>JALAZF010000139.1:0-10000000 GCA_022829125.1 Lathyrus tuberosus
TACTCAGACAAGAGGAAAGGTCCATTGAACCTCACAAAGAGCCGTTGGAAACGGTATAAACTTAGGTTCAGAAGAAGAGAGAAAAGAAATCAGGATTGGGGCACTTCTCAGTCCAACTGCCCAGCAGAAGTTTGATAAAGCTTCTCAAAGAATTTCCCGATGTATTCGCTTGGTCCTATCAGGATATGCCAGGGTTGGATACCAGCATCGTGGAACATCACTTACCGTTAAGATCGGAATGTCCGCTAGTAAAGCAAAGGTTGAGACGCACTCATCCGGACGTTGTCCATCAAAATCAAAGAGGAGGTGCAGAAAACAGATTGACGCGGGTTTCCTCGCTACAGCTGAATATCCTCAATGGTTAGCCAACATCGTACCCGTTCCCAAAAGGACGGAAAGGTCAGAATGTGTGTTGGACTACAGGGATCTAAACAAGGCTAGTCCAAGGACGACCTTCGGAACATCAACAGCGACCCATTGGCGGAGAACTCCTCGGTGAATCACAAAGTCTGGCACCTTCCTTGGTTTGTCTTCAAAAATGACGCTAATTTCTGGTGGAGCAGGATCATTGGAATCTGTCTCCCAGGCAGAATTGTCGTAGGAGAATTCCTCTGTTGCATTTTGCATAGAATTTGTGCTCTCAGGTACATCTCCCCATCCAGTTGGCTGGATATCTTCGAGCCTGATACGAGAGCTTTCGGGCGCAGTGTACTTGACCAAAAAGTCGTACTTCCCACTTGGTTGTCCCAGGGTGTCCCACACTTCTTTGGAACTGGAGGAATCATCTCTCTCGATGACGTTGACCTCGGGGAAAAGCATAGTTGATGAACTCAAGTCCTGCAAACGTTGCGAATTCATCTTCATGTTGAGTAGTTTCTGAATGACCTGAGTGTTGATCCTATGACATGGTGGGAGCACAGGTATTCTGATCGATGAGACTCAGCTGATTTTCATTGTTCGGCTGACTTTCTGGCCCCACGTTTCCTGGGTAAGGTTGCCACATTGGCAGACCATCCATTGGGCCATAGTAGGTGTAGTCAAAATTATCTTTCATCGGAGTGTCCTCCTCTAATGAATTTGGCGGAGCTCGGCATCCTTCCGGATCACAATCTCCATATATCCTTTTGACATCTGACCGTGGTTATAAATCTCGGACTATCTGTAGGAAAGCAAAAAGGCGTAGGCACCTCTTCCTGAGACATATAACTGTCCTCGTTAAGGTAGGACTTCCATTCTTCATCTGTGTCAGAGGGATCTTCCTCATTGATAGCATGAACTGTCTGAGACACTGGGTGAAGGAAACCTCCACTGTGGAAGAAGTTGCGAAGGGGATGAAGACTTTCATCGTTGGCAGCTGTCTAGGTACAGGTCGCAGAAAAACTAAGACCCTTCTTTGTTTTATTGTCAATAGGAATGACAAGTTGTCCCCATCCTGTTGTATCGGTACTCTCGACCCGCTTTAATAGCATCATTGTATGAGGAAATCGAGGTTCCTCCTCTGAACTGATTGTTCTTGCTTACCGACAGTGCTTGGAACTGAGTTCCAATAACCTCCTCGGGTTCTATGCCAGTAGATGATGACAAGTTCCTTACCAGCAAGGCTTGTTCCCCACAAACCGTGACAAGTTGATCGTTCTTGACGAACTTTAGCTTTTAGTGGAGGGTCGAAGTGATCGCTCCAGCCTGATGTATCCAAGGTGTTCCTAATAAACAACTGTATGTTGCCCGGATATCCATGACCTGGAAAGTGACTTGGAAAGTGTGAGGACCGATAGTTATGGGAAGATCAACTTCGCCGATAACCGTTTTTCTGGATCCGTCAAATGCTTTGACGACAACCTCGCTAACTCTCATCGGAGGGCCTTTGAATGATAATTGCATCAAAGTGGACTTTGGCATAACATTCAGGGCTGACCCTGTGTCTACCAGTACGCTGGCTAAAGCATCGTCCTGGCAGTTGACTGTAATATTGAGCGCCATGTTATGACGACGACCCTCTTTAGGTAATTCTTCATCACTAAATCCCAAATTGTTGCAGGAAGTGATGTTAGAGATAATGTTGTCGAACTGTCTGATCGTTACATCCTGTTCCACAAAGGCTTACTCCAAGACTTTCTGTAGAGCCTCCCTGTGGGCTTCTGAACTGAGTAACAGTGATAACACCGCGATCTTTGAAGGAGTCTGTAACAGTTGATCGACAATGTTATATTCACTCCTTTGGATGAGCTTCAGCATCTCATCATTATTTTTCGAAAGGTCGGGATCACTGCATTGACCGACGGGTGGATCGCGAGCTTTTGTCCGAAGTTCCTTTTCTTTGTTAAGTTCTCCAACTCCTCGGTTGAAGATTCGACCGCTCCGTGTTACGCGACTGATGTCTGCAATATTCACGACGGAGGGTAATGGAATTTCCTTTCCATTTTCAACTATTGTTGCACCGTATTTGTAAGGGATCGCCTTAGCTGATTCATACGGTAATGGTCCCGGCAGATAGATGACTACGGGAGCCTTCTGATTTTTTCTGACCATCATAAGTAATCTCGATTCGTTCCCGGTTGGGAACTTTAGATTCGTCAAGTAGAGGGATAATGGCGAAAACATCCCTGGTCCTGTGATGACCAGAGATCGTGACAACATCCTCAACTTGCTCGGCAAGGTAGTTCGGCGACCAGTTGATGGGTCCAGAACCCAAATATAGATGAATCTCTCCACGATCCACCTGACCCTGAAGAGCTGCTCTCACAAGGTAACACCCTTGGTTACTTTCCGAACAGACGCTACAACTGTCATAGTTGTGTAGTGGCAGTATTATTTTTGGTTTCTCTACGTATCATTCATTTCTGGCTTCGTCTATTTCTTCAAGGCACTTGTCCTCCCCATTTAATCTTTCTAACCCTTTCATTTGTGTAGTTGAGTTCCTTCTAAGGTGACTGTTTTTTCTTGGCAGCTTCTCCTTGATAGGTTCCAATCAAGAGAGAACTTATTCAATATAAAGGTGGTTGTGGACCCTCGTCTTACCATGAGTCCATTTTGTTGTGCCTATGTCTAGTCAGCTTCTCATTTGTTTGTCACTTGTGACTTAGTTAGTAGTGTCAGGTATAGAATTTTTAGTTAGTTGAGGCTGTAACAGAATTCACCCATTCATTTTTTAGAAGACATGCTGATTTTCTCATTGGAAGAGTCACTATAGGCTTTTTCTCCATATTCAATAAAAGCCACGCCAAACCCATAACTTATCGCTAAGCATGATACGATTAGGGTTGGTTGATTAACCTATAAAGAATCGACATTTAGAATTTATGGTTTTTCAATCTCGGTGGATGATGAAGTGTTTCCACCATCAGATTTGTTTATCAATAGCGCAGATATATTCCCCATGTTAGCCATTATAAGAACGAATGAATAAAAAACAAAAAATTGCAGGAAAGGGGATGAAAATGGTACATTAGAAGGAAATTGCAAGGAAGTGAGACCTAATCTAAATTATTTCAATAAAACCTATCCTATTGAATTGCGTTTTCTAACAGGTAACCGTAAATCAATTTTTAATTTATCAATAATGCGAAGAATCAAACACATACAAAAATAATTTATATTAGAATTAAACTCTTAGTCATTACAATCATTAATTTATAAATAAAAACTTTATCAAAGACATTTGACACACCCCTAGCATTAGGGGGTTTAATACAAGTATTTGTTGATTAAAAAAAAATAATATTAAATCTTTTAAAAATAATTTTCTAAAACACTTGGTAGTACCTTTTATAAAATATTTTAACAAGATTTTGCAATTTTCCTTTTAAAAATATACTATTTTTCTTTAATGACACGTGTTCGTATTATTTTATTAAATGATGATTATTATATGTGTACTCGGCAATGGCATCCATAATAAATATTTGGGATGAGGGGAAACAATATTGTCAATAATACTTATACAAAATTATATTTTATATTTTAAAAAACATTAAAATTTCTTTTTTAAAACAGTATAATATTTATATTAGAGTCTTTAAATAAAATATTTTATATTGCAGTATATTTTTAATGCTAAACAAACAGTACAAATTAAAAAAATTATAATTAAACTTGATATGAATTTATTTAAGTTCCTTCTCATAAATTTGTACATTTAATTTTTGTAAAAATTGACTTATATAAGTGATAATTAATTTTTTATGGGAACAATTTTAAAAGTTTTAAAAACTTAATTGGCAATATATTTTACTTTAAACCCCCTTATGGATGCATCTTCATCCGCCCCAGTTACTAAGGAAATTAATATAATTAATTATGTTTTTATAAAGATAATTTAATAATTAATTATAATAGTAATTTTATAAAATACTTAAATATTTTATTATTGATTTGACTATAAAACCAATTTATCAGATTATAAAATGCGAGTATAAAATAAGCAAATAGAATTATTATTATTTTATTAATTTTTGAAATTTAGAAAATCAAAATGGTTATATATTACTAAAATTTCTTGATTTTTTCATTGAATAAACCAATATAAAATTAGTTAGCTAATTATAAGGTTCTTGTATGATTTTTTAGTATAAAGTATTTTATTCAATTTTGTATGGTAATTAGTTTTTAAATATATTTTTGTGGTCAACACTCCTTTATTAAATATGTTGAGAAAGGAAATACATTATAAATAGTCTTTTTATATTTAAAAGAATATTAGTTTATTAATCAAGTCAAAGTGAATATATCTCACTTTAATTTTTTCCTTACATGCTTTTTTTTCTCATAATAAATAAATAAAATAATTATAATTATATGGTACCTACTTTGACTGCATTGATTGAAATATTAACAAATAACATTTCTCGGCTATATATATTGGTTATCAATTTTTTAAATCACTTACAATTTTATTTTCTTTTCTTCTATTCTTCTAGTTTTATTGACACTTATTTTCTTACGCTATCATCCTCAAATCGATAGGTATTTCTCTTGTTATTCTCCTTGTTTACTTTTCAAAAGCTTCCAATATTTCATATATTTCTTGGTTTTTGTGAACTCCTTTTTTTGATATCTTTATCCTTGCCATTTTAAAATATTCATTAATTATTTCTATGACATACATGGACATCGAGTGTTTGAATGATCTTTTGAAATTAATTTGTTTTTTATCTTGATAAATTGTTAATTTTATATACATATATATTTTTTAGGTATTCTTGAGATACTTGCTGCTAAGGTTCGGCACTAAAGTTATTCTTTATCATAACTTTTTTTATAAAATATAAATGTGACGAGCGGAATATTTGTACAATTTTTTTCATTTTGCACATAACATTTGCATATAAGTTATAGCGTATGTAGAGATTTTTAATTTAAACGTGAGATGAAATCTATGATATTTTGTTTATATTCTAAATTCAAAATTTTATATGTATTTAATTTTTTATTTAAATCAATTATATTCAGTTAAATAGTTTAGTTATTTTTTTAATAGAGTTTTTTTAGTAATTCAAATAATTTATTGCTGGGTATTTCATTGGAATAAAATAATTTAACTAACTTTCCTAATATTTATTTATTTATAGTTCATAAAATGTTCACTATTTATCTTTTTGTCTTTTTGTTATTACTATTGATTTTGACATCTAATATATTTAATAATACACATTTGATGTCAACATCAATATTAATAGATTTAAAACTAGGTCTCTACTATTTAAACGAAATCCTCCCATATATTTTCCCATCTTAAAACGGATGCTAATGTATATTATAATTTGAATCAGAAGATGGATCGTCTAAAAAATGCATGGAATCAAGAACCACATAGTAGCTTTGGCACAGATAAATTTTTCATGAATTTGAAGTGGATGATGAGTTAGATTTATATTATTCAGATATTATGAGACCCTCGTCGCCGGAAACTCATGTGCCTGATCCATTAGTAAACATTGGGAAATTTGTTTTTGTGGTTCTTAAACCAGTTAATCCATTAACTGAGATGCAAATTGATCACATGAAGTCTCTTGATAAAGAAAAATGCAGAAGTAAAGATTATTATATTTCAACTCCAAAAGATAATGAAATTGACATTGATCCTTTTTTACCAAAGAAGTTTCCATCACCAGCTATTAGTATAACTCCATCTTCTAATGTAAACACAAAAAACTTCTCTAGTGAAACTCCAAGTCCTAAACAATATGCAAGAATCTTCCATCCAGGTGTGTGTCTATCATCTCTTGATCAAAATATTAAAATTAAATTCTTTAAATATTATGCAACATCTAAATAAATATTTTGTAGATTTATCGTCACTTAATCAAAACACAATCCAACATGTGTTGTTCAACAACACTGCAAATTCTACATCACATCCTTCTAAAGTTGATTGGCATATGCAGGTAATATAATTTAGAAATTTATTTATTTTATATTGTTTGTTTTATGCATGCAAAAATGAGAATTATAACGAAAAACATTAGGTAAATATATTTGAATTATATGTTATGAATCTACTAATATATAGAATGTTTTGCAGGATGATAAATGATTTGGTGATGGATTTTTCATTCAAAGTAAAAAATGCTTTAACGATCTATATATAATTTGCAATTGGTAAATCGGGTGAAGTTAGAGAATATTGATATTTTAGATGGGTTTTTAAGTTTTCGTCAAATTGTTTTTTTGATGAATTTTGTATTTTATTTTTCGTTAAACAAATTTTATTATATTTATTTTGGTTAGTTTTAGTTAATGGATTTTGTTTTCCTTTAAATTTGTATATTGATGGAAACTCGATAATTTGGTATGTTTGGCAAACTTTTATGGTTTAATGTTGTAGTCTCATATGATTGAATGATGAATCCTATTGATAAGTGCTACGACATTGAGATATATTTTACACATTTGATCTCTATAGAGTTTGAAAGTTTATTTTGAAGTAGAAATTCTATATTTTATTTGTTTTATAGATTTTATTGCTTGTCTTAAATGCGTCAAGGAATATCGACATAAATAAAATGAATTTTGAATTTAAAAATAAGGTGATTTGTTTTCAAAATTCAGAATGTACTACAACACTTAGGTTTGTTTGTTCCACAAGATCAAGACATAATACAATATCAATTGAGTGTTTCTTGGCGAAAGATTCATCAAAGTTTGTGTACAAAAGGTATAATTATGTTTGTTTTGAAAAAATAGTTTTAATAAAAGAGTGTTTTTTCCAATAACAATTTTTTTAATCTTTTATTTAAGTAGTGTGTATTTATTCAATAAATTATCTTCACTAAAGAAATAGTATTTTTCATTTATTCAATGATAGTCGACAACATAATATTGAATGTAAACTGTACAAATATTGTATAGAAATTTAGGCTTTTTTTTTTATCTTTTCATCTCATTTATATTATTAAGGTGTTATTTTATAAAGTAAGAGGGTACACATCCCTCATTTGTGAAAAGAAAAAGGAAAAACAAATAGAAAAATAAAATTTTATATATATTTTAAAATTATTAATTTTTTCAAGAAATATATTAGATTTTTTTTCAAGGCGATAACTTTTCTCCTATTATTATTTACGGTGAAAAAAATAGTTTAAAAATTACATGCATTGTCATCTAATTATATATCAATAATTCTGATTTTACTATATTAATTAAACAACATCTTAACTAATTTTTATATATTGAAGTTCTACAAAGATTCATATATAAATTATGCATCATTTAAAAATAGGCACGTCGTCAATTTTCAATGAAAAAAGGACGGGTGGTTTTACTTAACATTGTGCTTAATGTAGTCTCGATTTTTGTTCTTATCTTATTGGAAAATTCATATAAAGGTTTGGAGGAACATAGTTTACATTCAAAAATGTTGTTGCGGGGAGGTGTTAAAGGTGAATCTAAAAACTCTTGTGTTATTTGGATTTATGTGTGCAAGCCTAAGAGTAAAGGTGATTTGGGGGCTAGAGATCCCCGCTTGGTCAAATTAGCTCTTTTGTCTAAGTAGAAGTGGTTTCTTATCTCAAATGGGCTTGGTCTTTGAAGAGATACCTGTATTGCATTTAGCGGTGCTTCCACAACCTTTTATCCAAGGGGTGGTAAAGATTCAGGCTTTTGTAGTTACTCCCCCCGTTGGAAAGAAGTTTTCCGTCTAGGCTCTAAACTGGATGATTATTATGACTTGGTTGTGAATGGTATTAATACGATGGTCGGATCAGAGTTTCAAGCATCTTTTTGGACCGGATGGTGGATTAGGATTATACCTCTTACGTATAGGTTCCCTAGGTTGTTCTTCATACCTGACTATCGTGAGGAAAGTTTGGGAGAGGTAGGTATGTGGGTAGATGAGACCCTAGTTTGGGACTTCAGGTAGAGGAGACATTTCTTTGTTCATGAGGAACATGTTGTTGCTTAATTCTTTTTTTGTCATCCAAGAGTATATCTTCTACTTGTTTAGAGATAGGTGGACTTAGAAGATTTCCAATGACAGTATTATTTTTGGTTTCTCTACGTATCATTCATTTCTGGCTTCGTCTATTTCTTCAAGGCACTTGTCCTCCCCATTTAATCTTTCTAACCCTTTCATTTGTGTAGTTGAGTTCCTTCTAAGGTGACTGTTTTTTCTTGGCAGCTTCTCCTTGATAGGTTCCAATCAAGAGAGAACTTATTCAATATAAAGGTGGTTGTGGACCCTCGTCTTACCATGAGTCCATTTTGTTGTGCCTATGTCTAGTCAGCTTCTCATTTGTTTGTCACTTGTGACTTAGTTAGTAGTGTCAGGTATAGAATTTTTAGTTAGTTGAGGCTGTAACAGAATTCACCCATTCATTTTTTAGAAGACATGCTGATTTTCTCATTGGAAGAGTCACTATAGGCTTTTTCTCCATATTCAATAAAAGCCACGCCAAACCCATAACTATCGCTAAGCATGATACGATTAGGGTTGGTTGATTAACCTATAAAGAATCGACATTTAGAATTTATGGTTTTTCAATCTCGGTGGATGATGAAGTGTTTCCACCATCAGATTTGTTTATCAATAGCGCAGATATATTCCCCATGTTAGCCATTATAAGAACGAATGAATAAAAAACAAAAAATTGCAGGAAAGGGGATGAAAATGGTACATTAGAAGGAAATTGCAAGGAAGTGAGACCTAATCTAAATTATTTCAATAAAACCTATCCTATTGAATTGCGTTTTCTAACAGGTAACCGTAAATCAATTTTTAATTTATCAATAATGCGAAGAATCAAACACATACAAAAATAATTTATATTAGAATTAAACTCTTAGTCATTACAATCATTAATTTATAAATAAAAACTTTATCAAAGACATTTGACACACCCCTAGCATTAGGGGGTTTAATACAAGTATTTGTTGATTAAAAAAAAATAATATTAAATCTTTTAAAAATAATTTTCTAAAAACACTTGGTAGTACCTTTTATAAAATATTTTAACAAGATTTTGCAATTTTCCTTTTAAAAATATACTATTTTTCTTTAATGACACGTGTTCGTATTATTTTATTAAATGATGATTATTATATGTGTACTCGGCAATGGCATCCATAATAAATATTTGGGATGAGGGGAAACAATATTGTCAATAATACTTATACAAAATTATATTTTATATTTTAAAAAACATTAAAATTTCTTTTTTAAAACAGTATAATATTTATATTAGAGTCTTTAAATAAAATATTTTATATTGCAGTATATTTTTAATGCTAAACAAACAGTACAAATTAAAAAAATTATAATTAAACTTGATATGAATTTATTTAAGTTCCTTCTCATAAATTTGTACATTTAATTTTTGTAAAAATTGACTTATATAAGTGATAATTAATTTTTTATGGGAACAATTTTAAAAGTTTTAAAAACTTAATTGGCAATATATTTTACTTTAAACCCCCTTATGGATGCATCCATCCGCCCCAGTTACTAAGGAAATTAATATAATTAATTATGTTTTTATAAAGATAATTTAATAATTAATTATAATAGTAATTTTATAAAATACTTAAATATTTTATTATTGATTTGACTATAAAACCAATTTATCAGATTATAAAATGCGAGTATAAAATAAGCAAATAGAATTATTATTATTTTATTAATTTTTGAAATTTAGAAAATCAAAATGGTTATATATTACTAAAATTTCTTGATTTTTTCATTGAATAAACCAATATAAAATTAGTTAGCTAATTATAAGGTTCTTGTATGATTTTTTAGTATAAAGTATTTTATTCAATTTTGTATGGTAATTAGTTTTTAAATATATTTTTGTGGTCAACACTCCTTTATTAAATATGTTGAGAAAGGAAATACATTATAAATAGTCTTTTTATATTTAAAAGAATATTAGTTTATTAATCAAGTCAAAGTGAATATATCTCACTTTAATTTTTTCCTTACATGCTTTTTTTTTCTCATAATAAATAAATAAAATAATTATAATTATATGGTACCTACTTTGACTGCATTGATTGAAATATTAACAAATAACATTTCTCGGCTATATATATTGGTTATCAATTTTTTAAATCACTTACAATTTTATTTTCTTTTCTTCTATTCTTCTAGTTTTATTGACACTTATTTTCTTACGCTATCATCCTCAAATCGATAGGTATTTCTCTTGTTATTCTCCTTGTTTACTTTTCAAAAGCTTCCAATATTTCATATATTTCTTGGTTTTTGTGAACTCCTTTTTTTGATATCTTTATCCTTGCCATTTTAAAATATTCATTAATTATTTCTATGACATACATGGACATCGAGTGTTTGAATGATCTTTTGAAATTAATTTGTTTTTTATCTTGATAAATTGTTAATTTTATATACATATATATTTTTTAGGTATTCTTGAGATACTTGCTGCTAAGGTTCGGCACTAAAGTTATTCTTTATCATAACTTTTTTTATAAAATATAAATGTGACGAGCGGAATATTTGTACAATTTTTTTTCATTTTGCACATAACATTTGCATATAAGTTATAGCGTATGTAGAGATTTTTAATTTAAACGTGAGATGAAATCTATGATATTTTGTTTATATTCTAAATTCAAAATTTTATATGTATTTAATTTTTTATTTAAATCAATTATATTCAGTTAAATAGTTTAGTTATTTTTTTAATAGAGTTTTTTTAGTAATTCAAATAATTTATTGCTGGGTATTTCATTGGAATAAAATAATTTAACTAACTTTCCTAATATTTATTTATTTATAGTTCATAAAATGTTCACTATTTATCTTTTTGTCTTTTTGTTATTACTATTGATTTTGACATCTAATATATTTAATAATACACATTTGATGTCAACATCAATATTAATAGATTTAAAACTAGGTCTCTACTATTTAAACGAAATCCTCCCATATATTTTCCCATCTTAAAACGGATGCTAATGTATATTATAATTTGAATCAGAAGATGGATCGTCTAAAAAATGCATGGAATCAAGAACCACATAGTAGCTTTGGCACAGATAAATTTTTCATGAATTTGAAGTGGATGATGAGTTAGATTTATATTATTCAGATATTATGAGACCCTCGTCGCCGGAAACTCATGTGCCTGATCCATTAGTAAACATTGGGAAATTTGTTTTTGTGGTTCTTAAACCAGTTAATCCATTAACTGAGATGCAAATTGATCACATGAAGTCTCTTGATAAAGAAAAATGCAGAAGTAAAGATTATTATATTTCAACTCCAAAAGATAATGAAATTGACATTGATCCTTTTTTACCAAAGAAGTTTCCATCACCAGCTATTAGTATAACTCCATCTTCTAATGTAAACACAAAAAACTTCTCTAGTGAAACTCCAAGTCCTAAACAATATGCAAGAATCTTCCATCCAGGTGTGTGTCTATCATCTCTTGATCAAAATATTAAAATTAAATTCTTTAAATATTATGCAACATCTAAATAAATATTTTGTAGATTTATCGTCACTTAATCAAAACACAATCCAACATGTGTTGTTCAACAACACTGCAAATTCTACATCACATCCTTCTAAAGTTGATTGGCATATGCAGGTAATATAATTTAGAAATTTATTTATTTTATATTGTTTGTTTTATGCATGCAAAAATGAGAATTATAACGAAAAACATTAGGTAAATATATTTGAATTATATGTTATGAATCTACTAATATATAGAATGTTTTGCAGGATGATAAATGATTTGGTGATGGATTTTTCATTCAAAGTAAAAAATGCTTTAACGATCTATATATAATTTGCAATTGGTAAATCGGGTGAAGTTAGAGAATATTGATATTTTAGATGGGTTTTTAAGTTTTCGTCAAATTGTTTTTTTGATGAATTTTGTATTTTATTTTTCGTTGAACAAATTTTATTATATTTATTTTGGTTAGTTTTAGTTAATGGATTTTGTTTTCCTTTAAATTTGTATATTGATGGAAACTCGATAATTTGGTATGTTTGGCAAACTTTTATGGTTTAATGTTGTAGTCTCATATGATTGAATGATGAATCCTATTGATAAGTGCTACGACATTGAGATATATTTTACACATTTGATCTCTATAGAGTTTGAAAGTTTATTTTGAAGTAGAAATTCTATATTTTATTTGTTTTATAGATTTTATTGCTTGTCTTAAATGCGTCAAGGAATATCGACATAAATAAAATGAATTTTGAATTTAAAAATAAGGTGATTTGTTTTCAAAATTCAGAATGTACTACAACACTTAGGTTTGTTTGTTCCACAAGATCAAGACATAATACAATATCAATTGAGTGTTTCTTGGCGAAAGATTCATCAAAGTTTGTGTACAAAAGGTATAATTATGTTTGTTTTGAAAAAATAGTTTTAATAAAAGAGTGTTTTTTCCAATAACAATTTTTTTAATCTTTTATTTAAGTAGTGTGTATTTATTCAATAAATTATCTTCACTAAAGAAATAGTATTTTTCATTTATTCAATGATAGTCGACAACATAATATTGAATGTAAACTGTACAAATATTGTATAGAAATTTAGGCTTTTTTTTTTATCTTTTCATCTCATTTATATTATTAAGGTGTTATTTTATAAAGTAAGAGGGTTACACATCCCTCATTTGTGAAAAGAAAAAGGAAAAACAAATAGAAAAATAAAATTTTATATATATTTTAAAATTATTAATTTTTTCAAGAAATATATTAGATTTTTTTTCAAGGCGATAACTTTTCTCCTATTATTATTTACGGTGAAAAAAATAGTTAAAAATTACATGCATTGTCATCTAATTATATATCAATAATTCTGATTTTACTATATTAATTAAACAACATCTTAACTAATTTTTATATATTGAAGTTCTACAAAGATTCATATATAAATTATGCATCATTTAAAAAATAGGCACGTCGTCAATTTTCAATGAAAAAAGGACGGGTGGTTTTACTTAACATTGTGCTTAATGTAGTCTCGATTTTTGTTCTTATCTTATAGGAAAATTCATATAAAGGTTTGGAGGAACATAGTTTACATTCAAAAATGGTGTTGCGGGGAGGTGTTAAAGGTGAATCTAAAAACTCTTGTGTTATTTGGATTTATGTGTGCAAGCCTAAGAGTAAAGGTGATTTGGGGGCTAGAGATCCCCGCTTGGTCAAATTAGCTCTTTTGTCTAAGTAGAAGTGGTTTCTTATCTCAAATGGGCTTGGTCTTTGAAGAGATACCTGTATTGCATTTAGCGGTGCTTCCACAGCCTTTTATCCAAGGGGTGGTAAAGATTCAGGCTTTTGTAGTTACTCCCCCCGTTGGAAAGAAGTTTTCCGTCTAGGCTCTAAACTGGATGATTATTATGACTTGGTTGTGAATGGTATTAATACGATGGTCGGATCAGAGTTTCAAGCATCTTTTTGGACCGGATGGTGGATTAGGATTATACCTCTTACGTATAGGTTCCCTAGGTTGTTCTTCATACCTGACTATCGTGAGGAAAGTTTGGGAGAGGTAGGTATGTGGGGTAGATGAGACCCTAGTTTGGGACTTCAGGTAGAGGAGACATTTCTTTGTTCATGAGGAACATGTTGTTGCTTAATTCTTTTTTTGTCATCCAAGAGTATATCTTCTACTTGTTTAGAGATAGGTGGACTTAGAAGATTTCAATGACAGTATTATTTTTGGTTTCTCTATCGTATCATTCATTTCTGGCTTCGTCTATTTCTTCAAGGCACTTGTCCTCCCCCATTTAATCTTTCTAACCCTTTCATTGTGTAGTTGAGTTCCTTCTAAGGTGACTGTTTTTTCTTGGCAGCTTCTCCTTGATAGGTTCCAATCAAGAGAGAACTTATTCAATATAAAGGTGGTTGTGGACCCTCGTCTTACCATGAGTCCATTTTGTTGTGCCTATGTCTAGTCAGCTTCTCATTTGTTTGTCACTTGTGACTTAGTTAGTAGTGTCAGGTATAGAATTTTTAGTTAGTTGAGGCTGTAACAGAATTCACCCATTCATTTTTTAGAAGACATGCTGATTTCTCATTGGAAGAGTCACTATAGGCTTTTTCTCCATATTCAATAAAAGCCACGCCAAACCCATAACTATCGCTAAGCATGATACGATTAGGGTTGGTTGATTAACCTATAAAGAATCGACATTTAGAATTTATGGTTTTTCAATCTCGGTGGATGATGAAGTGTTTCCACCATCAGATTTGTTTATCAATAGCGCAGATATATTCCCCATGTTAGCCATTATAAGAACGAATGAATAAAAAACAAAAAATTGCAGGAAAGGGGATGAAAATGGTACATTAGAAGGAAATTGCAAGGAAGTGAGACCTAATCTAAATTATTTCAATAAAACCTATCCTATTGAATTGCGTTTTCTAACAGGTAACCGTAAATCAATTTTTAATTTATCAATAATGCGAAGAATCAAACACATACAAAAATAATTTATATTAGAATAAACTCTTAGTCATTACAATCATTAATTTATAAATAAAAACTTTATCAAAGACATTTGACACACCCCTAGCATTAGGGGGTTTAATACAAGTATTTGTTGATTAAAAAAAAATAATATTAAATCTTTTAAAAATAATTTTCTAAAAACACTTGGTAGTACCTTTTATAAAATATTTTAACAAGATTTTGCAATTTTCCTTTTAAAAATATACTATTTTTCTTTAATGACACGTGTTCGTATTATTTTATTAAATGATGATTATTATATGTGTACTCGGCAATGGCATCCATAATAAATATTTGGGATGAGGGGAAACAATATTGTCAATAATACTTATACAAAATTATATTTTATATTTTAAAAAACATTAAAATTTCTTTTTTAAAACAGTATAATATTTATATTAGAGTCTTTAAATAAAATATTTTATATTGCAGTATATTTTTAATGCTAAACAAACAGTACAAATTAAAAAAATTATAATTAAACTTGATATGAATTTATTTAAGTTCCTTCTCATAAATTTGTACATTTAATTTTTGTAAAAATTGACTTATATAAGTGATAATTAATTTTTTATGGGAACAATTTTAAAAGTTTTAAAAACTTAATTGGCAATATATTTTACTTTAAACCCCCTTATGGATGCATCTTCATCCGCCCCAGTTACTAAGGAAATTAATATAATTAATTATGTTTTTATAAAGATAATTTAATAATTAATTATAATAGTAATTTTATAAAATACTTAAATATTTTATTATTGATTTGACTATAAAACCAATTTATCAGATTATAAAATGCGAGTATAAAATAAGCAAATAGAATTATTATTATTTTATTAATTTTTGAAATTTAGAAAATCAAAATGGTTATATATTACTAAAATTTCTTGATTTTTTCATTGAATAAACCAATATAAAATTAGTTAGCTAATTATAAGGTTCTTGTATGATTTTTTAGTATAAAGTATTTTATTCAATTTTGTATGGTAATTAGTTTTTAAATATATTTTTGTGGTCAACACTCCTTTATTAAATATGTTGAGAAAGGAAATACATTATAAATAGTCTTTTTATATTTAAAAGAATATTAGTTTATTAATCAAGTCAAAGTGAATATATCTCACTTTAATTTTTTCCTTACATGCTTTTTTTTCTCATAATAAATAAATAAAATAATTATAATTATATGGTACCTACTTTGACTGCATTGATTGAAATATTAACAAATAACATTTCTCGGCTATATATATTGGTTATCAATTTTTTAAATCACTTACAATTTTATTTTCTTTTCTTCTATTCTTCTAGTTTTATTGACACTTATTTTCTTACGCTATCATCCTCAAATCGATAGGTATTTCTCTTGTTATTCTCCTTGTTTACTTTTCAAAAGCTTCCAATATTTCATATATTTCTTGGTTTTTGTGAACTCCTTTTTTTGATATCTTTATCCTTGCCATTTTAAAATATTCATTAATTATTTCTATGACATACATGGACATCGAGTGTTTGAATGATCTTTTGAAATTAATTTGTTTTTTATCTTGATAAATTGTTAATTTTATATACATATATATTTTTTAGGTATTCTTGAGATACTTGCTGCTAAGGTTCGGCACTAAAGTTATTCTTTATCATAACTTTTTTTATAAAATATAAATGTGACGAGCGGAATATTTGTACAATTTTTTTCATTTTGCACATAACATTTGCATATAAGCTATAGCGTATGTAGAGATTTTTAATTTAAACGTGAGATGAAATCTATGATATTTTGTTTATATTCTAAATTCAAAATTTTATATGTATTTAATTTTTTATTTAAATCAATTGTATTCAGTTAAATAGTTTAGTTATTTTTTTAATAGAGTTTTTTTAGTAATTCAAATAATTTATTGCTGGGTATTTCATTGGAATAAAATAATTTAACTAACTTTCCTAATATTTATTTATTTATAGTTCATAAAATGTTCACTATTTATCTTTTTGTCTTTTTGTTATTACTATTGATTTTGACATCTAATATATTTAATAATACACATTTGATGTCAACATCAATATTAATAGATTTAAAACTAGGTCTCTACTATTTAAACGAAATCCTCCCATATATTTTCCCAACTTAAAACGGATGCTAATGTATATTATAATTTGAATCAGAAGATGGATCGTCTAAAAAATGCATGGAATCAAGAACCACATAGTAGCTTTGGCACAGATAAATTTTTCATGAATTTGAAGTGGATGATGAGTTAGATTTATATTATTCAGATATTATGAGACCCTCGTCGCCGGAAACTCATGTGCCTGATCCATTAGTAAACATTGGGAAATTTGTTTTTGTGGTTCTTAAACCAGTTAATCCATTAACTGAGATGCAAATTGATCACATGAAGTCTCTTGATAAAGAAAAATGCAGAAGTAAAGATTATTATATTTCAACTCCAAAAGATAATGAAATTGACATTGATCCTTTTTTACCAAAGAAGTTTCCATCACCAGCTATTAGTATAACTCCATCTTCTAATGTAAACACAAAAAACTTCTCTAGTGAAACTCCAAGTCCTAAACAATATGCAAGAATCTTCCATCCAGGTGTGTGTCTATCATCTCTAGATCAAAATATTAAAATTAAATTCTTTAAATATTATGCAACATCTAAATAAATATTTTGTAGATTTATCGTCACTTAATCAAAACACAATCCAACATGTGTTGTTCAACAACACTGCAAATTCTACATCACATCCTTCTAAAGTTGATTGGCATATGCAGGTAATATAATTTAGAAATTTATTTATTTTATATTGTTTGTTTTATGCATGCAAAAATGAGAATTATAACGAAAAACATTAGGTAAATATATTTGAATTATATGTTATGAATCTACTAATATATAGAATGTTTTGCAGGATGATAAATGATTTGGTGATGGTTTTTTCATTCAAAGTAAAAAATGCTTTAACGATCTATATATAATTTGCAATTGGTAAATCGGGTGAAGTTAGAGAATATTGATATTTTAGATGGGTTTTTAAGTTTTCGTCAAATTGTTTTTTTGATGAATTTTGTATTTTATTTTTCGTTAAACAAATTTTATTATATTTATTTTGGTTAGTTTTAGTTAATGGATTTTGTTTTCCTTTAAATTTGTATATTGATGGAAACTCGATAATTTGGTATGTTTGGCAAACTTTTATGGTTTAATGTTGTAGTCTCATATGATTGAATGATGAATCCTATTGATAAGTGCTACGACATTGAGATATATTTTACACATTTGATCTCTATAGAGTTTGAAAGTTTATTTTGAAGTAGAAATTCTATATTTTATTTGTTTTATAGATTTTATTGCTTGTCTTAAATGCGTCAAGGAATATCGACATAAATAAAATGAATTTTGAATTTAAAAATAAGGTGATTTGTTTTCAAAATTCAGAATGTACTACAACACTTAGGTTTGTTTGTTCCACAAGATCAAGACATAATACAATATCAATTGAGTGTTTCTTGGCGAAAGATTCATCAAAGTTTGTGTACAAAAGGTATAATTATGTTTGTTTTGAAAAAATAGTTTTAATAAAAGAGTGTTTTTTCCAATAACAATTTTTTTAATCTTTTATTTAAGTAGTGTGTATTTATTCAATAAATTATCTTCACTAAAGAAATAGTATTTTTCATTTATTCAATGATAGTCGACAACATAATATTGAATGTAAACTGTACAAATATTGTATAGAAATTTAGGCTTTTTTTTTTATCTTTTCATCTCATTTATATTATTAAGGTGTTATTTTATAAAGTAAGAGGGTACACATCCCTCATTTGTGAAAAGAAAAAGGAAAAAACAAATAGAAAAATAAAATTTTATATATATTTTAAAATTATTAATTTTTTCAAGAAATATATTAGATTTTTTTTCAAGGCGATAACTTTTCTCCTATTATTATTTACGGTGAAAAAAATAGTTTAAAAATTACATGCATTGTCATCTAATTATATATCAATAATTCTGATTTTACTATATTAATTAAACAACATCTTAACTAATTTTTATATATTGAAGTTCTACAAAGATTCATATATAAATTATGCATCATTTAAAAATAGGCACGTCGTCAATTTTCAATGAAAAAAGGACGGGTGGTTTTACTTAACATTGTGCTTAATGTAGTCTCGATTTTTGTTCTTATCTTATAGGAAAATTCATATAAAGGTTTGGAGGAACATAGTTTACATTCAAAAATGTTGTTGCGGGGAGGTGTTAAAGGTGAATCTAAAAACTCTTGTGTTATTTGGATTTATGTGTGCAAGCCTAAGAGTAAAGGTGATTTGGGGGCTAGAGATCCCCGCTTGGTCAAATTAGCTCTTTTGTCTAAGTAGAAGTGGTTTCTTATCTCAAATGGGCTTGGTCTTTGAAGAGATACCTGTATTGCATTTAGCGGTGCTTCCACAGCCTTTTATCCAAGGGGTGGTAAAGATTCAGGCTTTTGTAGTTACTCCCCCCATTGGAAAGAAGTTTTCCGTCTAGGCTCTAAACTGGATGATTATTATGACTTGGTTGTGAATGGTATTAATACGATGGTCGGATCAGAGTTTCAAGCATCTTTTTGGACCGGATGGTGGATTAGGATTATACCTCTTACGTATAGGTTCCCTAGGTTGTTCTTCATACCTGACTATCGTGAGGAAAGTTTGGGAGAGGTAGGTATGTGGGTAGATGAGACCCTAGTTTGGGACTTCAGGTAGAGGAGACATTTCTTTGTTCATGAGGAACATGTTGTTGCTTAATTCTTTTTTTGTCATCCAAGAGTATATCTTCTACTTGTTTAGAGATAGGTGGACTTAGAAGATTTCCAATGACAGTATTATTTTTGGTTTCTCTACGTATCATTCATTTCTGGCTTCGTCTATTTCTTCAAGGCACTTGTCCTCCCCATTTAATCTTTCTAACCCTTTCATTTGTGTAGTTGAGTTCCTTCTAAGGTGACTGTTTTTTCTTGGCAGCTTCTCCTTGATAGGTTCCAATCAAGAGAGAACTTATTCAATATAAAGGTGGTTGTGGACCCTCGTCTTACCATGAGTCCATTTTGTTGTGCCTATGTCTAGTCAGCTTCTCATTTGTTTGTCACTTGTGACTTAGTTAGTAGTGTCAGGTATAGAATTTTTAGTTAGTTGAGGCTGTAACAGAATTCACCCATTCATTTTTTAGAAGACATGCTGATTTTCTCATTGGAAGAGTCACTATAGGCTTTTTCTCCATATTCAATAAAAGCCACGCCAAACCCATAACTATCGCTAAGCATGATACGATTAGGGTTGGTTGATTAACCTATAAAGAATCGACATTTAGAATTTATGGTTTTTCAATCTCGGTGGATGATGAAGTGTTTCCACCATCAGATTTGTTTATCAATAGCGCAGATATATTCCCCATGTTAGCCATTATAAGAACGAATGAATAAAAAACAAAAAATTGCAGGAAAGGGGATGAAAATGGTACATTAGAAGGAAATTGCAAGGAAGTGATACCTAATCTAAATTATTTCAATAAAACCTATCCTATTGAATTGCGTTTTCTAACAGGTAACCGTAAATCAATTTTTAATTTATCAATAATGCGAAGAATCAAACACATACAAAAATAATTTATATTAGAATTAAACTCTTAGTCATTACAATCATTAATTTATAAATAAAAACTTTATCAAAGACATTTGACACACCCCTAGCATTTGGGGGTTTAATACAAGTATTTGTTGATTAAAAAAAAAAATATTAAATCTTTTAAAAATAATTTTCTAAAAACACTTGGTAGTACCTTTTATAAAATATTTTAACAAGATTTTGCGATTTTCCTTTTAATAATATACTATTTTTCTTTAATGACACGTGTTCGTATTATTTTATTAAATGATGATTATTATATGTGTACTCGGCAATGGCATCCATAATAAATATTTGGGATGAGGGGAAACAATATTGTCAATAATACTTATACAAAATTATATTTTATATTTTAAAAAACATTAAAATTTCTTTTTTAAAACAGTATAATATTTATATTAGAGTCTTTAAATAAAATATTTTATATTGCAGTATATTTTTAATGCTAAACAAACAGTACAAATTAAAAAAATTATAATTAAACTTGATATGAATTTATTTAAGTTCCTTCTCATAAATTTGTACATTTAATTTTTGTAAAAATTGACTTATATAAGTGATAATTAATTTTTTATGGGAACAATTTTAACAGTTTTAAAAACTTAATTGGCAATATATTTTACTTTAAACCCCCTTATGGATGCATCTTCATCCGCCCCAGTTACTAAGGAAATTAATATAATTAATTATGTTTTTATAAAGATAATTTAATAATTAATTATAATAGTAATTTTATAAAATACTTAAATATTTTATTATTGATTTGACTATAAAACCAATTTATCAGATTATAAAATCCGAGTATAAAATAAGCAAATAGAATTATTATTATTTTATTAATTTTTGAAATTTAGAAAATCAAAATGGTTATATATTACTAAAATTTCTTGATTTTTTCATTGAATAAACCAATATAAAATTAGTTAGCTAATTATAAGGTTCTTGTATGATTTTTTAGTATAAAGTATTTTATTCAATTTTGTATGGTAATTAGTTTTTAAATATATTTTTGTGGTCAACACTCCTTTATTAAATATGTTGAGAAAGGAAATACATTATAAATAGTCTTTTTATATTTAAAAGAATATTAGTTTATTAATCAAGTCAAAGTGAATATATCTCACTTTAATTTTTTCCTTACATGCTTTTTTTTCTCATAATAAATAAATAAAATAATTATAATTATATGGTACCTACTTCGACTGCAATGATTGAAATATTAACAAATAACATTTCACGGCTATATATATTGGTTATCAATTTTTTAAATCACTTACAATTTTATTTTCTTTTCTTCTATTTTATTGACACTTATTTTCTTACGCTATCATCCTCAAATCAATAGGTATTTCTCTTGTTATTCTCCTTGTTTACTTTTCAAAAGCTTCCAATATTTCATATATTTCTTGGTTTTTGTGAACTCCTTTTTTTTATATCTTTATCCTTGCCATTTTAAAATATTCATTAATTATTTCTATGACATACATGGACATCGAGTGTTTGAATGATCTTTTGAAATTAATTTTTTTTTTTATCTTGATAAATTGTTAATTTTATATACATATATATTTTTTAGGTATTCTTGAGATACTTGCTGCTAAGGTTCGGCACTAAAGTTATTCTTTATCATAATTTTTTTTATAAAATATAAATGTGACGAGCGGAATATTTGTATAATTTTTTTCATTTTGCACATAACATTTGCATATAAGTTATAGCTTATGTAGAGATTTTTAATTTAAACGTGAGATGAAATCTATTATATTTTTTTTATATTCTAAAGACAAAATTTTATATGTATTTAATTTTTTATTTAAATCAATTGTATTCAGTTAAATAGTTTAGTTATTTTTTTAATAGAATTTTTTTGGTAATTCAAATAAGTTATTGCTGGGTATTTCATTGGAATAAAATAATTTAACTAACTTTCCTAATATTTATTTATTTATAGTTCATAAAATGTTCACTATTTATCTTTTTGTCTTTTTGTTATTACTATTGATTTTGACATCTAATATATTTAATAATACACATTTGATGTCAACATCAATATTAATAGATTTAAAACTAGGTCTCTACTGTTTAAACGAAATCCTCCCATATATTTTCCCAACTTAAAACGGATGCTAATGTATATTATAATTTGAATCAGAAGATGGATCGTCTAAAAAATGCATGGAATCAAGAACCACATAGTAGCTTTGGCACAGATAAATGTTTTCATGAATTTGTAGTGGATGATGAGTTAGATTTATATTATTCAGATATTATGAGACCCTCGTCGCCGGAAACTCATGTGCCTGATCTATTAGTAAACATTGGGAAATTTGTTTCTGTGGTTCTTAAATCAGTTTATCCATTAACTGGGATGCAAATTGATCACATGAAATCTCTTGATAAAGAAAAATGCAGAAGTAAAGATTATTATATTTCAACTCCAAAAGATAATGAAATTGACATTGATCCTTTTTTACCAAAGAAGTTTCCATCTCCAGCCATTAGTATAACACCACCTTCTAATGTAAACACAAAAAACTTCTCTAGTGAAACTCCAAGTCCTAAACAATATGCAAGAATCTTCCATCCAGGTGTGTGTCTATCATCTCTTGATCAAAATATTAAAATTAAAATCTTTAAATATTATGCAACATCTAAATAAATATTTTGTAGGTTTATCGTCACTTAATCAAAACACAATCCAACATGCCACTACGCCAAAAATGACTTTTACTAGCGCACCTTAGACAGCGCTTTTATGCAAAAGCGCTGCTATAAGTTAAATAAAAAATAAAACACGGAAACTGTATACGAAAAAGAGTAAAAGCGCTGCTAAAAGGCCTACCTTAGACAGCGCTTTTTGAAAAGTGCTGGTAAAGGACAACATTAGCCAGCGCTTATGGGAAGCGCTGCTAAAGGCCTATATTAGCCAGCGCTTTTCTCAAAAGCGCCTTCTAGAGTCATATAAATTAAAAAAAAAAAATAATCTCAAAAGCGCTGCTAAAGGCCCATATTAGCCAGCGCTTGTCAGAAGCGCTGCTAAAGGCCTATATTAGCCAGCGCATTTTCTCAAAAGCGCTGTCTAAGGTCTTATTAATTAAAATAAAAAATTGAATAGTATCAGTATTCTATTTTTCATATCTCTATTCTTTCCCTCTCTACTGCGAACTGCGAACGACGAGAACGAACGAATAACAGCTCTCTCCACCGTCGTCCACCGTCCTCCACCGTCTCGGTTACAGTCTCGCCGTCGTCCTTCCTCCATTGTCCTCCACCGTCCTCCACCGTGCTCCACTGTTCTCCACCGTTTCGGTAAGATTTCTTCTTTTCTGTTAGGGTTAACGTTAGAGATGATAAATAGTGGTTCTACTCATGATTTTAGTTTTGAAGTTGATATTGATTGCTTTCAATTGTGATTGTTCTTTTCAGATTGTTGTGCTACTACGAGAAAGGTGTTTTATTCTTGCACTCAAAACCATAAACCCTGTAGCTCCCTCAGCGCTCGTACTCCGCTGTGACCGTCTCCACTACTGCCTATTTCTGTCACTACAAGTGTCTCTACTCCGCCGTGCCTCGCGTCGTCTCTGTTTGTTCTTCACTGGTTATGAATCTCCTTCAAAAAGCAGGAAGTTCTTCATCCCTGTGAACCACTAGAGTTTCTGCCACCATAACCTAAGGTGAATTTTTAACTTAGCGTAATTTCGAAACAAACTCTTTTTTTCTTGTGTTGAAGAAATTAATGCGATTATGCCACTTTGCAACTGATACAGGAAGCGAAAATGAAATAAATTGTTACTATTCAAGTTGGTGATTATGCCAATTATATTGGCTCTCACTTCTGGAACTTTCAAGTTTGTAGTATTTGTTATTTTTTTACGATTTAATGATAGAAAATTTATCTATTTCACATTCTGTCTGCTTTGTTTATTTGTTTCCAATGGTTTGAATTTGAAATGTTTTTTTCTTTTCTTTCTAATTATGCTACAATTAATGTGTGTTCAATTGTTAGGATGAGTTGATTGGGTTGGCTGGGGATCCTCAAGCTGATTCAGTCTTCAAAAATCTGGATCTTAACATGGATGTGCTTTATCGTACTGGTGAGAAGCATTAGCTGTTATACTTATGCTTATACCATTTTAGATTAGAAGCATTAGCTGTTATACTTATGCTTATACCATTTTACTAATGATACGAGTTTATAGATTAGAAGCATTAGCTGTTATACTTATGCTTATACCATTTTACTTAAATGTGTGCAGGGCATCGATACATACACTCCTTGCGTAGTCTCAATAAACATGAGAGGTATTTAATTTATATGCTTTTATATTGAAAAAACATATCAGTATGAATTTTGTTCTTTTCATTAGATCAATTTGTTGGTATTGTTGTTTATTAAGTTGACACCAATATGTGGTTGTGAAGGATTTATGGTTAGTCTTACATTCAACTGAATTATGTAAAGAAATAGAATCATAAAACTTTGTACTAGCATGTAAAGGTTCAATGATGCTGTGAATCAAATTAAATGGTTTTTGTGTTGAAATAGAAATCAGATGGGCATGCTAAGTTGATAGGAAAATTGTAAACAATATAAACAAGAGGACCGATTATATTATAATTAAAACTTACAATTTCAAAAGCAGAAGACAACTTATTTTGGAATTCTTCAATGGCTTATTCCTGCTTTAATCTCTCTTGTGTTACTAACATCTTCATGGTTTTAGTTTTGAAGTTGATATTGATTGCTTTCGATTGTGATTGTTCTAAATATTCATGTGTATATTTATTTATTTATTTATGTGAATTGTTCTAAATATTCATTTATATTTTATTAGCATTATACAAGCTTTTCGAGCACAGAGAGATATCCAAGCACCAAAGAAGAGAGCCAACAACATTACATGGATTGGAGTGAAGGTATATTAATTATCACATTTTTGATTATATTAGTGATGATACTTCATAAAACTTAGGATTTATCCATATTTTCTTTTCATGTGTAGTGTCCTCGGCAACGTAATGATATAGATTGCGGTTATTTCATGTTGAGGTTTATGAGAGAAACTCTTTTTTTGGATCGAATAGAGATTCCATCCAATGTATGTATTTCTAACTTACGAGTTACTTTAATATTTAACACATATTTCTCATATAATTAAATAGTTGAAACTAAATCAAACTATGTTATATTATTATGTAGTACTTTGATGAATTCAAGTGTGCGTATTACTCAAGAGATCATTTGGATGAAATTAAAGACGATTGGTGTCAATTCATTATTGAGCTTGGAGTTTTATAAGGTATATTGTACTCTTACTTTAATTGATGAGAATTTTGAGTATGTATAACTTTGTAACTATAGACATTGTTTATGTCTTGTTTTAATTGAATTACAATCTTTTTGTGTTGTTTCAAGTTATATGTGCAAAGTAGAAGATAGAGTTATATTGATGTGCATTGCTTTTTGCTTAGCATTTCTATAAGTAATATGAAGATTTGAAGTAAAATGTTTTGTTGGATGAAATGATTTGTATCATCAATTGTTTTGGATATATAAATTGTTGGATGAAAATTGTATATATAAATAGGCAAAATTGGTGCGTATATATTGGTTTGAAGCTCCAATTTATGATATTTTGGTGCAAAATATGGTTGAAAAACAGCTGCAAATTGTGGTTGAAAACCTGGTGCAAATTGTGGTTTAAAAACAGGTGCATATAAACTGTATAAAACAAACAGCGCTTTTTTTAAGTAATTCATATAAAAAATTTCGTATACCTTAGTGTAGCGAGCGATTTTGGACGCGGTTCTTAAGCGCTGGTCGCACTCTGCAGTTGAGCTTAAAACTACAGGTCGATTCATTTTTTATCCTATTGTGAGCTGAATAAGGAAGGGAAATAGATGTCTCCAATTAACCCTGCTTGCATACTGAATTTAAACAGCGGTCTGTTAGGTTACGGATGCTATCAATGTGGGGGGGCCTTTGTACTGGTTATTCGTATTTCGCCAATACAGTTCTTTCTTTCTAGGGCTTGGGCAAAAGGTTTCTGGTGGGGAATAAGGATTAGGATGTTAGGACTGATATTTTTTAATTACTGCTTTTAATTGATGGAGATATGGGATTTGGGTTTTTTGTTGATTGTGCTCGCTAAGATCTTTTCTTTCGATCTTATGCCTACGTATTCCCGTTTACCGAAACAGGGAAATCAGAGCGTTCGTAGTTCCTCCTATTCTATGGGAGGAAATTGGTTTTTGGTGTCTTGTTCAAAGCCCAAGACGTGAAGCGAAAGGTGATTTGTATCTTGTTCAAAGCCCAAGATGTGAAGCTAAAAGACCTCGACTTTAGAGAGAATTTGTCATCTCTAAAGAGGGGGAAGGAGAATTACTTTAACTGGGATACGCGGATCCGAGCAATGCCATAATTTCCGAAGAAAGGGTTTTAACCTGAAGGAGAAGACTTTAACTCAGTGTAGAGCAATGCCATCTTTCCTTAGGAATTTCTCATGCTAAAAGAGGGACAGTGGCATGGATATAGATGATCCAGAGGCTTGCCGCTTACAGCGATTAGATGAAGGGAAAGGAGTTGTTGATGTTTGTGTACTGCGAACGAGGCACAGCTTTGATGCTAAAAGGTTGATTGGATCAACCAGTGGTTTTCTTATACAAAGCCTAAGAGGAGGCTAATTTCCGCTAGGAAAATCATTATACAAAGCCTAAGAGGAGGCTATTTTGTGTCTCGTGCAAAGCCCGAGAGAGAGGCTAAAGGTTTTTGACCCAGCGGGGCATATCGTTATACAAAGCCTAAGAGGAGGCTAGCAAAGAGTTCGACTCTTGCTTAAGGGATTTATATCTCGTACGAGGCCCGAGATGGAGGCAAAAAAAGGGGTGATTGACTCTACGAGGGAATCTTTTGTGTCTCATTCAAAGCCTGAGAGAGAGGCTAAAAGGTTGTTTTTGACTCCACTGGGGAGAATTTTGGTATCTCGTATGAAGCCCGAGATGGAGGCTATTATAACTGTTTTAGTTGAGTGACAGGTCCAATATACTGATTTAAAAAAGAAAATCAGTTCTTATATGAGCAACACTGTACTCAGGGATTTAATTTGAGGATCAGGGATATTTCCTTTTCTTTGAGGAAACGGGAAATCCAAAGGGTATTGAGACTATCCGAGTCTGCGGGTTTCCTTCCTATTTAACGAAGGGTGCTTGAGAATGTCTTTGAGACTCAAGGAAGTTAGACTGTCCAAGTCTAGAGTTTTATCTTTCGTACTATGCTTCGAGAAACAGTAGTAGACTCTATGAAAGGACTGTTCTATGAGGATGACTAGGTTCTGTTCCTATACCTCTAGGAGGTCGTCGGGACAATTTGTACGAAGCCCAAGAGGAGGCTGGAATCTTTTAAGAAGCCGACGGGTCCTTGTACGAAGCCCAAGAGGAGGCTATCATTCCCGGAGGAAGAGATCATTATACGAAGCCTAAGAGGAGGCTGTGAATACTTCTAAGAAGCCGTAGGGTCCTTGTACGAAGCCCAAGAGGAGGCGGTGTTGCTTATAGGAAGCCTATGGGTCCTTGTACGATGCCCAAGAGGAGGCCGATGCTTTTAAGAAGCCTGTGGGTCCCAAACCAAAGAAAAGTTCAAGAAAACTCTTTTAAAGATAAAACCACTGGTAAACGTGCGAGGTTTACTATCCAGCAAGTTTTATCTTTTCAGGAGAGTTTGAACAGTTCGGAGGTTTGAAGAAATTCAAGAGAAGTTTCACCGAGAATAATTCATCTCTGGGGAATAGCATTTCTTGACGATTCCTAAGGAGGACAGCCGAAGAGAAGACTGTATCTGGTGCTCCTATTGGGGATCTAGGCGTCTATTTCTACGAATAAGTGAAACGGCGTCACCTAGTTCTAGACGTAGTAGCCGGGGAAACTCGAAATATCTATACTATTATTACACAGTAGATATGAGTTTATGAAAGGAGACTTACAGTGAGCAGCCCCACAATACAGTTTATAATATGAAAGCAGTAAATGAAAGCGATAACCACTTACTCGGTTGTAGTGCTTCCATGTTGTTTGGTTAGTTGTTCAATAAAGAAAGATTGAAAACAACAATATATTCAAAATCAAAGGAGAAAGTGCTTTGAAAAAGAAAGATTTGGGGCTTACAGCTCAAGGAGAGGCCCAGGGTTTTATCAGTGAGCGCACTGTTGAATTTGTACAGAGGGTCTTATACAAGTGACTGGGGCCCAAAAAGGTTTTCTGTACAAAGGGATGGGTCTTACACTCTCTCAAGAGGCCCAAAAAAGGTTTAAAGAAAAGAGAGATTGGGTCTTACACTCTAATAGAGGCCCATAGTGTTTTGAATGGGTCTTATAGCTCAAGGAGAGGCCCAGATGAGTTTTGAAAAGGCGACGATCGCGCCGTTTGTTTTTTAACGGTATCGGGACTTATACAATAAGTGAGGCCCAAAAATGATTTGGTCAAAAAAAGGATTGGGTCTTACACTCTAATAGAGGCCCAAAGTGTTTTGAAAATGATTTTTGAGGGTTGAATTAATCCAAAACCCTAATTTGTTTTCAAAATGTATTTAATTGAATAAAAATTCAATTAAAATGATCAAAAATTGTTTAACACATGGAAAACAAATTGTGATCTTGGATTAATGCTTCAAAAATTAAGTATTGACCTACAAAATAATTAGTAAGCATTAAAAGTTGCAAAATCAATGTAGAAAAAATATTTAAAATGCCAAAAACAATCAAAATATTAATTCTTTGCAAAAATATCAATTATATGAAATAAATAATATTTTTGGGATTTTTTGATAAAATAAAATATTTTAACATTTTTGTGAATTATTAAAAAAAAATCAACTCAAAATCATTAAAACTCAGAGAGAAATTAATTTTTGAATCAATTAAACAAAATCACAAAATTCAAATATTTGAATTTGAAAAAAAATGGCGCCAAGAACAGCTGAAGAACACGCGCGTGTTCTTGGTTTCTCAGATTTGCGTTTTCTATCCAATCTCCATGAATACGTAATCATATCATGCAATCCACATATCATTATGCTCGTCTCAACCTCACGATCATGTCTATGTACTTTAATTTCATTTAAATTAAACATACAACAAGAAATCACGAAGAAACCTCAAGAACCCTAATTTCTGCATGAAGGCTAGGATTTTTGATACACGATTCAAACAATGCAATTAATTGAGGGAAAACATTTCATGCATGATTATGAACATATGGCCAAATTATTGTGCGAGGAAATATGCATAGATTGAGAGATGACCAAGTTTAGGCTTACCTCCAAGTCGTGACAGCAAGAGCACATCAAATTCTGGGTTGGAGGTGTTACAGATGAGTTGTGATGATCTGAACAGCTTCCCTACACCATATGGAGTGTGTTTGAACACTTGGATTGAATTGAAATGGACTGGATCAGTTTATGGCATCTCAGCTGCAACTTCACTTCAAACTTGTGTGGATGGCAAGTGATTTTGAGATTTCGATGCTCCAGATGTTATGTGAGTGTTTGATCAGCTCATATGTGATGTATGTGAGGTGTGTGAGTGATTGGTTTGTGCAGAATTGCTCTCAAACTCAAAACCCGATAGCTACCTTGCTAAGAAAGACATTTTTGCCAAGAGAAAAAGATTTTAAGGAAAGCATCTGTTAGATGGCTTTGGTGTACTCAAACTGACCATAATTGAGCTCTATTTATAGTAGAGCAAGTTTGTTTTGCAAGGAATAGTGCATGGCAGCTGGTAAGTAGGTTTCCTCAATGTTGGTCAATGGAAATGAAAGTCTCCTCTAGCCATTGACTAGAGGTTAGGGCACAGAGCTTTGGTCCCCTTGGTCTTGGATAAGTCTTGACTGATTTCAGATGAGAATGGCTCAGTCCATGCCACCTTGATGGTTCCATTGAATGCCTCATTCCAAATTTGAAGTCTTGTCCCTATTTTGGCAACTCTAGGTTCAACATGCTATTCCTTGTTCCTTGGACCTTGGAGGCTTGACTCAGTGATTGTCCCCTTTGGATTCAATCCTCTGAGGTGTCCAAGTGGATTGGAGCAATTGCAATTGGCTGATTTTGGCAAATCGAGCCAAAATGCAAATTCTGCCTTGGCTTGACAGATTTCAGCAAGGCAACTTGCCAATGTTGTATCTCATGATGTAAGTTGAATTTGGCAATGTTCTTGGCCATTTTGGAAAGCCCTAACATGATACAACAACTGTTTGAACAAGTTTGGTTTTGATCTCTTTTGATTCCAAGTGAAAAATCCCCCTACATTTGGCAAAAAGTGAGGCAAAATCTGACTTAGTGAAAATTTCACTAAGTGTTGGAAAAAGTGACTTTTTCACTTTTCAGCCACTTTGATCATTCCATAACTCAAAATCCTTAATGAATTGGAATGACTTATAGTTGAAGTTTTTGTAGGTGATAATGAGGGCTACAAATCCATCTTTGGATGAGGAAAAATGGCCTTGTGGTTTAGGAGTTATGGTCCTCCAAAGTTGGTACCTTTGCCACTTTATTTTTAACTTAGAAAAATTTCTAAGTTTTATGGTTACCCCTTTTACAAGTTATCTCACTTTTCTTGATTTTTCTCGATGAATGATGATTCAAATCATACATTAACATCATTTTAGGGTTAAAAATCCATTTTGGTGAAAAATCTCAAAAAGTCAAAGTTGACTTTTGTGCAAAGTTGACTTTTTATCAGATGAATTCCAAACTGTGCAATTCTTCAGGAAATCATGTCCTTGACCTAAATCAAACTTGATGGACATGTTCCATGGGTGTCATAGGGTATATTCAATCATGTATTAGGGTTTGGGAGCATGTCCTGGTCAAAAGTCAAAGTTACAGTTGACTTTTCCCTTAAAACCCTAATTGTGGTGCAGATGAAATTGAAACTTGTTGCTCAAGCTTCTTGGATCAATCCATTGTTCCAAATGGATCAATATGGTGTATTAGAGACCCTCAAATCGTGTCTTGAGGTCTTGGCTCATGGTTTGTCCCAAAAGTCAACTTAGGGGTGAATTAGGTCAAGAAACCCTAATTCCTAATTTTTTATGAATGCATCCCCTGAGGCAAAATTGACTTGATGCATGGGTTCATGAGGTTCCATGAAGTATATTAGGTCATGTTTTGGATCATTGCCTTATGCCCATATGAAAATTTCCATCTGGAGGCCCTGGTTGACCAAAACCCTAATTTGGTGACACTGTCGATCTTGAGACTTGATCCACCTAGAAGGGAGCAGCCTTGTGCTTAATCCTTGAAGTGGGAGTCCTTTTTGATCCATTGTGGATGTTTGAGAGATTAGACAAGTTGAAGATCATGTCATTTCTTGATTGATCCTTTGTCTAAGCACTCAGAGAGGGCTTGAAACCCTAATTTTGATTGTATTGGATGCTCACCCATCTTTGGGGAGACTGATGAAGCATGATGGTTCATCCATATTGTGATGATGATTTTCACAATGATGGGAAATCTAAGTGGTCAAAATTTGGGGTATTACAGATGCCCCTATTTAATCTTCTTGGACCCGAAGGTACGAATGACGTTAGTATTCGAGCATTCGGGGTGCAAGAGGATTAAATATCGGAATATCTGAAATTTTGATGGTGGTTATGAATGGTAGCTTACACAGTCATCTTCTTTAACTAAGCAATGATGCTTAGAAAAGGTAAACTTCCCCTCGATCCTGGTTTTCAGCCAAGGAACTGGTCTCAGTTTTCTTTTGAAATAAACTTCCCCTCGATCCTGGTTTCCTACCAAGGAACTGGTCTCAGTTGTGGAAACAAACTTCCCCTCGATCCTGGTTTCCTACCAAGGAACTGGTCTTAGTTTCTGATTTAAACTTCCCCTCGATCCTGGTTTCCTACCAAGAACTGGTCTTAGTTTCTTTTGTCAATAGATTTTCTTGACAAGGGACGCTATTCATAGCGGCTTTCCTCAAACTTCTCGCCGAATTTTCCTGGGGAGATGCCATTTGAGTGGAAAAAGTTTTGATGTCAGACTTGCTGGGGAACCCTGTCGTCTGAGTTGTAGAGTTGTACAAACTTCTCTGTTGGGGACGCCATTTGTTTCTACTGGGGAAAACGATTCTCTTGAGAGACTGTTTTCATTTGGGATCTTTCATCATACTTTTCTCTGGATCTTCCCGGAGAAACGCCATATGATGGGGTCCAATTTTGAGGTGTCGATGACCTTTTCATCAACAACTTTTTGGAGAAAAACTGGCGTGCTGCCGAATCTCTGATCACGAGGCTTTCTCCGGGGATTTTCCTTAATCCGGGAAAGCGAGGATATCATCTTCAATGGCGAAGAGTGACATTTGTTGAAGGTTCTCTGATCTTTTAGAGGTTCAAGTTATCAAAGTGGCCAAGTGCCGACTCTGATCTAAAGATACACTGGTGGCGAGATTGTGCAGACGCAACACTTCCTGACGAGGAAAGAACTGACAAACTCGATTGAGAAAACTGTTTATCACTAGGGGACAAGACCGACTCAAGTGATAGTGATGCAATACGAAATGCGAACGCAAATAAAATGCATGAAGTATGTATGTTTATGCTGACAAAACAGACGCGACATACAAACTAATGGATGAACACAATTGGATACTCGGCCATCTCGGGGCGAAGAAGTACCGTTGATTCAAAATAGCAATTCCACCTTGCTTATGAGAGATAGTCCCGTTAGGAGCTATGTTGATCAGGCTTAAGAGATGAGAACTCGGCCGAGGATGTCAGACGAAACAAGGTCTCTGACACAGTTGATCCCTTCATTCAGGCATACTGGCTTAGAAGGAGTACTTTGATTCTGCACTTTGAAGTCCGCTTACTTCGGGAGAAGCAATCGATGTTCTTCTGATGTTCAACAGTCAAAAGAAATTGCCATCTTTATTTTAAAAGCAGAAAAAGTTTTAACAAGTAAATTCATTTTTGTTTTATTTCAAGAATCGCTGATTAAGTTTAAACAACGTCGTTCTGTAAAGCTAAAACAAGTTAAGAATTACAAACAAAAGCACAAGGGCTCAAATTTTATTGATAAGATGGAGATCAGCCAAACGCGTGATTCCAAAGAGTATATACAAAGTTAGAAAACGGTAATTTACAGGGAAAAGGGCTACGTTGAAACATAACGACCACTATCCTTCTACCAACTTTGAGTTCGGGACATCCTGAGCTTCTGTCGAAGATGACCTTTGACTGGAGATTTCCTCCGATAGATGATGTAACTACTGCTACTGAGGGACTTGCCTCTGTTGAACATAGTTACTTGCCATTATCCCTATTTTTTGCCTGGATTGTACTTTGAGATTTCCAGTCCATTGGGATGATTTTTTTTCATGTCTCTAACTTTTTCCTGGACCGCCCTTTCGGGTTTTCAATCCACCAAGACGTTTTTTTGTTTTTTTTAGTTTAGGCGAAGTATTTCTTGACTACATCAACATTCGTGGGGTAGGCAAATTCCTCTCCGTCCATGGTTGCAAGTCTCAAGGCGCCGCCTGAGAAAGCTTTCGTGACCACATAGGGGCCATCATAATTTGGGGTCCATTTGTCCCGAGAATCAGTGAGAAATGATTGTATCTTCTTGAGCACGAGGTCTCCTTTTCTGAAGACACGAGGCCGAACCTTTTTGTCGAACGCCCTCTTCATTCTTTGTTGATACAACTGACCGTGGCATAGTGCCGTGATTCTCTTTTCTTCGATCAGGTTCAGTTCGTCGTGTCGACTTTGACACCATTCAACTTCGGTGAGCTGAGCTTCCATCAATACCCTGATTGACGGGATCTCTACTTCTATGGGAAGCACTGCTTCCATGCCATATACTAGAGAGAAAGGGGTAGCCCCTGTTGAAGTGCGGACAGATGTGCGATAACCGTGAAGAGCAAAGGGTAGCATCTCGTGCCAGTCTTTGTAGGTTACAACCATCTATTGAACAATCTTCTTGATGTTCTTATTAGCCGCTTCTACTGCTCCGTTCATCTTGGGTCGGTAGGGAGATGAGTTATGGTGTTCAATCTTGAACTCTGCACACAACTCTTTCATCATCTTATTATTCAAGTTATATCCATTATCAGTAATGATCTCGCTTGGAACACCATAACGGCAGATGATATTATTTTTGATAAATCGGACCACCACTTGTCGGGTTACATTGGCGAATGACGCTGCTTCGACCCACTTGGTGAAATAGTCAATGGCTACCAGGATGAACCAATGTCCGTTTGAAGCCTTGGGCTCAATCATGCCAATCATATCGATTCCCCATATGGAAAATGGCCACGGGGAAGAAAGAACTTTGAGATGTGATGGCGGTACCTAAATTTTGTCGGAGTATATCTGACACTTGTGACACCTCGTCATGTACTTGTAGCAGTCGGATTCCATGGTCAACCAATAGTACCCGACTCTGAGAATTTTTCTTGCCATTGTGTGTCCGTTGGCATGAGTGCCAAAGGATCCTTCATGAATTTCTTTCATAAGCATGTCTGCTTCTGGTCTGTCGACGCATCGGAGCAAGACCATGTCAAAATTTCTCTTATAAAGAGTGTCACCGCTCAGGAAGAAGTTTCCAGCCAATCTTCTGAGGGTTTTCCTGTCTTTTCTGAGTGCCCCTAATGGGTACCCTTGTTTCTGAAGGAAGCATTTGATATCGTGATACCAAGGTATGTCGTCTATGACTGCTTCAATCGCGAAGATGTAAGCGGGCCGTTCAAGGCGCATGATGTCGATCTTAGGTATGTCATTCCATCGACCTACACTAATCATGGAAGAGAGAGTGGCTAATGCATCAGCCATGTGATTCTCATCACGAGGGATGTGATGAAAGTCGACTCTGTTGAAGAAGGGTAGCAACTTTCTTGCATAGTCCTTGTAAGGAATCAATCCTGATTGGTATGTGTTCCAATCTCCTTTTATCTGGTTAATAACCAGGGCTGAGTCGCCATATACGTCCAAGTTTTTGATTCTTAAATCAATCGCTTCTTCGAGACCCATGATACATGCTTCGTATTCGGCTTCGTTGTTCGTACATTTGAACGTAAGTCTGGCAGTGAAAGGAATGTGGGAACCCTGAGGGGTAACAATGATTGCCCCAATTCCGTTTCCATAATGATTAACTGCTCCGTCAAAGATAAGTCCCCATTGGGAACCTGGTTTTGGCCCTTCACTAGGTAGCGGTTCATCGCAATCTTTCATTTTTAGATACATGACATCTTCGTCTGGGAAGTCAAACCCGATTGATTCTTGATCGTCAATCGGTTGATGAGCCAAATGATCGGCTAAAATACTTCCTTTAACGGCTTTCTGAGCATGGTACTCTATGTCATATTCTGATAGTAACATCTGCCAATAGGCAATCCTTCCAGTGAGAGCAGGTTTTTCGAAAACGTACTTGATTGGATCCATTTCGGAGACCAAGCAAGTAGTATGACGAATCATGTACTGGCGAAGACGTTTGGCTGCCCAAGCCAAAGCGCAACAAGTTTTCTCAAGCATCGTGTACCGAGTCTCGCAGTCGGTGAATTTCTTGCTTAGATAGTAAATGGCAGACTCTTTCCTTTTAGTTTCGTCTTATTGGCCAAGTACACATCCCATTGAGTCCTCTAGGACTGTGAGGTAAATGATCAGTGGTCTTCCTTCCACTGGAGGTGATAGAATCGGAGGATTCAACAGATATTCCTTGATACTGTCGAAGGCGGTTTGGCAATCTTCTGACCAAACGCAATCCTGGTTCTTTTTGAGTAATTTGAAAATCGGCGCACAAGTCGCGGTCATAAGGAATATGAATCTGGAGATGTAGTTCAAACGTCCCAGGAATCCTCTGACTTGTTTTTCAGTTTTCGGAGAAGGCATTTCTTGAATGGCCTTGACCTTGTCAGGATCAACTTCAATTCCTTTCTGGCTGACGATGAACCCTAGTAATTTCCCTGAACGGACACCGAAGGTGCACTTGTTAGGATTCAAGTGGAGCTTGAATTTTCTTAGACGTTCGAACAATTTTGATAGATGTTCAACGTGCTCATCCTCTGTTCTTGATTTTGCAATCAAATCATCGACATATACCTCGATTTCCTTATGTATCATGTCATGAAACAGAGTAGTCATGGCCCTTTGATAGGTTGCCCCGACATTCTTCAAACCGAACGGCATTACCTTGTAACAAAAGGTACCCCATGGGGTAATGAACGAAGTTTTCTCCATGTCTTTCGGCGCCATTTTGATCTGGTTATAGCCCGAGAATCCATCCATGAAGGAGAATACTTTGAACTTTGTTGTGCTGTCAACCAGCATGTCAATGTGTGGTAAAGGAAAGTCGTCCTTTGGACTTGCCTTGTTTAGATCTCTGTAATCAACACACATTCTGACCCTTCCGTCCTTTTTGGGAACGAGTACGATGTTGGCTAACCATTGAGGATATTCAGATGTAGCGAGGAAACCCGCGTCGATCTGTTTCTGTACCTCCTCTTTGATTTTGATGGCCATGTCCGGGTGAGTCCGTCTCAACCTTTGCTTTACTGGCGGACATTCTGATCTTAGTGGTAAGTGATGTTCCACGATGCTGGTATCCAACCCTGGCATATCCTGATAGGACCAAGCGAATACATCGGGGAATTCTTTGAGAAGCTTTATCAGATCCTCTTTGACAGTTGGACTGAGCAGTGCTCCGATCCTGATTTCTTTTCTCTCTTTTTCTGAACCCAAGTTTACCGTTTCCAACGGTTCTTTGTGAGGTTCAATGGATCTTTCCTCTTGTCTGAGTAGTCGGGAGATCTCTTCTAGAATTTCGTTGTCATTTTCTTCTTCAGCCTCGAATACCGGGAACTCAAAGTTGGAAGAAGGCATCGGATCGTATGTTTCAACGGGGTATAAAACAAGCAATCTGCATGACGTGATGATTCGTGTTTAGAAGAGATAGAGAAAATGCAAGTGTGTGCAGTGTTTTGATTTTACTGCTTGTTTTTATGATTGAATGGTTTTTAGGATTACCATTTCCTAAAAAAGCAAAAAGAGAAAACAACAATTAATGTGGAAATTACAGAACGACGTTATTTTATTAATGAACAAGTCGAATCTTGAAACTACAGCCCTATAAAACAAAACTCACTCGCTTTGGGCAAAGCGAAGAGGGAAATTTACAGAAAGCGAGCCCTATCAAAACATCCGTTTCACCTGGGCAGGGTGAAAGGTTTAAAGATGGCAATTACTTTGACTGACGAACGACCTTCGGAACCTCGACAGCAACCCATTGGCGGCGAACTCCTCGATGAATCAAAAAGTCTGGCACCTTCCTTGATTTATCTTTAGAAATGACGCTGATTTATGGTGGAGCAGGATCATTGGAATCTGTCTCCCAGGCAGAATTGTCGTAGGAGGATTCCTCTGTTGCATTTTGCATAGCATTGGTGCTCTCAGCTGTATCTCCCCATCCAGTTGACTGGATATCTTCGAGCCTGATACGAGAGCTTTCGGGAGCAGTGTACTTGACCATATAGTCGTATTTTCCACTTGGTTGTCCCAGGGTGTCCCAAACTTCTTTGGAACTGGAGAGGTCATCCCTCTCGACGACGTTGACCTCGGGAAAAGAATAGTTGATGAATTCTAGTCCTGCAAACGTTGCGAATTCATCTTCATGTTGAGTAGTTTCCGAATGACCTGAGTGTTGATCCCATGACATGGCGGGGACACAGGTATTCTGTTCAATGACGCTCAGCTGAGTTTCATTACTCGGCTGACTTTCTTGCCCCAAGTTTCCTGGGTAAGGCTGCCACATTAGCAGACCATCCATCGGGCCATAGTAATTGTGATCAAAGTTTTCTTTCATCAGAGTGTCTTCCTCTAATGAATTTGGCGGAGCACGGCATCCTTCCGGATCACAATCTTCGTAGATCATTTCGACATCTGATCTTGGTATAAATCTCGGACTTTCTGTAGGAAAGCAAAAAGGCATAGGCACCTTTTCCTGAGACATATAGCCGTCCTTGTTAAGGTAGGACTTCCATTCTTCATCTGTGTCAGAGGGATCTTCCTCATTGATAGCATGAACTGTCTGAGACACTGGGTGAAGAAAACCTCCACTGTGGAAGAAGTTTCGAAGGGGATGAAGACTTTCATCGTTGGCGGCCGTCGGGGTACAGGTTGCAGAAAAACCAAGACCCTTCTTTGTTTTATTGTCAATAGGAATGACAAGCCGTCCCCATCCTGTCGTATCGGTACTCTCGACCTCTTTGATAGCATCTTTGTATGAGGAAATCGAGGTTCCTCCTTTGAATTGATCGTCCTTGCTCATCGATAGTGCTTGGAACTGAGTTCCAATAACCTCCTCGGGTTCCACACAAGTAGATGATGATAGGTTACTCACAAGCAAGGCTTGTTCCCTACAAACCGTGACAAGTTGATCGTTCTTGACGAACTTTAGCTTTTGGTGGAGGGTTGAATTAACCGCTCCAGCCTGATGTATCCAAGGTCTTCCTAATAAACAACTGTATGTTGCCCGGATGTCCATGACCTGGAAAGTGATTTGGAAAGTGTGAGGACCAATAGTTATAGGAAGATCAACTTCACCGATAACTGTTTTTCTGGATCCGTCGAATGCTTTGACGACGACCTCGCTGACTCTCATCGGAGGGCCCTTGAATGATAATTGCATCAAAGTGGACTTCGGTATAACATTCAGGGCTGACCCTGTGTCTACCAGTACGCTGGCTAAAGCATCGCCCTGGCAGTTAACCGTAATGTTGAGCGCCATGTTATGACGGCGACCCTCTTCAGGTAATTCCTCATCACTAAATCCCAAATTGTTGCAGGAAGTGATGTTAGAGAAAATGCTATCGAATTGTCTGATTGTTACATCCTATTCCACAAAGGCTTTCTCCAAGACTTTCTGTAAAGCCTCCCCGTGGGCTTCTGAACCGAGTAACAGTGATAATACTGAGATCTTTGAAGGAGTCTGTAACAGTTGATCAACAATGTTATATTCACTCCTTTGGATGAGCTTTAGCATCTCATCTTTGTCTTTTGAAAAGTCGGGATTACTAGATTGACCGACTGGCGGATCAGGAATTTCTGCCTGAAGTTCCTTTTCCTTGTTAAGTTCCCCAACCCCTCGGTTGAAGATTCTACCACTCCTGGTTACACGACTGATGTCTGCAATATTCACGATGGAGGGTAATGGAATTTCCTTTCCATTCTCAATTATTGTTGCACCGTATTTGTAAGGGATCGCCTTAGCTGATTCATACGGTAATGGCTCCGGTAGATAGATGACTATGGGAACCTTCTGATTTTTCTGACCGTCATAAGTAACCTCGATGCGTTCCTGGTTGGGAACTTTAGATTCGTCAAGTAGAAGAATGATGGCAAAAACATCCCTGGTCCTATGATGACCCGAGATTGTGACAACATCCTCAACCTGATCGGCAAGGTAGTTCGGCGACCAAATGATGGGTCCTGAACCTGGATATGAATGAATTTCTCCATGATCGACCTGACCCTGAAGAGCTGCTCTCACAAGGTAACACCCTTGGTTACTTTCCGAACAGACGCTACAACTGTCATAGTTGTGTGGTGGCACCTGGCCACGCCCACTTTGAATACAATGTAACCTCACTAGGTTACCTTCCATTGATCGGACATCCTGACTTTGACGACGAGTAGGATTCCTGTTATTGATACTAATCTGCTGAGTATCTTCGTCCATATAGATTGGCATCCACCAGTGATTTAACAAGTGCTGAAGTGCCTCCTGGACAAGGGTACAACCTCGATCATTTTCGCAACCCGCTTTACAGCTTTGATAGTCATGTGATATTAAGAATCCGAGTCGGACCTGCTCAGCATGTAACTCTACCAGGTTGGTATCCATTACGCGGATGTCGAAGATCTGAACCATATTGATTTGATAGGAGTTCCTATCATGGTAGTCTTGGATCCATCCAAGATCCATCTCACGCTGGAGGGCCTCTTGTATGAAAGAGCATCCCTGTTTGTTTACCGAGTAAATCAGACAGGAACTGTAATCGTGCCACGGTAGATTATGATACTGGCTTTGCCTTGAGTGCATCGCCACCAAGTTGACATTCATCGCACGGATGTCGTGGTTTTGAATGACGTTGGAATTTGTGTAAACCATGTTAACTTCACGAACTCGGTGCTCTTGGATCCATCCAAGGTCCATTTGTTCCTGTAGAGCTGATTGCACTACCGAACATCCTTGGTTATCTTTAGAGCAGATATCACACTGGTGATAGTTATGAGGTGGCACATGGCCATATCCACTCTGTCTACAATGCATCTTGACCAGATTGGTCCCCAATAAGAGTACATCGTGAATTTGATAGACATTGTTAGTCTCTTTCTCAATCAGATTGACTGCAGCCTTCTCATGTTGAGGCAGCGGGTTCGTAAGGACATTAGGATTCGTATCTTTGAAAGATAAGAGCCCGCTCCTAACAAGCTTTTGCACGTCGGACTTGAAATTAAGACAAGTCTCAATGTTATGCCCTGAACCTCCTTGATGATAAGGGCATGTTTGATCCGCTTTAAACCAAAAAGGCGGATTTTCCGGAACTGAAAGGGGAGACTTAGTCTGAATGTGCCCCTTAGCCAGCAGTAACGGAAACAGCTCTGCGTACGTTACGGGTATAGGATCAAATCCTGGTGGCCGTGTTGTACGGTTGTTGTTATATGGAGGACGGGCCTGCTGAAGAGGCTGTTGTGTCCTTTGTTGATCAGGCTGGCTCTGCGCAACCTGAGGTTGATATATAGGAACGGGCGCGGGGCCGATAGCAGGAGTAACAGCTGCTTCTGGCTGATAACGACACCTTTGCCTTCCGAGAGAGATATTCCCAATATCTTGCTCTTTTTTCCTAGGGAGAGCACTACCGTATTTTTTAGTACCGCTCGTTGATCCAGTGTCTTTTACCAAACATCCTTCTCGGACGGCTTCCTCAAGACGTACACCCATGCCGACCATTTCGGTGAAATCACTGGGCGCACTGGCGACCATTCGGTCATAGTAAAATGAGCTTAAGGTCTTTAAGAAGATTTTTGTCATCTCTTTTTCCTCAAGAGGTGGACAAATTTGAGCGGCAATTTCACGCCATCTCTGAGCATACTCCTTGAAGGTTTCCTTGTCCTTTTGCGACATTGATCTAAGTTTATCTCTGTCGGGTGCCATGTCTAAATTGTATTTGTATTGTTGGACGAAGGCAGTACCAAGATGTTTGAATGTACTGATCGTAGTACGGTTTAAACCCATGTACCATTTGAGTGCAGCACCGGTCAAACTATCCTGGAAGTAGTGAATCAGAAGGTCCTGATTCTCCGTCTGGGTTGACATCCGCCGAGCGTACATCACCAGATGGCTCTGAGGGCAAGAGTTACCCTTGTATTTTTCAAAGTCAGGCACTTGGAACTTGTGCGGGACTTTCACATTTGGGACCAAGCAGAGGTCTGCGGCGTCCTTCCCAAATAGATCCTGACCGCGAATGGCTTGCAGCTCTTTCTGCATTTCCAAGAACTGTTCCTGGAATTCCTCCATTCTGTCAAACATAGTTTCCTTCTTACCAGAAGGTGTTGGTGGAATCTGTCCTTCCGGGACAGTGTGCACCACAGGGGGTGGTACCGTGACTACGGCAGTAAGTCTTGGCGCCTCCCGAAGTTTGTAACCTTCAGGAGTCTTCAGTATGCCCCTAGTATCTTCGCTTTCCCGAAGTTTGTAACCTTCAGGCCCAGCGCCTTCTGTTGCGATTCCCTGATCTTCAGTGATCGGCGGAACATATCCTTCCGGGATATAGTTAACAGGCATGCCCCAAGGACGATCTTTCGGAATCTGATACCTAGGATCATACTTTTCTATGATGGGCGTTGAGGTGATCTCTGAGATCACAGTTCTTTGTAGCTGAGCTTCTGCCATGGCTTGCATGTCGTTACGAAGCTTTCTCATATCCTCTCTCAGAGTGTCGATCTCTTCTTTCAACTCTCTGTTTTCTTCCTCAAGATCATCCATCTTTTTCTGACGATTGGCCCGAGTATTGTATGAATGAGACAGTTTGACTCTAGAATCGAGACACAAACGTGAGATTCGTAGGTAAGGAGAATACGCGATGTGAGAATGATGAATGCAATGATTATATTAATTGTTTAATGGTTTAAGAAAAATAAACTTCGACAATTAGATTGCAAATATCAAACAGTGGGGAAACCCCTTTTTATTGAATTCCAAAGGATTACAGAAATGGAAATACAGTAGATTACAAAGTGCAGAAATAGAAACCTAAACTAATGGGTCCCGAGTCCTCTCTGAGGAGAAACCGGGTGCTGACTCTGGTACTTTCCTTTTCTTTGACCGGGGCTCTTGGGCCGTTGTCGGGTTGTCATTCCTTTGCCAAGTGAAAGGAGTGAGAAAATTCCTTTGGTCATCTTGATTCTCTACAGCATGCTGCTCCAAATTTTCAATCAGAGCATCTTTCTCTTTTAGTAATTGCTGTATTTGGATACACTCTACGTCGAGGGTGCGGTACTTGTTCTTCCAAGACCTTCTCTCCCGTTGAACTTTGTTGAGAGTAACCTGAAGCCTTTCAGTTTCCGTCATGAAGTACATGACAATTTCCCTCGGTGGAAGAATTCTGTAACGAGGATAAGGCATCTTTAGCTTGAGAGCTCTAGTTTGTACCCAATGGAGATAAGGCTCCACCGAGACACAGTCCGGTTTTCCCAGAGACTCTCATCCTTTCTTATGAACCTGTTTCCAAGCTTGCACTATTTCCATCTTTAGTGCTTTGTCATTTTCTCCTTCTTTGATAAGTGCAAATTGTACCTATTTTAGTATATATGTTTTGTTGCACTTATCGATTCTTTTTGGTAAATATCGTGCGAATAAACCCCGCTTTGTTCGTAAATACGTTTACTTTACGTTTTCGGTGTATAGTGCGTTACCGTGTAAATATCATTGAGTTTAATCGATTTTCATTTATTTTTGTATGTGTTCCAGCAATGGGATGTTTCTATATTCATAAAGAGCATTGAATAAGCTTTCCAATGCTTCAAACCGTGCGTCAATCGGAGTTACGGTTCAAGAGTTATGATGAAAACAAGTTCTGGTTTTCTGTCATGCTCGCTAGGCGAGCCCCCGTAGCGAACACTCGCTAGCTTGTTCGCTAGGCGAACCGGGGCGAACGAAAAGTTCCAGAATCGTGAAAAAACTCAACAGAAAGGCGGTTTACGTTCGCCTAGCGAACGGGGACTCGCTAGGCGAACCTGGAAAAGCAGAATTGCCCATTTAAGCCATTTTTCATCATTTTTTAGTGATGGGTTTGATATTTTTAGTTCCAAATCCATCCAATAGCATTTTTTGACCAGAATTAGGCTAGAAAACACATTGGAGCATGAATTAGGATGATCCGGAGTTGAATCCTTCATGAATCGGAGCTGACAACTTTTGAGATGTTTGGTTTTTCTCCATTTCTTCTCTATGTATTTCTCTATTTTGTGGGTTATGTTTGTATTGTTACTCTAAACCTATGTACATGTATTGATCATGGTTGTATAATATATATGCTTTACAAATCATTATCGATGTTTTCCTTGATCTTTTTGCATTTATGTTTGGATTTGTGTTGTGTTAGAGATAAACATCATGAATCTTGATTAAGGATGAATATCTATTGTCTAGACTCTAGAGATAGATTTAGATAATAATCTTTATGGTGTCGGAACTTAATGTCTTCCGTGTTTCGAGGCGTCGTGCGCGAGAGCGTCGACGAGAGTAATATGGTTGCTCTCTCAACTGTGCGTTAGACATAACCTTTGTTGTGAGCGATACGTGATGATTTTGATGAGTATTGTATGTTGAATGCGACCGATCGGTAGGTTTACGTTTGTTCTGAGTAGTGTATATTCATGCTTGATAGGTTTCTTCTCTTCAAAGAATGTATTCTTTTTATGTTTTAATATTTACTTTTCTATTTTCTTGTTTGAAACCATTTAATCCAAACTCATTAACGCGAGAGATTGTCGAACGACATTCTTTCCCTCGAACCGATCTCTGTGGACACGATATAAATCCCGGAGGGAATTCTTTCCGAAAATAAATATTTTTGCTGCTTGCCCTATTCTGCATTCAACAAAATGGCGACGTTGCCGGGGATTGGTTTTGATATTGAATCGCATTGCGATAGTTTCTTTGTTTTTGAGTTTTGTATATATCGTATATATTGTCTATTTCCATTATGTTTGTTCAAGTGTTGTATACATTTTGTTCCCGTAACCGTTTGTTCATATGTTTGGTTAGGACACTTACTTTAGGTTTGCGCGGTGAGGCATCACTATGGCATGAAGGAAGTGAGTTTGCTAGCTAAGCAATGTAAAGGCGTCGAGCTTACGACGTAAAACAAGCATGTTGTATTATTTTCTTTGGTTGTGTGGTGAACTTTCATTAAACAAGTTGTACTCGGATTTTTCGTAAACTTCTCAAATCTTCACTTTACAACTTGTTTAATGAAATTTCTCCCTTTCTTTTCGTTTGTTTATATTAATAATTCTTGTTCTCGCTAAGCGAGTTCTGGCGAAGTCACCAGCGAAGGTTCGCCTGGCGAACGTTGGCGAAGGTGCCAGCGAGGGAGTGGCAGAAAGTATGCAAAAACCTTCAGTAGGAAAACTGGGTAAATTCGCTGGGCGAAGGTGCCAGCGAATGCTCGCTGATGTGTTCGCGAGGCGAAGGTGCCAGCGAGGGGGGTGGCAGAAACTTTCACTTTTGAAAACACCCAAACTTCGCTGGGGCGAAGGATGTAGCGAAGGCTCGCGTCGCGAATGATTCCTTCGCTAGGCGAAGGCTGCTAAGATTTTGGTTGTTGTTTGCTCACAGATTTTGATTGACTTACATGAGGATGCTGTTGTGATTTTCCAAGTTGGTTCGTTTCAACTTGCGGATGTATGGTAATGATTTTGTTAAGTTTTGTACACGTCCGAGGTATGTATTTATCGCTTTCTGAACTTTAGCATATTCATGATACTTAGGCATTTTACAAACTTCCATGCCATCCATTCTTTTGTATACTTGTTCTTATTGTGAATCACTTTAGTTCCTACCCTTTTTGTGAGGTGGCTTTCCATTGTTCATATATGCTTGGAGTACCGACATTCTTGTTTTACTGGATTTTATTATGTTGAATCTTTTGTTTGTGTTGATTATATGAATGCATGAAAAGGATCAAGGCAATTGTTTCATTTTGAGCACAACCACCTTAGCCAAATAGTCAATTCACCTTGTGAGTGTGTGATCATTTGTAACCCCTTTGAGCCTTTGGTCATTATCCATGTTGTTTGAGCTTGATGCTTGTCTATGGGTGTCAAATTCATATTTTTGTGTGGATCTTGATTGTTGTTTTTACTTGAGCCCTCAACTTTTTGTGTTGTTGTATGAATTTTTTCCTTGCCTTAGAAAGTATGGAGTATTCACATGATGGTGCGGTTGAATTCAAGTTGGGGAGAGGATGATTGTATACTCATTGGTTGGATTCTATGAGGATTGAAAAAGAAAAAAAAAAGAGAAAAATATGACAAAGAAAAGAAAAGAGAAAAAGAAAGAAAAAAGGAAGAAAAAGAAAAATCCTTGAAAAAGGAAACAAAAAGAGTTTCAATAATTGTGCTAAATAAGTATTGTGTGTTGTGTAGCACTTGGGATTTTGGAAGAAGTTGGTTGAAATTTTGTGTGTGAATCTTTGTGAGTTTTCACTCCCTTAGGTTTAGACAAGTTTTTGTTTCAATTACCTTTAGAAATTGCCCCTTGTTTGTTTACCCGACCACGCTACAACCTTGAAAAGCCCTTGTGATTCTTGCCTTTGTATTCTCAATATGAATTTGTGGATGTATGCATAATTTAGTCTTTTGTTTGCAAGATTTTTGTGTGAGTGAAAGAACCTCATTTTGTGTTTTTCATCTACCGATGATTGTTTTTGCTAGGTGTGATTCACATTTGAACTTGTGTTGTTTTAGAATTTTTGGCATGACTTGTGTACTTTGCTTTTGTTTCGTGACTATGTTATTGTTGCAGTTTAGTGGTAAGTATTTACTTTTTGTGTGTACCATTTTCATTTGAACCATTCATTCGTTTCCGTTTTTCAAAACCTGTTGATTCGTCATTCTTTGGTTATTTCTTGCGCATTTTCAAGTTTGTTTGATTTTTGTTTGTGGACAAACAAGTAGGTAAGTTGGGGAGAGTTTGATAAGTGCAAATTGTACCTATTTTTGTATATATGTTTTGTTGCACTTATCGATTCTTTTTGGTAAATATCGTGCGAATAAACCCCGCTTTGTTCGTAAATACGTTTACTTTACGTTTTCGGTGTATAGTGCGTTACCGTGTAAATATCATTGAGTTTAATCGATTTTAATTTATTTTTGTAGGTGTTCCAGCAATGGGATGTTTCCATATTCATAAAGAGCATTGAATAAGCTTTCCAACGCTTCAAACCGTGCGTCAATCGGAGTTACGGTTCAAGAGTTATGATGAAAACAAGTTCTGGTTTTCTGTCATGCTCGCTAGGCGAGCCCCCGTAGCGAACACTCGCTAGCTTGTTCGCTAGGCGAACCGGGGCGAACGAAAAGTTCCAGAATCGTGAAAAAACTCAACAGAAAGGCGGTTTACGTTCGCCTAGCGAACGGGGACTCGCTAGGCGAACCTGGAAAAGCATAATTGCCCATTTAAGCCATTTTTCATCATTTTTTAGTGATGGGTTTGATATTTTTAGTTCCAAATCCATCCAATAGCATTTTTTGACCAGAATTAGGCTAGAAAACACATTGGAGCATGAATTAGGATGATCCGGAGTTGAATCCTTCATGAATCGGAGCCGACAACTTTTGAGATGTTTGGTTTTTCTCCATTTCTTCTCTATGTATTTCTCTATTTTGTGGGTTATGTTTGTATTGTTACTCTAAACCTATGTACATGTATTGATCATGGTTGTATAATATATATGCTTTACAAATCATTATCGATGTTTTCCTTGATCTTTTTGCATTTATGTTTGGATTTGTGTTGTGTTAGAGATAAACATCATGAATCTTGATTAAGGATGAATATCTATTGTCTAGACTCTAGAGATAGATTTAGATAATAATCTTTATGGTGTCGGAACTTAATGTCTTCCGTGTTTCGAGGCGTCGTGCGCGAGAGCGTCGACGAGAGTAATATGGTTGCTCTCTCAACTGTGCGTTAGACATAACCTTTGTTGTGAGCGATACGTGATGATTTTGATGAGTATTGTATGTTGAATGCGACCGATCGGTAGGTTTACGTTTGTTCTGAGTAGTGTATATTCATGCTTGATAGGTTTCTTCTCTTCAAAGAATGTATTCTTTTTATGTTTTAATATTTACTTTTCTATTTTCTTGTTTGAAACCATTTAATCCAAACTCATTAACGCGAGAGATTGTCGAACGAAATTTTTTCCCTCGAACCGATCTCTGTGGACACGATATAAATCCCGGAGGGAATTCTTTCCGAAAATAAATATTTTTGCTGCTAACGGCGCCATTTTGTTGAATGCAGAATAGGGCAAGCAGCAAAAATATTTATTTTCGGAAAGAATTCCCTCCGGGATTTATATCGTGTCCACAGAGATCGGTTCGAGGGAAAGAATGCCCTTCGATAATCTCTCGCGTTAATGAGTTTGGATTAAATGGTTTCAAACAAGAAAATAGAAAAGTAAATATTAAAACATAAAAAGAATACATTCTTTGAAGAGAAGAAACCTATCAAGCATGAATATACACTACTCAGAACAAACGTAAACCTACCGATCGGTCGCATTCAACATACAATACTCATCAAAATCATCACGTATCGCTCACAACAAAGGTTATGTCTAACGCACAGTTGAGAGAGCAACCATATTACTCTCGTCGACGCTCTCGCGCACGACGCCTCGAAACACGGAAGACATTAAGTTCCGACACCATAAAGATTATTATCTAAATCTATCTCTAGAGTCTAGACAATAGATATTCATCCTTAATCAAGATTCATGATGTTTATCTCTAACACAACACAAATCCAAACATAAATGCAAAAAGATCAAGGAAAACATCGATAATGATTTGTAAAGCATATATATTATACAACCATGATCAATACATGTACATAGGTTTAGAGTAACAATACAAACATAACCCACAAAATAGAGAAATACATAGAGAAGAAATGGAGAAAAACCAAACATCTCAAAAGTTGTCGGCTCCGATTCATGAAGGATTCAACTCCGGATCATCCTAATTCATGCTCCAATGTGTTTTCTAGCCTAATTCTGGTCAAAAAATGCTATTGGATGGATTTGGAACTAAAAATATCAAACCCATCACTAAAAAATGATGAAAAATGGCTTAAATGGGCAATTCTGCTTTTCCAAGTTCGCCTAGCGAGTCCCCGTTCGCTAGGCGAACGTAAACCGCCTTTCTGTTGAGTTTTTTCACGATTCTGGAACTTTTCGTTCGCCCCGGTTCGCCTAGCGAACAAGCTAGCGAGTGTTCGCTACGGGGGCTCGTCTAGCGAGCATGACAGAAAACCAGAACTTGTTTTCATCATAACTCTTGAACCGTAACTCCGATTGATGCACGGTTTGAAGCGTTTGAAAGCTTATTCAATGCTATTTATGAATATAGAAACATCCCATTGCTGGAACACCTACAAAAATAAATGAAAATCGATTAAACTCAATGATATTTACACGGTAACGCACTATACACCGAAAACGTAAAGTAAACGTATTTACGAACAAAGCGGGGTTTATTCGCACGATATTTACGAAAAAGAATCGATAAGTGCAACAAAACATATATACAAAAATAGGTACAATTTGCACTTATCAGGTTTCCAATGAGAAAAACCTTAATAGCGTTGATATCGACGAAGTTATTGATGTTGGGAAACAAAAATAACCCGTAGGTGAGCAAGACAAAGATGCTTTCAAAAGCAGTCATGTTCCCGATACTAGCAAAGTACAGAGCTTTTTTTGTCAAGAACTGGGCTGGCAAACCTTGGATGCCACCCTTAGTGGTCATGTGAGTCTTGACCTCAGACTCGTCCAAATGAACTGCTCTTGCAATAGTCTGATTCTTTGGAATTTCTTCCAGTCCAGAAAATGGGGCTCGATCTGTGATATGTAAATCAGTCGGATGAGAATACTCCTCCAGCGTTGGTGCCAGCTGGTAATCCGGGAATGTGAAACAATGATAAACCGGATCGTAGAATTGAATGAGCGCGTCCATGATTCCCTTAATCACATGGACTCTTAACAGTGGTAGCAAACCACCGTGCTTGGCTCTGAAAGCCTCTGGGTTAACGATCATCCTCGCTAATTTTCTTAAATCCCCTAGTTTTGGAACCTTGAAGGTATACCGGTGAGTTCTCCTTCTACCGAAATCCATTAACGTAATCTTTTTCTCTGATATTTGCAATCACAGTCTTAGTTTAATTTGAAAAACAGAGAGACTAGAAGAGAAAGTTTTTTGAATGTTTTAATGTTTTATTAAATGGATGCATGAATGCAGCACACAAAAACATAGAAAAAACATGGGGTCAGAGGGTCGTTGTCATGAAGTCAAGGCTCTACCCATCCCCAAAGGTTTAGACTAGGGTGATTTTTGTACCTGTACTCATTATCATCAGCTCCTCCCAGGAAGGCAGACAACAAGCGGATCGCCAGCGAGTTGTGTGCAATCTTAGAGTAAGTGCCATTCACTGAGAATAGATCACCAACCTCAAATGAGGATAGTATCGCGTAACAGCTATTTCTGATAGCTTCCGCACTACGAAAAAGGTTGGCTTTTCTTAAGTGTATACTCAATCTCACCACATGCGGCATCACACGCATTCCCATTAGCAGAAAAATAAACACGTATAGCAATTAGGAAAAGCAGTATATATATTTGTCCTAATCATCCTAGACTTATAAAGCTATGAATCTTAAGTTCCTGACAGAAAATGGGTTCCCCGGCGAAAGCCCCAATCTGTGGTTCCCTGCCTAAGAGATGGACCAGCATAGGTCAATCTTTCTCTTCGGTAGAGTTCCCATTTTCCGTAGAAAACGGGGATGATGCCCTAAGGCAGAAAAGGAGACTCCCCAGCAGAGTCGCCATTTGTGTAATTTTTCACACAAGAGAAAAAGAAAGAAAAGAACTGCCCCACGGTGGGCGCCACTTTTCTGTAGCGAGCGATTTTGGACGCGGTTCTTAAGCGCTGGTCGCTCTCTGCGGTTGAGCTTAAAACTACGGGTCGATTCATTTTTTATCCTATTGTGAGCTAAATAAGGAAGGGAAATAGATGTCTCCAATTAACCCTGCTTGCATACTGAATTTAAACAGCGGTCTGTTAGGTTACGGATGCTATCAATGTGGGGGGGCCTTTGTACTGGTTATTCGTATTTCGCCAATACAGTTCTTTCTTTCTAGGGCTTGGGCAAAAGGTTTCTGGTGGGGAATAAGGATTAGGATGTTAGGACTGATGTTTTTGAATTACTGCTTTTATTTGATGGAGATATGGGATTTGGGTTTTTCGTTGATTGTGCTCGCTAAGATCTTTTCTTTCGATCTTATGCCTACGTATTCCCGTTTACCGAAACAGGGAAATCAGAGCGTTCGTAGTTCCTCCTATTCTATGGGAGGTGTAATACCCCAAAATTTGCTCTCCCCTTTTGTCATCATAGCATGGCATTATCATTTATCATATCATATCCACCTCATTAACATTACATTGCATTTAACATAGAAAAATGAAGCATGGCATCCTTCTTACCATCAGGGCATGTGATCAGGTGGAAGGTGGATAATCCAGAGATCATTCAAAGCACAAAAGGTCAATCAAGTTGGCTCTAGGCAAGCCAAGAGGTCTCTCATGTCTCATACTATCCCAATTGATCCTCCACAACCTCAAGAAGGTGAGATTCAATAGGAGATTGAAGCATTACATCCTACTCTATGCAAGAAGTCCAAAAATTGAAGGAAATTTGGATTTTGGAAGATGTGCAATTTCCTCCTAACCAGAGGGGGTCAAGATTAGGGTTTCCAATTAAATCAGGGTATCTCTGATTTTTTGGACAAAACTTGATGTCATGGTATTCCATATGTCCCTAAGTGTATGTATGTGGAAAATTACATCTCAATTGGTTTTAGAAGTGGTTCAATTGGAAGAAAGATCAAAAATCAGGAAATTTGGGGCCAAGTCAAATAATCAGGGGAAAAAGTCAACTCTTGACTTTTTGAGGCCAAATTCATGAAATTCATGTTATATGTGACCAATGTACAAAATTTTATCAAGAAACTCCAAAGGAATCATGAAAAAATCAAGATGTGGAAAGTTGCCATTTTTGGAAGAGGAAGGGTTACTAAAAATAGCAAGTTTTGGCCATTTTGCATCAGAATTTGAACCAAGGCCATTTAAATTTGGAGCATCAAATGAAAATTCCACTCTGCCTCAATGAAAGATCTTGCTTTAAGCTTCAAATCCATGTGTGGAACATCTCCATTGGATAAAAATTGAGTGAGATATGATTGATCAAAGTTTGGGCAAAGTAGGTTCAAAACTAGGTCATGACCAAGATTTTCAGGGCACGCGCGCAGTCATTTTAACAAACATGTGGTGGGCCTAATGTCCACTCATTTTTCTCATGGTTAAAGGCCTCAAATGGAAAACTTTTCAACATGAAAGTTGTTCATTGCATTGTCATCTTCAATATTCATGTTGGACAATTTTTGGTTTGATCAAGTTATGAGATAGTTTTAAGGGTTCAAAGTCATGTTGGTTATGCTGAAAACCCAGGCGCCATGTTGCCTTGCCAGCCAACCTCACTCACACGCCCATGATGCAGTCTCACATCCTTGTGTTCTAAGTCATTTTTCATCACTTTAAAGGCATTATTCCACTTGGATTCAAACATCAAACATGTTATGTGATGCATCCTCAATCCATTGACACCAAGATGATCCATTTTCATGCATTGGTCATAAAGAAATCCATGTTCAAACATCACCATTTGCATTGATGCATTGACTGTCTTGTCTAGTAATTCACACATTGTTTTTGGTTCAGTCATTCAACAAACTTTCATGATCACTTCAGTCCATTTCCTCATTAAACCAAACAATTAATGCACGTGCCTCCACCATGCTGCTTCTTACATGAGAAGGGAAATGTATGAAACTTGCACCACAAGATTCCTGCTGCTACATCAGAACAACATAACATCACTTTCCTTCTCCTACACACCACCATAACTCCATGAACCTCACCCTCACTCTAACAGAACTTCCCCAACTCGTGCTATTAACCACCTAACTCAGTTAGTTAACTCAAACTCAGTTAACTAACTCAGTTTAACTAGAGTTCTAACTGTTAACTGAACTGGTTGGGAGTTAACCTTGGATATATAAGCTGAAACTCTCACAATTTCAGAGGAGGATTCTCATTTTTCACTCTCACTCCAAATTGCTCTCACTTTTCTCTCAGAGTTCTCTCCATTCTCTCTCTGATTTCACACGAGTTCTTCACACGTTCTCACCTTGATATTCATCAATTGTTCATCATCAAGCACTTCTGATCAAGAATAAGCTGAAGTAAGAGCAAGCTATCGAGAGCAGCAACTTCTCCAATTGGAATCTCAGTTCATTGTCTTCAAAATCCAAAGGTTCAGAGCATTTATTTTGCTCTTAGGAAGCTCAAGATCAATCTCTCATCTCTGGTTTTCTGTTGATTCAAGAGTTCTCCAATTTCAGGTTTCAAAATTTCTCAAACTTTAATTGCACGATTTTATCCTGTTTTGACTTGTTGATGTGTTGTTTGAGCTTATTAGAAGCTATGTGAAGCTGGCTAGTTGATAGAGCTCTTTAGGAGCTTAGAACTGAAAATTAGGGCAAATTTATCCTCTTCGATTCTCCTTATTCATGCTTGATCTATGAATTTTCTTGTTGGATTTGTGTTCCTCATGAGCTTAGCTTTCGTTTGGTATATGGCTTGTGAATTTATGAAGAAAATGTGAGTTACAGGTGGTGCTTGTTCGCCGGAGAAGATGACCGGAGGTCATTCTCCGGCCGGTGACTTCAACTGCTAGGGTTTGCATTGTTTTAATCTCATCCGTTCATGTTTCGTTATCGTGTGGCTTATGTGGAGACAACACATTAAAAATCACATGCCATTCACGTGCATTTTTCTGAATCTCACTTGAACTTTGTATGGCATGGTACACGATAGGGAGTGTGGACATTCATGTGTGTTTGTTGATCATGCATACTTTGACTTTGGTTTGACTTGGACTTGATCTGATGGTTGGGGTTGAGTCAAGATTGTTGACTGAGAGTTCATGTTTGTTAGTGTGTTATGCGCGTAGATGGACCTAGACTATTTTGCTATCCACACCTCCATTTCTAAAGGCCCAATGATTTTTGAACTCATTTTTACTAGGCATGCACCCCCATTCATTTTTGCATTGCATTTATTTTTCCATTTTTTTACACGTTTGTTTTTCAATTTTTAAAAATACTAAAATGCATAATAAAATTCCACAAAAATTCATGTGTATTCTTAAAACATTTAGGAAATTTTTCATGATTTTATTTTCTGATTTTATGACCTTTTTGCCCCTGTTCCATTATTTCTTTTGAATTTCCATTTGCATGCATACTTAATGTGACATATGATTTTGTGCATTTTTGTTCTTGATCATAAAAATTGATTTTGATGCCTTTCTTTTTGCATTGTGGTCACAATATGTTGAGGTATGTTTGAGATTTATGAGATGATTTTTAAGTCTTTTTTGGATGACTTTTGATGTGTTGCTTTGAGCATGAATGCATGAAACTTCCATGAGACTTTGACCTAATTGTTGAGTGACTTTGGTTCTGATTCATTGCTTGTGGACTTGATATGTTGATGGCATGTGTTCAAGGTGTTTGATTGGTGAAAGTCATAATTTTTGAAGCATGTTTGCTATTTGTTTGAAGCATGAAGTTTAACTTGTTCATTTTGTGAATGCATGCCTCATGTTTGGTTTGCTTGATCATGAAGGCACTTGTGCCATGAGTTGTGGTTTTGTTTGAGGATGTATAGCATGTTAATTGACTTCTGATTGTGACATTTGGGTTTCATCTTTGCATGTTTGATGTTTATCTTGCACCTTAAGTCACTTGTTTCACAAGTATGAACCACTTTCACATCACTTCACCTTTTCTTCTTTGCTTCTTGTTGGATTGAGATTTTGTTTGCATGATTTAGTATGCCCATTTAGGATAACATTAGGTTGTGTAAATATGAGTTACATTCTGACTTGGAAGCATGTATAGCATTCAATCTCATTTCACTTTGTTTGTCAATTTGTTTGAATTTGATTTGTTCATTATATTTTCTTACTTTACTTATAAGTGATTGTGCTAACCATGTAGGGGCTTTGGTAAGTTTCAATTGAGTGTGGATAAGGAATCCACATTCAACTTCTATCCTTTCTCTTTTACAATTCCATTTTGTGTTTTGTTAAGCACTTATGTGCTTTCTTTTAATACATCACTTTCCCCTTGTGAATTACAATTCATCTTTTACTTTAGAAGTGAATTGTTTAATTCATTCTTTCTTTAGACTTTAGGTTGAAACCTCACAAACTTTAGGATCACTCCCTTAACTAATCAATTAGGATTGAGTCTTAGTCCATATAGATTTTTACCTTTACCCTCTCTTGAGTCTTTCATCTTCTCATCTCAAAGAAAATTCAAAACATATAATAAAGGTAGGCATTTATTGCATTTAGGCCTTTCATATAAAGAAAAGATTATAAGGGGTCTTCTCTTGTAATCTTAGAATGTGTAGCATATAGCCCATCTTGGGTCAATGTGTTAAACATTTGATCTTGTATGCGGGACTTAAATGCAATACTTGTTGAAGGTGCAAATAATAAAAAACACTTCTTCATTTCTTAATTAACAAAAACACTTAATAAACACAAGTATGCTAGTGTGTTTGAACCTTGACAATTGGAACTAAGTGTGGGGATCTTCTTCACTCTTAGTGTGCTTTCTTACCCATTCCATCTTGGAATGTGAGAATGTACACATTCCAATGACTAAGATTCAGATACACTGTCATATGCAAATAAATGGAAAAAACTTCTAAAAGGCAAAAACAAACAATAACGTCTTTCCTTCGGGAATTCTTTTCTCATCTCATTCATTCTCAACGCACGAACGCGCTTCTACTCGTTCTCTTGCAAGATGGTAACGCACTCGGACCAGCGAGCCTGCAACACCTGAGCTAGAACGTAAGCCGTTCTCTAAAAAACACAAACAATTCATCCCTAGTGAGGGGAACTACGTCGCTCTGATTCTCATGTTCCCGATGAGATACGTAGGCAGTGGGGTAGGGCCCATGCGAGCACTTCTTTTATTTTCCCTACATTTGTTTCTCTTTCTCTTTCTCTTTCTCTTTCTTTCAGTTCCATTTCCAGCATCCTTTTCTATCACCCTTTGATCGAGACAAGCAAGCGTGGATCCCATCGGGTACGATGGACGCGTGGGGGTGCTAATACCTTCCTCTCGCGTAACCGACTCCCTTACCCACTTCTCTTGGTCGTAAGACCATGCTTTTCCTTTCCCTCAGGTTTACGCGGTGTTTCCTTTCCCTCTCTTGGGATAAATACACATTGCTGGCGACTCTGTTCGGTGCCACTTTCGCGTTTGTACTTGGATGAAAATCCCGGGAGCGACAGCTGGCGACTCTGCTGGGGAAACCATGACCTATTGCTGGTCCATCCCTAAGCGAGTCAATCCTAGCGCTTGTCTGTTTTTCTTTCATTGGGTGTTTACTGTTGTGTTGTATTTACTGTTTATTGTATGGTTATTTACGGCTTTACTGTACATTACTGTATTTACCGTATTTTAGCATTTTCATTTCATATGATATATTATGCTATACTGGACTGTGTTGTTTTCTGCTTGGCGGGCGGGATTTCTGAGAGATAAGCCCATTACACAGGCTTGAGTATACACTTAGAATTAGAGTGGAGAGTAGTGGGACCTACGTGCCGTTTGGAGTGCGTTGGGTGTTCACGAAATTCACAGCTAGATGAGGCTATCTTGGGACACGTCGTGGCATACGCATCTTGCGTATTCCAGGATGTAGATCTAGAGAGCTGTCGACTCTAGTGACCGATCATGAGGACCTTAGTGGAAATATCCCTCTTTAGTGGTGACAATGGCAGACCACATTTTGTGGCAAACCCATTCGCACCCGAGGGCCCACTTTGGAACTTGCATAGGATGACTTTTATTTTCTAAGGGGAGTCAGTGGACGACCTCTTTGATTGGCATAGCATTGTATCCTACGGGCTGAATGTGCTATTGCTTCTCAAACCTCCGAAGCTGACAAGCCTTATTTTCTAAGAACCACATGTGAGTATGGGCGGGATGTTTACAGGTTTGCAGGAAACCCAGCCTCCTACCTACCTTACTTGTGATTCTATGATGATTTCAGACATTGTATCCTATGACAGTGATTTAAGTGTTCATCTCAGATATTGCCAGATTCAGTACAGAGACACAGTGCACACAGTTCAATACAGACACCGACACTTGATTACCTGATCACATGCCCTCTTGCATTGCATTATCATATCATAACAGTTATGTTTGTCATTTTCAGGTGCATAATACATTTCTGATTCCGATCCATGGGTTCAACAGAGATCGTCGCCGAGAGAAAGAACAATGTGTCTTACAAGTTTCCAGATCCTGTCTTGGATTCATTGCTTAAAGTTATAGATATGGCTGGTCCGGGTATTCTTGATAGGTTTCAGAAGAGCTACGGGAATTTGGTTGGGATGGTCCGTACAATCACCAAGTATGAGCATGATGCTTTACACACTCTGCTGCAGTTCTACGAGCCTTCGTTGAGGTGCTTTCTTTTTTCAAATTACATTCTGATGCCAACACTGGAAGAATTCTCATTTATTTTGGGAATTCCGATCACGTCGGCAATACCATTCTTCTCTGGTAGTTCTCCCAGCGTAAAAGAAATTGCTGCTGCTTTACAAATGGATCAGACATTGATAAAGAGCGGTGTGAGCAGTAAAAATGGAGTTAGCGGATTTCATTTAGAATTTCTGTCGGGACAGGCCCAGGAGGCTGCAAGTGCTAAAAATTGGACGGTTTACAATTCCATTCTGGCTCTCTGCATATATGGCCTAGTTTTCTTTCCCAATCAGCAAGACTTTGTGGATATGCAAGCAACGAGAGTTTTTGTCCTTAAAAATCCAGTCCCTACTTTGTTAGGAGATTTTTATCATTCCGTGCATTACAAGAATGAGAAAAGGAGGGGAGGATCTGTTAGTTGTTGCACTCCACTGCTGAGTCATTGGTTTTTCAAACATTTGCCTCAGACAGGTGCCTTTGTGGAAACCAAAGATGTGGCGAAATGGTCTAAACGATTGATGAGTTTAACTGCTGATAACATTGTATGGTTTGACCACCGGTTATTGAGAATAGAGCTGGTCACAAGATGCGGAAATTTTCCAAATGTGCCTTTGATTGGCAGAAAAGGAGGGATCAATTATAATCCAGTTTTGGCCATCCGACAGTTTGGGTATGCTTCCAGGGATCCTCCTACAGAGCAAGATGTGGAGGAATCTTTATTCTTCACAGGAACTAAAGATGCGAAGGTGGTAGAAGTAGTGAATGCTTGGAAAGATAAGCACAAAATTGGAAAAGCAGTTTTTGGAAAAGGAGATTGTAGATCTTATCCTGAATATGACAGGTGAATTGAGACGAAAGTAAAGGAATTGCTTTTACCCTTTTCAAGGGGACCTCTTTTATGTGCAGTACAGCCAGAACAACCCACTATGGTGGCTATTGAAGAATGTGAGAAGTGGAAGAAAATGGTCAGAGAGTTGCAGATAGAGAATTCTGGAATGAGCAGATGCCTTCAGAAAGCTCTAGCTGACAACAAAGAGTTGGAAAAGAGAGCCTTGAAAGCGGAAAAAACCTTGGCTGACAAAGAGGAAGATTTCGATGACCGAGCTCGGTACTTTCGGAAACTTACTCTGGGAGCAGATGACACTAGTCAGGCTCACAAGATTACAAAACAGGCTTTAGCCCGAAGCAAGGATTCATTAGCTCAACTTCGTCAAGCTTGGGATGAAGTCAGAATTGAAAATGCCGAGTTAAAGGATCAGTCGAAGACTAAAGACGAGGAGCTTAAAAAGGCACATGAGCAGAGGAGAAAGTATCGGGAAAGTCTCGATAAAAGTCAAGAGCAGTTAGAAGAAGTTAGAAGCCAGTTGAAGAATACCAAGAAAGAGCTTGAAGAAGTCATGATAGAAAGGGAGATACTCAAGACGCAAGCTGGCATAAAGAGACACAAAGGAGTGTGTGATGATGAGGCTCTGATGCTGCACATGGGTTCTTTAACTGAAGCTCTTGAGAAAAGGGATGTCTTGATCAAAGAGATGATTGAAAAGCCGAATCACCAGCGTACCCGTATACTTTTTGAGGAAATCAAGTATTCAAGTGATAAGCTGAAGGATGTGGAATTGTCAGATTGATGTTCTTTTCCCTGTATTTTGTTGTTAATGGCTACCATCAGGCTTGTTGATGGATCCATTTTTTCCTTGTATTGCATTTGCGGTTGAACCTTTCTTAAATGTACTTGAATATTTTGTTGAATGAGTATGAGCAGTTTTATTCAGAATTATTCTTTATCAGATAGCTGCGCACAAGCACATGACCACGACACGTCTCTTTATATCACAATTTCTGGTCTTCAGATTTCTGTGGTTGGATTGGAATCAGGGTATAAAGCACCTCGGAAATGACAAACATGGCATTGCATGGCATTGCATATCATTTTGCATTTTTTGTTACTTGCTTTTCAGGTACTCGTTGCGGGGTCTCTAACCTTTATTTGGTTTCAGGCAGTATAGCGGAGAATCATATTCACCGATATTCGACGCGAAGGAATCAAGTAAGAATCATGGATCAAGTGCAAAGTGATTTGGCGGAAATGAGGGCGCGTATGGACCAGTTCATGACCCTCATGACTGGCATGGCGCAAAATCAGGAGAGGTTGAGGCTTCTGGTAGAGCGTCCAGATAATGGGCCCGAAGGTGATCAGCGTGACAATTCACAGGGACATGGCATTCCTCCTCCCGGTGGCAACCCTCCTCCTGGTGGTAACAATCGGGGTAATGGGAATGGTAGGCATGCTGGTGTTACCCTTGAAGATACTCTGGAAGACCAATTTACTCTACTAGATGCTGATGTGGGTAATCAAGGTGATCGAAGGTATGATGAGTTAGCAGAGAAGATCAGGGCCATAGAATGCAAGAACTCTATGGGTATTGATGTTACCAGCTTGGGGCTGGTCTCAGGAGTCAGAATTCCCCCTAAATTCAAGCCTCCTACTTTCGATAAGTATCACGGCAATGCGTGTCCCCAAACGCATCTTCAAGCTTACTTTGGGAAGATTTCAGCCCATACGGATGACGAGAAGCTATGGATGCACTATTTTCAGGACAGTCTGGCTGGGGCGTCCTTGACCTGGTATATGAAGTTGAATAGAGCTGCTGTGAAGAATTGGAAAGATCTGGCAGAAGCGTTCCTGAAGCAATACCAATATAATATTGACATGGCGCCCAACCGCACCCAATTGCAGGGATTGTCCCAGAATGCCAAGGAGAGTTTCAAAGAATATGCACAGAGGTGGAGGGAAATGGCTGCCCAGGTTCAACCTCCCTTATCAGACAGAGAAATGGCAGATATGTTCATGGGCACCTTGCAAGGGGCCTATCTGGATAGATTAGCTGCTTGTCCGTCAACTGGATTTGCTGATATTGTGATTGCGGGAGAAAGAATAGAAAGTCTGTTAAAGCTTGGAAAGATCCAGGATGTGAGTGGGGCTGGCTCTTCGGGGACGAAGAAACCGTTTGCTAGTAACCAGAAAAGAAGAGAAGGTGATACGAATGCTGTGTTTAGAGGACGAGGCAGAGGGCGTTCTCGAGCTTATTATCAGGTAGATGCTGTGACAATCCCCACACCGTCTGTTCAGAAACAACAACCCCAACAACAAGTTCAACAGCAACAACCTTTTTTCCAGCAAAGGCCTAGACAGAGGGATCGTAAGATGGATCCTATCCCTATGACTTATGCCGCGCTGTTGCCCCGGCTACTCGAGTTAAAGTTGGTAGAACTCCGTACTATGAAAGCTCCGGTTGCCGGAAACCTGCCACCTAACTTCGATGCTAATGCTCGTTGTGAGTTCCACTCAGGTGCTCAGGGGCACTCCATTGAAAAATGCTGGGCTTTCCATCATAAAGTACAAGATTTGATTGATGCTAAAGCCATCAATTTCTCTCCCGCTCCTAATATTACTCAGCATCCCATGCCTGATCATAGCGCAGCAAATGTGTACGCTATTGAAGATGGGAGGAGATTGAATCTGGTGACAGATATCCGTCAAGTGAAAACTTCTTTGTTGGTTGTAAAAGATCGTTTATTGAAGGGACAGGTGTTCCCGGGCTGTAATCAAGATTGCTCTGAGTGCATGAATCAGGAGAACGGCTGTGATAAGTTGAAGATGGGTTTACAGAATCTGATCGATGAAGGATGTCTACAGTTCGATAGAGTCGTGAAAGACACTGATGAGATATCAACCGTGACCATCTATTACACTCCCGCTGAGATTCAAATGCCGGTCAATGCAGTTCCCGTGGCGAGTGTTGCGCCAGAAGGGCCCAGTCCTGTCACTATCACGGTGCCAGGACCAATTCCGTTCACATCCACGAAAGCTATCCCATGGCACTATGGGGCAGATGTATATTACGAAGGTAAAAAGCAGGAAGTTGAGTCGTCAGTCAGCCCAAATATTGATAATGTAGGGGGTGTAGGGGGCTTTACAAGGAGTGGAAGGTTGTTCGCTCCCCCAACCTTGAGAAGTGATAAGGAGGTAGAAGCTGCAGCAAAGGCTAAAGGTAAACAGGTGGTTGAAAGTGCACCTACACCTGAAGCAGAGACAAAGATTACTTTTGATAAGGAAATGGAAGAATTTATGAAGATAATCAAGAAAAGCGATTATAAGATTGTGGACCAACTGAATCAGACCCCTTCAAAGATTTCAATCCTGTCACTATTGATGTGCTCTGATGCGCACCGGCAGGCGTTGTTGAAAGTGTTGAAGAGTGCGTACGTGCCGCAAGAAATTACTGTTAATCAGCTCGAGGGCGTAATCTCCAATGTTAATGTCAGCCATGGCTTGGGCTTTACAAGTAGAGATTTGACTGTTGAAGGAAGAAACCATAATAAGGCTTTGCATATCACGATGGAGTGTAAGGGCGCAGTGTTATCTCATGTACTGGTAGACACTGGTTCGTCACTCAATGTCTTGCCCAAGAAGGCATTAATGAAGCTGGAAGTTGATGGTTTGATCTTAAGGCCTAGTGAATTGGTGGTCAGAGCATTCGATGGGACCAGACGATCTGTGTTTGGTGAGGTGGAATTGCCCGTACAAATTGGACCACAGGTATTCAAATCCACGTTCCATGTAATGGACATACAACCTGCATATAGCTGCCTATTGGGACGCCCTTGGATTCACGGAGCCGGGGCTGTTACTTCTACTCTACATCAAAAGCTGAAGTATGAGTTTGAAGGGCAGGTTGTGACAGTGTGTGGGGAGGAAGACATCTTTGTGAGTCACTTGTCCACATTCAAGTACATTGAAATGGATGGGGAAATTCATGAGATGCTGTGCCAATCATTTGAAGCAGTCAACATTGACGATGCACCTGAGTCTTCTTCTGTACCAGTTGGGGCTGGTACCTCCATTTCATCTTACAAACAAGCTGTCGAAGTCGTCAGGGCAGGCAACGCCCAAGGTTGGGGCAGGTTGATAGAGACCCCAATGAAGGAAGACAAATTTGGTATTGGTTATCATCCCTCTACAACTTCAGATGCGGGGAGCAGAGGACCCATTACTTTCAATAGTGGGGGAATTATCTACACGGACCAGTCTTGTGCAGCCACAGAGGATAGTGTTGACAGTGATTGTGATCTGGACAACTGGGTACGCCCTCATGTTCCGGGACAACAAGTGCAGAACTGGTTCGTTGAAGAAGTCATCCGGGTTACTCTTCAGACAGAGTAATTTTTCTTTGTTTTTTCTAACCATAATGCATGTCAAAATCTTGCGCTCTGCCCAAGGCGTATAGATTCATTTGTAGGGCCACCATGGTTGCATTGGCAATGTTTAATCATTAATAAAGGACGTTTTGCAATCAAATTTTGTTCTCTGTCTTTCAGTTTTTATTTTTGCACAAAAAATATAAAATGGCAGTGTTTCATTTTCTTTTGTTTTGCTTAAAAATAAATTCTAAAATAAGGCATGAACCCGTTCATGCAGACTTGATCCTCCGGATACCACTGATAACGATTTTGATATGGCCATGTATGACTTTGACAATCCGATTTATCAAGCCGAAGAAGGGGATGGGAAAGATTGTGAACTTTCTGAAGAACTGGCCAGATTGTTGAAACAAGAGGAAAGGGTCATCCAGCCTCATCAGGAGACTGTAGAAATCATCAATATTGGTACCAAGGACGCCAAGAAAGAGATCAGGATTGGTGCCAGCTTGCAAGCAGATGTGAAGCAAACTTTGACGGAAATGTTGCGCGAGTATGTTGACATCTTCGCCTGGTCGTATCAAGACATGCCGGGGTTGGATACAGATATTGTCGTGCACAGGCTGCCATTGAGAGAAGAATGTCCGCCAGTCAAGCAGAAACTTCGTCGGACTCACCCCGACATGGCCTTAAAGATTAAGGAGGAAGTCCAGAAGCAGTGGGACGCTGGTTTTCTTGCTGTGACAAAGTATCCTCCATGGGTAGCCAACATCGTGCCAGTACCGAAGAAAGATGGAAAAGTGAGAATGTGTGTGGATTATCGAGATCTTAATAAAGCTAGCCCGAAAGATGATTTTCCACTACCTCATATTGATGTGCTGGTCGATAATACAGCTCAATTTTCAGTGTTCTCATTTATGGACGGGTTCTCCGGGTACAACCAGGTCAAGATGGCACCTGAAGATATGGAGAAGACCACGTTCATTACTCCGTGGGGTACATATTGTTATAAAGTAATGCCTTTTGGGTTGAAAAACGCAGGGGCAACGTACCAGCGGGCGATGGTGACATTGTTTCATGACTTGATTCATAAGGAGATCGAATGTTATGTAGATGATATGATTGCCAAGTCGAGAACAGAAGAGGAACATCTGGTTAATCTGAAAAAGCTGTTTGAAAGGTTGAGAAAGTTCCGTCTGAGATTAAATCCAAACAAGTGCACGTTTGGGGTGCGTTCTGGAAAGTTACTGGGCTTCATTGTGAGCGAAAGAGGAATCGAGGTTGATCCTGCCAAGGTGAAAGCAATACAAGAAATGCCTGAACCGAGAACAGAAAAAGAGGTTCGTGGTTTCTTGGGTAGATTGAACTACATTGCAAGGTTCATATCTCACCTAACAGCCACGTGTGAACCAATATTTAAATTGTTAAGGAAAGATCAAACGATCAGGTGGAATGACGATTGCCAATTGGCATTCGATAAGATAAAAGAATACTTGCAGGAACCTCCGATTCTAATGCCTCCAGTTGAAGGGAGACCGCTGATAATGTATCTGACAGTGCTTGAAGGTTCCATGGGTTGTGTTCTCGGTCAACATGACGAAACAGGTAGGAAGGAGCATGCTATTTACTACCTGAGCAAAAAGTTCAATGATTGTGAGTCCCGATACTCAATGCTTGAAAAGACATGCTGTGCGCTTGCATGGGCCGCTAAGCGATTGAGGCAATATATGGTTAGGCACACAACCTTGTTGATTTCAAAAATGGATCCTATCAAGTACATTTTCGAGAAACCGGCATTGACAGGCAGAGTTGCACGGTGGCAAATGGTCTTGACAGAGTATGACATTCAGTACACTTCACAAAAGGCCATCAAAGGAAGTATCTTGTCCGACTATCTTGCGCAACAGCCGATTGATGATTACCAACCCATGAAGTTTGACTTCCCTGATGAAGACATCATGTTTCTCAAAGCTAAAGACTGCGAGGAACCACTTCCGGAGGAGGGGCCAGACCCTGAATCCAAATGGAGTCTGATGTTTGATGGGGCTGTCAATATGAATGGGTGCGGAGTTGGAGCAGTTCTTATCACGCCGGAAGGTGTTCATATGCCTTTCACTGCCCGAATAACTTTCGGATGCACCAACAATGAAGCAGAGTACGAAGCTTGTATAATGGGGATCGAGGAAGCGATTAATCTACGGATTAAAACCCTTGATATATTTGGTGATTCAGCCTTGGTAATCAATCAAGTGAAAGGGAGTTGGTACACGCACCAAGCAAATCTAGTGCCATATAGAGATTATACGAGGAGATTGCTGACATTTTTCACAACAGTGAAACTGTACCATATTCCTCGAGATGAGAATAGGTTCGCTGATGCCTTGGCCACTTTGTCTTCCATGATCAAAGTGCAAGGATGGAACCATGTACCTAAGATTGAGGTATCCCGCCTTGACAGACCAGCATTTGTGTTTGCGGTCGATGCAACGTCTGATGACAAGCCATGGTTTCATGATATTAAGTGTTTCTTGAAAAGTCAAGAGTACCCGTCAGGGGCATCGTCCAAAGACAGGAAGACGTTGAGAAGGTTAGCTGGTAGTTTCTTCTTGAACAAAGATGGCGTGCTGTATAAAAGAAATTTTGACACGGTCCTGCTTAGATGTGTGGATAGACATGAAGCAGACTTGTTGATGATTGAAGTGCACGAAGGCTCTTTCGGTACTCACGCCGGAGGGCATGCAATGGCTAAAAAGTTGTTAAGATCGGGATATTATTGGTTGACTATGGAGTCAGATTGTTGTAAATATGCCCGCAAATGCCATAAATGCCAGATCTATGCAGACAAGGTGCATGCGCCTCCAAATCCGTTGAGCATCATGTCGTCGCCTTGGCCGTTTGCCATGTGGGGCATTGATATGATCGGAAAGATTGAGCCTACAGCTTCCAATGGTCACCGTTTCATCTTGGTGGCAATTGATTACTTCACCAAATGGGTTGAAGCTGCATCCTATGCCAATGTTACAAAGCAAGTGGTCGCTCGTTTCTTAAAACGGGATATCATTTGCCGATATGGAGTTCCCGAAAGAATCATTACTGATAATGGTTCTAATTTGAACAATAAGATGATGGCTGAGTTATGCCGGGACTTCAAAATCGAACACCACAATTCTTCTCCGTACCGCCCAAAGATGAATGGCGCGGTCGAAGCGGCCAACAAAAATATCAAGAAGATTGTGCAGAAAATGGTTGTCACGTACAAAGATTGGCATGAGATGTTACCATTTGCTTTGCATGGGTATCGAACGTCGGTACGCACGTCCACTGGGGCAACCCCATTCTCACTTGTATATGGTATGGAGGCAGTGCTACCGGTTGAAGTAGAGATTCCGTCCCTCAGAGTTATGATGGATGTTAAGCTAGATGAAGCTGAATGGGTACGAGCCAGATTTGATCAGCTGAGCCTTATTGAGGAAAAGCGATTGGCGGCTGTATGTCATGGGCAACTATATCAGCGCAGAATGAAACAGGCATTTGACCAAAAGGTGCGTCCTCGGGTTTACAAAGTCGGAGATGTGGTACTCAAAAGGATCCTTCCTCCCAATACAGACCACAGGGGCAAATGGACTCCTAATTATGAAGGTCCATTCGTGGTTAAAAAGGTCTTTTCGGGCGGAGCTTTATTGCTTACAACCATGGATGGCGAAGACTTTTCATCCCCTGTCAACTCGGACGTAGTCAAAAAATACTTCGCATGAATAGACCCGCTGGATAATAAAAATAAAAAAAATCCAGGCAAAAAAGGGCATCCCGGCGAACCAAAAACAGAATAAGGTTCGGGCAAAAATTAGGGATATAATTGAAAAATTTTGTACACCCGGTAAGTTGAAAACCCGAAAGGGCAACTTAGGCAAAAAAGGGTATCCTGGTGGATCGAAAACCTGAAAGGGCGGTCCACACAAAAGAGGGATTTAAGCGAATGACTACGGTTTGAGTTATCTGTACCCTGTCACCGTTTGAACAACTGACGTTCTGAAGGATAGGAATCGGTCTGATCATTCCTCAGAAGGCAAGGTCGGGGAGTTTTGAAGACATACTGGTCATAACAGAATGGAAACTCAGTGGAATTCCGTTTTCACATTGCCATTAGGATAGTTTCTTTTCTCAATTTTCAGCGATCACCTCTTTCCAGGGATTGCTTCCAGATGTAATTGCCTATTCTGGGCTCTCAGTCAATAAATTGAATTTCAGTAAAAAGCTTTCTATTTTTGTTTTATTGCTTTGTTTGCAAAAACGTCCTAATTTTTGATAAAACATTGCATTTGAAAACATGGCAGCCTTGCAATAACATGCGCAGAAAAAATATTTGAAATTACTTCGAATGTTGAATACTCCCGGATGGTGGATTCTAGCCACGCAATATTCGGGGCATGTGGGCATATTCTTTTGTTGCAGGTAGCAGGTGCAGATGATTTTAAGCACAAGACCAGCAATAAATCACCCCACGCAAAAGACGGGGGCAATTATGGGTAAGGAGATCGGCGTTCCTCGTTCGGTCGACGATTGTTCATAACGGGTCGATATCAGTGAATTAAGTTCAACTGGGTACCGTTGCATCTTATTAAGTCGATTCTCTCATTCAGTACTTCCAACAGCTACAAGCTTTTCTATATCGATAACGGTCACAGGTTCCCCAAAAGAGTGGTCTCGTCGACACCGAAACTGATGGTCATTATCCCCAGCGAAGTCACAAGAGTTTGAAGAGGCTAGATCTTCTGTAAAATCCTCTTATGACATCCTTTGCGGGGACGAATTGTTGTGTTGTCCAAGCATGGGGCATGTTTGTTTCCCCAGCATGAAGTGTTGATCACCCCAGTAGAGTTTGAGGACAGTTGGTCTTCTGTAAAATCCTCTCGAAAGGCGTTCCCCAACACGAGACGCTTTAAAGCAGTTTTCTCCAGCAGAGTTTGTTATAAACTCGTCATCCCCAACGGAATCGTCCAAAGGGAAAGCTCGCCTAACATGGGGCATTGTGGTACTTATCCTAAGCTTGACAGTCATATTCTTCAGCAGACTACTGTGGATTTGCTTTGGGTTTCCCCAACAGATCTCTAAGGACTCTTTCTAGCAAGTTGCAGTAGAATGTTCTAACCAGGATTTGCATATCCCTGGCAGAGTAGCCCTGATACCCAGCAAGATCGTATCTCTGGTCATGGTATCCCCACAGAGGTCAGCATCGAATCGTGTCAGCAACTTCCAGCTGAGTTGTTGTTCTCTCCGCAGAGGTTTATCAGATCGACAGAATCTATTCCTCAACAAGGATGGTACAGCCTTTCCCTAGCCGGGTCAGAAGGTTGATAATCCCTATAAAGGATCTTGGGTTGAATAAATCCCCAAGCAGAGTTTTAATGGCTCATTTCCCCAGCAGGACGTCATTTAAAAATTCTCATCCCCAGCGGAATCGCTGTGACCAGAATTCGTTCCCCCAAACAGATGGAATAATTCCTGGCAGAGTCGTCATTCCCTCATATCTTAAAGTCCAATTTATTTTTGGCAAGCTTGACAATTCGAAGCAGACGGATTGTTCATCCATTCGCCAGCAGAGATATTATCCTTTTAGGAGTCTCCGAGATTAAATCATTGATTGTGGTTCCTCAGCAGAGTCAGCATAGATGTCTGACACAGATGCAGAGAGTAATGCAATGTTGCATATTCCAAAAGTCCAACAGTGGATTGGCAAAAGTCCATCTTCGGGTGGCAAAGCAGCTAAAAGTCCAACAGTGGATTGGCAAAAGTCCGTCTTCGGGCGGCAAAAGTCCAACAGTGGATTGGCAAAAGTCCGTCTTCGGGTGGCAAAAGTCCAACAGTGGGTTGGCAAAAGTCCATCTTCGGGTGGCAAAGCAGCTAAAAGTCCAACAGTGGATTGGCGAAAGGTCCATCTAAGGGTGGCATATTCTAAAAGTCCAACAGTGGATTGGCAAAAGTCCGTCTTCGGGTGGCAAAAGTCCAACAGTGGATTGGCAGAAGTCCATCTTCGGGTGGCACGAAGCTGCAAAGTCCACCAGTAGCGTGGCAGGCCAGTAGTCGTCTGGAATTGCATAAAAGACATTATCAAAGTCCACCAGTAGTGTGGCAGGCCAGTAGTCGTCTGGAATTGCATAAAAGACATTATCAAAGTCCACCAGTAGTGTGGCAGGCCAGTAGTCGTCTGGAATTGCATAAAAGACAGTATTAAAGTCCACCATCAGCGTGGCAAGCCAGTAGTCGTCTGGCGTCGTTCAAAAGACAGATCTCTCCGACGTTTCATCGAAGATTCAATCCAGCAGTCTCGTTGGGTTTATATCCCTTTTCTTCTTCATCATCCAGAGCAAATTTTTGGTTATATTTGGTATTCAATCACTATATACCTTGAAAGTCCGAAAGCAATTGCTTTCAGGCATTCAGGTCTACAGCTCTTGAATAGGGGCAGCTGTAATACCCCAAAATTTGCTCTCCCCTTTTGTCATCATAGCATGGCATTATCATTTATCATATCATATCCACCTCATTAACATTACATTGCATTTAACATAGAAAAATGAAGCATGGCATCCTTCTTACCATCAGGGCATGTGATCAGGTGGAAGGTGGATAATCCAGAGATCATTCAAAGCACAAAAGGTCAATCAAGTTGGCTCTAGGCAAGCCAAGAGGTCTCTCATGTCTCATACTATCCCAATTGATCCTCCACAACCTCAAGAAGGTGAGATTCAATAGGAGATTGAAGCATTACATCCTACTCTATGCAAGAAGTCCAAAAATTGAAGGAAATTTGGATTTTGGAAGATGTGCAATTTCCTCCTAACCAGAGGGGGTCAAGATTAGGGTTTCCAATTAAATCAGGGTATCTCTGATTTTTTGGACAAAACTTGATGTCATGGTATTCCATATGTCCCTAAGTGTATGTATGTGGAAAATTACATCTCAATTGGTTTTAGAAGTGGTTCAATTGGAAGAAAGATAAAAAATCAGGAAATTTGGGGCCAAGTCAAATAATCAGGGGAAAAAGTCAACTCTTGACTTTTTGAGGCCAAATTCATGAAATTCATGTTATATGTGACCAATGTACAAAATTTTATCAAGAAACTCCAAAGGAATCATGAAAAAATCAAGATGTGGAAAGTTGCCATTTTTGGAAGAGGAAGGGTTACTAAAAATAGCAAGTTTTGGCCATTTTGCATCAGAATTTGAACCAAGGCCATTTAAATTTGGAGCATCAAATGAAAATTCCACTCTGCCTCAATGAAAGATCTTGCTTTAAGCTTCAAATCCATGTGTGGAACATCTCCATTGGATAAAAATTGAGTGAGATATGATTGATCAAAGTTTGGGCAAAGTAGGTTCAAAACTAGGTCATGACCAAGATTTTCAGGGCACGCGCGCAGTCATTTTAACAAACATGTGGTGGGCCTAATGTCCACTCATTTTTCTCATGGTTAAAGGCCTCAAATGGAAAACTTTTCAACATGAAAGTTGTTCATTGCATTGTCATCTTCAATATTCATGTTGGACAATTTTTGGTTTGATCAAGTTATGAGATAGTTTTAAGGGTTCAAAGTCATGTTGGTTATGCTGAAAACCCAGGCGCCATGTTGCCTTGCCAGCCAACCTCACTCACACGCCCATGATGCAGTCTCACATCCTTGTGTTCTAAGTCATTTTTCATCACTTTAAAGGCATTATTCCACTTGGATTCAAACATCAAACATGTTATGTGATGCATCCTCAATCCATTGACACCAAGATGATCCATTTTCATGCATTGGTCATAAAGAAATCCATGTTCAAACATCACCATTTGCATTGATGCATTGACTGTCTTGTCTAGTAATTCACACATTGTTTTTGGTTCAGTCATTCAACAAACTTTCATGATCACTTCAGTCCATTTCCTCATTAAACCAAACAATTAATGCACGTGCCTCCACCATGCTGCTTCTTACATGAGAAGGGAAATGTATGAAACTTGCACCACAAGATTCCTGCTGCTACATCAGAACAACATAACATCACTTTCCTTCTCCTACACACCACCATAACTCCATGAACCTCACCCTCACTCTAACAGAACTTCCCCAACTCGTGCTATTAACCACCTAACTCAGTTAGTTAACTCAAACTCAGTTAACTAACTCAGTTTAACTAGAGTTCTAACTGTTAACTGAACTGGTTGGGAGTTAACCTTGGATATATAAGCTGAAACTCTCACAATTTCAGAGGAGGATTCTCATTTTTCACTCTCACTCCAAATTGCTCTCACTTTTCTCTCAGAGTTCTCTCCATTCTCTCTCTGATTTCACACGAGTTCTTCACACGTTCTCACCTTGATATTCATCAATTGTTCATCATCAAGCACTTCTGATCAAGAATAAGCTGAAGTAAGAGCAAGCTATCGAGAGCAGCAACTTCTCCAATTGGAATCTCAGTTCATTGTCTTCAAAATCCAAAGGTTCAGAGCATTTATTTTGCTCTTAGGAAGCTCAAGATCAATCTCTCATCTCTGGTTTTCTGTTGATTCAAGAGTTCTCCAATTTCAGGTTTCAAAATTTCTCAAACTTTAATTGCACGATTTTATCCTGTTTTGACTTGTTGATGTGTTGTTTGAGCTTATTAGAAGCTATGTGAAGCTGGCTAGTTGATAGAGCTCTTTAGGAGCTTAGAACTGAAAATTAGGGCAAATTTATCCTCTTCGATTCTCCTTATTCATGCTTGATCTATGAATTTTCTTGTTGGATTTGTGTTCCTCATGAGCTTAGCTTTCGTTTGGTATATGGCTTGTGAATTTATGAAGAAAATGTGAGTTACAGGTGGTGCTTGTTCGCCGGAGAAGATGACCGGAGGTCATTCTCCGGCCGGTGACTTCAACTGCTAGGGTTTGCATTGTTTTAATCTCATCCGTTCATGTTTCGTTATCGTGTGGCTTATGTGGAGACAACACATTAAAAATCACATGCCATTCACGTGCATTTTTCTGAATCTCACTTGAACTTTGTATGGCATGGTACACGATAGGGAGTGTGGACATTCATGTGTGTTTGTTGATCATGCATACTTTGACTTTGGTTTGACTTGGACTTGATCTGATGGTTGGGGTTGAGTCAAGATTGTTGACTGAGAGTTCATGTTTGTTAGTGTGTTATGCGCGTAGATGGACCTAGACTATTTTGCTATCCACACCTCCATTTCTAAAGGCCCAATGATTTTTGAACTCATTTTTACTAGGCATGCACCCCCATTCATTTTTGCATTGCATTTATTTTTCCATTTTTTTACACGTTTGTTTTTCAATTTTTAAAAATACTAAAATGCATAATAAAATTCCACAAAAATTCATGTGTATTCTTAAAACATTTAGGAAATTTTTCATGATTTTATTTTCTGATTTTATGACCTTTTTGCCCCTGTTCCATTATTTCTTTTGAATTTCCATTTGCATGCATACTTAATGTGACATATGATTTTGTGCATTTTTGTTCTTGATCATAAAAATTGATTTTGATGCCTTTCTTTTTGCATTGTGGTCACAATATGTTGAGGTATGTTTGAGATTTATGAGATGATTTTTAAGTCTTTTTTGGATGACTTTTGATGTGTTGCTTTGAGCATGAATGCATGAAACTTCCATGAGACTTTGACCTAATTGTTGAGTGACTTTGGTTCTGATTCATTGCTTGTGGACTTGATATGTTGATGGCATGTGTTCAAGGTGTTTGATTGGTGAAAGTCATAATTTTTGAAGCATGTTTGCTATTTGTTTGAAGCATGAAGTTTAACTTGTTCATTTTGTGAATGCATGCCTCATGTTTGGTTTGCTTGATCATGAAGGCACTTGTGCCATGAGTTGTGGTTTTGTTTGAGGATGTATAGCATGTTAATTGACTTCTGATTGTGACATTTGGGTTTCATCTTTGCATGTTTGATGTTTATCTTGCACCTTAAGTCACTTGTTTCACAAGTATGAACCACTTTCACATCACTTCACCTTTTCTTCTTTGCTTCTTGTTGGATTGAGATTTTGTTTGCATGATTTAGTATGCCCATTTAGGATAACATTAGGTTGTGTAAATATGAGTTACATTCTGACTTGGAAGCATGTATAGCATTCAATCTCATTTCACTTTGTTTGTCAATTTGTTTGAATTTGATTTGTTCATTATATTTTCTTACTTTACTTATAAGTGATTGTGCTAACCATGTAGGGGCTTTGGTAAGTTTCAATTGAGTGTGGATAAGGAATCCACATTCAACTTCTATCCTTTCTCTTTTACAATTCCATTTTGTGTTTTGTTAAGCACTTATGTGCTTTCTTTTAATACATCACTTTCCCCTTGTGAATTACAATTCATCTTTTACTTTAGAAGTGAATTGTTTAATTCATTCTTTCTTTAGACTTTAGGTTGAAACCTCACAAACTTTAGGATCACTCCCTTAACTAATCAATTAGGATTGAGTCTTAGTCCATATAGATTTTTACCTTTACCCTCTCTTGAGTCTTTCATCTTCTCATCTCAAAGAAAATTCAAAACATATAATAAAGGTAGGCATTTATTGCATTTAGGCCTTTCATATAAAGAAAAGATTATAAGGGGTCTTCTCTTGTAATCTTAGAATGTGTAGCATATAGCCCATCTTGGGTCAATGTGTTAAACATTTGATCTTGTATGCGGGACTTAAATGCAATACTTGTTGAAGGTGCAAATAATAAAAAACACTTCTTCATTTCTTAATTAACAAAAACACTTAATAAACACAAGTATGCTAGTGTGTTTGAACCTTGACAATTAGAACTAAGTGTGGGGATCTTCTTCACTCTTAGTGTGCTTTCTTACCCATTCCATCTTGGAATGTGAGAATGTACACATTCCAATGACTAAGATTCAGATACACTGTCATATGCAAATAAATGGAAAAAACTTCTAAAAGGCAAAAACAAACAATAACGTCTTTCCTTCGGGAATTCTTTTCTCATCTCATTCATTCTCAACGCACGAACGCGCTTCTACTCGTTCTCTTGCAAGATGGTAACGCACTCGGACCAGCGAGCCTGCAACACCTGAGCTAGAACGTAAGCCGTTCTCTAAAAAACACAAACAATTCATCCCTAGTGAGGGGAACTACGTCGCTCTGATTCTCATGTTCCCGATGAGATACGTAGGCAGTGGGGTAGGGCCCATGCGAGCACTTCTTTTATTTTCCCTACATTTGTTTCTCTTTCTCTTTCTCTTTCTCTTTCTTTCAGTTCCATTTCCAGCATCCTTTTCTATCACCCTTTGATCGAGACAAGCAAGCGTGGATCCCATCGGGTACGATGGACGCGTGGGGGTGCTAATACCTTCCTCTCGCGTAACCGACTCCCTTACCCACTTCTCTTGGTCGTAAGACCATGCTTTTCTTTTCCCTCAGGTTTACGCGGTGTTTCCTTTCCCTCTCTTGGGATAAATACACATTGCTGGCGACTCTGTTCGGTGCCACTTTCGTGTTTGTACTTGGATGAAAATCCCGGGAGCGACAGGAGGAAATTGGTTTTTGGTGTCTTGTTCAAAGCCCAAGACGTGAAGCGAAAGGTGATTTGTATCTTGTTCAAAGCCCAAGATGTGAAGCTAAAAGACCTCGACTTTAGAGAGAATTTGTCATCTCTAAAGAGGGGGAAGGAGAATTACTTTAACTGGGATACGCGGATCCGAGCAATGCCATAATTTCTGAAGAAAGGGTTTTAACCTGAAGGAGAAGACTTTAACTCATTGTAGAGCAATGCCATCTTTCCTTAGGAATTTCGCATGCTAAAAGAGGGACAGTGGCATGGATATAGATGATCCAGAGGCTTGCCGCTTACAGCGATTAGATGAAGGGAAAGGAGTTGTTGATGTTTGTGTACTGCGAACGAGGCACAGCTTTGATGCTAAAAGGTTGATTGGATCAACCAGTGGTTTTCTTATACAAAGCCTAAGAGGAGGCTAATTTCCGCTAGGAAAATCATTATACAAAGCCTAAGAGGAGGCTATTTTGTGTCTCGTACAAAGCCCGAGAGAGAGGCTAAAGGTTTTTGACCCAGCGGGGCATATCGTTATACAAAGCCTAAGAGGAGGCTAGCAAAGAGTTCGACTCTTGCTTAAGGGATTTATATCTCGTACGAGGCCCGAGATGGAGGCAAAAAAATGGGTGATTGACTCTACGAGGGAATCTTTTGTGTCTCATACAAAGCCTGAGAGAGAGGCTAAAAGGTTGTTTTTGACTCCACTGGGGAGAATTTTGGTATCTCGTATGAAGCCCGAGATGGAGGCTATTGTAACTGTTTCAGTTGAGTGACAGGTCCAATATACTGATTTAAAAAAGAAAATCAGTTCTTATATGAGCAACACTGTACTCAGGGATTTAATTTGAGGATCAGGGATATTTCCTTTTCTTTGAGGAAACGGGAAATCCAAAGGGTATTGAGACTATCTGAGTCTGCGGGTTTCCTTCCTATTTAACGAAGGGTGCTTGAGAATGTCTTTGAGACTCAAGGAAGTTAAACTGTCCAAGTCTAGAGTTTTATCTTTCGTACTATGCTTCGAGAAACAGTAGTAGACTCTATGAAAGGACTGTTCTATGAGGATGACTAGGTTCTGTTCCTATACCTCTAGGAGGTCGTCGGGACAATTTGTACGAAGCCCAAGAGGAGGCCGGAATCTTTTAAGAAGCCGACGGGTCCTTGTACGAAGCCCAAGAGGAGGCTATCATTCCCGGAGGAAGAGATCATTATACGAAGCCTAAGAGGAGGCTGTGGATACTTCTAAGAAGCCGTAGGGTCCTTGTACGAAGCCCAAGAGGAGGCGGGGTTGCTTATAGGAAGCCTATGGGTCCTTGTACGATGCCCAAGAGGAGGCCAATGCTTTTAAGAAGCCCGTGGGTCCCAAACCAAAGAAAAGTTCAAGAAAACTCTTTTAAAGATAAAACCACTGGTAAACGTGCGAGGTTTACTATCCAGCAACTTTTATCTTTTTAGGAGAGTTTGAACAGTTCGGAGGTTTGAAGAAATTCAAGAGAAGTTTCACCGAGAATAATTCATCTCTGGGGAATAGAATTTCTTGACGATTCCTAAGGAGGACAGCCGAAGAGAAGACTGTATCTGGTGCTCCTATTAGGGATCTAGGCGTCTATTTCTACGAATAAGTGAAACGGCGTCACCTAGTTCTAGACGTAGTAGCCGGGGAAACTCGAAATATCTATACTATTATTACACAGTAGATATGAGTTTATGAAAGGAGACTTACAGTGAGCAGCCCCACAATACAGTTTATAATATGAAAGCAGTAAATGAAAGCGATAACCACTTACTCGATTGTAGTGCTTCCATGCTGTTTGGTTAGTTGTTCAACAAAGAAAGATTGAAAACAACAATATATTCAAAATCAAAGGAGAAAGTGCTTTGAAAAAGAAAGATTTGGGGCTTACAGCTCAAGGAGAGGCCCAGGGTTTTATCAGTGAGCGCACTGTTGAATTTGTACAGAGGGACTTATACAAGTGACTGGGGCCCAAAAAGGTTTTCTGTACAAAGGGATGGGTCTTACACTCTCTCAAGAGGCCCAAAAAAGGTTTAAAGAAAAGAGAGATTGGGTCTTACACTCTAATAGAGGCCCATAGTGTTTTGAATGGGTCTTATAGCTCAAGGAGAGGCCCAGATGAGTTTTGAAAAGGCGACGATCGCGCCGTTTGTTTTTTGACGGTATCGGGACTTATACAATAAGTGAGGCCCAAAAGTGTTTTGAAAATGATTTTTGAGGGTTGAATTAATCCAAAACCCTAATTTGTTTTCAAAATGTATTTAATTGAATAAAAATTCAATTAAAATGATCAAAAATTGTTTAACACATGGAAAACAAATTGTGATCTTGGATTAATGCTTCAAAAATTAAGTATTGACCTACAAAATAATTAGAAAGCATTAAAAGTTGCAAAATCAATGTAGAAAAAATATTTAAAATGCCAAAAACAATCAAAATATTAATTCTTTGCAAAAATATCAATTATATGAAATACATAATATTTTTGGGATTTTTTGATAAAATAAAATATTTTAACATTTTTGTGAATTATTAAAAAAAGAATCAACTCAGAGAGAAATTAATTTTTGAATCAATTAAACAAAATCACAAAATTCAAATATTTGAATTTGAAAAAAAATGGCGCCAAGAACAGCTGAAGAACACGCGCGTGTTCTTGGTTTCTCAGATTTGCGTTTTCTATCCAATCTCCATGAATACGTAATCATATCATGCAATCCACATATCATTATGCTCGTCTCAACCTCACGATCATGTCTATGTACTTTAATTTCATTTAAATTAAACATACAACAAGAAATCACGAAGAAACCTCAAGAACCCTAATTTCTGCATGAAGGCTAGGATTTTTGATACACGATTCAAACAATGCAATTAATTGAGGGAAAACATTTCATGCATGATTATGAACATATGGCCAAATTATTGTGCGAGGAAATATGCATAAATTGAGAGATGACCAAGTTTAGGCTTACCTCCAAGTCGTGTGTAATACCCCGTAAATTTATAAACACTCTGGTGAATATTATTGTGATCAACTGAGTCCGGTTGCTCTGAGAAATTAGTTGATAAAATAATTAGAGTAACTCCGGTACTTAGAATAAATCCAATTAATATTATTGTTCGGAGACATTTTATTTAATTGGACTCTAGAGACATTTTTGGACAATTAGTAGTATTGTTTTAATAATACTTACTATATATATATTTTTCTCTCATTTGGATAAAAAGGAAAAGATAGAAAGAAAAGAGAGAGAGAGGAGAGAAAAGAGGAAGAAGGAGAAAGAAGAGGAAAACAAGGTTTTTTGGAAGAGAAATCATCAAGATCATCACCAATCTTCATCCAAGCTTCACCAAACTTCTTGAACTTCATCATCTTGATCATCTCTAGAGGTGGGTTTAGCTAGAAACCTTTTTCTTTGTGTTTTGGGATTATGAGTTTTAGGTCGAAATCGTAGAAATCGATGCTTTAACGGATATAATCGGTTAGAAATTGGAATGAATGTTTAGTATGCTCATAGAATCATGTTGGGATGATTGTTTTCATGTTTCTATATGATGTTGATGATTTTGAAATGTTAGGGTTTTAGGATATTTGGGTTTTATGAAATGATATGTTTTGATATTAGTGGTGATCAAACCTTGTTATAAATGTGATGTTGAACCTCTGTTGACTTCTAAGTGTGCCCTAAAATGGTTTTGGAGGGTGGAGAAAGTTCTGTTATCGCAGAAGGATTTTTCTGAGTTTCGCAGAGCGCGCTGAGCGCGCAGGTGCCCGCTGAGCGTGGTGTTTAATTCTTGGAACCTCTCGTGGCAGGGAGTTGCGCGCTGAGCGCGACCTGGGAGTTGAAAATTATACTTTTTTTTTTGGAAAAATTCATAACTTTAGCTTCGCTTATCGGTTTTGATTGTTCTTTATATCGATGTAAAGCCGAGGAAATATTCTACGCAATGGGAGTAAAATATGTGGATTTTACCGACCGATTAAACAATCGGGAAAGTTCGAAATGATAAAAATTGTGTTAAACTATTTTATTATTATAACATGATGTGGTTGCCTATCCTATTATTGTTTAGCATGAGTGTGATTGAATATGCATGTTAATATGAAAAAGAATAGAAAAGGCGAGGAGTATTACCATAACTGTGTCGGGTGTGTGAATTTTAATATGTGGCAACGCTCGTGCATGAAAGGCCGAGGCGTGTACATTTCAATCATAACCACTGTTGTTTGCGGTGTAGTTTCATGAGACTCGAGCACCTCCTCTGAAACGTTATGCACAACTACTTGGCAGGTTTGAGTCCCGTGTTAAGTACGATTGGAGCCAACGGGTAAAGAGACTTGTGACGGTGTACGGGCCGTGAGAAGTGACGGATCACGGTGTACGGACCGGTGATCCCAAATCCAATTCGTATGCCAAGTAGCTACAAGGATCCATGACTCGGATCGCCTTCTAGACGTAGAAGGGTACGGGAAAAGGGGATACCTTGGTATTGGTTATTGATTGTGAGTTCTTGAGTGTACGGGCTCAGAACGTACTTCGGTACTATGTGAATCCTTGAGTTTACAAGCTCAGGAGGTACTTCGGTACAAGTGTGAGTTTACAGGCTCACCGTGATGGTTACTTGTGTGTGTACTCATGGTCTTTCCCTTTTCCCCTTTGACATGAGTTAGGATTATTATAGAACCTTGTAAAGCCGAGAGGACTTTAAGATAGGAACTCACTGAGATTTGATGTATCTCACCCCACTGTTGTTGTTTACATCACAGGTTCTGCAGGTTTGGCGAAGGGTAAGGACAAGGTTATTTGACTTTCCTTACGGATCGTAGCTTTTGTGATGGCATGGTTTCCGCTATGGCGTTATGTTTTGAGATCATTGTATTGATCTAGTTCTTAGTTTTTATCATTTTTGGAACATCTTGTATATGTAATGCCTTAGACTATTAGTGTTTTGTATTAGAGGCATTTACGTGTATAATGTGTTAACTAGTGTTGCGGTGAAAATTGGATAACAAGCTATTAATTAACCTGCATCATATTTCTTTTACAACCGACTTTGATTTATCCAAATGAAAGGTTCAAGATCGTTAGAAAAACCTAAAGGGGGAGATCTAAGGTTCGGGGGTTGGTTACGCCTAGGGAAGGTATTAGCACCCTAAACGTCCGTAGTACTCTACGGGAGCCTTTTGTTTCATTACGCTTTTCTTATTTTTATGTTTTTGCTTGCTAAGGTTATCTGTACTAAGGTAAAGACCTAAGAGTATGTACACTAGTTTTGCTCGCCAAGACGTCGCATCTTGTGCCTACGTATCTGACTAAGGAATCAGAGCAACCGTAGTTCACCTAACTAAGGGTGAAAGAAAAACATTGACTATGGCCAACGTTCCAAAGGGAATGAGCATAAGCTCACATAGAGTTCACGATAACTCTCTAAGTCTACGTTATGAATGGAGAAAGTGAATTCTCATGATAGTGAGAACCACACAGAGTTCGCGATAACTCTGTAAGTCTGAGTAAAAGGTAAAGTGAGTTCTCATGATAGTGAGAATCACATGGGTTCATGATAACGCCATCCTATTACTAAACTGATGGAAACGGCTCTTATGAGGCCAAGGGTGAAATGGGAAAGGTTTGTGACTTAGGAGTCAAAGTAGAGATCTTTTCTTTGGAAGGAGGGTCAAATGTGAACAAGAATGAATATGATATGGTAATGATCAAAACATCAAAATCAAATGATAATAAATCAAAGAATGAAAGTGTCCACATAATACCGTGTTAAAAGACAACGTCAGGCAAACATATATACATGCAAAAAAATGCATCAACGTAAGTGAGCAAGAAATAGAGATCTGACCAGAATAGTGTATAAATATTTCCCATTGATGGGCCACTGACCAGTCAAGTGAAAATCCGAAAACCAGAATACCAACTCCAAGAGCATAGGGTAAAAATCCTAAATCTAAGTCCTCAGTCCAACACAATAATAACCACAGTCCGGTCAATTGAGTCTTTTAGGGTTTCGATATTTATTAGTGTGTTTTATACGAACAAATGAAGTGAACGATATACACAGGATATAAATATGAACAGTGATAATATTTACAAGGATAATAATCAATCGTAAAGAATAAATCCAGATATGTATATATTGACTGAAAGTAAATTTAGTGATTTGTTGATTAATTTAATGGATCGATGTATTGGGTCCAATGTAGTAATGATCCGTCGTAATACGGTCTATGAGGAAGACCATACTATAGGAGGATGCACAATTTGATATGTGTGTTAAGACACAATAGAGAAGTGATATAGAAGATCATTCTCCGATGAAATCGTGTCACACGAAAAGAAAAGGTGGAGACCTCGTCTTGAGTCACAAACTCTCGTTGATTAGTCGAAGGTAACCTATCACGATCTCAAAGTATAGAAAGCGATCTCGATGATCACTCACTACAGATTTGAAATAATGAAGGTTCGTCGCTTCGCTAACAACGTTTGTGGATAGAAAGACTTTCATTGGTCTAAAGATGAAGATGAAGATGAAGATGAAAGAAAATACCTCTGGAGTAGAAATAATGTCGGTCTCGTCTTAATCTTGGTTCAATCGAGAAGTCGATAGCCTTGATACTTAACTTTCATTAACCGATAGAAAAGAGAAGTGGCCTCATATATATCATGACTTTTAGTAATTTGAGTAAATCGACTAAGTCATGAGTTTTGTGATATCATCGGCCCAAAAAGAAAATGGGCTAGAAGTAAAATAAAACCGGTCTCGTCTAAATAAAATTTAGATCCTCATTGACCGATAAAAAATAAAATAAAATGAGATAGAAATGAAACATAAAGTCGATCTAGTTTAAATTGAGATTTTAAATAGATAAAATCGATAATCTTTAATTAAACTCTCATCGATCAACAAAAAGAAAATAGGCCTCATATTCATCACAATTTATTGATTCAAATAAATCAACTAAAATTATGACTTTGTTATATCATAGGCCCAAAAAATAAAGTGGGAAATCAGAATGAAAAAGATTTTAAAGTTATGACTCCAGAATTAATTATCACAATATTAAAAATCTTTTGAGAAAATGAAAAGAAAATGCTTAGAAAAATAGAAAAAAAAATAAGAATAGGAGTGGCAATAAAATTAACAAGGAAATAAATGGGTAGAATCATATGGGCCTTAAGGCCCATCATCCACCCTCTAAGACCACCGCACGGTCAGATCCCTCAAAGAAAGGGAGTCAACAAAGAAAAGGTGGGCCTCAAAACCCAAGAGGCAACACGGTATCTACCTCTTCCCTTTTTAAAAAAAAAACCATTTGAGAATGAACCAAATATCAGCACATCAACATTATTCCTCAACATTCATTTTTCCTTTAAAATAAAAATAAAAGAACAGGGGAAGCTCAGTGTGAATGTCAACAACATCAACGCCGTTAAAGTCGATCAAAGCTCGCGAGCAGCAATGTCACGAAACGATGAATCTTCACCTTTCTATCACGATCTGGATTCTCGGTCCCTCTCTCTCTTGCGCGAACGGTTCGATTTTGGGTCCCCTCTGGTTCGATTTTCAGGTCCGATTTTGGGGTCCCATTTCTTGTTCATCCTCTCTTCTTCATCTTCAATCTCGGTTTGAACGAGTTTTATGGTTATGAAGTTTGAAGGTTTGATTTGGTTCTGAATGGTGGGTTATAGTGGTGATTTGGTGATGAAGGGTGTTGCTGGGTTTGTGAATTCGAAGTGTGAAGTGTTATGTGGTTGGAAGAGATGAAGGTGCTGGTGTAGTGACGCTGTGTCTGCGTGAACGGTGGCCGGAGGAGACGGTGATTGATGAGGAAGGGTATTTTGATGATTGGAGGTTTGTTGAGTTGTTTATGGATTTTAGGTTGGAATTGAAGGTGTATATGGTTTTCGGTGGTGGATGGTTTTCGGTCAAGAGGGTGGTCGGAGAAGTTATTGTTGGTTTAATGGTGGCTGTGAAGTTGATGAGGGTCGCGAGGTTTATGTGGTTCCGTTAACGGTGGAGGCAGAGGGTTATGGAATGGTTTCACGGCGGAGATTGACGTGAGGTGGGGTTTGCGTTGTTCTGAAGATTTATGGATGGTTGAGGCTTCATGGTTTGGAAATGGGGATTGTTGTTGATGATGATGGTGGGAGAGAAATTGAAGAGGTCCATGGAGGGTTGAACGAATGGGTTTTTAAAAATGGTGAAGGGTGATTGAGGATATGGAAATATGCGTGTTCTGTTGTGTGTAGCGTGACCGTCTTGGGTTATGGTGTGTTGGGAGATGGGAGATTGTGTTGGATGCGCGTGGGGTGTGGCAGGCAAGGCGTGGGAGACAACCTTGGGAAGAAGAGAAGAAAAGATGTTTTTTTTTTTGTTTTTTTTTATTTTTCTGATTTTTTTGTTAACTTTGTTTTAATAATAAAAATCATACTAATAATAATAATAATAACAAAAAAACAATATATAAAAAGAAAAAATAATAATGGCAAATATCAAAAATAATAATAAGATTAATGAAAGGATAATAATAAAGTAAAATAAATAATAATAAATAACTAAAAATATGTTAAGAAAAAGAGAAAATGAAATTTAAATTACATATGTGATAAAAAAATTCTAAATTAAAAGAGACAAAAAATAAAATAAAGGAATAGGCGACAAAAATTAGATGACAAACGCGTGACTGACGATTGATGGACTACATGATGCAAATGCTAACATGACTGGCAAAAGATGATATGACAAAAATCAGAGTATCTGAGGGTCAAAATTTGGGGTGTAACAGTTGCCCCTATTTAAATATTTTTCACCGAATGACAATGGATATGGAAAGAGGTGAAAGATATTTAAATATAGATAACCGGAAATTTTGTCCTTAGATACGCTGATATGCAATGATATGGAAGAAAAACTAGTCTAAGGTGCAGACGTGCCATAAACTCTAGTATTATGATATGATGTCATGATAGATGCAAAAGTGCAGACGAACAGGCAAATAACCGCAGGTGAACAACACTGGGGGAGGATGAAGGTTAGTATCCCTGAGGTAAACTCACTGGGGATACAGGTTAACCAACAAAAAAGACTTGATGGGGAGACCCCAAGGAAACACTGTGGGTAGAAAAACCGAGGGGAAACCCTACAAGTTCTTCCTGGAGATAGGACACTGAAGGGGTGTTCTCTACTGCGGAAAGATCCAACTCCACTGGGGATGAGACACATTCTTACTGGGCATGAAACCAGAAAGAGGACATGATCACCACAGGGGATCAGTTTGATATAAAAGGATAGACATCCTACAAATATTTTCTGGGGATTTAGTATACTGAATAGTTCAAACGGGATCTTCAAGAAAAGCCAGAAAATGACAGAGATAAACTCTGCGTCAGATGATGAAAGGTGACTGGACCTTTTGGCTGTGAGACTGGTTGGGATAACAAATATGATTCCGTTTATGGAGGATGCCAGCGATGACTGGACTTTAGGTTCAAGCTTGACACAATTCAAGCAGGAACAAACTGAAATAAAAGCCTAAGGTGACTCGATTCAAACCAAAGACGGTGCCGACGATAATTGAACTTTGGGTTCAAGCTTGACACGATTCAAACATGAACGGGATCTTAAGACAAAAGACAATGTTCGACACGATTCGAACAAGGACTCGGTTCAGGTTTGACACGATTCAAACAAGAACAAGATGAAATAAAAGCCTAAGGTGACTCGATTCAAACCAAAGACGATGCCAACGATAATTGGACTTTGGGTTCAAGCTTGACACGATTCAAGCAGGAACAAGATCTTAAGACAAGAGACAATGTTCGACACGATTCGAACAAGGACTCAGTTCAAGTTTAACACGATTCAAACAAGAACAGGATCTTAAAACAAGAGACAGTGCTCGACACGATTCGAACAAGGACTCAGTTCAAGTTTGACACGATTCAAACAAGAACAAGATGAAATAAAAGCCTAAGGTGACTCGATTCAAACCAAAGACGATGCCAACGATAATTGGACTTTGGGTTCAAGCTTGACACGATTCAAGCAGGAACAAGATCTTAAGATAAGAGACAATGTTCGACACGATTCGAACAAGGACTCGGTTCAAGTTTGACACGATTCAAACAAGAACAAGATCATAAAACAAGAGACAATGCTCGACACGATTCGAACAAGGACTCGGTTCAAGTTTGACACGATTCAAACAAGAACAAGATCTTAAACGCCTAAGGTGACTTGATTCAAACCAAAGACGGTGCCAATGATAATTGGACTTTAGGCTCAAGCTTGACATGATTCAAGCAGGAACAACTTTAAACAAGAGGAAAGATGCCAGCGATGACTGGACTTAAGGTCAGACTTCTTGGGGGATAAAATAAATATCCACTGCAAACCGAAGTAGCCAAAATGAAGTTGTAATTGGAGATTCCAGAACTGAGGCCACCCATCGGATAAAATAAATATCCACTTCATTGGGGGAAGCTCGGATCAAAGTTACGAACTGAAGATGTCAGAGTTGAGACTTCATGGGGATGAAATTAACATCCACTTCGCTGGGGAAGGTTGGAGCCAAAGAGATTTGTTGGTAATTCTTAGGTCACCAATTGGGGAATTCTCGCATCAAACCTGCCATAACCGCTGAAGTAGAGAGTCACCGGGGAATGGTTGTGATTGTTGTATTAGGGATTTGCTGGGGAATCATTACACCACTTGAGACAGAAGCTCTTTGGGCATGAGTGGAGAATGACGTGGGAACAGAGTAGTTCTGCGTTGACGAACCGCATGGTAGTCGCCATTTCAAACAACAGTTGTTGTGAATGGATGAAATAATCTTCGATTCTCAAATTCCCCAGATTACATGGTTTAAGAGAAGGAGTCATCCCCAAAAGGACTTTACAGAAAAAATTTGACATCCAACTGCCCCAATATTTTCAAACTCTCAGGGAGACTTGTAGAATCTCGACGTAATTGTCCCGGACTGATGGTGTTCCATACAACCAAACCTTCGAATTTGGAGAGATCTATCTAATCTCGAAGTAATTGCCCCAGATCGGCTGTATTAGGTGGAAGTCATTCCAATAAGAATTGGCATCCCGAAGCATTCCAATGTCTTTCAACTCTTGAGATATTTGCCGAACCTCGACACAATTGCCTCTGATTGACTGCTTCGTACGACAAAGTTCCCCAGCAGAGTTGCCATTTGTCGCCACAAGAGAACAAGCTTCTCCAAGAGAATGCCACATGTTGTTGGGTATGAATTCCAAAGAGATGTTGATATTACAACACTACCGGAGGAATAATTGTCTTCAATGGGGATCTGTAAGAGATTCTTCCTGCAAGACACGATGCAAAATAAATGCACTTGAAAGTGGGTTCAGAAACCACTCCTGCCAGGGATCACAGTTCAATCTAGGAACAAGCTAGAAAGAAACGGCCAAACAAAACTCCAATTGAGGAATGAACTCAAATGGGGATATATCTTATCCACATGTGGAAAAGATAACTGGAACAACCGTCATCCACGAGAATAAAACTCCGTGGGGATTTCAGAAACGATGGGCACTTTATGCCTAGGGCTGACAACTCTATTGGAGAGAATAGGCACACCCAGTCACTTGGGGATAAACGCCAAAGTGAACAACACAGGTAAACACTGGAAACATGTAGCAAAATGATAATATGCTATGCATATGAGTGCTTATGCCATGCTTAAGCTTATGCTGACAAAACAGATAAGAAGCGAGACTGGAGATGAAATAAACATCTCGACAAGGATACCCAGCCAAACTCATCAGATTGGACCGTTACTGGGGATGAACTTGCAGATGAAGCAGCTCTACTTCGAGGTTATGACCTTCTCTGGGGGAAGAGTACTCCGCGTGGTATAGCATCTTGACTTCACTAGGATTGTCATCGTGAGCTTGATTTCTTCACTGGAGATAAGAGATCCATTGAGAATTGCCAAGATTAGCTGAAGAGACAACTTTTGGGGAGCTAGCAGAGATGCCACAAAAGCTGAGTAATTCTGCATGACTCATCTGCCCCAGAGTACATGGTCTGTCAGAATAATACATCAAGAGGATTTTACAGAAGAATTGGAATACAATGTGTTTCAATATCTTCAAACTCTTGGAGAGATTTACCGTAACTGCCCCTGATTGACAGCTTTGCACGATAGAGCCCGTTAACTAGTTATGTGTCTTGATCGACACTCCAGGTTGAAGCTGAGAGGTTGCTTGGATTCCACTGGTGAAAATCATTATTCAAAGCCTAAGAGGAGGCTGGATTTCGCTTGGGGAAATCACTATACAAAGCCTAAGAAGAGGCTGGATTCCACTTTGGGAAATCGCTATACAAAGCCTAAGAAGAGGCTGGATTCCACTTTGGGAAATCACTATACAAAGCCTAAGAGGAGGCTATCTGTTGACTGACTGACTCCGCCTGGGAAAATCCTTATACCAAGCCTAAGAGGAGGCTGTCTGATAGTTTATACTCATCCCGGAGTGTAGATCATTATACAAAGCCTAAGAGGAGGCTATCTGTTAGTTTATACTCGTCAGGGAGTGTAGATCATTATACAAAGCCTAAGAGGAGGCTATTTGTTGACTGAATGACTCCGCGAGGGAGAATCCTTATACAAAGCCTAAGAGGAGGCTGTCTGATAGTTTATACTTATCCCGGAGTGTAGATCATTATACAAAGCCTAAGAGGAGGCTATCCGTTAGTTTATACTCATCCCGGAGTGTAGATCATTATACAAAGCCTAAGAGGAGGCTATCCGTTAGTTTATACTCATCCCGGAGTGTAGATCATTATACAAAGCCTAAGAGGAGGCTATTTGTTAGTTTATACTCGTCAGGGAGTGTCTTATACAAAGCCTAGATTAACCGCGTCGGCACAACGAAATCCTTGAGTTAATTATCCAGTCTGGTTATTGACAACTGGGGAATAAACTTGCCCCTATCAAGTTGATCTGTGAAGGGGATGCCCCAGACTAGTTGACTTTTGAGAGATTTGCCGGACCTCGACCTGATTGCTTCTGATTAACTGGTCTTGTGATGATAAGTCACCAAGAGGATTTTATAGAAGAATTGAAATGCCGGGTGCTCCAATGTCTTCAAACTCTTGAAAAGATCCACAAGTCTTGACATAACTGCCCCAGTTCAATTGCATTCGTAACACAAAGTCCTTTAAACTGTGGTAGGTACAAACTTGCCCCTGTTGATGGGTCATTGGAGTCCAAACTTGGCATAAAACGAATTCAAGAAGGCTTGCCCCAATATTCTGAACCTTGACTAGTTCTGCCCCTGATTCAACACTTCTTGAAATGATGGACCGGCAGGACCTTCTGCTTAGTTGCCCCTTGATTGAGCTTCCTTTACCAAATCAAATTCCCTAGCTGACTGCATCTGTCGGGATTCCTTTGATGTTGAATCATTTCACAAACAAGTATTGTTCATTTAAAATTGGCAATTTCAGTGCAAAAATTTATGCAAGCTCTTGAAATCAAGTTTTATTGATGAAACACGCACAGTGGAATGATTAAGTAATAAAAAACAAAGTGGATCTGGTCATTTACAGGACGACAGATGAAGTGATCAACACACACAACTAGCAAAGATTATTAGGAGTCAGGTTAATCAACCTTGTTGTAGTATGCTTTCAAAACAACCTTACCTCAATTAGGTCTTTTAAGGGTTGTAACGTGGCCTGGTTCACGGTTTAAGAAACAAAGGATAAAGGCTCAAAGTTTATTTGGTACCCACCCCATCTTCGTGATGAACTCCAATCCTACGCTCAGTTAACTTAGGCTATACATTCAAGTTCCTCTTGGTTAGGAATGAATTGATGATAATTGCTGATGATTCGGACACCCAGATAGTCATTGCTCCTTTGTAGAATTTGGTTGTCTTTTGTTGTCTTTGCTGAGGTTATGACCCTTTTTTTGTTGAGGTCATGATACCTTTTCTTTTGATTTGGTTGAGGTTATGATGCCTCTTCTTTTGATTTGATCGAGGTCATGATACCTCTTTTTGTTTGCGGTTAGGACCTCCTTTTTGTTGGATTGTTGCTTTGAAACTCCTTTTTGGCTGTTGTACAAGTTCTTTTTGTATAAGGCAAAGTTCTGGGCTTCCCATCTTTCTTGGCTTTTGCCTTGAAAGGGACTCGGCTCATCCTTTGATTCAGGACTTTTCAGCTATCCTTCCTTATTGTTGCTTGGATGAACAACTTGTACAACGCTAACTCACTTGATTTGGGAGAGTTGAGAGGTGTCTTGCATGAAGCGCTTGCGTTCGAATGTGTAACCAAGTTAAACTGAGAAACTACCCTGCCCCAAGGTTAAAATTGAGGTTTTTTTTTTTGGAAAAGAAAACTCCTACTTCAAGGCTCAAAGGGTTAACGAGGGATTATCTTCCTTATTTCTCCAATGTTTAGGAATTGAAACAATGCCTTACATCCTCGGAAAGGTTTAATCGAAAGCATACCACAACAATTATGAATAACATTTTCGTCATCCTCCCCAATCTTTGCTTAAATAGTTTGATAAGTGGGAGGAAAGAAAGAAAAATTTGCTCTTTTTGTTTTTTGTGTTTTTTGTTTTTTTTGTTTTTTCAAAAGTAAATGAGTGAAACGAATGGACTTAATCAAAAGATGCACAAACATTTCATTAACCTTGCCAATTTGAAAGTACAACAATGCTTATAAGTGAAAATAATTCAAACATGCAAAGAAAACACAACAAAATGCTGAAACAGCCAGAAGATGGTCAATTTCAGGGGACTGGAGATTCCTTCTTGATCTACCAAGCTGAGATAGTCATCTTCAGGGTTGATTGTCGAGATCTGCTTGAAAATCATCTTCACATTTATTCTCAACAATTTCTTCCACTTCAGAGTCTGATGAATCTGGCTGATTAGGCGACAGTTTGCTGATTTGGACGCCTTGAGGCGTGGATAAGAACATATCAGAGTCAAACAAAATCTGAACCTGGCTTTTGAGTAACCTAAGTCTTCAGATGAATGCCTTTGTGCCCCAGTATGATGGTCACCACGGGCGAGTCTGGAAAAGACAACTTCAAGAGCTGCTTCAGGTCCACTGATGTCTTAAGGAAACCGAACGGGTTACAGACACAGGACGGACGAGACTCAGGGCTGGGAAATGCAGATGCAGTGCAGATGCGCATGCAATGAGAATGCAATGCTAATGCAAGCCAAATGGTTTCAAGGAACTCAAAAGCAAGTTGCAAGCTTTTTGAAAAACTGAAGAGTTTTGTTTTTTGTTTTTTGTTTTTTTTTTTAATTTTAAATCCGTGATCTCTAAGGATCTTCGCAAAGAAGAGAACGTCTAAGTTCCTTGAAAGCATCAATGGATGCGATGAGATGTATGCAATGCACAAACGCGGGCACACAAAAACATAGATATATACACGCGCAAAAGCGCACAAGCACAAACATATGTACACTGGTATTCACAGATATGCACACACAGACAAGAGAGGACCTAGGTTTGAAGGTCACAGGCATGGAGCCAAGGTCTACCCATCCCATAAGGTAGTGTGGTTTCAAAATGTACCTGCCGAACGGGTTCTACAAAGTTCTCAGAGTCTACAATCCATCTTTCGGATATTATCGACTTCCCAAATTACTCGGTTAGTCAATAATATTCTCAAGAGAATCTCGTCTGAGTGTAGTATCGCGTAAAAACTATTTAGAAATGGACTCCCGCATAGTCACCGCACTACGTCCTAAAAGGCCAAGTTGGGTTAAAGGTGTTACGGTCCTCAGTCTTAAAGGTCCTTGGTCGAAGTTAATACTGTTTTCACGAATGTACTCGTTCAAACAATATTAAGTTCAAAAGAACCTAAACTGAGCGATGATTTTCTCAATTCGACTTTTCAGGAATCGACTCCGTCAAAGTACCCTTGACCATATCATCTCCTATGTTTCACTCAAGTCCGAGTCTAGGACTCTCACCACTCAATAATGGCACCCTGCACATAGAAAATTCCAGCACAGACAGAGATATATACAAATATATACAGATATACATGCAAATATGACATACAAGCGAATATACAAGTAGAATAAAGTTGTTTTTGAAGTTTGATTATGAAAATCCGCTTGACGTTGGATCAAGGGTTTATTTGTTATGAAAAGGGTTTTGTTTGAAAACGTGAAAACAAAATAGGCTTAACCCTCTTAGGAAAGGACCAGCATAGGTCTAACTTTCCTTTACTCTTTCCCCAGTGAAGTCGCCATTTCTGTTGCGGTGAAAATTGGATAACAAGCTATTAATTAACCTGCATCATATTTCTTTTACAACCGACTTTGATTTATCCAAATGAAAGGTTCAAGATCGTTAGAAAAACCTAAAGGGGGAGATCTAAGGTTCGGGGGTTGGTTACGCCTAGGGAAGGTATTAGCACCCTAAACGTCCGTAGTACTCTACGGGAGCCTTTTGTTTCATTACGCTTTTCTTATTTTTATGTTTTTGCTTGCTAAGGTTATCTGTACTAAGGTAAAGACCTAAGAGTATGTACACTAGTTTTGCTCGCCAAGACGTCGCATCTTGTGCCTACGTATCTGACTAAGGAATCAGAGCAACCGTAGTTCACCTAACTAAGGGTGAAAGAAAAACATTGACTATGGCCAACGTTCCAAAGGGAATGAGCATAAGCTCACATAGAGTTCACGATAACTCTCTAAGTCTACGTTATGAATGGAGAAAGTGAATTCTCATGATAGTGAGAACCACACAGAGTTCGCGATAACTCTGTAAGTCTGAGTAAAAGGTAAAGTGAGTTCTCATGATAGTGAGAATCACATGGGTTCATGATAACGCCATCCTATTACTAAACTGATGGAAACGGCTCTTATGAGGCCAAGGGTGAAATGGGAAAGGTTTGTGACTTAGGAGTCAAAGTAGAGATCTTTTCTTTGGAAGGAGGGTCAAATGTGAACAAGAATGAATATGATATGGTAATGATCAAAACATCAAAATCAAATGATAATAAATCAAAGAATGAAAGTGTCCACATAATACCGTGTTAAAAGACAACGTCAGGCAAACATATATACATGCAAAAAAATGCATCAACGTAAGTGAGCAAGAAATAGAGATCTGACCAGAATAGTGTATAAATATTTCCCATTGATGGGCCACTGACCAGTCAAGTGAAAATCCGAAAACCAGAATACCAACTCCAAGAGCATAGGGTAAAAATCCTAAATCTAAGTCCTCAGTCCAACACAATAATAACCACAGTCCGGTCAATTGAGTCTTTTAGGGTTTCGATATTTATTAGTGTGTTTTATACGAACAAATGAAGTGAACGATATACACAGGATATAAATATGAACAGTGATAATATTTACAAGGATAATAATCAATCGTAAAGAATAAATCCAGATATGTATATATTGACTGAAAGTAAATTTAGTGATTTGTTGATTAATTTAATGGATCGATGTATTGGGTCCAATGTAGTAATGATCCGTCGTAATACGGTCTATGAGGAAGACCATACTATAGGAGGATGCACAATTTGATATGTGTGTTAAGACACAATAGAGAAGTGATATAGAAGATCATTCTCCGATGAAATCGTGTCACACGAAAAGAAAAGGTGGAGACCTCGTCTTGAGTCACAAACTCTCGTTGATTAGTCGAAGGTAACCTATCACGATCTCAAAGTATAGAAAGCGATCTCGATGATCACTCACTACAGATTTGAAATAATGAAGGTTCGTCGCTTCGCTAACAACGTTTGTGGATAGAAAGACTTTCATTGGTCTAAAGATGAAGATGAAGATGAAGATGAAAGAAAATACCTCTGGAGTAGAAATAATGTCGGTCTCGTCTTAATCTTGGTTCAATCGAGAAGTCGATAGCCTTGATACTTAACTTTCATTAACCGATAGAAAAGAGAAGTGGCCTCATATATATCATGACTTTTAGTAATTTGAGTAAATCGACTAAGTCATGAGTTTTGTGATATCATCGGCCCAAAAAGAAAATGGGCTAGAAGTAAAATAAAACCGGTCTCGTCTAAATAAAATTTAGATCCTCATTGACCGATAAAAAATAAAATAAAATGAGATAGAAATGAAACATAAAGTCGATCTAGTTTAAATTGAGATTTTAAATAGATAAAATCGATAATCTTTAATTAAACTCTCATCGATCAACAAAAAGAAAATAGGCCTCATATTCATCACAATTTATTGATTCAAATAAATCAACTAAAATTATGACTTTGTTATATCATAGGCCCAAAAAATAAAGTGGGAAATCAGAATGAAAAAGATTTTAAAGTTATGACTCCAGAATTAATTATCACAATATTAAAAATCTTTTGAGAAAATGAAAAGAAAATGCTTAGAAAAATAGAAAAAAAAATAAGAATAGGAGTGGCAATAAAATTAACAAGGAAATAAATGGGTAGAATCATATGGGCCTTAAGGCCCATCATCCACCCTCTAAGACCACCGCACGGTCAGATCCCTCAAAGAAAGGGAGTCAACAAAGAAAAGGTGGGCCTCAAAACCCAAGAGGCAACACGGTATCTACCTCTTCCCTTTTTAAAAAAAAAACCATTTGAGAATGAACCAAATATCAGCACATCAACATTATTCCTCAACATTCATTTTTCCTTTAAAATAAAAATAAAAGAACAGGGGAAGCTCAGTGTGAATGTCAACAACATCAACGCCGTTAAAGTCGATCAAAGCTCGCGAGCAGCAATGTCACAAAACGATGAATCTTCACCTTTCTATCACGATCTGGATTCTCGGTCCCTCTCTCTCTTGCGCGAACGGTTCGATTTTGGGTCCCCTCTGGTTCGATTTTCAGGTCCGATTTTGGGGTCCCATTTCTTGTTCATCCTCTCTTCTTCATCTTCAATCTCGGTTTGAACGAGTTTTATGGTTATGAAGTTTGAAGGTTTGATTTGGTTCTGAATGGTGGGTTATAGTGGTGATTTGGTGATGAAGGGTGTTGCTGGGTTTGTGAATTCGAAGTGTGAAGTGTTATGTGGTTGGAAGAGATGAAGGTGCTGGTGTAGTGACGCTGTGTCTGCGTGAACGGTGGCCGGAGGAGACGGTGATTGATGAGGAAGGGTATTTTGATGATTGGAGGTTTGTTGAGTTGTTTATGGATTTTAGGTTGGAATTGAAGGTGTATATGGTTTTCGGTGGTGGATGGTTTTCGGTCAAGAGGGTGGTCGGAGAAGTTATTGTTGGTTTAATGGTGGCTGTGAAGTTGATGAGGGTCGCGAGGTTTATGTGGTTCCGTTAACGGTGGAGGCAGAGGGTTATGGAATGGTTTCACGGCGGAGATTGACGTGAGGTGGGGTTTGCGTTGTTCTGAAGATTTATGGATGGTTGAGGCTTCATGGTTTGGAAATGGGGATTGTTGTTGATGATGATGGTGGGAGAGAAATTGAAGAGGTCCATGGAGGGTTGAACGAAGGGGTTTTTAAAAATGGTGAAGGGTGATTGAGGATATGGAAATATGCGTGTTCTGTTGTGTGTAGCGTGACCGTCTTGGGTTATGGTGTGTTGGGAGATGGGAGATTGTGTTGGATGCGCGTGGGGTGTGGCAGGCAAGGCGTGGGAGACAACCTTGGGAAGAAGAGAAGAAAAGATGTTTTTTTTTTGTTTTTTTTTATTTTTCTGATTTTTTTGTTAACTTTGTTTTAATAATAAAAATCATACTAATAATAATAATAATAACAAAAAAACAATATATAAAAAGAAAAAATAATAATGGCAAATATCAAAAATAATAATAAGATTAATGAAAGGATAATAATAAAGTAAAATAAATAATAATAAATAACTAAAAATATGTTAAGAAAAAGAGAAAATGAAATTTAAATTACATATGTGATAAAAAAATTCTAAATTAAAAGAGACAAAAAATAAAATAAAGGAATAGGCGACAAAAATTAGATGACAAACGCGTGACTGACGATTGATGGACTACATGATGCAAATGCTAACATGACTGGCAAAAGATGATATGACAAAAATCAGAGTATCTGAGGGTCAAAATTTGGGGTGTAACAACTAGGAACTTATTATATTTCAGTACTACAAGTGAAATTCATGTATAATATGAGATTTGATGCAAGTATTATATGTGGGTGTTACAGTTGGTATCAGAGCAGGTCGTATCCTCGACCTAGCCATGAAATAGAATAAGTAATTCTTTCCGTTTCAGATACGTGGTGTCGCCTTTGGTCTTACGTGTTATATTTATGGTATTGAGTCTGATCAACTTAATCCTATTTGTATGACATTTAGGAACATGGCCGACAGACGTAGAAACAACCGTGGAAGACCAAGGACTCCGAGGACTACTCCAGCTGGGACGGTTCCACCGGGTGATGAAGGGAATGCCCCTTTGTACCAATTTATGCAACAGATGCAGCAGCAGCAGAATCAGTTCATGCAAGGAATGATGCAACAAATGGCTGATGGTCTGCATCCTCCAGTGGTTGTTCCTGAAGTTGCAGGGGGAACCTATAGGGAATTTGTTCGTATGAATCCTCCGGAGTTTCAGGGAGGGCTAGATCCGGTGAAGGCGCACGAATGGATAACAGGTATGGAACAGATTTTTCTGATTGTTCATTGCAGTGAGGAGAATAAAGTGGTCTTTGCTTCTCACTGGTTGAAGGGTCCTGCCATGAGGTGGTGGGAGAGCGCTTCAGCCTTAATGACAATCCAAGAGGTACCAAAAGTGTGGGAGCAGTTCAAGGTGACTTTTCTGGAAAAATATTTTCCGAGTTCTTTAAGGTCTCAAAAAGAGTTCGAGTTCCAACAGTTGAAACAGGGCAACTTATCAGTGGCTTCCTATGCGGAAAAATTTGAGAACATGGCTGACTACTCTAGACAGGCCATGTATGCTCCTGATGAGAGGTGGAAGATCGATCAGTTTCTGTTTGGTTTAAGGGCTGAGATTTCACACAGTGTTTCTCAACGGGAATTTTCTACTTATGCAGAAATGTTAAGACAATGCTATGTGGCGGAAAATAGTTTGAAAAAGGTACAAATGGAGGTGGATTCGAATAGGGCAACTCAGAGTGACCGTGGAAGGTCGAATCAACAGTTTAGGCAAAGGCAACAGTCTTCCAAAGGGAAGCAAGTTCAGAGTTCTAGAACTAGTGTGCCTCCGGTATGCCGTGCTTGTGGGAGGAATCAATTTGGTAGGTGTTATTCGGAGGGAATACGGTGTTATCAGTGTAACAAGATGGGACATGTAGTGAGAGATTGTCCTCAGGGAAGAAATCAGAAGCAAGGGAAGACTACTGGCCGAGTGTATACCTTGGATGCAAGGATAACAAAGGGTGACAATTCCTTGATTGCGGGTACGTGTTTCGTAAGTGGACATTCTTGTTTTGTTTTATTTGATTGTGGGGCAACGCATTCTTTTGTGTCCACGCGTTGCGTGAAGCGACTTGGGTTGCAAACTATTCCTTTATTTCCTCCTATGGTGGTTACTACTGCCATGGATGAAATGGTTGAAACACTGCTGATGTGTGAAAATTGTGTGTTGTCGGTTAACGAAAGAGTCTTCCAGATTGATCTTATTTGTTTGCCGCTGAAGAAAGTGGATGTTGTTCTGGGAATGGATTGGCTTTCAGCTAATTCGGTTTTTATCGGTTGTGAGGAGAAGTTAATCATTATTCCATCTGCTGAGGCTACTCCGAAAGATGTATTATCAACGATTTTAGAAGGTACGGTGGGAATGGTAAATTTCTTATTCAAGAAGGAGAAATCTGTTTTAATGGTTCTTACTAAGGAAGGAAGTAGTGAACAACAAGTTCTAAGTATTCCAATAGTGTGTGAGTTTCCTGAAGTGTTTCCTGGGGATGTTTCTTCTCTTCCTCCGGAGAGAGAAGTTGAGTTCTCTATTGACCTGATACCGGGAACGGCTTCTATATCCGTTTCTCCGTATCGGATGTCACCGCTTGAATTAAGAGAATTAAAGGACCAATTAGAGGAATTGATGTCTAAGCATTTTGTTAGACCTAGTGTTTCACCTTGGGGAGCTCCAGTATTGTTGGTAAAGAAGAAAGATGGGGGAATGCGGTTGTGCATTGATTATCGTAAGCTGAACAAAGTCACTATTAAGAATAAATACCCCTTACCCAGGATAGACGACTTATTAGATCAATTGAAGGGAGCCTGAGTATTCTCAAAGATTGATTTGCGGTCGGGTTATCATCAGATTCGAGTGAAGAGTTCTGATGTGCCAAAAACTGCATTTAGAACACGTTACGGTCATTACGAATTCTTAGTGATGCCTTTCGGTGTGACTAATGCTCCAGCTGTCTTTATGGATTACATGAACCGAATATTTCAGGCTTACTTGGACCAATTTGTGGTAATCTTTATTGACGACATTCTTATTTATTCTCGTACTCCACAAGAGCATGGAGAACATCTGAGGATTGTCTTATCGGTCTTGCAAGAGAAGCAATTGTTTGCTAAGTTGAGCAAGTGTGAGTTTTGGATGTCGGAAGTTAATTTTCTTGGACATGTTATATCTCAAGGCGGTGTGGCAGTGGATCCATCGAAAGTAGAGGCAGTGATTAATTGGGAGAGACCGAGAAATGTTTCAGAAGTTAGAAGTTTCTTGGGATTGGCAGGTTACTATAGAAGATTTATTAAGGGCTTTTCTCAATTGGCCTTACCACTGACGAAACTTACTCGGAAGGATGTTGCTTTTGCGTGGGATTCAGGTTGTGAACAAAGTTTTATGAAATTGAAGGAAAGTTTGACGAGTGCTCCAGTATTAATCATTCCTGATCCTAATAACTCTTACGAAGTGTTCTGTGGTGCTTCTAAGAGGGGATTAGGGGGTGTTATGATGCAAGGCGGTCAAGTAGTAGCTTATGCTTCTCGACAGTTGAAAGTTCATGAGAAGAATTATCCAACTCATGATTTGGAACTAGCTGTCGTGGTGTTTGCACTGAAGGTGTGGCGTCATTATTTGTATGGTGTACGTTTTGAAATGGTCAGTGACCACAAAAGTTTGAAGTATTTATTTGACCAAAAGGAGTTGAATATGCGACAAAGAAAGTGGATGGAGTACTTAAAGGATTATGACTTAGAATTGAAGTATCATCCAGGAAAGGCGAATAAAGTAGCGGATGCTTTAAGTCGGAAAATGGTTCACAGTGCAGAATTGATGATTTTGGAATATTCGTTGTTGGAAAAGTTTAGAGATCTTAATCTCCAGTTTGAGTGGACTTCGAATGGTGTAACTATGGGAAATTTGAGTGTCAATTCTACTTTAAGAGTTGAGATTCAACAAGAACAAGTGTTAGAGGAGGAGTTACAAGAATTGTTACTTCAACCGGGTTTTTCACGAGAAACTGATGGGATTGTTCTGTTTAATCAACGGATTTGTGTTCCGAAGGAGGAGGCTTTGAAAAGGAAGATTTTAGATGAAGCTCATAAAGGTACTTTTACAATACATCCTGGTTCTTCGAAGATGTATCGGGATTTAAAGAGGGATTATTGGTGGTCTGGGATGAAAAAGGATATAGCAGAATATGTGTCAGAATGTGCGGTGTGCCAGCAGGTGAAGATTGAACACCAAAGACCGGGCGGTCTGTTGCAACCTTTGGATATTCCAGTTTGGTAGTGGGATAGTATTTCTATGGATTTCGCAGTGGGTTTACCCCGTACACAAGGTGGGTATTATTCTATTTGGGTAATTGTGGATCGACTAACGAAATCTGCGCATTTCTTAGCCGTGAAGACTACTTATAAGGCAAGTCATCTCGCCAGGTTGTTCATTGCTGAGATTGTAAGATTGCATGGTATTCCTTCTAGTATTGTGTCCGATAGAGATCCGAAGTTTACTTCGGGGTTTTGGAAGGTGTTCCAACAAGCGATGGGTACGAATTTGCGTTTGAGCACGTCGAATCATCCTCAAACGGATGGTCAGACTGAACGAACAATACAGATGATGGAGGATATGTTAAGAGCTTGTGTGCTAGAGAGTAAAGGGAATTGGAAAGAACTTTTACCATTAATTGAGTTTTCCTATAACAATAGTTACCATGCGAGCATCGGTATGGCTCCTTATGAAGCATTGTATGGGAGGAAGTGTAGAACACCTTTGTGTTGGGCTGAGACTGGCGAAGATAGAATTTTGGGATCCGAGATTATTCAAGAGACTATGGAAAAGATTCGAATGATCCGTGAGAAAGCTAAACAAGCACAAGATCGTCAAAAGAGTTATGCGGACAATCGTAGGAGACCTTTGGAATTTGAGGAAGGTGATCATGTATTTCTGAAAGTTACTCCGAGATTGAGATTGAAAGGACCGTTTAAGTCACGCAAATTAAGTCCGAGATACGTGGGACCGTATCAGATTCTAGAAAGGATTGGTGAAGTTGCTTACAGACTAGCCTTACCACCCTCTCTATCTGAAATGCATGATGTTTTTCACGTATCTCAGCTCCGTAAGTTTATTCCTGATCTTCTTCAGCCGATTTTACCGGAATCAGTGGAAATAGAAGCGGATTTGACTTTTGAACCACCAGCGAGTTGTATTGTGGGAAGAGAAACAAAAGTGCTAAGGAACAAAGATATTCCACTTGTTAAGGTGCAATGGGATATGACGCATCCGGGTGATGCTACTTGGGAACTAGAGTCGGAAATGCGAGATTCATATCCGCATCTGTTCAGGTAATATTCTAGATTCGAGGACGAATTTCTATTTAAGGGGGGGGGGGGGGATGTAATACCCCGTAAATTTATAAACACTCTGGTGAATATTATTGTGATCAACTGAGTCCGGTTGCTCTGAGAAATTAGTTGATAAAATAATTAGAGTAACTCCGGTACTTAGAATAAATCCAATTAATATTATTGTTCGGAGACATTTTATTTAATTGGACTCTAGAGACATTTTTGGACAATTAGTAGTATTATTTTAATAATACTTACTATATATATATTTTTCTCTCATTTGGATAAAAAGAAAAAGATAGAAAGAAAAGAGAGAGAGAGGAGAGAAAAGAGGAAGAAGGAGAAAGAAGAGGAAAACAAGGTTTTTTGGAAGAGAAATCATCAAGATCATCACCAATCTTCATCCAAGCTTCACCAAACTTCTTGAACTTCATCATCTTGATCATCTCTAGAGGTGGGTTTAACTAGAAACCTTTTTCTTTGTGTTTTGGGATTATGAGTTTTAGGTCGAAATCGTAGAAATCGATGCTTTAACGGATATAATCGGTTAGAAATTGGAATGAATGTTTAGTATGCTCATAGAATCATGTGGGGATGATTGTTTTCATGTTTCTATATGATGTTGATGATTTTGAAATGTTAGGGTTTTAGGATATTTGGATTTTATGAAATGATATGTTTTGATATTAGTGGTGATGAAACCTTGTTATAAATGTGATGTTGAACCTCTGTTGACTTCTAAGTGTGCCCTAAAATGGTTTTGGAGGGTGGATAAAGTTCTGTTATCGCAGAAGGATTTTTCTGAGTTTCGCAGAGCGCACTGAGCGCGCAGGTGCCCGCTGAGCGCGATGTTTAATTCTTGGAACCTCTCGTGGCAGGGAGTTGCGCGCTGAGCGCGGACCAGGGCGCGCTGAGCGCGACCTGGGAGTTGAAAATTATACTTTTTTTTTGGGAAAAATTCATAACTTTAGCTTCGCTTATCGGTTTTGATTGTTCTTTATATCGATGTAAAGCCGAGGAAATATTCTACGCAATGGGAGTAAAATATGTGGATTTTACCGACCGATTAAACAATCGGGAAAGTTCTAAATGATAAAAATTGTGTTAAACTATTTTATTATTATAACATGATGTGGTTGCCTATCCTATTATTGTTTAGCATGAGTGTGATTGAATATGCATGTTAATATGAAAAAGAATAGAAAAGGCGAGGAGTATTACCATAACTGTGTCGGGTGTGTGAATTTTAATATGTGGCAACGCTCGTGCATGAAAGGCCGAGGCGTGTACATTTCAATCATAACCACTGTTGTTTGCGGTGTAGTTTCATGAGACTCGAGCACCTCCTCTGAAACGTTATGCACAACTACTTGGCAGGTTTGAGTCCCGTGTTAAGTACGATTGGAGCCTACGGGTAAAGAGACTTGTGACGGTGTACGGGCCGTGAGAAGTGACGGATCACGGTGTACGGACCGGTGATCCCGAATCCAATTCGTATGCCAAGTAGCTACAAGGATCCATGACTCGGATCGCCTTCTAGACGTAGAAGGGTACAGGAAAAGCGGATACCTTGGTATTGGTTATTGATTGTGAGTTCTTGAGTGTACGGGCTCAGAACGTACTTCGGTACTATATGAATCCTTGAGTTTACAAGCTCAGGAGGTACTTCGGTACAAGTGTGAGTTTACATGCTCACCGTGATGGTTACTTGTGTGTGTACTCATGGTCTTTCCCTTTTCCCCTTTGACATGAGTTTGGATTATTATAGAACCTTGTAAAGCCGAGAGGACTTTAAGATAGGAACTCACTGAGATTTGATGTATCTCACCCCACTGTTGTTGTTTACATCACAGGTTCTCCAGGTTTGGCGAAGGGTAAGGACAAGGTTATTTGACTTTCCTTACGGATCGTAGCTTTTGTGATGGCATGGTTTCCGCTATGGCGTTATTTTTTGAGATCATTGTATTGATCTAGTTCTTAGTTTTTATCATTTTTGGAACATCTTGTATATGTAATGCCTTAGACTATTAGTGTTTTGTATTAGAGGCGTTTACGTGTATAATGTGTTAACTAGGAACTTATTATATTTCAGTACTACAAGTGAAATTCATGTATAATATGAGATTTGATGCAAGTATTATATGTGGGCGTTACATCGTGACAGCAAGAGCAGATCAAATTCTGGGTTGGAGGTGTTACAGATGAGTTGTGATGATCTGAACAGCTTCCCTACACCATATGGAGTGTGTTTGAACACTTGGATTGAATTGAAATGGACTGGATCAGTTTATGGCATCTCAGCCGCAACTTCACTTCAAACTTGTGTGGATGGCAAGTGATTTTGAGATTTTGATGCTCCAGATGTTATGTGAGTGTTTGATCAGCTCATATGTGATGTATGTGAGGTGTGTGAGTGATTGGTTTATGCAGAATTGCTCTCAAACTCAAAACCCGATAGCTACCTTGCTAAGAAAGGCATTTTTGCCAAGAGAAAGAGATTTTGATGAAAGCATCTGTTAGATGGCTTTGGTGTACTAAAACTGACCACAATTGAGCTCTATTTATAGTAGAGCAAGTTTGTTTTGCAAGGAATAGTGCATGGCAGCTGGTAAGTAGGTTTCCTCAATGTTGGCCAATGGAAATGAAAGTCTCCTCTTGCCATTGACTAGAGGTTAGGGCACAGAGCTTTGGTCCCCTTGGTCTTGGATAAGCCTTGACTGATTTCAGATGAGAATGACTCAGTCCATGCCACCTTGATGGTTCCATTGAATTCCTCATTCCAAATTTGAAGTCTTGTCCCTATTTTGGCAACTCTAGGTTCAACATGCTATTCCTTATTCCTTGGACCTTGGAGGCTTGGCTCAGTGATTGTCCCCTTTGGATTCAATCCTCTGAGGTGTCCAAGTGGATTGGAGCAATTGCAATTGGCTGATTTTGGCAAATCGAGCCAAAATGCAAATTCTGCCTTGCCTTGACAGATTTCAGCAAGGCAACTTGCCAATGTTGTATCTCATGATGTAGGTTGAATTTGGCAATGTTCTTGGCCATTTTGGAAAGCCCTAACATGATACAACAACTGTTTGAACAAGTATGGTTTTGATCTCTTTTGATTCCAAGTGAAAAATCCCCCTACATTTGGCAAAAAGTGAGGCAAAATCTGACTTAGTGAAAATTTCACTAGTGTTGGAAAAAGTGACTTTTTCACTTTTCAGCCACTTTGATCATTCCATAACTCAAAATCCTTAATGAATTGGAATGACTTGTAGTTGAAGTTTTTGTAGGTGATAATGAGGGCTACAAATCCATCTTTGGACAAGAAAAAATGGCCTTGTGGTTTAGGAGTTATGGTCCTCCAAAGTTGGTACCTTTGCCACTTTATTTTTAACTTAGAAAAATTTCTAAGTTTTATGGTTACCCCTTTTATAAGTTATCTCACTTTTCTTGATTTTTCTTGATGAATGATGATTCAAATCATACATTAACATCATTTTAGGGTTAAAAATCCATTTTGGTGAAAAATCACAAAAAGTCAAAGTTGACTTTTGTGCAAAGTTGACTTTTTATCAGATGAATTCCAAACTGTGCAATTCTTCAGGAAATCATGTCCTTGACCTAAATCAAACTTGATGGACATGTTCCATGGGTGTCATAGGGTATATTCAATTATGTATTAGGGTTTGGGAGCATGTCCTGGTCAAAAGTCAAAGTTACAGTTGACTTTTCCCTTAAAACCCTAATTGTGGTGCAGATGAAAATGAAACTTGTTGCTCAAGCTTCTTGGATCAATCCATTGTTCCAAATGGATCAATATGGTGTATTAGAGACCCTCAAATCATGTCTTGAGGTCTTGGCTCATGGTTTGTCCCAAAAGCCAACTTAGGGGTGAATTAGGTCAAGAAACCCTAATTCCTGATTTTTGATGAATGCATCCCCTGAGGCAAAATTGACTTGATGCATGGGTTCATGAGGTTCCATGAAGTATATTAGGTCATGTTTTGGATCATTGCCTTATGCCCAGATGAAAATTTCCATCTGGAGGCCCTGGTTGACCAAAACCCTAATTTGGTGACACTGTCGATCTTGAGACTTGATCCACCTAGAAGGGAGCAGCCTTGTGCTTAATCCTTGAAGTGGGAGTCCTTTTTGATCCATTGTGGATGTTTGAGAGATTAGACAAGTTGAAGATCATGTCATTTCTTGATTGATCCTTTGTCTAAGCACTCAGAGAGGGCTTGAAACCCTAATTTTGATTGTATTGGATGCTCACCCATCTTTGGGGAGACTGATGAAGCATGATGATTCATCCATATTGTGATGATGATTTTCACAATGATGGGAAATCTAAGTGGTCAAAATTTGGGGTATTACACTTAGACAGCGCTTTTAGTGTAAAGCGTTGTCTAAGGTGGTGTTTAGACAGCGCTTTGACCAAAAGGCGTTGTCTAAGGTATACCAAAAAAAGCAAAAGCGCTGTCTAAGGTATACTAAAAAAAAGGCAAAAAGCGTTGTCTAATGTTATTCTGAAAAAACAAAAAGCGCTGTCTAAAGCACCATTTAGACAACACTTTTACAATAAAAGCGCTGTCTAAAATATAAGCAAAAGCGCTGTCTAATGTAAAAGCGTTGTCTAAAGCGGTGCTTTGACATCGCTTTTTCAGTCAAAGCACCCCTTTAGACAACGCTTTTGACATTAACCAAAGCGCTGTCTAATCTTTTATTTGTTTTATAGATTTTATTGCTTGTCTTAAATGCGTTAAGGAATACCGACATAAATAAAATGAATTTTGAATTTAAAAATAAGGTGATTTGTTTTCAAAGTTCAGAATGTACTACAACACTTAGGTTTGTTTGTTCCACAAGATCAAGACATAATACAATATCAATTGAGTGTTTCTTGGCGAAAGATTCATCAAAGTTTGTGTACAAAAGGTATAATTATGTTTGTTTTGAAAAAATAGTTTTAATAAAAGAGTGTTTTTTCCAATAACAATTTTTTCAATCTTTTATTTAAGTAGTATGTATTTATTCAATAAATTATCTTCACTATAGAAATAGTATTTTTCATTTATTCAATGATAGTTGACAACATAATATTGAATGTAAACTGTACAAATATTGTATAGAAATTTAGGCTTTTTTTTTTTATCTTTTCATCTCATTTATATTATTAAGGTGTTATTTTAAAAAGTAAGAGGGTACACATCCCTCATTTGTGAAAAGAAAAAGGAAAAACAAATAGAAAAATAAAATTTTATATATATTTTAAAATTATTAATTTTTTCAAGAAATATATTAGATTTTTTTTCAAAGCGAAAACTTTTCTCCTATTATTATTTACGGTGAAAAAAATAGTTTAAAAATTACATGCATTGTCATCTAATTATATATCAATATTTCTGATTTTACTATATTAATTAAACAACATCTTAACTAATTTTTATATATTGAAGTTCTACAAAGATTCATATATAAATTATGCATCATTTAAAAATAGGCACGTCGTCAATTTTCAATGAAAAAAGTACGGGTGGTTTTACTTAACATTGTGCTTAATGTTGTCTCGGTTTTTGTTCTTATCTTATAGGAAAATTCATATAAAGGTTTGGAGGAACATAGTTTACATTCAAAAATGTTGTTGCGGGGAGGTGTTAAAGGTGAATCTAAAAACTCTTGTGTTATTTGGATTTATGTGTGCAAGCCTAAGAGTAAAGGTGATTTGGGGGCTAGAGATCCCCGCTTGGTCAAATTAGTTCTTTTGTCTAAGTAGAAGTGGCGTCTTATCTCAAATGGGCTTGGTCTTTGAAGAGATACCTGTATTGCATTTAGCGGTGCTTCCACAGTCTTTTATCCAAGGGGTGGTAAAGATTCAGGATTTTGTAGTTACTCCCCCCGTTGGAAAGAAGTTTTCCATCTAGGCTCTAAACTGGATGATTATTATGACTTGGTTGTGAATGGTATTAATACAATGGTCGGATCAGAGTTTCAAGCATCTTTTTGGACCGGATGGTGGATTATATACCTCTTACGTATAGGTTCCCAAGGTTGTTCTTCATACCAGACTATCGTGAGGGAAGTTTGGGAGAGGTAGGTATGTGGGTAGATGAGACCCGTGTTTGGGACTTCAGGTAGAGGAGGCATTTCTTTGTTCATGAGGAACATGTTGTTGCTTAATTCTTTTTTGTCATCTAAGGGTATATCTTCTACGTTTATAGAGATAGGTGGACTTAGAAGTTTTCCAAGGACAGTATTATTTTTGGTTTCTCTACTTATCATTCACTTCCGGCTTTGTCTATTTCTTCAAGGCACTTGTCTTCCACATTTAATCTTTCTAACCCTTTCATTGGGTAGTTGAGTTCCTTCTAAGGTGACTGTTTTTTCTTGGCGGCTTCTCCTTGATAGGTTCTAATCAAGAGAGAACTTATTCAATATAAAGGTGATTGTGGACCCTCGTCTTACCATGAGTCCATTTTGTGGTGCCTATGTCTAGTCAGCTTCTCATTTGTTTGTCACTTGTGACTTAGTTAGTAGTGTCAGGTATAGAATTTTTAGTTAGTTGAGGCTGTAACAGAATTCACCCATTCATTTTTTAGAAGACATACTGATTTTCTCATTGGAATAGTTACTATAGGCTTTTTCTCCATATTCAATAAAAGCCACGCCAAACCCATAACTATCGCTAAGCATGATACGATTAGGGTTGGTTGATTAACCTATAAAGGATCGACATTTTGAATTTATGGTTTTTCAATCTCGGTGGATGATGAAGTGTTTCCACCATCAGATTTGTTTATCAATAGCGCAGATATATTCCCCATGTTAGCCATTATAAGAACGAATGAATAAAAAACAAAAAATTGCAGGAAAGGGGATGAAAATGGTACATGAGAAGGAAATTGCAAGGAAGTGATACCTAATCTAAATTATTTCAATCAAACCTATCCTATTGAATTGCCTTTTCTAACAGGTAACCGTAAATCAATTTTTAATTTATCAATAATGCGAAGAATCAAACACATACAAAAATAATTTATATTAGAATTAAACTCTTAGTCATTACAATCATTAATTTAGAAATAAAAACTTTATCAAAGACATTTGACACACCCCTAGCATTAGGGGGTTTAATACAAGTCTTTGTTGATTAAAAAAAATTAATATTAAATCTTTTAAAAATAATTTTCTAAAAACACTTGGTAGTCCCTTTTATAAAATATTTTAACAAGATTTTGCGATTTTTCTTTTAAAAATATACTATTTTTCTTTAATGACACGTGTTGGTATTATTTTTTTAAATGATGATTATTAGCATAAGAAGCCACAGTCAAGTTACCTTGCCTCAGTTGTTGAAACTCGAATTCCTTCTGGGACCTTAAGGAACTTGGAAAATATTTCTCCATAAAAATTACCTTAAACTGTTCCCACACCTTCGGTACCTCTTAAATCGTCATTAAGAGGCTGAAGCACTTTCCCACCACCTCATGGCAGGACCCTTCAACAAGTGGGAAGCGAAGACCACCTTGTTTTCCTCACTGCACTGAACTATTTGGAAAACCCGTTCCATACCTGATATCTATTCATGAGCCTTTACTGGATCTAACCCTCCCTGAAATTCCGGAGGACTCAACCGAATGAAATCCCTAAAGTTTCCTCCTACAACCTCAGGAACAACCACTAGAGGATGTAGACCACCCGCCATCTGCTGAACCATTTGTTGCATGATCTGATTTTGTTGTTGTTGTATCTGCTGCATGAATTGGTACAATGGAGCATTCCCTTCTTCAACCGGCGGATTAGTCCCTGCTGGAGTGTTTCTCGATCTACCACGATTGTTTCTGCGCCTGTCAGCCATGTTCCTGAATGTCATAAAGATATGATTAAGTTGATCAGACTCAATACCAAAAATATAACAGACAAGACCTATGGCGACACGCCGCATATGAAACGGAAAGAAAACTTATTCTATTTCATGGCTGGGTCGAGGATACGACCTGCTCTGATACCAACTGTAATACCCATATATAGATACATGCATCAAATCATATATTATACATGAAAAGTAGATTTGGTACTGAAATACATAAGTTCCTAGTAATACTGTATACATACAAAATGCCCAAAAGCAACCAAAACCAAACATTGACATGTTATATGTACAAAATGTTCAAAAGTTAAAACTAAGAACTAGATCCCTAAGGATCCTAAAAGACTCCACAACGGAAGCAAAACCAACAGCTAAGCAAGGATAGTCACACGGCCTTATCCTTACCCTTCGCGGAACCTGCAGAACCTGTGATGTAAACAACAACAGTGGGGTGATATACATCAAATCTCAGTGAGTTCCCTATCTTAAAGTCCTCTCGGCTCTACAAGGTTCTAATAAACCTAACTCAAGTCAAAAGGGAAAGGAAAATGACTTTGAGTACACACACTACAAAAGTATCCACACTGGTGAGCCTGTTAACTCACACAAGTACCAAAGTACGTCCTGAGCCTGTTAGCTCAAGAATCTCACAAATTAGTAACCATACCAAGGCATCCCCTTTTCCGGTCCGCTTCTACGTCTAGAAGACGACCCGAGTCATGGATCCTCGAAATTACTTGGCATACGAAATGGATTCGAGAACAACGGCCTGTTAGCCGTGAACCGTCACTTCTCATGGCCTGTTAACCATCACAAGTCTCTACCCTTAGGTTCCATTCGTACTAAACGCGGGAATCAAACCTGCCAAGTAATGGTGCACATGTTTCAGAGGAGCTCGAGACCCATGAAACGCACTATCAAATATAACCGGTTACGATTATACAATACACACGCCTCGACCTTACTTGCACGAGCATTGTCACTATTCCATTACTCACACACACAACATTGTTTAGGGTAAGTCCTCACTCTACCTAATTCATATTTTAACATGCATATCTAATCAAACATGTTTAATAATGAGAACAATAAACAAAGCATAATACATTTGCACACTAGAAATTACAAATGATAAAAACAACACACTTATCCCACTTTTGGGGTTTCCTCCGATTATTTAATCGGGCATCAAAACCGATATTTTACACATTCATTGTGTAGAATATCTCCGTAGCTTCCCATCGGTACCAAGAACTCCTCGATCGGAAACACGGTTCAAAAGATATGGATTTTAAAAGTATTTTTCCAAAAAGTTACAGTGTTAATCGGTTAACACATTTGGTTAACCGATTAACCAAATTCAGAAACTTTCTGTTAACCGATTAACCAAAATGGTTAATCGATTAACCAGTTCAATTTTCACATAAAACACCAGATTTCTCACTGGTTAATCGGTTAACCCATAGCGTTAATCGATTAACCATGTTACAGAAACCCAAAAACTCTGTTTTCTTGGATTCTTTCCATTCCAATCCCAATCAAAACCATTTCAAACATTCAGCCAAGCATAAACAGATGATTATACATATATAATGGTTGTTCTATACGATTTATATCTCATTTCAAACGTTAGATTTCTTTGATTTTACGAAAATACTCATTTTCTCAAAAATCTAACCTAACTCTAAAACCTCAAGAAATTCTACACTAAAGTCTCTAGCTAGAACCCACCTGGATAACAAGATGAGGATGATGAAGACGAAATGAAATGATGAAGAGTTGATGAATGGATGATGATGATCTTGATGTTCTTGAGCTTTCTCCTCTTTCCTCTTTTCTCTCCTTTCCTTTCCTTTCTTTCTTCTTTCCTTCAATGTTTCTATCTTTCTCTTTTTGTTTGGAAAATGGGAGGAAAAAGAAATAAGTAGTAAAATAGTATTAGAACTAATACTACTAAATGTCCAAAAAGTCTCTACAGCTCCAAATAATTATAACCTCAGAGTCGGGTAATATTAACTTGAACGGCTCTGAGCTCAACAGTTACTCCAATTATCTTTGCAGATAATTTCTCAGAGTACACTGGAGCTCAGTTGATCACAACTTAATATTATCCAGAGCAATTAAAAATTACGGGGTATTACAAGAAAAATGCAGAAGTAAAGATTATTATATTTCAACTCCAAAAGATAATGAAATTGACATTGATCCTTTTTTACCAAAGAAGTTTCCATCACCAGCCATTAGTATAACTCCACCTTCTAATGTAAACACAAAAAACTTCTCTAGTGAAACTCCAAGTCCTAAACAATATGCAAGAATCTTCCATCCAGGTGTGTGTCTATTATCTCTTGATCAAAATATTAAAATTAAATTCTTTAAATATTATGCAACATCTAAATAAATATTTTGTAGGTTTATCGTCACTTAATCAAAACACAATCCAACATGTGTTGTTCAACAACACTGCAAATTCTACATCACATCCTTCTAAAGTTGCTTGGCATATGCAGGTAATATAATTTAGAAATTTATTTATTTTATATTGTTTGTTTTATGCATGCAAAAACGAGAATTATAACGAAAAACATTAGGTAAATATATTTGAATTATATGTTATGAATCTACTAATATATAGAATGTTTTGCAGGATGATAAATGATTTGGTGATGGATTTTTCATTCAAAGTAAAAAATGCTTTAAGGATCTAAATATAATTTCCAATTGGTAAATCGGGTGAAGTTAGAGAATATTGATATTTTAGATGGGTTTTTAAGTTTTCGTCAAATTGTTTTTTTGATGAATTTTGTATTTTATTTTTCGTTAAACAAATTTTATTATATTTATTTTGGTTAGTTTTAGTTGATGGATTTTGTTTTCCTTTAAATTTGTATATTGATGGAAACTCGATAATTTGGTATGTTTGGCAAACTTTTATGGTTTAATGTTGTAGTCTCATATGATTGAATGATGAATCCTATTGATAAGTGCTACGACATTGAGATATATTTTACACATTTGATCTCTATAGAGTTTGAAACTTTATTTTGAAGTAGAATTTCTATATTTTATTTGTTTTATAGATTTTATTGCTTGTATTAAATGCGTCAAGGAATATCGACAAAAATAAAATGAATTTTGCATTTAAAAATAAGGTGATTTGTTTTCAAAATTCAGAATGTACTACAACACTTAGGTTTGTTTGTTCCACAAGATCAAGACATAATACAATATCAATTGAGTGTTTCTTGGCAAAAGATTCATCAAAGTTTGTGTACAAAAGGTATAATTATGTTTGTTTTGAAAAAATAGTTTTAATAAAAGAGTGTTTTTTCCAATAACAATTTTTTTAATCTTTTATTTAAGTAGTATGTATTTATTCAATAAATTATCTTCACTAAAGAAATAGTATTTTTCATTTATTCAATGATAGTCGACAACATAATATTGAATGTAAACTGTACAAATATTGTATAGAAATTTAGGCTTTTTTTTTTTATCTTTTCATCTCATTTATATTATTAAGGTGTTATTTTATAAAGTAAGAGGGTACACATCCCTCATTTGTGAAAAGAAAAAGGAAAAACAAATAGAAAAATAAAATTTTATATATATTTTAAAATTATTAATTTTTTCAAGAAATATATTAGATTTTTTTTCAAAGCGATAACTTTTCTCCTATTATTATTTACGGTGAAAAAAATAGTTTAAAAATTACATGCATTGTCATCTAATTATATATCAATAATTCTGATTTTACTATATTAATTAAACAACATCTTAACTAATTTTTATATATTGAAGTTCTACAAAGATTCATATATAAATTATGCATCATTTAAAAATAGGCACGTCGTCAATTTTCAATGAAAAAAGGACGGGTGGTTTTACTTAACATTGTGCTTAATGTAGTCTCGATTTTTGTTCTTATCTTATAGGAAAATTCATATAAAGGTTTGGAGGAACATAGTTTACATTCAAAAATGTTGTTGCGGAGAGGTGTTAAAGGTGAATCTAAAAACTCTTGTGTTATTTGGATTTATGTGTGCAAGCCTAAGAGTAAAGGTGATTTGGGGGCTAGAGATCCCCGCTTGGTCAAATTAGCTCTTTTGTCTAAGTAGAAGTGGTTTCTTATCTCAAATGGGCTTGGTCTTTGAAGAGATACCTGAATTGCATTTAGCGGTGCTTCCACAGTCTTTTATCCAAGGGGTGGTAAAGATAAGAATTATGTAAAGAAATAGAATCATAAAACTTTGTACTAGCATGTAAAGGTTCAATGATGTTGTGAATCAAATTAAATGGTTTTTGTGTTGAAATAGAAATCAGATGGGCATGCTAAGTTGATAGGAAAATTGTAAACAATATAAACAAGAGGACCGATTATATTATAATTAAAACTTACAATTTCAAAAGCAGAAGACAACTTATTTTGGAATTCTTCAATGGCTTATTCCTGCTTTAATCTCTCTTGTGTTACTAACATCTTCATGGTTTTAGTTTTGAAGTTGATATTGATTGCTTTCGATTGTGATTGTTCTAAATATTCATGTGTATATTTATTTATTTATTTATGTGAATTGTTCTAAATATTCATTTATATTATATTAGCATTATACAAGCTTTTTGAGCACAAAGAGATATCCAAGCACCAAAGAAGAGAGCCAACAACATTACATGGATTGGAGTGAAGGTATATTAATTATCACATTTTTTATTATATTAGTGATGATACTTGATAAAACTTAGGATTTATCCATATTTTCTTTTCATGTGTAGTGTCCTCGGCAACGTAATGATATAGATTGCGGTTATTTCATGTTGAGGTTTATGAGAGAAACTCTTTTTTTGGATCGAATAGAGATTCCATCCGATGTATGTATTTTTAACTTATGAGTTACTTTAATATTTAACACATATTTCTCATATAATTAAATAGTTGAAACTAAATCAAACTATGTTATATTATTATGTAGTACTTTGATGAATTCAAGTGTGCGTATTACTCAAGAGATCATTTGGGTGAAATTAAAGACGATTGGTGTCAATTCATTATTGAGCTCGGAGTTTTATAAGGTATATTGTACTCTTACTTTAATTGATGAGAATTTTGAGTATGTATAACTTTGTAACTATAGACATTGTTTATGTCTTGTTTTAATTGAATTACAATCTTTTTGTGTTGTTTCAAGTTATATGTGCAAAGTAGAAGATAGAGTTATATTGATGTGCATTGCTTTTTGCTTAGCATTTCTATAAGTAATATGAAGATTTGAAGTAAAATGTTTTGTTGGATGAAATGATTTGTATCATCAATTGTTTTGGATATATAAATTGTTGGATGAAAATTGTATATATAAATAGGCAAAATTGGTGCGTATATATTGGTTTGAAGCTCCAATTTATGATATTTTGGTGCAAAATGTGGTTGAAAAACAGCTGCAAATTGTGGTTGAAAACCTGGTGCAAATTGTAGTTTAAAAACAGGTGCATATAAACTGTATAAAACAAACAGCGCTTTTTTTAAGTAATTCATATAAAAAATTTCGTATACCTTAGACAGCGCTTTTAGTGTAAAGCGCTGTCTAAGGTGGTGTTTAGACAGCGCTTTGACCAAAAGGCGCAGTCTAAGGTATACCAAAAAAAGCAAAAGCGCTGTCTAAGGTATACTAAAAAAAAGGCAAAAAGCGTTGTCTAATGTTATTCTGAAAAAACAAAAAGCGCTGTCTAAAGCACCATTTAGACAGCGCTTTTACAATAAAAGGGCTGTCTAAAATATAAGCAAAAGCGCTGTCTATTGTAAAAGCGCTGTCTAAAGCGGTGCTTTGACATCGCTTTTTCAGTCAAAGCACCCCTTTAGACAGCGCTTTTGACATTAACCAAAGCGCTGTCTAATCTTTTATTTGTTTTATAGATTTTATTGCTTGTCTTAAATGCGTTAAGGAATACCGACATAAATAAAATGAATTTTGAATTTAAAAATAAGGTGATTTGTTTTCAAAGTTCAGAATGTACTACAATACTTAGGTTTGTTTGTTCCACAAGATCAAGACATAATACAATATCAATTGAGTGTTTCTTGGCGAAAGATTCATCAAAGTTTGTGTACAAAAGGTATAATTATGTTTGTTTTGAAAAAATAGTTTTAATAAAAGAGTGTTTTTTCCAATAACAATTTTTTTAATCTTTTATTTAAGTAGTATGTATTTATTCAATAAATTATCTTCACTAAAGAAATAGTATTTTTCATTTATTCAATGATAGTTGACAACATAATATTGAATGTAAACAGTACAAATATTGTATAGAAATTTAGGCTTTTTTTTTTTTATCTTTTCATCTCATTTATATTATTAACGTGTTATTTTATAAAGTAAGAGGGTACACATCCCTCATTTGTGAAAAGAAAAAGGAAAAACAAATAGAAAAATAAAATTTTATATATATTTTAAAATTATTAATTTTTTCAAGAAATATATTAGATTTTTTTTCAGAGCGAAAACTTTTCTCCTATTATTATTTACGGTGAAAAAAATAGTTTAAAAATTACATGCATTGTCATCTAATTATATATCAATATTTCTGAATTTACTATATTAATTAAACAACATCTTAACTAATTTTTATATATTGAAGTTCTACAAAGATTCATATATAAATTATGCATCATTTAAAAATAGGCACGTCGTCAATTTTCAATGAAATAAGTACGGGTGGTTTTACTTAACATTGTGCTTAATGTTGTCTCGGTTTTTGTTCTTATCTTATAGGAAAATTCATATAAAGGTTTGGAGGAACATAGTTTACATTCAAAAATGTTGTTGCGGGGAGGTGTTAAAGGTGAATCTAAAAACTCTTGTGTTATTTGGATTTATGTGTGCAAGCCTAAGAGTAAAGGTGATTTGGGGGCTAGAGATCCCCGCTTGGTCAAATTAGCTCTTTTGTCTAAGTAGAAGTGGCGTCTTATCTCAAATGGGCTTGGTCTTTGAAGAGATACCTGTATTGCATTTAGCGGTGCTTCCACAGTCTTTTATCCAAGGGGTGGTAAAGATTCAGGATTTTGTAGTTACTCCCCCCGTTGGAAAGAAGTTTTCCATCTAGGCTCTAAACTGGATGATTATTATGACTTGGTTGTGAATGGTATTAATACGATGGTCGGATCAGAGTTTCAAGCATCTTTTTGGACCGGATGGTGGATTATATACCTCTTACGTATAGGTTCCCTAGGTTGTTCTTCATACCTGACTATCGTGAGGGAAGTTTGGGAGAGGTAGGTATGTGGGTAGATGAGACCCGTGTTTGGGACTTCAGGTAGAGGAGGCATTTCTTTGTTCATGAGGAACATGTTGTTGCTTAATTCTTTTTTGTCATCCAAGGGTATATCTTCTATGTTTATAGAGATAGGTGGACTTAGAAGTTTTCCAAGGACAATATTACTTTTGGTTTCTCTACTTATCATTCACTTCCGGTTTCGTCTATTTCTTCAAGGCACTTGTCTTCCACATTTAATCTTTCTAACCCTTTCATTTGGGTAGTTGAGTTCCTTCTAAGGTGACTGTTTTTTCTTGGCGGCTTCTCCTTGATACGTTCCAATCAAGAGAGAACTTATTCAATATAAAGGTGATTGTGGACCCTCGTCTTACCATGAGTCCATTTTGTGGGGCCTATGTCTAGTCAGCTTCTCATTTGTTTGTCACTTGTGACTTAGTTAGTAGTGTCAGGTATAGAATTTTTAGTTAGTTGAGGCTGTAACAGAATTCACCCATTCATTTTTTAGAAGACATGCTGATTTTCTCATTGGAAGAGTCACCATAGGCTTTTTCTCCATATTCAATAAAAGCCACGCCAAACCCATAACTATCGCTAAGCATGATAAGATTAGGGTTGGTTGATTAACCTATAAAGGATCGACATTTAGAATTTATGGTTTTTCAATCTCGGTGGATGATGAAGTGTTTCCACCATCAGATTTGTTTATCAATAGCGCAGATATATTCCCCATGTTAGCCATTATAAGAACGAATGAATAAAAAACAAAAAATTGCAGGAAAGGTGATGAAAATGGTACATGAGAAGGAAATTGCAAGGAAGTGATACCTAATCTAAATTATTTCAATCAAACCTATCCTATTGAATTGCCTTTTCTAACAGGTAACCGTAAATCAATTTTTAATTTATCAATAATGCGAAGAATCAAACACATACAAAATTAATTCATATTAGAATTAAACTCTTAGTCATTACAATCATTAATTTAGAAATAAAAACTTTATCAAAGACATTTGACACACCCCTAGCATTAAGGGGTTTAATACAAGTCTTTGTTGATTAAAAAAAATTAATATTAAATCTTTTAAAAATAATTTTCTAAAAACACTTGGTAGTACCTTTTATAAAATATTTTAACAAGATTTTGCGATTTTTCTTTTAAAAATATACTTTTTTTCTTTAATGACACGTGTTGGTATTATTTTTTTAAATGATGATTATTATACGCGTACTCGGCAATGGCATCCATAATAAATATTTGGGATGAGGGGAAACAATATTGTCAATAATACTTATACAAAATTATATTTATTTTAAAAAATATTTAACTTTTTTTTTAAAACAGTATAATATTTATATTAGAGTCTTTAAATAAAATATTTTATATTGCAGAATATTTTTAATACTAAACAAACTGTACAAATTAAAAAAATTATAATTAAACAAGATATGAATTTATTTAAGTTCCTTCTCATAAATTTGTACATTTAATTTTTGTAAAAATTGACTTATATAAGTGATAATTAATTTTTTATGGGAACAATTTTAAAAGTTTTAAAAACTTAATTGGCAATATATTTTACTTTGAACCCCCTTATGGATGCATCTTCATCCGCCCCAGTTACTAAGGAAATTAATATAATTAATTATGTTTTTATAAAGATAATTTAATAATTAATTATAATAGTAATTTTATAAAATACTTAAATATTTTATTATTGATTTGACTATAAAACCAATTTATCAGATTATAAAATGCGAGTATAAAATAAGCAAATAGAATTATTATTATTTTATTAATTTTTGAAATTTAAAAAATCAAAATGGTTATATATTACTAAAATTTCTTGATTTTTTTCATTGACTAAACCAATATAAAATTAGTTAGCTAATTATAAGGTTCTTGTATGATTTTTTAGTATAAAGTATTTTATTAAATTTTTTATGGTAATTAGTTTTTAAATATATTTTTGTGGTCAACACTCCTTTATTAAATATGTTGAGAAAGGAAATACATTATAAATAGTCTTTTTATATTTAAAAGAATATTAGTTTATTAATCAAGTCAAAGTGAATATATCTCACTTTAATTTTTTCCTTACATGCTTTTTTTTCTAAAATTAAATAAATAAAATAATTATAATTATATGGTACCTACTTCGACTGCATTGATTGAAATATTAACAAAAAACATTTCTCGGCTATATATATTGGTTATCAATTTTTTAAATCACTTACAATTTTATTTTCTTTTCTTCTAATCTTCTAGTTTTATTGACACTTATTTTCTTACGCTATCATCCTCAAATCAATAGGTATTTCTCTTGTTATTCTCATTGTTTACTTTTCAAAAGCTTCCAATATTTCATATATTTCTTGGTTTTTGTGAACTCCTTTTTTTTTATATCTTTATCCTTGCCATTTTAAAATATTCATTAATTATTTCTATGACATACATGGACATCGAGTGTTTGAATGATCTTTTGAAATTAGAATTTTTTTTATCTTGATAAATTGTTAATTTTATATACATATATATTTTTTAGGTATTCTTGAGATACTTGCTGCTAAGGTTCGGCACTACAGTTATTTTTTATCATAACTTTTTTTATAAAATATTAATGTGACGAGCGGAATATTTGTACAATTTTTTTCATTTTGCACATGACATTTGCATATAAGTTATAGCTTATGTAAAGATTTTTAATTTAAACGTGAGATCAAATCTATTATATTGTAATACCCCATAATTTTGTGAGCATTTTTGGATAATATTTTTATGATCAACTGGGTTCTAGGGTACTCTGAGAAATTATTGGACAAAGTAATTAGAGTAAACCGGCGAACTCGGATTGATTAGATTTAATATTATTTAAACTTGGAATTTCATTAATTGGTGCATTTGAGATAATTTGGATAATTAGTAGTATTACCAATTAATATTTCCTTTGTTTATTTTCTTTTCCTTTACCTTATTATTTATTTTTTTTTTTAAGCAAGATTAGTAGTATATTAATTAGCGAATCTCAAGGGGATATCCAATCCCATGTACAAAACAGGCCTAACCAGTAAAATTCAAGGCCTACAAAATTCTAAAGGGGCATTTACCCAAGAATAATAATTACAGTTTAGTGCATTCTTGGGAAATAGATAGAAACATTGGAGAAAGAAAGGAAGAGAAGGAAAAGGAAAGAGGGAAAAGAAGAGAAATTTCACAAGAGCTCAAGAACTTGAATCATCAACCAATCTCTAATCTTTTCATCTCAGTTTCAATCTCCTCATCTTATAATCCAGGTGGGTTCTAGTTAGACTCTTTAGATTAAGGTTTTATTGAGTTTTAGAGTTAGGTGATATTGTTAGGAAATGTGGAATTTTACCATAGAATCTTAATTTAACTGCTGAAATTCGATCTTTGATTGTATGTTATACTGGTTGTTATGATTATATCATGTTTTGATGCTTGGTGGTTGTGGAAAATGGATTTTGGGGAACCCGTAGCAGAAAAATTCTGCAGGAAATTTGCAAATTTCCACTGCCCATACGCGTATGGGGCATGGCCTTAGGCGTATGGGGCATGGCCTTATGCGTATGGCATGAATGGTACGCGTAATAGAGGAAAAATGGAAATTTTCAAGTGGAAAACAACTCTGCCCATACGCGTATCACCTTGGGCAATACGCGTATGGCTGGGCGAGCCAGATGGGCGGTACGCGTATGGCACAAGGCAATACGCGTACGGCCAGGAAAATTGCACACTTGTATTTTTCGCAATACTATTTTTGGTTATGTCCATAACTTTTGACTCGGTTATCCGTTTTTAATATTTTTTATATCATTGGAAAGCTCACAGAATGTACTTTCTTATGAAAATGGTTTTAAAGTTGTTGGCCGATTTAATTATGTCGGTGTTGCGGTGAAAATCGGATAACAAATTATTAATTAATTTGCATCAGTTTCTTTTACAACCGACTTTGATTTATCCAAAGGAAAGGTTCAAGATCGTTAGAAAAACCTAAAGGGAAAGATCTAAGGTTCGGGGGTTGGTTACGCCTAGGGAAGGTATTAGCACCCTAAACGTCCGTAGTACTCTACGGGAACCTCTTGTTAATGTTATCTTATGTTTGCTAAGGTTCTATGCTAAAGGTTGAAAAAAAACCTAGGGGTTAGTATCTAAGTATACTCGATAATGCATCGCACTTTACGCCTACGTATCCTCGGGAATAGAATCAGAGTATGCCTAGTTCTACTTCTACTGAATGATTGACTGTGGTCAATATTCAGAGGGAAAATGAGTACAAACTCATTGTAGAGTTTAAGAACTCTCTAAATCTAGTTGTAGTGGACCTAAGTTGAAGTTTTAGTCAGTAGGGGGAAGTGATAAATTCATTATGATGAATATGACTAAGAGTTGAGGAACTCTCTCCTAAAGTTAGTTATGATTTCATGGCTCTTAATGAGGCCAAGAAACAAGGTTTCTTCCTAAGAGGTTACTTAGGTTAAGATGGGGGCTATGACTTCAAGAGTCAACATTATTCACCTTCCTTTGGAATAGGGGGAAAATCAGTTGATAATATACTAAGAGAATAGGTAAAGATAAAAGCTAAGACATGATATAAAAATAACATAAGCATGAGGATGGCAATATGCTTCAGGATAAAGATATGGATAAGATGAACATGATTAAAAGAGTACATCAAATATGCTTCAATCTTTAGGAAGACAAACATATAGAAATGATATACAAGAAAACAATCAATATGCTTCAATCTTTAGGAAGACAAACATAGAGAATGTTAAAGGATGACATTTAAAGAAAGATAATATTCATATTAAAGTCAAACATATGGCCAATCAACATGGATATATTAATTCAAGAATTAAACAAGTCAATTAGTGAAATAACACTTCAAAATCAACAAAAATGCTCATAGATGATATTAATAATTAAACCAACAATTGATAATTAATTGACAAGGCAATTAACAATTACAACACACAAGGTAATTAAAAAAATAACTACATGTGGATAATTAATCATTTAGAAATTAACAATTAGTCATACATTTAGAAAATGCAAATTTTAGACACAAATTGATAATTTAAGAATTAATAACATGATTGAAAATAACAATTAAAATCACAAATAGGATTAACAATGCATTTAAGATATAATTGATAATTAAAAATTAAAAGCTAAATAAACAATTAACAATTAATAAAATACATCACATATTCATTAATCATATGAAATTAAATTGAAAATAAAATTACACATCAAACAAACAAAAATAAAATAAATAAAAACCGTAGGGGGGGTGCATGCAAGTAATTGGTTCTGTTGAAAAAAACAAAGAGAAGATTAATGGGCCAAGATATAGTGGTGCTGGTAGTAAAGGCACAAGGCCCAGGTTGTGAAAAGGCAAGGCAGCAGGCGGAAAGAAAGAATAAAAGACCAAAAGGTTGATCCGCATGATCGAACCTTGGTCATTGGGGTGAAAGGTATTTGCATGGCATATGGTGAACCGTTGGGACGGCAGTACATCCATCAATATACTCGCATCCATAAATATATAAACCAAGTTAAAGCAATGAAAATGTAATATAAAAGAGATACACGCGCACAGTAGACGTTGGGTAGTGGTGCGTGATCATATATCATTGTGTATCATGTAAGATATGGCATTAAAGCACAATAGGACAAAACCCAAATAAACCATCCAAAAGTAATGCGCATGGGAATGTGGAAAAAAAACATGCAGAATAGACATGCTATCTTATTTAAATCACATGCAATTCAAAAGCAAACTAAACAAATCGTGAATACGCATGGCAAAAATTAACACTGCTATCTTTAATAACCAATCAAACAAGAGATGCACGCATGGAGAATAAGAACAACATGCAGTCGTTGAAAACGTTTCTCATACAACTCAAACAATAACATCAAATACTCAACTTCTAATCAATCTAACTTTACTAAAACTTAACCAAATGACACAAAATAAAATACCAACTTGGAGCATTTTGAACATAGAATAAGATGCATTCATTAGTTAAACAAGATGATGGTTACGACATGAGCAGTCATTAATGGAAGACCAAGGTCCAAAAAGATATTAGTTTTTAGAGAACATGCTTTCTATTCAGATTTAAACCAAACACATGATATCAACACAATGCAACCACGACAAATCAACATGTGACAAAAACTCTAAATATCACAGTACACACAGCAAAATATTGAATAACAGTCATCACACACACATAGTAAAACTAGTATAGTAACATTTACATCATATAGACAATCAAATTGCACTTGTGCATCTATTACAACATGCACATCAATGCTATGCACACGCTATTAAACATACAGACAATACACACTGTATAATTGACAACTTTAACGCACTATAACACGATATCAAATCACACGTATATGGCAACCACATTACAAACATATGACAGGTTATACTAACAATGTTGTATATTCACAATTGCATAACTAATACATCTTTCGACATTTTTCACCCCACAATATATCAAAGTCATTACAAACTATAATAACATACGAGACTTGATTCTGGATCACAACATGACTCTACAACAGTCACATATTCGCATACAATTTAACCCTCAAACCATTACGGCAGCATACAATATACACAGCAAGCATTAAAACAAACTTTCACTCAATATTATCATACAACAAAAAAATGAGTGTTGTAAACAATCAAACTATCATGAGATATTAATAACAAACTATCTAGAATGGCAAACCAACAACATCATGAAATTATGAGCAAAAGGTTTTATCAACAATCCAAAGGGTTTTAACTGAACTCGGGTGTGAGCATGATATGATGAGCAGAAAACAAAAGTATCCATCTTTTAAAATGATAGCCTGGCAAAACAAACTATATCCCATTTACAAACAACATGAACTGTGACAGCTTATATTATGAACGAACCAACCTAGCATGAACATTCAAACAAATATCCAAAGCATAAACAGTTTAGAGATATTATCAAACAAGATTTGGCATGCTTTTAAGTCAAACACACATATAATGAGCATTACTTTAGCCATAAGAACAAAACCTAGTAGCATACTTTCAAAACAAATTCATACGTGAAAGATTAAAGCTAGGGCAGCCATGGAGGTTTTTTTTTAAAACAACTTATCATAATGCTACAAAAATAAGATACATACCAAGTACTTTAAACATTAAAACAACAGAGATGTTGTTCTAACATGGATGTAATAAGCATGGTAAAAGAGAGTTTGAAGGACTTACCTCTTCTCCACGCAAGTAAGCAAGAACCTTCTCCTTCCTAGCTAGCTTCTCGTGTATTCCTCAGAAAGCAACTTTAGGGTGTTTTTAGTGTTGTTGTTGATGATTGTGAGTGTTCAAATGGAGTGGAGGAAAGCCCCTTTTATAGGGAAACCAGCTGGTCCAAGAGATAGTATATCCAATGTGCCAAGAGTTCAATTTGGAGAGAAAATATCGCGGAAAAGATTTTGAGATACGGCTGTGGTTATTCTGAGCACATAGAGCCATGTGAATCTCTCTTTTGATACCAAATGAGTCAGAGAAAGCAAGCTTTTGGCTTGCGTCTTTTGGTCCAAGGTAGTGTACAAAGGAAATGATTTAAGGTAGCTTGCAAAGGTGAGTAAGAGGTACAAAAGCAACAATGTTTGCAGCGGGTTTTTGGGGCTGAAGAGATGTTGGAAAAGGTGGTGGCAGGTCTGCAAATTGTGTACTTGAAGGGAGGGAAACGAAATTCAAATGAAAAAATGGCGTTCTTGGTGCAGCAACCATTTTCGTGTGGCCATGTTGTAAAAATTATATCTCATGAATTAATGATCCATTTTTCATGCTCTTAGGTTCAAATGAAAGTTCTTGCATCATACTACAAGTTTGATGTTGGAAGATTGTTGAAATGATGCCTTGAAATGGTAGCAAAGTGGCTTACAAATCGTGCCCTCAAAACTGTCCAAACTTGGAAAAATTCTAAGTGTTGAGTTTTAACAATTTCAAGTGCCCTTCTTAAATAATTCATAACTTGAGAACGGTTTATCCTCTTGAGACATACCACATATGGTTGGAAAGCTCTCAACAAGCTCTACAACTTTCCTTTGTGACTCAAGACTCGATTCCAAATGGAAATGGGTGAAAAGTAGCTCCAAAGTTAGGAAAAAAAGTGATGAAACATGCTGAAAAATTTTCTTAAGTGTTGGTCAAAATGCCTTATAAGCTCCATAACTCAAAATCCAAGCATTTTTAGACCAAACTTCATATGGAACAAATTGAAGGTCTTGGAAAGAGCTTTCCAATGAGCTTTGAACCACTCCAATTGGATGTGTAGTTTAGGAGTTATGGTCCTTTCACAATAGGCTATTAGGGGAAAAATCTCACAAATGACACATTCTTTGGTCAAAACCCTACTTCCCTTGCAAGAAACCTCATGAAACTTGATGTGGATACTTTGTATACTCCATGAAACAAAATATGAGGATTAGAACCAATAATTCTTCAATTGATCCAAAAATTCCAAAAGATTAGGGCTTCAGTCAAACCCTAAATTGGACTGTGAATGCACTGAGGTTAGATCCTGTGATCTTGCTTCTTCCTTTTCATCTAAAGGTCTTAGGAGACTCTTGAGGATGTTGATAAACCAATAAAACCAAGAATTAGGGCTTAGGAGTCCATCTTGATGAAGATCAAAACTATCGACTGATAAGTGCCACAGAAACCCTAGTTTGGAGGCACAGTGAGGCTGAGGCTCAATCTTCTCTTATTGAGGATGTATAGACCTTGAATTCTTGTTGGATGATGTCTTTTGAGTGTAGATAACTTCATATGGCAAGTGAACCACACAAATCTTAGCTTGATAGAGCCAATCCCTTAGTAACTTCTTTAGTGGAAACCCTAATTCCACAGCCCTTGCACTGGAAGTTTTCTGTTGACTTGACTTGCTTCAAACCACTTGTGGAGCTCCATGGTGATATGTAAACCTAATTTAAACACAAAGAAACAAACTAAAAGATATGGGTTAGCTCAAACAACGCAGAGATGCTCCTAAGATGCATAAAAGCTGGATGACATCTAAGGGTAAAAATTTAGGGTACAATAGTCGGGATTTTGGGAATAGTGTCGTTTTGTTGATTTTTTAAGCGTTTGATGGTGTGTAATTGTTGTTAAATATGTATGCATGCTAAAATATGGAATAGGAAGAGTGAGAACCATTACCCTAAACAATGTCGAAAAGTGTGAAATGACATAGTGTCAACACTCGTGCTAGTAAGGCCGAGGCGTGTGTATTGTGTAATCGTAACCGGTTCTTTTTTATAGTGCGTTTCATGGGTCTCGAGCTCCTCTGAAACATGTGCACCATTACTTGGCAGGTTTGATTCCGGCGTATAGTACGAATGGAACCTAAGGGTAGAGACTTGTGATGGTTAACAGGCCATGAGAAGTGACGGTTCACGGCTAACAGGCCGTTGTTCCCGAATCCATTTCGTATGCCAAGTAATTTCGAGGATCCATGACTCGGATCGTCTTCTAGACGTAGAAGCGGACGGGAAAAGGAGATGCCTTGGTATGGCTATTGATTTGTGAGATTCTTGAGCTAACAGGCTCAGGACGTACTTCGGTACTAGCGTGAGTTAACAGGCTCACCATGTGTGGATATTAATATAGTGTGTGTACTCAAAGTCACTTCCCTTCCCTTTTGACTTGAGTTAGATTTATTAGAACCTTGTAGAGCCGAGAGGACTTTAAGATAGGGAACTCACTGAGATTTAATGTATCTCACCCCACTGTTGTTGTTTACATCACAGGTACTGCAGGTTCCGCGAAGGGTAAGGATAAGGCCGTGTGATTATCCTTACTTATCCGATGGCTTTGCTTCCATTGTGGAGTTTTGAGATCATTAGTAATCTAGTTATTAGTGTTATGTCTTTTGAAACATCTTGTAGATATACTATGCCGTAGTTTTTGTATTAGGTTTTTTGGGCACGTATATGTATAATGTGTTTACTAAGAACTTATTGTATATTTCAGTACCAAACGTACTTTTCATGTATAATATATGATTTGATGCATATATATATATATATATATATATATATATATATATATATGTGGGCATTACAGTTGGTATCAGATCAGGTCGTATCCTCGACCTAGCCATGAAATAGAATAAGTTTTCTTTCTATTTCATATGCGGCGTGTCGCCATGAGTTTTTTCTGTTATATTTATGGTATTGAGTCTGATCAACTTAATCCTATCTGTATGAAATTCAGGAACATGGCTGACAGGCGCAGAAACAACCGTGGTAGACCAAGGACCACTCCAGCAGGGACTAATCCGCTGGGTGACGAGGGAAATGCACCTTTGTACCAATTTAAGCAACAGATGCAAGCAGAATCAGTTTGTGCAACAAATGGTACAGCAAATGGCTGGTGGTGTGCATCCTCCAGTTGTGGTACCAAAAGCTGCAGGGGGAACCTTTAGGGATTTCATTCGTATGAATCCCCCGAAATTTCAGGGAGGGTTAGATCCAGTAAAGGCTCGTGAATGGATATCAGGTATGGAAAGGATTTTCCTAATAGTTCAGTGCAGTGAGGAAAACAAGGTGGTCTTCGCCTCTCACTTGTTGAAGGGTTCTGCCATGAGGTGGTGGGAAAGTGCTTCAGCTTTGATGACAATTAAGGAGGTACCAAAGGTATGGGAACAGTTTAAGGTAATTTTTATGGAGAAATATTTTCCAAGTTCCTTGAGATCTCAGAAGGAATTCGAGTTTCAACAATTGAGACAAGGCAACTTGACTGTGGCTTCTTATGCTGAGAAATTTGAAACTATGGCCGCTTATTCTAGACAAGCCATGTATGCTCCTGATGAGAGGTGGAAGATTGATCAGTTTCTGTTTGGTTTAAGGGCTGAAATTTCACACAATGTATCTCAGAGAGAATTTACTAGCTATGCTGAATTGTTACGACAGTGTTATGTTGCGGAGCATAGTTTGAAAAAGGTACAAATGGAAGGAGATTTGAGTAGGATGAATCAAAGTGATCGAGGGAGACCGAATCAACAGGTTAGACCAAGGCAACAATCCTTTAAAGGGAAGCAAGCTCAGGGTTCTAGAACTAGTGTGCCTCTGGTATGTCGTATGTGTGGACGTAATCATTATGATAGGTTTAGTTTGGAGGGAATAAGATGTTATCAGTGTAATAAGGCGGGCCACATGGCGAAGGATTTTCCTCGGGGTAGGAATCAGGCACAAGGGAAGAATACCGGCCGAGTGTATACCTTGGATGCAAGGAAGACAAAGGGTGATAACTCCTTGATTGCGGGTACGTATTTCGTAAATAGACATCCTTGTTTTATTTTATTTGATTGTGGGGCAACGCATTCTTTTGTGTCCACGCATTGCGTGAAGCGACTTGGGTTGCACGTTGTTCCTTTGTTTCCTCCTATGGTGGTTGTAGCGAGCGATTTAGGACGCGGTTCTTAAGCGCTGGTCGCTCTCTGCGGTTTGAGCTTTGACTACAGGTCGATTCATTTTTTATCCTATTGTGAGCTGAATAGGGAAGGGAAATAGATGTCTCCAATTAACCCTGCTTGCATACTGAGTTTAAACAGCGGTCTGTTAGGTTACGGATGCTATCAATGTGGGGGGGGCCTTGTACTGGTTATTTGTATTTTCGCCAATACGGTTCTCTTTCTTTTTTATCTAGGCAGAAGGTTTCTGGCGGGGAACAAGGATTAGGATGTTAGGACTAATGCTTTTGAAATATTGCTTTTAACTGATGGAGATATGGGATTTGGGTTTTTTGTTGATTGCGCTCGCTAAGATCTTTTCTTTCGATCTTATGCCTACGTATTCCCGTTTACCGAAACAGGGAAATCAGAGCGTTCGTAGTTCCTCCTATTCTATGGGAGGAAATGAGTGTTTTTGGTGTCTTGTTTAAAGCCCAAGACGTGAAGCGAAAGGTGTTTTGTATCTTGTTCAAAGCCCAAGATGTGAAGCTGAAAGGTCTATTTGTGTCTTGTTCAAAGCCCAAGACGTGAAGCTGAAAGACCTCGACTTTAGAGAGAATTTGTCATCTCTAAAGAGGGGGAAGGAGAATTACTTTAACTGGGATACGCGGATTCGAGCAATGCCATAATTTCCGAAGAAAGGGTTTTAACCTGAAGGAGAAGACTTTAACTCAGTGTAGAGCAAAGCCATCTTTCCTTAGGAATTTCTCATGCTAAAAGAGGGACAGTGGCGTGGATATAGATGATCCATAGGCTTGCCGCTTACAGCGATTAGATGAAAGGAAAGGAGTTGTTGATGTTTGTGTACTGTGAACGAGGCACAGCTTTGATGCTAAAAGTTTGATTGGATCAACCAGTGGTTTTCTTATACAAAGCCTAAGAGGAGGCTAATTTCCGCTAGGAAAATCATTATACAAAGCCTAAGAGGAGGCTATTTTGTGTCTCGTACAAAGCCCGAGAGAGAGGCTAAAAGATTTTGACCAGACGATGGAGTCTTTTGGTATCTCGTATAAAGCTCGAGATGGAGGCTATTTGACTCAACAAGGGAGTTTTTTTGTATCTCGTATGAAGCCCGAGATGGAGGCGATTGTTTGTTTGACTCTACGAGGGAGTCTTTGTGTCTCGTACAAAGCCCGAGATAGAGGCTAAAAGTTTGTTTGACTCTTCGAGGGAGTCTTTGTGTCTCGTACGAAGCCCGAGATAGAGGCTAAAAGTTTGACTCAACAAGAGAGTCTTTGATACTCAATAAGAGAGTATTTTTGTATCTCGTACGAAGCCCGAGATGGAGGCTAAAGGTTTGTTTCAGTTGAGTGACATATCCAATATACTGATTTTAAAAGAGAAAATCAGTTCTTATATGAGCAACACTGTACTCAGGGATTTGATTTGAGGATTAGGGATATTTCCTTCGCTTTGAGGAAACGGGAAATCCAAAGGGTATTGAGACTGTCCGAGTCTGTGGGTTTCCTTCCTATTTAACGAAGGGGGTCACTTGAGAATGTCTTTGAGACTTAAGGAAGTTAGACTGTCCAAGTCTAGAGTTTTTTTCTTTTGTACTATGTGTAGCGAGCGATTTTGGGCGCGGTTCTTAAGCGCTGATCGTTCTCTGCGGTTGAGCTTAAAACTACAGGTCGATTCATTTTTTATCCTATTGTGAGCTGAATAAGGAAGGGAAATAGATGTCTCCAATTAACCCTGCTTGCATACTGAGTTTAAACAGCGGTCTGTTAGGTTACGGATGCTATCAATGTGGGGGGGCCTTTGTACTGGTTATTCGTATTTCGCCAATACAGGTTCTTTCTTTCTTTTTTTTCTAGGCAAAGGGTTTCTGGCGGGGAATAAGGATTAGGATGTTAGGACTGATTGCTTTTAATTGATGGAGATATGGGATTTGGGTTTTTTGTTGATTGCGCTCGCTAAGATCTTTTCTTTCGATCTTATGCCCACGTATTCCCGTTTACCGAAATAGGGAAATCAGAGCGTTCATAGTTCCTCCTATTCTATGGGAGGAAATGGGTGTTTTGGTGTCTTGTTCAAAGCCCAAGACATGAAGCGAAAGGTGATTTGTATCTTGTTCAAAGCCCAAGATGTGAAGCTAAAAGACCTCGACTTTAGAGAGAATTTGTCATCTCTAAAGAGGGGAGAAGGAGAATTACTTTAACTGGGATACGCGGATCCGAGCAATGCCATAATTTCCGAAAGAAAGGGTTTTAACCTGAAGGAGAAGACTTTAACTCAGTGTAGAGCAATGCCATCTTTCCTTAGGAATTTCTCATGCTAAAAGAGGGACAGTGGCATGGATGTAGATGATCCAGAGGCTTGCCACTTACAGCGATTAGATGAAGGGAAAGGAGTTGTTGATGTTTGTGTACTGCGAACGAGGCACAACTTTGATGCTAAAAGGTTGATTGGAGCAACCAGTGGTTTTCTTATACAAAGCCAAAGAGGAGGCTAATTTCCGCTAGGAAAATCATTATACAAAGCCTAAGAGGAGGCTATTTTGTGTCTCGTACAAAGCCCGAGAGAGAGGCTAAAGGTTTTTGACCCAGCGGGGCATATCGTTATACAAAGCCTAAGAGGAGGCTAGCAAAGAGTTCGACTCTTTCTTAAGGGATTTATATCTTGTACGAGGCCCGAGATGGAGGCAAAAAAAGGGGTGATTGACTCTACGAGGGAATCTTTTGTGTCTCATACAAAGCCTGAGAGAGAGGCTAAAAGGTTGTTTTTGACTCCACTGGGGAGAATTTTGGTATCTCGTACGAAGCCCGAGATGGAGGCTATTGTAACTGTTTCAGTTGAGTGACAGATCCAACATACTAATTTAAAAGAGAAAATCAGTTCTTATATGAGCAACACTGTACTCAGGGATTTGATTTGAGGATCAGGGATATTTCCTTTTCTTTGAGGAAACGGGAAATCCAAAGGGTATTGAGACTATCCGAGTCTGCGGGTTTCCTTCCTATTTAACGAAGGGTGCTTGAGAATGTCTTTGAGACTCAAGGAAGTTAGATTGTCCGTGTCTAGAGTTTTATCTTTTGTACTATGCTTCGAGAAACAATAGTAGACTCTATGAAAGGACTGTTCTATGAGGATGACTAAGTTCTTTTCCTATACCTCTAGGAGGTCGTCGGGACAATTTGTACGAAGCCCAAGAGGAGGCTGGAATCTTTTAAGAAGCCGACGGGTCCTTGTACGAAGCCCAAGAGGAGGCTATCATTCCCGGAGGAAGAGATCATTATACGAAGCCTAAGAGGAGGCTGTGAATACTTCTAAGAAGCCGTAGGGTCCTTGTACGAAGCCCAAGAGGAGGCCGGGTTGCTTATAGGAAGCCTGTGGGTCCTTGTACGATGCCCAAGAGGAGGCTGATGCTTTTAAGAAGCCCGTGGGTCCCAAACCAAAGAAAAGTTCAAGAAAACTCTTTTAAAGATAAAACCACTGGTAAACGTGTGAGGTTTACTATCCAACAACTTTTATCTTTTCAAGAGAGTTTGAACAGTTCGGCGGTTTGAAGAAATTCAAGAGAAGTTTCACCGAGAATAATTCATCTCTGGGGAATAGAATTTCTTGACGATTCCTAAGGAGGACAGCCGAAGAGAAGACTGTATCTGGTGCTCCTATTGGGGATCTAGGCGTCTATTTCTACGAATAAGTGAAACGGCGTCACCTAGTTCTAGACGTAGTAGCCGGGGAAACTCGAAATATCTATACTATTATTACACAGTAGATATGAGTTTATGAAAGGAGACTTACAGTGAGCAGCCCCACAATACAGTTTATAATATGAAAGCAGTAAATGAAAGCGATAACCACTTACTCGGTTGTAGTGCTTCCATGCTGTTTAGTTAGTTGTTCAACAAAGAAAGATAAAAAAAATGGTATATTCAAAATCAAAGGAGAAAGTGCTTTGAAAAAGAAAGATTTGGGGCTTACAGCTCAAGGAGAGGCCCAGGGTTTTATCAGTGAGCGCACTGTTGAATTTGCACAGAGGGACTTATACAAGTGACTGGGGCCCAAAAAGGTTTTCTGTACAAAGGGATGGGTCTTACACTCTCTCAGGAGGCCCAAAAAGGTTTAAAGAAAAGAGAGTGGGGCTTATAACACGAGGGTTGACCCAGATGGTTTTTAATTTTAAACGGGCGACGATCGCGCCGTTTACTTGTACAGAGGGACTTATACAATGAGTGAGGCCCAAAAAGTTTTTTGTACAAGGGGGGATGGGTCTTACACTCTCTCAAGAGGCCCAAAAAGGTTTAAAGAAAAATAAATGGGTCTTACTACTCGAGGGTAGGCCCAGATGATTTTTAAAAAGGCGACGATCGCGCCGTTTGTTTTTTGACGGTATCGGGACTTATACAAAAGTGAGGCCCAAAGAGTTTTTGGTCAAAAAAGGGGGTTGGGTCTTACACTCTAATAGAGGCCCAAAGTGTTTTGAAAATGATTTATGAGGGTTGAATTAATCCAAAACCCTAATTTGTTTTCAAAAATGTATTTAATTGAATAAAAATTCAATTAAAATGATCAAAAATTGTTTAACACATGGAAAACAAATTGTGATCTTGGATTAATGCTTCAAAAATTAAGTATTGACCAACAAAATAATTAAAAAGCATTAAAAGTTGCAAAATCAATGTAGAAAAAATATTTAAAATGCCAAAAACAATCAAAATATTAATTCTTTACAAAAATATCAATTATATGAAATAAATAATATTTTTGGGATTTTTTGATAAAATAAAATATTTTAACATTTTTGTGAATTATTAAAAAAAGAATCAACTCAAAATCATTAAAACTCAGAGAGAAATTAATTTTTGAATCAATTAAACAAAATCACAAAATTCAAATATTTGAATTATATGAAAATGGCGCCAAGAACAACACAAAGAACACGCGCGTTTTTCAGTTTGCCCAGATTTGCATTTTCTATCCAATCTCACTGAATACGTAATTATAACATGCAATCCACATATCATTATGCTCGCCTCAACCTCACGATCATGTCTATGTACTTTAATTTCATTTAAATTAAACATACAACAAGAAATCACGAAGAAACCTCAAGAACCCTAATTTCTGCATGAAGGCTAGGATTTTTGATACACGATTCAAACAATGCAATTAATTGAGGGAAAACATTCCATGCATGATTATGAACATATGGCCAAATTATTGTGCGAGGAAATATGCATAGATTGAGAGATGACCAAGTTTAGGCTTACCTCCAAGTCGTGACAGCAAGAGCAAATCAAATTCTGGGTTGGAGGTGTTACAGATGAGTTGTGATGATCTGAACAGCTTCCCTACCCCATATGGAGTGTGTTTGAACACTTGGATTAAATTGAAATGGACTGGATCAGTTTATGGCATCTCAGCTGCACCTTCACTTCAAACTTGTGTGGATGGCAAGTGATTTTGAGATTTTGATGTTTCAGAAGTTATGTGAGTGTTTGATCAGCTCATATGTGATGTATGTGAGGTGTGTGAGTGATTGGTTTGTGCAGAATTGCTCTCAAACTCAAAACCCGATAGCTACCTTGCTAAGAAAGGCATTTTTGCCAAGAGAAAGAGATTTTGAGGAAAGCATCTGTTAGATGGCTTTGGTGTACTCAAACTGACCACAATTGAGCTCTATTTATAGTAGAGCAAGTTTGTTTTGCAAGGAATAGTACATGGCAGCTGGTAAGTAGGTTTCCTCAATGTTGGCCAATGGAAATGAAAGTCTCCTCTAGCCATTGACTAGAGGTTAGGGCACAGAGCTTTGGTCCCCTTGGTCTTGGATAAGGCTTGACTGATTTCAGATGAGAATGGCTTAGTCCATGAAACCTTGATGGTTCCATTGAATGCCTCATTCCAAATTTGAAGTCTTGTCCCTATTTTGGCAACTCTAGGTTCAACATGCTATTCTTTGTTCCTTGGACCTTGGAGGCTTGGCTCAGTGATTGTCCCCTTTGGATTCAATCCTCTGAGGTGTCCAAGTGGATTGGAGCAATTGCAATTGGATGATTTTGGTAAATCGAGCCAAAATGCAAATTCTGCCTTGCCTTGACAGATTTCAGCAAGGCAACTTGTCAATGTTGTATCTCATGATGTAGGTTGAATTTGGCAATGTTCTTGGCCATTTTGGAAAGCCCTAACATGATACAACAACTGTTTGAACAAGTTTGGTTTTGATCTCTTTTGATTCCAAGTGAAAAATCCCCCTACATTTGGTAAAAAGTGAAGCAGAATTCTGACTTAGTGAAAATTTCACTAAGTGTTGGAAAAAGTGACTTTTTCACTTTTCAGCCACTTTGATCATTCCATAACTCAAAATCCTTAATGAATTGGAATGACTTGTAGTTGAAGTTTTTGTAGGTGATAGTGAGGGCTACAAATCCATCTTTGGATGAGAAAAAATGGCCTTTTGGTTTAGGAGTTATGGTCCTCCAAAGTTGGTACCTTTGCCACTTTATTTTTAACTTAGAAAATTTTCTAAGTTTTATGGTTACCCCTTTTACAAGTTATCTCACTTTTCTTGATTTTTCTTGATGAATGATGATTCAAATCATACATTAACATCATTTTAGGGTTAAAAATCCATTTTGGTGAAAAATCACAAAAAGTCAAAGTTGACTTTTGTGCACAGTTGACTTTTTATCAGATGAATTCCAAACTGTGCAATTCTTCAGGAAATCATGTCCTTGACCTAAATCAAACTTGATGGACATGTTCCATGGGTGTCATAGGGTATATTCAATCATGTATTAGGGTTTGGGAGCATGCCTTGGTCAAAAGTCAAAGTTACAGTTGACTTTTCCCTTAAAACCCTAATTGTGGTGCAGATGAAATTGAGACTTGTTGCTCAAACTTCTTGGATCAATCCATTGTTCCAAATGGATCAATATGGTATATTAGAGACCCTCAAATCATCTCTTGAGGTCTTGGCTCATGGTTTGTCCCAAAAGTCAACTTAGGGGTTAATTAGGTCAAGAAACCCTAATTCCTGATTTTTGATGAATGCATCCCCTGAGGCAAAATTGACTTGATGCATGGGTTCATGAGGTTCCATGAAGTATATTAGGTCATGTTTTGGATCATTGCCTTGTGCCCAGATGAAAATTTCCATCTGGAGGCCCTGGTCGACCAAAACCCTAATTTGGTGACACTGTCGATCTTGAGACTTGATCCACCTAGAAGGGAGCAGCCTTGTGCTTAATCCTTGAAGTGGGAGTCCTTTTGATCCTTTGTAGTTACTTGGGAGGTTAGAAAAGTTGAAGATCATGTCATTTCTTGATTGATCCTTTGTCTAAGCACTCAGAGAGGGCTTGAAACCCTAATTTTGATTGTATTGGATGCTCACCCATCTTTGGGGAGACTGATGAAGCATGAAGGTTCATCCATATTGTGATGATGATGGAAGACCTAAGTGGTCAAAATTTGGGGTATTACAGATGCCCTTATTTAATCTTCTTGGACCCGAAGGTGTGAATGACGAAGGGATTCGAGCATTCGGGGTGCAAGAGGATTAAATATCGGAATATCCGAAATTTTGAAGGTGGTTATGAATGGTAGCTTACACATTCATCTTCTTTAACTAAGCAATGATGCTTAGAAAAGGTAAACTTCCCCTCGATCCTGGTTTTCAGCCAAGGAACTGGTCTTGGTTTCTTTTGAACTTCCCCTCGTTCTTGGTTTCCTACCAAGAACTGGTCTCAGTCTCTGAAATGAACTTCCCCTCGATCCTGGTTTCCTACCAAGGAACTGGTCTTAGTTTCTTTTGTCAATAAACTTTATTGACAAGGGACGCTATGTGTAGCGGTTTTCCTTCAAATTTCTCGCCGAATTTTCCTGGGGAGATGCCATTTGAGTGGAAAAATTTTTGATGTCAGACTTGCTGGGGAACCCAGTCGTCTGAGTTGTAGAGTTGTACAAACTTCTCTGCTTTGGAGACGCCATTTGTCGATTCTACTGGGGAAAGCGAGTCTCTTGAGAGACTATTTTCATTTGGGATCTTTCATCATACTTTTCTCGGGATCTTCCTGGAGAAACGCCATATGATGGGGTCCAATTTTGAGGTGCCAATGACCTTCTCATCAGTGGTTTTTCGGAGCAAAACTGGCGTGCTGCCGAATCTCTGATCACAAGGCTTTCTCTGGGGATTTTCCTTAATCCGGGAAAGCGAGGATATCATCTTCAATGGCGAAGAGTGACATTTGTCGAAGGTTCTCTGATCTTTCAGAGGTTCAAGTTATCAAAGTGGCCAAGTGCCGACTCTAATCTAAAGATACACTGGTGGCGAGATTGTGCAGACGCAACACTTCCTGACGAGGAAAGAACTGACAAACTCGATTGAGAAAACTGTTTATCACTAGGGGACAAGACCGACTAGAGTGATAGTGATGCAATACGAAATGCGAACGCAAATAAAATGCATGAAGTATGTATGTTTATGCTGACAAAACAGACGCGACATACAGACTAATGGATGAACACAATTGGATACTCGGCCATCGCGGGACGAAGAAGTACCGTTGATTCAAATTAGCAATTCCACCTTGCTTAGGAGAGATAGTCCCTGTTGGGAGCTATGTTGATCGGGCTTAGGAGATGAGTGTAATACCCCAAAATTTGCTCTTCCCTTTTGGCATCATAGCATGGCATTATCATTTATCATATCATATCCATCTCATTAGCATTGCATTGCATTTAACATAGAAAAATGAAGCATGGCATCCTTCTTACCATCAGGGCATGTGATCAGGTGGAAGGTGGACAATCAAGGGATCATTCAAAGCACAAAAGGTCAATCAAGTGCCCTCAAGGCAAGCCAAGAGGTCTTTCATGTCTCATCCCATCTCAATTGATCTTCCACAACCTCAAGGATAAGAGATACAATGGGAGATTGAAGCACTACATCTTTCACTATGCAAGAGGTTCAAAAATTGAAGGAAAACCCTCAAAAGAGATAGCTCATTGATTCAAAGTCATTCTCAAGTGGCATTTCTCATCATCCTTTAAGAGGATACACAACATGCTCTGAGGAATTTGAAATTGAAGACTGCACTTTTTCCTCCTAACCAGAAGGGGCTGAAATTAGGGTTTCCAATTAAATCAGGGTATCTCTGATTTTTTGGACAAAACTTGATGTCATGGTATTCCATATGTCCCTAAGTGTATGTATGTGGAAAATTGCATCTCAATTGGTTTTAGAAGTGGTTCAATTGGAAGAAAGATCAAGAATCAGAGAAATTGGGGCAAAGTCAAATAATCAGAGGAAAAAGTCAACTCTTGACTTTTTGAGCCCAAAATCATGAAATTCATGTTGCATATGTCCAATGTACAAAATTTGGTCAAGAAACTCCAAAGGAATCATGAAAAAATCAAGATGTGGAAAGTTGCCATTTTTGGATGAAGTAGGGTTACTAAAAATAGCAAGTTTTGGCCATTTTGCATCAGAATTTGAACCAAGGCCATTTAAATTTGGAGCACCAAATGAAAAAATCACTCTGCCTCAATGAAAGATCTTGTTTTAAGCTTCAAATCCATGTGTAGAACATCTCCATTGGATAAAAATTGAGAGAGATATGATTGATCAAAGTTGGAGGAAAGTAGGTTCAAAACTAGGTCATGACCAAGATTTTCAGGTCACGCGCGCAATCATTTTAACAAACAGTTGGTGGGCCAAATGTCCACTCATTTTTCTCATGGTTAAAGGCCTCAAATGAAAAACTTTTCAACATCAAAGTTGTTCCTTGTAGTGTCCTCTTCAATGTTGATGTTGTGAAAATTTTGATTTAACCAAGTTATGAGATAGTTTGGAGGGTTCAAAGTCATGTTGTTTGTGCTGAAATTTTGTGTGCCCAATTGCCTTGCCAGCCAACCTTTTGCCACGCCCACCAACCAGTTGTGAACCATTGTGTTCATAGCTATTTTTAGACATGTTTGAGACCTCATTTCACTTCAATTTTCAAACCAATATTGTTCCCCAATGTACCCTCTTTCAAATGAACCCATAAACTCCCTAAGGCAGTCATTGAGTAGAGAGAAAAACCTCCATAAACCACCATATGTTGACACTGATACATTGATGACATGCTGCATGATTTGGTTCAGTCACACCACAAACACCTCCTCACTTTTGTTTCCTCTTTCAACCAAGCACAAGTTACTTACATAATGCACACTGTCACGTGCCATACATGAGAATAGAAGGAACAAACTTGCTTAGCAAGTTTCTGATGCACAGATTGGCAGCTTCACTCTCCTTTTCTCCCTTCCACCATAACTGTCATGAGCTTGACCTCACCATAACTCAGCCTCAATAACTCGCCCCTAACTAACTTGACTCAGTTAGTTAGGGTGCACTCACTTTAACTCATCCAACTCAGTTAACTCCACTCATTAAACCATGGTTAGCTCACACTATAAATAAAAATCACACTCTCAAATTTCATTTCCAACTTCATTTTTCACACATTCACTTCAGAAACTTGCTCTTCTTCTCTCTCAATCTCACCATTGCCATTGATTCTCGAGCTTCACCTTGTTCATTTCCCCATTTTCACTTCAGAATCTCTCTGATTCTTTCTCAATTTCACTACCTTGCAACTGGTTTTGAAGCTTGGATTTCATTTCTTCTCCATTGAATCATCATCCACCACTGCATCTAAGCCTTTATTTGGCCAAAAGAAGCTCAAAGAGGAAGCAGCATCTCTGGTTTTCTGAAGAACATCTCAAGGTCTCAAATCTTCAGGTACGAATTTCCACCATTATAGACTTGATTTGAAGTGGTTTTCAGGTTCTTGAGGCTTCTTATAAGCTCAAGAATTTGTCTGGCTAGTTGATAGGCCTTTAGAGGCATAGTTGAAAACTTAGGGCAGGACTTGATCTCTTCTGTTCTTTGTGCACGTGCTTGATATGTGAAAAATAAGTGTGCATTCTTGATCTACATGAGCTCAGCTTCATTTTGGTATGCGTATTGTACATTTCTGTGAACATGTGAAGTTGCAGACGGTGGTGTGTGACCGGAGAAGGTGACCGGAGGTCCCTCTCCGGCCGGTAGCTTTGTGCTAGGGTTTCATTGCCAGTTTGAATGTCAGCCGTGTGATTTTGTTGATCCAATGCGTGAAAACGTGCCAGCACATTAAAAAAGGGCGTGCATGTCATGTGCCAATTTTCTGATTCATTTAAACATGGTGCGGTGCAGTACATAGTTATGAGTATGTTCCCTCACGCATGAGCTTTGATCTTGCTTACTTTGACTTTAGCATGACTTTGACTTGATCCAATGGTTAATAGTGAGTCAAGTTTGTTGACTGAAGGTGCATGTTTGTTATGGTGTTTTGCGCGTAAATGGACCCAAATCAGAATACTATCCACACCCCCAATTTTGAGGCCCATGTGATTTGAACATGCTGATTTGCTATATTCATACCCCCCTCTCATATTGCATTTTATTTTTATTTTCATTTTACATACGCGTTTGATTTTCAATTTTTAAAAATACTAAAATGCATAATAAAATTCCACAAAAATTCATGTGTATTCTTAAAACATTTAGGAAATTTTTCATGATTTTATTTTCTGATTTTATGACCATTTTGCCCCTGTTCCATTATTTCTTTTGAATTTCCATTTGTATGCATACTTAATGTGACATATGATTTTGTGCATTTTTGTTCTTGATCATAAAAAATGATTTTGATGCCTTTCTTTTTGCATTGTGGTCACAATATGTTGAGGTATGTTTGAGATTTATGAGATGATTTTTAAGTCTTTTTTGGATGACTTTTGATGTGTTGCTTTGAGCATGAATGCATGAAGCTTCCATGAGACTTTGACCTAATTGTTGGGTGACTTTGGTTCTGATCCATTGCTTGTGGACTTGATATGTTAATGGCATGTGTTTAAGGTGTTTGATTGGTGAAAGTCATAATTTTTGAAGCATGTTTGCTATTTGTTTGAAGCATGAAGTTTAACTTGTTCATTTTGTGAATGCATGCCTCATGTTTGGTTTGCTTGATCATGAAGGCACTTGTGCCATGAGTTGTGGTTTTGTTTGAGGATGTATAGCATGTTAATTGACTTCTGATGGTGACATTTGGGTTTCATCTTTGCATGTTTGATGTTTATCTTGCACCTTAAGTCACTTGGTTCACAAGTATGAACCACATTCACATCACTTCACCTTTTCTTCTTTGCTTCTTGTTGGATTGAGATTTTGTTTGCATGATTTGGTATGCTCATTTAGGATAACATTAGGTTGTGTAAATATGAGTTACATTCTGACTTGGAAGCATGTATAGCATTCAATCTCATTTTACTTTGTTTGTCAACTTGTTTGAATTTGATTTGTTCATTATATTTTCTTACTTTACTTGTAAGTGATTGTGCTAACCATGTAGGGGCTTCGGTAAGTTTCAATTGAGTGTGGATAAGGAATCCACATTCAACTTCTATCCTTTCTCTTTTACAATTCCATGTTTTGTTAAGCACTTATGTGCTTTCTTTTAATAACTCATCACTTTCCCTTTTGAATTACAATTCATCTTCTACTTTGGAAGTGAATTGTTTAATTCATTCTTTCTTTAGATTTTAGGTTGAAACCTCACAAACCTTTAAGATCACTCCCTTTAATCTTCAATTAGGATTGAGTCTTAGTCCATATAGGTTTTACCTTTTCTCCTCTCTTGAGTCTCTTTTCTCATCTCAAAGAAAATTCAAAACATATAATAAAGGTAGGCATTTATTGCATTTAGGCCTTTCATATAAAGAAAAGATTATAAGGGGTCTTCTCTTGTAATCTTAGAATGTGTAGCATATAGCCCATCTTGGGTCAATGTGTTAAACATTTGATCTTGTATGAGGGACTTAAATGCAATACTTGTTGAAGGTGCAAATAATAAAAAACACTTCTTCATTTCTTAATCAACAAAACACTTAATAAACACAAGTATGCTAGTGTGTTTGAACCTTGACAATTGGAACTAAGTGTGGGGGTCTTCTTCACTCTTAGTGTGCTTTCTTACCCATTCCATCTTGGAATGTGAGGATGTACACATTCCAATGACTAAGATTCAGATACACTATCATATGCAAACAAATGAAAAAACTCTTAAAAGACAAAAACAAACAATAATGTCTTTCCTTCGGGAATTCTTTTCTCACCTCATTCACTCTCAACGCACGAACGCGCTTCTACTCGTTCTATTGCAAGATGGTAACGCACTCGGACCAGCGAGCCTGCAACACCTGAGCTAGAACGTCAGCCGTTTCCTAAAAAACACAAACAATTCATCCCTAGTGAGGGGAACTACGTCGCTCTGATTCTCATGCTCCCGATGAGATACGTAGGCAGTGGGGTAGGGCCCATGCGAGCACTTCTTTTATTTTCCCTACATTTGTTTCTCTTTCTCCTTTCCTTTTTCAGTTCTTTCTCAGTATTCCTTTCTTTACACCCTTTGATCGAGACAAGCAAGCGTGGATCCCATCGGGTACGATGGACGTGAGGGGGTGCTAATACCTTCCTCTCGCGTAACCGACTCCCTTACCCACTTCTCTTGGTCGTAAGACCATGCTTTTCCTTTCCCTCAGGTTTACGCGGTGTTTCCTTTCCCTCTCTTGGGATAAATACACATTGCTGGCGACTCTGTTCGGTGCCACTTTCGCATTTGTACTAGGATGAAAATCCCGGGAGCGACAGCTGGCGACTCTGCTGGGGAGTATTGCGGTTGACCTATTGCTGGTCCATCCCTAAGCGAGTCAATCCTAGCGCTTGTCTGTTTTTCTTTCATTGGGTGTTTACTGTTGTGTTATATTTACTGTTTTATTGTATGGTTATTTACTGCTTTACTGTACATTACTGTATTTACCGTATTTTAGCATTTTCATTTCATATGATACATTATGCTATACTGGACTGTGCTATTTTCTGTTTGGCGGGATGGGATTTCTGAGAGATAAGCCCATTACACAGGCTTGAGTATACACTTAGAATTAGAGTGGAGAGTAGTGGGACCTACGTGCCGTTTGGAGTGCGTTGGGTGTTCACGAAATTCACAGCTAGATGAGGCTATCTTGGGACACGTCGTGGCATACGCATCTTGCGTATTCCAGGATGTAGATCTAGAGAGCTGTCGACTCTAGTGACCGATCATGAGGACCTTAGTGGAAATATCCCTCTTTAGTGGTGACAATGGCAGACCACATTCTGTGGCAAACCCATTCGCACCCGAGGGCCCACTTTGGAACTTGCATAGGATGACTTTTATTTTCTAAGGGGAGTCAGTGGACGACCTCTTTGATTGGCATAGCATTGTATCCTACGGGCTGAATGTGCTACTGCTTCTCAAACCTCTGAAGCTGACAAGCCTTATTTTCTAAGAACCACATGTGAGTATGGGCGGGATGTTTACAGGTTTGCAGGAAACCCAGCCTCCTACCTACCTTACTTGTGATTCTATGATGATTTCAGACATTGTATCCTATGACAGTGATTTAAGTGTTCATCTCAGATATTGCCAGACTCAGTACAGAGACACAGTGCACACAGTTCAATACAGACACCGACACTTGATTACCTGATCACATGCCCTTTTGCATTGCATTATCATATCATAACAGTTATGTTTGTCATTTTCAGGTGCATAATACATTTCTGATTCCAATCCATGGGTTCAACAGAGATCGTCGCCGAGAGAAAGAACAATGTGTCTTACAAGTTTCCAGATCCTGTCTTGGATTCATTGCTCAAAGTTATAGATATGGCTGGTCCGGGTATTCTTGATAGGTTTCAGAAGAGCTACGGGAATTTGGTTGGGATGGTCCGTACAATCACCAAGTATGAGCATGATGCTTTACACACTCTGCTGCAGTTCTACGAGCCTTCGTTGAGGTGCTTTCTTTTTTCAAATTACATTTTGATGCCAACACTGGAAGAATTCTCATTTATTTTGGGAATTCCGATCACGTCGGCAATACCATTCTTCTCTGGTAGTTCTCCCAGCGTAAAAGAAATTGCTGCTGCTTTACAAATGGATCAGACATTGATAAAGAGCGGTATGAGTAGTAAAAATGGAGTTAGCGGATTTCATTTAGAATTTCTGGCTGGACAGGCCCAAGAGGCTGCAAGTGCTAAAAATTGGACGGTTTACAATTCCATTCTGGCTCTCTGCATATATGGCCTAGTTTTCTTTCCCAATCAGCAAGACTTTGTGGATATGCAAGCAACGAGAGTTTTTGTCCTTAAAAATCCAGTCCCTACTTTGTTAGGAGATTTTTATCATTCCGTGCATTATAAGAATGAGAAAAGGAGGGGAGGACCTGTTAGTTGTTGTACTCCACTGCTGAGTCATTGGTTTTTCAAACATTTGCCTCAGACAGGTGCCTTTGTGGAAACCAAAGATGTGGCGAAATGGTCTAAAAGATTGATGAGTTTAACTGCTGATAACATTGTATGGTTTGATCACCGGTTGTTGAGAATAGAGCTTGTCACAAGATGCGGAAATTTTCCAAATGTGCCTTTGATTGGCAGAAAAGGAGGGATTAATTATAATCCAGTTTTGGCCATCCGACAGTTTGGGTATGCTTCCAGATATCCTCCTACAGAGCAAGATGTGGAAGAATCTTTATTCTTTACAGGAACTAAAGATGCAAAGGTGGTAGAAGTAGTGAATGCTTGGAAAGATAAGCACAAAATTGGAAAAGCAGTTTTTGGAAAAGGAGATTGTAGATCTTATCCTGAATATGACAGGTGGATTGAGACGAAAGTAAAGGAATTGCTTTTACCCTTTTCAAGGGGACCTCTTTTATGTTCAGCACAGCCAGAACAACCCACTATGGTGGCTATTGAAGAATGTGAGAAGTGGAAGAAAATGGTCAGAGAGTTGCAGATAGAGAATTCTGGAATGAGCAGATGCCTTCAGAAAGCTCTAGCTGACAACAAAGAGTTGGAAAAGAGAGCCTTGAAAGCGGAAAAAACCTTGGCTGACAAAGAGGAAGATTTTGATGACCGAGCTCGGTACTTTCGGAAACTTACTCTGGGAGCAGATGACACTAGTCAGGCTCACAAGATTACAAAACAGGCTTTAGCCCGAAGCAAGGATTCATTAGCTCAACTTCGTCAAGCTTGGGATGAAGTCAGAATTGAAAATGCCGAGTTAAAGGATCAGTCGAAGACTAAAGACGAGGAACTTAAAAAGGCACATGAGCAGAGGAGAAAGTATCGGGAAAGTCTCGATAAAAGTCAAGAACAGTTAGAAGAAGCTAGAAGCCAGTTGAAGAATACCAAGAAAGAGCTTGAAGAAGTCATGATAGAAAGGGAGATACTCAAGACGCAAGCTGGCATAAAGAGACACAAAGGAGTGTGTGATGACGAGGCTCTGATGCTGCACATGGGTTCTTTAACTGAAGCTCTTGAGAAAAGGGATGTCTTGATCAAAGAAATGATTGAAAAGCCGAATCACCAGCGTACCCGTATACTTTTTGAGGAGATCAAATACTCAAGTGATAAGCTGAAGGGTGTGGAATTGTCAGACTGATGTTCTTTTCCTTATATTTTGTTGTTAATGGTTACCATCAGGCTTGTTGATGGATCCATTTTTCCTTGTATTGCATTTGCGGTTGAACCTTTCTTAAATGTACTTGAATATTTTGTTGAATGAGTATGAGCAGTTTTATTCAGAATTATTCTTTATCAGATAGCTGCGCACAAGCACATGACCACGACACGTCTCTCTATATCACAATTTCTGGTCTTCAGAATTCTGTGGTTGGATTGGAATCAGGGTATAAAGCACCTCGGAAATGACAAACATGGCATTGCATGGCATTGCATATCATTTTGCATTTTTTGTTACTTGCTTTTCAGGTACTCGTTGCGGGGTCTCTAACCTTTATTTGGTTTCAGGCAGTATAGCGGAGAATCATATTCACCGATATTCGACGCGAAGGAATCAAGTAAGAATCATGGATCAAGTGCAAAGTGATTTGGCGGAAATGAGGGCGCGTATGGACCAGTTCATGACCCTCATGACTGGCATGGCGCAAAATCAGGAGAGACTGAGGCTTCTGGTAGAGCGTCCCGACAACGGGCCCGAAGGTGATCATCATGACAATTCACAGGGACATGGCATTCCTCCTCCCGGTGGCAACCCTCCTCCTGGTGGTAACAATCGGGGTAATGGGAATGGTAGGCATGCTGGTGTTACTCTTGAGGATACTCTGGAAGACCAATTTACTCTGCTGGATGCTGATGTGGGTAATCAAGGGGATCGAAGGTATGATGAGTTAGCAGAGAAGATCAGGGCCATAGAATGCAAGAACTCTATGGGTATTGATGTTACCAGCTTGGGGCTGGTCTCAGGAGTCAGAATTCCCCCTAAATTCAAGCCTCCTACTTTCGATAAGTATCACGGCAATGCGTGTCCCCAAACGCATCTTCAAGCTTACTTTGGGAAGATTTCAGCCCATACGGATGACGAGAAGCTATGGATGCACTATTTTCAGGACAGTCTGGCTGGGGCGTCCTTGACCTGGTATATGAAGTTGAATAGAGCTGCTGTGAAGAATTGGAAAGATCTGGCAGAAGCGTTCCTGAAGCAATACCAATATAATATTGACATGGCGCCCAACCGCACCCAATTGCAGGGATTGTCACAAAATGCCAAGGAGAGTTTCAAAGAATATGCACAGAGGTGGAGGGAAATGGCTGCCCAGGTTCAACCTCCCTTATCAGACAGAGAAATGGCAGATATGTTCATGGGCACCTTGCAAGGGGCCTATCTGGATAGATTAGCTGCTTGTCCGTCAACTGGATTTGCTGATATTGTGATTGCGGGAGAAAGAATAGAAAGTCTGTTAAAGCTTGGAAAGATCCAGGATGTGAGTGGGGCTGGCTCTTCGGGGACGAAGAAACCGTTTGCTAGTAACCAGAAAAGAAGAGAAGGTGATACGAATGCTGTGTTTAGAGGACGAGGCAGAGGGCGTTCTCGAGCTTATTATCAGGTAGATGCTGTGACAATCCCCACACCGTCTGTTCAGAAACAACAACCCCAACAACAAGTTCAACAGCAACAACCTTTTTTCCAGCAAAGGTCTAGACAGAGGGATCGTAAGATGGATCCTCTCCCTATGACTTATGCCGCGCTGTTGCCCCGGCTACTCGAGTTAAAGTTGGTAGAACTCCGTACTATGAAAGCTCCGGTTGCCGGAAACCTGCCACCTAACTTCGATGCTAATGCTCGTTGTGAGTTCCACTCAGGTGCTCAGGGGCACTCCATTGAAAAATGCTGGGCTTTCCATCATAAAGTACAAGATTTGATTGATGCTAAAGCCATCAATTTCTCTCCCGCTCCTAATATTACTCAGCATCCCATGCCTGATCATAGCGCAGCAAATGTGTACGCTATTGAAGATGGGAGGAGATTGAATTTGGTGTTAGACGTTCATCAAGTGAAAACTTCTTTGTTGGTTGTAAAAGATTGTTTATTGAAGGGACAGGTGTTCCCGGGTTGTAATCAAGATTGCTCTGAGTGCATGAATCAGGAGAACGGCTGTGATAAGTTGAAGATGGGTTTACAGAATCTGATCGATGAAGGATGTCTACAGTTCGACAGAGTTGTGAAAGACACTGATGAGATATCAACCGTGACCATCTATTACACTCCCGCTGAGATTCTAATGCCGGTCAATGCAGTTCCCGTGGCGAGTGTTGCGCCAGAAAGGCCCAGTCCTGTCACTATCACGGTGCCAGGACCAATTCCGTTCACGTCTACGAAAGCTATCCCATGGCACTATGGGGCAGATGTATATTACGAAGGTAAAAAGCAGGAAGTTGAGTCGTCAGTCAGACCAAATATTGATAATGTAGGGGGTGTAGGGGGCTTTACAAGGAGTGGAAGGTTGTTCGCCCCCCAAACCTTGAGAAGTGATAAGGAAGTAGAAGCTGCAGCAAAGGATAAGGGTAAACAGGTGGTTGAAAGTGCACCTACACCTGAAGCAGAGACAAAGATTACTTTTGATAAGGAAATGGAAGAATTTATAAAGATAATCAAGAAAAGCGATTATAAGATTGTGGACCAACTGAATCAGACCCCTTCAAAGATTTCAATCCTGTCACTATTGTTGTGCTCTGGTGCGCACCGACAGGCGTTGTTGAGAGTGTTGAAGAGTGCGTACGTGCCACAAGAAATTACTGTTAATCAGCTCGAGGGCGTAATCTCCAATGTTAATGTCAGCCATGGCTTGGGCTTTACAAGTAGAGATTTGACTGTTGAAGGAAGAAACCATAATAAGGCTTTGCATATCACGATGGAGTGTAAGGGCGCAGTGTTATCTCATGTACTGGTAGACACTGGTTCGTCACTCAATGTCTTGCCCAAGAAGGCATTGATGAAGCTGGAAGTTGATGGTTTGATCTTAAGGCCTAGTGAATTGGTGGTCAGAGCATTCGATGGGACCCGACGATCTGTGTTTGGTGAGGTGGAATTGCCCGTACAAATTGGACCACAGGTATTCAAATCCACGTTCCATGTAATGGACATACAACCTGCATATAGCTGCCTATTGGGACGCCCTTGGATTCACGGAGCCGGGGCTGTTACTTCTACTCTACATCAAAAGCTGAAGTATGAGTTTGAAGGGCAGGTTGTGACAGTGTGTGGGGAAGAAGACATCTTTGTGAGTCACTTGTCCACGTTCAAGTACATTGAAATGGATGGGGAAATTCATGAGATGCTGTGCCAATCATTCGAAGCAGTCAATATTGACGATGCACCTGAGTCTTCTTCTGTACCAGTTGGGGCTGGTACCTCCATTTCATCTTACAAACAAGCTGTCGAGGTCGTCAGGGCAGGCAACGCCCAAGGTTGGGGCAGGTTGATAGAGACCCCAATGAAGGAAGACAAATTTGGTATTGGTTATCATCCCTCTACAACTTCAGATGCGGGGAGCAGGGGACCCATTACTTTCAATAGTGGGGGAATTATCTACACGGACCAGTCTTGTGCAGCCACAGAGGATAGTGTTGACAGTGATTGTGATCTGGACAACTGGGTACGCCCTCATGTTCCGGGACAACAAGTGCAGAACTGGTTCGTTGAAGAAGTCATCCGGGTTACTCTTCAGACAGAGTAATTTTTCTTTGTTTTTTCTAACCATAATGCATGTCAAAATCTTGCGCTCTGCCCAAGGCGTATAGATTCATTTGTAGGGCCACCATGGTTGCATTTGCAATGTTTAATCATTAATAAAGGACGTTTTGCAATCAAATTTTGTTCTCTGTCTTTCAGTTTTTATTTTTGCACAAAAAATATAAAATGGCAATGTTTCATTTTCTTTTGTTTTGCTTAAAAATAAATTCTAAAATAAGGCATGAACCCGTTCATGCAGACTTGATCCTCCGGATACCACTGATAATGATTTTGATATGGCCATGTATGACTTTGACAATCCGATTTATCAAGCCGAAGAAGGGGATGAGAAAGATTGTGAACTTTCTGAAGAACTGGCCAGATTGTTGAAACAAGAGGAAAGGGTCATCCAGCCTCATCAGGAGACTGTAGAAATCATCAATATTGGTACCAAGGACGCCAAGAAAGAGATCAGGATTGGTGCCAGCTTGCAAGCAGATGTGAAGCAAACTTTGACGGAAATGTTGCGCGAGTATGTTGACATCTTCGCCTGGTCGTATCAAGACATGCCGGGGTTGGATACGGATATTGTCGTGCACAGGCTACCATTGAGAGAAGAATGTCCGCCAGTCAAGCAGAAACTTCGTCGGACTCACCCCGACATGGCCTTAAAGATTAAGGAGGAAGTCCAGAAGCAGTGGGACGCTGGTTTTCTTGCTGTGACAAAGTATCCTCCATGGGTAGCCAACATCGTGCCAGTACCGAAGAAAGATGGAAAAGTGAGAATGTGTGTGGATTATCGAGATCTTAATAAAGCTAGCCCGAAAGATGATTTTCCACTACCTCATATTGATGTGCTGGTCGATAATACAGCTCAATTTTCAGTGTTCTCATTTATGGACGGTTTCTCCGGGTACAACCAGATCAAGATGGCACCTGAAGACATGGAGAAGACCACGTTCATTACTCCGTGGGGTACATATTGTTATAAAGTAATGCCTTTTGGGTTGAAAAACGCAGGGGCAACGTACCAGCGGGCGATGGTGACATTGTTTCATGACTTGATTCATAAGGAGATCGAATGTTATGTAGATGATATGATTGCCAAGTCGAGAACAGAAGAGGAACATCTGGTTAACCTGAAAAAGCTGTTTGAAAGGTTGAGAAAGTTCCGTCTGAGATTAAATCCAAACAAGTGCACGTTTGGGGTGCGTTCTGGAAAGTTACTGGGTTTCATTGTGAGCGAAAGAGGAATCGAGGTTGATCCTGCCAAGGTGAAAGCAATACAAGAAATGCCTGAACCGAGAACAGAAAAAGAGGTTCGTGGTTTCTTGGGTAGATTGAACTACATTGCAAGGTTCATATCTCACCTAACAGCCACGTGTGACCCAATATTTAAATTGTTAAGGAAAGATCAAACGGTCAGGTGGAATGACGATTGCCAATTGGCATTCGATAAGATAAAAGAATACTTGCAGGAACCTCCGATTTTAATACCTCCAGTTGAAGGGAGACCGCTGATAATGTATCTGACAGTGCTTGAAGGTGCCATGGGTTGTGTTCTCGGTCAACATGACGAAACAGGTAGGAAGGAGCATGCTATTTACTACCTGAGCAAAAAGTTCAATGATTGTGAGTCCCGATACTCAATGCTTGAAAAGACATGCTGTGCGCTTGCATGGGCCGCTAAGCGATTGAGGCAATATATGGTTAGGCACACGACCTTGTTGATTTCAAAAATGGATCCTATCAAGTATATTTTCGAGAAACCAGCATTGACAGGCAGAGTTGCACGGTGGCAAATGGTCTTGACAGAGTATGACATTCAGTACACTTCACAAAAGGCCATCAAAGGAAGTATCTTGTCCGATTATCTTGCGCAACAGCCAATGGATGATTACCAACCCATGAAGTTTGACTTCCCTGATGAGGACATCATGTTTCTCAAAGCTAAAGACTGTGAGGAACCACTCCCGGAGGAGGGGCCAGACCCTGAATCCAAATGGAGTCTGATGTTTGATGGGGCTGTCAATATGAATGGGTGCGGAGTTGGAGCAGTTCTTATCACGCCGGAAGGTGTTCATATGCCGTTCACTGCCCGAATAACTTTCGGATGCACCAACAATGAAGCAGAGTACGAAGCTTGTATAATGGGGATCGAGGAGGCGATTAATCTACGGATTAAAACCCTTGATATATTCGGTGATTCAGCTTTGGTAATCAATCAAGTGAAAGGGAGTTGGTACACGCACCAAGCAAATCTAGTGCCGTATAGAGATTATACGAGGAGATTGCTGACATTTTTCACAACAGTGAAACTGTACCACATTCCTCGAGATGAGAATAGGTTCGCTGATGCCTTGGCCACTTTGTCTTCCATGATCAAAGTGCAAGGATGGAACCATGTACCTAAGATTGAGGTATCCCGCCTTGACAGACCAGCATTTGTGTTTGCGGTCGATGCAGCGTCTGATGACAAGCCATGGTTCTATGACATTAAGTGTTTCTTAAAGAGTCAAGAGTACCCACCCGGGGCATCGTCCAAAGATAGGAAGACGTTGAGAAGGTTAGCTGGTAGTTTCTTCTTGAACAAAGATGGCGTGCTGTATAAAAGAAATTTTGACACGGTCCTGCTTAGATGTGTGGATAGACATGAAGCAGACTTGTTGATGATTGAAGTGCACGAAGGCTCTTTCGGTACTCATGCCGGAGGGCAGGCAATGGCTAAAAAGTTGTTAAGGTCGGGATATTATTGGTTGACTATGGAGTCAGATTGTTGCAAATATGCCCGCAAATGCCATAAATGCCAGATCTATGCAGACAAGGTGCATGTGCCTCCAAATCCGTTGAGTATCATGTCGTCGCCTTGGCCGTTTGCCATGTGGGGCATTGATATGATCGGAAAGATTGAGCCTACAGCTTCCAATGGTCATCGTTTCATCTTGGTGGCAATTGATTACTTCACCAAGTGGGTTGAAGCCGCATCCTATGCCAATGTTACAAAACAAGTGGTCGCCCGTTTCTTAAAACGGGATATCATTTGCCGATATGGAGTTCCCGAAAGAATCATTACTGATAATGGTTCTAATTTGAACAATAAGATGATGGCTGAGTTATGCCGGGACTTCAAAATCGAACACCACAATTCTTCTCCGTACCGCCCAAAGATGAATGGCGCGGTCGAAGCGGCCAACAAAAATATCAAGAAGATTGTGCAGAAGATGGTGGTCACGTACAAAGATTGGCATGAGATGTTACCATTTGCTTTGCATGGGTATCGAACGTCGGTACGCACGTCCACTGGGGCAACCCCATTCTCACTTGTATATGGTATGGAGGCAGTGCTACCGGTTGAAGTAGAGATTCCGTCCCTCAGAGTCATGATGGATGTTAAGCTAGATGAAGCTGAATGGGTACGAGCCAGATTTGATCAGTTGAGCCTTATTGAGGAAAAGCGATTGGCGGCTGTATGTCATGGGCAACTATACCAGCGCAGAATGAAGCAGGCATTTGACCAAAAGGTGCGTCCTCGGGTTTATAAAGTCGGAGATGTGGTACTCAAAAGGATCCTTCCTCCCAATACAGATCACAGGGGCAAATGGACTCCTAATTATGAAGGTCCATTCGTGGTTAAAAAGGTCTTTTCGGGCGGAGCTTTATTGCTTACAACCATGGATGGCGAAGACTTTTCATCCCCTGTCAACTCGGACGTAGTCAAAAAATACTTCGCATGAATAGACCCGCTGGATAATAAAAATAAAAAAAATCCAGGCAAAAAAAGGGCATCCCGGCGAACCAAAAACAGAATAAGGTTCGGGCAAAAATTAGGGATATAATTGAAAAATCGTACACCCGTTAAGTTGAAAACCCGAAAGGGCAACTTAGGCAAAAAAAAGGGTATCCTGGTGGATCGAAAACCTGAAAGGGCGGTCCACACAAAAGAGGGATTTAAGCGAATGACTACAGTCTGAGTTATCTGTACCCATTACCGTTTGAACAACTGACGTTCTGAAGAATAGGAATCGGTCTGATCATTCCTCAGAAGGCAAGGTCGGGGAGTTTTGAAGACATACTGGTCATAACAGAATGGAAACTCAGTGGAATTCCGTTTTCACATTGCCATTAGGATAGTTTCTTTTCTCAATTTTCAGCGATCACCTCTTTCCAGGGATTGCTTCCAGATGTAATTGCCTATTCTGGGCTTTCAGTCAATAAATTGAATTTCAATAAAAAGCCTCCTATTTTTGTTTTATTGCTTTGTTTGCAAAAACGTCCTAATTTTTGATAAAACATTGCATTTGAAAACATGGCAGCCTTGCAATAACATGCGCAGAAAAAACATTTGAAATTACTTCGAATGTTGAATACTCCCGGATGGTGGATTCTAGCCACGCAATATGCGGGGCATGTGGGCATATTCTTTTGTTGCAGGTAGCAGGTGCAGATGATTTTAAGCACAAGACTAGTAATAAATTACCCCACGCAAAAGACTGAGGTTGGCGTTCATCGCTCGGTCGACGATTGTTCATAACGGGTCGATATCAGTGAATTAAGTTCAACTGGGTACCGTTGTATCTTATTAAGTCGATTCTCTTATTCAGTCCTTCCAACAGCTACAAGCTTTTCTATGTCGATAACAGTCACAGGTTCCCCAAAAGAGTGGTCTCGTCGGCACCGAAACGGATGGTCATTATCCCCGTTGAAATCACTAGGAGTTTGAAAAGGCTAAATCTTCTGTAAAATTCTATTATGACATCCTCTTCGGGGACAAATTGTTGGTTTTCTTAAGCATGGGGCATGTTGTTTCCCCAGCATGAAGTGTTGATCATCCCCAGTAGAGTTTGAGGACAGTTGGTCTTCTGTAAAATCCTCTCAAAAGGCATTCCCCAACACGAGACGCTTTAAAGCAGTTTTCTCCAGCAGAGTTTGTTATAAACCCGTCATCCCTAACGGAATTGTCTAAAGGGAAGCTCGCCTAACATGGGGCATTGTAGTACTTATCCTAAGCTCGACAGTCACATTCTTCAGCAGACTACTGTGGATTTGCTTTGGGTTTCCCCAACAGATCTCTAAGGACTCTTTCTAGCAAGTTGCAGTGGAATGTTCTAACCAGGATTTGCATATCCCTGGCAGAGTAGCCCTGATACCCAGCAAGATCGTATCTCTGGTCATGGTATCCCCACAGAGGTCAGCATCGAATCGTGTCAGCAACTTCCAGCTGAGTTGTTGTTCTCTCCGCAGAGGTTTATCAGATCGACAGAATCTATTCCTCAACAAGGATGGTACAGCCTTTCCCTAGCCGGGTCAGAAGGTTGATAATCCCTATAAAGGATCTTGGGTTGAATAAATCCCCAAGCAGAGTTTTAATGGCTCATTTCCCCAGCAGGACGTCATTTAAAAATTCTCATCCCCAGCGGAGTTGCTGTGACCAGAATCCAGCCCCAAACAGATGGAATAATTCCTGCCAGAGTCGTCATTCCCTCATATCTTAAAGTCCAATTTATTTTTGGCAAGCTTGACAATTCGAAGCAGACGGATTGTTCATCCATTCGCCAGCAGAGATATTATCCTTTTAGGAGTCTCCGAGATTAAATCATTGATTGTGGTTCCTCAGCAGAGTCGGCAGAGATGTCTGGCGCGGAGGCAGAGAGTAATTCGATTTTAAAATTCCAAAAGTCCAACAGTGGATTGGCAAAAGTCCATCTTCGGGTGGCAAAGCAGCTAAAAGTCCAACAGTGGATTGGCAAAAGTCCGTCTTCGGGTGGCGAAAGTCCAACAGTGGATTGGCGAAAGGTCCATCTAAGGGTGGCATATTCTCAAAGTCCAACAGTGGATTGGCAAAAGTCCGTCTTCGGGTGGCAAAAGTCCAACAGTGGATTGGCGAAAGGTCCATCTAAGGGTGGCATATTCTCAAAAGTCCATCTTCGGGTGGCAAAGCAGCTAAAAGTCCAACAGTGGATTGGCGAAAGGTCCATCTAAGGGTGGCATATTCTCAAAGTCCAACAGTGGATTGGCAAAAGTCCGTCTTCGGGTGGCGAAAGTCCAACAGTGGATTGGCAAAAGTCCATCTTCGGGTGGCACGAAGCTGCAAAGTCCACCAGTAGTGTGGCAGGCCAGTAGTCGTCTGGAATTGCATAAAAGACATTATTAAAGTCCACCAGTAGTGTGGCAAGCCAGTAGTCGTCTGGCGTCGTTCAAAAAGACATTTCTAAAGTCCACCAGTAGTGTGGCAAGCCAGTAGTCGTCTGGCGTCGTTCAAAAAGACATTTCTAAAGTCCACCAGTAGTGTGGCAAGCCAGTAGTCGTCTGGCGTCGTTCAAAAAGACATTTCCAAAGTCCACCAGTAGCGTGGCAGGCCAGTAGTCGTCTGGAATTGCATAAAAGACAGTATTAAAGTCCACCAGTAGCGTGGCAAGCCAGTAGTCGTCTGGCATCGTTCAAAAGACAGATCTCTCCGACGTTTCATCGAGGACTCAATCCAGCAGTCTCGTTGGGTTTATATCCCTGTTATTCTTCATCATCCAGAGCAAATTTTTGGTTATATTTGGTATTCAATCACTATATACCTTGAAAGTCCGAAAGCAATTGCTTTCAGGCATTCAGGTCTACAGCGCTTGAATAGGGGCAGCTGTAATACCCCAAAATTTGCTCTTCCCTTTTGGCATCATAGCATGGCATTATCATTTATCATATCATATCCATCTCATTAGCATTGCATTGCATTTAACATAGAAAAATGAAGCATGGCATCCTTCTTACCATCAGGGCATGTGATCAGGTGGAAGGTGGACAATCAAGGGATCATTCAAAGCACAAAAGGTCAATCAAGTGCCCTCAAGGCAAGCCAAGAGGTCTTTCATGTCTCATCCCATCTCAATTGATCTTCCACAACCTCAAGGATAAGAGATACAATGGGAGATTGAAGCACTACATCTTTCACTATGCAAGAGGTTCAAAAATTGAAGGAAAACCCTCAAAAGAGATAGCTCATTGATTCAAAGTCATTCTCAAGTGGCATTTCTCATCATCCTTTAAGAGGATACACAACATGCTCTGAGGAATTTGAAATTGAAGACTGCACTTTTTCCTCCTAACCAGAAGGGGCTGAAATTAGGGTTTCCAATTAAATCAGGGTATCTCTGATTTTTTGGACAAAACTTGATGTCATGGTATTCCATATGTCCCTAAGTGTATGTATGTGGAAAATTGCATCTCAATTGGTTTTAGAAGTGGTTCAATTGGAAGAAAGATCAAGAATCAGAGAAATTGGGGCAAAGTCAAATAATCAGAGGAAAAAGTCAACTCTTGACTTTTTGAGCCCAAAATCATGAAATTCATGTTGCATATGTCCAATGTACAAAATTTGGTCAAGAAACTCCAAAGGAATCATGAAAAAATCAAGATGTGGAAAGTTGCCATTTTTGGATGAAGTAGGGTTACTAAAAATAGCAAGTTTTGGCCATTTTGCATCAGAATTTGAACCAAGGCCATTTAAATTTGGAGCACCAAATGAAAAAATCACTCTGCCTCAATGAAAGATCTTGTTTTAAGCTTCAAATCCATGTGTAGAACATCTCCATTGGATAAAAATTGAGAGAGATATGATTGATCAAAGTTGGAGGAAAGTAGGTTCAAAACTAGGTCATGACCAAGATTTTCAGGTCACGCGCGCAATCATTTTAACAAACAGTTGGTGGGCCAAATGTCCACTCATTTTTCTCATGGTTAAAGGCCTCAAATGAAAAACTTTTCAACATCAAAGTTGTTCCTTGTAGTGTCCTCTTCAATGTTGATGTTGTGAAAATTTTGATTTAACCAAGTTATGAGATAGTTTGGAGGGTTCAAAGTCATGTTGTTTGTGCTGAAATTTTGTGTGCCCAATTGCCTTGCCAGCCAACCTTTTGCCACGCCCACCAACCAGTTGTGAACCATTGTGTTCATAGCTATTTTTAGACATGTTTGAGACCTCATTTCACTTCAATTTTCAAACCAATATTGTTCCCCAATGTACCCTCTTTCAAATGAACCCATAAACTCCCTAAGGCAGTCATTGAGTAGAGAGAAAAACCTCCATAAACCACCATATGTTGACACTGATACATTGATGACATGCTGCATGATTTGGTTCAGTCACACCACAAACACCTCCTCACTTTTGTTTCCTCTTTCAACCAAGCACAAGTTACTTACATAATGCACACTGTCACGTGCCATACATGAGAATAGAAGGAACAAACTTGCTTAGCAAGTTTCTGATGCACAGATTGGCAGCTTCACTCTCCTTTTCTCCCTTCCACCATAACTGTCATGAGCTTGACCTCACCATAACTCAGCCTCAATAACTCGCCCCTAACTAACTTGACTCAGTTAGTTAGGGTGCACTCACTTTAACTCATCCAACTCAGTTAACTCCACTCATTAAACCATGGTTAGCTCACACTATAAATAAAAATCACACTCTCAAATTTCATTTCCAACTTCATTTTTCACACATTCACTTCAGAAACTTGCTCTTCTTCTCTCTCAATCTCACCATTGCCATTGATTCTCGAGCTTCACCTTGTTCATTTCCCCATTTTCACTTCAGAATCTCTCTGATTCTTTCTCAATTTCACTACCTTGCAACTGGTTTTGAAGCTTGGATTTCATTTCTTCTCCATTGAATCATCATCCACCACTGCATCTAAGCCTTTATTTGGCCAAAAGAAGCTCAAAGAGGAAGCAGCATCTCTGGTTTTCTGAAGAACATCTCAAGGTCTCAAATCTTCAGGTACGAATTTCCACCATTATAGACTTGATTTGAAGTGGTTTTCAGGTTCTTGAGGCTTCTTATAAGCTCAAGAATTTGTCTGGCTAGTTGATAGGCCTTTAGAGGCATAGTTGAAAACTTAGGGCAGGACTTGATCTCTTCTGTTCTTTGTGCACGTGCTTGATATGTGAAAAATAAGTGTGCATTCTTGATCTACATGAGCTCAGCTTCATTTTGGTATGCGTATTGTACATTTCTGTGAACATGTGAAGTTGCAGACGGTGGTGTGTGACCGGAGAAGGTGACCGGAGGTCCCTCTCCGGCCGGTAGCTTTGTGCTAGGGTTTCATTGCCAGTTTGAATGTCAGCCGTGTGATTTTGTTGATCCAATGCGTGAAAACGTGCCAGCACATTAAAAAAGGGCGTGCATGTCATGTGCCAATTTTCTGATTCATTTAAACATGGTGCGGTGCAGTACATAGTTATGAGTATGTTCCCTCACGCATGAGCTTTGATCTTGCTTACTTTGACTTTAGCATGACTTTGACTTGATCCAATGGTTAATAGTGAGTCAAGTTTGTTGACTGAAGGTGCATGTTTGTTATGGTGTTTTGCGCGTAAATGGACCCAAATCAGAATACTATCCACACCCCCAATTTTGAGGCCCATGTGATTTGAACATGCTGATTTGCTATATTCATACCCCCCTCTCATATTGCATTTTATTTTTATTTTCATTTTACATACGCGTTTGATTTTCAATTTTTAAAAATACTAAAATGCATAATAAAATTCCACAAAAATTCATGTGTATTCTTAAAACATTTAGGAAATTTTTCATGATTTTATTTTCTGATTTTATGACCATTTTGCCCCTGTTCCATTATTTCTTTTGAATTTCCATTTGTATGCATACTTAATGTGACATATGATTTTGTGCATTTTTGTTCTTGATCATAAAAAATGATTTTGATGCCTTTCTTTTTGCATTGTGGTCACAATATGTTGAGGTATGTTTGAGATTTATGAGATGATTTTTAAGTCTTTTTTGGATGACTTTTGATGTGTTGCTTTGAGCATGAATGCATGAAGCTTCCATGAGACTTTGACCTAATTGTTGGGTGACTTTGGTTCTGATCCATTGCTTGTGGACTTGATATGTTAATGGCATGTGTTTAAGGTGTTTGATTGGTGAAAGTCATAATTTTTGAAGCATGTTTGCTATTTGTTTGAAGCATGAAGTTTAACTTGTTCATTTTGTGAATGCATGCCTCATGTTTGGTTTGCTTGATCATGAAGGCACTTGTGCCATGAGTTGTGGTTTTGTTTGAGGATGTATAGCATGTTAATTGACTTCTGATGGTGACATTTGGGTTTCATCTTTGCATGTTTGATGTTTATCTTGCACCTTAAGTCACTTGGTTCACAAGTATGAACCACATTCACATCACTTCACCTTTTCTTCTTTGCTTCTTGTTGGATTGAGATTTTGTTTGCATGATTTGGTATGCTCATTTAGGATAACATTAGGTTGTGTAAATATGAGTTACATTCTGACTTGGAAGCATGTATAGCATTCAATCTCATTTTACTTTGTTTGTCAACTTGTTTGAATTTGATTTGTTCATTATATTTTCTTACTTTACTTGTAAGTGATTGTGCTAACCATGTAGGGGCTTCGGTAAGTTTCAATTGAGTGTGGATAAGGAATCCACATTCAACTTCTATCCTTTCTCTTTTACAATTCCATGTTTTGTTAAGCACTTATGTGCTTTCTTTTAATAACTCATCACTTTCCCTTTTGAATTACAATTCATCTTCTACTTTGGAAGTGAATTGTTTAATTCATTCTTTCTTTAGATTTTAGGTTGAAACCTCACAAACCTTTAAGATCACTCCCTTTAATCTTCAATTAGGATTGAGTCTTAGTCCATATAGGTTTTACCTTTTCTCCTCTCTTGAGTCTCTTTTCTCATCTCAAAGAAAATTCAAAACATATAATAAAGGTAGGCATTTATTGCATTTAGGCCTTTCATATAAAGAAAAGATTATAAGGGGTCTTCTCTTGTAATCTTAGAATGTGTAGCATATAGCCCATCTTGGGTCAATGTGTTAAACATTTGATCTTGTATGAGGGACTTAAATGCAATACTTGTTGAAGGTGCAAATAATAAAAAACACTTCTTCATTTCTTAATCAACAAAACACTTAATAAACACAAGTATGCTAGTGTGTTTGAACCTTGACAATTGGAACTAAGTGTGGGGGTCTTCTTCACTCTTAGTGTGCTTTCTTACCCATTCCATCTTGGAATGTGAGGATGTACACATTCCAATGACTAAGATTCAGATACACTATCATATGCAAACAAATGAAAAAACTCTTAAAAGACAAAAACAAACAATAATGTCTTTCCTTCGGGAATTCTTTTCTCACCTCATTCACTCTCAACGCACGAACGCGCTTCTACTCGTTCTATTGCAAGATGGTAACGCACTCGGACCAGCGAGCCTGCAACACCTGAGCTAGAACGTCAGCCGTTTCCTAAAAAACACAAACAATTCATCCCTAGTGAGGGGAACTACGTCGCTCTGATTCTCATGCTCCCGATGAGATACGTAGGCAGTGGGGTAGGGCCCATGCGAGCACTTCTTTTATTTTCCCTACATTTGTTTCTCTTTCTCCTTTCCTTTTTCAGTTCTTTCTCAGTATTCCTTTCTTTACACCCTTTGATCGAGACAAGCAAGCGTGGATCCCATCGGGTACGATGGACGTGAGGGGGTGCTAATACCTTCCTCTCGCGTAACCGACTCCCTTACCCACTTCTCTTGGTCGTAAGACCATGCTTTTCCTTTCCCTCAGGTTTACGCGGTGTTTCCTTTCCCTCTCTTGGGATAAATACACATTGCTGGCGACTCTGTTCGGTGCCACTTTCGCATTTGTACTAGGATGAAAATCCCGGGAGCGACAATGAGAACTCGGCCGAGGCGTGTCAGACGAAACAAGGTCTCTGACACAGTTGATCCCTTCATTCAGGCATACTGGCTTAGAAGGAGTACTTTGATTATGTACTTTGAAGTTCGCTTACTTCGGGAGAAGCGATCGATGTTCTTCTGATGTTTAACAGTCAAAAGAAATTTCCATCTTTATTTTAAAAGCAGAAAAAGTTTTAACAAGTAAATTCATTTTTGTTTCATTTCAATAATCGCTGATTAAGTTTAAACAACGTCGTTCTGTAAAGCTAAAACAAGTTAAGAATTACAAACAAAAGCACAAGGGCTCAAATTTTATTGATAAGATGGAGATCAGCCAAGCGCGTGATTCCAAAGAGTATATACAAAGTTAGAAAATGGTAATTTATAGGGAAAAGGGCTACGTTGAAACATAACGACCAATATCCTTCTACCAACTTTGAGTTCGGGACATCCTGAGCTTCCGTCGAAGATGACCTTTGACTGGAGATTTCCTCCGATAGATGATGTTGTAACTGCTGCTGAGGGACTTGCCTCTGTTGAACATAGTTACTTGCCATTATCCCTAATTTTTGCCTGGATTGTACTATGAGATTTCCAATCCATCGGGATGATTTTTTTTCATGTCTCTAACTTTTGCCTGGACCGCCCTTTCGGGTTTTCAATCCACCGAGACGTTTTTTTTTTTTATAGTTTAGGCGAAGTATTTCTTGACTACATCAACATTCGTGGGGTAGGCAAATTCCTCTCCGTCCATGGTTGCAAGTCTCAAGGCGCCGCCTGAGAAAGATTTCGTGACCACATAGGGGCCATCATAATTCGGGGTCCATTTGCCCCGAGAGTCAGTGAGGAATGATTGTATCTTCTTGAGAACGAGGTCTCCTTTCCTGAAAATACGAGGTCGGACATTTTTGTCGAACGCCCTTTTCATTCTCTGTTGATACAACTGACCGTGGCATAGTGCCGTGATTATCTTTTCTTCGACCAGGTTCAGTTCGTCGTGTCGACTTTGACACCATTCAGCTTCGGTGAGCTGAGCTTCCATCAATACCCGGATTGATGGGATCTCTATTTCTATGGGGAGAACTGCCTCCATGCCATATACTAGAGAGAAAGGGGTAGCCCCTGTTGAAGTGCGGACAGATGTGCGATAACCATGAAGAGCAAAGGGTAGCATCTCGTGCCAGTCTTTATAGGTTACAACCATCTTTTGAACGATCTTCTTGATGTTCTTGTTAGCCGCTTCTACCACTCCGTTCATCTTGGGTCGGTAGGGAGATGAGTTATGGTGTTCAATCTTGAACTCAGCACACAACTCTTTCATCATCTTATTGTTCAAGTTATATCCATTATCAGTAATGATCTCGCTTGGAACACCATAACGGCAGATGATATTGTTTTTGATAAATCGGACCACCACTTGTCGGGTTACATTGGCGAATCACGCTGCTTCGACCCACTTGGTGAAATAGTCAATGGCTACCAGGATGAACCGATGTCCGTTTGAAGCCTTGGGCTCAATCATGCCAATTATGTCGATTCCCCATATGGAAAATTGCCACGGGGAAGAAATAACTTTGAGATGTGATGGCGGTACATGAATTTTGTCGGAGTATATCTGACACTTGTGACACCTCCTCATGTACTTGTAGCAGTCGGATTCCATGATCAACCAATAGTAGCCAGCTCTGAGAATTTTTCTCGCCATTGTGTGTCCGTTGGCATGAGTGCCAAAGGATCCTTCATGAATTTCTTTCATAAGCATGTCTGCTTCTGGTCTGTCTACGCATCGGAGCAAAACCATGTCAAAATTTCACTTATAAAGAGTGTCACCACTCAGGAAGAAGTTTCCATCCAATCTTCTGAGGGTTTTCCTGTCTTTTCTGAGTGCCCCAGATGGGTACTCTTGTTTCTGAAGGAAGCATTTGATATCGTGATACCAAGGTCTGTCGTCTATGACTGCTTCAACCGTGAAGATGTAAGCGGGCCGTTCAAGGCGCGTTATGTCGATCTTAGGTAGGTCGTTCCATTGACCTACACTAATCATGGAAGAGATAGTGGCTAATGCATCAGCCATGTGATTCTCATCACGAGGGATGTGATGAAAGTCGACTCTGTTAAAGAAGGGTAGCAACCTTCTTGCATAGTCCTTGTAAGGAATCAATCCTGATTGGTATGTGTTCCAATCTCCTTTTATCTGGTTAATAACCAGGGCTGAATCGCCGTATACGTCCAAGTTTTTGATCCTTAAATCAATCGCTTCTTCGAGACCCATGATACATGCTTCGTATTCGGCCTCGTTGTTCGTACATTTGAACGTAAGTCTGGCAGTGAAAGGAATGTGGGAACCCTGAGGGGTAACAATGATTGCCCCAATTCCGTTTCCATAATGATTGACTACTCCGTCAAAGATAAGTCCCCACTGGGAACCTGGTTCTGGCCCTTCACTGGGTAGCGGTTCATCGCAATCTTTCATCTTTAGATACATGACATCTTCGTCTGGGAAGTCAAACCCGATTGATTCTTGATCGTCAATCGGTTGATGAGCCAAATGATCAGCTAAAATACTTCCTTTAACGGCTTTCTGAGCATGGTACTCTATGTCATATTCTGATAGTAAAATCTGCCAACGGGCAATCCTTCCCGTGAGAGCAGGTTTTTCGAAAACGTACTTGATTGGATCCATTTCGGAGACCAACCAAGTAGTATGACGAATCATGTACTGGCGAAGACGTTTGGCTGCCCAAGCCAAAGCGCAACAGGTTTTCTCGAGCATCGTGTACCGAGTCTCGCAGTCGGTGAATTTCTTGCTTAGATAGTAAATGGCAGACTCTTTCCTTTTAGTTTCGTCTTGTTGGCCAAGTACACATCCCATTGAGTCCTCTAGGACCGTGAGGTAAATGATCAGTGGTCTTCCTTCCACTAGAGATGATAGAATCAGAGGATTCAACAGATATTCCTTAATACTGTCGAAGGCGGTTTGGCAATCTTCTGACCAAACGCAATCCTGGTTCTTTTTGAGTAATCTGAAAATCGGCGCACACGTCGCGGTCATAAGGAATATGAATCTGGAGATGTAGTTCAAACGTCCCAGGAATCCTTGAATGGCCTTGACCTTGTCAGGATCAACTTCAATTCCTTTCTGGCTGACGATGAACCCTAGTAATTTCCCCGAACGGACACCGAAGGTGCACTTGTTAGGTTTCAAGCGGAGCTTGAATTTTCTTAGACGTTCGAACAATTTTGACAGATGTTCAACGTGCTCATCCTCTGTTCTTGATTTTGCAATCAAATCATCGACATATACCTCAATTTCTTTGTGTATCATGTCATGAAACAGAGTAGTCATGGCCCTTTGATAGGTTGCCCCGGCATTCTTCAAACCAAACGGCATTACCTTGTAACAAAAGGTACCCCATGGGGTAATGAACGAAGTTTTCTCCATGTCTTTCGGCGCCATTTTGATCTGGTTATAGCCCGAGAATCCATCCATGAAGGAGAATACTTTGAACTTTGCTGTGCTGTCAACCAGCATGTCAATGTATGGTAAAGGAAAGTCGTCCTTTGGACTTGCCTTGTTTAGATCTCTGTAATCAACACACATTCTGACCCTTCCGTCCTTTTTGGGAACGGGTACGATGTTGGCTAACCATTGAGGATATTCAGATGTAGCGAGGAAACCCGCGTCGATCTGTTTCTGTACCTCCTCTTTGATTTTGATGGCCATGTCCGGGTGAGTCCGTCTCAACCTTTGCTTTACTGGAGGACATTCCGATCTTAGCGGTGAGTGATGTTCCACGATGCTGGTATCTAACCCTGTCATATCCTGATAGGACCAAGCGAATACATCGGGGAATTCTTTGAGAAGCTTTATCAAACTTTCTTTGACAATTGGACTGAGCAGTGCTCCGATCCTGATTTCTTTTCTCTCTTTTTCTGAACCCAAGTTTACCGTTTCCAACGGTTCTTTGTGAGGTTCAATGGACCTTTCCTCTTGTCTGAGTAGTCGGGAAATCTCTTCTGGAATTTCGTTGTCATTTTCTTCTTCAGCCTCGAATACCGGGAACTCAAAGTTGGAAGAAGGCATCGGATCGTATGTTTCAACGGGGTATAAAACAAGCAATTTGCATGACGTGATGATTCGTGTTTAGAAGAGATAGAGAAAATGCAAGTGTGTGCAGTGTTTTGATTTTACTGCTTGTTTTTATGATTGAATGTTTTTTAGGATTACCATTTTCTGAAAAAGCAACAAGAGAAAACAGCAATTAATGCGGAAATTACAGAACGGCGTTATTTTATTAATGAACAAGTCGAATCTTGAAACTACAGCCCTATAAAACAAAACTCACTCGCTCTGGGCAAAGCGAAGAGGGAAATTTACAAAAAGCGAGCCCTATTAAAACATCCGTTTCACCTGGGCAGGGTGAAAGGTTAAAGATGGCAATTACTTTGACCGACGAACGACCTTTGGAACCTCGACAGCAACCCATTGGCGGTGAACTCCTCGGTGAATCACAAAGTCTGGCATCTTCCTTGATTTGTCTTCAGAAATGACGCTGATTTCTGGTGGAGCAGGATCATTGGAATCTGTCTCCCAGGCAGAATTGTCGTAGGAGGATTCCTCTGTTGTATTTTGCATAACATTGGTGCTCTCAGCTGTATCTCCCCATCCAGTTGACTGGATATCTTTAAGCCTGATACGAGAGCTTTCGGGAGCAGTGTACTTGACCATATAGTCGTATTTTCCACTTGGTTGTCCCAGGGTGTCCCAAACTTCTTTGGAACTGGAGAAGTCATCCCTCTCGATGACGTTGACCTCAGGAAAAGCATAGTTGATGAATTCTAGTCCTGCAAACGTTGCGAATTCATCTTCGTGTTGAGTAGTTTCCGAATGACCTGAGTGTTGATCCCATGACATGGCGGGGACACAGGTATTCTGTTCAATGACGCTCAGCTGAGTTTCATTACTCGGCTGACTTTCTTGCCCCAAGTTTCCTGGGTAAGGCTGCCACATTGGCAGACCATCCATCGGGCCATAGTAATTGCGATCAAAGTTTTCTTTCATCAGAGTGTCTTCCTCTAATGAATTTGGCGGAGCACGGCATCCTTCCAGATCACAATCTCCGTAGATCATTTCGACATCTGATCTTGGTATAAATCTCAGACTTTCTGTAGGAAAGCAAAAAGGCATAGGCACCTCTTCTTGAGACATATAGCCGTCCTTGTTAAGGTAGGACTTCCATTCTTCATCTGTGTCAGAGGGATCTTCCTCATTGATAGCATGAACTGTCTGAGACACTGGGTGAAGAAAACCTCCACTGTGGAAGAAGTTTTGAAGGGGATGAAGACTTTCATCGTTGGCGGCTGTCTGGGTACAGGTTGCAGAAAAACCAAGACCCTTCTTTGTTTTATTCTCAATAGGAATGACAAGCCGTCCCCATCCGGTTGTATCGGTACTCTCGACCGCTTTGATAGCATCTTTGTATGAAGAAGTTGAAGTTCCTTCTTTGAATTGATCGTTCTTGCCCACCGATAGTGCTTGGAACTGTGTTCCAATAACCTCCTCGGGTTCTATACCAGTAGATGATGACAAGTTACTCACAAGCAAGGCTTGTTCCCCACAAACCGTGACATGTTGATCGTTCTTGACGAATTTTAGCTTTTGGTGGAGGGTTGAAGTAACCGCTCCAGCTTGATGTATCCAAGGTCTTCCTAATAAACAACTGTATGTTGCCCGGATGTCCATGACCTGAAAAGTGATTTGGAAAGTGTGAGGACCAATAGTTATGGGAAGATCAACTTCGCCGATAACTGTTTTTTTGGATCCGTCGAATGCTTTGATGACGACCTCGCTGACTCTCATCGGAGGGCCCTTGAATGATAATTGCATCAAGGTGGACTTCGGCATAACATTCAGGGCTGACCCTGTGTCTACCAGTACGTTGGCTAAAGCATCGCCCTGGCAGTTAACTGTGATATTGAGCGCCATGTTATGACGGCGACCCTCTTCAGGTAATTCCTCATCACTAAATCCCAAATTATTGCAGGAAGTGATGTTAGAGACAATGCTATCGAATTGTCTGATTGTTACATCCTGTTCCACAAAGGCTTGCTCCAAGACTTTCTGTAAAGCCTCCCTGTGGGCTTCAGAACTGAGTAACAGTGATAATACTGAGATCTTTGAAGGAGTCTGTAACAGTTGATCAACAATGTTATATTCACTCCTTTGGATGAGCTTTAGCATCTCATCTTTGTCTTTTGAAAATTCGGGATTACTAGATTGACCGACTGGCGGATCAGGAATTTCTGCCTGAAGTTCCTTTTCTTTGTTGGATTCTCCAACCCCTCGGTTGAAGATTTGACCGCTCCGTGTTACACGACTGATGTCTGCAATATTCACAACGGAGGGTAATGGAATTTCCTTTCCATTCTCAATTATTGTTGCACCGTATTTGTAAGGGATCGCCTTAGCTGATTCATGCGGTAATGGCCCCGGTAGATAGATGACTATGGGAACCTTCTGATTTTTCTGACCGTCATAAGTAATCTCGATCCGTTCCCGGTTGGGAACTTTATATTCGTCAAGTAGAGGAATGATGGCAAAAACATCCCTGATCTGGTGATGACCAGAGATCGTGACAACATCCTCAACTTGATCGGCAAGGCAGTTCGGCGGCCAAATGATGGGTCCTGAACCTGGATATGGACGAATTTCTCCATGATCGACCTGACCCTGAAGAGCTGCTCTCACAAGGTAACATCCTTGGTTACTTTCCGAACAGACGCTACAACTGTCATAATTGTGTGGTGGCACCTGGCCACGCCCACTTTGAATACAATGTAACCTCACTAGGTTACCTTCCATTGATCGGACATCCTGACTTTGACGACGAGTAGGATTCCTGTTAGTGATACTAATCTGCTGAGTATCTTTGTCCATATAGATTGGCATCCACCAGTGATTTAACAAGTGCTGAAGTGCCTCCTGGACAAGGGTACAACCTCGATCGTTTTCGCAACCCGCTTTACAATTTTGATAGTCATGTGATATTAAGAATCCAAGTCGGACCTGCTCAGCATGTAACTCTACCAGGTTGGTATTCATCACGCGAATGTCAAAGATCTGAACCATGTTGATTTGATAGGAGTTCCTATCATGGTAGTCTTGGATCCATCCAAGATCCATCTGACGCTGGAGGGCCTCTTGTATGAAGGAGCATCCCTGTTTGTTTACCGAGCAAATCAGACAGGAACTGTAATCGTGCCACGGCAGATTATGATACTGGCTTTGCCTTGAGTGCATCGCCACCAAGTTGACATTCATCACACGGATGTTGTGGTTTTGAATGACGTTGGAATTCGTAGAGACCATGTTAACTCCACGAACTCGGTGCTCTTGGATCCATCCAAGATCCATTTGTTCCTGTAGAGCTGATTGCACTACCGAACATCCTTGGTTATCTTTAGAGCAGATATCACACTGGTGATAGTTATGAGGTGGCACATGGCCATATCCACTCTGTCTACAATGCATCTTGACCAGATTGGTCCCCAATAAGAGTACATCGTGAATTTGATAGACATTGTTAGTCTCTTTCTCAATCAGATTGACTACAGCCTTCTCATGTTGAGGCAGCGGGTTCGTAAGAACATTAGGATTCGTATCTTTGAAAGATAAGAGCCCGCTCCTAACAAGCTTTTGCACGTCGGATTTGAAATTGAGGCAAGTCTCAATGTTATGCCCTGAACCTCCTTGATGATAAGGGCATGTTTGATCCGCTTTAAACCAAAAAGGCGGATTTTCCGGAACTGAAAGGGGAGACTTAGTCTGAATGTGCCCCTTAGCCAGCAGTAACGGAAACAGCTCTGCGTACGTTACGGGTATAGGATCAAATCCTGGTGGCCGTGTTGTACGGTTGTTGTTATATGGAGGACGAGCCTGCTAAAGAGGCTATTGTGTCCTTTGTTGATCAGGCTGGCTCTGCGCAACCTGAGGTTGATACATAGGAACGGGCGCGGGGCCGATAGCAGGAGTAATAACTGCTACTGGCTGATAACGACGCCTTTGCTTTCTGAGAGAGATATTCCCAATATCTTGCTCTTTTTTCTTAGGGAGAACACTACCGTATTTTTTAGTACCGCTCGTTGATCCAGTGTCTTTTACCAAACGTTCTTCTCGGACGGCTTCCTCAAGACGTACACCCATGCCAACCATTTCAGTGAAATCACTGGGTGCACTGGCGACCATTCGGTCATAGTAAAATGAGCTTAAGGTCTTTAAGAAGATTTTTGTCATCTCTTTTTCCTCAAGAGGTGGACAAATTTGAGCGGAAATTTCACGCCACCTTTGAGCATACTCCTTAAAGGTTTCCTTGTCCTTTTGCGACATTGATCTGAGTTGATCTCTGTCGGGTGCCATGTCCAAATTGTACTTGTATTATTGGACGAAGGCAGTACCAAGATCTCTGAATGTACTGATCGTAGTACGGTTTAAACCCATGTACCATTTGAGTGCGGCACCGGTTAAACTATCCTGGAAGTAGTGAATCAGCAGGTCCTGATTCTCCGTCTGAGCTGACATCCGCCGAGCGTACATCACCAGATGGCTCTGAGGGCAAGAGTTACCCTTGTATTTTTTAAAGTCGGGCACTTGGAACTTGTGCGGGACTTTTACATTTGGGACCAAGCAGAGGTCTGCGGCGTCCTTCCCAAATAGATCCTGACCGCGAATGGCTTGCAGCTCTTTCTGCATTTCCAGGAACTGTTCCTGGAATTCCTCCATTCTGCCAAACATAGTTTCCTTCCTACCAGAAGGTGTTGGTGGAATCTGTCCTTCCGGGACAGTGTGCACCACAGGGGGTGGTACCGTGACTACGGCAGTAAGTCTTGGCGCCTCCCGAAGTTTCTAACCTTCAGGTGTCTTGAGTATGCCCCTGGCATCTTCGCTTTCCCGAAGTTTGTAACCTTCAGGCCCAGCGGCTTCTGTTGCGATTCCCTGATCTTCAGTGATCGGCGGAACATATCCTCCCGGGATATAGTTAACAGGCATGCCCCAAGGACGATCTTTCGGCATCTGATACCTAGGATCATACTTTTCTATGATGGGCGTTGAGGTGATCTCTGAGATCACGGTTCTTTGTAGCTGAGCTTCTGCCATGGCTTGCATGTCGTTACGAAGCTTTCTCATATCCTCTCTCAGAGTGTCGATCTCTTCTTTCAACTCTCTGTTTTCTTCCTCAAGATCATCCATCTTTTTCTGACGATTGGCCCGAGTATTGTATGAATGAGACAGTTTGACTCTAGAATCGAGACACAAACGTGAGACTCGTAGGGAAGAAAAATACGCGATGTGAGAATGATGAATGCAATGATTATATTAATCGTTTTTAGGTTTAATTAAAATAAACTTCGACAATTAGATTGCAAATATCAAACAGTGGGGAAACCCCTTTTTATTGAAATTCAAAGGATTACAGAAATGGAAATACAGTAGATTACAAAGTGCAGAAACAGAAACCTAAACTAATGGGTCCCGAGTCCTCTCTGAGTAGAAACCGGGTGCTGATTCTGGTATCTTCCTTTTCTTTGACCGGGGCGCTTGGGCCGTTGTCGGGTTGTCATTCCTTTGCCAAGTGAAAGGAGTGAGCAAATTCCTTTGGTCATCTTGATTCTCTACAGCATGCTGCTCCAAAATTTCAATCAGAGCATCTTTCTCTTTCAATAATTGTTGTATTTGGATACACTCTACGTCGAGGGTGCGGTACTTGTTCTTCCAAGACCTTCTTTCCTTTTGAACTTTGTTGAGAGTAACCTGAAGCCTTTCAGTTTCCGTCATGAAGTACATGACAATTTCCCTCGGCGGAAGAATTCTGTAACGAGGATAAGGCATCTTTAGCTTAAGAGCTCTAGTTTGTACCCAATGGAGATAAGGCTCCACCGAGACACGGTCCGGTTTTCCCAGAGACTCTCGTCCTTTCTTATGAACATGTTTCCAAGCTTGCACTATTTCCATCTTCAGTGCTCTGTCATTTTCTTCTTCTTTGAAGAAAAGACCCTCCAGATGAACACCCAGTGGGATGTGTCTCATCGGGTATCCAAATTGACGAAGAACTAATATCGGATGATAGTTGATTCCTCCTTTAGTTCCTATGAGGGGTACGCTGGGGAGGTTTCCACAACGGTCGATGATTCTGATTCCCTCATAAATCCTATTACACCAATCTATATCAGAGTTGGTGAGGGACATGATCTTCGACGACCAACGTAAGACACTCTTGCGATCCCAAAAAGCAGCAGACTTGGGCAAGTGAGAGATAAACCACTTGTAAAGCAAAGGTACACAGCATGTGATCTCCCCTCCGCTGTACAAATTTCCCAAGTGTATAGAATGATACGCATCTGCGAGCAAAGTCGGCACAGGGTTTCCAATGAGAAAAACCTTAATAGCATTGATATCGACGAAGTTATTAATGTTGGGAAACAAAAATAACCCGTAGGTGAGCAAGACAAAGATGCTTTCAAAAACAGACTCGTTCCCGATACTAGCAAAGTACAGAGCTTTCTTGGTTAGGAACTGTGCTGGCAAACTATGGATGCCACCCTTAGTAATCATGTGAGTCCTGACCTCAGACTCGTCCAAATGAATTGCTCTTGCAATAGTCTGATTCTTTGGAATTTCTTCCAGTCCAGAAAATGGGGCTCGATCTGTGATATGTAAATCAGTCAGATGAGAATACTCCTCCAGCGTTGGTGATAGCTGGTAATCTGGGAATGTGAAACAATGATAAACCGGATCGTAGAACTGAATGAGCGCGTCCATGATCCCCTTAATCACATGGACTCTTAACAGTGGTAGCAAACCACCGTGCTTGGCTCTGAAAGCCTCTGGGTTAACGATCATCCTCGCTAACTTTCTTAAATCCCCTAGTTTTGGAACCTTGAAGGTATACTGGTGAGTTCTCCTTCTACCGAAATCCATTAGCGTAATTCTTTTCTCTGATATTTGCAATCACAATCTTAGTTTAATTTGAAAAATAGAGAGACTAGAAGAGAAAGTTTTTTTAATGTTTTAATGTTTTATTAAATGGATGCATGAATGCAGCACACAAAAGGTTTACTAAGGTGATTTTTGTACCTGTACTCATTATCATCAGCTCCTCCCAGGAAAGCAAAACAACAAGCGGATCGCCAGCGAGTTGTGTGCAATCTTAGAGTAAGTGCCATTCACCGAGAATAGATCACCAGCCTCAAATGAGGGTAGTATCGCGTAACACCTATTTCCGATAGCTTCCGCACTACGAAAAAGGTTGGCTTTTCTTAAGTGTATACTCAATCTCACCACATGCGGCATCACACGCATTCCTATTAGCAGAAAAATAAACACGTATAGCAATTAGGAAAAGCAGTATATATATTTGTCCTAATCATACTAGACTTATAAAGCTACGAATCTTAAGTTCCTGACAGAAATGGGTTCCCCGGCGGAAGCCCCAATCTGTGGTTCCCTGCCTAAGAGATGGACCAGCATAGGTCAATCTTTCTCTTCGGTAGAGTTCCCATTTTCCGTAGAAAACGGGGATGATGCCCTAAGGCAGAAAAGGAGACTCCCCAGCAGAGTCGCCATTTGTGTTATTTTTCATACAAGAGAAAAAGAAAGAAAGGAACGGGCCCCACGGTGGGAGCCACTTTTCTGTAGTGAGTGATTTTGGACGCGGTTCTTACGCGCTGATCGTTCTCTGCGGTTGAGCTTAAAACTACAGGTCGATTCATTTTTTATCCTATTGTGAACTGAATAAGGAAGGGAAATAGATGTCTCCAATTAACCCTGCTTGCATACTGAGTTTAAACAGCGGTCTGTTAGGTTACGGATGCTATCAATGTGGGGGGGCCTTTGTACTGGTTATTCGTATTTCGCCAATACAGGTTCTTTCTTTCTTTTTTTTCTAGGCAAAGGGTTTCTGGCGGGGAATAAGGATTAGGATGTTAGGACTGATTGCTTTTAATTGATGGAGATATGGGATTTGGGTTTTTTGTTGATTGCGCTCGCTAAGATCTTTTCTTTCGATCTTATGCCTACGTATTCCCGTTTACCGAAACAGGGAAATCAGAGCGTTCGTAGTTCCTCCTATTCTATGGGAGGAAATGGGTGTTTTGGTGTCTTGTTCAAAGCCCAAGACATGAAGCGAAAGGTGATTTGTATCTTGTTCAAAGCCCAAGATGTGAAGCTAAAAGACCTCGACTTTAGAGAGAATTTGTCATCTCTAAAGAGGGGAGAAGGAGAATTACTTTAACTGGGATACGCGGATCCGAGCAATGCCATAATTTCCGAAAGAAAGGGTTTTAACCTGAAGGAGAAGACTTTAACTCAGTGTAGAGCAATGCCATCTTTCCTTAGGAATTTCTCATGCTAAAAGAGGGACAGTGGCATGGATGTAGATGATCCAGAGGCTTGCCGCTTACAGCGATTAGATGAAGGGAAAGGAGTTGTTGATGTTTATGTACTGCGAATGAGGCACAACTTTGATGCTAAAAGGTTGATTGGGGCAACCAGTGGTTTTCTTATACAAAGCCTAAGAGGAGGCTAATTTCCGCTAGGAAAATCATTATACAAAGCCTAAGAGGAGGCTATTTTGTGTCTCGTACAAAGCCCGAGAGAGAGGCTAAAGGTTTTTGACCCAGCGGGGCATATCGTTAAACAAAGCCTAAGAGGAGGCTAGCAAAGAGTTCGACTCTTGCTTAAGGGATTTATATCTCGTACGAGGCCCGAGATGGAGGCAAAAAAAGGGGTAATTGACTCTACGAGGGAATCTTTTGTGTCTCATACAAAGCCTGAGAGAGAGGCTAAAAGGTTGTTTTTGACTCCACTGGGGAGAATTTTGGTATCTCGTACGAAGCCCGAGATGGAGGCCATTGTAACTGTTTCAGTTGAGTGACAGATCCAATATACTGATTTAAAAGAGAAAATCAATTCTTATATGAGCAACACTGTACTCAGGGATTTGATTTGAGGATCAGGGATATTTCCTTTTCTTTGAGGAAATGGGAAATCCAAAGGGTATTGAGACTATCCGAGTATGCGGGTTTCCTTCCTATTTAACGAAGGGTGCTTGAGAATGTCTTTGAGACTCAAGGAAGTTAGACTGCCCGTGTCTAGAGATTTATCTTTTGTACTATGCTTCGAGAAACAATAGTAGACTCTATGAAAGGACTGTTCTATGAGGATGACTAAGTTCTGTTCCTATACCTCTAGGAGGTCATCGGGACAATTTGTACGAAGCCCAAGAGGAGGCTGGAATCTTTTAAGAAGCCGACGGGTCCTTGTACGAAGCCCAAGAGGAGGCTATCATTCCCGGAGGAAGAGATCATTATACGAAGCCTAAGAGGAGGCTGTGAATACTTCTAAGAAGCCGTAGGGTCCTTGTACGAAGCCCAAGAGGAGGCCGGGTTGCTTATAGGAAGCCTGTGGGTCCTTGTACGATGCCCAAGAGGAGGCCGATGCTTTTCAGAAGCCCGTGGGTCCCAAACGAAAGAAAAGTTCAAGAAAACTCATTTAAAGATAAAACCACTGGTAAACGTGTGAGGTTTACTATCCAGTAACTTTTATCTTTTCAAGAGAGTTTGAACAGTTCGGCGGTTTGAAGAAATTCAAAAGAAGTTTCACCGAGAATAATTCATCTCTGGGGAATAATTCAAAAGAGGGACTTATACAATGAGTGAGACCCAAAAAGTTTTTTGTACAAGGGGGGATGGGTCTTACACTCTCTCAAGAGGCCCAAAAAGGTTTAAAGAAAAATAAATGGGTCTTACTACTCGAGGGTAGGCCCAGATGATTTTTAAAAAGGCGACGATCGCGCCGTTTGTTTTTTGATGTTATCGGGACTTATACAATAAGTGAGGCCCAAAGAGTTTTTGGTCAAAAAAGGGGGTTGGGTCTTACACTCTAATAGAGGCCCAAAGTGTTTTGAAAATGATTTATGAGGGTTGAATTAATCCAAAACCCTAATTTGTTTTCAAAAATGTATTTAATTGAATAAAAATTCAATTAAAATGATCAAAAATTGTTTAACACATGGAAAACAAATTGTGATCTTGGATTAATGCTTCAAAAATTAAGTATTGACCTACAAAATAATTAGAAAGCATTAAAAGTTGCAAAATCAATGTAGAAAAAATATTTAAAATGCCAAAAACAATCAAAATATTAATTCTTTACAAAAATATCAATTATATGAAATAAATAATATTTTTGGGATTTTTTGATAAAATAAAATATTTTAACATTTTTTTTAATTATTAAAAAAAGAATCAACTCAAAATCATTAAAACTCAGAGAGAAATTAATTTTTGAATCAATTAAACAAAATCACAAAATTCAAATATTTGAATTATATGAAAATGGCGCCAAGAACAACACCAAGAACACGCGTGTTTTTCAGTTTGCCCAGATTTGCATTTTCTAGACAATCTCACTGAATACGTAATTATAACATGCAATCCACATATCATTATGCTCGCCTCAACCTCACGATCATGTCTATGTACTTTAATTTCATTTAAATTAAACATACAACAAGAAATCACGAAGAAACCTCAAGAACCCTAATTTCTGCATGAAGGCTAGGATTTTTGATACACGATTCAAACAATGCAATTAATTGAGGGAAAACATTCCATGCATGATTATGAACATATGGCCAAATTATTGTGCGAGGAAATATGCATAGATTGAGAGATGACCAAGTTTAGGCTTACCTCCAAGTCGTGACAGCAAGAGCAAATCAAATTCTGGGTTAGAGGTGTTACAGATGAGTTGTGATGATCTGAACAGCTTTCCTACACCATATGGAGTGTGTTTGAACACTTGGATTGAATTGAAATGGACTGGATCAGTTTATGGCATCTCAGCTGCACCTTCACTTCAAACTTGTGTGGATGGCAAGTGATTTTGAGATTTTGATGTTTCAGAAGTTATGTGAGTGTTTGATCAGTTCATATGTGATGTATGTGAGGTGTGTGAGTGATTGGTTTGTGCAGAATTGCTCTCAAACTCAAAACCCGATAGCTACCTTGCTAAGAAAGGCATTTTTGCCAAGAGAAAGAGATTTTGAGGAAAGCATCTGTTAGATGGCTTTGGTGTACTCAAACTGACCACAATTGAGCTCTATTTATAGTAGAGCAAGTTTGTTTTGCAAGGAATAGTACATGGCAGCTGGTAAGTAGGTTTCCTCAATGTTGGCCAATGGAAATGAAAGTCTCCTCTAGCCATTGACTAGAGGTTAGGGCACAGAGCTTTGGTCCCCTTGGTCTTGGATAAGGCTTGACTGATTTCTGATGAGAATGGCTCAGTCCATGCCACCTTGATGGTTCCATTGAATGCCTCATTCCAAATTTAAAGTCTTGTCCCTATTTTGGCAACTCTAGGTTCAACATGTTATTCTTTGTTCCTTGGACCTTGGAGGCTTGGCTCAGTGATTGTTCCCTTTGGATTCAATCCTCTGAGGTGTCCAAGTGGATTGGAGCAATTGCAATTGGCTGATTTTGGCAAATCGAGCCAAAATGCAAATTCTACCTTGCCTTGACAGATTTCAGCAAGGCAACTTGCCAATGTTGTATCTCATGATGTAGGTTGAATTTGGCAATGTTCTTGGCCATTTTGGAAAGCCCTAACATGATACAACAACTGTTTGAACAAGTTTGGTTTTGATCTCTTTTGATTCCAAGTGAAAAATCCCCCTACATTTGGCAAAAAGTGAAGCAGAATTCTGACTTAGTGAAAATTTCACTAAGTGTTGGAAAAAGTGACTTTTTCACTTTTCAGCCACTTTGATCATTCCATAACTCAAAATTCTTAATGAATTGGAATGACTTGTAGTTGAAGTTTTTGTAGGTGATAATGAGGGCTACAAATCCATCTTTGGATGAGAAAAAATGGCCATGTGGTTTAGGAGTTATGGTCCTCCAAAGTTGGTACCTTTGCCACTTTATTTTTAACTTAGAAAATTTTCTAAGTTTTATGGTTACCCCTTTTACAAGTTATCTCACTTTTCTTGATTTTTCTTGATGAATGATGATTCAAATCATACATTAACATAATTTTAGGGTTAAAAATCCATTTTGGTGAAAAATCTCAAAAAGTCAAAGTTGACTTTTGTGCACAGTTGACATTTTATCAGATGAATTCCAAACTGTGCAATTCTTCAGGAAATCATGTCCTTGACCTAAATCAAACTTGATGGACATGTTCCATGGGTGTCATAGGGTATATTCAATCATGTTTTAGGGTTTGGGAGCATGTCTTGGTCAAACGTCAAAGTTGCAGTTGACTTTTCCCTTAAAACCCTAATTGTGGTCCAGATGAAATTGAGACTTGTTGCTCAAACTTCTTGGATCAATCCATTGTTCCAAATGGATCAATATGGTATATTAGAGACCCTCAAATCATGTCTTGGGGTCTTGGCTCATGGTTTGTCCCAAAAGTCAACTTAGGGGTTAATTATGTCAAGAAACCCTAATTCCTGATTTTTGATGAATGCATCCCCTGAGGCAAAATTGACTTGATGCATGGGTTCATGAGGTTCCATGAAGTATATTAGGTTATGTTTTGGATCATTGCCTTGTGCCCAGATGAAAATTTCCATCTGGAGGCCCTGGTCGACCAAAACCCTAATTTGGTGACACTGTCGATCTTGAGACTTGATCCACCTAGAAGGGAGCATCCTTGTGCTTAATCCTTGAAGTGGGAGTCCTTTTGATCCTTTGTAGTTACTTGGGAGGTTAGACAAGTTAAAGATCATGTCATTTCTTGATTGATCCTTTGTCTAAGCACTCAGAGAGGGCTTGAAACCCTAATTTTGATTGTATTGGATGCTCACCCATCTTTGGGGAGACTGATGAAGCATGAAGGTTCATCCATATTGTGATGATGATGGAAGACCTAAGTGGTCAAAATTTGGGGTATTACACTATGCTTTGAGAAACAGTAGTAAACTCTACGAAAGGATTGTTCTATGAGGATGACTAGGTTCTATTCCTATACCTCTAGGAGGTCGTCGGGACAATTTGTACGAAGCCCAAGAGGAGGCTGGAAACTTTTAAGAAGCCGACGGGTCCTTGTACGAAGCCCAAGAGGAGGCTATCATTCCTGAAGGAAGAGATCATTATACGAAGCCTAAGAGGAGGCTGTGAATACTTCTAAGAAGCCGTAGTGTCCATGAATAATGCCCAAGAGGAGGCCGATGCTTTTAAGAAGCCCGTGGGTTTATCATCTCCTTTCCATTAGGAGAGATAACTCTTTTAAAGATAAAAACCACTGGTAAACATGCGAGGTTTACTATCCAGCGACTTTTAGCTTTTGAAGAGGGTTCCTTAGTTAAGGTCCAAGATTATGACCGTAGCGGGTACCCAAACCCCGAGACATTCAAGGCATGCTATTCACAAGGAATAGATCAAGTCAGGAAAGTTCGAGAATTTGGAAGAAACTCAAAGATGCCATTCACGGAGAATACATTCATCTTGGGGAGTAGAGCTTCTTGACGATTCCTAAGGAGGACAGCCGAAGAAAAGACTGTATCTGGTGCTCCTATTGGGGATCTAGGCGTCTATTTCTACGAATAAATGAAACGACGTCACCTAGTTCTAGCGTAGTTGCTGGGGAAACTCGAAATATCTATACTATTATTACACAGTAGATATGAGTTTATGAAAGGAGACTTACAGTGAGCAGCCCCACAAGACAGTTTATAATATGAAAGCAGTAAATGAAAGCGATAACCACTTACTCGGTTGTAGTGCTTCCATGCTGTTTGGTTAGTTGTTCAACAAAGAAAGATTGAAAACAACAGTATATTCAAAATCAAAGGAGAAAGTGCTTTGAAAAAGAAAGATTTGGGGCTTACAGCTCAAGGAGAGGCCCAGGGTTTTATCAGTGAGCACACTGTTGAATTTGTACAGAGGGACTTATACAAGTGACTGGGGCCCAAAAAGGGTTTCTGTACAAAGGGATGGGTCTTACACTCTCTCAAGAGGCCCAAAAAAGGTTTAAAGAAAAAAGAGTGGGGCTTATAACACGAGGGTAGGCCCAAATGATTTTTTCGTTTAAAAATGGCGATCGCGCCGAGGTTTTCTTTTAACGCAGAGGGACTTATGCAATAAGTGAGGCCCAAAATGTTTTGGTTAAAAGGGGGATTGGGTCTTACACTCTAATAGAGGCCCAAAGTGTTTTGAATGGGTCTTATAGCTCAAGGAGAGGCCCAGATGATTTTTATTTTTAAACGGGCGACGATCGCGCCGTTTACTTGTACAGAGGGACTTATACAATGAGTGAGGCCCAATAGTTTTTGTACAAGGGGGGATGGGTCTTACACTCTCTCAAGAGGCCCAAAAAAGTTTTGAAAGTGATTTATGAGGGTTGAATTAATCCAAAACCCTAATTTGTTTTCAAAATGTATTTAATTGAATAAAAATTCAATTAAAATGATCAAAAATTGTTTAACACATGGAAAACAAATTGTGATCTTGGATTAATGCTTCAAAAATCAAGTATTGACCTACAAAATAATTAGAAAGCATTAAAAGTTGCAAAATCAATGTAGAAAAAATATTTAAAATGTCAAAAACAATTAAAATATTAATTCTTTGCAAAAATATCAATTATATGAAATAAATAATATTTTTGAGATTTTTTGTGAAAATAAAATATTTTAACATTTTTGTGAATTATTAAAAAAAGAATCAACTCAAAATCATTAAAACTCAGAGAGAAATTAATTTTTGAATCAATTAAACAAAATCACAAAATTCAAATATTTGAATTTCTAAAAATGGCGCCAAGAACATGCTGAAGAACACGCGTGTGTTCTTGGTTTCTCAGATTTTCATTTTCTATTCAATCTCCATGAATACGTAATCATATCATGCAATCCACATATCATTATGCTCGCCTCAACCTCACGATCATGTCTATGTACTTTAATTTCATTTAAATTAAACATACAACAAGAAATCACGAAGAGACCTCAAGAACCCTAATTTCTGCATGAAGGCTAGGATTTTTGATACACGATTCAAACAATGCAATTAATTGAGGGAAAACATTCCATGCATGATTATGAACATATGGCCAAATTATTGTGCGATGAAATATGCATAGATTGAGAGATGACCAAGCATGTGCTTACCTCTAGGTCGTGACAGCAAGTTCAAAGTGATTTTTGATTTGGAGGTGTTACAGATGAATGGTGATGATCTGAACAGCTTCCCTACACCCTATGGATTGTGTTTGGATGGTTGGACTTGATTGAAATTGGCTGGATCATTTTCTGGTACCTCAGCTGCACTTTGGTTAAAACCTTGAGCAACCAGCTGGTGATTTCATGAAATTGATGTTTCAGAAGTAATCTAAGTGTTTGATCAGCTCATATGTGATGTATGTGAGGTGTGTGAGTGATTGGTTTGATTGTAATTGCTCTCAAACTCAAAACCTGATAGTGACTTGCCTTAGAAGGCAAAATTGGAGTGAAAGAAGAGATTTTGAGGAAAGCATCTGTTAGATGTCTTTGGTGTACTCAAACTAACCACAATTGAGCTCTATTTATAGTAGAGCAAGTTTGTTTTGCAAGGAATAGTGCATGGCAGCTGGTAAGTAGGTTTGGCCAATGTTGTCCAATGGAAATCCAAGTCTCCTCTAGCCATTGACTAGAGGTTAGGGCACAGAGCTTTGGTCCCCTTGGTCTTGGATAAGTCTTGACTGATTTCAGATGAGAATGGCTCAGTCCATGCCACCTTGATGGTTTCATTGAATGCCTCATTCCAAATTTGAAGTCTTGTCCCTATTTTGGCCATTCTAGGTTCAACATGCTATTTCTTGTTCCATGGACTTTGGAGGCTTGGCTCAGTGATTGTCCCTTTTAGATTCAATCCTCTGAGGTGTCCAAGTGGATAGGAGCAATTAAATTTGGCTGATTTTGGCAAATCGACCAAAGTTGCAAATTCTGCCTTGCCTTGACAGATTTCGGCAAGGCAACTTGGCAATGTTGTATCTCATGGTGTAGGCTGAATTTGGCAATGTTCTTGGCCATTTTGGAAAGCTCTTACATGATACAACAACTGTTTGAACAAGTTTGGTTTTGATCTCTTTTGATTCCAAGTGAAAAATCCCCCTACATTTGGCAAAAAGTGAGGCAGAATCTGACTTACTGAAAATTTCACTAAGTGTTGGAAAAAGTGACATTTTCACTTTTCAGCCACTTTGATCACTCTATAACTAAAAATCCTTAATGAATTGGAATGACTTGTAGTTGAAGTTTTTGTAGGTGATAATGAGGGCTACAAATCCATCTTTGGATGAGAAAAAATGGCCTTGTGGTTTAGGAGTTATGGTCCTCCAAAGTTGGTACCTTTGCCACTTTATTTTTAACTTAGAAAAATTTCTAAGTTTTATGGTTACCCCTTTTACAAGTTATCTCACTTTTCTTGATTTTTCTTGATGAATGATGATTCAAATAATACATTAACATCATTTTAGGGTTAAAAATCCATTTTGGTGAAAAATCTCAAAAAGTCAAAGTTGACTTTTGTGGACAGTTGACTTTTTATCAGATGAATTCCAAACTGTGCAATTCTTCAAGAAATCATGTCCTTGACCTAAATCAAACTTGATGGACATGTTCCATGGGTGTCATAGGGTATATTCAATCATGTATTAGGGTTTGGGAGCATGTCTTGGTCAAAAGTCAAAGTTGCAGTTGACTTTTCCCTTAAAACCCTAATTGTGGTGCAGATGAAATTGAGACTTGTTGCTCAAACTTCTTGGATCAATCCATTGTTCCAAATGGATCAATATGGTATATTAGAGACCCTCAAATCATCTCTTGGGGTATTGGCTCATGGTTTGTCCCAAAAGTCAACTTAGGGGTTAATTAGGTCAAGAAACCCTAATTCCTGATTTTTGATGAATGCATCCCCAGAGGCAAAATTGACTTGATGCATGGGTTCATGAGGTTCCATGAAGTATATTAGGTCATGTTTTGGATCATTGCCTTGTGCCCAGATGAAAATTTCCATCTGGAGGCCCTGGTCGACCAAAACCCTAATTTGGTGACACTGTCGATCTTGAGACTTGATCCACCTAGAAGGGAGCATCCTTGTGCTTAATCCTTGAAGTGGGAGTCCTTTTGATCCTTTATAGTTACTTGGGAGGTTAGACAAGTTGAAGATCATGTCATTTCTTGATTGATCCTTTGTCTAAGCACTCAGAGAGGGCTTGAAACCCTAATTTTGATTGTATTGGATGCTCACCCATCTTTGGGGGACTGATGAAGCATGAAGGTTCATCCATATTGTGATGATGATGGAAGACCTAAGTGGTCAAAATTTGGGGTATTACACTATGCTTTGAGAAACAGTAGTAGACTCTACGAAAGGATTGTTCTATGAGGATGACTAGGTTCTATTCCTATACCTCTAGGAGGTCGTCGGGACAATTTGTACGAAGCCCAAGAGGAGGCTGGAAACTTTTAAGAAGCCGACGGGTCCTTGTACGAAGCCCAAGAGGAGGCTATCATTCCTGAAGGAAGAGATCATTATACGAAGCCTAAGAGGAGGCTGTGAATACTTCTAAGAAGCCGTAGTGTCCTTGAATAATGCCCAAGAGGAGGCCGATGCTTTTAAGAAGCCCGTGGGTCTATCATCTCCTTTCCATTAGGAGAGATAACTCTTTTAAAGATAAAAACCACTGGTAAACGTGCGAGGTTTACTATCCAGCGACTTTTAGCTTTTGAAGAGGGTTCCTTAGTTAAGGTCCAAGATTATGACCGTAGTGGGTACCCAAACCCCGAGACATTCAAGGCATGCTATTCACAAGGAATAGATCAAGTCAGGAAAGTTCGAGAATTTGGAAGAAACTCAAAGATGCCATTCACGGAGAATACATTCATCTTGGGGAGTAGAGCTTCTTGACGATTCCTAAGGAGGACAGTCGAAGAGAAGACTGTATCTGGTGCTCCTATTGGGGATCTAGGCGTCTATTTCTACGAATAAATGAAACGGCGTCACCTAGTTCTAGACGTAGTTGCCAGGGAAACTCGAAATATCTATACTATTATTACACAGTAGATATGAGTTTATGAAAGGAGACTTACAGTGAGCAGCCCCACAAGACAGTTTATAATATGAAAGCAGTAAATGAAAGCGATAACCACTTACTCGGTTGTAGTGCTTCCATGCTGTTTGGTTAGTTGTTCAACAAAGAAAGATTGAAAACAACAGTATATTCAAAATCAAAGGAGAAAGTGCTTTGAAAAAGAAAGATTTGGGGCTTACAGCTCAAGGAGAGGCCCAGGGTTTTATCAGTGAGCACACTGTTGAATTTGTACAGAGGGACTTATACAAGTGACTGGGGCCCAAAAAGGTTTTCTGTACAAAAGGATGGGTCTTACACTCTCTCAAGAAGCCCAAAAAAGGTTTAAAGAAAAAAGAGTGGGGCTTATAACACGAGGGTAGGCCCAAATGATTTTTTCGTTTAAAAATGGTGATCGCGTCGAGGTTTTCTTTTAACGCAGAGGGACTTATGCAATAAGTGAGGCCCAAAATGTTTTGGTTAAAAGGGGGATTTGGTCTTACACTCTAATAGAGGCCCAAAGTGTTTTGAATGGGTCTTATAGCTCAAGGAGAGGCCCAGATGATTTTTATTTTTAAACGGGCGACGATCGCGCCGTTTACTTGTACAGAGGGACTTATACAATGAGTGAGGCCCAATAGTTTTTGTACAAGGGGGGATGGGTCTTACACTCTCTCAAGAGGCCCAAAAAAGTTTTGAAAGTGATTTATGAGGGTTGAATTAATCCAAAACCCTAAAGTGTTTTCAAAATGTATTTAATTGAATAAAAATTCAATTAAAATGATCAAAAATTGTTTAACACATGGAAAACAAATTGTGATCTTGGATTAATGCTTCAAAAATCAAGTATTGACCTACAAAATAATTAGAAAGCATTAAAAGTTGCAAAATCAATGTAGAAAAAATATTTAAAATGTCAAAAACAATTAAAATATTAATTCTTTGCAAAAATATCAATTATATGAAATAAATAATATTTTTGGGATTTTTTGTGAAAATAAAATATTTTAACATTTTTGTGAATTATTAAAAAAAGAATCAACTCAAAATCATTAAAACTCAGAGAGAAATTAATTTTTGAATCAATTAAACAAAATCACAAAATTCAAATATTTGAATTTCTAAAAATGGCGCCAAGAACAAGCTGAAGAACACGCGTGTGTTCTTGGTTTATCAGATTTTCATTTTCTATTCAATCTCCATGAATACGTAATCATATCATGCAATCCACATATCATTATGCTCGCCTCAACCTCACGATCATGTCTATGTACTTTAATTTCATTTAAATTAAACATACAACAAGAAATCACGAAGAGACCTCAAGAACCCTAATTTCTGCATGAAGGCTAGGATTTTTGATACACGATTCAAACAATGCAATTAATTGAGGGAAAACATTCCATGCATGATTATGAACATATGGCCAAATTATTGTGCGATGAAATATGCATAGATTGAGAGATGACCAAGCATGTGCTTACCTCTAGGTCGTGACAGCAAGTTCAAAGTGATTTTTGATTTGGAGGTGTTACATATGAATGGTGATGATCTGAACAGCTTCCCTACACCCTATGGATTGTGTTTGGATGGTTGGACTTGATTGAAATTGGCTGGATCATTTTCTGGTACCTCAGCTGCACTTTGGTTAAAACCTTGAGCAACCAGCTGGTGATTTCATGAAATTGATGTTTCAGAAGTAATCTAAGTGTTTGATCAGCTCATATGTGATGTATGTGAGGTGTGTGAGTGATTGGTTTGATTGTAATTGCTCTCAAACTCAAAACCCGATAGTGACTTGCCTTAGAAGGCAAAATTGGAGTGAAAGAAGAGATTTTGAGGAAAGCATCTGTTAGATGGCTTTGGTGTACTCAAACTGACCACAATTGAGCTCTATTTATAGTAGAGCAAGTTTGTTTTGCAAGGAATAGTGCATGGCAGCTGGTAAGTAGGTTTGGCCAATGTTGTCCAATGGAAATCCAAGTCTCCTCTAGCCATTGACTAGAGGTTAGGGCACAGAGCTTTGGTCCCCTTGGTCTTGGATAAGTCTTGACTGATTTCAGATGAGAATGGCTCAGTCCATGCCACCTTGATGGTTTCATTGAATGCCTCATTCCAAATTTGAAGTCTTGTCCCTATTTTGGCCATTCTAGGTTCAACATGCTATTTCTTGTTCCATGGACTTTGGAGGCTTGGCTCAGTGATTGTCCCTTTTAGATTCAATCCTCTGAGGTGTCCAAGTGGATAGGAGCAATTAAATTTGGCTGATTTTGGCAAATCGACCAAAGTTGCAAATTCTGCCTTGCCTTGACAGATTTCGGCAAGGCAACTTGGCAATGTTGTATCTCATGGTGTAGGCTGAATTTGGCAATGTTCTTGGCCATTTTGGAAAGCTCTTACATGATACAACAACTGTTTGAACAATTTTGGTTTTGATCTCTTTTGATTCCAAGTGAAAAATCCCCCTACATTTGGCAAAAAGTGAGGCAGAATCTGACTTAGTGAAAATTTCACTAAGTGTTGGAAAAAGTGACATTTTCACTTTTCAGCCACTTTGATCACTCCATAACTAAAAATCCTTAATGAATTGGAATGACTTGTAGTTGAAGTTTTTGTAGGTGATAATGAGGGCTACAAATCCATCTTTGGATGAGAAAAAATGGCCTTGTGGTTTAGGAGTTATGGTCCTCCAAAGTTGGTACCTTTGCCACTTTATTTTTAACTTAGAAAAATTTATAAGTTTTATGGTTACCCCTTTTACAAGTTATCTCACTTTTCTTGATTTTTCTTGATGAATGATGATTCAAATAATACATTAACATCATTTTAGGGTTAAAAATCCATTTTGGTGAAAAATCTCAAAAAGTCAAAGTTGACTTTTGTGGACAGTTGACTTTTTATCAGATGAATTCCAAACTGTGCAATTCTTCAGGAAATCATGTCCTTGACCTAAATCAAACTTGATGGACATGTTCCATGGGTGTCATAGGGTATATTCAATCATGTATTAGGGTTTGGGAGCATGTCTTGGTCAAAAGTCAAAGTTGCAGTTGACTTTTCCCTTAAAACCCTAATTGTGGTGCAGATGAAATTGAGACTTGTTGCTCAAACTTCTTGGATCAATCCATTGTTCCAAATGGATCAATATGGTATATTAGAGACCCTCAAATCATCTCTTGGGGTCTTGGCTCATGGTTTGTCCCAAAAGTCAACTTAGGGGTTAATTAGGTCAAGAAACCCTAATTCCTGATTTTTGATGAATGCATCCCCAGAGGCAAAATTGACTTGATGCATGGGTTCATGAGGTTCCATGAAGTATATTAGGTCATGTTTTGGATCATTGCCTTGTGCCCAGATGAAAATTTCCATCTGGAGGCCCTGGTCGACCAAAATCCTAATTTGGTGACACTGTCGATCTTGAGACTTGATCCACCTAGAAGGGAGCATCCTTGTGCTTAATCCTTGAAGTGCGAGTCCTTTTGATCCTTTGTAGTTACTTGGGAGGTTAGACAAGTTGAAGATCATGTCATTTCTTGATTGATCCTTTGTCTAAGCACTCAGAGAGGGCTTGAAACCCTAATTTTGATTGTATTGGATGCTCACCCATCTTTGGGGAGACTGATGAAGCATGAAGGTTCATCCATATTGTGATGATGATGGAAGACCTAAGTGGTCAAAATTTGGGGTATTACACTATGCTTTGAGAAACAGTAGTAGACTCTACGAAAGGATTGTTCTATGAGGATGACTAGGTTCTATTCCTATACCCCTAGGAGGTCGTCGGACAATTTGTACGAAGCCCAAGAGGAGGCTGGAAACTTTTAAGAAGTCGACGGGTCCTTGTACGAAGCCCAAGAGGAGGCTATCATTCCTGAAGGAAGAGATCATTATACGAAGCCTAAGAGGAGGCTGTGAATACTTCTAAGAAGCCGTAGTGTCCTTGAATAATGCCCAAGAGGAGGCCGATGCTTTTAAGAAGCCCGTGGGTCTATCATCTCCTTTCCATTAGGAGAGATAACTCTTTTAAAGATAAAAACCACTGGTAAACGTGCGAGGTTTACTATCCAGCGACTTTTAGCTTTTGAAGAGGGTTCCTTAGTTAAGGTCCAAGATTATGACCGTAGTGGGTACCCAAACCCCGAGACATTCAAGGCATGCTATTCACAAGGAATAGATCAAGTCAGGAAAGTTCGAGAATTTGGAAGAAACTCAAAGATGCCATTCACGGAGAATACATTCATCTTGGGGAGTAGAGCTTCTTGACGATTCCTAAGGAGGACAGTCGAAGAGAAGACTGTATCTGGTGCTCCTATTGGGGATCTAGGCGTCTATTTCTACGAATAAATGAAACGGCGTCACCTAGTTCTAGACGTAGTTGCCAGGGAATCTCGAAATATCTATACTATTATTACACAGTAGATATGAGTTTATGAAAGGAGACTTACAGTGAGCAGCCCCACAAGACAGTTTATAATATGAAAGCAGTAAATGAAAGCGATAACCACTTACTCGGTTGTAGTGCTTCCATGCTGTTTGGTTAGTTGTTCAACAAAGAAAGATTGAAAACAACAGTATATTCAAAATCAAAGGAGAAAGTGCTTTGAAAAAGAAAGATTTGGGGCTTACAGCTCAAGGAGAGGCCCAGGGTTTTATCAGTGAGCACACTGTTGAATTTGTACAGAGGGACTTATACAAGTGACTGGGGCCCAAAAAGGTTTTCTGTACAAAGGGATGGGTCTTACACTCTCTTAAGAAGCCCAAAAAAGGTTTAAAGAAAAAAGAGTGGGGCTTATAACACGAGGGTAGGCCCAAATGATTTTTTCGTTTAAAAATGGCGATCGCGCCGAGGTTTTCTTTTAACGCAGAGGGACTTATGCAATAAGTGAGGCCCAAAATGTTTTGGTTAAAAGGGGGATTTGGTCTTACACTCTAATAGAGGCCCAAAGTGTTTTGAATGGGTCTTATAGCTCAAGGAGAGGCCCAGATGATTTTTATTTTTAAACGGGCGACGATCGCGCCGTTTACTTGTACAGAGGGACTTATACAATGAGTGAGGCCCAATAGTTTTTGTACAAGGGGGGATGGGTCTTACACTCTCTCAAGAGGCCCAAAAAAGTTTTGAAAGTGATTTATGAGGGTTGAATTAATCCAAAACCCTAATTTGTTTTCAAAATGTATTTAATTGAATAAAAATTCAATTAAAATGATCAAAAATTGTTTAACACATGGAAAACAAATTGTGATCTTGGATTAATGCTTCAAAAATCAAGTATTGACCTACAAAATAATTAGAAAGCATTAAAAGTTGCAAAATCAATGTAGAAAAAATATTTAAAATGTCAAAAACAATTAAAATATTAATTCTTTGCAAAAATATCAATTATATGAAATAAATAATATTTTTGGGATTTTTTGTGAAAATAAAATATTTTAACATTTTTGTGAATTATTAAAAAAAGAATCAACTCAAAATCATTAAAACTCAGAGAGAAATTAATTTTTGAATCAATTAAACAAAATCACAAAATTCAAATATTTGAATTTCTAAAAATGGCGCCAAGAACAAGCTGAAGAACACGCGTGTGTTCTTGGTTTATCAGATTTTCATTTTCTATTCAATCTCCATGAATACGTAATCATATCATGCAATCCACATATCATTATGCTCGCCTCAACCTCACGATCATGTCTATGTACTTTAATTTCATTTAAATTAAACATACAACAAGAAATCACGAAGAGACCTCAAGAACCCTAATTTCTGCATGAAGGCTAGGATTTTTGATACACGATTCAAACAATGCAATTAATTGAGGGAAAACATTCCATGCATGATTATGAACATATGGCCAAATTATTGTGCGATGAAATATGCATAGATTGAGAGATGACCAAGCATGTGCTTACCTCTAGGTCGTGACAGCAAGTTCAAAGTGATTTTTGATTTGGAGGTGTTACAGATGAATGGTGATGATCTGAACAGCTTCCCTACACCCTATGGATTGTGTTTGGATGGTTGGACTTGATTGAAATTGGCTGGATCATTTTGTGGTACCTCAGCTACACTTTGGTTAAAACCTTGAGCAACCAGCTGGTGATTTCATGAAATTGATGTTTCAGAAGTAATCTAAGTGTTTGATCAGCTCATATGTGATGTATGTGAGGTGTGTGACTGATTGGTTTGATTGTAATTGCTCTCAAACTCAAAACCCGATAGTGACTTGCCTTAGAAGGCAAAATTGGAGTGAAAGAAGAGATTTTGAGGAAAGCATCTGTTAGATGGCTTTGGTGTACTTAAACTGACCACAATTGAGCTCTATTTATAGTAGAGCAAGTTTGTTTTGCAAGGAATAGTGCATGGCAGCTGGTAAGTAGGTTTGGCCAATGTTGTCCAATGGAAATCCAAGTCTCCTCTAGCCATTGACTAGAGGTTAGGGCACAGAGCTTTGGTCCCCTTGGTCTTGGATAAGTCTTGACTGATTTCAGATGAGAATGGCTCAGTCCATGCCACCTTGATGGTTTCATTGAATGCCTCATTCCAAATTTGAAGTCTTGTCCCTATTTTGGCCATTCTAGGTTCAACTTGCTATTTCTTGTTCCATGGACTTTGGAGGCTTGGCTCAGTGATTGTCCCTTTTAGATTCAATCCTCTGAGGTGTCCAAGTGGATAGAAGCAATTAAATTTGGCTGATTTTGGCAAATCGACCAAAGTTGCAAATTCTGCCTTGCCTTGACAGATTTCGGCAAGGCAACTTGGCAATGTTGTATCTCATGGTGTAGGCTGAATTTGGCAATGTTCTTGGCCATTTTGGAAAGCTCTTACATGATACAACAACTGTTTGAACAAGTTTGGTTTTGATCTCTTTTGATTCCAAGTGAAAAATCCCCCTACATTTGGCAAAAAGTGAGGCAGAATCTGACTTAGTGAAAATTTCACTAAGTGTTGGAAAAAGTGACATTTTCACTTTTCAGCCACTTTGATCACTCCATAACTAAAAATCCTTAATGAATTGGAATGACTTGTAGTTGAAGTTTTTGTAGGTGATAATGAGGGCTACAAATCCATCTTTGGATGAGAAAAAATGGCCTTGTGGTTTAGGAGTTATGGTCCTCCAAAGTTGGTACCTTTGCCACTTTATTTTTAACTTAGAAAAATTTCTAAGTTTTATGGTTACCCCTTTTACAAGTTATCTCACTTTTCTTGATTTTTCTTGATGAATGATGATTCAAATAATACATTAACATCATTTTAGGGTTAAAAATCCATTTTGGTGAAAAATCTCAAAAAGTCAAAGTTGACTTTTGTGGACAGTTGACTTTTTATCAGATGAATTCCAAACTGTGCAATTCTTCAGGAAATCATGTCCTTGACCTAAATCAAACTTGATGGACATGTTCCATGGGTGTCATAGGGTATATTCAATCATGTATTAGGGTTTGGGAGCATGTCTTGGTCAAAAGTCAAAGTTGCAGTTGACTTTTCCCTTAAAACCCTAATTGTGGTGCAGATGAAATTGAGACTTGTTGCTCAAACTTCTTGGATCAATCCATTGTTCCAAATGGATCAATATGGTATATTAGAGACCCTCAAATCATCTCTTGGGGTCTTGGCTCATGGTTTGTCCCAAAAGTTAACTTAGGGGTTAATTAGGTCAAGAAACCCTAATTCCTGATTTTTGATGAATGCATCCCCTGAGGCAAAATTGACTTGATGCATGGGTTCATGAGGTTCCATGAAGTATATTAGGTCATGTTTTGGATCATTGCCTTGTGCCCAGATGAAAATTTCCATCTGGAGGCCCTGGTCGACCAAAACCCTAATTTGGTGACACTGTCGATCTTGAGACTTGATCCACCTAGAAGGGAGCATCCTTGTGTTTAATCCTTGAAGTGGGAGTCCTTTTGATCCTTTGTAGTTACTTGGGAGGTTAGACAAGTCGAAGATCATGTCATTTCTTGATTGATCCTTTGTCTAAGCACTCAGAGAGGGCTTGAAACCCTAATTTTGATTGTATTGGATGCTCACCCATCTTTGGGGAGACTGATGAAGCATGAAGGTTCATCCATATTGTGATGATGATGGAAGACCTAAGTGGTCAAAATTTGGGGTATTACACTATGCTTTGAGAAACAGTAGTAGACTCTACGAAAGGATTGTTCTATGAGGATGACTAGGTTCTATTCCTATACCTCTAGGAGGTCGTCGGGACAATTTGTACGAAGCCCAAGAGGAGGCTGGAAACTTTTAAGAAACCGACGGGTCCTTGTACGAAGCCCAAGAGGAGGCTATCATTCCTGAAGGAAGAGATCATTATACGAAGCCTAAGAGGAGGCTGTGAATACTTCTAAGAAGCCGTAGTGTCCTTGAATAATGCCCAAGAGGAGGCCGATGCTTTTAAGAAGCCCGTGGGTCTATCATCTCCTTTCCATTAGGAGAGATAACTCTTTTAAAGATAAAAACCACTGGTAAACGTGCGAGGTTTACTATCCAGCGACTTTTAGCTTTTGAAGAGGGTTCCTTAGTTAAGGTCCAAGATTATGACCGTAGTGGGTACCCAAACCCAGAGACATTCAAGGCATGCTATTCACAAGGAATAGATCAAGTCAGGAAAGTTCGAGAATTTGGAAGAAACTCAAAGATGCCATTCACGGAGAATACATTCATCTTGGGGAGTAGAGCTTCTTGACGATTCCTAAGGAGGACAGTCGAAGAGAAGACTGTATCTGGTGCTCCTATTGGGGATCTAGGCGTCTATTTCTACGAATAAATGAAACGGCGTCACCTAGTTCTAAACGTAGTTGCCGGGGAAACTCGAAATATCTATACTATTATTACACAGTAGATATGAGTTTATGAAAGGAGACTTACAGTGAGCAGCCCCACAAGACAGTTTATAATATGAAAGCAGTAAATGAAAGCGATAACCACTTACTCGGTTGTAGTGCTTCCATGTTGTTTGGTTAGTTGTTCAACAAAGAAAGATTGAAAACAACAGTATATTCAAAATCAAAGGAGAAAGTGCTTTGAAAAAGAAAGATTTGGGGCTTACAGCTCAAGGAGAGGCCCAGGGTTTTATCAGTAAGCACACTGTTGAATTTGTACAGAGGGACTTATACAAGTGACTGGGGCCCAAAAAGGTTTTCTGTACAAAGGGATGGGTCTTACACTCTCTCAAGAAGCCCAAAAAAGGTTTAAAGAAAAAAGAGTGGGGCTTATAACACGAGGGTAGGCCCAAATGATTTTTTCGTTTAAAAATGGCGATCACGCCGAGGTTTTCTTTTAACGCAGAGGGACTTATGCAATAAGTGAGGCCCAAAATGTTTTGGTTAAAAGGGGGATTGGGTCTTACACTCTAATAGAGGCCCAAAGTGTTTTGAATGGGTCTTATAGCTCAAGGAGAGGCCCAGATGATTTTTATTTTTAAACGGGCGACGATCGCGCCGTTTACTTGTACAGAGGGACTTATACAATGAGTGAGGCCCAATAGTTTTTGTACAAGGGGGGATGGGTCTTACACTCTCTCAAGAGGCCCAAAAAAGTTTTGAAAGTGATTTATGAGGGTTGAATTAATCCAAAACCCTAATTTGTTTTCAAAATGTATTTAATTGAATAAAAATTCAATTAAAATGATCAAAAATTGTTTAACACATTGAAAACAAATTGTGATCTTGGATTAATGCTTCAAAAATCAAGTATTGACCTACAAAATAATTAGAAAGCATTAAAAGTTGCAAAATTAATGTAGAAAAAATATTTAAAATGTCAAAAACAATTAAAATATTAATTCTTTGCAAAAATATCAATTATATGAAATAAATAATATTTTTGGGATTTTTTGTGAAAATAAAATATTTTAACATTTTTATGAATTATTAAAAAAAGAATCAACTCAAAATCATTAAAACTCAGAGAGAAATTAATTTTTGAATCAATTAAACAAAATCACAAAATTCAAATATTTGACTTTCTAAAAATGGCGCCAAGAACAAGCTGAAGAACACGCGCGTGTTCTTGGTTTCTCAGATTTGCATTTTCTATTCAATCTCCATGAATACGTAATCATATCATGCAATCCACATATCATTATGCTCGCCTCAACCTCACGATCATGTCTATGTACTTTAATTTCATTTAAATTAAACATACAACAATAAATCACGAAGAGACCTCAAGAACCCTAATTTCTGCATGAAGGCTAGGATTTTTTATACACGATTCAAACAATGCAATTAATTGAGGGAAAACATTCCATGCATGATTATGAACATATGGCCAAATTATTGTGCGAGGAAATATGCATAGATTGAGAGATGACCAAGCATGTGCTTACCTCTAGGTCGTGACAACAAGTTCAAAGTGATTTTTGATTTGGAGGTGTTACAGATGAGTGGTGATGATCTGAACAGCTTCCCTACACCCTATGGATTGTGTTTGGATGGTTGGACTTGATTGAAATTGGCTGGATCATTTTGTGGTACCTCAGCTGCACTTTGGTTAAAACCTTGAGCAACCAGCTGGTGATTTCATGAAATTGATGTTTCAGAAGTAATCTAAGTGTTTGATCAGCTCATATGTGATGTATGTGAGGTGTGTGAGTGATTGGTTTGATTGGAATTGCTCTCAAACTCAAAACCCGATAGTGACTTGCCTTAGAAGGCAAATTTGGAGTGAAATAGGAGATTTTGAGGAAAGCATCTGTTAGATGGCTTTGGTGTACTCAAACTGACCACAATTGAGCTCTATTTATAGTAGAGCAAGTTTGTTTTGCAAGGAATAGTGCATGGCAGCTGGTAAGTAGGTTTGGCCAACGTTGTCCAATGGAAATCCAAGTCTCCTCTAGCCATTGACTAGAGGTTAGGGCACAGAGCTTTGGTCCCCTTGGTCTTGGATAAGTCTTGACTGATTTCAGATGAGAATGGCTCAGTCCATGCCACCTTGATGGTTTCATTGAATGCCTCATTCCAAATTTGAAGTCTTGTCCCTATTTTGGCCATTCTAGGTTCAACATGTTATTTCTTGTTCCATGGACTTTGGAGGCTTGGCTCAGTGATTGTCCCTTTTAGATTCAATCCTCTGAGGTGTCCAAGTGGATAGGAGCAATTGAATTTGGCTGATTTTGGCAAATCGACCAAAGTTGCAAATTCTGCCTTGCCTTGACAGATTTCGGCAAGGCAACTTGGCAATGTTGTATCTCATGGTGTAGGCTGAATTTGGCAATGTTCTTGGCCATTTTGGAAAGCTCTTACATGATACAACAACTGTTTGAACAAGTTTGGTTTTGATCTCTTTTGATTCCAAGTGAAAAATCCCCCTACATTTGGCAAAAAGGGAGGCAGAATCTGACTTAGTGAAAATTTCACTAAGTGTTGGAAAAAGTGACATTTTCACTTTTCAGCCACTTTGATCACTCCATAACTAAAAATCCTTAATGAATTGGAATGACTTGTAGTTGAAGTTTTTGTAGGTGATAATGAGGGCTACAAATCCATCTTTGGATGAGAAAAAATGGCCTTGTGGTTTAGGAGTTATGGTCCTCCAAAGTTGGTACCTTTGCCACTTTATTTTTAACTTAGAAAATTTTCTAAGTTTTATGGTTACCCCTTTTACAAGTTATCTCACTTTTCTTGATTTTTCTTGATGAATGATGATTCAAATAATACATTAACATCATTTTAGGGTTAAAAATCCATTTTGGTGAAAAATTTCAAAAAGTCAAAGTTGACTTTTGTGCACAGTTGACTTTTTATCAGATGAATTCCAAACTGTGCAATTTTTCAGGAAATCATGTCCTTCACCTAAATCAAACTTGATGGACATGTTCCATGGGTGTCATAGGGTATATTCAATCATGTATTAGGGTTTGGGAGCATGTCTTGGTCAAAAGTCAAAGTTACAGTTGACTTTTTTCTTAAAACCCTAATTGTGGTGCAGATGAAATTGAGACTTGTTGCTCAAACTTCTTGGATTAGCCCATTGTCCCAAATGGATCAATATGGTATATTAGAGACCCTCAAATCATGTCTTGAGGTCTTGGCTCATGGTTTGTCCCAAAAGTCAACTTAGGGGTGAATTAGGTCAAGAAACCCTAATTCCTGATTTTTGATGAATGCATCCCCTGAGGCAAAATTGACTTGATGCATGGGTTCATGAGGTTCCATGAAGTATATTAGGTCATGTTTTGGATCATTGCCTTGTGCCCAGATGAAAATTTCCATCTGGAGGCCCTGGTCGACCAAAACCCTAATTTGGTGATACTGTCGATCTTGAGACTTGATCCACCTAGAAGGGAGCAGCCTTGTGCTTAATCCTTGAAGTGGGAGTCCTTTTTGATCCATTGTGGATATTTAAGAGATTAGACAAGTTGAAGATCATGTCATTTCTTGATTGATCCTTTGTCTAAGCACTCAGAGAGGGCTTGAAACCCTAATTTTGATTGTATTGGATGCTCACCCATCTTTGGGGAGACTGATGAAGCATGATGGTTCATCCATATTGTGATGATGATTTTCACAATGATGGGAAATCTAAGTGGTCAAAATTTGGGGTATTACAGATGCCCCTATTTAATCTTCTTGGACCCGAAGATGTGAATGACGAAGGGATTCGGGCATTCGGGGTGCAAGAGGATTAAATATCGGAATACCCGAAATTTTGATGGCGGTTATGAATGGTAGCTTACGCATTCATCTTCTTTAGCTAAGCAATGATGCTTAGAAAAGGTAAACTTCCCCTCGATCCTGGTTTCCTACCAAGAACTGGTCTCAGTTTTCTTTTGAGATAAACTTCCCCTCGATCCTGGTTTCCTACCAAGGAACTGGTCTCAGTTGTGGAAACAAACTTCCCCTCGATCCTGGTTTCCTACCAAGGAACTGGTCTTAGTTTCTTTTTTAAACTTCCCCTCGATCCTGGTTTCCTACCGAGGAACTGGTCTTAGTTTCTTTTGTCAATAAACTTTACTGACAAGGGACGCTATTCGTAGCGGCTTTCCTTCAAACTTCTCGCCGAATTTTCCTGGGGAGATGCCATTTGAGTGGAAAAAGTTTTGATGTCAGACTTGCTGGGGAACCCATTCGTCTGAGTTGTAGAGGTGTACAAACTTCTCTGTTTTGGAGACGCCATTTGTCGATTCTACTGGGGAAAGCGAGTCTCTTGAGAGACTGTTTTCGTTTGGGGTTACATCATACTTTTCTCGGGATCTTCCCGGAGAAATGCCTTATGATGGGATCCAATTTTGAGGTGCCAATGACCTTCTCATCAGCGGTTTTTCAGAGCAAAACTGGCGTGCTGCCGAATCTCTGATCACGAGGCTTTCTCTGTGGATTTTCCTTAATCCGGGAAAGCAAGGATATCATCTTCAATTGCGAAGAGTGATGCTTATTGAAAGTTTTCTCTTGCTTTTCAGAGGTTCAAGTTATCAAAGTGGTCAAGGACCAACTTCTTTCCAGAATTAAACTGGAAGCGAGGTTGTTCAGACACAGTATTTCCTGACGAGGCAAGAACTGACAACTCGACTGAGAGGACTTCTGCCACTAGGGGACAAGACCAACTAGAGTGATAGTGATGCAATATGAAATGTGAATGCAAATAAAAAATGCATGATGTATGTATGTATGTGCTGACAAAACAGACGCAACATACAAACTAAGAGATGAACACAATTGGATACTCGGCCATCGCGGGGCGAAGAAGTACCGTTGATTCAAAATAGCAATTCCACCTTGCTTAGGAGAGATAGTCCCGTTGGGAGCTATGTTGATCGGGCTTAGGAGATGAGAACTCAGCCGAGGCATGTCAGACGAAACAAGGTCTCTGACATAGTTGATCCCTTCATTCAGGCAAACTGGTTTAGAAGGAGTACTTTGATTCTGCATTTTGAAGTTCACTTACTTCGGGAAAAGCGATCGATGTTCTTCTGATGTTCAACAGTCAAAAGAAATGCCATCTTTAATTTAAAAGCAGAAAAAGTTTAACAAGTAAATTTATTTTTGTTTTATTTCAAGAATCGCTGATTAAGTTTAAACAATGTCGTTCTGTAAAGCTAAAACAAGTAAAGAATTACAAACAAAAGCACAAGGGCTCAAATTTTATTGATAAGATGGAGATCAGCCAAACGCGTGATTCCAAAGAGTATATACAAAGTTAGAAAATGGTAATTTACAGGGAAAAGGGCTACGTTGAAACATAACGACCACTATCCTTCTATCAACTTTGAGTTCGGGACATCCTGAGCTTCCGTCGAAGATGACCTTTGACTGGAGATTTCCTCCGATAGATGATGCTGTAACTGTTGCTAAGGGACTTGCCTCTGTTGAACATAGTTACTTGCCATTATCCCTAATTTTTGCCTGGATTGTACTATGAGATTTCCAATCCATCGGGATGATTTTTTTCATGTCTCTAACTTTTGCCTGGACCACCATTTCGGGTTTTCAATCCACCAAGACGTTTTTTTTTAGGCGAAGTATTTCTTGACTACATCAACATTCGTGGGGTAGGCAAATTCCTCTCCGTCCATGGTTGCAAGTCTCAAGGCGCTGCCTGAGAAAGCTTTCGTGACCACATAGGGGCCATCATAATTTGGGGTCCATTTTCCCGGAGAGTCAGTGAGAAATGATTGTATCTTCTTGAGAACGAGGTCTCCTTTTCTGAAAATACGAGGTCGGACCTTTTTGTCGAACGCCCTTTTCATTCTCTGTTGATATAACTGACCGTGGCATAGTGCCGTGATTCTCTTTTCTTCGATCAGGTTCAGTTCGTCGTGTCGACTTTGACACCATTCAGCTTCGGTGAGCTGAGCTTCCATCAATACCCGGATTGATGGGATCTCTACTTCTATGGGGAGCACTGCTTCCATGCCATATCCTAGAGAGAAAGGGGTTGCCCCGGTTGAAGTGCGGATAGATGTTCAATAACCGTGAAGAGCAAAGGGTAGCATTTCATGCCAATCTTTATAGGTTACAACCATCTTTTGAACGATCTTCTTGATGTTCTTGTTAACCGCCTCTACCGCTCCGTTCATCTTGGGTCGGTAGGGAGATGAGTTATGGTGTTCAATCTTAAACTCTGCGCACAACTCTTTCATCATCTTATTGTTCAAGTTAGATCCATTATCAGTAATGATCTCGCTTGGAACACCATAACGGCAGATGATATTGTTTTTGATAAATCGGACCACCACTTGTCGGGTTACATTGGCGAATGACGCTGCTTCGACCCACTTGGTGAAATAGTCAATGGCTACCAGGATGAACCGATGTCCGTTTGAAGCCTTGGGCTCAATCATACCAATCATGTCGATTCCCCATATGGAAAATGGCCACGGGGAAGAAAGAACTTTGAGATGTGATGGCGGTACATGAATTTTATCGGAGTATATCTGACACTTGTGACACCTCCTCATGTACTTGTAGCAGTCGGTTTCCATTGTCAGCTAATAGTACCTGGCCCTGAGAATTTTTCTCGCCATCGTGTGTCCGTTGGCATGAGTGCCAAAGGAGCCTTCATGAATTTCTTTCATGAGCATGTCTGCTTCTGGTCTGTCGATACATCGGAGCAAGACCATGTCAAAATTTCTCTTATAAAGAGTGTCACCGCTCAGGAAGAAGTTTCCAACCAATTTTCTGAGGGTTTTCCTGTCTTTTCTGAGTGCCCCAGATGGGTACTCTTGTTTCTGAAGGAAGCATTTGATATCGTGATACCAAGGTCTGTCGTCTATGACTGCTTCAATCGCGAAGATGTAAGCGGGCCGTTCAAGGCGCATGATGTCGATCTTATTTATGTCATTCCATCGACCTACACTAATCATGGAAGAGAGAGTGGCTAATGCATCAGCCATGTGATTCTCATCACGAGGGATGTGATGAAAGTCGACTCTGTTGAAGAAGGGTAACAACCTTCTTGCATAGTCTTTGTAAGGAATCAATCCTGATTGGTATGTGTTCCAATCTCCTTTTATCTGGTTAATAACCAGGGCTGAGTCGCCGTATACGTCCAAGTTTTTGATCCTTAAATCAATTGCTTCCTCGAGACCCAGGATACATACTTCGTATTCGGCCTCGTTGTTCGTACATTTGAACGTAAGTCTGGCAGTGAAAGGAATGTGGGAACCCTGAGGGGTAACAATGATTGCCCAAATTCCGTTTCCATAATGATTGACTGCTCCGTCAAAGATAAGTCCCCACTGGGAACCTGGTTCTGGCCCTTCACTGGGTAGCGGTTCATCGCAGTCTTTCATCTTTAGATACATGACATCTTCGTCTGGGAAGTCAAACCCGATTGGTTCTTGATCGTCAATCGGTTGATGAGCCAAATGATCGGCTAAAATACTTCCTTTAACGGCTTTCTGAGCATGGTACTCTATGTCATATTCTGATAGTAACATCTGCCAACGGGCAATCCTTCCCGTGAGAGCATGTTTTTCGAAAACGTACTTGATTGGATCCATTTCGGAGATCAACCAAGTAGTATGACGAATCATGTACTGGCGAAGACGTTTGGCTGCCCAAGCCAAAGCGCAACAAGTTTTCTCAAGCATTGTGTACCGAGTCTCGCAGTCGGTGAATTTCTTGCTTAGATAGTAAATGGCAGACTCTTTCCTTTTAGTTTCGTCTTGTTGGCCAAGTACACATCCCATTGAGTCCTCTAGGACTGTGAGGTAAATGATCAGTGGTCTTCCTTCCACTGGAGGTGATAGGATCGGAGGATTCAACAGATATTCCTTGATACTGTCGAAGGCGGTTTGGCAATCTTCTGACCAAACGCAATCCTGGTTCTTTTTGAGTAATTTGAAAATCGGCGCACATGTCGCGGTCATAAGGAATATGAATCTGGAGATGTAGTTCAAACGTCCCAGGAATCCTCTGACTTGTTTTTCAGTTTTCGGAGAAGGCATTTCTTGAATGGCCTTGACCTTGTCAGGATCAACTTTAATTCCTTTCTGGCTGACGATGAACCCTAGTAATTTCCCCGAACGAACACTGAAGGTGCACTTATTGGGATTCAAGCGGAGCTTGAATTTTCTTAGACGTTCGAACAATTTTGACAGATGTTCAACGTGCTCATCCTCTGTTCTTGATTTTGCAATCAAATCATCGACATATACCTCGATTTCTTTGTGTATCATGTCATGAAACAGAGTAGTCATGGCCCTTTGATAGGTTGCCCCGACATTCTTCAAACCGAACGGCATTACCTTGTAACAAAAGGTACCCCATGGGGTAATGAACGAAGTTTTCTCCATGACTTTCGGCGCCATTTTGATCTGGTTATAGCCCGAGAATCCATCCATGAAGGAGAATACATTGAACTTTGTTGTGCTGTCAACCAGCATGTCAATGTGTGGTAAAGGAAAGTCGTCCTTTGGACTTGCCTTGTTTAGATCTCTGTAATCAACACACATTCTAACCTTTCCATCCTTTTTGGGAACGGGTACGATGTTGGCTAACCATTGAGGATATTCAGATGTAGCGAGGAAACCCGCGTTGATCTGTTTCTGTACCTCCTCTTTGATTTTGATAGCCATGTCCGGGTGAGTCCGTCTCAACCTTTGCTTTACTGGCGGACATTCCGATCTTAACGGTAAATGATGTTCCACGATGCTGGTATCCAACCCTGGCATATCCTGATAGGACCAAGCGAACACATCGGGGAATTCTTTGAGAAGCTTTATCAGATCTTCTCTGGCAGTTGGACTGAGCAGTGCTCCGATCCTGATTTCTTTTCTCTCTTTTTCTGAACCCAAGTTTACCGTTTCCAATGGCTCCTTGTGAGGTTCAATGGACCTTTCCTCTTGTCTGAGTAATCGGGAAATCTCTTCTGGAATTTCGTTGTCATTTTCTTCTTCAGCCTCGAATACCGGGAACTCAAAGTTGGGAGAGGGCATCGGATCGTATGTTTCAACGGGGTATAAAACAAGCAATTTGCATGACGTGATGATTCGTGTTTAGAAGAGATAGAGAAAATGCAAGTGTGTGCAGTGTTTTGATTTTACTGCTTGTTTTTATTTTTGAATGTTTTTTAGGATTACCATTTTCTGAAAAAAGCGAAAAGAGAAAACAACAATAAATGCGGAAATTACAGAACGACATTATTTTATTAATGAACAAGTCGAATCTTGAAACTACAGCCCTATAAAACAAAACTCACTCGCTCTAGGCAAAGCGAAGAAGGAAATTTACGAAAAGCGAGCCCTATCAAAACATCCGTTTCACCTGGGCAGGGTGAAAGGTTAAAGATGGCAATTACTTTGACTGACGAACGACCTTCGAAACCTCGACGGTAACCCATTGGCGGCGAACTCCTCGGTGAATCACAAAGTCTGGCACCTTCCTTGTTTTGTCTTCAGAAATGACGCTGATTTCTGGTGGAGTAGGATCATTGGAATCTGTCTCCCAAGCAGAGTTGTCGTAGGAGGATTCCTCTGTTGCATTTTGTATACCATTTGTGCTCTCAGCTGTATCTCCCCATCCAGTTGACTGAATATCTTCGAGCCTGATACGAGAGCTTTCGGGAGCGGTGTACTTGACCATATAGTCGTATTTTCCACTTGGTTGTCCCAGAGTGTCCCAAACTTCTTTGGAACTAGAGAAGTCATCCCTCTCGATGACGTTGACCTCAGAAAAAGCATAGTTGATGAATTCTAGTCCTGCAAACGTTGCGAATTCATCTTCATGTTGAGTAGTTTCCGAATGACCTGAGTATTGATCCCATGACATGGCGGGGACACAGGTATTCTGTTCAATGGCGCTCAGCTGAGTTTCATTACACGGCTGAATTTCTTTCCCCAAGTTTCATGGGTAAGGCTGCCACATTGGCAGACCATCCATCGGGCCATAGTAATTATGATCAAAGTTTTCTTTCATCAGAGTGTCTTCCTCTAATGAATTTGGCGGAGCACGGCATCCTTCCGGATCACAATCTCCGTAGATCATTTTGACATCTGATCTTGGTATAAATCTCGGACTTTCTGTAGGAAAGAAAAAAGGCATAGGCACCTCTTCCTGAGACATATAGCCGTCCTTGTTAAGGTAGGACTTCCATTCTTCATCTGTGTCAGAGGGATCTTCCTCATTGATAGCATGAACTGTCTGAGACACTGGGTGAAGAAAACCTCCACTGTGGAAGAAGTTTTGAAGGGGATGAAGACTTTCATCATTGGTGGCTGTCTGGGTACAGGTTGCAGAAAAACCAAGACCCTTCTTTGTTTTATTGTCAATAGGAATGACAAGCCATCCCCATCCGGTTGTATCGGTACTCTCGACCGCTTTGATAGCATCTTTGTATGAAGAAATTGAAGTTCCTTCTTCGGATTGATCGTTCTTGCTCACCGATAGTGCTTGGAACTGAGTTCCAATAACCTCCTCGGGTTCCACACAAGTAGACGATGATAAGTTGCTCACAAGCAAGGCTTGTTCCCCACAAACCGTGACAAGTTGATCGTTCTTGACGAACTTTAGCTTTTGGTGGAGGGTTGAAGTAACCGCTCCAGCCTGATGTATCCAAGGTCTTCCTAATAAACAACTGTATGTTGCCCGGATGTCCATGACCTGGAAAGTGATTTGGAAAGTGTGAGGACCAATAGTTATGGGAAGATCAACTTCGCCGATAACTGTTTTTCTGGATCCGTCGAATGCTTTGACGACGACCTCGCTGACTCTCATCGGAGGGCCCTTAAATGATAATTGCGTCAAAGTGGACTTCGGCATAACTTTCAGGGCTGACCCTGTGTCTACCAGTACATTGGCTAAAGCATCGCCCTGGCAGTTAACTGTAATGTTGAGCGCCATGTTATGACGACGACCCTCTTCAGGTAATTCCTCATCACTAAATCCCAAATTATTGCAGGAAGTGATGTTAGAGACAATGCTATCGAATTGTCTGATTGTTACATCCTGTTCCACAAAGGCTTGCTCCAAGACTTTCTGTAGAGCCTCTCTGTGTGCTTCTGAACTGAGTAACAGTGATAATACTGAGATCTTTGAAGGAGTCTATAACAGTTGATCAACAATGTTATATTCACTCCTTTGGATGAGCTTTAGCATCGCATCTTTGTCTTTTGAAAAGTCGGGATTACCAGATTGACTGACTGGTGGATCAGGAATTTCCGCCTGAAGTTCCTTTTCTTTATTGGATTCTCCAACCCCTCGGTTGAAGATTCGACCGCTCCGTGTTACACGACCGATGTCTGCAATATTCACGACGGAGGGTAATGGAATTTCCTTTCCATTCTCGATTATTGCTGCACCGTATTTGTAAGGGATTGCCTTAGCTGATTCATACGGTAGTGGCCCCGGTAGATAGATGACTATGGGAACCTTCTGATTTTTCTGACCATCATAAGTAATCTCGATCCGTTCCTGGTTGGGAACTTTAGATTCGTCAAGTAGAGGAATGATGGCAAAAACATCCCTGGTCCTATGATGACTAGAGATTGTGACAACATTCTCAACTTGATCGGCGAGGTAGTTCGGCGTCCAGTTGATGGGTCCAGAACCTGGAAATGGATGAATTTCTCCATGATCGACCTGACCCTGAAGAGTTGCTCTCACAAGGTAACACCCTTGGTTACTTTCCAAACAGACGCTACAACTGTCATAGTTGTGTGGTGGCACCTGGCCACGCCCACATTGAATACAATGTAACCTCACTAGGTTACCTTCCAATGATCGGACATCCTAACTTTGACGACGAGTAGGATTCCTGTTATTGATACTAATTTGCTAAGTATCTTCGTCCATATAGATTGGCATCCACCAGTGATTTAACAAGTACTGAAGTGCCTCCTGGACAAGGGTACAACCTCGATCGTTTTCGCAACCCGCTTTACAATTTTGATAGTCATGTGATATTAAGAATCCAAGTCGGACCTGCTCAGCATGTAACTCTACCAGGTTGGTATCCATTACGCGGATGTCGAAGATCTGAACCATGTTGATTTGATATGAGTTCCTATCATGGTAGTCTTGGATCCATCCAAGATCCATCTGACGCTGGAGGGTCTCTTGTATGAAAGAGCATCCCTGTTTGTTTACTGAGCAAATCAGATAGGAACTGTAATTGTGCCGCGGTAGATTATGATACTGGCTTTGCCTTGAGTGCATCGCCACCAAGTTGACATTCATCGCACAGATGTCGTGGTTTTGAATGACGTTGGAATTCGTGTAAACCATGTTAACTCCACGAACTCGGTGCTCTTGGATCCATCCAAGATCCGTTTGTTCCTGTATAGCTGATTGCACTACCGAACATCCTTGGTTATCTTTAGAGCAGATATCACACTGGTGATAATCATGAGGTGGCACATGGCCATATCCACTCTGTCTACAATGCATTTTGACCAGATTGGTCTTTAACAAGAGTACATCGTGAATTTGATAGACATAGTTAGTCTCTTTCTCAATCAGATTGACTGCAGCTTTCTCGTGTTGAGGCAACGGGTTCGTAAGAACATTAGGATTCGTATCTTTGAAAGATAAGAGCCCGCTCCTAACAAGCTTTTGCACGTCGGATTTGAAATTGAGACAAGTCTCAATGTTATTCCCTGAACCTCCTTGATGATAAGGGCATGTTTGATCTGCTTTAAACCAAAAAGGCGGATTTTCCGGAACTGAAAGGGGAGACTTAGTCTGAATGTGCCCCTTAGCCAGCAGTAACGGAAACAGCTCTGCGTACGTTACGGGTATAGGATCAAATCCTGGTGGCCGTATTATACGGTTGTTGTTATATGGAGGACGAGCCTGCTGAAGAGGCTGTTGTGTCCTTTGTTGGTTAGGTTGGCTCTGCGCAACCTGAGGTTGATACATAGGAACAGGCGCGGGGCCGATAACAGGAGTAACAGCTGCTACTGGCTGATAACGACGCCTTTGCTTTCCGAGAGAGATATTCCCAATATCTTGCTCTTTTTTCTTAGGGAGAGCACTACCGTATTTTTTAGTACCGCTCGTCGATCCAGTGTCTTTTACCAAACGTCCTTCTCGGACGGCTTTCTCAAGACGTACGCCCATGCCGACCATTTCGGTGAAATCACTGGGCGCACTGGCAACCATTCGGTCATAGTAAAATGAGCTTAAGGTCTTTAAGAAGATTTTTGTCATCTCTTTTTCCTCAAGAGGTGGGCAAATTTGAGCGGCAATTTCACGCCACCTCTGAGCATACTCCTTAAAGGTTTCCTTTTCCTTTTGCGACATTGATCTGAGTTGATCTCTGTCGGGTGCCATGTCCAAATTGTACTTGTATTGTTGGACGAAGGAAGTACCAAGATCTCTGAATGTACTGATCGTAGTACGGTTTAAACCCATGTACCATTTGAGTGCGGCACCGGTTAAACTATCCTGGAAGTAGTGAATCAGCAGGTCCTGATTCTCCGTCTGAGCTGACATCCGCCGAGCGTACATCACCAGATGGCTCTGAGGGCAAGAGTTACCCTTGTATTTTTCAAAGTCGGGCACTTGGAACTTGTGTGGGACTTTCACATTTGGGACCAAGCAGAGGTCTGCGGCGTCCTTTCCAAATAGATCCTGACCGCGAATGGCTTGCAGCTCTTTCTGCATTTCCAAGAACTGCTCCTGGAATTCATCCATTCTGTCAAACATAGTTTCCTTCTTACCAGAAGGTGTCTGTGGAATTTGTACTTCCGGGACAGTGTGCACCACAGGGGGTGGTACCGTGACTACGGCAGTAAGTCTTGGTGCCTCCCGAAGTTTGTAACCTTCAGGAGTCTTCAGTATGCCCCTAGCATCTTCGCTTTCCCGAAGTTTGTAACCTTCAGGCCCAGCGGCTTCTGTTGCGATTCCCTGATCTTCAGTGATCGGCGGAACATATCCTTCCGGGATATAGTTAACAGGCATGCCCTAAGAACGATCTTTCGGCATCTGATACCTAGGATCATACTTTTCTATGATGGGCATTGAGGTGATCTCTGAGATCACAGTTCTTTGTAGCTGAGCTTCTGCCATGGCTTGCATGTCGTTACGAAGCTTTCTCATATACTCTCTCAGAGCGTCGATCTCTTCTTTCAACTCTCTGTTTTCTTCCTCAAGATCATCCATCCTTTTCTGACGATTGGCCCGAGTATTATACGAATGAGACAGTTTGACTCTAGAATCGAGACACAAACGTGAGATTCGTTGGGAAGAAGAATACGCGATGTGAGAATGATGAATGCAATGATTATATTAATTGTTGTTTTTTTTTATTTAATCAAAATAAACTTCGACAATTAGATTGCAAATATCAAACACTGGGGAAACCCCTTTTTATTGAATTCCAAAGGATTATAGAAATGGAAATACAGTAGATTACAAAGTGCAGAAACAGAAACCTAAACTATTGGGTCCCGAGTCCTCTTCTTTGACCGGGGCGCTTGGGCCGTTGTTGGGTTGTCATTCCTTTGCCAAGTGAAAGGAGTGAGCAAATTCCTTTGGTCATCTTGATTATCTACAGCATGCTGCTCCAAAATTTCAATCAGAGCATCTTTCTCTTTTAGTAGTTGCTGTATTTGGATGCACTCTCCGTCGAGGGTGCGGTACTTGTTCTTCCAAGATCTTCTTTCCTTTTGAACTTTGTTGAGAGTAACCCGAAGCTTTTCAGTTTCCGTCATGAAGTACATGACAGATTCCCTCGGTGGAAGAATTCCGTAACTAGGATAAGGCATTTTTAGCTTGAGAGCTCTGGTTTGTACCCAATGGAGATAAGGCTCCATCGAGACACTGTCCGATTTTCCCAGAGACTCTCGTCCTTTCTTATGAACCTGTTTCCAAGCTTGCACTATTTCCATCTTTAGTGCTCTGTCACTTTCTCCTTCTTTGAAGAAAAGACCTTCCAGATGAACACCCAGTGGGATGTGTCTCATCGGGTATCCAAATTAACGAAGAACTAATATCGGATGATAGTTGATTCCTCCTTTAGTTCCTATGAGAGGTACGCTGGGGAAGTTTCCACAACGGTTAATGATTCTGATTCCCTCATAAATCCTATTACACCAATCTATATCGGAATTGGTGAGAGACATGATCTTCTACGACCAACGTAAGACACTCTTGCAATCCCAAAAAGCAGCAGACTTGGGCAAGTGAGAGATAAACCATTTGTAAAGCAGAGGTACACAGCATGTGATCTCCCCTCCGCTGTACAAATTTTCCAAGTGTACAGAATGATACGCATCTGCGAGCAAAGTCGGCACAGGGTTTCCAATGAGAAAAACCTTAATAGCGTTGATATCGACGAAGTTATTGATGTTGGGAAACAAAAATAACCCGTAGATGAGCAAGACAAAGATGCTTTCAAAAGCAGTCCCGTTCCCTATACTAGCGAAGTATAGAGCCTTTTTTGTCAAGAACTGGGCTGGCAAACCTTGGATGCCACCCTTAGTGGTCATGTGAGTCCTGACCTCAGACTCGTCCAAATGAATTGCTCTTGCAATAGTCTGATTCTTTGGAATTTCTTCCAGTCCAGAAAACGGAGCTCGATCAGTGATATGTAAATCAGTCAGATGAGAATACTCCTCCAGCGTTGGTGATAGCTGGTAATCCGGGAATGTGAAACAGTGATAAACCGGATCGTAGAATTGAATGAGCGCGTCCATGATTCCCTCAATCACATGGACTCTTAACAGTGGTAGCAAACCACTGTGCTTGGCTCTGAAAGCCTCTGGGTTAACGATCATCCTTGCTAACCTTCTCAAATCCCCTAGTTTTGGAACCTTGAAGGTATACTGGCGAGTTCTCCTTCTACCGAAATCCATTAGCGTAATCTTTTTCTCTGATATTTGCAATCACAGTCTTAGTTTAATTTGAAAAACAGAGAGACTAGAAGAGAAGTTTTTTTTTTAATGTTTTAATGTTTTATTAAATGGATGCATGAATGCAGCACACAAAAACATAGAAAAAACATGGGGTCAGAGGGTCGTTTTCATGAAGTCAAGGCTCTACCCATCCCCAAAGGTTTATACTAGGGTGATTTTTTTACCTGTACTCATTATCATCAGCTCCTCCCAGGAAGGAAGACAACAAGCGGATCGCCAGCGAGTTGTGTGCAATCTTAGAGTAAGTTCTATTCACCGAGAATAGATCACCAGCCTCAAATGAGGGTAGTATCGCGTAACAGCTATTTCAGATAGCTTCCGCACTACGAAAGGGTTTGGCTTTTCTAGGTGTATACTCAATCTTTCCACATACGGCATCACCCGCATTCCCATTAGCAGAAAAATAAACACGTATAGCAATTAGGAAAAGCAGTACATATATTTGTCCCTAACAGAAAATGGGTTCCCCGGCGGAAGCCCCAATCTGTAGTTCTCAGCCTAAGAGATGGACCAGCATAGGTCAATCTTTCTCCTCAGCAGAGTTCCCATTTTCTGTGGAAAATGGGGATGATGCCCTAAGGCAGAAAATGACTCTGGCAAGGAATCCCCAGCAGAGTCGCCATTTTACAAGGAAAACAGAAAGAAAGAAAGATGGGCCCCACGGTGGGCGCCATTTTTCTGTAGCGAGCGATTTTGGACGCGGTTCTTAAGCGTTGGTCGCTCTCTGCGGTTTGAGCTTTGACTACAGGTCGATTCATTTTTTATCCTATTGTGAGCTGAATAAGGAAGGGAAATAGATGTCTCCAATTAACCCTGCTTGCATACTGAGTTTAAACAGCGGTCTGTTAGGTTACAGATGCTATCAATGTGGGGGAGCCTTGTACTGGTTATTTGTATTTTTGCCAATACGGTTCTCTTTCTTTTTTATCTAGGCAGAAGGTTTCTGGCAGGGAACAAGGATTAGGATGTTAGGACTAATGCTTTTGAAATACTGCTTTTAACTGATGGAGATATGGGATTTGGGTTTTTTGTTGATTGCGCTCGCTAAGATCTTTTCTTTCGATCTTATGCCTACGTATTCCCGTTTACCGAAACAGGGAAATCAGAGCGTTCGTAGTTCCTCCTATTCTATGGGAGGAAATGAGTGTTTTTGGTGTCTTGTTTAAAGCCCAAGACGTGAAGCGAAAGGTGGTTTGTATCTTGTTCAAAGCCCAAGATGTGAAGCTGAAAGGTCTATTTGTGTCTTGTTCAAAGCCCAAGACGTGAAGCTGAAAGACCTCGACTTTAGAGAGAATTTGTCATCTCTAAAGAGGGGGAAGGAGAATTACTTTAACTGGGATACGCGGATCCGAGCAATGCCATAATTTCCGAAGAAAGGGTTTTAACCTGAAGGAGAAGACTTTAACTCAGTGTAGAGCAATGCCATCTTTCCTTAGGAATTTCTCATGCTAAAAGAGGGACAGTGGCGTGGATATAGATGATCCAGAGGCTTGCCGCTTACAGCGATTAGATGAAAGGAAAGAAGTTGTTGATGTTTGTGTACTGTGAACGAGGCACAACTTTGATGCTAAAAGGTTGATTGGATCAACCAGTGGTTTTCTTATACAAAGCCTAAGAGGAGGCTAATTTCCGCTAGGAAAATCATTATACAAAGCCTAAGAGGAGGCTATTTTGTGTCTCGTACAAAGCCCGAGAGAGAGGCTAAAAGATTTTGACCCGACGATGGAGTCTTTTGGTATCTCATATAAAGCCCGAGATGGAGGCTATTTGACTCAACAAGGGAGTTTTTTTGTATCTCGTATGAAGCCCGAGATGGAGGCGATTGTTTGTTTGACTCTACGAGGGAGTCTTTGTGTCTCGTACGAAGCCCGAGATAGAGGATAAAAGTTTGTTTGACTCTACGAGGGAGTCTTTGTGTCTCGTACGAAGCCCGAGATAGAGGCTAAAAGTTTGACTCAACAAGAGAGTCTTTGATACTCAATAAGAGAGTATTTTTGTATCTCGTACGAAGCCCAAGATGGAGGCTAAAGGTTTGTTTCAGTTGAGTGATAGATCCAATATACTGATTTTAAAAGAGAAAATCAGTTCTTATATGAGCAACACTGTACTCAGGGATTTGATTTGAGGATCAGGGATATTTCCTTCGCTTTGAGGAAACGGGAAATCCAAAGGGTATTGAGACTGTCCGAGTCTGTGGGTTTCCTTCTTATTTAACGAAGGGGGTCACTTGAGAATGTCTTTGAGACTCAAGGAAGTTAGACTGTCCAAGTCTAGAGTTTTTTTCTTTTGTACTATGCTTTGAGAAACAGTAGTAGACTCTACGAAAGGACTGTTCTATGAGGATTACTAGGTTCTATTCCTATACCTCTAGGAGGTCGTCGGGACAATTTGTACGAAGCCCAAGAGGAGGCTGGAAACTTTTAAGAAGACGACGGGTCCTTGTACGAAGCCCAAGAGGAGGCTATCATTCCCGAAGGAAAAGATCATTATACGAAGCCTAAGAGGAGGCTGTGAATACTTCTAAGAAGCCGTAGTGTCCTTGAATAATGCCCAAGAGGAGGCCGATGCTTTTAAGAAGCCCGTGGGTCTATCATCTCCTTTCCATTAGGAGAGATAACTCTTTTAAATATAACAACCACTAGTAAACGTGCGAGGTTTACTATCCAGCGACTTTTAGCTTTTAATGAGGGTTCCTTAGTTAAGGTCCAAGATTATGACCGTAGTGGGTACCCAAACTCCGAGACATTCAAGGCATGCTATTCACAAGGAATAGATCAAGTCAGGAAAGTTTGAGAATTTGGAAGAAACTCAAAGATGCCATTCACGGAGAATACATTCATCTTGGGGAGTAGAGCTTCTTGACGATTCCTAAGGAGGACAGCCGAAGAGAAGACTGTATCTGGTGCTCCTATTGGGGATCTAGGCGTCTATTTCTACGAATAAATGAAACGGCGTCACCTAGTTCTAGACGTAGTTGCCGGGGAAACTCGAAATATCTATACTATTATTACACAGTAGATATAAGTTTATGAAAGGAGACTTACAGTGAGCAGCCCCACAATACAGTTTATAATATGAAAGCAGTAAATGAAAGCGATAACCACTTACTCGGTTGTAGTGCTTCCATGCTGTTTGGTTAGTTGTTCAACAAAGAAAGATTGAAAACAACAGTATATTCAAAATCAAAGGAGAAAGTGCTTTGAAAAAGAAAGATTTGGGGTTTACAGCTCAAGGAGAGGCCCAGGGTTTTATCAGTGAGCACACTGTTGAATTTGTACAGAAGGACTTATACAAGTGACTGGGGCCCAAAAAGGTTTTCTGTACAAAGGGATGGGTCTTACACTCTCTCAAGAGGCCCAAAAAAGGTTTAAAGAAAAAAGAGTGGGGCTTATAACACGAGGGTAGGCCCAAATGATTTTTTCGTTTAAAAATGGCGATCGCGCCGAGGTTTTCTTTTAACGCAGAGGGACTTATGCAATAAGTGAGGCCCAAAATGTTTTGGTTAAAAGGGGGACTGGGTCTTACACTCTAATAGAGGCCCAAAGTGTTTTGAATAGGTCTTATAGCTCAAGGAGAGGCCCAGAAGATTTTTATTTTTAAACGGGCGACGATCGCGCCGTTTACTTGTACAGATGGACTTATACAATGAGTGAGGCCCAATAGTTTTTGTACAAGGGGGGATGGGTCTTACACTCTCTCAAGAGGCCCAAAAAAGTTTTGAAAGTGATTTATGAGGGTTGAATTAATCCAAAACCCTAATTTGTTTTCAAAATGTATTTAATTGAATAAAAATTCAATTAAAATGATCAAAAATTGTTTAACACATGGAAAACAAATTGTGATCTTGGATTAATGCTTCAAAAATTAAGTATTGACCTACAAAATAATTAGAAAGCATTAAAAGTTGCAAAATCAATGTAGAAAAAATATTTAAAATGTCAAAAACAATTAAAATATTAATTCTTTGCAAAAATATCAATTATATGAAATAAATAATATTTTTGGGATTTTTTGTGAAAATAAAATATTTTAACATTTTTGTGAATTATTAAAAAAAGAATCAACTCAAAATCATTAAAACTCAGAGAGAAATTAATTTTTGAATCAATTAAACAAAATCACAAAATTCAAATATTTGAATTTCTAAAAATGGCGCCAAGAACAAGCTGAAGAACACGCGCGTGTTCTTGGTTTCTCAGATTTGCATTTTCTATCCAATCTCCATGAATACGTAATCATATCATGCAATCCACATATCATTATGCTCGCCTCAACCTCACGATCATGTTTATGTACTTTAATTTCATTTAAATTAAACATACAACAAGAAATCACGAAGAGACCTCAAGAACCCTAATTTCTGCATGAAGGCTAGGATTTTTGATACACGATTCAAACAATGCAATTAATTGAGGGAAAACATTCCATGCATGATTATGAACATGTGGCCAAATTATTGTGCGAGGAAATATGCATAGATTGAGAGATGACCAAGCATGTGCTTACCTCTAGGTCGTGACAGCAAGTTCAAAGTGATTTTTGATTTGGAGGTGTTACAGATGAGTGGTGATGTACTGAACAGCTTCCCTACACCCTATGGATTGTGTTTGGATGGTTGGACTTGATTGAAATTGGCTGGATCATTTTGTGGTACCTCAGCTGCACTTTGGTTAAAACCATGAGCAACCAGCTGGTGATTTCTTGAAATTGATGTTTCAGAAGTAATCTAAGTGTTTGATCAGCTCATATGTGATGTATGTAAGGTGTGTGAGTGATTGGTTTGATTGGAATTGCTCTCAAACTCAAAACCCGATAGTGACTTGCCTTAGAAGGCAAAATTGGAGTGAAAGAAGTTATAGTAGAGCAAGTTTGTTTTGCAAGGAATAGTGCATGGCAGCTGGTAAGTAGGTTTGGCCAATGTTGTCCAATGGAAATCCAAGTCTCCTCTAGCCATTGACTAGAGGTTAGGGCACAGAGCTTTGGTCCCCTTGGTCTTGGATAAGTCTTGACTGATTTCAGATGAGAATGGCTCAGTCCATGCCACCTTGATGGTTTCATTGAATGTCTCATTCCAAATTTGAAGTATTGTCCCTATTTTGGCCATTCTAGGTTCAACATGCTATTTCTTGTTCCATGGACTTTGGAGGCTTGGCTCAGTGATTGTCCCCTTTAGATTTAATCCTCTGAGGTGTCCAAGTGGATAGGAGCAATTGAATTTGGCTGATTTTGGCAAATCGACCAAAGTTGCAAATTCTGCCTTGCCTTGACAGATTTCAGCAAGGCAACTTGGCAATGTTGTATCTCATGGTGTAGGCTGAATTTGGCAATGTTCTTGGCCATTTTGGAAAGCTCTTACATGATACAACAATTGTTTGAACAAGTTTGGTTTTGATCTCTTTTGATTCCAAGTGAAAAATCCCCCTACATTTGGCAAAAAGTGAGGCAGAATCTGACTTAGTGAAAATTTCACTAAGTGTTGGAAAAAGTGACATTTTCACTTTTCAGCCACTTTGTTCACTCCATAACTCAAAATCCTTAATGAATTGGAATGACTTGTAGTTGAAGTTTTTGTAGGTGATAATGAGGGCTACAAATCCATCTTTGGATGAGAAAAAATGGCCTTGTGGTTTAGGAGTTATGGTCCTCCAAAGTTGGTACCTTTGCCACTTTATTTTTAACTTAGAAAAATTTCTAAGTTTTATGGTTACCCCTTTTACAAGTTATCTCACTTTTCTTGATTTTTCTTGATGAATGATGATTCAAATCATACATTAACATCATTTTAGGTTTAAAAATCCATTTTGGTGAAAAATCTCAAAAAGTCAAAGTTGACTTTTGTGCACAGTTGACTTTTTATCAGATGAATTCCAAACTGTGCAATTCTTCAGGAAATCATGTCCTTGACCTAAATCAAACTTGATGGACATGTTCCATGGGTGTCATAGGGTATATTCAATCATGTATTAGGGTTTGGGAGCATGTCTTGGTCAAAAGTCAAAGTTACAGTTGACTTTTCTCTTAAAACCCTAATTGTGGTGCAGATGAAATTGAGACTTGTTGCTCAAACTTCTTGGATTAACCCATTGTCCCAAATGGATCAATATGGTATATTAGAGACCCTAAAATCATGTCTTGAGGTCTTGGCTCATGGTTTGTCCCAAAAGTCAACTTAGGGGTGAATTAGGTCAAGAAACGCTAATTCCTGATTTTTGATGAATGCATCCCCTTAGGCAAAATTGACTTGATGCATGGGTTCATGAGGTTCCATGAAGTATATTAGGTCATGTTTTGGATCATTGCCTTGTGCCCAGATGAAAATTTCCATCTGGAGGCCCTGGTCGACCAAAACCCTTATTTGGTGATACTGTCGATCTTGAGACTTGATCCACCTAGAAGGGAGCAGCCTTGTGCTTAATCCTTGAAGTGGGAGTCCTTTTTGATCCATTGTGGATATTTAAGAGATTAGACAAGTTGAAGATCATGTCATTTCTTGATTGATCCTTTGTCTAAGCACTCAGAGAGGGCTTGAAACCCTAATTTTGATTGTATTGGATGCTCACCCATCTTTGGGGAGACTGATGAAGCATGATGGTTCATCCATATTGTGATGATTATTTTCACAATGATGGGAAATCTAAGTGGTCAAAATTTGGGGTATTACAGTGGTTACTACTGCCATGGACCAGATTGTAGAGACACCGTTGATGTGTGAGAATTGTGTTTTGTCAATGAATGAAAGAGTTCTCCAGATTGACCTTATCTGTTTACCGCTTAAGAAAGTGGATGTTGTTTTGGAAATGGATTGGCTTTCCGCTAATTCTGTGTTTATTGGGTGTGAGGAAAAACTGATCATTATTCCGTCCGAAGAGGCTACTTCGAAGGATGTGTTAACCACTATTTTAGAAGGTACGGTGGGAATGATTAATTTCTTGTTCGAGGAAGAAAAGTCTGTTCTTTTGATTCTTACTAAAGAGGAGAGTAGTAGCATTCCAGCTTTGAGTATTCTGGTAGTTTGTGACTTTCCTGAAGTTTTTCCCGAGGATATCACTTCTCTTACTCCAGAGAGGGAAGTGGAATTCTCTATTGACCTGATACCGGGAACGGCTCCAATATCCGTTTCTCTGTATCGGATGACACCACTTGAATTAAGAGAACTAAAGAATCAGTTGGAAGAACAATTGGCTAAGCATTTTGTTCGACCCAGTGTTTCACCCTGGGGAGCTCCAGTGTTATTGGTAAAGAAAAAGGATGGTGGAATGCGATTGTGTATTGATTACCGTCAGTTGAATAAGGTCACCATCAAGAACAAATACCCATTACCAAGGATAGACGACCTGTTGGACCAATTGAAAGGAGCCTGTGTGTTCTCAAAGATTGATCTACGGTCGGGTTATCATCAGATTCGGGTGAAGAGTGCAGATGTACCAAAGACTGCATTTAGAACTCGTTACGGTCATTATGAATTTTTGGTGATGCCTTTCGGTGTGACTAATGCCCCGGCAGTTTTCATGGATTATATGAATCGGATATTCCAACCTTACTTGGACCAATTTGTGGTGATTTTCATTGACGACATTCTTATTTATTCTCGTGATCCTCAAGAGCACGGAGAACACCTAAGAATTGTTTTATCCATCTTACAAGAGAAGCAACTTTTTGCTAAGTTTAGTAAGTGTGAATTTTGGATGTCTGAGGTTAATTTTCCTGGGCATGTAATATCCCAGGGAGGTGTAGCAGTCGACCCATCCAAAGTTGAAGCAGTGATTAATTGGGAGAGACTGAAGAATGCTTATGAAGTTAGAAGTTTCTTGGGTTTGGCAGGGTATTACAGAAGGTTTATTAAGGGATTTTCGCAACTGGCTTTACCATTAACAAGACTTACTCGGAAGGAGTATTCGTATGAGTGGGATTCTGCTTGTGAAAGAAGTTTTAGGAGTTTGAAGGAGAGATTGACTACCGCTCCTGTTTTGGTTATTCCTGATCCTAGCAAGTCATATAAAGTATTTTGTGATGCATCGAAGAAGGGATTAGGTGGGGTGCTAATGCAAGATGGACATGTAGTGGCTTATGCTTCACGACAGCTGAAACTCCATGAAGAGAATTACCCAACGCATGATTTAGAATTGGCGGCAGTTGTTTTTACCTTGAAAATGTGGCGTCACTATTTATATGGTGTACGTTTTGAGATGTTTAGTGACCATAAGAGCTTAAAGTACTTATTTGATCAGAAAGAATTGAATATGCGTCAAAGGTGGTGGATGGAATATTTGAAAGATTATGATTTGGAACTAAAGTACCATCCGGGTAAAGCGAACAAGGTAGCAGATGCTTTGAGCAGGAAAGAGTTGCATAGTGCCGAGTTGATGATGTTAGAGTATGCCTTAATGGAAAGGTTTAGAGACCTAAATCTTCAATTTAATTGGACTCCTGATTGTGTAGTTATGGGAAATTTGAATATTATCTCTACTCTCAGAGAAGAAATCCAACAAGAGCAAGGGTTAGACGAGAAATTGCAGGAAGCGTTATTACAACCGGGTTTTGTGTGAGCTACCGACGGAACAATTTTGTTTAACCAAAGGATTTGTGTCCCGGACAACACGGAGTTAAAACGAAGGATTTTGGAGGAAGCGCATTAGGGTACTTTTACTATACATCCTGGTGCTTCAAAGATGTATCAAGATTTAAAGAGGGACTATTGGTGGTCCGGGATGAAAAGAGATATTGCGGAGTATGTATCGGAATATGTGGTGTGCCAACAAGTGAAGATTGAGCACCAAAGGCCGGGTGGCTTGTTGCAACCTCTAGAGATTTCAATGTGGAAATGGGATAGTATTTCAATGGACTTCGCAGTGGGTTTACCCCGTGCGCAAGGTGGTTATGACTCGATTTGGGTAATTGTGGACCGGTTAACGAAATCAGCGCATTTCTTAGCTGTGAAGACTACCTACAAGGCGAGTCATCTCGCAAGGTTGTTTATTTCAGAGATAGTGAGATTGCATGGTATTCCTACTAGTATCGTTTCAGATAGAGATCCAAAGTTTACTTCTAGATTTTGGAGGGCTTTTCAACAAGCCATGGGAACGAGGTTACATTTGAGTACGTCGAACCATCCGCAAACGGACGGTCAGACGGAACGGACAATACAAACCATGGAGGACATGTTAAGAGCTTGTGTGCTTGAAAGTGGGGGAAATTGGATAGAACTTTTGCCGTTGATCGAATTCTCTTATAATAACAGTTATCATGCAAGTATTGGTATGGCACCTTATGAGGCGTTGTATGGTCGGAAGTGTAGAACGCCATTGTGTTGGACGGAGGTTGGCGATGATAGAATTTTGGGACCCGAGATTATTCACGAGACTACGGAAAAGATTAGAATGATTCGGGAAAAGATTAAACAAGCCCAAGATCGTCAGAAAAGCTATGCAGACAACCGTAGGAGACCGTTAGAATTTAATGAGGGTGATCATGTATTTTTGAAGGTTACTCCGAGATTGAGATTGAAAGGACCATTTAAATTGCGGAAGTTAAGTCCAAGATACGTGGGACTGTATCAAGTCTTAGAAAGAATTGGAGAAGTAGCTTACAGATTAGCCTTACCGCCTTCTCTGTCAGAAATGCACGACATTTTTCATGTGTCTCAGCTTCGGAGATTTGTTCCAGATCCTCTTCAGCCGATTTTGCCGGATACAATTGAGATAGAAGCTGATTTAACGTTTGAGCCTCAGCCGAGTCGTATCACAGGAAGAGAAACTAAAGTGCTGCGGAATAAAGAGATCCCCCTTGTTAAGGTCCAGTGGGACGAGACACATCCGGGAAATGCAACTTGGGAATTGGAATCGGAAATGCGGGAGGTCTATCCTCATCTTTTCAGGTAATTTCTTTAAATTCGTGGGCGAATTTCTATTTAAGGGGGGGAGGATGTAATACCCCATAATTTTGTGAGCATTTTTGGATAATATTTTTATGATCAACTGGGTTCCAGGGTACTCTGAGAAATTATTGGACAAAGTAATTAGAGTAAATCGGCAAACTCGGATTGATTAGATTTAATATTATTTAAACTTGGAATTTCATTAATTGGTGCATTTGAGATAATTTGGATAATTAGTAGTATTACCAATTAATATTTCCTTTGTGTATTTTCTTTTCCTTTACCTTATTTGGGAAATAGATAGAAACATTGGAGAAAGAAAGGAAGAGAAGGAAAAGGAAAGAGGGAAAAGAAGAGAAATTTCACAAGAGCTTAAGAACTTGAATCATCAACCAATCTCCAATCTTTTCATCTCAGTTTCAATCTCCTCGTCTTGTAATCCAGGTGGGTTCTAGTTAGACTCTTTAGATTAAGGTTTTATTGAGTTTTAGCGTTAGGTGATATTGTTAGGAAATGTGGAATTTTACCATAGAATCTTAATTTAACTGCTGAAATTCGATCTTTGATTGTATGTTATACTGGTTGTTATGATTATATCATGTTTTGATTCTTGGTGGTTGTGGAAAATGGATTTTGGGGTTGATTTTGGGGAACCCGTAGCAGAAAAATTCTGCAGGAACACTGCCCATACGCGTATGGGGCATGGCCTTACGCGTATGGGGCATGACCTTAAGCGTATGGCATGAATGGTACGTGTAATGGAGGAAAAATGGAAATTTTCAAGGGGAAAACAGCTCTGCCCATACGCGTATCACCTTTGGAAATACGCGTATGGCTGGGCGAGCCAGATGGGCGGTACGCGTATGGCACAAGGCAATACGCGTACGGTCAGGAAAATTGCACACTTGTGTTTTTCGCGATACTATTTTTGGTTATGTCCATAACTTTTGACTCGGTTATCCGTTTTTAATATTTTTGATATCATTGGAAAGCTCACAGAATGTACTTTCTTACGAAAATGGTTTTAAAGTTTTTGGCCGATTTAATTATGTCAGGATTTTGGGAATAGTGTCGTTTTGTTGATTTTTTAAGCGTTTGATGGTGTGTAATTGTTGTTAAATATGTATGCATGCTAAAATATGGAATAGGGAGAGTGAGAACCATTACCCTAAACAATGTCGGAAAGTGTGAAATGACATAGTGTCAACGCTCGTGCTAGTAAGGCCGAGGCGTGTGTATTGTGTAATCGTAACCGGTTCATTTTGATAGTGCGTTTCATGGGTCTCTGAAACATGTGCACCATTACTTGGCAGGTTTGATTCCGGCGTATAGTACGAATGGAACCTAAGGGTAGAGACTTGTGATGGTTAACAGGCCATGAGAAGTGACGGTTCACGGCTAACAGGCCGTTGTTCCCGATTCCATTTCGTATGCCAAGTAATTTCGAGGATCCATGACTCGGATCGTCTTCTAGACGTAGAAGCGGACGGGAAAAGGGGATGCCTTGGTATGGTTATTGATTTGTGAGATTCTTGAGCTAACAGGCTCAGGACGTACTTCGGTACTAGCGTGAGTTAACAGGCTCACCATGTGTGGATATTAATATAGTGTGTGTACTCAAAGTCACTTCCCTTCCCTTTTGACTTGAGTTAGATTTATTAGAACCTTGTAGAGCCGAGAGGACTTTAAGATAGGGAACTCACTGAGATTTAATGTATCTCACCCCACTGTTGTTGTTTACATCACAGGTACTGCAGGTTCCGCGAAGGGTAAGGATAAGGCCGTGTGATTATCCTTACTTATCCGATGGCTTTGCTTCCATTGTGGAGTTTTGAGATCATTAGTAATCTAGTTATTAGTGTTTTGTCTTTTGAAACATCTTGTAGATATACTATGCCGTAGTTTTTGTATTAGGTTTTTTGGGCATGTATATGTATAATGTGTTTACTAAGAACTTATTGTATATTTCAGTACCAAACGTACTTTTCATGTATAATATATGATTTGATGCATATATATATATATATATATATATATATATATATATATATATATATGTGGGCATTACAGTTGGTATCAGAGCAGGTCGTATCCTCGACCTAGCCATGAAATAGAATAAGTTTTCTTTCTGTTTCATATGCGGCGTGTCGCCATGGGTTTTGTCTGTTATATTTATGGTATTGAGTCTGATCAACTTAATCCTATCTGTATGAAATTTAGGAACATGGCTGACAGGCGCAGAAACAACCGTGGTAGACCAAGGACCACTCCAGCAGGGACTAATCCGCTGGGTGACGAGGGAAATGCACCTTTGTACCAATTTAAGCAACAGATGCAAGCAGAATCAGTTTGTGCAACAAATGGTACAGCAAATGGCTGGTGGTGTGCATCCTCCAGTTGTGGTACCAAAAGCTGCAGGGGGAACCTTTAGGGATTTCATCCGTATGAATCCCCCGGAATTACAGGGAGGGTTAGATCCAGTAAAGGCTCATGAATGGATATCAGGTATGGAAAGGATTTTCCTAATAGTTCAGTGCAGTGAGGAAAACAAGGTGGTCTTCGCCTCTCACTTGTTGAAGGGTTCTGCCATGAGGTGGTGGGAAAGTGCTTCAGCTTTGATGACAATTCAGGAGGTACCAAAGGTATGGGAGCAGTTTAAGGTAATTTTTATGGAGAAATATTTTCCAAGTTCCTTGAGATCTCCGAAGGAATTCGAGTTTCAACAATTGAGACAAGGCAACTTGACTGTGGCTTCTTATGCTGAGAAATTTGAAACTATGGCCGCTTATTCTAGACAAGCCATGTATGCTCCTGATGAGAGGTGGAAGATTGATCAGTTTCTGTTTGGTTTAAGGGCTGAAATTTCACACAGTGTATCTCAGAGAGAATTTACTAGCTATGCTGAATTGTTACGACAGTGTTATGTTGCGGAGCATAGTTTGAAAAAGGTACAAATGGAAGGAGATTTAAGTAGGATGAATCAAAGTGATCGAGGGAGACCGAATCAACAAGTTAGACCAAGGCAACAATCCTTTAAAGGGAAGCAAGCTCAGGGTTCTAGAACTAGCGTGCCTCCTGTATGTCATATGTGTGGACGTAATCATTATGGTAGGTGTAGTTTGGAGGGAATAAGATGTTATCAGTGTAATAAGGTGGGCCACATGGCGAAGGATTGTCCTCAGTGTAGGAATCAGGCACAAGGGAAGAATACCGGTCGAGTGTATACCTTGGATGCAAGGAAGACAAAGGGTGATAACTCCTTGATTGCGGGTACGTGTTTCGTAAATGGACATCCTTGTTTTGTTTTATTTGATTGTGGGGCAACGCATTCTTTTGTGTCCATGCATTGCGTGAAGCGACTTGGGTTGCACGCTGTTCCTTTGTTTCCTCCTATGGTGGTTACTACTGCCATGGACGAGATTGTAGAGACATTGTTGATGTGTGAGAATTGTGTTTTGTTAGTGAATGAAAGAATTTTCTAGATTGACCTTATTTGTTTACCGCTTAAGAAAGTGGATGTTGTTCTGGGAATGGATTGGCTTTCCGCTAATTCTGTGTTTATTGGGTGTGAGGAAAAACTGATCATTATTCCGTCCGAAGAGGCTACTTCGAAGGATGTGTTAACCACTATTTTAGAAGGTACGGTGGGAATGATTAATTTCTTGTTTGAGGAAGAAAAGTCTGTTCTTTTGATTCTTACTAAAGAGGAGAGTAGTAGCATTCCAGCTTTGAGTATTTCGGTAGTTTGTGACTTTCCTGAAGTTTTTCCAGAGGATATCACTTCTCTTCCTCGGGAGAGGGAAGTGGAATTCTCTATTGACCTGATACCGGGAACGGCTCCAATAGCCGTTTCTCCGTATCGGATGGCACCACTTGAATTATGAGAACTAAAGAATCAGTTGGAAGAACTATTGGCTAAGCATTTTGTTCGACCCAGTGTTTCACCCTGGGGAGCTCCAGTGTTATTGGTAAAGAAAAAGGATGGTGGAATGCGATTGTGTATTGATTACCATCAGTTGAATAAGGTCACCATCAAGAACAAATACCCATTACCAAGGATAGACGACCTGTTGGACCAATTGAAAGGAGCCTGTGTGTTCTCGAAGATTGATCTACGGTCGGGTTATCATCAGATTCGGGTGAAGAGTGCATATGTACCAAAGACTGCGTTTAGAACTCGTTACGGTCATTATGAATTTTTGGTGATGCCTTTCGGTGTGACTAATGCCCCGGCAGTTTTCATGGATTATATGAATCAGATATTCCAACCTTACTTGGACCAATTTGTGGTGATTTTCATTGACGACATTCTTATTTATTCTCGTGATCCTCAAGAGCACGGAGAACACCTAAGAATTGTTTTATCCATCTTACAAGAGAAGCAACTTTTTGCTAAGTTGAGTAAGTGTGAATTTTGGATGTCTGAGGTTAATTTTCTTGGGCATGTAATATCCCAGGGAGGTGTAGCAGTCGACCCATCCAAATTTGAAGCAGTGATTAATTGGGAGAGACCGAAGAATGCTTCTGAAGTTAGAAGTTTCTTGGGTTTGGCAGGGTATTACAGAAGGTTTATTAAGGGATTTTCGCAACTGGCTTTACCATTAACAAGACTTACTCGGAAGAAGTATTCGTATGAGTGGGATTCTGCTTGTGAAAGAAGTTTTAGGAGTTTGAAGGAGAGATTGACTACCGCTCCTGTTTTGGTTATTCCTGATCCTAGCAAGTCATATAAAGTATTTTGTGATGCATCGAAGAAGGGATTAGGTGGGGTGCTAATGCAAGATGGACATGTTGTGGCTTATGATTCACGACAACTGAAACTCCATGAAGAGAATTAACCAACGCATGATTTAGAATTGGCGGCAGTTGTTTTTACCTTGAAAATGTGGCGTCACTATTTGTATGGTATACGGTTTGAGATGTTTAGTGACCTTAAGAGCTTAAAGTACTTATTTGATCAGAAAGAATTGAATATACGTCAAAGGAGGTGGATGGAATATTTGAAAGATTATGATTTGGAACTAAAGTACTATCCAGGTAAAGCGAACAAGGTAGCGGATGCTTTGAGCAGGAAAGAGTTGCATAGTGCCGAGTTGATGATGTTAGAGTATGCCTTAATGGAAAGGTTTAGAGACCTAAATCTTCAATTTAATTGGACTCCTGATTGTGTAGTTATGGGAAATTTGAATATTATCTCTACTCTCAGAGAAGAAATCCAACAAGAGCAAGGGTTAGACGAGAAATTGCAGGAAGCGTTATTACAACCGGGTTTTGTGCGAGCTACCGACGGAACAATTTTGTTTAACCAAAGGATTTGTGTCCCGGACAACACGGAGTTAAAACAAAGGATTTTGGAGGAAGCGCATAAGGGTACTTTTACTATACATCCTGGTGCTTCAAAGATGTATCAAGATTTAAAGAGGGACTATTGGTGGTCCGGAATGAAAAGAGATATTGCGGAGTATGTATCAGAATGTGTGGTGTGCCAACAAGTGAAGATTGAGCATCAAAGGCCGGGTGGCTTGTTGCAACCTTTAGAGATTTCGATGTGGAAATGGGATAGTATTTCAATGGACTTCGCAGTGGGTTTACCCCGTGCGCAAGGTGGTTATGACTCGATTTGGGTAATTGTGGACCGGTTAACGAAATCAGCGCATTTCTTGGCTGTGAAGACTACCTACAAGGCGAGTCATCTCGCAAGGTTGTTTATTTCAGAGATAGTGAGATTGCATGGTATTCCTACTAGTATCGTTTCGGATAGAGATCCAAAGTTTACTTCCAGATTTTGGAGGGCTTTTCAAAAAGCCATGGGAACGAGGTTACATTTGAGTACGTCGAACCATCCGCAAACGGACGGTCAGACGGAACGGACAATACAAACCATGGAGGACATGTAAAGAGCTTGTGTGCTTGAAAGTGGGGGAAATTGGATAGAACTTTTGCCGTTGATCGAATTCTCTTATAATAACAGTTATCATGCAAGTATTGGTATGGCACCTTATGAGGCGTTGTATGGTCGGAAGTGTAGAACGCCATTGTGTTGGACGGAGGTTGGCGATGATAGAATTTTGGGACCCGAGATTATTCACGAGACTACGGAAAAGATTAGAATGATTCGGGAAAAGATTAAACAAGCCCAAGATCGTCAGAAAAGCTATGCGGACAACCGTAAGAGACCGTTGGAATTTGATGAGGGTGATCATGTATTTTTGAAGGTTACTCCGAGATTGAGATTGAAAGGACCATTTAAATCACGGAAGTTAAGTCCAAGATACGTGGGACTGTATCAAGTCTTAGAAATAATTGGAGAAGTAGCTTACAGATTAGCCTTACCGCCTTCTCTGTCAGAAATGCATGACATTTTTCATGTGTCTCAGCTTCGGAGATTTGTTCCAGATCCTCTTTAGCCGATTTTGCCGGATACAATTGAGATAGAAGCTGATTTAACGTTTGAGCCTCAGCCGAGTCGTATCACAGGAAGAGAAACTAAAGTGCTCCGGAATAAAGAGATCCCCCTTGTTAAGGTCCAGTGGGATGAGACACATCCGGGAAATGCAACTTGGGAATTGGAATCGGAAATGCGGGAGGTCTATCCTCATCTTTTCAGGTAATTTCTTTAAATTCGTGGGTGAATTTCTATTTAAGGGGGGGGGGGGATGTAATACCCCATAATTTTGTGAGCATTTTTGGATAATATTTTTATGATCGACTGGGTTCCAGGGTACTCTGAGAAATTATTGGACAAAGTAATTAGAGTAAACCGGCGAACTCGGATTGATTAGATTTAATTTTTTTTAAACTTGGAATTTCATTAATTGGTGCATTTGAGATAATTTGGATAATTAGTAGTATTACCAATTAATATTTCCTTTGTGTATTTTCTTTTCCTTTACCTTATTTGGGAAATAGATAGAAACATTGGAGAAAGAAAGGAAGAGAAGGAAAAGGAAAGAGGGAAAAGAAGAGAAATTTCACAAGAGCTCAAGAACTTGAATCATCAACCAATCTCCAATATTTTCATCTCAGTTTCAATCTCCTCGTCTTGTAATCCAGGTGGGTTCTAGTTAGACTCTTTAGATTAAGGTTTTATTGAGTTTTAGAGTTAGGTGATATTGTTAGGAAATGTGGAATTTTACCATAGAATCTTAATCTAACTGCTGAAATTCGATCTTTGATTGTATGTTATACTGGTTGTTATGATTATATCATGTTTTGATGCTTGGTGGTTGTGGAAAATGGATTTTGGGGTTGATTTTGGGGAACCCGTAGCAGAAAAATTCTGCAGGTAATTCTGCAAATTTCCACTGCCCATACGCGTATGGGGCATGGCCTTACGCGTATGGCATGAATGGTACGCGTAATGGAGGAAAAATGGAAATTTTCAAGGGGAAAACAGCTCTGCCCATACGCGTATCACCTTGGGCAATACGCGTATGGCTGGGCAAGCCAGATGGGCGCTACGCGTATGGCACAAGGCAATACGCGTACGGTCAGGAAAATTGCACACTTGTGTTTTTCGCGATACTATTTTTGGTTATGTCCATAAATTTTGACTCGGTTATCCGTTTTTAATATTTTTGATATCATTGAAAAGATCACAAAATGTACTTTATTATGAAAATGGTTTTAAAGTTTTTGGCCGATTTAATTATGTCGGGATTTTGGGAATAGTGTCGTTTTGTTAATTTTTTAAGCGTTTGATGGTGTGTAATTGTTGTTAAATATGTATGCATGCTAAAATATCGAATAGGAAGAGTGAGAACCATTACCCTAAACAATGTTGGAAAGTGTGAAATGACTTAGTGTCAACGCTCGTGCTAGTAAGGCCGAGGCGTGTGTATTGTGTAATCGTAACCGGTTCTTTTTGATAGTGCGTTTCATGGGTCTCGAGCTCCTCTGAAACATGTGCACCATTACTTGGCAGGTTTGATTCTGACGTATAGTACGAATGGAACCTAAGGGTAGAGACTTGTGATGGTTAACAGGCCATGAGAAGTGACGGTTCACGGCTAACAGGCTGTTGTTCCCGAATCCATTTCGTATGCCAAGTAATTTCGAGGATCCATGACTCGGGTCGTCTTCTAGACGTAGAAGCGGAAGGGAAAAGGCGATGCCTTGGTATGGTTATTGATTTGTGAGATTCTTGAGCTAACAGGCTTAGGACGTACTTCGGTACTAGCGTGAGTTAACAGGCTCACCATGTGTGGATATTAATATAGTGTGTGTACTCAAAGTCACTTCCCTTCCCTTTTGACTTGAGTTAGATTTATTAGAACCTTGTAGAGCCGAGAGGACTTTAAGATAGGGAACTCACTGAGATTTGATGTATCTCACCCCACTGTTGTTGTTTACATCACAGGTACTGCAGGTTCCGCGAAGGGTAAGGATAAGGCTGTGTGATTATCCTTAATTATCCGATGGCTTTGCTTCCGTTGTGGAGTTTTGAGATCATTAGTGATCTAGTTCTTAGTGTTTTGTCTTTTGAAACATCTTGTAGATATACTATGCCGTAGTTTTTGTATTAGGTTTTTTGGGCATGTATATGTATAATTTGTTTCCTAAGAACTTATTGTATATTTCAGTACCAAACGTATTTTTCATGTATAATATATGATTTGATGCATATATATATATATATATATATATATATATATATATATATATATATATATATATATATATATATATATATATATATATATGTGGGCATTACAGTTGGTATCAGAGCAGGTCATATCCTCGACCTAGCCATGAAATATAATAAGTTTTCTTTCCGTTTCATATGCGGCGTGTCGCCATGGGTCTTGTCTGTTATATTTATGGTATTGAGTCTGATCAACTTAATCCTATCTGTATGAAATTCAGGAACATGGCTGACAGGTGCAGAAACAACCGTGGTAGACCAAGGACCACTCCAGCTGGGACTAATCCGCCGGGTGACGAGGGAAATGCCCCTTTGTACCAATTTATAAAACAGATGCAACATCAGCAGAATCAGTTTGTGCAACAAATGGTACAGTAAATGGCTGGTGGTGTGCATCCTTCAGTTGTGGTACCAAAAGCTGCAGGGGGAACCTTTAGGGATTTCATCCGTATGAATCCCCCGGAATTTCAGGGAGGGTTAGATCCAGTAAAGGCTCATGAATGGATATCAGGTATGGAAAGGATTTTCCTAATAGTTCAGTGCAGTGAGGAAAACAAGGTGGTCTTCGCCTCTCACTTGTTGAAGGGTTTTGCCATGAGGTGGTGGGAAAATGCTTCAGCTTTGATGACAATTCAAAAGGTACCAAAGGTATGGGAGCAGTTTAAGGTAATTTTTATGGAGAAATATTTTCCAAGTTCCTTGAGATCTCAGAAGGAATTCGAGTTTCAACAATTGAGACAAGGCAACTTGACTGTGGCTTCTTATACTGAGAAATTTGAAACTATGGCCGCTTATTCTAGACAAGCCATGTATGCTCCTGATGAGAGGTGGAAGATTGATCAGTTTCTGTTTGGTTTAAGGGCTGAAATTTCACACAGTGTATCTCAGAGAGAATTTACTAGCTATGCTGAATTGTTACGACAGTGTTATGTTGCGGAGCATAGTTTGAAAAAGGTACAAATGGAAGGAGATTTGAGTAGGATGAATCAAAGTGATCGAGGGAGACCGAATCAACAGGTTAGACCAAGGCAACAATCATTTAAAGGGAAGCAAGCTCAGGGTTCTAGAACTAGTGTGCCTCCGGTATGTCGTATGTGTGGACGTAATCATTATGGTAGGTGTAGTTTGGAGGGAATAAGATGTTATCAGTGTAATAAGGTGGGCCACATGGCGAACGATTGTCCTCAAGGTAGGAATCAGGCACATGGGAAGAATACCGGCCGAGTGTATACCTTGCGAAGGATTATCCATTAACTGGGATGCAAATTGATCACATGAAATCTCTTGATAAAGAAAAATGCAGAAGTAAAGATTATTATATATCAACTCCAAAAGATAATGAAATTGACATTGATCATTTTTTACCAAAGAAGTTTCCATCTCCAGCCATTAGTATAACTCCACCTTCTAATGTAAACACAAAAAACTTCTCTAGTGAAACTCGAAGTCCTAAACAATATACAAGAATCTTCCATCCAGGTGTGTGTCTATCATCTCTTGATCAAAATATTAAAATTAAATTCTTTAAATATTATGCAACATCTAAATAAATATTTTGTAGGTTTATCGTCACTTAATCAAAACACAATCCAACATGTGTTGTTCAACAACACTGCAAATTCTACATCACATCCTTCTAAAGTTGCTTGGCATATACAAGTAATATAATTTAGAAATTTATTTATTTTATATTGTTTGTTTTATACATGCAAAAACGAGAATTATAACGAAAAACATTAGGTAAATATATTTGAATTATATGTTATGAATCTACTAATATATAGAATGTTTTGCAGGATGATAAATGATTTGGTGATGGATATTTCATTCAAAGTAAAAAATGCTTTAAGGATCTAAATATAATTTGCAATTGGTAAATCGGGTGAAGTTAGAGAATATTGAAATTTTAGATGGGTTATTAAGTTTTCGTCAAATTGTTTTTTTTGATGAATTTTGTATTTTATTTTTCGTTAAACAAATTTTATTATATTTATTTTGGTTAGTTTTAGTTGATGGATTTTGTTTTCCTTTAAATTTATATATTGATGGAAACTCGATAATTTGGTATGTTTGGCAAACTTTTATGGTTTAATGTTGTAGTCTCATATGATTGAATGATGAATCCTATTGATAAGTGCTACGACATTGAGATATATTTTACACATTTGATCTCTATAGCGTTTGAAACTTTATTTTGAAGTAGAATTCCTATATTTTATTTGTTTTATAGATTTTATTGCTTGTCTTAAATGCGTCAAGGAATATCGACATAAATAAAATGAACTTTGAATTTAAAAATAAGGTGATTTGTTTTCAAAATTCAGAATGTACTACAACACTTAAGTTTGTTTGTTCCACAAGATCAAGACATAATACAATATCAATTGAGTGTTTCTTGGCGAAAGATTCATCAAAGTTTGTGTACAAAAGGTATAATTATGCTTGATTTGAAAAAATAGTTTTAATAAAAGAGTGTTTTTTCCAATAACAATTTTTTTAATCTTTTATTTAAGTAGTATGTATTTATTCAATAAATTATCTTCACTAAAGAAATAGTATTTTTCATTTATTCAATGATAGTTGACAACATAATATTGAATGTAAACTGTACAAATATTGTATAGAAATTTAGGCTTTTTTTTAATCTTTTCATCTCATTTATATTATTAAGGTGTTATTTTATAAAGTAAGAGGGTACACATCCCTCATTTGTGTAAAGAAAAAGGAAAAACAAATAGAAAAATAAAATTTTATATATATTTTAAAATTATTAATTTTTTCAAGAAATATATTAGATTTTTTTTCAAAGCGAAAACTTTTTTCCTATTATTATTTACGGTGAAAAAAATAGTTTAAAAATTACATGCATTGTCATCTAATTATATATCAATATTTCTGATTTTACTATATTAATTAAAAAACATCTTAACTAATTTTTATATATTGAAGTTCTACAAAGATTCATATATAAAATATGCATCATTTAAAAATAGGCACGTCGTCAATTTTAAATGAAAAAAGGACGGGTGGGTTTACTTAACATTGTGCTTAATGTTGTCTCGATTTTTGTTCTTATCTTATAGGAAAATTCGTATAAAGGTTTGAAGGAAAATAGTTTACATTCAAAAATGTTGTTGCGGGGAGGTGTTAAAGGTGAATCTAAAAACTCTTGTGTTATTTGGATTTATGTGTGCAAGCCTAAGAGTAAAGGTGATTTGGGGGCTAGAGATCCCCGCTTGGTCAAATTAGCTCTTTTGTCTAAGTTGAAGTGGCGTCTTATCTCAAATGGGCTTGGTCTTTGAAGAGATACCTGTATTGCATTTAGCGGTGCTTCCACAGTCTTTTATCCAAGGGGTGGTAAAGATTCAGGCTTTTGTAGTTACTCCCCCCTTTGGAAAGAAGTTTTCCATCTAGGCTCTAAACTGGATGATTATTAAGACTTGGTTGTGAATGGTATTAATACGATGGTCGGATCAGAGTTTCAAGCATCTTTTTGGACCGGATGGTGGATTATATACCTCTTACATATAGGTTCCCTCGGTTGTTCTTCATACCTGACTATCGTGAGGGAAGTTTGGGAGAGGTAGGTATGTGGGTAGATGAGATCCGTGTTTGGGACTTCAAGTAGAGGAGGCATTTCTTTGTTCATGAGGAACATGTTGTTGCCTAATTCTTTTTTGTCATCCAAGGGTATATCTTCTACGTGTATAGAGATAGGTGGACTTGGAAGTTTTCCAAGGACAGTATTATTTTTGGTTTCTCTACGTATCATTCACTTCCGGCTTCGTCTATTTCTTCGAGGCACTTGTCTTCCACATTTAATCTTTCTAACCCTTTCATTTGGGTAGTTGAGTTCCTTCTAAGGTGACTGTTTTTTCTTGGCGGCTTCTCCTTGATAGGTTCCAATCAAGAGAGAACTTATTCAATATAAAGGTGATTGTGGACCCTCGTCTTACCATGAGTCCATTTTGTGGTGCCTATGTCTAGTCAGCTTCTCATTTGTTTGTCACTTGTGACTTAGTTAGTAGTGTCAGGTATATAATTTTTAGTTAGTTGAGGCTGTAACAGAATTCACCCATTCATTTTTTAGAAGACATGCTGATTTTCTCATTGGAAGAGTCACCATAGGCTTTTTCTCCATATTCAATAAAAGCCACGCCAAACCCATAACTATCGCTAAGCATGATAAGATTAGGGTTGGTTGATTAACCTATAAAGGATCGACATTTAGAATTTATGGTTTTTCAATCTCGGTGGATGATGAAGTGTTTCCACCATCAGATTTGTTTATCAATAGAGGAGATATATTCCCCATGTTAGCCATTATAAGAACGAATGAATAAAAAACAAAAAATTGCAGGAAAGGGGATGAAAATGGTACATGAGAAGGAAATTGCAAGGAAGTGATACCTAATCTAAATTATTTCAATCAAACCTATCCTATTGAATTGCCTTTTCGAACAGGTAACCGTAAATCAATTTTTAATTTATCAATAATGCGAAGAATCAAACACATACAAAAATAATTCATATTAGAATTAAACTCTTATTCATTTCAATCATTAATTTAGAAATAAAAACTTTATCAAAGACATTTGACACACCCCTAGCATTAGGGGGTTTAATACAAGTCTTTGTTGATTAAAAAAAATTAATATTAAATCTTTTAAAAATAATTTTCTAAAAACACTTGGTAGTACCTTTTATGAAATATTTTATCAAGATTTTACGATTTTTCTTTTAAAAATATACTATTTTTCTTTAATGACACGTGATGGTATTATTTTATTAAATGATGATTATTATACGCGTACTCGGCAATGGCATCCATAATAAATATTTGGGATGAGGGGAAACAATATTGTCAATAATACTTATACAAAATTATATTTATTTTAAAAAATATTTAAAATTTTTTTTAAAACAGTATAATATTTATATTAGAGTCTTTAAATAAAATATTTTATATTGCAGAATATTTTTAATACTAGACAAACTGTACAAATTAAAAAAATTATAATTAAACAAGATATGAATTTATTTAAGTTCCTTCTCATAAATTTGTGCATTTAATTTTTGTAAAAATTGACTTATATAAGTGATAATTTATTTTTTATGGGAACAATTTTAAAAGTTTTAAAAACTTAATTGGCAATATATTTTACTTTGAACCCCCTTATGGATGCATCTTCATCCGCCCCAGTTACTAAGGAAATTAATATAATTAATTATGTTTTTATAAAGATAATTTAATAATTAATTATAATAGTAATTTTATAAAATACTTAAATATTTTATTATTGATTTGACTATAAAACCAATTTATAGATTATAAAATGCGAGTATAAAATAAGCCAATAGAATTATTATTATTTTATTAATTTTTGAAATTTAGAAAATCAAAATGGTTATATATTACTAAGATTTATTGATTTTTTTCATTGACTAAACCAATATAAAATTAGTTAGGTAATTATAAAGTTCTTGTATAATTTTTTAGTATATAGTATTTTATTCAATTTTTTATGGTAATTAGTTTTTAAATATAGTTTTGTGGTCAACACTCCTTTATTAAATATGTTGAGAAAGGAAATACATTATAAATAGTCTTTTTATATTTAAAAGAATATTAGTTTATTAATCAAGTCAAAGTGAATATATCTCACTTTAATTTTTTCCTTACATGCTTTTTTTTCTCATAATAAATAAATAAAATAATTATAATTATATGGTGTAATTCCCACAATACACGCATTTTATTTGGTACTGACACATCAAAAGTGCCTAATGGCATAGTTCACATTCTTGTCCATTCTAAAACACAAATTCAATCTATGGTACAAGTCATGGAAATTAGCCAAAGAAAATAAAATCTAAGAATATACAATATCCTCAATTGTATGCAACAAATACACAGCGGAAAAATACTAAAGCCAAGCCTCTCTTGAAACATCCCAACATTTCTCCACTTGCAAATCAAACCTGCAATTACCTGAAATAAAGCAACTATAGTGGGGTGAGATACATCAAATCTCAGTGAGTTCCCTATTTTACTGTCCTCTCGGCTCTACAAGGTTCTAATAAACCTAACTCAAGTCAAAAGGGAAAGGAAATGACCTTGAGTTCATAATCTCACACTATATGGAAACATGACATGAGTTCATTAACTCACCACATCATTAATCGATAACCGGTACCAAGGTATCTCTTCTTCCCGTCCGCTTCTACGTCTAGAAGGCGACCCGAGTCATAGATCCTTGTAGTTACTTGGCATACGAATTGGATTCGGGATCACCGGCCTGTTAACCGTGAACCGTCACTTCTCATGGCCTGTTAACCATCACAAGTCTCTACCCAATGCATAGGATCCAATCGTACTACACGTAGGGAATCAAACCTACCAAGTAATCCTGCCTGCACTTCAGAGGAGCTCGAGACTCATGAAGGCCTCTCAAAATAAAATGGTTACGATTACATGATAACACAACAAAATAATGTATTCGACAATGCCTAGGTTATAATGCCTCAAGGCCTTTCTTGTCCTTCAAACCACAAAGTTAACCTCATGTTCCATACTAGTGTTCCACTCTCGACTAGGCCAATACCGGCAAGGATGCACTTTCTTACAACACGTGCCCAAGTATTGCCATTTAGAGTGGTCTACCATTCCTAGTTCGTCCTAGGTTTTCTTATTGTCAAGGTTGATGTTTTCCTCACTCTTCCTATTTCATTTCATATTAACATGCATATTCACTCACAACATGTTAAACAATAATAGGATAGGCAAAACACATCATAATGGCATAATAGAATAATATACCACAATTTAAAACATAATTTTATCACTTCCAAACTTTCCCGATTATTTAATCAGTCGGTAAATTTGACATATATCAGCCCCATTGCTTAGAATATTTCCTTAGCTTCACATCGATATAAAGAACGCTTAAATCGGACACCCGAGTAAAAAGTTATGAATTTTAGAAAAATATTTTCCAAAGGTTACAGTGTTAATCGGTTAACGCATATGGTTAACAGATTAACCAAATTCAGAAACTTTTTGTTAACCGATTAACCAAAATGGTTAATCGATTAACCAGTTCACTTTCCACGTAAAACAACAGATTTCTCACTGGTTAATCGGTTAACCCATAGCGTTAATCGATTAACCACGTTGCAGAAACCCAAAAACTCAGTTTTCTTGGATTCTTTCCATTCCAATCCCAATCAAAACCATTTCAAACATTCAACCAAGCATAAACAGATGATTATACATATATAATGGTTGTTCTATACGATTTATATCTCATTTCAACCGTTAGATTCTTTGATTTTACGAAAATACTCATTTTCTCAAAAATCTAACCTAACTCTAAAACCTCAAGAAAACTCTACACTAAAGTCTATATCTAGAACCCACCTGATAATCGAAGAGGAGTTTGAAGAAGATGATGAATCGAAGAAGATGATCTATGAGCTTTTCTTCTTCTTCCATGGCTTTTTCCTCTTTTCCTCTTTTTCTCCTCTTTCTCTTCTTCTTTTCCTTTTCTTTTCTTACCAACTTCTTCTTTCTCTTTCTTTCTCTTATACAAATATATATATATATATATATATATATATATATATATATATATATAATACTATTATTATATAATATAGTCCAATAGAGTAAAATATCTCCGATTGATATTTTGTCATCTCAAACCAATTGATCAATTATTAGAGTTATCTTAAAATACTTTCTTGAACTATCAATTATTAATCCATCTCATTAATAAAATAATTAATCTCTTCAGAGTTCATTAGTTGCTCTATTGATCCCAAATGTCACTACTTAAAGCACTTAGAGGATTCCATTTATCCAATTTACCAATGATAGAGTACATAGATACTTATCTGATCTCATCTGATATCCAATTGAGCATTTCAATAATATGGAGTATTATATATGGTACCTACTTTGACTGCATTGATTGAAATATTAACAAATAACATTTCTCGGCTATATATATTGGTTATCAATTTTTTAAATCACTTACAATTTTATTTTCTTTTCTTCTATTCTTCTAGTTTTATTGACACTTATTTTCTCACGCTATCATCCTTAAATCAATAGGTATTTCTCTTGTTATTCTCCTTGTTTACTTTTCAAAAGCTTCCAATATTTCATATATTTCTTGGTTTTTGTGAACTCCTTTTTTATATATCTTTATCCTTGCCATTTTAAAATATTCATTAATTATTTCTATGACATACATGGACGTCGAGTGTTTGAATGATCTTTTGAAATTAAATTTTTTTTTTATCTTGATAAATTGTTAATTTTATATACATATATATTTTTTAGGTAATCTTGAGATAATTGCGGCTAAGGTTTGGCACTAAAGTTATTCTTTATCATAACTTTTTTTATAAAATATAAATGTGACGAGCGGAATATTTGTACAATTTTTTTCATTTTGCACATGACATTTGCATATAAGTTATAGCTTATGTAGAGATTTTTAATTTAAACGTGAGATCAAATCTATTATATTTTGTTTATATTCTATATACAAAATTTTATATGTATTTAAATTTTTATTTAAATCAATTGTATTCAGTTAAATAGTTTAGTTATTTTTTTAATAGAGTTTTTTTAGTAATTCAAATAAGTTATTGCTGGGTATTTCATTGGAATAAAATAATTTAACTAATTTTCCTAATATTTATTTATTTATAGTTCATAAAATGTTCACTATTTATCCTTTTGTCTTTTTGTTATTACTATTGATTTTGACATCTAATATATTTAATAATACACATTTGATGTCAACATCAATATTAATAGATTTAAAACTAGGTCTCTACTATTTAAACGAAATCCTCCCATATATTTTCCGAACTTAAAACGGATGCTAATGTATATTATAGTTTGAATCAGAAGATGGATCGTCTAAAAAATGCATGGAATCAAGAACCAAATAGTAGCTTTGGCACAGATAAATGTTTTCATGAATTTGAAGTGGATGATGAGTTAGATTTATATTATTCAGATATTATGAGACCCTCGTCGCCGGAAACTCATGTGCCTGATCCATTAGTAAACATTGGGAAATTTGTTTCTGTGGTTCTTAAACCAGTTAATACATTAACTGGGATGCAAATTGATCACATGAAATCTCTTGATAAAGAAAAATGCAGAAGTAAAGATTATTATATTTCAACTCCAAAATATAATGAAATTGACATTGATCCTTTTTTACCAAAGAAGTTTCCATCTCCAGCCATTAGTATAACTCCACCTTCTAATGTAAACACAAAAAACTTCTCTAGTGAAACTCCAAGTCCTAAACAATATGCCAGAATCTTCCATCCAGGTGTGTGTCTATCATCTCTTGATCAAAATATTAAAATTAAATTCTTTAAATATTATGCAACATCTAAATAAATATTTTGTAGGTTTATCAGCACTTAATCAAAACACAATCCAACATGTGTTGTTCAACAACACCGCAAATTCTACATCACATCCTTCTAAAGTTGCTTGGCATATGCAGGTAATATAATTTAGAAATTTATTTATTTTATATTGTTTGTTTAATGCATGGAAAAACGAGAATTATAACGAAAAACATTAGGTAAATATATTTGAATTATATGTTATGAATCTACTAATATATTGAATGTTTTGCAGGATGATAAATGATTTGGTGATGGATTTTTCATTCAAAGTAAAAAATGCTTTAAGGATCTAAATATAATTTGCAATTGGTAAATCGGGTGCAGTTAGAGAATATTGAAATTTTAGATGGGTTTTTAAGTTTTCGTGAAATTGTTTTTTTTGATGAATTTTGTATTTTATTTTTCGTTAAACAAATTTTATTATATTTATTTTGGTTAGTTTTAGTTGATGGATTTTGTTTTCCTTTAAATTTATATATTGATGGAAACTCGATAATTTGGTATGTTTGGCAAACTTTTATGGTTTAATGTTGTAGTCACATATGATTGAATGATGAATCCTATTGATAAGTGCTACGACATTTAGATATATTTTACACATTTGATCTCTATAGAGTTTGAAACTTTATTTTGAAGTAGAATTCCTATATTTTATTTATTTTATAGATTTTATTGCTTGTCTTAAATGCGTCAAGGAATATCGACATAAATAAAATGAACCTTGAATTTAAAAATAAGGTGATTTGTTTTCAAAATTCAGAATGTACTACAACACTTAAGTTTGTTTGTTCCACAAGATCAAGACATAATACAATATCAATTGAGTGTTTCTTGGCGAAAGTTTCATCAAAGTTTGTGTACAAAAGGTATAAATATGTTTGTTTTGAAAAAATAGGTTTAATAAAAGAGTATTTTTTCCAATAACAATTTTTTTAATCTTTTATTTAAGTAGTATGTATTTATTCAATAAATTATCTTCACTAAAGAAATAGTATTTTTCATTTATTCAATGATAGTTGACAACATAATATTGAATGTAAACTTTACAAATATTGTATAGAAATTTAGGCTTTTTTTTTCTCTTTTCATCTCATTTATATTATTAAGGTGTTATTTTATAAAGTAAGAGGGTACACATCCCTCATTTGTGTAAAGAAAAAGGAAAAACAAATAGAAAAATAAAATTTTATATATATTTTAAAATTATTAATTTTTTCAAGAAATATATTAGATTTTTTTTCAAAGCGAAAACTTTTTTCCTATTATTATTTACGGTGAAAAAAATAGTTTAAAAATTACATGCATTGTCATCTAATTATATATCAATATTTCTGATTTTACTATATTAATTAAACAACATCTTAACTAATTTTTATATATTGAAGTTCTACAAAGATTCATATATAAATTATGCATCATTTAAAAATAGGCACGTCGTCAATTTTAAATGAAAAAAGGACGGGTGGGTTTACTTAACATTGTGCTTAATGTTGTCTCGATTTTTGTTCTTATCTTATAGGAAAATTCGTATAAAGGTTTGGAGGAACATAGTTTACATTCAAAAATGTTGTTGCGGGGAGGTGTTAAAGGTGAATCTAAAAACTCTTGTGTTATTTGGATTTATGTGTGCAAGCCTAAGAGTAAAGGTGATTTGGGGGCTAGAGATCCCCGCTTGGTCAAATTAGCTCTTTTGTCTAAGTTGAAGTGGCGTCTTATCTCAAATGGGCTTGGTCTTTGAAGAGATACCTGTATTGCATTTAGTGGTGCTTCCACAGTCTTTTATCCAAGGGGTGGTAAAGATTCAGGCTTTTGTAGTTACTCCCCCGTTGGAAAGAAGTTTTCCATCTAGGCTCTAAACTGGATGATTATTATGACTTGGTTGTGAATGGTATTAATACGATGGTCGGATCAGAGTTTCAAGCATCTTTTTGGACCGGATGGTGGATTATATACCTCTTACGTATAGGTTCCCTCGGTTGTTCTTCACACCTGACTATCCTGAGGGAAGTTTGGGAGAGGTAGGTATGTGGGTAGATGAGACCCATGTTTGGGACTTCAGGTAGAGGAGGCATTTCGTTGTTCATGAGGAACATGTTGTTCCTTAATTCTTTTTTGTCATCCAAGGGTATATCTTCAACGTGTATAGAGATAGGTGGACTTAGAAGTTTTCCAAGGACAGTATTATTTTTGGTTTCTCTACGTATCATTCACTTCCGGCTTCGTCTATTTCTTCAAGGCACTTGTCTTCCACATTTAATCTTTTTAACCCTTTCATTTGGGTAGTTGAGTTCCTTCTAAGGTGACTGTTTTTTCTTGGCGGCTACTCCTTGATAGGTTCCAATCAAGAGAGAACTTATTCAATATAAAGGTGATTGTGGACCCTCGTCTTACCATGAGTCAATTTTGTGGTGCCTATGTCTAGTCAGCTTCTCATTTGTTTGTCACTTGTGACTTAGTTAGTAGTGTCAGGTATAGAATTTTTAGTTAGTTGAGGCTGTAACAGAATTCACCCATTCATTTTTTAGAAGACATGTTCATTTTTTCATTGGAAGAGTCACTATAGGCTTTTTCTCCATATTCAATAAAAGCCACGCCAAACCCATAACTATCGCTAAGCATGATAAGATTAGGGTTGGTTGATTAACTTATAAAGGATCGACATTTAGAATTTATGGTTTTTCAATCTCGGTGGATGATGAAGTGTTTCCACCATCAGATTTGTTTATCAATAGCGCAGATATATTCCCCATGTTAGCCATTATAAGAACGAATGAATAAAAAACAAAAAATTGCAGGAAAGGGGATTAAAATGGTACATGAGAAGGAAATGGCAAGGAAGTGATACCTAATCTAAATTATTTCAATCAAACCTATCCTATTGAATTGCCTTTTCCAACAGGTAACCGTAAATCAATTTTTATTTTATCAATAATGCGAAGAATCAAACACATACAAAAATAATTCATATTAGAATAAAACTCTTAGTCATTACAATCATTAATTTAGAAATAAAAACTTTATCAAAGACATTTGACACACCCCTAGCATTAGGGGGTTTAATACAAGTCTTTGTTGATTAAAAAAAATTAATATTAAATCTTTTAAAAATAATTTTCTAAAAACACTTGGTAGTACCTTTTAAGAAATATTTTATCCATATTTTGCGATTTTTCTTTTAAAAATATACTATTTTTCTTTAATGGCACGTGTTGGTATTATTTTATTAAATGATGATTATTATACGCGTACTCGGCAATGGCATCCATAATAAATATTTGGGATGAGGGGAAACAATATTGTCAATAATACTTATACAAAATTATATTTATTTTAAAAAACTATTTAAAATTTTTTTTAAAACAATATAATATTTATATTAGAGTCTTTAAATAAAATATTTTATATTGCAGAATATTTTTAATACAAAACAAACTGTAAAAATAAAAAAAATTATAATTAAACAAGATATGAATTTATTTAAGTTCCTTCTCATAAATTTGTACATTTAATTTTTGTAAAAATTGACTTATATAAGTGATAATTAATTTTTTATGGGAACAATTTTAAAAGTTTTAAAAACTTAATTGGCAATATATTTTACTTTGAACCCCCTTATGGATGCATCTTCATCCGCCCCAGTTACTAAGGAAATTAATATAATTAATTATGTTTTTATAAAGATAATTTAATAATTAATTATAATAGTAATTTTATAAAATACCTAAATATTTTATTATTGATTTGACTATAAAATCAATTTATCAGATTATAAAATGCGAGTATAAAATAAGCAAATAGAATTATTATTATTTTATTAATTTTTGAAATTTAGAAAATCAAAATGGTTATATATTACTAAAATTTCTTGATTTTTTTCATTGACAAAACCAATATAAAATTAGTTAGCTAATTATAAGGTTCTTGTATGATTTTTTAGTATAAAGTATTTTATTCAATTTTTTATGGTAATTAGTTTTTAAATATAGTTTTGTGGTCAACACTCCTTTATTAAATATGTTGAGAAAGGAAATACATTATAAATAGTCTTTTTATATTTAAAAGAATATTAGTTTATTAATCAAGTCAAAGTGAATATATCTCACTTTAATTTTTTCCTTACATGCTTTTTTTTCTCATAATAAATAAATAAAATAATTATAATTATATGGTACCTACTTTGACTGCATTGATTGAAATATTAACGAATAACATTTCTCGGCTATATATATTGGTTATCAATTTTTTAAATCACTTACAATTTTATTTTCTTTTCTTCTATTCTTCTAGTTTTATTGACACTTATTTTCTTACGCTATCATCCTCAAATCAATAGGTATTTCTCTTGTTATTCTCCTTGTTTACTTTTCCAAAGCTTCCAATATTTGATATATTTCTTGGTTTTTGTGAACTCCTTTTTTTTATATCTTTATGCTTGCCATTTTTAAATATTCATTAATTATTTCTATGACATACATGGACATCGAGTGTTTGAATGATCTTTTGAAATTAAATTTTTTTTTTATCTTGATAAATTGTTAATTTTATATACATATATATTTTTTAGGCATTCTTGAGATACTTGCTGCTAAGGTTCGGCACTAAAGTTATTCTTTATCATAACTTTTTTTATAAAATATAAATGTGATGAGCGGAATACTTGTACAATTTTTTTCATTTTGCACATGACATTTGCATATAAGTTATAGCTTATGTAGAGATTTTTAATTTAAACGTGAGATCAAATCTATTATATTTTGTTTATATTCTATATACAAAATTTTATATGTATTTAATTTATTATTTAAATCAATTGTATTCAGTTAAATAATTTAGTTAGTTTTGTAATAGAGTTTTTTTAATAATTCAAATAAGTTATTGCTGGGTATTTCATTGGAATAAAATAATTTAACTAATTTTCCTAATATTTATTTATTTATAGTTCATAAAATGTTCACTATTTATCTTTTTGTCTTTTTGTTATTATTATTGATTTTGACATCTAATATATTTAATAATACACATTTGATGTCAACATCAATATTAATAGATTTAAAACTAGGTCTCTACTATTTAAACGAAATCCTCCCATATATTTTCCGAACTTAAAACGGATGCTAATGTATATTATAATTTGAATCAGAAGATGGATCGTCTAAAAAATGCATGGAATCAAGAACCACATAGTAGCTTTGGCACAGATAAATGTTTTCATGAATTTGAAGTGGATGATGAGTTAGATTTATATTATTCAGATATTATGAGACCCTCGTCGCCGGAAACTCATGTGCCTGATCCATTAGTAAACATTGGGAAATTTGTTTCTGTGGTTCTTAAACCAGTTAATACATTAACTGGGATGCAAATTGATCACATGAAATCTCTTGATAAAGAAAAATGCAGAAGTAAAGATTATTATATTTCAACTCCAAAAGATAATGAAATTGACATTGATCCTTTTTTACCAAAGAAGTTTCCATCTCCAGCCATTAGTATAACTCCACCTTCTAATGTAAACACAAAATTCTTCTCTAGTGAAACTCCAAGTCCTAAACAATATGCCAGAATCTTCCATCCAGGTGTGTGTCTATCATCTCTTGATCAAAATATTAAAATTAAATTCTTTAAATATTATGCAACATCTAAATAAATATTTTGTAGGTTTATCAGCACTTAATCAAAACACAATCCAACATGTGTTGTTCAACAACACCGCAAATTCTACATCGCATCCTTCTAAAGTTGCTTGGCATATGCAGGTAATATAATTTAGAAATTTATTTATTTTATATTGTTTGTTTAATGCATGGAAAAACGAGAATTATAACGAAAAACATTAGGTAAATATATTTGAATTATATGTTATGAATCTACTAATATATTGAATGTTTTGCAGGATGATAAATGATTTGGTGATGGATTTTTCATTCAAAGTAAAAAATGCTTTAAGGATCTAAATATAATTTGCAATTGGTAAATCGGGTGAAGTTAGAGAATATTGAAATTTTAGATGGGTTTTTAAGTTTTCGTGAAATTGTTTTTTTTGATGAATTTTGTATTTTATTTTTCGTTAAACAAATTTTATTATATTTATTTTGGTTAGTTTTAGTTGATGGATTTTGTTTTCCTTTAAATTTATATATTGATGGAAACTCGATAATTTGGTATGTTTGGCAAACTTTTATGGTTTAATGTTGTAGTCACATATGATTGAATGATGAATCCTATTGATAAGTGCTACGACATTTAGATATATTTTACACATTTGATCTCTATAGAGTTTGAAACTTTATTTTGAAGTAGAATTCCTATATTTTATTTATTTTATAGATTTTATTGCTTGTCTTAAATGCGTCAAGGAATATCGACATAAATAAAATGAACTTTGAATTTAAAAATAAGGTGATTTGTTTTCAAAATTCAGAATGTACTACAACACTTAAGTTTGTTTGTTCCACAAGATCAAGACATAATACAATATCAATTGAGTGTTTCTTGGCGAAAGTTTCATCAAAGTTTGTGTACAAAAGGTATAAATATGTTTGTTTTGAAAAAATAGGTTTAATAAAAGAGTGTTTTTTCCAATAACAATTTTTTTAATCTTTTATTTAAGTAGTATGTATTTATTCAATAAATTATCTTCACTAAAGAAATAGTATTTTTCATTTATTCAATGATAGTTGACAACATAATATTGAATGTAAACTTTACAAATATTGTATAGAAATTTAGGCTTTTTTTTTCTCTTTTCATCTCATTTATATTTTTAAGGTGTTATTTTATAAAGTAAGAGGGTACACATCCCTCATTTGTGTAAAGAAAAAGGAAAAACAAATAGAAAAATAAAATTTTATATATATTTTAAAATTATTAATTTTTTCAAGAAATATATTAGATTTTTTTTCAAAGCGAAAACTTTTCTCCTATTATTATTTAAGGTGAAAAAAATAGTTTAAAAATTACATGCATTGTCATCTAATTATATATCAATATTTCTGATTTTACTATATTAATTAAACAACATCTTAACTAATTTTTATATATTGAAGTTCTACAAAGATTCATATATAAATTATGCATCATTTAAAAATAGGCACGTCGTCAATTTTAAATGAAAAAAGGACGGGTGGGTTTACTTAACATTGTGCTTAATGTTGTCTCGATTTTTGTTCTTATCTTATAGGAAAATTCGTATAAAGGTTTGGAGGAACATAGTTTACATTCAAAAATGTTGTTGAGGGGAGGTGTTAAAGGTGAATCTAAAAACTCTTGTGTTATTTGGATTTATGTGTGCAAGCCTAAGAGTAAAGGTGATTTGGGGGCTAGAGATCCCCGCTTGGTCAAATTAGCTCTTTTGTCTAAGTTGAAGTGACGTCTTATCTCAAATGGCCTTGGTCTTTGAAGAGATACCTGTATTGCATTTAGCGGTGCTTCCACAGTCTTTTATCCAAGGGGTGGTAAAGATTCAGGCTTTTGTAGTTACTCCCCCCGTTGGAAAGAAGTTTTCCATCTAGGCTCTAAACTGGATGATTATTATGACTTGGTTGTGAATGGTATTATTACGATGGTCGGATCAGAGTTTCAAGCATCTTTTTGGACCGGATGGTGGATTATATACCTCTTACGTATAGGTTCCCTCGGTTGTTCTTCACACCTGACTATCCTGAGGGAAGTTTGGGAGAGGTAGGTATGTGGGTAGATGAGACCCATGTTTGGGACTTCAGGTAGAGGAGGCATTTCGTTGTTCATGAGGAACATGTTGTTCCTTAATTCTTTTTTGTCATCCAAGGGTATATCTTCTACGTGTATAGAGATAGGTGGACTTAGAAGTTTTCCAAGGACAGTATTATTTTTGGTTTCTCTACGTATCATTCACTTCCAGCTTCGTCTATTTCTTCGAGGCACTTGCCTTCCACATTTAATCTTTCTATCCCTTTCATTTGGGTAGTTGAGTTCCTTCTAAGGTGACTGCTTTTTCTTGGCGGCTTCTCCTTGATAGGTTCCAATCAAGAGAGAACTTATTCAATATAAGGGTGATTGTGGACCCTCGTCTTACCATGAGTCCATTTTGTGGTGCCTATGTCTAGTCAGCTTTTCATTTGTTTGTCACTTGTGACTTAGTTAGTAGTGTCAGGTATAGAATTTTTAGTTAGTTGAGGCTGTAACAGAATTCACCCATTCATTTTTTAGAAGACATGCTGATTTTCTCATTGGAAGAGTCACTATAGGCTTTTTCTCCATATTCAATAAAATCCACGCCAAACCCATAACTATCGCTAAGCATGATAAGATTAGGGTTGGTTGATTAACCTATAAAGGATCGACATTTAGAATTTATGGTTTTTCAATCTCGGTGGATGATGAAGTGTTTCCACCATCAGATTTGTTTATCAATAGCGCAGATATATTCCCCATGTTAGCCATTATAAGAACGAATGAATAAAAAACAAAAAATTGCAGGAAAGGGGATGAAAATGGTACATGAGAAGGAAATGGCAAGGAAGTGATACCTAATCTAAATTATTTCAATCAAACCTATCCTATTGAATTGCCTTTTCTAACAGGTAACCGTAAATCAATTTTTAATTTATCAATAATGCGAAGAATCAAACACATACAAAAATAATTCATATTAGAATAAAACTCTTAGTCATTACAATCATTAATTTAGAAATAAAAACTTTATCAAAGACATTTGACACACCCCTAGCATTAGGGGGTTTAATACAAGTCTTTGTTGATTAAAAAAAATTAATATTAAATCTTTTAAAAATAATTTTCTAAAAACACTTGGTAGTACCTTTTAAGAAATATTTTATCCATATTTTGCGATTTTTCTTTTAAAAATATACTATTTTTCTTTAATGACACGTGTTGGTATTATTTTATTAAATGATGATTATTATACGCGTACACGGCAATGGCATCCATAATAAATATTTGGGATGAGGGGAAACAATATTGTCAATAATACTTATACAAAATTATATTTATTTTAAAAAAATATTTAAATTTATTTTTAAAACAGTATAATATTTATATTAGAGTCTTTAAATAAAATATTTAATATTGCAGAATATATTTAATACAAAACAAACTGTACAAATTAAAAAAATTATAATTAAACAAGATATGAATTTATTTAAGTTCCTTCTCATAAATTTGTACATTTAATTTTTGTAAAAATTGACTTATATAGGTGATAATTAATTTTTTATGGGAACAATTTTAAAAGTTTTAAAAACTTAATTGGCAATATATTTTACTTTGAACCCCCTTATGGATGCATCTTCATCCGCCCCAGTTACTAAGGAAATTAATATAATTAATTATGTTTTTATAAAGATAATTTAATAATTAATTATAATAGTAATTTTATAAAATACCTAAATATTTTATTATTGATTTGACTATAAAATCAATTTATCAGATTATAAAATGCGAGTATAAAATAAGCAAATAGAATTATTATTATTTTATTAATTTTTGAAATTTAGAAAATCAAAATGGTTATATATTACTAAAATTTCTTGATTTTTTTCATTGACAAAACCAATATAAAATTAGTTAGCTAATTATAAGGTTCTTGTATGATTTTTTAGTATAAAGTATTTTATTCAATTTTTTATGGTAATTAGTTTTTAAATATAGTTTTGTGGTCAACACTCCTTTATTAAATATGTTGAGAAAGGAAATACATTATAAATAGTCTTTTTATATTTAAAAGAATATTAGTTTATTAATCAAGTCAAAGTGAATATATCTCACTTTAATTTTTTCCTTACATGCTTTTTTTTCTCATAATAAATAAATAAAATAATTATAATTATATGGTACCTACTTTGACTGCATTGATTGAAATATTAACAAATAACATTTCTCGGCTATATATATTGGTTATCAATTTTTTAAATCACTTACAATTTTATTTTCTTTTCTTCTATTCTTCTAGTTTTATTGACACTTATTTTCTTACGCTATCATCCTCAAATCAATAGGTATTTCTCTTGTTATTCTCCTTGTTTACTTTTCCAAAGCTTCCAATATTTGATATATTTCTTGGTTTTTGTGAACTCCTTTTTTTTATATCTTTATGCTTGCCATTTTTAAATATTCATTAATTATTTCTATGACATACATGGACATCGAGTGTTTGAATGATCTTTTGAAATTAAATTTTTTTTTTATCTTGATAAATTGTTAATTTTATATACATATATATTTTTTAGGTATTCTTGAGATATTTGCTGCTAAGGTTCGGCACTAAAGTTATTCTTTATCATAACTTTTTTTATAAAATATAAATGTGATGAGCGGAATATTTGTACAATTTTTTTCATTTTGCACATGACATTTGCATATAAGTTATAGCTTATGTAGAGATTTTTAATTTAAACGTGAGATCAAATCTATTATATTTTGTTTATATTCTATATACAAAATTTTATATGTATTTAATTTTTTATTTAATCAATTGTATTCAATTAAATAGTTTAGTTATTTTTTTAATAGAGTTTTTTTAATAATTCAAATAAGTTATTGCTGGGTATTTCATTGGAATAAAATAATTTAACTAATTTTCCTAATATTTATTTATTTATAGTTCATAAAATGTTCACTATTTATCTTTTTGTCTTTTTGTTATTACTATTGATTTTGACATCTAATATATTTAATAATACACATTTGATGTCAACATCAATATTAATAGATTTAAAACTAGGTCTCTACTATTTAAACGAAATCCTCCCATATATTTTCCGAACTTAAAACGGATGCTAATGTATATTATAATTTGAATCAGAAGATGGATCGTCTAAAAAATGCATGGAATCAAGAACCACATAGTAGCTTTGGCACAGATAAATGTTTTCATGAATTTGAAGTGGATGATGAGTTAGATTTATATTATTCAGATATTATGAGACCCTCGTCGCCGGAAACTCATGTGCCTGATCCATTAGTAAACATTGGGAAATTTGTTTTTGTGGTTCTTAAACCAGTTAATACATTAACTGGGATGCAAATTGATCACATGAAATCTCTTGATAAAGAAAAATGCAGAAGTAAAGATTATTATATTTCAACTCCAAAAGATAATGAAATTGACATTGATCCTTTTTTACCAAAGAAGTTTCCATCTCCAGCCATTAGTATAACTCCACCTTCTAATGTAAACACAAAATTCTTCTCTAGTGAAACTCCAAGTCCTAAACAATATGCCAGAATCTTCCATCCAGGTGTGTGTCTATCATCTCTTGATCAAAATATTAAAATTAAATTCTTTAAATATTATGCAACATCTAAATAAATATTTTGTAGGTTTATCAGCACTTAATCAAAACACAATCCAACATGTGTTGTTCAACAACACCGCAAATTCTACATCACATCCTTCTAAAGTTGCTTGGCATATGCAGGTAATATAATTTAGAGATTTATTTATTTTATATTGTTTGTTTTATGCATGCAAAAACAAGAATTATAACGAAAAACATTAGGTAAATATATTTGAATTATATGTTAGAATCTACTAATATATTGAATGTTTTGCAGGATGATAAATGATTTGGTGATGGATTTTTCATTCAAAGTAAAAAATGCTTTAAGGATCTAAATATAATTTGCAATTGGTAAATCGGGTGAAGTTAGAGAATATTGAAATTTTAGATGGGTTTTTAAGTTTTCGTGAAATTGTTTTTTTTGATGAATTTTGTATTTTATTTTTCGTTAAACAAATTTTATTATATTTATTTTGGTTAGTTTTAGTTGATGGATTTTGTTTTCCTTTAAATTTATATATTCATGGAAACTCGATAATTTGGTATGTTTGGCAAACTTTTATGGTTTAATGTTGTAGTCACATATGATTGAATGATGAATCCTATTGATAAGTGCTACGACATTTAGATATATTTTACACATTTGATCTCTATAGAGTTTGAAACTTTATTTTGAAGTAGAATTCCTATATTTTATTTATTTTATAGATTTTATTGCTTGTCTTAAATGCGTCAAGGAATATCGACATAAATAAAATGAACTTTGAATTTAAAAATAAGGTGATTTGTTTTCAAAATTCAGAATGTACTACAACACTTAAGTTTGTTTGTTCCACAAGATCAAGACATAATACAATATCAATTGAGTGTTTCTTGGCGAAAGTTTCATCAAAGTTTGTGTACAAAAGGTATAAATATGTTTGTTTTGAAAAAATAGGTTTAATAAAAGAGTGTTTTTTCCAATAACAATTTTTTTAATCTTTTATTTAAGTAGTATGTATTTATTCAATAAATTATCTTCACTAAAGAAATAGTATTTTTCATTTATTCAATGATAGTTGACAACATAATATTGAATGTAAACTTTACAAATATTGTATAGAAATTTAGGCTTTTTTTTTCTCTTTTCATCTCATTTATATTTTTAAGGTGATATTTTATAAAGTAAGAGGGTACACATCCCTCATTTGTGTAAAGAAAAAGGAAAAACAAATAGAAAAATAAAATTTTATATATATTTTAAAATTATTAATTTTTTCAAGAAATATATTAGATTTTTTTTCAAAGCGAAAACTTTTCTCCTATTATTATTTAAGGTGAAAAAAATAGTTTAAAAATTACATGCATTGTCATCTAATTATATATCAATATTTCTGATTTTACTATATTAATTAAACAACATCTTAACTAATTTTTATATATTGAAGTTCTACAAAGATTCATATATAAATTATGCATCATTTAAAAATAGGCACGTCGTCAATTTTAAATGAAAAAAGGACGGGTGGGTAACATTGTGCTTAATGTTGTCTCGATTTTTGTTCTTATCTTATAGGAAAATTCGTATAAAGGTTTGGAGGAACATAGTTTACATTAAAAAATGTTGTTGAGGGGAGGTGTTAAAGGTGAATCTAAAAACTCTTGTGTTATTTGGATTTATGTGTGCAAGCCTAAGAGTAAAGGTGATTTGGGGGCTAGAGATCCCCGCTTGGTCAAATTAGCTCTTTTGTCTAAGTTGAAGTGGCGTCTTATCTCAAATGGGCTTGGTCTTTGAAGAGATACCTGTATTGCATTTAGCGGTGCTTCCACAGTCTTTTATCCAAGGGGTGGTAAAGATTCAGGCTTTTGTAGTTACTCCCCCCGTTGGAAAGAAGTTTTCCATCTAGGCTCTAAACTGGATGATTATTATGACTTGGTTGTGAATGGTATTATTACGATGGTCGGATCAGAGTTTCAAGCATCTTTTTGGACCGGATGGTGGATTATATACCTCTTACGTATAGGTTCCCTCGGTTGTTCTTCACACCTGACTATCCTGAGGGAAGTTTGGGAGAGGTAGGTATGTGGGTAGATGAGACCCATGTTTGGGACTTCAGGTAGAGGAGGCATTTCGTTGTTCATGAGGAACATGTTGTTCCTTAATTCTTTTTTGTCATCCAAGGGTATATCTTCTACGTGTATAGAGATAGGTAGACTTAGAAGTTTTCCAAGGACAGTATTATTTTTGGTTTCTCTACGTATCATTCACTTCCAGCTTCGTCTATTTCTTCGAGGCACTTGCCTTCCACATTTAATCTTTCTAGCCCTTTCATTTGGGTAGTTGAGTTCCTTCTAAGGTGACTGCTTTTTCTTGGCGGCTTCTCCTTGATAGGTTCCAATCAAGAGAGAACTTATTCAATATAAGGGTGATTGTGGACCCTCGTCTTACCATGAGTCCATTTTGTGGTGCCTATGTCTAGTCAGCTTTTCATTTGTTTGTCACTTGTGACTTAGTTAGTAGTGTCAGGTATAGAATTTTTAGTTAGTTGAGGCTGTAACAGAATTCACCCATTCATTTTTTAGAAGACATGCTGATTTTCTCATTGGAAGAGTCACTATAGGCTTTTTCTCCATATTCAATAAAATCAACGCCAAACCCATAACTATCGCTAAGCATGATAAGATTAGGGTTGGTTGATTAACCTATAAAGGATCGACATTTAGAATTTATGGTTTTTCAATCTCGGTGGATGATGAAGTGTTTCCACCATCAGATTTGTTTATCAATAGCGCAGATATATTCCCCATGTTAGCCATTATAAGAACGAATGAATAAAAAACAAAAAATTGCAGGAAAGGGGATGAAAATGGTACATGAGAAGGAAATGGCAAGGAAGTGATACCTAATCTAAATTATTTCAATCAAACCTATCCTATTGAATTGCCTTTTCTAACAGGTAACCGTAAATCAATTTTTAATTTATCAATAATGCGAAGAATCAAACACATACAAAAATAATTCATATTAGAATAAAACTCTTAGTCATTACAATCATTAATTTAGAAATAAAAACTTTATCAAAGACATTTGACACACCCCTAGCATTAGGGGGTTTAATACAAGTCTTTGTTGATTAAAAAAAATTAATATTAAATCTTTTAAAAATAATTTTCTAAAAACACTTGGTAGTACCTTTTAAGAAATATTTTATCCATATTTTGCGATTTTTCTTTTAAAAATATACTATTTTTCTTTAATGACACGTGTTGGTATTATTTTATTAAATGATGATTATTATACGCGTACACGGCAATGGCATCCATAATAAATATTTGGGATGAGGGGAAACAATATTGTCAATAATACTTATACAAAATTATATTTATTTTAAAAAACTATTTAAATTTTTTTTTAAAACAGTATAATATTTATATTAGAGTCTTTAAATAAAATATTTTATATTGCAGAATATTTTTAATACAAAACAAACTGAACAAATTAAAAAAATTATAATTAAACAAGATATGAATTTATTTAAGTTCCTTCTCATAAATTTGTACATTTAATTTTTGTAAAAATTGACTTATATAAGTGATAATTAATTTTTTATGGGAACAATTTTAAAAGTTTTAAAAACTTAATTGGCAATATATTTTACTTTGAACCCCCTTATGGATGCATCTTCATCCGCCCCAGTTACTAAGGAAATTAATATAATTAATTATGTTTTTATAAAGATAATTTAATAATTAATTATAATAGTAATTTTATAAAATACCTAAATATTTTATTATTGATTTGACTATAAAATCAATTTATCAGATTATAAAATGCGAGTATAAAATAAGCAAATAGAATTATTATTATTTTATTAATTTTTGAAATTTAGAAAATCAAAATGGTTATATATTACTAAAATTTCTTGATTTTTTTCATTGACAAAACCAATATAAAATTAGTTAGCTAATTATAAGGTTCTTGTATGATTTTTTAGTATAAAGTATTTTATTCAATTTTTTATGGTAATTAGTTTTTAAATATAGTTTTGTGGTCAACACTCCTTTATTAAATATGTTGAGAAAGGAAATACATTATAAATAGTCTTTTTATATTTAAAAGAATATTAGTTTATTAATCAAGTCAAAGTGAATATATCTCACTTTAATTTTTTCCTTACATGCTTTTTTTTCTCATAATAAATAAATAAAATAATTATAATTATATGGTACCTACTTTGACTGCATTGATTGAAATATTAACAAATAACATTTCTCGGCTATATATATTGGTTATCAATTTTTTAAATCACTTACAATTTTATTTTCTTTTCTTCTATTCTTCTAGTTTTATTGACACTTATTTTCTTACGCTATCATCCTCAAATCAATAGGTATTTCTCTTGTTATTCTCCTTGTTTACTTTTCCAAAGCTTCCAATATTTGATATATTTCTTGGTTTTTGTGAACTCCTTTTTTTTATATCTTTATGCTTGCCATTTTTAAATATTCATTAATTATTTCTATGACATACATGGACATCGAGTGTTTGAATGATCTTTTGAAATTAAATTTTTTTTTTATCTTGATAAATTGTTAATTTTATATACATATATATTTTTTAGGCATTCTTGAGATACTTGCTGCTAAGGTTCGGCACTAAAGTTATTCTTTATCATAACTTTTTTTATAAAATATAAATGTGATGAGCGGAATACTTGTACAATTTTTTTCATTTTGCACATGACATTTGCATATAAGTTATAGCTTATGTAGAGATTTTTAATTTAAACGTGAGATCAAATCTATTATATTTTGTTTATATTCTATATACAAAATTTTATATGTATTTAATTTATTATTTAAATCAATTGTATTCAGTTAAATAATTTAGTTAGTTTTGTAATAGAGTTTTTTTAATAATTCAAATAAGTTATTGCTGGGTATTTCATTGGAATAAAATAATTTAACTAATTTTCCTAATATTTATTTATTTATAGTTCATAAAATGTTCACTATTTATCTTTTTGTCTTTTTGTTATTATTATTGATTTTGACATCTAATATATTTAATAATACACATTTGATGTCAACATCAATATTAATAGATTTAAAACTAGGTCTCTACTATTTAAACGAAATCCTCCCATATATTTTCCGAACTTAAAACGGATGCTAATGTATATTATAATTTGAATCAGAAGATGGATCGTCTAAAAAATGCATGGAATCAAGAACCACATAGTAGCTTTGGCACAGATAAATGTTTTCATGAATTTGAAGTGGATGATGAGTTAGATTTATATTATTCAGATATTATGAGACCCTCGTCGCCGGAAACTCATGTGCCTGATCCATTAGTAAACATTGGGAAATTTGTTTCTGTGGTTCTTAAACCAGTTAATACATTAACTGGGATGCAAATTGATCACATGAAATCTCTTGATAAAGAAAAATGCAGAAGTAAAGATTATTATATTTCAACTCCAAAAGATAATGAAATTGACATTGATCCTTTTTTACCAAAGAAGTTTCCATCTCCAGCCATTAGTATAACTCCACCTTCTAATGTAAACACAAAATTCTTCTCTAGTGAAACTCCAAGTCCTAAACAATATGCCAGAATCTTCCATCCAGGTGTGTGTCTATCATCTCTTGATCAAAATATTAAAATTAAATTCTTTAAATATTATGCAACATCTAAATAAATATTTTGTAGGTTTATCAGCACTTAATCAAAACACAATCCAACATGTGTTGTTCAACAACACCGCAAATTCTACATCACATCCTTCTAAAGTTGCTTGGCATATGCAGGTAATATAATTTAGAAATTTATTTATTTTATATTGTTTGTTTAATGCATGGAAAAACGAGAATTATAACGAAAAACATTAGGTAAATATATTTGAATTATATGTTATGAATCTACTAATATATTGAATGTTTTGCAGGATGATAAATGATTTGGTGATGGATTTTTCATTCAAAGTAAAAAATGCTTTAAGGATCTAAATATAATTTGCAATTGGTAAATCGGGTGAAGTTAGAGAATATTGAAATTTTAGATGGGTTTTTAAGTTTTCGTGAAATTGTTTTTTTTGATGAATTTTGTATTTTATTTTTCGTTAAACAAATTTTATTATATTTATTTTGGTTAGTTTTAGTTGATGGATTTTGTTTTCCTTTAAATTTATATATTGATGGAAACTCGATAATTTGGTATGTTTGGCAAACTTTTATGGTTTAATGTTGTAGTCACATATGATTGAATGATGAATCCTATTGATAAGTGCTACGACATTTAGATATATTTTACACATTTGATCTCTATAGAGTTTGAAACTTTATTTTGAAGTAGAATTCCTATATTTTATTTATTTTATAGATTTTATTGCTTGTCTTAAATGCGTCAAGGAATATCGACATAAATAAAATGAACTTTGAATTTAAAAATAAGGTGATTTGTTTTCAAAATTCAGAATGTACTACAACACTTAAGTTTGTTTGTTCCACAAGATCAAGACATAATACAATATCAATTGAGTGTTTCTTGGCGAAAGTTTCATCAAAGTTTGTGTACAAAAGGTATAAATATGTTTGTTTTGAAAAAATAGGTTTAATAAAAGAGTGTTTTTTCCAATAACAATTTTTTTAATCTTTTATTTAAGTAGTATGTATTTATTCAATAAATTATCTTCACTAAAGAAATAGTATTTTTCATTTATTCAATGATAGTTGACAACATAATATTGAATGTAAACTTTACAAATATTGTATAGAAATTTAGGCTTTTTTTTTCTCTTTTCATCTCATTTATATTTTTAAGGTGTTATTTTATAAAGTAAGAGGGTACACATCCCTCATTTGTGTAAAGAAAAAGGAAAAACAAATAGAAAAATAAAATTTTATATTTATTTTAAAATTATTAATTTTTTCAAGAAATATATTAGATTTTTTTTCAAAGCGAAAACTTTTCTCCTATTATTATTTAAGGTGAAAAAAATAGTTTAAAAATTACATGCATTGTCATCTAATTATATATCAATATTTCTGATTTTACTATATTAATTAAACAACATCTTAACTAATTTTTATATATTGAAGTTCTACAAAGATTCATATATAAATTATGCATCATTTAAAAATAGGCACGTCGTCAATTTTAAATGAAAAAAGGACGGGTGGGTTTACTTAACATTGTGCTTAATGTTGTCTCGATTTTTGTTCTTATCTTGTAGGAAAATTCGTATAAAGGTTTGGAGGAACATAGTTTACATTCAAAAATGTTGTTGAGGGGAGGTGTTAAAGGGGAATCTAAAAACTCTTGTGTTATTTGGATTTATGTGTGCAAGCCTAAGAGTAAAGGTGATTTGGGGGCTAGAGATCCCCGCTTGGTCAAATTAGCTCTTTTGTCTAAGTTGAAGTGGCGTCTTATCTCAAATGGCCTTGGTCTTTGAAGAGATACCTGTATTGCATTTAGCGGTGCTTCCACAGTCTTTTATCCAAGGGGTGGTAAAGATTCAGGCTTTTGTAGTTACTCCCCCCGTTGGAAAGAAGTTTTCCATCTAGGCTCTAAACTGGATGATTATTATGACTTGGTTGTGAATGGTATTATTACGATGGTCGGATCAGAGTTTCAAGCATCTTTTTGGACCGGATGGTGGATTATATACCTCTTACGTATAGGTTCCCTCGGTTGTTCTTCACACCTGACTATCCTGAGGGAAGTTTGGGAGAGGTAGGTATGTGGGTAGATGAGACCCATGTTTGGGACTTCAGGTAGAGGAGGCATTTCGTTGTTCATGAGGAACATGTTGTTCCTTAATTCTTTTTTGTCATCCAAGGGTATATCTTCTACGTGTATAGAGATAGGTGGACTTAGAAGTTTTCCAAGGACAGTATTATTTTTGGTTTCTCTACGTATCATTCACTTCCAGCTTCGTCTATTTCTTCGAGGCACTTGCCTTCCACATTTAATCTTTCTAGCCCTTTCATTTGGGTAGTTGAGTTCCTTCTAAGGTGACTGCTTTTTCTTGGCGGCTTCTCCTTGATAGGTTCCAATCAAGAGAGAACTTATTCAATATAAGGGTGATTGTGGACCCTCGTCTTACCATGAGTCCATTTTGTGGTGCCTATGTCTAGTCAGCTTTTCATTTGTTTGTCACTTGTGACTTAGTTAGTAGTGTCAGTTATAGAATTTTTAGTTAGTTGAGGCTGTAACAGAATTCACCCATTCATTTTTTAGAAGACATGCTGATTTTCTCATTGGAAGAGTCACTATAGGCTTTTTCTCCATATTCAATAAAATCCACGCCAAACCCATAACTATCGCTAAGCATGATAAGATTAGGGTTGGTTGATTAACCTATAAAGGATCGACATTTAGAATTTATGGTTTTTCAATCTCGGTGGATGATGAAGTGTTTCCACCATCAGATTTGTTTATCAATAGCGCAGATATATTCCCCATGTTAGCCATTATAAGAACGAATGAATAAAAAACAAAAAATTGCAGGAAAGGGGATGAAAATGGTACATGAGAAGGAAATGGCAAGGAAGTGATACCTAATCTAAATTATTTCAATCAAACCTATCCTATTGAATTGCCTTTTCTAACAGGTAACCGTAAATCAATTTTTAATTTATCAATAATGCGAAGAATCAAACACATACAAAAATAATTCATATAAGAATAAAACTCTTAGTCATTACAATCATTAATTTAGAAATAAAAACTTTATCAAAGACATTTGACACACCCCTAGCATTAGGGGGTTTAATACAAGTCTTTGTTGATTAAAAAAAATTAATATTAAATCTTTTAAAAATAATTTTCTAAAAACACTTGGTAGTACCTTTTAAGAAATATTTTATCCATATTTTGCGATTTTTCTTTTAAAAATATACTATTTTTCTTTAATGACACGTGTTGGTATTATTTTATTAAATGATGATTATTATACGCGTACACGGCAATGGCATCCATAATAAATATTTGGGATGAGGGGAAACAATATTGTCAATAATACTTATACAAAATTATATTTATTTTAAAAAACTATTTAAATTTTTTTTTAAAACAGTATAATATTTATATTAGAGTCTTTAAATAAAATATTTTATATTGCAGAATATTTTTAATACAAAACAAACTGTACAAATTAAAAAAATTATAATTAAACAAGATATGAATTTATTTAAGTTCCTTCTCATAAATTTGTACATTTAATTTTTGTAAAAATTGACTTATATAAGTGATAATTAATTTTTTATGGGAACAATTTTAAAAGTTTAAAAAACTTAATTGGCAATATATTTTACTTTGAACCCCCTTATGGATGCATCTTCATCCGCCCCAGTTACTAAGGAAATTAATATAATTAATTATGTTTTTATAAAGATAATTTAATAATTAACTATAATAGTAATTTTATAAAATACCTAAATATTTTATTATTGATTTGACTATAAAATCAATTTATCAGATTATAAAATGCGAGTATAAAATAAGCAAATAGAATTATTATTATTTTATTAATTTTTGAAATTTAGAAAATCAAAATGGTTATATATTACTAAAATTTCTTGATTTTTTTCATTGACAAAACCAATATAAAATTAGTTAGCTAATTATAAGGTTCTTGTATGATTTTTTAGTATAAAGTATTTTATTCAATTTTTTATGGTAATTAGTTTTTAAATATAGTTTTGTGGTCAACACTCCTTTATTAAATATGTTGAGAAAGGAAATACATTATAAATAGTCTTTTTATATTTAAAAGAATATTAGTTTATTAATCAAGTCAAAGTGAATATATCTCACTTTAATTTTTTCCTTACATGCTTTTTTTTCTCATAATAAATAAATAAAATAATTATAATTATATGGTACCTACTTTGACTGCATTGATTGAAATATTAACAAATAACATTTCTCGGCTATATATATTGGTTATCAATTTTTTAAATCACTTACAATTTTATTTTCTTTTCTTCTATTCTTCTAGTTTTATTGACACTTATTTTCTTACACTATCATCCTCAAATCAATAGGTATTTCTCTTGTTATTCTCCTTGTTTCCTTTCCAAAGCTTCCAATATTTGATATATTTCTTGGTTTTTGTGAACTCCTTTTTTTTATATCTTTATGCTTGCCATTTTTAAATATTCATTAATTATTTCTATGACATACATGGACATCGAGTGTTTGAATGATCTTTTGAAATTAAATTTTTTTTTATCTTGATAAATTGTTAATTTTATATACATATATATTTTTTAGGTATTCTTGAGATACTTGCTGCTAAGGTTCGGCACTAAAGTTATTCTTTATCATAACTTTTTTTATAAAATATAAATGTGATGAGCGGAATATTTGTACAATTTTTTTCATTTTGCACATGACATTTGCATATAAGTTATAGCTTATGTAGAGATTTTTAATTTAAACGTGAGATCAAATCTATTATATTTTGTTTATATTCTGTATACAAAATTTTATATGTATTTAATTTTTTATTTAATCAATTGTATTCAGTTAAATAGTTTAGTTATTTTTTTAATAGAGTTTTTTTAATAATTCAAATAAGTTATTGCTGGGTATTTCATTGGAATAAAATAATTTAACTAATTTTCCTAATATTTATTTATTTATAGTTCATAAAATGTTAACTATTTATCTTTTTGTCTTTTTGTTATTACTATTGATTTTGACATCTAATATATTTAATAATACACATTTGATGTCAACATCAATATTAATAGATTTAAAACTAGGTCTCTACTATTTAAACGAAATCCTCCCATATATTTTCCGAACTTAAAACGGATGCTAATGTATATTATAATTTGAATCAGAAGATGGATCGTCTAAAAAATGCATGGAATCAAGAACCACATAGTAGCTTTGGCACAGATAAATGTTTTCATGAATTTGAAGTGGATGATGAGTTAGATTTATATTATTCAGATATTATGAGACCCTCGTCGCCGGAAACTCATGTGCCTGATCCATTAGTAAACATTGGGAAATTTGTTTCTGTGGTTCTTAAACCAGTTAATACATTAACTGGGATGCAAATTGATCACATGAAATCTCTTGATAAAGAAAAATGCAGAAGTAAAGATTATTATATTTCAACTCCAAAAGATAATGAAATTGACATTGATCCTTTTTTACCAAAGAAGTTTCCATCTCCAGCCATTAGTATAACTCCACCTTCTAATGTAAACACAAAAAACTTCTCTAGTGAAACTCCAAGTCCTAAACAATATGCCAGAATCTTCCATCCAGGTGTGTGTCTATCATCTCTTGATCAAAATATTAAAATTAAATTCTTTAAATATTATGCAACATCTAAATAAATATTTTGTAGGTTTATCAGCACTTAATCAAAACACAATCCAACATGTGTTGTTCAATAACACCGCAAATTCTACATCACATCCTTCTAAAGTTGCTTGGCATATGCAGGTAATATAATTTAGAAATTTATTTATTTTATATTGTTTGTTTTATGCATGCAAAAACAAGAATTATAACGAAAAACATTAGGTAAATATATTTGAATTATATGTTAGAATCTACTAATATATTGAATGTTTTGCAGGATGATAAATGATTTGGTGATGGATTTTTCATTCAAAGTAAAAAATGCTTTAAGGATCTAAATATAATTTGCAATTGGTAAATCAGGTGAAGTTAGAGAATATTGAAATTTTAGATGGGTTTTTAAGTTTTCGTGAAATTGTTTTTTTTGATGAGTTTTGTATTTTATTTTTCGTTAAACAAATTTTATTATATTTATTTTGGTTAGTTTTAGTTGATGGATTTAGTTTTCCTTTAAATTTATATATTGATGGAAACTCGATAATTTGGTATGTTTGGCAAACTTTTATGGTTTAATGTTGTAGTCACATATGATTGAATGATGAATCCTATTGATAAGTGCTACGACATTTAGATATATTTTACACATTTGATCTCTATAGAGTTTGAAACTTTATTTTGAAGTAGAATTCCTATATTTTATTTATTTTATAGATTTTAATGCTTGTCTTAAATGCGTCAAGGAATATCGACATAAATAAAATGAACTTTGAATTTAAAAATAAGGTGATTTGTTTTCAAAATTCAGAATGTACTACAACACTTAAGTTTGTTTGTTCCACAAGATCAAGACATAATACAACATCAATTGAGTGTTTCTTGGCGAAAGTTTCATCAAAGTTTGTGTACAAAAGGTATAATTATGTTTGTTTTGAAAAAATAGTTTTAATAAAAGAGTGTTTTTTCCAATAACAATTTTTTTAATCTTTTATTTAAGTAGTATGTATTTATTCAATAAATTATCTTCACTAAAGAAATAGTATTTTTCATTTATTCAATGATAGTTGACAACATAATATTGAATGTAAACTTTACAAATATTGTATAGAAATTTAGGCTTTTTTTTTATCTTTTCATCTCATTTATATTTTTAAGGTGTTATTTTATAAAGTAAGAGGGTACACATCCCTCATTTGTGTAAAGAAAAAGGAAAAACAAATAGAAAAATAAAATTTTATATATATTTTAAAATTATTAATTTTTTCAAGAAATATATTAGATTTTTTTTCAAAGCGAAAACTTTTCTCCTATTATTATTTACGGTGAAAAAAATAGTTTAAAAATTACATGCATTGTCATCTAATTATATATCAATATTTCTGATTTTACTATATTAATTAAACAACATCATAACTAATTTTTATATATTGAAGTTCTACAAAGATTCATATATAAATTATGCATCATTTAAAAATAGGCACGTCGTCAATTTTAAATGAAAAAATGACGGGTGGTTTTACTTAACATTGTGCTTAATGTTGTCTCGATTTTTTTCCTTATCTTATAGGAAAATTCGTATAAAGGTTTGGAGGAACATAGTTTACATTCAAAAATGTTGTTGCGGGGAGGTGTTAAAGGTGAATCTAAAAACTCTGGTGTTATTTGGATTTATGTGTGCAAGCCTAAGAGTAAAGGTGATTTGGGGGCTAGAGATCCCCGCTTGGTCAAATTAGCTCTTTTGCCTAGGTTGAAGTGGCGTCTTATCTCAAATGGGCTTGGTCTTTGAAGAGATACCTGTATTGCATTTAGCAGTGCTTCCACAGTCTTTTATCCAAGGGGTGGTAAAGATTCAGGCTTTTGTAGTTACTCCCCCCGTTGGAAAGAAGTTTTCCATCTAGGCTCTAAACTGGATGAATATTAAGACTTGGTTGTGAATGGTATTAATACGATGGGCCGGATCAGAGTTTCAAGCATCTTTTTGGACCGGATAAGTTCCCTCGGTTGTTTTTCATACCTGACTATCGTGAGGGAAGTTTGGGAGAGGTAGGTATGTGGGTAGATGAGACCCGTGTTTGGGACTTCAAGTAGAGGAGGCATTTCTTTGTTCATGAGGAACATGTTGTTGCCTAATTCTTTTTTGTCATCCAAGGGTATTTCTTCTACGTGTATAGAGATAGGTGGACTTAGAAGTTTTCCAAGGACAGTATTATTTTTGGTTTCTCTACGTATCATTCACTTCCGGCTTCGTATATTTCTTCAAGGCACTTGTCTTCCACATTTAATCTTTTTAACCCTTTCATTTGGGTAGTTGAGTTCCTTCTAAGGTGACTGTTTTTTCTTGGCGGCTACTCCTTGATAGGTTCCAATCAAGAGAGAACTTATTCAATATAAAGGTGATTGTGGACCCTCGTCTTACCATGAGTCCATTTTGTGGTGCCTATGTCTAGTCAGCTTCTCATTTGTTTGTCACTTGTGACTTAGTTAGTAGTGTCAGGTATAGAATTTTTAGTTAGTTGAGGCTGTAACAGAATTCACCCATTCATTTTTTAGAAGACATGTTCATTTTCTCATTGGAAGAGTCAGTATAGGCTTTTTCTCCATATTCAATAAAAGCCACGCCAAACCCATAACTATCGCTAAGCATGATAAGATTAGGGTTGGTTGATTAACCTATAAAGGATCGACATTTAGAATTTATGGTTTTTCAATCCCGGTGGATGATGAAGTGTTTCCACCATCAGATTTGTTTATCAATAGCGCAGATATATTCCCCATGTTAGCCATTATAAGAACGAATGAATAAAAAACAAAAAATTGCAGGAAAGGGGATGAAAATGGTACATGAGAAGGAAATGGCAAGGAAGTGATACCTAATCTAAATTATTTCAATCAAACCTATCCTATTGAATTGCCTTTTCTAACAGGTAACCGTAAATCAATTTTTAATTTATCAATAATGCGAAGAATCAAACACATACAAAAATAATTCATATTAGAATAAAACTCTTAGTCATTATAATCATTAATTTAGAAATTAAAACTTTATCAAAGACATTTGACACACCCCTAGCATTAGGGGGTTTAATACAAGTCTTTGTTGATTAAAAAAAATTAATATTAAATCTTTTAAAAATAATTTTCTAAAAACACTTGGTAGTACCTTTTAAGAAATATTTTATCCATATTTTGCGATTTTTCTTTTAAAAATATACTATTTTTCTTTAATGACACGTGTTGGTATTATTTTATTAAATGATGATTATTATACGCGTACACGGCAATGGCATCCATAATAAATATTTGGGATGAGGGGAAACAATATTGTCAATAATACTTATACAAAATTATATTTATTTTAAAAAATATTTAAATTTTTTTTTTAAAACAGTATAATATTTATATTAGAGTCTTTAAATAAAATATTTTATATTGCAGAATATTTTTAATACTAAACAAACTGTACAAATTAAAAAAATTATAATTAAACAAGATATGAATTTATTTAAGTTCCTTCTCATAAATTTGTGCATTTAATTTTTGTAAAAATTGACTTATATAAGTGATAATTTATTTTTTATGGGAACAATTTTAAAAGTTTTAAAAACTTAATTGGCAATATATTTTACTTTGAACCCCCTTATGGATGCATCTTCATCCGCCCCAGTTACTAAGGAAATTAATATAATTAATTATGTTTTTATAAAGATAATTTAATAATTAATTATAATAGTAATTTTATAAAATACTTAAATATTTTATTATTGATTTGACTATAAAACCAATTTATAGATTATAAAATGCGAGTATAAAATAAGCCAATAGAATTATTATTATTTTATTAATTTTTGAAATTTAGAAAATCAAAATGGTTATATATTACTAAAATTTATTGATTTTTTTCATTGACTAAACCAATATAAAATTAGTTAGCTAATTATAAAGTTCTTGTATAATTTTTTAGTATATAGTATTTTATTCAATTTTTTATGGTAATTAGTTTTTAAATATAGTTTTGTGGTCAACACTCCTTTATTAAATATGTTGAGAAAGGAAATACATTATAAATAGTCTTTTTATATTTAAAAGAATATTAGTTTATTAATCAAGTCAAAGTGAATATATCTCACTTTAATTTTTTCCTTACATGCATTTTTTTCTCATAATAAATAAATAAAATAATTATAATTATATGGTGTAATGCCCACAATACACGCATTTTATTTGGTACTGACACATCAAAAGTGCCTAATGGCATAGTTCACATTCTTGTCCATTCTATAACACAAATTCAATCTATGGTACAAGTCATGGAAATTAGCCAAAGAAAATAAAATCTAAGAATATACAATATCCTCAATTGTATGCAACAAATACACAGCGAAAAAATACTAAAGCCAAGCCTCTCTTGAAACATCCCAACATTTCTCCACTTGCAAATCAAACCTGCAATTACCTGAAATAAAGCAACTATAGTGGGGTGAGATACATCAAATCTCAGTGAGTTCCCTATTTTACTGTCCTCTCGGCTCTACAAGGTTCTAATAAACCTAACTCAAGTCAAAAGGGAAAGGAAATGACCTTGAGTTCATAATCTCACACTATATGGAAACATGACATGAGTTCATTAACTCACCACATCATTAATCGATAACAGGTACCAAGGTATCTCTTCTTCCCGTCCGCTTCTACGTCTAGAAGGCGACCCGAGTCATAGATCCTTGTAGTTACTTGGCATACGAATTGGATTCGGGATCACCGGCCTGTTAACCGTGAACCGTCACTTCTCATGGCCTGTTAACCATCACAAGTCTCTACCCAATGCATAGGATCCAATCGTACTACACGTAGGGAATCAAACCTAACAAGTAATCCTGCCTGCACTTCAGAGGAGCTCGAGACTCATGAAGGCCTCTCAAAATAAAATGGTTACGATTACATGATAACACAACAAAATAATGTATTCGACAATGCCTAGGTTATAATGCCTCAAGGCCTTTCTTGTCCTTCAAACCACAAAGTTAACCTCATGTTCCATACTAGTGTTCCACTCTCGACTAGGCCAATACCGGCAAGGATGCACTTTCTTACAACACGTGCCCAAGTATTGCCATCTAGAGTGGTCTACCATTCCTAGTTCGTCCTAGGTTTTCTTATTGTCAAGGTTGATGTTTTCCTCACTCTTCCTATTTCATTTCATATTAACATGCATATTCACTCACAACATGTTAAACAATAATAGGATAGGCAAAACACATCATAATGGCATAATAGAATAATATACCACAATTTAAAACATAATTTTATCACTTCCAAACTTTCCCGATTATTTAATCAGTCGGTAAATTTGACATATATCAGCCCCATTGCTTAGAATATTTCCTTAGCTTCACATCGATATAAAGAACGCTTAAATCGGACACCCGAGTAAAAAGTTATGAATTTTAGAAAAATATTTTCCAAAGGTTACAGTGTTAATCGGTTAACGCATATGGTTAACAGATTAACCAAATTCAGAAACTTTCTGTTAACCGATTAACCAAAATGGTTAATCGATTAACCAGTTCACTTTCCACGTAAAACAACAGATTTCTCACTGGTTAATCGGTTAACCCATAGCGTTAATCGATTAACCACGTTGCAGAAACCCAAAAACTCTGTTTTCTTGGATTCTTTCCATTCCAATCCCAATCAAAACCATTTCAAACATTCAACCAAGCATAAACAGATGATTATACATATATAATGGTTGTTCTATACGATATATATCTCATTTCAACCGTTAGATTCTTTGATTTTACGAAAATACTCATTTTCTCAAAAATCTAACCTAACTCTAAAACCTCAAGAAAACTCTACACTAAAGTCTATATCTAGAACCCACATGATAATCGAAGAGGAGTTTGAAGAAGATGATGAATCAAAGAAGATGATCTATGAGCTTTTCTTCTTCTTCCATGGTTTTTTCCTCTTTTCCTCTTTTTCTCCTCTTTCTCTTCTTCTTTTCCTTTTCTTTTCTTACCAACTTCTTCTTTCTCTTTCTTTCTCTTATACAAATATATATATATATATATATATAATACTATTATGATATAATATAGTCCAATAGAGCAAAATATCTCCGATTGATATTTTGTCATCTCAAACCAATTGATCTATTATTAGAGTTATCTTAAAATACTTTCTTGAACTATCAATTATTAATCCATCTCATTAATAAAATAATTAATCTCTTCAGAGTTCATTAGTTGCTCTATTTATCGCAAATGTCACTACTTAAAACACTTAGAGGATTCCATTAATCCAATTTACCAATGATAGAATACATAGATATTTATCTGATCTCATCTGATATCCAATTGAGCATTTCACTAATATGGGGTATTATATATGGTACCTACTTTGACTGCATTGATTGAAATATTAACAAATAACATTTCTCGGCTATATATATTGGTTATCAATTTTTTAAATCACTTACAATTTTATTTTCTTTTCTTCTATTCTTCTAGTTTTATTGACACTTATTTTCTTACGCTATCATCCTCAAATCAATAGGTATTTCTCTTGTTATTCTCCTTGTTTACTTTTCAAAAGCTTCCAATATTTCATATATTTCTTGGTTTTTGTGAACTCCTTTTTTTTATATCTTTATCCTTGCCATTTTAAAATATTCATTAATTATTTCTATGACATACATGGACATCGAGTGTTTGAATGATCTTTTGAAATTAAATTTTTTTTTTATCTTGATAAATTGTTAATTTTATATACATATATATTTTTTAGGTATTCTTGAGATACTTGCTGCTAAGGTTCGGCACTAAAGTTATTCGTTATCATAACTTTTTTTATAAAATATAAATGTGATGAGCGGAATATTTGTACAATTTTTTTCATTTTGCACATGACATTTGCATATAAGTTATAGCTTATGTAGAGATTTTTAATTTAAACGTGAGATCATATCTATTATATTTTGTTTATATTCTGTATACAAAATTTTATATGTATTTAATTTTTTATTTAAATCAATTGTATTCAGTTAAATAGTTTAGTTATTTTTTAATAGAGTTTTTTTAGTAATTCAAATAAGTTATTGCTGGGTATTTCATTGGAATAAAATAATTTAACTAAGTTTCCTAATATTTATTTATTTATAGTTCATAAAATGTTCACTATTTATCTTTTTGTCTTTTTGTTATTACTATTGATTTTGACATCTAATACATTTAATAATACACATTTGATGTCAACATCAATATTAATAGATTTAAAACTTGGTCTCTACTATTTAAACGAAATCCTCCCATATATTTTCCGAACTTAAAACGGATGCTAATGTACATTATAATTTGAATCAGAAGATGGATCGTCTAAAGAATGCATGGAATCAAGAACCACATAGTAGCTTTGGCACAGATAAATGTTTTCATGAATATGAAGTGGATGATGAGTTAGATTTATATTATTCAGATATTATGAGACCCTCGTCGCCGGAAACTCATGTGCCTGATCCATTAGTAAACATTGGGAAATTTGTTTCTGTGGTTCTTAAACCAGTTAATCCATTAACTGGGATGCAAATTGATCACATGAAATCTCTTGATAAAGAAAAATGCAGAAGTAAAGATTATTATATTTCAACTCCAAAAGATAATGAAATTGACATTGATCCTTTTTTACCAAAGAAGTTTCCATCTCCAGCCATTAGTATAACTCCACCTTCTAATGTAAACACAAAAAACTTCTCTAGTGAAACTCCAAGTCCTATACAATATGCCAGAATCTTCCATCCAGGTGTGTGTCTATCATCTCTTGATCAAAATATTAAAATTAAATTCTTTCAATATTATGCAACATCTAAATAAATATTTTGTACGTTTATCGGCACTTAATCAAAACACAATCCAACATGTGTTGTTCAACAACACCGCAAATTCTACATCACATCCTTCTAAAGTTGCTTGGCATATGCAGGTAATATAATTTAGAAATTTATTTATTTTATATTGTTTGTTTAATGCATGCAAAAACGAGAATTATAACGAAAAACATTAGGTAAATATATTTGAATTATATGTTATGAATCTACTAATATATCGAATGTTTTGCAGGATGATAAATGATTTGGTGATGGATTTTTCATTCAAAGTAAAAAATGCTTTAAGGATCTAAATATAATTTGCAATTGGTAAATCGGGTGAAGTTAGAGAATATTGAAATTTTAGATGGGTTTTTAAGTTTTCGTGAAATTGTTTTTTTTGATGAATTTTGTATTTTATTTTTCGTTAAACAAATTTTATTATATTTATTTTGGTTAGTTTTAGTTGATGGATTTTGTTTTCCTTTAAATTTATATATTGATGGAAACTCGATAATTTGGTATGTTTGGCAAACTTTTATGGTTTAATGTTGTAGTCACATATGATTGAATGATGAATCCTATTGATAAGTGCTACGACATTGAGATATATTTTACACATTTGATCTCTATAGAGTTTGAAACTTTATTTTGAAGTAGAATTCCTATATTTTATTTATTTTATAGATTTTATTGCTTGTCTTAAATGCGTCAAGGAATATCGACATAAATAAAATGAACTTTGAATTTAAAAATAAGGTGATTTGTTTTCAAAATTCAGAATGTACTACAACACTTAAGTTTGTTTGTTCCACAAGATCAAGACATAATACAATATCAATTGAGTGTTTCTTGGCGAAAGATTTATCAAAGTTTGTGTACAAAAGGTATAATTATGTTTGTTTTGAAAAAATAGTTTTAATAAAAGAGTGTTTTTTCCAATAACAATTTTTTTAATCTTTTATTTAAGTAGTATGTATTTATTCAATAAATTATCTTCACTAAAGAAATAGTATTTTTCATTTATTCAATGATAGTTGACAACATAATATTGAATGTAAACTGTACAAATATTGTATAGAAATTTAGGCTTTTTTTTTTATCTTTTCATCTCATTTATATTATTAGGGTGTTATTTTATAAAGTAAGAGGGTACACGTCCCTCATTTGTGTAAAGAAAAAGGAAAAACAAATAGAAAAATAAAATTTTATATATATTTTAAAATTATTAATTTTTTCAAGAAATATATTAGATTTTTTTTCAAAGCGAAAACTTTTCTCCTGTTATTATTTACGGTGAAAAAAATAGTTTAAAAATTACATGCATTGTCATCTAATTATATATCAATATTTCTGATTGTACTATATTAATTAAACAACATCTTAACTAATTTTTATATATTGAAGTTCTACAAAGATTCATATATAAATTATGCATCATTTAAAAATAGGCACGTCGTCAATTTTAAATGAAAAAAGGACGGGTGGGTTTACTTAACACTGTGCTTAATGTTGTCTCGATTTTTGTTCTTATCTTATAGGAAAATTCGTATAAAGGTTTGGAGGAACATAGTTTACATTCAAAAATGTTGTTGCGGGGAGGTGTTAAAGGTGAATCTAAAAACTCTTGTGTTATTTGGATTTATGTGTCCAAGTCTAAGAGTAAACGTGATTTGGGGGCTAGAGATCCCCGCTTGGTGAAATTAGCTCTTTTGTCTAGGTTGAAGTGGCGTCTTATCTCAAATGGGCTTGGTCTTTGAAGAGATACCTGTATTGCATTTAGCGGTGCTTCCACAGTCTTTTATCCAAGGGGTGGTAAAGATTCAGGCTTTTGTAGTTACTCCCCCCGTTGGAAAAAAGTTTTCCATCTAGGCTCTAAACTGGATGATTATTATGACTTGGTTGTGAATGGTATTAATACGATGGTCGGATCAGAGTTTCAAGCATCTTTTTGGACCGGATGGTGGATTATATACCTCTTACGTATAGGTTCCCTCGGTTGTTCTTCATACCTGACTATCCTGAGGGAAGTTTGGGAGAGATAGGTATGTGGGTAGGTGAGACCCGTGTTTGGGACTTCAGGTAGAGGAGGCATTTCGTTGTTCATGTGGAACATGTTGTTGCTTAATTCTTTTTTGTCATCCAAGGGTATATCTTCTACGTGTATAGAGATAGGTGGACTTAGAAGTTTTCCAAGGACAGTATTATTTTTGGTTTCTCTACGTATCATTCACTTCCCGCTTCGTCTATTTCTTCGAGGCACTTGTCTTCCACATTTAATCTTTCTAACCCTTTCATTTGGGTAGTTGAGTTCCTTCTAAGGTGACTGTTTTTTCTTGGTGGCTTCTCCTTGATAGGTTCCAATCAAGAGAGAACTTATTCAATATAAAGGTTATTGTGGACCCTCGTCTTACCATGAGTCCATTTTGTGGTGCCTATGTCTAGTCAGCTTCTCATTTGTTTGTCACTTGTGACTTAGTTAGTAGTCTCAGCTATAGAATTTTTAGTTAGTTGAGGCTGTAACAGAATTCACCCATTCATTTTTTAGAAGACATGCTGATTTTCTCATTGGAAGAGTCACTATAGGCTTTTTCTCCATATTCAATAAAAGCCACGCCAAACCCATAACTATCGCTAAGCATGATAAGATTAGGGTTGGTTGATTAACCTATAAAGGATCGACATTTAGAATTTATGGTTTTTCAATCTCGGTGGATGATGAAGTGTTTCCACCATCAGATTTATTTATCAATAGCGCAGATATATTCCCCATGTTAGCCATTTTAAGAACGAATGAATAAAAAACAAAAAATTGCAGGAAAGGGCATGAAAATGGTACATGAGAAGGAAATGGCAAGGAAGTGATACCTAATCTAAATTATTTCAATCAAACCTATCCTATTTAATTGCCTTTTCTAACAGGTAACCGTACATCAATTTTTAATTTATCAATAATGCGAAGAATCAAACACATACAAAAATAATTCATATTAGAATTAAACTCTTATTCATTACAATCATTAATTTAGAAATAAAAACTTTATCAAAGACATTTGACACACCCCTAGCATTAGGGGGTTTAATACAAGTCTTTGTTGATTAAAAAAAATTAATATTAAATCTTTTAAAAATAATTTTCTAAAAACACTTGGTAGTACCTTTTATAAAATATTTTAACAAGATTTTGCGATTTTTCTTTTAAAAATATACTATTTTTCTTTAATGACACGTGTTGGTATTATTTTATTAAATGATGATTATTATACGCGTACTCGGCAATGGCATCCATAATAAATATTTGGGATGAGGGGAAACAATATTGTCAATAATACTTATACAAAATTATATTTATTTTAAAAAATATTTAAATTTTTTTTAAAACAGTATAATATTTATATTAGAGTCTTTAAATAAAATATTTTATATTGCAGAATATTTCTAATACTAAACAAACTGTACAAATTAAAAAAATTATAATTAAACAAGATATGAATTTATTTAAGTTCCTTCTCATAAATTTGTACATTTAATTTTTTTAAAAATTGACTTATATAAGTGATCATTTATTTTTTATGGGAACAATTTTAAAAGTTTTAAAATCTTAATTGGCAATATATTTTACTTTGAACCCCCTTATGGATGCATCTCAAGGGCAACTCAAAATAAAATGGTTACAAATTACATGATAACACAACAAAATAATGTATTCGACAATGCCTAGGTCATAATGCCTCAAGGCCTTTCTTGTCCTTCAAACCACAAAGTTAACCTCATGTTCCATACTAGTGTTCCACTCTCGACTAGGCCAATACCGGCAAGGATGCACTTTCTTACAACACGTGCCCAAGTATTGCCATCTAGAGTTGTCTACCGTTCCTAGTTCGTCCTAGGTTTTCTTATTGTCAAGGTTGATGTTTTCCTCACTCTTCCTATTTCATTTCACATTAACATGCATATTCACTCACAACATATTAAACAATAATAGGATAGGCAAAACACATCATAATGGCATAATAGAATAATATACCACAATTTAAAACATAATTATATCACTTCCGAACTTTCCCGATTATTTAATCAGTCGGTAAATTCGACATATATCAGCTCCATTGCATAGAATATTTCCTTTGCTTCACATCGATATAAAGAACGCTTAAATCGGACACCCGAGTAAAAAGTTATGAATTTTAGAAAAATATTTTCCAAAGGTTACAGTGTTAATCGGTTAACGCATATGGTTAACAAATTAACCAAATTCAGAAACTTTCTGTTAACCGATTAATCAAAATGGTTAATCGATTAACCAGTTCACTTTCCACGTAAAATAACAGATTTCTCACTGGTTAATCGGTTAACCCATAGCGTTAATCGATTAACCACGTTGCAGAAACCCAAAAACTCTGTTTTCTTGGATTCTTTCCATTCCAATCCCAATCAAAACCATTTCAAACATTCAACCAAGCATAAACAGATGATTATACATATATAATGGTTGTTCTATACGATTTATATCTCATTTCAACCATTAGATTCTTTGATTTTACGAAAATACTCATTTTCTCAAAAATGTAACCTAACTCTAAAACCTCAAGAAAACTCTACACTAAAGTCTCTATCTAGAACCCACCTGATAATCGAAGAGGAGTTTGAAGAAGATGATGAATCGAAGAAGATGATCCATGAGCTTTTCTTCTTCTTCCATGGCTTTTTCCTCTTTTCCTCTTTTTCTCCTCTTTCTCTTCTTCTTTTCCTTTTCTTTTCTTACCAACTTCTTCTTTCTCTTTCTTTCTCTTATAAAAATATATATATAATACTATTATTATATAATATAGTCCAATAGAGTAAAATATCTCCGATTGATATTTTGTCATCTCAAACCAATTGATCAATTATTAGAGTTATCTTAAAATACTTTCTTGAACTATCAATTATTAATCCATCTCATTAATAAAATAATTAATCTCTTCAGAGTTCATTAGTTGCTATATGGATCCCAAATGTCACTACTTAAAGCACTTAGAGGATTCCATTAATCCAATTTACCAATGATAAAGTACATAGATACTTATCTGATCTCATCTGATATCCAATTGAGCATTTCAATAATATGCGGTATTATATATGGTACCTACTTTGACTGCATTGATTGAAATATTAACAAATAACATTTCTCGGCTATATATATTGGTTATCAATTTTTTAAATCACTTACAATTTTATTTTCTTTTCTTCTATTCTTCTAGTTTTATTGACACTTATTTTCTTACGCTATCATCCTCAAATCAATAGGTATTTCTCTTGTTATTCTCCTTGTTTACTTTTCAAAAGCTTCCAATATTTCATATATTTCTTGGTTTTTGTGAACTCTTTTTTTTTTATATCTTTATCCTTGCCATTTTAAAATATTCATTAATTATTTCTATGACATACATGGACATCGAGTGTTTGAATGATCTTTTGAAATTAATTTTTTTTTTATCTTGATAAATTGTTAATTTTTTATACATATATATTTTTTTGGGTATTCTTGAGATACTTGCTGCTACGGTTCGGCAGTAAAGTTATTCTTTATCATAACTTTTTTTATAAAATTTAAATGTGACGAGCGGAATATTTGTACAATTTTTTTCATTTTGCACATGACATTTGCATATAAGTTATAGCTTACGTAGAGATTTTTAATTTAAACGTGAGATCAAATCTATTATATTTTGTTTATATTCTATATACAAAATTTTATATGTATTTAATTTTTTATTTAAATCAATTGTATTCAGTTAAATAGTTTAGTTTTTTTTTAATAGAGTTTTTTTAGTAATTCAAATAAGTTATTGCTGGGTATTTCATTAGAATAAAATAATTTAACTAACTTTCCTAATATTTATTTATTTATAGTTGATAAAATGTTCACTATTTATCTTTTTGTCTTTTTGTTATTACTTTTGATTTTGACATCTAATATATTTAATAATACACATTTGATGTCAACATCAATATTAATAGATTTAAAACTAGGTCTCTACTATTTAAACGAAATCCTCCCATATATTTTCCCAATTTAAAACGGATGCTAATGTATATTATAATTTGAATCAGAAGATGGATCGTCTAAAAAATGCATGGAATCAAGAACCACATAGTAGCTTTGGCATAGATAAATGTTTTCATGAAGGTGAAGTGGATGATGAGTTAGATTTATATTATTCAGATATTATGAGACCCTCGTCGCCGGAAACTCATGTGCCTGATCCATTAGTAAACATTGGGAAATTTGTTTCTGTGGTTCTTAAACCAGTTAATCCATTAACTGGGATGCAAATTGATCACATGAAATCTCTTGATAAAGAAAAATGCAGAAGTAAAGATTATTATATTTCAACTACAAACAAATTTTATTATATTTATTTTGGTTAGTTTTAGTAAAAATCGGATAATCGGAACAAAAGTTACGGACGAAAACGAAAACGACATTTTGAAAAATCACATTTTTCCATTCTCCTGGCCATACGCGTATTGCCCAAAATCCTCTCCATGCCATACGCGTATTGCCCAAGGCCATACGCGTATGGGCATAACCATTTTCTTCCCAAAATTCCCGTTTTGAACCCCATACGCGTATTGCATCTCCTCATACGCGTAATGCCCTAAAGTGATACGCGTACCATACGCAAATGGGCAGATGGCCGTGCAAAACAACTTCTCATAGGCGTATGGGTACATGGCTTGCCCACGTTACGCGTAATGCTAAGGTCCATACGCGTATGAACATGCCCCTTACGCGTATGACCTGGAAAAACCAGAAAAATTTTCTGCAGAACTTTGTTCTGCGTTTTCCACCCCAAAATCATCCAATTTTTCACCTACACTCAGAAAATTACCAATACAAAGCATAGCAACATGTATCTATCATTTACCAACAAGAATGAACACTAAAAACATAATTTCCAACACATTTAATCAAATTCTAACACTTTCAACAAAAATGGGTTTTGTTATATTTTTCATACAATCCAACCAAACAACAAACAAACACATACATAATCATACACATGTATAAGATAATTGAATTTCACACCCTTACCCGATTAAATCGATTCCTAGAAGTTGATTTGGAGATTCCTAGCTTTTTTTCCTCTTTTTCTCTCTTTTTCTCTTCTCTTGTTTTTCCTTCTTCTCCTTTTCCTCTCCCTATTTCTTTCTTTCTATTTTTCTCTCCTTTCTATTTCTATTTTCTGTCTATCTTAACAAAATAACTCAAAATGCCCAAAATACCCCTACACTCGAATATCTCGCAAATGTTCCCAAAACGCGGTAAAATATAATCACATAGAAAAATAAGATAATTTCAGATAAAAGTCGAAAATAAAATAATATAATAATAAAATAGTCAAAAACGACTTAAATAAATAAAAATACTAAAACTGGGGCGTTACAACTCTCCCCCACTTAGAAATTTTCGTCCTCGAAAATATAACCGAGACGAACAACTCCGGACACGACTCTCGCATCCGACTAACAAACCAACATGCCAACAAAAGGTACACCACGAATAACACAACAGACAAACCAACTTGCTAACAGCAGATACAACAACGACACGACAACAAAAACGACAAGCTGCAAGCCCATACAATGCACTTGACGACCGATTCACTACCTAAAGAAAACCACGATACCAACACACAGGTTCACTCTTGAACCGAAACACAACAAGATCGTTACCATCACCGCAGGTAACCCACCTCTAATTCCTCACACAGAAATTAGCTACACGCACTCGAACCAACACAATGGAAACGAGGCAACAACATAAACAAGAACATAAGGTTCCACGACACAACAAGGCCTCAACCACATCAACAAAACAAGAATACCAACCTCCTTGTCACACAACCTTATCAAACCAATGCTACGATTCACCAATCGAACATATAACCAAAACATCCATCTACTTAGTAGCCCATGAATACCATTCAACCCTTTCACCTAACACTTCCATTCTGAAATATCCATTGGTCTCACCATTCCTACAGATTTCCAATGTTCCACCTAAGAACTCTTACAAGTCACACACGCATATACGAAATGTGCCACATCACGGTTTCGCTGCGCACTCTGATGACTCAAAATCATCAAAACTACCAATCTCACATCCAAGTCTAACTCTTTCACATACTCACCAAACCACTATTCACTTTTACTATTTCCAGCCTCACACTCCTCTGTGTTATCTCACACACCAGGCACTTGCCTCTGAACTGCTCAAACAACTCTAATTCTCGGACCATTAAAATAGACATACATAGAAATTTCCGACATAACTCCTCAGTCACAACAATAAGTTTTCCCTAAAGGACAATCCAAGCCCAATTCATAGCTCATCACAAATTCTAACCATTCTCGTTATCTCTATTCCTTCAGACCAAACCAGTAATCAATATTCTTGTAATTACCAAACACTTCGAATGTAGAATCATAACAATAATACTTCCAATAATCCAACATAATACAACTACAACCAAATCATTCCAGTTACCTAATCCTAAAAGTAAACACTTATTCTCAATCGTAATCCTATACTACTGTCCGTAATCCATACACAATTTCTTCTCTTGATAATCCAAATTCTAACCTATTGCAACAACCAACCAAAAAGGAACTCTCAAATATTACATCCACCCCTACGGTTTCCTCAAGATTTCTGTAATCTCAATACCATCAAAGAATTTCAAATAGTTTGCAATTCGTCGCAATTCAAAACTCAAGCTATGCAAAACACAACCGCAAGTTCCCATACTACTCACTGGTTAACACACATCCTCCTACTATCATCTTATTCCTTACCAACCCTTAGTAATACCCAATCATTATCCCTCAGAGACATTCTAACTTAATCCACATACACAAACCTCTAATCCGCCTCATCTTCTAATATAAGAATTCTCCTCGACTCATCAACGCAATCTGTAACCATCTCCTTACATTTCAAGTAATCCATTCCGCACCACTATCAAAGCCGGAATGACACGTCCATTCCATCCAACATAATTCCCGACTGCTATCAACAAGAGATTAAGGGTGATAAGTTCCTCAATTTGTCAATAGACAGCCGACAACCATGATGAGGCATAAACCGTCTCCACCAAACTATAATAGCATTCCCTTACATCCTTACCTCCGCATCCCTTCTTGAACCAGAAACTACACTTATAATCTTGCAATCCCGAACACACTGAGCCAGCGCTCTACACCTGAAACAACATGGAGAAGTACCAGCTTCTCCCCCACTTATCTCATTCTAACCTCTCCAACTGTAAACACACCTAATCCATCACAAATCCTTTACCATAAATGGTCAAAGAACAATTTAAACAAACCAAAGAAATAATTACTGACCCCTATGCAGAAATATCGATAACCATCTTACCATTCCAAAAAGACCACAACAAATTCAAACGCTTTGCGCACTCAGACGAAATAAATGAATGAGTCGCTCCATTACCAATAATAGCAAATAAAGGCGTACTCTTTATAAAACAAGTACCTTTAGTCAAACGATCCGTACTAGTAGTCTCCTCTCCTACCAATGTAACAACCTTCCTACCAGTCTGAGCTTTCTTCGGTTTCGTACACCCCGTGCTAATATGACCTGTTCCACCACAGTTGAAACACTGCACATTAATTCTCTTACAATCCGCTGCGACATGTCCCGAACCTCCACACTTGGAAAATTTTAGTTCATTCTTCTCACAATCAAGCCAAAGGTGTCCTACTTCCCCACACTTGTAACACTTAAAGTAACACCTAGGAGGACTAGACATTCCTCCTTCACTTGCCTTTTTCTCAAAATTCTCCCTTTACTTACCCTTATCAGCTGGTGTGCCATAAGGACCACCACGAGACTGTTGTTTCCCTTTCCTGTCATTCACACTCTTATAGTGAGTAGAACGAGCCCTACAATCCTCCTCGTAAATCCTACAACTGTCCACCAAATCAGAAAACCTTCTAATCCTCTGATAACCGATTGCCCGTTTAATATTCGGACGCAATCCGTTCTCATACTTGACACACTTAGAAAACTCAGCAGTCGCTTCAGCATAATGAGGATAGAACTGCACAAGTTCCACAAACTTTGCTGTGTAATTCACAAAAGACATATTGCCTTGTTTCAACTCCAAGAACTCAATCTCTTTCTTTTCCTTCTCACTTTAATTTTTTCCTTACATGCTTTTTTTTCTCATAATAAATAAATACAATAATTATAATTATATGATACCTACTTTGACTGCATTGATTGAAATATAAACAAATAACATTTCTCGGCTATATATATTGGTTATCAATTTTTTAAATCACTTACAATTTTATTTTCTTTTCTTCTATTCTTCTAGTTTTATTGACACTTATTTTCTTACGCTATCATCCTCAAATCAATAGGTATTTCTCTTGTTATTCTCCTTGTTTACTTTTCAAAAGCTTCCAATATTTCATATATTTCTTGGTTTTTGTGAACTCCTTTTTTTTATATCTTTATGCTTGCCATTTTTAAATATTCATTAATTATTTCTATGACATACATGGACATCGAGTGTTTGAATGATCTTTTGAAATTAAATTTTTTTTTTATCTTGATAATTTGTTAATTTTATATACATATATATTTTTTAGGTATTCTTGAGATACTTGCTGCTAAGGTTTGGCACTAAAGTTATTCTTTATCATAACTTTTTTTATAAAATATAAATGTGACGAGCGGAATATTTGTACAATTTTTTTCATTTTGCACATAACATTTGCATATAAGTTATAGCTTATGTAGAGATTTTTAATTTAAACGTGAGATCAAATCTATTATATTTTGTTTATATTCTATATACAAAATTTTATATGTATTTAAATTTTTATTTAAATCAATTGTATTCAGTTAAATAGTTTAGTTATTTTTTTAATAGAGTTTTTTAAGTAATTCAAATAAGTTATTGCTTGGTATTTCATTGGAATAAAATAATTTAACTAACTTTCCTAATATTTATTTATTTATAGTTCATAAAATGTTCCCTATTTATCTTTTTGTCTTTTTGTTATTACTATTGATTTTGACATCTAATATATTTAATAATACACATTTGATGTCAACATCAATATTAATAGATTTAAAACTAGGTCTCTACTATTTAAACGAAATCCTCCCATATATTTTCCGAACTTAAATCGGATGCTAATGTATATTGTAATTTGAATCAGAAGATGGATCGTCTAAAAAATGCATGGAATCAAGAACCACATAGTAGCTTTGGCACAGATAAATGTTTTCATGAATTTGAAGTGGATGATGAGTTAGATTTATATTATTCAGATATTATGAGACCCTCGTCGCCGGAAACTCATGTGCCTGATCCATTAGTAAACATTGGAAAATTTGTTTCTGTGGTTCTTAAACCAGTTAATCCATTAACTGGGATGCAAATTGATCACATGAAATCTCTTGATAAAGAAAAATGCAGAAGTAAAGATTATTATATTTCAACTCTAAAAGATGATGAAATTGACATTGATCCTTTTTTACCAAAGAAGTTTCCATCTCCAGCCATTAGTATAACTCCACCTTCCAATGTACACACAAAAAACTTCTCTAGTGAAACTCCAAGTCCTAAACAATATGCAAGAATCTTCCATCCAGGTGTGTGTCTATCATCTCTTGATCAAAATATTAAAATTAAATTCTTTTAATATTATGCAACATCTAAAGAAATATTTTGTAGGTTTATCGTCACTTAATAAAAACACAATCCAACATGTGTTGTTCAACAACACTGCAAATTCTACATCACATCCTTCTAAAGTTTCTTGGCATATGCAGGTAATATAATTTAGAAATTTATTTATTTTATATTGTTTGTTTTATGCATGCAAAAACGAGAATTATAACAAAACACATTAGGTAAATATATGTGAATTATCTGTTAGAATCTACTAATATATTGAATGTTTTGCAGGATGATAAATGATTTGGTGATGGATTTTTCATTCAAAGTAAAAAATGCTTTAAGGATCTATATATAATTTACAATTGGTAAATCGGGTGAAATTAGAGAATATTGAAATTTTAGATGGGTTTTTAAGTTTTCGTGAAATTGTTTTTTTTGATGAATTTTGTATTTTATTTTTCGTTAAACAAATTTTATTATATTTATTTTGGTTAGTTTTAGTTGATGGATTTTGTTTTCCTTTAAATTTATATATTGATGGAAACTCGATAATTTGGTATGTTTGGCAAACTTTTATGGTTTAATGTTGTAGTCACATATGATTGAATGATGAATCCTATTGATAAGTGCTACGACATTGAGATATATTTTACACATTTGATCTCTATAGAGTTTGAAACTTTATTTTGAAGTAGAATTCCTATATTTTATTTATTTTATAGATTTTATTGCTTGTCTTAAATGCGTCAAGGAATATCGACATAAATAAAATGAACTTTGAATTTAAAAATAAGGTGATTTGTTTTCAAAATTCAGAATGTACTACAACACTTAAGTTTGTTTGTTCCACAAGATCAAGACATAATACAATATCAATTGAGTGTTTCTTGGCGAAAGATTTATCAAAGTTTGTGTACAAAAGGTATAATTATGTTTGTTTTGAAAAAATAGTTTTAATAAAAGAGTGTTTTTTCCAATAACAATTTTTTTAATCTTTTATTTAAGTAGTATGTATTTATTCAATAAATTATCTTCACTAAAGAAATAGTATTTTTCATTTATTCAATGATAGTTGACAACATAATATTGAATGTAAACTGTACAAATATTGTATAGAAATTTAGGCTTTTTTTTTTATCTTTTCATCTCATTTATATTATTAGGGTGTTATTTTATAAAGTAAGAGGGTACACGTCCCTCATTTGTGTAAAGAAAAAGGAAAAACAAATAGAAAAATAAAATTTGATATATATTTTAAAATTATTAATTTTTTCAAGAAATATATTAGATTTTTTTTCAAAGCGAAAACTTTTCTCCTGTTATTATTTACGGTGAAAAAAATAGTTTAAAAATTACATGCATTGTCATCTAATTATATATCAATATTTCTGATTGTACTATATTAATTAAACAACATCTTAACTAATTTTTATATATTGAAGTTCTACAAAGATTCATATATAAATTATGCATCATTTAAAAATAGGCACGTCGTCAATTTTAAATGAAAAAAGGACGGGTGGGTTTACTTAACACTGTGCTTAATGTTGTCTCGATTTTTGTTCTTATCTTATAGGAAAATTCGTATAAAGGTTTGGAGGAACATAGTTTACATTCAAAAATGTTGTTGCGGGGAGGTGTTAAAGGTGAATCTAAAAACTCTTGTGTTATTTGGATTTATGTGTCCAAGTCTAAGAGTAAACGTGATTTGGGGGCTAGAGATCCCCGCTTGGTGAAATTAGCTCTTTTGTCTAAGTTGAAGTGGCATCTTATCTCAAATGGGCTTAGTCTTTGAAGAGATACCTGTATTGCATTTAGCGGTGCTTCCACAGTCTTTTATCCAAGGGGTGGTAAAGATTCAGGCTTTTGTAGTTACTCCCCCCGTTGGAAAAACGTTTTCCATCTAGGCTCTAAACTGGATGATTATTATGACTTGGTTGTGCATGGTATTAATACGATGGTCGGATCAGAGTTTCAAGCATCTTTTTGGACCGGATGGTGGATTATATACCTCTTACGTATAGGTTCCCTCGGTTGTTCTTCATACCTGACTATCCTGAGGGAAGTTTGGGAGAGGTAGGTATGTGGGTAGATGAGACCCGTGTTTGGGACTTCAGGTAGAGGAGGCATTTCGTTGTTCATGTGGAACATGTTGTTGCTTAATTCTTTTTTGTCATCCAAGGGTATATCTTCTACGTGTATAGAGATAGGTGGACTTAGAAGTTTTCCAAGGACAGTATTATTTTTGGTTTCTCTACGTATCATTCACTTCCCGCTTCGTCTATTTCTTCGAGGCACTTGTCTTCCACATTTAATCTTTCTAACCCTTTCATTTGGGTAGTTGAGTTCCTTCTAAGGTGACTGTTTTTTCTTGGTGGCTTCTCCTTGATAGGTTCCAATCAAGAGAGAACTTATTCAATATAAAGGTTATTGTGGACCCTCGTCTTACCATGAGTCCATTTTGTGGTGCCTATGTCTAGTCAGCTTCTCATTTGTTTGTCACTTGTGACTTAGTTAGTAGTCTCAGCTATAGAATTTTTAGTTAGTTGAGGCTGTAACAGAATTCACCCATTCATTTTTTAGAAGACATGCTGATTTTCTCATTGGAAGAGTCACTATAGGCTTTTTCTCCATATTCAATAAAAGCCACGCCAAACCCATAACTATCGCTAAGCATGATAAGATTAGGGTTGGTTGATTAACCTATAAAGGATCGACATTTAGAATTTATGGTTTTTCAATCTCGGTGGATGATGAAGTGTTTCCACCATCAGATTTATTTATCAATAGCGCAGATATATTCCCCATGTTAGCCATTTTAAGAACGAATGAATAAAAAACAAAAAATTGCAGGAAAGGGGATGAAAATGGTACATGAGAAGGAAATGGCAAGGAAGTGATACCTAATCTAAATTATTTCAATCAAACCTATCCTATTTAATTGCCTTTTCTAACAGGTAACCGTACATCAATTTTTAATTTATCAATAATGCGAAGAATCAAACACATACAAAAATAATTCATATTAGAATTAAACTCTTATTCATTACAATCATTAATTTAGAAATAAAAACTTTATCAAAGACATTTGACACACCCCTAGCATTAGGGGGTTTAATACAAGTCTTTGTTGATTAAAAAAAATTAATATTAAATCTTTTAAAAATAATTTTCTAAAAACACTTGGTAGTACCTTTTATAAAATATTTTAACAAGATTTTGCGATTTTTCTTTTAAAAATATACTATTTTTCTTTAATGACACGTGTTGGTATTATTTTATTAAATGATGATTATTATATGCGTACTCGGCAATGGCATCCATAATAAATATTTGGGATGAGGGGAAACAATATTGTCAATAATACTTATACAAAATTATATTTATTTTAAAAAATATTTAAATTTTTTTTTAAAACAGTATAATATTTATATTAGAGTCTTTAAATAAAATATTTTATATTGCAGAATATTTCTAATACTAAACAAACTGTACAAATTAAAAAAATTATAATTAAACAAGATATGAATTTATTTAAGTTCCTTCTCATAAATTTGTACATTTAATTTTTTTAAAAATTGACTTATATAAGTGATCATTTATTTTTTATGGGAACAATTTTAAAAGTTTTAAAATCTTAATTGGCAATATATTTTACTTTGAACCCCCTTATGGATGCATCTTCATCCGCCCCAGTTACTAAGGAAATTAATATAATTAATTATGTTTTTATAAAGATAATTTAATAATTAATTATAATAGTAATTTTATAAAATACTTAAATATTTTATTATTGATTTGACTATAAAACCAATTTATCAGATTATAAAATGCGAGTATAAAATAAGCAAATAGAATTATTATTATTTTATTAATTTTTGAAATTTAGAAAATCAAAATGGTTATATATTACTAAAATTTATTGATTTTTTTCATTGACTAAACCAATATAAAATTAGTTAGCTAATTATAAAGTTCTTGTATGATTTTTTAGTATAAAGTATTTTACTCAATTTTTTATGGTAATTGTTTTTAAATATAGTTTTGTGGTCAACACTCCTTTATTAAATATGTTGAGAAAGGAAATACATTATAAATAGTCTTTTTATATTTAAAAGAATATTAGTTTATTAATCAAGTCAAAGTGAATATATCTCACTTTAATTTTTTCCTTACATGCTTTTTTTTCTCATAATCAATAAATAAAATAATTATAATTATATGGTGTAATGCCCTGTATTAAATATATCTAGAATAATACAATACACGCATTTTATTTGGTACTGACACATCAAAAGTGCCTAATGGCATAGTTCACATTCTTGTCCATTCTAAAACACAAATTCAATCTATGGCACAAGTCATGGAAATTAGCCAAAGAAAATAAAATCTAAGAATATACAATATCCTCAATTGTATGCAACAAATACACAGCGGAAAAATACTAAAGCCAAGCCTCTCTTGAAACATCCCAACATTTCTCCACTTGCAAATCAAACCTGCAATTACCAGAAATAAAGCAACTATAGTGGGGTGAGATACATCAAATCTCAGTGAGTTCCCTCTTTTACTGTCCTCTCGGCTCTACAAGGTTCTAATAAACCTAACTCAAGTCAAAAGGGAAAGGAAATGACCTTGAGTTCATAATCTCACACTATATGGAAACATGACATGAGTTCATTAACTCACCACATCATTAATCGATAACCGGTACCAAGGTATCTCTTCTTCCCGTCCGCTTCTACGACTAGAAGGCGACCCGAGTCATAGATCCTTGTAGTTACTTGGCATACGAATTGGATTCGGGATCACCGGCCTGTTAACCGTGACCCGTCACTTCTCATAGCCTGTTAACCATCACAAGTCTCTACCCAATGCATAGGCTCCAATCGTACTACACGTAGGGAATCAAACCTACCAAGTAATCTTGCCTGCACTTCAGAGGAGCTCAAGACTCATGAAGGCCTCTCAAGGGCAACTCAAAATAAAATGGTTACAAATTACATGATAACACAACAAAATAATGTATTCGACAATGCCTAGGTCATAATGCCTCAAGGCCTTTCTTGTCCTTCAAACCACAAAGTTAACCTCATGTTCCATACTAGTGTTCCACTCTCGACTAGGCCAATACCGGCAAGGATGCACTTTCTTACAACACGTGCCCAAGTATTGCCATCTAGAGTTGTCTACCGTTCCTAGTTCGTCCTAGGTTTTCTTATTGTCAAGGTTGATGTTTTCCTCACTCTTCCTATTTCATTTCACATTAACATGCATATTCACTCACAACATGTTAAACAATAATAGGATAGGCAAAACACATCATAATGGCATAATAGAATAATATACCACAATTTAAAACATAATTATATCACTTCCGAACTTTCCCGATTATTTAATCAGTCGGTAAATTTGACATATATCAGCTCTATTGCATAGAATATTTCCTTTGCTTCACATCGATATAAAGAACGCTTAAATCGGACACCCGAGTAAAAAGTTATGAATTTTAGAAAAATATTTTCCAAAGGTTACAGTGTTAATCGGTTAACACATATGGTTAACAGATTAACCAAATTCAGAAACTTTCTGTTAACCGATTAATCAAAATGGTTAATCGATTAACCAGTTCACTTTCCACGTAAAATAACAGATTTCTCACTGGTTAATCGGTTAACCCATAGCGTTAATCGATTAACCACGTTGCAGAAACCCAAAAACTCTGTTTTCTTGGATTCTTTCCATTCCAATCCCAATCAAAACCATTTCAAACATTCAACCAAGCATAAACAGATGATTATACATATATAATGGTTGTTCTATACGATTTATATCTCATTTCAACCATTAGATTCTTTGATTTTACGAAAATGCTCATTTTCTCAAAAATGTAACCTAACTCTAAAACCTCAAGAAAACTCTACACTAAAGTCTCTATCTAGAACCCACCTGATAATCGAAGAGGAGTTTGAAGAAGATGATGAATCGAAGAAGATGATCCATGAGCTTTTCTTCTTCTTCCATGGCTTTTTCCTCTTTTCCTCTTTTTCTCCTCTTTCTCTTCTTCTTTTCCTTTTCTTTTCTTACCAACTTCTTCTTTCTCTTTCTTTCTCTTATAAAAATATATATATAATACTATTATTATATAATATAGTCCAATAGAGTAAAATATCTCCGATTGATATTTTGTCATCTCAAACCAATTGATCAATTATTAGAGTTATCTTAAAATATTTTCTTGAACTATCAATTATTAATCCATCTCATTAATAAAATAATTAATCTCTTCAGAGTTCATTAGTTGCTATATGGATCCCAAATGTCACTACTTAAAGAACTTAGAGAATTCCATTAATCCAATTTACCAATGATAAAGTACATAGATACTTATCTGATCTCATCTGATATCCAATTGAGCATTTCAATAATATGCGGTATTATATATGGTACCTACTTTGACTGCATTGATTGAAATATTAACAAATAACATTTCTCGGCTATATATATTGGTTATCAATTTTTTAAATCACTTACAATTTTATTTTCTTTTCTTCTATTCTTCTAGTTTTATTGACACTTATTTTCTTACGCTATCATCCTCAAATCAATAGGTATTTCTCTTGTTATTCTCCTTGTTTACTTTTCAAAAGCTTCCAATATTTCATATATTTCTTGGTTTTTGTGAACTCTTTTTTTTTTATATCTTTATCCTTGCCATTTTAAAATATTCATTAATTATTTCTATGACATACATGGACATCGAGTGTTTGAATGATCTTTTGAAATTAATTTTTTTTTTATCTTGATAAATTGTTAATTTTTTATACATATATATTTTTTTGGGTATTCTTGAGATACTTGCTGCTACGGTTCGGCACTAAAGTTATTCTTTATCATAACTTTTTTTATAAAATTTAAATGTGACGAGCGGAATATTTGTACAATTTTTTTCATTTTGCACATGACATTTGCATATAAGTTATAGCTTACGTAGAGATTTTTAATTTAAATGTGAGATCAAATCTATTATATTTTGTTTATATTGTATATACAAAATTTTAATTTTTTATTTAAATCAATTGTATTCAGTTAAATAGTTTAGTTTTTTTTTAATAGAGTTTTTTTAGTAATTCAAATAAGTTATTGCTGGGTATTTCATTAGAATAAAATAATTTAACTAACTTTTCTAATATTTATTTATTTATAGTTCATAAAATGTTCACTATTTATCTTTTTGTCTTTTTGTTATTACTTTTGATTTTGACATCTAATATATTTAATAATACACATTTGATGTCAACATCAATATTAATAGATTTAAAACTAGGTCTCTACTATTTAAACGAAATCCTCCCATATATTTTCCCAACTTAAAACGGATGCTAATATATATTATAATTTGAATCAGAAGATGGATCGTCTAAAAAATGCATGGAATCAAGAACCACATAGTAGCTTTGGCATAGATAAATGTTTTCATGAATTTGAAGTGGATGATGAGTTAGATTTATATTATTCAGATATTATGAGACCCTCGTCGCCGGAAACTCATGTGCCTGATCCATTAGTAAACATTGGGAAATTTGTTTCTGTGGTTCTTAAACCAGTTAATCCATTAACTGGGATGCAAATTGATCACATGAAATCTCTTGATAAAGAAAAATGCAGAAGTAAAGATTATTATATTTCAACTCTCCCCCACTTAAATAAAAATACTAAAACTGGGGCGTTACAACTCTCCCCCACTTAGAAATTTTCGTCCTCGAAAATATAACCGAGACGAACAACTCCGGACACGACTCTCGCATCCGACTAACATACCAACATGCCAACAAAAGGCACACCACGAATAACACAACAGACAAACCAACTTGCTAACAGCAGATACAACAACGACACGACAACAAAAACGACAAGCTGCAAGCCCATATAATGCACTTGACGACCGATTCACTACCTAAAGAAAACCACGATACCAACACACAGGTTCACTATTGAACCAAAACACAACAAGATCGTTACCATCGCCGCAGGTAACCCACCTCTAATTCCTCACACAGAAATTAGCTACACGCACTCGAACCAACACAATGGAAACGAGGCAACAACATAAACAAGAACATAAGGTTCCACGACACAACAAGGCCTCAACCACATCAACAAAACAAGAATACCAACCTCCTTGTCACACAACCTTATCAAAACAATGCTACGATTCACCAATCGAACATATAACCAAAACATCCATCTACTTAGTAGCCCATGAATACCATTCAACCCTTTCACCAAACACTTCCATTCTGAAATATCCATTGGTCTCACCATTCCTACAGATTTCCAATGTTCCACCTAAGAACTCTTACAAGTCACACACGCATATACGAAATGTGCCACATCACGGTTTCGCTGCGCACTCTGATGACTCAAAATCATCAAAACTACCAATCTCACATCCAAAGTCTAACTCTTTCACATACTCACCAAACCACTATTCACTTTTACTATTTCCAGCCTCACACTCCTCTGTGTTATCTCACACACCAGGCACTTGCCTCTGAACTGCTCAAACAACTCTAATTCTCGGACCATTAAAATAGACATACATAGAAATTTCCGACTTAACTCCTCAGTCACAACAATAACTTTTCCCTAAAGGACAATCCAAGCCCAATTCATAACTCATCATAAATTCTAACCATTCTCGTTATCTCTATTCCTTCAGACCAAACCAGTAATCAATATTCTTGTAATTACCAAACACTTCGAATGTAGAATCATAACAATAATACTTCCTATAATCCAACATAATACAACTACAACCAAATCATTCCAGTTACCTAATCCTAAAAGTAAACACTTATTCTCAATCGTAATCCTATACTACTGTCCGTAATCCATACACAATTTCTTCTCTTGATAATCCAAATTCCAACCTATTGCAACAACCAACCAAAAAGGAACTCTCAAATATTACATCCACCCCTACGGTTTCCTCAAGATTTCTGTAATCTCAATACCATCAAAGAATTTCAAATAGTTTGCAATTCGTCGCAATTCAAAACTCAAGCTATGCAAAACACAACCGCAAGTTCCCATACTACTCACTGGTTAACACACATCCTCCTACTATCATCTTATTCCTTACCAACCCTTAGTAATACCCAATCATTATCCCTCAGAGACATTCCAACTTAATCCACATACACAAACCTCTAATCCTCCTCATCTTCTAATATAAGAATTCTCCTCGACTCATCAACGCAATCTGTAACCATCTCCTTACATTTCAAGTAATCCATTCCGCACCACTATCAAAGCCGGAATGACACGTCCATTCCATCCAACATAATTCCCGACTGCTATCAACAAGAGATTAAGGGTGATCAGTTCCTCAATTTGTCAATAGACAGCCGACAACCATGATGAGGCATAAACCGTCTCCACCAAACTATAATAGCATTCCCTTACATCCTTACCTCCGCATCCCTTCTTGAACCAGAAACTACACTTATAATCTTGCAATCCCGAACACACTGAGCCAGCGCTCTACACCTGAAACAACATGGAGAAGTACCAGCTTCTCCCCCACTTATCTCATTCTAACCTCTCCAACTGTAAACACACCTAATCCATCACAAATCCTTTACCATAAATGGTCAAAGAACAATTTAAACAAACCAAAGAAATAATTACCGACCCTTATGCAGAAATATCGATAACCATCTTACCATCCCAAAAAGACCACAACAAATTCAAACGCTTTGCGCACTCAGACGAAATAAATGAATGAGTCGCTCCATTACCAATAATAGCAAATAAAGGCGTACTCTTTATAAAACAAGTACCTTTAGTCAAACGATCCGTACTAGTAGTCTCCTCTCCTACCAATGTAACAACCTTCCTACCAGTCTGAGCTTTCTTCGGTTTCGTACACCCCGTGCTAATATGACCTGTTCCACCACAGTTGAAACACTGCACATTAATTCTCTTACAATCCGCTGCGACATGTCCCGAACCTCCACACTTGGAATATTTTAGTTCATTCTTCTCACAATCAAGCCAAAGGTGTCCTACTTCCCCACACTTGTAACACTTAAAGTAACACCTAGGAGGACTAGACATTCCTCCTTCACTTGCCTTTTTCTCAAAATTCTCCCTTTGCTTACCCTTATCAGTTGGTGTGCCATAAGGACCACCACGAGACTGTTGTTTCCCTTTCCTGTCATTCACACTCTTATAGTGAGTAGAACGAGCCCTACAATCCTCCTCGTAAATCCTAAAACTGTCCACCAAATCAGAAAACCTTCTAATCCTCTGATAATCGATTGCCCGTTTAATATCCGGACGCAATCCGTTCTCATACTTGACACACTTAGAAAACTCAGCAGTCGCTTCAGCATAATGAGGATAGAACTGCACAAGTTCCACAAACTTTGTTGTGTAATTCACAAAAGACATATTGCCTTGTTTCAACTCCAAGAACTCAATCTCTTTCTTTTCCTTCACACCCTCAGGATAATACTTCCTCCGAAACTCTCGACCAAATAAATCCCAAGTAACCTTTTCATCATCCTCTCCCAACACTTGGCGCAAACTAACGCACCAACCAGCTGCTTCTTCTTTCAGCATGTGAGTACCCAGTCTCACCTTATTCTCTTCAGCACAATTCATCACATGGAAGATTCTTTCAACCTCCTCAATCCAAAATTGTGCACCATCAGGATCATATCTTCCCTTGAAGATAGGCAGTTCGTTCTTCCCGAACTCATCATTACCCGTAACATTCAGTACACCCTGCATAACCCGAGCCATATTCTATTCATTTCCAATAACAACAACTATGGTTAAACAAACAGCTCATCGAACCACAAAGACCAACAAGGACTGACACAAACTGACACAGACTAGCTCTGATACCACTTAATGTGACGCCCCCAATCTATACCCCCAAATAATCATAAAACAATAATAATTTCATCAGACTACATTTAAAAACATGGCATAGACTGGGAGGGTCACATCAATTTGAAACAAAACATACAACACCTGCTCACCAAGATATGCAACAGTGAGGTAGCATACATTCAGAGGGAACTCAGTTCCTTACACCCACTTTTCAGAAATTAGAATAAAAGCGGAAAATCTAAAATCTGAATATCATATATATATCACATGAAAAGTTGGTCATACATCAAGTTATACATGCACAAGCCAAAAGATATATATACATAATACACAATAATCACTAACGACCTCCCTAACTACCCCGTGTCACATATCAGAGCCGACCGACAAAAGAATGAAGACATAAGCTTCACAAAAGACCTCCAACAACTCTAATCTGCAATGCCTCATAGAGCATTATAAAACAGCAGAAGGGTGAGAAAAACAACCATAATATAAATGCATATAATTATATATATCAACATAAAAATACACATATCAAATTTTCTCACCACAATTATCACATGCCTACACATAAAGCATATACAGATTATATTCACATAATCCCATATTCACACATCATGCATATGTTTATACACACAAAACATATCATTCATAATTCAAGGCATTTAACACGAATGCACATCAATTCACAAATGCTATCACAAGCTCAATCACACAATGTCTCCATCCCCAATTGCATATTAATCATGCCCAATACATTTATCACAAATGCATATCACAACGTCTCGCACATAATCAACCAAATCATGATTTTCCACATATAACCAATGGAATCATAATTCATGCAGATGCAAAGAGACCGACACAACGACTCTCTATGCAAATGCATATGCGGTACCGACTCCAAGATTTCATATCTCATCACTAGTTCACTCAGGAACTCTGCTGGAACCATCGCTCGTTACATCACTGTAACTCCCCGTCGGGCCTACGATGTTCGCCCACCGCTCACACCCCCACCAAGAGAGGCTCACGATGTTTATGGATCGCTCACACCTCCACCAAGAGAGGCTCACGACCCGATCGCTCACACCTCCACCAAGAGAGGCTCACGATCGTCTATAACCATCGCTTTCAGTCCTCAGGCTATTCATACCTTAATATTTTTGAGGCACACGATGTTATAGCAGATTCCCCACCAGAACCGCCGCCACACAGGACGCCACAACAATGCATATCATGATGCTTGACATGCAAGAACTCATGACAACCAATGCATTTTCACTCATATATGCAACCACAAGCATGCGTATACAACCAAATACAACACATTGCATTTATTTGCCTTTCGGCCAAAATTCAACACCACAACATGTCATCACATGCATTCACATCATATAACATCATACAAGTCACACGATATCCCAATCAACAGCACATAATTTAATCGACTAACAATCTCCAAAACATTATAATCATATTGTACAGCTCAATAGCTTTCCAACGACACCAAGAATGTAAAAATCGGATAATCGGAACAAAAGTTACGGACGAAAACGTAAACGATATTTTGAAAAATCACATTTTTCCATTCTCCTGGCCATACGCGTATTGCCCTGAGCCATACGCGTATTGCCCAAAATCCACGCCATGCCATACGCGTATTGCCCAAGGCCATACGCGTATGGGCATAACCATTTTCTTCCCAAAATTCCCATTTTGAACCCCATACGCGTATTGCATTCCCTCATACGCGTAATGCCCTAAAGTGATACGCGTACCATACGCAAATGGGCAGATGGTCGTGCAAAACAACTTCTCATACGCGTATGGGTACATGGCTCTCCCACGTTACACGTAATGCCAAGGTCCTTACGCGTATGAACATGCCCCATACGCGTATGACCTGGAAAAACCAGAAAAATTTTCTGCAGAACTTTGTTCTGCGTTTTCCACCCCAAAATCATCCAATTTTTCACCTACACTCAGAAAATTACCAATACAAAGCATAGCAACATGTATCTATCATTTACCAACAAGAATGAACACTAAAAACATAATTTCCAACACATTTAATCAAATTCTAACACTTTCAACAAAAATGGGTTTTGTTATATTTTTCATACAATCCAACCAAACAACAAACAAACACATACATAATCATACACATGTATAAGATAATTGAATTTCACACCCTTACCCGATTAAATCGATTCCTAGAAGTTGATTTGGAGATTCCTAGCTTTTTTCCTCTTTTTCTCTCTTTTTCTCTTCTCTTGTTTTTCCTTCTTCTCCTTTTCCTCTTCCTATTTCTTTCTTTCTATTTTTCTCTCCTTTCTATTTCTATTTTGTTTCTATCTTAACAAAATAACTCAAAATGCCCAAAATACCCCTACACTCGAATATCTCGCATATGTTCCCAAAACGCGGTAAAATATAATCACATCGAAAAATAAGATAATTTCAGATAAAAGTCGAAAATAAAATAATATAATAATAAAATAGTAAAAAACGACTCAAATAAATAAAAATACTAAAACTGGGGCGTTACATTGGATGCTGGTAATAAAAATAATTTTACTTTGTTATTTACTTTGTGTTTTGCAACTTAATTTGAATTTTCAAAGAATAACTTTATATTGTTATTTACGTATTGTAGGTATTTGATGACCTAAGAGAGTTAACACAAGATGATTTGTATGATTTGCGACTCCGTTGGGCAAAATGTTTCTTTGAGTTATATAAAAATTAAGCTTTATCTGGTGAGTTATATAGAATTGTCTATATATATATATATATATATATATATATATATATATATATATATATATATATATATATATATATATATCTGATTTTAGTTTCTTGACTTTGGTGTTGTCTGCTGATGTTTATTGGTGTTTTTATTTATTGTCAGCAAATGTGATTTTGGTGTTGTCTACTGAAGCTACAACTCATCTTCTTGTGGATTTCATGTTGGTAATTCAAGTGTGGGAAAGGATTTATAAATGGTTGGATATTTTTGTATGCTTTCACTGGTTTTGTTGTTGTAGTAGTCCACTGTGTAAACATACTTATAATTTTGTACACTTGTGTGTATACTAGATTAATATTTTTATAAATCAATTGTTCATTTTGAAGAATATGTGCATCCTAGCTATTTGCTGCAATGAAATTAACAGGTTGGTTGAAAAAATATAAAAAATTAGATACCAAATAGCGACTTAAATATGGTCTGTGTGATATTGGAAAAATATGAAAAATTAGGTACCAAAAAAATTACAGGGATTCCACCTCGATTCCGATAAAAAATAGTCTAATTTTTTAAGAAAGGTAGCATACATATTACATCGGGCGCGCCTTTCAATCGATGTAAAAACATACATTTTAAGAAAGATAGCATACATTTTACATCGGGCCAGAAAGGAAACCGATGTAAAAAATACATTTTACATCGGGCCAGAAAGGCAACTGATGTAAAAACATACATTTTACATCGGGCCAGGAAGGCAACCGATGTAAAATGCATACATATTACATCGGGTGCGCCTTGCAACCGATGTAAAAACATACATTTTAAGAAAGATGACATACATTTTACATCGGGCCAGAAAGGCAACTGCTGTAAAAAATACATTTTACATCGGGCCAGAAAGGCAACCGATGTAAAAACATACATTTTACATCGGGCCAGGAAGGCAACCGATGTAAAATGTGCATTTATTTAAAATAAAAAAAGTTAAACCCATATTTCACATCAGACTTAATAGTCAACCGATGTAGTAGATGCATTTTTCACATCGGACTATGGCCCGATGTAAAATGTCTTTGATTTACTACATCGCTTGGCTTTACATCGGACCCAGACCCGATGTAAAATGTGATTTCCGCCCAATGTAAAAAGTCTTTTCTGCACTAGTGCTCAAAGCCATTGACACATTTTATTCTAGATGGTGTTCCAACAATGTTCTTACCTTTATCTCTTCTTGTTATTTCCCTACAGACCATGGTTCTTCATCATCCACTGTTGTATCCATTCTAGCCCCTTCACTCTCTTCCTTCTATTTAGTGGTTGTCACCTTTAGGTTTTCATCAGGGGGTTTCTTCCTTGGCCTCCATTGTTGCATCTTCTTCTGAGGGTTGCATTTGTGCCCTAACTTTTGGCGCTTCTCCAAAAACGCAGGTTTCCACTCATACTCAACTTCTTATTTTAGCACTATACCTTCAACATATTTCATGGCAATCTCCTTAACAAGTTGCTGAGTAATGTCCACCTCTACAAGAATGCGAGCATACGACACCCGAAGTTTGTTTGCAGTATATTCATCTGTCACTAGTGGAGTTCCAATTGTGCTACCTATTTTGTTCAAGCTCTTCACACCCCAAAGATGTAATGGCAACTGAGGCAATTTCACCCATATTGGTAGTGTACGCAGCAAATCCTTCTTGAGATTGAAATCTGGTCGACATTCCTTCAAGATCATAGACATGTTCCTGATGGTGTATGGTCCCTTCATTAGCACAACTTCTCTATCGTCAAAAGTGTTGAAACGAATCAAGAAATAACCTTCATCATGATAATAGAGATCCGGTGTCCTCGCGAAATTCAGGTCTTCACCATGAAATTCTTGACAGTGTTCATACTCAGGTCTTCTCCCATCACGTACAAGATTAGAGCATTCTCCCAAAATCGGATTTCTGTTTCTACATCCTCTTCCTCAATTTCAATTTCCACCTCTCCATTTACAATCTTTGGTGCCACATACTCCATGGATATGCCTTTAGCAGGATTCCGATTCTCATTGATTACATCCACCCATAGCTTCCGTTCTTCTTTCTTCATTATTAGGTTTTCAGAATTTCTTTCCTTCGTAATTAGGGTATTTGGTTCGTCTTCCTTCCCTTCTTCTTTCTCATAGTTGCTTGCATCAAGTTCCTCTGGTTGCTCTGTCTCCTTCACTTTCACAGTTACCTCTTCCGGTTGTGCCTCCGGAATGGGATGAATCGCCGGCGATGGTGGCACCTTGGTTTTTGGCTGCCCACGTCCCTGTTTCGTCATCAGAGAGAGCTTATTTGTTTATGATTTTTATAAATTGGATACATCTGAATGTACATGTTTCCACCAATGGCATGCTCTTCAAAAGGACCACATACATCTGAATGTACAACTTTGAGTATGAAGGATGATCTTATTGGCATAGTCGAAACAAAAGACTTTCCGGACTGCTTTCCGACTAGACAACCTTCATAGAGTTTTTTGGGCATCTCAAGACTTAGTATACTAGTTACTATATCTTGAGTGATCAGTTGATGTAGCGGCCTAAAGTTCAGATAGTCAAACCTCAGATGCCACAACCAACTATTCTTGTGGTCGACAACTATTTTCAAACATTGTACCTCAGCCGAATTGATCATGGTCTTAAATTTTATATTCTTCGGTAGAGGAGATTTCAAGACCACGTTATTCTTGATGTCGAAAAGTTCTATGGCTCCATCTTTCATAACCACTGATAACCCCTTTTTGACCAGATGTCCAACACTTAACATATTACACTTTATTCCAGGGACATATAGTACATCTTTGATCAAGGTTTTTGCTCAATTACTCCTTTGAATAACTATTTTGTCAGTGTCTTTTGCTTGCAACAAGCTATTATCCAAAAGTTTGACCTTGCGCTTCTTCGAATCGGCAAAATCTACTAACCATACTCTTCGACCAGTCATGTGATTCAAGCAACCTGAGTCGAGGAACCAGATCTTGGATTCGACATGGCCATCTGTAACTGCAGCTATAACCATTATATCATCAGAATCATCGGAATCTTGACATGCAAGGTTTTCTCCTTCATCCTTGTCTTTTGTCAAAACCTTGTATTTCCATTACCAACAATGTTTGACCAAGTCATTGTTTGAGCTAGATTAGCAGCAAGCAAAAATAATGTAAGTAACCCGGTTTTTTCATATCCACAGGGATCAATGCGAGGGAAATAATGTCATTCGACGGTATCTACATTTCTAAGCTTATGGTTCAAAAGTTTTGGTTTAAAACAGAACCAAAAGCGAATGCAGAAAATGTAAAGACGGAAAATATAAAATAAAGACTGAATTATAAACGGAGCCTTGTTGGATTGGATCTCATCAATTGATAACACATGCATTCTTCTGACCAATTTATACATAAATCAAGTGTTCGCCTAATATCATCACGTATCACTCACAACATACATATCTTCTCGGTCCCCGCATGTTATGAGTGATTTTGTACCGATCAATAATTGCACTCGCACATTACCAATCAATACAAAGCATTTAAAGCCTACATAAATGTTAAGCCTAAATCCATTTTTGGCATCTAGATCCAACAGATATTACTATAACATCAATACCACACAAATGAGTAACTCATATACAAAGCCAATGGTCAAAATACGTACACACGTTTAACCCTTTTTTACATGCATTCAACTAATTTGCCAAATGAATGTGAACATCATTCTTCATCGGTATTTTCACGCAGCCTCACGATAACGTTTGTCAAGCACTATCACGGTCTCTTATTGCATTAATTATTAGAAGTTGTTCAAACTAACAATCAACACAATGCTAAAAAGTTGAGATGCAAATGAATATCAAATCACAAACCCATGTCAAAAGCTTGCTCAATGTTAGAGGAAAATCTAAGACCACATATTTGAAATAGGTTTTGTCAAGACCAACAAATAAGCAATCAAAGACAACCAACAATAGAGAATCAAAACTAGTTCACAAACATAGATTAGAAGAAATACATAAGGTATCAAGAGATTACATCCAAACCCAACAAGAGATTGAAGATCCCACCTTGTCTCCCTTGAAAATGAAGAGATGTAAAGTTTCTCTGCTGAAAAATATCTATCTATTACAAGTTATGTTCATTATATTCTAAAAATGCTGAAAAGTTACTTATATAGTACAACCAGGATTTGCCCAGTTCGCAAAGCGAAAGTTTTATTCGCACAGCGAATTTCAAAAATAGGCACCTGAGGTGCCTCTGAAAGTTAAACCACCACAGAATTTCTTCATGAGTTCGCAATACGAAGGATCATTCGCAAAGCGGACACTCGCTTTCAAGTTCGCAAAGCAAACTTTAGTGCCTTTTTCCTCTACCATAAATCTGGGACCATTCGCTGGGACTTCGCCAGCCTTCGCAAAGCGAGCCTTCGCTACCTAGTTCGCAAAGCGAACTTCTTGAAGTTTTCCCCTATTCTTTGGAAGCTTGTATCATTTCTTGTGTCTTACAACTTTGATCAATTAGTGCCTTTTTTTGCACAATAACACACATATTACAAGCACCAAAGGTATATTCTCAATGTTAGAAGAATAACAACAACCATGAGTAAAACTAATGAAAACATGAGAATTGAGTGGAAAAAGTGAAAAGAAAGATAGTTCATTTTTAGGTAAAATCTGCACCTAACAACTCTCCCCAACTTGATTTTTGCTTTTCCTCAAGCAATGTATGCCCCTCATTGAAAATAAGAGGATTTGCTCAAGCATAAGATTCAACCAAAGTCAAGCATGAAAATGTGCACAAGCAACGTTCACCACTCAATAGAATCGAACAATGACAAATAATTAAGTTCTTAAAAAAATATCATAATGTTTCAAACAACAACTACATTTTCATACTTGAATCACTCTAACACTCCTCTTCAAAATAAGAATGAAGAAATTGACGCGTTTGCAACAGCGTGGAAATTTCACTCACCCGACAAACAATGCAAATAGCAATCAATTCATACAACATCTAACAATCAAAAATAAAAACATGGAAGCAAAAAGATCACTAAGGGCTTTAAAGGTTGTAGCTTGGTCGGGTTCACAACAAAGGGACATTTCTAAAGGCCATTGAATCGAAATTGCCGGTGCAAAAAGAAACATGCACTATAAATGATATTTACACATCACAAGTTCATTCACCATTTTTTTACTTTACCACAAACCTTCTCAAACTTCCTTATGCACAATTATTTCATTCTCTATTTTTCTCATTCAAACAAGCATTCTTTTTCTTTTGTTTTTCACATTCGTATTCACACTTTTTCTTTTCATGCTTGTTTGAAATTTTTCAAAATTTTTAGCACCCTACCTTTCTTATTTTTCGTTCTCCCTAACTTGAATTCAACCAAACCTCACGTGAATACTCCTTGCTTTTAACGACAAGGAAATCAAATTATTACAATGTTCAAAGGTTCAAGAAGAAATTTTAAGAACCTCACAAAATTCAATGATGAACCAAACTTTCAAATTATGTACATAAACCAAGTTCATCACAAAAATGAGATCTAAACTATTTAGGCTCAAAGGGGTTAACGAATTCTCTCTACTCACGGGTAAGATACTTTTGGATACGGTTGTGCTCAATATAAACAAATGCCTTGACCATTTCTAATGCTTCCACAAAATCACAATAATCAAAAGATAAAGCATGAATCAAATGAATTAAATAAAGTTATCAGTCATCCTAGCATATAGTAAACAATGGAGGTTTCTCACAATTTGTGGCTTTTGGACCTAAGTGAAACAAGCATTCAAACAAGTTGCGAAATGAAACAAGAATACACATTTGCACAAAGCACAAAATTCTTAAATCAATCTAACATTCTATAAAGAGGTACAATTTACCATGCATACTTTCAACGCTCAACATCTATCCAGACTCGGTCGAAGCTTCATTGAATGCTTTTATACAAATAGCAACCAATCTAGAAGTTCTCATCATTCCTGATCACACTAAAGAAAACATAAAAGAAAACAAATACATATAATATAAACAAATGTACAAAGCTCAAAAATATAGAAACTATCGCGATGCAATTCAATATCTAAACACCAGTCCCCGGCAACGGCGCCATTTTGTTGGAGCTAGAATAGCAGCAAGCAAAAATAATGTAAGTAACTCAGTTTTGTCGTATCCACAAGGATCGGTGCGAGGGAAAGAATGTCGTTCGACGGTATCTACATTGCTAAGCTTATGGTTCAAAAGTTTTGGTTTAAAATGGAACCAAAAGCAAATGCAGAAAATGTAAAGACGAAAAATATAAAATAAAGACTAAATTATAAATGGAGCCTTGTTGGATTGGATTTCATCAATTGATAACACATGCATTCTTCTGACCATTTTATACAAAAATCAAGCGTTCGCCTAATATCATCATGTATCACTCACAACATACATATCCTCTCGGTCCCCGCATGTTGTGAGTAATTTATCGCTATTCTCACGCACCCTCACGATAACGTTTGTCAAGAACTATCGCGGTCTCTTATTGCATTAATTACTAGAATTTATTCAAAATAACAATCAACACAATGCTAAAAAGCAGAGATGCAAATGAATATCAAATCACAAACCCATGTCAAAAGCTTGCTCAATGATAGAGGAAAATCTAAGACCACGGATTTGAAATAGGTTTTGTCAAGACCAACAAATAAGCAATCAAAGACAACCAATAAAAGAGAATCAAAACTAGTTCACAAACATAGATTAGAAGAAATACATAAGGTATCAAGAGATTACATCCAAACCCAACAAGAGATTGAGGATCCTACCTTGTCTCCCTTGAAAATAAAGAGATGTAAAGTTTCTCTGCTGAAAAATATCTATCTATTATAAGTTATATTCATTATATTCGAAAAATGCTGAAAAGTTACTTATATAGTACAGTCAGGATTTGCCCAGTTCGCAAAGCGAACGTTTTATTCGCAAATCGAATGTCAAAAATAGGCACCTGAGGTGCCTTTGAAAGTTAAACCGCCACATAATTTCTTCATGAGTTCGCAATGCGAAGGATCATTCGCAAAGCGAACACTCGCTTTCAAGTTCGCAAAGCGAACTTTAGTGCCTTTTTCCTCTGCCATAATTTTGGGACCATTCACTGGGACTTCGCCAGCCTTCGTAAAGCGAACCTTCCCTACCTAGTTCGCAAAGCGAACTTCTTGAAGTTTTCCCCTGTTCTTTGACAGCTTGTATCATTTCTTGTGTCTTACATTTTTTATTAATTAGTGCATTTTTCTGCACAATAACACACATATTACAAGCACCAAAGGTATATTCTCAATCACCACAAGAAAATTGGCAAATTACGACGATTATTTTTGGCAGATTACGGCAATTTGAACCGACGCAAATTGCAATTCACGACGGTTTCCCTTCTGTCGTAGAAACGTGTGTCGCGAGGCTGTTTTGCGACGGTTTGTAAAACTGTCGCTCCAACTGTCGTAATATTCCGCGACGATTTTGAAACTGCCTCCAATATATTATTACCACGGTTGTAACCGCCATAATTATATAATATATATTTAATTAAAAATAGCGACGGTTCTAACAGCCACAATTATATAATATATATTTAATTAAAAATAACGACGGTCATAACCGCCATAAATTTATTTTATTTTTAAAAAAAAAAATTAAAAATTGCTACATCCAAACAGATACTTCTAATCATGGTCTAAAATTAAAAGAGATATTTCTTGTTTTATTTTGAATTCCGTGAGGCACGTTTCAATGTACCAGCAGACATCACATTTGAAATAAGTTGCTAGTAAAACAGATATTATTTGACATGAAAAAGGAATGATCTAAAAATACTATGAAATAACCATGAAAATAACCATCCTTTTAGTAGCAATATATATTTCAAAAAGAAATCATCTATCAAAATCAAGTAACATGGGAGTAAAAGTATACTTTGTTACATATTCAGCTGATAAATTTTGAGTCGAGATAGCAATAAACTTAATATGTGGCATCATTATTCTCTCACATGTAAAACCATGACCGATATAAACTTAAGTAATAATCAGATTCACCAACCAAAATCATACCAAAACTGGTCATGAGCAACATCACTAAATGTCAAGGAAACATATACAAATGCATCAAGCAATATATGATTTGCCTGCAGCAAAAACTCTTCTATGCATTCAGAAAAAGGACTATCTTATATGTCAATGCATCAAATAAATTAAAACTGGGACACTCAAATTGTTGCGATGTTGCATTGGCAAAAGAGCAGACTGCTACAATAGAAAACAAAGTTAGATTTCAATTGATGCGAAAGGTGAGGTAGTGTTCGAGGAGCAAAATACCAAATGCAAAAACAAACAAACCTACCTTCTGAATAAAACTCAGTCATCCAGGTAATAATAAGAACCAGCATGTTTTTGCTCTCTATCCTTGGTTGAATCATGTTTGTTGATCCTTGGGCGAAAATTAGTTGGGTCTCTTCTAAATGTGATATCAAGATGCTGCAACAGTGATGAGTACATTAGGCAATCATACAAACAAATACCACAACATAATTTTTATTTTTCTGAATGCATTATACTTTAATTTTTTTTGAAGTAAAGTAACCGTTGAAAAATAGTGAAACTTACGAATAAGAAAAGATTCATCCCAGTCAGCAGTGATTGTGGACAATTTTGCCTGACAATCAATTGAAGGTTGACCCTCATAGACAATAACTCTGTCAGCAAGATAAGTTGCCATGATGAAATCATGCTCCACCACAAAGGTTGTTTTCTTTGCATGAAGAATAAACCTTTTGATGACTTTTGCAGCAACAATATGTTGTTCAGAATCAAGATATGCACTTGGCTCGTCTATCAGATAAATGTCTGCAGGCTGTTGTGGCAAGAGGATAGCAACTGATCAGCAAACTATCATTGCTATTTAGTTTGAAATGAATAGGATTGTACATCTCAAGTAGGAAAACAAACACAACAAAGCCAAGAGATATATTTTCAAAAATCTTGTCGCGATGTTAGCACAAATAGAAGCCTATAGGCTATTGTAGTACTAGTAGCACAGTTATGGATCAGGAATTCAATTAGTATTTACATTGAATTAAAATGTATACACTTTAAGAGATTAAAATAAGTATCTGTCTCAACAAATCCAAAAACTTGACGTTGCATTTAACTGTTTTGATTGTATGGAAAGAAATCCAGCTGACATCACCAACATGGATTTGGCTTCTCAGAAGTGGGAAGTAGAACTCAATATTAGAGCATATTTGGAATTAATATACATGTATCTCTTGATGAGTTAGTTAGCTACTTTCTAGTTATTAAGTTGCAACTAAGTGCTGAGTTGTCACGAAAACTCAGCATCAACAGCACATCAGTATTTCTATAAATATTGGTTGATTTGATGTAACTAACTTCAGTAATTCTGTTACATTCAATACAACATATTCATTCCTTTCTCTCAATTATGCACTCTTTTTCTTTTTCTAAAACTCAACCATAGACAAAATATTAAACAGTTGATGCATATCTATAAAAAAATCATAGATTTCATAAGGATAAAATCATTTGATTTTGTTATCATTCAAAAGTAAATTGCTCACTCTGAAAGGAAATTATAAAGGAAACACTGGCATAAAGGAAACAATGAAGTTATTCAAAAAATCAAGGAAATAAAACACAACAGACACTAGAGTTAAGGTGCACAAGCAATCACGTGCTGTTCTCAAGGATGAAACTTAAAATACCTTTCCAAGACAAAGGCATAAGGCAACTCTTTGCAATTCTCCACCAGAAAGATTCACAAAATCTTGGTCCATCAACTGTTCGATAAGTAGGGGTTTCATCACATCTGACATAAACTGAGGATGAGTATATGCATCACGAATTTTTTGATGTAGCAGGTGTCTAACAGTTGATTGGAACATAGGGCTAATTTTCTGAGGTTTGTATGAAACATTGAACTCAAGAAATATCTATTTTAATTTTGGACCTATTTTGGACCTATTAATTTTGGATCTATCAAAAACAAAAAAATATTGGTGAATGACCTGGTCTAATTCTGTTAAATGCAACTTATAAACAGTGTTACAATAAGAAATATCTCTTTTAATTTTGGCTCTTGAGAATACTAGAGCAATTCGTTTACAAGGAGATACTTACACGTGACATTGCAGACACACTAAGTAAGGCATACACCAGATTAGATACAAGTCCCTAACCACTATGGTGAATACTTACACGTGACATCTGCCAAAGGATCAGAGTAAGGAACACCAAGCTCAATAATGTCACATCCACATGAATCAAGCACTGATGGCTTCTTCTGTGGTTGAAAGATCGTGATCACCAGCTGTGACGTATGGGGTTAAAGCCATATTTAATTTGTGTTGTCTTGTGTATAGGACAAAACAAAACTAGACTGCAAATACTAGAACCGATGGACACTGCAAATACATAACTAGACTAGTTTAGATATTGGCTAGTAAAATATGTGATATGCATTTATAGTTCAAGCTAGGTGCTTACCTCTTTTAGCTTATTCCTGATATATGAAGCTGAAGGCGACAGACACAATGCATAAAAAGTCTGGATAATATATTGTCACATATCATTGCTTTGCGGCACAAGTTTCTATCTTCTCTAGGGATGAATAGAGAAAGAACTCAAAGAACCATTTTACTATAAACAACAGACAAAATTTCTCACTCAGAGCTAGCTGGATTCCCATTCAGATTAAAATAGTGAGATACGACACCACCGTGTATCATTCCTCCAAATCCCCAAGTAGGAAACCGCTTATCGGAATCATAAAACTGAATAACTTCGCCAACTTCCATTATATCCTACACAAATTTTACCTTGTTCATTAGGCCATACAATGTAGAAAACCATAGACATACAAAATGTAGAAAACCCCTAATTTAAAAAGATAATTAAAGTTTTGAATCTATCAAATAACATCAATTTCTCAACCTAGATTTCGAACCACAAACAGAATTATAACTTTATTAGAAAACATATAGCAAATCACTAGAACAACATACCAGAAATTTCAAAAATGCATAGGAAGAAAATGAAACTAACGATACCTTTATACTAAAACAAAACTCGCGAGCTTGCCGTGTGCGTGCGTGTGAAACAAAACTCAATGAACTAAGAGGTTTTCACAGTTTTTAGTTACCATAAATCAATAACATTACAAACCTATATAATCACAAGCTTAATAATATTCGCCTATAAAAATAAACAAACTGAAATGTACATATAAGAACCAATAATGTTTATGTACTATGAAGTTTGATTGAGAACCTAACTGAAACCGGAAGAGTTTTACACAAAAGTCCCAGAGTTCAAACTCTTGAAACTAACATAACCATTAACTTAGTAACATATATCTATAAGAAGATTAACAAAATAGGAATATGCAGCTGAGTTGGTTAATTACAGGATACATTCATATTTTCTAAGAACCAACCATATTTATGTACCTTAAGATGAGTTTGTCCCAGTTTTTGTATTCTGCAATCACAAGGTTAACCTCTATTACATTCCTCTGAAACTCACTCCTACCAGTCGAGAGAACTATCTTGAAGCCCAATTTTTGAAACTTTTTAAACAAACTCAAACTAGAACGTAATGCTAGAACATCGGACAACTTCACCCAATCATTGAAGGAAATCTCATTAAAGATTTCAGACATGTGGTCCAATCAAACAACAAAGTGTGAAAACAGATACACTTCTGATGAATTCACCCAGAAAAAGAATCATATAAGCACTTTCAGCATGGAATAGAACAGAACATAATACACACTCAAGAGAGATAAATTTAGAAACCCCTAAAACAGAAGAATGTAGTAAAGCAAGAGATAGTGTAAAAAAACCTTATCTTTGTAGAGTTGTTTGAGTTGAGAGACACCTTGGATACATTTCTGAATGAGTTTTCTGAAATTTCTAGGACCCACAATGGTAATATGAGGAATCGTTGTAAGTGATACACATGAGATGAATCGTTGTAAGTGATACACCGAAGTTGAATCATTGTAGGTGATACACAGATTTATGAGCTGATGGAACCATAAATGAAGACGAATAGTTAGAGTTAGGATTAGGAATAAGAATCGATGCAGTTGTAAATGAAGATGTGACGCTGTTGATACACAAATTGATAAATGATTTAGGAGGGAATGAATTCGGGCAAAAATATTTAGAAGCAGGAGAATTTCAGTGAGAAGTGTTTTCGTGAATTGGGATTTTGACAATGTACTCCAAAAAACTCTTTTACAAAAATTTGACCAAAAAAAATTCTTTTATAAAATTAAACTAGAAAACGATCGTACTACCTGAACCCAAAAACATTACTAACCATTTTTTTATTTATAAATATGCACAACTTAATAAAACAGTGCGGAAAATAGAAAAGTATTTGTTGTTAAAAACGTATTTGACCAAAAAAAATTCTTTTATAAAATAAAAGATTGTGTAAAAAAATAAAAATAAAGAGATATTACATTCACGTCCTCGGTTCGATTCCAATAAGGGGTTATTTTTACAAAGGTTGAGAAAATAATTGAGTTTTTTTTAGAAGTATTGGAGACCTTATACCAACCGGTGACTAGTAATTTTGGTCTCTAAATACTATCTATACCAACGCTTTTTTTAACTGTCACTAAAGGTGTCAGTTGGTATATGGCAAATTTCTTGTAGTGTTCATAAGAAGAATGGATAAGAATGCTCGATAATGAAATAGGGGAATACTTATTGTGAAACGGACTGCGAAAGAACTATGTGAGTTGAATCAAGATGATTTTGAGAGATAATTTAGGGTTTTTTTGATTGGAGGAATTGAATGTTTGAATCGAATGCGCAAAATATTTGAGGGTTTTTCGCGTTTGAGGGAAAAATTGAGAGCGAAAAAATTGAGAGTGAAATATTAGAGGGTTTTGGCTTTTTTTTTATTTCTATTTTTTTTTATAGAATGTGTATGGATATTTCTATTATATTGTAAATAAATAATTATAATAATTATTTATTAAAATTAATTAATAAAATTGAAAAGATTGGCTAAAGTAATTGCGAGAGTTCGCCCTAACTGTCGTGAGTGTGGAAAGAGGGCGGTTCTTTGGTAACTGTCGCAATTATTTCATACAACATGCCTAAAAAAGCTGTGACGGTTGGCCTAAACCGTCATGACAACTGTCGTAGCCCAAGAATAAGGACGGTTTTTTTGATAACTGTCGCAAAAAATCTGCGACAGTTAACCCTAAATGTCGTGACAACCGTCGTAATCCCGATATAAGGACAGTTTTGTGATAATTGTCGCAACTCAAGTGTCGTAAATCTGCTTTTTTCTTGTAGTGAATGTTAGAAGAACAACAACAATCATGAGTAAAACTAATAAAAACATGAGAATTGAGTGGAAAAAGTGCAAAGAAAGATAGTTCATTTTTAGGTAAAATCTGCACCTAACAGTGACCCCACTTTTCACAGTTACAGCACTGCACACCTTTTTTCTCTACTTTGTCTTTCTGATAGGAATTTCCTTCTCCTCTTCAAGGATTCAGATGTTATATCATAGATCTTATTCTTGTGAGGATTCGACCAAGACTTCTTGCCACGAGTCTTGTCGATTTTGCCTTTGAACTTGTTGGAACCACCATTCTTCTTCCACTATTTAGCCTGTAGGGCTTTTATCGAGTCTTGAACTCATTTCCTTTCGACAATCCTAATCTCATGCGTTTCCAACGAACCAACCAAATCTTCCAGTTTTAGGGTTTCAAGATTTTTGGATTCTTGAATAGTTACGATAACGTGATCAAAGTGAGAGTTCAACGTATGCATTACCTTCTCAACTATCATCTTATTAGTTAGGGTTTCACCACAACCTTTAATGAGATGGACGAGTTTCTGCACCTTCGACACATAGCCTGCAATCTTTTCATCTTCTCCCATTGACAACAATTCATATTGTCGTCGCAAAGTTTGCAACTTGACAACCTTAACTTTCTCGCCTCTTTCATTGTACTTGACAAGAATATCCCACGCCTCCTTCGCCGATTTAGCATGAGCGATTTTGTCAAAATTAGCCGCATCAACCGCTGATTGGATGTAGAACGCCGCCTTGCAATCCTTCTTCTTGGCCTCCTTGTGAGCGGTTCTCTATGCGTCTGTTGCATCTTCACCAAGCACAAGAATGCCATTAGTAACCACTTCTAGGGTTTCATGAAAGTCAAATAATGATCGCATTTGTTTTCTCCATTGGAGCCAATTCTTGCCGTCAAGAGTTGGAAGGGAGTTTGATAAATTTCTGTTACCATTCATCTTTGCAGCGATTGATCAACAATAATCCACAATCCTGAAAACACGATCTCTGACGTGTGATTCTTGAAAACACGATCAAGAATCTAACCGGAGCTCTAGATACCAATTTGTTAGTGCATGAGACACTTTTAGTGAGGAGAGAAAGAGAGAGAATAAAGAAAGATGGATTGATATTATTAAATAAATAAAATTGGATTACAAAGTGTCTATTTATACACTTAAGTGACTTGACTAAAATAAAAAACTAAATAACAAACCTTACACCCTAATTCGCTTTGGACTTGAATCACATCAGACAGCTTGGATTATATCTAATATCTCAACATAGCCAACATAATTTAATTAATTACGCTGAGAAAGGACATACATTTCAAGTATTATTTTAATTATTTGAAAATATATTAGTTTATTAATTATGTCAAATTGGATGTACATTACTTTAATAACTTCATTATAGTAAAACAATCTAAGTATTACTTATAATAAATTTGTTTTTTGAAAAATTAAAAATAAATGTTAATAAATGGAGGCAGACAATATAACTAATCTTCCATTATTATTTATTCTTCATAGATAGTCCGTAAATTATTATCTTTTTATTTTTTATTTTTTATTTAGATATTGAATCAAAAGATGGATCATCAGAAAAACGCATAGAATCGAGAATCGTGTAGCAATTTTGATATAAATGAAATTTATCAAAAATTTGAAGGGGATGATGAGTTATATTCATATTATTAAGATATTATGAGGTCATTTTCACCTGAAATGAAACACATGTTGCGGATCCATTAGTAGTCATTGGAAAATTTGATCTAATGGTACTTAAACTATTTGATCACACAAAATATCTTAATGAAGAAAAATATAGAGGTAAAAATAATAGAATCTGCATAGATCCTTTTTTTACCTAAGAAATTTTCATCTCCCGCCATTAGTATAACTCCACCTTACGAGAAAATACAAAAAGATTATTTATTGAAATTTCAAATCCTAAAGATTATGCAAGAGTCTCTCAACTGTGTGTTCACTATCTATTGATTAAAACCATAAATTTCAAATTTATTGATATTGATATGAGTTAGATTGTGATTATTCGAATATTATGAGGCCCTTATCACCGGATACTGATGTGCCCGATTCATTATTAATCATTGGAAAATTTGTTCCAGTGATGTTTAAAGGATGCAAATTGATCAAACAAAATCACTTAATAAAGCAAACTGCAGAGTTAAAGATTGTGATATTTCAAATCCAAACTGTAACAGAAACGACGTTGACCCTTTTTTACATGAGAAATTTCTATCTCTGGCTATCAGTCTAACTCTGCCCGGTAATGTTGTAAATAAATAAAAAAGTTCTCTACTAAACTTTCAAGTCCTACACAATTTACAAGAGTCTATCAACCAGGTGCGTGTTCTTCGTCGCTTGATTGAAATATTAAAATTAAATTCTATGAATATGGTTGTAAAATACTATCCTTAAAATTAAATTCTATAAAATTAAATTCATGGAATGAGAAATACTATCCTTAAGTGTTATTTTTATACACACTAAATCTCTCTAGAGTTGTGAAACATTCTGATCAAGTAGATTTCTAAAACTTTATTTGTTTCATAGATTTTATTGTTTCTCCTAAATTCATAAAGGATGAAACAACATGGTTAAAGAATTTTGACATAAATAAAACGCATTTTAAATTTAAAATAGAAGGTGATTTACTTTTAAAAATGTGATATTGAAATACAATTTTCAACAATAATTTATAAGTCAAGTCACTAGTAAAATTCGAGCTCGTCAATTATTATATTACAACATTTAGGCTTGTTTGGGGGGCATAAAATAAGTGATAGAATATAATATCAATTGAGTGTTAGATAACAAAAAACTATATAATAATTTAATTCTGACATTTATTATACAATGTCACTCTATAGTGAATTCTTATTTTAAATTTTATTGGGGTAAAAATTAGTACGATATGATAAAAAAATCAATTATCTATTTATTTCTATTAAATATAATTTAAAATACAAAAATAATATAATATAATATAATTATTAATTTTAAATAAATAAATAAATTTAATAGTAAATAACTAGTGTATTATAATTAGAATATTAAAAAAATTAAATTATAATAAAAATGAAAAAAAAATAAATTAATTTAAAATTTTAAAAATTATATATAATTTTCTATCAATAGTTAAAATTTGTTTTAAATATAATATATATATATATATATATATATATATATATATATATATATATATATATATATGTGTGTTTAACTAACATTCCATTATTATTTTTTCTTCATAGATAGTCCACTAATTATTATCTTTTTAATTTTAATTTTCAATTTAGTTATTTAATCAAAAGATGGATCTTCAGAAAAACGCATGGAATCAAGAACCGCTTAACAATTTTGATATAAAAGAAATTTCTCAAGAATTTGAAAGGGATGATGAGTTATATTCAGATTATTCAGATATTATGAGTTCATATTCTCACCTGAAACGCATCTTTCAAATCCATTAGTAGTCATTAGAAAATTTGATCCAATGGTGCTTTTTTTTTTTTGATAAACAAAATATATTAAAACAAGAGTACTAAGGGGTACCCAAAACCCAACTACAAAAAAAGCTAAGTAATCACCTTACAAAAAATCTAATGGTGATTTGAGCCAACTATAATAGTTACAAGTAAAGTTAGAACGTTTACCAATCCATTTCCAAGTTAGCAACATAATCTTAGAAACTATAGTATCCTCATTCCAAATTTCGTCACCGAAAATAATTTTGTTTCTAACACTCCAAAGGCTCCAACAAATGACAAGCCATAAGCCAACTCCGTTATTGATGGCAATACCAGCTGAGTGTAATGACGATGTCCAGCATCTTAAGTGGTCTACGACCGTTCCATCTAAAAAAACCTCCACCCCAATCCACCGGATAATTTTTTCCCAAATGATGATCGATTTGGAACAACCAAAAATGAGATGAAATACAGTCTCGTCCAACTGAAAGCAAAAAGGACATTCACGATCATGTGGAGAGAAGATGATCCCACGTTGAAGAAGGTTATCTCGAGATGGTAGTCGGTATAAAATAAGTCGCCACCCAAAGATCAAAACTTTTAACAGAGAGATAGCTTTCCAAATTAATTTGAGAGCAGCCAAAGAATTGTTTGGAAAAGATTCTGGAGGAATATTTGCTTTGGAAAGTAATTGAAAAGCAGAATGAACCTAGAATTCCAAGTCAGGATTTAAACTCCAACAATTTACATCTTTGATGTCCTTACTCAATCTCACCTCCGATACCAGAGCGAACATAGTTTCCTGCTGATCGATAACTTGCAAATTCCTGCGAGGTTCAATGATATCGATCTTCCAACTCCATTGGTTATCACGCCAGAAGCCATTTTCATTTACCAAACAGAAAGGATCTGCAGTTGCAATAAAAAGTTTAGGAAATATTAAATCAAATGACTCGTTGCCGCACCATGACGACTTCCAAAATAAGGCCTTCTCTCCATTTCCAACAGCAGATCGACAATGCCTAAAAAACGAGCACTACTACAAAACGCGCAAACAACAACGCCAGGCTTACAACGGATTGCCTATACACCGTTGTAATAGATGCGCGCTTTTTTTTTAATCTCGTTAAAAGGCTTTTAATGACGGTTAATATTCAAACCATGGTGAAATGTAAGGCCTTTCACGACGGGTATGTTTTCAACCGTCATTATAGGTAGCGCATGGTCATGGGTTCAATTCCGAGCACCAACATTTATGGTTTTTTACATATTATTTCAAAATGCCCACATCCTTTCACCACTGGTATATTTTCAACCGTCATTATAGCCAATAATTTAGTTTTAGGTCTTGCACTTCAAAAAATCGGTTTTAGGGAAAATCGTCTCCTTTTTGAGATCGTTTCGTGCATCTGAAGTAGAAAAATTGTGCGGTCATTAGTCCCTTACTCTAGAAGAGTTACGGGACTTCACCCTCAAAACCCTAAATTCATCTTTTTTCTATTTTTAATGAATGTTTTACTGTTTTCATAGTTTCAAAAAATTCTAAATAAATTCTCAAAATTCTTATTTGACCTAATTAGATTAAATTTCGTGTTTTTAGATTTTTCTGAATTTATTTTAATCATTTTTTTCTATTTTTTCAAAATGCTGATAGACCTTTCACAACGGGTATTTAAACCAACCGTTGTAATAGGTAGATTTTTTTACTTATTTTTTCAAAATGATGATAGACCTTTCACCACGGGTAATTTAAACCAACCGTCATTAAAGGTAGTGTCTTGTCATGGGTTCAAGTCCCAACACCAGCATTTTTGGTTTTTTACTTATTTTTTCAATTCTCGTTACCAACATTATAGGTGGCGCGCATATTGAGTTTATTCACTATCCTTAAACAAATCTTGGTCGTCCATTTAGTGATTATCAACGGCCAAGACACTACTATTAGTGATCCGCGTGAAACCTAAAACTCAGACGAACTACATCTTCTACCTCCAAACATCATCTTTCAGTTACGATACTCTATTTCTCCACTAAACCAAATTTCAGAACTCGAGTTAGCAATGTTAGGTATTGGTGTTCTTTTTAAATTATTTTTGTTCTTGTTATTATTTTTTATTATTGTTGTTCTTGTTGTTATTATTGTTATTATTGTTGTTGTTTTTGTTGATGTTGTTGTTCTTGTTGTTATTATTGTTATTATTGTTGTCGTTGTTCTTCTTCTTCTTCTTCTTTTTCTTGTTCTGATTCTTTTTCTTTTTCTTGTTCTTGTTCTTGTTGTTGTTCTTGTTGTTGGTGTTGTTGTTGTTGTTGTTGTTGTTGTTCTTATTGTTGTTCTTGATGTTCTTACTGTTGTTCTTTATGTTCTTGTTGTTGTTCTTTATGTTCTTGTTGTTGTTCTTGTTCTAATGCTGCATTTTTTTTATTTTTTTAAAAGACATACAACAACGGTTTTTTTAAAATAACCGTCATTATAGGTAGTTCTAATGCTATATTTTTTTTTATTTTATTAAAAGACATACAACAACGGGTATTTAAAATAACCGTCATTATAGGTAGCGCATTTTCCATTTTTTTACAACGGTTACTGGGCAGTCATTGTACGTATCGCATATACAACAACACTCTACATAACAACGCCTTCGCCCGCATCATTATATGTCATTTCCAACCGTTGTTAAATGGGTTTTTTGTAGTAGTGGAGTCACTGTCAAAAAATCGAAACAGAAGAGAGATGTCCCTCCACAACAGTGATTGTTTGACTGCACCTAATTGACAAGAGCCTTTACCCAAAGACTTTAGCAGAGAACCATATATGGCAATTAGAATGTCGTGCCATATAAAATTATGGGTACTCATTATCTTTCAATTCCATTTCGCCATTAAGCCATCATTCAAACTCTGAATGTTCATTATACCTAATCCCCCAGCTTCCTGCGCTTTACATATCATATCCCAACCGATCCAAGCTATACCTTCTTTTGTAGGAGATCCGTTCCATAAAAATCTTCGCTGAATCGTTGTTAAAATTTGAATGACTTTCCTCAGCATCTTATAAAATGACAAGTAATGAATTGGAATATTCGTAAGCACATATTTTATAAGATTAACTCTTCCTCCAATGGACATTAATCTTCCCTTCCAAGTGGATAGTCTTTCCTTCACTTTGTCGATGATCGGCTGCCAAAAAGAGATCAGTCGTTGATTCCCTCCTATTTGAATACCATGGAATTTAAATGGACATTGCCGGCTCTTGTTGAAATTTATCTCTAAGCCCGACATTAACTTAAAACCTCTCAGAATCGCTTTAATGCCCCAAATGTTATTCCAGGTAGCTTCTCCCACCATGACTGTATCGTCCGCATACTGAAGCAACGTGAATGTACCCTTTTGGTTAATCTGAATTCCTTTGAATAATGCCACCTCCTCTGCTCTTTTCATCACTTTCGCTAAGCCTTCCCCTGCAATGACAAACAAATATGGTGATAATGGATCGCCTTGGCGCAAACCACGAGTAACTTCGAAATCTCGCGAAGGACTTCCATTGACAAGTATTGACATGTAACTTTTAAAGACCGTTCCTTCTATCCAACTCATGAACTTGATTCCAAATCCCATAAACTTCATCACCTGTCTAATATAAGACCAATCAATACAATCATAGGCTTTTGCAAAATCAACTTTAAGAACTAAGTTGTTAATATTGCTTCTTCTTGAGTAGTCCACAACTTCATTCAGAGATAGTAATCCATCAAGTAGGTTTCTCCCTTCTATAAAAGCAGTTTGGGAAGTTGAGATTATGCTGTCCATAACTTTCTTTAATCTTACAGACAGAAGTTTTGCTACAACCTTATATACACATCCTACTAAACATATAGGACGGTAATCATCTAAATTGTTAGGGTCGTCTATTTTAGGTATTAAAGCCAGAAAATATGAGGACAAGACTTTAGGGAGAGTTGCAGTAATAAAGAAATCCTTGATGCAGTTAGTAAAATCCGTTCCTAATACATTCCATCATTTCTGAATAAACTCCAAGTTGAAACTGTCAGGACCTGGGCTTCTATCTCCCTTACATTGGAAAACTGCTTCTCTAATTTTTCTATCCTCAAAGTTTTCCTCAAGCATGCTACTTTCAGACCCTGATAAGACTTTGAAATATTTTGGCGTCATATGGATTAGAGGTTTTTTGGTTGCACTGAATCTCTTCTCAAAGTGTTTGGCTATGCCTTCTTTCACACCAGCCACATCATTAACAACTGTGTCTTCAATTGTTATCTCTGAAATTGTACTCATCAAGTTGCGATGTCGGATGACAGAGTGAAAGTAAGAAGTATTCCTGTCCCCTTCCTCTATCCACCTGGTTCTAGCCTTCTGGTGTAGCATGCTTTCTTTGATTCTTAACATTTTCCACATTTCATCTTCAGCCTGGGCGCGATTCTTTAACATATCTTCCGTCGCCTTAAAATCAGATTCTGCTATCACCTCTTCTACTTTATTTAAAATCTCTGCATTCTCTTCTATATTGCAATTGACAGAACCGAAAACGCTTCTATTCCACCATCTCAGTTTTGTGCGTAACAGTTGAAGCTTCTTTGAAAAAACATACATAGAATTGCCATGTATGTTGAAAGACTCCCAGGTATTTTTTATGAATGTCATGAGTTGAGGATGTTGGAACCAGCACTGGAGTGATCTAAATGGTTTGGAACCCCAGTGAATGTTTCTTACTGATATCCAAACTGGCCTATGGTCGGAAATGTCCCTTGCGCCCACCCTTTGAGAAGCCACATTCCACTCATTTAGTAAACCAACCGAGATTAAAAATTTATCTATCCTGCTACAGACATCTCCTACTGAATTGTACCATGTAAATTTATTCCCAGAAGTCTTCAAAGTCATACAACCAGATATTTGTATAAAATCTTCAAATTCTGCCATTAATTTTTTGTTATAACATCCTCTGCCTTTCTTTTCTCTTGCATTCTTGATGACGTTAAAATCTCCGCCAATGATACATTCTCCTGCCTCTTGCCCAGCTTTGAGACTCAATAGATTACTCCATAACTCCCTTTTCTCAACATTAGAACATGAGGAATATATGTTGAAAAAATAACATAACTTATTCTTCCAAATTGCCTTCACTCCAAGATACCCTTTTCCAATAAAACTGCAGATTGGAAGCAGGATATTTTTCCTCCAAATTGTGAGTATGCCCCCAGATAAACCTTCAGATTTTGAAGCCGACCAGAGACAATAATCATTTCCCCATATTTTATGTACAATATCGTCATTCATTGATTCACATTTGGTCTCTGGAATGAAAACAATATATGCCCCTCCTTTGTTCAATGTTTCACGGAGTTTCCTTTTTTTAATCAAACTCCCGCATCCTCTAACATTGTATGTTACTATATTCATTGAGAATAAATAGCTGCCACCTTCAAGCTTGTTTTGAGATTCCTCTCATCCAGTTCCAAATTGCGAATTACTGATTCAAAAACTTCCTCATCCTCTTCTGCTTCAATACCCAATCTCTTAATAGAGGTCCACACCCTTTTAGTGAGATCACTCAGCTTTTTCTTGATTCTAGATTGCTCTGATTGATTTCTATTGCACCAATGGAACCAGATCTACCCTCAGAAGATTCCTCAGAGTAACTAGATATAGAGTCAACTATCTCTAAAGAAAGATTTCTACTATCACTTCCCGACTGTTTAGATTTTGTATTGTCTGCTAATAAAAGAGAAGCATAGTAGGATGGTGTGTAAGGAATTTTTAGGTTCCTGCATGTATCCCCCAAGGACTTTTTCTTCTTTGCATTCTCATGACCATGAGGCCCCACATTAATGGAAAGTGGCCTTTTTCCATTGATATCTCCGCGTGGCATTGAGTCTTGTGTCATGTGCTCCATCGCCTTTACACCTTTTTGCAGGTTAACCATCTTGGAATAGGAGATATCTACTTCATTGACAGCAAGAGGGGGCCCCATCTGATCTTGATTCTCTTCTAAATCTCTTTGCCTAGCCACAGAAGAGTGTGACTATTGGGAACTCATGACTTTATCTCTAGATGCACCTTTATTGAGAAGCTCGTCTGTCCTATCTGTATGGCATGTTCTGTGTCCTGCTACATTGGGGCATGGTATTGACTTAAGGTTTATACCTAGCATATCAATATCTTCTTGTAACGTTTCTTCAACCTCGCTATCAGAAGACGCTACCACCGTCTGTAACTTTTCTTCACGTTTGGTATCTGACGACACTACCTCAGAACTCTCTTCTGAGCTGTCTCCAAGTAACTTACTTGAGTTCTTTGAATAACGGACCAAAGGGTGAATATCTCTCTTCCCACAGTTCCGGCTAAGAACTTGAAAAAATTGTCTCTCCATACATGACAAGGAAGGCCAAAAATATTGACCCAGGTTAACCTTTCACAGTCAACATCCGCAGGCGACCAAGGGTGAATATCTGAGAACCATTTCTCCACCCATTCCTTGTCTTCTTCAATCAATTTCTTAATATCTCCGGTTACTTCTTCTTCTAATAGGACTAAGTTCGCACCCATGGGTGTAGGTTTAATCTTAAAGAATCCTTCCATGTGCAATGCCTCCTGAATCTCATATGATCCTCCCGGATTTTCCATTTTTCCGACGAACGCTTGTTGGAAACGTTCAATGTCCTCATCCTTGACATTGAACATGAGATAAGCAAAGTTTGGTTTATCATTCATGAGTAGCTTATCAGAATGGTTATGTTTCTGGCCCCCTTTAGTTACTTCAACATATGATTTTTTATCATACCCAAACCCTTGTTTAAATTTCGAGCTAACATCTAAGTTCCTGTTCCCGTTCTTCTCCTCTAATCTTGTCCTCGAGTAATGTCTACCATTCGGTTTGACGACTCTTTGGAACCGCGGTGTGTTTGTAAATATCTTCCTGCCATTAAGGACAATATTGTCAAGCTTAATGGCAAGGAGATGTTCGTCAGATACCTGTTTAAATCGAACAAAACTGAACCTTTTCCCACGTTTGTCTAATCTAGCTGGGATAAAAACTTCGATTACCAATCCAAACTCTTTGAACACAGTAAACATATCTTTAGCCTCAAATGTATCCGGAAATTCTGTGAAGAAAAATGAAGATGTTTCATTTGAGGCTTGTTCCTTCATCTTGCTCCCAGCAGCTCTCCAAACCGAGCCTCTTGCGAAAAGCTTCATTGTTGTTTTCGATTTCCTGACCTCCTCCCAACCGTCGTCTCGTACCATCATCAGATCTTATAAGTAACACAGCTAAAGTTTTTGATATTTTAATAAAAAACCTAGATCCAGTACCCAACCTGACTAACAGAAAAGAGCAGATTAAAAGACCCTACAATGAAGAAACAAAGCTATGAAGACCCAAAGGTAGGAAGGTCCCTAATTCGAAAATTAGGACTTTAAACCAAACCCTAAGAGCCTAAGCATGTTCCCCACTGGTAGAATCAAGATCTGCGAAAAACTGTGATGAAACTAGGTTAATGAACTTGGTACATTTTTCACATATGAAGATGATCGACTGTGTGAAGAAATTGCTAATTGGTTTTGCGATATTTCTAGAAAGAAGGAAGAGCTTCTCTCACTAGTAATAGAAAGTACCTACTACAAGTTGGTGCTTAAACCATTTGATCACACAAAATATCTTAATGAAAAAAAATGTAGAGGTAAAGATAATGGAATCTGCATAGATACTTTTTTACCTAAGAAATTTCCATATCCAATCAGTATAGCTTCACCTTGCGATGAAAAACAAAAAGATTATTTACTGAAATTTTAGATCCTAAAGAGTATGCAAGAGTCTCTCAACCAGGTGTGTGTTCATCATCTGTTATTTAAAATTATAAATTTCAAATTTATTAATATTGTGCAACAACTAACTAAAAATTTTCAGGTTCATTTATTCAAAACACATAGCAACATATATTGTCCAACAACACAAGAAGTTCTAAATCGCATCCATCTAAAGTTACTAGGCACATGCAGGTAATATAGTTTAGAAATGATTTAATTTTATAAGGCTTGTTTTATTCCAGAAAACACGCAAAGAGTATGGGAATAAATTAAGTAAATACATATGTAAATAACATGTTAGGTATGTATTGATATAAATTATGTTTCAGGATGGTAATAGATTTGGTTAGGATTTGCTCATTCGAAATTCAATTGCTATGACAGTTGGTAAATTTTGTGAAGTTGGAGGATATTGACATTTTAGAAGGCTTCTAAATCATATCTTAATTTGTTGGTTATATAATTTTTAGATTTCATTTCTCATTAAACAAACTTTAATATTCTATTTTTGGTTTATTTTAATTGATGGATTTATTTGCTATTAAACTTAAATATTGTTGGAATCTAAGTAAATTATTAGAATTTTTTTAATATAACTTAGTTTTTCAAAAAAATTCCTAAAAAATCACACATTTCAGCATATTTACCAAAATGACTATGTTTGCAAATGCAGTATAAAGGTGGGGTCATATGGCATGGCGCCTCAGTTAAAAAGCAAAAGTCATTGCATATGGCGCCTTAGGCCAAATGGGTGTGCCCGAAAAATTTTTTATGCTGGACAGAGATGGCGCCATCCCAGATGACGCCTCAGTTCAATTGATTTTTTTTTTAATATTTTGTTTAATTTGTGGAATGAAAAATGTATTGGAATAGTCCTTATTATAAAATTAGTCACATTAGAAAGTGTAAGTCTACCGTCTTGTCTCATAGTATACAATAGTGGTACGAATTATTTGCAAAAAATGTATATTCTTGGCGTGGGAGTGTGGTCTTGTCACGCAGATCACATCATTTCTTTACTTTTTCTTCCCATGACTAATAATACCAATAAAAATAGTAACAAGAATGATAAAGTATTCAAAATAGTAAACCAGTCTGAAGCAATTAAACTCCCAAAAAATAATGGTGCAGAGGCATGCTAAAGAATAGTGGAAGGCAAGTGTAGGCATGCAGAGTGTAGGCATGCAGAGTTGTGTGCTCTTGTCAAGGCTAGTCTGGCCATGTAGAGCAGGGCCGGCCCAATTAATCTAGGGACCCTGTGCTAATTTGAAAAATATGCTTAATTTAAAAATAGGCCCCTACTAATTTAGATGTTTTATTTAATTTTTTAAATAGGTCCCTACTAAATAAGGTAATTATTTAAAAATAAAATCATTTATTAAAATTATAGATAATATTAAAACGTAAATTAGACTCATATAAATATGATTTAAGTATCTTTTCTACTCGTATAATTTTTGTATTTATAAAAAAAATTCTAGATCTCACGGACACTAAATCATTTATAATTATGTGTCAATTCATATTTATACAACAATTTAAACATTCACAAATTTAAATGTTAGAAAATATTCTTATATCATCAAAATTTAAATAAACATGCATTTCTCTGTACAAAACATATATTAATACTTCTCTTATTTTAATAAGAGCTAGACTAGTAAAATACTGAAATGATTACTAAATCAATAGAATCAATTTACCTTTGTACAAATAATATATAACTTAGATGAACATTAAATTTTTATAATTTACCCCCAAATTGTGAGGCCCTGTGTTGTGGCTCTCGTTGCACAGGCACGGGGTCGGGCCTGATGCAAAGTGTAGGCATGCAGAGGCATGCTAAGGAATAACGGAAGGCAAGTGGGATGCTGAACTATTATGAAGCAATTAAACTACCAAGAGACGTAAGTTATATCAACTATACGCCTATTAATACTCATGAAAGGTACAACTTATCATCACATACTTGCAACAACTAATGTTTGTAAACCAATTCTTCCAAACTTTAGATTTTGTAAACCATTTCTTCCAAACACAATTTAGTTATGGCTCAAAGACCACAATACCTGATAAGTGCACGGCTCAATGGTGAGATATTTGAATGTCCAAACACGGGTTTCAATTTTAGGGATACAGAAGTGACTAGGTTTTTAATTGATAGAAGAAAAAAAATTTATCATTTGAAAGTCCGGTTAGAAAAGAAATTGCAGTGCGCTCCAGTTGGGCAAATTGTATACAAAAACCCCATCTTTTTGGACGGGCATGACCAAAGTAAATTTTTTCAGATGAAGATTCGCGATGACGATGATGTGCGTAACATGTTTCTGTGTCATGAGAATTCTGGTTTCATTGACGTTGAGTTATATATTACGTTACAACATCAACCATTGTCGCAACAACTAGAAGTTTCGCCGACCCTATACAAGATCTATTGCCGTAACGGGGCGTGCCCGTTTAGATTAACAATATCTTTCCGAAAGCAAAGTGATTCCTGGGAGATAGGGTCAATGAGTCCGGAGCACACTTGCTTAATCACGAATCCAAGTCAGGATCATCGCAAGCTCAACTCTTAGTTGATCGACAACGAAATTCTATCAGTCATTAGCGACAATCCTTTTGTGAAAGTGAGTACAATAATAACTCATATCCTTCTGTGGCATAATGATTTGATGCGAAGAAATAAAAAGGGTCGCCCTAACAGCACCCGTATTCACACGGAGATGGATGCAGCAGACAAAATGGTGAGGTTGTGTGGTTTGTGCCGCCAGCCAGGCCACAATCGTACCGAGTGTCCAAATGTGGGCTCTAGCACAACACTATAGTTTCAATTGTAAATTTGTCTATTTATAACAACAAAAAATTTTATTTCATTGATGGCATACTTAACTGATTACAACGACATAACATAACATAACATAACATAACTTAATAGCTAAACATCACCAACTCATATAATCAGCTTATCTAGGAAATTACAACCATCAACTTAATTTTCTGTTCTAACATCATCATCATGAGGACGCCAGCATCATTTTCCACTTTCCTCCAAGACCGGGTGAATCTGTTTGGACCAGACTTCTCAACCAGCCTCTCAATCTTCCTGATCTTTTCACCTTCCGTAAATTCATCTGCTAGCCAGCGGCAAAGTTCCCTATGCAAATGCTCCACCGTCTGCGTGTTCCAGAGTAACATCTTCATTGGAGGCTTGACAACTGAGTGTACAACTAGGGCATCTCTTTTCATCATTGGAAATTCTTGCAACGGTTCCTCCGGTGCTGATGATGATTACGACGGACGGCGATTTAACCACTCAGACATGGTGTTGAGAAGGGGAGAGTTTGGGATATTGGTGAGGGAAGAGAGGAAATTAGGGTTTTGGTGACAAGTGTTGTGCAATAACAAGTGAGGGTGAACCCTTACTTATAGGCACATGATACCCTATTAAATAATATAATTAATTATATTAAAAAAATAAAATTTTAATCGTTTAAAAAAAACTACTTACACTGAGGCGTCATCCCATATGTCGCCACCCCTGGAAATTAGAGCACCCCAGTTACACTGAGGCGCCATCCCACATGGCGTGTAGGAATTTTTTGAAATTTTTTTGCCTGAGACGCCATCCCATATGGCGCCTCAGGTCTTTCTGTTTTCCAAAACTAGGCCACTTCGGTAAATCTTCTAAAACGTGTGTTTTTTTAAAATAGAAAGTTATGTGAAAAATAAAATTCAAATTATTATGTTTGACATTATTTTATTATTTAATATTATAGTCTCTTATGATTCATTAGTAAAAGATGAATCTTATCGATAAGGGTTATGACATATATGCGTTGGAGTTTTTTTTTTGATAAGCAAGAATCAATAAAAAGAGATTAAGGAAATCCCAAACCAAAGTACAGGAAATACATCCGAAAAGTCGGGATACACCCAAAAACAACCCCAACAAAACAACCCTACTACAAAAAATCAAAGGGAAATTTGGTCCAATCATAAAGGCTACAACTCCGCCTTTTACGATTACCAAAAACCAACCAATTCCAGGAAGAAGCTACTATAGCGTTAAATATGGATTCGAGATTACAAACTTCGTCCTTAAACAATATATTATTCTTAAACCTCCAGATATTCCAACAAGAAATAAACCAAATGGAATTAATAGATTCCTCCTTACTTGTACCTTTTAGCCGTTGTAACCAGGCCAAAGCGTGAGAACAACAGTCCGACTCCGTGATCCAATCTATGGCCACCCAATCACACACCAAATTCCACCCCGAAACAGATTTAGGACAATTAAAGAAAAGGTGAGAGGAGTCCTCATTTGTCCTGAAGCAAAACATACAAACCTTATCGTGAGGATTGTCGATAACACCTCTCGCTACCAAATTTAGACGGGTTGGCAGCCTATCAATTACTAACCTCCAAGCAAATACTTTGACTTTCAAAGGAATATCCGTCTTTTAAATAATTTCCATTACCTGTATAGAATTATCGTCTTCCGAAACCAAGGCTCCATTAGAGGAAATACTATCATAAAATGACTTTACAGAAAAACCATTCATTAAATCTAAACTCCAATGCCATTTATCTTGATCATTGAAAGAAAATTGGACAGGCTCTAAAGCATCTAACAGCTCAACCAGTTCGCTGTTCATCTGCTAAGAGCTATTAGGAAAAAAGTCAAAAAAGTTACAGACCCACCTCTCTTCGACTCACTCGCCCATGTCTGAAACATCGCAGGATTTATTACTGCAAATCTGGAACAGGTTTGAATATGTATCCTTTAAAGACCTACCACCAAAACACAAAGAATGCCAAAACAGAACCACTTTTCCATTGCCAACAACAACAGTGATGAAGTTATAGAAAGATACCTGAGGTATAGAGTTAGATACTGACAGAACATTCTTCAACCATGTAGAATCAAAATGCATACTCCCAACCACGTTAAATAACTGAACTTTACGGCTCAAGTTACCATACCTGCCAGAGAGAATAGGACGCCAAATTGCATTACCTCCGTTGCTGAACTTCCACAGCCATTTAGATAGGAGAGCTTTGTTGAAGAGACCAACATGTTTGATACCAAGTCCACAGCAACTTTTCGGTTTACAAACCGACTTCCAACTAACCCAAGAAATAAAACCTCTACTCGAGTTACCCGCCCACAAGAAACGCCTTTGAATTGCGATGATGTCTTTCACGACCTTTTTAGGAACCTTAAAGAAGGATAGATGGTGGATCGGAAGATTCGCTAGCACAACATTAATTAGGGTGACACGCTCTCCAATCGAGAAATTACGACCTATCCAATTGGATAACCTAGCCCTCATACATTCCACCACCGGCCGCCAAAAAGAGATCCTCCGATGATTGCCTCCAACTCCAAGGCCAAGGAATTTAAAAGGCAGAGGCCCGATTTGCAATGAAGGAAATTCTCTGAAGTAATCAAGAAATCGGGGTCTATTCCAACACCATATAGACATCTCTTTGAATAATTAATCTTTAGGCCAAACGCAACTTCGAATCCACGCAAAATAGCCTTGAAAGCCCAAATGTTCAAAACCGAACCATCACCAAACAAGAGGGTATCATCCACAAACTGAAGGATATTTACCGAATCAGCGTTACTAAATTTAAAATCAACCACGATATTGACAGATGAAGCTCTCCTCACTAAGCAAGCCAATCCCTCTGAAACAATCGCAAACAAGAAAGGAGATAGAGGATCTCCTTGCTTTAATCCTCTCGTCGCCTTGAAATCTTTAGAGGGACTACCATTAATTAAAACCGAAAGGTAACAATTGAACACTAAACCACGGATCCACTTCAACCAATTGTTACCAAATCCCATGTTAATCAACATTGATTCCAGAAAGTTCCAATCCACACAGTCATAGGCTTGGGCAGAGTCCACCTTGAATAATAAGCACTTCTTCTTTTTTCTTCTTGCAAACTCGATGGTTTCATTAGCCACTAGAACACCATCCAGAAGTTGGCGACTTGGAATGAAAGTCTTTTGAGTAGGAGATATCAGCTTTCCTATCACAGAACTTAACCTTCTTGCAAGCATTTTAGAGCTGATTTTAAGTACAGAATCGATTAAGCAAATTGGTCTAAAATCTTCGAACTTTTGTGGGCTATCCACTTTAGGCACAAGGGAAAGGAAAGACGAAACAAACACTTTATCCAAATTTCTGGAATAGAAGAAATCAAGAACACAGTTAGCAACATCAGATCCCACTATTTCCCAAAAAGATTTGAGGAATTTGAAGTTAAAGCCGTCAGTTCCTGGACACTTGTTACCATCACTATCAAATACAACAGCCTTAACATGACCAAGCGTAAACTCAGACTCCAAGAACAGCTTATCTTCCGAGCTAAGGGCAGCTAAGCTATCAACACTGCAGTGAGTATTTAATCTAATCTGAGCTTTGAATTTCTTCTCAAAGAATACCTTAGCCTCCTGCTTATTAACACAGGATCCTCCAACAAAGTACTCCCCACTTTAATAATATAAATATTATTTGCCCTATACCTTGCTTTAAGAGAATCATGGAAATATCGCATATTATTATCACCATCACTCACCCAGTTGCTTCTGGATTTCTGATTAAGCATAATCTGTTTAAGCTTAAGACTTTTCCAAATATCTTCTTGGATCTCCAACCTCTCCTTTACATTACCATCAGCTTGACTATTATCATTATCATCCAAATTCAACTCTAACTCATTTAAATGAGTAATGCTATCATCAATTTTCAAATCAAGCCATCTGAACACGTGAACATTCCACCACCTAAGATCGTTTTTTAGGACTTTAAATTTATTCCATAAGACATTACTGGGAGAACCAGACAAAGATACCGAATTCCAAGACTTTTTCACAAAATCTAAAAAGCCTTTATTCTCCAACCAACAATTAAAGAACCGGAACGGCTTCGGGCCCCAATTTACGGACTTCGACTTCAACCAAAGCGGTCGATGATCGGATACGTTTCTATCTCCCACCCATTGGTTCTTCAAATCCAACTTATCAATAACAGCATCATTAACTAGAAATCTGTCCAATCTACTACGGCTAAGCCCATTAGAATTAAACCAAGTATATTTACTTCCTACAACAGGCAGATCAATCAGGTTCAATTCCTCAATGAAAGATTTGAATTCCAGCATCTCACCATAGTTAGCACCACTCCTGCCATTCCTCTCCTCCTTGGCTTTTATAGCATTGAAATCTCCAGCTATAACCTAACCCCCACTAGGAAGCCGATTCTTAATGTCAATCAACTCTTACCAAACTCCTTTGCTCATTAATTACACACGCCGAGTGAACGTTCAAGACATACAGATTCATATTATTCCAAATAAAATGAATACCCAAATAGCCTTTCCCTCTGAAAGTCGAACACGCCAAAGCCAGGTCCTTTCTCCAGATTGTAAGAATCCCTTTAGATTGCCCATCAGAACTTGACATCGTCCAGTCATAACCTGACGACCTCCAAATGCTTTGAACGACCCCATCATCTATATGTCTCAAATTGTTTTCTTGAAGTAAACATAAATATGCCTTTCCCTTACAAAGAATATGAGATATTCTCCTTTTTAGAGAACTACAACACCCTCGGACATTGAACGACACAATATTCATTGTCCACCCCTTTCTACATTCTCCTTAACTCTTTTACCTTTTTTATCATCCTCATCCAACTCCCTAAGGATGCTAACCAAAGCACCATCCTCAACATCACCCTCAACCCCTATTTGTTTCATGGTGTTCAAGACTTTAGTAGGAACATCATCTAAAGCCTTCTTACATCTAAAATTTCCTTTAAACACATCAGTATCTGTGATTGATTCATTACACAACAGCGAATTAGACCCAGCTCTATCAAGAATAACACCCGGGCGAGAGGGTTTAGACTTTCTTATAGTAGGCAATCGACTGGGAATAACCGGGAGTTCTACTGCAACATGGAGGAGGGAAGAGTAATAAGAAGGAGAGTATGGAATTTTAAAACTATCATAAACATCATGGAGCAATTTCTTTTTCCTATTTTTAGCCCATTTAGACGGCCAAAGTAATCCACCAGAAGGCCCAAAAATTGGGTCTGAACAATTCAGGTCCACCACCAAACCATTAAAAAAACCTTCCCTTTTAATATTATTACCCACAACTGCCACGTCCTTGAACTTATGAAAAATAAGTCCATCAATCAATTCAACTTTATCAATTAACTTCGTTCCCCCTTTATCCACCATATCAGCTACCAATGAATGGGTCCCACCTAATGGCACAACTCCCATGGTTGGATTTAAAATACATTTATCCAACCCAACAACAGGTTCGTTTGACACGTTACCAACCCCTCCAACCTCTTCTACTATCTCGAAAGTAGCCCCAACTAGGATTCGGTTCAGTTTTACTTCATTCTTTATTGTGGATATTGATAATTTTTTTGTTTAATAAAATTATAAATTTTCATTGTATTTTGTATTGATTGAATTAAATATTGTTATGTAGCAATTTTTATATTTTTTTTAAAATAAATAGAATTACGGCGGTTCTAAACTGTCACTATTTTAAATGAAATATATAATATATAATTATGGCGGTTAAGACTGTCGTTATTTACAATGAAATATATATTATATAATTATGGTGGTTACAACCGTTGTAATAATATATTGGAGACGGTTTGAAACACCGTCGTGGAAAGTTATGGCAGTTGGAGCGACAATTTTACGAACCGTCGTAAAACAGCCTCGCGACACATGTTTCTACGACATAAGAAAAACCGTCGTGACTTGCAATTTGCATCGGTTGTAACCGCCATAATCTTCCATAATTAACCGTCGTAATTTGCCAATTTTCTTGTAGTGATATTGTATATTGTAGAAGGCTTTTAATGGAGAGCAAAAGTTTGATATTGGTCCAAAACCCTTAATTGGGAAGGAAGTTTATAAAAGACAACAATACATTAATGTTGCCTTTGAAAAGAAACAAAAAAGGGCTTGTGGATAAAAATATTTACAAAACTAGGTCCGTGTTATTTGATCTTTCATATTGGTCAAGTCTTGATGTAAGACATTGTCTTGATGTGATGCGTGTGGAGAAAAATGTATGTGATACTAAGAAATCCCGTGAAGATATGGTTGTGATGGGTATGCGAGAAGAGTTAGCCACAAAAGAAATACGAAATTGAACATATTTACCCCTATCTTGTCACACTCTGTCTAAAAAAGAAAAAATGATTTTGCGATTGTTTATAGGCAATCAAAGTTCCCCAACGATTTTCATCAAATGTGAATAAACGTGTGTCAAAGAACGATCACAAATTAGTTGTCTTAAAATATTATGATTTTCATGTCTTGATGCAACAATTTATATTAGTGGCTATGTGTGGCATTTTACCAAGAAATGTAAGTGTAACTTTAACTAGATTGTGCTTATTCATCAATGTTATATTTAGTTAAGTCATTGATCCTAGATATATAGACGAGTTGGAACATGAGGCTGCAAAGGATCAATCAAGGAATGACATGATCTTCAACTTGTCTAACCTCTCAAACACCAATAAAGGATCAAGAGGACTCCCACATTAAGAATCAAGCACAAGGTTGCAACATTCCAAGTGGATTAAGCCTCAAGATCGCCAGTGTCACCAAATTAGGGTTTTGGTCGACTGAGGCCTCTAGATGAAAATTTTACTCTGGTAATGAGCCAATGCTTCAAAGAAGAACCCAAGATACTCCAAGGGACCTCATGGACCCAATCATCAAGTCAATTTAAGCTCAGGGGAAGCATTCATCAAAAATCAGGAATTAGGGTTTCTTGACCTAATTCACCCCTAAGTTGACTTTTGGGACAAAACATGAGCCAAGACCTCAAGACATGATTTGAGGGTATCCATTACACTACATTGATCCATTTTCAACAATGGATTGATCCAAGAAGCTTGATCTACAAGTTTCAATTTCATCAGGACCACAATTAGGGTTTCGAGGGAAAAAATCAATTGTACCTTTGACTTATGACCAAGACATGTTCCCAAACCTTGGGACATGATTCAATACACCCTATAACACCTATGAAATATGTCTATTAGGTTTGATTTAGGTCAAGGACTTGATTTCACGAAGTATTTCACAGTTTGGATTTCATCCGATAAAAAGTCAACTGTGCACAAAATCAAGTTTGACTTTTTGGAATTTTTCACAATTATGGTTCCTTGACCCTAAAACAATGTTAATATATGATTTTAATCATCATTCATCAAGTAAAATCAAGAAAAGTGAGGTTTCTTGCAATAGGGGTAACCATAAAAAACTTAGAATTTTTCTAAGTTATGGAACAAAGTGACTAGGGTACCAACTTCCAAGGACCATAACTTGAGATCCAAGCAACCATTTTGGATGGTCTAAAGCTGGAGCTGTAGCTCTCATTACACTCTACTAAAGCTTCAACTACAGCTCATTCCAATTCCTCATGGATTTTTAGTTATATAGTGATCAAAATGGCAAAAAACATGAAAATAACACTTTTCCAACACTTAGTGAAAATTTGCCTAAGTTGGCAGTCTTTAACATCAATGTTTATGATGATTTTTCAATTGGATCCAAATAGTTTCAAGATAAACTATGATCACACATGTGTTGTATCATATGAGGGCTTTCCAATGAGCCCAAAAACATGAGAAAACTCCACCTGGGCTAGAGGTTATGACAGTTGCAACATGCCTTGCTGCAAACTGTTTTGGCAAAGCAGATTTGTGCATAAGGGCTCGATTTGATCAAATTGTGCAATAACAAGCATGGTTATCCATCTGCACACCTCAAGGGGGAACAACCAAGGGACAAGCACTGATTTACCAGCCTCCCAAGTCCATGGAGCTATGTTTAGGCGTGACACTCCTAAATTCAAAGATGCTTCAAATATTCTATGCAATGGAGCTGATATATGTCGAATTTACCGACCGATTAAATAATAGGGAAAGTTCGGAAGTGATATAATTATGTTTTAATTTGTGCTATATTATTCTATTATGCCATTATGATGTGTTTTGCCTATCCTATTATTGTTTAACATGTTGTGAGTGAATATGCATGTTAATGTGAAATAAAAAAGGAAGAGTGAGGAAAACATCAACCTTGACAATAAGAAAACCTAGGACGAACTAGGAATGGTAGACAACTCTAGATGGCAATACTTTGGCACGTGTTGTAAGAAAGTGCATCCTTGCCGGTATTGGCCTAGTCGAGAGTGGAACACTAGTATGGAACATGAGGTTAACTTTGTGGTTTGAAGGACAAGAAAGGCCTTGAGGCATTATGACCTAGGCATTGTCGAATACATTATTTTGTTGTGTGATCATGTAATCGTAACCATTTTATTTTGAGTTGCCCTTGAGAGGCCTTCATGAGTCTCGAGCTCCTCTGAAGTGCAGGCAGGATTACTTGGTAGGTTTGATTCCCTATGTGTAGTACGATTGGAGCCTATGCATTGGGTAGAGACTTGTGATGGTTAACAGGCCATGAGAAGTGACGGTTCACGGTTAACAGGCCGGTGATCCCGAATCCAATTCGTATGCCAAGTAACTACAAGGATCTATGACTCGGGTCACCTTCTAGACGTACAAGCAGACGGGAAGAAGAGATACCTTGGTACCAGTTATCGATTAATGATGTGGTGAGTTAATGAACTCATGTCATGTTTCCATATAGTGTGAGATTGTGAACTCAAGGTCATTTCACTTCCCCTTGACTTGAGTTAGGATTGATAGAACCCTGTAAAGCCGAGAGAATCTATAAGATAGGGAACTCACTGAGATTTGATGTATCTCACCCCACTATAGTTGCTATATTTCAGATAATTGCAGGTTGATTTGCAAGTGGAGCTATGCTTGGATGTTTCAAGAGAAGCTTAGTTAAGCTTATTCCGCTGTGTATTATTTTGTTGTATACAATTGAGGATATTGTATATCATTCTTAGTTTTATTATTTTTGGCTAGTTTCCATGACTTGTACCCTGTAGTGTACTTATGTTTAGAAATGGACAAGTATGTGAACTGTGTCATTAGGCACTTATGATGGTGTCAGTACCAAATAAAATGCTTGTATGGTATTATTCTAGATATATATTATACAGGGCATTACAGTTGGTATCAGAGCAGGTCGTATCCTCGACCTAGCCTTGAAACATCATAAGTAAATCTATTCCTGCCTCTTAAGTGTGTCTTGCCATCATGAAACTTAATATCATACTATGTAGTGTTGGGCCTGATCAACCTAGTACTATGTATGTGATAGGTAGAATCATGGTTGAGCGACCGCGAGGACTCCGAAGTGTTATTGGAACTTGTGCTGTGAGGGTAGGCTCAAGCCAAGAGTTAGTCGTGTGGAGTTTTGGTCAGCTCAGTTGAAGGTTTAGTAGAAGTTATGCTTGGGTAGCATGGAATTAAGAGAGGTGTGTTGCTCAAGCAATCCTTCGGAAGTTATGAAGTCTTAAGGTTAAGGATCTTTAGCGGACGATTGGTTAAGGTATCAAGGAATACGAAAAATCGCAAGTAGAAATGGATTGATGATAAGTGCAAATTGTACCTATTTTTGTATATATGTTTTGTTGCACTTATCGATTCTTTTTGGTAAATATCGTGCGAATAAAACCCACTTTGTGTGTAAATACGTTTACTTTACGTTTTCGGTGTATAGTGCGTTACCGTGTAAATATCATTGAGTTTAATCGATTTTCATTTATTTTTGTAGGTGTTCCAGCAATGGGATATTTCCATATTCATAAAGAGCATTGAATAAGCTTTCCAACGCTTCAAATCGTGCGTCAATCGGAGTTACGGTTCAAGAGCTATGAAGAAAACAAATTCTGGTTTTCTATCATACTCGCTAGGCGAGCCCCCGTAGCGAACACTCGCTAGCTTGTTCGCTAGGCGAACCGGGGCGAACAGAAAGTTCCAGAATCGTGAAAAAACTCAACAGAAAGGCGGTTTACGTTCGCCTAGCGAACGGGGACTCGCTAGGCGAACCTGGAAAGTCAGAATTGCCTATTTTAGCCATTTTTCATCAGTTTTTATGTTATGGTTTTGGGGATTCTTGCTCCAACTCCATCAAACTTCATTTTTTTAGTAGATTAGCTTAGAAAACAACATGGAAGCTTGCATGTGGATGATCCGAGGTGGATTTCTCATCGATCGGCTCCGACAATCCGTGAAGTGTTTGGTTCATTTCTCTTCCTCTTTGTGTATTCTTTCTTGTTGGGTTGTGCATATGTATTTGCTATGAACTCATGTATATTTGTCGCCCATGGCGTTGTATAAAACTTGCTTTACAAATCTTTATTGGTAATTGTCTCTGACTTTTGCTTTATGCGCGGGGTTTGGGTTGCGTTAGACATAACCTTCGCGGACTTTGATTAGGGATGATTGTCTGTTAGTTTCTGGATTCTAGAGATAGATTTATGAGCTAACAATCTTCAATAGGCGTCGAAGCTTAATGCCTTCTGTGTCTCGAGGCTTCGCTCGCGAGAGTGACGAAGAGAGTGACACGGTTGTGATCTCAACTTTGCGTTAGACATAACCTGTGTTGTGAGCGATGCTGGGTGATATTAAGGAGTATTGTAGGTGGAGTATAACTGGTCGGTAAGTTTAAGTTTGTGAGGAGTGATTTGTATGCATTGCCGGACGAGTTTTTCTTGTTGAAGAATGAAGTTCTTTTTGTTTTAATATTTACTTTTATGTTCTCTTGTTTGAAACTATTTTAATCCAAACTCATTAATGCGAGAGATTGTCGAACGGCATTCTTTCCCTCGAACCGATCTCTGTGGACACGACATAAATCCCGGAGGGAATTCTTTCCGAAAATAAATATTTTTGCTTGCTTGCCCTATTTTGTAACCAACAAAATGGCGCCGTTGCCGGGGATTGGTTTTGATATTGAATCACATTGTGATAGTTTCTTTGTTTTTGAGTTTTGTATAAATCGTATATATTGTCTATTTCCATTATGTTTGTTCAAGTGTTGTATACATTTTGTTCCCGTAACCGTTTGTTCATATGTTTGGTTAGGACACTTACTTTAGGTTTGCGCGGTGAGGCATCACTATGGCATGAAGGAAGTGGGTTTGCTAGCTAAGCAATGTAAAGGCGTCGAGCTTACGACGTAAAACAAGCATGTTGTATTATTTTCTTTGGTTGTGTGGTGATCTTTCATTAAACAAGTTGTACTCGGATTTTTCGTAAACTTCTCAAATCTTCACTTTACAACTTGTTTAATGAAATTTCTCCCTTTCTTTTCGTTTGTTTATATTAATAATTCTTGTTCTCGCTAAGCGAGTTCTGGCGAAGTCACCAGCGAAGGTTCGCCTGGCGAACGTTGGCGAAGGTGCCAGCGAGGGAGTGGCAGAAAGTATTCAAAAACCTTCAGTAGGAAAACTGGGTAAATTCGCTGGGCGAGGGAGCCAGCGAATGCTCGCTGATGTGTTCGCGAGGCGAAGGTGCCAGCGAGGGGGTGGCAGAAACTTTCACTTTTGAAAACACCCAAACTTCGCTGGGGCGAAGGATGTGGCGAAGGCTCGCGTCGCGAATGATTCCTTCGCTAGGCAAAGGCTGCTAAGATTTTGGTTGTTGTTTGCTCACAGATTTTGATTGACTTATTTGAGGATGCTATTGTGATTTTCCAAGTTGGTTAGTTTCAACTTGCGAATGCGTGGTAATGATCTTTGTAAGTTTTGTACACGTCCGAGGTATGTATTTATCGCTTTCTATACTTTAGCATATTCATGATACTTAGGCATTTTACAAACTTCCATGCCATCCATTCTTTTGTATACTTGTTCTATTGTGAATCACTTTAGTTCCCAACCTTTTTGTGAGGTAGCCTTCTATTGTTCATATATGCGTGGAGTACCAATTCTCTTGTTATAACTGGATTTTATTATGTTGAATCTTTTGTTTGTGTTGATTATATGAATGCATGAAAAGGATCAAGGCAATTGTTTCATTTTGAGCACAACCACCTTAGCCAAATAGTCAATTCACCTTGTGAGTGTGTGATCATTTGTAACCCCTTTGAGCCTTTGGTCATTATCCCTGTTGTTTGAGCTTGATGCTTGTCTATGAGTGTCAAATTCATATTTTTGTGTGGATCTTGATTGTTGTTTTTACTTGAGCCCTCAACTTTTTGTGTTGTTGTATGAATTTTTTCCTTGCCTTAGAAAGTAGGGAGTATTCACATGATGGTGCGGTTGAATTCAAGTTAGGGAGAGGATGATTGTGTGTACTCATTGGTTGAATTCTATGAGGATTGAAAAAGAAAATAAAAAAGAGAAAAATATGACAAATAAAAGAAAAGAAAAAAGTGAAAAAGAAAGAAAAAAGAAAAATCCTTGAAAAAGGAAACAAAAAGAGTTGCAATAATTGTGCTAAATAAGTATTGTGTGTTGTGTAGCACTTGGGATTTTGGAAGAAGTTGGTTGAAATTTTGTGTGTGAATCTTTGTGAGTTTTCACTCCCTTAGGTTTAGGCAAGTTTTTGTTTCAATTACCTTTAGAAATTGCCCCTTGTTTGTTTACCCGACCACGCTACAACCTTGAAAAGCCCTTGTGATTCTTGTCTTTGTATTTTCAATGTGAATTTGTGGATGTATGCATAATTTAGTCTTTGTTTGCAAGATTGTTGTGTGAGTGAAAGAACCTCATTTTGTGTTTTTCATCTACCGATGATTGTTTTTGCTAGGTGTGATTCACATTTGAACTTGTGTTGTTTTAGAATTTTTGGCATGACTTTTGTACTTTGCTTTTGTTTCGTGACTATGTTATCGTTGTAGTTTAGTGGTAAGTATTTACTTTTTGTGTGTACCGTTGTCATTTGAACCATTCATTCGTTTCCGTTTTTCAAAACCTGTTGATTCGTCTTTCTTTGGTTATTTCTTGCGCATTTTCAAGTTTGTTTGATTTTTGTTTGTGGACAAACAAGTAGGTAAGTTGGGGAGAGTTTGATAAGTGCAAATTGTACCTATTTTTGTATATATGTTTTGTTGCACTTATCAATTCTTTTTGGTAAATATCGTGCGAATAAAACCCACTTTGTGTATAAATACGTTTACTTTACGTTTTCGGTGTATAGTGCGTTACCGTGTAAATATCATTGAGTTTAATCGATTTTCATTTATTTTTGTAGGTGTTCCATGAATGGGATATTTCCATATTCATAAAGAGCATTGAATAAGCTTTCCAACGCTTCAAACCGTGCGTCAATCGGAGTTACGGTTCAAGAGTTATGAAGAAAACAAATTCTGGTTTTCTGTCATACTCGCTAGGCGAGCCCCCGTAGCGAACACTCGCTAGCTTGTTCGCTAGGCGAACCGGGGCGAACAGAAAGTTCCAGAATCGTGAAAAAACTCAACAGAAAGGCGGTTTACGTTCGCCTAGCGAACGGGGACTCGCTAGGCGAACCTGGAAAGTCAGAATTGCCTATTTTAGCCATTTTTCATCAGTTTTTATGTTATGGTTTTAGGGATTCTTGCTCCAACTCCATCAAACTTCATTTTTTTAGTAGATTAGCTTAGAAAACAACATGGAAGCTTGCATGTGGATGATCCGAGGTGGATTTCTCATCGATCGGCTCCGACAATCCGTGAAGTGTTTGGTTCATTTCTCTTCCTCTTTGTGTATTCTTTCTTGTTGGGTTGTGCATATGTATTTGCTATGAACTCATGTATATTTGTCTCCCATGGCGTTGTATAAAACTTGCTTTACAAATCTTTATTGGTAATTGTCTCTGATTTTTGCTTTATGCGCGGGGTTTGGGTTGCGTTAGACATAACCTTCGCGGACTTCGATTAGGGATGATTGTCTGTTAGTTTCTGGATTCTAGAGATAGATTTATGAGCTAACAATCTTCAATAGGCGTCGAAGCTTAATGCCTTCCGTGTCTCGAGGCTTCGCTCGCGAGAGTGACGAAGAGAGTGACACGGTTGTGATCTCAACTTTGCGTTAGACATAACCTGTGTTGTGAGCGATGCTGGGTGATATTGAGGAGTATTGTAGGTGGAGTATAACTGGTCGGTAAGTTTAAGTTTGTGAGGAGTGATTTGTATGCATTGCCGGACGAGTTTTTCTTGTTGAAGAATGAAGTTCTTTTTGTTTTAATATTTACTTTTATGTTCTCTTGTTTGAAACTATTTTAATCCAAACTCATTAATGCGAGAGATTGTCGAACGACATTCTTTCCCTCGAACCGATCTCTGTGGACACGACATAAATCCCGGAGGGAATTCTTTTCGAAAATAAATATTTTTTCTTGCTTGCCCTATTTTGCAACCAACAATTGACCACTAGTGTGGATAAGGATTTCAAGTAATCTCATTCCGTGGAAAAAAAAAAGAAAAGTTGTTTTATGGAACGCGTGGCGTAGGGTCCGGAAGTGAGATAGTATTTCGTGCTTCAATTCCTAAGGTCGTTAAGGTATCTTGAATGGACGAGAGTACCTTAAGGAATGTGTTCGGAAAAATATCTTCCGACTGGTTAAAAGTTGAGAGTTAAGGACGTTCGGCTTTTATGTGAACTTAAAGTAGTAGAGAAGTGTGTGAAGGAACACTAGGATGTGTCTACATGCTTCAAGTGAAACAAGTGTGAGCCGAAAGAAGAGTAAGAAATGAGTTGTGTATCTTCAGTTATGTGTGGAGATTAAGTTCAAGGTAATACATCAAGATTTCTGTTTTCGGTGAGAGATCAATTTAGAATTTGTTAACTTACCCAAGGAATCGTATAAGGTTTTGTGTTGGAGAAAGAATGAGCTTCATGAAGTAACGGAAAGTGTAGTGTTACGGACCGGAAGAAGTTGTATTAAGAAACAGAGTAAGTATCTTGGATCTAAGGGAATATTAGTAAGATGAGTTTATAATTGGATCTAAGAGGATTACCATGGAGAGCAAGGTAAACGTGGTGTGGAAACAGTATCAACGGAATGTATTTTTGGACGAGTGTGCTATAGAGTTATTAAGGTATTGATGAACCTATAATTAAGGAAGTGTAATTACAGATGGTTCACTCATGAGAACCGTATTAGTATGACATGGAATGAGAAAGTTACACCTTGGTATTAAGAACAAGCATAGTAGTAGCACCGTAGTCACAATGTACGTGATGGATTCTTATTCTTGAGACAAGTGTGAAGGGACGTACCTCGTGGAGCAGTGAATATTGTATTTTAAGAAGTAAGATTGTGGTAAAACAACGAAAGCAATTCAGGACTTATTACGGACTAAGTGTAAATTATGGAACGATTTATACCGGAAGGGTTTCGTTAATAGTTGATGAGAATTGTCAGTTACGGATTTTCCGTTAAATGATTTGGTGTAAGTATGGTGTGTAATGGATAGTAAAGGGTAAGAAATCCCGGTTAGTGCGTACGAAGTAATGGAAAGGCTCTCCAAGAGGGTGCATTACCCCGATCTATTTTCAAGTATAGAGAATTTCTATATTTGTGAATAATCAGACTATTCGGAATCTACCTTTTGTTGGATTAAGAATGTTGTAGTATTATTTCCTACCAAGGAATTCAAGTGAGAGAACAAGGTTGTATGCTTGACATGAGATGTCCATCATTTTCGTAGTACCGCGTGATGGTTGTGTGTTGGATTTTGCTTATGGACGAATCAAGTATGAGTGGTGGTTGAAACCCTATAATTTCGTCATTATCGGCTTTCATCTAGAGTAGTTGTATAAGCAGAGAGCGAACTACCCCGTTGAGGTGTTGTCATGTGACTGCGTCGGAATTTGAAATTTTACCTTGTCACTTGGTTGGAGTGGGTAATCTGCACGTTGTAACTTTGTTATGTTTTACCTTGAGTGGATCATGGTTGGTGAAGGTTATATAAGTTAAGGAGCCACGGGTTGAGAATGGTATTCCAAGATCGAGCAAGACGGATTGATGGTTTTGGGTAGGGATGACTTTGAATTAAACGAAATGGGTTATTTTCAGCTTCTGCAGCAGTGTTAGCCGATTAACACGTGCATGGAAAGTGTTTTACGTTGAATTTTGAGGAGTTAACCGATTAGCTTAGAGGGTTAATTGATTAACGTGTGTGTAAGTTGCGAAATCCCTTAGAGACCATTATCTGCGTTTTGTTACCTTATGTTGCTCCTATTGGAGAGTAGAGAACTGGATTGTAAGTTAATGAAAGACGAAATTGTATTTTGAAATTAGACCTTCTAGAAGGGTGTGCATAGTGGACCATTTTTTAGACGACAATGGAGTTGACGTTTGGGGAAGTAATCTTGTGAGTTTGTGTTGAGTATGAGAGAGCCTTGAGGGCAAAGTCGGAGAACACACACGAGGTGTTTACCTCACAAGGAATATTGCGGTGTTGAATTATGGTGCTAGTAAGGTTCGAGTGGTTGGTCAGAGTTTAGTAATCGTTAACTTTCGTGGGTTCACGGTATTGGATTTAGACCGTGAGAGTGGTACCAGATGTGTGCAGTTGTGTGTTACCCAGGGGAGGAAATTTGAAAGTTATCTTTCTAAGTACGAGTAACAATTTGACGTTCCGAAGTTAAGTATGTGACTTGGAATCGCTTATGAAATGGAACGAATGAGAAAAGTGGATTCAATTGAGAAACGTGTCATGGACTTCGAAGGTGTGTGTGTGTAAGTGGAGTGTTGTACGTGAATGGGCGAGTAGTATGGAAACTCCCAATTACGTTTCAGATGGTTTAAGTTGGATAAGTGGTGACTCGCATCTGACGAAAGCTTCGTGATGGTGTTATGTAATATTAGTTGGAATGTGGTAACCAGAGCCAGAGGTTGTTAAACTGTTTTGGATATGTTATTTCGAGTTTAGAATGGATTTGGAGTTGTGAATGTCATGGTTGTAGCAGTGTAACTCTTGTGTCTTTATCGTCTAGAGAGTGTCGGGCAGAGGGTAAGACTTTGTGTGTTGGCAAAGAAATTGTTCTACTATAAGACGTCAGTAAGGTCTTGTGCCGATTGGTTAGTAAGGACCCCAGTGGATAAGTGTGTTTCATCACGGACTGTTAGCCACTTGGTTATGCTTAAGAATTGGTGGTATTTCACTGTTAGAATTTGAGTTGAGCAGTGGAGGGTGACAAATGAAGGAGTTCAGTCGGATTAATAAGAATCAAATGGATGGTTACTTATAAGAATAATAAAGAAATAAGGAGATCTTGTTGAAGTGTGTTACCTTTTGGAGTGACACGAAAGAAAGGAAATATCGGATGTAATTATTACAATGTTTAGTATCAGACCAGATGGAACTGGTAAAGAAGTCGTTTGACTAGTTATGAAGTGGTTCGAATGTTAAAGGATTGTGGAAGACTAGTTGTCAGTAAATGTATGAAGTTAAGGAATCACTGAATTACATCGTGAAGATTTGTTGAATGTTTGTTATCCTAAATCAAGATAAGATATTACGGTTTGGTTGCGACTCAGTAGAGGAATATGGAATGGTACTTTCTTTCTGAAGGTAGACTGTGACCAAGTGGTGTAGTATGAAACCACAGATGAATTTTGGGAAGAGCAAGATGGAAGTTAACCCCATATTGCAATAAGAGTATGACTAAGGACGGGAAGTTTGAAATTGTGAAAATAAGGATTTTGGTCTATGGACTTAAGATGGAATTGAATTAGGTCAGAAAGTTTAACGGAAGTAAAAGTTAAAAATGAATCTAAGACAATGATACAAGTTGCGGTTATTGTCGAATAGAGGAAATTCGGGGGCGAATTTCAATTTAAGGGGGGAGAGTGTAATACCCCATATTATTGAAATGCTCAATTGGATATCAGATGAATATCTATGTGCCCTATCTTTGGATAATTGGATTAATGGAATCCTCTAAGTACTTTAAGTATCGATATTTGGGATCAATAGAGCAACTAATGAACTCTGAAGAGATTAATTTATTATTAGTTCAAGATAGACTTTTATGATAACTCTAATAATTGATCAATTGGTTGAGATGACAAAATATCAATTGGAGATATTTTACTCTATTGGATTATTTTATATAATATTGGTTTATATATATATATATATATATATATATATATATATATATATATATATATATATATATATTTGTTAAGAAAGAAAAGGAGAAAGATAGAAAGAAGAAGGAGGAAAAGAGGAAAAGAAGAGAAAGAGGGAAAAACCCATGGATGAAGAAGAAAAGCTTGTGGATCATCATCAATGTTCATCATCTTCTTCAAACTTCTCTTCGATTATCAGGTGGGTTCTAGCTAGAGACTTTAGTGTAGAATTTCTTGAGGTTTTAGAGTTAGGTTGGATTTTGAGAAAATGAGTATTTTCGTAAAATCAAAGAAATCTAACGGTTGAAATGAGCTATAAATCGTATAGAACAACCATCATATATGTATAATCATCTGTTTATGCTTGGTTGAATGTTTGATCAAGTTTTGGTTAGGATTGGAATGGAAAAGAATCCAAGGAAACAGAGTTTATGACTTCTGCAACGTGGTTAATCGATTAACGGTATGGGTTAACCGATTAACCAGTGGAAAAATGGTGTTTTATGTGAAAATTGAACTGGTTAATTGATTAACCATTTTGGTTAATCGGTTAACAGAAAGTTTCTGAATTTGGTTAATCTGTTAACCATATGCGTTAACCGATTAACACTGTAACTTTTTGGAAAAATACTTCTAAAATTCATAACTTTTTACTCGGGTATCCGATTTAAGTGTTCTTTATATCGATGTGAAGCTAAGGAAATATTCTATGCAATGGAGCTGATATATGTCGAATATACCGAATGATTAAATAATCGAGAAAGTTCGGAAGTGATATAATTATGTTTTAAATTGTGGTATATTATTCTATTATGCCATTATGATGTGTTTTGCCTATCCTATTATTGTTTAACATGTTGTGAGTGAATATGCATGTTAATGTGAAATGAAATAGGAAGAGTGAGGAAAACATCAACCTTGACAATAAGAAAACCTAGGACGAACTAGGAATGATAGACAACTCTAGATGGCAATACCTGGGCACATGTTGTAAGAAAGTGCATCCTTGCCGGTATTGGCCTAGTCGAGAGTGGAACACTAGTATGGAACATGAGGTTAACTTTGTGGTTTGAAGGACAAGAAAGGCCTTGAGGCATTATGACCTAGGCATTGTCAAATACATTATTTTGTTGTGTGATCATGTAATCGTAACCATTTTATTTTGAGTTGCCCTTGAGAGGCCTTCATGAGTCTCGAGCACCTCTGAAGTGCGGGCAGGATTACTTGGTAGGTTTGATTCCCTATGTGTAGTACGATTGGAGCCTATGCATTGGGTAAAGACTTGTGATGGTTAACAGGCCATGAGAAGTGACGGTTCACGGTTAACAGGTCGGTGATCCCGAATCTAATTCGTATGCCAAGTAACTACAAGGATCTATGACTCGGGTCGCCTTCTAGACGTAGAAGCGGACGGGAAGAAGAGATACCTTGGTACCGGTTATCGATTAATGATGTGGTGAGTTAATGAACTCATGTCATGTTTCCATATAGTGTGAGATTGTGAACTCAAGATCATTTCCCTTCCCCTTGACTTGAGTTAGGATTGATAGAACCCTGTAAAGCCGAGAGAATCTATAAGATAGGGAGCTCACTGAGATTTGATGTATCTCACCCCACTATAGTTGCTATATTTCAGGTAATTGCAGGTTGATTTGCAAGTGGAGCTATGCTTGGATGTTTCAAGAGAAGCTTAGTTAAGCTTATTCCGCTGTGTATTCTTTTGTTGTATACAATTGAGGATATTGTATATCATTATTAGTTTTATTATTTTTGGCTAGTTTCCATGACTTGTGCCCTGTAGTGTACTTATGTTTAGAAATGGACAAGTATGTGAACTATGTCATTAGGCACTTATGATGGTGCCAGTGCCAAATAAAATGCTTGTATGGTATTATTCTAGATATATATTATACAGGGCATTACAAGTTCCTTCCCATAAATTTCTATATTTAATTTTTGTACAAATTGACATATATAAGTGATAATTAATTTTTTATGGGAACAATTTTAAAGTTTTAAAATCTTAATTGGCAATATATTTTACTTTAAACCCCCTTATGGATGCATCTTCATCCGCCCCAGTTACTTAGGAAATTAGTATAATTAATTATATTTTTATCAAGATAATTTAATAATTAATTATAATAGTAATTTTGTAAAATACTTAAATATTTTATTTTAAATTTTTTTTAATCAAGAGAATATATATATATTAATTCAAAAAACACTGTACAAACATGGTGATCATACAGATCCAATCTTCTACAAGACAAGTAAACTAATTACATCATTATTCTTGCTAGTTGTGGCCTTATCTTTTCACTAAGCCACCCTCTATAGACTATACACTCTTTTATTCTATCTTCTATACTGAAATTCTGGTATCAGATATGTGATGTCGAGTGAGATGTCACAACATCAATATCTGCTATATGAACAAGACAGTAAAAGTAACAGCACTTAAAAACAATAAATAAACATAGAGAATTGTTCACCCAGTTCGGTCTAACAACCTACGTCTGGGGGCTACCAAGCCAGGGAGGAAATTCACTATTAGTAGTATCAATTTGTAGACTCTACAGCCAACTCACAAGTTGACAATCTACTCACTTAATCACTTCCCAATGACAGTTCTACCTAAGACACTCTTAGATATGAGACAGCTCTCACTCCCCCTCAATCACAGTAGTGATGACAATAAAAAAAATACAAATATTAGAAGATCACCCTTCAATGACAATACTTGATCTTGCTTAAAAGCTTCAATCAAGAACAAACACTCGTGCTTAAAGGCTTAGAGTGGACAAATTACAACTCAACTAAATCAGTCCAATTCAAACATCAAAACAAATGAATGAATGGCTCACAAAAACAAACACAAAACACAAACCCTAAAACTTGAACACAACTCTCACAATCCTTATTCTCCACGAGCAGTAGTTAGGGTTGATCATCTATAAATAGCAATACATTCCTTAGGCTTAGGAAATTGCAGATCCTTGATTTAATTTCCAATAAAAGAAAATTAATCTCCAAATATTTATGCATGAAAATATCATCTCCCTATTCTTCATAAACAGATTGCCTCCAAAAATAACACTCCAATATATTACCACTTCAGTAAATTTCGCAGCAATTAGATAACATAAACACACAAAAGATTGCTAAAAATAGCGCAGCAAATAAAACCTAAAACCAGAACTGGAAGTTCTGTCAACCGATGTCAGAACATCGTGTTTGACATCATGCACACAGACCTGCAACACTAACAAACACCACAACACTTCACCTGCAGAATGTTAGAGACACCATGTCAAGACATCAAGTAGAACATCTTGATGCAACACATTGTTTTACCAAAATTGCGGCCAATACAGAACCAACATATACCTCTATTATCTTCACTATCATTAAAATAAATACTATTTCTCATTCTCCATATGCTATACAAAGTTTCTGTTATGGACATTTTTAGCAATGTAGCTTTCCAACCTTTTACTTTTGTTGCTCCTATCTGCCACACAATCTCTTCCTCCCACTTTTTTGGCCTGTGAGCAATTCCTAACCAGTTGAGGATGTTCCCCCATACACTGACAATTTTGTGGCACATGAAAAACAAATGGCTGATGAATTCTTCTTCAATCTTACACAACACACACACACTGTCTTGAATAATCCCAAATCTCCTCAGTCTATCCCTTGTAGGTAGTTTTCCATGGCAGACCAACCATAAACATATCACTGCACGCGGCCTAGCTTTGTTATGTTTGACAAGCTTACTCCAAGGTTCCCTAGTCCCATTTTCAATCAAAACTCTTTAGACTTTTGTCACTTTAAATATGTTCATTTGCAGGGCATAATCCCATTGTTGCCTAACATCCCTTAGTTTCTCTCTCAGTTGCAGCATCCCTTTAAGAATCCAGCTATTGTGATCTTTCATCACATACTCCATAATATCTTTGCCCTTGAAATAATAGCAGTGAATCTATCTAACCCAAAGATTGTCAGCTTTTCTACTCAGGTTCCATAAACATTTCAATAGCACTGCAAGATTCCATACCTGCAGATTGATGATTTGGAGGCCCCCTTGCTCATAAGCAGAACAAACTCTTTTCCAAGCCACAGGGCTTTTTCTGCTATTCTCTTGAGTTCCTTTCCATATGAATCTCTTGCAAACCCCTTCAACTTTCTTTATCACACCTTTAGGGAGAGGAAAGCATAACTGAGCAGTTTTGTTGTCCAATGGTGAATTCTCCCAACTATCTTGTCTATTAAAGGAAGATAGTGCTTGGTGTTAAGTTTCTTGCAAGAGAAAGGCACTCCTAAGTACTTGACTGGGAGCTCTCCTTCTTGAAACCCTGTCATATTCTGAAACATCCCCTTCTGCCTGCTATCATTGCCTGCATAGTAAATTTTTCTCTTTCTAGGATTAGCTATGAGGCCAGTGAATTGAGTGAAATTCCTAAAAGGTTCCTGAAATTCCACACTTAGCATGATCGTTGAAGTTATGGTTCAGTTGCATTTTGTACATGATCCTGTTCAAGTATTCCATGATCAACAAAAAGAGCATAGGGGAAATAGGATCACCCTGCCTAATCCCCCTCCTGGCCTGCAAAAACATTGTGTACTCTCCATTCACATTGAACTTATAGGACACAGTTTGAACATAAGTCATAATCCAACAAATGAATTGACTTGGGAACCCCATCTCCTTAAGGATACTCTCCATTGCCTTCCAATTAACCATGTCATAGGCCTTTTGGAGGTCAATTTGCATCATGATCCTTGGAGTGCCATTCTTCCTGTTATACCCATTTAATAACTCATAGGCTAGTAAGATGTGATTGTGTATATTCTTCCCAGGGACAAAGGCAGCCTGGCTGCCATTCACAATACTAGGTAGAACCCTTCCCAATCTATCAGTCATGACTTTAGATATGATTTTATAGAATGTTGTGCAGACAGCAATAGGTCCATAGTCCTTAATCCCCTTAGGAGCATTTCCTTTAGGAATTAAAGTAACTATAGTACTATTGAAAGGTTTGTAGAGGGAACCTGTTTCAAAGAAATCTCTAGCAGCTGCCATGACATCATCTCTGATTATTTTCCAACACACTTTGAAATTTTTTGATCCATATCCATCTGCCTCTGGTGCCTTTTGCTCTCCAATGCCATTGAGGGCTTTAAGAATGTCCTGTTCAGTGATGTTGTGAATGAGGTACCTTCTTTGCTCCATAGTCAGCTGTGGACCCTGTCTCATGGCTTCTATGTCTATGTGATGGAGGTTGTTTTCATCCTTTCCTATAATCTGCCCATAGTACTTCAATATCTCCTTCTCAATCTCCTCATGTTTTTGCAGCACAATGCCATCCTCAGTTTGTAATCCATGCATATTATTCAGGCTTTGTTTAGCTTTAATAGTAGCAAAGAAGTACTTATTGTTTCTGATCGTACCTGGATCAGACAGTTACTGGTGGCCAACGACGTCCGTCGAACTTCGGCTCCGGTGAGGTTGAAGGACCGCGGGGGGGGGGGGGGGGGGGGGGGGGTGTACCTGCAAGGCACTCCGACGCTCAAGTAAGGTGGTTGTCAGAGAAAAGCAAGTACAGAGGTGAGTAAGAAAAAGTGACTTAACCTGACCCTCTCAAGTGAGAGGGTATTTGTAGAGAGCCCCCAGCGCGGGGCCAACGGTTACTTGCACTGGGCTGGATTGTCAGGCCCAATCCAAGTAGGCACTCCGACGCTCAAGTAAGGTGGTTGTCAGAGAAAAGCAAGTACAGAGGTGAGTAAGAAAAAGTGACTTAACCTGACCCTCTCAAGTGAGAGGGTATTTATAGAGAGCCCCCAGCGCGGGGCCAACGGTTACTTGCACTGGGCTGGATTGTCAGGCCCAATCCAAGTAACTGCCAGGGCTTACGTGGCGTAGTGAAGACCAGCACGTGGTCTTCGTCCTGGGGTAACCGTTCCTAGATTTCCGGGATTAGGGCAGACCGAATCCTGCGGAAGTGGGAGGTTACTTGGAACGTGTCCATGTGGTCGGACCGTTAGACACTCCTCGCGATGAGGAGCCTTCTGTGTCGAGGACCAATCAAGCCGTACGACGGACAGGGCCTCGCGGGGGAGGAGCCATGTCTGTCGAGGAGTGATAGGTGTCATCCTCGCGGGGGGAGAAGTTGGTATGTCGAGGATGTACCTCTCCACCAGGGGCGAGGTTCTCCTGCCCTGTTGGCCCAAGTGCCCGACACTGAAGTGCTCGGGAGAAACGTTGGTATGCTTGCAGCAGTCAAGTGCCCCACAGAGGGGTCTTATTGGGCCTCCCCATGCTATATGGGTTGGGCCTGCTCGACTGTTAGGCAGCCTCGGCCCAGTCCAGAACAGGAGCCCCCAAGTCGTTACTCTGGGGTGGCAGAGTAATGACTTAAGGGTTATTGGGATGTCGAGGATACGCCAAGAGAGGAACCGAGGAGGTCGTTCTCATGTGTGAAATTCCTTCGACCGGATGAGCGTCGGGCGTCGGACAGATGCGTCTGGTCGTGCGGTCGGGGAGATGAAGGGTTTCGGATCCGAAGCGTTGGTGAAAACCGAAACGACACGCGTGGGGAGATGGGCGGCTGCATGCGTGCCACGTGTCACCTGCCATTATTACCTAGGGAGGCTAGGGTGGCTGGCTAGGGTAGCGCACTCGAGTGCCCTATGCCCCTCGAGTCTCTCGAGAATCGCTTATAAAAGCCGCTCCCCTCGCTCATTTTGCACTTTTCTGCTTCTCTCTCAAGAATCCTTCTCCTTCTCTCTCTAACCTCTTCCGTCGTAGCTCGCCGCCATCAATCGCCGGGTACTCTCTGCCGGAAGCCTTTCCTCCGCTACGACAGCCGTTCGCCGCCGTATCATTGCCGGAAAACTCCGCGCCGGAACCCTACACCGCCGCTTACCAGGTATTTGCTTCAAACCGGACCTTTATTTTGCGTTTTTCTCCAATTTTAACTAGTGTAGGACGTTTCCTTGGTGAATTGATGAGATTCCCATGAGAAACGAAGGGATTCCTGGCAAATACGGCGGGAATCTTTAGTTGTGGAGGGAGAGAGTGCAAAGAGCTTTGCTCGCTTTTGATGAATATCTCGGGGATCAGGGACGAACACGTCGGGGACCCGTTGAATGTCTCGGGGTCCTTAATAATCAGTATATTTGTTAGTGCCGCGGGGACACGGGGCAAAACCTTCCGGGGAGACGATGAGTTCCCCGTCGGGGAGTTGAAAAAGCCTTGCCCCTTCCTCGCCCGTTCGCTTGAACAGCGGTGGAGGGGTGAATTTGATACGACCAATCGAATTCACCGTTTCCTTCTGCTTTTCAGGTAAATGGATGATTTGGCTGTGGAGGTGGCCGTAGGATATTTCGAGGAAAACGACGACGAGCAGCCCGACTCCCCCATGGCTCACATGGCCTTTGCGCAAGAGAGGCCGCTCGAGGATTGGGTCTGTAACGAAGCCCTGGAGATGTCGTCCATCTTCGTGTACCCAGATGTGGGCGATGCTTTTTGCACCGTCGAGCACCGACTAATCGGAAGTGGCCAATCCTGGAAGGTTTTTCGTCCCGAGGAGCATCACCGGATATGCTCCACTTACCGGGGAATGCGAGTCCCCTTGTACGAGTTTATGTTCGATAAGGCGGGGTGGAGGCTGCCTTTCACGGATTTACAGGAGGGGATCTTTGACTGGTTGAAGTTGGCCCCTTTGCAGATTCATCCGAACTCGCTGGCCTTCATCCTGGCCTTCGAGCTCGTTTGCAAATATTTGGAGATCGTGCCAACCGTTCGCCTTTTCTTCCGCATATTCCACCTCCAACGGTCGTCGGTGGGAGGTCGACACGGCTGGGTGTCCTTCAAGCAGAGAAAGGCACTGTTCCACACTTACTTGGATTCCATCCGGGATTTCAAGTTCCGCTATTTCTACGTGAAGCCGGTCACCCTCGAGGCGATATATTCATTGTACCTGAAAGTCACCCGCGAGGTCGACGGCCGCTCCGAGGAGGTGCTGGAACCAAAGTTTCCTCTGTACTGGACGGAGGAACATTTTAAGAAGGGAGTTGACAAATATAAAACGAAACCTGTTCAGATGGAGGCCTACGAGCGGGAAGCCTACGATAAAATCGTAGCTTTCGTTGACAGTTTTACCGAAGCTCGACACGAGACGCAGGACGGCCAGCCTATAATAGGTGCAGATGGGCAGGTGAAGAAAGAACGTCGCCTGATAAACACCCGCATTCTGCTCGAGACCTTCTCTGACGAGGAAGCCATCGAATTGTTAGGTGGTGAAAGCGTCCTCGCCTTAGGTCTTCCTCGCATCTGTGTTTCTTGCTTTACTAACGTTTTCTTTCCTTTTGCAGGAACTATGGCCGGAGCTGAGGAGAGGTTGAAGAAGCTGAAAGCGAAGAGGGCCCGTGAAGCGCAAGCCCGGGAAGAGGCGTCGCGCTCAAAAGATCAAGAGGTTGTCCCTTCTGGGGCCCTGCACGAGGGTGTTTCTGCGGTCACCATGCCCGAAGGGTCCAATCAATCTCAGCCTGTTGCCGCTGTGTCGGGGACCGCGGGTGGTCGCACAACTCCTGCGGGAAGCCAATCCCCGGCTACCCAAGGGACTCCGAAGAGGCAACGCGTTGCGGAGGTCGTCGACCTAGGTGGTGAAGAGAGTCCCCCAGTTCCTTCCAGCTTTGACCTTCCCCCTTGCCATCAAAAACCTCACTTCTTCTCCGAGGTCACTTATCCTCGCACCCTTCCCTCCGAGATCCAAACTGTGTTGGGGACTGCTACTGAAGTGAGGAGGAAGATGGTTTTTGAGGACCTGTCGGCCGTCATGCGTATCTGCTCGACTGCTATCATTCTCAATGACGAGACCCGCCCTGCTGCTGAATTTGCCCGCCTGCAGGAAAATCTGGACACCTTGGGCGCTGAGATGCTCGGTATGCGCAAGGAACTAAAAGAATGCCGAGATCTGAACAAAGAGCAACGCGAGCAGCAGCAGAGAGTCGAGGCAAAGCTTAAGGAAGCCGAGGAGACGGAGAGAGGCCACCTTGCCCGACTCGCTGAACTGGAGTTGGAGGAGAAGCGGCTTAAGGAAAGGATTGCCGAGTTGGAGGATGCTGTACGGCCGGCCAAGGGGGAAACTGAGGAAGACAGGCTCCTAACCACTAGTGCAGCGTTAGTGGCCCATCTCCGGAAGCTCGAGCAGGATCTCCGGTTGTCCGAGGATGATGCTATTGAAACCGCGGGTATAGGGTTCCGCAGTGTCGTGGCTCAGCTTCTGGTTCTCAACCCCGATCTCCTCACCGAAGGGATTGACCCCGACGCTGAGGTGGTGGATGGCCAAATCGTGCATCCTCGGGGCCGCAGCTGAGTAGGTTTTTTTAGCTTTGTTTTGGTCGGCCTGCGAGCCGTTTTGTTTTCGCCCGGCTTGTGGGCTTAGTTGATGTACTATTTGCACGATGTTTATTTTTGCCCGGCTTGTGGGCTTATATTTGTAACTTTTTTGTACTAAGGGTTTTGCCCCGTATCTGTACTTCGTAATACCTCTTTATTGATTTTGATCGTGTGTGATGTGTTATTTGTTATACTTTATTTTTTCCCAAGTAATAAGGCTTTGGGATTTGCTCGACTAAAACAGTCCCTGACTGAGTGGAGAGCTGGTCGGGCGGCCAGAGGAGGACTCCGACCTTCAACGAGGCTAAGACCTCGGTCGAGGTCCTAGTCTCGTGGCATGAACTTCCCATCGCGAGCTGGGTGTCATGCCCGGTTGGTACGACGACGGTGGGCCTCGATCGAGGTATCCCCGCCGGATCAAATGTCCTCGCACACACACAACGCAGTCTCTGATCGACGTGTTCTTATAGGGGTGTCGCGCTTGTACCCTAGCACGTCCCCGTAATCGCGGTGCTAGTGAGCCGCGGGCAGTGTTTAACTGTAATATTGTTTTAGCTTTTCAGCGTTCCATGGTCGAGCAAGTTCTTCTCCGTGCAGATTTTCGAGGAAATAGGCTCCTGTCCCCGTTTTCGCGCGGACGCGGTACGGGCCCTCCCAGTTCGCGGCGAGTTTGCCTTCTCGCGAGTCTTTCTGGTTCCTTCGTAGGACGAGGGTGCCTACCTGAAAATCAAGTTTAATGACTCTGTCGTTATAACGTAGTGTTATTTTTTGTTTAAGTGACGCCTCTCGGAGAGAAGCGCCCGAGCGTGTTTCCTCGACGAAGTCGAGTTCTTCCCTTAAGGCTTCGTCGTTCGCGTTCCCGTCGAGGGGGGCTTCCGTCCTCCTCGAGGGTTCCCTGATCTGCACGGGGATCACTGCCTTCGTACCATAGGTCAATCGGAATGGGGTCTCCCCGGTCGTGGAGTGTGGGGTTGTTCGGTGGGCCCAGAGAACGCTGTGTAGCTCTTCGACCCACCGTTGTTTAGCGTCGCCCAGTCATCGTCTTAATCCCCGAAGGATCACTCTGTTCGCGGCCTCAGCCTGTCTGTTCGTTTGAGGGTGCTCGACCGACGTGAATTGCTGCTTCGTACCTAGTTTTGTGACGAAGTCCTGGAAGTTCCTGTCGGTGAACTGGGTTCCGTTGTCGGTGACGATGGCTTGAGGCACTCCGAACAGGGCGAGGATATTTCTTTTGTAGAAACGTAGTATGTTGAAGGCAGTGATTTTGGCAAATGCTTCTGCTTCAATCCACTTCGTGAAGTAATCTACCCCGACGATGAGGTATATGTTTTGATACGACCCCTGGACGAAAGGTCCGAGGATATCCCTCCCCCACCATGCGAACGGCCACGGGGAGGATAGTGACGTGAGCTCGCTGGGGGGAGCGAGGTACATGTCCCCGTGCCGTTGGTATTTATCGCACTTCTTGACGTGCTCCTTGGCGTCTTGTTGCATGGTGGGCCAGTAATACCCTGCCCGGAGTGCTTTACGAGCTAGCGATCGTCCGCCGAGGTACTGCGCATTGATTCCTTCATGGATCTCCTGGAGTATGCCGGGGACCTTGGTATCCTCGACACATCTGAGGAGGGGAATAGAGAATCCTCGCCGGTATAGCTTATCCTCGACTATAGTGTATGAGCACGCCCGTCTCTTGACCATTCTTGCTTCTTTGGGATCTTCGGGAAGATTGCCCGTCGTGAGGTATTCGTATACCGGGGTCATCCAGCAATCGCTGTCCCCGATGGCGTTGATGTCCGAAACCATGCCTGGTTTGTCAATGCTCGGGCGGGAAAGGACCTCTTGTATGACGGACTTGTTCCCGCCTTTCTTTTTCGTGCTCGCCAATTTTGATAGGACGTCCGCTCGGGCATTATGCTCCCGGGGGATGTGAGTTACTTCCGCCGTGGTGAACTTTTTCATCTTCTCTTTTACCAGGGCCAAGTATTCTATGAGACTGTCGTTCTTGGCTTGGAACTCTCCTCGGACTTACGAGGCTACGAGCTGAGAATCGGTGAAAAGCTTGACCTCCTTGGCGCCAAGGTCCTCGGCCAGCCTGAGTCCCGCGAGGAAGGCCTCGTATTCGGCTTAGTTGTTCGAAGTCGGGAAGGACAGTTCGAGGGACACCTCGATGAGGATGCCTTCTTCGTTTTCGAGGATTATTCCCGCTCCGCTTCCTTTCGGGCTGGATGCTCCGTCGACATAGATTGTCCATTTCTGCGACCCGTTGGTTGAGGGTTCCGGGACGGTCATCTCTACTACAAAGTCGGCCAGTACCTGTGCCTTCAAGGATTTCCTCCCTTTATATCGGATTTTGAATTCGGCCAGCTCGAGTGACCACCTGAGCATCCTCCCCGCCATATCCGGTCGTCTGAGGAGTTGTCTGATCGGCTGGTCGGTCCTTACAACGACGGTATGGGCGAGGAAGTAGTGGCGTAGTCTTCTGGCCGCGGTGACGAGGCCCAGTGTGACTTTCTCGATCTGCTGATACCTGAGCTCGGGGCCTTGGAGAGCTTTGCTCGTGAAGTAAACTGGCTTCTGTCTGTCTGGGGTTTCCCGGATGAGGACGGCGCTGACCGCTTCGCTTGTGATCTCAAGATATAAGAAGAGTGTTTCCCCGTTCTCTAGTCGCGAGAGGATCGGGGGTTGCGATAGGACTTGTTTCAAGTGCGCGAGAGCTTGTTCACATTCCTCGCTCCACTCAAACTCCGCTTTTTGCCGGAGAAGTTTGAAAAAGGGGAGTGCGTACTGTGCGGATTTGGCGACAAACCGGGAAAGGGCGGTGAGCATTCTGTTCAGTGATTGTATTGACTTCTTCGAGCCCGGAGTAGGGAGCTCGGAAAAGGCTCTACACTTGTCGGGGTTTGCCTCGATTCCTCGTTCCGTGAGGTAAAATTCGAGGAACTTTCCCGCCCGGACACCGAAGGTGCATTTGTCGGGATTAAACCTCATGCGGCATCTTCTCGCCGTGTCGAACACCTTCTTGAGGTGCGCGGCGTGGTTGACTTCTTCTGCAGACTTGACGATCATGTCGTCCATGTAAACTTTGAGCATGTCGTCGATTTCAGTCCGGAAGACCTTGTTCATCATCCGTTGGTAGGTCGCACCGACATTCTTCAGACCGAAGGGCATTACGTTATAATAGTAGTTGCCCGACGCGGTCATGAAGGACGTGTGTTGCTTGTCGACCTTGTCCATGGGAATTTGGTTGTATCCTGAATAGGCGTCCATGAAAGATAGTAGTTTGTAACCTGCAGAATTGTCGACTAGTTGGTCGATGTTAGGCAAGGGATAACAGTCTTTCGGGCAAGCCGGTTAAGATCAGTATAATCAACGTACATCCTCCATTTTCCATTATTTTTCTTAACAAGTACAACGTTGGACAACCACGTCGTGTATTTGGCTTCCGAAATAAAATTTGCCTCTAGGAGGTCTTTTACAGCTTTCTCAGCAGCCTCCGCTTTCTCGGGAGACTGCTTACGCCTACGTTGTGCAATGGCCCTAGCGGCCGGATCTACTGCGAGCTGATGGCAAGCCACCTCGGGGTCGAGGCCCGGCATCTCGGATGCGCTCCATGCGAAGAGGTCAGCGTTCTCCCTCAGACATGCTTTCAGCTGCTCTTTGGCTAGGTCGGGGATCCCGGTGCCGATCTTCACGTTGCGATCTGGGTCGTCTCCGAGGGCCACGAGCTCGAAATCTCCATCTGGGATGGGGCGCACTGGGTGGAGAGGCTGCCCGTTGTTTTCCGCCTGGTGGTCGTGGTCTTCGACTCTGTCTTCATTGGGCTCGCCGGAGAACCTGCTGTCGAGGTCGACCGCGTTGACGCGCGGGAGAGGTACCTGTCCGACGTCCGGGGGTGGTTTGGCCACGGTCTTAGGTTTGGGACCAATGGAACTTAGCCCCTTGACGGCGGCGTCGAAGCATCTTCTGGCCGCGTCGATGTCCCCGTGCATCGTCACTACTCGTCCCTTCCTCGTGTAGTACTTCATTTTGAGGTGGACCGTCGATGGGACCGCCGTGAGTTCAGCAAGGGTGGTTCTTCCGAGGATGCAGTTGTAAAGGGACGGGCATTCAACCACCAGGAAACGGATCTTCACCTGTCGGGCCGTGTCTTCGGCCCCGAACGTAACCATTAGCTCCACGTAACCCCATGGTCTGGTGGTGGTTCCATTGAACCCCTGTAGGTCTGACCCGACGTACGGGGTCAAATGCCTCTCGTCCAGCTGAAGGGTCGCGAACAAATGAGAATACATGTGTCGACCGAGCTCCCCTGGCCGACTAGGATTCTTCGGACGTCAAAGTTCGCCATTTGTGCTCTGACCAGGAGGGGAATAGTGGAGTTTGGTGCTCCCCCAGGGAGTTCCTCGAGGTAGAAGGTGATGGGGTTGGAGTTTCCCCGCACTTTCTCGAGGGTGGTCGCCTTCGACGATGTCGCGGATTCAAGTTCGTCAAACTTCCGTTTGATCGACCCAACCGATATTTTCCCTGGATCGCCTCCGGAGATAACCATTGCTCTGGGGAAGCCTTCCCAGGTACTGCGGGCCGTGACGGGGCCCTCGTCGGGGAAAGTCGCCCACATGTTGCGGATTTCCTCTTCGCCCTCGATGATTGGGGGGACGAAGAAGTCCTCGGGTCGAGTGACGCTGAAGGCGACCTGAAGCTGGACGTCGACGGGAAGAGGTGTTGCCTCCTCGACGTTCTGTGCTCCCTTTGAGTTGGGACGAGGAGGGTCATTCTGTTGGGCATACTTCTTCAAGTGCCCTTCTTTGATGAGAATCTCAATGGCATCCTTGAGGTGGATGCAATCTTCGGTCACGTGCCCGTGGCTTCGGTGGAATCTGTAGTACTTAGATTTGTCAATGTTTGGTTTGGGAGCCGCGGGCTTCGAGAAACGAACTCCTCCTTTCACAAACTCGGAATTCTGACAGTCTGAGAGGATCCGAGACCGGGAAATGTTGAGCGGCGTGTACTCCATGAATCAGCCAGCTGGCCCGCGCTGTTCCTAGGGATCTCGATTGCGGTTTTCTTTCTTCTTTTCTTCTCCCCGTCGGGGAGAAGCGTCATCGTCTTTGTGGCCGCGGGGGCCTTCTCTGCGTCTCGTCTCAAGAGCGATCTGGGCTGCTTCCGTCTCTTCGAGTTCGATGTACTTCTGGGCCCGAGCGAGAAGGTCCTCGAGACGCCGGGGTCTTCGGAGGCCAATGGATTTGGCAAAGTCCGACTCGGCGCGTAGTCCGTGAATAATTAAGTATTTCTTCATGTCGTCGGTCGTATGGACCTCGACGGCTTCCTTGTTAAACCTCTCAATGTAATTTCGAAGGGATTCGTTCCTCCCTTGGAAGATCTTTTCTAGGGCAGCCTCTGTCTTCGGGTGTCGACGAGACGCGATGAAGTGTTTGGTGAAGCGTTGTTTCAGCTGTTTCCATGACGTGATCGAACCAGGTTCCAGACCCTTGTACCATGTCATGGCTCCCTTCCGCAAGGTGGTGGGGAATAGCCTGCACCTGATGGCTCCCCTGACGTTTCGGAAATGTCGGGGTCGGTAAGCCCGTCGTAGGTCCCCAACGGTGGAGGTTTCTCCATGCCTGGAGGGATTGGGGCGTCCATGATTTCCCACGACAAGGGGGTCCTTTGGTCCTCGTCGTCGCTACCATCCGGGGATCTCGAAGGTGACCGATGGTGCCGTGGAGGGGAGTTCCTCGAACGGTTCTTTTGTCTCTCTTCGGTCTGCTTGGACTTCTTGGAGATGGTGGAGGCCCTGGGTTCCTTCCGAGGCGGGGAACGAGGGCGTTTCTGGGTGATTGTCGGCTGGGGTCGCTCGAGTCGAGGTCGTCGACCATAGCGTACGGGTGACGGAGTCCGTGAATCTTCGGAAGGGGTCCTTCGCGGGGAAGGAGAGCGGCGAGGTGACGGGGGACGGCGATGTCTTCGCGGGGAAGATCGTTGTGCCCGTCCTTGCTCCAGGGCTTCGATTCTGGTGTTCTGCTACGCGATCAACTGATTGGTCTGGTTGATCAATGCAAACAGGGCCACGGTGCTTGGGTCCGCGTTGGGCGGCGGAGCCACTGGCTGGAGAGGGGTTTGCTGGTCGTCCGTGCGGACGACGTTGATGGTCGCATCCTGGGAGTCCGGGGAGGCGGTCTGTCCGTCCCTTATGTCGCCTTCGTCGCCGTGGAGGATGATGGCGTCCTCACGGTGGCTCCCATTTTCCAGTTGCGCGAGCACGGTGTCCAGAGCCTGGTTGACGGTCAGATTGGCCATGTTGGTGATGAATAGAGGAAGCTTTGGTTTATCGAGGAGAAAACGGGGAAGCTTATAGAGTTTCCCACAGACGGCGCCACTGATCGTACCTAGATCAGACAGTTACTAGTGGCCAACGACGTCCGTCGAACTCCGGCTCTGGTAAGGTTGAAGGATGGCGGGGGGAGGGGGGGGGTGTACCTGCAAGGCACTCCGACGCTCAAGTAAGGTGGTTGTCAGAGAAAAGCAAGTACAGAGGTGAGTAAGAAAAAGTGACTTAACCTGACCCTCTCAAGTGAGAGGGTATTTATAGAGAGCCCCCAGCATGGGGACAACGGTTACTTGCACTGGGATGGATTGTCAGGCCCAATCCAAGTAACTGCCAGGGCTTACGTGGCGTAGTGAAGACCAGCACGTGGTCTTCGCCCTGGGGTAAGCACTCCTAGATTTCCGGGATTAGGGCAGACCGAATCCTGCGGAAGTGGGAGGTTACTTGGAACGTGTCCGCGTGGTCGGACTGTTAGAGACTCCTCGCGGGGAGGAGCCTTCTGTGTCGAGGACCAATCAAGCCGTACGACGGACAGGGCCTCGCGGGGGAGGAGCCATGCCTTTCGAGGAGTGATAGGTGTCATCCTCGCGGGGGGAGAAGTTGGTATGTCGAGGATATCCCTCTCCGCCGGGGGTGAGGTTCTCCTGCCCTGTTGGCCCAAGTGCCCGACACTGAAGTGCTCGGGAGAAACGTTGGTATGCTTGCAGCAGTCAAGTGCCCCGCAGAGGGGTCTTATTGGGCCTCCCCATGCTATATGGGTTGGGCCTGCTCGACTGTTGGGCAGCCTCGGCCCAGTCCAGAACAATTTCCATCTCCCGTTTTGAGCCACTCTACTTTAGACCTATGCACTAGGATTTTCTCCTCAATCTCGTTTAGCCTAATCACCTCCTCGGTACTAGTTTTGATCTTCTCAATGACTGTGGCATCATGTCTATTATTGATGAGCTCATCTTGGGCATCCTTGAGGTCACTTCTGGCCTTCACTTGAGTCTGCTTTAGGTTGCTCGATGGTTTGCTGAACCTTCTTAGAGCAGGTTGAAGTCTTTTTAACTTCCTCCACAGGATCATCATAGGGTTTCCCCAAATAGGTTGCATCCAGCTACTTCTCACCACCTCCTGAAATCCAGCCATATCTGCTAGGCAGTTGCTGAACCTAAATTGCCTTTTAGTCCTCCTCTTCATCTTATTATCAGTCACATGCAACATAGCATGGTCAGATAGACTAGGAGAGAGGATATGCAATTTGGCTTCAAGATGTTGCTGGAACCAATCCAAGTTAGCTAGCAGCCTGTCAATCCTAGAATAGATTGTTCCAACACTGTGCTTATAAGACCATGTGAAGTAATCACCACAACTGTCCATTTTACTAAGGCCAATAGTATACATCATGTCTTGTAGATCCTTATACTCAGCTTTAGTGACTGTTTTCCCACCAATTCTATCCTGAGCCTTGACAACATTATTGAAATCTCCAATCACACACCAAGCCCCTTGTTGGTTATTATGCATGTTTTCAATGTCTTTCCACAATTTCTTTCTATCCTCTATTTGGTTGTGAGCATAAACCGCTGTCATCCAGTATTTGAATTCTCCATTAGAATCATTCACCTTATAGTGTATATATTGACTAGTACAAAACAGAGCCTGCACTTTCACTCTATTCATATCCCAACCAATCCAAATTCTTCCATTTTCATGAGCACTATAATTGTCCACATAGTAATCAGTCAAATGCATCTTCTCTTGGATTTTACTAGCTTTTCTACACTTTACCCTTGTTTCAAGCAGGATCATAATAGTAGGCTTTAACTCATGGAGACGGGAGCTAATCTCCTTTAATATGCCTACCTTATTCAACCCCTTAGTGTTCCAAGACACTATCATTGGACTGTGCTTGTGATCTCTAGATGGTCATTCTCAACCTCTAGAGCATCCACTACTAAAAATAAGACATTTGGTTAAATGATTTTACATCAGATTTCAAGATATATGATGTGAAAATTAGTTGTCAAAGGATTTTACATCAGATTTGATAACAATATGAAGTGAAAAATAACAAGGTGGAAGTTTCGTAAATAATAAAAAATTTTGTTATAAAGGATTTCACATTGGGCCTGGATTTGCACCCGATGTGAAAAGTTCACTGATGAAAAAAAAAACCAAGGTGGCAGTTTCGTAAATAATGTGAACATTTGTTATAAAGAATTTCACATCGGGCCTGGAATTGCACCCGATGTGAAAAGTTCTCTATGAAAAAATAATAAGAAAGGATTTCACATCGGGCCTTAATTTGTGCCCGATGTAAAAAGTTTTTTAATGAAAAAATAATAATAATAAGAAAGCATTTTCACATCGAGCCTGAAATTGCACCCGATGTAAAAAAGTTTCCGTGAAAGGATTTTACATTGGCCCTCATGCCAACCGATGTGAAAACCACTTTAAAACACTAAAACCCTATTCGCGTTTTATTAGAAGTTCATATCTTCTTTTTGCACAACATTCACGTTTCTTCTTTTTCGCACAACCTATTTGCAAAACTCATATCTTCTTCCTCTCCGCTGCCGGGAAACTCAAATCTTCTTCCTTTCCGCCGCCACGAAACTCATATCTTCTTCTCTCTGCCGCTGCGACGCTATCGTCCTCTCTGCGGCTGCGACGCTTTCGTCTTCTCCGCCGTCGCGACCCTTTCGTCTTCTCCGCCACAACGCTTTCGCTTTCGTCTTTTTTGTTGTTAAGAATCTCGAGAAGAATAAGATTGTTGATCTCAACAACACTGATCAGGTATGTTCTGTTTTCGATTTTGTTAACCTTAAACTTTTGTTTGTTAGGAAAAAAAAATTGATTATGTTTTGTTTTGTGATGATTGGAATTCTCAAATAAAAAGGGAGATATCAACGTTGAAGCTTTTGAAACATCCTAACGTTGTTCGGTTGTACGAGGTAACGTCTTTTGCCTTATGATTCACTGCATCATATCCATAATCATCTATAATCTGTAATAGACCAAACACGTTTTATGGCCAAAAAATAATTACATGGCGGCGGAGAAATTGGCAAGCATCCATTGAATGATGAGAAAAATATTATTACTATTATTTTTATTATTATGAAATAAGCAATCAATTATTTAAATAGGATTTGTTTATCATAATTACTTTGGCTGACAAGAAAATAAGATTGCATCTTAATTATATTTTTCATTACATGTTCTATGTGCAAGAATTTCTCGGCATTACGTGTTCTATATTTTTCATTACGTGTTCTATATGCAAGAATTATATTTAAATAGCAACACAAAGTCAGAAGTGGACCTTACTTTATTATTATTATTATTATTATTATTATTATTATTATTATTATGATGATGATGATATTATATGCTTGAATTTCTTGGCATTATATTCAATAAAAAAAAAAAAAAACTGTTCTTGTTTTCTTTTGTTTCTGGGTTTAGGTACTATAGTACAATTTCAACCACAAATGAATTGTATGTTCAATACTATAAATCATCATGTGTGAAAAAAACATGTCTTTTTACATAAAATAAAATATTCATACATGTACACAATAATTATATTAATAGTTGTTAAATTACTATATCAACTTTTTAAAAGTCGATATTGCAAGATTAGGCATATTCATCTGAGTTCGAACTCTGGATTTCGCAGTTTTAAGAACAGCGACTCTAGGTTAAACGTAGATCCAATGATTTAACTCTGTGTGTGTTAATTTCGGAACATAGGTATGGATTGTAGTTGGATGAGAGCTAATCGATTAAGTGTTGAGTACGAACATGGAGTGATGGAATTTCTACAGTTCGCTGAAAGTAATGCCAAAAGAATCTTCCTCTTCCTAAAAGTAATGCTGAAAAAAGTCATCATGTGCTTTTTATCTGTCCATTTGTTTGTTGTGCAAATCAAGAACCAAAACTTAATAAGAAAGAAATCGTGGATCATCTAATTTGTGAAGGGATTTGTCAAAGTTATACACAATAGATATGGCACGTTGAATTAGTAGCAAAGTCAAATGTGTCGCAAAGAGATAATGTTAGTGTAGAAATGAATGATCGTTCGGAAGACATGATGCGTGATATTGGACAAGATTCGTTTAAGAGGGCACATGCGTATGATACTTTATGCAGTGACAAGGATAAACCTTTGTACCCGGGATGCACAAATTTTACACGTTTGTCAGCAGTGTTAAAATTGTTTAATTTGAAGGCAAATAATGGGTGGACTGATAAAAGTTTTACCGAACTGCTTGAATTGTTGACACAAATGGGTGGACGTATGATACTTTATGCAGTGACAAGGATAAACCTTTGTACCCGGGATGCACAAATTTTACATGTTTGTCAGCCCTGTTAAAATTGTTTAATTTGAAGGCAAATAATGGGTGGACTGACAAAAGTTTGTATGAAATTATATTTTCTATTTTTTAATTTTGATAACATAGATATTTTGTGTGACTTTTGTGTTTCCACACACTCGTACAAAGATCATTGGCAATTAATAGTCATTTGCCCAAGAGACAATATTGTGGTCGTCTTTTGTTCACTTCATCAGGAACTTAATACAACCATGAGGAAAATTGTTACAAAGTAAGTTTATCTTTCATGTGACTTTTGTTATAATATATTATATATCCTATATACATAAATTGTTACAAAAGTAATTTCATAATTTCTTTTTTTTTTGCTGAATTAGTGCTTTTGGGGTTTATCAAATGGCAAATGGCAATAGAAAAAAGGCTACATGGCTTCAACCCAAAGTAAGCGTGGTGTAAATTATAATTCTATATTTAATTTTATCATAAGTATTCACTAATTGTGTCATTCATTTGTAGACAAGGTGACAACATAACTCTATTGATTGTGGGTACTATGTTATGAAAAATATGTTGGATATTGTCTGTGCCAATATAATCGAGTCTTGGATGTGACGCCCCCAATCTATACCCCCAAATAATCATAAAACAATAATAATTTCATCAGAGTACATTTAAAAACATGGCATAGACCGGGAGGGTCACATCAATTTGAAACAAAACATACAACACCTGCTCATAAAGATATGCAACAGTGGGCTAGCATACATTCAGAGGGAACTCAGTTCCTTACACCCACTTTTCAGAAATTAGAATAAAAGCGGAAAATCTAAAATCTGAATATCATATATATATCACATGAAAAGTTGGTCATACATCAAGTTATACATGCACAAGCCAAAAGATATATATACATAATACACAATAATCACTAACGGCCTCCCTAACTACCCGGTGTCACATATCAGAGCCGACCGACAAAAGAATGAAGACATAAGCTTCACAAAAGACCTCCAGCAACTCTAATCCGCAATGCCTCATAGAGCATTATAAAACAGCAGAAGGGTGAGAAAAACAACCATAATATAAATGCATATAATTATATATATCAACATAAAAATACACATATCAAATTTTCTCACCACAATTATCACATGCCTACACATAAAGCATATACATATTATATTCACATAATCCCATATTCACACGTCATGCATATGTTTATACACACAAAACATATCATTCATAATTCAAGGCATTTAACATGAATGCACATCAATTCACAAATGCTATCACAAGCTCAATCACACAATGTCTCCATCCCCAATTGCATATTAATCATGCCCAATACATTTATCACAAATGCATATCACAACGTCTCGCACATAATCAACCAAATCATGATTTTCCACATATAACCAATGCAATCATAATTCATGCAGATGCAAAGAGACCGACACAACGACTCTCTATGCAAATGCATATGCGGTACCGACTCCAAAATTTCATATCTCATCACTAGTTCACTCAGGAACTTTGCTGGAACCATCGCTCGTTACATCACTGTAACTCCCCGTCGGGCCTACGATGTTCGCCCACCGCTCACACCCCCACCAAGAGAGGCTCACGATGTTTATGGATGGCTCACACCTCCATTAAGAGAAGCTCACGACCCGATCGCTCACACCTCCACCAAGAGAGGCTCAAGATCGTCTATAACCATCGCTTTCAGTCCTCAGGCTATTCATACCTTAATATTTTCGAGGCACACGATGTTATAGCAGATTCCCCACCGGAACCGCCGCCACACAGGACGCCACAATAATGCATATCATGATGCTTGACATGCAAGAACTCATGACAACCAATGCATTTTCAGTCATATATGCAACCATAAGCATGCGTATACAACCAAATACAACACATTTCATTTATTTGCCTTTCGGCCACAATTCATCACCACAACATGTCATCACATGCATTCACATCATATAACTTCATACAAGTCATACGATATCCCAATCAACAGCACATAGCATCATACACATCCATTACACGCAATTACAACGACAAAAGTCGACAAAATGACACTATTCACATTTCCCGACATAATTTAATCGGCTAACAATCTCCAAAACATCATAATTATATTGTACAGCTCAATAGCTTTCCAACGACACCAAGAATGTAAAAATCAGATAATCGGAATAAAAGTTACGGACGAAAACGAAAACGACATTTTGAAAAATCACATTTTTCCATTCTCCTGGCCATACGCGTATTGCCCTGAGCCATACGCGTATTGCCCAAAATCCTCGCCATGACATACGCGTATTGCCCAAGGCCATACGCGTATGGGCAGAACCATTTTCTTCCCAAAATTCCCATTTTGAACCCCATACGCGTATTGCATCCCCTCATACGCGTAATGCCCTAAAGTGATACGCGTACCATACGCAAATGGGCAGATGGTCGTGCAAAACAACTTCTTATACGCGTATGGGTACATGGCTCGCCCACGTTACGCGTAATGCCAACGTCCATACGCGTATGAACATGCCCCATACGCGTATGACTTGGAAAAACCAGAAAAATTTTCTGCAGAACTTTGTTCTGCGGTTTCCACCCCAAAATCATCCAATTTTTCACCTACACTCAGAAAATTACCAATACAAAGCATAACAACATGTATCTATCATTTACCAACAAGAAAGAACACTAAAAACATAATTTCCAACACATTTAATCAAATTCTAACACTTTCAACAAAAATGGGTTTTGTTATATTTTTCATACAATCCAACCAAACAACAAACAAACACATACATAATCATACACATGTATAAGATAATTGAATTTCACACCCTTACCCGATTAAATCGATTCCTAGAAGTTGATTTGGAGATTCCTAGCTTTTTTCCTCTTTTTCTCTTCTCTTGTTTTTCCTTCTTCTCCTTTTCCTCTTCCTATTTCTTTCTTTCTATTTTTCTCTCCTTTCTATTTCTATTTTCTTTCTATCTTAACAAAATAACTCAAAATGCCCAAAATACCCTTACACTCGAATATCTCGCAAATGTTCCCAAAACGCGGTAAAATATAATCACATCGAAAAATAAGATAATTTCAGATAAAAGTCGAAAATAAAATAATATAATAATAAAATAGTCAAAAACGACTCAAGTAAATAAAAATACTAAAACTGGGGCGTTACAACTCTCCCCCACTTAGAAATTTTCGTCCTCGAAAATATAACCGAGACGAACAACTCCGGACAGGACTCTCGCATCCGACTAACAAACCAACATGCCAACAAAAGGCACACCACGAATAACACAACAGACAAACCAACTTGCTAACAGCAGATACAACAACGACACGACAACAAAAACGACAAGCTGCAAGCCCATACAATGCACTTGACGACCGATTCACTACCTAAAGAAAACCACGATACCAACACACAGGTTCACTCTAGAACCGAAACACAACAAGATCTTTACCATCACCGTAGGTAACCCACCTCTAATTCCTCACAAAGGAATTAGCTACACGCACTCGAACCAACACAATGGAAACGAGGAAACAACATAAACAAGAACATAAGGTTCCACGACACAACAAGGCCTCAACCACATCAAAAAACAAGAATACCAACCTCCTTGTCACACAACCTTATCAAAACAATGCTACGATTCACCAATCGAACATATAACCAAAACATCCGTCTACTTAGTAGCCCATGAATACCATATAAACCTTTCACCTAACACTTCCATTCTGAAACATCCATTGGTCTCACCATTCCTACAGATTTCCAATGTTCCACCTAAGAACTCTTACAAGTCACACACGCATATACGAAATGTGCCACATCACGCTTTCGCTGCGCACTCTGATGACTCGAAATCATCAAAACTACCAATCTCACGTCCAAAGTCTAACTCTTTCACATACTCACCAAACCACTGTTCACTTTTACTATTTCCAGCCTCACACTCCTCTGTGTTATCTCACACACCAGGCACTTGCCTCTGAACTGCTCAAACAACTCTAATTCTCGGACCATTAAAATAGACATACATAGAAATTTTTGACTTAACTCCTCAGTCACAACAATAACTTTTCCCCAAAGGACAATCCAAGCCCAATTCATAGCTCATCACAAATTCTAACCATTCTCGTTATCTCTATTCCTTCAGACCAAACCAGTAATCAATATTCTTGTAATTACCAAACACTTCGAATCTAGAATCATAACAATAATACTTCCTATAATCCAACATAATACAACTACAACCAAATCATTCCAGTTACCTAATCCAAAAAGTAAACACTTATTCTCAATCGTAATCCTATACTACTGTCCGTAATCCATACACAATTTCTTCTCTTGATAATCCAAATTCCAACCTATTGCAACAACCAACCAAAAAGGAACTCTCAAATATTACATCCACCCCTACGGTTTCCTCAAGATTTCTGTAATCTCAATACCATCAAAGAATTTCAAATCGTTTGCAATTCGTCGCAATTCAAAACTCAAGCTATGCAAAACACAACCGCAAGTTCCCATACTACTCACTGGTTAACACGCATCCTCCTACTATCATCTTATTCCTTACCAACCCTTAGTAATACCCAATCATTATCCCTCAAAGACATTCCAACTTAATCCACATACACAAACCTCTAATCCGCCTCATCTTCTAATATAAGAATTCTCCCCGACTCATCAACGCAATCTGTAACCATCTCCTTACATTTCAAGTAATCCATTCCGCACCACTATCAAAGCCGGAAAGACACGTCCATTCCATCCAACATAATTCCCGACTGCTATCAACAAGAGATTAAGGGTGATCAGTTCCTCAATTTGTCAATAGACAGCCGACAACCATGATAAGGCATAAACCGTCTCCACCAAACTATAATAGCATTCCCTTACATCCTTACCTCCGCATCCCTTCTTGAACCAGAAACTACACTTATAATCTTGCAATCCCGAACACACTGAGCCAGCGCTCTACACCTGAAACAACATGGAGAAGTACCAGCTTCTCCCCCACTTATCTCTTTCTAACCTCTCCAACTGTAAACACACCTAATCCATCACAAATCCTTTACCATAAATGGTCAAAGAACAATTTAAACAAACCAAAGAAATAATTACCGACCCCTATGCAGAAATATCGATAACCATCTTACCATCCCAAAAAGACCACAACAAATTCAAACGCTTCGCGCACTCAGACGAAATAAATGAATGAGTCGCTCCATTACCAATAATAGTAAATAAAGGCGTACTCTTAATAAAACAAGTACCTTTAGTCAAACGATCCGCACTAGTAGTCTCATCTCCTACCAATGCAACAACCTTCCTACCAGTCTGAGCTTTCTTCGGTTTCGTACACCCCGTGTTAATATGACCCGTTCCACCACAGTTGAAACACTGCACATTAATTCTCTTACAATCCGCTGCGACATGTCCCGAACCTCCACACTTGGAACATTTCAGTTCATTCTTCTCACAATCAAGCCGAAGGTGTCCTACTTCCCCACACTTGTAACACTTAAAGTAACACCTAGGAGGACTAGACATTCCTCCTTCACTTGCCTTTTTCTCAAAATTCTCCCTTTGCTTACCCTTATCAGCTGGTGTGCCATAAGGACCACCACGAGACTATTGTTTCCCTTTCCTATCATTCACACTCTTATAGTGAGTAGAACGAGCCCTACAATCCTCCTCGTAAATCCTACAACTGTCCACCAAATCAGAAAACCTTCTAATCCTCTGATAACCGATTGCCCGTTTAATATCCGGACGCAATCCGTTCTCATACTTGACACACTTAGAAAACTCAGCAGTCGCTTCAGCATAATGAGGATAGAACTGCACAAGTTCCACAAACTTTGCTGTGTAATCCACAACAGACATATTGCATTGTTTCAACTCCAAGAACTCAATCTCTTTCTTTTCCTTCACACCCTCAGGATAATACTTCCTCCGAAACTCTCGACCAAATAAATCCCAAGTAACCTTTTCATCATCCTCTCCCAACACTTGGCGCAAACTAACCCACCAACTGTAATACCCTAAATTTTAACCACTTAGATTTCCCATCATTGTGAAAATCATCATCACAATATGGATGAACCATCATGCTTCATCAGTCTCCCCAAAGATGGGTGAGCATCCAATACAATCAAAATTAGGGTTTCAAGCCCTCTCTGAGTGCTTAGACAAAGGATCAATCAAGAAATGACATGATCTTCAACTTGTATAATCTCTTAAATATCCACAATGGATCAAAAAGGACTCCCACTTCAAGGATTAAGCACATGGCTGCTCCCTTCTAGGTGGATCAAGTCTCAAGATCGACAGTGTCACCAAATTAGGGTTTTGGTCGACCAGGGCCTCCAGATGGAAATTTTCATCTGGGCACAAGGCAATGATCCAAAACATGACCTAATATACTTCTTGGAACCTCATGAACCCATGCATCAAGTCAATTTTTCCTCAGGGGATGCATTCATCAAAAATCAGGAATTAGGGTTTCTTGACCTAATTCACCCCTAAGTTGACTTTTGGGAAAAACCACGAGCCAAGACCTCAAGACATGATTTGAGGGTATCTAATATACCATATTGATCCATTTGGAACAATGGATTGATCCAAGAAGCTTGAGCAACAAGTTTCAATTTCATCTGCACCACAATTAGGGTTTTAAGAGAAAAGTCAACTGTAACTTTGACTTTTGACTAGGACATGCTCCCAAACCCTAATACATGATTGAATATACCCTATGACACCCATGGAACATGTCCATCAAGTTTGATTTAGGTCAAGGACATGATTTCCTGAAGAATTGCACAGTTTGGAATTCATCTGATAAAAAGTCAACTGTGCACAAAAGTCAACTTTGACTTTTTGAGATTTTTCACCAAAATGGATTTTTAAACCTAAAATGATGTTAATGTATGATTTGAATCATCATTCATCAAGAACAATCAAGAAAAGTGAGATAACTTGTAAAAGGGGTAACCATAAAACTTAGAAATTTTTCTAAGTTAAAAATAAAGTGGCAAAGGTACCAACTTTGGAGGACCATAACTCCTAAACCACAAGGCCATTTTTTCTCATCTAAAGATGGATTTGTAGCCCTCATTATCACCTACAAAAACTTCAACTACAAGTCATTCCAATTCATTAAGGATTTTGAGTTATGGAGTGATCAAAGTGGCTGAAAAGTGAAAATGTCACTTTTTCCAACACTTAGTGAAATTTTCACTAAGTCAGATTCTGCCTCACTTTTTGCCAAATGTAGGGGGATTTTGCACTTGGAATCAAAAGAGATCAAAACCAAACTTGTTCAAACAGTTGTTGTATCATGTAAGAGCTTTCCAAAATGGGCAAGAACATTGCCAAATTCAACCTACACCATGAGATACAACATTGCCAAGTTGCCTTGCTGAAATCTGTCAAGGCAAGGCAGAATTTGCAACTTTGGTCGATTTGCCAAAATCAGCCAAATTCAATTGCTCCTATCCACTTGGACACCTCAGAGGATTGAATCTAAAGGGGACAATCACTGAGCCAAGCCTCCAAAGTCCATGGAACAAGAAATAACATGTTGAACCTAGAATGGCCAAAATAGGGACAAGACTTCAAATTTGGAATGAGGCATTCAATGAAACCATCAAGGTGGCATGGACTGAGCCATTCTCATCTGAAATCAGTCAAGACTTATCCAAGACCTAGGGAACCAAAGCTCTGTGCCCTAACCTCTATTCAATGGCTAGAGGAGACTTGGATTTCCATTAGACAACATTGGCCAAACCTACTTACCAGCTGCCATGCACTATTCCTTGCAAAACAAACTTGCTCTACTATAAATAGAGCTCAATTGTGGTCAGTTTGAGTACACCAAGGCCATCTAACAGATGCTTTCCTCAAAATCTCTTCTTTCACTCCAATTTTGCCTTCTAAGGCAAGTCAATATCGGGTTTTGAGTTTGAGAGCAATTCCAATCAAACCAATCACTCACACACCTCACATACATCACATATGAGCTGATCAAACACTTAGATTACTCCTGAAACATCAATTTCATGAAATCACCAGCTGGTTGCTCAAGGTTTTAACTAAAGTGCAGCTGAGGTACCACCAAATGATCCAGCCAATTTCAATCAAGTCCAACCATCCAAACACAATCCATAGGGTGTAGGGAAGCTGTTCAGATCATCACCACTCATCTGTAACACCTCCAAATCAAAAATCACTTTGAACTTGCTGTCACGACTTGGAGGTAAGCACATACTTGGTCATCTCTCAATCTATGCATATTTCCTCGCACAATAATTTGGCCATATGTTCATAATCATGCATGGAATGTTTTCCCTCAATTAATTGCATTGTTTGAATCGTGTATCAAAAATCCTAGCCTTCATGCAGAAATTAGGGTTCTTGGGGTCTCTTCGTGATTTCTTGTTGTATGTTTAATTTAAATGAAATTAAAGTACATAGACATGATCGTGAGGTTGAGGCGAGCATAATGATATGTGGATTGCATGATATGATTACGTATTCATGGAGATTGGATAGAAAATGCAAATCTGAGAAACCAAGAACACGCGCGTGTTCTTCAGCTTGTTCTTGGCGCCATTTTTAGAAATTCAAATATTTGAATTTTGTGATTTTGTTTAATTGATTCAAAAATTAATTTCTCTCTGAGTTTTAATGATTTTGAGTTGATTCTTTTTTTAATAATTCACAAAAATGTTAAAATATTTTATTTTCACAAAAAATCCCAAAAATATTATTTATTTCATATAATTGATATTTTTGCAAAGAATTAATATTTTAATTGTTTTTGACATTTTAAAAAAATTTTCTACATTGATTTTGCAACTTTTAATGCTTTCTAATTATTTTGTAGGTCAATACTTAATTTTTGAAGCATTAATCCAAGATCACAATTTGTTTTCCATGTGTTAAACAATTTTTGATCATTTTAATTGAATTTTTATTCAATTAAATACATTTTGAAAACAAATTAGGGTTTTGGATTAATTCAACCCTCATAAATCACTTTCAAAACTTTTTTGGGCCTCTTGAGAGAGTGTAAGACCCATCCCCCTTGTACAAAAACTTTTTTGGGCCTCACTCATTGTATAAGTCCCTCTGTACAAGTAAACGGCGCGATCGTCGCCCGTTTAAAAATAAAAATCATCTGGGCCTCTCCTTGAGCTATAAGACCCATTCAAAACACTTTGGGCCTCTATTAGAGTGTAAGACCCAATCCCCCTTTTAACCAAAACATTTTGGGTCTCACTTATTGTATAAGTCCCTCTGCGTTAAAAGAAAACCTCGGCGCGATCGCCATTTTTAAACGAAAAAATCATTTGGGCCTACCCTCGTGTTATAAGCCCCACTCCTTTTTCTTTAAACCTTTTTTGGGCCTCTTGAGAGAGTGTAAGACCCATCCCTTTGTACAGAAAACCTTTTTGGGCCCCAGTCACTTGTATAAGTCCCGCTGTACAAAGTCAAACAGTGTGCTCACTGATAAAACCCTGGGTCTCTCCTTGAGCTGTAAGCCCCAAATCTTTCTTTTTCAAAGCACTTTCTCCTTTGATTTTGAATATACTGTTGTTTTCAATCTTTCTTTGTTGAACAACTAACCAAACAGCATGGAAACACTACAACCGAGTAAGTGGTTATCGCTTTCATTTACTGCTTTCATATTATAAACTGTATTGTGGGGCTGCTCACTGTAAGTCTCCTTTCATAAACTCATATCTACTGTGTAATAATAGTATAGATATTTCGAGTTTCCCCGGCAACTACGTCTAGAACTAGGTGACGCCGTTTCATTTATTCGTAGAAATAGACGCCTAGATCCCCAATAGGAGCACCAGATACAGTCTTCTCTTCGGCTGTCCTCCTTAGGAATCGTCAAGAAGCTCTACTCCCCAAGATGAATGTATTCTCCGTGAATGGCATCTTTGAGTTTTTTCCAAATTCTCGAACTTTCCTGACTTGATCTATTCCTTGTGAATAGCTTGCCTTGAATGTCTCGGGGTTTGGGTACCCACTACGGTCATAATCTTGGACCTTAACTAAGGAACCCTCTTCAAAAGCTAAAAGTCACTGGATAGTAAACCTCGCACGTTTACCAGTGGTTTTTATCTTTAAAAGAGTTATCTCTCATAATGGAAAGGAGATGATAGACCCACGGGCTTCTTAAAAGCATCGGCCTCCTCTTGGGCATTATTCAAGGACACTACGGCTTCTTAGAAGTATTCACAGCCTCCTCTTAGGCTTCGTATAATGATCTCTTCCTTCGGGAATGATAGCCTCCTATTGGGCTTCGTACAAGGACCCGTCGGCTTCTTAAAAGTTTCCAGCCTCCTCTTGGGCTTCGTACAAATTGTCCCGACAACCTCCTAGAGGTATAGGAATAGAACCTAGTCATCCTCATAGAACAGTCCTTTCATAGAGTCTACTACTGTTTCTCAAAGCATAGTACAAAAGAAAAAAACTCTAAACTTGGACAGTCTAACTTCCTTGAGTCTCAAAGACATTCTCAAGTGACCCCTTCGTTAAATAGGAAGGAAACCCGCAGACTCGGACAGTCTCAATACCCTTTGGATTTCCAGTTTCCCCAAAGAAGAGGAAACAACCCGGATCCTTGAATCAAATCCATGAGTACAGTGTTGCTCATATAAGAACCGATTTCCTCTTTCAAAATCAGTATACTAGACCTGTCACTTAACTGACATAGCCTCCTCTTGGGCTTTGTACAATGACTCTCCCTAGCAGAGTCAAACAAACAATAGCCTCTATCTCGGGCTTCGTACGAGACACAAAGACTCTATCGTCGGGTCAAAAACTTTTAGCCTCTCTCTCGGGCTTTGTACGAGACACAAAATAGCCTCCTCTTAGGCTTTGTATAATGATTTTCCTAGCGGAAATTAGCCTCCTCTTAGGCTTTGTATAAGAAAACCACTGGTTGATCCAATCAACCTTTTAGCATCAAAGTTGTGCCTCGTTCACAGTACACAAAATCAACAACTCCTTTCCTTTCATCTAATCGCTGTAAGCGGCAAGCCTCTGGATCATCTACATCCACGCCACTGTCCCTCTTTTAGCATGAGAAATTCCTAAGGAAAGATGGCATTGCTCTACACTGATTTAAAGTCTTCTCCTTCAGGTTAAAACCCTTTCTTCGGAAATTATGGCATTGCTCGGATCCGCGTATCCCAGTTAAAGTAATTCTCCTTCCCCCTCGTTAGAGATGACAAATTCTCTCTAAAGTCGAGGTCTTTCAGCTTCACGTCTTGGGCTTTGAACAAGACACAAATAGACCTTTCAGCTTCACATCTTGGGCTTTAAACAAGATACAAACCACCTTTCGCTTCACGTCTTGGGCTTTAAACAAGACACCAAAAACACCCATTTCCTCCCATAGAATAGGAGGAACTACGAACGCTCTGATTTCCCTGTTTCGGTAAACGGGAATACGTAGGCATAAGATCGAAAGAAAAGATCTTAGCGAGTGCAATCAACAAAAAACCCAAATCCCATATCTCCATCAATCAAAAGCAGTATTTCAAAAGCATCAGTCCTAACATCCTAATCCTTGTTCCCCGCCAGAAACCTTCTGCCCGGGTAAAAAAGAAAGAGAACCGTATTGGCGAAAATACAAATAACCAGTACAAAGGCCCCCCCACATTGATAGCATCTGTAACCTAACAGACCGCTGTTTAAACTCAGTATGCAAAGCAGGGTTAATTGGAGACATCTGTTTCCCTTCCTTATTCAGCTCACAATAGGATAAAATATGAATCGACCTGTAGTCAAAGCTCAAACCGCAGAGAGCGACCAGCGCTTAAGAACCGCGTCCAAAATCGCTCGCTACACCAACCAGCTGCTTCTTCTTTCAGCATGTGAGTACCCAGTCTCACCTTTTTCTCTTCAGCACAATTCATCACATGGAAGATTCTTTCAACCTCCTCAATCCAAAATTGTGCACCATCAGGATCATATCTTCCCTTGAAGATAGGCAGTTCGTTCTTCCCGAACTCATCATTACCCGTAACATTCAGTACACCCTGCACAGCCCGAGCCATATTCTGTTCATTTCCAATAACAACAACTATGGTTAAACAAACAGCTCGTCGAACCACAAAGGCCAACAAGGACTGACACAAACTGACACGGACTGGCTCTGATACCACTTAATGTGACGCCCCCAATCTATACCCCCAAATAATCATAAAACAATAATAATTTCATCAGAGTACATTTAAAAACATGGCATAGACCGGGAGGGTCACATCAATTTGAAACAAAACATACAACACCTGCTCATAAAGATATGCAACAGTGGGGTAACATACATTCAGAGGGAACTCAGTTCCTTACACCCACTTTTCAGAAATTAGAATAAAAGCGGAAAATCTAAAATCTGAATATCATATATATATCACATGAAAAGTTGGTCATACATCAAGTTATACATGCACAAGCCAAAAGATATATATACATAATACACAATAATCACTAACGGCCTCCCTAACTACCCGGTGTCACATATCAGAGCCGACCGACAAAAGAATGAAGACATAAGCTTCACAAAAGACCTCCAGCAACTCTAATCTGCAATGCCTCATAGAGCATTATAAAACAGCAGAAGGGTGAGAAAAACAACCATAATATAAATGCATATAATTATATATATCAACATAAAAATACACATATCAAATTTTCTCACCACAATTATCACATGCCTACACATAAAGCATATACAGATTATATTCACATAATCCCATATTCACACGTCATGCATATGTTTATACACACAAAACATATCATTCATAATTCAAGGCATTTAACATGAATGCACATCAATTCACAAATGCTATCACAAGCTCAATCACACAATGTCTCCATCCCCAATTGCATATTAATCATGCCCAATACATTTATCACAAATGCATATCACAACGTCTCGCACATAATCAACCAAATCATGATTTTCCACATATAACCAATGCAATCATAATTCATGCAGATGCAAAGAGACCGACACAACGACTCTCTATGCAAATGCATATGCGGTACCGACTCCAAAATTTCATATCTCATCACTAGTTCACTCAGGAACTCTGCTGGAACCATCGCTCGTTACATCACTGTAACTCCCCGTCGGGCCTACGATGTTCGCCCACCGCTCACACCCCCACCAAGAGAGGCTCACAATGTTTATGGATCGCTCACACCTCCACCAAGAGAGGCTCATGACCCGATCGCTCACACCTCCACCAAGAGAGGCTCACGATCGTCTATAACCATCGCTTTCAGTCCTCAGGCTATTCATACCTTCATATTTTCGAGGCAAACGATGTTATAGCAGATTCCCCATCAGAACCGCCGCCACACAGGACGCCACAACAATGCATATCATGATGCTTGACATGCAAGAACTCATGACAACCAATGCATTTTCACTCATATATGCAACCAGAAGCATGCGTATACAACCAAATACAACACATTGCATTTATTTGCCTTTCGGCCAAAATTCATCACCACAACATGTCATCACATGCATTCACATCATATAACATCATACAAGTCATACGATATCCCAATCAACAACATATAGCATCATACACATCCATTACACGCAATTACAACGACAAAAGTCAACAAAATGACACTATTCACATTTCCCGACATAATTTAATCGGCTAACAATCTCCAAAACATCATAGTCATATTGTACAACTCAATAGCTTTCCAACGACACCAAGAATGTAAAAATCGGATAATCGGAACAAAAGTTACGGACGAAAACGAAAACGACATTTTGAAAAATCACATTTTTCCATTCTCCTGGCCATACGCGTATTGCCCTGAGCCATACGCGCATTGCCCAAAATCCTCGCCATGCCATACGCGTATTGCCCAAGGCCATACGCGTATGGGCAGAACAATTTTCTTCCCAAAATTCCCATTTTGAACCCGATATGCGTATTGCATTCCCATTTTGAACCTAAAGTGATACGCGTACCATACGCAAATGGGCAGATGGCCGTGCAAAACAACTTCTCATACGCGTATGGGTACATGGCTCGCCCACGTTACGCGTAATGCCAAGGTCCATACGCGTATGAACATGAAGGATGATCTTATTGGCATAGTCGAAACAAAAGACTTCCTGGACTGCTTTCCGACTAGACAACCTTCATAGAGTTTTTCGGGCATCTCAAGACTTAGTATACTAGTTACCATATCTTGAGTGATCAGTTGATGTAGCGGCCTAAAGTTCAGATGGTCAAACCTCAGATGCCACAACCAACTATTCTTGTGGTCGACAACTGTTTTCAAACATTGTACCTCGGCCGAATTGATCATGGTCTTAAATTTTATATTCTTCAATAGAGGAGATTTCAAGACCAAGTTATTTTGGATGTCGAAAAGTTCTATGGCTCCATCTTTCATAACCACTAATAACCCCTTTTTGACCAGATGTCCAACACTTAACATATTACACTTTATTCCAGGGACATATAGTACATCTTTGATCAAGTTTTTTGCTCAATTACTCCTTTGAATAACTATTTTGTCAGTGTCTTCTGCTTGTAACAAGCTATTATCAAAAAGTTTGACCTTGCGCTTCTTCGAATCGGCAAAATCTACTAATCATACTTTTCGACCAGTCATGTGATTCAAGCAACCTGAGTCGAGGAACCAGATCTTGGATTCGACATGGCCATTTGTAACTGCATCCATAACCATTATATCATTAGAATCATCGGAATCTTGACATGCAAGGTGTGCTCCTTCATCCTTGTCTTTTGTCAAACCCTTGTATTTCCATTACCAACAATGTTTGACCAAGTGATTGTTTGAGCTAGAATAGCAGCAAGCAAAAATAATGTAAGTAACCTGGTTTTGTCATATCCACAGGGATCAATGCGAGGGAAAGAATGTCATTCGACGGTATCTACATTTCTAAGCTTATGGTTCAAAAGTTTTGGTTTAAAACAGAACCAAAAGCGAATGCAGAAAATGTAAAGACGGAAAGTATAAAATAAAGACTGAATTATAAATGGAGCCTTGTTGGATTGGATCTCATCAATTGATAACACATGCATTCTTCTGACCAATTTATACATAAATCAAGTGTTCGCCTAATATCATCACGTATCATTCACAACATACATATCTTCTCGGTCCCCGCATGTTATGAGTGATTTTGTACCGATCAATAATTGCTCTCGCACATTACCAATCAATACAAAGCATTTAAAGCCTACATAAATGTTAAGCCTAAATCCATTTTTGGCATCTAGATCCAACAAATATTACTATAACATCAATATCACACAAATCAGTAATTCATATACAAAGCCAATGGTCAAAATATGTACACACGTTTAACCCTTTTTTACATGCATTCAACTAATTTGCCAAATGAATGTGAACATCATTCTTCATCGCTATTTTCACGCACCCTCACGATAACGTTTATCAAGCACTATCACGGTCTCTTATTGCATTAATTATTAGAAGCTGTTCAAACTAACAATCAACACAATGCTAAAAAGTTGAGATGCAAATGAATATCAAATCACAAACCCATGTCAAAAGCTTGCTCAATGTTAGAGGAAAATCTAAGACCACATATTTGAAATAGGTTTTGTCAAGACCAACAAATAAGCAATCAAAGACAACCAACAATAGAGAATCAAAACTAGTTCACAAACATAGATTAGAAGAAATACATAAGGTATCAAGAGATTACATCCAAACCCAACAAGAGATTGAAGATCCTACCTTGTCTCCCTTGAAAATGAAGAGATGTAAAGTTTCTCTGCTGAAAAATATCTATCTATTACAAGTTATATTCATTATATTCTAAAAATGCTGAAAAGTTACTTATATAGTACAACCAGGATTTTCCCAGTTCGCAAAGCGAAAGTTTTATTCGCACAGCGAATTTCAAAAATAGGCACCTGAGGTGCCTCTGAAAGTTAAACCACCACAGAATTTCTTCATGAGTTCGCAATACGAAGGATCATTCTCAAAGCGGACACTCGCTTTCAAGTTCGCAAAGCAAACTTTAGTGCCTTTTTCCTCTACCATAAATCTGGGACCATTCGCTGGGACTTCGCCAGCCTTCGTAAAGCGAACCTTCGCTACCTAGTTCGCAAAGCGAACTTCTTGAAGTTTTCCCCTATTCTTTGGCAGCTTGTATCATTTCTTGTGTCTTACAACTTTGATCAATTAGTGCCTTTTTTTGCACAATAACACACATATTACAAGCACCAAAGGTATATTCTCAATGTTAGAAGAATAACAACAACCATGAGTAAAACTAATGAAAACATGAGAATTGAGTGGAAAGAGTGCAAACAAAGATAATTCTTTTTTAGGTAAAATCTGCACCTAACAACTCTCCCCAACTAGATTTTTGCTTGTCTTCAAGCAATGTATGCCCCTCATTGAAAATAAGAGGATTTGCTCAAGCATAAGATTCAACCAAAGTCAAGCATGAAAATGTGCACAAGCAACGTTCACCACTCAATAGAATCGAACAATGACAAATAATTAAGTTCTTAAAAAAATATCATAATGTTTCAAACAACAACTACATTTTCATACTTGAATCACTCTAACACTCCTCTTCAAAATAAGAATGAAGAAATTGACGCGTTTGCAACAGCGTGGAAATTTCACTCACCCGACAAACAATGCAAATAGCAATCAATTCATACAACATCTAACAATCAAAAATAAAATCATGGAAGCAAAAAGATCACTAAGGGCTTTAAATGTTGTAGCTTGGTCGGGTTCACAACAAAGGGACATTTCTAAAGGCCATTGAATCGAAATTGCCGGTTGTTGCGGTGAAAATTGGATAACAAATTATTAATTAACTTGCATCATATTTCTTTTACAACCGACTTTGATTTATCCAAAGGAAAGGTCCAAGATCGTTAGAAAACCTAAAGGGGGGAGATCTAAGGTTCGGGGGTTGGTTACGCCTAGGGAAGGTATTAGCACCCTAAACGTCCTTAGTACTCTACGGGAGCCTTTTGTTTCATTATGCTTTCTTATTTTTTATGCTTTTGCTTGCTAAGGGTATCTGTACTAAGGTAAAGACCTATGAGTATGTACACTAAGTTTTGCTCGCCAAGACGTCGCATCTTGTGCCTACGTATCTGACTAAGGAATCAGAGCAACTGTAGTTCACCTAACTAAGGGTGAAAGAAAAAAAACATTGACTATGGCCAACGTTCCAAAGGGAATGAGCATAAGCTCACATAGAGTTCACGATAACTCTCTAAGTCTACGTTATGAAAGGAGGAAGTGAATTCTCATGATAGTGAGAACCACACAGAGTTCACGATAACTCTGTAAGTCTGAGTAAAAGGTAAAGTGAGTTCTCATGATAGTGAGAATCACATGGAGTTCATGATAACGCCATCCTATTACTAAACTATGAGGGAAACAGCTCTTATGAGGCCAATGATGAAATGGAAAAGGTTTGTGACTTAGGAGTCAAAGTAGAGATCTTTCCTTTGGAAGGAGGGTCAAATGTGAACAATCATGAATATGATATGGTAATGGTCAAAACATCAAAATCAAATGATAATAAATCAAAGAATGAAAGTATCTACATAATATTGTGTTAAAAGACAATGTCAGGCAAACATATATACATGCAGACAAAAAATGCATCAATGTAAGTGAGCAGGAAATAGAGAGATCTGACCAGAATAGTGTATAAATACTTCCCATTGATGGGCCACTGACCAGTCAAGTGAAAATCCGAAAACCGGAATACCAACTCCAAGAGCATAGGGTAAGAGTCCTAAATCTAAGTCCTCATACCAACACAATAATAACCACAGTCCGGTCAATTGAGTCTTTTAGGGTTTCGATATTTATTAGTGTGTTTTATACGAACAAATGAAGTGAACGATATACACAGGATATAAATATGAACAGTGATAATATTTACAAGGATAATAATCAATCATAAAGGATAAATCCAAATATATATATATTGACTGAAAGTAAATTTAGTGATTGTTGGTTAATTAACTGTATCGATAAGTCGGGCCCAATGTAGTACTGATCCGTCGTAGCACGGTCTATGAGGAAGACCATACTATAGGAGGATGCACAATTTGATCTGTGTGTTAAAACACGATAGAGAAATGATATAGAAGATCATTCTCCGATAAAATCGTGCCACACGAAAAGAAAAGGTGGAGACCTTGTCTTGAGTCACAAACTCTCGTTGATTAGTCGAAGGTAACCTATCACGATCTCAAAGTATAGAAAACGATCTCGATGATCACTCACTACAGATTTGAAATAATGAAGGTTCGTCGCTTCGCTAACAACGTTTGTGGATAGAAAGACTTTCATCGGTCTAAAGATGAAGATGAAGATGAAGATGAAAGAAAATACCTCTAAAGTAGAAATAATGTCGGTCTCGTCTTAATCTTGGTTCAATCGAGAAGTCGATAGCCTTGATACTTAACTTTCATCGACCGATAAAAATAAAAAGAGGTGGCCTCATATATATCACGATTTCTAGTAATTTAAATGAACCGACTAGGTCATGATTTTTGTGATATCATCGGCCCAAAACAAAAGACGAAGTGGGCTTGAAATGAAATAAAATTGGTCTCTTCTAAAATAAAAAAATTAGATCCTCATCGACCAATAAGAAATAAAATAAAATGAGATAGAAATGAAACATAAAGTCGATCTAGTTTAAATTAAGATTTTAAATCGATAATCTTTAATTAAACTCTCATCGATCAACAAAAAAAAAAAAAAATATGCCTCATATTCATCACGATTTATTGATTCAAATAAATCAACTAAAATTATGACTTTGTTATATCATAGGCCCAAAAATAGAATGTGAGATCTAATTAAAAAATTTAGAAATAGTTAAGCTCAACCATTTCAAGAACTAAAATTCAAAAAGAAAATTTATAAAATAAAAGAGTTAGAAAACAATTTAAAACAAATTAAGTAATTAAAAAGAACAAGCGAAGAGGAGGGTGTGCTGAAATATAAGGGTATAGACATAGTGGCTTATGGGCTTACTCAAGGCCCATCGAATGACAAAAAAACAAAAGAATTAGGAGGTGATTGCATAACGTATCAGCACCACACTTTCATCATCCTTTCTTCAAAATCTACTGACTCGGTCAAACATCAACAAAGCCTTCATGTTTTTTTTTTCAAATCAGAACGAACAACAGAAACGTCACGACATCCTCAAAATAGCGATGAACTCAAAATTTCTCCTCGCGCGGATCCGTCTCAACCTTCGATGTCTCACAATCTCCGCGTCTCAACCGCTCTTCCTCCGTTCGTCCTTCCAGACTCGGTTACTCCTTCTCCTTCACACTATCCGGCCTTCTCAATCTCTCTCGCCTTGCTTGTTTCAGCTTCTCCTTTGTTTCGTCTCAAGGGTTAGTCCTTGGTCTCACCCTTTCTTTTCTGATCTGGTTTTTTTTGCGGTGGTTTGATTTGAAGGGTCTTCGAAGGTGTTTGTTTCTGAAGGTTTGTTGCTGTTGTAGTGGGTTGTGTTTTGTTGAAGACGGTGACTGTTGTTTCAAGGGAGGCAAAGGGTTGGTGAGGTTTGATTGAGGAAGGGTGGATTTTGGGTTGGAGGTCGCGATTTGTGGAGAAGGGGGTTACCGGTTGTTGTTGATGTTGTTCGCAGGTGGTCGCCGGGTAAGAGTGGTTATTGTCGGCGTTAACGTTTGTGGTGTTTGGTTGACGGTTGAAGAGGTTATGGTGTTGGTGGAGCGGAGGTTCGGTGCGGTTCCGATTGAGAGAGTGGCGTTGATGAAAGGTTGCGATTTGGGCTTGTTGTTGAAGGCGAAGAGATTGGTGGAGTAAGGTTTGTTATTTGTTTGAGGGAGGTCGAAGCATGACGATGCGGCGGAGGGTTTTGCAGAATAGAAGATTTGAGGAAGGAGGCCGACTCATCGCTGAAGAGGAGTTCCAAAATGAAGAGATGAAGGTCCCTCTTTCAGAATTTTTCTCTTTAATCCTCTTTTCTTTTATCAATTCTCTCTCTCCTTCTTAAAACAATTCAAAACTCACGGATTAATCCCCTTTTTACTTGTCTAAAACAGGTTTTGTAGCAGTATGTTGGTAGGTGTGGTGCTCGAGGTTTGTGTTGACAATCTTGGTTTGTCTGGTGTGGATGTTGGGCGTGGCAAACAACATTGGTAGGCGTGTGCAGAGGGATTTGTCTAGCATTGCTAAGAAGTGTGGCAGGCAAGGCGTGGGAGACAACCTTGGGAAGAAGAGAAGAAAAGATGTTCTTTTTTTTGTTTATTTTATTTTTTCTGATTTTTTTGTTAACTTTGTTTTAATAATAAAAATCATACTAATAATAATAATAATAACAAAAAAACAATATATAAAAAGAAATAATAATGGCAAATATCAAAAATAATAATAAGATTAATGAAAGGATAATAATAAAGTAAAATAAATAATAATAAATAACTAAAAATATGTTAAGAAAAAGAGAAAATAAAATTTAAATTATATATGTGATAAAAAAATTCTAAATTAAAAGAGACAAAAAAATAAAATAAAGGAATAGGCGACAAAAATTAGATGACAAACGCATGACTAGCAATTGATGGACTACATGACTGCAAATGCTAACATGACTGGCAAAAAATGATATGGCAAAAATTAGAGTATCTGAGGGTCAAAATTTGGGGTGCAACACCGGTGCAAAAAGAAACATGCACTATAAATGGTATTTACACATCACAAGTTCATTCACCATTTTTTTCCTTTACCACAAACCTTCTCAAACTTCCTTATGCACAATTATTTCATTCTCTATTTTTCTCATTCAAACAAGCATTCTTTTTCTTTTGTTTTTCACATTCGTATTCACACTTTTTCTTTTCATGCTTGTTTGAAATTTTTCAAAAGTTTTAGCACCCTACCTTTCTTATTTTTCGTTCTCCCCAACTTGAATTCAACCAAACCTCACGTGAATACTCCTTGCTTTTAACGGCAAGGAAATCAAATTATTACAATGTTCAAAGGTTCAAGAAGAAATTTTTAGAACCTCACAAAATTCAATGATGAACCAAACTTTCAAATTATGTACATAAACCAAGTTCATCACAAAAATGAGATCTAAACTATTTAGGCTCAAAGGGGTTAACGAATTCTCTCTACTCACGGGTAAGATACTTTTGGATACGGTTGTGCTCAATATAAACAAATGCCTTGGCCATTTCTAATGCTTCCACAAAATCACAATAATCAAAAGATAAAGCATGAATCAAACGAATTAAATAAAGTTATCAGTCATCCTAGCATATAGTAAACAATGGAGGTTTCTCACAATTTGTGGCTTTTGGACCTAAGTGAAACAAGCATTCAAACAAGTTGTGAAATGAAACAAGAATACACATTTGCACAAAGCACAAAATTCTTAAATCAATCTAACATTCTATAAAGAGGTACAATTTACCATGCATACTTTCAACGCTCAACATCTATCCAGACTCGGTCGAAGCTTCATTGAATGCTTATATACAAATAGCAACCAATCTAGAAGTTCTCATCATTCATGATCACACTAAAGAAAACATAAAAGAAAACAAATACATACAATATAAACAAATGTACAAAGCTCAAAAATATAGAAACTATCGCAATGCAATTCAATATCTAAACACCAGTCCCCGGCAACGGCGCCATTTTGTTGGAGCTAGAATAACAGCAAGCAAAAATAATGTAAGTAACTCAGTTTTGTCGTATCCACAAGGATCGGTGCGAGGGAAAGAATGCCGTTCGACGGTATCTACATTTCTAAGCTTATGGTTCAAAAGTTTTGGTTTAAAATGGAACCAAAAGCAAATGCAGAAAATGTGAAGACGGAAAATATAAAATAAAGACTGAATTATAAATGGAGCCTTGTTGGATTGGATCTCATCAATTGATAACACATGCATTCTTCTGACCATTTTATACAACAATCAAGCGTTCGCCTAATATCATCATGTATCACTCACAACATACATATCCTCTCGATCCCCGCATGTTGTGAGTAATTTATCGCTATTCTCACGCACCCTCACGATAACGTTTGTCAAGCACTATCGCGGTCTCTTATTGCATTAATTACTAGAATTTATTCAAAATAACAATCAACACAATGCTAAAAAGCTGAGATGCAAATGAATATCAAATCACAAACCCATGTCAAAAGCTTGCTCAATGATAGAGGAAAATCTAAGACCACAGATTTGAAATAGGTTTTGTCAAGACCAACAAATAAGCAATCAAAGACAACCAATAAAAGAGAATCAAAACTAGTTCACAAACATATATTAGAAGAAATACATAAGGTATCAAGAGATTACATCCAAACCCAACAAGAGATTGAGGATCCTACCTTGTCTCCCTTGAAAATGAAGAGATGTAAAGTTTCTCTGCTGAAAAATATCTATCTATTATAAGTTATATTCATTATATTCTAAAAATGCTGAAAAGTTACTTATATAGTACAATCAGGATTTGCCCAGTTCGCAAAGCGAACGTTCTATTCGCACATCGAATGTCAAAAATAGGCACCTGAGGTGCCTTTGAAAGTTAAACCGCCACATAATTTCTTCATGAGTTCGCAATGTGAAGGATCATTCGCAAAGCGAACACTTGCTTTCAATTTCGCAAAGCGAACTTTAGTGCCTTTTTCCTCTGCCATAATTTTGGGACCATTCGCTGGGACTTCGCCAGCCTTCGTAAAGCGAACCTTCGCTACCTAGTTCGCAAAGCGAACTTCTTGAAGTTTTCCCCTGTTCTTTGAAAGCTTGTATCATTTCTTGTGTCTTACATTTTTTATTAATTAGTGCGTTTTTCTGCACAATAACACACATATTACAAGCACCAATGGTATATTCTCAATCACCACAAGAAAATTGGCAAATTAAGACGATTATTTTTGGCAGATTACGGCAATTTGAACCGACGCAAATTGCAATTCACGACGGTTTCCCTTCTGTCGTAGAAACGTGTGTCGCGAGGCTGTTTTGCGACGGTTTGTAAAACTGTCGCTCCAACTGCCATAATATTCTGCGACGGTTTTGAAACTGCCTCCAATATATTATTACCACGGTTGTAACCGCCATAATTATATAATATTTAATTAATTAAAAATAGCGACGGTTGTAACCGCCACAATTATATAATATATATTTAATTAAAAATAACGACGGTCATAACCGCCGTAATTTTATTTTATTTTTTTTAAAAAAAATAAAAAATTGCTACATCCAAACAGATACTTCTAATCATGGTCTAAAATTAAAAGAGATATTTCTTGTTTTATTTTGAATTCCGTGAGGCAAGTTTCAATGTACCAGCAGACATCACATTTGAAATAAGTTGCTAGTAAAAGAGATATTATTTGACATGAAAAAGGAATGATCTAAAAATACTATGAAATAACCATGAAAATAACCATCCTTTTAGTAGCAATATATATTTCAAAAAGAAATCATCTATCAAAATGGGAGTAAAAGTATACTTTGTTACATATTCAGCTGATAAATTTTAAGTCGAGATAGCAATAAACTTAATATGTGGCATCATTATTCTCTCACATGTAAAACCATGACCGATATAAACTTAAGTAATAAGCAGATTCACCAACCAAAATCATACCAAAACTGGTCATGAGCAACATCACTAAATGTCAAGGAAACATATACAAATGCATCAAGCAATATATGCTTTGCCTGCAGCAAAAACTCTTCAATGCATTCAGAAAAAGGACTATCTTATATGTCAATGCATCAAATAAATTAAAACTGGGACACTCAAATTGTTGCGATGTTGCATTGGTAAAAGAGCAGACTGCAACAATAGAAAACAGAGTTAGATTTCAATTGCTGCGAAAGGTGAGGTAGTGTTCGAGGAGCAAAATACCAAATGCAAAAACAAACAAACCTACCTTCTGAATAAAACTCAGTCATCCAGGTAATAATAAGAACCAGCATGCTTTTGCTCTCTATCCTTGGTTGAATCATGTTTGTTGATCCTTGGGCGGAAATTAGTTGGGTCTCTTCTAAATGTGATATCAAGATGCTGCAACAGTGATGAGTACATTAGGCAATCATACAAACAAATACCACAACATAATTTTTATTTTTCTGAATGCATTATACTTTTATTTTTTTTGAAGTAAAGTAACCGTTGAAAAATAGTGAAACTTACGAATAAGAAAAGATTCATCCCAGTCAGCAGTGATTGTGGACAATTTTGCCTGACAATCAATTGAAGGTTGACCCTCAGAGACAATAACTCTGTCAGCAAGATAAGTTGCCATGATGAAATCATGCTCAACCACAAAGGTTGTTTTCTTTGCATGAAGAATAAACCTTTTGATGACTTTTGCAGCAACAATACGTTGTTCAGAATCAAGATATGCACTTGGCTCATCTATCAGATAAATGTCTGCAGGCTGTTGTGGCAAGAGGATAGCAACTGATCAGCAAACTATCATTGCTATTTAGTTTGAAATGAATAGGATTGTACATCTCAAGTAGGAAAACAAACACAACAAAGCCAAGAGATATATTTTCAAAAATCTTGTCGCGATGTTAGCACAAATAGAAGCCTATAGGCTATTGTAGTACTAGTAGCACTGTTATGGATCAGGAATTCAATTAGTATTTACATTGAATTAAAATGTATACACTTTAAGAGATTAAAATAAGTATCTGTCTCAACAAATCCAAAAACTTGACTTTGCATTTAACTGTTTTGGTTGTATGGAAAGAAATCCAGCTGACATCACCAACATGGATTTGGCTTCTCAGAAGTGGGAAGTAGAACTCAATATTAGAGCATATTTGGAATTAATATACATGTATCTCTTGATGAGTTTGTTAGCTACTTTCTAGTTATTAAGTTGCAACTAAGTGCTGAGTTGTCACGAAAACTCAGCATCAACAACACATCAGTATTTCTATAAATATTGGTTGATTTGATGTAACTAACTTCAGTAATTCTGTTACATTCAATACAACATATTCATTCCTTTCTCTCAATTATGCACTCTTTTTCTTTTTCTAAAACTCAACCATAGACAAAATATTAAACAGTTGATGCATATCTATAAAAAAATCATAGATTTCATAAGGATAAAAGCATTTGATTTTGTTATCATTCAAAAGTAAATTGCTCACTCTGAAAGGAAATTATAAAGGAAACACTGGCATAAAGGAAACAATGAAGCTATTCAAAAAATCAAGGAAATAAAACACAACAGACACTAGAGTTAAGGTGCACAAGAAATCACCTGCTGTTCTCAAGGATGAAACTTAAAATACCTTTCTAAGACAAAGGCATAAGGCAACTCTTTGCAATTCTCCACCAGAAAGATTCACAAAATCTTGGTCCATCAACAGTTCGATAAGTAGGGGTTTCATCACATCTAACATAAACTGAGGATGAGTATATGCATCACGAATTTTTTGATGTAGCAGGTGTCTAACACTTGATTGGAACATAGGGCTAATTTTCTGAGGTTTGTATGAAACATTGAACTCAAGAAATATCTCTTTTAATTTTGGACCTATTTTGGACCTATTAATTTTGGATCTATTAAAAACAAAAAAATATTGGTGAATGACCTGGTCTAATTCTGTTAAATGCAACTTATAAACAGTGTTACAATAAGAAATATCTCATTTAATTTTGGCTCTTGAGAATACTAGAGCAATTCGTTTACAAGGAGATACTTACACGTGACATTGCAGACACACTAAGTAAGGCATACACCAGATTAGATACAAGTCCCTAACCACTATGGTGAATACTTACACGTGACATCTGCCAAAGGATCAGAGTAAGGAACACCAAGCTCAATAATGTCACATCCACATGAATCAAGCACTGATGGCTTCTTCTGTGGTTGAAAGATCGTGATCACCAGCTGTGACGTATGGGATTAAAGCCATATTTAATTTGTCTTGTCTTGTGTATAGGATAAAACAAAACTAGACTACAAATACTAGAACCGATGGACACTACAAATACATAACTAGACTAGTTTAGATATTGGCTAGTAAAATATGTGATATGTATTTATAGTTCAAGCTAGGTGCTTACCTCTTTTAGCTTATTCCTGATATATGAAGCTGAAGGCGACAGACACAATGCATAAAAAGTCTGGATAATATATTGTCGCATATCATAGCGTTTCGGCACAAGTTTCTATCTTCTCTAGGGATGAATAGAGAAAAAAGTCAAAGAACCATTCTATTATAAACAACAGACAAAATTTCTCACTCAGAGCTAGCTGGATTCCCATTCAGATTAAAACAGTGAGATACGACACCACCGGGTATCATTCCTCCAAATCCCCAAGTAGGAAACCGCTTATCGGAATCATAAAACTGAATAACTTCGCCAACTTCCATTATAGCCTACACAAATTTTACCTTATTCATTAGGCCAGACAATGTAGAAAACCATAGACATACAAAATGTAGAAAACCCCCAATTTAAAAAGATAATTAAAGTTTTGAATCTATCAAATAACATCAATTTCTCAACCTAGATTTCGAACCACAAACAGAATTATAACTTTATTAGAAAACATATAGCAAATCGCTAGAACAACATACCAGAAATTTCAAAAATGCATAGGAAGAAAATGAAACTAACGATACCTTTATACTAAAACAAAACTCGCGAGCTTGCCGTGTGCGTGCGTGTGAAACAAAACTCAATGAACTAAGAGGTTTTCACAGTTTTTAGTTACCATATATCAATAGCATTACAAACCTATATAATCACAAGCTTAATAATATTCGCCTATAAAAATAAACAAACTGAAATGTACATATAAGAACCAATAATGTTTATGTACTATGAAGTTTGATTGAGAACCTAACAGAAACCGAAAGAGTTTTACACAAAAGTCCCAGAGTTCAAACTCTTGAAACTAACATAACCATTAACTTAGTAACATATATCTATAAGAAGATTAACAAAATAGGAATATGCAGCTGAGTTGGTTAATTACAGGATACATTCATATTTTCTAAGAACCAACCATATTTATGTACCTTAAGATGAGTTTGTCCCATTTTCTGTATCCTGCAATCACAAGGTTAACCTCTATTACATTCCTCTGAAACTCACTCCTACCAGTCAAAAGAACTATCTTGAAGCCCAATTTTTGAAACTTTTTAAACAAACTCAAACTAGAACGTAATGCTAGAACATCGGACAACTTCACCCAATCATAGAAGGAAGTCTCATTAAAGATTTCGGACATGTGGTCCAATCAAACAACAAATTGTGAAAACAGATACACTTCTGATGAATTCACCCAGAAAAAGAATCATATAAGCACTTTCAGTATGGAATAGAACAAAACATAATACACACTCAACAGAGATAAATTTAGAAACCCCTAAAACAGAAGATTGTAGTAAAGCAAGAGATAGTGTAAATAAACCTTATCTTTGTAGAGTTGTTTGAGTTGAGAGACACCTTGGATACCTTTTCGAATGAGTTTTCTGAAATTTCTAGGACCCACAATGGTAATATGAGGAATCGTTGTAAGTGATACACATGAGATGAATCGTTGTAAGTGATACACCGAAGTTGAATCATTGTAGGTGATACACAGATTTATGAGCTGATGGAACCATAAATGAAGACGAATAGTTAGCGTTAGGATTACGAATAAGAATCGATGCAGTTGTAAATGAAGATGTGACGCGGTTGATACACAAATTGATAAATGATTTAGGAGGGAATGAATTCGGGCAGAAATATTTAGAAGCGGGAGAATTTCAGTGAGAAGTGTTTTCGTGAATTGGGATTTTGACAATGTACTCCAAAAAACTCTTTTACAAAAATTTGACCAAAAAAAATTCTTTTATAAAATTAAACTAGAAAACGATCATACTACCTGAACCCAAAAACATTACTAACCATTTTTTTATTTATAAATATGCACAACTTAATAAAACAATGCGGAAAATAGAAGAGTATTTGTTGTTAAAAACGTATTTGACCAAAAAAATTTCTTTTTTAAAATAAAAGATTGTGTAAAAAAAAAAAATAAAGAGATATTACATTCACGTCCTCGGTTCGATTCCAATAAGGGGATATTTTTACAAAGGTTGAGAAAATAATTGAGTTTTTTTAGAAGTATTGGAGACCTTATACCAACCGGTGACTAGTAATTTTGGTCTCTAAATACTATCTATACCAACGCTTTTTTTAACTGTCACTAAAGGTGTCAGTTGGTATATGGCAAATTTCTTGTAGTGTTCATAAGAAGAATGGATAAGAATGCTCGATAATGAAATAGGGGAATACTTATTGTGAAACAGACTGCGAAAGAACTATGTGAGTTGAATCAAGATGAATTTGAGAGATAATTTAGGGTTTTTTTTATTGGAGGAATTGAATGTTTGAATCGAATGCGCACAATATTTGAGGGTTTTTCGCGTTTGAGGGAAAAATTGAGAGCGAAAAAATTGAGAGTGAAATATTAGAGGGTTTTGGCTTTTTTTTATTTCTATTTTTTTTTTATAGAATGTGTATGGATATTGCTATTATATTGTAAATAAATAATTATAATAATTATTTATTAAAATTAATTAATAAAATTGAAAAGATTGGCTAAAGTAATTGCGACAGTTCGCCCTAACTGTCGTGAGTGTGGAAAGAGGGCGGTTCTTTGGTAACTGTCGCAATTATTTCATACAACATGCCTAAAAAAGCTGTGACGGTTGGCCCAAACCGTCATGACAACTGTCGTAGTCCAGGAATAAGGACGGTTTTTTGATAACTGTCGCAAAAAATCTGCGACAGTTGACCCTAAATGTCGTGACAACCATCGTAATCCCGAAATAAGGACAGTTTTGTGATAATTGTCGCAACTCAAGTGTCGTAAATCTCCTTTTTTCTTGTAGTGAATGTTAGAAGAACAACAACAATCATGAGTAAAACTAATAAAAACATGAGAATTGAGTGGAAAAAGTGCAAAGAAAGATAATTCATTTTTAGGTAAAATCTGCACCTAACAGTGACCCCACTTTTCACAGTTACAGCACTGCACACCTTTTTTCTCTACTTTGTCTTTCTGATAGGAATTTCCTTCTCCTCTTCAAGGATTCAGATGTTATATCATCGATCTTATTTTTGTGAGGTTTCGACCAAGACTTCTTGCCACGAGTCTTGTCGATTTTGCCTTTGAACTTGTTGGAACCACCATTCTTCTTCCACTATTTAGCCTGTAGGGCTTTTATCGAGTCCTGAACTCATTTCCTTTCGACAATCCTAATCTCATGCGTTTCCAACGAACCAACCAAATCTTCCAGTTTTATGGTTTCAAGATTGTTGGATTCTTGAATAGTTACGATAACGTGATCAAAGTGAGAGTTCAACATATGCATTACCTTCTCAACTATCATCTTATTAGTTAGAGTTTCACCACAACCTTTCATGAGATGGACGAGTTTCTGCACCTTCGACACATAGCCTGCAATCTTTTTATCTTCTCCCATTGACAACAATTCATATTGTCGTCGCAAAGTTTGCAACTTGACAACCTTAACTTTCTCGCCTCTTTCATTGTACTTGACAAGAATATCCCACGCCTCCTTCACCGATTTAGCATGAGCGATTTTGTCAAAATTAGCCGCATCAACCGCTGATTGGATGTAGAACGCCGCCTTGCAATCCTTCTTCTTGGCCTCCTTGTGAGCGGTTCTCTATGCGTCTGTTGCATCTTCACCAAGCACAAGAATGCCATTAGTAACCACTTATAGGGTTTCATGAAAGTCAAATAATGATCGCATTTGTTTTCTCCATTGGAGCCAATTCTTGCCGTCAAGAGTTGGAAGGGAGTTTGATAAATTTCTGTTACCATTCATCTTTGCAGCGATTGATCAACAATAATCCACAATCCTGAAAACACGATCTCTGACGTGTGATTCTTGAAAACACGATCAAGAATCTAACCGGAGCTCTAGATACCAATTTGTTAATGCATGAGACACTTTTAGTGAGGAGAGAAAGAGAGAGAATAAAGAAAGATGGATTGATATTATTAAATAAATAAAATTGAATTACAAAGTGTCTATTTATACACTTAAGTGGCTTGACTAAAATAAAAAACTAAATAACAAACCTTACACCCTAATTCGCTTTGGACTTGAATCACATCAAACAACTTGGATTATATCTAATATCTCAACATAGCCAACATAATTTAATTAATTACGCTGAGAAAGGACATACATTTCAAGTATTATTTTAATTATTTGAAAATATATTAGTCTATTAATTATGTCAAATTGGATGTACATTACTTTAATAACTTCATTATAGTAAAACAATCTAAGTATTACTTATAATAAATTAGTTTTTTGAAAAATTAAAAATAAATGTTAATAAATGGAGGCAGACGATATAACTAATCTTCCATTATTATTTATTCTTCATAGATAGTCCGTAAATTATTATCTTTTTATTTTTAATTTTTTATTTAGATATTGAATCAAAAGATGGATCATCAGAAAAACGCATAGAATCGAGAATCGTGTAGCAATTTTGATATAAATGAAATTTATCAAAAATTTGAAGGGGATGATGAGTTATATTCATATTATTAAGATATTGTGAGGTCATTTTCACCTGAAATGAAACACATGTTGCGGATCCATTAGTAGTCATTGGAAAATTTGATCTAATGGTACTTAAACTATTTGATCACACAAAATATCTTAATGAAGAAAAATATAGAGGTAAAAATAATAGAATCTGCATAGATCATTTTTTTACCTAAGAAATTTTCATCTCCCGCCATTAGTATAACTCCACTTTACGAGAAAATACAAAAAGATTATTTACTGAAATTTCAAATCCTAAAGATTATGCAAGAGTCTCTCAACCGTGTGTTCACCATCTATTGATTAAAACCATAAATTTCAAATTTATTGATATTGATATGATGAGTTAGATTTTGAGTATTCGAATATTATGAGGCCCTTATCACCAGATACTGATGTGCCCGATTCTTTATTAAGCATTGGAAAATTTGTTCCAGTGATGTTTAAAGGATGCAAATTGATCAAACAAAATCACTTAATAAAGCAAACTGCAGAGTTAAAGATTTTTATATTTCACATCCAAACTGTAACAGAAACGACGTTGACCCTTTTTTACATGAGAAATTTCCATCTCCGGCTATCAGTCAAACTCTGCCCTGTAATGTTGTAAATAAATAAAAAAGTTCTCTATTAAACTTCCAAGTCCTACACAATTTACAAGAGTCTATCAACCAGGTGCGTGTTCTTCATCGCTTGATTGAAATATTAAAATTAAATTCTATGAATATGGTTGTAAAATACTATCCTTAAAATTAAATTCTATAAAATTAAATTCATGGAATGAGAAATACTATCCTTAAGTATTATTTTTATACTCACTAAATCTCTATAGAGTTGTGAAACATTCTGATGAAGTAGATTTCTAAAACTTTATTTGTTTCATAGATTTTATTGTTTCTCCTAAATTCATAAAGGATGAAACAACATGGTTAAAGAATTTTGACATAAATAAAACGCATTTTAAATTTAAAATAGAAGGTGATTTACTTTTAAAAATGTGATATTGAAATACAATTTTCAACAATAATTTATAAGTCAAGTCACTAGTAAAATTCGAGCTCGTCAATTATTATATTACAACATTTAGGCTTGTTTGGGGCATAAAAGAAGTGATAGAATATAATATCAATTGAGTGTTAGATAACAAAAAACCATATAATAATTTAATTCTGACATTTATTATACAATGTCACTCTATAGTGAATTCTTATTTTAAATTTTATTGGGGTAAAAATTAGTACGATATGATAAAAAAATCAATTGTCTATTTATTTCTATTAAATATAATTTAAAATACAAAAATAATATAATATAATATAATTATTATTTTTAAATAAATAAATAAATTTAATAGTAAATAACTAGTGTATTATAATTAGAATATTAAAAAAATTAAATTATAATAAAAATGAAAAAAAATAAATTAATTTAAAATTTTAAAAATTATATATAATTTTCTATCAATGGTTAAAATTTGTTTTAAATATAATATATATATATATATATATATATATATATATATATATATATATATATATATATATATATATATATATATGTTTAACTAACATTCCATTATTATTTTTTCTTCATAGATAATCCACTAATTATTATCTTTTTATTTTTAATTTTCAATTATTTATTGAATCAAAAGATGGATCTTCAGAAAAACGCATGGAATCAAGAACCGCGTAACAATTTTGATATAAAAGAAACTTTTCAAGAATTTGAAAGGGATGATGAGTTATATTCAGAATATTCAGATATTATGAGTTCATATTCTCACCTGAAACGCATCTTTCAAATCCATTAGTAGTCATTAGAAAATTTGATCCAATGGTGCTTTTTTTTTTTTATAAGCAAAATATATTAAAACAAGAGTACTAAGGGGTACCCAAAACCCAACTACAAAAAAAGCTAAGTAATCACCTTACAAAAAATCTAATGGTGATTTGAGCCAACTATAATAGTTACAAGTAAAGTTAGAACGTTTACCAATCCATTTCCAAGTTAGCAACATAATCTTAGAAACTATAGTATCCTCATTCCAAATTTCGTCACCGAAAATAATTTTGTTTCTAACACTCCAAAGGCTCCAACAAATGACAAGCCATAAGCCAACTCCGTTATTGATGGCAATACCAGCTGAGTGTAATGACGATGTCCAGCATCTTAAGTGGTCTACGACCGTTCCATCTAAAAAACCTCCACCCCAATCCACCGGATAATTTTTTCCCAAATGATGATCGATTTGGAACAACCAAAAATGAGATGAAATACAGTCTCGTCCAACTAAAAGCAAAAAGGACATTCACGATCATGTGGAGAGAAGATGATCCCACGTTGAAGAAGGTTATCTCGAGATGGTAGTCGGTATAAAATAAGTCGCCACCCAAAGATCAAAACTTTAAACAGAGAGATAGCTTTCCAAATTAATTTGAGAGCAGCCAAAGAATTGTTTGGAAAAGATTATGGAGGAATGTTTGCTTTGGAAAGTAATTAAAAGCAGAATGAACCTAGAATTCCAAGTCAGGATTTAAACTCCAACAATTTACATCTTTGATGTCGTTACTCAATCTCACCTCCGATACCAGAGCCAACATAGTTTCCTGCTGATCGATAACTTGCAAATTCCTGCGAGGTTCAATGATATCGATCTTCCAACTCCATTGGTTATCACGCCAGAAGCCATTTTCATTTACCAAACAGAAAGGATCTGCAGTTGCAATAAAAAGTTCAGGAAATATTAAATCAAATGACTTGTTGCCGCACCATGACGACTTCCAAAATAAGGTCTTCTCTCCATTTCCAACAGCAGATCGACAATGCCTAAGAAACGAGCACTACTACAAAACGCGCAAACAACAACGCCAGGCTTACAACGGATTGCCTATACATCATTGTAATAGATGCGCGCTTTTTTTAATCTCGTTAAAAGGCTTTTAATGACGGTTAATATTCAAACCGTGGTGAAATGTAAGGCCTTTCACGACGGGTATGTTTTCAACCGTCATTATAGGTAGCGCATGGTCATGGGTTCAATTCCGAGCACCAACATTCATGGTTTTTTACATATTATTTCAAAATGCCTACATCCTTTCACCACTGGTATATTTTCAACCGTCATTATAGCCAATAATTTAGTTTTAGGTCTTGCACTTCAAAAAATCGGTTTTAGGGAAAATCGTCTCCTTTTTGAGATCTGTTTCGTGCATCTGAAGTAGATAAATCGTGCGGTCATTAGTACCTTACTCTAGAAGAGTTACGGGACTTCACCCTCAAAACCCTAAATTCATCCTTTTTCTATTTTAAATGAATGTTTTACTGTTTTCATAGTCTCAAAAAATACTAAATAAATTCTCAAAATTCTTATTTTACCTAATTAGATTAAATTTCGTGTTTTTAGATTTTTCTGAATTTATTTTAATCATTTTTTCCTATTTTTTCAAAATGCTGACAGACCTTTCACAACGGGTATTTAAACTAACCGTTGTAATAGGTAGATTTTTTTACTTATTTTTTCAAAATGATGATAGACCTTTCACCACGGGTAATTTAAACCAATCGTCATTAAAGGTAGTGTCTTGTCATGGGTTCAAGTCCCAGCACTAGCATTTTTGGTTTTTTACTTATTTTTTCAATTCTCATTACCAAAATTATAGGTGGCGCGCATATTGAGTTTATTCACTATCCTTAAACAAATCTTGGTCGTCCATTTAGTGATTATCAACGGTCAAGACACTACTATTAGTGATCCGCGTGAAACCTAAAACTCAGACGAACTACATCTTCTACCTCCAAACATCATCTTTCAGTTACGATACTATATTTCTCCACTAAATCAAATTTCAGAACTCGAGTTAGCAATGTTAGGTATTGGTGTTCTTTTTTAATTATTTTTGTTCTTGTTATTATTTTTTATTATTGTTGTTCTTGTTGTTATTATTGTTATTATTGTTGTTGTTTTTGTTGATGTTGTTGTTCTTGTTGTTATTATTGTTATTATTGTTGTTGTTGTTGTTCTTCTTCTTCTTCTTTTTCTTGTTCTGATTCTTTTTCTTTTTCTTGTTCTTTGTCTTGTTCTTGTTCTTGTTCTTGTTCTTGTTCTTGGTGTTGTTGTTGTTGTTGTTGTTGTTGTTGTTGTTCTTATTGTTGTTCTTGATGTTCTTACTGTTATTCTTGTTCTTATTGTTGTTCTTTATGTTCTTGCTGTTGTTCTTGTTCTAATGCTGCATTTTTTTTATTTTTTTAAAAGACATTCAACAACGGTTTTTTTTTAAAATAACCGTCATTATAGGTAGTTCTAATGCTATATTTTTTTTATTTTAGTAAAAGACATACAACAACGGGTATTTAAAATAACCGTCATTATAGGTAGCGCATTTTCCATTTTTTTACAACGGTTACTGGGCCGTCATTGTACGTACCGCATATACAACAACACTCTACATAACAACGCCTTCGCCCGCGTCATTATATGTCATTTTCAACCGTTGTTAAATGGGTTTTTTGTAGTAGTGGAGTCACTGTCAAAAAATCGAAACAGAAGAGAGATGTCCCTCCACCACAGTGATTGTTTGACTGCACCTAATTGACAAGAGCCTTTACCCAAAGACTTTAGCAGAGAACCATATCTGGCAATTAGAATGTCGTGCCATATAAAATTATGGGAACTCATTATCTTTTAATTCCATTTCGCCATTAAGCCATCATTCAAACTCTGAATGTTCATTATACCTAATCCCCCAGCTTCCTGCGCTTTACATATCATATCCCAACCGATCCAAGCTATACCTTCTTTTGTAGGAGATCCGTTCCATAAAAATCTTCGCTGAATCGTTGTTAAAATTTGAATGACTTTCCTCAGCATCTTATAAAACGACAAGTAATGAATTGGAATATTCGTAAGCACAGATTTTATAAGAGTAACTCTTCCTCCAATGGACATTAATCTTCCCTTCCAAGTGGATAGTCTTTCCTTCACTTTGTCGATGATCGGCTGCCAAAAAGAGATCAGTCGTTGATTCCCTCCTATTTGAATACCATGGAATTTAAATGGACATTGCCGGCTCTTGTTGAAATTTATCTCCAAGCCCGACATTAACTTAAAACCTCTCAGAATCGCTTTAATGCCCCAAATGTTATTCCAGGTAGCTTCTCCCACCATGACTGTATCGTCCGCATACTGAAGCAACGTGAATGTACCCTTTCGGTTAATATGAATTCCTTTGAATAATGCCACCTCCTCTGCTCTTTTCATCACTTTCCTAAGCCTTCCCCTGCAATGACAAACAAATATGGTGATAATGGATCGCCTTGGCGCAAACCACGAGTAACTTCGAAATCTCGCGAAGGACTTCCATTGACAAGTATTGACATGTAACTTTTAAAGACCGTTCCTTCTATCCAACTCATGAGCTTGATTCCAAATCCCATAAACTTCATCACCTGTCTAATATAAGACCAATCGATACAATCATAGGCTTTTGCAAAATCAACTTTAAGAACTAAGTTGTTAATATTGCTTCTTCTTGAGTAGTCCACAACTTCATTCAGAGATAGTAATCCATCAAGTAGGTTTCTCCCTTCTATAAAAGCAGTTTGGGAAGTTGAGATTATGCTATCCATAACTTTCTTTAATCTTGCAGACAGAAGTTTTGCTACAACCTTATATACACATCCTACTAAACATATAGGACGGTAATCATCTAAATTGTTAGGGTCAAGACTGGGCGCGAAAAGATGAGGACAAGACTTTAGGGAGAGTTGCAGTAATAAAGAAATCCTTGATGCAGTTAGTAAAATCCGTTCCTAATACATTCCAGCATTTCTGAATAAACTCCAAGTTGAAACTGTCAGGACCTGGGCTTCTATCTCCCTTACATTGGAAAACTGCTTCTCTAATTTCTCTATCCTCAAAGTTTTCCTCAAGCATGCTACTTTCAGACTCTGATAAGACTTTGAAATATTTTGGCGTCATACGCATTAGAGGTTTTTTGGTTGCACTGAATCTCTTCTCAAAGTGTTTGGATATGCCTTCTTTCACACCAGCCACATCATTAACAACTGTGTCTTCAATTGTTATCTCTGAAATTGTACTCATCAAGTTGCGATGTCGGATGACAGAGTGAAAGTAAGAAGTATTCCTGTCCCCTTCCTCTATCCACCTGGTTCTAGCCTTCTGGTGTAGCATGCTTTCTTTGATTCTTAACATTTTCCACATTTCATCTCCAGCCTGGGCGCGATTCTTTAACATATCTTCCGTCGCCTTAAAATCAGATTCTGCTATCACCTCTTCTACTTTATTTAAAATCTCTGCATTCTCTTCTATATTGCAATTGACCGAACCGAAAACGCTTCTATTCCACCATCTCAGTTTTGTGCATAACAGTTGAAGCCTCTTTGAAAAAACATACATAGAATTGCCATGTATGTTGAAAGACTCCCAGGTATTTTTTATGAATGTCATGAGTTGAGGATGTTGGAACCAGCACTGGAGTGATCTAAATGGTTTGGAACCCCAGTGAATGTTTCTTACTGATATCCAAACCGGCCTATGGTCGGAAATGTCCCTTGCGCTCACCCTTTGAGAAGCCACATTCCACTCATTTAGTAAACCAACCGAGATTAAAAATTTATCTATCCTGCTACAGACATCTCCTACTGAATTGTACCATGTAAATTTATTCCCAGAAGTCTTCAAAGTCATACAACCAGATATTTGTATAAAATCTTCAAATTCTGCCATTAATTTTTTGTTATAACATCCTCTGCCTTTCTTTTCTCTTGCATTCTTGATGACGTTAAAATCTCCGCCAATGATCCATTCTCCTGCCTCTTGCCCAGCTTTGAGACTCAATAGATTACTCCATAACTCCCTTTCCTCAACATTAGAACATGAGGAATATATGTTGAAAAAATAACATAACTTTTTCTTCCAAATTGCCTTCACTCCAAGATACCCTTTTCGAATAAAACTGCAGATTGGAAGCAGGATATTTTTCCTCCAAATTGTGAGTATGCCCCCAGATAAACCTTCAGATTTTGAAGCCGACCAGAGACAATAATCATTTCCCCATATTTTATGTACAATATCGTCATTCATTGATTCACATTTGGTCTCTTGAATGAAAACAATATATGCCCCTCCTTTGTTCAATGTTTCACGGAGTTTCCTTTTTTTAATCAAACTCCCGCATCCTCTAACATTGTATGTTACTATATTCATTGAGTATAAATAGCTGCCACCTTCGAGCTTGTTTTGAGATTCCTCTCATCCAGTTCCAAATTGCGAATTACTGATTCAAAAACTTCCTCAGCCTCTTCTGCTTCAATACCCAATCTCTTAATAGAGGTCCACACCCTTTTAGTGAGATCACTCAGCTTTTTCTTGATTCTAGAATTGCTCTGATTTATTTCTGTTGCACCAATGGAACCAGATCTACCCTCAGAAGATTCCTTAGAGTAACTAGATATAGAGTCAACTATCTCTAAAGAAAGATTTCTACTATCACTTCCCGACTGTTTAGATTTTGTATTGTCTGCTAATAAAAGAGAAGCATAATAGGATGGTGTGTAAGGAATTTTTAGGTTCCTGCATGTATCCCCCAAGGACTTTTTCTTCTTTGCATTCTCATGACTATGAGGCCCCACATTAATGGAAAGTGGCTTTTTTCCATTGATATCTCCGCGTGGCATTGAGTCTTGTGTCATGTGCTCCATCGCCTTTACACCTTTTTGCAGGTTAACCATCTTGGAATAGGAGATATCTACTTCATTGACAGTAATAGGTGGCCCCATCTGATCTTGATTCTCTTCTAAATCTCTTTGCCTAGCCACAAAAGAGTGTGACTGTTGGGAACTCATGACTTTATCTCTAGATGCACCTTTATTGAGAAGCTCGTCTGTCCTATCTGTATGGCACGTTCTGTCTCCTGCTACATTGGGGCATGGTATTGACTTAAGGTTTATACCTAGCATATCAATATCTTCTTGTAACGTTTCTTCAACCTCGCTACCAGAAGACGCTACCACCGTCTGTAACTTTTCTTCACTTTTGGTATCTGACGACACTACCTCAGAACTCTCTTCTGAGCTGTCTCCAAATAACTTACTTGAGTTCTTTGAATAACGGACCAAAGGGTGAATATCTCTCTTCCCACAGTTCCGGCTAAGAACTTGAAAAATTTGTCTCTCCATACATGACAAAGAAGGCCAAAAATATTGACCCAGGTTAACCTTTCACAGTCATCATCCGCAGGCGACCAAGGGTGAATATCTGAGAACCATTTCTCCACCCATTCCTTGTCTTCTTCAATCATTTTCTTAATATCTCTGGTTACTTCTTCTTCTAATAGGACTAAGTTCGCACCCATGGGTGTAGGTTTAATCTTAAAGAATCCTTCCATGTGCAATGCCTCCTGATTCTCATATGATCCTCCCGGATTTTCCATTTTTCCGACGAACGCTTGTTGGAAACGTTCAATGTCCTCATCCTTGACATTGAACATGAGATAAGCAAAGTCTAGTTTATCATTCATGAGTAGCTTATCAGAATGGTTATGTTTTTGGCCCCCTTTAGTTACTTCAACATATGATTTTTTATCATACCCAAACCCTTGTTTAAATTTTGAGCTAACATCTAAGTTCCTGTTCCCGTTCTTCTCCTCTAATCTTGTCCTCGAGTAATGTCTACCATTCGGTTTGACGACTCTTTGGAACCGCGGTGTGTTTGTAAATATCTTCCTGCCATTAAGGACAATATTGTCAAGCTTAATGGCAAGGAGATGTTCGTCAGATACCTGTTTAAATCGAACAAAACTGAATCTTTTCCCACGTTTGTCTAATCTAGTCGGGATAAAAACTTCGATTACCAATCCAAACTCTTTGAACACAGTAAACATATCTTTAGCCTCAAATGTATCCGGAAATTCTGTGAAGAAAAATGAAGATGTTTCATTTGAGGCTTGTTCCTTCATCTTGCTCCCAGCAGCTCTCCAAACCGAGCCTCTTGCGAAAAGCTTCATTGTTGTTTTCGATTTCCTGACCTCCTCCCAACCGTCGTCTCGTACCATCATCAGATCTTATAAGTAACACAGCTAAAGTTTTCGATATTTTAATAAAAAACCTAGATCCAGTACCCAACCTGACTAACAGAAAAGAGCAGATTAAAAGACCCTACAATGAAGAAACAAAGCTATGAAGACCCAAAGGTAGGAGGGTCCCTAATTCGAAAATTAGGACTTTAAACCAAACCCTAAGAGCCTAAGCATGTTCCCCACTGGTAGAATCAAGATCTGCGAAAAACTGTGATGAAACTAGGTTAATGAACTTGGTACATTTTTCACATATGAAGATGATCGGCTGTGTGAAGAAATTGCTAATTGGGTTTGAGATATTTCTAGAAAGAAGGAAGAGCTTCTCTCACTAGTAATAGAAAGTACCTACTACAAGTTGGTGCTTAAACCATTTGATCACACAAAATATCTTAATGAAAAAAAATGTAGAGGTAAAGATAATGGAATCTGCATAGATACTTTTTTACCTAAGAAATTTCCATATCCAATCAGTATAGCTTCACTTTGCGATGAAAAACAAAAAGATTATTTACTGAAATTTTAGATCCTAAAGAGTATGCAAGAGTCTCTCAACCAGGTGTGTGTTCATCATCTGTTATTTAAAATTATAAATTTCAAATTTATTAATATTGTGCAACAACTAACTAAAAATTTGCAGGTTCATTTATTCAAAACACATAGCAACATATATTATCCAACAACACAAGAAGTTCTAAATCGCATCCATCTAAAGTTACTAGGCACATGCAGGTAATATAGTTTAGAAATGATTTAATTTTATAAGGCTTGTTTTATTCCAGAAAACCCGCAAATCGTATGGGAATAAATTAAGTAAATACATATGTAAATAATATGTTAGGTATGTATTGATATAAATTATGTTTCAGGATGGTAATAGATTTGGTTAGGATTTGCTCATTCAAAATTCAATTGCTATGACAGTTGGTAAATTTTGTGAAGTTAGAGGATATTGACATTTTAGAAGGCTTCTAAATCATATCTTAATTTGTTGGTTATATAATTTTTAGATTTCATTTCTCATTAAACAAACTTTAATATTCTATTTTTGGTTTATTTTAATTGATGGATTTATTTGCTATTAAACTTAAATATTGTTGGAATCTAAGTAAATTATTAGAATTTTTTTAATACAATTTAGTTTTTCAAAAAAATTCCTAAAAAATCACACATTTCAGCATATTTACCAAAATGACTATGTTTGGAAATGCAGTATAAAGGTGACGTCATATGGCATGGCGCCTCAGTTAAAAAGCAAAAGTCATAGCATATGGCGCCTCAGGCCAAATGGGTGTGGCCGAAAATTTTTTTATGCTGGACAGAGGTGGCGCCATCCCAGATGACGCCTCAGTTCAATTGATTTTTTTTTTAATATTTTGTTTAATTTGTGGAATGAAAAATGTATTGGAATAGTCCTTATTATAAAATTAGTCACATTAGAAAGTGTAAGTCTACCGTCTTGTCTCATAGTATACAATAGTGGTACGAATTATTTGCAAAAAATGTATATTCTTGGCGTGGGAGTGTGGTCTTGTCACGCAGATCACATCATTTCTTTACTTTTTCTTCCCATGACTAATAATACCAATAAAAATAATAACAAGAATGATAAAGTATTCAAAACAGTAAACCAGTCTGAAGCAATTAAACTCTCAAAAAATAATGGTGCAGAGGCATGCTAAAGAATAGTGGAAGGCAAGTGTAGGCATGCAGAGTGTAGGCATGCAGAGTTTTGTGCTCTTGTCAAGGCTAGTCTGGCCATGCAGAGCAGGACCGACCCAATTAATCCAGGGACCCTGTGCTAATTTGAAAAATAGGCTTAATTTAAAAATAGGCCCCTACTAATTTAGATGTTTTATTTAATTTTTTAAATAGGCCCCTACTAAATAAGGTAATTATTTAAAAATAAAATCATTTATTTAAATTATAGATAATATTAAAACATAAATTTGACTCATATAAATATGATTTACGTATATTTTCTACTCGTATAATTTTTGTATTTATAAAAAAAATTCTAGATCTCACGGACACTAAATCATTTATAATTATGTGTCAATTCATATTTATACAACAATTTAAACATTCACAAATTTAAATGTTAGAAAATATTCTTATATCATCAAAATTTAAATAAACATGCATTTCTTTGTACAAAACATATATTAATACTTCTCTTATTTTAATAAGAGCTAGACTAGTAAAATACTGAAATGCTTACTAAATCAATAGAGTCAATTTACCTTTGTACAAACAATATATAACTTAGATGAACATTAAATTTTTATAATGGACCCCCAAATTGTGAGGCCCTGTGTTGTGGCTCTCGTTGCACAGGCACGGGGTCGGGCCTGATGCAAAGTGTAGGCATGCAGAGGCATGCTAAGGAATAACGGAAGGCAAGTGGAATGCTGAACTATTATGAAGCAATTAAACTACCAAGAGACGTAAGTTATATCAACTATACGCCTATTAATACTCATGAAAGGTACAACTTATCATCACATACTTGCAACAACTAAAGTTTGTAAACCAATTCTTCCAAACTTTAGATTTTGTAAACCATTTCTTCCAAACACAATTTAGTTATGGCTCAAAGACCACAATACCTGATAAGTGCACAGCTCAATGGTGAGATATTTGAATTTCCAAACACGGGTTTCAATTTTAGGGATACAGAAGTGACTAGGTTTTTAATTGATAGAAGAAAAAAAAATTTTCATTTGAAAGCCCGGTTAGAAAAGAAATTGCAGTGCGCTCCAGTTGGGCAAATTGTATACAAAAACCCCATCTTTTTGGACGGGCATGACCAAAGTAAATTTTTTCAGATGAAGATTCGCGATGACGATGATGTGCGTAACATGTTTCTGTGTCATGAGAATTCTGGTTTCATTGACGTTGAGTTATATATTACGTTACAACATCAACCATTGTCGCAACAACTAGAAGTTTCGCCGACTCTATACAAGATCTATTGCCGTACGAGGCGTGCCCGTTTAGATTAACAACATCTTTCCGGAAGCAAAGTGATTCCTGGGAGATAGGGTCAATGGGTCCGGAGCACACTTGCATAATCACGAATCCAAGTCAGGATCATCGCAAGCTCAGCTCTTAGTTGATCTGCAACGAAATTCTATCAGTCATTAGCGACAATCCTTTTGTGAAAGTGAGTACAATAATAGCTCATATCCTTCTGTGGCATAATGATTTGATGCGAAGAAATAAAAAGGGTCGCCCTAACAGCACCCGTATTCACACGGAGATGGATGCAGGAGACAAAATGGTGAGGTTGTGTGGTTTGTGCCGCCAGCCAGGCCACAATCGTACCAAGTGTCCAAATGTGGGCTCTAACACAGCACTATATTTTCAATTGTAAATTTGTCTATTTATAACAACAAAAAATTTTATTTCATTGATGGCATACTTAACTGATTACAACGACATAACATAACATAACATAACATAACTTAATAGCAAAACATCACCAACTCATATAATCAGCTTATCTAGGAAATTACAACCATCAACTTAATTTTCTGTTCTAACATCATCATCATGAGGACGCCAGCATCATTTTCCACTTTCCTCCAAGACCGGGTGAATCTATTTGGACCAGACTTCTCAACCAGCCGCTCAATCTTCCAGATCTTTTCACCTTCCGTAAATTCATCTTCTAGCCAGCGGTAAAGTTCCCTATGCAAATGCTCCACCGTCTGCGTGTTCCAGAGTAACATCTTCATCGGAGGCTTGACAGCTGAGTATACAACTAGGGCGTCTCTTTTCATCATTGGAAATTCTGGCAACGGTTCCTCCGGTGCTGATGATGATTACGACGGACGGCGATTTAACCACTCAGACATGGTGTTGAGAAGGGGAGAGTTTGGGATATTGGTGAGGGAAGAGAGGAAATTAGGGTTTTGGTGACAAGTGTTGTGCAATAACAAGTGAGGGTGAACCCTTATTTATAGGCAAATGATACCCTATTAAATAATATAATTAATTATATTAAAAAAATAAAATTTTAATCGTTTGAAAAAAACTACTTACACTGAGGCGTCATCCCATATGGCGCCACCCCTGGAAATTAGGGCACCCCAATTACACTGAGGCGCCATCCCACATGGCGTGTAGGAATTTTTTGAAATATTTTTGCCTGAGTCGCCATCCCATATGGCGCCTCAGGTCTTTCTGTTTTCCAAAACTAGGCCACTTCGGTAAATCTTCTAAAACGTGTGTTTTTTTAAAAAAGTAAGTTATGTGAAAAATAAAATTCAAATTATTATGTTTGACATTATTTTATTATTTAATATTATAGTCTCTTATGATTCATTAGTAAAAGATGAATCTTATCGATAAGGGTTATGACATATATGCGTTGGAGTTTTTTTTTTGATAAGCAAGAATCAATAAAAAGAGATTAAGGAAATCTCAAACCAAAGTACAGGAAATACATCCAAAAAGTCGGGATACACCCAAAAACAACCCCAACAAAACAACCCTACTACAAAAAATCAAAGGGAAATTTGGTCCAATCATAAAGGCTACAACTCCGCCTTTTACGATTACCAAAAACCAACCAATTCCAGGAAGAAGCTACTATAGCGTTAAATATGGATTCGAGATTACAAACTTCGTCCTTAAACAATATATTATTCTTAAACCTCCAGATATTCCAACAAGAAATAAACCAAATGGAATTAATAGATTTCTCCTTACTTGTACCTTTTAGCCGTTGTAACCAGGCCAAAGCGTGAGAACAACAGTCCGACTCCGTGATCCAATCTATGGCCACCCAATCACACACCAAATTCCACCCTGAAACAGATTTAGGACAATTAAAGAAAAGGTGAGAGGAGTCCTCATTTGTCCTGAAGCAAAACATACAAACCTTGTCGTGATGATTGTCGATAACACCTCTCGCTACCAAATTTAGACGGGTTGGCAGCCTATCAATTACTAACCTCCAAGCAAATACTTTGACTTTCAAAGGAATATCCGTCTTTTAAATAATTTCCATTACCTGTATAGAATTATCGTCTTCCGAAACCAAGGCTCCATAAGAGGAAATACTATCATAAAATGACTTTACAGAAAAACCATTCATTAAATCTAAACTCCAATGCCATTTATCTTGATCATTGAAAGACAATTGGACAGGCTCTAAAGCATCTAACAGCTCAACCAGTTCGCTGTTCATCTGCTAAGAGCTATTAGGAAAAAAGTCAAAAAAGTTCCAGACCCACCTCTCTTCGACCCACTCGCCCATGTCTGAAACATCGCATGATTTATTATTGCAAATCTGGAACAGGTTTGAATATGTATCCTTTAAAGACCTACCACCAAACCACAAAGAATGCCAAAACAGAACCTCTTTTCCATTGCCAGCAACAACAGTGATGAAGTTATAGAAAGATACTTGAGGTATAGAGTTAGATACTGACAGAACATCCTTCAACCATGTAGAATCAAAATGCATACTCCCAACCACGTTAAATAACTGAACTTTATGGCTCAAGTTACCATACCTGCCAGAGAGAATAGGACGCCAAATTGCATTACCTCCGTTGCTGAACTTCCACAGCCATTTAGATAGGAGAGCTTTGTTGAAGAGACTAACATGTTTGATACCAAGTCCACAGCAACTTTTCGGTTTACAAACCGTCTTCCAACTAGCCCAAGAAATAAAACCTCTACTCGAGTTACCCGCCCACAAGAAACACCTTTGAATTGCGATGATGTCCTTCACGACCTTTTTAGGAACCTTAAAGAAGGATAGATGGTGGATCGGAAGATTCGCTAGCACAATATTAATTAGGGTGACACGCCCTCCAATCGAGAAATTACGACCTATCCAATTGGATAACCTAGCCCTCATACATTCCACCACCGGCCGCCAAAAAGAGATCCTCCGATGATTACCTCCAACTCCAAGGCCAAGGAATTTAAAAGGCAGAGGCCCGATTTACAATGAAGGAAATTCTCTGAAGTAATCAAGAAATCGGGGTCTATTCCAACACCATATAGACATCTCTTTGAATAATTAATCTTTAGGCCAAACGCAACTTCGAATCCACGCAAAATAGCCTTGAAAGCCCAAATGTTCAAAACCGAACCATCACCAAACAAGAGGGTATCATCTGCAAACTGAAGGATATTTACCGAATCGGCGTTACTGAATTTAAAATCAACCACGATATTGACAGATGAAGCTCTCCTCACTAAGCAAGCCAAACCCTCTGAAACAATCGCAAACAAGAAAGGAGATAGAGGATCTCCTTGCTTTAATCCTCTCGTCGCCTTGAAATCTTTAGAGGGACTACCATTAATTAAAACCGAAAGGTAACAATTGAACACTAAACCACGGATCCACTTCAACCAATTGTTACCAAATCCCATGTTAATCAACATTGATTCCAGAAAGTTCCAATCCATACAGTCATAGGCTTGGGCAGAGTCTACCTTGAATAATAAGCACTTCTTCTTTTTTCTTCTTGCAAACTCGATGGTTTCATTAGCCACTAGAACACCGTCCAGAAGTTGGCGACTTGGAATGAAAGTTGTTTGAGTAGGAGATATCAGCTTTCCTATCACAGAACTTAACCTTCTTGCAAGCATTTTAGAGCTGATTTTAAGTACAGAATCGATTAAACAAATTGGTCTAAAATCTTCGAACTTTTGTGGGCTATCCAATTTAGGCACAAGGGAAAGGAAAGACGAAACAAACGTTTTATCCAAAATTCCAGAATAGAAGAAATCAAGAACACAGTTAGCAACATCAGATCCCACTATTTCCCAAAAAGATTTGAGGAATTTGAAGTTAAAGCCGTCAGTTCCTGGACACTTGTTACCATCACTATCAAATACAACAGCCTTAACATGACCAAGCGTAAACTCAGACTCCAAGAACAGCTTATCTTCCGAGCTAAGGGCAGCTAAGCTATCAAAACTGCAGTGAGTATTTAATCTAATCTGAGCTTTGAATTTCTTCTCAAAGAATACCTTAGCCTCCTGCTTATTAACACAGGATCGTCCAACAAAGTACTCCCCACTTTAATAACAAAAATATTATTGGCCCTATACCTTGCTTTAAGAGAATCATGGAAATATCGCATATTATTATCACCATCACTCACCCAGTTGCTTCTGGATTTCTGATTAAGCATAATCTGTTTAAGCTTAAGACTTTTCCAAATATCTTCTTGGATCTCCAGCCTCTCCTTCACATTACCATCATCTTGACTATTATCATTATCATCCAAATTCAACTCTAACTCATTTAAATGAGTAATGCTATCATCAATTTTCAAATCAAGCCATCTGAACACGTGAACATTCCACCACCTAAGATCGTTTTTTAGGACTTTAAATTTATTCCATAAGACATTACTGGGAGAACCAGACAAAGATACCGAATTCCAAGACTTTTTCACAAAATCTAAAAAGCCTTTATTCTCCAACCAACAATTAAAGAACCGGAACGGCTTCGGGCCCCAATTTACGGACTTCGACTTCAACCAAAGCGGTCGATGATCAGATACGTTTCTATCTCCCACCCATTGGTTCTTCAAATCCAACTTATCAATAACAGCATCATTAACTAGAAATCTGTCCAATCTACTACGGCTAAGCCCATTAGAATTAAACCAAGTATATTTACTTCCTACAACAGGCAGATCAATCAGGTTCAATTCCTCAATGAAAGATTTGAATTCCAGCATCTCACCATAGTTAGCACCACTCCTGCCATTCCTCTCCTCCCTGGCTTTTATAGCATTGAAATCTCCAGCTATAACCTAACCCCCACTAGGAAGCCGATTCTTAATGTCAATCAACTCTGACCAAACTCCTTTGCTCATTAATTACACACGCCGAGTGAACGTTCAAGACATACAGATTCATATTATTCCAAATAAAATGAATACCCAAATAGCCTTTCCCTCTGAAAGTCGAACACGCCAAAGCCAGGTCCTTTCTCCAGATTGTAAGAATCCCTCCAGATTGCCCATCAGAACTTGACATCGTCCAGTCATAACCTGACGACCTCCAAATGCTTTGAACGACCCCATCATCTATATGTCTCAACTTGTTTTCTTGAAGTAAACATAAATATGCCTTGCCCTTACAAAGAATATGAGATATTCTCCTTTTTAGAGAACTACAACACCCTCGGACATTGAACGACACAATATTCATTGTCCACCACTTTCTACATTCTCCTTAACTCTTTTACCTTTTTTATCATCCTCATCCAACTCCCTAAGGATGCTAACCAAAGCGCCATCCTCAACGTCACCCTCAACCCCTAATTGTTTCATGGTGTTCAAGACTTTAGTAGTAACATCATCTAAAGCCTTCTTACATCTAAAATTTCCTTTAAACACATCAGTATCTGTGATTGATTCATTACACAACAGCGAATTAGACCCAGCTCTATCAAGAATAATACCCGGGTGAGAGGGTTTAGACTTTCTTATAGTAGGCAATCGACTGGGAATAATCGGGAGTTGTACCGCAACATGGAGGAGGGAAGAGTAATAAGAAGGAGAGTATGGAATTTTAAAACTATCATAAACATCGTGGAGCAATTTCTTTTTCCTATTTTTAGCCCATTTAGACGGCCAAATTAATCCACCAGAAGGCCCAGAAATTGGGTCTGAACAATTCAGGTCCACCACCAAACCATTCAAAAAACCTTCACTTTTAATATTATTACCCACAACTGCCACGTCCTTGAACTTATGAAAAATAAGTCCATCAATCAATGCAACCTTATCAATTAACTTCGTTCCCCCTTTATCCACCATATTAGCTACCAATGAATGGGTCCCACCCAATGGCACAACTCCCATGGTTGGATTTAAAATACATTTATCCAACCCAACAACAGGTTCGTTTGACACGTTACCAACCCCTCCAACCTCTTCTACTATCTCGAAAGTAGCCCCAACTATGGAAAGGTCAACTGACCCACCACCCCCTATATCTGACACTTCCTTAACATGTGAAACATCACAATCACCAGCTAGTTGGGTAGGGTTGCTAGACTCAACCACTTCCTCCTCGGAGCTACCACCCCAATCACTATCACCTTCGTCGGAGGAGTCAACGAAATCCAATGAAGAATAAACTCCATCCCCCACTTTATCCACCAATTGAGACGACGACGCCAGGTAATCACAAAAATCCTCAACCAAAGAGACTTCAAAGGATAAGTTATTACACTTAACAACCACAATCTCATTCAATATTAAAGGCAGTTTTGTTTTTATCTGGACACAAGAAACTTCCAACTTAGCCTTCCTAAGCGTAGCCTCATCAATCTGGATTCACTTTCCCATCCCGTTCACAATAGATTGAAAAGTTGAAGAATTCTAGGTTGCAAACGGAAGTCCATAACACTTGATCCAGACAAAACGCTTAACATCAACCTCCTCTAGAGTCCATGGCTTTAATGAAGAAAACCATTTGCCAAGACTAACTTCAGCTTCAACAATAAATTCATCTATGTTACCCTCGTCAATCTCTTCGATCAGACATTTGTTAGCACCAAAGGGTGACACTTTAATATTGAAGAACCCCTCTTCATGCAAGTTCCTTTGAATATCGAATACATAAACTCCTTCAACCACTACACCAACTCTAGCTTTTTCAAACCTTAATTTATCCACATTCTCTATGGTAACCTACACCTCTGAAGGCATATGATTCATCAGGATAAATTTCTTGGGTTTACCACCTCCCACAGCTTGAGAAAATAATCTCCCATCCGTAGTCTTCCCTCTTACTCCCCCACCTGAAGTGAAACCACCTTTACTCCCAAACTGTCTTCCATTTCTAGGACCCAAGTTTTTCTCTTCCAGCTGGAACCGTGGTACACTGACAAATAATTTCTTCCCCTTCAGAATAATGTTATCAAGTTTAATCGCCATCATACGAGAATCTTGGATCTTTCTGAACTTTGCAAATCTGGACCTCTTCCCGCGTTTGTCTCTTCTCGTTGGTATATAAACTTTCGAAATCACCCCATAAACTTTGAACACCTCAACAAGATCTTTAGCATTCATCTCTTCAGGAAACTCTGTAACGAAGAAAGAGGTCGTTTCTTCGCCTACTGTACCTTTACCGTTGTTCTCCTTCCACACGGAAAGTCTATCTATTTCCGAGACCCTCCGCTTACCACCTACCTTAACCCAAACCATCTTGGGAGTCCAAAGATTGCAAAACCAAAACAAAATGAACGCTAGCAACACAAACTAATCACCCTTGCAATTCTATTTCTAAGAACAAAATCAGTAAAACTGAACCAGAACCACTCACAATCTCCTAAGAACCGTACCAATAACAAACCTAAACGACACATTCAGACAACCAATGACTCAGTAAAACCCAGAAGAAACCAACTCCTTACCAAGCCCCCTAAACCCTTAAGCCAGGAATTTAAGCCGAAGATAAGGGAGAAGCTCAACCAGTATCTACTTCGTACATTGTTCTAAAGGAGGAGGATGTTAAGCATTAACATGATTCTTAGTTGTCTACCTCTCCAACCAACTCACATATTCAAAAAACAATACGAAGAACATATATGCGTTGGAGATTATATATTATACATGTTAGATCTCAAGTTGATAAACTCTAATTTGAAGTAAAATTTCTATATTTTAATGGTTTTATTAATTTTTTATTTGTCTTAAATGCATTAAAATTATATTTATTATAATAGAATTATCTATTTCTATATATAAAGGGGATACATGTTTTTGGAGTGGCTTATTTTGATTCCAAAATTACCCTTTTCACAACTGTAAGTTACAAACCAAAGAAGATTTAGAGATTGAGCGGTTAAAAAAGCGGTTTCTCAATGCTTAAATGGATATAAATATAGGTGAAAGAATATGGGAGAATTACATTGATGCGACAAATAAAAATGAAGACAAGAAAACAGTGTGAGTCAACTATCTAACCATTACTAATCAGTTGACCAAACTTCCAAAATTGCCCTTCCCTTTAAATTAAATTACACTGCAAAAAGGACATTTTTGTAACACTCTAATTCAACACAATTCTTCCCTTCTTTTCCCAATTTGTAACCTATTCCTATACACGTATCGTCAAACACAAAACACACTACTTTTCTTTGTCCATTCTCTCTCCATTTCAACGACTACGTTTTCCTCTTTCTCTGCTCCTCACTAAGGTAATCTTCCCACCATTTCATGTATCTCGCTTCCTTCCTCTTCATCTGTCAACGACAACTATGGTTTCTGCATCCTTTTGCATTCTTTCATCAACGTTTGCAAACCCTAATCCCATCCCTTTCTTCCCTTTCTCTATTTTCCTCTTCAAACCCTAAATTCGTCGTCGCCCCCTGAGTATATTCAGCTTAGAGTTTGATGCTGCCAGAAGCACAGGTCATCTTTGTCCTGTAACTGTTGAAAGCTTCGAAGTTTGTTTCGAAACCTTGCCGTCGACCATGTTTCTTCATCTGTGTCTATTACTCTTATCTGGTTCTTTATCTCTATTTATTCCTCTTTCTATTTCTATTACTAACGTTGTTTGATTTTTTTGCAGCTATAGTTGTTTGATTTTTTTCAGCTTGGTCTCTTTTAGTAGTGGTTACCTACACCATGTTTCAAGATCAAGTTTTGAATTTGCGGTTGTTGATGTGACTCTTTTTTTGGAAATACTTGATGATTATTGTCTAATCATATCGACTGATTTCATCCCTTGCCAAAACTACAACCTGTTATGGTTGTACTAATATTCTATTTCCATTTCTAATCCAAGTTTTTTCGTGTCATGCTGACTTCCACAGGCAATACATTTTGACAGCTAACCCAACATCCTCCTGTGTAAAGATCTTTTGAAACATCAACATGGCCCGTTCTTAGCAAAAACAAACTGCAGCACCATTGGCGACAACTAAGGTAGAAGGATGCTGAATCATGACTCTTGTATAGAGCTCATTGGCCTTTTCCAAATGAATGGCTTCTGACTCTGGATTTCTCTTCTCATTGCGAACTGCAGCAGGCAAGACCAAGTAGACCATATGCTTATTTTAGTCTTTCCGTATAACTTATGCACTGCACATTGAGGTTATTAGCAATTCTTCCAACTGTTTTCAATTATTCTTGATATACAATATTATCGTGACATTATGCAGGTTGAGATTGAGTATTTGTACCATTTGCATTACTTGTCTTGACTGTGTTGTGAGTTAATTGTTAAATGGTTTCCAAACATGATTTTCCTTCAAGAGTTCAGGTGTAGCAGCCACTATATAGAATCAATGGAAATGTTTTTTGGTTTTTGTTGAACGGTTATTGTACATAACTTTCTAATATATTTTACTGTTGTTTCCCTTTTGTTTCTAAACTTGTCTCTGTTGGTGTTTTCTACTACTCATCATAATGACTATAGCAGAAGTGATTTTCCAGTTGATTTTGTTTTTGGTTCAGGAACATCTGCTTATAAGGTGGAAGGAGCTGCTAATGAAGACGGAAGAACTCCTAGCATTTGGGATACCTTTGCACATGTTGGTTCGCTTATTACTTCAATCCGTCTTTTTCTTCATGTTTTATCTCATCATTCATCTGAACAATTTTAGAATATGATATGTTATTACAATTTAACGGTTTGGGCATGGTGGAAATGGAGATGTTGCTTGCGACACATACCACAAATACAAGGTAGACAATAGGCATTCTTTATGATTCATTTGTTAATTTCAAGCATTAGTTGGTTAAGACAATCCAAACAATAATGCAGGGAGATGTGCAGCTCATGGTTGAAACAAGCCTTCATGCCTATTGATTTTCCATTTCTTGGTCCAGATTGATACCAAGTACTTCGTCTCAAGTTTAACTTTAGTACTTATCCATAAACACTGAAATTTTATGTCTAAAATGCTTATTCATAATTCTTGGATGGTAGAGTAATTTTATGTTGTCTTTTTGTTGTTGTTTGTGGTGTCCTTAGAATGTATCATTTTGTTCTTCATTGAGTGTAATGCGGACTTTGATAGCCTAAATAAATATGTGCCTGTGTTTTATTGCAATGCAGGTATGCTACAAATATTGAGATTAAGAGAATTGAACTCTTTCACGGGCCAATGAAGGGTAGACAAAAATCATAGTGTGCCAAAGCTCTTAAAGTAAATGTTGGAACTGAACCTGATACAGAACTTGGTCCGGTTATCAGCAAACATGTTAGCTTAAGATTCCTAATTTCCTTTTTTCCAAGGTGCATTTTAACTAAAAATTTGAATAACAAATCTCGAATGTGTCGTTCAAGAATTACTGCTATGGCTATTCAATTCAATCTCATTTTCACACCGATTGTTGTGTATATTTTAGCTAACATGAGTTCAACTTGGATGTTGCAAGTGAAAATGAGTTCTAATCTTAAACATTTAAGAATAAATTGAAAATGAGTAAATAATTCAATGTTATGTTTCTGCAAGTTATTTTGATTCTAACCATATTCTTTGTAGCATGTTTTCAATAATTAACATTATAAATTTATTCACGAATCGATTAACTTGCAAAAGCTGGAATCGTAATGATGCTGTTTTGTTTCGAAAATGATAGTTTTTGTCATCTTTGCTAACTTTCTTTTCCCATTTTGATCACGTATGCTGTAGCTAAAATAATCGAGATCATTTAGTTCCTGAGTTGGCACGGATAATGGATGCCAATGATGGATGCTGCCGCTGAGGTTGAATAAAATCTATTTGTTGTTAGTGATGCTAAGGTATGATTAAATATGTTTAATTGCTTAGTACATTGTTTTTTAAATTCTAATGCTTTATGTATTGTATATTAAATAAGTGGGATGTCGCGGGTTCGAAATTGCGCCACACCCCTGCAGTCGAATGTCGCTACATAGCTACCAACTGAGTTGGTTTAACGGGACTATTTTGTATTTATTATGGCATAACAAGACTATGTAATATGTATTCTACCAACAGAGAAACATAAATAAATCTGTCATACCTAATAAGGCTCATGAAACACTGCTATTTGATTATCATTATTATTTTTTTAATGACCTAGCCAAATAAAAAAGAAAAAGAATGAATGATCTATGTTCTTCTTGGTCTGTTGTTTTGTTCTATTGTATCTCAATTGTAATATTATATTACTCCCCCTAATTCTCTGCAATGTAACCTAAGCAACACCTATCTGATTTTTCTTTCAGTTACATGGACAAATGTGCAAGGCTCTTTCTAAAGTATATTGCAAAGTATTGTCAGTATATCCTTCTTTTGAAGCAGCTAGGCCTAGGAGTAAAATTATTTGATACATTGCGATACATTGTAACTAGGCCAATGAAATTCTGCAATGTCGTTGGCAAAGCAAGGTTTACTCGGTGCTGAAGTCGTCGGTGTTCCTAACAAATGGGGTTCATTACTTGTCAGGAATGGAAGCACTTTTGCTGCTAATTTGTCAGATCAGAAGGAGAATAATAATCATCTTGAGAAGACTACTTCTTCCCAAGGTAGTGCTGGTGCTAATGGTGGAAACAAAGATGAAAAAGGAATAATGAGTTATTGGGGTATTCTCCCCCAAAGATCACAAAACAAGATGGTACTGAATGGAAGTGGAATTGCTTCAGGGTATGTATCTTACTACATATATTTATTTTACCAATGTTTTCTATATATATGCTTTTTTTTATTGATTTGGATTTTTGTAACTCTAGCCATGGGAGACATACAAAGCAGATGTTACAATTGATCTGAATAAGCATCATGCACCAACAACTTTTCTCGACAAAATGGCTTATTGGACTGTTAAAAGTCTTAGGTACCCTACAGATCTCTCTTTCCAGAGACGGTATGGATGCCGAGCAATGATGCTTGAGACTGTAGCATCTATTCCTGGCATGGTGGGAGGAATGCTACTTCACTGCAAATCGTTGCGCCGATTCGAGCAGAGTGGTGGATAGATCAAAGCGTTGCTAGAAGAATCCGAGAACGAGCGGATGCATCTAATGACATTCATGGAAGTAGAGAAACCAAAATGGCATGAGCGTGCTCTTGTCATAACTGTGCAAGGTGTTTTCTTTAATGTTTATTTCTTAGGCAATTTGGTGTCGCCAAAATTTGCTCATCGTATGGTTGGTTACCTTGACGAAGAAGCTATTCATTCTTATATTGAGTTTCTCAAGGAGCTTGATAAAGGGAATATAGAAAATGTTCCTGCTCCAGCTATTGTTGTTGACTATTAGCAGCTTCCACCGAATTCTACTTTGAGGGATGTCGTTATGGTTGTTATAGCCGATGAAGCGCATCATCACGATGTCAACCACTTTGCATCAGTAAGTTTTCCGTTTCGATATCTTCTTATATCTATAAGTTTTTTATGCTTCATGTGCTTATGTTGGCTGAGATTGAAGAGGTCTGATTGTATTGTAATGTAATGAATTGCAGGATATACATTACCAGGGAAGAGAATTAAGAGAGGCTGCTGCTCCAATTGGTTATCACTAGAGTCCAATCTGTTGGCCTATTTTGGTAGTGAACTGTAAAAGTTTTTAAGACTCAAATTCTGAAGTCATTTTGGCTGTAAAAAATAAATAAAGTACTTTTGGTGACAATTAGTATTAGTTGTTATTGATTTGTCTAATGATGGCAATGTAAAAAACAAGGAGGAATCTTTGTTTGTTTGAAGTCACGAGTGTTTGAATTCTACTGTATGATAGATCTGAGAGCTTCATGATAAACTTTGCTTTGTTATATTTGACCAAAGCTTCTATTAGTTATATTGTACATAACTACTGTTAGAGACATGCTGCCACTATTTTATCTTAAGAACAGAATCAGATTTCAACTTCAAGGAGATAAATGAGAAGAATGAACTTGTGAAATTGAAATATTTTGACGAATTTTGACTCTGAGAATTGTGTGTAAATAAAAACAATAATTATGAAACTCAAGGAGCAACAATCAAGGAAAGGGCGTGAACTCCCAAAATTATCCTTTTACAACAAATTATTTACACTAACAAAAGGGCATTTTAATAAAAATGTTAATAATCTATTTTTTTTAATTTTAATTAAATTAAAATTTAATTTATCTCACGGGTCACTATCAACACAATATCTATTTTATTTCATTTATTTTTCAAATAATTCTCTTACTTCTATTTAAATTACTTCTCTGATTTCTAATTTTTTTACATCATCTTGATTATTTACTATTATTAATTTTTACATGTTTCAATATATATTCATTTGAAACTAAACAACAATAACCCGTGCGTCAACACGGGTTTCTTACTAGTTTTTTAGTGTAAATTAAACTATTGTGGAGAGGACACCCGAAATTTGTGACTGCATATGTTCTGGGGAGACAAGCGACACAGCATGAAGAGATCTGAATTCATCTTCTGGTGCATATAACTTTTTTATTCTTCTCTCTTTTTCAATATGTTCTATCTATGTATTGTGTTATTTAACTTATATTATTTAAGATATTCCATGTTATTTGTTTACATTATTTTCATTAATGTATAGTATTGAAGTCTCTGTTTATATTATTTTCAGTGATGTATAATATTGAAGTCTCGAGAAATATAAGGCTATTAATTATCAATATTTACAACTATAAACTTCCTTTTTTTTTGGTCTAACCTGTTATTTGTGAATATATTCTATAGTTTAAGTTGTTACAGTATAATTATTTACACAATTGTTGAGAACATTGTAATTTAAAAAGTCATGCAATATTGAAATACAATATGATATATTTTACCACCAGTAAGAATGTAAGATAAGTAGAAGGAAATTTCTTTGGTGTAGATACTGTACACTTTAAATAGTACAACCAATCAATATTCTTTTGCATAATACTACTTATAGACTTTGAGATGATTTTTCTTTTATTATTTACTGTTTTAATATTTTAATTTGATAGAAAAAGAGAGTGATTTACCATTTTGTATGAGATAATTGTTTCATGTTAATGAATTATTAAAACAAAATGAAAGAAATAAACTACTGTTTTCTACAATTAAAAAAAGATGCATGTGTACTCTTTTTTTCAACATGTATTTGTTTGTATTACAAGAATTTATTAGGATTGTTATGTTGTAAAAGAATATTCTTATGTGTGTGGTTGTGATTACTCCATTGGTGTCTTATTTGTTTCATCTTTAAAACTTGAAACTTGGAATCATGACAGAGAGTTATATTCTCCATTGCATATAAAGAATTTGGTTTTCGCCATTAAATTAGTAGTGCTTAAATATGTAATATATATTTACATTTATAACGTATATATTAGAATTTATTATATATGATTACTCACATATAAGTTGATGTTTCAGAATTTACACCTTATAAACCATGGTGCAACATAGTTCTTTCTGTGCAGCATTCACGTCAGAATTTACATTTAATTCGAATATCAAACATTATTTGCATGTTCTTTGTCATCCACATGCTTCCGTGGTAAACGACCATATGTATGAAACTTCTTTGAAATTAAATAAGAAATAAAACTTCCACTCAATATACAAGGTTAGTTTGTTTTGCATTTGTCTTCTGCCTTCCATTCTTAACAATTTGTTTAAGTTTTTTTCTTTTCTTATGTGTTGAAAGAGTTATATGTTGTTACCATTTGTGCTCCACTATAATTATTGCTATTAAATATAATTATTATTAACCATGGATAATAATTGAAATGATTTTGTGAGAAAAGATCATCTAATGCTAAGAGAATTTCTTCAATGTGTAAGTATGTATATTGTTCCCTTTTGTGCTCCACTGTAATAATTGCTCTTAAATGGTAATAATGGATTATGGTTTTCAGACCAATTTATCAATGCAACAATCAAATTGGGATGGTTTAAATTGATAAAACATGTTGCATTTCTAAGCAACTAATTTCTAAATTGTTTAAAAAAATTCCATATTTTTTACCTTAACTTATGGTTTAAATTGATAAAACATGTTGCATTTCTAAGCAACTAATTTCTAAATTGTTTAAAAAAATTCCATATTTTTTACCTTAACTTCTAATCCAGTAATATCAAATCAATATTTAATCTAACCAAAAAAATGATTGTTTTTCTAAGAGACCATGAAATATTTAATTTGGCTCAATCCATCTCATACACAACATCATAAAAAAAAACACTAACAAAAAAGAAATAAATAAGTAAGCATTGCAACAAAAACTGAGAAGAACTCAATGCATGTTTTAATCCGTTAACCCAATACAATAACATGCAAGTCTGAGTCAACTCTGCAGACATACTCTTGCTTCACAGTCTATTAGAGACAGATATTTATACATTTTTATGTATACTCACTAAAAAAACAGACAGACAATGCTTATCACCAATTTTGCACAAAAAAAAATTAATTTATATATTAACTCGTGCACGTATTAAAAAAAGCAGACAAACGGGCACGGAGACGCTATTAAAAAAAGCGGACAAACGGGCACGGGGACGCAAGTGAATAAGAAAATATATAGCTATTGAAACAAAGAGGGCGTTTAGCATTGTTATTAAAAAAAAACATCACCAAAGAAGTTGGAAATTCAGCAAAATTTCTCGACATAATACAAATATATTTAAGGATGAAACAACACGATGAAAGAATCTTGATATAAATAAAATGAATCCTAGATTTAAAATAAAAAATTATTCACTTTCAAATTTCTAACATAGAAATACAATCTTCGACTAAAATTTATGTGTCAAGTCACTAATAAAATTTTGTTAGTCACTAAATTTGTTAAGAATATTATAATCAAATCACATTATGACCAATTCGAGTGTTTGAATACACATAGCGATATGATAGGTTATTTTTTATATGTATTCTATAATGTCTTCATAGTATAAATACTTATTTTAAATTTCAACTTGAGTAAAACTACGTAGGATATGAGAAAATAAATAAATAATTTCTTTATATATATATATATATATATATATATATATATATATATATATATATATATATATATATATGTATATCTATCATTAGATAATTGGATTATGGAATCCTCTAAGTACTTTAAGTATTGACATTTTGGATCAATAGAGCAACTAATGAACTCTGAAGAGATCAATTATTTTATGAAAGTGACAGATTGGTATTTATTAGTTCGAGAGAGTATTTTAAGATAACTTTAATAATTGATCAATTGGGCTGAGATGATAAAATATCAATTGGAGATGTTTTACCTTATTGGATTATATTATATAATAAGGTTATATATATATATATATATATATATATATATATATATATATATATATATATATATATATATATAAGAATAAGAAGTTAGTAAGAAGAAGAAGAAAAGAGAAAGAAGAGAAAGAAGAGAAAGAAGAGATGAGGAAAGAGAAAAGAGAAGAAGAAGCTCGGATCATTGTTCACCAACTTCTTCAAACTCCTCTTCGATTATCGGGTGGGTTCTAGTTAGATACTCTAAGTTCTAGAAATATAAGTTTAGAACTTAGGTTAGTTTTGAGAGGAAATGATTAAACGGATCAATTAATGAAATCTAACATATGAAATTTGATATAAACTGCGTAGAATACTTGTTGTTATGTTTGGAACATGTTTTGTTTGATATTTTATGGATTGGAAGTGTTTGGGTGGAAGAAATGATGGATTTTGACCCCAAATGACCTATATTGACGTTGCTGAGAATTTCTGAGTTCGTGAGTTCGCCTAGCAAACCACAGCGAAGGGCAAGGCGAATGTTCGCCTAGCGAACTTTATGCTGTTTTTTCTCTGCCTTGGTTCGCTGGGGTTCGCCTAGCGAACCCTGGAGCGAACGTGACAGATTTTTCCATCTTGTTTCCTTCATAACTTTTGATCCGTAACTCGGATTGAAGCACGGTCGGATGCGTTGGAAAGCTATTTCAATGCTCTTTATGAGAGTGAAATAGAAACATATGTTTATGCCTTGGATTGATTAGAAAATTATGGAAAAGTAATGTATGTGTGAAAAGTGTGGTTTATGTTTCCGCCAAAATTCATGAATCGGAAAGCCGATTGATATGGGACTTAAAGCCTTGGAAAGAGAATCCAATGTGCTATTAAATGGTGTGTGAGACCATGATTTAACCAAGGATGCTTCGTAGAGGATAGTAGTGGCTTGTATGCCTTAAAAATGTGTGGGAATTACTATGTGGTTTATGTTTGACATGTTATGCTACCTTGTGGGTCTTATGATTGATGTTGTAATATGCTTGTCTAATAGTGTTGTTGAACATAATTGGGAGGATATGCATGCTTAAAATAAATTTGGAAGAGTGAGGAATCTTTGCCCCAAAACAAATGGCATAGTTAAGATTGTTATAATTTTAGGATGTGAATGGAATTGTGATAGAAACTCTGGATGGCGACGCTCGTGCATTCATTGACGAGTTCTGGCCTGGAGTAGATAACCTAGATGGCAAGGCTCGGGCACCTGATGTAGGAAGGTACATCTGTGACGAGATTGGTCTAGGAGAGAGTGACACACTAGTATGAAACATGTGTGAATTATTGTGATTATGAGAAAAGGAGAATGTGGCCTTAAGGCATTGTGGCCTTGTGATTGTCGAATACAATCGCGTTTTGTGTGAGATCACGTAATCATAACCGTTTATCTTGAGTTCCAGTTTCATGAGTCTCGAGCTCCTCTGAAACATAGGCATGACTACTTGGCAGGTTTGATTCCCGCGTGCAGTACGAATGGCGCTCAGGCAGTGTATTCTTGTGATGGTTAATGGCCCTTGTGAAGTGACGGTTCATAACGCTTAATGGCCTGTAGAACCCGAATCCATTTATATGTCAAGTAGGTTACAAGGATCCATGACTCGGGTCGACTTCTAGACGTATAAGTGGACGAGAAAAGGGGATGCCTTGTGAGGTTATCGATTAGTGATATTTTGAGTTGATGAACTCATGACATGTTTCCATATAGTGTGAGATTGTGAAATAGTGTGAGATTTTGAAATAGTGTGAGATTGTGAAATAGTGTGAGATTGTGAACTCATGGTCATTTTCCCTTCCCCTTGACTTTTGTTAAGCTTTGCCTAGAACCTTGCAGAGCCGAGAGAATCCATAAGATAGGGAACTCACTGAAATTTGATGTATCTCACCCCACTATTATTGATTATTTTCAGGATGTATTTACAGGTTTGATTTACAAGTGGAGCTATGCTTGGATGTTTCAAGAGAAGCTTGGCTTTAATATTTCCGCTTTGATTTACAGGTTTGATTTACAAGTGGAGCTATGCTTGGATGTTTCTTAGATTTTGTTTTGGCTAGTTTCCATATCTTGCACCATAGATTGTATTATGTTTTTAGAAGGGTCAAGTATGTGAATTACACCATTAGGCACTTATGATGGTGTCAGTACCAAATAAAATGCCTGTATTGTATTATTCTAGATCAATATTATACAGGGCATTACATTTACTAACCATGAGACATTTGTTAGGACACACTACGCCAAAAAAGACCTTTAGCAGCATTTTTTTTCCTTTAGCAGCGCTGCCAAAGGTGGCGCTGCTAAAGGTAAAGACATCGCTTTTGTAATTGCAAAAGCGCTGCCATAGGTCCCCTTTAGGCAGCGTTTTTCTACTAAAAGCGCTATTTTTTGTTCCCCTTTAGGCAGCGCTTTTTAAAGCGTTGCCTAATGTGTATTATTTACCAACTTTAGGCAGCACTTTTTTTGGAATAAGCGCTGGTTTCCCTTCCCCCCTCCCCTTAGGCAGCGCTTTTTTAAGCGCTTTCTAATGTGTCTCTGCTTAATACTTTACGCAGCGTTTTTTTTTTGAAAAGTGCTTTCTTTAGTTCCACTTTTGGCAGCACTTTTTCAGTAAAAGCGTTGTCTTTTGTACACGTAAATTGTTTTACAAATTATTTGTTTTGGATGCGTTTTTTGTCAAAAGCGCTGCTAAAATTCCTTTTTTTAAGAAAGATTTTTTAAAAAAAATCTTATAATAGACCTGTATATTAACAAACCTGTATAACATAATTTTTTATCAAAACTTATCATAATTATATACTTCAATTTACAAGCCTTTATTCAACATAGGCCTTATGTACTTCAATTTACAATGCTACATAATTACATACTTCAATCACCATATATAGGCCTTATATTTCATAATTATACACAAGACTTTATCAATTAACCATTCTAATATTCATATTATGGTCGGCAACTTCAAAATTAATTAAGCATTCTAATAACAACTATTCATACACCATATAACCATTCTAAAAACCATTCCACTTCCAAAATAAAATAACCATTCTATAAAACAACTTCCAAAACTATACAAAGTATATACAACAACTTGCAACTTCCATACCCTATATGATTCTTGGCTCAATAAGGTATTGACACCAATCCTCCTTAATTTCTTCCAATTGTACTTTGGAGTAAGTAGCACACTTGAATTCATCAAAATACTACATAATATAACATAATATGCATGATTTAGTTAAAAGTATCAATATAGTAATTTTATACACAACATCAAAAAACGAAATATGATAATAAATGAAGTAAGAATGCAAATCTAACCCGTTTCCAGTATTATATGGTAAAAGATATAACTTTTCTATATCCATGCTGACCATAAATCTTTCGACTAAGTGAGATTGTACTAAAGTTGGATTCATCGCAATTAACGGTGCATTGATACAGTTGGCAGATAAGAAACCGAATCTTTCTGACAATTGATGCGGGCGTACCAATTTCTCATACAAGAACCTTAAATAAAAACATAATAAACATTAGATTATTCATTGAAATGAGTAAATAAATTGTTTAAATAATTAAAGAGAGTTAATCAGAATACCTGATGTTTGTATGCATAACACCGATGCCTTTTTCAGAATGATTAAAAATCTGATCTAAATCCTCTTTAGAAATTATTTCTGAATAAGAATAACCGAAAATACCTTCCTCCATAGGTATTTCACGAATACCATCGTCCGTTAAATTCGATGTTCCTACAAGTGTTTCAAGAGACGACCTAAATCGAGATACAATTGCTTTTTTTGTCCCGGTCCTTGCAAGAATCTTTTTTTGGTTGGACATGTTGCCTAATTCTGGCTTCCTGTTCTTTGCAACTCTTGGGCAAGAATCTAAAAATCATATAAGTTAGTAAAACATTTGAATATAGAATTAACACTTTTAATGTGTATATATTGAAAAATTTGTGCTAAATTAATTTCATAATAAACATATATAATTACCTCGGGAATTTTTTGTTCACAATTAATACTACATTTTTCACTATTATTATTAAACTCTGAACCACGCCTTTCTGACATATATTTTTCCTTATCCTTTTGTAATTCACGGAATTGAGCTCTTAATTCTTCCATGGCTTCCATCACTTGTTTATTGCTAGGATTTTGGCTCTTTGGACGCTTATTAATGGATGATGGAGTGACCCCAAATCTCTTACCCCTCACACGACCGGAATACTCAGGAAGATTTAATACTCGACTAAGTATGCTCCTGCAATCCTGGTCTTCACCTAGAGTTACGGACTGAGACAGAGTCTCCTGGAATTCATATGCATGAATGTCGAAAAATATTAGCGGGGATTAAAAAGCATAAATATTATATATATGTTAATAAGTGGGGTATAACACGCATAATGTTATACTTACACATTGCTCAAAAACTTGTTGACCATTTTCAGTAACAACTCCATCCCTTTCCACACGAGCAGCCTTCCACAAAACATGTTCCGGAACACATGTTTCATCACTTTTCTCTTCTTCTAACTACACATTAAGACAAATAATAAAATTAATTATAACACATGGGAAACAAGTAAATCAAAGTATATGTATATACTTACTATTTTTTGCAGTATGCGTGCATATCCCAAACGTCCCTTCCTGTATGGATACGCGGGTTATGATGCTCTTTGGAGATTTACGCCACTCAACTCCTGGAATGCTTCGGTTCTTCTTTTGGCTACAAAAGTTTCCCATTCTTCAGGTGAAATCAAGTCCACATACTTCATCGGACGTTCTGTTTCAATAAACTTTTCTTCGGCATCCTTAAGATACTTGTTTGATAGAAATGCTCGAAACCCTCTGAGTCTTTTTTCGGCTATTTGAATACAATACTTCTTTCGGTCATCACTAATATTAAAAGACCTCTAAAAAAAGAAATAACATAATTAGTAATTTAAAGACATAATCGGCAACAAAAACAAATAACATCACATATGCTACCTGTACCTCACTCCATATCTTTTCTTTGGCGGGTTTCAACGATGGATTTATCCAATTATCACAAGTAATTGGAATATGCGAACGAACAAGTGTACCAATGTAACTTGTCAATATTGCTCCGTTAGGCACAACAAGTTGGTTCGTACCATTCCAATGAACGTCATATTTAATTCCTTTATCTCTAGCACGAATGATGTTCTTCATAATAGTTACTCCTCGTGTAATATCTCCTTCCGCTTCTTGAATTGTTCCATGTCCATCAGTTTTTGAAGTATCATGTGAATTTTCCTCGTTACTAGCCATTTCACCTGTAATAAATAAAAACATCAATATAAAATGACACAATTATATTAAAAAACTTATAAAGCTAAACAAACTTATAGGGCTTAATATTTCGAAAAGAAGAATATAAAAACTTATAATATTTTAAAAATTATAAAAAAAAAACTTTTATAAAGCTAAATAAACAGACACTATTACTAAATTGAAATGTTTATTTAAATTCTCTAAAGTTTTCTAAAAGTATTCTTCATCATGATGTAAGGGTTCCTCATTTTAAATGGACTTTGTACTATGAAGAGCAATAAACAAATTCTCTCATTTAAATTGTTAGACTGATAATTCTTCCATTTCTTTTTCTCATTCCATTTACTCAAAGCCATTTCATACCCCCAAACATGCAAATAGAACTTCAAGAAAAAGGAGGGATTAAGTTCAAAGTCACTTCAGACACAATTATAAACAATGAACCTGATATGCTCTCAGTTTCAACATCAATCTTAATGGAATGAATTAAATGGTAATCTTTCTTAATTGTAAAGCACGGATTGTAGCAGCATCAAAACACCAACTATCAATAACTTATAAATTCACAAAGTTGTGAGTGAAGTCGATACAGATACGCAAACGGATAGGCAATAAATAATTGAAATCAAACAAACCAATATTTACAATATCCAACACAATGTACACAATAGCAGTAAGCAAACCGATAAAGACACAATGAACAGCTTAAGCAAACCACCATGAGAGGAAAATGAAATTCTGAAAAATGAAATGATGAAAAAATAAAACCTTACTCACTGTTTCAGAAGGCTTTTCTTCTCCGCCTTGTTCAAAACGGCGGCGGTGGGAGTAACGGTGAAGGGAGCAGAGAGAGAGACGGAGCTTTGTCATAGTAACGGTGGAAGGAGTAACGGCGGAGGGAGCAGAGAGAGACGGCGCTTTGTCACAGTATGGTGGAGGGAGTTACGGCGGAGGGATCAGAGAGAGAGAGAGGGAAGAAGCTTCGTCAAAAGCGAGCTTACGAGAGGGAGGGAGTTCACGAGCAAGAAGTGTTTGAAATGCTTAGGGTTTTTGAGGAAAATCTATTTTATTTTTTTAACTAAAAGACTTATAGCAGCGCTTTTGCGTTTTGCAGCGCTTCCTGTTTTAAAAGCGCTGGCTAATGTGTGGTGTACGAATGGCCTTTAAAAGCGCTTTTATAAAGCGCATGCTAAATGTTATCTTATAGCAGCGCTTTGTAATGTTATCCTATAGCAGCGCTTTCCTTAAAGCGCTTTCTAAAGTGTACCCTACATCTGGCCTATAGCAGTGCTTTTCTAAAGTGATTTCTAATGTCCCCCTTTAGCAGCGCTTTATTTCAGCGTTATTTATTTTTTGTTTTTTTAAAACTTATAGCAGCGCTTTTGGGAAAAAGCGATGTCTATGTAGTGCTGCCAAAACTCTTTTCTGGCGTAGTGACACCAAGTATAAAACAGGAATAAGTATAGCACCATATTTGAGCAATTATGAATAATTATAGTTATTGTTTTAACAAGTATTTAATAGAGATTTTGTTACTGTGTTATACAAGTGTTTAATGGAGATTTTATTTCTTTGTAAAATGTTTAGGGTCCTGGAGGTGTAGAGAAGACAGCAGCAACTCCTGCTGCTGTTCCACCAGTTGAAGCAGCAAAGCAAACCCATTGAGTCACATAATTTATGCCTGACGTGTATCTACAGTTGTAATATGCATAACTACTTTTTTCTGCACCATAATGGCCAACGTGTCAAGAAGTATAGAGGAATGGGTTCCCTTGAAGCTATGACTCAAGGCAGTGATCAAAGGTACCTTGGTGATACAGCAAAGCTTAAAATTGCCCAGGGGATTGTTGGAGTTGTTAAAGATAAGGGTTCTATGTTAAAGTTCATTCCATACACTGCACAAGCAGTAAGGCAAGGTTTTCAGGATATTGGTGCCAACTCTCTGCAGTCTGCACATGACCTTCTAAGATCCAGGGTGTTAAGGCTAGAGGTACGTTTGACCTTCTAAGCAGTCAATGTAGCTGCTTCATTTACACATTCAAAATAATTAATGTTGTTTGTTAACTGATTGCCAATCTTCTATTGAACTAACATACATAGTTTTTTTCATTAGCTTTTGTTTCCATGGTGATACTTATGGAAATGGTAGGAAACTAGTAATAGGATTAGGTAACTCTAGAATTAAAAAAGCCTTGTATTGTAGTTCCTGGTAGATGAAATTCCATTTCTTTTGTACTGTCTTGTAGCAGAATTTTTCTGTTTGCTGTTCTGTCATGTTTGGGGTATAGGATATGGCCATCTCTGATATGAGTTGGATGTGGTATCTCTTGCATGAGTTTTGTAACATTTTGGCATGTCGTATGCCCTTTAAACTACCACAAGGTATTGAAACTCCATTAGTTTATCAGAATAATACTTGATCTGCTTTTGTCCAGGTTCGTACCGGAGTAGCACAGATTGAAGGAGGAATTCATGGGCTGGCTTCTTATGGAAAGAAATACTTTTGAAGTTTGAAACCGTCATAAATGACAAGCTCGGTAGAAGATGTTGTTGCAATTAGTATTAAAGAAGGATGCACTTTTGATTCAGCTCATATTAGTATTAAAGAAGGTTTCGACAAAGCAGTATCCGCGGCATCTGAAGCAGTTCAGAAGATGGTTACAAAATCAACAAACAATGTCATGTTTATTTTCTGATAAATTTTGATTTTGATTGTAATGTCTTTGTGTCTCTTTGTTATTCTTGATTTGATATATAGAGTTGGTGCATTCAAAAGCTTTTGAGGTCAACTGTGAGTTTTTAGTTAGAAAAATTGTGTAGGATTTGGTTCAGTTTTACTTCATTCTTTATTGTGGATATTGATAATTTTTTTGTTTAATAAAATTATAAATTTTCATTGTATTTTGTATTGATTGAATTAAATATTGTTATGTAGAAATTTTTATATTTTTTTTTAAATAAATAGAATTACGGCGGTTCTAAACCGTCACTATTTTAAATGAAATATATAATATATAATTATGGCGGTTAAGACCGTCGTTATTTATAATGAAATATATATTATATAATTATGGTGGTTACAACCGTTGTAATAATATATTGGAGACGGTTTGAAACACCGTCGTGGAAAGTTATGGCAGTTGGAGCGACAATTTTACGAACCGTCGTAAAACAGCCTCGCGACACATGTTTCTACGACATAAGAAAAACCGTCGTGACTTGCAATTTGCATCGGTTGTAACCGCCGTAATCTTCCATAATTAACCGTCGTAATTTGCCAATTTTCTTGTAGTGATATTGTATATTGTAGAAGGCTTTTAATGGAGCGCAAAAGTTTGATATTGCTCCAAAACCCTTAACTGGGAAGGAAGTTTATAAAAGACAACAATACATTAATGTTGTCTTTGAAAAGAAACAAAAAAAGGCTTGTGGATAAAAATATTTACAAAACTAGGTCGGTGTTATTTGATCTTTCATATTGGTCAAGTCTTGATGTAAGACATTGTCTTGATGTGATGCGTGTGGAGAAAAATGTATGTGATACTAAGAAATCCCGTGAAGATATGGTTGTGATGGGTATGCGAGAAGAGTTAGCCGCAAAAGAAATACGAAATTGAACATATTTACCCCTAGCTTGTCACACTCTGTCTAAAAAAGAAAAAATGATTTTGCGATTGTTTATAGGCAATCAAAGTTCCCCAACGATTTTCATCAAATGTGAATAAACGTGTGTCAAAGAACGATCACAAATTAGTCATCTTAAAATATTATGATTGTCATGTCTTGATGCAACAACTTATATTAGTGGCTATGTGTGGCATTTTACCAAGAAATGTAAGTGTAACTTTAACTAGATTGTGGTTATTCATCAATGTTATATTTAGTTAAGTCATTGATCCTAGATATATAGACGAGTTGGAACATGAGGCTGCAAAGTATCAATCCAGGAATGACATGATCTTCAACTTGTCTAACCTCTCAAACACCAATAAAGGATCAAGAGGACTCCCACATTAAGAATCAAGCACAAGGTTGCAACATTCCAAGTGGATTAAGCCTCAAGATCGCCAGTGTCACCAAATTAGGGTTTTGGTCGACTGGGGCCTCCAGATGAAAATTTTACTCTGGGAATGAGCCAATGCTTCAAAGAACAACCCAAGATACTCCAAGGGACCTCATGGACCCAATCATCAAGTTAATTTAACCTCAGGGGAAGCATTCATCAAAAATCGGGAATTAGGGTTTCTTGACCTAATTCACCCCTAAGTTGACTTTTGGGACAAAACATGAGCCAAGACCTCAAGACATGATTTGAGGGTATCCATTACACTACATTGATCCATTTTCAACAATGGATTGATCCAAGAAGCTTGATCTACAAGTTTCAATTTCATCAGGACCACAATTAGGGTTTCGAGGGAAAAAATCAATTGTACCTTTGACTTTTGACCAAGACATGTTCCCAAACCTTGGGACATGATTCAATACACCCTATAACACCTATGAAATTTGTCCATTAGGTTTGATTTAGGTCAAGGACTCGATTTCACGAAGTATTGCACAGTTTGGATTTCATTCGATAAAAAGTCAACTGTGCACAAAATCAAGTTTGACTTTTTGGAATTTTTCACAATTATGGTTCCTTGACCCTAAAACAATGTTAATATATGATTTTAATCATCATTCATCAAGGAAAATCAAGAAAAGTGAGGTTTCTTGCAATAGGGGTAACCATAAAAAACTTAGAATTTTTCTAAGTTATGGAACAAAGTGACTAGGGTACCAACTTCCAAGGACCATAACTTGAGATCCAAGCAACCATTTTGGATGGTCCAAAGCTGGAGCTGTAGCTCTCATTACACTCTACTAAAGCTTCAACTACAGCTCATTCCAATTCCTCATGGATTTTTAGTTATAGAGTGATCAAAATGGCAAAAAACATGAAAATAACACTTTTCCAACACTTAGTGAAAATTTGCCTAAGTTGGCAGTCTTGAACATCAATGTTTATGATGATTTTTCAATTGGATCCAAATAGTTTCAAGATAAACTATGATCACACATGTGTTGTATCATATGAGGGCTTTCCAATGAGCCCAAAAACATGAGAAAACTCCACCTGGGCTAGAGGTTATGACAGTTGCAACATGCCTTGCTGCAAACTGTTTTGGCAAGGCAGATTTGTGCATAAGGGCTCGATTTGATCAAATTGTGCAATAACAAGCATGGTTATCCATCTGCACACCTCAAGGGGGAACAACCAAGGGACAAGCACTGATCTACCAGCCTCCCAAGTCCATGGAGCTATGTTTAGGCGTGACACTCCTAAATTCAAAGATGCTTCAAATATTCAATTTTGTTTCAAAGCATTTAACTGATGCATAGAGGTGGCATTCATCAAGACAATGTTATCTAAGTTCTGTCAAGACTTATCCTTGAACTAAAGAAACTTAGGCATGTGCTCTAACCTTAAGTCAATGGCTAGAGGAGACATGAGATTCCATTTGATCACAATTGGCCACAGACCTGTACCAGTTGCCATTCACTATTGATGCTAAAACAAACTTGACACACTATAAATATACCTCATTTGTGATCAGGTTGAGTACACCAAAGCACCCAAACTGATGCTTTCCTCAAAATCACCTCTTTCACTCCAATTTTGCCTTCTAACTCAAGTCACTATCGGGTTTTGAGTTTGAGAGTAATTCCAACCAAACCAATCACACACACACCTCACATATAACATATAGAAGTAATCCAAACCCTCACATAACATCTGGAACACCAATTTCACAAAATCACCAGCCATCTGCACAAGCTTTTGACAGATTTACAGTTGAGGTGCCAAATCAAGTTCCAACTCAATTCAATCTACTCCAAGCATTCAAACACACTCCATAGCACCTAAGGAAGCTGTTCAGATCATCACAACTCATCTGTAACACCTCCAACTCAAAAATCAAATTGCTCTTGCTGCCACGACATTCAAGTAAGCCTAAACTTGGTCATCTCATGATTCATGCATATTTCCTCGCACAATAATTTTGCCATATGTTCATAATCATGTATGGAGTGTTTCCCCTCAATTGATTGCTTTGTATGAGTCATGTATGGAATTTCTTAGCCTTCATGCAGAAATTAGGGTTCTTGAGGTTTCTCTTTGATTTCTCATTCCATACTTAAAGTAAATGAAATTAAAGACCATAGACATGATCGTGAGCTGAAAACGAGCAGATTAATTTGTGGATTGTGTGATTTCATCAAGTATTCAGTGAGATTGATGAGAAAATGCAAATTAGACAAAAACAAGGCACGCGGGCAAGAACAAGGTGTTCTTGGCGCCCTTTTTCAAATTTTTGAACTTTTGAATTTTTATTATTTTATTTAATTTATTCAAAAATTAATTTCTCTCTGAATTTTAATACTTTTGAGTTGATTCTTTTTTTCAAAATTCACAAAAATGTTAAAATATTTTATTTTACAAAAATTTCCCAAAAATATTATTTATTTCATATATTTGATATTTTTGCAAAGAATTAATGTTTATTTGTTTTTTGACATTTTAAAAATTTTCTTTCTCTTGATTTTCCAAACTTATAAGGTTTTCAATCATTTTGTGGATAAAAACATGATTTTTGAAACATTGACCCAAAATTACAACTCTTTTCTCACATGTTTTCAATGATTTTTATTAATTTTTAATAAAAATCAATTCCATTTTAACAAAATTAGGATTTTAATTGATTTCACCCTCATTAATCTTTTTCAAAATCTCTTTGGGGCTCTTGATAGAGTGTAAGTCCCACCTCTTTATAAATAAAATAATTTGGGCCTCAGTGTATTGTATAAGTCCCGATACAGTTTCAAAAATTTCGACGCGATCGTCGTTTTCAAACTATTTTTAAATGGGCCTCCCCTCGTGTTGTAAGTCCCATCTTTCCTTTTCAAAATATTTTTGGGCCTCTCCTCAAGTTGTAAGACCCATCCCTTTGTACAGTAAATTTTTTGGGCCATAGTCATTGTATAAGACCCGATACGTTATTCAAAACAACGGTGCGATCACTGTTAAACCCTGAAACCCTGAGCCTCTCCTTGAGTATAAGCCCCAACAATCTTTTTAAAAACAACTTCCCTTTTGATTTAGATTCAAATATATATGTTGTTATCAAAACTTTTTTAATTTCTTTGAACAACTAACAATACAGCATGGAAGCTTGCTCGCCTGAAAGTTTTAAACAGCTTTCATTTATTCGCTTTCATATATATATATAACTGTATTGTGGGAAGCTGTGCACGGTAAGTCTTCTTTCATATCCTTTTAAATACTTGTCATATATCAACTGTATATATGCTAGTATAGCTATTCAGAGTTTTCCCCGTCAACTAGGTCTAGAACTAGGTAAAACCCATTGGTCACTCTTAAAATACAATCAAAACTAGATCGCCATAGGATTTCCAGATACTGTCTTGCCTTCTCTTGGGCTTAAACAATATGGAACAAAGGGAAAGGAAGTATTCTTCGTGAACCTTTTCTCACGCTGTCACTATTAGAGATTGTCAAAGAAATTCTACTCCCCAGAGTTGATCTATTCTCGGTGAATAGCATCTCTTGAGTTTCTTCAAACCTCAAAACTTTCACTAAATGATCTATTCTCAGTGAATAGCATTTCTTGAATTTTTCTTGGTTTGGAACCCCAGGCTTCCTAAAATCATCCCCGCCTCCTCTTGGGCTTTGTACAAGGACCCTTCGGCTTCTTAGAAGTTCTCATGCCTTCTCTTGGGCTTAATAAAGGACCCTGAAGACCTCTTAAAGGTATAAGACAAAACGTAATCATCCTTTGCTAAAGCAGTGTTTCCAGTGTCAAATCCTAGACCAATTAAGGGTTGACTCTCATCCCTTAAAACACCTGCCTCCTCTTGGGCATCATACAAAATATAAGACTCTTCCACACCAGTAGACTCGGACAGTCTGAATCCTCTTGAGTCTCAAAGACATTCTCAAGTTCCTTACAAACATAGGAGAAACCCCGATTACTCTGGATAAATCTCCAGCAGAGCTAAAACCCAGTCTCTCTGCTAAAAATCCCAAATCAGAACCTCAAGGCATCTGAGATCTCAACACTTCTGGAACCCTTAACAAGAGTTGATTCCCCACTTAGACCTGCCTAGGGATCTCAATAATCCCCAGCAGAAAGATAGCCTCCTCTTAGGCTTTGTATAATGACCTTTCCTCAGCATAGTTAGCCTCCTCTTAGGCTTCGTACAATGATTCTCCCCAGCGGAGCTAACCTTTTCAGACTCTCTTGTTGAGTCAATCACTATTCAGACTCTCTTGTTGAGTTAATCAAACTTTTCAGACTCTCTTGTTGGGTTAATCACTGTCCAGACTCTCTTGTTGAGTCAATCACTTTTCAGACTCTCTTGTTGAGTTAATCACATTTCAGTACTCTCTTGTTGAGTCAACCATTTTAGCCTCAATCCTGGGCTTTGTACAGGACAGATAAAAATATTCTCTTATTGAGTCAACCTTTTTCTAGCCTCATCTTAGGCTTGGTATAAAGATTTCCCCTAGCAGGAGCTAGCCTCCTCTCAAGTTGTGTAGAATAATTTCTCCAGCTTGTTCAGCCACAATCCTGGTCTTTGTACAAGACAGATAAAAGCACTCTCTTGTTGAGTCAAACCCTTTTAGCCTCAATCTTGGGCTTTGTACAAGACATAAATCTTCATCTCTTAAACTGGGGATAGATATCTTCCCCAGCCGAGTCATTTCCTCCCAGCCTTCTTTTAGGCTTTAAGAAATGATTTCCCAAGCAGAGTCAAAATCATTTCAGCCTCAATCTTGGGCTTTGTACAAGACACATAAAATATCCTCACAAGAGTCAGGTAAATTTACCATTTCAGCCTCAATCTTGGGCTTTAAACGAGACATAGACAAACCTCCCCGGCGGAGTCAAAATACCTTTTTAGCCTCAATCTTGGGCTTTGTACAAGACACATAAAACCTCTCACCAATAGAGTCAGTCTCCTTTTTAGCCTCAATCTTGGGATTTGTACAAGACACATACAAATATTCCTCAGTAGAGTTAAAACCCTTTTTAGCCTCAACCTTGGGCTTTATACAAAATAGATAGAATATTCTCCCCAGAAAAGTCAAACTTTTAGCCTCCTCTTAGGCTTTGTATAATGATATCCTCAAAGAGTCAGTCTCTTTTTGCCTCAATCTCGGACCTCGTACAAGACACATAAGCACTCTCTTGTTGAGTCAGTCATTTCTAGCCTCCTCTTAGGCTTTGTATAAGGACTTCCCTAGTGGAGTTAGTCAAACCTTTAGCTTCAATCTTGGGTTTTGAACAAGACACAAATACCCCTTTAGCTTCCATCTTGGGCTTTGAACAAGACATCAAAATATCTTTTTCCTCCCTTAGAATAGGAGGAACTACAATTGCTCTGATTTCCCTGTTTCATTTAAACGGGAATATGTAGGCATAAGATTGCAAAATCTTAGCGAGCATACCAAACAAAAACTTTAGGTCCACTACCTTCATAACAACCAGACTTAGGTCCAGTACCATACCAAAAACATCGAGAAAACCATAATATCAGCAAAAACTCACTGACTCACTCATATTTCCCAAGAAACTTTCCCAATCCATTAACGGATAAACACCATCAAGTACAAAGCAAAACCTAAAGCTAACATCCTGTGGATAACCACGTATAGGATGGGTAATTGACAACTCCCCATTGTATAACCAGAACCCGGACCCTCCAATCTCTTTAAAGCGTTTGTTCAGTTAAACATTCGCGTGCAAGGTTAGTTTTAGATAGCTTTCCTTTCCCTTTCAGCTTCATGGGATAAATAAGAAATCAGAAAGTAGCACCCCCTCCTACCATTGCGGTGAGGAAAACCCAGCAATAAGGTAGTCGCGTCAACGACAAAAATCGCTCGCTACAAGTCAGAAGCGAACTCTATAGAAATTCTAGAGTCTCGTCATGATGGTAGCACTATTACAAAATGCGCATACAAAAACGCCAGGTTTACAACTGCTAGCCTATACACCGTTGTAATAGATACGCTCATTTTTGTAGTCTCATTAGAAGACTTTTAATGACGGTTAATATTCCAACCGTGGTGAAATGTGAGGCCTTTCACCATGTTAAAAAACCGTCATTATAGGTAGCGTCTGGTCATGGGTTCAATTCACAGCACCAACATTTATGGTTTTTTTACATATTTTTTCAAAATTTCCATAACCTTTCACCACGGGTATTTGCAAAACCGTTATTATAGCCTATAGTTTAGTTTTAGGTCTTGTTCTTCAACAAATAGGTTTTAGGGAAAATCATATCCTTTTTTAGATCCATTTCATGTACTTGAAGCAGAAAAATCGTGCGGTCATTAGTCTCGTACTCTAGAAGAGTTATGGGATTTCACCCTCAAAACCCCAAATTCATCTTTTTTATATTTTAAATGATTTTTTTACTATTTTCATAGTCTCAAAAATTCCAAATAAATTCTCAAAATTCTCATTTTACCTAATTAGATTAAATTTCGTGGTTTTAAATTTTTCTGAATTTATTTTAATCATGTTACTTCTTTCCTATTTTTTCAAAATGCTGACAGACCTTTCACCACGGGTATTTAAACCAACCGTCATTATATGTAGCATTTTTTTTTTACTTATTTTTTCAAAATGCTGACAGACCTTTCACCATGGGTAATTGAAAACAACCGTCATTATAGACAGTGTCTTGTCATGGGTTCAAGTCCCATCACCAGCATTTTTGGTTTTCTACTTATTTTTTCAACTCTCATTACTAAAATTAAAGGTGGCGCACATATTGAGTTTATTCATTATCCTTAAACAAATCTTAGTCGTCCATTTAGTGATTATCAACGGCCAAGACACTACTATTAGTGATCCGCGTGAAACCTAAAACTTAGACAAAGCATAGACTACATCTTCTACCTCCAAACATCATCTTTCATTTACCATACCCTATTTCTCCACTAAACAAAATTTCAAAACAAATTTCAGAACTCGAGTTTGCAATGTTAGTTGTTGGTGTTCTTTTTTAATTATTGTTGTTCTTGTTGTTCTTTTTCATTATTGTTGTTCTTGTTGTTCTTTTTTATTAATGTTGTTCTTGTTGTTATTATTGTTATTGTTATTGTTGTTGTTCTTGTTCTTGTTGTTGTTGTTCTTCTTCTTGTTGTTATTGTTGTTGTTGTTATTGATGTTGTTGTTGTTGTTGTTGTTGTTGTTGTTGCTGTTGTTGTTGTTATTCTTATTGTTTTGTTATGTTCTCGTTGTTCTTGTTCTTGCTGTTGTTCTTGTTCTATTGCTGCAATTTTTTTATTTTATTAAAAGACATACAACAACGGGTATTTAAAATAACTGTCATTATAGGTGGTATACAACAACAGTTCTTTAAAATAACTGTCATTATAGGTAGTATACAACAACGATTCTTTAAAATAACTGTCATTATAGGTAGTTCTAATGCTGTATTTATTTTGTTTTATTAAAAGACATACAACAATGGGTATTTAAGATAACTGTCATTATAGGTAGCACGCTTTCCAATTTATTACAACGGTTACTGGGCCGTGATTGTAAGTATCATATATACAACGATACTCTACATAACCATGCATGCGCCCGTGTCATTATATATCTTTCCCAACCGTTGTTAAATGGGTTTTCCGTAGTGGTGTAGAGGTACTCAAGGTTTAAATGTTAAGACTTTTGGCTGAGATGTAGTTCTTCAAGCACATTTATATATATTGAATAACATGGATGAAGTTCAACCTTACTTGACCTTTCACAAAAGTCTAATAAAGGAAAAACTCTTCTGGATGAATGGAAGATGGTAGTTGACAGAGCTTAATAAAACTTTCATAACAAATTTTTCATAACTTGGTTTAATCAAAGTGTTTCTAAATAGAGTAGTGCATCAGAGACAATTAAATGATTGTCATGTATTGTAACACCCCTTCTATACCCCGTACAAAAATCGGAGTAAACTATTCTTATAAATAAAACATCAGAGCAAAGAATAATTTATCATGATATAGCCAGAGATGCCACACCAACGTGAACTAAAACAACCTGCTCATATAGATATATAACAACCTGATAGCCATATAAACATAGGAACTCAGTTCCAAAATACCATCATTCAGTTACAGAATTAAAGCGGAACATCCATAACTGATGTCATCACAAAAGATAAGTATGTCATATACATGTTCATACAAAGCCACTATATACAAGCCCAAAGAAACATCTACACTCGAACCCCGACTACCCGTGTTACATATCAGAGCCGACGGAACGACAAAAAGACGAAGACACTAATCTTCGCAAAAGACCTCCATCGTCTAATCTGCAATGCCTCATAGAGCATTATAAAACAGCAGAAGGGTGAGAAACAGGATTATAATATACTTGCATATCATTATATAACACTTAGCAAAATATGCACAATTATTCTCACCATACAAATATGATACTTGTAAACAATACAAGACATATTAACCCCATTTCACACATCAATCACACAAGCCTATACATTAACACAATGCATAACAATTCCTTCTCAAAATTCAACACATAAACATTCATGTAATGAATTATGCAAATGCACAGAGACCGACACAACGACTCTATGCATGCGGTACCATTAGTCCCCCAGGAACTCTTGGAATCATCGCTCGTTACTTAGGGTAACTCCCCGTCGGGCATACGATGTTCCCCGTCGCTACCACTTATCACCAAGCATACGACGTTATGGATCGTTTTTAGTCCTTTATAATAGGCACACGATCAATACAACAATTGCTTACACCCATAAGGGATCTACAATTCAACATGCATTGTTTACACCCACAAAGGGATCTACAATGTCTTCATGCATTGTTTACACCCACAAAGGGATCTACAATGTCTAACTGCATTGTTTACACCCACAAAGGGATCTACAATGTCTACCACATGATGCATGTCATATAATGACCCATGGCAATCAAAGCTCATACATTAAATCATGCATTTCAAGTACATATAAAGTAATGCACACAATTGCCCAAAATGGCCACAAACACCAATATACCATCAAAGAATCATCACACAAACCATCTCATAACATATCACATTCTATCGCACAATATAGAAAATAACTCAAAAATTCCATTTTACGGTTTCTCGGAAAAGTCGGCTAAAAGTCGGCCAAAAATAATATTTTCTACCATCATCAACAAGTACTCATCGATAGCTTCGATTCGGTATAAAGAACTCTTAAATACGATAAACGGTTAACAAGATATGAATATTTCAAAATAACGCGAAACATAAACCGGACGCTCGACACAACGAAACGGTTCGTAAAAACTATACCAATTGGACCAAGTTCAGACCCCAAAACTATTTTTCCTAGAAAGAGCATCTTGTTAGCTTTCTAACGCTTCGAACGAGGGTTAAAACCGCCTTACGGTTCAAGAGATATGAATTTCCGAAGTTTCCCCGAAAAACCAGATTTTCATGGTTCAGCACAGTATGTATCGATACATAGGCTTATGTATCGATACAAAAAGCCACATGTATCGATACATAGCACGCATGTGTCGACACATGCTGTAGTGAAAATGCTGTTTTTCCCAATTTTCACAGTATGTATCGATGCATAAGGGTTATGTATCGATACATAATCCATTTCGTATCGATACATAGCTTATGTATCGATGCATAGCCCTGTTTTTCTCAAAAATCAGAATTTCTCAAAATACACCTTTGCTGCCATTTTTCCTTTTGCCCGAAAACTCGACTAAATCGAACATTTTCACCGAAACAAACATATACGCGCAACCACCAAATACATAAGAACATTTTAGAACACATAAACGAAATTTCTACGACGTTCGATTTTTCGATTAAATTTCAACCTTCCAAAAACCAGAATTTTCAAACATCATCAAATCGAATAAAAATCACGACATACGACGACCTAACCTTACTCGATACAACTACGTAATTTATTTCAAATTCTAACCGTGAAAACATCGGTTCCTATCGACTTCCTACAATTCGACCTAAACGGACAAAATAACAGAAACATAGCGAAAACTAACCGAAACATATCCAAACTTCATGAGACTTTAAAACAGAAACTCACATACATATAACCAACCAACACATGTATTTATACGACTTGTCGACCGTAAAAACATCGGTTTCTAACGATTTCGTCCAATACGGCGTAAATGGAAACATATGGAAAACCAATCCAAAATATCCACACAAAACATATATAATCATACACAATGATATAATAACCGAGTTTCGCACCCTTACCCGATTTAATCGTGTTCTAGAAAGTCGGGAGATTGGTTTCTTCCTTCACAAGTTTTCCTCTCTTTTCTTCTTTCTTTTCTCTTTTCTTCTTCTCTCTTTTTCTTCTCTTTTGGAAATTCTTACTAACTTTTCTAAACTTATACTAACTATTTTCTTTTATATTTTCTTAACTTAAAAATTCTAAACATTTCTAATAAATATCTAAACTAACTATTATTAACTAATACTATTTATTATGAAATATGTCAAATACCCCATATTCCAATTTTCCCCGCAACTCTCAAAAACGGTAAAAATACACAATGTGCAAAAATAACATATAATCACACCAATTAGCAATTAACATAAATATTGCTCAATTAAAAATAAAGACTCGACCAATTAACACCAAAAAGCACGGAAAAAGGAAATATTAAAAAAACGGACCGTTACAACTCTCCCCCACTTGAGAAATTTTCGTCCTCGAAAATATTACCTGATCCAAACAACTCCGGATACGATTCCCGCATCCGACTTTCCAATTCCCAAGTCAAATTGCCCTCAGCAGCGCCTCCCCACGCCACTTTCACAAGTGCAATCTCCTTGCCTCTTAACCTTTTCAACTCGCGATCTAAAATCCTCACCGGTAAAACCTCAACCGTAAGATTATCTCTTACCTCAACCTCATCCATCGGAATCACATGAGACGGATCTGGAACATACTTTCGTAGCTGTGAAACATGGAAAACATCATGTAGATTCGAAAGATTCGGTGGCAATGCTATCCTGTAAGCCACTGCACCAACTCTTTCGGATATCTGATATGGACCAATAAAACGAGAAGTCAACTTCTTCGACTTCAGAGCACGACCCACACCCGTAACCGGTGTAACTCTCAAAAACACATGGTCGCCTTCTTGAAATTCAAGATCTTTCCTTCTCTTGTCATGATAGCTCTTTTGTCTACTTTGAGAAGCTTTCATCTTCTCCCGAATAAACTTCACTTTCTCCGTTGTTTGTTGTACCATTTCCGGTCCAACTATCGTCCTCTCGCCGGTTTCATGCCAACACAAAGGTGTTCGACATCTCCGACCATACAAAGCCTCAAATGGTGCCATAATTATACTTGAATGAAAACTGTTATTGTAAGTGAATTCAATCAACGCCAAATAACCATCCCAAGCACCACCTTGCTCGAGTACACAAGCACGCAATAAATCCTCCAACGATTGAATCGTCCTCTCGGTTTGACCGTCCGTTTGCGGATGGTAAGCCGAACTCAATCTTAGCTTAGAACCCAAAGCCTTTTGTAAACTCTCCCAAAACCTCGATGTAAACCTAGGATCTCTATCCGATACAATACTCTTAGGAACTCCATGTAGCTTCACCACCACAAGAATATAAATCTCGGCTAACTTCTCCAAAGGATAACTAATATCAATTGGAATAAAGTGAGCAGATTTAGTAAGCCTATCAACAATTACCCAAATAGCATTATGACCTCTTTGCGTATTCGGCAATCCCGTAACAAAATCCATCGATATACTATCCCATTTCCATTCCGGAATATCCAACGGTTGCATAAATCCACTCGGTTTTTGATGTTCCACCTTAGACTTTTGACAAGTTAAGCATGCATACACAAATTGAGCAACGTCCCTCTTTAATCCGGACCACCAAAAGATTTTTCTCAAATCTTGATACATTTTGTTCGCTCCCGGATGAATACTTAAGTTACTTCGGTGCCCTTCTTCCAATATCATCTTTTTCAACTCCACATCATCGGGAATACAAATACGACCACGGAATCTCAAAACTCCAAAATTATCAACTTTGAAATCTTCATTCTCATTCAACATCAAATCAACGAATTTCAAGTCCAACTTTTGCTTTTCACCTACCGTTGCAAGAAAATCATTTGTAACATGTAGCATACCAAGTCTCACACTTCTCGGCGTCATTTCACAAACTAAACTCAAGTCTCTAAAATCCTCCAAAAGTTCCCATTCTTTCATCATCAATGCGGACATATGTAACAACCTCCGACTTAAAGCATCGGCCACCACGTTTGCCTTACCCGGATGGTAATTCAAACCAAAATCATAATCCTTTAAAAGTTCTAGCCACCTCCTTTGTCTCATGTTCAACTCTTTTTGATCAAATAAATATTTCAAGCTCTTGTGATCACTAAAAACTTCAAATCTCGCACCATAAAGATAATGCCTCCATATTTTCAAAACAAACACCACGGCCGCTAACTCCAAGTCATGCGTAGGATAATTCTTTTCATGCACTCTCAATTGTCTAGAAGCATATGCCACAACTTTTCCATCTTGCATCAAAACACCACCTAAACCCGTCAATGAAGCATCACAATACACAACAAATGGTTCATTAGGATTAGGCAAAATCAAGATCGGAGTCGTTGTCAACCTTCTCTTTAGCTCATTGAAACTCTCTTCACAATGAATATCCCAAATGAAAGCCTTTCCTTTACAAGTCAATTGCGTCAAAGGAAGTGCCAATTTCGAAAATCCCTCAATAAACCTCCGATAATAACCTGCCAAGCCTAAAAAGCTTCGAATCTTCGTAACCGACCTAGGAGCCCCCCATTGCATCACCGCATCTATCTTGGATGGATCAACACTAATACCACTACCGGAAATAACATGTCCAAGGAAACTTACTTCCGACAGCCAAAATTCACATTTTGACAACTTAGCATACAATTGTTTCTCTTTCAAAATTTGCAACACAATTCTCAAATGCTCTTCATGCTCCTCTTGAGACTTAGAGTAAATCAAAATATCATCGATGAACACAACCACAAAACGATCCAACTGTTCATGAAAAATACGATTCATGTATTCCATAAACACACCCGGCGCGTTAGAAACCCTGAATGGCATCACGGAGTATTCGTAATGACCATACCGTGTCCTAAAGGCCGTCTTTTGAATATCCTCTCCTTTCACACGAATCTAGTGGTATCCTGATCTCAAATCAATCTTGCTAAAAACATTCGCACCAACCAATTGGTCCATCAAATCATCGATCCTTGGAAGCGGATATTTGTTCTTAATTGTCACTTTGTTCAACTGTCGATAATCAATGCATAACCGCATACTCCCGTCCTTCTTCTTTACCAACAATACCGGAGCACCCCAAGGAGAAACACTTGGCCTTACAAATTTCTTGTCCAACAAGTCATTCAATTGCTTTTTCAATTCTACCAATTCCGATGCCGACATACGATACGGTGCCATCGAAATCGGTCTAGTACCCGGAACTAGATCAATAGAAAATTCAACTTCTCTTTTCGGTGGTACATCCGTAATATCTTCCGGAAATACTTCTGGAAATTCACACACCACTGGAAACACATCAAGCTCAACTTTACTCTCCACCGACAATGATGCAAACAAACCAAACAATTGAGCTTCGTCCGCTAAAAGTTTCTTCAACTCTTTAGTGGATTGGAAACTCTCAAATTCATCATCTTCCATAGAAGGAAACCTTACTAATTTGTGATAGCAATCTATATGAACTCGATTAAATTGCAACCAGTTCATACCCAAGATCACGTCTAATCCCACCAACGGCAAACATACTAAATCCATAACAAAGTCTTTACCATACATGGTTAAAGGACAACTCATACACACCAAAGATGTATTTACCGACCCTGAAGCAGGAGTCTCAATAACCATTTCAGCACCCATCAAAGTTAACGCAAGATTCAAACGCTTCGCGCACTCAGACGAAATAAACGAATGAGTCGCTCCTGTATCGATAACAGCAACTAAAGGTGTACTATTAATAAAGCATGTACCTTTAATCAAACGGTCTGCATTCGTAGTTTGAGTCCCAGCCAATGCAAACACCTTTCCGCCCGCTTGAGCTTGTCTTGGTTTTGTGCACTTTGTACTATAGTGACCATTCTCCCCACAATTATAACACTTGATTGCATTCCTCCTACAATCAGCAGCCACATGACCCTTCAACCCACAATTAGCACACCTATTCATATTATTCATATTCCTCTTACATTCCGATATACGATGACCTAAACCACCACAATTGTAACATTTCACAGAAGAATTCATTCCTCCACCACTCGGCTTCCTATCAAAAGTAGCCTTCTGTTTCCCCCTATCAACAGAAGTCACATAAGGCCTACCTCTAAACTGCCCCTTTTCTTTCTTATCATTCAGATTCTTGTAATGAGTAGCACGTGCTTTGCTATCCTCATCAAAAATCCGACTCTTGTTCACCAACACTGAAAACTGTCTTATCTCCTGATAACCGATACCTTGCTTGATTTCTGGCCTCAAGCCATTCACAAATTTCAGACACTTAGATCTCTCCGAACCAGCCGTATTATAATTGGGACAAAACTTCACCAGTTCTTCAAACTTAGCAGCATAATCCGCAACAGAGGAATTATCCTGGTTCAGTTCAAGAAATTCAATTTCCTTTTTACCTCTCTCATCTTCCGGAAAATACTTCTCCAGAAAAGCATCTTTGAACACAGCCCATGTAACCACTATCTCATCCTCCTCAAACCTCTGAGAAGCATTCACCCACCAGTCTTCAGCTTCCTTTTCCAACATATGAGTACCAAACTGCACCTTCTGATCCTCGGAACACCTAATGAAACGGAAGATCTTCTCAATCTTCTTCAGCCAAATCTGTGCTCCCTCAGGATCATGAGTACCCTTGAAGCTCGGTGGGTTATTCTTCTGAAACTTATCCATACTACGCGACTCCTCGTCCGCCGCAGCATTGGGTAAATTCTGCATCGCTTGCGCCATAGCTTGCATGGCCGCAGTTATAGCAGCAGCACCTCTTCCAGCCATAATCTGAACGTTCCCAACGATAGCAAATTATGGTTAAACAACCACTCAACAGAGTGCAACAGACCAACAAGACACAACAGACACGACAACATGGTCGGACAAACCAAACATTGGTTCTGATACCACTTAATGTAACACTCCTTCTATACCCCGTACAAAAATCAGAGTAAACTATTCTTATAAATAAAACATCAGAGCAAAGAATAATTTATCATGATATAGCCAGAGATGCCACACCAACGTGAACTAAAACAACCTGCTCATATAGATATATAACAACCTGATAGCCATATAAACATAGGAACTCAGTTCCAAAATACCATCATTTAGTTACAGAATTAAAGCGGAACATCCATAACTGATGTCATCACAAAAGATAAGTATGTCATATACATGTTCATACAAAGCCACTATATACAAGCCCAAAGAAACATCTACACTCGAACCCCGACTACCCGTGTTACATATCAGAGTCGACGGAACGACAAAAAGACGAAGACACTAATCTTCGCAAAAGACCTCCATCGTCTAATCTGCAATGCCTCATAGAGCATTATAAAACAGCAGAAGGGTGAGAAACAGGATTATAATATACTTGCATATCATTATATAACACTTAGCAAAATATGCACAATTATTCTCACCATACAAATATGATACTTGTAAACAATACAAGACATATTAACCCCATTTCACACATCAATCACACAAGCCTATACATTAACACAATGCATAACAATTCCTTCTCAAAATTCAACACATAAACATTCATGTAATGAATTATGCAAATGCACAGAGACCGACACAACGACTCTATGCATGCGGTACCATTAGTCCCCCAGGAACTCTTGGAATCATCGCTCGTTACTTAGGGTAACTCCCCGTCGGGCATACGATGTTCCCCGTCGCTACCACTTATCACCAAGCATACGACGTTATGGATCGTTTTTAGTCCTTTATAATAGGCACACGATCAATACAACAATTGCTTACACCCATAAGGGATCTACAATTCAACATGCATTGTTTACACCCACAAAGGGATCTACAATGTCTTCATGCATTGTTTACACCCACAAAGGGATCTACAATGTCTAACTGCATTGTTTACACCCACAAAGGGATCTACAATGTCTACCACATGATGCATGTCATATAATGACCCATGGCAATCAAAGCTCATACATTAAATCATGCATTTCAAGTACATATAAAGTAATGCACACAATTGCCCAAAATGGCCACAAACACCAATATACCATCAAAGAATCATCACACAAACCATCTCATAACATATCACATTCTATCGCACAATATAGAAAATAACTCAAAAATTCCATTTTACGGTTTCTCGGAAAAGTCGGCTAAAAGTCGGCCAAAAATAATATTTTCTACCATCATCAACAAGTACTCATCGATAGCTTCGATTCGGTATAAAGAACTCTTAAATACGATAAACGGTTAACAAGATATGAATATTTCAAAATAACGCGAAACATAAACCGGACGCTCGACACAACGAAACGGTTCGTAAAAACTGTACCAATTGGACCAAGTTCAGACCCCAAAACTATTTTTCCTAGAAAGAGCATCTCGTTAGCTTTCTAACGCTTCGAACGAGGGTTAAAACCGCCTTACGGTTCAAGAGATATGAATTTCCGAAGTTTCCCCGAAAAACCAGATTTTCATGGTTCAGCACAGTATGTATCGATACATAGGCTTATGTATCGATACAAAAAGCCACATGTATCGATACATAGCACGCATGTGTCGACACATGCTGTAGTGAAAATGCTGTTTTTCCCAATTTTCACAGTATGTATCGATGCATAAGGGTTATGTATCGATACATAATCCATTTCGTATCGATACATAGCTTATGTATCGATGCATAGCCCTGTTTTTCTCAAAAATCAGAATTTCTCAAAATACACCTTTGCTGCCATTTTTCCTTTTGCCCGAAAACTCGACTAAATCGAACATTTTCACCGAAACAAACATATACGCGCAACCACCAAATACATAAGAACATTTTAGAACACATAAACGAAATTTCTACGACGTTCGATTTTTCGATTAAATTTCAACCTTCCAAAAACCAGAATTTTCAAACATCATCAAATCGAATAAAAATCACGACATACGACGACCTAACCTTACTCGATGCAACTACGTAATTTATTTCAAATTCTAACCGTGAAAACATCGGTTCCTATCGACTTCCTACAATTCGACCTAAACGGACAAAATAACGGAAACATAGCGAAAACTAACCGAAACATATCCAAACTTCATGAGACTTTAAAACAGAAACTCACATACATATAACCAACCAACACATGTATTTATACGACTTTTCGACCGTAAAAACATCGGTTTCTAACGATTTCGTCCAATACGGCGTAAATGGAAACATATGGAAAACCAATCCAAAATATCCACACAAAACATATATAATCATACACAATGATATAATAACCGAGTTTCGCACCCTTACCCGATTTAATCGTGTTCTAGAAAGTCGGGAGATTGGTTTCTTCCTTCACAAGTTTTCCTCTCTTTTCTTCTTTCTTTTCTCTTTTCTTCTTCTCTCTTTTTCTTCTCTTTTGGAAATTCTTACTAACTTTTCTAAACTTATACTAACTATTTTCTTTTATATTTTCTTAACTTAAAAATTCTAAACATTTCTAATAAATATCTAAACTAACTATTATTAACTAATACTATTTATTATGAAATATGTCAAATACCCCCTATTCCAATTTTCCCCGCAACTCTCAAAAACGGTAAAAATACACAATGTGCAAAAATAACATATAATCACACCAATTAGCAATTAACATAAATATTGCTCAATTAAAAATAAAGACTCGACCAATTAACACCAAAAAGCACGGAAAAAGGAAATATTAAAAAAACGGACCGTTACATGTATGCCTAAGTTTAATGTAACCACTTGGAGCGCAAACGACATTACTAAATTTTATATATATTTCAATATTAGAAAACAAGGCATAAATTGTATTCTTCTTCTAAAATAGTAATGACAAGGCAGTATCGTTTTAAACATGATATTGGTGGTGTCGCTACTCGAAAAATAGTCGACCGAGGGCAAAAAGAGGAAGAAACAAAGAGTCGTCATCGAACTTTATTTATCCCATGAGGGGAAAGGAAAACATCGAGAAAACCCCAAGAAGGAAGGATAAGATGGTCACGCAACCAAATTATGGGTTTGGAAGCCGGTTATGCGGAGGGAAGGTATTAGCACCCCACACATCCATCGTACTCGATGGGAACCATTCGCTTGTCTATGTGTAAGGATGTTTGCTAAAGGATTGCTTTCTAAGAGGTTCTAAAAGGGAAAAAAAGAGGGGTTGAAAACCAAAGAAAGTGAATGAAAATAAAAGAAAAGGTGGGGAGAAGAAAAGGGGACTCGATAGGACTTCGCGGTCCTATGCCTACTTATTCCCTAATGGGAAAGTCAGAGTCCACGTAGTTCTAAGAACTACGGGAGATGGATAGAAGGTGGCTCGCGAAGATCATTGCAATCTTGTGCCTACGTTTCTTAAATTCGGACGAGAATGAAGAATCAGAGCAGTCGTAGTTCGACCTACGGTTTGTTGGTGTTTTTTATGGACGAATATTATCGTGCGGGTTCTAGAAGATAGGTGCTTTGCAGCTCGCTCGTGGAGTCGTATGCGTTACCTGTTGCGGTAGAACGGACGTAACATGTCCTTTATGAAAAGGATGAAGTTTCGCCATCAAGGCAAGATGTCTCATTTGATTTGTGAAGGTTGGTTTTAAGGGTGAAATAAGTCCTCAGATAGGAACCCCTTCGGGTAGTACCCAATTCTTTATCTCAAAAGATTTATTTTGAAAATGGTGTGGCGAATACGGTTATGTCTTTGTATTGAAAGACGAGTATCGAGACCACACACTCTAAAGTGAGCATCCTAATACTCGAAGAGGAAGAGGTCTTCACCCAATCCTCTCTCTTTAGTTCAATACAAAGAGAACATTATTCTCTTATTAAGGAAGTGTTTTGATTTAGATGGTAAGTGCTTCATGACCGTGAACCCTAAAGGTAATGTCAAGCACTCAGGATAGGAGAAGGCCTTCACCTAACCACTCCACGACCATCTAAGTTTATTAAGAAACGGTTTAAAAATTCACTTGGTACAAGACCAAGGTTTTTAGACTCAAGGAGATGAAATAAAGCGAGAAAAAGATTTATGAAAGAATGGTTGGTGAATATAGTCACGTCCTCATATTGAAAGACGAGTATCGAGACCACACACTCTAAAGTGAGCATCCTAATACTCGAAGAGGAAGAGGTCTTCACCCAATCCTCTCTCTTTAGTTCAATACAAAGAGAAATGTATTCTCTTATTTAAAAAAGTATTTTAATTTTAGATGGTAAGTGCTTTACGACAGTGAACCCTAAAGGTAATACCAAGCACTCGGGATAGGAAAAGGCCTTCGCCTAACCACTCCATGACCATCTATATTTATTAGGAAAAAGAAGTTTTGAAAATGAGCATTTGTTACTAGACCAAGGTTTTTGACTTTAGAAGAGAATGAAAATGAGGAATGAAATAGAAACCGAAATGAATTCGAAATGGTCTCGTCTTAATCAAGATTTAATCGAGAAATTGATAATATATGATATTTGACTTTCATTAACCAATAAAAAAAGAAAATGGCTTCATATTGATCAAGATTTTGAATCGATTGAAAGAAATCAACTAATCATGATTTTTGTTATATCACTGGCCAAAAAAGAGAATAAAAAATAACAAGAATGTTAACGGAAAAAATGTTGGATCGAAAAATTTATTAGAAACCAAATCTACCACCAAAACAAATATAAGACTCTAACAAAAAAAAACAAGAAAATAAAAAGAAATTAAGAAAAATTGTAATTAAAATAATAAAAAAGAATTAAGAAAAATGAAAAAGGAGGTACATAGTATGAAATGAGAGTGTATGAAGTCAAATTCAATGGGCTGAGCCCAATCGAATAAACAAGCCAAATTGGGTCAAAATATAAAATAAATAAAAACATGAAAATGAAATAAATAATGAAAAAAAAACAGACCAAAAAATTGGGTCACGACAAACAAATCTTCTCACTCTCCACTTCTATTGTTTCAGATTTGGTTCCATGGATCTTTCTCATATCTCAGCTCTTCCTTTCCTCGCGAGTCACCCTTTCTCACGTTGGGTTCAATTGCTCATCGTCGGAAGTGGTGGATTTTCAGTGAGTCTGTCCGTACATCTCATGGTGGTCGGAATGAAACAAGGTCACCGGCGGAGACGCAACTAGGAACATCCTCGTGGCAGCGACGTTGGATTCGCGGTGGGAGAGCTTTACGGTTTGTATTTTATGTGATTTACTCAATCTCTCTTCATCTCCTTCTATTTCTCTGTGTTTGATTTCTGAGTTCGTTGAGGGTTTTGACGGTTCGTTATTCACACGGTGGTGGTGGTAGCGAAGTGGTTGTTGGTGATTCAATGGTGTTAAGGGCGAATTGAAGGAGTTGTCACGATGGTTGGTCGGAGGGAGTTTATGAAGGTTAGAGGTTTAAAAGAATTTATCAGTGATTGTGTTTGGTTCCTGGTTTATGGTTGTTGAAGCAGATAAATAAGCTGAAGAAAGAAGTAGATTTTTAAGGGTGTGTGTGTTTACCACGAGGTATTATGGTGAGAGTGGATTAAGAAAGCTTGTATGGTTTTTAGAGGTCTGATAAAAGGAGGTGATATGTAGTTAGAAATGTGAGGGTGGTGTTCTTGGAGGTTCGTGTGAGGTGGACAGGATGTGTGTTTGGTTTATGTCATGGCAGTCTGTGTTGGAGCAAAAGTTATGTGAAAGAGTGGCAAGTTGTGGTTGATTGTGGTTTGGAGGAATCTCACGGCTCACATGGTGGAGATGTTGTAGGAAGTTACGATACCGGAGTCTAAAACGTCGGTGCCGAAAATGGTAAATGATTCTTGTAATGTCCTGTATAATATATACCTAGAATAATACAATACAAGCATTTTATTTGGTACTGACACCATCATAAGTGCCTAATGGCGTAATTCACATACTTGACCATTTCTAAAAACATAATACAATCTAAGAATAATATACAATATCCTCAATTGTATAGAACAATATAATACACAACGGAATAAGCTTAACTAAGCTTCTCTTGAAACATCCGAGCATCGCTCCACTTGTAAATCAAACCTGCAAACCACACCTGAAATAAAGCAACTATAGTGGGGTGAGATACATCAAATCTCAATGAGTTCCCTATCTTATAGATTCTCTCGGCTTTACAAGGTTCTAGCCAAATCCTAACTCAAGTCAAGGGGAAGGGAAATGACCTTGAGTTCTCAATCTCACAATCTCAAACTATATGGAAACATGTCATGAGTCTGTTAACTCATAAATTCACACGGAAGGAAAAACGCCCTGAGCCTGTTAACTCAAGAATCCTTACGAATGGAAATATGTCCTGAGACTGTTAACTCAAGAATCTCACTAATCGATAACCTGTACCAAGGCATCCCTTTTTCCCGTCCGCTTCTATGTCTAGAAGTCGACCCGAGTCATGGATATCCTTGTAGTTACTTGGCATACGGAATGGATTCGCGATAACTGGCCTGTTAACCGTGAACTGTCACTTCTCATGGCCTGTTAACCATCACAAGTCTCTTTACCATATAGGCTCCATTCGTACTACCCGCGGGAATCAAACGTTTCAAGTAATTGTGCATACGTTTCAGAGGAGGAGCTCGAGTCTCATGAAACTACACCTCAAGATAAATGGTTACGATTACATGATCAAACATTTCAAGTGATTGTATTAGACAATGACAAGGTCACATTCGCCTTAAGGCCTCTTTTTTCTTTTACAAAACCACAAAGGTTTACACACATGTTCCATACTAGTGTTTCACTCATTTCTAGACCATTACTCATCACGGATGCACCTTTCTACAACACATGCCCGAGCATCACCATCTAGAGTTTTCTATCAACTTCTAGTCACAACCTAGAATCATATCATTAGGTTTGGGGTAAAGTTTCCTCACTCTTCCTAATTCATATTTCAAGCATGCATATTCTCTCATCATACTGTACAACAATTAGTTAGACATGGTATAACACAATTTGCATAAGTAAAACATTTATAACCACATATCACATAAACATCATTTTCGGGTTCCCTCTGATTTATTTAATAGGGTATCGAAATCAATACTTTTGATTTTTATAGCGTAGGATATTTCCATAACTTTCCAACGACTATTACCATGCCTCGATCGGAGTTACGATCCAAAAGATACGGATCTTCAAACATTTCACACAAATTCCATTTTTAAACATTTATACATTTTTGTAAACATTACATTTCTATATTTTTCTTACCAATCCAAGGCATATAACCATCTTTCTACCTCACCATCACAAAGAGCATTGAAATAGCTTTCCAACGCTTCCGACCGTGCGTCAATCCGAGTTACGGATCGAAAGTTATGGATTTTTAAAGTATTTTTCCAAAAAGTTACAGTGTTAATCGGTTAACACATTTGGTTAACCAGTTAACCAGTCTAAATTTCACGCAAAACACCTTTTTTCACCTGTTAATCGATTAACCCTGTTCCAGAAGCATAAAAACCTATTTTTCTTGATACAAAACCCATCCAAACTCATTCAAAACATGTCCCACCACCATAATAAGTATTATCGATTATTTCTACACGTGACCCGACTATACTACACAGTTTATATCGCATTTCATCCGTTAGATTCCATTGATTTATCCGTTTAATCATTTTCTCTCAAAACTAACCTAAGTTCAAATCCTAGATTTCTAGAACTTAGAGTCTCTAACTAGAACCCACCTTGTAATCAAAGAGGAGATTGAAGAAGATGAGATGATGAATCCAAGCTTCTCCTTCTTCTTCCAAGATTGTCTCTTCTCCTTTCTCTCCTTTCCTCTTTCTTTCTCTTTTCCTTATTTCTTCTTCTTCTTACTATCTTTTTCTTTTCTAACAAATATATATATATATATATATATATATATATATATATATATATATATATATATATATATATATATATATATATATATATATATATATATAATACCAATATTATATAATATAATCCAACAGGGTTAAATATATCCAATTGATATTTTGTCATCTCAACCAATTGATCACTTATTAAAGTTACCTTAAAATCTTTTCTTGAACTAAAATAATTGATCTGTCTCTTTCATAAAACAATTGATCTCTTTAGAGTTCTCTAGTGGCTATATTGATCCCAATTATCAATACTTAAAACAATTAGAGAATTCCATTAATTCCACTAATCAAAGATAGAGCACATAGACACTCATCCGATCTCATCTGATATCCAATTGAGCATTTAAATAAAATTGGGATATTACACTCTCCCCCCTTAAATTGAAATTCTCCCCCGAATTTCCTTCGCTCAATAATAACCACAACTTGCATCATTGTCTTAGTTCCACACTCAACTTCACTTCCGTTCCAATTTCTGACGTATTCAAATTCCAACTTGACTTCACAGACCAAAATCCTTATTTTCACAATTTATCAAACTTCACGTCCTTAATCATATTCTTATTCTAATATTGGGTTAACTTTCAACTTGCTTTTTTTTCCTTATCTCTTCTGTTGGTCCATACAAAACACATGATCGCATCTTACTTCGGAAAGAATGTACCATTCTACATTCCTCTACCGAGTGACAAAACAAAACTGTAACACCTTATCTTAAATTGGGACAATAAACACTCATAAAATCCTCGTGATGTAATTCAATGATTTCTTTCCTTTATACAATTACCGACAACTATTCTTTCATAAATCCTTTAACATTCGAACCACTTCATATCTAGTCGACGACTTCCTTACCAATTCCTTCTGGTCTGATACTAAACATTGTAATCATTAAATCCGATATTTTCTTTCTTTCGTGTCACACCCAAAAGGTAACACTCTTAAAACATTATTTCCTTATTTCTTTATTATTCTTATAAGTAATCATCCATCTGATTCTTATTAATCCGACTGAACTCTTTCATTTGTCACTCTCCACTGCGCAACTCAAATCCTAACAGTGGAACACCACAATTTCTTAAGCACTACCACATAACTGACAGTGCACGGAGAAACACACTTATCCACTGGGATCCTTACTAATCAACGGTACAAGAAACTTGTTGACGTCTTATAGTAGAAAAATTTCCTCGTCAACACACAATATCTTAACATCTGCCCAACACTCTCCAGACGATAAAGGCACAAGAGTTACATTGCTACAACCATAACATATATAACTCTAAATTCATTCAAAACTCGAATAATTCATCCAAAAGTAGTTTAACAACCTTCGGCTCTGGTTGCCACATTCCAAATCGATTATCCTTACGGTGTTTCGACTTACTCAAGATTCCTTGTTGATTCGAGATCTCAACCAAATACCAACGTAAAACCAACATAGAACTACAATCATAAACGAGTCACCACTTATCAACTTAAACCATCTAAAACGGAATTGTGAGTTTTCATACCACTCACCAATTCACAACAACACTCTACACGCACAACGCTGTCGAAGTCCACACCACGTTTCTCAATTAAATCCTCATCTCTCCATCGTTTTGTCCATAAACGATCCAAGTTACATACTTAACTTCGGAACACCCAATTCTTACTCGTACTTGGAAAGATAACTTTCAAATTTCGTTCTCTGGGTAAAACACAACTGTACCCAACTGGTACTACTCTCACGGAGTCTAACTCCGATACCATGAACGCACGGAACACTACAACATTTTTACCCTATGGCAACGCCTAATTTTTGGGAGGTAAAAATATTGTTCTCGTAGAGAGTAATAAACAACAAATTTAATATTTCGTTGCGATAGCTTTTATATTTTTTTAAAATTTTATACAATGGCTCAAAATTGTTCTTGTAGAGGAAAAAGAAAACAGCTTTTATTAGCAACGGATTAGAATCATTCTCATACAATTTTTAATAATTTTTAAAAAATATTTATTATTTTACACCGTTCTCATATTTCATACTAAAACAAATTTTATTTACTATTTCTATATTTTTTTTACTCAAAAAAGTTATTTATTAAAAGCTTACAAAAAATTTTATTTTTACACAGAGCCCTAAACTATGGCCGTTCCCATTCTGAAATTTGATGGAGCCGCTTTCTAAAATTTCACCTAGCGCCCTTTCTGAAATTTCATTTCATCGTTCTATTTCAAATCATCAAAAGAAAAAGAGCGGTAACTTTGTGTAATTTTATCTAGTGCGTTTTCCGAATTCCATCTATCCTTTCTGAATTTCATCGTTTCCTTTCTCAATTTCATCCAACGCATATTCAGAAGTAGAAGAGGGTTTGAGATGAAGAAAAGAGTGACATTTAAGAGAGAACCGAGGGATTTAGTATCGCGTTTTCTCCTGTGTACAATTATAATACTCTCTTCTTCATCATACGAGTTTCAACCATGACTTATCCTTTACATCACCTTTCTCTTTTCTTTTCAATAAAATCTAAGCCTTTCTTTTTATAGGTTTCAACGTTCGTACGTGATACGAACAATGTGCATGTTCAATTCAACCAGGAAAAAGGTGAGAACTTGTTGAATCTCACATATCCTTGTTTGTTCCCTGCTGATTATATTTTGTAAATAAGATTTTTGCTTTTATTTATTGATAGGAAAATGTATGTTTGTTAGTGGTTGGGTTGGTTTTGAGTGTTAGAACCCTAAAATTCCTACTTAAAACTCATCCAGTGGTCATCTGTGCTCACCGACCAATTTATTTACTTGTGTTGGGACAGAGAATCTTTTTGTGATTTACTTATTAGTTTGATGATTATAAGTTTTTTTAACAAGAGAATAGTTCTCAACAATTTTTGGTAAACTACGGAAATCTTCATGCCTCAACTTGTGGTTTTCATACTACCTTTTATTTTATATTATGTCTGTCTTGTTCTTCTAAATTGAGTAGTTAATAAAACGAAATAATCAAAGTGTTGAGATTTATTTGTAGGAACTATTAGTTATCGACTTTTACATATAATATTTGTTGTTGATTTTCTCATAATTGATATTGTGGTTGTTCACTTTAGATAAACAATGTATATCTGGTATGTGGTTGAGTAAGAAAAAATGCACACTGTTGTAATTATTTTCTTGGTTCTGTCACTAGTGGTGTTGCCTTCTTCACTCATGGATAGAGGCCTTTTGTCTTATTCTATTACAATGCACATAAAGTTCATGCTTTACTAGAGTTTGGTTATAGTTTTAGAGCTAGTTTGGATGAACTTTTCAACACTCTACAAGAAAAAAATCGATATGATATGGTTCAAGTTAGATTAACTTATGGGGGGATTTTTTATTAAAGATAAGTATTGGATTCTTATATTTTACGGAAGAAGCCCTTATAAATTTATACGCGGTAATGGAGCAATTAGATGAGTGAGATTTTGAATATATTGAGAGTTGAGATGTAGAAGATCATTGCAAGTTAGGTAAAAAAGATTACTTGTTAGAAGACTCAAAACTCATAATAGGACTATATAAATTTTATTTTCATATAAGTAGTTGCTAAAAGTTTATCCATGTTGCATCTATAAGTTTTGTAAGTATTAACTTCAAACATTCACTGAAATTAGCTTATAATATACTTTTTCTAAAACTCTCTCATGTTACTTCAATATAAGCAAGGCACATAAAATTTTATATGAATACTTATTGAGTTTAATAGCTCACACGTGAGCTTGAAGTTAATCTTAATTGGAGTTTGATCTTTTCAGCATTCTTCAAGTTTTTCAGTTTTGGTAATTTTAATGACGAACGATCTTCTCTCATAAATCAAATTGACCTTATTTTACTCTTTAACATGATGCTGGTGTATATGTCCTTGTTAGTCTGTTGTTGTTTAAATTACAAGCCCTAAATTATTTAAATATTAAATAAGTATCACTATTTATTTACCACTGTTGCTGCTATTGCTTTCAATATACTCTGATGCTATGTTCAGCCAATGTTGTCAATTGCAGAATGTGGAAAATAAGAGATTTTTAAAATTCCACTATATAATGGTGTTATAGTGCCACTATAACGGATATTTAACATCATTTTGTATTAACTAATGTACCACGAAATAATAACGGGTTTTGTCCAAATTCTACTAAATTAGTGGTGTAACACCACTATACAAACTATTTGACAAGCGTAAATGCTGACTATGGTTTTTTTTTATGTTCTTAGGAATTATTTATATCTGGAGATATAACAAAGCAAAGAATATTGATAAACCTTGGTTGTTTCGTAGCCATTATTACACTAAAACCTTGGTTTCATATTGTTAAAAGTAAGTTCCTTTAGGATATTGCTAGTAAGTTGGAAATCTGAATCCATTGATTTTGTTTACTCTTGTATTTTGTTATTTTAAGTTAGAATATGACTTTTCGGTGACAACATTTTGAATAAAACCGAATCATGTACGAGAGATCTTGTTTTCACTTTTAGAACTTGGTTATCTATCCTTCATTGAAGTAAGAACTAATATAATCTTTAATAACATAACCTTTGATATAGGCTTGTATTCATAGCAGCATCATAGAAGGTTTATGCAGCTCACTTCACCAAGTATATTGATTAATTAACATTCGTTCTCTTTCTTTAATTTTGTATTAGTTATGCATAGATACAAAGTTATTTGGTTTAAATTTAGTTCCCTGAAACATGTTCTTAATGGGATTCATGCTATAGATAGAGAGGAAACAACTTAAATATGGCCCTAATGTACATCAGAAACATCTATATGTTTATATTCTACTAAAGCATTAAACTTGCTCATTCTACTGTTACATTTGTCTTATTGTTAACTAATAATGAGATTGCTTATCTAGCTAGCTTAATGAGACTACCCTTTTTTCATTATGATATGACGGAAAAAATTCATCATGTCCCTGGGTTTATTATCATGCTGTTGGGGGTTATAATTGGTATTGTTTAAAATATCTTAAATCTAGATGTTGGTATTGTAATTACTAATATTTAGTGTGCGGATTGCTTTTCTGTGAACATGACACTTTGAAATTGCTTGTTACATGGCTGAACTGAAATATTTATTTTTGACATTTGAAAAATCAAATATGATCCTATTCTTTCACACTAATGCTGAGATGCTTTTTCAACAGTTCAATTCTCTCATCGTTACTTTTTCAACAATCTGTACACCTATAAAACTAATATGGACGGTAGTAACATGATTTTATTTAGAGTATTTTGGATAATAATCTTATTTAAATTATATTACTCTTATTTTGCAGGTCATGAATGATAATATCAATTAAAATTTTCAATCATTCGAAGATGAAGAGACTTAGATGTTTAAGTTTAATTTTATAAATTAAATGTTATTTTGATTATGAATGATGATTGAGATTAGGATATGTAACTTGAAGATAATATGTTGATTTTGAATGAACAATTTGAAGATGTTTTGTTGATTATGATATATATATATATATATATATATATATATATATATATATATGTGTATGTGAGTGTGTGTGTGTGTGTGTGTGTGTGTGTGTGATTTTGTTATGTATTTTTTTTTTTAAAGAAAGATCATTTTATAATTTGTATTTGGATATTATTATATCAAAAAACATTGTGAATTATGTTATTATCAGGATTATAAAATATATTATTTTTTATTTTATTGAAAAAAATCATTTCTTACAGCAGTTATAAAATGTTGCTGTAGCCTTTGAAGAAAAATTTAAAAATGAATCTACTAGAACGGTTTTAAAATCTACTACGGTTAAAATCCATTGCTATATTCCATAAAATAGTCATTCTCTAAACAATCACAATTGCAACGGTTTTTATTTGAAAACAGAGTCTAGCCGTTGTTATTTGAAACCGTTCTCTAAAAAGAACAACAACAACGGTTTGGAAAAAGGTGTTGTCGTTGGATAAAAAACCGTTCCTATAGACTAGAGCAACGCCTCAGTTTGCCACGGTCCAAAAACCGTTCCCATATGTAAAGGCAACGGTTTTTTAAGATTTTGCAACACTTTTTTTGCATTGTCGTATAGTTAAAATGTTGTAGTGGAAGTTGACAATTACTAACTCGAACCAATCGTTCATACCTTACTGACACTAAAACATTCCGTGTGAGATAAAGAATTTGTGCGTATTCTAACTTCGCCCTCAAGGCTTTCAACAGTAATACACTTACGACATTTCTCATACTCAACACAATTCACAAGATTACATTCAAAACACAAATATGTCTTTCACTTACTTGAAATCTTGTTTTCCATTCATACAATACTCTACATTTGGAGCAACATAAGGTAACAAAATGCAGATGATGGTTCCTAAGGGATTTCACAATTTACACACATGTTAATCGATTAACCATCTGAGCTAAACGGTTAACTCCTCAAAATTCATTGCAAAACACCACCCTTGCACGTGTTAATCGGTTAACCCCATTGGTTAATCGGTTAACACTGCTGCAGAATCAAAAATCAGTTTTCCTCTTAATTCAAAGCCATCCATACTCAACCATCAATCCGATTTGTTCTAACTTGAAATATCATTTTCCAACTCGCGGCTCCTTAACTTGTATAACATTCACTAACCATGATCCACTCAGGTAAAATCGACAAAGTCAAAACATGCAGATGACACACTCCAACCAAGTGACAAGGTAGAATTCCAAATTCTAACGCAGTCACAGGACAACTCTTCGGCGGGATAGTTCACTTTTCTGCTCAAACAATTACACTAGCGGGAAACCAATAATGACGACATTCTGGGGTTTTTAATCACAATTCATACCTGATTTGTACACAACCAAAACCCAACATACAACCTTGTTCTCTCACTTGAACTTCTTGGTGGGACATAAAACAACAACATTCTTAGTCCAACAGAAGGTAGATTCTGAATATTCCGATTATTCACAAATACAGGAGTTCTCTATACTTAAAAATAAATCGGGGTAATGCACCCTCTTGAAGGACCTTTCCATCACTCCGCGCACATTAACCGAGATTTCTTACCCTTCACTATCCATGGCACACCACGCTTACACATAATTCACTTAACGAAAGATTCGCAACCGATAATTCTCGCCAACGATTTACAAAACTCTTCTGGTATAAACTGTTCCATAATTTACTTTTAGTCCGTAATAAGCCTTAATTTGTTTCTCGTTGTTTTACCGTAATCTTACTTCTTAAAATACAATATTCACTGTCCCACAAAGTACGTCCCTTCATACTTATCTCAAGAATAAGAATCCATCACAGACACTTGTGACTACGGTGCTACTACTACGCATGTTCTTAATACCAAGGTGTAACTTTCTCATTTCACAACATACTACTAGGGTTCTCACGTGTGAACCATCCTTGATTACACTTCTCTTAGTTTAACAGTTTAATAACTCTGTTGCACATCCGTCCAAAACACGTTCCTTAGTCACTTCCTCATAACATAGCGTTTTCCACCTCTCGTTTACTCCGCTCTCCATTATAATCCTCTTAGGTCCAAATATAAAACCATCTTATTAAAATTTCTGTGAATCCAAGGTACTTACTCTGTTTCTTAATACAAATTCTTCTGGCCCGTATCACTACATTTTCTGTTACTAAATAAAGTCCAAACTTCCTTTGACACAGTACCTTATACTGTTCCTTGGGTAATTTAACATTTCTGAATTCCAAATTGGTCTCTTAGAGCACAAAGAAATCCTGATGTATCATCTCAAACTTAATCTCTCTACATAACTGAATATACGCAATTCATCACCCACTGTTCGTCCGGCACGTACTTGTTTCACTTGAAGCATGTAACACATCCTTGTGTTTCTTCTCACGCTTCTCTACTATTTCAGGTTCCCATGAAAGCCGAACTTCCTTAACTCTCAACTTTTAACCAGTTGGAAGATATCGTTCCTAACACATTCCTTACGGTACTCTCGTCCCTTCAAGATACCATACCGACCTTAGAACCCGAAACACCAATACTTATCTAGCTTCCAAACCTTACGTCACACGTTCCACAAAACAACTCTTCTTCTTCCCGTAATGAGATTACTTGAGATCCTTATCCGTACTAGTGGTCAATTCAACTCCACTAACGATTTAAATATTCCTCAATACCCTGACCAAACGTCTAATAGAGATCCTTAACTTTTGGACTCCATCCATTCCAAAGGATTTCTGGAACAACACACCACTCTTTAATTCCCATGCTACCCAAAACACAACTTCTACTAAGACCTCAACTGAGTTTACCAAAACTCCCCACTACTAACTCTTGGCTTGAGCCTACCCTCACATCATTGGTTCCGACAACACTTCGGATTCCTCGTGGTCGCTCAACCATGATTCTACCTATCACATACATAGTATTAGGTTGATCAGGCCTAACACTAGATAGTATGGTATTAAGTTTCATGACGGTAAGACCCACTTAAGAGGCAGGAATAGATTTACTTATGATGTTTTAAGGCTAGGTCAAGGACACGACCTACTCTGATACCAACTGTAATACCCTGTATAATATATACCTAGAATAATACAATACAAGCATTTTATTTGGTACTGACACCATCATAACTGTCTAATGACGTAATTCACATACTTGACCATTTCTAAAAACATAATACAATCTATGGCACAAGACATGGAAACTAGCCAAAAATAAAAATCTAAGAATAATATACAATATCCTCAATTGTATACAACAAAATAATACACACCGGAATAAGCTTAACTAAGCTTCTCTTGAAACATCCAGGCATCGCTCCACTTGTAAATCAAACCTGCAACAACACCTGAAATAATGCAACTATAGTGGGGTGAGATACATCAAATCTCAGTGAGTTCCCTATCTTATAGATTCTCTAGGCTTTACAAGGTTCTAGCCAAATCCTAATTCAAGTCAAGGGGAAGGGAAATGACCTTGAGTCTGTTAACTAATAAATTCACACGAAAGGAAAAACGCCCTGAGCATGTAAACTCAAGAATCCTTACGAATGGAAATATGTCTTGATCCTGTTAACTCAAGAATGTCACTAATCGATAACCTGTACCAAGGCATCCCCTTTTCCCGTCCGCTTCTACGTCTAAAAATCGACCCGAGTCATGGATCCTTGTAGTTACTTGGCATACAAAATGGATTCGGGATCATCGACCTGTTAACCGTGAACCGTCACTTCTCATGGCCTGTTAACTATCACAAGTCTCTTTACCAGATAGTCTCCATTTGTACTACACGCGGGAATCAAACCTGCTAAGTAATTATGCATACGTTTCAGAAGAGGAGCTCGAGTCTCATGAAACTACACCTCAAGATAAATGGTTACGATTACGTGATCATATACACAACGTGATTGTATTCGACAATCACAAGGCCACATTCGCCTTAAGGCCTCTTTTGCCTTTTACAAAACCACAAAGGTTTACACACATGTTTCATACTAGTGTTTCACTCATTTCGAGACCATTATTCGTCACGAATGCATCTTTCTACAACACATGCGGGAGCATCGCCATCTAGAGTTTTCTATCAATTTCTAGTCACAACCTAGAATCATATCATTAGGTTTGGGGTAAAGTTTCCTCACTCTTCCTAATTCATATTTTAAGCATGCATATTCTCTCATCATACTGTACAATAATTAGTTAGACATGGTATTAAACAATTTGCATAAGTAAAACATTTATAATCACATATCACATAAACATCATTTTCGGATTCCCTCCGATTCATTTAATCGGGTATCGAAATCAATACTTTTTATTTTTAAAGCATAGGACATTTCCATAGCTTTCCAACGACTATTACCATGCCTCGATCGGAGTTACGATCCAAAAGATACGGATCTTCAAACATTTCACACAATCCATGGCATATAACCTTCTTTCTACCTCACCATCACAAAGAGCATTGAAATAGCTTTCCAACGCTTCCGACCGTGCGTCAATCCGAGTTACGGATCGAAAGTTATGGATTTTTAAAGTATTTTTCCAAATAGTTGCAGTGTTAATCGGTTAATACATTTGGTTAACCGGTTAACTAGTCTAAATTTCACGTAAAACACCCTTTTTCACCTGTTAATCGATTAACAAAATGGTTAATCGATTAACCCTGTTCCAGAAGCATAAAAACCTGTTTTTCTTGATACAAAACCCATCCAAACTCATTCAAAACATGTTCCAACACCTCAATAAGTATTATCAATTATTTCTACACGTGACCCGACTATATTACGCAGTTTATATCGCATTTCATCCATTAGATTCCATTGATTTGTCCGTTTAATCATTTTCTCTCAAAATTAACCTAAGTTCAAATCATAGATTTCTAGAACTTAGAGTCTCTAACTAGAACCCACCTGGTAATCGAAGAGGAGATTGAAGAAGATGAGATGATGAATTCAAGCTTCTCCTTCTTCTTCCAATCTTTTCTCTTCTCCTTTCTCTCCTTTCCTCTTTCTTTCTCTTTTCCTTCTTTCTTCTTCTTCTTACTATCTTTTTCTTTTCTAACAAATGTATATATATATAATGCCAATATTATATAATATAATCCAACAGGGTAAAATATCTCCAATTGATATTTTGTCGTCTCAACCAATTCATCTCTTTAGAGTTCTCTAGTTGCTCTATTGATCCCAATTAACAATACTTAAAACAATTAGAGAATTCCATTAATTCCACTAATCAAAGATAGAGCACATAGAAACTCATCCGATCTCATCTGATATCTAATTGAGCATTTAAATAAAATTGGGGTATTTATCTTGTTTAACTGCTTTCATGGTTGTGAATTTATTGGTCTGTGATGGTTGTGTGGAAAAGAAAAAGATTTCACGTGTTGTTCTTCTGCAGTTTATTTGTGACAGGTTTATGGAGGAAGTGGAAAACAAAGGTGTTTCGGTTACTGCAATATGAAAATGATGAACAAGGAACTTGTCTTGTGTTCTCTATAGAACTGAGGGAGAGAGATCAATGTGAAGAAAGTTAGGTTTGCCCCCCTTCTATCGTTCTCCCCCTTCTCTTTTTAACTCTGTTTATATTCCCTTTTTCAAACCATTAAGCTTGTTTACTGTTTCAATCCTTGGCTTGTATTGTCACTCTCAAAATGCAGATTGTTGTACCATTGTTGCAGAGGTTTTGGAGTTTTGTGGAGAGTGGTCTTTGTGTAGGGTGTACGTTTTTTGTAGGTCTGTGTTGTGTTTTGTGATGTTCCACACAATAGCAAGCTGTGGTTTTGTCCTTGCGTTGAATTGGTGCGAAAGTTTAGCAATTTGGGTAATAAGGTTTTGGTACGATTTTGGAGTGAAGTCGTTTTTGATGCTGCGTTGTGGTGATGCGCAGTAGGTGGTACAATGGTGTAGAGTTAAGTGTGTTGTTGCTGTAGCGTAGCAAGATGGTGGATATCGTGTAGGGTCAAAGGTCAAAGTGTCTCTTTATTTTTTATGGTACAGGTTTGGCTTGGAGTGGAAATCACGTGCAAGGAACTCATGGTACAATTTTTGAAAAAAGTTGGCTTGGTGGAAATCAAATTCTCTAGTGGATGAAGCTTGAATCTGGTGAAATACCAAGGAGAGTGGGCCGTGTGAATTAGCATGGGCCCATCTCATTATTTCTTATTTTTTTTATTTTTTGTAGTAATTGAATCATCTTGGTAATCTTGAGTTGTAATAATGGTCCTTTGATTTTATTTGGCAAGTGTGTAATGGACAATGGGCTTTGAATATAGACTTTTGTATCATATCATTCGCACCTCTTGAAATTGTCTTGCAATGCCTCGAACTCTTCGATTAAGAACAATGATGACTAGAACTTGGTTTTTTATGTTAACTCCATATTTCACATTTGAGAGTATTCTTGAATTTTTCTCGTGATATAAATAACACCCTGAATCGGTCCCTTGAATCAATGAATCTAATAAATCAAATCCTTCATAATGAGCCTTAAAATCAAAGACTTGATACATGAATTTCCCTGCACACAACCTTAATTGGGAAACAAACTGATTCCTGACGATTATCTTTAACCATGAAGCACTGATGACTTGATCCACACACGGATAACCTGACAAGCCTGATGAATATTGATGAGGAGTTAAGACAATGAGAACTCAAACCTTGCTTCAAACTTGAATGGTAAAATATCGAAGCAAATAGGAAACCCTAATTCAAAGAACCACTTGACTCCATGCCTTTGGAGCTCAATGAAACACATGATTATGCTATGAAGTGACCTAATGGAGATGCACGCGATGAAAATGATATGATATGCAAGGTTAGGGGTAGGGTGAAAATAAGGGTGTGAGAGTTGCACCTATTTAATATTCTTGGACTTGAAGGTGAGAGTGGCAGAGGCTTTCTTACAGTCAAGGCACAAGGGGATTAAATATAAGAATACCCGGAATTTTCAGTCGGAAAAGGAGTGGAATGAAAGGTGATGAATCAGTGGGATAACTTGAAAAAGACATCTGTCATTGGGAGAAAAGATAATTGGTTATGAGGGATATGATGATATGCTTGAGATGCAATTCGAGATGAACTTGAGTGCTTTGCCAGTCTTGAAAGGGAGGCATCCCTGTAGCATCCTAGGGACATATAAAAGGCTAGGAGATATTCCTTCTACAAAAGGTAGAGAGGACTCAAGAAATAAAGAATGAGATATTCCTCCTATGAATGGTAAAGAGGACTCTATAAAGAGTTACGAGAGATATTCGTTCTACAAAAAGTAGAGAGGACTCAAGAATAAAATACTGTGAGATATTCCTTTTACTAAAGGTAGAGAGGACTCTAGGATAAAAGAGTGTGAGATATTCCTTCTACAAAAGGTAGAGAGGACTCTAGGATAAAAGATTGTGAGATATTCCTTCTACAAAAGGTAGAGAGGACTCTAAAAATTGGTTTTCCTATTGCAAAAGGCAAGGAGGGCTCCTGAACAAAAGGTTAGGAGAAAACGTTTCCTTCTATAAAAGGTAGAGAGGACTCAAGAACAAAAGGTTTGGAGGCATGATAACTCCCTCTATAACAAGTAGAGGAGACTCCCTTGGGAGAAAACGAACGAATTTCCTTCTGCAAAAGGCAAAGAGGACTCCTGAACAAAAGGTTAGGAGAATAATTCCTTCTACAAAAGGTAGAGAGGACTCCACAACAAAAGGTTTGGAGAAAGATGTTCCTTCTGCAAAAGGCAGTGAGGACTCCTGAACAAAAGGTTAGGAGAATAATTCCTTCTAGAAAAGGTTGAGAGGACTCCACAACAAAAGGTTTGGAGAAAGATGTTCCTTCTACAAAAGCCAGAGAGGACTCCTGAACGAAAGGTTAGGAGAATAATTCCTTCTACAAAAGGTAGAGATGACTCCACAATAAAAGGTTTGTAGAAAGATGTTCCTTCTACAAAAGGCAGAGAGGACTCCTGGACAAAAGGTTAGGAGAATAATTCCTTCTACAAAAGGTAGAGAGGACTCCACAACAAAAGGTTTGGAGAAAGATGTTCGTTCTGCAAAAGGCACTGAGGACTCTTGAACAAAATGTTAGGAGAATAATTCCTTCTACAAAACGTAGAGAGGACTCCACAACAAAAGGTTTGGGGAAAGATGTTCCTTCTGCAAAAGGCAGAGAGGACTCCTGAACGAAAGGTTAGGAGAATAATTCCTTCTACAAAAGGTAGAGAGGACTCCAATCCAAAAGGTTTGGAGAAAGATTTTCCTTCTGCAAAAGGCAGAGAGGACTCCTGAACAAAAAGTTAGGAGAAAAATTCCTTCTACAAAAGGTAGAGAGGACTCCACAACAAAAGGTTTGGAGAAAGATGTTCCTTTGGCAAAAGCCAGAGAGGAGTCCTAAACAAAAGGTTATGAGAATAATTCCTTCTACAAAAGGTATAGAGGACTCCACAACAAAAGGTTTGGAGAAAGATGTTCCTTCTTTAAAAGGCAGAGAGGACTCCTGAACAAAAGGTTAGGAGAATAATTCCTTCTACAAAAGGTAGAGAGGACTCCACAACAAAAGGTTGGGAGAAAGATGTTTCCTTCTGCAAAAGGCAGAGAAGACTCCTGAACAAAAGGTTAGGAGAAAGATGATTCCTCTTGCAAAAGGCAAAGAGGATACTTACGAAAGGTAAGCTAAAAATAGCCTGTCCAAAAGGAACGGGAGGACTTATAAAAGGTAAGTTGAAACCATTGCGAAAGGCAAGGAGGAGATGCTTCATGAAAGACTTACAAAAGGTAATTTGAGGGCAATAACCATTCTCATGCAAAAGGTACAGGGAACTTGCATAGGGTACCAGAACATCATTGACCTCACAGGCACAACGGTGGAGGTGACATTCTCTAGGTAGCGACCATTCAGTTCTTGGCCACATAGGCATCAAGCGTCCAAATCGATCAAAGATACCTAATACAAAGTTCTGTCACGTGCGTAAGGCAGCAAGAACGCTTACGAAAGGAAAGCGAATGGATAAGGTTTCACGCGTAAGGCGATGAAATCCCTAAAGAAAGGTAAGGAGACATGAAATGGACTTACAAAAGGGGAGTAAAGGGTAATAACCACTCTATTGCGAAAGGCAGAGGGAACTTGCAAAGGGTATCATAACACCATTGACCTCACTGGCACAACGGCGGAGGTGACATTCTCTGAGTAGCGACCATTTAGTTCTTGGTCACATAGGCATCAAGCATCCAAATTGATCGTAAATACCCAATACAAAGTTCTGTCGCGTACGTAAGGCAGCGAGAACGCTTACGAAAGGAAAGCGAGGGAGTAAGATTTCACGCGTAAGGCAATGAAATCCCTTACGAAAGGTAAGGTAAGGAAATATCTTATGCAAAAGGCACAAAAGGAGTTGGAAGTAGTAAGTGATGGGGAAGACAAAGTCCATAGGAATTCCCTACCCTCTACAGGAACTGGCTAAACAAGCGTGCAAATGATGGAGAAATGTATGCAAAATGCTGGGGATATGAGGATATGGAGTGAAGGTCATGCCAAGCACGGTTAGGATTTGGTTTGGGTGCCAAGACATGGTTGGGCTTTGGTTAAGATTGGGCTTTGGTTAAGGTGCCAAGGAAGGTTGTGCTTAGGTTGGAAGTGCCAAGGAAGGTTGGGCTTAGGTTGGATGGGGAATGAACTTAACTTCCCGACACTCCAAATTTGACGATACTACGATCGGACGGCAAATGTGGATGCCCCAAGTTTGGTCATTTGCAGGAGTTCCGCTTGCTCCTAAGGAAACCTCACTTTGAATTAAGAGCCTGTGATGGCTTGGGAAACAACAGTATGAGCATAGCGACTTGACTAATGCATGTTGGTTGCGCTTTTGCTCAGCCACAAGGATTTTTGACAATTTTTGCAAACTCAACATTTACTGGTGTCTGGCAGGGTTTTCCTGACCAATCTTGAAAGTGTAATGGAAAACCGCCCCTTTTGCAATTCTTCTACCCTAATCTGTAGGGTTTTCGAATGAATCCTCCTCGAACGAAAAGTTTGTGGGTGATTATACCATGACACGTCCTGAGATGATTTGCATCAGTGTCTGAATCAGCCTTTGTTTGAGACGTTTGAAGCACTTGCCCCAGAATGAGCGTTAAAGCGACTTAATTTGTGCTTGTTGAGCCTTGGAGGGACTTGCCCTCAGTCACAAGAATCTCTGGGTAGCCTACCCTTGGCTGGCGGAGTCTTGAGATAATTCTCTCCTCAACTCACTCTTGACAGTTTTGCCCCCGATTTACAAGGTTATGAGAAGGTCTTGATTTGAGTCAGCACCAACAAATGATCAAGTTTCTCTTTTATTGCACTTTGTTGGAATCTTTTGATGTCAAGTACTTTCTTTCAGTTAAAATTGTTCACTTACAAATGGTAATTTTAATGTGACATTCATGCAGGTTTTGAAGGAAATCACTTATTAGAATGATGTGAAAGTGTGTGATGAGTGGACCATTAGTCCAAACACAATGCTGATTTACTAGAGTTTGAAAGATATAGCAAGAATGTGACACTAATGCTAAAGATTGGGCAATATGCGGGGAGTCAGATTACACAACCTTGCTATAGTATGTTTTCAGAAAAAACCTCGCCTCAATTAGGTTTTTTAAGGGTTGTAACGTGGTCTGGTTCACGGTTATTAAAACAAAGGATATTAGGCTCAAATTTTGATTTGTACCCACGCCTTCTTCGTGATGAACTCCAGTCCTACGATCAGTTACACTACACACATTTATCTTCCAAAATGGTTGACGGTGTAAAGGCGAAGATTCAAAGTTTGCTTGAAATGAAAGTCACCTTAATTTGTTTTTGGTCATGGATGTCAGTGACCCTTTGATGGAGATCACTGAATTTTACTTTGTTTTGCTTGAGGATTTGAGGACCTCTTTTGCTTTATTTATTTTTTGATCCCAAACTTTTTCCTAAGTCGCCTCTTTGGGTGTTCGACTTAGCGGGCTTTTTCTCTTTTTCTTCTCTTTTTTTGGAAGGTGGTGACTACTAATTCTTTCATCATTGAAGAACAATCGTCATAACCGGAGGTTTCATCTTGAGAACATGTGTAATCAGGATAACTAAACACTACCCATGCCCCATGTTAAGCGTAAGGGTTTGTATATCCGAAGAAAACTCCTACTTCTAGGCTCGAAGTGGTTGACTAGGGACTAACTCCTTATATTTCCAGTGTTTAGGGGATTTAAAAAAATGCATGTACATCATCAGCGGGATTTTATCCGAAAGCATACTATTAGCAATTATGAGTATTTCATTTTCATCATCCTCCCTTCAATCTTTGCTAAAACAACAATCGATAAAGGGAGTGAAATGTGGAGGAAAATTTTTGTGATTTTTTTGCAATATATGAGAAAAGATGAGTGGATACGAATGGATTTATTCAAAAAGCATGTTCATTACACTAACAAAACCATTAGAAATCAACAATGTCTAATAACAAGTAGCACCTAACAAGAAAGAAACTACAAATGCAATGAAATGACAAGATCTAAAAATTGCCAGCCTTGGGGATTGGGATTCTCTTTCTTGATTTGCTGTTGGGCTAGCCTTCTTACTCATTGAGACCAGTATGATAACCTTCTTCACACCTACTCTTAAAAGCTTCTTCCATGACAGAGACTGATGAGCCCTCCTGACCAGATGAAGGATTGACATTAATTTGAAGGCCTTGAGGCGTAAATATGATCAATCTGGACTCAATCATCTTTTGTACTTGGTACTTCAAGGCTTTACAATCCTCGATCATGTGCCCAGGCGCTCTAGAATGGAAGACACATCTGGCATTCGCATCATAGCCCGGAGGAAGAGGTTTTGGAGGAGGTCCAAGTTCCCTTAGCTGGACAAGTGAGCTACTGAGCAAGATGGGGAGGAGTCGACTGTATGACATAGTAATGGGATCAAAATGCTTCCTTGGCCTCCTTGGTCTGTTCTGTCCCCATTGGACAGAGATTTCGCGCTGATTTGGATACTGATTCTGACTCTGCGCTCGGTTACTCTGACCTAACTGAGGAACAAGTAATGGTCATTGATTGGGGCGCTTTGGAAGTCCAGGTTGTGAAGAAGATCCGCGAGGAAAATCACAATATAGGAGAGATCACACAAGCAAGGGAGGAACAATAATCTCTATTGCAGCCTCAGGTGCAGGATTACCTTCTTTTCTTAGCACAGTTCTCATGACCTCCATGATCAGACCCATCTGAGTCTTCAGTTGATGGACTTCCTCCCTCAAAATTTTTTAATCCTGGGACAATACTTGTATGTCCACCACGAACTGCCCCATCTGGCTTCTGACCTCCATCAATTCTGCTTGAATCTGCTCCATGATCAACTTCTGGCTGCTTTGAGTCCAATACGAGCGTCGGGAAGTCAACTGCGGGTTATGGACAAAGGATGGATGAGCTCTGTTGTTCTTGGGTGGAGAAATGCTATGCAAAATAATGCGAAGATACTTATGCAAATGCAATGTTATGAGTGCAATAAGGCATGGGATCAAAGATCAGAGGTTCACGCCACAGGTATCAAAGTTACATATTTTGCAAGACAACATAACAAGGTATCCCTCACCTCGGGTAGTCAATCTATTGGTTTATAACAGGGCATTCCACGGGCTTTCAAACAAGGTCCCATGCACTAACCCTCAAAAGTTTTCCATCATAACTACGATTCGTAAGACGGTAATCCCTTCAAAGGATGAGCATAGAGTTATGCCTTAGTAACCTTTGGAATAGGGTTCTAAAGGTCCTCAGAATCACGGACTCCCAGGTCGAAAACAAAGACACCATTACGACTAATCGTAAGACATAATCATTCCCAAAGGGGCCTTATCTGAGCGGTGGAACTCAAACTAACTCGACGAGTCCTAAGTCTCGCAAACTATTAAGCAACCACCTCCTAGCTTAGTGTATACTTGAAAAGCTCGGGTAGAAAGCCTTTCTCCTCACAAACCATCCCCAATAAACCCAACAGATAAAAGGAACACAAATAATAAAGCAATAAAGCAATAAAAGCAAATAATCTGCACATACGACAAACAAACTAGGCTTGGCTTGCTTAGGGTAACCATATCCTCAGCAGAGTCGCCAGCTGTTGCTACTCGAAAAATAGTCGACCAGAGGCGAAAAGAGGAAGAAACAGAGAGTCGCCATCGAACTTTATTTATCCCACGAGGGGAAGGGAAAACATCGAGAAAACCCCAAGAAGGAAGGATAAGATGGTCTCGCAACCAAATTATGGGTTCAGAAGCCGGTTATGCGAAGGGAAGGTATTAGCACCCCCACATCCATCGTACTCGATGGGAACCATTCGCTTGTCTATGTGTAAGGATGTTTACTAAAGGATTGCTTTCTAAGAGGTTCTAAAAGGGAAAAAATAGGGGTTGAAAACCAAAGAAAGTGAAAGAAAATAAAAGAAAAGGTGGGGAGAAGAAAAGGGGACTCGATAGGACTTTGCGGTCCTATGCTTACGTAGTCCCTAATGGGAAAGTCAGAGTCCGCGTAGTTCGGAGGACTACGGGAGATGGATAGAAGGTAGCTCGCCAAGATCATCGCAATCTTGTGCCTACGTATCTTACATTCGGACGAGAATGATGAATCAGAGCAATCTTAGTTCGACCTACGGTTTGTTGGTGTTTTTTATGGATGAATGTTATCATGCGGGTTCTAGGTGTTTTGCAGCTCGCTCGTGGAGTCTTATGCGTTACCTGTTGCAGTAGAATGAACGTAACATGTCCTTTATGAAAAGGATGAGTTTTCGCCATCAAGGCAAGATGTCTCATTTGATTTGTGAAGGTTAGTTTTAAGGGTGAAATAAGTCCTCGGATAGGAACCCCTTCGGGTAGTACCCAATTCTTTATCTCTCAAAAGATTTATTTTGAAAATGGTGTGGTGAATACGGTTATGTCTTTGTATTGAAAGACGAGTTTCGAGACCACACACTCTAAAGTGAGCATCCTAATCCTCGAAGAGGAAGAGGTATTCACCCAATCCTCTCTCTTTAGTTCAATACAAAGAGAACCTTATTCTCTTCTTAAGGTAGTGTTTTGATTAGATGGTAAGTGCTTCATGACAGTGAACCCTAAAGGTAATGTCAAGCACTCGGGATAGGAGAAGGCCTTCGCCAAACCACTCCACGACCATCTAAGTTTATTAAGAAAAGGTTTGAAAATGCACTTGGTACAAGACAAAGGTTTTTAGACACAAGGAGATGAAATAAAGAGAGAAAAAGGTTTTTGAAAGAATGGGTGGTGAATATAGTCACGTCTTCGTATTGAAAGACGAGTATCGAGACCACACACTCTAAAGTGAGCATCCTAATACTCGAAGAGGAAGAGGTATTCACCCAATCCTCTCTCTTTAGTTCAATACAAAGAGAACTTTATTCTCTTATTTAAATAAGTGTTTTGATTTTAGATGGTAAGTGCTTTACGACAGTGAACCCTAAAGGTAATGTCAAGTTTTTCGGAATAGGAAAAGGCCTTCACCTAACCACTCCACGACCATCTAAATTTATTAAGAAAAATAAGTTTTGAAAATTAGCATTTGGTACTAGACCAAGGTTTATGATTTTAGAAGAGAATGAAAATGAGGAATGAAATAGAAACCGAAATGAATTTGAAATGGTCTCGTCTTAATCAAGATTTAATCGAGAAATCGATAATCTATGATATTTGACTTTCATTAACCAACAAAAAATGAAAATGGCCTCATATTGATCAAGATTTTGAATCGATTGAAAGAAATCAACTAATCATGACTTTTGTTATATCATTGGCCAAAAAAGAGAATAAAAAATAACAAGAATGATAACAGAAAAAATGATGGATCGAAAAATTTATTAGAAACCAAATCTACCACCAAAAAAAATATAAAACTCTAACAAAAAAAACCATGACAATAAAAAGAAATTAAGAAAAATTGTAATTAAAATAATAAAAAAGAATTAAGAAAAATGAAAAAGGAGGTACATAGTATGAAATGAGAGTGTATGAAGTCAAATTCAATGGGCTGAGCCCAATCGAATAAACATGACAAATTTGGTCAAAAGAAAAAATAAATAAAAACATGAAAATGAAATAAATAATAAAAAAAATAGACCAAAAACTTGGGTCACGACAAACACATCTGCTCACTCTCCACTTCTATTGTTTCAGATTCGGTTCCATGGATCTTTCTCAGATCTCAGCTCTTCCTTTCCTCGCGCGTCACCCTATCTCACGTCGGTTTCGATTGCTCATCGTCGAAAGTGGTGGATTTTCAATGCGTCCGTCCGTAAATCTCATGGTGGTCGGAATGAAACACGGTTGCCGGCGGAGACGCATTTAGGAACATCCTCGTGGCAGCGGCGTTGGATTCACGGTGGGGAGAGCTTTACGGTTTTTATTTTGTGTGATTTACTCAATCTCTCTTCATCTCCTTCTATTTCTCTGTGTTTGATTTCTGAGTTCGTTGAGGGTTTTGACGTTTCGTTATTCACACGGTGGTGGTGGTAGCGAAGTAGTTGTTGGTGATTCAATGGTGTTAACGGCGGATTGAAGGAGTTGTCGCGGTGGTTGGTCGGAGGGAGTTTATGAAGGTTAGAGGTTTAAAGGAATTTATCACTGATTGTGTTTGGTTCCTGGTTTATGGTTGTTGAAGCAGATAAATAATCTGAAGAAAGAAGTAGATTTTTAAGGGTGTGTGTGTTTATCACGAGGTATTATGGTGAGAGTGGATTGAGAAAGCTTGTATGGTTTTTAGAGGTCTGATAAAAGAAGGTGATCTGTAGTTAGAAATGTGAGGGTGGTGTTCTTGGAGGTTCGTGTGAGGTGGACAATATTTGGTTTATGTCATGGCAGTTTGTGTTGGAGCAAAAGCTATGTGAAGGAGTGGCGAGTTGTGGTTGATTGTGGTTTGGCGGAAGCTCATGGCTTACATGGAGTAGATGTTGTTGGAAGTTACTATACCAGAGTCTAAAACGTCGGCGCTGGAAATGGTAAATGATTCTTGTTGAACTGATTTTATGGTTGTGAATTTATTGGTCTGTGATGGTTGTGTGGAAAAGAAAAAAATTTCACGTATTGTTCTTCTGCAGTTTATTTGTGACAGGTTTATGGAGGAAGTGGAAAACAAAGGTGTTTTGGTTACTGCAATATGAAAATGATAAACAAGGAACTTGTCTTGTGTTCTCTATTGAACTGAGGGAGAGAGATCAATGTGAAGAAAGTTAGGTTTGTCCCCCTTCTATTGTTCTCCCCCTTCTCTTTTTAACTCTGTTTTTATTCCCTTTTTCAAACCATTAAGCTTGTTTACTGTTTCAATCCTTGTCTTGTATTGTCACTCTCAAAATGCAGATTGTTGTACCATTGTTGCAGAGGTTTTGGAGTTTTGTGGAGAGTTGTCTTTGTGTAGGGTGTATGTTTTTTGTAGGTCTGTGTTGTGTTTTGTGATGTTGCACACAATAGCAAGCTGTGGTTTTGTCCTTGCGTTGAATTGGTGCGAAAGTTTAGCAATTTGGGTGATAAGGTTTTGGTACGGTTTTGGAGTGAACTCGTTTTTGATGCTGCGTTGTGGTGATGCGCAGCAGATGGTACAATGGTGCAGAGTTAAGTGTGTTGTTGCTGTAGCGTAGCAAGATGATGGATATCGTGTAGGGTCAAAGGTCAAAGTGTATCGTTTTTTTATGGTACATGTTTGGCTTGGAGTGGAAATCACGTGCAAGGAACTCATGTACAAGTTTTAAAAAATGTTGGCTTGGTGGAAATCAAATTCTTTAGTGGCTGAAGCTTGAATTTTGTGAAATACCAAGGAGAGTGGGGCGTATTAATTATCATTGGCCCATCTCATTAGTTCTTATTTTTTTTTATTTTTTGTAGTAATTGAATCATCTTGGTAATCTTGAGTTGTAATAATGGTCCTTTGATTTTAGGGTTAATAGTTATTTTGCCCCCTGCCATATAGGCGATTTTCGAAAAACCCCCTGTAAAAAAAAACTTGCAAAAAAACCCTAACATTTGAAGATTCTCTCAATTTTGACCTTTATCACATCTAGTCACCAAAAACCTTCCATTTTAACCCCTGCCATTTTGGCAAAGTTTTTATTTTGACCCCTGCCATTTTGGCAGCATTTTTATTTTGACCCCTGCAATTTTGGCAGCGTTTTTATTTTGACCCCTGCCACATCAGCTTTTTTGGTGACTGGATGTGATGAAGGTCAAAATTGAGAAAATCTTCAAATGTTAGGGTTTTTTTGCAAGTTTTTTTTTTACAGGGGGGTTTTTCGAAAATCACCTATATGGCAGGGGGCAAAATGACTATTAACCCTTGATTTTATTTGGCAAGCGTGTAATGGATAATGGGCTTTGAATATAGACTTTTGTATCATATCATTCGCACCTCTTGAAATTGTCTTGCAATGCCTCGAACTCTTCGATTAAGAACAATGATGGCTAGAACTTGGGTTTTTATGTTAACTTCATATTTCACATTTGAGAGTATTCTTGAATTTTTCTCGTGATATAAATAACACCCTGAATCGGTCCCTTGATTCAATGAATCTAATAAATCAAATCCTTCATAATGACCCTTGAAATCAAAGACTTGATACATGAATTGCCTTGCACACAATCTTAATTGGGAAACAAACTGATTCCTGACGATTATCTTTAACCATGAAGCACTGACGACTTGATCCACACACGGATAACCTAACAAGCCTGATGAATATTGATGAGGAGTTAAGACAATGAGAACTCAAAGCTTGCTTCAAACTTGAATGGAAAAATCTCGAAGCAAATAGGAAACCCTGATTCTAAGAACCACTTGACCCCATGTCTTTGGAGCTCAATGAAACACATGATTATGCTATGAAGTGACCAAATGGAGATGCATACGATGAAAATGATATGATATGCAAGGTTAGGGGTAGGGTGAAAATGAGGGTGTGACAGGTGGTAGCATTGGTTTCAGGGAACAGTCCATTTAAAAAAAAAAATACATGGCGGGAGCACCATTTATCATCAAATTTATTAGACTCTAGTACCGAAACGACAAAATTAGGAAATAGATAGAATAACTAGTTTTATCTTTTAAATATTAAGAAAAATTAAAATGTTTCTTGATTTTTGTTGACAAATAAAAAAAAATTAACAAGCTAATTTTTAATACTCTCAAAATAAAATTAGAATGGTAATATTTTAATTCTTTTTGGTAATTCGTTTTATATTGATATTAGTTTACTTTTTTTTAAGCAAGTAATTTCATTAAAACGAGAACTAAGGGTTCTTGAACCTGATTACAAAGAAATGAGATAAAACTCTCGACAAAAAAGATATTGAAAACCAATTGATCCTACGACAAGTAATACAACGGATTTTTACAAATCTCGTAAAAATAACAATTGGTTTTAGCAATATCGCCTATGAAGGACCACTTCCAAGATGTAATCTTAATATTCCAAACCACATCAAGAACATTACACGTTTGATTTTCGAAAACAAAGCAGTTCCTGAGAGACCACAAATTCCAACAAACCACCAACCAACTTACATCCGCTTTCCCAGTTTTCACTTTCCGAGATAAACAAAACTTAAACCAACTCGAAAAGCTATCTTGGAAGCACCCGCGGTCAAAATTCAAAATATCCACAAAACCAATCCACTCCCTAATCTCCCTCCAAATAAACTTCACCACTGTACACCCCATAAAAAAATGACCCAACGTTTCTTCAAACGAATAGCACAACACACAAACAGAAGACGAAGAATCCGGAAACATAATACCTCTCAACTTGAGATTATCTTTAGAAGGAAGTCTATTCTTAAATAACCACCACCCAAAAGCCCTAACTTTACAAGGAACCCTCAATTTCCAAAATGCCTTCAAAAATCCCTCTTCGGCCGTAGTAGCAGTAGCGCGGCTGCCAACAAAACTAACATCCACAGCAGAAATAGAGGGCCCTGCCAGACGTGCTTCCGAAACAGTAGGCCCGCTGTTCGTGACATTCTGAAAATGCGAACCCGCAGCAGAAACAGAGGTCCCTTCCAGACGAGCTTTCGTAATAGCAGGATCGTTGTTCGTGGTATTCTGAAAATGCGAACCAGCAAGGAAGCTATTCAATTTGTCACCGAAGCAAGAACACCTGATAAAACCTGAAACAGAACAGCAGCAAGGCTGCCTGGAGCTAGTAACAGACCGAACAGTAGTAAAAATAGAATTATGGACAGAATCATCTTCATTACTGACAGTAATAAAAGAACCAATATCAATTCTTATAATTAATAATTGAGCTCTGATGACGAAGCGAGGGCGTGGGAGGCCACGATCAACGGTGCCCCCGCCACCAGCGAATCAACTGGAGCCGGAACCTGTGAACGAACCAAAAACAAATGAGGAAGAAGACGGTAGAGAAGATATCAACAACGGTACAATTGGTAGCACAAAAAAGGGGAGCTCAAACGAAACAGAAACCCTAATTGAGAAACACGAAGATCGCAAACTATGGGTATATGTGTTGAGTGATAATAGGAACCCGGCGAAAGGATTGGCCATGGAATATGTCGCTCCAAAGATCGTAAATGGAGTAGTGGAAATTGAAATTGAGGATGATGATGTTGAATCGGAACTGAGGTTTTGGGATAACGCGTTAATTTTGTACGTGATGGGAGTAGATCTAAGTATGAATGCAATGAAGAACTACATGATGAAGACATGGAACTTTGTGAAGCTACCAGATCTGTACTTCCATGATGAGGGATACTTCTTGATTCGATTCAATTCGCATGAAGATAGGGAAGCTGTGATGATGAAAGGACCATACACGATAAGGAATATGCCTATGATTTTGAAGGAATGGTGCCCTGATTTCAATTTGGAAAAAGACCTTCTGAGAACTCTGCCAATTTGGATCAAGCTTCCACAATTGCCCCTTCATCTATGGGGGATAAAGAGTTTGAACAAAATTGGTAGTGCAATTGGGAAGCCTTTGGTCACAGATGAATGTACTGCCAGCAAGCTCAGAGTATCGTATGCAAGAATACTGGTGGAGGTAGATATCACTCAAGAACTGGCCAAGGAAATAGACATCAAAGATAGAGCAGGTAGAATATTGAAACAGGCTGTGGAGTATGAGTGGAAACCCTCATTCTGTGAGAAATGTCAGAAAATAGGGCACCACTGTGATACTCAAAAGAAGGTGCAACAATGGAGACCTAAACAAAAGCCCCCTGATGAAAACAAGATAATGTCAACTACAATTGGTACTGATACTAATGGAAAAGAGGATAATGCTGCAGAACCAGATACACCAGAAGTTGGCAATGGAGAAGAACAATGGAGTGTGAGCAAAAAAAGCACAAGGGATAAAGGTAAGAAGCATATTATCTCAACACCTGAATTTACATGTGTCAATGGCTTTGAGGCTCTAGAGTTTACGAATGACCATCTAGCAGCCACAGGCAGTGGGACATGATTGTGTCTTGGAATACAAAGGGGCTGAATAGAGTAGGCAAAATAAAGGAGGTTAGCTCCCATCTCCATGATATTAAGCCTACAATTATGATTCTAATTGAAACCAGGGTGAAGAGGAATAAAGCTAAGAACATCAGAAACAAGCTGCATCTGACTGACAATTATGTGGACAACTATAATGACCATGAGAATGGAAGGATTTGGATTGGATGGGACAACAACAGAGTAGAGGTTCAGTATGTTCAGAGCAATAGTCAATATATCCACTGCAGAGTTCTTAATGAGAAAGGGGCTTACTATTGGCTTACAGCAATCTATGCTCACAATCAACTGGAGCTGAGGAAACAATTATGGAAGGACCTTGAGAGAATTCATCATAGTCAACAGGGCCCATGGTGTATAATAGGGGATTTCAACAATGTGGCAAAGGCTCAAGACAGAATTGGGGGAAGAATAGTGACAGAACATGAGTATAGAGACCTTCAAGATATGATGGCAAGTACAGGGCTAAGTGAAATGGAAAGTTATGGTGATTATTTTACTTGGTTTAATAAGCATTCAACTGATCCAATATATTCCAGAATAGATAGACTGCTTGCAAATACTGATTGGTTCCAAGAAAATCTTGACACTAGACTGCATATTCTCCCTCCTAGTGTGTCAGATCATTCTTTGTTGCATGTGATGAATAATAATGCTGAGAGAAGACCAGTAAGATAGTTTAGATTCAGTAACTGTCTAATAGAGCTTAATGGGTTTGAGGAAGTTGTGAGAAATAGCTGGGTTCAACCTGTTAAGGGCAAGCCTATGAATGTTTTGTGGAAGAAGCTAATGAGATTACAACCAGTGCTGAGAAAGTTTGGTAAACCTCTTAGCAATCTGAAACAAAATTTGCTGAAGGCTAGAATGGAGTTAAGGCAATCACAAGAGGACCTTCTAAAGGATAGATTTGATGCTGAAATTATTGAGAGAATCAAGAGGTGTACTGAAGAAGTAATAAAACTGAATGACTTGGAAGAACAAATCCTTAGACAAAGATCAAAAATAGATTGGCTTAAGAAGGGGGATGGAAATAATTCCTATTTCTATGCAACCATAAAAGCCAAGCAGAACATGAAGAATATCAGAGGATTACAAGCTGAGGATGGGACTATGTTACAAAAACAAGAAGAGATTGAGGAAGCAGTCATAGGGTTCTATAGTCAGTTGATGGGAAAAGAAGAGAACAATATCCAGCATATTGATATTGAGGCTATGAGGCTGGGGCCCCAACTAAATATGGAACAAATAGGAGAGCTTGTTAGTAGCATAACAGAACAATAAATACTAAAGGCCCTAAATGGTATAGGGGAAATGATAGATGGATATGGTTCAAAGTTTTTCAAAACTTGCTGGCATATTATCAAAGAAGATGTGATTGCAGAAGTGAACTTCTTCTTTGAAACAGGTACCATCTACAAACCCTTTAATGGCACAATTGTCACTTTGATTCCCAAAGGTGATAGCCCCAAGCATATAAAAGATTTTAGACCCATTGCTGGCTGTACAACTGTGTATAAAATCATTTCCAAGGTGATGACTCAAAGACTTGGTAAAGTACTTCCCAGCATTGTTGACAGTAACCAGGCTGCATTTGTACCAGGGCAAAATATCCATAACCACATTTTACTGGCTTATGAGTTATTAAAAGGTTATAAAAGACAGAAAGGCACTCCTAGGGTTATGATGCAAGTAGATATGCAGAAGGCTTATGATATGATTAATTGGAGGGCCTTGGAGAGTATTTTAAAGGAGATTGGGATACCTAAGCAATTCATCAAATGGATTATGGCATGTGTGTGTACTGTATCTTACAAATTCAATGTGAATGGTGAGCAAACTGAATTTTTACAAGCCAAGAGGGGGATCAGGCAAGGTGACCCTATATCACCTATGTTGTTTGTTGTTGTGATGGAATATCTGAACAGGGTTATGCACAAAATGCAGAGGGACCACAACTTTAATCATCATGCTAAGTGTGAAAGGCTGAAGCTAACCACATTGATTTTTGCAGATGATGTTTTAATGTTCTGCAGAGGAGACCCTATATCAGTTGACATGATGCAGGGAGCCTTCAAACAATTTACTCTCTCCACTGGGCTAATTAAGAATCCTGCGAAAAGCAAAATCTATTTTGGAGGCATTGATGACAGACTGAAGGCTAGGCTGCAAGAGTTAACAGGTTACAAAGAAGGGAGCTTACCTGTTCGATACCTTGGAGTCCCACTTACTTGCAAGAGACTCGATGTGAAGCACTACCTGCCTCTAATTGAGAAAATTATAGGGAGAATGCACCACTGGACCACCAAATTACTCAGCTATGCAGGGAGAGTTCAACTTGTTAAAAGTATCATTAGAGCCATAGTCCAATATTGGATGCAGGTATTTCCACTTCCTAGAACTGTCATTAATAAAATTGAAGCCATTTGTAGAGGTTTTGTGTGGGTTGGCAGTACTGAGAAATGCAGAAAAAATCCCATTGCCTGGAAGAAAGTCTGTCGCAGCTATGAACAAGGTGGGCTGCAGATTATCAACCTTGGAACTTGGAATGATGCTTTACTGATGAAATGCTTATGGAATCTAAATATGAAAGTTGATACTCTTTGGGTAAGATGGGTGCATTGCTACTATCTTAAAAAAGAGAACATTATGGAATATGGTATGAGAAGCCAGGACAGTTGGATGTTTAAAGGTATCCTGAAACAAAGAGAGAAAATTCTGAATGTGCAGAGTGAATGGGACGAATCAATACAGAAGAAGAAGTTCAGAGTTACGAAGTTTTATGAAAGCATGAATGATGATGGAAGTAGAGAGCCTTGGAGCAGGATGGTTAAATACAATAAGGCTAGTCATAAAGCTGTATTTTGCCTTTGGATGGCATGTCATAAAAGACTTGCCACAAAGGATAGAATGTTAAAGTTTGGAATTATTCTTGAGAACACTTGTGTGCTTTGCAATAAGGAAGAAGAAACCATAAATCACCTTCTCTTTTCTTGTGATATTACAGGTCATATTTGGTCAAGCTTGCTAGATTGGATTGGTATAAGCCATAGTCCATTACAATGGGATAGAGAGATGGAATGGCTTAATGAGGTCACTAGAGGTAAAGGATGGAAAGCCACCTTAGTGAAAATGGCTAGTGCAGAAACAATTTATGCCATTTGGAATATGAGGAATTCAATTTGTTTTACTGGTGTAAATAATAGAGGATGTATAGAAAGAAATATAAAGGATAGCATAGTGTATAGAGGTTGGGGGAATCTCAAGTTGAGACCCCACTTAGCTAGAATATTAATGGCTGAATAGCTTTAGTCCTTTTGGATGGTTGGATCATTGATCACCATGGGTTGTAATTGTTTTTTGAATTAATATTATATCTTTTGATTCAAAAAAAAAAGAACCAATATCCACCAATCTAAATTCGAGTATCAAATTGACACAAGTCTTCACAGAGAACCCATTTGCGACATCCGCTTTCCACTTAACAGTGTCACGGTCGCTCGAGGAAGGGCCACGACCTTCCAACATCAAAAACAGTCGCTTCAATCCAGTCACCACCACCGAACTGGACGATTGATTCCCAAATCACTCCAAAACCAACATCCATCCACCCAACCTCCCGTGCCTCCTACCGACACATTTTTGAGCTCCGATGCATCAAAAGCTAAAGGAAATCTTTCTTTAAGACAACACTTATCTAACCAAAAAGCGTGCCAAAAAGATGTCGTTATTCCATTTTCGATCTTAAAAATACAATTCTTTGTAAAAAAAGTCAGCATCTAATTTATCATCAATAGTGCCTAAATCTTTCCACCACACCGAGCGAGGGAAATTATTGCCAATAGAATTATCCCCGTTAATAAAGGCCAAATTAATATCACCATATCGAGCTTTCAAGATTCGATACCATAAAGAATCCGAACCCTTAAGAATACGCATCTCCATTTTAGTAAAAGAGCTATGTTGAAATCCTCAATTCTTCTAATCCCTAACCATCCCTTTTTAAACGACCTACAAATATCCTTCCATCCCACCCAATGAATCATCCGCCTCTCCTCTGTTCCTCCCCATAAAAAGTTACTTTGTAAACTAGTAATTTCTTTCGTAATCTTTACCGGCATCTTATAAAAGGAAAGCCAAAAAATCGAGAGGGAGCCCAAAACCGACTTAAGAAGAGTAATTCTACCACCAAAACTAAGAAAATGGTTCTTCCAATTATCCAACCACTTCTTAATCTTCTCCACCAAAGGCTTCCAAGTTGAAATCCTTCTCGGATTAGACCCAATAGGAATCCCAAGAAATTTGAACTTACAATCCTCAACTTTACAAGAAAGGAAGTAAGCCGCCGCTTCCAAAAAGCGGGGGTTCGTATTGATCCCAATCAACTTGCTCTTATGGTAGTTAATGCCCAATCCCGACACTATTTCAAAACTTCTAAGAACAGCCTTTATAGCCCAAATTTGGTTCCAAGACGACTCCCCAAACAATAAAGTATCATCCGCGAATTGAAGTATATCCACCGAGCATAAACTATTAACAACCACTCCTCTGTACACCCCAATATCCACCGCCTTATTAATCAACCTCGATAGACCCTCCGCAACAATCGTATGAATGAAAGGAGAAAGGGGGTCTCCTTGTCTCAAACCCCTTTCCACCATAAAATCCTTTGTTGGACTTCCATTCACAAGCACCGACATGTTACTATTAAATATCAATAATTCCATCCATCTCATCCATCTCCCTCCAAAACCCATCCTTCGCATCATATACCTAACAAAATTCCAACTAAACTTGTCATAGGCTTTTTCAAAATCCACCTTAAAAAGAATACAACTCTTATCTTCCTTAGAGTAAAAGTCAACCAATTCATTTGCTACCAAAACTCTGTAAAGAAGTTGCCTTCCGGGCACAAAAGCACTTTGGCAAGGTGCTATCAAAGAATCCAACACTAATTTCAATCTACCCGCCAAACGTTTCGAAAGAACCTTATAAAGACACCCCACCAAGCAAATTGGCCTATAATAATCAAGACTTAAAGGGTTTGGAACTTTCGGAACCAACATCAAGAAAGACGAGGTAATGGATTTAGATAAAACGGAGCCCGAATGGAAAGCATTAAAGAAGTTCACTAAGTCTTCTTTCAAGAAATACCAACATTTCCGAAAGAACAAAAGCGAATAGCCATCGGGGCCCGGACTCTTCGTTCCTTGACAACTCCACACCGCCTCCTTGATCTCCTCCTCGGAAAAGGGATCTTCAAGAGACAAACTCTCCGAGTGGGAAAGGGAGTGAAAAGGAATACCATCTAACAATGGCCTCTCAACATCTTCTTCCTTGAATTAATTAGAAAAATGATCGACACCTCCTTCTTCACCAAACAAACCGAATCCGCAATACCATTGTCGGTATTAATCATACCAATGTGATTCCTCCTCCTCCTCTCCTTCATGACATTGTGAAAAAACCTACTATTATTATCCCCATCGTTAAGCCATTTTAACCGCGCATTTTAAATTAACATATTCTCTTTAATCTTTAAGTTAATCCAAAACCGACTAGTCGCTTCTTTCCTCTTCCCTAAAACACCTTCCACCTCATGCTCTTCCACATGACATGGAAGGTCATCTGTAACGCCCCGTTTTGCCAATTTTATTTTATGGAGTCGTTTTGATTATTTTATTATTATTTTATTTTATTTCCGACTTTTATGTGAAAATGTGTTATTTTTCATCGTGATTATATTTTATCGCGTTTTGGGAACGTTTGCGAGATATTTGAGTGTGGGGGTATTTTGGACATTTCACATTTAATTTCACTAAGTTAGTAAGAAAAGAAAAGAAAAATAGAAATAGAAAGAATAGAAAGAAAAAGTAGAGAAGAAGAAAAGAGAAAAGAAAGAAGAAAAGAGAGGAAAAACTTGTGAAGGAAGAAATCAATCTCCCGACTTTCTAGAACACGATTAAATCGGGTAAGGGTGCGAAACTCGATTATACTATGATTGTGTATGATTATGTATGTTTGTGTGGAAGTTTTGTTGGTTTTTCAATTATAGGTCGAAATGAGATAAACGAGTAGAAACCGATGTTTTCACGGTTGAATTTCGAAATAAATTGCGTAGATTAGTCGTAGGAGGTTAGGCCGAGATTATATAAACTCGTTTGGTTGAAATTGGTTGATATTGTGAGTTTTGACATTTTTTGATTTTGAGAATGTGAGATTTTGGTGAAAAATAAAAGTCGTGGAATCGGGTTTTTCTTGATCCTAACATGTTGGTATATATTTATGTGATATTACCATGTATTTATTTGGAAGAAAGTAATTGAATCGGTCGGGTTTCGGGCGATTACGCAGCTGTACCAGAATGTAGCAGAATTTCTGGTTTTGTGCGCAGTCGTACGGACGCGTGCTGTAGGTGGAAAATTCTGTTTTGGAAAAACTTCGGAAATTCATATCTCTTGAACCGTAAGTCGGTTTTGATCCCCGTTCGAAGCGTTGGGAAGCTAACGAGATGTTCTTTCTAGGAAAAATAGTTTTGAGGTCTGAACCTAGTCCAATCGGTACAGTTTTTTCGAACCATTTCGTAGTGTCGGGCGTCCGGTTTATGTTTTTGCATTATTTTGAAATATTCATATCTTCTTCGTTGTTTATCCGATTTAAGTGTTCTTTATATGGATATGAAGCTAAAAATATGTTCTATGATTTGGTGAAGAAAAATATTATTTTTAGCCGACTTTTGGCCGACTTTACCGATTAATCGTGAATAGTTGTTTTTGATGAAATGTTGTGATGATGATTTGTGGCCGAAAGGCAAGAAAATGCTAAGTGTGGTATTTGATGATATATGCATGATTGTGGATGTGTGTGTGCATGCAATGTGAATGTCATGAGTCATTGTATGCCAAGCATCATGATGTGCATTGTTGAAACGTCCTGAGTGGCGGTTTGGTTCCTGATGGAATCTGCTATAACATCGTGTGCCTCAAAAATATGAGGCGCTGCCTGAGGACCTAAAGCGGTGGTTATAGACGATTGTGGGCTCCTTTGGAGACTTAAAGCAATCCTTAACGTCGTGTGCCTCGAAAATATGAGGCGTTGCCTGAGGACCTAAAGCGACGGGTGAACATCGTAGGCCCGACGGGGAGTTACTTGAGATTCTCAGTAACGAGCGACGGTTCCAATAGTTCCTGAGTGAACTGATGATGAGACATGAGACATTGGAAGTCGGTACCGCATGGCATGTGCATAGAGTCGTTGTGTCGGTCTATGTGCATTGCATAAATCATGAATTAATTGTGTGTGAATTTGTGAATGTGATTGATGATTGTATGGTATATGTGTGGTGTGTAATGGTATTCGATGCTTGAGAATTGTGCGGTATTATGTTATATGTGGTTGTGGTGAGAATGTGTTACTTGTACATTTTTGTGTATATATATATAATTTTATTCAATTATATTATGGTTGTTTTTATCACCCTTCTGCTGTTTTATAACGCTCTATGAGGCGTTGCAGATTAGAGCTGCTGGAGGTATTCCTTTTTGTGAAGCGTTGCGTCTTCATTATTTTGGTCGGTCGGCTCTGATATGTGACTCTGGGTAGTTAGGGTGGTCGCGTGCTATTATTTTGTATATCTGATGAAATATTTTGGTTGTACATATGCTACCAGATGTATGACAAACTGTTTATATGTGTATATGTATATATGTTAATCAGATTTTAGATTTTCCGCTTTAATTCTAATTTCTGAAAAGTGGGTGTAAGGAACAAAGTTTCCTCTGTATGATTGCTACCCCCACAGTTGCATATCATTATGGGCAGGTGTTGCATGTTATGTGTATGTTTGGTTACTTTGATGTGATTCCCCTTTCTATGCCGTATTTCAAATATACTCTGACGAATTTTCGAATTTTCTTTTACCGCCTTAATTGCGTGTTTTTGGGGGTATTAGATTGGGGGCGTCACATCATCCGCCTCATTCACCTCCCTAACCCCCTCCTCCACTTCCAACTCATACCTCCCGAAAACATTAGAGTTCCATCACTTTAATCTACCTTTAAACAATCTCAATTTCTCCTTCAACACAAAATCGCTCATACCATTAACCACTAATTTCTTCCATTCCTTTTCGACAAAAGGGACAAAGTCATTATTTTCAAACCAAACATTGTTGAACTTAAAAGGCTTCGGACCCCAATCCTCAATATCCACTACTAACCAAATCGGACAATGATCCAATAAATCTCTCTCCCCAATCCTTTGCCCCATAATCCCCCATCTATTCACAATAGCATCCGACACAAGAAAACGGCCGATTCTACTCATAGCCTTCCCGTCTCCACTAAACCAACTGAATCTCTTTCCTTTACAAGGGATGTCCACCAAAAGACTATTATCAATAAACAAACCAAACTCCTTCATCTCCGTACTTCTATTCCAAGTAGTTTTACCTTTCTTTTCATTAGAATTTTTCACCGCATTAAAATCACCGCACATGATCCAATCGCCATCCGTAAATTTGGATTTGAGATCTAATAAAGAGTTCCATAACACTCTCTTATTAGGTAAATCACACGGAGAATAAACATTCACAATGTAATAAATGAAACTTCTCCACATCACTTTAATGCCCAAAAACCCCTCCCCTCTAAAGCTACATAAAACATCTAACTCTCCTTCCTTCCATAAGATTGCAAGGCCACCCGAGGCTCCTCTAGAATCTAGAGAAGAAAAACCCACCTTCTCCCTATTCCAGAAACTCTTAGCCAATCCCTCCTTCAATGTAGATAACTTAGTTTCTTGTAAAAGCAACAAGTCCGCCATCCCTTTCTTGATAATTTAACTAATTCTTCTTCTCTTCAAAAGAGATTCGCCTCCTCTAATATTCAAGGATCCAATAATCATTTAACACCATTGTTGTTCGCCATCCTAATTAACATTCTCCTCTTATCCTCCTTTTCCAACTCAATGGTTCTCTCCTTATGCCCTTCCTTCAATCCTTTCGAGCTAACCCCTAGCCTTTCCATCACCTTCCACAACTTATCTCCCCCATTCTTATTCATGTTCTTTGATAAGTGAAAAATGTACCTATTTTTGTATATAAGTTTTGTTGCACTTATCATTACTTTGTGTTAAAATTGGTTGAATAAACCCCGCTTTGTTCGTAATTACGTTTACTTTACGTTTTCGGTGTATAGTGCGTTACCGTGTAAATATCATTGCGAGTAATTGATTTTCATTTATTTTTACAGGTGTTCCAGTAATGGGATTTTTCCATATTCATAAAGAGCATTGAATAAGTTTTCCAACGCTTCAAACCGTGCGTCAATCGGAGTTACGGTTCAAGAGTTATGATCAAAACAATTTTTGGTTTTCTGTCATGTTCGCAATGCGAACCTGGTGGCGAGCAACTCGCTGGCGCACTCGCACTGCGAACCCGGGGGCGAATGAATAGTGCCTGAATGCTTGAAAAACACAATTGTTGACGCCCAAAAGGCGGTTTACGTTCGCAGTGCGAACGGGCACTCGCAGTGCGAACCTGGGCAATAACTTTAGCCCATTTAAGCCATTTTTCATCATTTTTTAGTGATGGGTTTTGATATTTTTAGTTCCAAATCCATCCAATAGCATTTTTTGACCAGAATTAGGCTAGAAAACACATTGGTTGTATAATATAGATGCTTTACAAATCATTATCGATGTCTTCCTTGATCTTTTTGCATTTATGTTGGGATTTGTGTTGTGTTAGAGATAAACATCATGAATCTTGATTAAGGATGGATATCTATTGTCTAGACTCTAGAGATAGATTTAGATAATAATCTTTATGGTGTCGGAACTTAATGTCTTCCGTGTTTCGAGGCGTCGTGCGCGAGAGCGTCGACGAGAGTAATACGGTTGCTCTCTCAACTGTGCGTTAGACATAACCTTTGTTGTGAGCGATACGTGATGATTTTGATGAGTATTGTATGTTGAATGCGACCGATTGATAGGTTTACGTTTGTTCTGAGTAGTGTATATTCATGCTTGATAGGTTTCTTCTCTTCAAAGAATGTACTCTTTTTATGTTCATCTTTACTTTTCTGTTTGTTTTTACTTGTAAACTATTTTAATCCAAACTCATTAACGCGAGAGATTGTCGAATGTTTGTTGCTAGCCGCTATATCCGCTTCAACAAAATGGCGCCGTTGCCGGGGATTGGTTTTGATATTGAATCGCATTGCGATAGTTTCTTTGTTTTTGAGTTTTGTAAATATCGTATATATTGTATATTTTCACTTGTTATACTGATACTTGTAGATTAACGTTTGTTTAAGTGTTTGGTTAGGACGCTTGCTTTTGGTTGCGCTGTGAGACATCACCATGGCATGAATGAAGGAAGTTTCTAATTAAGCACCGTAAAGGCGTCGAGCTTACGACGTAAAACAAGCATGTTTTAAGTTTTTCTTTTCGAATGTTTTTGGTTGTTGTTTACTCACAGATTTTGATTGACTTACTTGAGGATGCTTTTGTGATTTTCCAAGTTAGTTCGTTTCAATTTGCGGATGTATGGTAATGATCTTGTTAAGTTTTGTACACGTCCGAGGTATGTATTTATCGCTTTCTATACTTTAGCATATTCATGATACTTAGGCTTTTTACAAACTTTCATGCCATTCATTCTTTTGTATACTTGTTCTATTGTGAATCACTTTAGTTCCCAACCTTTTTGTGAAGTGGCCTTCCATTGTTCATATATGCGCGGAGAACCAACATTCTTGTTCTAACTGGATTTTATTATGTTGAATCTTTTGTTTGTGTTGATTATATGAAAGCATGAAAAGGATCAAGGCAATTGTTTCATTTTGAGCACAACCACCTTAGCCAAATAGTCAATTCACCTTGTGAGTGTGTGAGAATTTGTAACCCCTTTGAGCTTTTTGATCCATGTTTTTATTTGAACTTAATGCTTGTCTATGAGTATTTAGTTCAATTATTTTTGAATGGATTTTTTTTTCTTGGACCTCAACTTTGTGTTGTTGTATGGATTTTTTCCTTGCCTTAGAAAATAGGGAGTATTCACATGATGGTGTGGTTGAATTCAAGTTGGGGAGAGAATGATTATGTACTCATTGGTTGGATTCTATGAGGATTGAAAAAGAAAAGAAAAAATAGAAAAATTTGTGAAAGAGAAAAAAAAAAGTGAAAAGGAAAAAAGAAAAATCCTTGAAAAAGGAAACAAAAAGAGTTTTGAATAATTGTGCTAAATAAGTATTGTGTGTTGTGTAACAGTTGGGATTTTGGAAGAAGTTGGTTGAAATTTGGTGTATGAATCTTTGAGAGTTGATCACTCCCTTAGGTTTAGGCAAGTTTTTGTTTCAATTACCTTTAGAAATTGCCCCTTGTTTGTTTACCCGACCACGCTACAACCTTGAAAGTCCTTGTGATTCTTGCTTTTATGTTTTCAATGTGAATTGTTGGATGAATGCATAATTTATCCTTTTGTTTGTAAGATTGTTGTATGAGTGAAAAGAACCTCATTTTGTGTTTTTCATCTACCGATGATTGTTTTTACTAGGTGTGATTCACTTTGGAACTTGTGTTGTTTTAGAATGTTCGGCATGAATTTTTGTATTTTGCTTTTGTTTCTTGACTATGTTATCGTCGTAGTTTAGTGGTAAGTATTTACTTTATGTGTACCGTTTTCATTTGAACCATTCATTTGTCTGTTTTTCAAAACTTGTTGATTCGCGATTCTTTGGTTATCACTGGGTTTCGTTGAGTTGTTTGATTCTTGTTTGTGGACAAACAATTATGTAAGTTGGGGAGAGTTTGATAAGTGAAAAATGTACCTATTTTTGTATATAATTTTTGTTGCACTTATCATTACTTTGTGTTAAAATTGGTTGAATAAACCCCGCTTTGTTCGTAATTACGTTTACTTTACGTTTTCGGTGTATAGTGCGTTACCGTGTAAATATCATTGAGAGTAATTGATTTTCATTTATTTTTACAGGTGTTCCAGCAATGGGATTTTTCCATATTCATAAAGAGCATTGAATAAGTTTTCCAACGCTTCAAACCGTGCGTCAATCGGAGTTACGGTTCAAGAGTTATGATCAAAACAATTTTTGGTTTTCTGTCATGTTCGCAATGCGAACCTGGTGGCGAGCAACTCGCTGGCGCACTCGCACTGCGAACCCGGGGGCGAATGAATAGTGCCTGAATGCTTGAAAAACACAATTGTTGACGCCCAAAAGGCGGTTTACGTTCGCAGTGCGAACGGGCACTCGCAGTGCGAACCTGGGCAGTAACTTTAGCCCATTTAAGCCATTTTTCATCATTTTTTAGTGATGGGTTTTGATATTTTTAGTTCCAAATCCATCCAATAGCATTTTTTGACCAGAATTAGGCTAGAAAACACATTGGAGCATGCATTAGGATGATCCGGAGTTGAATCCTTCATCAATCGGAACCGACAACTCATGAAATGTTTGGTTTTTCTCCATTTCTTCTCTATGCATTTCTCTATTTTGTGGGTTATGTTTGTATTGTTACTCTAAACCTATGTACATGTATTGATCATGGTTGTATAATATAGATGCTTTACAAATCATTATCGATGTCTTCCTTGATCTTTTTGCATTTATGTTGGGATTTGTGTTGTGTTAGAGATAAACATCATGAATCTTGATTAAGGATGGATATCTATTGTCTAGACTCTAGAGATAGATTTAGATAATAATCTTTATGGTGTCGGAACTTAATGTCTTACGTGTTTCGAGGCGTCGTGCGCGAGAGCGTCGACGAGAGTAATACGGTTGCTCTCTCAACTGTGCGTTAGACATAATCTTTGTTGTGAGCGATACGTGATGATTTTGATGAGTATTGTATGTTGAATGCGACCGATTGATAGGTTTACGTTTGTTCTGAGTAGTGTATATTCATGCTTGATAGGTTTCTTCTCTTCAAAGAATGTACTCTTTTTATGTTCATCTTTACTTTTCTGTTTGTTTTTACTTGTAAACTATTTTAATCCAAACTCATTAACGCGAGAGATTGTCGAATGTTTGTTGCTTGCCGCTATATCCGCTTCAACAAAATGGCGCCGTTGCCGGGGATTGGTTTTGATATTGAATCGCATTGCGATAGTTTCTTTGTTTTTGAGTTTTGTAAATATCGTATATATTGTATATTTTCACTTGTTATACTGATACTTGTAGATTAACGTTTGTTTAAGTGTTTGGTTAGGACGCTTGCTTTTGGTTGCGCTGTGAGACATCACCATGGCATGAATGAAGGAAGTTTCTAATTAAGCACCGTAAAGGCGTCGAGCTTACGACGTAAAACAAGCATGTTTTAAGTTTTTCTTTTCGAATGTTTTTGGTTGTTGTTTACTCACAGATTTTGATTGACTTACTTGAGGATGCTTTTGTGATTTTCCAAGTTAGTTCGTTTCAATTTGCGGATGTATGGTAATGATCTTGTTAAGTTTTGTACACGTCCGAGGTATGTATTTATCGCTTTCTATACTTTAGCATATTCATGATACTTAGGCTTTTTACAAACTTTCATGCCATTCATTCTTTTGTATACTTGTTCTATTGTGAATCACTTTAGTTCCCAACCTTTTTGTGAAGTGGCCTTCCATTGTTCATATATGCGCGGAGAACCAACATTCTTGTTCTAACTGGATTTTATTATGTTGAATCTTTTGTTTGTGTTGATTATATGAAAGCATGAAAAGGATCAAGGCAATTGTTTCATTTTGAGCACAACCACCTTAGCCAAATAGTCAATTCACCTTGTGAGTGTGTGAGAATTTGTAACCCCTTTGAGCTTTTTGATCCATGTTTTTATTTGAACTTAATGCTTGTCTATGAGTATTTAGTTCAATTATTTTTGAATGGATTTTTTTTTCTTGGACCTCAACTTTGTGTTGTTGTATGGATTTTTTCCTTGCCTTAGAAAATAGGGAGTATTCACATGATGGTGTGGTTGAATTCAAGTTGGGGAGAGAATGATTATGTACTCATTGGTTGGATTCTATGAGGATTGAAAAAGAAAAGAAAAAATAGAAAAATTTGTGAAAGAGAAAAAAAAAATGAAAAGGAAAAAAGAAAAATCCTTGTAAAAGGAAACAAAAAGAGTTTTGAATAATTGTGCTAAATAAGTATTGTGTGTTGTGTAACACTTGGGATTTTGGAAGAAGTTGGTTGAAATTTGGTGTATGAATCTTTGAGAGTTGATCACTCCCTTAGGTTTAGGCAAGTTTTTGTTTCAATTACCTTTAGAAATTGCCCCTTGTTTGTTTACCCGACCACGCTACAACCTTGAAAGTCCTTGTGATTCTTGCTTTTATGTTTTCAATGTGAATTGTTGGATGAATGCATAATTTATCCTTTTGTTTGTAAGATTGTTGTATGAGTGAAAAGAACCTCATTTTGTGTTTTTCATCTACCGATGATTGTTTTTACTAGGTGTGATTCACTTTGGAACTTGTGTTGTTTTAGAATGTTCGGCATGAATTTTTGTATTTTGCTTTTGTTTCTTGACTATGTTATCGTCGTAGTTTAGTGGTAAGTATTTACTTTATGTGTACTGTTTTCATTTGAACCATTCATTTGTCTGTTTTTCAAAACTTGTTGATTCGCGATTCTTTGGTTATCACTGGGTTTCGTTGAGTTGTTTGATTCTTGTTTGTGGACAAACAATTATGTAAGTTGGGGAGAGTTTGATAAGTGAAAAATGTACCTATTTTTGTATATAATTTTTGTTGCACTTATCATTACTTTGTGTTAAAATTGGTTGAATAAACCCCGCTTTGTTCGTAATTAAGTTTACTTTACGTTTTCGGTGTATAGTGCGTTACCGTGTAAATATCATTGAGAGTAATTGATTTTCATTTATTTTTACAGGTGTTCCAGCAATGGGATTTTTCCATATTCATAAAGAGCATTGAATAAGTTTTCCAACGCTTCAAACCGTGCGTCAATCGGAGTTACGGTTCAAGAGTTATGATCAAAACAATTTTTGGTTTTCTGTCATGTTCGCAATGTGAACCTGGTGGCGAGCAACTCGCTGGCGCACTCGCACTGCGAACCCGGGGGTGAATGAATAGTGCTTGAATGCTTGAAAAACACAATTTTTGACGCCCAAAAGGCGGTTTACGTTCGTAGTGCGAACGGGCACTCGCAGTGCGAACCTGTGCAGTAACTTTAGCCCATTTAAGCCATTTTTCATCATTTTTTAGTGATGGTTTTGATATTTTTAGTTCCAAATCCATCCAATAGCATTTTTTGGCCAGAATTAGGCTAGAAAACACATTGGAGCATGCATTTGGATGATCCGGAGTTGAATCCTTCATCAATCGGAACCGACAACTCATGAAATGTTTGGTTTTTCTCCATTTCTTCTCTATGTATTTCTCTATTTTGTGGGTTATGTTTGTATTGTTACTCTAAACCTATGTACATGTATTGATCATGGTTGTATAATATAGATGCTTTACAAATCATTATCGATGTCTTCCTTGATCTTTTTGCATTTATGTTTGGATTTGTGCTGTTTTAGAGATAAACATCATGAATCTTGATTAAGGATGGATATCTATTGTGTAGACTCTAGAGATAGATTTAGATAATAATCTTTATGGTGTCGGACCTTAATGTCTTCCGTGTTTCGAGGCGTCGTGCGCGAAAGCGTCGACGAGAGTAATACGGTTGCTCTCTCAACTGTGCGTTAGACATAACCTTTGTTGTGAGCGATACGTGATGATTTTGATGAGTATTATATGTTGAATGCGACCGATTGATAGGTTTACGTTTGTTCTGAGTAGTGTATATTCATGCTTGATAGGTTTCTTCTCTTCAAAGAATATACTCTTTTTATGTTTATCTTTACTTTTCTGTTTGTTTTTACTTGTAAACTATTCTAATCCAACCTCATTAACGCGAGAGATTGTCGAACGACATTCTTTCCCTCGAACCGATCTCTGTGGACACGACATAAATCTCGGAGGGAATTCTTCCGAAAATAAATAATTTTGCTTGCTTACCCTATTCTGCAATCAACATTCTTTCACATCTTTAAGTTGTTCCTATGGATAGTGGATTCTTCCGATTGATCCCCGTATATCACCGGGGCCACCTCTCTAATAACTTCGTTTAACTCTTGAAAAGAAGCTCCAACATTAGGTTCCGTTAAAACCTGATCTGGATAGATAACTGAACTATTCAAACCCAACTTAGTAATCCTACGCTTCTTTCTTCCCGTTTTCATTTACGGAACCCTCCCTCTTCGACACAAAATTTGTACTTGACCAATTTGTTTTTCCTCATTCTTTTCAAAATCCCATTCTCCGCCTCTTCTAGAATGGAGACACCCATACTACATCCAACTTTAGTACCAATAGAACCCAAACCAGAGTTAGATAGACTAACATTCAAGCCTGCAAAACTTACCTCAAACTCATCCACACCAGATTTTCCTGCCGCTGCCACAACCGAATGTACCTTCATACTTTCAATAGCCTCATCAAAACTCCTAACACCTGCCTTGGGCGAAGAGGCAACACCAGACCCTGTTGAAGAAATAGCCTCACTACTGTCACCGCAGAAAATTCTGTCAACCAGCCCCAAATTACCACCAGCTTCATTCTTTTCGGAGCTGAATTCCTCAATAGAATCATTGTCTTCTTCCCCTTCAGTTCTAACTGCCTTAAAAGACCTAGATTCATCAGAAGATGATATATCATAGTTACTCGTCATGCCATTCGGAATATCGTTGGGAATCCTAACCGGACCATAAGTATCTTCCTTGAGGGTAATTGAAAAAACAACACCATCTATCTCGACATAAACCAGTTCCTTCAGACTTTCAGAAAGCCACAACTAAACCAAAATTCTTCCAACGTCCATATTCATACCTTTCGAAGTGCTCTCATCCGCACAAGAAAAGGAACCGATAGTGTTGCCCAACTCAATGAAAAAGTCCATATTCCAAGCATGACATGGCACCTCATAAACCCCCACCCACATAACTCTCTCTACATCCACCACCTCCTCCTTCCACGGCTTAATCTCAGAGAACCATTGTTTCCACCAAGATTCACCGTTATTCAAAAGCTCCTGAATAAAACCTTCTTCAATATCCTCCAATAAGCATAAAGTACCGCCCAACGGAGTAATTTTAATCGTGAAAATACCCTCAATTTCGAATGAAGTTTGAAGATAATATGTAGAACCAGGGGACAAGACCCGTCCCACATAAGCCTTCTTCAACCTGACGCAATCCTCTTGTTTAGAGTTGTACCTCAAACTAACCTTCTTCCCCGCCAACTATTGCTCCTGCCCCTTACTAACCACCACATCCGCAAAAGACTTATTCCCTACAAAACTCTCTCTTCCCCTAGCACCAAAGTGGAACCCCTTCTTGACCCCCCCCCCCTCCACCACTTCCCGCCTCCACCCTAACACCTCTCTTAGAGTTTGGGCCCGATCTGTCAAATCTCGGGAGATTCGTGTGAATCTTCTTACCATCAATCAAAATGTTGTCTAACTTTACCGCCAAGAGCCTAGCATCTCCCCCCTCTCGAAACCTCGCAAAACCAAAGTGTTTTCCCTGTCTATTTCTCTTCGAGGGTATAACAACCTCTACTACCTCTCCCACACAACCAAACAACTAGTATATATCTTTGGCAGCAGTTCTCTCAAGAAAGTCAAAAAAATAGACAGAAAAAGTACCTGAACACTTTGATCTGAAATCACCTCCCCCAACTGAGAAGAAATCCCATCTAGATGACCCTTTTCGAAAACCTCTTCTCTTCACCTCTGAACACCCCTGCTCGTCTCCCATGAAAAGGAGAAGAGCCCCCTGTACACTTCCTAAAACAAAGAACCACCGCTCAGAAAGAAACCTATATACTTTTTTATGGCCAACATTACTTAATTAGTTATGCTAAGACAGGACATACATTTCTAATAGTAATCGTTTTATTTGAGAATATATTAGTTTATTATTCATTAATTGAATATACATTACTTTAATAACGTCATTGAATAAAAAAAATTATTTGATAGAAATCTTAACAAATAATATTAAAAATAATTCCTTTTGACCGAAAATACAATTAGATGGTATCTGTTTTGAATGCATTGAATTGAATATAATCTATAACATATATAAAGTGAAAACATGGCTTTGGTGTAGCCTATTTTCTTTCCAATTATATCCTTTTCAATTTTTGTTTTAAATTTCAAATTCTCTTTATAGTAACTGTTATAGGGGATTTGCATATATATTTTACTCTATTATTTTATTATTATTTTATTTTATAATTAATTTAAATTAATATATCTATATCTATAACATATATACAGGAAAAACATGGTTATGGTGTAGCCTGTTTTCTTTCCAATTATACCCTTTTCAATTTTTGTTTTAAATATCAAATTCTCTTTTTAGTAACCGTTATAGGTGGTTTGCATATATCTTTTACTCTATTATTTTTTTATTATTTTATTTTATAATTAATTTAAATTAATATAAAAAATAAATAAATACACAAAAAATAATGTTTATATTTTGACTTGTGTGTGCATTAATAAAAACGTTCCTATAAATTAAAAACTAGGGTATACTATTTATTAAAAAGTTTCGGATGGTGGATAAACTGCAATAAATGTAAGTTAATCCATTTACTTCATCCCCTTGATATATATACATACAAAATGACAAACGACACCATTACAAGAATTTAGTCTTCAATAAATAATCACATAAAGTGAGTGGAACTACTTTTGTATAGTGTTTGAATATAAAAAATACATCTCTTCCTTTTTCTGTATTCATTATTAATCTTACAAATCATGCAAAATTTTCTTTTCTTTCTTTCTTCTAATTTTGTGACTTTTTTTTTCTTATCCTATCACCCTCAAATCGATAGGTAATTTGTCTTTTTTTTTTTTATAAGCTAAATTTATATATATCAATGGATACAGAGGGGTATCCCAACCCGTATACAAAAGACCCTTTACACAAATCAAAGGCCACAAAAAGCACTTGGAGAATTTATCCAAGTCTAATAATTACAGATCGAAGAACTTGACTGATATTTACCTAACCACCACCAAGTCAAAATGAGAATACGATTCGAAATCGTATCAAGGTCCCAAAATTCATCCCAAAATATAATATTATTACGGGATGACCAAATGACCCAAGAAATGGCCAACCAAAATCCTACCGCTTTACTAACAAAAAATTTCCTACCTACACACCCCATTACCCAACAAGTGAGGTGATTCAAAATGGTACCCACCAAAATATTTGGAATTCCCAACCAATTACAAACATAGTTCCAAACCCGTCCAGATTTGTGGCATTGAAATAAAACATGCTCTACGGTTTCGGCTTCTACAAAACAGAATGGGCAAGATATTTCATGTCTATTAGAAATAATACCTCTACGCACTAGATTATCCCGGGTCGGAATTCTTTTATGCAACACTCGCCACCCAAACACTTTAACTTTGAACAGCACATGAGCTAACCACATTAATTTAAACGCGGCCCTGCATTCTTCACCTATTTGAGCATCTGAATTCACAGAATATTCCTGCAAAATTGAATATAAAGAAGAAACAGAAAATTTGCCCTCTTCGTTTAACAGCCAAATGACGGAATCCGGTGCGCCAACAGACAGGGAATAACCAGAAAGCAAAGCCATTAACTCTGTGAACTGCAACTGAACGTGCTCAGGTAGGATATCATTCTGTAACTTAATGTTCCAAAGCCAACGTCCCTCCACTCAAGATCCGTTATCCACCACAAAACTGCCTAAAAACTCAGCATACTGACTGTAATACCCCAAAATTTGCTCTTCCCTTTTGGCATCATAGCATGGCATTATCATTTATCATATCATATCCATCTCATTAGCATTGCATTGCATTTAACATAGAAAAATGAAGCATGGCATCCTTCTTACCATCAGGGCATGTGATCAGGTGGAAGGTGGACAATCAAGGGATCATTCAAAGCACAAAAGGTCAATCAAGTGCCCTCAAGGCAAGCCAAGAGGTCTTTCATGTCTCATCCCATCTCAATTGATCTTCCACAACCTCAAGGATAAGAGATACAATGGGAGATTGAAGCACTACATCTTTCACTATGCAAGAGGTTCAAAAATTGAAGGAAAACCCTCAAAAGAGATAGCTCATTGATTCAAAGTCATTCTCAAGTGGCATTTCTCATCATCCTTTAAGAGGATACACAACATGCTCTGAGGAATTTGAAATTGAAGACTGCACTTTTTCCTCCTAACCAGAAGGGGCTGAAATTAGGGTTTCCAATTAAATCAGGGTATCTCTGATTTTTTGGACAAAACTTGTTGTCATGGTATTCCATATGTCCCTAAGTGTATGTATGTGGAAAATTGCATCTCAATTGGTTTTAGAAGTGGTTCAATTGGAAGAAAGATCAAGAATCAGAGAAATTGGGGCAAAGTCAAATAATCAGAGGAAAAAGTCAACTCTTGACTTTTTGAGCCCAAAATCATGAAATTCATGTTGCATATGTCCAATGTACAAAATTTGGTCAAGAAACTCCAAAGGAATCATGAAAAAATCAAGATGTGGAAAGTTGCCATTTTTGGATGAAGTAGGGTTACTAAAAATAGCAAGTTTTGGCCATTTTGCATCAGAATTTGAACCAAGGCCATTTAAATTTGGAGCACCAAATGAAAAATCCACTCTGCCTCAATGAAAGATCTTGTTTTAAGCTTCAAATCCATGTGTGGAACATCTCCATTGGATAAAAATTGAGTGAGATATGATTGATCAAAGTTTGAGCAAAGTAGGTTCAAAACTAGGTCATGACCAAGATTTTCAGGGCACGCGCGCGGTCATTTTAACAAACATGTGGTGGGCCTAATGTCCACTCATTTTTCTCATGGTTAAAGGCCTCAAATGGAAAACTTTTCAACATGAAAGTTGTTCATTGCATTGTCATCTTCAATATTCATGTTGGACAATTTTTGGTTTGATCAAGTTATGAGATAGTTTTAAGGGTTCAAAGTCATGTTGGTTATGCTGAAAACCCAGGCGCCATGTTGCCTTGCCAACCAACCCCATTACTACGCCATACACCAGTTTTGATTCCTTTTGTTTCAAGCAATTTTTCATCACCTTGTACACTTCCATTTGACTTGTTTTCAACATCAATATTGTTCCATGATAGCTCCTCTTTTCCATGACTCCAAAACCTTGCCAAACCATTCAATGAGTAGAGAGAAAAACCTCCACGAACTACCCTATGTTGGAATGGATGCATTGATAGCATGTTGCAGGATTCTGGTTCACACACACCACAAACACTTCCACACTTTATTTCCACATTTGGCCAAACATATCACCTACACAATGCACACTATCACGTGCCACACATGGGAATAGAAAGAACAAACTTGCTTACCAAGTTTCTGATGCGCAAGCCCCTGCTACACAACAGTGCCAATTCACTTTCTCCTTGCTCCCACCATATCTCACCATGAGCCATCTTCACCATAGCACTGCTCTCCCTAACTAACTTGACTCAGTTAGTTAGGGATGACTCAGTTTAACCCACTCAACTCAATTAACCAACTCACTAAACCATGGTTAATTCATGATATAAATTCAAACTTCACTTCACAATTCAGTTTTCAACTTCATTTTCACACTCTCACTCAACTACACTTCATTCTCATTTTTCCTCTGAAATTCGCAAGCTCTCTCTCTGAAGCTTCTCTTCCTCTCACACGATTTCATCATCATCTACATCTGAATCCATCTTCAAGCTTCAACATCACACAGCATTGGAACACATTGAAGCTTGGTAGCATTGAAGAGATTGAAGAGTCTTCCACTGCATATTGAATTTCATCAATATTTGCAAGGATTTGTGAGCCTTTATTTGGCCAGTTGAAGATCAAAGAGGAAGCACATTTCTCTGGTTCTCTTTCAACTACAGTTTCCTACATTTTCAGGTTTCAATATCCTAAACTTTCTTGGCACGATTTGCATTCTGTCTAGCTCGTGTTGTGATGATTTGAGCTCACTAAGAGCACTCCTCCATCTGGCTAGTTGATAGAGCTTCTTAGAAGCTTAGATCCAAAACCTAGGGCTAAGTTCATTGCTTCTATTCTCTCTGTTTGTGTGTTGTTTGTGAAAACTAATCCTAGATTCATGCTCTACGTGACTTCCTGAATATTTTGATGTGCATTGCATAAATTTCTGGATTGTTTGGTTGATTGCAGCGCCGGAGAGTGGCCGGAGAGGGTGACCGGAGGTCCCTCTCCGGCCGGTGAGGGTTTGCTAGGGTTTTAGAACCAGAACATGTCACAACCGTTAGATCATTTCAATCCTAGGGTGTATACGTGGCCAGCACATAAATGAACCTCATGCCTCTCACGTGACTCTCTCTCTCTGAATGTTGACTTTGACTTGGTTTGGTGTGCGTGCGTTCATCATTATTAACATGCGTGTGCATTTTGATTCGTTAGATCTGATTACTTGTATGATTATCATTTGTTGACCGAATCATGTGGCTCTGATTGAGTCAACATTTGACTGAGGCTCCACCACTATTACTATAGACTGCGCGCTTAGTGGACCTAAGCCAGATTGTTATTCCCACCCCCTTTTTTCAAGCCCAAACCAGTTTGCACTGTCCAATTGCTATGTTCATACCCCCTTCCATTTCCACGTTTTTTATTTTATTTCCTTTTTTTGTACATGTTTGCTTTCCATTTATTAAAAATACCAAATGACATTATAAAATTCTACAAAAATTCATGAGTATTCTTAAGACATTTAGGAAATTTTTCATGATTTTATTTTCTGATTTTATGACCATTTTGCCCCTGTTCCATTATTTCTTTTGAATTTCCATTTGTATGCATACTTAATGTGACATATGATTTTGTGCATTTTTGTTCTTGATCATAAAAAATGATTTTGATGCCTTTCTTTTTGCATTGTGGTCACAATATGTTGAGGTATGTTTGAGATTTATGAGATGATTTTTAAGTCTTTTTTGGATGACTTTTGATGTGTTGCTTTGAGCATGAATGCATGAAACTTCCATGAGACTTTGACCTAATTGTTGAGTGACTTTGGTTCTGATTCATTGCTTGTGGACTTGATATGTTAATGGCATGTGTTTAAGGTGTTTGATTGGTGAAAGTCATAATTTTTGAAGCATGTTTGCTATTTGTTTGAAGCATGAAGTTTAACTTGTTCATTTTGTGAATGCATGCCTCATGTTTGGTTTGCTTGATCATGAAGGCACTTGTGCCATGAGTTGTGGTTTTGTTTGAGGATGTATAGCATGTTAATTGACTTCTGATTGTGACATTTGGGTTTCACCTTTGCATGTTTGATGTTTATCTTGCACCTTAAGTCACTTGTTTCACAAGTATGAACCACATTCACATCACTTCACCTTTTCTTCTTTGCTTCTTGTTGGATTGAGATTTTGTTTGCATGATTTAGTATGCCCATTTAGGATAACATTAGGTTGTGTAAATATGAGTTACATTCTGACTTGGAAGCATGTATAGCATTCAATCTCATTTCACCTTGTTTGCCAACTTGTTTGAATTTGATTTGTTCATTATATTTTCTTGCTTTACTTGTAAGTGATTGTGCTAACCATGTAGGGGTTTTGGTAAGTTTCAATTGAGTGTGGATAAGGAATCCACATTCAACTTCTATCCTTTCTCTTTTACAATTCCATGTTTTGTTAAGCACTTATGTGCTTTCTTTTAATATCTCATCACTTGCCCTTTGTGAATTACAATTCATCTTCTACTTTAGAAGTGAATTGTTTAATTCATTCTTTCTTTAGACGTTAGGTTGAAACCTCACAAACCTTAGGATCACTCCCTTAACTAATCAATTAGGATTGAGTCTTAGTCCATATAGATTTTTACCTTTATCCTCCCTTGAGTCTCTTTTCTCATCTCAAAGAAAATTCAAAACATATAATAAAGGTAGGCATTTATTGCATTTAGGCCTTTCATATAAAGAAAAGGTTATAAGGGGTCTTCTCTTATAATCTTAGAATGTATAGCATATAGCCCATCTTGGGTCAATGTGTTAAACATTTGATCTTGTATGAGGGACTTAAATGCAATACTTGTTGAAGGTGCAAATAATAAAAAACACTTCTTCATTTCTTAATCAACAAAACACTTAATAAACACAAGTATGCTAGTGTGTTTGAACCTTGACAATTGGAACTAAGTGTGGGGGTCTTCTTCACTCTTAGTGTGCTTTCTTACCCATTCCATCTTGGAATGTGAGGATGTACACATTCCAATGACTAAGATTCAGATACACTATCATATGCAAACAAATGAAAAACTCTTAAAAGACAAAAACAAACAATAATGTCTTTCCTTCGGGAATTCTTTTCTCACCTCATTCACTCTCAACGCACGAACGCGCTTCTACTCGTTCTCTTGCAAGATGGTAACGCACTCGGACCAGCGAGCCTGCAACACCTGAGCTAGAACGTTAGCCGTTCCTTAAAAAAAACAAACAATCCATCCCTAGTGAGGGGAACTACGTCGCTCTGATTCTCATGTTCCCGATGAGATACGTAGGCAGTGGGGTAGGGCCCATTCGAGCACTTCTTTTATTTTCCCTACATTTGTTTCTCTTTCTCCTTTCCTTTTTCAGTTCTTTCTCAGTATTCCTTTCTTTACACCCTTTGATCGAGACAAGCAAGCGTGGATCCCATCGGGTACGATGGACGTGAGGGGGTGCTAATACCTTCCTCTCGCGTAACCGACTCCCTTACCCACTTCTCTTGGTCGTAAGACCATGCTTTTCCTTTCCCTCAGGTTTACGCGGTGTTTCCTTTCCCTCTCTTGGGATAAATACACATTGCTGGCGACTCTGTTCGGTGCCACTTTCGCGTTTGTACTTGGATGAAAATCCCGGGAGCGACAGCTGGCGACTCTGCTGGGGATAATGAGGTTGACCTATTGCTGGTCCATCCCTAAGCGAGTCAATCCTAGCGCTTGTCTGTTTTTCTTTCATTGGGTGTTTATTGTTGTGCTGTATTTACCATTTTACTGTATAGTTATTTACTGTATATTACTGTATATTACTGCATTTACTGCATTTTAGCATTTTTATTCCATATGACATATTATGCTATGCTGGACTATGCTGTTTTCTGTTTGGCGGGATGGGATTTCTGAGAGATAAGCCCATTACACAGGCTTGAGTATACACTTAGAATTAGAGTGGAGAGTAGTGGGACCTACGTGCCGTTTGGAGTGCGTTGGGTGTTCACGAAATTCACAGCTAGATGAGGCTATCTTGGGACACGTCGTGGCATACGCATCTTGCGTATTCCAGGATGTAGATCTAGAGAGCTGTCGACTCTAGTGACCGATCATGAGGACCTTAGTGGAAATATCCCTCTTTAGTGGTGACAATGGCAGACCACATTCTGTGGCAAACCCATTCGCACCCGAGGGCCCACTTTGGAACTTGCATAGGATGACTTTTATTTTCTAAGGGGAGTCAGTGGACGACCTCTTTGATTGGCATAGCATTGTATCCTACGGGCTGAATGTGCTATTGCTTCTCAAACCTCTGAAGCTGACAAGCCTTATTTTCTAAGAACCACATGTGAGTATGGGCGGGATGTTTACAGGTTTGCAGGAAACCCAGCCTCCTACCTACCTTACTTGTGATTCCATGATGATTTCAGACATTGTATCCTATGACAGTGATTTAAGTGTTCATCTCAGATATTGCCAGACTCAGTACAGAGACACAGTGCACACAGTTCAATACAGACACCGACACTTGATTACCTGATCACATGCCCTTTTGCATTGCATTATCATATCATAACAGTTATGTTTGTCATTTTCAGGTGCATAATACATTTCTGATTCCAATCCATGGGTTCAACAGAGATCGTCGCCGAGAGAAAGAACAATGTGTCTTACAAGTTTCCAGATCCTGTCTTGGATTCATTGCTCAAAGTTATAGATATGGCTGGTCCGGGTATTCTTGATAGGTTTCAGAAGAGCTACGGGAATTTGGTTGGGATGGTCCGTACAATCACCAAGTATGAGCATGATGCTTTACACACTCTGCTGCAGTTCTACGAGCCTTCGTTGAGGTGCTTTCTTTTTTCAAATTACATTTTGATGCCAACACTGGAAGAATTCTCATTTATTTTGGGAATTCCGATCACGTCGGCAATACCATTCTTCTCTGGTAGTTCTCCCAGCGTAAAAGAAATTGCTGCTGCTTTACAAATGGATCAGACATTGATAAAGAGCGGTGTGAGCAGTAAAAATGGAGTTAGCGGATTTCATTTAGAATTTCTGGCTGGACAGGCCCAAGAGGCTGCAAGTGCTAAAAATTGGACGGTTTACAATTCCATTCTGGCTCTCTGCATATATGGCCTAGTTTTCTTTCCCAATCAGCAAGACTTTGTGGATATGCAAGCAACGAGAGTTTTTGTCCTTAAAAATCCAGTCCCTACTTTGTTAGGAGATTTTTATCATTCCGTGCATTACAAGAATGAGAAAAGGAGGGGAGGATCTGTTAGTTGTTGCACTCCACTGCTGAGTCATTGGTTTTTCAAACATTTGCCTCAGACAGGTGTCTTTGTGGAAACCAAAGATGTGGCGAAATGGTCTAAAAGATTGATGAGTTTAACTGCTGATAACATTGTATGGTTTGATCACCGGTTGTTGAGAATAGAGCTTGTCACAAGATGCGGAAATTTTCCAAATGTGCCTTTGATTGGCAGAAAAGGAGGGATTAATTATAATCCAGTTTTGGCCATCCGACAGTTTGGGTATGCTTCCAGATATCCTCCTACAGAGCAAGATGTGGAAGAATCTTTATTCTTTACAGGAACTAAAGATGCAAAGGTGGTAGAAGTAGTGAATGCTTGGAAAGATAAGCACAAAATTGGAAAAGCAGTTTTTGGAAAAGGAGATTGTAGATCTTATCCTGAATATGACAGGTGGATTGAGACGAAAGTAAAGGAATTGCTTTTACCCTTTTCAAGGGGACCTCTTTTATGTTCAGCACAGCCAGAACAACCCACTATGGTGGCTATTGAAGAATGTGAGAAGTGGAAGAAAATGGTCAGAGAGTTGCAGATAGAGAATTCTGGAATGAGCAGATGCCTTCAGAAAGCTCTAGCTGACAACAAAGAGTTGGAAAAGAGAGCCTTGAAAGCGGAAAAAACCTTGGCTGACAAAGAGGAAGATTTTGATGACCGAGCTCGGTACTTTCGGAAACTTACTCTGGGAGCAGATGACACTAGTCAGGCTCACAAGATTACAAAACAGGCTTTAGCCCGAAGCAAGGATTCATTAGCTCAACTTCGTCAAGCTTGGGATGAAGTCAGAATTGAAAATGCCGAGTTAAAGGATCAGTCGAAGACTAAAGACGAGGAACTTAAAAAGGCACATGAGCAGAGGAGAAAGTATCGGGAAAGTCTCGATAAAAGTCAAGAACAGTTAGAAGAAGCTAGAAGCCAGTTGAAGAATACCAAGAAAGAGCTTGAAGAAGTCATGATAGAAAGGGAGATACTCAAGACGCAAGCTGGCATAAAGAGACACAAAGGAGTGTGTGATGACGAGGCTCTGATGCTGCACATGGGTTCTTTAACTGAAGCTCTTGAGAAAAGGGATGTCTTGATCAAAGAAATGATTGAAAAGCCGAATCACCAGCGTACCCGTATACTTTTTGAGGAGATCAAATACTCAAGTGATAAGCTGAAGGGTGTGGAATTGTCAGACTGATGTTCTTTTCCTTATATTTTGTTGTTAATGGTTACCATCAGGCTTGTTGATGGATCCATTTTTCCTTGTATTGCATTTGCGGCTGAACCTTTCTTAAATATACTTGATTACTTCGTTGAATGAGTATGAGCAGTTTTATTCAGAATTATTCCTTATCAGATAACTGCACACAAGCACATGACCACGACACGTCTCTTTATATCACAATTTCTGGTCTTCAGATTTCTGTGGTGGGATTGGAATCAGGGTATAAAGCACCTCGGAAATGACAAACATGGCATTGCATGGCATTGCATATCATTTTGCATTTTTTGTTACTTGCTTTTCAGGTACTCGTTGCGGGGTCTCTAACCTTTATTTGGTTTCAGGCAGTATAGCGGAGAATCATATTCACCGATATTCGACGCGAAGGAATCAAGTAAGAATCATGGATCAAGTGCAAAGTGATTTGGCGGAAATGAGGGCGCGTATGGACCAGTTCATGACCCTCATGACTGGCATGGCGCAAAATCAGGAGAGACTGAGGCTTCTGGTAGAGCGTCCCGACAACGGGCCCGAAGGTGATCATCATGACAATTCACAGGGACATGGCATTCCTCCTCCCGGTGGCAACCCTCCTCCTGGTGGTAACAATCGGGGTAATGGGAATGGTAGGCATGCTGGTGTTACCCTTGAAGATACTCTGGAAGACCAATTTACTCTGCTGGATGCTGATGTGGGTAATCAAGGGGATCGAAGGTATGATGAGTTAGCAGAGAAGATCAGGGCCATAGAATGCAAGAACTCTATGGGTATTGATGTTACCAGCTTGGGGCTGGTCTCAGGAGTCAGAATTCCCCCTAAATTCAAACCTCCTACTTTCGATAAGTATCACGGCAATGCGTGTCCCCAAACGCATCTTCAAGCTTACTTTGGGAAGATTTCAGCCCATACGGATGACGAGAAGCTATGGATGCACTATTTTCAGGACAGTCTGGCTGGGGCGTCCTTGACCTGGTATATGAAGTTGAATAGAGCTGCTGTGAAGAATTGGAAAGATCTGGCAGAAGCGTTCCTGAAGCAATACCAGTATAATATCGACATGGCGCCCAACCGCACCCAATTGCAGGGATTGTCACAAAATGCCAAGGAGAGTTTCAAAGAATATGCACAGAGGTGGAGGGAAATGGCTGCCCAGGTTCAACCTCCCTTATCAGACAGAGAAATGGCAGATATGTTCATGGGCACCTTGCAAGGGGCCTATCTGGATAGATTAGCTGCTTGTCCGTCAACTGGATTTGCTGATATTGTGATTGCGGGAGAAAGAATAGAAAGTCTGTTAAAGCTTGGAAAGATCCAGGATGTGAGTGGGGCTGGCTCTTCGGGGACGAAGAAACCGTTTGCTAGTAACCAGAAAAGAAGAGAAGGTGATACGAATGCTGTGTTTAGAGGACGAGGCAGAGGGCGTTCTCGAGCTTATTATCAGGTAGATGCTGTGACAATCCCCACACCGTCTGTTCAGAAACAACAACCCCAACAACAAGTTCAACAGCAACAACCCTTTTTCCAGCAAAGGTCTAGACAGAGGGATCGTAAGATGGATCCTCTCCCTATGACTTATGCCGCGCTGTTGCCCCGGCTACTCGAGTTAAAGTTGGTAGAACTCCGTACTATGAAAGCTCCGGTTGCCGGAAACCTGCCACCTAACTTCGATGCTAATGCTCGTTGTGAGTTCCACTCAGGTGCTCAGGGGCACTCCATTGAAAAATGCTGGGCTTTCCATCATAAAGTACAAGATTTGATTGATGCTAAAGCCATCAATTTCTCTCCCGCTCCTAATATTACTCAGCATCCCATGCCTGATCATAGCGCAGCAAATGTGTACGCTATTGAAGATGGGAGGAGATTGAATCTGGTGACAGATATCCGTCAAGTGAAAACTTCTTTGTTGGTTGTAAAAGATCGTTTATTGAAGGGACAGGTGTTCCCGGGCTGTAATCAAGATTGCTTTGAGTGTATGAATCAGGAGAACGGCTGTGATAAGTTGAAGATGGGTTTACAGAATCTGATCGATGAAGGATGTCTACAGTTCGACAGAGTCGTGAAAGACACTGATGAGATATCAACCGTGACCATCTATTACACTCCCGCTGAGATTCAAATGCCGGTCAATGCAGTTCCCGTGGCAAGTGTTGCGCCAGAAGGGCCCAGTCCTGTCACTATCACGGTGCCAGGACCAATTCCGTTCACATCCACGAAAGCTATCCCATGGCACTATGGGGCAGATGTATATTACGAAGGTAAAAAGCAGGAAGTTGAGTCATCAGTCAGCCCAAATGTTGATAACGTAGGGGGTGTAGGGGGCTTTACAAGGAGTGGAAGGTTGTTCGCTCCCCAAACCTTGAGAAGTGATAAAGAGGCAGAAGCTGCAGCAAAGGCTAAAGGTAAACAGGTGGTTGAAAGTGCACCTACACCTGAAGCAGAGACAAAGATTACTTTTGATAAGGAAATGGAAGAATTTATGAAGATAATCAAGAAAAGCGATTATAAGATTGTGGACCAACTGAATCAGACCCCTTCAAAGATTTCAATCCTGTCACTATTGTTGTGCTCTGATGCGCACCGACAGGCGTTGTTGAGAGTGTTGAAGAGTGCGTACGTGCCACAAGAAATTACTGTTAATCAGCTCGAGGGCGTAATCTCCAATGTTAATGTCAGCCATGGCTTGGGCTTTACAAGTAGAGATTTGACTGTTGAAGGAAGAAACCATAATAAGGCTTTGCATATCACGATGGAGTGTAAGGGCGCAGTGTTATCTCATGTACTGGTAGACACTGGTTCGTCACTCAATGTCTTGCCCAAGAAGGCATTGATGAAGCTGGAAGTTGATGGTTTGATCTTAAGGCCTAGTGAATTGGTGGTCAGAGCATTCGATGGGACCCGACGATCTGTGTTTGGTGAGGTGGAATTGCCCGTACAAATTGGACCACAGGTATTCAAATCCACGTTCCATGTAATGGACATACAACCTGCATATAGCTGCCTATTGGGACGCCCTTGGATTCACGGAGCCGGGGCTGTTACTTCTACTCTACATCAAAAGCTGAAGTATGAGTCTGAAGGGCAGGTTGTGACAGTGTGTGGGGAGGAAGACATCTTTGTGAGTCACTTGTCCACGTTCAAGTACATTGAAATGGATGGGGAAATTCATGAGATGCTGTGCCAATCATTTGAAGCAGTCAATATTGACGATGCACCTGAGTCTTCTTCTGTACCAGTTGGGGCTGGTACCTCCATTTCATCTTACAAACAAGCTGTCGAAGTCGTCAGGGCAGGCAACGCCCAAGGTTGGGGCAGGTTGATAGAGACCCCAATGAAGGAAGACAAATTTGGTATTGGTTATCATCCCTCTACAACTTCAGATGCGGGGAGCAGGGGACCCATTACTTTCAATAGTGGGGGAATTATCTACATGGACCAGTCTTGTGCAGCCACGGAGGATAGTGTTGACAGTAATTGTGACCTGGACAACTGGGTACGCCCTCATGCTTCGGGACAACAAGTGCAGAACTGGTTCGTTGAAGAAGTCATCCGGGTTACTCTTCAGACAGAGTAATTTTTCTTTGTTTTTTCTAACCATAATGCATGACAAAATCTTGCGCTCTGCCCAAGGCGTATAGATTCATTTGTAGGGCCACCATGGTTGCATTTGCAATGTTTAATCATTAATAAAGGACGTTTTGCAATCAAATGTTGTTCTCTGTCTTTCAGTTTTTATTTTTGCACAAAAAAAAAATATAAAATGGCAATGTTTCATTTTCTTTTGTTTTGCTTAAAAAATAAATTCTAAAATAAGGCATGAACCCGTTCATGCAGACTTGATCCTCCGGATACCACTGATAACGATTTTGATATGGCCATGTATGACTTTGACAATCCGATTTATCAAGCCGAAGAAGGGGATGAGAAAGATTGTGAACTTCCTGAAGAACTGGCCAGATTGTTGAAACAAGAGGAAAGGGTCATCCAGCCTCATCAGGAGACTGTAGACATCATCAATATTGGTACCGAGGACGCCAAAAAAGAGATCAGGATTGGTTCCAGCTTGCAAGCAGATGTGAAGCAAACTTTGACGGAAATGTTGCGCGAGTATGTTGACGTCTTCGCCTGGTCGTATCAAGACATGCCGGGGTTGGATACAGATATTGTTGTGCACAGGCTGCCATTGAGAGAAGAATGTCCGCCAGTCAAGCAGAAACTTCGTCGGACTCACCCCGACATGGCCTTAAAGATTAAGGAGGAAGTCCAGAAGCAGTGGGACGCTGGTTTTCTTGCTGTGACAAAGTATCCTCCATGGGTAGCCAACATCGTGCCAGTACCGAAGAAAGATGGAAAAGTGAGAATGTGTGTGGATTATCGAGATCTTAATAAAGCTAGCCCGAAAGATGATTTTCCACTACCTCATATTGATGTGCTGGTCGATAATACAACTCAATTTTCAGTGTTCTCATTTATGGACGGGTTCTCCGGGTACAACCAGATCAAGATGGCACCTGAAGACATGGAGAAGACCACGTTCATTACTCCGTGGGGTACATATTGTTATAAAGTAATGCCTTTTGGGTTGAAAAACGCAGGGGCAACGTACCAGCGGGCGATGGTGACATTGTTTCATGACTTGATTCATAAGGAGATCGAATGTTATGTAGATGATATGATTGCCAAGTCGAGAACAGAAGAGGAACATCTGGTTAACCTGAAAAAGCTGTTTGAAAGGTTGAGAAAGTTCCGTCTGAGATTAAATCCAAACAAGTGCACGTTTGGGGTGCGTTCTGGAAAGTTACTGGGTTTCATTGTGAGCGAAAGAGGAATCGAGGTTGATCCTGCCAAGGTGAAAGCAATACAAGAAATGCCTGAACCGAGAACAGAAAAAGAGGTTCGTGGTTTCTTGGGTAGATTGAACTACATTGCAAGGTTCATATCTCACCTAACAGCCACGTGTGAGCCAATATTTAAATTGTTAAGGAAAGATCAAACGGTCAGGTGGAATGACGATTGCCAATTGGCATTCGATAAGATAAAAGAATACTTGCAGGAACCTCCGATTTTAATACCTCCAGTTGAAGGGAGACCGCTGATAATGTATCTGACAGTGCTTGAAGGTGCCATGGGTTGTGTTCTCGGTCAACATGACGAAACAGGTAGGAAGGAGCATGCTATTTACTACCTGAGCAAAAAGTTCAATGATTGTGAGTCCCGATACTCAATGCTTGAAAAGACATGCTGTGCGCTTGCATGGGCCGCTAAGCGATTGAGGCAATATATGGTTAGGCACACGACCTTGTTGATTTCAAAAATGGATCCTATCAAGTATATTTTCGAGAAACCAGCATTGACAGGCAGAGTTGCACGGTGGCAAATGGTCTTGACAGAGTATGACATTCAGTACACTTCACAAAAGGCCATCAAAGGAAGTATCTTGTCCGATTATCTTGCGCAACAGCCAATGGATGATTACCAACCCATGAAGTTTGACTTCCCTGATGAGGACATCATGTTTCTCAAAGCTAAAGACTGTGAGGAACCACTCCCGGAGGAGGGGCCAGACCCTGAATCCAAATGGAGTCTGATGTTTGATGGGGCTGTCAATATGAATGGGTGCGGAGTTGGAGCAGTTCTTATCACGCCGGAAGGTGTTCATATGCCGTTCACTGCCCGAATAACTTTCGGATGCACCAACAATGAAGCAGAGTACGAAGCTTGTATAATGGGGATCGAGGAGGCGATTAATCTACGGATTAAAACCCTTGATATATTCGGTGATTCAGCTTTGGTAATCAATCAAGTGAAAGGGAGTTGGTACACGCACCAAGCAAATCTAGTGCCGTATAGAGATTATACGAGGAGATTGCTGACATTTTTCACAACAGTGAAACTGTACCACATTCCTCGAGATGAGAATAGGTTCGCTGATGCCTTGGCCACTCTGTCTTCCATGATCAAAGTGCAAGGATGGAACCATGTACCTAAGATTGAGGTATCCCGCCTTGACAGACCAGCATTTGTGTTTGCGGTCGATGCAACGTCTGATGACAAGCCATGGTTTCATGATATTAAGTGTTTCTTGAAAAGTCAAGAGTACCCGTCAGGGGCATCGTCCAAAGACAGGAAGACGTTGAGAAGGTTAGCTGGTAGTTTCTTCTTGAACAAAGATGGCGTGCTGTATAAAAGAAATTTTGACACGGTCCTGCTTAGATGTGTGGATAGACATGAAGCAGACTTGTTGATGATTGAAGTGCACGAAGGCTCTTTCGGTACTCACGCCGGAGGGCATGCAATGGCTAAAAAGTTGTTAAGATCGGGATATTATTGGTTGACTATGGAGTCAGATTGTTGTAAATATGCCCGCAAATGCCATAAATGCCAGATCTATGCAGACAAGGTGCATGTGCCTCCAAATCCGTTGAGCATCATGTCGTCGCCTTGGCCGTTTGCCATGTGGGGCATTGATATGATCGGAAAGATTGAGCCTACAGCTTCCAATGGTCATTGTTTCATCTTGGTGGCAATTGATTACTTCACCAAATGGGTTGAAGCCGCATCCTATGCCAATGTTACAAAACAAGTGGTCGCTCGTTTCTTAAAACGGGATATCATTTGCCGATATGGAGTTCCCGAAAGAATCATTACTGATAATGGTTCTAATTTGAACAATAAGATGATGGCTGAGTTATGCCGGGACTTCAAAATCGAGCATCACAATTCTTCTCCGTACCGCCCAAAGATGAATGGCGCGGTCGAAGCGGCCAACAAAAATATCAAGAAGATTGTACAGAAGATGGTTGTCACGTACAAAGATTGGCATGAGATGTTGCCATTTGCTTTGCATGGGTATCGAACGTCGGTACGCACGTCCACTGGGGCAACCCCATTCTCACTGGTATATGGTATGGAGGCAGTGCTACCGGTTGAAGTAGAGATTCCGTCCCTCAGAGTTATGATGGATGTTAAGCTAGATGAAGCTGAATGGGTACGAGCCAGATTTGATCAGTTGAGCCTTATTGAGGAAAAGCGATTGGCGGCTGTATGTCATGGGCAACTATATCAGCGCAGAATGAAACAGGCATTTGACCAAAAGGTGCGTCCTCGGGTTTATAAAGTCGGAGATGTGGTACTCAAAAGGATCCTTCCTCCCAATACAGATCACAGGGGCAAATGGACTCCTAATTATGAAGGTCCATTCGTGGTTAAAAAGGTCTTTTCGGGCGGAGCCTTATTGCTTACAACCATGGATGGCGAAGACTTTTCATCCCCTGTCAACTCGGACGTAGTCAAAAAATACTTCGCATGAATAGACCCGCTGGATAATAAAAATAAAAAAATCCAGGCAAAAAAGGGCATCCCGGCGAACCAAAAACAGAATAAGGTTCGGGCAAAAATTAGGGATATAATTTAAAAAAATTTTGTACACCCGGTAAGTTGAAAACCCGAAAGGGCAACTTAGGCAAAAAAGGGTATCCTGGTGGATCGAAAACCTGAAAGGGCGGTCCACACAAAAGAGGGATTTAAGCGAATGACTACGGTTTGAGTTATCTGTACCCTGTCACCGTTTGAACAACTGACGTTCTGAAGGATAGGAATCGGTCTGATCATTCCTCAGAAGGCAAGGTCGGGGAGTTTTGAAGACATACTGGTCATAACAGAATGGAAACTCAGTGGAATTTCGTTTTCACATTGCCATTAGGATAGTTTCTTTTCTCAATTTTCAGCGATCACCTCTTTCCAGGGATTGCTTCCAGGTGTAATTGCCTATTCTGGGCTCTCAGTCAATAAATTGAATTTCAGTAAAAAGCTTTCTATTTTTGTTTTATTGCTTTGTTTGCAAAAACGTCCTAATTTTTGATAAAACATTGCATTTGAAAACATGGCAGCCCTGCAATAACATGCGCAGAAAAAATATTTGAAATTACTTCGAATGTTGAATACTCCCGGATGGTGGATTCTAGCCACGCAATATTCGGGGCATGTGGGCATATTCTTTTGTTGCAGGTAGCAGGTGCAGATGATCTTAAGCACAAGACTAGCAATAAATCACCCCACGCAAAAGACTGGGGCAATTATGGGTAAGGAGATCGGCGTTCATCGTTCGGTCGACGATTGTTCATAACGGGTCGATATCAGTGAATTAAGTTCAACTGGGTACCGTTGCATCTTATTAAGTCGATTCTCTCATTCAGTACTTCCAACAGCTACAAGCTTTTCTATATCGATAACGGTCACAGGTTCCCCAAAAGAGTGGTCTCGTCGACACCGAAACTGATGGTCATTATCCCCAGCGAAGTCACAAGAGTTTGAAGAGGCTAGATCTTCTGTAAAATCCTCTTGTGACATCCTTTGCGGGGACGAATTGTTGTGTTGTCCAAGCATGGGGCATGATTGTTTCCCCAGCATGAAGTGTTGGTCACCCCCAGTAGAGTTTGAGGACAGTTGGTCTTCTGTAAAATTCTCTCAAAAGGCATTCCCCAACACGAGACGCTTTAAAGCAGTTTTCTCCAGCAGAGTTTGTTATAAACTCGTCATCCCCAACGGAATTGTCCAAAGGGAAAGCTCGCCTAACATGGGGCATTGTGGTACTCATCCTAAGCTTGACAGTCATATTCTTCAGCAGACTACTGTGGATTTGCTTTGGGTTTCCCCAACAGATCTCTAAGGACTCTTTCTAGCAAGTTGCAGTAGAATGTTCTAACCAGGATTTGCATATCCCTGGCAGAGTAGCCCTGATACCCAGCAAGATCGTATCTCTGGTCATGGTATCCCCACGGAGGTCAGCATCGAATCTTGTCAGCAACTTCCAGCTGAGTTGTTGTTCTCTCCGCAGAGGTTTATCAGATCGACAGAATCTATTCCTCAACAAGGATGGTACAGCCTTTCCCTAGCCGGGTCAGAAGGTTGATAATCCCTATAAAGGATCTCGGGTTGAATAAATCCCCAAGCAGAGTTTTAATGGCTCATTTCCCCAGCAGGACGTCATTTAAAAATTCTCATCCCCAGCGGAGTTGCTGTGACCAGAATCCAGCCCCAAACAGATGGAATAATTCCTGCCAGAGTCGTCATTCCCTCATATCTTAAAGTCCAATTTATTTTTGGCAAGCTTGACAATTCGAAGCAGACGGATTGTTCATCCATTCGCCAGCAGAGATATTATCCTCTCAGGAACCTCTAAAGTTAAGTCATTTCATTGGTCTTTGCTCCTCAGCAGAGTCAGCATAGATGTCTGACACAGATGCAGAGAGTAATGCAATGTTGCATATTCCAAAAGTCCAACAGTGGATTGGCAAAAGTCCGTCTTCGGGTGGCAAAAGTCCAACAGTGGATTGGCAAAAGTCCGTCTTCGGGTGGCAAAAGTCCAACAGTGGATTGGCAAAAGTCCGTCTTCGGGTGGCAAAAGTCCAACAGTGGATTGGCGAAAGGTCCATCTAAGGGTGGCATATTCTAAAAGTCCAACAGTGGATTGGCAAAAGTCCATCTTCGGGTGGCAAAGCAGCTAAAAGTCCAACAGTGGATTGGCAAAAGTCCGTATTCGGGTGGCAAAAGTCCAACAGTGGATTGGCAAAAGTCCGTCTTCGGGTGGCAAAGGTCCAGCAGTGGATTGGAAAAAGTCCGTCTTCGGGTGGCAAAAGTCCAACAGTGGATTGGCAAAAGTCCGTCTTCGGGTGGCAAAAGTCCAACAGTGGATTGGCAAAAGTCCGTCTTCGGGTGGCAAAGGTCCAACAGTGGATTGGCAAAAGTCCGTCTTCGGGTGGCAAAAGTCCAACAGTGGATTGGCAAAAGTCCGTCTTCGGGTGGCAAAAGTCCAACAGTGGATTGGCAAAAGTCCATCTTCGGGTGGCACGAAGCTGCAAAGTCCACCAGTAGTGTGGCAGGCCAGTAGTCGTCTGGAGTTGCATAAAAGACATTATTAAAGTCCACCAGTAGTGTGGCAGGCCAGTAGTCGTCTGGAGTTGCATAAAAGACATTGTTAAAGTCCACCCGTAGTGTGGCAGGCCAGTAGTGATCTGGAGTTGCATAAAAGACATTGTTAAAGTCCACCCGTAGTGTGGCAGGCCAGTAGTCGTCTGGAGTTGCATAAAAGACATTGTTAAAGTCCACCCGTAGTGTGGCAGGCCAGTAGTCGTCTGGAGTTGCATAAAAGACATTGTTAAAGTCCACCCGTAGTGTGGCAGGCCAGTAGTCATCTGGCGTTGTATAAAAGACATTGTTAAAGTCCACCAGTAGCGTGGCAAGCCAGTAGTCGTCTGGCATCGTTCAAAAGACAGATCTCTCCGACGTTTCATCGAGGACTCAATCCAGCAGTCTCGTTGGGTTTATATCCCTATTATTCTTCATCATCCAGAGCAAATTTTTGGTTATATTTGGTATTCAATCACTATATACCTTGAAAGTCCGAAAGCAATTGCTTTCAGGCATTCAGGTCTACAGCGCTTGAATAGGGGCAGCTGTAATACCCCAAAATTTGCTCTTCCCTTTTGGCATCATAGCATGGCATTATCATTTATCATATCATATCCATCTCATTAGCATTGCATTGCATTTAACATAGAAAAATGAAGCATGGCATCCTTCTTACCATCAGGGCATGTGATCAGGTGGAAGGTGGACAATCAAGGGATCATTCAAAGCACAAAAGGTCAATCAAGTGCCCTCAAGGCAAGCCAAGAGGTCTTTCATGTCTCATCCCATCTCAATTGATCTTCCACAACCTCAAGGATAAGAGATACAATGGGAGATTGAAGCACTACATCTTTCACTATGCAAGAGGTTCAAAAATTGAAGGAAAACCCTCAAAAGAGATAGCTCATTGATTCAAAGTCATTCTCAAGTGGCATTTCTCATCATCCTTTAAGAGGATACACAACATGCTCTGAGGAATTTGAAATTGAAGACTGCACTTTTTCCTCCTAACCAGAAGGGGCTGAAATTAGGGTTTCCAATTAAATCAGGGTATCTCTGATTTTTTGGACAAAACTTGTTGTCATGGTATTCCATATGTCCCTAAGTGTATGTATGTGGAAAATTGCATCTCAATTGGTTTTAGAAGTGGTTCAATTGGAAGAAAGATCAAGAATCAGAGAAATTGGGGCAAAGTCAAATAATCAGAGGAAAAAGTCAACTCTTGACTTTTTGAGCCCAAAATCATGAAATTCATGTTGCATATGTCCAATGTACAAAATTTGGTCAAGAAACTCCAAAGGAATCATGAAAAAATCAAGATGTGGAAAGTTGCCATTTTTGGATGAAGTAGGGTTACTAAAAATAGCAAGTTTTGGCCATTTTGCATCAGAATTTGAACCAAGGCCATTTAAATTTGGAGCACCAAATGAAAAATCCACTCTGCCTCAATGAAAGATCTTGTTTTAAGCTTCAAATCCATGTGTGGAACATCTCCATTGGATAAAAATTGAGTGAGATATGATTGATCAAAGTTTGAGCAAAGTAGGTTCAAAACTAGGTCATGACCAAGATTTTCAGGGCACGCGCGCGGTCATTTTAACAAACATGTGGTGGGCCTAATGTCCACTCATTTTTCTCATGGTTAAAGGCCTCAAATGGAAAACTTTTCAACATGAAAGTTGTTCATTGCATTGTCATCTTCAATATTCATGTTGGACAATTTTTGGTTTGATCAAGTTATGAGATAGTTTTAAGGGTTCAAAGTCATGTTGGTTATGCTGAAAACCCAGGCGCCATGTTGCCTTGCCAACCAACCCCATTACTACGCCATACACCAGTTTTGATTCCTTTTGTTTCAAGCAATTTTTCATCACCTTGTACACTTCCATTTGACTTGTTTTCAACATCAATATTGTTCCATGATAGCTCCTCTTTTCCATGACTCCAAAACCTTGCCAAACCATTCAATGAGTAGAGAGAAAAACCTCCACGAACTACCCTATGTTGGAATGGATGCATTGATAGCATGTTGCAGGATTCTGGTTCACACACACCACAAACACTTCCACACTTTATTTCCACATTTGGCCAAACATATCACCTACACAATGCACACTATCACGTGCCACACATGGGAATAGAAAGAACAAACTTGCTTACCAAGTTTCTGATGCGCAAGCCCCTGCTACACAACAGTGCCAATTCACTTTCTCCTTGCTCCCACCATATCTCACCATGAGCCATCTTCACCATAGCACTGCTCTCCCTAACTAACTTGACTCAGTTAGTTAGGGATGACTCAGTTTAACCCACTCAACTCAATTAACCAACTCACTAAACCATGGTTAATTCATGATATAAATTCAAACTTCACTTCACAATTCAGTTTTCAACTTCATTTTCACACTCTCACTCAACTACACTTCATTCTCATTTTTCCTCTGAAATTCGCAAGCTCTCTCTCTGAAGCTTCTCTTCCTCTCACACGATTTCATCATCATCTACATCTGAATCCATCTTCAAGCTTCAACATCACACAGCATTGGAACACATTGAAGCTTGGTAGCATTGAAGAGATTGAAGAGTCTTCCACTGCATATTGAATTTCATCAATATTTGCAAGGATTTGTGAGCCTTTATTTGGCCAGTTGAAGATCAAAGAGGAAGCACATTTCTCTGGTTCTCTTTCAACTACAGTTTCCTACATTTTCAGGTTTCAATATCCTAAACTTTCTTGGCACGATTTGCATTCTGTCTAGCTCGTGTTGTGATGATTTGAGCTCACTAAGAGCACTCCTCCATCTGGCTAGTTGATAGAGCTTCTTAGAAGCTTAGATCCAAAACCTAGGGCTAAGTTCATTGCTTCTATTCTCTCTGTTTGTGTGTTGTTTGTGAAAACTAATCCTAGATTCATGCTCTACGTGACTTCCTGAATATTTTGATGTGCATTGCATAAATTTCTGGATTGTTTGGTTGATTGCAGCGCCGGAGAGTGGCCGGAGAGGGTGACCGGAGGTCCCTCTCCGGCCGGTGAGGGTTTGCTAGGGTTTTAGAACCAGAACATGTCACAACCGTTAGATCATTTCAATCCTAGGGTGTATACGTGGCCAGCACATAAATGAACCTCATGCCTCTCACGTGACTCTCTCTCTCTGAATGTTGACTTTGACTTGGTTTGGTGTGCGTGCGTTCATCATTATTAACATGCGTGTGCATTTTGATTCGTTAGATCTGATTACTTGTATGATTATCATTTGTTGACCGAATCATGTGGCTCTGATTGAGTCAACATTTGACTGAGGCTCCACCACTATTACTATAGACTGCGCGCTTAGTGGACCTAAGCCAGATTGTTATTCCCACCCCCTTTTTTCAAGCCCAAACCAGTTTGCACTGTCCAATTGCTATGTTCATACCCCCTTCCATTTCCACGTTTTTTATTTTATTTCCTTTTTTTGTACATGTTTGCTTTCCATTTATTAAAAATACCAAATGACATTATAAAATTCTACAAAAATTCATGAGTATTCTTAAGACATTTAGGAAATTTTTCATGATTTTATTTTCTGATTTTATGACCATTTTGCCCCTGTTCCATTATTTCTTTTGAATTTCCATTTGTATGCATACTTAATGTGACATATGATTTTGTGCATTTTTGTTCTTGATCATAAAAAATGATTTTGATGCCTTTCTTTTTGCATTGTGGTCACAATATGTTGAGGTATGTTTGAGATTTATGAGATGATTTTTAAGTCTTTTTTGGATGACTTTTGATGTGTTGCTTTGAGCATGAATGCATGAAACTTCCATGAGACTTTGACCTAATTGTTGAGTGACTTTGGTTCTGATTCATTGCTTGTGGACTTGATATGTTAATGGCATGTGTTTAAGGTGTTTGATTGGTGAAAGTCATAATTTTTGAAGCATGTTTGCTATTTGTTTGAAGCATGAAGTTTAACTTGTTCATTTTGTGAATGCATGCCTCATGTTTGGTTTGCTTGATCATGAAGGCACTTGTGCCATGAGTTGTGGTTTTGTTTGAGGATGTATAGCATGTTAATTGACTTCTGATTGTGACATTTGGGTTTCACCTTTGCATGTTTGATGTTTATCTTGCACCTTAAGTCACTTGTTTCACAAGTATGAACCACATTCACATCACTTCACCTTTTCTTCTTTGCTTCTTGTTGGATTGAGATTTTGTTTGCATGATTTAGTATGCCCATTTAGGATAACATTAGGTTGTGTAAATATGAGTTACATTCTGACTTGGAAGCATGTATAGCATTCAATCTCATTTCACCTTGTTTGCCAACTTGTTTGAATTTGATTTGTTCATTATATTTTCTTGCTTTACTTGTAAGTGATTGTGCTAACCATGTAGGGGTTTTGGTAAGTTTCAATTGAGTGTGGATAAGGAATCCACATTCAACTTCTATCCTTTCTCTTTTACAATTCCATGTTTTGTTAAGCACTTATGTGCTTTCTTTTAATAACTCATCACTTGCCCTTTGTGAATTACAATTCATCTTCTACTTTAGAAGTGAATTGTTTAATTCATTCTTTCTTTAGACGTTAGGTTGAAACCTCACAAACCTTAGGATCACTCCCTTAACTAATCAATTAGGATTGAGTCTTAGTCCATATAGATTTTTACCTTTATCCTCCCTTGAGTCTCTTTTCTCATCTCAAAGAAAATTCAAAACATATAATAAAGGTAGGCATTTATTGCATTTAGGCCTTTCATATAAAGAAAAGGTTATAAGGGGTCTTCTCTTATAATCTTAGAATGTATAGCATATAGCCCATCTTGGGTCAATGTGTTAAACATTTGATCTTGTATGAGGGACTTAAATGCAATACTTGTTGAAGGTGCAAATAATAAAAAACACTTCTTCATTTCTTAATCAACAAAACACTTAATAAACACAAGTATGCTAGTGTGTTTGAACCTTGACAATTGGAACTAAGTGTGGGGGTCTTCTTCACTCTTAGTGTGCTTTCTTACCCATTCCATCTTGGAATGTGAGGATGTACACATTCCAATGACTAAGATTCAGATACACTATCATATGCAAACAAATGAAAAACTCTTAAAAGACAAAAACAAACAATAATGTCTTTCCTTCGGGAATTCTTTTCTCACCTCATTCACTCTCAACGCACGAACGCGCTTCTACTCGTTCTCTTGCAAGATGGTAACGCACTCGGACCAGCGAGCCTGCAACACCTGAGCTAGAACGTTAGCCGTTCCTTAAAAAACACAAACAATCCATCCCTAGTGAGGGGAACTACGTCGCTCTGATTCTCATGTTCCCGATGAGATACGTAGGCAGTGGGGTAGGGCCCATTCGAGCACTTCTTTTATTTTCCCTACATTTGTTTCTCTTTCTCCTTTCCTTTTTCAGTTCTTTCTCAGTATTCCTTTCTTTACACCCTTTGATCGAGACAAGCAAGCGTGGATCCCATCGGGTACGATGGACGTGAGGGGGTGCTAATACCTTCCTCTCGCGTAACCGACTCCCTTACCCACTTCTCTTGGTCGTAAGACCATGCTTTTCCTTTCCCTCAGGTTTACGCGGTGTTTCCTTTCCCTCTCTTGGGATAAATACACATTGCTGGCGACTCTGTTCGGTGCCACTTTTGCGTTTGTACTTGGATGAAAATCCCGGGAGCGACACTGACACAGGTCTGGAAAAACTTCAGCCAAGATCCTATCCCCAACCCATCTTGACAACCAAAACAAGACTGTACCGCCATCTCCAACATTGTAGGAAATTAACTCAGGGACAGTTTTCATACCACACATAATTGAAACTTGTAACAAATCACGCCACCAATTGGAGGGTGAAATCAAAAGATTGTGACATTCACCAATATGGAAACCGTACTGATTATTAGGATACCTGACCTCAATAAAATCCTTCCACAATGTATCCTTCTTGACCAAAATTCTCCAGATCCATTTATACAATAGTGCTCTATTGAAAAGTTTTAGATCTTTCACACCTAAGCCACCTTCTTCCTTACTTCTACATACCATACTCCAACTTATAATTCCTCTTCATTTTTCAAATCTTTCAAAGAAAATTTACATATTTAATTAATTGTTTATACAAATTATTTATGTGTATTAGTATTGGAAAAATCCCAAAACTCATATTAGTTATAAAATGAGTCTCAAAAGAGATTATATAGATTGATACTATTTATCTTATAAGTCGATTTCGTAAGGATGATTTAAGTTAAACTATAATACATAACTATTATATATATATATATATATATATATATATATATATATATATATATAAAAGTTAATTTTTCAATTCTTTTTTAATGTAAGATAAAATTTAAATAAAAAAATTTACATGTAAAAAGTAACTAGTTTCAATTGAATATTAAAGGTAAAATGAATTTATAATGATATAGGATGTATGCAGATATAACAAAGACATAGGCTCTGGTTTTCTTGAACATAATTTGATGATAATCTTCACTATCCTTTTTATAACTTTTTATTTCTTTGTTTTTAGTTAATTTATTTTGAAAGTAATACTTGAAATACATGCATCAACTATAAAATATTTAGAGGTATATTAAAGATTCATTTATTTACACATTGGAATGACTTCTTCGTGAAATGCATTAGATAGTATAACATATTATATTGTTGTAGTTAAATTATTTCAATCATGTTGCATAAATTAATGGGTCAAAAACACTTTACCTAGTTTATATATTTTAAATAAATTACATTTACCAAAATATTCTAATTATTTTTTCTAATAGCTTTTTTTTAATAACTCAAAAACATTATTGTTAATTATTAAAATGGTGGAAAACAGTTTAAGTAGTTTTCAATTAATATTTATTAAAGTTTATAGTTCATAAATAGTCAAATGCTTATATTTTTGTTTTTTGGTTTTTAATATTGTTGTTGATGTCTAATACTAACTATGTATATTATAATTTGAATCAGAAGATAGATCAACTAAAAACTTCATGGAATCTAGAACCGTGCAAAAGTTTTGGCATAAATAAAAAATTTCATGAATTTGAACTGGATGATGAGTTAGATTGTGATTATACGAATATTATGAGGCCTTTATCACCTGAAACTGACGTGCCTGATCTATTATTTATCATTGGTAAATTTGTTCCTGTGATGTGTAAACCGATTCATCCATTAAATAGGATGCAAATTGATCACACAAACTCTCTTAATAAAAGACGAAGTTACTAATGAGGTAAAACTTAAAGGTAAAAGGGTTAATAATATATTTATGATTTCTCTTGATGACTTGTCTTTGAAGGTAAAATGTCTCATGGCGAACAACAATGATTCATGGCTATGGCACAAAAGGATTGCTCACATTCATATGGAACATTTGAATAAACTAGTCAAGCATGATTTAGGTTCATGTCTGAATCGAAGTTTAGGTTCATGTTTGACCTGGTTTCAAATGACGAGTTCATGTCTGACTCGAAGTTTAGGTTCATGTTTGACCTGGTTTCAAACAACGGGTTCAGGTCTAACTCGAAGTTTAGGTTCATGTTTGACCTGGTTTCAAACGACGGGTTCATGTCTGACTCGAAGTTTAGGTTCATGTTTGACCTGGTTCAAATGACGGGTTCATGTCTGACTCGAAGTTTAGGTTCATGTTTGGCCTGGTTTCAAACAACGGGTTCAAGTCTGACTCGAAGTTTAGGTTCTTGTTTGACCTGAGTTCAAACAACGGGTTCATGTCTGACTCGAAGTTTAGGCTCATGTTTGACCTGGCTTCAAACGACGGATTCATGTATAACTCGAAGTATAGGTTCATGTTTGACCTGGTTTCAAACAACGGGTTCATGTCTTACTCGAAGCTTAGGTCCATGTTTGACTTGGTTTCAAACAATTGGGGCATGTCTGACTCGATGTTTAGGTTCATGTTTGACCTGGTGTCAATCAACGGGTTCATGTCTGACTCGAAGTTTAGGTTCATGTTTGACCTGGTTTCAAAGAATGGGTTCATGTCTGACTCGAAGTTTAGGTTCATGTTTGACCTGGTTTCAAACAACAGGTTCATGTCTGACTCGAAGTTTAGGATCATGTTTGACCTGGTTTCAAACAACGGGTTCATGTCTGACTCGAAGTTTAGGTTCATGTTTGTCCTGGTTTCAAACGACGGGTTCATGTCTGACTCGATGTTTAGGTTCATGCTTGACCTGGTTTCAAACAAGAGGTTCATGTCTGACTCAAAGTTTAGGTTCATGTTTGACCTGGTTTCAAACAACGGGTTCATGTCTGATTCAAAGTTTAGGTTCATGTTTGACCTGGTTTCAAACAACGGGTTCATGTCTGACTCGAAGTTTAGGTTCATGTTTGACCTGGTTTCAAACGACGGGTTCATGTCTGACTGGAGGTTTAGGTTCATGTTTGACATGGTTTCAAATGACGGGTTCATGTCTGACTAGAAGTTTAGGCTCATGTTTGACCTGGTTCAAACGACGGGTTCATGTCTGACTCGAAGTTTAGGTTCATGTTTGACCTGAGTTCAAACAACGGGTTCATGTCTGACTCGAAGCTTAGGTTCATGTTTTACCTGGTTTCAAACAACGGGTTCATGTCTGACTCGAAGTTTAAGTTCATGTTTGACCTGGCTTCAAATGACGGGTTCATGTCTGACTCGAAGTTTAGGTTCATGTTTGACCTGGTTTCAAACAATGGGTTCATGCCTGACTCGAAGTTTAGGTTCACGTTTGACCTGGTCTCAAATGACGGGTTCATGTTTGACACGAAGTTTAGGATCATGTTTGACCTGGTTTCAAACAACGGGTTCATGTCTGACTCGAAGTTTAGGTTCATGTTTGACCTTGTTTCAAACGACGGGTTCATGTCTGACTCGATGTTTTGGTTCATGTTTGACCTGGTTTCAAACAACGGGATCATGTCTGACTCAAAGTTTAGGTTCATGTTTGACCTAGTTTCAAACAACGGGTTCATGTCTGATTCGAAGTTTAGGTTCATGTTTGACCTGGTTTCAAACAACGAGTTCAAATCTGACTCGAAGTTTAGGTTCATATTTGACCTGGTTTCAAATGACGGGTTCAAATTTGACTCGAGGTTTAGGTTCATGTTTGACATGGTTTCAAATGACGGGTTCATGTCTGACTAGAAGTTTAGGCTCATGTTTGATCTGGTTCAAACGATGGGTACATGTTTGACTGGAAGTTTAGGTTCATGTTTGACCTAGTTTCAAACAACGGGTTCATGTCTGACTCGAAGTTTAAGTTCATGTTTGACGTGGCTTCAAATGACAGGTTCATGTCTGACTCGAAGTTTAGGTTCATGTTTGACCTGGTTTCAAACAACAAGTTCATGTCTGACTCGAAGTTTAGGTTCATGTTTGACCTGGTTTCAAACAACGGGTTCATGTCTGACTCGAAGTTTAGGTTCAGGTTTGACCTGGTTTCAAACGACGGGTTCATGTCTGACTCGAAGCTTAGGTTCAGGTTTACCTTGGTTTCAAACAACGGGTTCATGTCTGACTCGAAGTTTAAGTTCATGTTTGACCTGGCTTCAAATGACGGGTTCATGTCTGACTCGAAGTTTAGGTTCATGTTTGACCTGGTTTCAAACAATGGGTTCATGTCTGACTCGAAGTTTAGGTTCATGTTTGACCTGGTTTCGAACAACGGGTTCATGTCTGACTCGAAGTTTAGGTTCATGTTTGTCCTGGTTTCAAACGACGGGTTCATGTCTGACTCGATGTTTAGGTTCATGTTTGACCTGGTTTCAAACAACAGGTTCATGTCTGACTCGAAGTTTAGGTTCATGTTTGATCAGGTTTCAAACATCGGGTTCATGTCTGATTCGAAGTTTAGGTTCATGTTTGACCTGGTTTCAAACAACGGGTTAAGTAGTTTTCAATTAATATTTATTAAAGTTTATAGTTCATAAATAGTCAAATGCTTATATTTTTGTTTTTTGGTTTTTAATATTTTTGTTGATGTCTAATACTAACTATGTATATTATAATTTGAATCAGAAGATGGATCAACTAAAAACTTCATGGAATCTAGAACCGTGCAAAAGTTTTGGCATAAATAAAAAATTTCATGAATTTGAACTGGATGATGAGTTAGATTGTGATTATACGAATATTATGAGGCCTTTATCACCTAAAACTGACGTGCCTGATCTATTGTATATCATTGGTAAATTTGTTCCTGTGATGTGTAAACCGATTCATCCATTAAATAGGATGCAAATTGATCACACAAACTCTCTTAATAAAAGACGAAGTTACTAATGAGGTAAAACTTAAAGGTAAAAGGGTTAATAATATATTTATGATTTCTCTTGATGACTTGTCTTTGAAGGTAAAATGTCTCATGGAGAACAACAATGATTCATGGCTATGGCAGAAAAGGATTGCTCACATTCATATGGAACATTTGAATAAACTAGTCAAGCATGATTTAGGTTCATGTCTGAATCGAAGTTTAGGTTCATGTTTGACCTGGTTTCAAATGACGAGTTCATGTCTGACTCGAAGTTTAGGTTCATGTTTGACCTGGTTTCAAACAACGGGTTCAGGTCTAACTCGAAGTTTAGGTTCATGTTTGACCTGGTTTCAAACGACGGGTTCATGTCTGACTCGAAGTTTAGGTTCATGTTTGACCTGGTTCAAACGAAGGGTTCATGTCTGACTCGAAGTTTAGGTTCATGTTTGGCCTGGTTTCAAACAACGGGTTCAAGTCTGACTCGAAGTTTAGGTTCTTGTTTGACCTGAGTTCAAACAACGGGTTCATGTCTGACTCGAAGTTTAGGCTCATGTTTGACCTGGCTTCAAACGACGGATTCATGTATAACTCGAAGTATAGGTTCATGTTTGACCTGGTTTCAAACAACGGGTTCATGTCTTACTCGAAGCTTTGGTCCATGTTTGACTTGGTTTCAAACGATTGGGGCATGTCTGACTCGATGTTTAGGTTCATGTTTGACCTGGTGTCAAACAACGGGTTCATTTCTGACTCGAAGTTTAGGTTCATGTTTGACCTGGTTTCAAACAATGGGTTCATGTCTGACTCGAAGTTTAGGTTCATGTTTGACCTAGTTTCAAACAACGGGTTAATGTCTGACTCGAAGTTTAGGATCATGTTTGACCTGGTTTCAAACAACGGGTTCATGTCTGACTCGAAGTTTAGGTTCATGTTTGTCCTGGTTTCAAACGACGGGTTCATGTCTGACTCGATGTTTAGGTTCATGCTTGACCTGGTTTCAAACAAGAGGTTCATGTCTGACTCGAAGTTTAGGTTCATGTTTGACCTGGTTTCAAACAACGGGTTCATGTCTGATTCAAAGTTTAGGTTCATGTTTGACCTGGTTTCAAACAACGGGTTCATTTCTGACTCGAAGTTTAGGTTCATGTTTGACCTGGTTTCAAACGACGGGTTCATGTCTGACTCGAGGTTTAGGTTCATGTTTGACATGGTTTCAAATGACGGGTTCATGTCTGACTAGAAGTTTAGGTTCATGTTTGACCTGGTTCAAACGACGGGTTCATGTCTGACTCGAAGTTTAGGTTCATGTTTGACTTGGTTTCAAACAACGAGTTCATATCTGACTCGAAGTTTAGGTTCATGTTTGACCTGAGTTCAAACAACGGGTTCATGTCTGACTCGAAGCTTAGGTTCATGTTTTACCTGGTTTCAAAGAACGGGTTCATGTCTGACTCGAAGTTTAAGTTCATGTTTGACCTGGCTTCAAATGACGGGTTCATGTCTGACTCGAAGTTTTGGTTCATGTTTGACCTGGTTTCAAACAATGGGTTCATGCCTGACTCGAAGTTTAGGTTCACGTTTGACCTGGTCTCAAATGACGGGCTCATGTTTGACACGAAGTTTAGGATCATGTTTGACCTGGTTTCAAACAACGGGTTCATTTCTGACTCGAAGTTTAGGTTCATGTTTGACCTTGTTTCAAACGACGGGTTCATGTCTGACTCGATGTTTTGGTTCATGTTTGACCTGGTTTCAAACAACGGGTTCATGTCTGACTCAAAGTTTAGGTTCATGTTTGACCTGGTTTCAAACAACGGGTTCATGTCTGATTCGAAGTTTAGGTTCATGTTTGACCTGGTTTCAAACAACGAGTTCATGTCTGACTCAAGTTTAGGTTCATATTTGACCTGGTTTCAAATGACGGGTTCAAATTTGACTCAAGGTTTAGGTTCATGTTTGACATGGTTTCAAATGACGGGTTCATGTCTGACTAGAAGTTTAGGCTCATGTTTGACCTGGTTCAAACGACGGGTACATGTTTGACTGGAAGTTTAGGTTCATGTATGACCTAGTTTCAAACAACGGGTTCATGTCTGACTCGGAGTTTAAGTTCATGTTTGACGTGGCTTCAAATGACAGGTTCATGTCTGACTCGAAGTTTAGGTTCATGTTTGACCTGGTTTCAAACAACAAGTTCATGTCTGACTCGAAGTTTAGGTTCATGTTTGACCTGGTTTCAAACAACGGGTTCATGTCTGACTCGAAGTTTAGGTTCAGGTTTGACCTGGTTTCAAACGACGGGTTCATGTCTGACTCGAAGCTTAGGTTCAGGTTTACCTTGGTTTCAAACAACGGGTTCATGTCTGACTCGAAGTTTAAGTTCATGTTTGACCTGGCTTCAAATGACGGGTTCATGTCTGACTCGAAGTTTAGGTTCATGTTTGACCTGGTTTCAAACAATGGGTTCATGTCTGACTCGAAGTTTAGGTTCATGTTTGACCTGGTTTCGAACAACGGGTTCATGTCTGACTCGAAGTTTAGGTTCATGTTTGTCCTGGTTTCAAACGACGGGTTCATGTCTGACTCGATGTTTAGGTTCATGTTTGACCTGGTTTCAAACAACAGGTTCATGTCTGACTCGAAGTTTAGGTTCATGTTTGATCAGGTTTCAAACATCGGGTTCATGTCTGATTCGAAGTTTAGGTTCATGTTTGACCTGGTTTCAAACAACGGGTTAAGTAGTTTTCAATTAATATTTATTAAAGTTTATAGTTCATAAATAGTCAAATGCTTATATTTTTGTTTTTTGGTTTTTAATATTGTTGTTGATGTCTAATACTAACTATGTATATTATAATTTGAATCAGAAGATGGATCAACTAAAAACTTCATGGAATCTAGAACCGTGCAAAAGTTTTGGCATAAATAAAAAATTTCATGAATTTGAACTGGATGATGAGTTAGATTGTGATTATACGAATATTATGAGGCCTTTATCACCTAAAACTGACGTGCCTGATCTATTGTATATCATTGGTAAATTTGTTCCTGTGATGTGTAAACCGATTCATCCATTAAATAGGATGCAAATTGATCACACAAACTCTCTTAATAAAAGACAAGTTACTAATGAGGTAAAACTTAAAGGTAAAAGGGTTAATAATATATTTATGATTTCTCTTGATGACTTGTCTTTGAAGGTAAAATGTCTCATGGAGAACAACAATGATTCATGGCTATGGCAGAAAAGGATTGCTCACATTCATATGGAACATTTGAATAAACTAGTCAAGCATGATTTAGGTTCATGTCTGAATCGAAGTTTAGGTTCATGTTTGACCTGGTTTCAAATGACGAGTTCATGTCTGACTCGAAGTTTAGGTTCATGTTTGACCTGGTTTCAAACAACGGGTTCAGGTCTAACTCGAAGTTTAGGTTCATGTTTGACCTGGTTTCAAACGACGGGTTCATGTCTGACTCGAAGTTTAGGTTCATGTTTGACCTGGTTCAAACGAAGGGTTCATGTCTGACTCGAAGTTTAGGTTCATGTTTGGCCTGGTTTCAAACAACGGGTTCAAGTCTGACTCGAAGTTTAGGTTCTTGTTTGACCTGAGTTCAAACAACGGGTTCATGTCTGACTCGAAGTTTAGGCTCATGTTTGACCTGGCTTCAAACGACGGATTCATGTATAACTCGAAGTATAGGTTCATGTTTGACCTGGTTTCAAACAACGGGTTCATGTCTTACTCGAAGCTTTGGTCCATGTTTGACTTGGTTTCAAACGATTGGGGCATGTCTGACTCGATGTTTAGGTTCATGTTTGACCTGGTGTCAATCAACGGGTTCATTTCTGACTCGAAGTTTAGGTTCATGTTTGACCTGGTTTCAAACAATGGGTTCATGTCTGACTCGAAGTTTAGGTTCATGTTTGACCTAGTTTCAAACAACGGGTTAATGTCTGACTCGAAGTTTAGGATCATGTTTGACCTGGTTTCAAACAACGGGTTCATGTTTGACTCGAAGTTTAGGTTCATGTTTGTCCTAGTTTCAAACGACGGGTTCATGTCTGACTCGATGTTTAGGTTCATGCTTGACCTGGTTTCAAACAAGAGGTTCATGTCTGACTCGAAGTTTAGGTTCATGTTTGACCTGGTTTCAAACAACGGGTTCATGTCTGATTCAAAGTTTAGGTTCATGTTTGACCTGGTTTCAAACAACGGGTTCATTTCTGACTCGAAGTTTAGGTTCATGTTTGACCTGGTTTCAAACGACGGGTTCATGTCTGACTCGAGGTTTAGGTTCATGTTTGACATGGTTTCAAATGACGGGTTCATGTCTGACTAGAAGTTTAGGTTCATGTTTGACCTGGTTCAAACGACGGGTTCATGTCTGACTCGAAGTTTAGGTTCATGTTTGACTTGGTTTCAAACAACGGGTTCATGTCTGACTCGAAGTTTAGGTTCAGGTTTGACCTGGTTTCAAACGACGGGTTCATGTCTGACTCGAAGCTTAGGTTCAGGTTTACCTTGGTTTCAAACAACGGGTTCATGTCTGGCTCGAAGTTTAAGTTCATGTTTGACCTGGCTTCAAATGACGGGTTCATGTCTGACTCGAAGTTTAGGTTCATGTTTGACCTGGTTTCAAACAATGGGTTCATGTCTGACTCGAAGTTTAGGTTCATGTTTGACCTGGTTTCGAACAACGGGTTCATGTCTGACTCGAAGTTTAGGTTCATGTTTGTCCTGGTTTCAAACGACGGGTTCATGTCTGACTCGATGTTTAGGTTCATGTTTGACCTGGTTTCAAACAACAGGTTCATGTCTGACTCGAAGTTTAGGTTCATGTTTGATCAGGTTTCAAACATCGGGTTCATGTCTGATTCGAAGTTTAGGTTCATGTTTGACCTGGTTTCAAACAACGGGTTAAGTAGTTTTCAATTAATATTTATTAAAGTTTATAGTTCATAAATAGTCAAATGCTTATATTTTTGTTTTTTGGTTTTTAATATTGTTGTTGATGTCTAATACTAACTATGTATATTATAATTTGAATCAGAAGATGGATCAACTAAAAACTTCATGGAATCTAGAACCGTGCAAAAGTTTTGGCATAAATAAAAAATTTCATGAATTTGAACTGGATGATGAGTTAGATTGTGATTATACGAATATTATGAGGCCTTTATCACCTAAAACTGACGTGCCTGATCTATTGTTTATCATTGGTAAATTTGTTCCTGTGATGTGTAAACCGATTCATCCATTAAATAGGATGCAAATTGATCACACAAACTCTCTTAATAAAAGACGAAGTTACTAATGAGGTAAAACTTAAAGGTAAAAGGGTTAATAATATATTTATGATTTCTCTTGATGACTTGTCTTTGAAGGTAAAATGTCTCATGGCGAACAACAATGATTCATGGCTATGGCACAAAAGGATTGCTCACATTCATATGGAACATTTGAATAAACTAGTCAAGCATGATTTAGGTTCATGTCTGAATCGAAGTTTAGGTTCATGTTTGACCTGGTTTCAAATGACGAGTTCATGTCTGACTCGAAGTTTAGGTTCATGTTTGACCTGGTTTCAAACAACGGGTTCAGGTCTAACTCGAAGTTTAGGTTCATGTTTGACCTGGTTTCAAACGACGGGTTCATGTCTGACTCGAAGTTTAGGTTCATGTTTGACCTGGTTCAAACGAAGGGTTCATGTCTGACTCGAAGTTTAGGTTCATGTTTGGCCTGGTTTCAAACAACGGGTTCAAGTCTGACTCGAAGTTTAGGTTCTTGTTTGACCTGAGTTCAAACAACGGGTTCATGTCTGACTCGAAGTTTAGGCTCATGTTTGACCTGGCTTCAAACGACGGATTCATGTATAACTCGAAGTATAGGTTCATGTTTGACCTGGTTTCAAACAACGGGTTCATGTCTTACTCGAAGCTTTGGTCCATGTTTGACTTGGTTTCAAACGATTGGGGCATGTCTGACTCGATGTTTAGGTTCATGTTTGACCTGGTGTCAATCAACGGGTTCATTTCTGACTCGAAGTTTAGGTTCATGTTTGACCTGGTTTCAAACAATGGGTTCATGTCTGACTCGAAGTTTAGGTTCATGTTTGACCTAGTTTCAAACAACGGGTTAATGTCTGACTCGAAGTTTAGGATCATGTTTGACCTGGTTTCAAACAACGGGTTCATGTCTGACTCGAAGTTTAGGTTCATGTTTGTCCTAGTTTCAAACGACGGGTTCATGTCTGACTCGATGTTTAGGTTCATGCTTGACCTGGTTTCAAACAAGAGGTTCATGTCTGACTCGAAGTTTAGGTTCATGTTTGACCTGGTTTCAAACAACGGGTTCATGTCTGATTCAAAGTTTAGGTTCATGTTTGACCTGGTTTCAAACAACGGGTTCATTTCTGACTCGAAGTTTAGGTTCATGTTTGACCTGGTTTCAAACGACGGGTTCATGTCTGACTCGAGGTTTAGGTTCATGTTTGACATGGTTTCAAATGACGGGTTCATGTCTGACTAGAAGTTTAGGTTCATGTTTGACCTGGTTCAAACGACGGGTTCATGTCTGACTCGAAGTTTAGGTTCATGTTTGACTTGGTTTCAAACAACGAGTTCATATCTGACTCGAAGTTTAGGTTCATGTTTGACCTGAGTTCAAACAACGGGTTCATGTCTGACTCGAAGCTTAGGTTCATGTTTTACCTGGTTTCAAAGAACGGGTTCATGTCTGACTCGAAGTTTAAGTTCATGTTTGACCTGGCTTCAAATGACGGGTTCATGTCTGACTCGAAGTTTTGGTTCATGTTTGACCTGGTTTCAAACAATGGGTTCATGCCTAACTCGAAGTTTAGGTTCACGTTTGACCTGGTCTCAAATGACGGGCCCATGTTTGACACGAAGTTTAGGATCATGTTTGACCTGGTTTCAAACAACGGGTTCATTTCTGACTCGAAGTTTAGGTTCATGTTTGACCTTGTTTCAAACGACGGGTTCATGTCTGACTCGATGTTTTGGTTCATGTTTGACCTGGTTTCAAACAACGGGTTCATGTCTGACTCAAAGTTTAGGTTCATGTTTGACCTGGTTTCAAACAACGGGTTCATGTCTGATTCGAAGTTTAGGTTCATGTTTGACCTGGTTTCAAACAACGAGTTCATGTCTGACTCGAAGTTTAGGTTCATGTTTGACCTGGTTTCAAACAACGGGTTCATGTCTGACTCAAAGTTTAGGTTCATGTTTGACCTGGTTTCAAATGACGGGTTCAAATTTGACTCAAGGTTTAGGTTCATGTTTGACATGGTTTCAAATGACGGGTTCATGTCTGACTAGAAGTTTAGGCTCATGTTTGACCTGGTTCAAACGACGGGTACATGTTTGACTGGAAGTTTAGGTTCATGTATGACCTATTTTCAAACAACGGGTTCATGTCTGACTCGGAGTTTAAGTTCATGTTTGACGTGGCTTCAAATGACAGGTTCATGTCTGACTCGAAGTTTAGGTTCATGTTTGACCTGGTTTCAAACAACAGGTTCATGTCTGACTCGAAGTTTAGGTTCATGTTTGACCTGGTTTCAAACAACGGGTTCATGTCTGACTCGAAGTTTAGGTTCAGGTTTGACCTGGTTTCAAACGACGGGTTCATGTCTGACTCGAAGCTTAGGTTCAGGTTTACCTTGGTTTCAAACAACGGGTTCATGTCTGACTCGAAGTTTAAGTTCATGTTTGACCTGGCTTCAAATGACGGGTTCATGTCTGACTCAAAGTTTAGGTTCATGTTTGACCTGGTTTCAAACAACGGGTTCATGTCTGACTCGAAGTTTAGGTTCATGTTTGACCTGGTTTCAAACAATGGGTTCATGTCTGACGCGAAGATAAGGTTCATGTTTGACCTGGTTTCGAACGACGAGTTCATGTCTGACTCGAAGTTTAGGATCATGTTTGACCTGGTTTCAAACAACGGGTTCATGTCTGACTCGAAGTTTAGGTTCATCTTTGACCTGGTTTCAAACAACGGGTTCATGTCTGACTCGAAGTTTAGGTTCATGTTTGACCTGGTTTCAAACGACGGGTTCATGTCTGACTCGAGGTTTAGGTTCATGTTTGACATGGTTTCAAATGACGGGTTCATGTCTGACTAGATGTTTAGGCTCATGTTTGACCTGGTTCAAACGACGGGTTTATGTCTGACTCGAAGTTTAGGTTCATGTTTGACCTGGTTACAAACAACGAGTTCATATCTGACTCGAAGTTTAGGTTCATGTTTGACCTGAGTTCAAACAACGGGTTCATGTCTGACTCGAAGTTTAGGTTCATGTTTTACCTGGTTTCAAACAACGGGTTCATGTCTGACTCGAAGTTTAAGTTCATGTTTGACCTGGCTTCAAATGACGAGTTCATGTCTGACTCGAAGTTTAGGTTCATGTTTGACCTGGTTTCAAACAATGGGTTCATGTCTGACTCGAAGTTTAGGTTCATGTTTGACCTGGTTTCAAACGACGGGTTCCTGTCTGACTCGACGTTTAGGATCATGTTTGACCTGGTATCAAACAACGGGTTCATGTCTGACTCGAAGTTTAGGTTCATGTTTGACCTTGTTTCAAACGACGGGTTCATGTCTGACTCGATGTTTAGGTTCATGTTTGACCTGGTTTCAAATAACGGGTTCATGTCTGACTCCAAGTTTAGGTTCATGTTTGACCTGGTTTCAAACAACGGGTTCATGTTTGATTCGAAGTTTAGGTTCATGTTTGACCTGGTTTCAAACAACGGGTTCATGTTTGACTCGAAGTTTAGGTTCATATTTGACCTGGTTTCAAATGACGGTTTCATGTCTGACTCGGGGTTTAGGTTCATGTTTGACATGGTTTCAAATGACGGGTTCATGTCTGACTAGAAGTTTAGACTCATGTTTTAATTGGTTCAAACGACGGGTTCATGTCTGACTGGAAGTTTAGGTTCATGTTTGACCTGGTTTCAAACAACGATTTCATATCTGACTCGAATTTTAGGTTCATGTTTAACCTGAGTTCAAACAACGGGTTCATGTCTGACTCAAAGTTTAGGTTCATGTTTGACCTAGTTTCAAACAACGGGTTCATGTCTGACTCGAAGTTTAAGTTCATGTTTGACCTGGCTTCAAATGACGGATTCATGTTTGACTCGAAGTTTAGGTTCATGTATGACCTGGTTTCAAACAACAGGTTCATGTCTGACTCGAGGTTTAGGTTCATGTTTGACCTGGTTTTAATCAACGGGTTCATGTCTGACTCGAAGTTTAGGTTTAGGTTTGACCTGGTTTCAAACGACGGGTTCATGTCTGACTCGAAGCTTAGGTTCATGTTTGACCTGGTTAAAATGACGGGTTCATGTCTGACTCGAAATTTAGGTTCATGTTTGACCTAGTTTCAAACAACGGGTTCATGTCTGACTCGAAGTTTAGTTTCATGTTTGACCTGAGTTCAAACAACGGGTTCATGTCTGACTCGAAGTTTAGGTTCATGTTTGACCTAGTTTCAAACAACGGGTTCATGTCTGATTGACGTTTAGGTTCATGTATGACCTGGTTTCAAACAACGGGTTCGTGTCTGACTCGAAGTTTAGGTTCATGTTTGACCTGGTTTCAAACAACGGGTTCATGACTGACTCGAAGTTTTGGTTCATGTTTCACCTGGTTTCAAACAACGAGTTCATGTCTGAATCGAAGTTTAGGCTCATGTTTGACCTGGTTCAAATGACGGGTACATGTCTGACTGGAAGTTTAGGTTCATGTTTGACCTGGTTTCAAACAACGAGTTCATATCTGACTCGAAGTTTAGGTTCATGTTTTACCTGAGTTCAAACAATGGGTTCATGTCTGACTCGAAGTTTAGGTTCATGTTTGACCTAGTTTCAAACAACGGGTTCATGTCTGACTCGAAGTTTAAGTTCATGTTTGACCTGGCTTCAAATGACGGGTTCATGTCTGACTCGAAGTTTAGGTTCATGTTTGACCTGGTTTCAAACAACGGGTTCATGTCTGACTCGAAGTTTAGGTTCATGTTTGACCTAGTTTCAAATGACGGGTTCATGTCTGACTCGAAGTTTAGGTTCATGTTTGACCTAGTTTCAAACAACGGGTTCATGTCTGACTCAAAGTTTAGGTTCATGTTTGACCTGGCTTCAATTGACGGATTCATGTCTGACTCAAAGTTTAGGTTCATGTTTGACCTGGTTTCAAACAACGGGTTCATGTCTGACTCGAAGTTTAGGTTAATATTTGACCTGGTTTCAAATGACGGTTTCATGTCTGACTCGAGGTTTAGGTTCATGTTTGACATGGTTTCAAATGACGGGTTCATGTCTGACTAGAAGTTTAGGCTCATGTTTTACCTAGTTCAAACGACGGGTTCATGTCTGACTGGAAGTTTAGGTTCATGTTTGACCTAGTTTCAAACAACAGGTTCATGTCTGACTCGAAGTTTAGGTTCATGTTTGACCAGGTTCCAAACAACGGGTTCATGTCTGATTCGAAGTTTAGGTTCATGTTTGACCTGGTTTCAAACAACGGGTTCATGTCTGACTCGAAGTTTAGGTTCATGTTTGACTTGGTTTCAAACGACGGGTTCATATCTGACTCGAGGTTTAGGTTCATGTTTGACACGGTTTCAAATGACGGGTTCATGTCTGACTAGAAGTTTAGGCTCATGTTTGACATGGTTCAAACGACGGGTTCATGTCTGACTCGAAGTTTATGTTCATGTTTGACCTGGTTTCAAACAACGAGTTCATGTCTGACTCGAAGTTTAGGTTCATGTTTGACCTGGTTTCAAACAACGAGTTCATATCTGACTCAAAGTTTAGGTTCATGTTTGACCTGAGTTCAAACAACGGGTTCATGTCTGACTCGAGGTTTAGGTTCATGTTTGACAAGGTTTCAAATGACGGGTTCATGTCTGACTAGAAGTTTAGGCTCATGTTTGACCTGGTTCAAACGACGGGTTCATGTCTGACTCGAAGTTTATGTTCATGTTTGACCTGGTTTCAAACAACGAGTTCATGTCTGACTCGAAGTTTAGGTTCATGTTTGACCTGGTTTCAAACAACGAGTTCATATCTGACTCAAAGTTTAGGTTCATGTTTGACCTGAGTTCAAACAACGGGTTCAGGTCTGACTCGAAGTTTAGGTTCATGTTTGACCTAGTTTCAAACAACGGGTTCATGTCTGACTCGAAGTTTAAGTTCATGTTTGACCTGGCTTCAAATGACGGGTTCATGTCTGACTCGAAGTTTAGGTTCTTGTTTGACCTGGTTTCAAACAACAGGTTCATGTCTGACTCGAAGTTTAGGTTCATGTTTGACCTGGTTTCAAACAACGGGTTCATGTCTGACTCGAAGTTTAGGTTCATGTTTAACCTGGTTTCAAACAACAGGTTCATGTTTGATTCAAAGTTTAGGTTCATGTTTGACTTGGTTTCAAACAACGGGTTCATGTCTGACTCGAAGTTTAGGTTCAGGTTTGACCTGGTTTTAAACGACGGGTTCTTGTCTGACTCGATATTTAGGTTCATGTTTAACCTGGTTTCAAACAACAGGTTCATGTCTGACTCGAAGTTTAGGTTCATGTTTGACCAGGTTTCAAACAACGGGTTCATGTCTGATTCGATGTTTAGGTTCATGTTTGACCTGGTTACAAACAACGGGTTCATGTCTGATTCGAAGTTTAGGTTCATGTTTGACCTGGTTTCAAACGACAGGTTCATGTCTGACTCGAGGTTTAGGTTCGTGTTTGACATGGTTTCAAATGACGGGTTCATGTCTGACTAGAAGTTTAGGCTCATGTTTGACCTGGTTTTGAACAATGGGTTCATGTCTGACTCGAAGTTTAGGTTCGTGTTTGACCTGGTTTAAACGACGGGTTCATATCTGACTCGAAGTTTAGGTTCATGTTTGACCTGGTTTCAAACAACGGGTTCATGACTGACTCGTAGTTTAGGTTCATGTTTCACCTGGTTTCAAACATCGAGTTCATGTCTGACTCGCAGTTTAGGCTCATGTTTGACCTGGTTCAAACGATGGGTACATGTCTGACTGGAAGTTTACGTTCATGTTTGACCTGGTTTCAAACAACGAGTTCATATCTGACTCGAATTTTAGGTTAATGTTTGACCTGAGTTCAAACAACGGGTTCATGTCTGACTCGAAGTTTAGGTTCATGTTTGACCTAGTTTCAAACAACGGGTTCATGTCTGACTCGAAGTTTAAGTTCATATTTGACCTGGCTTCAAACAACGGGTTCATGTCTGACTCGAAGTTTAGGTTCATCTTTGACCTGGTTTCAAACAACGGGTTCATGTCTGACTCGAAGTTTAGGTTCATGTTTGACCTTGTTTCAAACGACGGGTTCATGTCTGACTCGTGTTTAGGTTCATGTTTGACCTGGTTTCAAACAACGGGTTCATGTCTGACTCGAAGTTTAGGTTCATGTTTGACCTGGTTTCAAACAACGGGTTCATGTTTGATTCGAAGTTTAGGTTCATGTTTGACCTGTCTCAAATGACGGGTTCATGTCTGACTCGAAGTTTAGGTTCATGTTTGACCTGGTTTCAAACAACGGGTTCATGTCTGACTCGAAGTTTAGTTTCATGTTTGACCTGAGTTCAAACAACGGGTTCATGTCTGACTCGAAGTTTAAGTTCATGTTTGACCTGGCTTCAAATGACGGGTTCATGTCTGACTCGAAGTTTAGGTTCATGTTTGACCTGGTTTCAAACAACGAGTTCATATCTGACTCAAAGTTTAGGTTCCTGTTTGACCTGAGTTCAAACAACGGGTTCATGTCTTACTCGAAGTTTAGGTTCATGTTTGACCTAGTTTCAAACAACGGGTTCATGTCTGACTCAAAGTTTAGGTTCATGTTTGACCTGGCTTCAATTGACGGATTCATGTCTGACTCAAAGTTTAGGTTCATGTTTGACCTGGTTTCAAACAACGGGTTCATGTCTGACTCGAAGTTTAGGTTAATATTTGACCTGGTTTCAAATGACGGTTTCATGTCTGACTCGAGGTTTAGGTTCATGTTTGACATGGTTTCAAATGACGGGTTCATGTCTGACTAGAAGTTTAGGTTCATGTTTTACCTAGTTCAAACGACGGGTTCATGTCTGACTGGAAGTTTAGGTTCATGTTTGACCTAGTTTCAAACAACAGGTTCATGTCTGACTCGAAGTTTAGGTTCATGTTTGACCAGGTTCCAAACAACGGGTTCATGTCTGATTCGAAGTTTAGGTTCATGTTTGACCTGGTTTCAAACAACGGGTTCATGTCTGACTCGAAGTTTAGGTTCATGTTTGACCTGGTTTCAAACGACGGGTTCATATCTGACTCGAGGTTTAGGTTCATGTTTGACACGGTTTCAAATGACGGGTTCATGTCTGACTAGAAGTTTAGGCTCATGTTTGAACTGGTTCAAACGACGGGTTCATGTCTGACTCGAAGTTTATTTTCATGTTTGACCTGGTTTCAAACAACGAGTTCATGTCTGACTCGAAGTTTAGGTTCATGTTTGACCTGGTTTCAAACAACGAGTTCATATCTGACTCGAATTTTAGGTTAATGTTTGACCTGAGTTCAAACAACGGGTTCATGTCTGACTCGAAGTTTAGGTTCATGTTTGACCTAGTTTCAAACAACGGGTTCATGTCTGACTCGAAGTTTAAGTTCATATTTGACCTGGCTTCAAACAACGGGTTCATGTCTGACTCGAAGTTTAGGTTCATCTTTGACCTGGTTTCAAACAACGGGTTCATGTCTGACTCGAAGTTTAGGTTCATGTTTGACCTTGTTTCAAACGACGGGTTCATGTCTGACTCGTGTTTAGGTTCATGTTTGACCTGGTTTCAAACAACGGGTTCATGTCTGACTCGAAGTTTAGGTTCATGTTTGACCTGGTTTCAAACAACGGGTTCATGTTTGATTCGAAGTTTAGGTTCATGTTTGACCTGTCTCAAATGACGGGTTCATGTCTGACTCGAAGTTTAGGTTCATGTTTGACCTGGTTTCAAACAACGGGTTCATGTCTGACTCGAAGTTTAGTTTCATGTTTGCCCTGAGTTCAAACAACGGGTTCATGTCTGACTCGAAGTTTAAGTTCATGTTTGACCTGGCTTCAAATGACGGGTTCATGTCTGACTCGAAGTTTAGGTTCATGTTTGACCTGGTTTCAAACAACGAGTTCATATCTGACTCAAAGTTTAGGTTCCTGTTTGACCTGAGTTCAAACAACGGGTTCATGTCTTACTCGAAGTTTAGGTTCATGTTTGACCTAGTTTCAAACAACGGGTTCATGTCTGACTCAAAGTTTAGGTTCATGTTTGACCTGGCTTCAATTGACGGATTCATGTCTGACTCAAAGTTTAGGTTCATGTTTGACCTGGTTTCAAACAACGGGTTCATGTCTGACTCGAAGTTAAGGTTACTATTTGACCTGGTTTCAAATGACGGTTTCATGTCTGACTCGAGGTTTAGGTTCATGTTTGACATGGTTTCAAATGACGGGTTCATGTCTGACTAGAAGTTTAGGTTCATGTTTTACCTAGTTCAAACGACGGGTTCATGTCTGACTGGAAGTTTAGGTTCATGTTTGACCTAGTTTCAAACAACAGGTTCATGTCTGACTCGAAGTTTAGGTTCATGTTTGACCAGGTTCCAAACAACGGGTTCATGTCTGATTCGAAGTTTAGGTTCATGTTTGACCTGGTTTCAAACAACGGGTTCATGTCTGACTCGAAGTTTAGGTTCATGTTTGACCTGGTTTCAAACGACGGGTTCATATCTGACTCGAGGTTTAGGTTCATGTTTGACACGGTTTCAAATGACGGGTTCATGTCTGACTAGAAGTTTAGGCTCATGTTTGAACTGGTTCAAACGACGGGTTCATGTCTGACTCGAAGTTTATTTTCATGTTTGACCTGGTTTCAAACAACGAGTTCATGTCTGACTCGAAGTTTAGGTTCATGTTTGACCTGGTTTCAAACAACGAGTTCATATCTGACTCAAAGTTTAGGTTCATGTTTGACCTGAGTTCAAACAACGGGTTCATGTCTGACTCGAAGTTTAGGTTCATGTTTGACCTTGTTTTAAACAACGGGTTCATGTCTGACTCGAAGTTTAAGTTCATGTTTGACCTGGCTTCAAATGACGGGTTCATGTCTGACTCGAAGTTTAGGTTCATGTTTGACCTGGTTTCAAACAACAGGTTCATGTCTGACTCGAAGTTTAGGTTCATGTTTGACCTTGTTTCAAACGACGGGTTCATGTCTGACTCGACGTTTAGATTCATGTTTGACCTGGTTTCAAACAACGGGTTCATGTCTGACTCGAAGTTTAGGTTCATGTTTGACCTGGTTTCAAACAACGGGTTCATGTTTGATTCGAAGTTTAGGTTCATGTTTGACTTGGTTTCAAACAACGGGTTCATGTCTGATTCGAAGTTTAGGTTCATGTTTGACCTGGTTTCAAACGACAGGTTCATGTCTGACTCGAGGTTTAGGTTCATGTTTGACATGGTTTCAAATGACGGGTTCATGTCTGACTAGAAGTTTAGGCTCATGTTTGACCTGGTTCAAACGACGGGTTCATGTCTGACTCGAAGTTTAGGTTCATGTTTGACCTGGTTTCAAACAACGAGTTCATATCTGACTCGAAGTTTAGGTTCATGTTTGACCTGAGTTCAAACAACGGGTTCATGTCTGACTCGAAGTTTAGGTTCATGTTTTACCTTGTTTCAAACAACGGGTTCATGTCTGACTCGAAGTTTAAGTTCATGTTTGACCTGGCTTCAAATGACGGGTTCATGTCTGACTCGAAGTTTAGGTTCATGTTTGACCTGGTTTCAAACAACGAGTTTATATCTGACTCAAAGTTTAGGTTCATGTTTGACCTGAGTTCAAACAACGGGTTCATGTCTGACTCGAAGTTTATTTTCATGTTTGACCTGGTTTCAAACAACGAGTTCATGTCTGACTCGAAATTTAGGTTCATGTTTGACCTGGTTTCAAACAACGAGTTCATATCTGACTCAAAGTTTAGGTTCATGTTTGACCTGAGTTCAAACAACGGGTTCATGTCTGACTCGAGGTTTAGGTTCATGTTTTACACGGTTTCAAATGACGGGTTCATGTCTGACTAGAAGTTTAGGCTCATGTTTGACCTGGTTCAAACGACGGGTTCATGTCTGACTCGAAGTTTATGTTCATCTTTGACCTGGTTTCAAACAACGAGTTCATGTCTGACTCGAAGTTTAGGTTCATGTTTGACCTAGTTTCAAACAACGAGTTCATATCTGATTCAAAGTTTAGGTTCATGTTTGACCTGAGTTCAAACAACGGGTTCATGTCTGACTCGAAGTTTAGGTTCATGTTTGACCTAGTTTTAAACAACGGGTTCATGTCTGACTCGAAGTTTAAGTTCATGTTTGACCTGGCTTCAAATGACGGGTTCATGTCTGACTCGAAGTTTAGGTTCATGTTTGACCTGGTTTGAAACAACAGGTTCATGTCTGACTCGAAGTTTAGGTTTATGTTTGACCTTGTTTCAAACGACGGGTTCATGTCTGACTCGATGTTTAGATTCATGTTTGACCTGGTTTCAAACAACGGGTTCATGACTGACTCGAAGTTTAGGTTCATGTTTGACCTGGTTTCAAACAACGGGTTCATGTTTGATTCGAAGTTTAGGTTCATGTTTGACTTGGTTTCAAACAACGGGTTCATGTCTGATTCGAAGTTTAGGTTCATGTTTGACCTGGTTTCAAACGACAGGTTCATGTCTGACTCGAGCTTTAGGTTCATGTTTGACATGGTTTCAAATGACGGGTTCATGTCTGACTAGAAGTTTAGGCTCATGTTTGACCTGGTTCAAACGACGGGTTCATGTCTGACTCGAAGTTTAGGTTCATGTTTGACCTGGTTTTAAACAACGAGTTCATATCTGACTCGAAGTTTAGGTTCATGTTTGACCTGAGTTCAAACAACGGGTTCATGTCTGACTCGAAGTTTAGGTTCATGTTTTACCTTGTTTCAAACAACGGGTTCATGTCTGACTCGAAGTTTAAGTTCATGTTTGACCTGGCTTCAAATGACGGGTTCATGTCTGACTCGAAGTTTAGGTTCATGTTTGACCTGGTTTCAAACAACGAGTTCATATCTGACTCAAAGTTTAGGTTCATGTTTGACCTGAGTTCAAACAACGGGTTCATGTCTGACTCGAAGTTTAGGTTCATGTTTGACCTGGTTTCAAACAACGAGTTCATATCTGACTCAAGGTTTAGGTTCATGTTTGACCTGAGTTCAAACAACGGGTTCATGTCTGACTCGAGGTTTAGGTTCATGTTTGACACGGTTTCAAATGACGGGTTCATGTCTGACTAGAAGTTTAGGCTCATGTTTGACCTGGTTCAAACGACGGGTTCATGTCTGACTCGAAGTTTATGTTCATCTTTGACCTGGTTTCAAACAACGAGTTCATGTCTGACTCGAAGTTTAGGTTCATGTTTGACCTGGTTTCAAACAACGAGTTCATATCTGACTCAAAGTTTAGGTTCATGTTTGACCTGAGTTCAAACAACGGGTTCATGTCTGACTCGAAGTTTAGGTTCAGGTTTAACCTGGTTTCAAACGACGGGTTCTTGTCTGACTCGATATTTAGGTTCATGTTTAACCTGGTTTCAAACAACAGGTTCATGTCTGACTCGAAGTTTAGGTTCATGTTTGACCAGGTTTCAAACAACGGGTTCATGTCTGATTCGATGTTTAGGTTCATGTTTGACCTGGTTACAAACAACGGGTTCATGTCTGATTCGAAGTTTAGGTTCATGTTTGACCTGGTTTCAAACGACAGGTTCATGTCTGACTCGAGGTTTAGGTTTATGTTTGACATGGTTTCAAATGACGGGTTCATGTCTGACTAGAAGTTTAGGCTCATGTTTGACCTGGTTCAAACGACGGGTTCATGTCTGACTCGAAGTTTAGGTTCATGTTTGACCTGGTTTCAAACAACGAGTTCATATCTGACTCGAAGTTTAGGTTCATGTTTGACCTGAGTTCAAACAACGGGTTCATGTCTGACTCGAGGTTTAGGTTCATGTTTTACCTTGTTTCAAACAACGGGTTCATGTCTGACTCGAAGTTTAAGTTCATGTTTGACCTGGCTTCAAATGACGGGTTCATGTCTGACTCGAAGTTTAGGTTCATGTTTGACCTGGTTTTGAACAATGGGTTCATGTCTGACTCGAAGTTTAGGTTCATGTTTGACCTGGTTTCAAACGACGGGTTCATGTCTGACTCGACGTTTAGGATCATGTTTGACTTGGTTTCAAACAACGGGTTCACGTCTGACTCGAAGTTTAGGTTCAAGTTTGACCTTGTTTCAAACGACGGGTTCATGTCGGACTCGATGTTTAGGTTCATGTTTGACCTGGTTTCAAACAACGGCTTCATGTCTGACTCGAAGTTTATATTCATCTTTGACCTGGTTTCAAACAACGAGTTCATGTCTGACTCGAAGTTTAGGTTCATGTTTGACCTGGTTTCAAACAACGAGTTCATATCTGACTCAAAGTTTAGGTTCATGTTTGACCTGAGTTCAAACAACGGGTTCATGTCTGACTCGAAGTTTAGGTTCATGTTTGACCTAGTTTTAAACAACGGGTTCATGTCTGACTCGACGTTTAGGATCATGTTTGACTTGGTTTCAAACAACGGGTTCATGTCTGACTCGATGTTTAGGTTCAAGTTTGACCTTGTTTCAAACGACGGGTTCATGTCGGACTCGATGTTTAGGCTCATGTTTGACCTGGTTCAAACGACGGGTTCATGTCTGACTCGAAGTTTGTGTTCATCTTTGACCTGGTTTCAAACAACGAGTTCATGTCTGACTCGAAGTTTAGGTTCATGTTTGACCTGGTTTCAAACAACGGGTTCATATCTGACTCAAAGTTTAGGTTCATGTTTGACCTGAGTTCAAACAACGGGTTCATGTCTGACTCGAAGTTTAGGTTCATGTTTGACCTAGTTTTAAACAACGGGTTCATGTCTGACTCGAAGTTTAAGTTCATGTTTCACCTGGCTTCAAATGACGGGTTCATGTCTGACTCGAAGTTTAGGTTCATGTTTAACTTGGTTTCAAACAACGGGTTCACGTCTGACTCGAAGTTTAAGTTCATGTTTGACCTGAGTTCAAACAACGGGTTCATGTCTGACTCGAAGTTTAGGTTAATGTTTGACCTGGTTTTGAACAATGGGTTCATGTCTGACTCGAAGTTTAGGTTCATGTTTGACCTGGTTTCAAACGACGGGTTCATGTCTGAGTCGACGTTTAGGATCATGTTTGACTTGGTTTCAAACAACGGGTTCATGTCTGACTCGAAGTTTAGGTTCAAGTTTGACCTTGTTTCAAACGACGGGTTCATGTCGGACTCGATGTTTAGGTTCATGTTTGACCTGGTTTCAAACAACGGGTTCATGTCTGACTCTAAGTTTAGGTTCATGTTTTACCTTGTTTCAAACAACGGGTTCATGTCTGACTCAAAGTTTAAGTTCATGTTTGACCTGGCTTCAAATGACGGGTTCATGTCTGACTCGAAGTTTAGGTTCATGTTTGACCTGGTTTTGAACAATGGGTTCATGTCTGACTCGAAGTTTAGGTTCATGTTTGACCTGGTTTCAAACGACGGGTTCATGTCTGACTCGACGTTTAGGATCATGTTTGACTTGGTTTCAAACAACGGGTTCATGTCTGACTCGAAGTTTAGGTTCAAGTTTGACCTTGTTTCGAACGACGGGTTCATGTCGGACTCGATGTTTAGGTTCATGTTTGACCTGGTTTCAAACAACGGGTTCATGTCTGACTCGAAGTTTAGGTTCAAGTTTGACCTTGTTTCAAACGACGGGTTCATGTCGGACTCGATGTTTAGGTTCATGTTTGACTTGGTTTCAAACAACGGGTTCACGTCTGACTCGAAGTTTAGGTTCAAGTTTGACCTTGTTTCAAACGACGGGTTCATGTCGGACTCGATGTTTAGGTTCATGTTTGACCTGGTTTCAAACAACGGCTTCATGTCTGACTCGAAGTTTATATTCATCTTTGACCTGGTTTCAAACAACGAGTTCATGTCTGACTCGAAGTTTAGGTTCATGTTTGACCTGGTTTCAAACAACGAGTTCATATCTGACTCAAAGTTTAGGTTCATGTTTGACCTGAGTTCAAACAACGGGTTCATGTCTGACTCGAAGTTTAGGTTCATGTTTGACCTAGTTTTAAACAACGGGTTCATGTCTGACTCGACGTTTAGGATCATGTTTGACTTGGTTTCAAACAACGGGTTCATGTCTGATTCGAAGTTTAGGTTCATGTTTGACCTGGTTTCAAACGACAGGTTCATGTCTGACTCGAGCTTTAGGTTCATGTTTGACATGGTTTCAAATGACGGGTTCATGTCTGACTAGAAGTTTAGGCTCATGTTTGACCTGGTTCAAACGACGGGTTCATGTCTGACTCGAAGTTTAGGTTCATGTTTGACCTGGTTTTAAACAACGAGTTCATATCTGACTCGAAGTTTAGGTTCATGTTTGACCTGAGTTCAAACAACGGGTTCATGTCTGACTCGAAGTTTAGGTTCATGTTTTACCTTGTTTCAAACAACGGGTTCATGTCTGACTCGAAGTTTAAGTTCATGTTTGACCTGGCTTCAAATGACGGGTTCATGTCTGACTCGAAGTTTAGGTTCATGTTTGACCTGGTTTCAAACAACGAGTTCATATCTGACTCAAAGTTTAGGTTCATGTTTGACCTGAGTTCAAACAACGGGTTCATGTCTGACTCGAAGTTTAGGTTCATGTTTGACCTGGTTTCAAACAACGAGTTCATATCTGACTCAAGGTTTAGGTTCATGTTTGACCTGAGTTCAAACAACGGGTTCATGTCTGACTCGAGGTTTAGGTTCATGTTTGACACGGTTTCAAATGACGGGTTCATGTCTGACTAGAAGTTTAGGCTCATGTTTGACCTGGTTCAAACGACGGGTTCATGTCTGACTCGAAGTTTATGTTCATCTTTGACCTGGTTTCAAACAACGAGTTCATGTCTGACTCGAAGTTTAGGTTCATGTTTGACCTGGTTTCAAACAACGAGTTCATATCTGACTCAAAGTTTAGGTTCATGTTTGACCTGAGTTCAAACAACGGGTTCATGTCTGACTCGAAGTTTAGGTTCAGGTTTAACCTGGTTTCAAACGACGGGTTCTTGTCTGACTCGATATTTAGGTTCATGTTTAACCTGGTTTCAAACAACAGGTTCATGTCTGACTCGAAGTTTAGGTTCATGTTTGACCAGGTTTCAAACAACGGGTTCATGTCTGATTCGATGTTTAGGTTCATGTTTGACCTGGTTACAAACAACGGGTTCATGTCTGATTCGAAGTTTAGGTTCATGTTTGACCTGGTTTCAAACGACAGGTTCATGTCTGACTCGAGGTTTAGGTTTATGTTTGACATGGTTTCAAATGACGGGTTCATGTCTGACTAGAAGTTTAGGCTCATGTTTGACCTGGTTCAAACGACGGGTTCATGTCTGACTCGAAGTTTAGGTTCATGTTTGACCTGGTTTCAAACAACGAGTTCATATCTGACTCGAAGTTTAGGTTCATGTTTGACCTGAGTTCAAACAACGGGTTCATGTCTGACTCGAGGTTTAGGTTCATGTTTTACCTTGTTTCAAACAACGGGTTCATGTCTGACTCGAAGTTTAAGTTCATGTTTGACCTGGCTTCAAATGACGGGTTCATGTCTGACTCGAAGTTTAGGTTCATGTTTGACCTGGTTTTGAACAATGGGTTCATGTCTGACTCGAAGTTTAGGTTCATGTTTGACCTGGTTTCAAACGACGGGTTCATGTCTGACTCGACGTTTAGGATCATGTTTGACTTGGTTTCAAACAACGGGTTCACGTCTGACTCGAAGTTTAGGTTCAAGTTTGACCTTGTTTCAAACGACGGGTTCATGTCGGACTCGATGTTTAGGTTCATGTTTGACCTGGTTTCAAACAACGGCTTCATGTCTGACTCGAAGTTTATATTCATCTTTGACCTGGTTTCAAACAACGAGTTCATGTCTGACTCGAAGTTTAGGTTCATGTTTGACCTGGTTTCAAACAACGAGTTCATATCTGACTCAAAGTTTAGGTTCATGTTTGACCTGAGTTCAAACAACGGGTTCATGTCTGACTCGAAGTTTAGGTTCATGTTTGACCTAGTTTTAAACAACGGGTTCATGTCTGACTCGACGTTTAGGATCATGTTTGACTTGGTTTCAAACAACGGGTTCATGTCTGACTCGATGTTTAGGTTCAAGTTTGACCTTGTTTGAAACGACGGGTTCATGTCGGACTCGATGTTTAGGCTCATGTTTGACCTGGTTCAAACGACGGGTTCATGTCTGACTCGAAGTTTGTGTTCATCTTTGACCTGGTTTCAAACAACGAGTTCATGTCTGACTCGAAGTTTAGGTTCATGTTTGACCTGGTTTCAAACAACGGGTTCATATCTGACTCAAAGTTTAGGTTCATGTTTGACCTGAGTTCAAACAACGGGTTCATGTCTGACTCGAAGTTTAGGTTCATGTTTGACCTAGTTTTAAACAACGGGTTCATGTCTGACTCGAAGTTTAAGTTCATGTTTCACCTGGCTTCAAATGACGGGTTCATGTCTGACTCGAAGTTTAGGTTCATGTTTAACTTGGTTTCAAACAACGGGTTCACGTCTGACTCGAAGTTTAAGTTCATGTTTGACCTGAGTTCAAACAACGGGTTCATGTCTGACTCGAAGTTTAGGTTAATGTTTGACCTGGTTTTGAACAATGGGTTCATGTCTGACTCGAAGTTTAGGTTCATGTTTGACCTGGTTTCAAACGACGGGTTCATGTCTGAGTCGACGTTTAGGATCATGTTTGACTTGGTTTCAAACAACGGGTTCATGTCTGACTCGAAGTTTAGGTTCAAGTTTGACCTTGTTTCAAACGACGGGTTCATGTCGGACTCGATGTTTAGGTTCATGTTTGACCTGGTTTCAAACAACGGGTTCATGTCTGACTCTAAGTTTAGGTTCATGTTTTACCTTGTTTCAAACAACGGGTTCATGTCTGACTCAAAGTTTAAGTTCATGTTTGACCTGGCTTCAAATGACGGGTTCATGTCTGACTCGAAGTTTAGGTTCATGTTTGACCTGGTTTTGAACAATGGGTTCATGTCTGACTCGAAGTTTAGGTTCATGTTTGACCTGGTTTCAAACGACGGGTTCATGTCTGACTCGACGTTTAGGATCATGTTTGACTTGGTTTCAAACAACGGGTTCATGTCTGACTCGAAGTTTAGGTTCAAGTTTGACCTTGTTTCGAACGACGGGTTCATGTCGGACTCGATGTTTAGGTTCATGTTTGACCTGGTTTCAAACAACGGGTTCATGTCTGACTCGAAGTTTAGGTTCAAGTTTGACCTTGTTTCAAACGACGGGTTCATGTCGGACTCGATGTTTAGGTTCATGTTTGACTTGGTTTCAAACAACGGGTTCACGTCTGACTCGAAGTTTAGGTTCAAGTTTGACCTTGTTTCAAACGACGGGTTCATGTCGGACTCGATGTTTAGGTTCATGTTTGACCTGGTTTCAAACAACGGCTTCATGTCTGACTCGAAGTTTATATTCATCTTTGACCTGGTTTCAAACAACGAGTTCATGTCTGACTCGAAGTTTAGGTTCATGTTTGACCTGGTTTCAAACAACGAGTTCATATCTGACTCAAAGTTTAGGTTCATGTTTGACCTGAGTTCAAACAACGGGTTCATGTCTGACTCGAAGTTTAGGTTCATGTTTGACCTAGTTTTAAACAACGGGTTCATGTCTGACTCGACGTTTAGGATCATGTTTGACTTGGTTTCAAACAACGGGTTCATGTCTGACTCGAAGTTTAGGTTCAAGTTTGACCTTGTTTCAAACGACGGGTTCATGTCGGACTCGATGTTTAGGCTCATGTTTGACCTGGTTCAAACGACGGGTTCATGTCTGACTCGAAGTTTGTGTTCATCTTTGACCTGGTTTCAAACAACGAGTTCATGTCTGACTCGAAGTTTAGGTTCATGTTTGACCTGGTTTCAAACAACGGGTTCATATCTGACTCAAAGTTTAGGTTCATGTTTGACCTGAGTTCAAACAACGGGTTCATGTCTGACTCGAAGTTTAGGTTCATGTTTGACCTAGTTTTAAACAACGGGTTCATGTCTGACTCGAAGTTTAAGTTCATGTTTCACCTGGCTTCAAATGACGGGTTCATGTCTGACTCGAAGTTTAGGTTCATGTTTAACTTGGTTTCAAACAACGGGTTCACGTCTGACTCGAAGTTTAAGTTCATGTTTGACCTGAGTTCAAACAACGGGTTCATGTCTGACTCGAAGTTTAGGTTAATGTTTGACCTGGTTTTGAACAATGGGTTCATGTCTGACTCGAAGTTTAGGTTCATGTTTGACCTGGTTTCAAACGACGGGTTCATGTCTGAGTCGACGTTTAGGATCATGTTTGACTTGGTTTCAAACAACGGGTTCATGTCTGACTCGAAGTTTAGGTTCAAGTTTGACCTTGTTTCAAACGACGGGTTCATGTCGGACTCGATGTTTAGGTTCATGTTTGACCTGGTTTCAAACAACGGGTTCATGTCTGACTCTAAGTTTAGGTTCATGTTTTACCTTGTTTCAAACAACGGGTTCATGTCTGACTCAAAGTTTAAGTTCATGTTTGACCTGGCTTCAAATGACGGGTTCATGTCTGACTCGAAGTTTAGGTTCATGTTTGACCTGGTTTTGAACAATGGGTTCATGTCTGACTCGAAGTTTAGGTTCATGTTTGACCTGGTTTCAAACGACGGGTTCATGTCTGACTCGACGTTTAGGATCATGTTTGACTTGGTTTCAAACAACGGGTTCATGTCTGACTCGAAGTTTAGGTTCAAGTTTGACCTTGTTTCGAACGACGGGTTCATGTCGGACTCGATGTTTAGGTTCATGTTTGACCTGGTTTCAAACAACGGGTTCATGTCTGACTCGAAGTTTAGGTTCAAGTTTGACCTTGTTTCAAACGACGGGTTCATGTCGGACTCGATGTTTAGGTTCATGTTTGACCTGAGTTCAAACAACGGGTTCATGTGTGACTCGAAGTTTAGGTTCATGTTTTACCTTGTTTCAAACAACGAGTTCATGTCTGACTCAAAGTTTAAGTTCATGTTTGACCTGACTTCAAATGACGGATTCATGTCTGACTCGAAGTTTAGGTTCATGTTTGACCTGGTTTCAAACAACGAGTTCATATCTGACTCAAGGTTTAGGTTCATGTTTGACCTGAGTTCAAACAACGGGTTCATGTCTGACTCGAGGTTTAGGTTCATGTTTGACACGGTTTCAAATGACGGGTTCATGTCTGACTAGAAGTTTAGGCTCATGTTTGACCTGGTTCAAACGACGGGTTCATGTCTGACTCGAAGTTTATGTTCATCTTTGACCTGGTTTCAAACAACGAGTTCATATCTGACTCGAAGTTTAGGTTCAGGTTTAACCTGGTTTCAAACGACGGGTTCTTGTCTGACTCGATATTTAGGTTCATGTTTAACCTGGTTTCAAACAACAGGTTCATGTCTGACTCGAAGTTTAGGTTCATGTTTGACCAGGTTTTAAACAACGGGTTCATGTCTGATTCGATGTTTAGGTTCATGTTTGACCTGGTTACAAACAACGGGTTCATGTCTGATTCGAAGTTTAGGTTCATGTTTGACCTGGTTTCAAACGACAGGTTCATGTCTGACTCGAGGTTTAGGTTTATGTTTGACATGGTTTCAAATGACGGGTTCATGTCTGACTAGAAGTTTAGGCTCATGTTTGACCTGGTTCAAACGACGGGTTCATGTCTGACTCGAAGTTTAGGTTCATGTTTGACCTGGTTTCAAACAACGAGTTCATATCTGACTCGAAGTTTAGGTTCATGTTTGACCTGAGTTCAAACAACGGGTTCATGTCTGACTCGAGGTTTAGGTTCATGTTTTACCTTGTTTCAAACAACGGGTTCATGTCTGACTCGAAGTTTAAGTTCATGTTTGACCTGGCTTCAAATGACGGGTTCATGTCTGACTCGAAGTTTAGGTTCATGTTTGACCTGGTTTTGAACAATGGGTTCATGTCTGACTCGAAGTTTAGGTTCATGTTTGACCTGGTTTCAAACGACGGGTTCATGTCTGACTCGACGTTTAGGATCATGTTTGACTTAGTTTCAAACAACGGGTTCATGTCTGACTCGAAGTTTAGGTTCAAGTTTGACCTTGTTTCAAACGACGGGTTCATGTCGGACTCGATGTTTAGGTTCATGTTTGACCTGGTTTCAAACAACGGCTTCATGTCTGACTCGAAGTTTAGGTTCAAGTTTGACCTTGTTTCAAACGACGGGTTCATGTCGGACTCGATGTTTAGGTTCATGTTTGACCTGAGTTCAAACAACGGGTTCATGTGTGACTCGAAGTTTAGGTTCATGTTTGACCTGGTTCAAACGACGGGTTCATGTCTGACTCGAAGTTTATGTTCATCTTTGACCTGGTTTCAAACAACGAGTTCATGTCTGACTCGAAGTTTAGGTTCATGTTTGACCTGGTTTCAAACAACGAGTTCATATCTGACTCAAGGTTTAGGTTCATGTTTGACCTGAGTTCAAACAACGGGTTCATGTCTGACTCGAGGTTTAGGTTCATGTTTGACACGGTTTCAAATGACGGGTTCATGTCTGACTAGAAGTTTAGGCTCATGTTTGACCTGGTTCAAACGACGGGTTCATGTCTGACTCGAAGTTTATGTTCATCTTTGACCTGGTTTCAAACAACGAGTTCATGTCTGACTCGAAGTTTAGGTTTATGTTTGACCTGGTTTCAAACAACGAGTTCATATCTGACTCAAAGTTTAGGTTCAGGTTTAACCTGGTTTCAAACGACGGGTTCTTGTCTGACTCGATATTTAGGTTCATGTTTAACCTGGTTTCAAACAACAGGTTCATGTCTGACTCGAAGTTTAGGTTCATGTTTGACCAGGTTTCAAACAACGGGTTCATGTCTGATTCGATGTTTAGGTTCATGTTTGACCTGGTTACAAACAACGGGTTCATGTCTGATTCGAAGTTTAGGTTCATGTTTGACCTGGTTTCAAACGACAGGTTCATGTCTGACTCGAGGTTTAGGTTTATGTTTGACATGGTTTCAAATGACGGGTTCATGTCTGACTAGAAGTTTAGGCTCATGTTTGACCTGGTTCAAACGACGGGTTCATGTCTGACTCGAAGTTTAGGTTCATGTTTGACCTGGTTTCAAACAACGAGTTCATATCTGACTCGAAGTTTAGGTTCATGTTTGACCTGAGTTCAAACAACGGGTTCATGTCTGACTCGAGGTTTAGGTTCATGTTTTACCTTGTTTCAAACAACGGGTTCATGTCTGACTCGAAGTTTAAGTTCATGTTTGACCTGGCTTCAAATGACGGGTTCATGTCTGACTCGAAGTTTAGGTTCATGTTTGACCTGGTTTTGAACAATGGGTTCATGTCTGACTCGAAGTTTAGGTTCATGTTTGACCTGGTTTCAAACGACGGGTTCATGTCTGACTCGACGTTTAGGATCATGTTTGACTTAGTTTTAAACAACGGGTTCATGTCTGACTCGAAGTTTAGGTTCAAGTTTGACCTTGTTTCAAACGACGGGTTCATGTCGGACTCGATGTTTAGGTTCATGTTTGACCTGGTTTCAAACAACGGCTTCATGTCTGACTCGAAGTTTATATTCATCTTTGACCTGGTTTCAAACAACGAGTTCATGTCTGACTCGAAGTTTAGGTTCATGTTTGACCTGGTTTCAAACAACGAGTTCATATCTGACTCAAAGTTTAGGTTCATGTTTGACCTGAGTTCAAACAACGGGTTCATGTCTGACTCGACGTTTAGGATCATGTTTGACTTGGTTTCAAACAACGGGTTCATGTCTGACTCGAAGTTTAGGTTCAAGTTTGACCTTGTTTCAAACGACGGGTTCATGTCGGACTCGATGTTTAGGCTCATGTTTGACCTGGTTCAAACGACGGGTTCATGTCTGACTCGAAGTTTATGTTCATCTTTGACCTGGTTTCAAACAACGAGTTCATGTCTGACTCGAAGTTTAGGTTAATGTTTGACCTGGTTTCATACAACGGGTTCATATCTGACTCAAAGTTTAGGTTCATGTTTGACCTGAGTTCAAACAACGGGTTCATGTCTGACTCGAAGTTTAGGTTCATGTTTGACCTAGTTTTTAACAACGGGTTCATGTCTGACTCGAAGTTTAAGTTCATGTTTGACCTGGCTGCAAATGACGGGTTCATGTCTGACTCGAAGTTTAGGTTCATGTTTAACTTGGTTTCAAACAACGGATTCACGTCTGACTCGAAGTTTAAGCTCATGTTTGACCTGAGTTCAAACAACGGGTTCATGTCTGACTCGAAGTTTAGGTTAATGTTTGACCTGGTTTTGAACAATGGGTTCATGTCTGACTCGAAGTTTAGGTTCATGTTTGACCTGGTTTCAAACGACGGGTTCATGTCTGACTCGACGTTTAGGATCATGTTTGACTTGGTTTCAAACAACGGGTTCATGTCTGACTCGAAGTTTAGGTTCAAGTTTGACCTTGTTTCAAACGACGGGTTCATGTCGGACTCGATGTTTAGGTTCATGTTTGACCTGGTTTCAAACAACGGGTTCATGTCTGACTCGAAGTTTAGGTTCATGTTTTACCTTGTTTCAAACAACGGGTTCATGTCTGACTCGAAGTTTAAGTTCATGTTTGACCTGGCTTCAAATGACGGGTTCATGTCTGACTCGAAGTTTAGGTTCATGTTTGACCTGGTTTTGAACAATGGGTTCATGTCTGACTCGAAGTTTAGGTTCATGTTTGACCTGGTTTCAAACGACGGGTTCATGTCTGACTCGACGTTTAGGATCATGTTTGACTTGGTTTCAAACAACGGGTTCATGTCTGACTCGAAGTTTAGGTTCAAGTTTGACCTTGTTTCAAACGACGGGTTCATGTCGGACTCGATGTTTAGGTTCATGTTTGACCTGGTTTCAAACAACGGGTTCATGTCTGACTCGAAGTTTAGGTTCAAGTTTGACCTTGTTTCAAACGACGGGTTCATGTCGGACTCGATGTTTAGGTTCATGTTTAACCTGAGTTCAAACAACGGGTTCATGTGTGACTCGAAGTTTAGGTTCATGTTTTACCTTGTTTCAAACAACGAGTTCATGTCTGACTCGAAGTTTAAGTTCATGTTTGACCTGGCTTCAAATGACGGATTCATGTCTGACTCAAAGTTTAGGTTCATGTTTGACCTGGTTTCAAACAACGAGTTCATATCTGACTCAAAGTTTAGGTTCATGTTTGACCTGAGTTCAAACAACGGGTTCATGTCTGACTCGAAGTTTAGGTTCATGTTTGACCTGGTTTCAAACAACGAGTTCATATCTGACTCAAAGTTTAGGTTCATGTTTGACCTGAGTTCAAACAACGGGTTCATGTCTGACTCGAGGTTTAGGTTCATGTTTGACACGGTTTCAAATGACGGGTTCATGTCTGACTAGAAGTTTTGGCTCATGTTTGACCTGGTTCAAACGACGGGTTCATGTCTGACTCGAAGTTTATGTTCATCTTTGACCTGGTTTCAAACAACGAGTTCATGTCTGACTCGAAGTTTAGGTTCATGTTTGACCTGGTTTCAAACAACGAGTTCATATCTGACTCGAAGTTTAGGTTCAGGTTTAACCTGGTTTCAAACGACGGGTTCTTGTCTGACTCGATATTTAGGTTCATGTTTAACCTGGTTTCAAACAACAGGTTCATGTCTGACTCGAAGTTTAGGTTCATGTTTGACCAGGTTTCAAACAACGGGTTCATGTCTGATTCGATGTTTAGGTTCATGTTTGACCTGGTTACAAACAACGGGTTCATGTCTGATTCGAAGTTTAGGTTCATGTTTGACCTGGAATCAAACGACAGGTTCATGTCTGACTCAAGGTTTAGGTTCATGTTTGACATGGTTTCAAATGATGGGTTCATGTCTGACTAGAAGTTTAGGCTCATGTTTGACCTGGTTCAAACGACGGGTTCATGTCTGACTCGAAGTTTAGGTTCATGTTTGACCTAGTTTCAAACAACGAGTTCATATCTGACTCGAAGTTTAGGTTCATGTTTGACCTGAGTTCAAACAACGGGTTCATGTCTGACTCGAAGTTTAGGTTCATGTTTTACCTTGTTTCAAACAACGGGTTCATGTCTGACTCGAAGTTTAAGTTCATGTTTGACCTGGCTTCAAATGACGGGTTCATGTCTGACTCGAAGTTTAGGTTCATGTTTGACCCGGTTTTGAACAATGGGTTCATGTCTGACTCGAAGTTTAGGTTCATGTTTGACCTGGTTTCAAACGACGGGTTCATGTCTGACTCGACGTTTAGGATCATGTTTGACTTGGTTTCAAACAACGGGTTCATGTCTAACTCGAAGTTTAGGTTCAAGTTTGACCTTGTTTCAAACGACGGGTTCATGTCGGACTCGATGTTTAGGTTCATGTTTGACCTGGTTTCAAACAACGGGTTCATGTCTGACTCGAAGCTTAGGTTCATGTTTGACCTGGTTCAAATGACGGGTTCATGTCTGACTCGAAATTTAGGTTCATGTTTGACCTAGTTTCAAACAACGGGTTCTTGTCTGACTCGAAGTTTAATTTCATGTTTGACCTGAGTTCAAACAACGGGTTCATGTCTGACTCGAAGTTTAGGTTCATGTTTGACCTAGTTTCAAACAACGGGTTCATGTCTGATTGATGTTTAGGTTCATGTTTGACCTGGTTTCAAACAACAGGTTCGTGTCTGACTCGAAGTTTAGGTTCATGTTTGACCTGGTTTCAAACAACGGGTTCATGACTGACTCGAAGTTTTGGTTCATGTTTCACCTGGTTTCAAACAACGAGTTCATGTCTGAATCGAAGTTTAGGCTCATGTTTGACCTGGTTCAAATGTCGGGTACATGTCTGACTGGAAGTTTAGGTTCATGTTTGACCTGGTTTCAAACAACGAGTTCATATCTGACTCGAAGTTTAGGTTCATGTTTTACCTGAGTTCAAACAACGGGTTCATGTCTGACTCGAAGTTTAGGTTCATGTTTGACCTAGTTTCGAACAACGGGTTCATGTCTGACTCGAAGTTTAAGTTCATGTTTGACCTGGCTTCAAATGACGGGTTCATGTCTGACTCGAAGTTTAGGTTCATGTTTGACCTGGTTTCAAACAACGGGTTCATGTCTGACTCGAAGTTTAGGTTCATGTTTGACCTAGTTTCAAATGACGGGTTCATGTCTGACTCGAAGTTTAGGTTCATGTTTGACCTAGTTTCAAACAACGGGTTCATGTCTGACTCAAAGTTTAGGTTCATGTTTGACCTGGCTTCAATTGACGGATTCATGTCTGACTCAAAGTTTAGGTTCATGTTTGACCTGGTTTCAAACAACGGGTTCATGTCTGACTCGAAGTTTAGGTTAATATTTGACCTGGTTTCAAATGACGGTTTCATGTCTGACTCGAGGTTTAGGTTCATGTTTGACATGGTTTCAAATGACGGGTTCATGTCTGACTAGAAGTTTAGGCTCATGTTTTACCTAGTTCAAACGACGGGTTCATGTCTGACTGGAAGTTTAGGTTCATGTTTGACCTAGTTTCAAACAACAGGTTCATGTCTGACTCGAAGTTTAGGTTCATGTTTGACCAGGTTCCAAACAACGGGTTCATGTCTGATTCGAAGTTTAGGTTCATGTATGACCTGGTTTCAAACAACGGGTTCATGTCTGACTCGAAGTTTAGGTTCATGTTTGACCTGGTTTCAAACGACTGGTTCATATCTGACTCGAGGTTTAGGTTCATGTTTGACAGGGTTTCAAATGACGGGTTCATGTCTGACTAGAAGTTTAGGCTCATGTTTGACCTGGTTCAAACGACGGGTTCATGTCTGACTCGAAGTTTATGTTCATGTTTGACCTGGTTTCAAACATCGAGTTCATGTCTGACTCGAAGTTTAGGTTCATGTTTGACCTGGTTTCAAACAACGAGTTCATATCTGACTCAAAGTTTAGGTTCATGTTTGACCTGAGTTCAAACAACGGGTTCATGTCTGACTCGAGGTTTAGGTTCATGTTAGACACGGTTTCAAATGACGGGTTCATGTCTGACTAGAAGTTTAGGCTCATGTTTGACCTGGTTCAAACGACGGGTTCATGTCTGACTCGAAGTTTATGTTCATCTTTGACCTGGTTTCAAACAACGAGTTCATGTCTGACTCGAAAATTAGGTTCATGTTTGACCTGTTTTCAAACAACGAGTTCATATCTGACTCAAAGTTTAGGTTCATGTTTTACCTGAGTTCAAACAACGGGTTCATGTCTGACTCGAAGTTTAGGTTCATGTTTGACCTAGTTTCAAACAACGGGTTCATGTCTGACTCGAAGTTTAAGTTCATGTTTGACCTGGCTTCAAATGACGGGTTCATGTCTGACTCGAAGTTTAGGTTCATGTTTGACCTGGTTTCAAACAACGGGTTCATGTCTGACTCGAAGTTTAGGTTCATGTTTGACCTAGTTTCAAATGACGGGTTCATGTCTGACTCGAAGTTTAGGTTCATGTTTGACCTAGTTTCAAACAACGGGTTCATGTCTGACTCAAAGTTTAGGTTCATGTTTGACCTGGCTTCAATTGACGGATTCATGTCTGACTCAAAGTTTAGGTTCATGTTTGACCTGGTTTCAAACAATGGGTTCATGTCTGACTCGAAGTTTAGGTTAATATTTGACCTGGTTTCAAATGACGGTTTCATGTCTGACTCGAGGTTTAGGTTCATGTTTGACATGGTTTCAAATGACGGGTTCATGTCTGACTAGAAGTTTAGGTTCATGTTTTACCTAGTTCAAACGACGGGTTCATGTCTGACTGGAAGTTTAGGTTCATGTTTGACCTAGTTTCAAACAACAGGTTCATGTCTGACTCGAAGTTTAGGTTCATGTTTGACCAGGTTCCAAACAACGGGTTCATGTCTAATTCGAAGTTTAGGTTCGTGTTTGACCTGGTTTCAAACAACGGGTTCATGTCTGACTCGAAGTTTAGGTTCATGTTTGACCTGGTTTCAAACGACTGGTTCATATCTGACTCGAGGTTTAGGTTCATGTTTGACACGGTTTCAAATGACGGGTTCATGTCTGACTAGAAGTTTAGGCTCATGTTTGACCTGGTTCAAACGACGGGTTCATGTCTGACTCGAAGTTTATGTTCATGTTTGACCTGGTTTCAAACAACGAGTTCATGTCTGACTCGAAGTTTAGGTTCATGTTTGACCTGGTTTCAAACAACGAGTTCATATCTGACTCAAAGTTTAGGTTCATGTTTAACCTGAGTTCAAACAATGGGTTCATGTCTGACTCGAGGTTTAGGTTCATGTTTGACACGGTTTCAAATGACGGGTTCATGTCTGACTAGAAGTTTAGGCTCATGTTTGACCTGGTGCAAACGACGGGTTCATGTCTGACTCGAAGTTTATGTTCATCTTTGACCTGGTTTCAAACGACTGGTTCATATCTGACTCGAGGTTTAGGTTCATGTTTGACACGGTTTCAAATGACGGGTTCATGTCTGACTAGAAGTTTAGGCTCATGTTTGACCTGGTTCAAACGACGGGTTCATGTCTGACTCGAAGTTTATGTTCATGTTTGACCTGGTTTCAAACAACGAGTTCATGTCTGACTCGAAGTTTAGGTTCATGTTTGACCTGAGTTCAAACAACGGGTTCATGTCTGACTCGAGGTTTAGGTTCATGTTTGACACGGTTTCAAATGACGGGTTCATGTCTGACTAGAAGTTTAGGCTCATGTTTGACCTGGTGCAAACGACGGGTTCATGTCTGACTCGAAGTTTAGGCTCATGTTTGACCTGGTTCAAATGACGGGTACATGTCTGACTGGAAGTTTAGGTTCATGTTTGACCTGGTTTCAAACAACGAGTTCATATCTGACTCGAAGTTTAGGTTCATGTTTGACCTGAGTTCAAACAACGGGTTCATGTCTGACTCGAGGTTTAGGTTCATGTTTGACACGGTTTCAAATGACGGGTTCATGTCTGACTAGAAGTTTAGGCTCATGTTTGACCTGGTGCAAACGACGGATTCATGTCTGACTCGAAGTTTAGGTTCATGTTTGACCTGGTTTCAAACGACTGGTTCATATCTGACTCGAGGTTTAGGTTCATGTTTGACACGGTTTCAAATGACGGGTTCATGTCTGACTAAAAGTTTAGGCTCATGTTTGACCTGGTTCAAACGACGGGTTCATGTCTGACTCGAAGTTTATGTTCATGTTTGACCTGGTTTCAAACAACGAGTTCATGTCTGACTCGAAGTTTAGGTTCATGTTTGACCTGGTTTCAAACAACGAGTTCATATCTGACTCAAAGTTTAGGTTCATGTTTGACCTGAGTTCAAACAACGGGTTCATGTCTGACTCGAGGTTTAGGTTCATGTTTGACACGGTTTCAAATGACGGGTTCATGTCTGACTAGAAGTTTAGGCTCATGTTTGACCTGGTTCAAACGACGGGTTCATGTCTGACTCGAAGTTTATGTTCATCTTTGACCTGGTTTCAAACAATGAGTTCATGTCTGACTCGAAGTTTAGGTTCATGTTTGACCTGTTTTCAAACAACGAGTTCATATCTGACTCAAATTTAGGTTCATGTTTGACCTTAGTTCAAACAACGGGTTCATGTCTGACTCGAAGTTTAGGTTCATGTTTGACCTAGTTTCAAACAACGGGTTCATGTCTGACTCGAAGTTTAAGTTCATGTTTGACCTGGCTTCAAATGACGGGTTCATGTCTGACTCGAAGTTTAGGTTCATGTTTGACCTGGTTTCAAACAACAGGTTCATGTCTGACTCGAAGTTTAGGTTCATGTTTGACCTTGTTTCAAACGACGGGTTCATGTCTGACTCGATGTTTAGGTTCATGTTTGACCTGGTTTCAAACAACGGGTTCATGTCTGACTCGAGGTTTAGGTTCATGTTTGACCTGGTTTCAAACAACGGGTTCATGTTTGATTCGAAGTTTAGGTTCATGTTTGACTTGGTTTCAAACAACGGGTTCATGTCTGACTCTAAGTTTAGGTTCAGGTTTGACCTGGTTTCAAACGACGGGTTCTTGTCTGACTCGATATTTAGGTTCATGTTTAACCTGGTTTCAAACAACAGGTTCATGTCTGACTCGAAGTTTAGGTTCATGTTTGACCAGGTTTCAAACAACGGGTTCATGTCTGATTCGATGTTTAGGTTCATGTTTGACCTGGTTACAAACAACGAGTTCATGTCTGAATCGAAGTTTAGGCTCATGTTTGACCTGGTTCAAATGACGGGTACATGTCTGACGGGAAGTTTAGGTTCATGTTTGACCTGGTTTCAAACAACGAGTTCATATCTGACTCGAAGTTTAGGTTCATGTTTTACCTAAGTTCAAACAACGGGTTCATGTCTGACTCGAAGTTTAGGTTCATGTTTGACCTAGTTTCAAACAACGGGTTCATGTCTGACTCGAAGTTTAAGTTCATGTTTGACCTGGCTTCAAATGACGGGTTCATGTCTGACTCGAAGTTTAGGTTCATGTTTGACCTGGTTTCAAACAACGGGTTCATGTCTGACTCGAAGTTTAGGTTAATATTTGACCTGGTTTCAAATGACGGTTTCATGTCTGACTCGAGGTTTAGGTTCATGTTTGACATGGTTTCAAATGACGGGTCCATGTCTGACTAGAAGTTTAGGCTCATGTTTTACCTAGTTCAAACGACGGGTTCATGTCTGACTGGAAGTTTAGGTTCATGTTTGACCTAGTTTCAAACAACAGGTTCATGTCTGACTCGAAGTTTAGGTTCATGTTTGACCAGGTTCCAAACAACGGGTTCATGTCTGATTCGAAGTTTAGGTTCATGTATGACCTGGTTTCAAACAACGGGTTCATGTCTGACTCGAAGTTTAGGTTCATGTTTGACCTGGTTTCAAACGACTGGTTCATATCTGACTCGAGGTTTAGGTTCATGTTTGACAGGGTTTCAAATGACGGGTTCATGTCTGACTAGAAGTTTAGGCTCATGTTTGACCTGGTTCAAACGACGGGTTCATGTCTGACTCGAAGTTTATGTTCATGTTTGACCTGGTTTCAAACAACGAGTTCATGTCTGACTCGAAGTTTAGGTTCATGTTTGACCTGGTTTCAAACAACGAGTTCATATCTGACTCAAAGTTTAGGTTCATGTTTGACCTGAGTTCAAACAACGGGTTCATGTCTGACTCGAGGTTTAGGTTCATGTTTGACACGGTTTCAAATGACGGGTTCATGTCTGACTAGAAGTTTAGGCTCATGTTTGACCTGGTTCAAACGACGGGTTCATGTCTGACTCGAAGTTTATGTTCATCTTTGACCTGGTTTCAAACAATGAGTTCATGTCTGACTCGAAGTTTAGGTTCATGTTTGACCTGTTTTCAAACAACGAGTTCATATCTGACTCAAATTTAGGTTCATGTTTGACCTTAGTTCAAACAACGGGTTCATGTCTGACTCGAAGTTTAGGTTCATGTTTGACCTAGTTTCAAACAACGGGTTCATGTCTGACTCGAAGTTTAAGTTCATGTTTGACCTGGCTTCAAATGACGGGTTCATGTCTGACTCGAAGTTTAGGTTCATGTTTGACCTGGTTTCAAACAACAGGTTCATGTCTGACTCGAAGTTTAGGTTCATGTTTGACCTTGTTTCAAACGACGGGTTCATGTCTGACTCGATGTTTAGGTTCATGTTTGACCTGGTTTCAAACAACGGGTTCATGTCTGACTCGAGGTTTAGGTTCATGTTTGACCTGGTTTCAAACAACGGGTTCATGTTTGATTCGAAGTTTAGGTTCATGTTTGACTTGGTTTCAAACAACGGGTTCATGTCTGACTCTAAGTTTAGGTTCAGGTTTGACCTGGTTTCAAACGACGGGTTCTTGTCTGACTCGATATTTAGGTTCATGTTTAACCTGGTTTCAAACAACAGGTTCATGTCTGACTCGAAGTTTAGGTTCATGTTTGACCAGGTTTCAAACAACGGGTTCATGTCTGATTCGATGTTTAGGTTCATGTTTGACCTGGTTACAAACAACGAGTTCATGTCTGAATCGAAGTTTAGGCTCATGTTTGACCTGGTTCAAATGACGGGTACATGTCTGACGGGAAGTTTAGGTTCATGTTTGACCTGGTTTCAAACAACGAGTTCATATCTGACTCGAAGTTTAGGTTCATGTTTTACCTGAGTTCAAACAACGGGTTCATGTCTGACTCGAAGTTTAGGTTCATGTTTGACCTAGTTTCAAACAACGGGTTCATGTCTGACTCGAAGTTTAAGTTCATGTTTGACCTGGCTTCAAATGACGGGTTCATGTCTGACTCGAAGTTTAGGTTCATGTTTGACCTGGTTTCAAACAACGGGTTCATGTCTGACTCGAAGTTTAGGTTAATATTTGACCTGGTTTCAAATGACGGTTTCATGACTGACTCGAGGTTTAGGTTCATGTTTGACATGGTTTCAAATGACGGGTCCATGTCTGACTAGAAGTTTAGGCTCATGTTTTACCTAGTTCAAACGACGGGTTCATGTCTGACTGGAAGTTTAGGTTCATGTTTGACCTAGTTTCAAACAACAGGTTCATGTCTGACTCGAAGTTTAGGTTCATGTTTGACCAGGTTCCAAACAACGGGTTCATGTCTGATTCGAAGTTTAGGTTCATGTATGACCTGGTTTCAAACAACGGGTTCATGTCTGACTCGAAGTTTAGGTTCATGTTTGACCTGGTTTCAAACGACTGGTTCATATCTGACTCGAGGTTTAGGTTCATGTTTGACAGGGTTTCAAATGACGGGTTCATGTCTGACTAGAAGTTTAGGCTCATGTTTGACCTGGTTCAAACGACGGGTTCATGTCTGACTCGAAGTTTATGTTCATGTTTGACCTGGTTTCAAACAACGAGTTCATGTCTGACTCGAAGTTTAGGTTCATGTTTGACCTGGTTTCAAACAACGAGTTCATATCTGACTCAAAGTTTAGGTTCATGTTTGACCTGAGTTCAAACAACGGGTTCATGTCTGACTCGAGGTTTAGGTTCATGTTTGACACGGTTTCAAATGACGGGTTCATGTATGACTAGAAGTTTAGGCTCATGTTTGACCTGGTTCAAACGACGGGTTCATGTCTGACTCGAAGTTTATGTTCATCTTTGACCTGGTTTCAAACAACGAGTTCATGTCTGACTCGAAGTTTAGGTTCATGTTTGACCTGTTTTCAAACAACGAGTTCATATCTGACTCAAAGTTTAGGTTCATGTTTTACCTGAGTTCAAACAACGGGTTCATGTCTGACTCGAAGTTTAGGTTCATGTTTGACCTAGTTTCAAACAACGGGTTCATGTCTGACTCGAAGTTTAAGTTCATGTTTGACCTGGCTTCAAATGACGGGTTCATGTCTGACTCGAAGTTTAGGTTCATGTTTGACCTGGTTTCAAACAACGGGTTCATGTCTGACTCGAAATTTAGGTTCATGTTTGACCTAGTTTCAAATGACGGGTTCATGTCTGACTCGAAGTTTAGGTTCATGTTTGACCTAGTTTCAAACAACGGGTTCATGTCTGACTCAAAGGTTAGGTTCATGTTTGACCTGGCTTCAATTGACGGATTCATGTCTGACTCAAAGTTTAGGTTCATGTTTGACCTGGTTTCAAACAACGGGTTCATGTCTGACTCGAAGTTTAGGTTAATATTTGACCTGGTTTCAAATGACGGTTTCATGTCTGACTCGAGGTTTAGGTTCATGTTTGACATGGTTTCAAATGACGGGTTCATGTCTGACTAGAAGTTTAGGCTCATGTTTTACCTAGTTCAAACGACGGGTTCATGTCTGACTGGAAGTTTAGGTTCATGTTTGACCTAGTTTCAAACAACAGGTTCATGTCTGACTCGAAGTTTAGGTTCATGTTTGACCAGGTTCCAAACAACGGGTTCATGTCTAATTCGAAGTTTAGGTTCGTGTTTGACCTGGTTTCAAACAACGGGTTCATGTCTGACTCGAAGTTTAGGTTCATGTTTGACCTGGTTTCAAACGACTGGTTCATATCTGACTCGAGGTTTAGGTTCATGTTTGACACGATTTCAAATGACGGGTTCATGTCTGACTAGAAGTTTAGGCTCATGTTTGACCTGGTTCAAACGACGGGTTCATGTCTGACTCGAAGTTTATGTTCATGTTTGACCTGGTTTCAAACAACGAGTTCATGTCTGACTCGAAGTTTAGGTTCATGTTTGACCTGGTTTCAAACAACGAGTTCATATCTGACTCAAAGTTTAGGTTCATGTTTGACCTGAGTTCAAACAACGGGTTCATGTCTGACTCGAGGTTTAGGTTCATGTTTGACACGGTTTCAAATGACGGGTTCATGTCTGACTAGAAGTTTAGGCTCATGTTTGACCTGGTGCAAACGACGGGTTCATATCTGACTCGAAGTTTATGTTCATCTTTGACCTGGTTTCAAACGACTGGTTCATATCTGACTCGAGGTAGGTTCATGTTTGACACGGTTTCAAATGACGGGTTCATGTCTGACTAGAAGTTTAGGCTCATGTTTGACCTGGTTCAAACGACGGGTTCATGTCTGACTCGAAGTTTATGTTCATGTTTGACCTGGTTTCAAACAACGAGTTCATGTCTGACTCGAAGTTTAGGTTCATGTTTGACCTGAGTTCAAACAACGGGTTCATGTCTGACTCGAGGTTTAGGTTCATGTTTGACACGGTTTCAAATGACGGGTTCATGTCTGACTAGAAGTTTAGGCTCATGTTTGACCTGGTTCAAACGACGGGTTCATGTCTGACTCGAAGTTTATGTTCATCTTTGACCTGGTTTCAAACAATGAGTTCATGTCTGACTCGAAGTTTAGGTTCATGTTTGACCTGTTTTCAAACAACGAGTTCATATCTGACTCAAATTTAGGTTCATGTTTGACCTTAGTTCAAACAACGGGTTCATGTCTGACTCGAAGTTTAGGTTCATGTTTGACCTAGTTTCAAACAACGGGTTCATGTCTGACTCGAAGTTTAAGTTCATGTTTGACCTGGCTTCAAATGACGGGTTCATGTCTGACTCGAAGTTTAGGTTCATGTTTGACCTGGTTTCAAACAACAGGTTCATGTCTGACTCGAAGTTTAGGTTCATGTTTGACCTTGTTTCAAACGACGGGTTCATGTCTGACTCGATGTTTAGGTTCATGTTTGACCTGGTTTCAAACAACGGGTTCATGTCTGACTCGAGGTTTAGGTTCATGTTTGACCTGGTTTCAAACAACGGGTTCATGTTTGATTCGAAGTTTAGGTTCATGTTTGACTTGGTTTCAAACAACGGGTTCATGTCTGACTCTAAGTTTAGGTTCAGGTTTGACCTGGTTTCAAACGACGGGTTCTTGTCTGACTCGATATTTAGGTTCATGTTTAACCTGGTTTCAAACAACAGGTTCATGTCTGACTCGAAGTTTAGGTTCATGTTTGACCAGGTTTCAAACAACGGGTTCATGTCTGATTCGATGTTTAGGTTCATGTTTGACCTGGTTACAAACAACGAGTTCATGTCTGAATCGAAGTTTAGGCTCATGTTTGACCTGGTTCAAATGACGGGTACATGTCTGACGGGAAGTTTAGGTTCATGTTTGACCTGGTTTCAAACAACGAGTTCATATCTGACTCGAAGTTTAGGTTCATGTTTTACCTGAGTTCAAACAACGGGTTCATGTCTGACTCGAAGTTTAGGTTCATGTTTGACCTAGTTTCAAACAACGGGTTCATGTCTGACTCGAAGTTTAAGTTCATGTTTGACCTGGCTTCAAATGACGGGTTCATGTCTGACTCGAAGTTTAGGTTCATGTTTGACCTGGTTTCAAACAACGGGTTCATGTCTGACTCGAAGTTTAGGTTAATATTTGACCTGGTTTCAAATGACGGTTTCATGACTGACTCGAGGTTTAGGTTCATGTTTGACATGGTTTCAAATGACGGGTCCATGTCTGACTAGAAGTTTAGGCTCATGTTTTACCTAGTTCAAACGACGGGTTCATGTCTGACTGGAAGTTTAGGTTCATGTTTGACCTAGTTTCAAACAACAGGTTCATGTCTGACTCGAAGTTTAGGTTCATGTTTGACCAGGTTCCAAACAACGGGTTCATGTCTGATTCGAAGTTTAGGTTCATGTATGACCTGGTTTCAAACAACGGGTTCATGTCTGACTCGAAGTTTAGGTTCATGTTTGACCTGGTTTCAAACGACTGGTTCATATCTGACTCGAGGTTTAGGTTCATGTTTGACAGGGTTTCAAATGACGGGTTCATGTCTGACTAGAAGTTTAGGCTCATGTTTGACCTGGTTCAAACGACGGGTTCATGTCTGACTCGAAGTTTATGTTCATGTTTGACCTGGTTTCAAACAACGAGTTCATGTCTGACTCGAAGTTTAGGTTCATGTTTGACCTGGTTTCAAACAACGAGTTCATATCTGACTCAAAGTTTAGGTTCATGTTTGACCTGAGTTCAAACAACGGGTTCATGTCTGACTCGAGGTTTAGGTTCATGTTTGACACGGTTTCAAATGACGGGTTCATGTCTGACTAGAAGTTTAGGCTCATGTTTGACCTGGTTCAAACGACGGGTTCATGTCTGACTCGAAGTTTATGTTCATCTTTGACCTGGTTTCAAACAACGAGTTCATGTCTGACTCGAAGTTTAGGTTCATGTTTGACCTGTTTTCAAACAACGAGTTCATATCTGACTCAAAGTTTAGGTTCATGTTTTACCTGAGTTCAAACAACGGGTTCATGTCTGACTCGAAGTTTAGGTTCATGTTTGACCTAGTTTCAAACAACGGGTTCATGTCTGACTCGAAGTTTAAGTTCATGTTTGACCTGGCTTCAAATGACGGGTTCATGTCTGACTCGAAGTTTAGGTTCATGTTTGACCTGGTTTCAAACAACGGGTTCATGTCTGACTCGAAATTTAGGTTCATGTTTGACCTAGTTTCAAATGACGGGTTCATGTCTGACTCGAAGTTTAGGTTCATGTTTGACCTAGTTTCAAACAACGGGTTCATGTCTGACTCAAAGGTTAGGTTCATGTTTGACCTGGCTTCAATTGACGGATTCATGTCTGACTCAAAGTTTAGGTTCATGTTTGACCTGGTTTCAAACAACGGGTTCATGTCTGACTCGAAGTTTAGGTTAATATTTGACCTGGTTTCAAATGACGGTTTCATGTCTAACTCGAGGTTTAGGTTCATGTTTGACATGGTTTCAAATGACGGGTTCATGTCTGACTAGAAGTTTAGGCTCATGTTTTACCTAGTTCAAACGACGGGTTCATGTCTGACTGGAAGTTTAGGTTCATGTTTGACCTAGTTTCAAACAACAGGTTCATGTCTGACTCGAAGTTTAGGTTCATGTTTGACCAGGTTCCAAACAACGGGTTCATGTCTAATTCGAAGTTTAGGTTCATGTTTGACCTAGTTTCAAACAACAGGTTCATGTCTGACTCGAAGTTTAGGTTCATGTTTGACCAGGTTCCAAACAACGGGTTCATGTCTAATTCGAAGTTTAGGTTCGTGTTTGACCTGGTTTCAAACAACGGGTTCATGTCTGACTCGAAGTTTAGGTTCATGTTTGACCTGGTTTCAAACGACTGGTTCATATCTGACTCGAGGTTTAGGTTCATGTTTGACACGATTTCAAATGACGGGTTCATGTCTGACTAGAAGTTTAGGCTCATGTTTGACCTGGTTCAAACGACGGGTTCATGTCTGACTCGAAGTTTATGTTCATGTTTGACCTGGTTTCAAACAACGAGTTCATGTCTGACTCGAAGTTTAGGTTCATGTTTGACCTGGTTTCAAACAACGAGTTCATATCTGACTCAAAGTTTAGGTTCATGTTTGACCTGAGTTCAAACAACGGGTTCATGTCTGACTCGAGGTTTAGGTTCATGTTTGACACGGTTTCAAATGACGGGTTCATGTCTGACTAGAAGTTTAGGCTCATGTTTGACCTGGTGCAAACGACGGGTTCATATCTGACTCGAAGTTTATGTTCATCTTTGACCTGGTTTCAAACGACTGGTTCATATCTGACTCGAGGTAGGTTCATGTTTGACACGGTTTCAAATGACGGGTTCATGTCTGACTAGAAGTTTAGGCTCATGTTTGACCTGGTTCAAACGACGGGTTCATGTCTGACTCGAAGTTTATGTTCATGTTTGACCTGGTTTCAAACAACGAGTTCATGTCTGACTCGAAGTTTAGGTTCATGTTTGACCTGAGTTCAAACAACGGGTTCATGTCTGACTCGAGGTTTAGGTTCATGTTTGACACGGTTTCAAATGACGGGTTCATGTCTGACTAGAAGTTTAGGCTCATGTTTGACCTGGTGCAAACGACGGGTTCATGTCTGACTCGAAGTTTAGGCTCATGTTTGACCTGGTTCAAATGACGGGTACATGTCTGACTGGAAGTTTAGGTTCATGTTTGACCTGGTTTCAAACAACGAGTTCATATCTGACTCGAAGTTTAGGTTCATGTTTGACCTGAGTTCAAACAACGGGTTCATGTCTGACTCGAGGTTTAGGTTCATGTTTGACACGGTTTCAAATGACGGGTTCATGTCTGACTAGAAGTTTAGGCTCATGTTTGACCTGGTGCAAACGACGGATTCATGTCTGACTCGAAGTTTAGGTTCATGTTTGACCTGGTTTCAAACGACTGGTTCATATCTGACTCAAAGTTTAGGTTCATGTTTGACCTGAGTTCAAACAACGGGTTCATGTCTGACTCGAGGTTTAGGTTCATGTTTGACACGGTTTCAAATGACGGGTTCATGTCTGACTAGAAGTTTAGGCTCATGTTTGACCTGGTTCAAACGACGGGTTCATGTCTGACTCGAAGTTTATGTTCATCTTTGACCTGGTTTCAAACAACAAGTTCATGTCTGACTCGAAGTTTAGGTTCATGTTTGACCTGTTTTCAAACAACGAGTTCATATCTGACTCAAAGTTTAGGTTCATGTTTGACCTGAGTTCAAACAACGGGTTCATGTCTGACTCGAAGTTTAGGTTCATGTTTGACCTAGTTTCAAACAACGGGTTCATGTCTGACTCGAAGTTTAAGTTCATGTTTGACCTGGCTTCAAATGACGGGTTCATGTCTGACTCGAAGTTTAGGTTCATGTTTGACCTGGTTTCAAACAACAGGTTCATGTCTGACTCGAAGTTTAGGTTCATGTTTGACCTTGTTTCAAACGACGGGTTCATGTCTGACTCGATGTTTAGGTTCATGTTTGACCTGGTTTCAAACAACGGGTTCATGTCTGACTCGAGGTTTAGGTTCATGTTTGACCTGGTTTCAAACAACGGGTTCATGTTTGATTCAAAGTTTAGGTTCATGTTTGACTTGGTTTCAAACAACGGGTTCATGTCTGACTCTAAGTTTAGGTTCAGGTTTGACCTTGTTTCAAACGACGGGTTCATGTCTGACTCGATATTTAGGTTCATGTTTAACCTGGTTTCAAACAACAGGTTCATGTCTGACTCGAAGTTTAGGTTCATGTTTGACCAGGTTTCAAACAACGGGTTCATGTCTGATTCGATGTTTAGGTTCATGTTTGACCTGGTTACAAACAACGAGTTCATGTCTGAATCGAAGTTTAGGCTCATGTTTGACCTGGTTCAAATGACGGGTACATATCTGACTGGAAGTTTAGGTTCATGTTTGACCTGGTTTCAAACAACGAGTTCATATCTGACTCGAAGTTTAGGTTCATGTTTTACCTGAGTTCAAACAACGGGTTCATGTCTGACTCGAAGTTTAGGTTCATGTTTGACCTAGTTTCAAACAACGGGTTCATGTCTGACTCGAAGTTTAAGTTCATGTTTGACCTGGCTTCAAATGACGGGTTCATGTCTGACTCGAAGTTTAGGTTCATGTTTGACCTGGTTTCAAACAACGGGTTCATGTCTGACTCGAAGTTTAGGTTCATGTTTGACCTAGTTTCAAATGACGGGTTCATGTCTGACTCGAAGTTTAGGTTCATGTTTGACCTAGTTTCAAACAACGGGTTCATGTCTGACTCAAAGTTTAGGTTCATGTTTGACCTGGCTTCAATTGACGGATTCATGTCTGACTCAAAGTTTAGGTTCATGTTTGACCTGGTTTCAAACAACGGGTTCATGTCTGACTCGAAGTTTAGGTTAATATTTGACCTGGTTTCAAATGACGGTTTCATGTCTGACTCGAGGTTTAGGTTCATGTTTGACATGGTTTCAAATGACGGGTTCATGTCTGACTAGAAGTTTAGGCTCATGTTTTACCTAGTTCAAACGACGGGTTCATGTCTGACTGGAAGTTTAGGTTCATGTTTGACCTAGTTTCAAACAACAGGTTCATGTCTGACTCGAAGTTTAGGTTCATGTTTGACCAGGTTCCAAACAACGGGTTCATGTCTGATTCGAAGTTTAGGTTCGTGTTTGACCTGGTTTCAAACAACGGGTTCATGTCTGACTCGAAGTTTAGGTTCATGTTTGACCTGGTTTCAAACGACTGGTTCATATCTGACTCGAGGTTTAGGTTCATGTTTGACACGGTTTCAAATGACGGGTTCATGTCTGACTAGAAGTTTAGGCTCATGTTTGACCTGGTTCAAACGACGGGTTCATGTCTGACTCGAAGTTTATGTTCATGTTTGACCTGGTTTCAAACAACGAGTTCATGTCTGACTCGAAGTTTAGGTTCATGTTTGACCTGGTTTCAAACAACGAGTTCATATCTGACTCAAAGTTTAGGTTCATGTTTGACCTGAGTTCAAACAACGGGTTCATGTCTGACTCGAGGTTTAGGTTCATGTTTGACACGGTTTCAAATGACGGGTTCATGTCTGACTAGAAGTTTAGGCTCATGTTTGACCTGGTGCAAACGACGGGTTCATGTCTGACTCGAAGTTTATGTTCATCTTTGACCTGGTTTCAAACAACGAGTTCATGTCTGACTCGAAGTTTAGGTTCATGTTTGACCTGTTTTCAAACAACGAGTTCATATCTGACTCAAAGTTTAGGTTCATGTTTGACCTGAGTTCAAACAACGGGTTCATGTCTGACTCGAAGTTTAGGTTCATGTTTGACCTAGTTTCAAACAACGGGTTCATGTCTGACTCGAAGTTTAAGTTCATGTTTGACCTGGCTTCAAATGACGGGTTCATGTCTGACTCGAAGTTTAGGTTCATGTTTGACCTGGTTTCAAACAACAGGTTCATGTCTGACTCGAAGTTTAGGTTCATGTTTGACCTTGTTTCAAACGACGGGTTCATGTCTGACTCGATGTTTAGGTTCATGTTTGACCTGGTTTCAAACAACGGGTTCATGTCTGACTCGAGGTTTAGGTTCATGTTTGACCTGGTTTCAAACAACGGGTTCATGTTTGATTCAAAGTTTAGGTTCATGTTTGACTTGGTTTCAAACAACGGGTTCATGTCTGACTCTAAGTTTAGGTTCAGGTTTGACCTTGTTTCAAACGACGGGTTCATGTCTGACTCGATATTTAGGTTCATGTTTAACCTGGTTTCAAACAACAGGTTCATGTCTGACTCGAAGTTTAGGTTCATGTTTGACCAGGTTTCAAACAACGGGTTCATGTCTGATTCGATGTTTAGGTTCATGTTTGACCTGGTTACAAACAACGAGTTCATGTCTGAATCGAAGTTTAGGCTCATGTTTGACCTGGTTCAAATGACGGGTACATATCTGACTGGAAGTTTAGGTTCATGTTTGACCTGGTTTCAAACAACGAGTTCATATCTGACTCGAAGTTTAGGTTCATGTTTTACCTGAGTTCAAACAACGGGTTCATGTCTGACTCGAAGTTTAGGTTCATGTTTGACCTAGTTTCAAACAACGGGTTCATGTCTGACTCGAAGTTTAAGTTCATGTTTGACCTGGCTTCAAATGACGGGTTCATGTCTGACTCGAAGTTTAGGTTCATGTTTGACCTGGTTTCAAACAACGGGTTCATGTCTGACTCGAAGTTTAGGTTCATGTTTGACCTAGTTTCAAATGACGGGTTCATGTCTGACTCGAAGTTTAGGTTCATGTTTGACCTAGTTTCAAACAACGGGTTCATGTCTGACTCAAAGTTTAGGTTCATGTTTGACCTGGCTTCAATTGACGGATTCATGTCTGACTCAAAGTTTAGGTTCATGTTTGACCTGGTTTCAAACAACGGGTTCATGTCTGACTCGAAGTTTAGGTTAATATTTGACCTGGTTTCAAATGACGGTTTCATGTCTGACTCGAGGTTTAGGTTCATGTTTGACATGGTTTCAAATGACGGGTTCATGTCTGACTAGAAGTTTAGGCTCATGTTTTACCTAGTTCAAACGACGGGTTCATGTCTGACTGGAAGTTTAGGTTCATGTTTGACCTAGTTTCAAACAACAGGTTCGTGTCTGACTCGAAGTTTAGGTTCATGTTTGACCAGGTTCCAAACAACGGGTTCATGTCTGATTCGAAGTTTAGGTTCGTGTTTGACCTGGTTTCAAACAACGGGTTCATGTCTGACTCGAAGTTTAGGTTCATGTTTGACCTGGTTTCAAACGACTGGTTCATATCTGACTCGAGGTTTAGGTTCATGTTTGACACGGTTTCAAATGACGGGTTCATGTCTAACTAGAAGTTTAGGCTCATGTTTGACCTGGTTCAAACGACGGGTTCATGTCTGACTCGAAGTTTATGTTCATGTTTGACCTGGTTTCAAACAACGAGTTCATGTCTGACTCGAAGTTTAGGTTCATGTTTGACCTGGTTTCAAACAACGAGTTCATATCTGACTCAAAGTTTAGGTTCATGTTTGACCTGAGTTCAAACAACGGGTTCATGTCTGACTCGAGGTTTAGGTTCATGTTTGACACGGTTTCAAATGACGGGTTCATGTCTGACTAGAAGTTTAGGCTCATGTTTGACCTGGTGCAAACGACGGGTTCATGTCTGACTCGAAGTTTATGTTCATCTTTGACCTGGTTTCAAACAACGAGTTCATGTCTGACTCGAAGTTTAGGTTCATGTTTGACCTGTTTTCAAACAACGAGTTCATATCTGACTCAAAGTTTAGGTTCATGTTTGACCTGAGTTCAAACAACGGGTTCATGTCTGACTCGAAGTTTAGGTTCATGTTTGACCTAGTTTCAAACAACGGGTTCATGTCTGACTCGAAGTTTAAGTTCATGTTTGACCTGGCTTCAAATGACGGGTTCATGTCTGACTCGAAGTTTAGGTTCATGTTTGACCTGGTTTCAAACAACAGGTTCATGTCTGACTCGAAGTTTAGGTTCATGTTTGACCTTGTTTCAAACGACGGGTTCATGTCTGACTCGATGTTTAGGTTCATGTTTGACCTGGTTTCAAACAACGGGTTCATGTCTGACTCGAGGTTTAGGTTCATGTTTGACCTGGTTTCAAACAACGGGTTCATGTTTGATTCAAAGTTTAGGTTCATGTTTGACTTGGTTTCAAACAACGGGTTCATGTCTGACTCTAAGTTTAGGTTCAGGTTTGACCTTGTTTCAAACGACGGGTTCATGTCTGACTCGATATTTAGGTTCATGTTTAACCTGGTTTCAAACAACAGGTTCATGTCTGACTCGAAGTTTAGGTTCATGTTTGACCAGGTTTCAAACAACGGGTTCATGTCTGATTCGATGTTTAGGTTCATGTTTGACCTGGTTACAAACAACGAGTTCATGTCTGAATCGAAGTTTAGGCTCATGTTTGACCTGGTTCAAATGACGGGTACATATCTGACTGGAAGTTTAGGTTCATGTTTGACCTGGTTTCAAACAACGAGTTCATATCTGACTCGAAGTTTAGGTTCATGTTTTACCTGAGTTCAAACAACGGGTTCATGTCTGACTCGAAGTTTAGGTTCATGTTTGACCTAGTTTCAAACAACGGGTTCATGTCTGACTCGAAGTTTAAGTTCATGTTTGACCTGGCTTCAAATGACGGGTTCATGTCTGACTCGAAGTTTAGGTTCATGTTTGACCTGGTTTCAAACAACGGGTTCATGTCTGACTCAAAGTTTAGGTTCATGTTTGACCTGGCTTCAATTGACGGATTCATGTCTGACTCAAAGTTTAGGTTCATGTTTGACCTAGTTTCAAACAACGGGTTCATGTCTGACTCAAAGTTTAGGTTCATGTTTGACCTGGCTTCAATTGACGGATTCATGTCTGACTCAAAGTTTAGGTTCATGTTTGACCTGGTTTCAAACAACGGGTTCATGTCTGACTCGAAGTTTAGGTTAATATTTGACCTGGTTTCAAATGACGGTTTCATGTCTGACTCGAGGTTTAGGTTCATGTTTGACATGGTTTCAAATGACGGGTTCATGTCTGACTAGAAGTTTAGGCTCATGTTTTACCTAGTTCAAACGACGGGTTCATGTCTGACTGGAAGTTTAGGTTCATGTTTGACCTAGTTTCAAACAACAGGTTCATGTCTGACTCGAAGTTTAGGTTCATGTTTGACCAGGTTCCAAACAACGGGTTCATGTCTGATTCGAAGTTTAGGTTCGTGTTTGACCTGGTTTCAAACAACGGGTTCATGTCTGACTCGAAGTTTAGGTTCATGTTTGACCTGGTTTCAAACGACTGGTTCATATCTGACTCGAGGTTTAGGTTCATGTTTGACACGGTTTCAAATGACGGGTTCATGTCTGACTAGAAGTTTAGGCTCATGTTTGACCTGGTTCAAACGACGGGTTCATGTCTGACTCGAAGTTTATGTTCATGTTTGACCTGGTTTCAAACAACGAGTTCATGTCTGACTCGAAGTTTAGGTTCATGTTTGACCTGGTTTCAAACAACGAGTTCATATCTGACTCAAAGTTTAGGTTCATGTTTGACCTGAGTTCAAACAACGGGTTCATGTCTGACTCGAGGTTTAGGTTCATGTTTGACACGGTTTCAAATGACGGGTTCATGTCTGACTAGAAGTTTAGGCTCATGTTTGACCTGGTGCAAACGACGGGTTCATGTCTGACTCGAAGTTTATGTTCATCTTTGACCTGGTTTCAAACAACGAGTTCATGTCTGACTCGAAGTTTAGGTTCATGTTTGACCTGTTTTCAAACAACGAGTTCATATCTGACTCAAAGTTTAGGTTCATGTTTGACCTGAGTTCAAACAACGGGTTCATGTCTGACTCGAAGTTTAGGTTCATGTTTGACCTAGTTTCAAACAACGGGTTCATGTCTGACTCGAAGTTTAAGTTCATGTTTGACCTGGCTTCAAATGACGGGTTCATGTCTGACTCGAAGTTTAGGTTCATGTTTGACCTGGTTTCAAACAACAGGTTCATGTCTGACTCGAAGTTTAGGTTCATGTTTGACCTTGTTTCAAACGACGGGTTCATGTCTGACTCGATGTTTAGGTTCATGTTTGACCTGGTTTCAAACAACGGGTTCATGTCTGACTCGAGGTTTAGGTTCATGTTTGACCTGGTTTTAAACAACGGGTTCATGTTTGATTCAAAGTTTAGGTTCATGTTTGACTTGGTTTCAAACAACGGGTTCATGTCTGACTCTAAGTTTAGGTTCAGGTTTGACCTTGTTTCAAACGACGGGTTCATGTCTGACTCGATATTTAGGTTCATGTTTAACCTGGTTTCAAACAACAGGTTCATGTCTGACTCGAAGTTTAGGTTCATGTTTGACCAGGTTTCAAACAACGGGTTCATGTCTGATTCGATGTTTAGGTTCATGTTTGACCTGGTTACAAACAACGAGTTCATGTCTGAATCGAAGTTTAGGCTCATGTTTGACCTGGTTCAAATGACGGGTACATATCTGACTGGAAGTTTAGGTTCATGTTTGACCTGGTTTCAAACAACGAGTTCATATCTGACTCGAAGTTTAGGTTCATGTTTTACCTGAGTTCAAACAACGGGTTCATGTCTGACTCGAAGTTTAGGTTCATGTTTGACCTAGTTTCAAACAACGGGTTCATGTCTGACTCGAAGTTTAAGTTCATGTTTGACCTGGCTTCAAATGACGGGTTCATGTCTGACTCGAAGTTTAGGTTCATGTTTGACCTGGTTTCAAACAACGGGTTCATGTCTGACTCGAAGTTTAGGTTCATGTTTGACCTAGTTTCAAATGACGGGTTCATGTCTGACTCGAAGTTTAGGTTCATGTTTGACCTAGTTTCAAACAACGGGTTCATGTCTGACTCAAAGTTTAGGTTCATGTTTGACCTGGCTTCAATTGACGGATTCATGTCTGACTCAAAGTTTAGGTTCATGTTTGACCTGGTTTCAAACAACGGGTTCATGTCTGACTCGAAGTTTAGGTTAATATTTGACCTGGTTTCAAATGACGGTTTCATGTCTGACTCGAGGTTTAGGTTCATGTTTGACATGGTTTCAAATGACGGGTTCATGTCTGACTAGAAGTTTAGGCTCATGTTTTACCTAGTTCAAACGACGGGTTCATGTCTGACTGGAAGTTTAGGTTCATGTTTGACCTAGTTTCAAACAACAGGTTCGTGTCTGACTCGAAGTTTAGGTTCATGTTTGACCAGGTTCCAAACAACGGGTTCATGTCTGATTCGAAGTTTAGGTTCGTGTTTGACCTGGTTTCAAACAACGGGTTCATGTCTGACTCGAAGTTTAGGTTCATGTTTGACCTGGTTTCAAACGACTGGTTCATATCTGACTCGAGGTTTAGGTTCATGTTTGACACGGTTTCAAATGACGGGTTCATGTCTAACTAGAAGTTTAGGCTCATGTTTGACCTGGTTCAAACGACGGGTTCATGTCTGACTCGAAGTTTATGTTCATGTTTGACCTGGTTTCAAACAACGAGTTCATGTCTGACTCGAAGTTTAGGTTCATGTTTGACCTGGTTTCAAACAACGAGTTCATATCTGACTCAAAGTTTAGGTTCATGTTTGACCTGAGTTCAAACAACGGGTTCATGTCTGACTCGAGGTTTAGGTTCATGTTTGACACGGTTTCAAATGACGGGTTCATGTCTGACTAGAAGTTTAGGCTCATGTTTGACCTGGTGCAAACGACGGGTTCATGTCTGACTCGAAGTTTATGTTCATCTTTGACCTGGTTTCAAACAACGAGTTCATGTCTGACTCGAAGTTTAGGTTCATGTTTGACCTGTTTTCAAACAACGAGTTCATATCTGACTCAAAGTTTAGGTTCATGTTTGACCTGAGTTCAAACAACGGGTTCATGTCTGACTCGAAGTTTAGGTTCATGTTTGACCTAGTTTCAAACAACGGGTTCATGTCTGACTCGAAGTTTAAGTTCATGTTTGACCTGGCTTCAAATGACGGGTTCATGTCTGACTCGAAGTTTAGGTTCATGTTTGACCTGGTTTCAAACAACAGGTTCATGTCTGACTCGAAGTTTAGGTTCATGTTTGACCTTGTTTCAAACGACGGGTTCATGTCTGACTCGATGTTTAGGTTCATGTTTGACCTGGTTTCAAACAACGGGTTCATGTCTGACTCGAGGTTTAGGTTCATGTTTGACCTGGTTTCAAACAACGGGTTCATGTTTGATTCAAAGTTTAGGTTCATGTTTGACTTGGTTTCAAACAACGGGTTCATGTCTGACTCTAAGTTTAGGTTCAGGTTTGACCTTGTTTCAAACGACGGGTTCATGTCTGACTCGATATTTAGGTTCATGTTTAACCTGGTTTCAAACAACAGGTTCATGTCTGACTCGAAGTTTAGGTTCATGTTTGACCAGGTTTCAAACAACGGGTTCATGTCTGATTCGATGTTTAGGTTCATGTTTGACCTGGTTACAAACAACGAGTTCATGTCTGAATCGAAGTTTAGGCTCATGTTTGACCTGGTTCAAATGACGGGTACATATCTGACTGGAAGTTTAGGTTCATGTTTGACCTGGTTTCAAACAACGAGTTCATATCTGACTCGAAGTTTAGGTTCATGTTTTACCTGAGTTCAAACAACGGGTTCATGTCTGACTCGAAGTTTAGGTTCATGTTTGACCTAGTTTCAAACAACGGGTTCATGTCTGACTCGAAGTTTAAGTTCATGTTTGACCTGGCTTCAAATGACGGGTTCATGTCTGACTCGAAGTTTAGGTTCATGTTTGACCTGGTTTCAAACAACGGGTTCATGTCTGACTCAAAGTTTAGGTTCATGTTTGACCTGGCTTCAATTGACGGATTCATGTCTGACTCAAAGTTTAGGTTCATGTTTGACCTAGTTTCAAACAACGGGTTCATGTCTGACTCAAAGTTTAGGTTCATGTTTGACCTGGCTTCAATTGACGGATTCATGTCTGACTCAAAGTTTAGGTTCATGTTTGACCTGGTTTCAAACAACGGGTTCATGTCTGACTCGAAGTTTAGGTTAATATTTGACCTGGTTTCAAATGACGGTTTCATGTCTGACTCGAGGTTTAGGTTCATGTTTGACATGGTTTCAAATGACGGGTTCATGTCTGACTAGAAGTTTAGGCTCATGTTTTACCTAGTTCAAACGACGGGTTCATGTCTGACTGGAAGTTTAGGTTCATGTTTGACCTAGTTTCAAACAACAGGTTCATGTCTGACTCGAAGTTTAGGTTCATGTTTGACCAGGTTCCAAACAACGGGTTCATGTCTGATTCGAAGTTTAGGTTCGTGTTTGACCTGGTTTCAAACAACGGGTTCATGTCTGACTCGAAGTTTAGGTTCATGTTTGACCTGGTTTCAAACGACTGGTTCATATCTGACTCGAGGTTTAGGTTCATGTTTGACACGGTTTCAAATGACGGGTTCATGTCTGACTAGAAGTTTAGGCTCATGTTTGACCTGGTTCAAACGACGGGTTCATGTCTGACTCGAAGTTTATGTTCATGTTTGACCTGGTTTCAAACAACGAGTTCATGTCTGACTCGAAGTTTAGGTTCATGTTTGACCTGGTTTCAAACAACGAGTTCATATCTGACTCAAAGTTTAGGTTCATGTTTGACCTGAGTTCAAACAACGGGTTCATGTCTGACTCGAGGTTTAGGTTCATGTTTGACACGGTTTCAAATGACGGGTTCATGTCTGACTAGAAGTTTAGGCTCATGTTTGACCTGGTGCAAACGACGGGTTCATGTCTGACTCGAAGTTTATGTTCATCTTTGACCTGGTTTCAAACAACGAGTTCATGTCTGACTCGAAGTTTAGGTTCATGTTTGACCTGTTTTCAAACAACGAGTTCATATCTGACTCAAAGTTTAGGTTCATGTTTGACCTGAGTTCAAACAACGGGTTCATGTCTGACTCGAAGTTTAGGTTCATGTTTGACCTAGTTTCAAACAACGGGTTCATGTCTGACTCGAAGTTTAAGTTCATGTTTGACCTGGCTTCAAATGACGGGTTCATGTCTGACTCGAAGTTTAGGTTCATGTTTGACCTGGTTTCAAACAACAGGTTCATGTCTGACTCGAAGTTTAGGTTCATGTTTGACCTTGTTTCAAACGACGGGTTCATGTCTGACTCGATGTTTAGGTTCATGTTTGACCTGGTTTCAAACAACGGGTTCATGTCTGACTCGAGGTTTAGGTTCATGTTTGACCTGGTTTTAAACAACGGGTTCATGTTTGATTCAAAGTTTAGGTTCATGTTTGACTTGGTTTCAAACAACGGGTTCATGTCTGACTCTAAGTTTAGGTTCAGGTTTGACCTTGTTTCAAACGACGGGTTCATGTCTGACTCGATATTTAGGTTCATGTTTAACCTGGTTTCAAACAACAGGTTCATGTCTGACTCGAAGTTTAGGTTCATGTTTGACCAGGTTTCAAACAACGGGTTCATGTCTGATTCGATGTTTAGGTTCATGTTTGACCTGGTTACAAACAACGAGTTCATGTCTGAATCGAAGTTTAGGCTCATGTTTCACCTGGTTCAAATGACGGGTACATATCTGACTGGAAGTTTAGGTTCATGTTTGACCTGGTTTCAAACAACGAGTTCATATCTGACTCGAAGTTTAGGTTCATGTTTTACCTGAGTTCAAACAACGGGTTCATGTCTGACTCGAAGTTTAGGTTCATGTTTGACCTAGTTTCAAACAACGGGTTCATGTCTGACTCGAAGTTTAAGTTCATGTTTGACCTGGCTTCAAATGACGGGTTCATGTCTGACTCGAAGTTTAGGTTCATGTTTGACCTGGTTTCAAACAACGGGTTCATGTCTGACTCGAAGTTTAGGTTCATGTTTGACCTAGTTTCAAATGACGGGTTCATGTCTGACTCGAAGTTTAGGTTCATGTTTGACCTAGTTTCAAACAACGGGTTCATGTCTGACTCAAAGTTTAGGTTCATGTTTGACCTGGCTTCAATTGACGGATTCATGTCTGACTCAAAGTTTAGGTTCATGTTTGACCTGGTTTCAAACAACGGGTTCATGTCTGACTCGAAGTTTAGGTTAATATTTGACCTGGTTTCAAATGACGGTTTCATGTCTGACTCGAGGTTTAGGTTCATGTTTGACATGGTTTCAAATGACGGGTTCATGTCTGACTAGAAGTTTAGGCTCATGTTTTACCTAGTTCAAACGACGGGTTCATGTCTGACTGGAAGTTTAGGTTCATGTTTGACCTAGTTTCTAACAACAGGTTCATGTCTGACTCGAAGTTTAGGTTCATGTTTGACCAGGTTCCAAACAACGGGTTCATGTCTGATTCGAAGTTTAGGTTCGTGTTTGACCTGGTTTCAAACAACGGGTTCATGTCTGACTCGAAGTTTAGGTTCATGTTTGACCTGGTTTCAAACGACTGGTTCATATCTGACTCGAGGTTTAGGTTCATGTTTGACACGGTTTCAAATGACGGGTTCATGTCTGACTAGAAGTTTAGGCTCATGTTTGACCTGGTTCAAACGACGGGTTCATGTCTGACTCGAAGTTTATGTTCATGTTTGACCTGGTTTCAAACAACGAGTTCATGTCTGACTCGAAGTTTAGGTTCATGTTTGACCTGGTTTCAAACAACGAGTTCATATCTGACTCAAAGTTTAGGTTCATGTTTGACCTGAGTTCAAACAACGGGTTCATGTCTGACTCGAGGTTTAGGTTCATGTTTGACACGGTTTCAAATGACGGGTTCATGTCTGACTAGAAGTTTAGGCTCATGTTTGACCTGGTGCAAACGACGGGTTCATGTCTGACTCGAAGTTTATGTTCATCTTTGACCTGGTTTCAAACAACGAGTTCATGTCTGACTCGAAGTTTAGGTTCATGTTTGACCTGTTTTCAAACAACGAGTTCATATCTGACTCAAAGTTTAGGTTCATGTTTGACCTGAGTTCAAACAACGGGTTCATGTCTGACTCGAAGTTTAGGTTCATGTTTGACCTAGTTTCAAACAACGGGTTCATGTCTGACTCGAAGTTTAAGTTCATGTTTGACCTGGCTTCAAATGACGGGTTCATGTCTGACTCGAAGTTTAGGTTCATGTTTGACCTGGTTTCAAACAACAGGTTCATGTCTGACTCGAAGTTTAGGTTCATGTTTGACCTTGTTTCAAACGACGGGTTCATGTCTGACTCGATGTTTAGGTTCATGTTTGACCTGGTTTCAAACAACGGGTTCATGTCTGACTCGAGGTTTAGGTTCATGTTTGACCTGGTTTTAAACAACGGGTTCATGTTTGATTCAAAGTTTAGGTTCATGTTTGACTTGGTTTCAAACAACGGGTTCATGTCTGACTCTAAGTTTAGGTTCAGGTTTGACCTTGTTTCAAACGACGGGTTCATGTCTGACTCGATATTTAGGTTCATGTTTAACCTGGTTTCAAACAACAGGTTCATGTCTGACTCGAAGTTTAGGTTCATGTTTGACCAGGTTTCAAACAACGGGTTCATGTCTGATTCGATGTTTAGGTTCATGTTTGACCTGGTTACAAACAACGAGTTCATGTCTGAATCGAAGTTTAGGCTCATGTTTCACCTGGTTCAAATGACGGGTACATATCTGACTGGAAGTTTAGGTTCATGTTTGACCTGGTTTCAAACAACGAGTTCATATCTGACTCGAAGTTTAGGTTCATGTTTTACCTGAGTTCAAACAACGGGTTCATGTCTGACTCGAAGTTTAGGTTCATGTTTGACCTAGTTTCAAACAACGGGTTCATGTCTGACTCGAAGTTTAAGTTCATGTTTGACCTGGCTTCAAATGACGGGTTCATGTCTGACTCGAAGTTTAGGTTCATGTTTGACCTGGTTTCAAACAACGGGTTCATGTCTGACTCGAAGTTTAGGTTCATGTTTGACCTAGTTTCAAATGACGGGTTCATGTCTGACTCGAAGTTTAGGTTCATGTTTGACCTAGTTTCAAACAACGGGTTCATGTCTGACTCAAAGTTTAGGTTCATGTTTGACCTGGCTTCAATTGACGGATTCATGTCTGACTCAAAGTTTAGGTTCATGTTTGACCTGGTTTCAAACAACGGGTTCATGTCTGACTCGAAGTTTAGGTTAATATTTGACCTGGTTTCAAATGACGGTTTCATGTCTGACTCGAGGTTTAGGTTCATGTTTGACATGGTTTCAAATGACGGGTTCATGTCTGACTAGAAGTTTAGGCTCATGTTTTACCTAGTTCAAACGACGGGTTCATGTCTGACTGGAAGTTTAGGTTCATGTTTGACCTAGTTTCTAACAACAGGTTCATGTCTGACTCGAAGTTTAGGTTCATGTTTGACCAGGTTCCAAACAACGGGTTCATGTCTGATTCGAAGTTTAGGTTCGTGTTTGACCTGGTTTCAAACAACGGGTTCATGTCTGACTCGAAGTTTAGGTTCATGTTTGACCTGGTTTCAAACGACTGGTTCATATCTGACTCGAGGTTTAGGTTCATGTTTGACACGGTTTCAAATGACGGGTTCATGTCTAACTAGAAGTTTAGGCTCATGTTTGACCTGGTTCAAACGACGGGTTCATGTCTGACTCGAAGTTTATGTTCATGTTTGACCTGGTTTCAAACAACGAGTTCATGTCTGACTCGAAGTTTAGGTTCATGTTTGACCTGGTTTCAAACAACGAGTTCATATCTGACTCAAAGTTTAGGTTCATGTTTGACCTGAGTTCAAACAACGGGTTCATGTCTGACTCGAGGTTTAGGTTCATGTTTGACACGGTTTCAAATGACGGGTTCATGTCTGACTAGAAGTTTAGGCTCATGTTTGACCTGGTGCAAACGACGGGTTCATGTCTGACTCGAAGTTTATGTTCATCTTTGACCTGGTTTCAAACAACGAGTTCATGTCTGACTCGAAGTTTAGGTTCATGTTTGACCTGTTTTCAAACAACGAGTTCATATCTGACTCAAAGTTTAGGTTCATGTTTGACCTGAGTTCAAACAACGGGTTCATGTCTGACTCGAAGTTTAGGTTCATGTTTGACCTAGTTTCAAACAACGGGTTCATGTCTGACTCGAAGTTTAAGTTCATGTTTGACCTGGCTTCAAATGACGGGTTCATGTCTGACTCGAAGTTTAGGTTCATGTTTGACCTGGTTTCAAACAACAGGTTCATGTCTGACTCGAAGTTTAGGTTCATGTTTGACCTTGTTTCAAACGACGGGTTCATGTCTGACTCGATGTTTAGGTTCATGTTTGACCTGGTTTCAAACAACGGGTTCATGTCTGACTCGAGGTTTAGGTTCATGTTTGACCTGGTTTCAAACAACGGGTTCATGTTTGATTCAAAGTTTAGGTTCATGTTTGACTTGGTTTCAAACAACGGGTTCATGTCTGACTCTAAGTTTAGGTTCAGGTTTGACCTTGTTTCAAACGACGGGTTCATGTCTGACTCGATATTTAGGTTCATGTTTAACCTGGTTTCAAACAACAGGTTCATGTCTGACTCGAAGTTTAGGTTCATGTTTGACCAGGTTTCAAACAACGGGTTCATGTCTGATTCGATGTTTAGGTTCATGTTTGACCTGGTTACAAACAACGAGTTCATGTCTGAATCGAAGTTTAGGCTCATGTTTGACCTGGTTCAAATGACGGGTACATATCTGACTGGAAGTTTAGGTTCATGTTTGACCTGGTTTCAAACAACGAGTTCATATCTGACTCGAAGTTTAGGTTCATGTTTTACCTGAGTTCAAACAACGGGTTCATGTCTGACTCGAAGTTTAGGTTCATGTTTGACCTAGTTTCAAACAACGGGTTCATGTCTGACTCGAAGTTTAAGTTCATGTTTGACCTGGCTTCAAATGACGGGTTCATGTCTGACTCGAAGTTTAGGTTCATGTTTGACCTGGTTTCAAACAACGGGTTCATGTCTGACTCGAAGTTTAGGTTCATGTTTGACCTAGTTTCAAATGACGGGTTCATGTCTGACTCGAAGTTTAGGTTCATGTTTGACCTAGTTTCAAACAACGGGTTCATGTCTGACTCAAAGTTTAGGTTCATGTTTGACCTGGCTTCAATTGACGGATTCATGTCTGACTCAAAGTTTAGGTTCATGTTTGACCTGGTTTCAAACAACGGGTTCATGTCTGACTCGAAGTTTAGGTTAATATTTGACCTGGTTTCAAATGACGGTTTCATGTCTGACTCGAGGTTTAGGTTCATGTTTGACATGGTTTCAAATGACGGGTTCATGTCTGACTAGAAGTTTAGGCTCATGTTTTACCTAGTTCAAACGACGGGTTCATGTCTGACTGGAAGTTTAGGTTCATGTTTGACCTAGTTTCAAACAACAGGTTCATGTCTGACTCGAAGTTTAGGTTCATGTTTGACCAGGTTCCAAACAACGGGTTCATGTCTGATTCGAAGTTTAGGTTCGTGTTTGACCTGGTTTCAAACAACGGGTTCATGTCTGACTCGAAGTTTAGGTTCATGTTTGACCTGGTTTCAAACGACTGGTTCATATCTGACTCGAGGTTTAGGTTCATGTTTGACACAGTTTCAAATGACGGGTTCATGTCTGACTAGAAGTTTAGGCTCATGTTTGACCTGGTTCAAACGACGGGTTCATGTCTGACTCGAAGTTTATGTTCATGTTTGACCTGGTTTCAAACAACGAGTTCATGTCTGACTCGAAGTTTAGGTTCATGTTTGACCTGGTTTCAAACAACGAGTTCATATCTGACTCAAAGTTTAGGTTCATGTTTGACCTGAGTTCAAACAACGGGTTCATGTCTGACTCGAGGTTTAGGTTCATGTTTGACACGGTTTCAAATGACGGGTTCATGTCTGACTAGAAGTTTAGGCTCATGTTTGACCTGGTTCAAACGACGGGTTCATGTCTGACTCGAAGTTTATGTTCATCTTTGACCTGGTTTCAAACAACGAGTTCATGTCTGACTCGAAGTTTAGGTTCATGTTTGACCTGTTTTCAAACAACGAGTTCATATCTGACTCAAACTTTAGGTTCATGTTTGACCTGAGTTCAAACAACGGGTTCATGTCTGACTCGAAGTTTAGGTTCATGTTTGACCTAGTTTCAAACAACGGGTTCATGTCTGACTCGAAGTTTAAGTTCATGTTTGACCTGGCTTCAAATGACGGGTTCATGTCTGACTCGAAGTTTAGGTTCATGTTTGACCTGGTTTCAAACAATAGGTTCATGTCTGACTCGAAGTTTAGGTTCATGTTTGACCTTGTTTCAAACGACGGGTTCATGTCTGACTCGATGTTTAGGTTCATGTTTGACCTGGTTTCAAACAACGGGTTCATGTCTGACTCGAGGTTTAGGTTCATGTTTGACCTGGTTTCAAACAACGGGTTCATGTTTGATTCAAAGTTTAGGTTCATGTTTGACTTGGTTTCAAACAACGGGTTCATGTCTGACTCTAAGTTTAGGTTCAGGTTTGACCTTGTTTCAAACGACGGGTTCATGTCTGACTCGATATTTAGGTTCATGTTTAACCTGGTTTCAAACAACAGGTTCATGTCTGACTCGAAGTTTAGGTTCATGTTTGACCAGGTTTCAAACAACGGGTTCATGTCTGATTCGATGTTTAATTTCATGTTTGACCTGGTTACAAACAACGAGTTCATGTCTGAATCGAAGTTTAGGCTCATGTTTGACCTGGTTCAAATGACGGGTACATATCTGACTGGAAGTTTAGGTTCATGTTTGACCTGGTTTCAAACAACGAGTTCATATCTGACTCGAAGTTTAGGTTCATGTTTTACCTGAGTTCAAACAACGGGTTCATGTCTGACTCGAAGTTTAGGTTCATGTTTGACCTAGTTTCAAACAACGGGTTCATGTCTGACTCGAAGTTTAAGTTCATGTTTGACCTGGCTTCAAATGACGGGTTCATGTCTGACTCGAAGTTTAGGTTCATGTTTGACCTGGTTTCAAACAACGGGTTCATGTCTGACTCGAAGTTTAGGTTCATGTTTGACCTAGTTTCAAATGACGGGTTCATGTCTGACTCGAAGTTTAGGTTCATGTTTGACCTAGTTTCAAACAACGGGTTCATGTCTGACTCAAAGTTTAGGTTCATGTTTGACCTGGCTTCAATTGACGGATTCATGTCTGACTCAAAGTTTAGGTTCATGTTTGACCTGGTTTCAAACAACGGGTTCATGTCTGACTCGAAGTTTAGGTTAATATTTGACCTGGTTTCAAATGACGGTTTCATGTCTGACTCGAGGTTTAGGTTCATGTTTGACATGGTTTCAAATGACGGGTTCATGTCTGACTAGAAGTTTAGGCTCATGTTTTACCTAGTTCAAACGACGGGTTCATGTCTGACTGGAAGTTTAGGTTCATGTTTGACCTAGTTTCAAACAACAGGTTCATGTCTGACTCGAAGTTTAGGTTCATGTTTGACCAGGTTCCAAACAACGGGTTCATGTCTGATTCGAAGTTTAGGTTCGTGTTTGACCTGGTTTCAAACAACGGGTTCATGTCTGACTCGAAGTTTAGGTTCATGTTTGACCTGGTTTCAAACGACTGGTTCATATCTGACTCGAGGTTTAGGTTCATGTTTGACACGGTTTCAAATGACGGGTTCATGTCTGACTAGAAGTTTAGGCTCATGTTTGACCTGGTTCAAACGACGGGTTCATGTCTGACTCGAAGTTTATGTTCATGTTTGACCTGGTTTCAAACAACGAGTTCATGTCTGACTCGAAGTTTAGGTTCATGTTTGACCTGGTTTCAAACAACGAGTTCATATCTGACTCAAAGTTTAGGTTCATGTTTGACCTGAGTTCAAACAACGGTTTCATGTCTGACTCGAGGTTTAGGTTCATGTTTGACACGGTTTCAAATGACGGGTTCATGTCTGACTAGAAGTTTAGGCTCATGTTTGACCTGGTGCAAACGACGGGTTCATGTCTGACTCGAAGTTTATGTTCATCTTTGACCTGGTTTCAAACAACGAGTTCATGTCTGACTCGAAGTTTAGGTTCATGTTTGACCTGGTTTCAAACAACGGGTTCATGTTTGATTCGAAGTTTAGGTTCATGTTTGACTTGGTTTCAAACAACGGGTTCATGTCTGACTGGAAGTTTAGGCTCATGTTTTACCTAGTTCAAACGACGGGTTCATGTCTGACTGGAAGTTTAGGTTCATGTTTGACCTAGTTTCAAACAACAGGTTCATGTCTGACTCGAAGTTTAGGTTCATGTTTGACCAGGTTCCAAACAACGGGTTCATGTCTGATTCGAAGTTTAGGTTCGTGTTTGACCTGGTTTCAAACAACGGGTTCATGTCTGACTCGAAGTTTAGGTTCATGTTTGACCTGGTTTCAAACGACTGGTTCATATCTGACTCGAGGTTTAGGTTCATGTTTGACACGGTTTCAAATGACGGGTTCATGTCTGACTAGAAGTTTAGGCTCATGTTTGACCTGGTTCAAACGACGGGTTCATGTCTGACTCGAAGTTTATGTTCATGTTTGACCTGGTTTCAAACAACGAGTTCATGTCTGACTCGAAGTTTAGGTTCATGTTTGACCTGGTTTCAAACAACGAGTTCATATCTGACTCAAAGTTTAGGTTCATGTTTGACCTGAGTTCAAACAACGGGTTCATGTCTGACTCGAGGTTTAGGTTCATGTTTGACACGGTTTCAAATGACGGGTTCATGTCTGACTAGAAGTTTAGGCTCATGTTTGACCTGGTGCAAACGACGGGTTCATGTCTCACTCGAAGTTTATGTTCATCTTTGACCTGGTTTCAAACAACGAGTTCATGTCTGACTCGAAGTTTAGGTTCATGTTTGACCTGGTTTCAAACAACGAGTTCATATCTGACTCAAACTTTAGGTTCATGTTTGACCTGAGTTCAAACAACGGGTTCATGTCTGACTCGAAGTTTAGGTTCATGTTTGACCTAGTTTCAAACAACGGGTTCATGTCTGACTCGAAGTTTAAGTTCATGTTTGACCTGGCTTCAAATGACGGGTTCATGTCTGACTCGAAGTTTAGGTTCATGTTTGACCTGGTTTCAAACAACAGGTTCATGTCTGACTCGAAGTTTAGGTTCATGTTTGACCTTGTTTCAAACGACGGGTTCATGTCTGACTCGATGTTTAGGTTCATGTTTGACCTGGTTTCAAACAACGGGTTCATGTCTGACTCGAAGTTTAGGTTCATGTTTGACCTGGTTTCAAACAACGGGTTCATGTTTGATTCAAAGTTTAGGTTCATGTTTGACTTGGTTTCAAACAACGGGTTCATGTCTGACTCTAAGTTTAGGTTCAGGTTTAACCTGGTTTCAAACGACGGGTTCTTGTCTGACTCGATATTTAGGTTCATGTTTAACCTGGTTTCAAATAACAGGTTCATGTCTGACTCGAAGTTTAGGTTCATGTTTGACCAGGTTTCAAACAACGGGTTCATGTCTGATTCGATGTTTAGGTTCATGTTTGACCTGGTTACAAACAACGGGTTCATGTCTGATTCGAAGTTTAGGTTCATGTTTGACCTGGTTTCAAACGACAGGTTCATGTCTGACTCGAGGTTTAGGTTCATGTTTGACATGGTTTCAAATGACGGGTTCATGTCTGACTAGAAGTTTAGGCTCATGTTTGACCTGGTTCAAACGACGGGTTCATGTCTGACTCGAAGTTTATGTTCATGTTTGACCTGGTTTCAAACAACGAGTTCATGTCTGACTCGAAGTTTAGGTTCATGTTTGACCTGGTTTCAAACAACGAGTTCATATCTGACTCAAAGTTTAGGTTCATGTTTGACCTGAGTTCAAACAACGGGTTCATGTCTGACTCGAAGTTTAGGTTCATGTTTGACCTAGTTTCAAACAACGGGTTCATGTCTGACTCGAAGTTTAAGTTCATGTTTGACCTGAGTTCAAACAACGGGTTCATGTCTGACTCGAAGTTTAGGTTCATGTTTGACCTGAGTTCAAACAACGGGTTCATGTCTGACTCGAAGTTTAGGTTCATGTTTTACCTTGTTTCAAACAACGGGTTCATGTTTGACTCGAGGTTTAGGTTCATGTTTGACTTGGTTTCAAACAACGGGTTCATGTCTGACTAGAAGTTTAGGCTCATGTTTTACCTAGTTCAAACGACGGGTTCATGTCTGACTGGAAGTTTAGGTTCATGTTTGACCTAGTTTCAAACAACAGGTTCATGTCTGACTCGAAGTTTAGGTTCATGTTTGACCAGGTTCCAAACAACGGGTTCATGTCTGATTCGAAGTTTAGGTTCGTGTTTGACCTGGTTTCAAACAACGGGTTCATGTCTGACTCGAAGTTTAGGTTCATGTTTGACCTGGTTTCAAACGACTGGTTCATATCTGACTCGAGGTTTAGGTTCATGTTTGACACGGTTTCAAATGACGGGTTCATGTCTGACTAGAAGTTTAGGCTCATGTTTGACCTGGTTCAAACGACGGGTTCATGTCTGACTCGAAGTTTATGTTCATGTTTGACCTGGTTTCAAACAACGAGTTCATGTCTGACTCGAAGTTTAGGTTCATGTTTGACCTGGTTTCAAACAACGAGTTCATATCTGACTCAAAGTTTAGGTTCATGTTTGACCTGAGTTCAAACAACGGGTTCATGTCTGACTCGAGGTTTAGGTTCATGTTTGACACGGTTTCAAATGACGGGTTCATGTCTGACTAGAAGTTTAGGCTCATGTTTGACCTGGTTCAAACGACGGGTTCATGTCTGACTCGAAGTTTATGTTCATGTTTGACCTGGTTTCAAACAACGAGTTCATGTCTGACTCGAAGTTTAGGTTCATGTTTGACCTGGTTTCAAACAACAAGTTCATATCTGACTCAAAGTTTAGGTTCATGTTTGACCTGAGTTCAAACAACGGTTTCATGTCTGACTCGAGGTTTAGGTTCATGTTTGACACGGTTTCAAATGACGGGTTCATGTCTGACTAGAAGTTTAGGCTCATGTTTGACCTGGTGCAAACGACGGGTTCATGTCTGACTCGAAGTTTATGTTCATCTTTGACCTGGTTTCAAACAACGAGTTCATGTCTGACTCGAAGTTTAGGTTCATGTTTGACCTGGTTTCAAACAACGGGTTCATGTTTGATTCGAAGTTTAGGTTCATGTTTGACTTGGTTTCAAACAACGGGTTCATGTCTGACTGGAAGTTTAGGCTCATGTTTTACCTAGTTCAAACGACGGGTTCATGTCTGACTGGAAGTTTAGGTTCATGTTTTACCTAGTTTCAAACAACAGGTTCATGTCTGACTCGAAGTTTAGGTTCATGTTTGACCAGGTTCCAAACAACGGGTTCATGTCTGATTCGAAGTTTAGGTTCGTGTTTGACCTGGTTTCAAACAACGGGTTCATGTCTGACTCGAAGTTTAGGTTCATGTTTGACCTGGTTTCAAACCACTGGTTCATATCTGACTCGAGGTTTAGGTTCATGTTTGACACGGTTTCAAATGACGGGTTCATGTCTGACTAGAAGTTTAGGCTCATGTTTGACCTGGTTCAAACGACGGGTTCATGTCTGACTCGAAGTTTATGTTCATGTTTGACCTGGTTTCAAACAACGAGTTCATGTCTGACTCGAAGTTTAGGTTCATGTTTGACCTGGTTTCAAACAACGAGTTCATATCTGACTCAAAGTTTAGGTTCATGTTTGACCTGAGTTCAAACAACGGGTTCATGTCTGACTCGAGGTTTAGGTTCATGTTTGACACGGTTTCAAATGACGGGTTCATGTCTGACTAGAAGTTTAGGCTCATGTTTGACCTGGTGCAAACGACGGGTTCATGTCTCACTCGAAGTTTATGTTCATCTTTGACCTGGTTTCAAACAACGAGTTCATGTCTGACTCGAAGTTTAGGTTCATGTTTGACCTGGTTTCAAACAACGAGTTCATATCTGACTCAAACTTTAGGTTCATGTTTGACCTGAGTTCAAACAACGGGTTCATGTCTGACTCGAAGTTTAGGTTCATGTTTGACCTAGTTTCAAACAACGGGTTCATGTCTGACTCGAAGTTTAAGTTCATGTTTGACCTGGCTTCAAATGACGGGTTCATGTCTGACTCGAAGTTTAGGTTCATGTTTGACCTGGTTTCAAACAACAGGTTCATGTCTGACTCGAAGTTTAGGTTCATGTTTGACCTTGTTTCAAACGACGGGTTCATGTCTGACTCGATGTTTAGGTTCATGTTTGACCTGGTTTCAAACAACGGGTTCATGTCTGACTCGAAGTTTAGGTTCATGTTTGACCTGGTTTCAAACAACGGGTTCATGTTTGATTCAAAGTTTAGGTTCATGTTTGACTTGGTTTCAAACAACGGGTTCATGTCTGACTCTAAGTTTAGGTTCAGGTTTAACCTGGTTTCAAACGACGGGTTCTTGTCTGACTCGATATTTAGGTTCATGTTTAACCTGGTTTCAAACAACAGGTTCATGTCTGACTCGAAGTTTAGGTTCATGTTTGACCAGGTTTCAAACAACGGGTTCATGTCTGATTCGATGTTTAGGTTCATGTTTGACCTGGTTACAAACAACGGGTTCATGTCTGATTCGAAGTTTAGGTTCATGTTTGACCTGGTTTCAAACGACAGGTTCATGTCTGACTCGAGGTTTAGGTTCATGTTTGACATGGTTTCAAATGACGGGTTCATGTCTGACTAGAAGTTTAGGCTCATGTTTGACCTGGTTCAAACGACGGGTTCATGTCTGACTCGAAGTTTAGGTTCATGTTTGACCTGGTTTCAAACAACGAGTTCATATCTGACTCGAAGTTTAGGTTCATGTTTGACCTGAGTTCAAACAACGGGTTCATGTCTGACTCGAAGTTTAGGTTCATGTTTTACCTTGTTTCAAACAACGGGTTCATGTTTGACTCGAGGTTTAGGTTCATGTTTGACTTGGTTTCAAACAACGGGTTCATGTCTGACTAGAAGTTTAGGCTCATGTTTTACCTAGTTCAAACGACGGGTTCATGTCTGACTGGAAGTTTAGGTTCATGTTTGACCTAGTTTCAAACAACAGGTTCATGTCTGACTCGAAGTTTAGGTTCATGTTTGACCAGGTTCCAAACAACGGGTTCATGTCTGATTCGAAGTTTAGGTTCGTGTTTGACCTGGTTTCAAACAACGGGTTCATGTCTGACTCGAAGTTTAGGTTCATGTTTGACCTGGTTTCAAACGACTGGTTCATATCTGACTCGAGGTTTAGGTTCATGTTTGACACGGTTTCAAATGACGGGTTCATGTCTGACTAGAAGTTTAGGCTCATGTTTGACCTGGTTCAAACGACGGGTTCATGTCTGACTCGAAGTTTATGTTCATGTTTGACCTGGTTTCAAACAACGAGTTCATGTCTGACTCGAAGTTTAGGTTCATGTTTGACCTGGTTTCAAACAACGAGTTCATATCTGACTCAAAGTTTAGGTTCATGTTTGACCTGAGTTCAAACAACGGGTTCATGTCTGACTCGAGGTTTAGGTTCATGTTTGACACGGTTTCAAATGACGGGTTCATGTCTGACTAGAAGTTTAGGCTCATGTTTGACCTGGTGCAAACGACGGGTTCATGTCTAACTCGAAGTTTATGTTCATCTTTGACCTGGTTTCAAACAACGACTTCATGTCTGACTCGAAGTTTAGGTTCATGTTTGACCTGGTTTCAAACAACGAGTTCATATCTGACTCAAACTTTAGGTTCATGTTTGACCTGAGTTCAAACAACGGGTTCATGTCTGACTCGAAGTTTAGGTTCATGTTTGACCTAGTTTCAAACAACGGGTTCATGTCTGACTTGAAGTTTAAGTTCATGTTTGACCTGGCTTCAAATGACGGGTTCATGTCTGACTCGAAGTTTAGGTTCATGTTTGACCTGGTTTCAAACAACAGGTTCGAGTCTGACTCGAAGTTTAGGTTCATGTTTGACCTTGTTTCAAACGACGGGTTCATGTCTGACTCGATGTTTAGGTTCATGTTTGACCTGGTTTCAAACAACGGGTTCATGTCTGACTCGAAGTTTAGGTTCATGTTTGACCTGGTTTCAAACAACGGGTTCATGTTTGATTCAAAGTTTAGGTTCATGTTTGACTTGGTTTCAAACAACGGGTTCATGTCTGACTCTAAGTTTAGGTTCAGGTTTAACCTGGTTTCAAACGACGGGTTCTTGTCTGACTCGATATTTAGGTTCATGTTTAACCTGGTTTCAAACAACAGGTTCATGTCTGACTCGAAGTTTAGGTTCATGTTTGACCAGGTTTCAAACAACGGGTTCATGTCTGATTCGATGTTTAGGTTCATGTTTGACCTGGTTACAAACAACGGGTTCATGTCTGATTCGAAGTTTAGGTTCATGTTTGACCTGGTTTCAAATGACGGGTTCATGTCTGACTAGAAGTTTAGGCTCATGTTTGACCTGGTTCAAACGACGGGTTCATGTCTGACTCGAAGTTTAGGTTCATGTTTGACCTGGTTTCAAACAACGAGTTCATATCTGACTCAAAGTTTAGGTTCATGTTTGACCTGAGTTCAAACAACGGGTTCATGTCTGACTCGAGGTTTAGGTTCATGATTGACACGATTTCAAATGACGGGTTCATGTCTGACTAGAAGTTTAGGCTCATGTTTGACCTGGTTCAAACGACGGGTTCATGTCTGACTCGAAGTTTATGTTCATCTTTGACCTGGTTTCAAACAACGAGTTCATGTCTGACTCGAAGTTTAGGTTCATGTTTGACCTGGTTTCAAACAACGAGTTCATATCTGACTCAAAGTTTAGGTTCATGTTTGACCTGAGTTCAAACAACGGGTTCATGTCTGACTCGAAGTTTAGGTTCATGTTTGACCTTGTTTCAAACGAGGGGTTCATGTCTGACTCGATGTTTAGGTTCATGTTTGACCTGGTTTCAAACATGGGTTCATGTCTGACTCAAAGTTTAGGTTCAGGTTTGAGCTGGTTTCAAACGACGGGTTCTTGTCTGACTCGATATTTAGGTTCATGTTTAACCTGGTTTCAAACAACAGGTTCATGTCTGACTCGAAGTTTAGGTTCATGTTTGACCAGGTTTCAAACAACGGGTTCATGTCTGATTCGATGTTTAGGTTCATGTTTGACCTGGTTACAAACAACGGGTTCATGTCTGATTCGAAGTTTAGGTTCATGTTTGACCTGGTTTCAAACGACAGGTTCATGTCTGACTCGAGGTTTAGGTTCATGTTTGACATGGTTTCAAATGACGGGTTCATGTCTGACTAGAAGTTTAGGCTCATGTTTGACCTGGTTCAAACGACGGGTTCATGTCTGACTCGAAGTTTAGGTTCATGTTTGACCTGGTTTCAAACAACGAGTTCATATCTGACTCGAAGTTTAGGTTCATGTTTGACCTGAGTTCAAACAACGGGTTCATGTCTGACTCGAAGTTTAGGTTCATGTTTTACCTTGTTTCAAACAACGGGTTCATGTCTGACTCGAAGTTTAAGTTCATGTTTGACCTGGCTTCAAATGACGGTTTCATGTCTGACTCGAAGTTTAGGTTCATGTTTGACCTGGTTTTGAACAATGGGTTCATGTCTGACTCGAAGTTTAGAATCATGTTTGACCTGGTTTCAAACGACGGGTTCATGTATGACTCGACGTTTAGGATCATGTTTGACTTGGTTTCAAACAACGGGTTCATGTCTGACTCGAAGTTTAGGTTCAAGTTTGACCTTGTTTCAAACGACGGGTTCATGTCGGACTCGATGTTTAGGTTCATGTTTGACCTGGTTTCAAACAACGGGTTCATGTCTGACTCGAAGTTTAGGTTCATGTTTGACCTTGTTTCAAAAAACGTGTTCATGTCTGACTCGAAGTTTAGGTTCATGTTTGACCTGGTTTCAAACAACGGGTTCATGACTGACTCGAAGTTTAGGTTCATGTTTCACCTGGTTTCAAACATCGAGTTCATGTCTGACTCGAAGTTTAGGCTCATGTTTGACCTGGTTCAAACGATGGGTACATGTCTGACTGGAAGTTTAGGTTCATGTTTGACTTGGTTTCAAACAACGAGTTCATATCTGACTCGAAGTTTAGGTTCATGTTTTACCTGAGTTCAAACAACGGGTTCATGTCTGACTGGAAGTTTAGGTTCATGTTTGACCTAGTTTCAAACAACGGGTTCATGTCTGACTCGAAGTTTAAGTTCATATTTGACCTGGCTTCAAACAACGGGTTCATGTCTGACTCGAAGTTTAGGTTCATCTTTGACCTGGTTTCAAACAACGGGTTCATGTCTGACTCGAAGTTTAGGTTCATGTTTGACCTTGTTTCAATCGACGGGTTCATGTCTGACTCGATGTTTAGGTTCATGTTTGACGTGGTTTCAAACATGGGTTCATGTCTGACTCAAAGTTTAGGTTCATGTTTGACCTGGTTTCAAACAACGGGTTCATGTTTGATTCGAAGTTTAGGTTCATGTTTGACCTGTCTCAAATGACGGGTTCATGTCTGACTCGAAGTTTAGGTTCATGTTTGAGCTGGTTTCAAACAACGGGTTCATGTCTGACTCGAAGTTTAGTTTCATCTTTGACCTGAGTTCAAACAACGGGTTCATGTTTGACTCGAAGTTTAGGTTCATGTTTGACCTGGTTTCAAACAATGGGTTCATGTCTGACTAGATGTTTAGGTTCATGTTTGACCAGGTTTCAAACAACGGGTTCATGTCTGACTCGAAGTTTAGGTTCATGTTTGACCTGGTTTCAAACAACGGGTTCATGACTGACTCGAAGTTTAGGTTCATGTTTCACCTGGTTTCAAACAACGGGTTCATATCTGACTCGAAGTTTAGGCTCATGTTTGACCTGGTACAAATGACGGGTACATGTCTGACTGGAAGTTTAGGTTCATGTTTGACCTGGTTTCAAACAACGAGTTCATATCTGACTCGAAGTTTAGGTTCATGTTTGACCTGTGTTCAAACAACGGGTTCATGTCTAACTCGAAGTTTAGGTTCATGTTTGACCTAGTTTCAAACAACGGGTTCATGTCTAACACGAAGTTTAAGTTCATGTTTGACCTGGCTTCAAATGACGGGTTTATGTCTGACTCGAAGTTTAGGTTCATGTTTGACCTGGTTTCAAACAACGAGTTCATGTCTGACTCGAAGTTTAGGTGTTTGACCTGTCTCAAATGACGGGTTCATGTCTGACTCGAAGTTTAGGCTCATGTTTGACCTGGTTTCAAACAACGGGTTCATGTCTGACTCGAAGTTTAGTTTCATGTTTGACCTGAGTTCAAACAACGGGTTCATGTCTGACTGGAAGTTTAGGTTCATGTTTGACCTGGTTTCAAACGACGGGTTCATATCTGACTCGAGGTTTAGGTTCATGTTTGACACGGTTTCAAATGACGGGTTCATGTCTGACTAGAAGTTTAGGCTCATGTTTGAACTGGTTCAAGCGACGGGTTCATGTCTGACTCGAAGTTTATGTTCATGTTTGACCTGGTTTCAAACAACGAGTTCATGTCTGACTCGAAGTTTAGGTTCATGTTTGACCTGGTTTCAAACAACGAGTTCATATCTGACTCAAAGTTTAGGTTCATGTTTGACCTGAGTTCAAACAACGGGTTCATGTCTGACTCGAGGTTTAGGTTCATGTTTGACACGGTTTCAAATGACGGGTTCATGTGTGACTAGAAGATTAGGCTCATGTTTGACCTGGTTCAAACGACGGGTTCATGTCTGACTCGAAGTTTATGTTCATCTTTGACCTGATTTCAAACAACGAGTTCATGTCTGACTCGAAGTTTAGGTTCATGTTTGACCTGGTTTCAAACAACGAGTTCATATCTGACTCAAAGTTTAGGTTCATGTTTGACCTGAGTTCAAACAACGGGTTCATGTCTGACTCGAAGTTTAGGTTCATGTTTGACCTAGTTTCAAACAACGGGTTCATGTCTGACTCGAAGTTTAAGTTCATGTTTGACCTGGCTTCAAATGACGGGTTCATGTCTGACTCGATGTTTAGGTTCATGTTTGACCTGGTTTCAAACAACAGGTTCATGTCTGACTCGAAGTTTAGGTTCATGTTTGACCTTGTTTCAAACGACGGGTTCATGTCTGACTCGATGTTTAGATTCATGTTTGACCTGGTTTCAAACAACGGGTTCATGTCTGACTCAAAGTTTAGGTTCATGTTTGACTTGGTTTCAAACAACGGGTTCATGTTTGATTCGAAGTTTAGGTTCATGTTTGACTTGGTTTCAAACAAAGGTTCATGTCTGACTCGAAGTTTAGGTTCAGGTTTAACCTGGTTTCAAACGACGGGTTCTTGTCTGACTCGATATTTAGGTTCATGTTTAACCTGGTTTCAAACAACAGGTTCATGTCTGACTCGAAGTTTAGGTTCAAGTTTGACCAGGTTTCAAACAACGGGTTCATGTCTGATTCGATGTTTAGGTTCATGTTTGACCTGGTTACAAACAACGGGTTCATGTCTGATTCGAAGTTTAGGTTCATGTTTGACCTGGTTTCAAACGACAGGTTCATGTCTGACTCGAGGTTTAGGTTCATGTTTGACATGGTTTCAAATGACGGGTTCATGTCTGACTAGAAGTTTAGGCTCATGTTTGACCTGGTTCAAACGACGGGTTCATGTCTGACTCGAAGTTTAGGTTCATGTTTGACCTGGTTTCAAACAACGAGTTCATATCTGACTCGAAGTTTAGGTTCATGTTTGACCTGAGTTCAAACAACGGGTTCATGTCTGACTCGAAGTTTAGGTTCATGTTTTACCTTGTTTCAAACAACGGGTTCATGTCTGACTCGAAGTTTAAGTTCATGTTTGACCTGGCTTCAAATGACGGGTTCATGTCTGACTCGAAGTTTAGGTTCATGTTTGACCTGGTTTTGAACAATGGGTTCATGTCTGACTCGAAGTTTAGGTTCATGTTTGACCTGGTTTCAAACGACGGGTTCATGTCTGACTCGACGTTGTCGCTCCCGGGATTTTCATCCTAGTACAAACGCGAAAGTGGCACCGAAACAGAGTCGCCAGCAATGTGTATTTACCCCAAAAAAGGGAAAGGAAACACCGCATAAACCTGAAGAGAAGGAAAAAGCATGGTCTTGCGACCAAGAGAACTGGGTTCGGGAGTCGGTTACGCGAGAGGAAGGTATTAGCACCCCCTCGCGTCCATCGTACCCGATGGGATCCACGCTTGCTTGCTTCAATCAAAGGGTGATAGAAAAGAATACTGAGAAAGAACTAAAAGAAAGAAAAACAAATGTAGGGAAAATAAAAGAAATGCTCGCATGGGCCCTACCCCACTGCCTACGTATCTCATCGGGAGCACGAGAATCAGAGCGACGTAGTTCCCCTCACTAGGGATGGATTGTGTTTTTTAAGGAACGACTAACGTTCTAGCTCAGGTGTTGCAGGCTCGCTGGTCCGAGTGCGTTACCATCTTGCAAGAGAACGAGTAGAAGCGCGTTCGTGCGTTGAGAATGAATGAGATGAGAAAAGAATTCCCGAAGGAAAGACGTTATTGTTTGTTTTTGTCTTTTAGAAGTTTTTTCCATTTATTTGCATATGACAGTGTATCTGAATCTTAGTCATTGGAATGTGTACATTCTCACATTCCAAGATGGAATGAGTAAGGAAGTACACTAAGGGTGAAGAAGACCCTCACACTTAGTTCCAATTATCAAGGTTCAAACACACTAGCATACTTGTGTTTATTAAGTGTTTTGTTGATTATGAAGTGAAGAAGTGTTTTTTGTTATTTGCACCTTCAACAAGTATTGCATTTAAGTCCCTCATACAAGATCAAATATGTAACACATTGACCTAAGATGGGCCATATGCTACACATTCTAAGATTACAAGAGAAGACCCCTTATAATCTTTTCTTTATATGAAAGGCCTAAATGCAATAAATGCCTACCTTTGTTAGATATTTTGAATTTTCTTTGAGATGAGAAAAGAGACTCAAGAGAGGATAAAGGTAAAAATCTATATGGACTAAGACTCCATCCTAATTGATTAGTTAAGGGAGTGATCCTAAGGTTTGTGAGGTTTCAACCTAAAGTCTAAAGAAAGAATGAATTAAACAATTCACTTCTAAAGTAGAAGATGAATTGTAGTTCACAAAGGGAAAGTGATGAGTTATTAAAAGAAAGCACATAAGTGCTTAACAAAACACAAAATGGAATTGTAAAAGAGAAAGGATAGAAGTTGAATGTGGATTCCTTATCCACACTCAATTGAAACTTACCAAAGCCCCTACATGGTTAGTAAACATGTATAAGAAGTATAAGAAGTAAAAGAACATGTAATGCATCATAAAACTCAAAAGAACTAAATGAGAAACCAAATCCTAGAGCCACAATCAGAATGTACATCATATGGATAACAAATGAATATCATCATACAAGTGCAAGTGAATAGGCAACAAACATCATCCATTAGCATTTAAACATATTACAAGAAGAAAGGGTAGATGAAAGATGGAAAGAAATGAAAAGGACATGCATAAATGGAACATATACATCAACAACCAGAATTGAAACTAAATAAAAAAAGGTTTATGAACATCTCGAAAGTATCCATGAATCAACCATCAAGACATTCAAGAAGTAATAGAAGAAGAAGTGAGATGAAAGCTCAAAAAGAAGATGCAAACAATACATGTTAGGATGCACAAAGTTCAAGTTGAAATGAACATGTGAAGATGACCTATAATGTGCAACAATGACCTATAATATCACTTGAATGACTCATACAACTATGCAAATGCTCATACAAATATGCACAAAAGAGTTCATGCAAACATGCACTAAAGTTATGATGACATGACATGTATTATGCTTCAAATGTAATGCATCAAACAAAAACCAAATGGATTCATGAAAATTATGCCAGCATATTATTGGAATGCCTAGGTCAGAAATGCATCATACATCAAGATAGCATGTAAAAATTCAGAGCAAAATGACTTCAAACAAAGCAATTAGGTCAAATTTAAACATCATGCAAAGTGGTGCAAATATAGGCATCAAAACATGTCATAAATTGACTTAAAAAATCAAACAAAAATCATCTAGCATGCTTCAATGTATTGGTGAATCAATGCAAAAAGAACCATGTCAAAACAGTTTGTAATGAGCAAGAACAAAATTAAACAAATTCATGTATCATGCTTAGAATGCATCTAAATGGAAATTCAAAGAAAATTATGGACCAGGGGTAAAAAGGTCATAAAATCAGAAAATAAAATCATCAAAAATTTCCTAAATGTTTTAAGAATACACATGAATTTTTGTAGAATTCTATGATGCCATTTGATATTTTTAAAAATTGAAAAGTAAACGTGTAGAAAAATGGAAAAATAAAATGAAATAGAAATGAAGACTGGGGGTGTAAACATAGCAATTGAACAGTTCAAATTAATTGGGCTTTCAAAAATGGAGGTGTGGATAGCAATCTGATTAAGTCCATTTACGCGCAAAACACCATAATAAGCATGCACTTTCAGTCAACAAACTTGACTCACTATTAGCCATTGGATCAAGTGCAGTCAATACAAAAGTCAAGGTAATCAAATCATGTATATCACAATGCTAGTACACCATAATAACCATGTAGGAACACGCACGCAAGCATCAGAGGGATTAAAATGGAACACGTGACACACACCATCCTCATTTATTCGCTGGCAACACCACCACCCTTGGATCAAAACAAATCAGACGGACATGAACAAATCTGGCATTCAAAACCCTAATAAAACCTCACCGGCCGGAGAGGGACCTCCGGTCACCTTCTCCGGCCATCTCCGGCACTGCAATCAGTCAAACGTTCCAAAAATTTATGCAATGCACACCAAAATGTTCAGGAAGTCACGTAGAGCATGAATCTAGGATTAGTTTTCACAAACAACACACAATCAGAGAGAATCGAAGCAATGAAATTAGCCCTAGGTTTTGGATCTAAGCTTCTAAGAAGCTCTATCAACTAGCCAGAGTTCGTAGCTTCTAGTAAGCTCTAAACACCACAAAAACAAGCTAGATTCAGTAGAAAAATTGAGGAAGAATCAAAACCTGAAAATGTGAAGGACTTTGAAGTGTTGAGAAAAACCAGAGAACTTGAGCTCTTGAACTCGTTGAGCAAAATAAATGCTGCTTGTTCTTGAGATCTTGAAGAAAATCACGATGAAAACTCAACTGAACTGAAACTACCCTTGCTGGAATAAACCTCTTCTCTCTGACTCTTGATCCAAAAGTGGAATGTTGATGATGATGAAGATGAAATGTGATAGAGGATGGTGAGAGTCGTGTGGAATCAGAGAGAGATTAGAAAGAAAGTGAGAGAGAGCTTGGAGTGTTTTGAGAGAATGTGGCAAATGAAGTTTTTTTTTTTTCAAACTATGAAGTAAAGTCTTTGTTTTATAGTGTGTGCTAACTACGGTTCAGTGGGTGAGTTAAATGAGTCATCATTGGGTTAAGTGAGTCATCCCTAACTAACTGAGTCAAGTTAGTTAGGGAGAGCTATGGTAAGGTGCAGTTGGCCCATGATATGCTATGGTGAGAGTAATGAGAAGATGAATTGGCACGGCTTGTGTAGCAGCTTGCAGCAGTAGCTTGTGGTGGAAGTTTCATACATTTCCCTTCTCATGTAAGAAGCAGCATGGTGGAGGCACGTGCATGAATTGTTTGGTTTAATGAGGAAATGGACTGAAGTGATCATGAAAGTTTGTTGAATGACTGAACCAAAAACAATGTGTGAATTACTATACAAGACAGTCAATGCATCAATGCAAATGGTGATGTTTGAACATGGATTTCTTTATGACCAATGCATGAAAATGGATCATCTTGGTGTCAATGGATTGAGGATGCATCATAGAACATGTTTGATGTTTGAATCCAAGTGAAATAATGCCTTTAAAGTGATGAAAAATGACTTAGAACACAAGGATGTGAGACTGCATCATGGGCGTGTGAGTGAGGTTGGCTGGCAAGGCATGTTGGCATGGGATTTTCAGCATAATCACCATGACTTTGGCCCCATATATCGCCTCTATAACTTGATCAAATGGAATTTTGTCCAACATGAGTATTGAAGATGACACTACAAGGAACAACTTTGATGTTGAAACGTTTTTCATTTGAGGTCTTTAACCATGAGAAAAATGAGTGGACATTTGTCCCACCACATGCTTGTTAAAATGACTGCGCGCATGACCTGAAAATTCTTGGTCATGACCTAGTTTTGCCCAAGTTTGTCTCAACTTTGATCAATCATATCTCACTCAATATTTATCCAATGGAGATGTTCTACACATGGATTTGAAGCTTAAAGCAAGACCTTTTGTTGTGGCTGAGTGGAATTTTCATTTGATGCCCCAATTTTAAATGGCCTTGGCTCAAACTCTGATGCAGAATGGCCAAAACTTACTATTTTTAGTAACCCTACTTCACCCAAAAATGGCAACTTTCCACATCTTGATTTTTTTATGATTCCTTTGGAGTTTCTTGACCAAATTTTGCACATTGGACACATATAACATGAATTTCATGAATTTGGCCTCAAAAAGTCAAGAGTTGACTTTTTCCTCTGATTATTTGACTTTGCCCCAATTTCTCTGATTCTTGATCTTTCTTCCAATTGAACCACTTCTAAAACCAATTGAGATGCAATCTTCCACATACATATACCTAAGAACATGTAGAATATCATGACAACAAGCTTTGTCCAAAAAATCAGAGATATCCTGATTTTATTAGAAACCCTAATTTTGACCCTCTCTGGTTAGGAGGAAATTGCACATCTTCCAAATCCAAATTCCTCAGAGTATGTTGTGTATCCTCTTAAAGGATGATGAGAAATGCCACTTGAGAATGATTTTGAATCAATGAGCTATCTCTTTTGAGGGTTTTCCTTCAAGTTTTGAACCTCTTGCATGTTGAAGTATGTATTGCTTCAATCTCCCATTGGATCTCACTTCCTTGAGATTGTGGATGATCAATTGAGATGGTATGAGACATGAGAGACTCTTGGCTTGCCTTGAGTCAACTTGATTGACCTTTTTGTGCTTTGGATGATCTCTTGATTGTCCACCTTCCACCTGATCACATACCCTGATGGTAAGAAGGATGCCATGCTTCATTTTTCTATGTTAAATGCAATGTAATGTTAATGAGGTGGATATGATATGATAAATGATAATGCCATGCTATGATGACAAAGAGGGAGAGCAAATTTTGGGGTATTACAGCTGCCCCTATTCAAGCGCTGTAGACCTGAATGCCTGAAAGCAATTGCTTTCGGACTTTCAAGGTATATAGTGATTGAATACCAAATATAACCAAAAATTTGCTCTGGATGAAGAAGAAAAGGGATATAAACCCAACGAGACTGCTGGATTGAGTCCTCGATGAAACGTCGGAGAGATCTGTCTTTTGAACGATGCCAGACGACTACTGGCTTGCCACACTGATGGTGGACTTTAATACTGTCTTTTTGAACGACGCCAGACGACTACTGGCTTGCCACACTACTGGTGGACTTTAATAATGTCTTTTATGCAACTCCAGACGACTACTGGCCTGCCACACTACTGGTGGACTTTGATAATGTCTTTTATGCAATTCCAGACGACTACTGGCCTGCCACACTACTGGTGGACTTTAATAATGTCTTTTATGCAACTCCAGACGACTACTGGCCTGCCACACTACTGGTGGACTTTGCAGCTTCGTGCCACCCGAAGACGGACTTTTTCCAATCCACTGTTGGACTTTTGCCACCCGAAGACGGACTTTTTCCAATCCACTGTTGGACTTTTGCCACCCGAAGACGGACTTTTGCCAATCCACTGTTGGACTTTTGCCACCCGAAGACGGACTTTTGCCAATCCACTGTTGGACTTTTAGCTGCTTTGCCACCCGAAGATGGACTTTTGCCAATCCACTGTTGGACTCATGCCACCCGGAGATGGACTTTTGCCAATCCACTGTTGGACTCATGCCACCCGGAGATGGACCTTTTGCCAATCTACTGTTGGACTTTTGCCACCCGAAGACGGACTTTTGCCAATCCACTGTTGGACTTTTGGAATATGCCACCCTCAGATGGACCTTTCGCCAATCCACTATTGGACTTTTGCCACCCGAAGACGGACTTTTGCCAATCCACTGTTGGACTTTTGCCACCCAAAGACGGACTTTTGCCAATCCACTGTTGGACTTTTGCCACCCGAAGACGGACTTTTGCCAATCCACTGTTGGACTTTTGCCACCCGAAGACGGACTTTTGCCAATCCACTGTTGGACTTTTAGCTGCTTTGCCACCCGAAGATGGACTTTTGCCAATCCACTGTTGGACTCATGCCACCCGGAGATGGACTTTTTGCCAATCCACTGTTGGACTTTTAGAATTTGCCACCCTTAGATGGACCTTTCGCCAATCCACTGTTGGACTTTTGCCACCCGAAGACGGACTTTTGCCAATCCACTGTTGGACTTTTAGAATTTTAAAATCGAATTACTCTCTGCCTCTGCGCCAGACATCTCTGCCGACTCTGCTGAGGAACCACAATCAATGATTTAATCTCGGAGACTCCTAAAAGGATAATATCTCTGCTGGCGAATGGATGAACAATCCGTCTGCTTCGAATTGTCAAGCTTGCCAAAAATAAATTGGACTTTAAGATATGAGGGAATGATGACTCTGCCAGGAATTATTCCATCTGTTTGGGGGAACGAATTCTGGTCACAGCGATTCCGCTGGGGATGAGAATTTTTAAATGACGTCCTGCTGGGGAAATGAGCCATTAAAACTCTGCTTGGGGATTTATTCAACCCAAGATCCTTTATAGGGATTATCAACCTTCTGACCCGGCTGGGGAAAGGCTGTACCATCCTTGTTGAGGAATAGATTCTGTCGATCTGATAAACCTCTGCGGAGAGAACAACAACTCAGCTGGAAGTTGCTGACAAGATTCGATGCTGACCTTTGTGAGGATACCATGACCAGAGATACGATCTTGCTGGGTATCAGGGCTACTCTGCCAGGGATATGCAAATCCTGGTTAGAACATTCCCCTGCAACTTGCTAGAAAGAGTCCTTAGAGATCTGTTGGGGAAACCCAAAGCAAATCCACAGTAGTCTGCTGAAGAATGTGACTGTCGAGCTTAGGATAAGTACTACAATGCCCCATGTTAGGCGAGCTTTCCTGATGACGAGTTTAACAAACTCTGCTGGAGAAAACTTCTTTAAAGCGTCTCGTGCTGGGGAATGCCTTTTGAGAGGATTTTACAGAAGACCGACTGTCCTCAAACTCTACTGGGAATGATCAACACTTCATGCTGGGGAAACAAACATGCCCCATGCTTGGACAAACCAACAATTTGTCCCCGAAGAAGATGTCATAAGAGGATTTTACAGAAGATTTAGCCTCTTCAAACTCCTGCGACTTCGCTGGGGATAATGACCATCAAACTCTACTGGGGGGTGATCAACACTTCATGCTGGGGAAACAACATGCCCCATGCTTAAGAAAACCAACAATTTGTCCCCGGAGAGGATGTCATAAGAGGATTTTACAGAAGATCTAGCCTCTTCAAACTCTTGTGACTTCAACGGGGATTGACCATCAACTTCGGTGTCTGCGAAGCAACTTTATTGGGGAATTCGCAACCATCATCGACACAGAAAAGCTTGTAGCTGTTGGAAGTACTGAATGAGAGAATCGACTTAATAAGATACAACGATACCCAGTTGAACTCAGTTCGTTGATATCGAATCGTCGTGACCGACCGTCGACCGAACGATGAACGCCGATCTCCTTACCCATAATTGCCCCAGTCTTTTGCGTGGGGTGATTTATTGCTGGTCTTGTGCTTAAAATCATCTGCACCTGCTACCTGCAACAAAAGAATATGCCCACATGCCCCGAATATTGCGTGGCTAGAATCCACCATCCGGGAGTATTCAACATTCGAAGTAATTTCAAATATTTTTCTGCGCATGTTATTGCAAGGCTGCCATGTTTTCAAATGCAATGTTTTATCAACAATTAGGACGTTTTTGCAAACAAAGCAATAAAACAAAAATAGAAAGCTTTTTATTGAAATTCAATTTATTGACTGAGAGCCCAGAATAGGCAATTACATCTGGAAGCAATCCCTGGAAAGAGGTGATCGCTGAAAATTGAGAAAAGAAACTATCCTAATGGCAATGTGAAAACGGAATTCCACTAAGTTTCCATTCTGTTATGACCAGTATGTCTTCAAAACTCCCCGACCTTGCCTTCTGAGGAATGATCAGACCGATTCCTATTCTTCAGAACGTCAGTTGTTCAAACGGTAATGAGTACAGATAACTCAGACTGTAGTCATTCGCTTAAATCCCTCTTTTGTGTGGACCGCCCTTTCAGGTTTTCGATCCACCAGGATACCCTTTTTTGCCTAAGTTGCCCTTTCGGGTTTTCAACTTACCGGGTGTACAAATTTTTCAATTATATCCCTAATTTTTGCCCGAACCTTATTCTGTTTTTGGTTCGCCGGGATGCCCTTTTTTGCCTGGATTTTTTATTTTTATTATCCAGCGGGTCTATTCATGCGAAGTATTTTTTGACTACGTCCGAGTTGACAGGGGATGAAAAGTCTTCGCCATCCATGGTTGTAAGCAATAAAGCTCCGCCCGAAAAGACCTTTTTAACCACGAATGGACCTTCATAATTAGGAGTCCATTTGCCCCTGTTATCTGTATTGGGAGGAAGGATCCTTTTGAGTACCACATCTCCGACTTTATAAACCCGAGGACGCACCTTCTGGTCAAATGCCTGTTTCATTCTGCGCTGATATAGTTGCCCATGACATACAGCCGCCAATCGCTTTTCCTCAATAAGGCTCAGCTGATCAAATCTGGCTCGTACCCATTCAGCTTCATCTAGCTTAACATCCATCATAACTCTGAGGGACGGAATCTCTACTTCAACTGGTAGCACTGCCTCCATACCATATACAAGTGAGAATGGGGTTGCCCCAGTGGACGTGCGTACTGACGTTCGATACCCATGCAAAGCAAATGGTAACATCTCATGCCAATCTTTGTACGTGACAACCATCTTCTGTACAATCTTCTTGATATTTTTGTTGGCCGCTTCGACCGCGCCATTCATCTTTGGGCGGTACGGAGAAGAATTGTGATGTTCGATTTTGAAGTCCCGGCATAACTCAGCCATCATCTTATTGTTCAAATTAGAACCATTATCAGTAATGATTCTTTCGGGAACTCCATATCGGCAAACGATATCCCGTTTTAAGAAACGAGCGACCACTTGTTTTGTAACATTGGCATAGGATGCGGCTTCAACCCATTTGGTGAAGTAATCAATTGCCACCAAGATGAAACGATGACCATTGGAAGCTGTAGGCTCAATCTTCCCGATCATATCAATGCCCCACATGGCAAACGGCCAAGGCGACGACATGATACTCAACGGATTTGGAGGCACATGCACCTTGTCTGCATAGATCTGGCATTTATGGCATTTGCGGGCATATTTGCAACAATCTGACTCCATAGTCAACCAATAATATCCCGACCTTAACAACTTTTTAGCCATTGCATGCCCTCCGGCATGGGTACCGAAAGAGCCTTCGTGCACTTCAATCATCAACAAGTCTGCTTCATGTCTATCCACACATCTAAGCAGGACCGTGTCAAAATTTCTTTTATACAGCACGCCATCTTTGTTCAAGAAGAAACTACCAGCTAACCTTCTCAGCGTCTTCCTATCTTTGGACGATGCCCCGGGCGGGTACTCTTGACTTTTTAAGAAACACTTAATGTCATAGAACCATGGCTTGTCATCAGACGCTGCATCGACCGCAAACACAAATGCTGGTCTGTCAAGGCGGGATACCTCAATCTTAGGTACATGGTTCCATCCTTGCACTTTGATCATGGAAGACAAAGTGGCCAAGGCATCAGCGAACCTATTCTCATCTCGAGGAATGTGGTACAGTTTCACTGTCGTGAAAAATGTCAGCAATCTCCTCGTATAATCTCTATACGGCACTAGATTTGCTTGGTGCGTGTACCAACTCCCTTTCACTTGATTGATTACCAAAGCTGAATCACCGAATATATCAAGGGTTTTAATCCGTAGATTAATCGCCTCCTCGATCCCCATTATACAAGCTTCGTACTCTGCTTCATTGTTGGTGCATCCGAAAGTTATTCGGGAAGTGAAAGGCATATGAACACCTTCCGGCGTGATAAGAACTGCTCCAACTCCGCACCCATTCATATTGACAGCCCCATCAAACATCAGACTCCATTTGGATTCAGGGTCTGGCCCCTCCTCCGGAAGTGGTTCCTCGCAGTCTTTAGCTTTGAGAAACATGATGTCCTCATCAGGGAAGTCAAATTTCATGGGTTGGTAATCATCAATCGGCTGTTGCGCAAGATAGTCAGACAAGATACTTCCTTTGATGGCTTTTTGTGAAGTGTACTGAATGTCATACTCTGTCAAGACCATTTGCCACCGTGCAACTCTGCCTGTCAATGCTGGTTTCTCAAAAATATACTTGATAGGATCCATTTTTGAAATCAACAAGGTTGTGTGCCTAACCATATATTGCCTCAATCGCTTAGCGGCCCATGCAAGTGCACAGCATGTCTTTTCAAGCATTGAGTATCGGGACTCACAATCATTGAACTTTTTGCTCAGGTAGTAAATAGCATGCTCCTTCCTACCTGTCTCGTCATGTTGACCGAGAACACAACCCATGGAACCTTCAAGCACTGTCAGATACATTATCAGCGGTCTCCCTTCAACTGGAGGCATTAGAATCGGAGGTTCCTGCAAGTATTCTTTTATCTTATCGAATGCCAACTGGCAATCGTCATTCCACCTGACCGTTTGATCTTTCCTTAACAATTTAAATATTGGCTCACACGTGGCTGTTAGGTGAGATATGAACCTTGCAATGTAGTTCAATCTACCCAAGAAACCACGAACCTCTTTTTCTGTTCTCGGTTCAGGCATTTCTTGTATTGCTTTCACCTTGGCAGGATCAACCTCGATTCCTTTTTCGCTCACAATGAAACCCAGTAACTTTCCAGAACGTACCCCAAACGTGCACTTGTTTGGGTTTAATCTCAGACGGAACTTTCTCAACCTTTCAAACAACTTTTTCAGGTTAACCAGATGTTCCTCTTCTGTTCTCGACTTGGCAATCATATCATCTACATAACATTCGATCTCCTTATGAATCAAGTCATGAAACAATGTCACCATCGCCCGCTGGTACGTTGCCCCTGCGTTTTTCAACCCAAAAGGCATTACTTTATAACAATATGTACCCCACGGAGTAATGAACGTGGTCTTCTCCATGTCTTCAGGTGCCATCTTGATCTGGTTGTACCCGGAGAACCCGTCCATAAATGAGAACACTGAAAATTGAGCTGTATTATCGACCAGCACATCAATATGAGGTAGTGGAAAATCATCTTTCGGGCTAGCTTTATTAAGATCTCGATAATCCACACACATTCTCACTTTTCCATCTTTCTTCGGTACTGGCACGATGTTGGCTACCCATGGAGGATACTTTGTCACAGCAAGAAAACCAGCGTCCCACTGCTTCTGGACTTCCTCCTTAATCTTTAAGGCCATGTCGGGGTGAGTCCGACGAAGTTTCTGCTTGACTGGCGGACATTCTTCTCTCAATGGTAGCCTGTGCACGACAATATCCGTATCCAACCCCGGCATGTCTTGATACGACCAGGCGAAGATGTCAACATACTCGCGCAACATTTCCGTCAAAGTTTGCTTCACATCTGCTTGCAAGCTGGCACCAATCCTGATCTCTTTCTTGGCGTCCTTGGTACCAATATTGATGATTTCTACAGTCTCCTGATGAGGCTGGATGACCCTTTCCTCTTGTTTCAACAATCTGGCCAGTTCTTCAGAAAGTTCACAATCTTTCCCATCCCCTTCTTCGGCTTGATAAATCGGATTGTCAAAGTCATACATGGCCATATCAAAATCGTTATCAGTGGTATCCGGAGGATCAAGTCTGCATGAACGGGTTTATGCCTTATTTTAGAATTTATTTTTAAGCAAAACAAAAGAAAATGAAACATTGCCATTTTATATTTTTTTGTGCAAAAATAAAAACTGAAAGACAGAGAACAAAATTTGATTGCAAAACGTCCTTTATTAATGATTAAACATTGCAAATGCAACCATGGTGGCCCTACAAATGAATCTATACGCCTTGGGCAGAGCGCAAGATTTTGACATGCATTATGGTTAGAAAAAACAAAGAAAAATTACTCTGTCTGAAGAGTAACCCGGATGACTTCTTCAACGAACCAGTTCTGCACTTGTTGTCCCGGAACATGAGGGCGTACCCAGTTGTCCAGGTCACAATCACTGTCAACACTATCCTCCGTGGCTGCACAAGACTGGTCCATGTAGATAATTCCCCCACTATTGAAAGTAATGGGTCCCCTGCTCCCCGCATCTGAAGTTGTAGAGGGATGATAACCAATACCAAATTTGTCTTCCTTCATTGGGGTCTCTATCAACCTGCCCCAACCTTGGGCGTTGCCTGCCCTGACGACTTCGACAGCTTGTTTGTAAGATAAAATGGAGGTACCAGCCCCAACTGGTACAGAAGAAGACTCAGGTGCATCGTCAATATTGACTGCTTCGAATGATTGGCACAGCATCTCATGAATTTCCCCATCCATTTCAATGTACTTGAACGTGGACAAGTGACTCACAAAGATGTCTTCTTCCCCACACACTGTCACAACCTGCCCTTCAAACTCATACTTCAGCTTTTGATGTAGAGTAGAAGTAACAGCCCCGGCTCCGTGAATCCAAGGGCATCCCAATAGGCAGCTATATGCAGGTTGTATGTCCATTACATGGAACGTGGATTTGAATACCTGTGGTCCAATTTGTACGGGCAATTCCACCTCACCAAACACAGATCGTCTGGTCCCATCGAATGCTCTGACCACCAATTCACTAGGCCTTAAGATCAAACCGTCAACTTCCAGCTTCATTAATGCCTTCTTGGGCAAGACATTGAGTGATGAACCAGTGTCTACCAGTACATGAGATAACACTGCGCCCTTACACTACATCGTGATATGCAAAGCCTTATTATGGTTTCTTCCTTCAACAGTCAAATCTCTACTTGTAAAGCCCAAGCCATGGCTGACATTAACATTGGAGATTACGCCCTCGAGCTGATTAACAGTAATTTCTTGCGGCACGTACGCACTCTTCAACACTTTCAACAACGCCTGCCGGTGCGCATCAGAGCACATCAATAGTGACAGGATTGAAATCTTTGAAGGGGTCTGATTCAGTTGGTCCACGATCTTATAATCGCTTTTCTTGATTATCTTCATAAATTCTTCCATTTCCTTATCAAAAGTAATCTTTGTCTCTGCTTCAGGTGAAGGCTCACTTTCAACCACCTATTTACCCTTAGCCTTTGCTGCAGCTTCTACCTCCTTATCACTTCTCAAGGTTGGGGGAGCGAACAACCTTCCACTCCTTGTAAAACCCCCTACACCCCCTACGTTATCAATATTTGGGCTGACTGATGACTCAACTTCCTGCTTTTTACCTTCGTAATATACATCTGCCCCATAGTGCCATGGGATAGCCTTCGTAGACGTGAACGGAATTGGTCCTGGCACCGTGATAGTGACAGGACTGGGCCTTTCTGGCGCAACACTCGCCACGGGAACTGCATTGACCGGCATTTGAATCTCAGCGGGAGTGTAATAGATGGTCACGGTTGATATCTCATCAGTGTCTTTCACGACTCTGTCGAACTGTAGACATCCTTCATCGATCAGATTCTGTAAACCCATCTTCAACTTATCACAGCCGTTCTCCTGATTCATACACTCAGAGCACTCTTGATTACAGCCCGGGAACACCCGTCCCTTCAATAAACGATCTTTTACCACCAACAAAGAAGTTTTCACTTGATGGATATCTGTCACCAGATTCAATCTCCTCCCATCTTCAATAGCGTACACATTTGCTGCACTATGATCAGGCATGGGATGCTGAGTAATATTAGGAGCGGGAGAAAAATTGATGGCTTTAGCATCAATCAAATCTTGTACTTTATGATGGAAAGCCCAGCATTTTTCAATGGAGTGCCCCTGAGCACCTGAGTGGAACTCACAACGAGCATTAGCATCGAAGTTAGGTGGCAGGTTTCCAGCAACCGGAGCTTTCATAGTACGGAGTTCTACCAACTTTAACTCGAGTAGCCGGGGCAACAGCGCGGCATAAGTCATAGGGATAGGATCCATCTTACGATCCCTCTGTCTAGACCTTTGCTGGAAAAAAGGTTGTTGCTGTTGAACTTGTTGTTGGGGTTGTTGTTTCTGAACAGACGGTGTGGGGATTGTTACAGCATCTACCTGATAATAAGCTCGAGAACGCCCTCTGTCTCGTCCTCTAAACACAGCATTCGTATCACCTTCTCGTCTTTTCTGGTTACTAGCAAACGGTTTCTTCGTCCCCGAAGAGCCAGCCCCACTCACATCCTGGATCTTTCCAAGCTTTAACAGACTTTCTATTCTTTCTCCCGCAATTACAATATCAGCAAATCCAGTCGACGGACAAGCAGCTAATCTATCCAGATAGGCCCCTTGCAAGGTGCCCATGAACATATCTGCCATTTCTCTGTCTGACAAGGGAGGTTGGACCTGGGCAGCCATTTCCCTCCACCTCTGTGCATATTCTTTAAAACTCTCCTTGGCATTTTGTGACAATCCCTGCAATTGGGTGCGGTTGGGCGCCATGTCAATATTATATTGGTATTGCTTCAGGAACGCTTCTGCCAGATCTTTCCAATTCTTCACAGCAGCTCTATTCAACTTCATATACCAGGTCAAAGACGCCCCCGCCAGACTGTCCTGAAAATAGTGCATCCATAGCTTCTCGTCATCCGTATGGGCTGAAATCTTCCCAAAGTAAGCTTGAAGATGCGTTTGGGGACACGCATTGCCGTGATACTTATCGAAAGTGGGAGGCTTGAATTTAGGGGGAATTCTGACTCCTGAGACCAGCCCCAAGCTGGTAACATCAATACCCATAGAGTTCTTGCATTCTATGGCCCTGATCTTCTCTGCTAACTCATCATACCTTCGATCCCCTTGATTACCCACATCAGCATCCAGCAGAGTAAATTGGTCTTCCAGAGTATCCTCAAGAGTAACACCAGCATGCCTACCATTTCCATTACCCCGATTGTTACCACCAGGAGGAGGGTTGCCACCGGGAGGAGGAATGCCATGTCCCTGTGAATTGTCATGATGATCACCTTCGGGCCCATTGTCGGGACGCTCTACCAGAAGCCTCAGTCTCTCCTGATTTTGCGCCATGCCAGTCATGAGGGTCATGAACTGGTCCATACGCGCCCTCATTTCCGCCAAATCACTTTGCACTTGATCCATGATTCTTACTTGATTCCTTCGCGTCGAATATCGGTGAATATGACTCTCCGCTATACTGCCTGAAACCAAATAAAGGTTAGAGACCCTGCAACGAGTACCTGAAAAGCAAGTAACAAAAATGTAAAATGATATGCAATGCCATGCAATGCCATGTTTGTCATTTCCGAGGTGCTTTATACCCTGATTCCAATCTAACCACAGAAATCTGAAGACCAGAAATTGTGATATAAAGAGACGTGTCATGGTCATGTGCTTGTGTGCGGCTATCTGATAAGAAATAATCCTGAATAAAACTGCTCATACTCATTCAACAAAATATTCAAGTACATTTAAGAAAGGTTCCACCGCAAATGCAATACAAGGAAAAATGGATCCATCAACAAGCCTGATGGTAGCCATTAACAACAAAATACAGGGAAAAGAACATCAATCTGACAATTCCACACCCTTCAGCTTATCACTTGAGTATTTGATCTCCTCAAAAAGTATACGGGTACGCTGGTGATTCGGCTTTTCAATCATTTCTTTGATCAAGACATCCCTTTTCTCAAGAGCTTCAGTTAAAGATCCCATATGCAGCATCAGAGCCTCGTCATCACACACTCCTTTGTGTCTCTTTATGCCAGCTTGCGTCTTGAGTATCTCTCTTTCTACCATGGCTTCTTCAAGCTCTTTCTTGGTATTCTTCAACTGGCTTCTAACTTCTTCTAACTGCTCTTGACTTTTATCGAGACTTTCCCGATACTTTCTCCTCTGCTCATGTGCCTTTTTAAGCTCCTCGTCTTTAGTCTTCGACTGATCCTTTAACTCGGCATTTTCAATTCTGACTTCATCCCAAGCTTGACGAAGTTGAGCTAATGAATCCTTGCTTCGGGCTAAAGCCTGTTTTGTAATCTTGTGAGCCTGACTAGTGTCATCTGCTCCCAGAGTAAGTTTCCGAAAGTACCGAGCTCGGTCATCAAAATCTTCCTCTTTGTCAGCCAAGGTTTTTTCCGCTTTCAAGGCTCTCTTTTCCAACTCTTTGTTGTCAGCTAGAGCTTTCTGAAGACATCTGCTCATTCCAGAATTCTCTATCTGCAACTCTCTGACCATTTTCTTCCACTTCTCACATTCTTCAATAGCCACCATAGTGGGTTGTTCTGGCTGTACTGCACATAAAAGAGGCCCCCTTGAAAAGGGTAAAAGCAATTCCTTTACTTTCGTCTCCATCCATCTGTCATATTCAGGATAAGATCTACAATCTCCTTTTCCAAAAACTGCTTTTCCAATTTTGTGCTTATCTTTCCAAGCATTCACTACTTCTACCACCTTCGCATCTTTAGTTCCTGTAAAGAATAAAGATTCTTCCACATCTTGCTCTGTAGGAGGATCCCTGGAAGCATACCCAAACTGTCGGATGGCCAAAACTGGATTATAATTGATCCCTCATTTTCTGCCAATCAAAGGCACATTTGGAAAATTTCCGCATCTTGTGACAAGCTCTATTCTCAATAACCGGTGATCAAACCATACAATGTTATCAGCAGTTAAACTCATCAATCGTTTAGACCATTTCGCCACATCTTTGGTTTCCACAAAGGCACCTGTCTGAGGCAAATGCTTGAAAAACCAATGACTCAGCAGTGGAGTGCAACAACTAACAGATCCTCCCCTCCTTTTCTCATTCTTGTAATGCACGGAATGATAAAAATCTCCTAACAAAGTAGGGACTGGATTTTTAAGGACAAAAACTCTCGTTGCTTGCATATCCACAAAGTCTTGCTGATTGGGAAAGAAAACTAGGCCATATATGCAGAGAGCCAGAATGGAATTGTAAACCGTCCAATTTTTAGCACTTGCAGCCTCTTGGGCCTGTCCAGACAGAAATTCTAAATGAAATCCGCTGACTCCATTTTTACTGCTCACACCACTCTTTATCAATGCCTGATCCATTTGTAAAGCAGCAGCAATTTCTTTTACGCTGGGAGAACTACCAGAGAAAAATGGTATTGCCGACGTGATCGGAATTCCCAAAATAAATGAGAATTCTTCCAGTGTTGGCATCAAAATGTAATCTGAAAAAAGAAAGCACCTCAACGAAGGCTCGTAGAACTGCAGCAGAGTGTGCAAAGCATCATGTTCATACTTGGTGATTGTACGGACCATCCCAACCAAATTCCCGTAGCTCTTCTGAAACCTATCAAGAATACCCGGACCAGCCATATCTATAACTTTGAGCAATGAATCCAAAACAGGATCTGGAAACTTGTAAGACACATTGTTCTTTCTCTCGGCGACGATCTCTGTTGAACCCATGGATTGGAATCAGAAATGTATTATGCACCTGAAAATGACAAACATAACTGTTATGATATGATAATGCAATGCAAAAGGGCATGTGATCAGGTAATCAAGTGTCTGTGTCTGTATTGAACTGTGTGCACTGTGTCTCTGTACTGAATCTGGCAATATCTGAGATGAACACTTAAATCACTGTCATAAGATACAATGTCTGAAATCATCATAGAATCACGAGTAAGGTAGGTAGGAGGCTGGGTTTCCTGCAAACCTGTAAACATCCCGCCCATGCTCACATGTGGTTCTTAGAAAATAAGGCTTGTCAGCTTCGGAGGTTTGAGAAGCAATAGCACATTCAGCCCGTAGGATACAATGCTACGCCAATCAAAGAGGTCGTCCACTGACTCCCCTTAGAAAATAAAGGTCATCCTATGCAAGTTCCAAAGTGGGTCCTCGGGTGCGAATGGGTTTGCCACAGAATGTGGTCTGCCATTGTCACCACTAAAGAGGGATATTTCCACAAAGGTCCTCATGATCGGTCACTAGAGTCGACAGCTCTCTAGATCTACATCCTGGAATACGCAAGATGCGTATGCCACGACGTGTCCCAAGATAGCCTCGTCTAGCTGTGAATTTCGTGAACACCCAACGCACTCCAAACGGCACGTAGGTCCCACTACTCTCCACTCTAATTCTAAGTGTATACTCAAGCCTGTGTAATGGGCTTATCTCTCAGAAATCCCGCCCGCCAAACAGAAAACAACACAGTCCAGTATAGCATAATATATCATATGAAATGAAAATGCTAAAATACGGTAAATACAGTAATGTACAGTAAAGCAGTAAATAACCATACAATAAAACAGTAAATACAACACAACAGTAAACACCCAATGAAAGAAAAGCAGACAAGCGCTAGGATTGACTCGCTTAGGGATGGACCAGCAATAATCCCCAGCAGAGTCGCCAGCTGTCGCTCCCGGGATTTTCATCCTAGTACAAACGCGAAAGTGGCACCGAAACAGAGTCGCCAGCAATGTGTATTTACCCCAAAAGAGGGAAAGGAAACACCGCATAAACCTGAAGAGAAGGAAAAAGCATGGTCTTGCGACCAAGAGAACTGGGTTCGGGAGTCGGTTACGCGAGAGGAAGGTATTAGCACCCCCTCGCGTCCATCGTACCCGATGGGATCCACGCTTGCTTGCTTCAATCAAAGGGTGATAGAAAAGAATACTGAGAAAGAACTAAAAGAAAGAAAAACAAATGTAGGGAAAATAAAAGAAATGCTCGCATGGGCCCTACCCCACTGCCTACGTATCTCATCGGGAGCACGAGAATCAGAGCGACGTAGTTCCCCTCACTAGGGATGGATTGTGTTTTTTAAGGAACGGCTAACGTTCTAGCTCAGGTGTTGCAGGCTCGCTGGTCCGAGTGCGTTACCATCTTGCAAGAGAACGAGTAGAAGCGCGTTCGTGCGTTGAGAATGAATGAGATGAGAAAAGAATTCCCGAAGGAAAGACGTTATTGTTTGTTTTTGTCTTTTAGAAGTTTTTTCCATTTATTTGCATATGACAGTGTATCTGAATCTTAGTCATTGGAATGTGTACATTCTCACATTCCAAGATGGAATGAGTAAGGAAGTACACTAAGGGTGAAGAAGACCCTCACACTTAGTTCCAATTATCAAGGTTCAAACACACTAGCATACTTGTGTTTATTAAGTGTTTTGTTGATTATGAAGTGAAGAAGTGTTTTTTGTTATTTGCACCTTCAACAAGTATTGCATTTAAGTCCCTCATACAAGATCAAATATGTAACACATTGACCTAAGATGGGCCATATGCTACACATTCTAAGATTACAAGAGAAGACCCCTTATAATCTTTTCTTTATATGAAAGGCCTAAATGCAATAAATGCCTACCTTTGTTAGATATTTTGAATTTTCTTTGAGATGAGAAAAGAGACTCAAGAGAGGATAAAGGTAAAAATCTATATGGACTAAGACTCCATCCTAATTGATTAGTTAAGGGAGTGATCCTAAGGTTTGTGAGGTTTCAACCTAAAGTCTAAAGAAAGAATGAATTAAACAATTCACTTCTAAAGTAGAAGATGAATTGTAGTTCACAAAGGGAAAGTGATGAGTTATTAAAAGAAAGCACATAAGTGCTTAACAAAACACAAAATGGAATTGTAAAAGAGAAAGGATAGAAGTTGAATGTGGATTCCTTATCCACACTCAATTGAAACTTACCAAAGCCCCTACATGGTTAGTAAACATGTATAAGAAGTATAAGAAGTAAAAGAACATGTAATGCATCATAAAACTCAAAAGAACTAAATGAGAAACCAAATCCTAGAGCCACAATCAGAATGTACATCATATGGATAACAAATGAATATCATCATACAAGTGCAAGTGAATAGGCAACAAACATCATCCATTAGCATTTAAACATATTACAAGAAGAAAGGGTAGATGAAAGATGGAAAGAAATGAAAAGGACATGCATAAATGGAACATATACATCAACAACCAGAATTGAAACTAAATAAAAAAAGGTTTATGAACATCTCGAAAGTATCCATGAATCAACCATCAAGACATTCAAGAAGTAATAGAAGAAGAAGTGAGATGAAAGCTCAAAAAGAAGATGCAAGCAATACATGTTAGGATGCACAAAGTTCAAGTTGAAATGAACATGTGAAGATGACCTATAATGTGCAACAATGACCTATAATATCACTTGAATGACTCATACAACTATGCAAATGCTCATACAAATATGCACAAAAGAGTTCATGCAAACATGCACTAAAGTTATGATGACATGACATGTATTATGCTTCAAATGTAATGCATTAAACAAAAACCAAATGGATTCATGAAAATTATGCCAGCATATTATTGGAATGCCTAGGTCAGAAATGCATCATACATCAAGATAGCATGTAAAAATTCAGAGCAAAATGACTTCAAACAAAGCAATTAGGTCAAATTGAAACATCATGCAAAGTGGTGCAAATATAGGCATCAAAACATGTCATAAATTGACTTAAAAAATCAAACAAAAATCATCTAGCATGCTTCAATGTATTGGTGAATCAATGCAAAAAGAACCATGTCAAAACAGTTTGTAATGAGCAAGAACAAAATTAAACAAATTCATGTATCATGCTTAGAATGCATCTAAATGGAAATTCAAAGAAAATTATGGACCAGGGGTAAAAAGGTCATAAAATCAGAAAATAAAATCATCAAAAATTTCCTAAATGTTTTAAGAATACACATGAATTTTTGTAGAATTCTATGATGCCATTTGATATTTTTAAAAATTGAAAAGTAAACGTGTAGAAAAATGGAAAAATAAAATGAAATAGAAATGAAGACTGGGGGTGTAAACATAGCAATTGAACAGTTCAAATTAATTGGGCTTTCAAAAATGGAGGTGTGGATAGCAATCTGATTAAGTCCATTTACGCGCAAAACACCATAATAAGCATGCACTTTCAGTCAACAAACTTGACTCACTATTAGCCATTGGATCAAGTGCAGTCAATACAAAAGTCAAGGTAATCAAATCATGTATATCACAATGCTAGTACACCATAATAACCATGTAGGAACACGCACGCAAGCATCAGAGGGATTAAAATGGAACACGTGACACACACCATCCTCATTTATTCGCTGGCAACACCACCACCCTTGGATCAAAACAAATCAGACGGACATGAACAAATCTGGCATTCAAAACCCTAATAAAACCTCACCGGCCGGAGAGGGACCTCCGGTCACCTTCTCCGGCCATCTCCGGCACTGCAATCAGTCAAACGTTCCAAAAATTTATGCAATGCACACCAAAATGTTCAGGAAGTCACGTAGAGCATGAATCTAGGATTAGTTTTCACAAACAACACACAATCAGAGAGAATCGAAGCAATGAAATTAGCCCTAGGTTTTGGATCTAAGCTTCTAAGAAGCTCTATCAACTAGCCAGAGTTCGTAGCTTCTAGTAAGCTCTAAACACCACAAAAACAAGCTAGATTCAGTAGAAAAATTGAGGAAGAATCAAAACCTGAAAATGTGAAGGACTTTGAAGTGTTGAGAAAAACCAGAGAACTTGAGCTCTTGAACTCGTTGAGCAAAATAAATGCTGCTTGTTCTTGAGATCTTGAAGAAAATCACGATGAAAACTCAACTGAACTGAAACTACCCTTGCTGGAATAAACCTCTTCTCTCTGACTCTTGATCCAAAAGTGGAATGTTGATGATGATGAAGATGAAATGTGATAGAGGATGGTGAGAGTCGTGTGGAATCAGAGAGAGATTAGAAAGAAAGTGAGAGAGAGCTTGGAGTGTTTTGAGAGAATGTGGTAAATGAAGTTTTTTTTTTTTCAAACTATGAAGTAAAGTCTTTGTTTTATAGTGTGTGCTAACTACGGTTCAGTGGGTGAGTTAAATGAGTCATCATTGGGTTAAGTGAGTCATCCCTAACTAACTGAGTCAAGTTAGTTAGGGAGAGCTATGGTAAGGTGCAGTTGGCCCATGATATGCTATGGTGAGAGTAATGATAAGATGAATTGGCACGGCTTGTGTAGCAGCTTGCAGCAGTAGCTTGTGGTGGAAGTTTCATACATTTCCCTTCTCATGTAAGAAGCAGCATGGTGGAGGCACGTGCATGAATTGTTTGGTTTAATGAGGAAATGGACTGAAGTGATCATGAAAGTTTGTTGAATGACTGAACCAAAAATAATGTGTGAATTACTATACAAGACAGTCAATGCATCAATGCAAATGGTGATGTTTGAACATGGATTTCTTTATGACCAATGCATGAAAATGGATCATCTTGGTGTCAATGGATTGAGGATGCATCATAGAACATGTTTGATGTTTGAATCCAAGTGAAATAATGCCTTTAAAGTGATGAAAAATGACTTAGAACACAAGGATGTGAGACTGCATCATGGGCGTGTGAGTGAGGTTGGCTGGCAAGGCATGTTGGCATGGGATTTTCAGCATAATCACCATGACTTTGGCCCCATATATCGCCTCTATAACTTGATCAAATGGAATTTTGTCCAACATGAGTATTGAAGATGACACTACAAGGAACAACTTTGATGTTGAAAAGTTTTTCATTTGAGGTCTTTAACCATGAGAAAAATGAGTGGACATTTGTCCCACCACATGCTTGTTAAAATGACTGCGCGCATGACCTGAAAATTCTTGGTCATGACCTAGTTTTGCCCAAGTTTGTCTCAACTTTGATCAATCATATCTCACTCAATATTTATCCAATGGAGATGTTCTACACATGGATTTGAAGCTTAAAGCAAGACCTTTTGTTGTGGCTGAGTGGAATTTTCATTTGATGCCCCAATTTTAAATGGCCTTGGCTCAAACTCTGATGCAGAATGGCCAAAACTTACTATTTTTAGTAACCCTACTTCACCCAAAAATGGCAACTTTCCACATCTTGATTTTTTTATGATTCCTTTGGAGTTTCTTGACCAAATTTTGCACATTGGACACATATAACATGAATTTCATGAATTTGGCCTCAAAAAGTCAAGAGTTGACTTTTTCCTCTGATTATTTGACTTTGCCCCAATTTCTCTGATTCTTGATCTTTCTTCCAATTGAACCACTTCTAAAACCAATTGAGATGCAATCTTCCACATACATATACCTAAGAACATGTAGAATATCATGACAACAAGCTTTGTCCAAAAAATCAGAGATATCCTGATTTTATTAGAAACCCTAATTTTGACCCTCTCTGGTTAAGAGGAAATTGCACATCTTCCAAATCCAAATTCCTCAGAGTATGTTGTGTATCCTCTTAAAGGATGATGAGAAATGCCACTTGAGAATGATTTTGAATCAATGAGCTATCTCTTTTGAGGGTTTTCCTTCAATTTTTGAACCTCTTGCATGTTGAAGTATGTATTGCTTCAATCTCCCATTGGATCTCACTTCCTTGAGATTGTGGATGATCAATTGAGATGGTATGAGACATGAGAGACTCTTGGCTTGCCTTGAGTCAACTTGATTGACCTTTTTGTGCTTTGGATGATCTCTTGATTGTCCACCTTCCACCTGATCACATACCCTGATGGTAAGAAGGATGCCATGCTTCATTTTTCTATGTTAAATGCAATGTAATGTTAATGAGGTGGATATGATATGATAAATGATAATGCCATGCTATGATGACAAAGAGGGAGAGAAAATTTTGGGGTATTACAGACGTTTAGGATCATGTTTGACTTGGTTTCAAACAACGGGTGCATGTCTGACTCGAAGTTTAGGTTCAAGTTTGACCTTGTTTCAAACGACGGGTTCATGTTGGACTCGATGTTTAGGTTCATGTTTGACTTGGTTTCAAACAACGGGTTCATGTCTGACTCGAAGCTTAGGTTCATGTTTGACCTGGTTCAAATGACGAGTTCATGTCTGACTCGAAGTTTAGGTTCATGTTTGACCTGGTTTTGAACAATGGGTTCATGTCTGACTCGAAGTTTAGGTTCATGTTTGACCTGGTTTCAAACGACGGGTTCATGTCTGACTCGACATTTAGGATCATGTTTGACTTGGTTTCAAACAACGGGTTCATGTCTGACTCGAAGTTTAGGTTCAAGTTTGACCTTGTTTCAAACGACGGGTTCATGTTGCACTCGATGTTTAGGTTCATGTTTGACCTGAGTTCAAACAACGGGTTCATGTCTGACTCGAGGTTTAGGTTCATGTTTGACACGGTTTCAAATGACGGGTTCATGTCTGACTAGAAGATTAGGCTCATGTTTGACCTGGTTCAAACGACGGGTTCATGTCTGACTCGAAGTTTATGTTCATCTTTGACCTGATTTCAAACAACGAGTTCATGTCTGACTCGAAGTTTAGGTTCATGTTTGACCTGGTTTCAAACAACGAGTTCATATCTGACTCAAAGTTTAGGTTCATGTTTGACCTGAGTTCAAACAACGGGTTCATGTCTGACTCGAAGTTTAGGTTCATGTTTGACCTAGTTTCAAACAACGGGTTCATGTCTGACTCGAAGTTTAAGTTCATGTTTGACCTGGCTTCAAATGACGGGTTCATGTCTGACTCGATGTTTAGGTTCATGTTTGACCTGGTTTCAAACAACAGGTTCATGTCTGACTCGAAGTTTAGGTTCATGTTTGACCTTGTTTCAAACGACGGGTTCATGTCTGACTCGATGTTTAGATTCATGTTTGACCTGGTTTCAAACAACGGGTTCATGTCTGACTCAAAGTTTAGGTTCATGTTTGACTTGGTTTCAAACAACGGGTTCATGTTTGATTCGAAGTTTAGGTTCATGTTTGACTTGGTTTCAAACAAAGGTTCATGTCTGACTCGAAGTTTAGGTTCAGGTTTAACCTGGTTTCAAACGACGGGTTCTTGTATGACTCGATATTTAGGTTCATGTTTAACCTGGTTTCAAACAACAGGTTCATGTCTGACTCGAAGTTTAGGTTCAAGTTTGACCAGGTTTCAAACAACGGGTTCATGTCTGATTCGAAGTTTAGGTTCATGTTTGACCTGGTTTCAAACGACAAGTTCATGTCTGACTCGAGGTTTAGGTTCATGTTTGACATGGTTTCAAATGACGGGTTCATGTCTGACTAGAAGTTTAGGCTCATGTTTGACCTGGTTCAAACGACGGGTTCATGTCTGACTCGAAGTTTAGGTTCATGTTTGACCTGGTTTCAAACAACGAGTTCATATCTGACTCGAAGTTTAGGTTCATGTTTGACCTGAGTTCAAACAACGGGTTCATGTCTGACTCGAAGTTTAGGTTCATGTTTTACCTTGTTTCAAACAACGGGTTCATGTCTGACTCGAAGTTTAAGTTCATGTTTGACCTGGCTTCAAATGACGGGTTCATGTCTGACTCGAAGTTTAGGTTCATGTTTGACCTGGTTTTGAACAATGGGTTCATGTCTGACTCGAAGTTTAGGTTCATGTTTGACCTGGTTTCAAACGACGGGTTCATGTCTGACTCGACGTTTAGGATCATGTTTGACTTGGTTTCAAACAACGGGTTCATGTCTGACTCGAAGTTTAGGTTCAAGTTTGACCTTGTTTCAAACGACGGGTTCATGTTGGACTCGATGTTTAGGTTCATGTTTGACCTGGTTTCAAACAACGGGTTCATGTCTGACTCGAAGCTTAGGTTCATGTTTGACCTGGTTCAAATGACGAGTTCATGTCTGACTCGAAATTTAGGTTCATGTTTGACCTAGTTTCAAACAACGGGTTCATGTCTGACTCGAAGTTTAGTTTCATGTTTGACCTGAGTTCAAACAACGGGTTCATGTCTGACTCGAAGTTTAGGTTCATGTTTGACCTAGTTTCAAACAACGGGTTCATGTCTGATTGATGTTTAGGTTCATGTTTGACCTGGTTTCAAACAACGGGTTCGTGTCTGACTCGAAGTTTAGGTTCATGTTTGACCTGGTTTCAAACAACGGGTTCATGACTGACTCGAAGTTTTGGTTCATGTTTCACCTGGTTTCAAACAACGAGTTCATGTCTGAATCGAAGTTTAGGCTCATGTTTGACCTGGTTCAAATGACGGGTACATGTCTGACTGGAAGTTTAGGTTCATGTTTGACCTGGTTTCAAACAACGAGTTCATATCTGACTCGAAGTTTAGGTTCATGTTTTACCTGAGTTCAAACAACGGGTTCATGTCTGACTCGAAGTTTAGGTTCATGTTTGACCTAGTTTCAAACAACGGGTTCATGTCTGACTCGAAGTTTAAGTTCATGTTTGACCTGGCTTCAAATGACGGGTTTATGTCTGACTCGAAGTTTAGGTTCATGTTTGACCTGGTTTCAAACAACGGGCTCATGTCTGACTCGAAGTTTAGGTTCATGTTTGACCTAGTTTCAAATGACGGGTTCATGTCTGACTCGAAGTTTAGGTTCATGTTTGACCTAGTTTCAAACAACGGGTTCATGTCTGACTCAAAGTTTAGGTTCATGTTTGACCTGAGTTCAAACAACGGGTTCATGTCTGACTCGAAGTTTAGGTTCATGTTTGACCTGGTTTCAAACGACGGGTTCATGTCTGACTCGAAGTTTAGGTTCATGTTTGACCTAGTTTCAAACAACGGGTTCATGTCTGATTGATGTTTAGGTTCATGTTTGACCTAGTTTCAAATGACGGGTTCATGTCTGACTCGAAGTTTAGGTTCATGTTTGACCTAGTTTCAAACAACGGGTTCATGTCTGACTCAAAGTTTAGGTTCATGTTTGACCTGAGTTCAAACAACGGGTTCATGTCTGACTCGAAGTTTAGGTTCATGTTTGACCTAGTTTCAAACAACGGGTTCATGTCTGATTGATGTTTAGGTTCATGTTTGACCTGGTTTCAAACAACGGGTTCGTGTCTGACTCGAAGTTTAGGTTCATGTTTGACCTGGTTTCAAACAACGGGTTCATGACTGACTCGAAGTTTTGGTTCATGTTTCACCTGGTTTCAAACAACGAGTTCATGTCTGAATCGAAGTTTAGGCTCATGTTTGACCTGGTTCAAATGACGGGTACATGTCTGACTGGAAGTTTAGGTTCATGTTTGACCTGGTTTCAAACAACGAGTTCATATCTGACTCGAAGTTTAGGTTCATGTTTTACCTGAGTTCAAACAACGGGTTCATGTCTGACTCGAAGTTTAGGTTCATGTTTGACCTAGTTTCAAACAACGGGTTCATGTCTGACTCGAAGTTTAAGTTCATGTTTGACCTGGCTTCAAATGACGGGTTTATGTCTGACTCGAAGTTTAGGTTCATGTTTGACCTGGTTTCAAACAACGGGCTCATGTCTGACTCGAAGTTTAGGTTCATGTTTGACCTAGTTTCAAATGACGGGTTCATGTCTGACTCGAAGTTTAGGTTCATGTTTGACCTAGTTTCAAACAACGGGTTCATGTCTGACTCAAAGTTTAGGTTCATGTTTGACCTGAGTTCAAACAACGGGTTCATGTCTGACTCGAAGTTTAGGTTCATGTTTGACCTGGTTTCAAACGACGGGTTCATGTCTGACTCGAAGTTTAGGTTCATGTTTGACCTAGTTTCAAACAACGGGTTCATGTCTGATTGATGTTTAGGTTCATGTTTGACCTGGTTTCAAACAACGGGTTCGTGTCTGACTCGAAGTTTAGGTTCATGTTTGACCTGGTTTCAAACAACGGGTTCATGACTGACTCAAAGTTTTGGTTCATGTTTCACCTGGTTTCAAACAACGAGTTCATGTCTGAATCGAAGTTTAGGGTCATGTTTGACCTGGTTCAAATGACGGGTACATGTCTGACTGGAAGTTTAGGTTCATGTTTGACCTGGTTTCAAACAACGAGTTCATATCTGACTCGAAGTTTTGGTTCATGTTTCACCTGGTTTCAAACAACGAGTTCATGTCTGAATCGAAGTTTAGGCTCATGTTTGACCTGGTTCAAATGACGGGTACATGTCTGACTGGAAGTTTAGGTTCATGTTTGACCTGGTTTCAAACAACGAGTTCATATCTGACTCGAAGTTTAAGTTCATGTTTGACCTGGCTTCAAATGACGGGTTCATGTCTGACTCGAAGTTTAGGTTCATGTTTGACCTGGTTTCAAACGAAGGGCTCATGTCTGACTCGAAGTTTAGGTTCATGTTTGACCTAGTTTCAAATGACGGGTTCATGTCTGACTCGAAGTTTAGGTTCATGTTTGACCTAGTTTCAAACAACGGGTTCATGTCTGACTCGAAGTTTAGGTTCATGTTTGACCTGGTTTCAAACGACGGGTTCATATCTGACTCGAGGTTTAGGTTCATGTTTGACACGGTTTCAAATGACGGGTTCATGTCTGACTAGAAGTTTAGGCTCATGTTTGAACTGGTTCAAACGACGGGTTCATGTCTGACTCGAAGTTTATGTTCATGTTTGACCTGGTTTCAAACAACGAGTTCATGTCTGACTCGAAGTTTAGGTTCATGTTTGCCCTCGTTTCAAACAACGAGTTCATATCTGACTCAAAGTTTAGGTTCATGTTTGACCTGAGTTCAAACAACGGGTTCATGTCTGACTCGAGGTTTAGGTTCATGTTTGACACGGTTTCAAATGACGGGTTCATGTCTGACTAGAAGTTTAGGCTCATGTTTGACCTGGTTCAAACGACGGGTTCATGTCTGACTCGAAGTTTATGTTCATCTTTGACCTGGTTTCAAACAACGAATTCATGTCTGACTCGAAGTTTAGGTTCATGTTTGACCTGGTTTCAAACAACGAGTTCATATCTGACTCAAAGTTTAGGTTCATGTTTGACCTGATTTCAAACAACGGGTTCATGTCTGACTCGAAGTTTAGGTTCATGTTTGACCTAGTTTCAAACAACGGGTTCATGTCTGACTCGAAGTTTAAGTTCATGTTTGACCTGGCTTCAAATGACGGGTTCATGTCTGACTCGAAGTTTAGGTTCATGTTTGACCAGGTTTCAAACAACAGGTTCATGTCTGACTCGAAGTTTAGGTTCATGTTTGACCTTGTTTCAAACGACGGGTTCATGTCTAACTCGATGTTTAGATTCATGTTTGACCTGGTTTCAATCGACGGGTTCATGTCTGACTCGAAGTTTAGGTTCATGTTTGACCTGGTTTCAAACAACGGGTTCATGTTTGATTCGAAGTTTAGGTTCATGTTTGACTTGGTTTCAAACAACGGGTTCATGTCTGACTCGAAGTTTAGGTTCAGGTTTAACCTGGTTTCAAACGACGGGTTCTTGTCTGACTCGATATTTAGGTTCATGTTTAACCTGGTTTCAAACAACAGGTTCATGTCTGACTCGAAGTTTAGGTTGATGTTTGACCAGGTTTCAAACAACGGGTTCATGTCTGATTCGATGTTTAGGTTCATGTTTGACCTGGTTACAAACAACGGGTTCACGTCTGATTCGAAGTTTAGGTTCATGTTTGACTTGGTTTAAAACGACAGGTTCATGTCTGACTCGAGGTTTAGGTCATGTTTGACATGGTTTCAAATGACGGGTTCATGTCTGACTAGAAGTTTAGGCTCATGTTTGACCTGGTTCAAACGACGGGTTCATGTCTGACTCGAAGTTTAGGTTCATGTTTGACCTGGTTTCAAACAACGAGTTCATATCTGACTCGAAGTTTAGGTTCATGTTTGACCTGAGTTCAAACAACGGGTTCATGTCTGACTCGGAGTTTAGGTTCATGTTTTACCTTGTTTCAAACAACGGGTTCATGTCTGACTCGAAGTTTAAGTTCATGTTTGACCTGGCTTCAAATGACGGGTTCATGTCTGACTCGAAGTTTAGGTTCATGTTTGACCTGGTTTTGAACAATGGGTTCATGTCTGACTCAAAGTTTAGGTTCATGTTTGACCTGGTTTCAAACGAAGGGTTCATGTCTGACTCGACGTTTAGGATCATGTTTGACTTGGTTTCAAACAACGGGTTCATGTCTGACTCGAAGTTTAGGTTCAAGTTTGACCTTGTTTCAAACGACGGGTTCATGTCGGACTCGATGTTTAGGTTCATGTTTGACCTGGTTTCAAACAACGGGTTCATGTCTGACTCGAAGCTTAGGTTCATGTTTGAATTGGTTCAAATGACGGGTTCATGTCTGACTCGAAATTTAGGTTCATGTTTGACCTAGTTTCAAACAACGGGTTCATGTCTGACTTGAAGTTTAGTTTCATGTTTTACCTGAGTTCAAACAACGGGTTCATGTCTGACTCGAAGTTTAGGTTCATGTTTGACCTAGTTTCAAACAACGGGTTCATGTCTGATTGATGTTTAGGTTCATGTTTGACCTGGTTTCAAACAACGGGTTCGTGTCTGACTCGAAGTTTAGGTTCATGTTTGACCTGGTTTCATGCAACGGATTCATGACTGACTCGAAGTTTTGGTTCATATTTCACCTGGTTTCAAACAACGAGTTCATGTCTGAATCGATGTTTAGGCTCATGTTTGACCTGGTTCAAATGACGGGTACATGTCTGACTGGAAGTTTAGGTTCATGTTTGACCTGGTTTCAAACAACGAGTTCATATCTGACTCGAAGTTTAGGTTCATGTTTTACCTGAGTTCAAACAACGGGTTCATGTCTGACTCGAAGTTTAGGTTCATGTTTGACCTAGTTTCAAACAACGGGTTCATGTCTGACTCAAAGTTTAAGTTCATGTTTGACCTGGCTTCAAATGACGGGTTCATGTCTGACTCAAAGTTTAGGTTCATCTTTGACCTGGTTTCAAACAACGGGTTCATGTCTGACTTGAAGTTTAGGTTCATGTTTGACCTAGTTTCAAATGACGGGTTCATGTCTGACTCGAAGTTTAGGTTCATGTTTGACCTAGTTTCAAACAACGAGTTCATGTCTGACTAAAAGTTTAGGTTCATGTTTGACCTGGCTTCAATTGACGGATTCATGTCTGACTCAAAGTTTAGGTTCATGTTTGACCTGGTTTCAAACAACGGGTTCATGTCTGACTCGAAGTTTAGGTTAATATTTGACCTGGTTTCAAATGACGGTTTCATGTCTGACTCGAGGTTTAGGTTCATGTTTGACATGGTTTCAAATGACGGGTTCATGTCTGACTAGAAGTTTAGGCTCATGTTTTACCTAGTTCAAACGACGGGTTCATGTCTGACTGGAAGTTTAGGTTCATGTTTGACCTAGTTTCAAACAACAGGTTCATGTCTGACTCGAAGTTTAGGTTCATGTTTGACCAGGTTCCAAACAACGGGTTCATGTCTGATTCGAAGTTTAGGTTCATGTTTGACCTGGTTTCAAACAACGGGTTCATGTCTGACTCGAAGTTTAGGTTCATGTTTGACCTGGTTTCAAACGACGGGTTCATATCTGACTCGAGGTTTAGGTTCATGTTTGACACGGTTTCAAATGACGGGTTCATGTCTGACTAGAAGTTTAGGCTCATGTTTGACCTGGTTCAAACGACGGGTTCATGTCTGACTCGAAGTTTATGTTCATGTTTGACCTGGTTTCAAACAACGAGTTCATGTCTGACTCGAAGTTTAGGTTCATGTTTGACCTGGTTTCAAACAACGAGTTCATATCTGACTCAAAGTTTAGGTTCATGTTTGACCTAAGTTCAAACAACGGGTTCATGTCTGACTCGAGGTTTAGGTTCATGATTGACCTAGTTTCAAACAACGGGTTCATGTCTGACTCTAAGTTTAGGTTCAGGTTTGACCTGGTTTCAAACGACGGGTTCATGTCTGACTCGAAGTTTATGTTCATGTTTGACCTGGTTTCAAACAACGAGTTCATGTCTGACTCGAAGTTTAGGTTCATGTTTGACCTGGTTTCAAACAACGAGTTCATATCTGACTCAAAGTTTAGGTTCATGTTTGACCTGAGTTCAAACAACGGGTTCATGTCTGACTCGAGGTTTAGGTTCATGATTGACACGATTTCAAATGACGGGTTCATGTCTGACTAGAAGTTTAGGCTCATGTTTGACCTGGTTCAAACGACGGGTTCATGTCTGACTCGAAGTTTATGTTCATCTTTGACCTGGTTTCAAACAACGAGTTCATGTCTGACTCGAAGTTTAGGTTCATGTTTGACCTTGTTTCAAACAACGAGTTCATATCTGACTCAAAGTTTAGGTTCATGTTTGACCTGAGTTCAAACAACGGGTTCATGTCTGACTCGAAGTTTAGGTTCATGTTTGACCTAGTTTCAAACAACGGGTTCATGTCTGACTCGAAGTTTAGGTTCATGTTTGACCTGGTTTCAAACGACGGGTTCATGTTTGATTCGAAGTTTAGGTTCATGTTTGACTTGGTTTCAAACAACGGGTTCATGTCTGACTCTAAGTTTAGGTTCAGGTTTGACCTGGTTTCAAACGATGGGTTCTTATCTGACTCGATATTTAGGTTCATGTTTAACCTGGTTTCAAACAACAGGTTCATGTCTGACTCGAAGTTTAGGTTCATGTTTGACCAGGTTTCAAACAACGGGTTCATGTCTGATTCGATGTTTAGGTTCATATTTGACCTGGTTACAAACAACGGGTTCATGTCTGATTCGAAGTTTAGGTTCATGTTTGACCTGGTTTCAAACGACAGGTTCATGTCTGACTCGAGGTTTAGGTTCATGTTTGACATGGTTTCAAATGACGGGTTCATGTCTGACTAGAAGTTTAGGCTCATGTTTGACCTGGTTCAAACGACGGGTTCATGTCTGACTCGAAGTTTAGGTTCATGTTTGACCTGGTTTCAAACAACGAGTTCATATCTGACTCGAAGTTTAGGTTCATGTTTGACCTGAGTTCAAACAACGGGTTCATGTCTGACTCGAAGTTTAGGTTCATGTTTTACCTTGTTTCAAACAACGGGTTCATGTCTGACTCGAAGTTTAAGTTCATGTTTGACCTGGCTTCAAATGACGGGTTCATGTCTGACTCGAAGTTTAGGTTCATGTTTGACCTGGTTTTGAACAATGGGTTCATGTCTGACTCGAAGTTTAGGTTCATGTTTGACCTGGTTTCAAACGACGGGTTAATGTCTGACTCGACGTTTAGGATCATGTTTGACTTGGTTTCAAACAACGGGTTCATGTCTGACTCGAAGTTTAGGTTCAAGTTTGACCTTGTTTCAAACGACGGGTTCATATCTGACTCGAAGTTTAAGTTCATGTTTGACCTGGCTTCAAATGATGGGTTCATGTCTGACTCGAAGTTTAGGCTCATGTTTGACCTGGTTCAAACGACGGGTTCATGTCTGACTGGAATTTTAGGTTCATGTTTGACCTAGTTTCAAACAACAGGTTCATGTCTGACTCGAAGTTTAGGTTCATGTTTGACCAGGTTCCAAACAACGGGTTCATGTCTGATTCGAAGTTTAGGTTCATGTTTGACCTGGTTTCAAACAACGGGTTCATGTCTGACTCGAAGTTTAGGTTCATGTTTGACCTAGTTTCAAACGACGGGTTCATATCTGACTCGAGGTTTAGGTTCATGTTTGACACGGTTTCAAATGACGGGTTCATGTCTGACTAGAAGTTTAGGCTCATGTTTGACCTGGTTCAAACGACGGGTTCATGTCTGACTCGAAGTTTATGTTCATGTTTGACCTGGTTTCAAACAACGAGTTCATGTCTGACTCGAAGTTTAGGTTCATGTTTGACCTGGTTTCAAACAACGAGTTCATATCTGACTCAAAGTTTAGGTTCATGTTTGACCTGAGTTCAAACAACGGGTTCATGTCTGACTCGAGGTTTAGGTTCATGTTTGGCACGGTTTCAAATGACGGGTTCATGTCTGACTAGAAGTTTAGGCTTATGTTTGACCTGGTTCAAACGACGGGTTCATGTCTGACTCGAAGTTTATGTTCATCTTTGACCTGGTTTCAAACAACGAGTTCATGTCTGACTCGAAGTTTAGGTTCATGTTTGACCTGGTTTCAAACAACGAGTTCATATTTGACTCAAAGTTTAGGTTCATGTTTGACCTGAGTTCAAAGAACGGGTTCATGTCTGACTCGAAGTTTAGGTTCATGTTTGACCTAGTTTCAAACAACGGGTTCATGTCTGACTCGAAGTTTAAGTTCATGTTTGACCTGGCTTCAAATGACGGGTTCATGTCTGACTCGAAGTTTAGGTTCATGTTTGACCTGGTTTCAAACAACAGGTTCATGTCTGACTCGAAGTTTAGGTTCATGTTTGACCTTGTTTCAAACGACGGGTTCATGTCTAACTCGATGTTTAGATTCATGTTTGACCTGGTTTCAATCGACGGGTTCATGTCTGACTCGAAGTTTAGGTTCATGTTTGACCTGGTTTCAAACAACGGGTTCATGTTTGATTCGAAGTTTAGGTTCATGTTTGACTTGGTTTCAAACAACGGGTTCATGTCTGACTCGAAGTTTAGGTTCAGGTTTAACCTGGTTTCAAACGACGGGTTCTTGTCTGACTCGATATTTAGGTTCATGTTTAACCTGGTTTCAAACAACAGGTTCATGTCTGACTCGAAGTTTAGGTTGATGTTTGACCAGGTTTCAAACAACGGGTTCATGTCTGATTCGATGTTTAGGTTCATGTTTGACCTGGTTACAAACAACGGGTTCACGTCTGATTCGAAGTTTAGGTTCATGTTTGACTTGGTTTAAAACGACAGGTTCATGTCTGACTCGAGGTTTAGGTCATGTTTGACATGGTTTCAAATGACGGGTTCATGTCTGACTAGAAGTTTAGGCTCATGTTTGACCTGGTTCAAACGACGGGTTCATGTCTGACTCGAAGTTTAGGTTCATGTTTGACCTGGTTTCAAACAACGAGTTCATATCTGACTCGAAGTTTAGGTTCATGTTTGACCTGAGTTCAAACAACGGGTTCATGTCTGACTCGGAGTTTAGGTTCATGTTTTACCTTGTTTCAAACAACGGGTTCATGTCTGACTCGAAGTTTAAGTTCATGTTTGACCTGGCTTCAAATGACGGGTTCATGTCTGACTCGAAGTTTAGGTTCATGTTTGACCTGGTTTTGAACAATGGGTTCATGTCTGACTCAAAGTTTAGGTTCATGTTTGACCTGGTTTCAAACGAAGGGTTCATGTCTGACTCGACGTTTAGGATCATGTTTGACTTGGTTTCAAACAACGGGTTCATGTCTGACTCGAAGTTTAGGTTCAAGTTTGACCTTGTTTCAAACGACGGGTTCATGTCGGACTCGATGTTTAGGTTCATGTTTGACCTGGTTTCAAACAACGGGTTCATGTCTGACTCGAAGCTTAGGTTCATGTTTGAATTGGTTCAAATGACGGGTTCATGTCTGACTCGAAATTTAGGTTCATGTTTGACCTAGTTTCAAACAACGGGTTCATGTCTGACTTGAAGTTTAGTTTCATGTTTTACCTGAGTTCAAACAACGGGTTCATGTCTGACTCGAAGTTTAGGTTCATGTTTGACCTAGTTTCAAACAACGGGTTCATGTCTGATTGATGTTTAGGTTCATGTTTGACCTGGTTTCAAACAACGGGTTCGTGTCTGACTCGAAGTTTAGGTTCATGTTTGACCTGGTTTCATGCAACGGATTCATGACTGACTCGAAGTTTTGGTTCATATTTCACCTGGTTTCAAACAACGAGTTCATGTCTGAATCGATGTTTAGGCTCATGTTTGACCTGGTTCAAATGACGGGTACATGTCTGACTGGAAGTTTAGGTTCATGTTTGACCTGGTTTCAAACAACGAGTTCATATCTGACTCGAAGTTTAGGTTCATGTTTTACCTGAGTTCAAACAACGGGTTCATGTCTGACTCGAAGTTTAGGTTCATGTTTGACCTAGTTTCAAACAACGGGTTCATGTCTGACTCAAAGTTTAAGTTCATGTTTGACCTGGCTTCAAATGACGGGTTCATGTCTGACTCAAAGTTTAGGTTCATCTTTGACCTGGTTTCAAACAACGGGTTCATGTCTGACTTGAAGTTTAGGTTCATGTTTGACCTAGTTTCAAATGACGGGTTCATGTCTGACTCGAAGTTTAGGTTCATGTTTGACCTAGTTTCAAACAACGAGTTCATGTCTGACTAAAAGTTTAGGTTCATGTTTGACCTGGCTTCAATTGACGGATTCATGTCTGACTCAAAGTTTAGGTTCATGTTTGACCTGGTTTCAAACAACGGGTTCATGTCTGACTCGAAGTTTAGGTTAATATTTGACCTGGTTTCAAATGACGGTTTCATGTCTGACTCGAGGTTTAGGTTCATGTTTGACATGGTTTCAAATGACGGGTTCATGTCTGACTAGAAGTTTAGGCTCATGTTTTACCTAGTTCAAACGACGGGTTCATGTCTGACTGGAAGTTTAGGTTCATGTTTGACCTAGTTTCAAACAACAGGTTCATGTCTGACTCGAAGTTTAGGTTCATGTTTGACCAGGTTCCAAACAACGGGTTCATGTCTGATTCGAAGTTTAGGTTCATGTTTGACCTGGTTTCAAACAACGGGTTCATGTCTGACTCGAAGTTTAGGTTCATGTTTGACCTGGTTTCAAACGACGGGTTCATATCTGACTCGAGGTTTAGGTTCATGTTTGACACGGTTTCAAATGACGGGTTCATGTCTGACTAGAAGTTTAGGCTCATGTTTGACCTGGTTCAAACGACGGGTTCATGTCTGACTCGAAGTTTATGTTCATGTTTGACCTGGTTTCAAACAACGAGTTCATGTCTGACTCGAAGTTTAGGTTCATGTTTGACCTGGTTTCAAACAACGAGTTCATATCTGACTCAAAGTTTAGGTTCATGTTTGACCTAAGTTCAAACAACGGGTTCATGTCTGACTCGAGGTTTAGGTTCATGATTGACCTAGTTTCAAACAACGGGTTCATGTCTGACTCTAAGTTTAGGTTCAGGTTTGACCTGGTTTCAAACGACGGGTTCATGTCTGACTCGAAGTTTATGTTCATGTTTGACCTGGTTTCAAACAACGAGTTCATGTCTGACTCGAAGTTTAGGTTCATGTTTGACCTGGTTTCAAACAACGAGTTCATATCTGACTCAAAGTTTAGGTTCATGTTTGACCTGAGTTCAAACAACGGGTTCATGTCTGACTCGAGGTTTAGGTTCATGATTGACACGATTTCAAATGACGGGTTCATGTCTGACTAGAAGTTTAGGCTCATGTTTGACCTGGTTCAAACGACGGGTTCATGTCTGACTCGAAGTTTATGTTCATCTTTGACCTGGTTTCAAACAACGAGTTCATGTCTGACTCGAAGTTTAGGTTCATGTTTGACCTTGTTTCAAACAACGAGTTCATATCTGACTCAAAGTTTAGGTTCATGTTTGACCTGAGTTCAAACAACGGGTTCATGTCTGACTCGAAGTTTAGGTTCATGTTTGACCTAGTTTCAAACAACGGGTTCATGTCTGACTCGAAGTTTAGGTTCATGTTTGACCTGGTTTCAAACGACGGGTTCATGTTTGATTCGAAGTTTAGGTTCATGTTTGACTTGGTTTCAAACAACGGGTTCATGTCTGACTCTAAGTTTAGGTTCAGGTTTGACCTGGTTTCAAACGATGGGTTCTTATCTGACTCGATATTTAGGTTCATGTTTAACCTGGTTTCAAACAACAGGTTCATGTCTGACTCGAAGTTTAGGTTCATGTTTGACCAGGTTTCAAACAACGGGTTCATGTCTGATTCGATGTTTAGGTTCATATTTGACCTGGTTACAAACAACGGGTTCATGTCTGATTCGAAGTTTAGGTTCATGTTTGACCTGGTTTCAAACGACAGGTTCATGTCTGACTCGAGGTTTAGGTTCATGTTTGACATGGTTTCAAATGACGGGTTCATGTCTGACTAGAAGTTTAGGCTCATGTTTGACCTGGTTCAAACGACGGGTTCATGTCTGACTCGAAGTTTAGGTTCATGTTTGACCTGGTTTCAAACAACGAGTTCATATCTGACTCGAAGTTTAGGTTCATGTTTGACCTGAGTTCAAACAACGGGTTCATGTCTGACTCGAAGTTTAGGTTCATGTTTTACCTTGTTTCAAACAACGGGTTCATGTCTGACTCGAAGTTTAAGTTCATGTTTGACCTGGCTTCAAATGACGGGTTCATGTCTGACTCGAAGTTTAGGTTCATGTTTGACTTGGTTTTGAACAATGGGTTCATGTCTGACTCGAAGTTTAGGTTCATGTTTGACCTGGTTTCAAACGACGGGTTCATGTCTGACTCGACGTTTAGGATCATGTTTGACTTGGTTTCAAACAACGGGTTCATGTCTGACTCGAAGTTTAGGTTCAAGTTTGACCTTGTTTCAAACGACGGGTTCATATCTGACTCGAAGTTTAAGTTCATGTTTGACCTGGCTTCAAATGATGGGTTCATGTCTGACTCGAAGTTTAGGCTCATGTTTGACCTGGTTCAAACGACGGGTTCATGTCTGACTGGAATTTTAGGTTCATGTTTGACCTAGTTTCAAACAACAGGTTCATGTCTGACTCGAAGTTTAGGTTCATGTTTGACCAGGTTCCAAACAACGGGTTCATGTCTGATTCGAAGTTTAGGTTCATGTTTGACCTGGTTTCAAACAACGGGTTCATGTCTGACTCGAAGTTTAGGTTCATGTTTGACCTAGTTTCAAACGACGGGTTCATATCTGACTCGAGGTTTAGGTTCATGTTTGACACGGTTTCAAATGACGGGTTCATGTCTGACTAGAAGTTTAGGCTCATGTTTGACCTGGTTCAAACGACGGGTTCATGTCTGACTCGAAGTTTATGTTCATGTTTGACCTGGTTTCAAACAACGAGTTCATGTCTGACTCGAACTTTAGGTTCATGTTTGACCTGGTTTCAAACAACGAGTTCATATCTGACTCAAAGTTTAGGTTCATGTTTGACCTGAGTTCAAACAACGGGTTCATGTCTGACTCGAGGTTTAGGTTCATGTTTGGCACGGTTTCAAATGACGGGTTCATGTCTGACTAGAAGTTTAGGCTTATGTTTGACCTGGTTCAAACGACGGGTTCATGTCTGACTCGAAGTTTATGTTCATCTTTGACCTGGTTTCAAACAACGAGTTCATGTCTGACTCGAAGTTTAGGTTCATGTTTGACCTGGTTTCAAACAACGAGTTCATATTTGACTCAAAGTTTAGGTTCATGTTTGACCTGAGTTCAAAGAACGGGTTCATGTCTGACTCGAAGTTTAGGTTCATGTTTGACCTAGTTTCAAACAACGGGTTCATGTCTGACTCGAAGTTTAAGTTCATGTTTGACCTGGCTTCAAATGACGGGTTCATGTCTGACTCGAAGTTTAGGTTCATGTTTGACCTGGTTTCAAACAACAGGTTCATGTCTGACTCGAAGTTTAGGTTCATGTTTGACCTTGTTTCAAACGACGGGTTCATGTCTGACTCGATGTTTAGGTTCATGTTTGACCTGGTTTCAAACCACGGGTTCATGTCTGACTCGAAGTTTAGGTTCATGTTTGACCTGGTTTCAAACAACGGGTTCATGTTTGATTCGAAGTTTAGGTTCATGTTTGACTTGGTTTCAAACAACGGGTTCATGTCTGACTCTAAGTTTAGGTTCAGGTTTGACCTGGTTTCAAACGACGGGTTCTTGTCTGACTCGATATTTAGGTTCATGTTTAACCTGGTTTCAAACGACGGGTTCATGTCTGACTCGAAGTTTATGTTCATCTTTGACCTGGTTTCAAACAACGAGTTCATGTCTGACTCGAAGTTTAGGTTCATGTTTGACCTGGTTTCAAACAACGAGTTCATATCTGACTCAAAGTTTAGGTTCATGTTTGACCTGAGTTCAAACAACGGGTTCATGTCTGACTCGAAGTTTAGGTTCATGTTTGACCTAGTTTCAAACAACGGGTTCATGTCTGACTCGAAGTTTAGGTTCATGTTTGACCTGGTTTCAAACGACGAGTTCATGTTTGATTCGAAGTTTAGGTTCATGTTTGACTTGGTTTCAAACAACGGGTTCATGTCTGACTCTAAGTTTAGGTTCAGGTTTGACCTGGTTTCAAACGATGGGTTCTTGTCTGACTCGATATTTAGGTTCATGTTTAACCTGGTTTCAAACAACAGGTTCATGTCTGACTCGAAGTTTAGGTTCATGTTTGACCAGGTTTCAAACAACGGGTTCATGTCTGATTCGATGTTTAGGTTCATATTTGACCTGGTTACAAACAACGGGTTCATGTCTGATTCGAAGTTTAGGTTCATGTTTGACCTGGTTTCAAACGACAGGTTCATGTCTGACTCGAGGTTTAGGTTCATGTTTGACATGGTTTCAAATGACGGGTTCATGTCTGACTAGAAGTTTAGGCTCATGTTTGACCTGGTTCAAACGACGGGTTCATGTCTGACTCGAAGTTTAGGTTCATGTTTGACCTGGTTTCAAACAACGAGTTCATATCTGACTCGAAGTTTAGGTTCATGTTTGACCTGAGTTCAAACAACGGGTTCATGTCTGACTCGAAGTTTAGGTTCATGTTTTACCTTGTTTCAAACAACGGGTTCATGTCTGACTCGAAGTTTAAGTTCATGTTTGACCTGGCTTCAAATGACGGGTTCATGTCTGACTCGAAGTTTAGGTTCATGTTTGACCTGGTTTTGAACAATGGGTTCATGTCTGACTCGAAGTTTAGGTTCATGTTTGACCTGGTTTCAAACGACGGGTTCATGTCTGACTCGACGTTTAGGATCATGTTTGACTTGGTTTCAAACAACGGGTTCATGTCTGACTCGAAGTTTAGGTTCAAGTTTGACCTTGTTTCAAACGACGGGTTCATATCTGACTCGAAGTTTAAGTTCATGTTTGACCTGGCTTCAAATGACGGGTTCATGTCTGACTCGAAGTTTAGGCTCATGTTTGACCTGGTTCAAACGACGGGTTCATGTCTGACTGGAATTTTAGGTTCATGTTTGACCTAGTTTCAAACAACAGGTTCATGTCTGACTCGAAGTTTAGGTTCATGTTTGACCAGGTTCCAAACAACGGGTTCATGTCTGATTCGAAGTTTAGGTTCATGTTTGACCTGGTTTCAAACAACGGGTTCATGTCTGACTCGAGGTTTAGGTTCATGATTAACCTAGTTTCAAACAACGGGTTCATGTCTGACTCTAAGTTTAGGTTCAGGTTTGACCTGGTTTCAAACGACGGGTTCATGTCTGACTCGAAGTTTATGTTCATGTTTGACACGGTTTCAAATGACGGGTTCATGTCTGACTAGAAGTTTAGGCTCATGTTTGACCTGGTTCAAACGACGGGTTCATGTCTGACTCGAAGTTTATGTTCATCTTTGACCTGGTTTCAAACAACGAATTCATGTCTGACTCGAAGTTTAGGTTCATGTTTGACCTGGTTTCAAACAACGAGTTCATATCTGACTCAAAGTTTAGGTTCATGTTTGACCTGATTTCAAACAACGGGTTCATGTCTGACTCGAAGTTTAGGTTCATGTTTGACCTAGTTTCAAACAACGGGTTCATGTCTGACTCGAAGTTTAAGTTCATGTTTGACCTGGCTTCAAATGACGGGTTCATGTCTGACTCGAAGTTTAGGTTCATGTTTGACCAGGTTTCAAACAACAGGTTCATGTCTGACTCGAAGTTTAGGTTCATGTTTGACCTTGTTTCAAACGACGGGTTCATGTCTAACTCGATGTTTAGATTCATGTTTGACCTGGTTTCAATCGACGGGTTCATGTCTGACTCGAAGTTTAGGTTCATGTTTGACCTGGTTTCAAACAACGGGTTCATGTTTGATTCGAAGTTTAGGTTCATGTTTGACTTGGTTTCAAACAACGGGTTCATGTCTGACTCGAAGTTTAGGTTCAGGTTTAACCTGGTTTCAAACGACGGGTTCTTGTCTGACTCGATATTTAGGTTCATGTTTAACCTGGTTTCAAACAACAGGTTCATGTCTGACTCGAAGTTTAGGTTGATGTTTGACCAGGTTTCAAACAACGGGTTCATGTCTGATTCGATGTTTAGGTTCATGTTTGACCTGGTTACAAACAACGGGTTCACGTCTGATTCGAAGTTTAGGTTCATGTTTGACTTGGTTTAAAACGACAGGTTCATGTCTGACTCGAGGTTTAGGTCATGTTTGACATGGTTTCAAATGACGGGTTCATGTCTGACTAGAAGTTTAGGCTCATGTTTGACCTGGTTCAAACGACGGGTTCATGTCTGACTCGAAGTTTAGGTTCATGTTTGACCTGGTTTCAAACAACGAGTTCATATCTGACTCGAAGTTTAGGTTCATGTTTGACCTGAGTTCAAACAACGGGTTCATGTCTGACTCGGAGTTTAGGTTCATGTTTTACCTTGTTTCAAACAACGGGTTCATGTCTGACTCGAAGTTTAAGTTCATGTTTGACCTGGCTTCAAATGACGGGTTCATGTCTGACTCGAAGTTTAGGTTCATGTTTGACCTGGTTTTGAACAATGGGTTCATGTCTGACTCAAAGTTTAGGTTCATGTTTGACCTGGTTTCAAACGAAGGGTTCATGTCTGACTCGACGTTTAGGATCATGTTTGACTTGGTTTCAAACAACGGGTTCATGTCTGACTCGAAGTTTAGGTTCAAGTTTGACCTTGTTTCAAACGACGGGTTCATGTCGGACTCGATGTTTAGGTTCATGTTTGACCTGGTTTCAAACAACGGGTTCATGTCTGACTCGAAGCTTAGGTTCATGTTTGAATTGGTTCAAATGACGGGTTCATGTCTGACTCGAAATTTAGGTTCATGTTTGACCTAGTTTCAAACAACGGGTTCATGTCTGACTCGAAGTTTAGTTTCATGTTTTACCTGAGTTCAAACAACGGGTTCATGTCTGACTCGAAGTTTAGGTTCATGTTTGACCTAGTTTCAAACAACGGGTTCATGTCTGATTGATGTTTAGGTTCATGTTTGACCTGGTTTCAAACAACGGGTTCGTGTCTGACTCGAAGTTTAGGTTCATGTTTGACCTGGTTTCATGCAACGGGTTCATGACTGACTCGAAGTTTTGGTTCATATTTCACCTGGTTTCAAACAACGAGTTCATGTCTGAATCGATGTTTAGGCTCATGTTTGACCTGGTTCAAATGACGGGTACATGTCTGACTGGAAGTTTAGGTTCATGTTTGACCTGGTTTCAAACAACGAGTTCATATCTGACTCGAAGTTTAGGTTCATGTTTTACCTGAGTTCAAACAACGGGTTCATGTCTGACTCGAAGTTTAGGTTCATGTTTGACCTAGTTTCAAACAACGGGTTCATGTCTGACTCAAAGTTTAAGTTCATGTTTGACCTGGCTTCAAATGACGGGTTCATGTCTGACTCAAAGTTTAGGTTCATCTTTGACCTGGTTTCAAACAACGGGTTCATGTCTGACTTGAAGTTTAGGTTCATGTTTGACCTAGTTTCAAATGACGGGTTCATGTCTGACTCGAAGTTTAGGTTCATGTTTGACCTAGTTTCAAACAACGAGTTCATGTCTGACTAAAAGTTTAGGTTCATGTTTGACCTGGCTTCAATTGACGGATTCATGTCTGACTCAAAGTTTAGGTTCATGTTTGACCTGGTTTCAAACAACGGGTTCATGTCTGACTCGAAGTTTAGGTTAATATTTGACCTGGTTTCAAATGACGGTTTCATGTCTGACTCGAGGTTTAGGTTCATGTTTGACATGGTTTCAAATGACGGGTTCATGTCTGACTAGAAGTTTAGGCTCATGTTTTACCTAGTTCAAACGACGGGTTCATGTCTGACTGGAAGTTTAGGTTCATGTTTGACCTAGTTTCAAACAACAGGTTCATGTCTGACTCGAAGTTTAGGTTCATGTTTGACCAGGTTCCAAACAACGGGTTCATGTCTGATTCGAAGTTTAGGTTCATGTTTGACCTGGTTTCAAACAACGGGTTCATGTCTGACTCGAAGTTTAGGTTCATGTTTGACCTGGTTTCAAACGACGGGTTCATATCTGACTCGAGGTTTAGGTTCATGTTTGACACGGTTTCAAATGACGGGTTCATGTCTGACTAGAAGTTTAGGCTCATGTTTGACCTGGTTCAAACGACGGGTTCATGTCTGACTCGAAGTTTATGTTCATGTTTGACCTGGTTTCAAACAACGAGTTCATGTCTGACTCGAAGTTTAGGTTCATGTTTGACCAGGTTCCAAACAACGGGTTCATGTCTGATTCGAAGTTTAGGTTCATGTTTGACCTGGTTTCAAACAACGGGTTCATGTCTGACTCGAGGTTTAGGTTCATGATTAACCTAGTTTCAAACAACGGGTTCATGTCTGACTCTAAGTTTAGGTTCAGGTTTGACCTGGTTTCAAACGACGGGTTCATGTCTGACTCGAAGTTTATGTTCATGTTTGACACGGTTTCAAATGACGGGTTCATGTCTGACTAGAAGTTTAGGCTCATGTTTGACCTGGTTCAAACGACGGGTTCATGTCTGACTCGAAGTTTATGTTCATCTTTGACCTGGTTTCAAACAACGAATTCATGTCTGACTCGAAGTTTAGGTTCATGTTTGACCTGGTTTCAAACAACGAGTTCATATCTGACTCAAAGTTTAGGTTCATGTTTGACCTGATTTCAAACAACGGGTTCATGTCTGACTCGAAGTTTAGGTTCATGTTTGACCTAGTTTCAAACAACGGGTTCATGTCTGACTCGAAGTTTAAGTTCATGTTTGACCTGGCTTCAAATGACGGGTTCATGTCTGACTCGAAGTTTAGGTTCATGTTTGACCAGGTTTCAAACAACAGGTTCATGTCTGACTCGAAGTTTAGGTTCATGTTTGACCTTGTTTCAAACGACGGGTTCATGTCTAACTCGATGTTTAGATTCATGTTTGACCTGGTTTCAATCGACGGGTTCATGTCTGACTCGAAGTTTAGGTTCATGTTTGACCTGGTTTCAAACAACGGGTTCATGTTTGATTCGAAGTTTAGGTTCATGTTTGACTTGGTTTCAAACAACGGGTTCATGTCTGACTCGAAGTTTAGGTTCAGGTTTAACCTGGTTTCAAACGACGGGTTCTTGTCTGACTCGATATTTAGGTTCATGTTTAACCTGGTTTCAAACAACAGGTTCATGTCTGACTCGAAGTTTAGGTTGATGTTTGACCAGGTTTCAAACAACGGGTTCATGTCTGATTCGATGTTTAGGTTCATGTTTGACCTGGTTACAAACAACGGGTTCACGTCTGATTCGAAGTTTAGGTTCATGTTTGACTTGGTTTAAAACGACAGGTTCATGTCTGACTCGAGGTTTAGGTCATGTTTGACATGGTTTCAAATGACGGGTTCATGTCTGACTAGAAGTTTAGGCTCATGTTTGACCTGGTTCAAACGACGGGTTCATGTCTGACTCGAAGTTTAGGTTCATGTTTGACCTGGTTTCAAACAACGAGTTCATATCTGACTCGAAGTTTAGGTTCATGTTTGACCTGAGTTCAAACAACGGGTTCATGTCTGACTCGGAGTTTAGGTTCATGTTTTACCTTGTTTCAAACAACGGGTTCATGTCTGACTCGAAGTTTAAGTTCATGTTTGACCTGGCTTCAAATGACGGGTTCATGTCTGACTCGAAGTTTAGGTTCATGTTTGACCTGGTTTTGAACAATGGGTTCATGTCTGACTCAAAGTTTAGGTTCATGTTTGACCTGGTTTCAAACGAAGGGTTCATGTCTGACTCGACGTTTAGGATCATGTTTGACTTGGTTTCAAACAACGGGTTCATGTCTGACTCGAAGTTTAGGTTCAAGTTTGACCTTGTTTCAAACGACGGGTTCATGTCGGACTCGATGTTTAGGTTCATGTTTGACCTGGTTTCAAACAACGGGTTCATGTCTGACTCGAAGCTTAGGTTCATGTTTGAATTGGTTCAAATGACGGGTTCATGTCTGACTCGAAATTTAGGTTCATGTTTGACCTAGTTTCAAACAACGGGTTCATGTCTGACTCGAAGTTTAGTTTCATGTTTTACCTGAGTTCAAACAACGGGTTCATGTCTGACTCGAAGTTTAGGTTCATGTTTGACCTAGTTTCAAACAACGGGTTCATGTCTGATTGATGTTTAGGTTCATGTTTGACCTGGTTTCAAACAACGGGTTCGTGTCTGACTCGAAGTTTAGGTTCATGTTTGACCTGGTTTCATGCAACGGGTTCATGACTGACTCAAAGTTTTGGTTCATATTTCACCTGGTTTCAAACAACGAGTTCATGTCTGAATCGATGTTTAGGCTCATGTTTGACCTGGTTCAAATGACGGGTACATGTCTGACTGGAAGTTTAGGTTCATGTTTGACCTGGTTTCAAACAACGAGTTCATATCTGACTCGAAGTTTAGGTTCATGTTTTACCTGAGTTCAAACAACGGGTTCATGTCTGACTCGAAGTTTAGGTTCATGTTTGACCTAGTTTCAAACAACGGGTTCATGTCTGACTCAAAGTTTAAGTTCATGTTTGACCTGGCTTCAAATGACGGGTTCATGTCTGACTCAAAGTTTAGGTTCATCTTTGACCTGGTTTCAAACAACGGGTTCATGTCTGACTTGAAGTTTAGGTTCATGTTTGACCTAGTTTCAAATGACGGGTTCATGTCTGACTCGAAGTTTAGGTTCATGTTTGACCTAGTTTCAAACAACGAGTTCATGTCTGACTAAAAGTTTAGGTTCATGTTTGACCTGGCTTCAATTGACGGATTCATGTCTGACTCAAAGTTTAGGTTCATGTTTGACCTGGTTTCAAACAACGGGTTCATGTCTGACTCGAAGTTTAGGTTAATATTTGACCTGGTTTCAAATGACGGTTTCATGTCTGACTCGAGGTTTAGGTTCATGTTTGACATGGTTTCAAATGACGGGTTCATGTCTGACTAGAAGTTTAGGCTCATGTTTTACCTAGTTCAAACGACGGGTTCATGTCTGACTGGAAGTTTAGGTTCATGTTTGACCTAGTTTCAAACAACAGGTTCATGTCTGACTCGAAGTTTAGGTTCATGTTTGACCAGGTTCCAAACAACGGGTTCATGTCTGATTCGAAGTTTAGGTTCATGTTTGACCTGGTTTCAAACAACGGGTTCATGTCTGACTCGAAGTTTAGGTTCATGTTTGACCTGGTTTCAAACGACGGGTTCATATCTGACTCGAGGTTTAGGTTCATGTTTGACACGGTTTCAAATGACGGGTTCATGTCTGACTAGAAGTTTAGGCTCATGTTTGACCTGGTTCAAACGACGGGTTCATGTCTGACTCGAAGTTTATGTTCATGTTTGACCTGGTTTCAAACAACGAGTTCATGTCTGACTCGAAGTTTAGGTTCATGTTTGACCTGGTTTCAAACAACGAGTTCATATCTGACTCAAAGTTTAGGTTCATGTTTGACCTGAGTTCAAACAACGGGTTCATGTCTGACTCGAGGTTTAGGTTCATGATTGACCTAGTTTCAAACAACGGGTTCATGTCTGACTCTAAGTTTAGGTTCAGGTTTAACCTGGTTTCAAACGACGGGTTCATGTCTGACTCGAAGTTTATGTTCATGTTTGACCTGGTTTCAAACAACGAGTTCATGTCTGACTCGAAGTTTAGGTTCATGTTTGACCTGGTTTCAAACAACGAGTTCATATCTGACTCAAAGTTTAGGTTCATGTTTGACCTGAGTTCAAACAACGGGTTCATGTCTGACTCGAGGTTTAGGTTCATGATTGACACGATTTCAAATGACGGGTTCATGTCTGACTAGAAGTTTAGGCTCATGTTTGACCTGGTTCAAACGACGGGTTCATGTCTGACTCGAAGTTTATGTTCATCTTTGACCTGGTTTCAAACAACGAGTTCATGTCTGACTCGAAGTTTAGGTTCATGTTTGACCTTGTTTCAAACAACGAGTTCATATCTGACTCAAAGTTTAGGTTCATGTTTGACCTGAGTTCAAACAACGGGTTCATGTCTGACTCGAAGTTTAGGTTCATGTTTGACCTAGTTTCAAACAACGGGTTCATGTCTGACTCGAAGTTTAGGTTCATGTTTGACCTGGTTTCAAACGACGGGTTCATGTTTGATTCGAAGTTTAGGTTCATGTTTGACTTGGTTTCAAACAACGGGTTCATGTCTGACTCTAAGTTTAGGTTCAGGTTTGACCTGGTTTCAAACGATGGGTTCTTATCTGACTCGATATTTAGGTTCATGTTTAACCTGGTTTCAAACAACAGGTTCATGTCTGACTCGAAGTTTAGGTTCATGTTTGACCAGGTTTCAAACAACGGGTTCATGTCTGATTCGATGTTTAGGTTCATATTTGACCTGGTTACAAACAACGGGTTCATGTCTGATTCGAAGTTTAGGTTCATGTTTGATCTGGTTTCAAACGACAGGTTCATGTCTGACTCGAGGTTTAGGTTCATGTTTGACATGGTTTCAAATGACGGGTTCATGTCTGACTAGAAGTTTAGGCTCATGTTTGACCTGGTTCAAACGACGGGTTCATGTCTGACTCGAAGTTTAGGTTCATGTTTGACCTGGTTTCAAACAACGAGTTCATATCTGACTCGAAGTTTAGGTTCATGTTTGACCTGAGTTCAAACAACGGGTTCATGTCTGACTCGAAGTTTAGGTTCATGTTTTACCTTGTTTCAAACAACGGGTTCATGTCTGACTCGAAGTTTAAGTTCATGTTTGACCTGGCTTCAAATGACGGGTTCATGTCTGACTCGAAGTTTAGGTTCATGTTTGACCTGGTTTTGAACAATGGGTTCATGTCTGACTCGAAGTTTAGGTTCATGTTTGACCTGGTTTCAAACGACGGGTTCATGTCTGACTCGACGTTTAGGATCATGTTTGACTTGGTTTCAAACAACGGGTTCATGTCTGACTCGAAGTTTAGGTTCAAGTTTGACCTTGTTTCAAACGACGGGTTCATATCTGACTCGAAGTTTAAGTTCATGTTTGACCTGGCTTCAAATGATGGGTTCATGTCTGACTCGAAGTTTAGGCTCATGTTTGACCTGGTTCAAACGACGGGTTCATGTCTGACTGGAATTTTAGGTTCATGTTTGACCTAGTTTCAAACAACAGGTTCATGTCTGACTCGAAGTTTAGGTTCATGTTTGACCAGGTTCCAAACAACGGGTTCATGTCTGATTCGAAGTTTAGGTTCATGTTTGACCTGGTTTCAAACAACGGGTTCATGTCTGACTCGAAGTTTAGGTTCATGTTTGACCTAGTTTCAAACGACGGGTTCATATCTGACTCGAGGTTTAGGTTCATGTTTGACACGGTTTCAAATGACGGGTTCATGTCTGACTAGAAGTTTAGGCTCATGTTTGACCTGGTTCAAACGACGGGTTCATGTCTGACTCGAAGTTTATGTTCATGTTTGACCTGGTTTCAAACAACGAGTTCATGTCTGACTCGAACTTTAGGTTCATGTTTGACCTGGTTTCAAACAACGAGTTCATATCTGACTCAAAGTTTAGGTTCATGTTTGACCTGAGTTCAAACAACGGGTTCATGTCTGACTCGAGGTTTAGGTTCATGTTTGGCACGGTTTCAAATGACGGGTTCATGTCTGACTAGAAGTTTAGGCTTATGTTTGACCTGGTTCAAACGACGGGTTCATGTCTGACTCGAAGTTTATGTTCATCTTTGACCTGGTTTCAAACAACGAGTTCATGTCTGACTCGAAGTTTAGGTTCATGTTTGACCTGGTTTCAAACAACGAGTTCATATTTGACTCAAAGTTTAGGTTCATGTTTGACCTGAGTTCAAACAACGGGTTCATGTCTGACTCGAAGTTTAGGTTCATGTTTGACCTAGTTTCAAACAACGGGTTCATGTCTGACTCGAAGTTTAAGTTCATGTTTGACCTGGCTTCAAATGACGGGTTCATGTCTGACTCGAAGTTTAGGTTCATGTTTGACCTGGTTTCAAACAACAGGTTCATGTCTGACTCGAAGTTTAGGTTCATGTTTGACCTTGTTTCAAACGACGGGTTCATGTCTGACTCGATGTTTAGGTTCATGTTTGACCTGGTTTCAAACCACGGGTTCATGTCTGACTCGAAGTTTAGGTTCATGTTTGACCTGGTTTCAAACAACGGGTTCATGTTTGATTCGAAGTTTAGGTTCATGTTTGACTTGGTTTTAAACAACGGGTTCATGTCTGACTCTAAGTTTAGGTTCAGGTTTGACCTGGTTTCAAACGACGGGTTCTTGTCTGACTCGATATTTAGGTTCATGTTTAACCTGGTTTCAAACGACGGGTTCATGTCTGACTCGAAGTTTATGTTCATCTTTGACCTGGTTTCAAACAACGAGTTCATGTCTGACTCGAAGTTTAGGTTCATGTTTGACCTGGTTTCAAACAACGAGTTCATATCTGACTCAAAGTTTAGGTTCATGTTTGACCTGAGTTCAAACAACGGGTTCATGTCTGACTCGAAGTTTAGGTTCATGTTTGACCTAGTTTCAAACAACGGGTTCATGTCTGACTCGAAGTTTAGGTTCATGTTTGACCTGGTTTCAAACGACGGGTTCATGTTTGATTCGAAGTTTAGGTTCATGTTTGACTTGGTTTCAAACAACGGGTTCATGTCTGACTCTAAGTTTAGGTTCAGGTTTGACCTGGTTTCAAACGATGGGTTCTTGTCTGACTCGATATTTAGGTTCATGTTTAACCTGGTTTCAAACAACAGGTTCATGTCTGACTCGAAGTTTAGGTTCATGTTTGACCAGGTTTCAAACAACGGGTTCATGTCTGATTCGATGTTTAGGTTCATATTTGACCTGGTTACAAACAACGGGTTCATGTCTGATTCGAAGTTTAGGTTCATGTTTGACCTGGTTTCAAACGACAGGTTCATGTCTGACTCGAGGTTTAGGTTCATGTTTGACATGGTTTCAAATGACGGGTTCATGTCTGACTAGAAGTTTAGGCTCATGTTTGACCTGGTTCAAACGACGGGTTCATGTCTGACTCGAAGTTTAGGTTCATGTTTGACCTGGTTTCAAACAACGAGTTCATATCTGACTCGAAGTTTAGGTTCATGTTTGACCTGAGTTCAAACAACGGGTTCATGTCTGACTCGAAGTTTAGGTTCATGTTTTACCTTGTTTCAAACAACGGGTTCATGTCTGACTCGAAGTTTAAGTTCATGTTTGACCTGGCTTCAAATGACGGGTTCATGTCTGACTCGAAGTTTAGGTTCATGTTTGACCTGGTTTTGAACAATGGGTTCATGTCTGACTCGAAGTTTAGGTTCATGTTTGACCTGGTTTCAAACGACGGGTTCATGTCTGACTCGACGTTTAGGATCATGTTTGACTTGGTTTCAAACAACGGGTTCATGTCTGACTCGAAGTTTAGGTTCAAGTTTGACCTTGTTTCAAACGACGGGTTCATATCTGACTCGAAGTTTAAGTTCATGTTTGACCTGGCTTCAAATGACGGGTTCATGTCTGACTCGAAGTTTAGGCTCATGTTTGACCTGGTTCAAACGACGGGTTCATGTCTGACTGGAATTTTAGGTTCATGTTTGACCTAGTTTCAAACAACAGGTTCATGTCTGACTCGAAGTTTAGGTTCATGTTTGACCAGGTTCCAAACAACGGGTTCATGTCTGATTCGAAGTTTAGGTTCATGTTTGACCTGGTTTCAAACAACGGGTTCATGTCTGACTCGAGGTTTAGGTTCATGATTGACCTAGTTTCAAACAACGGGTTCATGTCTGACTCTAAGTTTAGGTTCAGGTTTGACCTGGTTTCAAACGACGGGTTCATGTCTGACTCGAAGTTTATGTTCATGTTTGACCTGGTTTCAAACAACGAGTTCATGTCTGACTCGAAGTTTAGGTTCATGTTTGACCTGTTTCAAACAACGAGTTCATATCTGACTCAAAGTTTAGGTTCATGTTTGACCTGAGTTCAAACAACGGGTTCATGTCTGACTCGAGGTTTAGGTTCATGATTGACACGATTTCAAATGACGGGTTCATGTCTGACTAGAAGTTTAGGCTCATGTTTGACCTGGTTCAAACGACGGGTTCATGTCTGACTCGAAGTTTAGGTTCATGTTTGACCTGAGTTCAAACAACGGGTTCATGTATGACTCGAAGTTTAGGTTCATGTTTGACCTGGTTTCAAACAACGAGTTCATATCTGACTCAAAGTTTAGGTTCATGTTTGACCTGGTTTCAAACAACGGGTTCATGTCTGACTCGAAGTTTAGGTTCATGTTTGACCTAGTTTCAAACGACGGGTTCATATCTGACTCGAGGTTTAGGTTCATGTTTGACACGGTTTCAAATGACGGGTTCATGTCTGACTAGAAGTTTAGGCTCATGTTTGACCTGGTTCAAACGACGGGTTCATGTCTGACTCGAAGTTTAGGTTCATGTTTGACCTGAGTTCAAACAACAGGTTCATGTCTGACTCGAAGTTTAGGTTCATGTTTGACCAGGTTCCAAACAACGGGTTCATGTCTGATTCGAAGTTTAGGTTCATGTTTGACCTGGTTTCAAACAACGGGTTCATGTCTGACTCGAAGTTTAGGTTCATGTTTGACCTAGTTTCAAACGACGGGTTCATATCTGACTCGAGGTTTAGGTTCATGTTTGACACGGTTTCAAATGACGGGTTCATGTCTGACTAGAAGTTTAGGCTCATGTTTGACCTGGTTCAAACGACGGGTTCATGTCTGACTCGAAGTTTATGTTCATGTTTGACCTGGTTTCAAACAACGAGTTCATGTCTGACTCGAACTTTAGGTTCATGTTTGACCTGGTTTCAAACAACGAGTTCATATCTGACTCAAAGTTTAGGTTCATGTTTGACCTGAGTTCAAACAACGGGTTCATGTCTGACTCGAGGTTTAGGTTCATGTTTGGCACGGTTTCAAATGACGGGTTCATGTCTGACTAGAAGTTTAGGCTTATGTTTGACCTGGTTCAAACGACGGGTTCATGTCTGACTCGAAGTTTATGTTCATCTTTGACCTGGTTTCAAACAACGAGTTCATGTCTGACTCGAAGTTTAGGTTCATGTTTGACCTGGTTTCAAACAACGAGTTCATATTTGACTCAAAGTTTAGGTTCATGTTTGACCTGAGTTCAAACAACGGGTTCATGTCTGACTCGAAGTTTAGGTTCATGTTTGACCTAGTTTCAAACAACGGGTTCATGTCTGACTCGAAGTTTAAGTTCATGTTTGACCTGGCTTCAAATGACGGGTTCATGTCTGACTCGAAGTTTAGGTTCATGTTTGACCTGGTTTCAAACAACAGGTTCATGTCTGACTCGAAGTTTAGGTTCATGTTTGACCTTGTTTCAAACGACGGGTTCATGTCTGACTCGATGTTTAAGTTCATGTTTGACCTGGTTTCAAACCACGGGTTCATGTCTGACTCGAAGTTTAGGTTCATGTTTGACCTGGTTTCAAACAACGGGTTCATGTTTGATTCGAAGTTTAGGTTCATGTTTGACTTGGTTTCAAACAACGGGTTCATGTCTGACTCTAAGTTTAGGTTCAGGTTTGACCTGGTTTCAAACGACGGGTTCTTGTCTGACTCGATATTTAGGTTCATGTTTAACCTGGTTTCAAACGACGGGTTCATGTCTGACTCGAAGTTTATGTTCATCTTTGACCTGGTTTCAAACAACGAGTTCATGTCTGACTCGAAGTTTAGGTTCATGTTTGACCTGGTTTCAAACAACGAGTTCATATCTGACTCAAAGTTTAGGTTCATGTTTGACCTGAGTTCAAACAACGGGTTCATGTCTGACTCGAAGTTTAGGTTCATGTTTGACCTAGTTTCAAACAACGGGTTCATGTCTGACTCGAAGTTTAGGTTCATGTTTGACCTGGTTTCAAACGACGGGTTCATGTTTGATTCGAAGTTTAGGTTCATGTTTGACTTGGTTTCAAACAACGGGTTCATGTCTGACTCTAAGTTTAGGTTCAGGTTTGACCTGGTTTCAAACGATGGGTTCTTGTCTGACTCGATATTTAGGTTCATGTTTAACCTGGTTTCAAACAACAGGTTCATGTCTGACTCGAAGTTTAGGTTCATGTTTGACCAGGTTCCAAACAACGGGTTCATGTCTGATTCGAAGTTTAGGTTCATGTTTGACCTGGTTTCAAACAACGGGTTCATGTCTGACTCGAAGTTTAGGTTCATGTTTGACCTAGTTTCAAACGACGGGTTCATATCTGACTCGAGGTTTAGGTTCATGTTTGACACGGTTTCAAATGACGGGTTCATGTCTGACTAGAAGTTTAGGCTCATGTTTGACCTGGTTCAAACGACGGGTTCATGTCTGACTCGAAGTTTATGTTCATGTTTGACCTGGTTTCAAACAACGAGTTCATGTCTGACTCGAACTTTAGGTTCATGTTTGACCTGGTTTCAAACAACGAGTTCATATCTGACTCAAAGTTTAGGTTCATGTTTGACTTGAGTTCAAACAACGGGTTCATGTCTGACTCGAGGTTTAGGTTCATGTTTGGCACGGTTTCAAATGACGGGTTCATGTCTGACTAGAAGTTTAGGCTTATGTTTGACCTGGTTCAAACGACGGGTTCATGTCTGACTCGAAGTTTATGTTCATCTTTGACCTGGTTTCAAACAACGAGTTCATGTCTGACTCGAAGTTTAGGTTCATGTTTGACCTGGTTTCAAACAACGAGTTCATATTTGACTCAAAGTTTAGGTTCATGTTTGACCTGAGTTCAAACAACGGGTTCATGTCTGACTCGAAGTTTAGGTTCATGTTTGACCTAGTTTCAAACAACGGGTTCATGTCTGACTCGAAGTTTAAGTTCATGTTTGACCTGGCTTCAAATGACGGGTTCATGTCTGACTCGAAGTTTAGGTTCATGTTTGACCTGGTTTCAAACAACAGGTTCATGTCTGACTCGAAGTTTAGGTTCATGTTTGAACTTGTTTCAAACGACGGGTTCATGTCTGACTCGATGTTTAAGTTCATGTTTGACCTGGTTTCAAACCACGGGTTCATGTCTGACTCGAAGTTTAGGTTCATGTTTGACCTGGTTTCAAACAACGGGTTCATGTTTGATTCGAAGTTTAGGTTCATGTTTGACTTGGTTTCAAACAACGGGTTCATGTCTGACTCTAAGTTTAGGTTCAGGTTTGACCTGGTTTCAAACGACGGGTTCTTGTCTGACTCGATATTTAGGTTCATGTTTAACCTGGTTTCAAACGACGGGTTCATGTCTGACTCGAAGTTTATGTTCATCTTTGACCTGGTTTCAAACAACGAGTTCATGTCTGACTCGAAGTTTAGGTTCATGTTTGACCTGGTTTCAAACAACGAGTTCATATCTGACTCAAAGTTTAGGTTCATGTTTGACCTGAGTTCAAACAACGGGTTCATGTCTGACTCGAAGTTTAGGTTCATGTTTGACCTAGTTTCAAACAACGGGTTCATGTCTGACTCGAAGTTTAGGTTCATGTTTGACCTGGTTTCAAACGACGGGTTCATGTTTGATTCGAAGTTTAGGTTCATGTTTGACTTGGTTTCAAACAACGGGTTCATGTCTGACTCTAAGTTTAGGTTCAGGTTTGACCTGGTTTCAAACGATGGGTTCTTGTCTGACTCGATATTTAGGTTCATGTTTAACCTGGTTTCAAACAACAGGTTCATGTCTGACTCGAAGTTTAGGTTCATGTTTGACCAGGTTTCAAACAACGGGTTCATGTCTGATTCGATGTTTAGGTTCATATTTGACCTGGTTACAAACAACGGGTTCATGTCTGATTCGAAGTTTAGGTTCATGTTTGACCTGGTTTCAAACGACAGGTTCATGTCTGACTCGAGGTTTAGGTTCATGTTTGACATGGTTTCAAATGACGGGTTCATGTCTGACTAGAAGTTTAGGCTCATGTTTGACCTGGTTCAAACGACGGGTTCATGTCTGACTCGAAGTTTAGGTTCATGTTTGACCTGGTTTCAAACAACGAGTTCATATCTGACTCGAAGTTTAGGTTCATGTTTGACCTGAGTTCAAACAACGGGTTCATGTCTGACTCGAAGTTTAGGTTCATGTTTTACCTTGTTTCAAACAACGGGTTCATGTCTGACTCGAAGTTTAAGTTCATGTTTGACCTGGCTTCAAATGACGGGTTCATGTCTGACTCGAAGTTTAGGTTCATGTTTGACCTGGTTTTGAACAATGGGTTCATGTCTGACTCGAAGTTTAGGTTCATGTTTGACCTGGTTTCAAACGACGGGTTCATGTCTGACTCGACGTTTAGGATCATGTTTGACTTGGTTTCAAACAACGGGTTCATGTCTGACTCGAAGTTTAGGTTCAAGTTTGACCTTGTTTCAAACGACGGGTTCATATCTGACTCGAAGTTTAAGTTCATGTTTGACCTGGCTTCAAATGACGGGTTCATGTCTGACTCGAAGTTTAGGCTCATGTTTGACCTGGTTCAAACGACGGGTTCATGTCTGACTGGAATTTTAGGTTCATGTTTGACCTAGTTTCAAACAACAGGTTCATGTCTGACTCGAAGTTTAGGTTCATGTTTGACCAGGTTCCAAACAACGGGTTCATGTCTGATTCGAAGTTTAGGTTCATGTTTGACCTGGTTTCAAACAACGGGTTCATGTCTGACTCGAGGTTTAGGTTCATGATTGACTTAGTTTCAAACAACGGGTTCATGTCTGACTCTAAGTTTAGGTTCAGGTTTGACCTGGTTTCAAACGACGGGTTCATGTCTGACTCGAAGTTTATGTTCATGTTTGACCTGGTTTCAAACAACGAGTTCATGTCTGACTCGAAGTTTAGGTTCATGTTTGACCTGTTTCAAACAACGAGTTCATATCTGACTCAAAGTTTAGGTTCATGTTTGACTTGAGTTCAAACAACGGGTTCATGTCTGACTCGAGGTTTAGGTTCATGATTGACACGATTTCAAATGACGGGTTCATGTCTGACAAGAAGTTTAGGCTCATGTTTGACCTGGTTCAAACGACGGGTTCATGTCTGACTCGAAGTTTCGGTTCATGTTTGACCTGAGTTCAAACAACGGGTTCATGTATGACTCGAAGTTTAGGTTCATGTTTGACCTGGTTTCAAACAACGAGTTCATGTATGACTCGAAGTTTAGGTTCATGTTTGACCTGGTTTCAAACAACGAGTTCATATCTGACTCAAAGTTTAGGTTCATGTTTGACCTGAGTTCAAACAACGGGTTCATGTCTGTTTCGAAGTTTAGGTTCATGTTTGACCTAGTTTCAAACAACGGGTTCATGTCTGACTCGAAGTTTAGGTTCATGTTTGACCTGGTTTCAAACGACGGGTTCATGTTTGATTCGAAGTTTAGGTTCATGTTTGACTTGGTTTCAAACAACGGGTTCATTTCTGACTCTAAGTTTAGGTTCAGGTTTGACCTGGTTTCAAACGATGGGTTCTTGTCTGAATCGATATTTAGGTTCATGTTTAACCTGGTTTCAAACAACAGGTTCATGTCTGACTCGAAGTTTAGGTTCATGTTTGACCAGGTTTCAAACAACGGGTTCATGTCTGATTCGATGTTTAGGTTCATATTTGACCTGGTTACAAACAACGGGTTCATGTCTGATTCGAAGTTTAGGTTCATGTTTGACCTGGTTTCAAACGACAGGTTCATGTCTGACTCGAGGTTTAGGTTCATGTTTGACATGGTTTCAAACGACGGGTTCATGTCTGACTAGAAGTTTAGGCTCATGTTTGACCTGGTTCAAACGACGGGTTCATGTCTGACTCGAAGTTTAGGTTCATGTTTGACCTGGTTTCAAACAACGGGTTCATGTCTGACTCGAAGTTTAGGTTCATGTTTGACCTAGTTTCAAACGACGGGTTCATATCTGACTCGAGGTTTAGGTTCATGTTTGACACGGTTTCAAATGACGGGTTCATGTCTGACTAGAAGTTTAGGCTCATGTTTGACCTGGTTCAAACGACGGGTTCATGTCTGACTCGAAGTTTATGTTCATGTTTGACCTGGTTTCAAACAACGAGTTCATGTCTGACTCGAAGTTTAGGTTCATGTTTGACCTGGTTTCAAACAACGAGTTCATATCTGACTCAAAGTTTAGGTTCATGTTTGACCTGAGTTCAAACAACGGGTTCATGTCTGACTCGAGGTTTAGGTTCATGTTTGGCACGGTTTCAAATGACGGGTTCATGTCTGACTAGAAGTTTAGGCTTATGTTTGACCTGGTTCAAACGACGGGTTCATGTCTGACTCGAAGTTTATGTTCATCTTTGACCTGGTTTCAAACAACGAGTTCATGTCTGACTCGAAGTTTAGGTTCATGTTTGACCTGGTTTCAAACAACGAGTTCATATTTGACTCAAAGTTTAGGTTCATGTTTGACCTGAGTTCAAACAACGGGTTCATGTCTGACTCGAAGTTTAGGTTCATGTTTGACCTAGTTTCAAACAACGGGTTCATGTCTGACTCGAAGTTTAAGTTCATGTTTGACCTGGCTTCAAATGACGGGTTCATGTCTGACTCGAAGTTTAGGTTCATGTTTGACCTGGTTTCAAACAACAGGTTCATGTCTGACTCGAAGTTTAGGTTCATGTTTGACCTTGTTTCAAACGACGGGTTCATGTCTGACTCGATGTTTAGGTTCATGTTTGACCTGGTTTCAAACCACGGGTTCATGTCTGACTCGAAGTTTAGGTTCATGTTTGACCTGGTTTCAAACAACGGGTTCATGTTTGATTCGAAGTTTAGGTTCATGTTTGACTTGGTTTCAAACAACGGGTTCATGTCTGACTCTAAGTTTAGGTTCAGGTTTGACCTGGTTTCAAACGACGGGTTCTTGTCTGACTCGATATTTAGGTTCATGTTTAACCTGGTTTCAAACGACGGGTTCATGTCTGACTCGAAGTTTATGTTCATCTTTGACCTGGTTTCAAACAACGAGTTCATGTCTGACTCGAAGTTTAGGTTCATGTTTGACCTGGTTTCAAACAACGAGTTCATATCTGACTCAAAGTTTAGGTTCATGTTTGACCTGAGTTCAAACAACGGGTTCATGTCTGACTCGAAGTTTAGGTTCATGTTTGACCTAGTTTCAAACAACGGGTTCATGTCTGACTCGAAGTTTAGGTTCATGTTTGACCTGGTTTCAAACGACGGGTTCATGTTTGATTCGAAGTTTAGGTTCATGTTTGACTTGGTTTCAAACAACGGGTTCATGTCTGACTCTAAGTTTAGGTTCAGGTTTGACCTGGTTTCAAACGATGGGTTCTTGTCTGACTCGATATTTAGGTTCATGTTTAACCTGGTTTCAAACAACAGGTTCATGTCTGACTCGAAGTTTAGGTTCATGTTTGACCAGGTTTCAAACAACGGGTTCATGTCTGATTCGATGTTTAGGTTCATATTTGACCTGGTTACAAACAACGGGTTCATGTCTGATTCGAAGTTTAGGTTCATGTTTGACCTGGTTTCAAACGACAGGTTCATGTCTGACTCGAGGTTTAGGTTCATGTTTGACATGGTTTCAAATGACGGGTTCATGTCTGACTAGAAGTTTAGGCTCATGTTTGACCTGGTTCAAACGACGGGTTCATGTCTGACTCGAAGTTTAGGTTCATGTTTGACCTGGTTTCAAACAACGAGTTCATATCTGACTCGAAGTTTAGGTTCATGTTTGACCTGAGTTCAAACAACGGGTTCATGTCTGACTCGAAGTTTAGGTTCATGTTTTACCTTGTTTCAAACAACGGGTTCATGTCTGACTCGAAGTTTAAGTTCATGTTTGACCTGGCTTCAAATGACGGGTTCATGTCTGACTCGAAGTTTAGGTTCATGTTTGACCTGGTTTTGAACAATGGGTTCATGTCTGACTCGAAGTTTAGGTTCATGTTTGACCTGGTTTCAAACGACGGGTTCATGTCTGACTCGACGTTTAGGATCATGTTTGACTTGGTTTCAAACAACGGGTTCATGTCTGACTCGAAGTTTAGGTTCAAGTTTGACCTTGTTTCAAACGACGGGTTCATATCTGACTCGAAGTTTAAGTTCATGTTTGACCTGGCTTCAAATGACGGGTTCATGTCTGACTCGAAGTTTAGGCTCATGTTTGACCTGGTTCAAACGACGGGTTCATGTCTGACTGGAATTTTAGGTTCATGTTTGACCTAGTTTCAAACAACAGGTTCATGTCTGACTCGAAGTTTAGGTTCATGTTTGACCAGGTTCCAAACAACGGGTTCATGTCTGATTCGAAGTTTAGGTTCATGTTTGACCTGGTTTCAAACAACGGGTTCATGTCTGACTCGAAGTTTAGGTTCATGTTTTACCTTGTTTCAAACAACGGGTTCATGTCTGACTCGAAGTTTAAGTTCATGTTTGACCTGGCTTCAAATGACGGGTTCATGTCTGACTCAAAGTTTAGGTTCATGTTTGACCTGGTTTTGAACAATGGGTTCATGTCTGACTCGAAGTTTAGGTTCATGTTTGACCTGGTTTCAAACGACGGGTTCATGTCTGACTCGACGTTTAGGATCATGTTTGACTTGGTTTCAAACAACGGGTTCATGTCTGACTCGAAGTTTAGGTTCAAGTTTGACCTTGTTTCAAACGACGGGTTCATATCTGACTCGAAGTTTAAGTTCATGTTTGACCTGGCTTCAAATGACGGGTTCATGTCTGACTCGAAGTTTAGGCTCATGTTTGACCTGGTTCAAACGACGGGTTCATGTCTGACTGGAATTTTAGGTTCATGTTTGACCTAGTTTCAAACAACAGGTTCATGTCTGACTCGAAGTTTAGGTTCATGTTTGACCAGGTTCCAAACAACGGGTTCATGTCTGATTCGAAGTTTAGGTTCATGTTTGACCTGGTTTCAAACAACGGGTTCATGTCTGACTCGAAGTTTAGGTTCATGTTTGACCTAGTTTCAAACGACGGGTTCATATCTGACTCGAGGTTTAGGTTCATGTTTGACACGGTTTCAAATGACGGGTTCATGTCTGACTAGAAGTTTAGGCTCATGTTTGACCTGGTTCAAACGACGGGTTCATGTCTGACTCGAAGTTTATGTTCATGTTTGACCTGGTTTCAAACAACGAGTTCATGTCTGACTCGAAGTTTAGGTTCATGTTTGACCTGGTTTCAAACAACGAGTTCATATCTGACTCAAAGTTTAGGTTCATGTTTGACCTGAGTTCAAACAACGGGTTCATGTCTGACTCGAGGTTTAGGTTCATGTTTGGCACGGTTTCAAATGACGGGTTCATGTCTGACTAGAAGTTTAGGCTTATGTTTGACCTGGTTCAAACGACGGGTTCATGTCTGACTCGAAGTTTATGTTCATCTTTGACCTGGTTTCAAACAACGAGTTCATGTCTGACTCGAAGTTTAGGTTCATGTTTGACCTGGTTTCAAACAACGAGTTCATATTTGACTCAAAGTTTAGGTTCATGTTTGACCTGAGTTCACACAACGGGTTCATGTCTGACTCGAAGTTTAGGTTCATGTTTGACCTAGTTTCAAACAACGGGTTCATGTCTGACTCGAAGTTTAAGTTCATGTTTGACCAGGCTTCAAATGACGGGTTCATGTCTGACTCGAAGTTTAGGTTCATGTTTGACCTGGTTTCAAACAACAGGTTCATGTCTGACTCGAAGTTTAGGTTGATGTTTGACCTTGTTTCAAACGACGGGTTCATGTCTGACTCGATGTTTAGGTTCATGTTTGACCTGGTTTCAAACCACGGGTTCATGTCTGACTCGAAGTTTAGGTTCATGTTTGACCTGGTTTCAAACAACGGGTTCATGTTTGATTCGAGGTTTAGGTTCATGTTTGACTTGGTTTCAAACAACGGGTTCATGTCTGACTCTAAGTTTAGGTTCAGGTTTGACCTGGTTTCAAACGACGGGTTCTTGTCTGACTCGATATTTAGGTTCATGTTTAACCTGGTTTCAAACGACGGGTTCATGTCTGACTCGAAGTTTATGTTCATCTTTGACCTGGTTTCAAACAACGAGTTCATGTCTGACTCGAAGTTTAGGTTCATGTTTGACCTGGTTTCAAACAACGAGTTCATATCTGACTCAAAGTTTAGGTTCATGTTTGACCTGAGTTCAAACAACGGGTTCATGTCTGACTCGAAGTTTAGGTTCATGTTTGACCTAGTTTCAAACAACGGGTTCATGTCTGACTCGAAGTTTAGGTTCATGTTTGACCTGGTTTCAAACGACGGGTTCATGTTTGATTCGAAGTTTAGGTTCATGTTTGACTTGGTTTCAAACAACGGGTTCATGTCTGACTCTAAGTTTAGGTTCAGGTTTGACTTGGTTTCAAACGATGGGTTCTTGTCTGAATCGATATTTAGGTTCATGTTTAACCTGGTTTCAAACAACAGGTTCATGTCTGACTCGAAGTTTAGGTTCATGTTTGACCAGGTTTCAAACAACGGGTTCATGTCTGATTCGATGTTTAGGTTCATATTTGACCTGGTTACAAACAACGGGTTCATGTCTGATTCGAAGTTTAGGTTCATGTTTGACCTGGTTTCAAACGACAGGTTCATGTCTGACTCGAGGTTTAGGTTCATGTTTGACATGGTTTCAAATGACGGGTTCATGTCTGACTAGAAGTTTAGGCTCATGTTTGACCTGGTTCAAACGACGGGTTCATGTCTGACTCGAAGTTTAGGTTCATGTTTGCCCTGGTTTCAAACAACGAGTTCATATCTGACTCGAAGTTTAGGTTCATGTTTGACCTGAGTTCAAACAACGGGTTCATGTCTGACTCGAAGTTTAGGTTCATGTTTTACCTTGTTTCAAACAACGGGTTCATGTCTGACTCGAAGTTTAAGTTCATGTTTGACCTGGCTTCAAATGACGAGTTCATGTCTGACTCGAAGTTTAGGTTCATGTTTGACCTGGTTTTGAACAATGGGTTCATGTCTGACTCGAAGTTTAGGTTCATGTTTGACCTGGTTTCAAACGACGGGTTCATGTCTGACTCGACGTTTAGGATCATGTTTGACTTGGTTTCAAACAACGGGTTCATGTCTGACTCGAAGTTTAGGTTCAAGTTTGACCTTGTTTCAAACGACGGGTTCATATCTGACTCGAAGTTTAAGTTCATGTTTGACCTAGCTTCAAATGACGGGTTCATGTCTGACTCGAAGTTTAGGCTCATGTTTGACCTGGTTCAAACGACGGGTTCATGTCTGACAGGAATTTTAGGTTCATGTTTGACCTAGTTTCAAACAACAGGTTCATGTCTGACTCGAAGTTTAGGTTCATGTTTGACCAGGTTCCAAACAACGGGTTCATGTCTGATTCGAAGTTTAGGTTCATGTTTGACCTGGTTTCAAACAACGGGTTCATGTCTGACTCGAAGTTTAGGTTCATGTTTGACCTAGTTTCAAACGACGGGTTCATATCTGACTCGAGGTTTAGGTTCATGTTTGACACGGTTTCAAATGACGGGTTCATGTCTGACTAGAAGTTTAGGCTCATGTTTGACCTGGTTCAAACGACGGGTTCATGTCTGACTCGAAGTTTATGTTCATGTTTGACCTGGTTTCAAACAACGAGTTCATGTCTGACTCGAAGTTTAGGTTCATGTTTGACCTGGTTTCAAACAACGAGTTCATATCTGACTCAAAGTTTAGGTTCATGTTTGACCTGAGTTCAAACAACGGGTTCATGTCTGACTCGAGGTTTAGGTTCATGTTTGGCACGGTTTCAAATGACGGGTTCATGTCTGACTAGAAGTTTAGGCTTATGTTTGACCTGGTTCAAACGACGGGTTCATGTCTGACTCGAAGTTTATGTTCATCTTTGACCTGGTTTCAGACAACGAGTTCATGTCTGACTCGAAGTTTAGGTTTATGTTTGACCTGGTTTCAAACAACGAGTTCATATTTGACTCAAAGTTTAGGTTCATGTTTGACCTGAGTTCAAACAACGGGTTCATGTCTGACTCGAAGTTTAGGTTCATGTTTGACCTAGTTTCAAACAACGGGTTCATGTCTGACTCGAAGTTTAAGTTCATGTTTGACCTGGCTTCAAATGACGGGTTCATGTCTGACTCGAAGTTTAGGTTCATGTTTGACCTGGTTTCAAACAACAGGTTCATGTCTGACTCGAAGTTTAGGTTCATGTTTGACCTTGTTTCAAACGACGGGTTCATGTCTGACTCGATGTTTAGGTTCATGTTTGACCTGGTTTCAAACCACGGGTTCATGTCTGACTCGAAGTTTAGGTTCATGTTTGACCTGGTTTCAAACAACGGGTTCATGTTTGATTCGAAGTTTAGGTTCATGTTTGACTTGGTTTCAAACAACGGGTTCATATCTGACTCTAAGTTTAGGTTCAGGTTTGACCTGGTTTCAAACGACGGGTTCTTGTCTGACTCGATATTTAGGTTCATGTTTAACCTGGTTTCAAACGACGAGTTCATGTCTGACTCGAAGTTTATGTTTATCTTTGACCTGGTTTCAAACAACGAGTTCATGTCTGACTCGAAGTTTAGGTTCATGTTTGACCTGGTTTCAAACAACGAGTTCATATCTGACTCAAAGTTTAGGTTCATGTTTGACCTGAGTTCAAACAACGGGTTCATGTCTGACTCGAAGTTTAGGTTCATGTTTGACCTAGTTTCAAACAAGGGGTTCATGTCTGACTCGAAGTTTAGGTTCATGTTTGACCTGGTTTCAAACGACGGGTTCATGTTTGATTCGAAGTTTAGGTTCATGTTTGACTTGGTTTCAAACAACGGGTTCATGTCTGACTCTAAGTTTAGGTTCAGGTTTGACCTAGTTTCAAACGATGGGTTCTTGTCTGACTCGATATTTAGGTTCATGTTTAACCTGGTTTCAAACAACAGGTTCATGTCTGACTCGAAGTTTAGGTTCATGTTTGACCAGGTTTCAAACAACGGGTTCATGTCTGATTCGATGTTTAGGTTCATATTTGACCTGGTTACAAACAACGGGTTCATGTCTGATTCGATGTTTAGGTTCATGTTTGACCTGGTTTCAAACGACAGGTTCATGTCTGACTCGAGGTTTAGGTTCATGTTTGACATGGTTTCAAATGACGGGTTCATGTCTGACTAGAAGTTTAGGCTCATGTTTGACCTGGTTCAAACGACGGGTTCATGTCTGACTCGAAGTTTAGGTTCATGTTTGACCTGGTTTCAAACAACGAGTTCATATCTGACTCGAAGTTTAGGTTCATGTTTGACCTGAGTTCAAACAACGGGTTCATGTCTGACTCGAAGTTTAGGTTCATGTTTGACCTAGTTTCAAACAACGGGTTCATGTCTGACTCGAAGTCTAGGTTCATGTTTGACCTGGGTTCAAACAACGGGTTCATGTCTGACTCGAAGTTTAAGTTCATGTTTGACCTGGCTTCAAATGACGGGTTCATGTCTGACTCGAAGTTTAGGTTCATGTTTGACCTGGTTTTGAACAATGGGTTCATGTCTGACTCGAAGTTTAGGTTCATGTTTGACCTGGTTTCAAACGACGGGTTCATGTCTGACTCGACGTTTAGGATCATGTTTGACTTGGTTTCAAACAACGGGTTCATGTCTGACTCGAAGTTTAGGTTCAAGTTTGACCTTGTTTCAAACGACGGGTTCATATCTGACTCGAAGTTTAAGTTCATGTTTGACCTGGCTTCAAATGACGGGTTCATGTCTGACTCAAAGTTTAGGCTCATGTTTGACCTGGTTCAAACGACGGGTTCATGTCTGACTGGAATTTTAGGTTCATGTTTGACCTAGTTTCAAACAACAGGTTCATGTCTGACTCGAAGTTTAGGTTCATGTTTGACCAGGTTCCAAACAACGGGTTCATGTCTGATTCGAAGTTTAGGTTCATGTTTGACCTGGTTTCAAACAACGGGTTCATGTCTGACTCGAAGTTTAGGTTCATGTTTGACCTAGTTTCAAACGACGGGTTCATATCTGACTCGAGGTTTAGGTTCATGTTTGACACGGTTTCAAATGACGGGTTCATGTCTGACTAGAAGTTTAGGCTCATGTTTGACCTGGTTCAAACGACGGGTTCATGTCTGACTCGAAGTTTATGTTCATGTTTGACCTGGTTTCAAACAACGAGTTCATGTCTGACTCGAAGTTTAGGTTCATGTTTGACCTGGTTTCAAACAACGAGTTCATATCTGACTCAAAGTTTAGGTTCATGTTTGACCTGAGTTCAAACAACGGGTTCATATCTGACTCGAGGTTTAGGTTCATGTTTGACACGGTTTCAAATGACGGGTTCATGTCTGACTAGAAGTTTAGGCTCATGTTTGACCTGGTTCAAACGACGGGTTCATGTCTGACTCGAAGTTTATGTTCATGTTTGACCTGGTTTCAAACAACGAGTTCATGTCTGACTCGAAGTTTAGGTTCATGTTTGACCTGGTTTCAAACAACGAGTTCATATCTGACTCAAAGTTTAGGTTCATGTTTGACCTGAGTTCAAACAACGGGTTCATGTCTGACTCGAGGTTTAGGTTCATGTTTGGCACGGTTTCAAATGACGGGTTCATGTCTGACTAGAAGTTTAGGCTTATGTTTGACCTGGTTCAAACGACGGGTTCATGTCTGACTCGAAGTTTAGGTTCATCTTTGACCTGGTTTCAAACAACGAGTTCATATCTGACTCGAAGTTTAGGTTCATGTTTGACCTGAGTTCAAACAACGGGTTCATGTCTGACTCGAAGTTTAGGTTCATGTTTGACCTAGTTTCAAACAACGGGTTCATGTCTGACTCGAAGTCTAGGTTCATGTTTGACCTGGTTTCAAACAACGGGTTCATGTCTGACTCGAAGTTTAAGTTCATGTTTGACCTGGCTTCAAATGACGGGTTCATGTCTGACTCGAAGTTTAGGTTCATGTTTGACCTGGTTTTGAACAATGGGTTCATGTCTGACTCGAAGTTTAGGTTCATGTTTGACCTGGTTTCAAACGACGGGTTCATGTCTGACTCGACGTTTAGGATCATGTTTGACTTGGTTTCAAACAACGGGTTCATGTCTGACTCGAAGTTTAGGTTCAAGTTTGACCTTGTTTCAAACGACGGGTTCATATCTGACTCGAAGTTTAAGTTCATGTTTGACCTGGCTTCAAATGACGGGTTCATGTCTGACTCAAAGTTTAGGCTCATGTTTGACCTGGTTCAAACGACGGGTTCATGTCTGACTGGAATTTTAGGTTCATGTTTGACCTAGTTTCAAACAACAGGTTCATGTCTGACTCGAAGTTTAGGTTCATGTTTGACCAGGTTCCAAACAACGGGTTCATGTCTGATTCGAAGTTTAGGTTCATGTTTGACCTGGTTTCAAACAACGGGTTCATGTCTGACTCGAAGTTTAGGTTCATGTTTGACCTAGTTTCAAACGACGGGTTCATATCTGACTCGAGGTTTAGGTTCATGTTTGACACGGTTTCAAATGACGGGTTCATGTCTGACTAGAAGTTTAGGCTCATGTTTGACCTGGTTCAAACGACGGGTTCATGTCTGACTCGAAGTTTATGTTCATGTTTGACCTGGTTTCAAACAACGAGTTCATGTCTGACTCGAAGTTTAGGTTCATGTTTGACCTGGTTTCAAACAACGAGTTCATATCTGACTCAAAGTTTAGGTTCATGTTTGACCTGAGTTCAAACAACGGGTTCATATCTGACTCGAGGTTTAGGTTCATGTTTGACACGGTTTCAAATGACGGGTTCATGTCTGACTAGAAGTTTAGGCTCATGTTTGACCTGGTTCAAACGACGGGTTCATGTCTGACTCGAAGTTTATGTTCATGTTTGACCTGGTTTCAAACAACGAGTTCATGTCTGACTCGAAGTTTAGGTTCATGTTTGACCTGGTTTCAAACAACGAGTTCATATCTGACTCAAAGTTTAGGTTCATGTTTGACCTGAGTTCAAACAACGGGTTCATGTCTGACTCGAGGTTTAGGTTCATGTTTGGCACGGTTTCAAATGACGGGTTCATGTCTGACTAGAAGTTTAGGCTTATGTTTGACCTGGTTCAAACGACGGGTTCATGTCTGACTCGAAGTTTAGGTTCATCTTTGACCTGGTTTCAAACAACGAGTTCATATCTGACTCGAAGTTTAGGTTCATGTTTGACCTGAGTTCAAACAACGGGTTCATGTCTGACTCGAAGTTTAGGTTCATGTTTGACCTAGTTTCAAACAACGGGTTCATGTCTGACTCGAAGTCTAGGTTCATGTTTGACCTGGTTTCAAACAACGGGTTCATGTCTGACTCGAAGTTTAAGTTCATGTTTGACCTGGCTTCAAATGACGGGTTCATGTCTGACTCGAAGTTTAGGTTCATGTTTGACCTGGTTTTGAACAATGGGTTCATGTCTGACTCGAAGTTTAGGTTCATGTTTGACCTGGTTTCAAACGACGGGTTCATGTCTGACTCGACGTTTAGGATCATGTTTGACTTGGTTTCAAACAACGGGTTCATGTCTGACTCGAAGTTTAGGTTCAAGTTTGACCTTGTTTCAAACGACGGGTTCATATCTGACTCGAAGTTTAAGTTCATGTTTGACCTGGCTTCAAATGACGGGTTCATGTCTGACTCAAAGTTTAGGCTCATGTTTGACCTGGTTCAAACGACGGGTTCATGTCTGACTCGAAGTTTAGGTTCATGTTTGACCTGGTTTCAAACAACAGGTTCATGTCTGACTCGAAGTTTAGGTTCATGTTTGACCTTGTTTCAAACGACGGGTTCATGTCTGACTCGATGTTTAGGTTCATGTTTGACCTGGTTTCAAACCACGGGTTCATGTCTGACTCGAAGTTTAGGTTCATGTTTGACCTGGTTTCAAACAACGGGTTCATGTTTGATTCGAAGTTTAGGTTCATGTTTGACTTGGTTTCAAACAACGGGTTCATGTCTGACTCTAAGTTTAGGTTCAGGTTTGACCTGGTTTCAAACGACGGGTTCTTGTCTGACTCGATATTTAGGTTCATGTTTAACCTGGTTTCAAACGACGAGTTCATGTCTGACTCGAAGTTTATGTTCATCTTTGACCTGGTTTCAAACAACGAGTTCATGTCTGACTCGAAGTTTAGGTTCATGTTTGACCTGGTTTCAAACAACGAGTTCATATCTGACTCAAAGTTTAGGTTCATGTTTGACCTGAGTTCAAACAACGGGTTCATGTCTGACTCGAAGTTTAGGTTCATGTTTGACCTAGTTTCAAACAACGGGTTCATGTCTGACTCGAAGTTTAGGTTCATGTTTGACCTGGTTTCAAACGACGGGTTCATGTTTGATTCGAAGTTTAGGTTCATGTTTGACTTGGTTTCAAACAACGGGTTCATGTCTGACTCTAAGTTTAGGTTCAGGTTTGACCTAGTTTCAAACGATGGGTTCTTGTCTGACTCGATATTTAGGTTCATGTTTAACCTGGTTTCAAACAACAGGTTCATGTCTGACTCGAAGTTTAGGTTCATGTTTGACCAGGTTTCAAACAACGGGTTCATGTCTGATTCGATGTTTAGGTTCATATTTGACCTGGTTACAAACAACGGGTTCATGTCTGATTCGATGTTTAGGTTCATGTTTGACCTGGTTTCAAACGACAGGTTCATGTCTGACTCGAAGTTTAGGTTCATGTTTGACCTAGTTTCAAACAACGGGTTCATGTTTGACTCGAAGTTTAAGTTCATGTTTGACCTGGCTTCAAATGACGGGTTCATGTCTGACTCGAAGTTTAGGTTCATGTTTGACCTGGTTTCAAACAATAGGTTCATGTCTGACTCGAAGTTTAGGTTCATGTTTGACCTTGTTTCAAACGACGGGTTCATGTCTGACTCGATGTTTAGGTTCATGTTTGACCTGGTTTCAAACCACGGGTTCATGTCTGACTCGAAGTTTAGGTTCATGTTTGACCTGGTTTCAAACAACGGGTTCATGTTTGATTCGAAGTTTAGGTTCATGTTTGACTTGGTTTCAAACAACGGGTTCATGTCTGACTCTAAGTTTAGGTTCAGGTTTGACCTGGTTTCAAACGACGGGTTCTTGTCTGACTCGATATTTAGGTTCATGTTTAACCTGGTTTCAAACGACGGGTTCATGTCTGACTCGAAGTTTATGTTCATCTTTGACCTGGTTTCAAACAACGAGTTCATGTCTGACTCGAAGTTTAGGTTCATGTTTGACCTGGTTTCAAACAACGAGTTCATATCTGACTCAAAGTTTAGGTTCATGTTTGACCTGAGTTCAAACAACGGGTTCATGTCTGACTCGAAGTTTAGGTTCATGTTTGACCTAGTTTCAAACAACGGGTTCATGTCTGACTCGAAGTTTAGGTTCATGTTTGACCTGGTTTCAAACGACGGGTTCATGTTTGATTCGAAGTTTAGGTTCATGTTTGACTTGGTTTCAAACAACGGGTTCATGTCTGACTCTAAGTTTAGGTTCAGGTTTGACTTGGTTTCAAACGATGGGTTCTTGTCTGAATCGATATTTAGGTTCATGTTTAACCTGGTTTCAAACAACAGGTTCATGTCTGACTCGAAGTTTAGGTTCATGTTTGACCAGGTTTCAAACAACGGGTTCATGTCTGATTCGATGTTTAGGTTCATATTTGACCTGGTTACAAACAACGGGTTCATGTCTGATTCGAAGTTTAGGTTCATGTTTGACCTGGTTTCAAACGACAGGTTCATGTCTGACTCGAGGTTTAGGTTCATGTTTGACATGGTTTCAAATGACGGGTTCATGTCTGACTAGAAGTTTAGGCTCATGTTTGACCTGGTTCAAACGACGGGTTCATGTCTGACTCGAAGTTTAGGTTCATGTTTGCCCTGGTTTCAAACAACGAGTTCATATCTGACTCGAAGTTTAGGTTCATGTTTGACCTGAGTTCAAACAACGGGTTCATGTCTGACTCGAAGTTTAGGTTCATGTTTTACCTTGTTTCAAACAACGGGTTCATGTCTGACTCGAAGTTTAAGTTCATGTTTGACCTGGCTTCAAATGACGAGTTCATGTCTGACTCGAAGTTTAGGTTCATGTTTGACCTGGTTATGAACAACGGGTTCATGTCTGATTTGAAGTTTAGGTTCATGTTTGACCTGGTTTCAAACGACGGTTTCATGTCTGACTCGACGTTTAGGATCATGTTTGACTTGGTTTCAAACAACGGGTTCATGTCTGACTCGAAGTTTAGGTTCAAGTTTGACCTTGTTTCAAACGACGGGTTCATATCTGACTCGAAGTTTAAGTTCATGTTTGACCTAGCTTCAAATGACGGGTTCATGTCTGACTCGAAGTTTAGGCTCATGTTTGACCTGGTTCAAACGACGGGTTCATGTCTGACTGGAATTTTAGGTTCATGTTTGACCAGGTTTCAAACAACGGGTTCATGTCTGATTTGATGTTTAGGTTCATATTTGACCTGGTTACAAACAACGGGTTCATGTCTGATTCGATGTTTAGGTTCATGTTTGACCTGGTTTCAAACGACAGGTTCATGTCTGACTCGAAGTTTAGGTTCATGTTTGACCTAGTTTCAAACAACGGGTTCATGTTTGACTCGAAGTTTAAGTTCATGTTTGACCTGGCTTCAAATGACGGGTTCATGTCTGACTCGAAGTTTAGGTTCATGTTTGACCTGGTTTCAAACAATAGGTTCATGTCTGACTCGAAGTTTAGGTTCATGTTTGACCTTGTTTCAAACGACGGGTTCATGTCTGACTCGATGTTTAGGTTCATGTTTGACCTGGTTTCAAACCACGGGTTCATGTCTGACTCGAAGTTTAGGTTCATGTTTGACCTGGTTTCAAACAACGGGTTCATGTTTGATTCGAAGTTTAGGTTCATGTTTGACTTGGTTTCAAACAACGGGTTCATGTCTGACTCTAAGTTTAGGTTCAGGTTTGACCTGGTTTCAAACGACGGGTTCTTGTCTGACTCGATATTTAGGTTCATGTTTAACCTGGTTTCAAACGACGGGTTCATGTCTGACTCGAAGTTTATGTTCATCTTTGACCTGGTTTCAAACAACGAGTTCATGTCTGACTCGAAGTTTAGGTTCATGTTTGACCTGGTTTCAAACAACGAGTTCATATCTGACTCAAAGTTTAGGTTCATGTTTGACCTGAGTTCAAACAACGGGTTCATGTCTGACTCGAAGTTTAGGTTCATGTTTGACCTAGTTTCAAACAACGGGTTCATGTCTGACTCGAAGTTTAGGTTCATGTTTGACCTGGTTTCAAACGACGGGTTCATGTTTGATTCGAAGTTTAGGTTCATGTTTGACTTGGTTTCAAACAACGGGTTCATGTCTGACTCTAAGTTTAGGTTCAGGTTTGACTTGGTTTCAAACGATGGGTTCTTGTCTGAATCGATATTTAGGTTCATGTTTAACCTGGTTTCAAACAACAGGTTCATGTCTGACTCGAAGTTTAGGTTCATGTTTGACCAGGTTTCAAACAACGGGTTCATGTCTGATTCGATGTTTAGGTTCATATTTGACCTGGTTACAAACAACGGGTTCATGTCTGATTCGAAGTTTAGGTTCATGTTTGACCTGGTTTCAAACGACAGGTTCATGTCTGACTCGAGGTTTAGGTTCATGTTTGACATGGTTTCAAATGACGGGTTCATGTCTGACTAGAAGTTTAGGCTCATGTTTGACCTGGTTCAAACGACGGGTTCATGTCTGACTCGAAGTTTAGGTTCATGTTTGCCCTGGTTTCAAACAACGAGTTCATATCTGACTCGAAGTTTAGGTTCATGTTTGACCTGAGTTCAAACAACGGGTTCATGTCTGACTCGAAGTTTAGGTTCATGTTTTACCTTGTTTCAAACAACGGGTTCATGTCTGACTCGAAGTTTAAGTTCATGTTTGACCTGGCTTCAAATGACGAGTTCATGTCTGACTCGAAGTTTAGGTTCATGTTTGACCTGGTTATGAACAACGGGTTCATGTCTGATTTGAAGTTTAGGTTCATGTTTGACCTGGTTTCAAACGACGGGTTCATGTCTGACTCGACGTTTAGGATCATGTTTGACTTGGTTTCAAACAACGGGTTCATGTCTGACTCGAAGTTTAGGTTCAAGTTTGACCTTGTTTCAAACGACGGGTTCATATCTGACTCGAAGTTTAAGTTCATGTTTGACCTAGCTTCAAATGACGGGTTCATGTCTGACTCGAAGTTTAGGCTCATGTTTGACCTGGTTCAAACGACGGGTTCATGTCTGACTGGAATTTTAGGTTCATGTTTGACCTAGTTTCAAACAACAGGTTCATGTCTGACTCGAAGTTTAGGTTCATGTTTGACCAGGTTCCAAACAACGGGTTCATGTCTGATTCGAAGTTTAGGTTCATGTTTGACCTGGTTTCAAACAACGGGTTCATGTCTGACTCGAAGTTTAGGTTCATGTTTGACCTAGTTTCAAACGACGGGTTCATATCTGACTCGAGGTTTAGGTTCATGTTTGACACGGTTTCAAATGACGGGTTCATGTCTGACTAGAAGTTTAGGCTCATGTTTGACCTGGTTCAAACGACGCGTTCATGTCTGACTCGAAGTTTATGTTCATGTTTGACCTGGTTTCAAACAACGAGTTCATGTCTGACTCGAAGTTTAGGTTCATGTTTGACCTGGTTTCAAACAACGAGTTCATATCTGACTCAAAGTTTAGGTTCATGTTTGACCTGAGTTCAAACAACGGGTTCATGTCTGACTCGAGGTTTAGGTTCATGTTTGGCACGGTTTCAAATGACGGGTTCATGTCTGACTAGAAGTTTAGGCTTATGTTTGACCTGGTTCAAACGACGGGTTCATGTCTGACTCGAAGTTTATGTTCATCTTTGACCTGGTTTCAAACAACGAGTTCATGTCTGACTCGAAGTTTAGGTTCATGTTTGACCTGGTTTCAAACAACGGGTTCATGTCTGACTCGAAGTTTAGTTTCATGTTTGACCTGAGTTCCAACAACGGGTTCATGTCTGACTCGAAGTTTAGGTTCATGTTTGACCTGGTTTCAAACAACGGGTTCATGTCTGACTCGAAGTTTAGTTTCATGTTTGACCTGAATTCCAACAACGGGTTCATGTCTGACTCGAAGTTTAGGTTCATGTTTGACCTTGTTTCAAACGATGGGTTCATGTCTGACTCGATGTTTAGGTTCATGTTTGACCTGGTTTCAAACCACGGGTTCATGTCTGACTCGAAGTTTAGGTTCATGTTTGACCTGGTTTCAAACAACGGGTTCATGTTTGATTCGAAGTTTAGGTTCATGTTTGACTTGGTTTCAAACAACGGGTTCATGTCTGACTCTAAGTTTAGGTTCAGGTTTGACCTGGTTTCAAACGACGGGTTCTTGTCTGACTCGATATTTAGGTTCATGTTTAACCTGGTTTCAAACGACGAGTTCATGTCTGACTCGAAGTTTATGTTCATCTTTGACCTGGTTTCAAACAACGAGTTCATGTCTGATTCGATGTTTAGGTTCATATTTGACCTGGTTACAAACAACGGGTTCATGTCTGATTCGATGTTTAGGTTCATGTTTGACCTGGTTTCAAACGACAGGTTCATGTCTGACTTGAGGTTTAGGTTCATGTTTGACATGGTTTCAAATGACGGGTTCATGTCTGACTAGAAGTTTAGGCTCATGTTTGACCTGGTTCAAACGACGGGTTCATGTCTGACTCGAAGTTTAGGTTCATGTTTGACCTGGTTTCAAACAACGAGTTCATATCTGACTCGAAGTTTAGGTTCATGTTTGACCTGAGTTCAAACAACGGGTTCATGTCTGACTCGAGGTTTAGGTTCATGTTTGGCACGGTTTCAAATGACGGGTTCATGTCTGACTAGAAGTTTAGGCTTATGTTTGACCTGGTTCAAACGACGGGTTCATGTCTGACTCGAAGTTTATGTTCATCTTTGACCTGGTTTCAAACAACGAGTTCATGTCTGACTCGAAGTTTAGGTTCATGTTTGACCTGGTTTCAAACAACGAGTTCATATTTGACTCAAAGTTTAGGTTCATGTTTGACCTGAGTTCAAACAACGGGTTCATGTCTGACTCGAAGTTTAGGTTCATGTTTGACCTAGTTTCAAACAACGGGTTCATGTCTGACTCGAAGTTTAAGTTCATGTTTGACCTGGCTTCAAATGACGGGTTCATGTCTGACTCGAAGTTTAGGTTCATGTTTGACCTGGTTTCAAACAACAGGTTCATGTCTGACTCGAAGTTTAGGTTCATGTTTGACCTTGTTTCAAACGATGGGTTCATGTCTGACTCGATGTTTAGGTTCATGTTTGACCTGGTTTCAAACCACGGGTTCATGTCTGACTCGAAGTTTAGGTTCATGTTTGACCTGGTTTCAAACAACGGGTTCATGTTTGATTCGAAGTTTAGGTTCATGTTTGACTTGGTTTCAAACAACGGGTTCATGTCTGACTCTAAGTTTAGGTTCAGGTTTGACCTGGTTTCAAACGACGGGTTCTTGTCTGACTCGATATTTAGGTTCATGTTTAACCTGGTTTCAAACGATGGGTTCATGTCTGACTCGAAGTTTATGTTCATCTTTGACCTGGTTTCAAACAACGAGTTCATGTCTGACTCGAAGTTTAGGTTCATGTTTGACCTGGTTTCAAACAACGAGTTCATATCTGACTCAAAGTTTAGGTTCATGTTTGACCTGAGTTCAAACAACGGGTTCATGTCTGACTCGAAGTTTAGGTTCATGTTTGACCTAGTTTCAAACAACGGGTTCATGTCTGACTCGAAGTTTAGGTTCATGTTTGACCTGGTTTCAAACGACGGGTTCATGTTTGATTCGAAGTTTAGGTTCATGTTTGACTTGGTTTCAAACAACGGGTTCATGTCTGACTCTAAGTTTAGGTTCAGGTTTGACCTGGTTTCAAACGATGGGTTCTTGTCTGACTCGATATTTAGGTTCATGTTTAACCTGGTTTCAAACAACAGGTTCATGTCTGACTCGAAGTTTAGGTTCATGTTTGACCAGGTTTCAAACAACGGGTTCATGTCTGATTCGATGTTTAGGTTCATATTTAACCTGGTTACAAACAACGGGTTCATGTCTGATTCGAAGTTTAGGTTCATGTTTGACCTGGTTTCAAACGACAGGTTCATGTCTGACTCGAGGTTTAGGTTCATGTTTGACATGGTTTCAAATGACGGGTTCATGTCTGACTAGAAGTTTAGGCTCATGTTTGACCTGGTTCAAACGACGGGTTCATGTCTGACTCGAAGTTGAAGTTCATGTTTGACCTGGGTTCAAACAACGAGTTCATATCTGACTCTAAGTTTAGGTTCATGTTTGACCTGAGTTCAAACAACGGCTTCATGTCTGACTCGAAGTTTAGGTTCATGTTTGACCTAGTTTCAAACGACGGGTTCATATCTGACTCGAGGTTTAGGTTCATGTTTGACACGGTTTCAAATGACGGGTTCATGTCTGACTAGAAGTTTAGGCTCATGTTTGACCTGGTTCAAACGACGGGTTCATGTCTGACTTGAAGTTTATGTTCATGTTTGACCTGGTTTCAAACAACGAGTTCATGTCTGACTCGAAGTTTAGGTTCATGTTTGACCTGGTTTCAAACAACGAGTTCATATCTGACTCAAAGTTTAGGTTCATGTTTGACCTGAGTTCAAACAACGGGTTCATGTCTGACTCGAGGTTTAGGTTCATGTTTGGCACGGTTTAAAATGACGGGTTCATGTCTGACTAGAAGTTTAGGCTTATGTTTGACCTGGTTCAAACGACGGGTTCATGTCTGACTCGAAGTTTATGTTCATCTTTGACCTGGTTTCAAACAACGAGTTCATGTCTGACTCGAAGTTTAGGTTCATGTTTGACCTGGTTTCAAACAACGAGTTCATATTTGACTCAAAGTTTAGGTTCATGTTTGACCTGAGTTCAAACAACGGGTTCATGTCTGACTCGAAGTTTAGGTTCATGTTTTACCTTGTTTCAAACAACGGCTTCATGTCTGACTCGAAGTTTAAGTTCATGTTTGACCTGGCTTCAAATGACGGGTTCATGTCTGACTCGAAGTTTAGGTTCATGTTTGACCTGGTTTTGAACAATGGGTTCATGTCTGACTCGAAGTTTAGGTTCATGTTTGACCTGGTTTCAAAGGACGGGTTCATGTCTGACTCGACGTTTAGGATCATGTTTGACTTGGTTTCAAACAACGGGTTCATGTCTGACTCGAAGTTTAGGTTCAAGTTTGACCTTGTTTCAAACGACGGGTTCATATCTGACTCGAACTTTAAGTTCATGTTTGACCTGGCTTCAAATGACGGGTTCATGTCTGACTCGAAGTTTAGGCTCATGTTTGACCTGGTTCAAACGACGGGTTCATGTCTGACTGGAATTTTAGGTTCATGTTTGACCTAGTTTCAAACAACAGGTTCATGTCTGACTCGAAGTTTAGGTTCATGTTTGACCAGGTTCCAAACAACGGGTTCATGTCTGATTCGAAGTTTAGGTTCATGTTTGACCTGGTTTCAAACAACGGGTTCATGTCTGACTCGAAGTTTAGGTTCATGTTTGACCTAGTTTCAAACGACGGGTTCATATCTGACTCGAGGTTTAGGTTCATGTTTGACACGGTTTCAAATGACGGGTTCATGTCTGACTAGAAGTTTAGGCTCATGTTTGACCTGGTTCAAACGACGGGTTCATGTCTGACTTGAAGTTTATGTTCATGTTTGACCTGGTTTCAAACAACGAGTTCATGTCTGACTCTAAGTTTAGGTTCATGTTTGACCTGAGTTCAAACAACGGCTTCATGTCTGACTCGAAGTTTAGTTTCATGTTTGACCTAGTTTCAAACGACGGGTTCATATCTGACTCGAGGTTTAGGTTCATGTTTGACACGGTTTCAAATGACGGGTTCATGTCTGACTAGAAGTTTAGGCTCATGTTTGACCTGGTTCAAACGACGGGTTCATGTCTGACTCGAAGTTGAAGTTCATGTTTGACCTGGGTTCAAACAACGAGTTCATATCTGACTCTAAGTTTAGGTTCATGTTTGACCTGAGTTCAAACAACGGCTTCATGTCTGACTCGAAGTTTAGGTTCATGTTTGACCTAGTTTCAAACGACGGGTTCATATCTGACTCGAGGTTTAGGTTCATGTTTGACACGGTTTCAAATGACGGGTTCATGTCTGACTAGAAGTTTAGGCTCATGTTTGACCTGGTTCAAACGACGGGTTCATGTCTGACTTGAAGTTTATGTTCATGTTTGACCTGGTTTCAAACAACGAGTTCATGTCTGACTCGAAGTTTAGGTTCATGTTTGACCTGGTTTCAAACAACGAGTTCATATCTGACTCAAAGTTTAGGTTCATGTTTGACCTGAGTTCAAACAACGGGTTCATGTCTGACTCGAGGTTTAGGTTCATGTTTGGCACGGTTTAAAATGACGGGTTCATGTCTGACTAGAAGTTTAGGCTTATGTTTGACCTGGTTCAAACGACGGGTTCATGTCTGACTCGAAGTTTATGTTCATCTTTGACCTGGTTTCAAACAACGAGTTCATGTCTGACTCGAAGTTTAGGTTCATGTTTGACCTGGTTTCAAACAACGAGTTCATATTTGACTCAAAGTTTAGGTTCATGTTTGACCTGAGTTCAAACAACGGGTTCATGTCTGACTCGAAGTTTAGGTTCATGTTTTACCTTGTTTCAAACAACGGCTTCATGTCTGACTCGAAGTTTAAGTTCATGTTTGACCTGGCTTCAAATGACGGGTTCATGTCTGACTCGAAGTTTAGGTTCATGTTTGACCTGGTTTTGAACAATGGGTTCATGTCTGACTCGAAGTTTAGGTTCATGTTTGACCTGGTTTCAAAGGACGGGTTCATGTCTGACTCGACGTTTAGGATCATGTTTGACTTGGTTTCAAACAACGGGTTCATGTCTGACTCGAAGTTTAGGTTCAAGTTTGACCTTGTTTCAAACGACGGGTTCATATCTGACTCGAAGTTTAAGTTCATGTTTGACCTGGCTTCAAATGACGGGTTCATGTCTGACTCGAAGTTTAGGCTCATGTTTGACCTGGTTCAAACGACGGGTTCATGTCTGACTGGAATTTTAGGTTCATGTTTGACCTAGTTTCAAACAACAGGTTCATGTCTGACTCGAAGTTTAGGTTCATGTTTGACCAGGTTCCAAACAACGGGTTCATGTCTGATTCGAAGTTTAGGTTCATGTTTGACCTGGTTTCAAACAACGGGTTCATGTCTGACTCGAAGTTTAGGTTCATGTTTGACCTAGTTTCAAACGACGGGTTCATATCTGACTCGAGGTTTAGGTTCATGTTTGACACGGTTTCAAATGACGGGTTCATGTCTGACTAGAAGTTTAGGCTCATGTTTGACCTGGTTCAAACGACGGGTTCATGTCTGACTTGAAGTTTATGTTCATGTTTGACCTGGTTTCAAACAACGAGTTCATGTCTGACTCGAAGTTTAGGTTCATGTTTGACCTGGTTTCAAACAACGAGTTCATATCTGACTCAAAGTTTAGGTTCATGTTTGACCTGAGTTCAAACAACGGGTTCATGTCTGACTCGAGGTTTAGGTTCATGTTTGGCACGGTTTAAAATGACGGGTTCATGTCTGACTAGAAGTTTAGGCTTATGTTTGACCTGGTTCAAACGACGGGTTCATGTCTGACTCGAAGTTTATGTTCATCTTTGACCTGGTTTCAAACAACGAGTTCATGTCTGACTCGAAGTTTAGGTTCATGTTTGACCTGGTTTCAAACAACGAGTTCATATTTGACTCAAAGTTTAGGTTCATGTTTGACCTGAGTTCAAACAACGGGTTCATGTCTGACTCGAAGTTTAGGTTCATGTTTGACCTAGTTTCAAACAACGGGTTCATGTTTGACTCGAAGTTTAAGTTCATGTTTGACCTGGCTTCAAATGACGGGTTCATGTCTGACTCGAAGTTTAGGTTCATGTTTGACCTGGTTTCAAACAACAGGTTCATGTCTGACTCGAAGTTTAGGTTCATGTTTGACCTTGTTTCAAACGACGGGTTCATGTCTGACTCGATGTTTAGGTTCATGTTTGACCTGGTTTCAAACCACGGGTTCATGTCTGACTCGAAGTTTAGGTTCATGTTTGACCTAGTTTCAAACAACGGGTTCATGTTTGATTCGAAGTTTAGGTTCATGTTTGACTTGGTTTCAAACAACGGGTTCATGTCTGACTCTAAGTTTAGGTTCAGGTTTGACCTGGTTTCAAACGACGGGTTCTTGTCTGACTCGATATTTAGGTTCATGTTTAACCTGGTTTCAAACGACGGGTTCATGTCTGACTCGAAGTTTATGTTCATCTTTGACCTGGTTTCAAACAACGAGTTCATGTCTGACTCGAAGTTTAGGTTCATGTTTGACCTGGTTTCAAACAACGAGTTCATATCTGACTCAAAGTTTAGGTTCATGTTTGACCTGGTTTCAAACGACGGGTTCATGTTTGATTCGAAGTTTAGGTTCATGTTTGACTTGGTTTCAAACAACGGGTTCATGTCTGACTCTAAGTTTAGGTTCAGGTTTGACTTGGTTTCAAACAACGGGTTCATGTCTGACTCTAAGTTTAGGTTCAGGTTTGACCTGGTTTCAAACGACGGGTTCTTGTCTGACTCGATATTTAGGTTCATGTTTAACCTGGTTTCAAACGACGGGTTCATGTCTGACTCGAAGTTTATGTTCATCTTTGACCTGGTTTCAAACAACGAGTTCATGTCTGACTCGAAGTTTAGGTTCATGTTTGACCTAGTTTCAAACAACGGGTTCATGTCTGACTCGAAGTTTAGGTTCATGTTTGACCTGGTTTCAAACGACGGGTTCATGTTTGATTCGAAGTTTAGGTTCATGTTTGACTTGGTTTCAAACAACGGGTTCATGTCTGACTCTAAGTTTAGGTTCAGGTTTGACCTGGTTTCAAACGATGGGTTCTTGTCTGACTCGATATTTAGGTTCATGTTTAACCTGGTTTCAAACAACAGGTTCATGTCTGACTCGAAGTTTAGGTTCATGTTTGACCAGGTTTCAAACAACGGGTTCATGTCTGATTCGATGTTTAGGTTCATATTTAACTTGGTTACAAACAACGGGTTCATGTCTGATTCGAAGTTTAGGTTCATGTTTGACCTGGTTTCAAACGACAGGTTCATGTCTGACTCGAGGTTTAGGTTCATGTTTGACTTGGTTTCAAACAACGGGTTCATGTCTGACTCTAAGTTTAGGTTCAAGTTTGACCTTGTTTCAAACGACGGGTTCATATCTGACTCGAAGTTTAAGTTCATGTTTGACCTGGCTTCAAATGACGGGTTCATGTCTGACTCGAAGTTTAGGCTCATGTTTGACCTGGTTCAAACGACGGGTTCATGTCTGACTGGAATTTTAGGTTCATGTTTGACCTAGTTTCAAACAACAGGTTCATGTCTGACTCGAAGTTTAGGTTCATGTTTGACCAGGTTCCAAACAACGGGTTCATGTCTGATTCGAAGTTTAGGTTCATGTTTGACCTGGTTTCAAACAACGGGTTCATGTCTGACTCGAAGTTTAGGTTCATGTTTGACCTAGTTTCAAACGACGGGTTCATATCTGACTCGAGGTTTAGGTTCATGTTTGACACGGTTTCAAATGACGGGTTCATGTCTGACTAGAAGTTTAGGCTCATGTTTGACCTGGTTCAAACGACGGGTTCATGTCTGACTTGAAGTTTATGTTCATGTTTGACCTGGTTTCAAACAACGAGTTCATGTCTGACTCGAAGTTTAGGTTCATGTTTGACCTGGTTTCAAACAACGAGTTCATATCTGACTCAAAGTTTAGGTTCATGTTTGACCTGAGTTCAAACAACGGGTTCATGTCTGACTCGAGGTTTAGGTTCATGTTTGGCACGGTTTAAAATGACGGGTTCATGTCTGACTAGAAGTTTAGGCTTATGTTTGACCTGGTTCAAACGACGGGTTCATGTCTGACTCGAAGTTTATGTTCATCTTTGACCTGGTTTCAAACAACGAGTTCATGTCTGACTCGAAGTTTAGGTTCATGTTTGACCTGGTTTCAAACAACGAGTTCATATTTGACTCAAAGTTTAGGTTCATGTTTGACCTGAGTTCAAACAACGGGTTCATGTCTGACTCGAAGTTTAGGTTCATGTTTGACCTAGTTTCAAACAACGGGTTCATGTTTGACTCGAAGTTTAAGTTCATGTTTGACCTGGCTTCAAATGACGGGTTCATGTCTGACTCGAAGTTTAGGTTCATGTTTGACCTGGTTTCAAACAACAGGTTCATGTCTGACTCGAAGTTTAGGTTCATGTTTGACCTTGTTTCAAACGACGGGTTCATGTCTGACTCGATGTTTAGGTTCATGTTTGACCTGGTTTCAAACCACGGGTTCATGTCTGACTCGAAGTTTAGGTTCATGTTTGACCTGGTTTCAAACAACGGGTTCATGTTTGATTCGAAGTTTAGGTTCATGTTTGACTTGGTTTCAAACAACGGGTTCATGTCTGACTCTAAGTTTAGGTTCAGGTTTGACCTGGTTTCAAACGACGGGTTCTTGTCTGACTCGATATTTAGGTTCATGTTTAACCTGGTTTCAAACGACGGGTTCATGTCTGACTCGAAGTTTATGTTCATCTTTGACCTGGTTTCAAACAACGAGTTCATGTCTGACTCGAAGTTTAGGTTCATGTTTGACCTGGTTTCAAACAACGAGTTCATATCTGACTCAAAGTTTAGGTTCATGTTTGACCTGGTTTCAAACGACGGGTTCATGTTTGATTCGAAGTTTAGGTTCATGTTTGACTTGGTTTCAAACAACGGGTTCATGTCTGACTCTAAGTTTAGGTTCAGGTTTGACTTGGTTTCAAACAACGGGTTCATGTCTGACTCTAAGTTTAGGTTCAGGTTTGACCTGGTTTCAAACGACGGGTTCTTGTCTGACTCGATATTTAGGTTCATGTTTAACCTGGTTTCAAACGACGGGTTCATGTCTGACTCGAAGTTTATGTTCATCTTTGACCTGGTTTCAAACAACGAGTTCATGTCTGACTCGAAGTTTAGGTTCATGTTTGACCTAGTTTCAAACAACGGGTTCATGTCTGACTCGAAGTTTAGGTTCATGTTTGACCTGGTTTCAAACGACGGGTTCATGTTTGATTCGAAGTTTAGGTTCATGTTTGACTTGGTTTCAAACAACGGGTTCATGTCTGACTCTAAGTTTAGGTTCAGGTTTGACCTGGTTTCAAACGATGGGTTCTTGTCTGACTCGATATTTAGGTTCATGTTTAACCTGGTTTCAAACAACAGGTTCATGTCTGACTCGAAGTTTAGGTTCATGTTTGACCAGGTTTCAAACAACGGGTTCATGTCTGATTCGATGTTTAGGTTCATATTTAACTTGGTTACAAACAACGGGTTCATGTCTGATTCGAAGTTTAGGTTCATGTTTGACCTGGTTTCAAACGACAGGTTCATGTCTGACTCGAGGTTTAGGTTCATGTTTGACATGGTTTCAAATGACGGGTTCATGTCTGACTAGAAGTTTAGGCTCATGTTTGACCTGGTTCAAACGACGGGTTCATGTCTGACTCGAAGTTTAAGTTCATGTTTGACCTGGTTTCAAACAACGAGTTCATATCTGACTCTAAGTTTAGGTTCATGTTTGACCTGAGTTCAAACAACGGGTTCATGTCTGACTCGAAGTTTAGGTTCATGTTTTACCTTGTTTCAAACAACGGCTTCATGTCTGACTCGAAGTTTAAGTTCATGTTTGACCTGGCTTCAAATGACGGGTTCATGTATGACTCGAAGTTTAGGTTCATGTTTGACCTGGTTTTGAACAATGGGTTCATGTCTGACTCGAAGTTTAGGTTCATGTTTGACCTGGTTTCAAAGGACGGGTTCATGTCTGACTCGACGTTTAGGATCATGTTTGACTTGGTTTCAAACAACGGGTTCATGTCTGACTCGAAGTTTAGGTTCAAGTTTGACCTTGTTTCAAACGACGGGTTCATATCTGACTCGAAGTTTAAGTTCATGTTTGACCTGGCTTCAAATGACGGGTTCATGTCTGACTCGAAGTTTAGGCTCATGTTTGACCTGGTTCAAACGACGGGTTCATGTCTGACTGGAATTTTAGGTTCATGTTTGACCTAGTTTCAAACAACAGGTTCATGTCTGACTCGAAGTTTAGGTTCATGTTTGACCAGGTTCCAAACAACGGGTTCATGTCTGATTCGAAGTTTAGGTTCATGTTTGACCTGGTTTCAAACAACGGGTTCATGTCTGACTCGAAGTTTAGGTTCATGTTTGACCTAGTTTCAAACGACGGGTTCATATCTGACTCGAGGTTTAGGTTCATGTTTGACACGGTTTCAAATGACGGGTTCATGTCTGACTAGAAGTTTAGGCTCATGTTTGACCTGGTTCAAACGACGGGTTCATGTCTGACTTGAAGTTTATGTTCATGTTTGACCTGGTTTCAAACAACGAGTTCATGTCTGACTCGAAGTTTAGGTTCATGTTTGACCTGGTTTCAAACAACGAGTTCATATCTGACTCAAAGTTTAGGTTCATGTTTGACCTGAGTTCAAACAACGGGTTCATGTCTGACTCGAGGTTTAGGTTCATGTTTGGCACGGTTTCAAATGACGGGTTCATGTCTGACTAGAAGTTTAGGCTTATGTTTGACCTGGTTCAAACGACGGGTTCATGTCTGACTCGAAGTTTATGTTCATCTTTGACCTGGTTTCAAATAACGAGTTCATGTCTGACTCGAAGTTTAGGTTCATGTTTGACCTGGTTTCAAACAACGAGTTCATATTTGACTCAAAGTTTAGGTTCATGTTTGACCTGAGTTCAAACAACGGGTTCATGTCTGACTCGAAGTTTAGGTTCATGTTTGACCTAGTTTCAAACAACGGCTTCATGTTTGACTCGAAGTTTAAGTTCATGTTTGACCTGGCTTCAAATGACGGGTTCATGTCTGACTCGAAGTTTAGGTTCATGTTTGACCTGGTTTCAAACAACAGGTTCATGTCTGACTCGAAGTTTAGGTTCATGTTTGACCTTGTTTCAAACGACGGGTTCATGTCTGACTCGATGTTTAGGGTCATGTTTGACCTGGTTTCAAACCACGGGTTCATGTCTGACTCGAAGTTTAGGTTCATGTTTGACCTGGTTTCAAACAACGGGTTCATGTTTGATTCGAAGTTTAGGTTCATGTTTGACTTGGTTTCAAACAACGGGTTCATGTCTGACTCTAAGTTTAGGTTCAGGTTTGACCTGGTTTCAAACGACGGGTTCTTGTCTGACTCGATATTTAGGTTCATGTTTAACCTGGTTTCAAACGACGGGTTCATGTCTGACTCGAAGTTTATGTTCATCTTTGACCTGGTTTCAAACAACGAGTTCATGTCTGACTCGAAATTTAGGTTCATGTTTGACCTGGTTTCAAACAACGAGTTCATATCTGACTCAAAGTTTAGGTTCATGTTTGACCTGAGTTCAAACAACGGGTTCATGTCTGACTCGAAGTTTAGGTTCATGTTTGACCTAGTTTCAAACAACGGGTTCATGTCTGACTCGAAGTTTAGGTTCATGTTTGACCTGGTTTCAAACGACGGGTTCATGTTTGATTCGAAGTTTAGGTTCATGTTTGACTTGGTTTCAAACAACGGGTTCATGTCTGACTCTAAGTTTAGGTTCAGGTTTGACCTGGTTTCAAACGATGGGTTCTTGTCTGACTCGATATTTAGGTTCATGTTTAACCTGGTTTCAAACAACAGGTTCATGTCTGACTCGAAGTTTAGGTTCATGTTTGACCAGGTTTCAAACAACGGGTTCATGTCTGATTCGATGTTTAGGTTCATATTTAACCTGGTTACAAACAACGGGTTCATGTCTGATTCGAAGTTTAGGTTCATGTTTGACCTGGTTTCAAACGACAGGTTCATGTCTGACTCGAGGTTTAGGTTCATGTTTGACATGGTTTCAAATGACGGGTTCATGTCTGACTAGAAGTTTAGGCTCATGTTTGACCTGGTACAAACGACGGGTTCATGTCTGACTCGAAGTTTAAGTTCATGTTTGACCTGGTTTCAAACAACGAGTTCATATCTGACTCTAAGTTTAGGTTCATGTTTGACCTGAGTTCAAACAACGGGTTCATGTCTGACTCGAAGTTTAGGTTCATGTTTTACCTTGTTTCAAACAACGGCTTCATGTCTGACTCGAAGTTTAAGTTCATGTTTGACCTGGCTTCAAATGACGGGTTCATGTCTGACTCGAAGTTTAGGTTCATGTTTGACCTGGTTTTGAACAATGGGTTCATGTCTGACTCGAAGTTTAGGTTCATGTTTGACCTGGTTTCAAAGGACGGGTTCATGTCTGACTCGACGTTTAGGATCATGTTTGACTTGGTTTCAAACAACGGGTTCATGTCTGACTCGAAGTTTAGGTTCAAGTTTGACCTTGTTTCAAACGACGGGTTCATATCTGACTCGAAGTTTAAGTTCATGTTTGACCTGGCTTCAAATGACGGGTTCATGTTTGACTCGAAGTTTAGGCTCATGTTTGACCTGGTTCAAACGACGGGTTCATGTCTGACTGGAATTTTAGGTTCATGTTTGACCTAGTTTCAAATAACAGGTTCATGTCTGACTCGAAGTTTAGGTTCATGTTTGACCAGGTTCCAAACAACGGGTTCATGTCTGATTCGAAGTTTAGGTTCATGTTTGACCTGGTTTCAAACAACGGGTTCATGTCTGACTCGAAGTTTAGGTTCATGTTTGACCTAGTTTCAAACGACGGGTTCATATCTGACTCGAGGTTTAGGTTCATGTTTGACACGGTTTCAAATGACGGGTTCATGTCTGACTAGAAGTTTAGGCTCATGTTTGACCTGGTTCAAACGACGGGTTCATGTCTGACTTGAAGTTTATGTTCATGTTTGACCTGGTTTCAAACAACGAGTTCATGTCTGACTCGAAGTTTAGGTTCATGTTTGACCTGGTTTCAAACAACGAGTTCATATCTGACTCAAAGTTTAGGTTCATGTTTGACCTGAGTTCAAACAACGGGTTCATGTTTGACTCGAGGTTTAGGCTCATGTTTGGCACGGTTTCAAATGACGGGTTCATGTCTGACTAGAAGTTTAGGCTTATGTTTGACCTGGTTCAAACGACGGGTTCATGTCTGACTCGAAGTTTATGTTCATCTTTGACCTGGTTTCAAACAACGAGTTCATGTCTGACTCGAAGTTTAGGTTCATGTTTGACCTGGTTTCAAACAACGAGTTCATATTTGACTCAAAGTTTAGGTTCATGTTTGACCTGAGTTCAAACAACGGGTTCATGTCTGACTCGAAGTTTAGGTTCATGTTTGACCTAGTTTCAAACAACGGGTTCATGTCTGACTCGAAGTTTAGGTTCATGTTTGACCTGGTTTCAAACGACGGGTTCATGTTTGATTCGAAGTTTAGGTTCATGTTTGACTTGGTTTCAAACAACGGGTTCATGTCTGACTCTAAGTTTAGGTTCAGGTTTGACCTGGTTTCAAACGATGGGTTCTTGTCTGACTCGATATTTAGGTTCATGTTTAACCTGGTTTCAAACAACAGGTTCATGTCTGACTCGAAGTTTAGGTTCATGTTTGACCAGGTTTCAAACAACGGGTTCATGTCTGATTCGATGTTTAGGTTCATATTTAACCTGGTTACAAACAACGGGTTCATGTCTGATTCGAAGTTTAGGTTCATGTTTGACCTGGTTTCAAACGACAGGTTCATGTCTGACTCGAGGTTTAGGTTCATGTTTGACATGGTTTCAAATGACGGGTTCATGTCTGACTAGAAGTTTAGGCTCATGTTTGACCTGGTACAAACGACGGGTTCATGTCTGACTCGAAGTTTAGGTTCATGTTTGACCTGGTTTCAAACAACGAGTTCATATCTGACTCTAAGTTTAGGTTCATGTTTGACCTGAGTTCAAACAACGGGTTCATGTCTGACTCGAAGTTTAGGTTCATGTTTGACCTAGTTTCAAACAACGGGTTCATGTCTGACTCGAAGTTTAGGTTCATGTTTGACCTGGTTTCAAACGACGGGTTCATGTTTGATTCGAAGTTTAGGTTCATGTTTGACTTGGTTTCAAACAACGGGTTCATGTCTGACTCTAAGTTTAGGTTCAGGTTTGACCTGGTTTCAAACGATGGGTTCTTGTCTGACTCGATATTTAGGTTCATGTTTAACCTGGTTTCAAACAACAGGTTCATGTCTGACTCGAAGTTTAGGTTCATGTTTGACCAGGTTTCAAACAACGGGTTCATGTCTGATTCGATGTTTAGGTTCATATTTAACCTGGTTACAAACAACGGGTTCATGTCTGATTCGAAGTTTAGGTTCATGTTTGACCTGGTTTCAAACGACAGGTTCATGTCTGACTCGAGGTTTAGGTTCATGTTTGACATGGTTTCAAATGACGGGTTCATGTCTGACTAGAAGTTTAGGCTCATGTTTGACCTGGTACAAACGACGGGTTCATGTCTGACTCGAAGTTTAAGTTCATGTTTGACCTGGTTTCAAACAACGAGTTCATATCTGACTCTAAGTTTAGGTTCATGTTTGACCTGAGTTCAAACAACGGGTTCATGTCTGACTCGAAGTTTAGGTTCATGTTTTACCTTGTTTCAAACAACGGCTTCATGTCTGACTCGAAGTTTAAGTTCATGTTTGACCTGGCTTCAAATGACGGGTTCATGTCTGACTCGAAGTTTAGGTTCATGTTTGACCTGGTTTTGAACAATGGGTTCATGTCTGACTCGAAGTTTAGGTTCATGTTTGACCTGGTTTCAAAGGACGGGTTCATGTCTGACTCGACGTTTAGGATCATGTTTGACTTGGTTTCAAACAACGGGTTCATGTCTGACTCGAAGTTTAGGTTCAAGTTTGACCTTGTTTCAAACGACGGGTTCATATCTGACTCGAAGTTTAAGTTCATGTTTGACCTGGCTTCAAATGACGGGTTCATGTTTGACTCGAAGTTTAGGCTCATGTTTGACCTGGTTCAAACGACGGGTTCATGTCTGACTGGAATTTTAGGTTCATGTTTGACCTAGTTTCAAATAACAGGTTCATGTCTGACTCGAAGTTTAGGTTCATGTTTGACCAGGTTCCAAACAACGGGTTCATGTCTGATTCGAAGTTTAGGTTCATGTTTGACCTGGTTTCAAACAACGGGTTCATGTCTGACTCGAAGTTTAGGTTCATGTTTGACCTAGTTTCAAACGACGGGTTCATATCTGACTCGAGGTTTAGGTTCATGTTTGACACGGTTTCAAATGACGGGTTCATGTCTGACTAGAAGTTTAGGCTCATGTTTGACCTGGTTCAAACGACGGGTTCATGTCTGACTTGAAGTTTATGTTCATGTTTGACCTGGTTTCAAACAACGAGTTCATGTCTGACTCGAAGTTTAGGTTCATGTTTGACCTGGTTTCAAACAACGAGTTCATATCTGACTCAAAGTTTAGGTTCATGTTTGACCTGAGTTCAAACAACGGGTTCATGTTTGACTCGAGGTTTAGGCTCATGTTTGGCACGGTTTCAAATGACGGGTTCATGTCTGACTAGAAGTTTAGGCTTATGTTTGACCTGGTTCAAACGACGGGTTCATGTCTGACTCGAAGTTTATGTTCATCTTTGACCTGGTTTCAAACAACGAGTTCATGTCTGACTCGAAGTTTAGGTTCATGTTTGACCTGGTTTCAAACAACGAGTTCATATTTGACTCAAAGTTTAGGTTCATGTTTGACCTGAGTTCAAACAACGGGTTCATGTCTGACTCGAATTTTAGGTTCATGTTTGACCTAGTTTCAAACAACGGGTTCATGTCTGACTCGAAGTTTAAGTTCATGTTTGACCTGGCTTCAAATGACGGGTTCATGTCTGACTCGAAGTTTAGGTTCATGTTTGACCTGGTTTCAAACAACAGGTTCATGTCTGACTCGAAGTTTAGGTTCATGTTTGAGCTTGTTTCAAACGACGGGTTCATGTCTGACTCGATGTTTAGGTTCATGTTTGACCTGGTTTCAAACCACGGGTTCATGTCTGACTTGAAGTTTAGGTTCATGTTTGACCTGGTTTCAAACAACGGGTTCATGTTTGATTCGAAGTTTAGGTTCATGTTTGACTTGGTTTCAAACAACGGGTTCATGTCTGACTCGATATTTAGGTTCATGTTTAACCTGGTTTCAAACGACGGGTTCATGTCTGACTCGAAGTTTATGTTCATCTTTGACCTGGTTTCAAACAACGAGTTCATGTCTGACTCGAAGTTTAGGTTCATGTTTGACCTGGTTTCAAACAACGAGTTCATATCTGACTCAAAGTTTAGGTTCATGTTTGACCTGAGTTCAAACAACGGGTTCATGTCTGACTCGAAGTTTAGGTTCATGTTTGACCTAGTTTCAAACAACGGGTTCATGTCTGACTCGAAGTTTATGTTCATCTTTGACCTGGTTTCAAATGACGGATTCATGTTTGACTCGAAGTTTATGTTCATCTTTGACCTGGTTTTAAACAACGAGTTCATGTCTGACTCGAAGTTTAGGTTCATGTTTGACCTGGTTTCAAACAACAAGTTCATATCTGACTCAAAGTTTAGGTTCATGTTTGACCTGAGTTCAAACAACGGGTTCATGTCTGACTCGAAGTTTAAGTTCATGTTTGACCTAGTTTCAAACAACGGGTTCATGTCTGACTCGAAGTTTAAGTTCATGTTTGACCTGGCTTCAAATGACGGGATCATGTCTGACTCGAAGTTTAGGTTCATGTTTGACCTGGTTTCAAACAACAGGTTCATGTCTGACTCGAAGTTTAGGTTCATGTTTGACCTTGTTTCAAACGACGGGTTCATGTCTGACTCGATGTTTAGGTTCATGTTTGACCTGGTTTCAAACCACGGGTTCATGTCTGACTCGAAGTTTAGGTTCATGTTTGACCTGGTTTCAAACAACGGGTTCATGTTTGATTCGAAGTTTAGGTTCATGTTTGACTTGGTTTCAAACAACGGGTTCATGTCTGACTCTAAGTTTAGGTTCAGGTTTGACCTGGTTTCAAACGACGGGTTCTTGTCTGACTCGATATTTAGGTTCATGTTTAACCTGGTTTCAAACAACAGGTTCATGTCAGACTCGAAGTTTAGGTTCATGTTTGACCAGGTTTCAAACAACGGGTTCATGTCTGATTCGATGTTTAGGTTCATATTTGACCTGGTTACAAACAACGGGTTCATGTCTGATTCGAAGTTTAGGTTCATGTTTGACCTGGTTTTAAACGACAGGTTCATGTCTGACTCGAGGTTTAGGTTCATGTTTGACATGGTTTCAAATGACGGGTTCATGTCTGACTAGAAGTTTAGGCTCATGTTTGACCTGGTTCAAACGACGGGTCCATGTCTGACTCGAAGTTTAGGTTCATGTTTGACCTGGTTTCAAACAACGAGTTCATATCTGACACGAAGTTTAGGTTCATGTTTGACCTGAGTTCAAACAACGGGTTCATGTCTGACTCGAAGTTTAGGTTCATGTTTTACCTTGTTTCAAACAACGGCTTCATGTCTGACTCGAAGTTTAAGTTCATGTTTGACCTGGCTTCAAATGACGGGTTCATGTCTGACTCGAAGTTTAGGTTCATGTTTGACCTGGTTTTGAACAATGGGTTCATGTCTGACTCGAAGTTTAGGTTCATGTTTGACCTGGTTTCAAAGGACGGGTTCATGTCTGACTCGACGTTTAGGATCATGTTTGACTTGGTTTCAAACAACGGTTTCATGTCTGACTCGAAGTTTAGGTTCAAGTTTGACCTTGTTTCAAACGACGGGTTCATATCTGACTCGAAGTTTAAGTTCATGTTTGACCTGGCTTCAAATGACGGGTTCATGTTTGACTCGAAGTTTAGGCTCATGTTTGACCTGGTTCAAACGACGGGTTCATGTCTGACTGGAATTTTAGGTTCATGTTTGACCTAGTTTCAAACAACAGGTTCATGTCTGACTCGAAGTTTAGGTTCATGTTTGACCAGGTTCCAAACAACGGGTTCATGTCGGATTCGAAGTTTAGGTTCATGTTTGACCTGGTTTCAAACAACGGGTTCATGTCTGACTCGAAGTTTAGGTTCATGTTTGACCTAGTTTCAAACGACGGGTTCATATCTGACTCGAGGTTTAGGTTCATGTTTGACACGGTTTCAAATGACGGGTTCATGTCTGACTAGAAGTTTAGGCTCATGTTTGACCTGGTTCAAACGACGGGTTCATGTCTGACTTGAAGTTTATGTTCATGTTTGACCTGGTTTCAAACAACGAGTTCATGTCTGACTCGAAGTTTAGGTTCATGTTTGACCTGGTTTCAAACAACGAGTTCATATCGGACTCAAAGTTTAGGTTCATGTTTGACCTGAGTTCAAACAACGGGTTCATGTTTGACTCGAGGTTTAGGCTCATGTTTGGCACGGTTTCAAATGACGGGTTCATGTCTGACTAGAAGTTTAGGCTTATGTTTGACCTGGTTCAAACGACGGGTTCATGTCTGACTCGAAGTTTATGTTCATCTTTGACCTGGTTTCAAACAACGAGTTCATGTCTGACTCGAAGTTTAGGTTCATGTTTGACCTGGTTTCAAACAACGAGTTCATATTTGACTCAAAGTTTAGGTTCATGTTTGACCTGAGTTCAAACAACGGGTTCATGTCTGACTCGAATTTTAGGTTCATGTTTGACCTAGTTTCAAACAACGGGTTCATGTCTGACTCGAAGTTTAAGTTCATGTTTGACCTGGCTTCAAATGACGGGTTCATGTCTGACTCGAAGTTTAGGTTCATGTTTGACCTGGTTTCAAACAACAGGTTCATGTCTGACTCGAAGTTTAGGTTCATGTTTGAGCTTGTTTCAAACGACGGGTTCATGTCTGACTCGATGTTTAGGTTCATGTTTGACCTGGTTTCAAACCACGGGTTCATGTCTGACTTGAAGTTTAGGTTCATGTTTGACCTGGTTTCAAACAACGGGTTCATGTTTGATTCGAAGTTTAGGTTCATGTTTGACTTGGTTTCAAACAACGGGTTCATGTCTGACTCGATATTTAGGTTCATGTTTAACCTGGTTTCAAACGACGGGTTCATGTCTGACTCGAAGTTTATGTTCATCTTTGACCTGGTTTCAAACAACGAGTTCATGTCTGACTCGAAGTTTAGGTTCATGTTTGACCTGGTTTCAAACAACGAGTTCATATCTGACTCAAAGTTTAGGTTCATGTTTGACCTGAGTTCAAACAACGGGTTCATGTCTGACTCGAAGTTTAGGTTCATGTTTGACCTAGTTTCAAACAACGGGTTCATGTCTGACTCGAAGTTTATGTTCATCTTTGACCTGGTTTCAAACGACGGGTTCATGTTTGACTCGAAGTTTATGTTCATCTTTGACCTGGTTTTAAACAACGAGTTCATGTCTGACTCGAAGTTTAGGTTCATGTTTGACCTGGTTTCAAACAACAAGTTCATATCTGACTCAAAGTTTAGGTTCATGTTTGACCTGAGTTCAAACAACGGGTTCATGTCTGACTCGAAGTTTAGGTTCATGTTTGACCTAGTTTCAAACAACGGGTTCATGTCTGACTCGAAGTTTAAGTTCATGTTTGACCTGGCTTCAAATGACGGGATCATGTCTGACTCGAAGTTTAGGTTCATGTTTGACCTGGTTTCAAACAACAGGTTCATGTCTGACTCGAAGTTTAGGTTCATGTTTGACCTTGTTTCAAACGACGGGTTCATGTCTGACTCGATGTTTAGGTTCATGTTTGACCTGGTTTCAAACCACGGGTTCATGTCTGACTCGAAGTTTAGGTTCATGTTTGACCTGGTTTCAAACAACGGGTTCATGTTTGATTCGAAGTTTAGGTTCATGTTTGACTTGGTTTCAAACAACGGGTTCATGTCTGACTCTAAGTTTAGGTTCAGGTTTGACCTGGTTTCAAACGACGGGTTCTTGTCTGACTCGATATTTAGGTTCATGTTTAACCTGGTTTCAAACAACAGGTTCATGTCTGACTCGAAGTTTAGGTTCATGTTTGACCAGGTTTCAAACAACGGGTTCATGTCTGATTCGATGTTTAGGTTCATATTTGACCTGGTTACAAACAACGGGTTCATGTCTGATTCGAAGTTTAGGTTCATGTTTGACCTGGTTTTAAACGACAGGTTCATGTCTGACTCGAGGTTTAGGTTCATGTTTGACATGGTTTCAAATGACGGGTTCATGTCTGACTAGAAGTTTAGGCTCATGTTTGACCTGGTTCAAACGACGGGTCCATGTCTGACTCGAAGTTTAGGTTCATGTTTGACCTGGTTTCAAACAACGAGTTCATATCTGACACGAAGTTTAGGTTCATGTTTGACCTGAGTTCAAACAACGGGTTCATGTCTGACTCGAAGTTTAGGTTCATGTTTTACCTTGTTTCAAACAACGGGTTCATGTCTGACTCGAAGTTTAAGTTCATGTTTGACCTGGCTTCAAATGACGGGTTCATGTCTGACTCGAAGTTTAGGTTCATGTTTGACCTGGTTTTGAACAATGGGTTCATGTCTGACTCGAAGTTTAGGTTCATGTTTGACCTGGTTTCAAACGACGGGTTCATGTCTGACTCGACGTTTAGTATCATGTTTGACTTGGTTTCAAACAACGGGTTCATGTCTGACTCGAAGTTTAGGTTCAAGTTTGACCTTGTTTCAAACGACGGGTTCATGTCTGACTCGAAGTTTAAGTTCATGTTTGACCTGGTTTCAAACAACAGGTTCATGTCTGACTCGAAGTTTAGGTTCATGTTTGACCTTGTTTCAAACGACGGGTTCATTTCTGACTCGATGTTTAGGTTCATGTTTGACCTGGTTTCAAACAACGGGTTCATGTCTGACTCGAAGTTTAGGTTCATGTTTGACCTGGTTTCAAACAACGGGTTCATGTTTGATTCGAAGTTTAGGTTCATGTTTGACTTGGTTTCAAACAACGGGTTCATGTCTGACTAGAAGTTTAGGCTCATGTTTGACCTGGTTCAAACGACGGGTTCATGTCTGACTCGAAGTTTAGGTTCATGTTTGACCTGGTTTCAAACAACGAGTTCATATCTGACTCGAAGTTTAGCTTCATGTTTGACCTGAGTTCAAACAACGCGTTCATGTCTGACTCGAAGTTTAGGTTCATGTTTTACCTTGTTTCAAACAACGGGTTCATGTCTGACTCGAAGTTTAAGTTCATGTTTGACCTGGCTTCAAATGACGGGTTCATGTCTGACTCGAAGTTTAGGTTCATGTTTGACCTGGTTTTGAACAATGGGTTCATGTCTGACTCGAAGTTTAGGTTCATGTTTGACCTGGTTTCAAACGACGGGTTCATGTCTGACTCGACGTTTAGGATCATGTTTGACTTGGTTTCAAACAACGGGTTCATGTCTGACTCGAAGTTTAGGTTCAAGTTTGACCTTGTTTCAAACGACGGGTTCATGTCTGACTCGAAGTTTAAGTTCATGTTTGACCTGGCTTCAAATGACGGGTTCATGTCTGACTCGAAGTTTAGGTTCATGTTTGACCTTGTTTCAAACGACGGGTTCATGTCTGACTCGATGTTTAGGTTCATGTTTGACCTGGTTTCAAACATGGGTTCATGTCTGACTCAAAGTTTAGGTTCATGTTTGACCTGGTTTCAAACAACGGGTTCATGTTTGATTCGAAGTTTAGGTTCATGTTTGACCTGTCTCAAATGACGGGTTCATGTCTGACTCGAAGTTTAGGTTCATGTTTGACCTGGTTTCAAACAACGGGTTCATGTCTGACTCGAAGTTTAGTTTCATCTTTGACCTGAGTTCAAACAACAGGTTCATGTTTGACTCGAAGTTTAGGTTCATGTTTGACCTGGTTTCAAACAACGGGTTCATGTCTGACTCGATGTTTAGGTTCATTTTTGACCAGGTTTCAAACAACGGGTTCATGTCTGACTCGAAGTTTAGGTTCAAGTTTGACCTTGTTTCAAACGACGGGTTGATGTCTGACTCGAAGTTTATGTTCATCTTTGACCTGGTTTCAAACAACGAGTTCATGTCTGACTCGAAGTTTAGGTTCATGTTTGACCTGGTTTCAAACAACGAGTTCATATCTGACTCAAAGTTTAGGTTCATGTTTGACCTGAGTTCAAACAACGGGTTCATGTCTGACTCGAAGTTTAGGTTCATGTTTGACCTAGTTTCAAACAACGGGTTCATGTCTGACTCGAAGTTTAAGTTCATGTTTCACCTGGCTTCAAATGACGGGTTCATGTCTGACTCGAAGTTTAGGTTCATGTTTGACTTGGTTTTAAACAACGGGTTCATGTCTGACTCGAAGTTTAGGTTCATGTTTGACCTGGTTTCAAACAACGGGTTCATGTCTGACTCGAAGTTTAGGTTCATGTTTGACCTAGTTTCAAACGACGGGTTCATATCTGACTCGAGGTTTAGGTTCATGTTTGACACGGTTTCAAATGACGGGTTCATGTCTGACTAGAAGTTTAGGCTCATGTTTGACCTGGTTCAAACGACGGGTTCATGTCTGACTCGAAGTTTATGTTCATGTTTGACCTGGTTTCAAACAACGAGTTCATGTCTGACTCGAAGTTTAGGTTCATGTTTGACCTGGTTTCAAACAACGAGTTCATATCTGACTCAAAGTTTAGGTTCATGTTTGACCTGAGTTCAAACAACGGGTTCATGTCTAACTCGAGGTTTAGGTTCATGTTTTACACGGTTTCAAATGACGGGTTCATGTCTGACTAGAAGTTTAGGCTCATGTTTGACCTGGTTCAAACGACGGGTTCATGTCTGACTCGAAGTTTATGTTCATCTTTGACCTGGTTTCAAACAACGAGTTCATGTCTGACTCGAAGTTTAGGTTCATGTTTGACCTGGTTTCAAACAACGAGTTCATATCTGACTCAAAGTTTAGGTTCATGTTTGACCTGAGTTCAAACAACGGGTTCATGTCTGACTCGAAGTTTAGGTTCATGTTTGACCTAGTTTCAAACAACGGGTTCATGTCTGACTCGAAGTTTAAGTTCAAATTTGACCTGGCTTCAAATGACGGGTTCATGTCTGACTCGAAGTTTAGGTTCATGTTTGACCTGGTTTCAAACAACAGGTTCATGTCTGACTCGAAGTTTAGGTTCATGTTTGACCTTGTTTCAAACGACGGGTTCATGTCTGACTCGATGTTTAGGTTCATGTTTGACCTTGTTTCAAACCACGGGTTCATGTCTGACTCGAAGTTTAGGTTCATGTTTGACCTGGTTTCAAACAACGGGTTCATGTTTGATTCGAAGTTTAGGTTCATGTTTGACTTGGTTTCAAACAACGGGTTCATGTCTGACTCTAAGTTTAGGTTCAGGTTTGACCTGGTTTCAAACGACGGGTTCTTGTCTGACTCGATATTTAGGTTCATGTTTAACCTGGTTTCAAACAACAGGTTCATGTCTGACTCGAAGTTTAGGTTCATGTTTGACCAGGTTTCAAACAACGGGTTCATGTCTGATTCGATGTTTAGGTTCATATTTGACCTGGTTACAAACAACGGGTTCATGTCTGATTCGAAGTTTAGGTTCATGTTTGACCTGGTTTCAAACGACAGGTTCATGTCTGACTCGAGGTTTAGGTTCATGTTTGACATGGTTTCAAATGACGGGTTCATGTCTGACTAGAAGTTTAGGCTCATGTTTGACCTGGTTCAAACGACGTGTTCATGGCTGACTCGAAGTTTAGGTTCATGTTTGACCTGGTTTCAAACAACGAGTTCATATCTGACTCAAAGTTTAGGTTCATGTTTGACCTGAGTTCAAACAACGGGTTCATGTCTGACTCGAAGTTTAGGTTCATGTTTGACCTAGTTTCAAACAACGGGTTCATGTCTGACTCGAAGTTTAAGTTCAAATTTGACCTGGCTTCAAATGACGGGTTCATGTCTGACTCGAAGTTTAGGTTCATGTTTGACCTGGTTTCAAACAACAGGTTCATGTCTGACTCGAAGTTTAGGTTCATGTTTGACCTTGTTTCAAACGACGGGTTCATGTCTGACTCGATGTTTAGGTTCATGTTTGACCTTGTTTCAAACCACGGGTTCATGTCTGACTCGAAGTTTAGGTTCATGTTTGACCTGGTTTCAAACAACGGGTTCATGTTTGATTCGAAGTTTAGGTTCATGTTTGACTTGGTTTCAAACAACGGGTTCATGTCTGACTCTAAGTTTAGGTTCAGGTTTGACCTGGTTTCAAACGACGGGTTCTTGTCTGACTCGATATTTAGGTTCATGTTTAACCTGGTTTCAAACAACAGGTTCATGTCTGACTCGAAGTTTAGGTTCATGTTTGACCAGGTTTCAAACAACGGGTTCATGTCTGATTCGATGTTTAGGTTCATATTTGACCTGGTTACAAACAACGGGTTCATGTCTGATTCGAAGTTTAGGTTCATGTTTGACCTGGTTTCAAACGACAGGTTCATGTCTGACTCGAGGTTTAGGTTCATGTTTGACATGGTTTCAAATGACGGGTTCATGTCTGACTAGAAGTTTAGGCTAATGTTTGACCTGGTTCAAACGACGTGTTCATGTCTGACTCGAAGTTTAGGTTCATGTTTGACCTGGTTTCAAACAACGAGTTCATATCTGACTCGAAGTTTAGGTTCATGTTTGACCTGAGTTCAAACAACGGGTTCATGTCTGACTCGATGTTTAGGTTCATGTTTTACCTTGTTTCAAACAACGGGTTCATGTCTGACTCGAAGTTTAAGTTCATGTTTGACCTGGCTTCAAATGACGGGTTCATGTCTGACTCGAAGTTTAGGTTCATGTTTGACCTGGTTTTGAACAATGGGTTCATGTCTGACTCGAAGTTTAGGTTCATGTTTGACCTGGTTTCAAACGACGGGTTCATGTCTGACTCGAAGTTTATGTTCATCTTTGACCTGGTTTCAAACAACGAGTTCATGTCTGACTCGAAGTTTAGGTTCATGTTTGACCTGGTTTCAAACAACGAGTTCATATCTGACTCAAAGTTTAGGTTCATGTTTGACCTGAGTTCAAACAACGGGTTCATGTCTGACTCGAAGTTTAGGTTCATGTTTGACCTAGTTTCAAACAACGGGTTCATGTCTGACTCGAAGTTTAAGTTCATGTTTCACCTGGCTTCAAATGACGGGTTCATGTCTGACTCGAAGTTTAGGTTCATGTTTGACCTGGTTTCAAACAACGGGTTCATGTCTGACTCGAAGTTTAGTTTCATCTTTGACCTGAGTTCAAACAACGGGTTCATGTTTGACTCGAAGTTTAGGTTCATGTTTGACCTGGTTTCAAACAACGGGTTCACGTCTGACTCGATGTTTAGGTTCATTTTTGACCAGGTTTCAAACAACGGGTTCATGTCTGACTCGAAGTTTAGGTTCAAGTTTGACCTTGTTTCAAACGACGGGTTCATGTCTGACTCGAAGTTTATGTTCATCTTTGACCTGGTTTCAAACAACGAGTTCATGTCTGACTCGAAGTTTAGGTTCATGTTTGACCTGGTTTCAAACAACGAGTTCATATCTGACTCAAAGTTTAGGTTCATGTTTGACCTGAGTTCAAACAACGGGTTCATGTCTGACTCGAAGTTTAGGTTCATGTTTGACCTAGTTTCAAAGAACGGGTTCATGTCTGACTCGAAGTTTAAGTTCATGTTTCACCTGGCTTCAAATGACGGGTTCATGTCTGACTCGAAGTTTAGGTTCATGTTTGACTTGGTTTTAAACAACGGGTTCATGTCTGACTCGAAGTTTAGGTTCATGTTTGACCTGGTTTCAAACAACGGGTTCATGTCTGACTCGAAGTTTAGGTTCATGTTTGACCTAGTTTCAAACGACGGGTTCATATCTGACTCGAGGTTTAGGTTCATGTTTGACACGGTTTCAAATGACGGGTTCATGTCTGACTAGAAGTTTAGGCTCATGTTTGACCTGGTTCAAACGACGGGTTCATGTCTGACTCGAAGTTTATGTTCATGTTTGACCTGGTTTCAAACAACGAGTTCATGTCTGACTCGAAGTTTAGGTTCATGTTTGACCTGGTTTCAAACAACGAGTTCATATCTGACTCAAAGTTTAGGTTCATGTTTGACCTGAGTTCAAACAACGGGTTCATGTCTGACTCGAAGTTTAGGTTCATGTTTGACCTAGTTTCAAACAACGGGTTCATGTCTGACTCGAAGTTTAAGTTCATGTTTCACCTGGCTTCAAATGACGGGTTCATGTCTGACTCGAAGTTTAGGTTCATGTTTGACCTGGTTTCAAACAACGGGTTCATGTCTGACTCGAAGTTTAGTTTCATCTTTGACCTGAGTTCAAACAACGGGTTCATGTTTGACTCGAAGTTTAGGTTCATGTTTGACCTGGTTTCAAACAACGGGTTCACGTCTGACTCGATGTTTAGGTTCATTTTTGACCAGGTTTCAAACAACGGGTTCATGTCTGACTCGAAGTTTAGGTTCAAGTTTGACCTTGTTTCAAACGACGGGTTCATGTCTGACTCGAAGTTTATGTTCATCTTTGACCTGGTTTCAAACAACGAGTTCATGTCTGACTCGAAGTTTAGGTTCATGTTTGACCTGGTTTCAAACAACGAGTTCATATCTGACTCAAAGTTTAGGTTCATGTTTGACCTGAGTTCAAACAACGGGTTCATGTCTGACTCGAAGTTTAGGTTCATGTTTGACCTAGTTTCAAAGAACGGGTTCATGTCTGACTCGAAGTTTAAGTTCATGTTTCACCTGGCTTCAAATGACGGGTTCATGTCTGACTCGAAGTTTAGGTTCATGTTTGACTTGGTTTTAAACAACGGGTTCATGTCTGACTCGAAGTTTAGGTTCATGTTTGACCTGGTTTCAAACAACGGGTTCATGTCTGACTCGAAGTTTAGGTTCATGTTTGACCTAGTTTCAAACGACGGGTTCATATCTGACTCGAGGTTTAGGTTCATGTTTGACACGGTTTCAAATGACGGGTTCATGTCTGACTAGAAGTTTAGGCTCATGTTTGACCTGGTTCAAACGACGGGTTCATGTCTGACTCGAAGTTTATGTTCATGTTTGACCTGGTTTCAAACAACGAGTTCATGTCTGACTCGAAGTTTAGGTTCATGTTTGACCTGGTTTCAAACAACGAGTTCATATCTGACTCAAAGTTTAGGTTCATGTTTGACCTGAGTTCAAACAACGGGTTCATGTCTAACTCGAGGTTTAGGTTCATGTTTGACACGGTTTCAAATGACGGGTTCATGTCTGACTAGAAGTTTAGGCTCATGTTTGACCTGGTTCAAACGACGGGTTCATGTCTGACTCGAAGTTTATGTTCATCTTTGACCTGGTTTCAAACAACGAGTTCATGTCTGACTCGAAGTTTAGGTTCATGTTTGACCTGGTTTCAAACAACGAGTTCATATCTGACTCAAAGTTTAGGTTCATGTTTGACCTGAGTTCAAACAACGGGTTCATGTCTGACTCGAAGTTTAGGTTCATGTTTGACCTAGTTTCAAACAACGGGTTCATGTCTGACTCGAAGTTTAAGTTCATGTTTGACCTGGCTTCAAATGACGGGTTCATGTCTGACTCGAAGTTTAGGTTCATGTTTGACCTGGTTTCAAACAACAGGTTCATGTCTGACTCGAAGTTTAGGTTCATGTTTGACCTTGTTTCAAACGACGGGTTCATGTCTGACTCGATGTTTAGGTTCATGTTTGACCTGGTTTCAAACCACGGGTTCATGTCTGACTCGAAGTTTAGGTTCATGTTTGACCTGGTTTCAAACAACGGGTTCATGTTTGATTCGAAGTTTAGGTTCATGTTTGACTTGGTTTCAAACAACGGGTTCATGTCTGACTTTAAGTTTAGGTTCAGGTTTGACCTGGTTTCAAACGACGGGTTCTTGTCTGACTCGATATTTAGGTTCATGTTTAACCTGGTTTCAAACAACAGGTTCATGTCTGACTCGAAGTTTAGGTTCATGTTTGACCAGGTTTCAAACAACGGGTTCATGTCTGATTCGATGTTTAGGTTCATATTTGACCTGGTTACAAACAACGGGTTCATGTCTGATTCGAAATTTAGGTTCATGTTTGACCTGGTTCCAAACGACAGGTTCATGTCTGACTCGAGGTTTAGGTTCATGTTTGACATGGTTTCAAGTGACGGGTTCATGTCTGACTAGAAGTTTAGGCTCATGTTTGACCTGGTTCAAACGACGAGTTCATGTCTGACTCGAAGTTTAGGTTCATGTTTGACCTGGTTTCAAACAACGAGTTCATATCTGACTCGAAGTTTAGGTTCATGTTTGACCTGAGTTCAAACAACGGGTTCATGTCTGACTCGAAGTTTAGGTTTATGTTTTACCTTGTTTCAAACAACGGGTTCATGTCTGACTCGAAGTTTAAGTTCATGTTTGACCTGGGTTCAAATGACGGGTTCATGTCTGACTCGAAGTTTAGGTTCATGTTTGACCTGGTTTTGAACAATGGGTTCATGTCTGACTCGAAGTTTAGGTTCATGTTTGACCTGGTTTCAAACGACGGGTTCATGTCTGACTCGACGTTTAGGATCATGTTTGACTTGGTTTCAAACAACGGGTTCATGTCTGACTCGAAGTTTAGGTTCAAGTTTGACCTTGTTTCAAACGACGGGTTCATGTCTGACTCGAAGTTTAAGTTCATGTTTGACCTGGTTTCAAACAACAGGTTCATGTCTGACTCGAAGTTTAGGTTCATGTTTGACCTTGTTTCAAACGACGGGTTCATGTCTGACTCGATGTTTAGGTTCATGTTTGACCTGGTTTCAAACAACGGGTTCATGTCTGACTCGAAGTTTAGGTTCATGTTTGACTTGGTTTCAAACAACGGGTTCATGTTTGATTCGAAGTTTAGGTTCATGTTTGACTTGGTTTCAAACAACGGGTTCATGTCTGACTAGAAGTTTAGGCTCATGTTTGACCTAGTTTCAAACAACGGGTTCATGTCTGACTCGAAGTTTAAGTTCATGTTTGACCTGGCTTCAAATGACGGGTTCATGTCTGACTCGAAGTTTAGGTTCATGTTTGACCTGGTTTCAAACAACAGGTTCATGTCTGACTCGAAGTTTAGGTTCATGTTTGACCTTGTTTCAAACGACGGGTTCATGTCTGACTCGATGTTTAGGTTCATGTTTGACCTGGTTTCAAACCACGGGTTCATGTCTGACTCGAAGTTTAGGTTCATGTTTGACCTGGTTTCAAACAACGGGTTCATGTTTGATTCGAAGTTTAGGTTCATGTTTGACTTGGTTTCAAACAACGGGTTCATGTCTGACTCTAAGTTTAGGTTCAGGTTTGACCTATTTTCAAACGACGGGTTCTTGTCTGACTCGATATTTAGGTTCATGTTTAACCTGGTTTCAAACAACAGGTTCATGTCTGACTCGAAGTTTAGGTTCATGTTTGACCAGGTTTCAAACAACGGGTTCATGTCTGATTCGATGTTTAGGTTCATATTTGACCTGGTTACAAACAACGGGTTCATGTCTGATTCGAACTTTAGGTTCATGTTTGACCTGGTTTCAAACGACAGGTTCATGTCTGACTCGAGGTTTAGGTTCATGTTTGACATGGTTTCAAATGACGGGTTCATGTCTGACTAGAAGTTTAGGCTCATGTTTGACCTGGTTCAAACGACGGGTTCATGTCTGACTCGAAGTTTAGGTTCATGTTTGACCTAGTTTCAAACAACAAGTTCATATCTGACTCGAAGTTTAGGTTCATGTTTGACCTGAGTTCAAACAACGGGTTCATGTCTGACTCGAAGTTTAGGTTCATGTTTTACCTTGTTTCAAACAACGGGTTCATGTCTGACTCGAAGTTTAAGTTCATGTTTGACCTGACTTCAAATGACGGGTTCATGTCTGACTCGAAGTTTAGGTTCATGTTTGACCTGGTTTTGAACAATGGGTTCATGTCTGACTCGAAGTTTAGGTTCATGTTTGACCTGGTTTCAAACGACGGGTTCATGTCTGACTCGACGTTTAGGATCATGTTTGACTTGGTTTCAAACAACGGGTTCATGTCTGACTCGAAGTTTAGGTTCAAGTTTGACCTTGTTTCAAACGACGGGTTCATGTCTGACTCGAAGTTTAAGTTCATGTTTGACCTGGTTTCAAACAACAGGTTCATGTCTGACTCGAAGTTTAGGTTCATGTTTGACCTTGTTTCAAACGACGGGTTCATGTCTGACTAGAAGTTTAGGCTCATGTTTGACCTGGTTCAAACGACGGGTTCATGTCTGACTCGAAGTTTATGTTCATGTTTGACCTGGTTTCAAACAACGAGTTCATGTCTGACTCGAAGTTTAGGTTCATGTTTGACCTGGTTTCAAACAACGAGTTCATATCTGACTCAAAGTTTAGGTTCATGTTTGACCTGAGTTCAAACAACGGGTTCATGTCTAACTCGAGGTTTAGGTTCATGTTTGACACGGTTTCAAATGACGGGTTCATGTCTGACTAGAAGTTTAGGCTCATGTTTGACCTGGTTCAAACGACGGGTTCATGTCTGACTCGAAGTTTATGTTCATCTTTGACCTGGTTTCAAACAACGAGTTCATGTCTGACTCGAAGTTTAGGTTCATGTTTGACCTGGTTTCAAACAACGAGTTCATATCTGACTCAAAGTTTAGGTTCATGTTTGACCTGAGTTCAAACAACGGGTTCATGTCTGACTCGAAGTTTAGGTTCATGTTTGACCTAGTTTCAAACAACGGGTTCATGTCTGACTCGAAGTTTAAGTTCATGTTTGACCTGGCTTCAAATGACGGGTTCATGTCTGACTCGAAGTTTAGGTTCATGTTTGACCTGGTTTCAAACAACAGGTTCATGTCTGACTCGAAGTTTAGGTTCATGTTTGACCTTGTTTCAAACGACGGGTTCATGTCTGACTCGATGTTTAGGTTCATGTTTGACCTGGTTTCAAACCACGGGTTCATGTCTGACTCGAAGTTTAGGTTCATGTTTGACCTGGTTTCAAACAACGGGTTCATGTTTGATTCGAAGTTTAGGTTCATGTTTGACTTGGTTTCAAACAACGGGTTCATGTCTGACTCTAAGTTTAGGTTCAGGTTTGACCTGGTTTCAAACGACGGGTTCTTGTCTGACTCGATATTTAGGTTCATGTTTAACCTGGTTTCAAACAACAGGTTCATGTCTGACTCGAAGTTTAGGTTCATGTTTGACCAGGTTTCAAACAACGGGTTCATGTCTGATTCGATGTTTAGGTTCATATTTGACCTGGTTACAAACAACGGGTTCATGTCTGATTCGAAATTTAGGTTCATGTTTGACCTGGTTCCAAACGACAGGTTCATGTCTGACTCGAGGTTTAGGTTCATGTTTGACATGGTTTCAAATGACGGGTTCATGTCTGACTAGAAGTTTAGGCTCATGTTTGACCTGGTTCAAACGACGAGTTCATGTCTGACTCGAAGTTTAGGTTCATGTTTGACCTGGTTTCAAACAACGAGTTCATATCTGACTCGAAGTTTAGGTTCATGTTTGACCTGAGTTCAAACAACGGGTTCATGTCTGACTCGAAGTTTAGGTTTATGTTTTACCTTGTTTCAAACAACGGGTTCATGTCTGACTCGAAGTTTAAGTTCATGTTTGACCTGGGTTCAAATGACGGGTTCATGTCTGACTCGAAGTTTAGGTTCATGTTTGACCTGGTTTTGAACAATGGGTTCATGTCTGACTCGAAGTTTAGGTTCATGTTTGACCTGGTTTCAAACGACGGGTTCATGTCTGACTCGACGTTTAGGATCATGTTTGACTTGGTTTCAAACAACGGGTTCATGTCTGACTCGAAGTTTAGGTTCAAGTTTGACCTTGTTTCAAACGACGGGTTCATGTCTGACTCGAAGTTTAAGTTCATGTTTGACCTGGTTTCAAACAACAGGTTCATGTCTGACTCGAAGTTTAGGTTCATGTTTGACCTTGTTTCAAACGACGGGTTCATGTCTGACTCGATGTTTAGGTTCATGTTTGACCTGGTTTCAAACAACGGGTTCATGTCTGACTCGAAGTTTAGGTTCATGTTTGACTTGGTTTCAAACAACGGGTTCATGTTTGATTCGAAGTTTAGGTTCATGTTTGACTTGGTTTCAAACAACGGGTTCATGTCTGACTAGAAGTTTAGGCTCATGTTTGACCTAGTTTCAAACAACGGGTTCATGTCTGACTCGAAGTTTAAGTTCATGTTTGACCTGGCTTCAAATGACGGGTTCATGTCTGACTCGAAGTTTAGGTTCATGTTTGACCTGGTTTCAAACAACAGGTTCATGTCTGACTCGAAGTTTAGGTTCATGTTTGACCTTGTTTCAAACGACGGGTTCATGTCTGACTCGATGTTTAGGTTCATGTTTGACCTGGTTTCAAACCACGGGTTCATGTCTGACTCGAAGTTTAGGTTCATGTTTGACCTGGTTTCAAACAACGGGTTCATGTTTGATTCGAAGTTTAGGTTCATGTTTGACTTGGTTTCAAACAACGGGTTCATGTCTGACTCTAAGTTTAGGTTCAGGTTTGACCTATTTTCAAACGACGGGTTCTTGTCTGACTCGATATTTAGGTTCATGTTTAACCTGGTTTCAAACAACAGGTTCATGTCTGACTCGAAGTTTAGGTTCATGTTTGACCAGGTTTCAAACAACGGGTTCATGTCTGATTCGATGTTTAGGTTCATATTTGACCTGGTTACAAACAACGGGTTCATGTCTGATTCGAACTTTAGGTTCATGTTTGACCTGGTTTCAAACGACAGGTTCATGTCTGACTCGAGGTTTAGGTTCATGTTTGACATGGTTTCAAATGACGGGTTCATGTCTGACTAGAAGTTTAGGCTCATGTTTGACCTGGTTCAAACGACGGGTTCATGTCTGACTCGAAGTTTAGGTTCATGTTTGACCTGGTTTCAAACAACAAGTTCATATCTGACTCGAAGTTTAGGTTCATGTTTGACCTGAGTTCAAACAACGGGTTCATGTCTGACTAGAAGTTTAGGTTCATGTTTGACCTGGCTTCAAATGACGGGTTCATGTCTGACTCGAAGTTTAGGTTCATGTTTGACCTGGTTTTGAACAATGGGTTCATGTCTGACTCGAAGTTTAGGTTCATGTTTGACCTGGTTTCAAACGACGGGTTCATGTCTGACTCGACGTTTAGGATCATGTTTGACTTGGTTTCAAACAACGGGTTCATGTCTGACTCGAAGTTTAGGTTCAAGTTTGACCTTGTTTCAAACGACGGGTTCATGTCTGACTCGAAGTTTAAGTTCATGTTTGACCTGGTTTCAAACAACAGGTTCATGTCTGACTCGAAGTTTAGGTTCATGTTTGACCTTGTTTCAAACGACGGGTTCATGTCTGACTCGATGTTTAGGTTCATGTTTGACCTGGTTTCAAACAACGGGTTCATGTCTGACTCGAAGTTTAGGTTCATGTTTGACCTGGTTTCAAACAACGGGTTCATGTTTGATTCGAAGTTTAGGTTCATGTTTGACTTGGTTTCAAACAACGGGTTCATGTCTGACTAGAAGTTTAGGCTCATGTTTGACCTGGTTCAAACGACGGGTTCATGTCTGACTCGAAGTTTAGGTTCATGTTTGACCTGGTTTCAAACAACGAGTTCATATCTGACTCGAAGTTTAGGTTCATGTTTGACCTGAGTTCAAACAACGGGTTCATGTTTGACTCGAAGTTTAGGTTCATGTTTTACCTTGTTTCAAACAACGGGTTCATGTCTGACTCTAAGTTTAAGTTCATGTTTGACCTGGCTTCAAATGACGGGTTCATGTCTGACTCGAAGTTTAGGTTCGTGTTTGACCTGGTTTTGAACAATGGGTTCATGTCTGACTCGAAGTTTAGGTTCATGTTTGACCTGGTTTCAAACGACGGGTTCATGTCTGACTCGATGTTTAGGATCATGTTTGACTTGGTTTCAAACAACGGGTTCATGTCTGACTCGAAGTTTAGGTTCAAGTTTGACCTTGTTTCAAACGACGGGTTCATGTCTGACTCGAAGTTTAAGTTCATGTTTGACCTGGCTTCAAATGACGGGTTCATGTCTGACTCGAAGTTTAGATTCATGTTTGACCTTGTTTCAAACGACGGGTTCATGTCTGACTCGATGTTTAGGTTCATGTTTGACCTGGTTTCAAACATGGGTTCATGTCTGACTCAAAGTTTAGGTTCATGTTTGACCTGGTTTCAAACAACGGGTTCATGTTTGATTCGAAGTTTAGGTTCATGTTTGACCTGTCTCAAATGACGGGTTCATGTCTGACTCGAAGTTTAGGTTCATGTTTGACCTGGTTTCAAACAACGGGTTCATGTCTGACTCGAAGTTTAGTTTCATCTTTGACCTGAGTTCAAACAACGGGTTCATGTTTGACTCGAAGATTAGGTTCATGTTTGACCTGGTTTCAAACAACGGGTTCATGTCTGACTCGATGTTTAGGTTCATTTTTGACCAGGTTTCAAACAACGGGTTCATGTCTGACTCGAAGTTTAGGTTCAAGTTTGACCTTGTTTCAAACGACGGGTTCATGTCTGACTCGAAGTTTATGTTCATCTTTGACCTGGTTTCAAACAACGAGTTCATGTCTGACTCGAAGTTTAGGTTCATGTTTGACCTGGTTTCAAACAACGAGTTCATATCTGACTCAAAGTTTAGGTTCATGTTTGACCTAAGTTCAAACAACGGGTTCATGTCTGACTCGAAGTTTAGGTTCATGTTTGACCTAGTTTAAAACAACGGGTTCATGTCTGACTCGAAGTTTAAGTTCATGTTTCACCTGGCTTCAAATGACGGGTTCATGTCTGACTCGAAGTTTAGGTTCATGTTTGACTTGGTTTCAAACAACGGGTTCATGTCTGACTCGAAGTTTAGGTTCATGTTTGACCTTGTTTCAAACGACGGGTTCATGTCTGACTCGATGTTTAGGTTCATGTTTGACCTAGTTTCAAACAACAGGTTCATGTCTGACTCGAAGTTTAGGTTCATGTTTGACCAGGTTCCAAACAACGGGTTCATGTCTGATTCGAAGTTTAGGTTCATGTTTGACCTGGTTTCAAACAACGGGTTCATGTCTGACTCGAAGTTTAGGTTCATGTTTGACCTAGTTTCAAACGACGGGTTCATATCTGACTCGAGGTTTAGGTTCATGTTTGACACGGTTTCAAATGACGGGTTCATGTCTGACTAGAAGTTTAGGCTCATGTTTGACCTGGTTCAAACGACGGGTTCATGTCTGACTCGAAGTTTATATTCATGTTTCACCTGGTTTCAAACAACGAGTTCATGTCTGACTCGAAGTTTAGGTTCATGTTATACCTGGTTTCAAATGACGGGTTCATGTCTGACTAGAAGTTTAGGCTCATGTTTGACCTGGTTCAAACGACGGGTTCATGTCTGACTCGAAGTTTATGTTCATCTTTGTCCTGGTTTCAAACAACGAGTTCATGTCTGACTCGAAGTTTAGGTTCATGTTTGACCTGGTTTCAAACAACGAGTTCATATCTGACTCAAAGTTTAGGTTCATGTTTGACCTGAGTTCAAACAACGGGTTCATGTCTGACTCGAAGTTTAGGTTCATGTTTGACCTAGTTTCAAACAACGGGTTCATGTCTGACTCGAAGTTTAAGTTCATGTTTGACCTGGCTTCAAATGACGGGTTCATGTCTGACTCGAAGTTTAGGTTCATGTTTGACCTGGTTTCAAACAACAGGTTCATGTCTGACTCGAAGTTTAGGTTCATGTTTGACCTTGTTTCAAACGACGGGTTCATGTCTGACTCGATGTTTAGGTTCATGTTTGACCTGGTTTCAAACCACGGGTTCATGTCTGATTCGAAGTTTAGGTTCATGTTTGACCTGGTTTCAAACAACGGGTTCATGTTTGATTCGAAATTTAGGTTCATGTTTGACTTGGTTTCAAACAACGGGTTCATGTCTGACTCTAAGTTTAGGTTCAGGTTTGACCTGGTTTCAAACGACGGGTTCTTGTCTGACTCGATATTTAGGTTCATGTTTAACCTGGTTTCAAACAACTGGTTCATGTCTGACTCGAAGTTTAGGTTCATGTTTGACCAGGTTTCAAACAACGGGTTCATGTCTGATTCGATGTTTAGGTTCATATTTGACCTGGTTACAAACAACGGGTTCATGTCTGATTCGAAGTTTAGGTTCATGTTTGACCTGGTTTCAAACGACAGGTTCATGTCTGACTCGAGGTTTAGGTTCATGTTTGACATGGTTTCAAATGATGGGTTCATGTCTGACTAGAAGTTTAGGCTCATGTTTGACCTGGTTCAAACGACGGGTTCATGTCTGACTCGAAGTTTAGGTTCATGTTTGACCTGGTTTCAAACAACGAGTTCATATCTGACTCGAAGTTTAGGTTCATGTTTGACCTGAGTTCAAACAACGGGTTCATGTCTGACTCAAAGTTTAGGTTCATGTTTTACCTTGTTTCAAACAACGGGTTCATGTCTGACTCGAAGTTTAAGTTCATGTTTGACCTGGCTTTAAATGACGGGTTCATGTCTGACTCGAAGTTTAGGTTCATGTTTGACCTGGTTTTGAACAATGGGTTCATGTCTGACTCGAAGTTTAGGTTCATGTTTGACCTGGTTTCAAACGACGGGTTCATGTCTGACTCGACGTTTAGGATCATGTTTGACTTGGTTTCAAACAACGGGTTCATGTCTGACTCGAAGTTTAGGTTCAAGTTTGACCTTGTTTCAAACGACGGGTTCATGTCTGACTCGAAGTTTAAGTTCATGTTTGACCTGGTTTCAAACAACAGGTTCATGTCTGACTCGAAGTTTAGGTTCATGTTTGACCTTGTTTCAAACGACGGGTTCATGTCTGACTCGATGTTTAGGTTCATGTTTGACCTGGTTTCAAACAACGGGTTCATGTCTGACTCGAAGTTTAGGTTCATGTTTGACCTGGTTTCAAACAACGGGTTCATGTTTGATTCGAAGTTTAGGTTCATGTTTGACTTGGTTTCAAACAACGGGTTCATGTCTGACTAGAAGTTTAGGCTCATGTTTGACCTGGTTCAAACGACGGGTTCATGTCTGACTCGAAGTTTAGGTTCATGTTTGACCTGGTTTCAAACAACGAGTTCATATCTGACTCGAAGTTTAGGTTCATGTTTGACCTGAGTTCAAACAACGGGTTCATGTCTGACTCGAAGTTTAGGTTCATGTTTTACCTTGTTTCAAACAACGGGTTCATGTCTGACTCTAAGTTTAAGTTCATGTTTGACCTGGCTTCAAATGACGGGTTCATGTCTGACTCGAAGTTTAGGTTCGTGTTTGACCTGGTTTTGAACAATGGGTTCATGTCTGACTCGAAGTTTAGGTTCATGTTTGACCTGGTTTCAAACGACGGGTTCATGTCTGACTCGACGTTTAGGATCATGTTTGACTTGGTTTCAAACAACGGGTTCATGTCTGACTCGAAGTTTAGGTTCAAGTTTGACCTTGTTTCAAACGACGGGTTCATGTCTGACTCGAAGTTTAAGTTCATGTTTGACCTGGCTTCAAATGACGGGTTCATGTCTGACTCGAAGTTTAGATTCATGTTTGACCTTGTTTCAAACGACGGGTTCATGTCTGACTCGATGTTTAGGTTCATGTTTGACCTGGTTTCAAACATGGGTTCATGTCTGACTCAAAGTTTAGGTTCATGTTTGACCTGGTTTCAAACAACGGGTTCATGTTTGATTCGAAGTTTAGGTTCATGTTTGACCTGTCTCAAATGACGGGTTCATGTCTGACTCGAAGTTTAGGTTCATGTTTGACCTGGTTTCAAACAACGGGTTCATGTCTGACTCGAAGTTTAGTTTCATCTTTGACCTGAGTTCAAACAACGGGTTCATGTTTGACTCGAAGATTAGGTTCATGTTTGACCTGGTTTCAAACAACGGGTTCATGTCTGACTCGATGTTTAGGTTCATTTTTTACCAGGTTTCAAACAACGGGTTCATGTCTGACTCGAAGTTTACGTTCAAGTTTGATCTTGTTTCAAACGACGGGTTCATGTCTGACTCGAAGTTTATGTTCATCTTTGACCTGGTTTCAAACAACGAGTTCATGTCTGACTCGAAGTTTAGGTTCATGTTTGACCTGGTTTCAAACAACGAGTTCATATCTGACTCAAAGTTTAGGTTCATGTTTGACCTGAGTTCAAACAACGGGTTCATGTCTGACTCGAAGTTTAGGTTCATGTTTGACCTAGTTTAAAACAACGGGTTCATGTCTGACTCGAAGTTTAAGTTCATGTTTCACCTGGCTTCAAATGACGGGTTCATGTCTGACTCGAAGTTTAGGTTCATGTTTGACTTGGTTTCAAACAACGGGTTCATGTCTGACTCGAAGTTTAGGTTCATGTTTGACCTTGTTTCAAACGACGGGTTCATGTCTGACTCGATGTTTAGGTTCATGTTTGACCTAGTTTCAAACAACAGGTTCATGTCTGACTCGAAGTTTAGGTTCATGTTTGACCAGGTTCCAAACAACGGGTTCATGTCTGATTCGAAGTTTAGGTTCATGTTTGACCTGGTTTCAAACAACGGGTTCATGTCTGACTCGAAGTTTAGGTTCATGTTTGACCTAGTTTCAAACGACGGGTTCATATCTGACTGGAGGTTTAGGTTCATGTTTGACACGGTTTCAAATGACGGGTTCATGTCTGACTAGAAGTTTAGGCTCATGTTTGACCTGGTTCAAACGACGGGTTCATGTCTGACTCGAAGTTTATATTCATGTTTCACCTGGTTTCAAACAACGAGTTCATGTCTGACTCGAAGTTTAGGTTCATGTTTGACCTGGTTTCAAATGACGGGTTCATGTCTGACTAGAAGTTTAGGCTCATGTTTGACCTGGTTCAAACGACGGGTTCATGTCTGACTCGAAGTTTAGGTTCATGTTTGACCTGGTTTCAAACAACGAGTTCATATCTGACTCAAAGTTTAGGTTCATGTTTGACCTGAGTTCAAACAACGGGTTCATGTCTGACTCGAAGTTTAGGTTCATGTTTGACCTAGTTTCAAACAACGGGTTCATGTCTGACTCGAAGTTTAAGTTCATGTTTGACCTGGCTTCAAATGACGGGTTCATGTCTGACTCGAAGTTTAGGTTCATGTTTGACCTGGTTTCAAACAACAGGTTCATGTCTGACTCGAACTTTAGGTTCATGTTTGACCTTGTTTCAAACGACGGGTTCATGTCTGACTCGATGTTTAGGTTCATGTTTGACCTGGTTTCAAACCACGGGTTCATGTCTGATTCGAAGTTTAGGTTCATGTTTGACCTGGTTTCAAACAACGGGTTCATGTTTGATTCGAAGTTTAGGTTCATGTTTGACTTGGTTTCAAACAACGGGTTCATGTCTGACTCTAAGTTTAGGTTCAGGTTTGACCTGGTTTCAAACGACGGGTTCTTGTCTGACACGATATTTAGGTTCATGTTTAACCTGGTTTCAAACAACTGGTTCATGTCTGACTCGAAGTTTAGGTTCATGTTTGACCAGGTTTCAAACAACGGGTTCATGTCTGATTCGATGTTTAGGTTCATATTTGACCTGGTTACAAACAACGGGTTCATGTCTGATTCGAAGTTTAGGTTCATGTTTGACCTGGTTTCAAACGACAGGTTCATGTCTGACTCGAGGTTTAGGTTCATGTTTGACATGGTTTCAAATGACGGGTTCATGTCTGACTAGAAGTTTAGGCTCATGTTTGACCTGGTTCAAACGACGGGTTCATGTCTGACTCGAAGTTTAGGTTCATGTTTGACCTGGTTTCAAACAACGAGTTCATATCTGACTCGAAGTTTAGGTTCATGTTTGACCTGAGTTCAAACAACGGGTTCATGTCTGACTCAAAGTTTAGGTTCATGTTTTACCTTGTTTCAAACAACGGGTTCATGTCTGACTCGAAGTTTAAGTTCATGTTTGACCTGGCTTCAAATGACGGGTTCATGTCTGACTCGAAGTTTAGGTTCATGTTTGACCTGGTTTTGAACAATGGGTTCATGTCTGACTCGAAGTTTAGGTTCATGTTTGACCTGGTTTCAAACGACGGGTTCATGTCTGACTCGACGTTTAGGATCATGTTTGACTTGGTTTCAAACAACGGGTTCATGTCTGACTCGAAGTTTAGGTTCAAGTTTGACCTTGTTTCAAACGACGGGTTCATGTCTGACTCGAAGTTTAAGTTCATGTTTGACCTGGTTTCAAAAAACAGGTTCATGTCTGACTCGAAGTTTAGGTTCATGTTTGACCTTGTTTCAAACGACGGGTTCATGTCTGACTCGATGTTTAGGTTCATGTTTGACCTGGTTTCAAACAACGGGTTCATGTCTGACTCGAAGTTTAGGTTCATGTTTGACCTGGTTTCAAACAACGTGTTCATGTTTGATTCGAAGTTTAGGTTCATGTTTGACTTGGTTTCAAACAACGGGTTCATGTCTGACTAGAAGTTTAGGCTCATGTTTGACCTGGTTCAAACGACGGGTTCATGTCTGACTCGAAGTTTAGGTTCATGTTTGACCTGGTTTCAAACAACGAGTTCATATCTGACTCGAAGTTTAGGTTCATGTTTGACCTGAGTTCAAACAATGGGTTCATGTCTGACTCGAAGTTTAGGTTCATGTTTTACCTTGTTTCAAACAACGGGTTCATGTCTGACTCGAAGTTTAAGTTCATGTTTGACCTGGCTTCAAATGACGGGTTCATGTCTGACTCGAAGTTTAGGTTCATGTTTGACCTGGTTTTGAACAATGGGTTCATGTCTGACTCGAAGTTTAGGTTCATGTTTGACCTGGTTTCAAACGACGGGTTCATGTCTGACTCGACGTTTAGGATCATGTTTGACATGGTTTCAAACAACGGGTTCATGTCTGACTCGAAGTTTAGGTTCAAGTTTGACCTTGTTTCAAACGACGGGTTCATGTCTGACTCGAAGTTTAAGTTCATGTTTGACCTGGCTTCAAATGACGGGTTCATGTCTGACTCGAAGTTTAGGTTCATGTTTGACCTTGTTTCAAACGACGGGTTCATGTCTGACTCGATGTTTAGGTTCATGTTTGACCTGGTTTCAAACATGGGTTCATGTCTGACTCAAAGTTTAGGTTCATGTTTGACCTGGTTTCAAACAACGGGTTCATGTTTGATTCGAAGTTTAGGTTCATGTTTGACCTGTCTCAAATGACGGGTTCATGTCTGACTCGAAGTTTAGGTTCATGTTTGACCTGGTTTCAAACAACGGGTTCATGTCTGACTCGAAGTTTAGTTTCATCTTTGACCTGAGTTCAAACAACGGGTTCATGTTTGACTCGAAGTTTAGGTTCATGTTTGACCTGTTTTCAAACAACGGGTTCATGTCTGACTCGATGTTTAGGTTCATTTTTGACCAGGTTTCAAACAACGGGTTCATGTCTGACTCGAAGTTTAGGTTCAAGTTTGACCTTGTTTCAAACGACGGGTTCATGTCTGACTCGAAGTTTATGTTCATCTTTGACCTGGTTTCAAACGACAGGTTCATGTCTGACTCGAGGTTTAGGTTCATGTTTGACATGGTTTCAAATGACGGGTTCATGTCTGACTAGAAGTTTAGGCTCATGTTTGACCTGGTTCAAACGACGGGTTCATGTCTGACTCGAAGTTTAGGTTCATGTTTGACCTGGTTTCAAACAACGAGTTCATATCTGACTCGAAGTTTAGGTTCATGTTTGACCTGAGTTCAAACAACGGGTTCATGTCTGACTCAAAGTTTAGGTTCATGTTTTACCTTGTTTCAAACAACGGGTTCATGTCTGACTCGAAGTTTAAGTTCATGTTTGACCTGGCTTCAAATGACGGGTTCATGTCTGACTCGAAGTTTAGGTTCATGTTTGACCTGGTTTTGAACAATGGGTTCATGTCTGACTCGAAGTTTAGGTTCATGTTTGACCTGGTTTCAAACGACGGGTTCATGTCTGACTCGACGTTTAGGATCATGTTTGACTTGGTTTCAAACAACGGGTTCATGTCTGACTCGAAGTTTAGGTTCAAGTTTGACCTTGTTTCAAACGACGGGTTCATGTCTGACTCGAAGTTTAAGTTCATGTTTGACCTGGTTTCAAAAAACAGGTTCATGTCTGACTCGAAGTTTAGGTTCATGTTTGACCTTGTTTCAAACGACGGGTTCATGTCTGACTCGATGTTTAGGTTCATGTTTGACCTGGTTTCAAACAACGGGTTCATGTCTGACTCGAAGTTTAGGTTCATGTTTGACCTGGTTTCAAACAACGTGTTCATGTTTGATTCGAAGTTTAGGTTCATGTTTGACTTGGTTTCAAACAACGGGTTCATGTCTGACTAGAAGTTTAGGCTCATGTTTGACCTGGTTCAAACGACGGGTTCATGTCTGACTCGAAGTTTAGGTTCATGTTTGACCTGGTTTCAAACAACGAGTTCATATCTGACTCGAAGTTTAGGTTCATGTTTGACCTGAGTTCAAACAATGGGTTCATGTCTGACTCGAAGTTTAGGTTCATGTTTTACCTTGTTTCAAACAACGGGTTCATGTCTGACTCGAAGTTTAAGTTCATGTTTGACCTGGCTTCAAATGACGGGTTCATGTCTGACTCGAAGTTTAGGTTCATGTTTGACCTGGTTTTGAACAATGGGTTCATGTCTGACTCGAAGTTTAGGTTCATGTTTGACCTGGTTTCAAACGACGGGTTCATGTCTGACTCGACGTTTAGGATCATGTTTGACATGGTTTCAAACAACGGGTTCATGTCTGACTCGAAGTTTAGGTTCAAGTTTGACCTTGTTTCAAACGACGGGTTCATGTCTGACTCGAAGTTTAAGTTCATGTTTGACCTGGCTTCAAATGACGGGTTCATGTCTGACTCGAAGTTTAGGTTCATGTTTGACCTTGTTTCAAACGACGGGTTCATGTCTGACTCGATGTTTAGGTTCATGTTTGACCTGGTTTCAAACATGGGTTCATGTCTGACTCAAAGTTTAGGTTCATGTTTGACCTGGTTTCAAACAACGGGTTCATGTTTGATTCGAAGTTTAGGTTCATGTTTGACCTGTCTCAAATGACGGGTTCATGTCTGACTCGAAGTTTAGGTTCATGTTTGACCTGGTTTCAAACAACGGGTTCATGTCTGACTCGAAGTTTAGTTTCATCTTTGACCTGAGTTCAAACAACGGGTTCATGTTTGACTCGAAGTTTAGGTTCATGTTTGACCTGTTTTCAAACAACGGGTTCATGTCTGACTCGATGTTTAGGTTCATTTTTGACCAGGTTTCAAACAACGGGTTCATGTCTGACTCGAAGTTTAGGTTCAAGTTTGACCTTGTTTCAAACGACGGGTTCATGTCTGACTCGAAGTTTATGTTCATCTTTGACCTGGTTTCAAACAACGAGTTCATGTCTGACTCGAAGTTTAGGTTCATGTTTGACCTGGTTTCAAACAACGAGTTCATATCTGACTCAAAGTTTAGGTTCATGTTTGACCTGAGTTCAAACAACGGGTTCATGTCTGACTCGAAGTTTAGGTTCATGTTTGACCTAGTTTCAAACAACGGGTTCATGTCTGACTCGAAGTTTAGGTTCATGTTTGACCTTGTTTCAAACGACGGGTTCATGTCTGACTCGATGTTTAGGTTCATGTTTAACCTAGTTTCAAACAATGGGTTCATGTCTGACTCGAAGTTTAGGTTCATGTTTGACCTGGTTTCAAACAACGGGTTCATGTTTGATTCGAAGTTTAGGTTCATGTTTGACTTGGTTTCAAACAACGGGTTCATGTCTGACTCTAAGTTTAGGTTCAGGTTTGACCTGGTTTCAAACGACGGGTTCTTGTCTGACTCGATATTTAGGTTCATGTTTAACCTGGTTTCAAACAACAGGTTCATGTCTGACTCGAAGTTTAGGTTCATGTTTGACCAGGTTTCAAACAACGGGTTCATGTCTGATTCGATGTTTAGGTTCATATTTGACCTGGTTACAAACAACGGGTTCATGTCTGATTCGAAGTTTAGGTTCATGTTTGACCTGGTTTCAAACGACAGGTTCATGTCTGACTCGAGGTTTAGGTTCATGTTTGACATGGTTTCAAATGACGGGTTCATGTCTGACTAGAAGTTTAGGCTCATGTTTGACCTGGTTCAAACGACGGGTTCATGTCTGACTCGAAGTTTAGGTTCATGTTTGACCTGGTTTCAAACAACGAGTTCATATCTGACTCGAAGTTTAGGATCATGTTTGACCTGAGTTCAAACAACGGGTTCATGTCTGACTCGAAGTTTAGTTTCATGTTTTACCTTGTTTCAAACAACGGGTTCATGTCTGACTCGAAGTTTAAGTTCATGTTTGACCTGGCTTCAGATGACGGGTTCATGTCTGACTCGAAGTTTAGGTTCATGTTTGACCTGGTTTTGAACAATGGGTTCATGTCTGACTCGAAGTTTAGGTTCATGTTTGACCTGAGTTCAAACAACGGGTTCATGTCTGACTCGAAGTTTAGTTTCATGTTTTACCTTGTTTCAAACAACGGGTTCATGTCTGACTCGAAGTTTAAGTTCATGTTTGACCTGGCTTCAAACGACGGGTTCATGTCTGACTCGACGTTTAGGATCATGTTTGACTTGGTTTCAAAAAACGGGTTCATGTCTGATTCGAAGTTTAGGTTCAAGTTTGACCTTGTTTCAAACGACGGGTTCATGTCTGACTCGAAGTTTAAGTTCATGTTTGACCTGGCTTCAAATGACGGGTTCATGTCTGACTCGAAGTTTAGGTTCATGTTTGACACGGTTTCAAATGACGGGTTCATGTCTGACTAGAAGTTTAGGCTCATGTTTGACCTGGTTCAAACGACGGGTTCATGTCTGACTGGAAGTTTAGGTTCATGTTTGACCTAGTTTCAAACAACAGGTTCATGTCTGACTCGAAGTTTAGGTTCATGTTTGACCAGGTTCCAAACAACGGGTTCATGTCTGATTCAAAGTTTAGGTTCATGTTTGACCTGGTTTCAAACAACGGGTTCATGTCTGACTCGAAGTTTAGGTTCATGTTTGACCTAGTTTCAAACGACGGGTTCATATCTGACTCGAGGTTTAGGTTCATGTTTGACAAGGTTTGAAATGACGGGTTCATGTCTGACTAGAAGTTTAGGCTCATGTTTGACCTGGTTCAAACGACGTGTTCATGTCTGACTCGAAGTTTATGTTCATGTTTGACCTGGTTTCAAACAACGAGTTCATGTCTGACTCGAAGTTTAGGTTCATGTTTGACCTGGTTTCAAACAACGAGTTCATATCTGACTCAAAGTTTAGGTTCATGTTTGACCTGAGTTCAAACAACGGGTTCATGTCTGACTCGAGGTTTAGGTTAATGTTTGACACGGTTTCAAATGACGGGTTCATGTCTGACTAGAAGTTTAGGCTCATGTTTGACCTGGTTCAAACGACGGGTTCATGTCTGACTCGAAGTTTATGTTCATCTTTGACCTGGTTTCAAACAACGAGTTCATGTCTGACTCGAAGTTTAGGTTCATGTTTGACCTGGTTTCAAACAACGAGTTCATATCTGACTCAAAGTTTAGGTTCATGTTTGACCTGAGTTCAAACAACGGGTTCATGTCTGACTCGAAGTTTAGGTTCATGTTTGACCTAGTTTCAAACAACGGGTTCATGTCTGACTCGAAGTTTAAGTTCATGTTTGACTTGGCTTCAAATGACGGGTTCATGTCTGACTCGAAGTTTAGGTTCATGTTTGACCTGGTTTTAAACAACAGGTTCATGTCTGACTCGAAGTTTAGGTTCATGTTTGACCTTGTTTCAAACGACGGGTTCATGTCTGACTCGATGTTTAGGTTCATGTTTGACCTGGTTTCAAACCACGGGTTCATGTCTGACTCGAAGTTTAGGTTCATGTTTGACCTGGTTTCAAACAACGGGTTCATGTTTGATTCGAAGTTTAGGTTCATGTTTGACTTGGTTTCAAACAACGGGTTCATGTCTGACTCGAAGTTTAGGTTCAAGTTTGACCTTGTTTCAAACGACGGGTTCATGTCTGACTCGAAGTTTAAGTTCATGTTTGACCTGGCTTCAAATGACGGGTTCACGTCTGACTCGAAGTTTAGGTTCATGTTTGACACGGTTTCAAATGACGGGTTCATGTCTGACTAGAAGTTTAGGCTCATGTTTGACCTGGTTCAAACGACGGGTTCATGTCTGACTGGAAGTTTAGGTTCATGTTTGACCTAGTTTCAAACAACAGGTTCATGTCTGACTCGAAGTTTAGGTTCATGTTTGACCAGGTTCCAAACAACGGGTTCATGTCTGATTCGAAGTTTAGGTTCATGTTTGACCTGGTTTCAAACAACGGGTTCATGTCTGACTCGAAGTTTAGGTTCATGTTTGACCTAGTTTCAAACGACGGGTTCATATCTGACTCGAGCTTTAGGTTCATGTTTGACAAGGTTTGAAATGACGGGTTCATGTCTGACTAGAAGTTTAGGCTCATGTTTGACCTGGTTCAAACGACGGGTTCATGTCTGACTCGAAGTTTATGTTCATGTTTGACCTGGTTTCAAACAACGAGTTCATGTCTGACTCGAAGTTTAGGTTCATGTTTGACCTGGTTTCAAACGACGGGTTCATGTCTGACTCGACGTTTAGGATCATGTTTGACTTGGTTTCAAACAACGGGTTCATGTCTGACTCGAAGTTTAGGTTCAAGTTTGACCTTGTTTCAAACGACGGGTTCATGTCTGACTCGAAGTTTAAGTTCATGTTTGACCTGGCTTCAAATGACGGGTTCATGTCTGACTCGAAGTTTAGGTTCATGTTTGACCTTGTTTCAAACGACGGGTTCATGTCTGACTCGATGTTTAGGTTCATGTTTGACCTGGTTTCAAACATGGGTTCATGTCTGACTCAAAGTTTAGGTTCATGTTTGACCTGGTTTCAAACAACGGGTTCATGTTTGATTCGAAGTTTAGGTTCATGTTTGACCTGTCTCAAATGACGGGTTCATGTCTGACTCGAAGATTAGGTTCATGTTTGACCTGGTTTCAAACAACGGGTTCATGTCTGACTCGAAGTTTAGTTTCATCTTTGACCTGAGTTCAAACAACGGGTTCATGTTTGACTCGAAGTTTAGGTTCATGTTTGACCTGTTTTCAAACAACGGGTTCATGTCTGACTCGATGTTTAGGTTCATTTTTGACCAGGTTTCAAACAACGGGTTCATGTCTGACTCGAAGTTTAGGTTCAAGTTTGACCTTGTTTCAAACGACGGGTTCATGTCTGACTCGAAGTTTATGTTCATCTTTGACCTGGTTTCAAACAACGAGTTCATGTCTGACTCGAAGTTTAGGTTCATGTTTGACCTGGTTTCAAACAACGAGTTCATATCTGACTCAAAGTTTAGGTTCATGTTTGACCTGAGTTCAAACAACGGGTTCATGTCTGACTCGAAGTTTAGGTTCATGTTTGACCTAGTTTCAAACAACGGGTTCATGTCTGACTCGAAGTTTAAGTTCATGTTTCACCTGGCTTCAAATGACGGGTTCATGTCTGACTCGAAGTTTAGGTTCATGTTTGACTTGGTTTCAAACAACGGGTTCATGTCTGACTCGAAGTTTAGGTTCATGTTTGACCTTGTTTCAAACGACGGGTTCATGTCTGACTCGATGTTTAGGTTCATGTTTGACCTAGTTTCAAACAACGGGTTCATGTCTGACTCGAAGTTTAGGTTCATGTTTGACCTGGTTTCAAACAACGGGTTCATGTTTGATTCGAAGTTTAGGTTCATGTTTGACTTGGTTTCAAACAACGGGTTCATGTCTGACTCTAAGTTTAGGTTCAGGTTTGACCTGGTTTCAAACGACGGGTTCTTGTCTGACTCGATATTTAGGTTCATGTTTAACCTGGTTTCAAACAACAGGTTCATGTCTGACTCGAAGTTTAGGTTCATGTTTGACCAGGTTTCAAACAACGGGTTCATGTCTGATTCGATGTTTAGGTTCATATTTGACCTGGTTACAAACAACGGGTTCATGTCTGATTCGAAGTTTAGGTTCATGTTTGACCTGGTTTCAAACGACAGGTTCATGTCTGACTCGAGGTTTAGGTTCATGTTTGACATGGTTTCAAATGACGGGTTCATGTCTGACTAGAAGTTTAGGCTCATGTTTGACCTGGTTCAAACGACGGGTTCATGTCTGACTCGAAGTTTAGGTTCATGTTTGACCTGGTTTCAAACAACGAGTTCATATCTGACTCAAAGTTTAGATTCATGTTTGACCTGAGTTCAAACAACGGGTTCATGTCTGACTCGAAGTTTAGTTTCATGTTTTACCTTGTTTCAAACAACGGGTTCATGTCTGACTCGAAGTTTAGGTTCATGTTTGACCTGGCTTCAAACGACAGGTTCATGTCTGACTCGAGGTTTAGGTTCATGTTTGACATGGTTTCAAATGACGGGTTCATGTCTGACTCGAGGTTTAGGCTCATGTTTGACCTGGTTCAAACGACGGGTTCATGTCTGACTCGAAGTTTAGGTTCATGTTTGACCTGGTTTCAAACAACGAGTTCATATCTGACTCGAAGTTTAGATTCATGTTTGACCTGAGTTCAAACAACGGGTTCATGTCTGACTCGAAGTTTAGTTTCATGTTTTACCTTGTTTCAAACAACGGGTTCATGTCTGACTCGAAGTTTAAGTTCATGTTTCACCTGGCTTCAAATGAAGGGTTCATGTCTGACTCGAAGTTTAGGTTCATGTTTGACTTGGTTTCAAACAACGGGTTCATGTCTGACTCGAAGTTTAGGTTCATGTTTGACCTTGTTTCAAACGACGGGTTCATGTCTGACTCGATGTTTAGGTTCATGTTTGACCTAGTTTCAAACAACGGGTTCATGTCTGACTCGAAGTTTAGGTTCATGTTTGACCTGGTTTCAAACAACGGGTTCATGTTTGATTCGAAGTTTAGGTTCATGTTTGACTTGGTTTCCAACAACGGGTTCATGTCTGACTCTAAGTTTAGGTTCAGGTTTGACCTGGTTTCAAACGACGGGTTCTTGTCTGACTCGATATTTAGGTTCATGTTTAACCTGGTTTCAAACAACAGGTTCATGTCTGACTCGAAGTTTAGGTTCATGTTTGACCAGGTTTCAAACAACGGGTTCATGTCTGATTCGATGTTTAGGTTCATATTTGACCTGGTTACAAACAACGGGTTCATGTCTGATTCGAAGGTTAGGTTCATGTTTGACCTGGTTTCAAACGACGGGTTCATGTCTGACTCGACGTTTAGGATCATGTTTGACTTGGTTTCAAAAAACGGGTTCATGTCTGATTCGAAGTTTAGGTTCAAGTTTGACCTTGTTTCAAACGACGGGTTCATGTCTGACTCGAAGTTTAAGTTCATGTTTGACCTGGCTTCAAATGACGGGTTCATGTCTGACTCGAAGTTTAGGTTCATGTTTGACACGGTTTCAAATGACGGGTTCATGTCTGACTAGAAGTTTAGGCTCATGTTTGACCTGGTTCAAACGACGGGTTCATGTCTGACTCGAAGTTTATGTTCATGTTTGACCTAGTTTCAAACAACGAGTTCATGTCTGACTCGAAGTTTAGGTTCATGTTTGACCTGGTTTCAAACAACGAGTTCATATCTGACTCAAAGTTTAGGTTCATGTTTGACCTGAGTTCAAACAACGGGTTCATGTCTGACTCGAGGTTTAGGTTCATGTTTGACACAGTTTCAAATGACGGGTTCATGTCTGACTAGAAGTTTAGGCTCATGTTTGACCTGGTTCAAACGACGGGTTCATGTCTGACTCGAAGTTTATGTTCATCTTTGACCTGGTTTCAAACAACGAGTTCATGTCTGACTCGAAGTTTAGGTTCATGTTTGACCTGGTTTCAAACAACGAGTTCATATCTGACTCAAAGTTTAGGTTCATGTTTGACCTGAGTTCAAACAACGGGTTCATGTCTGACTCGAAGTTTAGGTTCATGTTTGACCTAGTTTCAAACAACGGGTTCATGTCTGACTCGAAGTTTAAGTTCATGTTTGACCTGGCTTCAAATGACGGGTTCATGTCTGACTCGAAGTTTAGGTTCATGTTTGACCTGGTTTCAAACAACAGGTTCATGTCTTACTCGAAGTTTAGGTTCATGTTTGACCTTGTTTCAAACGACGGGTTCATGTCTGACTCGATGTTTAGGTTCATGTTTGACCTGGTTTCAAACCACGGGTTCATGTCTGACTCGAAGTTTAGGTTCATGTTTGATCTGGTTTCAAACAACGGGTTCATGTTTGATTCGAAGTTTAGGTTCATGTTTGACTTGGTTTCAAACAACGGGTTCATGTCTGACTCTAAGTTTAGGTTCAGGTTTGACCTGGTTTCAAACGACGGGTTCTTGTCTGACTCGATACTTAGGTTCATGTTTAACCTGGTTTCAAACAACAGGTTCATGTCTGACTCGAAGTTTAGGTTCATGTTTGACTAGGTTTCAAACAACGGGTTCATGTCTGATTCGATGTTTAGGTTCATATTTGACCTGGTTACAAACAACGGGTTCATGTCTGATTCGAAGTTTAGGTTCATGTTTGACCTGGTTTCAAACGACAGGTTCATGTCTGACTCGAGGTTTAGGTTCATGTTTGACATGGTTTCAAATGACGGGTTCATGTCTGACTAGAAGTTTAGGCTCATGTTTGACCTGGTTCAAACGACGGGTTCATGTCTGACTCGAAGTTTAGGTTCATGTTTGACCTGGTTTCAAACAACGAGTTCATATCTGACTCGAGGTTTAGGTTCATGTTTGACCTGAGTTTAAACAACGGGTTCATGTCTGACTCGAACTTTAGGTTCATGTTCTACCTTGTTTCAAACAACGGGTTCATGTCTGACTCGAAGTTTAAGTTCATGTTTGACCTGGCTTCAAATGACGGGTTCATGTCTGACTCGAAGTTTAGGTTCATGTTTGACCTGGTTTTGAACAATGGGTTCATGTCTGACTCGAAGTTTAGGTTCATGTTTGACCTGGTTTCAAACGACGGGTTCATGTCTGACTCGACGTTTAGGATCATGTTTGACTTGGTTTCAAACAACGGGTTCATATCTGACTCGAAGTTTAGGTTCAAGTTTGACCTTGTTTCAAACGACGGGTTCATGTCTAACTCGAAGTTTAAGTTCATGTTTGACCTGGCTTCAAATGACGGGTTCATGTCTGACTCGAAGTTTAGGTTCATGTTTGACCTTGTTTCAAACGACGGGTTCAAGTCTGACTCGATGTTTAGGTTCATGTTTGACCTGGTTTCAAACATGGGTTCATGTCTGACTCAAAGTTTAGTTTCATGTTTGGCCTGGTTTCAAACAACGGGTTCATGTTTGATTCGAAGTTTAGGTTCATGTTTGACCTGTCTCAAATGACGGGTTCATGTCTGACTCGAAGTTTAGGTTCATGTTTGACCTGGTTTCAAACAACGGGTTCATGTTTGACTCGAAGTTTAGTTTCATCTTTGACCTGAGTTCAAACAACGGGTTCATGTTTGACTCGAAGTTTAGGTTCATGTTTGACCTGGTTTCAAACAACGGGTTCATGTCTGACTCGATGTTTAGGTTCATTTTTGACCAGGTTTCAAACAACGGGTTCATGTCTGACTCGAAGTTTAGGTTCATGTTTGACCTGGTTTCAAACAACGGGTTCATGACTGACTCGAAGTTTAGGTTCATGTTTCACCTGGTTTCAAACAACGGGTTCATATCTGGCTCGAAGTTTAGGCTCATGTTTGACCTGGTACAAAGGACGGGTACATGTCTGACTGGAAGTTTAGGTTCATGTTTGACCTGGTTTCAAACAACGAGTTCATATCTGACTCGAAGTTTAGGTTCATGTTTGACCTGTGTTCAAACAACGGGTTCATGTCTAATTCGAAGTTTAGGTTCATGTTTGACCTAGTTTCAAACTACGGGTTCATGTCTAACACGAAGTTTAAGTTCATGTTTGACCTGGCTTCAAATGACGGGTTTATGTCTGACTCGAAGTTTAGGTTCATGTTTGACCTGGTTTCAAACAACGAGTTCATGTCTGACTCGAAGTTTAGGTTCATGTTTGACCTTATTTCAAACGCCGGGTTCATGTCTGACTCGATGTTTAGGTTCATGTTTGACCTGGTTTCAAACAATGGGTTCATGTCTGACTTGAAGTTTAGGTTCATGTTTGACCTGGTTTCAAACAACGGGTTCATGTTTGATTCAAAGTGTAGGTTCATGTTTGACCTGTCTCAAATGACGGGTTCATGTCTGACTCGAAGTTTAGGTTCATGTTTGACCTGGTTTCAAACAACGGGTTCATGTCTGACTCAAAGTTTTGTTTCATGTTTGACCTGAGTTCAAACAACGGGTTCATGTCTGACTCGAAGTTTAGGTTCATGTTTGACCTGGTTTCAAACAACAGGTTCATGTCTGACTTGAAGTTTAGGTTCATGTTTGACCTGAGTTCAAACAACGGGTTAATGTCTGACTCGAAGTTTAGGTTCATGTTTTACCTGGTTTCAAACAACGGGTTCATGTTTGACTAGAAGTTTAGGCTCATGTTTGACCTGGTTCAAACGACGGGTTCATGTCTGACTCGAAGTTTAGGTTCATGTTTGACCTGGTTTCAAACAACGAGTTCATATCTGACTCGAAGTTTAGGTTCATGTTTGACCTGAGTTCAAACAACAGGTTCATGTCTGACTCGAAGTTTAGGTTCATGTTTTACCTTGTTTCAAACAACGGGTTCATGTCTGACTCGAAGTTTAAGTTCATGTTTGACCTGGCTTCAAATGACGGGTTCATGTCTGACTCGAAGTTTAGGTTCATTTTTAACCTGGTTTCGAACAATGGGTTCATGTCTGACTCGAAGTTTAGGTTCATGTTTGACCTGTGTTCAAACAACGGGTTCATGTCTAACTCGAAGATTAGGTTCATGTTTTACCTAGTTTCAAACAACGGGTTCATGTCTAACACGAAGTTTAAGTTCATGTTTGACATGGCTTCAAATGACGGGTATATGTCTGACTCGAAGTTTAGGTTCATGTTTGACCTGGTTTCAAACAACGAGTTCATGTCTGACTCGAAGTTTAGGTTCATGTTTGACCTTGTTTCAAACGCCGGGTTCATGTCTAACTCGATGTTTAGGTTCGTGTTTGACCTGGTTTCAAACAATGGGTTCATATCCGACTCGAAGTTTAGGTTCATGTTTGACCTGGTTTCAAACAATGGGTTCATGTTTGATTCAAAGTGTAGGTTCATGTTTGACCTGTCTCAAATGATGGGTTCATGTCTGACTCGAAGTTTAGGTTCATGTTTGACCTGGTTTCAAACAACGGGTTCATGTCTGACTCGAAGTTTAGTTTCATGTTTGACCTGAGTTCAAACAACGGGTTCATGTCTGACTCGAAGTTTAGGTTCATGTTTGACCTGGTTTCAAACAACGGGTTCATGTCTGACTCGAAGTTTAGGTTCATGTTTGACCTGGTTTTAAACAACGGGTTCATGACTGACTCGAAGTTTAGGTTCATGTTTCACCTGGTTTCAAACAACGAGTTCATGTCTGACTCGATGTTTAGGTTCATGTTTAACCAGGTTTCAAACAACGGGTTCATGTCTGATTCGAAGTTTAGGTTCATGTTTGACCTGGCTTCAAACAACGGGTTCATGTCTGACTCGAAGTTTAGGTTCATGTTTGACCTGGTTTCAAATGACGGGTTCATGTCTGACTCAAGGTTTAGGTTCATGTTTAACATGGTTTCAAATGACGGGTTCATGTCTGACTAGAAGTTTAGGCTCATGTTTGACCTGGTTCAAACGACGGGTTCATGTCTGACTCGAAGTTTAGGTTCATGTTTGACCTGGTTTCAAACAACGAGTTTATATCTGACTCAAAGTTTAGGTTCATGTTTGACCTGAGTTCAAACAACGGGTTAATGTCTGACTCGAAGTTTAGGTTCATGTTTTACCTGGTTTCAAACAACGGGTTCATGTCTGACTAGAAGTTTAGGCTCGTGTTTGACCTGGTTCAAACGACGGGTTCATGTCTGACTCGAAGTTTAGGTTCATGTTTGACCTGGTTTCAAACAGTGAGTTCATATCTGACTCGAAGTTTAGGTTCATGTTTGACCTGAGTTCAAACAACGGGTTCATGTCTGACTCGAAGTTTAGGTTCATGTTTTACCTTGTTTCAAACAACGGGTTCATGTCTGACTCGAAGTTTAAGTTCATGTTTGACCTGGTTTCAAACAACGAGTTCATGTCTGACTCGAAGTTTAGGTTCATGTTTGACCTGGTTTCAAACAACGGGTTCATGTTTGACTAGAAGTTTAGGCTCATGTTTGACCTGGTTCAAACGACGGGTTCATGTCTGACTCGAAGTTTAGGTTCATGTTTGACCTGGTTTCAAACAACGAGTTTATATCTGACTCGAAGTTTAGGTTCATGTTTGACCTGAGTTCAAACAACGGGTTCATGTCTGACTCGAAGTTTAGGTTCATGTTTTACCTTGTTTCAAACAACGGGTTCATGTCTGACTCGAAGTTTAAGTTCATGTTTGACCTGGCTTCAAATGACGGGTTCATGTCTGACTCGAAGTTTAGGTTCATTTTTAACCTGGTTTCGAACAATGGGTTCATGTCTGACTCGAAGTTTAGGTTCATGTTTGACCTGTGTTCAAACAACGGGTTCATGTCTAACTCGAAGATTAGGTTCATGTTTGACCTAGTTTCAAACAACGGGTTCATGTCTAACACGAAGTTTAAGTTCATGTTTGACATGGCTTCAAATGACGGGTTTATGTCTGACTCGAAGTTTAGGTTCATGTTTGACCTGGTTTCAAACAACGAGTTCATGTCTGACTCGAAGTTTAGGTTCATGTTTGACCTTGTTTCAAACGCCGGGTTCATGTCTAACTCGATGTTTAGGTTCGTGTTTGACCTGGTTTCAGACAATGGGTTCATATCCGACTCGAAGTTTAGGTTCATGTTTGACCTGGTTTCAAACAATGGGTTCATGTTTGATTCAAAGTGTAGGTTCATGTTTGACCTGTCTCAAATGACGGGTTCATGTCTGACTCGAAGTTTAGGTTCATGTTTGACCTGGTTTCAAACAACGGGTTCATGTCTGACTCGAAGTTTAGTTTCATGTTTGACCTGAGTTCAAACAACGGGTTCATGTCTGACTCGAAGTTTAGGTTCATGTTTGACCTGGTTTCAAACAGTGAGTTCATATCTGACTCGAAGTTTAGGTTCATGTTTGACCTGAGTTCAAACAACGGGTTCATGTCTGACTCGAAGTTTAGGTTCATGTTTTACCTGGTTTCAAACAACGGGTTCATGTCTGACTAGAAGTTTAGGCTCGTGTTTGACCTGGTTCAAACGACGGGTTCATGTCTGACTCGAAGTTTAGGTTCATGTTTGACCTGGCTTCAAACAACGGGTTCATGTCTGACTCGAAGTTTAGGTTCATGTTTGACCTGGTTTCAAATGACGGGTTCATGTCTGACTCAAGGTTTAGGTTCATGTTTAACATGGTTTCAAATGACGGGTTCATGTCTGACTAGAAGTTTAGGCTCATGTTTGACCTGGTTCAAACGACGGGTTCATGTCTGACTCGAAGTTTAGGTTCATGTTTGACCTGGTTTCAAACAACGAGTTTATATCTGACTCAAAGTTTAGGTTCATGTTTGACCTGAGTTCAAACAACGGGTTAATGTCTGACTCGAAGTTTAGGTTCATGTTTTAGCTGGTTTCAAACAACGGGTTCATGTCTGACTAGAAGTTTAGGCTCGTGTTTGACCTGGTTCAAACGACGGGTTCATGTCTGACTCGAAGTTTAGGTTCATGTTTGACCTGGTTTCAAACAATGGGTTCATGTTTGATTCAAAGTGTAGGTTCATGTTTGACCTGTCTCAAATGACGGGTTCATGTCTGACTCGAAGTTTAGGTTCATGTTTGACCTGGTTTCAAACAATGGGTTCATGTTTGATTCAAAGTGTAGGTTCATGTTTGACCTGTCTCAAATGACGGGTTCATGTCTGACTCGAAGTTTAGGTTAATGTTTGACCTGGTTTCAAACAACGGGTTCATGTCTGACTCGAAGTTTAGGTTCATGTTTGACCTGGTTTTAAACAACGGGTTCATGACTGACTCGAAGTTTAGGTTCATGTTTGACCTGGTTTCAAACAACGGGTTCATGTTTGATTCGAAGTTTAGGTTCATGTTTGACTTGGTTTCAAACAACGGGTTCATGTCTGACTAGAAGTTTAGGCTCATGTTTGACCTGGTTCAAACGACGGGTTCATGTCTGACTCGAAGTTTAGGTTCATGTTTGACCTGGTTTCAAACAACGAGTTCATATCTGACTCGAAGTTTAGGTTCATGTTTGACCTGAGTTCAAACAACGGGTTCATGTCTGACTCGAAGTTTAGGCTCATGTTTTACCTTGTTTCAAACAACGGGTTCATGTCTGACTCGAAGTTTAAGTTCATGTTTGACCTGGCTTCAAATGACGGGTTCATGTCTGACTCGAAGTTTAGGTTCATGTTTGACCTGGTTTTGAACAATGGGTTCATGTCTGACTCGAAGTTTAGGTTCATGTTTGACCTGGTTTCAAACGACGGGTTCATGTCTGACTCGACGTTTAGGATCATGTTTGACTTGGTTTCAAACAACGGGTTCATGTCTGACTCGAAGTTTAGGTTCAAGTTTGACCTTGTTTCAAACGACGGGTTCATGTCTAACTCGAAGTTTAAGTTCATGTTTGACCTGGCTTCAAATGACGGGTTCATGTCTGACTCGAAGTTTAGGTTCATGTTTGACCTTGTTTCAAACGACGGGTTCAAGTCTGACTCGATGTTTAGGTTCATGTTTGACCTGGTTTCAAACATGGGTTCATGTCTGACTCAAAGTTTAGTTTCATGTTTGACCTGGTTTCAAACAACGGGTTCATGTTTGATTCGAAGTTTAGGTTCATGTTTGACCTGTCTCAAATGACGGGTTCATGTCTGACTCGAAGTTTAGGTTCATGTTTGACCTGGTTTCAAACAACGGGTTCATGTTTGACTCGAAGTTTAGTTTCATCTTTGACCTGAGTTCAAACAACGGGTTCATGTTTGACTCGAAGTTTAGGTTCATGTTTGACCTGGTTTCAAACAACGGGTTCATGTCTGACTCGATGTTTAGGTTCATTTTTGACCAGGTTTCAAACAACGGGTTCATGTCTGACTCGAAGTTTAGGTTCATGTTTGACCTGGTTTCAAACAACGGGTTCATGACTGACTCGAAGTTTAGGTTCATGTTTCACCTGGTTTCAAACAACGGGTTCATATCTGGCTCGAAGTTTAGGCTCATGTTTGACCTGGTACAAAGGACGGGTACATGTCTGACTGGAAGTTTAGGTTCATGTTTGACCTGGTTTCAAACAACGAGTTCATATCTGACTCGAAGTTTAGGTTCATGTTTGACCTGTGTTCAAACAACGGGTTCATGTCTAATTCGAAGTTTAGGTTCATGTTTGACCTAGTTTCAAACTACGGGTTCATGTCTAACACGAAGTTTAAGTTCATGTTTGACCTGGCTTCAAATGACGGGTTTATGTCTGACTCGAAGTTTAGGTTCATGTTTGACCTGGTTTCAAACAACGAGTTCATGTCTGACTCGAAGTTTAGGTTCATGTTTGACCTTGTTTCAAACGCCGGGTTCATGTCTGACTCGATGTTTAGGTTCATGTTTGACCTGGTTTCAAACAATGGGTTCATGTCTGACTCGAAGTTTAGGTTCATGTTTGACCTGGTTTCAAACAACGGGTTCATGTTTGATTCAAAGTGTAGGTTCATGTTTGACCTGTCTCAAATGACGGGTTCATGTCTGACTCGAAGTTTAGGTTCATGTTTGACCTGGTTTCAAACAACGGGTTCATGTCTGACTCAAAGTTTTGTTTCATGTTTGACCTGAGTTCAAACAACGGGTTCATGTCTGACTCGAAGTTTAGGTTCATGTTTGACCTGGTTTCAAACAACAGGTTCATGTCTGACTTGAAGTTTAGGTTCATGTTTGACCTGAGTTCAAACAACGGGTTAAAGTCTGACTCGAAGTTTAGGTTCATGTTTTACCTGGTTTCAAACAACGGGTTCATGTTTGACTAGAAGTTTAGGCTCATGTTTGACCTGGTTCAAACGACGGGTTCATGTCTGACTCGAAGTTTAGGTTCATGTTTGACCTGGTTTCAAACAACGAGTTCATATCTGACTCGAAGTTTAGGTTCATGTTTGACCTGAGTTCAAACAACAGGGTCATGTCTGACTCGAAGTTTAGGTTCATGTTTTACCTTGTTTCAAACAACGGGTTCATGTCTGACTCGAAGTTTAAGTTCATGTTTGACCTGGCTTCAAATGACGGGTTCATGTCTGACTCGAAGTTTAGGTTCATTTTTAACCTGGTTTCGAACAATGGGTTCATGTCTGACTCGAAGTTTAGGTTCATGTTTGACCTGTGTTCAAACAACGGGTTCATGTCTAACTCGAAGATTAGGTTCATGTTTTACCTAGTTTCAAACAACGGGTTCATGTCTAACACGAAGTTTAAGTTCATGTTTGACATGGCTTCAAATGACGGGTATATGTCTGACTCGAAGTTTAGGTTCATGTTTGACCTGGTTTCAAACAACGAGTTCATGTCTGACTCGAAGTTTAGGTTCATGTTTGACCTTGTTTCAAACGCCGGGTTCATGTCTAACTCGATGTTTAGGTTCGTGTTTGACCTGGTTTCAAACAATGGGTTCATATCCGACTCGAAGTTTAGGTTCATGTTTGACCTGGTTTCAAACAATGGGTTCATGTTTGATTCAAAGTGTAGGTTCATGTTTGACCTGTCTCAAATGATGGGTTCATGTCTGACTCGAAGTTTAGGTTCATGTTTGACCTGGTTTCAAACAACGGGTTCATGTGTGACTCGAAGTTTAGTTTCATGTTTAACCTGAGTTCAAACAACGGGTTCATGTCTGACTCGAAGTTTAGGTTCATGTTTGACCTGGTTTCAAACAACGGGTTCATGTCTGACTCGAAGTTTAGGTTCATGTTTGACCTGGTTTTAAACAACGGGTTCATGACTGACTCGAAGTTTAGGTTCATGTTTCACCTGGTTTCAAACAACGAGTTCATGTCTGACTCGATGTTTAGGTTCATGTTTAACCAGGTTTCAAACAACGGGTTCATGTCTGATTCGAAGTTTAGGTTCATGTTTGACCTGGCTTCAAACAACGGGTTCATGTCTGACTCGAAGTTTAGGTTCATGTTTGACCTGGTTTCAAATGACGGGTTCATGTCTGACTCAAGGTTTAGGTTCATGTTTAACATGGTTTCAAATGACGGGTTCATGTCTGACTAGAAGTTTAGGCTCATGTTTGACCTGGTTCAAACGACGGGTTCATGTCTGACTCGAAGTTTAGGTTCATGTTTGACCTGGTTTCAAACAACGAGTTTATATCTGACTCAAAGTTTAGGTTCATGTTTGACCTGAGTTCAAACAACGGGTTAATGTCTGACTCGAAGTTTAGGTTCATGTTTTACCTGGTTTCAAACAACGGGTTCATGTCTGACTAGAAGTTTAGGCTCGTGTTTGACCTGGTTCAAACGACGGGTTCATGTCTGACTCGAAGTTTAGGTTCATGTTTGACCTGGTTTCAAACAGTGAGTTCATATCTGACTCGAAGTTTAGGTTCATGTTTGACCTGAGTTCAAACAACGGGTTCATGTCTGACTCGAAGTTTAGGTTCATGTTTTACCTTGTTTCAAACAACGGGTTCATGTCTGACTCGAAGTTTAAGTTCATGTTTGACCTGGTTTCAAACAACGAGTTCATGTCTGACTCGAAGTTTAGGTTCATGTTTGACCTGGTTTCAAACAACGGGTTCATGTTTGACTAGAAGTTTAGGCTCATGTTTGACCTGGTTCAAACGACGGGTTCATGTCTGACTCGAAGTTTAGGTTCATGTTTGACCTGGTTTCAAACAACGAGTTTATATCTGACTCGAAGTTTAGGTTCATGTTTGACCTGAGTTCAAACAACGGGTTCATGTCTGACTCGAAGTTTAGGTTCATGTTTTACCTTGTTTCAAACAACGGGTTCATGTCTGACTCGAAGTTTAAGTTCATGTTTGACCTGGCTTCAAATGACGGGTTCATGTCTGACTCGAAGTTTAGGTTCATTTTTAACCTGGTTTCGAACAATGGGTTCATGTCTGACTCGAAGTTTAGGTTCATGTTTGACCTGTGTTCAAACAACGGGTTCATGTCTAACTCGAAGATTAGGTTCATGTTTGACCTAGTTTCAAACAACGGGTTCATGTCTAACACGAAGTTTAAGTTCATGTTTGACATGGCTTCAAATGACGGGTTTATGTCTGACTCGAAGTTTAGGTTCATGTTTGACCTGGTTTCAAACAACGAGTTCATGTCTGACTCGAAGTTTAGGTTCATGTTTGACCTTGTTTCAAACGCCGGGTTCATGTCTAACTCGATGTTTAGGTTCGTGTTTGACCTGGTTTCAAACAATGGGTTCATATCCGACTCGAAGTTTAGGTTCATGTTTGACCTGGTTTCAAACAATGGGTTCATGTTTGATTCAAAGTGTAGGTTCATGTTTGACCTGTCTCAAATGACGGGTTCATGTCTGACTCGAAGTTTAGGTTCATGTTTGACCTGGTTTCAAACAACGGGTTCATGTCTGACTCGAAGTTTAGTTTCATGTTTGACCTGAGTTCAAACAACGGGTTCATGTCTGACTCGAAGTTTAGGTTCATGTTTGACCTGGTTTCAAACAGTGAGTTCATATCTGACTCGAAGTTTAGGTTCATGTTTGACCTGAGTTCAAACAACGGGTTCATGTCTGACTCGAAGTTTAGGTTCATGTTTTACCTGGTTTCAAACAACGGGTTCATGTCTGACTAGAAGTTTAGGCTCGTGTTTGACCTGGTTCAAACGACGGGTTCATGTCTGACTCGAAGTTTAGGTTCATGTTTGACCTGGCTTCAAACAACGGGTTCATGTCTGACTCGAAGTTTAGGTTCATGTTTGACCTGGTTTCAAATGACGGGTTCATGTCTGACTCAAGGTTTAGGTTCATGTTTAACATGGTTTCAAATGACGGGTTCATGTCTGACTAGAAGTTTAGGCTCATGTTTGACCTGGTTCAAACGACGGGTTCATGTCTGACTCGAAGTTTAGGTTCATGTTTGACCTGGTTTCAAACAACGAGTTTATATCTGACTCAAAGTTTAGGTTCATGTTTGACCTGAGTTCAAACAACGGGTTAATGTCTGACTCGAAGTTTAGGTTCATGTTTTAGCTGGTTTCAAACAACGGGTTCATGTCTGACTAGAAGTTTAGGCTCGCGTTTGACCTGGTTCAAACGACGGGTTCATGTCTGACTCGAAGTTTAGGTTCATGTTTGACCTGGTTTCAAACAATGGGTTCATGTTTGATTCAAAGTGTAGGTTCATGTTTGACCTGTCTCAAATGACGGGTTCATGTCTGACTCGAAGTTTAGGTTCATGTTTGACCTGGTTTCAAACAATGGGTTCATGTTTGATTCAAAGTGTAGGTTCATGTTTGACCTGTCTCAAATGACGGGTTCATGTCTGACTCGAAGTTTAGGTTCATGTTTGACCTGGTTTCAAACAACGGGTTCATGTCTGACTCGAAGTTTAGGTTCATGTTTGACCTGGTTTTAAACAACGGGTTCATGACTGACTCGAAGTTTAGGTTCATGTTTCACCTGGTTTCAAACAACGAGTTCATGTCTGACTCGAAGTTTAGGTTCATGTTTAACCAGGTTTCAAACAACGGGTTCATGTCTGATTCGAAGTTTAGGTTCATGTTTGACCTGGCTTCAAACAACGGGTTCATGTCTGACTCGAAGTTTAGGTTGATGTTTGACCTGGTTTCAAATGACGGGTTCATGTCTGACTCAAGGTTTAGGTTCATGTTTGACCTAGTTTCAAACAACGGGTTCATGACTGACTCGAAGTTTAGGTTCATGTTTCACCTGGTTTCAAACATCGAGTTCATGTCTGACTCGAAGTTTAGGCTCATGTTTGACCTGGTTCAAACGATGGGTACATGTCTGACTGGAAGTTTAGGTTCATGTTTGACCTGGTTTCAAACAACGAGTTCATATCTGACTCGAAGTTTAGGTTCATGTTTGACCTGAGTTCAAACAACGGGTTCATGTCTGACTCGAAGTTTAGGTTCATGTTTGACCTGGTTTCAAACAACGGGTTCATGACTGACTCGAAGTTTAGGTTCATGTTTCACCTGGTTTCAAACATCGAGTTCATGTCTGACTCGAAGTTTAGGCTCATGTTTGACCTGGTTCAAACAATGGGTACATGTCTGACTGGAAGTTTAGGTTAATGTTTGACCTGGTTTCAAACAACGAGTTCATATCTGACTCGAAGTTTAGGTTCATGTTTGACCTGAGTTCAAACAACGGGTTCATGTCTGACTCGAAGTTTAGGTTCATGTTTGACCTAGTTTCAAACAACGGGTTCATGTCTGACTCGAAGTTTAAGTTCATATTTGACTTGGCTTCAAACAACGGGTTCATGTCTGACTCGAAGTTTAGGTTCATCTTTGACCTGGTTTCAAACAACGGGTTCATGTCTGACTCGAAGTTTAGGTTCATGTTTGACCTTGTTTCAAATGACGGGTTCATGTCTGACTCGATGTTTAGGTTCATGTTTGACCTGGTTTCAAACAACGGGTTCATGTCTGACTCGAAGTTTAGGTTCATGTTTGACCTGGTTTCAAACAACGGGTACATGTTTGATTCGAAGTTTAGGTTCATGTTTGACCTGTCTCAAATGACGGGTTCATGTCTGACTCGAAGTTTAGGTTCATGTTTGACCTGGTTTCAAACAACGGGTTCATGTCTGACTCGAAGTTTAGTTTCATGTTTGACCTGAGTTCAAACAACGGGTTCATGTTTGACTCGAAGTTTAGGTTCATGTTTGACCTGGTTTCAAACAACGGGTTCATGTCTGACTTGATGTTTAGGTTCATGTTTGACCTGGTTTCAAACAACTGGTTCATGTCTGACTCGAAGTTTAGGTTCATGTTTGACCTGGTTTCAAACAACGGGTTCATGACTGACTCGAAGTTTAGGTTCATGTTTCACCTGGTTTCAAACAACGGGTTCATATCTGACTCGAAGTTTAGGCTCATGTTTGACCTGGTACAAACGACGGGTACATCTCTGACTTGAAGTTTAGGTTCATGTTTGACCTGCTTTCAAACAACGAGTTCATATCTGACTCGAAGTTTAGGTTCATGTTTGACCTGTGTTCAAACAACGGGTTCATGTCTAACTCGAAGTTTAGGTTCATGTTTGACCTAGTTTCAAACAACGGGTTCATGTCTAACACGAAGTTTAAGTTCATGTTTGACCTGGCTTCAAATGACGGGTTTATGTCTGACTCGAAGTTTAGGTTCATGTTTGACCTGGTTTCAAACAACGAGTTCATGTCTGACTCGAAGTTTAGGTTCATGTTTGACCTTGTTTCAAACGCCGGGTTCATGTCTGACTCGATGTTTAGGTTCATGTTTGACCTGGTTTCAAACAATGGGTTCATGTCTGACTCGAAGTTTAGGTTCATGTTTGACCTGGTTTCAAACAACGGGTTCATGTCTGACTCGAAGTTTAGTTTCATGTTTGACCTGAATTCAAACAACGGGTTCATGTCTGACTCGAAGTTTAGGTTCATGTTTGACCTGGTTTCAAACAACGGGTTCATGTCTGACTCGAAGTTTTGGTTCATGTTTGACCTGGTCTCAAACAACGGGTTCATGACTGACTCGAAGTTTAGGTTCATGTTTCACCTGGTTTCAAACAACGAGTTCATGTCTAACTCGAAGTTTAGGTTCATGTTTAACCAGGTTTCAAACAACGGGTTCATGTCTGATTCGAAGTTTAGGTTCATGTTTGACCTGGCTTCAAACAACGGGTTCATGTCTGACTCGAAGTTTAGGTTCATGTTTGACCTGGTTTCAAATGACGGGTTCATGTCTGACTCAAGGTTTAGGTTCATGTTTGACATGGTTTCAAATGACGGGTTCATGTCTGACTAGAAGTTTAGGCTCATGTTTGTCCTGGTTCAAACGACGGGTTCATGTCTGACTCGAAGTTTAGGTTCATGTTTGACCTGGTTTCAAACAACGAGTTTATATCTGACTCAAAGTTTAGGTTCATGTTTGACCTGAGTTCAAACAACGGGTTAATGTCTGACTCGAAGTTTAGGTTCATGTTTTACCTGGTTTCAAACAACGGGTTCATGTCTGACTCGATGTTTAAGTTCATGTTTGACTTGCTTCAAATGACAGTTTCATGTCTGACTCGAAGTTTAGGTTCATGTTTGACCCGGTTTCAAACAACGAGTTTATATCTGACTCAAAGTTTAGGTTCATGTTTGACCTGAGTTCAAACGACGGGTTCATGTCTGACTCGATGTTTAGGTTCACGTTTGACCTGGTTTCAAACAACGGGTTCATGTTTGACTCGAAGTTTAGGTTCATGTTTGACCTGGTTTCAAACAACGGGTTCATGTCTGACTCGAAGTTTAGGTTCATGTTTGACCTGGTTTCAAACAATGGGTTCATGTCTGACTCGAAGTTTAGGTTCATCTTTGACCTGGTTTCAAACAACGGGTTCATGTCTGACTCGAAGTTTAGGTTCATGTTTGACCTTGTTTCAAATGACGGGTTCATGTCTGACTCGATGTTTAGGTTCATGTTTGACCTGGTTTCAAACAACGGGTTCATGTCTGACTCGAAGTTTAGGTTCATGTTTGACCTGGTTTCAAACAACGGGTACATGTTTGATTCGAAGTTTAGGTTCATGTTTGACCTGTCTCAAATGACGGGTTCATGTCTGACTCGAAGTTTAGGTTCATGTTTGACCTGGTTTCAAACAACGGGTTCATGTCTGACTCGAAGTTTAGTTTCATGTTTGACCTGAGTTCAAACAACGGGTTCATGTTTGACTCGAAGTTTAGGTTCATGTTTGACCTGGTTTCAAACAACGGGTTCATGTCTGACTTGATGTTTAGGTTCATTTTGACCTGGTTTCAAACAACTGGTTCATGTCTGACTCGAAGTTTAGGTTCATGTTTGACCTGGTTTCAAACAACGGGTTCATGACTGACTCGAAGTTTAGGTTCATGTTTCACCTGGTTTCAAACATCGAGTTCATGTCTGACTCGAAGTTTAGGCTCATGTTTGACCTGGTTCAAACGATGGGTACATGTCTGACTGGAAGTTTAGGTTAATGTTTGACCTGGTTTCAAACAACGAGTTCATATCTGACTCGAAGTTTAGGTTCATGTTTGACCTGAGTTCAAACAACGGGTTCATGTCTGACTCGAAGTTTAGGTTCATGTTTGACCTAGTTTCAAACAACGGGTTCATGTCTGACTCGAAGTTTAAGTTCATATTTGACTTGGCTTCAAACAACGGGTTCATGTCTGACTCGAAGTTTAGGTTCATCTTTGACCTGGTTTCAAACAACGGGTTCATGTCTGACTCGAAGTTTAGGTTCATGTTTGACCTTGTTTCAAATGACGGGTTCATGTCTGACTCGATGTTTAGGTTCATGTTTGACCTGGTTTCAAACAACGGGTTCATGTCTGACTCGAAGTTTAGGTTCATGTTTGACCTGGTTTCAAATGACGGGTTCATGTCTGACTCAAGGTTTAGGTTCATGTTTGACATGGTTTCAAATGACGGGTTCATGTCTGACTAGAAGTTTAGGCTCATGTTTGTCCTGGTTCAAACGACGGGTTCATGTCTGACTCGAAGTTTAGGTTCATGTTTGACCTGCTTTCAAACAACGAGTTCATATCTGACTCGAAGTTTAGGTTCATGTTTGACCTGTGTTCAAACAACGGGTTCATGTCTGACTTGATGTTTAGGTTCATGTTTGACCTGGTTTCAAACAACTGGTTCATGTCTGACTCGAAGTTTAGGTTCATGTTTGACCTGGTTTCAAACAACGGGTTCATGACTGACTCGAAGTTTAGGTTCATGTTTCACCTGGTTTCAAACAACGGGTTCATATCTGACTCGAAGTTTAGGCTCATGTTTGACCTGGTACAAACGACGGGTACATCTCTGACTTGAAGTTTAGGTTCATGTTTGACCTGCTTTCAAACAACGAGTTCATATCTGACTCGAAGTTTAGGTTCATGTTTGACCTGTGTTCAAACAACGGGTTCATGTCTAACTCGAAGTTTAGGTTCATGTTTGACCTAGTTTCAAACAACGGGTTCATGTCTAACACGAAGTTTAAGTTCATGTTTGACCTGGCTTCAAATGACGGGTTTATGTCTGACTCGAAGTTTAGGTTCATGTTTGACCTGGTTTCAAACAACGAGTTCATGTCTGACTCGAAGTTTAGGTTCATGTTTGACCTTGTTTCAAACGCCGGGTTCATGTCTGACTCGATGTTTAGGTTCATGTTTGACCTGGTTTCAAACAATGGGTTCATGTCTGACTCGAAGTTTAGGTTCATGTTTGACCTGGTTTCAAACAACGGGTTCATGTCTGACTCGAAGTTTAGTTTCATGTTTGACCTGAGTTCAAACAACGGGTTCATGTTTGACTCGAAGTTTAGGTTCATGTTTGACCTGGTTTCAAACAACGGGTTCATGTCTGACTCGAAGTTTTGGTTCATGTTTGACCTGGTCTCAAACAACGGGTTCATGACTGACTCGAAGTTTAGGTTCATGTTTCACCTGGTTTCAAACAACGAGTTCATGTCTAACTCGAAGTTTAGGTTCATGTTTAACCAGGTTTCAAACAACGGGTTCATGTCTGATTCGAAGTTTAGGTTCATGTTTGACCTGGCTTCAAACAACGGGTTCATGTCTGACTCGAAGTTTAGGTTCATGTTTGACCTGGTTTCAAATGACGGGTTCATGTCTGACTCAAGGTTTAGGTTCATGTTTGACATGGTTTCAAATGATGGGTTCATGTCTGACTAGAAGTTTAGGCTCATGTTTGTCCTGGTTCAAACGACGGGTTCATGTCTGACTCAAGGTTTAGGTTCATGTTTGACATGGTTTCAAATGACGGGTTCATGTCTGACTAGAAGTTTAGGCTCATGTTTGTCCTGGTTCAAACGACGGGTTCATGTCTGACTCGAAGTTTAGGTTCATGTTTGACCTGGTTTCAAACAACGAGTTTATATCTGACTCAAAGTTTAGGTTCATGTTTGACCTGAGTTCAAACAACGGGTTAATGTCTGACTCGAAGTTTAGGTTCATGTTTTACCTGGTTTCAAACAACGGGTTCATGTCTGACTCGATGTTTAAGTTCATGTTTGACTTGCTTCAAATGACAGTTTCATGTCTGACTCGAAGTTTAGGTTCATGTTTGACCTGGTTTCAAACAACGAGTTTATATCTGACTCAAAGTTTAGGTTCATGTTTGACCTGAGTTCAAACGACGGGTTCATGTCTGACTCGATGTTTAGGTTCACGTTTGACCTGGTTTCAAACAACGGGTTCATGTTTGACTCGAAGTTTAGGTTCATGTTTGATATGGTTTCAAACAACGGGTTCATGTCTGACTCGAAGTTTAGGTTCATGTTTGACCTGGTTTCAAACAATGGGTTCATGTCTGACTCGAAGTTTAGGTTCATGTTTGACCTGGTTTCGAACGACGGGTTCATGTCTGACTCGACGTTTAGGATCATGTTTGACCTTGTTTCAAACAACGGGTTCATGTCTTACTCGAAGTTTAGATTCATTTTTGACCTGGTTTCAAACAACGGGTTCATGTTTGATTCGATGTTTAGGTTCATGTTTGACCTGGTTTCAAACAACGGGTTCATGTCTGACTCGAAGTTTAGGTTCATATTTGACCTGGTTTCAAATGACGGTTTCATGTCTGACTCGAGGTTTAGGTTCATGTTTGACATGGTTTCAAATGACGGGTTCATGTCTGACTAGAAGTTTAGGCTCATGTTTTACCTGGTACAAACGACGGGTTCATGTCTGACTCGAAGTTTAGGTTCATGTTTGACCTAGTTTCAAACAACGGGTTCATGTCTGACTCGAAGTTTAAGTTCATGTTTGAACTGGCTTCAAATGACGGGTTCATGTCTGACTCGAAGTTTAGGTTCATGTTTGACCTGGTTTCAAAAAACAGGTTCATGTCTGACTCGAAGTTTAGGTTCATGATTGACCTGGTTTCAAACAACGGGTTCATGTCTGACTCGAAGTTTAGGTTCAGGTTTGACCTGGTTTCATACGACGGGTTCGTGTCTGACTCGAAGCTTAGGTTCATGTTTGACCTGGTTCAAATGACGGGTTCATGTCTGACTCGAAGTTTAGGTTCATGTTTGACCTGGTTTCAAACAACGGGTTCATGTCTGACTAGAAGTTTAGTTTCATGTGTGACCTGAGTTCAAACAACGGGTTCATGTCTGACTCGAAGTTTAGGTTCATGTTTGACCTGGTTTCAAACAACGGGTTCATGTCTGACTCGATGTTTAGGTTCATGTTAGACCTGGTTTCAAACAACGGGTTCATGTCTGACTCGAAGTTTAGGTTCATGTTTGACCTGGTTTCAATCAACGGGTTCATGACTGACTCGAAGTTTAGGTTCATGTTTCACCTGGTTTCAAACAACGGGTCCATGTCTGACTCGAAGTTTAGGCTCATGTTTGACCTGGTTTCAAACAACGAGTTCATATCTGACTCGAAGTTTAGGTTCATGTTTTCCCTGAGTTCAAACGACGGGTACATGTCTGACTGGAAGTTTAGGTTCATGTTTGACCTGGTTTCAAATGACGGGTTCATGTCTGACTCAAGGTTTAGGTTCATGTTTAACATGGTTTCAAATGACGGGTTCATGTCTGACTAGAAGTTTACGCTCATGTTTGACCTGGTTCAAACGACGGGTTCATGTCTGACTCGAAGTTTAGGTTCATGTTTGACCTGGTTTCAAACAACGAGTTTATATCTGACTCAAAGTTTAGGTTCATGTTTGACCTGAGTTCAAACAATGGGTTCATGTCTGACTCGAAGTTTAGGTTCATGTTTTACCTGGTTTCAAACAACGGGTTCATGTCTGACTAGAAGTTTAGGCTCATGTTTGACCTGGTTCAAACGACGGGTTCATGTCTGACTCGAAGTTTAGGTTCATGTTTGACCTGGTTTCAAACAGTGAGTTCATATCTGACTCGAAGTTTAGGTTCATGTTTGACCTGAGTTCAAACAACGGGTTCATGTCTGACTCGAAGTTTAGGTTCATGTTTTACCTTGTTTCAAACAACGGGTTCATGTCTGACTCGAAGTTTAAGTTCATGTTTGACCTGGTTTCAAACAACGAGTTCATGTCTGACTCGAAGTTTAGGTTCATGTTTGACCTTGTTTCAAACGCCGGGTTCATGTCTGACTCGATGTTTAGGTTAATGTTTGACCTGGTTTCAAACGACGGGTTCATGTCTGACTCGAAGTTTAGGTTCATGTTTGACCTGGTTTCAAACAACGGGTTCATGTTTGATTCAAAGTGTAGGTTCATGTTTGACCTGTCTCAAATGACGGGTTCATGTCTGACTCGAAGTTTAGGTTCATGTTTGACCTGGTTTCAAACAACGGGTTCATGTCTGACTCGAAGTTTAGTTTCATGTTTGACCTGGTTTCAAACAACGTGTTCATGTCTGACTCGAAGTTTAGGTTCATGTTTGACCTAGTTTCAAACAACGGGTTCATGACTGACTCGAAGTTTAGGTTCATGTTTCACCTGGTTTCAAACATCGAGTTCATGTCTGACTCGAAGTTTAGGTTCATGTTTGACCTGGTTCAAACGATGGGTACATGTCTGACTGGAAGTTTAGGTTCATGTTTGACCTGGTTCAAACGACGGGTTCATGTCTGACTCGAAGTTTAGGTTCATGTTTGACCTGGTTTCAAACAGTGAGTTCATATCTGACTCGAAGTTTAGGTTCATGTTTGACCTGAGTTCAAACAACGGGTTCATGTCTGACTCGAAGTTTAGGTTCATGTTTTACCTTGTTTCAAACAACGGGGTCATGTCTGACTCGAAGTTTAAGTTCATGTTTGACCTGGTTTCAAACAACGAGTTCATGTCTGACTCGAAGTTTAGGTTCATGTTTGACCTTGTTTCAAACGCCGGGTTCATGTCTGACTCGATGTTTAGGTTAATGTTTGACCTGGTTTCAAACGACGGGTTCATGTCTGACTCGAAGTTTAGGTTCATGTTTGACCTGGTTTCAAACAACGGGTTCATGTTTGATTCAAAGTGTAGGTTCATGTTTGACCTGTCTCAAATGACGGGTTCATGTCTGACTCGAAGTTTAGGTTCATGTTTGACCTGGTTTCAAACAACGGGTTCATGTCTGACTCGAAGTTTAGTTTCATGTTTGACCTGGTTTCAAACAACGTGTTCATGTCTGACTCGAAGTTTAGGTTCATGTTTGACCTAGTTTCAAACAACGGGTTCATGACTGACTCGAAGTTTAGGTTCATGTTTCACCTGGTTTCAAACATCGAGTTCATGTCTGACTCGAAGTTTAGGCTCATGTTTGACCTGGTTCAAACGATGGGTACATGTCTGACTGGAAGTTTAGGTTCATGTTTGACCTGGTTTCAAACAACGAGTTCATATCTGACTCGAAGTTTAGGTTCATGTTTGACCTGAGTTCAAACAACGGGTTCATGTCTGACTCGAAGTTTAGGTTCATGTTTGACCTAGTTTCAAACAACGGGTTCATGTCTGACTCGAAGTTTAAGTTCATATTTGACCTGGCTTCAAACAACGGGTTCATGTCTGACTCGAAGTTTAGGTTCATCTTTGACCTGGTTTCAAACAACGGGTTCATGTCTGACTCGAAGTTTAGGTTCATGTTTGACCTTGTTTCAAATGACGGGTTCATGTCTGACTCGATGTTTAGGTTCATGTTTGACCTGGTTTCAAACAACGGGTTCATGTCTGACTCGAAGTTTAGGTTCATGTTTGACCTGGTTTCAAACAACGGGTACATGTTTGATTCGAAGTTTAGGTTCATGTTTGACCTGTCTCAAATGACGGGTTCATGTCTGACTCGAAGTTTAGGTTCATGTTTGACCTGGTTTCAAACAACGGTTTCATGTCTGACTCGAAGTTTAGTTTCATGTTTGACCTGAGTTCAAACAACGGGTTCATGTTTGACTCGAAGTTTAGGTTCATGTTTGACCTGGTTTCAAACAACGGGTTCATGTCTGACTTGATGTTTAGGTTCATTTTGACCTGGTTTCAAACAACTGGTTCATGTCTGACTCGAAGTTTAGGTTCATGTTTGACCTGGTTTCAAACAACGGGTTCATGACTGACTCGAAGTTTAGGTTCATGTTTCACCTGGTTTCAAACATCGAGTTCATGTCTGACTCGAAGTTTAGGCTCATGTTTGACCTGGTTCAAACGATGGGTACATGTCTGACTGGAAGTTTAGGTTCATGTTTGACCTGGTTTCAAACAACGAGTTCATATCTGACTCGAAGTTTAGGTTCATGTTTGACCTGAGTTCAAACAACGGGTTCATGTCTGACTCGAAGTTTAGGTTCATGTTTGACCTAGTTTCAAACAACGGGTTCATGTCTGACTCGAAGTTTAAGTTCATATTTGACCTGGCTTCAAACAACGGGTTCATGTCTGACTCAAAGTTTAGGTTCATCTTTGACCTGGTTTCAAACAACGGGTTCATGTCTGACTCGAAGTTTAGGTTCATGTTTGACCTTGTGTCAAATGACGGGTTCATGTCTGACTCGATGTTTAGGTTCATGTTTGACCTGGTTTCAAACAACGGGTTCATGTCTGACTCGAAGTTTAGGTTCATGTTTGACCTGGTTTCAAACAACGGGTACATGTTTGATTCGAAGTTTAGGTTCATGTTTGACCTGTCTCAAATGACGGGTTCATGTCTGACTCGAAGTTTAGGTTCATGTTTGACCTGGTTTCAAACAACGGGTTCATGTCTGACTCGAAGTTTAGTTTCATGTTTGACTTGAGTTCAAACAACGGGTTCATGTCTGACTCGAAGTTTAGGTTCATGTTTGACCTAGTTTCAAACAACGGGTTCATGTCTGACTCGAAGTTTAAGTTCATGTTTGAACTGGCTTCAAATGACGGGTTCATGTCTGACTCGAAGTTTAGGTTCATGTTTGACCTGGTTTCAAAAAACAGGTTCATGTCTGACTCGAAGTTTAGGTTCATGATTGACCTGGTTTCAAACAACGGGTTCATGTCTGACTCGAAGTTTAGGTTCAGGTTTGACCTGGTTTCATACGACGGGTTCGTGTCTGACTCGAAGTTTAGGTTCAGGTTTGACCTGGTTTCATACGACGGGTTCGTGTCTGACTCGAAGTTTAGGTTCATGTTTGACCTGAGTTCAAACAACGGATTCATGTCTGACTCGAAGTTTAGGTTCATGTTTGACCTAGTTTCAAACAACGGGTTCATGTCTGACTCGAAGTTTAAGTTCATGTTTGAACTGGCTTCAAATGACAGGTTCATGTCTGACTCGAAGTTTAGGTTCATGTTTGACCTGGTTTCAAAAAACAGGTTCATGTCTGACTCGAAGTTTAGGTTCATGATTGACCTGGTTTCAAACAACGGGTTCATGTCTGACTCGAAGTTTAGGTTCAGGTTTGACCTGGTTTCATACGACGGGTTCGTGTCTGACTCGAAGCTTAGGTTCATGTTTGACCTGGTTCAAATGACGGGTTCATGTCTGACTCGAAGTTTAGGTTCATGTTTGACCTGGTTTCAAACAACGGGTTCATGTCTGACTAGAAGTTTAGTTTCATGTGTGACCTGAGTTCAAACAACGGGTTCATGTCTGACTCGAAGTTTAGGTTCATGTTTGACCTGGTTTCAAAAAACAGGTTCATGTCTGACTCGAAGTTTAGGTTCATGATTGACCTGGTTTCAAACAACGGGTTCATGTCTGACTCGAAGTTTAGGTTCAGGTTTGACCTGGTTTCATACGACGGGTTCGTGTCTGACTCGATGTTTAGGTTCATGTTTGACCTGGTTTCAAACAACGGGTTCATGTCTGACTCGAAGTTTAGGTTCATGTTTGACCTGGTTTCAAACAACGGGTACATGTTTGATTCGAAGTTTAGGTTCATGTTTGACCTGTCTCAAATGACGGGTTCATGTCTGACTCGAAGTTTAGGTTCATGTTTGACCTGGTTTCAAACAACGGGTTCATGTCTGACTCGAAGTTTAGTTTCATGTTTGACTTGAGTTCAAACAACGGGTTCATGTCTGACTCGAAGTTTAGGTTCATGTTTGACCTAGTTTCAAACAACGGGTTCATGTCTGACTCGAAGTTAAAGTTCATGTTTGAACTGGCTTCAAATGACGGGTTCATGTCTGACTCGAAGTTTAGGTTCATGTTTGACCTGGTTTCAAAAAACAGGTTCATGTCTGACTCGAAGTTTAGGTTCATGATTGACCTGGTTTCAAACAACGGGTTCATGTCTGACTCGAAGTTTAGGTTCAGGTTTGACCTGGTTTCATACGACGGGTTCGTGTCTGACTCGAAGTTTAGGTTCAGGTTTGACCTGGTTTCATACGACGGGTTCGTGTCTGACTCGAAGTTTAGGTTCATGTTTGACCTGAGTTCAAACAACGGATTCATGTCTGACTCGAAGTTTAGGTTCATGTTTGACCTAGTTTCAAACAACGGGTTCATGTCTGACTCGAAGTTTAAGTTCATGTTTGAACTGGCTTCAAATGACAGGTTCATGTCTGACTCGAAGTTTAGGTTCATGTTTGACCTGGTTTCAAAAAACAGGTTCATGTCTGACTCGAAGTTTAGGTTCATGATTGACCTGGTTTCAAACAACGGGTTCATGTCTGACTCGAAGTTTAGGTTCAGGTTTGACCTGGTTTCATACGACGGGTTCGTGTCTGACTCGAAGCTTAGGTTCATGTTTGACCTGGTTCAAATGACGGGTTCATGTCTGACTCGAAGTTTAGGTTCATGTTTGACCTGGTTTCAAACAACGGGTTCATGTCTGACTAGAAGTTTAGTTTCATGTGTGACCTGAGTTCAAACAACGGGTTCATGTCTGACTCGAAGTTTAGGTTCATGTTTGACCTGGTTTCAAACAACGGGTTCATGTCTGACTCGATGTTTAGGTTCATGTTTGACCTGGTTTCAAACAACGGGTTCATGTCTGACTCGAAGTTTAGGTTCATGTTTGACCTGGTTTCAATCAACGGGTTCATGACTGACTCGAAGTTTAGGTTCATGTTTCACCTGGTTTCAAACAACGGGTCCATGCCTGACTCGAAGTTTAGGCTCATGTTTGCCCTGGTTTCAAACAACGAGTTCATATCTGACTCGAAGTTTAGGTTCATGTTTGACCTGAGTTCAAACGACGGGTACATGTCTGACTGGAAGTTTAGGTTCATGTTTGACCTGGTTTCAAATGACGGGTTCATGTCTGACTCAAGGTTTAGGTTCATGTTTAACATGGTTTCAAATGACGGGTTCATGTCTGACTAGAAGTTTAGGCTCATGTTTGACCTGGTTCAAACGACGGGTTCATGTCTGACTCGAAGTTTAGGTTCATGTTTGACCTAGTTTCAAACAACGAGTTTATATCTGACTCAAAGTTTAGGTTCATGTTTGACCTGAGTTCAAACAACGGGTTAATGTCTGACTCGAAGTTTAGGTTCATGTTTTACCTGGTTTCAAACAACGGGTTCATGTCTGACTAGAAGTTTAGGCTCATGTTTGACCTGGTTCAAATGACGGGTTCATGTCTGACTCGAAGTTTAGGTTCATGTTTGACCTGGTTTCAAACAGTGAGTTCATATCTGACTCGAAGTTTAGGTTCATGTTTGACCTGAGTTCAAACAACGGGTTCATGTCTGACTCGAAGTTTAGGTTCATGTTTTACCTTGTTTCAAACAACGGGTTCATGTCTGACTCGAAGTTTAAGTTCATGTTTGACCTGGTTTCAAACAACGAGTTCATGTCTGACTCGAAGTTTAGGTTCATGTTTGACCTTGTTTCAAACGCCGGGTTCATGTCTGACTCGATGTTTAGGTTCATGTTTGACCTGGTTTCAAACGACGGGTTCATGTCTGACTCGAAGTTTAGGTTCATGTTTGACCTGGTTTCAAACAACGGGTTCATGTTTGATTCAAAGTGTAGGTTCATGTTTGACCTGTCTCAAATGACGGGTTCATGTCTGACTCGAAGTTTAGGTTCATGTTTGACCTGGTTTCAAACAACGGGTTCATGTCTGACTCGAAGTTTAGTTTCATGTTTGACCTGGTTTCAAACAACGTGTTCATGTCTGACTCGAAGTTTAGGTTCATGTTTGACCTAGTTTCAAACAACGGGTTCATGACTGACTCGAAGTTTAGGTTCATGTTTCACCTGGTTTCAAACATCGAGTTCATGTCTGACTCGAAGTTTAGGCTCATGTTTGACCTGGTTCAAACGATGGGTACATGTCTGACTGGAAGTTTAGGTTCATGTTTGACCTGGTTTCAAACAACGAGTTCATATCTGACTCGAAGTTTAGGTTCATGTTTGACCTGAGTTCAAACAACGGGTTCATGTCTGACTCGAAGTTTAGGTTCATGTTTGACCTAGTTTCAAACAACGGGTTCATGTCTGACTCGAAGTTTAAGTTCATATTTGACCTGGCTTCAAACAACGGGTTCATGTCTGACTCGAAGTTTAGGTTCATCTTTGACCTGGTTTCAAACAACGGGTTCATGTCTGACTCGAAGTTTAGGTTCATGTTTGACCTTGTTTCAAATGACGGGTTCATGTCTGACTCGAAGTTTACGTTCATGTTTGACCTGGTTTCAAACAACGGGTACATGTTTGATTCGAAGTTTAGGTTCATGTTTGACCTGTCTCAAATGACGGGTTCATGTCTGACTCGAAGTTTAGGTTCATGTTTGACCTGGTTTCAAACAACGGTTTCATGTCTGACTCGAAGTTTAGTTTCATGTTTGACCTGAGTTCAAACAACGGGTTCATGTTTGACTCGAAGTTTAGGTTCATGTTTGACCTGGTTTCAAACAACGGGTTCATGTCTGACTTGATGTTTAGGTTCATTTTGACCTGGTTTCAAACAACTGGTTCATGTCTGACTCGAAGTTTAGGTTCATGTTTGACCTGGTTTCAAACAACGGGTTCATGTCTGACTCGAAGTTTAAGTTCATATTTGACCTGGCTTCAAACAACGGGTTCATGTCTGACTCGAAGTTTAGGTTCATCTTTGACCTGGTTTCAAACAACGGGTTCATGTCTGACTTGATGTTTAGGTTCATTTTGACCTGGTTTCAAACAACTGGTTCATGTCTGACTCGAAGTTTAGGTTCATGTTTGACCTGGTTTCAAACAACGGGTTCATGACTGACTCGAAGTTTAGGTTCATGTTTCACCTGGTTTCAAACATCGAGTTCATGTCTGACTCGAAGTTTAGGCTCATGTTTGACCTGGTTCAAACGATGGGTACATGTCTGACTGGAAGTTTAGGTTCATGTTTGACCTGAGTTCAAACAACGGGTTCATGTCTGACTCGAAGTTTAGGTTCATGTTTGACCTAGTTTCAAACAACGGGTTCATGTCTGACTCGAAGTTTAAGTTCATATTTGACCTGGCTTCAAACAACGGGTTCATGTCTGACTCGAAGTTTAGGTTCATCTTTGACCTGGTTTCAAACAACGGGTTCATGTCTGACTCGAAGTTTAGGTTCATGTTTGACCTTGTTTCAAATCACGGGTTCATGTCTGACTCGAAGTTTACGTTCATGTTTGACCTGGTTTCAAACAACGGGTACATGTTTGATTCGAAGTTTAGGTTCATGTTTGACCTGTCTCAAATGACGGGTTCATGTCTGACTCGAAGTTTAGGTTCATGTTTCACCTGGTTTCAAACATCGAGTTCATGTCTGACTCGAAGTTTAGGCTCATGTTTGACCTGGTTCAAACGATGGGTACATGTCTGACTGGAAGTTTAGGTTCATGTTTGACCTGGTTTCAAACAACGAGTTCATATCTGACTCGAAGTTTAGGTTCATGTTTGACCTGAGTTCAAACAACGGGTTCATGTCTGACTCGAAGTTTAGGTTCATGTTTGACCTAGTTTCAAACAACGGGTTCATGTCTGACTCGAAGTTTAAGTTCATATTTGACCTGGCTTCAAACAACGGGTTCATGTCTGACTCGAAGTTTAGGTTCATCTTTGACCTGGTTTCAAACAACGGGTTCATGTCTGACTTGATGTTTAGGTTCATTTTGACCTGGTTTCAAACAACTGGTTCATGTCTGACTCGAAGTTTAGGTTCATGTTTGACCTGGTTTCAAACAACGGGTTCATGACTGACTCGAAGTTTAGGTTCATGTTTCACCTGGTTTCAAACATCGAGTTCATGTCTGACTCGAAGTTTAGGCTCATGTTTGACCTGGTTCGAACGATGGGTACATGTCTGACTGGAAGTTTAGGTTCATGTTTGACCTGGTTTCAAACAACGAGTTCATATCTGACTCGAAGTTTAGGTTCATGTTTGACCTGAGTTCAAACAACGGGTTCATGTCTGACTCGAAGTTTAGGTTCATGTTTGACCTAGTTTCAAACAACGGGTTCATGTCTGACTCGAAGTTTAAGTTCATATTTGACCTGGCTTCAAACAACGGGTTCATGTCTGACTCGAAGTTTAGGTTCATCTTTGACCTGGTTTCAAACAACGGGTTCATGTCTGACTCGAAGTTTAGGTTCATGTTTGACCTTGTTTCAAATGACGGGTTCATGTCTGACTCGATGTTTAGGTTCATGTTTGACCTGGTTTCAAACAACGGGTTCATGTCTGACTCGAAGTTTAGGTTCATGTTTGACCTGGTTTCAAACAACGGGTACATGTTTGATTCGAAGTTTAGGTTCATGTTTGACCTGTCTCAAATGACGGGTTCATGTCTGACTCGAAGTTTACGTTCATCTTTGACCTGGTTTCAAACAACGGGTTCATGTCTGACTCGAAGTTTAGGTTCATGTTTGACCTTGTTTCAAATGACGGGTTCATGTCTGACTCGATGTTTAGGTTCATGTTTGACCTGGTTTCAAACAACGGGTTCATGTCTGACTCGAAGTTTAGGTTCATGTTTGACCTGGTTTCAAACAACGGGTACATGTTTGATTCGAAGTTTAGGTTCATGTTTGACCTGTCTCAAATGACGGGTTCATGTCTGACTCGAAGTTTAGGTTCATGTTTGACCTGGTTTCAAACAACGGGTTCATGTCTGACTCGAAGTTTAGTTTCATGTTTGACCTGAGTTCAAACAACGGGTTCATGTTTGACTCGAAGTTTAGGTTCATGTTTGACCTGGTTTCAAACAACGGGTTCATGTCTGACTTGATGTTTAGGTTCATGTTTGACCTGGTTTCAAACAACTGGTTCATGTCTGACTCGAAGTTTAGGTTCATGTTTGACCTGGTTTCAAACAACGGGTTCATGACTGACTCGAAGTTTAGGTTCATGTTTCACCTGGTTTCAAACATCGAGTTCATGTCTGACTCGAAGTTTAGGCTCATGTTTGACCTGGTTCAAACGATGGGTACATGTCTGACTGGAAGTTTAGGTTCATGTTTGACCTGGTTTCAAACAACGAGTTCATATCTGACTCGAAGTTTAGGTTCATGTTTGACCTGAGTTCAAACAACGGGTTCATGTCTGACTCGAAGTTTAGGTTCATGTTTGACCTAGTTTCAAACAACGGGTTCATGTCTGACTCGAAGTTTAAGTTCATATTTGACCTGGCTTCAAACAACGGGTTCATGTCTGACTCGAAGTTTAGGTTCATCTTTGACCTGGTTTCAAACAACGGGTTCATGTCTGACTCGAAGTTTAGGTTCATGTTTGACCTTGTTTCAAATGACGGGTTCATGTCTGACTCGATGTTTAGGTTCATGTTTGACCTGGTTTCAAACAACGGGTTCATGTCTGACTCGAAGTTTAGGTTCATGTTTGACCTGGTTTCAAACAACGGGTACATGTTTGATTCGAAGTTTAGGTTCATGTTTGACCTGTCTCAAATGACGGGTTCATGTCTGACTCGAAGTTTACGTTCATCTTTGACCTGGTTTCAAACAACGGGTTCATGTCTGACTCGAAGTTTAGGTTCATGTTTGACCTTGTTTCAAATGACGGGTTCATGTCTGACTCGATGTTTAGGTTCATGTTTGACCTGGTTTCAAACAACGGGTTCATGTCTGACTCGAAGTTTAGGTTCATGTTTGACCTGGTTTCAAACAACGGGTACATGTTTGATTCGAAGTTTAGGTTCATGTTTGACCTGGTTCAAACGACGGGTTCATGTCTGACTCGATGTTTAGGTTCACGTTTGACCTGGTTTCAAACAACGGGTTCATGTTTGACTCGAAGTTTAGGTTCATGTTTGACCTGGTTTCAAACAACGGGTTCATGTCTGACTCGAAGTTTAGGTTCATGTTTGACCTGGTTTCAAACAATGGGTTCATGTCTGACTCGAAGTTTAGGTTCATGTTTGACCTGGTTTCGAACGACGGGTTCATGTCTGACTCGACGTTTAGGATCATGTTTGACCTTGTTTCAAACAACGGGTTCATGTCTTACTCGAAGTTTAGATTCATTTTTGACCTGGTTTCAAACAACGGGTTCATGTTTGATTCGATCTTTAGGCTCATGTTTGACCTGGTACAAACGACGGGTACATCTCTGACTTGAAGTTTAGGTTCATGTTTGACCTGCTTTCAAACAACGAGTTCATATCTGACTCGATGTTTAGGTTCATGTTTGACCTGGTTTCAAACAACGGGTTCATGTCTGACTCGAAGTTTAGGTTCATGTTTGACCTGGTTTCAAACAACGGGTACATGTTTGATTCGAAGTTTAGGTTCATGTTTGACCTGTCTCAAATGACGGGTTCATGTCTGACTCGAAGTTTAGGTTCATGTTTGACCTGGTTTCAAACAACGGGTTCATGTCTGACTCGAAGTTTAGTTTCATGTTTGACCTGAGTTCAAACAACGGGTTCATGTTTGACTCGAAGTTTAGGTTCATGTTTGACCTGGTTTCAAACAACGGGTTCATGTCTGACTTGATGTTTAGGTTCATGTTTGACCTGGTTTCAAACAACTGGTTCATGTCTGACTCGAAGTTTAGGTTCATGTTTGACCTGGTTTCAAACAACGGGTTCATGACTGACTCGAAGTTTAGGTTCATGTTTCACCTGGTTTCAAACAACGGGTTCATATCTGACTCGAAGTTTAGGCTCATGTTTGACCTGGTACAAACGACGGGTACATCTCTGACTTGAAGTTTAGGTTCATGTTTGACCTGCTTTCAAACAACGAGTTCATATCTGACTCGAAGTTTAGGTTCATGTTTGACCTGTGTTCAAACAACGGGTTCATGTCTAACTCGAAGTTTAGGTTCATGTTTGACCTAGTTTCAAACAACGGGTTCATGTCTAACACGAAGTTTAAGTTCATGTTTGACCTGGCTTCAAATGACGGGTTTATGTCTGACTCGAAGTTTAGGTTCATGTTTGACCTGGTTTCAAACAACGAGTTCATGTCTGACTCGAAGTTTAGGTTCATGTTTGACCTTGTTTCAAACGTCGGGTTCATGTCTGACTCGATGTTTATGTTCATGTTTGACCTGGTTTCAAACAATGGGTTCATGTCTGACTCGAAGTTTAGGTTCATGTTTGACCTGGTTTCAAACAACGGGTTCATGTCTGACTCGAAGTTTAGTTTCATGTTTGACATGAGTTCAAACAACGGGTTCATGTCTGACTCGAAGTTTAGGTTCATGTTTGACCTGGTTTCAAACAACGGGTTCATGTCTGACTCGAAGTTTTGGTTCATGTTTGACCTGGTCTCAAACAACGGGTTCATGACTGACTCGAAGTTTAGGTTCATGTTTCACCTGGTTTCAAACAACGAGTTCATGTCTAACTCGAAGTTTAGGTTCATGTTTAACCAGGTTTCAAACAACGGGTTCATGTCTGATTCGAAGTTTAGGTTCATGTTTGACCTGGCTTCAAACAACGGGTTCATGTCTGACTCGAAGTTTAGGTTCATGTTTGACCTGGTTTCAAATGACGGGTTCATGTCTGACTCAAGGTTTAGGTTCATGTTTGACATGGTTTCAAATGACGGGTTCATGTCTGACTAGAAGTTTAGGCTCATGTTTGTCCGGGTTCAAACGACGGGTTCATGTCTGACTCGAAGTTTAGGTTCATGTTTGACCTGGTTTCAAACAACGAGTTTATATCTGACTCAAAGTTTAGGTTCATGTTTGACCTGAGTTCAAACAACGGGTTAATGTCTGACTCGAAGTTTAGGTTCATGTTTTACCTGGTTTCAAACAACGGGTTCATGTCTGACTCGAAGTTTAAGTTCATGTTTGACTTGCTTCAAATGACAGTTTCATGTCTGACTCGAAGTTTAGGTTCATGTTTGACCTGGTTTCAAACAACGAGTTTATATCTGACTCAAAGTTTAGGTTCACGTTTGACCTGGTTTCAAACAACGGGTTCATGTCTGACTCGAAGTTTAGGTTCATGTTTGACCTGGTTTCAAACAATGGGTTCATGTCTGACTCGAAGTTTAGGTTCATGTTTGACCTGGTTTCGAACGACGGGTTCATGTCTGACTCGACGTTTAGGATCATGTTTGACCTTGTTTCAAACAACGGGTTCATGTCTTACTCGAAGTTTAGATTCATTTTTGACCTGGTTTCAAACAACGGGTTCATGTTTGATTCGATGTTTAGGTTCATGTTTGACCTGGTTTCAAACAACGGGTTCATGTCTGACTCGAAGTTTAGGTTCATATTTGACCTGGTTTCAAATGACGGTTTCATGTCTGACTCGAGGTTTAGGTTCATGTTTGACATGGTTTCAAATGACGGGTTCATGTCTGACTAGAAGTTTAGGCTCATGTTTTACCTGGTACAAACGACGGGTTCATGTCTGACTGGATGTTTAGGTTCATGTTTGACCTGGTTTCAAACAACGAGTTCATATCTGACTCGAATTTTAGGTTCATGTTTGACCTGAGTTCAAACAACGGATTCATGTCTGACTCGAAGTTTAGGTTCATGTTTGACCTAGTTTCAAACAACGGGTTCATGTCTGACTCGAAGTTTAAGTTCATGTTTGAACTGGCTTCAAATGACGGGTTCATGTCTGACTCGAAGTTTAGGTTCATGTTTGACCTGGTTTCAAAAAACAGGTTCATGTCTGACTCGAAGTTTAGGTTCATGATTGACCTGGTTTCAAACAACGGGTTCATGTCTGACTCGAAGTTTAGGTTCAGGTTTGACCTGGTTTCATACGACGGGTTCATGTCTGACTCGATGTTTAGGTTCATGTTTGACCTGGTTTCAAACAACGGGTTCATGTCTGACTCGAAGTTTAGGTTCATGTTTGACCTGGTTTCAAACAACGGGTACATGTTTGATTCGAAGTTTAGGTTCATGTTTGACCTGTCTCAAATGACGGGTTCATGTCTGACTTGAAGTTTAGGTTCATGTTTGACCTGGTTTCAAACAACGGTTTCATGTCTGACTCGAAGTTTAGTTTCATGTTTGACCTGAGTTCAAACAACGGGTTCATGTTTGACTCGAAGTTTAGGTTCATGTTTGACCTGGTTTCAAACAACGGGTTCATGTCTGACTTGATGTTTAGGTTCATTTTGACCTGGTTTCAAACAACTGGTTCATGTCTGACTCGAAGTTTAGGTTCATGTTTGACCTGGTTTCAAACAACGGGTTCATGACTGACTCGAAGTTTAGGTTCATGTTTCACCTGGTTTCAAACATCGAGTTCATGTCTGACTCGAAGTTTAGGCTCATGTTTGACCTGGTTCAAACGACGGGTACATGTCTGACTGGAAGTTTAGGTTCATGTTTGACCTGGTTTCAAACAACGAGTTCATATCTGACTCGAAGTTTAGGTTCATGTTTGACCTGAGTTCAAACAACGGGTTCATGTCTGACTCGAAGTTTAGGTTCATGTTTGACCTAGTTTCAAACAACGGGTTCATGTCTGACTCGAAGTTTAAGTTCATATTTGACCTGGCTTCAAACAACGGGTTCATGTCTGACTTGATGTTTAGGTTCATGTTTGACCTGGTTTCAAACAACTGGTTCATGTCTGACTCGAAGTTTAGGTTCATGTTTGACCTGGTTTCAAACAACGGGTTCATGACTGACTCGAAGTTTAGGTTCATGTTTCACCTGGTTTCAAACAACGGGTTCATATCTGACTCGAAGTTTAGGCTCATGTTTGACCTGGTACAAACGACGGGTACATCTCTGACTTGAAGTTTAGGTTCATGTTTGACCTGCTTTCAAACAACGAGTTCATATCTGACTCGAAGTTTAGGTTCATGTTTGACCTGTGTTCAAACAACGGGTTCATGTCTAACTCGAAGTTTAGGTTCATGTTTGACCTAGTTTCAAACAACGGGTTCATGTCTAACACGAAGTTTAAGTTCATGTTTGACCTGGCTTCAAATGACGGGTTTATGTCTGACTCGAAGTTTAGGTTCATGTTTGACCTGGTTTCAAACAACGAGTTCATGTCTGACTCGAAGTTTAGGTTCATGTTTGACCTTGTTTCAAACGCCGGGTTCATGTCTGACTCGATGTTTAGGTTCATGTTTGACCTGGTTTCAAACAATGGGTTCATGTCTGACTCGAAGTTTAGGTTCATGTTTGACCTGGTTTCAAACAACGGGTTCATGTCTGACTCGAAGTTTAGTTTCATGTTTGACCTGAGTTCAAACAACGGGTTCATGTCTGACTCGAAGTTTAGGTTCATGTTTGACCTGGTTTCAAACAACGGGTTCATGTCTGACTCGAAGTTTTGGTTCATGTTTGACCTGGTCTCAAACAACGGGTTCATGACTGACTCGAAGTTTAGGTTCATGTTTCACCTGGTTTCAAACAACGAGTTCATGTCTAACTCGAAGTTTAGGTTCATGTTTAACCAGGTTTCAAACAACGGGTTCATGTCTGATTCGAAGTTTAGGTTCATGTTTGACCTGGCTTCAAACAACGGGTTCATGTCTGACTCGAAGTTTAGGTTCATGTTTGACCTGGTTTCAAATGACGGGTTCATGTCTGACTCAAGGTTTAGGTTCATGTTTGACATGGTTTCAAATGACGGGTTCATGTCTGACTAGAAGTTTAGGCTCATGTTTGTCCTGGTTCAAACGACGGGTTCATGTCTGACTCGAAGTTTAGGTTCATGTTTGACCTGGTTTCAAACAACGAGTTTATATCTGACTCAAAGTTTAGGTTCATGTTTGACCTGAGTTCAAACAACGGGTTAATGTCTGACTCGAAGTTTAGGTTCATGTTTTACCTGGTTTAAAACAACGGGTTCATGTCTGACTCGAAGTTTAAGTTCATGTTTGACTTGCTTCAAATGACAGTTTCATGTCTGACTCGAAGTTTAGGTTCATGTTTGACCTGGTTTCAAACAACGAGTTTATATCTGACTCAAAGTTTAGGTTCATGTTTGACCTGAGTTCAAACGACGGGTTCATGTCTGACTCGATATTTAGGTTCACGTTTGACCTGGTTTCAAACAACGGGTTCATGTTTGACTCGAAGTTTAGGTTCATGTTTGACCTGGTTTCAAACAACGGGTTCATGTCTGACTCGAAGTTTAGGTTCATGTTTGACCTGGTTTCAAACAATGGGTTCATGTCTGACTCGAAGTTTAGGTTCATGTTTGACCTGGTTTCGAACGACGGGTTCAAGTCTGACTCGACGTTTAGGATCATGTTTGACCTTGTTTCAAACAACGGGTTCATGTCTTACTCGAAGTTTAGATTCATTTTTGACCTGGTTTCAAACAACGGGTTCATGTTTGATTCGATGTTTAGGTTCATGTTTGACCTGGTTTCAAACAACGGGTTCATGTCTGACTCGAAGTTTAGGTTCATGTTTGACCTGGTTTCAAATGACGGGTTCATGTCTGACTCAAGGTTTAGGTTCATGTTTGACATGGTTTCAAATGACGGGTTCATGTCTGACTAGAAGTTTAGGCTCATGTTTGTCCTGGTTCAAACGACGGGTTCATGTCTGACTCGAAGTTTAGGTTCATGTTTGACCTGGTTTCAAACAACGAGTTTATATCTGACTCAAAGTTTAGGTTCATGTTTGACCTGAGTTCAAACAACGGGTTAATGTCTGACTCGAAGTTTAGGTTCATGTTTTACCTGGTTTCAAACAACGGGTTCATGTCTGGCTCGAAGTTTAAGTTCATGTTTGACTTGCTTCAAATGACAGTTTCATGTCTGACTCGAAGTTTAGGTTCATGTTTGACCTGGTTTCAAACAACGAGTTTATATCTGACTCAAAGTTTAGGTTCATGTTTGACCTGAGTTCAAACGACGGGTTCATGTCTGACTCGATATTTAGGTTCACGTTTGACCTGGTTTCAAACAACGGGTTCATGTTTGACTCGAAGTTTAGGTTCATGTTTGACCTGGTTTCAAACAACGGGTTCATGTCTGACTCGAAGTTTAGGTTCATGTTTGACCTGGTTTCAAACAATGGGTTCATGTCTGACTCGAAGTTTAGGTTCATGTTTGACCTGGTTTCGAACGACGGGTTCATGTCTGACTCGACGTTTAGGATCATGTTTGACCTTGTTTCAAACAACGGGTTCATGTCTTACTCGAAGTTTAGATTCATTTTTGACCTGGTTTCAAACAACGGGTTCATGTTTGATTCGATGTTTAGGTTCATGTTTGACCTGGTTTCAAACAACGGGTTCATGTCTGACTCGAAGTTTAGGTTCATGTTTGACCTGGTTTCAAATGACGGGTTCATGTCTGACTCAAGGTTTAGGTTCATGTTTGACATGGTTTCAAATGACGGGTTCATGTCTGACTAGAAGTTTAGGCTCATGTTTGTCCTGGTTCAAACGACGGGTTCATGTCTGACTCGAAGTTTAGGTTCATGTTTGACCTGGTTTCAAACAACGAGTTTATATCTGACTCAAAGTTTAGGTTCATGTTTGACCTGAGTTCAAACAACGGGTTAATGTCTGACTCGAAGTTTAGGTTCATGTTTTACCTGGTTTCAAACAACGGGTTCATGTCTGACTCGAAGTTTAAGTTCATGTTTGACTTGCTTCAAATGACAGTTTCATGTCTGACTCGAAGTTTAGGTTCATGTTTGACCTGGTTTCAAACAACGAGTTTATATCTGACTCAAAGTTTAGGTTCATGTTTGACCTGAGTTCAAACGACGGGTTCATGTCTGACTCGATATTTAGGTTCACGTTTGACCTGGTTTCAAACAACGGGTTCATGTTTGACTCGAAGTTTAGGTTCATGTTTGACCTGGTTTCAAACAACGGGTTCATGTCTGACTCGAAGTTTAGGTTCATGTTTGACCTGGTTTCAAACAATGGGTTCATGTCTGACTCGAAGTTTAGGTTCATGTTTGACCTGGTTTCGAACGACGGGTTCATGTCTGACTCGACGTTTAGGATCATGTTTGACCTTGTTTCAAACAACGGGTTCATGTCTTACTCGAAGTTTAGATTCATTTTTGACCTGGTTTCAAACAACGGGTTCATGTTTGATTCGATGTTTAGGTTCATGTTTGACCTGGTTTCAAACAACGGGTTCATGTCTGACTCGAAGTTTAGGTTCATATTTGACCTGGTTTCAAATGACGGTTTCATGTCTGACTCGAGGTTTAGGTTCATGTTTGACATGGTTTCAAATGACGGGTTCATGTCTGACTAGAAGTTTAGGCTCATGTTTTACCTGGTACAAACGACGGGTTCATGTCTGACTGGATGTTTAGGTTCATGTTTGACCTGGTTTCAAACAACGAGTTCATATCTGACTCGAATTTTAGGTTCATGTTTGACCTGAGTTCAAACAACGGATTCATGTCTGACTCGAAGTTTAGGTTCATGTTTGACCTAGTTTCAAACAACGGGTTCATGTCTGACTCGAAGTTTAAGTTCATGTTTGAACTGGCTTCAAATGACGGGTTCATGTCTGACTCGAAGTTTAGGTTCATGTTTGACCTGGTTTCAAAAAACAGGTTCATGTCTGACTCGAAGTTTAGGTTCATGATTGACCTGGTTTCAAACAACGGGTTCATGTCTGACTCGAAGTTTAGGATCAGGTTTGACCTGGTTTCATACGACGGGTTCGTGTCTGACTCGAAGCTTAGGTTCATATTTGACCTGGTTCAAATGACGGGTTCATGTCTGACTCGAAGTTTAGGTTCATGTTTGACCTGGTTTCAAACAACGGGTTCATGTCTGACTAGAAGTTTAGTTTCATGTGTGACCAGAGTTCAAACAACGGGTTCATGTCTGACTCGAAGTTTAGGTTCATGTTTGACCTGGTTTCAAACAACGGGTTCATGTCTGACTCGATGTTTAGGTTCATGTTTGACCTGGTTTCAAACAACGGGTTCATGTCTGACTCGAAGTTTAGGTTCATGTTTGACCTGGTTTCAATCAACGGGTTCATGACTGACTCGAAATTTAGGTTCATGTTTCACCTGGTTTCAAACAACGGGTCCATGTCTGACTCGAAGTTTAGGCTCATGTTTGACCTGGTTTCAAACAACGAGTTCATATCTGACTCGAAGTTTAGGTTCATGTTTGACCTGAGTTCAAACGACGGGTACATGTCTGACTGGAAGTTTAGGTTCATGTTTGACCTGGTTTCAAACAACGAGTTCATATCTGACTCGAAGTTTAGGTTCATGTTTGACCTGAGTTCAAACAACGGGTACATGTCTGACTCGAAGTTTAGGTTCATGTTTGACCTAGTTTCAAACAACGGGTTCATGTCTGACTCGAAGTTTAAGTTCATGTTTGACCTAGCTTCAAATGACGGGTTCATGTCTGACTCGAAGTTTAGGTTCATGTTTGACTTGGTTTCAAACAACGGGTTCATTTCTGACTCGAATTTTAGGTTCATGTTTGACCTTGTTTCAAACGACGGGTTCATGTCTGACTCGATGGTTAGGTTCACATTTGACCTGGTTTCAAACAACGGGTTCATGTTTGACTCGAAGTTTAGGTTCATGTTTGACCTGGTTTCAAACAACGGGTTCATGTTTGATTCGAAGTTTAGGTTCATGTTTGACCTGGTTTCAAACAACGGGTTCATGTCTGACTCGAAGTTTAGGTTCATATTTGACCTGGTTTCAAATGACGGTTTCATGTCTGACTCGAGGTTTAGGTTCATGTTTGACATGGTTTCAAATGACGGGTTCATGTCTGACTAGAAGTTTTGGCTCATGTTTTACCTGGTTCAAACGACGGGTTCATGTCTGAATGGAAGTTTAGGTTCATGTTTGACCTGGTTTCAAACAACGAGTTCATATCTAACTCGAATTTTAGGTTCATGTTTGACCTGAGTTCAAACAACGGGTTCATGTCTGACTCGAAGTTTAGGTTAATGTTTGAGATAGTTTCAAACAACGGGTTCATGTCTGACTCGAAGTTTAAGTTCATGTTTGACCTGGCTTCAAACGACGGGTTCATGTCTGACTCGATGTTTAGGTTCACGTTTGACCTGGTTTCAAACAACGGGTTCATGTTTGACTCGAAGTTTAGGTTCATGTTTGACCTGGTTTCAAACAACGGGTTCATGTCTGACTCGAAGTTTAGGTTCATGTTTGACCTGGTTTCAAACAACGGGTTCATGTCTGACTCGAAGTTTAGGTTCAGGTTTGACCTGGTTTCAAACGACAGGTTCATGTCTGACTCGAAGCTTAGGTTCATGGTTAACCTGGTTCAAATGACGGGTTCATGTCTGACTCGAAGTTTAGGTTCATCTTTAACCAGGTTTCAAACAACGGGTTCATGTCTGACTCGAAGTTTAGTTTCATGTTTGACCTGAGTTCAAACAATGGGTTCATGTCTGACTCGAAGTTTAGGTTCATGTCTGACCTAGTTTCAAACAACGGGTTCATGTCTGACTCAATGTTTAGGTTCATGTTTGACCTTGTTTCAAACAACGGGTTCATGTCTGACTCGAAGTTTAGGTTCATGTTTGACCTGGTTTCAAACAACGGGTTCATGACTGACTCGAAGTTTAGGTTCATGTTTCACCTGGTTTCAAACAACGGGTTCATGTCTGACTCGAAGTTTAGGCTCATGTTTGACCTGGTTCAAACGACGGGTACATGTCTGACTGGAAGTTTAGGTTCATGTTTGACCTGGTTTCAAACAAGGAGTTCATATCTGACTCGAAGTTTAGGTTCATGTTTGTCCTGGTTTCAAACAACGGGTTCATGTCTGACTCGAAGTTTAGGTTCATGTTTGACCTAGTTTCAAACAACGGGTTTATGTTTGATTCGAAGTTTAGGTTCATGTTTGACCTGGTTTCAAACAACGGGTTCATGTCTGACTCGAAGTTTAGGTTCATATTTGACCTGGTTTTAAATGACGGTTTCATGTCTGACTCGAGGTTTAGGTTCATGTTTGACTTGGTTTCAAATGACGGGTTCATGTCTGACTAGAAGTTTAGGCTCATGTTTTACCTGGTACAAACGACGGGTTCATGTCTGACTGGATGTTTAGGTTCATGTTTGACCTGGTTTCAAACAACGAGTTCATATCTGACTCGAATTTTAGGTTCATGTTTGACCTGAGTTCAAACAACGGATTCATGTCTGACTCGAAGTTTAGGTTCATGTTTGACCTAGTTTCAAACAACGGGTTCATGTCTGACTCGAAGTTTAAGTTCATGTTTGAACTGGCTTCAAATGACGGGTTCATGTCTGACTCGAAGTTTAGGTTCATGTTTGACCTGGTTTCAAAAAACAGGTTCATGTCTGACTCGAAGTTTAGGTTCATGATTGACCTGGTTTCGTACAACGGGTTCATGTCTGACTCAAAGTTTAGGTTCAGGTTTGACCTGGTTTCATACGACGGGTTCGTGTCTGACTCGAAGCTTAGGTTCATGTTTGACCTGGTTCAAATGACGGGTTCATGTCTGACTCGAAGTTTAGGTTCATGTTTGACCTGGTTTCAAACAACGGGTTCATGTCTGACTAGAAGTTTAGTTTCATGTGTGACCTGAGTTCAAACAACGGGTTCATGTCTGACTCGAAGTTTAGGTTCATGTTTGACCTGGTTTCAAACAACGGGTTCATGTCTGACTCGATGTTTAGGTTCATGTTTGACCTGGTTTCAAACAACGGGTTCATGACTGACTCGAAGTTTAGGTTCATGTTTGACCTGGTTTCAATCAACGGGTTCATGACTGACTCGAAGTTTAGGTTCATGTTTCACCTGGTTTCAAACAACGGGTCCATGTCTGACTCGATGTTTAGGTTCATGTTTGACCTTGTTTCAAACAACGGGTTCATGTCTGACTCGAAGTTTAGGTTCATGTTTGACCTGGTTTCAAACAACGGGTTCATGACTGACTCGAAGTTTAGGTTCATGTTTCACCTGGTTTCAAACAACGGGTTCATGTCTGACTCGAAGTTTAGGCTCATGTTTGACCTGGTTCAAACGACGGGTACATGTCTGACTGGAAGTTTAGGTTCATGTTTGACCTGGTTTCAAACAAGGAGTTCATATCTGACTCGAAGTTTAGGTTCATGGTTGTCCTGGTTTCAAACAACGGGTTCATGTCTGACTCGAAGTTTAGGTTCATGTTTGACCTAGTTTCAAACAACGGGTTCATGTTTGATTCGAAGTTTAGGTTCATGTTTGACCTGGTTTCAAACAACGGGTTCATGTCTGACTCGAAGTTTAGGTTCATATTTGACCTGGTTTCAAATGACGGTTTCATGTCTGACTCGAGGTTTAGGTTCATGTTTGACTTGGTTTCAAATGACGGGTTCATGTCTGACTAGAAGTTTAGGCTCATGTTTTACCTGGTACAAACGACGGGTTCATGTCTGACTGGATGTTTAGGTTCATGTTTGACCTGGTTTCAAACAACGAGTTCATATCTGACTCGAATTTTAGGTTCATGTTTGACCTGAGTTCAAACAACGGATTCATGTCTGACTCGAAGTTTAGGTTCATGTTTGACCTAGTTTCAAACAACGGGTTCATGTCTGACTCGAAGTTTAAGTTCATGTTTGAACTGGCTTCAAATGACGGGTTCATGTCTGACTCGAAGTTTAGGTTCATGTTTGACCTGGTTTCAAAAAACAGGTTCATGTCTGACTCGAAGTTTAGGTTCATGATTGACCTGGTTTCAAACAACGGGTTCATGTCTGACTCGAAGTTTAGGTTCAGGTTTGACCTGGTTTCATACGACGGGTTCGTGTCTGACTCGAAGCTTAGGTTCATGTTTGACCTGGTTCAAATGACGGGTTCATGTCTGACTCGAAGTTTAGGTTCATGTTTGACCTGGTTTCAAACAACGGGTTCATGTCTGACTAGAAGTTTAGTTTCATGTGTGACCTGAGTTCAAACAACGGGTTCATGTCTGACTCGAAGTTTAGGTTCATGTTTGACCTGGTTTCAAACAACGGGTTCATGTCTGACTCGATGTTTAGGTTCATGTTTGACCTGGTTTCAAACAACGGGTTCATGACTGACTCGAAGTTTAGGTTCATGTTTGACCTGGTTTCAATCAACGGGTTCATGACTGACTCGAAGTTTAGGTTCATGTTTCACCTGGTTTCAAACAACGGGTCCATGTCTGACTCGAAGTTTAGGCTCATGTTTGACCTGGTTTCAAACAACGAGTTCATATCTGACTCGAAGTTTAGGTTCATGTTTGACCTGAGTTCAAACGACGGGTACATGTCTGACTGGAAGTTTAGGTTCATGTTTGACCTGGTTTCAAACAACGAGTTCATATCTGACTCGAAGTTTAGGTTCATGTTTGACCTGAGTTCAAACAACGGGTACATGTCTGACTCGAAGTTTAGGTTCATGTTTGACCTAGTTTCAAACAACGGGTTCATGTCTGACTCGAAGTTTAAGTTCATGTTTGACCTGGCTTCAAATGACGGGTTCATGTCTGACTCGAAGTTTAGGTTCATGTTTGACTTGGTTTCAAACAACGGGTTCATTTCTGACTCGAATTTTAGGTTCATGTTTGACCTTGTTTCAAACGACGGGTTCATGTCTGACTCGATGGTTAGGTTCACATTTGACCTGGTTTCAAACAACGGGTTCATGTTTGACTCGAAGTTTAGGTTCATGTTTGACCTGGTTTCAAACAACGGGTTCATGTTTGATTCGAAGTTTAGGTTCATGTTTGACCTGGTTTCAAACAACGGGTTCATGTCTGACTCGAAGTTTAGTTTCATGTTTGACCTGAGTTCAAACAATGGGTTCATGTCTGACTCGAAGTTTAGGTTCATGTTTGACCTAGTTTCAAACAACGGGTTCATGTCTGACTCGATGTTTAGGTTCATGTTAGACCTTGTTTCAAACAACGGGTTCATGTCTGACTCGAAGTTTAGGTTCATGTTTGACCTGGTTTCAAACAATGGGTTCATGACTGACTCGAAGTTTAGGTTCATGTTTGACCTGGTTTCAAACAACGGGTTCATGTCTGACTAGAAGTTTAGTTTCATGTGTGACCTGAGTTCAAACAACGGGTTCATGTCTGACTCGAAGTTTAGGTTCATGTTTGACCTGGTTTCAAACAACGGGTTCATGTCTGACTCGATGTTTAGGTTCATGTTTGACCTGGTTTCAAACAGTGGGTTCATGACTGACTCGAAGTTTAGGTTCATGTTTGACCTGGTTTCAATCAACGGGTTCATGACTGACTCGAAGTTTAGGTTCATGTTTCACCTGGTTTCAAACAACGGGTCCATGTCTGACTCGAAGTTTAGGCTCATGTTTGACCTGGTTTCAAACAACGAGTTCATATCTGACTCGAAGTTTAGGTTCATGTTTGACCTGAGTTCAAACGACGGGTACATGTCTGACTGGAAGTTTAGGTTCATGTTTGACCTGGTTTCAAATAACGAGTTCATATCTGACTCGAAGTTTAGGTTCATGTTTGACCTGAGTTCAAACAACGGGTACATGTCTGACTCGAAGTTTAGGTTCATGTTTGACCTAGTTTCAAACAACGGGTTCATGTCTGACTCGAAGTTTAAGTTCATGTTTGACCTGGCTTCAAATGACGGGTTCATGTCTGACTCGAAGTTTAGGTTCATGTTTGACTTGGTTTCAAACAACGGGTTCATTTCTGACTCGAATTTTAGGTTCATGTTTGACCTTGTTTCAAACGACGGGTTCATGTCTGACTCGATGGTTAGGTTCACATTTGACCTGGTTTCAAACAACGGGTTCATGTTTGACTCGAAGTTTAGGTTCATGTTTGACCTGGTTTCAAACAACGGGTTCATGTTTGATTCGAAGTTTAGGTTCATGTTTGACCTGGTTTCAAACAACGGGTTCATGTCTGACTCGAAGTTTAGTTTCATGTTTGACCTGAGTTCAAACAATGGGTTCATGTCTGACTCGAAGTTTAGGTTCATGTTTGACCTAGTTTCAAACAACGGGTTCATGTCTGACTCGATGTTGAGGTTCATGTTAGACCTTGTTTCAAACAACGGGTTCATGTCTGACTCGAAGTTTAGGTTCATGTTTGACCTGGTTTCAAACAACCGGTTCATGACTGACTCGAAGTTTAGGTTCATGTTTCACCTGGTTTCAAACAACGGGTTCATGTCTGACTCGAAGTTTAGGCTCATGTTTGACCTGGTTAAAACGACGGGTACATGTCTGACTGGAAGTTTAGGTTCATGTTTGACCTGGTTTCAAACAAGGAGTTCATATCTGACTCGAAGTTTAGGTTCATGTTTGACCTAATTTCAAACAACGGGTTCATGTCTGACTCGAAGTTTAGGTTCATGTTTGACCTAGTTTCAAACAACGGGTTCATGTCTGACTCGAAGTTTAAGTTCATGTTTGACCTGGCTTCAAATGACGGGTTCATGTCTGACTCGAAGTTTAGGTTCATGTTTGACTTGGTTTCAAACAACGGGTTCATTTCTGACTCGAATTTTAGGTTCATGTTTGACCTTGTTTCAAACGACGGGTTCATGTCTGACTCGATGGTTAGGTTCACATTTGACCTGGTTTCAAACAACGGGTTCATGTTTGACTCGAAGTTTAGGTTCATGTTTGACCTGGTTTCAAACAACGGGTTCATGTTTGATTCGAAGTTTAGGTTCATGTTTGACCTGGTTTCAAACAACGGGTTCATGTCTGACTCGAAGTTTAGTTTCATGTTTGACCTGAGTTCAAACAATGGGTTCATGTCTGACTCGAAGTTTAGGTTCATGTTTGACCTAGTTTCAAACAACGGGTTCATGTCTGACTCGATGTTGAGGTTCATGTTAGACCTTGTTTCAAACAACGGGTTCATGTCTGACTCGAAGTTTAGGTTCATGTTTGACCTGGTTTCAAACAACCGGTTCATGACTGACTCGAAGTTTAGGTTCATGTTTCACCTGGTTTCAAACAACGGGTTCATGTCTGACTCGAAGTTTAGGCTCATGTTTGACCTGGTTCAAACGACGGGTACATGTCTGACTGGAAGTTTAGGTTCATGTTTGACCTGGTTTCAAACAAGGAGTTCATATCTGACTCGAAGTTTAGGTTCATGTTTGACCTAATTTCAAACAACGGGTTCATGTCTGACTCGAAGTTTAGGTTCATGTTTGACCTAGTTTCAAACAACGGGTTCATGTCTGACTCAAAGTTTAAGTTCATGTTTGACCTGGCTTCAAATGACAGGTTCATGTCTGCCTCGAAGTTTAGGTTCATGTTTGACCTGGTTTCAAACAACAGGTTCATGTCTGACTCGAAGTTTAGGTTCATGTTTAACTTGGTTTCAAACAACGGATTCATGTCTGACTCGAAGTTTAGGTTTAGGTTTGACCTGGTTTCAAACGACGGGTTCATGTCTGACTCGAAGCTTAGGTTCATGTTTGACCTGGCTTTAAACGACGGATTCTTGTCTAACTCGAAGTTTAGTTTCAAGTTTGACCTGGTTTCAAACAATGAGTTCATATCTGACTCGAATTTTAGGTTCATGTTTGACCTGAGTTCAAATAACGGGTTCATGTCTGACTCGAAGTTTAGGTTCTTGTTTGACCTAGTTTCAAACAACGGGTTCATATCTGACTCGAAGTTTAAGTTCATGTTTGACCTCGCTTCAAACGACGGGTTCATCTCTGACTCGACGTTTAGGTTCATGTTTGACCTAGTTTCAAACAACAGGTTCATGTCTGACTCGAGATTTAGGTTCATGTTTGACCTGGTTACAAACAACGGGTTCATGTCTGACTCGAAGTTTAGGTTCTGGTTTGACCTAGTTTCAAACGACGGGTTCATGTCTGACTCGAAGTTTAAGTTCATGGTTTACCTGGTTCAAATGACGGGTTCATGTCTAACGCGAAGTTTATGTTCATGTTTGACCTGTTTTCAAACAACGGGTTCATGTCTGACTCGAAGTTTAGTGTCATGTTTGACCTGAGTTCAAATAACTGGTTCATGTCTGACTCGAAGTTTAGGTTCATGTTTGACCTGGTTTCGAACGACGGGTTCATGTCTGACTCGACGTTTAGGATCATGTTTGACCTTGTTTCAAACAACGGGTTCATGTCTTACTCGAAGTTTAGGTTCATGTTTGACCTGGTTTCAAACAACGGGTTCATGTTTGATTCGAAGTTTAGGTTCATGTTTGACCTGGTTTCAAACAACGGGTTCATGTCTGACTCGAAGTTTAGTTTCATGTTTGACCTGAGTTCAAACAATGGGTTCATGTCTGACTCGAAGTTTAGGTTCATGTTTGACCTAGTTTCAAACAACGGGTTCATGTCTGACTCGATGTTTAGGTTCATGTTAGACCTTGTTTCAAACAACGGGTTCATGTCTGACTCGAAGTTTAGGTTCATGTTTGACCTGGTTTCAAACAACGGGTTCATGACTGACTCGAAGTTTAGGTTCATGTTTGACCTGGTTTCAAACAACGGGTTCATGTCTGACTAGAAGTTTAGTTTCATGTGTGACCTGAGTTCAAACAACGGGTTCATGTCTGACTCGAAGTTTAGGTTCATGTTTGACCTGGTTTCAAACAACGGGTTCATGTCTGACTCGATGTTTAGGTTCATGTTTGACCTGGTTTCAAACAGCGGGTTCATGACTGACTCGAAGTTTAGGTTCATGTTTGACCTGGTTTCAATCAACGGGTTCATGACTGACTCGAAGTTTAGGTTCATGTTTCACCTGGTTTCAAACAACGGGTCCATGTCTGACTTGAAGTTTAGGCTCATGTTTGACCTGGTTTCAAACAACGAGTTCATATCTGACTCGAAGTTTAGGTTCATGTTTGACCTGAGTTCAAACGACGGGTACATGTCTGACTGGAAGTTTAGGTTCATGTTTGACCTGGTTTCAAATAACGAGTTCATATCTGACTCGAAGTTTAGGTTCATGTTTGACCTGAGTTCAAACAACGGGTACATGTCTGACTCGAAGTTTAGGTTCATGTTTGACCTAGTTTCAAACAACGGGTTCATGTCTGACTCGAAGTTTAAGTTCATGTTTGACCTGGCTTCAAATGACGGGTTCATGTCTGACTCGAAGTTTAGGTTCATGTTTGACTTGGTTTCAAACAACGGGTTCATTTCTGACTCGAATTTTAGGTTCATGTTTGACCTTGTTTCAAACGACGGGTTCATGTCTGACTCGATGGTTAGGTTCACATTTGACCTGGTTTCAAACAACGGGTTCATGTTTGACTCGAAGTTTAGGTTCATGTTTGACCTGGTTTCAAACAACGGGTTCATGTTTGATTCGAAGTTTAGGTTCATGTTAGACCTGGTTTCAAACAACGGGTTCATGTCTGACTCGAAGTTTAGTTTCATGTTTGACCTGAGTTCAAACAATGGGTTCATGTCTGACTCGAAGTTTAGGTTCATGTTTGACCTAGTTTCAAACAACGGGTTCATGTCTGACTCGATGTTGAGGTTCATGTTAGACCTTGTTTCAAACAACGGGTTCATGTCTGACTCGAAGTTTAGGTTCATGTTTGACCTGGTTTCAAACAACCGGTTCATGACTGACTCGAAGTTTAGGTTCATGTTTCACCTGGTTTCAAACAACGGGTTCATGTCTGACTCGAAGTTTAGGCTCATGTTTGACCTGGTTCAAACGACGGGTACATGTCTGACTGGAAGTTTAGGTTCATGTTTGACCTGGTTTCAAACAAGGAGTTCATATCTGACTCGAAGTTTAGGTTCATGTTTGACCTAATTTCAAACAACGGGTTCATGTCTGACTCGAAGTTTAGGTTCATGTTTGACCTAGTTTCAAACAACGGGTTCATGTCTGACTCAAAGTTTAAGTTCATGTTTGACCTGGCTTCAAATGACGGGTTCATGTCTGCCTCGAAGTTTAGGTTCATGTTTGACCTGGTTTCAAACAACAGGTTCATGTCTGACTCGAAGTTTAGGTTCATGTTTAACTTGGTTTCAAACAACGGATTCATGTCTGACTCGAAGTTTAGGTTTAGGTTTGACCTGGTTTCAAACGACGGGTTCATGTCTGACTCGAAGCTTAGGTTCATGTTTGACCTGGCTTCAAACGACGGATTCTTGTCTAACTCGAAGTTTAGTTTCAAGTTTGACCTGGTTTCAAACAATGAGTTCATATCTGACTCGAATTTTAGGTTCATGTTTGACCTGAGTTCAAATAACGGGTTCATGTCTGACTCGAAGTTTAGGTTCTTGTTTGACCTAGTTTCAAACAACGGGTTCATATCTGACTCGAAGTTTAAGTTCATGTTTGACCTCGCTTCAAACGACGGGTTCATCTCTGACTCGACGTTTAGGTTCATGTTTGACCTAGTTTCAAACAACAGGTTCATGTCTGACTCGAGATTTAGGTTCATGTTTGACCTGGTTACAAACAACGGGTTCATGTCTGACTCGAAGTTTAGGTTCTGGTTTGACCTAGTTTCAAACGACGGGTTCATGTCTGACTCGAAGTTTAAGTTCATGGTTTACCTGGTTCAAATGACGGGTTCATGTCTAACGCGAAGTTTATGTTCATGTTTGACCTGTTTTCAAACAACGGGTTCATGTCTGACTCGAAGTTTAGTGTCATGTTTGACCTGAGTTCAAATAACTGGTTCATGTCTGACTCGAAGTTTAGGTTCATGTTTGACCTGGTTTCGAACGACGGGTTCATGTCTGACTCGACGTTTAGGATCATGTTTGACCTTGTTTCAAACAACGGGTTCATGTCTTACTCGAAGTTTAGGTTCATGTTTGACCTGGTTTCAAACAACGGGTTCATGTTTGATTCGAAGTTTAGGTTCATGTTTGACCTGGTTTCAAACAGCGGGTTCATGTCTGACTCGAAGTTTAGGTTCATATTTGACCTGGTTTCAAATGACGGTTTCATGTCTGACTCGAGGTTTAGGTTCATGTTTGACATGGTTTCAAATGACGGGTTCATGTCTGACTAGAAGTTTAGGCTCATGTTTTACCTGGTACAAACGACGGGTTCATGTCTGACTGGATGTTTAGGTTCATGTTTGACCTGGTTTCAAACAACGAGTTCATATCTGACTCGAATTTTAGGTTCATGTTTGACCTGAGTTCAAACAACGGATTCATGTCTGACTCGAGGTTTAGGTTCATGTTTGACCTAGTTTCAAACAACGGGTTCATGTCTGACTCGAAGTTTAAGTTCATGTTTGAACTGGCTTCAAATGATGGGTTCATGTCTGACTCGAAGTTTAGGTTCATGTTTGACCTGGTTTCAAAAAACAGGTTCATGTCTGACTCGAAGTTTAGGTTCATGATTGACCTGGTTTCAAACAACGGGTTCATGTCTGACTCGAAGTTTAGGTTCAGGTTTGACCTGGTTTCATACGACGGGTTCGTGTCTGACTCGAAGCTTAGGTTCATGTTTGACCTGGTTCAAATGACGGGTTCATGTCTGACTCGAAGTTTAGGTTCATGTTTGACCTGGTTTCAAACAACGGGTTCATGTCTGACTAGAAGTTTAGTTTCATGTGTGACCTGAGTTCAAACAACGTGTTCATGTCTGACTCGAAGTTTAGGTTCATGTTTAACCTGGTTTCAAACAACGGGTTCATGTCTGACTCGATGTTTAGGTTCATGTTTGACCTGGTTTCAAACAACGGGTTCATGACTGACTCGAAGTTTAGGTTCATGTTTGACCTGGTTTCAATCAACGGGTTCATGACTGACTCGAAGTTTAGGTTCATGTTTCACCTGGTTTCAAACAACGGGTCCATGTCTGACTCGAAGTTTAGGCTCATGTTTGACCTGGTTTCAAACAACGAGTTCATATCTGACTCGAAGTTTAGGTTCATGTTTGACCTGAGTTCAAACGACGGGTACATGTCTGACTGGAAGTTTAGGTTCATGTTTGACCTGGTTTCAAACAACGAGTTCATATCTGACTCGAAGTTTAGGTTCATGTTTGACCTGAGTTCAAACATCGGGTACATGTCTGACTCGAAGTTTAGGTTCATGTTTGACCTAGTTTCAAACAACGGGTTCATGTCTGACTCGAAGTTTAAGTTCATGTTTGACCTGGCTTCAAATGACGGGTTCATGTCTGACTCGAAGTTTAGGTTCATGTTTGACTTGGTTTCAAACAACGGGTTCATTTCTGACTCGAATTTTAGGTTCATGTTTGACCTTGTTTCAAACGACGGGTTCATGTCTGACTCGATGGTTAGGTTCACATTTGACCTGGTTTCAAACAACGGGTTCATGTTTGACACGAAGTTTAGGTTCATGTTTGACCTGGTTTCAAACAACGGGTTCATGTTTGATTCGAAGTTTAGGTTCATGTTTGACCTGGTTTCAAACAACGGGTTCATGTCTGACTCGAAGTTTAGTTTCATGTTTGACCTGAGTTCAAACAATGGGTTCATGTCTGACTCGAAGTTTAGGTTCATGTTTGACCTAGTTTCAAACAACGGGTTCATGTCTGACTAGATGTTTAGGTTCATGTTAGACCTTGTTTCAAACAACGGGTTCATGTCTGACTCGAAGTTTAGGTTCATGTTTGACCTGGTTTCAAACAACGGGTTCATGACTGACTCGAAGTTTAGGTTCATGTTTGACCTGGTTTCAAACAACGGGTTCATGTCTGACTAGAAGTTTAGTTTCATGTGTGACCTGAGTTCAAACAACGGGTTCATGTCTGACTCGAAGTTTAGGTTCATGTTTGACCTGGTTTCAAACAACGGGTTCATGTCTGACTCGATGTTTAGGTTCATGTTTGACCTGGTTTCAAACAGCGGGTTCATGACTGACTCGAAGTTTAGGTTCATGTTTGACCTGGTTTCAATCGACGGGTTCATGACTGACTCGAAGTTTAGGTTCATGTTTCACCTGGTTTCAAACAACGGGTCCATGTCTGACTCGAAGTTTAGGCTCATGTTTGACCTGGTTTCAAACAACGAGTTCATATCTGACTCGAAGTTTAGGTTCATGTTTGACCTGAGTTCAAACGACGGATACATGTCTGACTGGAAGTTTAGGTTCATGTTTGACCTGGTTTCAAATAACGAGTTCATATCTGACTCGAAGTTTAGGTTCATGTTTGACCTGAGTTCAAACAACGGGTACATGTCTGACTCGAAGTTTAGGTTCATGTTTGACCTAGTTTCAAACAACGGGTTCATGTCTGACTCGAAGTTTAAGTTCATGTTTGACCTGACTTCAAATGACGGGTTCATGTCTGACTCGAAGTTTAGGTTCTTGTTTGACTTGGTTTCAAACAACGGGTTCATTTCTGACTCGAATTTTAGGTTCATGTTTGACCTTGTTTCAAACGACGGGTTCATGTCTGACTCGATGGTTAGGTTCACATTTGACCTGGTTTCAAACAACGGGTTCATGTTTGACTCGAAGTTTAGGTTCATGTTTGACCTGGTTTCAAACAACGGGTTCATGTTTGATTCGAAGTTTAGGTTCATGTTTGACCTGGTTTCAAACAACGGGTTCATGTCTGACTCGAAGTTTAGTTTCATGTTTGACCTGAGTTCAAACAATGGGTTCATGTCTGACTCGAAGTTTAGGTTCATGTTTGACCTAGTTTCAAACAACGGGTTCATGTCTGACTCGATGTTTAGGTTCATGTTAGACCTTGTTTCAAACAACGGGTTCATGTCTGACTCGAAGTTTAGGTTCATGTTTGACCTGGTTTCAAACAACCGGTTCATGACTGACTCGAAGTTTAGGTTCATGTTTCACCTGGTTTCAAACAACGGGTTCATGTCTGACTCGAAGTTTAGGCTCATGTTTGACCTGGTTCAAACGACGGGTACATGTCTGACTGGAAGTTTAGGTTCATGTTTGACCTGGTTTCAAACAAGGAGTTCATATCTGACTCGAAGTTTAGGTTCATGTTTGACCTAATTTCAAACAACGGGTTCATGTCTGACTCGAAGTTTAGGTTCATGTTTGACCTAGTTTCAAACAACGGGTTCATGTCTGACTCAAAGTTTAAGTTCATGTTTGACCTGGCTTCAAATGACGGGTTCATGTCTGCCTCGAAGTTTAGGTTCATGTTTGACCTGGTTTCAAACAACAGGTTCATGTCTGACTCGAAGTTTAGGTTCATGTTTAACTTGGTTTCAAACAACGGATTCATGTCTGACTCGAAGTTTAGGTTTAGGTTTGACCTGGTTTCAAACGACGGGTTCATGTCTGACTCGAAGCTTAGGTTCATGTTTGACCTGTCTTCAAACGACGGATTCTTGTCTAACTCGAAGTTTAGTTTCAAGTTTGACCTGGTTTCAAACAATGAGTTCATATCTGACTCGAATTTTAGGTTCATGTTTGACCTGAGTTCAAATAACGGGTTCATGTCTGACTCGAAGTTTAGGTTCTTGTTTGACCTAGTTTCAAACAACGGGTTCATATCTGACTCGAAGTTTAAGTTCATGTTTGACCTCGCTTCAAACGACGGGTTCATCTCTGACTCGAAGTTTAGGTTCATGTTTGACCTAGTTTCAAACAACAGGTTCATGTCTGACTCGAGATTTAGGTTCATGTTTGACCTGGTTACAAACAACGGGTTCATGTCTGACTCGAAGTTTAGGTTCTGGTTTGACCTAGTTTCAAACGACGGGTTCATGTCTGACTCGAAGTTTAAGTTCATGGTTTACCTGGTTCAAATGACGGGTTCATGTCTAACGCGAAGTTTATTCTCATGTTTGACCTGTTTTCAAACAACGGGTTCATGCCTGACTCGAAGTTTAGTGTCATGTTTGACCTGAGTTCAAATAACTGGTTCATGTCTGACTCGAAGTTTAGGTTCATGTTTGACCTGGTTTCGAACGACGGGTTCATGTCTGACTCGACGTTTAGGATCATGTTTGACCTTGTTTCAAACAACGGGTTCATGTCTTACTCGAAGTTTAGGTTCATGTTTGACCTGGTTTCAAACAACGGGTTCATGTTTGATTCGAAGTTTAGGTTCATGTTTGACCTGGTTTCAAACAGCGGGTTCATGTCTGACTCGAAGTTTAGGTTCATATTTGACCTGGTTTCAAATGACGGTTTCATGTCTGACTCGAGGTTTAGGTTCATGTTTGACATGGTTTCAAATGACGGGTTCATGTCTGACTAGAAGTTTAGGCTCATGTTTTACCTGGTACAAACGACGGGTTCATGTCTGACTGGATGTTTAGGTTCATGTTTGACCTGGTTTCAAACAACGAGTTCATATCTGACTCGAATTTTAGGTTCATGTTTGACCTGAGTTCAAACAACGGATTCATGTCTGACTCGAGGTTTAGGTTCATGTTTGACCTAGTTTCAAACAATGGGTTCATGTCTGACTCGAAGTTTAAGTTCATGTTTGAACTGGCTTCAAATGACGGGTTCATGTCTGACTCGAAGTTTAGGTTCATGTTTGACCTGGTTTCAAAAAACAGGTTCATGTCTGACTCGAAGTTTAGGTTCATGATTGACCTGGTTTCAAACAACGGGTTCATGTCTGACTCGAAGTTTAGGTTCAGGTTTGACCTGGTTTCATACGACGGGTTCGTGTCTGACTCGAAGCTTAGGTTCATGTTTGACCTGGTTCAAATGACGGGTTCATGTCTGACTCGAAGTTTAGGTTCATGTTTGACCTGGTTTCAAACAACGGGTTCATATCTGACTAGAAGTTTAGTTTCATGTGTGACCTGAGTTCAAACAACGGGTTCATGTCTGACTCGAAGTTTAGGTTCATGTTTGACCTGGTTTCAAACAACGGGTTCATGTCTGACTCGATGTTTAGGTTCATGTTTGACCTGGTTTCAAACAACGGGTTCATGTCTGACTCGAAGTTTAGGTTCATGTTTGACTTGGTTTCAATCAACGGGTTCATGACTGACTCGAAGTTTAGGTTCATGTTTCACCTGGTTTCAAACAACGGGTCCATGTCTGACTCGAAGTTTAGGCTCATGTTTGACCTGGTTTCAAACAACGAGTTCATTTCTGACTCGAAGTTTAGGTTCATGTTTGACCTAAGTTCAAACGACGGGTACATGTCTGACTGGAAGTTTAGGTTCATGTTTGACCTGGTTTCAAACAACGAGTTCATATCTGACTCGAAGTTTAGGTTCATGTTTGACCTGAGTTCAAACAACGGGTACATGTCTGACTCGAAGTTTAGGTTCATGTTTGACCTAGTTTCAAACAACGGGTTCATGTCTGACTCGAAGTTTAAGTTCATGTTTGACCTGGCTTCAAATGACGGGTTCATGTCTGACTCGAAGTTTAGGTTCATGTTTGACTTGGTTTCAAACAACGGGTTCATTTCTGACTCGAATTTTTGGTTCATGTTTGACCTTGTTTCAAACGACGGGTTCATGTCTGACTCGATGGTTAGGTTCACATTTGACCTGGTTTCAAACAACGGGTTCATGTTTGACTCGAAGTTTAGGTTCATGTTTGACCTGGTTTCAAACAACGGGTTCATGTTTGATTCGAAGTTTAGGTTCGTGTTTGACCTGGTTTCAAACAATGGGTTCATGTCTGACTCGAAGTTTAGGTTCATATTTGACCTGGTTTCAAATGACGGTTTAATGTCTGACTCGAGGTTTAGGTTCATGTTTGACATGGTTTCAAATGACGGGTTCATGTCTGACTAGAAGTTTTGGCTCATGTTTTACCTGGTTCAAACGACGGGTTCATGTCTGACTGGAAGTTTAGGTTCATGTTTGACCTGGTTTCAAACAACGAGTTCATATCTAACTCGAATTTTAGGTTCATGTTTGACCTGAGTTCAAACAACGGGTTCATGTCTGACTCGAAGTTTAGGTTAATGTTTGAGATAGTTTCAAACAACGGGTTCATGTCTGACTCGAAGTTTAAGTTCATGTTTGACCTGGCTTCAAACGACGGGTTCATGTCTTACTCGATGTTTAGGTTCACGTTTGACCTGGTTTCAAACAACGGGTTCATGTTTGACTCGAAGTTTAGGTTCATGTTTGACCTGGTTTCAAACAACGGGTTCATGTCTGACTCGAAGTTTAGGTTCATGTTTGACCTGGTTTCAAACAACGGGTTCATGTCTGACTCGAAGTTTAGGTTCAGGTTTGACCTGGTTTCAAACGACAGGTTCATGTCTGACTCGAAGCTTAGGTTCATGGTTAACCTGGTTCAAATGACGGGTTCATGTCTGACTCGAAGTTTAGGTTCATCTTTGACCTGGTTTCAAACAACGGGTTCATGTCTGACTCGAAGTTTAGTTTCATGTTTGACCTGAGTTCAAACAATGGGTTCATGTCTGACTCGAAGTTTAGGTTCATGTTTGACCTAGTTTCAAACAACGGGTTCATGTCTGACTCGATGTTTAGGTTCATGTTTGACCTTGTTTCAAACAACGGGTTCATGTCTGACTCGAAGTTCAGGTTCATGTTTGACCTGGTTTCAAACAACGGGTTCATGACTGACTCGAAGTTTAGGTTAATGTTTCACCTGGTTTCAAACAACGGGTTCATGTCTGACTCGAAGTTTAGGCTCATGTTTGACCTGGTTCAAACGACGGGTACATGTCTGACTGGAAGTTTAGGTTCATGTTTGACCTGGTTTCAAACAAGGAGTTCATATCTGACTCGAAGTTTAGGTTCATGTTTGTCCTGGTTTCAAACAACGGGTTCATGTCTGACTCGAAGTTTAGGTTCATGTTTGACCTAGTTTCAAACAACGGGTTCATGTTTGATTCGAAGTTTAGGTTCATGTTTGACCTGGTTTCAAACAACGGGTTCATGTATGACTCGAAGTTTAGGTTCATATTTGACCTGGTTTCAAATGACGGTTTCATGTCTGACTCGAGGTTTAGGTTCATGTTTGACATGGTTTCAAATGACGGGTTCATGTCTGACTAGAAGTTTTGGCTCATGTTTTTCCTGGTTCAAACGACGGGTTCATGTCTGACTAGAAGTTTAGGTTCATGTTTGACCTGGTTTCAAACAACGAGTTCATATCTAACTCGAATTTTAGGTTCATGTTTGACCTGAGTTCAAACAACGGGTTCATGTCTGACTCGAAGTTTAGGTTAATGTTTGAGATAGTTTCAAACAACGGGTTCATGTCTGACTCGAAGTTTAAGTTCATGTTTGACCTGGCTTCAAACGACGGGTTCATGTCTGACTCGATGTTTAGGTTCACGTTTGACCTGGTTTCAAACAACGGGTTCATGTTTGACTCGAAGTTTAGGTTCATGTTTGACCTGGTTTCAAACAACGGGTTCATGACTGACTCGAAGTTTAGGTTCATGTTTCACCTGGTTTCAAACAACGGGTTCATGTCTGACTCGAAGTTTAGGCTCATGTTTGACCTGGTTCAAACGACGGGTACATGTCTGACTGGAAGTTTAGGTTCATGTTTGACCTGGTTTCAGACAAGGAGTTCATATCTGACTCGAAGTTTAGGTTCATGTTTGACCTTGTTTCAAACGACGGGTTCATGTCTGACTCGATGGTTAGGTTCACATTTGACCTGGTTTCAAACAACGGGTTCATGTTTGACTCGAAGTTTAGGTTCATGTTTGACCTGGTTTCAAACAACGGGTTCATGTTTGATTCGAAGTTTAGGTTCATGTTTGACCTGGTTTCAAACAACGGGTTCATGTCTGACTCGAAGTTTAGGTTCATATTTGACCTGGTTTCAAATGACGGTTTCATGTCTGACTCGAGGTTTAGGTTCATGTTTGACATGGTTTCAAATGACGGGTTCATGTCTGACTAGAAGTTTTGGCTCATGTTTTACCTGGTTCAAACGACGGGTTCATGTCTGACTGGAAGTTTAGGTTCATGTTTGACCTGGTTTCAAACAACGAGTTCATATCTAACTCGAATTTTAGGTTCATGTTTGACCTGAGTTCGAACAACGGGTTCATGTCTGACTCGAAGTTTAGGTTAATGTTTGAGATAGTTTCAAACAACGGGTTCATGTCTGACTCGAAGTTTAAGTTCATGTTTGACCTGGCTTCAAACGACGGGTTCATGTCTTACTCGATGTTTAGGTTCACGTTTGACCTGGTTTCAAACAACGGGTTCATGTTTGACTCGAAGTTTAGGTTCATGTTTGACCTGGTTTCAAACAACGGGTTCATGTCTGACTCGAAGTTTAGGTTCATGTTTGACCTGGTTTCAAACAACGGGTTCATGTCTGACTCGAAGTTTAGGTTCAGGTTTGACCTGGTTTCAAACGACAGGTTCATGTCTGACTCGAAGCTTAGGTTCATGGTTAACCTGGTTCAAATGACGGGTTCATGTCTGACTCGAAGTTTAGGTTCATCTTTGACCTAGTTTCAAACAACGGGTTCATGTCTGACTCGAAGTTTAGTTTCATGTTTGACCTGAGTTCAAACAATGGGTTCATGTCTGACTCGAAGTTTAGGTTCATGTTTGACCTAGTTTCAAACAACGGGTTCATGTCTGACTCGATGTTTAGGTTCATGTTTGACCTTGTTTCAAACAACGTGTTCATGTCTGACTCGAAGTTCAGGTTCATGTTTGACCTGGTTTCAAACAACGGGTTCATGACTGACTCGAAGTTTAGGTTCATGTTTCACCTGGTTTCAAACAACGGGTTCATGTCTGACTCGAAGTTTAGGCTCATGTTTGACCTGGTTCAAACGACGGGTACATGTCTGACTGGAAGTTTAGGTTCATGTTTGACCTGGTTTCAAACAAGGAGTTCATATCTGACTCGAAGTTTAGGTTCATGTTTGTCCTGGTTTCAAACAACGGGTTCATGTCTGACTCGAAGTTTAGGTTCATGTTTGACCTAGTTTCAAACAACGGGTTCATGTTTGATTCGAAGTTTAGGTTCATGTTTGACCTGGTTTCAAACAACGGGTTCATGTCTGACTCGAAGTTTAGGTTCATATTTGACCTGGTTTCAAATGACGGTTTCATGTCTGACTCGAGGTTTAGGTTCATGTTTGACATGGTTTCAAATGACGGGTTCATGTCTGACTAGAAGTTTTGGCTCATGTTTTACCTGGTTCAAACGACGGGTTCATGTCTGACTAGAAGTTTAGGTTCATGTTTGACCTGGTTTCAAACAACGAGTTCATATCTAACTCGAATTTTAGGTTCATGTTTGACCTGAGTTCAAACAACGGGTTCATGTCTGACTCGAAGTTTAGGTTAATGTTTGAGATAGTTTCAAACAACGGGTTCATGTCTGACTCGAAGTTTAAGTTCATGTTTGACCTGGCTTCAAACGACGGGTTCATGTCTGACTCGATGTTTAGGTTCACGTTTGACCTGGTTTCAAACAACGGGTTCATGTTTGACTCGAAGTTTAGGATCATGTTTGACCTGGTTTCAAACAACGGGTTCATGACTGACTCGAAGTTTAGGTTCATGTTTCACCTGGTTTCAAACAACGGGTTCATGTCTGACTCGAAGTTTAGGCTCATGTTTGACCTGGTTCAAACGACGGGTACATGTCTGACTGGAAGTTTAGGTTCATGTTTTACCTGGTTTCAAACAAGGAGTTCATATCTGACTCGAAGTTTAGGTTCATGTTTGACCTTGTTTCAAACGACGGGTTCATGTCTGACTCGATGGTTAGGTTCACATTTGACCTGGTTTCAAACAACGGGTTCATGTTTGACTCGAAGTTTAGGTTCATGTTTGACCTGGTTTCAAACAACGGGTTCATGTTTGATTCGAAGTTTAGGTTCATGTTTGACCTGGTTTCAAACAACGGGTTCATGTCTGACTCGAAGTTTAGTTTCATGTTTGACCTGAGTTCAAACAATGGGTTCATGTCTGACTCGAAGTTTAGGTTCATGTTTGACCTAGTTTCAAACAACGGGTTCATGTCTGACTCGATGTTTAGGTTCATGTTTGACCTTGTTTCAAACAACGGGTTCATGTCTGACTCGAAGTTCAGGTTCGTGTTTGACCTGGTTTCAAACAACGGGTTCATGACTGACTCGAAGTTTAGGTTCATGTTTCACCTGGTTTCAAACAACGGGTTCATGTCTGACTCGAAGTTTAGGCTCATGTTTGACCTGGTTCAAACGACGGGTACATGTCTGACTGGAAGTTTAGGTTCATGTTTGACCTGGTTTCAAACAAGGAGTTCATATCTGACTCGAAGTTTAGGTTCATGTTTGTCCTGGTTTCAAACAACGGGTTCATGTCTGACTCGAAGTTTAGGTTCATGTTTGACCTAGTTTCAAACAACGGGTTCATGTTTGATTCGAAGTTTAGGTTCATGTTTGACCTGGTTTCAAACAACGGGTTCATGTCTGACTCGAAGTTTAGGTTCATATTTGACCTGGTTTCAAATGACGGTTTCATGTCTGACTCGAGGTTTAGGTTCATGTTTGACATGGTTTCAAATGACGGGTTCATGTCTGACTAGAAGTTTTGGCTCATGTTTTACCTGGTTCAAACGACGGGTTCATGTCTGACTAGAAGTTTAGGTTCATGTTTGACCTGGTTTCAAACAACGAGTTCATATCTAACTCGAATTTTAGGTTCATGTTTGACCTGAGTTCAAACAACGGGTTCATGTCTGACTCGAAGTTTAGGTTAATGTTTGAGATAGTTTCAAACAACGGGTTCATGTCTGACTCGAAGTTTAAGTTCATGTTTGACCTGGCTTCAAACGACGGGTTCATGTCTGACTCGATGTTTAGGTTCACGTTTGACCTGGTTTCAAACAACGGGTTCATGTTTGACTCGAAGTTTAGGTTCATGTTTGACCTGGTTTCAAACAACGGGTTCATGACTGACTCGAAGTTTAGGTTCATGTTTCACCTGGTTTCAAACAACGGGTTCATGTCTGACTCGAAGTTTAGGCTCATGTTTGACCTGGTTCAAACGACGGGTACATGTCTGACTGGAAGTTTAGGTTCATGTTTTACCTGGTTTCAAACAAGGAGTTCATATCTGACTCGAAGTTTAGGTTCATGTTTGACCTTGTTTCAAACGACGGGTTCATGTCTGACTCGATGGTTAGGTTCACATTTGACCTGGTTTCAAACAACGGGTTCATGTTTGACTCGAAGTTTAGGTTCATGTTTGACCTGGTTTCAAACAACGGGTTCATGTTTGATTCGAAGTTTAGGTTCATGTTTGACCTGGTTTCAAACAACGGGTTCATGTCTGACTCGAAGTTTAGGTTCATATTTGACCTGGTTTCAAATGACGGTTTCATGTCTGACTCGAGGTTTAGGTTCATGTTTGACATGGTTTCAAATGACGGGTTCATGTCTGACTAGAAGTTTTGGCTCATGTTTTACCTGGTTCAAACGACGGGTTCATGTCTGACTGGAAGTTTAGGTTCATGTTTGACCTGGTTTCAAACAACGAGTTCATATCTAACTCGAATTTTAGGTTCATGTTTGACCTGAGTTCAAACAACGGGTTCATGTCTGACTCGAAGTTTAGGTTAATGTTTGAGATAGTTTCAAACAACGGGTTCATGTCTGACTCGAAGTTTAAGTTCATGTTTGACCTGGCTTCAAACGACGGGTTCATGTCTTACTCGATGTTTAGGTTCACGTTTGACCTGGTTTCAAACAACGGGTTCATGTTTGACTCGAAGTTTAGGTTCATGTTTGACCTGGTTTCAAACAACGGGTTCATGTCTGACTCGAAGTTTAGGTTCATGTTTGACCTGGTTTCAAACAACGGGTTCATGTCTGACTCGAAGTTTAGGTTCAGGTTTGACCTGGTTTCAAACGACAGGTTCATGTGTGACTCGAAGCTTAGGTTCATGGTTAACCTGGTTCAAATGACGGGTTCATGTCTGACTCGAAGTTTAGGTTCATCTTTGACCTGGTTTCAAACAACGGGTTCATGTCTGACTCGAAGTTTAGTTTCATGTTTGACCTGAGTTCAAACAATGGGTTCATGTCTGACTCGAAGTTTAGGTTCATGTTTGACCTAGTTTCAAACAACGGGTTCATGTCTGACTCGATGTTTAGGTTCATGTTTGACCTTGTTTCAAACAACGGGTTCATGTCTGACTCGAAGTTCAGGTTCATGTTTGACCTGGTTTCAAACAACGGGTTCATGACTGACTCGAAGTTTAGGTTCATGTTTCACCTGGTTTCAAACAACGGGTTCATGTCTGACTCGAAGTTTAGGCTCATGTTTGACCTGGTTCAAACGACGGGTACATGTCTGACTGGAAGTTTAGGTTCATGTTTGACCTGGTTTCAAACAAGGAGTTCATATCTGACTCGAAGTTTAGGTTCATGTTTGTCCTGGTTTCAAACAACGGGTTCATGTCTGACTCGAAGTTTAGGTTCATGTTTGACCTAGTTTCAAACAACGGGTTCATGTTTGATTCGAAGTTTAGGTTCATGTTTGACCTGGTTTCAAACAACGGGTTCATGTCTGACTCGAAGTTTAGGTTCATATTTGACCTGGTTTCAAATGACGGTTTCATGTCTGACTCGAGGTTTAGGTTCATGTTTGACATGGTTTCAAATGACGGGTTCATGTCTGACTAGAAGTTTTGGCTCATGTTTTACCTGGTTCAAACGACGGGTTCATGTCTGACTAGAAGTTTAGGTTCATGTTTGACCTGGTTTCAAACAACGAGTTCATATCTAACTCGAATTTTAGGTTCATGTTTGACCTGAGTTCAAACAACGGGTTCATGTCTGACTCGAAGTTTAGGTTAATGTTTGAGATAGTTTCAAACAACGGGTTCATGTCTGACTCGAAGTTTAAGTTCATGTTTGACCTGGCTTCAAACGACGGGTTCATGTCTGACTCGATGTTTAGGTTCACGTTTGACCTGGTTTCAAACAACGGGTTCATGTTTGACTCGAAGTTTAGGTTCATGTTTGACCTGGTTTCAAACAACGGGTTCATGACTGACTCGAAGTTTAGGTTCATGTTTCACCTGGTTTCAAACAACGGGTTCATGTCTGACTCGAAGTTTAGGCTCATGTTTGACCTGGTTCAAACGACGGGTACATGTCTGACTGGAAGTTTAGGTTCATTTTTGACCTGGTTTCAAACAAGGAGTTCATATCTGACTCGAAGTTTAGGTTCATGTTTGTCCTGGTTTCAAACAACGGGTTCATGTCTGACTCGAAGTTTAGGTTCATGTTTGACCTAGTTTCAAACAACGGGTTCATGTTTGATTCGAAGTTTAGGTTCATGTTTGACCTGGTTTCAAACAACGGGTTCATGTCTGACTCGAAGTTTAGGTTCATATTTGACCTGGTTTTAAATGACGGTTTCATGTCTGACTCGAGGTTTAGGTTCATGTTTGACATGGTTTCAAATGACGGGTTCATGTCTGACTAGAAGTTTAGGCTCATGTTTTACCTGGTACAAACGACGGGTTCATGTCTGACTGGATGTTTAGGGTCATGTTTGACCTGGTTTCAAACAACGAGTTCATATCTGACTCGAATTTTAGGTTCATGTTTGACCTGAGTTCAAACAACGGATTCATGTCTGACTAGAAGCTTAGGTTCATGTTTGACCTAGTTTCAAACAACGGGTTCATGTCTGACTCGAAGTTTAAGTTCATGTTTGAACTGGCTTCAAATGACGGGTTCATGTCTGACTCGAAGTTTAGGTTCATGTTTGACCTGGCTTCAAATGACGGGTTCATGTCTGACTCGAAGTTTAGGTTCATGTTTGACTTGGTTTCAAACAACGGGTTCATTTCTGACTCGAATTTTAGGTTCATGTTTGACCTTGTTTCAAACGACGGGTTCAAGTCTGACTTGATGGTTAGGTTCACATTTGACCTGGTTTCAAACAACGGGTTCATGTTTGACTCGAAGTTTAGGTTCATGTTTGACCTGGTTTCAAACAACGGGTTCATGTTTGATTCGAAGTTTAGGTTCATGTTTGACCTGGTTTCAAACAACGGGTTCATGTCTGACTCGAAGTTTAGGTTCATATTTGACCTGGTTTCAAATGACGGTTTCATGTCTGACTCGAGGTTTAGGTTCATGTTTGACATGGTTTCAAATAACGGGTTCATGTCTGACTAGAAGTTTTGGCTCATGTTTTACCTGGTTCAAACGACGGGTTCATGTCTGACTGGAAGTTTAGGTTCATGTTTGACCTGGTTTCAAACAACGAGTTAATATCTAACTCGAATTTTAGGTTCATGTTTGACCTGAGTTCAAACAACGGGTTCATGTCTGACTCGAAGTTTAGGTTAATGTTTGAGATAGTTTCAAACAACGGGTTCATGTCTGACTCGAAGTTTAAGTTCGTGGTTAACCTGGCTTCAAACGACGGGTTCATGTCTGACTCGATGGTTAGGTTCACGTTTGACCTGGTTTCAAACAACGGGTTCATGTCTGACTCGAAGTTTAGTTTCATGTTTGACCTGAGTTCAAACAATGGGTTCATGTCTGACTCGAAGTTTAGGTTCATGTTTGACCTAGTTTCAAACAACGGGTTCATGTCTGACTCGATGTTTAGGTTCATGTTTGACCTGGTTTCAAACAACGGGTTCATGTCTGACTCGAAGTTTAGGTTCATGTTTGACCTGGTTTCAAACAACGGGTTCATGTCTGACTCGAAGTTTAGGTTCAGGTTTGACCTGGTTTCAAACGACAGGTTCATGTGTGACTCGAAGCTTAGGTTCATGGTTAACCTGGTTCAAATGACGGGTTCATGTCTGACTCGAAGTTTAGGTTCATCTTTGACCTGGTTTCAAACAACGGGTTCATGTCTGACTCGAAGTTTAGTTTCATGTTTGACCTGAGTTCAAACAATGGGTTCATGTCTGACTCGAAGTTTAGGTTCATGTTTGACCTAGTTTCAAACAACGGGTTCATGTCTGACTCGATGTTTAGGTTCATGTTTGACCTTGTTTCAAACAACGGGTTCATGTCTGACTCGAAGTTTAGGTTCATGTTTGACCTGGTTTCAAACAACGGGTTCATGACTGACTCGAAGTTTAGGTTCATGTTTCACCTGGTTTCAAACAACGGGTTCATGTCTGACTCGAAGTTTAGGCTCATGTTTGACCTGGTTCAAACGACGGGTACATGTCTGACTGGAAGTTTAGGTTCATGTTTGACCTGGTTTCAAACAACGAGTTCATATCTAACTCGAATTTTAGGTTCATGTTTGACCTGAGTTCAAACAACGGGTTCATGTCTGACTCGAAGTTTAGGTTAATGTTTGAGATAGTTTCAAACAACGGGTTCATGTCTGACTCGAAGTTTAAGTTCATGTTTGACCTGGCTTCAAACGACGGGTTCATGTCTGACTCGATGTTTAGGTTCACGTTTGACCTGGTTTCAAACAACGGGTTCATGTTTGACTCGAAGTTTAGGTTCATGTTTGACCTGGTTTCAAACAACGGGTTCATGACTGACTCGAAGTTTAGGTTCATGTTTCACCTGGTTTCAAACAACGGGTTCATGTCTGACTCGAAGTTTAGGCTCATGTTTGACCTGGTTCAAACGACGGGTACATGTCTGACTGGAAGTTTAGGTTCATGTTTTACCTGGTTTCAAACAAGGAGTTCATATCTGACTCGAAGTTTAGGTTCATGTTTGACCTTGTTTCAAACGACGGGTTCATGTCTGACTCGATGGTTAGGTTCACATTTGACCTGGTTTCAAACAACGTGTTCATGTTTGACTCGAAGTTTAGGTTCATGTTTGACCTGGTTTCAAACAACGGGTTCATGTTTGATTCGAAGTTTAGGTTCATGTTTGACCTGGTTTCAAACAACGGGTTCATGTCTGACTCGAAGTTTAGGTTCATATTTGACCTGGTTTCAAATGACGGTTTCATGTCTGACTCGAGGTTTAGGTTCATGTTTGACATGGTTTCAAATGACGGGTTCATGTCTGACTAGAAGTTTTGGCTCATGTTTTACCTGGTTCAAACGACGGGTTCATGTCTGACTGGAAGTTTAGGTTCATGTTTGACCTGGTTTCAAACAACGAGTTCATATATAACTCGAATTTTAGGTTCATGTTTGACCTGAGTTCAAACAACGGGTTCATGTCTGACTCGAAGTTTAGGTTAATGTTTGAGATAGTTTCAAACAACGGGTTCATGTCTGACTCGAAGTTTAAGTTCATGTTTGACCTGGCTTCAAACGACGGGTTCATGTCTTACTCGATGTTTAGGTTCACGTTTGACCTGGTTTCAAACAACGGGTTCATGTTTGACTCGAAGTTTAGGTTCATGTTTGACCTGGTTTCAAACAACGGGTTCATGTCTGACTCGAAGTTTAGGTTCATGTTTGACCTGGTTTCAAACAACGGGTTCATGTCTGACTCGAAGTTTAGGTTCAGGTTTGACCTGGTTTCAAACGACAGGTTCATGTGTGACTCGAAGCTTAGGTTCATGGTTAACCTGGTTCAAATGACGGGTTCATGTCTGACTCGAAGTTTAGGTTCATCTTTGACCTGGTTTCAAACAACGGGTTCATGTCTGACTCGAAGTTTAGTTTCATGTTTGACCTGAGTTCAAACAATGGGTTCATGTCTGACTCGAAGTTTAGGTTCATGTTTGACCTAGTTTCAAACAACGGGTTCATGTCTGACTCGATGTTTAGGTTCATGTTTGACCTTGTTTCAAACAACGGGTTCATGTCTGACTCGAAGTTTAGGTTCATGTTTGACCTGGTTTCAAACAACGGGTTCATGTCTGACTCGAAGTTTAGGTTCATGTTTGACCTGGTTTCAAACAACGGGTTCATGTCTGACTCGAAGTTTAGGTTCAGGTTTGACCTGGTTTCAAACGACAGGTTCATGTGTGACTCGAAGCTTAGGTTCATGGTTAACCTGGTTCAAATGACGGGTTCATGTCTGACTCGAAGTTTAGGTTCATCTTTGACCTGGTTTCAAACAACGGGTTCATGTCTGACTCGAAGTTTAGTTTCATGTTTGACCTGAGTTCAAACAATGGGTTCATGTCTGACTCGAAGTTTAGGTTCATGTTTGACCTAGTTTCAAACAACGGGTTCATGTCTGACTCGATGTTTAGGTTCATGTTTGACCTTGTTTCAAACAACGGGTTCATGTCTGACTCGAAGTTTAGGTTCATGTTTGACCTGGTTTCAAACAACGGGTTCATGACTGACTCGAAGTTTAGGTTCATGTTTCACCTGGTTTCAAACAACGGGTTCATGTCTGACTCGAAGTTTAGGCTCATGTTTGACCTGGTTCAAACGACAGGTTCATGTGTGACTCGAAGCTTAGGTTCATGGTTAACCTGGTTCAAATGACGGGTTCATGTCTGACTCGAAGTTTAGGTTCATCTTTGACCTGGTTTCAAACAACGGGTTCATGTCTGACTCGAAGTTTAGTTTCATGTTTGACCTGAGTTCAAACAATGGGTTCATGTCTGACTCGAAGTTTAGGTTCATGTTTGACCTAGTTTCAAACAACGGGTTCATGTCTGACTCGATGTTTAGGTTCATGTTTGACCTTGTTTCAAACAACGGGTTCATGTCTGACTCGAAGTTCAGGTTCGTGTTTGACCTGGTTTCAAACAACGGGTTCATGACTGACTCGAAGTTTAGGTTCATGTTTGACCTGGTTTCAAACAACGGGTTCATGTCTGACTCGAAGTTTAGGTTCAGGTTTGACCTGGTTTCAAACGACAGGTTCATGTGTGACTCGAAGCTTAGGTTCATGGTTAACCTGGTTCAAATGACGGGTTCATGTCTGACTCGAAGTTTAGGTTCATCTTTGACCTGGTTTCAAACAACGGGTTCATGTCTGACTCGAAGTTTAGTTTCATGTTTGACCTGAGTTCAAACAATGGGTTCATGTCTGACTCGAAGTTTAGGTTCATGTTTGACCTAGTTTCAAACAACGGGTTCATGTCTGACTCGATGTTTAGGTTCATGTTTGACCTTGTTTCAAACAACGGGTTCATGTCTGACTCGAAGTTCAGGTTCGTGTTTGACCTGGTTTCAAACAACGGGTTCATGACTGACTCGAAGTTTAGGTTCATGTTTCACCTGGTTTCAAACAACGGGTTCATGTCTGACTCGAAGTTTAGGCTCATGTTTGACCTGGTTCAAACGACGGGTACATGTCTGACTGGAAGTTTAGGTTCATGTTTGACCTGGTTTCAAACAAGGAGTTCATATCTGACTCGAAGTTTAGGTTCATGTTTGTCCTGGTTTCAAACAACGGGTTCATGTCTGACTCGAAGTTTAGGTTCATGTTTGACCTAGTTTCAAACAACGGGTTCATGTTTAATTCGAAGTTTAGGTTCATGTTTGACCTGGTTTCAAACAACGGGTTCATGTCTGACTCGAAGTTTAGGTTCATATTTGACCTGGTTTCAAATGACGGTTTCATGTCTGACTCGAGGTTTAGGTTCATGTTTGACATGGTTTCAAATGACGGGTTCATGTCTGACTAGAAGTTTTGGCTCATGTTTTACCTGGTTCAAACGACGGGTTCATGTCTGACTAGAAGTTTAGGTTCATGTTTGACCTGGTTTCAAACAACGAGTTCATATCTAACTCGAATTTTAGGTTCATGTTTGACCTGAGTTCAAACAACGGGTTCATGTCTGACTCGAAGTTTAGGTTAATGTTTGAGATAGTTTCAAACAACGGGTTCATGTCTGACTCGAAGTTTAAGTTCATGTTTGACCTGGCTTCAAACGACGGGTTCATGTCTGACTCAATGTTTAGGTTCACGTTTGACCTGGTTTCAAACAACGGGTTCATGTTTGACTCGAAGTTTAGGTTCATGTTTGACCTGGTTTCAAACAACGGGTTCATGACTGACTCGAAGTTTAGGTTCATGTTTCACCTGGTTTCAAACAACGGGTTCATGTCTGACTCGAAGTTTAGGCTCATGTTTGACCTGGTTCAAACGACGGGTACATGTCTGACTGGAAGTTTAGGTTCATGTTTGACCTGGTTTCAAACAAGGAGTTCATATCTGACTCGAAGTTTAGGTTCATGTTTGTCCTGGTTCAAACAATGGGTTCATGTCTGACTCGAAGTTTAGGTTCATGTTTGACCTAGTTTCAAACAACGGGTTCATGTTTGATTCGAAGTTTAGGTTCATGTTTGACCTGGTTTCAAACAACGGGTTCATGTCTGACTCGAAGTTTAGGTTCATATTTGACCTGGTTTCAAATGACGGTTTCATGTCTGACTCGAGGTTTAGGTTCATGTTTGACATGGTTTCAAATGACGGGTTCATGTCTGACTAGAAGTTTAGGCTCATGTTTTACCTGGTACAAACGACGGGTTCATGTCTGACTGGATGTTTAGGTTCATGTTTGACCTGGTTTCAAACAACGAGTTCATATCTGACTCGAATTTTAGGTTCATGTTTGACCTGAGTTCAAACAACGGATTCATGTCTGACTCGAAGCTTAGGTTCATGTTTGACCTAGTTTCAAACAACGGGTTCATGTCTGACTCGAAGTTTAAGTTCATGTTTGAACTGGCTTCAAATGACGGGTTCATGTCTGACTCGAAGTTTAGGTTCATGTTTGACCTGGCTTCAAATGACGGGTTCATGTCTGACTCGAAGTTTAGGTTCATGTTTGACTTGGTTTCAAACAACGGGTTCATTTCTGACTCGAATTTTAGGTTCATGTTTGACCTTGTTTCAAACGACGGGTTCATGTCTGACTTGATGGTTAGGTTCACATTTGACCTGGTTTCAAACAACGGGTTCATGTTTGACTCGAAGTTTAGGTTCATGTTTGACCTGGTTTCAAACAACGGGTTCATGTGTGATTCGAAGTTTAGGTTCATGTTTGACCTGGTTTCAAACAACGGGTTCATGTCTGACTCGAAGTTTAGGTTCATATTTGACCTGGTTTCAAATGACGGTTTCATGTCTGACTCGAGGTTTAGGTTCATGTTTGACATGGTTTCAAATGACGGGTTCATGTCTGACTAGAAGTTTTGGCGCATGTTTTACCTGGTTCAAACGACGGGTTCATGTCTGACTGGAAGTTTAGGTTCATGTTTGACCTGGTTTCAAACAACGAGTTCATATCTAACTCGAATTTAAGGTTCATGTTTGACCTGAGTTCAAACAACGGGTTCATGTCTGACTCGAAGTTTAGGTTAATGTTTGAGATAGTTTCAAACAACGGGTTCATGTCTGACTCGAAGTTTAAGTTCGTGGTTAACCTGGCTTCAAACGACGGGTTCATGTCTGACTCGATGTTTAGGTTCACGTTTGACCTGGTTTCAAACAACAGGTTCATGTTTGAGTCGAAGTTTAGGTTCATGTTTGACCTGGTTTCAAACAACGGGTTCATGTCTGACTCGAAGTTTAGGTTCATGTTTGACCTGGTTTCAAACAACGGGTTCATGTCTGACTCGAAGTTTAGGTTCAGGTTTGACCTGGTTTCAAACGACAGGTTCATGTGTGACTCGAAGCTTAGGTTCATGGTTAACCTGGTTCAAATGACGGGTTCATGTCTGACTCGAAGTTTAGGTTCATCTTTGACCTGGTTTCAAACAACGGGTTCATGTCTGACTCGAAGTTTAGTTTCATGTTTGACCTGAGTTCAAACAATGGGTTCATGTCTGACTCGAAGTTTAGGTTCATGTTTGACCTAGTTTCAAACAACGGGTTCATGTCTGACTCGATGTTTAGGTTCATGTTTGACCTTGTTTCAAACAACGGGTTCATGTCTGACTCGAAGTTTAGGTTCATGTTTGACCTGGTTTCAAACAACGGGTTCATGACTGACTCGAAGTTTAGGTTCATGTTTCACCTGGTTTCAAACAACGGGTTCATGTCTGACTCGAAGTTTAGGCTCATGTTTGACCTGGTTCAAACGACGGGTACATGTCTGACTGGAAGTTTAGGTTCATGTTTGACCTGGTTTCAAACAAGGAGTTCATATCTGACTCGAAGTTTAGGTTCATGTTTGTCCTGGTTTCAAACAACGGGTTCATGTCTGACTCGAAGTTTAGGTTCATGTTTGACCTAGTTTCAAACAACGGGTTCATGTTTGATTCGAAGTTTAGGTTCATGTTTGACCTGGTTTCATACAACGGGTTCATGTCTGACTCGAAGTTTAGGTTCATATTTGACCTGGTTTCAAATGACGGTTTCATGTCTGACTCGAGGTTTAGGTTCATGTTTGACCTAGTTTCAAACAACGGGTTCATGTTTGATTCGAAGTTTAGGTTCATGTTTGACCTGGTTTCAAACAACGGGTTCATGTCTGACTCGAAGTTTAGGTTCATATTTGACCTGGTTTCAAATGACGGTTTCATGTCTGACTCGAGGTTTAGGTTCATGTTTGACATGGTTTCAAATGACGGGTTCATGTCTGACTAGAAGTTTTGGCTCATGTTTTACCTGGTTCAAACGACGGGTTCATGTCTGACTAGAAGTTTAGGTTCATGTTTGACCTGGTTTCAAACAACGAGTTCATATCTAACTCGAATTTTAGGTTCATGTTTGACCTGAGTTCAAACAACGGGTTCATGTCTGACTCGAAGTTTAGGTTAATGTTTGAGATAGTTTCAAACAACGGGTTCATGTCTGACTCGAAGTTTAAGTTCATGTTTGACCTGGCTTCAAACGACGGGTTCATGTCTGACTCAATGTTTAGGTTCACGTTTGACCTGGTTTCAAACAACGGGTTCATGTTTGACTCGAAGTTTAGGTTCATGTTTGACCTGGTTTCAAACAACGGGTTCATGACTGACTCGAAGTTTAGGTTCATGTTTCACCTGGTTTCAAACAACGGGTTCATGTCTGACTCGAAGTTTAGGCTCATGTTTGACCTGGTTCAAACGACGGGTACATGTCTGACTGGAAGTTTAGGTTCATGTTTGACCTGGTTTCAAACAAGGAGTTCATATCTGACTCGAAGTTTAGGTTCATGTTTGTCCTGGTTCAAACAATGGGTTCATGTCTGACTCGAAGTTTAGGTTCATGTTTGACCTAGTTTCAAACAACGGGTTCATGTTTGATTCGAAGTTTAGGTTCATGTTTGACCTGGTTTCAAACAACGGGTTCATGTCTGACTCGAAGTTTAGGTTCATATTTGACCTGGTTTCAAATGACGGTTTCATGTCTGACTCGAGGTTTAGGTTCATGTTTGACATGGTTTCAAATGACGGGTTCATGTCTGACTAGAAGTTTAGGCTCATGTTTTACCTGGTACAAACGACGGGTTCATGTCTGACTGGATGTTTAGGTTCATGTTTGACCTGGTTTCAAACAACGAGTTCATATCTGACTCGAATTTTAGGTTCATGTTTGACCTGAGTTCAAACAACGGATTCATGTCTGACTCGAAGCTTAGGTTCATGTTTGACCTAGTTTCAAACAACGGGTTCATGTCTGACTCGAAGTTTAAGTTCATGTTTGAACTGGCTTCAAATGACGGGTTCATGTCTGACTCGAAGTTTAGGTTCATGTTTGACCTGGCTTCAAATGACGGGTTCATGTCTAACTCGAAGTTTAGGTTCATGTTTGACTTGGTTTCAAACAACGGGTTCATTTCTGACTCGAATTTTAGGTTCATGTTTGACCTTGTTTCAAACGACGGGTTCATGTCTGACTTGATGGTTAGGTTCACATTTGACCTGGTTTCAAACAACGGGTTCATGTGTGATTCGAAGTTTAGGTTCATGTTTGACCTGGTTTCAAACAACGGGTTCATGTCTGACTCGAAGTTTAGGTTCATATTTGACCTGGTTTCAAATGACGGTTTCATGTCTGACTCGAGGTTTAGGTTCATGTTTGACATGGTTTCAAATGACGGGTTCATGTCTGACTAGAAGTTTTGGCGCATGTTTTACCTGGTTCAAACGACGGGTTCATGTCTGACTGGAAGTTTAGGTTCATGTTTGACCTGGTTTCAAACAACGAGTTCATATCTAACTCGAATTTAAGGTTCATGTTTGACCTGAGTTCAAACAACGGGTTCATGTCTGACTCGAAGTTTAGGTTAATGTTTGAGATAGTTTCAAACAACGGGTTCATGTCTGACTCGAAGTTTAAGTTCGTGGTTAACCTGGCTTCAAACGACGGGTTCATGTCTGACTCGATGTTTAGGTTCACGTTTGACCTGGTTTCAAACAACAGGTTCATGTTTGAGTCGAAGTTTAGGTTCATGTTTGACCTGGTTTCAAACAACGGGTTCATGTCTGACTCGAAGTTTAGGTTCATGTTTGACCTGGTTTCAAACAACGGGTTCATGTCTGACTCGAAGTTTAGGTTCAGGTTTGACCTGGTTTCAAACGACAGGTTCATGTGTGACTCGAAGCTTAGGTTCATGGTTAACCTGGTTCAAATGACGGGTTCATGTCTGACTCGAAGTTTAGGTTCATCTTTGACCTGGTTTCAAACAACGGGTTCATGTCTGACTCGAAGTTTAGTTTCATGTTTGACCTGAGTTCAAACAATGGGTTCATGTCTGACTCGAAGTTTAGGTTCATGTTTGACCTAGTTTCAAACAACGGGTTCATGTCTGACTCGATGTTTAGGTTCATGTTTGACCTTGTTTCAAACAACGGGTTCATGTCTGACTCGAAGTTTAGGTTCATGTTTGACCTGGTTTCAAACAACGGGTTCATGACTGACTCGAAGTTTAGGTTCATGTTTCACCTGGTTTCAAACAACGGGTTCATGTCTGACTCGAAGTTTAGGCTCATGTTTGACCTGGTTCAAACGACGGGTACATGTCTGACTGGAAGTTTAGGTTCATGTTTGACCTGGTTTCAAACAAGGAGTTCATATCTGACTCGAAGTTTAGGTTCATGTTTGTCCTGGTTTCAAACAACGGGTTCATGTCTGACTCGAAGTTTAGGTTCATGTTTGACCTAGTTTCAAACAACGGGTTCATGTTTGATTCGAAGTTTAGGTTCATGTTTGACCTGGTTTCATACAACGGGTTCATGTCTGACTCGAAGTTTAGGTTCATATTTGACCTGGTTTCAAATGACGGTTTCATGTCTGACTCGAGGTTTAGGTTCATGTTTGACCTAGTTTCAAACAACGGGTTCATGTTTGATTCGAAGTTTAGGTTCATGTTTGACCTGGTTTCAAACAACGGGTTCATGTCTGACTCGAAGTTTAGGTTCATATTTGACCTGGTTTCAAATGACGGTTTCATGTCTGACTCGAGGTTTAGGTTCATGTTTGACATGGTTTCAAATGACGGGTTCATGTCTGACTAGAAGTTTTGGCTCATGTTTTACCTGGTTCAAACGACGGGTTCATGTCTGACTAGAAGTTTAGGTTCATGTTTGACCTGGTTTCAAACAACGAGTTCATATCTAACTCGAATTTTAGGTTCATGTTTGACCTGAGTTCAAACAACGGGTTCATGTCTGACTCGAAGTTTAGGTTAATGTTTGAGATAGTTTCAAACAACGGGTTCATGTCTGACTCGAAGTTTAAGTTCATGTTTGACCTGGCTTCAAACGACGGGTTCATGTCTGACTCAATGTTTAGGTTCACGTTTGACCTGGTTTCAAACAACGGGTTCATGTTTGACTCGAAGTTTAGGTTCATGTTTGACCTGGTTTCAAACAACGGGTTCATGACTGACTCGAAGTTTAGGTTCATGTTTCACCTGGTTTCAAACAACGGGTTCATGTCTGACTCGAAGTTTAGGCTCATGTTTGACCTGGTTCAAACGACGGGTACATGTCTGACTGGAAGTTTAGGTTCATGTTTGACCTGGTTTCAAACAAGGAGTTCATATCTGACTCGAAGTTTAGGTTCATGTTTGTCCTGGTTCAAACAATGGGTTCATGTCTGACTCGAAGTTTAGGTTCATGTTTGACCTAGTTTCAAACAACGGGTTCATGTTTGATTCGAAGTTTAGGTTCATGTTTGACCTGGTTTCAAACAACGGGTTCATGTCTGACTCGAAGTTTAGGTTCATATTTGACCTGGTTTCAAATGACGGTTTCATGTCTGACTCGAGGTTTAGGTTCATGTTTGACATGGTTTCAAATGACGGGTTCATGTCTGACTAGAAGTTTAGGCTCATGTTTTACCTGGTACAAACGACGGGTTCATGTCTGACTGGATGTTTAGGTTCATGTTTGACCTGGTTTCAAACAACGAGTTCATATCTGACTCGAATTTTAGGTTCATGTTTGACCTGAGTTCAAACAACGGATTCATGTCTGACTCGAAGCTTAGGTTCATGTTTGACCTAGTTTCAAACAACGGGTTCATGTCTGACTCGAAGTTTAAGTTCATGTTTGAACTGGCTTCAAATGACGGGTTCATGTCTGACTCGAAGTTTAGGTTCATGTTTGACCTGGCTTCAAATGACGGGTTCATGTCTAACTCGAAGTTTAGGTTCATGTTTGACTTGGTTTCAAACAACGGGTTCATTTCTGACTCGAATTTTAGGTTCATGTTTGACCTTGTTTCAAACGACGGGTTCATGTCTGACTTGATGGTTAGGTTCACATTTGACCTGGTTTCAAACAACGGGTTCATGTTTGACTCGAAGTTTAGGTTCATGTTTGACCTGGTTTCAAACAACGGGTTCATGTGTGATTCGAAGTTTAGGTTCATGTTTGACCTGGTTTCAAACAACGGGTTCATGTCTGACTCGAAGTTTAGGTTCATATTTGACCTGGTTTCAAATGACGATTTCATGTCTGACTCGAGGTTTAGGTTCATGTTTGACATGGTTTCAAATGACGGGTTCATGTCTGACTAGAAGTTTTGGCGCATGTTTTACCTGGTTCAAACGACGGGTTCATGTCTGACTGGAAGTTTAGGTTCATGTTTGACCTGGTTTCAAACAACGAGTTCATATCTAACTCGAATTTAAGGTTCATGTTTGACCTGAGTTCAAACAACGGGTTCATGTCTGACTCGAAGTTTAGGTTAATGTTTGAGATAGTTTCAAACAACGGGTTCATGTCTGACTCGAAGTTTAAGTTCGTGGTTAACCTGGCTTCAAACGACGGGTTCATGTCTGACTCGATGTTTAGGTTCACGTTTGACCTGGTTTCAAACAACGGGTTCATGTTTGAGTCGAAGTTTAGGTTCATGTTTGACCTGGTTTCAAACAACGGGTTCATGTCTGACTCGAAGTTTAGGTTCATGTTTGACCTGGTTTCAAACAACGGGTTCATGTCTGACTCGAAGTTTAGGTTCAGGTTTGACCTGGTTTCAAACGACAGGTTCATGTGTGACTCGAAGCTTAGGTTCATGGTTAACCTGGTTCAAATGACGGGTTCATGTCTGACTCGAAGTTTAGGTTCATCTTTGACCTGGTTTCAAACAACGGGTTAATGTCTGACTCGAAGTTTAGTTTCATGTTTGACCTGAGTTCAAACAATGGGTTCATGTCTGACTCGAAGTTTAGGTTCATGTTTGACCTAGTTTCAAACAACGGGTTCATGTCTGACTCGATGTTTAGGTTCATGTTTGACCTTGTTTCAAACAACGGGTTCATGTCTGACTCGAAGTTTAGGTTCATGTTTGACCTGGTTTCAAACAACGGGTTCATGACTGACTCGAAGTTTAGGTTCATGTTTCACCTGGTTTCAAACAACGGGTTCATGTCTGACTCGAAGTTTAGGCTCATGTTTGACCTGGTTCAAACGACGGGTACATGTCTGACTGGAAGTTTAGGTTCATGTTTGACCTGGTTTCAAACAAGGAGTTCATATCTGACTCGAAGTTTAGGTTCATGTTTGTCCTGGTTTCAAACAACGGGTTCATGTCTGACTCGAAGTTTAGGTTCATGTTTGACCTAGTTTCAAACAACGGGTTCATGTTTGATTCGAACTTTAGGTTCATGTTTGACCTGGTTTCATACAACGGGTTCATGTCTGACTCGAAGTTTAGGTTCATATTTGACCTGGTTTCAAATGACGGTTTCATGTCTGACTCGAGGTTTAGGTTCATGTTTGACATGGTTTCAAATGACGGGTTCATGTCTGACTAGAAGTTTTGGCTCATGTTTTACCTGGTTCAAACGACGGGTTCATGTCTGACTGGAAGTTTAGGTTCATGTTTGACCTGGTTTCAAACAACGAGTTCATATCTAACTCGAATTTTAGGTTCATGTTTGACCTGAGTTCAAACAACGGGTTCATGTCTGACTCGAAGTTTAGGTTAATGTTTGAGATAGTTTCAAACAACGGGTTCATGTCTGACTCGAAGTTTAAGTTCGTGGTTAACTTGGCTTTAAACGACGGGTTCATGTCTGACTCGATGTTTAGGTTCACGTTTGACCTGGTTTCAAACAACGGGTTCATGTTTGACTCGAAGTTTAGGTTCATGTTTGACCTGGTTTCAAACAACGGGTTCATGTCTGACTCGAAGTTTAGGTTCATGTTTGACCTGGTTTCAAACAACGGGTTCATGTATGACTCGAAGTTTAGGTTCAGGTTTGACCTGGTTTCAAACGACAGGTTCATGTCTGACTCGAAGCTTAGGTTCATGGTTAACCTGGTTCAAATGACGGGTTCATGTCTGACTCGAAGTTTAGGTTCATCTTTGACCTGGTTTCAAACAACGGGTTCATGTCTGACTCGAAGTTTAGTTTCATGTTTGACCTGAGTTCAAACAATGGGTTCATGTCTGACTCGAAGTTTAGGTTCATGTTTCACCTAGTTTCAAACAACGGGTTCATGTCTGACTCGATGTTTAGGTTCATGTTTGACCTTGTTTCAAACAACGGGTTCATGTCTGACTCGAAGTTTAGGTTCATGTTTGACCTGGTTTCAAACAACGGGTTCATGACTGACTCGAAGTTTAGGTTCATGTTTCACCTGGTTTCAAACAACGGGTTCATGTCTGACTCGAAGTTTAGGCTCATGTTTGACCTGGTTCAAACGACGGGTACATGTCTGACTGGAAGTTTAGGTTCATGTTTGACCTGGTTTCAAACAAGGAGTTCATATCTGACTCGAAGTTTAGGTTCATGTTTGTCCTGGTTTCAAACAACGGGTTCATGTCTGACTCGAAGTTTAGGTTCATGTTTGACCTAGTTTCAAACAACGGGTTCATGTTTGATTCGAAGTTTAGGTTCATGTTTGACCTGGTTTCAAACAACGGGTTCATGTCTGACTCGAAGTTTAGGTTCATGTTTGACCTGGTTTCAAACAACGGGTTCATGTCTGACACGAAGTTTAGGTTCAGGTTTGACCTGGTTTCAAACGACAGGTTCATGTCTGACTCGAAGCTTAGGTTCATGGTTAACCTGGTTCAAATGACGGGTTCATGTCTGACTCGAAGTTTAGGTTCATCTTTGACCTGGTTTCAAACAACGGGTTCATGTCTGACTCGAAGTTTAGTTTCATGTTTGACCTGAGTTCAAACAATGGGTTCATGTCTGACTCGAAGTTTAGGTTCATGTTTCACCTAGTTTCAAACAACGGGTTCATGTCTGACTCGATGTTTAGGTTCATGTTTGACCTTGTTTCAAACAACGGGTTCATGTCTGACTCGAAGTTTAGGTTCATGTTTGACCTGGTTTCAAACAACGGGTTCATGACTGACTCGAAGTTTAGGTTCATGTTTCACCTGGTTTCAAACAACGGGTTCATGTCTGACTCGAAGTTTAGGCTCATGTTTGACCTGGTTCAAACGACGGGTACATGTCTGACTGGAAGTTTAGGTTCATGTTTGACCTGGTTTCAAACAAGGAGTTCATATCTGACTCGAAGTTTAGGTTCATGTTTGTCCTGGTTTCAAACAACGGGTTCATGTCTGACTCGAAGTTTAGGTTCATGTTTGACCTAGTTTCAAACAACGGGTTCATGTTTGATTCGAAGTTTAGGTTCATGTTTGACCTGGTTTCAAACAACGGGTTCATGTCTGACTCGAAGTTTAGGTTCATATTTGACCTGGTTTCAAATGACGGTTTCATGTCTGACTCGAGGTTTAGGTTCATGTTTGACATGGTTTCAAATGACGGGTTCATGTCTGACTAGAAGTTTTGGCTCATGTTTTACCTGGTTCAAACGACGGGTTCATGTCTGACTGGAAGTTTAGGTTCATGTTTGACCTGGTTTCAAACAACGAGTTCATATCTAACTCGAATTTTAGGTTCATGTTTGACCTGAGTTCAAACAACGGGTTCATGTCTGACTCGAAGTTTAGGTTAATGTTTGAGATAGTTTCAAACAACGGGTTCATGTCTGACTCGAAGTTTAAGTTCGTGGTTAACTTGGCTTTAAACGACGGGTTCATGTCTGACTCGATGTTTAGGTTCACGTTTGACCTGGTTTCAAACAACGGGTTCATGTTTGACTCGAAGTTTAGGTTCATGTTTGACCTGGTTTCAAACAACGGGTTCATGTCTGACTCGAAGTTTAGGTTCATGTTTGACCTGGTTTCAAACAACGGGTTCATGTATGACTCGAAGTTTAGGTTCAGGTTTGACCTGGTTTCAAACGACAGGTTCATGTCTGACTCGAAGCTTAGGTTCATGGTTAACCTGGTTCAAATGACGGGTTCATGTCTGACTCGAAGTTTAGGTTCATCTTTGACCTGGTTTCAAACAACGGGTTCATGTCTGACTCGAAGTTTAGTTTCATGTTTGACCTGAGTTCAAACAATGGGTTCATGTCTGACTCGAAGTTTAGGTTCATGTTTCACCTAGTTTCAAACAACGGGTTCATGTCTGACTCGATGTTTAGGTTCATGTTTGACCTTGTTTCAAACAACGGGTTCATGTCTGACTCGAAGTTTAGGTTCATGTTTGACCTGGTTTCAAACAACGGGTTCATGACTGACTCGAAGTTTAGGTTCATGTTTCACCTGGTTTCAAACAACGGGTTCATGTCTGACTCGAAGTTTAGGCTCATGTTTGACCTGGTTCAAACGACGGGTACATGTCTGACTGGAAGTTTAGGTTCATGTTTGACCTGGTTTCAAACAAGGAGTTCATATCTGACTCGAAGTTTAGGTTCATGTTTGTCCTGGTATCAAACAACGGGTTCATGTCTGACTCGAAGTTTAGGTTCATGTTTGACCTAGTTTCAAACAACGGGTTCATGTTTGATTCGAAGTTTAGGTTCATGTTTGACCTGGTTTCAAACAACGGGTTCATGTCTGACTCGAAGTTTAGGTTCATGTTTGACCTGGTTTCAAACAACGGGTTCATGTCTGACACGAAGTTTAGGTTCAGGTTTGACCTGGTTTCAAACGACAGGTTCATGTCTGACTCGAAGCTTAGGTTCATGGTTAACCTGGTTCAAATGACGGGTTCATGTCTGACTCGAAGTTTAGGTTCATCTTTGACCTGGTTTCAAACAACGGGTTCATGTCTGACTCGAAGTTTAGTTTCATGTTTGACCTGAGTTCAAACAATGGGTTCATGTCTGACTCGAAGTTTAGGTTCATGTTTCACCTAGTTTCAAACAACGGGTTCATGTCTGACTCGATGTTTAGGTTCATGTTTGACCTTGTTTCAAACAACGGGTTCATGTCTGACTCGAAGTTTAGGTTCATGTTTGACCTGGTTTCAAACAACGGGTTCATGACTGACTCGAAGTTTAGGTTCATGTTTCACCTGGTTTCAAACAACGGGTTCATGTCTGACTCGAAGTTTAGGCTCATGTTTGACCTGGTTCAAACGACGGGTACATGTCTGACTGGAAGTTTAGGTTCATGTTTGACCTGGTTTCAAACAAGGAGTTCATATCTGACTCGAAGTTTAGGTTCATGTTTGTCCTGGTTTCAAACAACGGGTTCATGTCTGACTCGAAGTTTAGGTTCATGTTTGACCTAGTTTCAAACAACGGGTTCATGTTTGATTCGAAGTTTAGGTTCATGTTTGACCTGGTTTCAAACAACGGGTTCATGTCTGACTCGAAGTTTAGGTTCATATTTGACCTGGTTTCAAATGACGGTTTCATGTCTGACTCGAGGTTTAGGTTCATGTTTGACATGGTTTCAAATGACGGGTTCATGTCTAACTAGAAGTTTTGGCTCATGTTTTACCTGGTTCAAACGACGGGTTCATGTCTGACTGGAAGTTTAGGTTCATGTTTGACCTGGTTTCAAACAACGAGTTCATATCTAACTCGAATTTTAGGTTCATGTTTGACCTGAGTTCAAACAACGGGTTCATGTCTGACTCGAAGTTTAGGTTAATGTTTGAGATAGTTTCAAACAACGGGTTCATGTCTGACTCGAAGTTTAAGTTCGTGGTTAACCTGGCTTCAAACGACGGGTTCATGTCTGACTCGATGTTTAGGTTCACGTTTGACCTGGTTTCAAACAACGGGTTCATGTTTGACTCGAAGTTTAGGTTCATGTTTGACCTGGTTTCAAACAACGGGTTCATGTCTGACTCGAACTTTAGGTTCATGTTTGACCTGGTTTCAAACAACGGGTTCATGTCTGACTCGAAGTTTAGGTTCAGGTTTGACCTGGTTTCAAACGACAGGTTCATGTGTGACTCGAAGCTTAGGTTCATGGTTAACCTGGTTCAAATGACGGGTTCATGTCTGACTCGAAGTTTAGGTTCATCTTTGACCTGGTTTCAAACAACGGGTTCATGTCTGACTCGAAGTTTAGTTTCATGTTTGACCTGAGTTCAAACAATGGGTTCATGTCTGACTCGAAGTTTAGGTTCATGTTTGACCTAGTTTCAAACAACGGGTTCATGTCTGACTCGATGTTTAGGTTCATGTTTGACCTTGTTTCAAACAACGGGTTCATGTCTGACTCGAAGTTTAGGTTCATGTTTGACCTGGTTTCAAACAACGGGTTCATGACTGACTCGAAGTTTAGGTTCATGTTTCACCTGGTTTCAAACAACGGGTTCATGTCTGACTCGAAGTTTAGGCTCATGTTTGACCTGGTTCAAACGACGGGTACATGTCTGACTGGAAGTTTAGGTTCATGTTTGACCTGGTTTCAAACAAGGAGTTCATATCTGACTCGAAGTTTAGGTTCATGTTTGTCCTGGTTTCAAACAACGGGTTCATGTCTGACTCAAAGTTTAGGTTCATGTTTGACCTAGTTTCAAACAACGGGTTCATGTTTGATTCGAAGTTTAGGTTCATGTTTGACCTGGTTTCAAACAACGGGTTCATGTCTGACTCGAAGTTTAGGTTCATATTTGACCTGGTTTCAAATGACGGTTTCATGTCTGACTCGAGGTTTAGGTTCATGTTTGACATGGTTTCAAATGACGGGTTCATGTCTGACTAGAAGTTTTGGCTCATGTTTGACCTGGTTCAAACGACGGGTACATGTCTGACTGGAAGTTTAGGTTCATGTTTGACCTGGTTTCAAACAACGAGTTCATATCTGACTCGAAGTTTAGGTTCATGTTTGTCCTGGTTTCAAACAACGGGTTCATGTCTGACTCGAAGTTTAGGTTCATGTTTGACCTAGTTTCAAACAACGGGTTCATGTTTGATTCGAAGTTTAGGTTCATGTTTGACCTGGTTTCAAACAACGGGTTCATGTCTGACTCGAAGTTTAGGTTCATATTTGACCTGGTTTCAAATGACGGTTTCATGTCTGACTCGAGGTTTAGGTTCATGTTTGACATGGTTTCAAATGACGGGTTCATATCTGACTAGAAGTTTTGGCTCATGTTTTACCTGGTTCAAACGACGGGTTCATGTCTGACTGGAAGTTTAGGTTCATGTTTGACCTGGTTTCAAACAACGAGTTCATATCTAACTCGAATTTTAGGTTCATGTTTGACCTGAGTTCAAACAACGGGTTCATGTCTGACTCGAAGTTTAGGTTAATGTTTGAGATAGTTTCAAACAACGGGTTCATGTCTGACTCGAAGTTTAAGTTCGTGGTTAACTTGGCTTTAAACGACGGGTTCATGTCTGACTCGATGTTTAGGTTCACGTTTGACCTGGTTTCAAACAACGGGTTCATGTCTGACTCGAAGTTTAGGTTCATGTTTGACGTGGTTTCAAACAACGGGTTCATGACTGACTCGAAGTTTAGGTTCATGTTTCACCTGGTTTCAAACAACGGGTTCATGTCTGACTCGAAGTTTAGGCTCATGTTTGACCTGGTTCAAACGACGGGTACATGTCTGACTGGAAGTTTAGGTTCATGTTTGACCTGGTTTCAAACAAGGAGTTCATATCTGACTCGAAGTTTAGGTTCATGTTTGTCCTGGTTTCAAACAACGGGTTCATGTCTGACTCGAAGTTTAGGTTCATGTTTGACCTAGTTTCAAACAACGGGTTCATGTTTGATTCGAAGTTTAGGTTCATGTTTGACCTGGTTTCAAACAACGGGTTCATGTCTGACTCGAAGTTTAGGTTCATATTTGACCTGGTTTCAAATGACGGTTTCATGTCTGACTCGAGGTTTAGGTTCATGTTTGACATGGTTTCAAATGACGGGTTCATGTCTGACTAGAAGTTTTGGCTCATGTTTTACCTGGTTCAAACGACGGGTTCATGTCTGACTGGAAGTTTAGGTTCATGTTTGACCTGGTTTCAAACAACGAGTTCATATCTGACTCGAAGTTTAGGTTCATGTTTGTCCTGGTTTCAAACAACGGGTTCATGTCTGACTCGAAGTTTAGGTTCATGTTTGACCTAGTTTCAAACAACGGGTTCATGTTTGATTCGAAGTTTAGGTTCATGTTTGACCTGGTTTCAAACAACGGGTTCATGTCTGACTCGAAGTTTAGGTTCATGTTTGACTTGGTTTCAAACAACGGGTTCATGTCTGACACGAAGTTTAGGTTCAGGTTTGACCTGGTTTCAAACGACAGGTTCATGTCTGACTCGAAGCTTAGGTTCATGGTTAACCTGGTTCAAATGACGGGTTCATGTCTGACTCGAAGTTTAGGTTCATCTTTGACCTGGTTTCAAACAACGGGTTCATGTCTGACTCGAAGTTTAGTTTCATGTTTGACCTGAGTTCAAACAATGGGTTCATGTCTGACTCGAAGTTTAGGTTCATGTTTCACCTAGTTTCAAACAACGGGTTCATGTCTGACTCGATGTTTAGGTTCATGTTTGACCTTGTTTCAAACAACGGGTTCATGTCTGACTCGAAGTTTAGGTTCATGTTTGACCTGGTTTCAAACAACGGGTTCATGACTGACTCGAAGTTTAGGTTCATGTTTCACCTGGTTTCAAACAACGGGTTCATGTCTGACTCAAAGTTTAGGCTCATGTTTGACCTGGTTCAAACGACGGGTACATGTCTGACTGGAAGTTTAGGTTCATGTTTGACCTGGTTTCAAACAAGGAGTTCATATCTGACTCGAAGTTTAGGTTCATGTTTGTCCTGGTTTCAAACAACGGGTTCATGTCTGACTCGAAGTTTAGGTTCATGTTTGACCTAGTTTCAAACAACGGGTTCATGTTTGATTCGAAGTTTAGGTTCATGTTTGACCTGGTTTCAAACAACGGGTTCATGTCTGACTCGAAGTTTAGGTTCATATTTGACCTGGTTTCAAATGACGGTTTCATGTCTGACTCGAGGTTTAGGTTCATGTTTGACATGGTTTCAAATGACGGGTTCATGTCTGACTAGAAGTTTTGGCTCATGTTTTACCTGGTTCAAACGACGGGTTCATGTCTGACTGGAAGTTTAGGTTCATGTTTGACCTGGTTTCAAACAACGAGTTCATATCTAACTCGAATTTTAGGTTCATGTTTGACCTGAGTTCAAACAACGGGTTCATGTCTGACTCGAAGTTTAGGTTAATGTTTGAGATAGTTTCAAACAACGGGTTCATGTCTGACTCGAAGTTTAAGTTCGTGGTTAACCTGGCTTCAAACGACGGGTTCATGTCTGACTCGATGTTTAGGTTCACGTTTGACCTGGTTTCAAACAACGGGTTCATGTTTGACTCGAAGTTTAGGTTCATGTTTGACCTGGTTTCAAACAACGGGTTCATGTCTGACTCAAAGTTTAGGTTCATGTTTGACCTGGTTTCAAACAACGGGTTCATGTCTGACTCGAAGTTTAGGTTCAGGTTTGACCTGGTTTCAAACGACAGGTTCATGTGTGACTCGAAGCTTAGGTTCATGGTTAACCTGGTTCAAATGACGGGTTCATGTCTGACTCGAAGTTTAGGTTCATCTTTGACCTGGTTTCAAACAACGGGTTCATGTCTGACTCGAAGTTTAGTTTCATGTTTGACCTGAGTTCAAACAATGGGTTCATGTCTGACTCGAAGTTTAGGTTCATGTTTGACCTAGTTTCAAACAACGGGTTCATGTCTGACTCGATGTTTAGGTTCATGTTTGACCTTGTTTCAAACAACGGGTTCATGTCTGACTCGAAGTTTAGGTTCATGTTTGACCTGGTTTCAAACAACGGGTTCATGACTGACTCGAAGTTTAGGTTCATGTTTCACCTGGTTTCAAACAACGGGTTCATGTCTGACTCGAAGTTTAGGCTCATGTTTGACCTGGTTCAAACGACGGGTACATGTCTGACTGGAAGTTTAGGTTCATGTTTGACCTGGTTTCAAACAAGGAGTTCATATCTGACTCGAAGTTTAGGTTCATGTTTGTCCTGGTTTCAAACAACGGGTTCATGTCTGACTCAAAGTTTAGGTTCATGTTTGACCTAGTTTCAAACAACGGGTTCATGTTTGATTCGAAGTTTAGGTTCATGTTTGACCTGGTTTCAAACAACGGGTTCATGTCTGACTCGAAGTTTAGGTTCATATTTGACCTGGTTTCAAATGACGGTTTCATGTCTGACTCGAGGTTTAGGTTCATGTTTGACATGGTTTCAAATGACGGGTTCATGTCTGACTAGAAGTTTTGGCTCATGTTTTACCTGGTTCAAACGACGGGTTCATGTCTGACTAGAAGTTTAGGTTCATGTTTGACCTGGTTTCAAACAACGAGTTCATATCTAACTCGAATTTTAGGTTCATGTTTGACCTAAGTTCAAACAACGGGTTCATGTCTGACTCGAAGTTTAGGTTAATGTTTGAGATAGTTTCAAACAACGGGTTCATGTCTGACTCGAAGTTTAAGTTCATGTTTGACCTGGCTTCAAACGACGGGTTCATGTCTGACTCGATGTTTAGGTTCACGTTTGACCTGGTTTCAAACAACGGTTTCATGTTTGACTCGAAGTTTAGGTTCATGTTTGACCTGGTTTCAAACAACGGGTTCATGACTGACTCGAAGTTTAGGTTCATGTTTCACCTGGTTTCAAACAACGGGTTCATGTCTGACTCGAAGTTTAGGCTCATGTTTGACCTGGTTCAAACGACGGGTACATGTCTGACTGGAAGTTTAGGTTCATGTTTGACCTGGTTTCAAACAAGTAGTTCATATCTGACTCGAAGTTTAGGTTCATGTTTGTCCTGGTTTCAAACAACGGGTTCATGTCTGACTCGAAGTTTAGGTTCATGTTTGACCTAGTTTCAAACAACGGGTTCATGTTTGATTCGAAGTTTAGGTTCATGTTTGACCTGGTTTCAAACAACGGGTTCATGTCTGACTCGAAGTTTAGGTTCATATTTGACCTGGTTTCAAATGACGGTTTCATGTCTGACTCGAGGTTTAGGTTCATGTTTGACATGGTTTCAAATGACGGGTTCATATCTGACTAGAAGTTTTGGCTCATGTTTTACCTGGTTCAAACGACGGGTTCATGTCTGACTGGAAGTTTAGGTTCATGTTTGACCTGGTTTCAAACAACGAGTTCATATCTAACTCGAATTTTAGGTTCATGTTTGACCTGAGTTCAAACAACGGGTTCATGTCTGACTCGAAGTTTAGGTTAATGTTTGAGATAGTTTCAAACAACGGGTTCATGTCTGACTCGAAGTTTAAGTTCGTGGTTAACTTGGCTTTAAACGACGGGTTCATGTCTGACTCGATGTTTAGGTTCACGTTTGACCTGGTTTCAAACAACGGGTTCATGTTTGACTCGAAGTTTAGGTTCATGTTTGACCTGGTTTCAAACAACGGGTTCATGACTGACTCGAAGTTTAGGTTCATGTTTCACCTGGTTTCAAACAACGGGTTCATTTCTGACTCGAAGTTTAGGCTCATGTTTGACCTGGTTCAAACGACGGGTACATGTCTGACTGGAAGTTTAGGTTCATGTTTGACCTGGTTTCAAACAAGGAGTTCATATCTGACTCGATGGTTAGGTTCACATTTGACCTAGTTTCAAACAACGGGTTCATGTTTGACTCGAAGTTTAGGTTCATGTTTGACCTGGTTTCAAACAACGGGTTCATGTTTGATTCGAAGTTTAGGTTCATGTTTGACCTGGTTTCAAACAACGGGTTCATGTCTGACTCGAAGTTTAGGTTCATATTTGACCTGGTTTCAAATGACGGTTTCATGTCTGACTCGAGGTTTAGGTTCATGTTTGACATGGTTTCAAATGACGGGTTCATGTCTGACTAGAAGTTTTGGCTCATGTTTTACCTGGTTCAAACGACGGGTTCATGTCTGACTGGAAGTTTAGGTTCATGTTTGACCTGGTTTCAAACAACGAGTTCATATCTAACTCGAATTTTAGGTTCATGTTTGACCTGAGTTCAAACAACGGGTTCATGTCTGACTCGAAGTTTAGGTTAATGTTTGAGATAGTTTCAAACAACGCGTTCATGTCTGACTCGAAGTTTAAGTTCGTGGTTAACTTGGCTTTAAACGACGGGTTCATGTCTGACTCGATGTTTAGGTTCATGTTTGACCTTGTTTCAAACAACGGGTTCATGTCTGACTCGAAGTTTAGGTTCATGTTTGACCTGGTTTCAAACAACGGGTTCATGACTGACTCGAAGTTTAGGTTCATGTTTCACCTGGTTTCAAACAACGGGTTCATGTCTGACTCGAAGTTTAGGCTCATGTTTGACCTGGTTCAAACGACGGGTACATGTCTGACTGGAAGTTTAGGTTCATGTTTGACCTGGTTTCAAACAAGGAGTTCATATCTGACTCGAAGTTTAGGTTCATGTTTGTCCTGGTTTCAAACAACGGGTTCATGTCTGACTCAAAGTTTAGGTTCATGTTTGACCTAGTTTCAAACAACGGGTTCATGTTTGATTCGAAGTTTAGGTTCATGTTTGACCTGGTTTCAAACAACGGGTTCATGTCTGACTCGAAGTTTAGGTTCATATTTGACCTGGTTTCAAATGACGGTTTCATGTCTGACTCGAGGTTTAGGTTCATGTTTGACATGGTTTCAAATGACGGGTTCATGTCTGACTAGAAGTTTTGGCTCATGTTTTACCTGGTTCAAACGACGGGTTCATGTCTGACTAGAAGTTTAGGTTCATGTTTGACCTGGTTTCAAACAACGAGTTCATATCTAACTCGAATTTTAGGTTCATGTTTGACCTAAGTTCAAACAACGGGTTCATGTCTGACTCGAAGTTTAGGTTAATGTTTGAGATAGTTTCAAACAACGGGTTCATGTCTGACTCGAAGTTTAAGTTCATGTTTGACCTGGCTTCAAACGACGGGTTCATGTCTGACTCGATGTTTAGGTTCACGTTTGACCTGGTTTCAAACAACGGTTTCATGTTTGACTCGAAGTTTAGGTTCATGTTTGACCTGGTTTCAAACAACGGGTTCATGACTGACTCGAAGTTTAGGTTCATGTTTCACCTGGTTTCAAACAACGGGTTCATTTCTGACTCGAAGTTTAGGCTCATGTTTGACCTGGTTCAAACGACGGGTACATGTCTGACTGGAAGTTTAGGTTCATGTTTGACCTGGTTTCAAACAAGGAGTTCATATCTGACTCGATGGTTAGGTTCACATTTGACCTAGTTTCAAACAACGGGTTCATGTTTGACTCGAAGTTTAGGTTCATGTTTGACCTGGTTTCAAACAACGGGTTCATGTTTGATTCGAAGTTTAGGTTCATGTTTGACCTGGTTTCAAACAACGGGTTCATGTCTGACTCGAAGTTTAGGTTCATATTTGACCTGGTTTCAAATGACGGTTTCATGTCTGACTCGAGGTTTAGGTTCATGTTTGACATGGTTTCAAATGACGGGTTCATGTCTGACTAGAAGTTTTGGCTCATGTTTTACCTGGTTCAAACGACGGGTTCATGTCTGACTGGAAGTTTAGGTTCATGTTTGACCTGGTTTCAAACAACGAGTTCATATCTAACTCGAATTTTAGGTTCATGTTTGACCTGAGTTCAAACAACGGGTTCATGTCTGACTCGAAGTTTAGGTTAATGTTTGAGATAGTTTCAAACAACGCGTTCATGTCTGACTCGAAGTTTAAGTTCGTGGTTAACTTGGCTTTAAACGACGGGTTCATGTCTGACTCGATGTTTAGGTTCATGTTTGACCTTGTTTCAAACAACGGGTTCATGTCTGACTCGAAGTTTAGGTTCATGTTTGACCTGGTTTCAAACAACGGGTTCATGACTGACTCGAAGTTTAGGTTCATGTTTCACCTGGTTTCAAACAACGGGTTCATGTCTGACTCGAAGTTTAGGCTCATGTTTGACCTGGTTCAAACGACGGGTACATGTCTGACTGGAAGTTTAGGTTCATGTTTGACTTGGTTTCAAACAAGGAGTTCATATCTGACTCGAAGTTTAGGTTCATGTTTGTCCTGGTTTCAAACAACGGGTTCATGTCTGACTCAAAGTTTAGGTTCATGTTTGACCTAGTTTCAAACAACGGGTTCATGTTTGATTCGAAGTTTAGGTTCATGTTTGACCTGGTTTCAAACAACGGGTTCATGTCTGACTCGAAGTTTAGGTTCATATTTGACCTGGTTTCAAATGACGGTTTCATGTCTGACTCGAGGTTTAGGTTCATGTTTGACATGGTTTCAAATGACGGGTTCATGTCTGACTAGAAGTTTTGGCTCATGTTTTACCTGGTTCAAACGACGGGTTCATGTCTGACTAGAAGTTTAGGTTCATGTTTGACCTGGTTTCAAACAACGAGTTCATATCTAACTCGAATTTTAGGTTCATGTTTGACCTAAGTTCAAACAACGGGTTCATGTCTGACTCGAAGTTTAGGTTAATGTTTGAGATAGTTTCAAACAACGGGTTCATGTCTGACTCGAAGTTTAAGTTCATGTTTGACCTGGCTTCAAACGACGGGTTCATGTCTGACTCGATGTTTAGGTTCACGTTTGACCTGGTTTCAAACAACGGTTTCATGTTTGACTCGAAGTTTAGGTTCATGTTTGACCTGGTTTCAAACAACGGGTTCATGACTGACTCGAAGTTTAGGTTCATGTTTCACCTGGTTTCAAACAACGGGTTCATGTCTGACTCGAAGTTTAGGCTCATGTTTGACCTGGTTCAAACGACGGGTACATGTCTGACTGGAAGTTTAGGTTCATGTTTGACCTGGTTTCAAACAAGTAGTTCATATCTGACTCGAAGTTTAGGTTCATGTTTGTCCTGGTTTCAAACAACGGGTTCATGTCTGACTCGAAGTTTAGGTTCATGTTTGACCTAGTTTCAAACAACGGGTTCATGTTTGATTCGAAGTTTAGGTTCATGTTTGACCTGGTTTCAAACAACGGGTTCATGTCTGACTCGAAGTTTAGGTTCATATTTGACCTGGTTTCAAATGACGGTTTCATGTCTGACTCGAGGTTTAGGTTCATGTTTGACATGGTTTCAAATGACGGGTTCATATCTGACTAGAAGTTTTGGCTCATGTTTTACCTGGTTCAAACGACGGGTTCATGTCTGACTGGAAGTTTAGGTTCATGTTTGACCTGGTTTCAAACAACGAGTTCATATCTAACTCGAATTTTAGGTTCATGTTTGACCTGAGTTCAAACAACGGGTTCATGTCTGACTCGAAGTTTAGGTTAATGTTTGAGATAGTTTCAAACAACGGGTTCATGTCTGACTCGAAGTTTAAGTTCGTGGTTAACTTGGCTTTAAACGACGGGTTCATGTCTGACTCGATGTTTAGGTTCACGTTTGACCTGGTTTCAAACAACGGGTTCATGTTTGACTCGAAGTTTAGGTTCATGTTTGACCTGGTTTCAAACAACGGGTTCATGACTGACTCGAAGTTTAGGTTCATGTTTCACCTGGTTTCAAACAACGGGTTCATTTCTGACTCGAAGTTTAGGCTCATGTTTGACCTGGTTCAAACGACGGGTACATGTCTGACTGGAAGTTTAGGTTCATGTTTGACCTGGTTTCAAACAAGGAGTTCATATCTGACTCGATGGTTAGGTTCACATTTGACCTAGTTTCAAACAACGGGTTCATGTTTGACTCGAAGTTTAGGTTCATGTTTGACCTGGTTTCAAACAACGGGTTCATGTTTGATTCGAAGTTTAGGTTCATGTTTGACCTGGTTTCAAACAACGGGTTCATGTCTGACTCGAAGTTTAGGTTCATATTTGACCTGGTTTCAAATGACGGTTTCATGTCTGACTCGAGGTTTAGGTTCATGTTTGACATGGTTTCAAATGACGGGTTCATGTCTGACTAGAAGTTTTGGCTCATGTTTTACCTGGTTCAAACGACGGGTTCATGTCTGACTGGAAGTTTAGGTTCATGTTTGACCTGGTTTCAAACAACGAGTTCATATCTAACTCGAATTTTAGGTTCATGTTTGACCTGAGTTCAAACAACGGGTTCATGTCTGACTCGAAGTTTAGGTTAATGTTTGAGATAGTTTCAAACAACGCGTTCATGTCTGACTCGAAGTTTAAGTTCGTGGTTAACCTGGCTTCAAACGACGGGTTCATGTCTGACTCGATGTTTAGGTTCACGTTTGACCTGGTTTCAAACAACGGGTTCATGTTTGACTCGAAGTTTAGGTTCATGTTTGACCTGGTTTCAAACAACGGGTTCATGTCTGACTCGAAGTTTAGGTTCATGTTTGACCTGGTTTCAAACAACGGGTTCATGTCTGACTCGAAGTTTAGGTTCAGGTTTGACCTGGTTTCAAACGACAGGTTCATGTCTAACTCGAAGCTTAGGTTCATGGTTAACCTGGTTCAAATGACGGGTTCATGTCTGACTCGAAGTTTAGGTTCATCTTTGACCTGGTTTCAAACAACGGGTTCATGTCTGACTCGAAGTTTAGTTTCATGTTTGACCTGAGTTCAAACAATGGGTTCATGTCTGACTCGAAGTTTAGGTTCATGTTTGACCTAGTTTCAAACAACGGGTTCATGTCTGACTCGATGTTTAGGTTCATGTTTGACCTTGTTTCAAACAACGGGTTCATGTCTGACTCGAAGTTTAGGTTCATGTTTGACCTGGTTTCAAACAACGGGTTCATGACTGACTCGAAGTTTAGGTTCATGTTTCACCTGGTTTCAAACAACGGGTTCATGTCTGACTCGAAGTTTAGGCTCATGTTTGACCTGGTTCAAACGACGGGTACATGTCTGACTGGAAGTTTAGGTTCATGTTTGACCTGGTTTCAAACAAGGAGTTCATATCTGACTCGAAGTTTAGGTTCATGTTTGTCCTGGTTTCAAACAACGGGTTCATGTCTGACTCAAAGTTTAGGTTCATGTTTGACCTAGTTTCAAACAACGGGTTCATGTTTGATTCGAAGTTTAGGTTCATGTTTGACCTGGTTTCAAACAATGGGTTCATGTCTGACTCGAAGTTTAGGTTCATATTTGACCTGGTTTCAAATGACGGTTTCATGTCTGACTCGAGGTTTAGGTTCATGTTTGACATGGTTTCAAATGACGGGTTCATGTCTGACTAGAAGTTTTGGCTCATGTTTTACCTGGTTCAAACGACGGGTTCATGTCTGACTGGAAGTTTAGGTTCATGTTTGACCTGGTTTCAAACAACGAGTTCATATCTAACTCGAATTTTAGGTTCATGTTTGACCTGAGTTCAAACAACGGGTTCATGTCTGACTCGAAGTTTAGGTTAATGTTTGAGATAGTTTCAAACAACGGGTTCATGTCTGACTCGAAGTTTAAGTTCGTGGTTAACCTGGCTTCAAACGACGGGTTCATGTCTGACTCGATGTTTAGGTTCACGTTTGACCTGGTTTCAAACAACGGGTTCATGTTTGACTCGAAGTTTAGGTTCATGTTTGACCTGGTTTCAAACAACGGGTTCATGTCTGACTCGAAGTTTAGGTTCATGTTTGACCTGGTTTCAAACAACGGGTTCATGTCTGACTCGAAGTTTAGGTTCAGGTTTGACCTGGTTTCAAACGACAGGTTCATGTCTGACTCGAAGCTTAGGTTCATGGTTAACCTGGTTCAAATGACGGGTTCATGTCTGACTCGAAGTTTAGGTTCATCTTTGACCTGGTTTCAAACAACGGGTTCATGTCTGACTCGAAGTTTAGTTTCATGTTTGACCTGAGTTCAAACAATGGGTTCATGTCTGACTCGAAGTTTAGGTTCATGTTTGACCTAGTTTCAAACAACGGGTTCATGTCTGACTCGATGTTTAGGTTCATGTTTGACCTTGTTTCAAACAACGGGTTCATGTCTGACTCGAAGTTTAGGTTCATGTTTGACCTGGTTTCAAACAACGGGTTCATGACTGACTCGAAGTTTAGGTTCATGTTTCACCTGGTTTCAAACAACGGGTTCATGTCTGACTCGAAGTTTAGGCTCATGTTTGACCTGGTTCAAACGACGGGTACATGTCTGACTGGAAGTTTAGGTTCATGTTTGACCTGGTTTCAAACAAGGAGTTCATATCTGACTCGAAGTTTAGGTTCATGTTTGTCCTGGTTTCAAACAACGGGTTCATGTCTGACTCAAAGTTTAGGTTCATGTTTGACCTAGTTTCAAACAACGGGTTCATGTTTGATTCGAAGTTTAGGTTCATGTTTGACCTGGTTTCAAACAATGGGTTCATGTCTGACTCGAAGTTTAGGTTCATATTTGACCTGGTTTCAAATGACGGTTTCATGTCTGACTCGAGGTTTAGGTTCATGTTTGACATGGTTTCAAATGACGGGTTCATGTCTGACTAGATGTTTTGGCTCATGTTTTACCTGGTTCAAACGACGGGTTCATGTCTGACTGGAAGTTTAGGTTCATGTTTGACCTGGTTTCAAACAACGAGTTCATATCTAACTCGAATTTTAGGTTCATGTTTGACCTGAGTTCAAACAACGGGTTCATGTCTGACTCGAAGTTTAGGTTAATGTTTGAGATAGTTTCAAACAACGGGTTCATGTCTGACTCGAAGTTTAAGTTCATGTTTGACCTGGCTTCAAACGACGGGTTCATGTCTGACTCGATGTTTAGGTTCACGTTTGACCTGGTTTCAAACAACGGGTTCATGTTTGACTCGAAGTTTAGGTTCATGTTTGACCTGGTTTCAAACAACGGGTTCATGACTGACTCGAAGTTTAGGTTCATGTTTCACCTGGTTTCAAACAACGGGTTCATGTCTGACTCGAAGTTTAGGCTCATGTTTGACCTGGTTCAAACGACGGGTACATGTCTGACTGGAAGTTTAGGTTCATGTTTGACCTGGTTTCAAACAAGGAGTTCATATCTGACTCGAAGTTTAGGTTCATGTTTGTCCTGGTTTCAAACAACGGGTTCATGTCTGACTCGAAGTTTAGGTTCATGTTTGACCTAGTTTCAAACAACGGGTTCATGTTTGATTCGAAGTTTAGGTTCATGTTTGACCTGGTTTCAAACAACGGGTTCATGTCTGACTCGAAGTTTAGGTTCATATTTGACCTTGTTTCAAATGACGGTTTCATGTCTGACTCGAGGTTTAGGTTCATGTTTGACATGGTTTCAAATGACGGGTTCATGTCTGACTAGAAGTTTAGGCTCATGTTTTACCTGGTACAAACGACGGGTTCATGTCTGACTGGATGTTTAGGTTCATGTTTGACCTGGTTTCAAACAACGAGTTCATATCTGACTCGAATTTTAGGTTCATGTTTGACCTGAGTTCAAACAACGGATTCATGTCTGACTCGAAGTTTAGGTTCATGTTTGACCTAGTTTCAAACAACGGGTTCATGTCTGACTCGAAGTTTAAGTTCATGTTTGAACTGGCTTCAAATGACGGGTTCATGTCTGACTCGAAGTTTAGGTTCATGTTTGACCTGACTTCAAATGACGGGTTCATGTCTGACTCGAAGTTTAGGTTCATGTTTGACTTGGTTTCAAACAACGGGTTCATTTCTGACTCGAATTTTAGGTTCATGTTTGACCTTGTTTCAAACGACGGGTTCATGTCTGACTCGATGGTTAGGTTCACATTTGACCTGGTTTCAAACAACGGGTTCATGTTTGACTCAAAGTTTAGGTTCATGTTTGACCTGGTTTCAAACAACGGGTTCATGTTTGATTCGAAGTTTAGGTTCATGTTTGACCTGGTTTCAAACAACGGGTTCATGTCTGACTCGAAGTTTAGGTTCATATTTGACCTGGTTTCAAATGACGGTTTCATGTCTGACTCGAGGTTTAGGTTCATGTTTGACATGGTTTCAAATGACGGGTTCATGTCTGACTAGAAGTTTTGGCTCATGTTTTACCTGGTTTAAACGACGGGTTCATGTCTGACTGGAAGTTTAGGTTCATGTTTGACCTGGTTTCAAACAACGAGTTCATATCTAACTCGAATTTTAGGTTCATGTTTGACCTGAGTTCAAACAACGGGTTCATGTCTGACTCGAAGTTTAGGTTAATGTTTGAGATAGTTTCAAACAACGGGTTCATGTCTGACTCGAAGTTTAAGTTCGTGGTTAACCTGGCTTCAAACGACGGGTTCATGTCTGACTCGATGTTTAGGTTCACGTTTGACCTGGTTTCAAACAACGGGTTCATGTTTGACTCGAAGTTTAGGTTCATGTTTGACCTGGTTTCAAACAACGGGTTCATGTCTGACTCGAAGTTTAGGTTCATGTTTGACCTGGTTTCAAACAACGGGTTCATGTCTGACTCCAAGTTTAGGTTCAGGTTTGACCTGGTTTCAAACGACAGGTTCATGTCTGACTCGAAGCTTAGGTTCATGGTTAACCTGGTTCAAATGACGGGTTCATGTCTGACTCGAAGTTTAGGTTCATCTTTGACCTGGTTTCAAACAACGGGTTCATGTCTGACTCGGAGTTTAGTTTCATGTTTGACCTGAGTTCAAACAATGGGTTCATGTCTGACTCGAAGTTTAGGTTCATGTTTGACCTAGTTTCAAACAACGGGTTCATGTCTGACTCGATGTTTAGGTTCATGTTTGACCTTGTTTCAAACAACGGGTTCATGTCTGACTCGAAGTTTAGGTTCATGTTTGACCTGGCTTCAAATGACGGGTTCATGTCTGACTCGAAGTTTAGGTTCATGTTTCACCTGGTTTCAAACAACGGGTTCATGTCTGACTCGAAGTTTAGGCTCATGTTTGACCTGGTTCAAACGACGGGTACATGTCTGACTGGAAGTTTAGGTTCATGTTTGACCTGGTTTCAAACAAGGAGTTCATATCTGACTCGAAGTTTAGGTTCATGTTTGTCCTGGTTTCAAACAACGGGTTCATGTCTGACTCGAAGTTTAGGTTCATGTTTGACCTAGTTTCAAACAACGGGTTCATGTTTGATTCGAAGTTTAGGTTCATGTTTGACCTGGTTTCAAACAACGGGTTCATGTCTGACTCGAAGTTTAGGTTCATATTTGACCTGGTTTCAAATGACGGTTTCATGTCTGACTCGAGGTTTAGGTTCATGTTTGACATGGTTTCAAATGACGGGTTCATGTCTGACTAGAAGTTTAGGCTCATGTTTTACCTGGTACAAACGACGGGTTCATGTCTGACTGGATGTTTAGGTTCATGTTTGACCTGGTTTCAAACAACGAGTTCATATCTGACTCGTATTTTAGGTTCATGTTTGACCTGAGTTCAAACAACGGATTCATGTCTGACTCGAAGCTTAGGTTCATGTTTGACCTAGTTTCAAACAACGGGTTCATGTCTGACTCGAAGTTTAAGTTCATGTTTGAACTGGCTTCAAATGACGGGTTCATGTCTGACTCGAAGTTTAGGTTCATGTTTGACCTGGCTTCAAATGACGGGTTCATGTCTGACTCGAAGTTTAGGTTCATGTTTGACTTGGTTTCAAACAACGGGTTCATTTCTGACTCGAATTTTAGGTTCATGTTTGACCTTGTTTCAAACGACGGGTTCATGTCTGACTCGATGGTTAGGTTCACATTTGACCTAGTTTCAAACAACGGGTTCATGTTTGACTCGAAGTTTAGGTTCACGTTTGACCTGGTTTCAAACAACGGGTTCATGTTTGACTCGAAGTTTAGGTTCATGTTTGACCTGGTTTCAAACAACGAGTTCATGACTGACTCGAAGTTTAGGTTCATGTTTCACCTGGTTTCAAACAACGGGTTCATGTCTGACTCGAAGTTTAGGCTCATGTTTGACCTGGTTCAAACGACGGGTACATGTCTGACTGGAAGTTTAGGTTCATGTTTGACCTGGTTTCAAACAAGGAGTTCATATCTGACTCGAAGTTTAGGTTCATGTTTGTCCTGGTTTCAAACAACGGGTTCATGTCTGACTCGAAGTTTAGGTTCATGTTTGACCTAGTTTCAAACAACGGGTTCATGTTTGATTCGAAGTTTAGGTTCATGTTTGACCTGGTTTCAAACAACGGGTTCATGTCTGACTCGAAGTTTAGGTTCATATTTGACCTTGTTTCAAATGACGGTTTCATGTCTGACTCGAGGTTTAGGTTCATGTTTGACATGGTTTCAAATGACGGGTTCATGTCTGACTAGAAGTTTAGGCTCATGTTTTACCTGGTACAAACGACGGGTTCATGTCTGACTGGATGTTTAGGTTCATGTTTGACCTGGTTTCAAACAACGAGTTCATATCTGACTCGAATTTTAGGTTCATGTTTGACCTGAGTTCAAACAACGGATTCATGTCTGACTCGAAGTTTAGGTTCATGTTTGACCTAGTTTCAAACAACGGGTTCATGTCTGACTCGAAGTTTAAGTTCATGTTTGAACTGGCTTCAAATGACGGGTTCATGTCTGACTCGAAGTTTAGGTTCATGTTTGACCTGACTTCAAATGACGGGTTCATGTCTGACTCGAAGTTTAGGTTCATGTTTGACTTGGTTTCAAACAACGGGTTCATTTCTAGCTCGAATTTTAGGTTCATGTTTGACCTTGTTTCAAACGAGGGGTTCATGTCTGACTCGATGGTTAGGTTCACATTTGACCTGGTTTCAAACAACGGGTTCATGTTTGACTCAAAGTTTAGGTTCATGTTTGACCTGGTTTCAAACAACGGGTTCATGTTTGATTCGAAGTTTAGGTTCATGTTTGACCTGGTTTCAAACAACGGGTTCATGTCTGACTCGAAGTTTAGGTTCATATTTGACCTGGTTTCAAATGACGGTTTCATGTCTGACTCGAGGTTTAGGTTCATGTTTGACATGGTTTCAAATGACGGGTTCATGTCTGACTAGAAGTTTTGGCTCATGTTTTACCTGGTTTAAACGACGGGTTCATGTCTGACTGGAAGTTTAGGTTCATGTTTGACCTGGTTTCAAACAACGAGTTCATATCTAACTCGAATTTTAGGTTCATGTTTGACCTGAGTTCAAACAACGGGTTCATGTCTGACTCGAAGTTTAGGTTAATGTTTGAGATAGTTTCAAACAACGGGTTCATGTCTGACTCGAAGTTTAAGTTCGTGGTTAACCTGGCTTCAAACGACGGGTTCATGTCTGACTCGATGTTTAGGTTCACGTTTGACCTGGTTTCAAACAACGGGTTCATGTTTGACTCGAAGTTTAGGTTCATGTTTGACCTGGTTTCAAACAACGGGTTCATGTCTGACTCGAAGTTTAGGTTCATGTTTGACCTGGTTTCAAACAACGGGTTCATGTCTGACTCCAAGTTTAGGTTCAGGTTTGACCTGGTTTCAAACGACAGGTTCATGTCTGACTCGAAGCTTAGGTTCATGGTTAACCTGGTTCAAATGACGGGTTCATGTCTGACTCGAAGTTTAGGTTCATCTTTGACCTGGTTTCAAACAACGGGTTCATGTCTGACTCGGAGTTTAGTTTCATGTTTGACCTGAGTTCAAACAATGGGTTCATGTCTGACTCGAAGTTTAGGTTCATGTTTGACCTAGTTTCAAACAACGGGTTCATGTCTGACTCGAAGTTTAGGCTCATGTTTGACCTGGTTCAAACGACGGGTACATGTCTGACTGGAAGTTTAGGTTCATGTTTGACCTGGTTTCAAACAAGGAGTTCATATCTGACTCGAAGTTTAGGTTCATGTTTGTCCTGGTTTCAAACAACGGGTTCATGTCTGACTCGAAGTTTAGGTTCATGTTTGACCTAGTTTCAAACAACGGGTTCATGTTTGATTCGAAGTTTAGGTTCATGTTTGACCTGGTTTCAAACAACGGGTTCATGTCTGACTCGAAGTTTAGGTTCATATTTGACCCTGTTTCAAATGACGGTTTCATGTCTGACTCGAGGTTTAGGTTCATGTTTGACATGGTTTCAAATGACGGGTTCATGTCTGACTAGAAGTTTAGGCTCATGTTTTACCTGGTACAAACGACGGGTTCATGTCTGACTGGATGTTTAGGTTCATGTTTGACCTGGTTTCAAACAACGAGTTCATATCTGACTCGAATTTTAGGTTCATGTTTGACCTGAGTTCAAACAACGGATTCATGTCTGACTCGAAGTTTAGGTTCATGTTTGACCTAGTTTCAAACAACGGGTTCATGTCTGACTCGAAGTTTAAGTTCATGTTTGAACTGGCTTCAAATGACGGGTTCATGTCTGACTCGAAGTTTAGGTTCATGTTTGACCTGACTTCAAATGACGGGTTCATGTCTGACTCGAAGTTTAGGTTCATGTTTGACTTGGTTTCAAACAACGGGTTCATTTCTGACTCGAATTTTAGGTTCATGTTTGACCTTGTTTCAAACGACGGGTTCATGTCTGACTCGATGGTTAGGTTCACATTTGACCTGGTTTCAAACAACGGGTTCATGTTTGACTCAAAGTTTAGGTTCATGTTTGACCTGGTTTCAAACAACGGGTTCATGTTTGATTCGAAGTTTAGGTTCATGTTTGACCTGGTTTCAAACAACGGGTTCATGTCTGACTCGAAGTTTAGGTTCATATTTGACCTGGTTTCAAATGACGGTTTCATGTCTGACTCGAGGTTTAGGTTCATGTTTGACATGGTTTCAAATGACGGGTTCATGTCTGACTAGAAGTTTTGGCTCATGTTTTACCTGGTTTAAACGACGGGTTCATGTCTGACTGGAAGTTTAGGTTCATGTTTGACCTGGTTTCAAACAACGAGTTCATATCTAACTCGAATTTTAGGTTCATGTTTGACCTGAGTTCAAACAACGGGTTCATGTCTGACTCGAAGTTTAGGTTAATGTTTGAGATAGTTTCAAACAACGGGTTCATGTCTGACTCGAAGTTTAAGTTCGTGGTTAACCTGGCTTCAAACGACGGGTTCATGTCTGACTCGATGTTTAGGTTCACGTTTGACCTGGTTTCAAACAACGGGTTCATGTTTGACTCGAAGTTTAGGTTCATGTTTGACCTGGTTTCAAACAACGGGTTCATGTCTGACTCGAAGTTTAGGTTCATGTTTGACCTGGTTTCAAACAACGGGTTCATGTCTGACTCCAAGTTTAGGTTCAGGTTTGACCTGGTTTCAAACGACAGGTTCATGTCTGACTCGAAGCTTAGGTTCATGGTTAACCTGGTTCAAATGACGGGTTCATGTCTGACTCGAAGTTTAGGTTCATCTTTGACCTGGTTTCAAACAACGGGTTCATGTCTGACTCGGAGTTTAGTTTCATGTTTGACCTGAGTTCAAACAATGGGTTCATGTCTGACTCGAAGTTTAGGTTCATGTTTGACCTAGTTTCAAACAACGGGTTCATGTCTGACTCGATGTTTAGGTTCATGTTTGACCTTGTTTCAAACAACGGGTTCATGTCTGACTCGAAGTTTAGGTTCATGTTTGACCTGGCTTCAAATGACGGGTTCATGTCTGACTCGAAGTTTAGGTTCATGTTTCACCTGGTTTCAAACAACGGGTTCATGTCTGACTCGAAGTTTAGGCTCATGTTTGACCTGGTTCAAACGACGGGTACATGTCTGACTGGAAGTTTAGGTTCATGTTTGACCTGGTTTCAAACAAGGAGTTCATATCTGACTCGAAGTTTAGGTTCATGTTTGTCCTGGTTTCAAACAACGGGTTCATGTCTGACTCGAAGTTTAGGTTCATATTTGACCTAGTTTCAAACAACGGGTTCATGTTTGATTCGAAGTTTAGGTTCATGTTTGACCTGGTTTCAAACAACGGGTTCATGTCTGACTCGAAGTTTAGGTTCATATTTGACCTGGTTTCAAATGACGGTTTCATGTCTGACTCGAGGTTTAGGTTCATGTTTGACATGGTTTCAAATGACGGGTTCATGTCTGACTAGAAGTTTAGGCTCATGTTTTACCTGGTACAAACGACGGGTTCATGTCTGACTGGATGTTTAGGTTCATGTTTGACCTGGTTTCAAACAACGAGTTCATATCTGACTCGAATTTTAGGTTCATGTTTGACCTGAGTTCAAACAACGGATTCATGTCTGACTCGAAGCTTAGGTTCATGTTTGACCTAGTTTCAAACAACGGGTTCATGTCTGACTCGAAGTTTAAGTTCATGTTTGAACTGGCTTCAAATGACGGGTTCATGTCTGACTCGAAGTTTAGGTTCATGTTTGACCTGGCTTCAAATGACGGGTTCATGTCTGACTCGAAGTTTAGGTTCATGTTTGACTTGGTTTCAAACAACGGGTTCATTTCTGACTCGAATTTTAGGTTCATGTTTGACCTTGTTTCAAACGACGGGTTCATGTCTGACTCGATGGTTAGGTTCACATTTGACCTAGTTTCAAACAACGGGTTCATGTTTGACTCGAAGTTTAGGCTCACGTTTGACCTGGTTTCAAACAACGGGTTCATGTTTGACTCGAAGTTTAGGTTCATGTTTGACCTGGTTTCAAACAACGAGTTCATGACTGACTCGAAGTTTAGGTTCATGTTTCACCTGGTTTCAAACAACGGGTTCATGTCTGACTCGAAGTTTAGGCTCATGTTTGACCTGGTTCAAACGACGGGTACATGTCTGACTGGAAGTTTAGGTTCATGTTTGACCTGGTTTCAAACAAGGAGTTCATATCTGACTCGAAGTTTAGGTTCATGTTTGTCCTGGTTTCAAACAACGGGTTCATGTCTGACTCGAAGTTTAGGTTCATGTTTGACCTAGTTTCAAACAACGGGTTCATGTTTGATTCGAAGTTTAGGTTCATGTTTGACCTGGTTTCAAACAACGGGTTCATGTCTGACTCGAAGTTTAGGTTCATATTTGACCTTGTTTCAAATGACGGTTTCATGTCTGACTCGAGGTTTAGGTTCATGTTTGACATGGTTTCAAATGACGGGTTCATGTCTGACTAGAAGTTTAGGCTCATGTTTTACCTGGTACAAACGACGGGTTCATGTCTGACTGGATGTTTAGGTTCATGTTTGACCTGGTTTCAAACAACGAGTTCATATCTGACTCGAATTTTAGGTTCATGTTTGACCTGAGTTCAAACAACGGATTCATGTCTGACTCGAAGTTTAGGTTCATGTTTGACCTAGTTTCAAACAACGGGTTCATGTCTGACTCGAAGTTTAAGTTCATGTTTGAACTGGCTTCAAATGACGGGTTCATGTCTGACTCGAAGTTAAGGTTCATGTTTGACCTGACTTCAAATGACGGGTTCATGTCTGACTCGAAGTTTAGGTTCATGTTTGACTTGGTTTCAAACAACGGGTTCATTTCTGACTCGAATTTTAGGTTCATGTTTGACCTTGTTTCAAACGACGGGTTCATGTCTGACTCGATGGTTAGGTTCACATTTGACCTGGTTTCAAACAACGGGTTCATGTTTGACTCAAAGTTTAGGTTCATGTTTGACCTGGTTTCAAACAACGGGTTCATGTTTGATTCGAAGTTTAGGTTCATGTTTGACCTGGTTTCAAACAACGGGTTCATGTCTGACTCGAAGTTTAGGTTCATATTTGACCTGGTTTCAAATGACGGTTTCATGTCTGACTCGAGGTTTAGGTTCATGTTTGACATGGTTTCAAATGACGGGTTCATGTCTGACTAGAAGTTTTGGCTCATGTTTTACCTGGTTTAAACGACGGGTTCATGTCTGACTGGAAGTTTAGGTTCATGTTTGACTGGTTTCAAACAACGAGTTCATATCTAACTCGAATTTTAGGTTCATGTTTGACCTGAGTTCAAACAACGGGTTCATGTCTGACTCGAAGTTTAGGTTAATGTTTGAGATAGTTTCAAACAACGGGTTCATGTCTGACTCGAAGTTTAAGTTCGTGGTTAACCTGGCTTCAAACGACGGGTTCATGTCTGACTCGATGTTTAGGTTCACGTTTGACCTGGTTTCAAACAACGGGTTCATGTTTGACTCGAAGTTTAGGTTCATGTTTGACCTGGTTTCAAACAACGGGTTCATGTCTGACTCGAAGTTTAGGTTCATGTTTGACCTGGTTTCAAACAACGGGTTCATGTCTGACTCCAAGTTTAGGTTCAGGTTTGACCTGGTTTCAAACGACAGGTTCATGTCTGACTCGAAGCTTAGGTTCATGGTTAACCTGGTTCAAATGACGGGTTCATGTCTGACTCGAAGTTTAGGTTCATCTTTGACCTGGTTTCAAACAACGGGTTCATGTCTGACTCGGAGTTTAGTTTCATGTTTGACCTGAGTTCAAACAATGGGTTCATGTCTGACTCGAAGTTTAGGTTCATGTTTGACCTAGTTTCAAACAACGGGTTCATGTCTGACTCGAAGTTTAGGCTCATGTTTGACCTGGTTCAAACGACGGGTACATGTCTGACTGGAAGTTTAGGTTCATGTTTGACCTGGTTTCAAACAAGGAGTTCATATCTGACTCGAAGTTTAGGTTCATGTTTGTCCTGGTTTCAAACAACGGGGTCATGTCTGACTCGAAGTTTAGGTTCATGTTTGACCTAGTTTCAAACAACGGGTTCATGTTTGATTCGAAGTTTAGGTTCATGTTTGACCTGGTTTCAAACAACGGGTTCATGTCTGACTCGAAGTTTAGGTTCATATTTGACCTTGTTTCAAATGACGGTTTCATGTCTGACTCGAGGTTTAGGTTCATGTTTGACATGGTTTCAAATGACGGGTTCATGTCTGACTAGAAGTTTAGGCTCATGTTTTACCTGGTACAAACGACGGGTTCATGTCTGACTGGATGTTTAGGTTCATGTTTGACCTGGTTTCAAACAACGAGTTCATATCTGACTCGAATTTTAGGTTCATGTTTGACCTGAGTTCAAACAACGGATTCATGTCTGACTCGAAGTTTAGGTTCATGTTTGACCTAGTTTCAAACAACGGGTTCATGTCTGACTCGAAGTTTAAGTTCATGTTTGAACTGGCTTCAAATGACGGGTTCATGTCTGACTCGAAGTTTAGGTTCATGTTTGACCTGACTTCAAATGACGGGTTCATGCCTGACTCGAAGTTTAGGTTCATGTTTGACTTGGTTTCAAACAACGGGTTCATTTCTGACTCGAATTTTAGGTTCATGTTTGACCTTGTTTCAAACGACGGGTTCATGTCTGACTCGATGGTTAGGTTCACATTTGACCTGGTTTCAATCAACGGGTTCATGTTTGACTCAAAGTTTAGGTTCATGTTTGACCTGGTTTCAAACAACGGGTTCATGTTTGATTCGAAGTTTAGGTTCATGTTTGACCTGGTTTCAAACAACGGGTTCATGTCTGACTCGAAGTTTAGGTTCATATTTGACCTGGTTTCAAATGACGGTTTCATGTCTGACTCGAGGTTTAGGTTCATGTTTGACATGGTTTCAAATGATGGGTTCATGTCTGACTAGAAGTTTTGGCTCATGTTTTACCTGGTTTAAACGACGGGTTCATGTCTGACTGGAAGTTTAGGTTCATGTTTGACCTGGTTTCAAACAACGAGTTCATATCTAACTCGAATTTTAGGTTCATGTTTGACCTGAGTTCAAACAACGGGTTCATGTCTGACTCGAAGTTTAGGTTAATGTTTGAGATAGTTTCAAACAACGGGTTCATGTCTGACTCGAAGTTTAAGTTCGTGGTTAACCTGGCTTCAAACGACGGGTTCATGTCTGACTCGATGTTTAGGTTCACGTTTGACCTGGTTTCAAACAACGGGTTCATGTTTGACTCGAAGTTTAGGTTCATGTTTGACCTGGTTTCAAACAACGGGTTCATGTCTGACTCGAAGTTTAGGTTCATGTTTGACCTGGTTTCAAACAACGGGTTCATGTCTGACTCCAAGTTTAGGTTCAGGTTTGACCTGGTTTCAAACGACAGGTTCATGTCTGACTCGAAGCTTAGGTTCATGGTTAACCTGGTTCAAATGACGGGTTCATGTCTGACTCGAAGTTTAGGTTCATCTTTGACCTGGTTTCAAACAACGGGTTCATGTCTGACTCGGAGTTTAGTTTCATGTTTGACCTGAGTTCAAACAATGGGTTCATGTCTGACTCGAAGTTTAGGTTCATGTTTGACCTAGTTTCAAACAACGGGTTCATGTCTGACTCGATGTTTAGGTTCATGTTTGACCTTGTTTCAAACAACGGGTTCATGTCTGACTCGAAGTTTAGGTTCATGTTTGACCTGGCTTCAAATGACGGGTTCATGTCTGACTCGAAGTTTAGGTTCATGTTTCACCTGGTTTCAAACAACGGGTTCATGTCTGACTCGAAGTTTAGGCTCATGTTTGACCTGGTTCAAACGACGGGTACATGTCTGACTGGAAGTTTAGGTTCATGTTTGACCTGGTTTCAAACAAGGAGTTCATATCTGACTCGAAGTTTAGGTTCATGTTTGTCCTGGTTTCAAACAACGGGTTCATGTCTGACTCGAAGTTTAGGTTCATGTTTGACCTAGTTTCAAACAACGGGTTCATGTTTGATTCGAAGTTTAGGTTCATGTTTGACCTGGTTTCAAACAACGGGTTCATGTCTGACTCGAAGTTTAGGTTCATATTTGACCTGGTTTCAAATGACGGTTTCATGTCTGACTCGAGGTTTAGGTTCATGTTTGACATGGTTTCAAATGACGGGTTCATGTCTGACTAGAAGTTTAGGCTCATGTTTTACCTGGTACAAACGACGGGTTCATGTCTGACTGGATGTTTAGGTTCATGTTTGACCTGGTTTCAAACAACGAGTTCATATCTGACTCGAATTTTAGGTTCATGTTTGACCTGAGTTCAAACAACGGATTCATGTCTGACTCGAAGCTTAGGTTCATGTTTGACCTAGTTTCAAACAACGGGTTCATGTCTGACTCGAAGTTTAAGTTCATGTTTGAACTGGCTTCAAATGACGGGTTCATGTCTGACTCGAAGTTTAGGTTCATGTTTGACCTGGCTTCAAATGACGGGTTCATGTCTGACTCGAAGTTTAGGTTCATGTTTGACTTGGTTTCAAACAACGGGTTCATTTCTGACTCGAATTTTAGGTTCATGTTTGACCTTGTTTCAAACGACGGGTTCATGTCTGACTCGATGGTTAGGTTCACATTTGACCTAGTTTCAAACAACGGGTTCATGTTTGACTCGAAGTTTAGGTTCATGTTTGACCTGGTTTCAAACAACGGGTTCATGTTTGATTCGAAGTTTAGGTTCATGTTTGACCTGGTTTCAAACAACGGGTTCATGTCTGACTCGAAGTTTAGGTTCATATTTGACCTGGTTTCAAATGACGGTTTCATGTCTGACTCGAGGTTTAGGTTCATGTTTGACATGGTTTCAAATGACGGGTTCATGTCTGACTAGAAGTTTTGGCTCATGTTTTACCTGGTTCAAACGACGGGTTCATGTCTGACTGGAAGTTTAGGTTCATGTTTGACCTGGTTTCAAACAACGAGTTCATATCTAACTCGAATTTTAGGTTCATGTTTGACCTGAGTTCAAACAACGGGTTCATGTCTGACTCGAAGTTTAGGTTAATGTTTGAGATAGTTTCAAACAACGGGTTCATGTCTGACTCGAAGTTTAAGTTCGTGGTTAACCTGGCTTCAAACGACGGGTTCATGTCTGACTCGATGTTTAGGTTCACGTTTGACCTGGTTTCAAACAACGGGTTCTTGTTTGACTCGAAGTTTAGGTTCATGTTTGACCTGGTTTCAAACAACGGGTTCATGTCTGACTCGAAGTTTAGGTTCATGTTTGACCTGGTTTCAAACAACGGGTTCATGTCTGACTCGAAGTTTAGGTTCAGGTTTGACCTGGTTTCAAACGACAGGTTCATGTCTGACTCGAAGCTTAGGTTCATGGTTAACCTGGTTCAAATGACGGGTTCATGTCTGACTCGAAGTTTAGGTTCATCTTTGACCTGGTTTCAAACAACGGGTTCATGTCTGACTCGAAGTTTAGTTTCATGTTTGACCTGAGTTCAAACAATGGGTTCATGTCTGACTCGAAGTTTAGGTTCATGTTTGACCTAGTTTCAAACAACGGGTTCATGTCTGACTCGATGTTTAGGTTCATGTTTGACCTTGTTTCAAACAACGGGTTCATGTCTGACTCGAAGTTTAGGTTCATGTTTGACCTGGTTTCAAACAACGGGTTCATGACTGACTCGAAGTTTAGGTTCATGTTTCACCTGGTTTCAAACAACGGGTTCATGTCTGACTCGAAGTTTAGGCTCATGTTTGACCTGGTTCAAACGACGGGTACATGTCTGACTGGAAGTTTAGGTTCATGTTTGACCTGGTTTCAAACAAGGAGTTCATATCTGACTCGAAGTTTAGGTTCACATTTGACCTGGTTTCAAACAACGGGTTCATGTCTGACTCAAATTTTAGGTTCATGTTTGACCTAGTTTCAAACAACGGGTTCATGTTTGATTCGAAGTTTAGGTTCATGTTTGACCTGGTTTCAAACAACGGGTTCATGTCTGACTCGAAGTTTAGGTTCATATTTGACCTGGTTTTAAATGACGGTTTCATGTCTGACTCGAGGTTTAGGTTCATGTTTGACATGGTTTCAAATGACAGGTTCATGTCTGACTAGAAGTTTTGGCTCATGTTTTACCTGGTTCAAACGACGGGTTCATGTCTGACTGGAAGTTTAGGTTCATGTTTGACCTGGTTTCAAACAACGAGTTCATATCTAACTCGAATTTTAGGTTCATGTTTGACCTGAGTTCAAACAACGGGTTCATGTCTGACTCGAAGTTTAGGTTAATGTTTGAGATAGTTTCAAACAACGGGTTCATGTCTGACTCGAAGTTTAAGTTCGTGGTTAACCTGGCTTCAAACGACGGGTTCATGTCTGACTCGATGTTTAGGTTCACGTTTGACCTGGTTTCAAACAACGGGTTCATGTTTGACTCGAAGTTTAGGTTCATGTTTGACCTGGTTTCAAACAACGGGTTCATGTCTGACTCGAAGTTTAGGTTCATGTTTGACCTGGTTTCAAACAACGGGTTCATGTCTGACTCGAAGTTTAGGTTCAGGTTTGACCTGGTTTCAAACGACAGGTTCATGTCTGACTCGAAGCTTAGGTTCATGGTTAACCTGGTTCAAATGACGGGTTCATGTCTGACTCGAAGTTTAGGTTCATCTTTGACCTGGTTTCAAACAACGGGTTCATGTCTGACTCGAAGTTTAGTTTCATGTTTGACCTGAGTTCAAACAATGGGTTCACGTCTGACTCGAAGTTTAGGTTCATGTTTGACCTAGTTTCAAACAACGGGTTCATGTCTGACTCGATGTTTAGGTTCATGTTTGACCTTGTTTCAAACAACGGGTTCATGTCTGACTCGAAGTTTAGGTTCATGTTTGACCTGGTTTCAAACAACGGGTTCATGACTGACTCGAAGTTTAGGTTCATGTTTCACCTGGTTTCAAACAACGGGTTCATGTCTGACTCGAAGTTTAGGCTCATGTTTGACCTGGTTCAAACGACGGGTACATGTCTGACTGGAAGTTTAGGTTCATGTTTGACCTGGTTTCAAACAAGGAGTTCATATCTGACTCGAAGTTTAGGTTCATGTTTGTCCTGGTTTCAAACAACGGGTTCATGTCTGACTCAAAGTTTAGGTTCATGTTTGACCTAGTTTCAAACAACGGGTTCATGTTTGATTCGAAGTTTAGGTTCATGTTTGACCTGGTTTCAAACAATGGGTTCATGTCTGACTCGAAGTTTAGGTTCATATTTGACCTGGTTTCAAATGACGGTTTCATGTCTGACTCGAGGTTTAGGTTCATGTTTGACATGGTTTCAAATGACGGGTTCATGTCTGACTAGAAGTTTTGGCTCATGTTTTACCTGGTTCAAACGACGGGTTCATGTCTGACTGGAAGTTTAGGTTCATGTTTGACCTGGTTTCAAACAACGAGTTCATATCTAACTCGAATTTTAGGTTCATGTTTGACCTGAGTTCAAACAACGGGTTCATGTCTGACTCGAAGTTTAGGTTAATGTTTGAGATAGTTTCAAACAACGGGTTCATGTCTGACTCGAAGTTTAAGTTCGTGGTTAACCTGGCTTCAAACGACGGGTTCATGTCTGACTCGATGTTTAGGTTCACGTTTGACCTGGTTTCAAACAACGGGTTCATGTTTGACTCGAAGTTTAGGTTCATGTTTGACCTGGTTTCAAACAACGGGTTCATGTCTGACTCGAAGTTTAGGTTCATGTTTGACCTGGTTTCAAACAACGGGTTCATGTCTGACTCGAAGTTTAGGTTCAGGTTTGACCTGGTTTCAAACGACAGGTTCATGTCTGACTCGAAGCTTAGGTTCATGGTTAACCTGGTTCAAATGACGGGTTCATGTCTGACTCGAAGTTTAGGTTCATCTTTGACCTGGTTTCAAACAACGGGTTCATGTCTGACTCGAAGTTTAGTTTCATGTTTGACCTGAGTTCAAACAATGGGTTCATGTCTGACTCGAAGTTTAGGTTCATGTTTGACCTAGTTTCAAACAACGGGTTCATGTCTGACTCGATGTTTAGGTTCATGTTTGACCTTGTTTCAAACAACGGGTTCATGTCTGACTCGAAGTTTAGGTTCATGTTTGACCTGGTTTCAAACAACGGGTTCATGACTGACTCGAAGTTTAGGTTCATGTTTCACCTGGTTTCAAACAACGGGTTCATGTCTGACTCGAAGTTTAGGCTCATGTTTGACCTGGTTCAAACGACGGGTACATGTCTGACTGGAAGTTTAGGTTCATGTTTGACCTGGTTTCAAACAAGGAGTTCATATCTGACTCGAAGTTTAGGTTCATGTTTGTCCTGGTTTCAAACAACGGGTTCATGTCTGACTCAAAGTTTAGGTTCATGTTTGACCTAGTTTCAAACAACGGGTTCATGTTTGATTCGAAGTTTAGGTTCATGTTTGACCTGGTTTCAAACAATGGGTTCATGTCTGACTCGAAGTTTAGGTTCATATTTGACCTGGTTTCAAATGACGGTTTCATGTCTGACTCGAGGTTTAGGTTCATGTTTGACATGGTTTCAAATGACGGGTTCATGTCTGACTAGATGTTTTGGCTCATGTTTTACCTGGTTCAAACGACGGGTTCATGTCTGACTGGAAGTTTAGGTTCATGTTTGACCTGGTTTCAAACAATGAGTTCATATCTAACTCGAATTTTAGGTTCATGTTTGACCTGAGTTCAAACAACGGGTTCATGTCTGACTCGAAGTTTAGGTTAATGTTTGAGATAGTTTCAAACAACGGGTTCATGTCTGACTCGAAGTTTAAGTTCATGTTTGACCTGGCTTCAAACGACGGGTTCATGTCTGACTCGATGTTTAGGTTCACGTTTGACCTGGTTTCAAACAACGGGTTCATGTTTGACTCGAAGTTTAGGTTCATGTTTGACCTGGTTTCAAACAACGGGTTCATGACTGACTCGAAGTTTAGGTTCATGTTTCACCTGGTTTCAAACAACGGGTTCATGTCTGACTCGAAGTTTAGGCTCATGTTTGACCTGGTTCAAACGACGGGTACATGTCTGACTGGAAGTTTAGGTTCATGTTTGACCTGGTTTCAAACAAGGAGTTCATATCTGACTCGAAGTTTAGGTTCATGTTTGTCCTGGTTTCAAACAACGGGTTCATGTCTGACTCGAAGTTTAGGTTCATGTTTGACCTAGTTTCAAACAACGGGTTCATGTTTGATTCGAAGTTTAGGTTCATGTTTGACCTGGTTTCAAACAACGGGTTCATGTCTGACTCGAAGTTTAGGTTCATATTTGACCTTGTTTCAAATGACGGTTTCATGTCTGACTCGAGGTTTAGGTTCATGTTTGACATGGTTTCAAATGACGGGTTCATGTCTGACTAGAAGTTTAGGCTCATGTTTTACCTGGTACAAACGACGGGTTCATGTCTGACTGGATGTTTAGGTTCATGTTTGACCTGGTTTCAAACAACGAGTTCATATCTGACTCGAATTTTAGGTTCATGTTTGACCTGAGTTCAAACAACGGATTCATGTCTGACTCGAAGTTTAGGTTCATGTTTGACCTAGTTTCAAACAACGGGTTCATGTCTGACTCGAAGTTTAAGTTCATGTTTGAACTGGCTTCAAATGACGGGTTCATGTCTGACTCGAAGTTTAGGTTCATGTTTGACCTGACTTCAAATGACGGGTTCATGTCTGACTCGAAGTTTAGGTTCATGTTTGACTTGGTTTCAAACAACGGGTTCATTTCTGACTCGAATTTTAGGTTCATGTTTGACCTTGTTTCAAACGACGGGTTCATGTCTGACTCGATGGTTAGGTTCACATTTGACCTGGTTTCAAACAACGGGTTCATGTTTGACTCGAAGTTTAGGTTCATGTTTGACCTGGTTTCAAACAACGGGTTCATGTTTGATTCGAAGTTTAGGTTCATGTTTGACCTGGTTTCAAACAACGGGTTCATGTCTGACTCGAAGTTTAGGTTCATATTTGATCTGGTTTCAAATGACGGTTTCATGTCTGACTCGAGGTTTAGGTTCATGTTTGACATGGTTTCAAATGACGGGTTCATGTCTGACTAGAAGTTTTGGCTCATGTTTTACCTGGTTTAAACGACGGGTTCATGTCTGACTGGAAGTTTAGGTTCATGTTTGACCTGGTTTCAAACAACGAGTTCATATCTAACTCGAATTTTAGGTTCATGTTTGACCTGAGTTCAAACAACGGGTTCATGTCTGACTCGAAGTTTAGGTTAATGTTTGAGATAGTTTCAAACAACGGGTTCATGTCTGACTCGAAGTTTAAGTTCGTGGTTAACCTGGCTTCAAACGACGGGTTCATGTCTGACTCGATGTTTAGGTTCACGTTTGACCTGGTTTCAAACAACGGGTTCATGTTTGACTCGAAGTTTAGGTTCATGTTTGACCTGGTTTCAAACAACGGGTTCATGTCTGACTCGAAGTTTAGGTTCATGTTTGACCTGGTTTCAAACAACGGGTTCATGTCTGACTCCAAGTTTAGGTTCAGGTTTGACCTGGTTTCAAACGACAGGTTCATGTCTGACTCGAAGCTTAGGTTCATGGTTAACCTGGTTCAAATGACGGGTTCATGTCTGACTCGAAGTTTAGGTTCATCTTTGACCTGGTTTCAAACAACGGGTTCATGTCTGACTCGGAGTTTAGTTTCATGTTTGACCTGAGTTCAAACAATGGGTTCATGTCTGACTCGAAGTTTAGGTTCATGTTTGACCTAGTTTCAAACAACGGGTTCATGTCTGACTCGATGTTTAGGTTCATGTTTGACCTTGTTTCAAACAACGGGTTCATGTCTGACTCGAAGTTTAGGTTCATGTTTGACCTGGCTTCAAATGACGGGTTCATGTCTGACTCGAAGTTTAGGTTCATGGTTCACCTGGTTTCAAACAACGGGTTCATGTCTGACTCGAAGTTTAGGCTCATGTTTGACCTGGTTCAAACGACGGGTACATGTCTGACTGGAAGTTTAGGTTCATGTTTGACCTGGTTTCAAACAAGGAGTTCATATCTGACTCGAAGTTTAGGTTCATGTTTGTCCTGGTTTCAAACAACGGGTTCATGTCTGACTCGAAGTTTAGGTTCATGTTTGACCTAGTTTCAAACAACGGGTTCATGTTTGATTCGAAGTTTAGGTTCATGTTTGACCTGGTTTCAAACAACGGGTTCATGTCTGACTCGAAGTTTAGGTTCATATTTGACCTGGTTTCAAATGACAGTTTCATGTCTGACTCGAGGTTTAGGTTCATGTTTGACATGGTTTCAAATGACGGGTTCATGTCTGACTAGAAGTTTTGGCTCATGTTTTACCTGGTTCAAACGACGGGTTCATGTCTGACTGGAAGTTTAGGTTCATGTTTGACCTGGTTTCAAACAACGGGTTCATGTCTGACTCGAAGTTTAGGTTCAGGTTTGACCTAGTTTCAAACGACGGGTTCATGTCTGACTCGAAGCTTAGGTTCGTGGTTAACCTGGTTCAAATGACGGGTTCATGTCTGACTCGAAGTTTAGGTTCATGTTTGACCTGGTTTCAAACAACGGGTTCATGTCTGACTCGAAGTTTAGTTTCATGTTTGACCTAAGTTCAAACAATGGGTTCATGTCTGACTCGAAGTTTAGGTTCATGTTTGACCTGGTTTCAAACAACGGGTTCATGTCTGACTCGATGTTTAGGTTCATGTTTGACCTGGTTTCAAACAACGGGTTCATGTCTGACTCGAAGTTTAGGTTCATGTTTGACCTGGTTTCAAACGACGGGTTCATGTCTGACTCGAACTTTAGGCTCATGTTTGACCTGGTTCAAACGAAGGGTACATGTCTGACTGGAAGTTTAGGTTCATGTTTGACCTGGTTTCAAACAAAGAGTTCATATCTGACTCGAAGTTTAGGTTCATGTTTGACTTGATTTCAAACAACGGGTTCATGTCTGACTTGAAGTTTAGGTTCATGTTTGACCTAGTTTCAAACAACGGGTTCATGTCTGACTCGAAGTTTAAGTTCATGTTTGACCTGGCTTCAAATGACGGGTTCATGTCTGACTCGAAGTTTAGATTCATGTTTGACATGGTTTCAAACAACAGGTTCATGTCTGACTCGAAGTTTAGGTTCATGTTTAACTAAGTTTCAAACAACGGGTTCATGTCTGACTCGAAGTTTAGGTTTAGGTTTGACCTGGTTTCAAACGACGAGTTCATGTCTGACTCGAAGCTTAGGTTCATGTTTGACCTGGCTTCAAATGACGGATTCTTGTCTAACTCGAAGTTTAGGTTCAAGTTTGACCTGGTTTCAAACAACGAGTTCATATCTGACTCGAATTTTAGGTTCATGTTTGACCTGAGTTCAAACAACGGGTTCATGTCTGACTCGAAGTTTAGGTTCATGTTTGACCTAGTTTCAAACAATGGGTTCTTGTCTGACTCGAAGTTTAAGTTCATGTTTGACTTGGCTTCAAATGACGGGTTCATGTCTGACTCGAAGTTTAGGTTCATGTTTGACCTGGTTTCAAACAACAGGTTCATGTCTGACTCGAAGTTTAGGTTCATGTTTGACCTGGTTTCAAACAACGGGTTCATGTCTGACTCGAAGTTTAGGTTCAGGTTTGACCAAGTTTCAAACGACGGGTTCATGTCTGACTCGAAGTTTAGGTTCATGGTTAACCTGGTTCAAATGACGGGTTCATGTCTGACTCGAAGTTTAGGTTCATGTTTGACCTGGTTTCAAACAACGGGTTCATGTCTGACTCGAAGTTTAGTTTCATGTTTGACCTGAGTTCAAACAATGGGTTCATGTCTGACTCGAAGTTTAGGTTCATGTTTGACCTGGTTTCAAACAACAGGTTCATGTCTGACTCGATGTTTAGGTTCATGTTTGACCTGGTTTCAAACAACGGGTTCATGTCTGACTCGAAGTTTAGGTTCATGTTTGACCTGGTTTCAAACAACGGGTTCATGTCTGACTCGAACTTTAGGCTCATGTTTGACCTGGTTCAAACGACGGGTACATGTCTGACTGGAAGTTTAGGTTCATGTTTGACCTGGTTTCAAACAACGAGTTCATATCTGACTCGAAGTTTAGGTTCATGTTTGACTTGATTTCAAACAACGGGTTCATGTCTGACTCTAAGTTTAGGTTCATGTTTGACCTAGTTTCAAACAACGGGTTCATGTCTGACTCGAAGTTTAAGTTCATGTTTGACCTGGCTTCAAATGACGGGTTCATGTCTGACTCGAAGTTTAGGTTCATGTTTGACCTGGTTTCAAACAACAGGTTCATGTCTGACTCGAAGTTTAGGTTCATGTTTAACTTGGTTTCAAACAACGGGTTCATGTCTGACTCGAAGTTTAAGTTCATGTTTGACCTGAGTTCAAACAACGGGTTCATGTCTGACTCGAAGTTTAGGTTAATGTTTGAGATAGTTTCAAACAACGGGTTCATGTCTGACTCGAAGTTTAAGTTCATGTTTGACCTGGCTTCAAACGACGGGTTCATGTCTGACTCGATGTTTATGTTCACGTTTGACCTGGTTTCAAACAACGGGTTCATGTTTGACTCGAAGTTTAGGTTCATGTTTGACCTGGTTTCAAACAACGGGTTCATGTCTGATTCGAAGTTTAGGTTCATGTTTGACCTGGTTTCAAACAACAGGTTCATGTCTGACTCGAAGTTTAGGTTCAGGTTTGACCTAGTTTCAAACGACGGGTTCATGTCTGACTCGAAGCTTAGGTTCATGTTTAACTTGGTTTCAAACAACGGGTTCATGTCTGACTCGAAGTTTAAGTTCATGTTTGACCTGAGTTCAAACAACGGGTTCATGTCTGACTCGAAGTTTAGGTTAATGTTTGAGATAGTTTCAAACAACGGGTTCATGTCTGACTCGAAGTTTAAGTTCATGTTTGACCTGAGTTCAAACAACGGGTTCATGTCTGACACGAAGTTTAGGTTAATGTTTGAGATAGTTTCAAACAACGGGTTCATGTCTGACTCGAAGTTTAAGTTCATGTTTGACCTGGCTTCAAACGACGGGTTCATGTCTGACTCGATGTTTAGGTTCACGTTTGACCTGGTTTCAAACAACGGGTTCATGTTTGACTCGAAGTTTAGGTTCAGGTTTGACCTGGTTTCAAACGACGGGTTCATGTCTGACTCGAAGCTTAGGTTCTTGTTTGACCTGGTTCAAATGACGGGTTCATGTCTGACTCGAAGTTTAGGTTCATGTTTGACCTGGTTTCAAACAACTGGTTCATGTCTGACTCGAAGTTTAGTTTCATGTTTGACCTGAGTTCCAACAACGAGTTAATGTCTGACTCGAAGTTTAGGTACAGGTTTGACCTAGTTTCAAACGACGGGTTCATGTCTGACTCGAAGCTTAGGTTCATGGTTAACCTGGTTCAAATGACGGGTTCATGTCTGACTCGAAGTTTAGGTTCATGTTTGACCTGGTTTCAAACAACGGGTTCATGTCTGACTCGAAGTTTAGTTTCATGTTTGACCTGAGTTCAAACAATGGGTTCATGTCTGACTCGAAGTTTAGGTTCATGTTTGACCTGGTTTCAAACAACAGGTTCATGTCTGACTCGATGTTTAGGTTCATGTTTGACCTGGTTTCAAACAACGGGTTCATGTCTGACTCGAAGTTTAGGTTCATGTTTGACCTGGTTTCAAACAACGGGTTCATGTCTGACTCGAACTTTAGGCTCATGTTTGACCTGGTTCAAACGACGGGTACATGTCTGACTAGAAGTTTAGGTTCATGTTTGACCTGGTTTCAAACAACGAGTTCATATCTGACTCGAAGTTTAGGTTCATGTTTGACTTGATTTCAAACAACAGGTTCATGTCTGACTCTAAGTTAGGTTCATGTTTGACCTAGTTTCAAACAACGGGTTCATGTCTGACTCGAAGTTTAAGTTCATGTTTGACCTGGCTTCAAATGACGGGTTCATGTCTGACTCGAAGTTTAGGTTCATGTTTGACCTGGTTTCAAACAACAGGTTCATGTCTGACTCGAAGTTTAGGTTCATGTTTAACTTGGTTTCAAACAACGGGTTCATGTCTGACTCGAAGTTTAAGTTCATGTTTGACCTGAGTTCAAACAACGGGTTCATGTCTGACTCGAAGTTTAGGTTAATGTTTGAGATAGTTTCAAACAACGGGTTCATGTCTGACTCGAAGTTTAAGTTCATGTTTGACCTGAGTTCAAGCAACGGGTTCATGTCTGACACGAAGTTTAGGTTAATGTTTGAGATAGTTTCAAACAACGGGTTCATGTCTGACTCGAAGTTTAAGTTCATGTTTGACCTGGCTTCAAACGACGGGTTCATGTCTGCCTCGATGTTTAGGTTCACGTTTGACCTGGTTTCAAACAACGGGTTCATGTTTGACTCGAAGTTTAGGTTCAAGTTTGACCTGGTTTCAAACGACGGGTTCATGTCTGACTCGAAGCTTAGGTTCTTGTTTGACCTGGTTCAAATGACGGGTTCATGTCTGACTCGAAGTTTAGGTTCATGTTTGACCTGGTTTCAAACAACTGGTTCATGTCTGACTCGAAGTTTAGTTTCATGTTTGACCTGAGTTCCAACAACGAGTTAATGTCTGACTCGAAGTTTAGGTACAGGTTTGACCTAGTTTCAAACGACGGGTTCATGTCTGACTCGAAGCTTAGGTTCATGGTTAACCTGGTTCAAATGACGGGTTGATGTCTGACTCGAAGTTTAGGTTCATGTTTGACCTGGTTTCGAACAACGGGTTCATGTCTGACTCGAAGTTTAGTTTCATGTTTGACCTGAGTTCAAACAATGGGTTCATGTCTGACTCGAAGTTTAGGTTCATGTTTGACCTGGTTTCAAACAACAGGTTCATGTCTGACTCGATGTTTAGGTTCATGTTTGACCTGGTTTCAAACAACGGGTTCATGTCTGACTCGAAGTTTAGGTTCATGTTTGACCTGGTTTCAAACAACGGGTTCATGTCTGACTCGAAGTTTAGTTTCATGTTTGACCTGAGTTCAAACAATGGGTTCATGTCTGACTCGAAGTTTAGGTTCATGTTTGACCTGGTTTCAAACAACAGGTTCATGTCTGACTCGATGTTTAGGTTCATGTTTGACCTGGTTTCAAACAACGGGTTCATGTCTGACTCGAAGTTTAGGTTCATGTTTGACCTGGTTTCAAACAACGGGTTCATGTCTGACTCGAACTTTAGGCTCATGTTTGACCTGGTTCAAACGACGGGTACATGTCTGACTAGAAGTTTAGGTTCATGTTTGACCTGGTTTCAAACAACGAGTTCATATCTGACTCGAAGTTTAGGTTCATGTTTGACTTGATTTCAAACAACAGGTTCATGTCTGACTCTAAGTTAGGTTCATGTTTGACCTAGTTTCAAACAACGGGTTCATGTCTGACTCGAAGTTTAAGTTCATGTTTGACCTGGCTTCAAATGACGGGTTCATGTCTGACTCGAAGTTTAGGTTCATGTTTGACCTGGTTTCAAACAACAGGTTCATGTCTGACTCGAAGTTTAGGTTCATGTTTAACTTGGTTTCAAACAACGGGTTCATGTCTAACTCGAAGTTTAAGTTCATGTTTGACCTGAGTTCAAACAACGGGTTCATGTCTGACTCGAAGTTTAGGTTAATGTTTGAGATAGTTTCAAACAACGGGTTCATGTCTGACTCGAAGTTTAAGTTCATGTTTGACCTGGCTTCAAACGACGGGTTCATGTCTGACTCGATGTTTATGTTCACGTTTGACCTGGTTTCAAACAACGGGTTCATGTTTGACTCGAAGTTTAGGTTCATGTTTGACCTGGTTTCAAACAACGGGTTCATGTCTGATTCGAAGTTTAGGTTCATGTTTGACCTGGTTTCAAACAACAGGTTCATGTCTGACTCGAAGTTTAGGTTCAGGTTTGACCTAGTTTCAAACGACGGGTTCATGTCTGACTCGAAGCTTAGGTTCATGTTTAACTTGGTTTCAAACAACGGGTTCATGTCTGACTCGAAGTTTAAGTTCATGTTTGACCTGAGTTCAAACAACGGGTTCATGTCTGACTCGAAGTTTAGGTTAATGTTTGAGATAGTTTCAAACAACGGGTTCATGTCTGACTCGAAGTTTAAGTTCATGTTTGACCTGAGTTCAAACAACGGGTTCATGTCTGACACGAAGTTTAGGTTAATGTTTGAGATAGTTTCAAACAACGGGTTCATGTCTGACTCGAAGTTTAAGTTCATGTTTGACCTGGCTTCAAACGACGGGTTCATGTCTGACTCGATGTTTAGGTTCACGTTTGACCTGGTTTCAAACAACGGGTTCATGTTTGACTCGAAGTTTAGGTTCAGGTTTGACCTGGTTTCAAACGACGGGTTCATGTCTGACTCGAAGCTTAGGTTCTTGTTTGACCTGGTTCAAATGACGGGTTCATGTCTGACTCGAAGTTTAGGTTCATGTTTGACCTGGTTTCAAACAACTGGTTCATGTCTGACTCGAAGTTTAGTTTCATGTTTGACCTGAGTTCCAACAACGAGTTAATGTCTGACTCGAAGTTTAGGTACAGGTTTGACCTAGTTTCAAACGACGGGTTCATGTCTGACTCGAAGCTTAGGTTCATGGTTAACCTGGTTCAAATGACGGGTTCATGTCTGACTCGAAGTTTAGGTTCATGTTTGACCTGGTTTCGAACAACGGGTTCATGTCTGACTCGAAGTTTAGTTTCATGTTTGACCTGAGTTCAAACAATAGGTTCATGTCTGACTCGAAGTTTAGGTTCATGTTTGACCTGGTTTCAAACAACAGGTTCATGTCTGACTCGATGTTTAGGTTCATGTTTGACCTGGTTTCAAACAACGGGTTCATGTCTGACTCGAAGTTTAGGTTCATGTTTGACCTGGTTTCAAACAACGGGTTCATGTCTGACTCGAACTTTAGGCTCATGTTTGACCTGGTTCAAACGACGGGTACATGTCTGACTAGAAGTTTAGGTTCATGTTTGACCTGGTTTCAAACAACGAGTTCATATCTGACTCGAAGTTTAGGTTCATGTTTGACTTGATTTCAAACAACAGGTTCATGTCTGACTCTAAGTTAGGTTCATGTTTGACCTAGTTTCAAACAACGGGTTCATGTCTGACTCGAAGTTTAAGTTCATGTTTGACCTGGCTTCAAATGACAGGTTCATGTCTGACTCGAAGTTTAGGTTCATGTTTGACCTGGTTTCAAACAACAGGTTCATGTCTGACTCGAAGTTTAGGTTCATGTTTAACTTGGTTTCAAACAACGGGTTCACGTCGGACTCGAAGTTTAAGTTCTTGTTTGAACTGAGTTCAAACAACGGGTTCATGTCTGACTCGAAGTTTAGGTTAATGTTTGAGATAGTTTCAAACAACGGGTTCATGTCTGACTCGAAGTTTAAGTTCATGTTTGACCTGGCTTCAAACGACGGGTTCATGTCTGACTCGATGTTTAGGTTCACGTTTGACCTGGTTTCAAACAACGGGTTCATGTTTGACTCGAAGTTTAGGTTCATGTTTGACCTGGTTTCAAACAACGGGTTCATGTCTGATTCGAAGTTTAGGTTCATGTTTGACCTGGTTTCAAATAACAGGTTCATGTCTGACTCGAAGTTTAGGTTCAGGTTTGACCTAGTTTCAAACGACGGGTTCATGTCTGACTCGAAGCTTAGGTTCGTGGTTAACCTGGTTCAAATGACGGGTTCATGTCTGACTCGAAGTTTAGGTTCATGTTTGACCAGGTTTCAAACAACGGGTTCATGTCTGACTCGAAGTTTAGTTTCATGTTTGACCTGAGTTCAAACAATGGGTTCATGTCTGACTCGAAGTTTAGGTTCATGTTTGACCTGGTTTCAAACAACAGGTTCATTTCTGACTCGATGTTTAGGTTCATGTTTGACCTGGTTTCAAACAATGGGTTCATGTCTGACTCGAAGTTTAGGTTCATGTTTGACCTGGTTTCAAACAACGGGTTCATGTCTGACTCGAGCTTTAGGCTCATGTTTGACCTGGTTCAAACGACGGGTACATGTCTGACTGGAAGTTTAGGTTCATGTTTGACCTGGTTTCAGACAACGAGTTCATATCTGACTCGAAGTTTAGGTTCATGTTTGACTTGATTTCAAACAACAGGTTCATGTCTGACTCTAAGTTAGGTTCATGTTTGACCTAGTTTCAAACAACGGGTTCATGTCTGACTCGAAGTTTAAGTTCATGTTTGACCTGGCTTCAAATGACGGGTTCATGTCTGACTCGAAATTTAGGTTCATGTTTGACCTGGTTTCAAACAACAGGTTCATGTCTGACTCGAAGTTTAGGTTCATGTTTAACTTGGTTTCAAACAACGGGTTCACGTCTGACTCGAAGTTTAAGTTCATGTTTGACCTGAGTTCAAACAACGGGTTCATGTCTGACTCGAAGTTTAGGTTAATGTTTGAGATAGTTTCAAACAACGGGTTCATGTCTGACTCGAAGTTTAAGTTCATGTTTGACCTGGCTTCAAACGACGGGTTCATGTCTGACTCGATGTTTAGGTTCACGTTTGACCTGGTTTCAAACAACGGGTTCATGTTTGACTCGAAGTTTAGGTTCATGTTTGACCTGGTTTCAAACAACGGGTTCATGTCTGATTCGAAGTTTAGGTTCATGTTTGACCTGGTTTCAAATAACAGGTTCATGTCTGACTCGAAGTTTAGGTTCAGGTTTGACCTAGTTTCAAACGACGGGTTCATGTCTGACTCGAAGCTTAGGTTCGTGGTTAACCTGGTTCAAATGACGGGTTCATGTCTGACTCGAAGTTTAGGTTCATGTTTGACCAGGTTTCAAACAACGGGTTCATGTCTGACTCGAAGTTTAGTTTCATGTTTGACCTGAGTTCAAACAATGGGTTCATGTCTGACTCGAAGTTTAGGTTCATGTTTGACCTGGTTCCAAACAACAGGTTCATGTCTGACTCGATGTTTAGGTTCATGTTTGACCTGGTTTCAAACAACGGGTTCATGTCTGACTCGAAGTTTAGGTTCATGTTTGACCTGGTTTCAAACAACGGGTTCATGTCTGACTCGAACTTTAGGCTCATGTTTGACCTGGTTCAAACGACGGGTACATGTCTGACTGGAAGTTTAGGTTCATGTTTGACCTGGTTTCAAACAACGAGTTCATATCTGACTCGAAGTTTAGGTTCATGTTTGACTTGATTTCAAACAACAGGTTCATGTCTGACTCTAAGTTAGGTTCATGTTTGACCTAGTTTCAAACAACGGGTTCATGTCTGACTCGAAGTTTAAGTTCATGTTTGACCTGGCTTCAAATGACGGGTTCATGTCTGACTCGAAGTTTAGGTTCATGTTTGACCTGGCTTCAAACGACGGGTTCATGTCTGACTCGATGTTTAGGTTCACGTTTGACCTGGTTTCAAACAACGGGTTCATGTTTGACTCGAAGTTTAGGTTCAGGTTTGACCTAGTTTCAAACGACGGGTTCATGTCTGACTCGAAGCTTAGGTTCGTGGTTAACCTGGTTCAAATGACGGGTTCATGTCTGACTCGAAGTTTAGGTTCATGTTTGACCAGGTTTCAAACAACGGGTTCATGTCTGACTCGAAGTTTAGTTTCATGTTTGACCTGAGTTCAAACAATGGGTTCATGTCTGACTCGAAGTTTAGGTTCATGTTTGACCTGGTTTCAAACAACAGGTTCATTTCTGACTCGATGTTTAGGTTCATGTTTGACCTGGTTTCAAACAACGGGTTCATGTCTGACTCGAAGTTTAGGTTCATGTTTGACCTGGTTTCAAACAACGGGTTCATGTCTGACTCGAGCTTTAGGCTCATGTTTGACCTGGTTCAAACGACGGGTACATGTCTGACTGGAAGTTTAGGTTCATGTTTGACCTGGTTTCAGACAACGAGTTCATATCTGACTCGAAGTTTAGGTTCATGTTTGACTTGATTTCAAACAACAGGTTCATGTCTGACTCTAAGTTAGGTTCATGTTTGACCTAGTTTCAAACAACGGGTTCATGTCTGACTCGAAGTTTAAGTTCAAGTTTGACCTGGCTTCAAATGACGGGTTCATGTCTGACTCGAAGTTTAGGTTCATGTTTGACCTGGTTTCAAACAACAGGTTCATGTCTGACTCGAAGTTTAGGTTCATGTTTAACTTGGTTTCAAACAACGGGTTCACGTCTGACTCGAAGTTTAAGTTCATGTTTGACCTGAGTTCAAACAACGGGTTCATGTCTGACTCGAAGTTTAGGTTAATGTTTGAGATAGTTTCAAACAACGGGTTCATGTCTGACTCGAAGTTTAAGTTCATGTTTGACCTGGCTTCAAACGACGGGTTCATGTCTGACTCGATGTTTAGGTTCACGTTTGACCTGGTTTCAAACAACGGGTTCATGTTTGACTCGAAGTTTAGGTTCATGTTTGACCTGGTTTCAAACAACGGGTTCATGTCTGATTCGAAGTTTAGGTTCATGTTTGACCTGGTTTCAAATAACAGGTTCATGTCTGACTCGAAGTTTAGGTTCAGGTTTGACCTAGTTTCAAACGACGGGTTCATGTCTGACTCGAAGCTTAGGTTCGTGGTTAACCTGGTTCAAATGACGGGTTCATGTCTGACTCGAAGTTTAGGTTCATGTTTGACCAGGTTTCAAACAACGGGTTCATGTCTGACTCGAAGTTTAGTTTCATGTTTGACCTGAGTTCAACCAATGGGTTCATGTCTGACTCGAAGTTTAGGTTCATGTTTGACCTGGTTCCAAACAACAGGTTCATGTCTGACTCGATGTTTAGGTTCATGTTTGACCTGGTTTCAAACAACGGGTTCATGTCTGACTCGAAGTTTAGGTTCATGTTTGACCTGGTTTCAAACAACGGGTTCATGTCTGACTCGAACTTTAGGCTCATGTTTGACCTGGTTCAAACGACGTGTACATGTCTGACTGGAAGTTTAGGTTCATGTTTGACCTGGTTTCAAACAACGAGTTCATATCTGACTCGAAGTTTAGGTTCATGTTTGACTTGATTTCAAACAACAGGTTCATGTCTGACTCTAAGTTAGGTTCATGTTTGACCTAGTTTCAAACAACGGGTTCATGTCTGACTCGAAGTTTAAGTTCATGTTTGACCTGGCTTCAAATGACGGGTTCATGTCTGACTCGAAGTTTAGGTTCATGTTTGACCTGGCTTCAAACGACGGGTTCATGTCTGACTCGATGTTTAGGTTCACGTTTGACCTGGTTTCAAACAACGGGTTCATGTTTGACTCGAAGTTTAGGTTCAGGTTTGACCTGGTTTCAAACGACGGGTTCATGTCTGACTCGAAGCTTAGGTTCTTGTTTGACCAGGTTCAAATGACGGGTTCATGTCTGACTCGAAGTTTAGGTTCATGTTTGACCTTGTTTCAAACAACTGGTTCATGTCTGACTCGAAGTTTAGTTTCATGTTTGACCTGAGTTCCAACAACGAGTTAATGTCTGACTCGAAGTTTAGGTACAGGTTTGACCTAGTTTCAAACGACGGGTTCATGTCTGACTCGAAGCTTAGGTTCATGGTTAACCTGGTTCAATTGACGGGTTCATGTCTGACTCGAAGTTTAGGTTCATGTTTGACCTGGTTTCGAACAACGGGTTCATGTCTGACTCGAAGTTTAGTTTCATGTTTGACCTGAGTTCAAACAATGGGTTCATGTCTGACTCGAAGTTTAGGTTCATGTTTGACCTGGTTTCAAACAACAGGTTCATGTCTGACTCGATGTTTAGGTTCATGTTTGACCTGGTTTCAAACAACGGGTTCATGTCTGACTCGAAGTTTAGGTTCATGTTTGACCTGGTTTCAAACAACGGGTTCATGTCTGACTCGAACTTTAGGCTCATGTTTGACCTGGTTCAAACGACGGATACATGTCTGACTAGAAGTTTAGGTTCATGTTTGACCTGGTTTCAAACAACGAGTTCATATCTGACTCGAAGTTTAGGTTCATGTTTGACTTGATTTCAAACAACAGGTTCATGTCTGACTCTAAGTTAGGTTCATGTTTGACCTAGTTTCAAACAACGGGTTCATGTCTGACTCGAAGTTTAAGTTCATGTTTGACCTGGCTTCAAATGACGGGTTCATGTCTGACTCGAAGTTTAGGTTCATGTTTGACCTGGTTTCAAACAACAGGTTCATGTCTGACTCGAAGTTTAGGTTCATGTTTAACTTGGTTTCAAACAACGGGTTCATGTCTGACTCGAAGTTTAAGTTCATGTTTGACCTGAGTTCAAACAACGGGTTCATGTCTGACTCGAAGTTTAGGTTAATGTTTGAGATAGTTTCAAACAACGGGTTCATGTCTGACTCGAAGTTTAAGTTCATGTTTGACCTGGCTTCAAACGACGGGTTCATGTCTGACTCGATGTTTATGTTCACGTTTGACCTGGTTTCAAACAACGGGTTCATGTTTGACTCGAAGTTTAGGTTCATGTTTGACCTGGTTTCAAACAACGGGTTCATGTCTGATTCGAAGTTTAGGTTCATGTTTGACCTGGTTTCAAACAACAGGTTCATGTCTGACTCGAAGTTTAGGTTCAGGTTTGACCTAGTTTCAAACGACGGGTTCATGTCTGACTCGAAGCTTAGGTTCATGTTTAACTTGGTTTCAAACAACGGGTTCATGTCTGACTCGAAGTTTAAGTTCATGTTTGACCTGAGTTCAAACAACGGGTTCATGTCTGACTCGAAGTTTAGGTTAATGTTTGAGATAGTTTCAAACAACGGGTTCATGTCTGACTCGAAGTTTAAGTTCATGTTTGACCTGGCTTCAAACGACGGGTTCATGTCTGACTCGATGTTTAGGTTCACGTTTGACCTGGTTTCAAACAACGGGTTCATGTTTGACTCGAAGTTTAGGTTCAGGTTTGACCTGGTTTCAAACGACGGGTTCATGTCTGACTCGAAGCTTAGGTTCTTGTTTGACCAGGTTCAAATGACGGGTTCATGTCTGACTCGAAGTTTAGGTTCATGTTTGACCTGGTTTCAAACAACTGGTTCATGTCTGACTCGAAGTTTAGTTTCATGTTTGACCTGAGTTCCAACAACGAGTTAATGTCTGACTCGAAGTTTAGGTACAGGTTTGACCTAGTTTCAAACGACGGGTTCATGTCTGACTCGAAGCTTAGGTTCATGGTTAACCTGGTTCAAATGACGGGTTCATGTCTGACTCGAAGTTTAGGTTCATGTTTGACCTGGTTTCGAACAACGGGTTCATGTCTGACTCGAAGTTTAGTTTCATGTTTGACCTGAGTTCAAACAATGGGTTCATGTCTGACTCGAAGTTTAGGTTCATGTTTGACCTGGTTTCAAACAACAGGTTCATGTCTGACTCGATGTTTAGGTTCATGTTTGACCTGGTTTCAAACAACGGGTTCATGTCTGACTCGAAGTTTAGGTTCATGTTTGACCTGGTTTCAAACAACGGGTTCATGTCTGACTCGAACTTTAGGCTCATGTTTGACCTGGTTCAAACGACGGGTACATGTCTGACTAGAAGTTTAGGTTCATGTTTGACCTGGTTTCAAACAACGAGTTCATATCTGACTCGAAGTTTAGGTTCATGTTTGACTTGATTTCAAACAACAGGTTCATGTCTGACTCTAAGTTAGGTTCATGTTTGACCTAGTTTCAAACAACGGGTTCATGTCTGACTCGAAGTTTAAGTTCATGTTTGACCTGGCTTCAAATGACGGGTTCATGTCTGACTCGAAGTTTAGGTTCATGTTTGACCTGGTTTCAAACAACAGGTTCATGTCTGACTCGAAGTTTAGGTTCATGTTTATCTTGGTTTCAAACAACGGGTTCATGTCTGACTCGAAGTTTAAGTTCATGTTTGACCTGAGTTCAAACAACGGGTTCATGTCTGACTCGAAGTTTAGGTTAATGTTTGAGATAGTTTCAAACAACGGGTTCATGTCTGACTCGAAGTTTAAGTTCATGTTTGACCTGGCTTCAAACGACGGGTTCATGTCTGACTCGATGTTTATGTTCACGTTTGACCTGGTTTCAAACAACGGGTTCATGTTTGACTCGAAGTTTAGGTTCATGTTTGACCTGGTTTCAAACAACGGGTTCATGTCTGATTCGAAGTTTAGGTTCATGTTTGACCTGGTTTCAAACAACAGGTTCATGTCTGACTCGAAGTTTAGGTTCAGGTTTGACCAAGTTTCAAACGACGGGTTCATGTCTGACTCGAAGATTAGGTTCATGTTTAACTTGGTTTCAAACAACGGGTTCATGTCTGACTCGAAGTTTAAGTTCATGTTTGACCTGAGTTCAAACAACGGGTTCATGTCTGACTCGAAGTTTAGGTTAATGTTTGAGATAGTTTCAAACAACGGGTTCATGTCTGACTCGAAGTTTAAGTTCATGTTTGACCTGAGTTCAAACAACGGGTTCATGTCTGACACGAAGTTTAGGTTAATGTTTGAGATAGTTTCAAACAACGGGTTCATGTCTGACTCGAAGTTTAAGTTCATGTTTGACTTGGCTTCAAACGACGGGTTCATGTCTGACTCGATGTTTAGGTTCACGTTTGACCTGGTTTCAAACAACGGGTTCATGTTTGACTCGAAGTTTAGGTTCAGGTTTGACCTGGTTTCAAACGACGGGTTCATGTCTGACTCGAAGCTTAGGTTCTTATTTGACCAGGTTCAAATGACGGGTTCATGTCTGACTCGAAGTTTAGGTTCATGTTTGACCTGGTTTCAAACAACTGGTTCATGTCTAACTCGAAGTTTAGTTTCATGTTTGACCTGAGTTCCAACAACGAGTTAATGTCTGACTCGAAGTTTAGGTACAGGTTTGACCTAGTTTCAAACGACGGGTTCATGTCTGACTCGAAGCTTAGGTTCATGGTTAACCTGGTTCAAATGACGGGTTCATGTCTGACTCGAAGTTTAGGTTCATGTTTGACCTGGTTTCGAACAACGGGTTCATGTCTGACTCGAAGTTTAGTTTCATGTTTGACCTGAGTTCAAACAATGGGTTCATGTCTGACTCGAAGTTTAGGTTCATGTTTGACCTGGTTTCAAACAACAGGTTCATGTCTGACTCGATGTTTAGGTTCATGTTTGACCTGGTTTCAAACAACGGGTTCATGTCTGACTCGAAGTTTAGGTTCATGTTTGACCTGGTTTCAAACAACGGGTTCATGTCTGACTCGAACTTTAGGCTCATGTTTGACCTGGTTCAAACGACGGGTACATGTCTGACTAGAAGTTTAGGTTCATGTTTGACCTGGTTTCAAACAACGAGTTCATATCTGACTCGAAGTTTAGGTTCATGTTTGACTTGATTTCAAACAACAGGTTCATGTCTGACTCTAAGTTAGGTTCATGTTTGACCTAGTTTCAAACAACGGGTTCATGTCTGACTCGAAGTTTAAGTTCATGTTTGACCTGGCTTCAAATGACGGGTTCATGTCTGACTCGAAGTTTAGGTTCATGTTTGACCTGGTTTCAAACAACAGGTTCATGTCTGACTCGAAGTTTAGGTTCAGGTTTAACTTGGTTTCAAACGACGGGTTCATGTCTGACTCGAAGTTTAAGTTCATGTTTGACCTGAGTTCAAACAACGGGTTCATGTCTGACTCGAAGTTTAGGTTCATGTTTGACCTGGTTTCAAACAACGGGTTCATGTCTGACTCGAAGTTTAGGTTAATGTTTGAGATAGTTTCAAACAACGGGTTCATGTCTGACTCGAAGTTTAAGTTCATGTTTGACCTGAGTTCAAACAACGGGTTCATGTCTGACACGAAGTTTAGGTTAATGTTTGAGATAGTTTCAAACAACGGGTTCATGTCTGACTCGAAGTTTAAGTTCATGTTTGACCTGGCTTCAAACGACGGGTTCATGTCTGACTCGATGTTTAGGTTCACGTTTGACCTGGTTTCAAACAACGGGTTCATGTTTGACTCGAAGTTTAGGTTCAGGTTTGACCTGGTTTCAAACGACGGGTTCATGTCTGACTCGAAGCTTAGGTTCTTGTTTGACCTGGTTCAAATGACGGGTTCATGTCTGACTCGAAGTTTAGGTTCATGTTTGACCTGGTTTCAAACAACTGGTTCATGTCTGACTCGAAGTTTAGTTTCATGTTTGACCTGAGTTCCAACAACGAGTTAATGTCTGACTCGAAGTTTAGGTACAGGTTTGACCTAGTTTCAAACGACGGGTTCATGTCTGACTCGAAGCTTAGGTTCATGGTTAACCTGGTTCAAATGACGGGTTCATGTCTGACTCGAAGTTTAGGTTCATGTTTGACCTGGTTTCGAACAACGGGTTCATGTCTGACTCGAAGTTTAGTTTCATGTTTGACCTGAGTTCAAACAATGGGTTCATGTCTGACTCGAAGTTTAGGTTCATGTTTGACCTGGTTTCAAACAACAGGTTCATGTCTGACTCGATGTTTAGGTTCATGTTTGACCTGGTTTCAAACAACGGGTTCATGTCTGACTCGAAGTTTAGGTTCATGTTTGACCTGGTTTCAAACAACGGGTTCATGTCTGACTCGAACTTTAGGCTCATGTTTGACCTGGTTCAAACGACGGGTACATGTCTGACTAGAAGTTTAGGTTCATGTTTGACCTGGTTTCAAACAACGAGTTCATATCTGACTCGAAGTTTAGGTTCATGTTTGACTTGATTTCAAACAACAGGTTCATGTCTGACTCTAAGTTAGGTTCATGTTTGACCTAGTTTCAAACAACGGGTTCATGTCTGACTCGAAGTTTAAGTTCATGTTTGACCTGGCTTCAAATGACGGGTTCATGTCTGACTCGAAGTTTAGGTTCATGTTTGACCTGGTTTCAAACAACAGGTTCATGTCTGACTCGAAGTTTAGGTTCATGTTTAACTTGGTTTCAAACAACGGGTTCACGTCGGACTCGAAGTTTAAGTTCATGTTTGACCTGAGTTCAAACAACGGGTTCATGTCTGACTCGAAGTTTAGGTTAATGTTTGAGATAGTTTCAAACAACGGGTTCATGTCTGACTCGAAGTTTAAGTTCATGTTTGACCTGGCTTCAAACGACGGGTTCATGTCTGACTCGATGTTTAGGTTCACGTTTGACCTGGTTTCAAACAACGGGTTCATGTTTGACTCGAAGTTTAGGTTCATGTTTGACCTGGTTTCAAACAACGGGTTCATGTCTGATTCGAAGTTTAGGTTCATGTTTGACCTGGTTTCAAATAACAGGTTCATGTCTGACTCGAAGTTTAGGTTCAGGTTGACCTAGTTTCAAACGACGGGTTCATGTCTGACTCGAAGCTTAGGTTCGTGGTTAACCTGGTTCAAATGACGGGTTCATGTCTGACTCGAAGTTTAGGTTCATGTTTGACCAGGTTTCAAACAACGGGTTCTTGTCTGACTCGAAGTTTAGTTTCATGTTTGACCTGAGTTCAAACAATGGGTTCATGTCTGACTCGAAGTTTAGGTTCATGTTTGACCTGGTTTCAAACAACAGGTTCATTTCTGACTCGATGTTTAGGTTCATGTTTGACCTGGTTTCAAACAACGGGTTCATGTCTGACTCGAAGTTTAGGTTCATGTTTGACCTGGTTTCAAACAACGGGTTCATGTCTGACTCGAGCTTTAGGCTCATGTTTGACCTGGTTCAAACGACGGGTACATGTCTGACTGGAAGTTTAGGTTCATGTTTGACCTGGTTTCAGACAACGAGTTCATATCTGACTCGAAGTTTAGGTTCATGTTTGACTTGATTTCAAACAACAGGTTCATGTCTGACTCTAAGTTAGGTTCATGTTTGACCTAGTTTCAAACAACGGGTTCATGTCTGACTCGAAGTTTAAGTTCATGTTTGACCTGGCTTCAAATGACGGGTTCATGTCTGACTCGAAGTTTAGGTTCATGTTTGACCTGGTTTCAAACAACAGGTTCATGTCTGACTCGAAGTTTAGGTTCATGTTTAACTTGGTTTCAAACAACGGGTTCACGTCTGACTCGAAGTTTAAGTTCATGTTTGACCTGAGTTCAAACAACGGGTTCATGTCTGACTCGAAGTTTAGGTTAATGTTTGAGATAGTTTCAAACAACAGGTTCATGTCTGACTCGAAGTTTAAGTTCATGTTTGACCTGGCTTCAAACGACGGGTTCATGTCTGACTCGATGTTTAGGTTCACGTTTGACCTGGTTTCAAACAACGGGTTCATGTTTGACTCGAAGTTTAGGTTCATGTTTGACCTGGTTTCAAACAACGGGTTCATGTCTGATTCGAAGTTTAGGTTCATGTTTGACCTGGTTTCAAATGACAGGTTCATGTCTGACTCGAAGTTTAGGTTCAGGTTTGACCTAGTTTCAAACGACGGGTTCATGTCTGACTCGAAGCTTAGGTTCGTGGTTAACCTGGTTCAAATGACGGGTTCATGTCTGACTCGAAATTTAGGTTCATGTTTGACCTGGTTTCAAACAACGGGTTCATGTCTGACTCGAAGTTTAGTTTCATGTTTGACCTGAGTTCAAACAATGGGTTCATGTCTGACTCGAAGTTTAGGTTCATGTTTGACCTGGTTCCAAACAACAGGTTCATGTCTGACTCGATGTTTAGGTTCATGTTTGACCTGGTTTCAAACAACGGGTTCATGTCTGACTCGAAGTTTAGGTTCATGTTTGACCTGGTTTCAAACAACGGGTTCATGTCTGACTCGAACTTTAGGCTCATGTTTGACCTGGTTCAAACGACGGGTACATGTCTGATTGGAAGTTTAGGTTCATGTTTGACCTGGTTTCAAACAACGAGTTCATATCTGACTCGAAGTTTAGGTTCATGTTTGACTTGATTTCAAACAACAGGTTCATGTCTGACTCTAAGTTAGGTTCATGTTTGACCTAGTTTCAAACAACGGGTTCATGTCTGACTCGAAGTTTAAGTTCATGTTTGACCTGGCTTCAAATGACGGGTTCATGTCTGACTCGAAGTTTAGGTTCATGTTTGACCTGGTTTCAAACAACAGGTTCATGTCTGACTCGAAGTTTAGGTTCATGTTTAACTTGGTTTCAAACAACGGGTTCACGTCTGACTCGAAGTTTAAGTTCATGTTTGACCAGAGTTCAAACCACGGGTTCATGTCTGAATCGAAGTTTAGGTTAATGTTTGAGATAGTTTCAAACAACGGGTTCATGTCTGACTCGAAGTTTAAGTTCATGTTTGACCTGGCTTCAAACGACGGGTTCATGTATGACTCGTTGTTTAGGTTCACGTTTGACCTGGTTTCAAACAACGGGTTCAGGTTTGACTCGAAGTTTAGGTTCATGTTTGACCTGGTTTCAAACAACGGGTTCATGTCTGATTCGAAGTTTAGGTTCATGTTTGACCTGGTTTCAAATAACATGTTCATGTCTGACTCGAAGTTTAGGTTCAGGTTTGACCTAGTTTCAAACGACGGGTTCATGTCTGACTCGAAGCTTAGGTTCGTGGTTAACCTGGTTCAAATGACGGGTTCATGTCTGACTCGAAGTTTAGGTTCATGTTTGACCTGGTTTCAAACAACGGGTTCATGTCTGACTCGAAGTTTAGTTTCATGTTTGACCTAAGTTCAAACAATGGGTTCATGTCTGACTCGAAGTTTAGGTTCATGTTTGACATGGTTTCAAACAACGGGTTCATATCTGACTCGATGTTTAGGTTCATGTTTGACCTGGTTTCAAACAACGGGTTCATGTCTGACTCGAACTTTAGGCTCATGTTTGACCTGGTTCAAACGACGGGTACAAGTCTGACTGGAAGTTTAGGTTCATGTTTGACCTGGTTTCAAACAACGAGTTCATATCTGACTCGAAGTTTAGGTTCATGTTTGACTTGATTTCAAACAACGGGTTCATGTCTGACTCGAAGTTTAGGTTCATGTTTGACCTAGTTTTAAACAACGGGTTCATGTCTGACTCGAAGTTTAAGTTCATGTTTGACCTGGCTTCAAATGACTGGTTCATGTCTGACTCGAAGTTTAGGTTCATGTTTGACATGGTTTCAAACAACAGGTTTATATCTGACTCGAAGTTTAGGTTCATGTTTAACTTGGTTTCAAACAACGGGTTCATGTCTGACTCGAAGTTTAGGTTTAGGTTTGACCTGGTTTCAAACGACGGGTTCATGTCTGACTCGAAGCTTAGGTTCATGTTTGACCTGGCTTCAAATGACGGATTCTTGTCTAACTCGAAGTTTAGGTTCAAGTTTGACCTGGTTTCAAACAACGAGTTCATATCTGACTCGAATTTTAGGTTCATGTTTGACCTGAGTTCAAACAACGGGTTCATGTCTGACTCGAAGTTTAGGTTCATGTTTGACCTAGTTTCAAACAACGGGTTCATGTCTGACCCGAAGTTTAAGTTCATGTTTGACCTGGCTTCAAATGACGGGTTCATGTCTGACTCGAAGTTTAGGTTCATGTTTGACATGGTTTCAAACAACAGGTTCATGTCTGACTCGAAGTTTAGGTTCATGTTTAACTTAGTTTCAAACAACGGGTTCATGTCTGACTCGAAGTTTAGGTTTAGGTTTGACCTGGTTTCAAACGACGGGTTCATGTCTGACTCGAAGCTTAGGTTCATGTTTGACCTGGCTTAAAATGACGGATTCTTGTCTAACTCGAAGTTTAGGTTCAAGTTTGACCTGGTTTCAAACAACGAGTTCATATCTGACTCGAATTTTAGGTTCATGTTTGACCTGAGTTCAAACAACGGGTTCATGTCTGACTCGAAGTTTAGGTTCATGTTTGACCTAGTTTCAAACAATGGGTTCTTGTCTGACTCGAAGTTTAAGTTCATGTTTGACCTGGCTTCAAATGACGGGTTCATGTCTGACTCGAAGTTTAGGTTCATGTTTGACCTGGTTTCAAACAACAGGTTCATGTCTGACTCGAAGTTTAGGTTCATGTTTGACATGGTTTCAAACAACAGGTTCATGTCTGACTCGAAGTTTAGGTTGATGTTTAACTTAGTTTCAAACAACAGGTTCATGTCTGACTCGAAGTTTAGGTTTAGGTTTGACCTGGTTTCAAACGACGGGTTCATGTCTGACTCGAAGCTTAGGTTCATGTTTGACCTGGCTTCAAATGACGGATTCTTGTCTAACTCGAAGTTTAGGTTCAAGTTTGACCTGGTTTCAAACAACGAGTTCATATCTGACTCGAATTTTAGGTTCATGTTTGACCTGAGTTCAAACAACGGGTTCATGTCTGACTCGAAGTTTAGGTTCATGTTTGACCTAGTTTCAAACAATGGGTTCTTGTCTGACTCGAAGTTTAAGTTCATGTTTGACCTGGCTTCAAACGACGGGTTCATGTCTGACTCGATGTTTAGGTTCACGTTTGACCTGGTTTCAAACAACGGGTTCATGTTTGACTCGAAGTTTAGGTTCATGTTTGACCTGGTTTCAAACAACGGGTTCATGTCTGATTCGAAGTTTAGGTTCATGTTTGACCTGGTTTCAAACAACAGGTTCATGTCTGACTCGAAGTTTAGGTTCAGGTTTGACCTAGTTTCAAACGACGGGTTCATGTCTGACTCGAAGCTTAGGTTCATGTTTAACTTGGTTTCAAACAACGGGTTCATGTCTGACTCGAAGTTTAAGTTCATGTTTGACCGGAGTTCAAACAACGGGTTCATGTCTGACTCGAAGTTTAGGTTAATGTTTGAGATAGTTTCAAACAACGGGTTCATGTCTGACTCGAAGTTTAAGTTCATGTTTGACCTGAGTTCAAACAACGGGTTCATGTCTGACACGAAGTTTAGGTTAATGTTTGAGATAGTTTCAAACAACGGGTTCATGTCTGACTCGAAGTTTAAGTTCATGTTTGACCTGGCTTCAAACGACGGGTTCATGTCTGACTCGATGTTTAGGGTCACGTTTGACCTGGTTTCAAACAACGGGTTCATGTTTGACTCGAAGTTTAGGTTCAGGTTTGACCTGGTTTCAAACGACGGGTTCATGTCTGACTCGAAGCTTAGGTTCTTGTTTGACCTGGTTCAAATGACGGGTTCATGTCTGACTCGAAGTTTAGTTTCATGTTTGACCTGAGTTCCAACAACGGGTTAATGTCTGACTCGAAGTTTAGGTACAGGTTTGACCTAGTTTCAAACGACGGGTTCATGTCTGACTCGAAGCTTAGGTTCATGGTTAACCTGGTTCAAATGACGGGTTCATGTCTGACTCGAAGTTTAGGTTCATGTTTGACCTGGTTTCAAACAACGGGTTCATGTCTGACTCGAAGTTTAGTTTCATGTTTGACCTGAGTTCAAACAATGGGTTCATGTCTGACTCGAAGTTTAGGTTCATGTTTGTCCTGGTTTCAAACAACAGGTTCATGTCTGACTCGATGTTTAGGTTCATGTTTGACCTGGTTTCAAACAACGGGTTCATGTCTGACTCGAAGTTTAGGTTCATGTTTGACCTGGTTTCAAACAACGGGTTCATGTCTGACTCGAACTTTAGGCTCATGTTTGACCTGGTTCAAACGACGGGTACATGTCTGACTGGAAGTTTAGGTTCATGTTTGACCTGGTTTCAAATAACGAGTTCATATCTGACTCGAAGTTTAGGTTCATGTTTGACTTGATTTCAAACAACGGGTTCATGTCTGACTCTAAGTTAGGTTCATGTTTGACCTAGTTTCAAACAACAGGTTCATGTCTGACTCGAAGTTTAAGTTCATGTTTGACCTAGCTTCAAATGACGGGTTCATGTCTGACTCGAAGTTTAGGTTCATGTTTGACCTGGTTTCAAACAACAGGTTCATGTCTGACTCGAAGTTTAGGTTCATGTTTAACTTGGTTTCAAACAACGGGTTCACGTCTGACTCGAAGTTTAAGTTCATGTTTGACCTGAGTTCAAACAACGGGTTCATGTCTGACTCGAAGTTTAGGTTAATGTTTGAGATAGTTTCAAACAACGGGTTCATGTCTGACTCGAAGTTTAAGTTCATGTTTGACCTGGCTTCAAACGACGGGTTCATGTCTGACTCGATGTTTAGGTTCACGTTTGACCTGGTTTCAAACAACGGGTTCATGTTTGACTCGAAGTTTAGGTTCATGTTTGACCTGGTTTCAAACAACGGGTTCATGTCTGATTCGAAGTTTAGGTTCATGTTTGACCTGGTTTCAAACAACAGGTTCATGTCTGACTCGAAGTTTAGGTTCAGGTTTGACCTAGTTTCAAACGACGGGTTCATGTCTGACTCGAAGCTTAGGTTCGTGGTTAACCTGGTTCAAATGACGGGTTCATGTCTGACTCGAAGTTTAGATTCATGTTTGACCTGGTTTCAAACAACGGGTTCATGTCTGACTCGAAGTTTAGTTTCATGTTTGACCTAAGTTCAAACAATGGGTTCATGTCTGACTCGAAGTTTAGGTTCATGTTTGAACTGGTTTCAAACAACGGGTTCATGTCTGACTCGAAGTTTAGGTTCATGTTTGACCTAAGTTCAAACAACAGGTTCATGTCTGACTCGAAGTTTAAGTTCATGTTTGACCTAGCTTCAAATGACGGGTTCATGTCTGACTCGAAGTTTAGGTTCATGTTTGACCTGGTTTCAAACAACAGGTTCATGTCTGACTCGAAGTTTAGGTTCATGTTTAACTTGGTTTCAAACAACGGGTTCACGTCTGACTCGAAGTTTAAGTTCATGTTTGACCTGAGTTCAAACAACGGGTTCATGTCTGACTCGAAGTTTAGGTTAATGTTTGAGATAGTTTCAAACAACGGGTTCATGTCTGACTCGAAGTTTAAGTTCATGTTTGACCTGGCTTCAAACGACGGGTTCATGTCTGACTCGATGTTTAGGTTCACGTTTGACCTGGTTTCAAACAACGGGTTCATGTTTGACTCGAAGTTTAGGTTCATGTTTGACCTGGTTTCAAACAACGGGTTCATGTCTGATTCGAAGTTTAGGTTCATGTTTGACCTGGTTTCAAACAACAGGTTCATGTCTGACTCGAAGTTTAGGTTCAGGTTTGACCTAGTTTCAAACGACGGGTTCATGTCTGACTCGAAGCTTAGGTTCGTGGTTAACCTGGTTCAAATGACGGGTTCATGTCTGACTCGAAGTTTAGATTCATGTTTGACCTGGTTTCAAACAATGGGTTCATGTCTGACTCGAAGTTTAGTTTCATGTTTGACCTAAGTTCAAACAATGGGTTCATGTCTGACTCGATGTTTAGGTTCATGTTTGACCTGGTTTCAAACAACGGGTTCATGTCTGACTCGAAGTTTAGGTTCATGTTTGACCTGGTTTCAAACAACGGGTTCATGTCTGACTCGAACTTTAGGCTCATGTTTGACCTGGTTCAAACGACGGGTACAAGTCTGACTGGAAGTTTAGGTTCATGTTTGACCTGGTTTCAAACAACGAGTTCATATCTGACTCGAAGTTTAGGTTCATGTTTGACTTGATTTCAAACAACGGGTTCATGTCTGACTCGAAGTTTAGGTTCATGTTTGACCTAGTTTCCAACAACGGGTTCATGTCTGACTCGAAGTTTAAGTTCATGTTTGACCTGGCTTCAAATGACTGGTTCATGTCTGACTCGAAGTTTAGGTTCATGTTTGACATGGTTTCAAACAACAGGTTTATGTCTGACTCGAAGTTTAGGTTCATGTTTAACTTGGTTTCAAACAACGGGTTCATGTCTGACTCGAAGTTTAGGTTTAGGTTTGACCTGGTTTCAAACGACGGGTTCATGTCTGACTCGAAGCTTAGGTTCATGTTTGACCTGGCTTCAAATGACGGATTCTTGTCTAACTCGAAGTTTAGGTTCAAGTTTGACCTGGTTTCAAACAACGGGTTCATATCTGACTCGAATTTTAGGTTCATGTTTGACCTGAGTTCAAACAACGGGTTCATGTCTGACTCGAAGTTTAGGTTCATGTTTGACCTAGTTTCAAACAACGGGTTCATGTCTGACTCGAAGTTTAAGTTCATGTTTGACCTGGCTTCAAATGACGGGTTCATGTCTGACTCGAAGTTTAGGTTCATGTTTGACATGGTTTCAAACAACAGGTTCATGTCTGACTCGAAGTTTAGGTTCATGTTTAACTTAGTTTCAAACAACGGGTTCATGTCTGACTCGAAGTTTAGGTTTAGGTTTGACCTGGTTTCAAACGACAGGTTCATGTCTGACTCGAAGCTTAGGTTCATGTTTGACCTGGCTTCAAATGACGGATTCTTGTCTAACTCGAAGTTTAGGTTCAAGTTTGACCTGGTTTCAAACAACGAGTTCATATCTGACTCGAATTTTAGGTTCATGTTTGACCTGAGTTCAAACAACGGGTTCATGTCTGACTCGAAGTTTAGGTTCATGTTTGACCTAGTTTCAAACAATGGGTTCTTGTCTGACTCGAAGTTTAAGTTCATGTTTGACCTGGCTTCAAATGACGGGTTCATGTCTGACTCGAAGTTTAGGTTCATGTTTGACCTGGTTTCAAACAACAGGTTCATGTCTGACTCGAAGTTTAGGTTCATGTTTGACATGGTTTCAAACAACAGGTTCATGTCTGACTCGAAGTTTAGGTTCATGTTTAACTTAGTTTCAAACAACGGGTTCATGTCTGACTCGAAGTTTAGGTTAGGTTTGACCTGGTTTAAAACGACGGGTTCATGTCTGACTCGAAGCTTAGGTTCATGTTTGACCTGGCTTCAAATGACGGATTCTTGTCTAACTCGAAGTTTAGGTTCAAGTTTGACCTGGTTTCAAACAACGAGTTCATATCTGACTCGAATTTTAGATTCATGTTTGACCTGAGTTCAAACAACGGGTTCATGTCTGACTCAAAGTTTAGGTTCATGTTTGACCTAGTTTCAAACAATGGGTTCTTGTCTGACTCGAAGTTTAAGTTCATGTTTGACTTGGCTTCAAATGACGGGTTCATGTCTGACTCGAAGTTTAGGTTCATGTTTGACCTGGTTTCAAACACCAGGTTCATGTCTGACTCGAAGTTTAGGTTCATGTTTGACATGGTTTCAAACAACAGGTTCATGTCTGACTCGAAGTTTAGGTTCATGTTTAACTTAGTTTCAAACAACGGGTTCATGTCTGACTCGAAGTTTAGGTTTAGGTTTGACCTGGTTTCAAACGACGGGTTCATGTCTGACTCGAAGCTTAGGTTCATGTTTGACCTGGCTTCAAATGACGGATTCTTGTCTAACTCGAAGTTTAGGTTCAAGTTTGACCTGGTTTCAAACAACGAGTTCATATCTGACTCGAATTTTAGGTTCATGTTTGACCTGAGTTCAAACAACGGGTTCATGTCTGACTCGAAGTTTAGGTTCATGTTTGACCTAGTTTCAAACAATGGGTTCTTATCTGACTCGAAGTTTAAGTTCATGTTTGACCTGGCTTCAAATGACGGGTTCATGTCTGACTCGAAGTTTAGGTTCATGTTTGACCTGGTTTCAAACAACAGGTTCATGTCTGACTCGAAGTTTAGGTTCATGTTTGACCTGGTTTCAAACAACGGGTTCATGTCTGACTCGAAGTTTAGGTTCAGGTTTGACCTAGTTTTAAACAACGGGTTCATGTCTGACTCGAAGTTTAAGTTCATGTTTGACCTGGCTTCAAATGACTGGTTCATGTATGACTCGAAGTTTAGGTTCATGTTTGACATGGTTTCAACCAACAGGTTTATGTCTGACTCGAAGTTTAGGTTCATGTTTAACTTGGTTTCGAACAACGGGTTCATGTCTGACTCGAAGTTTAGGTTTAGGTTTGACCTGGTTTCAAACGACGGGTTCATGTCTGACTCGAAGCTTAGGTTCATGTTTGACCTGGCTTCAAATGACGGATTCTTGTCTAACTCGAAGTTTAGGTTCAAGTTTGACCTGGTTTCAAACAACGAGTTCATATCTGACTCGAATTTTAGGTTCATGTTTGACCTGAGTTCAAACAACGGGTTCATGTCTGACTCGAAGTTTAGGTTCATGTTTGACCTAGTTTCAAACAACGGGTTCATGTCTGACTCGAAGTTTAAGTTCATGTTTGACCTGGCTTCAAATGACGGGTTCATGTCTGACTCGAAGTTTAGGTTCATGTTTGACATGGTTTCAAACAACAGGTTCATGTCTGACTCGAAGTTTAGGTTCATGTTTAACTTAGTTTCAAACAACGGGTTCATGTCTGACTCGAAGTTTAGGTTTAGGTTTGACCTGGTTTCAAACGACGGGTTCATGTCTGACTCGAAGCTTAGGTTCATGTTTGACCTGGCTTCAAATGACGGATTCTTGTCTAACTCGAAGTTTAGGTTCAAGTTTGACCTGGTTTCAAACAACGAGTTCATATCTGACTCGAATTTTAGGTTCATGTTTGACCTGAGTTCAAACAACGGGTTCATGTCTGACTCGAAGTTTAGGTTCATGTTTGACCTAGTTTCAAACAATGGGTTCTTGTCTGACTCGAAGTTTAAGTTCATGTTTGACCTGGCTTCAAATGACGGGTTCATGTCTGACTCGAAGTTTAGGTTCATGTTTGACCTGGTTTCAAACAACAGGTTCATGTCTGACTCGAAGTTTAGGTTCATGTTTGACCTGGTTTCAAACAACGGGTTCATGTCTGACTCGAAGTTTAGGTTCAGGTTTGACCTAGTTTCAAACGACGGGTTCATGTCTGACTCGAAGCTTAGGTTCATGGTTAACCTGGTTCAAATGACGGGTTCATGTCTGACTCGAAGTTTAGGTTCATGTTTGACCTGGTTTCAAACAACGGGTTCAGGTCTGACTCGAAGTTTAGTTTCATGTTTGACCTGAGTTCAAACAATGGGTTCATGTCTGACTCGAAGTTTAGGTTCATGTTTGACCTGGTTTCAAACAACAGGTTCATGTCTGACTCGATGTTTAGGTTCATGTTTGACCTGGTTTCAAACAACGGCTTCATGTCTGACTCGAAGTTTAGGTTCATGTTTGACCTGGTTTCAAACAACGGGTTCATGTCTGACTCGAACTTTAGGCTCATGTTTGACCTGGTTCAAACGACGGGTACATGTCTGACTGGAAGTTTAGGTTCATGTTTGACCTGGTTTCAAACAACGAGTTCATATCTGACTCGAAGTTTAGGTTCATGTTTGACTTGATTTCAAACAACGGGTTCATGTCTGACTCTAAGTTTAGGTTCATGTTTGACCTAGTTTCAAACAACGGGTTCATGTCTGACTCGAAGCTTAGGTTCATGTTTGACCTGGCTTCAAATGACGGATTCTTGTCTAACTCGAAGTTTAGGTTCAAGTTTGACCTGGTTTCAAACAACGAGTTCATATCTGACTCGAATTTTAGGTTCATGTTTGACCTGAGTTCAAACAACGGGTTCATGTCTGACTCGAAGTTTAGGTTCATGTTTGACCTAGTTTCAAACAACGGGTTCATGTCGGACTCGAAGTTTAAGTTCATGTTTGACCTGGCTTCAAATGACGGGTTCATGTCTGACTCGAAGTTTAGGTTCATGTTTGACATGGTTTCAAACAACAGGTTCATGTCTGACTCGAAGTTTAGGTTCATGTTTAACTTAGTTTCAAACAACGGGTTCATGTCTGACTCGAAGTTTAGGTTTAGGTTTGACCTGGTTTCAAACGACGGGTTCATGTCTGACTCGAAGCTTAGGTTCATGTTTGACCTGGCTTCAAATGACGGATTCTTGTCTAACTCGAAGTTTAGGTTCAAGTTTGACCTGGTTTCAAACAACGAGTTCATATCTGACTCGAATTTTAGGTTCATGTTTGACATGAGTTCAAACAACGGGTTCATGTCTGACTCGAAGTTTAGGTTCATGTTTGACCTAGTTTCAAACAATGGGTTCTTGTCTGACTCGAAGTTTAAGTTCATGTTTGACCTGGCTTTAAATGACGGGTTCATGTCTGACTCGAAGTTTAGGTTCATGTTTGACCTGGTTTCAAACAACAGGTCAATGTCTGACTCGAAGTTTAGGTTCATGTTTGACCTGGTTTCAAACAACGGGTTCATGTCTGACTCGAAGTTTAGGTTCAGGTTTGACCTAGTTTCAAACGACGGGTTCATGTCTGACTCGAAGCTTAGGTTCATGGTTAACCTGGTTCAAATGACGGGTTCATGTCTGACTCGAAGTTTAGGTTCATGTTTGACCTGGTTTCAAACAACGTGTTCATGTCTGACTCGAAGTTTAGTTTCATGTTTGACCTGAGTTCAAACAATGGGTTCATGTCTGACTCGAAGTTTAGGTTCATGTTTGACCTGGTTTCAAACAACAGGTTCATGTCTGACTCGATGTTTAGGTTCATGTTTGACCTGGTTTCAAACAACGGGTTCATGTCTGACTCGAAGTTTAGGTTCATGTTTGACCTGGTTTCAAACAACGGGTTCATGTCTGACTCGAACTTTAGGCTCATGTTTGACCTGGTTCAAACGACGGGTACATGTCTGACTGGAAGTTTAGGTTCATGTTTGACCTGGTTTCAAACAACGAGTTCATATCTGACTCGAAGTTTAGGTTCATGTTTGACTTGATTTCAAACAACGGGTTCATGTCTGACTCTAAGTTTAGGTTCATGTTTGACCTAGTTTCAAACAACGGGTTCATGTCTGACTCGAAGTTTAAGTTCATGTTTGACCTGGCTTCAAATGACGGGTTCATGTCTGACTCGAAGTTTAGGTTCATGTTTGACCTGGTTTCAAACAACAGGTTCATGTCTGACTCGAAGTTTAGGTTCATGTTTAACTTGGTTTCAAACAACGGGTTCATGTCTGACTCGAAGTTTAAGTTCATGTTTGACCTGAGTTCAAACAACGGGTTCATGTCTGACTCGAAGTTTAGGTTAATGTTTGAGATAGTTTCAAACAACGGGTTCATGTCTGACTCGAAGTTTAAGTTCATGTTTGACCTGGCTTCAAATGACGGGTTCATGTCTGACTCGATGTTTAGGTTCACGTTTGACCTGGTTTCAAACAACGGGTTCATGTTTGACTCGAAGTTTAGGTTCATGTTTGACCTGGTTTCAAACAACGGGTTCATGTCTGATTCGAAGTTTAGGTTCATGTTTGACCTGGTTTCAAACAACAGGTTCATGTCTGACTCGAAGTTTAGGTTCAGGTTTGACCTAGTTTCAAACGACGGGTTCATGTCTGACTCGAAGCTTAGGTTCATGTTTAACTTGGTTTCAAACAACGGGTTCATGTCTGACTCGAAGTTTAAGTTCATGTTTGACCTTAGTTCAAACAACGGGTTCATGTCTGACTCGAAGTTTAGGTTAATGTTTGAGATAGTTTCAAACAACGGGTTCATGTCTGACTCGAAGTTTAAGTTCATGTTTTACCTGAGTTCAAACAACGGGTTCATGTCTGATACGAAGTTTAGGTTAATGTTTGAGATAGTTTCAAACAACGGGTTCATGTCTGACTCGAAGTTTAAGTTCATGTTTGACCTGGCTTCAAACGACGGGTTCATGTCTGACTCGATGTTTAGGTTCACGTTTGACCTGGTTTCAAACAACGGGTTCATGTTTGACTCGAAGTTTAGGTTCATGTTTGACCTGGTTTCAAACAACGGGTTCATGTCTGATTCGAAGTTTAGGTTCATGTTTGACCTGGTTTCAAACAACAGGTTTATGTCTGACTCGAAGTTTAGGTTCAGGTTTGACCTAGTTTCAAACAACGGGTTCATGTCTGACTCGAAGCTTAGGTTCGTGGTTAACCTGGTTCAAATGACGGGTTCATGTCTGACTCGAAGTTTAGGTTCATGTTTGACCTGGTTTCAAACAACGGGTTCATGTCTGACTCGAAGTTTAGTTTCATGTTTGACCTAAGTTCAAATAATGGGTTCATGTCTGACTCGAAGTTTAGGTTCATGTTTGACCTGGTTTCAAACAACGGGTTCATGTCTGACTCGATGTTTAGGTTCATGTTTGACCTGGTTTCAAACAACGGGTTCATGTCTGACTCGAAGTTTAGGTTCATGTTTGACCTGGTTTCAAACAACGGGTTCATGTCTGACTCGAACTTTAGGCTCATGTTTGACCTGGTTCAAACGACGGGTACAAGTCTGACTGGAAGTTTAGGTTCATGTTTGACCTGGTTTCAAACAACGAGTTCATATCTGACTCGAAGTTTAGGTTCATGTTTGACTTGATTTCAAACAACGGGTTCATGTCTGACTCAAAGTTTAGGTTCATGTTTGACCTAGTTTCAAACAACGGGTTCATGTCTGACTCGAAGTTTAAGTTCATGTTTGACCTGGCTTCAAATGACGGGTTCATGTCTGACTCGAAGTTTAGGTTCATGTTTGACATGGTTTCAAACAACAGGTTTATGTCTGACTCGAAATTTAGGTTCATGTTTAACTTGGTTTCAAACAACGGGTTCATGTCTGACTCGAAGTTTAGGTTTAGGTTTGACCTGGTTTCAAACGACGGGTTCATGTCTGACTCGAAGCTTAGGTTCATGTTTGACCTGGCTTCAAATGACGGATTCTTGTCTAACTCGAAGTTTAGGTTCAAGTTTGACCTGGTTTCAAACAACGAGTTCATATCTGACTCGAATTTTAGGTTCATGTTTGACCTGAGTTCAAACAACGGGTTCATGTCTGACTCGAAGTTTAGGTTCATGTTTGACCTGGTTTCAAACAACGGGTTCATGTCTGACTCGAACTTTAGGCTCATGTTTGACCTGGTTCAAACGACGGGTACATGTCTGACTGGAAGTTTAGGTTCATGTTTGACCTGGTTTCAAACAACGAGTTCATATCTGACTCGAAGTTTAGGTTCATGTTTGACTTGATTTCAAACAACGGGTTCATGTCTGACTCTAAGTTTAGGTTCATGTTTGACCTAGTTTCAAACAACGGGTTCATGTCTGACTCGAAGTTTAAGTTCATGTTTGACCTGGCTTCAAATGACGGGTTCATGTCTGACTCGAAGTTTAGGTTCATGTTTGACCTGGTTTCAAACAACAGGTTCATGTCTGACTCGAAGTTTAGGTTCATGTTTAACTTGGTTTCAAACAACGGGTTCATGTCTGACTCGAAGTTTAAGTTCATGTTTGACCTGAGTTCAAACAACGGGTTCATGTCTGACTCGAAGTTTAGGTTAATGTTTGAGATAGTTTCAAACAACGGGTTCATGTCTGACTCGAAGTTTAAGTTCATGTTTGACCTGGCTTCAAATGACGGGTTCATGTCTGACTCGATGTTTAGGTTCACGTTTGACCTGGTTTCAAACAACGGGTTCATGTTTGACTCGAAGTTTAGGTTCATGTTTGACCTGGTTTCAAACAACGGGTTCATGTCTGATTCGAAGTTTAGGTTCATGTTTGACCTGGTTTCAAACAACAGGTTCATGTCTGACTCGAAGTTTAGGTTCAGGTTTGACCTAGTTTCAAACGACGGGTTCATGTCTGACTCGAAGCTTAGGTTCATGTTTAACTTGGTTTCAAACAACGGGATCATGTCTGACTCGAAGTTTAAGTTCATGTTTGACCTTAGTTCAAACAACGGGTTCATGTCTGACTCGAAGTTTAGGTTAATGTTTGAGATAGTTTCAAACAACGGGTTCATGTCTGACTCGAAGTTTAAGTTCATGTTTTACCTGAGTTCAAACAACGGGTTCATGTCTGATACGAAGTTTAGGTTAATGTTTGAGATAGTTTCAAACAACGGGTTCATGTCTGACTCGAAGTTTAAGTTCATGTTTGACCTGGCTTCAAACGACGGGTTCATGTCTGACTCGATGTTTAGGTTCACGTTTGACCTGGTTTCAAACAACGGGTTCATGTTTGACTCGAAGTTTAGGTTCATGTTTGACCTGGTTTCAAACAACGGGTTCATGTCTGATTCGAAGTTTAGGTTCATGTTTGACCTGGTTTCAAACAATAGGTTTATGTCTGACTCGAAGTTTAGGTTCAGGTTTGACCTAGTTTCAAACAACGGGTTCATGTCTGACTCGAAGCTTAGGTTCGTGGTTAACCTGGTTCAAATGACGGGTTCATGTCTGACTCGAAGTTTAGGTTCATGTTTGACCTGGTTTCAAACAACGGGTTCATGTCTGACTCGAAGTTTAGTTTCATGTTTGACCTAAGTTCAAATAATGGGTTCATGTCTGACTCGAAGTTTAGGTTCATGTTTGACCTGGTTTCAAACAACGGGTTCATGTCTGACTCGATGTTTAGGTTCATGTTTGACCTGGTTTCAAACAACGGGTTCATGTCTGACTCGAAGTTTAGGTTCATGTTTGACCTGGTTTCAAACAACGGGTTCATGTCTGACTCGAACTTTAGGCTCATGTTTGACCTGGTTCAAACGACGGGTACAAGTCTGACTGGAAGTTTAGGTTCATGTTTGACCTGGTTTCAAACAACGAGTTCATATCTGACTCGAAGTTTAGGTTCATGTTTGACTTGATTTCAAACAACGGGTTCATGTCTGACTCAAAGTTTAGGTTCATGTTTGACCTAGTTTCAAACAACGGGTTCATGTCTGACTCGAAGTTTAAGTTCATGTTTGACCTGGCTTCAAATGACGGGTTCATGTCTGACTCGAAGTTTAGGTTCATGTTTGACATGGTTTCAAACAACAGGTTTATGTCTGACTCGAAATTTAGGTTCATGTTTAACTTGGTTTCAAACAACGGGTTCATGTCTGACTCGAAGTTTAGGTTTAGGTTTGACCTGGTTTCAAACGACGGGTTCATGTCTGACTCGAAGCTTAGGTTCATGTTTGACCTGGCTTCAAATGACGGATTCTTGTCTAACTCGAAGTTTAGGTTCAAGTTTGACCTGGTTTCAAACAACGAGTTCATATCTGACTCGAATTTTAGGTTCATGTTTGACCTGAGTTCAAACAACGGGTTCATGTCTGACTCGAAGTTTAGGTTCATGTTTGACCTAGTTTCAAACAACGGGTTCATGTCTGACTCGAAGTTTAAGTTCATGTTTGACCTGGCTTCAAATGACGGGTTCATGTCTGACTCGAAGTTTAGGTTCATGTTTGACCTGGTTTCAAACAACATGTTCATGTCTGACTCGAAGTTTAGGTTCATGTTTAACTTGGTTTCAAACAACGGGTTCATGTCTGACTCGAAGTTTAAGTTCATGTTTGACCTGAGTTCAAACAACGGGTTCATGTCTGACTCGAAGTTTTGGTTAATGTTTGAGATAGTTTCAAACAACGGGTTCATGTCTGACTCGAAGTTTAAGTTCATGTTTGACCTGGCTTCAAACGACGGGTTTGTAATACCCCAAAATTTGCTCTCCCTCTTTGTCATCATAGCATGGCATTATCATTTATCATATCATATCCATCTCATTAACATTGCATTGCATTTAACATAGAAAAATGAAGCATGGCATCCTCCTTACCATCAGGGCATGTGATCAGGTGGGAGGTGGACAATCAAGAGATCATTCAAAGCACAAAAAGGTCAGTCAAGTTGCCTCAAGGCAAGCCAAGAAGCCTTTCATGTCTCATACTATCTCAATTGATCATCCACAACCTCAAGGATAAGAGATACAATAGGAGATTGAAGCATTACATCCTACACTATGCAAGAAGTCCAAAAATTGAAGGAAAATCCTCAAAAGAGATAGCTCATTGATTCAAAATCATCCTCAAATGGCATATCCCATCATCCTTTAAAAGGATACACAACATACTCTGAGGAATTTGAAATTGAAGACTGCACTTTTCCCCCCTAACCAGAGGGGGTCGAAATTAGGGTTTCTAATAAAATCAGGATATCTCTGATTTTTTGGACAAAACTTGATGTCATGGTATTCCATATGTCCTTAAGTGTATGTATGTGGAAAATTGCATCTCAATTGGTTTTAGAAGTGGTTCAATTGGAAGAAAGATCAAGAATCAGAGAAATTGGGGCAAAGTCAAATAATCAGAGGAAAAAGTCAACTCTTGACTTTTTGACCCAAAAATCATGAAATTCATGTTACATATGTCCAATGTACAAAATTTGGTCAAGAAACTCCAAAGGAATCATGAAAAAATCAAGAGGTGGAAAGTTGCCATTTTTGGATGAAGTAGGGTTACTAAAAATAGCAAGTTTTGGCCATTTTGCATCAGAGTTTTAACCAAGGCCATTTAAAATTGAAGCATCAAATGAAAATTCCACCAGGCCACAACAAAAGGTCTTGCTTTAAGCTTCAAATCCATGTGTAGAACACCTCCATTGGATAAAAATTGAGGGAGATATGATTGATCAAAGTTTGGGCAAAGTAGGTTCAAAACTAGGTCATGACCAAGATTTTCAGGTCACGCGCGCAGTCATTTTAACAAACATGTGGTGGGCCAAATGTTCACTCATTTTTCTCATGGTTAAAGGCCTCAAATGAAAAACTTTTCAACATCAAAGTTGTTCCTTGTAGTGTCATCTTCAATACTCATGTTGGACAAAATTCCATTTGATCAAGTTATAGTGGAGATATATTGGTTCAAAGTCATGTTGATTGTGCTGAAATTTTGTGTGCCAAGTTGCCATGCCATGACTTGCTTGCCACGCCCCATAACCAGTTCCCAAACTTGGGTATTTTAAGTCATTTTGCAACTTATTCCAACCTCATTTCACTTCAATTTTCACATCAGCATTGTGCTCCAATGTACTCTCTTTCAAATGAACCCATGAGCTCACCAAATCATTCACATTACATGGAATAATTCATCCTCAAATCACCCTATCTCTATTGTTCTCACTGTCACATAAAACCAGAAAAAAAACAAGTGAAGGTTATTGTTGATTGTATCAGCTTGCCCATGTATTGCTCACTCTCCCAACAATTGCTTCATTTAGCCAAACATGTACCTCAGTCACCATATCACGTGCTATACATGATCATAAAAAGGGAAAGGAGTGGAAACTTGTATAACAAGTTTTGCTTGCTGCAGCTTCACATTTCACTTCCACCATAACACCATGGACCTCCACCACTATAGCACAACCACAGCTGACTCGCCCTAACTAACTTGGCTCAGTTAGTTAGAGGCAGCTCAGTTAACTCAACTTGGACTCAGTTGACTCACTCACTTAACCACCTCTGGTTCATTTCTAACTCACACTATAAAGCCAAATTTCACTCACATTTCTAAAAACAACACTGATTTCTCACATTCACTTCAGAATTCTCCTCTCATTCTCTCTGATTTTGCTCATCTTCTTCTCCACGATTTCAACTCCATTGTGCTCCCATTGATCATTGCTTGGGGTGGTTGAATCAAGAGCAACAAGAACAACTCCATTTCTGCAAGTTCAGCATCATTGCAAGCTTCAACATCCTTCATCTATTTACGAATCCATAGCATTTATTTTGCTAAGTTTGAAGATCTAGAAGCTCAGCATATCAAGCTTTCCTCTGGTTTTTCTCAACATCTCCAATTGCTCCACATTTTCAGGTTTCATCATTCAACTTTGCTTCAGTTGATTTTCATTAATTTTAGCTTGTTTTTGTTAATTTAAGCTTGATAGAAGCTCTGCTTACTCCGGCTAGTTGATAGAGCTTCTTAGAAGCCTAGATCCAAAACTTAGGGCATGATTTAATCTCCTCTGTTCTCTATGTGTGTGCTTGGTATGTGAAAAACAATTGTGAATTCTTAATCTACGTGAGCTCAGCTTCATTTTGGTATAAAATTTGTGCATTTCTGGGACATGTGTGAGTTGCAGACGGTGGTGGTGTGACCGGAGAAGGTGACCGGAGGTCATCTCCGGCCGGTGACTTCAATAGCTAGGGTTTTTTCACGTTTTAATCGTGTCCGTTCATTTTGCGCGATCGTGTGGCTTGTATGGTGACAGCACATTAAAAGGCATGTGCTTGTCACATGCGTATTTTCTGAATCCACTTAAACATTGTGTGGCATGGTACATGGTAGTGAGTGTGCGTCCTCATCCGCGTGTGTTGGATCTGCGTACTTTGACTTTGGCTTGACCTTGACTTGATCTAATGGCTATTGATGAGTCAATTTTGTTGACTGGAGTGCATGGTTACTATGGTGTTTTGTGCGTAATTGGACCTATGACAGATTGTTATTTACACCCCACGCTTCTAAGGCCCAAACGAATTGAACTATGGATTTGCTATGTTTGCACCCCATTCACATTGCATTTCATATTTTATTTTCATTTTTGCTACACGTTTCATAATTGATTTTTAAAAATATCAAACATCATCATAAAATTCCACAAAAATTCATGAGCATCATTAAAACATTTAGGAAATTTTCCATGATTTTATTTCTTGATTTTATGACCTTTTTACCCCTGGTCCATAATTTTCTTTGAATTTCCATTTAGATGCATTCTAAGCATGATACATGAATTTGTTTAATTTTGTTCTTGCTCATTACCAACTGTTTTGACATGATTCTTTTTGCATTGATTCACTAATACATTGAAGCATGTTAGATGATTTTTGTTTGATTTTTTAGGTCACTTTATTACATGTTTTGATGCCTATATTTGCACCACTTTGCATGATGTTTCAATTTGACCTAATTGCTTTGTTTGAAGTCATTTTGCTCTGAATTTTTACATGCTATCTTGATGTATGATGCATTTCTGACCTAGGCATTCCAATAATATGCTGGCATAATTTTCATGAATCCATTTGGTTTTTGTTTGATGCATTACATTGGAAGTATAATACATGTCCTGTCATTTTAACTTTAGTGCATGTTTGCATGAATTCTTTTGTGCATATTTGTATGAGCATTTGCATAGTTGTGTGGGTCATTCATATGATATTATAGGTCTTTGATACACATTATAGGTCATCTTTACATGTTCATTTCAATTTGAACTTTGTGCATCATTAACATGTATTGTTTGCACTTTCTTTTTGAACTTTCATTTCAATTCTTCTTATATTACTTCTTGAATGTCTTGAAGTTGATTCATAAATACTTTTGAGATGCTTATAAACCATTTTCCATTTAGTTTCAATTCTGGTTGTTGATTTACATGTTCCATTTATGCATGTCCTCTTCATTTCTTTCCATCTTTCATCTACCCCTTCTTCTTGTAACATGTTTAAATGCTAATGGGTGATGATTTTTGCTTATTCACTTGCAATTGTATGATGATATTCACTTGTTGTCCATATGATGCCCATTCTGGTTGTGGTTCTAGGATTTGTTTTCTCATTTAATTCTTTTGAGTTTTATGATGCATTAAATGTTCTTTTACTTCTTATACTTCTTATACATGTTTACTAACCATGTAGGGGCTTTGGTAAGTTTCAATTGAGTGTGGATAAGGAATCCACATTCAACTTCTATCCTTTCTCTTTTACAATTCCATTCTATGTTTTGTTAAGCACTTATGTGCTTTCTTTTAATAACTCATCACTTTCCCTTTGTGAATTACAATTCATCTTCTACTTTAGAAGTGAATTGTTTAATTCATTCTTTCTTTAGACTTTAGGTTGAAACCTCACAAACTTTAGGATCACTCCCTTAACTAATCAATTAGGATTGAGTCTTAGTCCATATAGATTTTTACCTTTACCCTCTCTTGAGTCTTTCATCTTCTCATCTCAAAGAAAATTCAAAACATATAATAAAGGTAGGCATTTATTGCATTTAGGCCTTTCATATAAAGAAAAGATTATAAGGGGTCTTCTCTTGTAATCTTAGAAATGTGTAGCATATAGCCCATCTTGGGTCAATGTGTTAAACATTTGATCTTGTATGAGGGACTTAAATGCAATACTTGTTGAAGGTGCAAATAATAAAAAAAAAACTTCTTCATTTCTTAATCAACAAAAACACTTAATAAATACAAGTACGCTAGTGTGTTTGAACCTTGACAATTGGAACTAAGTGTGGGGGTCTTCTTCACTCTTAGTGTGCTTTCTTACCCATTCCATCTTGGAATGTGAGAATGTACACATTCCAATGACTAAGATTCAGATACATTGTCATATGCAAATAAATGGAAAAAACTTCTAAAAGACAAAAACAAACAATAACGTCTTTCCTTCGGGAATTCTTTTCTCATCTCATTCATTCTCAACGCACGAACGCGCTTCTACTCGTTCTCTTGCAAGACGGTAACGCACTCGGACCAGCGAGCCTGCAACACCTGAGCTAGAACGTAAGCCGTTCTCTAAAAAACACAAACAATCCATCCCTAGTGAGGGGAACTACGTCGCTCTGATTCTCATGCTCCCGATGAGATACGTAGGCAGTGGGGTAGGGCCCATGCGAGCACTTCCTTTATTTTCCCTACATTTGCTTCTTATTTTCTCTCCTTTCTTTTTCCCCTTTCCTGTTCCTTTTCCTTTCCAGCTAGCAGTTCATTTCCAGTTTCCTACACCCTTTGATTGAAGCAGCAAGCGTGGATCCCATCGGGTACGATGGACGCGTGGGGGTGCTAATACCTTCCCTGTGCGTAACCGACTCCCGAACCCAGTTCTCTTGGTCGTAAGACCATGCTTTTCCTTTCTCTCAGGTTTACGCGGTGTTTCCTTTCCCTCTCTTGGGATAAATACACATTGCTGGCGACTCTGTTTCGGTGCCACTTTCGCGTTTGTACTTGGATGAAAATCCCGGGAGCGACAGCTGGCGACTCTGCTGGGGATCGAACCCAGAATCTCTGGTTTCCTTAGCGAGTCAATCCTAGCGCTTGTCTGCTTTTCTTTCATTGGGTGTTTACTGTTGTGTTATATGTTGCTGTTTATTTATTTTACTGTATTTACCGCATTTTAGTATTACATATCATATATTATATTGTGTTGCACTGTTTTGTCTGTTTGGCGGGATGGGTGTTCTGAGAGATAAGCTCACTACCAAGGCTTGAGTACATACATAGGTATTAGAGTGGATAGTCATGACGCTTGCGTGGTGGTGACCACGTATTGTTGTTCATGAGACCCACAACCAGACGAGGTTCTATCAGGAGCTTTCTGCTACTGCATGTTATGCAGGCCAGTGGTTATTCTCTTGAGGAACTGTCGACTCTGGTGACCATTCCCGAGGACGCAGTTGCGGCACTCCTCCCGAGTTGTGACAGTGGCAGACCACATTCCGTGGCAAACCCATTGCACATTCTCGATCCGAGGACCCAATGCTGGGAACTTGCTATAGGACATCCCTTTTTGAAAGAGAATCAGCGGAGGCACTCGTCGATTGGCGATAGTACTGTACCCTGAGGGATGAATGTACTATTGCTTCTCGACCTCAGTGCCAGAAGCTGAGGACCTTTTTGTTTTGGAGAATCAGTTGAGGCCTTCTCGATTGATGATGATGCCAAACCAGAAATGGTGAACGTATCATCATTTCTCGACCTGAGAGCCCGGGATACTGAACATCCTAGTACCCACATGTGAGAAGGGCGGGTTGTTTACAGGTTTGCAGGTAACCATGACCTCCTACATACCCGGTTTTCTATCATCATTGCACAAAAGGAAGTTTCATCCTATTGTATTCAGATGGTTCTTATCTTTGGTTCTATATTAGTCTCAGAGCTACACTGACACCGTTCACAGTTCAGCACAGACACCTGATTACCTGATCACATTGCCCTTTGCATTGCATTATCATATTTTAACATACATGTTTATTCATTTCCAGGTGCATATATTACCCTTGATTCCAGTCATCAGGTCCCTGCAAAGATGAACACTAAAGAGAGGAAGAATATCATCAGCTATAAGTTCCTTACGCCTACTTTGGGCCCTATTGTTGTGCTGAAGGGAATGGCGAGTCCTGCAGTACGAGAAGCTTTTGAAGAGAAATATGGGTGGATTTTATCTATGGTCCGTAATGTCAGTGATTATGAAGCCAGAGGTCTCCATACGTTGATGCAGTTCTATGATCCGCCTCTGAGGTGTTTTGTATTTCCAGACTATGTGTTGGTTCCTACCCTGGAGGAGTATTCCAACATGTTGGGGATTGCTATCAAGGAGGAGCCCCCTTTCTTTGGATCAGTGGGGGATCTTGACTTTGGGAAGGTGGCTGGTGCTCTTTATTTGAGCAAATCAGAGTTAGGCGACAATGTCTCCAACAAAGGAAAGATTCGTGGTTACAAGTTGGAATATCTGATTAAGAAGGCCCAGGAAGCAGCTAAAGGCGAGAATTGGCTTGTTTTTAATGCTTTGCTAGCCCTTTGCATATACGGCATAGTGTTGTTTCCCAACGAGCCGGATTTCATTGATACGGACGCTATACGAATATTCCTGATGAAGAACCCGGTGCCAACGCTACTGGGAGATCTTCACTACTCGTTGTACAACCGAAACGAAAAGAAAAGAGGAGGGATAATTCGTTGTTGTGCACCCTTGTTCTATAAGTGGTTTGCAGGCCGTTTACCACAATCAGGGGCTTTTGTGGATTCCAAAGATTCTCTAGAGTGGAAACAGCGTTTAATGGGATTGGTGGCCAAGGACATCGTATGGGTAGATCATGGGCTGATTGGCAAGAATATTATCCACAGCTGTGGTAAGTTCCCTAACGTTCCACTGATAGGAAGACTGGGTGGGATTAACTACAATCCTTCTTTGGCCATTCGACAATTTGGGTATGCCCTGACAGGTCCGCCTATTAAGAGAGATGTGGAGGAGTCCCTCTATTTTCATACATCAGATGGGTGGGAAGCAACACAGAAAGCTTCTGAAAGCTGGGGTAGCATACTGAAAAAGGGGAAAGTTACTCTAGGAAAGCCTAACAACCGGGTTTATCCAGCATATGAAGAGTGGGTGAAGAAAAGAGTTGAAGATTTTCTCTTGCCTTTTGGTAAGGCACCCCTTTTGTATCCGGAGAATGAGAAAGCAAGAAGCACTGCTACGGTGGAAGAAGTTGACAAGTTGCAAGCCTTGGTGAAAAAGCTCCAAGGAGAGAATTTTGAGTTGAATAGCCGTCTTCAGAATGCTCTACATGCCAACAAAGAGCTGGAGCGGAAAGCCCAAGATGCTGAACAAATCCTAACTGCAAAAGAAAAAGACTTTGCTGGAAGAGCCCAACATTTCCGGAAGATTAGTAAAGGTGCTGATGATGCTACTCAAGCCCACAAGCAAACCAAACAGGCGTTAGCACAGACCAAAGAAAAGTTAACAAAGTTTCAGCACGCTTGGGACGAAGTTAGGATAGAGAATGTTGAATTACAGGAACAGTTGCAGATTAAGGACGAAGAGCTTGAAAAGGCGCATGAGCAGAGGAGAAAGTATCGGGAAAGCCTCGGTAAGAGTCAAGAACAGCTAGAAGAAGCTAGAGGTGAGCTGAGGAATACCAAGAAAGAGCTTGAAGAAGTCATGATAGAAAGGGAGATACTCAAGACGCAAGCCGGCATAAAGAGACACAAAGGAGTGTGTGATGACGAGGCTCTGATGCTGCATATGGGTTCTTGAACTGAAGCTCTTGAGAAAAGGGATGTCTTGATCAAAGAAATGATTGAAAAGCCGAATCACCAGCGTACCCGTATACTTTTTGAGGAGATCAAATAATCAAGTGATAAGCTGAAGGGTGTGGAATTGTCAGACTGATGTTCTTTTCCTTATATTTTGTTATTAATGGTTACCATCAGGCTTGTTGATGGATCCATTTTTCCTTGTATTGCATTTGCAGATGAGCCTTTCTTAAATGTACTTGACTACTTTGTTGAATGAGTATGAGCAGTTTTATTCAGAATTATTCCTTATCAGATAGCTGCACACAAGCACATGACCACGACACGTCTCTTTATATCACAATTTCTGGTCTTCAGATTTCTGTGGTTGGATTGGAATCAGGGTATAAAGCACCTCGGAAATGACAAACATGGCATTGCACGGCATTGCATATCATTTTGCATTTGTTGTTACTTGCTTTTCAGGTACTCGTTGCAGGGACTCTAACCTTTATTTGGTTTCAGGCAGTATAGCGGAGAGTCATATTCACCGATATTCGACGCGAAGGAATCAAGTAAGAATCATGGATCAAGTGCAAAGTGATTTGGCTGAAATGAGGGCGCGTATGGACCAGTTCATGACCCTCATGACTAGCATGGCACAAAATCAGGAGAGATTGAGGTTTCTGGTAGAGCGTCCAGACAATGGGCCCGAAGGTGATCAGCGTGACAATTCACAGGGACATGGCATTCCTCCTCCCGGTGGCAACCCTCCTCCTGGTGGTAACAATCGGGGTAATGGAAATGGTAGGCATGCTGGTGTTACTCTTGAAGATACTCTAGAAGACCAATTTACTCTGCTGGATGCTGATGTGGGTAATCAAGGTGATCGAAGGTATGAGGAGTTAGCAGAAAAGATCAGGGCCATAGAATGCAAGAACTCTATGGGTATTGATGTTACCAGCTTGGGGCTGGTCTCAGGAGTCAGAATTCCCCCTAAATTCAAGCCTCCCACTTTTGATAAGTATCACGGCAATGCGTGTCCCCAAACGCATCTTCAAGCTTACTTTGGGAAGATTTCAGCCCATACGGATGACGAGAAGCTATGGATGCACTATTTTCAGGACAGTCTGGCTGGGGCGTCCTTGACCTGGTATATGAAGTTGAATAGAGCTGCTGTGAAGAATTGGAAAGATCTGGCAGAAGCGTTCCTGAAGCAATACCAGTATAATATTGACATGGCGCCCAACCGCACCCAATTGCAGGGGTTGTCCTAGAATGCCAAGGAGAGTTTCAAAGAATATGCACAGAGGTGGAGGGAAATGGCTGCCCAGGTTCAACCTCCCTTGTCAGACAGAGAAATGGCAGATATGTTCATGGGCACCTTGCAAAGGGCCTATCTTGATAGATTAGCTGCTTGTCCGTCAACTGGATTTGCTGATATTGTGATTGCGGGAGAAAGAATAGAAAGTCTGTTAAAGCTTGGAAAGATCCAGGATGTGAGTGGGGCTGGCTCTTCGGGGACGAAGAAACCGTTTGCTAGTAACCAGAAAAGAAGAGAAGGTGATACGAATGCTGTGTTTAGAGGACGAGGCAGAGGGCGTTCTCAAGCTTATTATCAGGTAGATGCTGTAACAATCCCCACACCGTCTGTTCAGAAACAACAACCCCAACAACAAGTTCAACAGCAACAACCTTTTTTCCAGCAAAGGTCTAGACAGAGGGATCGTAAGATGGATCCTCTCCCTATGACTTATACCGCGCTGTTGCCCCGGCTACTCGAGTTAAAGTTGGTAGAACTCCGTACTATGAAAGCTCCGGTTGCTGGAAACCTGCCACCTAACTTCGATGCTAATGCTTGTTGTGAGTTCCACTCAGGTGCTCAGGGGCACTCCATTGAAAAATGCTGGGCTTTCCATCATAAAGTACAAGATTTGATTGATGCTAAAGCCATCAATTTCTCTCCCGCTCCTAATATTACTCAGCATCCCATGCCTGATCATAGTGCAGCAAATGTGTACGCTATTGAAGATGGGAGGAGATTGAATTTGGTGTTAGACGTTCATCAAGTGAAAACTTCTTTGTTGGTTGTAAAAGATCGTTTATTGAAGGGACAGGTGTTCCCGGGCTGTAATCAAGATTGCTCTGAGTGTATGAATCAGGAGAACGGCTGTGATAAGTTGAAGATGGGTTTACAGAATCTGATCGATGAAGGATGTCTACAGTTCGACAGAGTCGTGAAAGACACTGATGAGATATCAACCGTGACCATCTATTACACTCCCGCTGAGATTCAAATGCCGGTCAATGCAGTTCCCGTGGCGAGTGTTGCGCCAGAACGGCCCAGTCCTGTCACTATCACGGTGCCAGGACCAATTCCGTTCACGTCTACGAAGGCTATCCCATGGCACTATGGGGCAGATGTATATTACGAAGGTAAAAAGCAGGAAGTTGAGCCGTCAGTCAGCCCAAATATTGATAATGTAGGGGGTGTAGGGGGCTTTACAAGGAGTGGAAGGTTGTTCGCTCCCCAAACCTTGAGAAGTGATAAAGAGGCAGAAGCTGCAGCAAAGGCTAAGGGTAAACAGGTGGTTGAAAGTGCGCCTACACCTGAAGCAGAGACAAAGATTACTTTTGATAAGGAAATGGAAGAATTTATGAAGATAATCAAGAAAAGCGATTATAAGATTGTGGACCAACTGAATCAGACCCCTTCAAAGATTTCAATCTTGTCACTATTGATGTGCTCTGATGCGCACCGGCAGGCGTTGTTGAAAGTGTTGAAGAGTGTATACGTGCCACAAGAAATTACTGTTAATCAGCTCGAGGGCGTAATCTCCAATGTTAATGTTAGCCATGGCTTGGGCTTTACAAGTAGAGATTTGACTGTTGAAGGAAGAAACCATAATAAGGCTTTGCATATCACGCTGGAGTGTAAGGGCGCAGTGTTATCTCATGTACTGGTAGACACTGGTTCATCACTCAATGTCTTGCCCAAGAAGGCATTAATGAAGCTGGAAGTTGACAGTTTGATCTTAAGGCCTAGTGAATTGGTGGTCATAGCATTCGATGGAACTAGACGATCTGTGTTTGGTGAGGTGGAATTGCCCGTACAAATTGGACCACAGGTATTCAAATCCACGTTCCATGTAATGGACATACAACCTGCATATAGCTGCCTATTGGGACGCCCTTGGATTCACGGAGTCGGGGCTGTTACTTCTACTCTACATCAAAAGCTGAAGTATGAGTTTGAAGGGAAGGTTGTGACAGTGTGTGGGGAAGAAGACATCTTTGTGAGTCATTTGTCTACGTTCAAGTACATGGAAATGGATGGGGAAATTCATGAGATACTGTGCCAATCATTTGAAGCAGTCAACATTGACGATGCACCTGAGTCTTCTTCTGTACCAGTTGGGGCTGGTACCTCCATTTCATCTTACAAACAAGCTGTCGAAGTCGTCAGGGCAGGCAACGCCCAAGGTTGGGGCAGGTTGATAGAGACCCCAGTGAAGGAAGACAAATTTGGTATTGGTTATCATCCCTCTACAACTTCAGATGCGGGGAGCAGGGGACCCATTACTTTCAATAGTGGGGGAATTATCTACACGGACCAGTCTTGTGCAGCCACAGAGGATAGTGTTGACAGTGATTGTGACCTGGACAACTGGGTACGCCCTCATGTTCTGGGACAACAAGTGCAGAACTGGTTCGTTGAAGAAGTCATCCGGGTTACTCTTCAGACAGAGTAATTTTTCTTTGTTTTTTCTAACCATAATGCATGTCAAAATCTTGCGCTCTGCCCAAGGCGTATAGATTCATTTGTAGGGCCACCATGGTTGCATTTGCAATGTTTAATCATTAATAAAGGACGTTTTGCAATCAAATTTTGTTCTCTGTCTTTCAGTTTTTATTTTTGCACAAAAAAAATAAATAAAATGGCAATGTTTCATTTTCTTTTGTTTTGCTTAAAAATAAATTCTAAAATAAGGCATGAACCCGTTCATGCAGACTTGATCCTCCGGATACCACTGATAACGATTTTGATATGGCCATGTATGACTTTGACAATCCGATTTATCAAGCCGAAGAAGGGGATGAGAAAGATTGTGAACTTTCTGAAGAACTGGCCAGATTGTTGAAACAAGAGGAAAGGGTCATCCAGCCTCATCAGGAGACTGTAGAAATCATCAATATTGGTACCAAGGACGCCAAGAAAGAGATCAGGATTGGTGCCAGCTTGCAAGCAGATGTGAAGCAAACTTTGACGGAAATGTTGCGCGAGTATGTTGACATCTTCGCCTGGTCGTATCAAGACATGCCGGGGTTGGATACGGATATTGTCGTGCACAGGCTGCCATTAAGAGAAGAATGTCCGCCAGTCAAGCAGAAACTTCGTCGGACTCACCCCGACATGGCTTTAAAGATTAAGGAGGAAGTCCAGAAGCAGTGGGATGCTGGTTTTCTTGCCGTGACAAAATATCCTCCGTGGGTAGCCAATATCGTGCCAGTACCGAAGAAAGATGGAAAAGTGAGAATGTGTGTGGATTATCGAGATCTTAATAAAGCTAGCCCGAAAGATGATTTTCCACTACCTCATATTGATGTGCTGGTCGATAATACAGCTCAGTTTTCAGTGTTCTCATTTATGGACGGTTTCTCCGGGTACAACCAGATCAAGATGGCACCTGAAGACATGGAGAAGACCACGTTCATTACTCCGTGGGGTACATATTGTTATAAAGTAATGCCTTTTGGGTTGAAAAACGCAGGGGCAACGTACCAGCGGGCGATGGTGACATTGTTTCATGACTTGATTCATAAGGAGATCGAATGTTATGTAGATGATATGATTGCCAAGTCGAGAACAGAAGAGGAACATCTGGTTAACCTGAAAAAGCTGTTTGAAAGGTTGAGAAAGTTCTGTCTGAGATTAAATCCAAACAAGTGCACGTTTGGGGTGGGTTCTGGAAAGTTGTTAGGTTTCATTGTGAGCGAAAGAGGAATCGAGGTTGATCCTGCCAAGGTGAAAGCAATACAAGAAATGCCTGAACCGAGAACAGAAAAAGAGGTTCGTGGTTTCTTGGGTAGATTGAACTACATTGCAAGGTTCATATCTCACCTAACAACCACGTGTGAGCCAATATTTAAATTGTTAAGGAAAGATCAAACGGTCAGGTGGAATGACGATTGCCAATTGGCATTCGATAAGATAAAAGAATACTTGCAGGAACCTCCGATTCTAATGCCTCCAGTTGAAGGGAGACCGCTGATAATGTATCTGACAGTGCTTGAAGGTTCCATTGGTTGTGTTCTCGGTCAACATGACGAGACAGGTAGGAAGGAGCATGCTATTTACTACCTGAGCAAAAAGTTCAATGATTGTGAGTCCCGATACTCAATGCTTGAAAAGACATGCTGTGCGCTTGCATGGGCCGCTAAGCGATTGAGGCAATATATGGTTAGGCACACGACTTTGTTGATTTCAAAAATGGATCCTATCAAGTACATTTTCGAGAAACCAGCATTGACAGGCAGAGTTGCACGGTGGCAAATGGTCTTGACAGAGTATGACATTCAGTACACTTCACAAAAGGCCATCAAAGGAAGTATCTTGTCTGACTATCTTGCGCAACAGCCGATTGATGATTACCAACCCATGAAATTTGACTTCCCTGATGAAGACATCATGTTTCTCAAAGCTAAAGACTGTGAGGAACCACTCCCGGAGGAGGGGCCAGACCCTGAATCCAAATGGAGTCTGATGTTTGATGGGGCTGTCAATATGAATGGGTGCGGAGTTGGAGCAGTTCTTATCACGCCGGAGGGTGTTCATATGCCTTTCACTGCACGAATAACTTTCGGATGCACCAACAATGAAGCAGAGTACGAAGCTTGTATAATGGGGATCGAGGAGGCGATTAATCTACGGATTAAAACCCTTGATATATTCGGTGATTCAGCTTTGGTAATCAATCAAGTGAAAGGGAGTTGGTACACGCACCAAGCAAATCTAGTGCCGTATAGAGATTATACGAGGAGATTGCTGACATTTTTCACAACAGTGAAACTGTACCATATTCCTCGAGATGAGAATAGGTTCGCGGATGCCTTGGCCACTTTGTCTTCCATGATCAAAGTGCAAGGATGGAACCATGTACCTAAGATTGAGGTATCCCGCCTTGACAGACCAGCATTTGTGTTTGCGGTCGATGCAGCGTCTGATGACAAGCCATGGTTTTATGACATTAAGTGTTTCTTAAAAAGTCAAGAGTACCCGCCCGGGGCATCGTCCAAAGACAGGAAGACGTTGAGAAGGTTAGCTGGTAGTTTCTTCTTGAATAAAGATGGCGTGCTGTATAAAAGAAATTTTGACACGGTCCTACTTAGATGTGTGGATAGACGTGAAGCAGACTTGTTGATGATTGAAGTACACGAAGGCTCTTTCGGTACCCATGCCGGAGGGCAGGCAATGGCTAAAAGTTGTTAAGGTCGGGATATTATTGGTTGACTATGGAGTCAGATTGTTGCAAATATGCCCGCAAATGCCATAAATGCCAGATCTATGCAGACAAGGTGCATGTTCCTCCAAATCCGTTGAGTATCATGTCGTCGCCTTGGCCGTTTGCCATGTGGGGCATTGATATGATCGGAAAGATTGAGCCTACAGCTTCCAATGGTCATCGTTTCATCTTGGTGGCAATTGATTACTTCACCAAATGGGTTGAAGCCGCATCCTATGCCAATGTTACAAAACAAGTGGTCGCTCGTTTCTTAAAACGGGATATCATTTGCCGATATGGAGTTCCCGAAAGAATCATTACTGATAATGGTTCTAATTTGAACAATAAGATGATGGCTGAGTTATGCCGGGACTTCAAAATCGAACATCACAATTCTTCTCCGTACCGCCCAAAGATGAATGGCGCGGTCGAAGCGGCCAACAAAAATATCAAGAAGATTGTGCAGAAGATGGTTGTCACGTACAAAGATTGGCATGAGATGTTACCATTTGCTTTGCATGGGTATCGAACGTCGGTACGCACGTCCACTGGGGCAACCCCATTCTCACTTGTATATGGTATGGAGGCAGTGCTACCGGTTGAAGTAGAGATTCCGTCCCTCAGAGTTATGATGGATGTTAAGCTAGATGAAGCCGAATGGGTACGAGCCAGATTTGATCAGCTGAGCCTTATTGAGGAAAAGCGATTGGCGGCTGTATGTCATGGGCAACTATATCAGCGCAGAATGAAACAGGCATTTGACCAGAAGGTGCGTCCTCGGGTTTATAAAGTCGGAGATGTGGTACTCAAAAGGATCCTTCCTCCCAATACAGATCACAGGGGCAAATGGACTCCTAATTATGAAGGTCCATTCGTGGTTAAAAAGGTCTTTTCGGGCGGAGCTTTATTGCTTACAACCATGGATGGCGAAGACTTTTCATCCCCTGTCAACTCGGACGTAGTCAAAAAATACTTCGCATGAATAGACCTGCTGGATAATAAGAATAAAAAAAATCCAGGCAAAAAAGGGCATCCCGGCGAACCAAAAACAGAATAAGGTTCGGGCAAAAATTAGGGATATAATTGAAAAAATTTGTACACCCGGTAAGTTGAAAACCCGAAAGGGCAACTTAGGCAAAAAAGGGTATCCTGGTGGATCGAAAACCTGAAAGGGCGGTCCACACAAAAGAGGGATTTAAGCGAATGACTACGGTTTGAGTTATCTGTACCCCATTATCGTTTGAACAACTGACGTTCTGAAAGATAGGAATCGGTCCGATCGTTTCTCAGAAGGCAAGGTCGGGGAGTTTTGAAGACATACTGGTCATAACCGAATGGAAACTCAGTGGAATTCCGTTTTCACATTGCCATTAGGATAGTTTCTTTTCTCAATTTTCAGCGATCACCTCTTTCCAGGGATTGCTTCCGGATGTAATTGCCTATTCTGGGCTCTCAGTCAATAAATTGAATTTCAATAAAAAGCTTTCTATTTTTGTTTTATTGCTTTGTTTGCAAAAACGTCCTAATTTTTGATAAAACATTGCATTTGAAAACATGGCAGCCTTGCAATAACATGCGCAGAAAAAACATTTGAAATTACTTCGAATGTTGAATACTCCCGGATGGTGGATTCTAGCCACGCAATATTCGGGGCATGTACGCATATTCTTTTGTTGCAGGTAGCAGGTGCAGATGATTTTAAGCACAAGACCAGCAATAAATCACCCCACGCAAAAGACTGGGGCAATTATGGGTAAGGAGATCGGCGTTCATCGTTCGGTCGACGATTGTTCATAACGGGTCGATATCAGTGAATTAAGTTCAACTGGGTACCGTTGCATCTTATTAAGTCGATTCTCTTATTCAGTCCTTCCAACAGCCACAAGCTTTTCTATGTCGATAACGGTCACAGGTTCCCCAAAAGAGTGGTCTCGTCGACACCGAAACTGATGGTCATTATCCCCAGCGAAGTCACAAGAGTTTGAAGAGGCTAGATCTTCTGTAAAATCCTCGTATGACATCCTCCTCGGGGACGAATTGTTGTGCTGTCCAAGCATGGGGCATGTTTGTTTCCCATCATGAAGTGTTGATCATCCCCAGTAGAGTTCGAGGACAGTTGGTCTTCTGTAAAATCCTCTCAAAAGGCATTCCCCAGCACGAGACGTTTTAAAGCAGTTTCCGCCAGCAGAGTTTGTTATAAACTCGTCATCCCTAACGGAATCGTCTAAAGGGAAGCTCGCCTAACATGGGGCATTGTGGTACTTATCCTAAGTTTGACAGTCATATTCTTCAGCAGAATACTGTGGATTTGCTTTGGGTCTCCCCAACAGATCTCTAAGGACTCTTTCCTAGCAAGTTGCAGTGGAATGTTCTAACCAAGATTTGCATATCCCTGGCAGAGTAGCCCTGATACCCAGCAAGATCGTATCTCTGGTCATGGTATCCCCACAGAGGTCAGCATCGAATCTTGTCAGCAACTCCCAGCTGAGTTGTTGTTCGCCCCGCAGAGGTTTATCAGATCGACAGAATCTATTCCTCAACAAGGATGGTACAGCCTTTCCCCAGCCGGGTCAGAAGGTGGATAACCCCTACAAAGGGTCTTGGTTTGGACAGATCCCCAAGCAGAGTTTATGACTTCTCTCCCCTAGAAGGACGCCATGCAAAGAAATTCTTATCCCCAGCGGAATCGCTGTGACCAGAATTCATTCCCCCAGCAGATGAAGTGATTACTGGCAGATTTATTATTCTTCAAGTCCAATTTATTTTTGGCAAGCTTGACAATTCGAAGCAGACGGATTGTTCATTCATTCTCCAGTGGAGAGGTTATCCTTTCAGGAGTCTCCAAAGTCAAATCATTGGTCTTTGTTCCCCAGCAAAGTCGGCAGAGATGTCTGACACGGATGCAGAGTGTAATCCAGTATTGGAATTTTGCGAAAGTCCACCCATAGTGTGGCAAGCCAGTAGTCGTCTGGCATTGTTAAAAGACGTTAGCAAAGTCCAACAGTGGATTGGCAAAAGTCCATCTAAGGGTGGCATATTCTAAAAGTCCAACAGTGGATTGGCAAAAGTCCATCTTCGGGTGGCAAAGCAGCTAAAAGTCCAACAGTGGATTGGCAAAAGTCCGTCTTCGGGTGGCAAAAGTCCAACAGTGGATTGGCAAAAGTCCGTCTTCGGGTGGCAAAAGTCCAACAGTGGATTGGCGAAAGGTCCATCTAAGGGTGGCATATTCTAAAAGTCCAACAGTGGATTGGCAAAAGTCCGTCTTCGGGTGGCAAAAGTCCAACAGTGGATTGGCAAAAGTCCGTCTTCGGGTGGCAAAAGTCCAACAGTGGATTGGCGAAAGGTCCATCTAAGGGTGGCATATTCCAAAAGTCCAACAGTGGATTGGAAAAAGTCCGTCTTCGGGTGGCACGAAGCTGCAAAGTCCACCAGTAGTGTGGCAGGCCAGTAGTCGTCTGGAATTGCATAAAAGACATTATTAAAGTCCACCAGTAGCGTGGCAAGCCAGTAGTCGTCTGGCGTCGTTCAAAAGACGTTATCAAAGTCCACCAGTAGCGTGGCAGGCCAGTAGTCGTCTGGAATTGCATAAAAGACATTATTAAAGTCCACCAGCAGCGTGGCAAGCCAGTAGTCGTCTGGCGTCGTTCAAAAGACGTTATCAAAGTCCACCAGTAGCATGGCAGGCCAGTAGTCGTCTGGAATTGCATAAAAGACATTATTAAAGTCCACCAGCAGTGTGGCAAGCCAGTAGTCGTCTGGTGTCGTTCAAAAGACAGATTTTTCCGACGACGTTCATTGAAGATTCAATCCAGAAGTCTCATTGGGTTTATATCCCTATTCTTTTTCATCATCCAGAGCAAATTTTTGGTTATATTTGGTATTCAATCACTATATACCTTGAAAGTCCGAAAGCAATTGCTTTCAGGCATTCAGGTCTACAGCGCTTGAATAGGGGCAGCTGTAATACCCCAAAATTTGCTCTCCCTCTTTATCATCATAGCATGGCATTATCATTTATCATATCATATCCATCTCATTAACATTGCATTGCATTTAACATAGAAAAATGAAGCATGGCATCCTCCTTACCATCAGGGCATGTGATCAGGTGGGAGGTGGACAATCAAGAGATCATTCAAAGCACAAAAAGGTCAGTCAAGTTGCCTCAAGGCAAGCCAAGAAGCCTTTCATGTCTCATACTATCTCAATTGATCATCCACAACCTCAAGGATAAGAGATACAATAGGAGATTGAAGCATTACATCCTACACTATGCAAGAAGTCCAAAAATTGAAGGAAAATCCTCAAAAGAGATAGCTCATTGATTCAAAATCATCCTCAAATGGCATATCCCATCATCCTTTAAAAGGATACACAACATACTCTGAGGAATTTGAAATTGAAGACTGCACTTTTCCCTCCTAACCAGAGGGGGTCGAAATTAGGGTTTCTAATAAAATCAGGATATCTCTGATTTTTTGGACAAAACTTGATGTCATGGTATTCCATATGTCCTTAAGTGTATGTATGTGGAAAATTGCATCTCAATTGGTTTTAGAAGTGGTTCAATTGGAAGAAAGATCAAGAATCAGAGAAATTGGGGCAAAGTCAAATAATCAGAGGAAAAAGTCAACTCTTGACTTTTTGAGCCAAAAATCATGAAATTCATGTTACATATGTCCAATGTACAAAATTTGGTCAAGAAACTCCAAAGGAATCATGAAAAAATCAAGAGGTGGAAAGTTGCCATTTTTGGATGAAGTAGGGTTACTAAAAATAGCAAGTTTTGGCCATTTTGCATCAGAGTTTTAACCAAGGCCATTTAAAATTGAAGCATCAAATGAAAATTCCACCAGGCCACAACAAAAGGTCTTGCTTTAAGCTTCAAATCCATGTGTAGAACACCTCCATTGGATAAAAATTGAGGGAGATATGATTGATCAAAGTTTGGGCAAAGTAGGTTCAAAACTAGGTCATGACCAAGATTTTCAGGTCACGCGCGCAGTCATTTTAACAAACATGTGGTGGGCCAAATGTTCACTCATTTTTCTCATGGTTAAAGGCCTCAAATGAAAAACTTTTCAACATCAAAGTTGTTCCTTGTAGTGTCATCTTCAATACTCATGTTGGACAAAATTCCATTTGATCAAGTTATAGTGGAGATATATTGGTTCAAAGTCATGTTGATTGTGCTGAAATTTTGTGTGCCAAGTTGCCATGCCATGACTTGCTTGCCACGCCCCATAACCAGTTCCCAAACTTGGGTATTTTAAGTCATTTTGCAACTTATTCCAACCTCATTTCACTTCAATTTTCACATCAGCATTGTGCTCCAATGTACTCTCTTTCAAATGAACCCATGAGCTCACCAAATCATTCACATTACATGGAATAATTCATCCTCAAATCACCCTATCTCTATTGTTCTCACTGTCACATAAAACCAGAAAAAAAACAAGTGAAGGTTATTGTTGATTGTATCAGCTTGCCCATGTATTGCTCACTCTCCCAACAATTGCTTCATTTAGCCAAACATGTACCTCAGTCACCATATCACGTGCTATACATGATCATAAAAAGGGAAAGGAGTGGAAACTTGTATAACAAGTTTTGCTTGCTGCAGCTTCACATTTCACTTCCACCATAACACCATGGACCTCCACCACTATAGCACAACCACAGCTGACTCGCCCTAACTAACTTGGCTCAGTTAGTTAGAGGCAGCTCAGTTAACTCAACTTGGACTCAGTTGACTCACTCACTTAACCACCTCTGGTTCATTTCTAACTCACACTATAAAGCCAAATTTCACTCACATTTCTAAAAACAACACTGATTTCTCACATTCACTTCAGAATTCTCCTCTCATTCTCTCTGATTTTGCTCATCTTCTTCTCCACGATTTCAACTCCATTGTGCTCCCAATGATCATTGCTTGGGGTGGTTGAATCAAGAGCAACAAGAACAACTCCATTTCTGCAAGTTCAGCATCATTGCAAGCTTCAACATCCTTCATCTATTTACGAATCCATAGCATTTATTTTGCTAAGTTTGAAGATCTAGAAGCTCAGCATATCAAGCTTTCCTCTGGTTTTTCTCAACATCTCCAATTGCTCCACATTTTCAGGTTTCATCATTCAACTTTGCTTCAGTTGATTTTCATTAATTTTAGCTTATTTTTGTTAATTTAAGCTTGATAGAAGCTCTGCTTACTCCGGCTAGTTGATAGAGCTTCTTAGAAGCCTAGATCCAAAACTTAGGGCATGATTTAATCTCCTCTGTTCTCTATGTGTGTGCTTGGTATGTGAAAAACAATTGTGAATTCTTAATCTACGTGAGCTCAGCTTCATTTTGGTATAAAATTTGTGCATTTCTGGGACATGTGTGAGTTGCAGACGGTGGTGGTGTGACCGGAGAAGGTGACCGGAGGTCATCTCCGGCCGGTGACTTCAATAGCTAGGGTTTTTTCACGTTTTAATCGTGTCCGTTCATTTTGCGCGATCGTGTGGCTTGTATGGTGACAGCACATTAAAAGGCATGTGCTTGTCACATGCGTATTTTCTGAATCCACTTAAACATTGTGTGGCATGGTACATGGTATTGAGTGTGCGTCCTCATCCGCGTGTGTTGGATCTGCGTACTTTGACTTTGGCTTGACCTTGACTTGATCTAATGGCTATTGATGAGTCAATTTTGTTGACTGGAGTGCATGGTTACTATGGTGTTTTGTGCGTAATTGGACCTATGACAGATTGTTATTTACACCCCACGCTTCTAAGGCCCAAACGAATTGAACTATGGATTTGCTATGTTTGCACCCCATTCACATTGCATTTCATATTTTATTTTCATTTTTGCTACACGTTTCATAATTGATTTTTAAAAATATCAAACATCATCATAAAATTCCACAAAAATTCATGAGCATCATTAAAACATTTAGGAAATTTTCCATGATTTTATTTCTTGATTTTATGACCTTTTTACCCCTGGTCCATAATTTTCTTTGAATTTCCATTTAGATGCATTCTAAGCATGATACATGAATTTGTTTAATTTTGTTCTTGCTCATTACCAACTGTTTTGACATGATTCTTTTTGCATTGATTCACTAATACATTGAAGCATGTTAGATGATTTTTGTTTGATTTTTTAGGTCACTTTATTACATGTTTTGATGCCTATATTTGCACCACTTTGCATGATGTTTCAATTTGACCTAATTGCTTTGTTTGAAGTCATTTTGCTCTGAATTTTTACATGCTATCTTGATGTATGATGCATTTCTGACCTAGGCATTCCAATAATATGCTGGCATAATTTTCATGAATCCATTTGGTTTTTGTTTGATGCATTACATTGGAAGTATAATACATGTCCTGTCATTTTAACTTTAGTGCATGTTTGCATGAATTCTTTTGTGCATATTTGTATGAGCATTTGCATAGTTGTGTGGGTCATTCATATGATATTATAGGTCTTTGATACACATTATAGGTCATCTTTACATGTTCATTTCAATTTGAACTTTGTGCATCATTAACATGTATTGTTTGCACTTTCTTTTTGAACTTTCATTTCAATTCTTCTTATATTACTTCTTGAATGTCTTGAAGTTGATTCATAAATACTTTTGAGATGCTTATAAACCATTTTCCATTTAGTTTCAATTCTGGTTGTTGATTTACATGTTCCATTTATGCATGTCCTCTTCATTTCTTTCCATCTTTCATCTACCCCTTCTTCTTGTAACATGTTTAAATGCTAATGGGTGATGATTTTTGCTTATTCACTTGCAATTGTATGATGATATTCACTTGTTGTCCATATGATGCCCATTCTGGTTGTGGTTCTAGGATTTGTTTTCTCATTTAATTCTTTTGAGTTTTATGATGCATTAAATGTTCTTTTACTTCTTATACTTCTTATACATGTTTACTAACCATGTAGGGGCTTTGGTAAGTTTCAATTGAGTGTGGATAAGGAATCCACATTCAACTTCTATCCTTTCTCTTTTACAATTCCATTCTATGTTTTGTTAAGCACTTATGTGCTTTCTTTTAATAACTCATCACTTTCCCTTTGTGAATTACAATTCATCTTCTACTTTAGAAGTGAATTGTTTAATTCATTCTTTCTTTAGACTTTAGGTTGAAACCTCACAAACTTTAGGATCACTCCCTTAACTAATCAATTAGGATTGAGTCTTAGTCCATATAGATTTTTACCTTTACCCTCTCTTGAGTCTTTCATCTTCTCATCTCAAAGAAAATTCAAAACATATAATAAAGGTAGGCATTTATTGCATTTAGGCCTTTCATATAAAGAAAAGATTATAAGGGGTCTTCTCTTGTAATCTTAGAAATGTGTAGCATATAGCCCATCTTGGGTCAATGTGTTAAACATTTGATCTTGTATGAGGGACTTAAATGCAATACTTGTTGAAGGTGCAAATAATAAAAAAAAAACTTCTTCATTTCTTAATCAACAAAAACACTTAATAAATACAAGTACGCTAGTGTGTTTGAACCTTGACAATTGGAACTAAGTGTGGGGGTCTTCTTCACTCTTAGTGTGCTTTCTTACCCATTCCATCTTGGAATGTGAGAATGTACACATTCCAATGACTAAGATTCAGATACATTGTCATATGCAAATAAATGGAAAAAACTTCTAAAAGACAAAAACAAACAATAACGTCTTTCCTTCGGGAATTCTTTTCTCATCTCATTCATTCTCAACGCACGAACGCGCTTCTACTCGTTCTCTTGCAAGACGGTAACGCACTCGGACCAGCGAGCCTGCAACACCTGAGCTAGAACGTAAGCCGTTCTCTAAAAAACACAAACAATCCATCCCTAGTGAGGGGAACTACGTCGCTCTGATTCTCATGCTCCCGATGAGATACGTAGGCAGTGGGGTAGGGCCCATGCGAGCACTTCCTTTATTTTCCCTACATTTGCTTCTTATTTTCTCTCCTTTCTTTTTCCCCTTTCCTGTTCCTTTTCCTTTCCAGCTAGCAGTTCATTTCCAGTTTCCTACACCCTTTGATTGAAGCAGCAAGCGTGGATCCCATCGGGTACGATGGACGCGTGGGGGTGCTAATACCTTCCCTGTGCGTAACCGACTCCCGAACCCAGTTCTCTTGGTCGTAAGACCATGCTTTTCCTTTCTCTCAGGTTTACGCGGTGTTTCCTTTCCCTCTCTTGGGATAAATACACATTGCTGGCGACTCTGTTTCGGTGCCACTTTCGCGTTTGTACTTGGATGAAAATCCCGGGAGCGACAGGGTTCATGTCTGACTCGATGTTTAGGTTCACGTTTGACCTGGTTTCAAACAACGGGTTCATGTTTGACTCGAAGTTTAGGTTCATGTTTGACCTGGTTTCAAACAACGGGTTCATGTCTGATTCGAAGTTTAGGTTCATGTTTGACCTGGTTTCAAACAACAGGTTCATGTCTGACTCGAAGTTTAGGTTCAGGTTTGACCTAGTTTCAAACGACGGGTTCATGTCTGACTCGAAGCTTAGGTTCGTGGTTAAGCTGGTTCAAATGACGGGTTCATGTCTGACTCGAAGTTTAGGTTCATGTTTGACCTGGTTTCAAACAACGGGTTCATGTCTGACTCGAAGTTTAATTTCATGTTTGACCTAAGTTCAAACAATGGGTTCATGTCTGACTCGAAGTTTAGGTTCATGTTTGACCTGGTTTCAAACAACGGGTTCATGTCTGACTCGATGTTTAGGTTCATGTTTGACCTGGTTTCAAACAACGGGTTCATGTCTGACTCGAAGTTTAGGTTCATGTTTGACCTGGTTTCAAACAACGGGTTCATGTCTGACTCGAACTTTAGGCTCATGTTTGACCTGGTTCAAACGACGGGTACAAGTCTGACTGGAAGTTTAGGTTCATGTTTGACCTGGTTTCAAACAACGAGTTCATATCTGACTCGAAGTTTAGGTTCATGTTTGACTTGATTTCAAACAACGGGTTCATGTCTGACTCGAAGTTTAGGTTCATGTTTGACCTAGTTTTAAACAACGGGTTCATGTCTGACTCGAAGTTTAAGTTCATGTTTGACCTGGCTTCAAATGACGGGTTCATGTCTGACTCGAAGTTTAGGTTCATGTTTGACATGGTTTCAAACAACAGGTTTATGTCTGACTCGAAGTTTAGGTTCATGTTTAACTTGGTTTCAAACAACGGGTTCATGTCTGACTCGAAGTTTAGGTTTAGGTTTGACCTGGTTTCAAACGACGGGTTCATGTCTGACTCGAAGCTTAGGTTCATGTTTGACCTGGCTTCAAATGACGGATTCTTGTCTAACTCAAAGTTTAGGTTCAAGTTTGACCTGGTTTGAAACAACGAGTTCATATCTGACTCGAATTTTAGGTTCATGTTTGACCTGAGTTCAAACAACGGGTTCATGTCTGACTCGAAGTTTAGGTTCATGTTTGACCTAGTTTCAAACAACGGGTTCTTGTCTGACTCGAAGTTTAAGTTCATGTTTGACCTGGCTTCAAATGACGGGTTCATGTCTGACTCGAAGTTTAGGTTCATGTTTGACCTGGTTTCAAACAACAGGTTCATGTCTGACTCGAAGTTTAGGTTCATGTTTGACCTGGTTTCAAACAACGGGTTCATGTCTGACTCGAAGTTTAGGTTCATGTTTGACCTAGTTTCAAACGACGGGTTCATGTCTGACTCGAAGCTTAGGTTCATGGTTAACCTGGTTCAAATGACGGGTTCATGTCTGACTCGAAGTTTAGGTTCATGTTTGACCTGGTTTCAAACAATGGGTTCATGTCTGACTCGAAGTTTAGTTTCATGTTTGACCTGAGTTCAAACAATGGGTTCATGTCTGACTCGAAGTTTAGGTTCATGTTTGACCTGGTTTCAAACAACGGGTTTATGTCTGACTCGATGTTTAGGTTCATGTTTGACCTGGTTTCAAACAACGGGTTCATGTCTGACTCGAAGTTTAGGTTCATGTTTGACCTGGTTTCAAACAACGAGTTCATGTCTGACTCGAGCTTTAGGCTCATGTTTGACCTGGTTCAAACGACGGGTACATGTCTGACTGGAAGTTTAGGTTCATGTTTGACCTGGTTTCAAACAACGAGTTCATATCTGACTCGAAGTTTAGGTTCATGTTTGACTTGATTTCAAACAACGGGTTCATGTATGACTCTAAGTTTAGGTTCTTGTTTGACCTAGTTTCAAACAACGGGTTCATGTCTGACTCGAAGTTTAAGTTCATGTTTGACCTGGCTTCAAATGACGGGTTCATGTCTGACTCGAAGTTTAGGTTCATGTTTGACCTGGTTTCAAACAACAGGTTCATGTCTGACTCGTAGTTTAGGTTCATGTTTAACTTGGTTTCAAACAACGGGTTCATGTCTGACTCAAAGTTTAAGTTCATATTTGACCTGAGTTCAAACAACGGGTTCATGTCTGACTCGAAGTTTAGGTTAATGTTTGAGATAGTTTCAAACAACGGGTTCATGTCTGACTCGAAGTTTAAGTTCATGTTTGACCTGGCTTCAAACGACGGGTTCATGTCTGACTCGATGTTTAGGTTCACGTTTGACCTGGTTTCAAACAACGGGTTCATGTTTGACTCGAAGTTTAGGTTCATGTTTGACCTGGTTTCAAACAACGGGTTCATGTCTGATTCGAAGTTTAGGTTCATGTTTGACCTGGTTTCAAACAACGGGTTCATGTCTGACTCGAAGTTTAGGTTCATGTTTGACCTGGCTTCAAATGACGGGTTCATGTCTGACTCGAAGTTTAGGTTCATGTTTAACTTGGTTTCAAACAACGGGTTCATGTCTTCCTCGAAGTTTAGGTTTAGGTTTGACCTGGTTTCAAACGACGGTTCATGTCTGACTCGAAGCTTAGGTTCATGTTTGACCTGGCTTCAAATGACGGATTCTTGTCTAACTCGAAGTTTAGGTTCAAGTTTGACCTGGTTTCAAACAACGAGTTCATATCTGACTCGAATTTTAGGTTCATGTTTGACCTGAGTTCAAACAACGGGTTCATGTCTGACTCGAAGTTTAGGTTCATGTTTGACCTAGTTTCAAACAACGGGTTCTTGTCTGACTCGAAGTTTAAGTTCATGTTTGACCTGGCTTCAAATGACGGGTTCATGTCTGACTCAAAGTTTAGGTTCATGTTTGACCTAGTTTCAAACAACAGGTTCATGTCTGACTCGAAGTTTAGGTTCATGTTTGACCTGGTTTCAAACAACGGGTTCATGTCTGACTCGAAGTTTAGGTTCAGGTTTGACCTAGTTTCAAACGACGGGTTCATGTCTGACTCGAAGCTTAGGTTCATGGTTAACCTGGTTCAAATGACGGGTTCATGTCTGACTCGAAGTTTAGGTTCATGTTTGACCTGGTTTCAAACAACGGGTTCATGTCTGACTCGAGCTTTAGGCTCATGTTTGACCTGGTTCAAACGACGGGTACATGTCTGACTGGAAGTTTAGGTTCATGTTTGACCTGGTTTCAAACAACGAGTTCATATCTGACTCGAAGTTTAGGTTCATGTTTGACTTGATTTCAAACAACGGGTTCATGTCTGACTCTAAGTTTAGGTTCTTGTTTGACCTAGTTTCAAACAACGGGTTCATGTCTGACTCGAAGTTTAAGTTCATGTTTGACCTGGCTTCAAATGACGGGTTCATGTCTGACTCGAAGTTTAGGTTCATGTTTGACCTGGTTTCAAACAACAGGTTCATGTCTGACTCGTAGTTTAGGTTCATGTTTAACTTGGTTTCAAACAACGGGTTCATGTCTGACTCAAAGTTTAAGTTCATATTTGACCTGAGTTCAAACAACGGGTTCATGTCTGACTCGAAGTTTAGGTTAATGTTTGAGATAGTTTCAAACAACGGGTTCATGTCTGACTCGAAGTTTAAGTTCATGTTTGACCTGGCTTCAAACGACGGGTTCATGTCTGACTCGATGTTTAGGTTCACGTTTGACCTGGTTTCAAACAACGGGTTCATGTTTGACTCGAAGTTTAGGTTCATGTTTGACCTGGTTTCAAACAACGGGTTCATGTCTGATTCGAAGTTTAGGTTCATGTTTGACCTGGTTTCAAACAACGGGTTCATGTCTGACTCGAAGTTTAGGTTCATGTTTGACCTGGCTTCAAATGACGGGTTCATGTCTGACTCGAAGTTTAGGTTCATGTTTAACTTGGTTTCAAACAACGGGTTCATGTCTTCCTCGAAGTTTAGGTTTAGGTTTGACCTGGTTTCAAACGACGGTTCATGTCTGACTCGAAGCTTAGGTTCATGTTTGACCTGGCTTCAAATGACGGATTCTTGTCTAACTCGAAGTTTAGGTTCAAGTTTGACCTGGTTTCAAACAACGAGTTCATATCTGACTCGAATTTTAGGTTCATGTTTGACCTGAGTTCAAACAACGGGTTCATGTCTGACTCGAAGTTTAGGTTCATGTTTGACCTAGTTTCAAACAACGGGTTCTTGTCTGACTCGAAGTTTAAGTTCATGTTTGACCTGGCTTCAAATGACGGGTTCATGTCTGACTCGAAGTTTAGGTTCATGTTTGACCTAGTTTCAAACAACAGGTTCATGTCTGACTCGAAGTTTAGGTTCATGTTTGACCTGGTTTCAAACAACGGGTTCATGTCTGACTCGAAGTTTAGGTTCAGGTTTGACCTAGTTTCAAACGACGGGTTCATGTCTGACTCGAAGCTTAGGTTCATGGTTAACCTGGTTCAAATGACGGGTTCATGTCTGACTCGAAGTTTAGGTTCATGTTTGACCTGGTTTCAAACAACGGGTTCATGTCTGACTCGAAGTTTAGTTTCATGTTTGACCTGAGTTCAAACAATGGGTTCGTGTCTGACTCGAAGTTTAGGTTCATGTTTGACCTGGTTTCAAACAACGGGTTCATGTCTGACTCGATGTTTAGGTTCATGTTTGACCTGGTTTCAAACAATGGGTTCATGTTGTCGCTCCCGGGATTTTCATCCTAGTACAAACGCGAAAGTGGCACCAAACAGAGTCGCCAGCAATGTGTATTTATCCCAAAAGAGGGAAAGGAAACACCGCATAAACCTGAGAGAAGGAAAGAACGTGGTCTTACGACCAAGAGAAAGGGTAAGGGAGTCGGTTACACGAGAGGAAGGTATTAGCACCCCCTCGCGTCCATCGTACCCGATGGGATCCACGCTTGCTTGTCTCGATCAAAGGGTGTAAGGAAAGAATACTGGAAAAAGGAACTGGAAAAGGAAAAGGAAAAAGAGAGAGAAAAAGGAACAAATGTAGGGAAAATAAAAGAAGTGCTCGCATGGGCCCTACCCCACTGCCTACGTATCTCATCGGGAGCATGAGAATCAGAGCGACGTAGTTCCCCTCACTAGGGATGAATTGTTTGTGTTTTTTAGAGAACGGCTTACGTTCTAGCTCAGGTGTTGCAGGCTCGCTGGTCCGAGTGCGTTACCATCTTGCAAGAGAACGAGTAGGAGCGCGTTCGTGCGTTGAGAATGAATGAGATGAGAAAAGAATTCCCGAAGGAAAAGACGTTATTGTTTGTTTTTGTCTTTTAAGAGTTTTTTCATTTGTTTGCATATGATAGTGTATCTGAATCTTAGTCATTGGAATGTGTACATTCTCACATTCCAAGATGGAATGAGCAAGAAGACACACTAAGAGCGAAGAAGACCCCCACACTTAGTTCCAATTGTCAAGGTTCAAACACACTAGCATACTTGTGTCTATTAAGTATTTTTGTTGATTAAGAAATGAAGAAGTGTTTTTTATTTGTACCTTCAACAAGTATTGCATTTAAGTCCCTCATACAAGATCAAATGTTTAACACATTGACCCAAGATGGGCTATATGCTACACATTCTAAGATTATAAGAGAAGACCCCTTTATAATCTCTTCTTTATATGAAAGGCCAAAATGCAATAAATGCCTACCTTTATTAAGTATTTTGCATTTTTCTTTGAGATGAGAAGAGACTCAAGAGAGGATAAAGGTAAAAATCTATATGGACTAAGACTCAATCCTAATTGATTAGTTAAGGGAGTGATCCTAAGGCTTGTGAGGTTTCAACCTAAAGGCTAAAGAAAGAAAGAATTAAACAATTCACTTCTAAAGTAGAAGATGAATTGTAATTCAAAAAGGGAAAGTAATGAGTTATTAAAAGAAAGCACATAAGTGCTTAACAAAACATAAAATGGAATTGTAAAAGAGAAAGGATAGAAGTTGAATGTGGATTCCTTATCCACACTCAATTGAAACTTACCAAAGCCCCTACATGGTTAATAAACATGTATAAGAAGTATAAGAAGTAAAAGAACATGTAATGCATCATAAAACTCAAAAGAATTAAATGAGAAACCAAATCCTAGGGCCACAACCAGAATGTACATCATATGGGAACAAATGGTCATTATCAATCAAACTCAAGTGGATAGGCAACAAACATCCTCCATGACATTAGAACATGATATCATAAGAAAAGGAAGAATGAAAGATGAAAGAGAAAAGAAGAACTATGCACAAATGGAACATGTAATCCATGGATCAGAATTGAAATGAAATGAAAAATGATTCACAAACATCTCACAAGTATTCATGAAGCACATCAAGGCATTTAAGAAGTGATAGAAGAAGTAGGATTGAAATGGAAGTTCCAAACAAAGGAAAGTGCAAACACAACATGTTAAAGGTGCACAAGGTTCAAATGATAATCAACAAGCAAAGATGACATATGATATGTATCTATGTCCTATAATGTCAAGAGTGTAGCTCACCAAATAGGCAAATGATCATGCAAGTATACACAAAAAAACATGTAAACATGCACAAAAGATTACAATGATATGACATGTTATAATGCTTTAAATGAAATGCATCAAACAAAAATAAAATGGCCTCATGAAAATTATGAAAACATGGTATTGAAGTTCACTAATCAGAGATGAATCACATATCAAAGTAGCATGCAAGGAACCAAGGCAAAATGATGTCAAGCAACGCACTTAGGTCACATAGACATATCATACAAAGTAGCACAAAAGTGAACACCAAACATGCCATAAAACTGACCTAAAAAATCAAATAAAAATCCCTTAACATACCTCAAGATGATAATGACTCAATGCAAAAAGAAGAGCATCAAAACAATTTTTAATGATCAAGAACAAAATTGAACAAGATCATGTACCATATTAAGAATGCACATCAAAGAAATTCAAAGAAAATTATGGAGCAGGGGCAAAAATGTCATAAAATCAGAAAATAAAATCATGAAAAATTTTCTAAATGTTTTAATGATGCTCATGAATTTTTGTGGAATTTTATGATGATGTTTGATATTTTTAAAAATCAAAAAGTAAACGTGTATAAAAATAGAAAAATAAAATGCAATGCAAAAAGAAATGGGGGTGCATGATTAGTAATTACTCAGTTCAATTCATTTGGGCTTTAAAAAAGAGGAGGTGTGAATATCAATCTGACTAGGTCCAACAAGCGCGCATAACACAATAACTACCGTGCTCTTCAGTCAACACAAGTCAAAGCAATTGCAACCATCAGATTAGGTCAAGTCAACACAAAGGTCAAAGTAAACAAGATCAATGATCACGCGTGGAGGAACACATTCATTAACATGCACTACACCACACAATGTTTAAATGAAATCTGAAATGTGGCATGTGAATTGCACGCTCATTTTAATGTGCTGGCAGCATTTTGGCCATTAGATCATACTCATCCAACGGACCAAATTCAAACTGAGCATAAAACCCTAACATAAAGTCCACCGGCCGGAGAGGGACCTCCGGTCACCTTCTCTGGTCAAACACCACCGTCTACAACTTTAATTTCTCCAGAAATCCATAAAAAGTATACCAAATAGAAGCTGAACTTATGGAGAACACGAATACACACTTACTTCTCACAGATCATGCTTGCATAACACAAACCGAGCCAAAATAATTTGCCCTAAAAACACACCTAAGCTCCTAAAGAGCATATCAACTAAACAGGACGCACGCATAGCTTCTAATAAGCTCTAAACCAAAAAACGAACTAAAACAAAAAGAGTTTATGCCATAGAATTTGAGTAATTGGAACCTGAAGTTTGTAGAACCTTGAAGCAAAAGAAAACCAGAGATCCACTCTTGATCTTGAGTTTGATTCGTGCAAAATAAATGCAGTTGAGTCTTGAGGTATTGAGAGCAGAGAGAGAATCAAAATGCTGATGAAGCTTCACTTGCTCAAAGACCACACTCAAGATGATGATTGAAGAAGATGAATGAAGAAAGTGTTGGTTTCGTGAGAGATCAGAGAGAGCATAGAGAGTGTTTCAGAGGGAGAATAAGAGAATGAGAGTTGAAAGTGAGAAAAATGAAGTTGGAAATGAAATTAGAGTGTGAGTTTTCTATTTATAGTGTGAGTTTAACCATGGTTAACTGGGTGAATTAACTGAGTTGAAGTGGTTTAAGTGAGTCATCCCTAACTAACTGAGTCAAGTTAGTTAGGGAGAGCGAGGATATGGTGGTGATAGTTCATGGTGGGTTATGGTGGAGCTGAAAATGAGCTTGCAATGGCATGGCTGAATGTATCAGAAACTTGTTCAGCAAGTTTATTCTTTCCACTTTCATGCAAGGCACGTGCTAATGTGCAAGGTGGAGGTGATATGTGCTTGGCTTAATGTGGAAATAAAGTGCAAGGGTTGTTTGATGGATGTCTAAACCAAACTGCAAATTCTGATGTGATTCATCAGTTGGAAAAGGTAATGTTTACGCATGGATATCTCTCTCCTCAAGCCATGGACATGAATGGTCTTGGTATCATTACAAAGTGTGTACATGATACAACAGCTTTGATGTTGAAAGTAAATGAAAATGAGACTTGCAACAACTTGGAAATGTGCTTCAAACATGGGAACTCAAGACTGGCTTAAAAATGCTGCAGAACACGCGCATGTGTGGCATGACCTGGTTGTGACCTGGTCAAATTTCAGTTACATTGACCATACTTTGAGCCATCATAACTCCTTAATCCATTGATCAGATGAAAAATTGATAAACACCAACTTTGAAGATCTCACATAGAGGAACAACTTTGATGTTGAAATATTTTCCATTTGAGGCCTCTAACCATGAGTAATTGATCCATACATTTTTCCCACCAACTGTTTGTTGAAATGACTACGCGCGTGCCTTGAAAATCCTTGGTCATGACATGGTTTTGACCTACTTTCCTCCAACTTTGATCCATCATATCTCCCTCAATATTTATCCAATTGAGATGTTCTACACATGGATTTGAAGCTTAAAGCAATACCTTTTGTTGTGGCCTGGTGGAATTTTCATTTGATGCTTCAATTTTAAATGGCCTTGGTTCAAACTCTGATGCAAAATGGCCAAAACTTACTATTTTTAGTAACCCTACTTCACCCAAAAATGGCAACTTTCCACATCTTGATTTTTTCATGATTCCTTTGGAGTTTCTTGACCAAATTTTGCACATTGGACACATATAACATGAATTTTATGAGTTTGGCCTCAAAAAGTCAAGAGTTGACTTTTTCCTCTGATTATTTGACTTTGCCCCAATTTCTCTGATTCTTGATCTTTCTTCCAATTGAACCACTTCTAAAACCAATTGAGATGTAATTTTCCACATACATACACTTAGGGACATATGGAATACCATGACATCAAGTTTTGTCCAAAAAATCAGAGATACCCTGATTTAATTGGAAACCCTAATTTCAGCCCCTTCTGATTAGGAGGAAAAAGTGCAGTCTTCAATTTCAAATTCCTCAGAGTATGTTGTGTATCCTCTTAAAGGATGATGATATATGCCATTTGAGGATGACTTTGGATCAATGAGCTATCTCTTTTGAGGGTTTTCCTTCATTTTTTGAACCTCTTGCATAGTGAAAGATGTAATGCTTCAATCTCCCATTGTATCTCTTATCCTTGAGGTTGTGGATGATCAATTGAGATAGTATGAGACATGAAAGGCTTCTTGGCTTGCCTTGAGGCAACTTGACTGACCTTTTTGTGCTTTGAATGATTCCTTGATTGTCCACCTTCCACCTGATCACATGCCCTGATGGTAAGAAGGATGCCATGCTTCATTTTTCTATGTTAAATGCAATGTAATGTTAATGAGGTGGATATGATATGATAAATGATAATGCCATGCTATGATGACAAAGAGGGAGAGCAAATTTTGGGGTATTACAGCTGCCCCTATTCAAGCGCTGTAGACCTGAATTCCTGAAAGCAATTGCTTTCGGACTTTCAAGGTATATAGTGATTGAATACCAAATATAACCAAAAATTTGCTCTGGATGATGAGGAAGAAACTCCCACGACATTGCTAGCTTGAATCTTCAATGAAACATTGTCGGAGAAAACTGTCTTTTGAACGACGCCAGACGACTACTGGCTTGCCACACTGCTGGTGGACTTTAATAATGTCTTTTATGCAATTCCAGACGACTACTGGCCTGCCACACTACTGGTGGACTTTGATAACGTCTTTTGAACGACGCCAGACGACTACTGGCTTGCCACGCTGCTGGTGGACTTTAATAATGTCTTTTATGCAATTCCAGACGACTACTGGCCTGCCACACTACTGGTGGACTTTGATAACGTCTTTTGAACGACGCCAGACGACTACTGGCTTGCCACGCTGCTGGTGGACTTTAATAATGTCTTTTATGCAATTCCAGACGACTACTGGCCTGCCACACTACTGGTGGACTTTGATAACGTCTTTTGAACGACGTCAGACGACTACTGGCCTGCCACGCTGCTGGTGGACTTTGCAGCTTCGTGCCACCCGAAGACGGACTTTTGCCAATCCACTGTTGGACTTTTGCCACCCGAAGACGGACTTTTGCCAATCCACTGTTGGACTTTTAGCTGCTTTGCCACCCGAAGATGGACTTTTGCCAATCCACTGTTGGACTTTTGCCACCCGAAGACGGACTTTTGCCAATCCACTGTTGGACTTTTGCCACCCGAAGATGGACTTTTGCCAATCCACTGTTGGACTTTTGCCACCCGAAGACGGACTTTTGCCAATCCACTGTTGGACTTTTGCCACCCGAAGATGGACTTTTGCCAATCCACTATTGGACTTTTGCCACCCGAAGACGGACTTTTGCCAATCCACTGTTGGACTTTTGCCACCCGAAGACGGACTTTTGCCAATCCACTGTTGGACTTTTGCCACCCGAAGACGGACTTTTGCCAATCCACTGTTGGACTTTTGGAATATTCCAATAACGAATTACACTCTGCATCCGTGTCAGATATCTCTGCCGGTTTTGCTGAGGAATCTTGACTTTAGAGGTTCCTGAGAGGATAGTATCTCTGTGGGAGAATAAATGAACAATCCGTCTGCTTCGAATTGTCAAGTTCGCCAAAAATAAATTGGCCTTGAAGAACAATAAATCTACCAGGAATCACTTCATCTGCTGGGGGAATGAATTCTGGTCACAGTGATTCCGCTGGGGATGAGCATTTCTTTGCATGGCGTCTTGCTAGGGAGGAAGAGTCATAAAAACTCTGCTTGAGGATCTATCCAATCCAAGACCCTTTGTAGGGGTTATCAACCTTCTGACCCGGCTGGGGAAAGACTGTGCCATCCTTGTTGAGGAATAGATTTTGCCGATCTTATAAACCTCTGCGGGGAGAACAACAACTCAGCTGGGGAGTATTGCTGACAAGATTCGATGCTGACCTCTGTGGGGAATACAATGACCAGAGGTACGATCTTGCCGGGGAATCAGGGTTACTCTGCCAGGGATATGCAAATCCTGGTTAGAACATTCCACTGCAACTTGCTAGGAAAGAGTCCTTAGAGATCTGTTGGGGAAACCCAAAGCAAATCCACAGTATTCTGCTGAAGAATATGACTGTCAAGCTTAGGATAAGTACCACAATGCCCCATGTTAGGCGAGCTTCCCTTTAGACAATTCCGTTAGGGATGACGAGTTTATAACAAACTCTGCTGGCGGAAACTGCTTTAAAACGTCTCGTGCTGGGGAATGCCTTTTGAGAGGATTTTATAGAAGACCAACTGTCCTCAAACTCTACTGGGGATGATCAACATTTCATGCTGGGGAAACAATCATGCCCCATGCTTGGACAAAACAACAATTCGTCCCCGAAGAGGATGTCATAAGAGGATTTTACAGAAGATTTAGCCTCTTCAAACTCTTGTGACTTCGCTGGGGATAATGACCATCAGTTTCGGTGTCGACGAGACCACTCTTTTGGGGAACCCGTAATTGCCCCAGTCCTTTGCGTGGGGTGATTTATTGCTGGTCTTGTGCTTAAAATCATCTGCACCTGCTACCTGCAACAAAAGAATATGCCCACATGCCCCGAATATTGCGTGGCTAGAATCCACCATCCGGGAGTATTCAACATTCGAAGTAATTTCAAATGTTTTTTCTGCGCATGTTATTGCAAGGCTGCCATGTTTTCAAATGCAATGTTTTATCAAAAATTAGGACGTTTTTGCAAACAAAGCAATAAAACAAAAATAGAAAGCTTTTTATTGAAATTCAATTTATTGACTGAGAGCCCAGAATAGGCAATTACATCTGGAAGCAATCCCTGGAAAGAGGTGATCGCTGAAAGTTGAGAAAAGAAACTATCCTAATGGCAATGTGAAAACGGAATTCCGCTGAGTTTCCATTCTGTTATGACCAGTATGTCTTCAAAACTCCCCGACCTTGCCTTCTGAGGAATGATCAGACCGATTCCTATCTTTCAGAATGTCAGTTGTTCAAACGGTAATGGGTACAGATAACTCAGACTGTAGTCATTCGCTTAAATCCCTCTTTTGTGTGGACCGCCCTTTCAGGTTTTCGATCCACCAGGATACCCTTTTTTGCCTAAGTTGCCCTTTCGGGTTTTCAACTTACCGGGTGTACAATTTTTTAATTATATCCCTAATTTTTGCCCGAACCTTATTCTGTTTTTGGTTCGCCGGGATGCCCTTTTTTGCCTGGATTTTTTTTTATTTTTATTATCCAGCGGGTCTATTCATGCGAAGTATTTTTTGACTACGTCCGAGTTGACAAGGGATGAAAAGTCTTCGCCATCCATGGTTGTAAGCAATAAGGCTCCGCCCGAAAAGACCTTTTTAACCACGAATGGACCTTCATAGTTAGGAGTCCATTTGCCCCTGTGATCTGTATTGGGAGGAAGGATCCTTTTGAGTACCACATCTCCGACTTTGTAAACCCGAGGACGCACCTTCTGGTCAAATGCCTGCTTCATTCTGCGCTGATATAGTTGCCCATGGCATACAGCCGCCAATCGCTTTTCCTCAATAAGGCTCAACTGATCAAATCTGGCTCGTACCCATTCAACCTCATCTAGCTTAACATCCATCATGACTCTGAGGGACGGAATCTCCACTTCAACTGGTAGTACTGCCTCCATACCATATACAAGTGAGAATGGGGTTGCCCCAGTGAACGTGCGTACCGACGTTCGATACCCATGCAAAGCAAATGGTAACATCTCATGCCAATCTTTGTACGTGACAACCATCTTCTGCACAATCTTCTTGATATTTTTGTTGGCCGCTTCGACCGCGCCATTCATCTTTGGGCGGTACGGAGAAGAATTGTGATGTTCGATTTTGAAGTCCCGGCATAATTCAGCCATCATCTTGTTATTCAAATTAGAACCATTATCAGTAATGATTCTTTCGGGAATTCCATATCGGCAAATGATATCCCGTTTTAAGAAACGAGCGACCACTTGTTTCGTAACATTGGCATAGGATGCAGCTTCAACCCATTTGGTGAAGTAATCAATTGCCACCAAGATGAAACGATGACCGTTAGAAGCTGTAGGCTCAATCTTTCCGATCATATCAATGCCCCACATGGCAAACGGCCAGGGCGACGACATGATACTCAACGGATTTGGAGGCACATGCACTTTGTCTGCATAGATCTGGCATTTATGGCATTTGCGGGCATATTTGCAACAATCTGACTCCATAGTCAACCAATAATATCCCGACCTTAACAACTTTTTAGCCATTGCATGCCCTCCAGCATGGGTACCGAAAGAGCCTTCGTGCACTTCAATCATCGACAAGTCTGCTTCATGTCTATCCACACATCTAAGCAGGACCGTGTCAAAATTTCTTTTATACAGCACGCCATCTTTATTCAAGAAGAAACTACCAGCTAACCTTCTCAACGTCTTCCTGTCTTTGGACGATGCCCCGGAGGGTACTCTTGACTTTTCAAGAAACACTTAATGTCATGAAACCATGGCTTGTCATCAGACGTTGCATCGACCGCAAACACAAATGCTGGTCTGTCAAGGCGGGATACCTCAATCTTAGGTACATGGTTCCATCCTTGCACTTTGATCATGGAAGACAAAGTGGCCAAGGCATCAGCGAACCTATTCTCATCTCGAGGAATGTGGTACAGTTTCACTGTTATGAAAAACGTCAGCAATCTCCTTGTATAATCTCTATACGGCACTAGATTTGCTTGGTGCGTGTACCAACTTCCCTTCACTTGATTGATTACCAAAGCTGAATCACCAAATATATCAAGGGTCTTAATCCGTAGATTAACCGCCTCCTCGATCCCCATTATACAAGCTTCGTACTCTGCTTCATTGTTGGTGCATCCGAAAGTTATTCGGGCAGTGAAAGGCATATGAACACCTTCCGGCGTGATAAGAACTGCTCCAACTCCGCACCCATTCATATTGACAGCCCCATCAAACATCAGACTCCATTTGGATTCAGGGTCTGGTCCCTCCTCCGGAAGTGGTTCCTCGCAGTCTTTAGCTTTGAGAAACATGATGTCCTCATCAGGGAAGTCAAACTTCATGGGTTGGTAATCATCAATCGGCTGTTGCGCAAGATAGTCGGACAAGATACTTCCTTTGATGGCCTTTTGTGAAGTGTACTGAATGTCATACTCTGTCAAGACCATTTGCCACCGTGCAACTCTGCCTGTCAATGCTGGTTTCTCGAAAATGTACTTGATAGGATCCATTTTTGAAATCAACAAGGTTGTGTGCCTGACCATATATTGCCTCAATCGCTTAGTGGCCCATGCAAGCGCACAGCATGTCTTTTCAAGCATTGAGTATCGGGACTCACAATCATTGAACTTTTTGCTCAGGTAGTAGATAGCATGCTCCTTCCTACCTGTCTCGTCATGTTGACCGAGAACACAACCCATGGAACCTTCAAGCACTGTCAGATACATTATCAGCGGTCTCTCTTCAACTGGAGGCATTAGAATCGGAGGTTCCTGCAAGTATTCTTTTATCTTATCGAATGCCAATTGGCAATCGTCATTCCACCTGACCGTTTGATCTTTCCTTAACAATTTAAATATTGGTTCACACGTGGCTGTTAGGTGAGATATGAACCTTGCAATGTAGTTCAATCTACCCAAGAAACCACGAACCTCTTTTTCTGTTCTCGGTTCAGGCATTTCTTGTATTGCTTTCACCTTGGCAGGATCAACCTCGATTCCTCTTTCGCTCACAATGAAACCCAGTAACTTTCCAGAACGTACCCCAAACCTGCACTTGTTTGGATTTAATCTCAGACGGAACTTTCTCAACCTTTCAAACAGCTTTTTCAGGTTAATCAGATGTTCCTCTTCTGTTCTCGACTTGGCAATCATATCATCTACATAACATTCGATCTCCTTATGAATCAAGTCATGAAACAATGTCACCATCGCCCGCTGGTATGTTGCCCCTACGTTTTTCAACCCGAAAGGCATTACTTTATAACAATATGTACCCCACGGAGTAATGAACGTGGTCTTCTCCATATCTTCAGGTGCCATCTTGATCTGGTTGTACCCGGAGAAACCGTCCATAAATGAGAACACTGAAAACTGAGCTGTATTATCGACCAGCACATCAATATGAGGTAGTGGAAAATCATCTTTCGGGCTAGCTTTATTAAGATCTCGATAATCCACACATATTCTCACTTTTCCATCTTTCTTCGGTATTGGCACGATGTTGGCTACCCACGGAGGATACTTTGTCACAGCAAGAAACCCAGCATCCCACTGCTTCTGGACTTCCTCCTTAATCTTTAAAGCCATGTCGGGATGAGTCCGACGAAGTTTCTGCTTGACTGGCGGACATTCTTCTCTTAAGGGCAGCCTGTGCACGACAATATCCGTATCCAACCCCGGCATGTCTTGATACGACCAGGCGAAGATGTCAACATACTCGCGCAACATTTCCGTCAAAGTTTGCTTCACATCTGCTTGCAAGCTGGCACCAATCCTGATCTCTTTTTTGGCGTCCTTGGTACCAATATTGATGATGTCTACAGTCTCCTGATGAGGCTGGATGACCCTTTCCTCTTGTTTCAACAATCTGGCCAGTTCTTCAGGGAGTTCACAATCTTTCTCATCCCCTTCTTCGGCTTGATAAATCGGATTGTCAAAGTCATACATAGTCATATCAAAATCGTTATCAGTGGTATCCGAAGGATCAAGTCTGCATGAACGGGTTCATGCCTTATTTTAGAATTTTATTTTTAAGCAAAACAACAGAAAATGAAACATTGCCATTTTATTTTTTTTGTGCAAAAATAAAAACTGAAAGACAGAGAACAAAATTTGATTGCAAAACGTCCTTTATTAATGATTAAACATTGCAAATGCAACCATGGTGGCCCTACAAATGAATCTATACGCCTTGGGCAGAGCGCAAGATTTTGACATGCATTATGGTTAGAAAAAACAAAGAAAAATTACTCTGTCTGAAGAGTAACCCGGATGACTTCTTCAATGAACCAGTTATGCACTTGTTGTCCCGGAGCATGAGGGCGTACCCAGTTGTCCAGGTCACAATCACTGTCAACACTATCCTCTGTGGCTGCACAAGACTGGTCCGTGTAGATAATTCCCCCACTATTGAAAGTAATGGGTCCCCTGCTCCCCGCATCTGAAGTTGTAGAGGGATGATAACCAATACCAAATTTGTCTTCCTTCATTGGGGTCTCTATCAACCTGCCCCAACCTTGGGCGTTGCCTGCCCTGACGACTTCGACAGCTTGTTTGTAAGATGAAATGGAGGTACCGGCCCCAACTGGTACAGAAGAAGACTCAGGTGCATCGTCAATATTGACTGCTTCAAATGATTGGCACAACATCTCATGAATTTCCCCATCCATTTCAATGTACTTGAACGTGGACAAGTGACTCACAAAGATGTCTTCTTCCCCACACACCGTCACAACCTGCCCTTCAAACTCATACTTCAGCTTTTGATGTAGAGTAGAAGTAACAGCCCCGGCTCCGTGAATCCAAGGGCGCCCCAATAGGCAGCTATATGCAGGTTGTATGTCCATTACATGGAATGTGGATTTGAATACCTGTGGTCCAATTTGTACGGGCAATTCCACCTCACCAAACACAGATCGTCTAGTTCCATCGAATGCTCTGACCACCAATTCACTAGGCCTTAAGATCAAACCATCAACTTCCAGCTTCATTAATGCCTTCTTGGGCAAGACATTGAGTGATGAACCAGTGTCTACCAGTACATGAGATAACACTGCGCCCTTACACTCCATCGTGATATGCAAAGCCTTATTATGGTTTCTTCCTTCAACAGTCAAATCTCTACTTGTAAAGCCCAAGCCATGGCTAACATTAACATTGGAGATTACGCCCTGGAGCTGATTAACAGTAATTTCTTGTGGCACGTATGCACTCTTCAATACTTTCAACAACGCCTGCCGGTGCGCATCAGAGCACATCAATAGTGACAAGATTGAAATCTTTGAAGGGGTCTGATTCAGTTGGTCCACAATCTTATAATCGCTTTTCTTGATTATCTTCATAAATTCTTCCATTTCCTTATCAAAAGTAATCTTTGTCTCTGCTTCAGGTGTAGGCGCATTTTCAACCACCTGTTTACCTTTAGCCTTTGCTGCGGCTTCTGCCTCTTTATCACTTCTCAAGGTTTGGGGAGCGAACAACCTTCCACTCCTTGTAAAACCCCCTACACCCCCTACGTTATCAATATTTGGGCTGACTGACGACTCAACTTCCTGCTTTTTACCTTCGTAATATACATCTGCCCCATAGTGCCATGGGATAGCCTTCGTAGACGTGAACGGAATTGGTCCTGGCACCGTGATAGTGACAGGACTGGGCCTTTCTGGCGCAACACTCGCCACGGGAACTGCATTGACCGGCATTTGAATCTCAGCGGGAGTGTAATAGATGGTCACGGTTGATATCTCATCAGTGTCTTTCACGACTCTGTCGAACTGTAGACATCCTTCATCGATCAGATTCTGTAAACCCATCTTCAACTTATCACAGCCGTTCTCCTGATTCATACACTCAGAGCAATCTTGATTACAGCCCGGGAACACCTGTCCCTTCAATAAACGATCTTTTACAACCAACAAAGAAGTTTTCACTTGATGGATATCTGTCACCAGATTCAATCTCCTCCCATCTTCAATAGCGTACACATTTGCTGCACTATGATCAGGCATGGGATGCTGAGTAATATTAGGAGCGGGAGAGAAATTGATGGCTTTAGCATCAATCAAATCTTGTACTTTATGATGGAAAGCCCAACATCTTTCAATGGAGTGCCCCTGAGCACCTGAGTGGAACTCACAACGAGCATTAGCATCGAAGTTAGGTGGCAGGTTTCCAACAGCCGGAGCTTTCATAGTACGAAGTTCTACCAACTTTAACTCGAGTAGCCGGGGCAACAGCGCGGCATAAGTCATAGGGAGAGGATCCATCTTACGATCCCTCTGCCTAGACCTTTGCTGGAAAAAAGGTTGTTGCTGTTGAACTTGTTGTTGGGGTTGTTGTTTCTGAACAGACGGTGTGGGGATTGTTACAGCATCTACCTGATAATAAGCTTGAGAACGCCCTCTGCCTCGTCCTCTAAACACAGCATTCGTATCACCTTCTCTTCTTTTCTGGTTACTAGCAAACGGTTTCTTCGTCCCCGAAGAGCCAGCCCCACTCACATCCTGGATCTTTCCCAGCTTTAACAGACTTTCTATTCTTTCTCCCGCAATCACAATATCAGCAAATCCAGTTGACGGACAAGCAGCTAATCTATCAAGATAGGCCCCTTGCAAGGTGCCCATGAACATATCTGCCATTTCTCTGTCTGACAAGGGAGGTTGAACCTGGGCAGCCATTTCCCTCCACCTCTGTGCATATTCTTTGAAACTCTCCTTGGCATTTTGTGACAACCCCTGCAATTGAGTACGGTTGGGCGCCATGTCAATATTATACTGGTATTGCTTCAGGAACGCTTCTGCCAGATCTTTCCAATTCTTCACAGCAGCTCTATTCAACTTCATATACCAGGTCAAGGACGCCCCAGCCAGACTGTCCTGAAAATAGTGCATCCATAGCTTCTCGTCATCCGTATGGGCTGAAATCTTCCCAAAGTAAGCTTGAAGATGCGTTTGGGGACACGCATTGCCGTGATACTTATCGAAAGTGGGAGGCTTGAATTTAGGGGGAATTCTGACTCCTGAGACCAGCCCCAAGCTGGTAACATCAATACCCATAGAGTTCTTGCATTCTATGGCCCTGATCTTTTCTGCTAACTCCTCATACCTTCGATCACCTTGATTACCCACATCAGCATCTAATAGAGTAAATTGGTCTTCCAGAGTATCTTCAAGAGTGACACCAGCATGCCTACCATTTCCATTACCCCGATTATTACCACCAGGAGGAGGGTTGCCACCGGGAGGAGGAATGCCATGTCCCTGTGAATTGTCATGCTGATCACCTTCGGGCCCATTGTCTGGACGCTCGACCAGAAGCCTCAATCTCTCCTGATTTTGCGCCATGCCAGTCATGAGGGTCATGAACTGGTCCATACGCGCCCTCATTTCGGCCAAATCACTTTGCACTTGATCCATGATTCTTACTTGATTTCTTCGCGTCGAATATCGGTGAATATGACTCTCCGCTATACTGCCTGAAACCAAATAAAGGTTAGAGTCCCTGCAACGAGTACCTGAAAAGCAAGTAACATAAATGCAGAATGTTATGCAATGCCATGCAATGTTATGCTTATCATTTCCAAAGTGCTTTACACCCTGATTCCAATCCAACCACAGAAATCTGAAGACCAGAAATCGTGATATAGAGAGACGTGTCGCGGTCATGTGCTTGTGTGCGGCTATCTGATAAGAAATAATCCTGAATAAAACTGCTCATACTCATTCAACGAAGTATTCAAGTACATTTAAGAAAGGTTCAACCGCAAATGCAATACAAGGAAAAAAATGGATCCATCAACAAGCCTGATGGTAGCCATTAACAACAAAATACAGGGAAAAGAACATCAATCTGACAATTCCACATCCTTCAGCTTATCACTTGAATACTTGATTTCCTAAAAAAGTATACGGGTACGCTGGTGATTCGGCTTTTCAATCATTTCTTTGATCAAGACATCCCTTTTCTCAAGAGCTTCAGTTAAAGAACCCATATGCAGCATAAGAGCTTCGTCATCATGCACTCCTTTGTGTCTCTTTATGCCAGCTTGCGTCTTGAGTATCTCTCTTTCTATCATGGCTTCTTCAAGCTCTTTCTTGGTATTCTTCAACTGGCTTCTAACTTCTTCTAACTGTTCTTGACTTTTATCGAGACTTTCCCGATACTTTCTCCTCTGTTCATGTGCCTTTTTAAGCTCCTCGTCTTTAGTCTTCGCCTGATCCTTTAACTCGGCATTTTCAATTCTGACTTCATCCCAAGCTTGACGAAGTTGAGCTAATGAATCCTTGCTTCGGGCTAAAGCCTGTTTTGTAATCTTGTGAGCCTGACTAGTGTCATCTGCTCCCAAAGTAAGTTTCCGAAAGTACCGAGCTCTGTCATCAAAATCTTCCTCTTTGTCAGCCAAGGTTTTTTCCGCTTTCAAGGCTCTCTTTTCCAACTCTTTGTTGTCAGCTAGAGCTTTCTGAAGACATCTGCTCATTCCAGAATTTTCTATCTGCAGCTCTCTGACCATTTTCTTCCACTTCTCACATTCCTCAATAGCCACCATAGTGGGTTGTTCTGGCTGTACTGAACATAAAAGAGGTCCCCTTGAAAAGGGTAAAAGCAATTCCTTTACTTTTGTCTCAATCCACCTGTCATATTCAGGATAAGATCTACAATCTCCTTTTCCAAAAACTGCTTTTCCAATTTTGTGCTTATCTTTCCAAGCATTCACTACTTCTACCACCTTCGCATCTTTAGTTCCTGTAAAAAAAAAAGATTCTTCCACATCTTGCTCTGTAGGAGGATCCCTGGAAGCATACCCAAACTGTCGGATGGCCAAAACTGGATTATAATTGATCCCTCCTTTTCTGCCAATCAAAGGCACATTTGGAAAATTTCCACATCTTGTGACAAGCTCTGTTCTCAATAACCGGTGGTCAAACCATACAATGTTATCAGCAGTTAAACTCATCAATCGTTTAGACCATTTCGCCACATCTTTGGTTTCCACAAAGGCACCTGTCTGAGGCAAATGTTTGAAAAACCAATGACTCAGCAGTGGAGTACAACAACTAACAGATCCTCCCCTCCTTTTCTCATTCTTATAGTGCACGGAATGATAAAAATCTCCTAACAAAGTAGGGACTGGATTTTTAAGGACGAAAACTCTCGTTGCTTGCATATCCACAAAGTCTTGCTGATTGGGAAAGAGAACTAGGCCGTATATGCAGAGAGCCAGAATGGAATTGTAAACCGTCCAATTTTTAGCACTAGCAGCCTCTTGGGCTTGTCCAGACAGAAATTCTAAATGAAATCCGCTAACTCCATTTTTACTGCTCACACCACTCTTTACCACTGCCTGATCCATTTGTAACGCAGCAGCAATTTCTTTTACGCTAGGGGAACTACCAGAGAAGAATGGTATTGCCGGCGTGATCGAAATTCCCAAAATAAATGAGAATTCTTCCAGTGTTGGCATCAAAATGTAATCTGGAAAAAGAAAGCATCTCAACGAAGGCTCGTAGAACTGCAGCAGAGTGTGCAAAGCATCATGTTCATACTTGGTGATTGTACGGACCATCCCAACCAAATTCCCGTAGCTCTTCTGAAACCTATCAAGAATACCCGGACCAGCCATATCTATAACTTTGAGCAATGAATCCAAGACAGGATCTGGAAACTTGTAAGACACATTGTTCTTTCTCTCGGCAACGATCTCTGTTGAACCCATGGATTGGAATCAGAAATGTATTATGCACCTGAAAATGTCAAACATAACTGTTATGATATGATAATGCAATGCAAAAGGTCATGTGATCAGGTAATCAAGTGTCGGTGTCTGTATTGAACTGTGTGCACTGTGTCTCTGTACTGAATCTGGCAATATCTGAAATGAACACTCAAATCACTATCATAGGATACAATGTCTGAAATCCTCATAGAATCACAAATAAGGTAGGTAGGAGGCTGGGTTTCCTGCAAACCTGTAAACATCCCGCCCATGCTCACATGTGGTTCTTAGAAAATAAGGCTTGTCAGCTTCGGAGGTTTGAGAAGCCATAGCACATTCAGCCCGTAGGATACAATGCTATGCCAATCAAAGAGGTCGTCCACTGACTCCCCTTAGAAAATAAAAGTCATCCTATGCAAGTTCCAAAGTGGGCCCTCGGGTGCGAATGGGTTTGCCACAGAATGTGGTCTGCCATTGTCACCGCTAAAGAGGGATGTTTCCACTAAGGTCCTCATGATCGGTCACTAGAGTCGACAGCTCTCTAGATCTACATCCTGGAATACGCAAGATGCGCATGCCACGACGTGTCCCAAGATAGCCTCGTCTAGCTGTGAATTTCGTGAACACCCAACGCACTCCAAACGGCACGTAGGTCCCACTACTCTCCACTCTAATTCTAAGTGTATACTCAAGCCTGTGTAATGGGCTTATCTCTCAGAAATCCCATCCCGCCAAACAGGCAAAGCAGTGCAACACAATATAATATATGATATGTAATGCTAAAATGCAGTAAATGCAGTAAAATAAATAAACAGCAACATATAGCACAACAGTAAACACCCAATGAAAAAACAAACAAGCGCTAGGATTGACTCGCTTAGGATGGACCAGCAATAGGTCAACCAAGTCCCCAGCAGAGTCGCCAGCTGTCGCTCCCGGGATTTACATCCTAGTACAAACGCGAAAGTGGCACCAAACAGAGTCGCCAGCAATGTGTATTTATCCCAAAAGAGGGAAAGGAAACACCGCATAAACCTGAGAGAAGGAAAGAACGTGGTCTTACGACCAAGAGAAAGGGTAAGGGAGTCGGTTACACGAGAGGAAGGTATTAGCACCCCCTCGCGTCCATCGTACCCGATGGGATCCACGCTTGCTTGTCTTGATCAAAGGGTGTAAGGAAAGAATACTGGAAAAAGGAACTGGAAAAGGAAAAGGAAAAAGAGAGAGAAAAAGGAACAAATGTAGGGAAAATAAAAGAAGTGCTCGCATGGGCCCTACCCCACTGCCTACGTATCTCATCGGGAGCATGAGAATCAGAGCGACGTAGTTCCCCTCACTAGGGATGAATTATTTGTGTTTTTTAGAGAACGGCTTACGTTCTAGCTCAGGTGTTGCAGGCTCACTGGTCCGAGTGCGTTACCATCTTGCAAGAGAACGAGTAGGAGCGCGTTCGTGCGTTGAGAATGAATGAGATGAGAAAAGAATTCCCGAAGGAAAAGACGTTATTGTTTGTTTTTGTCTTTTAAGAGTTTTTTCATTTGTTTGCATATGATAGTGTATCTGAATCTTAGTCATTGGAATGTGTACATTCTCACATTCCAAGATGGAATGAGCAAGAAGACACACTAAGAGCGAAGAAGACCCCCACACTTAGTTCCAATTGTCAAGGTTCAAACACACTAGCATACTTGTGTCTATTAAGTATTTTTGTTGATTAAGAAATGAAGAAGTGTTTTTTATTTGTACCTTCAACAAGTATTGCATTTAAGTCCCTCATACAAGATCAAATGTTTAACACATTGACCCAAGATGGGCTATATGCTACACATTCTAAGATTATAAGAGAAGACCCCTTTATAATCTCTTCTTTATATGAAAGGCCAAAATGCAATAAATGCCTACCTTTATTAAGTATTTTGCATTTTTCTTTGAGATGAGAAGAGACTCAAGAGAGGATAAAGGTAAAAATCTATATGGACTAAGACTCAATCCTAATTGATTAGTTAAGGGAGTGATCCTAAGGCTTGTGAGGTTTCAACCTAAAGGCTAAAGAAAGAAAGAATTAAACAATTCACTTCTAAAGTAGAAGATGAATTGTAATTCAAAAAGGGAAAGTAATGAGTTATTAAAAGAAAGCACATAAGTGCTTAACAAAACATAAAATGGAATTGTAAAAGAGAAAGGATAGAAGTTGAATGTGGATTCCTTATCCACACTCAATTGAAACTTACCAAAGCCCCTACATGGTTAATAAACATGTATAAGAAGTATAAGAAGTAAAAGAACATGTAATGCATCATAAAACTCAAAAGAATTAAATGAGAAACCAAATCCTAGGGCCACAACCAGAATGTACATCATATGGGAACAAATGGTCATTATCAATCAAACTCAAGTGGATAGGCAACAAACATCCTCCATGACATTAGAACATGATATCATAAGAAAAGGAAGAATGAAAGATGAAAGAGAAAAGAAGAACTATGCACAAATGGAACATGTAATCCATGGATCAGAATTGAAATGAAATGAAAAATGATTCACAAACATCTCACAAGTATTCATGAAGCACATCAAGGCATTTAAGAAGTGATAGAAGAAGTAGGATTGAAATGGAAGTTCCAAACAAAGGAAAGTGCAAACACAACATGTTAAAGGTGCACAAGGTTCAAATGATAATCAACAAGAAAAGATGACATATGATATGTATCTATGTCCTATAATGTCAAGAGTGTAGCTCACCAAATAGGCAAATGATCATGCAAGTATACACAAAAAAACATGTAAACATGCACAAAAGATTACAATGATATGACATGTTATAATGCTTTAAATGAAATGCATCAAACAAAAATAAAATGGCCTCATGAAAATTATGAAAACATGGTATTGAAGTTCACTAATCAGAGATGAATCACATATCAAAGTAGCATGCAAGGAACCAAGGCAAAATGATGTCAAGCAACGCACTTAGGTCACATAGACATATCATACAAAGTAGCACAAAAGTGAACACCAAACATGCCATAAAACTGACCTAAAAATCAAATAAAAATCCCTTAACATACCTCAAGATGATAATGACTCAATGCAAAAAGAAGAGCATCAAAACAATTTTTAATGATCAAGAACAAAATTGAACAAGATCATGTACCATATTAAGAATGCACATCAAAGAAATTCAAAGAAAATTATGGAGCAGGGGCAAAAAGGTCATAAAATCAGAAAATAAAATCATGAAAAATTTTCTAAATGTTTTAATGATGCTCTTGAAATTTTTTGGAATTTTATGATAATGTTTGATATTTTTAAAAATCAAAAAGTAAACGTGTATAATAATAGAAAAATAAAATGCAATGCAAAAAGAAATGGGGGTGCATGATTAGTAATTACTCAGTTCAATTCATTTGGGCTTTAAAAAAGAGGAGGTGTGAATATCAATCTGACTAGGTCCAACAAGCGCACATAACACAATAACTACCGTGCTCTTCAGTCAACACAAGTCAAAGCAATTGCAACCATCAGATTAGGTCAAGTCAACACAAAGGTCAAAGTAAACAAGATAAATGATCACGCGTGGAGGAACACATTCATTAACATGCACTACACCACACAATGTTTAAATGAAATCTGAAATGTGGCATGTGAATTGCACGCTCATTTTAATGTGCTGGCAGCATTTTGGCCATTAGATCATACTCATCCAACGGACCAAATTCAAACTGAGCATAAAACCCTAACATAAAGTCCACCGGCCGGAGAGGGACCTCCGGTCACCTTCTCCGGTCAAACACCACCGTCTGCAACTTTAATTTCTCCAGAAATCCATAAAAAGTATACCAAATAGAAGCTGAACTTATGGAGAACACGAATACACACTTACTTCTCACAGATCATGCTTGCATAACACAAACCGAGCCAAAATAATTTGCCCTAAAAACACACCTAAGCTCCTAAAGAGCATATCAACTAAACAGGACGCACGCATAGCTTCTAATAAGCTCTAAACCAAAAAACGAACTAAAACAAAAAGAGTTTATGCCATAGAATTTGAGTAATTGGAACCTGAAGTTTGCAGAACCTTGAAGCAAAAGAAAACCAGAGATCCACTCTTGATCTTGAGTTTGATTCGTGCAAAATAAATGCAGTTGAGTCTTGAGGTATTGAGAGCAGAGAGAGAATCAAAATGCTGATGAAGCTTCACTTGCTCAAAGACCACACTCAAGATGATGATTGAAGAAGATGAATGAAGAAAGTGTTGGTTTCGTGAGAGATCAGAGAGAGCATAGAGAGTGTTTCAGAGGGAGAATAAGAGAATGAGAGTTGAAAGTGAGAAAAATGAAGTTGGAAATGAAATTAGAGTGTGAGTTTTCTATTTATAGTGTGAGTTTAACCATGGTTAACTGGGTGAATTAACTGAGTTGAAGTGGTTTAAGTGAGTCAACCCTAACTAACTGAGTCAAGTTAGTTAGGGAGAGCGAGGATATGGTGGTGATAGTTCATGGTGGGTTATGGTGGAGCTGAAAATGAGCTTGCAATGGCACGGCTGAATGTATCAGAAACTTGTTCAGCAAGTTTATTCTTTCCACTTTCATGCAAGGCACGTGCTAATGTGCAAGGTGGAGGTGATATGTGCTTGGCTTAATGTGGAAATAAAGTGCAAGGGTTGTTTGATGGATGTCTAAACCAAACTGCAAATTCTGATGTGATTCATCAGTTGGAAAAGGTAATGTTTACGCATGGATATCTCTCTCCTCAAGCCATGGACATGAATGGTCTTGGTATCATTACAAAGTGTGTACATGATACAACAGCTTTGATGTTGAAAGTAAATGAAAATGAGACTTGCAACAACTTGGAAATGTGCTTCAAACATGGGAACTCAAGACTGGCTTAAAAATGCTGCAGAACACGCGCATGTGTGGCATGACCTGGTTGTGACCTGGTCAAATTTCAGTTACATTGACCATACTTTGAGCCATCATAACTCCTTAATCCATTGATCAGATGAAAAATTGATAAACACCAACTTTGAAGATCTCACATAGAGAAACAACTTTGATGTTGAAATATTTTCCATTTGAGGCCTCTAACCATGAGTAATTGATCCATACATTTTTCCCACCAACTGTTTGTTGAAATGACTACGCGCGTGCCTTGAAAATCCTTGGTCATGACATGGTTTTGACCTACTTTCCTCCAACTTTGATCCATCATATCTCCCTCAATATTTATCCAATTGAGATGTTCTACACATGGATTTGAAGCTTAAAGCAATACCTTTTGTTGTGGCCTGGTGGAATTTTCATTTGATGCTTCAATTTTAAATGGCCTTGGTTCAAACTCTGATGCAAAATGGCCAAAACTTACTATTTTTAGTAACCCTACTTCACCCAAAAATGGCAACTTTCCACATCTTGATTTTTTCATGATTCCTTTGGAGTTTCTTGACCAAATTTTTCACATTGGACACATATAACATGAATTTTATGAATTTGGCCTCAAAAAGTCAAGAGTTGACTTTTTCCTCTGATTATTTGACTTTGCCCCAATTTCTCTGATTCTTGATCTTTCTTTCAATTGAACCACTTCTAAAACCAATTGAGATGTAATTTTCCACATACATACACTTAGGGACATATGGAATACCATGACATCAAGTTTTGTCCAAAAAATCAGAGATACCCTGATTTAATTGGAAACCCTAATTTCAGCCCCTTCTGATTAGGAGGAAAAAGTGCAGTCTTCAATTTCAAATTCCTCAGAGTATGTTGTGTATCCTCTTAAAGGATGATGATATATGCCATTTGAGGATGACTTTGGATCAATGAGCTATCTCTTTTGAGGGTTTTCCTTCATTTTTTGAACCTCTTGCATAGTGAAAGATGTAATGCTTCAATCTCCCATTGTATCTCTTATCCTTGAGGTTGTGGATGATCAATTGAGATAGTATGAGACATGAAAGGCTTCTTGGCTTGCCTTGAGGCAACTTGACTGACCTTTTTGTGCTTTGAATGATTCCTTGATTGTCCACCTTCCACCTGATCACATGCCCTGATGGTAAGAAGGATGCCATGCTTCATTTTTCTATGTTAAATGCAATGTAATGTTAATGAGGTGGATATGATATGATAAATGATAATGCCATGCTATGATGACAAAGAGGGAGAGCAAATTTTGGGGTATTACACATGTCTGACTCGAAGTTTAGGTTCATGTTTGACCTGGTTTCAAACAACGGGTTCCTGTCTGACTCGAGCTTTAGGCTCATGTTTGCCCTGGTTCAAACGACGGGTACATGTCTGACTGGAAGTTTAGGTTCATGTTTGACCTGGTTTCAAACAACGAGTTCATATCTGACTCGAAGTTTAGGTTCATGTTTGACTTGATTTCAAACAACGGGTTCATGTCTGACTCTATGTTTAGGTTCATGTTTGATCTAGTTTCAAACAACGGGTTCATGTCTGACTAGAAGTTTAAGTTCATGTTTGACCTGGCTTCAAATGACGGGTTCATGTCTGACTCGAAGTTTAGGTTCATGTTTGACCTGGTTTCAAACAACAGGTTCATGTCTGACTCGAAGTTTAGGTTCATGTTTAACTTGGTTTCAAACAACGGGTTCATGTCTGACTCAAAGTTTAAGTTCATGTTTGACCTGAGCTCAAACAACGGGTTCATGTCTGACTCGAAGTTTAGGTCAATGTTTGAGATAGTTTCAAACAACGGGTTCATGTCTGACTCGAAGTTTAAGTTCATGTTTGACCTGGCTTCAAACGACGGGTTCATGTCTGACTCGATGTTTAGGTTCACGTTTGACCTGGTTTCAAACAACGGGTTCATGTTTGACTCGAAGTTTAGGTTCATGTTTGACCTGGTTTCAAACAACGGGTTCATGTCTGATTCGAAGTTTAGGTTCATGTTTGACCTGGTTTCAAACAACGGGTTCATGTCTGACTCGAAGTTTAGGTTCATGTTTGACCTGGTTCCAAATAACAGGTTCATGTCTGACTCGAAGTTTAGGTTCATGTTTGACCTGGTTTCAAACAACGGGTTCATGTCTGACTCGAAGTTTAGGTTCAGGTTTGACCTGGTTTCAAACGACAGGTTCATGTCTGACTCGAAGCTTAGGTTCATGGTTAACCTGGTTCAAATGACGGGTTCATGTCTGACTCGAAGTTTAGGTTCATCTTTGACCTGGTTTCAAACAACGGGTTCATGTCTGACTCGAAGTTTAGTTTCATGTTTGACCTGAGTTCAAACAATGGGTTCATGTCTGACTCGAAGTTTAGGTTCATGTTTGACCTGGTTTCAAACAACGGGTTCATGTCTGACTCGAAGTTTAGGTTCATGTTTGACCTGGTTTCAAACAACAGGTTCATGACTGACTCGAAGTTTAGGTTCATGTTTCACCTGGTTTCAAACAACGGGTTCATGTCTGACTCGAAGTTTAGGCTCATGTTTGACCTGGTTCAAACGACGGGTACATGTCTGACTGGAAGTTTAGGTTCATGTTTGACCTGGTTTCAAACAAGGAGTTCATATCTGACTCGAAGTTTGGGTTCATGTTTGACCTGATTTCAAACAACGGGTTCATGTCTGACTCGAAATTTAGGTTCATGTTTGACCTAGTTTCAAACAACGGGTTCATGTCTGACTCGAAGTTTAAGTTCATGTTTGACCTGGCTTCAAATGACGGGTTCATGTCTGACTCGAAGTTTAGGTTCATGTTTGACCTGGTTTCAAACAACAGGTTCATGTCTGACTCGAAGTTTAGGTTCATGTTTAACTTGGTTTCAAACAACGGATTCATGTCTGACTCGAAGTTTAGGTTTAGGTTTGACCTGGTTTCAAACGACGGGTTCATGTCTGACTCGAAGCTTAGGTTCATGTTTGACCTGGCTTCAAACGACGGATTCTTGTCTAACTCGAAGTTTAGGTTCAAGTTTGACCTGGTTTCAAACAACGAGTTCATAATTGACTCGAATTTTAGGTTCATGTTTAACTTGAGTTCTAACAACGGGTTCATGTCTGACTCGAAGTTTAGGTTCATGTTTGACCTAGTTTCAAACAACGGGTTCATGTCTGACTCGAAGTTTAAGTTCATGTTTGACCTGGCTTCAAACGACGGGTTCATCTCTGACTCGAAGTTTAGGTTCATGTTTGACCTAGTTTCAAACAACAGGTTCATGTCTGACTCGAAGTTTAGGTTCATGTTTGACCTGGTTTCAAACAACGGGTTCATGTCTGACTCGAAGTTTAGGTTCTGGTTTGACCTAGTTTCAAACGACGGGTTCATGTCTAACTCGAAGTTTAAGTTCATGGTTAACCTGGTTCAAATGACGGGTTCATGTCTAACGCGAAGTTTAGGTTCATGTTTGACCTGGTTTCAAACAACGGGTTCATGTCTGTCTCGAAGTTTAGTGTCATGTTTGACCTGAGTTCAAACAACGGGTTCATGTCTGGCTCGAAGTTTAGGTTCATGTTTGACCTGGTTTCAAACAACGGGTTCATGTCTGACACGATGTTTAGGTTCATGTTTGACCTGGTTTCAAACAACGGGTTCATGTCTGACTCAAAGTTCAGGTTCATGTTTGACCTGGTTTCAAACAACGGGTTCATGACTGACTCGAAGTTTAGTTTCATGTTTCACCTGGTTTTAAACAACGTGTTCATGTCTGACTCGAAGTTTAGGTTCAGTTTGACCTGGTTCAAACGACGGGTACATGTCTGACTGGAAGTTTAGGTTCATGTTTGACCTGATTTCAAACAACGGGTTCATGACTGACTCGAAGTTTAAGTTCATGTTTGACCAGGCTTCAAATGACGGGCTCATGTCTGACTCGAAGTTTAGGTTCATGTTTGACCTGGTTTCAAACAACAGGTTCATGTCTGACTCGAAGTTTAGGTTCATGTTTGACCTGGTTTCAAACAACGGGTTCATGTCTGACTCGAAGTTTAGGTTTAGGTTTGACCTGGTTTCAAAGGACGGGTTCATGTCTGACTCGAAGCTTAGGTTCATGTTTGACCTGGCTTCAAACAACGGATTCTTGTCTAACTCGAAGTTTAGGTTCAAGTTTGACCTGGTTTCAAACAACGAGTTCATATCTGACTCGAATTTTAGGTTCATGTTTGACCTGAGTTCAAACAACGGGTTCATGTCTGACTCGAAGTTTAGGTTCATGTTTGACCTAGTTTCAAACAACGGGTTCATGTCTGACTCGAAGTTTAAGTTCATGTTTGACCTGGCTTCAAACGACGGGTTCATCTCGGACTCGAAGTTTAGGTTCATGTTTGACCTAGTTTCAAACAACAGGTTCATGTCTGACTCGAAGTTTAGGTTCATGTTTGACCTGGTTTCAAACAACGGGTTCATGTCTGACTCGAAGTTTAGGTTCTGGTTTGACCTAGTTTCAAACGACGGGTTCATGTCTAACTCAAAGTTTAAGTTCATGGTTAACCTGGTTCAAATGACGGGTTCATGTCTAACGCGAAGTTTAGGTTCATGTTTGACCTGGTTTCAAACAACGGGTTCATGTCTGTCTCGAAGTTTAGTGTCATGTTTGACCTGAGTTCAAACAACGGGTTCATGTCTGGCTCGAAGTTTAGGTTCATGTTTGACCTGGTTTCAAATGACGGGTTCATGTCTAACGCGAAGTTTAGGTTCATGTTTGACCTGGTTTCAAACAACGGGTTCATGTCTGACTCGAAGTTTAGGTTCAGGTTTGACCTGGTTTCAAACGACAGGTTCATGTCTGACTCGAAGCTTAGGTTCATGGTTAACCTGGTTCAAATGACGGGTTCATGTCTGACTCGAAGTTTAGGTTCATCTTTGACCTGGTTTCAAACAACGGGTTCATGTCTGACTCGAAGTTTAGTTTCATGTTTGACCTGAGTTCAAACAATGGGTTCATGTTTGACCTGGTTTCAAACAACGGGTTCATGTCTGACTCGAAGTTTAGGTTCATGTTTGACCTGGTTTCAAACAACGGGTTCATGTCTGACTCGAAGTTTAGGTTCTGGTTTGACCTAGTTTCAAACGACGGGTTCATGTCTGACTCGATGTTTAGGTTCATGTTTGACCTGGTTTCAAACAACGGGTTCATGTCTGACTCGAAGTTTAGGTTCATGTTTGACCTGGTTTCAAACAACGGGTTCATGACTGACTCGAAGTTTAGGTTCATGTTTCACCTGGTTTCAAACAACGGGTTCATGTCTGACTCGAAGTTTAGGCTCATGTTTGACCTGGTTCAAACGACGGGTACATGTCTGACTGGAAGTTTAGGTTCATGTTTGACCTGGTTTCAAAAAAAGGAGTTCATATCTGACTCGAAGTTTGGGTTCATGTTTGACCTGATTTCAAACAACGGGTTCATGTCTGACTCGAAATTTAGGTTCATGTTTGACCTAGTTTCAAACAACGGGTTCATGTCTGACTCGAAGTTTAAGTTCATGTTTGACCTGGCTTCAAATGACGGGTTCATGTCTGACTCGAAGTTTAGGTTCATGTTTGACCTGGTTTCAAACAACAGGTTCATGTCTGACTCGAAGTTTAGGTTCATGTTTAACTTGGTTTCAAACAACGGATTCATGTCTGACTCGAAGTTTAGGTTTAGGTTTGACCTGGTTTCAAACGACGGGTTCATGTCTGACTCGAAGCTTAGGTTCATGTTTGACCTGGTTTCAAACAACGGGTTCATGTCTGACACGATGTTTAGGTTCATGTTTGACCTGGTTTCAAACAACGGGTTCATGTCTGACTCAAAGTTCAGGTTCATGTTTGACCTGGTTTCAAACAACGGGTTCATGACTGACTCGAAGTTTAGTTTCATGTTTCACCTGGTTTCAAACAACGTGTTCATGTCTGACTCGAAGTTTAGGTTAAGTTTGACCTGGTTCAAACGACGGGTACATGTCTGACTGGAAGTTTAGGTTCATGTTTGACCTGGTTTCAAACAACGAGTTCATATCTGACTCGAAGTTTAGGTTCATGTTTGACCTGATTTCAAACAACGGGTTCATGACTGACTCGAAGTTTAAGTTCATGTTTGACCAGGCTTCAAATGACGGGTTCATGTCTGACTCAAAGTTTAGGTTCATGTTTGACCTGGTTTCAAACAACAGGTTCATGTCTGACTCGAAGTTTAGGTTCATGTTTGACCTGGTTTCAAACAACGGGTTCATGTCTGACTCGAAGTTTAGGTTTAGGTTTGACCTGGTTTCAAAGGACGGGTTCATGTCTGACTCGAAGCTTAGGTTCATGTTTGACCTGGCTTCAAACAACGGATTCTTGTCTAACTCGAAGTTTAGGTTCATGTTTGACCTGCTTTCAAACAAAGGGTTCATGTCTTACTCGAAGCTTAGGTTCAAGTTTGACTTGGTTTCAAACGATGGGGGCATGTCTGACTCGATGTTTTAGTTCAGGTTTGACCTGGTTTCAAAAAACGGGTTCATGTCTGACTCGAAGTTTAGTTTCATGTTTGACCTGAGTTCAAACAATGGGTTCATGTCTGACTCGAAGTTTAGGTTCATGTTTGACCTGGTTTCAAACAACGGGTTCATGTCTGACTCGATGTTTAGGTTCATGTTTGACCTGGTTTCAAACAACGGGTTCATGTCTGACTCGAAATTTAGGTCCATGTGTGTCCTGGTTTCAAACGACGGGTTCATGTCTGACTCGAAGTTTAGGTTCAGGTTTGACCTGGTTTCAAACGACAGGTTCATGTCTGACTCGAAGCTTAGGTTCATGGTTAACCTGGTTCAAATGACGGGTTCATGTCTGACTCGAAGTTTAGGTTCATCTTTGACCTGGTTTCAAACAATGGGTTCATGTCTGACTCGAAGTTTAGTTTCATGTTTGACCTGAGTTCAAACAATGGGTTCATGTTTGACCTGGTTTCAAACAACGGGTTCATGTCTGACTCAAAGTTTAGGTTCATGTTTGACCTGGTTTCAAACAACGGGTTCATGACTGACTCGAAGTTTAGGTTCATGTTTCACCTGGTTTCAAACAACGGGTTCATGTCTGACTCGAAGTTTAGGCTCATGTTTGACCTGGTTCAAACGACGGGTACATGTCTGACTGGAAGTTTAGGTTCATGTTTGACCTGGTTTCAAACAAGGAGTTCATATCTGACTCAAAGTTTGGGTTCATGTTTGACCTGATTTCAAACAACGGGTTCATGTCTGACTCGAAATTTAGGTTCATGTTTGACCTAGTTTCAAACAACGGGTTCATGTCTGACTCGAAGTTTAAGTTCATGTTTGACCTGGCTTCAAATGACGGGTTCATGTCTGACTCGAAGTTTAGGTTCATGTTTGACCTGGTTTCAAACAACAGGTTCATGTCTGACTCGAAGTTTAGGTTCATGTTTAACTTGGTTTCAAACAACGGATTCATGTCTGACTCGAAGTTTAGGTTTAGGTTTGACCTGGTTTCAAACGACGGGTTCATGTCTGACTCGAAGCTTAGGTTCATGTTTGACCTGGCTTCAAACGACGGATTCTTGTCTAACTCGAAGTTTAGGTTCAAGTTTGACCTGGTTTCAAACAACGAGTTCATATCTGACTCGAATTTTAGGTTCATGTTTGACCTGAGTTCAAACAACGGGTTCATGTCTGACTCGAATTTTAGGTTCATGTTTGACCTAGTTTCAAACAACGGGTTCATGTCTGACTCGAAGTTTAAGTTCATGTTTGACCTGGCTTCAAACGACGGGTTCATCTCTGACTCGAAGTTTAGGTTCATGTTTGACCTAGTTTCAAACAACAGGTTCATGTCTGACTCGAAGTTTAGGTTCATGTTTGACCTGGTTTCAAACAACGGGTTCATGTCTGACTCGAAGTTTAGGTTCTGGTTTGACCTAGTTTCAAACGACGGGTTCATGTCTAACTCGAAGTTTAAGTTCATGGTTAACCTGGTTCAAATGACGGGTTCATGTCTAACGCGAAGTTTAGGTTCATGTTTGACCTGGTTTCAAACAACGGGTTCATGTCTGTCTCGAAGTTTAGTGTCATGTTTGACCTGAGTTCAAACAACGGGTTCATGTCTGGCTCGAAGTTTAGGTTCATGTTTGACCTGGTTTCAAACAACGGGTTCATGTCTGACACGATGTTTAGGTTCATGTTTGACCTGGTTTCAAACAACGGGTTCATGTCTGACTCAAAGTTCAGGTTCATGTTTGACCTGGTTTCAAACAACGGGTTCATGACTGACTCGAAGTTTAGTTTCATGTTTCACCTGGTTTCAAACAACGTGTTCATGTCTGACTCGAAGTTTAGGTTAAGTTTGACCTGGTTCAAACGACGGGTACTTGTCTGACTGGAAGTTTAGGTTCATGTTTGACCTGGTTTCAAACAACGAGTTCATATCTGACTCGAAGTTTAGGTTCATGTTTGACCTGATTTCAAACAACGGGTTCATGACTGACTCGAAGTTTAAGTTCATGTTTGACCAGGCTTCAAATGACGGGTTCATGTCTGACTCGAAGTTTAGGTTCATGTTTGACCTGGTTTCAAACAACAGGTTCATGTCTGACTCGAAGTTTAGGTTCATGTTTGACCTGGTTTCAAACAACGGGTTCAAGTCTGACTCGAAGTTTAGGTTTAGGTTTGACCTGGTTTCAAAGGACGGGTTCATGTCTGACTCGAAGCTTAGGTTCATGTTTGACCTGGCTTCAAACAACGGATTCTTGTCTAACTCGAAGTTTAGGTTCATGTTTGACCTGGTTTCAAACAAAGGGTTCATGTCTTACTCGAAGCTTAGGTTCAAGTTTGACTTGGTTTCAAACGATGGGGGCATGTCTGACTCGATGTTTTAGTTCATGTTTGACCTGGTTTCAAAAAACGGGTTCATGTCTGACTCGAAGTTTAGTTTCATGTTTGACCTGAGTTCAAACAATGGGTTCATGTCTGACTCGAAGTTTAGGTTCATGTTTGACCTGGTTTCAAACAACGGGTTCATGTCTGACTCGATGTTTAGGTTCATGTTTGACCTGGTTTCAAACAACGGGTTCATGTCTGACTCGAAGTTTAGGTTCTGGTTTGACCTAGTTTCAAACGACGGGTTCATGTCTAACTTGAAGTTTAAGTTCATGGTTAACTTGGTTCAAATGACGGGTTCATGTCTAACGCGAAGTTTAGGTTCATGTTTGACCTGGTTTCAAACAACGGGTTCATGTCTGACTCGAAGTTTAGGTTCAGGTTTGACCTGGTTTCAAACGACAGGTTCATGTCTGACTCGAAGCTTAGGTTCATGGTTAACCTGGTTCAAATGACGGGTTCATGTCTGACACGAAGTTTAGGTTCATCTTTGACCTGGTTTCAAACAACGGGTTCATGTCTGACTCGAAGTTTAGTTTCATGTTTGACCTGAGTTCAAACAATGGGTTCATGTTTGACCTGGTTTCAAACAACGGGTTCATGTCTGACTCGATGTTTAGGTTCATGTTTGACCTGGTTTCAAACAACGGGTTCATGTCTGACTCGAAGTTTAGGTTCATGTTTGACCTGGTTTCAAACGACAGGTTCATGTCTGACTCGAAGCTTAGGTTCATGGTTAACCTGGTTCAAATGACGGGTTCATGTCTGACTCGAAGTTTAGGTTCATCTTTGACCTGGTTTCAAACAACGGGTTCATGTCTGACTCGAAGTTTAGTTTCATGTTTGACTTGAGTTCAAACAATGGGTTCATGTTTGACCTGGTTTCAAACAACGGGTTCATGTCTGACTCGATGTTTAGGTTCATGTTTGACCTGGTTTCAAACAACGGGTTCATGTCTGACTCGAAGTTTAGGTTCATGTTTGACCTGGTTTCAAACAACGGGTTCATGACTGACTCGAAGTTTAGGTTCATGTTTCACCTGGTTTCAAACAACGGGTTCATGTCTGACTCGAAGTTTAGGCTCATGTTTGACCTGGTTCAAACGACGGGTACATGTCTGACTGGAAGTTTAGGTTCATGTTTGACCTGGTTTCAAACAAGGAGTTCATATCTGACTCGAAGTTTGGGTTCATGTTTGACCTGATTTCAAACAACGGGTTCATGTTTGACCTGGTTTCAAACAACGGGTTCATGTCTGACTCGATGTTTAGGTTCATGTTTGACCTGGTTTCAAACAACGGGTTTATGTCTGACTCGAAGTTTAGGTTCATGTTTGACCTGGTTTCAAACAACGGGTTCATGACTGACTCGAAGTTTAGGTTCATGTTTCACCTGGTTTCAAACAACGGGTTCATGTCTGACTCGAAGTTTAGGCTCATGTTTGACCTGGTTCAAACGACGGGTACATGTCTGACTGGAAGTTTAGGTTCATGTTTGACCTGGTTTCAAACAAGGAGTTCATATCTGACTCGAAGTTTGGGTTCATGTTTGACCTGATTTCAAACAACGGGTTCATGTCTGACTCGAAATTTAGGTTCATGTTTGACCTAGTTTCAAACAACGGGTTCATGTCTGACTCGAAGTTTAAGTTCATGTTTGACCTGGCTTCAAATGACGGGTTCATGTCTGACTCGAAGTTTAGGTTCATGTTTGACCTGGTTTCAAACAACAGGTTCATGTCTGACTCGAAGTTTAGGTTCATGTTTAACTTGGTTTCAAACAACGGATTCATGTCTGACTCGAAGTTTAGGTTTAGGTTTGACCTGGTTTCAAACGACGGGTTCATGTCTGACTCGAAGCTTAGGTTCATGTTTGACCTGGCTTCAAACGACGGATTCTTGTCTAACTCGAAGTTTAGGTTCAAGTTTGACCTGGTTTCAAACAACGAGTTCATATCTGACTCGAATTTTAGGTTCATGTTTGACCTGAGTTCAAACAACGGGTTCATGTCTGACTCGAAGTTTAGGTTCATGTTTGACCTAGTTTCAAACAACGGGTTCATGTCTGACTCAAAGTTTAAGTTCATGTTTGACCTGGCTTCAAACGACGGGTTCATCTCTGACTCGAAGTTTAGGTTCATGTTTGACCTAGTTTCAAACAACAGGTTCATGTCTGACTCGAAGTTTAGGTTCATGTTTGACCTGGTTTCAAACAACGGGTTCATGTCTGACTCGAAGTTTAGGTTCTGGTTTGACCTAGTTTTAAACGACGGGTTCATGTCTAACTCGAAGTTTAAGTTCATGGTTAACCTGGTTCAAATGACGGGTTCATGTCTAACGCGAAGTTTAGGTTCATGTTTGACCTGGTTTCAAACAACGGGTTCATGTCTGACTCGAAGTTTAGGTTCATGTTTGACCTGGTTTCAAACAACGGGTTCATGTCTGACACGATGTTTAGGTTCATGTTTGACCTGGTTTCAAACAACGGGTTCATGTCTGACTCAAAGTTCAGGTTCATGTTTGACCTGGTTTCAAACAACGGGTTCATGTCTGACACGATGTTTAGGTTCATGTTTGACCTGGTTTCAAACAACGGGTTCATGTCTGACTCAAAGTTCAGGTTCATGTTTGACGTGGTTTCAAACAACGGGTTCATGACTGACTCGAAGTTTAGTTTCATGTTTCACCTGGTTTCAAACAACGTGTTCATGTCTGACTCGAAGTTTAGGTTAAGTTTGACCTGGTTCAAACGACGGGTACATGTCTGACTGGAAGTTTAGGTTCATGTTTGACCTGGTTTCAAACAACGAGTTCATATCTGACTCGAAGTTTAGGTTCATGTTTGACCTGATTTCAAACAACGGGTTCATGACTGACTCGAAGTTTAAGTTCATGTTTGACCAGGCTTCAAATGACGGGTTCATGTCTGACTCGAAGTTTAGGTTCATGTTTGACCTGGTTTCAAACAACAGGTTCATGTCTGACTCGAAGTTTAGGTTCATGTTTGACCTGGTTTCAAACAACGGGTTCATGTCTGACTCGAAGTTTAGGTTTAGGTTTGACCTAGTTTCAAAGGACGGGTTCATGTCTGACTCGAAGCTTAGGTTCATGTTTGACCTGGCTTCAAACAACGGATTCTTGTCTAACTCGAAGTTTAGGTTCATGTTTGACCTGGTTTCAAACAAAGGGTTCATGTCTTACTCGAAGCTTAGGTTCAAGTTTGACTTGGTTTCAAACGATGGGGGCATGTCTGACTCGATGTTTTAGTTCATGTTTGACCTGGTTTCAAAAAACGGGTTCATGTCTGACTCGAAGTTTAGTTTCATGTTTGACCTGAGTTCAAACAATGGGTTCATGTCTGACTCGAAGTTTAGGTTCATGTTTGACCTGGTTTCAAACAACGGGTTCATGTCTGACTCGATGTTTAGGTTCATGTTTGACCTGGTTTCAAACAACGGGTTCATGTCTGACTCGAAGTTTAGGTTCTGGTTTGACCTAGTTTCAAACGACGGGTTCATGTCTAACTCGAAGTTTAAGTTCATGGTTAACCTGGTTCAAATGACGGGTTCATGTCTAACGCGAAGTTTAGGTTCATGTTTGACCTGGTTTCAAACAACGGGTTCATGTCTGACTCGAAGTTTAGGTTCAGGTTTGACCTGGTTTCAAACGACAGGTTCATGTCTGACTCGAAGCTTAGGTTCATGGTTAACCTGGTTCAAATGACGGGTTCATGTCTGACTCGAAGTTTAGGTTCATCTTTGACCTGGTTTCAAACAACGGGTTCATGTCTGACTCGAAGTTTAGTTTCATGTTTGACCTGAGTTCAAACAATGGGTTCATGTTTGACCTGGTTTCAAACAACGGGTTCATGTCTGACTCGATGTTTAGGTTCATGTTTGACCTGGTTTCAAACAACGGGTTCATGTCTGACTCGAAGTTTAGGTTCATGTTTGACCTGGTTTCAAACAACGGGTTCATGACTGACTCGAAGTTTAGGTTCATGTTTCACCTTGTTTCAAACAACGGGTTCATGTCTGACTCGAAGTTTAGGCTAATGTTTGACCTGGTTCAAACGACGGGTACATGTCTGACTGGAAGTTTAGGTTCATGTTTGACCTGGTTTCAAACAAGGAGTTCATATCTGACTCGAAGTTTGGGTTCATGTTTGACCTGATTTCAAACAACGGGTTCATGTCTGACTCGAAATTTAGGTTCATGTTTGACCTAGTTTCAAACAACGGGTTCATGTCTGACTCGAAGTTTAAGTTCATGTTTGACCTGGCTTCAAATGACGGGTTCATGTCTGACTCGAAGTTTAGGTTCATGTTTGACCTGGTTTCAAACAACAGGTTCATGTCTGACTCGAAGTTTAGGTTCATGTTTAACTTGGTTTCAAACAACGGATTCATGTCTGACTCGAAGTTTAGGTTTAGGTTTGACCTGGTTTCAAACGACGGGTTCATGTCTGACTCGAAGCTTAGGTTCATGTTTGACCTGGCTTCAAACGACGGATTCTTGTCTAACTCGAAGTTTAGGTTCAAGTTTGACCTGGTTTCAAACAACGAGTTCATATCTGACTCGAATTTTAGGTTCATGTTTGACCTGAGTTCAAACAACGGGTTCATGTCTGACTCGAAGTTTAGGTTCATGTTTGACCTAGTTTCAAACAACGGGTTCATGTCTGACTCGAAGTTTAGGTTCATGTTTGACCTGGCTTCAAACGACGGGTTCATCTCTGACTCGAAGTTTAGGTTCATGTTTGACCTAGTTTCAAATAACAGGTTCATGTCTGACTCGAAGTTTAGGTTCATGTTTGACCTGGTTTCAAACAACGGGTTCATGTCTGACTCGAAGTTTAGGTTCTGGTTTGACCTAGTTTCAAACGACGGGTTCATGTCTAACTCGAAGTTTAAGTTCATGGTTAACCTGGTTCAAATGACGGGTTCATGTCTAACGCGAAGTTTAGGTTCATGTTTGACCTGGTTTCAAACAACGGGTTCATGTCTGTCTCGAAGTTTAGTGTCATGTTTGACCTGAGTTCAAACAACGGGTTCATGTCTGGCTCGAAGTTTAGGTTCATGTTTGACCTGGTTTCAAACAACGGGTTCATGTCTGACACGATGTTTAGGTTCATGTTTGACCTGGTTTCAAACAACGGGTTCATGTCTGACTCAAAGTTCAGGTTCATGTTTGACCTGGTTTCAAACAACGGGTTCATGACTGACTCGAAGTTTAGTTTCATGTTTCACCAGGTTTCAAACAACGTGTTCATGTCTGACTCGAAGTTTAGGTTAAGTTTGACCTGGTTCAAACGACGGGTACATGTCTGACTGGAAGATTAGGTTCATGTTTGACCTGGTTTCAAACAACGAGTTCATATCTGACTCGAAGTTTAGGTTCATGTTTGACCTGATTTCAAACAACGGGTTCATGACTGACTCGAAGTTTAAGTTCATGTTTGACCAGGCTTCAAATGACGGGTTCATGTCTGACTCGAAGTTTAGGTTCATGTTTGACCTGGTTTCAAACAACAGGTTCATGTCTGACTCGAAGTTTAGGTTCATGTTTGACCTGGTTTCAAACAACGGGTTCATGTCTGACTCGAAGTTTAGGTTTAGGTTTGACCTGGTTTCAAAGGACGGGTTCATGTTTGACTCGAAGCTTAGGTTCATGTTTGACCTGGCTTCAAACAACGGATTCTTGTCTAACTCGAAGTTTAGGTTCATGTTTGACCTGGTTTCAAACAAAGGGTTCATGTCTTACTCGAAGCTTAGGTTCAAGTTTGACTTGGTTTCAAACGATGGGGGCATGTCTGACTCGATGTTTTAGTTCATGTTTGACCTGGTTTCAAAAAACGGGTTCATGTCTGACTCGAAGTTTAGTTTCATGTTTGACCTGAGTTCAAACAATGGGTTCATGTCTGACTCGAAGTTTAGGTTCATGTTTGACCTGGTTTCAAACAACGGGTTCATGTCTGACTCGATGTTTAGGTTCATGTTTGACCTGGTTTCAAACAACGGGTTCATGTCTGACTCGAAGTTTAGGTTCTGGTTTGACCTAGTTTCAAACGACGGGTTCATGTCTAACTCGAAGTTTAAGTTCATGGTTAACCTGGTTCAAATGACGGGTTCATGTCTAACGCGAAGTTTAGGTTCATGTTTGACCTGGTTTCAAACAACGGGTTCATGTCTGACTCGAAGTTTAGGTTCAGGTTTGACCTGGTTTCAAACGACAGGTTCATGTCTGACTCGAAGCTTAGGTTCATGGTTAACCTGGTTCAAATGACGGGTTCATGTCTGACTCGAAGTTTAGGTTCATCTTTGACCTGGTTTCAAACAACGGGTTCATGTCTGACTCGAAGTTTAGTTTCATGTTTGACCTGAGTTCAAACAATGGGTTCATGTTTGACCTGGTTTCAAACAACGGGTTCATGTCTGACTCGATGTTTAGGGTCATGTTTGACCTGGTTTCAAACAACGGGTTCATGTCTGACTCGAAGTTTAGGTTCATGTTTGACCTGGTTTCAAACAACGGGTTCATGACTGACTCGAAGTTTAGGTTCATGTTTCACCTGGTTTCAAACAACGGGTTCATGTCTGACTCGAAGTTTAGGCTCATGTTTGACCTGGTTCAAACGACGGGTACATGTCTGACTGGAAGTTTAGGTTCATGTTTGACCTGGTTTCAAACAAGGAGTTCATATCTGACTCGAAGTTTGGGTTCATGTTTGACCTGATTTCAAACAACGGGTTCATGTCTGACTCGAAATTTAGGTTCATGTTTGACCTAGTTTCAAACAACGGGTTCATGTCTGACTCGAAGTTTAAGTTCATGTTTGACCTGGCTTCAAATGACGGGTTCATGTCTGACTCGAAGTTTAGGTTCATGTTTGACCTGGTTTCAAACAACAGGTTCATGTCTGACTCGAAGTTTAGGTTCATGTTTAACTTGGTTTCAAACAACGGATTCATGTCTGACTCGAAGTTTAGGTTTAGGTTTGACCTGGTTTCAAATGACGGGTTCATGTCTGACTCGAAGCTTAGGTTCATGTTTGACCTGGCTTCAAACGACGGATTCTTGTCTAACTCGAAGTTTAGGTTCAAGTTTGACCTGGTTTCAAACAACGAGTTCATATCTGACTCGAATTTTAGGTTCATGTTTGACCTGAGTTCAAACAACGGGTTCATGTCTGACTCGAAGTTTAGGTTCATGTTTGACCTAGTTTCAAACAACGGGTTCATGTCTGACTCGAAGTTTAGGTTCATGTTTGACCGGGCTTCAAACGACGGGTTCATCTCTGACTCGAAGTTTAGGTTCATGTTTGACCTAGTTTCAAACAACAGGTTCATGTCTGACTCGAAGTTTAGGTTCATGTTTGACCTGGTTTCAAACAACGGGTTCATGTCTGACTCGAAGTTTAGGTTCTAGTTTGACCTAGTTTCAAACGACGGGTTCATGTCTAACTCGAAGTTTAAGTTCATGGTTAACCTGGTTCAAATGACGGGTTCATGTCTAACGCGAAGTTTAGGTTCATGTTTGACCTGGTTTCAAACAACGGGTTCATGTCTGTCTCGAAGTTTAGTGTCATGTTTGACCTGAGTTCAAACAACGGGTTCATGTCTGGCTCGAAGTTTAGGTTCATGTTTGACCTGGTTTCAAACAACGGGTTCATGTCTGACACGATGTTTAGGTTCATGTTTGACCTGGTTTCAAACAACGGGTTCATGTCTGACTCAAAGTTCAGGTTCATGTTTGACCTGGTTTCAAACAACGGGTTCATGACTGACTCGAAGTTTAGTTTCATGTTTCACCTGGTTTCAAACAACGTGTTCATGTCTGACTCGAAGTTTAGGTTAAGTTTGACCTGGTTCAAACGACGGGTACATGTCTGACTGGAAGATTAGGTTCATGTTTGACCTGGTTTCAAACAACGAGTTCATATCTGACTCGAAGTTTAGGTTCATGTTTGACCTGATTTCAAACAACGGGTTCATGACTGACTCGAAGTTTAAGTTCATGTTTGACCAGGCTTCAAATGACGGGTTCATGTCTGACTCGAAGTTTAGGTTCATGTTTGACCTGGTTTCAAACAACAGGTTCATGTCTGACTCGAAGTTTAGGTTCATGTTTGACCTGGTTTCAAACAACGGGTTCATGTCTGACTCGAAGTTTAGGTTTAGGTTTGACCTGGTTTCAAAGGACGGGTTCATGTCTGACTCGAAGCTTAGGTTCATGTTTGACCTGGCTTCAAACAACGGATTCTTGTCTAACTCGAAGTTTAGGTTCATGTTGGACCTGGTTTCAAACAAAGGGTTCATGTCTTACTCGAAGCTTAGGTTCAAGTTTGACTTGGTTTCAAACGATGGGGGCATGTCTGACTCGATGTTTTAGTTCATGTTTGACCTGGTTTCAAAAAACGGGTTCATGTCTGACTCGAAGTTTAGTTTCATGTTTGACCTGAGTTCAAACAATGGGTTCATGTCTGACTCGAAGTTTAGGTTCATGTTTGACCTGGTTTCAAACAACGGGTTCATGTCTGACTCGATGTTTAGGTTCATGTTTGACCTGGTTTCAAACAACGGGTTCATGTCTGACTCGAAGTTTAGGTTCTGGTTTGACCTAGTTTCAAACGACGGGTTCATGTCTAACTCGAAGTTTAAGTTCATGGTTAACCTGGTTCAAATGACGGGTTCATGTCTAAGGCGAAGTTTAGGTTCATGTTTGACCTGGTTTCAAACAACGGGTTCATGTCTGACTCGAAGTTTAGGTTCAGGTTTGACCTGGTTTCAAACGACAGGTTCATGTCTGACTCGAAGCTTAGGTTCATGGTTAACCTGGTTCAAATGACGGGTTCATGTCTGACTCGAAGTTTAGGTTCATCTTTGACCTGGTTTCAAACAACGGGTTCATGTCTGACTCGAAGTTTAGTTTCATGTTTGACCTGAGTTCAAACAATGGGTTCATGTTTGACCTGGTTTCAAACAACGGGTTCATGTCTGACTCGATGTTTAGGTTCATGTTTGACCTGGTTTCAAACAACGGGTTCATGTCTGACTCGAAGTTTAGGTTCATGTTTGACCTGGTTTCAAACAACGGGTTCATGACTGACTCGAAGTTTAGGTTCATGTTTCACCTGGTTTCAAACAACGGGTTCATGTCTGACTCGAAGTTTAGGCTCATGTTTGACCTGGTTCAAACGACGGGTACATGTCTGACTGGAAGTTTAGGTTCATGTTTGACCTGGTTTCAAACAAGGAGTTCATATCTGACTCGAAGTTTGGGTTCATGTTTGACCTGATTTCAAACAACGGGTTCATGTCTGACTCGAAATTTAGGTTCATGTTTGACCTAGTTTCAAACAACGGGTTCATGTCTGACTCGAAGTTTAAGTTCATGTTTGTCCTGGCTTCAAATGACGGGTTCATGTCTGACTCGAAGTTTAGGTTCATGTTTGACCTGGTTTCAACCAACAGGTTCATGTCTGACTCGAAGTTTAGGTTCATGTTTAACTTGGTTTCAAACAACGGATTCATGTCTGACTCGAAGTTTAGGTTTAGGTTTGACCTGGTTTCAAACGACGGGTTCATGTCTGACTCGAAGCTTAGGTTCATGTTTGACCTGGCTTCAAACGACGGATTCTTGTCTAACTCGAAGTTTAGGTTCAAGTTTGACCTGGTTTCAAACAACGAGTTCATATCTGACTCGAATTTTAGGTTCATGTTTGACCTGAGTTCAAACAACGGGTTCATGTCTGACTCGAAGTTTAGGTTCATGTTTGACCTAGTTTCAAACAACGGGTTCATGTCTGACTCGAAGTTTAAGTTCATGTTAGACCTGGCTTCAAACGACGGGTTCATCTCTGACTCGAAGTTTAGGTTCATGTTTGACCTAGTTTCAAACAACAGGTTCATGTCTGACTCGAAGTTTAGGTTCATGTTTGACCTGGTTTCAAACAACGGGTTCATGTCTGACTCGATGTTTAGGTTCTGGTTTGACCTAGTTTCAAACGACGGGTTCATGTCTAACTCGAAGTTTAAGTTCATGGTTAACCTGGTTCAAATGACGGGTTCATGTCTAACGCGAAGTTTAGGTTCATGTTTGACCTGGTTTCAAACAACGGGTTCATGTCTGTCTCGAAGTTTAGTGTCATGTTTGACCTGAGTTCAAACAACGGGTTCATGTCTGGCTCGAAGTTTAGGTTCATGTTTGACCTGGTTTCAAACAACGGGTTCATGTCTGACACGATGTTTAGGTTCATGTTTGACCTGGTTTCAAACAACGGGTTCATGTCTGACTCAAAGTTCAGGTTCATGTTTGACCTGGTTTCAAACAACGGGTTCATGACTGACTCGAAGTTTAGTTTCATGTTTCACCAGGTTTCAAACAACGTGTTCATGTCTGACTCGAAGTTTAGGTTAAGTTTGACCTGGTTCAAACGACGGGTACATGTCTGACTGGAAGATTAGGTTCATGTTTGACCTGGTTTCAAACAACGAGTTCATATCTGACTCGAAGTTTAGGTTCATGTTTGACCTGATTTCAAACAACGGGTTCATGACTGACTCGAAGTTTAAGTTCATGTTTGACCAGGCTTCAAATGACGGGTTCATGTCTGACTCGAAGTTTAGGTTCATGTTTGACCTGGTTTCAAACAACAGGTTCATGTCTGACTCGAAGTTTAGGTTCATGTTTGACCTGGTTTCAAACAACGGGTTCATGTCTGACTCGAAGTTTAGGTTTAGGTTTGACCTGGTTTCAAAGGACGGGTTCATGTTTGACTCGAAGCTTAGGTTCATGTTTGACCTGGCTTCAAACAACGGATTCTTGTCTAACTCGAAGTTTAGGTTCATGTTTGACCTGGTTTCAAACAAAGGGTTCATGTCTTACTCGAAGCTTAGGTTCAAGTTTGACTTGGTTTCAAACGATGGGGGCATGTCTGACTCGATGTTTTAGTTCATGTTTGACCTGGTTTCAAAAAACGGGTTCATGTCTGACTCGAAGTTTTGTTTCATGTTTGACCTGAGTTCAAACAATGGGTTCATGTCTGACTCGAAGTTTAGGTTCATGTTTGACCTGGTTTCAAACAACGGGTTCATGTCTGACTCGATGTTTAGGTTCATGTTTGACCTGGTTTCAAACAACGGGTTCATGTCTGACTCGAAGTTTAGGTTCTGGTTTGACCTAGTTTCAAACGACGGGTTCATGTCTAACTCGAAGTTTAAGTTCATGGTTAACCTGGTTCAAATGACGGGTTCATGTCTAACGCGAAGTTTAGGTTCATGTTTGACCTGGTTTCAAACAACGGGTTCATGTCTGACTCGAAGTTTAGGTTCAGGTTTGACCTGGTTTCAAACGACAGGTTCATGTCTGACTCGAAGCTTAGGTTCATGGTTAACATGGTTCAAATGACGGGTTCATGTCTGACTCGAAGTTTAGGTTCATCTTTGACCTGGTTTCAAACAACGGGTTCATGTCTGACTCGAAGTTTAGTTTCATGTTTGACCTGAGTTCAAACAATGGGTTCATGTTTGACCTGGTTTCAAACAACGGGTTCATGTCTGACTCGATGTTTAGGGTCATGTTTGACCTTGTTTCAAACAACGGGTTCATGTCTGACTCGAAGTTTAGGTTCATGTTTGACCTGGTTTCAAACAACGGGTTCATGACTGACTCGAAGTTTAGGTTCATGTTTCACCTGGTTTCAAACAACGGGTTCATGTCTGACTCGAAGTTTAGGCTCATGTTTGACCTGGTTCAAACGACGGGTACATGTCTGACTGGAAGTTTAGGTTCATGTTTGACCTGGTTTCAAACAAGGAGTTCATATCTGACTCGAAGTTTGGGTTCATGTTTGACCTGATTTCAAACAACGGGTTCATGTCTGACTCGAAATTTAGGTTCATGTATGACCTAGTTTCAAACAACGGGTTCATGTCTGACTCGAAGTTTAAGTTCATGTTTGACCTGGCTTCAAATGACGGGTTCATGTCTGACTCGAAGTTTAGGTTCATGTTTGACCTGGTTTCAAACAACAGGTTCATGTCTGACTCGAAGTTTAGGTTCATGTTTAACTTGGTTTCAAACAACGGATTCATGTCTGACTCGAAGTTTAGGTTTAGGTTTGACCTGGTTTCAAACGACGGGTTCATGTCTGACTCGAAGCTTAGGTTCATGTTTGACCTGGCTTCAAACGACGGATTCTTGTCTAACTCGAAGTTTAGGTTCAAGTTTGACCTGGTTTCAAACAACGAGTTCATATCTGACTCGAATTTTAGGTTCATGTTTGACCTGAGTTCAAACAACGGGTTCATGTCTGACTCGAAGTTTAGGTTCATGTTTGACCTAGTTTCAAACAACGGGTTCATGTCTGACTCGAAGTTTAAGTTCATGTTAGACCTGGCTTCAAACGACGGGTTCATCTCTGACTCGAAGTTTAGGTTCATGTTTGACCTAGTTTCAAACAACAGGTTCATGTCTGACTCGAAGTTTAGGTTCATGTTTGACCTGGTTTCAAACAACGGGTTCATGTCTGACTCGATGTTTAGGTTCTGGTTTGACCTAGTTTCAAACGACGGGTTCATGTCTAACTCGAAGTTTAAGTTCATGGTTAACCTGGTTCAAATGACGGGTTCATGTCTAACGCGAAGTTTAGGTTCATGTTTGACCTGGTTTCAAACAACGGGTTCATGTCTGTCTCGAAGTTTAGTGTCATGTTTGACCTGAGTTCAAACAACGGGTTCATGTCTGGCTCGAAGTTTAGGTTCATGTTTGACCTGGTTTCAAACAACGGGTTCATGTCTGACACGATGTTTAGGTTCATGTTTGACCTGGTTTCAAACAACGGGTTCATGTCTGACTCAAAGTTCAGGTTCATGTTTGACCTGGTTTCAAACAACGGGTTCATGACTGACTCGAAGTTTAGTTTCATGTTTCACCTGGTTTCAAACAACGTGTTCATGTCTGACTCGAAGTTTAGGTTAAGTTTGACCTGGTTCAAACGACGGGTACATGTCTGACTGGAAGATTAGGTTCATGTTTGACCTGGTTTCAAACAACGAGTTCATATCTGACTCGAAGTTTAGGTTCATGTTTGACCTGATTTCAAACAACGGGTTCATGACTGACTCGAAGTTTAAGTTCATGTTTGACCAGGCTTCAAATGACGGGTTCATGTCTGACTCGAAGTTTAGGTTCATGTTTGACCTGGTTTCAAACAACAGGTTCATGTCTGACTCGAAGTTTAGGTTCATGTTTGACCTGGTTTCAAACAACGGGTTCATGTCTGACTCGAAGTTTAGGTTTAGGTTTGACCTGGTTTCAAAGGACGGGTTCATGTCTGACTCGAAGCTTAGGTTCATGTTTGACCTGGCTTCAAACAACGGATTCTTGTCTAACTCGAAGTTTAGGTTCATGTTTGACCTGGTTTCAAACAAAGGGTTCATGTCTTACTCGAAGCTTAGGTTCAAGTTTGACTTGGTTTCAAACGATGGGGGCATGTCTGACTCGAAGTTTAGTTTCATGTTTGACCTGAGTTCAAACAATGGGTTCATGTCTGACTCGAAGTTTAGGTTCATGTTTGACCTGGTTTCAAACAACGGGTTCATGTCTGACTCGATGTTTAGGTTCATGTTTGACCTGGTTTCAAACAACGGGTTCATGTCTGACTCGAAGTTTAGGTTCTGGTTTGACCTAGTTTCAAACGACGGGTTCATGTCTAACTCGAAGTTTAAGTTCATGGTTAACCTGGTTCAAATGACGGGTTCATGTCTAACGCGAAGTTTAGGTTCATGTTTGACCTGGTTTCAAACAACGGGTTCATGTCTGACTCGAAGTTTAGGTTCAGGTTTGACCTGGTTTCAAACGACAGGTTCATGTCTGACTCGAAGCTTAGGTTCATGGTTAACCTGGTTCAAATGACGGGTTCATGTCTGACTCGAAGTTTAGGTTCATCTTTGACCTGGTTTCAAACAACGGGTTCATGTCTGACTCGAAGTTTAGTTTCATGTTTGACCTGAGTTCAAACAATGGGTTCATGTTTGACCTGGTTTCAAACAACGGGTTCATGTCTGACTCGATGTTTAGGTTCATGTTTGACCTGGTTTCAAACAACGGGTTCATGTCTGACTCGAAGTTTAGGTTCATGTTTGACCTGGTTTCAAACAACGGGTTCATGACTGACTCGAAGTTTAGGTTCATGTTTCACCTGGTTTCAAACAACGGGTTCATGTCTGACTCGAAGTTTAGGCTCATGTTTGACCTGGTTCAAACGACGGGTACATGTCTGACTGGAAGTTTAGGTTCATGTTTGACCTGGTTTCAAACAAGGAGTTCATATCTGACTCGAAGTTTGGGTTCATGTTTGACCTGATTTCAAACAACGGGTTCATGTCTGACTCGAAATTTAGGTTCATGTTTGACCTAGTTTCAAACAACGGGTTCATGTCTGACTCGAAGTTTAAGTTCATGTTTGTCCTGGCTTCAAATGACGGGTTCATGTCTGACTCGAAGTTTAGGTTCATGTTTGACCTGGTTTCAACCAACAGGTTCATGTCTGACTCGAAGTTTAGGTTCATGTTTAACTTGGTTTCAAACAACGGATTCATGTCTGACTCGAAGTTTAGGTTTAGGTTTGACCTGGTTTCAAACGACGGGTTCATGTCTGACTCGAAGCTTAGGTTCATGTTTGACCTGGCTTCAAACGACGGATTCTTGTCTAACTCGAAGTTTAGGTTCAAGTTTGACCTGGTTTCAAACAACGAGTTCATATCTGACTCGAATTTTAGGTTCATGTTTGACCTGAGTTCAAACAACGGGTTCATGTCTGACTCGAAGTTTAGGTTCATGTTTGACCTAGTTTCAAACAACGGGTTCATGTCTGACTCGAAGTTTAAGTTCATGTTAGACCTGGCTTCAAACGACGGGTTCATCTCTGACTCGAAGTTTAGGTTCATGTTTGACCTAGTTTCAAACAACAGGTTCATGTCTGACTCGAAGTTTAGGTTCATGTTTGACCTGGTTTCAAACAACGGGTTCATGTCTGACTCGATGTTTAGGTTCTGGTTTGACCTAGTTTCAAACGACGGGTTCATGTCTAACTCGAAGTTTAAGTTCATGGTTAACCTGGTTCAAATGACGGGTTCATGTCTAACGCGAAGTTTAGGTTCATGTTTGACCTGGTTTCAAACAACGGGTTCATGTCTGTCTCGAAGTTTAGTGTCATGTTTGACCTGAGTTTAAACAACGGGTTCATGTCTGGCTCGAAGTTTAGGTTCATGTTTGACCTGGTTTCAAACAACGGGTTCATGTCTGACACGATGTTTAGGTTCATGTTTGACCTGGTTTCAAACAACGGGTTCATGTCTGACTCAAAGTTCAGGTTCATGTTTGACCTGGTTTCAAACAACGGGTTCATGACTGACTCGAAGTTTAGTTTCATGTTTCACCTGGTTTCAAACAACGTGTTCATGTCTGACTCGAAGTTTAGGTTAAGTTTGACCTGGTTCAAACGACGGGTACATGTCTGACTGGAAGTTTAGGTTCATGTTTGACCTGGTTTCAAACAACGAGTTCATATCTGACTCGAAGTTTAGGTTCATGTTTGACCTGATTTCAAACAACGGGTTCATGACTGACTCGAAGTTTAAGTTCATGTTTGACCAGGCTTCAAATGACGGGTTCATGTCTGACTCGAAGTTTAGGTTCATGTTTGACCTGGTTTCAAACAACAGGTTCATGTCTGACTCGAAGTTTAGGTTCATGTTTGACCTGGTTTCAAACAACGGGTTCATGTCTGACTCGAAGTTTAGGTTTAGGTTTGACCTGGTTTCAAAGGACGGGTTCATGTCTGACTCGAAGCTTAGGTTCATGTTTGACCTGGCTTCAAACAACGGATTCTTGTCTAACTCGAAGTTTAGGTTCATGTTTGACCTGGTTTCAAACAAAGGGTTCATGTCTTACTCGAAGCTTAGGTTCAAGTTTGACTTGGTTTCAAACGATGGGGGCATGTCTGACTCGATGTTTTAGTTCATGTTTGACCTGGTTTCAAAAAACGGGTTCATGTCTGACTCAAAGTTTAGTTTCATGTTTGACCTGAGTTCAAACAATGGGTTCATGTCTGACTCGAAGTTTAGGTTCATGTTTGACCTGGTTTCAAACAACGGGTTCATGTCTGACTCGATGTTTAGGTTCATGTTTGACCTGGTTTCAAACAACGGGTTCATGTCTGACTCGAAATTTAGGTCCATGTGTGTCCTGGTTTCAAACGACGGGTTCAAGTCTGACTCGAAGTTTAGGTTCATGTTTCACCTAGTTTCAAACAACGGGTTCATGTCTGACTCGAAGTTTAGGCTCATGTTTGACCTGGTTCAAACGAAGGGTACATGTCTGACTGGAAGTTTAGGTTCATGTTTGACCTGGTTTCAAACAACGAGTTCATATCTGACTCGAAGTTTAGGTTCATGTTTGACCTGAGTTCAAACAACGGGTTCATGTTTGACTCGAAGTTTAGGTTCATGTTTGACCTGGTTTCAAACAACGGGTTCTTGTGTGACTCGAAGTTTAAGTTCATGTTTGACCTGGCTTCAAATGACGGGTTCATGTCTGACTCGAAGTTTAGGTTCATGTTTGACCTGGTTTCAAACAACAGGTTCATGTCTGACTCGAAGTTTAGGTTCATGTTTGACCTGGTTTCAAACAACGGGTTCATGTCTGACTCGAAGTTTAGGTTCATGTTTGACCTAGTTTCAAACAACGGGTTCTTGTGTGACTCGAAGTTTAAGTTCATGTTTGACCTGGCTTCAAATGACGGGTTCATGTCTGACTCGAAGTATAGGTTCATGTTTGACCTGGTTTCAAACAACAGGTTCATGTCTGACTCGAAGTTTAGGTTCATGTTTGACCTGGTTTCAAACAACGGGTTTATGTCTGACTCGAAGTTTAGTTTCATGTTTGACCTGAGTTCAAACAATGGGTTCATGTCTGACTCGAAGTTTAGGTTCATGTTTGACCTGGTTTCAAACAACGGGTTCATGTCTGACTCGAAATTTAGGTCCATGTGTGTCCTGGTTTCAAACGACGGGTTCTTGTGTGACTCGAAGTTTAGGTTCATGTTTGACCTGGTTTCAAACAACGGGTTTATGTCTGACTCGAAGTTTAGTTTCATGTTTGACCTGAGTTCAAACAATGGGTTCATGTCTGACTCGAAGTTTAGGTTCATGTTTGACCTGGTTTCAAACAACGGGTTCATGTCTGACTCGAAATTTAGGTCCATGTGTGTCCTGGTTTCAAACGACGGGTTCATGTCTGACTCGAAGTTTAGGTTCATGTTTCACCTAGTTTCAAACAACGGGTTCATGTCTGACTCGAAGTTCAGGCTCATGTTTGACCTGGTTCAAACGAAGGGTACATGTCTAACTCGAAGTTTAAGTTCATGGTTAACCTGATTCAAATGACGGGTTCATGTCTAACGCGAAGTTTAGGTTCATGTTTGACCTGGTTTCAAACAACGGGTTCATGTCTGTCTCGAAGTTTAGTGTCATGTTTGACCTGAGTTCAAACAACGGGTTCATGTCTGGCTCGAAGTTTAGGTTCATGTTTGACCTGGTTTCAAACAACGGGTTCATGTCTGACACGATGTTTAGGTTCATGTTTGACCTGGTTTCAAACAACGGGTTCATGTCTAACTCGAAGTTTAAGTTCATGGTTAACCTGGTTCAAATGACGGGTTCATGTCTAACGCGAAGTTTAGGTTCATGTTTGACCTGGTTTCAAACAAAGGGTTCATGTCTTACTCGAAGCTTAGGTTCAAGTTTGACTTGGTTTCAAACGATGGGGGCATGTCTGACTCGATGTTTTAGTTCATGTTTGACCTGGTTTCAAAAAACGGGTTCATGTCTGACTCGAAGTTTAGTTTCATGTTTGACCTGAGTTCAAACAATGGGTTCATGTCTGACTCGAAGTTTAGGTTCATGTTTGACCTGGTTTCAAACAACGGGTTCATGTCTGACTCGATGTTTAGGTTCATGTTTGACCTGGTTTCAAACAACGGGTTCATGTCTGACTCGAAATTTAGGTCCATGTGTGTCCTGGTTTCAAACGACGGGTTCATGTCTGACTCGAAGTTTAGGTTCATGTTTCACCTAGTTTCAAACAACGGGTTCATGTCTGACTCGAAGTTTAGGCTCATGTTTGACCTGGTTCAAACGAAGGGTACATGTCTAACTCGAAGTTTAGGTTCAAGTTTGACCTGGTTTCAAACAACGAGTTCATATCTGACTCGAATTTTAGGTTCATGTTTGACCTGAGTTCAAACAACGGGTTCATGTCTGACTCGAAGTTTAGGTTCATGTTTGACCTAGTTTCAAACAACGGGTTCTTGTGTGACTCGAAGTTTAAGTTCATGTTTGACCTGGCTTCAAATGACGGGTTCATGTCTGACTCGAAGTTTAGGTTCATGTTTGACCTGGTTTCAAACAACAGGTTCATGTCTGACTCGAAGTTTAGGTTCATGTTTGACCTGGTTTCAAACAACGGGTTCATGTCTGACTCGAAGTTTGGGTTCAGGTTTGACCTAGTTTCAAACGACGGGTTCATGTCTGACTCGAAGCTTAGGTTCATGGTTAACCTGGTTCAAAGGACAGGTTCATGTCTGACTCGAAGTTTAGGTTCATGTTTGACCTGGTTTCAAACAACGGGTTTATGTCTGACTCGAAGTTTAGTTTCATGTTTGACCTGAGTTCAAACAATGGGTTCATGTCTGACTCGAAGTTTAGGTTCATGTTTGACCTGGTTTCAAACAACGGGTTCATGTCTGACTCGAAATTTAGGTCCATGTGTGTCCTGGTTTCAAACGACGGGTTCATGTCTGACTCGAAGTTTAGGTTCTGGTTTGACCTAGTTTCAAACGACGGGTTCATGTCTAACTCGAAGTTTAAGTTCATGGTTAACCTGGTTCAAATGACGGGTTCATGTCTAACGCGAAGTTTAGGTTCATGTTTGACCTGGTTTCAAACAACGGGTTCATGTCTGACTCGAAGTTTAGGTTCAGGTTTGACCTGGTTTCAAACGACAGGTTCATGTCTGACTCGAAGCTTAGGTTCATGGTTAACCTGGTTCAAATGACGGGTTCATGTTTGACTCAAAGTTTAGGTTCATCTTTGACCTGGTTTCAAACAACGGGTTCATGTCTGACTCGAAGTTTAGTTTCATGTTTGACCTGAGTTCAAACAATGGGTTCATGTTTGACCTGGTTTCAAACAACGGGTTCATGTCTGACTCGATGTTTAGGTTCATGTTTGACCTGGTTTCAAACAACGGGTTCATGTCTGACTCGAAGTTTAGGTTCATGTTTGACCTGGTTTCAAACAACGGGTTCATGACTGACTCGAAGTTTAGGTTCATGTTTCACCTGGTTTCAAACAACGGGTTCATGTCTGACTCGAAGTTTAGGCTCATGTTTGACCTGGTTCAAACGACGGGTACATGTCTGACTGGAAGTTTAGGTTCATGTTTGACCTGGTTTCAAACAAGGAGTTCATATCTGACTCGAAGTTTGGGTTCATGTTTGACCTGATTTCAAACAACGGGTTCATGTCTGACTCGAAATTTAGGTTCATGTTTGACCTAGTTTCAAACAACGGGTTCATGTCTGACTCGAAGTTTAAGTTCATGTTTGACCTGGCTTCAAATGACGGGTTCATGTCTGACTCGAAGTTTAGGTTCATGTTTGACCTGGTTTCAAACAACAGGTTCATGTCTGACTCGAAGTTTAGGTTCATGTTTAACTTGGTTTCAAACAACGGATTCATGTCTGACTCGAAGTTTAGGTTTAGGTTTGACCTGGTTTCAAACGACGGGTTCATGTCTGACTCGAAGCTTAGGTTCATGTTTGACCTGGCTTCAAACGACGGATTCTTGTCTAACTCGAAGTTTAGGTTCAAGTTTGACCTGGTTTCAAACAACGAGTTCATATCTGACTCGAATTTTAGGTTCATGTTTGACCTGAGTTCAAACAACGGGTTCATGTCTGACTCGAAGTTTAGGTTCATGTTTGACCTAGTTTCAAACAACGGGTTCATGTCTGACTCGAAGTTTAAGTTCATGTTAGACCTGGCTTCAAACGACGGGTTCATCTCTGACTCGAAGTTTAGGTTCATGTTTGACCTAGTTTCAAACAACAGGTTCATGTCTGACTCGAAGTTTAGGTTCATGTTTGACCTGGTTTCAAACAACGGGTTCATGTCTGACTCGATGTTTAGGTTCTGGTTTGACCTAGTTTCAAACGACGGGTTCATGTCTAACTCGAAGTTTAAGTTCATGGTTAACCTGGTTCAAATGACGGGTTCATGTCTAACGCGAAGTTTAGGTTCATGTTTGACCTGGTTTCAAACAACGGGTTCATGTCTGTCTCGAAGTTTAGTGTCATGTTTGACCTGAGTTCAAACAACGGGTTCATGTCTGGCTCGAAGTTTAGGTTCATGTTTGACCTGGTTTCAAACAACGGGTTCATGTCTGACACGATGTTTAGGTTCATGTTTGACCTGGTTTCAAACAACGGGTTCATGTCTGACTCAAAGTTCAGGTTCATGTTTGACCTGGTTTCAAACAACGGGTTCATGACTGACTCGAAGTTTAGTTTCATGTTTCACCTGGTTTCAAACAACGTGTTCATGTCTGACTCGAAGTTTAGGTTAAGTTTGACCTGGTTCAAACGACGGGTACATGTCTGACTGGAAGTTTAGGTTCATGTTTGACCTGGTTTCAAACAACGAGTTCATATCTGACTCGAAGTTTAGGTTCATGTTTGACCTGATTTCAAACAACGGGTTCATGACTGACTCGAAGTTTAAGTTCATGTTTGACCAGGCTTCAAATGACGGGTTCATGTCTGACTCGAAGTTTAGGTTCATGTTTGACCTGGTTTCAAACAACAGGTTCATGTCTGACTCGAAGTTTAGGTTCATGTTTGACCTGGTTTCAAACAACGGGTTCATGTCTGACTCGAAGTTTAGGTTTAGGTTTGACCTGGTTTCAAAGGACGGGTTCATGTCTGACTCGAAGCTTAGGTTCATGTTTGACCTGGCTTCAAACAACGGATTCTTGTCTAACTCGAAGTTTAGGTTCATGTTTGACCTGGTTTCAAACAAAGGGTTCATGTCTTACTCGAAGCTTAGGTTCAAGTTTGACTTGGTTTCAAATGATGGGGGCAAATCTGACTCGATGTTTTAGTTCATGTTTGACCTGGTTTCAAAAAACGGGTTCATGTCTGACTCGAAGTTTAGTTTCATGTTTGACCTGAGTTCAAACAATGGGTTCATGTCTGACTCGAAGTTTAGGTTCATGTTTGACCTGGTTTCAAACAACGGGTTCATGTCTGACTCGATGTTTAGGTTCATGTTTGACCTGGTTTCAAACAACGGGTTCATGTCTGACTCGAAATTTAGGTCCATGTGTGTCCTGGTTTCAAACGACGGGTTCATGTCTGACTCGAAGTTTAGGTTCATGTTTCACCTAGTTTCAAACAACGGGTTCATGTCTGACTCGAAGTTTAGGCTCATGTTTGACCTGGTTCAAACGAAGGGTACATGTCTGACTGGAAGTTTAGGTTCATGTTTGACCTGGTTTCAAACAACGAGTTCATATCTGACTCGAAGTTTAGGTTCATGTTTGACCTAATTTCAAACAACGGGTTCATGTCTGACTCGAAGTTTAGGTTCATGTTTGACCTAGTTTCAAACAACGGGTTCATGTCTGACTCGAAGTTTACGTTCATGTTTGACCTGGCTTCAAATGACGGGTTCATGTCTGACTCGAAGTTTAGGTTCATGTTTGACATGGTTTCAAACAACAGGTTCATGTCTGACTCGAAGTTTAGGTTCATGTTTAACTTAGTTTCAAACAACGGGTTCATGTCTGACTCGAAGTTTAGGTTTAGGTTTGACCTGGTTTCAAACGACGGGTTCATGTCTGACTCGAAGCTTAGGTTCATGTTTGACCTGGCTTCAAACAAAGGGTTCATGTCTTACTCGAAGCTTAGGTTCAAGTTTGACTTGGTTTCAAACGATGGGGGCATGTCTGACTCGATGTTTTAGTTCATGTTTGACCTGGTTTCAAAAAACGGGTTCATGTCTGACTCGAAGTTTAGTTTCATGTTTGACCTGAGTTCAAACAACGAGTTCATATCTGACTCGAATTTTAGGTTCATGTTTGACCTGAGTTCAAACAACGGGTTCATGTCTGACTCGAAGTTTAGGTTCATGTTTGACCTAGTTTCAAACAACGGGTTCTTGTGTGACTCGAAGTTTAAGTTCATGTTTGACCTGGCTTCAAATGACGGGTTCATGTCTGACTCGAAGTTTAGGTTCATGTTTGACCTGGTTTCAAACAACGGGTTCATGTCTGACTCGAATTTTAGGTTCATGTTTGACCTGGTTTCAAACAACGGGTTCATGTCTGACTCGAAGTTTGGGTTCAGGTTTGACCTAGTTTCAAACGACGGGTTCATGTCTGACTCGAAGCTTAGGTTCATGGTTAACCTGGTTCAAAGGACGGGTTCATGTCTGACTCGAAGTTTAGGTTCATGTTTGACCTGGTTTCAAACAACGGGTTTATGTCTGACTCGAAGTTTAGTTTCATGTTTGACCTGAGTTCAAACAATGGGTTCATGTCTGACTCGAAGTTTAGGTTCATGTTTGACCTGGTTTCAAACAACGGGTTCATGTCTGACTCGAAATTTAGGTCCATGTGTGTCCTGGTTTCAAACGACGGGTTCATGTCTGACTCGAAGTTTAGGTTCATGTTTCACCTAGTTTCAAACAACGGGTTCATGTCTGACTCGAAGTTTAGGCTCATGTTTGACCTGGTTCAAACGAAGGGTACATGTCTGACTGGAAGTTTAGGTTCATGTTTGACCTGGTTTCAAACAACGAGTTCATATCTGACTCGAAGTTTAGGTTCATGTTTGACCTAATTTCAAACAACGGGTTCATGTCTGACTCGAAGTTTAGGTTCATGTTTGACCTAGTTTCAAACAACGGGTTCATGTCTGACTCGAAGTTTAGGTTCATGTTTGACCTGGTTTCAAACAACGGGTTCATGTCTGACTCGAAGTTTAGGTTCTGGTTTGACCTAGTTTCAAACGACGGGTTCATGTCTAACTCGAAGTTTAAGTTCATGGTTAACCTGGTTCAAATGACGGGTTCATGTCTAACGCGAAGTTTGGGTTCATGTTTGACCTGGTTTCAAACAAAGGGTTCATGTCTTACTCGAAGCTTAGGTTCAAGTTTGACTTGGTTTCAAACGATGGGGGCATGTCTGACTCAATGTTTTAGTTCATGTTTGACCTGGTTTCAAAAAACAGGTTCATGTCTGACTCGAAGTTTAGTTTCATGTTTGACCTGAGTTCAAACAATGGGTTCATGTCTGACTCGAAGTTTAGGTTCATGTTTGACCTGGTTTCAAACAACGGGTTCATGTCTGACTCGATGTTTAGGTTCATGTTTGACCTTGTTTCAAACAACGGGTTCATGTCTGACTCGAAATTTAGGTCCATGTGTGTCCTGGTTTCAAACGACGGGTTCATGTCTGACTCGAAGTTTAGGTTCATGTTTCACCTAGTTTCAAACAACGGGTTCATGTCTGACTCGAAGTTTAGGCTCATGTTTGACCTGGTTCAAACGAAGGGTACATGTCTAACTCGAAGTTTAGGTTCAAGTTTGACCTGGTTTCAAACAACGAGTTCATATCTGACTCGAATTTTAGGTTCATGTTTGACCTGAGTTCAAACAACGGGTTCATGTCTGACTCGAAGTTTAGGTTCATGTTTGACCTAGTTTCAAACAACGGGTTCTTGTGTGACTCGAAGTTTAAGTTCATGTTTGACCTGGCTTCAAATGACGGGTTCATGTCTGACTCGAAGTTTAGGTTCATGTTTGACCTGGTTTCAAACAACAGGTTCATGTCTGACTCGAAGTTTAGGTTCATGTTTGACCTGGTTTCAAACAACGGGTTCATGTCTGACTCGAAGTTTGGGTTCAGGTTTGACCTAGTTTCAAACGACGGGTTCATGTCTGACTCGAAGCTTAGGTTCATGGTTAACCTGGTTCAAAGGACGGGTTCATGTCTGACTCGAAGTTTAGGTTCATGTTTGACCTGGTTTCAAACAACGGGTTTATGTCTGACTCGAAGTTTAGTGTCATGTTTGACCTGAGTTCAAACAACGGGTTCATGTCTGGCTCGAAGTTTAGGTTCATGTTTGACCTGGTTTCAAACAACGGGTTCATGTCTGTCTCGAAGTTTAGTGTCATGTTTGACCTGAGTTCAAACAACGGGTTCATGTCTGGCTCGAAGTTTAGGTTCATGTTTGACCTGGTTTCAAACAACGGGTTCATGTCTGACACGATGTTTAGGTTCATATTTGACCTGGTTTCAAACAACGGGTTCATGTCTGACTCAAAGTTCAGGTTCATGTTTGACCTGGTTTCAAACAACGGGTTCATGACTGACTCGAAGTTTAGTTTCATGTTTCACCTGGTTTCAAACAACGTGTTCATGTCTGACTCGAAGTTTAGGTTAAGTTTGACCTGGTTCAAACGACGGGTACATGTCTGACTGGAAGTTTAGGTTCATGTTTGACCTGGTTTCAAACAACGAGTTCATATCTGACTCGAAGTTTAGGTTCATGTTTGACCTGATTTCAAACAACGGGTTCATGACTGACTCGAAGTTTAAGTTCATGTTTGACCAGGCTTCAAATGACGGGTTCATGTCTGACTCGAAGTTTAGGTTCATGTTTGACCTGGTTTCAAACAACAGGTCCATGTCTGACTCGAAGTTTAGGTTCATGTTTGACCTGGTTTCAAACAACGGGTTCATGTCTGACTCGAAGTTTAGGTTTAGGTTTGACCTGGTTTCAAAGGACGGGTTCATGTCTGACTCGAAGCTTAGGTTCATGTTTGACCTGGCTTCAAACAACGGATTCTTGTCTAACTCGAAGTTTAGGTTCATGTTTGACCTGGTTTCAAACAAAGGGTTCATGTCTTACTCGAAGCTTAGGTTCAAGTTTGACTTGGTTTCAAACGATGGGGGCATGTCTGACTAGATGTTTTAGTTCATGTTTGACCTGGTTTCAAAAAACGGGTTCATGTCTGACTCGAAGTTTAGTTTCATGTTTGACCTGAGTTCAAACAATGGGTTCATGTCTGACTCGAAGTTTAGGTTCATGTTTGACCTGGTTTCAAACAACGGGTTCATGTCTGACTCGATGTTTAGGTTCATGTTTAACCTGGTTTCAAACAACGGGTTCATGTCTGACTCGAAATTTAGGTCCATGTGTGTCCTGGTTTCAAACGACGGGTTCATGTCTGACTCGAAGTTTAGGTTCATGTTTCACCTAGTTTCAAACAACGGGTTCATGTCTGACTCGAAGTTTAGGCTCATGTTTGACCTGGTTCAAACGAAGGGTACATGTCTGACTGGAAGTTTAGGTTCATGTTTGACCTGGTTTCAAACAACGAGTTCATATCTGACTCGAAGTTTAGGTTCATGTTTGACCTAATTTCAACCAACGGGTTCATGTCTGACTCGAAGTTTAGGTTCATGTTTGACCTAGTTTCAAACAACGGGTTCATGTCTGACTCGAAGTTTACGTTCATGTTTGACCTGGCTTCAAATGACGGGTTCATGTCTGACTCGAAGTTTAGGTTCATGTTTGACATGGTTTCAAACAACAGGTTCATGTCTGACTCGAAGTTTAGGTTCATGTTTAACTTAGTTTCAAACAACGGGTTCATGTCTGACTCGAAGTTTAGGTTTAGGTTTGACCTGGTTTCAAACGACGTGTTCATGTCTGACTCGAAGCTTAGGTTCATGTTTGACCTGGCTTCAAATGACGGATTCTTGTCTAACTCGAAGTTTAGGTTCAAGTTTGACCTGGTTTCAAACAACGAGTTCATATCTGACTCGAATTTTAGGTTCATGTTTGACCTGAGTTCAAACAACGGGTTCATGTCTGACTCGAAGTTTAGGTTCATGTTTGACCTAGTTTCAAACAACGGGTTCTTGTCTGACTCGAAGTTTAAGTTCATGTTTGACCTGGCTTCAAATGACGGGGTCATGTCTGACTCGAAGTTTAGGTTCATGTTTGACCTGGTTTCAAACAACAGGTTCATGTCTGACTCGAAGTTTAGGTTCATGTTTGACCTGGTTTCAAACAACGGGTTCATGTCTGACTCGAAGTTTGGGTTCAGGTTTGACCTAGTTTCAAACGACGGGTTCATGTCTGACTCGAAGCTTAGGTTCATGGTTAACCTGGTTCAAAGGACGGGTTCATGTCTGACTCGAAGTTTAGGTTCATGTTTGACCTGGTTTCAAACAACGGGTTTATGTCTGACTCGAAGTTTAGTTTCATGTTTGACCTGAGTTCAAACAATGGGTTCATGTCTGACTCGAAGTTTAGGTTCATGTTTGACCAGGCTTCAAATGACGGGTTCATGTCTGACTCGAAGTTTAGGTTCATGTTTGACCTGGTTTCAAACAACAAGTTCATGTCTGACTCGAAGTTTAGGTTCATGTTTGACCTGGTTTCAAACAACGGGTTCATGTCTGACTCGAAGTTTAGGTTTAGGTTTGACCTGGTTTCAAACGACGGGTTCATGTCTGACTCGAAGCTTAGGTTCATGTTTGACCTGGCTTCAAATGACGGATTCTTGTCTAACTCGAAGTTTAGGTTCAAGTTTGACCTGGTTTCAAACAACGAGTTCATATCTGACTCGAATTTTAGGTTCATGTTTGACCTGAGTTCAAACAACGGGTTCATGTCTGACTCGAAGTTTAGGTTCATGTTTGACCTAGTTTCAAACAACGGGTTCTTGTCTGATTCGAAGTTTAAGTTCATGTTTGACCTGGCTTCAAATGACGGGTTCATGTCTGACTCGAAGTTTAGGTTCATGTTTGACCTGGTTTCAAACAACAGGTTCATGTCTGACTCGAAGTTTAGGTTCATGTTTGACCTGGTTTCAAACAACGGGTTCATGTCTGACTCGAAGTTTGGGTTCAGGTTTGACCTAGTTTCAAACGACGGGTTCATGTCTGACTCGAAGCTTAGGTTCATGGTTAACCTGGTTCAAAGGACGGGTTCATGTCTGACTCGAAGTTTAGGTTCATGTTTGACCTGGTTTCGAACAACGGGTTTATGTCTGACTCGAAGTTTAGTTTCATGTTTGACCTGAGTTCAAACAATGGGTTCATGTCTGACTCGAAGTTTAGGTTCATGTTTGACCAGGCTTCAAATGACGGGTTCATGTCTGACTCGAAGTTTAGGTTCATGTTTGACCTGGTTTCAAACAACGGGTTCATGTCTGACTCGAAGTTTAGGTTTAGGTTTGACCTGGTTTCAAAGGACGGGTTCATGTCTGACTCGAAGCTTAGGTTCATGTTTGACCTGGCTTCAAACAACGGATTCTTGTCTAACTCGAAGTTTAGGTTCATGTTTGACCTGGTTTCAAACAAAGGGTTCATGTCTTACTCGAAGCTTAGTTTCAAGTTTGACTTGGTTTCAAACGATGGGGGCATGTCTGACTAGATGTTTTAGTTCATGTTTGACCTGGTTTTAAAAAACGGGTTCATGTCTGACTCGAAGTTTAGTTTCATGTTTGACGTGAGTTCAAACAATGGGTTCATGTCTGACTCGAAGTTTGGTTCATGTTTGACCTGGTTTCAAACAACGGGTTCATGTCTGACTCGATGTTTAGGTTCATGTTTGACCTGGTTTCAAACAATGGGTTCATGTCTGACTCGAAATTTAGGTCCATGTGTGTCCTGGTTTCAAACGACGGGTTCATGTCTGACTCGAAGTTTAGGTTCATGTTTCACCTAGTTTCAAACAACGGGTTCATGTCTGACTCGAAGTTTAGGCTCATGTTTGACCTGGTTCAAACGAAGGGTACATGTCTGACTGGAAGTTTAGGTTCATGTTTGACCTGGTTTCAAACAACGAGTTCATATCTGACTCGAAGTTTAGGTTCATGTTTGACCTAATTTCAAACAACGGGTTCATGTCTGACTCGAAGTTTAGGTTCATGTTTGATCTAGTTTCAAACAACGGGTTCATGTCTGACTCGAAGTTTACGTTCATGTTTGACCTGGCTTCAAATGACGTGTTCATGTCTGACTCGAAGTTTAGGTTCATGTTTGACATGGTTTCAAACAACAGGTTCATGTCTGACTCGAAGTTTAGGTTCATGTTTAACTTAGTTTCAAACAACGGGTTCATGTCTCACTCGAAGTTTAGGTTTTGGTTTGACCTGGTTTCAAACGACGGGTTCATGTCTGACTCGAAGCTTAGGTTCATGTTTGACCTGGCTTCAAATGACGGATTCTTGTCTAACTCGAAGTTAAGGTTCAAGTTTGACCTGGTTTCAAACAACGAGTTCATATCTGACTCGAATTTTAGGTTCATGTTTGACCTGAGTTCAAACAACGGGTTCATGTCTGACTCGAAGTTTAGGTTCATGTTTGACCTAGTTTCAAACAACGGGTTCTTGTCTGACTCGAAGTTTAAGTTCATGTTTGACCTAGCTTCAAATGACGGGTTCATGTCTGACTCGAAGTTTAGGTTCATGTTTGACCTGGTTTCAAACAACAGGTTCATGTCTGACTCGAAGTTTAGGTTCATGTTTGACCTGGTTTCAAGCAACGGGTTCATGTCTGACTCGATGTTTAGGTTCATGTTTGACCTGGTTTCAAACAATGGGTTCATGTCTGACTCAAAATTTAGGTCCATGTGTGTCCTAGTTTCAAACGACGGGTTCATGTCTGACTCGAAGTTTAGGTTCATGTTTCACCTAGTTTCAAACAACGGGTTCATGTCTGACTCGAAGTTTAGGCTCATGTTTGACCTGGTTCAAACGAAGGGTACATGTCTGACTGGAAGTTTAGGTTCATGTTTGACCTGGTTTCAAACAACGAGTTCATATCTGACTCGAAGTTTAGGTTCATGTTTGACCTAATTTCAAACAACGGGTTCATGTCTGACTCGAAGTTTAGGTTCATGTTTGACCTAGTTTCAAACAACGGGTTCATGTCTGACTCGAAGTTTACGTTCATGTTTGACCTGGCTTCAAATGAAGGGTTCATGTTTGACTCGAAGTTTAGGTTCATGTTTGACATGGTTTCAAACAACAGGTTCATGTCTGACTCGAAGTTTAGGTTCATGTTTAACTTAGTTTCAAACAACGGGTTCATGTCTCACTCGAAGTTTAGGTTTTGGTTTGACCTGGTTTCAAACGACGGGTTCATGTCTGACTCGAAGCTTAGGTTCATGTTTGACCTGGCTTCAAATGACGGATTCTTGTCTAACTCGAAGTTTAGGTTCAAGTTTGACCTGGTTTCAAACAACGAGTTCATATCTGACTCGAATTTTAGGTTCATGTTTGACCTGAGTTCAAACAACGGGTTCATGTCTGACTCGAAGTTTAGGTTCATGTTTGACCTAGTTTCAAACAACGGGTTCTTGTCTGACTCGAAGTTTAAGTTCATGTTTGACCTAGCTTCAAATGACGGGTTCATGTCTGACTCGAAGTTTAGGTTCATGTTTGACCTGGTTTCAAACAACAGGTTCATGTCTGACTCGAAGTTTAGGTTCATGTTTGACCTGGTTTCAAACAACGGGTTCATGTCTGACTCGAAGTTTGGGTTCAGGTTTGACCTAGTTTCAAACGATGGGTTCATGTCTGACTCGAAGCTTAGGTTCATGGTTAACCTGGTTCAAAGGACGGGTTCATGTCTGACTCGAAGTTTAGGTTCATGTTTGACCTGGTTTCAAACAACGGGTTTATGTCTGACTCGAAGTTTAGTTTCATGTTTGACCTGAGTTCAAACAATGGGTTCATGTCTGACTCGAAGTTTAGGTTCATGTTTGACCTGGTTTCAAACAACGGGTTCATGTCTGACTCGATGTTTAGGTTCATGTTTGACCTGGTTTCAAACAACGGGTTCATGTCTGACTCGAAGTTTAGGTTCAGGTTTGACCTAGTTTCAAATGACGGGTTCATGTCTGACTCGAAGCTTAGGTTCATGGTTAACCTGGTTCAAAGGACGGGTTCATGTCTGACTCGAAGTTTAGGTTCATGTTTGACCTGGTTTCAAACAACGGGTTTATGTCTGACTCGAAGTTTAGTTTCATGTTTGACCTGATTTCAAACAATGGGTTCATGTCTGACTCGAAGTTTAGGTTCATGTTTGACCTGGTTTCAAACAACGGGCTCATGTCTGACTCGAAGTTTAGGTTCATGTTTGACCTGGTTTCAAACAACGGGTTCATGTCTGACTCCAAGTTTAGGTTCAGGTTTGACCTAGTTTCAAACGACGGGTTCATGTCTGACTCGAAGCTTAGGTTCATGGTTAACCTGGTTCAAAGGACGGGTTCATGTCTGACTTGAAGTTTAGGTTCATGTTTGACCTGGTTTCAAACAACGGGTTTATGTCTGACTCGAAGTTTAGTTTCATGTTTGACCTGAGTTCAAACAATGGGTTCATGTCTGACTCGAAGTTTAGGTTCATGTTTGACCTGGTTTCAAACAACGGGTTCATGTCTGACTCGATGTTTAGGTTCATGTTTGACCTGGTTTCAAACAACGGGTTCATGTCTGACTCGAAGTTTAGGTTCATGTTTGACCTGGTTTCAAACAACGGGTTTATGTCTGACTCGAACTTTAGGCTCATGTTTGACCAGGTTCAAACGACGGGTACATGTCTGACTGGAAGTTTAGGTTCATGTTTGACCTGGTTTCAAACAACGAGTTCATATCTGACTCGAAGTTTAGGTTCATGTTTGACTTGATTTCAAACAACGGGTTCATGTCTGACTCTAAGTTTAGGTTCATGTTTGACCTAGTTTCAAACAACGGGTTCATGTCTGACTCGAAGTTTAAGTTCATGTTTGACCTGGCTTCAAATGACGGGTTCATGTCTGACTCGAAGTTTAGGTTCATGTTTGACCTAGTTTCAAACAACGGGTTCATGTCTGACTCGAAGTTTACGTTCATGTTTGACCTGGCTTCAAATGACGGGTTCATGTTTGACTCGAAGTTTAGGTTCATGTTTGACATGGTTTCAAACAACAGGTTCATGTCTGACTCGAAGTTTAGGTTCATGTTTAACTTAGTTTCAAACAACGGGTTCATGTCTCACTCGAAGTTTAGGTTTTGGTTTGACCTGGTTTCAAACGACGGGTTCATGTCTGACTCGAAGCTTAGGTTCATGTTTGACCTGGCTTCAAATGACGGATTCTTGTCTAACTCGAAGTTTAGGTTCAAGTTTGACCTGGTTTCAAACAACGAGTTCATATCTGACTCGAATTTTAGGTTCATGTTTGACCTGAGTTCAAACAACGGGTTCATGTCTGACTCGAAGTTTAGGTTCATGTTTGACCTAGTTTCAAACAACGGGTTCTTGTCTGACTCGAAGTTTAAGTTCATGTTTGACCTAGCTTCAAATGACGGGTTCATGTCTGACTCGAAGTTTAGGTTCATGTTTGACCTGGTTTCAAACAACAGGTTCAGGTCTGACTCGAAGTTTAGGTTCATGTTTGACCTGGTTTCAAACAACGGGTTCATGTCTGACTCGAAGTTTGGGTTCAGGTTTGACCTAGTTTCAAACGATGGGTTCATGTCTGACTCGAAGCTTAGGTTCATGGTTAACCTGGTTCAAAGGACGGGTTCATGTCTGACTCGAAGTTTAGGTTCATGTTTGACCTGGTTTCAAACAACGGGTTTATGTCTGACTCGAAGTTTAGTTTCATGTTTGACCTGAGTTCAAACAATGGGTTCATGTCTGACTCGAAGTTTAGGTTCATGTTTGACCTGGTTTCAAACAACGGGTTCATGTCTGACTCGATGTTTAGGTTCATGTTTGACCTGGTTTCAAACAACGGGTTCATGTCTGACTCGAAGTTTAGGTTCAGGTTTGACCTAGTTTCAAATGACGGGTTCATGTCTGACTCGAAGCTTAGGTTCATGGTTAACCTGGTTCAAAGGACGGGTTCATGTCTGACTCGAAGTTTAGGTTCATGTTTGACCTGGTTTCAAACAACGGGTTTATGTCTGACTCGAAGTTTAGTTTCATGTTTGACCTGATTTCAAACAATGGGTTCATGTCTGACTCGAAGTTTAGGTTCATGTTTGACCTGGTTTCAAACAACGGGCTCATGTCTGACTCGAAGTTTAGGTTCATGTTTGACCTGGTTTCAAACAACGGGTTCATGTCTGACTCCAAGTTTAGGTTCAGGTTTGACCTAGTTTCAAACGACGGGTTCATGTCTGACTCGAAGCTTAGGTTCATGGTTAACCTGGTTCAAAGGACGGGTTCATGTCTGACTTGAAGTTTAGGTTCATGTTTGACCTGGTTTCAAACAACGGGTTTATGTCTGACTCGAAGTTTAGTTTCATGTTTGACCTGAGTTCAAACAATGGGTTCATGTCTGACTCGAAGTTTAGGTTCATGTTTGACCTGGTTTCAAACAACGGGTTCATGTCTGACTCGATGTTTAGGTTCATGTTTGACCTGGTTTCAAACAACGGGTTCATGTCTGACTCGAAGTTTAGGTTCATGTTTGACCTGGTTTCAAACAACGGGTTTATGTCTGACTCGAACTTTAGGCTCATGTTTGACCAGGTTCAAACGACGGGTACATGTCTGACTGGAAGTTTAGGTTCATGTTTGACCTGGTTTCAAACAACGAGTTCATATCTGACTCGAAGTTTAGGTTCATGTTTGACTTGATTTCAAACAACGGGTTCATGTCTGACTCTAAGTTTAGGTTCATGTTTGACCTAGTTTCAAACAACGGGTTCATGTCTGACTCGAAGTTTAAGTTCATGTTTGACCTGGCTTCAAATGACGGGTTCATGTCTGACTCGAAGTTTAGGTTCAGGTTTGACCTAGTTTCAAATGACGGGTTCATGTCTGACTCGAAGCTTAGGTTCATGGTTAACCTGGTTCAAAGGACGGGTTCATGTCTGACTCGAAGTTTAGGTTCATGTTTGACCTGGTTTCAAACAACGGGTTTATGTCTGACTCGAAGTTTAGTTTCATGTTTGACCTGATTTCAAACAATGGGTTCATGTCTGACTCGAAGTTTAGGTTCATGTTTGACCTGGTTTCAAACAACGGGCTCATGTCTGACTCGAAGTTTAGGTTCATGTTTGACCTGGTTTCAAACAACGGGTTCATGTCTGACTCCAAGTTTAGGTTCAGGTTTGACCTAGTTTCAAACGACGGGTTCATGTGTGACTCGAAGCTTAGGTTCATGGTTAACCTGGTTCAAAGGACGGGTTCATGTCTGACTTGAAGTTTAGGTTCATGTTTGACCTGGTTTCAAACAACGGGTTTATGTCTGACTCGAAGTTTAGTTTCATGTTTGACCTGAGTTCAAACAATGGGTTCATGTCTGACTCGAAGTTTAGGTTCATGTTTGACCTGGTTTCAAACAACGGGTTCATGTCTGACTCGATGTTTAGGTTCATGTTTGACCTGGTTTCAAACAACGGGTTCATGTCTGACTCGAAGTTTAGGTTCATGTTTGACCTGGTTTCAAACAACGGGTTTATGTCTGACTCGAACTTTAGGCTCATGTTTGACCAGGTTCAAACGACGGGTACATGTCTGACTGGAAGTTTAGGTTCATGTTTGACCTGGTTTCAAACAACGAGTTCATATCTGACTCGAAGTTTAGGTTCATGTTTGACTTGATTTCAAACAACGGGTTCATGTCTGACTCTAAGTTTAGGTTCATGTTTGACCTAGTTTCAAACAACGGGTTCATGTCTGACTCGAAGTTTAAGTTCATGTTTGACCTGGCTTCAAATGACGGGTTCATGTCTGACTCGAAGTTTAGGTTCATGTTTGACCTGGTTTCAAACAACAGGTTCATGTCTGACTCGAAGTTTAGGTTCATGTTTAACTTGGTTTCAAACAACGGGTTCATGTCTGACTCGAAGTTTAGGTTTAGGTTTGACCTGGTTTCAAACGACGGGTTCATGTCTGACTCGAAGCTTAGGTTCATGTTTGACCTGGCTTCAAATGACGGATTCTTGTCTAACTCGAAGTTTAGGTTCATGTTTGACCTAGTTTCAAACAACGAGTTCATGTCTTACTCGAAGCTTAGGTTCATGTTTGACTTGGTTTTAAACGATGGGGGAATGTCTGACTCGATGTTTAGGTTCATGTTTGACCTGGTTTCAAAAAACGGGTTCATGTCTGACTCGAAGTATAGGTTCATGTTTGTCCTGGTTTCAAACAACGGGTTAATGTTTGACTCGAAGTTTAGGTTCATGTGTGTCCTGGTTTCAAACGACGGGTTCATGTCTGACTCGATGTTTAATTTCATGTTTGACCTGGTTTCAAACAACAGGTTCATGTCTGACTCAAAGTTTAGGTTCATGTTTGACCAGGTTTAAAACAACGGGTTCATGTCTGTTTCGAAGTTTAGGTTCATGTTTGACATGGTTTCAAACAACGGGTTCATGTCTGACTCGAAGTTTAGGTTCATGTTTGACCTAGTTTCAAACAACGGGTTCATGTCTGACTCGAAGTTTAAGTTCATGTTTGACCTGGCTTCAAATGACGGGTTCATGTCTGACTCGAAGTTTAGGTTCATGTTTGACCTGGTTTCAAACAACAGGTTCATGTCTGACTCGAAGTTTAGGTTCATGTTTAACCTGGTTTCAAACAACGGATTCATGTCTGACTCGAAGTTTAGGTTTAGGTTTGACCTGGTTTCAAACGACGGGTTCATGTCTGACTCGAAGCTTAGGTTCATGTTTGACCTGGCTTCAAACGACGGATTCTTGTCTAACTCGAAGTTTAGGTTCAAGTTTGACCTGGTTTCAAACAACGAGTTCATATCTGACTCGAATTTTAGGTTCATGTTTGACCTGAGTTCAAACAACGGGTTCATGTCTGACTCGAAGTTTAGGTTCATGTTTGACCTAGTTTCAAACAACGGGTTCATGTCTGACTCGAAGTTTAAGTTCATGTTTGACCTGGCATCAAACGACGGGTTCATCTCTGACTCGAAGTTTAGGTTCATGTTTGACCTAGTTTCAAACAACAGGTTCATGTCTGACTCGAAGTTTAGGTTCATGGTTGACCTGGTTTCAAACAACGGGTTCATGTCTGACTCGAAGTTTAGGTTCTGGTTTGACCTAGTTTCAAACGACGGGTTAATGTCTAACTCGAAGTTTAAGTTCATGGTTAACCTGGTTCAAATGACGGGTTCATGTCTAACGCGAAGTTTAGGTTCATGTTTGACCTGGTTTCAAACAACGGGTTCATGTCTGTCTCGAAGTTTAGTGTCATGTTTGACCTGAGTTCAAACAACGGGTTCATGTCTGGCTCGAAGTTTAGGTTCATGTTTGACCTGGTTTCAAACAACGGGTTCATGTCTGACACGATGTTTAGGTTCATGTTTGACCTGGTTTCAAACAACGGGTTCATGTCTGACTCAAAGTTCAGGTTCATGTTTGACCTGGTTTCAAACAACGGGTTCATGACTGACTCGAAGTTTAGTTTCATGTTTCACCTGGTTTCAAACAACGTGTTCATGTCTGACTCGAAGTTTAGGTTAAGTTTGACCTGGTTCAAACGACGGGTACATGTCTGACTGGAAGTTTAGGTTCATGTTTGACCTGGTTTCAAACAACGAGTTCATATCTGACTCGAAGTTTAGGTTCATGTTTGACCTGGTTTCAAACAACGGGTTCATGTCTGACTCGAAGTTTAGGTTCATGTTTGACCTGGTTTCAAACAACGGGTTTATGTCTGACTCGAACTTTAGGCTCATGTTTGACCAGGTTCAAACGACGGGTACATGTCTGACTGGAAGTTTAGGTTCATGTTTGACCTGGTTTCAAACAACGAGTTCATATCTGACTCGAAGTTTAGGTTCATGTTTGACTTGATTTCAAACAACGGGTTCATGTCTGACTCTAAGTTTAGGTTCATGTTTGACCTAGTTTCAAACAACGGGTTCATGTCTGACTCGAAGTTTAAGTTCATGTTTGACCTGGCTTCAAATGACGGGTTCATGTCTGACTCGAAGTTTAGGTTCATGTTTGACCTGGTTTCAAACAACAGGTTCATGTCTGACTCGAAGTTTAGGTTCATGTTTAACTTGGTTTCAAACAACGGGTTCATGTCTGACTCGAAGTTTAGGTTTAGGTTTGACCTGGTTTCAAACGACGGGTTCATGTCTGACTCGAAGCTTAGGTTCATGTTTGACCTGGCTTCAAATGACGGATTCTTGTCTAACTCGAAGTTTAGGTTCATGTTTGACCTAGTTTCAAACAACGAGTTCATGTCTTACTCGAAGCTTAGGTTCATGTTTGACTTGGTTTTAAACGATGGGGGAATGTCTGACTCGATGTTTAGGTTCATGTTTGACCTGGTTTCAAAAAACGGGTTCATGTCTGACTCGAAGTATAGGTTCATGTTTGTCCTGGTTTCAAACAACGGGTTCATGTTTGACTCGAAGTTTAGGTTCATGTGTGTCCTGGTTTCAAACGACGGGTTCATGTCTGACTCGATGTTTAATTTCATGTTTGACCTGGTTTCAAACAACAGGTTCATGTCTGACTCAAAGTTTAGGTTCATGTTTGACCAGGTTTAAAACAACGGGTTCATGTCTGTTTCGAAGTTTAGGTTCATGTTTGACATGGTTTCAAACAACGGGTTCATGTCTGACTCGAAGTTTAGGTTCATGTTTGACCTAGTTTCAAACAACGGGTTCATGTCTGACTCGAAGTTTAAGTTCATGTTTGACCTGGCTTCAAATGACGGGTTCATGTCTGACTCGAAGTTTAGGTTCATGTTTGACCTGGTTTCAAACAACAGGTTCATGTCTGACTCGAAGTTTAGGTTCATGTTTAACCTGGTTTCAAACAACGGATTCATGTCTGACTCGAAGTTTAGGTTTAGGTTTGACCTGGTTTCAAACGACGGGTTCATGTCTGACTCGAAGCTTAGGTTCATGTTTGACCTGGCTTCAAACGACGGATTCTTGTCTAACTCGAAGTTTAGGTTCAAGTTTGACCTGGTTTCAAACAACGAGTTCATATCTGACTCGAATTTTAGGTTCATGTTTGACCTGAGTTCAAACAACGGGTTCATGTCTGACTCGAAGTTTAGGTTCATGTTTGACCTAGTTTCAAACAACGGGTTCATGTCTGACTCGAAGTTTAAGTTCATGTTTGACCTGGCATCAAACGACGGGTTCATCTCTGACTCGAAGTTTAGGTTCATGTTTGACCTAGTTTCAAACAACAGGTTCATGTCTGACTCGAAGTTTAGGTTCATGGTTGACCTGGTTTCAAACAACGGGTTCATGTCTGACTCGAAGTTTAGGTTCTGGTTTGACCTAGTTTCAAACGACGGGTTAATGTCTAACTCGAAGTTTAAGTTCATGGTTAACCTGGTTCAAATGACGGGTTCATGTCTAACGCGAAGTTTAGGTTCATGTTTGACCTGGTTTCAAACAACGGGTTCATGTCTGTCTCGAAGTTTAGTGTCATGTTTGACCTGAGTTCAAACAACGGGTTCATGTCTGGCTCGAAGTTTAGGTTCATGTTTGACCTGGTTTCAAACAACGGGTTCATGTCTGACACGATGTTTAGGTTCATGTTTGACCTGGTTTCAAACAACGGGTTCATGTCTGACTCAAAGTTCAGGTTCATGTTTGACCTGGTTTCAAACAACGGGTTCATGACTGACTCGAAGTTTAGTTTCATGTTTCACCTGGTTTCAAACAACGTGTTCATGTCTGACTCGAAGTTTAGGTTAAGTTTGACCTGGTTCAAACGACGGGTACATGTCTGACTGGAAGTTTAGGTTCATGTTTGACCTGGTTTCAAACAACGAGTTCATATCTGACTCGAAGTTTAGGTTCATGTTTGACCTGATTTCAAACAACGGGTTCATGACTGACTCGAAGTTTAAGTTCATGTTTGACCAGGCTTCAAATGACGGGTTCATGTCTGACTCGAAGTTTAGGTTCATGTTTGACCTGGTTTCAAACAACAGGTTCATGTCTGACTCGAAGTTTAGGTTCATGTTTGACCTGGTTTCAAACAACGGGTTCATGTTTGACTCGAAGTTTAGGTTTAGGTTTGACCTGGTTTCAAAGGACGGGTTCATGTCTGACTCGAAGCTTAGGTTCATGTTTGACCTGGCTTCAAACAACGGATTCTTGTCTAACTCGAAGTTTAGGTTCATGTTTGACCTGGTTTCAAACAAAGGGTTCATGTCTTACTCGAAGCTTAGGTTCAAGTTTGACTTGGTTTCAAACGATGGGGGCATGTCTGACTCGATGTTTTAGTTCATGTTTGACCTGGTTTCAAAAAACGGGTTCATGTCTGACTCGAAGTTTAGTTTCATGTTTGACCTGAGTTCAAACAATGGGTTCATGTCTGACTCGAAGTTTAGGTTCATGTTTGACCTGGTTTCAAACAACGGGTTCATGTCTGACTCGATGTTTAGGTTCATGTTTGACCTGGTTTCAAACAACGGGTTCATGTCTGACTCGAAATTTAGGTCCATGTGTGTCCTGGTTTCAAACGACGGGTTCATGTCTGACTCGAAGTTTAGGTTCATGTTTGACCAGGCTTCAAATGACGGGTTCATGTCTGACTCGAAGTTTAGTTTCATGTTTGACCTGAGTTCAAACAATGGGTTCATGTCTGACTCGAAGTTTAGGTTCAAGTTTGACCAGGCTTCAAATGACGGGTTCATGTCTGACTCGAAGTTTAGGTTCATGTTTGACCTGGTTTCAAACAATAGGTTCATGTCTGACTCGAAGTTTAGGTTCATGTTTGACCTGGTTTCAAACAACGGGTTCATGTCTGACTCGAAGTTTAGGTTTAGGTTTGACCTGGTTTCAAAGGACGGGTTCATGTCTGACTCGAAGATTAGGTTCATGTTTGACCTGGCTTCAAACAACGGATTCTTGTCTAACTCGAAGTTTAGGTTCATGTTTGACCTGGTTTCAAACAAAGGGTTCATGTCTTACTCGAAGCTTAGGTTCAAGTTTGACTTGGTTTCAAACGATGGGGGCATGTCTGACTAGATGTTTTAGTTCATGTTTGACCTGGTTTTAAAAAACGGGTTCATGTCTGACTCGAAGTTTAGTTTCATGTTTGACCTGAGTTCAAACAATGGGTTCATGTCTGACTCGAAGTTTAGGTTCATGTTTGACCTGGTTTCAAACAACGGGTTCATGTCTGACTCGATGTTTAGGTTCATGTTTGACCTGGTTTCAAACAATGGGTTCATGTCTGACTCGAAATTTAGGTCCATGTGTGTCCTGGTTTCAAACGACGGGTTCATGTCTGACTCGAAGTTTAGGTTCATGTTTCACCTAGTTTCAAACAACGGGTTCATGTCTGACTCGAAGTTTAGGCTCATGTTTGACCTGGTTCAAACGAAGGGTACATGTCTGACTGGAAGTTTAGGTTCATGTTTGACCTGGTTTCAAACAACGAGTTCATATCTGACTCGAAGTTTAGGTTCATGTTTGACCTAATTTCAAACAACGGGTTCATGTCTGACTCGAAGTTTAGGTTCATGTTTGACCTAGTTTCAAACAACGGGTTCATGTCTGACTCGAAGCTTACGTTCATGTTTGACCTGGCTTCAAATGACTGGTTCATGTCTGACTCGAAGTTTAGGTTCATGTTTGACATGGTTTCAAACAACAGGTTCATGTCTGACTCGAAGTTTAGGTTCATGTTTAACTTAGTTTCAAACAACGGGTTCATGTCTCACTCGAAGTTTAGGTTTTGGTTTGACCTGGTTTCAAACGACGGGTTCATGTCTGACTCGAAGCTTAGGTTCATGTTTGACCTGGCTTCAAATGACGGATTCTCGTCTAACTCGAAGTTTAGGTTCAAGTTTGACCTGGTTTCAAACAACGAGTTCATATCTGACTCGAATTTTAGGTTCATGTTTGACCTGAGTTCAAACAACGGGTTCATGTCTGACTCGAAGTTTAGGTTCATGTTTGACCTAGTTTCAAACAACGGGTTCTTGTCTGACTCGAAGTTTAAGTTCATGTTTGACCTGGCTTCAAATGACGGGTTCATGTCTGACTCGAAGTTTAGGTTCATGTTTGACCTGGTTTCAAACAACAGGTTCATGTCTGACTCGAAGTTTAGGTTCATGTTTGACCTGGTTTCAAACAAAGGGTTCATGTCTTACTCGAAGCTTAGGTTCAAGTTTGACTTGGTTTCAAACGATGGGGGCATGTCTGACTAGATGTTTTAGTTCATGTTTGACCTGGTTTTAAAAAACGGGTTCATGTCTGACTCGAAGTTTAGTTTCATGTTTGACCTGAGTTCAAACAATGGGTTCATGTCTGACTCGAAGTTTAGGTTCATGTTTGACCTGGTTTCAAACAACGGGTTCATGTCTGACTCGATGTTTAGGTTCATGTTTGACCTGGTTTCAAACAATGGGTTCATGTCTGTCTCGAAATTTAGGTCCATGTGTGTCCTGGTTTCAAACGACGGGTTCATGTCTGACTCGAAGTTTAGGTTCATGTTTCACCTAGTTTCAAACAACGGGTTCATGTCTGACTCGAAGTTTAGGCTCATGTTTGACCTGGTTCAAACGAAGGGTACATGTCTGACTGGAAGTTTAGGTTCATGTTTGACCTGGTTTCAAACAACGAGTTCATATCTGACTCGAAGTTTAGGTTCATGTTTGACCTAATTTCAAACAATGGGTTCATGTCTGACTCGAAGTTTAGGTTCATGTTTGACCTAGTTTCAAACAACGGGTTCATGTCTGACTCGAAGTTTACGTTCATGTTTGACCTGGCTTCAAATGACGGGTTCATGTCTGACTCGAAGTTTAGGTTCATGTTTGACATGGTTTCAAACAACAGGTTCATGTCTGACTCGAAGTTTAGGTTCATGTTTAACTTAGTTTCAAACAACGGGTTCATGTCTCACTCGAAGTTTAGGTTTTGGTTTGACCTGGTTTCAAACGACGGGTTCATGTCTGACTCGAAGCTTAGGTTCATGTTTGACCTGGCTTCAAATGACGGATTCTTGTCTAACTCGAAGTTTAGGTTCAAGTTTGACCTGGTTTCAAACAACGAGTTCATATCTGACTCGAATTTTAGGTTCATGTTTGACCTGAGTTCAAACAACGGGTTCATGTCTGACTCGAAGTTTAGGTTCATGTTTGACCTAGTTTCAAACAACGGGTTCTTGTCTGACTCGAAGTTTAAGTTCATGTTTGACCTGGCTTCAAATGACGGGTTCATGTCTGACTCGAAGTTTAGGTTCATGTTTGACCTGGTTTCAAACAACAGGTTCATGTCTGACTCGAAGTTTAGGTTCATGTTTGACCTGGTTTCAAACAACGGGTTCATGTCTGACTCGAAGTTTGGGTTCAGGTTTGACCTAGTTTCAAACGACGGGTTCATGTCTGACTCGAAGCTTAGGTTCATGGTTAACCTGGTTCAAAGGACGGGTTCATGTCTGACTCGAAGTTTAGGTTCATGTTTGACCTGGTTTCAAACAACGAGTTTATGTCTGACTCGAAGTTTAGTTTCATGTTTGACCTGAGTTCAAACAATGGGTTCATGTCTGACTCGAAGTTTAGGTTCATGTTTGACCTGGTTTCAAACAACGGGTTCATGTCTGACTCGATGTTTAGGTTCATGTTTGACCTGGTTTCAAACAACGGGTTCATGTCTGACTCGAAGTTTAGGTTCAGGTTTGACCTGGTTTCAAACGACGGGTTCATGTCTGACTCGAAGCTTAGGTTCATGGTTAACCTGGTTCAAAGGACGGGTTCATGACTGACTCGAAGTTTAGGTTCATGTTTGACCTGGTTTCAAACAACGGGTTTATGTCTGACTCGAAGTTTAGTTTCATGTTTGACCTGATTTCAAACAATGGGTTCATGTCTGACTCGAAGTTTAGGTTCATGTTTGACCTGGTTTCAAACAACGGGTTCATGTCTGACTCGAAGTTTAGGTTCATGTTTGACCTGGTTTCAAACAACGGGTTCATGTCTGACTCCAAGTTTAGGTTCAGGTTTGACCTAGTTTCAAACGACGGGTTCATGTCTGACTCGAAGCTTAGGTTCATGGTTAACCTGGTTCAAAGGACGGGTTCATGTGTGACTTGAAGTTTAGGTTCATGTTTGACCTGGTTTCAAACAACGGGTTTATGTCTGACTCGAAGTTTAGTTTCATGTTTGACTTGAGTTCAAACAATGGGTTCATGTCTGACTCGAAGTTTAGGTTCATGTTTGACCTGGTTTCAAACAACGGGTTCATGTCTGACTCGATGTTTAGGTTCATGTTTGACCTGGTTTCAAACAACGGGTTCATGTCTGACTCGAAGTTTAGGTTCATGTTTGACCTGGTTTCAAACAACGGGTTTATGTCTGACTCGAACTTTAGGCTCATGTTTGACCAGGTTCAAACGACGGGTACATGTCTGACTGGAAGTTTAGGTTCATGTTTGACCTGGTTTCAAACAACGAGTTCATATCTGACTCGAAGTTTAGGTTCATGTTTGACTTGATTTCAAACAACGGGTTCATGTCTGACTCTAAGTTTAGGTTCATGTTTGACCTAGTTTCAAACAACGGGTTCATGTCTGACTCGAAGTTTAAGTTCATGTTTGACCTGGCTTCAAATGACGGGTTCATGTCTGACTCGAAGTTTAGGTTCATGTTTGACCTGGTTTCAAACAACAGGTTCATGTCTGACTCGAAGTTTAGGTTCATGTTTAACTTGGTTTCAAACAACGGGTACATGTCTGACTCGAAGTTTAGGTTTAGGTTTGACCTGGTTTCAAACGACGGGTTCATGTCTGACTCGAAGCTTAGGTTCATGTTTGACCTGGCTTCAAATGACGAATTCTTGTCTAACTCGAAGTTTAGGTTCATGTTTGACCTAGTTTCAAACAACGGGTTCATGTCTTACTCGAAGCTTAGGTTCATGTTTGACTTGGTTTTAAACGATGGGGGAATGTCTGACTCGATGTTTAGGTTCATGTTTGACCTGGTTTCAAAAAACGGGTTCATGTCTGACTCGAAGTATAGGTTCATGTTTGTCCTGGTTTCAAACAACGGGTTCATGTTTGACTCGAATTTTAGGTTCATGTGTGTCCTGGTTTCAAACGACGGGTTCATGTCTGACTCGATGTTTAGTTTCATGTTTGACCTGGTTTCAAACAACAGGTTCATGTCTGACTCAAAGTTTAGGTTCATGTTTGACCAGGTTTAAAACAACGGGTTCATGTCTGTTTCGAAGTTTAGGTTCATGTTTGACATGGTTTCAAACAACGGGTTCATGTCTGACTCGAAGTTTAGGTTCATGTTTGACCTAGTTTCAAACAACGGGTTCATGTCTGACTCGAAGTTTAAGTTCATGTTTGACCTGGCTTCAAATGACGGGTTCATGTCTGACTCGAAGTTTAGGTTCATGTTTGACCTGGTTTCAAACAACAGGTTCATGTCTGATTCGAAGTTTAGGTTCATGTTTAACTTGGTTTCAAACAACGGATTCATGTCTGACTCGAAGTTTAGGTTTAGGTTTGACCTGGTTTCAAACGACGGGTTCATGTCTGACTCGAAGCTTAGGTTCATGTTTGACCTGGCTTCAAACGACGTATTCTTGTCTAACTCGATGTTTAGGTTCATGTTTGACCTGGCTTCAAACGACGTATTCTTGTCTAACTCGAAGTTTAGGTTCAAGTTTGACCTGGTTTCAAACAACGAGTTCATATCTGACTCGAATTTTAGGTTCATGTTTGACCTGAGTTCAAACAACGGGTTCATGTCTGACTCGAAGTTTAGGTTCATGTTTGACCTAGTTTCAAACAACGGGTTCATGTCTGACTCGAAGTTTAAGTTCATGTTTGACCTGGCTTCAAACGACAGGTTCATCTCTGACTCGAAGTTTAGGTTCATGTTTGACCTAGTTTCAAACAACAGGTTCATGTCTGACTCGAAGTTTAGGTTCATGTTTGACCTGGTTTCAAACAACGGGTTCATGTCTGACTCGAAGTTTAGGTTCTGGTTTGACCTAGTTTCAAACGACGGGTTCATGTCTAACTCGAAGTTTAAGTTCATGGTTAACCTGGTTCAAATGACGGGTTCATGTCTAACGCGAAGTTTAGGTTCATGTTTGACCTGGTTTCGAACAACGGGTTCATGTCTGTCTCGAAGTTTAGTGTCATGTTTGACCTGAGTTCAAACAACGGGTTCATGTCTGGCTCGAAGTTTAGGTTCATGTTTGACCTGGTTTCAAACAACGGGTTCATGTCTGACACGATGTTTAGGTTCATGTTTGACCTGGTTTCAAACAACGGGTTCATGTCTGACTCAAAGTTCAGGTTCATGTTTGACCTGGTTTCAAACAACGGGTTCATAACTGACTCGAAGTTTAGTTTCATGTTTCACCTGGTTTCAAACAACGTGTTCATGTTTGACTCGAAGTTTAGGTTAAGTTTGACCTGGTTCAAACGACGGGTACATGTCTGACTGGAAGTTTAGGTTCATGTTTGACCTGGTTTCAAACAACGAGTTCATATCTGACTCGAAGTTTAGGTTCATGTTTGACCTGATTTCAAACAACGGGTTCATGACTGACTCGAAGTTTAAGTTCATGTTTGACCAGGCTTCAAATGACGGGTTCATGTCTGACTCGAAGTTTAGGTTCATGTTTGACCTGGTTTCAAACAACAGGTTCATGTCTGACTCGAAGTTTAGGTTCATGTTTGACCTGGTTTCAAACAACGGGTTCAAGTCTGACTCGAAGTTTAGGTTTAGGTTTGACCTGGTTTCAAAGGACGGGTTCATGTCTGACTCGAAGCTTAGGTTCATGTTTGACCTGGCTTCAAATAACGGATTCTTGTCTAACTCGAAGTTTAGGTTCATGTTTGACCTGGTTTCAAACAAAGGGTTCATGTCTTACTCGAAGCTTAGGTTCAAGTTTGACTTGGTTTCAAACGATGGGGGCATGTCTGACTCGATGTTTTAGTTCATGTTTGACCTGGTTTCAAAAAATGGGGTCATGTCTGACTCGAAGTTTAGTTTCATGTTTGACCTGAGTTCAAACAATGGGTTCATGTCTGACTCGAAGTTTAGGTTCATGTTTGACCTGGTTTCAAACAACGGGTTCATGTCTGACTCGATGTTTAGGTTCATGTTGGACCTGGTTTCAAACAACGGGTTCATGTCTGACTCGAAATTTAGGTCCATGTGTGTCCTGGTTTCAAACGACGGGTTCATGTCTGACTCGAAGTTTAGGTTCATGTTTCACCTAGTTTCAAACAACGGGTTCATGTCTGACTCGAAGTTTAGGCTCATGTTTGACCTGGTTCAAACGAAGGGTACATGTCTGACTGGAAGTTTAGGTTCATGTTTGACCTGGTTTCAAACAACGAGTTCATATCTGACTCGAAGTTTAGGTTCATGTTTGACCTAATTTCAAACAACGGGTTCATGTCTGACTCGAAGTTTTGGTTCATGTTTGACCTAGTTTCAAACAACGGGTTCATGTCTGACTCGAAGTTTACGTTCATGTTTGACCTGGCTTCAAATGACGGGTTCATGTCTGACTCGAAGTTTAGGTTCATGTTTGACATGGTTTCAAACAACAGGTTCATGTCTGACTCGAAGTTTAGGTTCATGTTTAACTTAGTTTCAAACAACGGGTTCATGTCTGACTCGAAGTTTAGGTTCATGTTTCACCTAGTTTCAAACAACGGGTTCATGTCTGACTCGAAGTTTAGGCTCATGTTTGACCTGGTTCAAACGAAGGGTACATGTCTGACTGGAAGTTTAGGTTCATGTTTGACCTGGTTTCAAACAACGAGTTCATATCTGACTCGAAGTTTAGGTTCATGTTTGACCTAATTTCAAACAACGGGTTCATGTCTGACTCGAAGTTTTGGTTAATGTTTGACCTAGTTTCAAACAACGGGTTCATGTCTGACTCGAAGTTTACGTTCATGTTTGACCTGGCTTCAAATGACGGGTTCATGTCTGACTCGAAGTTTAGGTTCATGTTTGACATGGTTTCAAACAACAGGTTCATGTCTGACTCGAAGTTTAGGTTCATGTTTAACTTAGTTTCAAACAACGGGTTCATGTCTGACTCGAAGTTTAGGTTTAGGTTTGACCTGGTTTCAAACAACGGGTTCATGTCTGACTCGAAGCTTAGGTTCATGTTTGACCAGGCTTCAAATGACGGATTCTTGTCTAACTCGAAGTTTAGGTTTAAGTTTGACCTGGTTTCAAACAACGAGTTCATATCTGACTCGAAGTTTAGGTTCATGTTTGACCTAATTTCAAACAACGGGTTCATGTCTGACTCGAAGTTTTGGGTCATGTTTGACCTAGTTTCAAACAACGGGTTCATGTCTGACTCGAAGTTTACGTTCATGTTTGACCTGGCTTCAAATGACGGGTTCATGTCTGACTCGAAGTTTAGGTTCATGTTTGACATGGTTTCAAACAACAGGTTCATGTCTGACTCGAAGTTTAGGTTCATGTTTAACTTAGTTTCAAACAACGGGTTCATGTCTGACTCGAAGTTTAGGTTCATGTTTGACCTAGTTTCAAACAACGGGTTCATGTCTGACTCGAAGTTTAAGTTCATGTTTGACCTGGCTTCAAACGACGGGTTCATCTCTGACTCGAAGTTTAGGTTCATGTCTGACCTAGTTTCAAACAACAGGTTCATGTCTGACTCGAAGTTTAGGTTCATGTTTGACCTGGTTTCAAACAACGGGTTCATGTCTGACTCGAAGTTTAGGTTCTGGTTTGACCTAGTTTCAAACGACGGGTTCATGTCTAACTCGAAGTTTAAGTTCATGGTTAACCTGGTTCAAATGACGGGTTCATGTCTAACGCGAAGTTTAGGTTCATGTTTGACCTGGTTTCGAACAACGGGTTCATGTCTGTCTCGAAGTTTAGTGTCATGTTTGACCTGAGTTCAAACAACGGGTTCATGTCTGGCTCGAAGTTTAGGTTCATGTTTGACCTGGTTTCAAACAACGGGTTCATGTCTGACACGATGTTTAGGTTCATGTTTGACCTGGTTTCAAACAACGGGTTCATGTCTGACTCAAAGTTCAGGTTCATGTTTGACCTGGTTTCAAACAACGGGTTCATGACTGACTCGAAGTTTAGTTTCATGTTTCACCTGGTTTCAATCAACGTGTTCATGTCTGACTCGAAGTTTAGGTTAAGTTTGACCTGGTTCAAACGACGGGTACATGTCTGACTGGAAGTTTAGGTTCATGTTTGACCTGGTTTCAAACAACGAGTTCATATCTGACTCGAAGTTTAGGTTCATGTTTGACCTGATTTCAAACAACGGGTTCATGACTGACTCGAAGTTTAAGTTCATGTTTGACCAGGCTTCAAATGACGGGTTCATGTCTGACTCGAAGTTTAGCTTCATGTTTGACCTGGTTTCAAACAACAGGTTCATGTCTGACTCGAAGTTTAGGTTCATGTTTGACCTGGTTTCAAACAACGGGTTCAAGTCTGACTCGAAGTTTAGGTTTAGGTTTGACCTGGTTTCAAAGGACGGGTTCATGTCTGACTCGAAGCTTAGGTTCATGTTTGACCTGGCTTCAAATAACGGATTCTTGTCTAACTCGAAGTTTAGGTTCATGTTTGACCTGGTTTCAAACAAAGGGTTCATGTCTTACTCGAAGCTTAGGTTCAAGTTTGACTTGGTTTCAAACGATGGGGGCATGTCTGACTCGATGTTTTAGTTCATGTTTGACCTGGTTTCAAAAAACGGGTTCATGTCTGACTCGAAGTTTAGTTTCATGTTTGACCTGAGTTCAAACAATGGGTTCATGTCTGACTCGAAGTTTAGGTTCATGTTTGACCTGGTTTCAAACAACGGGTTCATGTCTGACTCGATGTTTAGGTTCATGTTTGACCTGGTTTCAAACAACGGGTTCATGTCTGACTCGAAATTTAGGTCCATGTGTGTCCTGGTTTCAAACGACGGGTTCATGTCTGACTCGAAGTTTAGGTTCATGTTTCACCTAGTTTCAAACAACGGGTTCATGTCTGACTCGAAGTTTAGGCTCATGTTTGACCTGGTTCAAACGAAGGGTACATGTCTGACTGGAAGTTTAGGTTCATGTTTGACCTGGTTTCAAACAACGAGTTCATATCTGACTCGAAGTTTAGGTTCATGTTTGACCTAATTTCAAACAACGGGTTCATGTCTGACTCGAAGTTTTGGTTCATGTTTGACCTAGTTTCAAACAACGGGTTCATGTCTGACTCGAAGTTTACGTTCATGTTTGACCTGGCTTCAAATGACGGGTTCATGTCTGACTCGAAGTTTAGGTTCATGTTTGACATGGTTTCAAACAACAGGTTCATGTCTGACTCGAAGTTTAGGTTCATGTTTAACTTAGTTTCAAACAACGGGTTCATGTCTGACTCGAAGTTTAGGTTTAGGTTTGACCTGGTTTCAAACAACGGGTTCATGTCTGACTCGAAGCTTAGGTTCATGTTTGACCAGGCTTCAAATGACGGATTCTTGTCTAACTCGAAGTTTAGGTTTAAGTTTGACCTGGTTTCAAACAACGAGTTCATATCTGACTCGAAGTTTAGGTTCATGTTTGACCTAATTTCAAACAACGGGTTCATGTCTGACTCGAAGTTTTGGGTCATGTTTGACCTAGTTTCAAACAACGGGTTCATGTCTGACTCGAAGTTTACGTTCATGTTTGACCTGGCTTCAAATGACGGGTTCATGTCTGACTCGAAGTTTAGGTTCATGTTTGACATGGTTTCAAACAACAGGTTCATGTCTGACTCGAAGTTTAGGTTCATGTTTAACTTAGTTTCAAACAACGGGTTCATGTCTGACTCGAAGTTTAGGTTCATGTTTGACCTAGTTTCAAACAACGGGTTCATGTCTGACTCGAAGTTTAAGTTCATGTTTGACCTGGCTTCAAACGACGGGTTCATCTCTGACTCGAAGTTTAGGTTCATGTTTGACCTAGTTTCAAACAACAGGTTCATGTCTGACTCGAAGTTTAGGTTCATGTTTGACCTGGTTTCAAACAACGGGTTCATGTCTGACTCGAAGTTTAGGTTCTGGTTTGACCTAGTTTCAAACGACGGGTTCATGTCTAACTCGAAGTTTAAGTTCATGGTTAACCTGGTTCAAATGACGGGTTCATGTCTAACGCGAAGTTTAGGTTCATGTTTGACCTGGTTTCAAACAACGGGTTCATGTCTGTCTCGAAGATTAGTGTCATGTTTGACCTGAGTTCAAACAACGGGTTCATGTCTGGCTCGAAGTTTAGGTTCATGTTTGACCTGGTTTCAAACAACGGGTTCATGTCTGACACGATGTTTAGGTTCATGTTTGACCTGGTTTCAAACAACGGGTTCATGTCTGACTCAAAGTTCAGGTTCATGTTTGACCTGGTTTCAAACAACGGGTTCATGACTGACTCGAAGTTTAGTTTCATGTTTCACCTGGTTTCAAACAACGTGTTCATGTCTGACTCGAAGTTTAGGTTAAGTTTGACCTGGTTCAAACGACGGGTACATGTCTGACTGGAAGTTTAGGTTCATGTTTGACCTGGTTTCAAACAACGAGTTCATATCTGACTCGAAGTTTAGGTTCATGTTTGACCTGATTTCAAACAACGGGTTCATGACTGACTCGAAGTTTAAGTTCATGTTTGACCAGGCTTCAAATGACGGGTTCATGTCTGACTCGAAGTTTAGCTTCATGTTTGACCTGGTTTCAAACAACAGGTTCATGTCTGACTCGAAGTTTAGGTTCATGTTTGACCTGGTTTCAAACAACGGGTTCAAGTCTGACTCGAAGTTTAGGTTTAGGTTTGACCTGGTTTCAAAGGACGGGTTCATGTCTGACTCGAAGCTTAGGTTCATGTTTGACCTGGCTTCAAATAACGGATTCTTGTCTAACTCGAAGTTTAGGTTCATGTTTGACCTGGTTTCAAACAAAGGGTTCATGTCTTACTCGAAGCTTAGGTTCAAGTTTGACTTGGTTTCAAACGATGGGGGCATGTCTGACTCGATGTTTTAGTTCATGTTTGACCTGGTTTCAAAAAACGGGTTCATGTCTGACTCGAAGTTTAGTTTCATGTTTGACCTGAGTTCAAACAATGGGTTCATGTCTGACTCGAAGTTTAGGTTCATGTTTGACCTGGTTTCAAACAACGGGTTCATGTCTGACTCGATGTTTAGGTTCATGTTTGACCTGGTTTCAAACAACGGGTTCATGTCTGACTCGAAATTTAGGTCCATGTGTGTCCTGGTTTCAAACGACGGGTTCATGTCTGACTCGAAGTTTAGGTTCATGTTTCACCTAGTTTCAAACAACGGGTTCATGTCTGACTCGAAGTTTAGGCTCATGTTTGACCTGGTTCAAACGAAGGGTACATGTCTGACTGGAAGTTTAGGTTCATGTTTGACCTGGTTTCAAACAACGAGTTCATATCTGACTCGAAGTTTAGGTTCATGTTTTACCTAATTTCAAACAACGGGTTCATGTCTGACTCAAAGTTTTGGTTCATGTTTGACCTAGTTTCAAACAACGGGTTCATGTCTGACTCGAAGTTTACGTTCATGTTTGACCTGGCTTCAAATGACGGGTTCATGTCTGACTCGAAGTTTAGGTTCATGTTTGACATGGTTTCAAACAACAGGTTCTTGTCTGACTCGAAGTTTAGGTTCATGTTTAGCTTAGTTTCAAACAACGGGTTCATGTCTGACTCGAAGTTTAGGTTTAGGTTTGACCTGGTTTCAAACGACGGGTTCATTTCTGACTCGAAGCTTAGGTTCATGTTTGACCTGGCTTCAAATGACGGATTCTTGTCAAACTCGAAGTTTAGGTTTAAGTTTGACGTGGTTTCAAACAACGAGTTCGTATCTGACTCGAATTTTAGGTTCATGTTTGACCTGAGTTCAAACAACGGGTTCATGTCTGACTCGAAGTTTAGGTTCATGTTTGACCTAGTTTCAAACAACGGGTTCTTGTCTGACTCGAAGTTTAAGTTCATGTTTGACCTGGCTTCAAATGACGGGTTCATGTCTGACTCGAAGTTTAGGTTCATGTTTGACCTGGTTTCAAACAACAGGTTCATGTCTGACTCGAAGTTTAGGTTCATGTTTGACCTGGTTTCAAACAACGGGTTCATGTCTGACTCGAAGTTTGGGTTCAGGTTTGACCTAGTTTCAAACGACGGGTTCATGTCTGACTCGAAGCTTAGGTTCATGGTTAACCTGGTTCAAAGGACGGGTTCATGTCTGACTCGAAGTTTAGGTTCATGTTTGACCTGGTTTCAAACAACGGGTTTATGTCTGACTCGAAGTTTAGTTTCATGTTTGACCTGAGTTCAAACAATGGGTTCATGTCTGACTCGAAGTTTAGGTTCATGTTTGACCAGGCTTCAAATGACGGGTTCATGTCTGACTCGAAGTTTAGGTTCAAGTTTGACCTGGTTTCAAACAACGAGTTCATATCTGACTCGAATTTTAGGTTCATGTTTGACCTGAGTTCAAACAACGGGTTCATGTCTGACTCGAAGTTCAGGTTCATGTTTGACCTAGTTTCAAACAACGGGTTCTTGTCTGACTCGAAGTTTAAGTTCATGTTTGACCTGGCTTCAGATGACAGGTTCATGTCTGACTCGAAGTTTAGGTTCATGTTTGACCTGGTTTCAAACAACGGGTTCATGTCTGACTCGAAGTTTGGGTTCAGGTTTGACCTAGTTTCAAACGACGGGTTCATGTCTGACTCGAAGCTTAGGTTCATGGTTAACCTGGTTCAAAGGACGGGTTCATGTCTGACTCGAAGTTCAGGTTCATGTTTGACCTGGTTTCGAACAACGGGTTCATGTCTGACTCGAAGTTTAGGTTCATGTTTGACCTGGTTTCAAACAACGGGTTCATGTCTGACTCGAAGTTTGGGTTCAGGTTTGACCTAGTTTCAAACGACGGGTTCATGTCTGACTCGAAGCTTAGGTTCATGGTTAACCTGGTTCAAAGGACGGGTTCATGTCTGACTCGAAGTTTAGGTTCATGTTTGACCTGGTTTCAAACAACGGGTTTATGTCTGACTCGAAGTTTAGTTTCATGTTTGACCTGAGTTCAAACAATGGGTTCATGTCTGACTCGAAGTTTAGGTTCATGTTTGACCAGGCTTCAAATGACGGGTTCATGTCTGACTCGAAGTTTAGGTTCAAGTTTGACCTGGTTTCAAACAACGAGTTCATATCTGACTCGAATTTTAGGTTCATGTTTGACCTGAGTTCAAACAACGGGTTCATGTCTGACTCGAAGTTCAGGTTCATGTTTGACCTAGTTTCAAACAACGGGTTCTTGTCTGACTCGAAGTTTAAGTTCATGTTTGACCTGGCTTCAGATGACAGGTTCATGTCTGACTCGAAGTTTAGGTTCATGTTTGACCTGGTTTCAAACAACGGGTTCATGTCTGACTCGAAGTTTGGGTTCAGGTTTGACCTAGTTTCAAACGACGGGTTCATGTCTGACTCGAAGCTTAGGTTCATGGTTAACCTGGTTCAAAGGACGGGTTCATGTCTGACTCGAAGTTCAGGTTCATGTTTGACCTGGTTTCGAACAACGGGTTTATGTCTGACTCGAAGTTTAGTTTCATGTTTGACCTGAGTTCAAACAATGGCTTCATGTCTGACTCGAAGTTTAGGTTCATGTTTGACCAGGCTTCAAATGACGGGTTCATGTCTGACTCGAAGTTTAGGTTCATGTTTGACCTGGTTTCAAACAACAGGTTCATGTCTGACTCGAAGTTTAGGTTCATGTTTGACCTGGTTTCAAACAACGGGTTCATGTCTGAGTCGAAGTTTAGGTTTAGGTTTGACCTGGTTTCAAAGGACGGGTTCATGTCTGACTCGAAGCTTAGGTTCATGTTTGACCTGGCTTCAAACAACGGATTCTTGTCTAACTCGAAGTTTAGGTTCATGTTTGACCTGGTTTCAAACAAAGGGTTCATATCTTACTCGAAGCTTAGGTTCAAGTTTGACTTGGTTTCAAACGATGGGGGCATGTCTGACTAGATGTTTTAGTTCATGTTTGACCTGGTTTTAAAAAACGGGTTCATGTCTGACTCGAAGTTTAGTTTCATGTTTGACCTGAGTTCAAACAATGGGTTCATGTCTGACTCGAAGTTTAGGTTCATGTTTGACCTGGTTTCAAACAACGGGTTCATGTCTGATTCGATGTTTAGGTTCATGTTTGACCTGGTTTCAAACAACGGGTTCATGTCTGACTCGAAATTTAGGTCCATGTGTGTCCTGGTTTCAAACGACGGGTTCATGTCTGACTCGAAGTTTAGGTTCATGTTTCACCTAGTTTCAAACAACGGGTTCATGTCTGACTCGAAGTTTAGGCTCATGTTTGACCTGGTTCAAACGAAGGGTACATGCCTGATTGGAAGTTTAGGTTCATGTTTGACCTGGTTTCAAACAACGAGTTCATATCTGACTCGAAGTTTAGGTTCATGTTTGACCTAATTTCAAACAACGGGTTCATGTCTGACTCGAAGTTTAGGTTCATGTTTGACCTAGTTTCAAACAACGGGTTCATGTCTGACTCGAAGTTTACGTTCATGTTTGACCTGGCTTCAAATGACGGGTTCATGTCTGACTCGAAGTTTAGGTTCATGTTTGACATGGTTTCAAACAACAGGTTCATGTCTGACTCGAAGTTTAGGTTCATGTTTAACTTAGTTTCAAACAACGGGTTCATGTCTCACTCGAAGTTTAGGTTTTGGTTTGACCTGGTTTCAAACGACGGGTTCATGTCTGACTCGAAGCTTAGGTTCATGTTTGACCTGGCTTCAAATGACGGATTCTTGTCTAACTCGAAGTTTAGGTTCAAGTTTGACCTGGTTTCAAACAACGAGTTCATATCTGACTCGAAGTTTAGGTTCATGTTTTACCTAATTTCAAACAACGGGTTCATGTCTGACTCAAAGTTTTGGTTCATGTTTGACCTAGTTTCAAACAACGGGTTCATGTCTGACTCGAAGTTTACGTTCATGTTTGACCTGGCTTCAAATGACGGGTTCATGTCTGACTCGAAGTTTAGGTTCATGTTTGACATGGTTTCAAACAACAGGTTCTTGTCTGACTCGAAGTTTAGGTTCATGTTTAGCTTAGTTTCAAACAACGGGTTCATGTCTGACTCGAAGTTTAGGTTTAGGTTTGACCTGGTTTCAAACGACGGGTTCATTTCTGACTCGAAGCTTAGGTTCATGTTTGACCTGGCTTCAAATGACGGATTCTTGTCAAACTCGAAGTTTAGGTTTAAGTTTGACGTGGTTTCAAACAACGAGTTCATATCTGACTCGAATTTTAGGTTCATGTTTGACCTGAGTTCAAACAACGGGTTCATGTCTGACTCGAAGTTTAGGTTCATGTTTGACCTAGTTTCAAACAACGGGTTCTTGTCTGACTCGAAGTTTAAGTTCATGTTTGACCTGGCTTCAAATGACGGGTTCATGTCTGACTCGAAGTTTAGGTTCATGTTTGACCTGGTTTCAAACAACAGGTTCATGTCTGACTCGAAGTTTAGGTTCATGTTTGACCTGGTTTCAAACAACGGGTTCATGTCTGACTCGAAGTTTGGGTTCAGGTTTGACCTAGTTTCAAACGACGGGTTCATGTCTGACTCGAAGCTTAGGTTCATGGTTAACCTGGTTCAAAGGACGGGTTCATGTCTGACTCGAAGTTTAGGTTCATGTTTGACCTGGTTTCAAACAACGGGTTTATGTCTGACTCGAAGTTTAGTTTCATGTTTGACCTGAGTTCAAACAATGGGTTCATGTCTGACTCGAAGTTTAGGTTCATGTTTGACCAGGCTTCAAATGACGGGTTCATGTCTGACTCGAAGTTTAGGTTCAAGTTTGACCTGGTTTCAAACAACGAGTTCATATCTGACTCGAATTTTAGGTTCATGTTTGACCTGAGTTCAAACAACGGGTTCATGTCTGACTCGAAGTTTAGGTTCATGTTTGACCTAGTTTCAAACAACGGGTTCTTGTCTGACTCGAAGTTTAAGTTCATGTTTGACCTGGCTTCAGATGACAGGTTCATGTTTGACTCGAAGTTTAGGTTCATGTTTGACCTGGTTTCAAACAACGGGTTCATGTCTGACTCGAAGTTTGGGTTCAGGTTTGACCTAGTTTCAAACGACGGGTTCATGTCTGACTCGAAGCTTAGGTTCATGGTTAACCTGGTTCAAAGGACGGGTTCATGTCTGACTCGAAGTTCAGGTTCATGTTTGACCTGGTTTCGAACAACGGGTTTATGTCTGACTCGAAGTTTAGTTTCATGTTTGACCTGAGTTCAAACAATGGCTTCATGTCTGACTCGAAGTTTAGGTTCATGTTTGACCAGGCTTCAAATGACGGGTTCATGTCTGACTCGAAGTTTAGGTTCATGTTTGACCTGGTTTCAAACAACAGGTTCATGTCTGACTCGAAGTTTAGGTTCATGTTTGACCTGGTTTCAAACAACGGGTTCATGTCTGACTCGAAGTTTAGGTTTAGGTTTGACCTGGTTTCAAAGGACGGGTTCATGTCTGACTCGAAGCTTAGGTTCATGTTTGACCTGGCTTCAAACAACGGATTCTTGTCTAACTCGAAGTTTAGGTTCATGTTTGACCTGGTTTCAAACAAAGGGTTCATATCTTACTCGAAGCTTAGGTTCAAGTTTGACTTGGTTTCAAACGATGGGGGCATGTCTGACTAGATGTTTTAGTTCATGTTTGACCTGGTTTTAAAAAACGGGTTCATGTCTGACTCGAAGTTTAGTTTCATGTTTGACCTGAGTTCAAACAATGGGTTCATGTCTGACTCGAAGTTTAGGTTCATGTTTGACCTGGTTTCAAACAACGGGTTCATGTCTGATTCGATGTTTAGGTTCATGTTTGACCTGGTTTCAAACAACGGGTTCATGTCTGACTCGAAATTTAGGTCCATGTGTGTCCTGGTTTCAAACGACGGGTTCATGTCTGACTCGAAGTTTAGGTTCATGTTTCACCTAGTTTCAAACAACGGGTTCATGTCTGACTCGAAGTTTAGGCTCATGTTTGACCTGGTTCAAACGAAGGGTACATGCCTGATTGGAAGTTTAGGTTCATGTTTGACCTGGTTTCAAACAACGAGTTCATATCTGACTCGAAGTTTAGGTTCATGTTTGACCTAATTTCAAACAACGGGTTCATGTCTGACTCGAAGTTTAGGTTCATGTTTGACCTAGTTTCAAACAACGGGTTCATGTCTGACTCGAAGTTTACGTTCATGTTTGACCTGGCTTCAAATGACGGGTTCATGTCTGACTCGAAGTTTAGGTTCATGTTTGACATGGTTTCAAACAACAGGTTCATGTCTGACTCGAAGTTTAGGTTCATGTTTAACTTAGTTTCAAACAACGGGTTCATGTCTCACTCGAAGTTTAGGTTTTGGTTTGACCTGGTTTCAAACGACGGGTTCATGTCTGACTCGAAGCTTAGGTTCATGTTTGACCTGGCTTCAAATGACGGATTCTTGTCTAACTCGAAGTTTAGGTTCAAGTTTGACCTGGTTTCAAACAACGAGTTCATATCTGACTCGAATTTTAGGTTCATGTTTGACCTGAGTTCAAACAACGGGTTCATGTCTGACTCGAAGTTTAGGTTCATGTTTGACCTAGTTTCAAACAACGGGTTCTTGTCTGACTCGAAGTTTAAGTTCATGTTTGACCTGGCTTCAAATGACGGGTTCATGTCTGACTCGAAGTTTAGGTTCATGTTTGACCTGGTTTCAAACAACAGGTTCATGTCTGACTCGAAGTTTAGGTTCATGTTTGACCTGGTTTCAAACAACGGGTTCATGTCTGACTCGAAGTTTGGGTTCAGGTTTGACCTAGTTTCAAACGACGGGTTCATGTCTGACTCGAAGCTTAGGTTCATGGTTAACCTGGTTCAAAGGACGGGTTCATGTCTGACTCGAAGTTTAGGTTCATGTTTGACCTGGTTTCAAACAACGGGTTTATGTCTGACTTGAAGATTAGTTTCATGTTTGACCTGAGTTCAAACAATGGGTTCATGTCTGACTCGAAGTTTAGGTTCATGTTTGACCTGGTTTCAAACAACGGGTTCATGTCTGACTCGAAGTTTAGGTTCAGGTTTGACCTAGTTTCAAACGACGGGTTCATGTCTGACTCGAAGCTTAGGTTCATGGTTAACCTGGTTCAAAGGACGGGTTCATGTCTGACTCGAAGTTTAGGTTCATGTTTGACCTGGTTTCAAACAACGGGTTTATGTCTGACTCGAAGTTTAGTTTCATGTTTGACCTGATTTCAAACAATGGGTTCATGTCTGACTCGAAGTTTAGGTTCATGTTTGACCTGGTTTCAAACAACGGGTTCATGTCTGACTCGAAGTTTAGGTTCATGTTTGACCTGGTTTCAAACAACGGGTTCATGTCTGACTCCAAGTTTAGGTTCAGGTTTGACCTAGTTTCAAACGACGGGTTCATGTCTGACTCGAAGCTTAGGTTCATGGTTAACCTGGTTCAAAGGACGGGTTCATGTCTGACTTGAAGTTTAGGTTCATGTTTGACCTGGTTTCAAACAACGGGTTTATGTCTGACTCGAAGTTTAGTTTCATGTTTGACCTGAGTTCAAACAATGGGTTCATGTCTGACTCGAAGTTTAGGTTCATGTTTGACCTGGTTTCAAACAACAGGTTCATGTCTGACTCGAAGTTTAGGTTCATGTTTGACCTGGTTTCAAACAACGGGTTCATGTCTGACTCGAAGTTTAGGTTCAGGTTTGACCTAGTTTCAAACGACGGGTTCATGTCTGACTCGAAGCTTAGGTTCATGGTTAACCTGGTTCAAAGGACGGGTTCATGTCTGACTCGAAGTTTAGGTTCATGTTTGACCTGGTTTCAAACAACGGGTTTATGTCTGACTCGAAGTTTAGTTTCATGTTTGACCTGAGTTCAAACAATGGGTTCATGTCTGACTCGAAGTTTAGGTTCATGTTTGACCAGGCTTCAAATGACGGGTTCATGTCTGACTCGAAGTTTAGGTTCAAGTTTGACCTGGTTTCAAACAACGAGTTCATATCTGACTCGAATTTTAGGTTCATGTTTGACCTGAGTTCAAACAACGGGTTCATGTCTGACTCGAAGTTTAGGTTCATGTTTGACCTAGTTTCAAACAACGGGTTCTTGTCTGACTCGAAGTTTAAGTTCATGTTTGACCTGGCTTCAAATGACGGGTTCATGTCTGACTCGAAGTTTAGGTTCATGTTTGACCTGGTTTCAAACAACGGGTTCATGTCTGACTCGAAGTTTGGGTTCAGGTTTGACCTAGTTTCAAACGACGGGTTCATGTCTGACTCGAAGCTTAGGTTCATGGTTAACCTGGTTCAAAGGACGGGTTCATGTCTGACTCGAAGTTTAGGTTCATGTTTGACCAGGCTTCAAATGACGGGTTCATGTCTGACTCGAAGTTTAGGTTCAAGTTTGACCTGGTTTCAAACAACGAGTTCATATCTGACTCGAATTTTAGGTTCATGTTTGACCTGAGTTCAAACAACGGGTTCATGTCTGACTCGAAGTTTAGGTTCATGTTTGACCTAGTTTCAAACAACGGGTTCTTGTCTGACTCGAAGTTTAAGTTCATGTTTGACCTGGCTTCAGATGACAGGTTCATGTTTGACTCGAAGTTTAGGTTCATGTTTGACCTGGTTTCAAACAACGGGTTCATGTCTGACTCGAAGTTTGGGTTCAGGTTTGACCTAGTTTCAAACGACGGGTTCATGTCTGACTCGAAGCTTAGGTTCATGGTTAACCTGGTTCAAAGGACGGGTTCATGTCTGACTCGAAGTTCAGGTTCATGTTTGACCTGGTTTCGAACAACGGGTTTATGTCTGACTCGAAGTTTAGTTTCATGTTTGACCTGAGTTCAAACAATGGCTTCATGTCTGACTCGAAGTTTAGGTTCATGTTTGACCAGGCTTCAAATGACGGGTTCATGTCTGACTCGAAGTTTAGGTTCATGTTTGACCTGGTTTCAAACAACAGGTTCATGTCTGACTCGAAGTTTAGGTTCATGTTTGACCTGGTTTCAAACAACGGGTTCATGTCTGACTCGAAGTTTAGGTTTAGGTTTGACCTGGTTTCAAAGGACGGGTTCATGTCTGACTCGAAGCTTAGGTTCATGTTTGACCTGGCTTCAAACAACGGATTCTTGTCTAACTCGAAGTTTAGGCTCATGTTTGACCTGGTTCAAACGAAGGGTACATGCCTGATTGGAAGTTTAGGTTCATGTTTGACCTGGTTTCAAACAACGAGTTCATATCTGACTCGAAGTTTAGGTTCATGTTTGACCTAATTTCAAACAACGGGTTCATGTCTGACTCGAAGTTTAGGTTCATGTTTGACCTAGTTTCAAACAACGGGTTCATGTCTGACTCGAAGTTTACGTTCATGTTTGACCTGGCTTCAAATGACGGGTTCATGTCTGACTCGAAGTTTAGGTTCATGTTTGACATGGTTTCAAACAACAGGTTCATGTCTGACTCGAAGTTTAGGTTCATGTTTAACTTAGTTTCAAACAACGGGTTCATGTCTCACTCGAAGTTTAGGTTTTGGTTTGACCTGGTTTCAAACGACGGGTTCATGTCTGACTCGAAGCTTAGGTTCATGTTTGACCTGGCTTCAAATGACGGATTCTTGTCTAACTCGAAGTTTAGGTTCAAGTTTGACCTGGTTTCAAACAACGAGTTCATATCTGACTCGAATTTTAGGTTCATGTTTGACCTGAGTTCAAACAACGGGTTCATGTCTGACTCGAAGTTTAGGTTCATGTTTGACCTAGTTTCAAACAACGGGTTCTTGTCTGACTCGAAGTTTAAGTTCATGTTTGACCTGGCTTCAAATGACGGGTTCATGTCTGACTCGAAGTTTAGGTTCATGTTTGACCTGGTTTCAAACAACAGGTTCATGTCTGACTCGAAGTTTAGGTTCATGTTTGACCTGGTTTCAAACAACGGGTTCATGTCTGACTCGAAGTTTGGGTTCAGGTTTGACCTAGTTTCAAACGACGGGTTCATGTCTGACTCGAAGCTTAGGTTCATGGTTAACCTGGTTCAAAGGACGGGTTCATGTCTGACTCGAAGTTTAGGTTCATGTTTGACCTGGTTTCAAACAACGGGTATATGTCTGACTTGAAGATTAGTTTCATGTTTGACCTGAGTTCAAACAATGGGTTCATGTCTGACTCGAAGTTTAGGTTCATGTTTGACCTGGTTTCAAACAACGGGTTCATGTCTGACTCGAAGTTTAGGTTCAGGTTTGACCTAGTTTCAAACGACGGGTTCATGTCTGACTCGAAGCTTAGGTTCATGGTTAACCTGGTTCAAAGGACGGGTTCATGTCTGACTCGAAGTTTAGGTTCATGTTTGACCTGGTTTCAAACAACGGGTTTATGTCTGACTCGAAGTTTAGTTTCATGTTTGACCTGATTTCAAACAATGGGTTCATGTCTGACTCGAAGTTTAGGTTCATGTTTGACCTGGTTTCAAACAACGGGTTCATGTCTGACTCGAAGTTTAGGTTCATGTTTGACCTGGTTTCAAACAACGGGTTCATGTCTGACTCCAAGTTTAGGTTCAGGTTTGACCTAGTTTCAAACGACGGGTTCATGTCTGACTCGAAGCTTAGGTTCATGGTTAACCTGGTTCAAAGGACGGGTTCATGTCTGACTTGAAGTTTAGGTTCATGTTTGACCTGGTTTCAAACAACGGGTTTATGTCTGACTCGAAGTTTAGTTTCATGTTTGACCTGAGTTCAAACAATGGGTTCATGTCTGACTCGAAGTTTAGGTTCATGTTTGACCTGGTTTCAAACAACAGGTTCATGTCTGACTCGAAGTTTAGGTTCATGTTTGACCTGGTTTCAAACAACGGGTTCATGTCTGACTCGAAGTTTAGGTTCAGGTTTGACCTAGTTTCAAACGACGGGTTCATGTCTGACTCGAAGCTTAGGTTCATGGTTAACCTGGTTCAAAGGACGGGTTCATGTCTGACTCGAAGTTTAGGTTCATGTTTGACCTGGTTTCAAACAACGGGTTTATGTCTGACTCGAAGTTTAGTTTCATGTTTGACCTGAGTTCAAACAATGGGTTCATGTCTGACTCGAAGTTTAGGTTCATGTTTGACCAGGCTTCAAATGACGGGTTCATGTCTGACTCGAAGTTTAGGTTCAAGTTTGACCTGGTTTCAAACAACGAGTTCATATCTGACTCGAATTTTAGGTTCATGTTTGACCTGAGTTCAAACAACGGGTTCATGTCTGACTCGAAGTTTAGGTTCATGTTTGACCTAGTTTCAAACAACGGGTTCTTGTCTGACTCGAAGTTTAAGTTCATGTTTGACCTGGCTTCAAATGACGGGTTCATGTCTGACTCGAAGTTTAGGTTCATGTTTGACCTGGTTTCAAACAACGGGTTCATGTCTGACTCGAAGTTTGGGTTCAGGTTTGACCTAGTTTCAAACGACGGGTTCATGTCTGACTCGAAGCTTAGGTTCATGGTTAACCTGGTTCAAAGGACGGGTTCATGTCTGACTCGAAGTTCAGGTTCATGTTTGACCTGGTTTCGAACAACGGGTTTATGTCTGACTCGAAGTTTAGTTTCATGTTTGACCTGAGTTCAAACAATGGGTTCATGTCTGACTCGAAGTTTAGGTTCATGTTTGACCAGGCTTCAAATGACGGGTTCATGTCTGACTCGAAGTTTAGGTTCATGTTTGACCTGGTTTCAAACAACAGGTTCATGTCTTACTCGAAGTTTAGGTTCATGTTTGACCTGGTTTCAAACAACGGGTTCATGTCTGACTCGAAGTTTAGGTTTAGGTTTGACCTGGTTTCAAAGGACGGGTTCATGTCTGACTCGAAGCTTAGGTTCATGTTTGACCTGGCTTCAAACAACGGATTCTTGTCTAACTCGAAGTTTAGGTTCATGTTTGACCTGGTTTCAAACAAAGGGTTCATATCTTACTCGAAGCTTAGGTTCAAGTTTGACTTGGTTTCAAACGATGGGGGCATGTCTGACTAGATGTTTTAGTTCATGTTTGACCTGGTTTTAAAAAACGGGTTCATGTCTGACTCGAAGTTTAGTTTCATGTTTGACCTGAGTTCAAACAATGGGTTCATGTCTGACTCGAAGTTTAGGTTCATGTTTGACCTGGTTTCAAACCACGGGTTCATGTCTGATTCAATGTTTAGGTTCATGTTTGACCTGGTTTCAAACAACGGGTTCATGTCTGACTCGAAATTTAGGTCCATGTGTGTCCTGGTTTCAAACGACGGGTTCATGTCTGACTAGAAGTTTAGGTTCATGTTTCACCTAGTTTCAAACAACGGGTTCATGTCTGACTCGAAGTTTAGGCTCATGTTTGACCTGGTTCAAACGAAGGGTACATGCCTGATTGGAAGTTTAGGTTCATGTTTGACCTGGTTTCAAACAACGAGTTCATATCTGACTCGAAGTTTAGGTTCATGTTTGACCTAATTTCAAACAACGGGTTCATGTCTGACTCGAAGTTTAGGTTCATGTTTGACCTAGTTTCAAACAACGGGTTCATGTCTGACTCGAAGTTTACGTTCATGTTTGACCTGGCTTCAAATGACGGGTTCATGTCTGACTCGAAGTTTAGGTTCATGTTTGACATGGTTTCAAACAACAGGTTCATGTCTGACTCGAAGTTTAGGTTCATGTTTAACTTAGTTTCAAACAACGGGTTCATGTCTCACTCGAAGTTTAGGTTTTGGTTTGACCTGGTTTCAAACGACGGGTTCATGTCTGACTCGAAGCTTAGGTTCATGTTTGACCTGGCTTCAAATGATGGATTCTTGTCTAACTCGAAGTTTAGGTTCAAGTTTGACCTGGTTTCAAACAACGAGTTCATATCTGACTCGAATTTTAGGTTCATGTTTGACCTGAGTTCAAACAACGGGTTCATGTCTGACTCGAAGTTTAGGTTCATGTTTGACCTAGTTTCAAACAACGGGTTCTTGTCTGACTCGAAGTTTAAGTTCATGTTTGACCTGGCTTCAAATGACGGGTTCATGTCTGACTCGAAGTTTAGGTTCATGTTTGACCTGGTTTCAAACAACAGGTTCATGTCTGACTCGAAGTTTAGGTTCATGTTTGACCTGGTTTCAAACAACGGGTTCATGTCTGACTCGAAGTTTGGGTTCAGGTTTGACCTAGTTTCAAACGACGGGTTCATGTCTGACTCGAAGCTTAGGTTCATGGTTAACCTGGTTCAAAGGACGGTTTCATGTCTGACTCGAAGTTTAGGTTCATGTTTGACCTGGTTTCAAACAACGGGTTTATGTCTGACTCGAAGATTAGTTTCATGTTTGACCTGAGTTCAAACAATGGGTTCATGTCTGACTCGAAGTTTAGGTTCATGTTTGACCTGGTTTCAAACAACGGGTTCATGTCTGACTCGAAGTTTAGGTTCAGGTTTGACCTAGTTTCAAACGACGGGTTCATGTCTGACTCGAAGCTTAGGTTCATGGTTAACCTGGTTCAAAGGACGGGTTCATGTCTGACTCGAAGTTTAGGTTCATGTTTGACCTGGTTTCAAACAACGGGTTTATGTCTGACTCGAAGTTTAGTTTCATGTTTGACCTGATTTCAAACAATGGGTTCATGTCTGACTCGAAGTTTAGGTTCATGTTTGACCTGGTTTCAAACAACGGGTTCATGTCTGACTCGAAGTTTAGGTTCATGTTTGACCTGGTTTCAACCAACGGGTTCATGTCTGACTCCAAGTTTAGGTTCAGGTTTGACCTAGTTTCAAACGACGGGTTCATGTCTGACTCGAAGCTTAGGTTCATGGTTAACCTGGTTCAAAGGACGGGTTCATGTCTGACTTGAAGTTTAGGTTCATGTTTGACCTGGTTTCAAACAACGGGTTTATGTCTGACTCGAAGTTTAGTTTCATGTTTGACCTGAGTTCAAACAATGGGTTCATGTCTGACTCGAAGTTTAGGTTCATGTTTGACCTGGTTTCAAACAACGGGTTCATGTCTGACTCGGTGTTTAGGTTCATGTTTGACCTGGTTTCAAACAACGGGTTCATGTCTGACTCGAAGTTTAGGTTCATGTTTGACCTGGTTTCAAACAACGGGTTTATGTCTGACTCGAACTTTAGGCTCATGTTTGACCAGGTTCAAACGACGGGTACATGTCTGACTGGAAGTTTAGGTTCATGTTTGACCTGGTTTCAAACAACGAGTTAATATCTGACTCGAAGTTTAGGTTCATGTTTGACTTGATTTCAAACAACGGGTTCATGTCTGACTCTAAGTTTAGGTTCATGTTTGACCTAGTTTCAAACAACGGGTTCATGTCTGACTCGAAGTTTAAGTTCATGTTTGACCTGGCTTCAAATGACGGGTTCATGTCTGACTCGAAGTTTAGGTTCATGTTTGACTTGGTTTCAAACAACAGGTTCATGTCTGACTCGAAGTTTAGGTTCATGTTTAACTTGGTTTCAAACAACGGGTTCATGTCTGACTCGAAGTTTAGGTTTAGGTTTGACCTGGTTTCAAACGACGGGTTCATGTCTGACTCGAAGCTTAGGTTCATGTTTGACCTGGCTTCAAATGACGGATTCTTGTCTAACTCGAAGTTTAGGTTCATGTTTGACCTAGTTTCAAACAACGGGTTCATGTCTTACTCGAAGCTTAGGTTCATGTTTGACTTGGTTTTAAACAATGGGGGAATGTCTGACTCGATGTTTAGGTTCATGTTTGACCTGGTTTCAAAAAACGGGTTCATGTCTGACTCGAAGTATAGGTTCATGTTTGTCCTGGTTTCAAACAACGGGTTCATGTTTGACTCGAAGTTTAGGTTCATGTGTGTCCTGGTTTCAAACGACGGGTTCATGTCTGACTCGATGTTTAGTTTCATGTTTGACCTGGTTTCAAACAACAGGTTCATGTCTGACTCAAAGTTTAGGTTCATGTTTGACCAGGTTTAAAACAACGGGTTCATGTCTGTTTCGAAGTTTAGGTTCATGTTTGACATGGTTTCAAACAACGGGTTCATGTCTGACTCGAAGTTTAGGTTCATGTTTGAGCTGAGTTCAAACGACGGGTTCATGTCTAACTCGAGGTTTAGGTTCATGTTTGACATGGTTTCAAATGACGGGTTCATGTCTGACTAGAAGTTTAGGCTCATGTTTGACCTGGTTCAAACGACGGGTTCATGTCTGACTCGAAGTTTAGGTTCATCTTTGACCTGGTTTCAAACAATGGGTTCATGTCTGACTCGAAGTTTAGGTTCATGTTTGACCTTGTTTCAAACGACGAGTTCATGTCTGACTCGATGTTTAGGTTCATGTTTGACCTGGTTTCAAACAACGGGTTCATGTCTGACTCGAAGTTTAGGTTCATGTTTGACCTGGTTTCAAACAACGGGTTCATGTTTGATTCGAAGTTTAGGTTCATGTTTGACCTGTCTCAAATGACGGGTTCATGTCTGAGTCGAAGTTTAGGTTCATGTTTGACCTGGTTTCAAACAACGGGTTCATGTCTGACTCGATGTTTAGGTTCATGTTTGACCTGAGTTCAAACAACGGGTTCATGTCTGACTCGAAGTTTAGGTTCATATTTGACCTGGTTTCAAACAACGGGTTCATGTCTGACTCGATGTTTAGGTTCATGTTTGACCTGGTTTCAAACAACAGGTTCATGTCTGACTCGAAGTTTAGGTTCAAGTTTGACCTGGTTTTAAACAACGGGTTCATGACTGACTCGAAGTTTAGGTTCATGTTTCACCTGGTTTCAAACAATGGGTTCATGTCTGACTCGAAGTTTAGGTTCATGTTTGACCTAGTTTCAAACAACGGGTTCATGTCTGACTCGAAGTTTAAGTTCATATTTGGCCTTGCTTTAAACAACGGGTTCATGTCTGACTCGAAGTTTAGGTTCATCTTTGACCTGGTTTCAAACAATGGGTTCATGTTTGACTCGAAGTTTAGGTTCATGTTTGACCTGGTTTCAAACGACGGGTTCATGTCTGACTCGATGTTTTGGTTCATGTTTGACCTGGTTTCAAACAACGGGTTCATGTCTGACTCGAAGTTTAGGTTCACGTTTGACCTGGTTTCAAACAACGGGTTCATGACTGACTCGAAGTTTAGGTTCATGTTTCACCTGGTTTCAAACAATGGGTTCATATCTGACTCGAAGTTTAGGCTCATGTTTGACCTGGTTCAAACGACGGGTACATGTCTGACTGGAAGTTTAGGTTCATGTTTGACATGGTTTCAAACAACGGGTTCATGTCTGACTCGAAGTTTAGGTTCATGTTTGAGCTGAGTTCAAACGACGGGTTCATGTCTAACTCGAGGTTTAGGTTCATGTTTGACATGGTTTCAAATGACGGGTTCATGTCTGACTAGAAGTTTAGGCTCATGTTTGACCTGGTTCAAACGACGGGTTCATGTCTGACTCGAAGTTTAGGTTCATCTTTGACCTGGTTTCAAACAATGGGTTCATGTCTGACTCGAAGTTTAGGTTCATGTTTGACCTTGTTTCAAACGACGAGTTCATGTCTGACTCGATGTTTAGGTTCATGTTTGACCTGGTTTCAAACAACGGGTTCATGTCTGACTCGAAGTTTAGGTTCATGTTTGACCTGGTTTCAAACAACGGGTTCATGTTTGATTCGATGTTTAGGTTCATGTTTGACCTGTCTCAAATGACGGGTTCATGTCTGAGTCGAAGTTTAGGTTCATGTTTGACCTGGTTTCAAACAACGGGTTCATGTCTGACTCGATGTTTAGGTTCATGTTTGACCTGAGTTCAAACAACGGGTTCATGTCTGACTCGAAGTTTAGGTTCATATTTGACCTGGTTTCAAACAACGGGTTCATGTCTGACTCGATGTTTAGGTTCATGTTTGACCTGGTTTCAAACAACAGGTTCATGTCTGACTCGAAGTTTAGGTTCAAGTTTGACCTGGTTTTAAACAACGGGTTCATGACTGACTCGAAGTTTAGGTTCATGTTTCACCTGGTTTCAAACAATGGGTTCATGTCTGACTCGAAGTTTAGGTTCATGTTTGACCTAGTTTCAAACAACGGGTTCATGTCTGACTCGAAGTTTAAGTTCATATTTGGCCTTGCTTTAAACAACGGGTTCATGTCTGACTCGAAGTTTAGGTTCATCTTTGACCTGGTTTCAAACAATGGGTTCATGTTTGACTCGAAGTTTAGGTTCATGTTTGACCTGGTTTCAAACGACGGGTTCATGTCTGACTCGATGTTTTGGTTCATGTTTGACCTGGTTTCAAACAACGGGTTCATGTCTGACTCGAAGTTTAGGTTCACGTTTGACCTGGTTTCAAACAACGGGTTCATGACTGACTCGAAGTTTAGGTTCATGTTTCACCTGGTTTCAAACAATGGGTTCATATCTGACTCGAAGTTTAGGCTCATGTTTGACCTGGTTCAAACGACGGGTACATGTCTGACTGGAAGTTTAGGTTCATGTTTGACTTGGTTTCAAATGATGTGGGCATGTCTGACTCGATGTTTAGGTTCATGTTTGACCGGGTTTCAAACAACGGGTTCATGTCTGACTCGAAGTTTAGGTTCATGTTTGACCTGGTTTCAAACAACGGGTTCATGTTTGATTCGAAGTTTAGGTTCATGTTTGACCTGTCTCAAATGACGGGTTCATGTCTGAGTCGAAGTTTAGGTTCATGTTTGACCTGGTTTCAAACAACAGGTTCATGTCTGACTCGAAGTTTAGGTTCAAGTTTGACCTGGTTTTAAACAACGGGTTCATGACTGACTCGAAGTTTAGGTTCATGTTTCACCTGGTTTCAAACAATGGGTTCATGTCTGACTCGAAGTTTAGGTTCATGTTTGACCTAGTTTCAAACAACGGGTTCATGTCTGACTCGAAGTTTAAGTTCATATTTGGCCTTGCTTTAAACAACGGGTTCATGTCTGACTCGAAGTTTAGGTTCATCTTTGACCTGGTTTCAAACAATGGGTTCATGTCTGACTCGAAGTTTAGGTTCATGTTTGACCTTGTTTCAAACGACGGGTTCATGTCTGACTCGATGTTTAGGTTCATGTTTGACCTGGTTTCAAACAACGGGTTCATGTCTGACTCGAAGTTTAGGTTCATGTTTGACCTGGTTTCAAACAACGGGTTCATGTTTGATTCGAAGTTTAGGTTCATGTTTGACCTGTCTCAAATGACGGGTTCATGTCTGAGTCGAAGTTTAGGTTCATGTTTGACCTGGTTTCAAACAACGGGTTCATGTCTGACTCGAAGTTTAGTTTCATGTTTGACCTGAGTTCAAACAACGGGTTCATGTTTGACTCGAAGTTTAGGTTCATGTTTGACCTGGTTTCAAACAACGGGTTCATGTCTGACTCGATGTTTTGGTTCATGTTTGACCTGGTTTCAAACAACGGGTTCATGTCTGACTCGAAGTTTAGGTTCACGTTTGACCTGGTTTCAAACAACGGGTTCATGACTGACTCGAAGTTTAGGTTCATGTTTCACCTGGTTTCAAACAATGGGTTCATATCTGACTCGAAGTTTAGGCTCATGTTTGACCTGGTTCAAACGACGGGTACATGTCTGACTGGAAGTTTAGGTTCATGTTTGACTTGGTTTCAAATGATGGGGGCATGTCTGACTCGATGTTTAGGTTCATGTTTGACCGGGTTTCAAACAACGGGTTCATGTCTGACTCGAAGTTTAGGTTCATGTTTGACCTGGTTTCAAACAACGGGTTCATGTTTGATTCGAAGTTAAGGTTCATGTTTGACCTGTCTCAAATGACGGGTTCATGTCTGAGTCGAAGTTTAGGTTCATGTTTGACCTGGTTTCAAACAACGGGTTCATGTCTGACTCGAAGTTTAGTTTCATGTTTTACCTGAGTTCAAACAACGGGTTCATGTTTGACTCGAAGTTTAGGTTCATGTTTGACCTGGTTTCAAACAACGGGTTCATGTCTGACTCGATGTTTTGGTTCATGTTTGACCTGGTTTCAAACAACGGGTTCATGTCTGACTCGAAGTTTAGGTTCACGTTTGACCTGGTTTCAAACAACGGGTTCATGACTGACTCGAAGTTTAGGTTCATGTTTCACCTGGTTTCAAACAATGGGTTCATATCTGACTCGAAGTTTAGGCTCATGTTTGACCTGGTTCAAACGTTGGGTATATGTCTGACTGGAAGTTTAGGTTCATGTTTGACCTGGTTTCAAACAACGAGTTCATATCTGACTCGAAGTTTAGGTTCATGTTTGAGCTGAGTTCAAACAACGGGTTCATGTCTGACTCAAAGTTTAGGTTCATGTTTGACCTAGTTTCAAACAACGGGTTCATGTCTGACTCGAAGTTTAAGTTCATATTTGGCCTGGCTTTAAACAACGGGTTCATGTCTGACTCGAAGTTTAGGTTCATCTTTGACCTGGTTTCAAACAATGGGTTCATGTCTGACTCGAAGTTTAGGTTCATGTTTGACCTTGTTTCAAACGACGGGTTCATGTCTGACTCGATGTTTAGGTTCATGTTTGACCTGGTTTCAAACAACGGGTTCATGTCTGACTCGAAGTTTAGGTTCATGTTTGACCTGGTTTCAAACAACGGGTTCATGTTTGATTCGAAGTTTAGGTTCATGTTTGACCTATCTCAAATGACGGGTTCATGTCTGAGTCGAAGTTTAGGTTCATGTTTGACCTGGTTTCAAACAACGGGTTCATGTCTGACTCGAAGTTTAGTTTCATGTTTGACCTGAGTTCAAACAACGGGTTCATGTTTGACTCGAAGTTTAGGTTCATGTTTGACCTGGTTTCAAACAACGGGTTCATGTCTGACTCGATGTTTTGGTTCATGTTTGACCTGGTTTCAAACAACGGGTTCATGTCTGACTCGAAGTTTAGGTTCACGTTTGACCTGGTTTCAAACAACGGGTTCATGACTGACTCGAAGTTTAGGTTCATGTTTCACCTGGTTTCAAACAATGGGTTCATATCTGACTCGAAGTTTAGGCTCATGTTTGACCTGGTTCAAACGATGGGTACATGTTTGACTGGAAGTTTAGGTTCATGTTTGACCTGGTTTCAAACAACGAGTTCATATCTGACTCGAAGTTTAGGTTCATGTTTGAGCTGAGTTCAAACAACGGGTTCATGTCTGACTCAAAGTTTAGGTTCATGTTTGACCTAGTTTCAAACAACGGGTTCATGTCTGACTCGAAGTTTAAGTTCATATTTCGCCTGGCTTTAAACAACGGGTTCATGTCTGACTCGAAGTTTAGGTTCATCTTTGACCTGGTTTCAAATAATGGGTTCATGTCTGACTCGAAGTTTAGGTTCATGTTTGACCTTGTTTCAAACGACGGGTTCATGTCTGACTCGATGTTTAGGTTCATGTTTGACCTGGTTTCAAACAACGGGTTCGTGTCTGACTCGAAGTTTAGGTTCATGTTTGACCTGGTTTCAAACAACGGGTTCATGTTTGATTCGAAGTTTAGGTTCATGTTTGACCTGTCTCAAATGACGGGTTCATGTTTGAGTCGAAGTTTAGGTTCATGTTTGACCTGGTTTCAAACAACGGGTTCATGTCTGACTCGAAGTTTAGTTTCATGTTTGACCTGAGTTCAAACAACGGGTTCATGTTTGACTCGAAGTTTAGGTTCATGTTTGACCTGGTTTCAAACAACGGGTTCATGTCTGACTCGATGTTTTGGTTCATGTTTGACCTGGTTTCAAACAACGGGTTCATGTCTGACTCGAAGTTCAGGTTCTCGTTTGACCTGGTTTCAAACAACGGGTTCATGACTGACTCGAAGTTTAGGTTCATGTTTCACCTGGTTTCAAACAATGGGTTTATATCTGACTCGAAGTTTAGGCTCATGTTTGACCTGGTTCAAACGACGGGTATATGTCTGACTCGAAGTTTAGGTTCATGTTTGACTTGGTTTCAAATGATGGGGGCATGTCTGACTCGATGTTTAGGTTCATGTTTGACCTGGTTTCAAACAACGGGTTCATGTCTGACTCGAAGTTTAGGTTCATGTTTGACCTGGTTTCAAACAACGGGTTCATGTTTGATTCGAAGTTTAGGTTCATGTTTGACCTGTCTCAAATGACGGGTTCATGTCTGAGTCGAAGTTTAGGTTCATGTTTGACCTGGTTTCAAACAACGGGTTCATGTCTGACTCGAAGTTTAGTTTCATGTTTGACCTGAGTTCAAACAACGGGTTCATGTTTGACTCGAAGTTTAGGTTCATGTTTGACCTGGTTTCAAACAACGGGTTCATGTCTGACTCGATGTTTTGGTTCATGTTTGACCTGGTTTCAAACAACGGGTTCATGTCTGACTCGAAGTTTAGGTTCACGTTTGACCTGGTTTCAAACAACGGGTTCATGACTGACTCGAAGTTTAGGTTCATGTTTCACCTGGTTTCAAACAATGGGTTCATATCTGACTCGAAGTTTAGGCTCATGTTTGACCTGGTTCAAACGACGGGTACATGTCTGACTGGAAGTTTAGGTTCATGTTTGACTTGGTTTCAAATGATGGGGGCATGTCTGACTCGATGTTTAGGTTCATGTTTGACCTGGTTTCAAACAACGGGTTCATGTCTGACTCGAAGTTTAGGTTCATGTTTGACCTGGTTTCAAACAACGGGTTCATGTTTGATTCGAAGTTTAGGTTCATGTTTGACCTGTCTCAAATGACGGGTTCATGTCTGAGTCGAAGTTTAGGTTCATGTTTGACCTGGTTTCAAACAACGGGTTCATGTCTGACTCGAAGTTTAGTTTCATGTTTGACCTGAGTTCAAACAACGGGTTCATGTTTGACTCGAAGTTTAGGTTCATGTTTGACCTGGTTTCAAACAACGGGTTCATGTCTGACTCGATGTTTTGGTTCATGTTTGTCCTGGTTTCAAACAACGGGTTCATGTCTGACTCGAAGTTTAGGTTCACGTTTGACCTGGTTTCAAACAACGGGTTCATGACTGACTCGAAGTTTAGGTTCATGTTTCACCTGGTTTCAAACAATGGGTTCATATCTGACTCTAAGTTTAGGCTCATGTTTGACCTGGTTCAAACGACGGGTACATGTCTGACTGGAAGTTTAGGTTCATGTTTGACTTGGTTTCAAATGATGGGGGCATGTCTGACTCGATGTTTAGGTTCATGTTTGACCTGGTTTCAAAAAACGGGTTCATGTCTGACTCGAAGTTTAGGTTCATGTTTGACCTGGTTTCAAACAATGGGTTCATGTTTGACTCGAAGTTTAGGTTCATGTTTGACCTGGTTTCAAACAAAGGGTTCATGTCTGACTCAAAGTTTAGGTTCATGTTTGACCTGGTTTCAAACAACGGGTTCATGTTTGATTCGAAGTTTAGGTTCATGTTTGACCTGTCTCAAATGACGGGTTCATGTCTGAGTCGAAGTTTAGGTTCATGTTTGACCTGGTTTCAAACAACGGGTTCATGTCTGACTCGAAGTTTAGTTTCATGTTTGACCTGAGTTCAAACAACGGGTTCATGTTTGACTCGAAGTTTAGGTTCATGTTTGACCTGGTTTCAAACAACGGGTTCATGTCTGACTCGATGTTTTGGTTCATGTTTGTCCTGGTTTCAAACAACGGGTTCATGTCTGACTCGAAGTTTAGGTTCACGTTTGACCTGGTTTCAAACAACGGGTTCATGACTGACTCGAAGTTTAGGTTCATGTTTCACCTGGTTTCAAACAATGGGTTCATATCTGACTCTAAGTTTAGGCTCATGTTTGACCTGGTTCAAACGACGGGTACATGTCTGACTGGAAGTTTAGGTTCATGTTTGACTTGGTTTCAAATGATGGGGGCATGTCTGACTCGATGTTTAGGTTCATGTTTGACCTGGTTTCAAAAAACGGGTTCATGTCTGACTCGAAGTTTAGGTTCATGTTTGACCTGGTTTCAAACAATGGGTTCATGTTTGACTCGAAGTTTAGGTTCATGTTTGACCTGGTTTCAAACAAAGGGTTCATGTCTGACTCAAAGTTTAGGTTCATGTTTGACCTGGTTTCAAACGACGAGTTCATGTCTGACTCGAAGTTTAGGATCATGTTTGACCTGGTTTCAAACAAAGGGTTCATGTCTGACTCGAAGTTTAGGTTCATGTGTGTCCTGGTTTCAAACGACGGGTTCATGTCTGACTCGATGTTTAGGTTCATGTTTGACCTGGTTTCAAACAACAGGTTCATGTCTGACTCAAAGTTTAGGTTCATGTTTGACCAGGTTTAAAAGAACGGGTTCATGTCTGTTTCGAAGTTTAGGTTCAAGTTTGACATGGTTTCAAACAATGGGTTCATGTCTGACTCGAAGTTTAGGTTCATGTTTGACCTGGTTTCAAACGACGGGTTCATGTCTAACTCGAGGTTTAGGTTCATGTTTGACATGGTTTCAAATCACGGGTTCATGTCTGACTAGAAGTTTAGGCTCATGTTTGACCTGGTTCAAACGACGGGTTCATGTCTGACTCGAAGTTTAGGTTCATGTTTGACCTGGTTTCAAACAACGAGTTCATATCTGACTCGAAGTTTAGGTTCATGTTTGACCTGAGTTCAAACAACGGGTTCATATCTGACTCGAAGTTTAGGTTCATGTATTACCTGGTTTCAAACAACGGGTTCATGTCTGACTCGAAGTTTAAGTTCCTGTTTGACCTGGCTTCAAATGACGGGTTCATGTCTAACTCGAAGTTTTGGTTCATGTATTACCTGGTTTCAAACAACGGGTTCATGTCTGACACGAAGTTTAAGTTCCTGTTTGACCTGGCTTCAAATGACGGGTTAATGTCTAACTCGAAGTTTAGGTTCATGTTTGACCTGGTTTCGAACAATGGGTTCATGTCTGACTCGATGTTTAGGTTCATGTTTGACCTGGTCTCAAACGACGGGTTCATGTCTGACTCGACGTTTAGGTTCATGTTTCACCTGGTTTCAAACAATGGGTTCATATCTGACTCGAAGTTTAGGCTCATGTTTGACCTGGTTCAAACGACGGGTACATGTCTGACTGGAAGTTTAGGTTCATGTTTGACTTGGTTTCAAATGATGGGGGCATGTCTGACTCGATGTTTAGGTTCATGTTTGACCTGGTTTCAAACAACGGGTTCATGTCTGACTCGAAGTTTAGGTTCATGTTTGACCTGGTTTCAAACAACGGGTTCATGTTTGATTCGAAGTTTAGGTTCATGTTTGACCTGTCTCAAATGACGGGTTCATGTCTGAGTCGAAGTTTAGGTTCATGTTTGACCTGGTTTCAAACAACGGGTTCATGTCTGACTCGAAGTTTAGTTTCATGTTTGACCTGAGTTCAAACAACGGGTTCATGTTTGACTCGAAGTTTAGGTTCATGTTTGACCTGGTTTCAAACAACGGGTTCATGTCTGACTCGATGTTTTGGTTCATGTTTGACCTGGTTTCAAACAACGGGTTCATGTCTGACTCGAAGTTTAGGTTCACGTTTGACCTGGTTTCAAACAACGGGTTCATGACTGACTCGAAGTTTAGGTTCATGTTTCACCTGGTTTCAAACAATGGGTTCATATCTGACTCTAAGTTTAGGCTCATGTTTGACCTGGTTCAAACGACGGGTACATGTCTGACTGGAAGTTTAGGTTCATGTTTGACTTGGTTTCAAATGATGGGGGCATGTCTGACTCGATGTTTAGGTTCATGTTTGACCTGGTTTCAAAAAACGGGTTCATGTCTGACTCGAAGTTTAGGTTCATGTTTGACCTGGTTTCAAACAATGGGTTCATGTTTGACTCGAAGTTTAGGTTCATGTTTGACCTGGTTTCAAACAAAGGGTTCATGTCTGACTCAAAGTGTAGGTTCATGTTTGACCTGGTTTCAAACGACGAGTTCATGTCTGACTCGAAGTTTAGGATCATGTTTGACCTGGTTTCAAACAAAGGGTTCATGTCTGACTCGAAGTTTAGGTTCATGTGTGTCCTGGTTTCAAACGACGGGTTCATGTCTGACTCGATGTTTAGGTTCATGTTTGACCTGGTTTCAAACAACAGGTTCATGTCTGACTCAAAGTTTAGGTTCATGTTTGACCAGGTTTAAAAGAACGGGTTCATGTCTGTTTCGAAGTTTAGGTTCAAGTTTGACATGGTTTCAAACAATGGGTTCATGTCTGACTCGAAGTTTAGGTTCATGTTTGACCTGGTTTCAAACGACGGGTTCATGTCTAACTCGAGGTTTAGGTTCATGTTTGACATGGTTTCAAATCACGGGTTCATGTCTGACTAGAAGTTTAGGCTCATGTTTGACCTGGTTCAAACGACGGGTTCATGTCTGACTCGAAGTTTAGGTTCATGTTTGACCTGGTTTCAAACAACGAGTTCATATCTGACTCGAAGTTTAGGTTCATGTTTGACCTGAGTTCAAACAACGGGTTCATATCTGACTCGAAGTTTAGGTTCATGTATTACCTGGTTTCAAACAACGGGTTCATGTCTGACTCGAAGTTTAAGTTCCTGTTTGACCTGGCTTCAAATGACGGGTTCATGTCTAACTCGAAGTTTTGGTTCATGTATTACCTGGTTTCAAACAACGGGTTCATGTCTGACACGAAGTTTAAGTTCCTGTTTGACCTGGCTTCAAATGACGGGTTAATGTCTAACTCGAAGTTTAGGTTCATGTTTGACCTGGTTTCGAACAATGGGTTCATGTCTGACTCGATGTTTAGGTTCATGTTTGACCTGGTCTCAAACGACGGGTTCATGTCTGACTCGACGTTTAGGTTCATGTTTCACCTGGTTTCAAACAATGGGTTCATATCTGACTCGAAGTTTAGGCTCATGTTTGACCTGGTTCAAACGACGGGTACATGTCTGACTGGAAGTTTAGGTTCATGTTTGACTTGGTTTCAAATGATGGGGGCATGTCTGACTCGATGTTTAGGTTCATGTTTGACCTGGTTTCAAACAACGGGTTCATGTCTGACTCGAAGTTTAGGTTCATGTTTGACCTGGTTTCAAACAACGGGTTCATGTTTGATTCGAAGTTTAGGTTCATGTTTGACCTGTCTCAAATGACGGGTTCATGTCTGAGTCGAAGTTTAGGTTCATGTTTGACCTGGTTTCAAACAACGGGTTCATGTCTGACTCGAAGTTTAGTTTCATGTTTGACCTGAGTTCAAACAACGGGTTCATGTTTGACTCGAAGTTTAGGTTCATGTTTGACCTGGTTTCAAACAACGGGTTCATGTCTGACTCGATGTTTTGGTTCATGTTTGACCTGGTTTCAAACAACGGGTTCATGTCTGACTCGAAGTTTAGGTTCACGTTTGACCTGGTTTCAAACAACGGGTTCATGACTGACTCGAAGTTTAGGTTCATGTTTCACCTGGTTTCAAACAATGGGTTCATATCTGACTCTAAGTTTAGGCTCATGTTTGACCTGGTTCAAACGACGGGTACATGTCTGACTGGAAGTTTAGGTTCATGTTTGACTTGGTTTCAAATGATGGGGGCATGTCTGACTCGATGTTTAGGTTCATGTTTGACCTGGTTTCAAAAAACGGGTTCATGTCTGACTCGAAGTTTAGGTTCATGTTTGACCTGGTTTCAAACAATGGGTTCATGTTTGACTCGAAGTTTAGGTTCATGTTTGACCTGGTTTCAAACAAAGGGTTCATGTCTGACTCAAAGTTTAGGTTCATGTTTGACCTGGTTTCAAACGACGAGTTCATGTCTGACTCGAAGTTTAGGATCATGTTTGACCTGGTTTCAAACAAAGGGTTCATGTCTGACTCGAAGTTTAGGTTCATGTGTGTCCTGGTTTCAAACGACGGGTTCATGTCTGACTCGATGTTTAGGTTCATGTTTGACCTGGTTTCAAACAACAGGTTCATGTCTGACTCAAAGTTTAGGTTCATGTTTGACCAGGTTTAAAAGAACGGGTTCATGTCTGTTTCGAAGTTTAGGTTCAAGTTTGACATGGTTTCAAACAATGGGTTCATGTCTGACTCGAAGTTTAGGTTCATGTTTGACCTGGTTTCAAACGACGGGTTCATGTCTAACTCGAGGTTTAGGTTCATGTTTGACATGGTTTCAAATCACGGGTTCATGTCTGACTAGAAGTTTAGGCTCATGTTTGACCTGGTTCAAACGACGGGTTCATGTCTGACTCGAAGTTTAGGTTCATGTTTGACCTGGTTTCAAACAACGAGTTCATATCTGACTCGAAGTTTAGGTTCATGTTTGACCTGAGTTCAAACAACGGGTTCATATCTGACTCGAAGTTTAGGTTCATGTATTACCTGGTTTCAAACAACGGGTTCATGTCTGACTCGAAGTTTAAGTTCCTGTTTGACCTGGCTTCAAATGACGGGTTCATGTCTAACTCGAAGTTTTGGTTCATGTATTACCTGGTTTCAAACAACGGGTTCATGTCTGACACGAAGTTTAAGTTCCTGTTTGACCTGGCTTCAAATGACGGGTTAATGTCTAACTCGAAGTTTAGGTTCATGTTTGACCTGGTTTCGAACAATGGGTTCATGTCTGACTCGATGTTTAGGTTCATGTTTGACCTGGTCTCAAACGACGGGTTCATGTCTGACTCGACGTTTAGGTTCATGTTTCACCTGGTTTCAAACAATGGGTTCATATCTGACTCGAAGTTTAGGCTCATGTTTGACCTGGTTCAAACGACGGGTACATGTCTGACTGGAAGTTTAGGTTCATGTTTGACTTGGTTTCAAATGATGGGGGCATGTCTGACTCGATGTTTAGGTTCATGTTTGACCTGGTTTCAAACAACGGGTTCATGTCTGACTCGAAGTTTAGGTTCATGTTTGACCTGGTTTCAAACAACGGGTTCATGTTTGATTCGAAGTTTAGGTTCATGTTTGACCTGTCTCAAATGACGGGTTCATGTCTGAGTCGAAGTTTAGGTTCATGTTTGACCTGGTTTCAAACAACGGGTTCATGTCTGACTCGAAGTTTAGTTTCATGTTTGACCTGAGTTCAAACAACGGGTTCATGTTTGACTCGAAGTTTAGGTTCATGTTTGACCTGGTTTCAAACAACGGGTTCATGTCTGACTCGATGTTTTGGTTCATGTTTGACCTGGTTTCAAACAACGGGTTCATGTCTGACTCGAAGTTTAGGTTCACGTTTGACCTGGTTTCAAACAACGGGTTCATGACTGACTCGAAGTTTAGGTTCATGTTTCACCTGGTTTCAAACAATGGGTTCATATCTGACTCTAAGTTTAGGCTCATGTTTGACCTGGTTCAAACGACGGGTACATGTCTGACTGGAAGTTTAGGTTCATGTTTGACTTGGTTTCAAATGATGGGGGCATGTCTGACTCGATGTTTAGGTTCATGTTTGACCTGGTTTCAAAAAACGGGTTCATGTCTGACTCGAAGTTTAGGTTCATGTTTGACCTGGTTTCAAACAATGGGTTCATGTTTGACTCGAAGTTTAGGTTCATGTTTGACCTGGTTTCAAACAAAGGGTTCATGTCTGACTCAAAGTTTAGGTTCATGTTTGACCTGGTTTCAAACGACGAGTTCATGTCTGACTCGAAGTTTAGGATCATGTTTGACCTGGTTTCAAACAAAGGGTTCATGTCTGACTCGAAGTTTAGGTTCATGTGTGTCCTGGTTTCAAACGACGGGTTCATGTCTGACTCGATGTTTAGGTTCATGTTTGACCTGGTTTCAAACAACAGGTTCATGTCTGACTCAAAGTTTAGGTTCATGTTTGACCAGGTTTAAAAGAACGGGTTCATGTCTGTTTCGAAGTTTAGGTTCAAGTTTGACATGGTTTCAAACAATGGGTTCATGTCTGACTCGAAGTTTAGGTTCATGTTTGACCTGGTTTCAAACGACGGGTTCATGTCTAACTCGAGGTTTAGGTTCATGTTTGACATGGTTTCAAATCACGGGTTCATGTCTGACTAGAAGTTTAGGCTCATGTTTGACCTGGTTCAAACGACGGGTTCATGTCTGACTCGAAGTTTAGGTTCATGTTTGACCTGGTTTCAAACAACGAGTTCATATCTGACTCGAAGTTTAGGTTCATGTTTGACCTGAGTTCAAACAACGGGTTCATATCTGACTCGAAGTTTAGGTTCATGTATTACCTGGTTTCAAACAACGGGTTCATGTCTGACTCGAAGTTTAAGTTCCTGTTTGACCTGGCTTCAAATGACGGGTTCATGTCTAACTCGAAGTTTTGGTTCATGTATTACCTGGTTTCAAACAACGGGTTCATGTCTGACACGAAGTTTAAGTTCCTGTTTGACCTGGCTTCAAATGACGGGTTAATGTCTAACTCGAAGTTTAGGTTCATGTTTGACCTGGTTTCGAACAATGGGTTCATGTCTGACTCGATGTTTAGGTTCATGTTTGACCTGGTCTCAAACGACGGGTTCATGTCTGACTCGACGTTTAGGTTCATGTTTCACCTGGTTTCAAACAATGGGTTCATATCTGACTCGAAGTTTAGGCTCATGTTTGACCTGGTTCAAACGACGGGTACATGTCTGACTGGAAGTTTAGGTTCATGTTTGACTTGGTTTCAAATGATGGGGGCATGTCTGACTCGATGTTTAGGTTCATGTTTGACCTGGTTTCAAACAACGGGTTCATGTCTGACTCGAAGTTTAGGTTCATGTTTGACCTGGTTTCAAACAACGGGTTCATGTTTGATTCGAAGTTTAGGTTCATGTTTGACCTGTCTCAAATGACGGGTTCATGTCTGAGTCGAAGTTTAGGTTCATGTTTGACCTGGTTTCAAACAACGGGTTCATGTCTGACTCGAAGTTTAGTTTCATGTTTGACCTGAGTTCAAACAACGGGTTCATGTTTGACTCGAAGTTTAGGTTCATGTTTGACCTGGTTTCAAACAACGGGTTCATGTCTGACTCGATGTTTTGGTTCATGTTTGACCTGGTTTCAAACAACGGGTTCATGTCTGACTCGAAGTTTAGGTTCACGTTTGACCTGGTTTCAAACAACGGGTTCATGACTGACTCGAAGTTTAGGTTCATGTTTCACCTGGTTTCAAACAATGGGTTCATATCTGACTCTAAGTTTAGGCTCATGTTTGACCTGGTTCAAACGACGGGTACATGTCTGACTGGAAGTTTAGGTTCATGTTTGACTTGGTTTCAAATGATGGGGGCATGTCTGACTCGATGTTTAGGTTCATGTTTGACCTGGTTTCAAAAAACGGGTTCATGTCTGACTCGAAGTTTAGGTTCATGTTTGACCTGGTTTCAAACAATGGGTTCATGTTTGACTCGAAGTTTAGGTTCATGTTTGACCTGGTTTCAAACAAAGGGTTCATGTCTGACTCAAAGTTTAGGTTCATGTTTGACCTGGTTTCAAACGACGAGTTCATGTCTGACTCGAAGTTTAGGATCATGTTTGACCTGGTTTCAAACAAAGGGTTCATGTCTGACTCGAAGTTTAGGTTCATGTGTGTCCTGGTTTCAAACGACGGGTTCATGTCTGACTCGATGTTTAGGTTCATGTTTGACCTGGTTTCAAACAACAGGTTCATGTCTGACTCAAAGTTTAGGTTCATGTTTGACCAGGTTTAAAAGAACGGGTTCATGTCTGTTTCGAAGTTTAGGTTCAAGTTTGACATGGTTTCAAACAATGGGTTCATGACTGACTCGAAGTTTAGGTTCATGTTTCACCTGGTTTCAAACAATGGGTTTATATCTGACTCGAAGTTTAGGCTCATGTTTGACATGGTTTCAAATCACGGGTTCATGTCTGACTAGAAGTTTAGGCTCATGTTTGACCTGGTTCAAACGACGGGTTCATGTCTGACTCGAAGTTTAGGTTCATGTTTGACCTGGTTTCAAACAACGAGTTCATATCTGACTCGAAGTTTAGGTTCATGTTTGACCTGAGTTCAAACAACGGGTTCATATCTGACTCGAAGTTTAGGTTCATGTATTACCTGGTTTCAAACAACGGGTTCATGTCTGACTCGAAGTTTAAGTTCCTGTTTGACCTGGCTTCAAATGACGGGTTCATGTCTAACTCGAAGTTTTGGTTCATGTATTACCTGGTTTCAAACAACGGGTTCATGTCTGACACGAAGTTTAAGTTCCTGTTTGACCTGGCTTCAAATGACGGGTTAATGTCTAACTCGAAGTTTAGGTTCATGTTTGACCTGGTTTCGAACAATGGGTTCATGTCTGACTCGATGTTTAGGTTCATGTTTGACCTGGTCTCAAACGACGGGTTCATGTCTGACTCGACGTTTAGGTTCATGTTTGACCTGGTTTCAAACAATGGGTTCATGTTTGACTCGAAGTTTAGGTTCATGTTTGACCTGGTTTCAAACAACGGGTTCATGACTGACTCGAAGTTTAGGTTCATGTTTCACCTGGTTTCAAACAATGGGTTCATATCTGACTCGAAGTTTAGGCTCATGTTTGACCTGGTTCAAACGACGGGTACATGTCTGACTGGAAGTTTAGGTTCATGTTTGACTTGGTTTCAAATGATGGGGGCATGTCTGACTCGATGTTTAGGTTCATGTTTGACCTGGTTTCAAACAACGGGTTCATGTCTGACTCGAAGTTTAGGTTCATGTTTGACCTGGTTTCAAACAACGGGTTCATGTTTGATTCGAAGTTTAGGTTCATGTTTGACCTGTCTCAAATGACGGGTTCATGTCTGAGTCGAAGTTTAGGTTCATGTTTGACCTGGTTTCAAACAACGGGTTCATGTCTGACTCGAAGTTTAGTTTCATGTTTGACCTGAGTTCAAACAACGGGTTCATGTTTGACTCGAAGTTTAGGTTCATGTTTGACCTGGTTTCAAACAACGGGTTCATGTCTGACTCGATGTTTTGGTTCATGTTTGACCTGGTTTCAAACAACGGGTTCATGTCTGACTCGAAGTTTAGGTTCACGTTTGACCTGGTTTCAAACAACGGGTTCATGACTGACTCGAAGTTTAGGTTCATGTTTCACCTGGTTTCAAACAATGGGTTCATATCTGACTCTAAGTTTAGGCTCATGTTTGACCTGGTTCAAACGACGGGTACATGTCTGACTGGAAGTTTATGTTCATGTTTGACTTGGTTTCAAATGATGGGGGCATGTCTGACTCGATGTTTAGGTTCATGTTTGACCTGGTTTCAAAAAACGGGTTCATGTCTGACTCGAAGTTTAGGTTCATGTTTGACCTGGTTTCAAACAATGGGTTCATGTTTGACTCGAAGTTTAGGTTCATGTTTGACCTGGTTTCAAACAAAGGGTTCATGTCTGACTCAAAGTTTAGGTTCATGTTTGACCTGGTTTCAAACGACGAGTTCATGTCTGACTCGAAGTTTAGGATCATGTTTGACCTGGTTTCAAACAAAGGGTTCATGTCTGACTCGAAGTTTAGGTTCATGTGTGTCCTGGTTTCAAACGACGGGTTCATGTCTGACTCGATGTTTAGGTTCATGTTTGACCTGGTTTCAAACAACAGGTTCATGTCTGACTCAAAGTTTAGGTTCATGTTTGACCAGGTTTAAAAGAACGGGTTCATGTCTGTTTCGAAGTTTAGGTTCAAGTTTGACATGGTTTCTAACAATGGGTTCATGTCTGACTCGAAGTTTAGGTTCATGTTTGACCTGGTTTCAAACGACGGGTTCATGTCTAACTCGAGGTTTAGGTTCATGTTTGACATGGTTTCAAATCACGGGTTCATGTCTGACTAGAAGTTTAGGCTCATGTTTGACCTGGTTCAAACGACGGGTTCATGTCTGACTCGAAGTTTAGGTTCATGTTTGACCTGGTTTCAAACAACGAGTTCATATCTGACTCGAAGTTTAGGTTCATGTTTGACCTGAGTTCAAACAACGGGTTCATATCTGACTCGAAGTTTAGGTTCATGTATTACCTGGTTTCAAACAACGGGTTCATGTCTGACTCGAAGTTTAAGTTCCTGTTTGACCTGGCTTCAAATGACGGGTTCATGTCTAACTCGAAGTTTTGGTTCATGTATTACCTGGTTTCAAACAACGGGTTCATGTCTGACACGAAGTTTAAGTTCCTGTTTGACCTGGCTTCAAATGACGGGTTAATGTCTAACTCGAAGTTTAGGTTCATGTTTGACCTGGTTTCGAACAATGGGTTCATGTCTGACTCGATGTTTAGGTTCATGTTTGACCTGGTCTCAAACGACGGGTTCATGTCTGACTCGACGTTTAGGTTCATGTTTGACCTGGTTTCAAACAATGGGTTCATGTTTGACTCGAAGTTTAGGTTCATGTTTGACCTGGTTTCAAACAAAGGGTTCATGTCTGACTCAAAGTTTAGGTTCATGTTTGACCTGGTTTCAAACGACGAGTTCATGTCTGACTCGAAGTTTAGGATCATGTTTGACCTGGTTTCAAACAAAGGGTTCATGTCTGACTCGAAGTTTAGGTTCATGTGTGTCCTGGTTTCAAACGACGGGTTCATGTCTGACTCGATGTTTAGGTTCATGTTTGACCTGGTTTCAAACAACAGGTTCATGTCTGACTCAAAGTTTAGGTTCATGTTTGACCAGGTTTAAAAGAACGGGTTCATGTCTGTTTCGAAGTTTAGGTTCAAGTTTGACATGGTTTCAAACAATGGGTTCATGTCTGACTCGAAGTTTAGGTTCATGTTTGACCTGGTTTCAAACGACGGGTTCATGTCTAACTCGAGGTTTAGGTTCATGTTTGACATGGTTTCAAATCACGGGTTCATGTCTGACTAGAAGTTTAGGCTCATGTTTGACCTGGTTCAAACGACGGGTTCATGTCTGACTCGAAGTTTAGGTTCATGTTTGACCTGGTTTCAAACAACGAGTTCATATCTGACTCGAAGTTTAGGTTCATGTTTGACCTGAGTTCAAACAACGGGTTCATATCTGACTCGAAGTTTAGGTTCATGTATTACCTGGTTTCAAACAACGGGTTCATGTCTGACTCGAAGTTTAAGTTCCTGTTTGACCTGGCTTCAAATGACGGGTTCATGTCTAACTCGAAGTTTTGGTTCATGTATTACCTGGTTTCAAACAACGGGTTCATGTCTGACACGAAGTTTAAGTTCCTGTTTGACCTGGCTTCAAATGACGGGTTAATGTCTAACTCGAAGTTTAGGTTCATGTTTGACCTGGTTTCGAACAATGGGTTCATGTCTGACTCGATGTTTAGGTTCATGTTTGACCTGGTCTCAAACGACGGGTTCATGTCTGACTCGACGTTTAGGATCATGTTTGACTTGGTTTCAAACAACGGGTTCATGTCTGACTCGAAGTTTAGGTTCACGTTTGACCTTGTTTCAAACGACGGGTTCATGTCGGACTCGATGTTTAGGTTCATGTTTGACCTGTTTTCAAACAACGGGTTCATGTCTGACTCGAAGTTTAGGTTCATGTTTGACCTGGTTTCAAACAACATGTTCATGTCTGACTCGAAATTTAGGTTCATGTTTGACCTTGTTTTAAACAACGGGTTCATGACTGACTCGAAGTTTAGGTTCATGTTTCACCTGGTTTCAAACATCGAGTTCATGTCTGACTCGAAGTTTAGGCTCATGTTTGACCTGGTTCAAACGATGGGTACATGTCTGACTGGAAGTTAAGGTTCATGTTTGACCTGGTTTCAAACAACGAGTTCATATCTGACTTGAAGTTTAGGTTCATGTTTGACCTGAGTTCAAACAACGAGTTCATGTCTGACTCAAAGTTTAGGTTCATGTTTGACCTAGTTTCAAACAACGGGTTCATGTCTGACTCGAAGTTTAAGTTCATATTTGACCTGTCTTCAATCAACGGGTTCATGTCTGACTCGAAGTTTAGGTTCATCTTTGACCTGGTTTCAAACAATGGGTTCATGTCTGACTCGAAGTTTAGGTTCATGTTTGACCTTGATTCAAACGACGGGTTCATGTCTGACTCGATGTTTAGGTTCATGTTTGACCTGGTTTCAAACAACGGGTTAATGTCTGACTCGAAGTTTAGGTTCATGTTTCACCTGGTTTCAAACAACGGGTTCATGTTTGATTCGAAGTTTAGGTTTTATGTTTGACCTGTCTTAAATGATGGGTTCATGTCTGACTCGAAGTTTAGGTTCATGTTTGACCTGGTTTCAAACAACGGGTTCATGTCTGACTCGAAGTTTAGTTTCGTGTTTGACCTGAGTTCAAACAACGGGTTCATGTTTGACTCGAAGTTTAGGTTCATGTTTGACCTGGTTTCAAACAACGGGTTCATGTCTGACTCGAAGTTTAGGTTCATGTTTGAACTGGTTTCAAACAACGGGTTCATGACTGACTCGAAGTTTAGGTTCATGTTTCACCTGGTTTCAAACAACGGGTTCATATCTGACTCGAAGTTTAGGCTCATGTTTGACCTGGTACAAACGACGGGTACATGTCTGACTGGAAGTTTAGGTTCATGTTTGACCTGGTTTCGAACAATGGGTTCATGTCTGACTCGAAGTTTAGGTTCATGTTTGACCTGGTCTCAAACGACGGGTTCATGTCTGACTCGACGTTTAGGATCATGTTTGACTTGGTTTCAAACAACGGGTTCATGTCTGACTCGAAGTTTAGGTTCACGTTTGACCTTGTTTCAAACGACGGGTTCATGTCGGACTCGATGTTTAGGTTCATGTTTGACCTGTTTTCAAACAACGGGTTCATGTCTGACTCGAAGTTTAGGTTCATGTTTGACCTGGTTTCAAACAACATGTTCATGTCTGACTCGAAATTTAGGTTCATGTTTGACCTGGTTTTAAACAACGGGTTCATGACTGACTCGAAGTTTAGGTTCATGTTTCACCTGGTTTCAAACATCGAGTTCATGTCTGACTCGAAGTTTAGGCTCATGTTTGACCTGGTTCAAACGATGGGTACATGTCTGACTGGAAGTTTAGGTTCATGTTTGACCTGGTTTCAAACAACGAGTTCATATCTGACTCGAAGTTTAGGTTCATGTTTGACCTGAGTTCAAACAACGAGTTCATGTCTGACTCAAAGTTTAGGTTCATGTTTGACCTAGTTTCAAACAACGGGTTCATGTCTGACTCGAAGTTTAAGTTCATATTTGACCTGTCTTCAATCAACGGGTTCATGTCTGACTCGAAGTTTAGGTTCATCTTTGACCTGGTTTCAAACAATGGGTTCATGTCTGACTCGAAGTTTAGGTTCATGTTTGACCTTGATTCAAACGACGGGTTCATGTCTGACTCGATGTTTAGGTTCATGTTTGACCTGGTTTCAAACAACGGGTTAATGTCTGACTCGAAGTTTAGGTTCATGTTTCACCTGGTTTTAAACAACGGGTTCATGTTTGATTCGAAGTTTAGGTTTTATGTTTGACCTGTCTTAAATGATGGGTTCATGTCTGACTCGAAGTTTAGGTTCATGTTTGACCTGGTTTCAAACAACGGGTTCATGTCTGACTCGAAGTTTAGTTTCATGTTTGACCTGAGTTCAAACAACGGGTTCATGTTTGACTCGAAGTTTAGGTTCATGTTTGACCTGGTTTCAAACAACGGGTTCATGTCTGACTCGAAGTTTAGGTTCATGTTTGAACTGGTTTCAAACAACGGGTTCATGACTGACTCGAAGTTTAGGTTCATGTTTCACCTGGTTTCAAACAACGGGTTCATATCTGACTCGAAGTTTAGGCTCATGTTTGACCTGGTACAAACGACGGGTACATGTCTGACTGGAAGTTTAGGTTCATGTTTGACCTGGTTTCAAACAACGGGTTCATGTCTGACTCGAAGTTTAGGTTCATGTTTGACCTGGTTTCAAACAACGTGTTCATGTCTGACTCGAAGTTTAGGTTCATGTTTGACCTGGTTTCAAACAACGGGTTAATGACTGACTCGAAGTTTAGGTTCATGTATTACCTGGTTTCAAACAACGGGTTCATGTCTGACTCGAAGTTTAGGTTCATGTTTGACCTGGTTTCAAACAACGAGTTCAAGTCTGACTCGAAGTTTAGGTTCATGTTTGACCTGGTTTCAAACAACGGGTTAATGACTGACTCGAAGTTTAGGTTCATGTTTCACCTGGTTTCAAACATCGAGTTCATGTCTGACTCGAAGTTTAGGCTCATGTTTGACCTAGTTCAAACGATGGGTACATGTCTGACTGGAAGTTTAGGTTCATGTTTGACCTGGTTTCAAACAACGAGTTCATATCTGACTCGAAGTTTAGATTCATGTTTGACCTGAGTTCAAACAACGAGTTCATGTCTGACTCGAAGTTTAGGTTCATCTTTGACCTGGTTTCAAATAATGGGTTCATGTCTGACACGAAGTTTAGGTTCATGTTTGACCTTGTTTCAAACGACGGGTTCATGTCTGACTCGCTGTTTAGGTTCATGTTTGACCTGGTTTCAAACAACGGGTTCATGTCTGACTCGAAGTTTAGGTTCATGTTTGACCTGGTTTCAAACAACGGGTTCATGTTTGATTCGAAGTTTAGGTTCATGTTTGACCTGTCTCAAATGACGGGTTCATGTCTGACTCAAAGTTTAGGTTCATGTTTGACCTGGTTCCAAACAACGGGTTCATGTCTGACTCGAAGTTTAGTTTCATGTTTGACCTGAGTTCAAACAACGGGTTCATGTTTGACTCGAAGTTTAGGTTCATGTTTGACCTGGTTTCAAACAACGGGTTCATGTCTGACTCGATGTTTAGGTTCATGTTTGACCTGGTTTCAAACAACGGGTTCATGTCTGACTCAAAGTTTAGGTTCATGTTTGACCTGGTTTCAAACGACGAGTTCATGTCTGACTCGAAGTTTAGGATCATGTTTGACCTGGTTTCAAACAAAGGGTTCATGTCTGACTCGAAGTTTAGGTTCATGTGTGTCCTGGTTTCAAACGACGGGTTCATGTCTGACTCGATGTTTAGGTTCATGTTTGACCTGGTTTCAAACAACAGGTTCATGTCTGACTCAAAGTTTAGGTTCATGTTTGACCAGGTTTAAAAGAACGGGTTCATGTCTGTTTCGAAGTTTAGGTTCAAGTTTGACATGGTTTCAAACAATGGGTTCATGTCTGACTCGAAGTTTAGGTTCATGTTTGACCTGGTTTCAAACGATGGGTTCATGTCTAACTCGAGGTTTAGGTTCATGTTTGACATGGTTTCAAATCACGGGTTCATGTCTGACTAGAAGTTTAGGCTCATGTTTGACCTGGTTCAAACGACGGGTTCATGTCTGACTCGAAGTTTAGGTTCATGTTTGACCTGGTTTCAAACAACGAGTTCATATCTGACTCGAAGTTTAGGTTCATGTTTGACCTGAGTTCAAACAACGGGTTCATATCTGACTCGAAGTTTAGGTTCATGTATTACCTGGTTTCAAACAACGGGTTCATGTCTGACTCGAAGTTTAAGTTCCTGTTTGACCTGGCTTCAAATGACGGGTTCATGTCTAACTCGAAGTTTTGGTTCATGTATTACCTGGTTTCAAACAACGGGTTCATGTCTGACACGAAGTTTAAGTTCCTGTTTGACCTGGCTTCAAATGACGGGTTAATGTCTAACTCGAAGTTTAGGTTCATGTTTGACCTGGTTTCGAACAATGGGTTCATGTCTGACTCGAAGTTTAGGTTCATGTTTGACCTGGTCTCAAACGACGGGTTCATGTCTGACTCGACGTTTAGGATCATGGTTGACTTGGTTTCAAACAACGGGTTCATGTCTGACTCGAAGTTTAGGTTCACGTTTGACCTTGTTTCAAACGACGGGTTCATGTCGGACTCGATGTTTAGGTTCATATTTGACCTGTTTTCAAACAACGGGTTCATGTCTGACTCGAAGTTTAGGTTCATGTTTGACCTGGTTTAAAACAACATATTCATGTCTGACTCGAAATTTAGGTTCATGTTTGACCTGGTTTTAAACAACGGGTTCATGACTGACTCGAAGTTTAGGTTCATGTTTCACCTGGTTTCAAACATCGAGTTCATGTCTGACTCGAAGTTTAGGCTCGTGTTTGACCTGTTTCAAACGATGGGTACATGTCTGACTGGAAGTTTAGGTTCATGTTTGACTTGGTTTCAAACAACGAGTTCATATCTGACTCGAAGTTTAGGTTCATGTTTGACCTGAGTTCAAACAACGAGTTCATGTCTGACTCAAAGTTTAGGTTCATGTTTGACCTAGTTTCAAACAACGGGTTCATGTCTGACTCGAAGTTTAAGTTAATATTTGACCTGTCTTCAATCAACGGGTTCATGTCTGACTCGAAGTTTAGGTTCATCTTTGACCTGGTTTCAAACAATGGGTTCATGTCTGACTCGAAGTTTAGGTTCATGTTTGACCTTGTTTCAAACGACGGGTTCATGTCTGACTCGATGTTTAGGTTCATGTTTGACCTGGTTTCAAACAACGGGTTAATGTCTGACTCGAAGTTTAGGTTCATGTTTCACCTGGTTTCAAACAACGGGTTCATGTTTGATTCGAAGTTTAGGTTCATGTTTGACCTGTCTTAAATGATGGGTTCATGTCTGACTCGAAGTTTAGGTTCATGTTTGACCTGGTTTCAAACAACGGGTTCATGTCTGACTCGAAGTTTAGTTTCATGTTTGACCTGAGTTCAAACAACGGGTTCATGTTTGACTCGAAGTTTAGGTTCATGTTTGACCTGGTTTCAAACAACGGGTTCATGTCTGACTCGAAGTTTAGGTTCATGTTTGACCTGGTTTCAAACAACGGGTTCATGACTGACTCGAAGTTTAGGTTCATGTTTCACCTGGTTTCAAACAACGGGTTCATATCTGACTCGAAGTTTAGGCTCATGTTTGACCTGGTACAAACGACGGGTACATGTCTGACTGGAAGTTTAGGTTCATGTTTGACCTGGTTTCAAACAACGGGTTCATGTCTTACTCGAAGTTTAAGTTCATGTTTGACCTGGCTTCAAATGACGGGTTCATGTCTGACTCGAAGTTTAGGTTCATGTTTGACATGGTTTCAAATTACGGGTTCATGTGTGACTAGAAGTTTAGGTTTATGATTGACCTGGTTTCAAACAACGGGTTCATGTCTGACTCGAAGTTTAGGTTCAGGTTTGACCTGGTTTCATACGACGGGTTCATGTCTGACTCGAAGCTTAGGTTCATGTTTGACCTGGTTCAAATGACGGGTTCATGTCTGACTCGAAGTTTAGGTTCATGTTTGACCTGGTTTCAAACAACGGGTTCATGTCTGGCTCGAAGTTTAGTTTCATGTGTGACCTGAGTTCAAACAACGGGTTTATGTCTGACTCGAAGTTTAGGTTCACGTTTGACCTGGTTTCAAACAACGGGTTCATGTGTGACTCGATGTTTAGGTTCATGTTTGACCTGGTTTCAAACAACGGGTTCATGTCTGACTCGAAGTTTAGTTCATGTTTAACCTGGTTTCAATCAACGAGTTCATGACTGACTCGAAGTTTAGGTTCATGTTTCACCTGGTTTCAAATAACGGGTCAATGTCTGACTCGAAGTTTAGGCTCATGTTTGACCTGGTTCAAACGACGGGTACATGTCTGACTGGAAGTTTAGGTTCTTGTTTGATCTAGTTTCAAACAACGAGTTCATATCTGACTCGAAGTTTAGGTTCATGTTTGACCTGAGTTCAAACAACGGGTACATGTCTGACTCGAAGTTTAGGTTCATGTTTGACCTAGTTTCAAACAACGGGTTCATGTCTGACTCGAAGTTTAAGTTCATGTTTGACCTGGCTTCAAATAACGGGTTCATGTCTGACTCGAAGTTTAGGTTCATGTTTGACCTGGTTTCAAACAACGGGTTCATGTCTTACTCGAATTTTAGGTTCATGTTTGACCTTGTTTCAAACGACGGGTTCATGTCTGACTCGATGTTTAGGTTGACGTTTGACCTGGTTTCAAACAACGGGTTCATGTTTGACTAGAAGTTTAGGTTCATGTTTGACCTGATTTCAAACAACGGGTTCATGTTTGATTCGAAGTTTAGGTTCATGTTTGACCTGGTTTCAAACAACGGGTTCATGTCTGACTCGAAGTTTAGGTTCATATTTGACCTGGTTTCAAATGACGGTTTCATGTCTGACTCGAGGTTTAGGTTCATGTTTGACATGGTTTCAAATTACGGGTTCATGTGTGACTAGAAGTTTTGGCTCATGTTTTACCTGGTTCAAACGACGGGTTCATGTCTGACTGGAAGTTTAGGTTCATGTTTGACCTGGTTTCAAACAACGAGTTCATATCTGACTCGAATTTTTGGTTCATGTTTGACCTGAGTTCAACCAACGGGTTCATGTCTGGCTCGAAGTTTAGGTTAATGTTTGAGATAGTTTCAAACAACGGGTTCATGTCTGACTCGAAGTTTAAGTTCATGTTTGACCTGGCTTCAAACGACGGGTTAATGTCTGACTCGATGTTTAGGTTCACGTTTGACCTGGTTTCAAACAACGGGTTCATGTTTGACTCGAAGTTTAGGTTCATGTTTGACCTGGTTTCAAACAATGGGTTAATGTCTGATTCGAAGTTTAGGTTCATGTTTGACCTGGTTTCAAACAACGGGTTCATGTCTGACTCGAAGTTTAGGTTCATGTTTGACCTGGTTTCAAACAACAGGTTCATGTCTGACTCGAAGTTTAGATTCATGTTTGACCTGGTTTCGAACAATGGGTTCATGTCTGACTCGAAGTTTAGGTTCAGGTTTGACCTGGTTTCAAACGACGGGTTCATGTCTGACTCGAAGCTTAGGTTCATGGTTCACCTAGTTCAAATGACGGGTTCATGCCTGACTCGAAGTTTATGTTCATCTTTGACCTGGTTTCAAACAACGGGTTCATGTCTGACTCGAAGTTTAGTTTCATGTTTGACCTGAGTTCAAACAATGGGTTCATGTCTGACTCGAAGTTTAGGTTCATGTTTGACCTGGTTTCAAACAACGGGTTCATGTCTGACACGATGTTTAGGTTCATGTTTGACCTGGTTTCAAACAACGGGTTCATGTCTGACTCGAAGTTTAGGTTCATGTTTGACCTGGTTTCAAACAACGGGTTCATGACTGACTCGAAGTTTAGGTTCATGTTCCACCTGGTTTCAAACAACGGGTTCATGTCTGACTCGAAGTTTAGGCTCATGTTTGACCTGGTTCAAACGACGGGTACATGTCTGACTGGAAGGTTAGGTTCATGTTTGACCTGGTTTCAAACAAGGAGTTCATATCTGACTCGAAGTTTAGGTTCATGTTTGACCTGATTTCAAACAACGGGTTCATGTCTGACTCGAAGTTTAGGTTCATGTTTGACCTAGTTTCAAACAACGGGTTCATATCTGACTCGAAGTTTAAGTTCATGTTTGACCTGGCTTCAAATGACGGGTTCATGTCTGACTCGAAGTTTAGGTTCATGTTTGACCTGGTTTTAAACAACGGGTTCATGTCTTACTCGAATTTTAGGTTCATGTTTGACCTTGTTTCAAACGACGGGTTCATGTCTGACTCGATGTTTAGGTTGACGTTTGACCTGATTTCAAACAACGGGTTCATGTTTGACTCGAAGTTTAGGTTCATGTTTGACCTGGTTTCAAACAACGGGTTCATGTTTGATTCGAAGTTTAGGTTCATGTTTGACCTGGTTTCAAACAACGGGTTCATGTCTGACTCGAAGTTTAGGTTCATATTTGACCTGGTTTCAAATGACGGTTTCATGTCTGACTCGAGGTTTAGGTTTATGTTTGACATGGTTTCAAATGACGGGTTCATGTGTGACTAGAAGTTTTGGCTCATGTTTTACCTGGTTCAAACGACGGGTTCATGTCTGACTGGAAGTTTAGGTTCATGTTTGACCTGGTTTCAAACAACGAGTTCATATCTGACTAGAATTTTTGGTTCATGTTTGACCTGAGTTCAACCAACGGGTTCATGTCTGGCTCGAAGTTTAGGTTAATGTTTGAGATAGTTTCAAACAACGGGTTCATGTCTGACTCGAAGTTTAAGTTCATGTTTGACCTGGCTTCAAACGACGGGTTAATGTCTGACTCGATGTTTAGGTTCACGTTTGACCTGGTTTCAAACAACGGGTTCATGTTTGACTCGAAGTTTAGGTTCATGTTTGACCTGGTTTCAAACAATGGGTTAATGTCTGATTCGAAGTTTAGGTTCATGTTTGACCTGGTTTCAAACAACGGGTTCATGTCTGACTCGAAGTTTAGGTTCATGTTTGACCTGGTTTCAAACAACAGGTTCATGTCTGACTCGAAGTTTAGATTCATGTTTGACCTGGTTTCGAACAATGGGTTCATGTCTGACTCGAAGTTTAGGTTCAGGTTTGACCTGGTTTCAAACGACGGGTTCATGTCTGACTCGAAGCTTAGGTTCATGGTTCACCTAGTTCAAATGACGGGTTCATGCCTGACTCGAAGTTTATGTTCATCTTTGACCTGGTTTCAAACAACGGGTTCATGTCTGACTCGAAGTTTAGTTTCATGTTTGACCTGAGTTCAAACAATGGGTTCATGTCTGACTCGAAGTTTAGGTTCATGTTTGACCTGGTTTCAAACAACGGGTTCATGTCTGACACGATGTTTAGATTCATGTTTGACCTGGTTTCAAACAACGGGTTCATGTCTGACTCGAAGTTTAGGTTCATGTTTGACCTGGTTTCAAACAACGGGTTCATGACTGACTCGAAGTTTAGGTTCATGTTCCACCTGGTTTCAAACAACGGGTTCATGTCTGACTCGAAGTTTAGGCTCATGTTTGACCTGGTTCAAACGACGGGTACATGTCTGACTGGAAGGTTAGGTTCATGTTTGACCTGGTTTCAAACAAGGAGTTCATATCTGACTCGAAGTTTAGGTTCATGTTTGACCTGATTTCAAACAACGGGTTCATGTCTGACTCGAAGTTTAGGTTCATGTTTGACCTAGTTTCAAACAACGGGTTCATATCTGACTCGAAGTTTAAGTTCATGTTTGACCTGGCTTCAAATGACGGGTTCATGTCTGACTCGAAGTTTAGGTTCATGTTTGACCTGGTTTTAAACAACGGGTTCATGTCTTACTCGAATTTTAGGTTCATGTTTGACCTTGTTTCAAACGACGGGTTCATGTCTGACTCGATGTTTAGGTTGACGTTTGACCTGGTTTCAAACAACGGGTTCATGTTTGACTCGAAGTTTAGGTTCATGTTTGACCTGGTTTCAAACAACGGGTTCATGTTTGATTCGAAGTTTAGGTTCATGTTTGACCTGGTTTCAAACAACGGGTTCATGTCTGACTCGAAGTTTAGGTTCATATTTGACCTGGTTTCAAATGACGGTTTCATGTCTGACTCGAGGTTTAGGTTTATGTTTGACATGGTTTCAAATGACGGGTTCATGTGTGACTAGAAGTTTTGGCTCATGTTTTACCTGGTTCAAACGACGGGTTCATGTCTGACTGGAAGTTTAGGTTCATGTTTGACCTGGTTTCAAACAACGAGTTCATATCTGACTCGAATTTTTGGTTCATGTTTGACCTGAGTTCAAACAACGGGTTCATGTCTGACTCGAAGTTTAGGTTAATGTTTGAGATAGTTTCAAACAACGGGTTCATGTCTGACTCGAAGTTTAAGTTCATGTTTGACCTGGCTTCAAACGACGGGTTCATGTCTGACTCGATGTTTAGGTTCACGTTTGACCTGGTTTCAAACAACGGGTTCGTGTTTGACTCGAAGTTTAGGTTCATGTTTGACCTGGTTTCAAACAACGGGTTCATGACTGACTCGAAGTTTAGGTTCATGTTTCACCTGGTTTCAAACAACGGGTTCATGTCTGACTCGAAGTTTAGGCTCATGTTTGACCTGGTTCAAACGACGGGTACATGTCTGACTGGAAGTTTAGGTTCATGTTTGACCTGGTTTCGAACAATGGGTTCATGTCTGACTCGAAGTTTAGGTTCAGGTTTGACCAGGTTTCAAACGACGGGTTCATGTCTGACTCGAAGCTTAGGTTCATGGTTAACCTAGTTCAAATGACGGGTTCATGTCTGACTCGAAGTTTATGTTCATCTTTGACCTGGTTTCAAACAACGGGTTCATGTCTGACTCGAAGTTTAGTTTCATGTTTGACTTGAGTTCAAACAATGGGTTCATGTCTGACTCGAAGTTTAGGTTCATGTTTGACCTGGTTTCAAACAACGGGTTCATGTCTGACACGATGTTTAGGTTCATGTTTGACCTGGTTTCAAACAACGGGTTCATGTCTGACTCGAAGTTTAGGTTCATGTTCGACCTGGTTTCAAACAACGGGTTCATGACTGACTCGAAGTTTAGGTTCATGTTTCACCTGGTTTCAAACAACGGGTTCATGTCTGACTCGAAGTTTAGGCTCATGTTTGACCTGGTTTCAAACAAGGAGTTCATATCTGACTCGAATTTTAGGTTCATGTTTGACCTGATTTCAAACAACGGGTTCATGTCTGACTCGAAGTTTAGGTTCATGTTTGACCTAGTTTCAAACAACGGGTTCATATCTGACTCGAAGTTTAAGTTCATGTTTGACCTGGCTTCAATTGACGGGTTCATGTCTGACTCGAAGTTTAGGTTCATGTTTGACCTGGTTTCAAACAACAGGTTCATGTCTGACTCAAAGTTTAGCTTCATGTTTAACTTGGTTTCAAACAACGGATTCATGTCTGACTCGAAGTTTAGGTTTAGTTTTGACCTGGTTTCAAACGACGGGTTCATGTCTGACTCGAAGTTTAGGCTCATGTTTGACCTGGCTTCAAACGACGGATTCTTGTCTAACTCGAAGTTTAGGTTCAATTTTGACCTGGTTTCAAACAACAAGTTCATATCTGACTCGAATTTTAGGTTCATGTTTGACCTGAGTTCAAACAACGGGTTCATGTCTGACTCGAAGTTTAGGTTCATGTTTGACCTAGATTCAAACAACAGGTTCATGTCTGACTCGAAGTTTAAGTTCATGTTTGACCTGACTTCAAACGACGGGTTCATCTCTGACTCGAAGTTTAGGTTCATGTTTGACCTAGTTTCAAACAACAGGTTCATGTCTGACTCGAAGTTTAGGTTCATGTTTGACCTGGTTTCAAACAACGGGTTCATGTCTGACTCGAAGTTTAGGTTCTGGTTTGACCTAGTTTCAAACGACGGGTTCATGTCTGACTCGAAGTTTAAGTTCATGGTTAACCTGGTTCAAATGACGGGTTCATGTCTGACGCGAAGTTTAGGTTCATGTTTGACCTGGTTTCAAACAACGGGTTCATGTCTGACTCGAAGTTTAGTGTCATGTTTGACCTGAGTTCAAACAACGGGTTCATGTCTGACTCGAAGTTTAGGTTCATGTTTGACCTGGTTTCAAACAACGGGTTCATGTCTGACTCGATGTTTAGGTTCATGTTTGACCTGGTTTCAAACAACGGGTTCATGTCTGACTCAAAGGTCAGTTTCATGCTTGACCTGGTTTCAAACAACGGGTTCATGACTGACTCGAAGTTTAGTTTCATGTTTCACCTGGTTTCAAAAAACGTATTCATGTCTGACTCGAAGTTTAGGTTCAGTTTGACCTGGTTCAAACGACGGGTACATGTCTGACTGGAAGTTTAGGTTCATGTTTGACCTGGTTTCAAACAACGAGTTCATATCTGACTCGAAGTTTAGGTTCATGTTTGACCTGATTTCAAACAACGGGTTCATGACTGACTCGAAGTTTAGGTTTATGTTTGACCTGGTTTCAAACAACGGGTTCATGTCTGACTCGAAGTTTAAGTTCATGTTTGACCTGGCTTCAAATGACGGGTTCATGTCTGACTCGAAGTTTAGGTTCATGTTTGACCTGGTTTCAAACAACAGGTTCATGTCTGACTCGAAGTTTATGTTCATGTTTGACCTGGTTTTAAACAAGGGGTTCATGTCTGACTCGAAGTTTAATTTTAGGTTTGACCTGGTTTCAAACGACGGGTTCATGTCTGACTCGAAGCTTAGGTTCATGTTTGACCTGGCTTCAAACAACGGATTCTTGTCTAACTCGAAGTTTAGGTTCATGTTTGTCCTGGTTTCAAACAATGGGTTCATGTCTGACTCGAAGTTTAGGTTCAGGTTTGACCTGGTTTTAAACGACGGGTTCATGTCTGACTCGAAGCTTAGGTTCATGGTTAACCTAGTTCAAATGATGGGTTCATGTCTGACTCGAAGTTTAGGTTCATCTTTGACCTGGTTTCAAACAACGGGTTCATGTCTGACTCGAAGTTTAGTTTCATGTTTGACCTGAGTTCAAACAATGGGTTCATGTCTGACTCGAAGTTTAGGTTCATGTTTGACCTGGTTTCAAACAACGGGTTCATGTCTGACACGATGTTTAGGTTCATGTTTGACCTGGTTTCAAACAACGGGTTCATGTCTGACTCGAAGTTTAGGTTCATGTTTGACCTGGTTTCAAACAACTTGTTCATGACTGACTCGAAGTTTAGGTTCATGTTTCACCTGGTTTCAAACAACGGGTTCATGTCTGACTCGAAGTTTAGGCTCATGTTTGACCTGGTTCAAATGACGGGTTCATGTCTGACGCGAAGTTTAGGTTCATGTTTGACCTGGTTTCAAACAACGGGTTCATGTCTGACTCAAAGGTCAGGTTCATGCTTGACCTGGTTTCAAACAACGGGTTCATGACTGACTCGAAGTTTAGTTTCATGTTTCACCTGGTTTCAAACAACGTGTTCATGTCTGACTCGAAGTTTAGGTTCAGTTTGACCTGGTTCAAACGACGGGTACATGTCTGACTGGAAGTTTAGGTTCATGTTTGACCTGGTTTCAAATAATGAGTTCATATCTGACTCGAAGTTTAGGTTCATGTTTGACCTGATTTCAAACAACGGGTTCATGACTGACTCGAAGTTTAGGTTCATGTTTGACCTGGTTTCAAACAACGGGTTCATGTCTGACTCGAAGTTTAAGTTCATGTTTGACCTGGCTTCAAATGACGGGTTTATGTCTGACTCGAAGTTTAGGTTCATGTTTGACCTGGTTTCAAACAACGGGTTCTTGTCTAACTCGAAGTTTAGGTTCATGTTTGACCTGGTTTCAAACAAAGGGTTCATGTCTTACTCGAAGCTTAGGTTCATGTTTGACTTGGTTTCAAACGATGGGGGCATGTCTGACTCGATGTTTAGGTTCATGTTTGACCTGGTTTCAAAAAACGGGTTCATGTCTGACTCGAAGTTTAGTTTCATGTTTGACCTGAGTTCAAACAATGGGTTCATGTCTGACTCGAAGTTTAGGTTCATGTTTGACCTGGTTACAAACAACGGGTTCATGTCTGACTCGAAGTTTAGGTTCATGTTTGACCTGGTTTCAAACAACGGGTTCATGTCTGACTCGAAGTTTAGGTCCATGTGTGTCCTGGTTTCAAACGACGGGTTCATGTATGACTAGAAGTTTAGGTTCATGTTTCACCTAGTTTCAAACAACGGGTTCATGTCTGACTCGAAGTTTAGGCTCATGTTTGACCTGGTTCAAACGACGGGTACATGTTTGAGTGGAAGTTTAGGTTCATGTTTGACCTGGTTTCAAACAAGGAGTTCATATCTGGCTCAAAGTTTAGGTTCATGTTTGACCTGATTTCAAACAACGGGTTCATGTCTGACTCGAAGTTTAGGTTCATGTTTGACCTAGTTTCAAACAACGGGTTCATATCTGACTCGAAGTTTAAGTTCATGTTTGACCTGGCTTCAAATGACGGGTTCATGTCTGACTCGAAGTTTAGGTTCATGTTTGACCTGGTTTCACACAACAGGTTCATGTCTGACTCGAAGTTTAGCTTCATGTTTAACTTGGTTTCAAACAACGGATTCATGTCTGACTCGAAGTTTAGGTTTAGTTTTGACCTGGTTTCAAACGACGTGTTCATGTCTGACTCGAAGCTTAGGTTCATGTTTGACCTGGCTTGAAACGACGGATTCTTGTCTAACTTGAAGTTTAGGTTCAAGTTTGACCTGGTTTCAAACAACAAGTTCATATCTGACTCGAATTTTAGGTTCATGTTTGACCTGAGTTCAAACAACGGGTTCATGTCTGACTCGAAGTTTAGGTTCATGTTTGACCTAGTTTCAAACAACGGGTTCATGTCTGACTCGAAGTTTAAGTTCATGTTTGACCTGGCTTCAAACGACGGGTTCATCTCTGACTCGAAGTTTAGGTTCATGTTTGACCTAGTTTCAAACAACAGGTTCATGTCTGACTCGAAGTTTAGGTTCATGTTTGACCTGGTTTCAAACAACGGGTTCATGTCTGACTCGAAGTTTAGGTTCTGGTTTGACCTAGTTTCAAACGACGGGTTCATGTCTGACTCGAAGTTTAAGTTCATGGTTAACCTGGTTCAAATGACGGGTTCATGTCTGACGCGAAGTTTAGGTTCATGTTTGACCTGGTTTCAAACAACGGGTTCATGTCTGACTCGAAGTTTAGTGTCATGTTTGACCTGAGTTCAAACAACGGGTTCATGTCTGACTCGAAGTTTAGGTTCATGTTTGACCTGGTTTCAAACAACGGGTTCATGTCTGACTCGATGTTTAGGTTCATGTTTGACCTGGTTTCAAACAACGGGTTCATGTCTGACTCAAAGGTCAGGTTCATGCTTGACCTGGTTTCAAACAACGGGTTCATGACTGACTCGAAGTTTAGTTTCATGTTTCACCTGGTTTCAAACAACGTGTTCATGTCTGACTCGAAGTTTAGGTTCAGTTTGACCTGGTTCAAACGACGGGTACATGTCTGACTGGATGTTTAGGTTCATGTTTGACCTGGTTTCAAACAACGAGTTCATATCTGACTCGAAGTTTAGGTTCATGTTTGACCTGATTTCAACCAACGGGTTCATGACTGACTCGAAGTTTAGGTTCATGTTTGACCTGGTTTCAAACAACGGGTTCATGTCTGACTCGAAGTTTAAGTTCATGTTTGATCTGGCTTCAAATGACGGGTTCATGTCTGACTCGAAGTTTAGGTTCATGTTTGACCTGGTTTCAAACAACAGGTTCATGTCTGACTCGAAGTTTAGGTTCATGTTTGACCTGGTTTCAAACAACGGGTTCATGTCTGACTCGAAGTTTAGGTTTAGGTTTGACCTGGTTTCAAACGACGGGTTCATGTTTGACTCGAAGCTTAGGTTCATGTTTGACCTGGCTTCAAACAACGGATTCTTGTCTAACTCGAAGTTTAGGTTCATGTTTGACCTGGTTTCAAACAAAGGGTTCATGTCTTACTCGAAGCTTAGGTTCATGTTTGACTTGGTTTCAAACAATGGGGGCATGTCTGACTCGATGTTTAGGTTCATGTTTGACCTGGTTTCAAAAAACAGGTTCATGTCTGACTCGAAGTTTAGTTTCATGTTTGACCTGAGTTCAAACAATGGGTTCATGTCTGACTCGAAGTTTAGGTTCATGTTTGACCTGGTTTCAAACAACGGGTTCATGTCTGACTCGATGTTTAGGTTCATGTTTGACCTGGTTTCAAACAACGGGTTCATGTCTGACTCGATGTTTAGGTCCATGTGTGTCCTGGTTTCAAACGACGGGTTCATGTCTGACTAGAAGTTTAGGTTCATGTTTCACCTAGTTTCAAACAACGGGTTCATGTCTGACTCGAAGTTTAGGCTCATGTTTGACCTGGTTCAAACGACGGGTACATGTCTGAGTGGAAGTTTAGGTTCATGTTTGATCTGGTTTCAATCAACGAGTTCATATTTGACTCGAAGTTTAGGTTCATGTTTGACCTGATTTCAAACAACGGGTTCATGTCTGACTCGAAGTTTAGGTTCATGTATGACCTAGTTTCAAACAACGGGTTCATGTCTGACTCGAAGTTTAAGTTCATGTTTGACCTGGCTTCAAATGATGGGTTCATGTCTGACTCGAAGTGTAGGTTCATGTTTGACATGGTTTCAAACAACAGGTTCATGTCTGACTCGAAGTTTAGGTTCATGTTTGACCTGGTTTCAAACAACGGGTTCATATCTGACTCGAATTTTAGGTTCATGTTTGACCTGAGTTCAAACAACGGGTTCATGTCTGACTCGAAGTTTAGGTTCATGTTTGACCTAGTTTCAAACAACGGGTTCTTGTCTGACTCGAAGTTTAAGTTCATGTTTGACCTGGCTTCAAATGGCGGGTTCATGTCTGACTCGAAGTTTAGGTTCATGTTTGACCTAGTTTCAAACGACGGGTTCATGTCTGACTCGAAGCTTAGGTTCATGGTTAACCTGGTTCAAATGACGGGTTCATGTCTGACTCGAAGTTTAGGTTCATGTTTGACCTGGTTTCAAACAACGGGTTCATGTCTGACTCGAAGTTTAGTTTCATGTTTGACCTGAGTTCAAAAATGGGTTCATGTCTGACTCGAAGTTTAGGTTCATGTTTGACCTGGTTTCAAACAACGGGTTCATGTCTGACTCGATGTTTAGGTTCATGTTTGACCTGGTTTCAAACAACGGGTTCATGTCTGACTCGAAGTTTAGGTTCATGTTTGACCTGGTTTCAAACAACGAGTTCATATCTGACTCGAAGTTTAGGTTCATGTTTGACCTGATTTTAAACAACGGGTTCATGTCTGACTCTAAGTTTAGGTTCATGTTTGACCTAGTTTCAAACAACGGGTTCATGTCTGACTCGAAGTTTAAGTTCATGTTTGACCTGGAATTAAATGATGGGTTCATGTCTGACTCGAAGTTTAGGTTCATGTTTGACCTGGTTTCAAACAACAGGTTCATGTCTGACTCGAAGTTTAGGTTCATGTTTGACCTGGTTTCAAACAACGGGTTCATGTCTGACTCGAAGTTTAGGTTTAGGTTTGACCTAGTTTCAAACGACGGGTTCATGTCTGACTCGAAGCTTAGGTTCATGTTTGACCTAGCTTCAAATGACAGATTCTTATCTAACTCGAAGTTTAGGTTCAAGTTTGACCTGGTTTCAAACAACGAGTTCATATCTGACACGAATTTTAGGTTCATGTTTGACTTGGTTTCAAACGATGGGGGCATGTCTGACTTGAAGTTTAGGTTCATGTTTCACCTGGTTTCAAACAACGGGTTCATATCTGACTGGAAGTTTAGGTTCATGTTTGACATGGTTTCAAACAACGGGTTCATGTCTGACTCGAAGTTTAGGTTCATGTTTGACCTGGTTTCAAACAACGGGTTCATGTCTGACTCGAAGTTTAGGTTTAGGTTTGACCTAGTTTCGAACGACGGGTTCATGTCTGACTCGAAGCTTAGGTTCATGGTTAACCTGGTTCAAATGACGGGTTCATGTCTGACTCGAAGTTTAGTTTCATGTTTGACCTGAGTTCAAAAATGGGTTCATGTCTGACTCGAAGTTTAGGTTCATGTTTGACCTGGTTTCAAACAACGGGTTCATGTCTGACTCGATGTGTAGGTTCATGTTTGACCTGGTTTCAAACAACGGGTTCATGTCTGACTCAAAGTTTAGGTTCATGTTTGACCTGGTTTCAAACAACACGTTCATGTCTGACTCGAACTTTAGGCTCATGTTTGACCTGGTTCAAACGACGGGTACATGTCTGACTGGAAGTTTAGGTTCATGTTTGACCTGGTTTCAAACAACGAGTTCATATCTGACTCGAAGTTTAGGTTCATGTTTGACCTGATTTCAAACAACGGGTTCATGTCTGACTCTAAGTTTAAGTTCATGTTTGACCTAGTTTCAAACAACGGGTTCATGTCTGACTCGAAGTTTAAGTTCATGTTTGACCTGGCTTTAAATGACGGGTTCATGTCTGACTCGAAGTTTAGGTTCATGTTTGACCTGGTTTCAAACAACAGGTTCATGTCTGACTCGAAGTTTAGGTTCATGTTTGACCTGGTTTCAAACAACGGGTTCATGTCTGACTCGAAGTTTAGGTTTAGGTTTGACCTAGTTTCAAACGACGGGTTCATGTCTGACTCGAAGCTTAGGTTCATGTTTGACCTAGCTTCAAATGATGGATTCTTGTCTAACTCGAAGTTTAGGTTCAAGTTTGACCTGGTTTCAAACAACGAGTTCATATGTGACTCGAATTTTAGGTTCATGTTTGACTTGGTTTCAAACGATGGGGGCATGTCTGACTCGAAGTTTAGGTTCATGTTTCACCTGGTTTCAAACAACGGGTTCATATCTGACTCGAAGTTTAGGCTCATGTTTGACCTGGTACAAACGACGGGTACAAGTCTGACTGGAAGTTTAGGTTCATGTTTGACCTGGTCTCAAACAACGAGTTCATATCTGACTCGAAGTTTAGGTTCATGTTTGACCTGTGTTCAAACAACGGGTTCATGTCTAACTCGAAGTTTAGGTTCATGTTTGACCTAGTTTCAAACAACGGGTTCATGTCTAACACGAAGTTTAAGTTCATGTTTGACCTGGCTTCAAATGACGGGTTTATGTCTGACTCGAAGTTTAGGTTCATGTTTGACCTGGTTTCAAACAATGAGTTCATGTCTGACTCGAAGTTTAGGTTCATGTTTGACCTTGTTTCAAACGTCGGGTTCATGTCTGACTCGATGTTTAGGTTCATGTTTGACCTGGTTTCAAACAACGGGTTCATGTCTGACTCGAAGTTTAGGTTCATGTTTGACCTGGTTTCAAACAACGGGTTCATGTTTGATTCAAAGTGTAGGTTCATGTTTGACCTGTCTCAAATGACGGGTTCATGTCTGACTCGAAGTTTAGGTTCATGTTTGACCTGGTTTCAAACAACGGGTTCATTTCTGACCCGAAGTTTAGTTTCATGTTTGACCTGAGTTCAAACAACGGGTTCATGTCTGACTCGAAGTTTAGGTTCATGTTTGCCCTGGTTTCAAACAACGGGTTCATGTCTGACTCGAAGTTTAGGTTCATGTTTGACCTGGTTTCAAACAACGGGTTCATGACTGACTCGAAGTTTAGGTTCATGTTTCACCTGGTTTCAAACAACGAGTTCATGTCTGACTCGAAGATTAGGTTCATGTTTAACCAGGTTTCAAACAACGGGTTCATGTCTGATTCGAAGTTTAGGTTCATGTTTGACCTGGCTTCAAACAATGGGTTCATGTCTGACTCAAAGTTTAGGTTCATGTTTGACCTGGTTTCAAACAACGGGTTCATGTTTGACTCGATGTGTAGGTTCATGTTTGACCTGGTTTCAAACAACGGGTTCATGTCTGACTCAAAGTTTAGGTTCATGTTTGACCTGGTTTCAAACAACAGGTTCATGTCTGACTCGAACTTTAGGCTCATGTTTGACCTGGATCAAACGACGGGTACATGTCTGACTGGAAGTTTAGGTTCATGTTTGACCTGGTTTCAAACAACGAGTTCATATCTGACTCGAAGTTTAGGTTCATGTTTGACCTGATTTCAAACAACGGGTTCATGTCTGACTCTAAGTTTAAGTTCATGTTTGACCTAGTTTCAAACAACGGGTTCATGTCTGACTCGAAGTTTAAGTTCATGTTTGACCTGGCTTTAAATGACGGGTTCATGTCTGACTCGAAGTTTAGGTTCATGTTTGACCTGGTTTCAAACAACAGGTTCATGTCTGACTCGAAGTTTAGGTTCATGTTTGACCTGGTTTCAAACAACGGGTTCATGTCTGACTCGAAGTTTAGGTTTAGGTTTGACATAGTTTCAAACGACGGGTTCATGTCTGACTCGAAGCTTAGGTTCATGTTTGACCTAGCTTCAAATGATGGATTCTTGTCTAACTCGAAGTTTAGGTTCAAGTTTGACCTGGTTTCAAACAACGAGTTCATATGTGACTCGAATTTTAGGTTCATGTTTGACTTGGTTTCAAACGATGGGGGCATGTCTGACTCGAAGTTTAGGTTCATGTTTCACCTGGTTTCAAACAACGGGTTCATATCTGACTCGAAGTTTAGGCTCATGTTTGACCTGGTACAAACGACGGGTACAAGTCTGACTGGAAGTTTAGGTTCATGTTTGACCTGGTTTCAAACAACGAGTTCATATCTGACTCGAAGTTTAGGTTCATGTTTGACCTGTGTTCAAACAACGGGTTCATGTCTAACTCGAAGTTTAGGTTCATGTTTGACCTAGTTTCAAACAACGGGTTCATGTCTAACACGAAGTTTAAGTTCATGTTTGACCTGGCTTCAAATGACGGGTTTATGTCTGACTCGAAGTTTAGGTTCATGTTTGACCTGGTTTCAAACAATGAGTTCATGTCTGACTCGAAGTTTAGGTTCATGTTTGACCTTGTTTCAAACGTCGGGTTCATGTCTGACTCGATGTTTAGGTTCATGTTTGACCTGGTTTCAAACAACGGGTTCATGTCTGACTCGAAGTTTAGGTTCATGTTTGACCTGGTTTCAAACAACGGGTTCATGTTTGATTCAAAGTGTAGGTTCATGTTTGACCTGTCTCAAATGACGGGTTCATGTCTGACTCGAAGTTTAGGTTCATGTTTGACCTGGTTTCAAACAACGGGTTCATTTCTGACCCGAAGTTTAGTTTCATGTTTGACCTGAGTTCAAACAACGGGTTCATGTCTGACTCGAAGTTTAGGTTCATGTTTGACCTGGTTTCAAACAACGGGTTCATGTCTGACTCGAAGTTTAGGTTCATGTTTGACCTGGTTTCAAACAACGGGTTCATGACTGACTCGAAGTTTAGGTTCATGTTTCACCTGGTTTCAAACAACGAGTTCATGTCTGACTCGAAGATTAGGTTCATGTTTAACCAGGTTTCAAACAACGGGTTCATGTCTGATTCGAAGTTTAGGTTCATGTTTGACCTGGCTTCAAACAATGGGTTCATGTCTGACTCGAAGTTTAGGTTCATGTTTGACCTGGTTTCAAATGACGGGTTCATGTCTGACTCGAGGTTTAGGTTCATGTTTGACATGGTTTCAAATGATGGGTTCATGTCTGACTAGAAGTTTAGGCTCATGTTTGACCTGGTTCAAACGACGGGTTCATGTCTGACTCGAAGTTTAGGTTCATGTTTGACCTGGTTTCAAACAACGACTTTATATCTGACTCAAAGTTTAGGTTCATGTTTGACCTGAGTTCAAACAACGGGTTAATGTCTGACTCGAAGTTTAGGTTCATGTTTTACCTGGTTTCAAACAACGGGTTCATGTCTGACTCGAACTTTAAGTTCATGTTTGACTTGCTTCAAATGACGGGTTCATATCTGACTCGAAGTTTAGGTTCATGTTTGACCTGGTTTCAAACAATGGGTTCATGTCTGACTGGAAGTTCAGGTTCATGTTTGACCTGGTTTCGAACGACGGGTTTATGTCTGACTCGACGTTTAGGATCATGTTTGACCTTGTTTCAAACAACGGGTTCATGGCTTACTCGAAGTTTAGGTTCATGTTTGACCTTGTTTCAAACGACGGGTTCATGTCTGACTCGATGTTTAGGTTTATGTTTGACCTGGTTTCAAACAACGGGTTCATGTCTGACTCGAAGTTTAGGTTCATGTTTGACCTGGTTTCAAACAACAGATTCATGTTTGATTCGAAGTTTAGGTTCATTTTTGACCTGGTTTCAAACAACGGGTTCATGTCTGACTCGAAGTTTAGGTTCATATTTCACCTGGTTTCAAATGACGGTTTCATGTCAGACTCGAGGTTTAGGTTCATGTTTGACATGGTTTCAAATGACGGGTTCATGTCTGACTAGAAGTTTAGGCTCATGTTTTACCTGAGTTCAAACAACGGGTTCATGTCTGACTCAAAGTTTAAGTTCATGTTTGACCTGGCTTCAAATGACGGGTTCATGTCTGACTCGAAGTTTAGGTTCATGTTTGACCTAGTTTCAAACGACGGGTTCATGTTTGACTCGAATCTTAGGTTCATGGTTAACCAGGTTTCAAACAACGGGTTCATGTCTGACTCGAAGTTTAGGTTCATGTTTGACCTGGCTTCAAACAATGGGTTCATGTCTGACTCGAAGTTTAGGTTCATGTTTGACCTGGTTTCAAATGACGGGTTCATGTCTGACTCGAGGTTTAGGTTCATGTTTGACATGGTTTCAAATGACGGGTTCATGTCTGACTAGAAGTTTAGGCTCATGTTTGACCTGGTTCAAACGACGGGTTCATGTCTGACTCGAAGTGTAGGTTCATGTTTGACCTAGTTTCAAACAACAACTTTATATCTGACTCGAAGTTTAGGTTCATGTTTGACCTGGTTTCAAACAACGGGTTAATGTCTGACTCGAAGTTTAGTTTCATGTGTGACCTGAGTTCAAACAACGGGTTCATGTCTGACTCGAAGTTTAAGTTCATGTTTGACTTGCTTTAAATGACGGGTTCATGTCTGACTCGAAGTTTAGGTTCATGTTTGACCTGGTTTTAAACAATGGGTTCATGTCTGACTCGAAGTTTAGGTTCATGTTTGACCTGGTTTCAATCAACGGGTTCATGACTTACTCGAAGTTTAGGTTCATGTTTCACCTGGTTTCAAACAACGGGTCCATGTCTGACTCGAAGTTTAGGCTCATGTCTGACCTGGTTCAAACGACGGGTACATGTCTGACTGGAAGTTTAGGTTCATGTTTGACCTGGTTCCAAACAACGAGTTCATATCTGACTCGAAGTTTAGGTTCATGTTTGACCTGAGTTCAAACAACGGGTACATGTCTGACTCGAAGTTTAGGTTCATGTTTGACCTAGTTTCAAACAACGGGTTCATGTCTGACTCGAAGTTTAAGTTCATGTTTGACCTGGCTTCAAATAACGGGTTCATGTCTGACTCGAAGTTTAGGTTCATGTTTGACCTGGTTTCAAACAACGGGTTCATGTCTTACTCGAATTTTAGGTTCATGTTTGACCTTGTTTCAAACGACGGGTTCATGTCTGACTCGATGTTTAGGTTGACGTTTGACCTGGTTTCAAACAACGGGTTCATGTTTGACTCGAAGTTTAGGTTCAAGTTTGACCTGGTTTCAAACAACGGGTTCATGTTTGATTCGAAGTTTAGGTTCATGTTTGACCTGGTTTCAAACAACGGGTTCATGTCTGACTCGATGTTTAGGTTCATATTTGACCTGGTTTCAAATGACGGTTTCATGTCTGACTCGAGGTTTAGGTTCATGTTTGACATGGTTTCAAATGACGGGTTCATGTCTGACTAGAAGTTTTGGCTCATGTTTTACCTGGTTCAAACGACGGGTTCATGTCTGACTGGAAGTTTAGGTTCATGTTTGACCTGGTTTCAAACAACGAGTTCATATCTGACTCGAATTTTTGGTTCATGTTTGACCTGAGTTCAAACAACGGGTTCATGTCTGACTCGAAGTTTAGGTTAATGTTTGAGATAGTTTCAAACAACGGGTTCATGTCTGACTCGAAGTTTAAGTTCATGTTTGACCTGGCTTCAAACGACGGGTTGATGTCTGACTCGATGTTTAGGTTCACGTTTGACCTGGTTTCAAACAACGGGTTCATGTTTGACTCGAAGTGTAGGTTCATGTTTGACCTGGTTTCAAACAACGGGTTCATGTCTGATTCGAAGTTTAGGTTCATGTTTGACCTGGTTTCAAACAACGGGTTCATGTCTGACTCGAAGTTTAGGTTCATGTTTGACCTGGTTTCAAACAACAGGTTCATGTCTGACTCGAGGTTTAGGTTCATGTTTGACCTGGTTTCAAACAATGGGTTCATGTCTGACTCGAAGTTTAGGTTCAGGTTTGACCTGGTTTCAAACGACGGGTTCATGTCTGACTCGAAGCTTAGGTTCATGGTTAACCAAGTTCAAATGACGGGTTCATGTCTGACTCGAAGTTTAGGTTCATCTTTGACCTGGTTTCAAACAACGGGTTCATGTCTGACTCGAAGTTTAGTTTCATGTTTGACCTTAGTTCAAACAATGGGTTCATGTCTGACTCGAAGTTTAGGTTCATGTTTGACCTGGTTTCAAACAACGGGTTCATGTCTGACACGATGTTTAGGTTCATGTTTGACCTAGTTTCAAACAACGGGTTCATGTCTGACTCGAAGTTTAGGTTCATGTTTGACCTGGTTTCAAACAACGGGTTCATGACTGACTCAAAGTTTAGGTTCATGTTTCACCTGGTTTCAAACAACGGGTTCATGTCTGACTCGAAGTTTAGGCTCATGTTTGACCTGGTTCAAACGACGGGTACATGTCTGACTGGAAGTTTAGGTTCATGTTTGACCTGGTTTCAAACAAGGAGTTCATATCTGACTCGAAGTTTAGGTTCATGTTTGACCTGATTTCAAACAACGGGTTCATGTCTGACTCGAAGTTTAGGTTCATGTTTGACCTAGTTTCAAACAACGGGTTCATATCTGACTCGAAGTGTAAGTTCATGTTTGACCTGGCTTCAAATGACGGGTTCATGTCTGACTCGAAGTTTAGGTTCATGTTTGACCTGGTTTCGAACAACAGGTTCATGTCTGACTCGAAGTTTAGCTTCATGTTTAACTTGGTTTCAAACAACGGATTCATGTCTGACTCGAAGTTTAGGTTTAGGTTTGACCTGGTTTCAAACGACGGGTTCATGTCTGACTCGAAGCTTAGGTTCATGTTTGACCTGGCTTCAAACGAAGGATTCTTGTCTAACTCGAAGTTTAGGTTCAAGTTTGACCTAGTTTCAAACAACGGGTTCATATCTGACTCAAATTTTAGGTTCATGTTTGACCTGAGTTCAAACAACGGGTTCATGTCTGACTCGAAGTTTAGGTTCATGTTTGACCTAGTTTTAAACAACGGGTTCATGTCTGACTCGAAGTCTAGGTTCATGTTTGACCTAGTTTCAAACAACGGGTTCATGTCTGACTCGAAGTTTAAGTTCATGTTTGACCTGGAATTAAATGATGTGTTCATGTCTGACTCGAAGTTTAGGTTCATGTTTGACCTGGTTTCAAACAACAGGTTCATGTCTGACTCGAAGTTTAGGTTCATGTTTGACCTGGTTTCAAACAACGGGTTCATGTCTGACTCGAAGTTTAGGTTTAGGTTTGACCTAGTTTCAAACGACGGGTTCATGTCTGACTCGAAGCTTAGGTTCATGTTTGACCTAGCTTCAAATGACGGATTCTTATCTAACTCGAAGTTTAGGTTCAAGTTTGACCTGGTTTCAAACAAAGAGTTCATATCTGACACGAATTTTAGGTTCATGTTTGACTTGGTTTCAAACGATGGGGGCATGTCTGACTCGAAGTTTAGGTTCATGTTTCACCTGGTTTCAAACAACGGGTTCATATCTGACTGGAAGTTTAGGTTCATGTTTGACATGGTTTCAAACAACGGGTTCATGTCTGACTCGAAGTTTAGGTTCATGTTTGACCTGGTTTCAAACAACGGGTTCATGTCTGACTCGAAGTTTAGGTTTAGGTTTGACCTAGTTTCAAACGACGGGTTCATGTCTGACTCGAAGCTTAGGTTCATGGTTAACCTGGTTCAAATGAGGGGTTCATGTCTGACTCGAAGTTTAGTTTCATGTTTGACCTGAGTTCAAAAATGGGTTCATGTCTGACTCGAAGTTTAGGTTCATGTTTGACCTGGTTTCAAACAACGGGTTCATGTCTGACTCGATGTGTAGGTTCATGTTTGACCTGGTTTCAAACAACGGGTTCATGTCTGACTCAAAGTTTAGGTTCATGTTTGACTTGGTTTCAAACAACAGGTTCATGTCTGACTCGAACTTTAGGCTCATGTTTGACCTGGTTCAAACGACGGGTACATGTCTGACTGGAAGTTTAGGTTCATGTTTGACCTGGTTTCAAACAACGAGTTCATATCTGACTCGAAGTTTAGGTTCATGTTTGACCTGATTTCAAACAACGGGTTCATGTCTGACTCTAAGTTTAAGTTCATGTTTGACCTAGTTTCAAACAACGGGTTCATGTCTGACTCGAAGTTTAAGTTCATGTTTGACCTGGCTTTAAATGACGGGTTCATGTCTGACTCGAAGTTTAGGTTCATGTTTGACCTGGTTTCAAACAACAGGTTCATGTCTGACTCGAAGTTTAAGTTCATGTTTGACCTGGTTTCAAACAACGGGTTCATGTCTGACTCGAAGTTTAGGTTTAGGTTTGACCTAGTTTCAAACGACGGGTTCATGTCTGACTCGAAGCTTAGGTTCATGTTTGACCTAGCTTCAAATGATGGATTCTTGTCTAACTCGAAGTTTAGGTTCAAGTTTGACCTGGTTTCAAACAACGAGTTCATATCTGACTCGAATTTTAGGTTCATGTTTGACTTGGTTTCAAACGATGGGGGCATGTCTGACTCGAAGTTTAGGTTCATGTTTCACCTGGTTTCAAACAACGGGTTCATATCTGACTCGAATTTTAGGCTCATGTTTGACCTGGTACAAACGACGGGTACAAGTCTGACTGGAAGTTTAGGTTCATGTTTGACCTGGTTTCAAACAACGAGTTCATATCTGACTCGAAGTTTAGGTTCATGTTTGACCTGTGTTCAAACAACGGGTTCATGTCTAACTCGAAGTTTAGGTTCATGTTTGACCTAGTTTCAAACAACGGGTTCATGTCTAACACGAAGTATAAGTTCATGTTTGACCTGGCTTCAAATGACGGGTTTATGTCTGACTCGAAGTTTAGGTTCATGTTTGACCTGGTTTCAAACAATGAGTTCATGTCTGACTCGAAGTTTAGGTTCATGTTTGACCTTGTTTCAAATGACGGATTCTTATCTAACTCGAAGTTTAGGTTCAAGTTTGACCTGGTTTCAAACAAAGAGTTCATATCTGACACGAATTTTAGGTTCATGTTTGACTTGGTTTCAAACGATGGGGGCATGTCTGACTCGAAGTTTAGGTTCATGTTTCACCTGGTTTCAAACAACGGGTTCATATCTGACTGGAAGTTTAGGTTCATGTTTGACATGGTTTCAAACAACGGGTTCATGTCTGACTCTGAGTTTAGGTTCATGTTTGACCTGGTTTCAAACAACGGGTTCATGTCTGACTCGAAGTTTAGGTTTAGGTTTGACCTAGTTTCAAACGACGGGTTCATGTCTGATTCGAAGCTTAGGTTCATGGTTAACCTGGTTCAAATGACGGGTTCATGTCTGACTCGAAGTTTAGTTTCATGTTTGACCTGAGTTCAAAAATGGGTTCATGTCTGACTCGAAGTTTAGGTTCATGTTTGACCTGGTTTCAAACAACGGGTTCATGTCTGACTCGATGTGTAGGTTCATGTTTGACCTGGTTTCAAACAACGGGTTCATGTCTGACTCAAAGTTTAGGTTCATTTTTGACCTGGTTTCAAACAACAGGTTCATGTCTGACTCGAACTTTAGGCTCATGTTTGACCTGGTTCAAACGACGGGTACATGTCTGACTGGAAGTTTAGGTTCATGTTTGACCTGGTTTCAAACAACGAGTTCATATCTGACTCGAAGTTTAGGTTCATGTTTGACCTGATTTCAAACAACGGGTTCATGTCTGACTCTAAGTTTAAGTTCATGTTTGACCTAGTTTCAAACAACGGGTTCATGTCTGACTCGAAGTTTAAGTTCATGTTTGACCTGGCTTTAAATGACGGGTTCATGTCTGACTCGAAGTTTAGGTTCATGTTTGACCTGGTTTCAAACAACAGGTTCATGTCTGACTCGAAGTTTAGGTTCATGTTTGACCTGGTTTCAAACAACGGGTTCATGTCTGACTCGAAGTTTAGGTTTAGGTTTGACCTAGTTTCAAACGACGGGTTCATGTCTGACTCGAAGCTTAGGTTCATGTTTGACCTAGCTTCAAATGATGGATTCTTGTCTAACTCGAAGTTTAGGTTCAAGTTTGACCTGGTTTCAAACAACGAGTTCATATCTGACTCGAATTTTAGGTTCATGTTTGACTTGGTTTCAAACGATGGGGGCATGTCTGACTCGAAGTTTAGGTTCATGTTTCACCTGGTTTCAAACAACGGGTTCATATCTGACTCGAAGTTTAGGCTCATGTTTGACCTGGTACAAACGACGGGTACAAGTCTGACTGGAAGTTTAGGTTCATGTTTGACCTGGTTTCAAACAACGAGTTCATATCTGACTCGAAGTTTAGGTTCATGTTTGACCTGTGTTCAAACAACGGGTTCATGTCTAACACGAAGTTTAAGTTCATGTTTGACCTGGCTTCAAATGACGGGTTTATGTCTGACTCGAAGTTTAGGTTCATGTTTGACCTGGTTTCAAACAATGAGTTCATGTCTGACTCGAAGTTTAGGTTCATGTTTGACCTTGTTTCAAACGTCGGGTTCATGTCTGACTCGATGTTTAGGTTCATGTTTGACCTGGTTTCAAACAACGGGTTCATGTCTGACTCGAAGTTTAGGTTCATGTTTGACCTGGTTTCAAACAACGGGTTCATGTTTGATTCAAAGTGTAGGTTCATGTTTGACCTGTCTCAAATGACGGGTTCATGTCTGACTCGAAGTTTAGGTTCATGTTTGACCTGGTTTCAAACAACGGGTTCATTTCTGACCCGAAGTTTAGTTTCATGTTTGACCTGAGTTCAAACAACGGGTTCATGTCTGACTCGAAGTTTAGGTTCATGTTTGACCTGGTTTCAAACAACGGGTTCATGTCTGACTCGAAGTTTAGGTTCATGTTTGACCTGGTTTCAAACAACGGGTTCATGACTGACTCGAAGTTTAGGTTCATGTTTCACCTGGTTTCAAACAACGGGTTCATGTCTGATTCGAAGTTTAGGTTCATGTTTGACCTGGCTTCAAACAATGGGTTCATGTCTGACTCGAAGTTTAGGTTCATGTTTGACCTGGTTTCAAATGACGGGTTCATGTCTGACTCGAGGTTTAGGTTCATGTTTGACATGGTTTCAAATGATGGGTTCATGTCTGACTAGAAGTTTAGGCTCATGTTTGACCTGGTTCAAACGACGGGTTCATGTCTGACTCGAAGTTTAGGTTCATGTTTGACCTGGTTTCAAACAACGACTTTATATCTGACTCAAAGTTTAGGTTCATGTTTGACCTGAGTTCAAACAACGGGTTAATGTCTGACTCGAAGTTTAGGTTCATGTTTTATCTAGTTTCAAACAACGGGTTCATGTCTGACTTGAAGTTTAAGTTCATGTTTGACTTGCTTCAAATGACGGGTTCATATCTGACTCGAAGTTTAGGTTCATGTTTGACCTGGTTTCAAACAATGGGTTCATGTCTGACTGGAAGTTCAGGTTCATGTTTGACCTGGTTTCGAACGACGGGTTTATGTCTGACTCGACGTTTAGGATCATGTTTGACCTTGTTTCAAACAACGGGTTCATGGCTTACTTGAAGTTTAGGTTCATGTTTGACCTTGTTTCAAACGACGGGTTCATGTCTGACTCGATGTTTTGGTTTATGTTTGACCTGGTTTCAAACAACGGGTTCATGTCTGACTCGAAGTTTAGGTTCATGTTTGACCTGGTTTCAAACAACGGATTCATGTTTGATTCGAAGTTTAGGTTCATTTTTGACCTGGTTTCAAACAACGGGTTCATGTCTGACTCGAAGTTTAGGTTCATATTTCACCTGGTTTCAAATGACGGTTTCATGTCAGACTCGAGGTTTAGGTTCATGTTTGACATGGTTTCAAATGACGGGTTCATGTCTGACTAGAAGTTTAGGCTCATGTTTTACCTGAGTTCAAACAACGGGTTCATGTCTGACTCGAAGTTTAAGTTCATGTTTGACCTGGCTTCAAATGACGGGTTCATGTCTGACTCGAAGTTTAGGTTCATGTTTGACCTAGTTTCAAACGACGGGTTCATGTTTGACTCGAATCTTAGGTTCATGGTTAACCAGGTTTCAAACAACGGGTTCATGTCTGACTCGAAGTTTAGGTTCATGTTTGACCTGGCTTCAAACAATGGGTTCATGTCTGACTCGAAGTTTAGGTTCATGTTTGACCTGGTTTCAAATGACGGGTTCATGTCTGACTCGAGGTTTAGGTTCATGTTTGACATGGTTTCAAATGACGGGTTCATGTCTGACTAGAAGTTTAGGCTCATGTTTGACCTGGTTCAAACGACGGGTTCATGTCTGACTCGAAGTTTAGGTTCATGTTTGACCTGGTTTCAAACAACAACTTTATATCTGACTCGAAGTTTAGGTTCATGTTTGACCTGGTTTCAAACAACGGGTTAATGTCTGACTCGAAGTTTAGTTTCATGTGTGACCTGAGTTCAAACAACGGGTTCATGTCTGACTCGAAGTTTAAGTTCATGTTTGACTTGCTTCTAATGACGGGTTCATGTCTGACTCGAAGTTTAGGTTCATGTTTGACCTGGTTTTAAACAATGGGTTCATGTCTGACTCGAAGTTTAGGTTCATGTTTGACCTGGTTTCAATCAACGGGTTCATGACTTACTCGAAGTTTAGGTTCATGTTTCACCTGGTTTCAAACAACGGGTCCATGTCTGACTCGAAGTTTAGGCTCATGTCTGACCTGGTTCAAACGACGGGTACATGTCTGACTGGAAGTTTAGGTTCATGTTTGACCTGGTTTCAAACAACGAGTTCATATCTGACTCGAAGTTTAGGTTCATGTTTGACCTGAGTTCAAACAACGGGTACATGTCTGACTCGAAGTTTAGGTTCATGTTTGACCTAGTTTCAAACAACGGGTTCATGTCTGACTCGAAGTTTAAGTTCATGTTTGACCTGGCTTTAAATGACGGGTTCATGTCTGACTCGAAGTTTAGGTTCATGTTTGACATGGTTTCAAACAACAGGTTCATGTCTGACTCGAAGTTTAGGTTCATGTTTGACCTGGTTTCAAACAACGGGTTCATGTCTGACTCGAAGTTTAGGTTTAGGTTTGACCTAGTTTCAAACGACGGGTTCATGTCTGACTCGAAGCTTAGGTTCATGTTTGACCTAGCTTCAAATGATGGATTCTTGTCTAACTCGAAGTTTAGGTTCAAGTTTGACCTGGTTTCAAACAACGAGTTCATATCTGACTCGAATTTTAGGTTCATGTTTGACTTGGTTTCAAACGATGGGGGCATGTCTGACTCGAAGTTTAGGTTCATGTTTCACCTGGTTTCAAACAACGGGTTCATATCTGACTCGAAGTTTAGGCTCATGTTTGACCTGGTACAAACGACGGGTACAAGTCTGACTGGAAGTTTAGGTTCATGTTTGACCTGGTTTCAAACAACGAGTTCATATCTGACTCGAAGTTTAGGTTCATGTTTGACCTGTGTTCAAACAACGGGTTCATGTCTAACACGAAGTTTAAGTTCATGTTTGACCTGGCTTCAAATGACGGGTTTATGTCTGACTCGAAGTTTAGGTTCATGTTTGACCTGGTTTCAAACAATGAGTTCATGTCTGACTCGAAGTTTAGGTTCATGTTTGACCTTGTTTCAAACGTCGGGTTCATGTCTGACTCGATGTTTAGGTTCATGTTTGACCTGGTTTCAAACAACGGGTTCATGTCTGACTCGAAGTTTAGGTTCATGTTTGACCTGGTTTCAAACAACGGGTTCATGTTTGATTCAAAGTGTAGGTTCATGTTTGACCTGTCTCAAATGACGGGTTCATGTCTGACTCGAAGTTTAGGTTCATGTTTGACCTGGTTTCAAACAACGGGTTCATTTCTGACCCGAAGTTTAGTTTCATGTTTGACCTGAGTTCAAACAACGGGTTCATGTCTGACTCGAAGTTTAGGTTCATGTTTGACCTGGTTTCAAACAACGGGTTCATGTCTGACTCGAAGTTTAGGTTCAGGTTTGACCTGGTTTCAAACAACGGGTTCATGACTGACTCGAAGTTTAGGTTCATGTTTCACCTGGTTTCAAACAACGAGTTCATGTCTGACTCGAAGATTAGGTTCATGTTTAACCAGGTTTCAAACAACGGGTTCATGTCTGATTCGAAGTTTAGGTTCATGTTTGACCTGGCTTCAAACAATGGGTTCATGTCTGACTCGAAGTTTAGGTTCATGTTTGACCTGGTTTCAAATGACGGGTTCATGTCTGACTCGAGGTTTAGGTTCATGTTTGACATGGTTTCAAATGATGGGTTCATGTCTGACTAGAAGTTTAGGCTCATGTTTGACCTGGTTCAAACGACGGGTTCATGTCTGACTCGAAGTTTAGGTTCATGTTTGACCTGGTTTCAAACAACGACTTTATATCTGACTCAAAGTTTAGGTTCATGTTTGACCTGAGTTCAAACAACGGGTTAATGTCTGACTCGAAGTTTAGGTTCATGTTTTACCTAGTTTCAAACAACGGGTTCATGTCTGACTTGAAGTTTAAGTTCATGTTTGACTTGCTTCAAATGACGGGTTCATATCTGACTCGAAGTTTAGGTTCATGTTTGACCTGGTTTCAAACAATGGGTTCATGTCTGACTGGAAGTTCAGGTTCATGTTTGACCTGGTTTCGAACGACGGGTTTATGTCTGACTCGACGTTTAGGATCATGTTTGACCTTGTTTCAAACAACGGGTTCATGGCTTACTTGAAGTTTAGGTTCATGTTTGACCTTGTTTCAAACGACGGGTTCATGTCTGACTCGATGTTTTGGTTTATGTTTGACCTGGTTTCAAACAACGGGTTCATGTCTGACTCGAAGTTTAGGTTCATGTTTGACCTGGTTTCAAACAACGGATTCATGTTTGATTCGAAGTTTAGGTTCATTTTTGACCTGGTTTCAAACAACGGGTTCATGTCTGACTCGAAGTTTAGGTTCATATTTCACCTGGTTTCAAATGACGGTTTCATGTCAGACTCGAGGTTTAGGTTCATGTTTGACATGGTTTCAAATGACGGGTTCATGTCTGACTAGAAGTTTAGGCTCATGTTTTACCTGAGTTCAAACAACGGGTTCATGTCTGACTCGAAGTTTAAGTTCATGTTTGACCTGGCTTCAAATGACGGGTTCATGTCTGACTCGAAGTTTAGGTTCATGTTTGACCTAGTTTCAAACGACGGGTTCATGTTTGACTCGAATCTTAGGTTCATGGTTAACCAGGTTTCAAACAACGGGTTCATGTCTGACTCGAAGTTTAGGTTCATGTTTGACCTGGCTTCAAACAATGGGTTCATGGCTGACTCGAAGTTTAGGTTCATGTTTGACCTGGTTTCAAATGACGGGTTCATGTCTGACTCGAGGTTTAGGTTCATGTTTGACATGGTTTCAAATGACGGGTTCATGTCTGACTAGAAGTTTAGGCTCATGTTTGACCTGGTTCAAACGACGGGTTCATGTCTGACTCGAAGTTTAGGTTCATGTTTGACCTGGTTTCAAACAACAACTTTATATCTGACTCGAAGTTTAGGTTCATGTTTGACCTGGTTTCAAACAACGGGTTAATGTCTGACTCGAAGTTTAGTTTCATGTGTGACCTGAGTTCAAACAACGGGTTCATGTCTGACTCGAAGTTTAAGTTCATGTTTGACTTGCTTCTAATGACGGGTTCATGTCTGACTCGAAGTTTAGGTTCATGTTTGACCTGGTTTTAAACAATGGGTTCATGTCTGACTCGAAGTTTAGGTTCATGTTTGACCTGGTTTCAATCAACGGGTTCATGACTTACTCGAAGTTTAGGTTCATGTTTCACCTGGTTTCAAACAACGGGTCCATGTCTGACTCGAAGTTTAGGCTCATGTCTGACCTGGTTTCAAACAACGGATTCATGTTTGATTCGAAGTTTAGGTTCATTTTTGACCTGGTTTCAAACAACGGGTTCATGTCTGACTCGAAGTTTAGGTTCATATTTCACCTGGTTTCAAATGACGGTTTCATGTCAGACTCGAGGTTTAGGTTCATGTTTGACATGGTTTCAAATGACGGGTTCATGTCTGACTAGAAGTTTAGGCTCATGTTTTACCTGAGTTCAAACAACGGGTTCATGTCTGACTCGAAGTTTAAGTTCATGTTTGACCTGGCTTCAAATGACGGGTTCATGTCTGACTCGAAGTTTAGGTTCATGTTTGACCTAGTTTCAAACGACGGGTTCATGTTTGACTCGAATCTTAGGTTCATGGTTAACCAGGTTTCAAACAACGGGTTCATGTCTGACTCGAAGTTTAGGTTCATGTTTGACCTGGCTTCAAACAATGGGTTCATGGCTGACTCGAAGTTTAGGTTCATGTTTGACCTGGTTTCAAATGACGGGTTCATGTCTGACTCGAGGTTTAGGTTCATGTTTGACATGGTTTCAAATGACGGGTTCATGTCTGACTAGAAGTTTAGGCTCATGTTTGACCTGGTTCAAACGACGGGTTCATGTCTGACTCGAAGTTTAGGTTCATGTTTGACCTGGTTTCAAACAACAACTTTATATCTGACTCGAAGTTTAGGTTCATGTTTGACCTGGTTTCAAACAACGGGTTAATGTCTGACTCGAAGTTTAGTTTCATGTGTGACCTGAGTTCAAACAACGGGTTCATGTCTGACTCGAAGTTTAAGTTCATGTTTGACTTGCTTCTAATGACGGGTTCATGTCTGACTCGAAGTTTAGGTTCATGTTTGACCTGGTTTTAAACAATGGGTTCATGTCTGACTCGAAGTTTAGGTTCATGTTTGACCTGGTTTCAATCAACGGGTTCATGACTTACTCGAAGTTTAGGTTCATGTTTCACCTGGTTTCAAACAACGGGTCCATGTCTGACTCGAAGTTTAGGCTCATGTCTGACCTGGTTCAAACGACGGGTACATGTCTGACTGGAAGTTTAGGTTCATGTTTGACCTGGTTTCAAACAACGAGTTCATATCTGACTCGAAGTTTAGGTTCATGTTTGACCTGAGTTCAAACAACGGGTACATGTCTGACTCGAAGTTTAGGTTCATGTTTGACCTAGTTTCAAACAACGGGTTCATGTCTGACTCGAAGTTTAAGTTCATGTTTGACCTGGCTTCAAATAACGGGTTCATGTCTGACTCGAAGTTTAAGTTCATGTTTGACCTGGCTTCAAATGACGGGTTTATGTCTGACTCGAAGTTTAGGTTCATGTTTGACCTGGTTTCAAACAATGAGTTCATGTCTGACTCGAAGTTTAGGTTCATGTTTGACCTTGTTTCAAACGTCGGGTTCATGTCTGACTCGATGTTTAGGTTCATGTTTGACCTGGTTTCAAACAACGGGTTCATGTCTGACTCGAAGTTTAGGTTCATGTTTGACCTGGTTTCAAACAACGGGTTCATGTTTAATTCAAAGTGTAGGTTCATGTTTGACCTGTCTCAAATGACGGGTTCATGTCTGACTCGAAGTTTAGGTTCATGTTTGACCTGGTTTCAAACAACGGGTTCATTTCTGACCCGAAGTTTAGTTTCATGTTTGACCTGAGTTCAAACAACGGGTTCATGTCTGACTCGAAGTTTAGGTTCATGTTTGACCTGGTTTCAAACAACGGGTTCATGTCTGACTCGAAGTTTAGGTTCATGTTTGACCTGGTTTCAAACAACGGGTTCATGACTGACTCGAAGTTTAGGTTCATGTTTCACCTGGTTTCAAACAACGAGTTCATGTCTGACTCGAAGATTAGGTTCATGTTTAACCAGGTTTCAAACAACGGGTTCATGTCTGATTCGAAGTTTAGGTTCATGTTTGACCTGGCTTCAAACAATGGGTTCATGTCTGACTCGAAGTTTAGGTTCATGTTTGACCTGGTTTCAAATGACGGGTTCATGTCTGACTCGAGGTTTAGGTTCATGTTTGACATGGTTTCAAATGATGGGTTCATGTCTGACTAGAAGTTTAGGCTCATGTTTGACCTGGTTCAAACGACGGGTTCATGTCTGACTCGAAGTTTAGGTTCATGTTTGACCTGGTTTCAAACAACGACTTTATATCTGACTCAAAGTTTAGGTTCATGTTTGACCTGAGTTCAAACAACGGGTTAATGTCTGACTCGAAGTTTAGGTTCATGTTTTACCTAGTTTCAAACAACGGGTTCATGTCTGACTTGAAGTTTAAGTTCATGTTTGACTTGCTTCAAATGACGGGTTCATATCTGACTCGAAGTTTAGGTTCATGTTTGACCTGGTTTCAAACAATGGGTTCATGTCTGACTGGAAGTTCAGGTTCATGTTTGACCTGGTTTCGAACGACGGGTTTATGTCTGACTCGACGTTTAGGATCATGTTTGACCTTGTTTCAAACAACGGGTTCATGGCTTACTTGAAGTTTAGGTTCATGTTTGACCTTGTTTCAAACGACGGGTTCATGTCTGACTCGATGTTTTGGTTTATGTTTGACCTGGTTTCAAACAACGGGTTCATGTCTGACTCGAAGTTTAGGTTCATGTTTGACCTGGTTTCAAACAACGGATTCATGTTTGATTCGAAGTTTAGGTTCATTTTTGACCTGGTTTCAAACAACGGGTTCATGTCTGACTCGAAGTTTAGGTTCATATTTCACCTGGTTTCAAATGACGGTTTCATGTCAGACTCGAGGTTTAGGTTCATGTTTGACATGGTTTCAAATGACGGGTTCATGTCTGACTAGAAGTTTAGGCTCATGTTTTACCTGAGTTCAAACAACGGGTTCATGTCTGACTCGAAGTTTAAGTTCATGTTTGACCTGGCTTCAAATGACGGGTTCATGTCTGACTCGAAGTTTAGGTTCATGTTTGACCTAGTTTCAAACGACGGGTTCATGTTTGACTCGAATCTTAGGTTCATGGTTAACCAGGTTTCAAACAACGGGTTCATGTCTGACTCGAAGTTTAGGTTCATGTTTGACCTGGCTTCAAACAATGGGTTCATGTCTGACTCGAAGTTTAGGTTCATGTTTGACCTGGTTTCAAATGACGGGTTCATGTCTGACTCGAGGTTTAGGTTCATGTTTGACATGGTTTCAAATGACGGGTTCATGTCTGACTAGAAGTTTAGGCTCATGTTTGACCTGGTTCAAACGACGGGTTCATGTCTGACTCGAAGTTTAGGTTCATGTTTGACCTGGTTTCAAACAACAACTTTATATCTGACTCGAAGTTTAGGTTCATGTTTGACCTGGTTTCAAACAACGGGTTAATGTCTGACTCGAAGTTTAGTTTCATGTGTGACCTGAGTTCAAACAACGGGTTCATGTCTGACTCGAAGTTTAAGTTCATGTTTGACTTGCTTCTAATGACGGGTTCATGTCTGACTCGAAGTTTAGTTTCATGTTTGACCTGGTTTTAAACAATGGGTTCATGTCTGACTCGAAGTTTAGGTTCATGTTTGACCTAGTTTCAATCAACGGGTTCATGACTTACTCGAAGTTTAGGTTCATGTTTCACCTGGTTTCAAACAACGGGTCCATGTCTGACTCGAAGTTTAGGCTCATGTCTGACCTGGTTCAAACGACGGGTACATGTCTGACTGGAAGTTTAGGTTCATGTTTGACCTGGTTTCAAACAACGAGTTCATATCTGACTCGAAGTTTAGGTTCATGTTTGACCTGAGTTCAAACAACGGGTACATGTCTGACTCGAAGTTTAGGTTCATGTTTGACCTAGTTTCAAACAACGGGTTCATGTCTGACTCGAAGTTTAAGTTCATGTTTGACCTGGCTTCAAATAACGGGTTCATGTCTGACTCGAAGTTTAGGTTCATGTTTGACCTGGTTTCAAACAACGGGTTCATGTCTTACTCGAATTTTAGGTTCATGTTTGACCTTGTTTCAAACGACGGGTTCATGTCTGACTCGATGTTTAGGTTGACGTTTGACCTGGTTTCAAACAACGGGTTCATGTTTGACTCGAAGTTTAGGTTCAAGTTTGACCTGGTTTCAAACAACGGGTTCATGTTTGATTCGAAGTTTAGGTTCATGTTTGACCTGGTTTCAAACAACGGGTTCATGTCTGACTCGAAGTTTAGGTTCATATTTGACCTGGTTTCAAATGACGGTTTCATGTCTGACTCGAGGTTTAGGTTCATGTTTGACATGGTTTCAAATGACGGGTTCATGTCTGACTAGAAGTTTTGGCTCATGTTTTACCTGGTTCAAACGACGGGTTCATGTCTGACTGGAAGTTTAGGTTCATGTTTGACCTGGTTTCAAACAACGAGTTCATATCTGACTCGAATTTTTGGTTCATGTTTGACCTGAGTTCAAACAACGGGTTCATGTCTGACTCGAAGTTTAGGTTAATGTTTGAGATAGTTTCAAACAACGGGTTCATGTCTGACTCGAAGTTTAAGTTCATGTTTGACCTGGCTTCAAACGACGGGTTGATGTCTGACTCGATGTTTAGGTTCACGTTTGACCTGGTTTCAAACAACGGGTTCATGTTTGACTCGAAGTGTAGGTTCATGTTTGACCTGGTTTCAAACAACGGGTTCATGTCTGATTCGAAGTTTAGGTTCATGTTTGACCTGGTTTCAAACAACGGGTTCATGTCTGACTCGAAGTTTAGGTTCATGTTTGACCTGGTTTCAAACAACAGGTTCATGTCTGACTCGAAGTTTAGGTTCATGTTTGACCTGGTTTCAAACAATGGGTTCATGTCTGACTCGAAGTTTAGGTTCAGGTTTGACCTGGTTTCAAACGACGGGTTCATGTCTGACTCGAAGCTTAGGTTCATGGTTAACCAAGTTCAAATGACGGGTTCATGTCTGACTCGAAGTTTAGGTTCATCTTTGACCTGGTTTCAAACAACGGGTTCATGTCTGACTCGAAGTTTAGTTTCATGTTTGACCTTAGTTCAAACAATGGGTTCATGTCTGACTCGAAGTTTAGGTTCATGTTTGACCTGGTTTCAAACAACGGGTTCATGTCTGACACGATGTTTAGGTTCATGTTTGACCTAGTTTCAAACAACGGGTTCATGTCTGACTCGAAGTTTAGGTTCATGTTTGACCTGGTTTCAAACAACGGGTTCATGACTGACTCAAAGTTTAGGTTCATGTTTCACCTGGTTTCAAACAACGGGTTCATGTCTGACTCGAAGTTTAGGCTCATGTTTGACCTGGTTCAAACGACGGGTACATGTCTGACTGGAAGTTTAGGTTCATGTTTGACCTGGTTTCAAACAAGGAGTTCATATCTGACTCGAAGTTTAGGTTCATGTTTGACCTGATTTGAAACAACGGGTTCATGTCTGACTCGAAGTTTAGGTTCATGTTTGACCTAGTTTCAAACAACGGGTTCATATCTGACTCGAAGTGTAAGTTCATGTTTGACCTGGCTTCAAATGACGGGTTCATGTCTGACTCGAAGTTTAGGTTCATGTTTGACCTGGTTTCAAACAACAGGTTCATGTCTGACTCGAAGTTTAGCTTCATGTTTAACTTGGTTTCAAACAACGGATTCATGTCTGACTCGAAGTTTAGGTTTAGGTTTGACCTGGTTTCAAACGACGGGTTCATGTCTGACTCGAAGCTTAGGTTCATGTTTGACCTGGCTTCAAACGAAGGATTCTTGTCTAACTCGAAGTTTAGGTTCAAGTTTGACCTGGTTTCAAACAACGGGTTCATATCTGACTCGAATTTTAGGTTCATGTTTGACCTGAGTTCAAACAACGGGTTAATGTCTGACTCGAAGTTTAGTTTCATGTGTGACCTGAGTTCAAACAACGGGTTCATGTCTGACTCGAAGTTTAGGTTCATGTTTGACCTGGTTTTAAACAATGGGTTCATGTGTGACTCGAAGTTTAGGTTCATGTTTGACCTGGTTTCAATCAACGGGTTCATGACTTACTCGAAGTTTAGGTTCATGTTTCACCTGGTTTCAAACAACGGGTCCATGTCTGACTCGAAGTTTAGGCTCATGTCTGACCTGGTTCAAACGACGGGTACATGTCTGACTGGAAGTTTAGGTTCATGTTTGACCTGGTTTCAAACAACGAGTTCATATCTGACTCGAAGTTTAGGTTCATGTTTGACCTGAGTTCAAACAACGGGTACATGTCTGACTCGAAGTTTAGGTTCATGTTTGACCTAGTTTCAAACAACGGGTTCATGTCTGACTCGAAGTTTAAGTTCATGTTTGACCTGGCTTCAAATAACGGGTTCATGTCTGACTCGAAGTTTAGGTTCATGTTTGACCTGGTTTCAAACAACGGGTTCATGTCTTACTCGAATTTTAGGTTCATGTTTGACCTTGTTTCAAACGACGGGTTCATGTCTGACTCGATGTTTAGGTTGACGTTTGACCTGGTTTCAAACAACGGGTTCATGTTTGACTCGAAGTTTAGGTTCAAGTTTGACCTGGTTTCAAACAACGGGTTCATGTTTGATTCGAAGTTTAGGTTCATGTTTGACCTGGTTTCAAACAACGGGTTCATGTCTGACTCGAAGTTTAGGTTCATATTTGACCTGGTTTCAAATGACGGTTTCATGTCTGACTCGAGGTTTAGGTTCATGTTTGACATGGTTTCAAATGACGGGTTCATGTCTGACTAGAAGTTTTGGCTCATGTTTTACCTGGTTCAAACGACGGGTTCATGTCTGACTGGAAGTTTAGGTTCATTTTTGACCTGGTTTCAAACAACGAGTTCATATCTGACTCGAATTTTTGGTTCATGTTTGACCTGAGTTCAAACAACGGGTTCATGTCTGACTCGAAGTTTAGGTTAATGTTTGAGATAGTTTCAAACAACGGGTTCATGTCTGACTCGAAGTTTAAGTTCATGTTTGACCTGGCTTCAAACGACGGGTTGATGTCTGACTCGATGTTTAGGTTCACGTTTGACCTGGTTTCAAACAACGGGTTCATGTTTGACTCGAAGTGTAGGTTCATGTTTGACCTGGTTTCAAACAACGGGTTCATGTCTGATTCGAAGTTTAGGTTCATGTTTGACCTGGTTTCAAACAACGGGTTCATGTCTGACTCGAAGTTTAGGTTCATGTTTGACCTGGTTTCAAACAACAGGTTCATGTCTGACTCGAAGTTTAGGTTCATGTTTGACCTGGTTTCAAACAATGGGTTCATGTCTGACTCGAAGTTTAGGTTCAGGTTTGACCTGGTTTCAAACGACGGGTTCATGTCTGACTCGAAGCTTAGGTTCATGGTTAACCAAGTTCAAATGACGGGTTCATGTCTGACTCGAAGTTTAGGTTCATCTTTGACCTGGTTTCAAACAACGGGTTCATGTCTGACTCGAAGTTTAGTTTCATGTTTGACCTTAGTTCAAACAATGGGTTCATGTCTGACTCGAAGTTTAGGTTCATGTTTGACCTGGTTTCAAACAACGGGTTCATGTCTGACACGATGTTTAGGTTCATGTTTGACCTAGTTTCAAACAACGGGTTCATGTCTGACTCGAAGTTTAGGTTCATGTTTGACCTGGTTTCAAACAACGGGTTCATGACTGACTCAAAGTTTAGGTTCATGTTTGACCTGGTTTTAAACAATGGGTTCATGTGTGACTCGAAGTTTAGGTTCATGTTTGACCTGGTTTCAATCAACGGGTTCATGACTTACTCGAAGTTTAGGTTCATGTTTCACCTGGTTTCAAACAACGGGTCCATGTCTGACTCGAAGTTTAGGCTCATGTCTGACCTGGTTCAAACGACGGGTACATGTCTGACTGGAAGTTTAGGTTCATGTTTGACCTGGTTTCAAACAACGAGTTCATATCTGACTCGAAGTTTAGGTTCATGTTTGACCTGAGTTCAAACAACGGGTACATGTCTGACTCGAAGTTTAGGTTCATGTTTGACCTAGTTTCAAACAACGGGTTCATGTCTGACTCGAAGTTTAAGTTCATGTTTGACCTGGCTTCAAATAACGGGTTCATGTCTGACTCGAAGTTTAGGTTCATGTTTGACCTGGTTTCAAACAACGGGTTCATGTCTTACTCGAATTTTAGGTTCATGTTTGACCTTGTTTCAAACGACGGGTTCATGTCTGACTCGATGTTTAGGTTGACGTTTGACCTGGTTTCAAACAACGGGTTCATGTTTGACTCGAAGTTTAGGTTCAAGTTTGACCTGGTTTCAAACAACGGGTTCATGTTTGATTCGAAGTTTAGGTTCATGTTTGACCTGGTTTCAAACAACGGGTTCATGTCTGACTCGAAGTTTAGGTTCATATTTGACCTGGTTTCAAATGACGGTTTCATGTCTGACTCGAGGTTTAGGTTCATGTTTGACATGGTTTCAAATGACGGGTTCATGTCTGACTAGAAGTTTTGGCTCATGTTTTACCTGGTTCAAACGACGGGTTCATGTCTGACTGGAAGTTTAGGTTCATTTTTGACCTGGTTTCAAACAACGAGTTCATATCTGACTCGAATTTTTGGTTCATGTTTGACCTGAGTTCAAACAACGGGTTCATGTCTGACTCGAAGTTTAGGTTAATGTTTGAGATAGTTTCAAACAACGGGTTCATGTCTGACTCGAAGTTTAAGTTCATGTTTGACCTGGCTTCAAACGACGGGTTGATGTCTGACTCGATGTTTAGGTTCACGTTTGACCTGGTTTCAAACAACGGGTTCATGTTTGACTCGAAGTGTAGGTTCATGTTTGACCTGGTTTCAAACAACGGGTTCATGTCTGATTCGAAGTTTAGGTTCATGTTTGACCTGGTTTCAAACAACGGGTTCATGTCTGACTCGAAGTTTAGGTTCATGTTTGACCTGGTTTCAAACAACAGGTTCATGTCTGACTCGAAGTTTAGGTTCATGTTTGACCTGGTTTCAAACAATGGGTTCATGTCTGACTCGAAGTTTAGGTTCAGGTTTGACCTGGTTTCAAACGACGGGTTCATGTCTGACTCGAAGCTTAGGTTCATGGTTAACCAAGTTCAAATGACGGGTTCATGTCTGACTCGAAGTTTAGGTTCATCTTTGACCTGGTTTCAAACAACGGGTTCATGTCTGACTCGAAGTTTAGTTTCATGTTTGACCTTAGTTCAAACAATGGGTTCATGTCTGACTCGAAGTTTAGGTTCATGTTTGACCTGGTTTCAAACAACGGGTTCATGTCTGACACGATGTTTAGGTTCATGTTTGACCTAGTTTCAAACAACGGGTTCATGTCTGACTCGAAGTTTAGGTTCATGTTTGACCTGGTTTCAAACAACGGGTTCATGACTGACTCAAAGTTTAGGTTCATGTTTCACCTGGTTTCAAACAACGGGTTCATGTCTGACTCGAAGTTTAGGCTCATGTTTGACCTGGTTCAAACGACGGGTACATGTCTGACTGGAAGTTTAGGTTCATGTTTGACCTGGTTTCAAACAAGGAGTTCATATCTGACTCGAAGTTTAGGTTCATGTTTGACCTGATTTCAAACAACGGGTTCATGTCTGACTCGAAGTTTAGGTTCATGTTTGACCTAGTTTCAAACAACGGGTTCATATCTGACTCGAAGTGTAAGTTCATGTTTGACCTGGCTTCAAATGACGGGTTCATGTCTGACTCGAAGCTTAGGTTCATGGTTAACCAAGTTCAAATGACGGGTTCATGTCTGACTCGAAGTTTAGGTTCAACTTTGACCTGGTTTCAAACAACGGGTTCATGTCTGACTCGAAGTTTAGTTTCATGTTTGACCTTAGTTCAAACAATGGGTTCATGTCTGACTCGAAGTTTAGGTTCATGTTTGACCTGGTTTTAAAAAACGGGTTCATGTCTGACACGATGTTTAGGTTCATGTTTGACCTAGTTTCAAACAACGGGTTCATGTCTGACTCGAAGTTTAGGTTCATGTTTGACCTGGTTTCAAACAACGGGTTCATGACTGACTCAAAGTTTAGGTTCATGTTTCACCTGGTTTCAAACAACGGGTTCATGTCTGACTCGAAGTTTAGGCTCATGTTTGACCTGGTTCAAACGACGGGTACATGTCTGACTGGAAGTTTAGGTTCATGTTTGACCTGGTTTCAAACAAGGAGTTCATATCTGACTCGAAGTTTAGGTTCATGTTTGACCTGATTTCAAACAACGGGTTCATGTCTGACTCGAAGTTTAGGTTCATGTTTGACCTAGTTTCAAACAACGGGTTCATATCTGACTCGAAGTGTAAGTTCATGTTTGACCTGGCTTCAAATGACGGGTTCATATCTGACTCGAAGTTTAGGTTCATGTTTGACCTGGTTTCAAACAACAGGTTCATGTCTGACTCGAAGTTTAGCTTCATGTTTAACTTGGTTTCAAACAACGGATTCATGTCTGACTCGAAGTTTAGGTTTAGGTTTGACCTGGTTTCAAACGACGGGTTCATGTCTGACTCGAAGCTTAGGTTCATGTTTGACCTGGCTTCAAACGAAGGATTCTTGTCTAACTCGAAGTTTAGGTTCAAGTTTGACCTGGTTTTAAACAACGGGTTCATATCTGACTCGAATTTTAGGTTCATGTTTGACCTGAGTTCAAACAACGGGTTCATGTCTGACTCGAAGTTTAGGTTCATGTTTGACCTAGTTTCAAACAACGGGTTCATGTCTGACTCGAAGTTTAAGTTCATGTTTGACCTGGCTTCAAACGACGGGTTCATCTCTGACTCGAAGTTTAGGTTCATGTTTGACCTAGTTTCAAACAACAGGTTCATGTCTGACTCGAAGTTTAGGTTCATGTTTGACCTGGTTTCAAACAACGGGTTCATGTCTGACTCGCAGTTTAGGTTCTGGTTTGACCTAGTTTCAAACGACGGGTTCATGTCTGACTCGAAGTTTAAGGTCATGGTTAACCTGGTTCAAATGACGGGTTCATGTCTGACGCGAAGTTTAGGTTCATGTTTGACCTAGTTTCAAACAACGGGTTCATGTCTGACTCGAAGTTTAGTGTCATGTTTGACCTGAGTTCAAACAACGGGTTCATGTCTGACTCGAAGTTTAGGTTCATGTTTGACCTGGTTTCAAACAACGGGTTCGTGTCTGACTCGATGTTTAGGTTCATGTTTAACCTGGTTTCAAACAACGGGTTCATGTCTGACTCAAAGTTCAGGTTCATGTTTGACTTGGTTTCAAACAACGGGTTCATGACTGACTCGAAGTTTAGTTTCATGTTTCACCTGGTTTCAAACAACGTGTTCATGTCTGACTCGAAGTTTAGGTTCAGTTTGACCTGGTTCAAACGACGGGTACATGTCTGACTGGAAGTTTAGGTTCATGTTTGACCTGGTTTCAAACAACGAGTTCATATCTGACTCGAAGTTTAGGTTCATGTTTGACCTGATTTCAAACAACGGGTTCATGACTGACTCGAAGTTTAGGTTCATGTTTGACCTGGTTTCAAACAACGGGTTCATGTCTGACTCGAAGTTTAAGTTCATGTTTGACCTGGCTTCAAATGACGGGTTCATGTCTGACTCGAAGTTTAGGTTCATGTTTGACCTGGTTTCAAACAACAGGTTCATGTCTGACTCGAAGTTTAGGTTCATGTTTGACCTGGTTTCAAACAACAGGTTCATGTCTGACTCGAAGTTTAGGCTCATGTTTGACCTGGTTCAAACGACGGGTACATGTCTGACTGGAAGTTTAGGTTCATGTTTGACCTGGTTTCAAACAAGGAGTTCATATCTGACTCGAAGTTTAGGTTCATGTTTGACCTGATTTCAAACAACGGGTTCATGTCTGACTCGAAGTTTAGGTTCATGTTTGACCTAGTTTCAAACAACGGGTTCATATCTGACTCGAAGTGTAAGTTCATGTTTGACCTGGCTTCAAATGACGGGTTCATGTCTGACTCGAAGCTTAGGTTCATGGTTAACCAAGTTCAAATGACGGGTTCATGTCTGACTCGAAGTTTAGGTTCATCTTTGACCTGGTTTCAAACAACGGGTTCATGTCTGACTCGAAGTTTAGTTTCATGTTTGACCTTAGTTCAAACAATGGGTTCATGTCTGACTCGAAGTTTAGGTTCATGTTTGACCTGGTTTCAAACAACGGGTTCATGTCTGACACGATGTTTAGGTTCATGTTTGACCTAGTTTCAAACAACGGGTTCATGTCTGACTCGAAGTTTAGGTTCATGTTTGACCTGGTTTCAAACAACGGGTTCATGACTGACTCAAAGTTTAGGTTCATGTTTCACCTGGTTTCAAACAACGGGTTCATGTCTGACTCGAAGTTTAGGCTCATGTTTGACCTGGTTCAAACGACGGGTACATGTCTGACTGGAAGTTTAGGTTCATGTTTGACCTGGTTTCAAACAAGGAGTTCATATCTGACTCGAAGTTTAGGTTCATGTTTGACCTGATTTCAAACAACGGGTTCATGTCTGACTCGAAGTTTAGGTTCATGTTTGACCTAGTTTCAAACAACGGGTTCATATCTGACTCGAAGTGTAAGTTCATGTTTGACCTGGCTTCAAATGACGGGTTCATGTCTGACTCGAAGTTTAGGTTCATGTTTGACCTGGTTTCAAACAACAGGTTCATGTCTGACTCGAAGTTTAGCTTCATGTTTAACTTGGTTTCAAACAACGGATTCATGTCTGACTCGAAGTTTAGGTTTAGGTTTGACCTGGTTTCAAACGACGGGTTCATGTCTGACTCGAAGCTTAGGTTCATGTTTGACCTGGCTTCAAACGAAGGATTCTTGTCTAACTCGAAGTTTAGGTTCAAGTTTGACCTGGTTTCAAACAACGGGTTCATATCTGACTCGAATTTTAGGTTCATGTTTGACCTGAGTTCAAACAACGGGTTCATGTCTGACTCGAAGTTTAGGTTCATGTTTGACCTAGTTTCAAACAACGGGTTCATGTCTGACTCGAAGTTTAAGTTCATGTTTGACCTGGCTTCAAACGACGGGTTCATCTCTGACTCGAAGTTTAGGTTCATGTTTGACCTAGTTTCAAACAACAGGTTCATGTCTGACTCGAAGTTTAGGTTCATGTTTGACCTGGTTTCAAACAACGGGTTCATGTCTGACTCGCAGTTTAGGTTCTGGTTTGACCTAGTTTCAAACGACGGGTTCATGTCTGACTCGAAGTTTAAGGTCATGGTTAACCTGGTTCAAATGACGGGTTCATGTCTGACGCGAAGTTTAGGTTCATGTTTGACCTAGTTTCAAACAACGGGTTCATGTCTGACTCGAAGTTTAGTGTCATGTTTGACCTGAGTTCAAACAACGGGTTCATGTCTGACTCGAAGTTTAGGTTCATGTTTGACCTGGTTTCAAACAACGGGTTCGTGTCTGACTCGATGTTTAGGTTAATGTTTAACCTGGTTTCAAACAACGGGTTCATGTCTGACTCAAAGTTCAGGTTCATGTTTGACTTGGTTTCAAACAACGGGTTCATGACTGACTCGAAGTTTAGTTTCATGTTTCACCTGGTTTCAAACAACGTGTTCATGTCTGACTCGAAGTTTAGGTTCAGTTTGACCTGGTTCAAACGACGGGTACATGTCTGACTGGAAGTTTAGGTTCATGTTTGACCTGGTTTCAAACAACGAGTTCATATCTGACTCGAAGTTTAGGTTCATGTTTGACCTGATTTCAAACAACGGGTTCATGACTGACTCGAAGTTTAGGTTCATGTTTGACCTGGTTTCAAACAACGGGTTCATGTCTGACTCGAAGTTTAAGTTCATGTTTGACCTGGCTTCAAATGACGGGTTCATGTCTGACTCGAAGTTTAGGTTCATGTTTGACCTGGTTTCAAACAACAGGTTCATGTCTGACTCGAAGTTTAGGTTCATGTTTGACCTGGTTTCAAACAACAGGTTCATGTCTGACTCGAAGTTTAGGTTTAGGTTTGACCTGGTTTCAAACGACGGGTTCATGTCTGACTCGAAGCTTAGGTTCATGTTTGACCTGGCTTCAAACAACGGATTCTTGTCTAACTCGAAGTTTAGGTTCATGTTTGACCTGGTTTCAAAGAAAGGGTTCATGTCTTACTCGAAGCTTAGGTTCATGTTTGACTTGGTTTCAAACGATGGGGGAATGTCTGACTCGATGTTTAGGTTCATGTTTGACCTGGTTTCAAAAAACGGGTTCATGTCTGATTCGAAGTTTAGTTTAATGTTTGACCTGAGTTCAAACAATGGGTTCATGTCTGACTCGAAGTTTAGGTTCATGTTTGACCTAGTTTCAAACAACGGGTTCATGTCTGACTCGAAGTTTAGTTTCATGTTTGACCTGCGTTCAAACAACGGGTTCATATCTGGCTCGAAGTTTAGGTTCATGTTTGACCTGGTTTCAAACAACGGGTTCATGTCTGACTCGATGTTTAGGTTCATGTTTGACCTGGTTTCAAACAACGGGTTCATGTCTGACTCGAAGTTTAGGTTCATGTTTGACCTAGTTTCAAACAACGGGTTCATGTTTGACTCGAAGTTTAAGTTCATGTTTGACTTGGCTTCAAATGATGGGTTCATGTCTGACTCGAAGTTTAGGTTCATGTTTGACATGGTTTCAAACAACAGGTTCATGTCTGACTCGAAGTTTAGGTTCATGTTTGACCTAGTTTCAAACGACGGGTTCATGTCTGACTCGAAGTTTAGGTTTAGGTTTGACCTGGTTTCAAATGACAGATTCTTGTCTAACTCGAAGTTTAGGTTCAAGTTTGAGCTGGTTTCAAACAACGAGTTCATATCTGACTCGAATTTTAGGTTCATGTTTGACCTGAGTTCAAACAACGGGTTCATGTCTGACTCGAAGTTTAGGTTCATGTTTGACCTAGTTTCAAACAACGGGTTCTTGTCTGACTCGAAATTTAAATTCATGTTTGACCTGGCTTCAAATGACGGGTTCATGTCTGACTCGAAGTTTAGGTTCATGTTTGACCGGGTTTCAAACAACAGGTTCATGTCTGACTCGAAGTTTAGGTTCATGTTTGACCTGGTTTCAAACAACGGGTTTATGTCTGACTCGAAGTTTAGGTTCAGGTTTGACCTAGTTTCAAACGACGGGTTCATGTCTGACTCGAAGCTTAGGTTCATGGTTAACCTGGTTCAAATGACGGGTTCATGTCTGACTCGAAATTTAGGTTCATGTTTGACCTGGTTTCAAACAACGGGTTCATGTCTGACTCGAAGTTTAGTTTCATGTTTGACCTGATTTCAAACAATGGGTTCATGTCTGACTCGAAGTTTAGGTTCATGTTTGACCTGGTTTCAATCAACGGGTTCATGTCTGACTCGATGTTTAGGTTCATGTTTGACCTGGTTTCAAACAACGGGTTCATGTCTGACTCGAAGTTTAGGTTCATGTTTGCCCTGGTTTCAAACAACGGGTTCATGTCTGACTCGAACTTTAGGCTCATGTTTGACCTGGTTCAAACGACGGGTACATGTCTGACTGGAAGTTTAGGTTCATGTTTGACCTGGTTTCAAACAACGAGTTCATATCTGACTCGAAGTTTAGGTTCATGTTTGACCTGATTTCAAACAACGGGTTCATGTCTGACTCTAAGTTTAGGTTCATGTTTGACCTAGTTTCAAACAACGGGTTCATGTCTGACTCGAAGTTTAAGTTCATGTTTGACCTGGCTTTAAATGACGGGTTCATGTCTGACTCGAAGTTTAGGTTCATGTTTGACCTGGTTTCAAACAACAGGTTCATGTCTGACTCGAAGTTTAGGTTCATGTTTGACCTGGTTTCAAACAACAGATTCATGTCTGACTCGAAGTTTAGGTTCATGTTTGACCTAGTTTCAAACGACGGGTTCATGTCTGACTCGAAGTTTAGGTTTAGGTTTGACCTGGTTTCAAATGACAGATTCTTGTCTAACTCGAAGTTTAGGTTCAAGTTTGACCTGGTTTCAAACAACGAGTTCATATCTGACTCGAATTTTAGGTTCATGTTTGACCTGAGTTCAAACAACGGGTTCATGTCTGACTCGAAGTTTAGGTTCATGTTTGACCTAGTTTCAAACAACGGGTTCTTGTCTGACTCGAAATTTAAGTTCATGTTTGACCTGGCTTCAAATGACGGGTTCATGTCTGACTCGAAGTTTAGGTTCATGTTTGACCTGGTTTCAAACAACAGGTTCATGTCTGACTCGAAGTTTAGGTTCATGTTTGACCTGGTTTCAAACAACGGGTTTATGTCTGACTCGAAGTTTAGGTTCAGGTTTGACCTAGTTTCAAACGACGGGTTCATGTCTGACTCGAAGCTTAGGTTCATGGTTAACCTGGTTCAAATGACGGGTTCATGTCTGACTCGAAATTTAGGTTCATGTTTGACCTGGTTTCAAACAACGGGTTCATGTCTGACTCGAAGTTTAGTTTCATGTTTGACCTGATTTCAAACAATGGGTTCATGTCTGACTCGAAGTTTAGGTTCATGTTTGACCTGGTTTCAATCAACGGGTTCATGTCTGACTCGATGTTTAGGTTCATGTTTGACCTGGTTTCAAACAACGGGTTCATGTCTGACTCGAAGTTTAGGTTCATGTTTGCCCTGGTTTCAAACAACGGGTTCATGTCTGACTCGAACTTTAGGCTCATGTTTGACCTGGTTCAAACGACGGGTACATGTCTGACTGGAAGTTTAGGTTCATGTTTGACCTGGTTTCAAACAACGAGTTCATATCTGACTCGAAGTTTAGGTTCATGTTTGACCTGATTTCAAACAACGGGTTCATGTCTGACTCTAAGTTTAGGTTCATGTTTGACCTAGTTTCAAACAACGGGTTCATGTCTGACTCGAAGTTTAAGTTCATGTTTGACCTGGCTTTAAATGACGGGTTCATGTCTGACTCGAAGTTTAGGTTCATGTTTGACCTGGTTTCAAACAACAGGTTCATGTCTGACTCGAAGTTTAGGTTCATGTTTGACCTGGTTTCAAACAACAGATTCATGTCTGACTCGATGTTTAGGTTCATGTTTGACCTGGTTTCAAACAACAGGTTCATGTCTGACTCAAAGTTCAGGTTCATGTTTGACCTGGTTTCAAACAACGGGTTCATGACTGACTCGAAGTTTAGTTTCATGTTTCACCTGGTTTCAAACAACGTGTTCATGTCCGACTCGAAGTTTAGGTTCAGTTTGACCTGGTTCAAACGACGGGTTCATGTCTGACTCGAAGTTTAGGTTCATGTTTGACCTGGTTTCAAACAACAGGTTCATATCTGACTCGAAGTTTAGGTTCATGTTTGACCTGATTTCAAACAACGGGTTCATGACTGACTCGAAGTTTAGGTTCATGTTTGACCTGGTTTCAAACAACGGGTTCATGTCTGACTCGAAGTTTAAGTTCATGTTTGACCTGGCTTCAAATGACGGGTTCATGTCTGACTCGAAGTTTAGGTTCATGTTTGACCTGGTTTCAAACAACAGGTTCATGTCTGACTCGAAGTTTAGGTTCATGTTTGCCCTGGTTTCAAACAACGGGTTCATGTCTGACTCGAACTTTAGGCTCATGTTTGACCTGGTTCAAACGACGGGTACATGTCTGACTGGAAGTTTAGGTTCATGTTTGACCTGGTTTCAAACAACGAGTTCATATCTGACTCGAAGTTTAGGTTCATGTTTGACCTGATTTCAAACAACGGGTTCATGTCTGACTCTAAGTTTAGGTTCATGTTTGACCTAGTTTCAAACAACGGGTTCATGTCTGACTCGAAGTTTAAGTTCATGTTTGACCTGGCTTTAAATGACGGGTTCATGTCTGACTCGAAGTTTAGGTTCATGTTTGACCTGGTTTCAAACAACAGGTTCATGTCTGACTCGAAGTTTAGGTTCATGTTTGACCTGGTTTCAAACAACAGATTCATGTCTGACTCGATGTTTAGGTTCATGTTTGACCTGGTTTCAAACACCGGGTTCATGTCTGACTCAAAGTTTAGGTTCATGTTTGACCTGGTTTCAAACAACGGGTTCATGACTGACTCGAAGTTTAGTTTCATGTTTCACCTGGTTTCAAACAACATGTTCATGTCTGACTCGAAGTTTAGGTTCAGTTTGACCTGGTTCAAACGACGGGTACATGTCTGACTAGAAGTTTAGGTTCATGTTTAACCTGGTTTCAAACAACGAGTTAATATCTGACTAGAAGTTTAGGTTCATGTTTGACCTGATTTTAAACAACGGGTTCATGACTGACTCGAAGTTTAGGTTCATGTTTGACCTGGTTTCAAACAACGGGTTCATGTCTGACTCGAAGTTTAAGTTCATGTTTGACCTGGCTTCAAATGACGGGTTCATGTCTGACTCGAAGTTTAGGTTCATGTTTGACCTGGTTTCAAACAACAGGTTCATGTCTGACTCGAAGTTTAGGTTCATGTTTGACCTGGTTTCAAACAACGGGTTCATGTCTGACTCGAAGTTTAGGTTTAGGTTTGACCTAGTTTCAAACGACGGGTTCATGTCTGACTCGAAGCTTAGGTTCATGTTTGACCTGGCTTCAAACAACGGATTCTTGTCTAACTCGAAGTTTAGGTTCATGTTTGACCTGGTTTCAAAAAAGGGTCCATGTCTTACTCGAAGCTTAGGTTCATGTTTGACTTGGTTTCAAACGATGGGGGCATGTCTGACTCGATGTTTAGGTTCATGTTTGACCTGGTTTCAAAAAACGGTTTCATGTCTGATTCGAAGTTTAGTTTCATGTTTGACCTGAGTTCAAACAATGGGTTCATGTCTGACTCGAAGTTTAGGTTCATGTTTGACCTGGTTTCAAACAACGGGTTCATGTCTGACTCGAAGTTTAGTTTCATGTTTGACCTGAGTTAAAACAACGGGTTCATATCTGGCTCGAAGTTTAGGTTCATGTTTGACCTGGTTTCAAACAACGGGTTCATGTCTGACTCGATGTTTAGGTTCATGTTTGACCTGGTTTCAAACAACGGGTTCATGTCTGACTCGAAGTTTAGGTTCATGTTTGACCTAGTTTCAAACAACGGGTTCATGTCTGACTCGAAGTTTAAGTTCATGTTTGACCTGGCTTCAAATGATGGGTTCATGTCTAACTCGAAGTTTAGGTTCATGTTTGACATGGTTTCAAACAACAGGTTCATGTCTGACTCGAAGTTTAGGTTCATGTTTAACTTAGTTTCAAACAACGGGTTCATGTCTGACTCGAAGTTCAGGTTTAGGTTTGACCTGGTTTCAAACGACGGGTTCATGTCTGACTCGAAGCTTAGGTTCATGTTTGACCTGGCTTCAAATGACGGATTCTTATCTAACTCGAAGTTTAGGTTCAAGTTTGACCTGGTTTCAAACAACGAGTTCATATCTGACTCGAATTTTAGGTTCATGTTTGACCTGAGTTCAAACAACGGGTTCATGTCTGACTCGAAGTTTAGGTTCATGTTTGACCTAGTTTCAAACAACGGGTTCTTGTCTGACTCGAAGTTTAAGTTCATGTTTGACCTGGCTTCAAATGACGGGTTCATGTCTGACTCGTAGTTTAGGTTCATGTTTGACCTGGTTTCAAACAACAGGTTCATGTCTGACTCGAAGTTTAGGTTCATGTTTGACCTGGTTTCAAACAACAGATTCATGTCTGACTCGATGTTTAGGTTCATGTTTGACCTGGTTTCAAACAACAGGTTCATGTCTGACTCAAAGTTCAGGTTCATGTTTGACCTGGTTTCAAACAACGGGTTCATGACTGACTCGAAGTTTAGTTTCATGTTTCACCTGGTTTCAAACAACGTGTTCATGTCCGACTCGAAGTTTAGGTTCAGTTTGACCTGGTTCAAACGACGGGTACATGTCTGACTAGAAGTTTAGGTTCATGTTTAACCTGGTTTCAAACAACGAGCTCATATCTGACTCGAAGTTTAGGTTCATGTTTGACCTGATTTCAAACAACGGGTTCATGACTGACTCGAAGTTTAGGTTCATGTTTGACCTGGTTTCAAACAACGGGTTCATGTCTGACTCGAAGTTTAAGTTCATGTTTGACCTGGCTTCAAATGACGGGTTCATGTCTGACTCGAAGTTTAGGTTCATGTTTGACCTGGTTTCAAACAACAGGTTCATGTCTGACTCGAAGTTTAGGTTCATGTTTGCCCTGGTTTCAAACAACGGGTTCATGTCTGACTCGAACTTTAGGCTCATGTTTGACCTGGTTCAAACGACGGGTACATGTCTGACTGGAAGTTTAGGTTCATGTTTGACCTGGTTTCAAACAACGAGTTCATATCTGACTCGAAGTTTAGGTTCATGTTTGACCTGATTTCAAACAACGGGTTCATGTCTGACTCTAAGTTTAGGTTCATGTTTGACCTAGTTTCAAACAACGGGTTCATGTCTGACTCGAAGTTTAAGTTCATGTTTGACCTGGCTTTAAATGACGGGTTCATGTCTGACTCGAAGTTTAGGTTCATGTTTGACCTGGTTTCAAACAACAGGTTCATGTCTGACTCGAAGTTTAGGTTCATGTTTGACCTGGTTTCAAACAACAGATTCATGTCTGACTCGATGTTTAGGTTCATGTTTGACCTGGTTTCAAACAACGGGTTCATGTCTGACTCAAAGTTTAGGTTCATGTTTGACCTGGTTTCAAACAACGGGTTCATGACTGACTCGAAGTTTAGTTTCATGTTTCACCTGGTTTCAAACAACATGTTCATGTCTGACTCGAAGTTTAGGTTCAGTTTGACCTGGTTCAAACGACAGGTACATGTCTGACTAGAAGTTTAGGTTCATGTTTAACCTGGTTTCAAACAACGAGTTAATATCTGACTCGAAGTTTAGGTTCATGTTTGACCTGATTTTAAACAACGGGTTCATGACTGACTCGAAGTTTAGGTTCATGTTTGACCTGGTTTCAAACAACGGGTTCATGTCTGACTCGAAGTTTAAGTTCATGTTTGACCTGGCTTCAAATGACGGGTTCATGTCTGACTCGAAGTTTAGGTTCATGTTTGACCTGGTTTCAAACAACAGGTTCATGTCTGACTCGAAGTTTAGGTTCATGTTTGACCTGGTTTCAAACAACGGGTTCATGTCTGACTCGAAGTTTAGGTTTAGGTTTGACCTAGTTTCAAACGACGGGTTCATGTCTGACTCGAAGCTTAGGTTCATGTTTGACCTGGCTTCAAACAACGGATTCTTGTCTAACTCGAAGTTTAGGTTCATGTTTGACCTGGTTTCAAAAAAGGGTCCATGTCTTACTCGAAGCTTAGGTTCATGTTTGACTTGGTTTCAAACGATGGGGGCATGTCTGACTCGATGTTTAGGTTCATGTTTGACCTGGTTTCAAAAAACGGTTTCATGTCTGATTCGAAGTTTAGTTTCATGTTTGACCTGAGTTCAAACAATGGGTTCATGTCTGACTCGAAGTTTAGGTTCATGTTTGACCTGGTTTCAAACAACGGGTTCATGTCTGACTCGAAGTTTAGTTTCATGTTTGACCTGAGTTAAAACAACGGGTTCATATCTGGCTCGAAGTTTAGGTTCATGTTTGACCTGGTTTCAAACAACGGGTTCATGTCTGACTCGATGTTTAGGTTCATGTTTGACCTGGTTTCAAACAACGGGTTCATGTCTGACTCGAAGTTTAGGTTCATGTTTGACCTAGTTTCAAACAACGGGTTCATGTCTGACTCGAAGTTTAAGTTCATGTTTGACCTGGCTTCAAATGATGGGTTCATGTCTAACTCGAAGTTTAGGTTCATGTTTGACATGGTTTCAAACAACAGGTTCATGTCTGACTCGAAGTTTAGGTTCATGTTTAACTTAGTTTCAAACAACGGGTTCATGTCTGACTCGAAGTTCAGGTTTAGGTTTGACCTGGTTTCAAACGACGGGTTCATGTCTGACTCGAAGCTTAGGTTCATGTTTGACCTGGCTTCAAATGACGGATTCTTATCTAACTCGAAGTTTAGGTTCAAGTTTGACCTGGTTTCAAACAACGAGTTCATATCTGACTCGAATTTTAGGTTCATGTTTGACCTGAGTTCAAACAACGGGTTCATGTCTGACTCGAAGTTTAGGTTCATGTTTGACCTAGTTTCAAACAACGGGTTCTTGTCTGACTCGAAGTTTAAGTTCATGTTTGACCTGGCTTCAAATGACGGGTTCATGTCTGACTCGTAGTTTAGGTTCATGTTTGACCTGGTTTCAAACAACAGGTTCATGTCTGACTCGAAGTTTAGGTTCATGTTTGACCTGGTTTCAAACAACAGGTTCATGTCTGACTCGAAGTTTAGGTTCAGGTTTGACCTAGTTTCAAACGACGGGTTCATGTCTGACTCGAAGCTTAGGTGCATGTTTGACCTGGCTTCAAATGACGGATTCTTGTCTAACTCGAAGTTTAGGTTCAAGTTTGACCTGGTTTCAAACAACGAGTTCATATCTGACTCGAATTTTAGGTTCATGTTTGACCTGAGTTCAAACAACGGGTTCATGTCTGACTCAAAGTTTAGGTTCATGTTTGACCTAGTTTCAAACAACGGGTTCTTGTCTGACTCGAAGTTTAAGTTCATGTTTGACCTGGCTTCAAATGACGGGTTCATATCTGACTCGAAGTTTAGGTTCATGTTTGACCTGGTTTCAAACAACAGGTTCATGTCTGACTCGAAGTTTAGGTTCATGTTTGACCTGGTTTCAAACAACGGGTTCATGTCTGACTCGAAGTTAAGGTTCATGTTTGACCTAGTTTCAAACGACGGGTTCATGTCTGACTCGAAGCTTAGGTTCATGGTTAACCTGGTTCAAATGACGGGTTCATGTCTGACTCGAAGTTTAGGTTCATGTTTGACCTGGTTTCAAACAACGAGTTCATGTCTGACTCAAAGTTTAGTTTCATGTTTGACCTGAGTTCAAACAATGGGTTCATGTCTGACTCGAAGTTTAGGTTCATGTTTGACCTGGTTTCAAACAACGGGTTCATGTCTGACTCGAAGTTTAAGTTCATGTTTGACCTGGCTTTAAATGACGGGTTCATGTCTGACTCGAAGTTTAGGTTCATGTTTGACCTGGTTTCAAACAACAGGTTCATGTCTGACTCGAAGTTTAGGTTCATGTTTGACCTGGTTTCAAACAACTGATTCATGTCTGACTCGATGTTTAGGTTCATGTTTGACCTGGTTTCAAACAACGGGTTCATGTCTGACTCAAAGTTCAGGTTCATGTTTGACCTGGTTTCAAACAACGGGTTCATGACTGACTCGAAGTTTAGTTTCATGTTTCACCTGGTTTCAAACAACGTGTTCATGTCTGACTCGAAGTTTAGGTTCAGTTTGACCTGGTTCAAACGACGGGTACATGTCTGACTGGAAGTTTAGGTTCATGTTTGACCTGGTTTCAAACAACGAGTTCATATCTGACTTGATGTTTAGGTTCATGTTTGACCTGATTTCAAACAACGGGTTCATGACTGACTCGAAGTTTAGGTTCATGTTTGACCTGGTTTCAAACAACAGGTTCATGTCTGACTCGAAGTTTAGGTTCATGTTTAACCTGGTTTCAAACAACGGGTTCATGTCTGACTCGAAGTTTAGGTTTAGGTTTGACCTGGTTTCAAACGACAGGTTCATGTCTGACTCGAAGCTTAGGTTCATGTTTGACCTGGCTTCAAACAACGGATTCTTGTCTAACTCGAAGTTTAGGTTCATGTTTGACCTGGTTTCAAACAAAGGGTTCATGTCTTACTCGAAGCTTAGGTTCATGTTTGACTTGGTTTCAAACGATGGGGGCATGTCTGACTCGATGTTTAGGTTCATGTTTGAGGGGGTTTCAAAAAACGGGTTCATGTCTGATTCGAAGTTTTGTTTCATGTTTGACCTGAGTTCAAACAATGGGTTCATGTCTGACTCGAAGTTTAGGTTCATGTTTGACCTGGTTTCAAACAACGGGTTCATGTCTGACTCGAAGTTTAGTTTCATGTTTGACCTGAGTTCAAACAACGGGTTCATATCTGGCTCGAAGTTTAGGTTCATGTTTGACCTGGTTTCAAACAACGGGTTCATGTCTGACTCGATGTTTAGGTTCATGTTTGACCTGGTTTCAAACAACGGGTTCATGTCTGACTCGAAGTTTAGGTTCATGTTTGACCTAGTTTCAAACAACGGGTTCATGTCTGACTCGAAGTTTAAGTTCATGTTTGACCTGGCTTCAAATGACGGGTTCATGTCTGACTCGTAGTTTAGGTTCATGTTTGACCTGGTTTCAAACAACAGGTTCATGTCTGACTCGAAGTTTAGGTTCATGTTTGACCTGGTTTCAAACAACGGGTTCATGTCTGACTCGAAGTTTAGGTTCAGGTTTGACCTAGTTTCAAACGACGGGTTCATGTCTGACTCGAAGCTTAGGTGCATGTTTGACCTGGCTTCAAATGACAGATTCTTGTCTAACTCGAAGTTTAGGTTCAAGTTTGACCTGGTTTCAAACAACGAGTTCATATCTGACTCGAATTTTAGGTTCATGTTTGACCTGAGTTCAAACAACGGGTTCATGTCTGACTCGAAGTTTAGGTTCATGTTTGACCTAGTTTCAAACAACGGGTTCTTGTCTGATTCGAAGTTTAAGTTCATGTTTGACCTGGCTTCAAATGACGGGTTCATATCTGACTCGAAGTTTAGGTTCATGTTTGACCTGGTTTCAAACAACAGGTTCATGTCTGACTCGAAGTTTAGGTTCATGTTTGACCTGGTTTCAAACAACGGGTTCATGTCTGACTCGAAGTTTAGGTTCAGGTTTGACCTAGTTTCAAACGACGGGTTCATGTCTGACTCGAAGCTTAGGTTCATGGTTAACCTGGTTCAAATGACGGGTTCATGTCTGAATCGAAGTTTAGGTTCATGTTTGACCTGGTTTCAAACAACGGGTTCATGTCTGACTCGAAGTTTAGTTTCTTGTTTGACCTGAGTTCAAACAATGGGTTCATGTCTGACTCGAAGCTTAGGTGCATGTTTGACCTGGCTTCAAATGACGGATTCTTGTCTAACTCGAAGTTTAGGTTCAAGTTTGACCTGGTTTCAAACAACGAGTTCATATCTGACTCGAATTTTAGGTTCATGTTTGACCTGAGTTCAAACAACGGGTTCATGTCTGACTCGAAGTTTAGGTTCATGTTTGACCTAGTTTCAAACAACGTGTTCATATCTGATTCGAAGTTTAAGTTCATGTTTGACCTGGCTTCAAATGACGGGTTCATATCTGACTCGAAGTTTAGGTTCATGTTTGACCTGGTTTCAAACAACAGGTTCATGTCTGACTCGAAGTTTAGGTTCATGTTTGACCTGGTTTCAAACAACGGGTTCATGTCTGACTCGAAGTTTAGGTTCAGGTTTGACCTAGTTTCAAACGACGGGTTCATGTCTGACTCGAAGCTTAGGTTCATGGTTAACCTGGTTCAAATGACGGGTTCATGTCTGAATCGAAGTTTAGGTTCATGTTTGACCTGGTTTCAAACAACGGGTTCATGTCTGACTCGAAGTTTAGTTTCATGTTTGACCTGAGTTCAAACAATGGGTTCATGTCTGACTCGAAGTTTAGGTTCATGTTTGACCTGGTTTCAAACAACGGGTTCATGTCTGACTCGATGTTTAGGTTCATGTTTTGACCTGGTGTCAAACAACGGGTTCATGTCTGACTCGAAGTTTAGGTTCATGTTTGACCTGGTTTCAAACAACGGGTTCATGTCTGACTCGAACTTTAGGCTCATGTTTGACCTGGTTCAAACGACGGGTACATGTCTGACTGGAAGTTTAGGTTCATGTTTGACCTGGTTTCAAACAACGAGTTCATATCTGACTCGAAGTTTAGGTTCATGTTTGACCTGATTTCAAACAACGGGTTCATGTCTGACTCTAAGTTTAAGTTCATGTTTGACCTAGTTTCAAACAACGGGTTCATGTCTGACTCGAAGTTTAAGTTCATGTTTGACCTGGCTTTAAATGACGGGTTCATGTCTGACTCAAAGTTTAGGTTCATGTTTGACCTGGTTTCAAACAACAGGTTCATGTCTGACTCAAAGTTTAGGTTCATGTTTGACCTGGTTTCAAACAACGGGTTCATGTCTGACTCGAAGTTTAGGTTTAGGTTTGACCTAGTTTCAAACGACGGGTTCATGTCTGACTCGAAGCTTAGGTTCATGTTTGACCTGGCTTCAAATGACGGATTCTTGTCTAACTCGAAGTTTAGGTTCAAGTTTGACCTGGTTTCAAACAACGAGTTCATATCTGACTCGAATTTTAGGTTCATGTTTGACTTGGTTTCAAACGATGGGGGCATGTCTGACTCGATGTTTAGGTTCATGTTTGACCTGGTTTAAAAAAACGGGTTCATGTATGACTCGAAGTTTAGGTTCATGTTTGACCTGGTTTCAAACAACGGGTTCATGTTTGACTCGAAGTTTAGGTTCATGTTTGACCAGGTTTCAAACAATGGGTTCATGTCTGACTCAAAGTTTAGGTTCATGTTTGACCTGATTTCAAACGACGAGTTCATGTCTGACTCAAAGTTTAGGATCATGTTTGACCTGGCTTCAAATGACGAATTCATGTCTGACTCGAAGTTTAGGTTCATATGTGTCCTGGTTTCAAACAACGAGTTCATATCTGACTCGAATTTTAGGTTCATGTTTGACCTGAGTTCAAACAACGGGTTCATGTGTGACTCGAAGTTTAGGTTCATGTTTGACCTAGTTTCAAACAACGGGTTCTTGTCTGACTCGAAGTTTAAGTTCATATTTGACCTGGCTTCAAATGACGGGTTCATGTCTGACTCGAAGTTTAGGTTCATGTTTGACCTGGTTTCAAACAACAGGTTCATGTCTGACTCGAAGTTTAGGTTCATGTTTGACCGGGTTTCAAACAACGGGTTCATGTCTGACTCGAAGTTTAGGTTCAGGTTTGACCTAGTTTCAAACGACGGGTTCATGTCTGACTCGAAGCTTAGGTTCATGTTTGACCTGGCTTCAAATGACGGATTCTTGTCTAACTCGAAGTTTAGGTTCAAGATTGACCTGGTTTCAAACAACGAGTTCATATCTGACTCGAATTTTAGGTTCAGGTTTGACCTGAGTTCAAACAACGGGTTCATGTCTGACTCGAAGTTTAGGTTCATGTTTGACCTAGTTTCAAACAACGGGTTCTTGTCTGACTCGAAGTTTAGGTTCATGTTTGACATGGCTTCAAATGACGGGTTCATATCTGACTCGAAGTTTAGGTTCATGTTTGACCTGGTTTCAAACAACAAGTTCATGTCTGACTCGAAGTTTAGGTTCATGTTTGACCTGGTTTCAAACAACGGGTTCATGTCTGACTCGAAGTTTAGGTTCAGGTTTGACCTAGTTTCAAACGACGGGTTCATGTCTGACTCGAAGCTTAGGGTCATGGTTAACCTGGTTCAAATGACGGGTTCATGTCTGACTCGAAGTTTAGGTTCATGTTTGACCTGGTTTCAAACAACGGGTACATGTCTGACTCGAAGTTTAGTTTCATGTTTGACCTGAGTTCAAACAATGGGTTCATGTCTGACTCGAAGTTTAGGTTCATGTTTGACCTGGTTTCAAACAACGGGTTCATGTCTGACTCGATGTTTAGGTTCATGTTTGACCTGGTTTCAAACAACGGGTTCATGTCTGACTCGAAGTTTAGGTTCATGTTTGACCTGGTTTCAAACAACGGGCTCATGTCTGACTCGAACTTTAGGCTCATGTTTGACCTGGTTCAAACGACGGGTACATGTCTGACTGGAAGTTTAGGTTCATGTTTGACCTGGTTTCAAACAACGAGTTCATATCTGACTCGAAGTTTAGGTTCATGTTTGACCTGAGTTCAAACAACGGGTTCATGTCTGAATCGAAGTTTAGGTTCATATTTGACCTAGTTTCAAACAACGGGTTCTTGTCTGACTCGACGTTTAGGTTCATGTTTGACATGGCTTCAAATGACGGGTTCATATCTGACTCGAAGTTTAGGTTCATGTTTGACCTGGTTTCAAACAACAGGTTCATGTCTGACTCGAAGTTTAGGTTCATGTTTGACCTGGTTTCAAACAACGGGTTCATGTCTGACTCGAAGTTTAGGTTCAGGTTTGACCTAGTTTCAAACGACGGGTTCATGTCTGACTCGAAGCTTAGGGTCATGGTTAACCTGGTTCAAATGACGGGTTCATGTCTGACTCGAAGTTTAGGTTCATGTTTGACCTGGTTTCAAACAACGGGTACATGTCTGACTCGAAGTTTAGTTTCATGTTTGACCTGAGTTCAAACAATGGGTTCATGTCTGACTCGAAGTTTAGGTTCATGTTTGACCAAGTTTCAAACAACGGGTTCTTGTCTGACTCGAAGTTTAGGTTCATGTTTGACATGGCTTCAAATGACGGGTTCATATCTGACTCGAAGTTTAGGTTCATGTTTGACCTGGTTTCAAACAACAGGTTCATGTCTGACTCGAAGTTTAGGTTCATGTTTGACCTGGTTTCAAACAACGGGTTCATGTGTGACTCGAAGTTTAGGTTCATGTTTGACCTAGTTTCAAACAACGGGTTCTTGTCTGACTCGAAGTTTAAGTTCATATTTGACCTGGCTTCAAATGACGGGTTCATGTCTGACTCGAAGTTTAGGTTCATGTTTGACCTGGTTTCAAACAACAGGTTCATGTCTGACTCGAAGTTTAGGTTCATGTTTGACCGGGTTTCAAACAACGGGTTCATGTCTGACTCGAAGTTTAGGTTCAGGTTTGACCTAGTTTCAAACGACGGGTTCATGTCTGACTCGAAGCTTAGGTTCATGTTTGACCTGGCTTCAAATGACGGATTCTTGTCTAACTCGAAGTTTAGGTTCAAGATTGACCTGGTTTCAAACAACGAGTTCATATCTGACTCGAATTTTAGGTTCAGGTTTGACCTGAGTTCAAACAACGGGTTCATGTCTGACTCGAAGTTTAGGTTCATGTTTGACCTAGTTTCAAACAACGGGTTCTTGTCTGACTCGAAGTTTAGGTTCATGTTTGACATGGCTTCAAATGACGGGTTCATATCTGACTCGAAGTTTAGGTTCATGTTTGACCTGGTTTCAAACAACAAGTTCATGTCTGACTCGAAGTTTAGGTTCATGTTTGACCTGGTTTCAAACAACGGGTTCATGTCTGACTCGAAGTTTAGGTTCAGGTTTGACCTAGTTTCAAACGACGGGTTCATGTCTGACTCGAAGCTTAGGGTCATGGTTAACCTGGTTCAAATGACGGGTTCATGTCTGACTCGAAGTTTAGGTTCATGTTTGACCTGGTTTCAAACAACGGGTACATGTCTGACTCGAAGTTTAGTTTCATGTTTGACCTGAGTTCAAACAATGGGTTCATGTCTGACTCGAAGTTTAGGTTCATGTTTGACCTGGTTTCAAACAACGGGTTCATGTCTGACTCGATGTTTAGGTTCATGTTTGACCTGGTTTCAAACAACGGGTTCATGTCTGACTCGAAGTTTAGGTTCATGTTTGACCTGGTTTCAAACAACGGGCTCATGTCTGACTCGAACTTTAGGCTCATGTTTGACCTGGTTCAAACGACGGGTACATGTCTGACTGGAAGTTTAGGTTCATGTTTGACCTGGTTTCAAACAACGAGTTCATATCTGACTCGAAGTTTAGGTTCATGTTTGACCTGAGTTCAAACAACGGGTTCATGTCTGAATCGAAGTTTAGGTTCATATTTGACCTAGTTTCAAACAACGGGTTCTTGTCTGACTCGACGTTTAGGTTCATGTTTGACATGGCTTCAAATGACGGGTTCATATCTGACTCGAAGTTTAGGTTCATGTTTGACCTGGTTTCAAACAACAGGTTCATGTCTGACTCGAAGTTTAGGTTCATGTTTGACCTGGTTTCAAACAACGGGTTCATGTCTGACTCGAAGTTTAGGTTCAGGTTTGACCTAGTTTCAAACGACGGGTTCATGTCTGACTCGAAGCTTAGGGTCATGGTTAACCTGGTTCAAATGACGGGTTCATGTCTGACTCGAAGTTTAGGTTCATGTTTGACCTGGTTTCAAACAACGGGTACATGTCTGACTCGAAGTTTAGTTTCATGTTTGACCTGAGTTCAAACAATGGGTTCATGTCTGACTCGAAGTTTAGGTTCATGTTTGACCAAGTTTCAAACAACGGGTTCTTGTCTGACTCGAAGTTTAGGTTCATGTTTGACATGGCTTCAAATGACGGGTTCATATCTGACTCGAAGTTTAGGTTCATGTTTGACCTGGTTTCAAACAACAGGTTCATGTCTGACTCGAAGTTTAGGTTCATGTTTGACCTGGTTTCAAACAACGGGTTCACGTCTGACTCGAAGTTTAGGTTCAGGTTTGACCTAGTTTCAAACGACGGGTTCATGTCTGACTCGAAGCTTAGGGTCATGGTTAACTTGGTTCAAATGACGGGTTCATGTCTGACTCGAAGTTTAGGTTCATGTTTGACCTGGTTTCAAACAACGGGTACATGTCTGAATCGAAGTTTAGTTTCATGTTTGACCTGAGTTCAAACAATGGGTTCATGTCTGACTCGAAGTTTAGGTTCATGTTTGACCTGGTTTCAAACAACGGGTTCATGTCTGACTCGATGTTTAGGTTCATGTTTGACCTGGTTTCAAACAACGGGTTCATGTCTGACTCGAAGTTTAGGTTCATGTTTGACCTGGTTTCAAACAACGGGCTCATGTCTGACTCGAACTTTAGGCTCATGTTTGACCTGGTTCAAACGACGGGTACATGTCTGACTGGAAGTTTAGGTTCATGTTTGACCTGGTTTCAAACAACGAGTTCATATCTGACTCGAAGTTTAGGTTCATGTTTGACCTGAGTTCAAACAACGGGTTCATGTCTGACTCGAAGTTTAGGTTCATGTTTGACCTAGTTTCAAACAACGGGTTCTTGTCTGACTCGAAGTTTAGGTTCATGTTTGACATGGCTTCAAATGACGGGTTCATATCTGACTCGAAGTTTAGGTTCATGTTTGACCTGGTTTCAAACAACAGGTTCATGTCTGACTCGAAGTTTAGGTTCATGTTTGACCTGGTTTCAAACAACGGGTTCATGTCAGACTCGAAGTTTAGGTTCAGGTTTGACCTAGTTTCAAACGACGGGTTCATGTCTGACTCGAAGCTTAGGGTCATGGTTAACCTGGTTCAAATGACGGGTTCATGTCTGACTCGAAGTTTAGGTTCATGTTTGACCTGGTTTCAAACAACGGGTTCATGTTTGACTCGAAGTTTAGGTTCAGGTTTGACCTAGTTTCAAACGACGGGTTCATGTCTGACTCGAAGCTTAGGGTCATGGTTAACCTGGTTCAAATGACGGGTTCATGTCTGACTCGAAGTTTAGGTTCATGTTTGACCTGGTTTCAAACAACGGGTACATGCCTGACTCGAAGTTTAGTTTCATGTTTGACCTGAGTTCAAACAATGGGTTCATGTCTGACTCGAAGCTTAGGTTCATGTTTGACCTGGTTTCAAACAACGGGTTCATGTCTGACTCGATGTTTAGGATCATGTTTGACCTGGTTTCAAACAACGGGTACATGTCTGACTCGAAGTTTAGTTTCATGTTTGACCTGAGTTCAAACAATGGGTTCATGTCTGACTCGAAGCTTAGGTTCATGTTTGACCTGGTTTCAAACAACGGGTTCATGTCTGACTCGATGTTTAGGTTCATGTTTGACCTGGTTTCAAACAACGGGTTCATGTCTGACTCGAAGTTTAGGTTCATGTTTGACCTGGTTTCAAACAACGGGCTCATGTCTGACTCGAACTTTAGGCTCATGTTTGACCTGGTTCAAACGACGGGTACATGTCTGACTGGAAGTTTTGGTTCATGTTTGACCTGGTTTCAAACAACGAGTTCATATCTGACTCGAAGTTTAGGTTCATGTTTGACCTGATTTCAAACAACGGGTTCATGTCTGACTCTAAGTTTAGGTTCATGTTTGACCTAGTTTCAAACAACGGGTTCATCTCTTACTCGAAGTTTAAGTTCATGTTTGACCTGACTTTAAATGACGGGTTCATGTCTGACTCGAAGTTTAGGTTCATGTTTGACATGGTTTCAAACAACAGGTTCATGTCTGACTCGAAGTTTAGGTTCATGTTTGACCTGGTTTCAAACAACGGGTTCATGTCTGACTCGAAGTTTAGGTTTAGGTTTGACCTAGTTTCAAACGACGGGTTCATGTATGACTCGAAGCTTAGGTTCATGTTTGACCTGGCTTCAAATGACGGATTCTTGTCTAACTCGAAGTTTAGGTTCAAGTTTGACCTGGTTTCAAACAACGAGTTCATATCTGACTCGAATTTTAGGTTCATGTTTGACTTGGTTTCAAACGATGGGGGCATGTTTGACTCGATGTTTAGGTTCATGTTTGACCTGGTTTCAAAAAACGGGTTCATGTCTGACTCGAAGTTTAGGTTCATGTTTGACCTGGTTTCAAACAACGGGTTCATGTCTGACTCGATGTTTAGGTTCATGTTTGACCTGGTTTCAAACAACGGGTTCATGTCTGACTCGAAGTTTAGGTTCATGTTTGACCTGGTTTCAAACAACAGGTTCATGTCTGACTCGAACTTTAGGCTCATGTTTGACCTGGTTCAAACGACGGGTACATGTCTGACTGGAAGTTTAGGTTCATGTTTGACCTGGTTTCAAACAACGAGTTCATATCTGACTCGAAGTTTAGGTTCATGTTTGACCTGATTTCAAACAACGGGTTCATGTCTGACTCTAAGTTTAGGTTCATGTTTGACCTATTTCAAACAACTGGTTCATGTCTGACTCGAAGTTTAAGTTCATGTTTGACCTGGCTTCAAATGATGGGTTCATGTCTGACTCGAAGTTTAGGTTCATGTTTGACATGGTTTCAAACAACAGGTTCATGTCTGACTCAAAGTTTAGGTTCATGTTTAACTTAGTTTCAAACAACGGGTTCATGTCTGACTCGAAGTTTAGGTTTAGGTTTGACCTGGTTTCAAACGATGGGTTCATGTCTGACTCGAAGCTTAGGTTCATGTTTGACCTGGCTTCAAATGACGGATTCTTGTCTAACTCGAAGTTTAGGTTCAAGTTTGACCTGGTTTCAAACAACGAGTTCATATCTGACTCGAATTTTAGGTTCATGTTTGACCTGAGTTCAAACAACGGGTTCATGTCTGACTCGAAGTTTAGGTTCATGTTTGACCTAGTTTCAAACAACGGGTTCTTGTCTGACTCGAAGTTTAAGTTCATGTTTGATCTGGCTTCAAATGACGGGTTCATGTCTGGCTCGTAGTTTAGGTTCATGTTTGATCTGGTTTCAAACAACAGGTTCATGTCTGACTCGAAGTTTAGGTTCATGTTTGACCTGGTTTCAAACAACGGATTCATGTCTGACTCGAAGTTTAGGTTCAGGTTTGACCTAGTTTCAAACGACGAGTTCATGTCTGACTCGAAGCTTAGGTTCATGTTTGACCTGGCTTCAAATGACGGATTCTTGTCTAACTCGAAGTTTAGGTTCAAGTTTGACCGGGATTCAAACAACGAGTTCATATCTGACTCGAATTTTAGGTTCATGTTTGACCTGAGTTCAAACAACGGGTTCATGTCTGACTCGAAGTTTAGGTTCATGTTTGACCTAGTTTCAAACAACGGGTTCTTGTCTGACTCGAAGTTTAAGTTCATGTTTGACCTGGCTTCAAATGACGGGTTCATATCTGACTCGAAGTTTAGGTTCATGTTTGACCTGGTTTCAAACAACAGGTTCATGTCTGACTCGAAGTTTAGGTTCAGGTTTGACCTAGTTTCAAACGACGGGTTCATGTTTGACTCGAAGCTTAGGTTCATGTTTGACCTGGCTTCAAATGACGGATTCTTGTCTAACTCGAAGTTTATGTTCAAGTTTGACCTGGTTTCAAACAACGAGTTCATATCTGACTCGAATTTTAGGTTCATGTTTGACCTGAGTTCAAACAACGGGTTCATGTCTGACTCGAAGTTTAGGTTCATGTTTGACCTAGTTTCAAACAACGGGTTCTTGTCTGACTCGAAGTTTAGGTTCATGTTTGACATGGCTTCAAATGACGGGTTCATATCTGACTCGAAGTTTAGGTTCATGTTTGACCTGGTTTCAAACAACAGGTTCATGTCTGACTCGAAGTTTAGGTTCATGTTTGACCTGGTTTCAACCAACGGGTTCATGTCTGACTCGAAGTTTAGGTTCAGGTTTGACCTAGTTTCAAACGACGGGTTCATGTCTGACTCGAAGCTTAGGGTCATGGTTAACCTGGTTAAAATGACGGGTTCATGTCTGACTCGAAGTTTAGGTTCATGTTTGACCTGGTTTCAAACAACGGGTACATGTCTGACTCGAAGTTTAGTTTCATGTTTGACCTGAGTTCAAACAATGGGTTCATGTCTGACTCGAAGTTTAGGTTCATGTTTGACCTGGTTTCAAACAACGGGTTCATGTCTGACTCGATGTTTAGGTTCATGTTTGACCTGGATTCAAACAACGGGTTCATGTCTGACTCGAAGTTTAGGTTCATGTTTGACCTGGTTTCAAACAACAGGTTCATGTCTGACTCGAAGTTTAGGTTCATGTTTGACCTGGTTTCAAACAACGGGTTCGTGTCTGACTCGAAGTTTAGGTTTAGGTTTGACCTAGTTTCAAACGACGGGTTCATGTATGACTCGAAGCTTAGGTTCATGTTTGACCTGGCTTCAAATGACGGATTCTTGTCTAACTCGAAGTTTAGGTTCAAGTTTGACCTGGTTTCAAACAACGAGTTCATATCTGACTCGAATTTTAGGTTCATGTTTGACTTGGTTTCAAACGATGGGGGCATGTTTGACTCGATGTTTAGGTTCATGTTTGACCTGGTTTCAAAAAACAGGTTCATGTCTGACTCGAAGTTTAGGTTCATGTTTGACCTGGTTTCAAACAACGGGTTCATGTCTGACTCGATGTTTAGGTTCATGTTTGACCTGGTTTCAAACAACGGGTTCATGTCTGACTCGAAGTTTAGGTTCATGTTTGACCTGGTTTCAAACAATGGGTTCATGTCTGACTCGAACTTTAGGCTCATGTTTGACCTGGTTCAAACGACGGGTACATGTCTGACTGGAAGTTTAGGTTCATGTTTGACCTGGTTTCAAACAACGAGTTCATATCTGACTCGAAGTTTAGGTTCATGTTTGACCTGATTTCAAACAACAGGTTCATGTCTGACTCTAAGTTTAGGTTCATGTTTGACCTAGTTTCAAACAACGGGTTCATTTCTGACTCGAAGTTTAAGTTCATGTTTGACCTGGCTTCAAATGATGGGTTCATGTCTGACTCGAAGTTTAGGTTCATGTTTGACATGGTTTCAAACAACAGGTTCATGTCTGACTCGAAGTTTAGGTTCATGTTTAACTTAGTTTCAAACAACGGGTTCATGTCTGACTCGAAGTTTAGGTTTAGGTTTGACCTGGTTTCAAACTATGGGTTCATGTCTGACTCGAAGCTTAGGTTCATGTTTGACCTGGCTTCAAATGACGGATTCTTGTCTAACTCGAAGTTTAGGTTCAAGTTTGACCTGGTTTCAAACAATGAGTTCATATCTGACTCGAATTTTAGGTTCATGTTTGACCTGAGTTCAAACAACGGGTTCATGTCTGACTCGAAGTTTAGGTTCATGTTTGACCTAGTTTCAAACAACGAGTTCTTGTCTGACTCGAAGTTTAAGTTCATGTTTGACCTGGCTTCAAATGACGGGTTCATATCTGACTCGAAGTTTAGGTTCATGTTTGACCTGGTTTCAAACAACAGGTTCATGTCTGACTCGAAGTTTAGGTTCAGGTTTGACCTAGTTTCAAACGACGGGTTCATGTCTGACTCGAAGCTTAGGTTCATGTTTGACCTGGCTTCAAATGACGGATTCTTGTCTAACTCGAAGTTTATGTTCAAGTTTGACCTGGTTTCAAACAACGAGTTCATATTTGACTCGAATTTTAGGTTCATGTTTGACCTGAGTTCAAACAACGGGTTCATGTCTGACTCGAAGTTTAGGTTCATGTTTGACCTAGTTTCAAACAACGGGTTCTTGTCTGACTCGAAGTTTAGGTTCATGTTTGACATGGCTTCAAATGACGGGTTCATATCTGACTCGAAGTTTAGGTTCATGTTTGACCTGGTTTCAAACAACAGGTTCATGTCTGACTCGAAGTTTAGGTTCATGTTTGACCTGGTTTCAACCAACGGGTTCATGTCTGACTCGAAGTTTAGGTTCAGGTTTGACCTAGTTTCAAACGACGGGTTCATGTCTGACTCGAAGCTTAGGGTCATGGTTAACCTGGTTAAAATGACGGGTTCATGTCTGACTCGAAGTTTAGGTTCATGTTTGACCTGGTTTCAAACAACGGGTACATGTCTGACTCGAAGTTTAGTTTCATGTTTGACCTGAGTTCAAACAATGGGTTCATGTCTGACTCGAAGTTTAGGTTCATGTTTGACCTGGTTTCAAACAACGGGTTCATGTCTGACTCGATGTTTAGGTTCATGTTTGACCTGGATTCAAACAACGGGTTCATGTCTGACTCGAAGTTTAGGTTCATGTTTGACCTGGTTTCAAACAACAGGTTCATGTCTGACTCGAAGTTTAGGTTCATGTTTGACCTGGTTTCAAACAACGGGTTCATGTCTGACTCGAAGTTTAGGTTTAGGTTTGACCTAGTTTCAAACGACGGGTTCATGTATGACTCGAAGCTTAGGTTCATGTTTGACCTGGCTTCAAATGACGGATTCTTGTCTAACTCGAAGTTTAGGTTCAAGTTTGACCTGGTTTCAAACAACGAGTTCATATCTGACTCGAATTTTAGGTTCATGTTTGACTTGGTTTCAAACGATGGGGGCATGTTTGACTCGATGTTTAGGTTCATGTTTGACCTGGTTTCAAAAAACAGGTTCATGTCTGACTCGAAGTTTAGGTTCATGTTTGACCTGGTTTCAAACAACGGGTTCATGTCTGACTCGATGTTTAGGTTCATGTTTGACCTGGTTTCAAACAACGGGTTCATGTCTGACTCGAAGTTTAGGTTCATGTTTGACCTGGTTTCAAACAATGGGTTCATGTCTGACTCGAACTTTAGGCTCATGTTTGACCTGGTTCAAACGACGGGTACATGTCTGACTGGAAGTTTAGGTTCATGTTTGACCTGGTTTCAAACAACGAGTTCATATCTGACTCGAAGTTTAGGTTCATGTTTGACCTGATTTCAAACAACAGGTTCATGTCTGACTCTAAGTTTAGGTTCATGTTTGACCTAGTTTCAAACAACGGGTTCATTTCTGACTCGAAGTTTAAGTTCATCTTTGACCTGGCTTCAAATGATGGGTTCATGTCTGACTCGAAGTTTAGGTTCATGTTTGACATGGTTTCAAACAACAGGTTCATGTCTGACTCGAAGTTTAGGTTCATGTTTAACTTAGTTTCAAACAACGGGTTCATGTCTGACTCGAAGTTTAGGTTTAGGTTTGACCTGGTTTCAAACTATGGGTTCATGTCTGACTCGAAGCTTAGGTTCATGTTTGACCTGGCTTCAAATGACGGATTCTTGTCTAACTCGAAGTTTAGGTTCAAGTTTGACCTGGTTTCAAACAATGAGTTCATATCTGACTCGAATTTTAGGTTCATGTTTGACCTGAGTTCAAACAACGGGTTCATGTCTGACTCGAAGTTTAGGTTCATGTTTGACCTAGTTTCAAACAACGAGTTCTTGTCTGACTCGAAGTTTAAGTTCATGTTTGACCTGGCTTCAAATGACGGGTTCATGTCTGACTCGTAGTTTAGGTTCATGTTTGACCTGGTTTCAAACAACAGGTTCATGTCTGACTCGAAGTTTAGGTTCATGTTTGACCTGGTTTCAAACAACGGGTTCATGTCTGACTCGAAGTTTAGGTTCAGGTTTGACCTAGTTTCAAACGACGGGTTCATGTCTGACTCGAAGCTTAGGTTCATGTTTGACCTAGCTTCAAATGACGGATTCTTGTCTAACTCGAAGTTTAGGTTCAAGTTTGTCCTGGATTCAAACAACGAGTTCATATCTGACTCGAATTTTAGGTTCATGTTTACCTGAGTTCAAACAACGGGTTCATGTCTGACTCGAAGTTTAGGTTCATGTTTGACCTAGTTTCAAACAACGGGTTCTTGTCTGACTCGAAGTTTAAGTTCATGTTTGACCTGGCTTCAAATGACGGGTTCATATCTGACTCGAAGTTTAGGTTCATGTTTGACCTGGTTTCAAACAACAGGTTCATGTCTGACTCGAAGTTTAGGTTCAGATTTGACCTAGTTTCAAACGACGGGTTCATGTCTGACTCGAAGCTTAGGTTCATGTTTGACCTGGCTTCAAATGACGGATTCTTGTCTAACTCGAAGTTTAGGTTCAAGTTTGACCAGGTTTCAAACAACGAGTTCATATCTGACTCGAATTTTAGGTTCATGTTTGACCTGAGTTCAAACAACGGGTTCATGTCTGACTCAAAGTTTAGGTTCATGTTTGACCTAGTTTCAATCAACGGGTTCTTGTCTGACTCGAAGTTTAGGTTCATGTTTGACATGGCTTCAAATGACGGGTTCATATCTGACTCGAAGTTTAGGTTCATGTTTGACCTGGTTTCAAACAACAGGTTCATGTCTGACTCGAAGTTTAGGTTCATGTTTGACCTGGTTTCAAACAACGGGTTCATGTCTGACTCGAAGTTTAGGTTCATGTTTGACCTGATTTCAAACAACGGGTTCATGTCTGACTCTAAATTTAGGTTCATGTTTGACCTAGTTTCAAACAACGGGTTCATCTCTTACTCGAAGTTTAAGTTCATGTTTGACCTGGCTTTAAATGACGGGTTCATGTGTGACTCGAAGTTTAGGTTCATGTTTGACCTGGTTTCAAACAACAGGTTCATGTCTGACTCGAAGTTTAGGTTCATGTTTGACCTGGTTTCAAACAACGAGTTCATATCTGACTCGAAGTTTAGGTTCATGTTTGACCTGATTTCAAACAACGGGTTCATGTCTGACTCTAAGTTTAGGTTCATGTTTGACCTAGTTTCAAACAACGGGTTCATCTCTTACTCGAAGTTTAAGTTCATGTTTGACCTGGCTTTAAATGACGGGTTCATGTGTGACTCGAAGTTTAGGTTCATGTTTGACCTGGTTTCAAACAACAGGTTCATGTCTGACTCGAAGTTTAGGTTCATGTTTGACCTGGTTTCAAATAACGGGTTCATGTCTGACTCGAAGTTTAGGTTTAGGTTTGACCTAGTTTCAAACGACGGGTTCATGTATGACTCGAAGCTTAGGTTCATGTTTGACCTGGCTTCAAATGACGGATTCTTGTCTAACTCAAAGTTTAGGTTCAAGTTTGACCTGGTTTCAAACAACGAGTTCATATCTGACTCGAATTTTAGGTTCATGTTTGACTTGGTTTCAAACAATGGGGGTATGTTTGACTCGATGTTTAGGTTCATGTTTGACCTGGTTTCAAAAAACGGGTTCATGTCTGACTCGAAGTTTAGGTTCATGTTTGACCTGGTTTCAAACAACGGGTTCATGTCTGACTCGATGTTTAGGTTCATGTTTGACCTGGTTTCAAACAACGGGTTCATGTCTGACTCGAAGTTTAGGTTCATGTTTGACCTGGTTTCAAACAACGGGTTCATGTCTGACTCGAACTTTAGGCTCATGTTTGACCTGGTTCAAACGACGGGTACATGTCTGACTGGAAGTTTAGGTTCATGTTTGACCTGGTTTCAAACAACGAGTTCATATCTGACTCGAAGTTTAGGTTCATGTTTGACCTGGTTTCAAACAACGAGTTCATATCTGACTCGAATTTTAGGTTCATGTTTGACCTGAGTTCAAACAACGGGTTCATGTCTGACTCGAAGTTTAGGTTCATGTTTGACCTAGTTTCAAACAACGGGTTCTTGTCTGACTCGAAGTTTAAGTTCATGTTTGACCTGGCTTCAAATGACGGGTTCATATCTGACTCGAAGTTTAGGTTCATGTTTGACCTGGTTTCAAACAACAGGTTCATGTCTGACTCGAAGTTTAGGTTCAGGTTTGACCTAGTTTCAAACGACGGGTTCATGTCTGACTCGAAGCTTAGGTTCATGTTTGACCTGGCTTCAAATGACGGATTCTTGTCTAACTCGAAGTTTATGTTCAAGTTTGACCTGGTTTCAAACAACGAGTTCATATCTGACTCGAATTTTAGGTTCATGTTTGACCTGAGTTCAAACAACGGGTTCATGTCTGACTCGAAGTTTAGGTTCATGTTTGACCTAGTTTCAAACAACGGGTTCTTGTCTGACTCGAAGTTTAGGTTCATGTTTGACATGGCTTCAAATGACGGGTTCATATCTGACTCAAAGTTTAGGTTCATGTTTGACCTGGTTTCAAACAACAGGTTCATGTCTGACTCGAAGTTTAGGTTCATGTTTGACCTGGTTTCAACCAACGGGTTCATGTCTGACTCGAAGTTTAGGTTCAGGTTTGACCTAGTTTCAAACGACGGGTTCATGTCTGACTCGAAGCTTAGGGTCATGGTTAACCTGGTTAAAATGACGGGTTCATGTCTGACTCGAAGTTTAGGTTCATGTTTGACCTGGTTTCAAACAACGGGTACATGTCTGACTCGAAGTTTAGTTTCATGTTTGACCTGAGTTCAAACAATGGGTTCATGTCTGACTCGAAGTTTAGGTTCATGTTTGACCTGGTTTCAAACAACGGGTTCATGTCTGACTCGATGTTTAGGTTCATGTTTGACCTGGATTCAAACAACGGGTTCATGTCTGACTCGAAGTTTAGGTTCATGTTTGACCTGGTTTCAAACAACAGGTTCATGTCTGACTCGAAGTTTAGGTTCATGTTTGACCTGGTTTCAAACAACGGGTTCATGTCTGACTCGAAGTTTAGGTTTAGGTTTGACCTAGTTTCAAACGACGGGTTCATGTATGACTCGAAGCTTAGGTTCATGTTTGACCTGGCTTCAAATGACGGATTCTTGTCTAACTCCAAGTTTAGGTTCAAGTTTGACCTGGTTTCAAACAACGAGTTCATATCTGACTCGAATTTTAGGTTCATGTTTGACTTGGTTTCAAACGATGGGGGCATGTTTGACTCGATGTTTAGGTTCATGTTTGACCTGGTTTCAAAAAATAGGTTCATGTCTGACTCGAAGTTTAGGTTCATGTTTGACCTGGTTTCAAACAACGGGTTCATGTCTGACTCGATGTTTAGGTTCATGTTTGACCTGGTTTCAAACAACGGGTTCATGTCTGACTCGAAGTTTAGGTTCATGTTTGACCTGGTTTCAAACAACGGGTTCATGTCTGACTCGAACTTTAGGCTCATGTTTGACCTGGTTCAAACGACGGGTACATGTCTGACTGGAAGTTTAGGTTCATGTTTGACCTGGTTTCAAACAACGAGTTCATATCTGACTCGAAGTTTAGGTTCATGTTTGACCTGATTTCAAACAACAGGTTCATGTCTGACTCTAAGTTTAGGTTCATGTTTGACCTAGTTTCAAACAACGGGTTCATGTCTGACTCGAAGTTTAAGTTCATGTTTGACCTGGCTTCAAATGATGGGTTCATGTCTGACTCAAAGTTTAGGTTCATGTTTGACATGGTTTCAAACAACAGGTTCATGTCTGACTCGAAGTTTAGGTTCATGTTTAACTTAGTTTCAAACAACGGGTTCATGTCTGACTCGAAGTTTAGGTTTAGGTTTGACCTGGTTTCAAACTATGGGTTCATGTCTGACTCGAAGCTTAGGTTCATGTTTGACCTGGCTTCAAATGACGGATTCTTGTCTAACTCGAAGTTTAGGTTCAAGTTTGACCTGGTTTCAAACAATGAGTTCATATCTGACTCGAATTTTAGGTTCATGTTTGACCTGAGTTCAAACAACGGGTTCATGTCTGACTCGAAGTTTAGGTTCATGTTTGACCTAGTTTCAAACAACGAGTTCTTGTCTGACTCGAAGTTTAAGTTCATGTTTGACCTGGCTTCAAATGACGGGTTCTTGTCTGACTCGTAGTTTAGGTTCATGTTTGACCTGGTTTCAAACAACAGGTTCATGTCTGACTCGAAGTTTAGGTTCATGTTTGACCTGGTTTCAAACAACGGGTTCATGTCTGACTCGAAGTTTAGGTTCAGGTTTGACCTAGTTTCAAACGACGGGTTCATGTCTGACTCGAAGCTTAGGTTCATGTTTGACCTGGCTTCAAATGACGGATTCTTGTCTAACTCGAAGTTTAGGTTCAAGTTTGTCCTGGATTCAAACAACGAGTTCATATCTGACTCGAATTTTAGGTTCATGTTTACCTGAGTTCAAACAACGGGTTCATGTCTGACTCGAAGTTTAGGTTCATGTTTGACCTAGTTTCAAACAACGGGTTCTTGTCTGACTCGAAGTTTAAGTTCATGTTTGACCTGGCTTCAAATGACGGGTTCATATCTGACTCGAAGTTTAGGTTCATGTTTGACCTGGTTTCAAACAACAGGTTCATGTCTGACTCGAAGTTTAGGTTCAGATTTGACCTAGTTTCAAACGACGGGTTCATGTCTGACTCGAAGCTTAGGTTCATGTTTGACCTGGCTTCAAATGACGGATTCTTGTCTAACTCGAAGTTTAGGTTCAAGTTTGACCAGGTTTCAAACAACGGGTTCATCTCTTACTCGAAGTTTAAGTTCATGTTTGACCTGGCTTTAAATGACGGGTTCATGTGTGACTCGAAATTTAGGTTCATGTTTGACCTGGTTTCAAACAACAGGTTCATGTCTGACTCGAAGTTTAGGTTCATGTTTGACCTGGTTTCAAACAACGAGTTCATATCTGACTCGAAGTTTAGGTTCATGTTTGACCTGATTTCAAACAACGGGTTCATATCTGACTCTAAGTTTAGGTTCATGTTTGACCTAGTTTCAAACAACGGGTTCATCTCTTACTCGAAGTTTAAGTTCATGTTTGACCTGGCTTTAAATGACGGGTTCATGTGTGACTCGAAGTTTAGGTTCATGTTTGACCTGGTTTCAAACAACAGGTTCATGTCTGACTCGAAGTTTAGGTTCATGTTTGACCTGGTTTCAAATAACGGGTTCATGTCTGACTCGAAGTTTAGGTTTAGGTTTGACCTAGTTTCAAACGACGGGTTCATGTATGACTCGAAGCTTAGGTTCATGTTTGACCTGGCTTCAAATGACGGATTCTTGTCTAACTCAAAGTTTAGGTTCAAGTTTGACCTGGTTTCAAACAACGAGTTCATATCTGACTCGAATTTTAGGTTCATGTTTGACTTGGTTTCAAACGATGGGGGTATGTTTGACTCGATGTTTAGGTTCATGTTTGACCTGGTTTCAAAAAACGGGTTCATGTCTGACTCGAAGTTTAGGTTCATGTTTGACCTGGTTTCAAACAACGGGTTCATGTCTGACTCGATGTTTAGGTTCATGTTTGACCTGGTTTCAAACAACGGGTTCATGTCTGACTCGAAGTTTAGGTTCATGTTTGACCTGGTTTCAAACAACGGGTTCATGTCTGACTCGAACTTTCGGCTCATGTTTGACCTGGTTCAAACGACGGGTACATGTCTGACTGGAAGTTTAGGTTCATGTTTGACCTGGTTTCAAACAACGAGTTCATATCTGACTCGAAGTTTAGGTTCATGTTTGACCTGATTTCAAACAACGGGTTCATGTCTGACTCTAAGTTTAGGTTCATGTTTGACCTAGTTTCAAACAACGGGTTCATGTCTGACTCGAAGTTTAAGTTCATGTTTGACCTGGCTTCAAATAACGGGTTCATGTCTGACTCGAAGTTTAGGTTCATGTTTGACCTGGTTTCAAACAACAGGTTCATGTCTGACTCGAAGTTTAGGTTCATGTTTGATCTGGTTTCAAACAACGGGTTCATGTCTGACTCGAAGTTTAGGTTTAGGTTTGACCTAGTTTCAAACGACGGGTTCATGTATGACTCGAAGCTTAGGTTCATGTTTGACCTGGCTTCAAATGACGGATTCTTGTCTAACTCGAAGTTTAGTTTCAAGTTTGACCTGGTTTCAAACAATGAGTTCATATCTGACTCGAATTTTAGGTTCATGTTTGACTTGGTTTTAAACGATGGGGGCATGTTTGACTCGATGTTTAGGTTCATGTTTGACCTGGTTTCAAAAAACGGGTTCATGTCTGACTCGAAGTTTAGGTTCATGTTTGACCTGGTTTCAAACAACGGGTTCATGTTTGACTCGATGTTTAGGTTCATGTTTGACCTGGTTTCAAACAACGGGTTCATGTCTGACTCGAAGTTTAGGTTCATGTTTGACCTGGTTTCAAACAACGGGTTCATGTCTGACTCGAACTTTAGGCTCATGTTTGACCTGGTTCAAACGACGGGTACATGTCTGACTGGAAGTTTAGGTTCATGTTTGACCTGGTTTCAAACAACGAGTTCATATCTGACTCGAAGTTTAGGTTCATGTTTGACCTGATTTCAAACAACAGGTTCATGTCTGACTCTAAGTTTAGGTTCATGTTTGACCTAGTTTCAAACAACGGGTTCATGTCTGACTCGAAGTTTAAGTTCATGTTTGACCTGGCTTCAAATGATGGGTTCATGTCTGATCGAAGTTTAGGTTCATGTTTGACATGGTTTCAAACAACAGGTTCATGTCTGACTCGAAGTTTAGGTTCATGTTTAACTTAGTTTCAAACAACGGGTTCATGTCTGACTCGAAGTTTAGGTTTAGGTTTGACCTGGTTTCAAACGATGGGTTCATGTCTGACTCGAAGCTTAGGTTCATGTTTGACCTGGCTTCAAATGACGGATTCATGTCTAACTCGAAGTTTAGGTTCAAGTTTGGCCTGGTTTCAAACAACGAGTTCATATCTGACTCGAATTTTAGGTTCATGTTTGACCTGAGTTCAAACAACGGGTTCATGTCTGACTCGAAGTTTAGGTTCATGTTTGACCTAGTTTCAAACAACGGGTTCTTGTCTGACTCAAAGTTTAAGTTCATGTTTGACCTGGCTTCAAATGACGGGTTCATGTCTGACTCGTAGTTTAGGTTCATGTTTGACCTGGTTTCAAACAACAGGTTCATGTCTGACTCGAAGTTTAGGTTCATGGTTGACCTGGTTTCAAACAACGGGTTCATGTCTGACTCGAAGTTTAGGTTCAGGTTTGACATAGTTTCAAACGACGGGTTCATGTATGACTCGAAGCTTAGGTTCATGTTTGACCTGGCTTCAAATGACGGATTCTTGTCTAACTCGAAGTTTAGGTTCAAGTTTGACCTGGTTTCAAACAACGAGTTCATATCTGACTCGAATTTTAGGTTCATGTTTGACTTGTGTTCAAACAACGGGTTCATGTCTGACTCGAAGTTTAGGTTCATGTTTGACCTAGTTTCAAACAACGGGTTCTTGTCTGACTCGAAGTTTAGGTTCATGTTTGACATGGCTTCAAATGACGGGTTCATATCTGACTCGAAGTTTAGGTTCATGTTTGACCTGGTTTCAAACAACAGGTTCATGTCTGACTCGAAGTTTAGGTTCAGGTTTGACCTAGTTTCAAACGACGGGTTCATGTCTGACTCGAAGCTTAGGTTCATGTTTGACCTGGCTTCAAATGACGGATTCTTGTCTAACTCGAAGTTTAGGTTCAAGTTTGACCTGGTTTCAAACAACGAGTTCATATCTGACTCGAATTTTAGGTTCATGTTTGACCTGAGTTCAAACAACGGGTTCATGTCTGACTCGAAGTTTAGGTTCATGTTTGACCTAGTTTCAAACAACGGGTTCTTGTCTGACTCGAAGTTTAGGTTCATGTTTGACATGGCTTCAAATGACGGGTTCATATCTGACTCGAAGTTTAGGTTCATGTTTGACCTGGTTTCAAACAACAGTTTCATGTCTGACTCGAAGTTTAGGTTCATGTTTGACCTGGTTTCAAACAACGGGTTCATGTCTGACTCGAAGTTTAGGTTCATGTTTGACCTGATTTCAAACAACGGGTTCATGTCTGACTCTAAATTTAGGTTCATGTTTGACCTAGTTTCAAACAACGGGTTCATCTCTTACTCGAAGTTTAAGTTCATGTTTGACCTGGCTTTAAATGACGGGTTCATGTGTGACTCGAAGTTTAGGTTCATGTTTGAACTGGTTTCAAACAACAGGTTCATGTCTGACTCGAAGTTTAGGTTCATGTTTGACCTGGTTTCAAACAACGAGTTCATATCTGACTCGAAGTTTAGGTTCATGTTTGACCTGATTTCAAACAACGGGTTCATGTCTGACTCTAAGTTTAGGTTCATGTTTGACCTAGTTTCAAACAACGGGTTCATCTCTTACTCGAAGTTTAAGTTCATGTTTGACCTGGCTTTAAATGACGGGTTCATGTGTGACTCGAAGTTTAGGTTCATGTTTGACCTGGTTTCAAACAACAGGTTCATGTCTGACTCGAAGTTTAGGTTCATGTTTGACCTGGTTTCAAACAACGGGTTCATGTCTGACTCGAAGTTTAGGTTTAGGTTTGACCTAGTTTCAAACGACGGGTTCATGTATGACTCGAAGCTTAGGTTCATGTTTGACCTGGCTTCAAATGACGGATTCTTGTCTAACTCAAAGTTTAGGTTCAAGTTTGACCTGGTTTCAAACAACGAGTTCATATCTGACTCGAATTTTAGGTTCATGTTTGACTTGGTTTCAAACGATGGGGGTATGTTTGACTCGATGGTTAGGTTCATGTTTGACCTGGTTTCAAAAAACGGGTTCATGTCTGACTCGAAGTTTAGGTTCATGTTTGACCTGGTTTCAAACAACGGGTTCATGTCTGACTCGATGTTTAGGTTCATGTTTGACCTGGTTTCAAACAACGGGTTCATGTCTGACTCGAAGTTTAGGTTCATGTTTGACCTGGTTTCAAACAACGGGTTCATGTCTGACTCGAACTTTAGGCTCATGTTTGACCTGGTTCAAACGACGGGTACATGTCTGACTGGAAGTTTAGGTTCATGTTTGACCTGGTTTCAAACAACGAGTTCATATCTGACTCGAAGTTTAGGTTCATGTTTGACCTGATTTCAAACAACGGGTTCATGTCTGACTCTAAGTTTAGGTTCATGTTTGACCTAGTTTCAAACAACGGGTTCATGTCTGACTCGAAGTTTAAGTTCATGTTTGACCTGGCTTCAAATAACAGGTTCATGTCTGACTCGAAGTTTAGGTTCATGTTTGACCTGGTTTCAAACAACAGGTTCATGTCTAACTCGAAGTTTAGGTTCATGTTTGATCTGGTTTCAAACAACGGGTTCATGTCTGACTCGAAGTTTAGGTTTAGGTTTGACCTAGTTTCAAACGACGGGTTCATGTACGACTCGAAGCTTAGGTTCATGTTTGACTTGGCTTCAAATGACGGATTCTTGTCTAACTCGAAGTTTAGTTTCAAGTTTGACCTGGTTTCAAACAACGAGTTCATATCTGACTCGAATTTTAGGTTCATGTTTGACTTGGTTTCAAACGATGGGGGCATGTTTGACTCGATGTTTAGGTTCATGTTTGACCTGGTTTCAAAAAACGGGTTCATGTCTGACTCGAAGTTTAGGTTCATGTTTGACCTGGTTTCAAACAACGGGTTCATGTTTGACTCGATGTTTAGGTTCATGTTTGACCTGGTTTCAAACAACGGGTTCATGTGTGACTCGAAGTTTAGGTTCATGTTTGACCTAGTTTCAAACAACGGGTTCATGTCTGACTCGAACTTTAGGCTCATGTTTGACCTGGTTCAAACGACGGGTACATGTCTGACTGGAAGTTTAGGTTCATGTTTGACCTGGTTTCAAACAACGAGTTCATATCTGACTCGAAGTTTAGGTTCATGTTTGACCTGATTTCAAACAACATGTTCATGTCTGACTCTAAGTTTAGGTTCATGTTTGACCTAGTTTCAAACAACGGGTTCATGTCTGACTCGAAGTTTAAGTTCATGTTTGACCTGGCTTCAAATGATGGGTTCATGTCTGACTCGAAGTTTAGGTTCATGTTTGACATGGTTTCAAACAACAGGTTCATGTCTGACTCGAAGTTTAGGTTCATGTTTAACTTAGTTTCAAACAACGGGTTCATGTCTGACTCGAAGTTTAGGTTTAGGTTTGACCTGGTTTCAAACGATGGGTTCATGTCTGACTCGAAGCTTAGGTTCATGTTTGACCTGGCTTCAAATGACGGATTCTTGTCTAACTCAAAGTTTAGGTTCAAGTTTGACCTGGTTTCAAACAACGAGTTCATATCTGACTCGAATTTTAGGTTCATGTTTGACTTGGTTTCAAACGATGGGGGTATGTTTGACTCGATGTTTAGGTTCATGTTTGACCTGGTTTCAAAAAACGGGTTCATGTCTGACTCGAAGTTTAGGTTCATGTTTGACCTGGTTTCAAACAACGGGTTCATGTCTGACTCGATGTTTAGGTTCATGTTTGACCTGGTTTCAAACAACGGGTTCATGTCTGACTCGAAGTTTAGGTTCATGTTTGACCTGGTTTCAAACAACGGGTTCATGTCTGACTCGAACTTTAGGCTCATGTTTGACCTGGTTCAAACGACGGGTACATGTCTGACTGGAAGTTTAGGTTCATGTTTGACCTGGTTTCAAACAACGAGTTCATATCTGACTCGAAGTTTAGGTTCATGTTTGACCTGATTTCAAACAACGGGTTCATGTCTGACTCTAAGTTTAGGTTCATGTTTGACCTAGTTTCAAACAACGGGTTCATGTCTGACTCGAAGTTTAAGTTCATGTTTGACCTGGCTTCAAATAACGGGTTCATGTCTGACTCGAAGTTTAGGTTCATGTTTGACCTGGTTTCAAACAACAGGTTCATGTCTGACTCGAAGTTTAGGTTCATGTTTGATCTGGTTTCAAACAACGGGTTCATGTCTGACTCGAAGTTTAGGTTTAGGTTTGACCTAGTTTCAAACGACGGGTTCATGTATGACTCGAAGCTTAGGTTCATGTTTGACCTGGCTTCAAATGACGGATTCTTGTCTAACTCGAAGTTTAGTTTCAAGTTTGACCTGGTTTCAAACAACGAGTTCATATCTGACTCGAATTTTAGGTTCATGTTTGACTTGGTTTCAAACGATGGGGGCATGTTTGACTCGATGTTTAGGTTCATGTTTGACCTGGTTTCAAAAAACGGGTTCATGTCTGACTCGAAGTTTAGGTTCATGTTTGACCTGGTTTCAAACAACGGGTTCATGTTTGACTCGATGTTTAGGTTCATGTTTGACCTGGTTTCAAACAACGGGTTCATGTCTGACTCGAAGTTTAGGTTCATGTTTGACCTGGTTTCAAACAACGGGTTCATGTCTGACTCGAACTTTAGGCTCATGTTTGACCTGGTTCAAACGACGGGTACATGTCTGACTGGAAGTTTAGGTTCATGTTTGACCTGGTTTCAAACAACGAGTTCATATCTGACTCGAAGTTTAGGTTCATGTTTGACCTGATTTCAAACAACAGGTTCATGTCTGACTCTAAGTTTAGGTTCATGTTTGACCTAGTTTCAAACAACGGGTTCATGTCTGACTCGAAGTTTAAGTTCATGTTTGACCTGGCTTCAAATGATGGGTTCATGTCTGACTCGAAGTTTAGGTTCATGTTTGACATGGTTTCAAACAACAGGTTCATGTATGACTCGAAGTTTAGGTTCATGTTTAACTTAGTTTCAAACAACGGGTTCATGTCTGACTCGAAGTTTAGGTTTAGGTTTGACCTGGTTTTAAACGATGGGTTCATGTCTGACTCGAAGCTTAGGTTCATGTTTGACCTGGCTTCAAATGACGGATTCTTGTCTAACTCGAAGTTTAGGTTCAAGTTTGGCCTGGTTTCAAACAACGAGTTCATATCTGACTCGAATTTTAGGTTCATGTTTGACCTGAGTTCAAACAACGGGTTCATGTCTGACTCGAAGTTTAGGTTCATGTTTGACCTAGTTTCAAAGAACGGGTTCTTGTCTGACTCAAAGTTTAAGTTCATGTTTGACCTGGCTTCAAATGACGGGTTCATGTCTGACTCGTAGTTTAGGTTCATGTTTGACCTGGTTTCAAACAACAGGTTCATGTCTGACTTGAAGTTTAGGTTCATGTTTGACCTGGTTTCAAACAACGGGTTCATGTCTGACTCGAAGTTTAGGTTCAGGTTTGACATAGTTTCAAACGACGGGTTCATGTATGACTCGAAGCTTAGGTTCATGTTTGACCTGGCTTCAAATGACGGATTCTTGTCTAACTCGAAGTTTAGGTTCAAGTTTGACCTGGTTTCAAACAACGAGTTCATATCTGACTCGAATTTTAGGTTCATGTTTGACCTGGTTTCAAACAACGGGTTCATGTCTGACTCGAAGTTTAGGTTCATGTTTGACCTGATTTCAAACAACGGGTTCATGTCTGACTCTAAATTTAGGTTCATGTTTGACCTAGTTTCAAACAACGGGTTCATCTCTTACTCGAAGTTTAAGTTCATGTTTGACCTGGCTTTAAATGACGGGTTCATGTGTGACTCGAAGTTTAGGTTCATGTTTGACCTGGTTTCAAACAACAGGTTCATGTCTGACTCGAAGTTTAGGTTCATGTTTGACCTGGTTTCAAACAACGAGTTCATATCTGACTCGAAGTTTAGGTTCATGTTTGACCTGATTTCAAACAACGGGTTCATGTCTGACTCTAAGTTTAGGTTCATGTTTGACCTAGTTTCAAACAACGGGTTCATCTCTTACTCGAAGTTTAAGTTCATGTTTGACCTGGCTTTAAATGACGGGTTCATGTGTGACTCGAAGTTTAGGTTCATGTTTGACCTGGTTTCAAACAACAGGTTCATGTCTGACTCGAAGTTTAGGTTCATGTTTGACCTGGTTTCAAACAACGGGTTCATGTCTGACTCGAAGTTTAGGTTTAGGTTTGACCTAGTTTCAAACGACGGGTTCATGTATGACTCGAAGCTTAGGTTCATGTTTGACCTGGCTTCAAATGACGGATTCTTGTCTAACACAAAGTTTAGGTTCAAGTTTGACCTGGTTTCAAACAACGAGTTCATATCTGACTCGAATTTTAGGTTCATGTTTGACTTGGTTTCAAACGATGGGGGCATGTTTGACTCGATGTTTAGGTTCATGTTTGACCTGGTTTCAAAAAACGGGTTCATGTCTGACTCGAAGTTTAGGTTCATGTTTGACCTGGTTTCAAACAACGGGTTCATGTCTGACTCGATGTTTAGGTTCATGTTTGACCTGGTTTCAAACAACGGGTTCATGTCTGACTCGAAGTTTAGGTTCATGTTTGACCTGGTTTCAAACAACGGGTTCATGTCTGACTCGAACTTTAGGCTCATGTTTGACCTGGTTCAAACGACGGGTACATGTCTGACTGGAAGTTTAGGTTCATGTTTGACCTGGTTTCAAACAACGAGTTCATATCTGACTCGAAGTTTAGGTTCATGTTTGACCTGATTTCAAACAACGGGTTCATGTCTGACTCTAAGTTTAGTTTCATGTTTGACCTAGTTTCAAACAACGGGTTCATGTCTGACTCGAAGTTTAAGTTCATGTTTGACCTGGCTTCAAATAACGGGTTCATGTCTGACTCGAAGTTTAGGTTCATGTTTGACCTGGTTTCAAACAACAGGTTCATGTCTGACTCGAAGTTTAGGTTCATGTTTGATCTGGTTTCAAACAACGGGTTCATGTCTGACTCGAAGTTTAGGTTTAGGTTTGACCTAGTTTCAAACGACGGGTTCATGTATGACTCGAAGCTTAGGTTCATGTTTGACCTGGCTTCAAATGACGGATTCTTGTCTAACTCGAAGTTTAGTTTCAAGTTTGACCTGGTTTCAAACAACGAGTTCATATCTGACTCGAATTTTAGGTTCATGTTTGACTTGGTTTCAAACGATGGGGGCATGTTTGACTCGATGTTTAGGTTCATGTTTGACCTGGTTTCAAAAAACGGGTTCATGTCTGACTCGAAGTTTAGGTTCATGTTTGACCTGGTTTCAAACAACGGGTTCATGTTTGACTCGATGTTTAGGTTCATGTTTGACCTGGTTTCAAACAACGGGTTCATGTCTGACTCAAAGTTTAGGTTCATGTTTGACCTGGTTTCAAACAACGGGTTCATGTCTGACTCGAACTTTAGGCTCATGTTTGACCTGGTTCAAACGACGGGTACATGTCTGACTGGAAGTTTAGGTTCATGTTTGACCTGGTTTCAAACAACGAGTTCATATCTGACTCGAAGTTTAGGTTCATGTTTGACCTGATTTCAAACAACAGGTTCATGTCTGACTCTAAGTTTAGGTTCATGTTTGACCTAGTTTCAAACAACGGGTTCATGTCTGACTCGAAGTTTAAGTTCATGTTTGACCTGGCTTCAAATGATGGGTTCATGTCTGACTCGAAGTTTAGGTTCATGTTTGACATGGTTTCAAACAACAGGTTCATGTCTGACTCGAAGTTTAGGTTCATGTTTAACTTAGTTTCAAACAACGGGTTCATGTCTGACTCGAAGTTTAGGTTTAGGTTTGACCTGGTTTCAAACGATGGGTTCATGTCTGACTCGAAGCTTAGGTTCATGTTTGACCTGGCTTCAAATGACGGATTCTTGTCTAACTCGAAGTTTAGGTTCAAGTTTGGCCTGGTTTCAAACAACGAGTTCATATCTGACTCGAATTTTAGGTTCATGTTTGAGCTGAGTTCAAACAACGGGTTCATGTCTGACTCGAAGTTTAGGTTCATGTTTGACCTAGTTTCAAACAACGGGTTCTTGTCTGACTCGAAGTTTAAGTTCATGTTTGACCTGGCTTCAAATGACGGGTTCATGTCTGACTCGTAGTTTAGGTTCATGTTTGACCTGGTTTCAAACAACAGGTTCATGTCTGACTCGAAGTTTAGGTTCATGTTTGACCTGGTTTCAAACAACGGGTTCATGTCTGACTCGAAGTTTAGGTTCAGGTTTGACATAGTTTCAAACGACGGGTTCATGTATGACTCGAAGCTTAGGTTCATGTTTGACCTGGCTTCAAATGACGGATTCTTGTCTAACTCGAAGTTTAGGTTCAAGTTTGACCTGGTTTCAAACAACGAGTTCATATCTGACTCGAATTTTAGGTTCATGTTTGACCTGGTTTCAAACAACGGGTTCATGTCTGACTCGAAGTTTAGGTTCATGTTTGACCTGATTTCAAACAACGGGTTCATGTCTGACTCTAAATTTAGGTTCATGTTTGACCTAGTTTCAAACAACGGGTTCATCTCTTACTCGAAGTTTAAGTTCATGTTTGACCTGGCTTTAAATGACGGGTTCATGTGTGACTCGAAGTTTAGGTTCATGTTTGACCTGGTTTCAAACAACAGGTTCATGTCTGACTCGAAGTTTAGGTTCATGTTTGACCTGGTTTCAAACAACGAGTTCATATCTGACTCGAAGTTTAGGTTCATGTTTGACCTGATTTCAAACAACGGGTTCATGTCTGACTCTAAGTTTAGGTTCATGTTTGACCTAGTTTCAAACAACGGGTTCATCTCTTACTCGAAGTTTAAGTTCATGTTTGACCTGGCTTTAAATGACGGGTTCATGTGTGACTCGAAGTTTAGGTTCATGTTTGACCTGGTTTCAAACAACAGGTTCATGTCTGACTCGAAGTTTAGGTTCATGTTTGACCTGGTTTCAAACAACGGGTTCATGTCTGACTCGAAGTTTAGGTTTAGGTTTGACCTAGTTTCAAACGACGGGTTCATGTATGACTCGAAGCTTAGGTTCATGTTTGACCTGGCTTCAAATGACGGATTCTTGTATAACTCAAAGTTTAGGTTCAAGTTTGACCTGGTTTCAAACAACGAGTTCATATCTGACTCGAATTTTAGGTTCATGTTTGACTTGGTTTCAAACGATGGGGGTATGTTTGACTCGATGTTTAGGTTCATGTTTGACCTGGTTTCAAAAAACGGGTTCATGTCTGACTCGAAGTTTAGGTTCATGTTTGACCTGGTTTCAAACAACGGGTTCATGTCTGACTCGATGTTTAGGTTCATGTTTGACCTGGTTTCAAACAACGGGTTCATGTCTGACTCGAAGTTTAGGTTCATGTTTGACCTGGTTTCAAACAACGGGTTCATGTCTGACTCGAACTTTAGGCTCATGTTTGACCTGGTTCAAACGACGGGTACATGTCTGACTGGAAGTTTAGGTTCATGTTTGACCTGGTTTCAAACAACGAGTTCATATCTGACTCGAAGTTTAGGTTCATGTTTGACCTGATTTCAAACAACGGGTTCATGTCTGACTCTAAGTTTAGGTTCATGTTTGACCTAGTTTCAAACAACGGGTTCATGTCTGACTCGAAGTTTAAGTTCATGTTTGACCTGGCTTCAAATAACGGGTTCATGTCTGACTCGAAGTTTAGGTTCATGTTTGACCTGGTTTCAAACAACAGGTTCATGTCTGACTCGAAGTTTAGGTTCATGTTTGATCTGGTTTCAAACAACGGGTTCATGTCTGACTCGAAGTTTAGGTTTAGGTTTGACCTAGTTTCAAACGACGGGTTCATGTATGACTCGAAGCTTAGGTTCATGTTTGACCTGGCTTCAAATGACGGATTCTTGTCTAACTCGAAGTTTAGTTTCAAGTTTGACCTGGTTTCAAACAACGAGTTCATATCTGACTCGAATTTTAGGTTCATGTTTGACTTGGTTTCAAACGATGGGGGCATGTTTGACTCGATGTTTAGGTTCATGTTTGACCTGGTTTCAAAAAACGGGTTCATGTCTGACTCGAAGTTTAGGTTCATGTTTGACCTGGTTTCAAACAACGGGTTCATGTTTGACTCGATGTTTAGGTTCATGTTTGACCTGGTTTCAAACAACGGGTTCATGTCTGACTCGAAGTTTAGGTTCATGTTTGACCTGGTTTCAAACAACGGGTTCATGTCTGACTCGAACTTTAGGCTCATGTTTGACCTGGTTCAAATGACGGGTACATGTCTGACTGGAAGTTTAGGTTCATGTTTGACCTGGTTTCAAACAACGAGTTCATATCTGACTCGAAGTTTAGGTTCATGTTTGACCTGAAGTTTAGGTTCATGTTTGACCTGGTTTCAAACAACGGGTTCATGTTTGACTCGATGTTTAGGTTCATGTTTGACCTGGTTTCAAACAACAGGTTCATGTCTGACTCTAAGTTTAGGTTCATGTTTGACCTAGTTTCAAACAACGGGTTCATGTCTGACTCGAAGTTTAAGTTCATGTTTGACCTGGCTTCAAATGATGGGTTCATGTCTGACTCGAAGTTTAGGTTCATGTTTGACATGGTTTCAAACAACAGGTTCATGTCTGACTCGAAGTTTAGGTTCATGTTTAACTTAGTTTCAAACAACGGGTTCATGTCTGACTCGAAGTTTAGGTTTAGGTTTGACCTGGTTTCAAACGATGGGTTCATGTCTGACTCGAAGCTTAGGTTCATGTTTGACCTGGCTTCAAATGACGGATTCTTGTCTAACTCGAAGTTTAGGTTCAAGTTTGGCCTGGTTTCAAACAACGAGTTCATATCTGACTCGAATTTTAGGTTCATGTTTGACCTGAGTTCAAACAACGGGTTCATGTCTGACTCGAAGTTTAGGTTCATGTTTGACCTAGTTTCAAACAACGGGTTCTTGTCTGACTCGAAGTTTAAGTTCATGTTTGACCTGGCTTCAAATGACGGGTTCATGTCTGACTCGTAGTTTAGGTTCATGTTTGACCTGGTTTCAAACAACAGGTTCATGTCTGACTCGAAGTTTAGGTTCATGTTTGACCTGGTTTCAAACAACGGGTTCATGTCTGACTCGAAGTTTAGGTTCAGGTTTGACATAGTTTCAAACGACGGGTTCATGTATGACTCGAAGCTTAGGTTCATGTTTGACCTGGCTTCAAATGACGGATTCTTGTCTAACTCGAAGTTTAGGTTCAAGTTTGACCTGGTTTCAAACAACGAGTTCATATCTGACTCGAATTTTAGGTTCATGTTTGACTTGGTTTCAAACGATGGGGGCATGTTTGACTCGATGTTTAGGTTCATGTTTGACCTGGTTTCAAAAAACGGGTTCATGTCTGACTCGAAGTTTAGGTTCATGTTTGACCTGGTTTCAAACAACGGGTTCATGTCTGACTCGATGTTTAGGTTCATGTTTGACCTGGTTTCAAACAACGGGTTCATGTCTGACTCGAAGTTTAGATTCATGTTTGACCTGGTTTCAAACAACGGGTTCATGTCTGACTCGAACTTTAGGCTCATGTTTGACCTGGTTCAAACGACGGGTACATGTCTGACTGGAAGTTTAGGTTCATGTTTGACCTGGTTTCAAACAACGAGTTCATATCTGACTCGAAGTTTAGGTTCATGTTTGACCTGATTTCAAACAACAGGGTCATGTCTGACTCTAAGTTTAGGTTCATGTTTGACCTAGTTTCAAACAACGGGTTCATGTCTGACTCGAAGTTTAAGTTCATGTTTGACCTGGCTTCAAATGATGGGTTCATGTCTGACTCGAAGTTTAGGTTCATGTTTGACATGGTTTCAAACAACAGGTTCATGTCTGACTCGAAGTTTAGGTTCATGTTTAACTTAGTTTCAAACAACGGGTTCATGTCTGACTCGAAGTTTAGGTTTAGGTTTGACCTGGTTTCAAACGATGGGTTCATGTCTGACTCGAAGCTTAGGTTCATGTTTGACCTGGCTTCAAATGACGGATTCTTGTCTAACTCGAAGTTTAGGTTCAAGTTTGACCTGGTTTCAAACAACGAGTTCATATCTGACTCGAATTTTAGGTTCATGTTTGACCTGAGTTCAAACAACGGGTTCATGTCTGTCTCGAAGTTTAGGTTCATGTTTGACCTAGTTTCAAACAACGGGTTCTTGTCTGACTCGAAGTTTAAGTTCATGTTTGACCTGGCTTCAAATGACGGGTTCATGTCTGACTCGTAGTTTAGGTTCATGTTTGACCTGGTTTCAAACAACAGGTTCATGTCTGACTCGAAGTTTAGGTTCATGTTTGACCTGGTTTCAAACAACGGGTTCTTGTCTGACTCGAAGTTTAGGTTCAGGTTTGACATAGTTTCAAACGACGGGTTCATGTATGACTCGAAGCTTAGGTTCATGTTTGACCTGGCTTCAAATGACGGATTCTTGTCTAACTCGAAGTTTAGGTTCAAGTTTGACCTGGTTTCAAACAACGAGTTCATATCTGACTCGAATTTTAGGTTCATGTTTGACCTGGTTTCAAACAACGGGTTCATGTCTGACTCGAAGTTTAGGTTCATGTTTGACCTGATTTCAAACAACGGGTTCATGTCTGACTCTAAATTTAGGTTCATGTTTGACCTAGTTTCAAACAACGGGTTCATCTCTTACTCGAAGTTTAAGTTCATGTTTGACCTGGCTTCAAATAACGGGTTCATGTCTGACTCGAAGTTTAGGTTCATGTTTGACCTGGTTTCAAACAACAGGTTCATGTCTGACTCGAAGTTTAGGTTCATGTTTGATCTGGTTTCAAACAACGGGTTCATGTCTGACTCGAAGTTTAGGTTTAGGTTTGACCTAGTTTCAAACGACGGGTTCATGTATGACTCGAAGCTTAGGTTCATGTTTGACCTGGCTTCAAATGACGGATTCTTGTCTAACTCGAAGTTTAGTTTCAAGTTTGACCTGGTTTCAAACAACGAGTTCATATCTGACTCGAATTTTAGGTTCATGTTTGACTTGGTTTCAAACGATGGGGGCATGTTTGACTCGATGTTTAGGTTCATGTTTGACCTGGTTTCAAAAAACGGGTTCATGTCTGACTCGAAGTTTAGGTTCATGTTTGACCTGGTTTCAAACAACGGGTTCATGTTTGACTCGATGTTTAGGTTCATGTTTGACCTGGTTTCAAACAACGGGTTCATGTCTGACTCGAACTTTAGGCTCATGTTTGACCTGGTTCAAACGACGGGTACATGTCTGACTGGAAGTTTAGGTTCATGTTTGACCTGGTTTCAAACAACGAGTTCATATCTGACTCGAAGTTTAGGTTCATGTTTGACCTGATTTCAAACAACGGGTTCATGTCTGACTCTAAGTTTAGGTTCATGTTTGACCTAGTTTCAAACAACGGGTTCATGTCTGACTCGAAGTTTAAGTTCATGTTTGACCTGGCTTCAAATAACGGGTTCATGTCTGACTCGAAGTTTAGGTTCATGTTTGACCTGGTTTCAAACAACAGGTTCATGTCTGACTCGAAGTTTAGGTTCATGTTTGATCTGGTTTCAAACAACGGGTTCATGTCTGACTCGAAGTTTAGGTTTAGGTTTGACCTAGTTTCAAACGACGGGTTCATGTATGACTCGAAACTTAGGTTCATGTTTGACCTGGCTTCAAATGACGGATTCTTGTCTAACTCGAAGTTTAGTTTCAAGTTTGACCTGGTTTCAAACAACGAGTTCATATCTGACTCGAATTTTAGGTTCATGTTTGACTTGGTTTCAAACGATGGGGGCATGTTTGACTCGATGTTTAGGTTCATGTTTGACCTGGTTTCAAAAAACGGGTTCATGTCTGACTCGAAGTTTAGGTTCATGTTTGACCTGGTTTCAAACAACGGGTTCATGTCTGACTCGATGTTTAGGTTCATGTTTGACCTGGTTTCAAACAACGGGTTCATGTCTGACTCGAAGTTTAGATTCATGTTTGACCTGGTTTCAAACAACGGGTTCATGTCTGACTCGAACTTTAGGCTCATGTTTGACCTGGTTCAAACGACGGGTACATGTCTGACTGGAAGTTTAGGTTCATGTTTGACCTGGTTTCAAACAACGAGTTCATATCTGACTCGAAGTTTAGGTTCATGTTTGACCTGATTTCAAACAACAGGGTCATGTCTGACTCTAAGTTTAGGTTCATGTTTGACCTAGTTTCAAACAACGGGTTCATGTCTGACTCGAAGTTTAAGTTCATGTTTGACCTGGCTTCAAATGATGGGTTCATGTCTGACTCGAAGTTTAGGTTCATGTTTGACATGGTTTCAAACAACAGGTTCATGTCTGACTCGAAGTTTAGGTTCATGTTTAACTTAGTTTCAAACAACGGGTTCATGTCTGACTCGAAGTTTAGGTTTAGGTTTGACCTGGTTTCAAACGATGGGTTCATGTCTGACTCGAAGCTTAGGTTCATGTTTGACCTGGCTTCAAATGACGGATTCTTGTCTAACTCGAAGTTTAGGTTCAAGTTTGACCTGGTTTCAAACAACGAGTTCATATCTGACTCGAATTTTAGGTTCATGTTTGACCTGAGTTCAAACAACGGGTTCATGTCTGTCTCGAAGTTTAGGTTCATGTTTGACCTAGTTTCAAACAACGGGTTCTTGTCTGACTCGAAGTTTAAGTTCATGTTTGACCTGGCTTCAAATGACGGGTTCATGTCTGACTCGTAGTTTAGGTTCATGTTTGAACTGGTTTCAAACAACAGGTTCATGTCTGACTCGAAGTTTAGGTTCATGTTTGACCTGGTTTCAAACAACGGGTTCTTGTCTGACTCGAAGTTTAGGTTCAGGTTTGACATAGTTTCAAACGACGGGTTCATGTATGACTCGAAGCTTAGGTTCATGTTTGACCTGGCTTCAAATGACGGATTCTTGTCTAACTCGAAGTTTAGGTTCAAGTTTGACCTGGTTTCAAACAACGAGTTCATATCTGACTCGAATTTTAGGTTCATGTTTGACCTGGTTTCAAACAACGGGTTCATGTCTGACTCGAAGTTTAGGTTCATGTTTGACCTGATTTCAAACAACGGGTTCATGTCTGACTCTAAATTTAGGTTCATGTTTGACCTAGTTTCAAACAACGGGTTCATCTCTTACTCGAAGTTTAAGTTCATGTTTGACCTGGCTTCAAATAACGGGTTCATGTCTGACTCGAAGTTTAGGTTCATGTTTGACCTGGTTTCAAACAACAGGTTCATGTCTGACTCGAAGTTTAGGTTCATGTTTGATCTGGTTTCAAACAACGGGTTCATGTCTGACTCGAAGTTTAGGTTTAGGTTTGACCTAGTTTCAAACGACGGGTTCATGTATGACTCGAAGCTTAGGTTCATGTTTGACCTGGCTTCAAATGACGGATTCTTGTCTAACTCGAAGTTTAGTTTCAAGTTTGACCTGGTTTCAAACAACGAGTTCATATCTGACTCGAATTTTAGGTTTATGTTTGACTTGGTTTCAAACGATGGGGGCATGTTTGACTCGATGTTTAGGTTCATGTTTGACCTGGTTTCAAAAAACGGGTTCATGTCTGACTCGAAGTTTAGGTTCATGTTTGACCTGGTTTCAAACAACGGGTTCATGTTTGACTCGATGTTTAGGTTCATGTTTGACCTGGTTTCAAACAACGGGTTCATGTCTGACTCTAAGTTTAGGTTCATGTTTGACCTAGTTTCAAACAACGGGTTCATGTCTGACTCGAAGTTTAAGTTCATGTTTGACCTGGCTTCAAATGATGGGTTCATGTCTGACTCGAAGTTTAGGTTCATGTTTGACATGATTTCAAACAACAGGTTCATGTCTGACTCGAAGTTTAGGTTCATGTTTAACTTAGTTTCAAACAACGGGTTCATGTCTGACTCGAAGTTTAGGTTTATGTTTGACCTGGTTTCAAACGATGGGTTCATGTCTGACTCGAAGCTTAGGTTCATGTTTGACCTGGCTTCAAATGACGGATTCTTGTCTAACTCGAAGTTTAGGTTCAAGTTTGACCTGGTTTCAAACAACGAGTTCATATCTGACTCGAATTTTAGGTTCATGTTTGACCTGAGTTCAAACAACGGGTTCATGTCTGACTCGAAGTTTAGGTTCATGTTTGACCTAGTTTCAAACAACGGGTTCTTGTCTGACTCGAAGTTTAAGTTCATGTTTGACCTGGCTTCAAATGACTGGTTCATGTCTGACTCGTAGTTTAGGTTCATGTTTGACCTGGTTTCAAACAACAGGTTCATGTCTGACTCGAAGTTTAGGTTCATGTTTGACCTGGTTTCAAACAACGGGTTCATGTCTGACTCGAAGTTTAGGTTCAGGTTTGACATAGTTTCAAACGACGGGTTCATGTATGACTCGAAGCTTAGGTTCATGTTTGACCTGGCTTCAAATGACGGATTCTTGTCTAACTCGAAGTTTAGGTTCAAGTTTGACCTGGTTTCAAACAACGAGTTCATATCTGACTCGAATTTTAGGTTCATGTTTGACCTGGTTTCAAACAACGGGTTCATGTCTGACTCGAAGTTTAGGTTCATGTTTGACCTGATTTCAAACAACGGGTTCATGTCTGACTCTAAATTTAGGTACATGGTTGACCTAGTTTCAAACAACGGGTTCATCTCTTACTCGAAGTTTAAGTTCATGTTTGACCTGGCTTTAAATGACGGGTTCATGTGTGACTCGAAGTTTAGGTTCATGTTTGACCTGGTTTCAAACAACAGGTTCATGTCTGACTCGAAGTTTAGGTTCATGTTTGACCTGGTTTCAAACAACGAGTTCATATCTGACTCGAAGTTTAGGTTCATGTTTGACCTGATTTCAAACAACGGGTTCATGTCTGACTCGAAGTTTAGGTTCATGTTTGACCTAGTTTCAAACAACGGGTTCATCTCTTACTCGAAGTTTAAGTTCATGTTTGACCTGGCTTTAAATGACGGGTTCATGTGTGACTCGAAGTTTAGGTTCATGTTTGACCTGGTTACAAACAACAGGTTCATGTCTGACTCGAAGTTTAGGTTCATGTTTGACCTGGTTTCAAACAACGGGTTCATGTCTGACTCGAAGTTTAGGTTTAGGTTTGACCTAGTTTCAAACGACGGGTTCATGTATGACTCGAAGCTTAGGTTCATGTTTGACCTGGCTTCAAATGACGGATTCTTGTCTAACTCAAAGTTTAGGTTCAAGTTTGACCTGGTTTCAAACAACGAGTTCATATCTGACTCGAATTTTAGGTTCATGTTTGACTTGGTTTCAAACGATGGGGGCATGTTTGACTCGATGTTTAGGTTCATGTTTGACCTGGTTTCAAAAAACGGGTTCATGTCTGACTCGAAGTTTAGGTTCATGTTTGACCTGGTTTCAAACAACGGGTTCATGTCTGACTCGATGTTTAGGTTCATGTTTGACCTGGTTTCAAACAACGGATTCATGTCTGACTCGAAGTTTAGGTTCATGTTTGACCTGGTTTCACACAACGGGTTCATGTCTGACTCGAACTTTAGGCTCATGTTTGACCTGGTTCAAACGACGGGTACATGTCTGACTGGAAGTTTAGGTTCATGTTTGACCTGGTTTCAAATAACGAGTTCATATCTGACTCGAAGTTTAGGTTCATGTTTGACCTGATTTCAAACAACGGGTTCATGTCTGACTCTAAGTTTAGGTTCATGTTTGACCTAGTTTCAAACAACGGGTTCATGTCTGACTCGAAGTTTAAGTTCATGTTTGACCTGGCTTCAAATAACGGGTTCATGTCTGACTCGAAGTTTAGGTTCATGTTTGACCTGGTTTCAAACAACAGGTTCATGTCTGACTCGAAGTTTAGGTTCATGTTTGATCTGGTTTCAAACAACGGGTTCATGTCTGACTCGATGTTTAGGTTTAGGTTTGACCTAGTTTCAAACGACGGGTTCATGTATGACTCGAAGCTTAGGTTCATGTGTGACCTGGCTTCAAATGACGGATTCTTGTCTAACTCGAAGTTTAGTTTCAAGTTTGACCTGGTTTCAAACAACGAGTTCATATCTGACTCGAATTTTAGGTTCATGTTTGACTTGGTTTCAAACGATGGGGGCATGTTTGACTCGATGTTTAGGTTCATGTTTGACCTGGTTTCAAAAAACGGGTTCATGTCTGACTCGAAGTTTAAGTTCATGTTTGACCTGGCTTCAAATGATGGGTTCATGTCTGACTCGAAGTTTAGGTTCATGTTTGACATGGTTTCAAACAACAGGTTCATGTCTGACTCGAAGTTTAGGTTCATGTTTAACTTAGTTTCAAACAACGGGTTCATGTCTGACTCGAAGTTTAGGTTTAGGTTTGACCTGGTTTCAAACGATGGGTTCATGTCTGACTCGAAGCTTAGGTTCATGTTTGACCTGGCTTCAAATGACGGATTCTTGTCTAACTCGAAGTTTAGGTTCAAGTTTGACCTGGTTTCAAACAACGAGTTCATATCTGACTCGAATTTTAGCTTCATGTTTGACCTGAGTTCAAACAACGGGTTCATGTCTGACTCGAAGTTTAGGTTCATGTTTGACCTAGTTTCAAACAACGGGTTCTTGTCTGACTCGAAGTTTAAGTTCATGTTTGACCTGGCTTCAAATGACGGGTTCATGTCTGACTCGTAGTTTAGGTTCATGTTTGACCTGGTTTCAAACAACAGGTTCATGTCTGACTCGAAGTTTAGGTTCATGTTTGACCTGGTTTCAAACAACGGGTTCATGTCTGACTCGAAGTTTAGGTTCAGGTTTTTGCATAGTTTCAAACGACGGGTTCATGTATGACTCGAAGCTTAGGTTCATGTTTGACCTGGCTTCAAATGACGGATTCTTGTCTAACTCGAAGTTTAGTTTCAAGTTTGACCTGGTTTCAAACAACGAGTTCATATCTGACTCGAATTTTAGGTTCATGTTTGACCTGGTTTCAAACAACGGGTTCATGTCTGACTCGAAGTTTAGGTTCATGTTTGACCTGATTTCAAACAACGGGTTCATGTCTGACTCTAAATTTAGGTTCATGTTTGACCTAGTTTCAAACAACGGGTTCATCTCTTACTCGAAGTTTAAGTTCATGTTTGACCTGGCTTTAAATGACGGGTTCATGTGTGACTCGAAGTTTAGGTTCATGTTTGACCTGGTTTCAAACAACAGGTTCATGTCTGACTCGAAGTTTAGGTTCATGTTTGACCTGGTTTCAAACAACGAGTTCATATCTGACTCGAAGTTTAGGTTCATGTTTGACCTGATTTCAAACAACGGGTTCATGTCTGACTCTAAGTTTAGGTTCTTGTTTGACCTAGTTTCAAACAACGGGTTCATCTCTTACTCGAAGTTTAAGTTCATGTTTGACCTGGCTTTAAATGACGGGTTCATGTGTGACTCGAAGTTTAGGTTCATGTTTGACCTGGTTTCAAACAACAGGTTCATGTCTGACTCGAAGTTTAGGTTCATGTTTGACCTGGTTTCAAACAACGGGTTCATGTCTGACTCGAAGTTTAGGTTTAGGTTTGACCTAGTTTCAAACGACGGGTTCATGTATGACTCGAAGCTTAGGTTCATGTTTGACCTGGCTTCAAATGACGGATTCTTGTCTAACTCAAAGTTTAGGTTCAAGTTTGACCTGGTTTCAAACAACGAGTTCATATCTGACTCGAATTTTAGGTTCATGTTTGACTTGGTTTCAAACGATGGGGGCATGTTTGACTCGATGTTTAGGTTCATGTTTGACCTGGTTTCAAAAAACGGGTTCATGTCTGACTCGAAGTTTAGGTTCATGTTTGACCTGGTTTCAAACAACGGGTTCATGTCTGACTCGATGTTTAGGTTCATGTTTGACCTGGTTTCAAACAACGGGTTCATGTCTGGCTCGAAGTTTAGGTTCATGTTTGACCTGGTTTCAAACAACGGGTTCATGTCTGACTCGAACTTTAGGCTCATGTTTGACCTGGTTCAAACGACGGGTACATGTCTGACTGGAAGTTTAGGTTCATGTTTGACTTGGTTTCAAACAACGAGTTCATATCTGACTCGAAGTTTAGGTTCATGTTTGACCTGATTTCAAACAACGGGTTCATGTCTGACTCTAAGTTTAGGTTCATGTTTGACCTAGTTTCAAACAACGGGTTCATGTCTGACTCGAAGTTTAAGTTCATGTTTGACCTGGCTTCAAATAACGGGTTCATGTCTGACTCAAAGTTTAGGTTCATGTTTGACCTGGTTTCAAACAACAGGTTCATGTCTGACTCGAAGTTTAGGTTCATGTTTGATCTGGTTTCAAACAACGGGTTCATGTCTGACTCGAAGTTTAGGTTTAGGTTTGACCTAGTTTCAAACGACGGGTTCATGTATGACTCGAAGCTTAGGTTCATGTTTGACCTGGCTTCAAATGACGGATTCTTGTCTAACTCGAAGTTTAGTTTCAAGTTTGACCTGGTTTCAAACAACGAGTTCATATCTGACTCGAATTTTAGGTTCATGTTTGACTTGGTTTCAAACGATGGGGGCATGTTTGACTCGATGTTTAGGTTCATGTTTGACCTGGTTTCAAAAAACGGGTTCATGTCTGACTCGAAGTTTAGGTTCATGTTTGACCTGGTTTCAAACAACGGGTTCATGTTTGACTCGATGTTTAGGTTCATGTTTGACATGGTTTCAAACAACGGGTTCATGTCTGACTCGAACTTTAGGCTCATGTTTGACCTGGTTCAAACGACGGGTACATGTCTGACTGGAAGTTTAGGTTCATGTTTGACCTGGTTTCAAACAACGAGTTCATATCTGACTCGAAGTTTAGGTTCATGTTTGACCTGATTTCAAACAACAGGTTCATGTCTGACTCTAAGTTTAGGTTCATGTTTGACCTAGTTTCAAACAACGGGTTCATGTCTGACTCGAAGTTTAAGTTCATGTTTGACCTGGCTTCAAATGATGGGTTCATGTCTGACTCGAAGTTTAGGTTCATGTTTGACATGGTTTCAAACAACAGGTTCATGTCTGACTCGAAGTTTAGGTTCATGTTTAACTTAGTTTCAAACAACGGGTTCATGTCTGACTCGAAGTTTAGGTTTAGGTTTGACCTGGTTTCAAACGATGGGTTCATGTCTGACTCGAAGCTTAGGTTCATGTTTGACCTGGCTTCAAATGACGGATTCTTGTCTAACTCGAAGTTTAGGTTCAAGTTTGGCCTGGTTTCAAACAACGAGTTCATATCTGACTCGAATTTTAGGTTCATGTTTGACCTGAGTTCAAACAACGGGTTCATGTCTGACTCGAAGTTTAGGTTCATGTTTGACCTAGTTTCAAACAACGGGTTCTTGTCTGACTCGAAGTTTAAGTTCATGTTTGACCTGGCTTCAAATGACGGGTTCATGTCTGACTCGTAGTTTAGGTTCATGTTTGACCTGGTTTCAAACAACAGGTTCATGTCTGACTCGAAGTTTAGGTTCATGTTTGACCTGGTTTCAAACAACGGGTTCATGTCTGACTCGAAGTTTAGGTTCAGGTTTGACATAGTTTCAAACGACGGGTTCATGTATGACTCGAAGCTTAGGTTCATGTTTGACCTGGCTTCAAATGACGGATTCTTGTCTAACTCGAAGTTTAGGTTCAAGTTTGACCTGGTTTCAAACAACGAGTTCATATCTGACTCGAATTTTAGGTTCATGTTTGACTTGGTTTCAAACGATGGGGGCATGTTTGACTCGATGTTTAGGTTCATGTTTGACCTGGTTTCAAAAAACGGGTTCATGTCTGACTCGAAGTTTAGGTTCATGTTTGACCTGGTTTCAAACAACGGGTTCATGTCTGACTCGATGTTTAGGTTCATGTTTGACCTGGTTTCAAACAACGGGTTCATGTCTGACTCGAAGTTTAGGTTCATGTTTGACCTGGTTTCAAACAACGGGTTCATGTCTGACTCGAACTTTAGGCTCATGTTTGACCTGGTTCAAACGACGGGTACATGTCTGACTGGAAGTTTCGGTTCATGTTTGACCTGGTTTCAAACAACGAGTTCATATCTGACTCGAAGTTTAGGTTCATGTTTGACCTGATTTCAAACAACAGGTTCATGTCTGACTCTAAGTTTAGGTTCATGTGTGACCTAGTTTCAAACAACGGGTTCATGTCTGACTCGAGGTTTAAGTTCATGTTTGACCTGGCTTCAAATGATGGGTTCATGTCTGACTCGAAGTTTAGGTTCATGTTTGACATGGTTTCAAACAACAGGTTCATGTCTGACTCGAAGTTTAGGTTCATGTTTAACTTAGTTTCAAACAACGGGTTCATGTCTGACTCGAAGTTTAGGTTTAGGTTTGACCTGGTTTCAAACGATGGGTTCATGTCTGACTCGAAGCTTAGGTTCATGTTTGACCTGGCTTCAAATGACGGATTCTTGTCTAACTCGAAGTTTAGGTTCAAGTTTGACCTGGTTTCAAACAACGAGTTCATATCTGACTCGAATTTTAGGTTCATGTTTGACCTAGTTTCAAACAACGGGTTCTTGTCTGACTCGAAGTTTAAGTTCATGTTTGACCTGGCTTCAAATGACGGGTTCATGTCTGACTCGTAGTTTAGGTTCATGTTTGACCTGGTTTCAAACAACAGGTTCATGTCTGACTCGAAGTTTAGGTTCATGTTTGACCTGGTTTCAAACAACGGGTTCATGTCTGACTCGAAGTTTAGGTTCAGGTTTGACATAGTTTCAAACGACGGGTTCATGTATGACTCGAAGTTTAGGTTCATGTTTAACTTAGTTTCAAACAACGGGTTCATGTCTGACTCGAAGTTTAGGTTTAGGTTTGACCTGGTTTCAAACGATGGGTTCATGTCTGACTCGAAGCTTAGGTTCATGTGTGACCTGGCTTCAAATGACGGATTCTTGTCTAACTCGAAGTTTAGGTTCAAGTTTGACCTGGTTTCAAACAACGAGTTCATATCTGACTCGAATTTTAGGTTCATGTTTGACCTAGTTTCAAACAACGGGTTCTTGTCTGACTCGAAGTTTAAGTTCATGTTTGACCTGGCTTCAAATGACGGGTTCATGTCTGACTCGTAGTTTAGGTTCATGTTTGACCTGGTTTCAAACAACAGGTTCATGTCTGACTCGAAGTTTAGGTTCATGTTTGACCTGGTTTCAAACAACGGGTTCATGTCTGACTCGAAGTTTAGGTTCAGGTTTGACATAGTTTCAAACGACGGGTTCATGTATGACTCGAAGCTTAGGTTCATGTTTGACCTGGCTTCAAATGACGGATTCTTGTCTAACTCGAAGTTTAGGTTCATGTTTGACCTGGTTTCAAACAACGGGTTCATGTCTGACTCGAACTTTAGGTTCATGTTTGACTTGGTTTCAAACGATGGGGGCATGTTTGACTCGATGTTTAGGTTCATGTTTGACCTGGTTTCAAAAAACGGGTTCATGTCTGACTCGAAGTTTAGGTTCATGTTTGACCTGGTTTCAAACAACGGGTTCATGTCTGACTCGATGTTTAGGTTCATGTTTGACCTGGTTTCAAACAACGGGTTCATGTCTGACTCGAAGTTTAGGTTCATGTTTGACCTGGTTTCAAACAACGGGTTCATGTCTGACTCGAACTTTAGGCTCATGTTTGACCTGGTTCAAACGACGGGTACATGTCTGACTGGAAGTTTAGGTTCATGTTTGACCTGGTTTCAAACAACGAGTTCATATCTGACTCAAAGTTTAGGTTCATGTTTGACCTGATTTCAAACAACAGGTTCATGTCTGACTCTAAGTTTAGGTTCATGTTTGACCTAGTTTCAAACAACGGGTTCATGTCTGACTCGAAGTTTAAGTTCATGTTTGACCTGGCTTCAAATGATGGGTTCATGTCTGACTCGAAGTTTAGGTTCATGTTTGACATGGTTTCAAACAACAGGTTCATGTCTGACTCGAAGTTTAGGTTCATGTTTAACTTAGTTTCAAACAACGGGTTCATGTCTGACTCGAAGTTTAGGTTTAGGTTTGACCTAGTTTCAAACGAAGGGTTCATGTCTGACTCGAAGCTTAGGTTCATGTTTGACCTGGCTTCAAATGACGGATTCTTGTCTAACTCGAAGTTTAGGTTCAAGTTTGACCTGGTTTCAAACAACGAGTTCATATCTGACTCGAATTTTAGGTTCATGTTTGAATTGGTTTCAAACGATGGGGGCATGTCTGACTCGATGTTTAGGTTCATGTTTGACCTGGTTTCAAAAAACGGGTTCATGTCTGACTCGAAGTTTAGGTTCATGTTTGACCTGGTTTCAAACAACGGGTTCATGTTTGACTCGAAGTTTAGGTTCATGTTTGACCAGGTTTCAAACAATGGGTTCATGTCTGACTCAAAGTTTAGGTTCATGTTTGACCTGGTTTCAAACGACGAGTTCATGTCTGACTCGAAGTTTAGGATCATGTTTGACCTGGCTTCAAATGACGGATTCATGTCTGACTCGAAGTTTAGGTTCATGTGTGTCTTGGTTTCAAACAACGAGTTCATATCTGACTCGAATTTTAGGTTCATGTTTGACCTGAGTTCAAACAACGGGTTCATGTCTGACTCGAAGTTTAGGTTCATGTTTGACCTAGTTTCAAACAACGGGTTCTTGTCTGACTCGAAGTTTAAGTTCATTTTTGACCTGGCTTCAAATGACGGGTTCATGTCTGACTCGAAGTTTAGGTTCATGTTTGACCTGGTTTCAAACAACTGGCTCATGTCTGACTCGAAGTTTAGGTTCATGTTTGACCGGGTTTCAAACAACGGGTTCATGTCTGACTCGAAGTTTAGGTTCAGGTTTGACCAAGTTTCAAACGACGGGTTCATGTCTGACTCGAAGTTTAGGTTCATGTTTGACCGGGTTTCAAACAACGGGTTCATGTCTGACTCGAAGTTTAGGTTCAGGTTTGACCTAGTTTCAAACGACGGGTTCATGTCTGACTCGAAGCTTAGGTTCATGGTTAACCTGGTTCAAACAACAGGTTCATGTCTGACTCGAAGTTTAGGTTCATGTTTAACTTAGTTTCAAACAACGGGTTCATGTCTGACTCGAAGTTTAGGTTTAGGTTTGACCTGGTTTCAAACGATGGGTTCATGTCTGACTCGAAGTTTAGGTTCATGTTTAACTTAGTTTCAAACAACGGGTTCATGTCTGACTCGAAGTTTAGGTTTAGGTTTGACCTGGTTTCAAACGATGGGTTCATGTCTGACTCGAAGCTTAGGTTCATGTTTGACCTGGCTTCAAATGACGGATTCTTGTCTAACTCGAAGTTTAGGTTCAAGTTTGACCTGGATTCAAACAACGAGTTCATATCTGACTCGAATTTTAGGTTCATGTTTGACTTGGTTTCAAACGATGGGGGCATGTTTGACTCGATGTTTAGGTTCATGTTTGACCTGGTTTCAAAAAACGGGTTCATGTCTGACTCGAAGTTTAGGTTCATGTTTGACCTGGTTTCAAACAACGGGTTCATGTCTGACTCGATGTTTAGGTTTATGTTTGACCTGGTTTCAAACAACGGGTTCATGTCTGACTCGAAGTTTAGGTTCATGTTTGACCTGGTTTCAAACAACGGGTTCATGTCTGACTCGAACTTTAGGCTCATGTTTGACCTGGTTCAAACGACGGGTACATGTCTGACTGGAAGTTTAGGTTCATGTTTGACCTGGTTTCAAACAACGAGTTCATATCTGACTCAAAGTTTAGGTTCATGTTTGACCTGATTTCAAACAACAGGTTCATGTCTGACTCTAAGTTTAGGTTCATGTTTGACCTAGTTTCAAACAACGGGTTCATGTCTGACTCGAAGTTTAAGTTCATGTTTGACCTGGCTTCAAATGATGGGTTCATGTCTGACTCGAAGTTTAGGTTCATGTTTGACATGGTTTCAAACAACAGGTTCATGTCTGACTCGAAGTTTAGGTTCATGTTTAACTTAGTTTCAAACAACGGGTTCATGTCTGACTCGAAGTTTAGGTTTAGGTTTGACCTAGTTTCAAACGAAGGGTTCATGTCTGACTCGAAGCTTAGGTTCATGTTTGACCTGGCTTCAAATGACGGATTCTTGTCTAACTCGAAGTTTAGGTTCAAGTTTGACCTGGTTTCAAACAACGAGTTCATATCTGACTCGAATTTTAGGTTCATGTTTGAATTGGTTTCAAACGATGGGGGCATGTCTGACTCGATGTTTAGGTTCATGTTTGACCTGGTTTCAAAAAACGGGTTCATGTCTGACTCGAAGTTTAGGTTCATGTTTGACCTGGTTTCAAACAACGGGTTCATGTTTGACTCGAAGTTTAGGTTCATGTTTGACCAGGTTTCAAACAATGGGTTCATGTCTGACTCAAAGTTTAGGTTCATGTTTGACCTGGTTTCAAACGACGAGTTCATGTCTGACTCGAAGTTTAGGATCATGTTTGACCTGGCTTCAAATGACGGATTCATGTCTGACTCGAAGTTTAGGTTCATGTGTGTCTTGGTTTCAAACAACGAGTTCATATCTGACTCGAATTTTAGGTTCATGTTTGACCTGAGTTCAAACAACGGGTTCATGTCTGACTCGAAGTTTAGGTTCATGTTTGACCTAGTTTCAAACAACGGGTTCTTGTCTGACTCGAAGTTTAAGTTCATTTTTGACCTGGCTTCAAATGACGGGTTCATGTCTGACTCGAAGTTTAGGTTCATGTTTGACCTGGTTTCAAACAACTGGCTCATGTCTGACTCGAAGTTTAGGTTCATGTTTGACCGGGTTTCAAACAACGGGTTCATGTCTGACTCGAAGTTTAGGTTCAGGTTTGACCAAGTTTCAAACGACGGGTTCATGTCTGACTCGAAGTTTAGGTTCATGTTTGACCGGGTTTCAAACAACGGGTTCATGTCTGACTCGAAGTTTAGGTTCAGGTTTGACCTAGTTTCAAACGACGGGTTCATGTCTGACTCGAAGCTTAGGTTCATGGTTAACCTGGTTCAAACAACAGGTTCATGTCTGACTCGAAGTTTAGGTTCATGTTTAACTTAGTTTCAAACAACGGGTTCATGTCTGACTCGAAGTTTAGGTTTAGGTTTGACCTGGTTTCAAACGATGGGTTCATGTCTGACTCGAAGTTTAGGTTCATGTTTAACTTAGTTTCAAACAACGGGTTCATGTCTGACTCGAAGTTTAGGTTTAGGTTTGACCTGGTTTCAAACGATGGGTTCATGTCTGACTCGAAGCTTAGGTTCATGTTTGACCTGGCTTCAAATGACGGATTCTTGTCTAACTCGAAGTTTAGGTTCAAGTTTGACCTGGTTTCAAACAACGAGTTCATATCTGACTCGAATTTTAGGTTCATGTTTGACCTAGTTTCAAACAACGGGTTCTTGTCTGACTCGAAGTCTAAGTTCATGTTTGACCTGGCTTCAAATGACGGGTTCATGTCTGACTCGTAGTTTAGGTTCATGTTTGACCTGGTTTCAAACAACAGGTTCATGTCTGACTCGAAGTTTAGGTTCATGTTTGACCTGGTTTCAAACAACGGGTTCATGTCTGACTCGAAGTTTAGGTTCAGGTTTGACATAGTTTCAAACGACGGGTTCATGTATGACTCGAAGCTTAGGTTCATGTTTGACCTGGCTTCAAATGACGGATTCTTGTCTAACTCGAAGTTTAGGTTCAAGTTTGACCTGGATTCAAACAACGAGTTCATATCTGACTCGAATTTTAGGTTCATGTTTGACTTGGTTTCAAACGATGGGGGCATGTTTGACTCGATGTTTAGGTTCATGTTTGACCTGGTTTCAAAAAACGGGTTCATGTCTGACTCGAAGTTTAGGTTCATGTTTGACTTGGTTTCAAACAACGGGTTCATGTCTGACTCGATGTTTAGGTTCATGTTTGACCTGGTTTCAAACAACGGGTTCATGTCTGACTCGAAGTTTAGGTTCATGTTTGACCTGGTTTCAAACAACGGGTTCATGTCTGACTCGAACTTTAGGCTCATGTTTGACCTGGTTCAAACGACGGGTACATGTCTGACTGGAAGTTTAGGTTCATGTTTGACCTGGTTTCAAACAACGAGTTCATATCTGACTCGAAGTTTAGGTTCATGTTTGACCTGATTTCAAACAACAGGTTCATGTCTGACTCTAAGTTTAGGTTCATGTTTGACCTAGTTTCAAACAACGTGTTCATGTCTGACTCGAAGTTTAAGTTCATGTTTGACCTGGCTTCAAATAATGGGTTCATGTCTGACTCGAAGTTTAGGTTCATGGTTAACCTGGTTCAAACAACAGGTTCATGTCTGACTCGAAGTTTAGGTTCATGTTTAACTTAGTTTCAAACAACGGGTTCATGTCTGACTCGAAGTTTAGGTTTAGGTTTGACCTGGTTTCAAACGATGGGTTCATGTCTGACTCGAACCTTAGGTTCATGTTTGACCTGGCTTCAAATGACGGATTCTTGTCTAACTCGAAGTTTAGGTTCAAGTTTGACCTGGTTTCAAACAACGAGTTCATATCTGACTCGAATTTTAGGTTCATGTTTGACCTAGTTTCAAACAACGGGTTCTTGTCTGACTCGAAGTCTAAGTTCATGTTTGACCTGGCTTCAAATGACGGGTTCATGTCTGACTCGTAGTTTAGGTTCATGTTTGACCTGGTTTCAAACAACAGGTTCATGTCTGAGTCGAAGTTTAGGTTCATGTTTGACCTGGTTTCAAACAACGGGTTCATGTCTGACTCGAAGTTTAGGTTCAGGTTTGACATAGTTTCAAACGACGGGTTCATGTATGACTCGAAGCTTAGGTTCATGTTTGACCTGGCTTCAAATGACGGATTCTTGTCTAACTCGAAGTTTAGGTTCAAGTTTGACCTGGATTCAAACAACGAGTTCATATCTGACTCGAATTTTAGGTTCATGTTTGACTTGGTTTCAAACGATCGGGGCATGTTTGACTCGATGTTTAGGTTCATGTTTGACCTGGTTTCAAAAAACGGGTTCATGTCTGACTCGAAGTTTAGGTTCATGTTTGACTTGGTTTCAAACAACGGGTTCATGTCTGACTCGATGTTTAGGTTCATGTTTGACCTGGTTTCAAACAACGGGTTCATGTCTGACTCGAAGTTTAGGTTCATGTTTGACCTGGTTTCAAACAACGGGTTCATGTCTGACTCGAACTTTAGGCTCATGTTTGACCTGGTTCAAACGACGGGTACATGTCTGACTGGAAGTTTAGGTTCATGTTTGACCTGGTTTCAAACAACGAGTTCATATCTGACTCGAAGTTTAGGTTCATGTTTGACCTGATTTCAAACAACAGGTTCATGTCTGACTCTAAGTTTAGGTTCATGTTTGACCTAGTTTTAAACAACGGGTTCATGTCTGACTCGAAGTTTAAGTTCATGTTTGACCTGGCTTCAAATGATGGGTTCATGTCTGACTCGAAGTTTAGGTTCATGTTTGACATGGTTTCAAACAACAGGTTCATGTCTGACTCGAAGTTTAGGTTCATGTTTAACTTAGTTTCAAACAACGGGTTCATGTCTGACTCGAAGTTTAGGTTTAGGTTTGACCTAGTTTCAAACGAAGGGTTCATGTCTGACTCGAAGCTTAGGTTCATGTTTGACCTGGCTTCAAATGACGGATTCTTGTCTAACTCGAAGTTTAGGTTCAAGTTTGACCTGGTTTCAAACAACGAGTTCATATCTGACTCGAATTTTAGGTTCATGTTTGAATTGGTTTCAAACGATGGGGGCATGTCTGACTCGATATTTAGGTTCATGTTTGACCTGGTTTCAAAAAACGGGTTCATGTCTGACTCGAAGTTTAGGTTCATGTTTGACCTGGTTTCAAACAACGGGTTCATGTTTGACTCGAAGTTTAGGTTCATGTTTGACCAGGTTTCAAACAATGGGTTCATGTCTGACTCAAAGTTTAGGTTCATGTTTGACCTGGTTTCAAACGACGAGTTCATGTCTGACTCGAAGTTTAGGATCATGTTTGACCTGGCTTCAAATGACGGATTCATGTCTGACTCGAAGTTTAGGTTCATGTGTGTCTTGGTTTCAAACAACGAGTTCATATCTGACTCGAATTTTAGGTTCATGTTTGACCTGAGTTCAAACAACGGGTTCATGTCTGACTCGAAGTTTAGGTTCATGTTTGACCTAGTTTCAAACAACGGGTTCTTGTCTGACTCGAAGTTTAAGTTCATTTTTGACCTGGCTTCAAATGACGGGTTCATGTCTGACTCGAAGTTTAGGTTCATGTTTGACCTGGTTTCAAACAACTGGCTCATGTCTGACTCGAAGTTTAGGTTCATGTTTGACCGGGTTTCAAACAACGGGTTCATGTCTGACTCGAAGTTTAGGTTCAGGTTTGACCAAGTTTCAAACGACGGGTTCATGTCTGACTCGAAGTTTAGGTTCATGTTTGACCGGGTTTCAGACAACGGGTTCATGTCTGACTCGAAGTTTAGGTTCAGGTTTGACCTAGTTTCAAACGACGGGTTCATGTCTGACTCGAAGCTTAGGTTCATGGTTAACCTGGTTCAAATGACGGGTTCATGTCTGACTCGAAGTTTAGGTTCATGTTTGACCTGGTTTCAAACAACGGGTTCATGTCTGGCTCGAAGTTTAGTTTCATCTTTGACCTGAGTTCAAACAATGGGTTCATGTCTGACTCGAAGTTTAGGTTCATGTTTGACCTGGTTTCAAACAACGGGTTCATGTCTGACTCGATGTTTAGGTTCATGTTTGACCTGGTTTCAAACAACGGGTTCATGTCTGACTCGAAGGTTAGGTTCATGTTTGACCTGGTTTCAAACAACGGGTTCATGTCTGACTCGAACTTTAGGCTCATGTTTGACCTGGTTCAAACGACGGGTACATGTCTGACTGGAAGTTTAGGTTCATGTTTGACCTGGTTTCAAACAACGAGTTCATATCTGACTCGAATTTTAGGTTCATGTTTGACCTGAGTTCAAACAACGGGTTCATGTCTGACTCGAAGCTTAGGTTCATGTTTGACCTGGCTTCAAATGACGGATTCTTGTCTAACTCAAAGTTTAGGTTCAAGTTTGACCTGGTTTCATACAACGAGTTCATATCTGACTCGAATTATAGGTTCATGTTTGACTTGGTTTCAAACGATGGGGGCATGTTTGACTCGATGTTTAGGTTCATGTTTGACCTGGTTTCAAAAAACGGGTTCATGTCTGACTCGAAGTTTAGGTTCATGTTTGACCTGGTTTCAAACAACGGGTTCATGTCTGACTCGATGTTTAGGTTCATGTTTGACCTGGTTTCAAACAACGGGTTCATGTCTGACTCGAAGTTTAGGTTCATGTTTGACCTGGTTTCAAACAACGGGTTCATGTCTGACTCGAACTTTAGGCTCATGTTTGACCTGGTTCAAACTACGGGTACATGTCTGACTGGAAGTTTAGGGTCATGTTTGACCAGGTTTCAAACAACGAGTTCATATCTGACTCGAAGTCTAGGTTCATGTTTGACCTGATTTCAAACAACGGGTTCATGTCTGACTCTAAGTTTAGGTTCATGTTTGACCTAGTTTCAAACAACGGGTTCATGTCTGACTCGAAGTTTAAGTTCATGTTTGACCTGGCTTCAAATGATGGGTTCATGTCTGACTCGAAGTTTAGGTTCATGTTTGACATGGTTTCAAACAACAGGTTCATGTCTGACTCGAAGTTTAGGTTCTTGTTTGACCTGGTTTCAAACAACGGGTTCATGTCTGACTCGAAGTTTAGGTTTAGGTTTGACCTAGTTTCAAACGAAGGGTTCATGTCTGACTCGAAGCTTAGGTTCATGTTTGACCTGGCTTTAAATGACGGATTCTTGTCTAACTCGAAGTTTAGGTTCAAGTTTGACCTGGTTTCAAACAACGAGTTCATATCTGACTCAAATTTTAGGTTCATGTTTGAATTGGTTTCAAACGATGGGGGCATGTCTGACTCGATGTTTAGGTTCATGTTTGACCTGGTTTCAAAAAATGGGTTCATGTCTGACTCGAAGTTTAGGTTCATGTTTGACCTGGTTTCAAACAACGGGTTCATGTTTGACTCGAAGTTTAGGTTCATGTTTGACCAGGTTTCAAACAATGGGTTCATGTCTGACTCAAAGTTTAGGTTCATGTTTGACCTGGTTTCAAACGACGAGTTCATGTCTGACTCGAAGTTTAGGATCATGTTTGACCTGGCTTCAAATGACGGATTCATGTCTGACTCGAAGTTTAGGTTCATGTGTGTCTTGGTTTCAAACAACGAGTTCATATCTGACTCGAATTTTAGGTTCATGTTTGACCTGAGTTCAAACAACGGGTTCATGTCTGACTCGAAGTTTAGGTTCATGTTTGACCTAGTTTCAAACAACGGGTTCTCGTCTGACTCGAAGTTTAAGTTCATTTTTGACCTGGCTTCAAATGACGGGTTCATGTCTGACTCGAAGTTTAGGTTCATGTTTGACCTGGTTTCAAACAACTGGCTCATGTCTGACTCGAAGTTTAGGTTCATGTTTGACCGGGTTTCAAACAACGGGTTCATGTCTGACTCGAAGTTTAGGTTCAGGTTTGACCAAGTTTCAAACGACGGGTTCATGTCTGACTCGAAGTTTAGGTTCATGTTTGACCGGGTTTCAGACAACGGGTTCATGTCTGACTCGAAGTTTAGGTTCAGGTTTGACCTAGTTTCAAACGACGGGTTCATGTCTGACTCGAAGCTTAGGTTCATGGTTACCCTGGTTCAAATGACGGGTTCATGTCTGACTCGAAGTTTAGGTTCATGTTTGACCTGGTTTCAAACAACGGGTTCATGTCTGACTCGAAGTTTAGTTTCATCTTTGACCTGAGTTCAAACAATGGGTTCATGTCTGACTCGAAGTTTAGGTTCATGTTTGACCTGGTTTCAAACAACGGGTTCATGTCTGACTCGATGTTTAGGTTCATGTTTGACCTGGTTTCAAACAACGGGTTCATGTCTGACTCGAAGGTTAGGTTCATGTTTGACCTGGTTTCAAACAACGGGTTCATGTCTGACTCGAACTTTAGGCTCATGTTTGACCTGGTTCAAACGACGGGTACATGTCTGACTGGAAGTTTAGGTTCATGTTTGACCTGGTTTCAAACAACGAGTTCATATCTGACTCGAATTTTAGGTTCATGTTTGACCTGAGTTCAAACAACGGGTTCATGTCTGACTCGAAGCTTAGGTTCATGTTTGACCTGGCTTCAAATGACGGATTCTTGTCTAACTCAAAGTTTAGGTTCAAGTTTGACCTGGTTTCATACAACGAGTTCATATCTGACTCGAATTATAGGTTCATGTTTGACTTGGTTTCAAACGATGGGGGCATGTTTGACTCGATGTTTAGGTTCATGTTTGACCTGGTTTCAAAAAACGGGTTCATGTCTGACTCGAAGTTTAGGTTCATGTTTGACCTGGTTTCAAACAACGGGTTCATGTCTGACTCGATGTTTAGGTTCATGTTTGACCTGGTTTCAAACAACGGGTTCATGTCTGACTCGAAGTTTAGGTTCATGTTTGACCTGGTTTCAAACAACGGGTTCATGTCTCACTCGAACTTTAGGCTCATGTTTGACCTGGTTCAAACTACGGGTACATGTCTGACTGGAAGTTTAGGTTCATGTTTGACCAGGTTTCAAACAACGAGTTCATATCTGACTCGAAGTCTAGGTTCATGTTTGACCTGATTTCAAACAACGGGTTCATGTCTGACTCTAAGTTTAGGTTCATGTTTGACCTAGTTTCAAACAACGGGTTCATGTCTGACTCGAAGTTTAAGTTCATGTTTGACCTGGCTTCAAATGATGGGTTCATGTCTGACTCGAAGTTTAGGTTCATGTTTGACATGGTTTCAAACAACAGGTTCATGTCTGACTCGAAGTTTAGGTTCTTGTTTGACCTGGTTTCAAACAACGGGTTCATGTCTGACTCGAAGTTTAGGTTTAGGTTTGACCTAGTTTCAAACGAAGGGTTCATGTCTGACTCGAAGCTTAGGTTCATGTTTGACCTGGCTTCAAATGACGGATTCTTGTCTAACTCGAAGTTTAGGTTCAAGTTTGACCTGGTTTCAAACAACGAGTTCATATTTGACTCGAATTTTAGGTTCATGTTTGAATTGGTTTCAAACGATGGGGGCATGTCTGACTCGATGTTTAGGTTCATGTTTGACCTGGTTTCAAAAAACGGGTTCATGTCTGACTCGAAGTTTAGGTTCATGTTTGACCTGGTTTCAAACAACGGGTTCATGTTTGACTCGAAGTTTAGGTTCATGTTTGACCAGGTTTCAAACAATGGGTTCATGTCTGACTCAAAGTTTAGGTTCATATTTGACCTGGTTTCAAACGACGAGTTCATGTCTGACTCGAAGTTTAGGATCATGTTTGACCTGGCTTCAAATGACGGATTCATGTCTGACTCGAAGTTTAGGTTCATGTGTGTCTTGGTTTCAAACAACGAGTTCATATCTGACTCGAATTTTAGGTTCATGTTTGACCTGAGTTCAAACAACGGGTTCATGTCTGACTCGAAGTTTAGGTTCATGTTTGACCTAGTTTCAAACAACGGGTTCTTGTCTGACTCGAAGTTTAAGTCCATTTTTGACCTGGCTTCAAATGACGGGTTCATGTCTGACTCGAAGTTTAGGTTCATGTTTGACCTGGTTTCAAACAACTGGCTCATGTCTGACTCGAAGTTTAGGTTCATGTTTGACCGGGTTTCAAACAACGCGTTCATGTCTGACTCGAAGTTTAGGTTCAGGTTTGACCATGTTTCAAACGACGGGTTCATGTCTGACTCGAAGTTTAGGTTCATGTTTGACCGGGTTTCAAACAACGGGTTCATGTCTGACTCGAAGTTTAGGTTCAGGTTTGACCTAGTTTCAAACGACGGGTTCATGTCTGACTCGAAGCTTAGGTTCATGGTTAACCTGGTTCAAATGACGGGTTCATGTCTGACTCGAAGTTTAGGTTCATGTTTGACCTGGTTTCAAACAACGGGTTCATGTCTGACTCGAAGTTTAGTTTCATCATTGACCTGAGTTCAAATGACGGGTTCATGTCTGACTCGAAGTTTAGGTTCATGTTTGACCTGGTTTCAAACAACGGGTTCATGTCTGACTCGAACTTTAGGCTCATGTTTGACCTGGTTCAAATGACGGGTACATGTCTGACTGGAAGTTTAGGTTCATGTTTGACCTGGTTTCAAACAACGAGTTCATATCTGACTCGAAGTTTAGGTTCATGTTTGACCTGATTTCAAACAACGGGTTCATGTCTGACTCTAAGTTTAGGTTCATGTTTGACCTAGTTTCAAACAACGGGTTCATGTCTGACACGAAGTTTAAGTTCATGTTTGACCTGGCTTTAAATGACGGGTTCATGTCTGACTCGAAGTTTAGGTTCATGTTTGACCTGGTTTCAAACAACCGGTTCATGTCTGACTCGAAGTTTAGGTTCATGTTTGACCTGGTTTCAAACAACGGGTTCATGTCTGACTCGAAGTTTAGGTTTAGGTTTGACCTAGTTTCAAACGACGGGTTCATGTCTGACTCGAAGCTTAGGTTCATGTTTGACCTGGCTTCAAATGACGGATTCTTGTCTAACTCGAAGTTTAGGTTCAAGTTTGACCTGGTATCAAACAACGAGTTCATATCTGACTCGAACTTTAGGTTCATGTTTGACTTGGTTTCAAACGATGGGGGCATGTCTGACTCGATGTTTAGGTTCATGTTTGACCTGGTTTCAAAAAACGGGTTCATGTCTGACTCGAAGTTTAGGTTCATGTTTGACCTGGTTTCAAACAACGGGTTCATGTTTGACTCGAAGTTTAGGTTCATGTTTGACCAGGTTTCAAACAATGGGTTCATGTCTGACTCAAAGTTTAGGTTCATGTTTGACCTGGTTTCAAACGACGAGTTCATGTCTGACTCAAAGTTTAGGATCATGTTTGACCTGGCTTCAAATGACGGATTCATGTCTGACTCGAAGTTTAGGTTCATGTGTGTCCTGGTTTCAAACAACGAGTTCATATCTGACTCGAATTTTAGGTTCATGTTTAACCTGAGTTCAAACAACGTGTTCATGTCTGACTCGAAGTTTAGGTTCATGTTTGACCTAGTTTCAAACAACGGGTTCTTGTCTGACTCGAAGTTTAAGTTCATGTTTGACCTGGCTTCAAATGACGGGTTCATGTCTGACTCGAAGTTTAGGTTCATGTTTGACCTGGTTTCAAACAACAGGTTCATGTCTGACTCGAAGTTTAGGTTCATGTTTGACCGGGTTTCAAACAACGGGTTCATGTCTGACTCGAAGTTTAGGTTCAGGTTTGACCTAGTTTCAAACGACGGGTTCATGTCTGACTCGAAGCTTAGGTTCATGTTTGACCTGGCTTCAAATGACGGATTGTTGTCTAACTCGAAGTTTAGGTTCAAGTTTGACCTGGTTTCAAACAACGAGTTCATATCTGACTCGAATTTTAGGTTCATGTTTGACCTGAGTTCAAACAACGGTTTCATGTCTGACTCGAAGTTTAGGTTCATGTTTGACCTAGTTTCAAACAACGGGTTCTTGTCTGACTCGAAGTTTAGGTTCATGTTTGACATGGCTTCAAATGACGGGTTCATATCTGACTCGAAGTTTAGGTTCATGTTTGACCTGGTTTCAAACAACAGGTTCATGTCTGACTCGAAGTTTAGGTTCATGTTTGACCTGGTTTCAAACAACGGGTTCATGTCTGACTCGAAGTTTAGGTTCAGGTTTGACCTAGTTTCAAACGACGGGTTCATGTCTGACTCGAAGCTTAGGGTCATGGTTAACCTGGTTCAAATGACGGGTTCATGTCTGACTCGAAGTTTAGGTTCATGTTTGACCTGGTTTCAAACAACGGGTTCATGTCTGACTCGAAGTTTAGTTTCATGTTTGACCTGAGTTCAAACAATGGGTTAATGTCTGACTCGAAGTTTAGGTTCATGTTTAAACTGGTTTCAAACAACGGGTTCATGTCTGACTCAATGTTTAGGTTCATGTTTGACCTGGTTTCAAACAACGGGTTCATGTCTGACTCGAAGTTTAGGTTCATGTTTGACCTGGTTTCAAACAACGGGTTCATGTCTGACTCGAACTTTAGGCTCATGTTTGACCTGGTTCAAACTACGGGTACATGTCTGACTCGAAGCTTAGGTTCATGTTTGACCTGGCTTCAAATGACGGATTCTTGTCTAACTCAAAGTTTAGGTTCAAGTTTGACCTGGTTTCAAACAACGAGTTCATATCTGACTCGAATTATTGGTTCATGTTTGACTTGGTTTCAAACAATGGGGGCATGTTTGACTCGATGTTTAGGTTCATGTTTGACCTGGTTTCAAAAAACGGGTTCATGTCTGACTCGAAGTTTAGGTTCATGTTTGACCTGGTTTCAAACAACGGGTTCATGTCTGACTCGATGTTTAGGTTCATGTTTGACCTGGTTTCAAACAACGGGTTCATGTCTGACTCGAAGTTTAGGTTCATGTTTGACCTGGTTTCAAACAACGGGTTCATGTCTGACTCGAACTTTAGGCTCATGTTTGACCTGGTTCAAACTACGGGTACATGTCTGACTGGAAGTTTAGGTTCATGTTTGACCTGGTTTCAAACAACGAGTTCATATCTGACTCGAAGTCTAGGTTCATGTTTGACCTGATTTCAAACAACGGGTTTATGTCTGACTCTAAGTTTAGGTTCATGTTTGACCTAGTTTCAAACAACGGGTTCATGTCTGACTCGAAGTTTAAGTTCATGTTTGACCTGTCTTCAAATGATGGGTTCATGTCTGACTCGAAGTTTAGGTTCATGTTTGACATGGTTTCAAACAACAGGTTCATGTCTGACTCGATGTTTAGGTTCATGTTTGACCTGGTTTCAAACAACGGGTTCATGTCTGACTCGAAGTTTAGGTTTAGGTTTGACCTAGTTTCAAACGAAGGGTTCATGTCTGACTCGAAGCTTAGGTTCATGTTTGTCCTGGCTTCAAATGACGGATTCTTGTCTAACTCGAAGTTTAGGTTCAAGTTTGACCTGGTTTCAAACAACGAGTTCATATCTGACTCGAATTTTAGGTTCATGTTTGACTTGGTTTCAAACGATGGGGGCATGTCTGACTCGATGTTTAGGTTCATGTTTGACCTGGTTTCAAAAAACGGGTTCATGTCTGACTCGAAGTTTAGGTTCATGTTTGACCTGGTTTCAAACAACGGGTTCATGTTTGACTCGAAGTTTAGGTTCATGTTTGACCAGGTTTCAAACAATGGGTTCATGTCTGACTCAAAGTTTAGGTTCATGTTTGACCTGGTTTCAAACGACGAGTACATGTCTGACTCGAAGTTTAGGATCATGTTTGACCTGGTTTCAAACAACGGGTTCATGTCTAACTCGAAGTTTAGGTTCAGGTTTGACCTAGTTTCAAACGACGGGTTCATGTCTGACTCGAAGCTTAGGTTCATGTTTGACCTGGCTTCAAACAACGGGTTCATGTCTGACTCGAAGTTTAGGTTCATGTTTGACCTAGTTTCAAACAACGGGTTCTTGTCTGACTCGAAGTTTAAGTTCATGTTTGACCTGGCTTCAAATGACGGGTTCATGTCTGACTCGAAGTTTAGGTTCATGTTTGACCTGGTTTCAAACAACAGGCTCATGTCTGACTCGAAGTTTAGGTTCATGTTTGACCGGGTTTCAAACAACGGGTTCATGTCTGACTCGAAGTTTAGGTTCAGGTTTGACCTAGTTTCAAACGACGGGTTCATGTCTGACTCGAAGCTTAGGTTCATGTTTGACCTGGCTTCAAATGACGGATTCTTGTCTAACTCAAAGTTTAGGTTCAAGTTTGACCTGGTTTCAAACAACGAGTTCATATCTGACTCGAATTTTAGGTTCATGTTTGACCTGAGTTCAAACAACGGGTTCATGTCTGACTCGAAGTTTAGGTTCAAGTTTGACCTAGTTTCAAACAACGGGTTCTTGTCTGACTCGAAGTTTAGGTTCATGTTTGACATGGCTTCAAATGACGGGTTCATATCTGACTCGAAGTTTAGGTTCATGTTTGACCTGGTTTCAAACAACAGGTTCATGTCTGACTCGAAGTTTAGGTTCATGTTTGACCTGGTTTCAAACAACGGGTTCATGTCTGACTCGAAGTTTAGGTTCAGGTTTGACCTAGTTTCAAACAACGGGTTCATGTCTGACTCGAACTTTAGGCTCATGTTTGACCTGGTTCAAACGACGGGTACATGTCTGACTGGAAGTTTAGGTTCATGTTTGACCTGGTTTCAAACAACGAGTTCATATCTGACTCGAAGTTTAGGTTCATGTTTGACCTGATTTCAAACAACGGGTTCATGTCTGACTCTAAGTTTAGGTTCATGTTTGACCTAGTTTCAAACAACGGGTTCATGTCTGACTCGAAGTTTAAGTTCATGTTTGACCTGGCTTCAAATGATGGGTTCATGTCTGACTCGAAGTTTAGGTTCATGTTTGACATGGTTTCAAACAACAGGTTCATGTCTGACTCGAAGTTTAGGTTCATGTTTGACCTGGTTTCAAACAACGGGTTCATGTCTGACTCGAAGTTTAAGTTTAGGTTTGACCTAGTTTCAAACGACGGGTTCATGTCTGACTCGAAGCTTAGGTTCATGTTTGACCTGGTTTCAAACAACGGGTTCATGTTTGACTCGAAGTTTAGGTTCATGTTTGACCAGGTTTCAAACAATGGGTTCATGTCTGACTCAAAGTTTAGGTTCATGTTTGACCTGGTTTCAAACGACGAGTTCATGTCTGACTCGAAGTTTAGGATCATGTTTGACCTGGCTTCAAATGACGGATTCATGTCTGACTCGAAGTTTAGGTTCATGTGTGTCTTGGTTTCAAACAACGAGTTCATATCTGACTCGAATTTTAGGTTCATGTTTGACCTGAGTTCAAACAACGGGTTCATGTCTGACTCGAAGTTTAGGTTCATGTTTGACCTAGTTTCAAACAACGGGTTCTTGTCTGACTCGAAGTTTAAGTTCATGTTTGACCTGGCTTCAAACGACGGGTACATGTGTGACTGGAAGTTTAGGTTCATGTTTGACCTGGTTTCAAACAACGAGTTCATATCTGACTTGAAGTTTAGGTTCATGTTAGACCTGATTTCAAACAACGGGTTCATGTCTGACTCTAAGTTTAGGTTCATGTTTGACCTAGTTTCAAACAACGGGTTCATGTCTGACTCGAAGTTTAAGTTCATGTTTGACCATTTTCAAATGATGGGTTCATGTCTGACTCGAAGTTTAGGTTCATGTTTGACATGGTTTCAAACAACAGGTTCATGTCTGACTCGAAGTTTAGGTTCATGTTTGACCTGGTTTCAAACAACGGGTTCATGTCTGACTCGAAGTTTAAGTTTAGGTTTGACCTAGTTTCAAACGACGGGTTCATGTCTGACTCGAAGCTTAGGTTCATGTTTGACCTGGCTTCAAATGACGGATTCTTGTCTAACTCGAATTTTAGGTTCAAGTTTGACCTAGTTTCAAACAACGAGTTCATATCTGACTCGAATTTTAGGTTCATGTTTGACTTGGTTTCAAACGATGGGGGCATGTCTGACTCGATGTTTAGGTTCATGTTTGACCTGGTTCCAAAAAACGGGTTCATGTCTGACTCGAAGTTTAGGTTCATGTTTGACCTGGTTTCAAACAACGGGTTCATGTTTAACTCGAAGTTTAGGTTCATGTTTGACCAGGTTTCAAACAATGGGTTCATGTCTGACTCAAAGTTTAGGTTCATGTTTGACCTGGTTTCAAACGACGAGTTCATGTCTGACTCGAAGTTTAGGATCATGTTTGACCTGGCTTCAAATGACGGATTCATGTCTGACTCGAAGTTTAGGTTCATGTGTGTCCTGGTTTCAAACAACAAGTTCATATCTGACTCGAATTTTAGGTTCATGTTTGACCTGAGTTCAAACAACGGGTTCATGTCTGACTCGAAGTTTAGGTTCATGTTTGACCTAGTTTCAAACAACGGGTTCTTGTCTGACTGGAAGTTTAAGTTCATGTTTGACCTGGCTTCAAATGACAGGTTCATGTCTGACTCGAAGTTTAGGTTCATGTTTGACCTGGTTTCAAACAACAGGTTCATGTCTGACTTGAAGTTTAGGTTCATGTTTGACCGGGTTTCAAACAACGGGTTCATGTTTGACTCAAAGTTTAGGTTCAGGTTTGACCTAGTTTCAAACGACGGGTTCATGTCTGACTCGAAGCTTAGGTTCATGTTGGACCTGGCTTCAAATGACGGATTCTTGTCTAACTCGAAGTTTAGGTTCAAGTTTGACCTGGTTTCAAACAACGAGTTCATATCTGACTCGAATTTTAGGTTCATGTTTGACCTGAGTTCAAACAACGGGTTCATGTATGACTCGAAGTTTAGGTTCATGTTTGACCTAGTTTCAAACAACGGTTCTTGTCTGACTCGAAGTTTAGGTTCATGTTTGACATGGCTTCAAATGACGGGTTCATACCTGACTCGAAGTTTAGGTTCATGTTTGACCTGGTTTCAAATAACAGGTTCATGTCTGACTCGAAGTTTAGGTTCATGTTTGACCTGGTTTCAAACAACGGTTTCATGTCTGACTCGAAGTTTAGGTTCAGGTTTGACCTAGTTTCAAACGACGGGTTCATGTCTGACTCGAAGCTTAGGTTCATGGTTAACCTGGTTCAAATGACGGGTTCATGTCTGACTCGAAGTTTAGGTTCATGTTTGACCGGGTTTCAAACAACGGGTTCATGTCTGACTCGAAGTTTAGTTTCATGTTTGACCTGAGTTCAAACAATGGGTTAATGTCTGACTCGAAGTTTAGGTTCATGTTTGACCTGGTTTCAAACAACGGGTTCATGTCTGACTCGATGTTTAGGTTCATGTTTGACCTGGTTTCAAACAACGGGTTCATGTCTGACTCGAAGTTTAGGTTCATGTTTGACCTGGTTTCAAACAACGGGTTCATGTCTGACTCGAACTTTAGGCTCATGTTTGACCTGGTTCAAACGACGGGTACATGTCTGACTGGAAGTTTAGGTTCATGTTTGACCTGGTTTCAAACAACGAGTTCATATCTGACTCGAAGTTTAGGTTCATGTTTAACCTGATTTTAAACAACGGGTTCATGTCTGACTCTAAGTTTAGGTTCATGTTTGACCTAGTTTCAAACAACGGGTTCATGTCTGACTCGAAGTTTAAGTTCATGTTTGACCTGGCTCTAAATGACGGGTTCATGTCTGACTCGAAGTTTAGGTTCATGTTTGACCTGGTTTCAAACAACAGGTTCATGTCTGACTCGAAGTTTAGGTTCATGTTTGACCTGGTTTCAAACAACGGGTTCATGTCTGACTCGAACTTTAGGCTCATGTTTGACCTGGTTCAAACGACGGGTACATGTCTGACTGGAAGTTTAGGTTCATGTTTGACCTGGTTTCAAACAACGAGTTCATATCTAACTCGAAGTTTAGGTTCATGTTTGACCTGATTTCAAACAACGGGTTCATGTCTGACTCTAAGTTTAGGTTCATGTTTGACCTAGTTTCAAACAACGGGTTCATGTCTGACTCGAAGTTTAAGTTCATGTTTGACCTGGCTTCAAATGACGGGTTCATGTCTGACTCGAAGTTTAGGTTCATGTTTGACCTGGTTTCAAACAACAGGTTCATGTCTGACTCGAAGTTTAGGTTCATGTTTGACCGGGTTTCAAACAACGGGTTCATGTCTGACTCGAAGTTTAGGTTCAGGTTTGGCCTAATTTCAAACGACGGGTTCATGTCTGACTCGAAGCTTAGGTTCATGTTTGACCTGGCTTCAAATGACGGATTCTTGTCTAACTCGAAGTTTAGGTTCAAGTTTGACCTGGTTTCAAACAACGAGTTCATATCTGACTCGAATTTTAGGTTCATGTTTGACCTGAGTTTAAACAACGGGTTCATGTCTGACTCGAAGTTTAGGTTCATGTTTGACCTAGTTTCAAACAACGGGTTCTTGTCTGACTCGAAGTTTAGGTTCATGTTTGACATGGCTTCAAATGACGGGTTCATATCTGACTCGAAGTTTAGGTTCATGTTTGACCTGGTTTCAAATAACAGGTTCATGTCTGACTCGAAGTTTAGGTTCATGTTTGACCTGGTTTCAAACAACGGTTTCATGTCTGACTCGAAGTTTAGGTTCAGGTTTGACCTAGTTTCAAACGACGGGTTCATGTCTGACTCGAAGCTTAGGTTCATGGTTAACCTGGTTCAAATGACGGGTTCATGTCTGACTCGAAGTTTAGGTTCATGTTTGACCTGGTTTCAAACAACGGGTTCATGTCTGACTCGAAGTTTAGTTTCATGTTTGACCTGAGTTCAAACAATGGGTTAATGTCTGACTCGAAGTTTAGGTTCATGTTTGACCTGGTTTCAAACAACGGGTTCATGTCTGACTCGATGTTTAGGTTCATGTTTGACCTGGTTTCAAACAACGGGTTCATGTCTGACTCGAAGTTTAGGTTCATGTTTGACCTGGTTTCAAACAACGGGTTCATGTCTGACTCGAACTTTAGGCTCATGTTTGACCTGGTTCAAACGACGGGTACATGTCTGACTGGAAGTTTAGGTTCATGTTTGACCTGGTTTCAAACAACGAGTTCATATCTGACTCGAAGTTTAGGTTCATGTTTAACCTGATTTTAAGCAACGGGTTCATGTCTGACTCTAAGTTTAGGTTCATGTTTGACCTAGTTTCAAACAACGGGTTCATGTCTGACTCGAAGTTTAAGTTCATGTTTGACCTGGCTTTAAATGACGGGTTCATGTCTGACTCGAAGTTTAGGTTCATGTTTGACCTGGTTTCAAACAACAGGTTCATGTCTGACTCGAAGTTTAGGTTCATGTTTGACCTGGTTTCAAACAACGGGTTCATGTCTGACTCGAACTTTAGGCTCATGTTTGACCTGGTTCAAACGACGGGTACATGTCTAACTGGAAGTTTAGGTTCATGTTTGACCTGGTTTCAAACAACGAGTTCATATCTAACTCGAAGTTTAGGTTCATGTTTGACCTGATTTCAAACAACGGGTTCATGTCTGACTCTAAGTTTAGGTTCATGTTTGACCTAGTTTCAAACAACGGGTTCATGTCTGACTCGAAGTTTAAGTTCATGTTTGACCTGGCTTCAAATGACGGGTTCATGTCTGACTCGAAGTTTAGGTTCATGTTTGACCTGGTTTCAAACAACAGGTTCATGTCTGACTCGAAGTTTAGGTTCATGTTTGACCGGGTTTCAAACAACGGGTTCATGTCTGACTCGAAGTTTAGGTTCAGGTTTGGCCTAGTTTCAAACGACGGGTTCATGTCTGACTCGAAGCTTAGGTTCATGTTTGACCTGGCTTCAAATGACGGATTCTTGTCTAACTCGAAGTTTAGGTTCAAGTTTGACCTGGTTTCAAACAACGAGTTCATATCTGACTCGAATTTTAGGTTCATGTTTGACCTGAGTTTAAACAACGGACTCATGTCTGACTCGAAGTTTAGGTTCATGTTTGACCTAGTTTCAAACAACGGGTTCTTGTCTGACTCGAAGTTTAGGTTCATGTTTGACATGGCTTCAAATGACGGGTTCATATCTGACTCGAAGTTTAGGTTCATGTTTGACCTGGTTTCAAACAACAGGTTCATGTCTGACTCGAAGTTTAGGTTCATGTTTGACCTGGTTTCAAACAACGGGTTCATGTCTGACTCGAAGTTTAGGTTCAGGTTTGACCTAGTTTCAAACGACGGGTTCATGTCTGACTCGAAGCTTAGGTTCATGGTTAACCTGGTTCAAATGACGGGTTCATGTCTGACTCGAAGTTTAGGTTCATGTTTGACCTGGTTTCAAACAACGGGTTCATGTCTGACTCGAAGTTTAGTTTCATGTTTGACCTGAGTTCAAACAATGGGTTAATGTTTGACTCGAAGTTTAGGTTCATGTTTGACCTGGTTTCAAACAACGGGTTCATGTCTGACTCGATGTTTAGGTTCATGTTTGACCTGGTTTCAAACAACGGGTTCATGTCTGACTCGAAGTTTAGGTTCATGTTTGACCTGGTTTCAAACAATGGGTTCATGTCTGACTCGAACTTTAGGCTCATGTTTGACCTGGTTCAAACGACGGGTACATGTCTGACTGGAAGTTTAGGTTCATGTTTGACCTGGTTTCAAACAACGAGTTCATATCTGACTCGAAGTTTAGGTTCATGTTTGACCTGATTTCAAACAACGGGTTCATGTCTGACTCTAAGTTTAGGTTCATGTTTGACCTAGTTTCAAACAACGGGTTCATGTCTGACTCGAAGTTTAAGTTCATGTTTGACCTGGCTTTAAATGACGGGTTCATGTCTGACTCGAAGTTTAGGTTCATGTTTGACCTGGTTTCAAACAACAGGTTCATGTCTGACTCGAAGTTTAGGTTCATGTTTGACCTGGTTTCAAACAACGGGTTCATGTCTGACTCGAAGTTTAGGTTTAGGTTTGACCTAGTTTCAAACGACGGGTTCATGTATGACTCGAAGTTTAGGTTCATGTTTGACCTGGCTTCAAATGACGGATTCTTGTCTAACTCAAAGTTTAGGTTCAAGTTTGACCTGGTTTCAAACAACGAGTTCATATCTGACTCGAATTATAGGTTCATGTTTGACTTGGTTTCAAACGATGGGGGCATGTTTGACTCGATGTTTAGGTTCATGTTTGACCTGGTTTCAAAAAACGGGTTCATGTCTCACTCGAAGTTTAGGTTCATGTTTGACTTGGTTTCAAACAACGGGTTCATGTCTGACTCGATGTTTAGGTTCATGTTTGACCTGGTTTCAAACAACGGGTTCATGTCTGACTCGAAGTTTAGGTTCAGGTTTGGCCTAGTTTCAAACGACGGGTTCATGTCTGACTCGAAGCTTAGGTTCATGTTTGACCTGGCTTCAAATGACGGATTCTTGTCTAACTCGAAGTTTAGGTTCAAGTTTGACCTGGTTTCAAACAACGAGTTCATATCTGACTCGAATTTTAGGTTCATGTTTGACCTGAGTTTAAACAACGGGTTCATGTCTGACTCGAAGTTTAGGTTCATGTTTGACCTAGTTTCAAACAACGGGTTCTTGTCTGACTCGAAGTTTAGGTTCATGTTTGACATGGCTTCAAATGACGGGTTCATATCTGACTCGAAGTTTAGGTTCATGTTTGACCTGGTTTCAAATAACAGGTTCATGTCTGACTCGAAGTTTAGGTTCATGTTTGACCTGGTTTCAAACAACGGTTTCATGTCTGACTCGAAGTTTAGGTTCAGGTTTGACCTAGTTTCAAACGACGGGTTCATGTCTGACTCGAAGCTTAGGTTCATGGTTAACCTGGTTCAAATGACGGGTTCATGTCTGACTCGAAGTTTAGGTTCATGTTTGACCTGGTTCAAACGACGGGTACATGTCTGGCTGGAAGTTTAGGTTCATGTTTGACCTGGTTTCAAACAACGGGTTCATGTCTGACTCGAAGTTTAGTTTCATGTTTCTGACTCGAAGTTTAGGTTCATGTTTGACCTGGTTTCAAACAACGGGTTCATGTCTGACTCGAAGTTTAGGTTCATGTTTAACCTGGTTTCAAACAACGGGTTCATGTCTGACTCGAACTTTAGGCTCATGTTTGACCTGGTTTCAAACGACGGGTACATGTCTGACTGGAAGTTTAGGCTCATGTTTGACCTGGTTCAAACGACGGGTACATATCTGACTCGAAGTTTAGGTTCATGTTTGACCTGATTTTAAGCAACGGGTTCATGTCTGACTCTAAGTTTAGGTTCATGTTTGACCTAGTTTCAAACAACGGGTTCATGTCTGACTCGAAGTTTAAGTTCATGTTTGACCTGGCTTTAAATGACGGGTTCATGTCTGACTCGAAGTTTAGGTTCATGTTTGACCTGGTTTCAAACAACAGGTTCATGTCTGACTCGAAGTTTAGGTTCATGTTTGACCTGGTTTCAAACAACGGGTTCATGTCTGACTCGAACTTTAGGCTCATGTTTGACCTGGTTCAAACGACGGGTACATGTCTAACTGGAAGTTTAGGTTCATGTTTGACCTGGTTTCAAACAACGAGTTCATATCTAACTCGAAGTTTAGGTTCATGTTTGACCTGATTTCAAACAACGGGTTCATGTCTGACTCTAAGTTTAGGTTCATGTTTGACCTAGTTTCAAACAACGGGTTCATGTCTGACTCGAAGTTTAAGTTCATGTTTGACCTGGCTTCAAATGACGGGTTCATGTCTGACTCGAAGTTTAGGTTCATGTTTGACCTGGTTTCAAACAACAGGTTCATGTCTGACTCGAAGTTTAGGTTCATGTTTGACCGGGTTTCAAACAACGGGTTCATGTCTGACTCGAAGTTTAGGTTCAGGTTTGGCCTAGTTTCAAACGACGGGTTCATGTCTGACTCGAAGCTTAGGTTCATGTTTGACCTGGCTTCAAATGACGGATTCTTGTCTAACTCGAAGTTTAGGTTCAAGTTTGACCTGGTTTCAAACAACGAGTTCATATCTGACTCGAATTTTAGGTTCATGTTTGACCTGAGTTTAAACAACGGGTTCATGTCTGACTCGAAGTTTAGGTTCATGTTTGACCTAGTTTCAAACAACGGGTTCTTGTCTGACTCGAAGTTTAGGTTCATGTTTGACATGGCTTCAAATGACGGGTTCATATCTGACTCGAAGTTTAGGTTCATGTTTGACCTGGTTTCAAACAACAGGTTCATGTCTGACTCGAAGTTTAGGTTCATGTTTGACCTGGTTTCAAACAACGGGTTCATGTCTGACTCGAAGTTTAGGTTCAGGTTTGACCTAGTTTCAAACGACGGGTTCATGTCTGACTCGAAGCTTAGGTTCATGGTTAACCTGGTTCAAATGACGGGTTCATGTCTGACTCGAAGTTTAGGTTCATGTTTGACCTGGTTTCAAACAACGGGTTCATGTCTGACACGAAGTTTAGTTTCATGTTTGACCTGGTTTCAAACAACGGGTTCATGTCTGACTCGAAGTTTAGGTTCAGGTTTGACCTAGTTTCAAACGACGGGTTCATGTCTGACTCGAAGCTTAGGTTCATGGTTAACCTGGTTCAAATGACGGGTTCATGTCTGACTCGAAGTTTAGGTTCATGTTTGACCTGGTTTCAAACAACGGGTTCATGTCTGACTCGAAGTTTAGTTTCATGTTTGACCTGAGTTCAAACAATGGGTTAATGTTTGACTCGAAGTTTAGGTTCATGTTTGACCTGGTTTCAAACAACGGGTTCATGTCTGACTGGAAGTTTAGGTTCATGTTTGACCTGGTTTCAAACAATGGGTTCATGTCTGACTCAAACTTTAGGCTCATGTTTGACCTGGTTCAAACGACGGGTACATGTCTGACTGGAAGTTTAGGTTCATGTTTGACCTGGTTTCAAACAACGGGTTCATGTCTGACTCGAAGTTTAGGTTCATGTTTGACCTGGTTTCAAACAATGGGTTCATGTCTGACTCGATCTTTAGGCTCATGTTTGACCTGGTTCAAACGACGGGTACATGTCTGACTGGAAGTTTAGGTTCATGTTTGACCTGGTTTCAAACAACGAGTTCATATCTGACTCGAAGTTTAGGTTCATGTTTGACCTGATTTCAAACAACGGGTTCATGTCTGACTCTAAGTTTAGGTTCATGTTTGACCTAGTTTCAAACAACGGGTTCATGTCTGACTCGAAGTTTAAGTTCATGTTTGACCTGGCTTTAAATGACGGGTTCATGTCTGACTCGAAGTTTAGGTTCATGTTTGACCTGGTTTCAAACAACAGGTTCATGTCTGACTCGAAGTTTAGGTTCATGTTTGACCTGGTTTCAAACAACGGGTTCATGTCTGACTCGAAGTTTAGGTTTAGGTTTGACCTAGTTTCAAACGACGGGTTCATGTATGACTCGAAGTTTAGGTTCATGTTTGACCTGGCTTCAAATGACGGATTCTTGTCTAACTCAAAGTTTAGGTTCAAGTTTGACCTGGTTTCAAACAACGAGTTCATATCTGACTCGAATTATAGGTTCATGTTTGACCTGGTTTCAAACGATGGGGGCATGTTTGACTCGATGTTTAGGTTCATGTTTGACCTGGTTTCAAAAAACGGGTTCATGTCTGACTCGAAGTTTAGGTTCATGTTTGACTTGGTTTCAAACAACGGGTTCATGTCTGACTCGATGTTTAGGTTCATGTTTGACCTGGTTTCAAACAACGGGTTCATGTCTGACTCGAAGTTTAGGTTCAGGTTTGGCCTAGTTTCAAACAACGGGTTCATGTCTGACTCGAAGTTTAGGTTTAGGTTTGACCTAGTTTCAAACGACGGGTTCATGTCTGACTCGAAGCTTAGGTTCATGTTTGACCTGGCTTCAAATGACGGATTCTTGTCTAACTCGAAGTTTAGGTTCAAGTTTGACCTGGTTTCAAACAACGAGTTTATATCTGACTCGAATTTTAGGTTCATGTTTGACTTGGTTTCAAATGATGGGGGTATGTCTGACTCGATGTTTAGGTTCATGTTTGACCTGGTTTCAAAAAACGGGTTCATGTCTGACTCGAAGTTTAGGTTCATGTTTGACCTGGTTTCAAACGACGGGTTCATGTTTGACTCGAAGTTTAGGTTCATGTTTGACCAGGTTTCAAACAATGGGTTCATGTCTGACTCAAAGTTTAGGTTCATGTTTGACCTGGTTTCAAACGACGAGTTCATGTCTGACTCGAAGTTTAGGATCTTGTTTGACCTGGCTTCAAATGACGGATTCATGTCTGACTCGAAGTTTAGGTTCATGTGTGTCCTGGTTTCAAACAACGAGTTCATATCTGACTCGAATTTTAGGTTCATGTTTGACCTGAGTTCAAACAACGGGTTCATGTCTGACTCGATGTTTAGGTTCATGTTTGACCTAGTTTCAAACAACGGGTTCTTGTCTGACTCGAAGTTTAAGTTCATGTTTGACCTGGCTTCAAATGACGGGTTCATGTCTGACTCGAAGTTTAGGTTCATGTTTGACCTGGTTTCAAACAACAGGTTCATGTCTGACTCGAAGTTTAGGTTCATGTTTGACCGGGTTTCAAACAACGAGTTCATATCTGACTCGAATTATAGGTTCATGTTTGACTTGGTTTCAAACGATGGGGGCATGTTTGACTCGATGTTTAGGTTCATGTTTGACCTGGTTTCAAAAAACGGGTTCATGTCTGACTCGAAGTTTAGGTTCATGTTTGACCTGGTTTCAAACAACGGGTTCATGTCTGACTCGATGTTTAGGTTCATGTTTGACCTGGTTTCAAACAACGGGTTCATGTCTGACTTAAAGTTTAGGTTCTTGTTTGACCTGGTTTCAAACAACGGGTTCATGTCTGACTCGAACTTTAGGCTCATGTTTGACCTGGTTCAAACGACGGGTACATGTCTGACTGGAAGTTTAGGTTCATGTTTGACCTGGTTTCAAACAACGAGTTCATATCTGACTCGAAGTTTAGGTTCATGTTTGACCTGATTTCAAACAACGGGTTCATGTCTGACTCTAAGTTTAGGTTCATGTTTGACCTAGTTTCAAACAACGGGTTCATGTCTGACTCGAAGTTTAAGTTCATGTTTGACCTGGCTTCAAATGATGGGTTCATGTCTGACTCGAAGTTTAGGTTCATGTTTGACATGGTTTCAAACAACAGGTTCATGTCTGAATCGAAGTTTAGGTTCATGTTTAACTTAGTTTCAAACAACGGGTTCATGTCTGACTCGAAGTTTAGGTTTAGGTTTGACCTGGTTTCAAACGATGGGTTCATGTCTGACTCGAAGCTTAGGTTCATGTTTGACCTGGTTTCAAATGACGGATTCTTGTCTAACTCGAAGTTTAGGTTCAAGTTTGACCTGGTTTCAAACAACGCGTTCATATCTGACTCGAATTTTAAGTTCATGTTTGACCTGAGTTCAAACAACGGGTTCATGTCTGACTCGAAGTTTAGGTTCATGTTTGACCTAGTTTCAAACAACGGGTTCTTGTCTGACTCGAAGTTTAAGTTCATGTTTGACCTGGCTTCAAATGAAGGGTTCATATCTGACTCGAAGTTTAGGTTCATGTTTGACCTGGTTTCAAACAACAGGTTCATGTCTGACTCGAAGTTTAGGTTCATGTTTGATCTGGTTTCAAACAACGGGTTCATGTCTGACTCGAAGTTTAGGTTCAGGTTTGACCTAGTTTCAAACGACGGGTTCATGTCTGACTCGAAGCTTAGGTTCATGGTTAACCTGGTTCAAATGACGGGTTCATGTCTGACTCGAAGTTTAGGTTCATGTTTGACCTGGTTTCAAACAACGGGTTCATGTCTGACTCGAAGTTTAGTTTCATGTATGACCTGAGTTCAAACAATGGGTTCATGTCTGACTCGAAGTTTAGGTTCATGTTTGACCTGGTTTCAAACAACGGGTTCATGTCTGACTCGATGTTTAGGTTCATGTTTGACCTGGTTTCAAACAACGGGTTCATGTCTGACTCGAAGTTTAGGTTCATGTTTGACCTGGTTTCAAACAACGGGTTCATGTCTGACTCGAACTTTAGGCTCATGTTTGACCTGGTTCAAACGACGGGTACATGTCTGACTGGAAGTTTAGGTTCATGTTTGACCTGGTTTCAAACAACGGGTTCATGTCTGACTCGAAGTTTAGGTTCATGTTTGACCTGGTTTCAAACAATGGGTTCATGTCTGACTCGATCTTTAGGCTCATGTTTGACCTGGTTCAAACGACGGGTACATGTCTGACTGGAAGTTTAGGTTCATGTTTGACCTGGTTTCAAACAACGAGTTCATATCTGACTCGAAGTTTAGGTTCATGTTTGACCTGATTTCAAACAACGGGTTCATGTCTGACTCTAAGTTTAGGTTCATGTTTGACCTAGTTTCAAACAACGGGTTCATGTCTGAGTCGAAGTTTAAGTTCATGTTTGACCTGGCTTTAAATGACGGGTTCATGTCTGACTCGAAGTTTAGGTTCATGTTTGACCTGGTTTCAAACAACAGGTTCATGTCTGACTCGAAGTTTAGGTTCATGTTTGACCTGGTTTCAAACAACGGGTTCATGTCTGACTCGAAGTTTAGGTTTAGGTTTGACCTAGTTTCAAACGACGGGTTCATGTCTGACTCGAAGCTTAGGTTCATGTTTGACCTGGCTTCAAATGACGGATTCTTGTCTAACTCGAAGTTTAGGTTCAAGTTTGACCTGGTTTCAAACAACGAGTTCATATCTGACTCGAATTTTAGGTTCATGTTTGACTTGGTTTCAAACGATGGGGGCATGTCTGACTCGATGTTTAGGTTCATGTTTGACCTGGTTTCAAAAAACGGGTTCATGTCTGACTCGAAGTTTAGGTTCATGTTTGACCTGGTTTCAAACAACGGGTTCATGTTTGACTCGAAGTTTAGGTTCATGTTTGACCAGGTTTCAAACAATGGGTTCATGTCTGACTCAAAGTTTAGGTTCATGTTTGACCTGGTTTCAAACGACGAGTTCACGTCTGACTCGAAGTTTAGGATCATGTTTGGCCTGGCTTCAAATGACGGATTCATGTCTGACTCGAAGTTTAGGTTCATGTGTGTCCTGGTTTCAAACAATGAGTTCATATCTGACTCGAATTTTAGGTTCATGTTTGACCTGAGTTCAAACAACGGGTTCATGTCTGACTCGAAGTTTAGGTTCATGTTTGACCTAGTTTCAAACAACGGGTTCTTGTCTGACTCGAAGTTTAAGTTCATGTTTGACCTGGCTTCAAATGACGGGTTCATGTCTGACTCGAAGTTTAGGTTCATGTTTGACCTGGTTTCAAACAACAGGTTCATGTCTGACTCGAAGTTTAGGTTCATGTTTGACCGGGTTTCAAACAACGGGTTCATGTCTGACTCGAAGTTTAGGTTCAGGTTTGACCTAGTTTCAAACGACGGGTTCATGTCTGACTCGAAGCTTAGGTTCATGTTTGACCTGGCTTCAAATGACGGATTCTTGTCTAACTCGAAGTTTAGGTTCAAGTTTGACCTGGTTTCAAACAACGAGTTCATATCTGACTCGAATTTTAGGTTCATGTTTGACCTGAGTTCAAACAACGGGTTCATGTCTGACTCGAAGTTTAGGTTCATGTTTGAACTAGTTTCAAACAACGGGTTCTTGTCTGACTCGAAGTTTAGGTTCATGTTTGACATGGCTTCAAATGACGGGTTCATATCTGACTCGAAGTTTAGGTTCATGTTTGACCTGGTTTCAAACAACAGGTTCATGTCTGACTCGAAGTTTAGGTTCATGTTTGACATGGTTTCAAACAACAGGTTCATGTCTGAATCGAAGTTTAGGTTCATGTTTAACTTAGTTTCAAACAACGGGTTCATGTCTGACTCGAAGTTTAGGTTTAGGTTTGACCTGGTTTCAAACGATGGGTTCATGTCTGACTCGAAGCTTAGGTTCATGTTTGACCTGGTTTCAAATGACGGATTCTTGTCTAACTCGAAGTTTAGGTTCAAGTTTGACCTGGTTTCAAACAACGCGTTCATATCTGACTTGAATTTTAAGTTCATGTTTGAACTGAGTTCAAACAACGGGTTCATGTCTGACTCGAAGTTTAGGTTCATGTTTGACCTAGTTTCAAACAACGGGTTCTTGTCTGACTCGAAGTTTAAGTTCATGTTTGACCTGGCTTCAAATGAAGGGTTCATATCTGACTCGAAGTTTAGGTTCATGTTTGACCTGGTTTCAAACAACAGGTTCATGTCTGACTCGAAGTTTAGGTTCATGTTTGATCTGGTTTCAAACAACGGGTTCATGTCTGACTCGAAGTTTAGGTTCAGGTTTGACCTAGTTTCAAACGACGGGTTCATGTCTGACTCGAAGCTTAGGTTCATGGTTAACCTGGTTCAAATGACGGGTTCATGTCTGACTCGAAGTTTAGGTTCATGTTTGACCTGGTTTCAAACAACGGGTTCATGTCTGACTCGAAGTTTAGTTTCATGTATGACCTGAGTTCAAACAATGGGTTCATGTCTGACTCGAAGTTTAGGTTCATGTTTGACCTGGTTTCAAACAACGGGTTCATGTCTGACTCGATGTTTAGGTTCATGTTTGACCTGGTTTCAAACAACGGGTTCATGTCTGACTCGAAGTTTAGGTTCATGTTTGACCTGGTTTCAAACAACGGGTTCATGTCTGACTCGAACTTTAGGCTCATGTTTGACCTGGTTCAAACGACGGGTACATGTCTGACTGGAAGTTTAGGTTCATGTTTGACCTGGTTTCAAACAACGAGTTCATATCTGACTCGAAGTTTAGGTTCATGTTTGACCTGATTTCAAACAACGGGTTCATGTCTGACTCTAAGTTTAGGTTCATGTTTGACCTGGTTTCAAACAACGGGTTCATGTCTGACTCGAAGTTTAGTTTCATGTTTGACCTGAGTTCAAACAACGGGTTCATGTCTGACTCGAAGTTTAGGTTCATGTTTGACCTGGTTTCAAACAACAGGTTCATGTCTGACTCGAACTTTAGGCTCATGTTTGACCTGGTTCAAACGACGGGTACATGTCTGACTGGAAGTTTAGGTTCATGTTTGACCTGGTTTCAAACAACGAGTTCATATCTGACTCGAAGTTTAGGTTCATGTTTGACCTGGTTTCAAACGACGAGTTCACGTCTGACTCGAAGTTTAGGATCATGTTTGGCCTGGCTTCAAATGACGGATTCATGTCTGACTCGAAGTTTAGGTTCATGTGTGTCCTGGTTTCAAACAATGAGTTCATATCTGACTCGAATTTTAGGTTCATGTTTGACCTGAGTTCAAACAACGGGTTCATGTCTGACTCGAAGTTTAGGTTCATGTTTGACCTAGTTTCAAACAACGGGTTCTTGTCTGACTCGAAGTTTAAGTTCATGTTTGACCTGGCTTCAAATGACGGGTTCATGTCTGACTCGAAGTTTAGGTTCATGTTTGACCTGGTTTCAAACAACAGGTTCATGTCTGACTCGAAGTTTAGGTTCATGTTTGACCGGGTTTCAAACAACGGGTTCATGTCTGACTCGAAGTTTAGGTTCAGGTTTGACCTAGTTTCAAACGACGGGTTCATGTCTGACTCGAAGCTTAGGTTCATGTTTGACCTGGCTTCAAATGACGGATTCTTGTCTAACTCGAAGTTTAGGTTCAAGTTTGACCTGGTTTCAAACAACGAGTTCATATCTGACTCGAATTTTAGGTTCATGTTTGACCTGAGTTCAAACAACGGGTTCATGTCTGACTCGAAGTTTAGGTTCATGTTTGACCTAGTTTCAAACAACGGGTTCTTGTCTGACTCGAAGTTTAGGTTCATGTTTGACATGGCTTCAAATGACGGGTTCATATCTGACTCGAAGTTTAGGTTCATGTTTGACCTGGTTTCAAACAACAGGTTCATGTCTGACTCGAAGTTTAGGTTCATGTTTGACCTGGTTTCAAACAACGGGTTCATGTCTGACTCGAAGTTTAGGTTCAGGTTTGACCTAGTTTCAAACGACGGGTTCATGTCTGACGTGAAGCTTAGGTTCATGGTTAACCTGGTTCAAATGACGGGTTCATGTCTGACTCGAAGTTTAGGATCATGTTTGACCTGGTTTCAAACAACGGGTTCATGTCTGACTCGAAGTTTAGGTTCTTGTGTGTCCTGGTTTCAAACGAAGGGTTCATGTCTGACTCGATGTTTAGGTTCATGTTTGACCTGGTTTCAAACAACAGGTTCATGTCTGACTCAAAATTTAGGTCATGTTTGACCAGGTTTCAAACAACGGGTTCATGTCTGTTTCGAAGTTTAGGTTCATGTTTGACATGGTTTCAAACAACGGGTTCATGTCTGACTCGAAGTTTAGGTTCATGTTTGACCTGGTTTCAAACGACGGGTTCATGTCTTACTCGAGGTTTAGGTTCATGTTTGACATGGTTTCAAATGACGGGTTCATGTCTGACTAGAAGTTTAGGCTCATGTTTGACCTGGTTCAAACGACGGGTTCATGTCTGACTCGAAGTTCAGGTTCATGTTTGACCTGGTTTCAAACAATGAGTTCATATCTGACTCGAAGTTTAGGTTCATGTTTGACCTGAGTTCAAACAACGGGTTCATATCTGACTCGAAGTTTAGGTTCATGTATTACCTGGTTTCAAACAACGGGTTCATGTCTGACTCGAAGTTTAAGTTCCTGTTTGACCTGGCTTCAAATGACGGGTTCATGTCTAACTCGAAGTTTAGGTTCATGTTTGACCTGGTTTCAAACAATGGGTTCATGTCTGACTCAAAGTTTAGGTTCATGTTTGACCTGGTTTCAAACGACGAGTTCATGTCTGACTCGACGTTTAGGATCATGTTTGACCTGGTTTCAAACAACGGGTTCATGTCTGACTCGAAGTTTAGGTTCATGTTTGACCTTGTTTCAAACGACGGGTTCATGTCTGACTCGATTTTAGGTTCATATTTGACCTGGTTTCAACTGACGGTTTCATGTCTGACTTGAGCTTTAGGTTCATGTTTGACATGGTTTCAAATGACGGGTTCATGTCTGACTAGAAGTTTAGGTTCATGTTTTACCTGGTTTAAACGACGGGTTCATGTTTGACTAGAACTTTAGGTTCATTATTGACCTGGTTTCAAACAACGAGTTCATATCTGGCTCGAATTTTAGGTTCATGTTTGACGTGAGTTCAAACAACGGGTTCATGTCTGACTCGAAGTTTAGGTTCATGTTTGACCTAGTTTCAAACAACGGGTTCATGTCTGACTCGAAGTTTAAGTTCATGTTTGACATGGCTTCAAATGACGGGTTCATGTCTGACTCGAAGTTTAGGTTCATGTTTGACCTAGTTTCAAACAACAGGTTCATGTCTGACTCGAAGTTTAGGTTCATGTTTGACCTGGTTTCAAACAACGGGTTCATGTCTGACTCGAAGTTTAGGTTCAGGTTTGATCTGGTTTCAAACGAGGGGTTCATGTCTGACTCGAAGCTTAGGTTCATGTTTGACCTGGTTCAAATGACGGGTTCATGTCTGCTCGAAGTTTAGGTTCATGTTTGACCTGGTTTCAAACAACGGGTTCATGTCTGACTCGAAGTTTAGTTTCATGTTTGACCTGAGTTCAAACAACGGGTTCATGTCTGACTCGAAGTTTAGGTTCATGTTTGACCTGGTTTCAAACAACGGGTTCATGTCTGACTCGAACTTTAGGCTCATGTTTGACCTGGTTCAAACGACGGGTACATGTCTGACTGGAAGTTTAGGTTCATGTTTGACCTGGTTTCAAACAACGAGTTCATATCTGACTCGAAGTTTAGGTTCATGGTTAACCTGGTTTCAAACAACGGGTTCATGTCTGACTCGAAGTTTAGGTTTAGGTTTGACCTAGTTTCAAACGACGGGTTCATGTCTGACTCGAAGTTTAGTTTCATGTTTGACCTGAGTTCAAACAATGGGTTCATGTCTGACTCGAAGTTCAGGTTCATGTTTGACCTGGTTTCAAACAATGGGGTCATGTCTGACTCGATGTTTAGGTTCATGTTTGACCTGGTTTCAAACAACGGGTTCATGTCTGACTCGAAGTTTAGGTTCATGTTTGACCTGGTTTCAAACAACGGGTCCTTGTCTGACTCAAACTTTAGGCTCATGTTTGACCTGGTTCAAACGGCGGGTACATGTCTGACTGGAAGTTTAGGTTCATGTTTGAACTGGTTTCAAACAACGAGTTCATATCTGACTCGAAGTTTAGGTTCATGTTTGACCTGATTTCAAACAACGGGATCATGTCTGACTCTAACTTTAGGTTCATGTTTGACCTAGTTTCAAACAACGGGTTCATGTCTGACTCGAAGTTTAAGTTCATGTTTAACCTGGCTTCAAATGACGGGTTGATGTTTGACTCGAAGTTTAGGTTCATGTTTGACCTGGTTTCAAACAACAGGTTCATGTCTGACTCAAAGTTTAGGTTCATGTTTAACTTGGTTTCAAACAACGGGTTCATGTCTGGCTCGACGTTTAGGTTTAGGTTTGACCTGGTTTCAAACGACGGGTTCATGTCTGACTCGAAGCTTAGGTTCATGTTTGACCTGGCTTCAAATGACGGATTCTTGTCTAACTCGAAGTTTAGGTTCATGTTTGACCTAGTTTCAAACAACGGGTTCATGTCTTACTCGAAGCTTAGGTTCATGTTTGACTTGGTTTCAAACGATGGGGGCATGTCTGACTCGATGTTTAGGTTCATGTTTGACCTGGTTTCAAAAAACGGGTTCATGTCTGACTCGAAGTTTAGGTTCATTTTTGACCTGGTTTCAAACAACGGGTTCATGTTTGACTCGAAGTTTAGGTTCATGTTTGACCTGGTTTCAAACAATGGGTTCATGTCTGACTCAAAGTTTAGGTTCATGTTTGACCTGGTTTCAAACGACGAGTTCATGTCTTACTCGAAGTTTAGGATCATGTTTGACCTGGTTTCAAACAACGGGTTCATGTCTGACTCGAAGTTTAGGTTCATGTGTGTCCTAGTTTCAAACGACGGGTTCATGTCTGACTCGATGTTTAGGTTCATGTTTGACCTGGTTTCAAACAACAGGTTCATGTATGACTCAAAGTTTAGGTTCATGTTTGACCAGGTTTCAAACAACGGGTGCATGTCTGTTTCGAAGTTTAGGTTCATGTTTGACATGGTTTCAAACAACGGGTTCATGTCTGACTCGAAGTTTAGGTTCATGTTTGACCTGGTTTCAAACGACGGGTTCATGTCTGACTCGAGGTTTAGGTTCATGTTTGACATGGTTTCAAATGACGGGTTCATGTCTGACTAGAAGTTTAGGCTCATGTTTGACCTGGTTTCAAACAACGGGTTCATGTCTGACTCGAAGTTTAGGTTCATGTTTGACCTGGTTTCAAACAACGGGTTCATGTCTGACTCGAAGTTTAGGTTCAGGTTTGATCTGGTTTCAAACGAGGGGTTCATGTCTGACTCGAAGCTTAGGTTCATGTTTGACCTGGTTCAAATGACGGGTTCATGTCTGACTCGAAGTTTAGGTTCATGTTTGACCTGGTTTCAAACAATGGGTTCATGTCTGACTCAAAGTTTAGGTTCATGTTTGACCTGGTTTCAAACGACGGGTTCATGTTTGACTCGAAGTTTAGGTTCATGTTTGACCTTGTTTCAAACGACGTGTTCATGTCTGACTCGATGTTTAGGTTCATGTTTGACCTGGTTTCAAATAACGGGTTCATGTTTGACTCGAGCTTTAGGTTCATGTTTGACATGGTTTCAAATGACGGGTTCATGTCTGACTAGAAGTTTAGGTTCATGTTTTACCTGGTTTAAACGACGGGTTCATGTCTGACTGGAAGTTTAGTTTCATGTTTTACCTGGTTTCAAACAACGAGTTCATATCTGACTCGAAGTTTAGTTTCATGTTTGACCTGAGTTCAAACAATGGGTTCATGTTTGACTCGAAGTTTAGGTTCATGTTTGACCTAGTTTCAAACAACGGGTTCATGTCTGACTCGAAGTTTAGTTTCATGTTTGACCTGGTTTCAAACAACGGGTTCATGTCTGACTCGAAGTTTAGGTTCATGTTTGACCTGGTTTCAGACAACGGGTTCATGTCTGACTCGATGTTTAGGTTCATGTTTGACCTGGTTTCAAACAACGGGTTCATGTTTGACTCGAAGTTTAGGTTCATGTTTGACCTGATTTCAAACAACGGGTTCATGTCTGACTCGAAGTTTAGGTTCATGTTTGACCTGGTTTCAGACAACTGGTTCATGTCTGACTCGAAGTTTAGGTTCAGGTTTGATCTGGTTTCAAACGAGGGGTTCATGTCTGACTCGAAGCTTAGGTTCATGTTTGACCTGGTTCAAATGACGGGTTCATGTCTGACTCGAAGTTTAGGTTCAGGTTTGATCTGGTTTCAAACGAGGGGTTCATGTCTGACTCGAAGCTTAGGTTCATGTTTGACCTGGTTCAAATGACGGGTTCATGTCTGACTCGAAGTTTAGGTTCATGTTTGACCTGGTTTCAAACAACGGGTTCATGTCTGACTCGAAGTTTAGTTTCATGTTTGACCTGAGTTCAAACAACGGGTTCATGTCTGACTCGAAGTTTAGGTTCATGTTTGACCTGGTTTCAGACAACGGGTTCATGTCTGACTCGATGTTTAGGTTCATGTTTGACCTGGTTTCAAATTCCGGGTTCATGTTTGACTCGAAGTTTAGGTTCATGTTTGACCTGGTTTCAAATGACGGGTTCATGTCTGACTCGAAGCTTAGGTTCATGGGTAACCTGGTTCAAATGACGGGTTTATGTCTGACTCGAAGTTTAGGTTCATGTTTGACCTGGTTTCAAATGATGGGGGCATGTCTGACTCGATGTTTAGGTTCATGTTTGACCTGGTTTCAAAAGACAGGTTCATGTCTGACTCGAAGTTTAGGTTCATGTTTGACCTGGTTTCAAACAACGGGTTCATGTTTGACTCGAAGTTTAGGTTCATGTTTGACCTGGTTTCAAACAATGGGTTCATGTCTGACTCAAAGTTTAGGTTCATGTTTGACCTGGTTTCAAACGACAAGTTCATGTCTGACTCGAAGTTTAGGATCATGTTTGACCTGGTTTCAAACAACTGGTTCATGTCTGACTCGAAGTTTAGGTTCATGTGTGTCCTGGTTTCAAACGACGGGTTCATGTCTGACTCGATGTTTAGGTTCATGTTTGACCTGGTTTCAAACAACAGGTTCATGTCTGACTCAAAGTTTAGGTTCATGTTTGACCAGGTTTCAAACAACGGGTTCATGTCTGTTTCGAAGTTTAGGTTCATGTTTGACATGGTTTCAAACAACGGGTTCATGTCTGACTCGAAGTTTAGGTTCATGTTTGACCTGGTTTCAAACGACGGGTTCATGTCTGACTCGAGGTTTAGGTTCATGTTTGACATGGTTTCAAATGACGGGTTCATGTCTGACTAGAAGTTTAGGCTCATGTTTGACCTGGTTTCAAACAACGAGTTCATATCTGGCTCGAAGTTTAGGTTCATGTTTGACCTGAGTTCAAACAACGGGTTCATATCTGACTCAAAGTTTGGGTTCATGTATTACCTGGTTTCAAACAACGGGTTCATGTCTGACTCGAAGTTTAAGTTCCTGTTTGACCTGGCTTCAAATGACGGGTTCATGTCTAACTCGAAGTTTAGGTTCATGTTTGACCTGGTTTCAAACAATGGGTTCATGTCTGACTCAAAGTTTAGGTTCATGTTTGACCTGGTTTCAAACGACGGGTTCATGTCTGACTCGAAGTTTAGGTTCATGTTTGACCTTGTTTCAAACGACGGGTTCATGTCTGACTCGATGTTTAGGTTCATTTTTGACCTGGTTTCAAATGACGGGTTCATGTCTGACTGGAAGTTTAGTTTCATGTTTGACCTGGTTTCAAACAACGAGTTCATATCTGACTCGAATTTTAGGTTCATGTTTGACCTGAGTTCAAACAACGGGTTCATGTCTGACTCGAAGTTTAGGTTCATGTTTGACCTAGTTTCAAACAACGGGTTCATGTCTGACTCGAAGTTTAAGTTCATGTTTGACCTGGCTTCAGATGACGGGTTCATGTCTGACTCGAAGTTTAGGTTCATGTTTGACCTGGTTTCAAACAACAGGTTCATGTCTGACTCAAAGTTTAGGTTCATGTTTGACCTGGTTTCAAACAACGGGTTCATGTCTGACTCGAAGTTTAGGTTCAGGTTTGACCTGGTTTCAAACGAGGGGTTCATGTCTGACTCGAAGCTTGGGTTCATGTTTGACCTGGTTCAAATGACGGGTTCATGTATGACTCGAAGTTTAGGTTCATGTTTGACCTGGTTTCAAACAACGGGTTCATGTCTGACTCGAAGTTTAGGTTCATGTTTGACCTGGTTTCAAACAACAGGTTCATGTCTGACTCGAAGTTTAGGTTCATGTTTGACCTGGTTTCAAACAACGGGTTCATGTCTGACTCGAAGTTTAGGTTCAGGTTTGACCTGGTTTCAAACGAGGGGTTCATGTCTGACTCGAAGCTTGGGTTCATGTTTGACCTGGCTTCAAATGACGGGTTCATGTCTAACTCGAAGTTTAGGTTCATGTTTGACCTGGTTTCAAACAATGGGTTCATGTCTGACTTAAAGTTTAGGTTCATGTTTGACCTGGTTTCAAACGACGGGTTCATGTCTGACTCGAAGTTTAGGTTCATGTTTGACCTTGTTTCAAACGACGGGTTCATGTCTGACTCGATGTTTAGGTTCATATTTGACCTGGTTTCAAATGACGGTTTCATGTCTGACTCGAGCTTTAGGTTCATATTTGACATGGTTTCAAATGACGGGTTCATGTCTGACTAGAAGTTTAGGTTCATGTTTTACCTGGTTTAAACGACGGGTTCATGTCTGACTGGAAGTTTAGTTTCATGTTTGACCTGGTTTCAAACAACGAGTTCATATCTGACTCGAATTTTAGGTTCATGTTTGACCTGAGTTCAAACAACGGGTTCATGTCTGACTCGAAGTTTAGGTTCATGTTTGACCTAGTTTCAAACAACGGGTTCATGTCTGACTCGAAGTTTAAGTTCATGTTTGACCTGGCTTCAGATGACGGGTTCATGTCTGACTCGAAGTTTAGGTTCATGTTTGACCTGGTTTCAAACAACAGGTTCATGTCTGACTCAAAGTTTAGGTTCATGTTTGACCTGGTTTCAAACAACGGGTTCATGTCTGAATCGAAGTTTAGGTTCAGGTTTGACCTGGTTTCAAACGAGGGGTTCATGTCTGAATCGAAGCTTGGGTTCATGTTTGACCTGGTTCAAATGACGGGTTCATGTATGACTCGAAGTTTAGGTTCATGTTTGACCTGGTTTCAAACAACGGGTTCATGTCTGACTCGAAGTTTAGTTTCATGTTTGACCTGAGTTCAAACAACGGGTTCATGTCTGACTCGATGTTTAGGTTCATGTTTGACCTAGTTTCAAACAACGGGTTCATGTCTGACTCGAAGTTTAAGTTCATGTTTGACCTGGCTTCAAATGACGGGTTCATGTCAGACTCGAAGTTTAGGTTCATGTTTGACCTGGTTTCAAACAACAGGTTCATGTCTGACTCGAAGTTTAAGTTCATGTTTGACCTGGTTTCAAACAACGGGTTCATGTCTGACTCGAAGTTTAAGTTCCTGTTTGACCTGGCTTCAAATGACGGGTTCATGTCTAACTCGAAGTTTAGGTTCATGTTTGACCTGGTTTCAAACAATGGGTTCATGTCTGACTCAAAGTTTAGGTTCATGTTTGACCTGGTTTCAAACGACGGGTTCATGTCTGACTCGAAGTTTAGGTTCATGTTTGACCTTGTTTCAAACGACGGGTTCATGTCTGACTCGATGTTTAGGTTCATTTTTGACCTGGTTTCAAATGACGGTTTCATGTCTGACTCGAGCTTTAGGTTCATGTTTGACATGGTTTCAAATGACGGGTTCATGTCTGACTAGAAGTTTAGGTTCATGTTTTACCTGGTTTAAACGACGGGTTCATATCTGACTGGAAGTTTAGTTTCATGTTTGACCTGGTTTCAAACAACGAGTTCATATCTGACTCGAATTTTAGGTTCATGTTTGACCTGAGTTCAAACAACGGGTTCATGTCTGACTCGAAGTTTAGGTTCATGTTTGACCTAGTTTCAAACAACGGGTTCATGTCTGACTCGAAGTTTAAGTTCATGTTTGACCTGGCTTCAGATGACGGGTTCATGTCTGACTCGAAGTTTAGGTTCATGTTTGACCTGGTTTCAAACAACAGGTTCATGTCTGACTCAAAGTTTAGGTTCATGTTTGACCTGGTTTCAAACAACGGGTTCATGTCTGACTCGAAGTTTAGGTTCAGGTTTGACCTGGTTTCAAACGAGGGGTTCATGTCTGACTCGAAGCTTGGGTTCATGTTTGACCTGGTTCAAATGACGGGTTCATGTATGACTCGAAGTTTAGGTTCATGTTTGACCTGGTTTCAAACAACGGGTTCATGTCTGACTCGAAGTTTAGGTTCATGTTTGACCTGGTTTCAAACAACAGGTTCATGTCTGACTCGAAGTTTAGGTTCATGTTTGACCTGGTTTCAAACAACGGGTTCATGTCTGACTCGAAGTTTAGGTTCAGGTTTGACCTGGTTTCAAACGAGGGGTTCATGTCTGACTCGAAGCTTGGGTTCATGTTTGACCTGGCTTCAAATGACGGGTTCATGTCTAACTCGAAGTTTAGGTTCATGTTTGACCTGGTTTCAAACAATGGGTTCATGTCTGACTCAAAGTTTAGGTTCATGTTTGACCTGGTTTCAAACGACGGGTTCATGTCTGACTCGAAGTTTAGGTTCATGTTTGACCTTGTTTCAAACGACGGGTTCATGTCTGACTCGATGTTTAGGTTCATATTTGACCTGGTTTCAAATGACGGTTTCATGTCTGACTCGAGCTTTAGGTTCATATTTGACATGGTTTCAAATGACGGGTTCATGTCTGACTAGAAGTTTAGGTTCATGTTTTACCTGGTTTAAACGACGGGTTCATGTCTGACTGGAAGTTTAGTTTCATGTTTGACCTGGTTTCAAACAACGAGTTCATATCTGACTCGAATTTTAGGTTCATGTTTGACCTGAGTTCAAACAACGGGTTCATGTCTGACTCGAAGTTTAGGTTCATGTTTGACCTAGTTTCAAACAACGGGTTCATGTCTGACTCGAAGTTTAAGTTCATGTTTGACCTGGCTTCAGATGACGGGTTCATGTCTGACTCGAAGTTTAGGTTCATGTTTGACCTGGTTTCAAACAACAGGTTCATGTCTGACTCAAAGTTTAGGTTCATGTTTGACCTGGTTTCAAACAACGGGTTCATGTCTGAATCGAAGTTTAGGTTCAGGTTTGACCTGGTTTCAAACGAGGGGTTCATGTCTGAATCGAAGCTTGGGTTCATGTTTGACCTGGTTCAAATGACGGGTTCATGTATGACTCGAAGTTTAGGTTCATGTTTGACCTGGTTTCAAACAACGGGTTCATGTCTGACTCGAAGTTTAGTTTCATGTTTGACCTGAGTTCAAACAACGGGTTCATGTCTGACTCGATGTTTAGGTTCATGTTTGACCTAGTTTCAAACAACGGGTTCATGTCTGACTCGAAGTTTAAGTTCATGTTTGACCTGGCTTCAAATGACGGGTTCATGTCAGACTCGAAGTTTAGGTTCATGTTTGACCTGGTTTCAAACAACAGGTTCATGTCTGACTCGAAGTTTAAGTTCATGTTTGACCTGGTTTCAAACAACGGGTTCATGTCTGACTCGAAGTTTAAGTTCCTGTTTGACCTGGCTTCAAATGACGGGTTCATGTCTAACTCGAAGTTTAGGTTCATGTTTGACCTGGTTTCAAACAATGGGTTCATGTCTGACTCAAAGTTTAGGTTCATGTTTGACCTGGTTTCAAACGACGGGTTCATGTCTGACTCGAAGTTTAGGTTCATGTTTGACCTTGTTTCAAACGACGGGTTCATGTCTGACTCGATGTTTAGGTTCATTTTTGACCTGGTTTCAAATGACGGTTTCATGTCTGACTCGAGCTTTAGGTTCATGTTTGACATGGTTTCAAATGACGGGTTCATGTCTGACTAGAAGTTTAGGTTCATGTTTTACCTGGTTTAAACGACGGGTTCATATCTGACTGGAAGTTTAGTTTCATGTTTGACCTGGTTTCAAACAACGAGTTCATATCTGACTCGAATTTTAGGTTCATGTTTGACCTGAGTTCAAACAACGGGTTCATGTCTGACTCGAAGTTTAGGTTCATGTTTGACCTAGTTTCAAACAACGGGTTCATGTCTGACTCGAAGTTTAAGTTCATGTTTGACCTGGCTTCAGATGACGGGTTCATGTCTGACTCGAAGTTTAGGTTCATGTTTGACCTGGTTTCAAACAACAGGTTCATGTCTGACTCAAAGTTTAGGTTCATGTTTGACCTGGTTTCAAACAACGGGTTCATGTCTGACTCGAAGTTTAGGTTCAGGTTTGACCTGGTTTCAAACGAGGGGTTCATGTCTGACTCGAAGCTTGGGTTCATGTTTGACCTGGTTCAAATGACGGGTTCATGTATGACTCGAAGTTTAGGTTCATGTTTGACCTGGTTTCAAACAACGGGTTCATGTCTGACTCGAAGTTTAGGTTCATGTTTGACCTGGTTTCAAACAACAGGTTCATGTCTGACTCGAAGTTTAGGTTCATGTTTGACCTGGTTTCAAACAACGGGTTCATGTCTGACTCGAAGTTTAGGTTCAGGTTTGACCTGGTTTCAAACGAGGGGTTCATGTCTGACTCGAAGCTTGGGTTCATGTTTGACCTGGCTTCAAATGACGGGTTCATGTCTAACTCGAAGTTTAGGTTCATGTTTGACCTGGTTTCAAACAATGGGTTCATGTCTGACTCAAAGTTTAGGTTCATGTTTGACCTGGTTTCAAACGACGGGTTCATGTCTGACTCGAAGTTTAGGTTCATGTTTGACCTTGTTTCAAACGACGGGTTCATGTCTGACTCGATGTTTAGGTTCATATTTGACCTGGTTTCAAATGACGGTTTCATGTCTGACTCGAGCTTTAGGTTCATATTTGACATGGTTTCAAATGACGGGTTCATGTCTGACTAGAAGTTTAGGTTCATGTTTTACCTGGTTTAAACGACGGGTTCATGTCTGACTGGAAGTTTAGTTTCATGTTTGACCTGGTTTCAAACAACGAGTTCATATCTGACTCGAATTTTAGGTTCATGTTTGACCTGAGTTCAAACAACGGGTTCATGTCTGACTCGAAGTTTAGGTTCATGTTTGACCTAGTTTCAAACAACGGGTTCATGTCTGACTCGAAGTTTAAGTTCATGTTTGACCTGGCTTCAGATGACGGGTTCATGTCTGACTCGAAGTTTAGGTTCATGTTTGACCTGGTTTCAAACAACAGGTTCATGTCTGACTCAAAGTTTAGGTTCATGTTTGACCTGGTTTCAAACAACGGGTTCATGTCTGAATCGAAGTTTAGGTTCAGGTTTGACCTGGTTTCAAACGAGGGGTTCATGTCTGAATCGAAGCTTGGGTTCATGTTTGACCTGGTTCAAATGACGGGTTCATGTATGACTCGAAGTTTAGGTTCATGTTTGACCTGGTTTCAAACAACGGGTTCATGTCTGACTCGAAGTTTAGTTTCATGTTTGACCTGAGTTCAAACAACGGGTTCATGTCTGACTCGATGTTTAGGTTCATGTTTGACCTAGTTTCAAACAACGGGTTCATGTCTGACTCGAAGTTTAAGTTCATGTTTGACCTGGCTTCAAATGACGGGTTCATGTCAGACTCGAAGTTTAGGTTCATGTTTGACCTGGTTTCAAACAACAGGTTCATGTCTGACTCGAAGTTTAGGTTCATGTTTGACCTGGTTTCAAACAACGGGTTCATGTCTGACTCGAAGTTTAGGTTCGGGTTTGACCTGGTTTCAAACGAGGGGTTCATGTCTAACTCGAAGCTTAGGTTCATGTTTGACCTGGTTCAAATGACGGGTTCATGTCTGACTCGAAGTTTAGGTTCATGTTTGACCTGGTTTCAAACAACGGGTTCATATCTGACTCGAAGTTTAGTTTCATGTTTGACCTGAGTTCAAACAACGGGTTCATGTCTGACTCGAAGTTTAGGTTCATGTTTGGCCTGGTTTCAAACAACGGTTTCATGTCTGACACGATGTTTAGGTTCATGTTTGACCTGGTTTCAAACAACGGGTTCATGTCTGACTCGAAGTTTAGGTTCATGTTTAACCTGGTTTCAAACAACGGGTTCATGACTGACTCGAAGTTTAGGTTCATGTATCACCTGGTTTCAAACAACGGGTTCATGTCTGACTCGAAGTTTAGGCTCATGTTTGACCTGGTTCAAACGACGGGCACATGTCTGAGTGGAAGTTTAGGTTCATGTTTGACCTGGTTTCAAACAACGGGTTCATGTTTGACTCGAAGTTTAGGTTCATGTTTGACCTGGTTTCAAACAATGGGTTCATGTCTGACTCAAAGTTTAGGTTCATGTTTGACCTGGTTTCAAACGACGAGTTCATGTCTGACTCGAAGTTTAGGATCATGTTTGACCTGGTTTCAAACAACGGGTTCATGTCTGACTCGAAGTTTAGGTTCATGTGTGTCCTGGTTTCAAACGACGGGTTCATGTCTGACTCGATGTTTAGGTTCATGTTTGACCTGGTTTCAAACAACAGGTTCATGTCTGACTCAAAGTTTAGGTTCATGTTTGACCAGGTTTCAAACAACGGGTTCATGTCTGTTTCAAAGTTTAGGTTCATGTTTGACATGGTTTCAAACAACGGGTTCATGTCTGACTCGAAGTTTAGGTTCATGTTTGACCTGGTTTCAAACGACGGGTTCATGTCTGACTCGAGGTTTAGGTTCATGTTTGACATGGTTTCAAATGACGGGTTCATGTCTGACTAGAAGTTTAGGCTCATGTTTGACCTGGTTTCAAACAACGAGTTCATATCTGACTCGAAGTTTAGGTTCATGTTTGACCTGAGTTCAAACAACGGGTTCATATCTGACTCGAAGTTTAGGTTCATGTATTACCTGGTTTCAAACAACGGGTTCATGTCTGACTCGAAGTTTAAGTTCCTGTTTGACCTGGCTTCAAATGACGGGTTCATGTCTAACTCGAAGTTTAGTTTCATGTTTGACCTGGTTTCAAACAATGGGTTCATGTCTGACTCAAAGTTTAGGTTCATGTTTGACCTGGTTTCAAACGACGGGTTCATGTCTGACTCGAAGTTTAGGTTCATGTTTGACCTTGTTTCAAATGACGGGTTCATGTCTGACTCGATGTTTAGGTTCATATTTGACCTGGTTTCAAATGACGGTTTCATGTCTGACTCAAGCTTTAGGTTCATGTTTGACATGGTTTCAAATGACGGGTTCATGTCTGACTAGAAGTTTAGGTTCATGTTTTACTTGGTTTAAACGACGGTTTCATGTCTGACTGGAAGTTTAGTTTCATGTTTGACCTGGTTTCAAACAACGAGTTCATATCTGACTCGAATTTTAGGTTCATGTTTGACCTGAGTTCAAACAACGGGTTCATGTCTGACTCGAAGTTTAGGTTCATGTTTCACCTAGTTTCAAACAACGGGTTCATGTCTGACTCGAAGTTTAAGTTCATGTTTGACCTGGCTTCAGATGACGGGTTCATGTCTGACTCGAAGTTTAGGTTCATGTTTGACCTGGTTTCAAACAACAGGTTCATGTCTGACTCAAAGTTTAGGTTCATGTTTGACCTGGTTTCAAACAACGGGTTCATGTCTGACTCGAAGTTTAGGTTCAGGTTTGACCTGGTTTCAAACGAGGGGTTCATGTCTGACTCGAAGCTTGGGTTCATGTTTGACCTGGTTCAAATGACGGGTTCATGTATGACTCAAAGTTTAGGTTCATGTTTGACCTGGTTTCAAACAACGGGTTCATGTCTGACTCGAAGTTTAGTTTCATGTTTGACCTGAGTTCAAACAACGGGTTCATGTCTGACTCGAAGTTTAGGTTCATGTTTGACCTAGTTTCAAACAACGGGTTCATGTCTGACTCGAAGTTTAAGTTCATGTTTGACCTGGCTTCAAATGACGGGTTCATGTCTGACTCGAAGTTTAGGTTCATGTTTGACCTGGTTTCAAACAACAGGTTCATGTCTGACTCGAAGTTTAGGTTCATGTTTGACCTGGTTTCAAACAACGGGTTCATGTCTGACTCGAAGTTTAGGTTCAGGTTTGACCTGGTTTCAAATGAGGGGTTCATGTCTGACTCGAAGCTTAGGTTCATGTTTGACCTGGTTCAAATGACGGGTTCATGTCTGACTCGAAGTTTAGGTTCATGTTTGACCTGGTTTCAAACAACGGGTTCATGTCTGACTCGAAGTTTAGTTTCATGTTTGACCTGAGTTCAAACAACGGGTTCATGTCTGACTCGAAGTTTAGGTTCATGTTTGACCTGGTTTCAGACAACGGGTTCATGTCTGACTCGATGTTTAGGTTCATGTTTGACCTGGTTTCAAATTCCGGGTTCATGTTTGACTCGAAGTTTAGGTTCATGTTTGACCTGGTTTCAAATGACGGGTTCATGTCTGACTCGAAGCTTAGGTTCATGGGTAACCTGGTTCAAATGACGGGTTCATGTCTGACTCGAAGTTTAGGTTCATGTTTGACCTGGTTTCAAACGATGGGGGCATGTCTGACTCGATGTTTAGGTTCATGTTTGACCTGGTTTCAAAAGACAGGTTCATGTCTGACTCGAAGTTTAGGTTCATGTTTGACCTGGTTTCAAACAACGGGTTCATGTTTGACTCGAAGTTTAGGTTCATGTTTGACCTGGTTTCAAACAACAGGTTCATGTCTGACTCGAAGTTTAGGTTCATGTTTGACCTGGTTTCAAACAACGGGTTCATGTCTGACTCGAAGTTTAGGTTCAGGTTTGACCTAGTTTCAAACGAGGGGTTCATGTCTGACTCGAAGCTTGGGTTCATGTTTGACCTGGCTTCAAATGACGGGTTCATGTCTAACTCGAAGTTTAGGTTCATGTTTGACCTGGTTTCAAACAATGGGTACATGTCTGACTCAAAGTTTAGGTTCATGTTTGACCTGGTTTCAAACGACGGGTTCATGTCTGACTCGAAGTTTAGGTTCATGTTTGACCTTGTTTCAAACGACGGGTTCATGTCTGACTCGATGTTTAGGTTCATATTTGACCTGGTTTCAAATGACGGTTTCATGTCTGACTCGAGCTTTAGGTTCATGTTTGACATGGTTTCAAATGACGGGTTCATGTCTGACTAGAAGTTTAGGTTCATGTTTTACCTGGTTTAAACGACGGGTTCATGTCTGACTGGAAGTTTAGTTTCATGTTTGACCTGGTTTCAAACAACGAGTTCATATCTGACTCGAATTTTAGGTTCATGTTTGACCTGAGTTCAAACAACGGGTTCATGTCTGACTCGAAGTTTAGGTTCATGTTTGACCTAGTTTCAAACAACGGGTTCATGTCTGACTCGAAGTTTAAGTTCATGTTTGACCTGGCTTCAGATGACGGGTTCATGTCTGACTCGAAGTTTAGGTTCATGTTTGACCTGGTTTCAAACAACAGGTTCATGTCTGACTCAAAGTTTAGGTTCATGTTTGACCTGGTTTCAAACAACGGGTTCATGTCTGACTCGAAGTTTAGGTTCAGGTTTGACCTGGTTTCAAACGAGGGGTTCATGTCTGACTCGAAGCTTGGGTTCATGTTTGACCTGGTTCAAATGACGGGTTCATGTATGACTCGAAGTTTAGGTTCATGTTTGACCTGGTTTCAAACAACGGGTTCATGTCTGACTCGAAGTTTAGTTTCATGTTTGACCTGAGTTCAAACAACGGGTTCATGTCTGACTCGATGTTTAGGTTCATGTTTGACCTAGTTTCAAACAACGGGTTCATGTCTGACTCGAAGTTTAAGTTCATGTTTGACCTGGCTTCAAATGACGGGTTCATGTCAGACTCGAAGTTTAGGTTCATGTTTGACCTGGTTTCAAACAACAGGTTCATGTCTGACTCGAAGTTTAGGTTCATGTTTGACCTGGTTTCAAACAACGGGTTCATGTCTGACTCGAAGTTTAGGTTCAGGTTTGACCTGGTTTCAAACGAGGGGTTCATGTCTGACTCGAAGCTTGGGTTCATGTTTGACCTGGTTCAAATGACGGGTTCATGTCTGACTCGAAGTTTAGGTTCATGTTTGACCTGGTTTCAAACAACGGGTTCATATCTGACTCGAAGTTTAGTTTCATGTTTGACCTGAGTTCAAACAACGGGTTCATGTCTGACTCGAAGTTTAGGTTCATGTTTGGCCTGGTTTCAAACAACGGGTTCATGTCTGACTCGATGTTTAGGTTCATGTTTGACCTGGTTTCAAACAACGGGTTCATGTCTGACTCGAAGTTTAGGTTCATGTTTGACCTGGTTTCAAACAACGGGTTCATGACTGACTCGAAGTTTAGGTTCATGTATCACCTGGTTTCAAACAACGGGTTCATGTCTGACTCGAAGTTTAGGCTCATGTTTGACCTGGTTCAAACGACGGGCACATGTCTGAGTGGAAGTTTAGGTTCATGTTTGACCTGGTTTCAAACAACGGGTTCATGTTTGACTCGAAGTTTAGGTTCATGTTTGACCTGGTTTCAAACAATGGGTTCATGTCTGACTCAAAGTTTAGGTTCATGTTTGACCTGGTTTCAAACGACGAGTTCATGTCTGACTCGAAGTTTAGGATCATGTTTGACCTGGTTTCAAACAACGGGTTCATGTCTGACTCGAAGTTTAGGTTCATGTGTGTCCTGGTTTCAAACGACGGGTTCATGTCTGACTCGATGTTTAGGTTCATGTTTGACCTGGTTTCAAACAACAGGTTCATGTCTGACTCAAAGTTTAGGTTCATGTTTGACCAGGTTTCAAACAACGGGTTCATGTCTGTTTCGAAGTTTAGGTTCATGTTTGACATGGTTTCAAACAACGGGTTCATGTCTGACTCAAAGTTTAGGTTCATGTTTGACCTGGTTTCAAACGACGGGTTCATGTCTGACTCGAGGTTTAGGTTCATGTTTGACATGGTTTCAAATGACGGGTTCATGTCTGACTAGAATTTTAGGCTCATGTTTGACCTGGTTTCAAACAACGAGTTCATATCTGGCTCGAAGTTTAGGTTCATGTTTGACCTGAGTTCAAACAACGGGTTCATATCTGACTCGAAGTTTGGGTTCATGTATTACCTGGTTTCAAACAACGGGTTCATGTCTGACTCGAAGTTTAAGTTCCTGTTTGACCTGGCTTCAAATGACGGGTTCATGTCTAACTCGAAGTTTAGGTTCATGTTTGACCTGGTTTCAAACAATGGGTTCATGTCTGACTCAAAGTTTAGGTTCATGTTTGACCTGGTTTCAAACGACGGGTTCATGTCTGACTCGAAGTTTAGGTTCATGTTTGACCTTGTTTCAAACGACCGGTTCATGTCTGACTCGATGTTTAGGTTCATATTTGACCTGGTTTCAAATGACGGTTTCATGTCTGACTCGAGCTTTAGGTTCATGTTTGACATGGTTTCAAATGACGGGTTCATGTCTGACTAGAAGTTTAGGTTCATGTTTTACCTGGTTTAAACGACGGGTTTATGACTGACTGGAAGTTTAGTTTCATGTTTGACCTGGTTTCAAACAACGAGTTCATATCTGACTCGAATTTTAGGTTCATGTTTGACCTGAGTTCAAACAACGGGTTCATGTCTGACTCGAAGTTTAGGTTCATGTTTGACCTAGTTTCAAACAACGGGTTCATGTCTGACTCGAAGTTTAAGTTCATGTTTGACCTGGCTTCAGATGACGGGTTCATGTCTGACTCGAAGTTTAGGTTCATGTTTGACCTGGTTTCAAACAACAGGTTCATGTCTGACTCAAAGTTTAGGTTCATGTTTGACCTGGTTTCAAACAACGGGTTCATGTCTGACTCGAAGTTTAGGTTCAGGTTTGACCTGGTTTCAAACGAGGGGTTCATGTCTGACTCGAAGCTTGGGTTCATGTTTGACCTGGTTCAAATGACGGGTTCATGTATGACTCGAAGTTTAGGTTCATGTTTGACCTGGTTTCAAACAACGGGTTCATGTCTGACTCGAAGTTTAGTTTCATGTTTGACCTGAGTTCAAACAACGGGTTCATGTCTGACTCGATGTTTAGGTTCATGTTTGACCTAGTTTCAAACAACGGGTTCATGTCTGACTCGAAGTTTAAGTTCATGTTTGACCTGGCTTCAAATGACGGGTTCATGTCAGACTCGAAGTTTAGGTTCATGTTTGACCTGGTTTCAAACAACATGTTCATGTCTGACTCGAAGTTTAGGTTCATGTTTGACCTGGTTTCAAACAACGGGTTCATGTCTGACTCGAAGTTTAGGTTCAGGTTTGACCTGGTTTCAAACGAGGGGTTCTTGTCTGACTCGAAGCTTGGGTTCATGTTTGACCTGGTTCAAATGACGGGTTCATGTCTGACTCGAAGTTTAGGTTCATGTTTGACCTGGTTTCAAACAACGGGTTCATATCTGACTCGAAGTTTAGTTTCATGTTTGACCTGAGTTCAAACAACGGGTTCATGTCTGACTCGAAGTTTAGGTTCATGTTTGACCTGGTTTCAAACAACGGGTTCATGTCTGACTCGATGTTTAGGTTCATGTTTGACCTGGTTTCAAACAACGGGTTCATGTCTGACTCGAAGTTTAGGTTCATGTTTGACCTGGTTTCAAACAACGGGTTCATGACTGACTCGAAGTTTAGGTTCATGTATCACCTGGTTTCAAACAACGGGTTCATGTCTGACTCGAAGTTTAGGCTCATGTTTGACCTGGTTCAAACGACGGGCACATGTCTGAGTGGAAGTTTAGGTTCATGTTTGACCTGGTTTCAAACAACGGGTTCATGTTTGACTCGAAGTTTAGGTTCATGTTTGACCTGGTTTCAAACAATGGGTTCATGTCTGACTCAAAGTTTAGGTTCATGTTTGACCTGGTTTCAAACGACGAGTTCATGTCTGACTCGAAGTTTAGGATCATGTTTGACCTGGTTTCAAACAACGGGTTCATGTCTGACTCGAAGTTTAGGTTCATGTGTGTCCTGGTTTCAAACGACGGGTTCATGTCTGACTCGATGTTTAGGTTCATGTTTGACCTAGTTTCAAACAACAGGTTCATGTCTGACTCAACGTTTAGGTTCATGTTTGACCAGGTTTCAAACAACGGGTTCATGTCTGTTTCGAAGTTTAGGTTCATGTTTGACATGGTTTCAAACAACGGGTTCATGTCTGACTCGAAGTTTAGGTTCATGTTTGACCTGGTTTCAAACGACGGGTTCATGTCTGACTCGAGGTTTAGGTTCATGTTTGACATGGTTTCAAATGACGGGTTCATGTCTGACTAGAAGTTTAGGCTCATGTTTGACCTGGTTTCAAACAACGAGTTCATATCTGACTCGAAGTTTAGGTTCATGTTTGACCTGAGTTCAAACAACGGGTTCATATCTGACTCGAAGTTTAGGTTCATGTTTGACCTGGTTTCAAACAACGGGTTCATGTTTGACTCGAAGTTTAGGTTCATGTTTGACCTGGTTTCAAACAATGGGTTCATGTCTGACTCAAAGTTTAGGTTCATGTTTGACCTGGTTTCAAACGACGAGTTCATGTCTGACTCGAAGTTTAGGATCATGTTTGACCTGGTTTTAAACAACGGGTTTATGTCTGACTCGAAATTTAGGTTCATGTGTGTCCTGGTTTCAAACGACGGGTTCATGTCTGACTCGATGTTTAGGTTCATGTTTGACCTGGTTTCAAACAACAGGTTCATGTCTGACTCAAAGTTTAGGTTCATGTTTGACCAGGTTTCAAACAACGGGTTCATGTCTGTTTCGAAGTTTAGGTTCATGTTTGACATGGTTTCAAACAACGGGTTCATGTCTGACTCGAAGTTTAGGTTCATGTTTGACCTGGTTTCAAACGACGGGTTCATGTCTGACTCGAGGTTTAGGTTCATGTTTGACATGGTTTCAAATGACGGGTTCATGTCTGACTAGAAGTTTAGGCTCATGTTTGACCTGGTTTCAAACAACGAGTTCATATCTGGCTCGAAGTTTAGGTTCATGTTTGACCTGAGTTCAAACAACGGGTTCATATCTGACTCGAAGTTTAGGTTCATGTATTACCTGGTTTCAAACAACGGGTTCATGTCTGACTCGAAGTTTAAGTTCCTGTTTGACCTGGCTTCAAATGACGGGTTCATGTCTAACTCGAAGTTTAGGTTCATGTTTGACCTGGTTTCAAACAATGGGTTCATGTCTGACTCAAAGTTTAGGTTCATGTTTGACCTGGTTTCAAACGACGGGTTCATGTCTGACTCGAACTTTAGGTTCATGTTTGACCTTGTTTCAAACGACGGGTTCATGTCTGACTCGATGTTTAGGTTCATATTTGATCTGGTTTCAAATGACGGTTTCATGTCTGACTCGAGCTTTAGGTTCATGTTTGACATGGTTTCAAATGACGGGTTCATGTCTGACTAGAAGTTTAGGTTCATGTTTTACCTGGTTTAAACGACGGTTTCATGTCTGACTGGAAGTTTAGTTTCATGTTTGACCTGGTTTCAAACAACGAGTTCATATCTGACTCGAATTTTAGGTTCATGTTTGACCTGAGTTCAAACAACGGGTTCATGTCTGACTCGAAGTTTAGGTTCATGTTTCACCTAGTTTCAAACAACGGGTTCATGTCTGACTCGAAGTTTAAGTTCATGTTTGACCTGGCTTCAGATGACGGGTTCATGTCTGGCTCGAAGTTTAGGTTCATGTTTGACCTGGTTTCAAACAACAGGTTCATGTCTGACTCAAAGTTTAGGTTCATGTTTGACCTGGTTTCAAACAACGGGTTCATGTCTGACTCGAAGTTTAGGTTCAGGTTTGACCTGGTTTCAAACGAGGGGTTCATGTCTGACTCGAAGCTTGGGTTCATGTTTGACCTGGTTCAAATGACGGGTTCATGTATGACTCGAAGTTTAGGTTCATGTTTGACCTGGTTTCAAACAACGGGTTCATGTCTGACTCGAAGTTTAGTTTCATGTTTGACCTGAGTTCAAACAACGGGTTCATGTCTGACTCGAAGTTTAGGTTCATGTTTGACCTAGTTTCAAACAACGGGTTCATGTCTGACTCGAAGTTTAAGTTCATGTTTGACCTGGCTTCAAATGACGGGTTCATGTCTGACTCGAAGTTTAGGTTCATGTTTGACCTGGTTTCAAATGACGGGTTCATGTCTGACTCGAAGCTTAGGTTCATGGGTAACCTGGTTTCAAACAACGGGTTCATGTCTGACTCGAAGTTTAGGTTCAGGTTTGACCTGGATTCAAACGAGGGGTTCATGTCTGACTCGAAGCTTGGGTTCATGTTTGACATGGTTCAAATGACGGGTTCATGTCTGACTCGAAGTTTAGGTTCATGTTTGACCTGGTTTCAAACAACGGGTTCATGTCTGACTCGAAGTTTAGGTTCATGTTTGACCTGAGTTCAAACAACGGGTTCATGTCTGACTCGAAGTTTAGGTTCATGTTTGACCTGGTTTCAAACAACGGGTTCATGTCTGACTCGATGTTTAGGTTCATGTTTGACCTGGTTTCAAACAACGGGTTCATGACTGACTCGAAGTTTAGGTTCATGTATCACCTGGTTTCAAACAACGGGTTCATGTCTGACTCGAAGTTTAGGCTCATGTTTGACCTGGTTCAAACGACGGGCACATGTCTGAGTGGAAGTTTAGGTTCATGTTTGACCTGGTTTCAAACAACGGGTTCATGTTTGACTCGAAGTTTAGGTTCATGTTTGACCTGGTTTCAAACAATGGGTTCATGTCTGACTCAAAGTTTAGGTTCATGTTTGACCTGGTTTCAAACGACGAGTTCATGTCTGACTCGAAGTTTAGGATCATGTTTGACCTGGTTTCAAACAACGGGTTCATGTCTGACTCGAAGTTTAGGTTCATGTGTGTCCTGGTTTCAAACGACGGGTTCATGTCTGACTCGATGTTTAGGTTCATGTTTGACCTGGTTTCAAACAACAGGTTCATGTCTGACTCAAAGTTTAGGTTCATGTTTGACCAGGTTTCAAACAACGGGTTCATGTCTGTTTCGAAGTTTAGGTTCATGTTTGACATGGTTTCAAACAACGGGTTCATGTCTGACTCGAAGTTTAGGTTCATGTTTGACCTGGTTTCAAACGACGGGTTCATGTCTGACTCGAGGTTTAGGTTCATGTTTGACATGGTTTCAAATGACGGGTTCATGTCTGACTAGAAGTTTAGGCTCATGTTTGACCTGGTTTCAAACAACGAGTTCATATCTGACTCGAAGTTTAGGTTCGTGTTTGACCTGAGTTCAAACATAGGGTTCATATCTGACTCGAAGTTTAGGTTCATGTTTGACCTGGTTTCAAACAACGGGTTCATGTTTGACTCGAAGTTTAGGTTCATGTTTGACCTGGTTTCAAACAATGGGTTCATGTCTGACTCAAAGTTTAGGTTCATGTTTGACCTGGTTTCAAACGACGAGTTCATGTCTGACTCGAAGTTTAGGATCATGTTTGACCTGGTTTCAAACAACGGGTTCATGTCTGACTCGAAGTTTAGGTTCATGTGTGTCCTGGTTTCAAACGACGGGTTCATGTCTGACTCGATGTTTAGGTTCATGTTTGACCTGGTTTCAAACAACAGGTTCATGTCTGACTCAAAGTTTAGGTTCATGTTTGACCAGGTTTCAAACAACGGGTTCATGTCTGTTTCGAAGTTTAGGTTCATGTTTGACATGGTTTCAAACAACGGGTTCATGTCTGACTCGAAGTTTAGGTTCATGTTTGACCTGGTTTCAAACGACGGGTTCATGTCTGACTCGAGGTTTAGGTTCATGTTTGACATGGTTTCAAATGACGGGTTCATGTCTGACTAGAAGTTTAGGCTCATGTTTGACCTGGTTTCAAACAACGAGTTCATATCTGGCTCGAAGTTTAGGTTCATGTTTGACCTGAGTTCAAACAACGGGTTCATATCTGACTCGAAGTTTAGGTTCATGTATTACCTGGTTTCAAACAACGGGTTCATGTCTGACTCGAAGTTTAAGTTCCTGTTTGACCTGGCTTCAAATGACGGGTTCATGTCTAACTCGAAGTTTAGGTTCATGTTTGACCTGGTTTCAAACAATGGGTTCATGTCTGACTCAAAGTTTAGGTTCATGTTTGACCTGGTTTCAAACGACGGGTTCATGTCTGACTCGAAGTTTAGGTTCATGTTTGACCTTGTTTCAAACGACGGGTTCATGTCTGACTCGATGTTTAGGTTCATATTTGACCTGGTTTCAAATGACGGTTTCATGTCTGACTCGAGCTTTAGGTTCATGTTTGACATGGTTTCAAATGACGGGTTCATGTCTGACTAGAAGTTTAGGTTCATGTTTTACCTGGTTTAAACGACGGTTTCATGTCTGACTGGAAGTTTAGTTTCATGTTTGACCTGGTTTCAAACAACGGGTTCATGTCTGACTCGATGTTTAGGTTCAGGTTTGACCTGGTTTCAAACGAGTGGTTCATGTCTGACTCGAAGCTTGGGTTCATGTTTGACCTGGTTCAAATGACGGGTTCATGTATGACTCGAAGTTTAGGTTCATGTTTGACCTGGTTTCAAACAACGGGTTCATGTCTGACTCGAAGTTTAGTTTCATGTTTGACCTGAGTTCAAACAATGGGTTCATGTCTGACTCGAAGTTTAGGTTCGTGTTTGACCTAGTTTCAAACAACGGGTTCATGTCTGACTCGAAGTTTAAGTTCATGTTTGACCTGGCTTCAAATGACGGGTTCATGTCTGACTCGAAGTTTAGGTTCATGTTTGACCTGGTTTCAAATGACGGGTTCATGTCTGACTCGAAGCTTAGGTTCATGGGTAACCTGGTTTCAAACAACGGGTTCATGTCTGACTCGAAGTTTAGGTTCAGGTTTGACCTGGTTTCAAACGAGGGGTTCATGTCTGACTCGAAGCTTGGGTTCATGTTTGACATGGTTCAAATGACGGGTTCATGTCTGACTCGAAGTTTAGGTTCATGTTTGACCTGGTTTCAAACAACGGGTTCATGTCTGACTCGAAGTTTAGGTTCATGTTTGACCTGAGTTCAAACAACGGGTTCATGTCTGACTCGAAGTTTAGGTTCATGTTTGACCTGGTTTCAAACAACGGGTTCATGCCTGAGTCGAAGTTTAGGTTCATGTTTGACCTGGTTTCAAACAACGGGTTCATGACTGACTCGAAGTTTAGATTCATGTATCACCTGGTTTCAAACAACGGGTTCATGTCTGACTCGAAGTTTAGGCTCATGTTTGACCTGGTTCAAACGACGGGTACATGTCTGAGTGGAAGTTTAGGTTCATGTTTGACCTGGTTTCAAACAACGGGTTCATGTTTGACTCGAAGTTTAGGTTCATGTTTGACCTGGTTTCAAACAATGGGTTCATGTCTGACTCAAAGTTTAGGTTCATGTTTGACCTGGTTTCAAACGACGAGTTCATGTCTGACTCGAAGTTTAGGATCATGTTTGACCTGGTTTCAAACAACGGGTTCATGTCTGACTCGAAGTTTAGGTTCATGTGTGTCCTGGTTTCAAACGACGGGTTCATGTCTGACTCGATGTTTAGGTTCATGTTTGACCTGGTTTCAAACAACAGGTTCATGTCTGACTCAAAGTTTAGGTTCATGTTTGACCAGGTTTCAAACAACGGGTTCATGTCTGTTTCGAAGTTTAGGTTCATGTTTGACATGGTTTCAAACAACGGGTTCATGTCTGACTCGAAGTTTAGGTTCATGTTTGACCTGGTTTCAAACGACGGGTTCATGTCTAACTCGAGGTTTAGGTTCATGTTTGACATGGTTTCAAATGACGGGTTCATGTCTGACTAGAAGTTTAGGCTCATGTTTGACCTGGTTTCAAACAACGAGTTCATATCTGACTCGAAGTTTAGGTTCATGTTTGACCTGAGTTCAAACAACGGGTTCATATCTGACTCAAAGTTTAGGTTCATGTTTGACCTGGTTTCAAACAATGGGTTCATGTCTGACTCAAAGTTTAGGTTCATGTTTGACCTGGTTTCAAACGACGGGTTCATGTCTGACTCGAAGTTTAGGTTCATGTTTCACCTAGTTTCAAACAACGGGTTCATGTCTGACTCGAAGTTTAAGTTCATGTTTGACCTGGCTTCAGATGACGGGTTCATGTCTGGCTCGAAGTTTAGGTTCATGTTTGACCTGGTTTCAAACAACAGGTTCATGTCTGACTCAAAGTTTAGGTTCATGTTTGACCTGGTTTCAAACAACGGGTTCATGTCTGACTCGAAGTTTAGGTTCAGGTTTGACCTGGTTTCAAACGAGGGGTTCATGTCTGACTCGAAGCTTGGGTTCATGTTTGACCTGGTTCAAATGACGGGTTCATGTATGACTCGAAGTTTAGGTTCATGTTTGACCTGGTTTCAAACAACGGGTTCATGTCTGACTCGAAGTTTAGTTTCATGTTTGACCTGAGTTCAAACAACGGGTTCATGTCTGACTCGAAGTTTAGGTTCATGTTTGACCTAGTTTCAAACAACGGGTTCATGTCTGACTCGAAGTTTAAGTTCATGTTTGACCTGGCTTCAAATGACGGGTTCATGTCTGACTCGAAGTTTAGGTTCATGTTTGACCTGGTTTCAAATGACGGGTTCATGTCTGACTCGAAGCTTAGGTTCATGGGTAACCTGGTTTCAAACAACGGGTTCATGTCTGACTCGAAGTTTAGGTTCAGGTTTGACCTGGTTTCAAACGAGGGGTTCATGTCTGACTCGAAGCTTGGGTTCATGTTTGACATGGTTCAAATGACGGGTTCATGTCTGACTCGAAGTTTAGGTTCATGTTTGACCTGGTTTCAAACAACGGGTTCATGTCTGACTCGAAGTTTAGGTTCATGTTTGACCTGAGTTCAAACAACGGGTTCATGTCTGACTCGAAGTTTAGGTTCATGTTTGACCTGGTTTCAAACAACGGGTTCATGTCTGACTCGATGTTTAGGTTCATGTTTGACCTGGTTTCAAACAACGGGTTCATGTCTGACTCGAAGTTTAGTTTCATGTTTGACCTGGTTTCAAACAACGGGTTCATGACTGACTCGAAGTTTAGGTTCATGTATCACCTGGTTTCAAACAACGGGTTCATGTCTGACTCGAAGTTTAGGCTCATGTTTGACCTGGTTCAAACGACGGGTACATGTCTGAGTGGAAGTTTAGGTTCATGTTTGACCTGGTTTCAAATAACGGGTTCATGTTTGACTCGAAGTTTAGGTTCATGTTTGACCTGGTTTCAAACAATGGGTTCATGTCGGACTCAAAGTTTAGGTTCATGTTTGACCTGGTTTCAAACGACGAGTTCATGTCTGACTCGAAGTTTAGGATCATGTTTGACCTGGTTTCAAACAACGGGTTCATGTCTGACTCGAAGTTTAGGTTCATGTGTGTCCTGGTTTCAAACGACGGGTTCATGTCTGACTCGATGTTTAGGTTCATGTTTGACCTGGTTTCAAACAACAGGTTCATGTCTGACTCAAAGTTTAGGTTCATGTTTGACCAGGTTTCAAACAACGGGTTCATGTTGTCGCTCCCGGGATTTTCATCCTAGTACAAACGCGAAAGTGGCACCGAAACAGAGTCGCCAGCAATGTGTATTTATCCCAAGAGAGGGAAAGGAAACACCGCGTAAACCTGAGAGAAAGGAAAAGCATGGTCTTACGACCAAGAGAAATGGGTTCGGGAGTCGGTTACGCGAGAGCAAGGTATTAGCACCCCCTCACGTCCATCGTACCCGATGGGATCCACGCTTGCTTGTCCCGATCAAAGGGTGTAGAAAAGATACTGGAAAAGGAACTGAAAGAAAGAAAGGAGAAAGAAAAGAAAAGGAACGGGAAACAAACGTAGGGAAAATAAAAGAAGTGCTCGCATGGGCCCTACCCCACTGCCTACGTATCTCATCGGGAACATGAGAATCAGAGCGACGTAGTTCCCCTCACTAGGGATGGATTGTCTGTGTTTTTTAGAGAACGGCTTACGTTCTAGCTCAGGTGTTGCAGGCTCGCTGGTCCGAGTGCGTTACCATCTTGCAAGAGAACGAGTAGAAGCGCGTTCGTGCGTTGAGAATGAATGAGATGAGAAAAGAATTCCCGAAGGAAAGACGTTATTGTTTGTTTTTGTCTTTTAGAAGGAAGTGTTTTGGATTTGTTTGCATACGACAGTGTATCTGGATCTTAGTCATTGGAATGTGTACCTTCTCACATTCCAAGATGGAATGGGTAAGAAAGCACACTAAGGGTGAAGAAGACCCTCACACTTAGTTCCAATTATCAAGGTTCAAACACACTAGCATACTTGTGTTTATTAAATGTTTTGTTGATTATGAAGTGAAGAAGTGTTTTTTATTATTTGCACCTTCAACAAGTATTGCATTTAAGTCCCTCATACAAGATCAAATGTTTAACACATTGACCCAAGATGGGCTATATGCTACACATTCTAAGATTACAAGAGAAGACCCCTTATAATCTTTTCTTTATATGAAAGGCCTAAATGCAATAAATGCCTACCTTTATTATATGTTTTGAATTTTCTTTGAGATGAGAAAAGAGACTCAAGGGAGGATAAAGGTAAAAATCTATATGGACTAAGACTCAATCCTAATTGATTAGTTAAGGGAGTGATCCTAAAGGTTTGTGAGGTTTCAACCTAAAGTCTAAAGAAAGAAAGAATTAAACAATTCACTTCCAAAGTAGAAGATGAATTGTAATTCAAAAAGGGAAAGTAATGAGTTATTAAAAGAAAGCACATAAGTGCTTAGCAAAACACCCAATGGAATTGTAAAAGAGAAAGGATAGAAGTTGAATGTGGATTCCTTATCCACACTCAATTGAAACTTACCGAAGCCCCTACATGGTTAGCACAATCACTTACAAGTAAAGTAAGAAAATATAATGAACAAATCAAATTCAAACAAGTTGACAAACAAAGTAAAATGAGATTAAATGCTATACATGCTTCCAAGTCAGAATGTAACTCATATTTACACAACCTAATGTTATCCTAAATGAGCATACCAAATCATGCAAACAAAATCTCAATCCAACAAGAAGCAAAGAAGAAAAGGTGAAGTGATGTGAATGTGGTTCATACTTGTGAAACAAGTGACTTAAGGTGCAAGATAAACATCAAACATGCAAAGATGAAACCCAAATGTCACAATCAGAAGTCAATTAACATGCTATACATCCTCAAACAAAACCACAACTCATGGTACAAGTGCCTTCATGATCAAGCAAACCAAACATGAGGCATGCATTCACAAAATGAACAAGTTAAACTTCATGCTTCAAACAAATAGCAAACATGCTTCAAAAATTATGACTTTCACCAATCAAACACCTTAAACACATGCCATTAACATATCAAGTCCACAAGCAATGAATCAGAACCAAAGTCACTCAACAATTAGGTCAAAGTCTCATGGAAGTTTCATGCATTCATGCTCAAAGCAACACATCAAAAGTCATCCAAAAAAGACTTAAAAATCATCTCATAAACCTCAAACATACCTCAACATATTGTGACCACAATGCAAAAAGAAAGGCATCAAAATCATTTTTTATGATCAAGAACAAAAATGCACAAAATCATATGTCACATTAAGTATGCATACAAATGGAAATTCAAAAGAAATAATGGAACAGGGGCAAAATGGTCATAAAATCATAAAATAAAATCATAGAAAATTTCCTAAATGTTTTAAGAATACACATGAATTTTTGTAGAATTTTCCAATATGTTTTGGTATTTTTAAAAATTAGAAATCAAACGTGTAAAAAGAAATAAAAATGAAAAATAAATGCAAAATGCAGGGGGGTATGAACATAGCAATTGGACAGTTCAAAATCATTGGGCTTCAATACATGGGGGTGTAATTATCAATCTGGTTAAGTCCAAGTCTGCGCAAAACACCATAACAATCATGCACTTCAGTCAACAGGAATTGACTCATTCTCAGCCAATGGATCAAGTCAAGGTCAATGTGTGGTCAAAGTAATCAGGATCAATGCACATGCGTGAGGACACACACAAGTTACCATGCACTACACTACAACATGTTTAAATGAATTCAGAAAAGATACACGTGAGGAGCATGTGATTTTTAATGTGCTGGCAAGACAAGGATCACACGATCAGAAAACATGAACGGACAGGATTAAAACACACATAAACCCTAACAGTTAAAGTCACCGGCCGGAGATGACCTCCGGTCATCTTCTCCGGCCAGCAGCCACCACCTGCAACTCACATTTTCTCCAGAAATTCACAAGCCATATACCAAACGAAAGCTAAGCTCATGAGGAACACAAATCCAACAAGAAAATTCATAGATCAAGCATGAATAAGGAGAATCGAAGAGGATAAATTTGCCCTAATTTTCAGTTCTAAGCTCCTAAAGAGCTCTATCAACTAGCCAGCTTCACATAGCTTCTAATAAGCTCAAACAACACATCAACAAGTCAAAACAGGATAAAATCGTGCAATTAAAGTTTGAGAAATTTTGAAACCTGAAATTGGAGAACTCTTGAATCAACAGAAAACCAGAGATGAGAGATTGATCTTGAGCTTCCTAAGAGCAAAATAAATGCTCTGAACCTTTGGATTTTGAAGACAATGAACTGAGATTCCAATTGGAGAAGTTGCTGCTCTCGATAGCTTGCTCTTACTTCAGCTTGTTCTTGATCAGAAGTGCTTGATGATGAACAATTGATGAAGATCAAGGTGAGAACGTGTGAAGAACTCGTGTGAAATCAGAGAGAGAATGGAGAGAACTCTGAGAGAAAAGTGAGAGCAATTTGGAGTGAGAGTGAAAAATGAGAATCCTCCTCTGAAATTGTGAGAGTTTCAGCTTATATATCCAAGGTTAACTCCCAACCAGTTCAGTTAACAGTTAGAACTCTAGTTAACTGAGTTAGTTAACTGAGTTTGAGTTAACTAACTGAGTTAGGTGGTTAATGGCACGAGTTGGGGAAGTTCTGTTAGAGTGAGGGTGAGGTTCATGGAGTTATGGTGGTGTGTAGGAGAAGGAAAGTGATGTTATGTTGTTCTGATGTAGCAGCAGGAATCTTGTGGTGCAAGTTTCTCACTTCCTCTTTCATGCAAGGCTCAAGCTCGTATGCATAATGTGAAATGTGTTTGGCCAAATGAAGCAAAGAATAGAGCAGCACACATAGGACATCTGTCATGTACTTGATGTGTGTTTGAACCAAAATTATGCAGCAAATCTTCATTGTGACAGCAAGTGTTTGAGGAGGAATTTCTCACTTGTCAATGAATGAAACAATCCAATGTTGGTGGCATTAGAAAGATGATACATTAGGGAACAATATTGGTGTTGAAAGTTGGTTGAATTGAAGTTTGGAACATGACCAAATGTGGCTTGTAACAGAAGAAACACCAACTGGTGCATGGGCGAGATAATGAGGTTGGTTGGCAAGGCATGCTTAGCATGGGTTTTCAGTTGTATTGACCAATCTTTGAGCTATCATAATTCCTTATCCTTTGATCATATGAAAAAATCATGAACATCAATCTTGAAGATCTCACATAGGGGAACAACTTTGATGTTGCAAGATTTTTCATTTGAAGCCTCTAACTATGAGTAATTGATCCATACATCTTGTCCACCAACTGTTTGAGAAAATGACTGCGCGCAGACCTGGCCAAACTTGGTCATGACATGGTTTTGGGCCTACTTTCCTCCAACTTTGATCCATCATATCTCACTCAATTTTTATCCAATGGAGATGTTCCACATATGGATGTGAAGCTTAAAACAAGATCTTTCATTGAGGCAGAGTGGAATTTTCATTTGATGCTTTAATTTTGAATGGCCTTGGTTCCAATTATGATGCAAAATGGCCAAAACTTGCTATTTTTAGCAACCCTACTTCATCCAAAAATGGCAACTTTTTACATCTTGATTTTTTCATGATTCCTTTGGAGTTTCTTGACCAAATTTTGTACATTGGACATATGTAACATGAATTTCATGATTTTGGGCTCAAAAAGTCAAGAGTTGACTTTTTCCTCTGATTATTTGACTTTGCCCCAATTTCTCTGATTCTTGATCTTTCTTCCAATTGAACCACTTCTAAAACCAATTGAGATGCAATTTTCCACATACATACACTTAGGGACATATGGAATACCATGACATCAAGTTTTGTTCAAAAAAACAAAGATTCCCTGATTTAATGGGAAACCCTAGTTTTGGTGCCCACCTCCTAGGAGAAAAATGTGCAGTCTTCAATTTCAAATTCCTCAGAGTATGTTGTGTACCTTCTTAAAGGATGATGAGATATACCATTTGAGGATGATTTTGAATCAATGAGCTATCTCTTTTGAGGGTTTTCCTTCAGTTTTTGAATCTCTTGCATAGTGAAAGATGTAGTGCTTCAATCTCCCATTGTATCTCTTATCCTTGAGGTTGTGGATGATCAATTGAGATAGTATGAGACATGAAAGGCTTCTTGGCTTGCCTTAAGGCAACTTGATTGACCTTTTTGTACTTTGAATGATTCCTTGATTGTCCACCTTCCACCTGATCACATGCCCTGATGGTAAGAAGGATGCCATGCTTCATTTTTCTATGTTAAATGCAATGCAATGTTAATGAGGTGGATATGATATGATACATGATAATGCCATGCTATGATGACAAAGAGGGAGAGCAAATTTTGGGGTATTACAGCTGCCCCTATTCAAGCGCTGTAGACCTGAATGCCTGAAAGCGATTGCTTTCGGACTTTCAAGGTATATAGTGATTGAATACCAACTATAACCAAAAATTTGCTCTGGATAGTGAAGAAGAAAAAGGATATAAACCCAACGAGACTACTGGATTGAATCTTCGATGAAACGTCGGAGAGACCTGTCTTTTGAACGACGCCAGACGACTACTGGCTTGCCACGCTGATGGTGGACTTTAATACTGTCTTTTATGCAATTCCAGACGACTACTGGCCTGCCACACTACTGGTGGACTTTGGAAATGTCTTTTATGCAATTCCAGACGACTACTGGCCTGCCACACTACTGGTGGACTTTGCAGCTTCGTGCCACCCGAAGACGGACTTTTGCCAATCCACTGTTGGACTTTTAGAATTTGCCACCCTTAGATGGACCTTTCGCCAATCCACTGTTGGACTTTTGCCACCCGAAGACGGACTTTTGCCAATCCACTGTTGGACTTGTGCCACCCGAAGACGGACTTTTGCCAATCCACTGTTGGACTTTTAGAATTTGCCACCCTTAGATGGACCTTTCGCCAATCCACTGTTGGACTTTTGCCACCCGAAGACGGACTTTTGCCAATCCACTGTTGGACTTTTGCCACCCGAAGACGGACTTTTGCCAATCCACTGTTGGACTTTTGCCACCCGAAGACGGACTTTTGCCAATCCACTGTTGGACCTTTGCCACCCGAAGACGGACTTTTGCCAATCCACTGTTGGACTTTTGCCAATCCACTGTTGGACTTTTGCCACCCGAAGACGGACTTTTGCCAATCCACTGTTGGACCTTTGCCACCCGAAGACGGACTTTTGCCAATCCACTGTTGGACTTTTGCCACCCGAAGACGGACTTTTGCCAATCCACTGTTGGACTTTTAGCTGCTTTGCCACCCGAAGATGGACTTTTGCCAATCCACTGTTGGACTTTTGCCACCCGAAGACGGACTTTTGCCAATCCACTGTTGGACTTTTGCCACCCGAAGACGGACTTTTGCCAATCCACTGTTGGACTTTTGCCACCCGAAGACGGACTTTTGCCAATCCACTGTTGGACTTTTAGCTGCTTTGCCACCCGAAGACGGACTTTTGCCAATCCACTGTTGGACTTTTGCCACCCGAAGACGGACTTTTGCCAATCCACTGTTGGACTTTTGCCACCCGAAGACGGACTTTTGCCAATCCACTGTTGGACTTTTGCCACCCGAAGACGGACTTTTGCCAATCCACTGTTTGACTTTTGCCACCCGAAGACGGACTTTTGCCAATCCACTGTTGGACTTTTAGAATTTTAAAATCGAATTACTCTCTGCCTCTGCGCCAGACATCTCTGCCGACTCTGCTGAGGAACCACAATCAATGATTTAATCTCGGAGACTCCTAAAAGGATAATATCTCTGCTGGCGAATGGATGAACAATCCGTCTGCTTCGAATTGTCAAGCTTGCCAAAAATAAATCGGACTTTAAGATATGAGGGAATGACGACTCTGCCAGGAATTATTCCATCTGTTTGGGGGAACGAATTCTGGTCACAGCGATTCCGCTGGGGATGAGAATTTTTAAATGACGTCCTGCTGGGGAAATGAGCCATTAAAACTCTGCTTGGGGATTTATTCAGCCCAAGATCCTTTATAGGGATTATCAACCTTCTGACCCGGCTGGGGAAAGGCTGTACCATCCTTGTTGAGGAATAGATTCTGTCGATCTGATAAACCTCTGCGGAGAGAACAACAACTCAGCTGGAAGTTGCTGACAAGATTCGATGCTGACCTCTGTGGGGATACCATGACCAGAGATACGATCTTGCTGGGTATCAGGGCTACTCTGCCAGGGATATGCAAATCCTGGTTAGAACATTCCACTGCAACTTGCTATAAAGAGTCCTTAGAGATCTGTTGGGGAAACCCAAAGCAAATCCACAGTAGTCTGCTGAAGAATGTGACTGTCGAGCTTAGGATAAGTACTACAATGCCCCATGTTAGGCGAGCTCCCTTTAGACAATTCCGTTAGGGATGACGGGTTTATAACAAACTCTGTTGGAGAAAACTGCTTTAAAACGTCTCATGTTGGGGAATGCCTTTCGAGAGGATTTTACAGAAGACCAACTGTCCTCAAACTCTACTGGGGGTGACCAACACTTCATGCTGGGGAAACAATCATGCCCCATGCTTGGACAACACAACAATTCGTCCCCGCAGAGGATGTCATAAGAGGATTTTACAGAAGATCTAGCCTCTTCAAACTCTTGTGACTTCGCTGGGGATAATGACCATCAGTTTCGGTGTCGACGAGACCACTCTTTTGGGGAACCTATGACCGTTATCGACATAGAAAAGGTTGTAGCTGTTGGAAGGACTGAATAAGAGAATCGACTTAATAAGATGCAACGGTACCCAGTTGAACTTAATTCACTGATATCGACCCGTTATGAACAATCGTCGACCGAACGATGAACGCCGATCTCCTTACCCATAATTGCCCCAGTTTTTTGCGTGGGGTGATTTATTGCTGGTCTTGTGCTTAAAATCATCTGCACCTGCTACCTGCAACAAAAGAATATGCCCACATGCCCCGAATATTGCGTGGCTAGAATCCACCATCCGGGAGTATTCAACATTCGAAGTAATTTCAAATATTTTTTCTGCGCATGTTATTGCAAGGCTGCCATGTTTTCAAATGCAATGTTTATCAACAATTAGGACGTTTTTGCAAACAAAGCAATAAAACAAAAATAGAAAGCTTTTTATTGAAATTCAATTTATTGACTGAGAGCCCAGAATAGGCAATTACATCTGGAAGCAATCCCTGGAAAGAGGTGATCGCTGAAAAATTGAGAAAAGAAACTATCCTAATGGCAATGTGAAAACGGAATTCCACTGAGTTTCCATTCTGTTATGACCAGTATGTCTTCAAAACTCCCCGACCTTGCCTTCTGAGGAATGATCAGACCGATTCCTATTCTTCAGAACGTCAGTTGTTCAAACGGTAATGGGTACAGATAACTCAGACTGTAGTCATTCGCTTAAATCCCTCTTTTGTGTGGACCGCCCTTTCAGGTTTTCGATCCGCCAGGATACCCTTTCTTGCCTAAGTTGCCCTTTCGGGTTTTCAACTTACCGGGTGTACAAAATTTTTTCAATTATATCCCTAATTTTTGCCCGAACCTTATTCTGTTTTTGGTTCGCCGGGATGCCCTTTTTTGCCTAGATTTTTTTATTCTTATTATCCAGCGGGTCTATTCATGCGAAGTATTTTTTGACTACGTCCGAGTTGACAGGGGATGAAAAGTCTGCGCCATCCATGGTTGTAAGCAATAAAGCTCCGCCCGAAAAGACCTTTTTAACCACGAATGGACCTTCATAATTAGGAGTCCATTTGCCCCTGTGATCTGTATTAGGAGGAAGGATCCTTTTGAGTACCACATCTCCGACTTTATAAACCCGAGGACGCACCTTTTGGTCAAATGCCTGCTTCATTCTGTGCTGGTATAGTTGCCCATGACATACAGCCGCCAATCGCTTTTCCTCAATAAGGCTCAACTGATCAAATCTGGCTCGTACCCATTCAGCTTCATCTAGCTTAACATCCATCATGACTCTGAGGGACGGAATCTCTACTTCAACCGGTAGCACTGCCTCCATACCATATACAAGTGAGAATGGGGTTGCCCCAGTGGACGTGCGTACCGACGTTCGATACCCATGCAAAGCAAATGGTAACATCTCATGCCAATCTTTGTACGTGACAACCATCTTCTGCACAATCTTCTTGATATTTTTGTTGGCCGCTTCGACCGCGCCATTCATCTTTGGGCGGTACGGAGAAGAATTGTGATGCTCGATTTTGAAGTCCCGGCATAACTCAGCCATCATCTTATTATTCAAATTAGAACCATTATCAGTAATGATTCTTTCGGGAACTCCATATCGGCAAATGATATCCCGTTTTAAGAAACGAGCGACCACTTGCTTTGTAACATTGGCATAGGATGCGGCTTCAACCCATTTGGTGAAGTAATCAATTGCCACCAAGATGAAACGATGACCATTGGAAGCTGTGGGCTCAATCTTTCCGATCATATCAATGCCCCACATGGCAAACGGCCAAGGCGACGACATGATACTCAACGGATTTGGAGGCACATGCACCTTGTCTGCATAGATCTGGCATTTATGGCATTTGCGGGCATATTTGCAACAATCTGACTCCATAGTCAACCAATAATATCCCGACCTTAACAACTTTTTAGCCATTGCCTGCCCTCCGGCATGGGTACCGAAAGAGCCTTCGTGCACTTCAATCATCAACAAGTCTGCTTCATGTCTATCCACACATCTAAGCAGGACCGTGTCAAAATTTCTTTTATACAGCACGCCATCTTTGTTCAAGAAGAAACTACCAGCTAACCTTCTCAACGTCTTCCTGTCTTTGGACGATGCCCCTGACGGGTACTCTTGACTTTTCAAGAAACACTTAATGTCATGAAACCATGGCTTGTCATCAGACGTTGCATCGACCGCAAACACAAATGCTGGTCTGTCAAGGCGGGATACCTCAATCTTAGGTACATGGTTCCATCCTTGCACTTTGATCATGGAAGACAAAGTGGCCAAGGCATCAGCGAACCTATTCTCATCTCGAGGAATATGGTACAGTTTCACTGTTGTGAAAAATGTCAGCAATCTCCTCGTATAATCTCTATACGGCATTAGATTTGCTTGGTGCGTGTACCAACTCCCTTTCACTTGATTGATTACCAAAGATGAATCACCGAATATATCAAGGGTCTTAATCCGTAGATTAATCGCCTCCTCGATCCCCATTATACAAGCTTCGTACTCTGCTTCATTGTTGGTGCATCCGAAAGTTATTCGGGCCGTGAAAGGCATATGAACACCTTCCGGCGTGATAAGAACTGCTCCAACTCCGCACCCATTCATATTGACAGCCCCATCAAACATCAGACTCCATTTGGATTCAGGGTCTGGCCCCTCCTCCGGAAGTGGTTCCTCGCAGTCTTTAGCTTTGAGAAACATGATGTCCTCATCAGGGAAATCAAACTTCATGGGTTGGTAATCATCAATCGGCTGTTGCGCAAGATAGTCAGACAGGATACTTCCTTTGATGGCTTTTTGTGAAGTGTACTGAATGTCATACTCTATCAAGACCATTTGCCACCGTGCAACTCTGCCTGTCAATGCTGGTTTCTCGAAAATATACTTGATAGGATCCATTTTTGAAATCAACAAGGTCGTGTGCCTAACCATATATTGCCTCAATCGCTTAGCGGCCCATGCAAGCGCACAGCATGTCTTTTCAAGCATTGAGTATCGGGACTCACAATCATTGAACTTTTTGCTCAGGTAGTAAATAGCATGCTCCTTCCTACCTGTCTCGTCATGTTGACCGAGAACACAACCCATGGAACCTTCAAGCACTGTCAGATACATTATCAGCGGTCTCCCTTCAACTGGAGGCATTAAAATCGGAGGTTCCTGCAAGTATTCTTTTATCTTATCGAATGCCAATTGGCAATCGTCATTCCACCTGACCGTTTGATCTTTCCTTAACAATTTAAATATTGGCTCACACGTGGCTGTTAGGTGAGATATGAACCTTGCAATGTAGTTCAATCTACCCAAGAAACCACGAACCTCTTTTTCTGTTCTCGGTTCAGGCATCTCTTGTATTGCTTTCACCTTGGCAGGATCAACCTCGATTCCTCTTTCGCTCACAATGAAACCTAACAACTTTCCAGACCGCACCCCAAACGTGCACTTGTTTGGGTTTAATCTCAGACGGAACTTTCTCAATCTTTCAAACAGCTTTTTCAGGTTAACCAGATGTTCCTCTTCTGTTCTCGACTTGGCAATCATATCATCTACATAACATTCGATCTCCTTATGAATCAAGTCATGAAACAATGTCACTATCGCCCGTTGGTACGTTGCCCCTGCGTTTTTCAACCCAAAAGGCATTACTTTATAACAATATGTACCCCACGGAGTAATGAACGTGGTCTTCTCCATGTCTTCAGGTGCCATCTTGATCTGGTTGTACCCGGAGAACCCGTCCATAAATGAGAACACTGAAAATTGAGCTGTATTATCGACCAGCACATCAATATGAGGTAGTGGAAAATCATCTTTCGGGCTAGCTTTATTAAGATCTCGATAATCCACACACATTCTCACTTTTCCATCTTTCTTCGGTACTGGCACGATGTTGGCTACCCATGGAGGATACTTTGTCACAGCAAGAAAACCAGCGTCCCACTGCTTCTGGACTTCCTCCTTAATCTTTAAGGCCATGTCGGGGTGAGTCCGACGAAGTTTCTGCTTGACTGGCGGACATTCTTCTCTCAATGGCAGCCTGTGCACAACAATATCTGTATCCAACCCCGGCATGTCTTGATACGACCAGGCGAAGATGTCAACATACTCGCGCAACATTTCCGTCAAAGTTTGCTTCACATCTGCTTGCAAGCTGGCACCAATCCTGATCTCTTTCTTGGCGTCCTTGGTACCAATATTAATGATTTCTACAGTCTCCTGATGAGGCTGGATGACCCTTTCCTCTTGTTTCAACAATCTGGCCAGTTCTTCAGAAAGTTCACAATCTTTCTCATCCCCTTCTTCGGCTTGATAAATCGGATTGTCAAAGTCATACATGGCCATATCAAAATCGTTATCAGTGGTATCCGGAGGATCAAGTCTGCATGAACGGGTTCATGCCTTATTTTAGAATTTATTTTTAAGCAAAACAAAAGAAAATGAAACATTGCCATTTTATATTTTTTTGTGCAAAAATAAAAACTGAAAGACAGAGAACAAAATTTGATTGCAAAACGTCCTTTATTAGTGATTAAACATTGCAAATGCAACCATGGTGGCCCTACAAATGAATCTATACGCCTTGGGCAGAGCGCAAGATTTTGTCATGCATTATGGTTAGAAAAAACAAAGAAAAATTACTCTGTCTGAAGAGTAACCCGGATGACTTCTTCAACGAACCAGTTTTGCACTTGTTGTCCCGAAGCATGAGGGCGTACCCAGTTGTCCAGGTCACAATCACTGTCAACACTATCCTCCGTGGCTGCACAAGACTGGTCCATGTAGATAATTCCCCCACTATTGAAAGTAATGGGTCCCCTGCTCCCCGCATCTGAAGTTGTAGAGGGATGATAACCAATACCAAATTTGTCTTCCTTCATTGGGGTCTCTATCAACCTGCCCCAACCTTGGGCGTTGCCTGCCCTGACGACTTCGACAGCTTGTTTGTAAGATGAAATGGAGGTACCAGCCCCAACTGGTACAGAAGAAGACTCAGGTGCATCGTCAATATTGACTGCTTCGAATGATTGGCACAGCATCTCATGAATTTCCCCATCCATTTCAATGTACTTGAACGTGGACAAGTGACTCACAAAGATGTCTTCTTCCCCACACACTGTCACAACCTGCCCTTCAAACTCATACTTCAGCTTTTGATGTAGAGTAGAAGTAACAGCCCCGGCTCCGTGAATCCAAGGGCGTCCCAATAGGCAGCTATATGCAGGTTGTATGTCCATTACATGGAACGTGGATTTGAATACCTGTGGTCCAATTTGTACGGGCAATTCCACCTCACCAAACACAGATCGTCGGGTCCCATCGAATGCTCTGACCACCAATTCACTAGGCCTTAAGATCAAACCATCAACTTCCAGCTTCATCAATGCCTTCTTGGGCAAGACATTGAGTGATGAACCAGTGTCTACCAGTACATGAGATAACACTGCGCCCTTACACTCCATCGTGATATGCAAAGCCTTATTATGGTTTCTTCCTTCAACAGTCAAATCTCTACTTGTAAAGCCCAAGCCATGGCTAACATTAACATTGGAGATTACGCCCTCGAGCTGATTAACAGTAATTTCTTGTGGCACGTACGCACTCTTCAACACTTTCAACAACGCCTGCCGGTGCGCATCAGAGCACATCAATAGTGACAAGATTGAAATCTTTGAAGGGGTCTGATTCAAGTGGTCCACAATCTTATAATCGCTTTTCTTGATTATCTTCATAAATTCTTCCATTTCCTTATCAAAAGTAATCTTCGTCTCCGCTTCAGGTGTAGGCGCACTTTCAACCACCTGTTTACCCTTAGCCTTTACTGCAGCTTCTACCTCCTTATCACTTCTCAAGGTCTGGGGAGCGAACAACCTTCCACTCCTTGTAAAACCCCCTACACCCCCTACGTTATCAATATTTGGGCTGACTGACGACTCAACTTCCTGCTTTTTACCTTCGTAATATACATCTGCCCCATAGTGCCATGGGATAGCTTTCGTGGATGTGAACGGAATTGGTCCTGGCACCGTGATAGTGACAGGACTGGGCCCTTCTGGCGCAACACTCACCACGGGAACTGCATTGACCGGCATTTGAATCTCAGCGGGAGTGTAATAGATGGTCACGGTCGATATCTCATCAGTGTCTTTCACAACTCTGTCGAACTGTAGACATCCTTCATCGATCAAATTCTGTAAACCCATCTTCAACTTATCACAGCCGTTCTCCTGATTTATACACTCAGAGCAATCTTGATTACAGCCCGGGAACACCTGTCCCTTCAATAAACGATCTTTTACAACCAACAAAGAAGTTTTCACTTGATGAACGTCTAACACCAAATTCAACCTCCTCCCATCTTCAATAGCGTACACATTTGCTGCACTATGATCAGGCATGGGATGCTGAGTAATATTAGGAGCGGGAGAGAAATTAATGGCTTTAGCATCAATCAAATCTTGTACTTTATGATGGAAAGCCCAGCATTTTTCAATGGAGTGCCCCTGAGCACCTGAGTGGAACTCACAACGAGCATTAGCATCGAAGTTAGGTGGCAGGTTTCCAGCAACCGGAGCTTTCATAGTACGGAGTTCTACCAACTTTAACTCGAGTAGCCGGGGCAACAGCGCGGCATAAGTCATAGGGAGAGGATCCATCTTACGATCCCTCTGTCTAGACCTTTGCTGGAAAAAAGGTTGTTGCTGTTGAACTTGTTGTTGGGGTTGTTGTTTCTGAACAGACGGTGTGGGGATTGTCACAGCATCTACCTGATAATAAGCTCGAGAACGCCCTCTGCCTCGTCCTCTAAACACAGCATTCGTATCACCTTCTCTTCTTTTCTGGTTACTAGCGAACGGTTTCTTCGTCCCCGAAGAGCCAGCCCCACTCACATCCTGGATCTTTCCAAGCTTTAACAGACTTTCTATTCTTTCTCCCGCAATCACAATATCAGCAAATCCAGTTGACGGACAAGCAGCTAATCTGTCCAGATAGGCCCCTTGCAAGGTGCCCATGAACATATCTGCCATTTCTCTGTCTGACAAGGGAGGTTGAACCTGGGCAGCCATTTCCCTCCACCTCTGTGCATATTCTTTGAAACTCTCCTTGGCATTCTGGGACAATCCCTGCAATTGGGTGCGGTTGGGCGCCATGTCAATATTATACTGGTATTGCTTCAGGAACGCTTCTGCCAGATCTTTCCAATTCTTCACCGCAGCTCTACTCAACTTCATGTACCAGGTCAAAGACGCCCCCGCCAGACTGTCCTGAAAATAGTGCATCCATAGCTTCTCGTCATCCGTATGGGCTGAAATCTTCCCAAAGTAAGCTTGAAGATGCGTTTGGGGACACGCATTGCCGTGATACTTATCAAAAGTGGGAGGTTTGAACTTAGGGGGAATTCTGACTCCTGAGACCAGCCCCAAGCTGGTAACATCAATACCCATAGAGTTCTTGCATTCTATGGCCCTGATCTTCTCTGCTAACTCATCATACCTTCGATCCCCTTGATTACCCACATCAGCATCCAGCAGAGTAAATTGGTCTTCCAGAGTATCCTCAAGAGTAACACCAGCATGCCTACCATTTCCATTACCCCGATTGTTACCACCAGGAGGAGGGTTGCCACCGGGAGGAGGAATGCCATGTCCCTGTGAATTGTCATGATGATCACCTTCGGGCCCATTGTCGGGACGCTCTACCAGAAGCCTCAGTCTCTCCTGATTTTGCGCCATGCCAGTCATGAGGGTCATGAACTGGTCCATACGCGCCCTCATTTCGGCCAAATCACTTTGCACTTGATCCATGATTCTTACTTGATTCCTTCGCGTCGAATATCGGTGAATATGACTCTCCGCTATGCTGCCTGAAACCAAATAAAGGTTAGAGACCCCGCAACGAGTACCTGAAAAGCAAGTAACAAAAATGAAAAATGATATGCAATGCCATGCAATGCCATGTTTGTCATTTCCGAGGTGCTTTATACCCTGATTCCAATCCAACCACAGAAATCTGAAGACCAGAAATTGTGATATAAAGAGACGTGTCGTGGTCATGTGCTTGTGTGCAGCTATCTGAAAAGGAATGATTCTGAATAAAACTGCTCATACTCATTCAACAAAGTATTCAAGTACATTTAAGAAAGGTTCAACCGCAAATGCAATACAAGGAAAAATGGATCCATCAACAAGCCTGATGGTAACCATTAACAACAAAATATAAGGAAAAGAACATCAGTCTGACAATTCCACACCCTTCAGCTTATCACTTGAGTATTTGATCTCCTCAAAAAGCATACGGGTACGCTGGTGATTCGGCTTTTCAATCATTTCTTTGATCAAGACATCCCTTTTCTCAAGAGCTTCATTTAAAGAACCCATGTGCAGCATCAGAGCCTCGTCATCACACACTCCTTTGTGTCTCTTTATGCCGGCTTGCGTCTTGAGTATCTCCCTTTCTATCATGATTTCTTCAAGCTCTTTCTTGGTATTCCTCAGCTCACCTCTAGCTTCTTCTAGCTGTTCTTGACTCTTACCGAGGCTTTCCCGATACTTTCTCCTCTGCTCATGCGCCTTTTCAAGCTCTTCGTCCTTAATCTGCAACTGTTCCTGTAATTCAGCATTCTCTATCCTAACTTCGTCCCAAGCGTGCTGAAACTTTGTTAACTTTTCTTTGGTCTGTGCTAACGCCTGTTTGGTTTGCTTGTGGGCTTGAGTAGCATCATCAGCACCTTTACTAATCTTCCGGAAATGTTGGGCTCTTCCAGCAAAGTCTTTTTCTTTTGCAGTTAGGATTTGTTCAGCATCTTGGGCTTTCCGCTCCAGCTCTTTGTTGGCATGTAGAGCATTCTGAAGACGGCTACTCAACTCGGAATTCTCTCCTTGGAGCTTTTTCACCAAGGCTTGCAACTTGTCAACTTCTTCCACCGTAGCAGTGCTTCTTGCTTTCTCATTCTCCGGATACAAAAGGGGTGCCTTACCAAAAGGCAAGAGAAAATCTTCAACTCTTTTCTTCACCCACTCTTCATATGCTGGATAAACCCGGTTGTTAGGCTTTCCTAGAGTAACTTTCCCCTTTTTCAGTATGCTACCCCAGCTTTCAGAAGCTTTCTGTGCTGCTTCCCATCCTTCTGATGAATGAAAATAGAGGGACTCCTCCACATCTCTCTTAATAGGCGGACCTGTCAGGGCATACCCAAATTGTCGAATGGCCAAAGAAGGATTGTAGTTAATCCCACCCAGTCTTCCTATCAGTGGAACGTTAGGGAACTTACCACAGCTGTGGATAATATTCTTGCCAATCAGCCCATGATCTACCCATACGATGTCCTTGGCCACCAATCCCATTAAACGCTGTTTCCACTCTAGAGAATCTTTGGAATCCACAAAAGCCCCTGATTGTGGTAAACGGCCCGCAAACCACTTATAGAACAAGGGTGCACAACAACGAATTATCCCTCCTCTTTTCTTTTCATTTCGGTTGTACAACGAGTAGTGAAGATCTCCCAGTAGCGTTGGCACCGGGTTCTTCATCATGAATATTCGTATAGCGTCCGTATCAATGAAATCCGGCTCGTTGGGAAACAACACTATGCCGTATATACAAAGGGCTAGCAAAGCATTAAAAACAAGCCAATTCTCGCCTTTAGCTGCTTCCTGGGCCTTCTTAATCAGATATTCCAGCTTGTAACCACGAATCTTTCCTTTGTTGGAGACATTGTCACTTAACTCTGATTTGCTCAAATAAAGAGCACCAGCCAACTTTCCAAAGTCAAGATCCCCCACCGATCCAAAGAAAGGGGGCTCCTCTTTGATAGCAATCCCCAACATGCTGGAATACTCCTCCAGGGTAGGAACCAACACATAGTCTGGAAATACAAAACATCTCAGAGGCGGATCATAGAACTGCATCAACGTATGGAGACCTCTGGCTTCATAATCACTGACATTACGAACCATAGATAAAATCCACCCATATTTCTCTTCAAAAGCTTCTCGTACTGCAGGACTCGCCATTCCCTTCAGCATAACAATAGGGCCCAAAGTAGGCGTAAGGAACTTATAGCTGATGATATTCTTCCTCTCTTTAGTGTTCATCTTTGCAGGGACCGGATGACTGGAATCAAGGGTAATATATGCACCTGGAAATGAATAAACATGTATGTTAGGATATGATAATGCAATGCAAAGGGCAATGTGATCAGGTAATCAGGTGTCTGTGCTGAACTGTGAACGGTGTCAGTGTAGCTCTGAGACTAATATAGAACCATAGATAAGAACCATCTGAATACAATAGGATGAAACTTCCTTTTTGTGCAATGATGATAGAAAACCGGGTATGTAGGAGGTCATGGTTACCTGCAAACCTGTAAACAACCCGCCCTTCTCACATGTGGGTACTAGGATGTTCAATATCCCGGGCTCTCAGGTCGAGAAATGATGATACGTTCACCATTTCTGGTTTGGCATCATCATCAATCGAGGAGGCCTCAACTGATTCTCCAAAACAAAAAGGTCCTCAGCTTCTGGCACTGAGGTCGAGAAGAAATAGTACATTCATCCCTCAGGGTACAGTACTATTGCCAATCGAGGAGTGCTTCCGCTGATTCTCTTTCAAAAAGGGATGTCCTATAGCAAGTTCCCAGCATTGGGTCCTCGGATCAAGAATGTGCAATGGGTTTGCCACGGAATGTGGTCTGCCACTGTCACAACTCGGGAGGAGTGCCGCAACTGAGTCCTCGGGAATGGTCACCAGAGTCGACAGTTCCTCAAGAGAATAACCACTGGCCTGCATAACATGCAGTAGCAGAAAGCTCCTGATAGAACCTCGTCTGGTTGTGGGTCTCATGAACAACAATACGTGGTCACCACCACGCAAGCGTCATGACTATCCACTCTAATACCTATGTATGTACTCAAGCCTTGGTAGCGGGCTTATCTCTCAGAACACCCATCCCGCCAAACAGACAAAACAGTGCAACACAATATAATATATGATATGTAATGCTAAAATGCGGTAAATACAGTAAAATAAATAAACAACAACATATAGCACAACAGTAAACACCCAATGAAAGAAAAGCAGACAAGCGCTAGGATTGACTCGCTTAGGATGGACCAGCAATAGGTCAATCATTTCCCCAGCAGAGTCGCCAGCTGTCGCTCCCGGGATTTTCATCCTAGTACAAACGCGAAAGTGGCACCGAAACAGAGTCGCCAGCAATGTGTATTTATCCCAAGAGAGGGAAAGGAAACACTGCGTAAACCTGAGAGAAAGGAAAAGCATGGTCTTACGACCAAGAGAAATGGGTTCGGGAGTCGGTTACGCGAGAGGAAGGTATTAGCACCCCCTCACGTCCATCGTACCCGATGGGATCCACGCTTGCTTGTCTCGATCAAAGGGTGTAGAAAAGATACTGGAAAAGGAACTGAAAGAAAGAAAGGAGAAAGAAAAGAAAAGGAACGGGAAACAAACGTAGGGAAAATAAAAGAAGTGCTCGCATGGGCCCTACCCCACTGCCTACGTATCTCATCGGGAACATGAGAATCAGAGCGACGTAGTTCCCCTCACTAGGGATGGATTGTCTGTGTTTTTTAGAGAACGGCTTACGTTCTAGCTCAGGTGTTGCAGGCTCGCTGGTCCGAGTGCGTTACCATCTTGCAAGAGAACGAGTAGAAGCGCGTTCGTGCGTTGAGAATGAATGAGATGAGAAAAGAATTCCCGAAGGAAAGACGTTATTGTTTGTTTTTGTCTTTTAGAAGGAAGTGTTTTGGATTTGTTTGCATACGACAGTGTATCTGGATCTTAGTCATTGGAATGTGTACCTTCTCACATTCCAAGATGGAATGGGTAAGAAAGCACACTAAGGGTGAAGAAGACCCTCACACTTAGTTCCAATTATCAAGGTTCAAACACACTAGCATACTTGTGTTTATTAAATGTTTTGTTGATTATGAAGTGAAGAAGTGTTTTTTATTATTTGCACCTTCAACAAGTATTGCATTTAAGTCCCTCATACAAGATCAAATGTTTAACACATTGACCCAAGATGGGCTATATGCTACACATTCTAAGATTACAAGAGAAGACCCCTTATAATCTTTTCTTTATATGAAAGGCCTAAATGCAATAAATGCCTACCTTTATTATATGTTTTGAATTTTCTTTGAGATGAGAAAAGAGACTCAAGGGAGGATAAAGGTAAAAATCTATATGGACTAAGACTCAATCCTAATTGATTAGTTAAGGGAGTGATCCTAAAGGTTTGTGAGGTTTCAACCTAAAGTCTAAAGAAAGAAAGAATTAAACAATTCACTTCCAAAGTAGAAGATGAATTGTAATTCAAAAAGGGAAAGTAATGAGTTATTAAAAGAAAGCACATAAGTGCTTAGCAAAACACCCAATGGAATTGTAAAAGAGAAAGGATAGAAGTTGAATGTGGATTCCTTATCCACACTCAATTGAAACTTACCGAAGCCCCTACATGGTTAGCACAATCACTTACAAGTAAAGTAAGAAAATATAATGAACAAATCAAATTCAAACAAGTTGACAAACAAAGTAAAATGAGATTAAATGCTATACATGCTTCCAAGTCAGAATGTAACTCATATTTACACAACCTAATGTTATCCTAAATGAGCATACCAAATCATGCAAACAAAATCTCAATCCAACAAGAAGCAAAGAAGAAAAGGTGAAGTGATGTGAATGTGGTTCATACTTGTGAAACAAGTGACTTAAGGTGCAAGATAAACATCAAACATGCAAAGATGAAACCCAAATGTCACAATCAGAAGTCAATTAACATGCTATACATCCTCAAACAAAACCACAACTCATGGTACAAGTGCCTTCATGATCAAGCAAACCAAACATGAGGCATGCATTCACAAAATGAACAAGTTAAACTTCATGCTTCAAACAAATAGCAAACATGCTTCAAAAATTATGACTTTCACCAATCAAACACCTTAAACACATGCCATTAACATATCAAGTCCACAAGCAATGAATCAGAACCAAAGTCACTCAACAATTAGGTCAAAGTCTCATGGAAGTTTCATGCATTCATGCTCAAAGCAACACATCAAAAGTCATCCAAAAAAGACTTAAAAATCATCTCATAAACCTCAAACATACCTCAACATATTGTGACCACAATGCAAAAAGAAAGGCATCAAAATCATTTTTTATGATCAAGAACAAAAATGCACAAAATCATATGTCACATTAAGTATGCATACAAATGGAAATTCAAAAGAAATAATAGAACAGGGGCAAAATGGTCATAAAATCATAAAATAAAATCATAGAAAATTTTCTAAATGTTTTAAGAATACACATGAATTTTTGTAGAATTTTCCAATATGTTTTGGTATTTTTAAAAATTAGAAATCAAACGTGTAAAAAGAAATAAAAATGAAAAATAAATGCAAAATGCAGGGGGGTATGAACATAGCAATTGGACAGTTCAAAATCATTGGGCTTCAATACATGGGGGTGTAATTATCAATCTGGTTAAGTCCAAGTCTGCGCAAAACACCATAACAATCATGCACTTCAGTCAACAGGAATTGACTCATTCTCAGCCAATGGATCAAGTCAAGGTCAATGCGTGGTCAAAGTAATCAGGATCAATGCACATGCGTGAGGACACACACAAGTTACCATGCACTACACTACAACATGTTTAAATGAATTCAGAAAAGATACACGTGAGGAGCATGTGATTTTTAATGTGCTGGCAAGACAAGGATCACACGATCAGAAAACATGAACGGACAGGATTAAAACACACATAAACCCTAACAGTTAAAGTCACCGGCCGGAGATGACCTCCGGTCATCTTCTCCGGCCAGCAGCCACCACCTGCAACTCACATTTTCTCCAGAAATTCACAAGCCATATACCAAACAAAAGCTAAGCTCATGAGGAACACAAATCCAACAAGAAAATTCATAGATCAAGCATGAATAAGGAGAATCGAAGAGGATAAATTTGCCCTAATTTTCAGTTCTAAGCTCCTAAAGAGCTCTATCAACTAGCCAGCTTCACATAGCTTCTAATAAGCTCAAACAACACATCAACAAGTCAAAACAGGATAAAATCGTGCAATTAAAGTTTGAGAAATTTTGAAACCTGAAATTGGAGAACTCTTGAATCAACAGAAAACCAGAGATGAGAGATTGATCTTGAGCTTCCTAAGAGCAAAATAAATGCTCTGAACCTTTGGATTTTGAAGACAATGAACTGAGATTCCAATTGGAGAAGTTGCTGCTCTCGATAGCTTGCTCTTACTTCAGCTTGTTCTTGATCAGAAGTGCTTGATGATGAACAATTGATGAAGATCAAGGTGAGAACGTATGAAGAACTCGTGTGAAATCAGAGAGAGAATGGAGAGAACTCTGAGAGAAAAGTGAGAGCAATTTGGAGTGAGAGTGAAAAATGAGAATCCTCCTCTGAAATTGTGAGAGTTTCAGCTTATATATCCAAGGTTAACTCCCAACCAGTTCAGTTAACAGTTAGAACTCTAGTTAACTGAGTTAGTTAACTGAGTTTGAGTTAACTAACTGAGTTAGGTGGTTAATGGCACGAGTTGGGGAAGTTATGTTAGAGTGAGGGTGAGGTTCATGGAGTTATGGTGGTGTGTAGGAGAAGGAAAGTGATGTTATGTTGTTCTGATGTAGCAGCAGGAATCTTGTGGTGCAAGTTTCTCACTTCCTCTTTCATGCAAGGCTCAAGCTCGTATGCATAATGTGAAATGTGTTTGGCCAAATGAAGCAAAGAATAGAGCAGCACACATAGGACATCTGTCATGTACTTGATGTGTGTTTGAACCAAAATTATGCAGCAAATCTTCATTGTGACAGCAAGTGTTTGAGGAGGAATTTCTCACTTGTCAATGAATGAAACAATCCAATGTTGGTGGCATTAGAAAGATGATACATTAGGGAACAATATTGGTGTTGAAAGTTGGTTGAATTGAAGTTTGGAACATGACAAAATATGGCTTGTAACAGAAGAAACACCAACTGGTGCATGGGCGAGATAATGAGGTTGGTTGGCAAGGCATGCTTAGCATGGGTTTTCAGTTGTATTGACCAATCTTTGAGCTATCATAATTCCTTATCCTTTGATCATATGAAAAAATCATGAACATCAATCTTGAAGATCTCACATAGGGGAACAACTTTGATGTTGCAAGATTTTTCATTTGAAGCCTCTAACTATGAGTAATTGATCCATACATCTTGTCCACCAACTGTTTGAGAAAATGACTGCGCGCAGACCTGGCCAAACTTGGTCATGACATGGTTTTGGGCCTACTTTCCTCCAACTTTGATCCATCATATCTCACTCAATTTTTATCCAATGGAGATGTTCCACATATGGATGTGAAGCTTAAAACAAGATCTTTCATTGAGGCAGAGTGGAATTTTCATTTGATGCTTTAATTTTGAATGGCCTTGGTTCCAATTATGATGCAAAATGGCCAAAACTTGCTATTTTTAGCAACCCTACTTCATCCAAAAATGGCAACTTTTTACATCTTGATTTTTTCATGATTCCTTTGGAGTTTCTTGACCAAATTTTGTACATTGGACATATGTAACATGAATTTCATGATTTTGGGCTCAAAAAGTCAAGAGTTGACTTTTTCCTCTGATTATTTGACTTTGCCCCAATTTCTCTGATTCTTGATCTTTCTTCCAATTGAACCACTTCTAAAACCAATTGAGATGCAATTTTCCACATACATACACTTAGGGACATATGGAATACCATGACATCAAGTTTTGTTCAAAAAAACAAAGATTCCCTGATTTAATGGGAAACCCTAGTTTTGGTGCCCACCTCCTAGGAGAAAAATGTGCAGTCTTCAATTTCAAATTCCTCAGAGTATGTTGTGTACCTTCTTAAAGGATGATGAGATATACCATTTGAGGATGATTTTGAATCAATGAGCTATCTCTTTTGAGGGTTTTCCTTCAGTTTTTGAATCTCTTGCATAGTGAAAGATGTAGTGCTTCAATCTCCCATTGTATCTCTTATCCTTGAGGTTGTGGATGATCAATTGAGATAGTATGAGACATGAAAGGCTTCTTGGCTTGCCTTAAGGCAACTTGATTGACCTTTTTGTACTTTGAATGATTCCTTGATTGTCCACCTTCCACCTGATCACATGCCCTGATGGTAAGAAGGATGCCATGCTTCATTTTTCTATGTTAAATGCAATGCAATGTTAATGAGGTGGATATGATATGATACATGATAATGCCATGCTATGATGACAAAGAGGGAGAGCAAATTTTGGGGTATTACACATGTCTGTTTCGAAGTTTAGGTTCATGTTTGACATGGTTTCAAACAACGGGTTCATGTCTGACTCGAAGTTTAGGTTCATGTTTGACCTGGTTTCAAACGACGGGTTCATGTCTGACTCGAGGTTTAGGTTCATGTTTGACATGGTTTCAAATGACGGGTTCATGTCTGACTAGAAGTTTAGGCTCATGTTTGACCTGGTTTCAAACAACGAGTTCATATGTGGCTCGAAGTTTAGGTTCATGTTTGACCTGAGTTCAAACAACGGGTTCATATCTGACTCGAAGTTTAGGTTCATGTATTACCTGGTTTCAAACAACGGGTTCATGTCTGACTCGAAGTTTAAGTTCCTGTTTGACCTGGCTTCAAATGACGGGTTCATGTCTAACTCGAAGTTTAGGTTCATGTTTGACCTGGTTTCAAACAATGGGTTCATGTCTGACTCAAAGATTAGGTTAATGTTTGACCTGGTTTCAAACGACGGGTTCATGTCTGACTCGAAGTTTAGGTTCATGTTTGACCTTGTTTCAAACGACGGGTTCATGTCTGACTCGATGTTTAGGTTCATATTTGACCTGGTTTCAAATGACGGTTTCATGTCTGACTCGAGCTTTAGGTTCATGTTTGACATGGTTTCAAATGACGGGTTCATGTCTGACTAGAAGTTTAGGTTCATTTTTTACCTGGTTTAAACGACGGGTTCATGTCTGACTGGAAGTTTAGTTTCATGTTTGACCTGGTTTCAAACAACGAGTTCATATCTGACTCGAATTTTAGGTTCATGTTTGACCTGAGTTCAAACAACGGGTTCATGTCTGACTCGAAGTTTAGGTTCATGTTTCACCTAGTTTTAAACAACGGGTTCATGTCTGACTCGAAGTTTAAGTTCATGTTTGACCTGGCTTCAAATGATGGGTTCATGTCTGACTCGAAGTTTAGGTTCATGTTTGACCTGGTTTCAAACAACAGGTTCATGTCTGACTCGAAGTTTAGGTTCATGTTTGACCTGGTTTCAAACAACGGGTTCATGTCTGACTCGAAGTTTAGGTTCAGGTTTGACCTGGTTTCAAACGAGGGGTTCATGTCTGACTCGAAGCTTGGGTTCATGTTTGACCTGGTTCAAATGACGGGTTCATGTATGACTCGAAGTTTAGGTTCATGTTTGACCTGGTTTCAAACAACGGGTTCATGTCTGACTCGAAGTTTAGTTTCATGTTTGACCTGGTTTCAAACGACAAGTTCATGTCTGACTCGAAGTTTAGGATCATGTTTGGCCTGGTTTCAAACAACTGGTTCATGTCTGACTCGAAGTTTAGGTTCATGTGTGTCCTGGTTTCAAACGACGGGTTCATGTCTGACTCGATGTTTAGGTTCATGTTTGACCTGGTTTCAAACAACAGGTTCATGTCTGACTCAAAGTTTAGGTTCATGTTTGACCAGGTTTCAAACAACGGGTTCATGTCTGTTTCGAAGTTTAGGTTCATGTTTGACATGGTTTCAAACAACGGGTTCATGTCTGACTCGAAGTTTAGGTTCATGTTTGACCTGGTTTCAAACGACGGGTTCATGTCTGACTCGAGGTTTAGGTTCATGTTTGACATGGTTTCAAATGACGGGTTCATGTCTGACTCGAAGTTTAGGTTCATGTTTGACCTGGTTTCAAACAACGGGTTCATGTCTGACTCGAAGTTTAGGTTCAGGTTTGACCTGGTTTCAAACGAGGGGTTCATGTCTGACTCGAAGCTTGGGTTCATGTTTGACCTGGTTCAAATGACGGGTTCATGTATGACTTGAAGTTTAGGTTCATGTTTGACCTGGTTTCAAACAACTGGTTCATGTCTGACTCGAAGTTTAGTTTCATGTTTGACCTGAGTTCAAACAACGGGTTCATGTCTGACTCGAAGTTTAGGTTCATGTTTGACCTGGTTTCAGACAACGGGTTCATGTCTGACTCGATGTTTAGGTTCATGTTTGACCTGGTTTCAAATTCCGGGTTCATGTTTGACTCGAAGTTTAGGTTCATGTTTGACCTGGTTTCAAATGACGGGTTCATGTCTGACTCGAAGCTTAGGTTCATGGGTAACCTGGTTCAAATGACGGGTTCATGTCTGACTCGAAGTTTAGGTTCATGTTTGACCTGGTTTCAAACGATGGGGGCATGTCTGACTCGATGTTTAGGTTCATGTTTGACCTGGTTTCAAAAGACAGGTTCATGTCTGACTCGAAGTTTAGGTTCATGTTTGACCTGGTTTCAAACAACGGGTTCATGTTTGACTCGAAGTTTAGGTTCATGTTTGACCTGGTTTCAAACAATGGGTTCATGTCTGACTCAAAGTTTAGGTTCATGTTTGACCTGGTTTCAAACGACAAGTTCATGTCTGACTCGAAGTTTAGGATCATGTTTGGCCTGGTTTCAAACAACTGGTTCATGTCTGACTCGAAGTTTAGGTTCATGTGTGTCCTGGTTTCAAACGACGGGTTCATGTCTGACTCGATGTTTAGGTTCATGTTTGACCTGGTTTCAAACAACAGGTTCATGTCTGACTCAAAGTTTAGGTTCATGTTTGACCAGGTTTCAAACAACGGGTTCATGTCTGTTTCGAAGTTTAGGTTCATGTTTGACATGGTTTCAAACAACGGGTTCATGTCTGACTCGAAGTTTAGGTTCATGTTTGACCTGGTTTCAAACGACGGGTTCATGTCTGACTCGAGGTTTAGGTTCATGTTTGACATGGTTTCAAATGACGGGTTCATGTCTGACTAGAAGTTTAGGCTCATGTTTGACCTGGTTTCAAACAACGAGTTCATATCTGGCTCGAAGTTTAGGTTCATGTTTGACCTGAGTTCAAAGAACGGGTTCATATCTGACTCGAAGTTTGGGTTCATGTATTACCTGGTTTCAAACAACGGGTTCATGTCTGACTCGAAGTTTAAGTTCCTGTTTGACCTGGCTTCAAATGACGGGTTCATGTCTAACTCGAAGTTTAGGTTCATGTTTGACCTGGTTTCAAACAATGGGTTCATGTCTGACTCAAAGTTTAGGTTCATGTTTGACCTGGTTTCAAACGACGGGTTCATGTCTGACTCGAAGTTTAGGTTCATGTTTGACCTTGTTTCAAACGACGGGTTCATGTCTGACTCGATGTTTAGGTTCATATTTGACCTGGTTTCAAATGACGGTTTCATGTCTGACTCGAGCTTTAGGTTCATGTTTGACATGGTTTCAAATGACGGGTTCATGTTTGACCTGGTTCAAATTCCGGGTTCATGTTTGACTCGAAGTTTAGGTTCAGGTTTGATCTGGTTTCAAACGAGGGGTTCATGTCTGACTCGAAGCTTAGGTTCATGTTTGACCTGGTTCAAATGACGGGTTCATGTCTGACTCGAAGTTTAGGTTCATGTTTGACCTGGTTTCAAACAACGGGTTCATGTCTGACTCGAAGTTTAGTTTCATGTTTGACCTGAGTTCAAACAACGGGTTCATGTCTGACTCGAAGTTTAGGTTCATGTTTGACCTGGTTTCAGACAACGGGTTCATGTCTGACTCGATGTTTAGGTTCATGTTTGACCTGGTTTCAAATTCCGGGTTCATGTTTGACTCGAAGTTTAGGTTCATGTTTGACCTGGTTTCAAATGACGGGTTCATGTCTGACTCGAAGCTTAGGTTCATGGGTAACCTGGTTCAAATGACGGGTTCATGTCTGACTCGAAGTTTAGGTTCATGTTTGACCTGGTTTCAAACGATGGGGGCATGTCTGACTCGATGTTTAGGTTCATGTTTGACCTGGTTTCAAAAGACAGGTTCATGTCTGACTCGAAGTTTAGGTTCATGTTTGACCTGGTTTCAAACAACGGGTTCATGTTTGACTCGAAGTTTAGGTTCATGTTTGACCTGGTTTCAAACAATGGGTTCATGTCTGACTCAAAGTTTAGGTTCATGTTTGACCTGGTTTCAAACGACAAGTTCATGTCTGACTCGAAGTTTAGGATCATGTTTGGCCTGGTTTCAAACAACTGGTTCATGTCTGACTCGAAGTTTAGGTTCATGTGTGTCCTGGTTTCAAACGACGGGTTCATGTCTGACTCGATGTTTAGGTTCATGTTTGACCTGGTTTCAAACAACAGGTTCATGTCTGACTCAAAGTTTAGGTTCATGTTTGACCAGGTTTCAAACAACGGGTTCATGTCTGTTTCGAAGTTTAGGTTCATGTTTGACATGGTTTCAAACAACGGGTTCATGTCTGACTCGAAGTTTAGGTTCATGTTTGACCTGGTTTCAAACGACGGGTTCATGTCTGACTCGAGGTTTAGGTTCATGTTTGACATGGTTTCAAATGACGGGTTCATGTCTGACTAGAAGTTTAGGCTCATGTTTGACCTGGTTTCAAACAACGAGTTCATATCTGGCTCGAAGTTTAGGTTCATGTTTGACCTGAGTTCAAAGAACGGGTTCATATCTGACTCGAAGTTTGGGTTCATGTATTACCTGGTTTCAAACAACGGGTTCATGTCTGACTCGAAGTTTAAGTTCCTGTTTGACCTGGCTTCAAATGACGGGTTCATGTCTAACTCGAAGTTTAGGTTCATGTTTGACCTGGTTTCAAACAATGGGTTCATGTCTGACTCAAAGTTTAGGTTCATGTTTGACCTGGTTTCAAACGACGGGTTCATGTCTGACTCGAAGTTTAGGTTCATGTTTGACCTTGTTTCAAACGACGGGTTCATGTCTGACTCGATGTTTAGGTTCATATTTGACCTGGTTTCAAATGACGGTTTCATGTCTGACTCGAGCTTTAGGTTCATGTTTGACATGGTTTCAAATGACGGGTTCATGTTTGACCTGGTTCAAATTCCGGGTTCATGTTTGACTCGAAGTTTAGGTTCAGGTTTGATCTGGTTTCAAACGAGGGGTTCATGTCTGACTCGAAGCTTAGGTTCATGTTTGACCTGGTTCAAATGACGGGTTCATGTCTGACTCGAAGTTTAGGTTCATGTTTGACCTGGTTTCAAACAACGGGTTCATGTCTGACTCGAAGTTTAGTTTCATGTTTGACCTGAGTTCAAACAACGGGTTCATGTCTGACTCGAAGTTTAGGTTCATGTTTGACCTGGTTTCAGACAACGGGTTCATGTCTGACTCGATGTTTAGGTTCATGTTTGACCTGGTTTCAAATTCCGGGTTCATGTTTGACTCGAAGTTTAGGTTCATGTTTGACCTGGTTTCAAATGACGGGTTCATGTCTGACTCGAAGCTTAGGTTCATGGGTAACCTGGTTCAAATGACGGGTTCATGTCTGACTCGAAGTTTAGGTTCATGTTTGACCTGGTTTCAAACGATGGGGGCATGTCTGACTCGATGTTTAGGTTCATGTTTGACCTGGTTTCAAAAGACAGGTTCATGTCTGACTCGAAGTTTAGGTTCATGTTTGACCTGGTTTCAAACAACGGGTTCATGTTTGACTCGAAGTTTAGGTTCATGTTTGACCTGGTTTCAAACAATGGGTTCATGTCTGACTCAAAGTTTAGGTTCATGTTTGACCTGGTTTCAAACGACAAGTTCATGTCTGACTCGAAGTTTAGGATCATGTTTGACCTGGTTTCAAACAACTGGTTCATGTCTGACTCGAAGTTTAGGTTCATGTGTGTCCTGGTTTCAAACGACGGGTTCATGTCTGACTCGATGTTTAGGTTCATGTTTGACCTGGTTTCAAACAACAGGTTCATGTCTGACTCAAAGTTTAGGTTCATGTTTGACCAGGTTTCAAACAACGGGTTCATGTCTGTTTCGAAGTTTAGGTTCATGTTTGACATGGTTTCAAACAACAGGTTCATGTCTGACTCGAAGTTTAGGTTCATGTTTGACCTGGTTTCAAACGACGGGTTCATGTCTGACTCGAGGTTTAGGTTCATGTTTGACATGGTTTCAAATGACGGGTTCATGTCTGACTAGAAGTTTAGGCTCATGTTTGACCTGGTTTCAAACAACGAGTTCATATCTGGCTCGAAGTTTAGGTTCATGTTTGACCTGAGTTCAAACAACGGGTTCATATCTGACTCGAAGTTTGGGTTCATGTATTACCTGGTTTCAAACAACGGGTTCATGTCTGACTCGAAGTTTAAGTTCCTGTTTGACCTGGCTTCAAATGACGGGTTCATGTCTAACTCGAAGTTTAGGTTCATGTTTGACCTGGTTTCAAACAATGGGTTCATGTCTGACTCAAAGTTTAGGTTCATGTTTGACCTGGTTTCAAACGACGGGTTCATGTCTGACTCGAAGTTTAGGTTCATGTTTGACCTTGTTTCAAACGACGGGTTCATGTCTGACTCGATGTTTAGGTTCATATTTGACCTGGTTTCAAATGACGGTTTCATGTCTGACTCGAGCTTTAGGTTCATGTTTGACATGGTTTCAAATGACGGGTTCATGTCTGACTAGAAGTTTAGGTTCATGTTTTACCTGGTTTAAACGACGGGTTCATGTCTGACTGGAAGTTTAGTTTCATGTTTGACCTGGTTTCAAACAACGAGTTCATATCTGACTCGAATTTTAGGTTCATGTTTGACTTGAGTTCAAACAACGGGTTCATGTCTGACTCGAAGTTTAGGTTCATGTTTGACCTAGTTTCAAACAACGGGTTCATGTCTGACTCGAAGTTTAGGATCATGTTTGACCTGGTTTCAAACAACGGGTTCATGTCTGACTCGAAGTTTAGGTTCAGGTTTGACCTGGTTTCAAACGAGGGGTTCATGTCTGACTCGAAGCTTGGGTTCATGTTTGACCTGGTTCAAATGACGGGTTCATGTATGACTCGAAGTTTAGGTTCATGTTTGACCTGGTTTCAAACAACGGGTTCATGTCTGACTCGAAGTTTAGTTTCATGTTTGACCTGAGTTCAAACAACGGGTTCATGTCTGACTCGATGTTTAGGTTCATGTTTGACCTAGTTTCAAACAACGGGTTCATGTCTGACTCGAAGTTTAAGTTCATGTTTGACCTGGCTTCAAATGACGGGTTCATGTCAGACTCGAAGTTTAGGTTCATGTTTGACCTGGTTTCAAACAACAGGTTCATGTCTGACTCGAAGTTTAGGTTCATGTTTGACCTGGTTTCAAACAACGGGTTCATGTCTGACTCGAAGTTTAGGTTCAGGTTTGACCTGGTTTCAAACGAGGGGTTCATGTCTGACTCGAAGCTTGGGTTCATGTTTGACCTGGTTCAAATGACGGGTTCATGTCTGACTCGAAGTTTAGGTTCATGTTTGACCTGGTTTCAAACAACGGGTTCATATCTGACTCGAAGTTTAGTTTCATGTTTGACCTGAGTTCAAACAACGGGTTCATGTCTGACTCGAAGTTTAGGTTCATGTTTGACCTGGTTTCAAACAACGGGTTCATGTCTGACTCGATGTTTAGGTTCATGTTTGACCTGGTTTCAAACAACGTGTTCATGTCTGACTCGAAGTTTAGGTTCATGTTTGACCTGGTTTCAAACAACGGGTTCATGACTGACTCGAAGTTTAGGTTCATGTATCACCTGGTTTCAAACAACGGGTTCATGTCTGACTCGAAGTTTAGGCTCATGTTTGACCTGGTTCAAACGACGGGCACATGTCTGAGTGGAAGTTTAGGTTCATGTTTGACCTGGTTTCAAACAACGGGTTCATGTTTGACTCGAAGTTTAGGTTCATGTTTGACCTGGTTTCAAACAATGGGTTCATGTCTGACTCAAAGTTTAGGTTCATGTTTGACCTGGTTTCAAACGACGAGTTCATGTCTGACTCGAAGTTTAGGATCATGTTTGACCTGGTTTCAAACAACGGGTTCATGTCTGACTCGAAGTTTAGGTTCATGTGTGTCCTGGTTTCAAACGACGGGTTCATGTCTGACTCGATGTTTAGGTTCATGTTTGACCTGGTTTCAAACAACAGGTTCATGTCTGACTCAAAGTTTAGGTTCATGTTTGACCAGGTTTCAAACAACGGGTTCATGTCTGTTTCGAAGTTTAGGTTCATGTTTGACATGGTTTCAAACAACGGGTTCATGTCTGACTCGAAGTTTAGGTTCATGTTTGACCTGGTTTCAAACGACGGGTTCATGTCTGACTCGAGGTTTAGGTTCATGTTTGACATGGTTTCAAATGACGGGTTCATGTCTGACTAGAAGTTTAGGCTCATGTTTGACCTGGTTTCAAACAACGAGTTCATATCTGACTCGAAGTTTAGGTTCATGTTTGACCTGAGTTCAAACAACGGGTTCATATCTGACTCGAAGTTTAGGTTCATGTATTACCTGGTTTCAAACAACGGGTTCATGTCTGACTCGAAGTTTAAGTTCCTGTTTGACCTGGCTTCAAATGACGGGTTCATGTCTAACTCGAAGTTTAGGTTCATGTTTGACCTGGTTTCAAACAATGGGTTCATGTCTGACTCAAAGTTTAGGTTCATGTTTGACCTGGTTTCAAACGACGGGTTCATGTCTGACTCGAAGTTTAGGTTCATGTTTGACCTTGTTTCAAACGACGGGTTCATGTCTGACTCGATGTTTAGGTTCATATTTGACCTGGTTTCAAATGACGGTTTCATGTCTGACTCGAGCTTTAGGTTCATGTTTGACATGGTTTCAAATGACGGGTTCATGTTTGACCTGGTTCAAATTCCGGGTTCATGTTTGACTCGAAGTTTAGGTTCAGGTTTGATCTGGTTTCAAACGAGGGGTTCATGTCTGACTCGAAGCTTAGGTTCATGTTTGACCTGGTTCAAATGACGGGTTCATGTCTGACTCGAAGTTTAGGTTCATGTTTGACCTGGTTTCAAACAACGGGTTCATGTCTGACTCGAAGTTTAGTTTCATGTTTGACCTGAGTTCAAACAACGGGTTCATGTCTGACTCGAAGTTTAGGTTCATGTTTGACCTGGTTTCAGACAACGGGTTCATGTCTGACTCGATGTTTAGGTTCATGTTTGACCTGGTTTCAAATTCCGGGTTCATGTTTGACTCGAAGTTTAGGTTCATGTTTGACCTGGTTTCAAATGACGGGTTCATGTCTGACTCGAAGCTTAGGTTCATGGGTAACCTGGTTCAAATGACGGGTTCATGTCTGACTCGAAGTTTAGGTTCATGTTTGACCTGGTTTCAAACGATGGGGGCATGTCTGACTCGATGTTTAGGTTCATGTTTGACCTGGTTTCAAAAGACAGGTTCATGTCTGACTCGAAGTTTAGGTTCATGTTTGACCTGGTTTCAAACAACGGGTTCATGTTTGACTCGAAGTTTAGGTTCATGTTTGACCTGGTTTCAAACAATGGGTTCATGTCTGACTCAAAGTTTAGGTTCATGTTTGACCTGGTTTCAAACGACAAGTTCATGTCTGACTCGAAGTTTAGGATCATGTTTGGCCTGGTTTCAAACAACTGGTTCATGTCTGACTCGAAGTTTAGGTTCATGTGTGTCCTGGTTTCAAACGACGGGTTCATGTCTGACTCGATGTTTAGGTTCATGTTTGACCTGGTTTCAAACAACAGGTTCATGTCTGACTCAAAGTTTAGGTTCATGTTTGACCAGGTTTCAAACAACGGGTTCATGTCTGTTTCGAAGTTTAGGTTCATGTTTGACATGGTTTCAAACAACGGGTTCATGTCTGACTCGAAGTTTAGGTTCATGTTTGACCTGGTTTCAAACGACGGGTTCATGTCTGACTCGAGGTTTAGGTTCATGTTTGACATGGTTTCAAATGACGGGTTCATGTCTGACTAGAAGTTTAGGCTCATGTTTGACCTGGTTTCAAACAACGAGTTCATATCTGGCTCGAAGTTTAGGTTCATGTTTGACCTGAGTTCAAAGAACGGGTTCATATCTGACTCGAAGTTTGGGTTCATGTATTACCTGGTTTCAAACAACGGGTTCATGTCTGACTCGAAGTTTAAGTTCCTGTTTGACCTGGCTTCAAATGACGGGTTCATGTCTAACTCGAAGTTTAGGTTCATGTTTGACCTGGTTTCAAACAATGGGTTCATGTCTGACTCAAAGTTTAGGTTCATGTTTGACCTGGTTTCAAACGACGGGTTCATGTCTGACTCGAAGTTTAGGTTCATGTTTGACCTTGTTTCAAACGACGGGTTCATGTCTGACTCGATGTTTAGGTTCATATTTGACCTGGTTTCAAATGACGGTTTCATGTCTGACTCGAGCTTTAGGTTCATGTTTGACATGGTTTCAAATGACGGGTTCATGTTTGACCTGGTTCAAATTCCGGGTTCATGTTTGACTCGAAGTTTAGGTTCAGGTTTGATCTGGTTTCAAACGAGGGGTTCATGTCTGACTCGAAGCTTAGGTTCATGTTTGACCTGGTTCAAATGACGGGTTCATGTCTGACTCGAAGTTTAGGTTCATGTTTGACCTGGTTTCAAACAACGGGTTCATGTCTGACTCGAAGTTTAGTTTCATGTTTGACCTGAGTTCAAACAACGGGTTCATGTCTGACTCGAAGTTTAGGTTCATGTTTGACCTGGTTTCAGACAACGGGTTCATGTCTGACTCGATGTTTAGGTTCATGTTTGACCTGGTTTCAAATTCCGGGTTCATGTTTGACTCGAAGTTTAGGTTCATGTTTGACCTGGTTTCAAATGACGGGTTCATGTCTGACTCGAAGCTTAGGTTCATGGGTAACCTGGTTCAAATGACGGGTTCATGTCTGACTCGAAGTTTAGGTTCATGTTTGACCTGGTTTCAAACGATGGGGGCATGTCTGACTCGATGTTTAGGTTCATGTTTGACCTGGTTTCAAAAGACAGGTTCATGTCTGACTCGAAGTTTAGGTTCATGTTTGACCTGGTTTCAAACAACGGGTTCATGTTTGACTCGAAGTTTAGGTTCATGTTTGACCTGGTTTCAAACAATGGGTTCATGTCTGACTCAAAGTTTAGGTTCATGTTTGACCTGGTTTCAAACGACAAGTTCATGTCTGACTCGAAGTTTAGGATCATGTTTGACCTGGTTTCAAACAACTGGTTCATGTCTGACTCGAAGTTTAGGTTCATGTGTGTCCTGGTTTCAAACGACGGGTTCATGTCTGACTCGATGTTTAGGTTCATGTTTGACCTGGTTTCAAACAACAGGTTCATGTCTGACTCAAAGTTTAGGTTCATGTTTGACCAGGTTTCAAACAACGGGTTCATGTCTGTTTCGAAGTTTAGGTTCATGTTTGACATGGTTTCAAACAACAGGTTCATGTCTGACTCGAAGTTTAGGTTCATGTTTGACCTGGTTTCAAACGACGGGTTCATGTCTGACTCGAGGTTTAGGTTCATGTTTGACATGGTTTCAAATGACGGGTTCATGTCTGACTAGAAGTTTAGGCTCATGTTTGACCTGGTTTCAAACAACGAGTTCATATCTGGCTCGAAGTTTAGGTTCATGTTTGACCTGAGTTCAAACAACGGGTTCATATCTGACTCGAAGTTTGGGTTCATGTATTACCTGGTTTCAAACAACGGGTTCATGTCTGACTCGAAGTTTAAGTTCCTGTTTGACCTGGCTTCAAATGACGGGTTCATGTCTAACTCGAAGTTTAGGTTCATGTTTGACCTGGTTTCAAACAATGGGTTCATGTCTGACTCAAAGTTTAGGTTCATGTTTGACCTGGTTTCAAACGACGGGTTCATGTCTGACTCGAAGTTTAGGTTCATGTTTGACCTTGTTTCAAACGACGGGTTCATGTCTGACTCGATGTTTAGGTTCATATTTGACCTGGTTTCAAATGACGGTTTCATGTCTGACTCGAGCTTTAGGTTCATGTTTGACATGGTTTCAAATGACGGGTTCATGTCTGACTAGAAGTTTAGGTTCATGTTTTACCTGGTTTAAACGACGGGTTCATGTCTGACTGGAAGTTTAGTTTCATGTTTGACCTGGTTTCAAACAACGAGTTCATATCTGACTCGAATTTTAGGTTCATGTTTGACTTGAGTTCAAACAACGGGTTCATGTCTGACTCGAAGTTTAGGTTCATGTTTGACCTAGTTTCAAACAACGGGTTCATGTCTGACTCGAAGTTTAGGATCATGTTTGACCTGGTTTCAAACAACGGGTTCATGTCTGACTCGAAGTTTAGGTTCAGGTTTGACCTGGTTTCAAACGAGGGGTTCATGTCTGACTCGAAGCTTGGGTTCATGTTTGACCTGGTTCAAATGACGGGTTCATGTATGACTCGAAGTTTAGGTTCATGTTTGACCTGGTTTCAAACAACGGGTTCATGTCTGACTCGAAGTTTAGTTTCATGTTTGACCTGAGTTCAAACAACGGGTTCATGTCTGACTCGATGTTTAGGTTCATGTTTGACCTAGTTTCAAACAACGGGTTCATGTCTGACTCGAAGTTTAAGTTCATGTTTGACCTGGCTTCAAATGACGGGTTCATGTCAGACTCGAAGTTTAGGTTCATGTTTGACCTGGTTTCAAACAACAGGTTCATGTCTGACTCGAAGTTTAGGTTCATGTTTGACCTGGTTTCAAACAACGGGTTCATGTCTGACTCGAAGTTTAGGTTCAGGTTTGACCTGGTTTCAAACGAGGGGTTCATGTCTGACTCGAAGCTTGGGTTCATGTTTGACCTGGTTCAAATGACGGGTTCATGTCTGACTCGAAGTTTAGGTTCATGTTTGACCTGGTTTCAAACAACGGGTTCATATCTGACTCGAAGTTTAGTTTCATGTTTGACCTGAGTTCAAACAACGGGTTCATGTCTGACTCGAAGTTTAGGTTCATGTTTGACCTGGTTTCAAACAACGGGTTCATGTCTGACTCGATGTTTAGGTTCATGTTTGACCTGGTTTCAAACAACGTGTTCATGTCTGACTCGAAGTTTAGGTTCATGTTTGACCTGGTTTCAAACAACGGGTTCATGACTGACTCGAAGTTTAGGTTCATGTATCACCTGGTTTCAAACAACGGGTTCATGTCTGACTCGAAGTTTAGGCTCATGTTTGACCTGGTTCAAACGACGGGCACATGTCTGAGTGGAAGTTTAGGTTCATGTTTGACCTGGTTTCAAACAACGGGTTCATGTTTGACTCGAAGTTTAGGTTCATGTTTGACCTGGTTTCAAACAATGGGTTCATGTCTGACTCAAAGTTTAGGTTCATGTTTGACCTGGTTTCAAACGACGAGTTCATGTCTGACTCGAAGTTTAGGATCATGTTTGACCTGGTTTCAAACAACGGGTTCATGTCTGACTCGAAGTTTAGGTTCATGTGTGTCCTGGTTTCAAACGACGGGTTCATGTCTGACTCGATGTTTAGGTTCATGTTTGACCTGGTTTCAAACAACAGGTTCATGTCTGACTCAAAGTTTAGGTTCATGTTTGACCAGGTTTCAAACAACGGGTTCATGTCTGTTTCGAAGTTTAGGTTCATGTTTGACATGGTTTCAAACAACGGGTTCATGTCTGACTCGAAGTTTAGGTTCATGTTTGACCTGGTTTCAAACGACGGGTTCATGTCTGACTCGAGGTTTAGGTTCATGTTTGACATGGTTTCAAATGACGGGTTCATGTCTGACTAGAAGTTTAGGCTCATGTTTGACCTGGTTTCAAACAACGAGTTCATATCTGACTCGAAGTTTAGGTTCATGTTTGACCTGAGTTCAAACAACGGGTTCATATCTGACTCGAAGTTTAGGTTCATGTATTACCTGGTTTCAAACAACGGGTTCATGTCTGACTCGAAGTTTAAGTTCCTGTTTGACCTGGCTTCAAATGACGGGTTCATGTCTAACTCGAAGTTTAGGTTCATGTTTGACCTGGTTTCAAACAATGGGTTCATGTCTGACTCAAAGTTTAGGTTCATGTTTGACCTGGTTTCAAACGACGGGTTCATGTCTGACTCGAAGTTTAGGTTCATGTTTGACCTTGTTTCAAACGACGGGTTCATGTCTGACTCGATGTTTAGGTTCATATTTGACCTGGTTTCAAATGACGGTTTCATGTCTGACTCGAGCTTTAGGTTCATGTTTGACATGGTTTCAAATGACGGGTTCATGTCTGACTAGAAGTTTAGGTTCATGTTTTACTTGGTTTAAACGACGGTTTCATGTCTGACTGGAAGTTTAGTTTCATGTTTGACCTGGTTTCAAACAACGAGTTCATATCTGACTCGAATTTTAGGTTCATGTTTGACCTGAGTTCAAACAACGGGTTCATGTCTGACTCGAAGTTTAGGTTCATGTTTCACCTAGTTTCAAACAACGGGTTCATGTCTGACTCGAAGTTTAAGTTCATGTTTGACCTGGCTTCAGATGACGGGTTCATGTCTGACTCGAAGTTTAGGTTCATGTTTGACCTGGTTTCAAACAACAGGTTCATGTCTGACTCAAAGTTTAGGTTCATGTTTGACCTGGATTCAAACAACGGGTTCATGTCTGACTCGAAGTTTAGGTTCAGGTTTGACCTGGTTTCAAACGAGGGGTTCATGTCTGACTCGAAGCTTGGGTTCATGTTTGACCTGGTTCAAATGACGGGTTTATGTATGACTCGAAGTTTAGGTTCATGTTTGACCTGGTTTCAAACAACGGGTTCATGTCTGACTCGAAGTTTAGTTTCATGTTTGACCTGAGTTCAAACAACGGGTTCATGTCTGACTCGAAGTTTAGGTTCATGTTTGACCTAGTTTCAAACAACGGGTTCATGTCTGACTCGAAGTTTAAGTTCATGTTTGACCTGGCTTCAAATGACGGGTTCATGTCTGACTCGAAGTTTAGGTTCATGTTTGACCAGGTTTCAAAAAACAGGTTCATGTCTGACTCGAAGTTTAGGTTCATGTTTGACCTGGTTTCAAACAACGGGTTCATGTCTGACTCGAAGTTTAGGTTCAGGTTTGACCTGGTTTCAAACGAGGGGTTCATGTCTGACTCGAAGCTTGGGTTCATGTTTGACATGGTTTCAAATGACGGGTTCATGTCTGACTAGAAGTTTAGGCTCATGTTTGACCTGGTTTCAAACAACGAGTTCATATCTGACTCGAAGTTTAGGTTCATGTTTGACCTGAGTTCAAACAACGGGTTCATATCTGACTCGAAGTTTAGGTTCATGTATTACCTGGTTTCAAACAACGGGTTCATGTCTGACTCGAAGTTTAAGTTCCTGTTTGACCTGGCTTCAAATGACAGGTTCATGTCTAACTCGAAGTTTAGGTTCATGTTTGACCTGGTTTCAAACAATGGGTTCATGTCTGACTCAAAGTTTAGGTTCATGTTTGACCTGGTTTTAAACGACGGGTTCATGTCTGACTCGAAGTTTAGGTTCATGTTTGACCTTGTTTCAAACGACGGGTTCATGTCTGACTCGATGTTTAGGTTCATATTTGACCTGGTTTCAAATGACGGTTTCATGTCTGACTCGAGCTTTAGGTTCATGTTTGACATGGTTTCAAATGACGGGTTCATGTCTGACTAGAAGTTTAGGTTCATGTTTTACTTGGTTTAAACGACGGTTTCATGTCTGACTGGAAGTTTAGTTTGATGTTTGACCTGGTTTCAAACAACGAGTTCATATCTGACTCGAATTTTAGGTTCATGTTTGACCTGAGTTCAAACAACGGGTTCATGTCTGACTCGAAGTTTAGGTTCATGTTTCACCTAGTTTCAAACAACGGGTTCATGTCTGACTCGAAGTTTAAGTTCATGTTTGACCTGGCTTCAGATGACGGGTTCATGTCTGACTCGAAGTTTAGGTTCATGTTTGACCTGGTTTCAAACAACAGGTTCATGTCTGACTCAAAGTTTAGGTTCATGTTTGACCTGGTTTCAAACAACGGGTTCATGTCTGACTCGAAGTTTAGGTTCAGGTTTGACCTGGTTTCAAACGAGGGGTTCATGTCTGACTCGAAGCTTGGGTTCATGTTTGACCTGGTTCAAATGACGGGTTCATGTATGACTCGAAGTTTAGGTTCATGTTTGACCTGGTTTCAAACAACGGGTTCATGTCTGACTCGAAGTTTAGTTTCATGTTTGACCTGAGTTCAAACAACGGGTTCATGTCTGACTCGAAGTTTAGGTTCATGTTTGACCTAGTTTCAAACAACGGGTTCATGTCTGACTCGTAGTTTAAGTTCATGTTTGACCTGGCTTCAAATGACGGGTTCATGTCTGACTCGAAGTTTAGGTTCATGTTTGACCAGGTTTCAAACAACAGGTTCATGTCTGACTCGATGTTTAGGTTCATGTTTGACCTGGTTTCAAACAACGGGTTCATGTCTGACTCGAAGTTTAGGTTCAGGTTTGACCTGGTTTCAAACGAGGGGTTCATGCCTGACTCGAAGCTTGGGTTCATGTTTGACATGGTTCAAATGACGGGTTCATGTCTGACTCGAAGTTTAGGTTCATGTTTGACCTGGTTTCAAACAACGGGTTCATGTCTGACTCGAAGTTTAGTTTCATGTTTGACCTGAGTTCAAACAACGGGTTCATGTCTGACTCGAAGTTTAGGTTCATGTTTGACCTGGTTTCAAACAACGGGTTCATGTTTGACTCGATGTTTAGGTTCATGTTTGACCTGGTTTCAAACAACGGGTTCATGTCTGACTCGAAGTTTAGGTTCATGTTTGACCTGGTTTCAAACAACGGGTTCATGACTAACTCGAAGTTTAGGTTCATGTATCACCTGGTTTCAAACAACGGGTTCATGTCTGACTCGAAGTTTAGGCTCATGTTTGACCTGGTTCAAACGACGGGTACATGTCTGAGTGGAAGTTTAGGTTCATGTTTGACCTGGTTTCAAACAACGGGTTCATGTTTGACTCGAAGTTTAGGTTCATGTTTGACCTGGTTTCAAACAATGGGTTCATGTCTGACTCAAAGTTTAGGTTCATGTTTGACCTGGTTTCAAACGACGAGTTCATGTCTGACTCGAAGTTTAGGATCATGTTTGACCTGGTTTCAAACAACGGGTTCATGTCTGACTCGAAGTTTAGGTTCATGTGTGTCCTGGTTTCAAACGACGGGTTCATGTCTGACTCGATGTTTAGGTTCTTGTTTGACCTGGTTTCAAACAACTGGTTCATGTCTGACTCAAAGTTTAGGTTCATGTTTGACCAGGTTTCAAACAACGGGTTCATGTCTGTTTTGAAGTTTAGGTTCATGTTTGACATGGTTTCAAACAACGGGTTCATGTCTGACTCGAAGTTTAGGTTCATGTTTGACCTGGTTTCAAACGACGGGTTCATGTCTGACTCGAGGTTTAGGTTCATGTTTGACATGGTTTCAAATGACGGGTTCATGTCTGACTAGAAGTTTAGGCTCATGTTTGACCTGGTTTCAAACAACGAGTTCATATCTGACTCGAAGTTTAGGTTCATGTTTGACCTGAGTTCAAACAACGGGTTCATATCTGACTCGAAGTTTAGGTTCATGTATTACCTGGTTTCAAACAACGGGTTCATGTCTGACTCGAAGTTTAAGTTCCTGTTTGACCTGGCTTCAAATGACGGGTTCATGTCTAACTCGAAGTTTAGGTTCATGTTTGACCTGGTTTCAAACAATGGGTTCATGTCTGACTCAAAGTTTAGGTTAATGTTTGACCTGGTTTCAAACGACGGGTTCATGTCTGACTCGAAGTTTAGGTTCATGTTTGACCTTGTTTCAAACGACGAGTTCATGTCTGACTCGATGTTTAGGTTCATATTTGACCTGGTTTCAAATGACGGTTTCATGTCTGACTCGAGCTTTAGGTTCATGTTTGACATGGTTTCAAATGACGGGTTCATGTCTGACTAGAAGTTTAGGTTCATGTTTTACCTGGTTTAAACGACGGGTTCATGTCTGACTGGAAGTTTAGTTTCATGTTTGACCTGGTTTCAAACAACGAGTTCATATCTGACTCGAATTTTAGGTTCATGTTTGACCTGAGTTCAAACAACGGGTTCATGTCTGACTCGAAGTTTAGGTTCATGTTTCACCTAGTTTCAAACAACGGGTTCATGTCTGACTCGAAGTTTAAGTTCATGTTTGACCTGGCTTCAAATGACGGGTTCATGTCTGACTCGAAGTTTAGGTTCATGTTTGACCTGGTTTCAAACAACAGGTTCATGTCTGACTCGAAGTTTAGGTTCATGTTTGACCTGGTTTCAAACAACGGGTTCATGTCTGACTCGAAGTTTAGGTTCAGGTTTGACCTGGTTTCAAACGAGGGGTTCATGTCTGACTCGAAGCTTGGGTTCATGTTTGACCTGGTTCAAATGACGGGTTCATGTATGACTTGAAGTTTAGGTTCATGTTTGACCTGGTTTCAAACAACGGGTTCATGTCTGACTCGAAGTTTAGTTTCATGTTTGTCCTGAGTTCAAACAACGGGTTCATGTCTGACTCGAAGTTTAGGTTCATGTTTGACCTAGTTTCAAACAACGGGTTCATGTCTGACTCGAAGTTTAAGTTCCTGTTCGACCTGGCTTCAAATGACGGGTTCATGTCTAACTCGAAGTTTAGGTTCATGTTTGACCTGGTTTCAAACAATGGGTTCATGTTTGACTCAAAGTTTAGGTTCATGTTTGACCTGGTTTCAAACGACGGGTTCATGTCTGACTCGAAGTTTAGGTTCATGTTTGACCTTGTTTCAAACGACGGGTTCATGTCTGACTCGATGTTTAGGTTCATATTTGACCTGGTTAAAAATGACGGTTTCATGTCTGACTCGAGCTTTAGGTTCATGTTTGACATGGTTTCAAATGACGGGTTCATGTCTGACTAGAAGTTTAGGTTCATGTTTTACCTGGTTTAAACGACGGGTTCATGTCTGACTGGAAGTTTAGTTTCATGTTTGACCTGGTTTCAAACAACGAGTTCATATCTGACTCGAATTTTAGGTTCATGTTTGACCTGAGTTCAAACAACGGGTTCATGTCTGACTCGAAGTTTAGGTTCATGTTTGACCTAGTTTCAAACAACGGGTTCATGTCTGACTCGAAGTTTAGGTTCATGTTTTACCTGGTTTCAAACAACAGGTTCATGTCTGACTCGAAGTTTAGGTTCATGTTTGACCTGGTTTCAAACAACGGGTTCATGTCTGACTCGAAGTTTAGGTTCAGGTTTGACCTGGTTTCAAACGAGGGGTTCATGTCTGACTCGAAGCTTGGGTTCATGTTTGACCTGGTTCAAATGACGGGTTCATGTATGACTCGAAGTTTAGGTTCATGTTTGACCTGGTTTCAAACAACGGGTTCATGTCTGACTCGAAGTTTAGTTTCATGTTTGACCTGAGTTCAAACAACGGGTTCATGTCTGACTCGAAGTTTAGGTTCATGTTTGACCTGGTTTCAAACAACGGGTTCATGTCTGACTCGATGTTTAGGTTCATGTTTGACCTGGTTTCAAACAACGGGTTCATGTCTGACTCGAAGTTTAGGTTCATGTTTGACCTGGTTTCAAACAACGGGTTCATGACTGATTCGAAGTTTAGGTTCATGTATCACCTGGTTTCAAACAACGGGTTCATGTCTGACTCGAAGTTTAGGCTCATGTTTGACCTGGTTCAAACGACGGGTACATGTCTGAGTGGAAGTTTAGGTTCATGTTTGACCTGGTTTCAAACAACGAGTTCATATCTGACTCGAAGTTTAGGTTCATGTTTGACCTGATTTCAAACAACGGGATTATGTCTGACTCTAAGTTTAGGTTCATGTTTGACCTAGTTTCAAACAACGGGTTCATGTCAGACTCGAAGTTTAAGTTCATGTTTAACCTGGCTTCAAATGACGGGTTCATGTCTGACTCGAAGTTTAGGTTCATGTTTGACCTGGTTTCAAACAACAGGTTCATGTCTGACTAAAAGTTTAGGTTCATGTTTAACTTGGTTTCAAACAACGGGTTCATGTCTGACTCGAAGTTTAGGTTTAGGTTTGACCTGGTTTCAAACGACGGGTTCATGTCTGACTCTAAGCTTAGGTTCATGTTTGACCTGGCTTCAAATGACGGATTCTTGTCTAACTCGAAGTTTAGGTTCATGTTTGACCTAGTTTCAAACAACGGGTTCATGTCTTACTCGAAGCTTAGGATCATGCTTGACTTGGTTTCAAACGATGGGGGCATGTCTGACTCGATGTTTAGGTTCATGTCTGACTCAAAGTTTAGGTTCATGTTTGACCTGGTTTCAAACAACGGGTTCATGTCTGTTTCGAAGTTTAGGTTCATGTTTGACATGGTTTCAAACAACGGGTTCATGTCTGACTCGAAGTTTAGGTTCATGTTTGACCTGGTTTCAAACGACGGGTTCATGTCTGACTCGAGGTTTAGGTTCATGTTTGACATGGTTTCAAATGACGGGTTCATGTCTGACTATAAGTTTAGGCTCATGTTTGACCTGGTTTCAAACAACGAGTTCATATCTGACTCGAAGTTTAGGTTCATGTTTGACCTGAGTTCAAACAACGAGGTCATATCTGACTCGAAGTTTAGGTTCATGTATTACCTGGTTTCAAACAACGGGTTCATGTCTGACTCGAAGTTTAAGTTCCTGTTTGACCTGGCTTCAAATGACGGGTTCATGTCTAACTCGAAGTTTAGGTTCATGTTTGACCTGGTTTCAAACAATGGGTTCATGTCTGACTCAAAGTTTAGGTTAATGTTTGACCTGGTTTCAAACGACGGGTTCATGTCTGACTCGAAGTTTAGGTTCATGTTTGACCTTGTTTCAAACGACGGGTTCATGTCTGACTCGATGTTTAGGTTCATATTTGACCTGGTTTCAAATGACGGTTTCATGTCTGACTCGAGCTTTAGGTTCATGTTTGACATGGTTTCAAATGACGGGTTCATGTCTGACTAGAAGTTTAGGTTCATGTTTTACCTGGTTTAAACGACGGGTTCATGTCTGACTGGAAGTTTAGTTTCATGTTTGACCTGGTTTCAAACAACGAGTTCATATCTGACTCGAATTTTAGGTTCATGTTTGACCTGAGTTCAAACAACGGGTTCATGTCTGACTCGAAGTTTAGGTTCATGTTTCACCTAGTTTCAAACAACGGGTTCATGTCTGACTCGAAGTTTAAGTTCATGTTTGACCTGGCTTCAAATGACGGGTTCATGTCTGACTCGAAGTTTAGGTTCATGTTTGACCTGGTTTCAAACAACAGGTTCATGTCTGACTCGAAGTTTAGGTTCATATTTGACCTGGTTTCAAACAATGGGTTCATGTCTGACTCGAAGTTTAGGTTCAGGTTTGACCTGGTTTCAAACGAGGGGTTCATGTCTGACTCGAAGCTTGGGTTCATGTTTGACCTGGTTCAAATGACGGGTTCATGTATGACTCGAAGTTTAGGTTCATGTTTGACCTGGTTTCAAACAACGGGTTCATGTCTGACTCGAAGTTTAGTTTCATGTTTGACCTGAGTTCAAACAACGGGTTCATGTCTGACTCGAAGTTTAGGTTCATGTTTGACCTAGTTTCAAACAACGGGTTCATGTCTGACTCGAAGTTTAAGTTCCTGTTTGACCTGGCTTCAAATGACGGGTTCATGTCTAACTCGAAGTTTAGGTTCATGTTTGACCTGGTTTCAAACAATGGGTTCATGTCTGACTCAAAGTTTAGGTTCATGTTTGACCTGGTTTCAAACGACGGGTTCATGTCTGACTCGAAGTTTAGGTTCATGTTTGACCTTGTTTCAAACGACGGGTTCATGTCTGACTCGATGTTTAGGTTCATATTTGACCTGGTTAAAAATGACGGTTTCATGTCTGACTCGAGCTTTAGGTTCATGTTTGACATGGTTTCAAATGACGGGTTCATGTCTGACTAGAAGTTTAGGTTCATGTTTTACCTGGTTTAAACGACGGGTTCATGTCTGACTGGAAGTTTAGTTTCATGTTTGACCTGGTTTCAAACAACGAGTTCATATCTGACTCGAATTTTAGGTTCATGTTTGACCTGAGTTCAAACAACGGGTTCATGTCTGACTCGAAGTTTAGGTTCATGTTTGACCTAGTTTCAAACAACGGGTTCATGTCTGACTCGAAGTTTAGGTTCATGTTTTACCTGGTTTCAAACAACAGGTTCATGTCTGACTCGAAGTTTAGGTTCATGTTTGACCTGGTTTCAAACAACGGGTTCATGTCTGACTCGAAGTTTAGGTTCAGGTTTGACCTGGTTTCAAACGAGGGGTTCATGTCTGACTCGAAGCTTGGGTTCATGTTTGACCTGGTTCAAATGACGGGTTCATGTATGACTCGAAGTTTAGGTTCATGTTTGACCTGGTTTCAAACAACGGGTTCATGTCTGACTCGAAGTTTAGTTTCATGTTTGTCCTGAGTTCAAACAACGGGTTCATGTCTGACTCGAAGTTTAGGTTCATGTTTGACCTAGTTTCAAACAACGGGTTCATGTCTGACTCGAAGTTTAAGTTCCTGTTCGACCTGGCTTCAAATGACGGGTTCATGTCTAACTCGAAGTTTAGGTTCATGTTTGACCTGGTTTCAAACAATGGGTTCATGTTTGACTCAAAGTTTAGGTTCATGTTTGACCTGGTTTCAAACGACGGGTTCATGTCTGACTCGAAGTTTAGGTTCATGTTTGACCTTGTTTCAAACGACGGGTTCATGTCTGACTCGATGTTTAGGTTCATATTTGACCTGGTTAAAAATGACGGTTTCATGTCTGACTCGAGCTTTAGGTTCATGTTTGACATGGTTTCAAATGACGGGTTCATGTCTGACTAGAAGTTTAGGTTCATGTTTTACCTGGTTTAAACGACGGGTTCATGTCTGACTGGAAGTTTAGTTTCATGTTTGACCTGGTTTCAAACAACGAGTTCATATCTGACTCGAATTTTAGGTTCATGTTTGACCTGAGTTCAAACAACGGGTTCATGTCTGACTCGAAGTTTAGGTTCATGTTTGACCTAGTTTCAAACAACGGGTTCATGTCTGACTCGAAGTTTAGGTTCATGTTTTACCTGGTTTCAAACAACAGGTTCATGTCTGACTCGAAGTTTAGGTTCATGTTTGACCTGGTTTCAAACAACGGGTTCATGTCTGACTCGAAGTTTAGGTTCAGGTTTGACCTGGTTTCAAACGAGGGGTTCATGTCTGACTCGAAGCTTGGGTTCATGTTTGACCTGGTTCAAATGACGGGTTCATGTATGACTCGAAGTTTAGGTTCATGTTTGACCTGGTTTCAAACAACGGGTTCATGTCTGACTCGAAGTTTAGTTTCATGTTTGACCTGAGTTCAAACAACGGGTTCATGTCTGACTCGAAGTTTAGGTTCATGTTTGACCTGGTTTCAAACAACGGGTTCATGTCTGACTCGATGTTTAGGTTCATGTTTGACCTGGTTTCAAACAACGGGTTCATGTCTGACTCGAAGTTTAGGTTCATGTTTGACCTGGTTTCAAACAACGGGTTCATGACTGATTCGAAGTTTAGGTTCATGTATCACCTGGTTTCAAACAACGGGTTCATGTCTGACTCGAAGTTTAGGCTCATGTTTGACCTGGTTCAAACGACGGGTACATGTCTGAGTGGAAGTTTAGGTTCATGTTTGACCTGGTTTCAAACAACGAGTTCATATCTGACTCGAAGTTTAGGTTCATGTTTGACCTGATTTCAAACAACGGGATTATGTCTGACTCTAAGTTTAGGTTCATGTTTGACCTAGTTTCAAACAACGGGTTCATGTCAGACTCGAAGTTTAAGTTCATGTTTAACCTGGCTTCAAATGACGGGTTCATGTCTGACTCGAAGTTTAGGTTCATGTTTGACCTGGTTTCAAACAACAGGTTCATGTCTGACTAAAAGTTTAGGTTCATGTTTAACTTGGTTTCAAACAACGGGTTCATGTCTGACTCGAAGTTTAGGTTTAGGTTTGACCTGGTTTCAAACGACGGGTTCATGTCTGACTCTAAGCTTAGGTTCATGTTTGACCTGGCTTCAAATGACGGATTCTTGTCTAACTCGAAGTTTAGGTTCATGTTTGACCTAGTTTCAAACAACGGGTTCATGTCTTACTCGAAACTTAGGATCATGCTTGACTTGGTTTCAAACGATGGGGGCATGTCTGACTCGATGTTTAGGTTCATGTCTGACTCAAAGTTTAGGTTCATGTTTGACCTGGTTTCAAACAACGGGTTCATGTCTGTTTCGAAGTTTAGGTTCATGTTTGACATGGTTTCAAACAACGGGTTCATGTCTGACTCGAAGTTTAGGTTCATGTTTGACCTGGTTTCAAACGACGGGTTCATGTCTGACTCGAGGTTTAGGTTCATGTTTGACATGGTTTCAAATGACGGGTTCATGTCTGACTATAAGTTTAGGCTCATGTTTGACCTGGTTTCAAACAACGAGTTCATATCTGACTCGAAGTTTAGGTTCATGTTTGACCTGAGTTCAAACAACGAGGTCATATCTGACTCGAAGTTTAGGTTCATGTATTACCTGGTTTCAAACAACGGGTTCATGTCTGACTCGAAGTTTAAGTTCCTGTTTGACCTGGCTTCAAATGACGGGTTCATGTCTAACTCGAAGTTTAGGTTCATGTTTGACCTGGTTTCAAACAATGGGTTCATGTCTGACTCAAAGTTTAGGTTAATGTTTGACCTGGTTTCAAACGACGGGTTCATGTCTGACTCGAAGTTTAGGTTCATGTTTGACCTTGTTTCAAACGACGGGTTCATGTCTGACTCGATGTTTAGGTTCATATTTGACCTGGTTTCAAATGACGGTTTCATGTCTGACTCGAGCTTTAGGTTCATGTTTGACATGGTTTCAAATGACGGGTTCATGTCTGACTAGAAGTTTAGGTTCATGTTTTACCTGGTTTAAACGACGGGTTCATGTCTGACTGGAAGTTTAGTTTCATGTTTGACCTGGTTTCAAACAACGAGTTCATATCTGACTCGAATTTTAGGTTCATGTTTGACCTGAGTTCAAACAACGGGTTCATGTCTGACTCGAAGTTTAGGTTCATGTTTCACCTAGTTTCAAACAACGGGTTCATGTCTGACTCGAAGTTTAAGTTCATGTTTGACCTGGCTTCAAATGACGGGTTCATGTCTGACTCGAAGTTTAGGTTCATGTTTGACCTGGTTTCAAACAACAGGTTCATGTCTGACTCGAAGTTTAGGTTCATATTTGACCTGGTTTCAAACAATGGGTTCATGTCTGACTCGAAGTTTAGGTTCAGGTTTGACCTGGTTTCAAACGAGGGGTTCATGTCTGACTCGAAGCTTGGGTTCATGTTTGACCTGGTTCAAATGACGGGTTCATGTATGACTCGAAGTTTAGGTTCATGTTTGACCTGGTTTCAAACAACGGGTTCATGTCTGACTCGAAGTTTAGTTTCATGTTTGACCTGAGTTCAAACAACGGGTTCATGTCTGACTCGAAGTTTAGGTTCATGTTTGACCTAGTTTCAAACAACGGGTTCATGTCTGACTCGAAGTTTAAGTTCCTGTTTGACCTGGCTTCAAATGACGGGTTCATGTCTAACTCGAAGTTTAGGTTCATGTTTGACCTGGTTTCAAACAATGGGTTCATGTCTGACTCAAAGTTTAGGTTCATGTTTGACCTGGTTTCAAACGACGGGTTCATGTCTGACTCGAAGTTTAGGTTCATGTTTGACCTTGTTTCAAACGACGGGTTCATGTCTGACTCGATGTTTAGGTTCATATTTGACCTGGTTAAAAATGACGGTTTCATGTCTGACTCGAGCTTTAGGTTCATGTTTGACATGGTTTCAAATGACGGGTTCATGTCTGACTAGAAGTTTAGGTTCATGTTTTACCTGGTTTAAACGACGGGTTCATGTCTGACTGGAAGTTTAGTTTCATGTTTGACCTGGTTTCAAACAACGAGTTCATATCTGACTCGAATTTTAGGTTCATGTTTGACCTGAGTTCAAACAACGGGTTCATGTCTGACTCGAAGTTTAGGTTCATGTTTGACCTAGTTTCAAACAACGGGTTCATGTCTGACTCGAAGTTTAGGTTCATGTTTTACCTGGTTTCAAACAACAGGTTCATGTCTGACTCGAAGTTTAGGTTCATGTTTGACCTGGTTTCAAACAACGGGTTCATGTCTGACTCGAAGTTTAGGTTCAGGTTTGACCTGGTTTCAAACGAGGGGTTCATGTCTGACTCGAAGCTTGGGTTCATGTTTGACCTGGTTCAAATGACGGGTTCATGTATGACTCGAAGTTTAGGTTCATATTTGACCTGGTTTCAAACAACGGGTTCATGTCTGACTCGAAGTTTAGTTTCATGTTTGACCTGAGTTCAAACAACGGGTTCATGTCTGACTCGAAGTTTAGGTTCATGTTTGACCTGGTTTCAAACAACGGGTTCATGTCTGACTCGATGTTTAGGTTCATGTTTGACCTGGTTTCAAACAACGGGTTCATGTCTGACTCGAAGTTTAGGTTCATGTTTGACCTGGTTTCAAACAACGGGTTCATGACTGATTCGAAGTTTAGGTTCATGTATCACCTGGTTTCAAACAACGGGTTCATGTCTGACTCGAAGTTTAGGCTCATGTTTGACCTGGTTCAAACGACGGGTACATGTCTGAGTGGAAGTTTAGGTTCATGTTTGACCTGGTTTCAAACAACGAGTTCATATCTGACTCGAAGTTTAGGTTCATGTTTGACCTGATTTCAAACAACGGGATCATGTCTGACTCTAAGTTTAGGTTCATGTTTGACCTAGTTTCAAACAACGGGTTCATGTCAGACTCGAAGTTTAAGTTCATGTTTAACCTGGCTTCAAATGACGGGTTCATGTCTGACTCGAAGTTTAGGTTCATGTTTGACCTGGTTTCAAACAACAGGTTCATGTCTGACTCAAAGTTTAGGTTCATGTTTAACTTGGTTTCAAACAACGGGTTCATGTCTGACTCGAAGTTTAGGTTTAGGTTTGACCTGGTTTCAAACGACGGGTTCATGTCTGACTCGAAGCTTAGGTTCATGTTTGACCTGGCTTCAAATGACGGATTCTTGTCTAACTCGAAGTTTAGGTTCATGTTTGACCTAGTTTCAAACAACGGGTTCATGTCTTACTCGAAGCTTAGGATCATGCTTGACTTGGTTTCAAACGATGGGGGCATGTCTGACTCGATGTTTAGGTTCATGTCTGACTCGAAGTTTAGGTTCATGTTTGACCTGGTTTCAAACAACGGGTTCATGTCTGTTTCGAAGTTTAGGTTCATGTTTGACATGGTTTCAAACAACGGGTTCATGTCTGACTCGAAGTTTAGGTTCATGTTTGACCTGGTTTCAAACGACGGGTTCATGTCTGACTCGAGGTTTAGGTTCATGTTTGACATGGTTTCAAATGACGGGTTCATGTCTGACTATAAGTTTAGGCTCATGTTTGACCTGGTTTCAAACAACGAGTTCATATCTGACTCGAAGTTTAGGTTCATGTTTGACCTGAGTTCAAACAACGGGTTCATATCTGACTCGAAGTTTAGGTTCATGTATTACCTGGTTTCAAACAACGGGTTCATGTCTGACTCGAAGTTTAAGTTCCTGTTTGACCTGGCTTCAAATGACGGGTTCATGTCTAACTCGAAGTTTAGGTTCATGTTTGACCTGGTTTCAAACAATGGGTTCATGTCTGACTCAAAGTTTAGGTTAATGTTTGACCTGGTTTCAAACGACGGGTTCATGTCTGACTCGAAGTTTAGGTTCATGTTTGACCTTGTTTCAAACGACGGGTTCATGTCTGACTCGATGTTTAGGTTCATATTTGACCTGGTTTCAAATGACAGTTTCATGTCTGACTCGAGCTTTAGGTTCATGTTTGAAATGGTTTCAAATGACGGGTTCATGTCTGACTAGAAGTTTAGGTTCATGTTTTACCTGGTTTAAACGACGGGTTCATGTCTGACTGGAAGTTTAGTTTCATGTTTGACCTGGTTTCAAACAACGAGTTCATATCTGACTCGAATTTTAGGTTCATGTTTGACCTGAGTTAAAACAACGGGTTCATGTCTGACTCAAAGTTTAGGTTCATGTTTCACCTAGTTTCAAACAACGGGTTCATGTCTGACTCGAAGTTTAAGTTCATGTTTGACCTGGCTTCAAATGACGGGTTCATGTCTGACTCAAAGTTTAGGTTCATGTTTGACCTGGTTTCAAACAACAGGTTCATGTCTGACTCGAAGTTTAGGTTCATGTTTGACCTGGTTTCAAACAATGGGTTCATGTCTGACTCGAAGTTTAGGTTCAGGTTTGACCTGGTTTCAAACGAGGGGTTCATGTCTGACTCGAAGCTTGGGTTCATGTTTGACCTGGTTCAAATGACGGGTTCATGTATGACTCGAAGTTTAGGTTCATGTTTGACCTGGTTTCAAACAACGGGTTCATGTCTGACTCGAAGTTTAGTTTCATGTTTGACCTGAGTTCAAACAACGGGTTCATGTCTGACTCGAAGTTTAGGTTCATGTTTGACCTAGTTTCAAACAACGGGTTTATGTCTGACTCGAAGTTTAAGTTCCTGTTTGACCTGGCTTCAAATGACGGGTTCATGTCTAACTCGAAGTTTAGGTTCATGTTTGACCTGGTTTCAAACAATGGGTTCATGTCTGACTCAAAGTTTAGGTTCATGTTTGACCTAGTTTCAAACGACGGGTTCATGTCTGACTCGAAGTTTAGGTTCATGTTTGACCTTGTTTCAAACGACGGGTTCATGTCTGACTCGATGTTTAGGTTCATATTTGACCTGGTTAAAAATGACGGTTTCATGTCTGACTCGAGCTTTAGGTTCATGTTTGACATGGTTTCAAATGACGGGTTCATGTCTGACTAGAAGTTTAGGTTCATGTTTTACCTGGTTTAAACGACGGGTTCATGTCTGACTGGAAGTTTAGTTTCATGTTTGACGTGGTTTCAAACAACGAGTTCATATCTGACTCGAATTTTAGGTTCATGTTTGACCTGAGTTCAAACAACGGGTTCATGTCTGACTCGAAGTTTAGGTTCATGTTTGACCTAGTTTCAAACAACGGGTTCATGTCTGACTCGAAGTTTAGGTTCATGTTTTACCTGGTTTCAAACAACAGGTTCATGTCTGACTCGAAGTTTAGGTTCATGTTTGACCTGGTTTCAAACAACGGGTTCATGTCTGACTCGAAGTTTAGGTTCAGGTTTGACCTGGTTTCAAACGAGGGGTTCATGTCTGACTCGAAGCTTGGGTTCATGTTTGACCTGGTTCAAATGACGGGTTCATGTATGACTCGAAGTTTAGGTTCATATTTGACCTGGTTTCAAACAACGGGTTCATGTCTGACTCGAAGTTTAGTTTCATGTTTGACCTGAGTTCAAACAACGGGTTCATGTCTGACTCGAAGTTTAGGTTCATGTTTGACCTGGTTTCAAACAACGGGTTCATGTCTGACTCGATGTTTAGGTTCATGTTTGACCTGGTTTCAAACAACGGGTTCATGTCTGACTCGAAGTTTAGGTTCATGTTTGACCTGGTTTGAAACAACGGGTTCATGACTGATTCGAAGTTTAGGTTCATGTATCACCTGGTTTCAAACAACGGGTTCATGTCTGACTCGAAGTTTAGGCTCATGTTTGACCTGGTTCAAACGACGGGTACATGTCTGAGTGGAAGTTTAGGTTCATGTTTGACCTGGTTTCAAACAACGAGTTCATATCTGACTCGAAGTTTAGGTTCATGTTTGACCTGATTTCAAACAACGGGATCATGTCTGACTCTAAGTTTAGGTTCATGTTTGACCTAGTTTCAAACAACGGGTTCATGTCAGACTCGAAGTTTAAGTTCATGTTTAACCTGGCTTCAAATGACGGGTTCATGTCTGACTCGAAGTTTAGGTTCATGTTTGACCTGGTTTCAAACAACAGGTTCATGTCTGACTCAAAGTTTAGGTTCATGTTTAACTTGGTTTCAAACAACGGGTTCATGTCTGACTCGAAGTTTAGGTTTAGGTTTGACCTGGTTTCAAACGACGGGTTCATGTCTGACTCGAAGCTTAGGTTCATGTTTGACCTGGCTTCAAATGACGGATTCTTGTCTAACTCGAAGTTTAGGTTCATGTTTGACCTAGTTTCAAACAACGGGTTCATGTCTTACTCGAAGCTTAGGATCATGCTTGACTTGGTTTCAAACGATGGGGGCATGTCTGACTCGATGTTTAGGTTCATGTCTGACTCGAAGTTTAGGTTCATGTTTGACCTGGTTTCAAACAACGGGTTCATGTCTGTTTCGAAGTTTAGGTTCATGTTTGACATGGTTTCAAACAACGGGTTCATGTCTGACTCGAAGTTTAGGTTCATGTTTGACCTGGTTTCAAACGACGGGTTCATGTCTGACTCGAGGTTTAGGTTCATGTTTGACATGGTTTCAAATGACGGGTTCATGTCTGACTATAAGTTTAGGCTCATGTTTGACCTGGTTTCAAACAACGAGTTCATATCTGACTCGAAGTTTAGGTTCATGTTTGACCTGAGTTCAAACAACGGGTTCATATCTGACTCGAAGTTTAGGTTCATGTATTACCTGGTTTCAAACAACGGGTTCATGTCTGACTCGAAGTTTAAGTTCCTGTTTGACCTGGCTTCAAATGACGGGTTCATGTCTAACTCGAAGTTTAGGTTCATGTTTGACCTGGTTTCAAACAATGGGTTCATGTCTGACTCAAAGTTTAGGTTAATGTTTGACCTGGTTTCAAACGACGGGTTCATGTCTGACTCGAAGTTTAGGTTCATGTTTGACCTTGTTTCAAACGACGGGTTCATGTCTGACTCGATGTTTAGGTTCATATTTGACCTGGTTTCAAATGACAGTTTCATGTCTGACTCGAGCTTTAGGTTCATGTTTGACATGGTTTCAAATGACGGGTTCATGTCTGACTAGAAGTTTAGGTTCATGTTTTACCTGGTTTAAACGACGGGTTCATGTCTGACTGGAAGTTTAGTTTCATGTTTGACCTGGTTTCAAACAACGAGTTCATATCTGACTCGAATTTTAGGTTCATGTTTGACCTGAGTTCAAACAACGGGTTCATGTCTGACTCAAAGTTTAGGTTCATGTTTCACCTAGTTTCAAACAACGGGTTCATGTCTGACTCGAAGTTTAAGTTCATGTTTGACCTGGCTTCAAATGACGGGTTCATGTCTGACTCAAAGTTTAGGTTCATGTTAGACCTGGTTTCAAACAACAGGTTCATGTCTGACTCGAAGTTTAGGTTCATGTTTGACCTGGTTTCAAACAATGGGTTCATGTCTGACTCGAAGTTTAGGTTCAGGTTTGACCTGGTTTCAAACGAGGGGTTCATGTCTGACTCGAAGCTTGGGTTCATGTTTGACCTGGTTCAAATGACGGGTTCATGTATGACTCGAAGTTTAGGTTCATGTTTGACCTGGTTTCAAACAACGGGTTCATGTCTGACTCGAAGTTTAGTTTCATGTTTGACCTGAGTTCAAACAACGGGTTCATGTCTGACTCGAAGTTTAGGTTCATGTTTGACCTAGTTTCAAACAACGGGTTTATGTCTGACTCGAAGTTTAAGTTCCTGTTTGACCTGGCTTCAAATGACGGGTTCATGTCTAACTCGAAGTTTAGGTTCATGTTTGACCTGGTTTCAAACAATGGGTTCATGTCTGACTCAAAGTTTAGGTTCATGTTTGACCTAGTTTCAAACGACGGGTTCATGTCTGACTCGAAGTTTAGGTTCATGTTTGACCTTGTTTCAAACGACGGGTTCATGTCTGACTCGATGTTTAGGTTCATATTTGACCTGGTTAAAAATGACGGTTTCATGTCTGACTCGAGCTTTAGGTTCATGTTTGACATGGTTTCAAATGACGGGTTCATGTCTGACTAGAAGTTTAGGTTCATGTTTTACCTGGTTTAAACGACGGGTTCATGTCTGACTGGAAGTTTAGTTTCATGTTTGACGTGGTTTCAAACAACGAGTTCATATCTGACTCGAATTTTAGGTTCATGTTTGACCTGAGTTCAAACAACGGGTTCATGTCTGACTCGAAGTTTAGGTTCATGTTTGACCTAGTTTCAAACAACGGGTTCATGTCTGACTCGAAGTTTAGGTTCATGTTTTACCTGGTTTCAAACAACAGGTTCATGTCTGACTCGAAGTTTAGGTTCATGTTTGACCTGGTTTCAAACAACGGGTTCATGTCTGACTCGAAGTTTAGGTTCAGGTTTGACCTGGTTTCAAACGAGGGGTTCATGTCTGACTCGAAGCTTGGGTTCATGTTTGACCTGGTTCAAATGACGGGTTCATGTATGACTCGAAGTTTAGGTTCATATTTGACCTGGTTTCAAACAACGGGTTCATGTCTGACTCGAAGTTTAGTTTCATGTTTGACCTGAGTTCAAACAACGGGTTCATGTCTGACTCGAAGTTTAGGTTCATGTTTGACCTGGTTTCAAACAACGGGTTCATGTCTGACTCGATGTTTAGGTTCATGTTTGACCTGGTTTCAAACAACGGGTTCATGTCTGACTCGAAGTTTAGGTTCATGTTTGACCTGGTTTCAAACAACGGGTTCATGACTGATTCGAAGTTTAGGTTCATGTATCACCTGGTTTCAAACAACGGGTTCATGTCTGACTCGAAGTTTAGGCTCATGTTTGACCTGGTTCAAACGACGGGTACATGTCTGAGTGGAAGTTTAGGTTCATGTTTGACCTGGTTTCAAACAACGAGTTCATATCTGACTCGAAGTTTAGGTTCATGTTTGACCTGATTTCAAACAACGGGATCATGTCTGACTCTAAGTTTAGGTTCATGTTTGACCTAGTTTCAAACAACGGGTTCATGTCAGACTCGAAGTTTAAGTTCATGTTTAACCTGGCTTCAAATGACGGGTTCATGTCTGACTCGAAGTTTAGGTTCATGTTTGACCTGGTTTCAAACAACAGGTTCATGTCTGACTCAAAGTTTAGGTTCATGTTTAACTTGGTTTCAAACAACGGGTTCATGTCTGACTCGAAGTTTAGGTTTAGGTTTGACCTGGTTTCAAACGACGGGTTCATGTCTGACTCGAAGCTTAGGTTCATGTTTGACCTGGCTTCAAATGACGGATTCTTGTCTAACTCGAAGTTTAGGTTCATGTTTGACCTAGTTTCAAACAACGGGTTCATGTCTTACTCGAAGCTTAGGATCATGCTTGACTTGGTTTCAAACGATGGGGGCATGTCTGACTCGATGTTTAGGTTCATGTCTGACTCGAAGTTTAGGTTCATGTTTGACCTGGTTTCAAACAACGGGTTCATGTTTGACTCGAAGTTTAGGTTCATGTTTGACCTGGTTTCAAACAATGGGTTCATGTCTGACTCAAAGTTTAGGTTCATGTTTGACCTGGTTTCAAACGACGGGTTCATGTCTGACTCGAGGTTTAGGTTCATGTTTGACATGGTTTCAAATGATGGGTTCATGTCTGACTAGAAGTTTAGGCTCATGTTTGACCTGGTTTCAAACAACGAGTTCATATCTGACTCGAAGTTTAGGTTCATGTTTGACCTGAGTTCAAACAACGGGTTCATATCTGACTCGAAGTTTAGGTTCATGTATTACCTGGTTTCAAACAACGGGTTCATGTCTGACTCGAAGTTTAAGTTCCTGTTTGACCTAGCTTCAAATGACGGGTTCATGTCTAACTCGAAGTTTAGGTTCATGTTTGACCTGGTTTCAAACAATGGGTTCATGTCCGACTCAAAGTTTAGGTTCATGTTTGACCTGGTTTCAAACGACGGGTTCATGTCTGACTCGAAGTTTAGGTTCATGTTTGACCTTGTTTCAAACGACGGGTTCATGTCTGACTCGATGTTTAGGTTCATATTTGACCTGGTTTCAAATGACGGTTTCATGTCTGACTCGAGCTTTAGGTTCATGTTTGACATGGTTTCAAATGACGGGTTCATGTCTGACTAGAAGTTTAGGTTCATGTTTTACCTGGTTTAAACGACGGGTTCATGTCTGACTGGAAGTTTAGTTTCATGTTTGACCTGGTTTCAAACAACGAGTTCATATCTGACTCGAGGTTTAGGTTCATGTTTGACATGGTTTCAAATGACGGGTTCATGTCTGACTAGAAGTTTAGGCTCATGGTTGACCTGGTTTCAAACAACGAGTTCATATCTGACTCGAAGTTTAGGTTCATGTTTGACCTGAGTTCAAACAACGGGTTCATATCTGACTCGAAGTTTAGGTTCATGTATTACCTGGTTTCAAACAACGGGTTCATGTCTGACTCGAAGTTTAATTTCCTGTTTGACCTGGCTTCAAACGATGGGTTCATGTCTAACTCGAAGTTTAGGTTCATGTTTGACCTGGTTTCAAACGACGGGTTCATGTCTGACTCGAAGTTTAGGTTCATGTTTGACCTTGTTTCAAACGACAGGTTCATGTCTGACTCGATGTTTAGGTTCATATTTGACCTGGTTTCAAATGACGGTTTCATGTCTGACTCGAGCTTTAGGTTCATGTTTGACATGGTTTCAAATGACGGGTTCATGTCTGACTAGAAGTTTAGGTTCATGTTTTACCTGGTTTAAACGACGGGTTCATGTCTGACTGGAAGTTTAGTTTCATGTTTGACCTGGTTTCAAACAACGAGTTCATATCTGACTCGAATTTTAGGTTCATGTTTGACCTGAGTTCAAACAACGGGTTCATGTCTGACTCGAAGTTTAGGTTCATGTTTGACCTAGTTTCAAACAACGGGTTCATGTCTGACTCGAAGTTTAAGTTCATGTTTGACTTGGCTTCAAATGACGGGTTCATTTCTGACTCGAAGTTTAGGTTCATGTTTGACCTGGTTTCAAACAACAGGTTCATGTCTGACTCGAAGTTTAGGTTCATGTTTGACATGGTTTCAAACAACGGGTTCATGTCTGACTCGAAGTGTAGGTTCAGGTTTGACCTGGTTTCAAACGAGGGGTTCATGTCTGACTCGAAGCTTGGGTTCATGTTTGACCTGGTTCAAATGACGGGTTCATGTCTGACTCGAAGTTTAGGTTCATGTTTGACCTGGTTTCAAACAACGGGTTCATGTCTGACTCGAAGTTTAGTTTCATGTTTGACCTGAGTTCAAACAACGGGTTCATGTCTGACTCGAAGTTTAGGTTCATGTTTGACCTAGTTTCAAACAACGGGTTCATGTCTGACTCGAAGTTTAAGTTCATGTTTGACCTGGCTTCAAATGACGGGTTCATGTCTGACTCGAAGTTTAGGTTCATGTTTGACCTGGTTTCAAACAACAGGTTCATGTCTGACTCGAAGTTTAGGTTCATGTTTGACCTGGTTTCAAACAACGGGTTCATGTCTGACTCGAAGTTTAGGTTCAAGTTTGACCTGGTTTCAAACGAGGGGTTCATGTCTGACTAGAAGCTTGGTTTCATGTTTGACCTGGTTCAAATGACGGGTTCATGTCTGACTCGAAGTTTAGGTTCATGTTTGACCTGGTTTCAAACAACGGGTTCATGTCTGACTCGAAGTTTAGTTTCATGTTTAACCTGAGTTCAAACAACGGGTTCATGTCTGACTCGAAGTTTAGGTTCATGTTTGACCTGGTTTCAAACAACGGGTTCATGTCTGACTCGATGTTTAGGTTCATGTTTGACCTGGTTTCAAACAACGGGTTCATGTCTGACTCGAAGTTTAGGTTCATGTTTGACCTAGTTACAAACAACGGGTTCATGACTGACTCGAAGTTTAGGTTCATGTATCACCTGGTTTCAAACAACGGGTTCATGTCTGACTCGAAGTTTAGGCTCATGTTTGACCTGGTTCAAACGACGGGTACATGTCTGAGGGGAAGTTTAGGTTCATGTTTGACCTGGTTTCAAACAACGAGTTCATATCTGACTCGAAGTTTAGGTTCATGTTTGACCTGATTTCAAACAACGGGATCATGTCTGACTCTAAGTTTAGGTTCATGTTTGACCTAGTTTCAAACAACGGGTTCATGTTTGACTCGAAGTTTAAGTTCATGTTTAACCTGGCTTCAAATGACGGGTTCATGTCTGACTCAAAGTTTAGGTTCATGTTTGACCTGGTTTCAAACAACAGGTTCATGTCTGACTCAAAGTTTAGGTTCATGTTTAACTTGGTTTCAAACAACGGGTTCATGTCTGACTCGAAGTTTAGGTTTAGGTTTGACCTGGTTTCAAACGACGGGTTCATGTCTGACTCGAAGCTTAGGTTCATGTTTGACCTGGCTTCAAATGACGGATTCTTGTCTAACTCGAAGTTTAGGTTCATGTTTGACCTAGTTTCAAACAACGGGTTCATGTCTTACTCGAAGCTTAGGTTCATGTTTGACTTGGTTTCAAACGATGGGGGCATGTCTGACTCGATGTTTACGTTCATGTTTGAACTGGTTTCAAAAAACGGGTTCATGTCTGACTCGAAGTTTAGGTTCATGTTTGACCTGGTTTCAAACAACGGGTTCATGTTTGACTCGAAGTTTAGGTTCATGTTTGACCTGGCTTCAAATGACGGGTTCATGTCTGACTCGAAGTTTAGGTTCATGTTTGACCTGGTTTCAAACAACAGGTTCATGTCTGACTCGAAGTTTAGGTTCATGTTTGACCTGGTTTCAAACAACGGGTTCATGTCTGACTCGAAGTTTAGGTTCAGGTTTGACCTGGTTTCAAACGAGGGGTTCATGTCTGACTCGAAGCTTGGGTTCATGTTTGACCTGGTTCAAATGACGGGTTCATGTCTGACTCGAAGTTTAGGTTCATGTTTGACCTGGTTTCAAACAACGAGTTCATGTCTGACTCGAAGTTTAGTTTCATGTTTGACCTGAGTTTAAACAACGGGTTCATGTCTGACTCGAAGTTTAAGTTCATGTTTGACCTGGCTTCAAATGACGGGTTCATGTCTGACTCGAAGTTTAGGTTCATGTTTGACCTGGTTTCAAACAACAGGTTCATGTCTGACTCGAAGTTTAGGTTCATGTTTGACCTGGTTTCAAACAACGGGTTCATGTCTGACTCGAAGTTTAGGTTCATGTTTGACCTAGTTTCAAACAACGGGTTCATGTCTGACTCGATGTTTAGGTTCATGTTTGACCTGGTTTCAAACAACGGGTTCATGTCTGACTCAAAGTTTAGGTTCATGTTTGACCTGGTTATAAACAACGGGTTCATGACTGACTCGAAGTTTAGGTTCATGTATCACCTGGTTTCAAACAACGGGTTCATGTCTGACTCGAAGTTTAGGCTCATGTTTGACCTGGTTCAAACGACGGGTACATGTCTGAGTGGAAGTTTAGGTTCATGTTTGACTTGGTTTCAAACAACGAGTTCATATCTGACTCGAAGTTTAGGTTCATGTTTGACCTGATTTCAAACAACGGGATCATGTCTGACTCTAAGTTTAGGTTCATGTTTGACCTAGTTTCAAACAACGGGTTCATGTCTGACTCGAAGTTTAAGTTCATGTTTAACCTGGCTTCAAATGACGGGTTCATGTCTGACTCGAAGTTTAGGTTCATGTTTGACCTGGTTTCAAACAACAGGTTCATGTCTGACTCAAAGTTTAGGTTCATGTTTAACTTGGTTTCAAACAACGGGTTCATGTCTGACTCGAAGTTTAGGTTTAGGTTTGACCTGGTTTCAAACGACGGGTTCATGTCTGACTCGAAGCTTAGGTTCATGTTTGACCTGGCTTCAAATGACGGATTCTTGTCTAACTCGAAGTTTAGGTTCATGTTTGACCTAGTTTCAAACAACGGGTTCATGTCTTACTCGAAGCTTAGGTTCATGTTTGACTTGGTTTCAAACGTAGGGGGCATGTCTGACTCGATGTTTAGGTTCATGTTTGAACTGGTTTCAAAAAACGGGTTCATGTCTGACTCGAAGTTTAGGTTCATGTTTGACCTGGTTTCAAACAACGGGTTCATGTTTGACTCGAAGTTTAGGTTCATGTTTGACCTGGCTTCAAATGACGGGTTCATGTCTGACTCGAAGTTTAGGTTCATGTTTGACCTGGTTTCAAACAACAGGTTCATGTCTGACTCGAAGTTTAGGTTCATGTTTGACCTGGTTTCAAACAACGGGTTCATGTCTGACTCGAAGTTTAGGTTCAAGTTTGACCTGGTTTCAAACGAGGGGTTCATGTCTGACTCGAAGCTTGGGTTCATGTTTGACCTGGTTCAAATGACGGGTTCATGTCTGACTCGAAGTTTAGGTTCATGTTTGACCTGGTTTCAAACAACGAGTTCATGTCTGACTCGAAGTTTAGTTTCATGTTTGACCTGAGTTTAAACAACGGGTTCATGTCTGACTCGAAGTTTAGGTTCATGTTTGACCTAGTTTCAAACAACGGGTTCATGTCTGACTCGAAGTTTAAGTTCATGTTTGACCTGGCTTCAAATGACGGGTTCATGTCTGACTCGAAGTTTAGGTTCATGTTTGACCTGGTTTTAAACAACAGGTTCATGTCTGACTCGAAGTTTAGGTTCATGTTTGACCTGGTTTCAAACAACGGGTTCATGTCTGACTCGAAGTTTAGGTTCAGGTTTGACCTGGTTTCAAACGAGGGGTTCATGTCTGACTCGAAGCTTGGGTTCATGTTTGACCTGGTTCAAATGACGGGTTCATGTCTGACTCAAAGTTTAGGTTCATGTTTGACCTGGTTTCAAACAACGGGTTCATGTCTGACTCGAAGTTTAGTTTCATGTTTGACCTGAGTTCAAACAACGGGTTCATGTCTGACTCGAAGTTTAGGTTCATGTTTGACCTGGTTTCAAACAACGGGTTCATGTCTGACTCGATGTTTAGGTTCATGTTCGACCTGGTTTCAAACAACGGGTTCATGTCTGACTCGAAGTTTAGGTTCATGTTTGACCTGGTTACAAACAACGGGTTCATGACTGACTCGAAGTTTAGGTTCATGTATCACCTGGTTTCAAACAACGGGTTCATGTCTGACTCGAAGTTTAGGCTCATGTTTGACCTGGTTCAAACGACGGGTACATGTCTGAGTGGAAGTTTAGGTTCATGTTTGACCTGGTTTCAAACAACGAGTTCATATCTGACTCGAAATTTAGGTTCATGTTTGACCTGATTTCAAACAACGGGATCATGTCTGAATCTAAGTTTAGGTTCATGTTTGACCTAGTTTCAAAGAACGGGTTCATGTCTGACTCGAAGTTTAAGTTCATGTTTAACCTGGCTTCAAATGATGGGTTCATGTCTGACTCGAAGTTTAGATTCATGTTTGACCTGGTTTCAAACAACAGGTTCATGTCTGACTCAAAGTTTAGGTTCATGTTTAACTTGGTTTCAAACAACGGGTTCATGTCTGACTCGAAGTTTAGGTTTAGGTTTGACCTGGTTTCAAACGACGGGTTCATTTCTGACTCGAAGCTTAGGTTCATGTTTGACCTGGCTTCAAATGACGGATTCTTGTCTAACTCGAAGTTTAGGTTCATGTTTGACCTAGTTTCAAACAACGGGTTCATGTCTTACTCGAAGTTTAGGTTCATGTTTGACTTGGTTTCAAACGATGAGGGCATGTCTGACTCGATGTTTAGGTTCATATTTGAACTGGTTTCAAAAAACGGGTTCATGTCTGACTCAAAATTTAGGTTCATGTTTGACCTGGTTTCAAACAACGGGTTCATGTTTGACTCGAAGTTTAGGTTCATGTTTGACCTGGTTTCAAACAATGGGTTCATGTCTGACTCAAAGTTTAGGTTCATGTTTGACCTGGTTTCAAACGACGGGTTCATGTCTGACTCGAGGTTTAGGTTCATGTTTGACATGGTTTCAAATGACGGGTTCATGTCTGACTAGAAGTTTAGGCTCATGTTTGACCTGGTTTCAAACAACGAGTTCATATCTGACTCGAAGTTTAGGTTCATGTTTGACCTGAGTTCAAACAACGGGTTCATATCTGACTCGAAGTTTAGGTTCATGTATTACCTGGTCTCAAACAATGGGTTCATGTCTGACTCGAAGTTTAAGTTCCTGTTTGACCTGGCTTCAAATGACGGGTTCATGTCTAACTCGAAGTTTAGGTTCATGTTTGACCTGGTTTCAAACAATGGGTTCATGTCTGACTCAAAGTTTAGGTTCATGTTTGACCTGGTTTCAAACGACGGGTTCATGTCTGACTCGAAGTTTAGGTTCATGTTTGACCTTGTTTCAAACGACGGGTTCATGTCTGACTCGATGTTTAGGTTCATATTTGACCTGGTTTCAAATGACGGTTTCATGTCTGACTCGAGCTTTAGGTTCATGTTTGACATGGTTTCAAATGACGGGTTCATGTCTGACTAGAAGTTTAGGTTCATGTTTTACCTGGTTTAAACGACGGGTTCATGTCTGACTGGAAGTTTAGTTTCATGTTTAACCTGGTTTCAAACAACGAGTTCATATCTGACTCGAGGTTTAGGTTCATGTTTGACATGGTTTCAAATGACGGGTTCATGTCTGACTAGAAGTTTAGGCTAATGTTTGACCTGGTTTCAAACAACGAGTTCATATCTGACTCGAAGTTTAGGTTCATGTTTGACCTGAGTTCAAACAACGGGTTCATATCTGACTCGAAGTTTAGGTTCATGTTTGACCTGGTTTCAAACAACGGGTTCATGTCTGACTCGAAGTTTAAGTTCCTGTTTGACCTGGCTTCAAATGACGGGTTCATGTCTAACTCGAAGTTTAGGTTCATGTTTGACCTGGTTTCAAACAATGGGTTCATGTCTAACTCAAAGTTTAGGTTCATGTTTGACCTGGTTTCAAACGACGGGTTCATGTCTGACTCGAAGTTTAGGTTCATGTTTGACCTTGTTTCAAACGACGGGTTCATGTCTGACTCGATGTTTAGGTTCATATTTGACCTGGTTTCAAATGACAGTTTCATGTCTGACTCGAGCTTTAGGTTCATGTTTGACATGGTTTCAAACAACGGGTTCATGTCTGACTCGATGTTTAGGTTCATGTTTGACCTGGTTTCAAACAACGGGTTCATGTTTGACTCGAAGTTTAGGTTCATGTTTGACCTGGTTTCAAACAACGGGTTCATGACTGACTCGAAGTTTAGGTTCATGTATCACCTGGTTTCAAACAACGGGTTCATGTCTGACTCGAAGTTTAGGCTCATGTTTGACCTGGTTCAAACGACGGGTACATGTCTGAGTGGAAGTTTAGGTTCATGTTTGACCTGGTTTCAAACAACGGGTTCATCTCTGACTCGAAGTTTAGGTTCATGTTTGACCTGATTTCAAACAACGGGTTCATGTCTGACTCGAAGTTTAGGTTCATGTTTGACCTAGTTTCAAACAACGGGTTCATGTCTGACTCGAAGTTTAAGTTCATGTTTTACCTGGCTTCAAATGACGGGTTCATGTCTGACTCGAAGTTTAGGTTCATGTTTAACTTGGTTTCAAACAACGGGTTCATGTCTGACTCGAAGTTTAGGTTTAGGTTTGACCTGGTTTCAAACGACGGGTTCATGTCTGACTCGAACTTAGGTTCATGTTTGACCTGGCTTAAAACGACGGATTCTTGTCTAACTCGACGTTTAGGTTCATGTCTGACTCGAAGTTTAGGTTCATGTTTGACCTGGTTTCAAACAACGGGTTCATGTCTTACTCGAAGCTTAGGTTCATGTTTGACTTGGTTTCAAACGATGGGGGCATGTCTGACTCGATGTTTAGGTTCATGTTTGACCTGGTTTCAAAAAACGGGTTCATGTCTGACTCAAAGTTTAGGTTCATGTTTGACCTAGTTTCAAACAACGGATTCATGTTTGACTCGAAGTTTAGGTTCATGTTTGACCTGGTTTCAAACAATGGGTTCATGTCTGACTCAAAGTTTAGGTTCATGTTTGACCTAGTTTCAAATGACGAGTTCATGTCTGACTCGAAGTTTAGGATCATGTTTGACCTGGTTTCAAACAACGGGTTCATGTCTGACTCGAAGTTTAGGTTCATGTGTGTCCTGGTTTCAAACGACGGGTTCATGTCTGACTCGATGTTTAGGTTCATGTTTGACCTGGTTTCAAACAACAGGTTCATGTCTGACTCGAAGTTTAGGTTCATGTTTGACCAGGTTTCAAACAACGGGTTCATGTCTATTTCGAAGTTTAGGCTCATGTTTGACCTGGTTTCAAACAACGGGTTCATGTCTGACTCGAAGTTTTGGTTCATGTTTGACCTGGTTTCAAACAACGGGTTCATGTCTGACTCGAAGTTTAAGTTCATGTTTGACCTGGCTTCAAATGACAGGTTCATGTCTGACTCGAAGTTTAGGTTCATGTTTGACCTGGTTTCAAACAACAGGTTCATGTCTGACTCGAAGTTTAGGTTCATGTTTGACCTGGTTTCAAACAACGGGTTCATGTCTGACTCAAAGTTTAGGTTCAGGTTTGACCTGGTTTCAAATGAGGGGTTCATGTCTGACTCGAAGCTTAGGTTCATGTTTGACCTGGTTCAAATGACGAGTTCATGTCTGACTCGAAGTTTAGGTTTAGGTTTGACCTGGTTTCAAACGACGGGTTCATGTCTGACTCGAAGTTTAGGTTCATGTTTGACCTGGTTTCAAACAACTGGTTCATGTCTGACTCGAAGTTTAGGTTCAGGTTTGACCTGGTTTCAAACGAAGGGTTCATGTCTGACTCGAAGCTTAGGTTCATGTTTGACCTGGTTCAAATGACGGGTTCATGTCTGAATCGAAGTTTAGGTTCATGTTTGACCTAGTTTCAAACAACGGGTTCATGTCTGACTCGAAGTTTAGTTTCATGTTTGACCTGAGTTCAAACAACGGGTTCATATCTGGCTCGAAGTTTAGGTTCATGTTTGACTTAGTTTCAAACAACGGGTTCATGTCTGACTCGAAGTTTAGGGTCATGTTTGACCTGGTTTCAAACAACGGGTTCATGTCTGACTCGAAGTTTAGGGTCATGTTTGACCTGGTTTCAAACAACGGGTTCATGACTGACTCGAAGTTTAGGTTCATGTTTCACCTGGTCTCAAACAACGGGTTTATTGTCTGACTCAAAGTTTAGGCTCATGTTTGACCTGGTTCAAACGACGGGCACATGTCTGACTGGAAGTTTAGGTTCATGTTTGACCTGGTTTCAAACAACGAGTTCATATCTGACTCGAAGTTTAGGTTCATGTTTGACCTTGTTTCAAACGACGGGTTCATGTCTGACTCGATGTTTAGGTTCATATTTGACCTGGTTTCAAATGACGGTTTCATGTCTGACTCGAGCTTTAGGTTCATGTTTGACATGGTTTCAAATGACGGGTTCATGTCTGACTAGAAGTTTAGGTTCATGTTTGACCTGGTTTCAAACAACAGGTATATGTCTGACTCAAAGTTTAGGTTCATGTTTAACTTGGTTTCAAACAACGGGTTCATGTCTGACTCGAAGTTTAGGTTTAGGTTTGACCTGGATTCAAACGAAGGGTTCATGTCTGACTCGAACTTAGGTTCATGTTTGACCTGGCTTAAAACGACGGATTCTTGTCTAACTCGAAGTTTAGGTTCATGTTTGACCTGGTTTCAAACAACGGGTTCATGTCTTACTCGAAGCTTAGGTTCATGTTTAACTTGGTTTCAAACGATGGGGGCATGTCTGACTCGATGTTTAGGTTCATGTTTGACCTGGTTTCAAAAAACGGGCTCATGTCTGACTCGATGTTTAGGTTCATGTTTCACCTGGTTTCAAACAACGTGTTCATGTTTGACTCGAAGTTTAGGTTCATGTTTGACCTGGGGTCAAACAATGGGTTCATGTCTGACTCGAAGTTTAGGATCATGTTTGACCTGGTTTCAAACAACGGGTTCATGTCTGACTCGAAGTTTAGGTTCATGTGTGTCCTGGTTTTAAACGACGGGTTCATGTCTGACTCGATGTTTAGGTTCATGTTTGACCTGGTTTCAAAAAACGGGTTCATGTCTGACTCAAAGTTTAGGTTCATGTTTGACCTAGTTTCAAACAACGGATTCATGTTTGACTCGAAGTTTAGGTTCATGTTTGACCTGGTTTCAAACAATGGGTTCATGTCTGACTCAAAGTTTAGGTTCATGTTTGACCTAGTTTCAAATGACGAGTTCATGTCTGACTCGAAGTTTAGGATCATGTTTGACCTGGTTTCAAACAACGGGTTCATGTCTGACTCGAAGTTTAGGTTCATGTGTGTCCTGGTTTCAAACGACGGGTTCATGTCTGACTCGATGTTTAGGTTCATGTTTGACCTGGTTTCAAACAACAGGTTCATGTCTGACTCGAAGTTTAGGTTCATGTTTGACCAGGTTTCAAACAACGGGTTCATGTCTATTTCGAAGTTTAGGCTCATGTTTGACCTGGTTTCAAACAACGGGTTCATGTCTGACTCGAAGTTTTGGTTCATGTTTGACCTGGTTTCAAACAACAGGTTCATGTCTGACTCGAAGTTTAGGTTCATGTTTGACCTAGTTTCAAACAACGGGTTCATGTCTGACTCAAAGTTTAGGTTCAGGTTTGACCTGGTTTCAAATGAGGGGTTCATGTCTGACTCGAAGCTTAGGTTCATGTTTGACCTGGTTCAAATGACGAGTTCATGTCTGACTCGAAGTTTAGGTTTAGGTTTGACCTGGTTTCAAACGACGGGTTCATGTCTGACTCGAAGTTTAGGTTCATGTTTGACCTGGTTTCAAACAACTGGTTCATGTCTGACTCGAAGTTTAGGTTCAGGTTTGACCTGGTTTCAAACGAAGGGTTCATGTCTGACTCGAAGCTTAGGTTCATGTTTGACCTGGTTCAAATGACGGGTTCATGTCTGAATCGAAGTTTAGGTTCATGTTTGACCTAGTTTCAAACAACGGGTTCATGTCTGACTCGAAGTTTAGTTTCATGTTTGACCTGAGTTCAAACAACGGGTTCATATCTGGCTCGAAGTTTAGGTTCATGTTTGACTTAGTTTCAAACAACGGGTTCATGTTTGATTCGATGTTTAGGTTCATGTTTGACCTGGTTTCAAACAACGGGTTCATGTCTGACTCGAAGTTTAGGGTCATGTTTGACCTGGTTTCAAACAACGGGTTCATGACTGACTCGAAGTTTAGGTTCATGTTTCACCTGGTCTCAAACAACGGGTTTATTGTCTGACTCAAAGTTTAGGCTCATGTTTGACCTGGTTCAAACGACGGGCACATGTCTGACTGGAAGTTTAGGTTCATGTTTGACCTGGTTTCAAACAACGAGTTCATATCTGACTCGAAGTTTAGGTTCATGTTTGACCTTGTTTCAAACGACGGGTTCATGTCTGACTCGATGTTTAGGTTCATATTTGACCTGGTTTCAAATGACGGTTTCATGTCTGACTCGAGCTTTAGGTTCATGTTTGACATGGTTTCAAATGACGGGTTCATGTCTGACTAGAAGTTTAGGTTCATGTTTGACCTGGTTTCAAACAACAGGTATATGTCTGACTCAAAGTTTAGGTTCATGTTTAACTTGGTTTCAAACAACGGGTTCATGTCTGACTCGAAGTTTAGGTTTAGGTTTGACCTGGATTCAAACGAAGGGTTCATGTCTGACTCGAACTTAGGTTCATGTTTGACCTGGCTTAAAACGACGGATTCTTGTCTAACTCGAAGTTTAGGTTCATGTTTGACCTGGTTTCAAACAACGGGTTCATGTCTTACTCGAAGCTTAGGTTCATGTTTAACTTGGTTTCAAACGATGGGGGCATGTCTGACTCGATGTTTAGGTTCATGTTTGACCTGGTTTCAAAAAACGGGCTCATGTCTGACTCGATGTTTAGGTTCATGTTTCACCTGGTTTCAAACAACGTGTTCATGTTTGACTCGAAGTTTAGGTTCATGTTTGACCTGGGGTCAAACAATGGGTTCATGTCTGACTCGAAGTTTAGGATCATGTTTGACCTGGTTTCAAACAACGGGTTCATGTCTGACTCGAAGTTTAGGTTCATGTGTGTCCTGGTTTTAAACGACGGGTTCATGTCTGACTCGATGTTTAGGTTCATGTTTGACCTGGTTTCAAACAACAGGTTCATGTCTGACTCAAAGTTTAGGTTCATGTTTGACCAGGTTTCAAACAACGGGTTCATGTCTGTTTCGAAGTTTAGGTTCATGTTTGACCTGGTTTCAAACAACGGGTTCATGTCTGACTCAATGTTTAGGTTCATGTTTGACCTGGTTTCAAACGAGGGGTTCATGTCTGACTCGAAGTTTAGGTTCATGTTTGACCTGGTTTCAAACAACGGGTTCATGTCTGACTCGAAGTTTAGGTTCATGTTTGACCTGGTTCAAACGACGGGTTCATGTCTGACTCGAAGTTTAGGTTCATGTTTGACCTGGTTTCAAACGACGGGTTCATGTCTGACTCGAAGTTTAGGTTCATGTTTGACCTGGCTTCAAATGACGGGTTCATGTCTGACTCGAAGTTTAGGTTCATGTTTTACCTTGTTTCAAACAACGGGTTCATGTCTGACTCGAAGTTTAGGTTCAGGTTTGACCTGGTTTCAAACGAGGGGTTCATGTCTGACTCGAAGCTTAGGTTCATGTTTGACCTGGTTCAAATGACGGGTTCATGTCTGACTCGAAGTTTAGGTTCATGTTTGACCTGGTTTCAAACAACGGGTTCATGTCTGACTCGAAGTTTAGTTTCATGTTTGACCTGAGTTCAAACAACGGGTTCATATCGGACTCGAAGCTTAGGTTCATGTTTGACCTGGTTCAAATGACGGGTTCATGTCTGACTCGAAGTTTAGGTTCATGTTTGACCTGGTTTCAAACAACGGGTTCATGTCTGACTCGAAGTTTAGTTTCATGTTTGACCTGAGTTCAAACAACGGGTTCATATCTGGCTCGAAGTTTAGGTTCATGTATGACCTGGTTTCAAACAACGGGTTCATGTCTGACTCGATGTTTAGGTTCATGTTTGACCTGGTTTCAAACAACGGGTTCATGTCTGACTCGAAGTTTAGGTTTATGTTTGACCTGGTTTCAAACAACGGGTTCATGTCTGACTCGAAGTTTAAGTTCATGTTTGACCTGGCTTCAAATGATGGGTTCATGTCTGACTCGAAGTTTAGGTTCATGTTTGACCTGGTTTCAAACAACAGGTATATGTCTGACTCAAAGTTTAGGTTCATGTTTAACTTGGTTTCAAACAACGGGTTCATGTCTGACTCGAAGTTTAGGTTTAGGTTTGACCTGGATTCAAACGAAGGGTTCATGTCTCACTCGAACTTAGGTTCATGTTTGACCTGGCTTAAAACGACGGATTCTTGTCTAACTCGAAGTTTAGGTTCATGTTTGACCTGGTTTCAAACAACGGGTTCATGTCCTACTCGAAGCTTAGGTTCAAGTTTGACTTGGTTTCAAACGATGGGGGCATGTCTGACTCGATGTTTAGGTTCATGTTTGACCTGGTTTCAAAAAACGGGCTCATGTCTGACTCGATGTTTAGGTTCATGTTTCACCTGGTTTCAAACAACGTGTTCATGTTTGACTCGAAGGTTAGGTTCATCTTTGACCTGGTTTCAAACAATGGGTTCATGTCTGACTCAAAGTTTAGGTTCATGTTTGACCTAGATTCAAACGACGAGTTCATGTCTGACTCGAAGTTTAGGATCATGTTTGACCTGGTTTCAAACAACGGGTTCATGTCTGACTCGAAGTTTAGGTTCATGTGTGTCCTGGTTTCAAACGACGGGTTCATGTCTGACTCGATGTTTAGGTTCTTGTTTGACCTGGTTTTAAACAACAGGTTCATGTCTGACTCGAAGTTTAGGTTCATGTTTGACCAGGTTTCAAACAACGGGTTCATGTCTGTTTCGAAGTTTAGGTTCATGTTTGACCTGATTTCAAACAACGGGTTCATGTCTGACTCGAAATTTAGGTTCATGTTTAACCTAGTTTCAAACAACGGGTTCATGTCTGACTCGAAGTTTAAGTTCATGTTTGACCTGGCTTCAAATGACGGCTTCATGTCTGACTCAAAGTTTAGGTTCATGTTTGACCTGGTTTCAAACAACAGGTTCATGTCTGACTCGAAGTTTAGGTTCATGTTTAACTTGGTTTCAAACAACGGGTTCATGTCTGACTCGAAGTTTAGGTTTAGGTTTGACCTGGTTTTAAACGACGGGTTCATGTCTGACTCGAAGGTTAGGTTCATGTTTGACCTGGCTACAAACGACGGATTCTTGTCTAAATCGAAGTTTAGGTTCATGTTTGACCTGGTTTCAAACAACGGGTTCATGTCTGACTCGAAGTTTAGGTTCATGTTTTACCTGGTTTCAAACAACGGGTTCATGTCTGACTCGAAGTTTAAGTTCCTGTCTGACCTGGCTTCAAATGACGGGTTCATGTCTAACTCGAAGTTTAGGTTCATGTTTGACCTGGTTTCAAAAAATGGGTTCATGTCTGACTCGAAGTTTAGGTTCATGTTTGACCTGGTTTCAAACGACGGGTTCATGTCTGCCTCGAAGTTTAGGTTCATGTTTGACCTGGTTTCAAATAACTGGTTCATGTCTGACTCGAAGTTTAGGTTCATGTTTGACCTGGTTTCAAACAACGGGTTCATGTCTGACTCGAAGTTTAGGTTCAGGTTTGACCTGGTATCAAACGAGGGGTTCATGTCTGACTCGAAGCTTAGGTTCATGTTTGACCTGGTTCAAATAACGGGTTCATGTCTGACTCGAAGTTTAGGTTCATGTTTGACCTGGTTTCAAACAACGGGTTCATGTCTGACTCGAAGTTTAGTTTCATGTTTGACCTGAGTTCAAACAACGGGTTCATATCTGGCTCGAAGTTTAGGTTCATGTTTGACCTGGTTTCAAACAACGGGTTCATGTCTGACTCGATGTTTAGGTTCATGTTTGACCTGGTTTCAAACAACGGGTTCATGTCTGACGCGAAGTTTAGGTTCATGTTTGACCTGGTTTCAAACAACGGGTTCATGTCTGACTCGAAGTTTAGGTTCATGTTTGACCTGGTTTCAAACAACGGGTTCATGTCTGACTCGAAGTTTAGGTTCATGTTTGACCTGGTTTCAAACAATGGGTTCATGTCTGACTCAAAGTTTAGGTTCATGTTTGACCTGGTTTGAAACGACGGGTTCATGTCTGACTCGAAGTTTAGGTTCATGTTTGACCTGGTTTCAAACAACTGGTTCATGTCTGACTCGAAGTTTAGGATCATGTTTGACCTGGTTTCAAACAACGGGTTCATGTCTGACTCGAAGTTTAGGTTCAGGTTTGACCTGGTTTCAAACAACTGGTTCATGTCTGACTCGAAGTTTAGGTTCATGTTTGACCTGGTTTCAAACAACGGGTTCATGTCTGACTCGAAGTTTAGGTTCATGTTTTACCTGGTTTCAAACAACGGGTTCATGTCTGACTCGAAGTTTAAGTTCCTGTCTGACCTGGCTTCAAATGACGGGTTCATGTCTAACTCGAAGTTTAGGTTCATGTTTGACCTGGTTTCAAACAATGGGTTCATGTCTGACTCGAAGTTTAGGTTCATGTTTGACCTGGTTTCAAACGACGGGTTCATGTCTGACTCGACGTTTAGGATCATGTTTGACCTGGTTTCAAACAACGGGTTCATGACTGACTCGAAGTTTAGGTTCATGTTTCACCTGGTCTCAAACAACGGGTTTATGTCTGACTCGAAGTTTAGGTTCATGTTTGACCTGGTTTCAAACAACGGGTTCATGTCTGACTCGAAGTTTAGTTTCATGTTTGACCTGAGTTCAAACAACGGGTTCATATCTGGCTCGAAGTTTAGGTTCATGTTTGACCTAGTTTCAAACAACGGGTTCATGTCTGACTCGATGTTTAGGTTCATGTTTGACCTGGTTTCAAACAACGGGTTCATGTCTGACTCGAAGTTTAGGTTCATGTTTGACCTGGTTTCAAACAACGGGTTCATGACTGACTTGAAGTTTAGGTTCATGTTTCACCTGGTCTCAAACAACGGATTTATGTCTGACTCGAAGTTTAGGCTCATGTTTGACCTGGTTCAAACGACGGGCACATGTCTGACTGGAAGTTTAGGTTCATGTTTGACCTGGTTTCAAACAACGAGTTCATATCTGACTCGAAGTTTAGGTTCATGTTTGACCTTTTTTCAAACGACGGGTTCATGTCTGACTCGATGTTTAGGTTCATATTTGACCTGGTTTCAAATGACGGTTTCATGTCTGACTCGAGCTTTAGGTTCATGTTTGACATGGTTTCAAATGACGGGTTCATGTCTGACTAGAAGTTTAGGTTCATGTTTGGCCTGGTTTCAAACAACAGGTATATGTCTGACTCAAAGTTTAGGTTCATGTTTAACTTGGTTTCAAACAACGGGTTCATGTCTGACTCGAAGTTTAGGTTTAGGTTTGACTTGGATTCAAACGAAGGGTTCATGTCTGACTCGAACTTAGGTTCATGTTAGACCTGGCTTAAAACGACGGATTCTTGTCTAACTCGAAGTTTAGGTTCATGTTTGACCTGGTTTCAAACAACGGGTTCATGTCTTACTCGAAGCTTAGGTTCATGTTTGACTTGGTTTCAAACGATGGGGGCATGTCTGATTCGATGTTTAGGTTCATGTTTGACCTGGTTTCAAACAACGGGTTCATGTCTGACTCGAAGTTTAGGTTCAGGTTTGACCTGGTTTCAAACAACTGGTTCATGTCTGACTCGAAGTTTAGGTTCATGTTTGACCTGGTTTCAAACAACGGGTTCATGTCTGACTCGAAGTTTAGGTTCATGTTTTACCTGGTTTCAAACAACGGGTTCATGTCTGACTTGAAGTTTAAGTTCCTGTCTGACCTGGCTTCAAATGACGGGTTCATGTCTAACTCGAAGTTTAGGTTCATGTTTGACCTGGTTTCAAACAATGGGTTCATGTCTGACTCGAAGTTTAGGTTCATGTTTGACCTGGTTTCAAACGACGGGTTCATGTCTGACTCGACGTTTAGGATCATGTTTGACCTGGTTTCAAACAACGGGTTCATGACTGACTCGAAGTTTAGGTTCATGTTTCACCTGGTCTCAAACAACGGGTTTATGTCTGACTCGAAGTTTAGGTTCATGTTTGACCTGGTTTCAAACAACGGGTTCATGTCTGACTCGAAGTTTAGTTTCATGTTTGACCTGAGTTCAAACAACGGGTTCATATCTGGCTCAAAGTTTAGGTTCATGTTTGACCTGGTTTCAAACAACGGGTTCATGTCTGACTCGATGTTTAGGTTCATGTTTGACCTGGTTTCAAACAACGGGTTCATGTCTGACTCGAAGTTTAGGTTCATGTTTGACCTGGTTTCAAACAACGGGTTCATGTCTGACTCGAAGTTTAGGTTCATGTTTGACCTGGTTTCAAACAATGGGTTCATGTCTGACTCAAAGTTTAGGTTCATGTTTGACCTGGTTTGAAACGACGGGTTCATGTCTGACTCGAAGTTTAGGTTCATGTTTGACCTGGTTTCAAACAACTGGTTCATGTCTGACTCGAAGTTTAGGATCATGTTTGACCTGGTTTCAAACAACGGGTTCATGTCTGACTCGAAGTTTAGGTTCAGGTTTGACCTGGTTTCAAACAACTGGTTCATGTCTGACTCGAAGTTTAGGTTCATGTTTGACCTGGTTTCAAACTACGGGTTCATGTCTGACTCGAAGTTTAGGTTCATGTTTTACCCGGTTTCAAACAACGGGTTCGTGTCTGACTCGAAGTTTAAGTTCCTGTCTGACCTGGCTTCAAATGACGGGTTCATGTCTAACTCGAAGTTTAGGTTCATGTTTGACCTGGTTTCAAACAATGGGTTCATGTCTGACTCGAAGTTTAGGTTCATGTTTGACCTGGTTTCAAACGACGGGTTCATGTCTGACTCGACGTTTAGGATCATGTTTGACCTGGTTTCAAACAACGGGTTCATGACTGACTCGAAGTTTAGGTTCATGTTTCACCTGGTCTCAAACAACGGGTTTATGTCTGACTCGAAGTTTAGGTTCATGTTTGACCTGGTTTCAAACAACGGGTTCATGTCTGACTCGAAGTTTAGTTTCATGTTTGACCTGAGTTCAAACAACGGGTTCATATCTGGCTCGAAGTTTAGGTTCATGTTTGACCTAGTTTCAAACAACGGGTTCATGTCTGACTCGATGTTTAGGTTCATGTTTGACCTGGTTTCAAACAACGGGTTCATGTCTGACTCGAAGTTTAGGTTCATGTTTGACCTGGTTTCAAACAACGGGTTCATGACTGACTTGAAGTTTAGGTTCATGTTTCACCTGGTCTCAAACAAAGGGTTTATGTCTGACTCGAAGATTAGGCTCATGTTTGACCTGGTTCAAACGACGGGCACATGTCTGACTGGAAGTTTAGGTTCATGTTTGACCTGGTTTCAAACAACGAGTTCATATCTGACTCGAAGTTTAGGTTCATGTTTGACCTTTTTTCAAACGACGGGTTCATGTCTGACTCGATGTTTAGGTTCATATTTGACCTGTTTTCAAATGACGGTTTCATGTCTGACTCGAGCTTTAGGTTCATGTTTGACATGGTTTCAAATGACGGGTTCATGTCTGACTAGAAGTTTAGGTTCATGTTTGGCCTGGTTTCAAACAACAGGTATATGTCTGACTCAAAGTTTAGGTTCATGTTTAACTTGGTTTCAAACAACGGGTTCATGTCTGACTCGAAGTTTAGGTTTAGGTTTGACCTGGATTCAAATGAAGGGTTCATGTCTGACTCGAACTTAGGTTCATGTTTGACCTGGCTTAAAACGACGGGTTCATGACTGACTTGAAGTTTAGGTTCATGTTTCACCTGGTCTCAAACAACGGGTTTATGTCTGACTCGAAGATTAGGCTCATGTTTGACCTGGTTCAAACGACGGGCACATGTCTGACTGGAAGTTTAGGTTCATGTTTGACCTGGTTTCAAACAACGAGTTCATATCTGACTCGAAGTTTTGGTTCATGTTTGACCTTTTTTCAAACGACGGGTTCATGTCTGACTCGATGTTTAGGTTCATATTTGACCTGGTTTCAAATGACGGTTTCATGTCTGACTCGAGCTTTAGGTTCATGTTTGACATGGTTTCAAATGACGGGTTCATGTCTGACTAGAAGTTTAGCTTCATGTTTGGCCTGGTTTCAAACAACAGGTATATGTCTGACTCAAAGTTTAGGTTCATGTTTAACTTGGTTTCAAACAACGGGTTCATGTCTGACTCGAAGTTTAGGTTTAGGTTTGACCTGGATTCAAACGAAGGGTTCATGTCTGACTCGAACTTAGGTTCATGTTTGACCTGGCTTAAAATGACGGATTCTTGTCTAACTCGAAGTTTAGGTTCATGTTTGACCTGGTTTCAAACAACGGGTTCATGTCTTACTCGAAGCTTAGGTTCATGTTTGACTTGGTTTCAAACGATGGGGGTATGTCTGACTCGATGTTTAGGTTCATGTTTGACCTGGTTTCAAAAAACGGGCTCATGTCTGACTCGATGTTTAGGTTCATGTTTCACCTGGTTTCAAACAACGTGTTCATGTTTGACTCGAAGTTTAGGTTCATGTTTGACCTGGGGTCAAACAATGGGTTCATGTCTGACTCGAAGTTTAGGATCATGTTTGACCTGGTTTCAAACAACGGGTTCAGGTCTGACTCGAAGTTTAGGTTCATGTGTGTCCTGGTTTTAAACGACGGGTTCATGTCTGACTCGATGTTTAGGTTCATGTTTGACCAGGTTTCAAACAACAGGTTCATGTCTGACTCGAAGTTTAGGTTCATGTTTGACCTGGTTTCAAACTACGGGTTCATGTCTGACTCGAAGTTTAGGTTCATGTTTTACCTGGTTTCAAACAACGGGTTCGTGTCTGACTCGAAGTTTAAGTTCCTGTCTGACCTGGCTTCAAATGACGGGTTCATGTCTAACTCGAAGTTTAGGTTCATGTTTGACCTGGTTTCAAACAATGGGTTCATGTCTGACTCGAAGTTTAGGTTCATGTTTGACCTGGTTTCAAACGACGGGTTCATGTCTGACTCGACGTTTAGGATCATGTTTGACCTGGTTTCAAACAACGGGTTCATGACTGACTCGAAGTTTAGGTTCATGTTTCACCTGGTCTCAAACAACGGGTTTATGTCTGACTCGAAGTTTAGGTTCATGTTTGACCTGGTTTCAAACAACGGGTTCATGTCTGACTCGAAGTTTAGTTTCATGTTTGACCTGAGTTCAAACAACGGGTTCATATCTGGCTCGAAGTTTAGGTTCATGTTTGACCTAGTTTCAAACAACGGGTTCATGTCTGACTCGATGTTTAGGTTCATGTTTGACCTGGTTTCAAACAACGGGTTCATGTCTGACTCGAAGTTTAGGTTCATGTTTGACCTGGTTTCAAACAACGGGTTCATGACTGACTTGAAGTTTAGGTTCATGTTTCACCTGGTCTCAAACAAAGGGTTTATGTCTGACTCGAAGATTAGGCTCATGTTTGACCTGGTTCAAACGACGGGCACATGTCTGACTGGAAGTTTAGGTTCATGTTTGACCTGGTTTCAAACAACGAGTTCATATCTGACTCGAAGTTTAGGTTCATGTTTGACCTTTTTTCAAACGACGGGTTCATGTCTGACTCGATGTTTAGGTTCATATTTGACCTGTTTTCAAATGACGGTTTCATGTCTGACTCGAGCTTTAGGTTCATGTTTGACATGGTTTCAAATGACGGGTTCATGTCTGACTAGAAGTTTAGGTTCATGTTTGGCCTGGTTTCAAACAACAGGTATATGTCTGACTCAAAGTTTAGGTTCATGTTTAACTTGGTTTCAAACAACGGGTTCATGTCTGACTCGAAGTTTAGGTTTAGGTTTGACCTGGATTCAAATGAAGGGTTCATGTCTGACTCGAACTTAGGTTCATGTTTGACCTGGCTTAAAACGACGGGTTCATGACTGACTTGAAGTTTAGGTTCATGTTTCACCTGGTCTCAAACAACGGGTTTATGTCTGACTCGAAGATTAGGCTCATGTTTGACCTGGTTCAAACGACGGGCACATGTCTGACTGGAAGTTTAGGTTCATGTTTGACCTGGTTTCAAACAACGAGTTCATATCTGACTCGAAGTTTAGGTTCATGTTTGACCTTTTTTCAAACGACGGGTTCATGTCTGACTCGATGTTTAGGTTCATATTTGACCTGGTTTCAAATGACGGTTTCATGTCTGACTCGAGCTTTAGGTTCATGTTTGACATGGTTTCAAATGACGGGTTCATGTCTGACTAGAAGTTTAGGTTCATGTTTGGCCTGGTTTCAAACAACAGGTATATGTCTGACTCAAAGTTTAGGTTCATGTTTAACTTGGTTTCAAACAACGGGTTCATGTCTGACTCGAAGTTTAGGTTTAGGTTTGACCTGGATTCAAACGAAGGGTTCATGTCTGACTCGAACTTAGGTTCATGTTTGACCTGGCTTAAAATGACGGATTCTTGTCTAACTCGAAGTTTAGGTTCATGTTTGACCTGGTTTCAAACAACGGGTTCATGTCTTACTCGAAGCTTAGGTTCATGTTTGACTTGGTTTCAAACGATGGGGGTATGTCTGACTCGATGTTTAGGTTCATGTTTGACCTGGTTTCAAAAAACGGGCTCATGTCTGACTCGATGTTTAGGTTCATGTTTCACCTGGTTTCAAACAACGTGTTCATGTTTGACTCGAAGTTTAGGTTCATGTTTGACCTGGGGTCAAACAATGGGTTCATGTCTGACTCGAAGTTTAGGATCATGTTTGACCTGGTTTCAAACAACGGGTTCAGGTCTGACTCGAAGTTTAGGTTCATGTGTGTCCTGGTTTTAAACGACGGGTTCATGTCTGACTCGATGTTTAGGTTCATGTTTGACCAGGTTTCAAACAACAGGTTCATGTCTGACTCGAAGTTTAGGTTCATGTTTGACCAGGTTTCAAACAACGGGTTCATGTCTGTTTCGAAGTTTAGGTTCATGTTTGACCTGGTTTCAAACAACGGGTTCATGTCTGACTCGATGTTTAGGTTCATGTTTGACCTGGTTTCAAACGAGGGGTTCATGACTGACTCGAAGTTTAGGTTCATGTTTGACCTGGTTTCAAACAACGGGTTCATGTCTGACTAGAAGTTTAGGCTCATGTTTTACCTGGTTCAAACGACGGGTTCATGTCTGACTCGAAGTTTAGGTTCATATTTGACCTGGTTTCAAACAACGGGTTCATGTCTGACTCGAAGTTTAAGTTCATGTTTGACCTGGCTTCAAATGATGGGTTCATGTCTGACTCGAAGTTTAGGTTCATGTTTGACCTGGTTTGAAACAACAGGTTCATCTCTGACTCGAAGTTTAGGTTCATGTTTGACCTGGTTTCAAACAACTGGTTCATGTCTGACTCGAAGTTTAGGTTCAGGTTTGACCTGGTTTCAAATGAAGGGTTCATGTCTGACTCGAAGCTTAGGTTCATGTTTGACCTGGTTCAAATGACGGGTTCATGTTTGACTCGAAGTTAAGGTTCATGTTTGACCTAGTTTCAAACAACGGGTTCATGTCTGACTCGAAGTTTAGTTTCATGTTTGACCTGAGTTCAAACAACGGGTTCATATCTGGCTCGAAGTTTAGGTTCATGTTTGACCTAGTTTCAAACAACGGGTTCATGTCTGATTCGATGTTTAGGTTCATGTTTGACCTGGTTTCAAACAACGGGTTCATGTATGACTCGAAGTTTAGGTTCATGTTTGACCTGGTTTCAAACAACGGGTTCATGACTGACTCGAAGTTAAGGTTCATGTTTCACCTGGTCTCAAACAACGGGTTTATTGTCTGACTCGAAGTTTAGGCTCATGTTTGACCTGGTTCAAACGACGGGCACATGTCTGACTGGAAGTTTAGGTTCATGTTTGACCTGGTTTCTAACAACGAGTTCATATCTGACTCGAAGTTTAGGTTCATGTTTGACCTTGTTTCAAACGACGGGTTCATGTCTGACTCGATGTTTAGGTTCATATTTGACCTGGTTTCAAATGACGGTTTCATGTCTGACTCGAGCTTTAGGTTCATGTTTGACATGGTTTCAAATGACGGGTTCATGTCTGACTAGAAGTTTAGGTTCATGTTTGACCTGGTTTCAAACAACAGGTATATGTCTGACTCAAAGTTTAGGTTCATGTTTAACTTGGTTTCAAACAACGGGTTCATGTCTTACTCGAAGTTTAGGTTTAGGTTTGACCTGGATTCAAACGAAGGGTTCATGTCTGACTCGAACTTAGGTTCATGTTTGACCTGGCTTAAAACGACGGATTCTTGTCTAACTCGAAGTTTAGGTTCATGTTTGACCTGGTTTCAAACAACGGGTTCATGTCTTACTCGAAGCTTAGGTTCATGTTTGACTTGGTTTCAAACGATGGGGGCATGTCTGACTCGATGTTTAGGTTCATGTTTGACCTAGTTTCAAAAAACGAGCTCATGTCTGACTCGATGTTTAGGTTCATGTTTCACCTGGTTTCAAACAACGTGTTCATGTTTGACTCGAAGTTTAGGTTCATGTTTGACCTAGGGTCAAACAATGGGTTCATGTCTGACTCGAAGTTTAGGATCATGTTTGACCTGGTTTCAAACAACGGGTTCATGTCTGACTCGAAGTTTAGGTTCATGTGTGTCCTGGTTTTAAACGACGGGTTCATGTCTGACTCGATGTTTAGGTTCATGTTTGACCTGGTTTCAAACAACAGGTTCATGTCTGACTCGAAGTTTAGGTTCATGTTTGACCAGGATTCAAACAACGGGTTCATGTCTGTTTCGAAGTTTAGGTTCATGTTTGACCTGGTTTCAAACAACGGGTTCATGTCTGACTCGATGTTTAGGTTCATGTTTGACCTGGTTTCAAACGAGGGGTTCATGTCTGACTCGAAGTTTAGGTTCATGTTTGACCTGGTTTCAAACAACGGGTTCATGTCTGACTCGAAGTTTAGGTTCATGTTTGACCTGGTTCAAACAACGGGTTCATGTCTGACTCGAAGTTTAGGTTCATGTTTGACCTGGTTTCAAACGACGGGTTCATGTCTGACTCGAAGTTTAGGTTCATGTTTGACCTAGTTTCAAACAACGGGTTCATGTCTGATTCGATGTTTAGGTTCATGTTTGACCTGGTTTCAAACAACGGGTTCATGTATGACTCGAAGTTTAGGTTCATGTTTGACCTGGTTTCAAACAACGGGTTCATGACTGACTCGAAGTTAAGGTTCATGTTTCACCTGGTCTCAAACAACGGGTTTATTGTCTGACTCGAAGTTTAGGCTCATGTTTGACCTGGTTCAAACGACGGGCACATGTCTGACTGGAAGTTTAGGTTCATGTTTGACCTGGTTTCTAACAACGAGTTCATATCTGACTCGAAGTTTAGGTTCATGTTTGACCTTGTTTCAAACGACGGGTTCATGTCTGACTCGATGTTTAGGTTCATATTTGACCTGGTTTCAAATGACGGTTTCATGTCTGACTCGAGCTTTAGGTTCATGTTTGACATGGTTTCAAATGACGGGTTCATGTCTGACTAGAAGTTTAGGTTCATGTTTGACCTGGTTTCAAACAACAGGTATATGTCTGACTCAAAGTTTAGGTTCATGTTTAACTTGGTTTCAAACAACGGGTTCATGTCTGACTCGAAGTTTAGGTTTAGGTTTGACCTGGATTCAAACGAAGGGTTCATGTCTGACTCGAACTTAGGTTCATGTTTGACCTGGCTTAAAACGACGGATTCTTGTCTAACTCGAAGTTTAGGTTCATGTTTGACCTGGTTTCAAACAACGGGTTCATGTCTTACTCGAAGCTTAGGTTCATGTTTGACTTGGTTTCAAACGATGGGGGCATGTCTGACTCGATGTTTAGGTTCATGTTTGACCTAGTTTCAAAAAACGAGCTCATGTCTGACTCGATGTTTAGGTTCATGTTTCACCTGGTTTCAAACAACGTGTTCATGTTTGACTCGAAGTTTAGGTTCATGTTTGACCTAGGGTCAAACAATGGGTTCATGTCTGACTCGAAGTTTAGGATCATGTTTGACCTGGTTTCAAACAACGGGTTCATGTCTGACTCGAAGTTTAGGTTCATGTGTGTCCTGGTTTTAAACGACGGGTTCATGTCTGACTCGATGTTTAGGTTCATGTTTGACCTGGTTTCAAACAACAGGTTCATGTCTGACTCGAAGTTTAGGTTCATGTTTGACCAGGATTCAAACAACGGGTTCATGTCTGTTTCGAAGTTTAGGTTCATGTTTGACCTGGTTTCAAACAACGGGTTCATGTCTGACTCGATGTTTAGGTTCATGTTTGACCTGGTTTCAAACGAGGGGTTCATGTCTGACTCGAAGTTTAGGTTCATGTTTGACCTGGTTTCAAACAACGGGTTCATGTCTGACTCGAAGTTTAGGTTCATGTTTGACCTGGTTCAAACAACGGGTTCATGTCTGACTCGAAGTTTAGGTTCATGTTTGACCTGGTTTCAAACGACGGGTTCATGTCTGACTCGAAGTTTAGGTTCATGTTTGACCTAGTTTCAAACAACGGGTTCATGTCTGATTCGATGTTTAGGTTCATGTTTGACCTGGTTTCAAACAACGGGTTCATGTATGACTCGAAGTTTAGGTTCATGTTTGACCTGGTTTCAAACAACGGGTTCATGACTGACTCGAAGTTAAGGTTCATGTTTCACCTGGTCTCAAACAACGGGTTTATTGTCTGACTCGAAGTTTAGGCTCATGTTTGACCTGGTTCAAACGACGGGCACATGTCTGACTGGAAGTTTAGGTTCATGTTTGACCTGGTTTCTAACAACGAGTTCATATCTGACTCGAAGTTTAGGTTCATGTTTGACCTTGTTTCAAACGACGGGTTCATGTCTGACTCGATGTTTAGGTTCATATTTGACCTGGTTTCAAATGACGGTTTCATGTCTGACTCGAGCTTTAGGTTCATGTTTGACATGGTTTCAAATGACGGGTTCATGTCTGACTAGAAGTTTAGGTTCATGTTTGACCTGGTTTCAAACAACAGGTATATGTCTGACTCAAAGTTTAGGTTCATGTTTAACTTGGTTTCAAACAACGGGTTCATGTCTGGCTCGAAGTTTAGGTTTAGGTTTGACCTGGATTCAAACGAAGGGTTCATGTCTGACTCGAACTTAGGTTCATGTTTGACCTGGCTTAAAACGATGGATTCTTGTCTAACTCGAAGTTTAGGTTCATGTTTGACCTGGTTTCAAACAACGGGTTCATGTCTTACTCGAAGCTTAGGTTCATGTTTGACTTGGTTTCAAACGATGGGGGCATGTGTGACTCGATGTTTAGGTTCATGTTTGACCTAGTTTCAAAAAACGAGCTCATGTCTGACTCGATGTTTAGGTTCATGTTTCACCTGGTTTCAAACAACGTGTTCATGTTTGACTCGAAGTTTAGGTTCATGTTTGACCTAGGGTCAAACAATGGGTTCATGTCTGACTCGAAGTTTAGGATCATGTTTGACCTGGTTTCAAACAACGGGTTCATGTCTGACTCGAAGTTTAGGTTCATGTGTGTCCTGGTTTTAAACGACGGGTTCATGTCTGACTCGATGTTTAGGTTCATGTTTGACCTGGTTTCAAACAACAGGTTCATGTCTGACTCGAAGTTTAGGTTCATGTTTGACCAGGATTCAAACAACGGGTTCATGTCTGTTTCGAAGTTTAGGTTCATGTTTGACCTGGTTTCAAACAACGGGTTCATGTCTGACTCGATGTTTAGGTTCATGTTTGACCTGGTTTCAAACGAGGGGTTCATGTCTGACTCGAAGTTTAGGTTCATGTTTGACCTGGTTTCAAACAACGGGTTCATGTCTGACTCGAAGTTTAGGTTCATGTTTGACCTGGTTCAAACAACGGGTTCATGTCTGACTCGAAGTTTAGGTTCATGTTTGACCTGGTTTCAAACGACGGGTTCATGTCGGACTCGAAGTTTAGGTTCATGTTTGACCTGGCTTCAAATGACGGGTTCATGTCTGACTCGAAGTTTAGGTTCATGTTTTACCTTGTTTCAAACAACGGGTTCATGTCTGACTCGAAGTTTAGGTTCAGGTTTGACCTGGTTTCAAATGAGGGGTTCATGTCTGACTCGAAGCTTAGGTTCATGTTTGACCTGGATCAAATGACAGGTTCATGTCTGACTCGAAGTTTAGGTTCATGTTTGACCTGGTTTCAAACAACGGGTTCATGTCTGAGTCGAAGTTTAGTTTCATGTTTGACCTGAGTTCAAACAACGGGTTCATATCTGACTCGAAGCTTAGGTTCATGTTTGACCTGGTTCAAATGACGGGTTCATGTCTGACTCGAAGTTTAGGTTCATGTTTGACCTGGTTTCAAACAACGGGTTCATGTCTGACTCGAAGTTTAGTTTCATGTTTGACCTGAGTTCAAACAACGGGTTCATATCTGGCTCGAAGTTTAGGTTCATGTTTGACCTGGTTTTAAACAACGGGTTCATGTCTAACTCGATGTTTAGGTTCATGTTTGACCTGGTTTCAAACAACGGGTTCATGTCTGACTCGAAGTTTAGGTTCATGTTTGACCTGGTTTCAAACAACGGGTTCATGTCTGACTCGAAGTTTAAGTTCATGTTTGACCTGGCTTCAAATGATGGGTTCATGTCTGACTGGAAGTTTAGGTTCATGTTTGACCTGGTTTCAAACAACAGGTATATGTCTGACTCAAAGTTTAGGTTCATGTTTAACTTGGTTTCAAACAACGGGTTCATGTCTGACTCGAAGTTTAGGTTTAGGTTTGACCTGGATTCAAACGAAGGGTTCATGTCTGACTCGAACTTAGGTTCATGTTTGACCTGGCTTAAAACGACGGATTCTTGTCTAACTCGAAGTTTAGGTTCATGTTTGACCTGGTTTCAAACAACGGGTTCATGTCCTACTCGAAGCTTAGGTTCAAGTTTGACTTGGTTTCAAACGATGGGGGCATGTCTGACTCGATGTTTAGGTTCATATTTGACCTGGTTTCAAAAAACGGGCTCATGTCTGACTCGATGTTTAGGTTCATGTTTCAGCTGGTTTCAAACAACGTGTTCATGTTTGACTCGAAGTTTAGGTTCATCTTTGACCTGGTTTCAAACAATGGGTTCATGTCTGACTCAAACTTTAGGTTCATGTTTGACCTAGTTTCAAACGACGAGTTCATGTCTGACTCGAAGTTTAGGATCATGTTTGACCTGGTTTCAAACAACGGGTTCATGTCTGACTCGAAGTTTAGGTTCATGTGTGTCCTGGTTTCAAACGACGGGTTCATGTCTGACTCGATGTTTAGGTTCTTGTTTGACCTGGTTTCAAACAACAGGTTCATGTCTGACTCGAAGTTTAGGTTCATATTTGACCAGGTTTCAAACAACGGGTTCATGTCTGTTTCGAAGTTTAGGTTCATGTTTGACCTGATTTCAAACAACGGGTTCATGTCTGACTCAAAATTTAGGTTCATGTTTAACCTAGTTTCAAACAACGGGTTCATGTCTGACTCGAAGTTTAAGTTCATGTTTGACCTGGCTTCAAATGACGGGTTCATGTCTGACTCGAAGTTTAGGTTCATGTTTGACCTGGTTTCAAACAACAGGTATATGTCTGACTCAAAGTTTAGGTTCATGTTTAACTTGGTTTCAAACAACGGGTTCATGTCTGACTCGAAGTTTAGGTTTAGGTTTGACCTGGATTCAAACGAAGGGTTCATGTCTGACTCGAACTTAGGTTCATGTTTGACCTGGCTTAAAACGACGGATTCTTGTCTAACTCGAAGTTTAGGTTCATGTTTGACCTGGTTTCAAACAACGGGTTCATGTCCTACTCGAAGCTTAGGTTCAAGTTTGACTTGGTTTCAAACGATGGGGGCATGTCTGACTCGATGTTTAGGTTCATATTTGACCTGGTTTCAAAAAACGGGCTCATGTCTGACTCGATGTTTAGGTTCATGTTTCAGCTGGTTTCAAACAACGTGTTCATGTTTGACTCGAAGTTTAGGTTCATCTTTGACCTGGTTTCAAACAATGGGTTCATGTCTGACTCAAACTTTAGGTTCATGTTTGACCTAGTTTCAAACGACGAGTTCATGTCTGACTCGAAGTTTAGGATCATGTTTGACCTGGTTTCAAACAACGGGTTCATGTCTGACTCGAAGTTTAGGTTCATGTGTGTCCTGGTTTCAAACGACGGGTTCATTTCTGACTCGATGTTTAGGTTCTTGTTTGACCTGGTTTCAAACAACAGGTTCATGTCTGACTCGAAGTTTAGGTTCATATTTGACCAGGTTTCAAACAACGGGTTCATGTCTGTTTCGAAGTTTAGGTTCATGTTTGACCTGATTTCAAACAACGGGTTCATGTCTGACTCAAAATTTAGGTTCATGTTTAACCTAGTTTCAAACAACGGGTTCATGTCTGACTCGAAGTTTAAGTTCATGTTTGACCTGGCTTCAAATGACGGGTTCATGTCTGACTCGAAGTTTAGGTTCATGTTTGACCTGGTTTCAAACAACAGGTTCATGTCTGACTCGAAGTTTAGGTTCATGTTTAACTTGGTTTCAAACAACGGGTTCATGTCTGACTCGAAGTTTAGGTTTAGGTTTGACCTGGTTTCAAACGACGGGTTCATGTCTGACTCGAAGGTTAGGTTCATGTTTGACCTGGCTACAAACGACATATTCTTGTCTAAATCGAAGTTTAGGTTCATGTTTGACCAGGTTTCAAACAACGGGTTCATGTCTGACTCGAAGTTTAGGTTCATGTTTTACCTGGTTTCAAACAACGGGTTCATGTCTGACTCGAAGTTTAAGTTCCTGTCTGACCTGGCTTCAAATGACGGGTTCATGTCTAACTCGAAGTTTAGGTTCATGTTTGACCTGGTTTCAAACAATGGGTTCATGTCTGACTCGAAGTTTAGGTTCATGTTTGACCTGGTTTCAAACGACGGATTCATGTCTGCCTCGAATTTTAGGTTCATGTTTGACCTGGTTTCAAATAACTGGTTCATGTCTGACTCGAAGTTTAGGTTCATGTTTGACCTGGTTTCAAACAACGGGTTCATGTCTGACTCGAAGTTTAGGTTCAGGTTTGACCTGGTTTCAAACGAGGGGTTCATGTCTGACTCGAAGCTTAGGTTCATGTTTGACCTGGTTCAAATAACGGGTTCATGTCTGACTCGAAGTTTAGGTTCATGTTTGACCTGGTTTCAAACAACGGGTTCATGTCTGACTCGAAGTTTAGTTTCATGTTTGACCTGAGTTCAAACAACGGGTTCATATCTGGCTCGAAGTTTAGGTTCATGTTTGACCTGGTTTCAAACAACGGGTTCATGTCTGACTCGATGTTTAGGTTCATGTTTGACCTGGTTTCAAACAACGGGTTCATGTCTGACTCAAAGTTTAGGTTCATGTTTGACCTGGTTTCAAACAACGGGTTCATGTCTGACTCGAAGTTTAGGTTCATGTTTGACCTCGTTTCAAACAATGGGTTCATGTCTGACTCAAAGTTTAGGTTCATGTTTGACCTGGTTTGAAACGACAGGTTCATGTCTGACTCGAAGTTTAGGTTCATGTTTGACCTGGTTTCAAACAACTGGTTCATGTCTGACTCGAAGTTTAGGATCATGTTTGACCTGGTTTCAAACAACGGGTTCATGTCTGACTCGAAGTTTAGGTTCAGGTTTGACCTGGTTTCAAACAACTGGTTCATGTCTGACTCGAAGTTTAGGTTCATGTTTGACCTGGTTTCAAACAACGAGTTCATGTCTGACTCGAAGTTTAGGTTCATGTTTTACCTGGTTTCAAACAACGGGTTCATGTCTGACTCAAAGTTTAAGTTCCTGTCTGACCTGGCTTCAAATGACGGGTTCATGTCTAACTCGAAGTTTAGGTTCATGTTTGACCTGGTTTCAAACAATGGGTTCATGTCTGACTCGAAGTTTAGGTTCATGTTTGACCTGGTTTCAAACGACGGGTTCATGTCTGACTCGACGTTTAGGATCATGTTTGACCTGGTTTCAAACAACGGGTTCATGTCTGACTCGAAGTTTAGGTTCATGTTTGACCTGGTTTCAAACAACGGATTCATGTCTGACTCGAAGTTTAGGTTCATGTTTGACCTGGTTTCAAACAATGGGTTCATGTCTGACTCAAAGTTTAGGTTCATGTTTGACCTGGTTTGAAACGACGGGTTCATGTCTGACTCGAAGTTTAGGTTCATGTTTGACCTGGTTTCAAACAACTGGTTCATGTCTGACTCGAAGTTTAGGATCATGTTTGACCTGGTTTCAAACAACGGGTTCATGTCTGACTCGAAGTTTAGGTTCAGGTTTGACCTGGTTTCAAACAACTGGTTCATGTCTGACTCGAAGTTTAGGTTCATGTTTGACCTGGTTTCAAACAACGGGTTCATGTCTGACTCGAAGTTTAGGTTCATGTTTTACCTGGTTTCAAATAACGGGTTCATGTCTGACTCGAAGTTTAAGTTCCTGTCTGACCTGGCTTCAAATGACGGGTTCATGTCTGACTCGAAGTTTAGGTTCATGTTTGACCTGGTTTCAAACAACAGGTTCATGTCTGACTCGAAGTTTAGGTTCATGTTTAACTTGGTTTCAAACAACGGGTTCATGTCTGACTCGAAGTTTAGGTTTAGGTTTGACCTGGTTTCAAACGACGGGTTCATGTCTGACTCGAAGGTTAGGTTCATGTTTGACCTGGCTACAAACGACATATTCTTGTCTAAATCGAAGTTTAGGTTCATGTTTGACCTGGTTTCAAACAACGGGTTCATGTCTGACTCGAAGTTTAGGTTCATGTTTTACCTGGTTTCAAACAACGGGTTCATGTCTGACTCGAAGTTTAAGTTCCTGTCTGACCTGGCTTCAAATGACGGGTTCATGTCTAACTCGAAGTTTAGGTTCATGTTTGACCTGGTTTCAAACAATGGGTTCATGTCTGACTCGATGTTTAGGTTCATGTTTGACCTGGTTTCAAACGACGGATTCATGTCTGCCTCGAATTTTAGGTTCATGTTTGACCTGGTTTCAAATAACTGGTTCATGTCTGACTCGAAGTTTAGGTTCATGTTTGACCTGGTTTCAAACAACGGGTTCATGTCTGACTCGAAGTTTAGGTTCAGGTTTGACCTGGTTTCAAACGAGGGGTTCATGTCTGACTCGAAGCTTAGGTTCATGTTTGACCTGGTTCAAATAACGGGTTCATGTCTGACTCGAAGTTTAGGTTCATGTTTGACCTGGTTTCAAACAACGGGTTCATGTCTGACTCGAAGTTTAGTTTCATGTTTGACCTGAGTTCAAACAACGGGTTCATATCTGGCTCGAAGTTTAGGTTCATGTTTGACCTGGTTTCAAACAACGGGTTCATGTCTGACTCGATGTTTAGGTTCATGTTTGACCTGGTTTCAAACAACGGGTTCATGTCTGACTCAAAGTTTAGGTTCATGTTTGACCTGGTTTCAAACAACGGGTTCATGTCTGACTCGAAGTTTAGGTTCATGTTTGACCTCGTTTCAAACAATGGGTTCATGTCTGACTCAAAGTTTAGGTTCATGTTTGACCTGGTTTGAAACGACAGGTTCATGTCTGACTCGAAGTTTAGGTTCATGTTTGACCTGGTTTCAAACAACGGGTTCATGTCTGACTCGAAGTTTAGTTTCATGTTTGACCTGAGTTCAAACAACGGGTTCATATCTGGCTCGAAGTTTAGGTTCATGTTTGACCTGGTTTCAAACAACGGGTTCATGTCTGACTCGATGTTTAGGTTCATGTTTGACCTGGTTTCAAACAACGGGTTCATGTCTGACTCAAAGTTTAGGTTCATGTTTGACCTGGTTTCAAACAACGGGTTCATGTCTGACTCGAAGTTTAGGTTCATGTTTGACCTCGTTTCAAACAATGGGTTCATGTCTGACTCAAAGTTTAGGTTCATGTTTGACCTGGTTTGAAACGACAGGTTCATGTCTGACTCGAAGTTTAGGTTCATGTTTGACCTGGTTTCAAACAACTGGTTCATGTCTGACTCGAAGTTTAGGATCATGTTTGACCTGGTTTCAAACAACGGGTTCATGTCTGACTCGAAGTTTAGGTTCAGGTTTGACCTGGTTTCAAACAACTGGTTCATGTCTGACTCGAAGTTTAGGTTCATGTTTGACCTGGTTTCAAACAACGGGTTCATGTCTGACTCGAAGTTTAGGTTCAGGTTTGACCTGGTTTCAAACGAGGGGTTCATGTCTGACTCGAAGCTTAGGTTCATGTTTGACCTGGTTCAAATAACGGGTTCATGTCTGACTCGAAGTTTAGGTTCATGTTTGACCTGGTTTCAAACAACGGGTTCATGTCTGACTCGAAGTTTAGTTTCATGTTTGACCTGAGTTCAAACAACGGGTTCATATCTGGCTCGAAGTTTAGGTTCATGTTTGACCTGGTTTCAAACAACGGGTTCATGTCTGACTCGATGTTTAGGTTCATGTTTGACCTGGTTTCAAACAACGGGTTCATGTCTGACTCAAAGTTTAGGTTCATGTTTGACCTGGTTTCAAACAACGGGTTCATGTCTGACTCGAAGTTTAGGTTCATGTTTGACCTCGTTTCAAACAATGGGTTCATGTCTGACTCAAAGTTTAGGTTCATGTTTGACCTGGTTTGAAACGACAGGTTCATGTCTGACTCGAAGTTTAGGTTCATGTTTGACCTGGTTTCAAACAACTGGTTCATGTCTGACTCGAAGTTTAGGATCATGTTTGACCTGGTTTCAAACAACGGGTTCATGTCTGACTCGAAGTTTAGGTTCAGGTTTGACCTGGTTTCAAACAACTGGTTCATGTCTGACTCGAAGTTTAGGTTCATGTTTGACCTGGTTTCAAACAACGAGTTCATGTCTGACTCGAAGTTTAGGTTCATGTTTTACCTGGTTTCAAACAACGGGTTCATGTCTGACTCAAAGTTTAAGTTCCTGTCTGACCTGGCTTCAAATGACGGGTTCATGTCTAACTCGAAGTTTAGGTTCATGTTTGACCTGGTTTCAAACAATGGGTTCATGTCTGACTCGAAGTTTAGGTTCATGTTTGACCTGGTTTCAAACGACGGGTTCATGTCTGACTCGACGTTTAGGATCATGTTTGACCTGGTTTCAAACAACGGGTTCATGTCTGACTCGAAGTTTAGGTTCATGTTTGACCTGGTTTCAAACAACGGATTCATGTCTGACTCGAAGTTTAGGTTCATGTTTGACCTGGTTTCAAACAATGGGTTCATGTCTGACTCAAAGTTTAGGTTCATGTTTGACCTGGTTTGAAACGACGGGTTCATGTCTGACTCGAAGTTTAGGTTCATGTTTGACCTGGTTTCAAACAACTGGTTCATGTCTGACTCGAAGTTTAGGATCATGTTTGACCTGGTTTCAAACAACGGGTTCATGTCTGACTCGAAGTTTAGGTTCAGGTTTGACCTGGTTTCAAACAACTGGTTCATGTCTGACTCGAAGTTTAGGTTCATGTTTGACCTGGTTTCAAACAACGGGTTCATGTCTGACTCGAAGTTTAGGTTCATGTTTTACCTGGTTTCAAATAACGGGTTCATGTCTGACTCGAAGTTTAAGTTCCTGTCTGACCTGGCTTCAAATGACGGGTTCATGTCTGACTCGAAGTTTAGGTTCATGTTTGACCTGGTTTCAAACAACAGGTTCATGTCTGACTCGAAGTTTAGGTTCATGTTTAACTTGGTTTCAAACAACGGGTTCATGTCTGACTCGAAGTTTAGGTTTAGGTTTGACCTGGTTTCAAACGACGGGTTCATGTCTGACTCGAAGGTTAGGTTCATGTTTGACCTGGCTACAAACGACATATTCTTGTCTAAATCGAAGTTTAGGTTCATGTTTGACCTGGTTTCAAACAACGGGTTCATGTCTGACTCGAAGTTTAGGTTCATGTTTTACCTGGTTTCAAACAACGGGTTCATGTCTGACTCGAAGTTTAAGTTCCTGTCTGACCTGGCTTCAAATGACGGGTTCATGTCTAACTCGAAGTTTAGGTTCATGTTTGACCTGGTTTCAAACAATGGGTTCATGTCTGACTCGATGTTTAGGTTCATGTTTGACCTGGTTTCAAACGACGGATTCATGTCTGCCTCGAATTTTAGGTTCATGTTTGACCTGGTTTCAAATAACTGGTTCATGTCTGACTCGAAGTTTAGGTTCATGTTTGACCTGGTTTCAAACAACGGGTTCATGTCTGACTCGAAGTTTAGGTTCAGGTTTGACCTGGTTTCAAACGAGGGGTTCATGTCTGACTCGAAGCTTAGGTTCATGTTTGACCTGGTTCAAATAACGGGTTCATGTCTGACTCGAAGTTTAGGTTCATGTTTGACCTGGTTTCAAACAACGGGTTCATGTCTGACTCGAAGTTTAGTTTCATGTTTGACCTGAGTTCAAACAACGGGTTCATATCTGGCTCGAAGTTTAGGTTCATGTTTGACCTGGTTTCAAACAACGGGTTCATGTCTGACTCGATGTTTAGGTTCATGTTTGACCTGGTTTCAAACAACGGGTTCATGTCTGACTCAAAGTTTAGGTTCATGTTTGACCTGGTTTCAAACAACGGGTTCATGTCTGACTCGAAGTTTAGGTTCATGTTTGACCTCGTTTCAAACAATGGGTTCATGTCTGACTCAAAGTTTAGGTTCATGTTTGACCTGGTTTGAAACGACAGGTTCATGTCTGACTCGAAGTTTAGGTTCATGTTTGACCTGGTTTCAAACAACTGGTTCATGTCTGACTCGAAGTTTAGGATCATGTTTGACCTGGTTTCAAACAACGGGTTCATGTCTGACTCGAAGTTTAGGTTCAGGTTTGACCTGGTTTCAAACAACTGGTTCATGTCTGACTCGAAGTTTAGGTTCATGTTTGACCTGGTTTCAAACAACGAGTTCATGTCTGACTCGAAGTTTAGGTTCATGTTTTACCTGGTTTCAAACAACGGGTTCATGTCTGACTCAAAGTTTAAGTTCCTGTCTGACCTGGCTTCAAATGACGGGTTCATGTCTAACTCGAAGTTTAGGTTCATGTTTGACCTGGTTTCAAACAATGGGTTCATGTCTGACTCGAAGTTTAGGTTCATGTTTGACCTGGTTTCAAACGACGGGTTCATGTCTGACTCGACGTTTAGGATCATGTTTGACCTGGTTTCAAACAACGGGTTCATGTCTGACTCGAAGTTTAGGTTCATGTTTGACCTGGTTTCAAATAACGGATTCATGTCTGACTCGAAGTTTAGGTTCATGTTTGACCTGGTTTCAAACAATGGGTTCATGTCTGACTCAAAGTTTATGTTCATGTTTGACCTGGTTTGAAACGACGGGTTCATGTCTGACTCGAAGTTTAGGTTCATGTTTGACCTGGTTTCAAACAACTGGTTCATGTCTGACTCGAAGTTTAGGATCATGTTTGACCTGGTTTCAAACAACGGGTTCATGTCTGACTCGAAGTTTAGGTTCAGGTTTGACCTGGTTTCAAACAACTGGTTCATGTCTGACTCGAAGTTTAGGTTCATGTTTGACCTGGTTTCAAACAACGGGTTCATGTCTGACTCGAAGTTTAGGTTCATGTTTTACCTGGTTTCAAATAACGGGTTCATGTCTGACTCGAAGTTTAAGTTCCTGTCTGACCTGGCTTCAAATGACGGGTTCATGTCTAACTCGAAGTTTAGGTTCATGTTTGACCTGGTTTCAAACAATGGGTTCATGTCTGACTCGAAGTTTAGGTTCATGTTTGACCTGGTTTCAAACGACGGGTTCATGTCTGACTCGACGTTTAGGATCATGTTTGACCTGGTTTCAAACAACGGGTTCATGTCTGACTCGAAGTTTAGGTTCATGTTTGACCTTGTTTCAAACGACGGGTTCATGTCTGACTCGATGTTTAGGTTCATGTTTGACCTGGTTTCAAACAACTTGTTCATGTCTGACTCGAAGTTTTGGTTCATGTTTGACCTGGTTTCAAACAACGGGTTCATGTTTGATTCAAAGTTTAGGTTCATGTTTGACCTGGTTTCAAACAACGGGTTCATGTATGACTCGAAGTTTAGGTTCATATTTGACCTGGTTTCAAAAGACGGTTTCATGTCTGACTCGAGGTTTAGGTTCATGTTTGACATGGTTTCAAATGACGGGTTCATGTCTGACTAGAAGTTTTGGCTCATGTTTTACCTGGTTCAAACGACGGGTTCATGTCTGACTCGAAGTTTAGGTTCATGTTTGACCTAGTTTCAAACAACGGGTTCATGTCTGACTCGAAGTTTAAGTTCATGTTTGACCTGGCTTCAAATGACGGGTTCATGTCTGACTCGAAGTTTAGGTTCATGTTTGACCTGGTTTCAAACAACAGGTTCATGTCTGACTCGAAGTTTAGGTTCATGTTTGACCTGGTTTCAAACAACGGGTTCATGTCTGACTCGAAGTTTAGGTTCAGGTTTGACCTGGTTTTAAACGAGGGGTTCATGTCTGACTCGAAGCTTAGGTTCATGTTTGACCTGGTTCAAATGACGGGTTCATGTCTGACTCGAAGTTTAGGTTCATGTTTGACCTGGTTTCAAACAACGGGTTCATGTCTGACTCGAAGTTTAGTTTCATGTTTGACCTGAGTTCAAACAACGGGTTCATATCTGGCTCGAAGTTTAGGTTCATGTTTGACCTGGTTTCAAACAACGGGTTCATGTCTGACTCGATGTTTAGGTTCATGTTTGACCTGGTTTCAAACAACGGGTTCATGTCTGACTCGAAGTTTAGGTTCATGTTTGACATGGTTTCAAACAACGGGTTCATGACTGACTCGAAGTTTAGGTTATTGTCTCACCTGGTCTCAAACAACGGGTTCATGTCTGACTCGAAGTTTAGGCTCATGTTTGACCTGGTTCAAACGACGGGCACATGTCTGACTGGAACTTTAGGTTCATGTTTGACCTGGTTTCAAACAACGAGTTCATATCTAACTCGAAGTTTAGGTTCATGTTTGACCTGATTTGAAACAACGGGTTCATGTCTGACTCGAACTTTAGGTTCATGTTTGACCTAGTTTCAAACAACGGGTTCATGTCTGACTAGTAGTTTAAGTTCATGTTTGACCTGGCTTCAAATGATGGGTTCAAGTCTGACTCGAAGTTTAGGTTCATGTTTGACCTGGTTTCAAACAACAGGTATATGTCTGACTCAAAGTTTAGGTTCATGTTTAACTTGGTTTCAAACAACGGGCTCATGTCTGACTCGAAGTTTAGGTTTAGGTTTTACCTGGATTCAAACGACGGGTTCATGACTGACTCGAACTTAGGTTCATGTTTGACCTGGCTTAAAACGACGGATTCTTGTCTAACTCGAAGTTTAGGTTCATGTTTGACCTGGTTTCAAACAACGGGTTCATGTCTTACCCGAAGCTTAGGTTCATGTTTGACTTGGTTTCAAACGATGGGGGCATGTCTGACTCGATGTTTAGGTTCATGTTTGACCTGGTTTCAAAAAACGGGCTCATGTCTGACTCTATGTTTAGGTTCATGTTTCACCTGGTTTCAAACAACGAGTTCATGTTTGATTCGAAGTTTAGGTTCATGTTTGACCTGGTTTCAAACAATGGGTTCATGTCTGACTCAAAGTTTAGGTTCATGTTTGACCTAGTTTCAGACGACGAGTTCATGTCTGACTCGAAGTTTAGGATCATGTTTGACCTGGTGTCAAACAACGGGTTCATGTCTGACTCGAAGTTTAGGTTCATGTGTGTCCTGGTTTCAAACGACGGGTTCATGTCTGACTCGATGTTTAGGTTCATGTTTGACCTGGTTTCAAACAACAGGTTCATGTCTGACTCGAAGTTTAGGTTCATGTTTGACCAGGTTTCAAACAACGGGTTCATGTCTGTTTCGAAGTTTAGGTTCATGTTTGACCTGGTTTCAAACAACGGGTTCATGTCTGACTCGAAGTTTAGGTTCATGTTTGACCTGGTTTCAAACGACGGGTTCATGTCTGACTCGAGGTTTAGGTTCATGTTTGACATGGTTTCAAATGACGGGTTCATGTCTGACTAGAAGTTTAGGCTCATGTTTGACCTGGTTCAAACGACGGGTTCATGTCTGACTCGAAGTTTAGGTTCATGTTTGACCTGATTTCAAACAACGGGTTCATGTCTGACTCGAAGTTTAGGTTCATGTTTAACCTAGTTTCAAACAACGGGTTCATGTCTGACTCGAAGTTTAGGTTTAGGTTTGACCTGGTTTCAAACGACGGGTTCATGTCTGACTCGAAGGTTAGGTTCATGTTTGACCTGGCTTTAAACGACGGATTCTTGTCTAAATCGAAATTTAGGTTCATGTTTGACCTGGTTTCAAACAACGGGTTCATGTCTGACTCGAAGTATAGGTTCATGTTTTACCTGGTTTCAAACAACGGGTTCATGTCTGACTCGAAGTTTAAGTTCCTGTGTGACCTGGCTTCAAATGACGGGTTCATGTCTAACTCGAAGTTTAGGTTCATGTTTGACCTGGTTTCAAACAATGGGTTCATGTCTGACTCGAAGTTTAGGTTAATGTTTGACCTGGTTTCAAACGACGGGTTCATGTCTGACTCGACGTTTAGGATCATGTTTAACCTGGTTTCAAACAACGGGTTCATGTCTGACTCGAAGTTTAGGTTCATGTTTGACCTTGTTTCAAACGACGGGTTCATGTCTAACTCGATGTTTAGGTTCATGTTTGACCTGGTTTCAAACAACTTGTTCATGTCTGACTCGAAGTTTAGGTTCATGTTTGACCTGGTTTCAAAAGACAGTGTCATGTCTGACTCGAGGTTTAGGTTCATGTTTGACATGGTTTCAAATGACGGGTTCATGTCTGACTAGAAGTTTAGGCTCATGTTTTATCTGGTTCAAACGACGGGTTCATGTCTGACTGGAAGTTTAGGTTCATGTTTGACCTGGTTTCAAACAACGAGTTCATATCTAACTCGAATTTAAGGTTCATGTTTGACCTGAGTTCAAACAACGGGTTCATGTCTGACTCGAAGTTTAGGTTCATGTTTGACCTAGTTTCAAACAACGGGTTCATGTCTGACTCGAAGTTTAAGTTCATGTTTGACCTGGCTTCAAATGACGGGTTCATGTCTGACTCGAAGTTTAGGTTCATGTTTGACCTGGTTTCAAACAACAGGTTCATGTCTGACTCGAAGTTTAGGTTCATGTTTGACCTGGTTTCAAACAACGGTTTCATGTCTGACTCGAAGCTTGGGTACATGTTTGACATGGTTTCAAATGACGGGTTCATGTCTGACTCGAAGTTTAGGTTCATGTTTGACCTGGTTTTAAACAACGGGTTCATGTCTGACTCGAAGTTTAGTTTCATGTTTGACCTGAGTTCAAACAACGGGTTCATCTCTGACTCGAAGTTTAGGTTCATGTTTGACCTGGTTTCAAACAACGGGTTCATGTCTGACTCGAAGTTTAGGTTCATGTTTGACCTGGTTTCAAACGACGGGTTCATGTCTGACTCGAGGTTTAGGTTCATGTTTGACATATTTTCAAATGACGGGTTCATGTCTGACTAGAAGTTTAGGCTCATGTTTCACCTGGTTTCAAACAACGGGTTCATGTCTGACTCGAAGTTTAGGTTCATGTTTGACCTGGTTTCAAACGACGGGTTCATGTCTGACTCGAGGCTTAGGTACATGTTTGACATGGTTTCAAATGACGGGTTCATGTCTGACTAGAAGTTTAGGCTCATGTTTGACCTGGTTCAAACGACGGGTTCATGTCTGACTCGAAGTTTAGGTTCATGTTTGACCTGGTTTCAAACAACGAGTTCATATCTGACTCGAAGTTTAGGTTCATGTTTGACCTGAGTGCAAACAACGGGTTCATGTCTGACTCGAAGTTTAGGTTCTATTTTACCTGGTTTCAAACAACGGGTTCATGTCTGACTCGAAATTTAAGTTCATGTTTGACCTGGCTTCAAATGACGGGTTCATGTCTGACTCGAAGTTTAGGTTCATGTTTGACCTGGTTTCAAACAACAGGTTCATGTCTGACTCGAAGTTTAGGTTCATGTTTGACCTGGTTTCAAACAACGGGTTCATGTCTGACTCGAAGTTTAGGTTCAGGTTTCACCTGGTTTCAAACGAGGGTTTCAAGTCTGACTCGAAGCTTAGGTTCATGTTTGACCTGGTTTAAATGACGGGTTCATGTCTGACTCGAAGTTTAGTTTCATGTTTGACCTGGTTTCAAACAACGGGTTCATGTCTGACTCGAAGTTTAGTTTCATGTTTGACCTGAGTTCAAACAACGGGTTCATGTCTGACTCGAAGTTTAGGTTCATGTTTGACCTGGTTTCAAACAACGGGTTCATGTCTAACTCGATGTTTAGGTTCATGTTTGACCTGGTTTGAAACAACAGGTTCATGTCTGACTCGATGTTTAGGTTCATGTTTGACCTGGTTTTAAACAACGGGTTCATGACTGAGTCGAAGTTTAGGTTCATGTTTCACCTGGTTTCAAACAACGGGTTCATGTCTGACTCGAAGTTTAGGTTCATGTTTGACCTGGTTTCAAACGACGGGTTCATGTCTGACTCGAGGTTTAGGTACATGTTTGACATGGTTTCAAATGACGGGTTCATGTCTGATTAGAAGTTTAGGCTCATGTTTGACCTGGTTCAAACGACGGGTTCATGTCTGACTCGAAGTTTAGGTTTATGTTTGACCTGGTTTCAAACAACGAGTTCATATCTGACTCGAAGTTTAGGTTCATGTTTGCCCTGAGTGCAAACAACGGGTTCATGTCCGACTCGAAGTTTAGGTTCATATTTTACCTGGTTTCAAACAACGGGTTCATGTCTGACTCGAAGTTTAAGTTCATGTTTGACCTGGCTTCAAATGACGTGTTCATGTCTGACTCGAAGTTTAGGTTCATGTTTTACCTGGTTACAAACAACAGGTTCATGTCTGACTCGAAGCTTATGTTCATGTTTAACTTGGTTTCAAACAACGGGTTCATGTCTGACTCGAAGTTTAGGTTCAAGTTTGACCTGGTTTCAAACGACGGGTTCATGTCTTACTCGAAGCTTAGGTTCATGTTTGACTTGGTTTCAAACGATGGGGGCATGTCTGACTCGATGTTTAGGTTCATGTTTGACCTGGTTTCAAATAGCGGGTTCATGTCTGACTCGAAGTTTAGGTTCATGTTTGACCTGGTTTCATACAACGGGTTCATGTTTGACTCGAAGTTTAGGTTCATGTTTGACCTGGTTTCAAACAATGGGTTCATGTCTGACTCGAAGTTTAGGTTCATGTTTGAGCTGGTTTCAAACGACGAGTTCATGTCTGACTCGAAGTTTAGGATCATGTTTGACCTGGTTTCAAACAACGGGTTCATGTCTGACTCGAAGTTTAGGTTCATGTCTGTCCTGATTTCAAACGACGGGTTCATGTCTGACTCGATGTTTAGGTTCATGTTTGACCTGGTTTCAAACAACAGGTTCATGTCTGACTCGAAGTTTAGGTTCATGTTTGACCAGGTTTCAAACAACGGGTTCATGTCTGATTCGAAGTTTAGGTTCATGTTTGACCTGGTTTCAAACAACGGGTTCATGTCTGACTCGAAGTTTAGGTTCATGTTGGACCTGGTTTCAAACGACGGGTTCATGTCTGACTCGAGGTTTAGGTTCATGTTTGACATGGTTTCAAATGACGGGTTCATGTCTGACTAGAAGTTTAGGCTCATGTTTCACCTGGTTTTAAACAACGGGTTCATGTCTGACTCGAAGTTTAGGTTCATGTTTGACCTGGTTTCAAACGACGGGTTCATGTCTGACTCGAGGTTTAGGTACATGTTTGACATGGTTTCAAATGACGGGTTCATGTCTGACTAGAAGTTTAGGCTCATGTTTGACCTGGTTCAAACGACGGGTTCATGTCTGACTCGAAGTTTAGGTTCATGTTTGACCCGGTTTCAAACAACGAGTTCATATCTGACTCGAAGTTTAGGTTCATGTTTGACCTGAGTGCAAACAACGGGTTCATGTCTGACTCGAAGTTTAGGTTCTATTTTACCTGGTTTCAAACAACGGGTTCATGTCTGACTCGAAATTTAAGTTCATGTTTGACCTGGTTTCAAATGACGGGTTCATGTCTGACTCGAAGTTTAGGTTCATGTTTGACCTGGTTTCAAACAACAGGTTCATGTCTGACTCGAAGTTTAGGTTCATGTTTGACCTGGTTTCAAACAACGGGTTCATGTCTGACTCGAAGTTTAGGTTCAGGTTTCATCTGGTTTCAAACGAGGGTTTCAAGTCTGACTCGAAGCTTAGGTTCATGTTTGACCTGGTTTAAATGACGGGTTCATGTCTGACTCGAAGTTTAGTTTCATGTTTGACCTGGTTTCAAACAACGGGTTCATGTCTGACTCGAAGTTTAGTTTCATGTTTGACCTGAGTTCAAACAACGGGTTCATGTCTGACTCGAAGTTTAGGTTCATGTTTGACCTGGTTTCAAACAACGGGTTCATGTCTAACTCGATGTTTAGGTTCATGTTTGACCTGGTTTGAAACAACAGGTTCATGTCTGACTCGATGTTTAGGTTCATGTTTGACCTGGTTTTAAACAACGGGTTCATGACTGAGTCGAAGTTTAGGTTCATGTTTCACCTGGTTTCAAACAACGGGTTCATGTCTGACTCGAAGTTTAGGTTCATGTTTGACCTGGTTTCAAACGACGGGTTCATGTCTGACTCGAGGTTTAGGTACATGTTTGACATGGTTTCAAATGACGGGTTCATGTCTGATTAGAAGTTTAGGCTCATGTTTGACCTGGTTCAAACGACGGGTTCATGTCTGACTCGAAGTTTAGGTTTATGTTTGACCTGGTTTCAAACAACGAGTTCATATCTGACTCGAAGTTTAGGTTCATGTTTGCCCTGAGTGCAAACAACGGGTTCATGTCCGACTCGAAGTTTAGGTTCATATTTTACCTGGTTTCAAACAACGGGTTCATGTCTGACTCGAAGTTTAAGTTCATGTTTGACCTGGCTTCAAATGACGTGTTCATGTCTGACTCGAAGTTTAGGTTCATGTTTTACCTGGTTACAAACAACAGGTTCATGTCTGACTCGAAGCTTATGTTCATGTTTAACTTGGTTTCAAACAACGGGTTCATGTCTGACTCGAAGTTTAGGTTCAAGTTTGACCTGGTTTCAAACGACGGGTTCATGTCTTACTCGAAGCTTAGGTTCATGTTTGACTTGGTTTCAAACGATGGGGGCATGTCTGACTCGATGTTTAGGTTCATGTTTGACCTGGTTTCAAATAGCGGGTTCATGTCTGACTCGAAGTTTAGGTTCATGTTTGACCTGGTTTCATACAACGGGTTCATGTTTGACTCGAAGTTTAGGTTCATGTTTGACCTGGTTTCAAACAATGGGTTCATGTCTGACTCGAAGTTTAGGTTCATGTTTGAGCTGGTTTCAAACGACGAGTTCATGTCTGACTCGAAGTTTAGGATCATGTTTGACCTGGTTTCAAACAACGGGTTCATGTCTGACTCGAAGTTTAGGTTCATGTCTGTCCTGATTTCAAACGACGGGTTCATGTCTGACTCGATGTTTAGGTTAATGTTTGACCTGGTTTCAAACAACAGGTTCATGTCTGACTCGAAGTTTATGTTCATGTTTGACCAGGTTTCAAACAACGGGTTCATGTCTGATTCGAAGTTTAGGTTCATGTTTGACCTGGTTTCAAACAACGGGTTCATGTCTGACTCGAAGTTTAGGTTCATGTTTGACCTGGTTTCAAACGACGGGTTCATGTCTGACTCGAGGTTTAGGTTCATGTTTGACATGGTTTCAAATGACGGGTTCATGTCTGACTAGAAGTTTAGGCTCATGTTTCACCTGGTTTCAAACAACGGGTTCATGTCTGACTCGAAGTTTAGGTTCATGTTTGACCTGGTTTCAAACGACGGGTTCATGTCTGACTCGAGGTTTAGGTACATGTTTGACATGGTTTCAAATGACGGGTTCATGTCTGACTAGAAGTTTAGGCTCATGTTTGACCTGGTTCAAACGACGGGTTCATGTCTGACTCGAAGTTTAGGTTCATGTTTGACCCGGTTTCAAACAACGAGTTCATATCTGACTCGAAGTTTAGGTTCATGTTTGACCTGAGTGCAAACAACGGGTTCATGTCTGACTCGAAGTTTAGGTTCATATTTTACCTGGTTTCAAACAACGGGTTCATGTCTGACTCGAAATTTAAGTTCATGTTTGACCTGGCTTCAAATGACGGGTTCATGTCTGACTCGAAGTTTAGGTTCATGTTTGACCTGGTTTCAAACAACAAGTTCATGTCTGACTCGAAGTTTAGGTTCATGTTTGACCTGGTTTCAAACAACGGGTTCATGTCTGACTCGAAGTTTAGGTTCATGTTGGACCTGGTTTCAAACGACGGGTTCATGTCTGACTCGAGGTTTAGGTTCATGTTTGACATGGTTTCAAATGACGGGTTCATGTCTGACTAGAAGTTTAGGCTCATGTTTCACCTGGTTTTAAACAACGGGTTCATGTCTGACTCGAAGTTTAGGTTCATGTTTGACCTGGTTTCAAACGACGGGTTCATGTCTGACTCGAGGTTTAGGTACATGTTTGACATGGTTTCAAATGACGGGTTCATGTCTGACTAGAAGTTTAGGCTCATGTTTGACCTGGTTCAAACGACGGGTTCATGTCTGACTCGAAGTTTAGGTTCATGTTTGACCCGGTTTCAAACAACGAGTTCATATCTGACTCGAAGTTTAGGTTCATGTTTGACCTGAGTGCAAACAACGGGTTCATGTCTGACTCGAAGTTTAGGTTCTATTTTACCTGGTTTCAAACAACGGGTTCATGTCTGACTCGAAATTTAAGTTCATGTTTGACCTGGTTTCAAATGACGGGTTCATGTCTGACTCGAAGTTTAGGTTCATGTTTGACCTGGTTTCAAACAACAGGTTCATGTCTGACTCGAAGTTTAGGTTCATGTTTGACCTGGTTTCAAACAACGGGTTCATGTCTGACTCGAAGTTTAGGTTCAGGTTTCATCTGGTTTCAAACGAGGGTTTCAAGTCTGACTCGAAGCTTAGGTTCATGTTTGACCTGGTTTAAATGACGGGTTCATGTCTGACTCGAAGTTTAGTTTCATGTTTGACCTGGTTTCAAACAACGGGTTCATGTCTGACTCGAAGTTTAGTTTCATGTTTGACCTGAGTTCAAACAACGGGTTCATGTCTGACTCGAAGTTTAGGTTCATGTTTGACCTGGTTTCAAACAACGGGTTCATGTCTAACTCGATGTTTAGGTTCATGTTTGACCTGGTTTGAAACAACAGGTTCATGTCTGACTCGATGTTTAGGTTCATGTTTGACCTGGTTTTAAACAACGGGTTCATGACTGAGTCGAAGTTTAGGTTCATGTTTCACCTGGTTTCAAACAACGGGTTCATGTCTGACTCGAAGTTTAGGTTCATGTTTGACCTGGTTTCAAACGACGGGTTCATGTCTGACTCGAGGTTTAGGTACATGTTTGACATGGTTTCAAATGACGGGTTCATGTCTGATTAGAAGTTTAGGCTCATGTTTGACCTGGTTCAAACGACGGGTTCATGTCTGACTCGAAGTTTAGGTTTATGTTTGACCTGGTTTCAAACAACGAGTTCATATCTGACTCGAAGTTTAGGTTCATGTTTGCCCTGAGTGCAAACAACGGGTTCATGTCCGACTCGAAGTTTAGGTTCATATTTTACCTGGTTTCAAACAACGGGTTCATGTCTGACTCGAAGTTTAAGTTCATGTTTGACCTGGCTTCAAATGACGTGTTCATGTCTGACTCGAAGTTTAGGTTCATGTTTTACCTGGTTACAAACAACAGGTTCATGTCTGACTCGAAGCTTATGTTCATGTTTAACTTGGTTTCAAACAACGGGTTCATGTCTGACTCGAAGTTTAGGTTCAAGTTTGACCTGGTTTCAAACGACGGGTTCATGTCTTACTCGAAGCTTAGGTTCATGTTTGACTTGGTTTCAAACGATGGGGGCATGTCTGACTCGATGTTTAGGTTCATGTTTGACCTGGTTTCAAATAGCGGGTTCATGTCTGACTCGAAGTTTAGGTTCATGTTTGACCTGGTTTCATACAACGGGTTCATGTTTGACTCGAAGTTTAGGTTCATGTTTGACCTGGTTTCAAACAATGGGTTCATGTCTGACTCGAAGTTTAGGTTCATGTTTGAGCTGGTTTCAAACGACGAGTTCATGTCTGACTCGAAGTTTAGGATCATGTTTGACCTGGTTTCAAACAACGGGTTCATGTCTGACTCGAAGTTTAGGTTCATGTCTGTCCTGATTTCAAACGACGGGTTCATGTCTGACTCGATGTTTAGGTTAATGTTTGACCTGGTTTCAAACAACAGGTTCATGTCTGACTCGAAGTTTATGTTCATGTTTGACCAGGTTTCAAACAACGGGTTCATGTCTGATTCGAAGTTTAGGTTCATGTTTGACCTGGTTTCAAACAACGGGTTCATGTCTGACTCGAAGTTTAGGTTCATGTTTGACCTGGTTTCAAACGACGGGTTCATGTCTGACTCGAGGTTTAGGTTCATGTTTGACATGGTTTCAAATGACGGGTTCATGTCTGACTAGAAGTTTAGGCTCATGTTTCACCTGGTTTCAAACAACGGGTTCATGTCTGACTCGAAGTTTAGGTTCATGTTTGACCTGGTTTCAAACGACGGGTTCATGTCTGACTCGAGGTTTAGGTACATGTTTGACATGGTTTCAAATGAGGGGTTCATGTCTGACTAGAAGTTTAGGCTCATGTTTGACCTGGTTCAAACGACGGGTTCATGTCTGACTCGAAGTTTAGGTTCATGTTTGACCCGGTTTCAAACAACGAGTTCATATCTGACTCGAAGTTTAGGTTCATGTTTGACCTGAGTGCAAACAACGGGTTCATGTCTGACTCGAAGTTTAGGTTCATATTTTACCTGGTTTCAAACAACGGGTTCATGTCTGACTCGAAATTTAAGTTCATGTTTGACCTGGCTTCAAATGACGGGTTCATGTCTGACTCGAAGTTTAGGTTCATGTTTGACCTGGTTTCAAACAACAAGTTCATGTCTGACTCGAAGTTTAGGTTCATGTTTGACCTGGTTTCAAACAACGGGTTCATGTCTGACTCGAAGTTTAGGTTTATGTTTTACCTGATTTCAAACAACGGGTTCATGTCTGACTCGAAGTTTAAGTTCCTGTCTGACCTGGCTTCAAATGACGGGTTCATGTCTAACTCGAAGTTTAGGTTCATGTTTGACCTGGTTTCAAACAATGGGTTCATGTCTGACTCGAAGTTTAGGTTCATGTTTGACCTGGTTTCAAACGACGGGTTCATGTCTGACTCGACGTTTAGGATCATGTTTGACCTGGTTTCAAACAACGGGTTCATGTCTGACTCGAAGTTTAGGTTCATGTTTGACCTTGTTTCAAACGATGGGTTCATGTCTGACTCGATGTTTAGGTTCATGTTTGACCTGGTTTCAAACAACTTGTTCATATCTGACTCGAAGTTTAGGTTCATGTTTGACCTGCTTTCAAACAACGGGTTCATGTTTGATTCGAAGTTTAGGTTCATGTTTGACCTGGTTTCAAACAACGGGTTCATGTCTGACTCGAAGTTTAGGTTCATATTTGACCAGGTTTCAAAAGACGGTTTCATGTCTGACTCGAGGTTTAGGTTCATGTTTGACATGGTTTCAAATGACGGGTTCATGTCTGACTAGAAGTTTAGGCTCATGTTTTACCTGGTTCAAACGACGGGTTCATGTCTGACTGGAAGTTTAGGTTCATGTTTGACCTAGTTTCAAACAACGAGTTCATATCTGACTCGAATTTAAGGTTCATGTTTGACCTGAGTTCAAACAACGGGTTCATGTCTGACTCGAAGTTTAGGTTCATGTTTGACCTAGTTTCAAACAACGGGTTCATGTCTGACTCGAAGTTTAAGTTCATGTTTGACCTGGCTTCAAATGACGGGTTCATGTCTGAATCGAAGTTTAGGTTCATGTATGACATGGTTTCAAACAACAGGTTCATGTCTGACTCGAAGTTTAGGTTCATGTTTGACCTGGTTTCAAACAACGGGTTCATGTCTGACTCGAAGTTTAGGTTCAGGTTTGACCTGGTTTCAAACGAGGGGTTCATGTCTGACTCGAAGCTTAGGTTCATGTTTTACCTGGTTCAAATGACGGATTCATGTCTGACTCGAAGTTTAGGTTCATGTTTGACCTGGTTTCAAACAACGGGTTCATGTCTGACTCGAAGTTTAGTTTCATGTTTGACCTGAGTTCAAACAACGGGTTCATGTCTGACTCGAAGTTTAGGTTCATGTTTGACCTGGTTTCAAAGAACGGGTTCATGTCTGACTCGATGTTTAGGTTCATGTTTGACCTGGTTTCAAACAACAGGTTCATGTCTGACTCGAAGTTTAGGTTCATGTTTGACCTGGTTTTAAACAACGGGTTCATGACTGACTCGAAGTTTAGGTTCATGTTTCACCTAGTTTCAAACAACGGGTTCATGTCTGACTTGAAATTTAGGTTCATGTTTGACCTGGTTTCAAACGACAGGTTCATGTCTGACTCGAGGTTTAGGTACATGTTTGACATGGTTTCAAATGACGGGTTCATGTCTGACTAGAAGTTTAGGCTCATGTTTGACCTGGTTCAAACAACGGGTTCATGTCTGACTCGAAGTTTAGGTTCATGTTTGACCTGGTTTCAAACAACGAGTTCATATCTGACTCGAAGTTTAGGTTCATGTTTGACCTGAGTGCAAGCAACGGGTTCATGTGTGACTCGAAGTTTAGGTTCATATTTTACCTGGTTTCAAACAACGGGTTCATGTCTGACTCGAAGTTTAAGTTCATGTTTGACCTGGCTTCAAATGACGGGTTCATGTCTGACTCGAAGTTTAGGTTCATGTTTGACCTGGTTTCAAACAACAGGTTCATGTCTGACTCGAAGCTTAGGTTCATGTTTAACTTGGTTTCAAACAAATGGTTCATGTCTGGCTCGAAGTTTAGGTTCAGGTTTGACCTGGTTTCAAACGACGGGTTCATGTCTGACTCGAAGCTTAGGTTCATGTTTGACCTGGCTTCAAATGACGGGTTCATGTCTTACTCGAAGCTTAGGTTCATGTTTGACTTGGTTTCAAACGATGGGGGCATGTCTGACTCGATGTTTAGGTTCATGTTTGACCTGGTTTCAAATAGCGGGTTCATGTCTGACTCGTAGTTTAGGTTCATGTTTGACCTGGTTTCAAACAACGGGTTCATGTTTGACTTGAAGTTTAGGTTCATGTTTGACCTGGTTTCAAACAATGGGTTCATGTCTGACTCGAAGTTTAGGTTCATGTGTGACCTGGTTTCAAACGACGAGTTCATGTCTGACTCGAAGATTAGGATCATGTTTGACCTGGTTTCAAACAACGGGTTCATGTTTGACTCGAAGTTAGGTTCATGTGTGTCCTGGTTTCAAACGACGGGTTCATGTCTGACTCGATGTTTAGGTTCATGTTTGACCTGGTTTCAAACAACAGGATCATGTCTGACTCGAAGTTTAGGTTCATGTTTGACCAGGTTTCAAACAACGGGTTCATGTCTGATTCGAAGTTGAGGTTCATGTTTGACCTGGTTTCAAACAATGGGTTCATGTCTGACTCGAAGTTTAGGTTCATGTTTGACCTGGTTTCAAACGACAGGTTCATGTCTGACTCGATGTTTAGGTTCATGTTTGACACGGTTTCAAATGACGGGTTCATGTCTGACTAGAAGTTTAGGCTAAGGTTTGACCTGGTTCAAACGACGATTTCATGTCTGACTCAAAGTTTGGGTTCATGTTTGAACTGGTTTCAAACAACGAGTTCATATCTGACTCGAAGTTTAGGTTCATGTTTGACCTGAGTTCAAACAACGGGTTCATGTCTAACTCGAAGTTTAGATTCATGTTTGACCTAGTTTCAAACAACGGGTTCATGTCTGACTCGAAGTTTAAGTTCATGTTTGACCCGGCTTCAAATGAAGGGTTCATGTCTGACTCGAAGTTTAGGTTCATGTTTGACCAGGCTTCAAATAACAGGTTCATGTCTGACTCGAAGTTTAAGTTCATGTTTAACTTGGTTTCAAACAACGGGTTCATGTCTGACTCGAAGTTTAGGTTTAGGTTTGACCTGGTTTTAAACGACGGGTTCATGTCTGACTCGAAGCTTAGGTTCATGTTTGACCTGGTTTTAAAACAACGGGTTCATGTCTGACTCGAAGTTTAGTTTCATGTTTGACCTGAGTTCAAACAACGGGTTCATGTCTGACTCGAAGCTTAGGTTCATGTTTGACCTGGTTCAAATGACGGGTTCATGTCTGACTCGAAGTTTAGGTTCATGTTTGAGCTGGTTTCAAACAAAGGGTTCATGTCTGACTCGAAGTTTAGTTTCATGTTTGACCTGAGTTCAAACAACGGGTTCATGTCTGACTCGAAGTTTAAGTTCATGTTTGACCTGGTTTCAAACAACGGGTTCATGTCTGACTCGATGTTTAGGTTCATGTTTGACCGGGTTTCAAACAACAGGTTCATGTCTGACTCGAAGTTTAGGTTCATGTTTGACCTGGTTTTAAACAACGGGTTCATGACTGACTCGAAGTTTAGGTTCATGTTTCACCTGGTTTCAAACAACGGGTTCATGTCTGACTCGAAGTATAGGTTCATGTTTGACCTGGTTTCAAACGACGGGTTCATGTCTGACTCGAGGTTTAGGTACATGTTTGACATGGTTTCAAATGACGGGTTCATGTCTGACTAGAAGTTTAGGCTCATGTTTGACCGGGTTCATACGACGGGTTCATGTCTGACTCGAAGTTTAGGCTCATGTTTGACCTGGTTTCAAACAACGAGTTCATATCTGACTCGAAGTTTAGGTTCATGTTTGACCTGAGTGCAAACAACGGGGTCATGTCTGACTCGAAGTTTAGTTTCATATTTTACCTGGTTTCAAACAACGGGTTCATGTCTGACTCGAAGTTTAAGTTCATGTTTGACCTGGCTTCAAATGACGGGTTCATGTCTGACTCGAAGTTTAGGTTCATGTTTGACCTGGTTTTAAACAACAGGTTCATGTATAACTCGAAGCTTAGGTTCATGTTTAACTTGGTTTCAAACATCGGGTTCATGTCTGACTCGAAGTTTAGGTTCAGGTTTGACCTGGTTTCAAACGACGGGTTCATGTCTGACTTGAAGCTTAGGTTCATGTTTGACCTGGCTTCAAATGACGGATTCTTCTCTAACTCGAAGTTTAGGTTCATGTTTGACTTGGTTTCAAACAACGGGTTCATGTCTTAGTCGAAGCTTAGGTTCATGTTTGACTTGGTTTCAAATGACGGGTTCATGTCTGACTAGAAGTTTAGGCTCATGTTTGACCTGGTTCAAACAACGGGTTCATGTCTGACTCGAAGTTTAGGTTCATGTTTGACCTGGTTTCAAACAACGAGTTCATATCTGACTCGAAGTTTAGGTTCATGTTTGACCTGAGTGCAAGCAACGGGTTCATGTGTGACTCGAAGTTTAGGTTCATATTTTACCTGGTTTCAAACAACGGGTTCATGTCTGACTCGAAGTTTAAGTTCATGTTTGACCTGGCTTCAAATGACGGGTTCATGTCTGACTCGAAGTTTAGGTTCATGTTTGACCTGGTTTCAAACAACAGGTTCATGTCTGACTCGAAGCTTAGGTTCATGTTTAACTTGGTTTCAAACAAATGGTTCATGTCTGGCTCGAAGTTTAGGTTCAGGTTTGACCTGGTTTCAAACGACGGGTTCATGTCTGACTCGAAGCTTAGGTTCATGTTTGACCTGGCTTCAAATGACGGGTTCATGTCTTACTCGAAGCTTAGGTTCATGTTTGACTTGGTTTCAAACGATGGGGGCATGTCTGACTCGATGTTTAGGTTCATGTTTGACCTTGTTTCAAATAGCGGGTTCATGTCTGACTCGTAGTTTAGGTTCATGTTTGACTTGGTTTCAAACAACGGGTTCATGTTTGACTTGAAGTTTAGGTTCATGTTTGACCTGGTTTCAAACAATGGGTTCATGTCTGACTCGAAGTTTAGGTTCATGTGTGACCTGGTTTCAAACGACGAGTTCATGTCTGACTCAAAGATTAGGATCATGTTTGACCTGGTTTCAAACAACGGGTTCATGTTTGACTCGAAGTTAGGTTCATGTGTGTCCTGGTTTCAAACGACGGGTTCATGTCTGACTCGATGTTTAGGTTCATGTTTGACCTGGTTTCAAACTACAGGTTCATGTCTGACTCGAAGTTTAGGTTCATGTTTGACCAGGTTTCAAACAACGGGTTCATGACTGACTCGAAGTTTAGGTTCATGTTTCACCTGGTTTCAAACAACGGGTTCATGTCTGACTCGAAGTTTAGGTTCATGTTTGACCTGGTTTCAAACGACGGGTTCATGTCTGACTCGAGGTTTAGGTACATGTTTGACATGGTTTCAAATGACGGGTTCATGTCTGACTAGAAGTTTAGGCTCATGTTTGACCGGGTTCATACGACGGGTTCATGTCTGACTCGAAGTTTAGGCTCATGTTTGACCTGGTTTCAAACAACGAGTTCATATCTGACTCGAAGTTTAGGTTCATGTTTGACCTGAGTGCAAACAACGGGGTCATGTCTGACTCGAAGTTTAGGTTCATATTTTACCTGGTTTCAAACAACGGGTTCATGTCTGACTCGAAGTTTAAGTTCATGTTTGACCTGGCTTCAAATGACGGGTTCATGTCTGACTCGAAGTTTAGGTTCATGTTTGACCTGGTTTTAAACAACAGGTTCATGTCTAACTCGAAGCTTAGGTTCATGTTTAACTTGGTTTCAAACAACGGGTTCATGTCTGACTCGAAGTTTAGGTTCAGGTTTGACCTGGTTTCAAACGACGGGTTCATGTCTGACTTGAAGCTTAGGTTCATGTTTGACCTGGCTTCAAATGACGGATTCTTCTCTAACTCGAAGTTTAGGTTCATGTTTGACCTGGTTTCAAACAACGGGTTCATGTCTTAGTCGAAGCTTAGGTTCATGTTTGACTTGGTTTCAAATGACGGGTTCATGTCTGACTAGAAGTTTAGGCTCATGTTTGACCTGGTTCAAACAACGGGTTCATGTCTGACTCGAAGTTTAGGTTCATGTTTGACCTGGTTTCAAACAACGAGTTCATATCTGACTCGAAGTTTAGGTTCATGTTTGACCTGAGTGCAAGCAACGGGTTCATGTGTGACTCGAAGTTTAGGTTCATATTTTACCTGGTTTCAAACAACGGGTTCATGTCTGACTCGAAGTTTAAGTTCATGTTTGACCTGGCTTCAAATGACGGGTTCATGTCTGACTCGAAGTTTAGGTTCATGTTTGACCTGGTTTCAAACAACAGGTTCATGTCTGACTCGAAGCTTAGGTTCATGTTTAACTTGGTTTCAAACAAATGGTTCATGTCTGGCTCGAAGTTTAGGTTCAGGTTTGACCTGGTTTCAAACGACGGGTTCATGTCTGACTCGAAGCTTAGGTTCATGTTTGACCTGGCTTCAAATGACGGGTTCATGTCTTACTCGAAGCTTAGGTTCATGTTTGACTTGGTTTCAAACGATTGGGGCATGTCTGACTCGATGTTTAGGTTCATGTTTGACCTGGTTTCAAATAGCGGGTTCATGTCTGACTCGTAGTTTAGGTTCATGTTTGACCTGGTTTCAAACAACGGGTTCATGTTTGACTTGAAGTTTAGGTTCATGTTTGACCTGGTTTCAAACAATGGGTTCATGTCTGACTCGAAGTTTAGGTTCATGTGTGACCTGGTTTCAAACGACGAGTTCATGTCTGACTCGAAGATTAGGATCATGTTTGACCTGGTTTCAAACAACGGGTTCATGTTTGACTCGAAGTTAGGTTCATGTGTGTCCTGGTTTCAAACGACGGGTTCATGTCTGACTCGATGTTTAGGTTCATGTTTGACCTGGTTTCAAACAACAGGTTCATGTCTGACTCGAAGTTTAGGTTCATGTTTGACCAGGTTTCAAACAACGGGTTCATGTCTGATTCGAAGTTGAGGTTCATGTTTGACCTGGTTTCAAACAACGGGTTCATGTCTGACTCGAAGTTTAGGTTCATGTTTGACCTGGTTTCAAACGACAGGTTCATGTCTGACTCGATGTTTAGGTTCATGTTTGACACGGTTTCAAATGACGGGTTCATGTCTGACTAGAAGTTTAGGCTAAGGTTTGACCTGGTTCAAACGACGATTTCATGTCTGACTCAAAGTTTGGGTTCATGTTTGAACTGGTTTCAAACAACGAGTTCATATCTGACTCGAAGTTTAGGTTCATGTTTGACCTGAGTTCAAACAACGGGTTCATGTCTAATTCGAAGTTTAGATTCATGTTTGACCTAGTTTCAAACAACGGGTTCATGTCTGACTCGAAGTTTAAGTTCATGTTTGACCCGGCTTCAAATGAAGGGTTCATGTCTGACTCGAAGTTTAGGTTCATGTTTGACCAGGCTTCAAATAACAGGTTCATGTCTGACTCAAAGTTTAAGTTCATGTTTAACTTGGTTTCAAACAACGGGTTCATGTCTGACTCGAAGTTTAGGTTTAGGTTTGACCTGGTTTTAAACGACGGGTTCATGTCTGACTCGAAGCTTATGTTCATGTTTGACCTGGTTTTAAAACAACGGGTTCATGTCTGACTCGAAGTTTAGTTTCATGTTTGACCTGAGTTCAAACAACGGGTTCATGTCTGACTCGAAGCTTAGGTTCATGTTTGACCTGGTTCAAATGACGGGTTCATGTCTGACTCGAAGTTTAGGTTCATGTTTGAGCTGGTTTCAAACAAAGGGTTCATGTCTGACTCGAAGTTTAGTTTCATGTTTGACCTGAGTTCAAACAACGGGTTCATGTCTGACTCGAAGTTTAAGTTCATGTTTGACCTGGTTTCAAACAACGGGTTCATGTCTGACTCGATGTTTAGGTTCATGTTTGACCGGGTTTCAAACAACAGGTTCATGTCTGACTCGAAGTTTAGGTTCATGTTTGACCTGGTTTTAAACAACGGGTTCATGACTGACTCGAAGTTTAGGTTCATGTTTCACCTGGTTTCAAACAACGGGTTCATGTCTGACTCGAAGTTTAGGTTCATGTTTGACCTGGTTTCAAACGATGGGTTCATGTCTGACTCGAGGTTTAGGTACATGTTTGACATGGTTTCAAATGACGGGTTCATGTCTGACTAGAAGTTTAGGCTCATGTTTGACCGGGTTCATACGACGGGTTCATGTCTGACTCGAAGTTTAGGTTCATGTTTGACCTGGTTTCAAACAACGAGTTCATATCTGACTCGAAGTTTAGGTTCATGTTTGACCTGAGTGCAAACAACGGGGTCATGTCTGACTCGAAGTTTAGGTTCATATTTTACCTGGTTTCAAACAACGGGTTCATGTCTGACTCGAAGTTTAAGTTCATGTTTGACCTGGCTTCAAATGACGGGTTCATGTCTGACTCGAAGTTTAGGTTCATGTTTGACCTGGTTTTAAACAACAGGTTCATGTCTGACTCGAAGCTTAGGTTCATGTTTAACTTGGTTTCAAACAACGGGTTCATGTCTGACTCGAAGTTTAGGTTCAGGTTTGACCTGGTTTCAAACGACGGGTTCATGTCTGACTTGAAGCTTAGGTTCATGTTTGACCTGGCTTCAAATGACGGATTCTTCTCTAACTCGAAGTTTAGGTTCATGTTTGACCTGGTTTCAAACAACGGGTTCATGTCTTAGTCGAAGCTTAGGTTCATGTTTGACTTGGTTTCAAACGATGGGGGCATGTCTGACTCGATGTTTAGGTTCATGTTTGACCAGGTTTCAAATAGCGGGTTCATGTCTGACTCGAAGTTTAGGTTCATGTTTGACCTGGTTTCAAACAACGGGTTCATGTTTGACTCGAAGTTTAGGTTCATGTTTGACCTGGTTTCAAACAATGGGTTCATGTCTGACTCGAAGTTTAAGTTCATGTTTGACCTGGATTCAAACAATAGGTTCATGTCTGACTCGAAGTTTAGGTTCATGTTTGACCAGGTTTCAAACAACGGGTTCATGTTTGATTCAAAGTTTAGGTTCATGTTTGAGCTGGTTTCAAACAACGGGTTCATGTCTGACTCGAAGTTTAGGTTCATGTTTGACCTGGTTTCAAATGACGGGTTCATGTCTGACTCGATGTTTAGGTTCATGTTTGACACGGTTTCAAATGACGGGTTCATGTCTGACTAGAAGTTTAGGCTCAGGTTTGACCTGGTTCAAACGACGGGTTCATGTCTGACTCAAATTTGGGTTCATGGTTGACCTGGTTTCAAACAACGAGTTCATATCTGACTCGAAGTTTAGGTTCATGTTTGACCTAAGTTCAAACAACGGGTTCATGTCTAACTCGAAGTTTAGGTTCATGTTTGACCTAGTTTCAAACAACGGGTTCATGTCTGACTCGAAGTTTAAGTTCACGTTTGACCTGGCTTCAAATGACGGGTTCATGTCTGACTCGAAGTTTAGGTTCATGTTTGACCTGGTTTCAAACAACAGGTTCATGTCTGACTCGAAGTTTAGGTTCATGTTTAACTTGGTTTCAAACAACGGGTTCATGTCTGACTCGAAGTTTAGGTTTAGGTTTGACCTAGTTTCAAACGACGGGTTCATGTCTGACTCGAGGTTTAGGTACATGTTTGACATGGTTTCAAATCACGGGTTCATGTCTGACTAGAAGTTTAGGCTCATGTTTGACCGGGTTCATACGATGGGTTCATGTCTGACTTGAAGTTTAGGTTCATGTTTGACCTGGTTTCAAACAACGAGTTCATATCTGACTCGAAGTTTAGGTTCATGTTTGACCTGAGTGCAAACAACGGGGTCATGTCTGACTCGAAGTTTAGGTTCATATTTTACCTGGTTTCAAACAACGGGTTCATGTCTGACTCGAAGTTTAAGTTCATGTTTGACCTGGCTTCAAATGACGGGTTCATGTCTGACTCAAAGTTTAGGTTCATGTTTGACCTGGTTTCAAACAACAGGTTCATGTCTGACTCGAACCTTAGGTTCATGTTTAACTTGGTTTCAAACAACGGGTTCATGTCTGACTCGAAGTTTAGGTTCAGGTTTGACCTGGTTTCAAACGACGGGTTCATGTCTGACTTGAAGCTTAGGTTCATGTTTGACCTGGCTTCAAATGACGGATTCTTCTCTAACTCGAAGTTTAGGTTCATGTTTGACCTGGTTTCAAACAACGGGTTCATGTCTTAGTCGAAGCTTAGGTTCATGTTTGACTTGGTTTCAAACGATGGGGGCATGTCTGACTCGATGTTTAGGTTCATGTTTGACCTGGTTTCAAATAGCGGGTTCATGTCTGACTCGAAGTTTAGGTTCATGTTTGACCAGGTTTCAAACAACGGGTTCATGTTTGATTCAAAGTTTAGGTTCATGTTTGAGCTGGTTTCAAACAACGGGTTCATGTCTGACTCGAAGTTTAGGTTCATGTTTGACCTGGTTTCAAATGACGGGTTCATGTCTGACTCGATGTTTAGGTTCATGTTTGACACGGTTTCAAATGACGGGTTCATGTCTGACTAGAAGTTTAGGCTCAGGTTTGACCTGGTTCAAACGACGGGTTCATGTCTGACTCAAAGTTTGGGTTCATGTTTGACCTGGTTTCAAACAACGAGTTCATATCTGACTCGAAGTTTAGGTTCATGTTTGACCTGAGTTCAAACAACGGGTTCATGTCTAACTCGAAGTTTAGGTTCATGTTTGACCTAGTTTCAAACAACGGGTTCATGTCTGATTCGAAGTTTAAGTTCATGTTTGACCTGGCTTCAAATGACGGGTTCATGTCTGACTCGAAGTTTAGGTTCATGTTTGACCTGGTTTCAAATAACAGGTTCATGTCTGACTCGAAGTTTAGGTTCATGTTTGACCTCGTTTCAAACAACGGGTTCATGTCTGACTCGAAGTTTAGGTTTAGGTTTGACCTGGTTTCAAACGACGGGTTCTTGTCTGACTCGAAGCTTAGGTTCATGTTTGACCTGGCTTTAAATGACGGATTCTTGTCTAAATCGAAGTTTAGGTTCATGTTTGACCTGGTTTCAAACAACGGGTTCATGTCTGACTCGAAGTTTAGGTTCATGTTTTACCTGGTTTCAAACAACGGGTTCATGTCTGACTCGAAGTTTAAGTTCCTGTTTGACCTGGCTTCAAATGATGGGTTCATGTCTAACTCGAAGTTTAGGTTCATGTTTGACCTGGTTTCAGACAATGGGTTCATGTCTGACTCGAAGTTTAGGTTCATGTTTGACCTGGTTTCAAACGACGGGTTCATGTCTGACTCGAAGTTTAGGTTCATGTTTGACCTTGTTTCAAACGACGGGTTCATGTCTGACTCGAAGTTTAGGTTCATGTTTGACCTGGTTTCAAACGACGGGTTCATGTCTGACTCGAAGTTTAGTTTCATGTTTTACCTGGTTTCAAACAACGGGTTCATGTCTGACTCGAAGTTTAAGTTCCTGTTTGACCTGGCTTCAAATGATGGGTTCATGTCTAACTCGAAGTTTAGGTTCATGTTTGACCTGGTTTCAGACAATGGGTTCATGTCTGACTCGAAGTTTAGGTTCATGTTTGACCTGGTTTCAAACGACGGGTTCATGTCTGACTCGAAGTTTAGGTTCATGTTTGACCTGGTTTCAAACAACGGGTTCATGTCTGACTCGAAGTTTAGGTTCATGTTTTACCTGGTTTCAAACAACGGGTTCATGTCTGACTCGAAGTTTAAGTTCCTGTTTGACCTGGCTTCAAATGATGGGTTCATGTCTAACTCGAAGTTTAGGTTCATGTTTGACCTGGTTTCAGACAATGGGTTCATGTCTGACTCGAAGTTTAGGTTCATGTTTGACCTGGTTTCAAACGACGGGTTCATGTCTGACTCGACGTTTAGGATCATGTTTGCCCTGGTTTCAAACAACGGGTTCATGTCTGACTAGAAGTTTAGGTTCATGTTTGACCTTGTTTCAAACGACGGGTTCATGTCTGACTCGATGTTTAGGATCATGTTTGACCTGGTTTCAAACAATGGGTTCTTGTTTGATTCGAAGTTTAGGTTCATGTTTGACCTGGTTTCAAACAACGGGTTCATGTCTGACTCGAAGTTTAGGTTCATATTTGACCTGGTTTCAAAAGACGGTTTCATGTTTGACTCGAGGTTTAGGTTCATGTTTGACATGGTTTCAAATGACGGGTTCATGTCTGACTGGAAGTTTAGGTTCATGTTTGACCTGGTTTCAAACAACGAGTTCATATCTGACTCGAATTTAAGGTTCATGTTTGACCTGAGTTCAAACAACGGGTTCATGTCTGACTCGAAGTTTAGGTTCATGTTTGACCTAGTTTCAAACAACGGGTTCATGTCTGATTCGAAGTTTAAGTTCATGTTTGACCTGGCTTCAAATGACGGGTTCATGTCTGACTCGAAGTTTAGGTTCATGTTTGACATGGTTTCAAACAACAGGTTCATGTCTAACTCGAAGTTTAGGTTCATGTTTGAACTGGTTTTAAACAACGGGTTCATGTCTGACTCGAAGTTTAGGTTCAGGTTTGACCTGGTTTCAAACGAGGGGTTCATGTCTGACTCGAAGCTTAGGTTCATGTTTGACCTGGATTCAAACACCAGGTTCATGTCTGACTCGAAGTTTAGGTTCATGTTTGACCAGGTTTTAAACAACGGGTTCATGTTTGATTCAAAGTTTAGGTTCATGTTTGAGCTGGTTTCAAACAACGGGTTCATGTCTGACTCGAAGTTAAGGTTCATGTTTGACCTGGTTTCAAATGACGGGTTCATGTCTGACTCGATGTTTAGGTTCATGTTTGACACGGTTTCAAATGACGGGTTCATGTCTGGCTAGAAGTTTAGGCTCAGGTTTGACCTGGTTCAAACGACGGGTTCATGTCTGACTCAAAGTTTGGGTTCATGTTTGACCTGGTTTCAAACAACGAGTTCATATCTGACTCGAAGTTTAGGTTCATGTTTGACCTGAGTTCAAACAACGGGTTCATGTCTAACTCGAAGTTTAGGTTCATGTTTGACCTAGTTTCAAACAACGGGTTCATGTCTGACTCGAAGTTTAAGTTCACGTTTGACCTGGCTTCAAATGACGGGTTCATGTCTGACTCGAAGTTTAGGTTCATGTTTGACCTGGTTTCAAACAACAGGTTCATGTCTGACTCGAAGTTTAGGTTCATGTTTAACTTGGTTTCAAACAACGGGCTCATGTCTGACTCGAAGTTTAGGTTCATGTTTGACCTAGTTTCAAACAACGGGTTCTTGTCTGACTCGAAGCTTAGGTTCATGTTTGACCTGGTTTTAAACGACGGATTCTTGTCTAAATCGAAGTTTAGGTTCATGTTTGACCTGGTTTCAAACAACGGGTTCATGTCTGACTCGAAGTTTAGGTTCATGTTTTACCTGGTTTCAAACAACGGGTTCATGTCTGACTCGAAGTTTAAGTTCCTGTTTGACCTGGCTTCAAATGACGGGTTCATGTCTAACTCGAAGTTTAGGTTCATGTTTGACCTGGTTTCAGACAATGGGTTCATGTCTGACTCGAAGTTTAGGTTCATGTTTGACCTGGTTTCAAACGACAGGTTCATGTCTGACTCGACGTTTAAGATCATGTTTGCCCTGGTTTCAAACAACGGGTTCATGTCTGACTAGAAGTTTAGGTTCATGTTTGACCTTGTTTCAAATGACGGGTTCATGTCTGACTCGATGTTTAGGTTCATGTTTGACCTGGTTTCAAACAACTTGTTCATGTCTGACTCGAAGTTTAGGATCATGTTTGACCTGGTTTCAAACAATGGGTTCTTGTTTGATTCGAAGTTTAGGTTCATGTTTGACCTGGTTTCAAACAACGGGTTCATGTCTGACTCGAAGTTTAGGTTCATATTTGACCTGGTTTCAAAAGACGGTTTCATGTCTGACTCGAGGTTTAGGTTCATGTTTGACATGGTTTCAAATTACGGGTTCATGTCTGACTAGAAGTTTAGGCTCATGTTTTACCTGGTTCAAACGACGGGTTCATGTCTGACTGGAAGTTTAGGTTCATGTTTGTCCTGGTTTTAAACAACGAGTTCATATCTGACTCGAATTTAAGGTTCATGTTTGACCTGAGTTCAAACAACGGGTTCATGTCTGACTCGAAGTTTAGGTTCATGTTTGACCTAGTTTCAAACAACGGGTTCATGTCTGATTCGAAGTTTAAGTTCATGTTTGACCTGGCTTCAAATGACGGGTTCATGTCTGACATGAAGTTTAGGTTCATGTTTGACCTGGTTTCAAATAACAGGTTCATGTCTGACTCGAAGTTTAGGTTCATGTTTGACCTGGTTTCAAACAACGGGTTCATGTCTGACTAGAAGTTTAGGTTCATGTTTGACCTTGTTTCAAATGACGGGTTCATGTCTGACTCGATGTTTAGGTTCATGTTTGACCTGGTTTCAAACAACTTGTTCATGTCTGACTCGAAGTTTAGGTTCATGTTTGACCTGGTTTCAGACAATGGGTTCATGTCTGACTCGAAGTTTAGGTTCATGTTTGACCTGGTTTCAAACGACGGGTTCATGTCTGACTCGACGTTTAGGATCATGTTTGCCCTGGTTTCAAACAACGGGTTCATGTCTGACTAGAAGTTTAGGTTCATGTTTGACCTTGTTTCAAACGACGGGTTCATGTCTGACTCGATGTTTAGGATCATGTTTGACCTGGTTTCAAACAATGGGTTCTTGTTTGATTCGAAGTTTAGGTTCATGTTTGACCTGGTTTCAAACAACGGGTTCATGTCTGACTCGAAGTTTAGGTTCATATTTGACCTGGTTTCAAAAGACGGTTTCATGTTTGACTCGAGGTTTAGGTTCATGTTTGACATGGTTTCAAATGACGGGTTCATGTCTGACTGGAAGTTTAGGTTCATGTTTGACCTGGTTTCAAACAACGAGTTCATATCTGACTCGAATTTAAGGTTCATGTTTGACCTGAGTTCAAACAACGGGTTCATGTCTGACTCGAAGTTTAGGTTCATGTTTGACCTAGTTTCAAACAACGGGTTCATGTCTGATTCGAAGTTTAAGTTCATGTTTGACCTAGCTTCAAATGACGGGTTCATGTCTGACTCGAAGTTTAGGTTCATGTTTGACATGGTTTCAAACAACAGGTTCATGTCTAACTCGAAGTTTAGGTTCATGTTTGAACTGGTTTTAAACAACGGGTTCATGTCTGACTCGAAGTTTAGGTTCAGGTTTGACCTGGTTTCAAACGAGGGGTTCATGTCTGACTCGAAGCTTAGGTTCATGTTTGACCTGGATTCAAACACCAGGTTCATGTCTGACTCGAAGTTTAGGTTCATGTTTGACCAGGTTTTAAACAACGGGTTCATGTTTGATTCAAAGTTTAGGTTCATGTTTGAGCTGGTTTCAAACAACGGGTTCATGTCTGACTCGAAGTTAAGGTTCATGTTTGACCTGGTTTCAAATGACGGGTTCATGTCTGACTCGATGTTTAGGTTCATGTTTGACACGGTTTCAAATGACGGGTTCATGTCTGGCTAGAAGTTTAGGCTCAGGTTTGACCTGGTTCAAACGACGGGTTCATGTCTGACTCAAAGTTTGGGTTCATGTTTGACCTGGTTTCAAACAACGAGTTCATATCTGACTCGAAGTTTAGGTTCATGTTTGACCTGAGTTCAAACAACGGGTTCATGTCTAACTCGAAGTTTAGGTTCATGTTTGACCTAGTTTCAAACAACGGGTTCATGTCTGACTCGAAGTTTAAGTTCACGTTTGACCTGGCTTCAAATGACGGGTTCATGTCTGACTCGAAGTTTAGGTTCATGTTTGACCTGGTTTCAAACAACAGGTTCATGTCTGACTCGAAGTTTAGGTTCATGTTTAACTTGGTTTCAAACAACGGGCTCATGTCTGACTCGAAGTTTAGGTTCATGTTTGACCTAGTTTCAAACAACGGGTTCTTGTCTGACTCGAAGCTTAGGTTCATGTTTGACCTGGCTTTAAACGACGGATTCTTGTCTAAATCGAAGTTTAGGTTCATGTTTGACCTGGTTTCAAACAACGGGTTCATGTCTGACTCGAAGTTTAGGTTCATGTTTTACCTGGTTTCAAACAACGGGTTCATGTCTGACTCGAAGTTTAAGTTCCTGTTTGACCTGGCTTCAAATGACGGGTTCATGTCTAACTCGAAGTTTAGGTTCATGTTTGACCTGGTTTCAGACAATGGGTTCATGTCTGACTCGAAGTTTAGGTTCATGTTTGACCTGGTTTCAAACGACGGGTTCATGTCTGACTCGACGTTTAAGATCATGTTTGCCCTGGTTTCAAACAACGGGTTCATGTCTGACTAGAAGTTTAGGTTCATGTTTGACCTTGTTTCAAATGACGGGTTCATGTCTGACTCGATGTTTAGGTTCATGTTTGACCTGGTTTCAAACAACTTGTTCATGTCTGACTCGAAGTTTAGGATCATGTTTGACCTGGTTTCAAACAATGGGTTCTTGTTTGATTCGAAGTTTAGGTTCATGTTTGACCTGGTTTCAAACAACGGGTTCATGTCTGACTCGAAGTTTAGGTTCATATTTGACCTGGTTTCAAAAGACGGTTTCATGTCTGACTCGAGGTTTAGGTTCATGTTTGACATGGTTTCAAATTACGGGTTCATGTCTGACTAGAAGTTTAGGCTCATGTTTTACCTGGTTCAAACGACGGGTTCATGTCTGACTGGAAGTTTAGGTTCATGTTTGTCCTGGTTTCAAACAACGAGTTCATATCTGACTCGAATTTAAGGTTCATGTTTGACCTGAGTTCAAACAACGGGTTCATGTCTGACTCGAAGTTTAGGTTCATGTTTGACCTAGTTTCAAACAACGGGTTCATGTCTGATTCGAAGTTTAAGTTCATGTTTGACCTGGCTTCAAATGACGGGTTCATGTCTGACATGAAGTTTAGGTTCATGTTTGACCTGGTTTCAAATAACAGGTTCATGTCTGACTCGAAGTTTAGGTTCATGTTTGACCTGGTTTCAAACAACGGGTTCATGTCTGACTAGAAGTTTAGGTTCATGTTTGACCTTGTTTCAAATGACGGGTTCATGTCTGACTCGATGTTTAGGTTCATGTTTGACCTGGTTTCAAACAACTTGTTCATGTCTGACTCGAAGTTTAGGTTCATGTTTGACCTGGTTTCAGACAATGGGTTCATGTCTGACTCGAAGTTTAGGTTCATGTTTGACCTGGTTTCAAACGACGGGTTCATGTCTGACTCGACGTTTAGGATCATGTTTGCCCTGGTTTCAAACAACGGGTTCATGTCTGACTAGAAGTTTAGGTTCATGTTTGACCTTGTTTCAAACGACGGGTTCATGTCTGACTCGATGTTTAGGATCATGTTTGACCTGGTTTCAAACAATGGGTTCTTGTTTGATTCGAAGTTTAGGTTCATGTTTGACCTGGTTTCAAACAACGGGTTCATGTCTGACTCGAAGTTTAGGTTCATATTTGACCTGGTTTCAAAAGACGGTTTCATGTTTGACTCGAGGTTTAGGTTCATGTTTGACATGGTTTCAAATGACGGGTTCATGTCTGACTGGAAGTTTAGGTTCATGTTTGACCTGGTTTCAAACAACGAGTTCATATCTGACTCGAATTTAAGGTTCATGTTTGACCTGAGTTCAAACAACGGGTTCATGTCTGACTCGAAGTTTAGGTTCATGTTTGACCTAGTTTCAAACAACGGGTTCATGTCTGATTCGAAGTTTAAGTTCATGTTTGACCTGGCTTCAAATGACGGGTTCATGTCTGACTCGAAGTTTAGGTTCATGTTTGACATGGTTTCAAACAACAGGTTCATGTCTAACTCGAAGTTTAGGTTCATGTTTGAACTGGTTTTAAACAACGGGTTCATGTCTGACTCGAAGTTTAGGTTCAGGTTTGACCTGGTTTCAAACGAGGGGTTCATGTCTGACTCGAAGCTTAGGTTCATGTTTGACCTGGATTCAAACACCAGGTTCATGTCTGACTCGAAGTTTAGGTTCATGTTTGACCAGGTTTTAAACAACGGGTTCATGTTTGATTCAAAGTTTAGGTTCATGTTTGAGCTGGTTTCAAACAACGGGTTCATGTCTGACTCGAAGTTAAGGTTCATGTTTGACCTGGTTTCAAATGACGGGTTCATGTCTGACTCGATGTTTAGGTTCATGTTTGACACGGTTTCAAATGACGGGTTCATGTCTGGCTAGAAGTTTAGGCTCAGGTTTGACCTGGTTCAAACGACGGATTCATGTCTGACTCAAAGTTTGGGTTCATGTTTGACCTGGTTTCAAACAACGAGTTCATATCTGACTCGAAGTTTAGGTTCATGTTTGACCTGAGTTCAAACAACGGGTTCATGTCTAACTCGAAGTTTAGGTTCATGTTTGACCTAGTTTCAAACAACGGGTTCATGTCTGACTCGAAGTTTAAGTTCACGTTTGACCTGGCTTCAAATGACGGGTTCATGTCTGACTCGAAGTTTAGGTTCATGTTTGACCTGGTTTCAAACAACAGGTTCATGTCTGACTCGAAGTTTAGGTTCATGTTTAACTTGGTTTCAAACAACGGGCTCATGTCTGACTCGAAGTTTAGGTTCATGTTTGACCTAGTTTCAAACAACGGGTTCTTGTCTGACTCGAAGCTTAGGTTCATGTTTGACCTGGCTTTAAACGACGGATTCTTGTCTAAATCGAAGTTTAGGTTCATGTTTGACCTGGTTTCAAACAACGGGTTCATGTCTGACTCGAAGTTTAGGTTCATGTTTTACCTGGTTTCAAACAACGGGTTCATGTCTGACTCGAAGTTTAAGTTCCTGTTTGACCTGGCTTCAAATGACGGGTTCATGTCTAACTCGAAGTTTAGGTTCATGTTTGACCTGGTTTCAGACAATGGGTTCATGTCTGACTCGAAGTTTAGGTTCATGTTTGACCTGGTTTCAAACGACGGGTTCATGTCTGACTCGACGTTTAAGATCATGTTTGCCCTGGTTTCAAACAACGGGTTCATGTCTGACTAGAAGTTTAGGTTCATGTTTGACCTTGTTTCAAATGACGGGTTCATGTCTGACTCGATGTTTAGGTTCATGTTTGACCTGGTTTCAAACAACTTGTTCATGTCTGACTCGAAGTTTAGGATCATGTTTGACCTGGTTTCAAACAATGGGTTCTTGTTTGATTCGAAGTTTAGGTTCATGTTTGACCTGGTTTCAAACAACGGGTTCATGTCTGACTCGAAGTTTAGGTTCATATTTGACCTGGTTTCAAAAGACGGTTTCATGTCTGACTCGAGGTTTAGGTTCATGTTTGACATGGTTTCAAATTACGGGTTCATGTCTGACTAGAAGTTTAGGCTCATGTTTTACCTGGTTCAAACGACGGGTTCATGTCTGACTGGAAGTTTAGGTTCATGTTTGTCCTGGTTTCAAACAACGAGTTCATATCTGACTCGAATTTAAGGTTCATGTTTGACCTGAGTTCAAACAACGGGTTCATGTCTGACTCGAAGTTTAGGTTCATGTTTGACCTAGTTTCAAACAACGGGTTCATGTCTGATTCGAAGTTTAAGTTCATGTTTGACCTGGCTTCAAATGACGGGTTCATGTCTGACTCGAAGTTTAGGTTCATGTTTGACATGGTTTCAAACAACAGGTTCATGTCTAACTCGAAGTTTAGGTTCATGTTTGAACTGGTTTTAAACAACGGGTTCATGTCTGACTCGAAGTTTAGGTTCAGGTTTGACCTGGTTTCAAACGAGGGGTTCATGTCTGACTCGAAGCTTAGGTTCATGTTTGACCTGGATTCAAACACCAGGTTCATGTCTGACTCGAAGTTTAGGTTCATGTTTGACCAGGTTTTAAACAACGGGTTCATGTTTGATTCAAAGTTTAGGTTCATGTTTGAGCTGGTTTCAAACAACGGGTTCATGTCTGACTCGAAGTTAAGGTTCATGTTTGACCTGGTTTCAAATGACGGGTTCATGTCTGACTCGATGTTTAGGTTCATGTTTGACACGGTTTCAAATGACGGGTTCATGTCTGGCTAGAAGTTTAGGCTCAGGTTTGACCTGGTTCAAACGACGGGTTCATGTCTGACTCAAAGTTTGGGTTCATGTTTGACCTGGTTTCAAACAACGAGTTCATATCTGACTCGAAGTTTAGGTTCATGTTTGACCTGAGTTCAAACAACGGGTTCATGTCTAACTCGAAGTTTAGGTTCATGTTTGACCTAGTTTCAAACAACGGGTTCATGTCTGACTCGAAGTTTAAGTTCACGTTTGACCTGGCTTCAAATGACGGGTTCATGTCTGACTCGAAGTTTAGGTTCATGTTTGACCTGGTTTCAAACAACAGGTTCATGTCTGACTCGAAGTTTAAGTTCACGTTTGACCTGGCTTCAAATGACGGGTTCATGTCTGACTCGAAGTTTAGGTTCATGTTTGACCTGGTTTCAAACAACAGGTTCATGTCTGACTCGAAGTTTAGGTTCATGTTTAACTTGGTTTCAAACAACGGGCTCATGTCTGACTCGAAGTTTAGGTTCATGTTTGACCTAGTTTCAAACAACGGGTTCTTGTCTGACTCGAAGCTTAGGTTCATGTTTGACCTGGCTTTAAACGACGGATTCTTGTCTAAATCGAAGTTTAGGTTCATGTTTGACCTGGTTTCAAACAACGGGTTCATGTCTGACTCGAAGTTTAGGTTCATGTTTTACCTGGTTTCAAACAACGGGTTCATGTCTGACTCGAAGTTTAGGTTCATATTTGACCTGGTTTCAAAAGACGGTTTCATGTCTGACTCGAGGTTTAGGTTCATGTTTGACATGGTTTCAAATTACGGGTTCATGTCTGACTAGAAGTTTAGGCTCATGTTTTACCTGGTTCAAACGACGGGTTCATGTCTGACTGGAAGTTTAGGTTCATGTTTGTCCTGGTTTCAAACAACGAGTTCATATCTGACTCGAATTTAAGGTTCATGTTTGACCTGAGTTCAAACAACGGGTTCATGTCTGACTCGAAGTTTAGGTTCATGTTTGACCTAGTTTCAAACAACGGGTTCATGTCTGATTCGAAGTTTAAGTTCATGTTTGACCTGGCTTCAAATGACGGGTTCATGTCTGACTCGAAGTTTAGGTTCATGTTTGACATGGTTTCAAACAACAGGTTCATGTCTAACTCGAAGTTTAGGTTCATGTTTGAACTGGTTTTAAACAACGGGTTCATGTCTGACTCGAAGTTTAGGTTCAGGTTTGACCTGGTTTCAAACGAGGGGTTCATGTCTGACTCGAAGCTTAGGTTCATGTTTGACCTGGATTCAAACACCAGGTTCATGTCTGACTCGAAGTTTAGGTTCATGTTTGACCAGGTTTTAAACAACGGGTTCATGTTTGATTCAAAGTTTAGGTTCATGTTTGAGCTGGTTTCAAACAACGGGTTCATGTCTGACTCGAAGTTAAGGTTCATGTTTGACCTGGTTTCAAATGACGGGTTCATGTCTGACTCGATGTTTAGGTTCATGTTTGACACGGTTTCAAATGACGGGTTCATGTCTGGCTAGAAGTTTAGGCTCAGGTTTGACCTGGTTCAAACGACGGGTTCATGTCTGACTCAAAGTTTGGGTTCATGTTTGACCTGGTTTCAAACAACGAGTTCATATCTGACTCGAAGTTTAGGTTCATGTTTGACCTGAGTTCAAACAACGGGTTCATGTCTAACTCGAAGTTTAGGTTCATGTTTGACCTAGTTTCAAACAACGGGTTCATGTCTGACTCGAAGTTTAAGTTCACGTTTGACCTGGCTTCAAATGACGGGTTCATGTCTGACTCGAAGTTTAGGTTCATGTTTGACCTGGTTTCAAACAACAGGTTCATGTCTGACTCGAAGTTTAAGTTCACGTTTGACCTGGCTTCAAATGACGGGTTCATGTCTGACTCGAAGTTTAGGTTCATGTTTGACCTGGTTTCAAACAACAGGTTCATGTCTGACTCGAAGTTTAGGTTCATGTTTAACTTGGTTTCAAACAACGGGCTCATGTCTGACTCGAAGTTTAGGTTCATGTTTGACCTAGTTTCAAACAACGGGTTCTTGTCTGACTCGAAGCTTAGGTTCATGTTTGACCTGGCTTTAAACGACGGATTCTTGTCTAAATCGAAGTTTAGGTTCATGTTTGACCTGGTTTCAAACAACGGGTTCATGTCTGACTCGAAGTTTAGGTTCATGTTTTACCTGGTTTCAAACAACGGGTTCATGTCTGACTCGAAGTTTAAGTTCCTGTTTGACCTGGCTTCAAATGACGGGTTCATGTCTAACTCGAAGTTTAGGTTCATGTTTGACCTGGTTTCAGACAATGGGTTCATGTCTGACTCGAAGTTTAGGTTCATGTTTGACCTGGTTTCAAACGACGGGTTCATGTCTGACTCGACGTTTAAGATCATGTTTGCCCTGGTTTCAAACAACGGGTTCATGTCTGACTAGAAGTTTAGGTTCATGTTTGACCTTGTTTCAAATGACGGGTTCATGTCTGACTCGATGTTTAGGTTCATGTTTGACCTGGTTTCAAACAACTTGTTCATGTCTGACTCGAAGTTTAGGATCATGTTTGACCTGGTTTCAAACAATGGGTTCTTGTTTGATTCGAAGTTTAGGTTCATGTTTGACCTGGTTTCAAACAACGGGTTCATGTCTGACTCGAAGTTTAGGTTCATATTTGACCTGGTTTCAAAAGACGGTTTCATGTCTGACTCGAGGTTTAGGTTCATGTTTGACATGGTTTCAAATTACGGGTTCATGTCTGACTAGAAGTTTAGGCTCATGTTTTACCTGGTTCAAACGACGGGTTCATGTCTGACTGGAAGTTTAGGTTCATGTTTGTCCTGGTTTCAAACAACGAGTTCATATCTGACTCGAATTTAAGGTTCATGTTTGACCTGAGTTCAAACAACGGGTTCATGTCTGACTCGAAGTTTAGGTTCATGTTTGACCTAGTTTCAAACAACGGGTTCATGTCTGATTCGAAGTTTAAGTTCATGTTTGACCTGGCTTCAAATGACGGGTTCATGTCTGACTCGAAGTTTAGGTTCATGTTTGACATGGTTTCAAACAACAGGTTCATGTCTAACTCGAAGTTTAGGTTCATGTTTGAACTGGTTTTAAACAACGGGTTCATGTCTGACTCGAAGTTTAGGTTCAGGTTTGACCTGGTTTCAAACGAGGGGTTCATGTCTGACTCGAAGCTTAGGTTCATGTTTGACCTGGATTCAAACACCAGGTTCATGTCTGACTCGAAGTTTAGGTTCATGTTTGACCAGGTTTTAAACAACGGGTTCATGTTTGATTCAAAGTTTAGGTTCATGTTTGAGCTGGTTTCAAACAACGGGTTCATGTCTGACTCGAAGTTAAGGTTCATGTTTGACCTGGTTTCAAATGACGGGTTCATGTCTGACTCGATGTTTAGGTTCATGTTTGACACGGTTTCAAATGACGGGTTCATGTCTGGCTAGAAGTTTAGGCTCAGGTTTGACCTGGTTCAAACGACGGGTTCATGTCTGACTCAAAGTTTGGGTTCATGTTTGACCTGGTTTCAAACAACGAGTTCATATCTGACTCGAAGTTTAGGTTCATGTTTGACCTGAGTTCAAACAACGGGTTCATGTCTAACTCGAAGTTTAGGTTCATGTTTGACCTAGTTTCAAACAACGGGTTCATGTCTGACTCGAAGTTTAAGTTCACGTTTGACCTGGCTTCAAATGACGGGTTCATGTCTGACTCGAAGTTTAGGTTCATGTTTGACCTGGTTTCAAACAACAGGTTCATGTCTGACTCGAAGTTTAGGTTCATGTTTAACTTGGTTTCAAACAACGGGCTCATGTCTGACTCGAAGTTTAGGTTCATGTTTGACCTAGTTTCAAACAACGGGTTCTTGTCTGACTCGAAGCTTAGGTTCATGTTTGACCTGGCTTTAAACGACGGATTCTTGTCTAAATCGAAGTTTAGGTTCATGTTTGACCTGGTTTCAAACAACGGGTTCATGTCTGACTCGAAGTTTAGGTTCATGTTTTACCTGGTTTCAAACAACGGGTTCATGTCTGACTCGAAGTTTAAGTTCCTGTTTGACCTGGCTTCAAATGACGGGTTCATGTCTAACTCGAAGTTTAGGTTCATGTTTGACCTGGTTTCAGACAATGGGTTCATGTCTGACTCGAAGTTTAGGTTCATGTTTGACCTGGTTTCAAACGACGGGTTCATGTCTGACTCGACGTTTAAGATCATGTTTGCCCTGGTTTCAAACAACGGGTTCATGTCTGACTAGAAGTTTAGGTTCATGTTTGACCTTGTTTTAAATGACGGGTTCATGTCTGACTCGATGTTTAGGTTCATGTTTGACCTGGTTTCAAACAACTTGTTCATGTCTGACTCGAAGTTTAGGATCATGTTTGACCTGGTTTCAAACAATGGGTTCTTGTTTGATTCGAAGTTTAGGTTCATGTTTGACCTGGTTTCAAACAACGGGTTCATGTCTGACTCGAAGTTTAGGTTCATATTTGACCTGGTTTCAAAAGACGGTTTCATGTCTGACTCGAGGTTTAGGTTCATGTTTGACATGGTTTCAAATTACGGGTTCATGTCTGACTAGAAGTTTAGGCTCATGTTTTACCTGGTTCAAACGACGGGTTCATGTCTGACTGGAAGTTTAGGTTCATGTTTGTCCTGGTTTCAAACAACGAGTTCATATCTGACTCGAATTTAAGGTTCATGTTTGACCTGAGTTCAAACAACGGGTTCATGTCTGACTCGAAGTTTAGGTTCATGTTTGACCTAGTTTCAAACAACGGGTTCATGTCTGATTCGAAGTTTAAGTTCATGTTTGACCTGGCTTCAAATGACGGGTTCATGTCTGACATGAAGTTTAGGTTCATGTTTGACCTGGTTTCAAATAACAGGTTCATGTCTGACTCGAAGTTTAGGTTCATGTTTGACCTGGTTTCAAACAACGGGTTCATGTCTGACTCGAAGTTTAGGTTTAGGTTTGACCTGGTTTCAAACGACGGGTTCTTGTCTGACTCGAAGCTTAGGTTCATGTTTGACCTGGCTTTAAACGACGGATTCTTGTCTAAATCGAAGTTTAGGTTCATGTTTGACCTGGTTTCAAACAACGGGTTCATGTCTGACTCGAAGTTTAGGTTCATGTTTTACCTGGTTTCAAACAACGGGTTCATGTCTGACTCGAAGTTTAAGTTCCTGTTTGACCTGGCTTCAAATGATGGGTTCATGTCTAACTCGAAGTTTAGGTTCATGTTTGACCTGGTTTCAGACAATGGGTTCATGTCTGACTCGAAGTTTAGGTTCATGTTTGACCTGGTTTCAAACGACGGGTTCATGTCTGACTCGACGTTTAGGATCATGTTAGCCCTGGTTTCAAACAACGGGTTCATGTCTGACTAGAAGTTTAGGTTCATGTTTGACCTTGTTTCAAACGACGGGTTCATGTCTGACTCGATGTTTAGGTTCATGTTTGACCTGGTTTCAAACAACTTGTTCATGTCTGACTCGAAGTTTAGGATCATGTTTGACCTGGTTTCAAACAATGCGTTCTTGTTTGATTCGAAGTTTAGGTTCATGTTTGACCTGGTTTCAAACAACGGGTTCATGTCTGACTCGAAGTTTAGGTTCATATTTGACCTGGTTTCAAAATACGGTTTCATGTCTGACTCGAGGTTTAGGTTCATGTTTGACATGTTTTCAAATGACGGGTTCATGTCTGACTGGAAGTTTAGGTTCATGTTTGACCTGGTTTCAAACAACGAGTTCATATCTGACTCGAATTTAAGGTTCATGTTTGTCCTGAGTTCAAACAACGGGTTCATGTCTGACTCGAAGTTTAAGTTCATGTTTGACCTAGTTTCAAACAACGGGTTCATGTCTGATTCGAAGTTTAAGTTCATGTTTGACCTGGCTTCAAATGACGGGTTCATGTCTGACTCGAAGTTTAGGTTCATGTTTGACATGGTTTCAAACAACAGGTTCATGTCTAACTCGAAGTTTAGGTTCATGTTTGAACTGGTTTTAAACAACGGGTTCATGTCTGACTCGAAGTTTAGGTTCAGGTTTGACCTGGTTTCAAACGAGGGGTTCATGTCTGACTCGAAGCTTAGGTTCATGTTTGACTTGGTTCAAATGACGGGTTCATGTCTGACTCGAAGTTTAGTTTCATGTTTGACCTGAGTTCAAACAACGGGTTCATGTCTGACTCGAAGTTTAGGTTCAGGTTTGACCTGGTTTCAAACAACGGGTTCATGTCTGACTCGATGTTTAGGTTCATGTTTGACCTGGTTTCAAACAACAGGTTCATGTCTGACTCAAAGTTTAGGTTCATGTTTGACCTGGTTTTAAACAACGGGTTCATGTCTGACTAGAAGTTTAGGTTCAGGTTTGACCTGGTTTCAAACGAGGGGTTCATGTCTGACTCGAAGTTTAGGTTCATGTTTGACCTGGTTTCAAACGACGGGTTCATGTCTGACTCGAGGTTTAGGTACATGTTTGACATGGCTTCAAATGACGGGTTCATGTCTGTCTAGAAGTTTAGGCTCATGTTTGACCTGGTTCAAACGACGGGTTCATGTCTGATTCGAAGTTTAGGTTCATGTTTGACCTGGTTTCAAACAACGAGTTCATATCTGACTCGTAGTTTAGGTTCATGTTTGACCTGAGTTCAAACAACGGGTTCATGTCTAACTCGAAGTTTAGGTTCATGTTTGACCTAGTTTCAAACAACGGGTTCATGTCTGACTCGAAGTTTAAGTTCATGTTTGACCTGGCTTCAAATGACGGGTTCATGTCTGACTCGAATTTTAGGTTCATGTTTGACCTGGTTTCAAACAACAGGTTCATGTCCGACTCGAAGTTTAGGTTCATGTTTACCTTGGTTTCAAACAACGGGTTCATGTCTGACTCGAAGTTTAGGTTCATGTTTTACCTGGTTTCACACAACGGGTTCATGTCTGACTCGAAGTTTAAGTTCCTGTTTGACCTAGCTTCAAATGACGGGTTCATGTCTAACTCGAAGTTTAGGTTCATGTTTGACCTGGTTTCAAACAATGGGTTCTTGTTTGATTCTAAGTTTAGGTTAATGTTTGACCTGGTTTCAAACAACGGGTTCATGTCTGACTCAAAGTTTAGGTTCAGGTTTGACCTGGTTTCAAACGAGGGGTTCATGTCTGACTCGAAGCTTAGGTTCATGTTTGACCTGGTTCAAATGACGGGTTCATGTTTGACTCGAAGTTTAGTTTCATGTTTGACCTGAGTTCAAACAACGGGTTCATGTCTGACTCAAAGTTTAGGTTCAGGTTTGACCTGGTTTCAAACAACGGGTTCATGTCTGACTCGATGTTTAGGTTCATGTTTGACCTGGTTTCAAACAACAGGATCATGTCTGACTCGAATTTTAGGTTCATGTTTGACCTGGTTTTAAACAACGGGTTCATGATTGACTCGAAGTTTAGGTTCATGTTTGACCTGGTTTCAAACGACGGGTTCATGTCTGACTCGAGGTTTAGGTACATGTTTGACATGGTTTCAAATGACGGGTTCATATCTGTCTAGAAGTTTAGGCTCATGTTTGACCTGGTTCAAACGACGGGTTCATGTCTGATTCGAAGTTTAGGTTCATGTTTGACCTGGTTTCAAACAACGAGTTCATATCTGACTCGTAGTTTAGGTTCATGTTTGACCTGAGTTCAAACAACGGGTTCATGTCTAACTCGAAGTTTAGGTTCATGTTTGACCTAGTTTCAAACAACGGGTTCATGTCTGACTCGAAGTATAAGTTCATGTTTGACCTGGCTTCAAATGACCGGTTCATGTCTGACTCGAATTTTAGGTTCATGTTTGACCTGGTTTCAAACAACAGGTTCATGTCCGACTCGAAGTTTAGGTTCATGTTTACCTTGGTTTCAAACAACGGGTTCATGTCTGACTCGAAGTTTAGGTTCATGTTTTACCTGGTTTCACACAACGGGTTCATGTCTGACTCGAAGTTTAAGTTCCTGTTTGACCTAGCTTCAAATGACGGGTTCATGTCTAACTCGAAGTTTAGGTTCATGTTTGACCTAGTTTCAAACAATGGGTTCATGTCTGACTCGAAGTTTAGGTTCATGTTTGACCTGGTTTCAAACGACGGGTTCATGTCTGACTCGACGTTTAGGATCATGTTTGACCTGGTTTCAAACAACGGGTTCATGTCTGACTCGAAGTTTAGGTTCATGTTTGACCTTGTTTCAAACGATGGGTTCATGTCTGACTCGATGTTTAGGTTCATGTTTGACCTGGTTTCAAACAACTTGTTCATGTCTGACTCGAAGTTTAGGTTCATGTTTGACCTGGTTTCAAACAATGGGTTCATGTTTGATTCAAAGTTTAGGTTCATGTTTGACCTGGTTTAAAATAACGGGTTCATGTCTGACTCGATGTTTAGGTTCATATTTGACCTGGTTTCAAAAGACGGTTTCATGTCTGACTCGAGGTTTAGGTTCATGTTTGACCTGGCTTCAAATGACGGGTTCATGTCTGACTCGAATTTTAGGTTCATGTTTGACCTAGTTTCAAACAACAGGTTCATGTCCGACTCGAAGCTTAAGTTCATGTTTGACCTGGCTTCAAATGACGGGTTCATGTCTGACTCGAAGTTTAGGTTCAAGTTTGACCTGGTTTCAAACAACAGGTTCATGTCTAACTCGAAGTTTAGGTTCATGTTTGACCTGGTTTCAAACAACGGGTTCATGTCTGACTAGAAGTTTAGGTTCAGGTTTGACCTGGTTTCAAACGAGGGGTTCATGTCTGACTCGAAGCTTAGGTTTATGTTTGACCTGGTTCAAATGACGGGTTCATGTCTGACTCGAAGTTTAGGTTCATGTTTGACCTGGTTTCAAACAACGGGTTCATGTCTGACTCGAAGTTTAGTTTCATGTTTTACCTGAGTTCAAACAACGGGTTCATGTCTGACTCGAAGTTTAGGTTCATGTTTGACCTGGTTTCAAACAACGGGTTCATGTCTGACTCGAAGTTTAAGTTCATGTTTGACCTGGCTTCAAATGACGGGTTCATGTCTGACTCGAATTTTAGGTTCATGTTTGACCTGGTTTCAAACAACAGGTTCATGTCCGACTCGAAGTTTAGGTTCATGTTTAACTTGGTTTCAAACAACGGGTTCATGTCTGACTCGAAGTTTAGGTTCATGTTTTACCTGGTTTCAAACAACGGGTTCATGTCTGACTTGAAGTTTAAGTTCCTGTTTGACCTGGCTTCAAGTGACGGGTTCATGTCTAACTCGAAGTTTAGGTTCATGTTTGACCTGGTTTCAAACAATGGGTTCATGTCTGACTCGAAGTTTAGGTTCATGTTTGACCTGGTTTCAAACGACGGGTTCATGTCTGACTCGACGTTTAGGATCATGTTTGACCTGGTTTCAAACAACGGGTTCATGTCTGACTCGAAGTTTAGGTTCATGTTTGACCTTGTTTCGAACGACGGGTTCATGTCTGACTCGATGTTTAGGTTCATGTTTGACCTGGATTCAAACAACTTGTTCATGTCTGACTCGAAGTTTAGGTTCAAGTTTGACCTGGTTTCAAACAATGGGTTCATGTTTGATTCAAAGTTTAGGTTCATGTTTGACCTGGCTTCAAATGACGGGTTCATGTCTGACTCGAAGTTTAGGTTCATGTTTGACCTGGTTTCAAACAACAGGTTCATGTCTAACTCGAAGTTTAGGTTCATGTTTGACCTGGTTTCAAACAACGGGTTCATGTCTGACTCGAAGTTTAGGTTCAGGTTTGACCTGGTTCAAACGAGGGGTTCATGTCTGACTCGAAGCTTAGGTTCATGTTTGACCTGGTTCAAATGACGGGTTCATGTCTGACTCGAAGTTTAGTTTTAGGTTTGACCTGGTTTCAAACAACGGGTTCAAGTCTGACTCGATGTTTAGGTTCATGTTTGACCAGGTTTCAAACAACAGGTTCATGTCTGACTCAAAGTTTAGGTTCATGTTTGACCTTGTTTTAAACAACGGGTTCATGACTGACTCGAAGTTTAGGTTCATGTTTCACCTGGTTTCAAACAACGGGTTCATGTCTGACTCGAAGTTTAGGTTCATGTTTGACCTGGTTTCAAACGACGGGTTCATGTCTGACTCGAGGTTTAGGTACATGTTTGACATGGTTTTAAATGACGGGTTCATGTCTGTCTAGAAGTTTAGGCTCATGTTTGACCTGGTTCAAACGACGGGTTCATGTCTGACTCGAAGTTTAGGTTAATGTTTGACCTGGTTTCAAACAACGAGATCATATCTGACTCGTAGTTTCGGTTCATGTTTGACCTGAGTTCAAACAACGGGTTCATGTCTAACTCGAAGATTAGGTTCATGTTTGACCTGGTTTCAAACAACGGGTTCATGTCTGACTCGAAGTTTAAGTTCCTATTTGACCTGGCTTCAAATGACGGGTTCATGTCTAACTCGAAGTTTAGGTTCATGTTTGAGCTGGTTTCAAACAATGGGTTTATGTCTGACTCGAAGTTTAGGTTCATGTTTGACCTGGTTTCAAACGACGGGTTCATGTCTGACTCGACGTTTAGGATCATATTTGACCTGGTTTCAAACAATGGGTTCATGTCTGACTTGAAGTTTAGGTTCATGTTTGACCTTGTTTCAAATGACGGGTTCATGTCTGACTCGATGTTTAGGTTCATGTTTGACCTGGTTTCAAACAACTTGTTCATGTCTGACTCGAAGTTTAGGTTCATATTTGACCTGGTTTCAAAAGACGGTTTCATGTCTGACTCGAGGTTTAGGTTCATGGTTGACATGGTTTCAAATGACGGGTTCATGTCTGACTCGAAGTGTAGGTTCAAGTTTGACCTGGTTTCAAACAACAGGTTCATGTCTGACTCGAAGTTTAGGTTCATGTTTGACCTGGTTTCAAACGAGGGGTTCATGTCTGACTCGAAGCTTAGGTTCATGTTTGACCTGGCTTCAAATGAAGGGCTCATGTCTGACTCGAAGTTTAGGTTCAAGTTTGACCTGGTTTCAAACAACAGGTTCATGTCTGACTCGAAGTTTAGGTTCATGTTTGACCTGGTTTCAAACAACGGGTTCATGTCTGACTCGAAGTTTAGGTTCAGGTTTGACCTGGTTTCAAACGAGGGGTTCGTGTCTGACTCGAAGCTTAGGTTCATGTTTGACCTGGTTCAAATGACGGGTTCATGTCTGACTCGAAGTTTAGGTTCATGTTTGACCTGGTTTCAAACAACGGGTTCATGTCTGACTCGAAGTTTAGTTTCATGTTTGACCTGAGTTCAAACAATGGGTTCATGTCTGACTCGAAGCTTAGGTTCATGTTTGACCTGGTTCAAATGACGGGTTCATGTCTGACTCGAAGTTTAGGTTCATGTTTGAGCTGGTTTCAAACAAAGGGTTCATGTCTGACTCGAAGTTTAGTTTCATGTTTGACCTGAGTTCAAACAACGGGTTCATGTCTGACTCGAAGTTTAAGTTCATGTTTGACCTGGTTTCAAACAACGGGTTCATGTCTGACTCGATGTTTAGGTTCATGTTTGACCGGGTTTCAAACAACAGGTTCATGTCTGACTCAAAGTTTAGGTTCATGTTTGACCTGGTTTTAAACAATGGGTTCATGACTGACTCGAAGTTTAGGTTCATGTTTGACCTGGTTTCAAACAACGGGTTCATGTCTGACTCGAAGTTTAGGTTCATGTTTGACCTGGTTTCAAACGACGGGTTCATGTCTGACTCGAGGTTTAGGTACATGTTTGACATGGTTTCAAATGACGGGTTCATGTCTGACTAGAAGTTTAGGCTCATGTTTGACCGGGTTCATACGACGGGTTCATGTCTGACTCGAAGTTTAAGTTCATGTTTGACCTGGTTTCAAACAACGGGTTCATGTCTGACTCGAAGTTTAAGTTCACGTTTGACCTGGCTTCAAATGACGGGTTCATGTCTGACTCGAAGTTTAGGTTCATGTTTGACCTGAGTTCAAACAACGGGTTCATGTCTGACTCGAAGCTTAGGTTCATGTTTGACCTGGTTCAAATGACGGGTTCATGTCTGACTCGAAGTTTAGGTTCATGTTTGAGCTGGTTTCAAACAAAGGGTTCATGTCTGACTCGAAGTTTAGTTTCATGTTTGACCTGAGTTCAAACAACGGGTTCATGTCTGACTCGAAGTTTAAGTTCATGTTTGACCTGGTTTCAAACAACGGGTTCATGTCTGACTCGATGTTTAGGTTCATGTTTGACCGGGTTTCAAATAACAGGTTCATGTCTGACTCGAAGTTTAGGTTCATGTTTGACCTGAGTTCAAACAACGGGTTCATGTCTAACTCGAAGTTTAGGTTCATGTTTGACCTAGTTTCAAACAACGGGTTCATGTCTGACTCGAAGTTTAAGTTCACGTTTGACCTGGCTTCAAATGACGGGTTCATGTCTGACTCGAAGTTTAGGTTCATGTTTGACCTGGTTTCAAACAACAGGTTCATGTCTGACTCGAAGTTTAGGTTCATGTTTAACTTGGTTTCAAACAACGGGTTCATGTCTGACTCGAAGTTTAGGTTTAGGTTTGACCTGGTTTCAAACGACGGGTTCATGTCTGACTCGAGGTTTAGGTACATGTTTGACATGGTTTCAAATGACGGGTTCATGTCTGACTAGAAGTTTAGGCTCATGTTTGACCGGGTTCATACGATGGGTTCATGTCTGACTTGAAGTTTAGGTTCATGTTTGACCTGGTTTCAAACAACGAGTTCATATCTGACTCGAAGTTTAGGTTCATGTTTGACCTGAGTGCAAACAACGGGGTCATGTCTGACTCGAAGTTTAGGTTCATATTTTACCTGGTTTCAAACAACGGGTTCATGTCTGACTCGAAGTTTAAGTTCATGTTTGACCTGGCTTCAAATGACGGGTTCATGTCTGACTCGAAGTTTAGGTTCATGTTTGACCTGGTTTCAAACAACAGGTTCATGTCTGACTCGAAGCTTAGGTTCATGTTTAACTTGGTTTCAAACAACGGGTTCATGTCTGACTCGAAGTTTAGGTTTAGGTTTGACCTGGTTTCAAATGACGGGTTCATGTCTGACTCGAAGCTTAGGTTCATGTTTGACCTGGTTTTAAAACAACGGGTTCATGTCTGACTCGAAGTTTAGTTTCATGTTTGACCTGAGTTCAAACAACGGGTTCATGTCTGACTCGAAGCTTAGGTTCATGTTTGACCTGGTTCAAATGACGGGTTCATGTCTCACTCGAAGTTTAGGTTCATGTTTGAGCTGGTTTCAAACAAAGGGTTCATGTCTGACTCGAAGTTTAGTTTCATGTTTGACCTGAGTTCAAACAACGGGTTCATGTCTGACTCGAAGTTTAAGTTCATGTTTGACCTGGTTTCAAACAACGGATTCATGTCTGACTCGATGTTTAGGTTCATGTTTGACCAGGTTTCAAATAACAGGTTCATGTCTGACTCGAAGTTTAGGTTCATGTTTGACCTGGTTTTAAACAACGGGTTCATGACTGACTCGAAGTTTAGGTTCATGTTTCACTTGGTTTCAAACAACGGGTTCATGTCTGACTCGAAGTTTAGGTTCATGTTTGACCTGGTTTCAAACGACGGGTTCATGTCTGACTCGAGGTTTAGGTACATGTTTGACATGGTTTCAAATGACGGGTTCATGTCTGACTAGAAGTTTAGGCTCATGTTTGACCGGGTTCATACGACGGGTTCATGTCTGACTCGAAGTTTAGGTTCATGTTTGACCTGGTTTCAAACAACGAGTTCATATCTGACTCGAAGTTTAGGTTCATGTTTGACCTGAGTGCAAACAACGGGGTCATGTCTGACTCGAAGTTTAGGTTCATATTTTACCTGGTTTCAAACAACGGGTTCATGTCTGACTCGAAGTTTAAGTTCATGTTTGACCTGGCTTCAAATAGCGGGTTCATGTCTAACTCGAAGTTTAGGTTCATGTTTGACCTGGTTTCAAACAACGGGTTCATGTTTGATTCAAAGTTTAGGTTCATGTTTGAGCTGGTTTCAAACAATGGGTTCATGTCTGACTCGAAGTTTAGGTTCATGTTTGACCTGGTTTCAAATGACGGGTTCATGTCTGACTCGATGTTTAGGTTCATGTTTGACACGGTTTCAAATGACGGGTTCATGTCTGACTAGAAGTTTAGGCTCAGGTTTGACCTGGTTCAAACGACGGGTTCATGTCTGACTCAAAGTTTGGGTTCATGTTTGACCTAGTTTCAAACAACGAGTTCATATTTGACTCGAAGTTTAGGTTCATGTTTGACCTGAGTTCAAACAACGGGTTCATGTCTAACTCGAAGTTTAGGTTCATGTTTGACCTAGTTTCAAACAACGGGTTCATGTCTGACTCGAAGTTTAAGTTCACGTTTGACCTGGCTTCAAATGACGGGTTCATGTCTGACTCGAAGTTTAGGTTCATGTTTGACCTGGTTTCAAACAACAGGTTCATGTCTGACTCGAAGCTTAGGTTCATGTTTAACTTGGTTTCAAACAACGGGTTCATGTCTGACTCGAAGTTTAGGTTTAGGTTTGACCTGGTTTCAAACGACGGGTTCATGTCTGACTCGAGGTTTAGGTACATGTTTGACATGGTTTCAAATGACGGGTTCATGTCTGACTAGAAGTTTAGGCTCATGTTTGACCTGGGTTCATACAACGGGTTCATGTCTGACTCGAAGCTTAGGTTCATGTTTGACCTGGTTTCAAACAACGAGTTCATATCTGACTCGAAGTTTAGGTTCATGTTTGACCTGAGTGCAAACAACGGGGTCATGTCTGACTCGAAGTTTAGGTTCATATTTTACCTGGTTTCAAACAACGGGTTCATGTCTGACTCGAAGTTTAAGTTCATGTTTGACCTGGCTTCAAATGACGGGTTCATGTCTAACTCGAAGTTTAGGTTCATGTTTGACCTGGTTTCAAACAACAGGTTCATGTCTGACTCGAAGCTTAGGTTCATGTTTAACTTGGTTTCAAACAACGGGTTCATGTCTGACTCGAAGTTTAGGTTCAGGTTTGACCTGGTTTCAAACGACGGGTTCATGTCTTAGTCGAAGCTTAGGTTCATGTTTGACTTGGTTTCAAACGATGGGGGCATGTCTGACTCGATGATTAGGTTCATGTTTGACCTGGTTTCAAATAGCGGGTTCATGTCTGACTCGAAGTTTAGGTTCATGTTTGACCTGGTTTCAAACAACGGGTTCATGTTTGACTAGAAGTTTAGGTTCATGTTTGACCAGGTTTCAAACAATGGGTTCATGTCTGACTCGAAGTTTAGGTTCATGTTTGACCTGGATTCAAACAACAGGTTCATGTCTGACTCGAAGTTTAGGTTCATGTTTGACCAGGTTTCAAACAACGGGTTCATGTTTGATTCAAAGTTTAGGTTCATGTTTGAGCTGGTTTCAAACAACGGGTTCATGTCTGACTCGAAGTTTAGGTTCATGTTTGACCTGGTTTCAAAAGACGGGTTCATGTCTGACTCGATGTTTAGGTTCATGTTTGACACGGTTTCAAATGACGGGTTCATGTCTGACTAGAAGTTTAGGCTCAGGTTTGACCTGGTTCAAACGACGGGTTCATGTCTGACTCAAAGTTTGGGTTCATGTTTGACCTGGTTTCAAACAACGAGTTCATATCTGACTCGAAGTTTAGGTTCATGTTTGACCTGAGTTCAAACAACGGGTTCATGTCTAACTCGAAGTTTAGGTTCATGTTTGACCTAGTTTCAAACAACGGGTTCATGTCTGACTCGAAGTTTAAGGTCACGTTTGACCTGGCTTCAAATGACGGGTTCATGTCTGACTCGAAGTTTAGGTTCATGTTTGACCTGGTTTCAAACAACAGGTTCATGTCTGACTCGAAGTTTAGGTTCATGTTTAACTTGGTTTCAAACAACGGGGTCATGTCTGACTCGAAGTTTAGGTTCATATTTTACCTGGTTTCAAACAACGGGTTCATGTCTGACTCGAAGTTTAAGTTCATGTTTGACCTGGCTTCAAATAGCGGGTTCATGTCTAACTCGAAGTTTAGGTTCATGTTTGACCTGGTTTTAAACAACGGGTTCATGTTTGATTCAAAGTTTAGGTTCATGTTTGAGCTGGTTTCAAACAATGGGTTCATGTCTGACTCGAAGTTTAGGTTCATGTTTGACCTGGTTTCAAATGACGGGTTCATGTCTGACTCGATGTTTAGGTTCATGTTTGACACGGTTTCAAATGACGGGTTCATGTCTGACTAGAAGTTTAGGCTCAGGTTTGACCTGGTTCAAACGACGGGTTCATGTCTGACTCAAAGTTTGGGTTCATGTTTGACCTGTTTTCAAACAACGAGTTCATATTTGACTCGAAGTTTAGGTTCATGTTTGACCTGAGTTCAAACAACGGGTTCATGTCTAACTCGAAGTTTAGGTTCATGTTTGACCTAGTTTCAAACAACGGGTTCATGTCTGACTCGAAGTTTAAGTTCACGTTTGACCTGGCTTCAAATGACGGGTTCATGTCTGACTCGAAGTTTAGGTTCATGTTTGACCTGGTTTCAAACAACAGGTTCATGTCTGACTCGAAGTTTAGGTTCATGTTTAACTTGGTTTCAAACAACGGGTTCATGTCTGACTCGAAGTTTAGGTTTAGGTTTGACCTGGTTTCAAACGACGGGTTCATGTCTGACTCGAGGTTTAGGTACATGTTTGACATGGTTTCAAATGACGGGTTCATGTCTGACTAGAAGTTTAGGCTCATGTTTGACCGGGTTCATACGATGGGTTCATGTCTGACTCGAAGTTTAGGTTCATGTTTGACCTGGTTTCAAACAACGAGTTCATATCTGACTCGAAGTTTAGGTTCATGTTTGACCTGAGTGCAAACAACGGGGTCATGTCTGACTCGAAGTTTAGGTTCATATTTTACCTGGTTTCAAACAACGGGTTCATGTCTGACTCGAAGTTTAAGTTCATGTTTGACCTGGCTTCAAATGACGGGTTCATGTCTGACTCGAAGTTTAGGTTCATGTTTGACCTGGTTTCAAACAACAGGTTCATGTCTGACTCGAAGCTTAGGTTCATGTTTAACTTGGTTTCAAACAACGGGTTCATGTCTGACTCGAAGTTTAGGTTCAGGTTTGACCTGGTTTCAAACGACGGGTTCATGTCTTAGTCGAAGCTTAGGTTCATGTTTGACTCGGTTTCAAACGATGGGGGCATGTCTGACTCGATGATTAGGTTCATGTTTGACCTGGTTTCAAATAGCGGGTTCATGTCTGACTCGAAGTTTAGGTTCATGTTTGACCTGGTTTCAAACAACGGGTTCATGTTTGACTAGAAGTTTAGGTTCATGTTTGACCAGGTTTCAAACAATGGGTTCATGTCTGACTCGAAGTTTAGGTTCATGTTTGACCTGGATTCAAACAACAGGTTCATGTCTGACTCGAAGTTTAGGTTCATGTTTGACCAGGTTTCAAACAACGGGTTCATGTTTGATTCAAAGTTTAGGTTCATGTTTGAGCTGGTTTCAAACAACGGGTTCATGTCTGACTCGAAGTTTAGGTTCATGTTTGACCTGGTTTCAAATGACGGGTTCATGTCTGACTCGATGTTTAGGTTCATGTTTGACACGGTTTCAAATGACGGGTTCATGTCTGACTAGAAGTTTAGGCTCAGGTTTGACCTGGTTCAAACGACGGGTTCATGTCTGACTCAAAGTTTGGGTTCATGTTTGACCTGGTTTCAAACAACGAGTTCATATCTGACTCGAAGTTTAGGTTCATGTTTGACCTGAGTTCAAACAACGGGTTCATGTCTAACTCGAAGTTTAGGTTCATGTTTGACCTAGTTTCAAACAACGGGTTCATGTCTGACTCGAAGTTTAAGTTCACGTTTGACCTGGCTTCAAATGACGGGTTCATGTCTGACTCGAAGTTTAGGTTCATGTTTGACCTGGTTTCAAACAACAGGTTCATGTCTGACTCGAAGTTTAGGTTCATGTTTAACTTGGTTTCAAACAACGGGTTCATGTCTGACTCGAAGTTTAGGTTCATGTTTGACCTAGTTTCAAACAACGGGTTCTTGTCTGACTCGAAGCTTAGGTTCATGTTTGACCTGGCTTTAAACGACGGATTCTTGTCTAAATCGAAGTTTAGGTTCATGTTTGACCTGGTTTCAAACAACGGGTTCATGTCTGACTCGAAGTTTAGGTTCATGTTTGACCTGGATTCAAACAACAGGTTCATGTCTGACTCGAAGTTTAGGTTCATGTTTGACCAGGTTTCAAACAACGGGTTCATGTTTGATTCAAAGTTTAGGTTCATGTTTGAGCTGGTTTCAAACAACGGATTCATGTCTGACTCGAAGTTTAGGTTCATGTTTGACCTGGTTTCAAATGACGGGTTCATGTCTGACTCGATGTTTAGGTTCATGTTTGACACGGTTTCAAATGACGGGTTCATGTCTGACTAGAAGTTTAGGCTCATGTTTGACCGGGTTCATACGACGGGTTCATGTCTGACTCGAAGTTTAGGTTCATGTTTGACCTGGTTTCAAACAACGAGTTCATATCTGAATCGAAGTTTAGGTTCATGTTTGACCTGAGTGCAAACAACGGGGTCATGTCTGACTCGAAGTTTAGGTTCATATTTTACCTGGTTTCAAACAACGGGTTCATGTCTGACTCGAAGTTTAAGTTCATGTTTGACCTGGCTTCAAATAGCGGGTTCATGTCTAACTCGAAGTTTAGGTTCATGTTTGACCTGGTTTCAAACAACGGGTTCATGTTTGATTCAAAGTTTAGGTTCATGTTTGAGGTGGTTTCAAACAATGGGTTCATGTCTGACTCGAAGTTTAGGTTCATGTTTGACCTGGTTTCAAATGACGGGTTCATGTCTGACTCGATGTTTAGGTTCATGTTTGACACGGTTTCAAATGACGGGTTCATGTCTGACTAGAAGTTTAGGCTCAGGTTTGACCTGGTTCAAACGACGGGTTCATGTCTGACTCAAAGTTTGGGTTCATGTTTGACCTGGTTTCAAACAACGAGTTCATATCTGACTCGAAGTTTAGGTTCATGTTTGACCTGAGTTCAAACAACGGGTTCATGTCTAACTCGAAGTTTAGGTTCATGTTTGACCTAGTTTCAAACAACGGGTTCATGTCTGACTCGAAGTTTAAGTTCACGTTTGACCTGGCTTCAAATGACGGGTTCATGTCTGACTCGAAGTTTAGGTTCATGTTTGTCCTGGTTTCAAACAACAGGTTCATGTCTGACTCGAAGTTTAGGTTCATGTTTAACTTGGTTTCAAACAACGGGTCCATGTCTGACTCGAAGTTTAGGTTTAGGTTTGACCTGGTTTCAAACGACGGGTTCATGTCTGACTCGAGGTTTAGGTACATGTTTGACATGGTTTCAAATGACGGGTTCATGTCTGACTAGAAGTTTAGGCTCATGTTTGACCGGGTTCATACGATGGGTTCATGTCTGACTCGAAGTTTAGGTTCATGTTTGACCTGGTTTCAAACAACGAGTTCATATCTGACTCGAAGTTTAGGTTCATGTTTGACCTGAGTGCAAACAACGGGGTCATGTCTGACTCGAAGTTTAGGTTCATATTTTACCTGGTTTCAAACAACGGGTTCATGTCTGACTCGAAGTTTAAGTTCATGTTTGACCTGGCTTCAAATGACGGGTTCATGTCTGACTCGAAGTTTAGGTTCATGTTTGACCTGGTTTCAAATGACGGGTTCATGTCTGACTCGATGTTTAGGTTCATGTTTGACACGGTTTCAAATGACGGGTTCATGTCTGACTAGAAGTTTAGGCTCAGGTTTGACCTGGTTCAAACGACGGGGTCATGTCTGACTCAAAGTTTGGGTTCATGTTTGACCTGGTTTCAAACAACGAGTTCATATCTGACTCGAAGTTTAGGTTCATGTTTGACCTGAGTTCAAACAACGGGTTCATGTCTAACTCGAAGTTTAGGTTCATGTTTGACCTAGTTTCAAACAACGGGTTCATGTCTGACTCGAAGTTTAAGTTCACGTTTGACCTGGCTTCAAATGACGGGTTCATGTCTGACTCGAAGTTTAGGTTCATGTTTGACCTGGTTTCAAACAACAGGTTCATGTCTGACTCGAAGTTTAGGTTCATGTTTAACTTGGTTTCAAACAACGGGTTCATGTCTGACTCGAAGTTTAGGTTCATGTTTGACCTAGTTTCAAACAACGGGTTCTTGTCTGACTCGAAGCTTAGGTTTATGTTTGACCTGGCTTTAAACGACGGATTCTTGTCTAAATCGAAGTTTAGGTTCATGTTTGACCTGGTTTCAAACAACGGGTTCATGTCTGACTCGAAGTTTAGGTTCATGTTTTACCTGGTTTCAAACAACGGGTTCATGTCTGACTCGAAGTTTAAGTTCCTGTTTGACCTGGCTTCAAATGACGGGTTCATGTCTAACTCGAAGTTTAGGTTCATGTTTGACCTGGTTTCAGACAATGGGTTCATGTCTGACTCGAAGTTTAGGTTCATGTTTGACCTGGTTTCAAACGACGGGTTCATGTCTGACTCGACGTTTAGGTTCATGTTTGACCTAGTTTCAAACAACGGGTTCTTGTCTGACTCGGAGCTTAGGTTCATGTTTGACCTGGCTTTAAACGACAGATTCTTGTCTAAATCGAAGTTTAGGTTCATGTTTGACCTGGTTTCAAACAACGGGTTCATGTCTGACTCGAAGTTTAGGTTCATGTTTGACCTGGATTCAAACAACAGGTTCATGTCTGACTCGAAGTTTAGGTTCATGTTTGACCAGGTTTCAAACAACGGGTTCATGTTCGATTCAAAGTTTAGGTTCATGTTTGAGCTGGTTTCAAACAACGGGTTCATGTCTGACTCGAAGTTTAGGTTCATGATTAACCTTGTTTCAAACGACGGGTTCATGTCTGACTAGAAGTTTAGGCTCATGTTTTACCTGGTTCAAACGACGGGTTCATGTCTGACTGGAAGTTTAGGTTCATGTTTGTCCTGGTTTCAAACAACGAGTTCATATCTGACTCGAATTTAAGGTTCATGTTTGACCTGAGTTCAAACAACGGGTTCATGTCTGACTCGAAGTTTAGGTTCATGTTTGACCTAGTTTCAAACAACGGGTTCATGTCTGATTCGAAGTTTAAGTTCATGTTTGACCTGGCTTCAAATGACGGGTTCATGTCTGACTCGAAGTTTAGGTTCATGTTTGACCTGGTTTCAAATAACAGGTTCATGTCTGACTCGAAGTTTAGGTTCATGTTTGACCTGGTTTCAAACAACGGGTTCATGACTGACTCGAAGTTTAGGTTTAGGTTTGACCTGGTTTCAAACGACGGGTTCTTGTCTGACTCGAAGCTTAGGTTCATGTTTGACCTGGCTTTAAACGACGGATTCTTGTCTAAATCGAAGTTTAGGTTCATGTTTGACCTGGTTTCAAACAACGGGTTCATGTCTGACTCGAAGTTTAGGTTCATGTTTTACCTGGTTTCAAACAACGGGTTCATGTCTGACTCGAAGTTTAAGTTCCTGTTTGACCTGGCTTCAAATGATGGGTTCATGTCTAACTCGAAGTTTAGGTTCATGTTTGACCTGGTTTCAGACAATGGGTTCATGTCTGACTCGAAGTTTAGGTTCATGTTTGACCTGGTTTCAAACGACGGGTTCATGTCTGACTCGACGTTTAGGATCATGTTTGCCCTGGTTTCAAACAACGGGTTCATGTCTGACTAGAAGTTTAGGTTCATGTTTGACATGGTTTCAAACGACGGGTTCATGTCTGACTAGAAGTTTAGGCTCATGTTTGACCGGGTTCATACGATGGGTTCATGTCTGACTCGAAGTTTAGGTTCATGTTTGACCTGGTTTCAAACAACGAGTTCATATCTGACTCGAAGTTTAGGTTCATGTTTGACCTGAGTGCAAACAACGGGGTCATGTCTGACTCGAAGTTTAGGTTCATATTTTACCTGGTTTCAAACAACGGGTTCATGTCTGACTCGAAGTTTAAGTTCATGTTTGACCTGGCTTCAAATGACGGGTTCATGTCTGACTCGAAGTTTAGGTTCATGTTTGACCTGGTTTCAAATGACGGGTTCATGTCTGACTCGATGTTTAGGTTCATGTTTGACACGGTTTCAAATGACGGGTTCATGTCTGACTAGAAGTTTAGGCTCAGGTTTGACCTGGTTCAAACGACGGGGTCATGTCTGACTCAAAGTTTGGGTTCATGTTTGACCTGGTTTCAAACAACGAGTTCATATCTGACTCGAAGTTTAGGTTCATGTTTGACCTGAGTTCAAACAACGGGTTCATGTCTAACTCGAAGTTTAGGTTCATGTTTGACCTAGTTTCAAACAACGGGTTCATGTCTGACTCGAAGTTTAAGTTCACGTTTGACCTGGCTTCAAATGACGGGTTCATGTCTGACTCGAAGTTTAGGTTCATGTTTGACCTGGTTTCAAACAACAGGTTCATGTCTGACTCGAAGTTTAGGTTCATGTTTAACTTGGTTTCAAACAACGGGTTCATGTCTGACTCGAAGTTTAGGTTCATGTTTGACCTAGTTTCAAACAACGGGTTCTTGTCTGACTCGAAGCTTAGGTTTATGTTTGACCTGGCTTTAAACGACGGATTCTTGTCTAAATCGAAGTTTAGGTTCATGTTTGACCTGGTTTCAAACAACGGGTTCATGTCTGACTCGAAGTTTAGGTTCATGTTTTACCTGGTTTCAAACAACGGGTTCATGTCTGACTCGAAGTTTAAGTTCCTATTTGACCTGGCTTCAAATGACGGGTTCATGTCTAACTCGAAGTTTAGGTTCATGTTTGACCTGGTTTCAGACAATGGGTTCATGTCTGACTCGAAGTTTAGGTTCATGTTTGACCTGGTTTCAAACGACGGGTTCATGTCTGACTCGACGTTTAGGTTCATGTTTGACCTAGTTTCAAACAACGGGTTCTTGTCTGACTCGAAGCTTAGGTTCATGTTTGACCTGGCTTTAAACGACGGATTCTTGTCTAAATCGAAGTTTAGGTTCATGTTTGACCTGGTTTCAAACAACGGGTTCATGTCTGACTCGAAGTTTAGGTTCATGTTTGACCTCGATTCAAACAACAGGTTCATGTCTGACTCGAAGTTTAGGTTCATGTTTGACCAGGTTTCAAACAACGGGTTCATGTTCGATTCAAAGTTTAGGTTCATGTTTGAGCTGGTTTCAAACAACGGGTTCATGTCTGACTCGAAGTTTAGGTTCATGATTAACCTTGTTTCAAACGACGGGTTCATGTCTGACTAGAAGTTTAGGCTCATGTTTTACCTGGTTCAAACGACGGGTTCATGTCTGACTGGAAGTTTAGGTTCATGTTTGTCCTGGTTTCAAACAACGAGTTCATATCTGACTCGAATTTAAGGTTCATGTTTGACCTGAGTTCAAACAACGGGTTCATGTCTGACTCGAAGTTTAGGTTCATGTTTGACCTAGTTTCAAACAACGGGTTCATGTCTGATTCGAAGTTTAAGTTCATGTTTGACCTGGCTTCAAATGACGGGTTCATGTCTGACTCGAAGTTTAGGTTCATGTTTGACCTGGTTTCAAATAACAGGTTCATGTCTGACTCGAAGTTTAGGTTCATGTTTGACCTGGTTTCAAACAACGGGTTCATGACTGACTCGAAGTTTAGGTTTAGGTTTGACCTAGTTTCAAACGACGGGTTCTTGTCTAACTCGAAGCTTAGGTTCATGTTTGACCTGGCTTTAAACGACGGATTCTTGTCTAAATCGAAGTTTAGGTTCATGTTTGACCTGGTTTCAAACAACGGGTTCATGTCTGACTCGAAGTTTAGGTTCATGTTTTACCTGGTTTCAAACAACGGGTTCATGTCTGACTCGAAGTTTAAGTTCCTGTTTGACCTGGCTTCAAATGATGGGTTCATGTCTAACTCGAAGTTTAGGTTCATGTTTGACCTGGTTTCAGACAATGGGTTCATGTCTGACTCGAAGTTTAGGTTCATGTTTGACCTGGTTTCAAACGACGGGTTCATGTCTGACTCGACGTTTAGGATCATGTTTGCCCTGGTTTCAAACAACGGGTTCATGTCTGACTAGAAGTTTAGGTTCATGTTTGACCTTGTTTCAAACGACGGGTTCATGTCTGACTCGATGTTTAGGTTCATGTTTGACCTGGTTTCAAACAACTTGTTCATGTCTGACTCGAAGTTTAGGATCATGTTTGACCTGGTTTCAAACAATGGGTTCTTGTTTGATTCGAAGTTTAGGTTCATGTTTGACCTGGTTTCAAACAACGGGTTCATGTCTGACTCGAAGTTTAGGTTCATATTTGACCTGGTTTCAAAAGACGGTTTCATGTCTGACTCGAGGTTTAGGTTCATGTTTGACATGGTTTCAAATGACGGGTTCATGTCTGACTGGAAGTTTAGGTTCATGTTTGACCTGGTTTCAAACAACGAGTTCATATCTGACTCGAATTTAAGGTTCATGTTTGACCTGAGTTCAAACAACGGGTTCATGTCTGACTCGAAGTTTAGGTTCATGTTTGACCTAGTTTCAAACAACGGGTTCATGTCTGATTCGAAGTTTAAGTTCATATTTGACCTAGCTTCAAATGACGGGTTCATGTCAGACTCGAAGTTTAGGTTCATGTTTGACATGGTTTCAAACAACAGGTTCATGTCTAACTCGAAGTTTAGGTTCATGTTTGAACTGGTTTTAAACAACGGGTTCATGTCTGACGCGAAGTTTAGGTTCAGGTTTGACCTGGTTTCAAACGAGGGGTTCATGTCTGACTCGAAGCTTAGTTTCATGTTTGACCTGGATTCAAACAACAGGTTCATGTCTGACTCGAAGTTTAGGTTCATGTTTGACCAGGTTTCAAACAACGGGTTCATGTTTGATTCAAAGTTTAGGTTCATGTTTGAGCTGGTTTCAAACAACGGGTTCATGTCTGACTCGAAGTTTAGGTTCATGTTTGACCTGGTTTCAAATGACGGGTTCATGTCTGACTCGATGTTTAGGTTCATGTTTGACACGGTTTCAAATGACGGGTTCATGTCTGACTAGAAGTTTAGGCTCAGGTTTGACCTGATTCAAACAACGGGTTCATGTCTGACTCAAAGTTTGGGTTCATGTTTGACCTGGTTTCATACAACGAGTTCATATCTGACTCGAAGTTTAGGTTCATGTTTGACCTGAGTTCAAACAACGGGTTCATGTCTAACTCGAAATTTAGGTTCATGTTTGACCTAGTTTCAAACAACGGGTTCATGTCTGACTCGAAGTTTAAGTTCACGTTTGACCTGGCTTCAAATGACGGGTTCATGTCTGACTCGAAGTTTAGGTTCATGTTTGACCTGGTTTCAAACAACAGGTTCATGTCTGACTCGAAGTTTAGGTTCATGTTTAACTTGGTTTCAAACAACGGGTTCATGTCTGACTCGAAGTTTAGGTTCATGTTTGACCTAGTTTCAAACAACGGGTTCTTGTCTGACTCGAAGCTTAGGTTCATGTTTGACCTGGCTTTAAACGACGGATTCTTGTCTAAATCGAAGTTTAGGTTCATGTTTGACCTGGTTTCAAACAACGGGTTCATGTCTGACTCGAAGTTTAGGTTCATCTTTTACCTGGTTTCAAACAACGGGTTCATGTCTGACTCGAAGTTTAAGTTCCTGTTTGACCTGGCTTCAAATGACGGGTTCATGGCTAACTCGAAGTTTAGGTTCATGTTTGACCTGGTTTCAGACAATGGGTTCATGTATGACTCGAAGTTTAGGTTCATGTTTGACCTGGTTTCAAACGACGGGTTCATGTCTGACTCGACGTTTAGGATCATGTTTGCCCTGGTTTCAAACAACGGGTTCATGTCTGACTAGAAGTTTAGGTTCATGTTTGACCTTGTTTCAAACGACGGGTTCATGTCTGACTCGATGTTTAGGTTCATGTTTGACCTGGTTTCAAATGATGGGTTCATGTCTGACTCGATGTTTAGGTTCATGTTTGACACGGTTTCAAATGACGGGTTCATGTCTGACTAGAAGTTTAGGCTCAGGTTTGACCTGGTTCAAACGACGGGTTCATGTCTGACTCAAAGTTTGGGTTCATATTTGACCTGGTTTCAAACAACGAGTTCATATCTGACTCGAAGTTTAGGTTCATGTTTGACCTGAGTTCAAACAACGGGTTCATGTCTAACTCAAAGTTTAGGTTCATGTTTGACCTAGTTTCAAACAACGGGTTCATGTCTGACTCGAAGTTTAAGTTCACGTTTGACCTGGCTTCAAATGACGGGTTCATGTCTGACTCGAAGTTTAGGTTCATGTTTGACCTGGTTTCAAACAACAGGTTCATGTCTGACTCGAAGTTTAGGTTCATGTTTAACTTGGTTTCAAACAACGGGTTCATGTCTGACTCGAAGTTTAGGTTCATGTTTGACCTAGTTTCAAACAACGGGTTCTTGTCTGACTCGTAGCTTAGGTTCATGTTTGACCTGGCTTTAAACGACGGATTCTTGTCTAAATCGAAGTTTAGGTTCATGTTTGACCTGGTTTCAAACAACGGGTTCATGTCTGACTCGAAGTTTAGGTTCATGTTTTACCTGGTTTCAAACAACGGGTTCATGTCTGACTCGAAGTTTAAGTTCCTGTTTGACCTGGCTTCAAATGACGGGTTCATGTCTAACTCGAAGTTTAGGTTCATGTTTGACCTGGTTTCAGACAATGGGTTCATGTCTGACTCGAAGTTTAGGTTCATGTTTGACCTGGTTTCAAACGACGGGTTCATGTCTGACTCGACGTTTAGGATCATGTTTACCCTGGTTTCAAACAACGGGTTCATGTCTGACTAGAAGTTTAGGTTCATGTTTGACCTTGTTTCAAACGACGGGTTCATGTCTGACTCGATGTTTAGGTTCATGTTTGACCTGGTTTCAAATGACGGGTTCATGTCTGACTCGATGTTTAGGTTCATGTTTGACACGGTTTCAAATGACGGGTTCATGTCTGACTAGAAGTTTAGGCTCAGGTTTGACCTGGTTCAAACGACGGGTTCATGTCTGACTCAAAGTTTGGGTTCATATTTGACCTGGTTTCAAACAACGAGTTCATATCTGACTCGAAGTTTAGGTTCATGTTTGACCTGAGTTCAAACAACGGGTTCATGTCTAACTCAAAGTTTAGGTTCATGTTTGACCTAGTTTCAAACAACGGGTTCATGTCTGACTCGAAGTTTAAGTTCACGTTTGACCTGGCTTCAAATGACGGGTTCATGTCTGACTCGAAGTTTAGGTTCATGTTTGACCTGGTTTCAAACTACAGGTTCATGTCTGACTCGAAGTTTAGGTTCATGTTTAACTTCGTTTCAAACAACGGGTTCATGTCTGACTCGAAGTTTAGGTTCATGTTTGACCTAGTTTCAAACAACGGGTTCTTGTCTGACTCGAAGCTTAGGTTCATGTTTGACCTGGCTTTAAACGACGGATTCTTGTCTAAATTGAAGTTTAGGTTCATGTTTGACCTGGTTTCAAACAACGGGTTCATGTCTGACTCGAAGTTTAGGTTCATGTTTTACCTGGTTTCAAACAACGGGTTCATGTCTGACTCGAAGTTTAAGTTCCTGTTTGACCAGGCTTCAAATGACGGGTTCATGTCTAACTCGAAGTTTAGGTTCATGTTTGACCTGGTTTCAGACAATGGGTTCATGTCTGACTCGAAGTTTAGGTTCATGTTTGACCTGGTTTCAAACGACGGGTTCATGTCTGACTCGACGTTTAGGATCATGTTTGCCCTGGTTTCAAACAACGGGTTCATGTCTGACTAGAAGTTTAGGTTCATGTTTGACCTTGTTTCAAACGACGGGTTCATGTCTGACTCGATGTTTAGGTTCATGTTTGACCTGGTTTCAAACAACTTGTTCATGTCTGACTCGAAGTTTAGGATCATGTTTGACCTGGTTTCAAACAATGGGTTCTTGTTTGATTCGAAGTTTAGGTTCATGTTTGACCTGGTTTCAAACAACGGGTTCATGTCTGACTCGAAGTTTAGGTTCATATTTGACCTGGTTTCAAAAGACGGTTTCATGTCTGACTCGAGGTTTAGGTTCATGTATGACATGGTTTCAAATGACGGGTTCATGTCTGACTAGAAGTTTAGGCTCATGTTTTACCTGGTTCAAACGACGGGTTCATGTCTGACTGGAAGTTTAGGTTCATGTTTGTCCTGGTTTCAAACAACGAGTTCATATCTGACTCGAATTTAAGGTTCATGTTTGACCTGAGTTCAAACAACGGGTTCATGTCTGACTCGAAGTTTAGGTTCATGTTTGACCTAGTTTCAAACAACGGGTTCATGTCTGATTCGAAGTTTAAGTTCATGTTTGACCTGGCTTCAAATGACGGGTTCATGTCTGACTCGAAGTTTAGGTTCATGTTTGACCTGGTTTCAAATAACAGGTTCATGTCTGACTCGAAGTTTAGGTTCATGTTTGACCTGGTTTCAAACAACGGGTTCATGACTGACTCGAAGTTTAGGTTTAGGTTTGACCTGGTTTCAAACGACGGGTTCTTGTCTGACTCGAAGCTTAGGTTCATGTTTGACCTGGCTTTAAACGACGGATTCTTGTCTAAATCAAAGTTTAGGTTCATGTTTGACCTGGTTTCAAACAACGGGTTCATGTCTGACTCGAAGTTTAGGTTCATGTTTTACCTGGTTTCAAACAACGGGTTCATGTCTGACTCGAAGTTTAAGTTCCTGTTTGACCTGGCTTCAAATGATGGGTTCATGTCTAACTCGAAGTTTAGGTTCATGTTTGACCTGGTTTCAGACAATGGGTTCATGTCTGACTCGAAGTTTAGGTTCATGTTTGACCTGGTTTCAAACGACGGGTTCATGTCTGACTCGACGTTTAGGATCATGTTTGCCCTGGTTTCAAACAACGGGTTCATGTCTGACTAGAAGTTTAGGTTCATGTTTGACCTTGTTTCAAACGACGGGTTCATGTCTGACTCGATGTTTAGGTTCATGTTTGACCTGGTTTCAAACACCTTGTTCATGTCTGACTCGAAGTTTAGGATCATGTTTGACCTGGTTTCAAACAATGGGTTCTTGTTTGATTCGAAGTTTAGGTTCATGTTTGTCCTGGTTTCAAACAACGAGTTCATATCTGACTCGAATTTAAGGTTCATGTTTGACCTGAGTTCAAACAACGGGTTCATGTCTGACTCGAAGTTTAGGTTCATGTTTGACCTAGTTTCAAACAACGGGTTCATGTCTGATTCGAAGTTTAAGTTCATGTTTGACCTGGCTTCAAATGACGGGTTCATGTCTGACTCGAAGTTTAGGTTCATGTTTGACCTGGTTTCAAATAACAGGTTCATGTCTGACTCGAAGTTTAGGTTCATGTTTGACCTGGTTTCAAACAACGGGTTCATGACTGACTCGAAGTTTAGGTTTAGGTTTGACCTGGTTTCAAACGACGGGTTCTTGTCTGACTCGAAGCTTAGGTTCATGTTTGACCTGGCTTTAAACGACGGATTCTTGTCTAAATCGAAGTTTAGGTTCATGTTTGACCTGGTTTCAAACAACGGGTTCATGTCTGACTCGAAGTTTAGGTTCATGTTTTACCTGGTTTCAAACAACGGGTTCATGTCTGACTCGAAGTTTAAGTTCCTGTTTGACCTGGCTTCAAATGATGGGTTCATGTCTAACTCGAAGTTTAGGTTCATGTTTGACCTGGTTTCAGACAATGGGTTCATGTCTGACTCGAAGTTTAGGTTCATGTTTGACCTGGTTTCAAACGACGGGTTCATGTCTGACTCGACGTTTAGGATCATGTTTGCCCTGGTTTCAAACAACGGGTTCATGTCTGACTAGAAGTTTAGGTTCATGTTTGACCTTGTTTCAAACGACGGGTTTATGTCTGACTCGATGTTTAGGTTCATGTTTGACCTGGTTTCAAACAACTTGTTCATGTCTGACTCGAAGTTTAGGATCATGTTTGACCTGGTTTCAAACAATGGGTTCTTGTTTGATTCGAAGTTTAGGTTCATGTTTGACCTGGTTTCAAACAATGGGTTCATGTCTGACTCGAAGTTTAGGTTCATGTTTGACCTGGTTTCAAACGACGGGTTCATGTCTGACTCAACGTTTAGGATCATGTTTGACCTGGTTTCAAACAACGGGTTCATGTCTGACTCGAAGTTTAGGTTCAGGTTTGACCTGGTTCAAACGAGGGGTTCATGTCTGACTCGAAGCTTAGGTTCATGTTTGACCTGGTTCAAATGACGGGTTCATGTCTGACTCGAAGTTTAGTTTTAGGTTTGACCTGGTTTCAAACAACGGGTTCAAGTCTGACTCGATGTTTAGGTTCATGTTTGACCAGGTTTCAAACAACAGGTTCATGTCTGACTCAAAGTTTAGGTTCATGTTTGACCTGGTTTTAAACAACGGGTTCATGACTGACTCGAAGTTTAGGCTCATGTTTCACCTGGTTTCAAACAACGGGTTCATGTCTGACTCGAAGTTTAGGTTCATGTTTGACCTGGTTTCAAACGACGGGTTCATGTCTGACTCGATGTTTAGGTTCATGTTTGACCTGGTTTCAAACAACTTGTTCATGTCTGACTCGAAGTTTAGGTTCATATTTGACCTGGTTTCAAAAGACGGTTTCATGTGTGACTCGAGGTTTAGGTTCATGTTTGACATGGTTTCAAATGACGGGTTCATGTCTGACTCGAAGTGTAGGTTCAAGTTTGACCTGGTTTCAAACAACAGGTTCATGTCTGACTCGAAGTTTAGGTTCATGTTTGACCTGGTTTCAAACGAGGGGTTCATGTCTGACTTGAAGCTTAGGTTCATGTTTGACCTGGCTTCAAATGACGGGTTCATGTCTGACTCGAAGTTTAGGTTCAAGTTTGACCTGGTTTCAAACAACAGGTTCATGTCTGACTCGAAGTTTAGGTTCATGTTTGACCTGGTTTCAAACAACGGGTTCATGTCTGACTCGAAGTTTAGGTTCAGGTTTGACCTGGTTTCAAACGAGGGGTTCATGTCTGACTCGAAGCTTAGGTTCATGTTTGACCTGGTTCAAATGACGGGTTCATGTCTGACTCGAAGTTTAGGTTCATGTTTGACCTGGTTTCAAACAACGGGTTCATGTCTGACTCGAAGTTTAGTTTCATGTTTGACCTGAGTTCAAACAATGGGTTCATGTCTGACTCGAAGCTTAGGTTCATGTTTGACCTGGTTCAAATGACGGGTTCATGTCTGACTCGAAGTTTAGGTTCATGTTTGAGCTGGTTTCAAACAAAGGGTTCATGTCTGACTCGAAGTTTAGTTTCATGTTTGACCTGAGTTCAAACAACGGGTTCATGTCTGACTCGAAGTTTAAGTTTATGTTTGACCTGGTTTCAAACAACGGGTTCATGTCTGACTCGATGTTTAGGTTCATGTTTGACCGGGTTTCAAACAACAGGTTCATGTCTGACTCGAAGTTTAGGTTCATGTTTGACCTGGTTTTAAACAACGGGTTCATGACTGACTCGAAGTTTAGGTTCATGTTTGACCTGGTTTCAAACAACGGGTTCATGTCTGACTCGAAGTTTAGGTTCATGTTTGACCTGGTTTCAAACGACGGGTTCATGTCTGACTCGAGGTTTAGGTACATGTTTGACATGGTTTCAAATGACGGGTTCATGTCTGACTAGAAGTTTAGGCTCATGTTTGACCGGGTTCATACGACGGGTTCATGTCTGACTCGAAGTTTAAGTTCATGTTTGACCTGGTTTCAAACAACGAGTTCATATCTGACTCGATGTTTAGGTTCATGTTTGACCTGAGTGCAAACAACGGGGTCATGTCTGACTCGAAGTTTAGGTTCATATTTTACCTGGTTTCAAACAACGGGTTCATGTCTGACTCGAAGTTTAAGTTCATGTTTGACCTGGCTTCAAATGACGGGTTCTTGTCTGACTCGAAGTTTAGGTTCATGTTTGACCTGGTTTCAAACAACAGGTTCATGTCTGACTCGAAGCTTAGGTTCATGTTTAACTTGGTTTCAAACAACGGGTTCATGTCTGACTCGAAGTTTAGGTTCAGGTTTGACCTGGTTTCAAACGACGGGTTCATGTCTTAGTCGAAGCTTAGGTTCATGTTTGACTTGGTTTCAAACGATGGGGGCATGTCTGACTCGATGATTAGGTTCATGTTTGACCTGGTTTCAAATAGCGGGTTCATGTCTGACTCGAAGTTTAGGTTCATGTTTGACCTGGTTTCAAACAACGGGTTCATGTTTGACTAGAAGTTTAGGTTCATGTTTGACCAGGTTTCAAACAATGGGTTCATGTCTGACTCGAAGTTTAGGTTCATGTTTGACCTGGATTCAAACAACAGGTTCATGTCTGACTCGAAGTTTAGGTTCATGTTTGACCAGGTTTCAAACAACGGGTTCATGTTTGATTCAAAGTTTAGGTTCATGTTTGAGCTGGTTTCAAACAACGGGTTCATGTCTGACTCGAAGTTTAGGTTCATGTTTGACCTGGTTTCAAATGACGGGTTCATGTCTGACTCGATGTTTAGGTTCATGTTTGACACGGTTTCAAATGACGGGTTCATGTCTGACTAGAAGTTTAGGCTCAGGTTTGACCTGGTTCAAACGACGGGTTCATGTCTGACTCAAAGTTTGGGTTCATGTTTGACCTGGTTTCAAACAACGAGTTCATATCTGACTCGAAGTTTAGGTTCATGTTTGACCTGAGTTCAAACAACGGATTCATGTCTAACTCGAAGTTTAGGTTCATGTTTGACCTAGTTTCAAACAACGGGTTCATGTCTGACTCGAAGTTTAAGTTCACGTTTGACCTGGCTTCAAATGACGGGTTCATGTCTGACTCGAAGTATAGGTTCATGTTTGACCTGGTTTCAAACAACAGGTTCATGTCTGACTCGAAGTTTAGGTTCATGTTTAACTTGGTTTCAAACAACGGGTTCATGTCTGACTCGAAGTTTAGGTTCATGTTTGACCTAGGTTCAAACAACGGGTTCTTGTCTGACTCGAAGCTTAGGTTCATGTTTGACCTGGCTTTAAACGACGGATTCTTGTCTAAATCGAAGTTTAGGTTCATGTTTGACCTGGTTTCAAACAACGGGTTCATGTCTGACTCGAAGTTTAGGTTCATGTTTGACCTGGATTCAAACAACAGGTTCATGTCTGACTCGAAGTTTAGGTTCATGTTTGACCAGGTTTCAAACAACGGGTTCATGTTTGATTCAAAGTTTAGGTTCATGTTTGAGCTGGTTTCAAACAACGGGTTCATGTCTGACTCGAAGTTTAGGTTCATGTTTGACCTGGTTTCAAATGACGGGTTCATGTCTGACTCGATGTTTAGGTTCATGTTTGACACGGTTTCAAATGACGGGTTCATGTCTGACTAGAAGTTTAGGCTCAGGTTTGACCTGGTTCAAACGACGGGTTCATGTCTGACTCAAAGTTTGGGTTCATGTTTGACCTGGTTTCAAACAACGAGTTCATATCTGACTCGAAGTTTAGGTTCATGTTTGACCTGAGTTCAAACAACGGGTTCATGTCTAACTCGAAGTTTAGGTTCATGTTTGACCTAGTTTCAAACAACGGGTTCATGTCTGACTCGAAGTTTAAGTTCACGTTTGACCTGGCTTCAAATGACGGATTCATGTCTGACTCGAAGTTTAGGTTCATGTTTGACCTGGTTTCAAACAACAGGTTCATGTCTGACTCGAAGTTTAGGTTCATGTTTAACTTGGTTTCAAACAACGGGTTCATGTCTGACTCGAAGTTTAGGTTCATGTTTGACCTAGTTTCAAACAACGGGTTCTTGTCTGACTCGAAGCTTAGGTTCATGTTTGACCTGGCTTTAAACGACGGATTCTTGTCTAAATCGAAGTTTAGGTTCACGTTTGACCTGGTTTCAAACAACGGGTTCATGTCTGACTCGAAGTTTAGGTTCATGTTTTACCTGGTTTCAAACAACGGGTTCATGTCTGACTCGAAGTTTAAGTTCCTGTTTGACTTGGCTTCAAATGACGGGTTCATGTCTAACTCGAAGTTTAGGTTCATGTTTGACCTGGTTTCAGACAATCGGTTCATGTCTGACTCGAAGTTTAGGTTCATGTTTGACACGGTTTCAAATGACGGGTTCATGTCTGACTAGAAGTTTAGGCTCAGGTTTGACCTGGTTCAAACGACGGGTTCATGTCTGACTCAAAGTTTGGGTTCATGTTTGACCTGGTTTCAAACAACGAGTTCATATCTGACTCGAAGTTTAGGTTCATGTTTGACCTGAGTTCAAACAACGGGTTCATGTCTAACTCGAAGTTTAGGTTCATGTTTGACCTAGTTTCAAACAACGGGTTCATGTCTGACTCGAAGTTTAAGTTCACGTTTGACCTGGCTTCAAATGACGGATTCATGTCTGACTCGAAGTTTAGGTTCATGTTTGACCTGGTTTCAAACAACAGGTTCATGTCTGACTCGAAGTTTAGGTTCATGTTTAACTTGGTTTCAAACAACGGGTTCATGTCTGACTCGAAGTTTAGGTTCATGTTTGACCTAGTTTCAAACAACGGGTTCTTGTCTGACTCGAAGCTTAGGTTCATGTTTGACCTGGCTTTAAACGACGGATTCTTGTCTAAATCGAAGTTTAGGTTCACGTTTGACCTGGTTTCAAACAACGGGTTCATGTCTGACTCGAAGTTTAGGTTCATGTTTTACCTGGTTTCAAACAACGGGTTCATGTCTGACTCGAAGTTTAAGTTCCTGTTTGACCTGGCTTCAAATGACGGGTTCATGTCTAACTCGAAGTTTAGGTTCATGTTTGACCTGGTTTCAGACAATCGGTTCATGTCTGACTCGAAGTTTAGGTTCATGTTTGACCTGGTTTCAAACGACGGGTTCATGTCTGACTCGACGTTTAGGTTCATGTTTGACCTAGTTTCAAACAACGGGTTCATGTCTGACTAGAAGTTTAGGTTCATGTTTGACCTTGTTTCAAACGACGGGTTCATGTCTGACTCGAAGTTTAGGTTCATGTTTGACCTGGTTTCAAACAACAGGTTCATGTCTGACTCGAAGTTTAGGTTCATGTTTAACTTGGTTTCAAAGAACGGGTTCATGTCTGACTCGAAGTTTAGGTTCATGTTTGACCTGGCTTTAAACGACGGATTCTTGTCTAAATTGAAGTTTAGGTTCATGTTTGACCTGGTTTCAAACAACGGGTTCATGTCTGACTCGAAGTTTAGGTTCATGTTTTACCTGGTTTCAAACAACGGGTTCATGTCTGACTCGAAGTTTAAGTTCCTGTTTGACCTGGTTTCAAACAACGGGTTCATGTCTGACTCGAAGTTTAGGTTCATGTTTGACCTGGATTCAAACAACAGGTTCATGTCTGACTCGAAGTTTAGGTTCATGTTTGACCAGGTTTCAAACAACGGGTTCATGTTTGATTCAAAGTTTAGGTTCATGTTTGAGCTGGTTTCAAACAACGGGTTCATGTCTGACTCGAAGTTTAGGTTCATGATTAACCTTGTTTCAAACGACGGGTTCATGTCTGACTAGAAGTTTAGGCTCATGTTTTACCTGGTTCAAACGACGGGTTCATGTCTGACTGGAAGTTTAGGTTCATGTTTGTCCTGGTTTCAAACAACGAGTTCATATCTGACTCGAATTTAAGGTTCATGTTTGACCTGAGTTCAAACAACGGGTTCATGTCTGACTCGAAGTTTAGGTTCATGTTTGACCTAGTTTCAAACAACGGGTTCATGTCTGATTCGAAGTTTAAGTTCATGTTTGACCTGGCTTCAAATGACGGGTTCATGTCTGACTCGAAGTTTAGGTTCATGTTTGACCTGGTTTCAAATAACAGGTTCATGTCTGACTCGAAGTTTAGGTTCATGTTTTACCTGGTTTCAAACAACGGGTTCATGTCTGACTCGAAGTTTAAGTTCCTGTTTGACCTGGCTTCAAATGACGGGTTCATGTCTAACTCGAAGTTTAGGTTCATGTTTGACCTGGTTTCAGACAATCGGTTCATGTCTGACTCGAAGTTTAGGTTCATGTTTGACCTGGTTTCAAACGACGGGTTCATGTCTGACTCGACGTTTAGGTTCATGTTTGACCTAGTTTCAAACAACGGGTTCATGTCTGACTAGAAGTTTAGGTTCATGTTTGACCTTGTTTCAAACGACGGGTTCATGTCTGACTCGAAGTTTAGGTTCATGTTTGACCTGGTTTCAAACAACAGGTTCATGTCTGACTCGAAGTTTAGGTTCATGTTTAACTTGGTTTCAAACAACGGGTTCATGTCTGACTCGAAGTTTAGGTTCATGTTTGACCTGGCTTTAAACGACGGATTCTTGTCTAAATCGAAGTTTAGGTTCATGTTTGACCTGGTTTCAAACAACGGGTTCATGTCTGACTCGAAGTTTAGGTTCATGTTTTACCTGGTTTCAAACAACGGGTTCATGTCTGACTCGAAGTTTAAGTTCCTGTTTGACCTGGTTTCAAACAACGGGTTCATGTCTGACTCGAAGTTTAGGTTCATGTTTGACCTGGATTCAAACAACAGGTTCATGTCTGACTCGAAGTTTAGGTTCATGTTTGACCAGGTTTCAAACAACGGGTTCATGTTTGATTCAAAGTTTAGGTTCATGTTTGAGCTGGTTTCAAACAACGGGTTCATGTCTGACTCGAAGTTTAGGTTCATGATTAACCTTGTTTCAAACGACGGGTTCATGTCTGACTAGAAGTTTAGGCTCATGTTTTACCTGGTTCAAACGACGGGTTCATGTCTGACTGGAAGTTTAGGTTCATGTTTGTCCTGGTTTCAAACAACGAGTTCATATCTGACTCGAATTTAAGGTTCATGTTTGACCTGAGTTCAAACAACGGGTTCATGTCTGACTCGAAGTTTAGGTTCATGTTTGACCTAGTTTCAAACAACGGGTTCATGTCTGATTCGAAGTTTAAGTTCATGTTTGACCTGGCTTCAAATGACGGGTTCATGTCTGACTCGAAGTTTAGGTTCATGTTTGACCTGGTTTCAAATAACAGGTTCATGTCTGACTCGAAGTTTAGGTTCATGTTTGACCTGGTTTCAAACAACGGGTTCATGACTGACTCGAAGTTTAGGTTTAGGTTTGACCTGGTTTCAAACGACGGGTTCTTGTCTGACTCGAAGCTTAGGTTCATGTTTGACCTGGCTTTAAACGACGGATTCTTGTCTAAATCGAAGTTTAGGTTCATGTTTGACCTGGTTTCAAACAACGGGTTCATGTCTGACTCGAAGTTTAGGTTCATGTTTTACCTGGTTTCAAACAACGGGTTCATGTCTGACTCGAAGTTTAAGTTCCTGTTTGACCTGGCTTCAAATGATGGGTTCATGTCTAACTCGAAGTTTAGGTTCATGTTTGACCTGGTTTCAGACAATGGGTTCATGTCTGACTCGAAGTTTAGGTTCATGTTTGACCTGGTTTCAAACGACGGGTTCATGTCTGACTCGACGTTTAGGATCATGTTTGCCCTGGTTTCAAACAACGGGTTCATGTCTGACTAGAAGTTTAGGTTCATGTTTGACCTTGTTTCAAACGACGGGTTTATGTCTGACTCGATGTTTAGGTTCATGTTTGACCTGGTTTCAAACAACTTGTTCATGTCTGACTCGAAGTTTAGGATCATGTTTGACCTGGTTTCAAACAATGGGTTCTTGTTTGATTCGAAGTTTAGGTTCATGTTTGACCTGGTTTCAAACAACGGGTTCATGTCTGACTCGAAGTTTAGGTTCATTTTTGACCTGGTTTCAAAAGACGGTTTCATGTCTGACTCGAGGTTTAGGTTCATGTTTGACATGGTTTCAAATGACGGGTTCATGTCTGACTGGAAGTTTAGGTTCATGTTTGACCTGGTTTCAAACAACGAGTTCATATCTGACTCGAATTTAAGGTTCATGTTTGACCTGAGTTCAAACAATGGGTTCATGTCTGACTCGAAGTTTAGGTTCATGTTTGACCTAGTTTCAAACAACGGGTTCATGTCTGATTCGAAGTTTAAGTTCATGTTTGACCTGGCTTCAAATGACGGGTTCATGTCAGACTCGAAGTTTAGGTTCATGTTTGACATGGTTTCAAACAACAGGTTCATGTCTAACTCGAAGTTTAGGTTCATGTTTGAACTGGTTTTAAACAACGGGTTCATGTCTGACGCGAAGTTTAGGTTCAGGTTTGACCTGGTTTCAAATGAGGGGTTCATGTCTGACTCGAAGCTTAGGTTCATGTTTGACCTGGATTCAAACAACAGGTTCATGTCTGACTCGAAGTTTAGGTTCATGTTTGACCAGGTTTCAAACAACGGGTTCATGTTTGATTCAAAGTTTAGGTTCATGTTTGAGCTGGTTTCAAACAACGGGTTCATGTCTGACTCGAAGTTTAGGTTCATGTTTGACCTGGTTTCAAATGACGGGTTCATGTCTGACTCGATGTTTAGGTTCATGTTTGACACGGTTTCAAATGACGGGTTCATGTCTGACTAGAAGTTTAGGCTCAGGTTTGACCTTGTTCAAACGACGGGTTCATGTCTGACTCAAAGTTTGGGTTCATGTTTGACCTGGTTTCAAACAACGAGTTCATATCTGACTCGAAGTTTAGGTTCATGTTTGACCTGAGTTCAAACAACGGGTTCATGTCTAACTCGAAATTTAGGTTCATGTTTGACCTAGTTTCAAACAACGGGTTCATGTCTGACTCGAAGTTTAAGTTCACGTTTGACCTGGCTTCAAATGACGGGTTCATGTCTGACTCGAAGTTTAGGTTCATGTTTGACCTGGTTTCAAACAACAGGTTCATGTCTGACTCGAAGTTTAGGTTCATGTTTAACTTGGTTTCAAACAACGGGTTCATGTCTGACTCGAAGTTTAGGTTCATGTTTGACCTAGTTTCAAACCACGGGTTCTTGTCTGACTCGAAGCTTAGGTTCATGTTTGACCTGGCTTTAAACGACGGATTCTTGTCTAAATCGAAGTTTAGGTTCATGTTTGACCTGGTTTCAAACAACGGGTTCATGTCTGACTCGAAGTTTAGGTTCATCTTTTACCTGGTTTCAAACAACGGGTTCATGTCTGACTCGAAGTTTAAGTTCCTGTTTGACCTGGCTTCAAATGACGGGTTCATGGCTAACTCGAAGTTTAGGTTCATGTTTGACCTGGTTTCAGACAATGGGTTCATGTCTGACTCGAAGTTTAGGTTCATGTTTGACCTGGTTTCAAACGACGGGTTCATGTCTGACTCGACGTTTAGGATCATGTTTGCCCTGGTTTCAAACAACGAGTTCATGTCTGACTAGAAGTTTAGGTTCATGTTTGACCTTGTTTCAAACGACGGGTTCATGTCTGACTCGAAGTTTAGGTTCATGTTTGACCAGGTTTCAAACAACGGGTTCATGTTTGATTCAAAGTTTAGGTTCATGTTTGAGCTGGTTTCAAACAACGGGTTCATGTCTGACTCGAAGTTTAGGTTCATGTTTGACCTGGTTTCAAATGACGGGTTCATGTCTGACTCGATGTTTAGGTTCATGTTTGACACGGTTTCAAATGACGGGTTCATGTCTGACTAGAAGTTTAGGCTCAGGTTTGACCTTGTTCAAACGACAGGTTCATGTCTGACTCAAAGTTTGGGTTCATGTTTGACCTGGTTTCAAACAACGAGTTCATCTCTGACTCGAACTTTAGGTTCATGTTTGACCTGAGTTCAAACAACGGGTTCATGTCTAACTCGAAATTTAGGTTCATGTTTGACCTAGTTTCAAACAACGGGTTCATGTCTGACTCGAAGTTTAAGTTCACGTTTGACCTGGCTTCAAATGACGGGTTCATGTCTGACTCGAAGTTTAGGTTCATGTTTGACCTGGTTTCAAACAACGGGTTCATGTCTGACTCGAAGTTTAAGTTCCTGTTTGACCTGGCTTCAAATGACGGGTTCATGGCTAACTCGAAGTTTAGGTTCATGTTTGACCTGGTTTCAGACAATGGGTTCATGTCTGACTCGAAGTTTAGGTTCATGTTTGACCTGGTTTCAAACGACGGGTTCATGTCTGACTCGACGTTTAGGATCATGTTTGCCCTGGTTTCAAACAACGGGTTCATGTCTGACTAGAAGTTTAGGTTCATGTTTGACCTTGTTTCAAACGACGGGTTCATGTCTGACTCGATGTTTAGGTTCATGTTTGACACGGTTTCAAATGACGGGTTCATGTCTGACTAGAAGTTTAGGCTCAGGTTTGACCTGGTTCAAACGACGGGTTCATGTCTGACTCAAAGTTTGGGTTCATATTTGACCTAGTTTCAAACAACGAGTTCATATCTGACTCGAAGTTTAGGTTCATGTTTGACCTGAGTTCAAACAACGGGTTCATGTCTAACTCAAAGTTTAGGTTCATGTTTGACCTAGTTTCAAACAACGGGTTCATGTCTGACTCGAAGTTTAAGTTCACGTTTGACCTGGCTTCAAATGACGGGTTCATGTCTGACTCGAAGTTTAGGTTCATGTTTGACCTGGTTTCAAACAACAGGTTCATGTCTGACTCGAAGTTTAGGTTCATGTTTAACTTGGTTTCAAACAACGGGTTCATGTCTGACTCGAAGTTTAGGTTCATGTTTGACCTAGTTTCAAACAACGGGTTCTTGTCTGACTCGAAGCTTAGGTTCATGTTTGACCTGGCTTTAAACGACGGATTCTTGTCTAAATCGAAGTTTAGGTTCATGTTTGACCTGGTTTCAAACAACGGGTTCATGTCTGACTCGAAGTTTAGGTTCATGTTTTACCTGGTTTCAAACAACGGGTTCATGTCTGACTCGAAGTTTAAGTTCCTGTTTGACCTGGCTTCAAATGACGGGTTCATGTCTAACTCGAAGTTTAGGTTCATGTTTGACCTGGTTTCAGACAATGGGTTCATGTCTGACTCGAAGTTTAGGTTCATGTTTGACCTGGTTTCAAACGATGGGTTCATGTCTGACTCGACGTTTAGGATCATGTTTGCCCTGGTTTCAAACAACGGGTTCATGTCTGACTAGAAGTTTAGGTTCATGTTTGACCTTGTTTCAAACGACGGGTTCATGTCTGACTCGATGTTTAGGTTCATGTTTGACCTGGTTTCAAATGACGGGTTCATGTCTGACTCGATGTTTAGGTTCATCTTTGACACGGTTTCAAATGACGGGTTCATGTCTGACTAGAAGTTTAGGCTCAGGTTTGACCTGGTTCAAACGACGGGTTCATGTCTGACTCAAAGTTTGGGTTCATATTTGACCTGGTTTCAAACAACGAGTTCATATCTGACTCGAAGTTTAGGTTCATGTTTGACCTGAGTTCAAACAACGGGTTCATGTCTAACTCAAAGTTTAGGTTCATGTTTGACCTAGTTTCAAACAACGGATTCATGTCTGACTCGAAGTTTAAGTTCACGTTTGACCTGGCTTCAAATGACGGGTTCATGTCTGACTCGAAGTTTAGGTTCATGTTTGACCTGGTTTCAAACAACAGGTTCATGTCTGACTCGAAGTTTAGGTTCATGTTTAACTTGGTTTCAAACAACGGGTTCATGTCTGACTCGAAGTTTAGGTTCATGTTTGACCTAGTTTCAAACAATGGGTTCTTGTCTGACTCGAAGCTTAGGTTCATGTTTGACCTGGCTTTAAACGACGGATTCTTGTCTAAATCGAAGTTTAGGTTCATGTTTGACCTGGTTTCAAACAACGGGTTCATGTCTGACTCGAAGTTTAGGTTCATGTTTTACCTGGTTTCAAACAACGGGTTCATGTCTGACTCGAAGTTTAAGTTCCTGTTTGACCTGGCTTCAAATGACGGGTTCATGTCTAACTCGAAGTTTAGGTTCATGTTTGACCTGGTTTCAGACAATGGGTTCATGTCTGACTCGAAGTTTAGGTTCATGTTTGACCTGGTTTCAAACGACGGGTTCATGTCTGACTCGACGTTTAGGATCATGTTTGCCCTGGTTTCAAACAACGGGTTCATGTCTGACTAGAAGTTTAGGTTCATGTTTGACCTTGTTTCAAACGACGGGTTCATGTCTGACTCGATGTTTAGGTTCATGTTTGACCTGGTTTCAAACAACTTGTTCATGTCTGACTCGAAGTTTAGGATCATGTTTGACCTGGTTTCAAACAATGGGTTCTTGTTTGATTCGAAGTTTAGGTTCATGTTTGACCTGGTTTCAAACAACGGGTTCATGTCTGACTCGAAGTTTAGGTTCATATTTGACCTGGTTTCAAAAGACGGTTTCATGTCTGACTCGAGGTTTAGGTTCATGTATGACATGGTTTCAAATGACGGGTTCATGTCTGACTAGAAGTTTAGGCTCATGTTTTACCTGGTTCAAACGACGGGTTCATGTCTGACTGGAAGTTTAGGTTCATGTTTGTCCTGGTTTCAAACAACGAGTTCATATCTGACTCGAATTTAAGGTTCATGTTTGACCTGAGTTCAAACAACGGGTTCATGTCTGACTCGAAGTTTAGGTTCATGTTTGACCTAGTTTCAAACAACGGGTTCATGTCTGATTCGAAGTTTAAGTTCATGTTTGACCTGGCTTCAAATGACGGGTTCATGTCTGACTCGAAGTTTAGGTTCATGTTTGACCTGGTTTCAAATAACAGGTTCATGTCTGACTCGAAGTTTAGGTTCATGTTTGACCTGGTTTCAAACAACGGGTTCATGACTGACTCGAAGTTTAGGTTTAGGTTTGACCTGGTTTCAAACGACGGGTTCTTGTCTGACTCGAAGCTTAGGTTCATGTTTGACCTGGCTTTAAACGACGGATTCTTGTCTAAATCGAAGTTTAGGTTCATGTTTGACCTGGTTTCAAACAACGGGTTCATGTCTGACTCGAAGTTTAGGATCATGTTTTACCTGGTTTCAAACAACGGGTTCATGTCTGACTCGAAGTTTAAGTTCCTGTTTGACCTGGCTTCAAATGATGGGTTCATGTCTAACTCGAAGTTTAGGTTCATGTTTGACCTGGTTTCAGACAATGGGTTCATGTCTGACACGAAGTTTAGGTTCATGTTTGACCTGGTTTCAAACGACGGGTTCATGTCTGACTCGACGTTTAGGATCATGTTTGCCCTGGTTTCAAACAACGGGTTCATGTCTGACTAGAAGTTTAGGTTCATGTTTGACCTTGTTTCAAACGACGGGTTTATGTCTGACTCGATGTTTAGGTTCATGTTTGACCTGGTTTCAAACAACTTGTTCATGTCTGACTCGAAGTTTAGGATCATGTTTGACCTGGTTTCAAACAATGGGTTCTTGTTTGATTCGAAGTTTAGGTTCATGTTTGACCTGGTTTCAAACAACGGGTTCATGTCTGACTCGAAGTTTAGGTTCATATTTGACCTGGTTTCAAAAGACGGTTTCATGTCTGACTCGAGGTTTAGGTTCATGTTTGACATGGTTTCAAATGACGGGTTCATGTCTGACTTGAAGTTTAGGTTCATGTTTGACCTGGTTTCAAACAACGAGTTCATATCTGACTCGAATTTAAGGTTCATGTTTGACCTGAGTTCAAACAACGGGTTCATGTCTGACTCGAAGTTTAGGTTCATGTTTGACCTAGTTTCAAACAACGGGTTCATGTCTGATTCGAAGTTTAAGTTCATGTTTGACCTGGCTTCAAATGACGGGTTCATGTCAGACTCGAAGTTTAGGTTCATGTTTGACATGGTTTCAAACAACAGGTTCATGTCTAACTCGAAGTTTAGGTTCATGTTTGAACTGGTTTTAAACAACGGGTTCATGTCTGACGCGAAGTTTAGGTTCAGGTTTGACCTGGTTTCAAACGAGGGGTTCATGTCTGACTCGAAGCTTAGGTTCATGTTTGACCTGGATTCAAACAACAGGTTCATGTCTGACTCGAAGTTTAGGTTCATGTTTGACCAGGTTTCAAACAACGGGTTCATGTTTGATTCAAAGTTTAGGTTGATGTTTGAGCTGGTTTCAAACAACGGGTTCATGTCTGACTCGAAGTTTAGGTTCATGTTTGACCTGGTTTCAAATGACGGGTTCATGTCTGACTCGATGTTTAGGTTCATGTTTGACACGGTTTCAAATGACGGGTTCATGTCTGACTAGAAGTTTAGGCTCAGGTTTGACCTGGTTCAAACGACGGGTTCATGTCTGACTCAAAGTTTGGGTTCATGTTTGATCTGGTTTCAAACAACGAGTTCATATCTGACTCGAAGTTTAGGTTCATGTTTGACCTGAGTTCAAACAACGGGTTCATGTCTAACTCGAAGTTTAGGTTCATGTTTGACCTAGTTTCAAACAACGGGTTCATGTCTGACTCGAAGTTTAAGTTCACGTTTGACCTGGCTTCAAATGACGGGTTCATGTCTGACTCGAAGTTTAGGTTCATGTTTGACCTGGTTTCAAACAACAGGTTCATGTCTGACTCGAAGTTTAGGTTCATGTTTAACTTGGTTTCAAACAACGGGTTCATGTCTGATTCGAAGTTTAGGTTCATGTTTGACCTAGTTTCAAACAACGGGTTCTTGTCTGACTCGAAGCTTAGGTTCATGTTTGACCTGGCTTTAAACGACGGATTCTTGTCTAAATCGAAGTTTAGGTTCATGTTTGACCTGGTATCAAACAACGGGTTCATGTCTGACTCGAAGTTTAGGTTCATGTTTTACCTGGTTTCAAACAACGGGTTCATGTCTGACTCGAAGTTTAAGTTCCTGTTTGACCTGGCTTCAAATGACGGGTTCATGTCTGACTAGAAGTTTAGGCTCAGGTTTGACCTGGTTCAAACGACGGGTTCATGTCTGACTCAAAGTTTGGGTTCATATTTGACCTGGTTTCAAACAACGAGTTCATATCTGACTCGAAGTTTAGGTTCATGTTTGACCTGAGTTCAAACAACGGGTTCATGTCTAACTCAAAGTTTAGGTTCATGTTTGACCTAGTTTCAAACAACGGGTTCATGTCTGACTCGAAGTTTAAGTTCACGTTTGACCTGGCTTCAAATGACGGGTTCATGTCTGACTCGAAGTTTAGGTTCATGTTTGACCTGGTTTCAAACAACAGGTTCATGTCTGACTCGAAGTTTAGGTTCATGTTTAACTTGGTTTCAAACAACGGGTTCATGTCTGACTCGAAGTTTAGGTTCATGTTTGACCTAGTTTCAAACAATGGGTTCTTGTCTGACTCGAAGCTTAGGTTCATGTTTGACCTGGCTTTAAACGACGGATTCTTGTCTAAATCGAAGTTTAGGTTCATGTTTGACCTGGTTTCAAACAACGGGTTCATGTCTGACTCGAAGTTTAGGTTCATGTTTTACCTGGTTTCAAACAACGGGTTCATGTCTGACTCGAAGTTTAAGTTCCTGTTTGACCTGGCTTCAAATGACGGGTTCATGTCTGACTAGAAGTTTAGGCTCAGGTTTGACCTGGTTCAAACGACGGGTTCATGTCTGACTCAAAGTTTGGGTTCATATTTGACCTGGTTTCAAACAACGAGTTCATATCTGACTCGAAGTTTAGGTTCATGTTTGACCTGAGTTCAAACAACGGGTTCATGTCTAACTCAAAGTTTAGGTTCATGTTTGACCTAGTTTCAAACAACGGGTTCATGTCTGACTCGAAGTTTAAGTTCACGTTTGACCTGGCTTCAAATGACGGGTTCATGTCTGACTCGAAGTTTAGGTTCATGTTTGACCTGGTTTCAAACAACAGGTTCATGTCTGACTCGAAGTTTAGGTTCATGTTTAACTTGGTTTCAAACAACGGGTTCATGTCTGACTCGAAGTTTAGGTTCATGTTTGACCTAGTTTCAAACAATGGGTTCTTGTCTGACTCGAAGCTTAGGTTCATGTTTGACCTGGCTTTAAACGACGGATTCTTGTCTAAATCGAAGTTTAGGTTCATGTTTGACCTGGTTTCAAACAACGGGTTCATGTCTGACTCGAAGTTTAGGTTCATGTTTTACCTGGTTTCAAACAACGGGTTCATGTCTGACTCGAAGTTTAAGTTCCTGTTTGACCTGGCTTCAAATGACGGGTTCATGTCTAACTCGAAGTTTAGGTTCATGTTTGACCTGGTTTCAGACAATGGGTTCATGTCTGACTCGAAGTTTAGGTTCATGTTTGACCTGGTTTCAAACGACGGGTTCATGTCTGACTCGACGTTTAGGATCATGTTTGCCCTGGTTTCAAACAACGGGTTCATGTCTGACTAGAAGTTTAGGTTCATGTTTGACCTTGTTTCAAACGACGGATTCATGTCTGACTCGATGTTTAGGTTCATGTTTGACCTGATTTCAAACAACTTGTTCATGTCTGACTCGAAGTTTAGGATCATGTTTGACCTGGTTTCAAACAATGGGTTCATGTCGGACTCGAAGTTTAGGTTCATATTTGACCTGGTTTCAAAAGACGGTTTCATGTCTGACTCGAGGTTTAGGTTCATGTTTGACATGGTTTCAAATGACGGGTTCATGTCTGACTAGAAGTTTAGGCTCATGTTTTACCTGGTTCAAACGACGGGTTCATGTCTGACTGGAAGTTTAGGTTCATGTTTGTCCTGGTTTCAAACAACGAGTTCATATCTGACTCGAATTTAAGGTTCATGTTTGACCTGAGTTCAAACAACGGGTTCATGTCTGACTCGAAGTTTAGGTTCATGTTTGACCTAGTTTCAAACAACGGGTTCATATCTGATTCGAAGTTTAAGTTCATGTTTGACCTGGCTTCAAATGACGGGTTCATGTCTGACTCGAAGTTTAGGTTCATGTTTGACCTGGTTTCAAATAACAGGTTCATGTCTGACTCGAAGTTTAGGTTCATGTTTGACCTGGTTTCAAACAACGGGTTCATGTCTGACTCGAAGTTTAGGTTTAGGTTTGACCTGGTTTCAAACGACGGGTTCTTGTCTGACTCGAAGCTTAGGTTCATGTTTGACCTGGCTTTAAACGACGGATTCTTGTCTAAATCGAAGTTTAGGTTCATGTTTGACCTGGTTTCAAACAACGGGTTCATGTCTGACTCGAAGTTTAGGTTCATGTTTTACCTGGTTTCAAACAACGGGTTCATGTCTGACTCGAAGTTTAAGTTCCTGTTTGACCTGGCTTCAAATGATGGGTTCATGTCTAACTCGAAGTTTAGGTTCATGTTTGACCTGGTTTCAGACAATGGGTTCATGTCTGACTCGAAGTTTAGGTTCATGTTTGACCTGGTTTCAAACGACGGGTTCATGTCTGACTCGACGTTTAGGATCATCTTTGCCCTGGTTTCAAACAACGGGTTCATGTCTGACTAGAAGTTTAGGTTCATGTTTGACCTTGTTTCAAACGACGGGTTCATGTCTGACTCGATGTTTAGGTTCATGTTTGACCTGGTTTCAAACAACTTGTTCATGTCTGACTCGAAGTTTGGGTTCATGTTTGACCTGGTTTCAAACAACGGGTTCATGTCTGACTCGAAGTTTAGGTTCATATTTGACCTGGTTTCAAAAGACGGTTTCATGTCTGACTCGAGGTTTAGGTTCATGTTTGACATGGTTTCAAATGACGGGTTCATGTCTGACTGGAAGTTTAGGTTCATGTTTGACCTGGTTTCAAACAACGAGTTCATATCTGACTCGAATTTAAGGTTCATGTTTGACCTGAGTTCAAACAACGGGTTCATGTCTGACTCGAAGTTTAGGTTCATGTTTGACCTAGTTTCAAACAACGGGTTCATGTCTGATTCGAAGTTTAAGTTCATGTTTGACCTGGCTTCAAATGACGGGTTCATGTCAGACTCGAAGTTTAGGTTCATGTTTGACATGGTTTCAAACAACAGGTTCATGTCTAACTCGAAGTTTAGGTTCATGTTTGAACTGGTTTTAAACAACGGGTTCATGTCTGACTCGAAGTTTAGGTTCATGTTTGACCAAGTTTCAAACAACGGGTTCATGTTTGATTCAAAGTTTAGGTTCATGTTTGACCTGGTTTCAAACAACGGGTTCATGTCTGACTCGAAGTTTAGGTTCATGTTTGACCTGGTTTCAAATGACAGGTTCATGTCTGACTCGATGTTTAGGTTCATGTTTGACCTGGTTTTAAACAACGGGTTCATGTCTGACTAGAAGTTTAGGCTCAGGTTTGACCTGGTTCAAACGACGGGTTCATGTCTGACTCAAAGTTTGGGTTCATGTTTGACCTGGTTTCAAACGACGGGTTCATATCTGACTCGAAGTTTAGGTTCATGTTTGACCTGAGTTCAAACAACGGGTTCATGTCTAACTCGAAGTTTAGGTTCATGTTTGACCTAGTTTCAAACAACGGGTTCATGTCTGATTCGAAGTTTAAGTTCACGTTTGACCTGGTTTCAAATGACGGGTTCATGTCTGACTCGAAGTTTAGGTTCATGTTTGACCTGAGTTCAAACAACGGGTTCATGTCTGATTCGAAGTTTAAGTTCACGTTTGACCTGGTTTCAAATGAGGGGTTCATGTCTGACTCGAAGCTTAGGTTCATGTTTGACCTGGATTCAAACAACAGGTTCATGTCTGACTCGAAGTTTAGGTTCATGTTTGACCAGGTTTCAAACAACGGGTTCATGTTTGATTCAAAGTTTAGGTTCATGTTTGACCTGGTTTCAAACAACGGGTTCATGTCTGACTCGAAGTTTAGGTTCATGTTTGACCTGGTTTCAAATGACAGGTTCATGTCTGACTCGATGTTTAGGTTCATGTTTGACCTGGTTTTAAACAACCGGTTCATGTCTGACTAGAAGTTTAGGCTCAGGTTTGACCTGGTTCAAATGACGGGTTCATGTCTGACTCAAAGTTTGGGTTCATGTTTGACCTGGTTTCAAACGACGGGTTCATATCTGACTCGAAGTTTAGGTTCATGTTTGACCTGAGTTCAAACAACGGGTTCATGTCTAACTCGAAGTTTAGGTTCATGTTTGACCTAGTTTCAAACAACGGGTTCATGTCTGATTCGAAGTTTAAGTTCACGTTTGACCTGGTTTCAAATGACGGGTTCATGTCTGACTCAAAGTTTAGGTTCATGTTTGACCTGAGTTCAAACAACGGGTTCATGTCTAACTCGAAGTTTAGGTTCATGTTTAACTTGGTTTCAAACAACGGGTTCATGTCTGACTCGAAGTTTAGGTCCATGTTTGACCTAGTTTCAAACAACGGGTTCATGTCTGACTCGAATTTTAGGTTCATGTTTGACCTGGTTTTAAACGACGGATTCTTGTCTAAATCGAAGTTTAGGTTCATGTTTGACCTGGTTTCAAACAACGGTTTCATGTCTGACTCGAAGTTTAGGTTCATGTTTTACCTGGTTTCACACAACGGGTTCATGTCTGACTCGAAGTTTAAGTTCCTGTTTGACCTGGCTTCAAATGACGGGTTCATGTCTAACTCGAAGTTTAGGTTCATGTTTGACCTGGTTTCAGACAATGGGTTCTTGTTTGATTCGAAGTTTAGGTTCATGTTTGACCTGGTTTCAAACAACGGGTTCATGTCTGACTCGACGTTTAGGATCAGGTTTGACGTGGTTTCAAACGAGGGGTTCATGTCTGACTCGAAGCTTAGGTTCATGTTTGACCTGGTTCAAACGACGGGTTCATGTCTGACTCGAAGTTTAGTTTCATGTTTGACCTGAGTTCAAACAACGGGTTCATGTCTGACTCGAAGTTTAGGTTCAGGTTTGACCTGGTTTCAAACAACGGGTTCATGTCTGACTCGATGTTTAGGTTCATGTTTGACCTGGTTTCAAACAACAGGATCATGTCTGACTCGAATTTTAGGTTCATGTTTGACCTGGTTTTAAACAACGGGTTCATGACTGACTCGAAGTTTAGGTTCATGTTTGACCTGGTTTCAAACGACGGGTTCATGTCTGACTCGAGGTTTAGGTACATGTTTGACATGGTTTCAAATGACGGGTTCATGTCTGTCTAGAAGTTTAGGCTCATGTTTGACCTGGTTCAAACGACGGGTTCATGTCTGATTCGAAGTTTAGGTTCATGTTTGACCTGGTTTCAAACAACGAGTTCATATCTGACTCGTAGTTTAGGTTCATGTTTGACCTGAGTTCAAACAACGGGTTCATGTCTAACTCGAAGTTTAGGTTCATGTTTGACCTAGTTTCAAACAACGGGTTCATGTCTGACTCGAAGTTTAAGTTCATGTTTGACCTGGTTTCAAATAACAGGTTCATGTTTGACTCGAATTTTAGGTTCATGTTTGACCTGGTTTCAAACAACGGGTTCATGTCTGACTCGAAGTTTAGGTTTAGGTTTGACCTGGTTTCAAACGACGGGTTCTTGTCTGACTCGAAACTTAGGTTCATGTTTGACCTGGCTTTAAACGACGGATTCTTGTCTAAATCGAAGTTTAGGTTCATGTTTGACCTGGTTTCAAACAACGGGTTCATGTCTGACTCGAAGTTTAGGTTCATGTTTTACCTGGTTTCAAACAACGGGTTCATGTCTGACTCGAAGTTTAAGTTCCTGTTTGACCTGGCTTCAAATGATGGGTTCATGTCTGACTCGAAGTTTAGGTTCATGTTTGACCTGGTTTCAGACGAGGGGTTCATGTCTGACTCAAAGTTTAGGTTCATGTTTGACCTGGTTTCAAACGACGGGTTCATGTCTGACTCGACGTTTAGGATCATCTTTGCCCTGGTTTCAAACAACGGGTTCATGTCTGACTAGAAGTTTAGGTTCATGTTTGACCTTGTTTCAAACAACGGGTTCATGTCTGACTCGATGTTTATGTTCATGTTTGACCTGGTTTCAAACAACTTGTTCATGTCTGACTCGAAGTTTAGGATCATGTTTGACCTGGTTTCAAACAATGGGTTCTTGTTTGATTCGAAGTTTAGGTTCATGTTTGACCTGGTTTCAAACAACGGGTTCATGTCTGACTCGAAGTTTAGGTTCATATTTGACCTGGTTTCAAAAGACGGTTTCATGTCTGACTCGAGGTTTAGGTTCATGTTTGACATGGTTTCAAATGACGGGTTCATGTCTGACTGGAAGTTTAGGTTCATGTTTGACCTGGTTTCAAACAACGAGTTCATATCTGACTCGAATTTAAGGTTCATGTTTGACCTGAGTTCAAACAACGGGTTCATGTCTGACTCGAAGTTTAGGTTCATGTTTGACCTAGTTTCAAACAACGGGTTCATGTCTGATTCGAAGTTTAAGTTCATGTTTGACCTGGCTTCAAATGACGGGTTCATGTCTGACTCGAAGTTTAGGTTCATGTTTGACATGGTTTCAAACAACAGGTTCATGTCTAACTCGAAGTTTAGGTTCATGTTTGAACTGGTTTTAAACAACGGGTTCATGTCTGACTCGAAGTTTAGGTTCAGGTTTGACCTGGTTTCAAACGAGGGGTTCATGTCTGACTCGAAGCTTAGGTTCATGTTTGACTTGGTTCAAATGACGGGTTCATGTCTGACTCGAAGTTTAGTTTCATGTTTGACCTGAGTTCAAACAACGGGTTCATGTCTGACTCGAAGTTTAGGTTCAGGTTTGACCTGGTTTCAAACGACAGGTTCATGTCTGACTCGATGTTTAGGTTCATGTTTGACCTGGTTTCAAACAACAGGTTCATGTCTGACTCGAAGTTTAGGTTCATGTTTGACCTGGTTTTAAACAACGGGTTCATGACTGACTCGAAGTTTAGATTCATGTTTCACCTGGTTTCAAACAACGGGTTCATGTCTGACTCGAAGTTTAGGTTCATGTTTGACCTGGTTTCAAACGACGGGTTCATGTCTGACTCGAGGTTTAGGTACATGTTTGACATGGTTTCAAATGACGGGTTCATGTCTGTCTAGAAGTTTAGGCTCATGTTTGACCTGGTTCAAACGACGGGTTCATGTCTGATTCGAAGTTTAGGTTCATGTTTGACCTGGTTTCAAACAACGAGTTCATATCTGACTCGTAGTTTAGGTTCATGTTTGACCTGAGTTCAAACAACGGGTTCATGTCTAACTCGAAGTTTAAGTTCATGTTTGACCTGGCTTCAAATGACGGGTTCATGTCTGACTCGAATTTTAGGTTCATGTTTGACCTGGTTTCAAACAACAGGTTCATGTCCGACTCGAAGTTTAGGTTCATGTTTACCTTGGTTTCAAACAACGGGTTCATGTCTGACTCGAAGTTTAGGTTCATGTTTTACCTGGTTTCACACAACGGGTTCATGTCTGACTCGAAGTTTAAGTTCCTGTTTGACCTAGCTTCAAATGACGGGTTCATGTCTGACTCGAAGTTTAGGTTCATGTTTGACCTGGTTTCAAACGATGGGTTCTTGTTTGATTCGAAGTTTAGGTTCATGTTTGACCTGGTTTCAAACAACGGGTTCATGTCTGACTCAAAGTTTAGGTTCAGGTTTGACCTGGTTTCAAACGAGGGGTTCATGTCTGACTCGAAGCTTAGGTTCATGTTTGACCTGGTTCAAATGACGGGTTCATGTCTGACTCGAAGTTTAGTTTCATGTTTGACCTGAGTTCAAACAACGGGTTCATGTCTGACTCAAAGTTTAAGTTCATGTTTGACCTGGTTTCAAACAACGGGTTCATGTCTGACTCGAATTTTAGGTTCATGTTTGACCTGGTTTCAAACAACAGGATCATGTCTGACTCGAAGTTTAGGTTCATGTTTAACTTGGTTTCAAACAACGGGTTCATGTCTGACTCGAAGTTTAGGTTCATGTTTTACCTGGTTTCAAACAATGGGTTCATGTCTGACTTGAAGTTTAAGTTCCTGTTTGACCTGGCTTCAAGTGATGGGTTCATGTCTAACTCGAAGTTTAGGTTCATGTTTGACCTGGTTTCAAACAATGGGTTCATGTCTGACTCGAAGTTTAGGTTCATGTTTGACCTGGTTTCAAACGACGGGTTCATGTCTGACTTGACGTTTAGGATTATGTTTGACCTGGTTTCAAACAACGGGTTCATGTCTGACTCGAAGTTTAGGTTCATGTTTGACCTTGTTTCGAACGACGGGTTCATGTCTGACTCGATGTTTAGGTTCATGTTTTACCTGGTTTCAAACAACTTGTTCATGTCTGACTCGAAGTTTAGGTTCAAGTTTGACCTGATTTCAAACAATGGGTTCATGTTTGATTCAAAGTTTAGGTTCATGTTTGACCTGGCTTCAAATGACGGGTTCATGTCTGACTCGAAGTTTAGGTTCATGTTTGACCTGGTTTCAAACAACAGGTTCATGTCTAACTCGAAGTTTAGGTTCATGTTTGACCTGGTTTCAAACAACGGGTTCATGTCTGACTCGAAGTTTAGGTTCAGGTTTGACCTGGTTTCAAACGAGGGGTTCATGTCTGACTCGAAGCTTAGGTTCATGTTTGACCTGGTTCAAATGACGAGTTCATGTCTCACTCGAAGTTTAGTTTTAGGTTTGACCTGGTTTCAAACAACGGGTTCAAGTCTGACTCGATGTTTAGGTTCATGTTTGACCAGGTTTCAAACAACAGGTTCATGTCTGACTCAAAGTTTAGGTTCATGTTTGACCTGGTTTTAAACAACGGGTTCATGACTGACTCGAAGTTTAGGTTCATGTTTCACCTGGTTTCAAACAACGGGTTCATGTCTGACTCGAAGTTTAGGTTCATGTTTGACCTGGTTTCAAACGACGGGTTCATGTCTGACTCGAGGTTTAGGTACATGTTTGACATGGTTTTAAATGACGGGTTCATGTCTGTCTAGAAGTTTAGGCTCATGTTTGACCTGGTTCAAACGACGGGTTCATGTCTGACTCGAAGTTTAGGTTCATGTTTGACCTGGTTTCAAACAACGAGATCATATCTGACTCGTAGTTTAGGTTCATGTTTGACCTGAGTTCAAACAACGGGTTCATGTCTAACTCGAAGTTTAGGTTCATGTTTGACCTGGTTTCAAACAACGGGTTCATGTCTGACTCGAAGTTTAGGTTCAGGTTTGACCTGGTTTCAAACGACGGGTTCATGTCTGACTCGATGTTTAGGTTCATGTTTGACCTGGTTTCAAACAACAGGTTCATGTCTGACTCGAAGTTTAGGTTCATGTTTGACCTGGTTTTAAACAACGGGTTCATGACTGACTCGAAGTTTAGATTCATGTTTCACCTGGTTTCAAACAACGGGTTCATGTCTGACTCGAAGTTTAGGTTCATGTTTGACCTGGTTTCAAACGACGGGTTCATGTCTGACTCGAGGTTTAGGTACATGTTTGACATGGTTTCCAATGACGGGTTCATGTCTGTCTAGAAGTTTAGGCTCATGTTTGACCTGGTTCAAACGACGGGTTCATGTCTGATTCGAAGTTTAGGTTCATGTTTGACCTGGTTTCAAACAACGAGTTCATATCTGACTCGTAGTTTAGGTTCATGTTTGACCTGAGTTCAAACAACGGGTTCATGTCTAACTCGAAGTTTAAGTTCATGTTTGACCTGGCTTCAAATGACGGGTTCATGTCTGACTCGAATTTTAGGTTCATGTTTGACCTGGTTTCAAACAACAGGTTCATGTCCGACTCGAAGTTTAGGTTCATGTTTACCTTGGTTTCAAACAACGGGTTCATGTCTGACTCGAAGTTTAGGTTCATGTTTTACCTGGTTTCACACAACGGGTTCATGTCTGACTCGAAGTTTAAGTTCCTGTTTGACCTAGCTTCAAATGACGGGTTCATGTCTGACTCGAAGTTTAGGTTCATGTTTGACCTGGTTTCAAACGATGGGTTCTTGTTTGATTCGAAGTTTAGGTTCATGTTTGACCTGGTTTCAAACAACGGGTTCATGTCTGACTCAAAGTTTAGGTTCAGGTTTGACCTGGTTTCAAACGAGGGGTTCATGTCTGACTCGAAGCTTAGGTTCATGTTTGACCTGGTTCAAATGACGGGTTCATGTCTGACTCGAAGTTTAGTTTCATGTTTGACCTGAGTTCAAACAACGGGTTCATGTCTGACTCAAAGTTTAAGTTCATGTTTGACCTGGTTTCAAACAACGGGTTCATGTCTGACTCGAATTTTAGGTTCATGTTTGACCTGGTTTCAAACAACAGGATCATGTCTGACTCGAAGTTTAGGTTCATGTTTAACTTGGTTTCAAACAACGGGTTCATGTCTGACTCGAAGTTTAGGTTCATGTTTTACCTGGTTTCAAACAATGGGTTCATGTCTGACTTGAAGTTTAAGTTCCTGTTTGACCTGGCTTCAAGTGATGGGTTCATGTCTAACTCGAAGTTTAGGTTCATGTTTGACCTGGTTTCAAACAATGGGTTCATGTCTGACTCGAAGTTTAGGTTCATGTTTGACCTGGTTTCAAACGACGGGTTCATGTCTGACTTGACGTTTAGGATTATGTTTGACCTGGTTTCAAACAACGGGTTCATGTCTGACTCGAAGTTTAGGTTCATGTTTGACCTTGTTTCGAACGACGGGTTCATGTCTGACTCGATGTTTAGGTTCATGTTTTACCTGGTTTCAAACAACTTGTTCATGTCTGACTCGAAGTTTAGGTTCAAGTTTGACCTGATTTCAAACAATGGGTTCATGTTTGATTCAAAGTTTAGGTTCATGTTTGACCTGGCTTCAAATGACGGGTTCATGTCTGACTCGAAGTTTAGGTTCATGTTTGACCTGGTTTCAAACAACAGGTTCATGTCTAACTCGAAGTTTAGGTTCATGTTTGACCTGGTTTCAAACAACGGGTTCATGTCTGACTCGAAGTTTAGGTTCAGGTTTGACCTGGTTTCAAACGAGGGGTTCATGTCTGACTCGAAGCTTAGGTTCATGTTTGACCTGGTTCAAATGACGAGTTCATGTCTGACTCGAAGTTTAGTTTTAGGTTTGACCTGGTTTCAAACAACGGGTTCAAGTCTGACTCGATGTTTAGGTTCATGTTTGACCAGGTTTCAAACAACAGGTTCATGTCTGACTCAAAGTTTAGGTTCATGTTTGACCTGGTTTTAAACAACGGGTTCATGACTGACTCGAAGTTTAGGTTCATGTTTCACCTGGTTTCAAACAACGGGTTCATGTCTGACTCGAAGTTTAGGTTCATGTTTGACCTGGTTTCAAACGACGGGTTCATGTCTGACTCGAGGTTTAGGTACATGTTTGACATGGTTTTAAATGACGGGTTCATGTCTGTCTAGAAGTTTAGGCTCATGTTTGACCTGGTTCAAACGACGGGTTCATGTCTGACTCGAAGTTTAGGTTCATGTTTGACCTGGTTTCAAACAACGAGATCATATCTGACTCGTAGTTTAGGTTCATGTTTGACCTGAGTTCAAACAACGGGTTCATGTCTAACTCGAAGTTTAGGTTCATGTTTGACCTGGTTTCAAACAACGGGTTCATGTCTGACTCGAAGTTTAAGTTCCTGTTTGACCTGGCTTCAAATGACGGGTTCATGTTTAACTCGAAGTTTAGGATCATGTTTGACCTGGTTTCAAACAATGGGTTCATGTCTGACTCGAAGTTTAGGTTCATGTTTGACCTGGTTTCAAACGACGGGTTCATGTATGACTCGACGTTTAGGATCATATTTGACCTGGTTTCAAACAACGGGTTCATGTCTGACTTGAAGTTTAGGTTCATGTTTTACCTTGTTTCAAATGACGGGTTCATGTCTGACTCGATGTTTAGGTTCATGTTTGACCTGGTTTCAAACAACTTGTTCATGTCTGACTCGAAGTTTAGGTTCATATTTGACCTGGTTTCAAAAGACGGTTTCATGTCTGACTCGAGGTTTAGGTTCATGTTTGACATGGTTTCAAATGACGGGTTCATGTCTGACTCGAAGTGTAGGTTCAAGTTTGACCTGGTTTCAAACAACAGGTTCATGTCTGACTCGAAGTTTAGGTTCATGTTTGACCTGGTTTCAAACGAGGGGTTCATGTCTGACTCGAAGCTTAGGTTTATGTTTGACCTGGCTTCAAATGACGGGTTCATGTCTGACTCGAAGTTTAGGTTCAAGTTTGACCTGGTTTCAAACAACAGGTTCATGTCTGACTCGAAGTTTAGGTTCATGTTTGACCTGGTTTCAAACAACGGGTTCATGTCTGACTCGAAGTTTAGGTTCAGGTTTGACCTGGTTTCAAACGAGGGGTTCATGTCTGACTCGAAGCTTAGGTTCATGTTTGACCTGGTTCAAATGACGGGTTCATGTCTGACTCAAAGTTTAGGTTCATGTTTGACCTGGTTTCAAACAACGGGTTCATGTCTGACTCGAAGTTTAGTTTCATGTTTTACCTGAGTTCAAACAACGGGTTCATGTCTGACTCGAAGTTTAGGTTCATGTTTGACCTGGTTTCAAACAACGGGTTCATGTCTGACTCGAAGTTTATGTTCATGTTTGACCTGGCTTCAAATGACGGGTTCATGTCTGACTCGAATTTTAGGTTCATGTTTGACCTGGTTTCAAACAACAGGTTCATGTCCGACTCGAAGTTTAGGTTCATGTTTAACTTGGTTTCAAACAACGGGTTCATGTCTGACTCGAAGTTTAGGTTCATGTTTTACCTGGTTTCAAACAACGGGTTCATGTCTGACTTGAAGTTTAAGTTCCTGTTTGACCTGGCTTCAAGTGATGGGTTCATGTCTAACTCGAAGTTTAGGTTCATGTTTGACCTGGTTTCAAACAATGGGTTCATGTCTGACTCGAAGTTTAGGTTCATGTTTGACCTGGTTTCAAACGACGGGTTCATGTCTGACTCGACGTTTAGGATCATGTTTGACCTGGTTTCAAACAACGGGTTCATGTCTGACTCGAAGTTTAGGTTCATGTTTGACCTTGTTTCGAACGACGGGTTCATGTCTGACTCGAAGTTTAGGTTCATGTTTGACCTGGTTTCAAACAACAGGTTCATGTCTAACTCGAAGTTTAGGTTCATGTTTGACCTGGTTTCAAACAACGGGTTCATGTCTGACTCGAAGTTTAAGTTCCTGTTTGACCTGGCTTCAAATGACGGGTTCATGTCTAACTCGAAGTTTAGGTTCATGTTTGACCTGGTTTCAAACAATGGGTTCATGTCTGACTCGAAGTTTAGGTTCATGTTTGACCTGGTTTCAAACGACGGGTTCATGTCTGACTCGACGTTTAGGATCATATTTGACCTGGTTTCAAACAACGGGTTCATGTCTGACTTGAAGTTTAGGTTCATGTTTGACCTTGTTTCAAATGACGGGTTCATGTCTGACTCGATGTTTAGGTTCATGTTTGACCTGGTTTCAAACAACTTGTTCATGTCTGACTCGAAGTTTAGGTTCATATTTGACCTGGTTTCAAAAGACGGTTTCATGTCTGACTCGAGGTTTAGGTTCATGTTTGACATGGTTTCAAATGACGGGTTCATGTCTGACTCGAAGTGTAGGTTCAAGTTTGACCTGGTTTCAAACAACAGGTTCATGTCTGACTCGAAGTTTAGGTTCATGTTTGACCTGGTTTCAAACGAGGGGTTCATGTCTGACTTGAAGCTTAGGTTCATGTTTGACCTGGCTTCAAATGACGGGTTCATGTCTGACTCGAAGTTTAGGTTCAAGTTTGACCTGGTTTCAAACAACAGGTTCATGTCTGACTCGAAGTTTAGGTTCATGTTTGACCTGGTTTCAAACAACGGGTTCATGTCTGACTCGAAGTTTAGGTTCAGGTTTGACCTGGTTTCAAACGAGGGGTTCATGTCTGACTCGAAGCTTAGGTTCATGTTTGACCTGGTTCAAATGACGGGTTCATGTCTGACTCGAAGTTTAGGTTCATGTTTGACCTGGTTTCAAACAACGGGTTCATGTCTGACTCGAAGTTTAGTTTCATGTTTTACCTGAGTTCAAACAACGGGTTCATGTCTGACTCGAAGTTTAGGTTCATGTTTGACCTGGTTTCAAACAACGGGTTCATGTCTGACTCGAAGTTTAAGTTCATGTTTGACCTGGCTTCAAATGACGGGTTCATGTCTGACTCGAATTTTAGGTTCATGTTTGACCTGGTTTCAAAGAACAGGTTCATGTCCGACTCGAAGTTTAGGTTCATGTTTAACTTGGTTTCAAACAACGGGTTCATGTCTGACTCGATGTTTAGGTTCATGTTTTACCTGGTTTCAAACAACGGGTTCATGTCTGACTCGAAGTTTAAGTTCCTGTTTGACCTGGCTTCAAATGACGGGTTCATGTCTAACTCGAAGTTTAGGTTCATGTTTGACCTGGTTTCAAACAATGGGTTCATGTCTGACTCGAAGTTTAGGTTTATGTTTGACCTGGTTTCAAACGACGGGTTCATGTCTGACTCGACGTTTAGGATCATGTTTGATCTGGTTTCAAACAACGGGTTCATGTCTGACTCGAAGTTTAGGTTCATGTTTGACCTTGCTTCGAACGACGGGTTCAGGTCTGACTCGATGTTTAGGTTCATGTTTGACCTGGTTTCAAACAACTTGTTCATGTCTGACTCGAATTTTAGGTTCATGTTTGACCTGGTTTCAAACAATGGGTTCATGTTTGATTCAAAGTTTAGGTTCATGTTTGACCTGGTTTCAAACAACGGGTTCATGTCTGACTCGAAGTTTAGGTTCATATTTGACCTGGTTTCAAAAGACGGTTTCATGTCTGACTCGAGGTTTAGGTTCATGTTTGACATGGTTTCAAATGACGGGTTCATGTCTGACTAGAAGTTTAGGCTCATGTTTTACCTGGTTCAAACGACGGGTTCATGACTGACTCGAAGTTTAGGTTCTTGTTTAACCTGGTTTCAAACAACGGGTTCATGTCTGACTCGAAGTTTAGGTTCATGTTTGACCTGGTTTCAAACGACGGGTTCATGTCTGACTCGAGGTTTAGGTACATGTTTGACATGGTTTCAAATGACGGGTTCATGTCTGTCTAGAAGTTTAGGCTCATGTTTGACCTGGTTCAAACGACGGGTTCATGTCTGACTCGAAGTTTAGGTTCATGTTTGACCTGGTTTCAAACAAGGAGTTCATATCTGACTCGTAGGTTAGGTTCATGTTTGACCTGAGTTCAAACAACGGGTTCATGTCTAACTCGAAGCTTAGGTTCATGTTTGACCTGGTTTCAAACAACGGGTTCATGTCTGACTCGAAGTTTAAGTTCCTGTTTGACCTGGCTTCAAATGACGGGTTCATGTCTAACTCGAAGTTTAGGTTCATGTTTGACCTGGTTTCAAACAATGGGTTCATGTCTGACTCGAAGTTTAGGTTCATGTTTGACCTGGTTTCAAGCGACGGGTTCATGTCGGACTCGACGTTTAGGATCATGTTTGACCTGGTTTCAAACAACGGGTTCATGTCTGACTCGAAGTTTAGGTTCATGTTTGACCTTGTTTCAAACGACGGGTTCATGTCTGACTCGATGTTTAGGTTCATGTTTGACCTGGTTTCAAACAACTTGTTCATGTCTGACTCGAAGTTTAGGTTCATGTTTGACCTGGTTTCAAACAACGGGTTGATGTCTGACTCGAAGTTTAGGTTCATGTTTGACCTGGTTTCTAACGAGGGGTTCATGTCTGACTCGAAGCTTAGGTTCATGTTTGACCTGGCTTCAAATGACGGGTTCATGTCTGACTCGAAGTTTAGGTTCAAGTTTGACCTGGTTTCAAACAACAGGTTCATGTCTGACTCGAAGTTTAGGTTCATGTTTGACCTGGCTTCAAACAACGGGTTCATGTCTGACTCGAAGGTTTAGGTTCATGTTTGACCTGGTTTCAAACGAGGGGTTCATGTCTGACTCGAAGTTTAGGTTCATGTTTGACCTGGTTTCAAACGAGGGGTTCATGTCTGACTCGAAGTTTAGGTTCATGTTTGACCTGGTTTCAAAAGACGGTTTGATGTCTGACTCGAGGTTTAGGTTCATGTTTGACATGGTTTCAAATGACGGGTTCATGTCTGACTAGAAGTTTAGGCTCATGTTTTACCTGGTTCAAACGACGGGTTCATGTCTGACTGGAAGTTTAGGTTCATGTTTGACCTGGTTTCAAACAACGGGTTCATGTCTGACTCGAAGTTTAGGTTCATGTTTGACCTTGCTTCGAACGACGGGTTCAGGTCTGACTCGATGTTTAGGTTCATGTTTGACCTGGTTTCAAACAACTTGTTCATGTCTGACTCGAATTTTAGGTTCATGTTTGACCTGGTTTCAAACAATGGGTTCATGTTTGATTCAAAGTTTAGGTTCATGTTTGACCTGGTTTCAAACAACGGGTTCATGTCTGACTCGAAGTTTAGGTTCATATTTGACCTGGTTTCAAAAGACGGTTTCATGTCTGACTCGAGGTTTAGGTTCATGTTTGACATGGTTTCAAATGACGGGTTCATGTCTGACTAGAAGTTTAGGCTCATGTTTTACCTGGTTCAAACGACGGGTTCATGACTGACTCGAAGTTTAGGTTCTTGTTTAACCTGGTTTCAAACAACGGGTTCATGTCTGACTCGAAGTTTAGGTTCATGTTTGACCTGGTTTCAAACGACGGGTTCATGTCTGACTCGAGGTTTAGGTACATGTTTGACATGGTTTCAAATGACGGGTTCATGTCTGTCTAGAAGTTTAGGCTCATGTTTGACCTGGTTCAAACGACGGGTTCATGTCTGACTCGAAGTTTAGGTTCATGTTTGACCTGGTTTCAAACAAGGAGTTCATATCTGACTCGTAGGTTAGGTTCATGTTTGACCTGAGTTCAAACAACGGGTTCATGTCTAACTCGAAGCTTAGGTTCATGTTTGACCTGGTTTCAAACAACGGGTTCATGTCTGACTCGAAGTTTAAGTTCCTGTTTGACCTGGCTTCAAATGACGGGTTCATGTCTAACTCGAAGTTTAGGTTCATGTTTGACCTGGTTTCAAACAATGGGTTCATGTCTGACTCGAAGTTTAGGTTCATGTTTGACCTGGTTTCAAGCGACGGGTTCATGTCGGACTCGACGTTTAGGATCATGTTTGACCTGGTTTCAAACAACGGGTTCATGTCTGACTCGAAGTTTAGGTTCATGTTTGACCTTGTTTCAAACGACGGGTTCATGTCTGACTCGATGTTTAGGTTCATGTTTGACCTGGTTTCAAACAACTTGTTCATGTCTGACTCGAAGTTTAGGTTCATGTTTGACCTGGTTTCAAACAACGGGTTGATGTCTGACTCGAAGTTTAGGTTCATGTTTGACCTGGTTTCTAACGAGGGGTTCATGTCTGACTCGAAGCTTAGGTTCATGTTTGACCTGGCTTCAAATGACGGGTTCATGTCTGACTCGAAGTTTAGGTTCAAGTTTGACCTGGTTTCAAACAACAGGTTCATGTCTGACTCGAAGTTTAGGTTCATGTTTGACCTGGCTTCAAACAACGGGTTCATGTCTGACTCGAAGGTTTAGGTTCATGTTTGACCTGGTTTCAAACGAGGGGTTCATGTCTGACTCGAAGTTTAGGTTCATGTTTGACCTGGTTTCAAACGAGGGGTTCATGTCTGACTCGAAGTTTAGGTTCATGTTTGACCTGGTTTCAAAAGACGGTTTGATGTCTGACTCGAGGTTTAGGTTCATGTTTGACATGGTTTCAAATGACGGGTTCATGTCTGACTAGAAGTTTAGGCTCATGTTTTACCTGGTTCAAACGACGGGTTCATGTCTGACTGGAAGTTTAGGTTCATGTTTGACCTGGTTTCAAACAACGGGTTCATGTCTGACTCGAAGTTTAAGGGTCATGTTTGACCTGAGTTCAAACAACGGGTTCATGTCTGACTCGATGTTTAGGTTCATGTTTGACCTGGTTTCAAACAATGGGTTCATGTCTGACTCGAAGTTTAGGTTCACGTTTGACCTGGTTTCAAACGACGGGTTCATGTCTGACTCGACGTTTAGGATCATGTTTGACCTGGTTTCAAACAACGGGTTCATGTCTGACTCGAAGTTTAGGTTCATGTTTGACCTTGTTTCAAACAACGAGTTCATGTCTGACTCGAAGTTTAGGTTCAGGTTTGACCTGGTTTCAAACAACTTGTTCATGTCTGAATTGAAGTTTAGGTTCATGTTTGACCTGGTTTCAAACAATGGGTTCATGTTTGATTCAAAGTTTAGGTTCATGTTTGACCTGGTTTCAAACAACGGGTTCATGTCTGACTCGAAGTTTAGGTTCATGTTTGACCTGGTTTCAAATGAGGGGTTCATGTCTGACTCGAAGCTTAGGTTCATGTTTGACCTATTTTCAAACAACGGGTTCATGTCTGACTCGAAGTTTAAGTTCATGTTTGACCTGGCTTCAAATGACGGGTTCATGTCTGACTCGAATTTTAGGTTCATGTTTGACCTGGTTTCAAACAACAGGTTCATGTCCGACTCGAAGTTTAGGTTCATGTTTAACTTGGTTTCAAACAACGGGTTCATGTCTGACTCGAACTTTTGGTTCATGTTTTACCTGGTTTCAAACAACGGGTTCATGTCTGACTCGAAGTTTAAGTTCCTGTTTGACCTGGCTTCAAATGACGGGTTCATGTCTAACTCGAAGTTTAGGTTCATGTTTGACCTGGTTTCAAACAATGGGTTCATGTCTGACTCGAAGTTTAGATTCATGTTTGACCTGGTTTCAAACGACGGGTTCATGTCTGACTCGACGTTTAGGATCATGTTTGACCTGGTTTCAAACAACGGGTTCATGTCTGACTCGAAGTTTAGGTTCATGTTTGACCTTGTTTCAAACGACGGGTTCAGGTCTGACTCGATGTTTAGGTTCATGTTTGACCTGGTTTCAAACAACTTGTTCATGTCGGACTCGAAGTTTAGGTTCATGTTTGACCTGGTTTCAAACAATGGGTTCATGTTTAATTCAAAGTTTAGGTTCATGTTTGACCTGGTTTCAAACAACGGGTTGATGTCTGACTCGAAGTTTAGGTTCATGTTTGACCTGGTTTCAAACGAGGGGTTCATGTCTGACTCGAAGCTTAGGTTCATGTTTGACCTGGCTTCAAATGACGGGTTCATGTCTGACTCGAAGTTTAGGTTCAAGTTTGACCTGGTTTCAAACAACAGGTTCATGTCTGACTCGAAGTTTAGGTTCATGTTTGACCTGGCTTCTAACAACGGGTTCATGTCTGACTCGAAGGTTTAGGTTCATGTTTGACCTGGTTTCAAACGAGGGGTTCATGTCTGACTCGAAGTTTAGGTTCATGTTTGACCTGGTTTCAAAAGACGGTTTCATGTCTGACTCGAGGTTTAGGTTCATGTTTGACATGGTTTCAAATGACGGGTTCATGTCTGACTAGAAGTTTAGGCTCATGTTTTACCTGGTTCAAACGACGGGTTCATGTCTGACTGGAAGTTTAGGTTCATGTTTGACCTGGTTTCAAACAACGGGTTCATGTCTGACTCGAAGTTTAAGGGTCATGTTTGACCTGAGTTCAAACAACGGGTTCATGTCTGACTCGAAGTTTAGGTTCATGTTTGACCTTGTTCGAACGACGGGTTCAGGTCTGACTCGATGTTTAGGTTCATGTTTGACCTGGTTTCAAACAACTTGTTCATGTCTGACTCGAATTTTAGGTTCATGTTTGACCTGGTTTCAAACAATGGGTTCATGTTTGATTCAAAGTTTAGGTTCATGTTTGACCTGGTTTCAAACAACGGGTTCATGTCTGACTCGAAGTTTAGGTTCATATTTGACCTGGTTTCAAAAGACGGTTTCATGTCTGACTCGAGGTTTAGGTTCATGTTTGACATGGTTTCAAATGACGGGTTCATGTCTGACTAGAAGTTTAGGCTCATGTTTTACCTGGTTCAAACGACGGGTTCATGACTGACTCGAAGTTTAGGTTCTTGTTTAACCTGGTTTCAAACAACGGGTTCATGTCTGACTCGAAGTTTAGGTTCATGTTTGACCTGGTTTCAAACGACGGGTTCATGTCTGACTCGAGGTTTAGGTACATGTTTGACATGGTTTCAAATGACGGGTTCATGTCTGTCTAGAAGTTTAGGCTCATGTTTGACCTGGTTCAAACGACGGGTTCATGTCTGACTCGAAGTTTAGGTTCATGTTTGACCTGGTTTCAAACAAGGAGTTCATATCTGACTCGTAGGTTAGGTTCATGTTTGACCTGAGTTCAAACAACGGGTTCATGTCTAACTCGAAGCTTAGGTTCATGTTTGACCTGGTTTCAAACAACGGGTTCATGTCTGACTCGAAGTTTAAGTTCCTGTTTGACCTGGCTTCAAATGACGGGTTCATGTCTAACTCGAAGTTTAGGTTCATGTTTGACCTGGTTTCAAACAATGGGTTCATGTCTGACTCGAAGTTTAGGTTCATGTTTGACCTGGTTTCAAGCGACGGGTTCATGTCGGACTCGACGTTTAGGATCATGTTTGACCTGGTTTCAAACAACGGGTTCATGTCTGACTCGAAGTTTAGGTTCATGTTTGACCTTGTTTCAAACGACGGGTTCATGTCTGACTCGATGTTTAGGTTCATGTTTGACCTGGTTTCAAACAACTTGTTCATGTCTGACTCGAAGTTTAGGTTCATGTTTGACCTGGTTTCAAACAACGGGTTGATGTCTGACTCGAAGTTTAGGTTCATGTTTGACCTGGTTTCTAACGAGGGGTTCATGTCTGACTCGAAGCTTAGGTTCATGTTTGACCTGGCTTCAAATGACGGGTTCATGTCTGACTCGAAGTTTAGGTTCAAGTTTGACCTGGTTTCAAACAACAGGTTCATGTCTGACTCGAAGTTTAGGTTCATGTTTGACCTGGCTTCAAACAACGGGTTCATGTCTGACTCGAAGGTTTAGGTTCATGTTTGACCTGGTTTCAAACGAGGGGTTCATGTCTGACTCGAAGTTTAGGTTCATGTTTGACCTGGTTTCAAACGAGGGGTTCATGTCTGACTCGAAGTTTAGGTTCATGTTTGACCTGGTTTCAAAAGACGGTTTGATGTCTGACTCGAGGTTTAGGTTCATGTTTGACATGGTTTCAAATGACGGGTTCATGTCTGACTAGAAGTTTAGGCTCATGTTTTACCTGGTTCAAACGACGGGTTCATGTCTGACTGGAAGTTTAGGTTCATGTTTGACCTGGTTTCAAACAACGGGTTCATGTCTGACTCGAAGTTTAAGGGTCATGTTTGACCTGAGTTCAAACAACGGGTTCATGTCTGACTCGATGTTTAGGTTCATGTTTGACCTGGTTTCAAACAATGGGTTCATGTCTGACTCGAAGTTTAGGTTCACGTTTGACCTGGTTTCAAACGACGGGTTCATGTCTGACTCGACGTTTAGGATCATGTTTGACCTGGTTTCAAACAACGGGTTCATGTCTGACTCGAAGTTTAGGTTCATGTTTGACCTTGTTTCAAACAACGGGTTCATGTCTGACTCGAAGTTTAGGTTCAGGTTTGACCTGGTTTCAAACAACTTGTTCATGTCTGAATTGAAGTTTAGGTTCATGTTTGACCTGGTTTCAAACAATGGGTTCATGTTTGATTCAAAGTTTAGGTTCATGTTTGACCTGGTTTCAAACAACGGGTTCATGTCTGACTCGAAGTTTAGGTTCATGTTTGACCTGGTTGCAAATGAGGGGTTCATGTCTGACTCGAAGCTTAGGTTCATGTTTGACCTATTTTCAAACAACGGGTTCATGTCTGACTCGAAGTTTAAGTTCATGTTTGACCTGGCTTCAAATGACGGGTTCATGTCTGACTCGAATTTTAGGTTCATGTTTGACCTGGTTTCAAACAACAGGTTCATGTCCGACTCGAAGTTTAGGTTCATGTTTAACTTGGTTTCAAACAACGGGTTCATGTCTGACTCGAACTTTTGGTTCATGTTTTACCTGGTTTCAAACAACGGGTTCATGTCTGACTCGAAGTTTAAGTTCCTGTTTGACCTGGCTTCAAATGACGGGTTCATGTCTAACTCGAAGTTTAGGTTCATGTTTGACCTGGTTTCAAACAATGGGTTCATGTCTGACTCGAAGTTTAGATTCATGTTTGACCTGGTTTCAAACGACGGGTTCATGTCTGACTCGACGTTTAGGATCATGTTTGACCTGGTTTCAAACAACGGGTTCATGTCTGACTCGAAGTTTAGGTTCATGTTTGACCTTGTTTCAAACGACGGGTTCAGGTCTGACTCGATGTTTAGGTTCATGTTTGACCTGGTTTCAAACAACTTGTTCATGTCTGACTCGAAGTTTAGGTTCATGTTTGACCTGGTTTCAAACAATGGGTTCATGTTTGATTCAAAGTTTAGGTTCATGTTTGACCTGGTTTCAAACAACGGGTTGATGTCTGACTCGAAGTTTAGGTTCATGTTTGACCTGGTTTCAAACGAGGGGTTCATGTCTGACTCGAAGCTTAGGTTCATGTTTGACCTGGCTTCAAATGACGGGTTCATGTCTGACTCGAAGTTTAGGTTCAAGTTTGACCTGGTTTCAAACAACAGGTTCATGTCTGACTCGAAGTTTAGGTTCATGTTTGACCTGGCTTCAAACAACGGGTTCATGTCTGACTCGAAGGTTTAGGTTCATGTTTGACCTGGTTTCAAACGAGGGGTTCATGTCTGACTCGAAGTTTAGGTTCATGTTTGACCTGGTTTCAAAAGACGGTTTCATGTCTGACTCGAGGTTTAGGTTCATGTTTGACATGGTTTCAAATGACGGGTTCATGTCTGACTAGAAGTTTAGGCTCATGTTTTACCTGGTTCAAACGACGGGTTCATGTCTGACTGGAAGTTTAGGTTCATGTTTGACCTGGTTTCAAACAACGGGTTCATGTCTGACTCGAAGTTTAAGGGTCATGTTTGACCTGAGTTCAAACAACGGGTTCATGTCTGACTCGAAGTTTAGGTTCATGTTTGACCTTGTTTCAAACGACGGGTTCAGGTCTGACTCGATGTTTAGGTTCATGTTTGACCTGGTTTCAAACAACTTGTTCATGTCTGACTCGAAGTTTAGGTTCATGTTTGACCTGGTTTCAAACAATGGGTTCATGTTTGATTCAAAGTTTAGGTTCATGTTTGACCTGGTTTCAAACAACGGGTTGATGTCTGACTCGAAGTTTAGGTTCATGTTTGACCTGGTTTCAAACGAGGGGTTCATGTCTGACTCGAAGCTTAGGTTCATGTTTGACCTGGCTTCAAATGACGGGTTCATGTCTGACTCGAAGTTTAGGTTCAAGTTTGACCTGGTTCAAACAACAGGTTCATGTCTGACTCGAAGTTTAGGTTCATGTTTGACCTGGCTTCAAACAACGGGTTCATGTCTGACTCGAAGGTTTAGGTTCATGTTTGACCTGGTTTCAAACGAGGGGTTCATGTCTGACTCGAAGTTTAGGTTCATGTTTGACCTGGTTTCAAAAGACGGTTTCATGTCTGACTCGAGGTTTAGGTTCATGTTTGACATGGTTTCAAATGACGGGTTCATGTCTGACTAGAAGTTTAGGCTCATGTTTTACCTGGTTCAAACGACGGGTTCATGTCTGACTGGAAGTTTAGGTTCATGTTTGACCTGGTTTCAAACAACGGGTTCATGTCTGACTCGAAGTTTAAGGGTCATGTTTGACCTGAGTTCAAACAACGGGTTCATGTCTGACTCGATGTTTAGGTTCATGTTTGACCTGGTTTCAAACAATGGGTTCATGTCTGACTCGAAGTTTAGGTTCACGTTTGACCTGGTTTCAAACGACGGGTTCATGTCTGACTCGACGTTTAGGATCATGTTTGACCTGGTTTCAAACAACGGGTTCATGTCTGACTCGAAGTTTAGGTTCATGTTTGACCTTGTTTCAAACAACGGGTTCATGTCTGACTCGAAGTTTAGGTTCAGGTTTGACCTGGTTTCAAACAACTTGTTCATGTCTGAATTGAAGTTTAGGTTCATGTTTGACCTGGTTTCAAACAATGGGTTCATGTTTGATTCAAAGTTTAGGTTCATGTTTGACCTGGTTTCAAACAACGGGTTCATGTCTGACTCGAAGTTTAGGTTCATGTTTGACCTGGTTTCAAATGAGGGGTTCATGTCTGACTCGAAGCTTAGGTTCATGTTTGACCTATTTTCAAACAACGGGTTCATGTCTGACTCGAAGTTTAAGTTCATGTTTGACCTGGCTTCAAATGACGGGTTCATGTCTGACTCGAATTTTAGGTTCATGTTTGACCTGGTTTCAAACAACAGGTTCATGTCCGACTCGAAGTTTAGGTTCATGTTTAACTTGGTTTCAAACAACGGGTTCATGTCTGACTCGAACTTTTGGTTCATGTTTTACCTGGTTTCAAACAACGGGTTCATGTCTGACTCGAAGTTTAAGTTCCTGTTTGACCTGGCTTCAAATGACGGGTTCATGTCTAACTCGAAGTTTAGGTTCATGTTTGACCTGGTTTCAAACAATGGGTTCATGTCTGACTCGAAGTTTAGATTCATGTTTGACCTGGTTTCAAACGACGGGTTCATGTCTGACTCGACGTTTAGGATCATGTTTGACCTGGTTTCAAACAACGGGTTCATGTCTGACTCGAAGTTTAGGTTCATGTTTGACCTTGTTTCAAACGACGGGTTCAGGTCTGACTCGATGTTTAGGTTCATGTTTGACCTGGTTTCAAACAACTTGTTCATGTCTGACTCGAAGGTTAGGTTCATGTTTGACCTGGTTTCAAACAATGGGTTCATGTTTGATTCAAAGTTTAGGTTCATGTTTGACCTGGTTTCAAACAACGGGTTGATGTCTGACTCGAAGTTTAGGTTCATGTTTGACCTGGTTTCAAACGAGGGGTTCATGTCTGACTCGAAGCTTAGGTTCATGTTTGACCTGGCTTCAAATGACGGGTTCATGTCTGACTCGAAGTTTAGGTTCAAGTTTGACCTGGTTTCAAACAACAGGTTCATGTCTGACTTGAAGTTTAGGTTCATGTTTGACCTGGCTTCAAACAACGGGTTCATGTCTGACTCGAAGGTTTAGGTTCATGTTTGACCTGGTTTCAAACGAGGGGTTCATGTCTGACTCGAAGTTTAGGTTCATGTTTGACCTGGTTTCAAAAGACGGTTTCATGTCTGACTCGAGGTTTAGGTTCATGTTTGACATGGTTTCAAATGACGGGTTCATGTCTGACTAGAAGTTTAGGCTCATGTTTTACCTGGTTCAAACGACGGGTTCATGTCTGACTGGAAGTTTAGGTTCATGTTTGACCTGGTTTCAAACAACGGGTTCATGTCTGACTCGAAGTTTAAGGGTCATGTTTGACCTGAGTTCAAACAACGGGTTCATGTCTGACTCGAAGTTTAGGTTCATGTTTGACCTTGTTTCAAACGACGGGTTCAGGTCTGACTCGATGTTTAGGTTCATGTTTGACCTGGTTTCAAACAACTTGTTCATGTCTGACTCGAAGTTTAGGTTCATGTTTGACCTGGTTTCAAACAATGGGTTCATGTTTGATTCAAAGTTTAGGTTCATGTTTGACCTGGTTTCAAACAACGGGTTGATGTCTGACTCGAAGTTTAGGTTCATGTTTGACCTGGTTTCAAACGAGGGGTTCATGTCTGACTCGAAGCTTAGGTTCATGTTTGACCTGGCTTCAAACAATGGGTTCATGTCTGACTCGAAGTTTAGATTCATGTTTGACCTGGTTTCAAACGACGGGTTCATGTCTGACTTGACGTTTAGGATCATGTTTGACCTGGTTTCAAACAACGGGTTCATGTCTGACTCGAAGTTTAGGTTCATGTTTGACCTTGTTTCAAACGACGGGTTCAGGTCTGACTCGATGTTTAGGTTCATGTTTGACCTGGTTTCAAACAACTTGTTCATGTCTGACTCGAAGTTTAGGTTCATGTTTGACCTGGTTTCAAACAATGGGTTCATGTTTGATTCAAAGTTTAGGTTCATGTTTGACCTGGTTTCAAACAACGGGTTCATGTCTGACTCGAAGTTTAGGTTCATATTTGACCTGGTTTCAAAAGACGGTTTCATGTCTGACTCGAGGTTTAGGTTCATGTTTGACATGGTTTCAAATGACGGGTTCATGTCTGACTAGAAGTTTAGGCTCATGTTTTACCTGGTTCAAACGACGGGTTCATGTCTGACTGGAAGTTTAGGTTCATGTTTGACCTGGTTTCAAACAACGAGTTCATATCTGACTCGAATTTAAGGGTCATGTTTGTCCTGAGTTCAAACAACGGGTTCATGTCTGACTCGATGTTTAGGTTCATGTTTGACCTAGTTTCAAACAACGGGTTCTTGTCTGACTCGAAGTTTAAGTTCACGTTTGACCTGGCTTCAAATGACGGGTTCATGTCTGACTCGAAGTTTAGGTTCAAGTTTGACCTGGTTTCAAACGACGGGTTCATGTCTGACTCGACGTTTAGGATCATATTTGACCTGGTTTCAAACAACGGGTTCATGTCTGACTTGAAGTTTAAGTTCATGTTTGACCTTGTTTCAAATGACGGGTTCATGTCTGACTCGAAGCTTAGGTTCATGTTTGACCTGGTTCAAATGACGGGTTCATGTCTGACTCGAAGTTTAGGTTCATGTTTGACAGGTTCATGTTTGACCTGGTTTCAAACAACGGGTTCATGTCTGACTCGAAGTTTAGTTTCATGTTTTACCTGAGTTCAAACAACGGGTTCATGTCTGACTCGAAGTTTAGGTTCATGTTTGACCTGGTTTCAAACAACGGGTTCATGTCTGACTCGAAGTTTAAGTTCATGTTTGACCTGGCTTCAAATGACGGGTTCATGTGTGACTCGAATTTTAGGTTCATGTTTGACCTGGTTTCAAACAACAGGTTCATGTCCGACTCGAAGTTTAGGTTCATGTTTAACTTGGTTTCAAACAACGGGTTCATGTCTGACTCGAAGTTTAGGTTCATGTTTTACCTGGTTTCAAACAACGGGTTCATGTCTGACTCGAAGTTTAGGTTCATGTTTGACCTTGTTTCAAACGACGGGTTCAGGTCTGACCCGATGTTTAGGTTCATGTTTGACCTGGTTTCAAAAGACGGTTTTATGTCTGACTCGAGGTTTAGGTTCATGTTTGACATGGTTTCAAATGACGGGTTCATGTCTTACTAGAAGTTTAGGCTCATGTTTTACCTGGTTCAAACGACGGGTTCATGTCTGACTGGAAGTTTAGGTTCATGTTTGACCTGGTTTCAAACAACGAGTTCATATCTGACTCGAATTTAAGGGTCATGTTTCACCTGAGTTCAAACAACGGTTCATGTCTGACTCGATGTTTAGGTTCATGTTTGACCTAGTTTCAAACAACGGGTTCATGTCTGACTCGAAGTTTAAGTTCACGTTTGACCTGGCTTCAAATGACGGGTTCATGTCTGACTCGAAGTTTAGGTTCAAGTTTGACCTGGTTTCAAACAACAGGTTCATGTCTGACTCGAAGTTTAGGTTCATGTTTGACCTGGTTTCAAACAACGGGTTCATGTCTGACTCGAAGTTTAGGTTCAGGTTTAACCTGGTTTCAAACGAGGGGTTCATGTCTGACTCGAAGCTTAGGTTCATGTTTGACCTGGTTCAAATGACGGGTTCATGTCTGACTCGAATTTTAGGTTCATGTTTGACCTGGTTTCAAACGACGGGTTCATGTCTGACTCGACGTTTAGGATCATGTTTGACCTGGTTTCAAACAACGGGTTCATGTCTGACTCGAATTTTATGTTCAGGTTTGACCTGGTTTCAAACGAGGGGTTCATGTCTGACTCGAAGCTTAGGTTCATGTTTGACCTGGTTCAAATGACGGGTTCATGTCTGACTCGAAGTTTAGGTTCGTGTTTGACCTGGTTTCAAACAACGGGTTCATGTCTGACTCGAAGTTTAGTTTCATGTTTGACCTGGTTTCAAACAACGGGTTCATGTCTGACTCGAATTTTATGTTCAGGTTTGACCTGGTTTCAAACGAGGGGTTCATGTCTGACTCGAAGCTTAGGTTCATGTTTGACCTGGTTCAAATGACGGGTTCATGTCTGACTCGAAGTTTAGGTTCGTGTTTGACCTGGTTTCAAACAACGGGTTCATGTCTGACTCGAAGTTTAGTTTCATGTTTTACCTGAGTTCAAACAACGGGTTCATGTCTGACTCGAAGTTTAGGTTCATGTTTGACCTGGTTTCAAACAACGGGTTCATGTCTGACTCGAAGTTTAAGTTCATGTTTGACCTGGCTTCAAATGACGGGTTCATGTGTGACTCGAATTTTAGGTTCATGTTTGACCTGGTTTCAAACAACAGGTTCATGTCCGACTCGAAGTTTAGGTTCATGTTTAACTTGGTTTCAAACAACGGGTTCATGTCTGACTCGAAGTTTAGGTTCATGTTTTACCTGGTTTCAAACAACGGGTTCATGTCTGACTCGAAGTTTAAGTTCCTGTTTGACCTGGCTTCAAATGACGGGTTCATGTCTAACTCGAAGTTTAGGTTCATGTTTGACCTGGTTTCAAACAATGGGTTCATGTCTGACTCGAAGTTTAGGTTCATGTTTGACCTGGTTTCAAACGACGGGTTCATGTCTGACTCGACGTTTAGGATCATGTTTGACCTGGTTTCAAACAACAGGTTTATGTCTGACTCGAAGTTTAGGTTCATGTTTGACCTTGTTTCAAATAACGGGTTCAGGTCTGACTCGATGTTTAGGTTCATGTTTGACCTGGTTTCAAACAACTTGTTCATGTCTGACTCGAAGTTTAGGTTCATGTTTGACCTGGTTTCAAACAATGGGTTCATGTTTGATTCAAAGTTTAGGTTCATGTTTGACCTGGTTTCAAACAACGGGTTCATGTCTGACTCGAAGTTTAGGTTCATATTTGACCTGGTTTCAAAAGACGGTTTCATGTCTGACTCGAGGTTTAGGTTCATGTTTGACATGGTTTCAAATGACGGGTTCATGTCTGACTAGAAGTTTAGGCTCATGTTTTACCTGGTTCAAACGATGGGTTCATGACTGACTCGAAGTTTAGGTTCATGTTTCACCTGGTTTCAAACAACGGGTTCATGTCTGACTCGATGTTTAGGTTCATGTTTGACCTAGTTTCAAACAACGGGTTCTTGTCTGACTCGAAGTTTAAGTTCACGTTTGACCTGGCTTCAAATGACGGGTTCATGTCTGACTCGAAGTTTAGGTTCAAGTTTGACCTGGTTTCAAACGACGGGTTCATGTCTGACTCGACGTTTAGGATCATATTTGACCTGGTTTCAAACAACGGGTTCATGTCTGACTTGAAGTTTAAGTTCATGTTTGACCTTGTTTCAAATGACGGGTTCATGTCTGACTCGAAGCTTAGGTTCATGTTTGACCTGGTTCAAATGACGGGTTCATGTCTGACTCGAAGTTTAGGTTCATGTTTGACAGGTTCATGTTTGACCTGGTTTCAAACAACGGGTTCATGTCTGACTCGAAGTTTAGTTTCATGTTTTACCTGAGTTCAAACAACGGGTTCATGTCTGACTCGAAGTTTAGGTTCATGTTTGACCTGGTTTCAAACAACGGGTTCATGTCTGACTCGAAGTTTAAGTTCATGTTTGACCTGGCTTCAAATGACGGGTTCATGTGTGACTCGAATTTTAGGTTCATGTTTGACCTGGTTTCAAACAACAGGTTCATGTCCGACTCGAAGTTTAGGTTCATGTTTAACTTGGTTTCAAACAACGGGTTCATGTCTGACTCGAAGTTTAGGTTCATGTTTTACCTGGTTTCAAACAACGGGTTCATGTCTGACTCGAAGTTTAGGTTCATGTTTGACCTTGTTTCAAACGACGGGTTCAGGTCTGACCCGATGTTTAGGTTCATGTTTGACCTGGTTTCAAAAGACGGTTTTATGTCTGACTCGAGGTTTAGGTTCATGTTTGACATGGTTTCAAATGACGGGTTCATGTCTTACTAGAAGTTTAGGCTCATGTTTTACCTGGTTCAAACGACGGGTTCATGTCTGACTGGAAGTTTAGGTTCATGTTTGACCTGGTTTCAAACAACGAGTTCATATCTGACTCGAATTTAAGGGTCATGTTTCACCTGAGTTCAAACAACGGTTCATGTCTGACTCGATGTTTAGGTTCATGTTTGACCTAGTTTCAAACAACGGGTTCATGTCTGACTCGAAGTTTAGGTTCATGTTTGACCTGGTTTCAAACAACGGGTTCATGTCTGACTCGAAGTTTAAGTTCATGTTTGACCTGGCTTCAAATGACGGGTTCATGTGTGACTCGAATTTTAGGTTCATGTTTGACCTGGTTTCAAACAACAGGTTCATGTCCGACTCGAAGTTTAGGTTCATGTTTAACTTGGTTTCAAACAACGGGTTCATGTCTGACTCGAAGTTTAGGTTCATGTTTTACCTGGTTTCAAACAACGGGTTCATGTCTGACTCGAAGTTTAGGTTCATGTTTGACCTTGTTTCAAACGACGGGTTCAGGTCTGACCCGATGTTTAGGTTCATGTTTGACCTGGTTTCAAAAGACGGTTTTATGTCTGACTCGAGGTTTAGGTTCATGTTTGACATGGTTTCAAATGACGGGTTCATGTCTTACTAGAAGTTTAGGCTCATGTTTTACCTGGTTCAAACGACGGGTTCATGTCTGACTGGAAGTTTAGGTTCATGTTTGACCTGGTTTCAAACAACGAGTTCATATCTGACTCGAATTTAAGGGTCATGTTTCACCTGAGTTCAAACAACGGTTCATGTCTGACTCGATGTTTAGGTTCATGTTTGACCTAGTTTCAAACAACGGGTTCATGTCTGACTCGAAGTTTAAGTTCACGTTTGACCTGGCTTCAAATGACGGGTTCATGTCTGACTCGAAGTTTAGGTTCAAGTTTGACCTGGTTTCAAACAACAGGTTCATGTCTGACTCGAAGTTTAGGTTCATGTTTGACCTGGTTTCAAACAACGGGTTCATGTCTGACTCGAAGTTTAGGTTCAGGTTTAACCTGGTTTCAAACGAGGGGTTCATGTCTGACTCGAAGCTTAGGTTCATGTTTGACCTGGTTCAAATGACGGGTTCATGTCTGACTCGAATTTTAGGTTCATGTTTGACCTGGTTTCAAACGACGGGTTCATGTCTGACTCGACGTTTAGGATCATGTTTGACCTGGTTTCAAACAACGGGTTCATGTCTGACTCGAATTTTATGTTCAGGTTTGACCTGGTTTCAAACGAGGGGTTCATGTCTGACTCGAAGCTTAGGTTCATGTTTGACCTGGTTCAAATGACGGGTTCATGTCTGACTCGAAGTTTAGGTTCGTGTTTGACCTGGTTTCAAACAACGGGTTCATGTCTGACTCGAAGTTTAGTTTCATGTTTGACCTGGTTTCAAACAACGGGTTCATGTCTGACTCGAATTTTATGTTCAGGTTTGACCTGGTTTCAAACGAGGGGTTCATGTCTGACTCGAAGCTTAGGTTCATGTTTGACCTGGTTCAAATGACGGGTTCATGTCTGACTCGAAGTTTAGGTTCGTGTTTGACCTGGTTTCAAACAACGGGTTCATGTCTGACTCGAAGTTTAGTTTCATGTTTTACCTGAGTTCAAACAACGGGTTCATGTCTGACTCGAAGTTTAGGTTCATGTTTGACCTGGTTTCAAACAACGGGTTCATGTCTGACTCGAAGTTTAAGTTCATGTTTGACCTGGCTTCAAATGACGGGTTCATGTGTGACTCGAATTTTAGGTTCATGTTTGACCTGGTTTCAAACAACAGGTTCATGTCCGACTCGAAGTTTAGGTTCATGTTTAACTTGGTTTCAAACAACGGGTTCATGTCTGACTCGAAGTTTAGGTTCATGTTTTACCTGGTTTCAAACAACGGGTTCATGTCTGACTCGAAGTTTAAGTTCCTGTTTGACCTGGCTTCAAATGACGGGTTCATGTCTAACTCGAAGTTTAGGTTCATGTTTGACCTGGTTTCAAACAATGGGTTCATGTCTGACTCGAAGTTTAGGTTCATGTTTGACCTGGTTTCAAACGACGGGTTCATGTCTGACTCGACGTTTAGGATCATGTTTGACCTGGTTTCAAACAACGGGTTTATGTCTGACTCGAAGTTTAGGTTCATGTTTGACCTTGTTTAAAATAACGGGTTCAGGTCTGACTCGATGTTTAGGTTCATGTTTGACCTGGTTTCAAACAACTTGTTCATGTCTGACTCGAAGTTTAGGTTCATGTTTGACCTGGTTTCAAACAATGGGTTCATGTTTGATTCAAAGTTTAGGTTCATGTTTGACCTGGTTTCAAACAACGGGTTCATGTCTGACTCGAAGTTTAGGTTCATATTTGACCTGGTTTCAAAAGACGGTTTCATGTCTGACTCGAGGTTTAGGTTCATGTTTGACATGGTTTCAAATGACGGGTTCATGTCTGACTAGAAGTTTAGGCTCATGTTTTACCTGGTTCAAACGATGGGTTCATGACTGACTCGAAGTTTAGGTTCATGTTTCACCTGGTTTCAAACAACGGGTTCATGTATGACTCGAAGTTTAGGTTCATGTTTGACCTGGTTTCAAACAACGGATTCATGTCTGACTCGAATTTTATGTTCAGGTTTGACCTGGTTTCAAACGAGGGGTTCATGTCTGACTCGAAGCTTAGGTTCATGTTTGACCTGGTTCAAATGACGGGTTCATGTCTGACTCGAAGTTTAGGTTCGTGTTTGACCTGGTTTCAAACAACGGGTTCATGTCTGACTCGAAGTTTAGTTTCATGTTTTACCTGAGTTCAAACAACGGGTTCATGTCTGACTCGAAGTTTAGGTTCATGTTTGACCTGGTTTCAAACAACGGGTTCATGTCTGACTCGAAGTTTAAGTTCATATTTGACCTGGCTTCAAATGACGGGTTCATGTGTGACTCGAATTTTAGGTTCATGTTTGACCTGGTTTCAAACAACAGGTTCATGTCCGACTCGAAGTTTAGGTTCATGTTTAACTTGGTTTCAAACAACGGGTTCATGTCTGACTCGAAGTTTAGGTTCATGTTTTACCTGGTTTCAAACAACGGGTTCATGTCTGACTCGAAGTTTAAGTTCCTGTTTGACCTGGCTTCAAATGACGGGTTCATGTCTAACTCGAAGTTTAGGTTCATGTTTGACCTGGTTTCAAACAATGGGTTCATGTCTGACTCGAAGTTTAGGTTCATGTTTGACCTGGTTTCAAACGACGGGTTCATGTCTGACTCGACGTTTAGGATCATGTTTGACCTGGTTTCAAACAACGGGTTTATGTCTGACTCGAAGTTTAGGTTCATGTTTGACCTTGTTTCAAATAACGGGTTCAGGTCTGACTCGATGTTTAGGTTCATGTTTGACCTGGTTTCAAACAACTTGTTCATGTCTGACTCGAAGTTTAGGTTCATGTTTGACCTGGTTTCAAACAATGGGTTCATGTTTGATTCAAAGTTTAGGTTCATGTTTGACCTGGTTTCAAACAACGGGTTCATGTCTGACTCGAAGTTTAGGTTCATATTTGACCTGGTTTCAAAAGACGGTTTCATGTCTGACTCGAGGTTTAGGTTCATGTTTGACATGGTTTCAAATGACGGGTTCATGTCTGACTAGAAGTTTAGGCTCATGTTTTACCTGGTTCAAACGATGGGTTCATGACTGACTCGAAGTTTAGGTTCATGTTTCAACTGGTTTCAAACAACGGGTTCATGTCTGACTCGAAGTTTAGGTTCATGTTTGACCTGGTTTCAAACGACGGGTTCATGTCTGACTCGAGGTTTAGGTACATGTTTGACATGGTTTCAAATGACGGGTTCATGTCTGTCTAGAAGTTTAGGCTCAGGTTTGACCTGGTTCAAACGACGGGTTCATGTCTGACTCGAAGTTTAGGTTCATGTTTGACCTGGTTTCAAACAACGAGTTCATATCTGACTCGTAGTTTAATTTCATGTTTGACCTGAGTTCAAACAACGGGTTCATGTCTAACTCGAAGTTTAGGTTCATGTTTGACCTGGTTTCAAACAACGGGTTCATGTCTGACTCGAAGTTTAAGTTCCTGTTTGACCTGGCTTCAAATGACGGGTTCATGTCTAACTCGAAGTTTAGGTTCATGTTTGACCTGGTTTCAAACAATGGGTTCATGTCTGACTCGAAGTTTAGGTTCATGTTTGACCTGGTTTCAAACGACGGGTTCATGTCTGACTCGACGTTTAGGATCATGTTTGACCTGGTTTCAAACAACGGGTTCATGTCTGACTCAAAGTTTAGGTTCATGTTTGACCTTGTTTCAAACGACGGGTTCATGTCTGAGTCGATGTTTAGGTTCATGTTTGACCTGGTTTCAAACAACTTGTTCATGTCTGACTCGAAGTTTAGGTTCATGTTTGACCTGGTTTCAAACAATGGGTTCATGTTTGATTCAAAGTTTAGGTTCATGTTTGACCTGGTTTCAAACAACGGGTTCATGTCTGACTCGAAGTTTAGGTTCATATTTGACCTGGTTTCAAAAGACGGTTTCATGTCTGACTCGAGGTTTAGGTTCATGTTTGACATGGTTTCAAATGACGGGTTCATGTCTGACTAGAAGTTTAGGCTCATGTTTTACCTGGTTCAAACGACGGGTTTATGTCTGACTGGAAGTTTAGGTTCATGTTTGACCTGGTTTCAAACAACGAGTTCATATCTGACTCGAATTTAAGGGTCATGTTTGACCTGAGTTCAAACAACGGGTTCATGTCTGACTCGAAGTTTAGGTTCATGTTTGACCTAGTTTCAAACAACGGGTTCATGTCTGACTCGAAGTTTAAGTTCATGTTTGACCTGGCTTCAAATGACGGGTTCATGTGTGACTCGAATTTTAGGTTCATGTTTGACCTGGTTTCAAACAACAGGTTCATGTCCGACTCGAAGTTTAGGTTCATGTTTAACTTGGTTTCAAACAACGGGTTCATGTCTGACTCGAAGTTTAGGTTCATGTTTTACCTGGTTTCAAACAACGGGTTCATGTCTGACTCGAAGTTTAGGTTCATGTTTGACCTTGTTTCAAACGACGGGTTCAGGTCTGACCCGATGTTTAGGTTCATGTTTGACCTGGTTTCAAAAGACGGTTTCATGTCTGACTCGAGGTTTAGGTTCATGTTTGACATGGTTTCAAATGACGGGTTCATGTCTTACTAGAAGTTTAGGCTCATGTTTTACCTGGTTCAAACGACGGGTTCATGTCTGACTGGAAGTTTAGGTTCATGTTTGACCTGGTTTCAAACAACGAGTTCATATCTGACTCGAATTTAAGGGTCATGTTTCACCTGAGTTCAAACAACGGTTCATGTCTGACTCGATGTTTAGGTTCATGTTTGACCTAGTTTCAAACAACGGGTTCATGTCTGACTCGAAGTTTAAGTTCACGTTTGACCTGGCTTCAAATGACGGGTTCATGTCTGACTCGAAGTTTAGGTTCAAGTTTGACCTGGTTTCAAACAACAGGTTCATGTCTGACTCGAAGTTTAGGTTCAGGTTTGACCTGGTTTCAAACGAGGGGTTCATGTCTGACTCGAAGCTTAGGTTCATGTTTGACCTGGTTCAAATGACGGGTTCATGTCTGACTCGAATTTTAGGTTCATGTTTGACCTGGTTTCAAACGACGGGTTCATGTCTGACTCGACGTTTAGGATCATGTTTGACCTGGTTTCAAACAACGGGTTCATGTCTGACTCGAATTTTATGTTCAGGTTTGACCTGGTTTCAAACGAGGGGTTCATGTCTGACTCGAAGCTTAGGTTCATGTTTGACCTGGTTCAAATGACGGGTTCATGTCTGACTCGAATTTTAGGTTCATGTTTGACCTGGTTTCAAACGACAGGTTCATGTCTGACTCGAAGTTTAGGTTCATGTTTGACCTGGTTTCAAACAACGGGTTCATGTCTGACTCGAATTTTATGTTCAGGTTTGACCTGGTTTCAAACGAGGGGTTCATGTCTGACTCGAAGCTTAGGTTCATGTTTGACCTGGTTCAAATGACGGGTTCATGTCTGACTCGAAGTTTAGGTTCGTGTTTGACCTGGTTTCAAACAACGGGTTCATGTCTGACTCGAAGTTTAGTTTCATGTTTTACCTGAGTTCAAACAACGGGTTCATGTCTGACTCGAAGTTTAGGTTCATGTTTGACCTGGTTTCAAACAACGGGTTCATGTCTGACTCGAAGTTTAAGTTCATGTTTGACCTGGCTTCAAATGACGGGTTCATGTGTGACTCGAATTTTAGGTTCATGTTTGACCTGGTTTCAAACAACAGGTTCATGTCCGACTCGAAGTTTAGGTTCATGTTTAACTTGGTTTCAAACAACGGGTTCATGTCTGACTCGAAGTTTAGGTTCATGTTTTACCTGGTTTCAAACAACGGGTTCATGTCTGACTCGAAGTTTAAGTTCCTGTTTGACCTGGCTTCAAATGACGGGTTCATGTCTAACTCGAAGTTTAGGTTCATGTTTGACCTGGTTTCAAACAATGGGTTCATGTCTGACTCGAAGTTTAGGTTCATGTTTGACCTGGTTTCAAACGACGGGTTCATGTCTGACTCGACGTTTAGGATCATGTTTGACCTGGTTTCAAACAACTGGTTTATGTCTGACTCGAAGTTTAGGTTCATGTTTGACCTTGTTTCAAATAACGGGTTCAGGTCTGACTCGATGTTTAGGTTCATGTTTGACCTGGTTTCAAACAACTTGTTCATGTCTGACTCGAAGTTTAGGTTCATGTTTGACCTGGTTTCAAACAATGGGTTCATGTTTGATTCAAAGTTTAGGTTCATGTTTGACCTGGTTTCAAACAACGGGTTCATGTCTGACTCGAAGTTTAGGTTCATATTTGACCTGGTTTCAAAAGACGGTTTCATGTCTGACTCGAGGTTTAGGTTCATGTTTGACATGGTTTCAAATGACGGGTTCATGTCTGACTAGAAGTTTAGGCTCATGTTTTACCTGGTTCAAACGATGGGTTCATGACTGACTCGAAGTTTAGGTTCATGTTTCACCTGGTTTCAAACAACGGGTTCATGTCTGACTCGAAGTTTAGGTTCATGTTTGACCTGGTTTCAAACGACGGGTTCATGTCTGACTCGAGGTTTAGGTACATGTTTGACATGGTTTCAAATGACGGGTTCATGTCTGTCTAGAAGTTTAGGCTCAGGTTTGACCTGGTTCAAACGACGGGTTCATGTCTGACTCGAAGTTTAGGTTCATGTTTGACCTGGTTTCAAACAACGAGTTCATATCTGACTCGTAGTTTAGGTTCATGTTTGACCTGAGTTCAAACAACGGGTTCATGTCTAACTCGAAGTTTAGGTTCATGTTTGACCTGGTTTCAAACAACGGGTTCATGTCTGACTCGAAGTTTAAGTTCCTGTTTGACCTGGCTTCAAATGACAGGTTCATGTCTAACTCGAACTTTAGGTTCATGTTTGACCTGGTTTCAAACAATGGGTTCATGTCTGACTCGAAGTTTAGGTTCATGTTTGACCTGGTTTCAAACGACGGGTTCATGTCTGACTCGACGTTTAGGATCATGTTTGACCTGGTTTCAAACAACGGGTTCATGTCTGACTCAAAGTTTAGGTTCATGTTTGACCTTGTTTCAAACGACGGGTTCATGTCTGAGTCGATGTTTAGGTTCATGTTTGACCTGGTTTCAAACAACTTGTTCATGTCTGACTCGAAGTTTAGGTTCATGTTTGACCTGGTTTCAAACAATGGGTTCATGTTTGATTCAAAGTTTAGGTTCATGTTTGACCTGGTTTCAAACAACGGGTTCATGTCTGACTCGAAGTTTAGGTTCATATTTGACCTGGTTTTAAAAGACGGTTTCATGTCTGACTCGAGGTTTAGGTTCATGTTTGACATGGTTTCAAATGACGGGTTCATGTCTGACTAGAAGTTTAGGCTCATGTTTTACCTGGTTCAAACGACGGGTTCATGTCTGACTGGAAGTTTAGGTTCATGTTTGACCTGGTTTCAAACAACGAGTTCATATCTGACTCGAATTTAAGGGTCATGTTTGACCTGAGTTCAAACAACGGGTTCATGTCTGACTCGAAGTTTAGGTTCATGTTTGACCTAGTTTCATACAACGGGTTCATGTCTGACTCGAAGTTTAAGTTCACGTTTGACCTGGCTTCAAATGACGGGTTCATATCTGACTCGAAGTTTAGGTTCAAGATTGACCTGGTTTCAAACAACAGGTTCATTTCTGACTCGAAGTTTAGGTTCATGTTTGACCTGGTTTCAAACAACGGGTTCATGTCTGACTCGAAGTTTAGGTTCAGGTTTGACCTGGTTTCAAACGAGGGGTTCATGTCTGACTCGAAGCTTAGGTTCATGTTTGACCTGGTTCAAATGACGGGTTCATGTCTGACTCGAAGTTTAGGTTCATGTTTGACCTGGTTTCAAACAACGGGTTCATGTCTGACTTGAAGTTTAGTTTCATGTTTTACTTGAGTTCAAACAACAGGTTCATGTCTGACTCGAAGTTTAGGTTCATGTTTGACCTGGTTTCAAACAACGGGTTCATGTCTGACTCGAAGTTTAAGTTCATGTTTGACCTGGCTTCAAATGACGGGTTCATGTCTGACTCGAATTTTAGGTTCATGTTTGACCTGGTTTCAAACAACAGGTTCATGTCCGACTCGAAGTTTAGGTTCATGTTTAACTTGGTTTCAAACAACGGGTTCATGTCTGACTCGAAGTTTAGGTTCATGTTTTACCTGGTTTCAAACAACGGGTTCATGTCTGACTCGAAGTTTAAGTTCCTGTTTGACCTGGCTTCAAATGACGGGTTCATGTGTGACTCGAATTTTAGGTTCATGTTTGACCTGGTTTCAAACAACAGGTTCATGTCCGACTCGAAGTTTAGGTTCATGTTTAACTTGGTTTCAAACAACGGGTTCATGTCTGACTCGAAGTTTAGGTTCATGTTTTACCTGGTTTCAAACAACGGGTTCATGTCTGACTCGAAGTTTAGGTTCATGTTTGACCTTGTTTCAAACGACGGGTTCAGGTCTGACCCGATGTTTAGGTTCATGTTTGACCTGGTTTCAAAAGACGGTTTCATGTCTGACTCGAGGTTTAGGTTCATGTTTGACATGGTTTCAAATGACGGGTTCATGTCTTACTAGAAGTTTAGGCTCATGTTTTACCTGGTTCAAACGACGGGTTCATGTCTGACTGGAAGTTTAGGTTCATGTTTGACCTGGTTTCAAACAACGAGTTCATATCTGACTCGAATTTAAGGGTCATGTTTCACCTGAGTTCAAACAACGGTTCATGTCTGACTCGATGTTTAGGTTCATGTTTGACCTAGTTTCAAACAACGGGTTCATGTCTGACTCGAAGTTTAAGTTCACGTTTGACCTGGCTTCAAATGACGGGTTCATGTCTGACTCGAAGTTTAGGTTCAAGTTTGACCTGGTTTCAAACAACAGGTTCATGTCTGACTCGAAGTTTAGGTTCATGTTTGACCTGGTTTCAAACAACGGGTTCATGTCTGACTCGAAGTTTAGGTTCAGGTTTGACCTGGTTTCAAACGAGGGGTTCATGTCTGACTCGAAGCTTAGGTTCATGTTTGACCTGGTTCAAATGACGGGTTCATGTCTGACTCGAATTTTAGGTTCATGTTTGACCTGGTTTCAAACGACGGGTTCATGTCTGACTCGACGTTTAGGATCATGTTTGACCTGGTTTCAAACAACGGGTTCATGTCTGACTCGAATTTTATGTTCAGGTTTGACCTGGTTTCAAACGAGGGGTTCATGTCTGACTCGAAGCTTAGGTTCATGTTTGACCTGGTTCAAATGACGGGTTCATGTCTGACTCGAATTTTAGGTTCATGTTTGACCTGGTTTCAAACGACAGGTTCATGTCTGACTCGAAGTTTAGGTTCATGTTTGACCTGGTTTCAAACAACGGGTTCATGTCTGACTCGAATTTTATGTTCAGGTTTGACCTGGTTTCAAACGAGGGGTTCATGTCTGACTCGAAGCTTAGGTTCATGTTTGACCTGGTTCAAATGACGGGTTCATGTCTGACTCGAAGTTTAGGTTCGTGTTTGACCTGGTTTCAAACAACGGGTTCATGTCTGACTCGAAGTTTAGTTTCATGTTTTACCTGAGTTCAAACAACGGGTTCATGTCTGACTCGAAGTTTAGGTTCATGTTTGACCTGGTTTCAAACAACGGGTTCATGTCTGACTCGAAGTTTAAGTTCATGTTTGACCTGGCTTCGAATGACGGGTTCATGTGTGACTCGAATTTTAGGTTCATGTTTGACCTGGTTTCAAACAACAGGTTCATGTCCGACTCGAAGTTTAGGTTCATGTTTAACTTGGTTTCAAACAACGGGTTCATGTCTGACTCGAAGTTTAGGTTCATGTTTTACCTGGTTTCAAACAACGGGTTCATGTCTGACTCGAAGTTTAAGTTCCTGTTTGACCTGGCTTCAAATGACGGGTTCATGTCTAACTCGAAGTTTAGGTTCATGTTTGACCTGGTTTCAAACAATGGGTTCATGTCTGACTCGAAGTTTAGGTTCATGTTTGACCTGGTTTCAAACGACGGGTTCATGTCTGACTCGACGTTTAGGATCATGTTTGACCTGGTTTCAAACAACGGGTTTATGTCTGACTCGAAGTTTAGGTTCATGTTTGACCTTGTTTCAAATAACGGGTTCAGGTCTGACTCGATGTTTAGGTTCATGTTTGACCTGGTTTCAAACAACTTGTTCATGTCTGACTCGAAGTTTAGGTTCATGTTTGACCTGGTTTCAAACAATGGGTTCATGTTTGATTCAAAGTTTAGGTTCATGTTTGACCTGGTTTCAAACAACGGGTTCATGTCTGACTCGAAGTTTAGGTTCATATTTGACCTGGTTTCAAAAGACGGTTTCATGTCTGACTCGAGGTTTAGGTTCATGTTTGACATGGTTTCAAATGACGGGTTCATGTCTGACTAGAAGTTTAGGCTCATGTTTTACCTGGTTCAAACGATGGGTTCATGACTGACTCGAAGTTTAGGTTCATGTTTCACCTGGTTTCAAACAACGGGTTCATGTCTGACTCGAAGTTTAGGTTCATGTTTGACCTGGTTTCAAACGACGGGTTCATGTCTGACTCGAGGTTTAGGTACATGTTTGACATGGTTTCAAATGACGGGTTCATGTCTGTCTAGAAGTTTAGGCTCAGGTTTGACCTGGTTCAAACGACGGGTTCATGTCTGACTCGAAGTTTAGGTTCATGTTTGACCTGGTTTCAAACAACGAGTTCATATCTGACTCGTAGTTTAGGTTCATGTTTGACCTGAGTTCAAACAACGGGTTCATGTCTAACTCGAAGTTTAGGTTCATGTTTGACCTGGTTTCAAACAACGGGTTCATGTCTGACTCGAAGTTTAAGTTCCTGTTTGACCTGGCTTCAAATGACGGGTTCATGTCTAACTCGAACTTTAGGTTCATGTTTGACCTGGTTTCAAACAATGGGTTCATGTCTGACTCGAAGTTTAGGTTCATGTTTGACCTGGTTTCAAACGACGGGTTCATGTCTGACTCGACGTTTAGGATCATGTTTGACCTGGTTTCAAACAACGGGTTCATGTCTGACTCAAAGTTTAGGTTCATGTTTGACCTTGTTTCAAACGACGGGTTCATGTCTGAGTCGATGTTTAGGTTCATGTTTGACCTGGTTTCAAACAACTTGTTCATGTCTGACTCGAAGTTTAGGTTCATGTTTGACCTGGTTTCAAACAATGGGTTCATGTTTGATTCAAAGTTTAGGTTCATGTTTGACCTGGTTTCAAACAACGGGTTCATGTCTGACTCGAAGTTTAGGTTCATATTTGACCTGGTTTCAAAAGACGGTTTCATGTCTGACTCGAGGTTTAGGTTCATGTTTGACATGGTTTCAAATGACGGGTTCATGTCTGACTAGAAGTTTAGGCTCATGTTTTACCTGGTTCAAACGACGGGTTCATGTCTGACTGGAAGTTTAGGTTCATGTTTGACCTGGTTTCAAACAACGAGTTCATATCTGACTCGAATTTAAGGGTCATGTTTGACCTGAGTTCAAACAACGGGTTCATGTCTGACTCGAAGTTTAGGTTCATGTTTGACCTAGTTTCAAACAACGGGTTCATGTCTGACTCGAAGTTTAAGTTCACGTTTGACCTGGCTTCAAATGACGGGTTCATATCTGACTCGAAGTTTAGGTTCAAGATTGACCTGGTTTCAAACAACAGGTTCATGTCTGACTCGAAGTTTAGGTTCATGTTTGACCTGGTTTCAAACAACGGGTTCATGTCTGACTCGAAGTTTAGGTTCAGGTTTGACCTGGTTTCAAACGAGGGGTTCATGTCTGACTCGAAGCTTAGGTTCATGTTTGACCTGGTTCAAATGACGGGTTCATGTCTGACTCGAAGTTTAGGTTCATGTTTGACCTGGTTTCAAACAACGGGTTCATGTCTGACTCGAAGTTTAGTTTCATGTTTTACTTGAGTTCAAACAACGGGTTCATGTCTGACTCGAAGTTTAGGTTCATGTTTGACCTGGTTTCAAACAACGGGTTCATGTCTGACTCGAAGTTTAAGTTCATGTTTGACCTGGCTTCAAATGACGGGTTCATGTCTGACTCGAATTTTAGGTTCATGTTTGACCTGGTTTCAAACAACAGGTTCATGTCCGACTCGAAGTTTAGGTTCATGTTTAACTTGGTTTCAAACAACGGGTTCATGTCTGACTCGAAGTTTAGGTTCATGTTTGACCTGGTTTCAAACAACGGGTTCATGTCTGACTCGAAGTTTAAGTTCATGTTTGACCTGGCTTCAAATGACGGGTTCATGTGTGACTCGAATTTTAGGTTCATGTTTGACCTGGTTTCAAACAACAGGTTCATGTCCGACTCGAAGTTTAGGTTCATGTTTAACTTGGTTTCAAACAACGGGTTCATGTCTGACTCGAAGTTTAGGTTCATGTTTTACCTGGTTTCAAACAACGGGTTCATGTCTGACTCGAAGTTTAGGTTCATGTTTGACCTTGTTTCAAACGACGGGTTCAGGTCTGACCCGATGTTTAGGTTCATGTTTGACCTGGTTTCAAAAGACGGTTTCATGTCTGACTCGAGGTTTAGGTTCATGTTTGACATGGTTTCAAATGACGGGTTCATGTCTTACTAGAAGTTTAGGCTCATGTTTTACCTGGTTCAAACGACGGGTTCATGTCTGACTGGAAGTTTAGGTTCATGTTTGACCTGGTTTCAAACATAGAGTTCATATCTGACTCGAATTTAAGGGTCATGTTTCACCTGAGTTCAAACAACGGTTCATGTCTGACTCGATGTTTAGGTTCATGTTTGACCTAGTTTCAAACAACGGGTTCATGTCTGACTCGAAGTTTAAGTTCACGTTTGACCTGGCTTCAAATGACGGGTTCATGTCTGACTCGAAGTTTAGGTTCAAGTTTGACCTGGTTTCAAACAACAGGTTCATGTCTGACTCGAAGTTTAGGTTCATGTTTGACCTGGTTTCAAACAACGGGTTCATGTCTGACTCGAAGTTTAGGTTCAGGTTTGACCTGGTTTCAAACGAGGGGTTCATGTCTGACTCGAAGCTTAGGTTCATGTTTGACCTGGTTCAAATGACGGGTTCATGTCTGACTCGAATTTTAGGTTCATGTTTGACCTGGTTTCAAACGACGGGTTCATGTCTGACTCGACGTTTAGGATCATGTTTGACCTGGTTTCAAACAACGGGTTCATGTCTGACTCGAATTTTATGTTCAGGTTTGACCTGGTTTCAAACGAGGGGTTCATGTCTGACTCGAAGCTTAGGTTCATGTTTGACCTGGTTCAAATGACGGGTTCATGTCTGACTCGAATTTTAGGTTCATGTTTGACCTGGTTTCAAACGACAGGTTCATGTCTGACTCGAAGTTTAGGTTCATGTTTGACCTGGTTTCAAACAACGGGTTCATGTCTGACTCGAGGTTTAGGTTCATGTTTGACATGGTTTCAAATGACGGGTTCATGTCTGACTAGAAGTTTAGGCTCATGTTTTACCTGGTTCAAACGACGGGTTCATGTCTGACTGGAAGTTTAGGTTCATGTTTGACCTGGTTTCAAACAACGAGTTCATATCTGACTCGAATTTAAGGGTCATGTTTCACCTGAGTTCAAACAACGGTTCATGTCTGACTCGATGTTTAGGTTCATGTTTGACCTAGTTTCAAACAACGGGTTCATGTATGACTCGAAGTTTAAGTTCACGTTTGACCTGGCTTCAAATGACGGGTTCATGTCTGACTCGAAGTTTAGGTTCAAGTTTGACCTGGTTTCAAACAACAGGTTCATGTCTGACTCGAAGTTTAGGTTCATGTTTGACCTGGTTTCAAACAACGGGTTCATGTCTGACTCGAAGTTTAGGTTCAGGTTTGACCTGGTTTCAAACGAGGGGTTCATGTCTGACTCGAAGCTTAGGTTCATGTTTGACCTGGTTCAAATGACGGGTTCATGTCTGACTCGAATTTTAGGTTCATGTTTGACCTGGTTTCAAACGACGGGTTCATGTCTGACTCGACGTTTAGGATCATGTTTGACCTGGTTTCAAACAACGGGTTCATGTCTGACTCGAATTTTATGTTCAGGTTTGACCTGGTTTCAAACGAGGGGTTCATGTCTGACTCGAAGCTTAGGTTCATGTTTGACCTGGTTCAAATGACGGGTTCATGTCTGACTCGAATTTTAGGTTCATGTTTGACCTGGTTTCAAACGACAGGTTCATGTCTGACTCGAAGTTTAGGTTCATGTTTGACCTGGTTTCAAACAACGGGTTCATGTCTGACTCGAATTTTATGTTCAGGTTTGACCTGGTTTCAAACGAGGGGTTCATGTCTGACTCGAAGCTTAGGTTCATGTTTGACCTGGTTCAAATGACGGGTTCATGTCTGACTCGAAGTTTAGGTTCGTGTTTGACCTGGTTTCAAACAACGGGTTCATGTCTGACTCGAAGTTTAGTTTCATGTTTTACCTGAGTTCAAACAACGGGTTCATGTCTGACTCGAAGTTTAGGTTCATGTTTGACCTGGTTTCAAACAACGGGTTCATGTCTGACTCGAAGTTTAAGTTCATGTTTGACCTGGCTTCGAATGACGGGTTCATGTGTGACTCGAATTTTAGGTTCATGTTTGACCTGGTTTCAAACAACAGGTTCATGTCCGACTCGAAGTTTAGGTTCATGTTTAACTTGGTTTCAAACAACGGGTTCATGTCTGACTCGAAGTTTAGGTTCATGTTTTACCTGGTTTCAAACAACGGGTTCATGTCTGACTCGAAGTTTAAGTTCCTGTTTGACCTGGCTTCAAATGACGGGTTCATGTCTAACTCGAAGTTTAGGTTCATGTTTGACCTGGTTTCAAACAATGGGTTCATGTCTGACTCGAAGTTTAGGTTCATGTTTGACCTGGTTTCAAACGACGGGTTCATGTCTGACTCGACGTTTAGGATCATGTTTGACCTGGTTTCAAACAACGGGTTTATGTCTGACTCGAAGTTTAGGTTCATGTTTGACCTTGTTTCAAATAACGGGTTCAGGTCTGACTCGATGTTTAGGTTCATGTTTGACCTGGTTTCAAACAACTTGTTCATGTCTGACTCGAAGTTTAGGTTCATGTTTGACCTGGTTTCAAACAATGGGTTCATGTTTGATTCAAAGTTTAGGTTCATGTTTGACCTGGTTTCAAACAACGGGTTCATGTCTGACTCGAAGTTTAGGTTCATATTTGACCTGGTTTCAAAAGACGGTTTCATGTCTGACTCGAGGTTTAGGTTCATGTTTGACATGGTTTCAAATGACGGGTTCATGTCTGACTAGAAGTTTAGGCTCATGTTTTACCTGGTTCAAACGATGGGTTCATGACTGACTCGAAGTTTAGGTTCATGTTTCACCTGGTTTCAAACAACGGGTTCATGTCTGACTCGAAGTTTAGGTTCATGTTTGACCTGGTTTCAAACGACGGGTTCATGTCTGACTCGAGGTTTAGGTACATGTTTGACATGGTTTCAAATGACGGGTTCATGTCTGTCTAGAAGTTTAGGCTCAGGTTTGACCTGGTTCAAACGACGGGTTCATGTCTGACTCGAAGTTTAGGTTCATGTTTGACCTGGTTTCAAACAACGAGTTCATATCTGACTCGTAGTTTAGGTTCATGTTTGACCTGAGTTCAAACAACGGGTTCATGTCTAACTCGAAGTTTAGGTTCATGTTTGACCTGGTTTCAAACAACGGGTTCATGTCTGACTCGAAGTTTAAGTTCCTGTTTGACCTGGCTTCAAATGACGGGTTCATGTCTAACTCGAACTTTAGGTTCATGTTTGACCTGGTTTCAAACAATGGGTTCATGTCTGACTCGAAGTTTAGGTTCATGTTTGACCTGGTTTCAAACGACGGGTTCATGTCTGACTCGACGTTTAGGATCATGTTTGACCTGGTTTCAAACAACGGGTTCATGTCTGACTCAAAGTTTAGGTTCATGTTTGACCTTGTTTCAAACGACGGGTTCATGTCTGAGTCGATGTTTAGGTTCATGTTTGACCTGGTTTCAAACAACTTGTTCATGTCTGACTCGAAGTTTAGGTTCATGTTTGACCTGGTTTCAAACAATGGGTTCATGTTTGATTCAAAGTTTAGGTTCATGTTTGACCTGGTTTCAAACAACGGGTTCATGTCTGACTCGAAGTTTAGGTTCATATTTGACCTGGTTTCAAAAGACGGTTTCATGTCTGACTCGAGGTTTAGGTTCATGTTTGACATGGTTTCAAATGACGGGTTCATGTCTGACTAGAAGTTTAGGCTCATGTTTTACCTGGTTCAAACGACGGGTTCATGTCTGACTGGAAGTTTAGGTTCATGTTTGACCTGGTTTCAAACAACGAGTTCATATCTGACTCGAATTTAAGGGTCATGTTTGACCTGAGTTCAAACAACGGGTTCATGTCTGACTCGAAGTTTAGGTTCATGTTTGACCTAGTTTCAAACAACGGGTTCATGTCTGACTCGAAGTTTAAGTTCACGTTTGACCTGGCTTCAAATGACGGGTTCATATCTGACTCGAAGTTTAGGTTCAAGATTGACCTGGTTTCAAACAACAGGTTCATGTCTGACTCGAAGTTTAGGTTCATGTTTGACCTGGTTTCAAACAACGGGTTCATGTCTGACTCGAAGTTTAGGTTCAGGTTTGACCTGGTTTCAAACGAGGGGTTCATGTCTGACTCGAAGCTTAGGTTCATGTTTGACCTGGTTCAAATGACGGGTTCATGTCTGACTCGAAGTTTAGGTTCATGTTTGACCTGGTTTCAAACAACGGGTTCATGTCTGACTCGAAGTTTAGTTTCATGTTTTACTTGAGTTCAAACAACGGGTTCATGTCTGACTCGAAGTTTAGGTTCATGTTTGACCTGGTTTCAAACAACGGGTTCATGTCTGACTCGAAGTTTAAGTTCATGTTTGACCTGGCTTCAAATGACGGGTTCATGTCTGACTCGAATTTTAGGTTCATGTTTGACCTGGTTTCAAACAACAGGTTCATGTCCGACTCGAAGTTTAGGTTCATGTTTAACTTGGTTTCAAACAACGGGTTCATGTCTGACTCGAAGTTTAGGTTCATGTTTGACCTGGTTTCAAACAACGGGTTCATGTCTGACTCGAAGTTTAAGTTCATGTTTGACCTGGCTTCAAATGACGGGTTCATGTGTGACTCGAATTTTAGGTTCATGTTTGACCTGGTTTCAAACAACAGGTTCATGTCCGACTCGAAGTTTAGGTTCATGTTTAACTTGGTTTCAAACAACGGGTTCATGTCTGACTCGAAGTTTAGGTTCATGTTTTACCTGGTTTCAAACAACGGGTTCATGTCTGACTCGAAGTTTAGGTTCATGTTTGACCTTGTTTCAAACGACGGGTTCAGGTCTGACCCGATGTTTAGGTTCATGTTTGACCTGGTTTCAAAAGACGGTTTCATGTCTGACTCGAGGTTTAGGTTCATGTTTGACATGGTTTCAAATGACGGGTTCATGTCTTACTAGAAGTTTAGGCTCATGTTTTACCTGGTTCAAACGACGGGTTCATGTCTGACTGGAAGTTTAGGTTCATGTTTGACCTGGTTTCAAACATAGAGTTCATATCTGACTCGAATTTAAGGGTCATGTTTCACCTGAGTTCAAACAACGGTTCATGTCTGACTCGATGTTTAGGTTCATGTTTGACCTAGTTTCAAACAACGGGTTCATGTCTGACTCGAAGTTTAAGTTCACGTTTGACCTGGCTTCAAATGACGGGTTCATGTCTGACTCGAAGTTTAGGTTCAAGTTTGACCTGGTTTCAAACAACAGGTTCATGTCTGACTCGAAGTTTAGGTTCATGTTTGACCTGGTTTCAAACAACGGGTTCATGTCTGACTCGAAGTTTAGGTTCAGGTTTGACCTGGTTTCAAACGAGGGGTTCATGTCTGACTCGAAGCTTAGGTTCATGTTTGACCTGGTTCAAATGACGGGTTCATGTCTGACTCGAATTTTAGGTTCATGTTTGACCTGGTTTCAAACGACGGGTTCATGTCTGACTCGACGTTTAGGATCATGTTTGACCTGGTTTCAAACAACGGGTTCATGTCTGACTCGAATTTTATGTTCAGGTTTGACCTGGTTTCAAACGAGGGGTTCATGTCTGACTCGAAGCTTAGGTTCATGTTTGACCTGGTTCAAATGACGGGTTCATGTCTGACTCGAATTTTAGGTTCATGTTTGACCTGGTTTCAAACGACAGGTTCATGTCTGACTCGAAGTTTAGGTTCATGTTTGACCTGGTTTCAAACAACGGGTTCATGTCTGACTCGAGGTTTAGGTTCATGTTTGACATGGTTTCAAATGACGGGTTCATGTCTGACTAGAAGTTTAGGCTCATGTTTTACCTGGTTCAAACGACGGGTTCATGTCTGACTGGAAGTTTAGGTTCATGTTTGACCTGGTTTCAAACAACGAGTTCATATCTGACTCGAATTTAAGGGTCATGTTTCACCTGAGTTCAAACAACGGTTCATGTCTGACTCGATGTTTAGGTTCATGTTTGACCTAGTTTCAAACAACGGGTTCATGTATGACTCGAAGTTTAAGTTCACGTTTGACCTGGCTTCAAATGACGGGTTCATGTCTGACTCGAAGTTTAGGTTCAAGTTTGACCTGGTTTCAAACAACAGGTTCATGTCTGACTCGAAGTTTAGGTTCATGTTTGACCTGGTTTCAAACAACGGGTTCATGTCTGACTCGAAGTTTAGGTTCAGGTTTGACCTGGTTTCAAACGAGGGGTTCATGTCTGACTCGAAGCTTAGGTTCATGTTTGACCTGGTTCAAATGACGGGTTCATGTCTGACTCGAATTTTAGGTTCATGTTTGACCTGGTTTCAAACGACGGGTTCATGTCTGACTCGACGTTTAGGATCATGTTTGACCTGGTTTCAAACAACGGGTTCATGTCTGACTCGAATTTTATGTTCAGGTTTGACCTGGTTTCAAACGAGGGGTTCATGTCTGACTCGAAGCTTAGGTTCATGTTTGACCTGGTTCAAATGACGGGTTCATGTCTGACTCGAATTTTAGGTTCATGTTTGACCTGGTTTCAAACGACAGGTTCATGTCTGACTCGAAGTTTAGGTTCATGTTTGACCTGGTTTCAAACAACGGGTTCATGTCTGACTCGAATTTTATGTTCAGGTTTGACCTGGTTTCAAACGAGGGGTTCATGTCTGACTCGAAGCTTAGGTTCATGTTTGACCTGGTTCAAATGACGGGTTCATGTCTGACTCGAAGTTTAGGTTCGTGTTTGACCTAGTTTCAAACAACGGGTTCATGTCTGACTCGAAGTTTAGTTTCATGTTTTACCTGAGTTCAAACAACGGGTTCATGTCTGACTCGAAGTTTAGGTTCATGTTTGACCTGGTTTCAAACAACGGGTTCATGTCTGACTCGAAGTTTAAGTTCATGTTTGACCTGGCTTCAAATGACGGGTTCATGTGTGACTCGAATTTTAGGTTCATGTTTGACCTGGTTTCAAACAACAGGTTCATGTCTGACTCGAAGTTTAGGTTCATGTTTAACTTGGTTTCAAACAACGGGTTCATGTCTGACTCGAAGTTTAGGTTCATGTTTTACCTGGTTTCAAACAACGGGTTCATGTCTGACTCGAAGTTTAAGTTCCTGTTTGACCTGGCTTCAAATGACGGGTTCATGTCTAACTCGAAGTTTAGGTTCATGTTTGACCTGGTTTCAAACAATGGGTTCATGTCTGACTCGAAGTTTAGGTTCATGTTTGACCTGGTTTCAAACGACGGGTTCATGTCTGACTCGACGTTTAGGATCATGTTTGACCTGGTTTCAAACAACGGGTTTATGTCTGACTCGAAGTTTAGGTTCATGTTTGACCTTGTTTCAAATAACGGGTTCAGGTCTGACTCGATGTTTAGGTTCATGTTTGACCTGGTTTCAAACAACTTGTTCATGTCTGACTCGAAGTTTAGGTTCATGTTTGACCTGGTTTCAAACAATGGGTTCATGTTTGATTCAAAGTTTAGGTTCATGTTTGACCTGGTTTCAAACAACGGGTTCATGTCTGACTCGAAGTTTAGGTTCATATTTGACCTGGTTTCAAAAGACGGTTTCATGTCTGACTCGAGGTTTAGGTTCATGTTTGACATGGTTTCAAATGACGGGTTCATGTCTGACTAGAAGTTTAGGCTCATGTTTTACCTGGTTCAAACGATAGGTTCATGACTGACTCGAAGTTTAGGTTCATGTTTCACCTGGTTTCAAACAACGGGTTCATGTCTGACTCGAAGTTTAGGTTCATGTTTGACCTGGTTTCAAACGACGGGTTCATGTCTGACTCGAGGTTTAGGTACATGTTTGACATGGTTTCAAATGACGGGTTCATGTCTGTCTAGAAGTTTAGGCTCAGGTTTGACCTGGTTCAAACGACGGGTTCATGTCTGACTCGAAGTTTAGGTTCATGTTTGACCTGGTTTCAAACAACGAGTTCATATCTGACTCGTAGTTTAGGTTCATGTTTGACCTGAGTTCAAACAACGGGTTCATGTCTAACTCGAAGTTTAGGTTCATGTTTGACCTGGTTTCAAACAACGGGTTCATGTCTGACTCGAAGTTTAAGTTCCTGTTTGACCTGGCTTCAAATGACGGGTTCATGTCTAACTCGAAGTTTAGGTTCATGTTTGACCTGGTTTCAAACAATGGGTTCATGTCTGACTCGAAGTTTAGGTTCATGTTTGACCTGGTTTCAAACGACGGGTTCATGTCTGACTCGACGTTTAGGATCATGTTTGACCTGGTTTCAAACAACGGGTTCATGTCTGACTCAAAGTTTAGGTTCATGTTTGACCTTGTTTCAAACGACGGGTTCATGTCTGAGTCGATGTTTAGGTTCATGTTTGACCTGGTTTCAAACAACTTGTTCATGTCTGACTCGAAGTTTAGGTTCATGTTTGACCTGGTTTCAAACAATGGGTTCATGTTTGATTCAAAGTTTAGGTTCATGTTTGACCTGGTTTCAAACAACGGGTTCATGTCTGACTCGAAGTTTAGGTTCATATTTGACCTGGTTTCAAAAGACGGTTTCATGTCTGACTCGAGGTTTAGGTTCATGTTTGACATGGTTTCAAATGACGGGTTCATGTCTGACTAGAAGTTTAGGCTCATGTTTTACCTGGTTCAAACGACGGGTTCATGTCTGACTGGAAGTTTAGGTTCATGTTTGACCTGGTTTCAAACAACGAGTTCATATCTGACTCGAATTTAAGGGTCATGTTTGACCTGAGTTTAAACAACGGGTTCATGTCTGACTCGAAGTTTAGGTTCATGTTTGACCTAGTTTCAAACAACGGGTTCATGTCTGACTCGAAGTTTAAGTTCACGTTTGACCTGGCTTCAAATGACGGGTTCATATCTGACTCGAAGTTTAGGTTCAAGATTGACCTGGTTTCAAACAACAGGTTCATGTCTGACTCGAAGTTTAGGTTCATGTTTGACCTGGTTTCAAACAACGGGTTCATGTCTGACTCGAAGTTTAGGTTCAGGTTTGACCTGGTTTCAAACGAGGGGTTCATGTCTGACTCGAAGCTTAGGTTCATGTTTGACCTGGTTCAAATGACGGGTTCATGTCTGACTCGAAGTTTAGGTTCATGTTTGACCTGGTTTCAAACAACGGGTTCATGTCTGACTCGAAGTTTAGTTTCATGTTTTACTTGAGTTCAAACAACGGGTTCATGTCTGACTCGAAGTTTAGGTTCATGTTTGACCTGGTTTCAAACAACGGGTTCATGTCTGACTCGAAGTTTAAGTTCATGTTTGACCTGGCTTCAAATGACGGGTTCATGTCTGACTCGAATTTTAGGTTCATGTTTGACCTGGTTTCAAACAACAGGTTCATGTCCGTCTCGAAGTTTAGGTTCATGTTTAACTTGGTTTCAAACAACGGGTTCATGTCTGACTCGAAGTTTAGGTTCATGTTTTACCTGGTTTCAAACAACGGGTTCATGTCTGACTCGAAGTTTAAGTTCCTGTTTGACCTGGCTTCAAATGACGGGTTCATGTCTAACTCGAAGTTTAGGTTCATGTTTGACCTGGTTTCAAACAATGGGTTCATGTCTGACTCGAAGTTTAGGTTCATGTTTGACCTGGTTTCAAACGACGGGTTCATGTCTGACTCGACGTTTAGGATCATGTTTGACCTGGTTTCAAGCAACGGGTTTATGTCTGACTCGAAGTTTAGGTTCATGTTTGACCTTGTTTCAAACAACGGGTTCAGGTCTGACTCGATGTTTAGGTTCATGTTTGACCTGGTTTCAAACAACTTGTTCATGTCTGACTCGAAGTTTAGGTTCATGTTTGACCTGGTTTCAAACAATGGGTTCATGTTTGATTCAAAGTTTAGGTTCATATTTGACCTGGTTTCAAAAGACGGTTTCATGTCTGACTCGAGGTTTAGGTTCATGTTTGACATGGTTTCAAATGACGGGTTCATGTCTGACTAGAAGTTTAGGCTCATGTTTTACCTGGTTGAAACGACGGGTTCATGACTGACTCGAAGTTTAGGTTCATGTTTCACCTGGTTTCAAACAACGGGTTCATGTCTGACTCGATGTTTAGGTTCATGTTTGACCTGGTTTCAAACGACGGGTTCATGTCTGACTCGAGGTTTAGGTACATGTTTGACATGGTTTCAAATGACGGGTTCATGTCTGTCTTGAAGTTTAGGCTCATGTTTGACCTGGTTCAAACGACGGGTTCATGTCTGACTTGAAGTTTAGGTTCATGTTTGACCTGGTTTCAAACAACGAGTTCATATCTGACTCGTAGTTTAGGTTCATGTTTGACCTGAATTCAAACAACGGGTTCATGTCTAACTCGAAGTTTAGGTTCATGTTTGACCTGGTTTCAAACAACGGGTTCATGTCTGACTCGAAGTTTAAGTTCCTGTTTGACCTGGCTTCAAATGACGGGTTCATGTCTAACTCGAAGTTCAGGTTCATGTTTGACCTGGTTTCAAACAATGGGTTCATGTCTGACTCGAAGTTTAGGTTCATGTTTGACCTGGTTTCAAACGACGGGTTCATGTCTGACTCGACGTTTAGGATCATGTTTGACCTGGTTTCAAACAACGGGTTCATGTCTGACTCGAAGTTTAGGTTCATGTTTGACCTTGTTTCAAACGACGGGTTCATGTCTGACTCGATGTTTAGGTTCATGTTTGACCTGGTTTCAAACAACTTGTTCATGTCTGACTCGAAGTTTAGGTTCATGTTTGACCTGGTTTCAAACAATGGGTTCATGTTTGATTCAAAGTTTAGGTTCATGTTTGACCTGGTTTCAAACAACGGGTTCATGTCTGACTCGATGTTTAGGTTCATGTTTGACCTGGTTTCAAACGACGGGTTCATGTCTGACTCGAGGTTTAGGTACATGTTTGACATGGTTTCAAATGACGGGTTCATGTCTGTCTAGAAGTTTAGGCTCATGTTTGACCTGGTTCAAACGACGGGTTCATGTCTGACTTGAAGTTTAGGTTCATGTTTGACCTGGTTTCAAACAACGAGTTCATATCTGACTCGTAGTTTAGGTTCATGTTTGACCTGAATTCAAACAACGGGTTCATGTCTAACTCGAAGTTTAGGTTCATGTTTGACCTGGTTTCAAACAACGGGTTCATGTCTGACTCGAAGTTTAAGTTCCTGTTTGACCTGGCTTCAAATGACGGGTTCATGTCTAACTCGAAGTTTAGGTTCATGTTTGACCTGGTTTCAAACAATGGGTTCATGTCTGACTCGAAGTTTAGGTTCATGTTTGACCTGGTTTCAAACGACGGGTTCATGTCTGACTCGACGTTTAGGATCATGTTTGACCTGGTTTCAAACAACGGGTTCATGTCTGACTCGAAGTTTAGGTTCATGTTTGACCTTGTTTCAAACGACGGGTTCATGTCTGACTCGAAGTTTAGGTTCAGGTTTGACCTGGTTTCAAACGAGGGGTTCATGTCTGACTCGAAGCTTAGGTTCATGTTTGACCTGGTTCAAATGACGGGTTCATGTCTGACTCGAAGTTTAGGTTCATGTTTGACCTGGTTTCAAACAACGGGTTCATGTCTGACTCGAAGTTTAGTTTCATGTTTTACTTGAGTTCAAACAACGGGTTCATGTCTGACTCGAAGTTTAGGTTCATGTTTGACCTGGTTTCAAACAACGGGTTCATGTCTGACTCGAAGTTTAAGTTCATGTTTGACCTGGCTTCAAATGACGGGTTCATGTCTGACTCGAATTTTAGGTTCATGTTTGACCTGGTTTCAAACAACAGGTTCATGTCCGACTCGAAGTTTAGGTTCATGTTTAACTTGGTTTCAAACAACGGGTTCATGTCTGACTCGAAGTTTAGGTTCATGTTTTACCTGGTTTCAAACAACGGGTTCATGTCTGACTCGAAGTTTAAGTTCCTGTTTGACCTGGCTTCAAATGACGGGTTCATGTCTAACTCGAAGTTTAGGTTCATGTTTGACCTGGTTTCAAACAATGGGTTCATGTCTGACTCGAAGTTTAGGTTCATGTTTGACCTGGTTTCAAACGACGGGTTCATGTCTGACTCGACGTTTAGGATCATGTTTGACCTGGTTTCAAACAACGGGTTTATGTCTGACTCGAAGTTTAGGTTCATGTTTGACCTTGTTTCAAACAACGGGTTCAGGTCTGACTCGATGTTTAGGTTCATGTTTGACCTGGTTTCAAACAACTTGTTCATGTCTGACTCGAAGTTTAGGTTCATGTTTGACCTGGTTTCAAACAATGGGTTCATGTTTGATTCAAAGTTTAGGTTCATATTTGACCTGGTTTCAAAAGACGGTTTCATGTCTGACTCGAGGTTTAGGTTCATGTTTGACATGGTTTCAAATGACGGGTTCATGTCTGACTAGAAGTTTAGGCTCATGTTTTACCTGGTTGAAACGACGGGTTCATGACTGACTCGAAGTTTAGGTTCATGTTTCACCTGGTTTCAAACAACGGGTTCATGTCTGACTCGATGTTTAGGTTCATGTTTGACCTGGTTTCAAACGACGGGTTCATGTCTGACTCGAGGTTTAGGTACATGTTTGACATGGTTTCAAATGACGGGTTCATGTCTGTCTAGAAGTTTAGGCTCATGTTTGACCTGGTTCAAACGACGGGTTCATGTCTGACTTGAAGTTTAGGTTCATGTTTGACCTGGTTTCAAACAACGAGTTCATATCTGACTCGTAGTTTAGGTTCATGTTTGACCTGAATTCAAACAACGGGTTCATGTCTAACTCGAAGTTTAGGTTCATGTTTGACCTGGTTTCAAACAACGGGTTCATGTCTGACTCGAAGTTTAAGTTCCTGTTTGACCTGGCTTCAAATGACGGGTTCATGTCTAACTCGAAGTTTAGGTTCATGTTTGACCTGGTTTCAAACAATGGGTTCATGTCTGACTCGAAGTTTAGGTTCATGTTTGACCTGGTTTCAAACGACGGGTTCATGTCTGACTCGACGTTTAGGATCATGTTTGACCTGGTTTCAAACAACGGGTTCATGTCTGACTCGAAGTTTAGGTTCATGTTTGACCTTGTTTCAAACGACGGGTTCATGTCTGACTCGATGTTTAGGTTCATGTTTGACCTGGTTTCAAACAACTTGTTCAAGTCTGACTCGAAGTTTAGGTTCATGTTTGACCTGGTTTCAAACAATGGGTTCATGTTTGATTCAAAGTTTAGGTTCATGTTTGACCTGGTTTCAAACAACGGGTTCATGTCTGACTCGATGTTTAGGTTCATGTTTGACCTGGTTTCAAACGACGGGTTCATGTCTGACTCGAGGTTTAGGTACATGTTTGACATGGTTTCAAATGACGGGTTCATGTCTGTCTAGAAGTTTAGGCTCATGTTTGACCTGGTTCAAACGACGGGTTCATGTCTGACTTGAAGTTTAGGTTCATGTTTGACCTGGTTTCAAACAACGAGTTCATATCTGACTCGTAGTTTAGGTTCATGTTTGACCTGAATTCAAACAACGGGTTCATGTCTAACTCGAAGTTTAGGTTCATGTTTGACCTGGTTTCAAACAACGGGTTCATGTCTGACTCGAAGTTTAAGTTCCTGTTTGACCTGGCTTCAAATGACGGGTTCATGTCTAACTCGAAGTTTAGGTTCATGTTTGACCTGGTTTCAAACAATGGGTTCATGTCTGACTCGAAGTTTAGGTTCATGTTTGACCTGGTTTCAAACGACGGGTTCATGTCTGACTCGACGTTTAGGATCATGTTTGACCTGGTTTCAAACAACGGGTTCATGTCTGACTCGAAGTTTAGGTTCATGTTTGACCTTGTTTCAAACGACGGGTTCATGTCTGACTCGAAGTTTAGGTTCAGGTTTGACCTGGTTTCAAACGAGGGGTTCATGTCTGACTCGAAGCTTAGGTTCATGTTTGACCTGGTTCAAATGACGGGTTCATGTCTGACTCGACGTTTAGGATCATGTTTGACCTGGTTTCAAACAACGGGTTCATGTCTGACTCGAAGTTTAGGTTCATGTTTGACCTTGTTTCAAACGACGGGTTCATGTCTGACTCGAAGTTTAGGTTCAGGTTTGACCTGGTTTCAAACGAGGGGTTCATGTCTGACTCGAAGCTTAGGTTCATGTTTGACCTGGTTCAAATGACGGGTTCATGTCTGACTCGAAGTTTAGGTTCATGTTTGACCTGGTTTCAAACAACGGGTTCATGTCTGACTCGAAGTTTAGTTTCATGTTTTACTTGAGTTCAAACAACGGGTTCATGTCTGACTCGAAGTTTAGGTTCATGTTTGACCTGGTTTCAAACAACGGGTTCATGTCTGACTCGAAGTTTAAGTTCATGTTTGACCTGGCTTCAAATGACGGGTTCATGTCTGACTCGAATTTTAGGTTCATGTTTGACCTGGTTTCAAACAACAGGTTCATGTCCGACTCGAAGTTTAGGTTCATGTTTAACTTGGTTTCAAACAACGGGTTCATGTCTGACTCGAAGTTTAGGTTCATGTTTTACCTGGTTTCAAACAACGGGTTCATGTCTGACTCGAAGTTTAAGTTCCTGTTTGACCTGGCTTCAAATGACGGGTTCATGTCTAACTCGAAGTTTAGGTTCATGTTTGACCTGGTTTCAAACAATGGGTTCATGTCTGACTCGAAGTTTAGGTTCATGTTTGACCTGGTTTCAAACGACGGGTTCATGTCTGACTCGACGTTTAGGATCATGTTTGACCTGGTTTCAAACAACGGGTTTATGTCTGACTCGAAGTTTAGGTTCATGTTTGACCTTGTTTCAAACAACGGGTTCAGGTCTGACTCGATGTTTAGGTTCATGTTTGACCTGGTTTCAAACAACTTGTTCATGTCTGACTCGAAGTTTAGGTTCATGTTTGACCTGGTTTCAAACAATGGGTTCATGTTTGATTCAAAGTTTAGGTTCATATTTGACCTGGTTTCAAAAGACGGTTTCATGTCTGACTCGAGGTTTAGGTTCATGTTTGACATGGTTTCAAATGACGGGTTCATGTCTGACTAGAAGTTTAGGCTCATGTTTTACCTGGTTGAAACGACGGGTTCATGACTGACTCGAAGTTTAGGTTCATGTTTCACCTGGTTTCAAACAACGGGTTCATGTCTGACTCGATGTTTAGGTTCATGTTTGACCTGGTTTCAAACGACGGGTTCATGTCTGACTCGAGGTTTAGGTACATGTTTGACATGGTTTCAAATGACGGGTTCATGTCTGTCTAGAAGTTTAGGCTCATGTTTGACCTGGTTCAAACGACGGGTTCATGTCTGACTTGAAGTTTAGGTTCATGTTTGACCTGGTTTCAAACAACGAGTTCATATCTGACTCGTAGTTTAGGTTCATGTTTGACCTGAATTCAAACAACGGGTTCATGTCTAACTCGAAGTTTAGGTTCATGTTTGACCTGGTTTCAAACAACGGGTTCATGTCTGACTCGAAGTTTAAGTTCCTGTTTGACCTGGCTTCAAATGACGGGTTCATGTCTAACTCGAAGTTTAGGTTCATGTTTGACCTGGTTTCAAACAATGGGTTCATGTCTGACTCGAAGTTTAGGTTCATGTTTGACCTGGTTTCAAACGACGGGTTCATGTCTGACTCGACGTTTAGGATCATGTTTGACCTGGTTTCAAACAACGGGTTCATGTCTGACTCGAAGTTTAGGTTCATGTTTGACCTTGTTTCAAACGACGGGTTCATGTCTGACTCGATGTTTAGGTTCATGTTTGACCTGGTTTCAAACAACTTGTTCATGTCTGACTCGAAGTTTAGGTTCATGTTTGACCTGGTTTCAAACAATGGGTTCATGTTTGATTCAAAGTTTAGGTTCATGTTTGACCTGGTTTCAAACAACGGGTTCATGTCTGACTCGATGTTTAGGTTCATGTTTGACCTGGTTTCAAACGACGGGTTCATGTCTGACTCGAGGTTTAGGTACATGTTTGACATGGTTTCAAATGACGGGTTCATGTCTGTCTAGAAGTTTAGGCTCATGTTTGACCTGGTTCAAACGACGGGTTCATGTCTGACTTGAAGTTTAGGTTCATGTTTGACCTGGTTTCAAACAACGAGTTCATATCTGACTCGTAGTTTAGGTTCATGTTTGACCTGAATTCAAACAACGGGTTCATGTCTAACTCGAAGTTTAGGTTCATGTTTGACCTGGTTTCAAACAACGGGTTCATGTCTGACTCGAAGTTTAAGTTCCTGTTTGACCTGGCTTCAAATGACGGGTTCATGTCTAACTCGAAGTTTAGGTTCATGTTTGACCTGGTTTCAAACAATGGGTTCATGTCTGACTCGAAGTTTTGGTTCATGTTTGACCTGGTTTCAAACGACGGGTTCATGTCTGACTCGACGTTTAGGATCATGTTTGACCTGGTTTCAAACAACGGGTTCATGTCTGACTCGAAGTTTAGGTTCATGTTTGACCTTGTTTCAAACGACGGGTTCATGTCTGACTCGAAGTTTAGGTTCAGGTTTGACCTGGTTTCAAACGAGGGGTTCATGTCTGACTCGAAGCTTAGGTTCATGTTTGACCTGGTTCAAATGACGGGTTCATGTCTGACTCGAAGTTTAGGTTCATGTTTGACCTGGTTTCAAACAACGGGTTCATGTCTGACTCGAAGTTTAGTTTCATGTTTTACTTGAGTTCAAACAACGGGTTCATGTCTGACTCGAAGTTTAGGTTCATGTTTGACCTGGTTTCAAACAACGGGTTCATGTCTGACTCGAAGTTTAAGTTCATGTTTGACCTGGCTTCAAATGATGGGTTCATGTCTGACTCGAATTTTAGGTTCATGTTTGACCTGGTTTCAAACAACAGGTTCATGTCCGACTCGAAGTTTAGGTTCATGTTTAACTTGGTTTCAAACAACGGGTTCATGTCTGACTCGAAGTTTAGGTTCATGTTTTACCTGGTTTCAAACAACGGGTTCATGTCTGACTCGAAGTTTAAGTTCCTGTTTGACCTGGCTTCAAATGACGGGTTCATGATTGACTCGACGTTTAGGATCATGTTTGACCTGGTTTCAAACAACGGGTTTATGTCTGACTCGAAGTTTAGGTTCATGTTTGACCTTGTTTCAAACAACGGGTTTAGGTCTGACTCGATGTTTAGGTTCATGTTTGACCTGGTTTCAAACAACTTGTTCATGTCTGACTCGAAGTTTAGGTTCATGTTTGACCTGGTTTCAAACAATGGGTTCATGTTTGATTCAATGTTTAGGTTCATGTTTGACCTGGTTTCAAACAACAGGTTCATGTCTGACTCGAAGTTTAGGTTCATATTTGACCTGGTTTCAAAAGACGGTTTCATGTCTGACTCGAGGTTTAGGTTCATGTTTGACATGGTTTCAAATGACGGGTTCATGTCTGACTAGAAGTTTAGGCTCATGTTTTACCTGGTTCAAACGACGGGTTCATGACTGACTCGAAGTTTAGGTTCATGTTTCACCTGGTTTCAAACAACGGGTTCATGTCTGACTCGATGTTTAGGTTCATGTTTGACCTGGTTTCAAACGACGGGTTCATGTCTGACTCGAGGTTTAGGTACATGTTTGACATGGTTTCAAATGACGGGTTCATGTCTGTCTAGAAGTTTAGGCTCATGTTTGACCTGGTTCAAACGACGGGTTCATGTCTGACTTGAAGTTTAGGTTCATGTTTGACCTGGTTTCAAACAACGAGTTCATATCTGACTCGTAGTTTAGGTTCATGTTTGACCTGAATTCAAACAACGGGTTCATGTCTAACTCGAAGTTTAGGTTCATGTTTGACCTGGTTTCAAACAACGGGTTCATGTCTGACTCGAAGTTTAAGTTCCTGTTTGACCTGGCTTCAAATGACGGGTTCATGTCTAACTCGAAGTTTAGGTTCATGTTTGACCTGGTTTCAAACAATGGGTTCATGTCTGACTCGAAGTTTAGGTTCATGTTTGACCTGGTTTCAAACGACGGGTTCATGTCTGACTCGACGTTTAGGATCATGTTTGACCTGGTTTCAAACAACGGGTTCATGTCTGACTCGAAGTTTAGGTTCATGTTTGACCTTGTTTCAAACGACGGGTTCATGTCTGACTCGAAGTTTAGGTTCAGGTTTGACCTGGTTTCAAACGAGGGGTTCATGTCTGACTCGAAGCTTAGGTTCATGTTTGACCTGGTTCAAATGACGGGTTCATGTCTGACTCGAAGTTTAGGTTCATGTTTGACCTGGTTTCAAACAACGGGTTCATGTCTGACTCGAAGTTTAGTTTCATGTTTTACTTGAGTTCAAACAACGGGTTCATGTCTGACTCGAAGTTTAGGTTCATGTTTGACCTGGTTTCAAACAACGGGTTCATGTCTGACTCGAAGTTTAAGTTCATGTTTGACCTGGCTTCAAATGATGGGTTCATGTCTGACTCGAATTTTAGGTTCATGTTTGACCTGGTTTTAAACAACAGGTTCATGTCCGACTCGAAGTTTAGGTTCATGTTTAACTTGGTTTCAAACAACGGGTTCATGTCTGACTCGAAGTTTAGGTTCATGTTTTACCTGGTTTCAAACAACGGGTTCATGTCTGACTCGAAGTTTAAGTTCCTGTTTGACCTGGCTTCAAATGACGGGTTCATGTCTAACTCGAAGTTTAGGTTCATGTTTGACCTGGTTTCAAACAATGGGTTCATGTCTGACTCGAAGTTTAGGTTCATGTTTGACCTGGTTTCAAACGACGGGTTCATGTCTGACTCGACGTTTAGGATCATGTTTGACCTGGTTTCAAACAACGGGTTCATGTCTGACTCGAAGTTTAGGTTCATGTTTGACCTTGTTTCAAACGACGGGTTCATGTCTAACTCGATGTTTAGGTTCATGTTTGACCTGGTTTCAAACAACTTGTTCATGTCTGACTCGAAGTTTAGGTTCATGTTTGACCTGGTTTCAAACAATGGGTTCATGTTTGATTCAAAGTTTAGGTTCATGTTTGACCTGGTTTCAAACAACGGGTTCATGTCTGACTCGATGTTTAGGTTCATGTTTGACCTGGTTTCAAACGACGGGTTCATGTCTGACTCGAGGTTTAGGTACATGTTTGACATGGTTTCAAATGACGGGTTCATGTCTGTCTAGAAGTTTAGGCTCATGTTTGACCTGGTTCAAACGACGGGTTCATGTCTGACTTGAAGTTTAGGTTCATGTTTGACCTGGTTTCAAACAACGAGTTCATATCTGACTCGTAGTTTAGGTTCATGTTTGACCTGAATTCAAACAACGGGTTCATGTCTAACTCGAAGTTTAGGTTCATGTTTGACCTGGTTTCAAACAACGGGTTCATGTCTGACTCGAAGTTTAAGTTCCTGTTTGACCTGGCTTCAAATGACGGGTTCATGTCTAACTCGAAGTTTAGGTTCATGTTTGACCTGGTTTCAAACAATGGGTTCATGTCTGACTCGAAGTTTAGGTTCATGTTTGACCTGGTTTCAAACGACGGGTTCATGTCTGACTCGACGTTTAGGATCATGTTTGACCTGGTTTCAAACAACGGGTTCATGTCTGACTCGAAGTTTAGGTTCATGTTTGACCTTGTTTCAAACGACGGGTTCATGTCTGACTCGAAGTTTAGGTTCAGGTTTGACCTGGTTTCAAACGAGGGGTTCATGTCTGACTCGAAGCTTAGGTTCATGTTTGACCTGGTTCAAATGACGGGTTCATGTCTGACTCGAAGTTTAGGTTCATGTTTGACCTGGTTTCAAACAACGGGTTCATGTCTGACTCGAAGTTTAGTTTCATGTTTTACTTGAGTTCAAACAACGGGTTCATGTCTGACTCGAAGTTTAGGCTCATGTTTGACCTGGTTTCAAACAACGGGTTCATGTCTGACTCGAAGTTTAAGTTCATGTTTGACCTGGCTTCAAATGACGGGTTCATGTCTGACTCGAATTTTAGGTTCATGTTTGACCTGGTTTCAAACAACAGGTTCATGTCCGACTCGAAGTTTAGGTTCATGTTTAACTTGGTTTCAAACAATGGGTTCATGTCTGACTCGAAGTTTAGGTTCATGTTTTACCTGGTTTCAAACAACGGGTTCATGCCTGACTCGAAGTTTAAGTTCCTGTTTGACCTGGCTTCAAATGACGGGTTCATGTCTGACTCGACGTTTAGGATTATGTTTGACCTGGTTTCAAACAACGGGTTTATGTCTGACTCGAAGTTTAGGTTCATGTTTGACCTTGTTTCAAACAACGGGTTCAGGTCTGACTCGATGTTTAGGTTCATGTTTGACCTAGTTTCAAACAACTTGTTCATGTCTGACTCGAAGTTTAGGTTCATGTTTGACCTGGTTTCAAACAATGGGTTCATGTTTGATTCAAAGTTTAGGTTCATGTTTGACCTGGTTTCAAACAACAGGTTCATGTCTGACTCGAAGTTTAGGTTCATATTTGACCTGGTTTCAAAAGACGGTTTCATGTCTGACTCGAGGTTTAGGTTCATGTTTGACATGGTTTCAAATGACGGGTTCATGTCTGACTAGAAGTTTAGGCTCATGTTTTACCTGGTTCAAACGACGGGTTCATGACTGACTCGAAGTTTAGGTTCATGTTTCACCTGGTTTCAAACGACGGGTTCATGTCTGACTCGAAGTTTAGGTTCAGGTTTGACCTGGTTTCAAACGAGGGGTTCATGTCTGACTCGAAGCTTAGGTTCATGTTTGACCTGGTTCAAATGACGGGTTCATGTCTGACTCGAAGTTTAGGTTCATGTTTGACCTGGTTTCAAACAACGGGTTCATGTCTGACTCGAAGTTTAGTTTCATGTTTTACTTGAGTTCAAACAACGGGTTCATGTCTGACTCGAAGTTTAGGCTCATGTTTGACCTGGTTTCAAACAACGGGTTCATGTCTGACTCGAAGTTTAAGTTCATGTTTGACCTGGCTTCAAATGACGGGTTCATGTCTGACTCGAATTTTAGGTTCATGTTTGACCTGGTTTCAAACAACAGGTTCATGTCCGACTCGAAGTTTAGGTTCATGTTTAACTTGGTTTCAAACAACGGGTTCATGTCTGACTCGAAGTTTAGGTTCATGTTTTACCTGGTTTCAAACAACGGGTTCATGTCTGACTCGAAGTTTAAGTTCCTGTTTGACCTGGCTTCAAATGACGGGTTCATGTCTGACTCGACGTTTAGGATCATGTTTGACCTGGTTTCAAACAACGGGTTTATGTCTGACTCGAAGTTTAGGTTCATGTTTGACCTTGTTTCAAACAACGGGTTCAGGTCTGACTCGATGTTTAGGTTCATGTTTGACCTAGTTTCAAACAACTTGTTCATGTCTGACTCGAAGTTTAGGTTCATGTTTGACCTGGTTTCAAACAATGGGTTCATGTTTGATTCAAAGTTTAGGTTCATGTTTGACCTGGTTTCAGACAACAGGTTCATGTCTGACTCGAAGTTTAGGTTCATATTTGACCTGGTTTCAAAAGACGGTTTCATGTCTGACTCGAGGTTTGGGTTCATGTTTGACATGGTTTCAAATGACGGGTTCATGTCTGACTAGAAGTTTAGGCTCATGTTTTACCTGGTTCAAACGACGGGTTCATGACTGACTCGAAGTTTAGGTTCATGTTTCACCTGGTTTCAAACAACGGGTTCATGTCTGACTCGATGTTTAGGTTCATGTTTGACCTGGTTTCAAACGACGGGTTCATGTCTGACTCGAGGTTTAGGTACATGTTTGACATGGTTTCAAATGACGGGTTCATGTCTGTCTAGAAGTTTAGGCTCATGTTTGACCTGGTTCAAACGACGGGTTCATGTCTGACTTGAAGTTTAGGTTCATGTTTGACCTGGTTTCAAACAACGAGTTCATATCTGACTCGTAGTTTAGGTTCATGTTTGACCTGAATTGAAACAACGGGTTCATGTCTAACTCGAAGTTTAGGTTCATGTTTGACCTGGTTTCAAACAACGGGTTCATGTCTGACTCGAAGTTTAAGTTCCTGTTTGACCTGGCTTCAAATGACGGGTTCATGTCTAACTCGAAGTTTAGATTCATGTTTGACCTGGTTTCAAACAATGGGTTCATGTCTGACTCGAAGTTTAGGTTCATGTTTGACCTGGTTTCAAACGACGGGTTCATGTCTGACTCGACGTTTAGGATCATGTTTGACCTGGTTTTAAACAACGGGTTCATGTCTGACTCGAAGTTTAGGTTCATGTTTGACCTTGTTTCAAACGACGGGTTCATGTCTGACTCGATGTTTAGGTTCATGTTTGACCTGGTTTCAAACAACTTGTTCATGTCTGACTCGAAGTTTAGGTTCATGTTTGACCTGGTTTCAAACAATGGGTTCATGTTTGATTCAAAGTTTAGGTTCATGTTTGACCTGGTTTCAAACAACGGGTTCATGTCTGACTCGATGTTTAGGTTCATGTTTCACCTGGTTTCAAACGACGGGTTCATGTCTGACTCGAGGTTTAGGTACATGTTTGACATGGTTTCAAATGACGGGTTCATGTCTGTCTAGAAGTTTAGGCTCTTGTTTGACCTGGTTCAAACGACGGGTTGATGTCTGACTTGAAGTTTAGGTTCAGGTTTGACCTGGTTTCAAACGAGGGGTTCATGTCTGACTCGAAGCTTAGGTTCATGTTTGACCTGGTTCAAATGACGGGTTCATGTCTGACTCGAAGTTTAGGTTCATGTTTGACCTGGTTTCAAACAACGGGTTCATGTCTGACTCGAAGTTTAGTTTCATGTTTTACTTGAGTTCAAACAACGGGTTCATGTCTGACTCGAAGTTTAGGCTCATGTTTGACCTGGTTTCAAACAACGGGTTCATGTCTGACTCGAAGTTTAAGTTCATGTTTGACCTGGCTTCAAATGACGGGTTCATGTCTGACTCGAATTTTAGGTTCATGTTTGACCTGGTTTCAAACAACAGGTTCATGTCCGACTCGAAGTTTAGGTTCATGTTTAACTTGGTTTCAAACAACGGGTTCATGTCTAACTCGAAGTTTAGGTTCATGTTTGACCTGGTTTCAAACAACGGGTTCATGTCTGACTCGAAGTTTAAGTTCCTGTTTGACCTGGCTTCAAATGACGGGTTCATGTCTAACTCGAAGTTTAGGTTCATGTTTGACCTGGTTTCAAACAATGGGTTCATGTCTGACTCGAAGTTTAGGTTCATGTTTGACCTGGTTTCAAACGACGGGTTCATGTCTGACTCGACGTTTAGGATCATGTTTGACCTGGTTTTAAACAACGGGTTCATGTCTGACTCGAAGTTTAGGTTCATGTTTGACCTTGTTTCAAACGACGGGTTCATGTCTGACTCGATGTTTAGGTTCATGTTTGACCTGGTTTCAAACAACTTGTTCATGTCTGACTCGAAGTTTAGGTTCATGTTTGACCTGGTTTCAAACAATGGGTTCATGTTTGATTCAAAGTTTAGGTTCATGTTTGACCTGGTTTCAAACAACGGGTTCATGTCTGACTCGATGTTTAGGTTCATGTTTCACCTGGTTTCAAACGACGGGTTCATGTCTGACTCGAGGTTTAGGTACATGTTTGACATGGTTTCAAATGACGGGTTCATGTCTGTCTAGAAGTTTAGGCTCATGTTTGACCTGGTTCAAACGACGGGTTCATGTCTGACTTGAAGTTTAGGTTCAGGTTTGACCTGGTTTCAAACGAGGGGTTCATGTCTGACTCGAAGCTTAGGTTCATGTTTGACCTGGTTCAAATGACGGGTTCATGTCTGACTCGAAGTTTAGGTTCATGTTTGACCTGGTTTCAAACAACGGGTTCATGTCTGACTCGAAGTTTAGTTTCATGTTTTACTTGAGTTCAAACAACGGGTTCATGTCTGACTCGAAGTTTAGGCTCATGTTTGACCTGGTTTCAAACAACGGGTTCATGTCTGACTCGAAGTTTAAGTTCATGTTTGACCTGGCTTCAAATGACGGGTTCATGTCTGACTCGAATTTTAGGTTCATGTTTGACCTGGTTTCAAACAACAGGTTCATGTCCGACTCGAAGTTTAGGTTCATGTTTAACTTGGTTTCAAACAACGGGTTCATGTCTGACTCGAAGTTTAGGTTCATGTTTTACCTGGTTTCAAACAACGGGTTCATGTCTGACTCGAAGTTTAAGTTCCTGTTTGACCTGGCTTCAAATGACGGGTTCATGTCTGACTCGACGTTTAGGATCATGTTTGACCTGGTTTCAAACAACGGGTTTATGTCTGACTCGAAGTTTAGGTTCATGTTTGACCTTGTTTCAAACAACGGGTTCAGGTCTGACTCGATGTTTAGGTTCATGTTTGACCTAGTTTCAAACAACTTGTTCATGTCTGACTCGAAGTTTAGGTTCATGTTTGACCTGGTTTCAAACAATGGGTTCATGTTTGATTCAAAGTTTAGGTTCATGTTTGACCTGGTTTCAAACAACAGGTTCATGTCTGACTCGAAGTTTAGGTTCATATTTGACCTGGTTTCAAAAGACGGTTTCATGTCTGACTCGAGGTTTAGGTTCATGTTTGACATGGTTTCAAATGACGGGTTCATGTCTGACTAGAAGTTTAGGCTCATGTTTTACCTGGTTCAAACGACGGGTTCATGACTGACTCGAAGTTTAGGTTCATGTTTCACCTGGTTTCAAACAACGGGTTCATGTCTGACTCGATGTTTAGGTTCATGTTTGACCTGGTTTCAAACGACGGGTTCATGTCTGACTCGAGGTTTAGGTACATGTTTGACATGGTTTCAAATGACGGGTTCATGTCTGTCTAGAAGTTTAGGCTCATGTTTGACCTGGTTCAAACGACGGGTTCATGTCTGACTTGAAGTTTAGGTTCATGTTTGACCTGGTTTCAAACAACGAGTTCATATCTGACTCGTAGTTTAGGTTCATGTTTGACCTGAATTGAAACAACGGGTTCATGTCTAACTCGAAGTTTAGGTTCATGTTTGACCTGGTTTCAAACAACGGGTTCATGTCTGACTCGAAGTTTAAGTTCCTGTTTGACCTGGCTTCAAATGACGGGTTCATGTCTAACTCGAAGTTTAGGTTCATGTTTGACCTGGTTTCAAACAATGGGTTCATGTCTGACTCGAAGTTTAGGTTCATGTTTGACCTGGTTTCAAACGACGGGTTCATGTCTGACTCGACGTTTAGGATCATGTTTGACCTGGTTTTAAACAACGGGTTCATGTCTGACTCGAAGTTTAGGTTCATGTTTGACCTTGTTTCAAACGACGGGTTCATGTCTGACTCGATGTTTAGGTTCATGTTTGACCTGGTTTCAAACAACTTGTTCATGTCTGACTCGAAGTTTAGGTTCATGTTTGACCTGGTTTCAAACAATGGGTTCATGTTTGATTCAAAGTTTAGGTTCATGTTTGACCTGGTTTCAAACAACGGGTTCATGTCTGACTCGATGTTTAGGTTCATGTTTCACCTGGTTTCAAACGACGGGTTCATGTCTGACTCGAGGTTTAGGTACATGTTTGACATGGTTTCAAATGACGGGTTCATGTCTGTCTAGAAGTTTAGGCTCATGTTTGACCTGGTTCAAACGACGGGTTCATGTCTGACTTGAAGTTTAGGTTCATGTTTGACCTGGTTTCAAACAACGAGTTCATATCTGACTCGTAGTTTAGGTTCATGTTTGACCTGAATTCAAACAACGGGTTCATGTGTAACTCGAAGTTTAGGTTCATGTTTGACCTGGTTTCAAACAACGGGTTCACGTCTGACTCGAAGTTTAAGTTCCTGTTTGACCTGGCTTCAAATGACGGGTTCATGTCTAACTCGAAGTTTAGGTTCATGTTTGACCTGGTTTCAAACAATGGGTTCATGTCTGACTCGAAGTTTAGGTTCATGTTTGACCTGGTTTCAAACGACGGGTTCATGTCTGACTCGACGTTTAGGATCATGTTTGACCTGGTTTCAAACAACGGGTTCATGTCTGACTCGAAGTTTAGGTTCATGTTTGACCTTGTTTCAAACGACGGGTTCATGTCTGACTCGATGTTTAGGTTCATGTTTGACCTGGTTTCAAACAACTTGTTCATGTCTGACTCGAAGTTTAGGTTCATGTTTGACCTGGTTTCAAACAATGGGTTCATGTTTGATTCAAAGTTTAGGTTCATGTTTGACCTGGTTTCAAACAACGGGTTCATGTCTGACTCGAAGTTTAGGTTCATATTTGACCTGGTTTCAAAAGACGGTTTCATGTCTGACTCGAGGTTTAGGTTCATGTTTGACATGGTTTCAAATGACGGGTTCATGTCTGACTAGAAGTTTAGGCTCATGTTTTACCTGGTTCAAACGACGGGTTCATGTCTGACTGGAAGTTTAGGTTCATGTTTGACCTGGTTTCAAACAACGAGTTCATATCTGACTCGAATTTAAGGGTCTTGTTTGACCTGAGTTCAAACAACGGGTTCATGTCTGACTCGAAGTTTAGGTTCATGTTTGACCTAGTTTCAAACAACGGGTTCATGTCTGACTCGAAGTTTAAGTTCACGTTTGACCTGGCTTCAAATGACGGGTTCATGTCTGACTCGAAGTTTAGGTTCAAGTTTGACCTGGTTTCAAACAAGAGGTTCATGTCTGACTCGAAGTTTAGGTTCATGTTTGACCTGGTTTCAAACAACGGGTTCATGTCTGACTCGAAGTTTAGGTTCAGGTTTGACCTGGTTTCAAACGAGGGGTTCATGTCTGACTCGAAGCTTAGGTTCATGTTTGACCTGGTTCAAATGACGGGTTCATGTCTGACTCGAAGTTTAGGTTCATGTTTGACCTGGTTTCAAACAACGGGTTCATGTCTAACTCGAAGTTTAGTTTCATGTTTTACCTGAGTTCAAACAACGGGTTCACGTCTGACTCGAAGTTTAGGTTCATGTTTGACCTGGTTTCAAACAACGGGTTCATGTCTGACTCGAAGTTTAAGTTCATGTTTGACCTGGCTTCAAATGACGGGTTCATGTCTGACTCGAATTTTAGGTTCATGTTTGACCTGGTTTCAAACAACAGGTTCATGTCCGACTCGACGTTTAGGATCATGTTTGACCTGGTTTCAAACAACGGGTTCATGTCTGACTCGAAGTTTAGGTTCATGTTTGACCTTGTTTCAAACGACGGGTTCATGTCTGACTCGATGTTTAGGTTCATGTTTGACCTGGTTTCAAACAACTTGTTCATGTCTGACTCGAAGTTTAGGTTCATGTTTGACCTGGTTTCAAACAATGGGTTATTGTTTGATTCAAAGTTTAGGTTCATGTTTGACCTGGTTTCAAACAACGGGTTCATGTCTGACTCGATGTTTAGGTTCATGTTTCACCTGGTTTCAAACGACGGGTTCATGTCTGACTCGAGGTTTAGGTACATGTTTGACATGGTTTCAAATGACGGGTTCATGTCTGTCTAGAAGTTTAGGCTCATGTTTGACCTGGTTCAAACGACGGGTTCATGTCTGACTTGAAGTTTAGGTTCATGTTTGACCTGGTTTCAAACAACGAGTTCATATCTGACTCGTAGTTTAGGTTCATGTTTGACCTGAATTCAAACAACGGGTTCATGTCTAACTCGAAGTTTAGGTTCATGTTTGACCTGGTTTCAAACAACGGGTTCACGTCTGACTCGAAGTTTAAGTTCCTGTTTGACCTGGCTTCAAATGACGGGTTCATGTCTAACTCGAAGTTTAGGTTCATGTTTGACCTGGTTTCAAACAATGGGTTCATGTCTGACTCGAAGTTTAGGTTCATGTTTGACCTGGTTTCAAACGACGGGTTCATGTCTGACTCGACGTTTAGGATCATGTTTGACCTGGTTTCAAACAACGGGTTCATGTCTGACTCGAAGTTTAGGTTCATGTTTGACCTTGTTTCAAACGACGGGTTCATGTCTGACTCGATGTTTAGGTTCATGTTTGACCTGGTTTCAAACAACTTGTTCATGTCTGACTCGAAGTTTAGGTTCATGTTTGACCTGGTTTCAAACAATGGGTTCATGTTTGATTCAAAGTTTAGGTTCATGTTTGACCTGGTTTCAAACAACGGGTTCATGTCTGACTCGAAGTTTAGGTTCATATTTGACCTGGTTTCAAAAGACGGTTTCATGTCTGACTCGAGGTTTAGGTTCATGTTTGACATGGTTTCAAATGACGGGTTCATGTCTGACTAGAAGTTTAGGCTCATGTTTTACCTGGTTCAAACGACGGGTTCATGTCTGACTGGAAGTTTAGGTTCATGTTTGACCTGGTTTCAAACAACGAGTTCATATCTGACTCGAATTTAAGGGTCATGTTTGACCTGAGTTCAAACAACGGGTTCATGCCTGACTCGAAGTTTAGGTTCATGTTTGACCTAGTTTCAAACAACGGGTTCATGTCTGACTCGAAGTTTAAGTTCACGTTTGACCTGGCTTCAAATGACGGGTTCATGTCTGACTCGAAGTTTAGGTTCAAGTTTGACCTGGTTTCAAACAACAGGTTCATGTCTGACTCGAAGTTTAGGTTCATGTTTGACCTGGTTTCAAACAACGGGTTCATGTCTGACTCGAAGTTTAGGTTCAGGTTTGACCTGGTTTCAAACGAGGGGTTCATGTCTGACTCGAAGCTTAGGTTCATGTTTGACCTGGTTCAAATGACGGGTTCATGTCTGACTCGAAGTTTAGGTTCATGTTTGACCTGGTTTCAAACAACGGGTTCATGTCTGACTCGAAGTTTAGTTTCATGTTTTACCTGAGTTCAAACAACGGGTTCACGTCTGACTCGAAGTTTAGGTTCATGTTTGACCTGGTTTCAAACAACGGGTTCATGTCTGACTCGAAGTTTAAGTTCATGTTTAACCTGGCTTCAAATGACGGGTTCATGTCTGACTCGAATTTTAGGTTCATGTTTGACCTGGTTTCAAACAACAGGTTCATGTCCGACTCGAAGTTTAGGTTCATGTTTAACTTGGTTTCAAACAATGGGTTCATGTCTGACTCGAAGTTTAGGTTCATGTTTTACCTGGTTTCAAACAACGGGTTCATGTCTGACTCGAAGTTTAAGTTCCTGTTTGACCTGGCTTCAAATGACGGGTTCATGTCTAACTCGAAGTTTAGGTTCATGTTTGACCTAGTTTCAAACAATGGGTTCATGTCTGACTCGAAGTTTAGGTTCATGTTTGACCTGGTTTCAAACGACGGGTTCATGTCTGACTCGACGTTTAGGATCATGTTTGACCTGGTTTCAAACAACGGGTTCATGTCTGACTCGAAGTTTAGGTTCATGTTTGACCTTGTTTCAAACGACGGGTTCATGTCTGACTCGATGTTTAGGTTCATGTTTGACCTGGTTTCAAACAACTTGTTCATGTCTGACTCGAAGTTTAGGTTCATGTTTGACCTGGTTTCAAACAATGGGTTCATGTTTGATTCAAAGTTTAGGTTCATGTTTGACCTGGTTTCAAACAACGGGTTCATGTCTGACTCGATGTTTAGGTTCATGTTTCACCTGGTTTCAAACGACGGGTTCATGTCTGACTCGAGGTTTAGGTACATGTTTGACATGGTTTCAAATGACGGGTTCATGTCTGTCTAGAAGTTTAGGCTCATGTTTGACCTGGTTCAAACGACGGGTTCATGTCTGACTTGAAGTTTAGGTTCATGTTTGACCTGGTTTCAAACAACGAGTTCATATCTGACTCGTAGTTTAGGTTCATGTTTGACCTGAATTCAAACAACGGGTTCATGTCTAACTCGAAGTTTAGGTTCATGTTTGACCTGGTTTCAAACAACGGGTTCACGTCTGACTCGAAGTTTAAGTTCCTGTTTGACCTGGCTTCAAATGACGGGTTCATGTCTAACTCGAAGTTTAGGTTCATGTTTGACCTGGTTTCAAACAATGGGTTCATGTCTGACTCGAAGTTTAGGTTCATGTTTGACCTGGTTTCAAACGACGGGTTCATGTCTGACTCGACGATTAGGATCATGTTTGACCTGGTTTCAAACAACGGGTTCATGTCTGACTCGAAGTTTAGGTTCATGTTTGACCTTGTTTCAAACGACGGGTTCATGTCTGACTCGATGTTTAGGTTCATGTTTGACCTGGTTTCAAACAACTTGTTCATGTCTGACTCGAAGTTTAGGTTCATGTTTGACCTGGTTTCAAACAATGGGTTCATGTTTGATTCAAAGTTTAGGGTCATGTTTGACCTGGTTTCAAACAACGGGTTCATGTCTGACTCGAAGTTTAGGTTCATATTTGACCTGGTTTCAAAAGACGGTTTCATGTCTGACTCGAGGTTTAGGTTCATGTTTGACATGGTTTCAAATGACGGGTTCATGTCTGACTAGAAGTTTAGGCTCATGTTTTACCTGGTTCAAATGACGGGTTCATGTCTGACTGGAAGTTTAGGTTCATGTTTGACCTGGTTTCAAACAACGAGTTCATATCTGACTCGAATTTAAGGGTCATGTTTGACCTGAGTTCAAACAACGGGTTCATGTCTGACTCGAAGTTTAGGTTCATGTTTGACCTAGTTTCAAACAACGGGTTCATGTCTGACTCGAAGTTTAAGTTCACGTTTGACCTGGCTTCAAATGACGGGTTCATGTCTGACTCGAAGTTTAGGTTCAAGTTTGACCTGGTTTCAAACAACAGGTTCATGTCTGACTCGAAGTTTAGGTTCATGTTTGACCTGGTTTCAAACAACGGGTTCATGTCTGACTCGAAGTTTAGGTTCAGGTTTGACCTGGTTTCAAACGAGGGGTTCATGTCTGACTCGAAGCTTAGGTTCATGTTTGACCTGGTTCAAATGACGGGTTCATGTCTGACTCGAAGTTTAGGTTCATGTTTGACCTGGTTTCAAACAACGGGTTCATGTCTGACTCGAAGTTTAGTTTCATGTTTTACCTGAGTTCAAACAACGGGTTCACGTCTGACTCGAAGTTTAGGTTCATGTTTGACCTGGTTTCAAACAACGGGTTCATGTCTGACTCGAAGTTTAAGTTCATGTTTAACCTGGCTTCAAATGACGGGTTCATGTCTGACTCGAATTTTAGGTTCATGTTTGACCTGGTTTCAAACAACAGGTTCATGTCCGACTCGAAGTTTAGGTTCATGTTTAACTTGGTTTCAAACAATGGGTTCATGTCTGACTCGAAGTTTAGGTTCATGTTTTACCTGGTTTCAAACAACGGGTTCATGTCTGACTCGAAGTTTAAGTTCCTGTTTGACCTGGCTTCAAATGACGGGTTCATGTCTAACTCGAAGTTTAGGTTCATGTTTGACCTAGTTTCAAACAATGGGTTCATGTCTGACTCGAAGTTTAGGTTCATGTTTGACCTGGTTTCAAACGACGGGTTCATGTCTGACTCGACGTTTAGGATCATGTTTGACCTGGTTTCAAACAACGGGTTCATGTCTGACTCGAAGTTTAGGTTCATGTTTGACCTTGTTTCAAACGACGGGTTCATGTCTGACTCGATGTTTAGGTTCATGTTTGACCTGGTTTCAAACAACTTGTTCATGTCTGACTCGAAGTTTAGGTTCATGTTTGACCTGGTTTCAAACAATGGGTTCATGTTTGATTCAAAGTTTAGGTTCATGTTTGACCTGGTTTCAAACAACGGGTTCATGTCTGACTCGATGTTTAGGTTCATGTTTCACCTGGTTTCAAACGACGGGTTCATGTCTGACTCGAGGTTTAGGTACATGTTTGACATGGTTTCAAATGACGGGTTCATGTCTGTCTAGAAGTTTAGGCTCATGTTTGACCTGGTTCAAACGACGGGTTCATGTCTGACTTGAAGTTTAGGTTCATGTTTGACCTGGTTTCAAACAACGAGTTCATATCTGACTCGTAGTTTAGGTTCATGTTTGACCTGAATTCAAACAACGGGTTCATGTCTAACTCGAAGTTTAGGTTCATGTTTGACCTGGTTTCAAACAACGGGTTCACGTCTGACTCGAAGTTTAAGTTCCTGTTTGACCTGGCTTCAAATGACGGGTTCATGTCTAACTCGAAGTTTAGGTTCATGTTTGACCTGGTTTCAAACAATGGGTTCATGTCTGACTCGAAGTTTAGGTTCATGTTTGACCTGGTTTCAAACGACGGGTTCATGTCTGACTCGACGTTTAGGATCATGTTTGACCTGGTTTCAAACAACGGGTTCATGTCTGACTCGAAGTTTAGGTTCATGTTTGACCTTGTTTCAAACGACGGGTTCATGTCTGACTCGATGTTTAGGTTCATGTTTGACCTGGTTTCAAACAACTTGTTCATGTCTGACTCGAAGTTTAGGTTCATGTTTGACCTGGTTTCAAACAATGGGTTCATGTTTGATTCCAAGTTTAGGGTCATGTTTGACCTGGTTTCAAACAACGGGTTCATGTCTGACTCGAAGTTTAGGTTCATATTTGACCTGGTTTCAAAAGACGGTTTCATGTCTGACTCGAGGTTTAGGTTCATGTTTGACATGGTTTCAAATGACGGGTTCATGTCTGACTAGAAGTTTAGGCTCATGTTTTACCTGGTTCAAATGACGGGTTCATGTCTGACTGGAAGTTTAGGTTCATGTTTGACCTGGTTTCAAACAACGAGTTCATATCTGACTCGAATTTAAGGGTCATGTTTGACCTGAGTTCAAACAACGGGTTCATGTCTGACTCGAAGTTTAGGTTCATGTTTGACCTAGTTTCAAACAACGGGTTCATGTCTGACTCGAAGTTTAAGTTCACGTTTGACCTGGCTTCAAATGACGGGTTCATGTCTGACTCGAAGTTTAGGTTCAAGTTTGACCTGGTTTCAAACAACAGGTTCATGTCTGACTCGAAGTTTAGGTTCATGTTTGACCTGGTTTCAAACAACGGGTTCATGTCTGACTCGAAGTTTAGGTTCAGGTTTGACCTGGTTTCAAACGAGGGGTTCATGTCTGACTCGAAGCTTAGGTTCATGTTTGACCTGGTTCAAATGACGGGTTCATGTCTGACTCGAAGTTTAGGTTCATGTTTGACCTGGTTTCAAACAACGGGTTCATGTCTGACTCGAAGTTTAGTTTCATGTTTTACCTGAGTTCAAACAACGGGTTCACGTCTGACTCGAAGTTTAGGTTCATGTTTGACCTGGTTTCAAACAACGGGTTCATGTCTGACTCGAAGTTTAAGTTCATGTTTGACCTGGCTTCAAATGACGGGTTCATGTCTGACTCGAATTTTAGGTTCATGTTTGACCTGGTTTCAAACAACAGGTTCATGTCCGACTCGAAGTTTAGGTTCATGTTTAACTTGGTTTCAAACAATGGGTTCATGTCTGACTCGAAGTTTAAGTTCCTGTTTGACCTGGCTTCAAATGACGGGTTCATGTCTAACTCGAAGTTTAGGTTCATGTTTGACCTGGTTTCAAACAATGGGTTCATGTCTGACTCGAAGTTTAGGTTCATGTTTGACCTGGTTTCAAACGACGGGTTCATGTCTGACTCGACGTTTAGGATCATGTTTGACCTGGTTTCAAACAACGGGTTCATGTCTGACTCGAAGTTTAGGTTCATGTTTGACCTTGTTTCAAACGACGGGTTCATGTCTGACTCGATGTTTAGGTTCATGTTTGACCTGGTTTCAAACAACTTGTTCATGTCTGACTCGAAGTTTAGGTTCATGTTTGACCTGGTTTCAAACAATGGGTTCATGTTTGATTCAAAGTTTAGGTTCATGTTTGACCTGGTTTCAAACAACGGGTTCATGTCTGACTCGAAGTTTAGGTTCATATTTGACCTGGTTTCAAAAGACGGTTTCATGTCTGACTCGAGGTTTAGGTTCATGTTTGACATGGTTTCAAATGACGGGTTCATGTCTAACTAGAAGTTTAGGCTCATGTTTTACCTGGTTCAAACGACGGGTTCATGTCTGACTGGAAGTTTAGGTTCATGTTTGACCTGGTTTCAAACAACGAGTTCATATCTGACTCGAATTTAAGGGTCATGTTTGACCTGAGTTCAAACAACGGGTTCATGTCTGACTCGAAGTTTAGGTTCATGTTTGACCTAGTTTCAAACAACGGGTTCATGTCTGACTCGAAGTTTAAGTTCACGTTTGACCTGGCTTCAAATGACGGGTTCATGTCTGACTCGAAGTTTAGGTTCAAGTTTGACCTGGTTTCAAACAACAGGTTCATGTCTGACTCGAAGTTTAGGTTCATGGTTGACCTGGTTTCAAACAACGGGTTCATGTCTGACTCGAAGTTTAGGTTCAGGTTTGACCTGGTTTCAAACGAGGGGTTCATGTCTGACTCGAAGCTTAGGTTCATGTTTGACCTGGTTCAAATGACGGGTTCATGTCTGACTCGAAGTTTAGGTTCATGTTTGACCTGGTTTCAAACAACGGGTTCATGTCTGACTCGAAGTTTAGTTTCATGTTTTACCTGAGTTCAAACAACGGGTTCACGTCTGACTCGAAGTTTAGGTTCATGTTTGACCTGGTTTCAAACAACGGGTTCATGTCTGACTCGAAGTTTAAGTTCATGTTTGACCTGGCTTCAAATGACGGGTTCATGTCTGACTCGAATTTTAGGTTCATGTTTGACCTGGTTTCAAACAACAGGTTCATGTCCGACTCGAAGTTTAGGTTCATGTTTAACTTGGTTTCAAACAATGGGTTCATGTCTGACTCGAAGTTTAGGTTCATGTTTTACCTGGTTTCAAACAACGGGTTCATGTCTGACTCGAAGTTTAAGTTCCTGTTTGACCTGGCATCAAATGACGGGTTCATGTCTAACTCGAAGTTTAGGTTCATGTTTGACCTGGTTTCAAACAATGGGTTCATGTCTGACTCGAAGTTTAGGTTCATGTTTGACCTGGTTTCAAACGACGGGTTCATGTCTGACTCGACGTTTAGGATCATGTTTGACCTGGTTTCAAACAACGGGTTCATGTCTGACTCGAAGTTTAGGTTCATGTTTGACCTTGTTTCAAACGACGGGTTCATGTCTGACTCGATGTTTAGGTTCATGTTTGACCTGGTTTCAAACAACTTGTTCATGTCTGACTCGAAGTTTAGGTTCATGTTTGACCTGGTTTCAAACAATGGGTTCATGTTTGATTCAAAGTTTAGGTTCATGTTTGACCTGGTTTCAAACAACGGGTTCATGTCTGACTCGATGTTTAGGTTCATGTTTGACCTGGTTTCAAACGACGGGTTCATGTCTGACTCGAGGTTTAGGTACATGTTTGACATGGTTTCAAATGACGGGTTCATGTCTGTCTAGAAGTTTAGGCTCATGTTTGACCTGGTTCAAACGACGGGTTCATGTCTGACTTGAAGTTTAGGTTCATGTTTGACCTGGTTTCAAACAACGAGTTCATATCTGACTCGTAGTTTAGGTTCATGTTTGACCTGAATTCAAACAACGGGTTCATGTCTAACTCGAAGTTTAGGTTCATGTTTGACCTGGTTTCAAACAACGGGTTCATGTCTGACTCGAAGTTTAAGTTCCTGTTTGACCTGGCTTCAAATGACGGGTTCATGTCTAACTCGAAGTTTAGGTTCATGTTTGACCTGGTTTCAAACAATGGGTTCATGTCTGACTCGAAGTTTAGGTTCATGTTTGACCTGGTTTCAAACGACGGGTTCATGTCTGACTCGACGTTTAGGATCATGTTTGACCTGGTTTGAAACAACGGGTTCATGTCTGACTCGAAATTTAGGTTCATGTTTGACCTTGTTTCAAACGACGGGTTCATGTCTGACTCGATGTTTAGGTTCATGTTTGACATGGTTTCAAATGACGGGTTCATGTCTAACTAGAAGTTTAGGCTCATGTTTTACCTGGTTCAAACGACGGGTTCATGTCTGACTGGAAGTTTAGGTTCATGTTTGACCTGGTTTCAAACAACGAGTTCATATCTGACTCGAATTTAAGGGTCATGTTTGACCTGAGTTCAAACAACGGGTTCATGTCTGACTCGAAGTTTAGGTTCATGTTTGACCTAGTTTCAAACAACGGGTTCATGTCTGACTCGAAGTTTAAGTTCACGTTTGACCTGGCTTCAAATGACGGGTTCATGTCTGACTCGAAGTTTAGGTTCAAGTTTGACCTGGTTTCAAACAACAGGTTCATGTCTGACTCGAAGTTTAGGTTCATGGTTGACCTGGTTTCAAACAACGGGTTCATGTCTGACTCGAAGTTTAGGTTCAGGTTTGACCTGGTTTCAAACGAGGGGTTCATGTCTGACTCGAAGCTTAGGTTCATGTTTGACCTGGTTCAAATGACGGGTTCATGTCTGACTCGAAGTTTAGGTTCATGTTTGACCTGGTTTCAAACAACGGGTTCATGTCTGACTCGAAGTTTAGTTTCATGTTTTACCTGAGTTCAAACAACGGGTTCACGTCTGACTCGAAGTTTAGGTTCATGTTTGACCTGGTTTCAAACAACGGGTTCATGTCTGACTCGAAGTTTAAGTTCATGTTTGACCTGGCTTCAAATGACGGGTTCATGTCTGACTCGAATTTTAGGTTCATGTTTGACCTGGTTTCAAACAACAGGTTCATGTCCGACTCGAAGTTTAGGTTCATGTTTAACTTGGTTTCAAACAATGGGTTCATGTCTGACTCGAAGTTTAGGTTCATGTTTTACCTGGTTTCAAACAACGGGTTCATGTCTGACTCGAAGTTTAAGTTCCTGTTTGACCTGGCATCAAATGACGGGTTCATGTCTAACTCGAAGTTTAGGTTCATGTTTGACCTGGTTTCAAACAATGGGTTCATGTCTGACTCGAAGTTTAGGTTCATGTTTGACCTGGTTTCAAACGACGGGTTCATGTCTGACTCGACGTTTAGGATCATGTTTGACCTGGTTTCAAACAACGGGTTCATGTCTGACTCGAAGTTTAGGTTCATGTTTGACCTTGTTTCAAACGACGGGTTCATGTCTGACTCGATGTTTAGGTTCATGTTTGACCTGGTTTCAAACAACTTGTTCATGTCTGACTCGAAGTTTAGGTTCATGTTTGACCTGGTTTCAAACAATGGGTTCATGTTTGATTCAAAGTTTAGGTTCATGTTTGACCTGGTTTCAAACAACGGGTTCATGTCTGACTCGATGTTTAGGTTCATGTTTGACCTGGTTTCAAACGACGGGTTCATGTCTGACTCGAGGTTTAGGTACATGTTTGACATGGTTTCAAATGACGGGTTCATGTCTGTCTAGAAGTTTAGGCTCATGTTTGACCTGGTTCAAACGACGGGTTCATGTCTGACTTGAAGTTTAGGTTCATGTTTGACCTGGTTTCAAACAACGAGTTCATATCTGACTCGTAGTTTAGGTTCATGTTTGACCTGAATTCAAACAACGGGTTCATGTCTAACTCGAAGTTTAGGTTCATGTTTGACCTGGTTTCAAACAACGGGTTCATGTCTGACTCGAAGTTTAAGTTCCTGTTTGACCTGGCTTCAAATGACGGGTTCATGTCTAACTCGAAGTTTAGGTTCATGTTTGACCTGGTTTCAAACAATGGGTTCATGTCTGACTCGAAGTTTAGGTTCATGTTTGACCTGGTTTCAAACGACGGGTTCATGTCTGACTCGACGTTTAGGATCATGTTTGACCTGGTTTGAAACAACGGGTTCATGTCTGACTCGAAATTTAGGTTCATGTTTGACCTTGTTTCAAACGACGGGTTCATGTCTGACTCGATGTTTAGGTTCATGTTTGACCTGGTTTCAAACAACTTGTTCATGTCTGACTCGAAGTTTAGGTTCATGTTTGACCTGGTTTCAAACAATGGGTTCATGTTTGATTCAAAGTTTAGGTTCATGTTTGACCTGGTTTCAAACAACGGGTTCATGTCTGACTCGAAGTTTAGTTTCATATTTGACCTGGTTTCAAAAGACGGTTTCATGTCTGACTCGAGGTTTAGGTTCATGTTTGACATGGTTTCAAATGACGGGTTCATGTCTGACTAGAAGTTTAGGCTAATGTTTTACCTGGTTCAAACGACGGGTTCATGTCTGACTGGAAGTTTAGGTTCATGTTTGACCTGGTTTCAAACAACGAGTTCATATCTGACTCGAATTTAAGGGTCATGTTTGACCTGAGTTCAAACAACGGGTTCATGTCTGACTCGAAGTTTAGGTTCATGTTTGACCTAGTTTCAAACAACGGGTTCATGTCTGACTCGAAGTTTAAGTTCACGTTTGACCTGGCTTCAAATGACGGGTTCATGTCTGACTCGAAGTTTAGGTTCAAGTTTGACCTGGTTTCAAACAACAGGTTCATGTCTGACTCGAAGTTTAGGTTCATGTTTGACCTGGTTTCAAACAACGGGTTCATGTCTGACTCGAAGTTTAGGTTCAGGTTTGACCTGGTTTCAAACGAGGGGTTCATGTCTGACTCGAAGCTTAGGTTCATGTTTGGCCTGGTTCAAATGACGGGTTCATGTCTGACTCGAAGTTTAGGTTCATGTTTGACCTGGTTTCAAACAACGGGTTCATGTCTGACTCGAAGTTTAGTTTCATGTTTTACCTGAGTTCAAACAACGGGTTCACGTCTGACTCGAAGTTTAGGTTCATGTTTGACCTGGTTTCAAACAACGGGTTCATGTCTGACTCGAAGTTTAAGTTCATGTTTGACCTGGCTTCAAATGACGGGTTCATGTCTGACTCGAATTTTAGGTTCATGTTTGACCTGGTTTCAAACAACAGGTTCATATCCGACTCGAAGTTTAGGTTCATGTTTAACTTGGTTTCAAACAATGGGTTCATGTCTGACTCGAAGTTTAGGTTCATGTTTTACCTGGTTTCAAACAACGGGTTCATGTCTGACTCGAAGTTTAAGTTCCTGTTTGACCTGGCTTCAAATGACGGGTTCATGTCTAACTCGAAGTTTAGGTTCATGTTTGACCTGGTTTCAAACAATGGGTTCATGTCTAACTCGAAGTTTAGGTTCATGTTTGACCTGGTTTCAAACGACGGGTTCATGTCTGACTCGACGTTTAGGATCATGTTTGACCTGGTTTCAAACAACGGGTTCATGTCTGACTCGAAGTTTAGGTTCATGTTTGACCTTGTTTCAAACGACGGGTTCATGTCTGACTCGATGTTTAGGTTCATGTTTGACCTGGTTTCAAACAACTTGTTCATGTCTGACTCGAAGTTTAGGTTCATGTTTGACCTGGTTTCAAACAATGGGTTCATGTTTGATTCAAAGTTTAGGTTCATGTTTGACCTGGTTTCAAACAACGGGTTCATGTCTGACTCGATGTTTAGGTTCATGTTTGACCTGGTTTCAAACGACGGGTTCATGTCTGACTCGAGGTTTAGGTACATGTTTGACATGGTTTCAAATGACGGGTTCATGTCTGTCTAGAAGTTTAGGCTCATGTTTGACCTGGTTCAAACGACGGGTTCATGTCTGACTTGAAGTTTAGGTTCATGTTTGACCTGGTTTCAAACAACGAGTTCATATCTGACTCGTAGTTTAGGTTCATGTTTGACCTGAATTCAAACAACGGGTTCATGTCTAACTCGAAGTTTAGGTTCATGTTTGACCTGGTTTCAAACAACGGGTTCATGTCTGACTCGAAGTTTAAGTTCCTGTTTGACCTGGCTTCAAATGACGGGTTCATGTCTAACTCGAAGTTTAGGTTCATGTTTGACCTGGTTTCAAACAATGGGTTCATGTCTGACTCGAAGTTTAGGTTCATGTTTGACCTGGTTTCAAACGACGGGTTCATGTCTGACTCGACGTTTAGGATCATGTTTGACCTGGTTTGAAACAACGGGTTCATGTCTGACTCGAAGTTTAGGTTCATGTTTGACCTTGTTTCAAACGACGGGTTCATGTCTGACTCGATGTTTAGGTTCATGTTTGACCTGGTTTCAAACAACTTGTTCATGTCTGACTCGAAGTTTAGGTTCATGTTTGACCTGGTTTCAAACAATGGGTTCATGTTTGATTCAAAGTTTAGGTTCATGTTTGACCTGGTTTCAAACAACGGGTTCATGTCTGACTCGAAGTTTAGTTTCATATTTGACCTGGTTTCAAAAGACGGTTTCATGTCTGACTCGAGGTTTAGGTTCATGTTTGACATGGTTTCAAATGACGGGTTCATGTCTGACTAGAAGTTTAGGCTAATGTTTTACCTGGTTCAAACGACGGGTTCATGTCTGACTGGAAGTTTAGGTTCATGTTTGACCTGGTTTCAAACAACGAGTTCATATCTGACTCGAATTTAAGGGTCATGTTTGACCTGAGTTCAAACAACGGGTTCATGTCTGACTCGAAGTTTAGGTTCATGTTTGACCTAGTTTCAAACAACGGGTTCATGTCTGACTCGAAGTTTAAGTTCACGTTTGACCTGGCTTCAAATGACGGGTTCATGTCTGACTCGAAGTTTAGGTTCAAGTTTGACCTGGTTTCAAACAACAGGTTCATGTCTGACTCGAAGTTTAGGTTCATGTTTGACCTGGTTTCAAACAACGGGTTCATGTCTGACTCGAAGTTTAGGTTCAGGTTTGACCTGGTTTCAAACGAGGGGTTCATGTCTGACTCGAAGCTTAGGTTCATGTTTGGCCTGGTTCAAATGACGGGTTCATGTCTGACTCGAAGTTTAGGTTCATGTTTGACCTGGTTTCAAACAACGGGTTCATGTCTGACTCGAAGTTTAGTTTCATGTTTTACCTGAGTTCAAACAACGGGTTCATGTCTGACTCGAAGTTTAGGTTCATGTTTGACCTGGTTTCAAACAACGGGTTCATGTCTGACTCGAAGTTTAAATTCATGTTTGACCTGGCTTCAAATGACGGGTTCATGTCTGACTCGAATTTTAGGTTCATGTTTGACCTGGTTTCAAACAACAGGTTCATGTCCGACTCGAAGTTTAGGTTCATGTTTAACTTGGTTTCAAACAACGGGTTCATGTCTGACTCGAAGTTTAGGTTCATGTTTTACCTGGTTTCAAACAACGGGTTCATGTCTGACTCGAAGTTTAAGTTCCTGTTTGACCTGGCTTCAAATGACGGGTTCATGTCTAACTCGAAGTTTAGGTTCATGTTTGACCTGGTTTCAAATAATGGGTTCATGTCTGACTCGAAGTTTAGGTTCATGTTTGACCTGGTTTCAAACGACGGGTTCATGTCTGACTCGACGTTTAGGATCATGGTTGACCTTGTTTCAAACAACGGGTTCATGTTTGACTCGAAGTTTAGGTTCATGTTTGCCCTTGTTTCAAACGACGGGTTCAGGTCTGACTCGATGTTTAGGTTCATGTTTGACCCGGTTTCAAACAACTTGTTCATGTCTGACTCGAAGTTTAGGTTCATGTTTGACCTGGTTTCAAACAATGGGTTCATGTTTGATTCAAAGTTTAGGTTCATGTTTGACCTGGTTTCAAACAACGGGTTCATGTCTGACTCGAAGTTTAGGTTCATATTTGACCTGGTTTCAAAAGACGGTTTCATGTCTGACTCGAGGTTTAGGTTCATGTTTGACATGGTTTCAAATGACGGGTTCATGTCTGACTAGAAGTTTAGGCTCATGTTTTACCTTGTTCAAACGACGGGTTCATGTCTGACTCGAAGTTTAGGTTCAGGTTTGACCTGGTTTCAAATGAGGGGTTCATGTCTGACTCGAAGCTTAGTTTCATGTTTGACCTGGTTCAAATGACGAGTTCATATCTGACTCGAAGTTTAGGTTCATGTATGCCCTGGTTTCAAACAACGGGTTCATGTCTGACTCGAAGTTTAGTTTCATGTTTTACCTGAGTTCAAACAACGGGTTCATGTCTGACTCGAAGTTTAGGTTCATGTTTGACCTGGTTTCAAACAACGGGTTCATGTCTGACTCGAAGTTTAAGTTCATGTTTGACCTGGCTTCAAATGACGGGTTCATGTCTGACTCGAATTTTAGGTTCATGTTTGACCTGGTTTCAAATAGCGGGTTCATGTCTGACTCGAAGTTTAGGTTCATGTTTGACCTGGTTTCAAACAACGGGTTCATGTCTGACTCGAAGTTTAGGTTCATGTTTTACCTGGTTTCAAACAACGGGTTCATGTCTAACTCGAAGTTTAGGTTCATGTTTGACCTGGTTTCAAACAATGGGTTCATGTCTGACTCGAAGTTTAGGTTCATGTTTGACCTGGTTTCAAACGACGGGTTCATGTCTGACTCGACGTTTAGGATCATGTTTGACCTGGTTTCAAACAACGGGTTCATGTCTGACTCGAAGTTTAGGTTCATGTTTGACCTTGTTTCAAACGACGGGTTCATGTCTGACTCGATGTTTAGGTTCATGTTTGACCTGGTTTCAAACAACTTGTTCATGTCTGACTCGAAGTTTAGGTTCAAGTTTGACCTGGTTTCAAACAATGGGTTCATGTTTGATTCAAAGTTTAGGTTCATGTTTGACCTGGTTTCAAACAACGGGTTCATGTCTGACTCGAAGTTTAGGTTCATATTTGACCTGGTTTCAAAAGACGGTTTCATGTCTGACTCGAGGTTTAGGTTCATGTTTGACATGGTTTCAAATGACGGGTTCATGTCTGACTAGAAGTTTAGGCTCATGTTTTACCTGGTTCAAACGACGGGTTTATGTCTGACTGAAAGTTTAGGTTCATGTTTGACCTGGTTTCAATCAACGAGTTCATATCTGACTCGAATTCAAGGGTCATGTTTGACCTGATTTCAAACAACGGGTTCATGTCTGACTCGAAGTTTAGGTTCATGTTTGACCTAGTTTCAAACAACGGGTTCATATCTGACTCGAAGTTTAAGTTCACGTTTGACCTGGCTTCAAATGACAGGTTCATGTCTGACTCGAAGTTTAGGTTCAAGTTTGACCTGGTCTCAAACAACAGGTTCATGTCTGACTCGAAGTTTAGGTTCATGTTTGACCTGGTTTCAAACAACGGGTTCATGTCTGACTCGAAGTTTAGGTTCAGGTTTGACCTGGTTTCAAACGAGGGGTTCATGTCTGACTCGAAGCTTAGGTTCATGTTTGACCTGGTTCAAATGACGGGTTCATGTCTGACTCGAAGTTTAGGTTCATGTTTGACCTGGTTTCAAACAACGGGTTCATGTCTGACTCGAAGTTTAGTTTCATGTTTTACCTGAGTTCAAACAACGGGTTCATGTCTGACTCGAAGTTTAGGTTCATGTTTGACCTGGTTTCAAACAACGGGTTCATGTCTGACTCGAAGTTTAAGTTCATGTTTGACCTGGCTTCAAATGACGAGTTCATGTCTGACTCGAATTTTAGGTTCATGTTTGACCTGGTTTCAAACAACAGGTTCATGTCCGACTCGAAGTTTAGGTTCATGTTTAACTTGGTTTCAAACAACGGGTTCATGTCTGACTCGAAGTTTAGGTTCATGTTTTACCTGGTTTCAAACAACGGGTTCATGTCTGACTCGAAGTTTAAGTTCCTGTTTGACCTGGCTTCAAATGACGGGTTCATGTCTAACTCGAAGTTTAGGTTCATGTTTGACCTGGTTTCAAACAATGGGTTCATGTCTGACTCGAAGTTTAGGTTCATGTTTGACCTGGTTTCAAACGACGGGTTCATGTCTGACTCGACGTTTAGGATCATGTTTGACCTGGTTTCAAACAACGGGTTCATGTCTGACTCGAAGTTTAGGTTCATGTTTGACCTTGTTTCAAACGACGGGTTCATGTCTGACTCGATATTTAGGTTCATGTTTGACCTGGTTTCAAACAACTTGTTCATGTCTGACTCGAAGTTTAGGTTCATGTTTGACCTGGTTTCAAACAATGGGTTCATGTTTGATTTAAAGTTTAAGTTCATGTTTGACCTGGTTTCAAACAACGGGTTCATGTCTGACTCGAAGTTTAGGTTCATATTTGACCTGGTTTCAAAAGACGGTTTCATGTCTGACTCGAGGTATAGGTTCATGTTTGACATGGTTTCAAATGACGGGTTCATGTCTGACTAGAAGTTTAGGCTCATGTTTTACCTGGTTCAAACGACGGGTTCATGTCTGACTCGAAGTTTAGGTTCAGGTTTGACCTGGTTTCAAACGAGGGGTTCATGTCTGACTCGAAGCTTAGGTTCATGTTTGACCTGGTTCAAATGACGGGTTCATGTCTGACTCGAAGTTTAGGTTCATGTTTGACCTGGTTTCAAACAACGGGTTCATGTCTGACTCGAAGTTTAGTTTCATGTTTTACCTGAGTTCAAACAACGGGTTCATGTCTGACTCGAAGTTTAGGTTCATGTTTGACCTGGTTTCAAACAACGGGTTCATGTCTGACTCGAAGTTTAAGTTCATGTTTGACCTGGCTTCAAATGACGGGTTCATGTCTGACTCGAATTTTAGGTTCATGTTTGACCTGGTTTCAAACAACAGGTTCATGTCCGACTCGAAGTTTAGGTTCATGTTTAACTTGGTTTCAAACAACGGGTTCATGTCTGACTCGAAGTTTAGGTTAATGTTTTACCTGGTTTCAAACAATGGGTTCATGTCTGACTCGAAGTTTAAGTTCCTGTTTGACCTGGCTTCAAATGACGGGTTCATGTCTAACTCGAAGTTTAGGTTCATGTTTGACCTGGTTTCAAACAATGGGTTCATGTCTGACTCGAAGTTTAGGTTCATGTTTGACCTGGTTTCAAACGACGGGTTCATGTCTGACTCGACGTTTAGGATCATGTTTGACCTGGTTTCAAACAACGGGTTCATGTCTGACTCGAAGTTTAGGTTCATGTTTGACCTTGTTTCAAACGACGGGTTCAGGTCTGACTCGATGTTTAGGTTCATGTTTGACCTGGTTTCAAACAACTTGTTCATGTCTGACTCGAAGTTTAGGTTCATGTTTGACCTGGTTTCAAACAATGGGTTCATGTTTGATTCAAAGTTTAGGTTCATGTTTGACCTGGTTTCAAACAACGGGTTCATGTCTGACTCGAACTTTAGGTTCATATTTGACCTGGTTTCAAAAGACGGTTTCATGTCTGACTCGAGGTTTAGGTTCATGTTTGACATGGTTTCAAATGACAGGTTCATGTCTGACTAGAAGTTTAGGCTCATTTTTACCCGGTTCAAACGACGGGTTCATGTCTGACTCGAAGTTTAGGTTCAGGTTTGACCTGGTTTCAAATGAGGGGTTCATGTCTGACCTGAAGTTTAGTTTCATGTTTGACCTGGTTCAAATGACGGGTTCATATCTGACTCTAAGTTTAGGTTCATGTTTGCCCTGGTTTCAAACAACGGGTTCATGTCTGACTCGAAGTTTAGTTTCATGTTTTACCTGAGTTCAAACAACGGGTTCATGTCTGACTCGAAGTTTAGGTTCATGTTTGACCTGGTTTCAAACAACGGGTTCATGTCTGACTCGAAGTTTAAGTTCATGTTTGACCTGGCTTCAAATGACGGGTTCATGTCTGACTCGAATTTTAGGTTCATGTTTGACCTGGTTTCAAATAGCGGGTTCATGTCTGACTCGAAGTTTAGGTTCATGTTTGACCTGGTTTCAAACAACGGGTTCATGTCTGACTCGAAGTTTAGGTTCATGTTTTACCTGGTTTCAAACAACGGGTTCATGTCTAACTCGAAGTTTAGGTTCATGTTTGACCTGGTTACAAACAATGGGTTCATGTCTGACTCGAAGTTTAGGTTCATGTTTGACCTGGTTTCAAACGACGGGTTCATGTCTGACTCGATGTTTAGGTTCATGTTTGACCTGGTTTCAAACAACTTGTTCATGTCTGACTCGAAGTTTAGGTTCAAGTTTGACCTGGTTTCAAACAATGGGTTCATGTTTGATTCAAAGTTTAGGTTCACGTTTGACCTGGTTTCAAACAACGGGTTCATGTCTGACTCGAAGTTTAGGTTCATATTTGACCTGGTTTCAAAAGACGGTTTCATGTCTGACTCGAGGTTTAGGTTCATGTTTGACATGGTTTCAAATGACGGGTTCATGTCTGACTAGAAGTTTAGGCTCATGTTTTACCTGGTTCAAACGACGGGTTCATGTCTGACTGGAAGTTTAGGTTCATGTTTGACCTGGTTTCAAACAACGAGTTCATATCTGACTCGAATTTAAGGGTCATGTTTGACCTGAGTTCAAACAACGGGTTCATGTCTAACTCGAAGTTTAGGTTCATGTTTGACCTAGTTTCAAACAACGGGTTCATGTCTGACTCGAAGTTTAAGTTCACGTTTGACCTGGCTTCAAATGTCGGGTTCATATCTGACTCGAAGTTTAGGTTCAAGTTTGACCTGGTTTCAAACAACAGGTTCATGTCTGACTCGAAGTTTAGGTTCATGTTTGACCTGGTTTCAAACAACGGGTTCATGTCTGACTCGAAGTTTAGGTTCATATTTGACCTGGTTTCAAAAGACGGTTTCATGTCTGACTCGAGGTTTAGGTTCATGTTTGACATGGTTTCAAATGACGGGTTCATGTCTGACTAGAAGTTTAGGCTCATGTTTTACCTGGTTCAAACGACGGGTTTATGTCTGACTGAAAGTTTAGGTTCATGTTTGACCTGGTTTCATTCAACGAGTTCATATCTGACTCGAAGTTTAGGTTCATGTTTTACCTGGTTTCAAACAACGGGTTCATGTCTGACTCGAAGTTTAAGTTCCTGTTTGACCTGGCTTCAAATGACGGGTTCATGTCTAACTCGAAGTTTAGGTTCATGTTTGACCTGGTTTCAAACAATGGGTTCATGTCTGACTTGAAGTTTAGGTTCATGTTTGACCTGGTTTCAAACGACGGGTTCATGTCTGACTCGACGTTTAGGATCATGTTTGACCTGGTTTCAAACAACGGGTTCATGTCTGACTCGAAGTTTAGGTTCATGTTTGACCTTGTTTCAAACGACGGGTTCATGTCTGACTCGATGTTTAGGTTCATGTTTGACCTGGTTTCAAACAACTTGTTCATGTCTGACTCGAAGTTTAGGTTCATGTTTGACCTGGTTTCAAACAATGGGTTCATGTTTGATTTAAAGTTTAGGTTCATGTTTGACCTGGTTTCAAACAACGGGTTCATGTCTGACTCGAAGTTTAGGTTCATATTTGACCTGGTTTCAAAAGACGGTTTCATGTCTGACTCGAGGTTTAGGTTCATGTTTGACATGGTTTCAAATGACGGGTTCATGTCTGACTAGAAGTTTAGGCTCATGTTTTACCTGGTTCAAACGACGGGTTCATGTCTGACTCGAAGTTTAGGTTCAGGTTTGACCTGGTTTCAAACAACGGGTTCATGTCTGACTCGAAGTTTAGGTTCATATTTGACCTGGTTTCAAAAGACGGTTTCATGTCTGACTCGAGGTTTAGGTTCATGTTTGACATGGTTTCAAATGACGGGTTCATGTCTGACTAGAAGTTTAGGCTCATGTTTTACCTGGTTCAAACGACGGGTTCATGTCTGACTGGAAGTTTAGGTTCATGTTTGACCTGGTTTCAAACAACGAGTTCATATCTGACTCGAATTTAAGGGTCATGTTTGACCTGAGTTCAAACAACGGGTTCATGTCTAACTCGAAGTTTAGGTTCATGTTTGACCTAGTTTCAAACAACGGGTTCATGTCTGACTCGAAGTTTAAGTTCACGTTTGACCTGGCTTCAAATGTCGGGTTCATATCTGACTCGAAGTTTAGGTTCAAGTTTGACCTGGTTTCAAACAACAGGTTCATGTCTGACTCGAAGTTTAGGTTCATGTTTGACCTGGTTTCAAACAACGGGTTCATGTCTGACTCGAAGTTTAGGTTCATATTTGACCTGGTTTCAAAAGACGGTTTCATGTCTGACTCGAGGTTTAGGTTCATGTTTGACATGGTTTCAAATGACGGGTTCATGTCTGACTAGAAGTTTAGGCTCATGTTTTACCTGGTTCAAACGACGGGTTTATGTCTGACTGAAAGTTTAGGTTCATGTTTGACCTGGTTTCATTCAACGAGTTCATATCTGACTCGAAGTTTAGGTTCATGTTTTACCTGGTTTCAAACAACGGGTTCATGTCTGACTCGAAGTTTAAGTTCCTGTTTGACCTGGCTTCAAATGACGGGTTCATGTCTAACTCGAAGTTTAGGTTCATGTTTGACCTGGTTTCAAACAATGGGTTCATGTCTGACTCGAAGTTTAGGTTCATGTTTGACCTGGTTTCAAACGACGGGTTCATGTCTGACTCGACGTTTAGGATCATGTTTGACCTGGTTTCAAACAACGGGTTCATGTCTGACTCGAAGTTTAGGTTCATGTTTGACCTTGTTTCAAACGACGGGTTCATGTCTGACTCGATGTTTAGGTTCATGTTTGACCTGGTTTCAAACAACTTGTTCATGTCTGACTCGAAGTTTAGGTTCATGTTTGACCTGGTTTCAAACAATGGGTTCATGTTTGATTTAAAGTTTAGGTTCATGTTTGACCTGGTTTCAAACAACGGGTTCATGTCTGACTCGAAGTTTAGGTTCATATTTGACCTGGTTTCAAAAGACGGTTTCATGTCTGACTCGAGGTTTAGGTTCATGTTTGACATGGTTTCAAATGACGGGTTCATGTCTGACTAGAAGTTTAGGCTCATGTTTTACCTGGTTCAAACGACGGGTTCATGTCTGACTCGAAGTTTAGGTTCAGGTTTGACCTGGTTTCAAACAACGGGTTCATGTCTGACTCGAAGTTTAGGTTCATATTTGACCTGGTTTCAAAAGACGGTTTCATGTCTGACTCGAGGTTTAGGTTCATGTTTGACATGGTTTCAAATGACGGGTTCATGTCTGACTAGAAGTTTAGGCTCATGTTTTACCTGGTTCAAACGACGGGTTCATGTCTGACTGGAAGTTTAGGTTCATGTTTGACCTGGTTTCAAACAACGAGTTCATATCTGACTCGAATTTAAGGGTCATGTTTGACCTGAGTTCAAACAACGGGTTCATGTCTAACTCGAAGTTTAGGTTCATGTTTGACCTAGTTTCAAACAACGGGTTCATGTCTGACTCGAAGTTTAAGTTCACGTTTGACCTGGCTTCAAATGACGGGTTCATATCTGACTCGAAGTTTAGGTTCAAGTTTGACCTGGTTTCAAACAACAGGTTCATGTCTGACTCGAAGTTTAGGTTCATGTTTGACCTGGTTTCAAACAACGGGTTCATGTCTGACTCGAAGTTTAGGTTCATATTTGACCTGGTTTCAAAAGACGGTTTCATGTCTGACTCGAGGTTTAGGTTCATGTTTGACATGGTTTCAAATGACGGGTTCATGTCTGACTAGAAGTTTAGGCTCATGTTTTACCTGGTTCAAACGACGGGTTTATGTCTGACTGAAAGTTTAGGTTCATGTTTGACCTGGTTTCATTCAACGAGTTCATATCTGACTCGAAGTTTAGGTTCATGTTTTACCTGGTTTCAAACAACGGGTTCATGTCTGACTCGAAGTTTAAGTTCCTGTTTGACCTGGCTTCAAATGACGGGTTCATGTCTAACTCGAAGTTTAGGTTCATGTTTGACCTGGTTTCAAACAATGGGTTCATGTCTGACTCGAAGTTTAGGTTCATGTTTGACCTGGTTTCAAACGACGGGTTCATGTCTGACTCGACGTTTAGGATCATGTTTGACCTGGTTTCAAACAACGGGTTCATGTCTGACTCGAAGTTTAGGTTCATGTTTGACCTTGTTTCAAACGACGGGTTCATGTCTGACTCGATGTTTAGGTTCATGTTTGACCTGGTTTCAAACAACTTGTTCATGTCTGACTCGAAGTTTAGGTTCATGTTTGACCTGGTTTCAAACAATGGGTTCATGTTTGATTTAAAGTTTAGGTTCATGTTTGACCTGGTTTCAAACAACGGGTTCATGTCTGACTCGAAGTTTAGGTTCATATTTGACCTGGTTTCAAAAGACGGTTTCATGTCTGACTCGAGGTTTAGGTTCATGTTTGACATGGTTTCAAATGACGGGTTCATGTCTGACTAGAAGTTTAGGCTCATGTTTTACCTGGTTCAAACGACGGGTTCATGTCTGACTCGAAGTTTAGGTTCAGGTTTGACCTGGTTTCAAACGAGGGGTTCATGTCTGACTCGAAGCTTAGGTTCATGTTTGACCTGGTTCAAATGACGGGTTCATGTCTGACTCGAAGTTTAGGTTCATGTTTGACCTGGTTTCAAACAACGGGTTCATGTCTGACTCGAAGTTTAGTTTCATGTTTTACCTGAGTTCAAACAACGGGTTCATGTCTGACTCAAAGTTTAGGTTCATGTTTGACCTGGTTTCAAACAACGGGTTCATGTCTGACTCGAAGTTTAAGTTCATGTTTGACCTGGCTTCAAATGACGGGTTCATGTCTGACTCGAATTTTAGGTTCATGTTTGACCTGGTTTCAAATAGCGGGTTCATGTCTGACTCGAAGTTTAGGTTCATGTTTGACCTGGTTTCAAACAACGGGTTCATGTCTGACTCGAAGTTTAGGTTCATGTTTTACCTGGTTTCAAACAACGGGTTCATGTCTAACTCGAAGTTTAGGTTCATGTTTGACCTGGTTTCAAACAATGGGTTCATGTCTGACTCGAAGTTTAGGTTCATGTTTGACCTGGTTTCAAACGACGGGTTCATGTCTGACTCGATGTTTAGGTTCATGTTTGACCTGGTTTCAAACAACTTGTTCATGTCTGACTCGAAGTTTAGGTTCAAGTTTGACCTGGTTTCAAACAATGGGTTCATGTTTGATTCAAAGTTTAGGTTCACGTTTGACCTGGTTTCAAACAACGGGTTCATGTCTGACTCGAAGTTTAGGTTCATATTTGACCTGGTTTCAAAAGACGGTTTCATGTCTGACTCGAGGTTTAGGTTCATGTTTGACATGGTTTCAAATGACGGGTTCATGTCTGACTAGAAGTTTAGGCTCATGTTTTACCTGGTTCAAACGACGGGTTCATGTCTGACTGGAAGTTTAGGTTCATGTTTGACCTGGTTTCAAACAACGAGTTCATATCTGACTCGAATTTAAGGGTCATGTTTGACCTGAGTTCAAACAACGGGTTCATGTCTAACTCGAAGTTTAGGTTCATGTTTGACCTAGTTTCAAACAACGGGTTCATGTCTGACTCGAAGTTTAAGTTCACGTTTGACCTGGCTTCAAATGTCGGGTTCATATCTGACTCGAAGTTTAGGTTCAAGTTTGACCTGGTTTCAAACAACAGGTTCATGTCTGACTCGAAGTTTAGGTTCATGTTTGACCTGGTTTCAAACAACGGGTTCATGTCTGACTCGAAGTTTAGGTTCATATTTGACCTGGTTTCAAAAGACGGTTTCATGTCTGACTCGAGGTTTAGGTTCATGTTTGACATGGTTTCAAATGACGGGTTCATGTCTGACTAGAAGTTTAGGCTCATGTTTTACCTGGTTCAAACGACGGGTTTATGTCTGACTGAAAGTTTAGGTTCATGTTTGACCTGGTTTCATTCAACGAGTTCATATCTGACTCGAAGTTTAGGTTCATGTTTTACCTGGTTTCAAACAACGGGTTCATGTCTGACTCGAAGTTTAAGTTCCTGTTTGACCTGGCTTCAAATGACGGGTTCATGTCTAACTCGAAGTTTAGGTTCATGTTTGACCTGGTTTCAAACAATGGGTTCATGTCTGACTCGAAGTTTAGGTTCATGTTTGACCTGGTTTCAAACGACGGGTTCATGTCTGACTCGACGTTTAGGATCATGTTTGACCTGGTTTCAAACAACGGGTTCATGTCTGACTCGAAGTTTAGGTTCATGTTTGACCTTGTTTCAAACGACGGGTTCATGTCTGACTCGATGTTTAGGTTCATGTTTGACCTGGTTTCAAACAACTTGTTCATGTCTGACTCGAAGTTTAGGTTCATGTTTGACCTGGTTTCAAACAATGGGTTCATGTTTGATTTAAAGTTTAGGTTCATGTTTGACCTGGTTTCAAACAACGGGTTCATGTCTGACTCGAAGTTTAGGTTCATATTTGACCTGGTTTCAAAAGACGGTTTCATGTCTGACTCGAGGTTTAGGTTCATGTTTGACATGGTTTCAAATGACGGGTTCATGTCTGACTAGAAGTTTAGGCTCATGTTTTACCTGGTTCAAACGACGGGTTCATGTCTGACTCGAAGTTTAGGTTCAGGTTTGACCTGGTTTCAAACAACGGGTTCATGTCTGACTCGAAGTTTAGGTTCATATTTGACCTGGTTTCAAAAGACGGTTTCATGTCTGACTCGAGGTTTAGGTTCATGTTTGACATGGTTTCAAATGACGGGTTCATGTCTGACTAGAAGTTTAGGCTCATGTTTTACCTGGTTCAAACGACGGGTTCATGTCTGACTGGAAGTTTAGGTTCATGTTTGACCTGGTTTCAAACAACGAGTTCATATCTGACTCGAATTTAAGGGTCATGTTTGACCTGAGTTCAAACAACGGGTTCATGTCTAACTCGAAGTTTAGGTTCATGTTTGACCTAGTTTCAAACAACGGGTTCATGTCTGACTCGAAGTTTAAGTTCACGTTTGACCTGGCTTCAAATGACGGGTTCATATCTGACTCGAAGTTTAGGTTCAAGTTTGACCTGGTTTCAAACAACAGGTTCATGTCTGACTCGAAGTTTAGGTTCATGTTTGACCTGGTTTCAAACAACGGGTTCATGTCTGACTCGAAGTTTAGGTTCATATTTGACCTGGTTTCAAAAGACGGTTTCATGTCTGACTCGAGGTTTAGGTTCATGTTTGACATGGTTTCAAATGACGGGTTCATGTCTGACTAGAAGTTTAGGCTCATGTTTTACCTGGTTCAAACGACGGGTTTATGTCTGACTGAAAGTTTAGGTTCATGTTTGACCTGGTTTCATTCAACGAGTTCATATCTGACTCGAAGTTTAGGTTCATGTTTTACCTGGTTTCAAACAACGGGTTCATGTCTGACTCGAAGTTTAAGTTCCTGTTTGACCTGGCTTCAAATGACGGGTTCATGTCTAACTCGAAGTTTAGGTTCATGTTTGACCTGGTTTCAAACAATGGGTTCATGTCTGACTCGAAGTTTAGGTTCATGTTTGACCTGGTTTCAAACGACGGGTTCATGTCTGACTCGACGTTTAGGATCATGTTTGACCTGGTTTCAAACAACGGGTTCATGTCTGACTCGAAGTTTAGGTTCATGTTTGACCTTGTTTCAAACGACGGGTTCATGTCTGACTCGATGTTTAGGTTCATGTTTGACCTGGTTTCAAACAACTTGTTCATGTCTGACTCGAAGTTTAGGTTCATGTTTGACCTGGTTTCAAACAATGGGTTCATGTTTGATTTAAAGTTTAGGTTCATGTTTGACCTGGTTTCAAACAACGGGTTCATGTCTGACTCGAAGTTTAGGTTCATATTTGACCTGGTTTCAAAAGACGGTTTCATGTCTGACTCGAGGTTTAGGTTCATGTTTGACATGGTTTCAAATGACGGGTTCATGTCTGACTAGAAGTTTAGGCTCATGTTTTACCTGGTTCAAACGACGGGTTCATGTCTGAATCGAAGTTTAGGTTCAGGTTTGACCTGGTTTCAAACGAGTGGTTCATGTCTGACTCGAAGCTTAGGTTCATGTTTGACCTGGTTCAAATGACGGGTTCATGTCTGACTCGAAGTTTAGGTTCATGTTTGACCTGGTTTCAAACAACGGGTTCATGTCTGACTCGAAGTTTAGTTTCATGTTTTACCTGAGTTCAAACAACGGGTTCATGTCTGACTCAAAGTTTAGGTTCATGTTTGACCTGGTTTCAAACAACGGGTTCATGTCTGACTCGAAGTTTAAGTTCATGTTTGACCTGGCTTCAAATGACGGGTTCATGTCTGACTCGAATTTTAGGTTCATGTTTGACCTGGTTTCAAATAGCGGGTTCATGTCTGACTCGAAGTTTAGGTTCATGTTTGACCTGGTTTCAAACAACGGGTTCATGTCTGACTCGAAGTTTAGGTTCATGTTTTACCTGGTTTCAAACAACGGGTTCATGTCTAACTCGAAGTTTAGGTTCATGTTTGACCTGGTTTCAAACAATGGGTTCATGTCTGACTCGAAGTTTAGGTTCATGTTTGACCTGGTTTCAAACGACGGGTTCATGTCTGACTCGATGTTTAGGTTCATGTTTGACCTGGTTTCAAACAACTTGTTCATGTCTGACTCGAAGTTTAGGTTCAAGTTTGACCTGGTTTCAAACAATGGGTTCATGTTTGATTCAAAGTTTAGGTTCACGTTTGACCTGGTTTCAAACAACGGGTTCATGTCTGACTCGAAGTTTAGGTTCATATTTGACCTGGTTTCAAAAGACGGTTTCATGTCTGACTCGAGGTTTAGGTTCATGTTTGACATGGTTTCAAATGACGGGTTCATGTCTGACTAGAAGTTTAGGCTCATGTTTTACCTGGTTCAAACGACGGGTTCATGTCTGACTGGAAGTTTAGGTTCATGTTTGACCTGGTTTCAAACAACGAGTTCATATCTGACTCGAATTTAAGGGTCATGTTTGACCTGAGTTCAAACAACGGGTTCATGTCTGACTCGAAGTTTAGGTTCATGTTTGACCTAGTTTCAAACAACGGGTTCATGTCTGACTCGAAGTTTAAGTTCACGTTTGACCTGGCTTCAAATGACGGGTTCATATCTGACTCGAAGTTTAGGTTCAAGTTTGACCTGGTTTCAAACAACAGGTTCATGTCTGACTCGAAGTTTAGGTTGATGTTTGACCTGGTTTCAAACAACGGGTTCATGTCTGACTCGAAGTTTAGGTTCATATTTGACCTGGTTTCAAAAGACGGTTTCATGTCTGACTCGAGGTTTAGGTTCATGTTTGACATGGTTTCAAATGACGGGTTCATGTCTGACTAGAAGTTTAGGCTCATGTTTTACCTGGTTCAAACGACGGGTTTATGTCTGACTGAAAGTTTAGGTTCATGTTTGACCTGGTTTCATTCAACGAGTTCATATCTGACTCGAAGTTTAGGTTCATGTTTTACCTGGTTTCAAACAACGGGTTCATGTCTGACTCGAAGTTTAAGTTCCTGTTTGACCTGGCTTCAAATGACGGGTTCATGTCTGACTCGAAGTTTAGGTTCATGTTTGACCTGGTTTCAAACGACGGGTTCATGTCTGACTCGACGTTTAGGATCATGTTTGACCTGGTTTCAAACAACGGGTTCATGTCTGACTCGAAGTTTAGGTTCATGTTTGACCTTGTTTTAAACGACGGGTTCATGTCTGACTCGATGTTTAGGTTCATGTTTGACCTGGTTTCAAACAACTTGTTCATGTCTGACTCGAAGTTTAGGTTCATGTTTGACCTGGTTTCAAACAATGGGTTCATGTTTGATTTAAAGTTTAGGTTCATGTTTGACCTGGTTTCAAACAACGGGTTCATGTCTGACTCGAAGTTTAGGTTCGTATTTGACCTGGTTTCAAAAGACGGTTTCATGTTTGACTCGAGGTTTAGGTTCATGTTTGACATGGTTTCAAATGACGGGTTCATGTCTGACTAGAAGTTTAGGCTCATGTTTTACCTGGTTCAAACGACGGGTTCATGTCTGACTCGAAGTTTAGGTTCAGGTTTGACCTGGTTTCAAACGAGGGGTTCATGTCTGACTCGAAGCTTAGGTTCATGTTTGACCTGGTTCAAATGACGGGTTCATGTCTGACTCGAAGTTTAGGTTCATGTTTGACCTGGTTTCAAACAACGGGTTCATGTCTGACTCGAAGTTTAGTTTCATGTTTTACCTGAGTTCAAACAACGGGTTCATGTCTGACTCGAAGTTTAGGTTCATGTTTGACCTGGTTTCAAACAACGGGTTCATGTCTGACTCGAAGTTTAAGTTCATGTTTGACCTGGCTTCAAATGACGGGTTCATGTCTGACTCGAATTTTAGGTTCATGTTTGACCTGGTTTCAAATAGCGGGTTCATGTCTGACTCGAAGTTTAGGTTCATGTTTGACCTGGTTTCAAACAACGGGTTCATGTCTGACTCGAAGTTTAGGTTCATGTTTTACCTGGTTTCAAACAACGGGTTCATGTCTAACTCGAAGTTTAGGTTCATGTTTGACCTGGTTTCAAACAATGGGTTCATGTCTGACTCGAAGTTTAGGTTCATGTTTGACCTGGTTTCAAACGACGGGTTCATGTCTGACTCGATGTTTAGGTTCATGTTTGACCTGGTTTCAAACAACTTGTTCATGTCTGACTTGAAGTTTAGGTTCAAGTTTGACCTGGTTTCAAACAATGGGTTCATGTTTGATTCAAAGTTTAGGTTCACGTTTGACCTGGTTTCAAACAACGGGTTCATGTCTGACTCGAAGTTTAGGTTCATATTTGACCTGGTTTCAAAAGACGGTTTCATGTCTGACTCGAGGTTTAGGTTCATGTTTGACATGGTTTCAAATGACGGGTTCATGTCTGACTAGAAGTTTAGGCTCATGTTTTACCTGGTTCAAACGACGGGTTCATGTCTGACTGGAAGTTTAGGTTCATGTTTGACCTGGTTTCAAACAACGAGTTCATATCTGACTCAAATTTAAGGGTCATGTTTGACCTGAGTTCAAACAACGGGTTCATGTCTGACTCGAAGTTTAGGTTCATGTTTGACCTAGTTTCAAACAACGGGTTCATGTCTGACTCGAAGTTTAAGTTCACGTTTGACCTGGCTTCAAATGACGGGTTCATATCTGACTCGAAGTTTAGGTTCAAGTTTGACCTGGTTTCAAACAACAGGTTCATGTCTGACTCGAAGTTTAGGTTCATGTTTGACCTGGTTTCAAACAACGGGTTCATGTCTGACTCGAAGTTTAGGTTCATATTTGACCTGGTTTCAAAAGACGGTTTCATGTCTGACTCGAGGTTTAGGTTCATGTTTGACATGGTTTCAAATGACGGGTTCATGTCTGACTAGAAGTTTAGGCTCATGTTTTACCTGGTTCAAACGACGGGTTTATGTCTGACTGAAAGTTTAGGTTCATGTTTGACCTGGTTTCATTCAACGAGTTCATATCTGACTCGAAGTTTAGGTTCATGTTTTACCTGGTTTCAAACAACGGGTTCATGTCTGACTCGAAGTTTAAGTTCCTGTTTGACCTGGCTTCAAATGACGGGTTCATGTCTAACTCGAAGTTTAGGTTCATGTTTGACCTGGTTTCAAACAATGGGTTCATGTCTGACTCGAAGTTTAGGTTCATGTTTGACCTGGTTTCAAACGACGGGTTCATGTCTGACTCGACGTTTAGGATCATGTTTGACCTGGTTTCAAACAACGGGTTCATGTCTGACTCGAAGTTTAGGTTCATGTTTGACCTTGTTTCAAACGACGGGTTCATGTCTGACTCGATGTTTAGGTTCATGTTTGACCTGGTTTCAAACAACTTGTTCATGTCTGACTCGAAGTTTAGGTTCATGTTTGACCTGGTTTCAAACAATGGGTTCATGTTTGATTTAAAGTTTAGGTTCATGTTTGACCTGGTTTCAAACAACGGGTTCATGTCTGACTCGAAGTTTAGGTTCATATTTGACCTGGTTTCAAAAGACGGTTTCATGTCTGACTCGAGGTTTAGGTTCATGTTTGAAATGGTTTCAAATGACGGGTTCATGTCTGACTAGAAGTTTAGGCTCATGTTTTACCTGGTTCAAACGACGGGTTCATGTCTGACTCGAAGTTTAGGTTCAGGTTTGACCTGGTTTCAAACGAGGGGTTCATGTCTGACTCGAAGCTTAGGTTCATGTTTGACCTGGTTCAAATGACGGGTTCATGTCTGACTCGAAGTTTAGGTTCATGTTTGACCTGGTTTCAAACAACGGGTTCATGTCTGACTCGAAGTTTAGTTTCATGTTTTACCTGAGTTCAAACAACGGGTTCATGTCTGACTCGAAGTTTAGGTTCATGTTTGACCTGGTTTCAAACAACGGGTTCATGTCTGACTCGAAGTTTAAGTTCATGTTTGACCTGGCTTCAAATGACGGGTTCATGTCTGACTCGAATTTTAGGTTCATGTTTGACCTGGTTTCAAACAACAGGTTCATGTCCGACTCGAAGTTTAGGTTCATGTTTAACTTGGTTTCAAACAACGGGTTCATGTCTGACTCGAAGTTTAGGTTCATGTTTTACCTGGTTTCAAACAACGGGTTCATGTCTGACTCGAAGTTTAAGTTCCTGTTTGACCTGGCTTTAAATGACGGGTTCATGTCTAACTCGAAGTTTAGGTTCATGTTTGACCTGGTTTCAAACAATGGGTTCATGTCTAACTCGAAGTTTAGGTTCATGTTTGACCTGGTTTCAAACGACGGGTTCATGTCTGACTCGACGTTTAGGATCATGTTTGACCTGGTTTCAAACAACGGGTTCATGTCTGACTCGAAGTTTAGGTTCATGTTTGACCTTGTTTCAAACGACGGGTTCATGTCTGACTCGATGTTTAGGTTCATGTTTGACCTGGTTTCAAACAACTTGTTCATGTCTGACTCGAAGTTTAGGTTCATGTTTGACCTGGTTTCAAACAATGGGTTCATGTTTGATTTAAAGTTTAGGTTCATGTTTGACCTGGTTTCAAACAACGGGTTCATGTCTGACTCGAAGTTTAGGTTCATATTTGACCTGGTTTCAAAAGACGGTTTCATGTCTGACTCGAGATTTAGGTTCATGTTTGACATGGTTTCAAATGACGGGTTCATGTCTGACTAGAAGTTTAGGCTCATGTTTTACCTGGTTCAAACGACGGGTTCATGTCTGACTCGAAGTTTAGGTTCAGGTTTGACCTGGTTTCAAACGAGGGGTTCATGTCTGACTCGAAGCTTAGGTTCATGTTTGACCTGGTTCAAATGACGGGTTCATGTCTGACTCGAAGTTTAGGTTCATGTTTGACCTGGTTTCAAACAACGGGTTCATGTCTGACTCGAAGTTTAGTTTCATGTTTTACCTGAGTTCAAACAACGGGTTCATGTCTGACTCGAAGTTTAGGTTCTTGTTTGACCTGGTTTCAAACAACGGGTTCATGTCTGACTCGAAGTTTAAGTTCATGTTTGACCTGGCTTCAAATGACGGGTTCATGTCTGACTCGAATTTTAGGTTCATGTTTGACCTGGTTTCAAACAACAGGTTCATGTCCGACTCGAAGTTTAGGTTCATGTTTAACTTGGTTTCAAACAACGGGTTCATGTCTGACTCGAAGTTTAGGTTCATGTTTTACCTGGTTTCAAACAACGGGTTCATGTCTGACTCGAAGTTTAAGTTCCTGTTTGACCTGGCTTCAAATGACGGGTTCATGTCTAACTCGAAGTTTAGGTTCATCTTAGACCTGGTTTCAAACAATGGGTTCATGTCTGACTCGAACTTTAGGTTCATGTTTGACCTGGTTTCAAACGACGGGTTCATGTCTGACTCGACGTTTAGGATCATGTTTGACCTGGTTTCAAACAACGGGTTCATGTCTGACTCGAAGTTTAGGTTCATGTTTGACCTTGTTTCAAACGACGGGTTCATGTCTGACTCGATGTTTAGGTTCATGTTTGACCTGGTTTCAAACAACTTGTTCATGTCTGACTCGAAGTTTAGGTTCATGTTTGACCTGGTTTCAAACAATGGGTTCATGTTTGATTCAAAGTTTAGGTTCATGTTTGACGGGGTTTCAAACAACGGGTTCATGTCTGACTCGAAGTTTAGGTTCATATTTGACCTGGTTTCAAAAGACGGTTTCATGTCTGACTCGAGGTTTAGGTTCATGTTTGACATGGTTTCAAATGACGGGTTCATGTCTGACTAGAAGTTTAGGCTCATGTTTTACCTGGTTCAAACGACGGGTTCATGTCTGACTGGAAGTTTAGGTTCATGTTTGACCTGGTTTCAAACAACGAGTTCATATCTGACTCGAATTTAAGGGTCATGTTTGACCTGAGTTCAAACAACGGGTTCATGTCTGACTCGAAGTTTAGGTTCATGTTTGACCTAGTTTCAAACAACGGGTTCATGTCTGACTCGAAGTTTAGGTTCATGTTTGACCTGGTTTCAAACAATGGGTTCATGTCTGACTCGAAGTTTAGGTTCATGTTTGACCTGGTTTCAAACGACGGGTTCATGTCTGACTTGACGTTTAGGATCATGTTTGACCTGGTTTCAAACAATGGGTTCATGTCTGACTCGAAGTTTAGGTTCATGTTTGACCTTGTTTCAAACGACGGGTTCATGTCTGACTCGATGTTTAGGTTCATGTTTGACCTGGTTTCAAACAACTTGTTCATGTCTGACTCGAAGTTTAGGTTCATGTTTGACCTGGTTTCAAACAATGGGTTCATGTTTGATTCAAAGTTTAGGTTCATGTTTGAGCTGGTTTCAAACAACGGGTTCATGTCTGACTCGAAGTTTAGGTTCATATTTGACCTGGTTTCAAAAGACGGTTTCATGTCTGACTCGAGGTTTAGGTTCATGTTTGACATGGTTTCAAATGACGGGTTCATGTCTGACTAGAAGTTTAGGCTCATGTTTTACCTGGTTCAAACGACGGGTTCATGTCTGACTCGAAGTTTAGGTTCAGGTTTGACCTGGATTCAAACGAGGGGTTCATGTCTGACTCGAAGCATAGGTTCATGTTTGACCTGGTTCAAATGACGGGTTCATGTCTGACTCGAAGTTTAGGTTCATGTTTGACCTGGTTTCAAACAACGGGTTCATGTCTGACTCGAAGTTTAGTTTCATGTTTTACCTGAGTTCAAACAACGGGTTCATGTCTGACTCGAAGTTTAGGTTCATGTTTGACCTGGTTTTAAACAACGGGTTCATGTCTGACTCGAAGTTTAAGTTCATGTTTGACCTGGCTTCAAATGACGGGTTCATGTCTGACTCGAATTTTAGGTTCATGTTTGACCTGGTTTCAAACAACAGGTTCATGTCCGACTCGAAGTTTAGGTTCATGTTTAACTTGGTTTCAAACAACGGGTTCAAGTCTGACTCGAATTTAAGGGTCATGTTTGACCTGAGTTCAAACAACGGGTTCATGTCTGACTCGAAGTTTAGGTTCATGTTTGACCTAGTTTCAAACAACGGGTTCATGTCTGACTCGAAGTTTAGGTTCATGTTTGACCTGGTTTCAAACAATGGGTTCATGTCTGACTCGAAGTTTAGGTTCATGTTTGACCTGGTTTCAAACGACGGGTTCATGTCTGACTCGACGTTTAGGATCATGTTTGACCTGGTTTCAAACAACGGGTTCATGTCTGACTCGAAGTTTAGGTTCATGTTTGACCTTGTTTCAAACGACGGGTTCATATCTGACTCGATGTTTAGGTTCATGTTTGGCCTGGTTTCAAACAACTTGTTCATGTCTGACTCGAAGTTTAGGTTCATGTTTGACCTGGTTTCAAACAATGGGTTCATGTTTGATTCAAAGTTTAGGTTCATGTTTGACCTGGTTTCAAACAACGGGTTCATGTCTGACTCGAAGTTTAGGTTCATATTTGACCTGGTTTCAAAAGACGGTTTCATGTCTGACTCGAGGTTTAGGTTCATGTTTGACATGGTTTCAAATGACGGGTTCATGTCTGACTAGAAGTTTAGGCTCATGTTTTACCTGGTTCAAACGACGGGTTCATGTCTGACTCGAAGTTTAGGTTCAGGTTTGACCTGGTTTCAAACGAGGGGTTCATGTCTGACTCGAAGCTTAGGTTCATGTTTGACCTGGTTCAAATGACGGGTTCATGTCTGACTCGAAGTTTAGGTTCATGTTTGACCTGGTTTCAAACAACGGGTTCATGTCTGACTCGAAGTTTAGTTTCATGTTTTACCTGAGTTCAAACAACGGGTTCATGTCTGACTCGAAGTTTAGGTTCTTGTTTGACCTGGTTTCAAACAACGGGTTCATGTCTGACTCGAAGTTTAAGTTCATGTTTGACCTGGCTTCAAATGATGGGTTCATGTCTGACTCGAATTTTAGGGTCATGTTTGACCTGGTTTCAAACAACAGGTTCATGTCCGACTCGAAGTTTAGGTTCATGTTTAACTTGGTTTCAAACAACGGGTTCATGTCTGACTCGAAGTTTAGGTTCATGTTTTACCTGGTTTCAAACAACGGGTTCATGTCTGACTCGAAGTTTAAGTTCCTGTTTGACCTGGCTTCAAATGACGGGTTCATGTCTAACTCGAAGTTTAGGTTCATCTTAGACCTGGTTTCAAACAATGGGTTCATGTCTGACTCGAAGTTTAGGTTCATGTTTGACCTGGTTTCAAACGACGGGTTCATGTCTGACTCGACGTTTAGGATCATGTTTGACCTGGTTTCAAACAACGGGTTCATGTCTGACTCGAAGTTTAGGTTCATGTTTGACCTTATTTCAAACGACGGGTTCATGTCTGACTCGATGTTTAGGTTCATGTTTGACCTGGTTTCAAACAACTTGTTCATGTCTGACTCGAAGTTTAGGTTCATGTTTGACCTGGTTTCAAACAATGGGTTCATGTTTGATTCAAAGTTTAGGTTCATGTTTGACGGGGTTTCAAACAACGGGTTCATGTCTGACTCGAAGTTTAGGTTCATATTTGACCTGGTTTCAAAAGACGGTTTCATGTCTGACTCGAGGTTTAGGTTCATGTTTGACCTGGTTTCAAACAATGGGTTCATGTCTGACTCGAAGTTTAGGTTCATGTTTGACCTGGTTTCAAACGACGGGTTCATGTCTGACTCGACGTTTAGGATCATGTTTGACCTGGTTTCAAACAACGGGTTCATGTCTGACTCGAAGTTTAGGTTCATGTTTGACCTTGTTTCAAACGACGGGTTCATATCTGACTCGATGTTTAGGTTCATGTTTGACCTGGTTTCAAACAACTTGTTCATGTCTGACTCGAAGTTTAGGTTCATGTTTGACCTGGTTTCAAACAATGGGTTCATGTTTGATTCAAAGTTTAGGTTCATGTTTGACCTGGTTTCAAACAACGGGTTCATGTCTGACTCGAAGTTTAGGTTCATATTTGACCTGGTTTCAAAAGACGGTTTCATGTCTGACTCGAGGTTTAGGTTCATGTTTGACATGGTTTCAAACGACGGGTTCATGTCTGACTAGAAGTTTAGGCTCATGTTTTACCTGGTTCAAACGACGGGTTCATGTCTGACTCGAAGTTTAGGTTCAGGTTTGACCTGGTTTCAAACGAGGGGTTCATGTCTGACTCGAAGCTTAGGTTCATGTTTGACCTGGTTCAAATGACGGGTTCATGTCTGACTCGAAGTTTAGGTTCATATTTGACCTGGTTTCAAAAGACGGTTTCATGTCTGACTCGAGGTTTAGGTTCATGTTTGACATGGTTTCAAATGACGGGTTCATGTCTGACTAGAAGTTTAGGCTCATGTTTTACCTGGTTCAAACGACGGGTTCATGTCTGACTCGAAGTTTAGGTTCAGGTTTGACCTGGTTTCAAACGAGGGGTTCATGTCTGACTCGAAGCTTAGGTTCATGTTTGACCTGGTTCAAATGACGGGTTCATGTCTGACTCGAATTTTAGGTTCATGTTTGACCTGGTTTCAAACAACGGGTTCATGTCTGACTCGAAGTTTAGTTTCATGTTTTACCTGAGTTCAAACAACGGGTTCATGTCTGACTCGAAGTTTAGGTTCATGTTTGACCTGGTTTCAAACAACGGGTTCATATCTGACTCGAAGTTTAAGTTCATGTTTGACCTGGCTTCAAATGACGGGTTCATGTCTGACTCGAATTTTAGGTTCATGTTTGACCTGGTTTCAAACAACAGGTTCATGTCCGACTCGAAGTTTAGGTTCATGTTTAACTTGGTTTCAAACAACGGGTTCATGTCTGACTCGAAGTTTAGGTTCATGTTTTACCTGGTTTCAAACAACGGGTTCATGTCTGACTCGAAGTTTAAGTTCCTGTTTGACCTGGCTTCAAATGACGGGTTCATGTCTAACTCGAAGTTTAGGTTCATCTTAGACCTGGTTTCAAACAATGGGTTCATGTCTGATTCGAAGTTTAGGTTCATGTTTGACCTGGTTTCAAACGACGGGTTCATGTCTGACTCGACGTTTAGGATCATGTTTGACCTGGTTTCAAACAACGGGTTCATGTCTGACTCGAAGTTTAGGTTCATGTTTGACCTTGTTTCAAACGACGGGTTCATGTCTGACTCGATGTTTAGGTTCATGTTTGACCTGGTTTCAAACAACTTGTTCATGTCTGACTCGAAGTTTAGGTTCATGTTTGACCTGGTTTCAAACAATGGGTTCATGTTTGATTCAAAGTTTAGGTTCATGTTTGACCGGGTTTCAAACAACGGGTTCATGTCTGACTCGAAGTTTAGGTTCATATTTGACCTGGTTTCAAAAGACGGTTTCATGTCTGACTCGAGGTTTAGGTTCATGTTTGACATGGTTTCAAATGACGGGTTCATGTATGACTAGAAGTTTAGACTCATGTTTTACCTGGTTCAAACGACGGGTTCATGTCTGACTGGAAGTTTAGGTTCATGTTTGACCTGGTTTCAAACAACGAGTTCATATCTGACTCGAATTTAAGGGTCATGTTTGACCTGAGTTCAAACAACGGGTTCATGTCTGACTCGAAGTTTAGGTTCATGTTTGACCTAGTTTCAAACAACGGGTTCATGTCTGACTCGAAGTTTAGGTTCATGTTTGACCTGGTTTCAAACAATGGGTTCATGTCTGACTCGAAGTTTAGGTTCATGTTTGACCTGGTTTCAAACGACGGGTTCATGTCTGACTCGACGTTTAGGATCATGTTTGACCTGGTTTCAAACAACGGGTTCATGTCTGACTCGAAGTTTAGGTTCATGTTTGACCTTGTTTCAAACGACGGGTTCATGTCTGACTCGATGTTTAGGTTCATGTTTGACCTGGTTTCAAACAACTTGTTAATGTCTGACTCGAAGTTTAGGTTCATGTTTGACCTGGTTTCAAACAATGGGTTCATGTTTGATTCAAAGTTTAGGTTCATGTTTGACCTGGTTTCAAACAACGGGTTCATGTCTGACTCGAAGTTTAGGTTCATATTTGACCTGGTTTCAAAAGACGGTTTCATGTCTGACTCGAGGTTTAGGTTCATGTTTGACATGGTTTCAAATGACGGGTTCATGTCTGACTAGAAGTTTAGGCTCATGTTTTACCTGGTTCAAACGACGGGTTCATGTCTGACTCGAAGTTTAGGTTCAGGTTTGACCTGGTTTCAAACGAGGGGTTCATGTCTGACTCGAAGCTTAGGTTCATGTTTGACCTGGTTCAAATGACGGGTTCATGTCTGACTCGAATTTTAGGTTCATGTTTGACCTGGTTTCAAACAACGGGTTCATGTCTGACTCGAAGTTTAGTTTCATGTTTTACCTGAGTTCAAACAACGGGTTCATGTCTGACTCGAAGTTTAGGTTCATGTTTGACCTGGTTTCAAACAACGGGTTCATATCTGACTCGAAGTTTAAGTTCATGTTTGACCTGGCTTCAAATGACGGGTTCATGTCTGACTCGAATTTTAGGTTCATGTTTGACCTGGTTTCAAACAACAGGTTCATGTCCGACTCGAAGTTTAGGTTCATGTTTAACTTGGTTTCAAACAACGGGTTCATGTCTGACTCGAAGTTTAGGTTCATGTTTTACCTGGTTTCAAACAACGGGTTCATGTCTGACTCGAAGTTTAAGTTCCTGTTTGACCTGGCTTCAAATGACGGGTTCATGTCTAACTCGAAGTTTAGGTTCATCTTAGACCTGGTTTCAAACAATGGGTTCATGTCTGATTCGAAGTTTAGGTTCATGTTTGACCTGGTTTCAAACGACGGGTTCATGTCTGACTCGACGTTTAGGATCATGTTTGACCTGGTTTCAAACAACGGGTTCATGTCTGACTCGAAGTTTAGGTTCATGTTTGACCTTGTTTCAAACGACGGGTTCATGTCTGACTCGATGTTTAGGTTCATGTTTGACCTGGTTTCAAACAACTTGTTCATGTCTGACTCGAAGTTTAGGTTCATGTTTGACCTGGTTTCAAACAATGGGTTCATGTTTGATTCAAAGTTTAGGTTCATGTTTGACCGGGTTTCAAACAACGGGTTCATGTCTGACTCGAAGTTTAGGTTCATATTTGACCTGGTTTCAAAAGACGGTTTCATGTCTGACTCGAGGTTTAGGTTCATGTTTGACATGGTTTCAAATGACGGGTTCATGTATGACTAGAAGTTTAGACTCATGTTTTACCTGGTTCAAACGACGGGTTCATGTCTGACTGGAAGTTTAGGTTCATGTTTGACCTGGTTTCAAACAACGAGTTCATATCTGACTCGAATTTAAGGGTCATGTTTGACCTGAGTTCAAACAACGGGTTCATGTCTGACTCGAAGTTTAGGTTCATGTTTGACCTAGTTTCAAACAACGGGTTCATGTCTGACTCGAAGTTTAGGTTCATGTTTGACCTGGTTTCAAACAATGGGTTCATGTCTGACTCGAAGTTTAGGTTCATGTTTGACCTGGTTTCAAACGACGGGTTCATGTCTGACTCGACGTTTAGGATCATGTTTGACCTGGTTTCAAACAACGAGTTCATGTCTGACTCGAAGTTTAGGTTCATGTTTGACCTTGTTTCAAACGACGGGTTCATGTCTGACTCGATGTTTAGGTTCATGTTTGACCTGGTTTCAAACAACTTGTTAATGTCTGACTCGAAGTTTAGGTTCATGTTTGACCTGGTTTCAAACAATGGGTTCATGTTTGATTCAAAGTTTAGGTTCATGTTTGACCTGGTTTCAAACAACGGGTTCATGTCTGACTCGAAGTTTAGGTTCATATTTGACCTGGTTTCAAAAGACGGTTTCATGTCTGACTCGAGGTTTAGGTTCATGTTTGACATGGTTTCAAATGACGGGTTCATGTCTGACTAGAAGTTTAGGCTCATGTTTTACCTGGTTCAAACGACGGGTTCATGTCTGACTCGAAGTTTAGGTTCAGGTTTGACCTGGTTTCAAACGAGGGGTTCATGTCTGACTCGAAGCTTAGGTTCATGTTTGACCTGGTTCAAATGACGGGTTCATGTCTGACTCGAAGTTTAGGTTCATGTTTGACCTGGTTTCAAACAACGGGTTCATGTCTGACTCGAAGTTTTGTTTCATGTTTTACCTGAGTTCAAACAACGGGTTCATGTCTGACTCGAAGTTTAGGTTCATGTTTGACCTGGTTTTAAACAACGGGTTCATGTCTGACTCGAAGTTTAAGTTCATGTTTGACCTGGCTTCAAATGACGGGTTCATGTCTGACTCGAATTTTAGGTTCATGTTTGACCTGGTTTCAAACAACAGGTTCATGTCCGACTCGAAGTTTAGGTTCATGTTTAACTTGGTTTCAAACAACGGGTTCATGTCTGACTCGAAGTTTAGGTTCATGTTTTACCTGGTTTCAAACAACGGGTTCATGTCTGACTCGAAGTTTAAGTTCCTGTTTGACCTGGCTTCAAATGACGGGTTCATGTCTAACTCGAAGTTTAGGTTCATCTTAGACCTGGTTTCAAACAATGGGTTCATGTCTGACTCGAAGTTTAGGTTCATGTTTGACCTGGTTTCAAACGACGGGTTCATGTCTGACTCGACGTTTAGGATCATGTTTGACCTGGTTTCAAACAACGGGTTCATGTCTGACTCGAAGTTTAGGTTCATGTTTGACCTTGTTTCAAACGACGGGTTCATGTCTGACTCGATGTTTAGGTTCATGTTTGACTTGGTTTCAAACAACTTGTTCATGTCTGACTCGAAGTTTAGGTTCATGTTTGACCTGGTTTCAAACAATGGGTTCATGTTTGATTCAAAGTTTAGGTTCATGTTTGACCGGGTTTCAAACAACGGGTTCATGTCTGACTCGAAGTTTAGGTTCATATTTGACCTGGTTTCAAAAGACGGTTTCATGTCTGACTCGAGGTTTAGGTTCATGTTTGACATGGTTTCAAATGACGGGTTCATGTCTGACTAGAAGTTTAGGCTCATGTTTTACCTGGTTCAAACGACGGGTTCATGTCTGACTGGAAGTTTAGGTTCATGTTTGACCTGGTTTCAAACAACGAGTTCATATCTGACTCGAATTTAAGGGTCATGTTTGACCTGAGTTCAAACAACGGGTTCATGTCTGACTCAAAGTTTAGGTTCATGTTTGACCTAGTTTCAAACAACGGGTTCATGTCTGACTCGAAGTTTAGGTTCATGTTTGACCTGGTTTCAAACAATGGGTTCATGTCTGACTCGAAGTTTTGGTTCATGTTTGACCTGGTTTCAAACGACGGGTTCATGTCTGACTCGACGTTTAGGATCATGTTTGACCTGGTTTCAAACAACGGGTTCATGTCTGACTCGAAGTTTAGGTTCATGTTTGACCTTGTTTCAAACGACGGGTTCATATCTGACTCGATGTTTAGGTTCATGTTTGACCTGGTTTCAAACAACTTGTTCATGTCTGACTCGAAGTTTAGGTTCATGTTTGACCTGGTTTCAAACAATGGGTTCATGTTTGATTCAAAGTTTAGGTTCATGTTTGACCTGGTTTCAAACAATGGGTTCATGTTTGATTCAAAGTTTAGGTTCATGTTTGACCTGAGTTCAAACAACGGGTTCATGTCTGACTAGAAGTTTAGGCTCATGTTTTACCTGGTTCAAACGACGGGTTCATGTCTGACTCGAAGTTTAGGTTCAGGTTTGACCTGGTTTCAAACGAGGGGTTCATGTCTGACTCGAAGCTTAGGTTCATGTTTGACCTGGTTCAAATGACGGGTTCATGTCTGACTCGAAGTTTAGGTTCATGTTTGACCTGGTTTCAAACAACGGGTTCATGTCTGACTCGAAGTTTAGTTTCATGTTTTACCTGAGTTCAAACAACGGGTTCATGTCTGACTCGAAGTTTAGGTTCATGTTTGACCTGGTTTTAAACAACGGGTTCATGTCTGACTCGAAGTTTAAGTTCATGTTTGACCTGGCTTCAAATGACGGGTTCATGTCTGACTCGAATTTTAGGTTCATGTTTGACCTGGTTTCAAACAACAGGTTCATGTCCGACTCGAAGTTTAGGTTCATGTTTAACTTGGTTTCAAACAACGGGTTCATGTCTGACTCGAAGTTTAGGTTCATGTTTTACTTGGTTTCAAACAACGGGTTCATGTCTGACTCGAAGTTTAAGTTCCTGTTTGACCTGGCTTCAAATGACGGGTTCATGTCTAACTCGAAGTTTAGGTTCATCTTAGACCTGGTTTCAAACAATGGGTTCATGTCTGACTCGAAGTTTAGGTTCATGTTTGACCTGGTTTCAAACGACGGGTTCATGTCTGACTCGACGTTTAGGATCATGTTTGACCTGGTTTCAAACAACGGGTTCATGTCTGACTCGAAGTTTAGGTTCATGTTTGACCTTGTTTCAAACGACGGGTTCATGTCTGACTCGATGTTTAGGTTCATGTTTGACCTGGTTTCAAACAACTTGTTCATGTCTGACTCGAAGTTTAGGTTCATGTTTGACCTGGTTTCAAACAATGGGTTCATGTTTGATTCAAAGTTTAGGTTCATGTTTGACCTGGTTTCAAACAATGGGTTCATGTTTGATTCAAAGTTTAGGTTCATGTTTGACCTGAGTTCAAACAACGGGTTCATGTCTGACTAGAAGTTTAGGCTCATGTTTTACCTGGTTCAAACGACGGGTTCATGTCTGACTCGAAGTTTAGGTTCAGGTTTGACCTGGTTTCAAACGAGGGGTTCATGTCTGACTCGAAGCTTAGGTTCATGTTTGACCTGGTTCAAATGACGGGTTCATGTCTGACTCGAAGTTTAGGTTCATGTTTGACCTGGTTTCAAACAACGGGTTCATGTCTGACTCGAAGTTTAGTTTCATGTTTTACCTGAGTTCAAACAACGGGTTCATGTCTGACTCGAAGTTTAGGTTCATGTTTGACCTGGTTTTAAACAACGGGTTCATGTCTGACTCGAAGTTTAAGTTCATGTTTGACCTGGCTTCAAATGACGGGTTCATGTCTGACTCGAATTTTAGGTTCATGTTTGACCTGGTTTCAAACAACAGGTTCATGTCCGACTCGAAGTTTAGGTTCATGTTTAACTTGGTTTCAAACAACGGGTTCATGTCTGACTCGAAGTTTAGGTTCATGTTTTACTTGGTTTCAAACAACGGGTTCATGTCTGACTCGAAGTTTAAGTTCCTGTTTGACCTGGCTTCAAATGACGGGTTCATGTCTAACTCGAAGTTTAGGTTCATCTTAGACCTGGTTTCAAACAATGGGTTCATGTCTGACTCGAAGTTTAGGTTCATGTTTGACCTAGTTTCAAACAACGGGTTCATGTCTGACTCGAAGTTTAGGTTCATGTTTGACCTGGTTTCAAACAATGGGTTCATGTCTGACTCGAAGTTTAGGTTCATGTTTGACCTGGTTTCAAACGACGGGTTCATGTCTGACTCGACGTTTAGGATCATGTTTGACCTGGTTTCAAACAACGGGTTCATGTCTGACTCGAAGTTTAGGTTCATGTTTGACCTTGTTTCAAACGACGGGTTCATATCTGACTCGATGTTTAGGTTCATGTTTGACCTGGTTTCAAACAACTTGTTCATGTCTGACTCGAAGTTTAGGTTCATGTTTGACCTGGTTTCAAACAATGGGTTCATGTTTGATTCAAAGTTTAGGTTCATGTTTGACCTGGTTTCAAACAATGGGTTCATGTTTGATTCAAAGTTTAGGTTCATGTTTGACCTGAGTTCAAACAACGGGTTCATGTCTGACTAGAAGTTTAGGCTCATGTTTTACCTGGTTCAAACGACGGGTTCATGTCTGACTCGAAGTTTAGGTTCAGGTTTGACCTGGTTTCAAACGAGGGGTTCATGTCTGACTCGAAGCTTAGGTTCATGTTTGACCTGGTTCAAATGACGGGTTCATGTCTGACTCGAAGTTTAGGTTCATGTTTGACCTGGTTTCAAACAACGGGTTCATGTCTGACTCGAAGTTTAGTTTCATGTTTTACCTGAGTTCAAACAACGGGTTCATGTCTGACTCGAAGTTTAGGTTCATGTTTGACCTGGTTTTAAACAACGGGTTCATGTCTGACTCGAAGTTTAAGTTCATGTTTGACCTGGCTTCAAATGACGGGTTCATGTCTGACTCGAATTTTAGGTTCATGTTTGACCTGGTTTCAAACAACAGGTTCATGTCCGACTCGAAGTTTAGGTTCATGTTTAACTTGGTTTCAAACAACGGGTTCATGTCTGACTCGAAGTTTAGGTTCATGTTTTACTTGGTTTCAAACAACGGGTTCATGTCTGACTCGAAGTTTAAGTTCCTGTTTGACCTGGCTTCAAATGACGGGTTCATGTCTAACTCGAAGTTTAGGTTCATCTTAGACCTGGTTTCAAACAATGGGTTCATGTCTGACTCGAAGTTTAGGTTCATGTTTGACCTGGTTTCAAACGACGGGTTCATGTCTGACTCGACGTTTAGGATCATGTTTGACCTGGTTTCAAACAACGGGTTCATGTCTGACTCGAAGTTTAGGTTCATGTTTGACCTTGTTTCAAACGACGGTTTCATGTCTGACTCGATGTTTAGGTTCATGTTTGACCTGGTTTCAAACAACTTGTTCATGTCTGACTCGAAGTTTAGGTTCATGTTTGACCTGGTTTCAAACAATGGGTTCATGTTTGATTCAAAGTTTAGGTTCATGTTTGACCTGGTTTCAAACAATGGGTTCATGTTTGATTCAAAGTTTAGGTTCATGTTTGACCTGAGTTCAAACAACGGGTTCATGTCTGACTAGAAGTTTAGGCTCATGTTTTACCTGGTTCAAACGACGGGTTCATGTCTGACTCGAAGTTTAGGTTCAGGTTTGACCTGGTTTCAAACGAGGGGTTCATGTCTGACTCGAAGCTTAGGTTCATGTTTGACCTGGTTCAAATGACGGGTTCATGTCTGACTCGAAGTTTAGGTTCATGTTTGACCTGGTTTCAAACAACGGGTTCATGTCTGACTCGAAGTTTAGTTTCATGTTTTACCTGAGTTCAAACAACGGGTTCATGTCTGACTCGAAGTTTAGGTTCATGTTTGACCTGGTTTTAAACAACGGGTTCATGTCTGACTCGAAGTTTAAGTTCATGTTTGACCTGGCTTCAAATGACTGGTTCATGTCTGACTCGAATTTTAGGTTCATGTTTGACCTGGTTTCAAACAACAGGTTCATGTCCGACTCGAAGTTTAGGTTCATGTTTAACTTGGTTTCAAACAACGGGTTCATGTCTGACTCGAAGTTTAGGTTCATGTTTTACTTGGTTTCAAACAACGGGTTCATGTCTGACTCGAAGTTTAAGTTCCTGTTTGACCTGGCTTCAAATGACGGGTTCATGTCTAACTCGAAGTTTAGGTTCATCTTAGACCTGGTTTCAAACAATGGGTTCATGTCTGACTCGAAGTTTAGGTTCATGTTTGACCTGGTTTCAAACGACGGGTTCATGTCTGACTCGACGTTTAGGATCATGTTTGACCTGGTTTCAAACAACGGGTTCATGTCTGACTCGAAGTTTAGGTTCATGTTTGACCTTGTTTCAAACGACGGGTTCATGTCTGACTCGATGTTTAGGTTCATGTTTGACCTGGTTTCAAACAACTTGTTCATGTCTGACTCGAAGTTTAGGTTCATGTTTGACCTGGTTTCAAACAATGGGTTCATGTTTGATTCAAAGTTTAGGTTCATGTTTGACCGGGTTTCAAACAACGGGTTCATGTCTGACTCGAAGTTTAGGTTCATATTTGACCTGGTTTCAAAAGACGGTTTCATGTCTGACTCGAGGTTTAGGTTCATGTTTGACATGGTTTCAAATGACGGGTTCATGTCTGACTAGAAGTTTAGGCTCATGTTTTACCTGGTTCAAACGACGGGTTCATGTCTGACTGGAAGTTTAGGTTCATGTTTGACCTGGTTTCAAACAACGAGTTCATATCTGACTCGAATTTAAGGGTCATGTTTGACCTGAGTTCAAACAATGGGTTCATGTCTGACTCGAAGTTTAGGTTCATGTTTGACCTAGTTTCAAACAACGGGTTCATGTCTGACTCGAAGTTTAGGTTCATGTTTGACCTGGTTTCAAACAATGGGTTCATGTCTGACTCGAAGTTTAGGTTCATGTTTGACCTGGTTTCAAACGACGGGTTCATGTCTGACTCGACGTTTAGGATCATGTTTGACCTGGTTTCAAACAACGGGTTCATGTCTGACTCGAAGTTTAGGTTCATGTTTGACCTTGTTTCAAACGACGGGTTCATATCTGACTCGATGTTTAGGTTCATGTTTGACCTGGTTTCAAACAACTTGTTCATGTCTGACTCGAAGTTTAGGTTCATGTTTGACCTGGTTTCAAACAATGGGTTCATGTTTGATTCAAAGTTTAGGTTCATGTTTGACCTGGTTTCAAACAACGGGTTCATGTCTGACTCGAAGTTTAGGTTCATATTTGACCTGGTTTCAAAAGACGGTTTCATGTCTGACTCGAGGTTTAGGTTCATGTTTGACATGGTTTCAAATGACGGGTTCATGTCTGACTAGAAGTTTAGGCTCATGTTTTACCTGGTTCAAACGACGGGTTCATGTCTGACTCGAAGTTTAGGTTCAGGTTTGACCTGGTTTCAAACGAGGGGTTCATGTCTGACTCGAAGCTTAGGTTCATGTTTGACCTGGTTCAAATGACGGGTTCATGTCTGACTCGAAGTTTAGGTTCATGTTTGACCTGGTTTCAAACAACGGGTTCATGTCTGACTCGAAATTTAGTTTCATGTTTTACCTGAGTTCAAACAACGGGTTCATGTCTGACTCGAAGTTTAGGTTCATGTTTGACCTGGTTTCAAACAACGGGTTCATGTCTGACTCGAAGTTTAAGTTCATGTTTGACCTGGCTTCAAATGACGGGTTCATGTCTGACTCGAATTTTAGGTTCATGTTTGACCTGGTTTCAAACAACAGGTTCATGTCCGACTCGAAGTTTAGGTTCATGTTTAACTTGGTTTCAAACAACGGGTTCATGTCTGACTCGAAGTTTAGGTTCATGTTTTACCTGGTTTCAAACAACGGGTTCATGTCTGACTCGAAGTTTAAGTTCCTGTTTGACCTGGCTTCAAATGACGGGTTCATGTCTAACTCGAAGTTTAGGTTCATCTTAGACCTGGTTTCAAACAATGGGTTCATGTCTGACTCGAAGTTTAGGTTCATGTTTGACCTGGTTTCAAACGACGGGTTCATGTCTGACTCGACGTTTAGGATCATGTTTGACCTGGTTTCAAACAACGGGTTCATGTCTGACTCGAAGTTTAGGTTCATGTTTGACCTTGTTTCAAACGACGGGTTCATGTCTGACTCGATGTTTAGGTTCATGTTTGACCTGGTTTCAAACAACGGGTTCATGTCTGACTCGAAGTTTAAGTTCATGTTTGACCTGGCTTCAAATGACGGGTTCATGTCTGACTCGAATTTTAGGTTCATGTTTGACCTGGTTTCAAACAACGGGTTCATGTCTGACTCGAAGTTTAGTTTCATGTTTTACCTGGGTTCAAACAACGGGTTCATGTCTGACTCGAAGTTTAGGTTCATGTTTGACCTGGTTCAAATGACGGGTTCATGTCTGACTCGAAGTTTAGGTTCATGTTTGACCTGGTTTCAAACAACGGGTTCATGTCTGACTCGAAGTTTAGTTTCATGTTTTACCTGAGTTCAAACAACGGGTTCATGTCTGACTCGAAGTTTAGGTTCATGTTTGACCTGGTTTCAAACAACGGGTTCATGTCTGACTCGAAGCTTAGGTTCATGTTTGACCTGGTTCAAATGACGGGTTCATGTCTGACTCGAAGTTTAGGTTCATGTTTGACCTGGTTTCAAACAACGGGTTCATGTCTGACTCGAAGTTTAGTTTCATGTTTTACCTGAGTTCAAACAACGGGTTCATGTCTGACTCGAAGTTTAGGTTCATGTTTGACCTGGTTTCAAACAACGGGTTCATGTCTGACTCGAAGTTTAAGTTCATGTTTGACCTGGCTTCAAATGACGGGTTCATGTCTGACTCGAATTTTAGGTTCATGTTTGACCTGGTTTCAAACAACAGGTTCATGTCCGACTCGAAGTTTAGGTTCATGTTTAACTTGGTTTCAAACAACGGGTTCATGTCTGACTCGAAGTTTAGGTTCATGTTTTACCTGGTTTCAAACAACGGGTTCATGTCTGACTCGAAGTTTAAGTTCCTGTTTGACCTGGCTTCAAATGACGGGTTCATGTCTAACTCGAAGTTTAGGTTCATCTTAGACCTGGTTTCAAACAATGGGTTCATGTCTGACTCGAAGTTTAGGTTCATGTTTGACCTGGTTTCAAACGACGGGTTCATGTCTGACTCGACGTTTAGGATCATGTTTGACCTGGTTTCAAACAACGGGTTCATGTCTGACTCGAAGTTTAGGTTCATGTTTGACCTTGTTTCAAACGACGGGTTCATGTCTGACTCGATGTTTAGGTTCATGTTTGACCTGGTTTCAAACAACTTGTTCATGTCTGACTCGAAGTTTAGGTTCATGTTTGACCTGGTTTCAAACAATGGGTTCATGTTTGATTCAAAGTTTAGGTTCATGTTTGACCGGGTTTCAAACAACGGGTTCATGTCTGACTCGAAGTTTAGGTTCATATTTGACCTGGTTTCAAAAGACGGTTTCATGTCTGACTCGAGGTTTAGGTTCATGTTTGACATGGTTTCAAATGACGGGTTCATGTCTGACTAGAAGTTTAGGCTCATGTTTTACCTGGTTCAAACGACGGGTTCATGTCTGACTGGAAGTTTAGGTTCATGTTTGACCTGGTTTCAAACAACGAGTTCATATCTGACTCGAATTTAAGGGTCATGTTTGACCTGAGTTCAAACAACGGGTTCATGTCTGACTCGAAGTTTAGGTTCATGTTTGACCTAGTTTCAAACAACGGGTTCATGTCTGACTCGAAGTTTAGGTTCATGTTTGACCTGGTTTCAAACAATGGGTTCATGTCTGACTCGAAGTTTAGGTTCATGTTTGACCTGGTTTCAAACGACGGGTTCATGTCTGACTCGACGTTTAGGATCATGTTTGACCTGGTTTCAAACAACGGGTTCATGTCTGACTCGAAGTTTAGGTTCATGTTTGACCTTGTTTCAAACGACGGGTTCATGTCTGACTCGATGTTTAGGTTCATGTTTGACCTGGTTTCAAACAACTTGTTCATGTCTGACTCGAAGTTTAGGTTCATGTTTGACCTGGTTTCAAACAATGGGTTCATGTTTGATTCAAAGTTTAGGTTCATGTTTGACCTGGTTTCAAACAACGGGTTCATGTCTGACTCGAAGTTTAGGTTCATATTTGACCTGGTTTCAAAAGACGGTTTCATGTCTGACTCGAGGTTTAGGTTCATGTTTGACATGGTTTCAAATGACGGGTTCATGTCTGACTAGAAGTTTAGGCTCATGTTTTACCTGGTTCAAACGACGGGTTCATGTCTGACTCGAAGTTTAGGTTCAGGTTTGACCTGGTTTCAAACGAGGGGTTCATGTCTGACTCGAAGCTTAGGTTCATGTTTGACCTGGTTCAAATGACGGGTTCATGTCTGACTCAAAGTTTAGGTTCATGTTTGACCTGGTTTCAAACAACGGGTTCATGTCTGACTCGAAGTTTAGTTTCATGTTTTACCTGAGTTCAAACAACGGGTTCATGTCTGACTCGAAGTTTAGGTTCATGTTTGACCTGGTTTCAAACAACGGGTTCATGTCTGACTCGAAGTTTAAGTTCATGTTTGACCTGGCTTCAAATGACGGGTTCATGTCTGACTCGAATTTTAGGTTCATGTTTGACCTGGTTTCAAACAACAGGTTCATGTCCGACTCGAAGTTTAGGTTCATGTTTAACTTGGTTTCAAACAACGGGTTCATGTCTGACTCGAAGTTTAGGTTCATGTTTTACCTGGTTTCAAACAACGGGTTCATGTCTGACTCGAAGTTTAAGTTCCTGTTTGACCTGGCTTCAAATGACGGGTTCATGTCTAACTCGAAGTTTAGGTTCATCTTAGACCTGGTTTCAAACAATGGGTTCATGTCTGACTCGAAGTTTAGGTTCATGTTTGACCTGGTTTCAAACGACGGGTTCATGTCTGACTCGACGTTTAGGATCATGTTTGACCTGGTTTCAAACAACGGGTTCATGTCTGACTCGAAGTTTAGGTTCATGTTTGACCTTGTTTCAAACGACGGGTTCATGTCTGACTCGATGTTTAGGTTCATGTTTGACCTGGTTTCAAACAACGGGTTCATGTCTGACTCGAAGTTTAAGTTCATGTTTGACCTGGCTTCAAATGACGGGTTCATGTCTGACTCGAATTTTAGGTTCATGTTTGACCTGGTTTCAAACAACGGGTTCATGTCTGACTCGAAGTTTAGTTTCATGTTTTACCTGAGTTCAAACAACGGGTTCATGTCTGACTCGAAGTTTAGGTTCATGTTTGACCTGGTTCAAATGACGGGTTCATGTCTGACTCGAAGTTTAGGTTCATGTTTGACCTGGTTTCAAACAACGGATTCAAGTCTGACTCGAAGTTTAGTTTCATGTTTTACCTGAGTTCAAACAACGGGTTCATGTCTGACTCGAAGTTTAGGTTCATGTTTGACCTGGTTTCAAACAACGGGTTCATGTCTGACTCGAAGCTTAGGTTCATGTTTGACCTGGTTCAAATGACGGGTTCATGTCTGACTCGAAGTTTAGGTTCATGTTTGACCTGGTTTCAAACAACGGGTTCATGTCTGACTCGAAGTTTAGTTTCATGTTTTACCTGAGTTCAAACAACGGGTTCATGTCTGACTCGAAGTTTAGGTTCATGTTTGACCTGGTTTCAAACAACGGGTTCATGTCTGACTCGAAGTTTAAGTTCATGTTTGACCTGGCTTCAAATGACGGGTTCATGTCTGACTCGAATTTTAGGTTCATGTTTGACCTGGTTTCAAACAACAGGTTCATGTCCGACTCGAAGTTTAGGTTCATGTTTAACTTGGTTTCAAACAACGGGTTCATGTCTGACTCGAAGTTTAGGTTCATGTTTTACCTGGTTTCAAACAATGGGTTCATGTCTGACTCGAAGTTTAAGTTCCTGTTTGACCTGGCTTCAAATGACGGGTTCATGTCTAACTCGAAGTTTAGGTTCATCTTAGACCTAGTTTCAAACAATGGGTTCATGTCTGACTCGAAGTTTAGGTTCATGTTTGACCTGGTTTCAAACGACGGGTTCATGTCTGACTCGACGTTTAGGATCATGTTTGACCTGGTTTCAAACAACGGGTTCATGTCTGACTCGAATTTTAGGTTCATGTTTGACCTTGTTTCAAACGACGGGTTCATGTCTGACTCGATGTTTAGGTTCATGTTTGACCTGGTTTCAAACAACTTGTTCATGTCTGACTCGAAGTTTAGGTTCATGTTTGACCTGGTTTCAAACAATGGGTTCATGTTTGATTCAAAGTTTAGGTTCATGTTTGACCGGGTTTCAAACAACGGGTTCATGTCTGACTCGAAGTTTAGGTTCATATTTGACCTGGTTTCAAAAGACGGTTTCATGTCTGACTCGAGGTTTAGGTTCATGTTTGACATGGTTTCAAATGACGGGTTCATGTCTGACTAGAAGTTTAGGCTCATGTTTTACCTGGTTCAAACGACGGGTTCATGTCTGACTCGAAGTTTAGGTTCAGGTTTGACCTGGTTTCAAACGAGGGGTTCATGTCTGACTCGAAGCTTAGGTTCATGTTTGACCTGGTTCAAATGACGGGTTCATGTCTGACTCGAAGTTTAGGTTCATGTTTGACCTGGTTTCAAACAACGGGTTCATGTCTGACTCGAAGTTTAGTTTCATGTTTTACCTGAGTTCAAACAACGGGTTCATGTCTGACTCGAAGTTTAGGTTCATGTTTGACCTGGTTTCAAACAACGGGTTCATGTCTGACTCGAAGTTTAAGTTCATGTTTGACCTGGCTTCAAATGACGGGTTCATGTCTGACTCGAATTTTAGGTTCATGTTTGACCTGGTTTCAAACAACAGGTTCATGTCCGACTCGAAGTTTAGGTTCATGTTTAACTTGGTTTCAAACAACGGGTTCATGTCTGACGCGAAGTTTAGGTTCATGTTTTACCTGGTTTCAAACAACGGGTTCATGTCTGACTCGAAGTTTAAGTTCCTGTTTGACCTGGCTTCAAATGACGGGTTCATGTCTAACTCGAAGTTTAGGTTCATCTTAGACCTGGTTTCAAACAATGGGTTCATGTCTGACTCGAAGTTTAGGTTCATGTTTGACCTGGTTTCAAACGACGGGTTCATGTCTGACTCGACGTTTAGGATCATGTTTGACCTGGTTTCAAACAACGGGTTCATGTCTGACTCGAAGTTTAGGTTCATGTTTGACCTTGTTTCAAACGACGGGTTCATGTCTGACTCGATGTTTAGGTTCATGTTTGACCTGGTTTCAAACAACGGGTTCATGTCTGACTCGAAGTTTAAGTTCATGTTTGACCTGGCTTGAAATGACGGGTTCATGTCTGACTCGAATTTTAGGTTCATGTTTGACCTGGTTTCAAACAACGGGTTCATGTCTGACTCGAAGTTTAGTTTCATGTTTTACCTGAGTTCAAACAACGGGTTCATGTCTGACTCGAAGTTTAGGTTCATGTTTGACCTGGTTCAAATGACGGGTTCATGTCTGACTCGAAGTTTAGGTTCATGTTTTACCTGGTTTCAAACAACGGGTTCATGTCTGACTCGAAGTTTAGTTTCATGTTTTACCTGAGTTCAAACAACGGGTTCATGTCTGACTCGAAGTTTAGGTTCATGTTTGACCTGGTTTCAAACAACGGGTTCATGTCTGACTCGAAGCTTAGGTTCATGTTTGACCTGGTTCAAATGACGGGTTCATGTCTGACTCGAAGTTTAGGTTCATGTTTGACCTGGTTTCAAACAAAGGGTTCATGTCTGACTCGAAGTTTAGTTTCATGTTTTACCTGAGTTCAAACAACGGGTTCATGTCTGACTCGAAGTTTAGGTTCATGTTTGACCTGGTTTCAAACAACGGGTTCATGTCTGACTCGAAGTTTAAGTTCATGTTTGACCTGGCTTCAAATGACGGGTTCATGTCTGACTCGAATTTTAGGTTCATGTTTGACCTGGTCTCAAACAACAGGTTCATGTCTGACTCGAAGTTTAGGTTCATGTTTAACTTGGTTTCAAACAACGGGTTCATGTCTGACTCGAAGTTTAGGTTCATGTTTTACCTGGTTTCAAACAACGGGTTCATGTCTGACTCGAAGTTTAAGTTCCTGTTTGACCTGGCTTCAAATGACGGGTTCATGTCTAACTCGAAGTTTAGGTTCATCTTAGACCTAGTTTCAAACAATGGGTTCATGTCTGACTCGAAGTTTAGGTTCATGTTTGACCTGGTTTCAAACGACGGGTTCATGTCTGACTCGACGTTTAGGATCATGTTTGACCTGGTTTCAAACAACGGGTTCATGTCTGACTCGAAGTTTAGGTTCATGTTTGACCTTGTTTCAAACGACGGGTTCATGTCTGACTCGATGTTTAGGTTCATGTTTGACCTGGTTTCAAACAACTTGTTCATGTCTGACTCGAAGTTTAGGTTCATGTTTGACCTGGTTTCAAACAATGGGTTCATGTTTGATTCAAAGTTTAGGTTCATGTTTGACCGGGTTTCAAACAACGGGTTCATGTCTGACTCGAAGTTTAGGTTCATATTTGACCTGGTTTCAAAAGACGGTTTCATGTCTGACTCGAGGTTTAGGTTCATGTTTGACATGGTTTCAAATGACGGGTTCATGTCTGACTAGAAGTTTAGGCTCATGTTTTACCTGGTTCAAACGACGGGTTCATGTCTGACTGGAAGTTTAGGTTCATGTTTGACCTGGTTTCAAACAACGAGTTCATATCTGACTCGAATTTAAGGGTCATGTTTGACCTGAGTTCAAACAACGGGTTCATGTCTGACTCGAAGTTTAGGTTCATGTTTGACCTAGTTTCAAACAACGGGTTCATGTCTGACTCGAAGTTTAGGTTCATGTTTGACCTGGTTTCAAACAATGGGTTCATGTCTGACTCGAAGTTTAGGTTCATGTTTGACCTGGTTTCAAACGACGGGTTCATGTCTGACTCGAAGTTTAGTTTCATGTTTTACCTGAGTTCAAACAACGGGTTCATGTCTGACTCGAAGTTTAGGTTCATGTTTGACCTGGTTTCAAACAACGGGTTCATGTCTGACTCGAAGCTTAGGTTCATGTTTGACCTGGTTCAAATGACGGGTTCATGTCTGACTCGAAGTTTAGGTTCATGTTTGACCTGGTTTCAAACAACGGGTTCATGTCTGACTCGAAGTTTAGTTTCATGTTTTACCTGAGTTCAAACAACGGGTTCATGTCTGACTCGAAGTTTAGGTTCATGTTTGACCTGGTTTCAAACAACGGGTTCATGTCTGACTCGAAGCTTAGGTTCATGTTTGACCTGGTTCAAATGACGGGTTCATGTCTGACTCGAAGTTTAGGTTCATGTTTGACCTGGTTTCAAACAACGGGTTCATGTCTGACTCGAAGTTTAGTTTCATGTTTTACCTGAGTTCAAACAACGGGTTCATGTCTGACTCGAAGTTTAGGTTCATGTTTGACCTGGTTTCAAACAACGGGTTCATGTCTGACTCGAAGTTTAAGTTCATGTTTGACCTGGCTTCAAATGACGGGTTCATGTCTGACTCGAATTTTAGGTTCATGTTTGACCTGGTTTCAAACAACAGGTTCATGTCCGACTCGAAGTTTAGGTTCATGTTTAACTTGGTTTCAAACAACGGGTTCATGTCTGACTCGAAGTTTAGGTTCATGTTTTACCTGGTTTCAAACAACGGGTTCATGTCTGACTCGAAGTTTAAGTTCCTGTTTGACCTGGCTTCAAATGACGGGTTCATGTCTAACTCGAAGTTTAGGTTCATCTTAGACCTAGTTTCAAACAATGGGTTCATGTCTGACTCGAAGTTTAGGTTCATGTTTGACCTGGTTTCAAACGACGGGTTCATGTCTGACTCGACGTTTAGGATCATGTTTGACCTGGTTTCAAACAACGGGTTCATGTCTGACTCGAAGTTTAGGTTCATGTTTGACCTTGTTTCAAACGACGGGTTCATGTCTGACTCGATGTTTAGGTTCATGTTTGACCTGGTTTCAAACAACTTGTTCATGTCTGACTCGAAGTTTAGGTTCATGTTTGACCTGGTTTCAAACAATGGGTTCATGTTTGATTCAAAGTTTAGGTTCATGTTTGACCGGGTTTCAAACAACGGGTTCATGTCTGACTCGAAGTTTAGGTTCATATTTGACCTGGTTTCAAAAGACGGTTTCATGTCTGACTCGAGGTTTAGGTTCATGTTTGACATGGTTTCAAATGACGGGTTCATGTCTGACTAGAAGTTTAGGCTCATGTTTTACCTGGTTCAAACGACGGGTTCATGTCTGACTGGAAGTTTAGGTTCATGTTTGACCTGGTTTCAAACAACGAGTTCATATCTGACTCGAATTTAAGGGTCATGTTTGACCTGAGTTCAAACAACGGGTTCATGTCTGACTCGAAGTTTAGGTTCATGTTTGACCTAGTTTCAAACAACGGGTTCATGTCTGACTCGAAGTTTAGGTTCATGTTTGACCTGGTTTCAAACAATGGGTTCATGTCTGACTCGAAGTTTAGGTTCATGTTTGACCTGGTTTCAAACGACGGGTTCATGTCTGACTCGACGTTTAGGATCATGTTTGACCTGGTTTCAAACAACGGGTTCATGTCTGACTCGAAGTTTAGGTTCATGTTTGACCTTGTTTCAAACGACGGGTTCATGTCTGACTCGATGTTTAGGTTCATGTTTGACCTGGTTTCAAACAACTTGTTCATGTCTGACTCGAAGTTTAGGTTCTTGTTTGACCTGGTTTCAAACAATGGGTTCATGTTTGATTCAAAGTTTAGGTTCATGTTTGACCTGGTTTCAAACAACGGGTTCATGTCTGACTCGAAGTTTAGGTTCATATTTGACCTGGTTTCAAAAGACGGTTTCATGTCTGACTCGAGGTTTAGGTTCATGTTTGACATGGTTTCAAATGACGGGTTCATGTCTGACTAGAAGTTTAGGCTCATGTTTTACCTGGTTCAAACGACGGGTTCATGTCTGACTCGAAGTTTAGGTTCAGGTTTGACCTGGTTTCAAACGAGGGGTTCATGTCTGACTCGAAGCTTAGGTTCATGTTTGACCTGGTTCAAATGACGGGTTCATGTCTGACTCGAAGTTTAGGTTCATGTTTGACCTGGTTTCAAACAACGGGTTCATGTCTGACTCGAAGTTTAGTTTCATGTTTTACCTGAGTTCAAACAACAGGTTCATGTCTGACTCGAAGTTTAGGTTCATGTTTGACCTGGTTTTAAACAACGGGTTCATGTCTGACTCGAAGTTTAAGTTCATGTTTGACCTGGCTTCAAATGACGGGTTCATGTCTGACTCGAATTTTAGGTTCATGTTTGACCTGGTTTCAAACAACAGGTTCATGTCCGACTCGAAGTTTAGGTTCATGTTTAACTTGGTTTCAAACAACGGGTTCATGTCTGACTCGAAGTTTAGGTTCATGTTTTACCTGGTTTCAAACAACGGGTTCATGTCTGACTCGAAGTTTAAGTTCCTGTTTGACCTGGCTTTAAATGACGGGTTCATGTCTAACTCGAAGTTTAGGTTCATCTTAGACCTGGTTTCAAACAATGGGTTCATGTCTGACTCGAAGTTTAGGTTCATGTTTGACCTGGTTTCAAACGACGGGTTCATGTCTGACTCGACGTTTAGGATCATGTTTGACCTGGTTTCAAACAACGGGTTCATGTCTGACTCGAAGTTTAGGTTCATGTTTGACCTTTTTTCAAACGACGGGTTCATGTCTGACTCGATGTTTAGGTTCATGTTTGACCTGGTTTCAAACAACTTGTTCATGTCTGACTCGAAGTTTAGGTTCATGTTTGACCTGGTTTCAAACAATGGGTTCATGTTTGATTCAAAGTTTAGGTTCATGTTTGACCTGGTTTCAAACAACGGGTTCATGTCTGACTCGAAGTTTAGGTTCATATTTGACCTGGTTTCAAAAGACGGTTTCATGTCTGACTCGAGTTTTAGGTTCATGTTTGACATGGTTTCAAATGACGGGTTCATGTCTGACTAGAAGTTTAGGCTCATGTTTTACCTGGTTCAAACGACGGGTTCATGTCTGACTCGAAGTTTAGGTTCAGGTTTGACCTGGTTTCAAACGAGGGGTTCATGTCTGACTCGAAGCTTAGGTTCATGTTTGACCTGGTTCAAATGACGGGTTCATGTCTGACTCGAAGTTTAGGTTCATTCTTGACCTGGTTTCAAACAACGGGTTCATGTCTGACTCGAAGTTTAGTTTCATGTTTTACCTGAGTTCAAACAACGGGTTCATGTCTGACTCGAAGTTTAGGTTCATGTTTGACCTGGTTTCAAACAACGGGTTCATGTCTGACTCGAAGTTTAAGTTCATGTTTGACCTGGCTTCAAATGACGGGTTCATGTCTGACTCGACGTTTAGGATCATGTTTGACCTGGTTTCAAACAACGGGTTCATGTCTGACTCGAAGTTTAGGTTCATGTTTGACCTGGTTTCAAACAACGGGTTCATGTCTGACTCGAAGTTTAGGTTCATGTTTGACCGGGTTTCAAACAACGGGTTCATGTCTGACTCGAAGTTTAGGTTCATATTTGACCTGGTTTCAAAAGACGGTTTCATGTCTGACTCGAGGTTTAGGTTCATGTTTGACATGGTTTCAAATGACGGGTTCATGTCTGACTAGAAGTTTAGGCTCATGTTTTACCTGGTTCAAACGACGGGTTCATGTCTGACTGGAAGTTTAGGTTCATGTTTGACCTGGTTTCAAACAACGAGTTCATATCTGACTCGAATTTAAGGGTCATGTTTGACCTGAGTTCAAACAACGGGTTCATGTCTGACTCGAAGTTTAGGTTCATGTTTGACCTAGTTTCAAACAACGGGTTCATGTCTGACTCGAAGTTTAGGTTCATGTTTGACCTGGTTTCAAACAATGGGTTCATGTCTGACTCGAAGTTTAGGTTCATGTTTGACCTGGTTTCAAACGACGGGTTCATGTCTGACTCGACGTTTAGGATCATGTTTGACCTGGTTTCAAACAACGGGTTCATGTCTGACTCGAAGTTTAGGTTCATGTTTGACCTTGTTTCAAACGACGGGTTCATGTCTGACTCGATGTTTAGGTTCATGTTTGACCTGGTTTCAAACAACTTGTTCATGTCTGACTCGAAGTTTAGGTTCATGTTTGACCTGGTTTCAAACAATGGGTTCATGTTTGATTCAAAGTTTAGGTTCATGTTTGACCTGGTTTCAAACAACGGGTTCATGTCTGACTCGAAGTTTAGGTTCATATTTGACCTGGTTTCAAAAGACGGTTTCATGTCTGACTCGAGGTTTAGGTTCATGTTTGACATGGTTTCAAATGACGGGTTCATGTCTGACTAGAAGTTTAGGCTCATGTTTTACCTGGTTCAAACGACGGGTTCATGTCTGACTCGAAGTTTAGGTTCAGGTTTGACCTGGTTTCAAACGAGGGGTTCATGTCTGACTCGAAGCTTAGGTTCATGTTTGACCTGGTTCAAATGACGGGTTCATGTCTGACTCGAAGTTTAGGTTCATGTTTGACCTGGTTTCAAACAACGGGTTCATGTCTGACTCGAAGTTTAGTTTCATGTTTTACCTGAGTTCAAACAACGGGTTCATGTCTGACTCGAAGTTTAGGTTCATGTTTGACCTGGTTTTAAACAACGGGTTCATGTCTGACTCGAAGTTTAAGTTCATGTTTGACCTGGCTTCAAATGACGGGTTCATGTCTGACTCGAATTTTAGGTTCATGTTTGACCTGGTTTCAAACAACAGGTTCATGTCCGACTCAAAGTTTAGGTTCATGTTTAACTTGGTTTCAAACAACGGGTTCATGTCTGACTCGAAGTTTAGGTTCATGTTTTACCTGGTTTCAAACAACGGGTTCATGTCTGACTCGAAGTTTAAGTTCCTGTTTGACCTGGCTTCAAATGACGGGTTCATGTCTAACTCGAAGTTTAGGTTCATCTTAGACCTGGTTTCAAACAATGGGTTCATGTCTGACTTGAAGTTTAGGTTCATGTTTGACCTGGTTTCAAACGACGGGTTCATGTCTGACTCGACGTTTAGGATCATGTTTGACCTGGTTTCAAACAACGGGTTCATGTCTGACTCGAAGTTTAGGTTCATGTTTGACCTTTTTTCAAACGACGGGTTCATGTCTAACTCGATGTTTAGGTTCATGTTTGACCTGGTTTCAAACAACTTGTTCATGTCTGACTCGAAGTTTAGGTTCATGTTTGACCTGGTTTCAAACAATGGGTTCATGTTTGATTCAAAGTTTAGGTTCATGTTTGACCTGGTTTCAAACAACGGGTTCATGTCTGACTCGAAGTTTAGGTTCATATTTGACCTGGTTTCAAAAGACGGTTTCATGTCTGACTCGAGTTTTAGGTTCATGTTTGACATGGTTTCAAATGACGGGTTCATGTCTGACTAGAAGTTTAGGCTCATGTTTTACCTGGTTCAAACGACGGGTTCATGTCTGACTCGAAGTTTAGCTTCAGGTTTGACCTGGTTTCAAACGAGGGGTTCATGTCTGACTCGAAGCTTAGGTTCATGTTTGACCTGGTTCAAATGACGGGTTCATGTCTGACTCGAAGTTTAGGTTCATGTTTGACCTGGTTTCAAACAACGGGTTCATGTCTGACTCGAAGTTTAGTTTCATGTTTTACCTGAGTTCAAACAACGGGTTCATGTCTGACTCGAAGTTTAGGTTCATGTTTGACCTGGTTTCAAACAACGGGTTCATGTCTGACTCGAAGTTTAAGTTCATGTTTGACCTGGCTTCAAATGACGGGTTCATGTCTGACTCGAATTTTAGGTTCATGTTTGACCTGGTTTCAAACAACAGGTTCATGTCCGACTCGAAGTTTAGGTTCATGTTTAACTTGGTTTCAAACAACGGGTTCATGTCTGACTCGAAGTTTAGGTTCATGTTTTACCTGGTTTCAAACAACGGGTTCATGTCTGACTCGAAGTTTAAGTTCCTGTTTGACCTGGCTTCAAATGACGGGTTCATGTCTAACTCGAAGTTTAGGTTCATCTTAGACCTGGTTTCAAACAATGGGTTCATGTCTGACTCGAAGTTTAGGTTCATGTTTGACCTGGTTTCAAACGACGGGTTCATGTCTGACTCGATGTTTAGGATCATGTTTGACCTGGTTTCAAACAACGGGTTCATGTCTGACTCGAAGTTTAGGTTCATGTTTGACCTTGTTTCAAACGACGGGTTCATGTCTGACTCGATGTTTAGGTTCATGTTTGACCTGGTTTCAAACAACTTGTTCATGTCTGACTCGAAGTTTAGGTTCATGTTTGACCTGGTTTCAAACAATGGGTTCATGTTTGATTCAAAGTTTAGGTTCATGTTTGACCGGGTTTCAAACAACGGGTTCATGTCTGACTCGAAGTTTAGGTTCATATTTGACCTGGTTTCAAAAGACGGTTTCATGTCTGACTCGAGGTTTAGGTTCATGTTTGACATGGTTTCAAATGACGGGTTCATGTCTGACTAGAAGTTTAGGCTCATGTTTTACCTGGTTCAAACGACGGGTTCATGTCTGACTGGAAGTTTAGGTTCATGTTTGACCTGGTTTCAAACAACGAGTTCATATCAGACTCGAATTTAAGGGTCATGTTTGACCTGAGTTCAAACAACGGGTTCATGTCTGACTCGAAGTTTAGGTTCATGTTTGACCTAGTTTCAAACAACGGGTTCATGTCTGACTCGAAGTTTAGGTTCATGTTTGACCTGGTTTCAAACAATGGGTTCATGTCTGACTCGAAGTTTAGGTTCATGTTTGACCTGGTTTCAAACGACGGGTTCATGTCTGACTCGACGTTTAGGATCATGTTTGACCTGGTTTCAAACAACGGGTTCATGTCTGACTCGAAGTTTAGGTTCATGTTTGACCTTGTTTCAAACGACGGGTTCATGTCTGACTCGATGTTTAGGTTCATGTTTGACCTGGTTTCAAACAACTTGTTCATGTCTGACTCGAAGTTTAGGTTCATGTTTGACCTGGTTTCAAACAATGGGTTCATGTTTGATTCAAAGTTTAGGTTCATGTTTGACCTGGTTTCAAACAACGGGTTCATGTCTGACTCGAAGTTTAGGTTCATATTTGACCTGGTTTCAAAAGACGGTTTCATGTCTGACTCGAGGTTTAGGTTCATGTTTGACATGGTTTCAAATGACGGGTTCATGTCTGACTCGAAGTTTAGGCTCATGTTTTACCTGGTTCAAACGACGGGTTCATGTCTGACTCGAAGTTTAGGTTCAGGTTTGACCTGGTTTCAAACGAGGGGTTCATGTCTGACTCGAAGCTTAGGTTCATGTTTGACCTGGTTCAAATGACGGGTTCATGTCTGACTCGAAGTTTAGGTTCATGTTTGACCTGGTTTCAAACAACGGGTTCATGTCTGACTCGAAGTTTAGTTTCAGGTTTTACCTGAGTTCAAACAACGGGTTCATGTCTGACTCGAAGTTTAGGTTCATGTTTGACCTGGTTTTAAACAACAGGTTCATGTCTGACTCGAAGTTTAAGTTCATGTTTGACCTGGCTTCAAATAACGGGTTCATGTCTGACTCGAATTTTAGGTTCATGTTTGACCTGGTTTCAAACAACAGGTTCATGTCCGACTCGAAGTTTAGGTTCATGTTTAACTTGGTTTCAAACAACGGGTTCATGTCTGACTCGAAGTTTAGGTTCATGTTTTACCTGGTTTCAAACAACGGGTTCATGTCTGACTCGAAGTTTAAGTTCCTGTTTGACCTGGCTTCAAATGACGGGTTCATGTCTAACTCGAAGTTTAGGTTCATCTTAGACCTGGTTTCAAACAATGGGTTCATGTCTGACTCGAAGTTTAGGTTCATGTTTGACCTGGTTTCAAACGACGGGTTCATGTCTGACTCGACGTTTAGGATCATGTTTGACCTGGTTTCAAACAACGGGTTCATGTCTGACTCGAAGTTTAGGTTCATGTTTGACCTTGTTTCAAACGACGGGTTCATGTCTGACTCGATGTTTAGGTTCATGTTTGACCTGGTTTCAAACAACTTGTTCATGTCTGACTCGAAGTTTAGGTTCATGTTTGACCTGGTTTCAAACAATGGGTTCATGTTTGATTCAAAGTTTAGGTTCATGTTTGACCTGGTTTCAAACAACGGGTTCATGTCTGACTCGAAGTTTAGGTTCATATTTGACCTGGTTTCAAAAGACGGTTTCATGTCTGACTCGAGGTTTAGGTTCATGTTTGACATGGTTTCAAATGATGGGTTCATGTCTGACTAGAAGTTTAGGCTCATGTTTTACCTGGTTCAAACGACGGGTTCATGTCTGACTCGAAGTTTAGGTTCAGGTTTGACCTGGTTTCAAACGAGGGGTTCATGTCTGACTCGAAGCTTAGGTTCATGTTTGACCTGGTTCAAATGACGGGTTCATGTCTGACTCGAAGTTTAGGTTCATGTTTGACCTGGTTTCAAACAACGGGTTCATGTCTGACTCGAAGTTTAGTTTCATGTTTTACCTGAGTTCAAACAACGGGTTCATGTCTGACTCGAAGTTTAGGTTCATGTTTGACCTGGTTTCAAACAACGGGTTCATGTCTGACTCGAAGTTTAAGTTCATGTTTGACCTGGCTTCAAATGACGGGTTCATGTCTGACTCGAATTTTAGGTTCATGTTTGACCTGGTTTCAAACAACAGGTTCATGTCCGACTCGAAGTTTAGGTTCATGTTTAACTTGGTTTCAAACAACGGGTTCATGTCTGACTCGAAGTTTAGGTTCATGTTTTACCTGGTTTCAAACAACGGGTTCATGTCTGACTCGAAGTTTAAGTTCCTGTTTGACCTGGCTTCAAATGACGGGTTCATGTCTAACTCGAAGTTTAGGTTCATCTTAGACCTGGTTTCAAACAATGGGTTCATGTCTGACTCGAAGTTTAGGTTCATGTTTGACCTGGTTTCAAACGACGGGTTCATGTCTGACTCGACGTTTAGGATCATGTTTGACCTGGTTTCAAACAACGGGTTCATGTCTGACTCGAAGTTTAGGTTCATGTTTGACCTTGTTTCAAACGACGGGTTCATGTCTGACTCGATGTTTAGGTTCATGTTTGACCTGGTTTCAAACAACTTGTTCATGTCTGACTCGAAGTTTAGGTTCATGTTTGACCTGGTTTCAAACAATGGGTTCATGTTTGATTCAAAGTTTAGGTTCATGTTTGACCTGGTTTCAAACAACGGGTTCATGTCTGACTCGAAGTTTAGGTTCATATTTGACCTGGTTTCAAAAGACGGTTTCATGTCTGACTCGAGGTTTAGGTTCATGTTTGACATGGTTTCAAATGACGGGTTCATGTCTGACTCGAAGTTTAGGCTCATGTTTTACCTGGTTCAAACGACGGGTTCATGTCTGACTCGAAGTTTAGGTTCAGGTTTGACCTGGTTTCAAACGAGGGGTTCATGTCTGACTCGAAGCTTAGGTTCATGTTTGACCTGGTTCAAATGACGGGTTCATGTCTGACTCGAAGTTTAGGTTCATGTTTGACCTGGTTTCAAACAACGGGTTCATGTCTGACTCGAAGTTTAGGTTCATGTTTGACCTTGTTTCAAACGACGGGTTCATGTCTGACTTGACGTTTAGGATCATGTTTGACCTGGTTTCAAACAATGGGTTCATGTCTGACTCGAAGTTTAGGTTCATGTTTGACCTGGTTTCAAACGACGGGTTCATGTCTGACTCGACGTTTAGGATCATGTTTGACCTGGTTTCAAACAACGGGTTCATGTCTGACTCGAAGTTTAGGTTCATGTTTGACCTTGTTTCAAACGACGGGTTCATGTCTGACTCGATGTTTAGGTTCATGTTTGACCTGGTTTCAAACAACTTGTTCATGTCTGACTCGAAGTTTAGGTTCATGTTTGACCTGGTTTCAAACAATGGGTTCATGTTTGATTCAAAGTTTAGGTTCATGTTTGACCTGGTTTCAAACAACGGGTTCATGTCTGACTCGAAGTTTAGGTTCATATTTGACCTGGTTTCAAAAGACGGTTTCATGTCTGACTCGAGGTTTAGGTTCATGTTTGACATGGTTTCAAATGACGGGTTCATGTCTGACTCGAAGTTTAGGCTCATGTTTTACCTGGTTCAAACGACGGGTTCATGTCTGACTCGAAGTTTAGGTTCAGGTTTGACCTGGTTTCAAACGAGGGGTTCATGTCTGACTCGAAGCTTAGGTTCATGTTTGACCTGGTTCAAATGACGGGTTCATGTCTGACTCGAAGTTTAGGTTCATGTTTGACCTGGTTTCAAACAACGGGTTCATGTCTGACTCGAAGTTTAGTTTCAGGTTTTACCTGAGTTCAAACAACGGGTTCATGTCTGACTCGAAGTTTAGGTTCATGTTTGACCTGGTTTTAAACAACAGGTTCATGTCTGACTCGAAGTTTAAGTTCATGTTTGACCTGGCTTCAAATAACGGGTTCATGTCTGACTCGAATTTTAGGTTCATGTTTGACCTGGTTTCAAACAACAGGTTCATGTCCGACTCGAAGTTTAGGTTCATGTTTAACTTGGTTTCAAACAACGGGTTCATGTCTGACTCGAAGTTTAGGTTCATGTTTTACCTGGTTTCAAACAACGGGTTCATGTCTGACTCGAAGTTTAAGTTCCTGTTTGACCTGGCTTCAAATGACGGGTTCATGTCTAACTCGAAGTTTAGGTTCATCTTAGACCTGGTTTCAAACAATGGGTTCATGTCTGACTCGAAGTTTAGGTTCATGTTTGACCTGGTTTCAAACGACGGGTTCATGTCTGACTCGACGTTTAGGATCATGTTTGACCTGGTTTCAAACAACGGGTTCATGTCTGACTCGAAGTTTAGGTTCATGTTTGACCTTGTTTCAAACGACGGGTTCATGTCTGACTCGATGTTTAGGTTCATGTTTGACCTGGTTTCAAACAACTTGTTCATGTCTGACTCGAAGTTTAGGTTCATGTTTGACCTGGTTTCAAACAATGGGTTCATGTTTGATTCAAAGTTTAGGTTCATGTTTGACCTGGTTTCAAACAACGGGTTCATGTCTGACTCGAAGTTTAGGTTCATATTTGACCTGGTTTCAAAAGACGGTTTCATGTCTGACTCGAGGTTTAGGTTCATGTTTGACATGGTTTCAAATGACGGGTTCATGTCTGACTAGAAGTTTAGGCTCATGTTTTACCTGGTTCAAACGACGGGTTCATGTCTGACTCGAAGTTTAGGTTCAGGTTTGACCTGGTTTCAAACGAGGGGTTCATGTCTGACTCGAAGCTTAGGTTCATGTTTGACCTGGTTCAAATGACGGGTTCATGTCTGACTCGAAGTTTAGGTTCATGTTTGACCTGGTTTCAAACAACGGGTTCATGTCTGACTCGAAGTTTAGTTTCATGTTTTACCTGAGTTCAAACAACGGGTTCATGTCTGACTCGAAGTTTAGGTTCATGTTTGACCTGGTTTCAAACAACGGGTTCATGTCTGACTCGAAGTTTAAGTTCATGTTTGACCTGGCTTCAAATGACGGGTTCATGTCTGACTCGAATTTTAGGTTCATGTTTGACCTGGTTTCAAACAACAGGTTCATGTCCGACTCGAAGTTTAGGTTCATGTTTAACTTGGTTTCAAACAACGGGTTCATGTCTGACTCGAAGTTTAGGTTCATGTTTTACCTGGTTTCAAACAACGGGTTCATGTCTGACTCGAAGTTTAAGTTCCTGTTTGACCTGGCTTCAAATGACGGGTTCATGTCTAACTCGAAGTTTAGGTTCATCTTAGACCTGGTTTCAAACAATGGGTTCATGTCTGACTCGAAGTTTAGGTTCATGTTTGACCTGGTTTCAAACGACGGGTTCATGTCTGACTCGACGTTTAGGATCATGTTTGACCTGGTTTCAAACAACGGGTTCATGTCTGACTCGAAGTTTAGGTTCATGTTTGACCTTGTTTCAAACGACGGGTTCATGTCTGACTCGATGTTTAGGTTCATGTTTGACCTGGTTTCAAACAACTTGTTCATGTCTGACTCGAAGTTTAGGTTCATGTTTGACCTGGTTTCAAACAATGGGTTCATGTTTGATTCAAAGTTTAGGTTCATGTTTTACCTGGTTTCAAACAACGGGTTCATGTCTGACTCGAAGTTTAGGTTCATATTTGACCTGGTTTCAAAAGACGGTTTCATGTCTGACTCGAGGTTTAGGTTCATGTTTGACATGGTTTCAAATGACGGGTTCATGTCTGACTAGAAGTTTAGGCTCATGTTTTACCTGGTTCAAACGACGGGTTCATGTCTGACTGGAAGTTTAGGTTCATGTTTGACCTGGTTTCAAACAACGAGTTCATATCTGACTCGAATTTAAGGGTCATGTTTGACCTGAGTTCAAACAACGGGTTCATGTCTGACTCGAAGTTTAGCTTCATGTTTGACCTAGTTTCAAACAACGGGTTCATGTCTGACTCGAAGTTTAGGTTCATGTTTGACCTGGTTTCAAACAATGGGTTCATGTCTGACTCGAAGTTTAGGTTCATGTTTGACCTGGTTTCAAACGACGGGTTCATGTCTGACTCGACGTTTAGGATCATGTTTGACCTGGTTTCAAACAACGGGTTCATGTCTGACTCGAAGTTTAGGTTCATGTTTGACCTTGTTTCAAACGACGGGTTCATGTCTGACTCGATGTTTAGGTTCATGTTTGACCTGGTTTCAAACAACTTGTTCATGTCTGACTCGAAGTTTAGGTTCATGTTTGACCTGGTTTCAAACAATGGGTTCATGTTTGATTCAAAGTTTAGGTTCATGTTTGAACTGGTTTCAAACAACGGGTTCATGTCTGACTCGAAGTTTAGGTTCATATTTGACCTGGTTTCAAAAGACGGTTTCATGTCTGACTCGAGGTTTAGGTTCATGTTTGACATGGTTCCAAATGACGGGTTCATGTCTGACTAGAAGTTTAGGCTCATGTTTTACCTGCTTCAAACGACGGGTTCATGTCTGACTCGAAGTTTAGGTTCAGGTTTGACCTGGTTTCAAACGAGGGGTTCATGTCTGACTCGAAGCTTAGGTTCATGTTTGACCTGGTTCAAATGACGGGTTCATGTCTGACTCGAAGTTTAGGTTCATGTTTGACCTGGTTTCAAACAACGGGTTCATGTCTGACTCGAAGTTTAGTTTCATGTTTTACCTGAGTTCAAACAACGGGTTCATGTCTGACTCGAAGTTTAGGTTCATGTTTTACCTGGTTTTAAACAACGGGTTCATGTCTGACTCGAAGTTTAAGTTCATGTTTGACCTGGCTTCAAATGACGGGTTCATGTCTGACTCGAATTTTAGGTTCATGTTTGACCTGGTTTCAAACAACAGGTTCATGTCCGACTCGAAGTTTAGGTTCATGTTTAACTTGGTTTCAAACAACGGGTTCATGTCTGACTCGAAGTTTAGGTTCATGTTTTACCTGGTTTCAAACAACGGGTTCATGTCTGACTCGAAGTTTAAGTTCCTGTTTGACCTGGCTTCAAATGACGGGTTCATGTCTAACTCGAAGTTTAGGTTCATCTTAGACCTGGTTTCAAACAATGGGTTCATGTCTGACTCGAAGTTTAGGTTCATGTTTGACCTGGTTTCAAACGACGGGTTCATGTCTGACTCGACGTTTAGGATCATGTTTGACCTGGTTTCAAACAACGGGTTCATGTCTGACTCGAAGTTTAGGTTCATGTTTGACCTTGTTTCAAACGACGGGTTCATGTCTGACTCGATGTTTAGGTTCATGTTTGACCTGGTTTCAAACAACTTGTTCATGTCTGACTCGAAGTTTAGGTTCATGTTTGACCTGGTTTCAAACAATGGGTTCATGTTTGATTCAAAGTTTAGGTTCATGTTTGACCGGGTTTCAAACAACGGGTTCATGTCTGACTCGAAGTTTAGGTTCATATTTGACCTGGTTTCAAAAGACGGTTTCATGTCTGACTCGAGGTTTAGGTTCATGTTTGACATGGTTTCAAATGACGGGTTCATGTCTGACTAGAAGTTTAGGCTCATGTTTTACCTGGTTCAAACGACGGGTTCATGTCTGACTGGAAGTTTAGGTTCATGTTTGACCTGGTTTCAAACGAGGGGTTCATGTCTGACTCGAATTTAAGGGTCATGTTTGACCTGAGTTCAAACAACGGGTTCATGTCTGACTCGAAGTTTAGGTTCATGTTTGACCTTGTTTCAAACAACGGGTTCATGTCTGACTCGAAGTTTAGGTTCATGTTTGACCTGGTTTCAAACAATGGGTTCATGTCTGACTCGAAGTTTAGGTTCATGTTTGACCTGGTTTCAAACGACGGGTTCATGTCTGACTCGACGTTTAGGATCATGTTTGACCTGGTTTCAAACAACGGGTTCATGTCTGACTCGAAGTTTAGGTTCATGTTTGACCTTGTTTCAAACGACGGGTTCATATCTGACTCGATGTTTAGGTTCATGTTTGACCTGGTTTCAAACAACTTGTTCATGTCTGACTCGAAGTTTAGGTTCATGTTTGACCTGGTTTCAAACAATGGGTTCATGTTTGATTCAAAGTTTAGGTTCATGTTTGACCTGGTTTCAAACAACGGGTTCATGTCTGACTCGAAGTTTAGGTTCATATTTGACCTGGTTTCAAAAGACGGTTTCATGTCTGACTCGAGGTTTAGGTTCATGTTTGACATGGTTTCAAATGACGGGTTCATGTCTGACTAGAAGTTTAGGCTCATGTTTTACCTGGTTCAAACGACGGGTTCATGTCTGACTCGAAGTTTAGGTTCAGGTTTAACCTGGTTTCAAACGAGGGGTTCATGTCTGACTCGAAGCTTAGGTTCATGTTTGACCTGGTTCAAATGACGGGTTCTTGTCTGACTCGAAGTTTAGGTTCATGTTTGACCTGGTTTCAAACAACGGGTTCATGTCTGACTCGAAGTTTAGTTTCATGTTTTACCTGAGTTCAAACAACGGGTTCATGTCTGACTCGAAGTTTAGGTTCATGTTTGACCTGGTTTCAAACAACGGGTTCATGTCTGACTCGAAGTTTAGGTTCATATTTGACCTGGTTTCAAAAGACGGTTTCATGTCTGACTCGAGGTTTAGGTTCATGTTTGACATGGTTTCAAATGACGGGTTCATGTCTGACTAGAAGTTTAGGCTCATGTTTTACCTGGTTCAAACGACGGGTTCATGTCTGACTCGAAGTTTAGGTTCAGGTTTGACCTGGTTTCAAACGAGGGGTTCATGTCTGACTCGAAGCTTAGGTTCATGTTTGACCTGGTTCAAATGACGGGTTCTTGTCTGACTCGAAGTTTAGGTTCATGTTTGACCTGGTTTCAAACAACGGGTTCATGTCTGACTCGAAGTTTAGGTTCATGTTTAACTTGGTTTCAAACAACGGGTTCATGTCTGACTCGAAGTTTAGGTTCATGTTTGACCTGGTTTCAAACAACGGGTTCATGTCTGACTCGAAGTTTAGGTTCATGTTTGACCTGGTTTCAAACGACGGGTTCATGTCTGACTCGACGTTTAGGATCATGTTTGACCTGGTTTCAAACAACGGGTTCATGTCTGACTCGAAGTTTAGGTTCATGTTTGACCTTGTTTCAAACGACGGGTTCATGTCTGACTCGATGTTTAGGTTCATGTTTGACCTGGTTTCAAACAACTTGTTCATGTCTGACTCGAAGTTTAGGTTCATGTTTGACCTGGTTTCAAACAATGGGTTCATGTTTGATTCAAAGTTTAGGTTCATGTTTGACCGGGTTTCAAACAACGGGTTCATGTCTGACTCGAAGTTTAGGTTCATATTTGACCTGGTTTCAAAAGACGGTTTCATGTCTGACTCGAGGTTTAGGTTCATGTTTGACATGGTTTCAAATGACGGGTTCATGTCTGACTAGAAGTTTAGGCTCATGTTTTACCTGGTTCAAACGACGGGTTCATGTCTGACTGGAAGTTTAGGTTCATGTTTGACCTGGTTTCAAACGAGGGGTTCATGTCTGACTCGAATTTAAGGGTCATGTTTGACCTGAGTTCAAACAACGGGTTCATGTCTGACTCGAAGTTTAGGTTCATGTTTGACCTAGTTTCAAACAACGGGTTCATGTCTGACTCGAAGTTTAGGTTCATGTTTGACCTGGTTTCAAACAATGGGTTCATGTCTGACTCGAAGTTTAGGTTCATGTTTGACCTGGTTTCAAACGACGGGTTCATGTCTGACTCGACGTTTAGGATCATGTTTGACCTGGTTTCAAACAACGGGTTCATGTCTGACTCGAAGTTTAGGTTCATGTTTGACCTTGTTTCAAACGACGGGTTCATATCTGACTCGATGTTTAGGTTCATGTTTGACCTGGTTTCAAACAACTTGTTCATGTCTGACTCGAAGTTTAGGTTCATGTTTGACCTGGTTTCAAACAATGGGTTCATGTTTGATTCAAAGTTTAGGTTCATGTTTGACCTGGTTTCAAACAACGGGTTCATGTCTGACTCGAAGTTTAGGTTCATATTTGACCTGGTTTCAAAAGACGGTTTCATGTCTGACTCGAGGTTTAGGTTCATGTTTGACATGGTTTCAAATGACGGGTTCATGTCTGACTAGAAGTTTAGGCTCATGTTTTACCTGGTTCAAACGACGGGTTCATGTCTGACTCGAAGTTTAGGTTCAGGTTTGACCTGGTTTCAAACGAGGGGTTCATGTCTGACTCGAAGCTTAGGTTCATGTTTGACCTGGTTCAAATGACGGGTTCTTGTCTGACTCGAAGTTTAGGTTCATGTTTGACCTGGTTTCAAACAACGGGTTCATGTCTGACTCGAAGTTTAGTTTCATGTTTTACCTGAGTTCAAACAACGGGTTCATGTCTGACTCGAAGTTTAGGTTCATGTTTGACCTGGTTTCAAACAACGGGTTCATGTCTGACTCGAAGTTTAGGTTCATATTTGACCTGGTTTCAAAAGACGGTTTCATGTCTGACTCGAGGTTTAGGTTCATGTTTGACATGGTTTCAAATGACGGGTTCATGTCTGACTAGAAGTTTAGGCTCATGTTTTACCTGGTTCAAACGACGGGTTCATGTCTGACTCGAAGTTTAGGTTCAGGTTTGACCTGGTTTCAAACGAGGGGTTCATGTCTGACTCGAAGCTTAGGTTCATGTTTGACCTGGTTCAAATGACGGGTTCTTGTCTGACTCGAAGTTTAGGTTCATGTTTGACTCGAAGTTTAGGTTCATGTTTGACCTGGTTTCAAACAACGGGTTCATGTCTGACTCGAAGTTTAGGTTCATGTTTGACCTGGTTTCAAACAACGGGTTCATGTCTGACTCGAAGTTTAAGTTCATGTTTGACCTGGCTTCAAATGACGGGTTCATGTCTGACTCGAATTTTAGGTTCATGTTTGACCTGGTTTCAAACAACAGGTTCATGTCCGACTCGAAGTTTAGGTTCATGTTTAACTTGGTTTCAAACAACGGGTTCATGTCTGACTCGAAGTTTAGGTTCATGTTTTACCTGGTTTCAAACAACGGGTTCATGTCTGACTCGAAGTTTAAGTTCCTGTTTGACCTGGCTTCAAATGACGGGTTTATGTCTAACTCGAAGTTTAGGTTCATCTTAGACCTGGTTTCAAACAATGGGTTCATGTCTGACTCGAAGTTTAGGTTCATGTTTGACCTGGTTTTCAACGACGGGTTCATGTCTGACTCGACGTTTAGGATCATGTTTGACCTGGTTTCAAACAACGGGTTCATGTCTGACTCGAAGTTTAGGTTCATGTTTGACCTTGTTTCAAACGACGGGTTCATGTCTGACTCGATGTTTAGGTTCATGTTTGACCTGGTTTCAAACAACTTGTTGATGTCTGACTCGAAGTTTAGGTTCATGTTTGACCTGGTTTCAAACAATGGGTTCATGTTTGATTCAAAGTTTAGGTTCATGTTTGACCGGGTTTCAAACAACGGGATCATGTCTGACTCGAAGTTTAGGTTCATATTTGACCTGGTTTCAAAAGACGGTTTCATGTCTGACTCGAGGTTTAGGTTCATGTTTGACATGGTTTCAAATGACGGGTTCATGTCTGACTAGAAGTTTAGGCTCATGTTTTACCTGGTTCAAACGACGGGTTCATGTCTGACTGGAAGTTTAGGTTCATGTTTGACCTGGTTTCAAACAACGAGTTCATATCTGACTCGAATTTAAGGGTCATGTTTGACCTGAGTTCAAACAACGGGTTCATGTCTGACTCGAAGTTTAGGTTCATGTTTGACCTAGTTTCAAACAACGGGTTCATGTCTGACTCGAAGTTTAGGTTCATGTTTGACCTGGTTTCAAACAATGGGTTCATGTCTGACTCGAAGTTTAGGTTCATGTTTGACCTGGTTTCAAACGACGGGTTCATGTCTGACTCGACGTTTAGGATCATGTTTGACCTGGTTTCAAACAACGGGTTCATGTCTGACTCGAAGTTTAGGTTCATGTTTGACCTTGTTTCAAACGACGGGTTCATGTCTGACTCGATGTTTAGGTTCATGTTTGACCTGGTTTCAAACAACTTGTTCATGTCTGACTCGAAGTTTAGGTTCATGTTTGACCTGGTTTCAAACAATGGGTTCATGTTTGATTCAAAGTTTAGGTTCATGTTTGACCTGGTTTCAAACAACGGGTTCATGTCTGACTCGAAGTTTAGGTTCATATTTGACCTGGTTTCAAAAGACGGTTTCATGTCTGACTCGAGGTTTAGGTTCATGTTTGACATGGTTTCAAATGACGGGTTCATGTCTGACTAGAAGTTCAGGCTCATGTTTTACCTGGTTCAAACGACGGGTTCATGTCTGACTCGATGTTTAGGTTCATGTTTGACCTGGTTTCAAACAACTTGTTGATGTCTGACTCGAAGTTTAGGTTCATGTTTGACATGGTTTCAAACAATGGGTTCATGTTTGATTCAAAGTTTAGGTTCATGTTTGACCGGGTTTGAAACAACGGGTTCATGTCTGACTCGAAGTTTAGGTTCATATTTGACCTGGTTTCAAAAGACGGTTTCATGTCTGACTCGAGGTTTAGGTTCATGTTTGACATGGTTTCAAATGACGGGTTCATGTCTGACTAGAAGTTTAGGCTCATGTTTTACCTGGTTCAAACGACGGGTTCATGTCTGACTGGAAGTTTAGGTTCATGTTTGACCTGGTTTCAAACAACGAGTTCATATCTGACTCGAATTTAAGGGTCATGTTTGACCTGAGTTCAAACAACGGGTTCATGTCTGTCTCGAAGTTTAGGTTCATGTTTGACCTAGTTTCAAACAACGGGTTCATGTCTGACTCGAAGTTTAGGTTCATGTTTGACCTGGTTTCAAACAATGGGTTCATGTCTGACTCGAAGTTTAGGTTCATGTTTGACCTGGTTTCAAACGACGGGTTCATGTCTGACTCGACGTTTAGGATCATGTTTGACCTGGTTTCAAACAACGGGTTCATGTCTGACTCGAAGTTTAGGTTCATGTTTGACCTTGTTTCAAACGACGGGTTCATGTCTGACTCGATGTTTAGGTTCATGTTTGACCTGGTTTCAAACAACTTGTTCATGTCTGACTCGAAGTTTAGGTTCATGTTTGACCTGGTTTCAAACAATGGGTTCATGTTTGATTCAAAGTTTAGGTTCATGTTTGACCTGGTTTCAAACAACGGGTTCAAGTCTGACTCGAAGTTTAGGTTCATATTTGACCTGGTTTCATGTCTGACTCGAGGTTTAGGTTCATGTTTGACATGGTTTCAAATGACGGGTTCATGTCTGACTAGAAGTTTAGGCTCATGTTTTACCTGGTTCAAACGACGGGTTCATGTCTGACTCGAAGTTTAGGTTCAGGTTTGACCTGGTTTCAAACGAGGGGTTCATGTCTGACTCGAAGCTTAGGTTCATGATTGACCTGGTTCAAAAGACGGGTTCATGTCTGACTCGAAGTTTAGGTTTATGTTTGACCTGGTTTCAAACAACGGGTTCATGTCTGACTCGAAGTTTAGTTTCATGTTTTACCTGAGTTCAAACAACGGGTTCATGTCTGACTCGAAGTTTAGGTTCATGTTTGACCTGGTTTCAAACAACGGGTTCATGTCTGACTCGAAGTTTAAGTTCATGTTTGACCTGGCTTCAAATGACGGGTTCATGTCTGACTCGAATTTTAGGTTCATGTTTGACCTGGTTTCAAACAACAGGTTCATGTCCGACTCGAAGTTTAGGTTCATGTTTAACTTGGTTTCAAACAACGGGTTCATGTCTGACTCGAAGTTTAGGTTCATGTTTTACCTGGTTTCAAACAACGGGTTCATGTCTGACTCGAAGTTTAAGTTCCTGTTTGACCTGGCTTCAAATGACGGGTTCATGTCTAACTCAAAGTTTAGGTTCATCTTAGACCTGGTTTCAAACAATGGGTTCATGTCTGACTCGAAGTTTAGGTTCATGTTTGACCTGGTTTCAAACGACGGGTTCATGTCTGACTCGACGTTTAGGATCATGTTTGACCTGGTTTCAAACAACGGGTTCATGTCTGACTCGAAGTTTAGGTTCATGTTTTACCTGGTTTCAAACAACGGGTTCATGTCTGACTCGAAGTTTAAGTTCCTGTTTGACCTGGCTTCAAATGACGGGTTCATGTCTAACTCGAAGTTTAGGTTCATCTTAGACCTGGTTTCAAACAATGGGTTCATGTCTGACTCGAAGTTTAGGTTCATGTTTGACCTGGTTTCAAACGACGGGTTCATGTCTGACTCGACGTTTAGGATCATGTTTGACCTGGTTTCAAACAACGGGTTCATGTCTGACTCGAAGTTTAGGTTCATGTTTGACCTTGTTTCAAATGACGGGTTCATGTCTGACTCGATGTTTAGGTTCATGTTTGACCTGGTTTCAAACAACTTGTTCATGTCTAACTCGAAGTTTAGGTTCATGTTTGACCTGGTTTCAAACAATGGGTTCATGTTTGATTCAAAGTTTAGGTTCATGTTTGACCGGGTTTCAAACAACGGGTTCATGTCTGACTCGAAGTTTAGGTTCATATTTGACCTGGTTTCAAAAGACGGTTTCATGTCTGACTCGAGGTTTAGGTTCATGTTTGACATGGTTTCAAATGACGGGTTCATGTCTGACTAGAAGTTTAGGCTCATGTTTTACCTGGTTCAAACGACGGGTTCATGTCTGACTGGAAGTTTAGGTTCATGTTTGACCTGGTTTCAAACAACGAGTTCATATCTGACTCGAATTTAAGGGTCATGTTTGACCTGAGTTCAAACAACGGGTTCATGTCTGACTCGAAGTTTAGGTTCATGTTTGACCTAGTTTCAAACAACGGGTTCATGTCTGACTCGAAGTTTAAGTTCATGTTTGACCTGGCTTCAAATGACGGGTTCATGTCTGACTCGAAGTTTAGGTTCAAGTTTGACCTGGTTTCAAATAACAGGTTCATGTCTGACTCGAAGTTTAGGTTCATGTTTGACCTGGTTTCAAACAACGGGTTCATGTCTGACTCGAAGTTTAGGTTCAGGTTTGACCTGGTTTCAAACGAGGGGTTCATGTCTGACTCGAAGCTTAGGTTCATGTTTGACCTGGTTTAAATGACGGGTTCATGTCTGACTCGAAGTTTAGGTTCATGTTTGACCTGGTTTCAAACAACGGGTTCATGTCTGACTCGAAGTTTAGTTTCATGTTTTACCTGAGTTCAAACAACGGGTTCATGTCTGACTTGAAGTTTAGGTTCATGTTTGACCTGGTTTCAAACAACGGGTTCATGTCTGACTCGATGTTTAGGTTCATGTTTGACCTGGTTTCAAATAACAGGTTCATGTCTGACTCGAAGTTTAGGTTCATGTTTGACCTGGTTTTAAACAACGGGTTCATGATTGACTCGAAGTTTAGGTTCATGTTTCACCTGGTTTCAAACAACGGGTTCATGTTTGACTCGAGGTTTAGGTACATGTTTGACATGGTTTCAAATGACAGGTTCATGTCTGACTAGAAGTTTAGGCTCATGTTTGACCTGGTTCAAACCACGGGTTCATGTCTGACTCGAAGTTTAGGTTCATGTTTGACCTGGTTTCAAACAACGAGTTCATATCTGACTCGAAGTTTAGGTTCATGTTTGACCTGAGTGCAAACAACGGGTTCATGTCTGACTCGAAGTTTAGGTTCATATTTTACCTGGTTTCAAACAACGGGTTCATGTCTGACTCAAAGTTTAAGTTCATGTTTGACCTGGCTTCAAATGACGGGTTCATGTCTGACTCGAAGTTTAGGTTCATGTTTGACCTGGTTTCAAACAACGGGTTCATGTCTGACTCGAAGTTTAAGTTCATGTTTTACCTGGTTTCAAACAACGGGTTCATGTCTGACTCGAAGTTTAAGTTCCTATTTGACCTGGCTTCAAATGACGGGTTCATGTCTAACTCGAAGTTTAGGTTCATGTTTGACCTGGTTTCAAACAATGGGTTCATGTCTGACTCGAAGTTTAGGTTCATGTTTGACCTGGTTTCAAACGACGGGTTCATGTCTGACTCGACGTTTAGGATCATGTTTGACCTGGTTTCAAACAACGGGTTCATGTCTGACTCGAACTTTAGGTTCATGTTTGACCTTGTTTCAAACGACGGGTTCATGTCTGACTCGATGTTTAGGTTCATGTTTGACCTGGTTTCAAACAACTTGTTCATGTCTGACTCGAAGTTTAGGTTCAAGTTTGACCTGGTTTCAAACAATGGGTTCATGTTTGATTCAAAGGTTAGGTTCATGTTTGACCTGGTTTCAAACAACGGGTTCATGTCTGACTCGAAGTTTAGGTTCATATTTGACCTGGTTTCAAAAGACGGTTTCATGTCTGACTCGAGGTTTAGGTTCATGTTTGACATGGTTTCAAATGACGGGTTCATGTCTGACTAGAAGTTTAGGCTCATGTTTTACCTGGTTCAAACGACGGGTTTATGTCTGACTGAAAGTTTAGGTTCATGTTTGACCTGGTTTCAATCAACGAGTTCATATCTGACTCAAATTTAAGGGTCATGTTTGACCTGAGTTCAAACAACGGGTTCATGTCTGACTCGAAGTTTAGGTTCATGTTTGACCTAGTTTCAAACAACGGGTTCATGTCTGACTCGAAGTTTAAGTTCACGTTTGACCTGGCTTCAAATGACGGGGTCATGTCTGACTCGAAGTTTAGGTTCAAGTTTGACCTGGTCTCAAACAACTGGTTCATGTCTGACTCAAAGTTTAGGTTCATGTTTGACCTGGTTTCAAACAACGGGTTCATGTCTGACTCGAAGTTTAGGTTCAGGTTTGACCTGGTTTCAAACGAGGGGTTCATGTCTGACTCGAAGCTTAGGTTCATGTTTGACCTGGTTTAAATGACGGGTTCATGTCTGACTCGAAGTTTAGGTTCATGTTTGACCTGGTTTCAAACAACGGGTTCATGTCTGACTCGAAGTTTAGTTTCATGTTTTACCTGAGTTCAAACAACGGGTTCATGTCTGACTCGAAGTTTAGGTTCATGTTTGACCTGGTTTCAAACAACGGGTTCATGTCTGACTCGAAGTTTAAGTTCATGTTTGACCTGGCTTCAAATGACGCGTTCATGTCTGACTCGAATTTTAGGTTCTTGTTTGACCTGGTTTCAAACAACAGGTTCATGTCCGACTCGAAGTTTAGGTTCATGTTTAACTTGGTTTCAAACAACGGGTTCATGTTTGACTCGAAGTTTAGGTTCATGTTTTACCTGGTTTCAAACAACGGGTTCATGTCTGACTCGAAGTTTAAGTTCCTATTTGACCTGGCTTCAAATGACGGGTTCATGTCTAACTCGAAGTTTAGGTTCATGTTTGACCTGGTTTCAAACAATGGGTTCATGTCTGACTCGAAGTTTAGGTTCATGTTTGACCTGGTTTCAAACGACGGGTTCATGTCTGACTCGACGTTTAGGATCATGTTTGACCTGGTTTCAAACAATGGGTTCATGTCTGACTCGAAGTTTAGGTTCATGTTTGACCTTGTTTCAAACGACGGGTTCATGTCTGACTCGATGTTTAGGTTCATGTTTGACCTGGTTTCAAACAACTTGTTCATGTCTGACTCGAAGTTTAGGTTCATGTTTGACCTGGTTTCAAACAATGGGTTCATGTTTGATTCAAAGTTTAGGTTAATGTTTGACCTGGTTTCAAACAACGGGCTCATGTATGACTCGAAGTTTAGGTTCATGTTTTACCTGGTTTCAAACAACGGGTTCATGTCTGACTCGAAGTTTAAGTTCCTGTTTGACCTGGCTTCAAATGACGGGTTCATGTCTAACTCGAAGTTTAGGTTCATCTTAGACCTGGTTTCAAACAATGGGTTCATGTCTGACTCGAAGTTTAGGTTCATGTTTGACCTGGTTTCAAACGACGGGTTCATGTCTGACTCGACGTTTAGGATCATGTTTGACCTGGTTTCAAACAACGGGTTCATGTCTGACTCGAAGTTTAGGTTCATGTTTGACCTTGTTTCAAACGACGGGTTCATGTCTGACTCGATGTTTAGGTTCATGTTTGACCTGGTTTCAAAAAACTTGTTCATGTCTGACTCGAAGTTTAGGTTCATGTTTGACCTGGTTTCAAACAACGGGTTCATGTTTGATTCAAAGTTTAGGTTCAAATTTGACCTGGTTTCAAAAGACGGTTTCATGTCTGACTCGAGGTTTAGGTTCATGTTTGACATGGTTTCAAATGACGGGTTCATGTCTGACTCGAAGTTTAGGTTCATGTTTGACCTGGTTTCAAACAACGAGTTCATATCTGACTCGAATTTAAGGGTCATGTTTGACCTGAGTTCAAACAACGGGTTCATGTCTGACTCAAAGATTAGGTTCATGTTTGACCTAGTTTCAAACAACGGGTTCATGTCTGACTCGAAGTTTAAGTTCATGTTTGACCTGGCTTCAAATGACGGGTTCATGTCTGACTCGAAGTTTAGGTTCAAGTTTGACCTGGTTTCAAATAACAGGTTCATGTCTGACTCGAAGTTTAGGTTCATGTTTGACCTGGTTTCAAACAACGGGTTCATGTCTGACTAGAAGTTTAGGTTCAGGTTTGACCTGGTTTCAAACGAGGGGTTCATGTCTGACTCGAAGCTTAGGTTCATGTTTGACCTGGTTCAAATGACGGGTTCATGTCTGACTCGAAGTTTAGGTTCATGTTTGACCTGGTTTCAAACAACGGGTTCATGTCTGACTCGAAGTTTAGTTTCATGTTTTACCTGAGTTCAAACAACGGGTTCATGTCTGACTCGAAGTTTAGGTTCATGTTTGACCTGGTTTCAAACAACGGGTTCATGTCTGACTCGATGTTTAGGTTCATGTTTGACCTGGTTTCAAATAACAGGTTCATGTCTGACTCGAAGTTTAGGTTCATGTTTGACCTTGTTTTAAACAACGGGTTCATGACTGACTCGAAGTTTAGGTTCATGTTTCACCTGGTTTCAAACAACGGGTTCATGTTTGACTCGAGGTTTAGGTACATGTTTGACATGGTTTCAAATGACAGGTTCATGTCTGACTAGAAGTTTAGGCTCATGTTTGACCTGGTTCAAACGACGGGTTCATGTCTGACTCGAAGTTTAGGTTCATGTTTGACCTGGTTTCAAACAACGGGTTCATGTCTGACTCGAAGTTTAGTTTCATGTTTTACCTGAGTTCAAACAACGGGTTCATGTCTGACTCGAAGTTTAGGTACATGTTTGACCTGGTTTCAAACAACGGGTTCATGTCTGACTCGATGTTTAGGTTCATGTTTGACCTGGTTTCAAATAACAGGTTCATGTCTGACTCAAAGTTTAGGTTCATGTTTGACCTGGTTTCAAACAACGGGTTCATGTCTGACTCGAAGTTTAGGTTCATGTTTTACCTGGTTTCAAACAACGGGTTCATGTCTGACTCGATGTTTAAGTTCCTGTTTGACCTGGCTTCAAATGACGGGTTCATGTCTAACTCGAAGTTTAGGTTCATGTTTGACCTGGTTTCAAACAATGGGTTCATGTCTGACTCGAAGTTTAGGTTCATGTTTGACCTGGTTTCAAACGACGGGTTCATGTCTGACTCGACGTTTAGGATCATGTTTGACCTGGTTTCAAACAACGGGTTCATGTCTGACTCGAAGTTTAGGTTCATGTTTGACCTTGTTTCAAACGACGGGTTCATGTCTGACTCGATGTTTAGGTTCATGTTTGACCTGGTTTCAAACAACTTGTTCATGTCTGACTCGAAGTTTAGGTTCAAGTTTGACCTGGTTTCAAACAATGGGTTCATGTTTGATTCAAAGTTTAGGTTCATGTTTGACCTGGTTTCAAACAACGGGTTCATGTCTGACTCGAAGTTTAGGTTCATGTTTGACCTGGTTTCAAACAACGGGTTCATGTCTGACTCGAAGTTTAGGTTCAGGTTTGACCTGGTTTCAAACGAGGGGTTCATGTCTGACTCGAAGCTTAGGTTCATGTTTGACCTGGTTCAAACAACGGGTTCATGTCTGACTCGAAGTTTAGGTTCATGTTTGACCTGGTTTCAAACAACGGGTTCATGTCTGACTCGATGTTTAGGTTCATGTTTGACCTGGTTTCAAATAACAGGTTCATGTCTGACTCGAAGTTTAGGTTCATGTTTGACCTTGTTTTAAACAACGGGTTCATGACTGACTCGAAGTTTAGGTTCATGTTTCACCTGGTTTCAAACAACGGGTTCATGTTTGACTCGAGGTTTAGGTACATGTTTGACATGGTTTCAAATGACAGGTTCATGTCTGACTAGAAGTTTAGGCTCATGTTTGACCTGGTTCAAACGACGGGTTCATGTCTGACTCGAAGTTTAGGTTCATGTTTGACCTGGTTTCAAACAACGAGTTCATATCTGACTCGAAGTTTAGGTTCATGTTTGACCTGAGTGCAAACAACGGGTTCATGTCTGACTCGAAGTTTAGGTTCATATTTTACCTGGTTTCAAACAACGGGTTCATGTCTGACTCGAAGTTTAAGTTCATGTTTGACCTGGCTTCAAATGACGGGTTCATGTCTGACTCAAAGTTTAGGTTCATGTTTGACCTGGTTTCAAACAACGGGTTCATGTCTGACTCGAAGTTTAGGTTCATGTTTTACCTGGTTTCAAACAACGGGTTCATGTCTGACTCGATGTTTAAGTTCCTGTTTGACCTGGCTTCAAATGACGGGTTCATGTCTAACTCGAAGTTTAGGTTCATGTTTGACCTGGTTTCAAACAATGGGTTCATGTCTGACTCGAAGTTTAGGTTCATGTTTGACCTGGTTTCAAACGACGGGTTCATGTCTGACTCGACGTTTAGGATCATGTTTGACCTGGTTTCAAACAACGGGTTCATGTCTGACTCGAAGTTTAGGTTCATGTTTGACCTTGTTTCAAACGACGGGTTCATGTCTGACTCGATGTTTAGGGTCATGTTTGACCTGGTTTCAAACAACTTGTTCATGTCTGACTCGAAGTTTAGGTTCAAGTTTGACCTGGTTTCAAACAATGGGTTCATGTTTGATTCAAAGTTTAGGTTCATGTTTGACCTAGTTTCAAACAACGGGTTCATGTCTGACTCGAAGTTTAGGTTCATGTTTGACCTGGTTTCAAACAACGGGTTCATGTCTGACTCGAAGTTTAGGTTCAGGTTTGACCTGGTTTCAAACGAGGGGTTCATGTCTGACTCGAAGCTTAGGTTCATGTTTGACCTGGTTCAAACAACTGGTTCATGTCTGACTCGAAGTTTAGGTTCATGTTTGACCTGGTTTCAAACAACGGGTTCATGTCTGACTCGATGTTTAGGTTCATGTTTGACCTGGTTTCAAATAACAGGTTCATGTCTGACTCGAACTTTAGGTTCATGTTTGACCTTGTTTTAAACAACGGGTTCATGACTGACTCGAAGTTTAGGTTCATGTTTCACCTGGTTTCAAACAACGGGTTCATGTTTGACTCGAGGTTTAGGTACATGTTTGACATGGTTTCAAATGACAGGTTCATGTCTGACTAGAAGTTTAGGCTCATGTTTGACCTGGTTCAAACGACGGGTTCATGTCTGACTCGAAGTTTAGGTTCATGTTTGACCTGGTTTCAAACAACGGGTTCATGTCTGACTCGAAGTTTAGTTTCATGTTTTACCTGAGTTCAAACAACGGGTTCATGTATGACTCGAAGTTTAGGTTCATGTTTGACCTGGTTTCAAACAACGGGTTCATGTCTGACTCGATGTTTAGGTTCATGTTTGACCTGGTTTCAAATAACAGGTTCATGTCTGACTCGAAGTTTAGGTTCATGTTTGACCTTGTTTTAAACAACGGGTTCATGACTGACTCGAAGTTTAGGTTCATGTTTCACCTGGTTTCAAACAACGTGTTCATGTTTGACTCGAGGTTTAGGTACATGTTTGACATGGTTTCAAATGACAGGTTCATGTCTGACTAGAAGTTTAGGCTCATGTTTGACCTGGTTCAAACGACGGGTTCATGTCTGACTCGAAGTTTAGGTTCATGTTTGACCTGGTTTCAAACAACGAGTTCATATCTGACTCGAAGTTTAGGTTCATGTTTGACCTGAGTGCAAACAACGGGTTCATGTCTGACTCGAAGTTTAGGTTCATATTTTACCTGGTTTCAAACAACGGGTTCATGTCTGACTCGAAGTTTAAGTTCATGTTTGACCTGGCTTCAAATGACGGGTTCATGTCTGACTCAAAGTTTAGGTTCATGTTTGACCTGGTTTCAAACAACGGGTTCATGTCTGACTCGAAGTTTAGGTTCATGTTTTACCTGGTTTCAAACAACGGGTTCATGTCTGACTCGATGTTTAAGTTCCTGTTTGACCTGGCTTCAAATGACGGGTTCATGTCTAACTCGAAGTTTAGGTTCATGTTTGACCTGGTTTCAAACAATGCGTTCATGTCTGACTCGAAGTTTAGGTTCATGTTTGACCTGGTTTCAAACGACGGGTTCATGTCTGACTCGACGTTTAGGATCATGTTTGACCTGGTTTTAAACAACGGGTTCATGTCTGACTCGAAGTTTAGGTTCATGTTTGACCTTGTTTCAAACGACGGGTTCATGTCTGACTCGATGTTTAGGTTCATGTTTGACCTGGTTTCAAACAACTTGTTCATGTCTGACTCGAAGTTTAGGTTCAAGTTTGACCTGGTTTCAAACAATGGGTTCATGTTTGATTCAAAGTTTAGGTTCATGTTTGACCTGGTTTCAAACAACGGGTTCATGTCTGACTCGAAGTTTAGGTTCATGTTTGACCTGGTTTCAAACAACGGGTTCATGTCTGACTCGAAGTTTAGGTTCAGGTTTGACCTGGTTTCAAACGAGGGGTTCATGTCTGACTCGAAGCTTAGGTTCATGTTTGACCTGGTTCAAATGACGGGTTCATGTCTGACTCGAAGTTTAGGTTCATGTTTGACCTGGTTTCAAACAACGGGTTCATGTCTGACTCGAAGTTTAGTTTCATGTTTTACCTGAGTTCAAACAACGGGTTCATGTCTGACTCGATGTTTAGGTTCATGTTTGACCTGGTTTCAAACAACGGGTTCATGTCTGACTCGATGTTTAGGTTCATGTTTGACCTGGTTTCAAATAACAGGTTCATGTCTGACTCGAAGTTTAGGTTCATGTTTGACCTTGTTTTAAACAACGGGTTCATGACTGACTCGAAGTTTAGGTTCATGTTTCACCTGGTTTCAAACAACGGGTTCATGTTTGACTCGAGGTTTAGGTACATGTTTGACATGGTTTCAAATGACAGGTTCTTGTCTGACTAGAAGTTTAGGCTCATGTTTGACCTGGTTCAAACGACGGGTTCATGTCTGACTTGAAGTTTAGGTTCATGTTTGACCTGGTTTCAAACAACGGGTTCATGTCTGACTCGAAGTTTAGTTTCATGTTTTACCTGAGTTCAAACAACGGGTTCATGTCTGACTCGAAGTTTAGGTTCATGTTTGACCTGGTGTCAAACAACGGGTTCATGTCTGACTCGATGTTTAGGTTCATGTTTGACCTGGTTTCAAATAACAGGTTCATGTCTGACTCGAAGTTTAGGTTCATGTTTGACCTTGTTTTAAACAACGGGTTCATGACTGACTCGAAGTTTAGGTTCATGTTTCACCTGGTTTCAAACAACGGGTTCATGTTTGACTCGAGGTTTAGGTACATGTTTGACATGGTTTCAAATGACAGGTTCATGTCTGACTAGAAGTTTAGGCTCATGTTTGACCTGGTTCAAACGACGGGTTCATGTCTGACTCGAAGTTTAGGTTCATGTTTGACCTGGTTTCAAACAACGGGTTCATGTCTGACTCGAAGTTTAGTTTCATGTTTTACCTGAGTTCAAACAACGGGTTCATGTCTGACTCGAAGTTTAGGTTCATGTTTGACCTGGTTTCAAATAACGGTTTCATGTCTGACTCGATGTTTAGGTTCATGTTTGACCTGGTTTCAAATAACAGGTTCATGTCTGACTCGAAGTTTAGGTTCATGTTTGACCTTGTTTTAAACAACGGGTTCATGACTGACTCGAAGTTTAGGTTCATGTTTCACCTGGTTTCAAACAACGGGTTCATGTTTGACTCGAGGTTTATGTACATGTTTGACATGGTTTCAAATGACAGGTTCATGTCTGACTAGAAGTTTAGGCTCATGTTTGACCTGGTTCAAACGACGGGTTCATGTCTGACTCGAAGTTTAGGTTCATGTTTGACCTGGTTTCAAACAACGAGTTCATATCTGACTCGAAGTTTAGGTTCATGTTTGACCTGAGTGCAAACAACGGGTTCATGTCTGACTCGAAGTTTAGGTTCATATTTTACCTGGTTTCAAACAACGGGTTCATGTCTGACTCGAAGTTTAAGTTCATGTTTGACCTGGCTTCAAATGACGGGTTCATGTCTGACTCAAAGTTTAGGTTCATGTTTGACCTGGTTTCAAACAACGGGTTCATGTCTGACTCGAAGTTTAGGTTCATGTTTTACCTGGTTTCAAACAACGGGTTCATGTCTGACTCGATGTTTAAGTTCCTGTTTGACCTGGCTTCAAATGACGGGTTCATGTCTAACTCGAAGTTTAGGTTCATGTTTGACCTGAGTGCAAACAACGGGTTCATGTCTGACTCGTAGTTTAGGTTCATATTTTACCTGGTTTCAAACAACGGGTTCATGTCTGACTCGAAGTTTAAGTTCATGTTTGACCTGGCTTCAAATGACGGGTTCATGTCTGACTCAAAGTTTAGGTTCATGTTTGACCTGGTTTCAAACAACGGGTTCATGTCTGACTCGAAGTTTAGGTTCATGTTTTACCTGGTTTCAAACAACGGGTTCATGTCTGACTCGATGTTTAAGTTCCTGTTTGACCTGGCTTCAAATGACGGGTTCATGTCTAACTCGATGTTTAGGTTCATGTTTGACCTGGTTTCAAACGAGGGGTTCATGTCTGACTCGAAGCTTAGGTTCATGTTTGACCTGGTTTCAAACGACGGGTTCACGTCTGACTCGACGTTTAGGATCATGTTTGACCTGGTTTCAAACAACGGGTTCATGTCTGACTCGAAGTTTAGGTTCATGTTTGACCTTGTTTCAAATGACGGCTTCATGTCTGACTCGATGTTTAGGTTCATGTTTGACCTGGTTTCAAACAACTTGTTCATGTCTGACTCGAAGTTTAGGTTCAAGTTTGACCTGGTTTCAAACAATGGGTTCATGTTTGATTCAAAGTTTAGGTTCATGTTTGACCTGGTTTCAAACAACGGGTTCATGTCTGACTCGAAGTTTAGGTTCATGTTTGACCTGGTTTCAAACAACGGGTTCATGTCTGACTCGAAGTTTAGGTTCAGGTTTGACCTGGTTTCAAACGAGGGGTTCATGTCTGACTCGAAGCTTAGGTTCATGTTTGACCTGGTTCAAATGACGGGTTCATGTCTGACTCGAAGTTTAGGTTCATGTTTGACCTGGTTTCAAACAACGGGTTCATGTCTGACTCGAAGTTTAGTTTCATGTTTTACCTGAGTTCAAACAACGGGTTCATGTCTGACTCGATGTTTAGGTTCATGTTTGACCTGGTTTCAAACAACGGGTTCATGTCTGACTCGATATTTAGGTTCATGTTTGACCTGGTTTCAAATAACAGGTTCATGTCTGACTCGAAGTTTAGGTTCATGTTTGACCTTGTTTTAAACAACGGGTTCATGACTGACTCGAAGTTTAGGTTCATGTTTCACCTGGTTTCAAACAACGGGTTCATGTTTGACTCGAGGTTTAGGTACATGTTTGACATGGTTTCAAATGACAGGTTCATGTCTGACTAGAAGTTTAGGCTCATGTTTGACCTGGTTCAAACGACGGGTTCATGTCTGACTCGAAGTTTAGGTTCATGTTTGACCTGGTTTCAAACAACGGGTTCATGTCTGACTCGAAGTTTAGTTTCATGTTTTACCTGAGTTCAAACAACTGGTTCATGTCTGACTCGAAGTTTAGGTTCATGTTTGACCTGGTTTCAAACAACGGGTTCATATCTGACTCGATGTTTAGGTTCATGTTTGACCTGGTTTCAAATAACAGGTTCATGTCTGACTCGAAGTTTAGGTTCATGTTTGACCTTGTTTTAAACAACGGGTTCATGACTGACTCGAAGTTTAGGTTCATGTTTCACCTGGTTTCAAACAACGGGTTCATGTTTGACTCGAGGTTTAGGTACATGTTTGACATGGTTTCAAATGACAGGTTCATGTCTGACTAGAAGTTTAGGCTCATGTTTGACCTGGTTCAAACGACGGGTTCATGTCTGACTCGAAGTTTAGGTTCATGTTTGACCTGGTTTCAAACAACGAGTTCATATCTGACTCGAAGTTTAGGTTCATGTTTGACCTGAGTGCAAACAACGGGTTCATGTCTGACTCGAAGTTTAGGTTCATATTTTACCTGGTTTCATACAACGGGTTCATGTCTGACTCGAAGTTTAAGTTCATGTTTGACCTGGCTTCAAATGACGGGTTCATGTCTGACTCAAAGTTTAGGTTCATGTTTGACCTGGTTTCAAACAACGGGTTCATGTCTGACTCGAAGTTTAGGTTCATGTTTTACCTGGTTTCAAACAACGGGTTCATGTCTGACTCGATGTTTAAGTTCCTGTTTGACCTGGCTTCAAATGACGGGTTCATGTCTAACTCGAAGTTTAGGTTCATGTTTGACCTGGTTTCAAACAATGGGTTCATGTCTGACTCGAAGTTTAGGTTCATGTTTGACCTGGTTTCAAACGACGGGTTCATGTCTGACTCGACGTTTAGGATCATGTTTGACCTGGTTTCAAACAACGGGTTCATGTCTGACTCGAAGTTTAGGTTCATGTTTGACCTTGTTTCAAACGACGGGTTCATGTCTGACTCGATGTTTAGGTTCATGTTTGACCTGGTTTCAAACAACTTGTTCATGTCTGACTCGAAGTTTAGGTTCAAGTTTGACCTGGTTTCAAACAATGGGTTCATGTTTGATTCAAAGTTTAGGTTCATGTTTGACCTGGTTTCAAACAACGGGTTCATGTCTGACTTGAAGTTTAGGTTCATATTTGACCTGGTTTCAAAAGACGGTTTCATGTCTGACTCGCGGTTTAGGTTCATGTTTGACATGGTTTCAAATGACGGGTTCATGTCTGACTAGAAGTTTAGGCTCATGTTTTACCTGGTTCAAACGACGGGTTTATGTCTGACTGAAAGTTTAGGTTCATGTTTGACCTGGTTTCAATCAACGAGTTCATATCTGACTCGAATTTAAGGGTCATGTTTGACCTGAGTTCAAACAACGGGTTCATGTCTGACTCGAAGTTTAGGTTCATGTTTGACCTAGTTTCAAACAACGGGTTCATGTCTGACTCAAAGTTTAAGTTCACGTTTGACCTGGCTTCAAATGACGGGTTCATGTCTGACTCGAAGTTTAGGTTCAAGTTTGACCTGGTCTCAAACAACTGGTTCATGTCTGACTCGAAGTTTAGTTTCATGTTTGACCTGGTTTCAAACAACGGGTTCATGTCTGACTCGAAGTTTAGGTTCAGGTTTGACCTGGTTTCAAACGAGGGGTTCATGTCTGACTCGAAGCTTAGGTTCATGTTTGACCTGGTTCAAATGACGGGTTCATGTCTGACTCGAAGTTTAGGTTCATGTTTGACCTGGTTTCAAACAACGGGTTCATGTCTGACTCGAAGTTTAGTTTCATGTTTTACCTGAGTTCAAACAACGGGTTCATGTCTGACTCAAAGTTTAGGTTCATGTTTGACCTGGTTTCAAACAACGAGTTCATGTCTAACTCGAAGTTTAAGTTCATGTTTGACCTGGCTTCAAATGACGGGTTCATGTCTGACTCGAATTTTAGGTTCATGTTTGACCTGGTTTCAAACAACAGGTTCATGTCCGACTAGAAGTTTAGGTTCATGTTTAACTTGGTTTCAAACAACGGGTTCATGTCTGACTCGAAGTTTAGGTTCATGTTTTACCTAGTTTCAAACAACGGGTTCATGTCTGACTCGAAGTTTAAGTTCCTGTTTGACCTGGCTTCAAATGACGGGTTCATGTCTAACTCGAAGTTTAGGTTCATGTTTGACCTGGTTTCAAACAATGGGTTCATGTCTGACTCGAAGTTTAGGTTCATGTTTGACCTGGTTTCAAACGACGGGTTCATGTCTGACTCGACGTTTAGGTTCATGTTTGACCTGGTTTCAAACAACGAGTTCATATCTGACTCGAAGTTTAGGTTCATGTTTGACCTGAGTGCAAACAACGGGTTCATGTCTGACTCGAAGTTTAGGTTCATATTTTACCTGGTTTCATACAACGGGTTCATGTCTGACTCGAAGTTTAAGTTCATGTTTGACCTGGCTTCAAATGACGGGTTCATGTCTGACTCAAAGTTTAGGTTCATGTTTGACCTGGTTTCAAACAACGGGTTCATGTCTGACTCGAAGTTTAGGTTCATGTTTTACCTGGTTTCAAACAACGGGTTCATGTCTGACTCGATGTTTAAGTTCCTGTTTGACCTGGCTTCAAATGACGGGTTCATGTCTAACTCGAAGTTTAGGTTCATCTTAGACCTGGTTTCAAACAATGGGTTCATGTCTGACTCGAAGTTTAGGTTCATGTTTGACCTGGTTTCAAACGACGGGTTCATGTCTGACTCGACGTTTAGGATCATGTTTGACCTGGTTTCAAACAACAGGTTCATGTCTGACTCGAAGTTTAGGTTCATGTTTGACCTTGTTTCAAACGACGAGTTCATATCTGACTCGATGTTTAGGTTCATGTTTGACCTGGTTTCAAACAACTTGTTCATGTCTGACTCGAAGTTTAGGTTCATGTTTGACCTGGTTTCAAACAATGGGTTCATGTTTGAATCAAAGTTTAGGTACATATTTGACCTGGTTTCAAAAGACGGTTTCATGTCTGACTCGAGGTTTAGGTTCATGTTTGACATGGTTTCAAATGACGGGTTCATGTCTGACTAGAAGTTTAGGCTCATGTTTTACCTGGTTCAAACGACGGGTTCATGTCTGACTAGAAGTTTAGGTTCATGTTTGACCTAGTTTCAAACAACGAGTTCATATCTGACTCGAATTTAAGGGTCATGTTTGACCTGAGTTCAAACAACGGGTTCATGTCTGACTCGAAGTTTAGGTTCATGTTTGACCTAGTTTCAAACAACGGGTTCATGTCTGACTCGAAGTTTAAGTTCATGTTTGACCTGGCTTCAAATGACGGGTTCATGTCTGACTCGAAGTTTAGGTTCAAGTTTAACCTGGTTTCAAATAACAGGTTCATGTCTGACTCGAAGTTGAGGTTCATGTTTGACCTGGTTTCAAACAACGGGTTCATGTCTGACTCGATGTTTAGGTTCAGGTTTGACCTGGTTTCAAACGAGGGGTTCATGTCTGACTCGAAGCTTAGGTTCATGTTTGACCTGGTTCAAATGACGGGTTCATGTCTGACTCGAAGTTTAGGTTCATGTTTGACCTGGTTTCAAACAACGGGTTCATGTCTGACTCGAAGTTTAGGTTCATATTTGACCTGGTTTCAAAAGACGGCTTCATGTCTGACTCGAGGTTTAGGTTCATGTTTGACATGGTTTCAAATGACGGGTTCATGTCTGACTAGAAGTTTAGGCTCATGTTTTACCTGGTTCAAACGACGGGTTTATGTCTGACTGAAAGTTTAGGTTCATGTTTGACCGGGTTTCAATCAACGGGTTCATGACTGACTCGAAGTTTAGGTTCATGTTTCACCTGGTTTCAAACAACGGGTTCATGTTTGACTCGAAGTTTAGGTACATGTTTGACATGGTTTCAAATGACAGGTTCATGTCTGACTAGAAGTTTAGGCTCATGTTTGACCTGGTTCAAACGACGGGTTCATGTCTGACTCGAAGTTTAGGTTCATGTTTGACCTGGTTTCAAACAACGAGTTCATATCTGACTCGAAGTTTAGGTTCATGTTTGACCTGAGTGCAAACAACGGGTTCATGTCTGACTCGAAGTTTAGGTTCATATTTTACCTGGTTTCAAACAACGGGTTCATGTCTGACTCGAAGTTTAAGTTCATGTTTGACCTGGTTTCAAAAGACGGTTTCATGTCTGACTCGAGGTTTAGGTTCACGTTTGACATGGTTTCAAATGACGGGTTCATGTCTGACTAGAAGTTTAGGCTCATGTTTTACCTGGTTCAAACGACGGGTTTATGTCTGACTCGATGTTTAGGTTCATGTTTGACCGGGTTTCAATCAACGGGTTCATGACTGACTCGAAGTTTAGGTTCATGTTTCACCTGGTTTCAAACAACGGGTTCATGTTTGACTCGAGGTTTAGGTACATGTTTGACATGGTTTCAAATGACAGGTTCATGTCTGACTAGAAGTTTAGGCTCATGTTTGACCTGGTTCAAACGACGGGTTCATGTCTGACTCGAAGTTTAGGTTCATGTTTGACCTGGTTTCAAACAACGAGTTCATATCTGACTCGAAGTTTAGGTTCATGTTTGACCTGAGTGCAAACAACGGGTTCATGTCTGACTCGAAGTTTAGGTTCATATTTTACCTGGTTTCGAACAACGGGTTCATGTCTGACTCGAAGTTTAAGTTCATGTTTGACCTGGTTTCAAAAGACGGTTTCATGTCTGACTCGAGGTTTAGGTTCATGTTTGACATGGTTTCAAATGACGGGTTCATGTCTGACTAGAAGTTTAGGCTCATGTTTTACCTGGTTCAAACGACGGGTTTATGTCTGACTGAAAGTTTAGGTTAATGTTTGACCTGGTTTTAATCAACGAGTTCATATCTGACTCGAATTTAAGGGTCATGTTTGACCTGAGTTCAAACAACGGGTTCATGTCTGACTCGAAGTTTAGGTTCATGTTTGACCTAGTTTCAAACAACGGGTTCATGTCTGACTCAAAGTTTAAGTTCACGTTTGACCTGGCTTCAAATGACGGGTTCATGTCTGACTCGAAGTTTAGGTTCAAGTTTGACCTGGTCTCAAACAACTGGTTCATGTCTGACTCGAAGTTTAGTTTCATGTTGGACCTGGTTTCAAACAACGGGTTCATGTCTGACTCGAAGTTTAGGTTCAGGTTTGACCTGGTTTCAAACGAGGGGTTCATGTCTGACTCGAAGCTTAGGTTCATGTTTGACCTGGTTCAAATGACGGGTTCATGTCTGACTCGAAGTTTAGGTTCATGTTTGACCTGGTTTCAAACAACGGGTTCATGTCTGACTCGAAGTTTAAGTTCATGTTTGACCTAGCTTCAAATGACGGGTTCATGTCTGACTCGAAGTTTAGGTTCAAGTTTAACCTGGTTTCAAATAACAGGTTCATGTCTGACTCGAAGTTTAGGTTCATGTTTGACCTGGTTTCAAACAACGGGTTCATGTCTGACTCGATGTTTAGGTTCAGGTTTGACCTGGTTTCAAACGAGGGGTTCATGTCTGACTCGAAGCTTAGGTTCATGTTTGACCTGGTTCAAATGACGGGTTCATGTCTGACTCGAAGTTTAGGTTCATGTTTGACCTGGTTTCAAACAACGGGTTCATGTCTGACTCAAAGTTTAGGTTCATATTTGACCTGGTTTCAAAAGACGGTTTCATGTCTGACTCGAGGTTTAGGTTCATGTTTGACATGGTTTCAAATGACGGGTTCATGTCTGACTAGAAGTTTAGGCTCATGTTTTACCTGGTTCAAACGACGGGTTTATGTCTGACTGAAAGTTTAGGTTCATGTTTGACCGGGTTTCAATCAACGGGTTCATGACTGACTCGAAGTTTAGGGTCATGTTTGACCTGAGTTCAAACAACGGGTTCATGTTTGACTCGAGGTTTAGGTTCATGTTTGACCTAGTTTCAAACAACGGGTTCATGTCTGACTAGAAGTTTAGGCTCATGTTTGACCTGGTTCAAACGACGGGTTCATGTCTGACTCGAAGTTTAGGTTCAAGTTTAACCTGGTTTCAAATAACAGGTTCATGTCTGACTCGAAGTTTAGGTTCATGTTTGACCTGGTTTCAAACAACGGGTTCATGTCTGACTCGATGTTTAGGTTCAGGTTTGACCTGGTTTCAAACGAGGGGTTCATGTCTGACTCGAAGCTTAGGTTCATGTTTGACCTGGTTCAAATGACGGGTTCATGTCTGACTCGAAGTTTAGGTTCATGTTTGACCTGGTTTCAAACAACGGGTTCATGTCTGACTCGAAGTTTAGGTTCATATTTGACCTGGTTTCAAAAGACGGTTTCATGTCTGACTCGAGGTTTAGGTTCATGTTTGACATGGTTTCAAATGACGGGTTCATGTCTGACTAGAAGTTTAGGCTCATGATTTACCTGGTTCAAACGACGGGTTTATGTCTGACTGAAAGTTTAGGTTCATGTTTCACCGGGTTTCAATCAACGGGTTCATGACTGACTCGATGTTTAAGTTCCTGTTTGACCTGGCTTCAAATGACGGGTTCATGTCTAACTCGAAGTTTAGGTTCATGTTTGACCTGGTTTCAAACAATGGGTTCATGTCTGACTCGAAGTTTAGGTTCATGTTTGACCTGGTTTCAAACGACGGGTTCATGTCTGACTCGACGTTTAGGATCATGTTTGACCTGGTTTCAAACAACGGGTTCATGTCTGACTCGAAGTTTAGGTTCATGTTTGACCTTGTTTCAAACGACGGGTTCATGTCTGACTCGAAGTTTAGGTTCATGTTTGACCTGGTTTCAAACAACTTGTTCATGTCTGACTCGAAGTTTAGGTTCATGTTTGACCTGGTTTCAAACAATGGGTTCATGTTTGAATCAAAGTTTAGGTACATATTTGACCTGGTTTCAAAAGACGGTTTCATGTCTGACTCGAGGTTTAGGTTCATGTTTGACATGGTTTCAAATGACGGGTTCATGTCTGACTAGAAGTTTAGGCTCATGTTTTACCTGGTTCAAACGACGGGTTCATGTCTGACTAGAAGTTTAGGTTCATGTTTGACCTGGTTTCAAACAACGAGTTCATATCTGACTCGAATTTAAGGGTCATGTTTGACCTGAGTTCACACAACGGGTTCATGTCTGACTCGAAGTTTAGGTTCATGTTTGACCTAGTTTCAAACAACGGGTTCATGTCTGACTCGAAGTTTAAGTTCATGTTTGACCTGGCTTCAAATGACGGGTTCATGTCTGACTCGAAGTTTAGGTTCAAGTTTAACCTGGTTTCAAATAACAGGTTCATGTCTGACTCGAAGTTTAGGTTCATGTTTGACCTGGTTTCAAACAACGGGTTCATGTCTGACTCGATGTTTAGGTTCAGGTTTGACCTGGTTTCAAACGAGGGGTTCATGTCTGACTCGAAGCTTAGGTTCATGTTTGACCTGGTTCAAATGACGGGGTTCATGTCTGACTCGAAGTTTAGGTTCATGTTTGACCTGGTTTCAAACAACGGGTTCATGTCTGACTCGAAGTTTAGGTTCATATTTGACCTGGTTTCAAAAGACGGTTTCATGTCTGACTCGAGGTTTAGGTTCATGTTTGACATGGTTTCAAATGACGGGTTCATGTCTGACTAGAAGCTTAGGCTCATGTTTTACCTGGTTCAAACGACGGGTTTATGTCTGACTGAAAGTTTAGGTTCATGTTTGACCGGGTTTCAATCAACGGGTTCATGACTGACTCGAAGTTTAGGTTCATGTTTCACCTGGTTTCAAACAACGGGTTCATGTTTGACTCGAGGTTTAGGTACATGTTTGACATGGTTTCAAATGACAGGTTCATGTCTGACTAGAAGTTTAGGCTCATGTTTGACCTGGTTCAAACGACGGGTTCATGTCTGACTCGAAGTTTAGGTTCATGTTTGACCTGGTTTCAAACAACGAGTTCATATCTGACTCGAAGTTTAGGTTCATGTTTGACCTGAGTGCAAACAACGGGTTCATGTCTGACTCGAAGTTTAGGTTCATATTTTACCTGGTTTCAAACAACGGGTTCATGTCTGACTCGAAGTTTAAGTTCATGTTTGACCTGGTTTCAAAAGACGGTTTCATGTCTGACTCGAGGTTCAGGTTCACGTTTGACATGGTTTCAAATGACGGGTTCATGTCTGACTAGAAGTTTAGGCTCATGTTTTACCTGGTTCAAACGACGGGTTTATGTCTGACTCGATGTTTAGGTTCATGTTTGACCGGGTTTCAATCAACGGGTTCATGACTGACTCGAAGTTTAGGTTCATGTTTCACCTGGTTTCAAACAACGGGTTCATGTTTGACTCGAGGTTTAGGTACATGTTTGACATGGTTTCAAATGACAGGTTCATGTCTGACTAGAAGTTTAGGCTCATGTTTGACCTGGTTCAAACGACGGGTTCATGTCTGACTCGAAGTTTAGGTTCATGTTTGACCTGGTTTCAAACAACGAGTTCATATCTGACTCGAAGTTTAGGTTCATGTTTGACCTGAGTGCAAACAACGGGTTCATGTCTGACTCGAAGTTTAGGTTCATATTTTACCTGGTTTCAAACAACGGGTTCATGTCTGACTCGAAGTTTAAGTTCATGTTTGACCTGGTTTCAAAAAACGGTTTCATGTCTGACTCGAGGTTTAGGTTCATGTTTGACATGGTTTCAAATGACGGGTTCATGTCTGACTAGAAGTTTAGGCTCATGTTTTACCTGGTTCAAACGACGGGTTTATGTCTGACTGAAAGTTTAGGTTCATGTTTGACCTGGTTTTAATCAACGAGTTCATATCTGACTCGAATTTAAGGGTCATGTTTGACCTGAGTTCAAACAACGGGTTCATGTCTGACTCGAAGTTTAGGTTCATGTTTGACCTAGTTTCAAACAACGGGTTCATGTCTGACTCAAAGTTTAAGTTCACGTTTGACCTGGCTTCAAATGACGGGTTCATGTCTGACTCGAAGTTTAGGTTCAAGTTTGACCTGGTCTCAAACAACTGGTTCATGTCTGACTCGAAGTTTAGTTTCATGTTGGACCTGGTTTCAAACAACGGGTTCATGTCTGACTCGAAGTTTAGGTTCAGGTTTGACCTGGTTTCAAACGAGGGGTTCATGTCTGACTCGAAGCTTAGGTTCATGTTTGACCTGGTTCAAATGACGGGTTCATGTCTGACTCGAAGTTTAGGTTCATGTTTGACCTGGTTTCAAACAACGGGTTCATGTCTGACTCGAAGTTTAAGTTCATGTTTGACCTAGCTTCAAATGACGGGTTCATGTCTGACTCGAAGTTTAGGTTCAAGTTTAACCTGGTTTCAAATAACAGGTTCATGTCTGACTCGAAGTTTAGGTTCATGTTTGACCTGGTTTCAAACAACGGGTTTATGTCTGACTCGATGTTTAGGTTCAGGTTTGACCTGGTTTCAAACGAGGGGTTCATGTCTGACTCGAAGCTTAGGTTCATGTTTGACCTGGTTCAAATGACGGGTTCATGTCTGACTCGAAGTTTAGGTTCATGTTTGACCTGGTTTCAAACAACGGGTTCATGTCTGACTCAAAGTTTAGGTTCATATTTGACCTGGTTTCAAAAGACGGTTTCATGTCTGACTCGAGGTTTAGGTTCATGTTTGACATGGTTTCAAATGACGGGTTCATGTCTGACTAGAAGTTTAGGCTCATGTTTTACCTGGTTCAAACGACGGGTTTATGTCTGACTGAAAGTTTAGGTTCATGTTTGACCTGGTTCAAATGACGGGTTCATGTCTGACTCGAAGTTTAGGTTCATGTTTGACCTGGTTTCAAACAACGGGTTCATGTCTGACTCGAAGTTTAAGTTCATGTTTGACCTAGCTTCAAATGACGGGTTCATGTCTGACTCGAAGTTTAGGTTCAAGTTTAACCTGGTTTCAAATAACAGGTTCATGTCTGACTCGAAGTTTAGGTTCATGTTTGACCTGGTTTCAAACAACGGGTTTATGTCTGACTCGATGTTTAGGTTCAGGTTTGACCTGGTTTCAAACGAGGGGTTCATGTCTGACTCGAAGCTTAGGTTCATGTTTGACCTGGTTCAAATGACGGGTTCATGTCTGACTCGAAGTTTAGGTTCATGTTTGACCTGGTTTCAAACAACGGGTTCATGTCTGACTCAAAGTTTAGGTTCATATTTGACCTGGTTTCAAAAGACGGTTTCATGTCTGACTCGAGGTTTAGGTTCATGTTTGACATGGTTTCAAATGACGGGTTCATGTCTGACTAGAAGTTTAGGCTCATGTTTTACCTGGTTCAAACAACGGGTTTATGTCTGACTGAAAGTTTAGGTTCATGTTTGACCGGGTTTCAATCAACGGGTTCATGACTGACTCGAAGTTTAGGGTCATGTTTGACCTGAGTTCAAACAACGGGTTCATGTTTGACTCGAGGTTTAGGTTCATGTTTGACCTAGTTTCAAACAACGGGTTCATGTCTGACTAGAAGTTTAGGCTCATGTTTGACCTGGTTCAAACGACGGGTTCATGTCTGACTCGAAGTTTAGGTTCAAGTTTAACCTGGTTTCAAATAACTGGTTCATGTCTGACTCGAAGTTTAGGTTCATGTTTGACCTGGTTTCAAACAACGGGTTCATGTCTGACTCGATGTTTAGGTTCAGGTTTGACCTGGTTTCAAACGAGGGGTTCATGTCTGACTGGAAGCTTAGGTTCATGTTTGACCTGGTTCAAATGACGGGTTCATGTCTGACTCGAAGTTTAGGTTCATGTTTGACCTGGTTTCAAACAACGGGTTCATGTCTGACTCGAAGTTTAGGTTCATATTTGACCTGGTTTCAAAAGACGGTTTCATGTCTGACTCGAGGTTTAGGTTCATGTTTGACATGGTTTCAAATGACGGGTTCATGTCTGACTAGAAGTTTAGGCTCATGTTTTACCTGGTTCAAACGACGGGTTTATGTCTGACTGAAAGTTTAGGTTCATGTTTGACCGGGTTTCAATCAACGGGTTCATGACTGACTCGATGTTTAAGTTCCTGCTTCACCTGGCTTCAAATGACGGGTTCATGTCTAACTCGAAGTTTAGGTTCATGTTTGACCTGGTTTCAAACAATGGGTTCATGTCTGACTCGAAGTTTAGGTTCATGTTTGACCTGGTTTCAAACGACGGGTTCATGTCTGACTCGACGTTTAGGATCATGTTTGACCTGGTTTCAAACAACGGGTTCATGTCTGACTCGAAGTTTAGGTTCATGTTTGACCTTGTTTCAAACGACGGGTTCATGTCTGACTCAAAGTTTAGGTTCATGTTTGACCTGGTTTCAAACAACTAGTTCATGTCTGACTCGAAGTTTAGGTTCAAGTTTGACCTGGTTTCAAACAATGGGTTCATGTTTGATTCAAAGTTTAGGTTCATGTTTGACCTGGTTTCAAACAACGGGTTCATGTCTGACTTGAAGTTTAGGTTCATATTTGACCTGGTTTCAAAAGACGGTTTCATGTCTGACTCGAGGCTTAGGTTCATGTTTGACATGGTTTCAAATGACGGGTTCATGTCTGACTAGAAGTTTAGGCTCATGTTTTACCTGGTTCAAACGACGGGTTTATGTTTGACTGAAAGTTTAGGTTCATGTTTGACCTGGTTTCAATCAACGAGTTCATATCTGACTCGAATTTAAGGGTCATGTTTGACCTGAGTTCAAACAACAGGTTCATGTCTGACTCGAAGTTTAGGTTCATGTTTGACCTAGTTTCAAACAACGGGTTCATGTCTGACTCAAAGTTTAAGTTCACGTTTGACCTGGCTTCAAATGACGGGTTCATGTCTGACTCGAAGTTTAGGTTCATGTTTTACCTGGTTTCAAACAACGGGTTCATGTCTGACTCGATGTTTAAGTTCCTGTTTGACCTGGCTTCAAATGACGGGTTCATGTCTAACTCGAAGTTTAGGTTCATGTTTGACCTGGTTTCAAACAATGGGTTCATGTCTGACTCGAAGTTTAGGTTCATGTTTGACCTGGTTTCAAACGACGGGTTCATGTCTGACTCGACGTTTAGGATCATGGTTGACCTGGTTTCAAACAACGGGTTCATGTCTGACTCGAAGTTTAGGTTCATGTTTGACCTTGTTTCAAACGACGGGTTCATGTCTGACTCGAAGTTTAGGTTCATGTTTGACCTGGTTTCAAACAACTTGTTCATGTCTGACTCGAAGTTTAGGTTCAAGTTTGACCTGGTTTCAAACAATGGGTTCATGTTTGATTCAAAGTTTAGGTTCATGTTTGACCTGGTTTCAAACAACGGGTTCATGTCTGACTTGAAGTTTAGGTTCATATTTGACCTGGTTTCAAAAGACGGTTTCATGTCTGACTCGAGGCTTAGGTTCATGTTTGACATGGTTTCAAATGACGGGTTCATGTCTGACTAGAAGTTTAGGCTCATGTTTTACCTGGTTCAAACGACGGGTCTATGTCTGACTGAAAGTTTAGGTTCATGTTTGACCTGGTTTCAATCAACGAGTTCATATCTGACTCGAATTTAAGGGTCATGTTTGACCTGAGTTCAAACAACGGGTTCATGTCTGACTCGAAGTTTAGGTTCATGTTTGACCTAGTTTCAAACAACGGGTTCATGTCTGACTCAAAGTTTAAGTTCACGTTTGACCTGGCTTCAAATGACGGGTTCATGTCTGACTCGAAGTTTAGGTTCAAGTTTGACCTGGTCTCAAACAACTGGTTCATGTCTGACTCGAAGTTTAGTTTCATGTTTGACCTGGTTTCAAACAACGGGTTCATGTCTGACTCGAAGTTTAGGTTCAGGTTTGACCTGGTTTCAAACGAGGGGTTCATGTCTGACTCGAAGCTTAGGTTCATGTTTGACCTGGTTCAAATGACGGGTTCATGTCTGACTCGAAGTTTAGGTTCATGTTTGACCTGGTTTCAAACAACGGGTTCATGTCTGACTCGAAGTTTAGTTTCATGTTTTACCTGAGTTCAAACAACGGGTTCATGTCTGACTCGAAGTTTAGGTTCATGTTTGACCTGGTTTCAAACAACGAGTTCATGTCTAACTCGAAGTTTAAGTTCATGTTTGACCTGGCTTCAAATGACGGGTTCATGTCTGACTCGAATTTTAGGTTCATGTTTGACCTGGTTTCAAACAACAGGTTCATGTCCGACTAGAAGTTTAGGTTCATGTTTAACTTGGTTTCAAACAATGGGTTCATGTCTGACTCGAAGTTTAGGTTCATGTTTTACCTGGTTTCAAACAACGGGTTCATGTCTGACTCGAAGTTTAAGTTCCTGTTTGACCTGGCTTCAAATGACGGGTTCATGTCTAACTCGAAGTTTAGGTTCATGTTTGACCTGGTTTCAAACAATGGGTTCATGTCTGACTCGAAGTTTAGGTTCATGTTTGACCTGGTTTCAAACGACGGGTTCATGTCTGACTCGACGTTTAGGATCATGTTTGACCTGGTTTCAAACAACGGGTTCATGTCTGACTCGAAGTTTAGGTTCATGTTTGACCTTGTTTCAAACGACGGGTTCATGTCTGACTCGATGTTTAGGTTCATGTTTGACCTGGTTTCAAACAACTTGTTCATGTCTGACTCGAAGTTTAGGTTCATGTTTGACCTGGTTTCAAACAATGGGTTCATGTTTGATTCAAAGTTTAGGTTCATGTTTGACCTGGTTTCAAACAACGGGTTCATGTCTGACTCGAAGTTTAGGTTCATGTTTTACCTGGTTTCAAACAACGGGTTCATGTCTGACTCGAAGTTTAAGTTCCTGTTTGACCTGGCTTCAAATGACGGGTTCATGTCTAACTCGAAGTTTAGGTTCATCTTAGACCTGGTTTCAAACAATGGGTTCATGTCTGACTCGAAGTTTAGGTTCATGTTTGACCTGGTTTCAAACGACGGGTTCATGTCTGACTCGACGTTTAGGATCATGTTTGACCTGGTTTCAAACAACGGGTTCATGTCTGACTCGAAGTTTAGGTTCATGTTTGACCTTGTTTCAAACGACGAGTTCATATCTGACTCGATGTTTAGGTTCATGTTTGACCTGGTTTCAAACAACTTGTTCATGTCTGACTCGAAGTTTAGGTTCATGTTTGACCTGGTTTCAAACAATGGGTTCATGTTTGAATCAAAGTTTAGGTACATATTTCACCTGGTTTCAAAAGACGGTTTCATGTCTGACTCGAGGTTTAGGTTCATGTTTGACATGGTTTCAAATGACGGGTTCATGTCTGACTAGAAGTTTAGGCTCATGTTTTACCTGGTTCAAACGACGGGTTCATGTCTGACTAGAAGTTTAGGTTCATGTTTGACCTGGTTTCAAACAACGAGTTCATATCTGACTCGAATTTAAGGGTCATGTTTGACCTGAGTTCAAACAACGGGTTCATGTCTGACTCGAAGTTTAGGTTCATGTTTGACCTAGTTTCAAACAACGGGTTCATGTCTGACTCGAAGTTTAAGTTCATGTTTGACCTGGCTTCAAATGACGGGTTCATGTCTGACTCGAAGTTTAGGTTCAAGTTTAACCTGGTTTCAAATAACAGGTTCATGTCTGACTCGAAGTTTAGGTTCATGTTTGACCTGGTTTCAAACAATGGGTTCATGTCTGACTCGATGTTTAGGTTCAGGTTTGACCTGGTTTCAAACGAGGGGTTCATGTCTGACTCGAAGCTTAGGTTCATGTTTGACCTGGTTCAAATGACGGGTTCATGTCTGACTCGAAGTTTAGGTTCATGTTTGACCTGGTTTCAAACAACGGGTTCATGTCTGACTCGAAGTTTAGGTTCATATTTGACCTGGTTTCAAAAGACGGTTTCATGTCTGACTCGAGGTTTAGGTTCATGTTTGACATGGTTTCAAATGACGGGTTCATGTCTGACTAGAAGTTTAGGCTCATGTTTTACCTGGTTCAAACGACGGGTTTATGTCTGACTGAAAGTTTAGGTTCATGTTTGACCGGGTTTCAATCAACGGGTTCATGTCTGACTAGAAGTTTAGGCTCATGTTTGACCTGGTTCAAACGACGGGTTCATGTCTGACTCGAAGTTTATGTTCATGTTTGACCTGGTTTCAAACAACGAGTTCATATCTGACTCGAAGTTTAGGTTCATGTTTGACCTGAGTGCAAACAACGGGTTCATGTCTGACTCGAAGTTTAGGTTCATATTTTACCTGGTTTCAAACAACGGGTTCATGTCTGACTCGAAGTTTAAGTTCATGTTTGACCTGGTTTCAAAAGACGGTTTCATGTCTGACTCGAGGTTTAGGTTCATGTTTGACATGGTTTCAAATGACGGGTTCATGTCTGACTAGAAGCTTAGGCTCATGTTTTACCTGGTTCAAACGACGGGTTTATGTCTGACTCGATGTTTAGGTTCATGTTTGACCGGGTTTCAATCAACGGGTTCATGACTGACTCGAAGTTTAGGTTCATGTTTCACCTGGTTTCAAACAACGGGTTCATGTTTGACTCGAGGTTTAGGTACATGTTTGACATGGTTTCAAATGACAGGTTCATGTCTGACTAGAAGTTTAGGCTCATGTTTGACCTGGTTCAAACGACGGGTTCATGTCTGACTCGAAGTTTAGGTTCATGTTTGACCTGGTTTCAAACAACGAGTTCATATCTGACTCAAAGTTTAGGTTCATGTTTGACCTGAGTGCAAACAACGGGTTCATGTCTGACTCGAAGTTTAGGTTCATATTTTACCTGGTTTCAAACAACGGGTTCATGTCTGACTCGAAGTTTAAGTTCATGTTTGACCTGGTTTCAAAAGACGGTTTCATGTCTGACTCGAGGTTTAGGTTCATGTTTGACATGGTTTCAAATGACGGGTTCATGTCTGACTAGAAGTTTAGGCTCATGTTTTACCTGGTTCAAACGACGGGTTTATGTCTGACTGAAAGTTTAGGTTCATGTTTGACCTGGTTTTAATCAACGAGTTCATATCTGACTCGAATTTAAGGGTCATGTTTGACCTGAGTTCAAACAACGGGTTCATGTCTGACTCGAAGTTTAGGTTCATGTTTGACCTAGTTTCAAACAACGGGTTCATGTCTGACTCAAAGTTTAAGTTCACGTTTGACCTGGCTTCAAATGACGGGTTCATGTCTGACTCGAAGTTTAGATTCAAGTTTGACGTGGTCTCAAACAACTGGTTCATGTCTGACTCGAAGTTTAGTTTCATGTTTGACCTGGTTTCAAACAACGGGTTCATGTCTGACTCGAAGTTTAGGTTCAGGTTTGACCTGGTTTCAAACGAGGGGTTCATGTCTGACTCGAAGCTTAGGTTCATGTTTGACCTGGTTCAAATGACGGGTTCATGTCTGACTCGAAGTTTAGGTTCATGTTTGACCTGGTTTCAAACAACGGGTTCATGTCTGACTCGAAGTTTAAGTTCATGTTTGACCTAGCTTCAAATGACGGGTTCATGTCTGACTCGAAGTTTAGGTTCAAGTTTAACCTGGTTTCAAATAACAGGTTCATGTCTGACTCGAAGTTTAGGTTCATGTTTGACCTGGTTTCAAACAACGGGTTCATGTCTGACTCGATGTTTAGGTTCAGGTTTGACCTGGTTTCAAACGAGGGGTTCATGTCTGACTCGAAGCTTAGGTTCATGTTTGACCTGGTTCAAATGACGGGTTCATGTCTGACTCGAAGTTTAGGTTCATGTTTGACCTGGTTTCAAACAACGGGTTCATGTCTGACTCAAAGTTTAGGTTCATATTTGACCTGGTTTCAAAAGACGGTTTCATGTCTGACTCGAGGTTTAGGTTCATGTTTGACATGGTTTCAAATGACGGGTTCATGTCTGACTAGAAGTTTAGGCTCATGTTTTACCTGGTTCAAACGACGGGTTTATGTCTGACTGAAAGTTTAGGTTCATGTTTGACCGGGTTTCAATCAACGGGTTCATGACTGACTCGAAGTTTAGGTTCATGTTTCACCTGGTTTCAAACAACGGGTTCATGTTTGACTCGAGGTTTAGGTACATGTTTGACATGGTTTCAAATGACAGGTTCATGTCTGACTAGAAGTTTAGGCTCATGTTTGACCTGGTTCAAACGACGGGTTCATGTCTCACTCGAAGTTTAGGTTCATGTTTGACCTGGTTTCAAACAACGAGTTCATATCTGACTCGAACTTTAGGTTCATGTTTGACCTGAGTGCAAACAACGGGTTCATGTCTGACTCGAAGTTTAGGTTCATATTTTACCTGGTTTCAAACAACGGGTTCATATCTGACTCGAAGTTTAAGTTCATGTTTGACCTGGTTTCAAAAGACGGTTTCATGTCTGACTCAAGGTTTAGGTTCATGTTTGACATGGTTTCAAATGACGGGTTCATGTCTGACTAGAAGTTTAGGCTCATGTTTTACCTGGTTCAAACGACAGGTTTATGTCTGACTCGATGTTTAGGTTCATGTTTGACCGGGTTTCAATCAACGGGTTCATGACTGACTCGAAGTTTAGGTTCATGTTTCACCTGGTTTCAAACAACGGGTTCATGTTTGACTCGAGGTTTAGGTACATGTTTGACATGGTTTCAAATAACAGGTTCATGTCTGACTAGAAGTTTAGGCTCATGTTTGACCTGGTTTCAAACAACGGGTTCATGTCTGACTCGAAGTTTAGGTTCATGTTTGACCTTGTTTCAAACGACGGGTTCATGTCTGACTCGAAGTTTAGGTTCATGTTTGACCTGGTTTCAAACAACTTGTTCATGTCTGACTCGAAGTTTAGGTTCAAGTTTGACCTGGTTTCAAACAATGGGTTCATGTTTGATTCAAAGTTTAGGTTCATGTTTGACCTGGTTTCAAACAACGGGTTCATGTCTGACTTGAAGTTTAGGTTCATATTTGACCTGGTTTCAAAAGACGGTTTCATGTCTGACTCGAGGCTTAGGTTCATGTTTGACATGGTTTCAAATGACGGGTTCATGTCTGACTAGAAGTTTAGGCTCATGTTTTACCTGGTTCAAACGACGGGTTTATGTCTGACTGAAAGTTTAGGTTCATGTTTGACCTGGTTTCAATCAACGAGTTCATATCTGACTCGAATTTAAGGGTCATGTTTGACCTGAGTTCAAACAACGGGTTCATGTCTGACTCGAAGTTTAGGTTCATGTTTGACCTAGTTTCAAACAACGGGTTCATGTCTGACTCAAAGTTTAAGTTCACGTTTGACCTGGCTTCAAATGACGGGTTCATGTCTGACTCGAAGTTTAGGTTCATGTTTTACCTGGTTTCAAACAACGGGTTCATGTCTGACTCGATGTTTAAGTTCCTGTTTGACCTGGCTTCAAATGACGGGTTCATGTCTAACTCGAAGTTTAGGTTCATGTTTGACCTGGTTTCAAACAATGGGTTCATGTCTGACTCGAAGTTTAGGTTCATGTTTGACCTGGTTTCAAACGACGGGTTCATGTCTGACTCGACGTTTAGGATCATGGTTGACCTGGTTTCAAACAACGGGTTCATGTCTGACTCGAAGTTTAGGTTCATGTTTGACCTTGTTTCAAACGACGGGTTCATGTCTGACTCGAAGTTTAGGTTCATGTTTGACCTGGTTTCAAACAACTTGTTCATGTCTGACTCGAAGTTTAGGTTCAAGTTTGACCTGGTTTCAAACAATGGGTTCATGTTTGATTCAAAGTTTAGGTTCATGTTTGACCTGGTTTCAAACAACGGGTTCATGTCTGACTTGAAGTTTAGGTTCATATTTGACCTGGTTTCAAAAGACGGTTTCATGTCTGACTCGAGGCTTAGGTTCATGTTTGACATGGTTTCAAATGACGGGTTCATGTCTGACTAGAAGTTTAGGCTCATGTTTTACATGGTTCAAACGACGGGTTTATGTCTGACTGAAAGTTTAGGTTCATGTTTGACCTGGTTTCAATCAACGAGTTCATATCTGACTCGAATTTAAGGGTCATGTTTGACCTGAGTTCAAACAACGGGTTCATGTCTGACTCGAAGTTTAGGTTCATGTTTGACCTAGTTTCAAACAACGGGTTCATGTCTGACTCAAAGTTTAAGTTCACGTTTGACCTGGCTTCAAATGACGGGTTCATGTCTGACTCGAAGTTTAGGTTCAAGTTTGACCTGGTCTCAAACAACTGGTTCATGTCTGACTCGAAGTTTAGTTTCATGTTTGACTTGGTTTCAAACAACGGGTTCATGTCTGACTCGAAGTTTAGGTTCAGGTTTGACCTGGTTTCAAACGAGGGGTTCATGTCTGACTCGAAGCTTAGGTTCATGTTTGACCTGGTTCAAATGACGGGTTCATGTCTGACTCGAAGTTTAGGTTCATGTTTGACCTGGTTTCAAACAACGGGTTCATGTCTGACTCGAAGTTTAGTTTCATGTTTTACCTGAGTTCAAACAACGGGTTCATGTTTGACTCGAAGTTTAGGTTCATGTTTGACCTGGTTTCAAACAACGAGTTCATGTCTAACTCGAAGTTTAAGTTCATGTTTGACCTGGCTTCAAATGACGGGTTCATGTCTGACTCGAATTTTAGGTTCATGTTTGACCTGGTTTCAAACAACAGGTTCATGTCCGACTAGAAGTTTAGGTTCATGTTTAACTTGGTTTCAAACAATGGGTTCATGTCTGACTCGAAGTTTAGGTTCATGTTTTACCTGGTTTCAAACAACGGGTTCATGTCTGACTCGAAGTTTAAGTTCCTGTTTGACCTGGCTTCAAATGACGGGTTCATGTCTAACTCGAAGTTTAGGTTCATGTTTGACCTGGTTTCAAACAATGGGTTCATGTCTGACTCGAAGTTTAGGTTCATGTTTGACCTGGTTTCAAACGACGGGTTCATGTCTGACTCGACGTTTAGGATCATGTTTGACCTGGTTTCAAACAACGGGTTCATGTCTGACTCGAAGTTTAGGTTCATGTTTGACCTTGTTTCAAACGACGGGTTCATGTCTGACTCGATGTTTAGGTTCATGTTTGACCTGGTTTCAAACAACTTGTTCATGTCTGACTCGAAGTTTAGGTTCATGTTTGACCTGGTTTCAAACAATGGGTTCATGTTTGATTCAAAGTTTAGGTTCATGTTTGACCTGGTTTCAAACAACGGGTTCATGTCTGACTCGAAGTTTAGGTTCATGTTTTACCTGGTTTCAAACAACGGGTTCATGTCTGACTCGAAGTTTAAGTTCCTGTTTGACCTGGCTTCAAATGACGGGTTCATGTCTAACTCGAAGTTTAGGTTCATCTTAGACCTGGTTTCAAACAATGGGTTCATGTCTGACTCGAAGTTTAGGTTCATGTTTGACCTGGTTTCAAACGACGGGTTCATGTCTGACTCGACGTTTAGGATCATGTTTGACCTGGTTTCAAACAACGGGTTCATGTCTGACTCGAAGTTTAGGTTCATGTTTGACCTGGTTTCAAACGACGAGTTCATATCTGACTCGATGTTTAGGTTCATGTTTGACCTGGTTTCAAACAACTTGTTCATGTCTGACTCGAAGTTTAGGTTCATGTTTGACCTGGTTTCAAACAATGGGTTCATGTTTGAATCAAAGTTTAGGTACATATTTGACCTGGTTTCAAAAGACGGTTTCATGTCTGACTCGAGGTTTAGGTTCATGTTTGACATGGTTTCAAATGACGGGTTCATGTCTGACTAGAAGTTTAGGCTCATGTTTTACCTGGTTCAAACGACGGGTTCATGTCTGACTAGAAGTTTAGGTTCATGTTTGACCTGGTTTCAAACAACGAGTTCATATCTGACTCGAATTTAAGGGTCATGTTTGACCTGAGTTCAAACAACGGGTTCATGTCTGACTCGAAGTTTAGGTTCATGTTTGACCTAGTTTCAAACAACGGGTTCATGTCTGACTCGAAGTTTAAGTTCATGTTTGACCTGGCTTCAAATGACGGGTTCATGTCTGACTCGAAGTTTAGGTTCAAGTTTAACCTGGTTTCAAATAACAGGTTCATGTCTGACTCGAAGTTTAGGTTCATGTTTGACCTGGTTTCAAACAACGGGTTCATGTCTGACTCGATGTTTAGGTTCAGGTTTGACCTGGTTTCAAACGAGGGGTTCATGTCTGACTCGAAGCTTAGGTTCATGTTTGACCTGGTTCAAATGACGGGTTCATGTCTGACTCGAAGTTTAGGTTCATGTTTGACCTGGTTTCAAACAACGGGTTCATGTCTGACTCGAAGTTTAGGTTCATATTTGACCTGGTTTCAAAAGACGGTTTCATGTCTGACTCGAGGTTTAGGTTCATGTTTGACATGGTTTCAAATGACGGGTTCATGTCTGACTAGAAGTTTAGGCTCATGTTTTACCTGGTTCAAACGACGGGTTTATGTCTGACTGAAAGTTTAGGTTCATGTTTGACCGGGTTTCAATCAACGGGTTCATGACTGACTCGAAGTTTAGGTTCATGTTTCACCTAGTTTCAAACAACGGGTTCATGTTTGACTCGAGGTTTAGGTACATGTTTGACATGGTTTCAAATGACAGGTTCATGTCTGACTAGAAGTTTAGGCTCATGTTTGACCTGGTTCAAACGACGGGTTCATGTCTGACTCGAAGTTTATGTTCATGTTTGACCTGGTTTCAAACAACGAGTTCATATCTGACTCGAAGTTTAGGTTCATGTTTGACCTGAGTGCAAACAACGGGTTCATGTCTGACTCGAAGTTTAGGTTCATATTTTACCTGGTTTCAAACAACGGGTTCATGTCTGACTCGAAGTTTAAGTTCATGTTTGACCTGGTTTCAAAAGACGGTTTCATGTCTGACTCGAGGTTTAGGTTCATGTTTGACATGGTTTCAAATGACGGGTTCATGTCTGACTAGAAGCTTAGGCTCATGTTTTACCTGGTTCAAACGACGGGTTTATGTCTGACTCGATGTTTAGGTTCATGTTTGACCGGGTTTCAATCAACGGGTTCATGACTGACTCGAAGTTTAGGTTCATGTTTCACCTGGTTTCAAACAACGGGTTCATGTTTGACTCGAGGTTTAGGTACATGTTTGACATGGTTTCAAATGACAGGTTCATGTCTGACTAGAAGTTTAGGCTCATGTTTGACCTGGTTCAAACGACGGGTTCATGTCTGACTCGAAGTTTAGGTTCATGTTTGACCTGGTTTCAAACAACGAGTTCATATCTGACTCAAAGTTTAGGTTCATGTTTGACCTGAGTGCAAACAACGGGTTCATGTCTGACTCGAAGTTTAGGTTCATATTTTACCTGGTTTCAAACAACGGGTTCATGTCTGACTCGAAGTTTAAGTTCATGTTTGACCTGGTTTCAAAAGACGGTTTCATGTCTGACTCGAGGTTTAGGTTCATGTTTGACATGGTTTCAAATGACGGGTTCATGTCTGACTAGAAGTTTAGGCTCATGTTTTACCTGGTTCAAACGACGGGTTTATGTCTGACTGAAAGTTTAGGTTCATGTTTGACCTGGTTTTAATCAACGAGTTCATATCTGACTCGAATTTAAGGGTCATGTTTGACCTGAGTTCAAACAACGGGTTCATGTCTGACTCGAAGTTTAGGTTCATGTTTGACCTAGTTTCAAACAACGGGTTCATGTCTGACTCAAAGTTTAAGTTCACGTTTGACCTGGCTTCAAATGACGGGTTCATGTCTGACTCGAAGTTTAGATTCAAGTTTGACCTGGTCTCAAACAACTGGTTCATGTCTGACTCGAAGTTTAGGTTCAGGTTTGACCTGGTTTCAAACGAGGGGTTCATGTCTGACTCGAAGCTTAGGTTCATGTTTGACCTGGTTCAAATGACGGGTTCATGTCTGACTCGAAGTTTAGGTTCATGTTTGACCTGGTTTCAAACAACGGGTTCATGTCTGACTCGAAGTTTAAGTTCATGTTTGACCTAGCTTCAAATGACGGGTTCATGTCTGACTCGAAGTTTAGGTTCAAGTTTAACCTGGTTTCAAATAACAGGTTCATGTCTGACTCGAAGTTTAGGTTCATGTTTGACCTGGTTTCAAACAACGGGTTCATGTCTGACTCGATGTTTAGGTTCAGGTTTGACCTGGTTTCAAACGAGGGGTTCATGTCTGACTCGAAGCTTAGGTTCATGTTTGACCTGGTTCAAATGACGGGTTCATGTCTGACTCGAAGTTTAGGTTCATGTTTGACCTGGTTTCAAACAACGGGTTCATGTCTGACTCAAAGTTTAGGTTCATATTTGACCTGGTTTCAAAAGACGGTTTCATGTCTGACTCGAGGTTTAGGTTCATGTTTGACATGGTTTCAAATGACGGGTTCATGTCTGACTAGAAGTTTAGGCTCATGTTTTACCTGGTTCAAACGACGGGTTTATGTCTGACTGAAAGTTTAGGTTCATGTTTGACCGGGTTTCAATCAACGGGTTCATGACTGACTCGAAGTTTAGGTTCATGTTTCACCTGGTTTCAAACAACGGGTTCATGTTTGACTCGAGGTTTAGGTACATGTTTGACATGGTTTCAAATGACAGGTTCATGTCTGACTAGAAGTTTAGGCTCATGTTTGACCTGGTTCAAACGACGGGTTCATGTCTCACTCGAAGTTTAGGTTCATGTTTGACCTGGTTTCAAACAACGAGTTCATATCTGACTCGAACTTTAGGTTCATGTTTGACCTGAGTGCAAACAACGGGTTCATGTCTGACTCGAAGTTTAGGTTCATATTTTACCTGGTTTCAAACAACGGGTTCATATCTGACTCGAAGTTTAAGTTCATGTTTGACCTGGTTTCAAAAGACGGTTTCATGTCTAACTCAAGGTTTAGGTTCATGTTTGACATGGTTTCAAATGACGGGTTCATGTCTGACTAGAAGTTTAGGCTCATGTTTTACCTGGTTCAAACGACAGGTTTATGTCTGACTCGATGTTTAGGTTCATGTTTGACCGGGTTTCAATCAACGGGTTCATGACTGACTCGAAGTTTAGGTTCATGTTTCACCTGGTTTCAAACAACGGGTTCATGTTTGACTCGAGGTTTAGGTACATGTTTGACATGGTTTCAAATAACAGGTTCTTGTCTGACTAGAAGTTTAGGCTCATGTTTGACCTGGTTCAAACGACGGGTTCATGTCTGACTCGAAGTTTAGGTTCATGTTTGACCTGGTTTCAAACAACGAGTTCATATCTGACTCGAAGTTTAGGTTCATGTTTGACCTGAGTGCAAACAACGGGTTCATGTCTGACTCGAAGTTTAGGTTCATATTTTACCTGGTTTCAAACAACGGGTTCATGTCTGACTCGAAGTTTAAGTTCATGTTTGACCTGGTTTCAAAAGACGGTTTCATGTCTGACTCGAGGTTTAGGTTCATGTTTGACATGGTTTCAAATGACGGGTTCATGTCTGACTAGAAGTTTAGGCTCATGTTTTACCTGGTTCAAACGACGGGTTTATGTCTGACTGAAAGTTTAGGTTCATGTTTGACCTGGTTTTAATCAACGAGTTCATATCTGACTCGAATTTAAGGGTCATGTTTGACCTGAGTTCAAACAACGGGTTCATGTCTGACTCGAAGTTTAGGTTCATGTTTGACCTAGTTTCAAACAACGGGTTCATGTCTGACTCAAAGTTTAAGTTCACGTTTGACCTGGCTTCAAATGACGGGTTCATGTCTGACTCAAAGTTTAGGTTCAAGTTTGACCTGGTCTCAAACAACTGGTTCATGTCTGACTCGAAGTTTAGTTTCATGTTTGACCTGGTTTCAAACAACGGGTTCATGTCTGACTCGAAGTTTAGGTTCAGGTTTGACCTGGTTTCAAACGAGGGGTTCATGTCTGACTCGAAGCTTAGGTTCATGTTTGACCTGGTTCAAATGACGGGTTCATGTCTGACTCGAAGTTTAGGTTCATGTTTGACCTGGTTTCAAACAACGGGTTCATGTCTGACTCGAAGTTTAAGTTCATGTTTGACCTAGCTTCAAATGACGGGTTCATGTCTGACTCGAAGTTTAGGTTCAAGTTTAACCTGGTTTCAAATAACAGGTTCATGTCTGACTCGAAGTTTAGGTTCATGTTTGACCTGGTTTCAAACAACGGGTTCATGTCTGACTCGATGTTTAGGTTCAGGTTTGACCTGGTTTCAAACGAGGGGTTCATGTCTGACTCGAAGCTTAGGTTCATGTTTGACCTGGTTCAAATGACGGGTTCATGTCTGACTCGAAGTTTAGGTTCATGTTTAACCTGGTTTCAAACAACGGGTTCATGTCTGACTCAAAGTTTAGGTTCATATTTGACCTGGTTTCAAAAGACGGTTTCATGTCTGACTCGAGGTTTAGGTTCATGTTTGACATGGTTTCAAATGACGGGTTCATGTCTGACTAGAAGTTTAGGCTCATGTTTTACCTGGTTCAAACGACGGGTTTATGTCTGACTGAAAGTTTAGGTTCATGTTTGACCGGGTTTCAATCAACGGGTTCATGACTGACTCGAAGTTTAGGTTCATGTTTCACCTGGTTTCAAACAACGGGTTCATGTTTGACTCGAGGTTTAGGTACATGTTTGACATGGTTTCAAATGACAGGTTCATGTCTGACTAGAAGTTTAGGCTCATGTTTGACCTGGTTCAAACGACGGGTTCATGTCTGACTCGAAGTTTAGGTTCATGTTTGACCTGGTTTCAAACAACGAGTTCATATCTGACTCGAACTTTAGGTTCATGTTTGACCTGAGTGCAAACAACGGGTTCATGTCTGACTCGAAGTTTAGGTTCATATTTTACCTGGTTTCAAACAACGGGTTCATGTCTGACTCGAAGTTTAAGTTCATGTTTGACCTGGTTTCAAAAGACGGTTTCATGTCTGACTCGAGGTTTAGGTTCATGTTTGACATGGTTTCAAATGACGGGTTCATGTCTGACTAGAAGTTTAGGCTCATGTTTTACCTGGTTCAAACGACAGGTTTATGTCTGACTCGATGTTTAGGTTCATGTTTGACCGGGTTTCAATCAACGGGTTCATGACTGACTCGAAGTTTAGGTTCATGTTTCACCTGGTTTCAAACAACGGGTTCATGTTTGACTCGAGGTTTAGGTACATGTTTGACATGGTTTCAAATGACAGGTTCATGTCTGAGTAGAAGTTTAGGCTCATGTTTGACCTGGTTCAAACGACGGGTTCATGTCTGACTCGAAGTTTAGGTTCATGTTTGACCTGGTTTCAAACAACGAGTTCATATCTGACTCGAAGTTTAGGTTCATGTTTGACCTGAGTGCAAACAACGGGTTCATGTCTGACTCGAAGTTTAGGTTCATATTTTACCTGGTTTCAAACAACGGGTTCATGTCTGACTCGAAGTTTAAGTTCATGTTTGACCTGGTTTCAAAAGACAGTTTCATGTCTGACTCGAGGTTTAGGTTCATGTTTGACATGGTTTCAAATGACGGGTTCATGTCTGACTAGAAGTTTAGGCTCATGTTTTACCTGGTTCAAACGACGGGTTTATGTCTGACTGAAAGTTTAGGTTCATGTTTGACCTGGTTTCAATCAACGAGTTCATATCTGACTCGAATTTAAGGGTCATGTTTGACCTGAGTTCAAACAACGGGTTCATGTCTGACTCGAAGTTTAGGTTCATGTTTGACCTAGTTTCAAACAACGGGTTCATGTCTGACTCAAAGTTTAAGTTCACGTTTGACCTGGCTTCAAATGACGGGTTCATGTCTGACTCGAAGTTTAGGTTCAAGTTTGACCTGGTCTCAAACAACTGGTTCATGTCTGACTCGAAGTTTAGTTTCATGTTTGACCTGGTTTCAAACAACGGGTTCATGTCTGACTCGAAGTTTAGGTTCAGGTTTGACCAGGTTTCAAACGAGGGGTTCATGTCTGACTCGAAGCTTAGGTTCATGTTTGACCTGGTTCAAATGACGGGTTCATGTCTGACTCGAAGTTTAGGTTCATGTTTGACCTGGTTTCAAACAACGGGTTCATGTCTGACTCGAAGTTTAGTTTCATGTTTTACCTGAGTTCAAACAACGGGTTCATGTCTGACTCGAAGTTTAGGTTCATGTTTGACCTGGTTTCAAACAACGAGTTCATGTCTGACTCGAAGTTTAAGTTCATGTTTGACCTGGCTTCAAATGACGGGTTCATGTCTGACTCGAATTTTAGGTTCATGTTTGACCTGGTTTCAAACAACAGGTTCATGTCCGACTAGAAGTTTAGGTTCATGTTTAACTTGGTTTCAAACAACGGGTTCATGTCTGACTCGAAGTTTAGGTTCATGTTTTACCTGGTTTCAAACAACGGGTTCATGTCTGACTCGAAGTTTAAGTTCCTGTTTGACCTGGCTTCAAATGACGGGTTCATGTCTAACTCGAAGTTTAGGTTTATGTTTGACCTGGTTTCAAACAATGGGTTCATGTCTGACTCGAAGTTTAGGTTCATGTTTGACCTGGTTTCAAACGACGGGTTCATGTCTGACTCGACGTTTAGGATCATGTTTGACCTGGTTTCGAACAACGGGTTCATGTCTGACTCGAAGTTTAGGTTCATGTTTGACCTTGTTTCAAACGACGGGTTCATGTCTGACTCGATGTTTAGGTTCATGTTTGACCTGGTTTCAAACAACTTGTTCATGTCTGACTCGAAGTTTAGGTTCATGTTTGACCTGGTTTCAAACAATGGGTTCATGTTTGATTCAAAGTTTAGGTTCATGTTTGACCTGGTTTCAAACAACGGGTTCATGTCTGACTCGAAGTTTAGGTTCATGTTTTACCTGGTTTCAAACAACGGGTTCATGTCTGACTCGAAGTTTAAGTTTCTGTTTGACCTGGCTTCAAATGACGGGTTCATGTCTAACTCGAAGTTTAGGTTCATCTTAGACCTAGTTTCAAACAATGGGTTCATGTCTGACTCGAAGTTTAGGTTCATGTTTGACCTGGTTTCAAACGACGGGTTCATGTCTGACTCGAAGTTTAAGTTCATGTTTGACCTGGCTTCAAATGACGGGTTCATGTCTGACTCGAAGTTTAGGTTCAAGTTTAACCTGGTTTCAAATAACAGGTTCATGTCTGACTCGAAGTTTAGGTTCATGTTTGACCTGGTTTCAAACAACGGGTTCATGTCTGACTCGATGTTTAGGTTCAGGTTTGACCTGGTTTCAAACGAGGGGTTCATGTCTGACTCGAAGCTTAGGTTCATGTTTGACCTGGTTCAAATGACGGGTTCATGTCTGACTCGAAGTTTAGGTTCATGTTTGACCTGGTTTCAAACAACGGGTAAATGTCTGACTCGAAGTTTAGGTTCATATTTGACCTGGTTTCAAAAGACCGTTTCATGTCTGACTCGAGGTTTAGGTTCATGTTTGACATGGTTTCAAATGACGGGTTCATGTCTGACTAGAAGTTTAGGCTCATGTTTTACCTGGTTCAAACGACGGGTTTATGTCTGACTGAAAGTTTAGGTTCATGTTTGACCGGGTTTCAATCAACGGGTTCATGACTGACTCGAAGTTTAGGTTCATGTTTCACCTGGTTTCAAACAACGGGTTCATGTTTGACTCGAGGTTTAGGTACATGTTTGACATGGTTTCAAATGACAGGTTCATGTCTGACTAGAAGTTTAGGCTCATGTTTGACCTGGTTCAAACGACGGGTTCATGTCTGACTCGAAGTTTAGGTTCATGTTTGACCTGGTTTCAAACAACGAGTTCATATCTGACTCGAAGTTTAGGTTCATGTTTGACCTGAGTGCAAACAACGGGTTCATGTCTGACTCGAAGTTTAGGTTCATATTTTACCTGGTTTCAAACAACGGGTTCATGTCTGACTCGAAGTTTAAGTTCATGTTTGACCTGGTTTCAAAAGACAGTTTCATGTCTGACTCGAGGTTTAGGTTCATGTTTGACATGGTTTCAAATGACGGGTTCATGTCTGACTAGAAGTTTAGGCTCATGTTTTACCTGGTTCAAACGACGGGTTTATGTCTGACTGAAAGTTTAGGTTCATGTTTGACCTGGTTTCAATCAACGAGTTCATATCTGACTCGAATTTAAGGGTCATGTTTGACCTGAGTTCAAACAACGGGTTCATGTCTGACTCGAAGTTTAGGTTCATGTTTGACCTAGTTTCAAACAACGGGTTCATGTCTGACTCAAAGTTTAAGTTCACGTTTGACCTGGCTTCAAATGACGGGTTCATGTCTGACTCGAAGTTTAGGTTCAAGTTTGACCTGGTCTCAAACAACTGGTTCATGTCTGACTCGAAGTTTAGTTTCATGTTTGACCTGGTTTCAAACAACGGGTTCATGTCTGACTCGAAGTTTAGGTTCAGGTTTGACCAGGTTTCAAACGAGGGGTTCATGTCTGACTCGAAGCTTAGGTTCATGTTTGACCTGGTTCAAATGACGGGTTCATGTCTGACTCGAAGTTTAGGTTCATGTTTGACCTGGTTTCAAACAACGGGTTCATGTCTGACTCGAAGTTTAGTTTCATGTTTTACCTGAGTTCAAACAACGGGTTCATGTCTGACTCGAAGTTTAGGTTCATGTTTGACCTGGTTTCAAACAACGAGTTCATGTCTGACTCGAAGTTTAAGTTCATGTTTGACCTGGCTTCAAATGACGGGTTCATGTCTGACTCGAATTTTAGGTTCATGTTTGACCTGGTTTCAAACAACAGGTTCATGTCCGACTAGAAGTTTAGGTTCATGTTTAACTTGGTTTCAAACAACGGGTTCATGTCTGACTCGAAGTTTAGGTTCATGTTTTACCTGGTTTCAAACAACGGGTTCATGTCTGACTCGAAGTTTAAGTTCCTGTTTGACCTGGCTTCAAATGACGGGTTCATGTCTAACTCGAAGTTTAGGTTTATGTTTGACCTGGTTTCAAACAATGGGTTCATGTCTGACTCGAAGTTTAGGTTCATGTTTGACCTGGTTTCAAACGACGGGTTCATGTCTGACTCGACGTTTAGGATCATGTTTGACCTGGTTTCGAACAACGGGTTCATGTCTGACTCGAAGTTTAGGTTCATGTTTGACCTTGTTTCAAACGACGGGTTCATGTCTGACTCGATGTTTAGGTTCATGTTTGACCTGGTTTCAAACAACTTGTTCATGTCTGACTCGAAGTTTAGGTTCATGTTTGACCTGGTTTCAAACAATGGGTTCATGTTTGATTCAAAGTTTAGGTTCATGTTTGACCTGGTTTCAAACAACGGGTTCATGTCTGACTCGAAGTTTAGGTTCATGTTTTACCTGGTTTCAAACAACGGGTTCATGTCTGACTCGAAGTTTAAGTTTCTGTTTGACCTGGCTTCAAATGACGGGTTCATGTCTAACTCGAAGTTTAGGTTCATCTTAGACCTAGTTTCAAACAATGGGTTCATGTCTGACTCGAAGTTTAGGTTCATGTTTGACCTGGTTTCAAACGACGGGTTCATGTCTGACTCGAAGTTTAAGTTCATGTTTGACCTGGCTTCAAATGACGGGTTCATGTCTGACTCGAAGTTTAGGTTCAAGTTTAACCTGGTTTCAAATAACAGGTTCATGTCTGACTCGAAGTTTAGGTTCATGTTTGACCTGGTTTCAAACAACGGGTTCATGTCTGACTCGATGTTTAGGTTCAGGTTTGACCTGGTTTCAAACGAGGGGTTCATGTCTGACTCGAAGCTTAGGTTCATGTTTGACCTGGTTCAAATGACGGGTTCATGTCTGACTCGAAGTTTAGGTTCATGTTTGACCTGGTTTCAAACAACGGGTAAATGTCTGACTCGAAGTTTAGGTTCATATTTGACCTGGTTTCAAAAGACCGTTTCATGTCTGACTCGAGGTTTAGGTTCATGTTTGACATGGTTTCAAATGACGGGTTCATGTCTGACTAGAAGTTTAGGCTCATGTTTTACCTGGTTCAAACGACGGGTTTATGTCTGACTGAAAGTTTAGGTTCATGTTTGACCGGGTTTCAATCAACGGGTTCATGACTGACTCGAAGTTTAGGTTCATGTTTCACCTGGTTTCAAACAACGGGTTCATGTTTGACTCGAGGTTTAGGTACATGTTTGACATGGTTTCAAATGACAGGTTCATGTCTGACTAGAAGTTTAGGCTCATGTTTGACCTGGTTCAAACGACGGGTTCATGTCTGACTCGAAGTTTAGGTTCATGTTTGACCTGGTTTCAAACAACGAGTTCATATCTGACTCGAAGTTTAGGTTCATGTTTGACCTGAGTGCAAACAACGGGTTCATGTCTGACTCGAAGTTTAGGTTCATATTTTACCTGGTTTCAAACAACGGGTTCATGTCTGACTCGAAGTTTAAGTTCATGTTTGACCTGGTTTCAAAAGACGGTTTCATGTCTGACTCGAGGTTTAGGTTCATGTTTGACATGGTTTCAAATGACGGGTTCATGTCTGACTAGAAGTTTAGGCTCATGTTTTACCTGGTTCAAACGACGGGCTTATGTCTGACTGAAAGTTTAGGTTCATGTTTGACCTGGTTTCAATCAACGAGTTCATATCTGACTCGAATTTAAGGGTCATGTTTGACCTGAGTTCAAACAACGGGTTCATGTCTGACTCGAAGTTTAGGTTCATGTTTGACCTAGTTTCAAACAACGGGTTCATGTCTGACTCAAAGTTTAAGTTCACGTTTGACCTGGCTTCAAATGACGGGTTCATGTCTGACTCGAAGTTTAGGTTCAAGTTTGACCTGGTCTCAAACAACTGGTTCATGTCTGACTCGAAGTTTAGTTTCATGTTTGACCTGGTTTCAAATAACGGGTTCATGTCTGACTCGAAGTTTAGGTTCAGGTTTGACCTGGTTTCAAACGAGGGGTTCATGTCTGACTCGAAGCTTAGGTTCATGTTTGACCTGGTTCAAATGACGGGTTCATGTCTGACTCGAAGTTTAGGTTCATGTTTGACCTAGTTTCAAACAACGGGTTCATGTCTGACTCGAAGTTTAGTTTCATGTTTTACCTGAGTTCAAACAACGGGTTCATGTCTGACTCGAAGTTTAGGTTCATGTTTGACCTGGTTTCAAACAACGAGTTCATGTCTGACTCGAAGTTTAAGTTCATGTTTGACCTGGCTTCAAATGACGGGTTCATGTCTGACTCGAATTTTAGGTTCATGTTTGACCTGGTTTCAAACAACAGGTTCATGTCCGACTAGAAGTTTAGGTTCATGTTTAACTTGGTTTCAAACAACGGGTTCATGTCTGACTCGAAGTTTAGGTTCATGTTTTACCTGGTTTCAAACAACGGGTTCATGTCTGACTCGAAGTTTAAGTTCCTGTTTGACCTGGCTTCAAATGACGGGTTCATGTCTAACTCGAAGTTTAGGTTCATGTTTGACCTGGTTTCAAACAATGGGTTCATGTCTGACTCGAAGTTTAGGTTCATGTTTGACCTGGTTTCAAACGACGGGTTCATGTCTGACTCGACGTTTAGGATCATGTTTGACCTGGTTTCAAACAACGGGTTCATGTCTGACTTGAAGTTTAGGTTCATGTTTGACCTTGTTTCAAACGACGGGTTCATGTCTGACTCGAAGTTTAAGTTCATGTTTGACCTGGCTTCAAATGACGGGTTCATGTCTGACTCGAAGTTTAGGTTCAAGTTTAACCTGGTTTCAAATAACAGGTTCATGTCTGACTCGAACTTTAGGTTCATGTTTGACCTGGTTTCAAACAACGGGTTCATGTCTGACTCGATGTTTAGGTTCAGGTTTGACCTGGTTTCAAACGAGGGGTTCATGTCTGACTCGAAGCTTAGGTTCATGTTTGACCTGGTTCAAATGACGGGTTCATGTCTGACTCGAAGTTTAGGTCCATGTTTGACCTGGTTTGAAACAACGGGTTCATGTCTGACTCGAAGTTTAGGTTCATATTTGACCTGGTTTCAAAAGACGGTTTCATGTCTGACTCGAGGTTTAGGTTCATGTTTGACATGGTTTCAAATGACGGGTTCATGTCTGACTAGAAGTTTAGGCTCATGTTTTATCTGGTTCAAACGACGGGTTTATGTCTGACTGAAAGTTTAGGTTCATGTTTGACTGGGTTTCAATCAACGGGTTCATGACTGACTCGAAGTTTAGGTTCATGTTTCACCTGGTTTCAAACAACGGGTTCATGTTTGACTCGAGATTTAGGTACATGTTTGACATGGTTTCAAATGACAGGTTCATGTCTGACTAGAAGTTTAAGCTCATGTTTGACCTGGTTCAAACGACGGGTTCATGTCTGACTCGAAGTTTAGGTTCATGTTTGACCTGGTTTCAAACAACGAGTTCATATCTGACTCGAAGTTTAGGTTCATGTTTGACCTGAGTGCAAACAACGGGTTCATGTCTGACTCGAAGTTTAGGTTCATATTTTACCTGGTTTCAAACAACGGGTTCATGTCTGACTCGAAGTTTAAGTTCATGTTTGACCTGGTTTCAAAAGACGGTTTCATGTCTGACTCGAGGTTTAGGTTCATGTTTGACATGGTTTCAAATGACGGGTTCATGTCTGACTAGAAGTTTAGGCTCATGTTTTACCTGGTTCAAACGACGGGCTTATGTCTGACTGAAAGTTTAGGTTCATGTTTGACCTGGTTTCAATCAACAAGTTCATATCTGACTCGAATTTAAGGGTCATGTTTGACCTGAGTTCAAACAACGGGTTCATGTCTGACTCGAAGTTTAGGTTCATGTTTGACCTAGTTTCAAACAACGGGTTCATGTCTGACTCAAAGTTTAAGTTCACGTTTGACCTGGCTTCAAATGACGGGTTCATGTCTGACTCGAAGTTTAGGTTCAAGTTTGACCTGGTCTCAAACAACTGGTTCATGTCTGACTCGAAGTTTAGTTTCATGTTTGACCTGGTTTCAAACAACGGGTTCATGTCTGACTCGAAGTTTAGGTTCAGATTTGACCTGGTTTCAAACGAGGGGTTCATGTCTGACTCGAAGCTTAGGTTCTTGTTTGACCTGGTTCAAATGACGGGTTCATGTCTGACTCGAAGTTTAGGTTCATGTTTGACCTGGTTTCAAACAACGGGTTCATGTCTGACTCGAAGTTTAGTTTCATGTTTTACCTGAGTTCAAACAACGGGTTCATGTCTGACTCGAAGTTTAGGTTCATGTTTGACCTGGTTTCAAACAACGAGTTCATGTCTGACTCGAAGTTTAAGTTCATGTTTGACCTGGCTTCAAATGACGGGTTCATGTCTGACTCGAATTTTAGGTTCATGTTTGACCTGGTTTCAAACAACAGGTTCATGTCCGACTAGAAGTTTAGGTTCATGTTTAACTTGGTTTCAAACAACGGGTTCATGTCTGACTCGAAGTTTAGGTTCATGTTTTACCTGGTTTCAAACAACGGGTTCATGTCTGACTCGAAGTTTAAGTTCCTGTTTGACCTGGCTTCAAATGACGGGTTCATGTCTAACTCGAAGTTTAGGTTCATGTTTGACCTGGTTTCAAACAATGGGTTCATGTCTGACTCGAAGTTTAGGTTCATGTTTGACCTGGTTTCAAACGACGGGTTCATGTCTGACTCGACGTTTAGGATCATGTTTGACCTGGTTTCAAACAATGGGTTCATGTCTGACTCGAAGTTTAGGTTCATGTTTGACCTTGTTTCAAACGACGGGTTCATGTCTGACTCGATGTTTAGGTTCATGTTTGACCTGGTTTCAAACAACTTGTTCATGTCTGACTCGAAGTTTAGGTTCATGTTTGACCTGGTTTCAAACAATTGGTTCATGTTTGATTCAAAGTTTAGGTTCATGTTTGACCTGGTTTCAAACAACGGGTTCATGTCTGACTCGAAGTTTAGGTTCATGTTTTACCTGGTTTCTAACAACTGGTTCATGTCTGACTCGAAGTTTAAGTTCCTGTTTGACCTGGCTTCAAATGACGGGTTCATGTCTAACTCGAAGTTTAGGTTCATCTTAGACCTGGTTTCAAACAATGGGTTCATGTCTGACTCGAAGTTTAGGTTCATGTTTGACCTGGTTTCAAACGACGGGTTCATGTCTGACTCGACGTTTAGGATCATGTTTGACCTGGTTTCAAACAACGGGTTCGTGTCTGACTCGAAGTTTAGGTTCATGTTTGACCTTGTTTCAAACGACGGGTTCATGTCTGACTCGATGTTTAGGTTCATGTTTGACGTGGTTTCAAACAACTTGTTCATGTCTGACTCGAAGTTTAGGTTCATGTTTGACCTGGTTTCAAACAATGGGTTCATGTTTGATTCAAAGTTTAGGTTCATATTTGACCTGGTTTCAAAAGACGGTTTCATGTCTGACTCGAGGTTTAGGTTCATGTTTGACATGGTTTCAAATGACGGGTTCATGTCTGACTAGAAGTTTAGGCTCATGTTTTACCTGGTTCAAACGACGGGTTCATGTCTGACTAGAAGTTTAGGTTCATGTTTGACCTGGTTTCAAACAACGAGTTCATATCTGACTCGAATTTAAGGGTCATGTTTGACCTGAGTTCAAACAACGGGTTCATGTCTGACTCGAAGTTTAGGTTCATGTTTGACCTAGTTTCAAACAACGGGTTCATGTCTGACTCGAAGTTTAAGTTCATGTTTGACCTGGCTTCAAATGACGGGTTCATGTCTGACTCGAAGTTTAGGTTCAAGTTTAACCTGGTTTCAAATAACAGGTTCATGTCTGACTCGAAGTTTAGGTTCATGTTTGACCTGGTTTCAAACAACGGGTTCATGTCTGACTCGATGTTTAGGTTCAGGTTTGACCTGGTTTCAAACGAGGGGTTCATGTCTGACTCGAAGCTTAGGTTCATGTTTGACCTGGTTCAAATGACGGGTTCATGTCTGACTCGAAGTTTAGGTTCATGTTTGACCTGGTTTCAAACAACGGGTTCATGTCTGACTCGAAGTTTAGGTTCATATTTGACCTGGTTTCAAAAGACGGTTTCATGTCTGACTCGAGGTTTAGGTTCATGTTTGACATGGTTTCAAATGACGGGTTCATGTCTGACTAGAAGTTTAGGCTCATGTTTTACCTGGTTCAAACGACGGGTTTATGTCTGACTGAAAGTTTAGGTTCATGTTTGACCGGGTTTCAATCAACGGGTTCATGACTGACTCGAAGTTTAGGTTCATGTTTCACCTGGTTTCAAACAACGGGTTCATGTTTGACTCGAGGTTTAGGTACATGTTTGACATGGTTTCAAATGACAGGTTCATGTCTGACTAGAAGTTTAGGCTCATGTTTGACCTGGTTCAAACGACGGGTTCATGTCTGACTCGAAGTTTAGGTTCATGTTTGACCTGGTTTCAAACAACGAGTTCATATCTGACTCGAAGTTTAGGTTCATGTTTGACCTGAGTGCAAACAACGGGTTCATGTCTGACTCGAAGTTTAGGTTCATATTTTACCTGGTTTCAAACAACGGGTTCATGTCTGACTCGAAGTTTAAGTTCATGTTTGACCTGGCTTCAAATGACGGGTTCATGTCTGACTCAAAGTTTAGGTTCATGTTTGACCTGGTTTCAAACAACGGGTTCATGTTTGACTCGAAGTTTAGGTTCATGTTTGACCTGGTTTCAAACAACTTGTTCATGTCTGACTCGAAGTTTAGGTTCATGTTTGACCTGGTTTCAAACAATTGGTTCATGTTTGATTCAAAGTTTAGGTTCATGTTTGACCTGGTTTCAAACAACGGGTTCATGTCTGACTCGAAGTTTAGGTTCATGTTTTACCTGGTTTCAAACAACTGGTTCATGTCTGACTCGAAGTTTAAGTTCCTGTTTGACCTGGCTTCAAATGACGGGTTCATGTCTAACTCGAAGTTTAGGTTCATCTTAGACCTGGTTTCAAACAATGGGTTCATGTCTGACTCGAAGTTTAGGTTCATGTTTGACCTGGTTTCAAACGACGGGTTCATGTCTGACTCGACGTTTAGGATCATGTTTGACCTGGTTTCAAACAACGGGTTCATGTCTGACTCGAAGTTTAGGTTCATGTTTGACCTTGTTTCAAACGACGGGTTCATGTCTGACTCGATGTTTAGGTTCATGTTTGACGTGGTTTCAAACAACTTGTTCATGTCTGACTCGAAGTTTAGGTTCATGTTTGACCTGGTTTCAAACAATGGGTTCATGTTTGATTCAAAGTTTAGGTTCATATTTGACCTGGTTTCAAAAGACGGTTTCATGTCTGACTCGAGGTTTAGGTTCATGTTTGACATGGTTTCAAATGACGGGTTCATGTCTGACTAGAAGTTTAGGCTCATGTTTTACCTGGTTCAAACGACGGGTTCATGTCTGACTAGAAGTTTAGGTTCATGTTTGACCTGGTTTCAAACAACGAGTTCATATCTGACTCGAATTTAAGGGTCATGTTTGACCTGAGTTCAAACAACGGGTTCATGTCTGACTCGAAGTTTAGGTTCATGTTTGACCTAGTTTCAAACAACGGGTTCATGTCTGACTCGAAGTTTAAGTTCATGTTTGACCTGGCTTCAAATGACGGGTTCATGTCTGACTCGAAGTTTAGGTTCAAGTTTAACCTGGTTTCAAATAACAGGTTCATGTCTGACTCGAAGTTTAGGTTCATGTTTGACCTGGTTTCAAACAACGGGTTCATGTCTGACTCGATGTTTAGGTTCAGGTTTGACCTGGTTTCAAACGAGGGGTTCATGTCTGACTCGAAGCTTAGGTTCATGTTTGACCTGGTTCAAATGACGGGTTCATGTCTGACTCGAAGTTTAGGTTCATGTTTGACCTGGTTTCAAACAACGGGTTCATGTCTGACTCGAAGTTTAGGTTCATATTTGACCTGGTTTCAAAAGACGGTTTCATGTCTGACTCGAGGTTTAGGTTCATGTTTGACATGGTTTCAAATGACGGGTTCATGTCTGACTAGAAGTTTAGGCTCATGTTTTACCTGGTTCAAACGACGGGTTTATGTCTGACTGAAAGTTTAGGTTCATGTTTGACTGGGTTTCAATCAACGGGTTCATGACTGACTCGAAGTTTAGGTTCATGTTTCACCTGGTTTCAAACAACGGGTTCATGTTTGACTCGAGGTTTAGGTACATGTTTGACATGGTTTCAAATGACAGGTTCATGTCTGACTAGAAGTTTAGGCTCATGTTTGACCTGGTTCAAACGACGGGTTCATGTCTGACTCGAAGTTTAGGTTCATGTTTGACCTGGTTTCAAACAACGAGTTCATATCTGACTCGAAGTTTAGGTTCATGTTTGACCTGAGTGCAAACAACGGGTTCATGTCTGACTCGAAGTTTAGGTTCATATTTTACCTGGTTTCAAACAACGGGTTCATGTCTGACTCGAAGTTTAAGTTCATGTTTGACCTGGCTTCAAATGACGGGTTCATGTCTGACTCAAAGTTTAGGTTCATGTTTGACCTGGTTTCAAACAACGGGTTCATGTTTGACTCGAAGTTTAGGTTCATGTTTTACCTGGTTTCAAACAACGGGTTCATGTCTGACTCAATGTTTAAGTTCCTGTTTGACCTGACTTCAAATGACGGGTTCATGTCTAACTCGAAGTTTAGGTTCATGTTTGACCTGGTTTCAAACAATGGGTTCATGTCTGACTCGAAGTTTAGGTTCATGTTTGACCTGGTTTTAAACGACGGGTTCATGTCTGACTCGACGTTTAGGATCATGTTTGACCTGGTTTCAAACAACGGGTTCATGTCTGACTCGAAGTTTAGGTTCATGTTTGACCTTGTTTCAAACGACGGGTTCATGTCTGACTCGATGTTTAGGTTCATGTTTGACCTGGTTTCAAACAACTTGTTCATGTCTGACTCGAAGTTTAGGTTCAAGTTTGACCTGGTTTCAAACAATGGGTTCATGTTTGATTCAAAGTTTAGGTTCATGTTTGACCTGGTTTCAAACAACGGGTTCATGTCTGACTCGAAGTTTAGGTTCATATTTGACCTGGTTTCAAAAGACGGTTTCACGTCTGACTCGAGGTTTAGGTTCATGTTTGACATGGTTTCAAATGACGGGTTCATGTCTGACTAGAAGTTTAGGCTCATGTTTTACCTGGTTCAAACGACGGGTTCATGTCTGACTCGAAGTTTAGGTTCAAGTTTGACCTGGTCTCAAACAACTGGTTCATGTCTGACTCGAAGTTTAAGTTCACGTTTGACCTGGCTTCAAATGACGGGTTCATGTCTGACTCGAAGTTTAGGTTCAAGTTTGACCTGGTCTCAAACAACTGGTTCATGTCTGACTCGAAGTTTAGGTTCATGTTTGACCTGGTTTCAAACAACGGGTTCATGTCTGACTCGAAGTTTTGGTTCAGGTTTGACCTGGTTTCAAACGAGGGGTTCATGTCTGACTCGAAGCTTAGGTTCATGTTTGACCTGGTTCAAATGACGGGTTCATGTCTGACTCGAAGTTTAGGTTCATGTTTGACCTGGTTTCAAACAACGGGTTCATGTCTGACTCGAAGTTTAGTTTCATGTTTTACCTGAGTTCAAACAACGGGTTCATGTCTGACTCGAAGTTTAGGTTCAAATTTGACCTGGTCTCAAACAACTTGTTCATGTCTGACTCGAAGTTTAGGTTCATGTTTGACCTGGTTTCAAACAATGGGCTCATGTTTGATTCAAAGTTTAGGTTCATGTTTGACCTGGTTTCAAACAACGGGTTCATGTCTGACTCGAAGTTTAGGTTCATATTTGACCTGGTTTCAAAAGACGGTTTCATGTCTGACTCGAGGTTTAGGTTCATGTTTGACATGGTTTCAAATGACGGGTTCATGTCTGACTAGAAGTTTAGGCTCATGTTTTACCTGGTTCAAACGACGGGTTCATGTCTGACTCGAAGTTTAGGTTCAGGTTTGACCTGGTTTCAAACGAGGGGTTCATGTCTGACTCGAAGCTTAGGTTCATGTTTGACCTGGTTCAAATGACGGGTTCATGTCTGACTCGAAGTTTAGGTTCATGTTTGACCTGGTTTCAAACAACGGGTTCATGTCTGACTCGAAGTTTAGTTTCATGTTTTACCTAAATTCAAACAACGGGTTCATGTCTGACTCGAAGTTTAGGTTCATGTTTGACCTGGTTTCAAACAACGGGTTCATGTCTGACTCGAAGTTTAAGTTCATGTTTGACCTGGCTTCAAATGACGGGTTCATGTCTGACCCGAATTTTAGGTTCATGTTTGACCTGGTTTCAAACAACAGGTTCATGTCCGACTCGAAGTTTAGGTTCATGTTTAACTTGGTTTCAAACAACGGGTTCATGTCTGACTCGAAGTTTAGGTTCATGTTTTACCTGGTTTCAAACAACGGGTTCATGTCTGACTCGAAGTTTAAGTTCCTGTTTGACCTGGCTTCAAATGACGGGTTCATGTCTAACTCGAAGTTTAGGTTCATCTTAGACCTGGTTTCAAACAATGGGTTCATGTCTGACTGGAAGTTTAGGTTCATGTTTGACCTGGTTTCAAACGACGGGTTCATGTCTGACTCGACGTTTAGGATCATGTTTGACCTGGTTTCAAACAACGGGTTCATGTCTGACTCGAAGTTTAGGTTCATGTTTGACCTTGTTTCAAACGACGGGTTCATGTCTGACTCGATGTTTAGGTTCATGTTTGACCTGGTTTCAAATAACTTGTTCATGTCTGACTCGAAGTTTAGGTTCATGTTTGACCTGGTTTCAAACAATGGGTTCATGTTTGATTCAAAGTTTAGGTTCATGTTTGACCGGGTTTCAAACAACGGGTTCATGTCTGACTCGAAGTTTAGGTTCATATTTGACCTGGTTTCAAAAGACGGTTTCATGTCTGACTCGAGGTTTAGGTTCATGTTTGACATGGTTTCAAATGACGGGTTCATGTCTGACTAGAAGTTTAGGCTCATGTTTTACCTGGTTCAAACGACGGGTTCATGTCTGACTGGAAGTTTAGGTTCATGTTTGACCTAGTTTCAAACAACGAGTTCATATCTGACTCGAATTTAAGGGTCATGTTTGACCTGAGTTCAAACAACGGGTTCATGTCTGACTCGAAGTTTAGGTTCATGTTTGACCTAGTTTCAAACAACGGGTTCATGTCTGACTCGAAGTTTAAGTTCATGTTTGACCTGGCTTCAAATGACGGGTTCATGTCTGACTCGAAGTTTAGGTTCAAGTTTGACCTGGTTTCAAATAACAGGTTCATGTCTGACTCGAAGTTTAGGTTCATGTTTGACCTGGTTTCAAACAACGGGTTCATGTCTGACTCGAAGTTTAGGTTCAGGTTTGACCTGGATTCAAACGAGGGGTTCATGTCTGACTCGAAGCTTAGGTTCATGTTTGACCTGGTTCAAATGACGGGTTCATGTCTGACTCGAAGTTTAGGTTCATGTTTGACCTGGTTTCAAACAACTGGTTCAAGTCTGACTCGAAGTTTAGTTTCATGTTTTACCTGAGTTCAAACAACGGGTTCATGTCTGACTCGAAGTTTAGGTTCATGTTTGACTCGATGTTTAGGTTCATGTTTGACCTGGTTTCAAATAACAGGTTCATGTCTGACTCGAAGTTTAGGTTCATGTTTGACCTGGTTTTAAACAACGGGTTCATGACTGACTCGAAGTTTAGGTTCATGTTTCACCTGGTTTCAAACAACGGGTTCATGTTTGACTCGAGGTTTAGGTACATGTTTGACATGGTTTCAAATGACAGGTTCATGTCTGACTAGAAGTTTAGGCTCATGTTTGACCTGGTTCAAACGACGGGTTCATGTCTGACTCGAAGTTTAGGTTCATGTTTGACCTGGTTTCAAACAACGAGTTCATATCTGACTCAAAGTTTCGGTTCATGTTTGACCTGAGTGCAAACAACGGGTTCATGTCTGACTCGAAGTTTAGGTTCATATTTTACCTGGTTTCAAACAACGGGTTCATGTTTGACTCGAAGTTTAAGTTCATGTTTGACCTGGCTTCAAATGACGGGTTCATGTCTGACTCGAAGTTTAGGTTCATGTTTGACCTGGTTTCAAACAACAGGTTCATGTCTGACTCGAAGCTTAGGTTCATGTTTAACTTGGTTTCAAACAACGGGTTCATGTCTGACTCGAAGTTTAGGTTCAGGTTTGACCTGGTTTCAAACAATGGGTTCATGTCTGACTCGAAGCTTAGGTTCATGTTTGACCTGTCTTCAAATGACGGATTATTGTCTAACTCAAAGTTTAGGTTCATGTTTGACCTGGATTCAAACAACGGGTTCATGTCTTACTCGAAGCTTAGGTTCATGTTTGACTTGGTTTCAAACGATGGGGGCATGTCTGACTCGATGTTTAGGTTCATGTTTGACCTAGTTTCAAATAGTGGGTTCATGTCTGACTCGAAGTTTAGGTTCATGTTTGACCTGGTTTCAAACAACGGGTTCATGTTTGATTCGAAGTTTAGGTTCATGTTTGACCTGGTTTCAAACAACGGGTTCATGTCTGACTCGAAGTTTAGGTTCATATTTGACCTGGTTTCAAAAGACAGTTTCATGTCTGACTCGAGGTTTAGGTTCATGTTTGACATTTTTTCAAATGACGGGTTCGTGTCTGACTAGAAGTTTAGGCTCATGTTTTACCTGGTTCAAACGAGGGGTTCATGTCTGACTGGAAGTTTAGGTTCATGTTTGACCTGGTTTCAAACAACGAGTTCATATCTGACTCGAATTTAAGGTTCATGTTTGACCTGACTTCAAACAACGGGTTCATGTCTGACTCGAAGTTTAGGTTCATGTTTGACCTAGTTTCAAACAACGGGTTCATGTCTGACTCGAAGTTTAAGTTCATGTTTGACCTGGCTTCAAATGACGGGTTCATGTCTGACTCGAAGTTTAGGTTCATGTTTGACCTGGTTTCAAACAACACGTTCATGTCTGACTCGAAGTTTAGGTTCATGTTTGACCTGGTTTCAAACAACGGGTTCATGTCTTACTCGAAGTTTAGGTTCAGGTTTGACCTGGTTTCAAACGAGGGGTTCATGTCTGACTCGAAGCTTAGGTTCATGTTTAACATGGTTCAAATGACGGGTTCATGTCTGACTCGAAGTTTAGGTTCATGTTTGACCTAGTTTCAAACAACGGGTTCATGTCTGACTCGAAGTTTAGGTTCATGTTTGACCTGGTTTCAAACAACGGGTTTATATCTGACTCGATGTTTAGGTTCATGTTTGACCTGGTTTCAAACAACAGGTTCATGTCTGACTCGAAGTTTAGGTTCATGTTTGACCTGGTTTTAAACAACGGGTTCATGATTGACTCGAAGTTTAGGTTCATGTTTCACCTGGTTTCAAACAACGGGTTCATGTTTGACTCGAGGTTTAGGTACATGTTTGACATGGTTTCAAATGACAGGTTCATGTCTGACTAGAAGTTTAGGCTCATGTTTGACCTGGTTCAAACGACGGGTTCATGTCTGACTCGAAGTTTAGGTTCATGTTTGACCTGGTTTCAAACAACGAGTTCATATCTGACTCAAAGTTTCGGTTCATGTTTGACCTGAGTGCAAACAACGGGTTCATGTCTGACTCGAAGTTTAGGTTCATATTTTACCTGGTTTCAAACAACGGGTTCATGTTTGACTCGAAGTTTAAGTTCATGTTTGACCTGGCTTCAAATGACGGGTTCATGTGTGACTCGAAGTTTAGGTTCATGTTTGACCTGGTTTCAAACAACAGGTTCATGTCTGACTCGAAGCTTAGGTTCATGTTTAACTTGGTTTCAAACAACGGGTTCATGTCTGACTCGAAGTTTAGGTTCAGGTTTGACCTGGTTTCAAACAATGGGTTCATGTCTGACTCGAAGCTTAGGTTCATGTTTGACCTGTCTTCAAATGACGGATTCTTGTCTAACTCAAAGTTTAGGTTCATGTTTGACCTGGATTCAAACAACGGGTTCATGTCTTACTCGAAGCTTAGGTTCATGTTTGACTTGGTTTCAAACGATGGGGGCATGTCTGACTCGATGTTTAGGTTCATGTTTGACCTAGTTTCAAATAGTGGGTTCATGTCTGACTCGAAGTTTAGGTTCATGTTTGACCTGGTTTCAAACAACGGGTTCATGTTTGATTCGAAGTTTAGGTTCATGTTTGACCTGGTTTCAAACAACGGGTTCATGTCTGACTCGAAGTTTAGGTTCATATTTGACCTGGTTTCAAAAGACAGTTTCATGTCTGACTCGAGGTTTAGGTTCATGTTTGACATTTTTTCAAATGACGGGTTCGTGTCTGACTAGAAGTTTAGGCTCATGTTTTACCTGGTTCAAACGAGGGGTTCATGTCTGACTGGAAGTTTAGGTTCATGTTTGACCTGGTTTCAAACAACGAGTTCATATCTGACTCGAATTTAAGGTTCATGTTTGACCTGACTTCAAACAACGGGTTCATGTCTGACTCGAAGTTTAGGTTCATGTTTGACCTAGTTTCAAACAACGGGTTCATGTCTGACTCGAAGTTTAAGTTCATGTTTGACCTGGCTTCAAATGACGGGTTCATGTCTGACTCGAAGTTTAGGTTCATGTTTGACCTGGTTTCAAACAACACGTTCATGTCTGACTCGAAGTTTAGGTTCATGTTTGACCTGGTTTCAAACAACGGGTTCATGTCTTACTCGAAGTTTAGGTTCAGGTTTGACCTGGTTTCAAACGAGGGGTTCATGTCTGACTCGAAGCTTAGGTTCATGTTTAACATGGTTCAAATGACGGGTTCATGTCTGACTCGAAGTTTAGGTTCATGTTTGACCTAGTTTCAAACAACGGGTTCATGTCTGACTCGAAGTTTAGGTTCATGTTTGACCTGGTTTCAAACAACGGGTTCATATCTGACTCGATGTTTAGGTTCATGTTTGACCTGGTTTCAAACAACAGGTTCATGTCTGACTCGAAGTTTAGGTTCATGTTTGACCTGGTTTTAAACAACGGGTTCATGACTGACTCGAAGTTTAGGTTCATGTTTCACCTGGTTTCAAACAACGGGTTCATGTTTGACTCGAGGTTTAGGTACATGTTTGACATGGTTTCAAATGACAGGTTCATGTCTGACTAGAAGTTTAGGCTCATGTTTGACCTGGTTCAAACGACGGGTTCATGTCTGACTCGAAGTTTAGGTTCATGTTTGACCTGGTTTCAAACAACGAGTTCATATCTGACTCAAAGTTTCGGTTCATGTTTGACCTGAGTGCAAACAACGGGTTCATGTCTGACTCGAAGTTTAGGTTCATATTTTACCTGGTTTCAAACAACGGGTTCATGTTTGACTCGAAGTTTAAGTTCATGTTTGACCTGGCTTCAAATGACGGGTTCATGTCTGACTCGAAGTTTAGGTTCATGTTTGACCTGGTCTCAAACAACAGGTTCATGTCTGACTCGAAGCTTAGGTTCATGTTTAACTTGGTTTCAAACAACGGGTTCATGTCTGACTCGAAGTTTAGGTTCAGGTTTGACCTGGTTTCAAACAATGGGTTCATGTCTGACTCGAAGCTTAGGTTCATGTTTGACCTGTCTTCAAATGACGGATTCTTGTCTAACTCAAAGTTTAGGTTCATGTTTGACCTGGATTCAAACAACGGGTTCATGTCTTACTCGAAGCTTAGGTTCATGTTTGACTTGGTTTCAAACGATGGGGGCATGTCTGACTCGATGTTTAGGTTCATGTTTGACCTAGTTTCAAATAGTGGGTTCATGTCTGACTCGAAGTTTAGGTTCATGTTTGACCTGGTTTCAAACAACGGGTTCATGTTTGATTCGAAGTTTAGGTTCATGTTTGACCTGGTTTCAAACAACGGGTTCATGTCTGACTCGAAGTTTAGGTTCATATTTGTCCTGGTTTCAAAAGACAGTTTCATGTCTGACTCGAGGTTTAGGTTCATGTTTGACATTTTTTCAAATGACGGGTTCGTGTCTGACTAGAAGTTTAGGCTCATGTTTTACCTGGTTCAAACGAGGGGTTCATGTCTGACTGGAAGTTTAGGTTCATGTTTGACCTGGTTTCAAACAACGAGTTCATATCTGACTCGAATTTAAGGTTCATGTTTGACCTGACTTCAAACAACGGGTTCATGTCTGACTCGAAGTTTAGGTTCATGTTTGACCTAGTTTCAAACAACGGGTTCATGTCTGACTCGAAGTTTAAGTTCATGTTTGACCTGGCTTCAAATGACGGGTTCATGTCTGACTCGAAGTTTAGGTTCATGTTTGACCTGGTTTCAAACAACACGTTCATGTCTGACTCGAAGTTTAGGTTCATGTTTGAAATGGTTTCAAACAACGGGTTCATGTCTTACTCGAAGTTTAGGTTCAGGTTTGACCTGGTTTCAAACGAGGGGTTCATGTCTGACTCGAAGCTTAGGTTCATGTTTAACATGGTTCAAATGACGGGTTCATGTCTGACTCGAAGTTTAGGTTCATGTTTGACCTAGTTTCAAACAACGGGTTCATGTCTGACTCGAAGTTTAGGTTCATGTTTGACCTGGTTTCAAATAACGGGTTTATATCTGACTCGATGTTTAGGTTCATGTTTGACCTGGTTTCAAACAACAGGTTCATGTCTGACTCGAAGCTTAGGTTCATGTTTAACTTGGTTTCAAACAACGGGTTCATGTCTGACTCGAAGTTTAGGTTCAGGTTTGACCTGGTTTCAAACAATGGGTTCATGTCTGACTCGAAGCTTAGGTTCATGTTTGACCTGTCTTCAAATGACGGATTCTTGTCTAACTCAAAGTTTAGGTTCATGTTTGACCTGGATTCAAACAACGGGTTCATGTCTTACTCGAAGCTTAGGTTCATGTTTGACTTGGTTTCAAACGATGGGGGCATGTCTGACTCGATGTTTAGGTTCATGTTTGACCTAGTTTCAAATAGTGGGTTCATGTCTGACTCGAAGTTTAGGTTCATGTTTGACCTGGTTTCAAACAACGGGTTCATGTTTGATTCGAAGTTTAGGTTCATGTTTGACCTGGTTTCAAACAACGGGTTCATGTCTGACTCGAAGTTTAGGTTCATATTTGACCTGGTTTCAAAAGACAGTTTCATGTCTGACTCGAGGTTTAGGTTCATGTTTGACATTTTTTCAAATGACGGGTTCGTGTCTGACTAGAAGTTTAGGCTCATGTTTTACCTGGTTCAAACGAGGGGTTCATGTCTGACTGGAAGTTTAGGTTCATGTTTGACCTGGTTTCAAACAACGAGTTCATATCTGACTCGAATTTAAGGTTCATGTTTGACCTGACTTCAAACAACGGGTTCATGTCTGACTCGAAGTTTAGGTTCATGTTTGACCTAGTTTCAAACAACGGGTTCATGTCTGACTCGAAGTTTAAGTTCATGTTTGACCTGGCTTCAAATGACGGGTTCATGTCTGACTCGAAGTTTAGGTTCATGTTTGACCTGGTTTCAAACAACACGTTCATGTCTGACTCGAAGTTTAGGTTCATGTTTGAAATGGTTTCAAACAACGGGTTCATGTCTTACTCGAAGTTTAGGTTCAGGTTTGACCTGGTTTCAAACGAGGGGTTCATGTCTGACTCGAAGCTTAGGTTCATGTTTAACATGGTTCAAATGACGGGTTCATGTCTGACTCGAAGTTTAGGTTCATGTTTGACCTAGTTTCAAACAACGGGTTCATGTCTGACTCGAAGTTTAGGTTCATGTTTGACCTGGTTTCAAATAACAGGTTTATATCTGACTCGATGTTTAGGTTCATGTTTGACCTGGTTTCAAACAACAGGTTCATGTCTGACTCGAAGTTTAGGTTCATGTTTGACCTGGTTTTAAACAACGGGTTCATGACTGACTCGAAGTTTAGGTTCATGTTTCACCTGGTTTCAAACAACGGGTTCATGTCTGACTCAAAGTTTAGGTTCATGTTTGACCTTGTTTCAAATGACGGGTTCATGTCTGACTAGAAGTTTAGGCTCATGTTTTACCTGGTTCAAACGACGGGTTCATGTCTGACTGGAAGTTTAGGTTCATATTTGACCTGGTTTCAAACAACGAGTTCATATCTGACTCGAATTTAAGGTTCATGTTTGACCTGAATTCAAACAACGGGTTCATGTCTGACTCGAAGTTTAGGTTCATGTTTGACCTAGTTTCAAACAACGGGTTCATGTCTGACTCGAAGTTTAAGTTCATGTTTGACCTGGCTTCAAATGACGGGTTCATGTCTGACTCAAAGTTTAGGTTCATGTTTGACCTGGTTTCAAACAACGGGTTCATGTCTTACTCGAAGTTTAGGTTCAGGTTTGACCTGGTTTCAAATGAGGGGTTCATGTCTGACTCGAAGCTTAGGTTCATGTTTAACATGGTTCAAATGACGGGTTCATGTCTGACTCGAAGTTTAGGTTCATGTTTGACCTAGTTTCAAACAACGGGTTCATGTCTGACTCGAAATTTAGGTTCATGTTTGACCTGGTTTCAAACAACGGGTTCATATCTGACTCGATGTTTAGGTTCATGTTTGACCTGGTTTCAAACAACAGGTTCATGTCTGACTCGAAGTTTAGGTTCATGTTTGACCTGGTTTTAAACAACGGGTTCATGACTGACTCGAAGTTTAGGTTCATGTTTCACCTGGTTTCAAACAACGGGTTCATGTCTGACTCAAAGTTTAGGTTCATGTTTGACCTTGTTTCAAATGACGGGTTCATGTCTGACTCGAGGTTTAGGTACATGTTTGACATGGTTTCAAATGACGGGTTCATGTCTGACTAGAAGTTTAGGCTCATGTTTGACCTTGTTCAAACGACGGGTTCATGTCTGACTCAAAGTTTAGGTTCATGTTTGACCTGGTTTCGAACAACGAGTTCATATCTGACTCGAAGTTTAGGTTCATGTTTGACCTGAGTTCAAACAAAGGGTTCATGTCTAACTCGAAGTTTAGGTTCATGTTTGACCTAGTTTCAAACAACGGGTTCACGTCTGACTCGAAGTTTAGGTTCAGGTTTGACCTGGTTTCAAACAATGGGTTCATGTCTGACTCGAAGCTTAGGTTCATGTTTGACCTGGCTTCAAATGACGGATTCTTGTCTAACTCGAAGTTTAGGTTCATGTTTGACCTGGTTTCAAACAACGGGTTCATGTCTTACTCGAAGCTTAGGTTCATGTTTGACTTGGTTTCAAACGATGGGGTCATGTCTGACTCGATGTTTAGGTTCATGTTTGACCTGGTTTCAAATAGCGGGTTCATGTCTGACTCGAAGTTTAGGTTCATGTTTGACCTGGTTTCAAACAACGGGTTCATGTTTGATTCTAAGTTTAGGTTCATGTTTGACCTGGTTTCAAACAACGGGATCATGTCTGACTCGAAGTTTAGGTTCATATTTGACCTGGTTTCAAAAGACGGTTTCATGTCTGACTCGAGGTTTAGGTTCATGTTTGACATGGTTTCAAATGACGGGTTCATGTCTGACTAGAAGTTTAGGCTTATGTTTTACCTGGTTCAAACGACGGGTTCATGTCTGACTGGAAGTTTAGGTTCATATTTGACCTGGTTTCAAACAACGAGTTCATAGCTGACTCGAATTTAAGGTTCATGTTTGACCTGAATTCAAACAACGGGTTCATGTCTGACTCGAAGTTTAGGTTCATGTTTGACCTAGTTTCAAACAACGGGTTCATGTCTGACTCGAAGTTTAAGTTCATGTTTGACCTGGCTTCAAATGACGGGTTCATGTCTGACTCGAAGTTTAGGTTCATGTTTGACCTGGTTTCAAACAACGGGTTCATGTCTGACTCGATGTTTAGGTTCATGTTTGACCTGGTTTCAAATAACAGGTTCATGTCTGACTCGAAGTTTAGGTTCATGTTTGACCTGGTTTTAAACAACGGGTTCATGACTGACTCGAAGTTTAGGTTCATGTTTCACCTGGTTTCAAACAACGGGTTCATGTTTGACTCGAGGTTTAGGTACATGTTTGACATGGTGTCAAATGACAGGTTCATGTCTGACTAGAAGTTTAGGCTCATGTTTGACCTGGTTCAAACGACGGGTTCATGTCTGACTCGAAGTTTAGGTTCATGTTTGACCTGGTTTCAAACAACGAGTTCATATCTGACTCGAAGTTTAGGTTCATGTTTGACCTGAGTGCAAACAATGGGTTCATGTCTGACTCGAAGTTTAGGTTCATATTTTACCTGGTTTCAAACAACGGGTTCATGTCTGACTCGAAGTTTAAGTTCATGTTTGACCTGGCTTCAAATGATGGGTTCATGTCTGACTCGAAGTTTAGGTTCATGTTTGACCTGGTTTCAAACAACAGGTTCATGTCTGACTCGAAGTTTAGGTTCATGTTTGACCTGGTTTCAAACAACGGGTTCATGTCTTACTCGAAGTTTAGGTTCAGGTTTGACCTGGTTTCAAACGAGGGGTTCATGTCTGACTCGAAGCTTAGGTTCATGTTTAACATGGTTCAAATGACGGGTTCATGTCTGACTCGAAGTTTAGGTTCATGTTTGACCTAGTTTCAAACAACGGGTTCATGTCTGACTCGAAGTTTAGGTTCATGTTTGACCTGGTTTCAAACAACGGGTTCATATCTGACTCGATGTTTAGGTTCATGTTTGACCTGGTTTCAAACAACAGGTTCATGTCTGACTCGAAGTTTAGGTTCATGTTTGACCTGGTTTTAAACAACAGGTTCATGACTGACTCGAAGTTTAGGTTCATGTTTCACCTAGTTTCAAACAACGGGTTCATGTCTGACTCGAAGTTTAGGTTCATGTTTGACCTTGTTTCAAACGACGGGTTCATGTCTGACTCGAGGTTTAGGTACATGTTTGACATGGTTTCAAATGACGGGTTCATGTCTGACTAGAAGTTTAGGCTCATGTTTGACCTTGTTCAAACGACGGGTTCATGTCTGACTCAAAGTTTAGGTTCATGTTTGACCTGGTTTCGAACAACGAGTTCATATCTGACTCGAAGTTTAGGTTCATGTTTGACCTGAGTTCAAACAAAGGGTTCATGTCTAACTCGAAGTTTAGGTTCATGTTTGACCTAGTTTCAAACAACGGGTTCACGTCTGACTCGAAGTTTAGGTTCAGGTTTGACCTGGTTTCAAACAATGGGTTCATGTCTGACTCGAAGCTTAGGTTCATGTTTGACCTGGCTTCAAATGACGGATTCTTGTCTAACTCGAAGTTTAGGTTCATGTTTGACCTGGTTTCAAACAACGGGTTCATGTCTTACTCGAAGCTTAGGTTCATGTTTGACTTGGTTTCAAACGATGGGGGCATGTCTGACTCGATGTTTAGGTTCATGTTTGACCTGGTTTCAAATAGCGGGTTCATGTCTGACTCGAAGTTTAGGTTCTTGTTTGAACTGGTTTCAAACAACGGGTTCATGTTTGATTCTAAGTTTAGGTTCATGTTTGACCTGGTTTCAAACAACGGGTTCATGTCTGACTCGAAGTTTAGGTTCATATTTGACCTGGTTTCAAAAGACGATTTCATGTCTGACTCGAGGTTTAGGTTCATGTTTGACATGGTTTCAAATGACGGGTTCATGTCTGACTAGAAGTTTAGGCTCATGTTTTACCTGGTTCAAACGACGGGTTCATGTCTGACTGGAAGTTTAGGTTCATATTTGACCTGGTTTCAAACAACGAGTTCATATCTGACTCGAATTTAAGGTTCATGTTTGACCTGAATTCAAACAACGGGTTCATGTCTGACTCGAAGTTTAGGTTCATGTTTGACCTAGTTTCAAACAACGGGTTCATGTCTGACTCGAAGTTTAAGTTCATGTTTGACCTGGCTTCAAATGACGGGTTCATGTCTGACTCAAAGTTTAGGTTCATGTTTGACCTGGTTTCAAACAACGGGTTCATGTCTTACTCGAAGTTTAGGTTCAGGTTTGACCTGGTTTCAAATGAGGGGTTCATGTCTGACTCGAAGCTTAGGTTCATGTTTAACATGGTTCAAATGACGGGTTCATGTCTGACTCGAAGTTTAGGTTCATGTTTGACCTAGTTTCAAACAACGGGTTCATGTCTGACTCGAAATTTAGGTTCATGTTTGACCTGGTTTCAAACAACGGGTTCATATCTGACTCGATGTTTAGGTTCATGTTTGACCTGGTTTCAAACAACAGGTTCATGTCTGACTCGAAGTTTAGGTTCATGATTGACCTGGTTTTAAACAACGGGTTCATGACTGACTCGAAGTTTAGGTTCATGTTTCACCTGGTTTCAAACAACGGGTTCATGTCTGACTCAAAGTTTAGGTTCATGTTTGACCTTGTTTCAAACGACGGGTTCATGTCTGACTCGAGGTTTAGGTACATGTTTGACATGGTTTCAAATGACGGGTTCATGTCTGACTAGAAGTTTAGGCTCATGTTTGACCTTGTTCAAACGACGGGTTCATGTCTGACTCAAAGTTTAGGTTCATGTTTGACCTGGTTTCGAACAACGAGTTCATATCTGACTCGAAGTTTAGGTTCATGTTTGACCTGAGTTCAAACAAAGGGTTCATGTCTAACTCGAAGTTTAGGTTCATGTTTGACCTAGTTTCAAACAACGGGTTCACGTCTGACTCGAAGTTTAGGTTCAGGTTTGACCTGGTTTCAAACAATGGGTTCATGTCTGACTCGAAGCTTAGGTTCATGTTTGACCTGGCTTCAAATGACGGATTCTTGTCTAACTCGAAGTTTAGGTTCATGTTTGACCTGGTTTCAAACAACGGGTTCATGTCTTACTCGAAGCTTAGGTTCATGTTTGACTTGGTTTCAAACGATGGGGTCATGTCTGACTCGATGTTTAGGTTCATGTTTGACCTGGTTTCAAATAGCGGGTTCATGTCTGACTCGAAGTTTAGGTTCATGTTTGACCTGGTTTCAAACAACGGGTTCATGTTTGATTCTAAGTTTAGGTTCATGTTTGACCTGGTTTCAAACAACGGGTTCATGTCTGACTCGAAGTTTAGGTTCATATTTGACCTGGTTTCAAAAGACGGTTTCATGTCTGACTCGAGGTTTAGGTTCATGTTTGACATGGTTTCAAATGACGGGTTCATGTCTGACTAGAAGTTTAGGCTTATGTTTTACCTGGTTCAAACGACGGGTTCATGTCTGACTGGAAGTTTAGGTTCATATTTGACCTGGTTTCAAACAACGAGTTCATATCTGACTCGAATTTAAGGTTCATGTTTGACCTGAATTCAAACAACGGGTTCATGTCTGACTCGAAGTTTAGGTTCATGTTTGACCTAGTTTCAAACAACGGGTTCATGTCTGACTCGAAGTTTAAGTTCATGTTTGACCTGGCTTCAAATGACGGGTTCATGTCTGACTCGAAGTTTAGGTTCATGTTTGACCTGGTTTCAAACAACGGGTTCATGTCTGACTCGATGTTTAGGTTCATGTTTGACCTGGTTTCAAATAACAGGTTCATGTCTGACTCGAAGTTTAGGTTCATGTTTGACCTGGTTTTAAACAACGGGTTCATGACTGACTCGAAGTTTAGGTTCATGTTTCACCTGGTTTCAAACAACGGGTTCATGTTTGACTCGAGGTTTAGGTACATGTTTGACATGGTGTCAAATGACAGGTTCATGTCTGACTAGAAGTTTAGGCTCATGTTTGACCTGGTTCAAACGACGGGTTCATGTCTGACTCGAAGTTTAGGTTCATGTTTGACCTGGTTTCAAACAACGAGTTCATATCTGACTCGAAGTTTAGGTTCATGTTTGACCTGAGTGCAAACAATGGGTTCATGTCTGACTCGAAGTTTAGGTTCATATTTTACCTGGTTTCAAACAACGGGTTCATGTCTGACTCGAAGTTTAAGTTCATGTTTGACCTGGCTTCAAATGATGGGTTCATGTCTGACTCGAAGTTTAGGTTCATGTTTGACCTGGTTTCAAACAACAGGTTCATGTCTGACTCGAAGTTTAGGTTCATGTTTGACCTGGTTTCAAACAACGGGTTCATGTCTTACTCGAAGTTTAGGTTCAGGTTTGACCTGGTTTCAAACGAGGGGTTCATGTCTGACTCGAAGCTTAGGTTCATGTTTAACATGGTTCAAATGACGGGTTCATGTCTGACTCGAAGTTTAGGTTCATGTTTGACCTAGTTTCAAACAACGGGTTCATGTCTGACTCGAAGTTTAGGTTCATGTTTGACCTGGTTTCAAACAACGGGTTCATATCTGACTCGATGTTTAGGTTCATGTTTGACCTGGTTTCAAACAACAGGTTCATGTCTGACTCGAAGTTTAGGTTCATGTTTGACCTGGTTTTAAACAACAGGTTCATGACTGACTCGAAGTTTAGGTTCATGTTTCACCTAGTTTCAAACAACGGGTTCATGTCTGACTCGAAGTTTAGGTTCATGTTTGACCTTGTTTCAAACGACGGGTTCATGTCTGACTCGAGGTTTAGGTACATGTTTGACATGGTTTCAAATGACGGGTTCATGTCTGACTAGAAGTTTAGGCTCATGTTTGACCTTGTTCAAACGACGGGTTCATGTCTGACTCAAAGTTTAGGTTCATTTTTGACCTGGTTTCGAACAACGAGTTCATATCTGACTCGAAGTTTAGGTTCATGTTTGACCTGAGTTCAAACAAAGGGTTCATGTCTAACTCGAAGTTTAGGTTCATGTTTGACCTAGTTTCAAACAACGGGTTCACGTCTGACTCGAAGTTTAGGTTCAGGTTTGACCTGGTTTCAAACAACGGGTTCATGTCTGACTCGAAGCTTAGGTTCATGTTTGACCTGGCTTCAAATGACGGATTCTTGTCTAACTCGAAGTTTAGGTTCATGTTTGACCTGGTTTCAAACAACGGGTTCATGTCTTACTCGAAGCTTAGGTTCATGTTTGACTTGGTTTCAAACGATGGGGTCATGTCTGACTCGATGTTTAGGTTCATGTTTGACCTGGTTTCAAATAGCGGGTTCATGTCTGACTCGAAGTTTAGGTTCATGTTTGACCTGGTTTCAAACAACGGGTTCATGTCTTACTCGAAGTTTAGGTTCAGGTTTGACCTGGTTTCAAATGAGGGGTTCATGTCTGACTCGAAGCTTAGGTTCATGTTTAACATGGTTCAAATGACGGGTTCATGTCTGACTCGAAGTTTAGGTTCATGTTTGACCTAGTTTCAAACAACGGGTTCATGTCTGACTCGAAATTTAGGTTCATGTTTGACCTGGTTTCAAACAACGGGTTCATATCTGACTCGATGTTTAGGTTCATGTTTGACCTGGTTTCAAACAACAGGTTCATGTCTGACTCGAAGTTTAGGTTCATGTTTCACCTGGTTTCAAACAACGGGTTCATGTCTGACTCAAAGTTTAGGTTCATGTTTGACCTTGTTTCAAACGACGGGTTCATGTCTGACTCGAGGTTTAGGTACATGTTTGACATGGTTTCAAATGACGGGTTCATGTCTGACTAGAAGTTTAGGCTCATGTTTGACCTAGTTTCAAACAACGGGTTCATGTCTGACTCGAAATTTAGGTTCATGTTTGACCTGGTTTTAAACAACGGGTTCATGACTGACTCGAAGTTTAGGTTCATGTTTCACCTGGTTTCAAACAACGGGTTCATGTCTGACTCAAAGTTTAGGTTCATGTTTGACCTTGTTTCAAACGACGGGTTCATGTCTGACTCGAGGTTTAGGTACATGTTTGACATGGTTTCAAATGACGGGTTCATGTCTGACTAGAAGTTTAGGCTCATGTTTGACCTTGTTCAAACGACGGGTTCATGTCTGACTCAAAGTTTAGGTTCATGTTTGACCTGGTTTCGAACAACGAGTTCATATCTGACTCGAAGTTTAGGTTCATGTTTGACCTGAGTTCAAACAAAGGGTTCATGTCTAACTCGAAGTTTAGGTTCATGTTTGACCTAGTTTCAAACAACGGGTTCACGTCTGACTCGAAGTTTAGGTTCAGGTTTGACCTGGTTTCAAACAATGGGTTCATGTCTGACTCGAAGCTTAGGTTCATGTTTGACCTGGCTTCAAATGACGGATTCTTGTCTAACTCGAAGTTTAGGTTCATGTTTGACCTGGTTTCAAACAACGGGTTCATGTCTTACTCGAAGCTTAGGTTCATGTTTGACTTGGTTTCAAACGATGGGGTCATGTCTGACTCGATGTTTAGGTTCATGTTTGACCTGGTTTCAAATAGCGGGTTCATGTCTGACTCGAAGTTTAGGTTCATGTTTGACCTGGTTTCAAACAACGGGTTCATGTTTGATTCTAAGTTTAGGTTCATGTTTGACCTGGTTTCAAACAACGGGTTCATGTCTGACTCGAAGTTTAGGTTCATATTTGACCTGGTTTCAAAAGACGGTTTCATGTCTGACTCGAGGTTTAGGTTCATGTTTGACATGGTTTCAAATGACGGGTTCATGTCTGACTAGAAGTTTAGGCTTATGTTTTACCTGGTTCAAACGACGGGTTCATGTCTGACTGGAAGTTTAGGTTCATATTTGACCTGGTTTCAAACAACGAGTTCATATCTGACTCGAATTTAAGGTTCATGTTTGACCTGAATTCAAACAACGGGTTCATGTCTGACTCGAAGTTTAGGTTCATGTTTGACCTAGTTTCAAACAACGGGTTCATGTCTGACTCGAAGTTTAGGTTCATGTTTGACCTAGTTTCAAACAACGGGTTCATGTCTGACTCGAAATTTAGGTTCATGTTTGACCTGGTTTTAAACAACGGGTTCATGACTGACTCGAAGTTTAGGTTCATGTTTCACCTGGTTTCAAACAACGGGTTCATGTCTGACTCAAAGTTTAGGTTCATGTTTGACCTTGTTTCAAACGACGGGTTCATGTCTGACTCGAGGTTTAGGTACATGTTTGACATGGTTTCAAATGACGGGTTCATGTCTGACTAGAAGTTTAGGCTCATGTTTGACCTTGTTCAAACGACGGGTTCATGTCTGACTCAAAGTTTAGGTTCATGTTTGACCTGGTTTCGAACAACGAGTTCATATCTGACTCGAAGTTTAGGTTCATGTTTGACCTGAGTTCAAACAAAGGGTTCATGTCTAACTCGAAGTTTAGGTTCATGTTTGACCTAGTTTCAAACAACGGGTTCACGTCTGACTCGAAGTTTAGGTTCAGGTTTGACCTGGTTTCAAACAATGGGTTCATGTCTGACTCGAAGCTTAGGTTCATGTTTGACCTGGCTTCAAATGACGGATTCTTGTCTAACTCGAAGTTTAGGTTCATGTTTGACCTGGTTTCAAACAACGGGTTCATGTCTTACTCGAAGCTTAGGTTCATGTTTGACTTGGTTTCAAACGATGGGGTCATGTCTGACTCGATGTTTAGGTTCATGTTTGACCTGGTTTCAAATAGCGGGTTCATGTCTGACTCGAAGTTTAGGTTCATGTTTGACCTGGTTTCAAACAACGGGTTCATGTTTGATTCTAAGTTTAGGTTCATGTTTGACCTGGTTTCAAACAACGGGTTCATGTCTGACTCGAAGTTTAGGTTCATATTTGACCTGGTTTCAAAAGACGGTTTCATGTCTGACTCGAGGTTTAGGTTCATGTTTGACATGGTTTCAAATGACGGGTTCATGTCTGACTAGAAGTTTAGGCTTATGTTTTACCTGGTTCAAACGACGGGTTCATGTCTGACTGGAAGTTTAGGTTCATATTTGACCTGGTTTCAAACAACGAGTTCATATCTGACTCGAATTTAAGGTTCATGTTTGACCTGAATTCAAACAACGGGTTCATGTCTGACTCGAAGTTTAGGTTCATGTTTGACCTAGTTTCAAACAACGGGTTCATGTCTGACTCGAAGTTTAAGTTCATGTTTGACCTGGCTTCAAATGACGGGTTCATGTCTGACTCGAAGTTTAGGTTCATGTTTGACCTGGTTTCAAACAACGGGTTCATGTCTGACTCGATGTTTAGGTTCATGTTTGACCTGGTTTCAAATAACAGGTTCATGTCTGACTCGAAGTTTAGGTTCATGTTTGACCTGGTTTTAAACAACGGGTTCATGACTGACTCGAAGTTTAGGTTCATGTTTCACCTGGTTTCAAACAACGGGTTCATGTTTGACTCGAGGTTTAGGTACATGTTTGACATGGTGTCAAATGACAGGTTCATGTCTGACTAGAAGTTTAGGCTCATGTTTGACCTGGTTCAAACGACGGGTTCATGTCTGACTCGAAGTTTAGGTTCATGTTTGACCTGGTTTCAAACAACGAGTTCATATCTGACTCGAAGTTTAGGTTCATGTTTGACCTGAGTGCAAACAATGGGTTCATGTCTGACTCGAAGTTTAGGTTCATATTTTACCTGGTTTCAAACAACGGGTTCATGTCTGACTCGAAGTTTAAGTTCATGTTTGACCTGGCTTCAAATGATGGGTTCATGTCTGACTCGAAGTTTAGGTTCATGTTTGACCTGGTTTCAAACAACAGGTTCATGTCTGACTCGAAGTTTAGGTTCATGTTTGACCTGGTTTCAAACAACGGGTTCATGTCTTACTCGAAGTTTAGGTTCAGGTTTGACCTGGTTTCAAACGAGGGGTTCATGTCTGACTCGAAGCTTAGGTTCATGTTTAACATGGTTCAAATGACGGGTTCATGTCTGACTCGAAGTTTAGGTTCATGTTTGACCTAGTTTCAAACAACGGGTTCATGTCTGACTCGAAGTTTAGGTTCATGTTTGACCTGGTTTCAAACAACGGGTTCATATCTGACTCGATGTTTAGGTTCATGTTTGACCTGGTTTCAAACAACAGGTTCATGTCTGACTCGAAGTTTAGGTTCATGTTTGACCTGGTTTTAAACAACAGGTTCATGACTGACTCGAAGTTTAGGTTCATGTTTCACCTAGTTTCAAACAACGGGTTCATGTCTGACTCGAAGTTTAGGTTCATGTTTGACCTTGTTTCAAACGACGGGTTCATGTCTGACTCGAGGTTTAGGTACATGTTTGACATGGTTTCAAATGACGGGTTCATGTCTGACTAGAAGTTTAGGCTCATGTTTGACCTTGTTCAAACGACGGGTTCATGTCTGACTCAAAGTTTAGGTTCATGTTTGACCTGGTTTCGAACAACGAGTTCATATCTGACTCGAAGTTTAGGTTCATGTTTGACCTGAGTTCAAACAAAGGGTTCATGTCTAACTCGAAGTTTAGGTTCATGTTTGACCTAGTTTCAAACAACGGGTTCACGTCTGACTCGAAGTTTAGGTTCAGGTTTGACCTGGTTTCAAACAATGGGTTCATGTCTGACTCGAAGCTTAGGTTCATGTTTGACCTGGCTTCAAATGACGGATTCTTGTCTAACTCGAAGTTTAGGTTCATGTTTGACCTGGTTTCAAACAAGGGGTTCATGTCTTACTCGAAGCTTAGGTTCATGTTTGACTTGGTTTCAAACGATGGGGGCATGTCTGACTCGATGTTTAGGTTCATGTTTGACCTGGTTTCAAATAGCGGGTTGATGGTTGACTCGAAGTTTAGGTTCATGTTTGACCTGGTTTCAAACAACGGGTTCATGTTTGATTCGAAGTTTAGGTTCATGTTTGACCTGGTTTCAAACAACGGGTTCATGTCTGACTCGAAGTTTAGGTTCATATTTGACCTGGTTTCAAAAGACGGTTTCATGTCTGACTCGAGGTTTAGGTTCATGTTTGACATGGTTTCAAATGACGGGTTCATGTCTGACTAGAAGTTTAGGCTCATGTTTTACCTGGTTCAAACGACGGGTTCATGTCTGACTGGAAGATTAGGTTCTATTTTGACCTGGTTTCAAACAACGAGTTCATATCTGACTCGAATTTAAGGTTCATGTTTGACCTGAATTCAAACAACGGGTTCATGTCTGATTCGAAGTTTAGGTTCATGTTTGACCTAGTTTCAAACAACGGGTTCATGTCTGACTCGTAGTTTAAGTTCATGTTTGACCTGGCTTCAAATGACGGGTTCATGTCTGACTCGAAGTTTAGGTTCATGTTTGACCTGGTTTCAAACAACGGGTTCATGTCTGACTCGATGTTTAGGTTCATGTTTGACCTGGTTTCAAATAACAGGTTCATGTCTGACTCGAAGTTTAGGTTCATGTTTGACCTGGTTTTAAACAACGGGTTCATGACTGACTCGAAGTTTAGGTTCATGTTTCACCTGGTTTCAAACAACGGGTTCATGTTTGACTCGAGGTTTAGGTACATGTTTGACATGGTTTCAAATGACAGGTTCATGTCTGACTAGAAGTTTAGGATCATGTTTGACCTGGTTCAAACGACGGGTTCATGTCTGACTCGAAGTTTAGGTTCATGTTTGACCTGGTTTCAAACAACGAGTTCATATCTGACTCGAAGTTTAGGTTCATGTTTGACCTGAGTGCAAACAACGGGTTCATGTCTGACTCGAAGTTTAGGTTCATATTTTACCTGGTTTCAAACAACGGGTACATGTCTGACTCGAAGTTTAAGTTCATGTTTGACCTGGCTTCAAATGACGGGTTCATGTCTGACTCGAAGTTTAGGTTCATGTTTGACCTGGTTTCAAACAACAGGTTCATGTCTGACTCGAAGCTTAGGTTCATGTTTAACTTGGTTTCAAACAACGGGTTCATGTCTGACTCGAAGTTTAGGTTCAGGTTTGACCTGGTTTCAAACAATGGGTTCATGTCTGACTCGAAGCTTAGGTCCATGTTTGACCTGGTTTCAAATGACGGATTCTTGTCTAACTCGAAGTTTAGGTTCATGTTTGACCTGGTTTCAAACAACGGGTTCATGTCTTACTCGAAGCTTAGGTTCATGTTTGACTTGGTTTCAAACGATGGGGGCATGTCTGACTCGATGTTTAGGTTCATGTTTGACCTAGTTTCAAATAGCGGGTTCATGTCTGACTCAAAGTTTAGGTTCATGTTTGACCTGGTTTCAAACAACGGGTTCATGTTTGATTCGAAGTTTAGGTTCATGTTTGACCTGGTTTCAAACAACGGGTTCATGTCTGACTCGAAGTTTAGGTTCATATTTGACCTGGTTTCAAAAGACGGTTTCATGTCTGACTCGAGGTTTAGGTTCATGTTTGACATGGTTTCAAATGACGGGTTCATGTCTGACTAGAAGTTTAGGCTCATGTTTTACCTGGTTCAAACGACGGGTTCATGTCTGACTGGAAGTTTAGGTTCATGTTTGACCTGGTTTCGAACAACGAGTTCATATCTGACTCGAATTTAAGGTTCATGTTTGACCTGAGTTCAAACAACGGGTTCATGTCTGACTCAAAGTTTAGGTTCATGTTTGACCTAGTTTCAAACAACGGGTTCATGTTTGACTCGAAGTTTAAGTTCATGTTTGACCTGGCTTCAAATGACGGGTTCATGTCTGACTCGAAGTTTAGGTTCATGTTTGACCTGGTTTCAAACTACAGGTGCATGTCTGACTCGAAGTTTAGGTTCATGTTTGACCTGGTTTCAAACAACGGGTTCATGTCTTACTCGAAGTTTAGGTTCAGGTTTGACCTGGTTTCAAACGAGGGGTTCATGTCTGACTCGAAGCTTAGGTTCATGTTTAACATGGTTCAAATGACGGGTTCATGTCTGACTCGAAGTTTAGGTTCATGTTTGACCTAGTTTCAAACAACGGGTTCATGTCTGACTCGAAGTTTAGGTTCATGTTTGACCTGGTTTCAAACAACGGGTTCATATCTGACTCGATGTTTAGGTTCATGTTTGACCTGGTTTCAAACAACAGGTTCATGTCTGACTCGAAGTTTAGGTTCATGTTTGACCTGGTTTTAAACAACGGGTTCATGACTGACTCGAAGTTTAGGTTCATGTTTCACCTGGTTTCAAACAACGGGTTCATGTCTGACTCGAAGTTTAGGTTCATGTTTGACCTTGTTTCAAACGAAGGGTTCATGTCTGACTCGAGGTTTAGGTACATGTTTGACATGGTTTCAAATGACGGGTTGATGTCTGACTAGAAGTTTAGGCTCATGTTTGACCTTGTTCAAACGACGGGTTCATGTCTGACTCAAAGTTTAGGTTCATGTTTGACCTGGTTTCGAACAACGAGTTCATATCTGACTCGAAGTTTAGGTTCATGTTTGACCTGAGTTCAAACAAAGGGTTCATGTCTAACTCGAAGTTTAGGTTCATGTTTGACCTAGTTTCAAACAACGGGTTCACATCTGACTCGAAGTTTAGGTTCAGGTTTGACCTGGTTTCAAACAATGGGTTCATGTCTGACTCGAAGCTTAGGTTCATCTTTGACCTGGCTTCAAATGACGGATTCTTGTCTAACTCGAAGTTTAGGTTCATGTTTGACCTGGTTTCAAACAACGGGTTCATGTCTTACTCGAAGCTTAGGTTCATGTTTGACTTGGTTTCAAACGATGGGGGCATGTTTGACTCGATGTTTAGGTTCATGTTTGACCTGGTTTCAAATAGCGGGTTCATGTCTGACTCGAAGTTTAGGTTCATGTTTGACCTGGTTTCAAACAACGGGTTCATGTTTGATTCGAAGTTTAGGTTCATGTTTGACCTGGTTTCAAACAACGGGTTCATGTCTGACTCGAAGTTTAGGTTCATATTTGACCTGGTTTCAAAAGACGGTTTCATGTCTGACTCGAGGTTTAGGTTCATTTTTGACATGGTTTCAAATGACGGGTTCATGTCTGACTAGAAGTTTAGGCTCATGTTTTACCTGGTTCAAACGACGGGTTCATGTCTGACTGGAAGTTTAGGTTCATATTTGACCTGGTTTCAAACAACGAGTTCATATCTGACTCGAATTTAAGGTTCATGTTTGACCTGAATTCAAACAACGGGTTCATGTCTGACTCGAAGTTTAGGTTCATGTTTGACCTAGTTTCAAACAACGGGTTCATGTCTGACTCGAAGTTTAAGTTCATGTTTGACCTGGCTTCAAATGACGGGTTCATGTCTGACTCAAAGTTTAGGTTCATGTTTGACCTGGTTTCAAACAATAGGTTCATGTCTGACTCAAAGTTTAGGTTCATGTTTGACCTGGTTTCAAACAACGGGTTCATGTCTGACTCGAAGTTTAGGTTCAGGTTTGACATGGTTTCAAACAAGGGGTTCATGTCTGACTCGAAGCTTAGGTTCATGTTTAACATGGTTCAAATGACGGGTTCATGTCTGACTCGAAGTTTAGGTTCATGTTTGACCTAGTTTCAAACAACGGGTTCATGTCTGACTTGAAGTTTAGGTTCATGTTTGACCTGGTTTCAAACAACGGGTTCATATCTCACTCGATGTTTAGGTTCATGTTTGACCTGGTTTCAAAAAACAGGTTCATGTCTGACTCGAAGTTTAGGTTCATGTTTGACCTGGTTTTAAACAACGGGTTCATGACTGACTCGAAGTTTAGGTTCATGTTTCACCTGGTTTCAAACAACGGGTTCATGTCTGACTCGAAGTTTAGGTTCATGTTTGACCTTGTTTCAAACGAAGGGTTCATGTCTGACTCGAGGTTTAGGTACATGTTTGACATGGTTTCAAATGACGGGTTCATGTCTGACTAGAAGTTTAGGCTCATGTTTGACCTTGTTCAAACGACGGGTTCATGTCTGACTCAAAGTTTAGGTTCATGTTTGACCTGGTTTCGAACAACGAGTTCATATCTGACTCGAAGTTTAGGTTCATGTTTGACCTGAGTTCAAACAACGGGTTCACGTCTGACTCGAAGTTTAGGTTCAGGTTTGACCTGGTTTCAAACAATGGGTTCATGTCTGACTCGAAGCTTAGGTTCATGTTTGACCTGGCTTCAAATGACGGATTCTTGTCTAACTCGAAGTTTAGGTTCATGTTTGACCTGGTTTCAAACAACGGGTTCATGTCTTACTCGAAGCTTAGGTTCATGTTTGACTTGGTTTCAAACGATGGGGGCATGTCTGACTCAATGTTTAGGTTCATGTTTGACCTGGTTTCAAATAGCGGGTTCATGTCTGACTCGAAGTTTAGGTTCATGTTTGACCTGGTTTCAAACAACGGGTTCATGTTTGATTCGAAGTTTAGGTTCATGTTTGACCTGGTTTCAAACAACGGGTTCATGTCTGACTCGAAGTTTAGGTTCATATTTGACCTGGTTTCAAAAGACGGTTTCATGTCTGACTCGAGGTTTAGGTTCATGTTTGACATGGTTTCAAATGACGGGTTCATGTCTGACTAGAAGTTTAGGCTCATGTTTTACCTGGTTCAAACGACAGGTTCATGTCTGACTGGAAGTTTAGGTTCATGTTTGACCTAGTTTCAAACAACGGGTTCATGTCTGACTCGAAGTTTAAGTTCATGTTTGACCTGGCTTCAAATGACGGGTTCATGTCTGACTCAAAGTTTAGGTTCATGTTTGACCTGGTTTCAAACAACAGGTTCATGTCTGACTCAAAGTTTAGGTTCATGTTTGACCTGGTTTCAAACAACGGGTTCATGTCTGACTCGAAGTTTAGGTTCAGGTTTGACATGGTTTCAAACGAGGGGTTCATGTCTGACTCGAAGCTTAGGTTCATGTTTGACCTGGTTTCAAACAACGGGTTCATATCTGACTCGATGTTTAGGTTCATGTTTGACCTGGTTTCAAACAACAGGTTCATGTCTGACTCGAAGTTTAGGTTCATGTTTGACCTGGTTTTAAACAACGGGTTCATGACTGACTCGAAGTTTAGGTTCATGTTTCACCTGGTTTCAAACAACGGGTTCATGTCTGACTCGAAGTTTAGGTTCATGTTTGACCTTGTTTCAAACGAAGGGTTCATGTCTGACTCGAGGTTTAGGTACATGTTTGACATGGTTTCAAATGACGTGTTCATGTCTGACTAGAAGTTTAGGCTCATGTTTGACCTTGTTCAAACGACGGGTTCATGTCTGACTCAAAGTTTAGGTTCATGTTTGACCTGGTTTCGAACAACGAGTTCATATCTGACTCGAAGTTTAGGTTCATGTTTGACCTGAGTTCAAACAAAGGGTTCATGTCTAACTCGAAGTTTAGGTTCATGTTTGACCTAGTTTCAAACAACGGGTTCACGTCTGACTCGAAGTTTAGGTTCAGGTTTGACCTGGTTTCAAACAATGGGTTCATGTCTGACTCGAAGCTTAGGTTCATGTTTGACCTGGCTTCAAATGACGGATTCTTGTCTAACTCGAAGTTTAGGTTCATGTTTGACCTGGTTTCAAACAACGGGTTCATGTCTTACTCGAAGCTTAGGTTCATGTTTGACTTGGTTTCAAACGATGGGGGCATGTCTGACTCGATGTTTAGGTTCATGTTTGACCTGGTTTCAAATAGCGGGTTCATGTCTGACTCAAAGTTTAGGTTCATGTTTGACCTGGTTTCAAACAACGGGTTCATGTTTGATTCGAAGTTTAGGTTCATGTTTGACCTGGTTTCAAACAACGGGTTCATGTCTGACTCGAAGTTTAGGTTCATATTTGACCTGGTTTCAAAAGACGGTTCCATGTCTGACTCGAGGTTTAGGTTCATGTTTGACATGGTTTCAAATGACGGGTTCGTGTCTGACTAGAAGTTTAGGCTCATGTTTTACCTGGTTCAAACGACGGGTTCATGTCTGACTGGAAGTTTAGGTTCATATTTGACCTGGTTTCAAACAACGAGTTCATATCTGACTCGAATTTAAGGTTCATGTTTGACCTGAATTCAAACAACGGGTTCATGTCTGACTCGAAGTTTAGGTTCATGTTTGACCTAGTTTCAAACAACGGGTTCATGTCTGACTCGAAGTTTAAGTTCATGTTTGACCTGGCTTCAAATGACGAGTTCATGTCTGACTCAAAGTTTAGGTTCATGTTTGACCTGGTTTCAAACAACAGGTTCATGTCTGACTCAAAGTTTAGGTTCATGTTTGACCTGGTTTCAAACAACGGGTTCATGTCTGACTCGAAGTTTAGGTTCAGGTTTGACATGGTTTCAAACGAGGGGTTCATGTCTGACTCGAAGCTTAGGTTCATGTTTAACATGGTTCAAATGACGGGTTCATGTCTGACTCGAAGTTTAGGTTCATGTTTGACCTAGTTTCAAACAACGGGTTCATGTCTGACTCGAAGTTTAGGTTCATGTTTGACCTGGTTTCAAACAATGGGTTCATATCTGACTCGATGTTTAGGTTCATGTTTGACCTGGTTTCAAACAACAGGTTCATGTCTGACTCGAAGTTTAGGTTCATGTTTGACCTGGTTTTAAACAACGGGTTCATGACTGACTCGAAGTTTAGGTTCATGTTTCACCTGGTTTCAAACAACGGGTTCATGTCTGACTCGAAGTTTAGGTTCATTTTTGACCTTGTTTCAAACGACGGGTTCATTTCTAACTCGAGGTTTAGGTACATGTTTGACATGGTTTCAAATGACGGGTTCATGTCTGACTAGAAGTTTAGGCTCATGTTTGACCTTGTTCAAACGACGGGTTCATGTCTGACTCGAAGTTTAGGTTCATGTTTGACCTGGTTTCGAAAAACGAGTTCATATCTGACTCGAAGTTTAGGTTCATGTTTGACCTGAGTTCAAACAAAGGGTTCATGTCTAACTCGAAGTTTAGGTTCATGTTTGACCTAGTTTCAAACAACGGGTTCACGTCTGACTCGAAGTTTAGGTTCAGGTTTGACCTGGTTTCATACGAGGGGTTCATGTCTGACTCGAAGCTTAGGTTCATGTTTGACATGGTTCAAATGACGGGTTCATGTCTGACTCGAAGTTTAGGTTCATGTTTGACCTGGTTTCAAACAACGTGTTCATGTCTGACTCGAAGTTTAGTTTCTTGTTTGACCTGAGTTCAAACAACGGGTTCATGTCTGACTCGAAGTTTAGGTTCATGTTTGACCTGGTTTCAAACAACGGATTCATGTCTGACTCGATGTTTAGGTTCATGTTTGACCTGATTTCAAACAACAGGTTCATGTCTGACTCGAAGTTTAGGTTCAAGTTTGACCTGGTTTTAAACAACGGGTTCATGACTGACTCGAAGTTTAGGTTCATGTTTCACCTGGTTTCAAACAATGGGTTCATGTCTGACTCGAAGTTTAGGTTCATGTTTGACCTGGTTTCAAACGAGGGTTCATGTCTGACTCGAGGTTTAGGTACATGTTTGACATGGTTTCAAATGACGGGTTCATGTCTGACTAGAAGTTTAGGCTCATGTTTGACCTTGTTCAAACGACGGGTTCATGTCTGACTCGAAGTTTAGGTTCATGTTTGACCTGGTTTCAAACAACGGGTTCATGTCTGACTCGATGTTTAGGTTCATGTTTGACCTGGTTTCAAATAACAGGTTCATGTCTGACTCGAAGTTTAGGTTCATGTTTGACCTGGTTTTAAACAACGGGTTCATGACTGACTCGAAGTTTAGGTTCATGTTTCACCTGGTTTCAAACAACGGGTTCATGTCTGACTCGAAGTTTAGGTTCATATTTGACCTGGTTTCAAAAGATGGTTTCATGTCTGACTCGAGGTTTAGGTTCATGTTTGACATGGTTTCAAATGACGGGTTCATGTCTGACTAGAAGTTTAGGCTCATGTTTTACCTGGTTCAAACGACGGGTTCATGTCTGACTGGAAGTTTAGGTTCATATTTGACCTGGTTTCAAACAACGAGTTCATATCTGACTCGAATTTAAGGTTCATGTTTGACCTGAATTCAAACAACGGGTTTATGTCTGACTCGTAGTTTAGGTTCATGTTTGACCTGGTTTCAAACAACGGGTTCATGTCTGACTCGATGTTTAGGTTCATGTTTGACCTGGTTTCAAACAACAGGTTCATGTCTGACTCGAAGTTTAGGTTCAAGTTTGACCTGGTTTTAAACAACGGGTTCATGACTGACTCGAAGTTTAGGTTCATGTTTCACCTGGTTTCAAACAATGGGTTCATGTCTGACTCGAGGTTTAGGTTCATGTTTGACCTGGTTTCAAACGAGGGTTCATGTCTGACTCGAGGTTTAGGTACATGTTTGACATGGTTTCAAATGACGGGTTCATGTCTGACTAGAAGTTTAGGCTCATGTTTGACCTTGTTCAAACGACGGGTTCATGTCTGACTCGAAGTTTAGGTTCATGTTTGACCTGGTTTCAAACAACGGGTTCATGTCTGACTCGATGTTTAGGTTCATGTTTGACCTGGTTTCAAATAACAGGTTCATGTCTGACTCGAAGTTTAGGTTCATGTTTGACCTGGTTTTAAACAACGGGTTCATGACTGACTCGAAGTTTAGGTTCATGTTTCACCTGGTTTCAAACAACGGGTTCATGTCTGACTCGAAGTTTAGGTTCATATTTGACCTGGTTTCAAAAGATGGTTTCATGTCTGACTCGAGGTTTAGGTTCATGTTTGACATGGTTTCAAATGACGGGTTCATGTCTGACTAGAAGTTTAGGCTCATGTTTTACCTGGTTCAAACGACGGGTTCATGTCTGACTGGAAGTTTAGGTTCATATTTGACCTGGTTTCAAACAACGAGTTCATATCTGACTCGAATTTAAGGTTCATGTTTGACCTGAATTCAAACAACGGGTTTATGTCTGACTCGAAGTTTAAGTTCATGTTTGACCTGGCTTCAAATGACGGGTTCATGTCTGACTCGAAGTTTAGGTTCATGTTTGACCTGGTTTCAAACAACAGGTTTATGTCTGACTCAAAGTTTAGGTTCATGTTTGACCTGGTTTCAAACAACGGGTTCATGTCTGACTCGAAGTTTAGGTTCAGGTTTGACATGGTTTCAAACGAGGGGTTCATGTCTGACTCGAAGCTTAGGTTCATGTTTAACATGGTTCAAACAAAGAGTTCATGTCTGACTCGAAGTTTAGGTTCATGTTTGACCTAGTTTCAAACAACGGGTTCATGTCTGACTCGAAGTTTAGGTTCATGTTTGACCTGGTTTCAAACAACGTGTTCATGTCTGACTCGAAGTTTAGTTTCTTGTTTGACCTGAGTTCAAACAACGGGTTCATGTCTGACTCGAAGTTTAGGTTCATGTTTGACCTGGTTTCAAACAACGGATTCATGTCTGACTCGATGTTTAGGTTCATGTTTGACCTGATTTCAAACAACAGGTTCATGTCTGACTCGAAGTTTAGGTTCAAGTTTGACCTGGTTTTAAACAACGGGTTCATGACTGACTCGAAGTTTAGGTTCATGTTTCACCTGGTTTCAAACAATGGGTTCATGTCTGACTCGAAGTTTAGGTTCATGTTTGACCTGGTTTCAAACGAGGGTTCATGTCTGACTCGAGGTTTAGGTACATGTTTGACATGGTTTCAAATGACGGGTTCATGTCTGACTAGAAGTTTAGGCTCATGTTTGACCTTGTTCAAACGACGGGTTCATGTCTGACTCGAAGTTTAGGTTCATGTTTGACCTGGTTTCAAACAACGGGTTCATGTCTGACTCGATGTTTAGGTTCATGTTTGACCTGGTTTCAAATAACAGGTTCATGTCTGACTCGAAGTTTAGGTTCATGTTTGACCTGGTTTTAAACAACGGGTTCATGACTGACTCGAAGTTTAGGTTCATGTTTCACCTGGTTTCAAACAACGGGTTCATGTCTGACTCGAAGTTTAGGTTCATATTTGACCTGGTTTCAAAAGATGGTTTCATGTCTGACTCGAGGTTTAGGTTCATGTTTGACATGGTTTCAAATGACGGGTTCATGTCTGACTAGAAGTTTAGGCTCATGTTTTACCTGGTTCAAACGACGGGTTCATGTCTGACTGGAAGTTTAGGTTCATATTTGACCTGGTTTCAAACAACGAGTTCATATCTGACTCGAATTTAAGGTTCATGTTTGACCTGAATTCAAACAACGGGTTTATGTCTGACTCGTAGTTTAGGTTCATGTTTGACCTGGTTTCAAACAACGGGTTCATGTCTGACTCGATGTTTAGGTTCATGTTTGACCTGGTTTCAAACAACAGGTTCATGTCTGACTCGAAGTTTAGGTTCAAGTTTGACCTGGTTTTAAACAACGGGTTCATGACTGACTCGAAGTTTAGGTTCATGTTTCACCTGGTTTCAAACAATGGGTTCATGTCTGACTCGAGGTTTAGGTTCATGTTTGACCTGGTTTCAAACGAGGGTTCATGTCTGACTCGAGGTTTAGGTACATGTTTGACATGGTTTCAAATGACGGGTTCATGTCTGACTAGAAGTTTAGGCTCATGTTTGACCTTGTTCAAACGACGGGTTCATGTCTGACTCGAAGTTTAGGTTCATGTTTGACCTGGTTTCAAACAACGGGTTCATGTCTGACTCGATGTTTAGGTTCATGTTTGACCTGGTTTCAAATAACAGGTTCATGTCTGACTCGAAGTTTAGGTTCATGTTTGACCTGGTTTTAAACAACGGGTTCATGACTGACTCGAAGTTTAGGTTCATGTTTCACCTGGTTTCAAACAACGGGTTCATGTCTGACTCGAAGTTTAGGTTCATATTTGACCTGGTTTCAAAAGATGGTTTCATGTCTGACTCGAGGTTTAGGTTCATGTTTGACATGGTTTCAAATGACGGGTTCATGTCTGACTAGAAGTTTAGGCTCATGTTTTACCTGGTTCAAACGACGGGTTCATGTCTGACTGGAAGTTTAGGTTCATATTTGACCTGGTTTCAAACAACGAGTTCATATCTGACTCGAATTTAAGGTTCATGTTTGACCTGAATTCAAACAACGGGTTTATGTCTGACTCGAAGTTTAAGTTCATGTTTGACCTGGCTTCAAATGACGGGTTCATGTCTGACTCGAAGTTTAGGTTCATGTTTGACCTGGTTTCAAACAACAGGTTTATGTCTGACTCAAAGTTTAGGTTCATGTTTGACCTGGTTTCAAACAACGGGTTCATGTCTGACTCGAAGTTTAGGTTCAGGTTTGACATGGTTTCAAACGAGGGGTTCATGTCTGACTCGAAGCTTAGGTTCATGTTTAACATGGTTCAAACAAAGAGTTCATGTCTGACTCGAAGTTTAGGTTCATGTTTGACCTAGTTTCAAACAACGGGTTCATGTCTGACTCGAAGTTTAGGTTCATGTTTGACCTGGTTTCAAACAACTGGTTCATATCTGACTCGATGTTTAGGTTCATGTTTGACCTGGTTTCAAACAACAGGTTCATGTCTGACTCGAAGTTTAGGTTCATGTTTGACCTGGTTTTAAACAACGGGTTCATGTCTGACTCGAAGTTTAGGTTCATGTTTCACCTGGTTTCAAACAACGGGTTCATGTCTGACTCGAAGTTTAGGTTCATGTTTGACCTTGTTTCAAACGACGGGTTCATGTGTGACTCGAAGTTTAGGTTCATGTTTGACCTGGTTTCAAACGACGGGTTCATGTCTGACTCGAGGTTTAGGTACATGTTTGACATGGTTTCAAATGACGGGTTCATGTCTGACTAGAAATTTAGGCTCATGTTTGACCTTGTTCAAACGACGGGTTCATGTCTGACTCGAAGTTTAGGTTCATGTTTGACCTGGTTTCGAACAACGAGTTAATATCTGACTCGAAGTTTAGGTTCATGTTAGACCTGAGTTCAAACAAAGGGTTCATGTCTAACTCGAAGTTTAGGTTCATGTTTGACCTAGTTTCAAACAACGGGTTCACGTCTGACTCGAAGTTTAGGTTCAGGTTTGACCTGGTTTCAAACGAGGGGTTCATGTCTGACTCGAAGCTTAGGTTCATGTTTGACATGTTTCAAATGACGGGTTCATGTCTGACTCGAAGTTTAGGTTCATGTTTGACATGGTTTCAAACAACGGGTTCATGTCTGACTCGAAGTTTAGTTTCATGTTTGACCTGAGTTCAAACAACGGGTTCATGTCTGACTCGAAGTTTAGGTTCATGTTTGACCTGGTTTCAAACAACGGGTTCATGTCTGACTCGATGTTTAGGTTCATGTTTGACCTGGTTTCAAACAACAGGTTCATGTCTGACTCGAAGTTTAGGTTCAAGTTTGACCTGGTTTTAAATAACGGGTTCATGACTGACTCGAAGTTTAGGTTCATGTTTGACCTGGTTTCAAACGACGGGTTCATGTCTGACTCGAGGTTTAGGTACATGTTTGACATGGTTTCAAATGACGGGTTCATGTCTGACTAGAAGTTTAGGCTCATGTTTGACCTTGTTCAAACGACGGGTTCATGTCTGACTCGAAGTTCAGGTTCATGTTTGACCTGGTTTCAAACAACGGGTTCATGTCTGACTCGATGTTTAGGTTCATGTTTGACCTGGTTTCAAATAACAGGTTCATGTCTGACTCGAAGTTTAGGTTCATGTTTGACCTGGTTTTAAACAACGGGTTCGTGACTGACTCGAAGTTTAGGTTCATGTTTCACCTGGTTTCAAACGACGGGTTCATGTCTGACTCGAGGTTTAGGTACATGTTTGACATGGTTTCAAATGACGGGTTCATGTCTGACTAGAAGTTTAGGCTCATGTTTGACCTTGTTCAAACGACGGGTTCATGTCTGACTCGAAGTTCAGGTTCATGTTTGACCTGGTTTCAAACAACGGGTTCATGTCTGACTCGATGTTTAGGTTCATGTTTGACCTGGTTTCAAATAACAGGTTCATGTCTGACTCGAAGTTTAGGTTCATGTTTGACCTGGTTTCAAACAATGGGTTCATGTCTGACTCGAAGTTTAGGTTCATGTTTGACCTGGTTTCAAACGACGGGTTCATGTCTGACTCGAGGTTTAGGTACATGTTTGACATGGTTTCAAATGACGGGTTCATGTCTGACTAGAAGTTTAGGCTCATGTTTGACCTTGTTCAAACGACGGGTTCATGTCTGACTCGAAGTTCAGGTTCATGTTTGACCTGGTTTCAAACAACGGGTTCATGTCTGACTCGATGTTTAGGTTCATGTTTGACCTGGTTTCAAATAACAGGTTCATGTCTGACTCGAAGTTTAGGTTCATGTTTGACCTGGTTTTAAACAACGGGTTCGTGACTGACTCGAAGTTTAGGTTCATGTTTCACCTGGTTTCAAACGACGGGTTCATGTCTGACTCGAGGTTTAGGTACATGTTTGACATGGTTTCAAATGACGGGTTCATGTCTGACTAGAAGTTTAGGCTCATGTTTGACCTTGTTCAAACGACGGGTTCATGTCTGACTCGAAGTTCAGGTTCATGTTTGACCTGGTTTCAAACAACGGGTTCATGTCTGACTCGATGTTTAGGTTCATGTTTGACCTGGTTTCAAATAACAGGTTCATGTCTGACTCGAAGTTTAGGTTCATGTTTGACCTGGTTTTAAACAACGGGTTCATGACTGACTCGAAGTTTAGGTTCATGTTTCACCTGGTTTCAAACAACGGGTTCATGTCTGACTCGAAGTTTAGGTTCATGTTTGACCTGGTTTCAAACGACGGGTTCATGTCTGACTCGAGGTTTAGGTACATGTTTGACATGGTTTCAAATGACAGGTTCATGTCTGACTAGAAGTTTAGGCTCATGTTTGACCTGGTTCAAACGACGGGTTCATGTCTGACTCGAAGTTTAGGTTCATGTTTGACCTGGTTTCAAACAACGAGTTCATATCTGACTCGAAGTTTAGGTTCATGTTTGACCTGAGTGCAAACAACGGGTTCATGTCTGACTCGAAGTTTAGGTTCATATTTTACCTGGTTTCAAACAACGGGTTCATGTCTGACTCGAAGTTTAAGTTCATGTTTGACCTGGATTCAAATGACGGGTTCATGTCTGACTCGAAGTTCAGGTTCATGTTTGACCTGGATTCAAACAACAGGTTCATGTCTGACTCGAAGCTTAGGTTCATGTTTAACTTGGTTTCAAACAACGGGTTCATGTCTGACTCGAAGTTTAGGTTCAGGTTTGACCTGGTTTCAAACAAAGAGTTCATGTCTGACTCGAAGCTTAGGTTTATGTTTGACCTGGCTTCAAATGACGGATTCTTGTCTAACACGAAGTTTAGGTTCATGTTTGACCTGGTTTCAAACAACGGGTTCATGTCTTACTCGAAGCTTAGGTTCATGTTTGACTTGGTTTCAAACGATGGGGGCATGTCTGACTCGATGTTTAGGTTCAAGTTTGACCTGGTTTCAAACAACAGGTTCATGTCTGACTCGAAGTTTAGGTTCATGTTTGACCTGGTTTTAAACAACGGGTTCATGACTGACTCGAAGTTTAGGTTCATGTTTCACCTGGTTTCAAACAACGGGTTCATGTCTGACTCGAAGTTTAGGTTCATGTTTGACCTTGTTTCAAACGACGGGTTCATGTCTGACTCGAGGTTTAGGTACATGATTGACATGGTTTCAAATGACGGGTTCATGTCTGACTAGAAGTTTAGGCTCATGTTTGACCTTGTTCAAACGACGGGTTCATGTCTGACTCGAAGTTTAGGTTCATGTTTGACCTGGTTTCGAACAACGAGTTCATATCTGACTCGAAGTTTAGGTTCATGTTTGACCTGAGTTGAAACAAAGGGTTCATGTCTAACTCGAAGTTTAGGTTCATGTTTGACCTAGTTTCAAACAACGGGTTCACGTCTGACTCGAAGTTTAGGTTCAGGTTTGACCTGGTTTCAAACGAGGGGTTCATGTCTGACTCGAAGCTTAGGTTCATGTTTGACATGGTTCAAATGACGGGTTCATGTCTGACTCGAAGTTTAGGTTCATGTTTGACCTGGTTTCAAACAACGGGTTCATGTCTGACTCGAAGTTTAGGTTCATGTTTGACCTGGTTTCAAACGACGGGTTCATGTCTGACTCGAGGTTTAGGTACATGTTTGACATGGTTTCAAATGACGGGTTCATGTCTGACTCGAAGTTTAGGCTCATGTTTGACCTTGTTCAAACGACGGGTTCATGTCTGACTCGAAGTTCAGGTTCATGTTTGACCTGGTTTCAAACAACGGGTTCATGTCTGACTCGATGTTTAGGTTCATGTTTGACCTGGTTTCAAATAACAGGTTCATGTCTGACTCGAAGTTTAGGTTCATGTTTCACCTGGTTTCAAACAATGGGTTCATGTCTGACTCGAAGTTTAGGTTCATGTTTGACCTGGTTTCAAACGACGGGTTCATGTCTGACTCGAGGTTTAGGTATATGTTTGACATGGTTTCAAATGACGGGTTCATGTCTGACTTGAAGTTTAGGCTCATGTTTGACCTTGTTCAAACGACGGGTTCATGTCTGACTCGAAGTTCAGGTTCATGTTTGACCTGGTTTCAAACAACGGGTTCATGTCTGACTCGATGTTTAGGTTCATGTTTGACCTGGTTTCAAACAACGGGTTCATGTCTGACTCGAAGTTTAGGTTCATGTTTGACCTGGTTTCAAACGACGGGTTCATGTCTGACTCGAGGTTTAGGTACATGTTTGACATGGTTTCAAATGACGGGTTCATGTCTGACTAGAAGTTTAGGCTCATGTTTGACCTTGTTCAAACAACGGGTTCATGTCTGACTCGAAGTTCAGGTTCATGTTTGACCTGGTTTCAAACAACGGGTTCATGTCTGACTCGATGTTTAGGTTCATGTTTGACCTGGTTTCAAATAACAGGTTCATGTCTGACTCGAAGTTTAGGTTCATGTTTCACCTGGTTTCAAACAATGGGTTCATGTCTGACTCGAAGTTTAGGTTCATGTTTGACCTGGTTTCAAACGACGGGTTCATGTCTGACTCGAGGTTTAGGTACATGTTTGACATGGTTTCAAATGACAGGTTCATGTCTGACTAGAAGTTTAGGCTCATGTTTGACCTTGTTCAAACGACGGGTTCATGTCTGACTCGAAGTTCAGGTTCATGTTTGACCTGGTTTCAAACAACGGGTTCATGTCTGACTCGAAGTTTAGGTTCATGTTTGACCTGGTTTCAAATAACAGGTTCATGTCTGACTCGAAGTTTAGGTTCATGTTTGACCTGGTTTTAAACAACGGGTTCATGACTGACTCGAAGTTTAGGTTCATGTTTCACCTGGTTTCAAACAACGGGTTCATGTCTGACTCGAAGTTTAGGTTCATGTTTGACCTGGTTTCAAACGACGGGTTCATGTCTGACTCGAGGTTTAGGTACATGTTTGACATGGTTTCAAATGACGGGTTCATGTCTGACTAGAAGTTTAGGCTCATGTTTGACCTTGTTCAAACGACGGGTTCATGTCTGACTCGAAGTTTAGGTTCATGTTTGACCTGGTTTCGAACAACGAGTTCATATCTGACTCGAAGTTTAGGTTCATGTTTGACCTGAGTTGAAACAAAGGGTTCATGTCTAACTCGAAGTTTAGGTTCATGTTTGACCTAGTTTCAAACAACGGGTTCACGTCTGACTCGAAGTTTAGGTTCAGGTTTGACCTGGTTTCAAACGAGGGGTTCATGTCTGACTCGAAGCTTAGGTTCATGTTTGACATGGTTCAAATGACGGGTTCATGTCTGACTCGAAGTTTAGGTTCATGTTTGACCTGGTTTCAAACAACGGGTTCATGTCTGACTCGAAGTTTAGGTTCATGTTTGACCTGGTTTCAAACGACGGGTTCATGTCTGACTCGAGGTTTAGGTACATGTTTGACATGGTTTCAAATGACGGGTTCATGTCTGACTCGAAGTTTAGGCTCATGTTTGACCTTGTTCAAACGACGGGTTCATGTCTGACTCGAAGTTCAGGTTCATGTTTGACCTGGTTTCAAACAACGGGTTCATGTCTGACTCGATGTTTAGGTTCATGTTTGACCTGGTTTCAAATAACAGGTTCATGTCTGACTCGAAGTTTAGGTTCATGTTTCACCTGGTTTCAAACAATGGGTTCATGTCTGACTCGAAGTTTAGGTTCATGTTTGACCTGGTTTCAAACGACGGGTTCATGTCTGACTCGAGGTTTAGGTATATGTTTGACATGGTTTCAAATGACGGGTTCATGTCTGACTTGAAGTTTAGGCTCATGTTTGACCTTGTTCAAACGACGGGTTCATGTCTGACTCGAAGTTCAGGTTCATGTTTGACCTGGTTTCAAACAACGGGTTCATGTCTGACTCGATGTTTAGGTTCATGTTTGACCTGGTTTCAAACAACGGGTTCATGTCTGACTCGAAGTTTAGGTTCATGTTTGACCTGGTTTCAAACGACGGGTTCATGTCTGACTCGAGGTTTAGGTACATGTTTGACATGGTTTCAAATGACGGGTTCATGTCTGACTAGAAGTTTAGGCTCATGTTTGACCTTGTTCAAACGACGGGTTCATGTCTGACTCGAAGTTCAGGTTCATGTTTGACCTGGTTTCAAACAACGGGTTCATGTCTGACTCGATGTTTAGGTTCATGTTTGACTTGGTTTCAAATAACAGGTTCATGTCTGACTCGAAGTTTAGGTTCATGTTTCACCTGGTTTCAAACAATGGGTTCATGTCTGACTCGAAGTTTAGGTTCATGTTTGACCTGGTTTCAAACGACGGGTTCATGTCTGACTCGAGGTTTAGGTACATGTTTGACATGGTTTCAAATGACAGGTTCATGTCTGACTAGAAGTTTAGGCTCATGTTTGACCTTGTTCAAACGACGGGTTCATGTCTGACTCGAAGTTCAGGTTCATGTTTGACCTGATTTCAAACAACGGGTTCATGTCTGACTCGAAGTTTAGGTTCATGTTTGACCTGGTTTCAAATAACAGGTTCATGTCTGACTCGAAGTTTAGGTTCATGTTTGACCTGGTTTTAAACAACGGGTTCATGACTGACTCGAAGTTTAGGTTCATGTTTCACCTGGTTTCAAACAACGGGTTCATGTCTGACTCGAAGTTTAGGTTCATGTTTGACCTGGTTTCAAACGACGGGTTCATGTCTGACTCGAGGTTTAGGTACATGTTTGACATGGTTTCAAATGACAGGTTCATGTCTGACTAGAAGTTTAGGCTCATGTTTGACCTGGTTCAAACGACGGGTTCATGTCTGACTCGAAGTTTAGGTTCATGTTTGACCTGGTTTCAAACAACGAGTTCATATCTGACTCGAAGTTTAGGTTCATGTTTGACCTGAGTGCAAACAACGGGTTCATGTCTGACTCGAAGTTTAGGTTCATATTTTACCTGGTTTCAAACAACGGGTTCATGTCTGACTCGAAGTTTAAGTTCATGTTTGACCTGGATTCAAATGACGGGTTCATGTCTGACTCGAAGTTCAGGTTCATGTTTGACCTGGATTCAAACAACAGGTTCATGTCTGACTCGAAGCTTAGGTTCATGTTTAACTTGGTTTCAAACAACGGGTTCATGTCTGACTCGAAGTTTAGGTTCAGGTTTGACCTGGTTTCAAACAAAGAGTTCATGTCTGACTCGAAGCTTAGGTTTATGTTTGACCTAGCTTCAAATGACGGATTCTTGTCTAACACGAAGTTTAGGTTCATGTTTGACCTGGTTTCAAACAACGGGTTCATGTCTTACTCGAAGCTTAGGTTCATGTTTGACTTGGTTTCAAACGATGGGGGCATGTCTGACTCGATGTTTAGGTTCAAGTTTGACCTGGTTTCAAACAACAGGTTCATGTCTGACTCGAAGTTTAGGTTCATGTTTGACCTGGTTTTAAACAACGGGTTCATGACTGACTCGAAGTTTAGGTTCATGTTTCACCTAGTTTCAAACAACAGGTTCATGTCTGACTCGAAGTTTAGGTTCATGTTTGACCTTGTTTCAAACGACGGGTTCATGTCTGACTCGAGGTTTAGGTACATGTTTGACATGGTTTCAAATGACGGGTTCATGTCTGACTAGAAGTTTAGGCTCATGTTTGACCTTGTTCAAACGACGGGTTCATGTTTGACTCGAAGTTTAGGTTCATGTTTGACCTGGTTTCGAACAACGAGTTCATATCTGACTCGAAGTTTAGGTTCATGTTTGACCTGAGTTGAAACAAAGGGTTCATGTCTAACTCGAAGTTTAGGTTCATGTTTGACCTAGTTTAAAACAACGGGTTCACGTCTGACTCGAAGTTTAGGTTCAGGTTTGACCTGGTTTCAAACGAGGGGTTCATGTCTGACTCGAAGCTGAGGTTCATGTTTGACATGGTTCAAATGACGGGTTCATGTCTGACTCGAAGTTTAGGTTCATGTTTGACCTGGTTTCAAACAACGGGTTCATGTCTGACTCGAAGTTTAGGTTCATGTTTGACCTGGTTTCAAACGACGGGTTCATGTCTGACTCGAGGTTTAGGTACATGTTTGACATGGTTTCAAATGACGGGTTCATGTCTGACTAGAAGTTTAGGCTCATGTTTGACCTTGTTCAAACGACGGGTTCATGTCTGGCTCGAAGTTCAGGTTCATGTTTGACCTGGTTTCAAACAACGGGTTCATGTCTGACTCGATGTTTAGAATCATGTTTGACCTGGTTTCAAATAACAGGTTCATGTCTGACTCGAAGTTTAGGTTCATGTTTCACCTGGTTTCAAACAATGGGTTCATGTCTGACTCGAAGTTTAGGTTCATGTTTGACCTGGTTTCAAACGACGGGTTCATGTCTGACTCGAGGTTTAGGTACATGTTTGACATGGTTTCAAATGACGGGTTCATGTCTGACTAGAAGTTTAGGCTCGTGTTTGACCTTGTTCAAACGACGGGTTCATGTCTGACTCGAAGTTCAGGTTCATGTTTGACCTGGTTTCAAACAACGGGTTCATGTCTGACTCGATGTTTAGGTTCATGTTTGACCTGGTTTCAAATAACAGGTTCATGTCTGACTCGAAGTTTAGGTTCATGTTTGACCTGGTTTTAAACAACGGGTTCATGACTGACTCGAAGTTTAGGTTCATGTTTCACCTGGTTTCAAACAACGGGTTCATGTCTGACTCGAAGTTTAGGTTCATGTTTGACCTGGTTTCAAACGACGGGTTCATGTTGTAATACCCCAAAATTTGCTCTCCCCTTTTGGCGTCATAGCATGGCATTATCATTTATCATATCATATCCATCTCATTAGCATTGCATTGCATTTAATATAGAAAAATGGAGCATGGCATCCTTCTTACCATCAGGGCATGTGATCAGGTGGAAGGTGGGCAATCAAGAGATCATTCAAAGCACAAAAAGGTCAATCAAGTTGGCTCTAAGCAAGCCAAGAGGTCTCTCATGTCTCATACTATCTCAATTAATCATCCACAACCTCAAGGAAGTGAGATTCAACGGGAGATTGAAGCACTACATCTTTCACTATGCAAGAGGTTCAAAAATTGAAGGAAAACCCTCAAAAGAGATAGCTCATTGATTCAAAATCATTCTCAAGTGGCATTTCTCATCATCCTTTAAGAGGATACACAACATACTCTGAGGAATTTGGATTTGGAAGATGTGCAATTTCCTCCTAACCAGAGAGGGTCAAAACTAGGGTTTCCCATTAAATCAGGGAATCTTTGTTTTTTTGAACAAAACTTGATGTCATGGTATTCCATATGTCCTTAAGTGTATGTATGTGGAAAATTACATCTCAATTGGTTTTAGAAGTGATTCAATTGGAAGAAAGATAAAAAATCAGGGAATTTGGGGCCAAGTCAAATAATCAGAGAAAAAAGTCAACCCTTGACTTTTTAAGGCCAAATTCATGAAATTCATGTTATATGTGACCAATGTACAAAATTTGATCAAGAAACTCCAAAGGAATCATGAAAAAATCAAGATTTGGAAAGTTGCCATTTTTGGATGAAGTAGGGTTACTAAAAATAGCAAGTTTTTGGCCATTTTGCATCAGAATTTGAACCAAGGCCATTCAAAATTGGAGCACCAAATGAAAATTCCACTCTGCCTCAATGAAAGGCCTTGCTTTAAGCTTCAAATCCATGTGTGGAACATCTCCATTGGATAAAAAATGAGGGAGATATGATTGATCAAAGTTCGAGCAAAGTAGGTTCAAAACTAGGTCATGATCAAGATTTTCAGGGCACGCGCGCAGTCATTTTAACAAACATGTGGTGGGCCAAATGTCCACTCATTTTTCTCATGGTTAAAGGCCTCAAATGAAAAACTTCTCAACATCAAAGTTGTTCCTTGTAGTGTCATCTTCAATACTCATGTTGGACAAAATTCCATTTGATCAAGTTATAGTGGAGATATATTGGTTCAAAGTCATGTTGATTGTGCTGAAATTTTGTGTGCCAAGTTGCCATGCCATGACTTGCTTCACACGCCCTTACACCAGTTCTCAGACCTTTGTGTTTTAAGCTATTTTGCACCATTTTCCAAACCTCATCTCAATTTGAAATCAACATCAAATGTGTTCCACAACATGCCCTCTTTTATTTGGCATCAAAAGTTCCTCAAACCATTCACTAACATGTGAGAAATTCACCCTCAAACACTTACTGTTACAATGATGATTTGGTGCACGATTTTGGTTCACACACACTACAAACACTTCCTCACTTCAGTTTCCTCTTTAGACCAAGCACACATCACTTACACAATATTTAGTATCACGTGCCTTGCATGAAAATGGAGAGAACAACTTGTTGAGCAAGTTTCTGCCACAACAGTCCTACCATTCCAAGTTTTACTCTTCATCCTCACCATAACTGTCATGAGATTAACCTCACCATAACCCAGCCTTGATCACTCGCCCCCTAACTAACTTGACTCAGTTAGTTAGGGTGGACTCAGTTAACCACCTTGACTCACCCTAACTCAACTCATTAAACCGTGGTAAGCTCACACTATAAAAGAAAATCACACACTCCATTTTCATTTTTCAGTTTTGACAACCACATTTCTCTCCAAGAACACCTCAAACTCTCTCTACTTTCTCTCTGATTCCACACGATTTCAACACTCTTCTTCCACTTTTCATCTGCATTATCATTGCTTGGCATTGTTGGATCAGGAGCACACTGAATCTTCATCATTCTCCCAGTGAAGCTTCATCAACATTTTGCAATTTTCTCTCTGCTCTCAAGATATTAAGCTCAAACAGCATTTATTTTGCTTAGTTTGTGAAGCTCCAAGGAAGAAGAAGAAGATAGGATCTCTGGTATTCTGGTAGATCCAAAGTTCATCATATTTCAGGTTCCCTTCCTCAACTTTGTTTTAGTGAATCTAGCTTGTTTTCGTGGTGTTTGTGGCCTAGTAGAGGTCGTGTGCGTTCTGGCTAGTTGATAGAGCTTCTTAGAAGCTTAGATCCAAAATCTAGGGCTAATTTCATTGCTTCGATTCTCTCTGTTTGTGTGTTGTTTGTGAAAACTAATCCTAGATTCATGCTCTACGTGACTTCCTGAACATTTTGATGTGCATTGCATAAATTTCTGGAATGTTTGGTTGATTGCAGCGCCGGAGAGTGGCCGGAGAAGGTGACCGGAGATCCCTCTCCGGCCGGTGAGTGGATGTTAGGGTTTAGCATGTTCTAATCTTGTGCGTCCATTTTGGCATGATCGTGTGGTGATATTGGTGACAGCGCATTAAAAAACTCGTGCAAGTCATGTGCACATTTCTGATGGACTTAGCCAAATTGATATTCACACCCCCCTTGTTTAAGGCCCAATGTAATTTGAACTGAATAGTTACTAGGCATACACCCCTTCCCTCATTTCATTGCATTATTTTTTTTCATTTTTATACACGTTTACCTTTTAATTTTTAAAAATATCAAACCTCATCATAAAATTCCACAAAAATTCATGTGAATTCTCAAGACATTTAGGAAATTTTTCATGATTTTATTTTCTGATTTTATGACCTTTTTGCCCCTGTTCCATAATTTTCTTTGAATTTCCATTTAGATGCATTCTAAGCATGATACATGAATTTGTTTAATTTTGTTCTTGCTCATTACCAACTATTTTGACATGATTCTTTTTGCATTGATTCACTAATACATTGAAGCATGTTAGATGATTTTTGTTTGTTTTTTAGGTCACTTTATTACATGTTTTGATGCCTATATTTGCACCACTTTGCATGATGTTTCAATTTGACCTAATTGCTTGGTTTGAAGTCATTTTTGCTTTGAATTTTTACATGCTATCTTGATGTATGATGCATTTCTGACCTAGGCACTCCAATACCATGTTTTCATAATTTTCATGAGGCCATTTGATTTTTTTTTGATGCATTACCTTTGAAGTATAATACATGTCATGTCATTTTAACTTTAGTGCATGTTTGCATGATTTCTTTTGTACATACTTGCATGATCATTTGCCTACTTTGTGAGCTACTCACTTGACATTATAGGTCATTGGTACATATTACATGTCATCCTTGCATGTTGATTTTTATTTGAACTTTGTGCATCATTAACATGTATTGTTTGCACTTTCTTTTTGAACTTTCATTCCAATTCTCCTTATATTACTTCTTGAATGTCTTGAAGTTGATTCATAAATACTTTTGAGATGTTCATAAACCATTTTCCATTTAGTTTCAATTCTGGTTGTTGATTTACATGTTCCATTTATGCATGTCCTCTTCATTTCTTTCCATCTTTCATCTATCCCTTCTTCTTGTAACATGTTTAAATGCTAATGGGTGATGCTTGTTGCTTATTCACTTGCACTTGTATGATGATATTCACTTGTTGTCCATATGATGCCCATTCTGGTTGTGGTTCTAGGATTTGTTTTCTCATTTAATTCTTTTGAGTTTTATGATGCATTACATGTTCTTTTATTTCTTATACTTCTTATACATGTTTACTAACCATGTAGGGGCTTTGGTAAGTTTCAATTGAGTGTGGATAAGGAATCCACATTCAACTTCTATCCTTTCTCTTTTACAATTCCATTTTGTGTTTTGTTAAGCACTTATGTGCTTTCTTTTAATAACTCATCACTTTCCCTTTGTGAATTACAATGCATCTTCTACTTTAGAAGTGAATTGTTTAATTCATTCCTTCTTTAGACTTTAGGTTGAAACCTCACAAACCTTTAGGATCACTCCCTTAACTAATCAATTAGGATTGAGTCTTAGTCCATATAGATTTTACCTTTACCTCTTTCTTGAGTCTTTCATCTTCTCATCTTATAACAATAATAAAAAAACACTTAATAAAGGTAGGCATTTATTGCATTTAGGCCTTTCATATAAAGAAAAGATTATAAGGGGTCTTCTCTTATAATCTTAGAATGTGTAGCATATGCCCCATCTTGGGTCAATGTGTTAAACATTTGATCTTGTATGAGGGACTTAAATGCAATACTTGTTGAAGGTGCAAATAATAAAAAACACTTCTTCACTTCATAATCAACAAAACACTTAATAAACACAAGTATGCTAGTGTGTTTGAACCTTGACAATTGGAACTAAGTGTGGGGGTCTTCTTCACCCTTAGTGTGCTTTCTTACTCATTCCATCTTGGAATGTGAGGATGTACACATTCCAATGACTAAGATTCAGATACACTATCATATGCAAACAAATGAAAAAACTCTTAAAAGACAAAAAACAAACAATAACGTCTTTCCTTCGGGAATTCTTTTCTCACCTCATTCACTCTCAACGTATGAACGTGCTTCTACTCGTTCTCTTGCAAGATGGTAACGCACTCGGACCAGCGAGCCTGCAACACCTGAGCTAGAACGTAAGCCGTTCTCTAAAAAACACAAACAATCCATCCCTATTGAGGGGAACTACGTCGCTCTGATTCTCATGCTCCCGATGAGATACGTAGGCAGTGGGGTAGGGCCCATGCGAGCACTTCTTTTATTTTCCCTACATTTGTTCTTCTTTCTCCTTTCTTTCTTTCAGTTCCTTTTCCGGTATCCTTTCTTTACACCCTTTGATCGAGACAAGCAAGCGTGGATCCCATCGGGTACGATGGACGCGTGGGGGTGCTAATACCTTCCTTACGCGTAACCGACTCCCGAACCCAGATCTCTTGGTCGCGAGACCATGCTTTTCCTTCCTCTCAGGTTTATGCGGTGTTTCCTTTCCCTCTCTTGGGATAAATACACATTGCTGGCGACTCTGTTCGGTGCCACTTTCGCGTTTGTACTTGGATGAAAATCCCGGGAGCGACAGCTGGCGACTCTGCTGGGGAACGAACCCAGAATCTCTGGTTTCCTTAGCGAGTCAATCCTAGCGCTTGTCTGCTTTTCTTTCATTGGGTGTTTACTGTTGTGTTGTATTTACTGTTTTATTGTATGGTTATTTACTGCTTTACTGTACATTATTGTATTTACCGTATTTTAGCATTTTCATTTCATATGATATATTATGCTATACTGGACTGTGTTGTTTTCTGTTTGGCGGGCGGGATTTCTGAGAGATAAGCCCATTACACAGGCTTGAGTATACACTTAGAATTAGAGTGGAGAGTAGTGGGACCTACGTGCCGTTTGGAGTGCGTTGGGTGTTCACGAAATTCACAGCTAGACGAGGCTATCTTGGGACACGTCGTGGCATACGCATCTTGCGTATTCCAGGATGTAGATCTAGAGAGCTGTCGACTCTAGTGACCGATCATGAGAACCTTAGTGGAAATATCCCTCTTTAGTGGTGACAATGGCAGACCACATTCTGTGGCAAACCCATTCGCACCCGAGGGCCCACTTTGGAACTTGCATAGGATGACCTTTATTTTCTAAGGGGAGTCAGTGGACGACCTCTTTGATTGGCATAGCATTGTATCCTACGGGCTGAATGTGCTATTGCTTCTCAAACCTCCGAAGTTGACAAGCCTTATTTTCTAAGAACCACATGTGAGCATGGGCGGGATGTTTACAGGTTTGCAGGAAACCCAGCCTCCTACCTACCTTACTCGTGATTCTATGATGATTTCAGACATTGTATCCTATGACAGTGATTTAAGTGTTCATCTCAGATATTGCCAGATTCAGTACAGAGACACAGTGCACACAGTTCAATACAGACACAGACACTTGATTACCTGATCACATGCCCTCTTGCATTGCATTATCATATCATAACCGTTATGTTTGTCATTTTCAGGTGCATAATACATTTCTGATTCCAATCCATGGGTTCAACAGAGATCGTCGCCGAGAGAAAGAACAATGTGTCTTACAAGTTTCCGGATCCTGTCTTGGATTCATTGCTCAAAGTTATAGATATGGCTGGTCCGGGTATTCTTGATAGGTTTCAGAAGAGCTACGGGAATTTGGTTGGGATGGTCCGTACAATCACCAAGTATGAGCATGATGCTTTGCACACTCTGCTGCAGTTCTACGAGCCTTCGTTGAGGTGCTTTCTTTTTTCAGATTACATTTTGATGCCAACACTGGAAGAATTCTCATTTATTTTGGGAATTCCGATCACGTCGGCAATACCATTCTTCTCTGGTAGTTCTCCCAGCGTAAAAGAAATTGCTGCTGCTTTACAAATGGATCAGGCAGTGATAAAGAGTGGTGTGAGCAGTAAAAATGGAGTTAGCGGATTTCATTTAGAATTTCTGTCTGGACAGGCCCAAGAGGCTGCAAGTGCTAAAAATTGGACGGTTTACAATTCCATTCTGGCTCTCTGCATATATGGCCTAGTTTTCTTTCCCAATCAGCAAGACTTTGTGGATATGCAAGCGACAAGAGTTTTCGTTCTTAAAAATCCAGTCCCTACTTTGTTAGGAGATTTTTATCATTCCGTGCACTATAAGAATGATAAAAGGAGGGGAGGATCTGTTAGTTGTTGTACTCCACTGCTGAGTCATTGGTTTTTCAAACATTTGCCTCAGACAGGTGCCTTTGTGGAAACCAAAGATGTGGCGAAATGGTCTAAACGATTGATGAGTTTAACTGCTGATAACATTGTATGGTTTGATCACCGGTTGTTGAGAATAGAGCTTGTCACAAGATGCGGAAATTTTCCAAATGTGCCTTTGATTGGCAGAAAAGGAGGGATCAATTATAATCCAGTTTTGGCCATCCGACAGTTTGGGTATGCTTCCAGGGATCCTCCTACAGAGCAAGATGTGGAAGAATCTTTATTCTTTACAGGAACTAAAGATGCGAAGGTGGTAGAAGTAGTGAATGCTTGGAAAGATAAGCACAAAATTGGAAAAGCAGTTTTTGGAAAAGGAGATTGTAGATCTTATCCTGAATATGACAGGTGGATTGAGACGAAAGTAAAGGAATTGCTTTTACCCTTTTCAAGGGGACCTCTTTTATGTTCAGCACAGCCAGAACAACCCACTATGGTGGCTATTGAAGAATGTGAGAAGTGGAAGAAAATGGTCAGAGAGTTGCAGATAGAGAATTCTGGAATGAGCAGATGTCTTCAGAAAGCTCTAGCTGACAACAAAGAGTTGGAAAAGAGAGCCTTGAAAGCGGAAAAAACCTTGGCTGACAAAGAGGAAGATTTTGATGACAGAGCTCGGTACTTTCGGAAACTTACTTTGGGAGCAGATGACGCTAGTCAGGCTCACAGGATTACAAAATAGGCTTTAGCCCGAAGCAAGGATTCATTAGCTCAACTTCGTCAAGCTTGGGATGAAGTCAGAATTGAAAATGCCGAGTTAAAGGATCAGTCGAAGACTAAAGACGAGGAGCTTAAAAAGGCACATGAGCAGAGGAGAAAGTATCGGGAAAGTCTCGATAAAAGTCAAGAACAGTTAGAAGAAGCTAGAAGCCAGTTGAAGATTACCAAGAAAGAGCTTGAAGAAGTCATGATAGAAAGGGAGATACTCAAGACGCAAGCCGGCATAAAGAGACACAAAGGAGTGTGTGATGACGAAGCTCTGATGCTGCATATGAGTTCTTTAACTGAAGCTCTTGAGAAAAGGGATGTCTTGATCAAAGAGATGATTGAAAAGCCGAATCACCAGCGTACCCGTATACTTTTTGAGGAAATCAAGTATTCAAGTGATAGGCTGAAGGATGTGGAATTGTCAGACTGATGTTCTTTTCCCTGTATTTTGTTGTTAATGGCTACCATCAGGCTTGTTGATGGATCCATTTTTTTCCTTATATTGCATTTGCGGTTGAACCTTTCTTAAATGTACTTGAATATTTTATTGAATGAGTATGAGCAGTTTTATTCGGGATTATTTCTTATCAGATAGCTGCACACAAGCACATGACCACGACACGTCTCTTTATATCACGATTTCTGGTCTTCAGATTTCTGTGGATTGGATTGGAATCAGGGTATAAAAGCACCTAGGAAATGACAAACATAGCATTGCATGGCATTGCATATCATTTTGCATTTTTGTTACTTGCTTTTCAGGTACTCGTTGCAGGGTCTCTAACCTTTATTTGGTTTCAGGCAGTATAGCGGAGAATCATATTCACCGATATTCGACGAGAAGAAATCAAGTAAGAATCATGGATCAAGTGCAAAGTGATTTGGCCGAAATGAGGGCGCGTATGGACCAGTTCATGACCCTCATGACTGGCATGGCGCAAAATCAGGAGAGGCTGAGGCTTCTGGTCGAGCGTCCCGACAACGGGCCCGAAGGTGATCAACATGACAATTCACAGGGACACGGCATCCCTCCTCCCGGTGGCAATCCTCCTCCTGGTGGTAACAATCGGGGGAATGGAAATGGTAGGCATGCTGGTGTTACTCTTGAAGATACTCTGGAAGACCAATTTACTCTACTAGATGCTGATGTGGGTAATCAAGGTGATCGAAGGTATGAGGAGTTAGCAGAAAAGATCAGGGCCATAGAGTGCAAGAACTCTATGGGTATTGATGTTACCAGCTTGGGGCTGGTCTCAGGAGTCAGAATTCCCCCTAAATTCAAACCTCCTACTTTTGATAAGTATCACGGCAATGCGTGTCCCCAAACGCATCTTCAAGCTTACTTTGGGAAGATTTCAGCCCATACGGATGACGAGAAGCTATGGATGCACTATTTTCAGGACAGTCTGGCTGGGGCGTCCTTGACCTGGTACATGAAGTTGAATAGAGCTGCTGTGAAGAATTGGAAAGATCTGGCATAAGCGTTCCTGAAGCAATACCAGTATAATATCGACATGGCGCCCAACCGCACCCAATTGCAGGGATTGTCCCAGAATGCCAAGGAGAGTTTCAAAGAATATGCACAGAGGTGGAGGGAAATGGCTGCCCAGGTCCAACCTCCCTTGTCAGACAGAGAAATGGCAGATATGTTTATGGGCACCTTGCAAGGGGCTTATCTTGATAGATTAGCTGCTTGTCCGTCAACTGGATTTGCTGATATTGTGATTGCGGGAGAAAGAATAGAAAGTCTGTTAAAGCTTGGAAAGATCCAGGATGTGAGTGGGGCTGGCTCTTCGGGGGCGAAGAAACCGTTTGCTAGTAACCAGAAAAGAAGAGAAGGTGATACGAATGCTGTGTTTAGAGGACGAGGCAGAGGGCGTTCTCGAGCTTATTATCAGGTAGATGCTGTAACAATCCCCACACCGTCTGTTCAGAAACAACAACCCCAACAACAAGTTCAACAGCAACAACCTTTTTTCCAGCAAAGGTCTAGACAGAGGGATCGTAAGATGGATCCTCTCCCTATGACTTATGCCGCGCTGTTGCCCCGGCTACTCGAGTTAAAGTTGGTAGAGCTCCGTACTATGAAAGCTCCGGTTGCTGGAAACCTGCCACCTAACTTCGATGCTAATGCTCGTTGTGAGTTCCACTCAGGTGCTCAGGGGCACTCCATTGAAAAATGCTGGGCTTTCCATCATAAAGTACAAGATTTGATTGATGCTAAAGCCATCAATTTCTCTCCCGCTCCTAATATTACTCAGCATCCCATGCCTGATCATAGTGCAGCAAATGTGTACGCTATTGAAGACGGGAGGAGATTGAATTTGGTGTTAGACGTTCATCAAGTGAAAACTTCTTTGTTGGTTGTAAAAGATCGTTTATTGAAGGGACAGGTGTTCCCGGGCTGTAATCAAGATTGCTCTGAGTGTATGAATCAGGAGAACGGCTGTGATAAGTTGAAGATGGTTTTACAGAATCTGATCGATGAAGGATGTCTACAGTTCGACAGAGTCGTGAAAGACACTGATGAGATATCAACCGTGACCATCTATTACACTCCCGCTGAGATTCAAATGCCGGTCAATGCAGTTCCCGTGGCGAGTGTTGCGCCAGAAGGGCCCAGTCCTGTCACTATCACGGTGCCAGGGCCAATTCCGTTCACATCTACGAAAGCTATCCCATGGCACTATGGGGCAGATGTATATTACGAAGGTAAAAAACAGGAAGTTGAGTCATCAGTCAGCCCAAATGTTGATAACGTAGGGGGTGTAGGGGGCTTTACAAGGAGTGGAAGGTTGTTCGCTCCCCAAACCTTGAGAAGTGATAAGGAGGTAGAAGCTGCAGCAAAGGCTAAGGGTAAACAGGTGGTTGAAAGTGCGCCTACACCTGAAGCAGAGACAAAGATTACTTTTGATAAGGAAATGGAAGAATTTATGAAAATAATCAAGAAAAGCGATTATAAGATTGTGGACCAACTGAATCAGACCCCTTCAAAGATTTCAATCTTGTCACTATTGATGTGCTCTGATGCGCACCGACAGGCGTTGTTGAAAGTGTTGAAGAGTGCGTACGTGCCACAAGAAATTACTGTTAATCAGCTCGAGGGCGTAATCTCCAATGTTAATGTTAGCCATGGCTTGGGCTTTACAAATAGAGATTTGACTGTTGAAGGAAGAAACCATAATAAGGCTTTGCATATCACGATGGAGTGTAAGGGCGCAGTGTTATCTCATGTACTGGTAGACACTGGTTCATCACTCAATGTCTTGCCCAAGAAGGCATTAATGAAGTTGGAAGTTGATGGTTTGATCTTAAGGCCTAGTGAATTGGTGGTCAGAGCATTCGATGGAACTAGACGATCTGTGTTTGGTGAGGTGGAATTGCCCGTACAAATTGGACCACAGGTATTCAAATCCACGTTCCATGTAATGGACATACAACCTGCATATAGCTGCCTATTGGGGCGCCCTTGGATTCATGGAGCCGGGGCTGTTACTTCTACTCTACATCAAAAGCTGAAGTATGAGTTTGAAGGGCAGATTGTGACAGTGTGTGGGGAAGAAGACATCTTTGTGAGTCACTTGTCTACGTTCAAGTACATTGAAATGGATGGGGAAATTCATGAGATGCTGTGCCAATCATTTGAAGCAGTCAATATTGACGATGCACCTGAGTCTTCTTCTGTACCAGTTGGGGCTGGTACCTCTATTTCATCTTACAAACAAGCTGTCGAAGTCGTCAGGGCAGGCAACGGCCAAGGTTGGGGCAGGTTGATAGAGACCCCAATGAAGGAAGACAAATTTGGTATTGGTTATCATCCCTCTACAACTTCAGATGCAGGGAGCAGGGGACCCATTACTTTCAATAGTGGGGGAATTATCTACACGGACCAGTCTTGTGCAGCCACAGAGGATAGTGTTGACAGTGATTGTGACCTGGACAATTGGGTACGCCCTCATGTTCCGGGACAACAAGTGCGGAACTGGTTCGTTGAAGAAGTCATCCGGGTTACTCTTCAGACAGAGTAATTTTTCTTTGTTTTTTCTAACCATAATGCATGTCAAAATCTTGCGCTCTGCCCAAGGCGTATAGATTCATTTGTAGGGCCACCATGGTTGCATTTACAATGTTTAATCATTAATAAAGGACGTTTTGCAATCAAATTTTGTTCTCTGTCTTTCAGTTTTTATTTTTGCACAAAAAAAATAATGATAAAATGGCAATGTTTCATTTGTTTTGCTTAAAAATAAATTCTAAAATAAGGCATGAACCCGTTCATGCAGATTTGATCCTCCGGATACCACTGATAACGATTTTGATATGGCTATGTATGACTTTGACAATCCGATTTATCAAGCCGAAGAAGGGGATGAGAAAGATTGTGAACTCCCTGAAGAACTGGCCAGATTGTTGAAACAGGAGGAAAGGGTCATCCAGCCTCATCAGGAGACTGTAGACATCATCAATATTGGTACCAAGGACGCCAAAAAAGAGATCAGGATTGGTGCCAGCTTGCAAGCAGATGTGAAGCAAACTTTGACGAAAATGTTGCGCGAGTATGTTGACGTCTTCGCCTGGTCGTATCAAGACATGCCGGGGTTGGATACGGATATTGTCGTGCACAGGCTACCATTGAGAGAAGAATGTTCACCAGTCAAGCAGAAACTTCGTCGGACTCACCCCGACATGGCTTTAAAGATTAAGGAGGAAGTCCAGAAGCAGTGGGACGCTGGTTTTCTTGCTGTGACAAAGTATCCTCCATGGGTAGCCAACATCGTGCCAGTACCGAAGAAAGACGGAAAAGTGAGAATGTGTGTGGATTATCGAGATCTTAATAAAGCTAGCCCGAAAGATGATTTTCCACTACCTCATATTGATGTGCTGGTCGATAATACAGCTCAGTTTTCAGTGTTCTCATTTATGGACGGGTTCTCCGGGTACAACCAGATCAAGATGGCACCTGAAGACATGGAGAAGACCACGTTCATTACTCCGTGGGGTACATATTGTTATAAAGTAATGCCTTTTGGGTTGAAAAACGCAGGGGCAACGTACCAGCGGGCGATGGTGACATTGTTTCATGACTTGATTCATAAGGAGATCGAATGTTATGTAGATGATATGATTGCCAAGTCGAGAACCGAAGAGGAACATCTGACTGACCTGAAAAAGCTGTTTGAAAGGTTGAGAAAGTTCCGTCTGAGATTAAATCCAAACAAGTGCACGTTTGGGGTGCGTTCTGGAAAGTTACTGGGTTTCATCGTGAGCGAAAGAGGAATCGAGGTTGATCCTGCCAAGGTGAAAGCAATACAAGAAATGCCTGAACCGAGAACAGAAAAAGAGGTTCGTGGTTTCTTGGGTAGATTGAACTACATTGCAAGGTTCATATCTCACCTAACAGCCACATGTGAACCAATATTTAAATTGTTAAGGAAAGATCAAACGGTCAGGTGGAATGACGATTGCCAATTGGCATTCGATAAGATAAAAGAATACTTGCAGGAACCTCCGATTCTAATGCCTCCAGTTGAAGGGAGACCGCTGATAATGTATCTGACAGTGCTTGAAGGATCCATGGGTTGTGTTCTCGGTCAACATGACGAGACAGGTAGGAAGGAGCATGTTATTTACTACCTGAGCAAAAAGTTCAATGATTGTGAGTCCCGATACTCAATGCTTGAAAAGACATGCTGTGCGCTTGCATGGGCCGCTAAGCGATTGAGGCAATATATGGTTAGGCACACAACCTTGTTGATTTCAAAAATGGATCCTATCAAGTATATTTTCGAGAAACCAGCGTTGACAGGCAGAGTTGCACGGTGGCAAATGGTCTTGACAGAGTATGACATTCAGTACACTTCATAAAAGGCCATCAAAGGAAGTATCTTGTCCGACTATCTCGCGCAACAGCCGATTGATGATTACCAACCCATGAAGTTTGACTTCCCTGATGAGGACATCATGTTTCTCAAAGCTAAAGACTGCGAGGAACCACTTCCGGAGGAGGGGCCAGACCCTGAATCCAAATGGAGTCTGATGTTTGATGGGGCTGTCAATATGAATGGGTGCGGAGTTGGAGCAGTTCTTATCACGCCGGAAGGTGTTCATATGCCTTTCACTTCCCGAATAACTTTCGGATGCACCAACAATGAAGCAGAGTACGAAGCTTGTATAATGGGGATCGAGGAGGCGATTAATCTACGGATTAAGACCCTTGATATATTTGGTGATTCAGCTTTGGTAATCAATCAAGTGAAGGGGAGTTGGTACACGCACCAAGCAAATCTAGTGCCGTATAGAGATTATACAAGGAGGTTGCTGACGTTTTTCACAACAGTGAAACTGTACCACATTCCTCGAGATGAGAATAGGTTCGCTGATGCCTTGGCCACTTTGTCTTCTATGATCAAAGTGCAAAGATGGAACCATGTACCTAAGATTGAGGTATCCCGCCTTGACAGACCAGCATTTGTGTTTGCGGTCGATGCAGCGTCTGATGACAAGCCATGGTTTCATGACATTAAGTGTTTCTTGAAAAGTCAAGAGTACCCGTCCGGGGCATCGTCCAAAGACAGGAAGACGTTGAGAAGGTTAGCTAGTAGTTTCTTCCTGAACAAAGATGGCGTGCTGTATAAAAGAAATTTTGACACGGTCTTGCTTAGATGTGTGGATAGACATGAAGCAGACTTGTTGATGATTGAAGTGCACGAAGGCTCTTTCGGTACCCATGCCGGAGGGCAGGCAATGGCTAAAAAGTTGTTAAGGTCGGGATATTATTGGTTGACTATGGAGTCAGATTGTTGCAAATATGCCCGCAAATGTCATAAATGCCAGATCTATGCAGACAAGGTGCATGTGCCTCCAAATCCGTTGAGTATCATGTCGTCGCCTTGGCCGTTTGCCATGTGGGGCATTGATATGATCGGAAAGATTGAGCCTACAGCTTCCAATGGTCATCGTTTCATCTTGGTGGCAATTGATTACTTCACCAAATGGGTTGAAGCCGCATCCTATGCCAATGTTACAAAACAAGTGGTCGCTCGTTTCTTAAAACGGGATATCATTTGCCGATATGGAGTTCCCGAAAGAATCATTACTGATAATGGTTCTAATTTGAACAATAAGATGATGGCTGAGTTATGCCGGGACTTCAAAATCGAACATCACAATTCTTCTCCGTACCGCCCAAAGATGAATGGCGCGGTCGAAGCGGCCAACAAAAATATCAAAAAGATTGTGCAGAAGATGGTTGTCACGTACAAAGATTGGCATGAGATGTTACCATTTGCTTTGCATGGGTATCGAACGTCGGTACGCACGTCCACTGGGGCAACCCCATTCTCACTTGTATATGGTATGGAGGCAGTGCTACCGGTTGAAGTAGAAATTCCGTCCCTCAGAGTCATGATGGATGTTAAGCTAGATGAAGCTGAATGGGTACGAGCCAGATTTGATCAGCTGAGCCTTATTGAGGAAAAGCGATTGGCGGCTGTATGTCATGGGCAACTATATCAGCGCAGAATGAAACAGGCATTTGACCAGAAGGTGCGTCCTCGGGTTTATAAAGTCGGAGATGTGGTACTCAAAAGGATCCTTCCTCCCAATACAGATCACAGGGGCAAATGGACTCCTAATTATGAAGGTCCATTCGTGGTTAAAAAGGTTTTTTCGGGCGGAGCTTTATTGCTTACAACCATGGATGGCGAAGACTTTTCATCCCCTGTCAACTCGGACGTAGTCAAAAAATACTTCGCATGAATAGACCCGCTGGATAATAAAAATAAAAAAAAATCCAGGCAAAAAAGGGCATCCCGGCGAACCAAAAACAGAATAAGGTTCGGGCAAAAATTAGGGATATAATTGAAAAATTTGTACACCCGGTAAGTTGAAAACCCGAAAGGGCAACTTAGGCAAAAAAGGGTATCCTGGTGGATCGAAAACCTGAAAGGGCGGTCCACACAAAAGAGGGATTTAAGCGAATGACTACGGTTTGAGTTATCTGTACCCCATTACCGTTTGAACAACTGACATTCTGAAGGATAGGAATCGGTCTGATCATTCCTCAGAAGGCAAGGTCGGGGAGTTTTGAAGACATACTGGTCATAACAGAATGGAAACTCAGTGGAATTCCGTTTTCACATTGCCATTAGGATAGTTTCTTTTCTCAATTTTCAGCGATCACCTCTTTCCAGGGATTGCTTCCAGATGTAATTGCCTATTCTGGGCTCTCAGTCAAAAAATTGAATTTCAGTAAAAAGCCTCCTATTTTTGTTTTATTGCTTTGTTTGCAAAGACGTCCTAATTTTGATAAAACATTGCATTTGAAAACATGGCAGCCTTACAATAACATGCGCAGAAAAAACATTTGAAATTACTTCGAATGTTGAATACTCCCGGATGGTGGATTCTAGCCATGCAATATTCGGGGCATGTGGGCATATTCTTTTGTTGCAGGTAGCAGGTGCAGATGATTTTAAGCACAAGACCAGCAATAAATCACCCCACGCAAAAGACTGGGGCAATTATGGGTAAGGAGATCGGCGTTCATCGTTCGGTCGACGATTGTGTATAACGGGTCGATATCAGTGAATTAAGTTCAGCTGGGTACCGTTGCATCTTATTAAGTCGATTCTCTCATATAGTATTTCCAACAGCTACAAGCTTTTCTATGTCGATAACGGTCACAGGTTCCCCAAAAGAGTGGTCTCGTCGACACCGAAACTGATGGTCATTATCCCCAGCAAAGTCACAAGAGTTTGAAGAGGCTAGATCTTCAGTAAAATCCTCTTATGACATCCTCTGCGGGGACGAATTGTTGTGTTGTCCAAGCATGGGGCATGATTGTTTCCCCAGCATGAAGTGTTGGTCACCCCAGTAGAGTTTGAGGACAGTTGGTCTTCTGTAAAATCCTCTCGAAAGGCATCCCCAACATGAGACGTTTTAAAGCAGTTTTCTCCAACAGAGTTTGTTATAAACCCGTCATCCCTAACGGAATTGTCTAAAGGGAAGCTCGCCTAACATGGGGCATTGTAGTACTTATCCTAAGCTCGACAGTCATATTCCTCAGCAGACTACTATGGATTTGCTTTGGGTTTCCCCAACAAATCTCTAAGGACTCTTTCTAGCAAGTTGCAGTGGAATGTTCTAACCAGGATTTGCATATCCCTGGCAGAGTAGCCCTGATACCCAGCAAGATCGTATCTCTGGTCATGGTATCCCCACAGAGGTCAGCATCGAATCTTGTCAGCAACTTCCAGCTGAGTTGTTGTTCTCTCCGCAGAGGTTTATCAGATCGACAGAATCTATTCCTCAACAAGGATGGTACAGCCTTTCCCCAGCCGGGTCAGAAGGTTGATAATCCCTATAAAGGAGCTTGGGTTGAATAAATCCCCAAGCAGAGTTTTAATGGCTCATTTCCCCAGCAGGACGTCATTTAAAAATTCTCATCCCCAGCGGAATCGCTGTGACCAGAATTCGTTCCCCCAAACAGATGGAATAATTCCTGGCAGAGTCGTCATTCCCTCATATCTTAAAGTCCAATTTATTTTTGGCAAGCTTGACAATTCGAAGCAGACGGATTGTTCATCCATTCGCCAGCAGAGATATTATCCTTTTAGGAGTCTCCGAGATTAAATCATTGATTGTGATTCCTCAGCAGAGTCGGCAGAGATGTCTGGCGCAGAGGCAGAGAGTAATTCGATTTTAAAATTCTAAAAGTCCAACAGTGGATTGGCAAAAGTCCGTCTTCGGGTGGCAAAAGTCCAACAGTGGATTGGCAAAAGTCCGTCTTCGGGTGGCAAAAGTCCAACAGTGGATTGGCAAAAGTCCGTCTTCGGGTGGCAAAAGTCCAACAGTGGATTGGCAAAAGTCCATCTTCGGGTGGCAAAGCAGCTAAAAGTCCAACAGTGGATTGGCAAAAGTTCGTCTTCGGGTGGCAAAAGTCCAACAGTGGATTGGCAAAAGTCCAACAGTGGATCGGCAAAAGTCCGTCTTCGGGTGGCAAAAGTCCAACAGTGGATTGGCAAAAGTCCGTCTTCGGGTGGCAAAAGTCCAACAGTGGATCGGCAAAAGTCCGTCTTCGGGTGGCAAAAGTCCAACAGTGGATTGGCAAAAGTCCGTCTTCGGGTGGCAAAAGTCCAACAGTGGATTGGCAAAAGTCCGTCTTCGGGTGGCAAAAGTCCAACAGTGGATTGGCAAAAGTCCGTCTTCGGGTGGCAAAAGTCCAACAGTGGATTGGAAAAAGTCCGTCTTCGGGTGGCAAAAGTCCAACAGTGGATTGGCAAAAGTCCGTCTTCGGGTGGCAAAAGTCCAACAGTGGATTGGCAAAAGTCCGTCTTCGGGTGGCAAAAGTCCAACAGTGGATTGGCAGAAGTCCATCTTCGGGTGGCACGAAGCTGCAAAGTCCACCAGTAGCGTGGCAGGCCAGTAGTCGTCTGGAATTGCATAAAAGACATTTCCAAAGTCCACCAGTAGCGTGGCAGGCCAGTAGTCGTCTGGAATTGCATAAAAGACAGTATTAAAGTCCACCAGTAGCGTGGCAAGCCAGTAGTCGTCTGGCATCGTTCAAAAGACAGATCTCTCCGACGTTTCATCGAAGATTTAATCCAGCAGTCTCGTTGGGTTTATATCCCTTTTATTCTTCATCATCCAGAGCAAATTTTTGGTTATGTTTGGTATTCAATCACTATATACCTCGAAAGTCCGAAAGCAATTGCTTTCAGGCATTCAGGTCTACAGCGCTTGAATAGGGGCAGCTGTAATACCCCAAAATTTGCTCTCCCCTTTTGGCGTCATAGCATGGCATTATCATTTATCATATCATATCCATCTCATTAGCATTGCATTGCATTTAATATAGAAAAATGGAGCATGGCATCCTTCTTACCATCAGGGCATGTGATCAGGTGGAAGGTGGGCAATCAAGAGATCATTCAAAGCACAAAAAGGTCAATCAAGTTGGCTCTAAGCAAGCCAAGAGGTCTCTCATGTCTCATACTATCTCAATTAATCATCCACAACCTCAAGGAAGTGAGATTCAATGGGAGATTGAAGCACTACATCTTTCACTATGCAAGAGGTTCAAAAATTGAAGGAAAACCCTCAAAAGAGATAGCTCATTGATTCAAAATCATTCTCAAGTGGCATTTCTCATCATCCTTTAAGAGGATACACAACATACTCTGAGGAATTTGGATTTGGAAGATGTGCAATTTCCTCCTAACCAGAGAGGGTCAAAACTAGGGTTTCCCATTAAATCAGGGAATCTTTGTTTTTTTGAACAAAACTTGATGTCATGGTATTCCATATGTCCTTAAGTGTATGTATGTGGAAAATTACATCTCAATTGGTTTTAGAAGTGATTCAATTGGAAGAAAGATCAAAAATCAGGGAATTTGGGGCCAAGTCAAATAATCAGAGAAAAAAGTCAACCCTTGACTTTTTAAGGCCAAATTCATGAAATTCATGTTATATGTGACCAATGTACAAAATTTGATCAAGAAACTCCAAAGGAATCATGAAAAAATCAAGATTTGGAAAGTTGCCATTTTTGGATGAAGTAGGGTTACTAAAAATAGCAAGTTTTTGGCCATTTTGCATCAGAATTTGAACCAGGGCCATTCAAAATTGGAGCACCAAATGAAAATTCCACTCTGCCTCAATGAAAGGCCTTGCTTTAAGCTTCAAATCCATGTGTGGAACATCTCCATTGGATAAAAAATGAGGGAGATATGATTGATCAAAGTTCGAGCAAAGTAGGTTCAAAACTAGGTCATGATCAAGATTTTCAGGGCACGCGCGCAGTCATTTTAACAAACATGTGGTGGGCCAAATGTCCACTCATTTTTCTCATGGTTAAAGGCCTCAAATGAAAAACTTCTCAACATCAAAGTTGTTCCTTGTAGTGTCATCTTCAATACTCATGTTGGACAAAATTCCATTTGATCAAGTTATAGTGGAGATATATTGGTTCAAAGTCATGTTGATTGTGCTGAAATTTTGTGTGCCAAGTTGCCATGCCATGACTTGCTTCACACGCCCTTACACCAGTTCTCAGACCTTTGTGTTTTAAGCTATTTTGCACCATTTTCCAAACCTCATCTCAATTTGAAATCAACATCAAATGTGTTCCACAACATGCCCTCTTTTATTTGGCATCAAAAGTTCCTCAAACCATTCACTAACATGTGAGAAATTCACCCTCAAACACTTACTGTTACAATGATGATTTGGTGCACGATTTTGGTTCACACACACTATTTAGTATCACGTGCCTTGCATGAAAATGGAGAGAACAACTTGTTGAGCAAGTTTCTGCCACAACAGTCCTACCATTCCAAGTTTTACTCTTCATCCTCACCATAACTGTCATGAGATTAACCTCACCATAACCCAGCCTTGATCACTCGCCCCCTAACTAACTTGACTCAGTTAGTTAGGGTGGACTCAGTTAACCACCTTGACTCACCCTAACTCAACTCATTAAACCGTGGTAAGCTCACACTATAAAAGAAAATCACACACTCCATTTTCATTTTTCAGTTTTGACAACCACATTTCTCTCCAAGAACACCTCAAACTCTCTCTACTTTCTCTCTGATTCCACACGATTTCAACACTCTTTTTCCACTTTTCATCTGCATTATCATTGCTTGGCATTGTTGGATCAGGAGCACACTGAATCTTCATCATTCTCCCAGTGAAGCTTCATCAACATTTTGCAATTTTCTCTCTGCTCTCAAGATATTAAGCTCAAACAGCATTTATTTTGCTTAGTTTGTGAAGCTCCAAGGAAGAAGAAGAAGATAGGATCTCTGGTATTCTGGTAGATCCAAAGTTCATCATATTTCAGGTTCCCTTCCTCAACTTTGTTTTAGTGAATCTAGCTTGTTTTCGTGGTGTTTGTGGCCTAGTAGAGGTCGTGTGCGTTCTGGCTAGTTGATAGAGCTTCTTAGAAGCTTAGATCCAAAATCTAGGGCTAATTTCATTGCTTCGATTCTCTCTGTTTGTGTGTTGTTTGTGAAAACTAATCCTAGATTCATGCTCTACGTGACTTCCTGAACATTTTGATGTGCATTGCATAAATTTCTGGAATGTTTGGTTGATTGCAGCGCCGGAGAGTGGCCGGAGAAGGTGACCGGAGATCCCTCTCCGGCCGGTGAGTGGATGTTAGGGTTTAGCATGTTCTAATCTTGTGCGTCCATTTTGGCATGATCGTGTGGTGATATTGGTGACAGCGCATTAAAAAACTCGTGCAAGTCATGTGCACATTTCTGATGGACTTAGCCAAATTGATATTCACACCCCCCTTGTTTAAGGCCCAATGTAATTTGAACTGAATAGTTACTAGGCATACACCCCTTCCCTCATTTCATTGCATTATTTTTTTTCATTTTTATACACGTTTACCTTTTAATTTTTAAAAATATCAAACCTCATCATAAAATTCCACAAAAATTCATGTGAATTCTCAAGACATTTAGGAAATTTTTCATGATTTTATTTTCTGATTTTATGACCTTTTTGCCCCTGTTCCATAATTTTCTTTGAATTTCCATTTAGATGCATTCTAAGCATGATACATGAATTTGTTTAATTTTGTTCTTGCTCATTACCAACTATTTTGACATGATTCTTTTTGCATTGATTCACTAATACATTGAAGCATGTTAGATGATTTTTGTTTGTTTTTTAGGTCACTTTATTACATGTTTTGATGCCTATATTTGCACCACTTTGCATGATGTTTCAATTTGACCTAATTGCTTGGTTTGAAGTCATTTTTGCTTTGAATTTTTACATGCTATCTTGATGTATGATGCATTTCTGACCTAGGCACTCCAATACCATGTTTTCATAATTTTCATGAGGCCATTTGATTTTTGTTTGATGCATTACCTTTGAAGTATAATACATGTCATGTCATTTTAACTTTAGTGCATGTTTGCATGATTTCTTTTGTACATACTTGCATGATCATTTGCCTACTTTGTGAGCTACTCACTTGACATTATAGGTCATTGGTACATATTACATGTCATCCTTGCATGTTGATTTTTATTTGAACTTTGTGCATCATTAACATGTATTGTTTGCACTTTCTTTTTGAACTTTCATTCCAATTCTCCTTATATTACTTCTTGAATGTCTTGAAGTTGATTCATAAATACTTTTGAGATGTTCATAAACCATTTTCCATTTAGTTTCAATTCTGGTTGTTGATTTACATGTTCCATTTATGCATGTCCTCTTCATTTCTTTCCATCTTTCATCTATCCCTTCTTCTTGTAACATGTTTAAATGCTAATGGGTGATGCTTGTTGCTTATTCACTTGCACTTGTATGATGATATTCACTTGTTGTCCATATGATGCCCATTCTGGTTGTGGTTCTAGGATTTGTTTTCTCATTTAATTCTTTTGAGTTTTATGATGCATTACATGTTCTTTTATTTCTTATACTTCTTATACATGTTTACTAACCATGTAGGGGCTTTGGTAAGTTTCAATTGAGTGTGGATAAGGAATCCACATTCAACTTCTATCCTTTCTCTTTTACAATTCCATTTTGTGTTTTGTTAAGCACTTATGTGCTTTCTTTTAATAACTCATCACTTTCCCTTTGTGAATTACAATGCATCTTCTACTTTAGAAGTGAATTGTTTAATTCATTCCTTCTTTAGACTTTAGGTTGAAACCTCACAAACCTTTAGGATCACTCCCTTAACTAATCAATTAGGATTGAGTCTTAGTCCATATAGATTTTACCTTTACCTCTTTCTTGAGTCTTTCATCTTCTCATCTTATAACAATAATAAAAAAACACTTAATAAAGGTAGGCATTTATTGCATTTAGGCCTTTCATATAAAGAAAAGATTATAAGGGGTCTTCTCTTATAATCTTAGAATGTGTAGCATATGCCCCATCTTGGGTCAATGTGTTAAACATTTGATCTTGTATGAGGGACTTAAATGCAATACTTGTTGAAGGTGCAAATAATAAAAAACACTTCTTCACTTCATAATCAACAAAACACTTAATAAACACAAGTATGCTAGTGTGTTTGAACCTTGACAATTGGAACTAAGTGTGGGGGTCTTCTTCACCCTTAGTGTGCTTTCTTACTCATTCCATCTTGGAATGTGAGGATGTACACATTCCAATGACTAAGATTCAGATACACTATCATATGCAAACAAATGAAAAAACTCTTAAAAGACAAAAAACAAACAATAACGTCTTTCCTTCGGGAATTCTTTTCTCACCTCATTCACTCTCAACGTATGAACGTGCTTCTACTCGTTCTCTTGCAAGATGGTAACGCACTCGGACCAGCGAGCCTGCAACACCTGAGCTAGAACGTAAGTCGTTCTCTAAAAAACACAAACAATCCATCCCTATTGAGGGGAACTACGTCGCTCTGATTCTCATGCTCCCGATGAGATACGTAGGCAGTGGGGTAGGGCCCATGCGAGCACTTCTTTTATTTTCCCTACATTTGTTCTTCTTTCTCCTTTCTTTCTTTCAGTTCCTTTTCCGGTATCCTTTCTTTACACCCTTTGATCGAGACAAGCAAGCGTGGATCCCATCGGGTACGATGGACGCGTGGGGGTGCTAATACCTTCCTCACGCGTAACCGACTCCCGAACCCAGATCTCTTGGTCGCGAGACCATGCTTTTCCTTCCTCTCAGGTTTATGCGGTGTTTCCTTTCCCTCTCTTGGGATAAATACACATTGCTGGCGACTCTGTTCGGTGCCACTTTCGCGTTTGTACTTGGATGAAAATCCCGGGAGCGACACATGTCTGACTCGAGGTTTAGGTACATGTTTGACATGGTTTCAAATGACAGGTTCATGTCTGACTAGAAGTTTAGGCTCATGTTTGACCTGGTTCAAACGACGGGTTCATGTCTGACTCGAAGTTTAGGTTCATGTTTGACCTGGTTTCAAACAACGAGTTCATATCTGACTCGAAGTTTAGGTTCATGTTTGACCTGAGTGCAAACAACGGGTTCATGTCTGACTCGAAGTTTAGGTTCATATTTTACCTGGTTTCAAACAACGGGTTCATGTCTGACTCGAAGTTTAAGTTCATGTTTGACCTGGATTCAAATGACGGGTTCATGTCTGACTCGAAGTTCAGGTTCATGTTTGACCTGGATTCAAACAACAGGTTCATGTCTGACTCGAAGCTTAGGTTCATGTTTAACTTGGTTTCAAACAACGGGTTCATGTCTGACTCGAAGTTTAGGTTCAGGTTTGACCTGGTTTCAAACAAAGAGTTCATGTCTGACTCGAAGCTTAGGTTTATGTTTGACCTGGCTTCAAATGACGGATTCTTGTCTAACACGAAGTTTAGGTTCATGTTTGACCTGGTTTCAAACAACGGGTTCATGTCTTACTCGAAGCTTAGGTTCATGTTTGACTTGGTTTCAAACGATGGGGGCATGTCTGACTCGATGTTTAGGTTCAAGTTTGACCTGGTTTCAAACAACAGGTTCATGTCTGACTCGAAGTTTAGGTTCATGTTTGACCTGGTTTTAAACAACGGGTTCATGACTGACTCGAAGTTTAGGTTCATGTTTCACCTGGTTTCAAACAACGGGTTCATGTCTGACTCGAAGTTTAGGTTCATGTTTGACCTTGTTTCAAACGACGGGTTCATGTCTGACTCGAGGTTTAGGTACATGTTTGACATGGTTTCAAATGACGGGTTCATGTCTGACTAGAAGTTTAGGCTCATGTTTGACCTTGTTCAAACGACGGGTTCATGTCTGACTCGAAGTTTAGGTTCATGTTTGACCTGGTTTCGAACAACGAGTTCATATCTGACTCGAAGTTTAGGTTCATGTTTGACCTGTGTTGAAACAAAGGGTTCATGTCTAACTCGAAGTTTAGGTTCATGTTTGACCTAGTTTCAAACAACGGGTTCACGTCTGACTCGAAGTTTAGGTTCAGGTTTGACCTGGTTTCAAACGAGGGGTTCATGTCTGACTCGAAGCTTAGGTTCATGTTTGACATGGTTCAAATGACGGGTTCATGTCTGACTCGAAGTTTAGGTTCATGTTTGACCTGGTTTCAAACAACGGGTTCATGTCTGACTCGAAGTTTAGGTTCATGTTTGACCTGGTTTCAAACGACGGGTTCATGTCTGACTCGAGGTTTAGGTACATGTTTGACATGGTTTCAAATGACGGGTTCATGTCTGACTAGAAGTTTAGGCTCATGTTTGACCTTGTTTAAATGACGGGTTCATGTCTGACTCGAAGTTCAGGTTCATGTTTGACCTGGTTTCAAACAACGGGTTCATGTCTGACTCGATGTTTAGGTTCATGTTTGACCTGGTTTCAAATAACAGGTTCATGTCTGACTCGAAGTTTAGGTTCATGTTTCACCTGGTTTCAAACAATGGGTTCATGTCTGACTCGAAGTTTAGGTTCATGTTTGACCTGGTTTCAAACGACGGGTTCATGTCTGACTCGAGGTTTAGGTACATGTTTGACATGGTTTCAAATGACGGGTTCATGTCTGACTAGAAGTTTAGGCTCATGTTTGACCTTGTTCAAACGACGGGTTCATGTCTGACTCGAAGTTCAGGTTCATGTTTGACCTGGTTTCAAACAACGGGTTCATGTCTGACTCGATGTTTAGGTTCATGTTTGACCTGGTTTCAAATAACAGGTTCATGTCTGACTCGAAGTTTAGGTTCATGTTTGACCTGGTTTTAAACAACGGGTTCATGACTGACTCGAAGTTTAGGTTCATGTTTCACCTGGTTTCAAACAACGGGTTCATGTCTGACTCGAAGTTTAGGTTCATGTTTGACCTGGTTTCAAACGACGGGTTCATGTCTGACTCGAGGTTTAGGTACATGTTTGACATGGTTTCAAATGACAGGTTCATGTCTGACTAGAAGTTTAGGCTCATGTTTGACCTGGTTCAAACGACGGGTTCATGTCTGACTCGAAGTTTAGGTTCATGTTTGACCTGGTTTCAAACAACGAGTTCATATCTGACTCGAAGTTTAGGTTCATGTTTGACCTGAGTGCAAACAACGGGTTCATGTCTGACTCGAAGTTTAGGTTCATATTTTACCTGGTTTCAAACAACGGGTTCATGTCTGACTCGAAGTTTAAGTTCATGTTTGACCTGGATTCAAATGACGGGTTCATGTCTGACTCGAAGTTCAGGTTCATGTTTGACCTGGATTCAAACAACAGGTTCATGTCTGACTCGAAGCTTAGGTTCATGTTTAACTTGGTTTCAAACAACGGGTTCATGTCTGACTCGAAGTTTAGGTTCAGGTTTGACCTGGTTTCAAACAAAGAGTTCATGTCTGACTCGAAGCTTAGGTTTATGTTTGACCTGGCTTCAAATGACGGATTCTTGTCTAACACGAAGTTTAGGTTCATGTTTGACCTGGTTTCAAACAACGGGTTCATGTCTTACTCGAAGCTTAGGTTCATGTTTGACTTGGTTTCAAACGATGGGGGCATGTCTGACTCGATGTTTAGGTTCAAGTTTGACCTGGTTTAAAACAACAGGTTCATGTCTGACTCGAAGTTTAGGTTCATGTTTGACCTGGTTTTAAACAACGGGTTCATGACTGACTCGAAGTTTAGGTTCATGTTTCACCTGGTTTCAAACAACGGGTTCATGTCTGACTCGAAGTTTAGGTTCATGTTTGACCTTGTTTCAAACGACGGGTTCATGTCAGACTCGAGGTTTAGGTACATGTTTGACATGGTTTCAAATGACGGGTTCATGTCTGACTAGAAGTTTAGGCTCATGTTTGACCTTGTTCAAACGACGGGTTCATGTCTGACTCGAAGTTTAGGTTCATGTTTGACCTGGTTTCGAACAACGAGTTCATATCTGACTCGAAGTTTAGGTTCATGTTTGACCTGAGTTCAAACAAAGGGTTCATGTCTAACTCGAAGTTTAGGTTCATGTTTGACCTAGTTTCAAACAACGGGTTCACGTCTGACTCGAAGTTTAGGTTCAGGTTTGACCTGGTTTCAAACGAGGGGTTCATGTCTGACTCGAAGCTTAGGTTCATGTTTGACATGGTTCAAATGACGGGTTCATGTCTGACTCGAAGTTTAGGTTCATGTTTGACCTGGTTTCAAACAACGGGTTCATGCCTGACTCGAAGTTTAATTTCATGTTTGACCTGAGTTCAAACAACGGGTTCATGTCTGACTCGAAGTTTAGGTTCATGTTTGACCTGGTTTCAAACAACGGGTTCATGTCTGACTCGATGTTTAGGTTCATGTTTGACCTGGTTTCAAACAACAGGTTCATGTCTGACTCGAAGTTTAGGTTCAAGTTTGACCTGGTTTTAAACAACGGGTTCATGACTGACTCGAAGTTTAGGTTCATGTTTCACCTGGTTTCAAACAATGGGTTCATGTCTGACTCGAAGTTTAGGTTCATGTTTGACCTGGTTTCAAACGACGGGTTCATGTCTGACTCGAGGTTTAGGTACATGTTTGACATGGTTTCAAATGACGGGTTCATGTCTGACTAGAAGTTTAGGCTCATGTTTGACCTTGTTCAAACGACGGGTTCATGTCTGACTCGAAGTTCAGGTTCATGTTTGACCTGGTTTCAAACAACGGGTTCATGTCTGACTCGATGTTTAGGTTCATGTTTGACCTGGTTTCAAATAACAGGTTCATGTCTTACTCGAAGTTTAGGTTCATGTTTGACCTGGTTTTAAACAACGGGTTCATGACTGACTCGAAGTTTAGGTTCATGTTTGACCTGGTTTCAAACAACAGGTTCATGTCTGACTCAAAGTTTAGGTTCATGTTTGACCTGGTTTCAAACAACGGGTTCATGTCTGACTCGAAGTTTAGGTTCAGGTTTGACATGGTTTCAAACGAGGGGTTCATGTCTGACTCGAAGCTTAGGTTCATGTTTAACATGGTTCAAATGACGGGTTCATGTCTGACTCGAAGTTTAGGTTCATGTTTGACCTAGTTTCAAACAACGGGTTCATGTCTGACTCGAAGTTTAGGTTCATGTTTGACCTGGTTTCAAACAACGGGTTCATATCTGACTCGATGTTTAGGTTCATGTTTGACCTGGTTTCAAACAACAGGTTCATGTCTGACTCGAAGTTTAGGTTCATGTTTGACCTGGTTTTAAACAACGGGTTCGTGACTGACTCGAAGTTTAGGTTCATGTTTCACCTGGTTTCAAACAACGGGTTCATGTCTGACTCGAAGTTTAGGTTCATTTTTGACCTTGTTTCAAACGACGGGTTCATTTCTAACTCGAGGTTTAGGTACATGTTTGACATGGTTTCAAATGACGGGTTCATGTCTGACTAGAAGTTTAGGCTCATGTTTGACCTTGTTCAAACGACGGGTTCATGTCTGACTCGAAGTTTAGGTTCATGTTTGACCTGGTTTCGAAAAACGAGTTCATATCTGACTCGAAGTTTAGGTTCATGTTTGACCTGAGTTCAAACAAAGGGTTCATGTCTAACTCGAAGTTTAGGTTCATGTTTGACCTAGTTTCAAACAACGGGTTCACGTCTGACTCGAAGTTTAGGTTCAGGTTTGACCTGGTTTCATACGAGGGGTTCATGTCTGACTCGAAGCTTAGGTTCATGTTTGACATGGTTCAAATGACGGGTTCATGTCTGACTCGAAGTTTAGGTTCATGTTTGACCTGGTTTCAAACAACGTGTTCATGTCTGACTCGAAGTTTAGTTTCTTGTTTGACCTGAGTTCAAACAACGGGTTCATGTCTGACTCGAAGTTTAGGTTCATGTTTGACCTGGTTTCAAACAACGGGTTCATGTCTGACTCGATGTTTAGGTTCATGTTTGACCTGGTTTCAAACAACAGGTTCATGTCTGACTCGAAGTTTAGGTTCAAGTTTGACCTGGTTTTAAACAACGGGTTCATGACTGACTCGAAGTTTAGGTTCATGTTTCACCTGGTTTCAAACAATGGGTTCATGTCTGACTCGAAGTTTAGGTTCATGTTTGACCTGGTTTCAGACGAGGGTTCATGTCTGACTCGAGGTTTAGGTACATGTTTGACATGGTTTCAAATGACGGGTTCATGTCTGACTAGAAGTTTAGGCTCATGTTTGACCATGTTTAAACGACGGGTTCATGTCTGACTCGAAGTTTAGGTTCATGTTTGACCTGGTTTCAAACAACGGGTTCATGTCTGACTCGATGTTTAGGTTCATGTTTGACCTGGTTTCAAATAACAGGTTCATGTCTGACTCGAAGTTTAGGTTCATGTTTGACCTGGTTTTAAACAACGGGTTCATGACTGACTCGAAGTTTAGGTTCATGTTTCACCTGGTTTCAAACAACGGGTTCATGTCTGACTCGAAGTTTAGGTTCATATTTGACCTGGTTTCAAAAGATGGTTTCATGTCTGACTCGAGGTTTAGGTTCATGTTTGACATGGTTTCAAATGACGGGTTCATGTCTGACTAGAAGTTTAGGCTCATGTTTTACCTGGTTCAAACGACGGGTTCATGTCTGACTGGAAGTTTAGGTTCATATTTGACCTGGTTTCAAACAACGAGTTCATATCTGACTCGAATTTAAGGTTCATGTTTGACCTGAATTCAAACAACGGGTTTATGTCTGACTCGAAGTTTAGGTTCATGTTTGACCTGGTTTCAAACAACGGGTTCATGTCTGACTCGATGTTTAGGTTCATGTTTGACCTGGTTTCAAACAACAGGTTCATGTCTGACTCGAAGTTTAGGTTCAAGTTTGACCTGGTTTTAAACAACGGGTTCATGACTGACTCGATGTTTAGGTTCATGTTTCACCTGGTTTCAAACAATGGGTTCATGTCTGACTCGAAGTTTAGGTTCATGTTTGACCTGGTTTCAAACGAGGGTTCATGTCTGACTCGAGGTTTAGGTACATGTTTGACATGGTTTCAAATGACGGGTTCATGTCTGACTAGAAGTTTAGGCTCATGTTTGACCTTGTTCAAACGACGGGTTCATGTTTGACTCGAAGTTTAGGTTCATGTTTGACCTGGTTTCAAACAACGGGTTCATGTCTGACTCGATGTTTAGGTTCATGTTTGACCTGGTTTCAAATAACAGGTTCATGTCTGACTCGAAGTTTAGGTTCATGTTTGACCTGGTTTTAAACAACGGGTTCATGACTGACTCGAAGTTTAGGTTCATGTTTCACCTGGTTTCAAACAACGGGTTCATGTCTGACTCGAAGTTTAGGTTGATATTTGACCTGGTTTCAAAAGATGGTTTCATGTCTGACTCGAGGTTTAGGTTCATGTTTGACGTGGTTTCAAATGACGGGTTCATGTCTGACTAGAAGTTTAGGCTCATGTTTTACCTGGTTCAAACGACGGGTTCATGTCTGACTGGAAGTTTAGGTTCATATTTGACCTGGTTTCAAACAACGAGTTCATATCTGACTCGAATTTAAGGTTCATGTTTGACCTGAATTCAAACAACGGGTTTATGTCTAACTCGAAGTTTAAGTTCATGTTTGACCTGGCTTCAAATGACGGGTTCATGTCTGACTCGAAGTTTAGGTTCATGTTTGACCTGGTTTCAAACAACAGGTTTATGTCTGACTCAAAGTTTAGGTTCATGTTTGACCTGGTTTCAAACAACGGGTTCATGTCTGACTCGAAGTTTAGGTTCAGGTTTGACATGGTTTCAAACGAGGGGTTCATGTCTGACTCGAAGCTTAGGTTCATGTTTAACATGGTTCAAATGACGGGTTCATGTCTGACTCGAAGTTTAGGTTCATGTTTGACCTAGTTTCAAACAACGGGTTCATGTCTGACTCGAAGTTTAGGTTCATGTTTGACCTGGTTTCAAACAACGGGTTCATATCTGACTCGATGTTTAGGTTCATGTTTGACCTGGTTTCAAACAACAGGTTCATGTCTGACTCGAAGTTTAGGTTCATGTTTGACCTGGTTTTAAACAACGGGTTCATGTCTGACTCGAAGTTTAGGTTCATGTTTCACCTGGTTTCAAACAACGGGTTCATGTCTGACTCGAAGTTTAGGTTCATGTTTGACCTTGTTTCAAACGACGGGTTCATGTCTGACTCGAAGTTTAGGTTCATGTTTGACCTGGTTTCAAACGACGGGTTCATGTCTGACTCGAGGTTTAGGTAGATGTTTGACATGGTTTCAAATGACGGGTTCATGTCTGACTAGAAATTTAGGCTCATGTTTGACCTTGTTCAAACGACGGGTTCATGTCTGACTCGAAGTTTAGGTTCATGTTTGACCTGGTTTCGAACAACGAGTTAATATCTGACTCGAAGTTTAGGTTCATGTTTGACCTGAGTTCAAACATAGGGTTCATGTCTAACTCGAAGTTTAGGTTCATGTTTGACCTAGTTTCAAACAACGGGTTCACGTCTGACTCGAAGTTTAGGTTCAGGTTTGACCTGGTTTCAAACGACGGGTTCATGTCTGACTCGAAGCTTAGGTTCATGTTTGACATGGTTCAAATGACGGGTTCATGTCTGACTCGAAGTTTAGGTTCATGTTTGACCTGGTTTCAAACAACGGGTTCATGTCTGACTCGAAGTTTAGTTTCTTGTTTGACCTGGTTTCAAACAACGGGTTCATGTCTGACTCGAAGTTTAAGTTCATGTTTGACCTGGCTTCAAATGACGGGTTCATGTCTGACTCAAAGTTTAGGTTCATGTTTGACCTGGTTTCAAACAACAGGTTCATGTCTGACTCAAAGTTTAGGTTCATGTTTGACCTGGTTTCAAACAACGGGTTCATGTCTGACTCGAAGTTTAAGTTCATGTTTGACCTGGCTTCAAATGACGGGTTCATGTCTGACTCAAAGTTTAGGTTCATGTTTGACCTGGTTTCAAACAACAGGTTCATGTCTGACTCAAAGTTTAGGTTCATGTTTGACCTGGTTTCAAACAACGGGTTCATGTCTGACTCGAAGTTTAGGTTCAGGTTTGACATGGTTTCAAACGAGGGGTTCATGTCTGACTCGAAGCTTAGGTTCATGTTTAACATGGTTCAAATGACGGGTTCATGTCTGACTCGAAGTTTAGGTTCATGTTTGACCTTGTTTCAAACAACGGGTTCATGTCTGACTCGAAGTTTAGGTTCATGTTTGACCTGGTTTCAAACAACGGGTTCATATCTGACTCGATGTTTAGGTTCATGTTTGACCTGGTTTCAAACAACAGGTTCATGTCTGACTCGAAGTTTAGGTTCATGTTTGACCTGGTTTTAAACAACGGGTTCATGACTGACTCGAAGTTTAGGTTCATGTTTCACCTGGTTTCAAACAACGGGTTCATGTCTGACTCGAAGTTTAGGTTCATTTTTGACCTTGTTTCAAACGAAGGGTTCATTTCTAACTCGAGGTTTAGGTACATGTTTGACATGGTTTCAAATGACGGGTTCATGTCTGACTAGAAGTTTAGGCTCATGTTTGACCTTGTTCAAACGACGGGTTCATGTCTGACTCGAAGTTTAGGTTCATGTTTGACCTGGTTTCGAAAAACGAGTTCATATCTGACTCGAAGTTTAGGTTCATGTTTGACCTGAGTTCAAACAAAGGGTTCATGTCTAACTCGAAGTTTAGGTTCATGTTTGACCTAGTTTCAAACAACGGGTTCACGTCTGACTCGAAGTTTAGGTTCAGGTTTGACCTGGTTTCATACGAGGGGTTCATGTCTGACTAGAAGTTTAGGCTCATGTTTTACCTGGTTCAAACGACGGGTTCATGTCTGACTGGAAGTTTAGGTTCATATTTGACCTGGTTTCAAACAACGAGTTCATATCTGACTCGAATTTAAGGTTCATGTTTGACCTGAATTCAAACAACGGGTTTATGTCTGACTCGAAGTTTAGGTTCATGTTTGACCTGGTTTCAAACAACGGGTTCATGTCTGACTCGATGTTTAGGTTCATGTTTGACCTGGTTTCAAACAACAGGTTCATGTCTGACTCGAAGTTTAGGTTCAAGTTTGACCTGGTTTTAAACAACGGGTTCATGACTGACTCGATGTTTAGGTTCATGTTTCACCTGGTTTCAAACAATGGGTTCATGTCTGACTCGAAGTTTAGGTTCATGTTTGACCTGGTTTCAAACGAGGGTTCATGTCTGACTCGAGGTTTAGGTACATGTTTGACATGGTTTCAAATGACGGGTTCATGTCTGACTAGAAGTTTAGGCTCATGTTTGACCTTGTTCAAACGACGGGTTCATGTCTGACTCGAAGTTTAGGTTCATGTTTGACCTGGTTTCAAACAACGGGTTCATGTCTGACTCGATGTTTAGGTTCATGTTTGACCTGGTTTCAAATAACAGGTTCATGTCTGACTCGAAGTTTAGGTTCATGTTTGACCTGGTTTTAAACAACGGGTTCATGACTGACTCGAAGTTTAGGTTCATGTTTCACCTGGTTTCAAACAACGGGTTCATGTCTGACTCGAAGTTTAGGTTCATATTTGACCTGGTTTCAAAAGATGGTTTCATGTCTGACTCGAGGTTTAGGTTCATGTTTGACATGGTTTCAAATGACGGGTTCATGTCTGACTAGAAGTTTAGGCTCATGTTTTACCTGGTTCAAACGACGGGTTCATGTCTGACTGGAAGTTTAGGTTCATATTTGACCTGGTTTCAAACAACGAGTTCATATCTGACTCGAATTTAAGGTTCATGTTTGACCTGAATTCAAACAACGGGTTTATGTCTGACTCGAAGTTTAGGTTCATGTTTGACCTGGTTTCAAACAACGGGTTCATGTCTGACTCGATGTTTAGGTTCATGTTTGACCTGGTTTCAAACAACAGGTTCATGTCTGACTCGAAGTTTAGGTTCAAGTTTGACCTGGTTTTAAACAACGGGTTCATGACTGACTCGAAGTTTAGGTTCATGTTTCACCTGGTTTCAAACAATGGGTTCATGTCTGACTCGAAGTTTAGGTTCATGTTTGACCTGGTTTCAAACGAGGGTTCATGTCTGACTCGAGGTTTAGGTACATGTTTGACATGGTTTCAAATGACGGGTTCATGTCTGACTAGAAGTTTAGGCTCATGTTTGACCTTGTTCAAACGACGGGTTCATGTCTGACTCGAAGTTTAGGTTCATGTTTGACCTGGTTTCAAACAACGGGTTCATGTCTGACTCGATGTTTAGGTTCATGTTTGACCTGGTTTCAAATAACAGGTTCATGTCTGACTCGAAGTTTTGGTTCATGTTTGACCTGGTTTTAAACAACGGGTTCATGACTGACTCGAAGTTTAGGTTCATGTTTCACCTGGTTTCAAACAACGGGTTCATGTCTGACTCGAAGTTTAGGTTCATATTTGACCTGGTTTCAAAAGATGGTTTCATGTCTGACTCGAGGTTTAGGTTCATGTTTGACATGGTTTCAAATGACGGGTTCATGTCTGACTTGAAGTTTAGGCTCATGTTTTACCTGGTTCAAACGACGGGTTCATGTCTGACTGGAAGTTTAGGTTCATATTTGACCTGGTTTCAAACAACGAGTTCATATCTGACTCGAATTTAAGGTTCATGTTTGACCTGAATTCAAACAACGGGTTTATGTCTGACTCGAAGTTTAAGTTCATGTTTGACCTGGCTTCAAATGACGGGTTCATGTCTGACTCGAAGTTTAGGTTCATGTTTGACCTGGTTTCAAACAACAGGTTTATGTCTGACTCAAAGTTTAGGTTCATGTTTGACCTGGTTTCAAACAACGGGTTCATGTCTGACTCGAAGTTTAGGTTCAGGTTTGACATGGTTTCAAACGAGGGGTTCATGTCTGACTCGAAGCTTAGGTTCATGTTTAACATGGTTCAAATGACGGGTTCATGTCTGACTCGAAGTTTAGGTTCATGTTTGACCTAGTTTCAAACAACGGGTTCATGTCTGACTCGAAGTTTAGGTTCATGTTTGACCTGGTTTCAAACAACGGGTTCATATCTGACTCGATGTTTAGGTTCATATTTGACCTGGTTTTAAACAACAGGTTCATGTCTGACTCGAAGTTTAGGTTCATGTTTGACCTGGTTTTAAACAACGGGTTCATGTCTGACTCGAAGTTTAGGTTCATGTTTCACCTGGTTTCAAACAACGGGTTCATGTCTGACTCGAAGTTTAGGTTCATGTTTGACCTTGTTTCAAACGACGGGTTCATGTCTGACTCGAAGTTTAGGTTCATGTTTGACCTGGTTTCAAATGACGGGTTCATGTCTGACTCGAGGTTTAGGTACATGTTTGACATGGTTTCAAATGACGGGTTCATGTCTGACTAGAAATTTAGGCTCATGTTTGACCTTGTTCAAACGACGGGTTCATGTCTGACTCGAAGTTTAGGTTCATGTTTGACCTGGTTTCGAACAACGAGTTAATATCTGACTCGAAGTTTAGGTTCATGTTTGACCTGAGTTCAAACAAAGGGTTCATGTCTAACTCGAAGTTTAGGTTCATGTTTGACCTAGTTTCAAACAACGGGTTCACGTCTGACTCGAAGTTTAGGTTCAGGTTTGACCTGGTTTCAAACGAGGGGTTCATGTCTGACTCGAAGCTTAGGTTCATGTTTGACATGGTTCAAATGACGGGTTCATGTCTGACTCGAAGTTTAGGTTCATGTTTAACCTGGTTTCAAACAACGGGTTCATGTCTGACTCGAAGTTTAGTTTCATGTTTGACCTGAGTTCAAACAACGGGTTCATGTCTGACTCGAAGTTTAGGTTCATGTTTGACCTGGTTTCAAACAACGGGTTCATGTCTGACTCGATGTTTAGGTTCATGTTTGACCTGGTTTCAAACAACAGGTTCATGTCTGACTCGAAGTTTAGGTTCAAGTTTGACCTGGTTTTAAACAACGGGTTCATGACTGACTCGAAGTTTAGGTTCATGTTTCACCTGGTTTCAAACAATGGGTTCATGTTTGACTCGAAGTTTAGGTTCATGTTTGACCTAGTTTCAAACGACGGGTTCATGTCTGACTCGAGGTTTAGGTACATGTTTGACATGGTTTCAAATGACGGGTTCATGTCTGACTAGAAGTTTAGGCTCATGTTTGACCTTGTTCAAACGACGGGTTCATGTCTGACTCGAAGTTCAGGTTCATGTTTGACCTGGTTTCAAACAACGGGTTCATGTCTGACTCGATGTTTAGGTTCATGTTTGACCTGGTTTCAAATAACAGGTTCATGTCTGACTCGAAGTTTAGGTTCATGTTTGACCTGGTTTTAAACAACGGGTTCATGACTGACTCGAAGTTTAGGTTCATGTTTCACCTGGTTTCAAACAACGGGTTCATGTCTGACTCGAAGTTTAGGTTCATGTTTGACCTGGTTTCAAACGACGGGTTCATGTCTGACTCGAGGTTTAGGTACATGTTTGACATGGTTTCAAATGACAGGTTCATGTCTGACTAGAAGTTTAGGCTCATGTTTGACCTGGTTCAAACGACGGGTTCATGTCTGACTCGAAGTTTAGGTTCATGTTTGACCTGGTTTCAAACAACGAGTTCATATCTGACTCGAAGTTTAGGTTCATGTTTGACCTGAGTGCAAACAACGGGTTCATGTCTGACTCGAAGTTTAGGTTCATATTTTACCTGGTTTCAAACAACGGGTTCATGTCTGACTCGAAGTTTAAGTTCATGTTTGACCTGGATTCAAATGACGGGTTCATGTCTGACTCGAAGTTCAGGTTCATGTTTGACCTGGATTCAAACAACAGGTTCATGTCTGACTCGAAGCTTAGGTTCATGTTTAACTTGGTTTCAAACAACGGGTTCATGTCTGACTCGAAGTTTAGGTTCAGGTTTGACCTGGTTTCAAACAAAGAGTTCATGTCTGACTCGAAGCTTAGGTTTATGTTTGACCTGGCTTCAAATGACGGATTCTTGTCTAACACGAAGTTTAGGTTCATGTTTGACCTGGTTTCAAACAATGGGTTCATGTCTTACTCGAAGCTTAGGTTCATGTTTGACTTGGTTTCAAACGATGGGGGCATGTCTGACTCGATGTTTAGGTTCAAGTTTGACCTGGTTTCAAACAACAGGTTCATGTCTGACTCGAAGTTTAGGTTCATGTTTGACCTAGTTTTAAACAACGGGTTCATGACTGACTCGAAGTTTAGGTTCATGTTTGACCTGGTTTCAAACAACGGGTTCATGTCTGACTCGAAGTTTAGGTTCATGTTTGACCTGGTTTCAAACGACGGGTTCATGTCTGACTCGAGGTTTAGGTACATGTTTGACATGGTTTCAAATGACGGGTTCATGTCTGACTAGAAATTTAGGCTCATGTTTGACCTTGTTCAAACGACGGGTTCATGTCTGACTCGAAGTTTAGGTTCATGTTTGACCTGGTTTCGAACAACGAGTTAATATCTGACTCGAAGTTTAGGTTCATGTTTGACCTGAGTTCAAACAAAGGGTTCATGTCTAACTCGAAGTTTAGGTTCATGTTTGACCTAGTTTCAAACAACGGGTTCACGTCTGACTCGAAGTTTTGGTTCAGGTTTGACCTGGTTTCAAACGAGGGGTTCATGTCTGACTCGAAGCTTAGGTTCATGTTTGACCTTGTTCAAACGACGGGTTCATGTCTGACTCGAAGTTTAGGTTCATGTTTGACCTGGTTTCGAACAACGAGTTAATATCTGACTCGAAGTTTAGGTTCATGTTTGACCTGAGTTCAAACAAAGGGTTCATGTCTAACTCGAAGTTTAGGTTCATGTTTGACCTAGTTTCAAACAACGGGTTCACGTCTGACTCGAAGTTTAGGTTCAGGTTTGACCTGGTTTCAAACGAGGGGTTCATGTCTGACTCGAAGCTTAGGTTCATGTTTGACATGGTTCAAATGACGGGTTCATGTCTGACTCGAAGTTTAGGTTCATGTTTAACCTGGTTTCAAACAACGGGTTCATGTCTGACTCGAAGTTTAGTTTCATGTTTGACCTGAGTTCAAACAACGGGTTCATGTCTGACTCGAAGTTTAGGTTCATGTTTGACCTGGTTTCAAACAACGGGTTCATGTCTGACTCGATGTTTAGGTTCATGTTTGACCTGGTTTCAAACAACAGGTTCATGTCTGACTCGAAGTTTAGGTTCAAGTTTGACATGGTTTTAAACAACGGGTTCATGACTGACTCGAAGTTTAGGTTCATGTTTCACCTGGTTTCAAACAATGGGTTCATGTTTGACTCGAAGTTTAGGTTCATGTTTGACCTGGTTTCAAACGACGGGTTCATGTCTGACTCGAGGTTTAGGTACATGTTTGACATGGTTTCAAATGACGGGTTAATGTCTGACTAGAAGTTTAGGCTCATGTTTGACCTTGTTCAAACGACGGGTTCATGTCTGACTCGAAGTTCAGGTTCATGTTTGACCTGGTTTCAAACAACGGGTTCATGTCTGACTCGATGTTTAGGTTCATGTTTGACCTGGTTTCAAATAACAGGTTCATGTCTGACTCGAAGTTTAGGTTCATGTTTGACCTGGTTTTAAACAACGGGTTCATGACTGACTCGAAGTTTAGGTTCATGTTTCACCTGGTTTCAAACAACGGGTTCATGTCTGACTCGAAGTTTAGGTTCATGTTTGACCTGGTTTCAAACGACGGGTTCATGTCTGACTCGAGGTTTAGGTACATGTTTGACATGGTTTCAAATGACAGGTTCATGTCTGACTAGAAGTTTAGGCTCATGTTTGACCTGGTTCAAACGACGGGTTCATGTCTGACTCGAAGTTTAGGTTCATGTTTGACCTGGTTTCAAACAACGAGTTCATATCTGACTCGAAGTTTAGGTTCATGTTTGACCTGAGTGCAAACAACGGGTTCATGTCTGACTCGAAGTTTAGGTTCATATTTTACCTGGTTTCAAACAACGGGTTCATGTCTGACTCGAAGTTTAAGTTCATGTTTGACCTGGATTCAAATGACGGGTTCATGTCTGACTCGAAGTTCAGGTTCATGTTTGACCTGGATTCAAACAACAGGTTCATGTCTGACTCGAAGCTTAGGTTCATGTTTAACTTGGTTTCAAACAACGGGTTCATGTCTGACTCGAAGTTTAGGTTCAGGTTTGACCTGGTTTCAAACAAAGAGTTCATGTCTGACTCGAAGCTTAGGTTTATGTTTGACCTGGCTTCAAATGACGGATTCTTGTCTAACACGAAGTTTAGGTTCATGTTTGACCTGGTTTCAAACAATGGGTTCATGTCTTACTCGAAGCTTAGGTTCATGTTTGACTTGGTTTCAAACGATGGGGGCATGTCTGACTCGATGTTTAGGTTCAAGTTTGACCTGGTTTCAAACAACAGGTTCATGTCTGACTCGAAGTTTAGGTTCATGTTTGACCTGGTTTTAAACAACGGGTTCATGACTGACTCGAAGTTTAGGTTCATGTTTGACCTGGTTTCAAACAACGGGTTCATGTCTGACTCGAAGTTTAGGTTCATGTTTGACCTGGTTTCAAACGACGGGTTCATGTCTGACTCGAGGTTTAGGTACATGTTTGACATGGTTTCAAATGACGGGTTCATGTCTGACTAGAAATTTAGGCTCATGTTTGACCTTGTTCAAACGACGGGTTCATGTCTGACTCGAAGTTTAGGTTCATGTTTGACCTGGTTTCGAACAACGAGTTAATATCTGACTCGAAGTTTAGGTTCATGTTTGACCTGAGTTCAAACAAAGGGTTCATATCTAACTCGAAGTTTAGGTTCATGTTTGACCTAGTTTCAAACAACGGGTTCACGTCTGACTCGAAGTTTTGGTTCAGGTTTGACCTGGTTTCAAACGAGGGGTTCATGTCTGACTCGAAGCTTAGGTTCATGTTTGACATGGTTCAAATGACGGGTTCATGTCTGACTCGAAGTTTAGGTTCATGTTTGACCTGGTTTCAAACAACGGGTTCATGTCTGACTCGAAGTTTAGTTTCATGTTTGACCTGAGTTCAAACAACGGGTTCATGTCTGACTCGAAGTTTAGGTTCATGTTTGACCTGGTTTCAAACAACGGGTTCATGTCTGACTCGATGTTTAGGTTCATGTTTGACCTGGTTTCAAACAACAGGTTCATGTCTGACTCGAAGTTTAGGTTCAAGTTTGACCTGGTTTTAAACAACGGGTTCATGACTGACTCGAAGTTTAGGTTCATGTTTCACCTGGTTTCAAACAATGGGTTCATGTCTGACTCGAAGTTTAGGTTCATGTTTGACCTGGTTTCAAACGACGGGTTCATGTCTGACTCGAGGTTTAGGTACATGTTTGACATGGTTTCAAATGACGGGTTCATGTCTGACTAGAAGTTTAGGCTCATGTTTGACCTTGTTCAAACGACGGGTTCATGTCTGACTCGAAGTTCAGGTTCATGTTTGACCTGGTTTCAAACAACGGGTTCATGTCTGACTCGATGTTTAGGTTCATGTTTGACCTGGTTTCAAATAACAGGTTCATGTCTGACTCGAAGTTTAGGTTCATGTTTGACCTGGTTTTAAACAACGGGTTCATGACTGACTCGAAGTTTAGGTTCATGTTTCACCTGGTTTCAAACAACGGGTTCATGTCTGACTCGAAGTTTAGGTTCATGTTTGACCTGGTTTCAAACGACGGGTTCATGTCTGGCTCGAGGTTTAGGTACATGTTTGACATGGTTTCAAATGACAGGTTCATGTCTGACTAGAAGTTTAGGCTCATGTTTGACCTGGTTCAAACGACGGGTTCATGTCTGACTCGAAGTTTAGGTTCATGTTTGACCTGGTTTCAAACAACGAGTTCATATCTGACTCGAAGTTTAGGTTCATGTTTGACCTGAGTGCAAACAACGGGTTCATGTCTGACTCGAAGTTTAGGTTCATATTTTACCTGGTTTCAAACAACGGGTTCATGTCTGACTCGAAGTTTAAGTTCATGTTTGACCTGGATTCAAATGACGGGTTCATGTCTGACTCGAAGTTCAGGTTCATGTTTGACCTGGATTCAAACAACAGGTTCATGTCTGACTCGAAGCTTAGGTTCATGTTTAACTTGGTTTCAAACAACGGGTTCATGTCTGACTCGAAGTTTAGGTTCAGGTTTGACCTGGTTTCAAACAAAGAGTTCATGTCTGACTCGAAGCTTAGGTTTATGTTTGACCTGGCTTCAAATGACGGATTCTTGTCTAACACGAAGTTTAGGTTCATGTTTGACCTGGTTTCAAACAACGGGTTCATGTCTTACTCGAAGCTTAGGTTCATGTTTGACTTGGTTTCAAACGATGGGGGCATGTCTGACTCGATGTTTACGTTCAAGTTTGACCTGGTTTCAAACAACAGGTTCATGTCTGACTCGAAGTTTAGGTTCATGTTTGACCTGGTTTTAAAAAACGGGTTCATGACTGACTCGAAGTTTAGGTTCATGTTTGACCTTGTTTCAAACAACGGGTTCATGTCTGACTCGAAGTTTAGGTTCATGTTTGACTTGGTTTCAAACGACGGGTTCATGTCTGACTCGAGGTTTAGGTACATGTTTGACATGGTTTCAAATGACGGGTTCATGTCTGATTAGAAATTTAGGCTCATGTTTGACCTTGTTCAAACGACGAGTTCATGTCTGACTCGAAGTTTAGGTTCATGTTTGACCTGGTTTCGAACAACGAGTTAATATCTGACTCGAAGTTTAGGTTCATGTTTGACCTGAGTTCAAACAAAGGGTTCATGTCTAACTCGAAGTTTAGGTTCATGTTTGACCTAGTTTCAAACAACGGGTTCACGTCTGACTCGAAGTTTTGGTTCAGGTTTGACCTGGTTTCAAACGAGGGGTTCATGTCTGACTCGAAGCTTAGGTTCATGTTTGACATGGTTCAAATGACGGGTTCATGTCTGACTCGAAGTTTAGGTTCATGTTTGACCTGGTTTCAAACAACGGGTTCATGTCTGACTCGAAGTTTAGTTTCATGTTTGACCTGAGTTCAAACAACGGGTTCATGTCTGACTCGAAGTTTAGGTTCATGTTTGACCTGGTTTCAAACAACGGGTTCATGTCTGACTCGATGTTTAGGTTCATGTTTGACCTGGTTTCAAACAACAGGTTCATGTCTGACTCGAAGTTTAGGTTCAAGTTTGACCTGGTTTTAAACAACGGGTTCATGACTGACTCGAAGTTTAGGTTCATGTTTCACCTGGTTTCAAACAATGGGTTCATGTCTGACTCGAAGTTTAGGTTCATGTTTGACCTGGTTTCAAACGACGGGTTCATGTCTGACTCGAGGTTTAGGTACATGTTTGACATGGTTTCAAATGACGGGTTCATGTCTGACTAGAAGTTTAGGCTCATGTTTGACCTTGTTCAAACGACGGGTTCATGTCTGACTCGAAGTTCAGGTTCATGTTTGACCTGGTTTCAAACAACGGGTTCATGTCTGACTCGATGTTTAGGTTCATGTTTGACCTGGTTTCAAATAACAGGTTCATGTCTGACTCGAAGTTTAGGTTCATGTTTGACCTGGTTTTAAACAACGGGTTCATGACTGACTCGAAGTTTAGGTTCATGTTTCACCTGGTTTCAAACAACGGGTTCATGTCTGACTCGAAGTTTAGGTTCATGTTTGACCTGGTTTCAAACGACGGGTTCATGTCTGGCTCGAGGTTTAGGTACATGTTTGACATGGTTTCAAATGACAGGTTCATGTCTGACTAGAAGTTTAGGCTCATGTTTGACCTGGTTCAAACGACGGGTTCATGTCTGACTCGAAGTTTAGGTTCATGTTTGACCTGGTTTCAAACAACGAGTTCATATCTGACTCGAAGTTTAGGTTCATGTTTGACCTGAGTGCAAACAACGGGTTCATGTCTGACTCGAAGTTTAGGTTCATATTTTACCTGGTTTCAAACAACGGGTTCATGTCTGACTCGAAGTTTAAGTTCATGTTTGACCTGGATTCAAATGACGGGTTCATGTCTGACTCGAAGTTCAGGTTCATGTTTGACCTGGATTCAAACAACAGGTTCATGTCTGACTCGAAGCTTAGGTTCATGTTTAACTTGGTTTCAAACAACGGGTTCATGTCTGACTCGAAGTTTAGGTTCAGGTTTGACCTGGTTTCTAACAAAGAGTTCATGTCTGACTCGAAGCTTAGGTTTATGTTTGACCTGGCTTCAAATGACGGATTCTTGTCTAACACGAAGTTTAGGTTCATGTTTGACCTGGTTTCAAACAACGGGTTCATGTCTTACTCGAAGCTTAGGTTCATGTTTGACTTGGTTTCAAACGATGGGGGCATGTCTGACTCGATGTTTACGTTCAAGTTTGACCTGGTTTCAAACAACAGGTTCATGTCTGACTCGAAGTTTAGGTTCATGTTTGACCTGGTTTTAAACAACGGGTTCATGACTGACTCGAAGTTTAGGTTCATGTTTGACCTGGTTTCAAACAACGGGTTCATGTCTGACTCGAAGTTTAGGTTCATGTTTGACTTGGTTTCAAACGACGGGTTCATGTCTGACTCGAGGTTTAGGTACATGTTTGACATGGTTTCAAATGACGGGTTCATGTCTGACTAGAAATTTAGGCTCATGTTTGACCTTGTTCAAACGACGGGTTCATGTCTGACTCGAAGTTTAGGTTCATGTTTGACCTGGTTTCGAACAACGAGTTAATATCTGACTCGAAGTTTAGGTTCATGTTTGACCTGAGTTCAAACAAAGGGTTCATGTCTAACTCGAAGTTTAGGTTCATGTTTGACCTAGTTTCAAACAACGGGTTCACGTCTGACTCGAAGTTTTGGTTCAGGTTTGACCTGGTTTCAAACGAGGGGTTCATGTCTGACTCGAAGCTTAGGTTCATGTTTGACATGGTTCAAATGACGGGTTCATGTCTGACTCGAAGTTTAGGTTCATGTTTGACCTGGTTTCAAACAACGGGTTCATGTCTGACTCGAAGTTTAGTTTCATGTTTGACCTGAGTTCAAACAACGGGTTCATGTCTGACTCGAAGTTTAGGTTCATGTTTGACCTGGTTTCAAACAACGGGTTCATGTCTGACTCGATGTTTAGGTTCATGTTTGACCTGGTTTCAAACAACAGGTTCATGTCTGACTCGAAGTTTAGGTTCAAGTTTGACCTGGTTTTAAACAACGGGTTCATGACTGACTCGAAGTTTAGGTTCATGTTTCACCTGGTTTCAAACAATGGGTTCATGTCTGACTCGAAGTTTAGGTTCATGTTTGACCTGGTTTCAAACGACGGGTTCATGTCTGACTCGAGGTTTAGGTACATGTTTGACATGGTTTCAAATGACGGGTTCATGTCTGACTAGAAGTTTAGGCTCATGTTTGACCTTGTTCAAACGACGGGTTCATGTCTGACTCGAAGTTCAGGTTCATGTTTGACCTGGTTTCAAACAACGGGTTCATGTCTGACTCGATGTTTAGGTTCATGTTTGACCTGGTTTCAAATAACAGGTTCATGTCTGACTCGAAGTTTAGGTTCATGTTTGACCTGGTTTTAAACAACGGGTTCATGACTGACTCGAAGTTTAGGTTCATGTTTCACCTGGTTTCAAACAACGGGTTCATGTCTGACTCGAAGTTTAGGTTCATGTTTGACCTGGTTTCAAACGACGGGTTCATGTCTGACTCGAGGTTTAGGTACATGTTTGACATGGTTTTAAATGACAGGTTCATGTCTGACTAGAAGTTTAGGCTCATGTTTGACCTGGTTCAAATGACGGGTTCATGTCTGACTCGATGTTTAGGTTCATGTTTGACCTGGTTTCAAACAACGAGTTCATATCTGACTCGAAGTTTAGGTTCATGTTTGACCTGAGTGCAACCAACGGGTTCATGTCTGACTCGAAGTTTAGGTTCATATTTTACCTGGTTTCAAACAACGGGTTCATGTCTGACTCGAAGTTTAAGTTCATGTTTGACCTGGATTCAAATGACGGGTTCATGTCTGACTCGAAGTTCAGGTTCATGTTTGACCTGGATTCAAACAACAGGTTCATGTCTGACTCGAAGCTTAGGTTCATGTTTAACTTGGTTTCAAACAACGGGTTCATGTCTGACTCGAAGTTTAGGTTCAGGTTTGACCTGGTTTCAAACAAAGAGTTCATGTCTGACTCGAAGCTTAGGTTTATGTTTGACCTGGCTTCAAATGACGGATTCTTGTCTAACACGAAGTTTAGGTTCATGTTTGACCTGGTTTCAAACAACGGGTTCATGTCTTACTCGAAGCTTAGGTTCATGTTTGACTTGGTTTCAAACGATGAGGGCATGTCTGACTCGATGTTTAGGTTCAAGTTTGACCTGGTTTCAAACAACAGGTTCATGTCTGACTCGAAGTTTAGGTTCATGTTTGACCTGGTTTTAAACAACGGGTTCATGACTGACTCGAAGTTTAGGTTCATGTTTCACCTGGTTTCAAACAACGGGTTCATGTCTGACTCGAAGTTTAGGTTCATGTTTGACCTTGTTTCAAACGACGGGTTCATGTCTGACTCGAGGTTTAGGTACATGTTTGACATGGTTTCAAATGACGGGTTCATGTCTGACTAGAAGTTTAGGCTCATGTTTGACCTTGTTCAAACGACGGGTTCATGTCTGACTCGAAGTTTAGGTTCATGTTTGACCTGGTTTCGAACAACGAGTTCATATCTGACTCGAAGTTTAGGTTCATGTTTGACCTGAGTTCAAACAAAGGGTTCATGTCTAACTCGAAGTTTAGGTTCATGTTTGACCTAGTTTCAAACAACGGGTTCACGTCTGACTCGAAGTTTAGGTTCAGGTTTGACCTGGTTTCAAACGAGGGGTTCATGTCTGACTCGAAGCTTAGGTTCATGTTTGACATGGTTCAAATGACGGGTTCATGTCTGACTCGAAGTTTAGGTTCATGTTTGACCTGGTTTCAAACAACGGGTTCATGTCTGACTCGAAGTTTAGTTTCATGTTTGACCTGAGTTCAAACAACGGGTTCATGTCTGACTCGAAGTTTAGGTTCATGTTTGACCTGGTTTCAAACAACGGGTTCATGTCTGACTCGATGTTTAGGTTCATGTTTGACCTGGTTTCAAACAACAGGTTCATGTCTGACTCGAAGTTTAGGTTCAAGTTTGACCTGGTTTTAAACAACGGGTTCATGACTGACTCGAAGTTTAGGTTCATGTTTCACCTGGTTTCAAACAATGGGTTCATGTCTGACTCGAAGTTTAGGTTCATGTTTGACCTGGTTTCAAACGACGGGTTCATGTCTGACTCGAGGTTTAGGTACATGTTTGACATGGTTTCAAATGACGGGTTCATGTCTGACTAGAAGTTTAGGCTCATGTTTGACCTTGTTCAAACGACGGGTTCATGTCTGACTCGAAGTTTAGGTTCATGTTTGACCTGGTTTCAAACAACGGGTTCAAGTCTGACTCGATGTTTAGGTTCATGTTTGACCTGGTTTCAAATAACAGGTTCATGTCTGACTCGAAGTTTAGGTTCATGTTTGACCTGGTTTTAAACAACGGGTTCATGACTGACTCGAAGTTTAGGTTCATGTTTCTCCTGGTTTCAAACAACGGGTTCATGTCTGACTCGAAGTTTAGGTTCATGTTTGACCTGGTTTCAAACGACGGGTTCATGTCTGACTCGAGGTTTAGGTACATGTTTGACATGGTTTCAAATGACAGGTTCATGTCTGACTAGAAGTTTAGGCTCATGTTTGACCTGGTTCAAACGACGGGTTCATGTCTGACTCGAAGTTTAGGTTCATGTTTGACCTGGTTTCAAACAACGAGTTCATATCTGACTCGAAGTTTAGGTTCATGTTTGACCTGAGTGCAAACAACGGGTTCATGTCTGACTCGAAGTTTAGGTTCATATTTTACCTGGTTTCAAACAACGGGTTCATGTCTGACTCGAAGTTTAAGTTCATGTTTGACCTGGCTTCAAATGACGGGTTCATGTCTGACTCGAAGTTCAGGTTCATGTTTGACCTGGTTTCAAACAACAGGTTCATGTCTGACTCGAAGCTTAGGTTCATGTTTAACTTGGTTTCAAACAACGGGTTCATGTCTGACTCGAAGTTTAGGTTCAGGTTTGACCTGGTTTCAAACAAAGGGTTCATGTCTGACTCGAAGCTTAGGTTTATGTTTGACCTGGCTTCAAATGACGGATTCTTGTCTAACACGAAGTTTAGGTTCATGTTTGACCTGGTTTCAAACAACGGGTTCATGTCTTACTCGAAGCTTAGGTTCATGTTTGACTTGGTTTCAAACGATGGGGGCATGTCTGACTCGATGTTTAGGTTCATGTTTGACCTGGTTTCAAATAGCGGGTTCATGTCTGACTCGAAGTTTAGGTTCATGTTTGACCTGGTTTCAAACAACGGGTTCATGTTTGATTCGAAGTTTAGGTTCATGTTTGACCTGGTTTCAAACAACGGGTTCATGTCTGACTCGAAGTTTAGGTTCATATTTGGCCTGGTTTCAAAAGACGGTTTCATGTCTGACTCGAGGTTTAGGTTCATGTTTGACATGGTTTCAAATGACGGGTTCATGTCTGACTAGAAGTTTAGGCTCATGTTTTACCTGGTTCAAACGACGGGTTCATGTCTGACTGGAAGTTTAGGTTCATGTTTGACCTGGTTTCAAACAACGAGTTCATATCTGACTCGAATTTAAGGTTCATGTTTGACCTGAGTTCAAACAACGGGTTCATGTCTGACTCGAAGTTTAGGTTCATGTTTGACCTAGTTTCAAACAACGGGTTCATGTCTGACTCGAAGTTTAAGTTCATGTTTGACCTGGCTTCAAATGACGGGATCATGTCTGACTCGAAGTTTAGGTTCATGTTTGACCTGCTTTCAAACAACAGGTTCATGTCTGACTCGAAGTTTAGGTTCATGTTTGACCTGGTTTCAAACAACGGGTTCATGTCTGACTCGAAGTTTAGGTTCAGGTTTGACCTGGTTTCAAACGAGGGGTTCATGTCTGACTCGAAGCTTAGGTTCATGTTTAACATGGTTCAAATGACGGGTTCATGTCTGACTCGAAGTTTAGGTTCATGTTTGACCTGGTTTCAAACAACGGGTTCATGTCTGACTCGAAGTTTAGTTTCATGTTTGACCTGAGTTCAAACAATGGGTTCATGTCTGACTCGAAGCTTAGGTTCATGTTTAACTTGGTTTCAAACAACGGGTTCATGTCTGACTCGAAGTTTAGGTTCAGGTTTGACCTGGTTTCAAACAAAGGGTTCATGTCTGACTCGAAGCTTAGGTTTATGTTTGACCTGGCTTCAAATGACGGATTCTTGTCTAACTCGAAGTTTAGGTTCATGTTTGACCTGGTTTCAAACAACGGGTTCATGTCTTACTCGAAGCTTAGGTTCGTGTTTGACTTGGTTTCAAACGATGGGGGCATGTCTGACTCGATGTTTAGGTTCATGTTTGACCTGGTTTCAAATAGCGGGTTCATGTCTGACTCGAAGTTTAGGTTCATGTTTGACCCGGTTTCAAACAACGGGTTCATGTTTGATTCGAAGTTTAGGTTCATGTTTGACCTGGTTTCAAACAACGGGTTCATGTCTGACTCGAAGTTTAGGTTCATATTTGACCTGGTTTCAAAAGACGGTTTCTTGTTTGACTCGAGGTTTAGGTTCATGTTTGACATGGTTTCAAATGACGGGTTCATGTCTGACTAGAAGTTTAGGCTCATGTTTTACCTGGTTCAAACGACGGGTTCATGTCTGACTGGAAGTTTAGGTTCATGTTTGACCTGGTTTCAAACAACGAGTTCATATCTGACTCGAATTTAAGGTTCATGTTTGACCTGAGTTCAAACAACGGGTTCATGTCTGACTCGAAGTTTATGTTCATGTTTGACCTAGTTTCAAACAACGGGTTCATGTCTGACTCGAAGTTTAAGTTCATGTTTGACCTGGCTTCAAATGACGGGTTCATGTCTGACTCGAAGTTTAGGTTCATGTTTGACCTGGTTTCAAACAACAGGTTCATGTCTGACTCGAAGTTTAGGTTCATGTTTGACCTGGTTTCAAACAACGGGTTCATGTCTGACACGAAGTTTAGGTTCAGGTTTGACCTGGTTTCAAACGAGGGGTTCATGTCTGACTCGAAGCTTAGGTTCATGTTTAACATGGTTCAAATGACGGGTTCATGTCTGACTCGAAGTTTAGGTTCATGTTTGACCTGGTTTCAAACAACGGGTTCATGTCTGACTCGAAGTTTAGTTTCATGTTTGACCTGAGTTCAAACAACGGGTTCATGTCTGACTCGAAGTTTAGGTTCATGTTTGACCTGGTTTCAAACAACGGGTTCATATCTGACTTGATGTTTAAGTTCATGTTTGACCTGGTTTCAAACAACAGGTTCATGTCTGACTCGAAGTTTAGGTTCATGTTTGACCTGGTTTTAAACAACGGGTTCATGACTGACTCGAAGTTTAGGTTCATGTTTCACCTGGTTTCAAACAACGGGTTCATGTTTGACTCAAAATTTAGGTTCATGTTTGACCTGGTTTCAAACGACGGGTTCATGTCTGACTCGAGGTTTAGGTACATGTTTGACATGGTTTCAAATGATGGGTTCATGTCTGACTAGAAGTTTAGGCTCATGTTTGACCTTGTTCAAACGACGGGTTCATGTCTGACTCGAAGTTTAGGTTCATGTTTGACCTGGTTTCGAACAACGAGTTCATATCTGACTCGAAGTTTAGGTTCATGTTTGACCTGAGTTCAAACAAAGGGTTCATGTCTAACTCGAAGTTTAGGTTCATGTTTGACCTAGTTTCAAACAACGGGTTCACGTCTGACTCGAAGTTTAGGTTCAGGTTTGACCTGGTTTCAAACGAGGGGTTCATGTCTGACTCGAAGCTTAGGTTCATGTTTGACATGGTTCAAATGACGGGTTCATGTCTGACTCGAAGTTTAGGTTCATGTTTGACCTGGCTTCAAATGACGGGTTCATGTCTGACTCGAAGTTTAGGTTCATGTTTGACCTGGTTTCAAACAACAGGTTCATGTCTGACTTGAAGTTTAGGTTCATGTTTGACCTGGTTTCAAACAACGGGTTCATGTCTGACTCGAAGTTTAGGTTCAGGTTTGAGCTGATTTCAAACGAGGGGTTCATGTCTGACTCGAAGCTTAGGTTCATGTTTAACATGGTTCAATTGATGGGTTCATGTCTGACCCGAAGTTTAGGTTCATGTTTGACTTGGTTTCAAACAACGGGTTCATGTCTGACTCGAAGTTTAGTTTCATGTTTGACCTGAGTTCAAACAACGGGTTCATGTCTGACTCGAAGTTTAGGTTCATGTTTGACCTGGTTTCAAACAACGGGTTCATATCTGACTTGATGTTTAGGTTCATGTTTGACCTGGTTTCAAACAACAGGTTCATGTCTGACTCGAAGTTTAGGTTCATGTTTGACCTGGTTTCAAACAACGGGTTCATGTCTGACTCGAAGTTTAGGTTCATATTTGACCTGGTTTCAAAAGACGGTTTCTTGTTTGACTCGAGGTTTAGGTTCATGTTTGACATGGTTTCAAATGACGGGTTCATGTCTGACTAGAAGTTTAAGCTCATGTTTTACCTGGTTCAAACGACGGGTTCATGTCTGACTGGAAGTTTAGGTTCATGTTTGACCTGGTTTCAAACAACGAGTTCATATCTGACTCGAATTTAAGGTTCATGTTTGACCTGAGTTCAAACAACGGGTTCATGTCTGACTCGAAGTTTATGTTCATGTTTGACCTAGTTTCAAACAACGGGTTCATGTCTGACTCGAAGTTTAAGTTCATGTTTGACCTGGCTTCAAATGACGGGTTCATGTCTGACTCGAAGTTTAGGTTCATGTTTCACCTGGTTTCAAACAACGGGTTCATGTTTGACTCGAAATTTAGGTTCATGTTTGACCTGGTTTCAAACGACGGGTTCATGTCTGACTCGAGGTTTAGGTACATGTTTGACATGGTTTCAAATGACGGGTTCATGTCTGACTAGAAGTTTAGGCTCATGTTTGACCTTGTTCAAACGACGGGTTCATGTCTGACTCGAAGTTTAGGTTCATGTTTGACCTGGTTTCGAACAACGAGTTCATATCTGACTCGAAGTTTAGGTTCATGTTTGACCTGAGTTCAAACAAAGGGTTCATGTCTAACTCGAAGTTTAGGTTCATGTTTGACCTAGTTTCAAACAACGGGTTCACGTCTGACTCGAAGTTTAGGTTCAGGTTTGACCTGGTTTCAAACGAGGGGTTCATGTCTGACTCGAAGCTTAGGTTCATGTTTGACATGGTTCAAATGACGGGTTCATGTCTGACTCGAAGTTTAGGTTCATGTTTGACCTGGCTTCAAATGACGGGTTCATGTCTGACTCGAAGTTTAGGTTCATGTTTGACCTGGTTTCAAACAACAGGTTCATGTCTGACTTGAAGTTTAGGTTCATGTTTGACCTGGTTTCAAACAACGGGTTCATGTCTGACTCGAAGTTTAGGTTCAGGTTTGAGCTGATTTCAAACGAGGGGTTCATGTCTGACTCGAAGCTTAGGTTCATGTTTAACATGGTTCAATTGACGGGTTCATGTCTGACCCGAAGTTTAGGTTCATGTTTGACTTGGTTTCAAACAACGGGTTCATGTCTGACTCGAAGTTTAGTTTCATGTTTGACCTGAGTTCAAACAACGGGTTCATGTCTGACTCGAAGTTTAGGTTCATGTTTGACCTGGTTTCAAACAACGGGTTCATATCTGACTTGATGTTTAGGTTCATGTTTGACCTGGTTTCAAACAACAGGTTCATGTCTGACTCGAAGTTTAGGTTCATGTTTGACCTGGTTTCAAACAACGGGTTCATGTCTGACTCGAAGTTTAGGTTCAGGTTTGAGCTGATTTCAAACGAGGGGTTCATGTCTGACTCGAAGCTTAGGTTCATGTTTAACATGGTTCAATTGACGGGTTCATGTCTGACCCGAAGTTTAGGTTCATGTTTGACTTGGTTTCAAACAACGGGTTCATGTCTGACTCGAAGTTTAGTTTCATGTTTGACCTGAGTTCAAACAACGGGTTCATGTCTGACTCGAAGTTTAGGTTCATGTTTGACCTGGTTTCAAACAACGGGTTCATATCTGACTTGATGTTTAGGTTCATGTTTGACCTGGTTTCAAACAACAGGTTCATGTATGACTCGAAGTTTAGGTTCATGTTTGACCTGGTTTTAAACAACGGGTTCATGACTGACTCGAAGTTTAGGTTCATGTTTGACCTGGTTTCAAACAACGGGTTCATGTCTTACTCGAAGCTTAGGTTCGTGTTTGACTTGGTTTCAAACGATGGGGGCATGTCTGACTCGATGTTTAGGTTCATGTTTGACCTGGTTTCAAATAGCGGGTTCATGTCTGACTCGAAGTTTAGGTTCATGTTTGACCCGGTTTCAAACAACGGGTTCATGTTTGATTCGAAGTTTAGGATCATGTTTGTCCTGGTTTCAAACAACGGGTTCATGTCTGACTCGAAGTTTAGGTTCATGTTTGACATGGTTTCAAATAACAGGTTCATGTCTGACTAGAAGTTTAGGCTCATGTTTTACCTGGTTCAAACGACGGGTTCATGTCTGACTGGAAGTTTAGGTTCATGTTTGACCTGGTTTCAAACAACGAGTTCATATCTGACTCGAATTTAAGGTTCATGTTTGACCTGAGTTCAAACAACGGGTTCATGTCTGACTCGAAGTTTAGGTTCATGTTTGACCTAGTTTCAAACAACGGGTTCATGTCTGACTCGAAGTTTAAGTTCATGTTTGACCTGGCTTCAAATGACGGGTTCATGTCTGACTCGAAGTTTAGGTTCATGTTTGACCTGGTTTCAAACAACAGGTTCATGTCTGACTCGAAGTTTAGGTTCATGTTTGACCTGGTTTCAAACAACGGGTTCATGTCTGACACGAAGTTTAGGTTCAGGTTTGACCTGGTTTCAAACGAGGGGTTCATGTCTGACTCGAAGCTTAGGTTCATGTTTAACATGGTTCAAATGACGGGTTCATGTCTGACTCGAAGTTTAGGTTCATGTTTGACCTGGTTTCAAACAACGGGTTCATGTCTGACTCGAAGTTTAGTTTCATGTTTGACCTGAGTTCAAACAACGGGTTCATGTCTGACTCGAAGTTTAGGTTCATGTTTGACCTGGTTTCAAACAACGGGTTCATATCTGACTTGATGTTTAAGTTCATGTTTGACCTGGTTTCAAACAACAGGTTCATGTCTGACTCGAAGTTTAGGTTCATGTTTGACCTGGTTTTAAACAACGGGTTCATGACTGACTCGAAGTTTAGGTTCATGTTTCACCTGGTTTCAAACAACGGGTTCATGTTTGACTCGAAATTTAGGTTCATGTTTGACCTGGTTTCAAACGACGGGTTCATGTCTGACTCTAGGTTTAGGTACATGTTTGACATGGTTTCAAATGACGGGTTCATGTCTGACTAGAAGTTTAGGCTCATGTTTGACCTTGTTCAAACTACGGGTTCATGTCTGACTCGAAGTTTAGGTTCATGTTTGACCTGGTTTCGAACAACGAGTTCATATCTGACTCGAAGTTTAGGTTCATGTTTGACCTGAGTTCAAACAAAGGGTTCATGTCTAACTCGAAGTTTAGGTTCATGTTTGACCTAGTTTTAAACAACGGGTTCACGTCTTACTCGAAGTTTAGGTTCAGGTTTGACCTGGTTTCAAACGAGGGGTTCATGTCTGACTCGAAGCTTAGGTTCATGTTTGACATGGTTCAAATGACGGGTTCATGTCTGACTCGAAGTTTAGGTTCATGTTTGACCTGGCTTCAAATGACGGGTTCATGTCTGACTCGAAGTTTAGGTTCATGTTTGACCTGGTTTCAAACAACAGGTTCATGTCTGACTTGAAGTTTAGGTTCATGTTTGACCTGGTTTCAAACAACGGGTTCATGTCTGACTCGAAGTTTAGGTTCAGGTTTGAGCTGATTTCAAACGAGGGGTTCATGTCTGACTCGAAGCTTAGGTTCATGTTTAACATGGTTCAATTGACGGGTTCATGTCTGACCCGAAGTTTAGGGTCATGTTTGACTTGGTTTCAAACAACGGGTTCATGTCTGACTCGAAGTTTAGTTTCATGTTTGACCTGAGTTCAAACAACGGGTTCATGTCTGACTCGAAGTTTAGGTTCATGTTTGACCTGGTTTCAAACAACGGGTTCATATCTGACTTGATGTTTAGGTTCATGTTTGACCTGGTTTCAAACAACAGGTTCATGTGTGACTCGAAGTTTAGGTTCATGTTTGACCTGGTTTCAAACAACGGGTTCATGTCTGACTCGAAGTTTAGGTTCAGGTTTGAGCTGATTTCAAACGAGGGGTTCATGTCTGACTCGAAGCTTAGGTTCATGTTTAACATGGTTCAATTGACGGGTTCATGTCTGACCCGAAGTTTAGGTTCATGTTTGACTTGGTTTCAAACAACGGGTTCATGTCTGACTCGAAGTTTAGTTTCATGTTTGACCTGAGTTCAAACAACGGGTTCATGTCTGACTCGAAGTTTAGGTTCATGTTTGACCTGGTTTCAAACAACGGGTTCATATCTGACTTGATGTTTAGGTTCATGTTTGACGTGGTTTCAAACAACAGGTTCATGTCTGACTCGAAGTTTAGGTTCATGTTTGACCTGGTTTTAAACAACGGGTTCATGACTGACTCGAAGTTTAGGTTCATGTTTCACCTGGTTTCAAACAACGGGTTCATGTCTGACTCGAAGTTTAGGTTCATGTTTGACCTGGTTTCAAACGACGGGTTCATGTCTGACTCGAGGTTTAGGTACATGTTTGACATGGTTTCAAATGACGGGTTCATGTCTGACTAGAAGTTTAGGCTCATGTTTGACCTTGTTCAAACGACGGGTTCATGTCTGACTCGAAGTTTAGGTTCATGTTTGACTGGTTTCGAACAACGAGTTCATATCTGACTCGAAGTTTAGGTTCATGTTTGACCTGATTTCAAACAAAGGGTTCATGTCTAACTCGAAGTTTAGGTTCATGTTTGACCTAGTTTCAAACAACGGGTTCACGTCTGACTCGAAGTTTAGGTTCAGGTTTGACCTGGTTTCAAACGAGGGGTTCATGTCTGACTCGAAGCTTAGGTTCATGTTTGACATGGTTCAAATGACGGGTTCATGTCTGACTCGAAGTTTAGGTTCATGTTTGACCTGGTTTCAAACAACGGGTTCATGTCTGACTCGAAGTTTAGTTTCATGTTTGACCTGAGTTCAAACAACGGGTTCATATCTGACTTGATGTTTAGGTTCATGTTTGACCTGGTTTCAAACAACAGGTTCATGTCTGACTCGAAGTTTAGGTTCATGTTTGACCTGGTTTTAAACAACGGGTTCATGACTGACTCGAAGTTTAGGTTCATGTTTCACCTGGTTTCAAACAACGGGTTCATGTCTGACTCGAAGTTTAGGTTCATGTTTGACCTGGTTTCAAACGACGGGTTCATGTCTGACTCGAGGTTTAGGTACATGTTTGACATGGTTTCAAATGACGGGTTCATGTCTGACTAGAAGTTTAGGCTCGTGTTTGACCTTGTTCAAACGACGGGTTCATGTCTGACTCGAAGTTTAGGTTCATGTTTGACCTGGTTTCGAACAACGAGTTCATATCTGACTCGAAGTTTAGGTTCATGTTTGACCTGAGTTCAAACAAAGGGTTCATGTCTAACTCGAAGTTTAGGTTCATGTTTGACCTAGTTTCAAACAACGGGTTCACGTCTAACTCGAAGTTTAGGTTCAGGTTTGACCTGGTTTCAAACGAGGGGTTCATGTCTGACTCGAAGCTTAGGTTCATGTTTGACATGGTTCAAATGACGGGTTCATGTCTGACTCGAAGTTTAGGTTCATGTTTGACCTGGTTTCAAACAACGGGTTCATGTCTGACTCGAAGTTTAGTTTCATGTTTGACCTGAGTTCAAACAACGGGTTCATGTCTGACTCGAAGTTTAGGTTCATGTTTGACCTGGTTTCAAACAACGGGTTCATATCTGACTTGATGTTTAGGTTCATGTTTGACCTGGTTTCAAACGAGGGGTTCATGTCTGACTCGAAGCTTAGGTTCATGTTTGACCTGGTTTTAAACAACGGGTTCATGACTGACTCGAAGTTTAGGTTCATGTTTCACCTGGTTTCAAACAACGGGTTCATGTCTGACTCGAAGTTTAGGTTCATGTTTGACCTGGTTTCAAACGACGGGTTCATGTCTGACTCGAGGTTTAGGTACATGTTTGACATGGTTTCAAATGACGGGTTCATGTCTGACTAGAAGTTTAGGCTCATGTTTGACCTTGTTCAAACGACGGGTTCATGTCTGACTCGAAGATTAGGTTCATGTTTGACTGGTTTCGAACAACGAGTTCATATCTGACTCGAAATTTAGGTTCATGTTTGACCTGATTTCAAACAAAGGGTTCATGTCTAACTCGAAGTTTAGGTTCATGTTTGACCTAGTTTCAAACAACGGGTTCACGTCTGACTCGAAGTTTAGGTTCAGGTTTGACCTGGTTTCAAACGAGGGGTTCATGTCTGACTCGAAGCTTAGGTTCATGTTTGACATGGTTCAAATGACGGGTTCATGTCTGACTCGAAGTTTAGGTTCATGTTTGACCTGGTTTCAAACAACGGGTTCATGTCTGACTCGAAGTTTAGTTTCATGTTTGACCTGAGTTCAAACAACGGGTTCATATCTGACTTGATGTTTAGGTTCATGTTTGACCTGGTTTCAAACAACAGGTTCATGTCTGACTCGAAGTTTAGGTTCATGTTTGACCTGGTTTTAAACAACGGGTTCATGACTGACTCGAAGTTTAGGTTCATGTTTCACCTGGTTTCAAACAACGGGTTCATGTCTGACTCGAAGTTTAGGTTCATGTTTGACCTGGTTTCAAACGACGGGTTCATGTCTGACTCGAGGTTTAGGTACATGTTTGACATGGTTTCAAATGACGGGTTCATGTCTGACTAGAAGTTTAGGCTCGTGTTTGACCTTGTTCAAACGACGGGTTCATGTCTGACTCGAAGTTTAGGTTCATGTTTGACCTGGTTTCGAACAACGAGTTCATATCTGACTCGAAGTTTAGGTTCATGTTTGACCTGAGTTCAAACAAAGGGTTCATGTCTAACTCGAAGTTTAGGTTCATGTTTGACCTAGTTTCAAACTACGGGTTCACGTCTAACTCGAAGTTTAGGTTCAGGTTTGACCTGGTTTCAAACGAGGGGTTCATGTCTGACTCGAAGCTTAGGTTCATGTTTGACATGGTTCAAATGACGGGTTCATGTCTGACTCGAAGTTTAGGTTCATGTTTGACCTGGTTTCAAACAACGGGTTCATGTCTGACTCGAAGTTTAGTTTCATGTTTGACCTGAGTTCAAACAACGGGTTCATGTCTGACTCGAAGTTTAGGTTCATGTTTGACCTGGTTTCAAACAACGGGTTCATATCTGACTTGATGTTTAGGTTCATGTTTGACCTGGTTTCAAACGAGGGGTTCATGTCTGACTCGAAGCTTAGGTTCATGTTTGACCTGGTTTTAAACAACGGGTTCATGACTGACTCGAAGTTTAGGTTCATGTTTCACCTGGTTTCAAACAACGGGTTCATGTCTGACTCGAAGTTTAGGTTCATATTTGACCTGGTTTCAAACAACAGGTTCATGTCTGACTCGAAGTTTAGGTTTATGTTTGACCTGGTTTCAAACAACGGGTTCATGTCTGACTCGAAGTTTAGGTTCAGGTTTGACCTGATTTCAAACGAGGGGTTCATGTCTGACTCGAAGCTTAGGTTCATGTTTAACATGGTTCAAATGACGGGTTCATGTCTGACTCGAAGTTTAGGTTCATGTTTGACCTGGTTTCGAACAACGAGTTCATATCTGACTCGAAGTTTAGGCTCATATTTGACCTGAGTTCAAACAAATGGTTCATGTCTAACTCGAAGTTTAGGTTCATGTTTGACCTAGTTTCAAACAACGGGTTCACGTCTGACTCGAAGTTTAGGTTCAGGTTTGACCTGGTTTCAAACGAGGGGTTCATGTCTGACTCGAAGCTTAGGTTCATGTTTGACATGGTTCAAATGACGGGTTCATGTCTGACTCGAAGTTTAGGTTCATGTTTGACCTGGTTTCAAACAACGGGTTCATGTCTGACTCGAAGTTTAGTTTCATGTTTGACCTGTGTTCAAACAACGGGTTCATGTCTGACTCGAAGTTTAGGTTCATGTTTGACCTGGTTTCAAACAACGGGTTCATATCTGACTTGATGTTTAGGTTCATGTTTGACCTGGTTTCAAACAACAGGTTCATGTCTGACTCGAAGTTTAGGTTCATGTTTGACCTGGTTTTAAACAACGGGTTCATGACTGATTCGAAGTTTAGGTTCATGTTTGACCTGGTTTCAAACCACGGGTTCATGTCTGACTCGAAGTTTAGGTTCATGTTTGACCTGGTTTCAAACGACGGGTTCATGTCTGACTCGAGGTTTAGGTTCATGTTTGACCTGGTTTCGAACAACGAGTTCATATCTGACTCGAAGTTTAGGTTCATGTTTGACCTGATTTCAAACAAAGGGTTCATGTCTAACTCGAAGTTTAGGTTCATGTTTGACCTAGTTTCAAACAACGGGTTCACGTCTAACTCGAAGTTTAGGTTCAGGTTTGACCTGGTTTCAAACGAGGGGTTCATGTCTGACTCGAAGCTTAGGTTCATGTTTGACATGGTTCAAATGACGGGTTCATGTCTGACTCGAAGTTTAGGTTCATGTTTGACCTGGTTTCAAACAACGGGTTCATGTCTGACTCGAAGTTTAGTTTCATGTTTGACCTGAGTTCAAACAACGGGTTCATGTCTGACTCGAAGTTTAGGTTCATGTTTGACCTGGTTTCAAACAACGGGTTCATATCTGACTTGATGTTTAGGTTCATGTTTGACCTGGTTTCAAACGAGGGGTTCATGTCTGACTCGAAGCTTAGGTTCATGTTTGACCTGGTTTTAAACAACGGGTTCATGACTGACTCGAAGTTTAGGTTCATGTTTCACCTGGTTTCAAACAACGGGTTCATGTCTGACTCGAAGTTTAGGTTCATGTTTGACCTGGTTTCAAACGACGGGTTCATGTCTGACTCGAGGTTTAGGTACATGTTTGACATGGTTTCAAATGACGGGTTCATGTCTGACTAGAAGTTTAGGCTCATGTTTGACCTTGTTCAAACGACGGGTTCATGTCTGACTCGAAGATTAGGTTCATGTTTGACTGGTTTCGAACAACGAGTTCATATCTGACTCGAAATTTAGGTTCATGTTTGACCTGATTTCAAACAAAGGGTTCATGTCTAACTCGAAGTTTAGGTTCATGTTTGACCTAGTTTCAAACAACGGGTTCACGTCTGACTCGAAGTTTAGGTTCAGGTTTGACCTGGTTTCAAACGAGGGGTTCATGTCTGACTCGAAGCTTAGGTTCATGTTTGACATGGTTCAAATGACGGGTTCATGTCTGACTCGAAGTTTAGGTTCATGTTTGACCTGGTTTCAAACAACGGGTTCATGTCTGACTCGAAGTTTAGTTTCATGTTTGACCTGAGTTCAAACAACGGGTTCATATCTGACTTGATGTTTAGGTTCATGTTTGACCTGGTTTCAAACAACAGGTTCATGTCTGACTCGAAGTTTAGGTTCATGTTTGACCTGGTTTTAAACAACGGGTTCATGACTGACTCGAAGTTTAGGTTCATGTTTCACCTGGTTTCAAACAACGGGTTCATGTCTGACTCGAAGTTTAGGTTCATGTTTGACCTGGTTTCAAACGACGGGTTCATGTCTGACTCGAGGTTTAGGTACATGTTTGACATGGTTTCAAATGACGGGTTCATGTCTGACTAGAAGTTTAGGCTCGTGTTTGACCTTGTTCAAACGACGGGTTCATGTCTGACTCGAAGTTTAGGTTCATGTTTGACCTGGTTTCGAACAACGAGTTCATATCTGACTCGAAGTTTAGGTTCATGTTTGACTTGAGTTCAAACAAAGGGTTCATGTCTAACTCGAAGTTTAGGTTCATGTTTGACCTAGTTTCAAACTACGGGTTCACGTCTAACTCGAAGTTTAGGTTCAGGTTTGACCTGGTTTCAAACGAGGGGTTCATGTCTGACTCGAAGCTTAGGTTCATGTTTGACATGGTTCAAATGACGGGTTCATGTCTGACTCGAAGTTTAGGTTCATGTTTGACCTGGTTTCAAACAACGGGTTCATGTCTGACTCGAAGTTTAGTTTCATGTTTGACCTGAGTTCAAACAACGGGTTCATGTCTGACTCGAAGTTTAGGTTCATGTTTGACCTGGTTTCAAACAACGGGTTCATATCTGACTTGATGTTTAGGTTCATGTTTGACCTGGTTTCAAACGAGGGGTTCATGTCTGACTCGAAGCTTAGGTTCATGTTTGACCTGGTTTTAAACAACGGGTTCATGACTGACTCGAAGTTTAGGTTCATGTTTCACCTGGTTTCAAACAACGGGTTCATGTCTGACTCGAAGTTTAGGTTCATATTTGACCTGGTTTCAAACAACAGGTTCATGTCTGACTCGAAGTTTAGGTTTATGTTTGACCTGGTTTCAAACAACGGGTTCATGTCTGACTCGAAGTTTAGGTTCAGGTTTGACCTGATTTCAAACGAGGGGTTCATGTCTGACTCGAAGCTTAGGTTCATGTTTAACATGGTTCAAATGACGGGTTCATGTCTGACTCGAAGTTTAGGTTCATGTTTGACCTGGTTTCGAACAACGAGTTCATATCTGACTCGAAGTTTAGGCTCATATTTGACCTGAGTTCAAACAAAGGGTTCATGTCTAACTCGAAGTTTAGGTTCATGTTGGACCTAGTTTCAAACAACGGGTTCACGTCTGACTCGAAGTTTAGGTTCAGGTTTGACCTGGTTTCAAACGAGGGGTTCATGTCTGACTCGAAGCTTAGGTTCATGTTTGACATGGTTCAAATGACGGGTTCATGTCTGACTCGAAGTTTAGGTTCATGTTTGACCTGGTTTCAAACAACGGGTTCATGTCTGACTCGAAGTTTAGTTTCATGTTTGACCTGAGTTCAAACAACGGGTTCATGTCTGACTCGAAGTTTAGGTTCATGTTTGACCTGGTTTCAAACAACGGGTTCATATCTGACTTGATGTTTAGGTTCATGTTTGACCTGGTTTCAAACAACAGGTTCATGTCTGACTCGAAGTTTAGGTTCATGTTTGACCTGGTTTTAAACAACGGGTTCATGACTGATTCGAAGTTTAGGTTCATGTTTGACCTGGTTTCAAACAACGGGTTCATGTCTGACTCGAAGTTTAGGTTCATGTTTGACCTGGTTTCAAACGACGGGTTCATGTCTGACTCGAGGTTTAGGTACATGTTTGACATGGTTTCAAATGACGGGTTCATGTCTGACTAGAAGTTTAGGCTCATGTTTGACCTTGTTCAAACGACGGGTTCATGTCTGACTCGAAGTTTAGGTTCATGTTTGACCTGGTTTCGAACAACGAGTTCATATCTGACTCGAAGTTTAGGTTCATGTTTGACCTGAGTTCAAACAAAGGGTTCATGTCTAACTCGAAGTTTAGGTTCATGTTTGACCTAGTTTCAAACAACGGGTTCACGTCTGACTCGAAGTTTAGGTTCAGGTTTGACCTGGTTTCAAACGAGGGGTTCATGTCTGACTCGAAGCTTAGGTTCATGTTTGACATGGTTCAAATGACGGGTTCATGTCTGACTCGAAGTTTAGGTTCATGTTTGACCTGGTTTCAAACAACGGGTTTATGTCTGACTCGAAGTTTAGTTTCATGTTTGACCTGAGTTCAAACAACGGGTTCATGTCTGACTCGAAGTTTAGGTTCATGTTTGACCTGGTTTCAAACAACGGGTTCATATCTGACTTGATGTTTAGGTTCATGTTTGACCTGGTTTCAAACAACAGGTTCATGTCTGACTCGAAGTTTAGGTTCATGTTTGACCTGGTTTTAAACAACGGGTTCAAGACTGACTCGAAGTTTAGGTTCATGTTTCACCTGGTTTCAAACAACGGGTTCATGTCTGACTCGAAGTTTAGGTTCATGTTTGACCTGGTTTCAAACGACGGGTTCATGTCTCACTCGAGGTTTAAGTACATGTTTGACATGGTTTCAAATGACGGGTTCATGTCTGACTAGAAGTTTAGGCTCATGTTTGACCTTGTTCAAACGACGGGTTCATGTCTGACTCGAAGTTTGGGTTCATGTTTGACCTGAGTTCAAACAAAGGGTTCATGTCTAACTCGAAGTTTAGGTTCATGTTTGACCTAGTTTCAAACAACGGGTTCACGTCTGACTCGAAGTTTAGGTTCAGGTTTGACCTGGTTTCAAACGAGGGGTTCATGTCTGACTCGAAGCTTAGGTTCATGTTTGACATGGTTCAAATGACGGGTTCATGTCTGACTCGAAGTTTAGGTTCATGTTTGACCTGGTTTCAAACAACGGGTTCATGTCTGACTCGAAGTTTAGTTTCATGTTTGACCTGAGTTCAAACAACGGGTTCATGTCTGACTCAAAGTTTAGGTTCATGTTTGACCTGGTTTCAAACAACGGGTTCATATCTGACTTGATGTTTAGGTTCATGTTTGACCTGGTTTCAAACAACAGGTTCATGTCTGACTCGAAGTTTAGGTTCATGTTTGACCTGGTTTTAAACAACGGGTTCATGACTGACTCGAAGTTTAGGTTCATGTTTCACCTGGTTTCAAACAACGGGTTCATGTCTGACTCGAAGTTTAGTTTCATGTTTGACCTGAGTTCAAACGACGGGTTCATGTTTGACTCGAAGTTTAGGTTCATGTTTGACCTGGTTTCAAACAACGGGTTCATATCTGACTTGATGTTTAGGTTCATGTTTGACCTGGTTTCAAACGAGGGGTTCATGTCTGACTCGAAGCTTAGGTTCATGTTTGACATGGTTCAAATGACGGGTTCATGTCTGACTCGAAGTTTAGGTTCATGTTTGACCTGGTTTCAAATGACGGGTTCATGTCTGACTCGAAGTTTAGGTTCATGTTTGACCTGGTTTCAAACAACAGGTTCATGTCTGACTCGAAGTTTAGGTTGATGTTTGACCTGGTTTCAAACAACGGGTTCATGTCTGACTCGAAGTTTAGGTTCAGGTTTGACCTGATTTCAAACGAGGGGTTCATGTCTGACTCGAAGCTTAGGTTCATGTTTGACCTGGTTTCGAACAACGAGTTCATATCTGACTCGAAGTTTAGGTTCATGTTTGACCTGAGTTCAAACAAAGTGTTCATGTCTTACTCGAAGTTTAGGTTCATGTTTGACCTAGTTTCAAACAACGGGTTCACGTCTGACTCGAAGTTTAGGTTCAGGTTTGACCTGGTTTCAAACGAGGGGTTCATCTCTGACTCGAAGCTTAGGTTCATGTTTGACATGGTTCAAATGACGGGTTCATGTTTGACTCGAAGTTTAGGTTCATGTTTAACCTGGTTTCAAACAACGGGTTCATGTCTGACTCGAAGTTTAGTTTCATGTTTGACCTGAGTTCAAACAACGGGTTCATGTCTGACTCGAAGTTTAGGTTCATGTTTGACCTGGTTTCAAACAACGGGTTCATATCTGACTTGATGTTTAGGTTCATGTTTGACCTGGTTTCAAATGAGGGGTTCATGTCTGACTCGAAGCTTAGGTTCATGTTTGACCTGGTTTTAAACAACGGGTTCATGACTGACTCGAAGTTTAGTTTCATGTTTCACCTGGTTTCAAACAACGGGTTCATGTCTGACTCGAAGTTTAGGTTCATGTTTGACCTGGTTTCAAACGACGGGTTCATGTCTGACTCGAGGTTTAGGTACATGTTTGACATGGTTTCAAATGACGGGTTCATGTCTGACTAGAAGTTTAGGCTCATGTTTGACCTTGTTCAAACGACGGGTTCATGTCTGACTCGAAGTTTAGGTTCATGTTTGACCTGGTTTCGAACAACGAGTTCATATCTGACTCGAAGTTTAGGTTCATGTTTGACCTGAGTTCAAACAAAGGGTTCATGTCTAACTCGAAGTTTAGGTTCATGTTTGACCTAGTTTCAAACAACGGGTTCACGTCTGACTCGAAGTTTAGGTTCAGGTTTGACCTGGTTTCAAACGAGGGGTTCATGTCTGACTCGAAGCTTAGGTTCATGTTTTACATGGTTCAAATGACGGGTTCATGTCTGACTCGAAGTTTAGTTTCATGTTTGACCTGAGTTCAAACAACGGGTTCATGTCTGACTCGAAGTTTAGGTTCATGTTTGACCTGGTTTCAAACAACGGGTTCATATATGACTTGATGTTTAGGTTCATGTTTGACCTGGTTTCAAACAACGGGTTCATGTCTGACTCGAAGTTTAGTTTCATGTTTGACCTGAGTTCAAACAACGGGTTCATGTCTGACTCGAAGTTTAGGTTCATGTTTGACCTAGTTTCAAACAACGGGTTCATATTTGACTTGATGTTTAGGTTCATGTTTGACCTGGTTTCAAACAACAGGTTCATGTCTGACTCGAAGTTTAGGTTCATGTTTGACCTGGTTTTAAACAACGGGTTCATGACTGACTCGAAGTTTAGGTTCATGTTTCACCTGGTTTCAAACAACGGGTTCATGTCTGACTCGAAGTTTAGGTTCATGTTTGACCTGGTTTCAAACGACGGGTTCATGTCTTACTCGAGGTTTAGGTACATGTTTGACATGGTTTCAAATGACGGGGTCATGTCTGACTAGAAGTTTAGGCTCATGTTTGACCTTGTTCAAACGAAGGGTTCATGTCTGACTCGAAGTTTAGGTTCATGTTTGACCTGGTTTCGAACAACGAGTTTATATCTGACTCGAAGTTTAGGTTCATGTTTGACCTGAGTTCAAACAAAGGGTTCATGTCTAACTCGAAGTTTAGGTTCATGTTTGACGTAGTTTCAAACAACGGGTTCACGTCTGACTCGAAGTTTAGGTTCAAGTTTGACCTGGTTTCAAACGAGGGGTTCATGTCTGACTCAAAGCTTAGGTTCATGTTTGACATGGTTCAAATGATGGGTTCATGTCTGACTCGAAGTTTAGGTTCATGTTTGACCTGGTTTCAAACAACGGGTTCATGTCTGACTCAAAGTTTAGTTTCATGTTTGACCTGAGTTCAAACAACGGGTTCATGTCTGACTCGAAGTTTAGGTTCATGTTTGACCTGGTTTCAAACAACGGGTTCATGTCTGACTCGATGTTTAGGTTCATGTTTGACCTGGTTTCAAACAACAGGTTCATGTCTGACTCGAAGTTTAGGTTCAAGTTTGACCTGGTTTTAAACAAAGGGTTCATGACTGACTCGAAGTTTAGGTTCATGTTTCACCTGGTTTCAAACAATGGGTTCATGTCTGACTCGAAGTTTAGGTTCATGTTTGACCTGGTTTCAAACGACGGGTTCATGTCTGACTCGAGGTTTAGGTACAAGTTTGACATGGTTTCAAATGACGGGTTCATGTCTGACTAGAAGTTTAGGCTCATGTTTGACCTTGTTCAAACGACGGGTTCATGTCTGACTCGAAGTTTAGGTTCATGTTTGACCTGGTTTCAAACAACGAATTCATATCTGACTCGAAGTTTAGGTTCATGTTTGACCTGAGTTCAAACAAAGGGTTCATGTCTAACTCGAAGTTTAGGTTCATGTGTGACCTAGTTTCAAACAACGGGTTCACGTCTGACTCGAAGTTTAGGTTCAGGTTTGACCTGGTTTCAAACGAGGGGTTCATGTCTGACTCGAAGCTTAGGTTCATGTTTGACATGGTTCAAATGACGGGTTCATGTCTGACTCGAAGTTTAGTTTCATGTTTGACCTGAGTTCAAACAACGGGTTCATGTCTGACTCGAAGTTTAGGTTCATGTTTGACCTGGTTTCAAACAACGGGTTCATATCTGACTTGATGTTTAGGTTCATGTTTGACCTGGTTTCAAACAACGGGTTCATGTCTGACACGAAGTTTAGTTTCATGTTTGACCTGAGTTCAAACAACAGGTTCATGTCTGACTCGAAGTTTAGGTTCATGTTTGACCTGGTTTCAAACAATGGGTTCATATCTGACTTGATGTTTAGGTTCATGTTTGACCTGGTTTCAAACAACAGGTTCATGTCTGACTCAAAGTTTAGGTTCATGTTTGACCTGGTTTTAAACAACGGGTTCATGACTGACTCGAAGTTTAGGTTCATGTTTCACCTGGTTTCAAACAACGGGTTCATGTCTGACTCGAAGTTTAGGTTCATGTTTGACCTGGTTTCAAACGACGGGTTCATGTCTGACTCGAGGTTTAGGTACATGTTTGACATGGTTTCAAATGACGGGTTCATGTCTGACTAGAAGTTTAGGCTCATGTTTGACCTTGTTCAAACGACGGGTTCATGTCTGACTCGAAGTTTAGGTTCATGTTTGACCTGGTTTCGAACAACGAGTTCATATCTGACTCGAAGTTTAGGTTCATGTTTGACCTGAGTTCAAACAAAGGGTTCATGTCTAACTCGAAGTTTAGGTTCATGTTTGACCTAGTTTCAAACAACGGGTTCACGTCTGACTCGAAGTTTAGGTTCAAGTTTGACCTGGTTTCAAACGAGGGGTTCATGTCTGACTCGAAGCTTAGGTTCATGTTTGACATGGTTCAAATGACGGGTTCATGTCTGACTCGAAGTTTAGGTTCATGTTTGACCTGGTTTCAAACAACGGGTTCATGTCTGACTCGAAGTTTAGTTTCATGTTTGACCTGAGTTCAAACAACGGGTTCATGTCTGACTCGAAGTTTAGGTTCATGTTTGACCTGGTTTCAAACAACGGGTTCATGTCTGACTCGATGTTTAGGTTCATGTTTGACCTGGTTTCAAACAACAGGTTCATGTCTGACTCGAAGTTTAGGTTCAAGTTTGACCTGGTTTTAAACAACGGGTTCATGACTGACTCGAAGTTTAGGTTCATGTTTCACCTGGTTTCAAACAATGGGTTCATGTCTGACTCGAAGTTTAGGTTCATGTTTGACCTGGTTTCAAACGACGGGTTCATGTCTGACTCAAGGTTTAGGTACAAGTTTGACATGGTTTTAAATGACGGGTTCATGTCTGACTAGAAGTTTAGGCTCATGTTTGACCTTGTTCAAACGACGGGTTCATGTCTGACTCGAAGTTTAGGTTCATGTTTGACCTGGTTTCAAACAACGAATTCATATCTGACTCGATGTTTAGGTTCATGTTTGACCTGAGTTCAAACAAAGGGTTCATGTCTAACTCGAAGTTTAGGTTCATGTGTGACCTAGTTTCAAACAACGGGTTCACGTCTGACTCGAAGTTTAGGTTCAAGTTTGACCTAGTTTCAAACGAGGGTTTCATGTCTGACTCGAAGCTTAGGTTCATGTTTGACATGGTTCAAATGACGGGTTCATGTCTTACTCGAAGTTTAGGTTCATGTTTGACCTGGTTTCAAACAACGGGTTCATGCATGACTCGAAGTTTAGTTTCATGTTTGACCTGAGTTCAAACAACGGGTTCATGTCTAACTCGAAGTTTAGGTTCATGTTTGACCTGGTTTCAAACAACGGGTTCATGTCTGACTCGATGTTTAGGTTCATGTTTGACCTGGTTTCAAATAACAGGTTCATGTCTGACTCGAAGTTTAGGTTCATGTTTGATCTGGTTTTAAACAACGGGTTCATGACTGACTCGAAGTTTAGGTTCATGTCTGACCTGGTTTCAAACAACGGGTTCATGTCTGACTCGAAGTTTAGGTTCATGTTTGACCTGGTTTCAAACAACGAATTCATATCTGACTCGAAGTTTAGGTTCATGTTTGACCTGAGTTCAAACAAAGGGTTCATGTCTAACTCGAAGTTTAGGTTCATGTGTGACCTAGTTTCAAACAACGGGTTCACGTCTGACTCGAAGTTTAGGTTCAGGTTTGACCTGGTTTCAAACGAGGGGTTCATGTCTGACTCGAAGCTTAGGTTCATGTTTGACATGGTTCAAATGACGGGTTCATGTCTGACTCGATGTTTAGTTTCATGTTTGACCTGAGTTCAAACAACGGGTTCATGTCTGACTCGAAGTTTAGGTTCATGTTTGACCTGGTTTCAAACAACGGGTTCATATCTGACTTGATGTTTAGGTTCATGTTTGACCTGGTTTCAAACAACGGGTTCATGTCTGACACGAAGTTTAGTTTCATGTTTGACCTGAGTTCAAACAACAGGTTCATGTCTGACTCGAAGTTTAGGTTCATGTTTGACCTGGTTTCAAACAATGGGTTCATATCTGACTTGATGTTTAGGTTCATGTTTGACCTGGTTTCAAACAACAGGTTCATGTCTGACTCAAAGTTTAGGTTCATGTTTGACCTGGTTTTAAACAACGGGTTCATGACTGACTCGAAGTTTAGGTTCATGTTTCACCTGGTTTCAAACAACGGGTTCATGTCTGACTCGAAGTTTAGGTTCATGTTTGACCTGGTTTCAAACGACGGGTTCATGTCTGACTCGAGGTTTAGGTACATGTTTGACATGGTTTCAAATGACGGGTTCATGTCTGACTAGAAGTTTAGGCTCATGTTTGACCTTGTTCAAACGACGGGTTCATGTCTGACTCGAAGTTTAGGTTCATGTTTGACCTGGTTTCGAACAACGAGTTCATATCTGACTCGAAGTTTAGGTTCATGTTTGACCTGAGTTCAAACAAAGGGTTCATGTCTAACTCGAAGTTTAGGTTCATGTTTGACCTAGTTTCAAACAACGGGTTCACGTCTGACTCGAAGTTTAGGTTCAAGTTTGACCTGGTTTCAAACGAGGGGTTCATGTCTGACTCGAAGCTTAGGTTCATGTTTGACATGGTTCAAATGACGGGTTCATGTCTGACTCGAAGTTTAGGTTCATGTTTGACCTGGTTTCAAACAACGGGTTCATGTCTGACTCGAAGTTTAGTTTCATGTTTGACCTGAGTTCAAACAACGGGTTCATGTCTGACTCGAAGTTTAGGTTCATGTTTGACCTGGTTTCAAACAACGGGTTCATGTCTGACTCGATGTTTAGGTTCATGTTTGACCTGGTTTCAAACAACAGGTTCATGTCTGACTCGAAGTTTAGGTTCAAGTTTGACCTGGTTTTAAACAACGGGTTCATGACTGACTCGAAGTTTAGGTTCATGTTTCACCTGGTTTCAAACAATGGGTTCATGTCTGACTCGAAGTTTAGGTTCATGTTTGACCTGGTTTCAAACGACGGGTTCATGTCTGACTCAAGGTTTAGGTACAAGTTTGACATGGTTTTAAATGACGGGTTCATGTCTGACTAGAAGTTTAGGCTCATGTTTGACCTTGTTCAAACGACGGGTTCATGTCTGACTCGAAGTTTAGGTTCATGTTTGACCTGGTTTCAAACAACGAATTCATATCTGACTCGATGTTTAGGTTCATGTTTGACCTGAGTTCAAACAAAGGGTTCATGTCTAACTCGAAGTTTAGGTTCATGTGTGACCTAGTTTCAAACAACGGGTTCACGTCTGACTCGAAGTTTAGGTTCAAGTTTGACCTAGTTTCAAACGAGGGTTTCATGTCTGACTCGAAGCTTAGGTTCATGTTTGACATGGTTCAAATGACGGGTTCATGTCTTACTCGAAGTTTAGGTTCATGTTTGACCTGGTTTCAAACAACGGGTTCATGTATGACTCGAAGTTTAGTTTCATGTTTGACCTGAGTTCAAACAACGGGTTCATGTCTAACTCGAAGTTTAGGTTCATGTTTGACCTGGTTTCAAACAACGGGTTCATGTCTGACTCGATGTTTAGGTTCATGTTTGACCTGGTTTCAAATAACAGGTTCATGTCTGACTCGAAGTTTAGGTTCATGTTTGATCTGGTTTTAAACAACGGGTTCATGACTGACTCGAAGTTTAGGTTCATGTCTGACCTGGTTTCAAACAACGGGTTCATGTCTGACTCGAAGTTTAGGTTCATGTTTGACCTGGTTTCAAACGACGGGTTCATGTCTGACTCGAGGTTTAGGTACATGTTTGACATGGTTTCAAATGACAGGTTCATGTCTGACTAGAAGTTTAGGCTCATGTTTGACCTGGTTCAAACGACGGGTTCATGTCTGACTCAAAGTTTAGGTTCATGTTTGACCTGGTTTCAAACAACGAGTTCATATCTGACTCGAAGTTTAGGTTCATGTTTGACCTGAGTGCAAACAACGGGTTCATGTCTGACTCGAAGTTTAGGTTCATATTTTACCTGGTTTCAAACAATGGGTTCATGACTGACTCGAAGTTCAAGTTCATGTTTGACCTGGCTTCAAATGACGGGTTCATGTCTGACTCGAAGTTTAGGTTCATGTTTGACCTGGTTTCAAACAACAGGTTCATGTCTGACTCGAAGCTTAGGTTCATGTTTAACTTGGTTTCAAACAACGGGTTCATGTCTGACTCAAAGTTTAGGTTCAGGTTTGACCTGGTTTCAAACAATGGGTTCATGTCTGACTCGAAGCTTAGGTTCATGTTTGACCTGGCTTCAAATGACGGATTCTTGTCTAACTCGAAGTTTAGGTTCATGTTTGACCTAGTTTCAAACAACGGGTTCATGTCTTACTCGAAGCTTAGGTTAATGTTTGACTTGGTTTCAAACGTTGGGGGCATGTCTGACTCGATGTTTAGGTTCATGTTTGACCTGGTTTCAAATAGCGGGTTCATGTCTGACTCGAAGTTTAGGTTCATGTTTGACCTGGTTTCAAACAACGGGTTCATGTTTGATTCGAAGTTTAGGTTCATGTTTGACCTGGTTTCAAACAACGGGTTCATGTCTGACTCGAAGTTTAGGTTCATATTTGAGTTGGTTTCAAAAGACGGTTTCATGTCTGACTCGAGGTTTAGGTTCATGTTTGACATGGTTTCAAATGACGGGTTCATGTCTAACTAGAAGTTTAGGCTCATGTTTTACCTGGTTCAAACGACGGGTTCATGTCTGACTGGAAGTTTAGGTTCATGTTTGACCTGGTTTCAAACAACGAGTTCATATCTGACTCGAATTTAAGGTTCATGTTTGACCTGAGTTCAAACAACGGGTTCATGTCTGACTCGAAGTTTAGGTTCATGTTTGACCTAGTTTCAAACAACGGGTTCATGTCTGACTCGAAGTTTAAGTTCATGTTAGACCTGGCTTCAAATGACGGGTTCATGTCTGACTCGAAGTTTAGGTTCATGTTTGACCTGGTTTCAAACAACAGGTTCATGCCTGACTCGAAGTTTAGGTTCATGTTTGACCTGGTTTCAAACAACGGGTTCATGTCTGACTCGAAGTTTAGGTTCAGGTTTGACCTGGTTTCAAACGAGGGGTTCATGTCTGACTTGAAGCTTAGGTTCATGTTTAACATGGTTCAAATGACGGGTTCATGTCTGACTCGAAGTTTAGGTTCATGTTTGACCTGGTTTCAAACAACGGGTTCATGTCTGACTCGAAGTTTAGTTTCATGTTTGACCTGAGTTCAAACAACGGGTTCATGTCTGACTCGAAGTTTAGGTTCATGTTTGACCTGGTTTCAAACCACGGGTTCATATCTGACTTGATGTTTAGGTTCATGTTTTACCTGGTTTCAAACAACAGGTTCATGTCTGACTCGAAGTTTAGGTTCATGTTTGACCTGGTTTTAAACAACGGGTTCAAGACTGACTCGAAGTTTAGGTTCATGTTTCACCTGGTTTCAAACAACGGGTTCATGTCTGACTCGAAGTTTAGGTTCATGTTTGACCTGGTTTCAAACGACGGGTTCATGTCTGACTCGAGGTTTAGGTACATGTTTGACATGGTTTCAAATGACGGGTTCATGTCTGACTAGAAGTTTAGGCTCATGTTTGACCTTGTTCAAACGACGGGTTCATGTCTGACTCGAAGTTTAGGTTCATGTTTGACCTGGTTTCAAACAACGAATTCATATCTGACTCGATGTTTAGGTTCATGTTTGACCTGAGTTCAAACAAAGGGTTCATGTCTAACTCGAAGTTTAGGTTCATGTGTGACCTAGTTTCAAACAACGGGTTCACGTCTGACTCGAAGTTTAGGTTCAAGTTTGACCTAGTTTCAAACGAGGGTTTCATGTCTGACTCGAAGCTTAGGTTCATGTTTGACATGGTTCAAATGACGGGTTCATGTCTTACTCGAAGTTTAGGTTCATGTTTGACCTGGTTTCAAACAACGGGTTCATGCATGACTCGAAGTTTAGTTTCATGTTTGACCTGAGTTCAAACAACGGGTTCATGTCTAACTCGAAGTTTAGGTTCATGTTTGACCTGGTTTCAAACAACGGGTTCATGTCTGACTCGATGTTTAGGTTCATGTTTGACCTGGTTTCAAATAACAGGTTCATGTCTGACTCGAAGTTTAGGTTCATGTTTGATCTGGTTTTAAACAACGGGTTCATGACTGACTCGAAGTTTAGGTTCATGTCTGACCTGGTTTCAAACAACGGGTTCATGTCTGACTCGAAGTTTAGGTTCATGTTTGACCTGGTTTCAAACGACGGGTTCATGTCTGACTCGAGGTTTAGGTACATGTTTGACATGGTTTCAAATGACAGGTTCATGTCTGACTAGAAGTTTAGGCTCATGTTTGACCTGGTTCAAACGACGGGTTCATGTCTGACTCAAAGTTTAGGTTCATGTTTGACCTGGTTTCAAACAACGAGTTCATATCTGACTCGAAGTTTAGGTTCATGTTTGACCTGAGTGCAAACAACGGGTTCATGTCTGACTCGAAGTTTAGGTTCATATTTTACCTGGTTTCAAACAATGGGTTCATGACTGACTCGAAGTTTAAGTTCATGTTTGACCTGGCTTCAAATGACGGGTTCATGTCTGACTCGAAGTTTAGGTTCATGTTTGACCTGGTTTCAAACAACAGGTTCATGTCTGACTCGAAGCTTAGGTTCATGTTTAACTTGGTTTCAAACAACGGGTTCATGTCTGACTCGAAGTTTAGGTTCAGGTTTGACCTGGTTTCAAACAATGGGTTCATGTCTGACTCGAAGCTTAGGTTCATGTTTGACCTGGCTTCAAATGACGGATTCTTGTCTAACTCGAAGTTTAGGTTCATGTTTGACCTGGTTTCAAACAACGGGTTCATGTCTTACTCGAAGCTTAGGTTAATGTTTGACTTGGTTTCAAACGTTGGGGGCATGTCTGACTCGATGTTTAGGTTCATGTTTGACCTGGTTTCAAATAGCGGGGTCATGTCTGACTCGAAGTTTAGGTTCATGTTTGACCTGGTTTCAAACAACGGGTTCATGTTTGATTCGAAGTTTAGGTTCATGTTTGACCTGGTTTCAAACAACGGGTTCATGTCTGACTCGAAGTTTAGGTTCATATTTGAGTTGGTTTCAAAAGACGGTTTCATGTCTGACTCGAGGTTTAGGTTCATGTTTGACATGGTTTCAAATGACGGGTTCATGTCTAACTAGAAATTTAGGCTCATGTTTTACCTGGTTCAAACGACGGGTTCATGTCTGACTGGAAGTTTAGGTTCATGTTTGACCTGGTTTCAAACAACGAGTTCATATCTGACTCGAATTTAAGGTTCATGTTTGACCTGAGTTCAAACAACGGGTTCATGTCTGACTCGAAGTTTAGGTTCATGTTTGACCTAGTTTCAAACAACGGGTTCATGTCTGACTCGAAGTTTAAGTTCATGTTAGACCTGGCTTCAAACGAGGGGTTCATGTCTGACTTGAAGCTTAGGTTCATGTTTAACATGGTTCAAATGACGGGTTCATGTCTGACTCGAAGTTTAGGTTCATGTTTGACCTGGTTTCAAACAACGGGTTCATGTCTGACTCGAAGTTTAGTTTCATGTTTGACCTGAGTTCAAACAACGGGTTCATGTCTGACTCGAAGTTTAGGTTCATGTTTGACCTGGTTTCAAACCACGGGTTCATATCTGACTTGATGTTTAGGTTCATGTTTTACCTGGTTTCAAACAACAGGTTCATGTCTGACTCGAAGTTTAGGTTCATGTTTGACCTGGTTTTAAACAACGGGTTCAAGACTGACTCGAAGTTTAGGTTCATGTTTCACCTGGTTTCAAACAACGGGTTCATGTCTGACTCGAAGTTTAGGTTCATGTTTGACCTGGTTTCAAACGACGGGTTCATGTCTGACTCGAGGTTTAGGTACATGTTTGACATGGTTTCAAATGACGGGTTCATGTCTGACTAGAAGTTTAGGCTCATGTTTGACCTTGTTCAAACGACGGGTTCATGTCTGACTCGAAGTTTAGGTTCATGTTTGACCTGGTTTCGAACAACGAGTTCATATCTGACTCGAAGTTTAGGTTCATGTTTGACCTGAGTTCAAACAAAGGGTTCATGTCTAACTCGAAGTTTAGGTTCATGTTTGACCTAGTTTCAAACAACGGGTTCACGTCTGACTCGAAGTTTAGGTTCAGGTTTGACCTGGTTTCAAACGAGGGGTTCATGTCTGACTTGAAGCTTAGGTTCATGTTTAACATGGTTCAAATGACGGGTTCATGTCTGACTCGAAGTTTAGGTTCATGTTTGACCTGGTTTCAAACAACGGGTTCATGTCTGACTCGAAGTTTAGTTTCATGTTTGACCTGAGTTCAAACAACGGGTTCATGTCTGACTCGAAGTTTAGGTTCATGTTTGACCTGGTTTCAAACCACGGGTTCATATCTGACTTGATGTTTAGGTTCATGTTTTACCTGGTTTCAAACAACAGGTTCATGTCTGACTCGAAGTTTAGGTTCATGTTTGACCTGGTTTTAAACAACGGGTTCAAGACTGACTCGAAGTTTAGGTTCATGTTTCACCTGGTTTCAAACAACGGGTTCATGTCTGACTCGAAGTTTAGGTTCATGTTTGACCTGGTTTCAAACGACGGGTTCATGTCTGACTCGAGGTTTAGGTACATGTTTGACATGGTTTCAAATGACGGGTTCATGTCTGACTAGAAGTTTAGGCTCATGTTTGACCTTGTTCAAACGACGGGTTCATGTCTGACTCGAAGTTTAGGTTCATGTTTGACCTGGTTTCGAACAACGAGTTCATATCTGACTCGAAGTTTAGGTTCATGTTTGACCTGAGTTCAAACAAAGGGTTCATGTCTAACTCGAAGTTTAGGTTCATGTTTGACCTAGTTTCAAACAACGGGTTCACGTCTGACTCGAAGTTTAGGTTCAGGTTTGACCTGGTTTCAAACGAGGGGTTCATGTCTGACTTGAAGCTTAGGTTCATGTTTAACATGGTTCAAATGACGGGTTCATGTCTGACTCGAAGTTTAGGTTCATGTTTGACCTGGTTTCAAACAACGGGTTCATGTCTGACTCGAAGTTTAGTTTCATGTTTGACCTGAGTTCAAACAACGGTTTCATGTCTGAATCGAAGTTTAGGTTCATGTTTGACCTGGTTTCAAACAACGGGTTCATGTCTGACTCGATGTTTAGGTTCATGTTTGACCTGGTTTCAAATAACAGGTTCATGTCTGACTCGAAGTTTAGGTTCATGTTTGATCTAGTTTTAAACAACGGGTTCATGACTGACTCGAAGTTTAGGTTCATGTTTGACCTGGTTTCAAACAACGGGTTCATGTCTGACTCGAAGTTTAGGTTCATGTTTGACCTGGTTTCAAACGACGGGTTCATGTCTGACTCGAGGTTTAGGTACATGTTTGACATGGTTTCAAATGACAGGTTCATGTCTGACTAGAAGTTTAGGCTCATGTTTGACCTGGTTCAAACGATGGGTTCATGTCTGACTCGAAGTTTAGGTTCATGTTTGACCTGGTTTCAAACAACGAGTTCATATCTGACTCGAAGTTTAGGTTCATGTTTGACCTGAGTGCAAACAACGGGTTCATGTCTGACTCGAAGTTTAGGTTCATATTTTACCTGGTTTCAAACAACGGGTTCATGTCTGACTCGAAGTTTAAGTTCATGTTTGACCTGGCTTCAAATGACGGGTTCATGTCTGACTCGAAGTTTAGGTTCATGTTTGACCTGGTTTCAAACAACAGGTTCATGTCTGACTCGAAGCTTAGGTTCATGTTTAACTTCGTTTCAAACAACGGGTTCATGTCTGACTCAAAGTTTAGGTTTAGGTTTGACCTGGTTTCAAACAATGGGTTCATGTCTGACTCGAAGCTTAGGTTCATGTTTGACCTGGCTTCAAATGACGGATTCTTGTCTAACTCGAAGTTTAGGTTCATGTTTGACCTGGTTTCAAACAAGGGGTTCATGTCTTACTCGAAGCTTAGGTTCATGTTTGACTTGGTTTCAAACGATGGGGGCATGTCTGACTCGATGTTTAGGTTCATGTTTGACCTGGTTTCAAATAGCGGGTTCATGTCTGACTCGAAGTTTAGGTTCATGTTTGACCTGGTTTCAAATAACGGGTTCATGTCTTACTCGAAGCTTAGGTTCATGTTTGACTTGGTTTCAAACGATGGGGGCATGTCTGACTCGATGTTTAGGTTCATGTTTGACCTGGTTTCAAACTACGGGTTCATGTCTGACTCGAAGTTTAGGTTCATATTTGACCTGGTTTCAAAAGACGGTTTCATGTCTGACTCGAGGTTTAGGTTCATGTTTGACATGGCTTCAAATGACGGGTTCATGTCTGACTAGAAGTTTAGGCTCATGTTTTACCTGGTTCAAACGACGGGGTCATGTCTGACTGGAAGTTTAGGTTCATGTTTGACCTGGTTTCAAACAACGAGTTCATATCTGACTCGAATTTAAGGTTCATGTTTGACCTGAGTTCAAACAACGGGTTCATGTCTGACTCGAAGTTTAGGTTCATGTTTGACCTAGTTTCAAACAACGGGTTCATGTCTGACTCGAAGTTTATGTTCATGTTTGACCTGGCTTCAAATGACGGGTTCATGTCTGACTCGAAGTTTAGGTTCATGTTTGACCTGGTTTCAAACAACAGGTTCATGTCTGACTCAAAGTTTAGGTTCATGTTTGACCTGGTTTCAAACAACGGGTTCATGTCTGACTCGAAGTTTAGGTTCAGGTTTGACCTGGTTTCAAACGAGGGGTTCATGTCTGACTCGAAGCTTAGGTTCATGTTTAACATGGTTCAAATGACGGGTTCATGTCTGACTCGAAGTTTAGGTTCATGTTTGACCTGGTTTCAAACAACGGGTTCATGTCTGACTCGAAGTTTAGTTTCATGTTTGACCTGAGTTCAAACAATGGGTTCATGTTTGACTCGAAGTTTAGGTTCATGTTTGACCTGGTTTTAAACAACGGGTTCATATCTGACTTGATGTTTAGGTTCATGTTTGACCTGGTTTCAAACAACAGGTTCATGTCTGACTCGAAGTTTAGGTTCATGTTTGACCTGGTTTTAAACAACGGGTTCAAGACTGACTCGAAGTTTAGGTTCATGTTTCACCTGGTTTCAAACAACGGGTTCATGTCTGACTCGAAGTTTAGGTTCATGTTTGAACTGGTTTCAAACGACGGGTTCATGTCTGACTCGAGGTTTAGGTACATGTTTGACATGGTTTCAAATGACGGGTTCATGTCTGACCAGAAGTTTAGGCTCATGTTTGACCTTGTTCAAACGACGGGTTCATGTCTGACTCGAAGTTTAGGTTCATGTTTGACCTGGTTTCGAACAACGAGTTCATATCTGACTCGAAGTTTAGGTTCATGTTTGACCTGAGTTCAAACAAAGGGTTCATGTCTAACTCGAAGTTTAGGTTCATGTTTGACCTAGTTTCAAACAACGGGTTCACGTCTGACTCAAAGTTTAGGTTCAAGTTTGACCTGGTTTCAAACGAGGGGTTCATGTCTGACTCGAAGCTTAGGTTCATGTTTGACATGGTTCAAATGACGGGTTCATGTCTGACTCGAAGTTTAGGTTCATGTTTGACCTGGTTTCAAACAACGGGTTCATGTCTGACTCGAAGTTTAGTTTCATGTTTGACCTGAGTTCAAACAACGGGTTCATGTCTGACTCGAAGTTTAGGTTCATGTTTGACCTGGTTTCAAACCACGGGTTCATGTCTGACTCGAAGTTTAGGTTCATGTTTGAACTGGTTTCAAACGACGGGTTCATGTCTGACTCGAGGTTTAGGTACATGTTTGACATGGTTTCAAATGACGGGTTCATGTCTGACTAGAAGTTTAGGCTCATGTTTGACCTTGTTCAAACGACGGGTTCATGTCTGACTCGAAGTTTAGGTTCATGTTTGACCTGGTTTCGAACAACGAGTTCATATCTGACTCGAAGTTTAGGTTCATGTTTGACCTGAGTTCAAACAAAGGGTTCATGTCTAACTCGAAGTTTAGGTTCATGTTTGACCTAGTTTCAAACAACGGGTTCACGTCTGACTCGAAGTTTAGGTTCAGGTTTGACCTGGTTTCAAACGAGGGGTTCATGTCTGACTTGAAGCTTAGGTTCATGTTTAACATGGTTCAAATGACGGGTTCATGTCTGACTCGAAGTTTAGGTTCATGTTTGACCTGGTTTCAAACAACGGGTTCATGTCTGACTCGAAGTTTAGTTTCATGTTTGACCTGAGTTCAAACAACGGGTTCATGTCTGACTCGAAGTTTAGGTTCATGTTTGACCTGGTTTCAAACCACGGGTTCATATCTGACTTGATGTTTAGGTTCATGTTTTACCTGGTTTCAAACAACAGGTTCATGTCTGACTCGAAGTTTAGGTTCATGTTTGACCTGGTTTTAAACAACGGGTTCAAGACTGACTCGAAGTTTAGGTTCATGTTTCACCTGGTTTCAAACAACGGGTTCATGTCTGACTCGAAGTTTAGGTTCATGTTTGACCTGGTTTCAAACGACGGGTTCATGTCTGACTCGAGGTTTAGGTACATGTTTGACATGGTTTCAAATGACGGGTTCATGTCTGACTAGAAGTTTAGGCTCATGTTTGACCTTGTTCAAACGACGGGTTCATGTCTGACTCGAAGTTTAGGTTCATGTTTGACCTGGTTTCGAACAACGAGTTCATATCTGACTCGAAGTTTAGGTTCATGTTTGACCTGAGTTCAAACAAAGGGTTCATGTCTAACTCGAAGTTTAGGTTCATGTTTGACCTAGTTTCAAACAACGGGTTCACGTCTGACTCGAAGTTTAGGTTCAGGTTTGACCTGGTTTCAAACGAGGGGTTCATGTCTGACTTGAAGCTTAGGTTCATGTTTAACATGGTTCAAATGACGGGTTCATGTCTGACTCGAAGTTTAGGTTCATGTTTGACCTGGTTTCAAACAACGGGTTCATGTCTGACTCGAAGTTTAGTTTCATGTTTGACCTGAGTTCAAACAACGGTTTCATGTCTGAATCGAAGTTTAGGTTCATGTTTGACCTGGTTTCAAACAACGGGTTCATGTCTGACTCGATGTTTAGGTTCATGTTTGACCTGGTTTCAAATAACAGGTTCATGTCTGACTCGAAGTTTAGGTTCATGTTTGATCTAGTTTTAAACAACGGGTTCATGACTGACTCGAAGTTTAGGTTCATGTTTGACCTGGTTTCAAACAACGGGTTCATGTCTGACTCGAAGTTTAGGTTCATGTTTGACCTGGTTTCAAACGACGGGTTCATGTCTGACTCGAGGTTTAGGTACATGTTTGACATGGTTTCAAATGACAGGTTCATGTCTGACTAGAAGTTTAGGCTCATGTTTGACCTGGTTCAAACGATGGGTTCATGTCTGACTCGAAGTTTAGGTTCATGTTTGACCTGGTTTCAAACAACGAGTTCATATCTGACTCGAAGTTTAGGTTCATGTTTGACCTGAGTGCAAACAACGGGTTCATGTCTGACTCGAAGTTTAGGTTCATATTTTACCTGGTTTCAAACAACGGGTTCATGTCTGACTCGAAGTTTAAGTTCATGTTTGACCTGGCTTCAAATGACGGGTTCATGTCTGACTCGAAGTTTAGGTTCATGTTTGACCTGGTTTCAAACAACAGGTTCATGTCTGACTCGAAGCTTAGGTTCATGTTTAACTTCGTTTCAAACAACGGGTTCATGTCTGACTCAAAGTTTAGGTTTAGGTTTGACCTGGTTTCAAACAATGGGTTCATGTCTGACTCGAAGCTTAGGTTCATGTTTGACCTGGCTTCAAATGACGGATTCTTGTCTAACTCGAAGTTTAGGTTCATGTTTGACCTGGTTTCAAACAAGGGGTTCATGTCTTACTCGAAGCTTAGGTTCATGTTTGACTTGGTTTCAAACGATGGGGGCATGTCTGACTCGATGTTTAGGTTCATGTTTGACCTGGTTTCAAATAGCGGGTTCATGTCTGACTCGAAGTTTAGGTTCATGTTTGACCTGGTTTCAAATAACGGGTTCATGTCTTACTCGAAGCTTAGGTTCATGTTTGACTTGGTTTCAAACGATGGGGGCATGTCTGACTCGATGTTTAGGTTCATGTTTGACCTGGTTTCAAACTACGGGTTCATGTCTGACTCGAAGTTTAGGTTCATATTTGACCTGGTTTCAAAAGACGGTTTCATGTCTGACTCGAGGTTTAGGTTCATGTTTGACATGGCTTCAAATGACGGGTTCATGTCTGACTAGAAGTTTAGGCTCATGTTTTACCTGGTTCAAACGACGGGGTCATGTCTGACTGGAAGTTTAGGTTCATGTTTGACCTGGTTTCAAACAACGAGTTCATATCTGACTCGAATTTAAGGTTCATGTTTGACCTGAGTTCAAACAACGGGTTCATGTCTGACTCGAAGTTTAGGTTCATGTTTGACCTAGTTTCAAACAACGGGTTCATGTCTGACTCGAAGTTTATGTTCATGTTTGACCTGGCTTCAAATGACGGGTTCATGTCTGACTCGAAGTTTAGGTTCATGTTTGACCTGGTTTCAAACAACAGGTCAATGTCTGACTCAAAGTTTAGGTTCATGTTTGACCTGGTTTCAAACAACGGGTTCATGTCTGACTCGAAGTTTAGGTTCAGGTTTGACCTGGTTTCAAACGAGGGGTTCATGTCTGACTCGAAGCTTAGGTTCATGTTTAACATGGTTCAAATGACGGGTTCATGTCTGACTCGAAGTTTAGGTTCATGTTTGACCTGGTTTCAAACAACGGGTTCATGTCTGACTCGAAGTTTAGTTTCATGTTTGACCTGAGTTCAAACAATGGGTTCATGTTTGACTCGAAGTTTAGGTTCATGTTTGACCTGGTTTTAAACAACGGGTTCATATCTGACTTGATGTTTAGGTTCATGTTTGACCTGGTTTCAAACAACAGGTTCATGTCTGACTCGAAGTTTAGGTTCATGTTTGACCTGGTTTTAAACAACGGGTTCAAGACTGACTCGAAGTTTAGGTTCATGTTTCACCTGGTTTCAAACAACGGGTTCATGTCTGACTCGAAGTTTAGGTTCATGTTTGAACTGGTTTCAAACGACGGGTTCATGTCTGACTCGAGGTTTAGGTACATGTTTGACATGGTTTCAAATGACGGGTTCATGTCTGACCAGAAGTTTAGGCTCATGTTTGACCTTGTTCAAACGACGGGTTCATGTCTGACTCGAAGTTTAGGTTCATGTTTGACCTGGTTTCGAACAACGAGTTCATATCTGACTCGAAGTTTAGGTTCATGTTTGACCTGAGTTCAAACAAAGGGTTCATGTCTAACTCGAAGTTTAGGTTCATGTTTGACCTAGTTTCAAACAACGGGTTCACGTCTGACTCAAAGTTTAGGTTCAAGTTTGACCTGGTTTCAAACGAGGGGTTCATGTCTGACTCGAAGCTTAGGTTCATGTTTGACATGGTTCAAATGACGGGTTCATGTCTGACTCGAAGTTTAGGTTCATGTTTGACCTGGTTTCAAACAACGGGTTCATGTCTGACTTGAAGTTTAGTTTCATGTTTGACCTGAGTTCAAACAACGGGTTCATGTCTGACTCGAAGTTTAGGTTCATGTTTGACCTGGTTTCAAACAACGGGTTCATATCTGACTTGATGTTTAGGTTCATGTTTGACCTGGTTTCAAACAACAGGTTCATGTCTGACTCGAAGTTTAGGTTCATGTTTGACCTGGTTTTAAACAACGGGTTCATGACTGACTCGAAGTTTAGGTTCATGTTTCACCTGGTTTCAAACAACGGGTTCATGTCTGACTCGAAGTTTAGGTTCATGTTTGACCTGGTTTCAAACGACGGGTTCATGTCTGACTCGAGGTTTAGGTACATGTTTGACATGGTTTCAAATGACGGGTTAATGTCGGACTAGAAGTTTAGGCTCATGTTTGACCTTGTTCAAACGACGGGTTCATGTCTGACTCGAAGTTTAGGTTCATGTTTGACCTGGTTTCGAACAACGAGTTCATATCTGACTCGAAGTTTAGGTTCATGTTTGACCTGAGTTCAAACAAAGGGTTCATGTCTAACTCGAAGTTTAGGTTCATGTTTGACCTAGTTTCAAACAACGGGTTCACGTCTGACTCGAAGTTTAGGTTCAAGTTTGACCTGGTTTCAAACGAAGGGTTCATGTCTGACTCGAAGCTTAGGTTCATGTTTGACATGGTTCAAATGACGGGTTCATGTCTGACTCGAAGTTTAGGTTCATGTTTGACCTGGTTTCAAACAACGGGTTCATGTCTGACTCGAAGTTTAGTTTCATGTTTGACCTGAGTTCAAACAACGGGTTCATGTCTGACTCGAAGTTTAGGTTCATGTTTGACCTGGTTTCAAACAACGGGTTCATGTTTGACTCGATGTTTAGGTTCATGTTTGACCTGGTTTCAAACAACAGGTTCATGTCTGACTCGAAGTTTAGGTTCAAGTTTGACCTGGTTTTAAACAACGGGTTCATGACTGACTCGAAGTTTAGGTTCATGTTTCACCTGGTTTCAAACAATGGGTTCATGTCTGACTCGAAGTTTAGGTTCATGTTTGACCTGGTTTCAAACGACGGGTTCATGTCTGACTCGAGGTTTAGGTACAAGTTTGACATGGTTTCAAATGACGGGTTCATGTCTGACTAGAAGTTTAGGCTCATGTTTGACCTTATTCAAAAGACGGGATCATGTCTGACTCGAAGTTTAGGTTCATGTTTGACCTGGTTTCAAACAACGAGTTCATATCTGACTCGAAGTTTAGTTTCATGTTTGACCTGAGTTCAAACAATGGGTTCATGTTTGACTCGAAGTTTAGGTTCATGTTTGACCTGGTTTTAAACAACGGGTTCATATCTGACTTGATGTTTAGGTTCATGTTTGACCTGGTTTCAAACAACAGGTTCATGTCTGACTCGAAGTTTAGGTTCATGTTTGACCTGGTTTTAAACAACGGGTTCAAGACTGACTCGAAGTTTAGGTTCATGTTTCACCTGGTTTCAAACAACGGGTTCATGTCTGACTCGAAGTTTAGGTTCATGTTTGAACTGGTTTCAAACGACGGGTTCATGTCTGACTCGAGGTTTAGGTACATGTTTGACATGGTTTCAAATGACGGGTTCATGTCTGACCAGAAGTTTAGGCTCATGTTTGACCTTGTTCAAACGACGGGTTCATGTCTGACTCGAAGTTTAGGTTCATGTTTGACCTGGTTTCGAACAACGAGTTCATATCTGACTCGAAGTTTAGGTTCATGTTTGACCTGAGTTCAAACAAAGGGTTCATGTCTAACTCGAAGTTTAGGTTCATGTTTGACCTAGTTTCAAACAACGGGTTCACGTCTGACTCAAAGTTTAGGTTCAAGTTTGACCTGGTTTCAAACGAGGGGTTCATGTCTGACTCGAAGCTTAGGTTCATGTTTGACATGGTTCAAATGACGGGTTCATGTCTGACTCGAAGTTTAGGTTCATGTTTGACCTGGTTTCAAACAACGGGTTCATGTCTGACTTGAAGTTTAGTTTCATGTTTGACCTGAGTTCAAACAACGGGTTCATGTCTGACTCGAAGTTTAGGTTCATGTTTGACCTGGTTTCAAACAACGGGTTCATATCTGACTTGATGTTTAGGTTCATGTTTGACCTGGTTTCAAACAACAGGTTCATGTCTGACTCGAAGTTTAGGTTCATGTTTGACCTGGTTTTAAACAACGGGTTCATGACTGACTCGAAGTTTAGGTTCATGTTTCACCTGGTTTCAAACAACGGGTTCATGTCTGACTCGAAGTTTAGGTTCATGTTTGACCTGGTTTCAAACGACGGGTTCATGTCTGACTCGAGGTTTAGGTACATGTTTGACATGGTTTCAAATGACGGGTTAATGTCGGACTAGAAGTTTAGGCTCATGTTTGACCTTGTTCAAACGACGGGTTCATGTCTGACTCGAAGTTTAGGTTCATGTTTGACCTGGTTTCGAACAACGAGTTCATATCTGACTCGAAGTTTAGGTTCATGTTTGACCTGAGTTCAAACAAAGGGTTCATGTCTAACTCGAAGTTTAGGTTCATGTTTGACCTAGTTTCAAACAACGGGTTCACGTCTGACTCGAAGTTTAGGTTCAAGTTTGACCTGGTTTCAAACGAAGGGTTCATGTCTGACTCGAAGCTTAGGTTCATGTTTGACATGGTTCAAATGACGGGTTCATGTCTGACTCGAAGTTTAGGTTCATGTTTGACCTGGTTTCAAACAACGGGTTCATGTCTGACTCGAAGTTTAGTTTCATGTTTGACCTGAGTTCAAACAACGGGTTCATGTCTGACTCGAAGTTTAGGTTCATGTTTGACCTGGTTTCAAACAACGGGTTCATGTTTGACTCGATGTTTAGGTTCATGTTTGACCTGGTTTCAAACAACAGGTTCATGTCTGACTCGAAGTTTAGGTTCAAGTTTGACCTGGTTTTAAACAACGGGTTCATGACTGACTCGAAGTTTAGGTTCATGTTTCACCTGGTTTCAAACAATGGGTTCATGTCTGACTCGAAGTTTAGGTTCATGTTTGACCTGGTTTCAAACGACGGGTTCATGTCTGACTCGAGGTTTAGGTACAAGTTTGACATGGTTTCAAATGACGGGTTCATGTCTGACTAGAAGTTTAGGCTCATGTTTGACCTTATTCAAAAGACGGGATCATGTCTGACTCGAAGTTTAGGTTCATGTTTGACCTGGTTTCAAACAACGAGTTCATATCTGACTCGAAGTTTAGGTTCATGTTTGACCTGAGTTCAAACAAAGGGTTCATGTATAACTCGAAGTTTAGGTTCATGTGTGACCTAGTTTCAAACAACGGGTTCATGTCTGACTCGAAGTTTAAGTTCATGTTTGACCTGGCTTCAAATGACGGGTTCATGTCTGACTCGAAGTTTAGTTTCATGTTTTACCTGAGTTCAAACAACGGGTTCATGTCTGACTCGAAGTTTAGGTTCATGTTTCACCTGGTTTCAAACAACGGGTTCATGTCTGACTCGATGTTTACGTTCATGTTTGACCTGGTTTCAAACAACAGGTTCATGTCTGACTCGAAGTTTAGGTTCATGTTTGACCTGGTTTTAAACAACGGGTTCATGACTGACTCGAAGTTTAGGTTCATGTTTCACCTGGTTTTAAACAACGGGTTCATGACTGACTCGAAGTTTAGTTTCATGTTTGACCTAAGTTCAAACAACGGGTTCATGTCTGACTCGAAGTTTAGGTTCATGTTTGACTTGGTTTCAAACAACGGGTTCATATCTGACTTGATGTTTAGGTTCATGTTTGACCTGGTTTCAACCAACAGGTTCATGTCTGACTCGAAGTTTAGGTTCATGTTTGACCTGGTTTTAAACAACGGGTTCAAGCCTGACTCGAAGTTTAGGTTCATGTTTCACCTGGTTTCAAACAACGGGTTCATGTCTGACTCGAAGTTTAGGTTCATGTTTGACCTGGTTTCAAACGACGGGTTCATGTCTGACTCGAGGTTTAGGTACATGTTTGACATGGTTTCAAATGACGGGTTCATGTCTGACTAGAAGTTTAGGTTCATGTTTGACCTAGTTTCAAACAACGGGTTCACGTCTGACTCGAAGTTTAGGTTCAGGTTTGACCTGGTTTCAAACGAGGGGTTCATGTCTGACTCGAAGCTTAGGTTCATGTTTGACATGGTTCAAATGACGGGTTCATGTCTGACTCGAAGTTTAGGTTCATGTTTGACCTGGTTTCAAACAACGGGTTCATGTCTGACTCGAAGTTTAGTTTCATGTTTGACCTGAGTTCAAACAACGGGTTCATGTCTGACTCGAAGTTTAGGTTCATGTTCGACCTGGTTTCAAACAACGGGTTCATGTCTGACTCGATGTTTAGGTTCATGTTTGACCTTGTTTCAAACAACAGGTTCATGTCTGACTCGAAGTTTAGGTTCAAGTTTGACCTGGTTTTAAACAACGGGTTCATGACTGACTCGAAGTTTAGGTTCATGTTTCACCTGGTTTGAAACAATGGGTTCATGTCTGACTCGAAGTTTAGGTTCATGTTTGACTTGGTTTCAAACGACGGGTTCATGTCTGACTCGAGGTTTAGGTACATGTTTGACATGGTTTCAAATGACGGGTTCATGTCTGATTAGAAGTTTAGGCTCATGTTTGACCTTGTTTAAACGACGGGTTCATGTCTGACTCGAAGTTTAGGTTCATGTTTGACCTGGTTTCAAACAACGAGTTCATATCTGACTCGAGGTTTAGGTTCATGTTTGACCTGAGTTCAAACAAAGGGTTCATGTCTAACTCGAAGTTTAGGTTCATGTGTGACCTAGTTTCAAACAACGGGTTCATGTCTGACTCGAAGTTTAAGTTCATGTTTGACCTGGCTTAAAATGACGGGTTCATGTCTGTCTCGAAGTTTAGTTTCATGTTTTACCTGAGTTCAAACAACGGGTTCATGTCTGACTCGAAGTTTTGGTTCATGTTTGACCTGGTTTCAAACAACGGGTTCATGTCTGACTCGATGTTTAGGTTCAGGTTTGACCTGGTTTCAAACGAGGGGTTCATGTCTGACTCGAAGCTTAGGTTCATGTTGGACATGGTTCAAATGACGGGTTCATGTCTGCCTCGAAGTTTAGGTTCATGTTTGACCTGGTTTCAAACAACGGGTTCATGTCTGACTCGAAGTTTAGTTTCATGTTTGACCTGAGTTCAAACAACGGGTTCATGTCTGACTCGAAGTTTAGGTTCATGTTTGACCTGGTTTCAAACAACAGGTTCATGTCTGACTCGAAGTTTAGGTTCATGTTTGACCTGGTTTTAAACAACGGGTTCATGACTGACCCGAAGTTTAGGTTCATGTTTCACCTGGTTTCAAACAACGGGTTCATGTCTGACTCGAAGTTTAGGTTCATGTTTGACCTGGTTTCAAACGACGGGTTCATGTCTGACTCGAGGTTCAGGTACATGTTTGACATCGTTTCAAATGACGGGTTCATGTTTGACTAGAAGTTTAGGCTCATGTTTGACCTTGTTCAAACGACGGGTTCATGTCTGACTCGAAGTTTAGGTTCATGTTTGACCTGGTTTCGAACAACGAGTTCATATCTGACTCGAAGTTTAGGTTCATGTTAGACCTGAGTTCCAACAAAGGGTTCATGTCTAACTCGAAGTTTAGATTCATGTTTGACCTAGTTTCAAACAACGGGTTCACGTCTGACTCGAAGTTTAGGTTCAGGTTTGACCTGGTTTCAAACGAGGGGTTCATGTCTGACTCGAAGCTTAGGTTCATGTTTGACATGGTTCAAATGACGGGTTCATGTTTGACTCGAAGTTTAGGTTCATGTTTGACCTGGTTTCAAACAACGGGTTCATGTCTGACTCGAAGTTTAGTTTCATGTTTGACCTGAGTTCAAACAACGGGTTCATGTCTGACTCGAAGTTTAGGTTCATGTTTGACCTGGTTTCAAACAACGGGTTCATATCTGACTCGATGTTTAGGTTCATGTTTGACCTGGTTTCAAACAACAGGTTCATGTCTGACTCGAAGTTTAGGTTCAAGTTTGACCTGGTTTTAAACAAGGGGTTCATGACTGACTCAAAGTTTAGGTTCATGTTTCACCTGGTTTCAAACAATGGGTTCATGTCTGACTCGAAGTTTAGGTCCATGTTTGACTTGGTTTCAAACGACGGGTTCATGTCTGACTCGAGGTTTAGGTACATGTTTGACATGGTTTCAAATGACGGGTTCATGTCTGACTAGAAGTTTAGGCTCATGTTTGACCTTGTTCAAACGACGGCTTCATGTCTGACTTGAAGTTTTGGTTCATGTTTGACCTGGTTTCAAACAACGAGTTCATATCTGACTCGAAGTTTAGGTTCATGTTTGACCTGAGTTCAAACAAAGGGTTCATGTCTAACTCGAAGTTTAGGTTCATGTGTGACCTAGTTTCAAACAACGGGTTCATGTCTGACTCGAAGTTTAAGTTCATGTTTGACCTGGCTTCAAATGACGGGTTCATGTCTGACTCGAAGTTTAGTTTCATGTTTTACCTGAGTTCAAACAACGGGTTCATGTCTGACTCGAAGTTTAGGTTCATGTTTGACCTGGTTTCAAACAACGGGTTCATGTCTGACTCGATGTTTAGGTTCATGTTTGACCTGGTTTCAAACAACAGGTTCATGTCTGATTCGAAGTTTTGGTTCATGTTTGACCTAGTTTTAAACAACGGGTTCATGACTGACTCGAAGTTTAGGTTCATGTTTCACCTGGTTTCAAACAACGGGTTCATGTCTGACTCGAAGTTTAGGTTCATGTTTGACCTGGTTTCAACGACGGGTTCATGTCTGACTCGAGGTTTAGGTACATGTTTGACATGGTTTTAAATGACAGGTTCATGTCTGACTAGAAGTTTAGGCTCATGTTTGACCTGGTTCAAACGACGGGTTCATGTCTGACTCGAAGTTTAGGTTCATGTTTGACCTGGTTTCAAACAACGAGTTCATATCTGACTCGAAGTTTAGGTTCATGTTTGACCTGAGTGCAAACAATGGGATCATGTCTGACTCGAAGTTTAGGTTCATATTTTACCTGGTTTCAAACAACGGGTTCATGTCTGACTCGAAGTTTAAGTTCATGTTTGACCTGGCTTCAAATGAAGGGTTCATGTCTGACTCGAAGTTTAGGTTCATGTTTGACCTGGTTTCAAACAACAGGTTCATGTCTGACTTGAAGCTTAGGTTCATGTTTAACTTGGTTTCAAACAACGGGTTCATGTCTGACTCGAAGTTTAGGTTCAGGTTTGACCTAGTTTCAAACGATGGGTTCATGTCTGACTCGAAGCTTAGGTTCATGTTTGACCTGGCTTCAAATGACGAATTCTTGTCTAACTCGAAGTTTAGGTTCATGTTTGACCTGGTTTCAAACAACGGGTTCATGTCTTACTCGAAGCTTAGGTTCATGTTTGACTTGGTTTCAAACGATGGGTTCATGTCTGACTCGAAGCTTAGGCTCATGTTTGACCTTGTTCAAACGACGGGTTCATGTCTGACTCGAAGTTTTGGTTCATGTTTGACCTGGTTTCAAACAACGAGTTCATATCTGACTCGAAGTTTAGGTTCATGTTTGACCTGAGTTCAAACAAAGGGTTCATGTCTAACTCGAAGTTTAGGTTCATGTGTGACCTAGTTTCAAACAACGGGTTCATGTCGGACTCGAAGTTTAAGTTCATGTTTGACCTGGCTTCAAATGACGGGTTCATGTATGACTCGAAGTTTAGTTTCATGTTTTACCTGAGTTCAAACAACGGGTTCATGTCTGACTCGAAGTTTAGGTTCATGTGTGACCTAGTTTCAAACAACGGGTTCATGTCGGACTCGAAGTTTAAGTTCATGTTTGACCTGGCTTCAAATGACGGGTTCATGTATGACTCGAAGTTTAGTTTCATGTTTGACCTGGTTTCAAACAACGGGTTCATGTCTGACTCGATGTTTAGGTTCATGTTTGACCTGGTTTCAAACAACAGGTTCATCTCTGATTCGAAGTTTAGGTTCATGTTTGACCTAGTTTTAAACAACGGGTTCATGACTGACTCAAAGTTTAGGTTCATGTTTCACCTGGTTTCAAACAACGGGTTCATGTCTGACTTGAAGTTTAGGTTCATGTTTCACCTGGTTTCAAACGACGGGTTCATGTCTGACTCGAGGTTTAGGTACATGTTTGACATGGTTTTAAATGACAGGTTCATGTCTGACTAGAAGTTTAGGCTCATGTTTGACCTGGTTCAAACGACGGGTTCATGTCTGACTCGAAGTTTAGGTTCATGTTTGACCTGGTTTCAAACAACGAGTTCATATCTGACTCGAAGTTTAGGTTCATGTTTGACCTGAGTGCAAACAACGGCATCATGTCTGACTTGAAGTTTAGGTTCATATTTTACCTGGTTTCAAACAACGGGTTCATGTCTGACTCGAAGTTTAAGTTCATGTTTGACCTGGCTTCAAATGACGGGTTCATGTCTGACTCGAAGTTTAGGTTCATGTTTGACCTGGTTTCAAACAACAGGTTCATGTCTGACTTGAAGCTTAGGTTCATGTTTAACTTGGTTTCAAATAGCGGGTTCATGTCTGATTCGAAGTTTAGGTTCATGTTTGACCTGGTTTCAAACAACGGGTTCATGTCTGACTCGAAGTTTAGGTTCATATTTGACCTGGTTTCAAAAGACGGTTTCATGTCTGACTCGAGGTTTAGGTTCATGTTTGACATGGTTTCAAATGACGGGTTCATGTCTGACTAGAAGTTTAGGCTCATGTTTTACCTGGTTCAAACGACGGGTTCATGTCTGACTGGAAGTTTAGGTTCATGTTTGACCTGGTTTCCAACAACGAGTTCATATCTGACTCGAATTTAAGGTTCATGTTTGACCTGAGTTCAAACAACGGGTTCATGTCTGACTCGAAGTTTAAGTTCATGTTTGACCTGGTTTCAAACAACAGGTTCATGTCTGACTCGAAGTTTAGGTTCAGGTTTGACCTGGTTTCAAACGAGGGGTTCATGTCTGACTCGAAGCTTAGGTTCATGTTTGACATGGTTCAAATGTCGGGTTCATGTCTGACTCGAAGTTTAGGTTCATGTTTGACCTGGTTTCAAACAACGGGTTCATGTCTGACTCAAAGTTTAGTTTCATGTTTGACCTGAGTTCAAACAACGGGTTCATGTCTGACTCGAAGTTTAGGTTCATGTTTGACCTGGTTTCAAACAACAGGTTCATGTCTGACTCGAAGTTTAGGTTCAGGTTTGACCTGGTTTCAAACGAGGGGTTCATGTCTGACTCGAAGCTTAGGTTCATGTTTGACATGGTTCAAATGTCGGGTTCATGTCTGACTCGAAGTTTAGGTTCATGTTTGACCTGGTTTCAAATGACGGGTTCATGTCTGACTCAAAGTTTAGTTTCATGTTTGACCTGAGTTCAAACAACGGGTTCATGTCTGACTCGAAGTTTAGGTTCATGTTTGACCTGGTTTCAAACAACGGGTTGATGTCTGACTCGATGTTTAGGTTCATGTTTGACCTGGTTTCAAACAACAGGTTCATGTCTGACTCGAAGTTTAGGTTCATGTTTGACCTGGTTTTAAACAACGGGTTTATGGCTGACTCGAAGTTTAGATTCATGTTTCACCTGGTTTCAAACAACGGGTTCATGTCTGACTCGAAGTTTAGGTTCATGTTTGACCTGGTTTCAAACGACGGGTTCATGTCTGACTCGAGGTTTAGGTACATGTTTGACATGGTTTCAAATGACGGGTTCAATTCTGACTAGAAGTTTAGGCTCATGTTTGACCTTGCTCAAACGACGGGTTCATGTCTGACTCGAAGTTAAGGTTCATGTTTGACCTGGTTTCAAACGACGGGTTCATGTCTGACTCGAGGTTTAGGTACATGTTTGACATGGTTTTAAATGACAGGTTCATGTCTGACTAGAAGTTTAGGCTCATGTTTGACCTGGTTCAAACGACGGGTTCATGTCTGACTCGAAGTTTAGGTTCATGTTTGACCTGGTTTCAAACAACGAGTTCATATCTGACTCGAAGTTTAGGTTCATGTTTGACCTGAGTGCAAACAACGGGATCATGTCTGACTCGAAGTTTAGGTTCATATTTTACCTGGTTTCAAACAACGGGTTCATGTCTGACTCGAAGTTTAAGTTCATGTTTGACCTGGCTTCAAATGACGGGTTCTTGTCTGACTCGAAGTTTAGGTTCATGTTTGACCTGGTTTCAAACAACAGGTTCATGTCTGACTTGAAGCTTAGGTTCATGTTTAACTTGGTTTCAAACAACGGGTTCATGTCTGACTCGAAGTTTAGGTTCAGGTTTGACCTAGTTTCAAACGATGGGTTCATGTCTGACTCGAAGCTTAGGTTCATGTTTGACCTTGCTTCAAATGACGGATTCTTGTCTAACTCGAAGTTTAGGTTCATGTCTTACTCGAAGCTTAGGTTCATGTTTGACTTGGTTTCAAACGATGGGGGCATGTCTGACTCGATGTTTAGGTTCATGTTTGACCTGGTTTCAAATAGCGGGTTCATGTCTGATTCGAAGTTTAGGTTCATGTTTGGCCTGGTTTCAAACAACGGGTTCATGTCTGACTCGAAGTTTAGGTTCATATTTGACCTGGTTTCAAAAGACGGTTTCATGTCTGACTCGAGGTTTAGGTTCATGTTTGACATGGTTTCAAATGACGGGTTCATGTCTGACTAGAAGTTTAGGCTCATGTTTTACCTGGTTCAAACGACGGTTTCATGTCTGACTGGAAGTTTAGGTTCATGTTTGACCTGGTTTCCAACAACGAGTTCATATCTGACTCGAATTTAAGGTTCATGTTTGACCTGAGTTCAAACAACGGGTTCATGTCTGACTCGAAGTTTAGGTTCATGTTTGACCTGGTTTCGAACAACGGGTTCATGTCTGACTCGAAGTTTAGGTTCAGGTTTGACCTGGTTTCAAACGAGGGGTTCATGTCTGACTCGAAGCTTAGGTTCATGTTTGACATGGTTCAAATGTCGGGTTCATGTCTGACTCGAAGTTTAGGTTCATGTTTGACCTGGTTTCAAACAACGGGTTCATGTCTGACTCAAAGTTTAGTTTCATGTTTGACCTGAGTTCAAACAACGGGTTCATGTCTGACTCGAAGTTTAGGTTCATGTTTGACCTGGTTTCAAACAACGGGTTGATGTCTAACTCGATGTTTAGGTTCATGTTTGACCTGGTTTCAAACAACAGGTTCATGTCTGACTCGAAGTTTAGGTTCATGTTTGACCTGGTTTTAAACAACGGGTTTATGGCTGACTCGAAGTTTAGATTCATGTTTCACCTGGTTTCAAACAACGGGTTCATGTCTGACTCGAAGTTTAGGTTCATGTTTGACCTGGTTTCAAACGACGGGTTCATGTCTGACTCGAGGTTTAGGTACATGTTTGACATGGTTTCAAATGACGGGTTCAATTCTGACTAGAAGTTTAGGCTCATGTTTGACCTTGCTCAAACGACGGGTTCATGTCTGACTCGAAGTTTAGGTTCATGTTTGACCTGGTTTCAAACAACGAGTTCATATCTGAGTCGAAGTTTAGGTTCATGTTTGACCTGAGTTCAAACAAAGGGTTCATGTCTAACTCGAAGTTTAGGTTCATGTTTGACCTAGTTTCAAACAACGGGTTCATGTCTGACTCGAAGTGTAAGTTCAGGTTTGACCTGGTTTCAAACGAGGGGTTCATGTCTGACTCAAAGCTTAGGTTCATGTTTGACATGGTTCAAATGACGGGTTCATGTCTGACTCGAAGTTTAGGTTCATGTTTGACCTGGTTTCAAACAACGGGTTCATGTCTGACTCGAAGTTTAGTATCACGTTTGACCTGAGTTCAAACAACGGGTTCATGTCTGACTCGAAGTTTAGGTTCATGTTTGACCTGGTTTCAAACAACAGGTTCATGTCTGAGTCGAAGTTTAGGTTCATGTTTGACCTGGTTTTAAACAACGGATTCATGACTGACTCGAAGTTTAGGTTCATGTTTCACCTGGTTTCAAACAATGGGTTCATGTCTGACTCGAAGTTTAGGTTCATGTTTGACCTGGTTTCAAACGACGGGTTCATGTCTGACTCGAGGTTTAGGTACATGTTTGACATGGTTTCAAATGACAGGTTCATGTCTGACTAGAAGTTTAGGCTCATGTTTGACCTTGTTCAAACGACGGGTTCATGTCTGACTCGAAGTTTTGGTTCATGTTTGACCTGGTTTCAAACAACGGGTTCATATCTGACTCGAAGTTTAGGTTCATGTTTGACCTGAGTTCAAACAAAGGGTTCATGTCTAACTCGAAGTTTAGGTTCATGTTTGACCTAGTTTCAAACAACGGGTTCATGTCTGACTCGAAGTTTAAGTTGATGTTTGACCTGGCTTCAAATGACGGGTTCATGTCTGACTCGAAGTTTCGGTTCATGTTTGACCTGGTTTCAAACAACAGGTTCATGTCTGACTTGAAGTTTAGGTTCATGTTTAACTTGGTTTCAAACAACGGGTTCATGTCTGACTCGAAGTTTAGGTTTAGGTTTGACCTGGTTTCAAACGACGGGTTCATGTCTGACTCGAAGCTTAGGTTCATGTTTGACCTGGCTTTAAACTACGGATTCTTGTCTAAATCGAAGTTTAGGATCATGTTTGACCTGGTTTCAAACAACGGGTTCATGTCTGACTCGAAGTTTAGGTTCATGTTTGACCTTGTTTCAAACGACGGGTTCATGTCTGACTCGAGGTTTAGGTACATGTTTGACATGGTTTCAAATGACGGGTTCAATTCTGACTAGAAGTTTAGGCTCATGTTTGACCTTGCTCAAACGACGGGTTCATGTCTGACTCGAAGTTTAGGTTCATGTTTGACCTGGTTTCAAACAACGAGTTCATATCTGAGTCGAAGTTTAGGTTCATGTTTGACCTGAGTTCAAACAAAGGGTTCATGTCTAACTCGAAGTTTAGGTTCATGTTTGACCTAGTTTCAAACAACGGGTTCATGTCTGACTCGAAGTTTAGGTTCAGGTTTGACCTGGTTTCAAACGAGGGGTTCATGTCTGACTCAAAGCTTAGGTTCATGTTTGACATGGTTCAAATGACGGGTTCATGTCTGACTCGAAGTTTAGGTTCATGTTTGACCTGGTTTCAAACAACGGGTTCATGTCTGACTCGAAGTTTAGTATCACGTTTGACCTGAGTTCAAACAACGGGTTCATGTCTGACTCGAAGTTTAGGTTCATGTTTGACCTGGTTTCAAACAACAGGTTCATGTCTGACTCGAAGTTTAGGTTCATGTTTGACCTGGTTTTAAACAACGGGTTCATGACTGACTCGAAGTTTAGGTTCATGTTTCACCTGGTTTCAAACAATGGGTTCATGTCTGACTCGAAGTTTAGGTTCATGTTTGACCTGGTTTCAAACGACGGGTTCATGTCTGACTCGAGGTTTAGGTACATGTTTGACATGGTTTCAAATGACAGGTTCATGTCTGACTAGAAGTTTAGGCTCATGTTTGACCTTGTTCAAACGACGGGTTCATGTCTGACTCGAAGTTTTGGTTCATGTTTGACCTGGTTTCAAACAACGGGTTCATATCTGACTCGAAGTTTAGGTTCATGTTTGACCTGAGTTCAAACAAAGGGTTCATGTCTAACTCGAAGTTTAGGTTCATGTTTGACCTAGTTTCAAACAACGGGTTCATGTCTGACTCGAAGTTTAAGTTGATGTTTGACCTGGCTTCAAATGACGGGTTCATGTCTGACTCGAAGTTTCGGTTCATGTTTGACCTGGTTTCAAACAACAGGTTCATGTCTGACTCGAAGTTTAGGTTCATGTTTAACTTGGTTTCAAACAACGGGTTCATGTCTAACTCGAAGTTTAGGTTTAGGTTTGACCTGGTTTCAAACGACGGGTTCATGTCTGACTCGAAGCTTAGGTTCATGTTTGACCTGGCTTTAAACTATGGATTCTTGTCTAAATCGAAGTTTAGGATCATGTTTGACCTGGTTTCAAACAACGGGTTCATGTCTGACTCGAAGTTTAGGTTCATGTTTGACCTTGTTTCAAACGACGGGTTCATGTCTAACTTGATGTTTAGGTTCATGTTTGACCTGGTTTCAAACAACTTGTTCATGTCTGAATCGAAGTTTAGGTTCATGTTTGACCTGGTTTCAAACAACGGGTTCATGTTTGACTCAAAGTTTAGGTTCATGTTTGACCTGGTTTCAAACAACGGTTTCATGTCTGACTCGAAGTTTAGGTTCATATTTGATCTGGTTTCAAATGACGGTTTCATGTCTGACTCGAGGTTAAGGTTCATGTTTGACCTGGTTTCAAACGACGGGTTCATGTCTGACTCGAGGTTTAGGTACATGTTTGACATGGTTTCAAATGACGGGTTCAATTCTGACTAGAAGTTTAGGCTCATGTTTGACCTTGCTCAAACGACGGGTTCATGTCTGACTCGAAGTTTAGGTTCATGTTTGACCTGGTTTCAAACAACGAGTTCATATCTGAGTCGAAGTTTAGGTTCATGTTTGACCTGAGTTCAAACAAAGGGTTCATGTCTAACTCGAAGTTTAGGTTCATGTTTGACCTAGTTTCAAACAACGGGTTCATGTCTGACTCGAAGTGTAAGTTCAGGTTTGACCTGGTTTCAAACGAGGGGTTCATGTCTGACTCAAAGCTTAGGTTCATGTTTGACATGGTTCAAATGACGGGTTCATGTCTGACTCGAAGTTTAGGTTCATGTTTGACCTGGTTTCAAACAACGGGTTCATGTCTGACTCGAAGTTTAGTATCACGTTTGACCTGAGTTCAAACAACGGGTTCATGTCTGACTCGAAGTTTAGGTTCATGTTTGACCTGGTTTCAAACAACAGGTTCATGTCTGAGTCGAAGTTTAGGTTCATGTTTGACCTGGTTTTAAACAACGGATTCATGACTGACTCGAAGTTTAGGTTCATGTTTCACCTGGTTTCAAACAATGGGTTCATGTCTGACTCGAAGTTTAGGTTCATGTTTGACCTGGTTTCAAACAACGAGTTCATATCTGAGTCGAAGTTTAGGTTCATGTTTGACCTGAGTTCAAACAAAGGGTTCATGTCTAACTCGAAGTTTAGGTTCATGTTTGACCTAGTTTCAAACAACGGGTTCATGTCTGACTCGAAGTTTAGGTTCAGGTTTGACCTGGTTTCAAACGAGGGGTTCATGTCTGACTCAAAGCTTAGGTTCATGTTTGACATGGTTCAAATGACGGGTTCATGTCTGACTCGAAGTTTAGGTTCATGTTTGACCTGGTTTCAAACAACGGGTTCATGTCTGACTCGAAGTTTAGTATCACGTTTGACCTGAGTTCAAACAACGGGTTCATGTCTGACTCGAAGTTTAGGTTCATGTTTGACCTGGTTTCAAACAACAGGTTCATGTCTGACTCGAAGTTTAGGTTCATGTTTGACCTGGTTTTAAACAACGGGTTCATGACTGACTCGAAGTTTAGGTTCATGTTTCACCTGGTTTCAAACAATGGGTTCATGTCTGACTCGAAGTTTAGGTTCATGTTTGACCTGGTTTCAAACGACGGGTTCATGTCTGACTCGAGGTTTAGGTACATGTTTGACATGGTTTCAAATGACAGGTTCATGTCTGACTAGAAGTTTAGGCTCATGTTTGACCTTGTTCAAACGACGGGTTCATGTCTGACTCGAAGTTTTGGTTCATGTTTGACCTGGTTTCAAACAACGGGTTCATATCTGACTCGAAGTTTAGGTTCATGTTTGACCTGAGTTCAAACAAAGGGTTCATGTCTAACTCGAAGTTTAGGTTCATGTTTGACCTAGTTTCAAACAACGGGTTCATGTCTGACTCGAAGTTTAAGTTGATGTTTGACCTGGCTTCAAATGACGGGTTCATGTCTGACTCGAAGTTTCGGTTCATGTTTGACCTGGTTTCAAACAACAGGTTCATGTCTGACTCGAAGTTTAGGTTCATGTTTAACTTGGTTTCAAACAACGGGTTCATGTCTAACTCGAAGTTTAGGTTTAGGTTTGACCTGGTTTCAAACGACGGGTTCATGTCTGACTCGAAGCTTAGGTTCATGTTTGACCTGGCTTTAAACTATGGATTCTTGTCTAAATCGAAGTTTAGGATCATGTTTGACCTGGTTTCAAACAACGGGTTCATGTCTGACTCGAAGTTTAGGTTCATGTTTGACCTTGTTTCAAACGACGGGTTCATGTCTAACTTGATGTTTAGGTTCATGTTTGACCTGGTTTCAAACAACTTGTTCATGTCTGAATCGAAGTTTAGGTTCATGTTTGACCTGGTTTCAAACAACGGGTTCATGTTTGACTCAAAGTTTAGGTTCATGTTTGACCTGGTTTCAAACAACGGTTTCATGTCTGACTCGAAGTTTAGGTTCATATTTGATCTGGTTTCAAATGACGGTTTCATGTCTGACTCGAGGTTTAGGTTCATGTTTGACCTGGTTTCAAACGACGGGTTCATGTCTGACTCGAGGTTTAGGTACATGTTTGACATGGTTTCAAATGACGGGTTCAATTCTGACTAGAAGTTTAGGCTCATGTTTGACCTTGCTCAAACGACGGGTTCATGTCTGACTCGAAGTTTAGGTTCATGTTTGACCTGGTTTCAAACAACGAGTTCATATCTGAGTCGAAGTTTAGGTTCATGTTTGACCTGAGTTCAAACAAAGGGTTCATGTCTAACTCGAAGTTTAGGTTCATGTTTGACCTAGTTTCAAACAACGGGTTCATGTCTGACTCGAAGTGTAAGTTCAGGTTTGACCTGGTTTCAAACGAGGGGTTCATGTCTGACTCAAAGCTTAGGTTCATGTTTGACATGGTTCAAATGACGGGTTCATGTCTGACTCGAAGTTTAGGTTCATGTTTGACCTGGTTTCAAACAACGGGTTCATGTCTGACTCGAAGTTTAGTATCACGTTTGACCTGAGTTCAAACAACGGGTTCATGTCTGACTCGAAGTTTAGGTTCATGTTTGACCTGGTTTCAAACAACAGGTTCATGTCTGAGTCGAAGTTTAGGTTCATGTTTGACCTGGTTTTAAACAACGGATTCATGACTGACTCGAAGTTTAGGTTCATGTTTCACCTGGTTTCAAACAATGGGTTCATGTCTGACTCGAAGTTTAGGTTCATGTTTGACCTGGTTTCAAACGACGGGTTCATGTCTGACTCGAGGTTTAGGTACATGTTTGACATGGTTTCAAATGACAGGTTCATGTCTGACTAGAAGTTTAGGCTCATGTTTGACCTTGTTCAAACGACGGGTTCATGTCTGACTCGAAGTTTTGGTTCATGTTTGACCTGGTTTCAAACAACGGGTTCATATCTGACTCGAAGTTTAGGTTCATGTTTGACCTGAGTTCAAACAAAGGGTTCATGTCTAACTCGAAGTTTAGGTTCATGTTTGACCTAGTTTCAAACAACGGGTTCATGTCTGACTCGAAGTTTAAGTTGATGTTTGACCTGGCTTCAAATGACGGGTTCATGTCTGACTCGAAGTTTCGGTTCATGTTTGACCTGGTTTCAAACAACAGGTTCATGTCTGACTTGAAGTTTAGGTTCATGTTTAACTTGGTTTCAAACAACGGGTTCATGTCTGACTCGAAGTTTAGGTTTAGGTTTGACCTGGTTTCAAACGACGGGTTCATGTCTGACTCGAAGCTTAGGTTCATGTTTGACCTGGCTTTAAACTACGGATTCTTGTCTAAATCGAAGTTTAGGATCATGTTTGACCTGGTTTCAAACAACGGGTTCATGTCTGACTCGAAGTTTAGGTTCATGTTTGACCTTGTTTCAAACGACGGGTTCATGTCTGACTCGAGGTTTAGGTACATGTTTGACATGGTTTCAAATGACGGGTTCAATTCTGACTAGAAGTTTAGGCTCATGTTTGACCTTGCTCAAACGACGGGTTCATGTCTGACTCGAAGTTTAGGTTCATGTTTGACCTGGTTTCAAACAACGAGTTCATATCTGAGTCGAAGTTTAGGTTCATGTTTGACCTGAGTTCAAACAAAGGGTTCATGTCTAACTCGAAGTTTAGGTTCATGTTTGACCTAGTTTCAAACAACGGGTTCATGTCTGACTCGAAGTTTAGGTTCAGGTTTGACCTGGTTTCAAACGAGGGGTTCATGTCTGACTCAAAGCTTAGGTTCATGTTTGACATGGTTCAAATGACGGGTTCATGTCTGACTCGAAGTTTAGGTTCATGTTTGACCTGGTTTCAAACAACGGGTTCATGTCTGACTCGAAGTTTAGTATCACGTTTGACCTGAGTTCAAACAACGGGTTCATGTCTGACTCGAAGTTTAGGTTCATGTTTGACCTGGTTTCAAACAACAGGTTCATGTCTGACTCGAAGTTTAGGTTCATGTTTGACCTGGTTTTAAACAACGGGTTAATGACTGACTCGAAGTTTAGGTTCATGTTTCACCTGGTTTCAAACAATGGGTTCATGTCTGACTCGAAGTTTAGGTTCATGTTTGACCTGGTTTCAAACGACGGGTTCATGTCTGACTCGAGGTTTAGGTACATGTTTGACATGGTTTCAAATGACAGGTTCATGTCTGACTAGAAGTTTAGGCTCATGTTTGACCTTGTTCAAACGACGGGTTCATGTCTGACTCGAAGTTTTGGTTCATGTTTGACCTGGTTTCAAACAACGGGTTCATATCTGACTCGAAGTTTAGGTTCATGTTTGACCTGAGTTCAAACAAAGGGTTCATGTCTAACTCGAAGTTTAGGTTCATGTTTGACCTAGTTTCAAACAACGGGTTCATGTCTGACTCGAAGTTTAAGTTGATGTTTGACCTGGCTTCAAATGACGGGTTCATGTCTGACTCGAAGTTTCGGTTCATGTTTGACCTGGTTTCAAACAACAGGTTCATGTCTGACTCGAAGTTTAGGTTCATGTTTAACTTGGTTTCAAACAACGGGTTCATGTCTAACTCGAAGTTTAGGTTTAGGTTTGACCTGGTTTCAAACGACGGGTTCATGTCTGACTCGAAGCTTAGGTTCATGTTTGACCTGGCTTTAAACTATGGATTCTTGTCTAAATCGAAGTTTAGGATCATGTTTGACCTGGTTTCAAACAACGGGTTCATGTCTGACTCGAAGTTTAGGTTCATGTTTGACCTTGTTTCAAACGACGGGTTCATGTCTAACTTGATGTTTAGGTTCATGTTTGACCTGGTTTCAAACAACTTGTTCATGTCTGAATCGAAGTTTAGGTTCATGTTTGACCTGGTTTCAAACAACGGGTTCATGTTTGACTCAAAGTTTAGGTTCATGTTTGACCTGGTTTCAAACAACGGTTTCATGTCTGACTCGAAGTTTAGGTTCATATTTGATCTGGTTTCAAATGACGGTTTCATGTCTGACTCGAGGTTTAGGTTCATGTTTGACATGGTTTCAAATGACGGGTTCATGTCTGACTAGAAGTTTAGGCTCATGTTTTACCTGGTTCAAACGACGGGTTCATGTCTGACTGGAAGTTTAGGTTCATATTTGACCTGGTTTCAAACAACGAGTTCATATCTGACTCGAATTTTAGGTTCATGTTTGACCTGAGTTCAAACAACGGGTTCATGTTTGACTCGAAGTTTAGGTTCATGTTTGACCTAGTTTCAAACAACGGGTTCATGTCTGACTCGAAGTTTAAGTTCATGTTTGACCTGGCTTCAAATGACGGGTTCATGTCTGACTCGAAGTTTAGGTTCATGTATGACCTGGTTTCAAACAATAGGTTCATGTCTGACTCGAAGCTTAGGTTCATGTTTGACTTGGTTTCAAACGATGGGGGCATGTCTGACTCGATGTTTAGGTTCATGTTTGACCTGGTTTCAAATAGCGGGTTCATGTCTGATTCGAAGTTTAGGTTCATGTTTGACCTGGTTTCAAACAACGGGTTCATGTCTGACTCGAAGTTTAGGTTCATGTTTGACCTGGTTTCAAACAACGGGTTCATGTCTGACTCGAAGTTTAGTTTCATGTTTGACCTGAGTTCAACATCGGGTTCATGTCTGACTCGAAGTTTAGGTTCATGTTTGACCTGGTTTCAAACAACGGGTTCATATCTGACTCGAAGTTTAGGTTCATGTTTGACCTGATTTCAAACAAAGGGTTCATGTCTAACTCGAAGTTTAGGTTCATGTTTGACCTAGTTTCAAACAACGGGTTCATGTCTGACTCGAAGTTTAAGTTGATGTTTGACCTGGCTTCAAATGACGGGTTCATGTCTGACTCGAAGTTTCGGTTCATGTTTGACCTGGTTTCAAACAACAGGTTCATGTCTGACTCGAAGTTTAGGTTCATGTTTAACTTGGTTTCAAACAACGGGTTCATGTCTGACTCGAAGTTTAGGTTTAGGTTTGACCTGGTTTCAAACGACGGGTTCATGTCTGACTCGAAGCTTAGGTTCATGTTTGACCTGGCTTTCAACGACGGATTCTTGTCTAAATCGAAGTTTAGGATCATGTTTGACCTGGTTTCAAACAACGGGTTCATGTCTGACTCGAAGTTTAGGTTCATGTTTGACCTTGTTTCAAACGACGGGTTCATGTCTGACTCAATGTTTAGGTTCATGTTTGACCTGGTTTCAAACAACTTGTTCATGTCTGAATCGAAGTTTAGGTTCATGTTTGACCTGGTTTCAAACAACGGGTTCATGTTTAATTCGAAGTTTAGGTTCATGTTTGACCTGGTTTCAAACAACGGGTTCATATCTGACTCGAAGTTTAGGTTCATATTTGATCTGGTTTCAAATAACGGTTTCATGTCTGACTCGAGGTTTAGGTTCATGTTTGACATGGTTTCAAATGACGGGTTCATGTCTGACTGGAAGTTTAGGTTCATGTTTGACCTGGTTTCAAACAACGAGTTCATATCTGACTCGAATTTTAGGTTCATGTTTGACCTGAGTTCAAACAACGGGTTCATGTCTGACTCGAAGCTTAGGTTCATGTTTGGCCTAGTTTCAAACAACGGGTTCATGTCTGACTCGAAGTTTAAGTTCATGTTTGACCTGGCTTCAAATGACGGGTTCATGTCTGACTCGAAGTTTAGGTTCATGTATGACCTGGTTTCAAACAACAGGTTCATGTCTGACTCGAAGTTTAGGTTCATGTTTGACCTGGTTTCAACCAACGGGTTCATGTCTGACTCGAAGTTTAGGTTCAGGTTGGACCTGGTTTCAAACGAGGGGTTTATGTCTGACTCGAAGCTTAGGTTCATGTTTGACCTGGTTCAAATGACGGGTTCATGTCTGACTCGAAGTTTAGGTTCATGTTTGACCTGGTTTCAAACAACGGGTTCATGTCTGACTCGAAGTTTAGGTTCATGTTTGACCTGGTTTCAAACAACGGGTTCATGTCTGACTCGAAGTTTAGTTTCATGTTTGACCTGAGTTCAACATCGAGTTCATGTCTGACTCGAAGTTTAGGTTCATGTTTGACCTGGTTTCAAACAACGGGTTCATATCTGACTCGAAGTTTAGGTTCATGTTTGACCTGATTTCAAACAAAGGGTTCATGTCTAACTCGAAGTTTAGGTTCATGTTTGACCTAGTTTCAAACAACGGGTTCATGTCTGACTCGAAGTTTAAGTTGATGTTTGACCTGGCTTCAAATGACGGGTTCATGTCTGACTCGAAGTTTCGGTTCATGTTTGACCTGGTTTCAAACAACAGGTTCATGTCTGACTCGAAGTTTAGGTTCATGTTTAACTTGGTTTCAAACAACGGGTTCATGTCTGACTCGAAGTTTAGGTTTAGGTTTGACCTGGTTTCAAACGACGGGTTCATGTCTGACTCGAAGCTTAGGTTCATGTTTGACCTGGCTTTCAACGACGGATTCTTGTCTAAATCGAAGTTTAGGATCATGTTTGACCTGGTTTCAAACAACGGGTTCATGTCTGACTCGAAGTTTAGGTTCATGTTTGACCTTGTTTCAAACGACGGGTTCATGTCTGACTCAATGTTTAGGTTCATGTTTGACCTGGTTTCAAACAACTTGTTCATGTCTGAATCGAAGTTTAGGTTCATGTTTGACCTGGTTTCAAACAACGGGTTCATGTTTAATTCGAAGTTTAGGTTCATGTTTGACCTGGTTTCAAACAACGGGTTCATATCTGACTCGAAGTTTAGGTTCATATTTGATCTGGTTTCAAATGACGGTTTCATGTCTGACTCGAGGTTTAGGTTCATGTTTGACATGGTTTCAAATGACGGGTTCATGTCTGACTGGAAGTTTAGGTTCATGTTTGACCTGGTTTCAAACAACGAGTTCATATCTGACTCGAATTTTAGGTTCATGTTTGACCTGAGTTCAAACAACGGGTTCATGTCTGACTCGAAGCTTAGGTTCATGTTTGGCCTAGTTTCAAACAACGGGTTCATGTCTGACTCGAAGTTTAAGTTCATGTTTGACCTGGCTTCAAATGACGGGTTCATGTCTGACTCGAAGTTTAGGTTCATGTATGACCTGGTTTCAAACAACAGGTTCATGTCTGACTCGAAGTTTAGGTTCATGTTTGACCTGGTTTCAACCAACGGGTTCATGTCTGACTCGAAGTTTAGGTTCAGGTTGGACCTTGTTTCAAACGAGGGGTTTATGTCTGACTCGAAGCTTAGGTTCATGTTTGACCTGGTTCAAATGACGGGTTCATGTCTGACTCGAAGTTTAGGTTCATGTTTGACCTGGTTTCAAACAACGGGTTCATGTCTGACTCGAAGTTTAGTTTCATGTTTGACCTGAGTTCAACATCGGGTTCATGTCTGACTCGAAGTTTAGGTTCATGTTTGACCTGGTTTCAAACAACGGGTTCATGTCTGACTCGATGTTTAGGTTCATGTTTGACCTGGTTTCAAACAACGGGTTCATGTCTGACTCGATGTTTAGGTTCATGTTTTACCTGGTTTTAAACAACGGGTTCATGACTGACTCGAAGTTTAGGTTCATGTTTCACCTGGTTTCAAACAACGGGTTCATGTCTGATTCGAAGTTTAGGTTCATGTTTGACCTGGTTTCAAACGACGGGTTCATGTCTGACTCGAGGTTTAGGTTCATGTTTGACATGGTTTCGAATGACGGGTTCATGTCTGACTAGAAGTTTAGGTTCATGTTTGACCTGGTTCAAACGACGGGTTCATGTCTGACTCGAAGTTTAGTTTCATGTTTGACCTGAGTTCAAACAACGGGTTCATGTCTGACTCGAAGTTTAGGTTCATGTTTGACCTGGTTTCAAACAACGGGTTCATGTCTGACTCGATGTTTAGGTTCATGTTTGACCTGGTTTCAAACAACAGGTTCATGTCTGACTCGAAGTTTAGGTTCAAGTTTGACCTGGTTTTAAACAACGGGTTCATGACTGACTCAAAGTTTAGGTTCATGTTTCACCTGGTTTCAAACAATGGGTTCATGTCTGACTCGAAGTTTAGGTTCATGTTTGACCTGGTTTCAAACGACGGGTTCATGTCTGACTCGAGGTTTAGGTACAAGTTTGACATGGTTTCAAATGACGGGTTCATGTCTGACTTGAAGTTTAGGCTCATGTTTGACCTTGTTCAAACGACGGGTTCATGTCTGACTCGAAGTTTAGGTTCATGTTTGACCTGGTTTCAAACAACGAGTTCATATCTGACTCGAAGTTTAGGTTCATGTTTGACCTGAGTTCAAACAAAGGGTTCATGTCTAACTCGAAGTTTAGGTTCATGTGTGACCTAGTTTCAAACAACGGGTTCATGTCTGACTCGAAGTTTAAGTTCATGTTTGACCTGGCTTCAAATGACGGGTTCATGTCTGACTCGAAGTTTAGTTTCATGTTTTACCTGAGTTCAAACAACGGGTTCATGTTTGACTCGAAGTTTAGGTTCATGTTTGACCTGGTTTCAAACAACGGGTTCATGTCTGACTCGATGTTTACGTTCATGTTTGACCTGATTTCAAACAAAGGGTTCATGTCTAACTCGAAGTTTAGGTTCATGTTTGACCTAGTTTCAAACAACGGGTTCTTGTCTGACTCGAAGTTTAAGTTGATGTTTGACCTGGCTTCAAATGACGGGTTCATGTCTGACTCGAAGTTTCGGTTCATGTTTGACCTGGTTTCAAACAACAGGTTCATGTCTGACTCGAAGTTTAGGTTCATGTTTAACTTGGTTTCAAACAACGGGTTCATGTCTGACTCGAAGTTTAGGTTTAGGTTTGACCTGGTTTCAAACGACGGGTTCATGTCTGACTCGAAGCTTAGGTTCATGTTTGACCTGGCTTTAAACGACGGATTCTTGTCTAAATCGAAGTTTAGGATCATGTTTGACCTGGTTTCAAACAACGGGTTCATGTCTGACTCGAAGTTTAGGTTCATGTTTGACCTTGTTTCAAACGACGGGTTCATGTCTGACTCAATGTTTAGGTTCATGTTTGACCTGGTTTCAAACAACTTGTTCATGTCAGAATCGAAGTTTAGGTTCATGTTTGACCTGGTTTCAAACAACGGGTTCATGTTTAATTCGAAGTTTAGGTACATGTTTGACCTGGTTTCAAACAACGGGTTCATATCTGACTCGAAGTTTAGGTTCATATTTGATCTGGTTTCAAATGACGGTTTCATGTCTGACTCGAGGTTTAGGTTCATGTTTGACATGGTTTCAAATGACGGGTTCATGTCTGACTGGAAGTTTAGGTTCATGTTTGACCTGGTTTCAAACAACGAGTTCATATCTGACTCGAATTTTAGGTTCATGTTTGACCTGAGTTCAAACAACAGGTTCATGTCTGACTCGAAGCTTAGGTTCATGTTTGACCTAGTTTCAAACAACGGGTTCATGTCTGACTCGAAGTTTAAGTTCATGTTTGACCTGGCTTCAAATGACGGGTTCATGTCTGACTCGAAGTTTAGGTTCATGTATGACCTGGTTTCAAACAACAGGTTCATGTCTGACTCGAAGTTTAGGTTCATGTTTGACCTGGTTTCAACCAACGGGTTCATGTCTGACTCGAAGTTTAGATTCAGGTTGGACCTGGTTTCAAACGAGGGGTTTATGTCTGACTCGAAGCTTAGGTTCATGTTTGACCTGGTTCAAATGACGGGTTCATGTCTGACTCGAAGTTTAGGTTCATGTTTGACCTGGTTTCAAACAACGGGTTCATGTCTGACTCGAAGTTTAGTTTCATGTTTGACCTGAGTTCAACATCGGGTTCATGTCTGACTCGAAGTTTAGGTTCATGTTTGACCTGGTTTCAAACAACGGGTTCATGTCTGACTCGATGTTTAGGTTCATGTTTGACCTGGTTTCAAACAACGGGTTCATGTCTGACTCGATGTTTAGGTTCATGTTTTACCTGGTTTTAAACAACGGGTTCATGACTGACTCGAAGTTTAGGTTCATGTTTCACCTGGTTTCAAACAACGGGTTCATGTCTGATTCGAATTTAGGTTCATGTTTGACCTGGTTTCAAACGACGGGTTCATGTCTGACTCGAGGTTTAGGTTCATGTTTGACATGGTTTCGAATGACGGGTTCATGTCTGACTAGAAGTTTAGGTTCATGTTTGACCTGGTTCAAACGACGGGTTCATGTCTGACTCGAAGTTTAGTTTCATGTTTGACCTGAGTTCAAACAACGGGTTCATGTCTGACTCGAAGTTTAGGTTCATGTTTGACCTGGTTTCAAACAACGGGTTCATGTCTGACTCGATGTTTAGGTTCATGTTTGACCTGGTTTCAAACAACAGGTTCATGTCTGACTCGAAGTTTAGGTTCAAGTTTGACCTGGTTTTAAACAACGGGTTCATGACTGACTCAAAGTTTAGGTTCATGTTTCACCTGGTTTCAAACAATGGGTTCATGTCTGACTCAAAGTTTAGGTTCATGTTTGACCTGGTTTCAAACGACGGGTTCATGTCTGACTCGAGGTTTAGGTACAAGTTTGACATGGTTTCAAATGATGGGTTCATGTCTGACTAGAAGTTTAGGCTCATGTTTGACCTTGTTCAAACGACGGGTTCATGTCTGACTCGAAGTTTAGGTTCATGTTTGACCTGGTTTCAAACAACGAGTTCATATCTGACTCGAAGTTTAGGTTCATGTTTGACCTGAGTTCAAACAAAGGGTTCATGTCTAACTCGAAGTTTAGGTTCATGTGTGACCTAGTTTCAAACAACGGGTTCATGTCTGACTCGAAGTTTAAGTTCATGTTTGACCTGGCTTCAAATGACGGGTTCATGTCTGACTCGAAGTTTAGTTTCATGTTTTACCTGAGTTCAAACAACGGGTTCATGTTTGACTCGAAGTTTAGGTTCATGTTTGACCTGGTTTCAAACAACGGGTTCATGTCTGACTCGATGTTTACGTTCATGTTTGACCTGGTTTCAAACAACAGGTTCATGTCTGACTCGAAGTTTAGGTTCATGTTTGACCTGGTTTTAAACAACGGGTTCATGACTGACTCGAAGTTTAGGTTCATGTTTCACCTGGTTTTAAACAACGGGTTCATGACTGACTCGAAGTTTAGGTTCATGTTTCATCTAGTTTCAAACAACGGGTTCATGTCTGACTCGAAGTTTAGGTTCATGTTTGACCTGGTTTCAAACGACGGGTTCATGTCTGACTCGAGGTTTAGGTACATGTTTGACATGGTTTCAAATGACGGGTTCATGTCTGACTAGAAGTTTAGGCTCATGTTTGACCTTGTTCAAACGACGGGTTCATGTCTGACTCGAAGTTTAGGTTCATGTTTGACCTGGTTTCGAACAACGAGTTCATATCTGACTCGAAGTTTAGGTTCATGTTTGACCTGAGTTCAAACAAAGGGTTCATGTCTAACTCGAAGTTTAGGTTCATGTTTGACCTAGTTTCAAACAACGGGTTCACGTCTGACTCGAAGTTTAGGTTCAGGTTTGACCTGGTTTCAAACGAGGGGTTCATGTCTGACTCGAAGCTTAGGTTCATGTTTGACATGGTTCAAATGACGGGTTCATGTCTGACTCGAAGTTTAGGTTCATGTTTGACCTGGTTTCAAACAACGGGTTCATGTGTGACTCGAAGTTTAGTTTCATGTTTGACCTGATTTCAAACAACGGGTTCATGTCTGACTCGAAGTTTAGGTTCATGTTTGACCTGGTTTCAAACAACGGGTTCATGTCTGACTCGATGTTTAGGTTCATGTTTGACCTGGTTTCAAACAACAGGTTCATGTCTGACTCGAAGTTTAGGTTCAAGTTTGACCTGGTTTTAAACAACGGGTTCATGACTGACTCGAAGTTTAGGTTCATGTTTCACCTGGTTTGAAACAATGGGTTCATGTCTGACTCGAAGTTTAGGTTCATGTTTGACTTGGTTTCAAACGACGGGTTCATGTCTGACTCGAGGTTTAGGTACATGTTTGACATGGTTTCAAATGACGGGTTCATGTCTGACTAGAAGTTTAGGCTCATGTTTGACCTTGTTCAAACGACGGGTTCATGTCTGACTCAAAGTTTAGGTTCATGTTTGACCTGGTTTCAAACAACGAGTTCATATCTGACTCGAGGTTTAGGTTCATGTTTGACCTGAGTTCAAACAAAGGGTTCATGTCTAACTCGAAGTTTAGGTTCATGTGTGACCTAGTTTCAAACACCGAGTTCATGTCTGACTCGAAGTTTAAGTTCATGTTTGACCTGGCTTAAAATGACGGGTTCATGTCTGACTCGAAGTTTAGTTTCATGTTTTGCCAGAGTTCAAACAACGGGTTCATGTCTGACTCGAAGTTTTGGTTCATGTTTGACCTGGTTTCAAACAACGGGTTCATGTCTGACTCGATGTTTAGGTTCATGTTTGACCTGGTTTCAAACAACAGGTTCATGTCTGACTCGAAGTTTAGGTTCATGTTTGACCTGGTTTTAAACAACGGGTTCATGACTGACTCGAAGTTTAGGTTCATGTTTCACCTGGTTTCAAACAACGGGTTCATGTCTGACTCGAAGTTTAGGTTCATGTTTGACCTGGTTTCAAACGACGGGTTCATGTCTGACTCGAAGTTTAGGTTCATGTTTGACCTGGTTTCAAACGACGGGTTCATGTCTGACTCGAGGTTCAGGCTCATGTTTGACATGGTTTCAAATGACGGGTTCATGTCTGACTAGAAGTTTAGGCTCATGTTTGACCTGGTTTCAAACGACGGGTTCATGTCTGACTCGAAGTTTAGGTTCAAGTTTGACCTGGTTTTAAACAACGGGTTCATGACTGACTCGAAGTTTAGGTTCATGTTTGACCTGAGTTCCAACAAAGGGTTCATGTCTAACTCGAAGTTTAGATTCATGTTTGACTTGGTTTCAAACGACGGGTTCATGTCTGACTCGAGGTTTAGGTACATGTTTGACATGGTTTCAAATGACGGGTTCATGTCTGACTAGAAGTTTAGGCTCATGTTTGACCTTGTTCAAACGACGGGTTCATGTCTGACTCAAAGTTTTGGTTCATGTTTGACCTGGTTTCAAACAACGAGTTCGTATCTGACTCGAAGTTTAGGTTCATGTTTGACCTGAGTTCAAACCAAGGGTTCATGTCTAACTCGAAGTTTAGGTTCATGTGTGACCTAGTTTCAAACAACGGGTTCATGTCTGACTCGAAGTTTAAGTTCATGTTTGACCTGGCTTCAAATGACGGGTTCATGTCTGACTTGAAGTTTAGTTTCATGTTTTACCAGAGTTCAAACAACGGGTTCATGTCTGACTCGAAGTTTAGGTTCATGTTTGACCTGGTTTCAAACAACGGGTTCATGTCTGACTCGATGTTTAGGTTCATGTTTGACCTGGTTTCAAACAACAGGTTCATGTCTGACTCGAAGTTTAGGTTCATGTTTGACCTGGTTTTAAACAACGGGTTCATGACTGACTCGAAGTTTAGGTTCATGTTTCACCTGGTTTCAAACAACGGGTTCATGTCTGACTCGAAGTTTAGGTTCATGTTTGACATGGTTTCAAACGATGGGTTCATGTCTGACTCGAGGTTTAGGTACATGTTTGACATGGTTTCAAATGACAGGTTCATGTCTGACTAGAAGTTTAGGCTCATGTTTGACCTTGTTCAAACGACGGGTTCATGTCTGACTCGAAGTTTAGGTTCATGTTTGACCTGGTTTCGAACAACGAGTTCATATCTGACTCGAAGTTTAGGTTCATGTTTGACCTGAGTTCAAACAAAGGGTTCATGTCTAACTCGAAGTTTAGGTTCATGTTTGACCTAGTTTCAAACAACGGGTTCACGTCTGACTCGAAGTTTAGGTTCAGGTTTGACCTGGTTTCAAACGAGGGGTTCATGTCTGACTCGAAGCTTAGGTTCATGTTTGACATGGTTCAAATGACGGGTTCATGTCTGACTCGAAGTTTAGGTTCATGTTTGACCTGGTTTCAAACAACGGGTTCATGTGTGACTCGAAGTTTAGTTTCATGTTTGACCTGATTTCAAACAACGGGTTCATGTCTGACTCGAAGTTTAGGTTCATGTTTGACCTGGTTTCAAACAACGGGTTCATGTCTGACTCGATGTTTAGGTTCATGTTTGACCTGGTTTCAAACAACAGGTTCATGTCTGACTCGAAGTTTAGGTTCAAGTTTGACCTGGTTTTAAACAACGGGTTCATGACTGACTCGAAGTTTAGGTTCATGTTTCACCTGGTTTGAAACAATGGGTTCATGTCTGACTCGAAGTTTAGGTTCATGTTTGACTTGGTTTCAAACGACGGGTTCATGTCTGACTCGAGGTTTAGGTACATGTTTGACATGGTTTCAAATGACGGGTTCATGTCTGACTAGAAGTTTAGGCTCATGTTTGACCTTGTTCAAACGACGGGTTCATGTCTGACTCAAAGTTTAGGTTCATGTTTGACCTGGTTTCAAACAACGAGTTCATATCTGACTCGAGGTTTAGGTTCATGTTTGACCTGAGTTCAAACAAAGGGTTCATGTCTAACTCGAAGTTTAGGTTCATGTGTGACCTAGTTTCAAACACCGAGTTCATGTCTGACTCGAAGTTTAAGTTCATGTTTGACCTGGCTTAAAATGACGGGTTCATGTCTGACTCGAAGTTTAGTTTCATGTTTTGCCAGAGTTCAAACAACGGGTTCATGTCTGACTCGAAGTTTTGGTTCATGTTTGACCTGGTTTCAAACAACGGGTTCATGTCTGACTCGATGTTTAGGTTCATGTTTGACCTGGTTTCAAACAACAGGTTCATGTCTGACTCGAAGTTTAGGTTCATGTTTGACCTGGTTTTAAACAACGGGTTCATGACTGACTCGAAGTTTAGGTTCATGTTTCACCTGGTTTCAAACAACGGGTTCATGTCTGACTCGAAGTTTAGGTTCATGTTTGACCTGGTTTCAAACGACGGGTTCATGTCTGACTCGAAGTTTAGGTTCATGTTTGACCTGGTTTCAAACGACGGGTTCATGTCTGACTCGAGGTTCAGGCTCATGTTTGACATGGTTTCAAATGACGGGTTCATGTCTGACTAGAAGTTTAGGCTCATGTTTGACCTGGTTTCAAACGACGGGTTCATGTCTGACTCGAAGTTTAGGTTCAAGTTTGACCTGGTTTTAAACAACGGGTTCATGACTGACTCGAAGTTTAGGTTCATGTTTGACCTGAGTTCCAACAAAGGGTTCATGTCTAACTCGAAGTTTAGATTCATGTTTGACTTGGTTTCAAACGACGGGTTCATGTCTGACTCGAGGTTTAGGTACATGTTTGACATGGTTTCAAATGACGGGTTCATGTCTGACTAGAAGTTTAGGCTCATGTTTGACCTTGTTCAAACGACGGGTTCATGTCTGACTCAAAGTTTTGGTTCATGTTTGACCTGGTTTCAAACAACGAGTTCGTATCTGACTCGAAGTTTAGGTTCATGTTTGACCTGAGTTCAAACCAAGGGTTCATGTCTAACTCGAAGTTTAGGTTCATGTGTGACCTAGTTTCAAACAACGGGTTCATGTCTGACTCGAAGTTTAAGTTCATGTTTGACCTGGCTTCAAATGACGGGTTCATGTCTGACTTGAAGTTTAGTTTCATGTTTTACCAGAGTTCAAACAACGGGTTCATGTCTGACTCGAAGTTTAGGTTCATGTTTGACCTGGTTTCAAACAACGGGTTCATGTCTGACTCGATGTTTAGGTTCATGTTTGACCTGGTTTCAAACAACAGGTTCATGTCTGACTCGAAGTTTAGGTTCATGTTTGACCTGGTTTTAAACAACGGGTTCATGACTGACTCGAAGTTTAGGTTCATGTTTCACCTGGTTTCAAACAACGGGTTCATGTCTGACTCGAAGTTTAGGTTCATGTTTGACATGGTTTCAAACGATGGGTTCATGTCTGACTCGAGGTTTAGGTACATGTTTGACATGGTTTCAAATGACAGGTTCATGTCTGACTAGAAGTTTAGGCTCATGTTTGACCTGGTTCAAATGACGGGTTCATGTCTGACTCGAAGTTTAGGTTCATGTTTGACCTGGTTTCAAACAACGAGTTCATATCTGACTCGAAGTTTAGGTTCATGTTTAACCTGAGTGCAAACAACGGGATCATGTCTGACTCGAAGTTTAGGTTCATATTTTACCTGGTTTCAAACAACGGGTTCATGTCTGACTCGAAGTTTAAGTTCATGTTTGACCTGGCTTCAAATGACGGGTTCATGTCTGACTCGAAGTTTAGGTTCATGTTTGACCTGGTTTCAAACAACAGGTTCATGTCTGACTTGAAGCTTAGGTTCATGCTTAACTTGGTTTCAAACAACGGGTTCATGTCTGACTCGAAGTTTAGGTTCAGGTTTGACCTAGTTTCAAACGATGGGTTCATGTCTGACTCGAAGCTTAGGTTCATGTTTGACCTGGCTTCAAATGACGGATTCTTGTCTAACTCGAAGTTTAGGTTCATGTTTGACCTGGTTTCAAACAACAGGTTCATGTCTGACTTGAAGCTTAGGTTCATGCTTAACTTGGTTTCAAACAACGGGTTCATGTCTGACTCAAAGTTTAGGTTCAGGTTTGACCTAGTTTCAAACGATGGGTTCATGTCTGACTCGAAGCTTAGGTTCATGTTTGACCTGGCTTCAAATGACGGATTCTTGTCTAACTCGAAGTTTAGGTTCATGTTTGACCTGGTTTCAAACAACGGGTTCATGTCTTACTCGAAGTTTAGGCTCATGTTTGACCTGGTTCAAACGACGGGTTCATGTCTGACTCGATGTTTAGGTTCATGTTTTACCTGGTTTTAAATAGCGGGTTCATGTCTGACTCGAAGTTTAGGTTCAAGTTTGACCTGGTTTTAAACAACGGGTTCATGACTGACTCGAAGTTTAGGTTCATGTTTCACCTGGTTTCAAACAATGGGTTCATGTCTGACTGGAAGTTTAGGTTCATGTTTGACTTGGTTTCAAACGACGGGTTCATGTCTGACTCGAGGTTTAGGTACATGTTTGACATGGTTTCAAATGACGGGTTCATGTCTGACTAGAAGTTTAGGCTCACGTTTGACCTTGTTCAAACGACGGGTTCATGTCTGACTCGAAGTTTTGGTTCATGTTTGACCTGGTTTCAAACAACGAGTTCGTATCTGACTCGAAGTTTAGGTTCATGTTTGACCTGAGTTCAAACAAAGGGTTCATGTCTAACTCCAAGTTTAGGTTCATGTGTGACCTAGTTTCAAACAACGGGTTCATGTCTGACTCGAAGTTTAAGTTCATGTTTGACCTGGCTTCAAATGACGGGTTCATGTCTGACTCGAAGTTTAGTTTCATGTTTTACCAGAGTTCAAACAACGGGTTCATGTCTGACTCGAAGTTTAGGTTCATGTTTGGCCTGGTTTCAAACAACGGGTTCATGTCTGACTCGATGTTTAGGTTCATGTTTGACCTGGTTTCAAACAACAGGTTCATGTCTGACTCGAAGTTTAGGTTCATGTTTGACCTGGTTTTAAACAACGGGATCATGACTGACTCGAAGTTTAGGTTCATGTTTCACCTGGTTTCAAACAACGGGTTCATGTCTGACTCGAAGTTTAGGTTCATGTTTGACATGGTTTCAAACGATGGGTTCATGTCTGACTCGAGGTTTAGGTACATGTTTGACATGGTTTCAAATGACAGGTTCATGTCTGACTAGAAGTTTAGGCTCATGTTTGACCTGGTTCAAACGACGGGTTCATGTCTGACTCGAAGTTTAGGTTCATGTTTGACCTGGTTTCAAACAACGAGTTCATATCTGACTCGAAGTTTAGGTTCATGTTTGACCTGAGTGCAAACAACGGGATCATGTCTGACTCGAAGTTTAGGTTCATATTTTACCTGGTTTCAAACAACGGGTTCATGTCTGAATCGAAGTTTAAGTTCATGTTTGACCTGGCTTCAAATGACGGGTTCATGTCTGACTCGAAGTTTAGGTTCATGTTTGACCTGGTTTCAAACAACAGGTTCATGTCTGACTTGAAGCTTAGGTTCATGCTTAACTTGGTTTCAAACAACGGGTTCATGTCTGACTCGAAGTTTAGGTTCAGGTTTGACCTAGTTTCAAACGATGGGTTCATGTCTGACTCGAAGCTTAGGTTCATGTTTAACCTGGCTTCAAATGACGGATTCTTGTCTAACTCGAAGTTTAGGTTCATGTTTGACCTGGTTTCAAACAACGGGTTCATGTCTTACTCGAAACTTAGGTTCATGTTTGACTTGGTTTCAAACGATGGGGGCATGTCTGACTCGATGTTTAGGTTCATGTTTTACCTGGTTTCAAATAGCGGGTTCATGTCTGACTCGAAGTTTAGGTTCATGTTTGACCTGGTTTCAAACAACGGGTTCATGTTTGATTCGAAGTTTAGGTTCATGTTTGACCTGGTTTCAAACAACGGGTTCATGTCTGACTCGAAGTTTAGGTTCATATTTGACCTGGTTTCAAAAGACGGTTTCATGTCTGACTCGAGGTTTAGGTACATGTTTGACATGGTTTCAAATGACGGGTTCATGTCTGACTAGAAGTTTAGGCTCATGTTTGACCTGGTTTCAAACAACGAGTTCGTATCTGACTCGAAGTTTAGGTTCATGTTTGACCTGAGTTCAAATAAAGGGTTCATGTCTAACTCGAAGTTTAGGTTCATGTGTGACCTAGTTTCAAACAACGGGTTCATGTCTGACTCGAAGTTTAAGTTCATGTTTGACCTGGCTTCAAATGACAGGTTCATGTCTGACTCGAAGTTTAGTTTCATGTTTTACCAGAGTTCAAACAACGGGTTCATGTCTGACTCAAAGTTTAGGTTCATGTTTGACCTGGTTTCAAACAACGGGTTCATGTCTGACTCGATGTTTAGGTTCATGTTTGACCTGGTTTCAAACAACAGGTTCATGTCTGACTCGAAGTTTAGGTTCATGTTTGACCTGGTTTTAAACAACGGGTTCATAACTGACTCGAAGTTTAGGTTCATGTTTCACCTGGTTTCAAACAACGGGTTCATGTCTGACTCGAAGTTTAGGTTCATGTTTGACATGGTTTCAAACGACGGGTTCATGTCTGACTCGAGGTTTAGGTACATGTTTGACATGGTTTCAAATGAGAGGTTCATGTTTGACTAGAAGTTTAGGCTCATGTTTGACCTGGTTCAAACGACGGGTTCATGTCTGACTCGAAGTTTAGGTTCATGTTTGACCTGGTTTCAAACAACGAGTTCATATCTGACTCGAAGTTTAGGTTCATGTTTGACCTGAGTACAAACAACGGGATCATGTCTGACTCGAAGTTTAGGTTCATATTTTACCTGGTTTCAAACAACGGGTTCATGTCTGACTCGAAGTTTAAGTTCATGTTTGACCTGGCTTCAAATGACGGGTTCATGTCTGACTCGAAGTTTAGGTTCATGTTTGACCTGGTTTCAAATAACAGGTTCATGTCTGACTTGAAGCTTAGGTTCATGTTTAACTTGGTTTCAAACAACGGGTTCATGTCTGACTCGAAGTTTAGGTTCAGGTTTGACCTAGTTTCAAACGATGGGTTCATGTCTGACTCGAAGCTTAGGTTCATGTTTGACCTGGCTTCAAATGACGGATTCTTGTCTAACTCGAAGTTTAGGTTCATGTTTGACCTGGTTTCAAACAACGGGTTCATGTCTTACTCGAAGCTTAGGTTCATGTTTGACTTGGTTTCAAACGATGGGGGCATGTCTGACTCGATGTTTAGGTTCATGTTTTACCTGGTTTCAAATAGCGGGTTCATGTCTGACTCGAAGTTTAGGTTCATGTTTGACCTGGTTTCAAACAACGGGTTCATGTCTGACTCGATGTTTAGGTTCATGTTTGACCTGGTTTCAAACAACAGGTTCATGTCTGACTCGAAGTTTAGGTTCATGTTTGACCTGGTTTTAAACAACGGGATCATGACTGACTCGAAGTTTAGGTTCATGTTTCACCTGGTTTCAAACAACGGGTTCATGTCTGACTCGAAGTTTAGGTTCATGTTTGACATGGTTTCAAACGATGGGTTCATGTCTGACTCGAGGTTTAGGTACATGTTTGACATGGTTTCAAATGACAGGTTCATGTCTGACTAGAAGTTTAGGCTCATGTTTGACCTGGTTCAAACGACGGGTTCATGTCTGACTCGAAGTTTAGGTTCATGTTTGACCTGGTTTCAAACAACGAGTTCATATCTGACTCGAAGTTTAGGTTCATGTTTGACCTGAGTGCAAACAACGGGATCATGTCTGACTCGAAGTTTAGGTTCATATTTTACCTGGTTTCAAACAACGGGTTCATGTCTGACTCGAAGTTTAAGTTCATGTTTGACCTGGCTTCAAATGACGGGTTCATGTCTGACTCGAAGTTTAGGTTCATGTTTGACCTGGTTTCAAACAACAGGTTCATGTCTGACTTGAAGCTTAGGTTCATGCTTAACTTGGTTTCAAACAACGGGTTCATGTCTGACTCGAAGTTTAGGTTCAGGTTTGACCTAGTTTCAAACGATGGGTTCATGTCTGACTCGAAGCTTAGGTTCATGTTTGACCTGGCTTCAAATGACGGATTCTTGTCTAACTCGAAGTTTAGGTTCATGTTTGACCTGGTTTCAAAGAACGGGTTCATATCTTACTCGAAGCTTAGGTTCATGTTTGACTTGGTTTCAAACGATGGGGGCATGTCTGACTCGATGTTTAGGTTCATGTTTTACCTGGTTTCAAATAGCGGGTTCATGTCTGACTCGAAGTTTAGGTTCATGTTTGACCTGGTTTCAAACAACGGGTTCATGTTTGATTCGAAGTTTAGGTTCATGTTTGACCTGGTTTCAAACAACGGGTTCATGTCTGACTCGAAGTTTAGGTTCATATTTGACCTGGTTTCAAAAGACGGTTTCATGTCTGACTCGAGGTTTAGGCACATGTTTGACATGGTTTCAAATGACGGGTTCATGTCTGACTAGAAGTTTAGGCTCATGTTTGACCTTGTTCAAACGACGGGTTCATGTCTGACTCGAAGTTTTGGTTCATGTTTGACCTGGTTTCAAACAACGAGTTCGTATCTGACTCGAAGTTTAGGTTCATGTTTGACCTGAGTTCAAACAAAGGGTTCATGTCTAACTCGAAGTTTAGGTTCATGTGTGACCTAGTTTCAAACAACGGGTTCATGTCTGACTCGAAGTTTAAGTTCATGTTTGACCTGGCTTCAAATGACGGGTTCATGTCTGACTCGAAGTTTAGTTTCATGTTTTACCAGAGTTCAAACAACGGGTTCATGTCTGACTCAAAGTTTAGGTTCATGTTTGACCTGGTTTCAAACAACGGGTTCATGTCTGACTCGATGTTTAGGTTCATGTTTGACCTGGTTTCAAACAACAGGTTCATGTCTGACTCGAAGTTTAGGTTCATGTTTGACCTGGTTTTAAACAACGGGTTCATGACTGACTCGAAGTTTAGGTTCATGTTTCACCTGGTTTCAAACAACGGGTTCATGTCTGACTCGAAGTTTAGATTCATGTTTGACATGGTTTCAAACGACGGGTTCATGTCTGACTCGAGGTTTAGGTACATGTTTGACATGGTTTCAAATGACAGGTTCATGTCTGACTAGAAGTTTAGGCTCATGTTTGACCTGGTTCAAACGACGGGTTCATGTCTGACTCGAAGTTTAGGTTCATGTTTGACCTGGTTTCAAACAACGAGTTCATATCTGACTCGAAGTTTAGGTTCATGTTTGACCTGAGTACAAACAAAGGGTTCATGTCTAACTCGAAGTTTAGGTTCATATTTTACCCGGTTTCAAATAACGGGTTCATGTCTGACTCGAAGTTTAAGTTCATGTTTGACCTGGCTTCAAATGACGGGTTCATGTCTGACTCAAAGTTTAGGTTCATGTTTGACCTGGTTTCAAATAACAGGTTCATGTCTGACTTGTAGCTTAGGTTCATGTTTAACTTGGTTTCAAACAACGGGTTCATGTCTGACTCGAAGTTTAGGTTCAGGTTTGACCTAGTTTCAAACGATGGGTTCATGTCTGACTCGAAGCTTAGGTTCATGTTTGACCTGGCTTCAAATGACGGATTCTTGTCTAACTCGAAGTTTAGGTTCATGTTTGACCTGGTTTCAAACAACGGGTTCATGTCTTACTCGAAGCTTAGGTTCATGTTTGACTTGGTTTCAAACGATGGGGGCATGTCTGACTCGATGTTTAGGTTCATGTTTTACCTGGTTTCAAATAGCGGGTTCATGTCTGACTCGAAGTTTAGGTTCATGTTTGACCTGGTTTCAAACAACGGGTTCATGTTTGATTCGAAGTTTAGGTTCATGTTTGACCTGGTTTCAAACAACGGGTTCATGTCTGACTCGAAGTTTAGGTTCATATTTGACCTGGTTTCAAAAGACGGTTTCATGTCTGACTCGAGGTTTAGGTTCATGTTTGACATGGTTTCAAATGACGGGTTCATATCTGACTAGAACTTTAGGCTCATGTTTTACCTGGTTCAAACGACGGGTTCATGTCTGACTGGAAGTTTAGGTTCATGTTTGACCTGGTTTCCAACAACGAGTTCATATCTGACTCGAATTTAAGGTTCTTGTTTGACCTGAGTTCAAACAACGGGTTCATGTCTAACTCGAAGTTTAAGTTCATGTTTGACCTGGTTTCAAACAACAAGTTCATGTCTGACTCGAAGTTTAGGTTCATGTTTGACCTGGTTTCAAACAACGGGTTCATGTCTGACTCGAAGTTTAGGTTCAGGTTTGACCTGGTTTCAAACGAGGGGTTCATGTCTGACTCGAAGCTTAGGTTCATGTTTGACATGGTTCAAATGTCGGGTTCATGTCTGACTCGAAGTTTAGGTTCATGTTTGACCTGGTTTCAAACAACGGGTTCATGTCTGACTCGAAGTTTAGGTTCATGTTTGACCTGGTTTCAAACGACGGGTTCATGTCTGACTCGAAGTTTAGGTTCATGTTTGACTTGGTTTCAAACAACAGGTTCATGTCTGACTCGAAGTTTAGGTTCATGTTTGACCTGGTTTTAAACAACGGGTTTATGGCTGACTCGAAGTTTAGGTTCATGTTTCACCTGGTTTCAAACAACGGGTTCATGTATGACTCGAAGTTTAGGTTCATGTTTGACCTGGTTTCAAACGATGGGTTCATGTCTAACTCGAAGTTTAGGTTCAGGTTTGACCTGGTTTCAAACGAGGGGTTCATGTCTGACTCAAAGCTTAGGTTCATGTTTGACATGGTTCAAATGACGGGTTCATGTCTGACTCGAAGTTTAGGTTCATGTTTGACCTGGTTTCAAACAACGGGTTCATGTCTGACTCGAAGTTTAGTTTCACGTTTGACATGAGTTCAAACAACGGGTTCATGTCTGACTCGAAGTTTAGGTTCATGTTTGACCTGGTTTCAAACAACAGGTTCATGTCTGACTCGAAGTTTAGGTTCATGTTTGACCTGGTTTTAAACAATGGGTTCATGACTGACTCGAAGTTTAGGTTCATGTTTCACCTGGTTTCAAACAATGGGTTCATGTCTGACTCAAAGTTTAGGTTCATGTTTGACCTGGTTTCAAATGACGGGTTCATGTCTGACTCGAGGTTTAGGTACATGTTTGACATAGTTTCAAATGACAGGTTCATGTCTGACTAGAAGTTTAGGCTCATGTTTGACCTTGTTCAAACGACGGGTTCATGTCTTACTCGAAGTTTTGGTTCATGTTTGACCTGGTTTCAAACAACGGGTTCATATCTGACTCGAAGTTTAGGTTCATGTTTGACCTGAGTTCAAACAAAGGGTTCATGTCTAACTCGAAGTTTAGGTTCATGTTTGACCTAGTTTCAAACAACGGGTTCATGTCTGACTCGAAGTTTAAGTTGATGTTTGACCTGGCTTCAAATGACGGGTTCATGTCTGACTCGAAGTTTCGGTTCATGTTTGACCTGGTTTCAAACAACAGGTTCATGTCTGACTCAAAGTTTAGGTTCATGTTTAACTTGGTTTCAAACAACGGGTTCATGTCTGACTCGAAGTTTAGGTTTAGGTTTGACCTGGTTTCAAACGACGGGTTCATGTCTGACTCGAAGCTTAGGTTCATGTTTGACCTGGCTTTAAACGACGGATTCTTGTCTAAATCGAAGTTTAGGATCATGTTTGACCTGGTTTCAAACAACGGGTTCATGTCTGACTCGAAGTTTAGGTTCATGTTTGACCTTGTTTCAAACGACGGGTTCATGTCTGACTTGATGTTTAGGTTCATGTTTGACCTGGTTTCAAACAACTTGTTCATGTCTGAATCGAAGTTTAGGTTCATGTTTGACCTGGTTTCAAACAACGGGTTCATGTTTGATTCGAAGTTTAGGTTCATGTTTGACCTGGTTTCAAACAACGGGTTCATGTCTGACTCGAAGTTTAGGTTCATATTTGATTTGGTTTCAAATGACGGTTTCATGTCTGACTCGAGGTTTAGGTTCATGTTTGACATGGTCTCAAATGACGGGTTCATGTCTGACTAGAAGTTTAGGCTCATGTTTTACCTGGTTCAAATGACGGGTTCATGTCTGACTGGAAGTTTAGGTTCATATTTGACCTGGTTTCAAACAACGAGTTCATATCTGACTCGAATTTTAGGTTAATGTTTGACCTGAGTTCAAACAACGGGTTCATGTCTGACTCGAAGTTTAGGTTCATGTTTGACCTAGTTTCAAACAACGGGTTCATGTCTGACTCGAAGTTTAAGTTCATGTTTGACTTGGCTTCAAATGACGGGTTCATGTCTGACTCGAAGTTTAGGTTCATGTATGACCTGGTTTCCAACAACAGGTTCATGTCTGACTCGAAGTTTAGGTTCATGTTTGACCTGGTTTCAAACAACGGGTTCATGTCTGACTCGAAGTTTAGGTTCAGGTTTGACCTGGTTTCAAACGAGGGGTTTATGTCTGACTCGAAGCTTAGGTTCATGTTTGACCTGGTTAAAATGACGGGTTCATGTCTGACTCGAAGTTTAGGTTCATGTTTGACCTGGTTTCAAACAACGGGTTCATGTCTGACTCGAAGTTTAGTTTCATGTTTGACCTGAATTCAACATCGGGTTCATGTCTGACTCGAAGTTTAGGTTCATGTTTGACCTGGTTTCAAACAACGGGTTCATATCTGACTCGAAGTTTAGGTTCATGTTTGACCTGAGTTCAAACAAAGGGTTCATGTCTAACTCGAAGTTTAGGTTCATGTTTGACCTAGTTTCAAACAACGGGTTCATGTCTGACCCGAAGTTTAAGTTGATGTTTGACCTGGCTTCAAATGACGGGTTCATGTCTGACTCGAAGTTTTGGTTCATGTTTGACCTGGTTTCAAACAACAGGTTCATGTCTGACTCGAAGTTTAGGTTCATGTTTAACTTGGTTTCAAACAACGGGTTCATGTCTGACTCGAAGTTTAGGTTTAGGTTTGACCTGGTTTCAAACGACGGGTTCATGTCTGACTCGAAGCTTAGGTTCATGTTTGACCTGGCTTTAAACGACGGATTCTTGGCTAAATCGAAGTTTAGGATCATGTTTGACCTGGTTTCAAACAACGGGTTCATGTCTGACTCGAAGTTTAGGTTCATGTTTGACCTTGTTTCAAACGACGGGTTCATGTCTGACTCGATTTTTAGGTTCATATTTGACCTGATTTCAAACAACGGGTTCATGTTTGATTCGAAGTTTAGGTTCATGTTTGACCTGGTTTCAAACAACGGGTTCATGTCTGACTCAAAGTTTAGGTTCATATTTGATCTGGTTTCAAATGACGGTTTCATGTCTGACTCGAGGTTTAGGTTCATGTTTGACATGGTTTCAAATGACGGGTTCATGTCTGACTAGAAGTTTAGGCTCATGTTTTACCTGGTTCAAACGACGGGTTCATGTCTGACTGGAAGTTTAGGTTCATGTTTGACCTGGTTTCAAACAACGAGTTCATATCTCACTCGAATTTTAGGTTCATGTTTGACCTGATTTCAAACAACGGGTTCATGTCTGACTCGAAGTTTAGGTTCATGTTTGACCTAGTTTCAAACAACGGGTTCATGTCTGACTCGAAGTTTAAGTTCATGTTTGACCTGGCTTCAAATGACGGGTTCATGTCTGACTCGAAGTTTAGGTTCATGTATGACCTGGTTTCAAACAACAGGTTCATGTTTGACTCGAAGTTTAGGTTCATGTTTGACCTGGTTTCAAACAACGGGTTCATGTCTGACTCGAAGTTTAGGTTCAGGTTTGACCTGGTTTCAAACGAGGGGTTTATGTCTGACTCGAAGCTTAGTTTCATGTTTGACCTGAGTTCAACATCGGGTTCATGTCTGACTCGAAGTTTAGGTTCATGTTTGACCTGGTTTCAAACAACGGGTTCATATCTGACTCGAAGTTTAGGTTCATGTTTGACCTGAGTTCAAACAAAGGGTTCATGTCTAACTCGAAGTTTAGGTTCATGTTTGACCTAGTTTCAAACAACGGGTTCATGTCTGACTCGAAGTTTAAGTTGATGTTTGACCTGGCTTCAAATGACGGGTTCATGTCTGACTCGAAGTTTCGGTTCATGTTTGACCTGGTTTCAAACAACAGGTTCATGTCTGACTCGAAGTTTAGGTTCATGTTTAACTTGGTTTCAACCAACGGGTTCATGTCTGACTCGAAGTTTAGGTTTAGGTTTGACCTGGTTTCAAACGACGGGTTCATGTCTGACTCGAAGCTTAGGTTCATGTTTGACCTGGCTTTAAACGACGGATTCTTGTCTAAATCGAAGTTTAGGATCATGTTTGACCTGGTTTCAAACAACGGGTTCATGTCTGACTCGAAGTTTAGGTTCATGTTTGACCTTGTTTCAAACGACGGGTTCATGTCTGACTCGATGTTTAGGTTCATGTTTGACCTGGTTTCAAACAACTTGTTCATGTCTGAATCGAAGTTTAGGTTCATGTTTGACCTGGTTTCAAACAACGGGTTCATGTTTGATTCGAAGTTTAGGTTCATGTTTGACCTGGTTTCAAACAATGGGTTCATGTCTGACTCGAAGTTTAGGTTCATATTTGATCTGGTTTCAAATGACGGTTTCATGTCTGACTCGAGGTTTAGGTTCATGTTTGACATGGTTTCAAATGACGGGTTCATGTCTGACTAGAAGTTTAGGCTCATGTTTTACCTGGTTCAAACGACGGGTTCATGTCTGACTGGAAGTTTAGGTTCATGTTTGACCTGGTTTCAAACAACGAGTTCATATCTGACTCGAATTTTAGGTTCATGTTTGACCTGAGTTTAAACAACGGGTTCATGTCTGACTCGAAGTTTAGGTTCATGTTTGACCTAGTTTCAAACAACGGGTTCATGTCTGACTCGAAGTTTAAGTTCATGTATGACCTGGTTTCAAACAACAGGTTCATGTCTGACTCGAAGTTTAGGTTCATGTTTGACCTGGTTTCAAACAACGGGTTCATGTCTGACTCGAAGTTTAGGTTCAGGTTTGACCTGGTTTCAAATGAGGGGTTTATGTCTGACTCGAAGCTTAGGTTCATGTTTGACCTGGTTCAAATGACGGGTTCATGTCTGACTCGAAGTTTAGGTTCATGTTTGACCTGGTTTCAAACAACAGGTTCATGTCTGACTCGAAGTTTAGGTTCATGTTTGACCTGGTTTCAAACAACGGGTTCATGTCTGACTCGATGTTTAGGTTCATGTTTGACCTGGTTTCAAATAACGGGTTCATGTCTGACTCGATGTTTAGGTTCATGTTTTACCTGGTTTTAAACAACGGGTTCATGACTGACTCAAAGTTTAGGTTCATGTTTCACCTGGTTTCAAACAACGGGTTCATGTCTGATTCGAAGTTTAGGTTCATGTTTTACCTGGTTTCAAACGACGGGTTCATGTCTGACTCGAGGTTTAGGTTCATGTTTGACATGGTTTCGAATGACGGGTTCATGTCTGACTAGAAGTTTAGGCTCATGTTTGACCTGGTTCAAACGACGGGTTCATGTCTGAGTCGAAGTTTTGGTTCATGATTGACCTGGTTTCAAACAACGAGTTCATATTTGACTCGAAGTTTAGGTTCATGTTTGACCTGAGTTCAAACAACGGGTTCATATCTGACTCGAAATTTAGGTTCATGTTTTACCTGGTTTCAAACAACGGGTTCATGTCTGACTCGAAGTTTAAGTTCATGTTTGACATGGCTTCAAATAACGGGTTCATGTCTGACTCGAAGATTAGGTTCATGTTTGACCTGGTTTCAAACAATGGGTTCATGTCTGACTCGAAGTTTAGGTTCATGTTTGACCTGGTTTCAAACGACGGGTTCATGTCTGACTCGACGTTTAGGATCATGTTTGACCTGGTTTCAAACAACGGGTTCATGTCTGACTCGAAGTTTAGGTTCATGTTTGACCTTGTTTCAAACGACGGGTTCATGTCTGACTTGATGTTTAGGTTCATGTTTGACCTGGTTTCAAACAACTTGTTCATGTCTGACTCGAAGTTTAGGTTCATGTTTGACCTGGTTTCAAACAACGGGTTCATGTTTGATTCGAAGTTTAGGTTCATGTTTCACCTGGTTTCAAACAACGGGTTCATGTCTGACTCGATGTTTAGGTTCATGTTTGACCTGGTTTCAAACAACGGGTTCATGTCTGACTCAATGTTTAGGTTCATGTTTTACCTGGTTTTAAACAACGGGTTCATGACTGACTCGAAGTTTAGGTTCATGTTTCACCTGGTTTCAAACAACGGGTTCATGTCTGATTCGAAGTTTAGGTTCATGTTTGACCTGGTTTCAAACGACGGGTTCATGTCTGACTCAAGGTTTAGGTTCATGTTTGACATGGTTTCGAATGACGGGTTCATGTCTGACTAGAAGTTTAGGCTCATGTTTGACCTGGTTCAAACGACGGGTTCATGTCTGAGTCGAAGTTTTGGTTCATGATTGACCTGGTTTCAAACAACGAGTTCATATTTGACTCGAAGTTTAGGTTCATGTTTGACCTGAGTTCAAACAACGGGTTCATATCTGACTCGAAGTTTAGGTTCATGTTTTACCTAGTTTCAAACAACGGGTTCATGTCTGACTCGAAGTTTAAGTTCATGTTTGACATGGCTTCAAATGACGGGTTCATGTCTGACTCGAAGATTAGGTTCATATTTGACCTGGTTTCAAACAATGGGTTCATGTCTGACTCGAAGTTTAGGTTCATGTTTGACCTGGTTTCAAACGACGGGTTCATGTCTGACTCGACGTTTAGGATCATGTTTGACCTGGTTTCAAACAACGGGTTCATGTCTGACTCGAAGTTTAGGTTCATGTTTGACCTTGTTTCAAACGACGGGTTCATGTCTGACTAGATGTTTAGGTTCATGTTTGACCTGGTTTCAAACAACTTGTTCATGTCTGACTCGAAGTTTAGGGTCATGTTTGACCTGAGTTCAAACAAAGGGTTGATGTCTAACTCAAAGTTTAGGTTCATGTTTGACCTAGTTTCAAACAACGGGTTCATGTCTGACTCGAAGTTTAAGTTGATGTTTGACCTGGCTTCAAATGACGGGTTCATGTCTGACTCGAAGTTTCGGTTCATGTTTGACCTGGTTTCAAATAACAGGTTCATGTCTGACTCGAAGTTTAGGTTCATGTTTAACTTGGTTTCAAACAACGGGTTCATGTCTGACTCGAAGTTTAGGTTTAGGTTTGACCTGGTTTCAAACGACGGGTTCATGTCTGACTCGAAGCTTAGGTTCATGTTTGACCTGGCTTTAAACGACGGATTCTTGTCTAAATCGAAGTTTAGGATCATGTTTGACCTGGTTTCAAACAACGGGTTCATGTCTGACTCGAAGTTTAGGTTCATGTTTGACCTTGTTTCAAACGACGGGTTCATGTCTGACTCGATGTTTAGGTTCATGTTTGACCTGGTTTCAAACAACTTGTTCATGTCTGAATCGAAGTTTAGGTTCATGTTTGACCTGGTTTCAAACAACGGGTTCATGTTTGATTCGAAGTTTAGGTTCATGTTTGACCTGGTTTCAAACAACGGGTTCATGTCTGACTCGAAGTTTAGGTTCATATTTGATCTGGTTTCAAATGACGGTTTCATGTCTGACTCGAGGTTTAGGTTCATGTTTGACATGGTTTCAAATGACGGGTTCATGTCTGACTAGAAGTTTAGGCTCATGTTTTACCTGGTTCAAACGACGGGTTCATGTCTGACTGGAAGTTTAGGTTCATGTTTGACCTGGTTTCAAACAACGAGTTCATATCTGACTCGAATTTTAGGTTCATGTTTGACCTGAGTTTAAACAACGGGTTCATGTCTGACTCGAAGTTTAGGTTCATGTTTGACCTAGTTTCAAACAACGGGTTCATGTCTGACTCGAAGTTTAAGTTCATGTTTGACCTGGCTTCAAATGACGGGTTCATGTCTGACTCGAAGTTTAGGTTCATGTATGACCTGGTTTCAAACAACAGGTTCATGTCTGACTCGAAGTTTAGGTTCATGTTTGACCTGGTTTCAAACAACGGGTTCATGTCTGACTCGAAGTTTAGGTTCAGGTTTGACCTGGTTTCAAATGAGGGGTTTATGTCTGACTCGAAGCTTAGGTTCATGTTTGACCTGGTTCAAATGACGGGTTCATGTCTGACTCGAAGTTTAGGTTCATGTTTGACCTGGTTTCAAACAACAGGTTCATGTCTGACTCGAAGTTTAGTTTCATGTTTGACCTGAGTTCAACATCGGGTTCATGTCTGACTCGAAGTTTAGGTTCATGTTTGACCTGGTTTCAAACAACGGGTTCATGTCTGACTCGATGTTTAGGTTCATGTTTGACCTGGTTTCAAACAACGGGTTCATGTCTGACTCGATGTTTAGGTTCATGTTTTACCTGGTTTTAAACAACGGGTTCATGACTGACTCGAAGTTTAGGTTCATGTTTCACCTGGTTTCAAACAACGGGTTCATGTCTGATTCGAAGTTTAGGTTCATGTTTTACCTGGTTTCAAACGACGGGTTCATGTCTGACTCGAGGTTTAGGTTCATGTTTGATATGGTTTCGAATGACGGGTTCATGTCTGACTAGAAGTTTAGGCTCATGTTTGACCTGGTTCAAACGACGGGTTCATGTCTGAGTCGAAGTTTTGGTTCATGATTGACCTGGTTTCAAACAACGAGTTCATATTTGACTCGAAGTTTAGGTTCATGTTTGACCTGAGTTCAAACAACGGGTTCATATCTGACTCGAAGTTTAGGTTCATGTTTTACCTGGTTTCAAACAACGGGTTCATGTCTGACTCGAAGTTTAAGTTCATGTTTGACATGGCTTCAAATAACGGGTTCATGTCTGACTCGAAGATTAGGTTCATGTTTGACCTGGTTTCAAACAATGGGTTCATGTCTGACTCGAAGTTTAGGTTCATGTTTGACCAGGTTTCAAACGACGGGTTCATGTCTGACTCGACGTTTAGGATCATGTTTGACCTGGTTTCAAACAACGGGTTCATGTCTGACTCGAAGTTTAGGTTATTGTTTGACCTTGTTTCAAACGACGGGTTCATGTCTGACTAGATGTTTAGGTTCATGTTTGACCTGGTTTCAAACAACTTGTTCATGTCTGACTCGAAGTTTAGGTTCATGTTTGACCTGGTTTCAAACAACGGGTTCATGTTTGATTCGAAGTTTAGGTTCATGTTTCACCTGGTTTCAAACAACGGGTTCATGTCTGACTCGATGTTTAGGTTCATGTTTGACCTGGTTTCAAACAACGGGTTCATGTCTGACTCAATGTTTAGGTTCATGTTTTACCTGGTTTTAAACAACGGGTTCATGACTGACTCGAAGTTTAGGTTCATGTTTCACCTGGTTTCAAACAACGGGTTCATGTCTGATTCGAAGTTTAGGTTCATGTTTGACCTGGTTTCAAATGACGGGTTCATGTCTGACTCAAGGTTTAGGTTCATGTTTGACATGGTTTCGAATGACGGGTTCATGTCTGACTAGAAGTTTAGGCTCATGTTTGACCTGGTTCAAACGACGGGTTCATGTCTGAGTCGAAGTTTTGGTTCATGATTGACCTGGTTTCAAACAACGAGTTCATATTTGACTCGAAGTTTAGGTTCATGTTTGACCTGAGTTCAAACAACGGGTTCATATCTGACTCGAAGTTTAGGTTCATGTTTTACCTGGTTTCAAACAACGGGTTCATGTCTGACTCGAAGTTGAAGTTCATGTTTGACATGGCTTCAAATGACGGGTTCATGTCTGACTCGAAGATTAGGGTCATGTTTGACCTGGTTTCAAACAATGGGTTCATGTCTGACTCGAAGTTTAGGTTCATGTTTGACCTGGTTTCAAACGACGGGTTCATGTCTGACTCGACGTTTAGGATCATGTTTGACCTGGTTTCAAACAACGGGTTCATGTCTGACTCGAAGTTTAGGTTCATGTTTGACCTTGTTTCAAACGACGGGTTCATGTCTGACTAGATGTTTAGGTTCATGTTTGACCTGGTTTCAAACAACTTGTTCATGTCTGACTCGAAGTTTAGGGTCATGTTTGACCTGGTTTCAAACAACGGGTTCATGTTTGATTCGAAGTTTAGGTTCATGTTTCACCTGGTTTCAAACAACGGGTTCATGTCTGACTCGAAGTTTAGGTTCATGTTTGACATGGTTTCAAATGACGGGTTCATATCTGACTCGAGATTTAGGTTCATGTTTGACATGGTTTCAAATGACGGGTTCATGTCTGACTAGAAGTTTAGGCTCATGTTTTACCTGGTTCAAACGACGGGTTCATGTCTGACTGGAAGTTTAGGTTCATGTTTGACCTGGTTTCAAACAACGAGTACATATCTGACTCGAATTTTAGGTTCATGTTTGACCTGAGTTCAAACAACGGGTTCATGTCTGACTCGAAGTTTAGGTTCATGTTTGACCTGGCTTCAAATGACAGGTTCATGTCTGACTCGAAGTTTAGGTTCATGTTTGACCTGGTTTCAAACAATGGGTTCATTCTGACACGAAGTTTAGGTTCATGTTTGACCTGGTTTCAAATGACGGGTTCATGTCTGACTCGACGTTTAGGATCATGTTTGACCTGGTTTCAAACAACTTGTTCATGTCTGACTCGAAGTTTAGGTTCAAGTTTTACCTGGTTTCAAACAATGGGTTCATGTCTGACTCGAAGTTTAGGTTCATGTTTTACCTGGTTTCAAACAACGGGTTCATGTCTGACTCGAAGTTTAAGTTCATGTTTGACATGGCTTCAAATGACAGGTTCATGTCTGACTCGAAGTTTAGGTTCATGTTTGACGTGGTTTCAAACAATGGGTTCATTCTGACACGAATTTTAGGTTCATGTTGGACCTGGTTTCAAATGACGGGTTCATGTCTGACTCGACGTTTAGGATCATGTTTGACCTGGTTTCAAACAACTTGTTCATGTCTGACTCGAAGTTTAGGTTCATGTTTGACCTGGTTTCAAACAATGGGTTCATGTCTGACTCAAAGTTTAGGTTCATGTTTGACCTTGTTTCAAACGACGGATTCATGTCTGACTCGATGTTTAGGTTCATGTTTGACCTAGTTTCAAACAACTTGTTCATGTGTGACTCGAAGTTTAGGTTCATGTTGATTCGAAGTTTAGGTTCATGTTTGACCTGGTTTCAAACAACGGGTTCATGTCTGACTCGAAGTTTAGGTTCATATTTGACCTGGTTTTAAATGACGGTTTCATGTTCGACTCAAGGTTTAGGTTCATGTTTGACAAGGTTTCAAATAACGGGTTCATGTCTGACTAGAAGTTTAGGCTCATGTTTTACCTGGTTCAAACGACGGGTTCTTGTCTGACTGGAAGTTTAGGTTCATGTTTGACCTGGTTTCAAACAACGAGTTCATAACTGACTCGAATTTTAGGTTCATGTTTGACCTGAGTTCAAACAACGGGTTCATGTCTGACTCGAAGTTTAGGTTCATGTTTGACCTAGTTTCAAACAACGGGTTCATGTCTGACTCGAAGTTTAGGTTCATGTTTGACATGGTTTCAAATGACGGGTTCATGTCTGACTCGAGATTTAGGTTCATGTTTGACATGGTTTCAAATGACGGGTTCATGTCTGACTAGAAGTTTAGGCTCATGTTTTACCTGGTTCAAACGACGGGTTCATGTCTGACTGGAAGTTTAGGTTCATGTTTTGACCTGGTTTCAAACAACGAGTACATATCTGACTCGAATTTTAGGTTCATGTTTGACCTGAGTTCAAACAACGGGTTCATGTCTGACTCGAAGTTTAGGTTCATGTTTGACCTAGATTCAAACAACGGGTTCATGTCTGACTCAAAGTTTAAGTTCATGTTTGACCTGGCTTCAAATGACGGGTTCATTTCTGACTCGAAGTTTAGGTTCATGTTTGACCTGGTTTCAAACAACAGGTTCATGTCTGACTCGAAGTTTAGGTTCATGTTTGACCTGGTTTCAAACAACGAGTTCATATCTGACTCGAAGTTTAGGTTCATGTTTGACCTGAGTTCAAACAACGGGTTCATGTCTGACTCAAAGTTTAGGTTCATGTTTTACCTGGTTTCAAACAACGGGTTCATGTCTGACTCGAAGTTTAAGTTCATGTTTGACATGGCTTCAAATGACAGGTTCATGTCTGACTCGAAGTTTAGGTTCATGTTTGACGTGGTTTCAAACAATGGGTTCATTCTGACACGAATTTTAGGTTCATGTTGGACCTGGTTTCAAATGACGGGTTCATGTCTGACTCGACGTTTAGGATCATGTTTGACCTGGTTTCAAACAACTTGTTCATGTCTGACTCGAAGTTTAGGTTCATGTTTGACCTGGTTTCAAACAATGGGTTCATGTCTGACTCGAAGTTTAGGTTAATGTTTGACCTTGTTTCAAACGACGGATTCATGTCTGACTCGATGTTTAGGTTCATGTTTGACCTAGTTTCAAACAACTTGTTCATGTGTGACTCGAAGTTTAGGTTCATGTTGATTCGAAGTTTAGGTTCATGTTTGACCTAGTTTCAAACAACGGGTTCATGTCTGACTCGAAGTTTAGGTTCATATTTGACCTGGTTTTAAATGACGGTTTCATGTTCGACTCAAGGTTTAGGTTCATGTTTGACAAGGTTTCAAATAACGGGTTCATGTCTGACTAGAAGTTTAGGCTCATGTTTTACCTGGTTCAAACGACGGGTTCTTGTCTGACTGGAAGTTTAGGTTCATGTTTGACCTGGTTTCAAACAACGAGTTCATATCTGACTCGAATTTTAGGTTCATGTTTGACCTGAGTTCAAACAACGGGTTCATGTCTGACTCGAAGTTTAGGTTCATGTTTGACCTAGTTTCAAACAACGGGTTCATGTCTGACTCGAAGTTTAGGTTCATGTTTGACATGGTTTCAAATGACGGGTTCATGTCTGACTCGAGATTTAGGTTCATGTTTGACATGGTTTCAAATGACGGGTTCATGTCTGACTAGAAGTTTAGGCTCATGTTTTACCTGGTTCAAACGACGGGTTCATGTCTGACTGGAAGTTTAGGTTCATGTTTGACCTGGTTTCAAACAACGAGTACATATCTGACTCGAATTTTAGGTTCATGTTTGACCTGAGTTCAAACAACGGGTTCATGTCTGACTCGAAGTTTAGGTTCATGTTTGACCTAGTTTCAAACAACGGGTTCATGTCTGACTCGAAGTTTAAGTTCATGTTTGACATGGCTTCAAATGACGGGTTCATGTCTGACTCGAAGATTAGGTTCATGTTTGACCTGGTTTCAAACAATGGGTTCATGTCTGACTCGAAGTTTAGGTTCATGCTTGACCTGGTTTCAAACGACGGGTTCATGTCTGACTCGACGTTTAGGATCATGTTTGACCTGGTTTCAAACAACGGGTTCATGTCTGACTCGAAGTTCAGGTTCATGTTTGACCTTGTTTCAAACGACGGGTTCATGTCTGACTAGATGTTTAGGTTCATGTTTGACCTGGTTTCAAACAACTTGTTCATGTCTGACTCGAAGTTTAGGGTCATGTTTGACCTGGTTTCAAACAACGGGTTCATGTTTGATTCGAAGTTTAGGTACATGTTTCACCTGGTTTCAAACAACGGGTTCATGTCTGACTCGAAGTTTAGGTTCATGTTTGACATGGTTTCAAATGACGGGTTCATATCTGACTCGAGATTTAGGTTCATGTTTGACATGGTTTCAAATGACGGGTTCATGTCTGACTAGAAGTTTAGGCTCATGTTTTACCTGGTTCAAACGACGGGTTCATGTCTGACTGGAAGTTTAGGTTCATGTTTGACCTGGTTTCAAACAACGAGTACATATCTGACTCGAATTTTAGGTTCATGTTTGACCTGAGTTCAAACAACGGGTTCATGTCTGACTCGAAGTTTAGGTTCATGTTTGACCTAGTTTCAAACAACGGGTTCATGTCTGACTCAAAATTTAAGTTCATGTTTGACCTGGCTTCAAATGACGGGTTCATTTCTGACTCGAAGTTTAGGTTCATGTTTGACCTGGTTTCAAACAACAGGTTCATGTCTGACTTGAAGTTTAGGTTCATGTTTGACCTGGTTTCAAACAACGAGTTCATATATGACTCGAAGTTTAGGTTCATGTTTGACCTGAGTTCAAACAACGGGTTCATGTCTGACTCAAAGTTTAGGTTCATGTTTTACCTGGTTTCAAACAACGGGTTCATGCCTGACTCGAAGTTTAAGTTCATGTTTGACATGGCTTCAAATGACAGGTTCATGTCTGACTCGAAGTTTAGGTTCATGTTTGACCTGGTTTCAAACAATGGGTTCATTCTGACACGAAGTTTAGGTTCATGTTTGACCTGGTTTCAAATGACGGGTTCATGTCTGACTCGACGTTTAGGATCATGTTTGACCTGGTTTCAAACAACTTGTTCATGTCTGACTCGAAGTTTAGGTTCATGTTTGACCTGGTTTCAAACAATGGGTTCATGTCTGACTCGAAGTTTAGGTTCATGTTTGTCCTTGTTTCAAACGACGGATTCATGTCTGACTCGATGTTTAGGTTCATGTTTGACCTAGTTTCAAACAAGTTGTTCATGTGTGACTCGAAGTTTAGGTTCATGTTGATTCGAAGTTTAGGTTCATGTTTGACCTGGTTTCAAACAACAGGTTCATGTCTGACTCGAAGTTTAGGTTCATATTTGACCTGGTTTTAAATGACGGTTTCATGTTCGACTCAACGTTTAGGTTCATGTTTGACAAGGTTTCAAATGACGGGTTCATGTCTGACTAGAAGTTTAGGCTCATGTTTTACCTGGTTCAAACGACGGGTTCTTGTCTGACTGGAAGTTTAGGTTCATGTTTGACCTGGTTTCAAACAACGAGTTCATATCTGACTCGAAATTTAGGTTCATGTTTGACCTGAGTTCAAACAACGGGTTCATGTCTGACTCGAAGTTTAGGTTCATGTTTGACCTAGTTTCAAACAACGGGTTCATGTCTGACTCGAAGTTTAGGTTCATGTTTGACATGGTTTCAAATGACGGGTTCATGTCTGACTCGAGATTTAGGTTCATGTTTGACATGGTTTCAAATGACGGGTTCATGTCTGACTAGAAGTTTAGGCTCATGTTTTACCTGGTTCAAACGACGGGTTCATGTCTGACTAGAAGTTTAGGTTCATGTTTGACCTGGTTTCAAACAACGAGTACATATCTGACTCGAATTTTAGGTTCATGTTTGACCTGAGTTCAAACAAAGGGTTCATGTCTGACTCGAAGTTTAGGTTCATGTTTGACCTAGTTTCAAACAACGGGTTCATGTCTGACTCAAAGTTTAAGTTCATGTTTGACCTGGCTTCAAATGACGGGTTCATTTCTGACTCGAAGTTTAGGTTCATGTTTGACCTGGTTTCAAACAACAGGTTCATGTCTGACTCGAAGTTTAGGTTCATGTTTGACCTGGTTTCAAACAACGAGTTCATATCTGACTCTAAGTTTAGGTTCATGTTTGACCTGAGTTCAAACAACGGGTTCATGTCTGACTCAAAGTTTAGGTTCATGTTTTACCTGGTTTCAAACAACGGGTTCATGTCTGACTCGAAGTTTAAGTTCATGTTTGACATGGCTTCAAATGACAGGTTCATGTCTGACTCGAAGTTTAGGTTCATGTTTGACGTGGTTTCAAACAATGGGTTCATTCTGACACGAATTTTAGGTTCATGTTTGACCTGGTTTCAAATGACGGGTTCATGTCTGACTCGACGTTTAGGATCATGTTTGACCTGGTTTCAAACAACTTGTTCATGTCTGACTCGAAGTTTAGGTTCATGTTTGACCTGGTTTCAAACAATGGGTTCATGTCTGACTCGAAGTTTAGGTTCATGTTTGACCTTGTTTCAAACGACGGGTTCATGTCTGACTCGATGTTTAGGTTCATGTTTAAACTAGTTTCAAACAACTTGTTCATGTGTGACTCGAAGTTTAGGTTCATGTTGATTCGAAGTTTAGGTTCATGTTTGACCTGGTTTCAAACAACGGGTTCATGTCTGACTCGAAGTTTAGGTTCATATTTGACCTGGTTTTAAATGACGGTTTCATGTCCGACTCAAGGTTTAGGTTCATGTTTGACAAGGTTTCAAATGACGGGTTCATGTCTGACTAGAAGTTTAGGCTCATGTTTTACCTGGTTCAAACGACGGGTTCTTGTCTGACTGGAAGTTTAGGTTCATGTTTGACCTGGTTTCAAACAACGGGTTCATATCTGACTCGAAGTTTAGGTTCATGTTTTACCTGGTTTCGAACAACGGGTTCATGTCTGACTCGAAGTTTAAGTTCATGTTTGACATGGCTTCAAATGACGGGTTCATATCTGACTCGAAGATTAGGTTCATGTTTGACCTGGTTTCAAACAATGGGTTCATGTCTGACTCGAAGTTTAGGGTCATGTTTGACCTGGTTTCAAACAACGGGTTCATGTCTGACTCGACGTTTAGGATCATGTTTGACCTGGGTTCAAACAACGGGTTGATGTCTGACTCGAAGTTTAGGTTCATGTTTGACCTTGTTTCAAACGACGGGTTCATGTCTGACTAGATGTTTAGGTTCATGTTTGACCTAGTTTCAAACAACTTGTTCATGTCTGACTCGAAGTTTAGGGTCATGTTTGACCTGGTTTCAAACAACGGGTTCATGTTTGATTCGAAGTTTAGGTTCATGTTTCACCTGGTTTCAAACAATGGGTTCATGTCTGACTCGAAGTTTAGGTTCATGTTTGACATGGTTTCAAATGACGGGTTCATGTCTGACTCGAGATTTAGGTTCATGTTTGACATGGTTTCAAATGACGGGTTCATGTCTGACTAGAATATTAGGCTCATGTTTTACCTGGTTCAAACGACGGGTTCATGTCTGACTGGAAGTTTAGGTTCATGTTTGACCTGGTTTCAAACAACGAGTACATATCTGACTCGAATTTTAGGTTCATGTTTGACCTGAGTTCAAACAACGGGTTCATGTCTGACTCGAAGTTTAGGTTCATGTTTGACCTAGTTTCAAACAACGGGTTCATGTCTGACTCAAAGTTTAAGTTCATGTTTGACCTGGCTTCAAATGACGGGTTCATTTCTGACTCGAAGTTTAGGTTCATGTTTGACCTGGTTTCAAATAACAGGTTCATGTCTGACTCGAAGTTTAGGTTCATGTTTGACCTGGTTTCAAACAACGAGTTCATATCTGACTCGAAGTTTAGGTTCATGTTTGACCTGAGTTCAAACAACGGGTTCATGTCTGACTCAAAGTTTAGGTTCATGTTTTACCTGGTTTCAAACAACGGCTTCATGTCTGACTCGAAGTTTAAGTTCATGTTTGACATGGCTTCAAATGACAGGTTCATGTCTGACTCGAAGTTTAGGTTCATGTTTGACCTGGTTTCAAACAATGGGTTCATTCTGACACGAAGTTTAGGTTCATGTTTGACCTGGTTTCAAATGACGGGTTCATGTCTGACTCGACGTTTAGGATCATGTTTGACCTGGTTTCAAACAACTTGTTCATGTCTGACTCGAAGTTTAGGTTCATGTTTGACCTGGTTTCAAACAATGGGTTCATGTCTGACTCGAAGTTTAGGTTCATGTTTGACCTTGTTTCAAACGACGGATTCATGTCTGACTCGATGTTTAGGTTCATGTTTGACCTAGTTTCAAACAACTTGTTCATGTGTGACTCGAAGTTTAGGTTCATGTTGATTCGAAGTTTAGGTTCATGTTTGACCTGGTTTCAAACAACGGGTTCATGTCTGACTCGAAGTTTAGGTTCATATTTGACCTGGTTTTAAATGACGGTTTCATGTTCGACTCAAGGTTTAGGTTCATGTTTGACAAGGTTTCAAATGACGGGTTCATGTCTGACTAGAAGTTTAGGCTCATGTTTTACCTGGTTCAAACGACGGGTTCATGTCTGACTAGATGTTTAGGTTCATGTTTGACCTAGTTTCAAACAACTTGTTCATGTCTGACTCGAAGTTTAGGGTCATGTTTGACCTGGTTTCAAACAACGGGTTCATGTTTGATTCGAAGTTTAGGTTCATGTTTCACCTGGTTTCAAACAATGGGTTCATGTCTGACTCGAAGTTTAGGTTCATGTTTGACATGGTTTCAAATGACGGGTTCATGTCTGACTCGAGATTTAGGTTCATGTTTGACATGGTTTCAAATGACGGGTTCATGTCTGACTAGAATATTAGGCTCATGTTTTACCTGGTTCAAACGACGGGTTCATGTCTGACTGGAAGTTTAGGTTCATGTTTGACCTGGTTTCAAACAACGAGTACATATCTGACTCGAATTTTAGGTTCATGTTTGACCTGAGTTCAAACAACGGGTTCATGTCTGACTCGAAGTTTAGGTTCATGTTTGACCTAGTTTCAAACAACGGGTTCATGTCTGACTCAAAGTTTAAGTTCATGTTTGACCTGGCTTCAAATGACGGGTTCATTTCTGACTCGAAGTTTAGGTTCATGTTTGACCTGGTTTCAAATAACAGGTTCATGTCTGACTCGAAGTTTAGGTTCATGTTTGACCTGGTTTCAAACAACGAGTTCATATCTGACTCGAAGTTTAGGTTCATGTTTGACCTGAGTTCAAACAACGGGTTCATGTCTGACTCAAAGTTTAGGTTCATGTTTTACCTGGTTTCAAACAACGGCTTCATGTCTGACTCGAAGTTTAAGTTCATGTTTGACATGGCTTCAAATGACAGGTTCATGTCTGACTCGAAGTTTAGGTTCATGTTTGACCTGGTTTCAAACAATGGGTTCATTCTGACACGAAGTTTAGGTTCATGTTTGACCTGGTTTCAAATGACGGGTTCATGTCTGACTCGACGTTTAGGATCATGTTTGACCTGGTTTCAAACAACTTGTTCATGTCTGACTCGAAGTTTAGGTTCATGTTTGACCTGGTTTCAAACAATGGGTTCATGTCTGACTCGAAGTTTAGGTTCATGTTTGACCTTGTTTCAAACGACGGATTCATGTCTGACTCGATGTTTAGGTTCATGTTTGACCTAGTTTCAAACAACTTGTTCATGTGTGACTCGAAGTTTAGGTTCATGTTGATTCGAAGTTTAGGTTCATGTTTGACCTGGTTTCAAACAACGGGTTCATGTCTGACTCGAAGTTTAGGTTCATATTTGACCTGGTTTTAAATGACGGTTTCATGTTCGACTCAAGGTTTAGGTTCATGTTTGACAAGGTTTCAAATGACGGGTTCATGTCTGACTAGAAGTTTAGGCTCATGTTTTACCTGGTTCAAACGACGGTTTCTTGTCTGACTGGAAGTTTAGGTTCATGTTTGACCTGGTTTCAAACAACGAGTTCATATCTGACTCGAATTTTAGGTTCATGTTTGACCTGAGTTCAAACAACGGGTTCATGTCTGACTCGAAGTTTAGGTTCATGTTTGACCTAGTTTCAAACAACGGGTTCATGTCTGACTCGAAGTTTAGGTTCATGTTTGACATGGTTTCAAATGACGGGTTCATGTCTGACTCGAGATTTAGGTTCATGTTTGACATGGTTTCAAATGACGGGTTCATGTCTGACTAGAAGTTTAGGCTCATGTTTTACCTGGTTCAAACGACGGGTTCATGTCTGACTGGAAGTTTAGGTTCATGTTTGACCTGGTTTCAAACAACGAGTACATATCTGACTCGAATTTTAGGTTCATGTTTGACCTGAGTTCAAACAACGGGTTCATGTCTGACTCGAAGTTTAGGTTCATGTTTGACCTAGTTTCAAACAACGGGTTCATGTCTGACTCAAAGTTTAAGTTCATGTTTGACCTGGCTTCAAATGACGGGTTCATTTCTGACTCGAAGTTTAGGTTCATGTTTGACCTGGTTTCAAACAACAGGTTCATGTCTGACTCGAAGTTTAGGTTCATGTTTGACCTGGTTTCAAACAACGAGTTCATATCTGACTCGAAGTTTAGGTTCATGTTTGACCTGAGTTCAAACAACGGGTTCATGTCTGACTCAAAGTTTAGGTTCATGTTTTACCTGGTTTCAAACAACGGGTTCATGTCTGACTCGAAGTTTAAGTTCATGTTTGACATGGCTTCAAATGACAGGTTCATGTCTGACTCGAAGTTTAGGTTCATGTTTGACGTGGTTTCAAACAATGGGTTCATTCTGACACGAATTTTAGGTTCATGTTTGACCTGGTTTCAAATGACGGGTTCATGTCTGACTCGATGTTTAGGATCATCTTTGACCTGGTTTCAAACAACTTGTTCATGTCTGACTCGAAGTTTAGGTTCATGTTTGACCTGGTTTCAAACAATGGGTTCATGTCTGACTCGAAGTTTAGGTTCATGTTTGACCTTGTTTCAAACGACGGGTTCATGTCTGACTCGATGTTTAGGTTCATGTTTAACCTAGTTTCAAACAACTTGTTCATGTGTGACTCGAAGTTTAGGTTCATGTTGATTCGAAGTTTAGGTTCATGTTTGACCTGGTTTCAAACAACGGGTTCATGTCTGACTCGAAGTTTAGGTTCATATTTGACCTGGTTTTAAATGACGGTTTCATGTCCGACTCAAGGTTTAGGTTCATGTTTGACAAGGTTTCAAATGACGGGTTCATGTCTGACTAGAAGTTTAGGCTCATGTTTTACCTGGTTCAAACGACGGGTTCTTGTCTGACTGGAAGTTTAGGTTCATGTTTGACCTGGTTTCAAACAACGGGTTCATATCTGACTCGAAGTTTAGGTTCATGTTTTACCTGGTTTCAAACAACGGGTTCATGTCTGACTCGAAGTTTAAGTTCATGTTTGACATGGCTTCAAATGACGGGTTCATATCTGACTCGAAGATTAGGTTCATGTTTGACCTGGTTTCAAACAATGGGTTCATGTCTGACTCGAAGTTTGGGTTCATGTTTGACCTGGTTTCAAACGACGGGTTCATGTCTGACTCGACGTTTAGGATCATGTTTGACCTGGTTTCAAACAACGGGTTCATGTCTGACTCGAAGTTTAGGTTCATGTTTGACCTTGTTTCAAACGACGGGTTCATGTCTGACTAGATGTTTAGGTTCATGTTTGACCTGGTTTCAAACAACTTGTTCATGTCTGACTCGAAGTTTAGGGTCATGTTTGACCTGGTTTCAAACAACGGGTTCATGTTTGATTCGAAGTTTAGGTTCATGTTTCACCTGGTTTCAAACAACGGGTTCATGTCTGACTCGAAGTTTAGGTTCATGTTTGACATGGTTTCAAATGACGGGTTCATGTCTGACTCGAGATTTAGGTTCATGTTTGACATGGTTTCAAATGACGGGTTCATGTCTGACTAGAAGTTTAGGCTCATGTTTTACCTGGTTCAAACGACGGGTTCATGTCTGACTGGAAGTTTAGGTTCATGTTTGACCTGGTTTCAAACAACGAGTACATATCTGACTCGAATTTTAGGTTCATGTTTGACCTGAGTTCAAACAACGGGTTCATGTCTGACTCGAAGTTTAGGTTCATGTTTGACCTAGTTTCAAACAACGGGTTCATATCTGACTCAAAGTTTAAGTTCATGTTTGACCTGGCTTCAAATGACGGGTTCATTTCTGACTCGAAGTTTAGGTTCATGTTTGACCTGGTTTCAAATAACAGGTTCATGTCTGACTCGACGTTTAGGTTCATGTTTGACCTGGTTTCAAACAACGAGTTCATATCTGACTCGAAGTTTAGGTTCATGTTTGACCTGAGTTCAAACAACGGGTTCATGTCTGACTCAAAGTTTAGGTTCATGTTTTACCTGGTTTCAAACAACGGGTTCATGTCTGACTCGAAGTTTAAGTTCATGTTTGACATGGCTTCAAATGACAGGTTCATGTCTGACTCGAAGTTTAGGTTCATGTTTGACCTGGTTTCAAACAATGGGTTCATTCTGACACGAAGTTTAGGTTCATGTTTGACCTGGTTTCAAATGACGGGTTCATGTCTGACTCGACGTTTAGGATCATGTTTGACCTGGTTTCAAACAACTTGTTCATGTCTGACTCGAAGTTTAGGTTCATGTTTGACCTGGTTTCAAACAATGGGTTCATGTCTGACTCGAAGTTTAGGTTCATGTTTGACCTTGTTTCAAACGACGGATTCATGTCTGACTCGATGTTTAGGTTCATGTTTGACCTAGTTTCAAACAACTTGTTCATGTGTGACTCGAAGTTTAGGTTCATGTTGATTCGAAGTTTAGGTTCATGTTTGACCTGGTTTCAAACAACAGGTTCATGTCTGACTCGAAGTTTAGGTTCATATTTGACCTGGTTTTAAATGACGGTTTCATGTTCGACTCAAGGTTTAGGTTCATGTTTGACAAGGTTTCAAATGACGGGTTCATGTCTGACTAGAAGTTTAGGCTCATGTTTTACCTGGTTCAAACGACGGGTTCTTGTCTGACTGGAAGTTTAGGTTCATGTTTGACCTGGTTTCAAACAACGAGTTCATATCTGACTCGAATTTTAGGTTCATGTTTGACCTGAGTTCAAACAACGGGTTCATGTCTGACTCGAAGTTTAGGTTCATGTTTGACCTAGTTTCAAACAACGGGTTCATGTCTGACTCGAAGTTTAGGTTCATGTTTGACATGGTTTCAAATGACGGGTTCATGTCTGACTCGAGATTTAGGTTCATGTTTGACATGGTTTCAAATGACGGGTTCATGTCTGACTAGAAGTTTAGGCTCATGTTTTACCTGGTTCAAACGACGGGTTCATGTCTGACTGGAAGTTTAGGTTCATGTTTGACCTGGTTTCAAACAACGAGTACATATCTGACTCGAATTTTAGGTTCATGTTTGACCTGAGTTCAAACAACGGGTTCATGTCTGACTCGAAGTTTAGGTTCATGTTTGACCTAGTTTCAAACAACGGGTTCATGTCTGACTCAAAGTTTAAGTTCATGTTTGACCTGGCTTCAAATGACGGGTTCATTTCTGACTCGAAGTTTAGGTTCATGTTTGACCTGGTTTCAAACAACAGGTTCATGTCTGACTCGAAGTTTAGGTTCATGTTTGACCTGGTTTCAAACAACGAGTTCATATCTGACTCGAAGTTTAGGTTCATGTTTGACCTGAGTTCAAACAACGGGTTCATGTCTGACTCGAAGTTTAGGTTCATATTTGACCTGGTTTTAAATGACGGTTTCATGTCCGACTCAAGGTTTAGGTTCATGTTTGACAAGGTTTCAAATGACGGGTTCATGTCTGACTAGAAGTTTAGGCTCATGTTTTACCTGGTTCAAACGACGGGTTCTTGTCTGACTCGAAGTTTAGGTTCATGTTTGACCTGGTTTCAAACAACGGGTTCATATCTGACTCGAAGTTTAGGTTCATGTTTTACCTGGTTTCAAACAACGGGTTCATGTCTGACTCGAAGTTTAGGTTCATATTTGACCTGGTTTTAAATGACGGTTTCATGTTCGACTCAAGGTTTAGGTTCATGTTTGACAAGGTTTCAAATGACGGGTTCATGTCTGACTAGAAGTTTAGGCTCATGTTTTACCTGGTTCAAACGACGGGTTCTTGTCTGACTGGAAGTTTAGGTTCATGTTTGACCTGGTTTCAAACAACGAGTTCATATCTGACTCGAATTTTAGGTTCATGTTTGACCTGAGTTCAAACAACGGGTTCATGTCTGACTCGAAGTTTAGGTTCATGTTTGACCTAGTTTCAAACAACGGGTTCATGTCTGACTCGAAGTTTAGGTTCATGTTTGACATGGTTTCAAATGACGGGTTCATGTCTGACTCGAGATTTAGGTTCATGTTTGACATGGTTTCAAATGACGGGTTCATGTCTGACTAGAAGTTTAGGCTCATGTTTTACCTGGTTCAAACGACGGGTTCATGTCTGACTGGAAGTTTAGGTTCATGTTTGACCTGGTTTCAAACAACGAGTACATATCTGACTCGAATTTTAGGTTCATGTTTGACCTGAGTTCAAACAACGGGTTCATGTCTGACTCGAAGTTTAGGTTCATGTTTGACCTAGTTTCAAACAACGGGTTCATGTCTGACTCAAAGTTTAAGTTCATGTTTGACCTGGCTTCAAATGACGGGTTCATTTCTGACTCGAAGTTTAGGTTCATGTTTGACCTGGTTTCAAACAACAGGTTCATGTCTGACTCGAAGTTTAGGTTCATGTTTGACATGGTTTCAAACAACGAGTTCATATCTGACTCGAAGTTTAGGTTCATGTTTGACCTGAGTTCAAACAACGGGTTCATGTCTGACTCGAAGTTTAGGTTCATATTTGACCTGGTTTTAAATGACGGTTTCATGTCCGACTCAAGGTTTAGGTTCATGTTTGACAAGGTTTCAAATGACGGGTTCATGTCTGACTAGAAGTTTAGGCTCATGTTTTACCTGGTTCAAACGACGGGTTCTTGTCTGACTGGAAGTTTAGGTTCATGTTTGACCTGGTTTCAAACAACGGGTTCATATCTGACTCGAAGTTTAGGTTCATGTTTTACCTGGTTTCAAACAACGGGTTCATGTCTGACTCGAAGTTTAAGTTCATGTTTGACATGGCTTCAAATGACGGGTTCATATCTGACTCGAAGATTAGGTTCATATTTGACCTGGTTTTAAATGACGGTTTCATGTCCGACTCAAGGTTTAGGTTCATGTTTGACAAGGTTTCAAATGACGGGTTCATGTCTGACTAGAAGTTTAGGCTCATGTTTTACCTGGTTCAAACGACGGGTTCTTGTCTGACTGGAAGTTTAGGTTCATGTTTGACCTGGTTTCAAACAACGGGTTCATATCTGACTCGAAGTTTAGGTTCATGTTTTACCTGGTTTCAAACAACGGGTTCATGTCTGACTCGAAGTTTAAGTTCATGTTTGACATGGCTTCAAATGACGGGTTCATATCTGACTCGAAGATTAGGTTCATGTTTGACCTGGTTTCAAACAATGGGTTCATGTCTGACTCGAAGTTTAGGTTCATGTTTGACCTTGTTTCAAACGACGGGTTCATGTCTGACTAGATGTTTAGGTTCATGTTTGACCTGGTTTCAAACAACTTGTTCATGTCTGACTCGAAGTTTAGGGTCATGTTTGACCTGGTTTCAAACAACGGGTTCATGTTTGATTCGAAGTTTAGGTTCATGTTTCACCTGGTTTCAAACAACGGGTTCATGTCTGACTTGAAGTTTAGGTTCATGTTTGACATGGTTTCAAAGGACGGGTTCATGTCTGACTCGAGATTTAGGTTCATGTTTGACATGGTTTCAAATGACGGGTTCATGTCTGACTAGAAGTTTAGGCTCATGTTTTACCTGGTTCAAACGACGGGTTCATGTCTGACTGGAAGTTTAGGTTCATGTTTGACCTGGTTTCAAACAACGAGTACATATCTGACTCGAATTTTAGGTTCATGTTTGACCTGAGTTCAAACAACGGGTTCATGTCTGACTCGAAGTTTAGGTTCATGTTTGACCTAGTTTCAAACAACGGGTTCATGTCTGACTCAAAGTTTAAGTTCATGTTTGACCTGGCTTCAAATGACGGGTTCATTTCTGACTCGAAGTTTAGGTTCATGTTTGACCTGGTTTCAAACAACAGGTTCATGTCTGACTCGAAGTTTAGGTTCATGTTTGACCTGGTTTCAAACAACGAGTTCATATCTGACTCGAAGTTTAGGTTCATGTTTGACCTGAGTTCAAACAACGGGTTCATGTCTGACTCAAAGTTTAGGTTCATGTTTTACCTGGTTTCAAACAACGGGTTCATGTCTGACTCGAAGTTTAAGTTCATGTTTGACATGGCTTCAAATGACAGGTTCATGTCTGACTCGAAGTTTAGGTTCATGTTTTACCTGGTTTCAAACAACGGGTTCATGTCTGACTCGAAGTTTAAGTTCATGTTTGACATGGCTTCAAATGACGGGTTCATATCTGACTCGAAGATTAGGTTCATATTTGACCTGGTTTTAAATGACGGTTTCATGTCCGACTCAAGGTTTAGGTTCATGTTTGACAAGGTTTCAAATGACGGGTTCATGTCTGACTAGAAGTTTAGGCTCATGTTTTACCTGGTTCAAACGACGGGTTCTTGTCTGACTGGAAGTTTAGGTTCATGTTTGACCTGGTTTCAAACAACGGGTTCATATCTGACTCGAAGTTTAGGTTCATGTTTTACCTTGTTTCAAACAACGGGTTCATGTCTGACTCGAAGTTTAAGTTCATGTTTGACATGGCTTCAAATGACGGGTTCATATTTGACTCGAGGATTAGGTTCATGTTTGACCTGGTTTCAAACAATGGGTTCATGTCTGACTCGAAGTTTAGGTTCATGTTTGACCTGGTTTCAAACGACGGGTTCATGTCTGACTCGACGTTTAGGATCATGTTTGACCTGGTTTCAAACAACGGGTTCATGTCTGACTCGAAGTTTAGGTTCATGTTTGACCTTGTTTCAAACGACGGGTTCTTGTCTGACTGGAAGTTTAGGTTCATGTTTGACCTGGTTTCAAACAACGAGTTCATATCTGACTCGAATTTTAGGTTCATGTTTGACCTGAGTTCAAACAACGAGTTCATGTCTGACTCGAAGTTTAGGTTCATGTTTGACCTAGTTTCAAACAACGGGTTCATGTCTGACTCGAAGTTTAGGTTCATGTTTGACATGGTTTCAAATGACGGGTTCATGTCTGACTCGAGATTTAGGTTCATGTTTGACATGGTTTCAAATGACGGGTTCATGTCTGAAAAGAAGTTTAGGCTCATGTTTTACCTGGTTCAAACGACGGGTTCATGTCTGACTGGAAGTTTAGGTTCATGTTTGACCTGGTTTCAAACAACGAGTACATATCTGACTCGAATTTTAGGTTCATGTTTGACCTGAGTTCAAACAACGGGTTCATGTCTGACTCGAAGTTTAGGTTCATGTTTGACCTAGTTTCAAACAACGGGTTCATGTCTGACTCAAAGTTTAAGTTCATGTTTGACCTGGCTTCAAATGACGGGTTCATTTCTGACTCGAAGTTTAGGTTCATGTTTGACCTGGTTTCAAACAACAGGTTCATGTCTGACTCGAAGTTTAGGTTCATGTTTGACCTGGTTTCAAACAACGAGTTCATATCTGACTCGAAGTTTAGGTTCATGTTTGACCTGAGTTCAAACAACGGGTTCATGTCTGACTCAAAGTTTAGGTTCATGTTTTACCTGGTTTCAAACAACGGGTTCATGTCTGACTCGAAGTTTAAGTTCATGTTTGACATGGCTTCAAATGACAGGTTCATGTCTGACTCGAAGTTTAGGTTCATGTTTACCTGGTTTCAAACAACGGGTTCATGTCTGACTCGAAGTTTAAGTTCATGTTTGACATGGCTTCAAATGACGGGTTCATATCTGACTCGAAGATTAGGTTCATATTTGACCTGGTTTTAAATGACGGTTTCATGTCCGACTCAAGGTTTAGGTTCATGTTTGACAAGGTTTCAAATGACGGGTTCATGTCTGACTAGAAGTTTAGGCTCATGTTTTACCTGGTTCAAACGACGGGTTCTTGTCTGACTGGAAGTTTAGGTTCATGTTTGACCTGGTTTCAAACAACGGGTTCATATCTGACTCGAAGTTTAGGTTCATGTTTTACCTTGTTTCAAACAACGGGTTCATGTCTGACTCGAAGTTTAAGTTCATGTTTGACATGGCTTCAAATGACGGGTTCATATCTGACTCGAAGATTAGGTTCATATTTGACCTGGTTTTAAATGACGGTTTCATGTCCGACTCAAGGTTTAGGTTCATGTTTGACAAGGTTTCAAATGACGGGTTCATGTCTGACTAGAAGTTTAGGCTCATGTTTTACCTGGTTCAAACGACGGGTTCTTGTCTGACTGGAAGTTTAGGTTCATGTTTGACCTGGTTTCAAACAACGGGTTCATATCTGACTCGAAGTTTAGGTTCATGTTTTACCTGGTTTCAAACAACGGGTTCATGTCTGACTCGAAGTTTAAGTTCATGTTTGACATGGCTTCAAATGACGGGTTCATATCTGACTCGAAGATTAGGTTCATGTTTGACCTGGTTTCAAACAATGGGTTCATGTCTGACTCGAAGTTTAGGTTCATGTTTGACCTTGTTTCAAACGACGGGTTCATGTCTGACTAGATGTTTAGGTTCATGTTTGACCTGGTTTCAAACAACTTGTTCATGTCTGACTCGAAGTTTAGGGTCATGTTTGACCTGGTTTCAAACAACGGGTTCATGTTTGATTCGAAGTTTAGGTTCATGTTTCACCTGGTTTCAAACAACGGGTTCATGTCTGACTTGAAGTTTAGGTTCATGTTTGACATGGTTTCAAAGGACGGGTTCATGTCTGACTCGAGATTTAGGTTCATGTTTGACATGGTTTCAAATGACGGGTTCATGTCTGACTAGAAGTTTAGGCTCATGTTTTACCTGGTTCAAACGACGGGTTCATGTCTGACTGGAAGTTTAGGTTCATGTTTGACCTGGTTTCAAACAACGAGTACATATCTGACTCGAATTTTAGGTTCATGTTTGACCTGAGTTCAAACAACGGGTTCATGTCTGACTCGAAGTTTAGGTTCATGTTTGACCTAGTTTCAAACAACGGGTTCATGTCTGACTCAAAGTTTAAGTTCATGTTTGACCTGGCTTCAAATGACGGGTTCATTTCTGACTCGAAGTTTAGGTTCATGTTTGACCTGGTTTCAAACAACAGGTTCATGTCTGACTCGAAGTTTAGGTTCATGTTTGACCTGGTTTCAAACAACGAGTTCATATCTGACTCGAAGTTTAGGTTCATGTTTGACCTGAGTTCAAACAACGGGTTCATGTCTGACTCAAAGTTTAGGTTCATGTTTTACCTGGTTTCAAACAACGGGTTCATGTCTGACTCGAAGTTTAAGTTCATGTTTGACATGGCTTCAAATGACAGGTTCATGTCTGACTCGAAGTTTAGGTTCATGTTTTACCTGGTTTCAAACAACGGGTTCATGTCTGACTCGAAGTTTAAGTTCATGTTTGACATGGCTTCAAATGACGGGTTCATATCTGACTCGAAGATTAGGTTCATATTTGACCTGGTTTTAAATGACGGTTTCATGTCCGACTCAAGGTTTAGGTTCATGTTTGACAAGGTTTCAAATGACGGGTTCATGTCTGACTAGAAGTTTAGGCTCATGTTTTACCTGGTTCAAACGACGGGTTCTTGTCTGACTGGAAGTTTAGGTTCATGTTTGACCTGGTTTCAAACAACGGGTTCATATCTGACTCGAAGTTTAGGTTCATGTTTTACCTTGTTTCAAACAACGGGTTCATGTCTGACTCGAAGTTTAAGTTCATGTTTGACATGGCTTCAAATGACGGGTTCATATTTGACTCGAAGATTAGGTTCATGTTTGACCTGGTTTCAAACAATGGGTTCATGTCTGACTCGAAGTTTAGGTTCATGTTTGACCTGGTTTCAAACGACGGGTTCATGTCTGACTCGACGTTTAGGATCATGTTTGACCTGGTTTCAAACAACGGGTTCATGTCTGACTCGAAGTTTAGGTTCATGTTTGACCTTGTTTCAAACGACGGGTTCTTGTCTGACTGGAAGTTTAGGTTCATGTTTGACCTGGTTTCAAACAACGAGTTCATATCTGACTCGAATTTTAGGTTCATGTTTGACCTGAGTTCAAACAACGAGTTCATGTCTGACTCGAAGTTTAGGTTCATGTTTGACCTAGTTTCAAACAACGGGTTCATGTCTGACTCGAAGTTTAGGTTCATGTTTGACATGGTTTCAAATGACGGGTTCATGTCTGACTCGAGATTTAGGTTCATGTTTGACATGGTTTCAAATGACGGGTTCATGTCTGAAAAGAAGTTTAGGCTCATGTTTTACCTGGTTCAAACGACGGGTTCATGTCTGACTGGAAGTTTAGGTTCATGTTTGACCTGGTTTCAAACAACGAGTACATATCTGACTCGAATTTTAGGTTCATGTTTGACCTGAGTTCAAACAACGGGTTCATGTCTGACTCGAAGTTTAGGTTCATGTTTGACCTAGTTTCAAACAACGGGTTCATGTCTGACTCAAAGTTTAAGTTCATGTTTGACCTGGCTTCAAATGACGGGTTCATTTCTGACTCGAAGTTTAGGTTCATGTTTGACCTGGTTTCAAACAACAGGTTCATGTCTGACTCGAAGTTTAGGTTCATGTTTGACCTGGTTTCAAACAACGAGTTCATATCTGACTCGAAGTTTAGGTTCATGTTTGACCTGAGTTCAAACAACGGGTTCATGTCTGACTCAAAGTTTAGGTTCATGTTTTACCTGGTTTCAAACAACGGGTTCATGTCTGACTCGAAGTTTAAGTTCATGTTTGACATGGCTTCAAATGACAGGTTCATGTCTGACTCGAAGTTTAGGTTCATGTTTTACCTGGTTTCAAACAACGGGTTCATGTCTGACTCGAAGTTTAAGTTCATGTTTGACATGGCTTCAAATGACGGGTTCATATCTGACTCGAAGATTAGGTTCATATTTGACCTGGTTTTAAATGACGGTTTCATGTCCGACTCAAGGTTTAGGTTCATGTTTGACAAGGTTTCAAATGACGGGTTCATGTCTGACTAGAAGTTTAGGCTCATGTTTTACCTGGTTCAAACGACGGGTTCTTGTCTGACTGGAAGTTTAGGTTCATGTTTGACCTGGTTTCAAACAACGGGTTCATATCTGACTCGAAGTTTAGGTTCATGTTTTACCTTGTTTCAAACAACGGGTTCATGTCTGACTCGAAGTTTAAGTTCATGTTTGACATGGCTTCAAATGACGGGTTCATATTTGACTCGAAGATTAGGTTCATGTTTGACCTGGTTTCAAACAATGGGTTCATGTCTGACTCGAAGTTTAGGTTCATGTTTGACCTGGTTTCAAACGACGGGTTCATGTCTGACTCGACGTTTAGGATCATGTTTGACCTGGTTTCAAACAACGGGTTCATGTCTGACTCGAAGTTTAGGTTCATGTTTGACCTTGTTTCAAACGACGGGTTCTTGTCTGACTGGAAGTTTAGGTTCATGTTTGACCTGGTTTCAAACAACGAGTTCATATCTGACTCGAATTTTAGGTTCATGTTTGACCTGAGTTCAAACAACGAGTTCATGTCTGACTCGAAGTTTAGGTTCATGTTTGACCTAGTTTCAAACAACGGGTTCATGTCTGACTCGAAGTTTAGGTTCATGTTTGACATGGTTTCAAATGACGGGTTCATGTCTGACTCGAGATTTAGGTTCATGTTTGACATGGTTTCAAATGACGGGTTCATGTCTGAAAAGAAGTTTAGGCTCATGTTTTACCTGGTTCAAACGACGGGTTCATGTCTGACTGGAAGTTTAGGTTCATGTTTGACCTGGTTTCAAACAACGAGTACATATCTGACTCGAATTTTAGGTTCATGTTTGACCTGAGTTCAAACAACGGGTTCATGTCTGACTCGAAGTTTAGGTTCATGTTTGACCTAGTTTCAAACAACGGGTTCATGTCTGACTCAAAGTTTAAGTTCATGTTTGACCTGGCTTCAAATGACGGGTTCATTTCTGACTCGAAGTTTAGGTTCATGTTTGACCTGGTTTCAAACAACAGGTTCATGTCTGACTCGAAGTTTAGGTTCATGTTTGACCTGGTTTCAAACAACGAGTTCATATCTGACTCGAAGTTTAGGTTCATGTTTGACCTGAGTTCAAACAACGGGTTCATGTCTGACTCGAAGTTTAGGTTCATATTTGACCTGGTTTTAAATGACGGTTTCATGTCCGACTCAAGGTTTAGGTTCATGTTTGACAAGGTTTCAAATGACGGGTTCATGTCTGACTAGAAGTTTAGGCTCATGTTTTACCTGGTTCAAACGACGGGTTCTTGTCTGACTGGAAGTTTAGGTTCATGTTTGACCTGGTTTAAAACAACGGGTTCATATCTGACTCGAAGTTTAGGTTCATGTTTTACCTGGTTTCAAACAACGGGTTCATGTCTGACTCGAAGTTTAAGTTCATGTTTGACATGGCTTCAAATGACGGGTTCATATCTGACTCGAAGATTAGGTTCATATTTGACCTAGTTTTAAATGACGGTTTCATGTCCGACTCAAGGTTTAGGTTCATGTTTGACAAGGTTTCAAATGACGGGTTCATGTCTGACTAGAAGTTTAGGCTCATGTTTTACCTGGTTCAAACGACGGGTTCTTGTCTGACTGGAAGTTTAGGTTCATGTTTGACCTGGTTTCAAACAACGGGTTCATATCTGACTCGAAGTTTAGGTTCATGTTTTACCTGGTTTCAAACAACGGGTTCATGTCTGACTCGAAGTTTAAGTTCATGTTTGACATGGCTTCAAATGACGGGTTCATATCTGACTCGAAGATTAGGTTCATGTTTGACCTGGTTTCAAACAATGGGTTCATGTCTGACTCGAAGTTTAGGTTCATGTTTGACCTTGTTTCAAACGACGGGTTCATGTCTGACTAGATGTTTAGGTTCATGTTTGACCTGGTTTCAAACAACTTGTTCATGTCTGACTCGAAGTTTAGGGTCATGTTTGACCTGGTTTCAAACAACGGGTTCATGTTTGATTCGAAGTTTAGGTTCATGTTTCACCTGGTTTCAAACAACGGGTTCATGTCTGACTCGAAGTTTAGGTTCATGTTTGACATGGTTTCAAATGACGGGTTCATGTCTGACTCGAGATTTAGGTTCATGTTTGACATGGTTTCAAATGACGGGTTCATGTCTGACTAGAAGTTTAGGCTCATGTTTTACCTGGTTCAAACGACGGGTTCATGTCTGACTGGAAGTTTAGGTTCATGTTTGACCTGGTTTCAAACAACGAGTACATATCTGACTCGAATTTTAGGTTCATGTTTGACCTGAGTTCAAACAACGGGTTCATGTCTGACTCGAAGTTTAGGTTCATGTTTGACCTAGTTTCAAACAACGGGTTCATGTCTGACTCAAAGTTTAAGTTCATGTTTGACCTGGCTTCAAATGACGGGTTCATTTCTGACTCGAAGTTTAGGTTCATGTTTGACCTGGTTTCAAACAACAGGTTCATGTCTGACTCGAAGTTTAGGTTCATGTTTGACCTGGTTTCAAACAACGAGTTCATATCTGACTCGAAGTTTAGGTTCATGTTTGACCTGAGTTCAAACAACGGGTTCATGTCTGACTCAAAGTTTAGGTTCATGTTTTACCTGGTTTCAAACAACGAGTTCATATCTGACTCGAAGTTTAGGTTCATGTTTGACCTGAGTTCAAACAACGGGTTCATGTCTGACTCGAAGTTTAGGTTCATATTTGACCTGGTTTTAAATGACGGTTTCATGTCCGACTCAAGGTTTAGGTTCATGTTTGACAAGGTTTCAAATGACGGGTTCATGTCTGACTAGAAGTTTAGGCTCATGTTTTACCTGGTTCAAACGACGGGTTCTTGTCTGACTCGAAGTTTAGGTTCATGTTTGACCTGGTTTCAAACAACGGGTTCATATCTGACTCGAAGTTTAGGTTCATGTTTTACCTGGTTTCAAACAACGGGTTCATGTCTGACTCGAAGTTTAGGTTCATATTTGACCTGGTTTTAAATGACGGTTTCATGTTCGACTCAAGGTTTAGGTTCATGTTTGACAAGGTTTCAAATGACGGGTTCATGTCTGACTAGAAGTTTAGGCTCATGTTTTACCTGGTTCAAACGACGGGTTCTTGTCTGACTGGAAGTTTAGGTTCATGTTTGACCTGGTTTCAAACAACGAGTTCATATCTGACTCGAATTTTAGGTTCATGTTTGACCTGAGTTCAAACAACGGGTTCATGTCTGACTCGAAGTTTAGGTTCATGTTTGACCTAGTTTCAAACAACGGGTTCATGTCTGACTCGAAGTTTAGGTTCATGTTTGACATGGTTTCAAATGACGGGTTCATGTCTGACTCGAGATTTAGGTTCATGTTTGACATGGTTTCAAATGACGGGTTCATGTCTGACTAGAAGTTTAGGCTCATGTTTTACCTGGTTCAAACGACGGGTTCATGTCTGACTGGAAGTTTAGGTTCATGTTTGACCTGGTTTCAAACAACGAGTACATATCTGACTCGAATTTTAGGTTCATGTTTGACCTGAGTTCAAACAACGGGTTCATGTCTGACTCGAAGTTTAGGTTCATGTTTGACCTAGTTTCAAACAACGGGTTCATGTCTGACTCAAAGTTTAAGTTCATGTTTGACCTGGCTTCAAATGACGGGTTCATTTCTGACTCGAAGTTTAGGTTCATGTTTGACCTGGTTTCAAACAACAGGTTCATGTCTGACTCGAAGTTTAGGTTCATGTTTGACATGGTTTCAAACAACGAGTTCATATCTGACTCGAAGTTTAGGTTCATGTTTGACCTGAGTTCAAACAACGGGTTCATGTCTGACTCGAAGTTTAGGTTCATATTTGACCTGGTTTTAAATGACGGTTTCATGTCCGACTCAAGGTTTAGGTTCATGTTTGACAAGGTTTCAAATGACGGGTTCATGTCTGACTAGAAGTTTAGGCTCATGTTTTACCTGGTTCAAACGACGGGTTCTTGTCTGACTGGAAGTTTAGGTTCATGTTTGACCTGGTTTCAAACAACGGGTTCATATCTGACTCGAAGTTTAGGTTCATGTTTTACCTGGTTTCAAACAACGGGTTCATGTCTGACTCGAAGTTTAAGTTCATGTTTGACATGGCTTCAAATGACGGCTTCATATCTGACTCGAAGATTAGGTTCATATTTGACCTGGTTTTAAATGACGGTTTCATGTCCGACTCAAGGTTTAGGTTCATGTTTGACAAGGTTTCAAATGACGGGTTCATGTCTGACTAGAAGTTTAGGCTCATGTTTTACCTGGTTCAAACGACGGGTTCTTGTCTGACTGGAAGTTTAGGTTCATGTTTGACCTGGTTTCAAACAACGGGTTCATATCTGACTCGAAGTTTAGGTTCATGTTTTACCTGGTTTCAAACAACGGGTTCATGTTTGATTCGAAGTTTAGGTTCATGTTTCACCTGGTTTCAAACAACGGGTTCATGTCTGACTTGAAGTTTAGGTTCATGTTTGACATGGTTTCAAAGGACGGGTTCATGTCTGACTCGAGATTTAGGTTCATGTTTGACATGGTTTCAAATGACGGGTTCATGTCTGACTAGAAGTTTAGGCTCATGTTTTACCTGGTTCAAACGACGGGTTCATGTCTGACTGGAAGTTTAGGTTCATGTTTGACCTGGTTTCAAACAACGAGTACATATCTGACTCGAATTTTAGGTTCATGTTTGACCTGAGTTCAAACAACGGGTTCATGTCTGACTCGAAGTTTAGGTTCATGTTTGACCTAGTTTCAAACAACGGGTTCATGTCTGACTCAAAGTTTAAGTTCATGTTTGACCTGGCTTCAAATGACGGGTTCATTTCTGACTCGAAGTTTAGGTTCATGTTTGACCTGTTTTCAAACAACAGGTTCATGTCTGACTCGAAGTTTAGGTTCATGTTTGACCTGGTTTCAAACAACGAGTTCATATCTGACTCGAAGTTTAGGTTCATGTTTGACCTGAGTTCAAACAACGGGTTCATGTCTGACTCAAAGTTTAGGTTCATGTTTTACCTGGTTTCAAACAACGGGTTCATGTCTGACTCGAAGTTTAAGTTCATGTTTGACATGGCTTCAAATGACAGGTTCATGTCTGACTCGAAGTTTAGGTTCATGTTTTACCTGGTTTCAAACAACGGGTTCATGTCTGACTCGAAGTTTAAGTTCATGTTTGACATGGCTTCAAATGACGGGTTCATATCTGACTCGAAGATTAGGTTCATATTTGACCTGGTTTTAAATGACGGTTTCATGTCCGACTCAAGGTTTAGGTTCATGTTTGACAAGGTTTCAAATGACGGGTTCATGTCTGACTAGAAGTTTAGGCTCATGTTTTACCTGGTTCAAACGACGGGTTCTTGTCTGACTGGAAGTTTAGGTTCATGTTTGACCTGGTTTCAAACAACGGGTTCATATCTGACTCGAAGTTTAGGTTCATGTTTTACCTTGTTTCAAACAACGGGTTCATGTCTGACTCGAAGTTTAAGTTCATGTTTGACATGGCTTCAAATGACGGGTTCATATCTGACTCGAAGATTAGGTTCATGTTTGACCTGGTTTCAAACAATGGGTTCATGTCTGACTCGAAGTTTAGGTTCATGTTTGACCTGGTTTCAAACGACGGGTTCATGTCTGACTCGACGTTTAGGATCATGTTTGACCTGGTTTCAAACAACGGGTTCATGTCTGACTCGAAGTTTAGGTTCATGTTTGACCTTGTTTCAAACGACGGGTTCTTGTCTGACTGGAAGTTTAGGTTCATGTTTGACCTGGTTTCAAACAACGAGTTCATATCTGACTCGAATTTTAGGTTCATGTTTGACCTGAGTTCAAACAACGGGTTCATGTCTGACTCGAAGTTTAGGTTCATGTTTGACCTAGTTTCAAACAACGGGTTCATGTCTGACTCGAAGTTTAGGTTCATGTTTGACATGGTTTCAAATGACGGGTTCATGTCTGACTCGAGATTTAGGTTCATGTTTGACATGGTTTCAAATGACGGGTTCATGTCTGACTAGAAGTTTAGGCTCATGTTTTACCTGGTTCAAACGACGGGTTCATGTCTGACTGGAAGTTTAGGTTCATGTTTGACCTGGTTTCAAACAACGAGTACATATCTGACTCGAATTTTAGGTTCATGTTTGACCTGAGTTCAAACAACGGGTTCATGTCTGACTCGAAGTTTAGGTTCATGTTTGACCTAGTTTCAAACAACGGGTTCATGTCTGACTCAAAGTTTAAGTTCATGTTTGACCTGGCTTCAAATGACGGGTTCATTTCTGACTCGAAGTTTAGGTTCATGTTTGACCTGGTTTCAAACAACAGGTTCATGTCTGACTCGAAGTTTAGGTTCATGTTTGACCTGGTTTCAAACAACGAGTTCATATCTGACTCGAAGTTTAGGTTCATGTTTGACCTGAGTTCAAACAACGGGTTCATGTCTGACTCGAAGTTTAGGTTCATATTTGACCTGGTTTTAAATGACGGTTTCATGTCCGACTCAAGGTTTAGGTTCATGTTTGACAAGGTTTCAAATGACGGGTTCTTGTCTGACTGGAAGTTTAGGTTCATGTTTGACCTGGTTTCAAACAACGGGTTCATATCTGACTCGAAGTTTAGGTTCATGTTTTACCTTGTTTCAAACAACGGGTTCATGTCTGACTCGAAGTTTAAGTTCATGTTTGACATGGCTTCAAATGACGGGTTCATATCTGACTCGAAGATTAGGTTCATGTTTGACCTGGTTTCAAACAATGGGTTCATGTCTGACTCGAAGTTTAGGTTCATGTTTGACCTGGTTTCAAACGACGGGTTCATGTCTGACTCGACGTTTAGGATCATGTTTGACCTGGTTTCAAACAACGGGTTCATGTCTGACTCGAAGTTTAGGTTCATGTTTGACCTTGTTTCAAACGACGGGTTCTTGTCTGACTGGAAGTTTAGGTTCATGTTTGACCTGGTTTCAAACAACGAGTTCATATCTGACTCGAATTTTAGGTTCATGTTTGACCTGAGTTCAAACAACGGGTTCATGTCTGACTCGAAGTTTAGGTTCATGTTTGACCTAGTTTCAAACAACGGGTTCATGTCTGACTCGAAGTTTAGGTTCATGTTTGACATGGTTTCAAATGACGGGTTCATGTCTGACTCGAGATTTAGGTTCATGTTTGACATGGTTTCAAATGACGGGTTCATGTCTGACTAGAAGTTTAGGCTCATGTTTTACCTGGTTCAAACGACGGGTTCATGTCTGACTGGAAGTTTAGGTTCATGTTTGACCTGGTTTCAAACAACGAGTACATATCTGACTCGAATTTTAGGTTCATGTTTGACCTGAGTTCAAACAACGGGTTCATGTCTGACTCGAAGTTTAGGTTCATGTTTGACCTAGTTTCAAACAACGGGTTCATGTCTGACTCAAAGTTTAAGTTCATGTTTGACCTGGCTTCAAATGACGGGTTCATTTCTGACTCGAAGTTTAGGTTCATGTTTGACCTGGTTTCAAACAACAGGTTCATGTCTGACTCGAAGTTTAGGTTCATGTTTGACCTGGTTTCAAACAACGAGTTCATATCTGACTCGAAGTTTAGGTTCATGTTTGACCTGAGTTCAAACAACGGGTTCATGTCTGACTCGAAGTTTAGGTTCATATTTGACCTGGTTTTAAATGACGGTTTCATGTCCGACTCAAGGTTTAGGTTCATGTTTGACAAGGTTTCAAATGACGGGTTCATGTCTGACTAGAAGTTTAGGCTCATGTTTTACCTGGTTCAAACGACGGGTTCTTGTCTGACTGGAAGTTTAGGTTCATGTTTGACCTGGTTTAAAACAACGGGTTCATATCTGACTCGAAGTTTAGGTTCATGTTTTACCTGGTTTCAAACAACGGGTTCATGTCTGACTCGAAGTTTAAGTTCATGTTTGACATGGCTTCAAATGACGGGTTCATATCTGACTCGAAGATTAGGTTCATATTTGACCTGGTTTTAAATGACGGTTTCATGTCCGACTCAAGGTTTAGGTTCATGTTTGACAAGGTTTCAAATGACGGGTTCATGTCTGACTAGAAGTTTAGGCTCATGTTTTACCTGGTTCAAACGACGGGTTCTTGTCTGACTGGAAGTTTAGGTTCATGTTTGACCTGGTTTCAAACAACGGGTTCATATCTGACTCGAAGTTTAGGTTCATGTTTTACCTGGTTTCAAACAACGGGTTCATGTCTGACTCGAAGTTTAAGTTCATGTTTGACATGGCTTCAAATGACGGGTTCATATCTGACTCGAAGATTAGGTTCATGTTTGACCTGGTTTCAAACAATGGGTTCATGTCTGACTCGAAGTTTAGGTTCATGTTTGACCTTGTTTCAAACGACGGGTTCATGTCTGACTAGATGTTTAGGTTCATGTTTGACCTGGTTTCAAACAACTTGTTCATGTCTGACTCGAAGTTTAGGGTCATGTTTGACCTGGTTTCAAACAACGGGTTCATGTTTGATTCGAAGTTTAGGTTCATGTTTCACCTGGTTTCAAACAACGGGTTCATGTCTGACTCGAAGTTTAGGTTCATGTTTGACATGGTTTCAAATGACGGGTTCATGTCTGACTCGAGATTTAGGTTCATGTTTGACATGGTTTCAAATGACGGGTTCATGTCTGACTAGAAGTTTAGGCTCATGTTTTACCTGGTTCAAACGACGGGTTCATGTCTGACTGGAAGTTTAGGTTCATGTTTGACCTGGTTTCAAACAACGAGTACATATCTGACTCGAATTTTAGGTTCATGTTTGACCTGAGTTCAAACAACGGGTTCATGTCTGACTCGAAGTTTAGGTTCATGTTTGACCTAGTTTCAAACAACGGGTTCATGTCTGACTCAAAGTTTAAGTTCATGTTTGACCTGGCTTCAAATGACGGGTTCATTTCTGACTCGAAGTTTAGGTTCATGTTTGACCTGGTTTCAAACAACAGGTTCATGTCTGACTCGAAGTTTAGGTTCATGTTTGACCTGGTTTCAAACAACGAGTTCATATCTGACTCGAAGTTTAGGTTCATGTTTGACCTGAGTTCAAACAACGGGTTCATGTCTGACTCAAAGTTTAGGTTCATGTTTTACCTGGTTTCAAACAACGGGTTCATGTCTGACTCGAAGTTTAAGTTCATGTTTGACATGGCTTCAAATGACAGGTTCATGTCTGACTCGAAGTTTAGGTTCATGTTTTACCTGGTTTCAAACAACGGGTTCATGTCTGACTCGAAGTTTAAGTTCATGTTTGACATGGCTTCAAATGACGGGTTCATATCTGACTCGAAGATTAGGTTCATATTTGACCTGGTTTTAAATGACGGTTTCATGTCCGACTCAAGGTTTAGGTTCATGTTTGACAAGGTTTCAAATGACGGGTTCATGTCTGACTAGAAGTTTAGGCTCATGTTTTACCTGGTTCAAACGACGGGTTCTTGTCTGACTGGAAGTTTAGGTTCATGTTTGACCTGGTTTCAAACAACGGGTTCATATCTGACTCGAAGTTTAGGTTCATGTTTTACCTTGTTTCAAACAACGGGTTCATGTCTGACTCGAAGTTTAAGTTCATGTTTGACATGGCTTCAAATGACGGGTTCATATCTGACTCGAAGATTAGGTTCATGTTTGACCTGGTTTCAAACAATGGGTTCATGTCTGACTCGAAGTTTAGGTTCATGTTTGACCTGGTTTCAAACAACGGGTTCATGTCTGACTCGAAGTTTAAGTTCATGTTTGACCTGGCTTCAAATGACAGGTTCATGTCTGACTCGAAGTTTAGGTTCATGTTTGACCTGGTTTCAAACAACAGGTTCATGTCTGACTCGACGTTTAGGATCATGTTTGACCTGGTTTCAAACAACGGGTTCATGTCTGACTCGAAGTTTAGGTTCATGTTTGACCTTGTTTCAAACGACGGGTTCATGTCTGACTAGATGTTTAGGTTCATGTTTGACCTGGTTTCAAACAACATGTTCATGTCTGACTCGAAGTTTAGGGTCATGTTTGACCTGGTTTCAAACAACGGGTTCATGTTTGATTAGAAGTTTAGGTTCATGTTTCACCTGGTTTCAAACAACGGGTTCATGTCTGACTCGAAGTTTAGGTTCATGTTTGACATGGTTTCAAATGACGGGTTCATGTCTGACTCGAGATTTAGGTTCATGTTTGACATGGTTTCAAATGACGGGTTCATGTCTGACTAGAAGTTTAGGCTCATGTTTTACCTGGTTCAAACGACGGGTTCATGTCTGACTGGAAGTTTAGGTTCATGTTTGACCTGGTTTCAAACAACGAGTACATATCTGACTCAAATTTTAGGTTCATGTTTGACCTGAGTTCAAACAACGGGTTCATGTCTGACTCGAAGTTTAGGTTCATGTTTGACCTAGTTTCAAACAACGGGTTTATGTCTGACTCAAAGTTTAAGTTCATGTTTGACCTGGCTTCAAATGACGGGTTCATTTCTGACTCGAAGTTTAGGTTCATGTTTGACCTGGTTTCAAACAACAGGTTCATGTCTGACTCGAAGTTTAGGTTCATGTTTGACCTGGTTTCAAACAACGAGTTCATATCTGACTCGAAGTTTAGGTTCATGTTTGACCTGAGTTCAAACAACGGGTTCATGTCTGACTCAAAGTTTAGGTTCATGTTTTACCTGGTTTCAAACAACGGGTTCATGTCTGACTCGAAGTTTAAGTTCATGTTTGACATGGCTTCAAATGACAGGTTCATGTCTGACTCGAAGTTTAGGTTCATGTTTGACCTGGTTTCAAACAATGGGTTCATTCTGACACGAAGTTTAGGTTCATGTTTGACCTGGTTTCAAATGACGGGTTCATGTCTGACTCGACGTTTAGGATCATGTTTGACCTGGTTTCAAACAACTTGTTCATGTCTGACTCGAAGTTTAGGTTCATGTTTGACCTGGTTTCAAACAATGGGTTCATGTCTGACTCGAAGTTTAGGTTCATGTTTGACCTTGTTTCAAACGACGGATTCATGTCTGACTCGATGTTTAGGTTCATGTTTGACCTAGTTTCAAACAACTTGTTCATGTGTGACTCGAAGTTTAGGTTCATGTTGATTCGGAGTTTAGTTTCATGTTTGACCTGGTTTCAAACAACGGGTTCATGTCTGACTCGAAGTTTAGGTTCATATTTGACCTGGTTTTAAATGACGGTTTCATGTTCGACTCAAGGTTTAGGTTCATGTTTGACAAGGTTTCAAATGACGGGTTCATGTCTGACTAGAAGTTTAGGCTCATGTTTTACCTGGTTCAAACGACGGGTTCTTGTCTGACTGGAAGTTTAGGTTCATGTTTGACCTGGTTTCAAACAACGAGTTCATATCTGACTCGAATTTTAGGTTCATGTTTGACCTGAGTTCAAACAACGGGTTCATGTCTGACTCGAAGTTTAGGTTCATGTTTGACCTAGTTTCAAAAAACGGGTTCATGTCTGACTCGAAGTTTAGGTTCATGTTTGACATGGTTTCAAATGACGGGTTCATGTCTGACTCGAGATTTAGGTTCATGTTTGACATGGTTTCAAATGACGGGTTCATGTCTGACTAGAAGTTTAGGCTCATGTTTTACCTGGTTCAAACGACGGGTTCATGTCTGACTGGAAGTTTAGGTTCATGTTTGACCTGGTTTCAAACAACGAGTACATATCTGACTCGAATTTTAGGTTCATGTTTGACCTGAGTTCAAACAACGGGTTCATGTCTGACTCGAAGTTTAGGTTCATGTTTGACCTAGTTTCAAACAACGGGTTCATGTCTGACTCAAAGTTTAAGTTCATGTTTGACCTGGCTTCAAATGACGGGTTCATTTCTGACTCGAAGTTTAGGTTCATGTTTGACCTGGTTTCAAACAACAGGTTCATGTCTGACTCGAAGTTTAGGTTCATGTTTGACCTGGTTTCAAACAACGAGTTCATATCTGACTCGAAGTTTAGGTTCATGTTTGACCTGAGTTCAAACAACGGGTTCATGTCTGACTCAAAGTTTAGGTTCATGTTTTACCTGGTTTCAAACAACGGGTTCATGTCTGACTCGAAGTTTAAGTTCATGTTTGACATGGCTTCAAATGACAGGTTCATGTCTGACTCGAAGTTTAGGTTCATGTTTGACGTGGTTTCAAACAATGGGTTCATTCTGACACGAAGTTTAGGTTCATGTTTGACCTGGTTTCAAATGACGGGTTCATGTCTGACTCGATGTTTAGGTTCATGTTTGACCTAGTTTCAAACAACTTGTTCATGTGTGACTCAAAGTTTAGGTTCATGTTGATTCGAAGTTTAGGTTCATGTTTGACCTGGTTTCAAACAACTTGTTCATGGCTGACTCGAAGTTTAGGTTCATGTTTGACCTGGTTTCAAACAATGGGTTCATGTCTGACTCGAAGTTTAGGTTCATGTTTGACCTTGTTTCAAACGACGGGTTCATGTCTGACTCGATGTTTAGGTTCATGTTTGACCTAGTTTCAAACAACTTGTTCATGTGTGACTCGAAGTTTAGGTTCATGTTGATTCGAAGTTTAGGTTCATGTTTGACCTGGTTTCAAACAACGGGTTCATGTCTGACTCGAAGTTTAGGTTCATATTTGACCTGGTTTTAAATGACGGTTTCATGTCCGACTCAAGGTTTAGGTTCATGTTTGACAAGGTTTCAAATGACGGGTTCATGTCTGACTAGAAGTTTAGGCTCATGTTTTATCTTGGTTCAAACGACGGGTTCTTGTCTGACTGGAAGTTTAGGTTCATGTTTGACCTGGTTTCAAACAACGAGTTCATATCTGACTCGAATTTTAGGTTCATGTTTGACCTGAGTTCAAACAACGGGTTCATGTCTGACTCGAAGTTTAGGTTCATGTTTGACCTAGTTTCAAACAACGGGTTCATGTCTGACTCGAAGTTTAAGTTCATGTTTGACCTGGCTTCAAATGACGGGTTCATGTCTGACACGAAGTTTAGGTTCATGTTTGACCTAGTTTCAAACAATGGGTTCATGTCTGACTCGAAGTTTAGGTTCATGTTTGACCTTGTTTCAAACGACGGGTTCATGTCTGACTCGATGTTTAGTTTCATGTTTGACCTAGTTTCAAACAACTTGTTCATGTCTGACTCGAAGTTTAGGTTCATGTTTGACCTAGTTTCATACAACTGGTTCATGTTTGATTCGAAGTTTAGGTTCATGTTTGACCTGGTTTCAAACAACGGGTTCATGTCTGACTCGATGTTTAGGTTCATATTTGACCTGGTTTCAAATGACGGTTTCATGTCTGACTCGAGGTTTAGGTTCATGTTTGACAAGGTTTCAAATGACGGGTTCATGTCTGACTAGAAGTTTAGGCTCATGTTTTACCTGGATCAAACGACGTGTTCATGTCTGACTGGAAGTTTAGGTTCATGTTTGACCTGGTTTCAAACAACGAGTTCATATCTGACTCGAATTTCAGGTTCATGTTTAACCTGAGTTCAAACAACGGGTTCATGTCTGACTCGAAGTTTAGGTTCATGTTTGACCTCGTTTCAAACAACGGGTTCATGTCTGACTCGAAGTTTAAGTTCATGTTTAACCTGGCTTCAAATGACGGGTTCATGTCTGACTCGAAGTTTAGGTTCATGTTTGACCTGGTTTCAAACAACAAGTTCATGTCTGACTCGAAGTTTAGGTTCATGTTTGACCTGGTTTTAAACAACGGGTTCATGTTTGACAAGAAGTTTAGGTTCAGGTTTGACCTGGTTTCAAACGAGTGGTTCATGTCTGACTCGAAGCTTAGGTTCATGTTTGACCTGGTTCAAATGACGGGTTAATCTGACTCGAAGTTTAGGTTCATGTTTGACCTGGTTTCAAACAACGGGTTCATGTCTGACTCGAACTTTAGTTTCATGTTTGAATTGAGTTCAAACAACGGGTTCATGTCTGACTCGAAGTTTAGGTTCATGTTTGACCTGGTTTCAAACAACGGGTTCATGTCTGACTCGAAGTTTAGGTTCAGGTTTGACCTGGTTTCAAACGAGGGGTTCATGTCTGACTCGAAGCTTAGGTTCATGTTTGACCTGGTTCAAATGACGGGTTCATGTCTGACTCGAAGTTTAGGTTCATGTTTGACCTGGTTTCAAACAACGGGTTCATGTCTGACTCGAAGTTTAGTTTCATGTTTGACCTGAGTTCAACATCGGGTTCATGTCTGACTCGAAGTTTAGGTTCATGTTTGACCTGGTTTCAAACAACGGGTTCATGTCTGACTCGATGTTTAGGTTCATGTTTGACTTGGATTCAAACAACGGGTTCATGTCTGACTCGATGTTTAGGTTCATGTTTTACCTGGTTTTAAACAACGGGTTCATGACTGACTCGAAGTTTTGGTTCATGTTTCACCTGGTTTCAAACGACGGGTTCATGTCTGACTCGAAGTTTAGGTTCATGTTTGACCTGGTTTCAAACGACGGGTTCATGTCTGACTCGAGGTTTAGGTTCATGTTTGACATGGTTTCGAATGACGGGTTCATGTCTGACTAGAAGTTTAGGCTCATGTTTGACCTGGTTCAAACGACGGGTTCATGTCTGAGTTTAAGTTTAGGTTCATGTTTGACCTGGTTTCAAACAACGAGTTCATATTTGACTCGAATTTTAGGTTCATGTTTGACCTGAGTTCAAACACCGGGTTCATTTCTGACTCGAAGTTTAGGGTCATGTTTGACCTGGTTTCAAACAACGGGTTCATGTTTGATTCGAAGTTTAGGTTCATGTTTCACCTGGTTTCAAACAACGGGTTCATGTCTGACTCGAAGTTTAGGTTCATGTTTGACATGGTTTCAAATGACGGGTTCATGTCTGACTCGAGATTTAGGTTTATGTTTGACATGGTTTCAAATGACGGGTTCATGTCTGACTAGAAGTTTAGGCTCATGTTTTACCTGGTTCAAACGACGGGTTCATGTCTGACTGGAAGTTTAGGTTCATGTTTGACCTGGTTTCAAACAACGAGTACATATCTGACTCGTATTTTAGGTTCATATTTGACCTGAGTTCAAACAACGGGTTCATGTCTGACTCGAAGTTTAGGTTCATGTTTGACCTAGTTTCAAACAACGTGTTCATGTCTGACTCAAAGTTTAAGTTCATGTTTGACCTGGCTTCAAATGACGGGTTCATTTCTGACTCGAAGTTTAGGTTCATGTTTGACCTGGTTTCAAACAACAGGTTCATGTCTGACTCGAAGTTTGGGTTCAGTTTGACCTGGTTTCAAACAATGAGTTCATATCTGACTCTAAGTTTAGGTTCATGTTTGACCTGAGTTCAAACAACGGGTTCATGTCTGACTCAAAGTTTAGGTTCATGTTTTACCTGGTTTCAAACAACGAGTTCATGTCTGACTCGAAGTTTAAGTTCATGTTTGACATGGCTTCAAATGACAGGTTCATGTCTGACTCGAAGTTTAGGTTCATGTTTGACCTGGTTTCAAACAATGGGTTCATTCTGACACGAAGTTTAGGTTCATGTTTGACCTGGTTTTAAATGACGGGTTCATGTCTGACTCGACGTTTAGGATCATGTTTGACCTGGTTTCAAACAACTTGTTCATGTCTGACTCGAAGTTTAGGTTCATGTTTGACCTGGTTTCAAACAATGGGTTCATGTCTGACTCGAAGTTTAGGTTCATGTTTGACCTTGTTTCAAACGACGGGTTCATGTCTGACTCGATGTTTAGGTTCATGTTTAACCTAATTTCAAACAACTTGTTCATGTGTGACTCGAAGTTTAGGTTCATGTTGATTCGAAGTTTAGGTTCATGTTTGACCTGGTTTCAAACAACGGGTTCATGTCTGACTCGAAGTTTAGGTTCATATTTGACCTGGTTTTAAATGACGGTTTCATGTCTGACTCAAGGTTTAGGTTCATGTTTGACAAGGTTTCAAATGACGGGTTCATGTCTGACTAGAAGTTTAGGCTCATGTTTTACCTGGTTCAAACGACGGGTTCTTGTCTGACTGGAAGTTTAGGTTCATGTTTGACCTGGTTTCAAACAACGAGTTCATATCTGACTCGAATTTTAGGTTCATGTTTGACCTGAGTTCAAACAACGGGTTCATGTCTGACTCGAAGTTTAGGTTCATGTTTGACCTAGTTTCAAACAACGGGTTCATGTCTGACTCGAAGTTTAAGTTCATGTTTGACCTGGCTTCAAATGACGGGTTCATGTCTGACTCGAAGTTTAGGTTCATGTTTGACCTTGTTTCAAACGACGGGTTCATGTCTGACTCGATGTTTAGTTTCATGTTTAACCTTGTTTCAAACAACTTGTTCATGTCTGACTCGAAGTTTAGGTTCATGTTTGACCTAGTTTCATACAACTGGTTCATGTTTGATTCGAATTTTAGGTTCATGTTTGACCTGAGTTCAAACAACGGGTTCATGTCTGACTCGAAGTTTAGGTTCATGTTTGACCTCGTTTCAAACAACGGGTTCATGTCTGACTCGAAGTTTAAGTTCATGTTTGACCTGGCTTCAAATGACGGGTTCATGTCTGACTCGAAGTTTAGGTTCATGTTTGACCTGGTTTCAAACAACAAGTTCATGTCTGACTCGAAGTTTAGGTTCATGTTTGACCTGGTTTTAAACAACGGGTTCATGTTTGACTCGAAGTTTAGGTTCAGGTTTGACCTGGTTTCAAACGAGTGGTTCATGTCTGGCTCGAAGCTTAGGTTCATGTTTGACCTGATTCAAATGACGGGTTAATCTGACTCGAAGTTTAGGTTCATGTTTAACCTGGTTTCAAACAACGGGTTCATGTCTGACTCGAACTTTAGTTTCATGTTTGAACTGAGTTCAAACAACGGGTTCATGTCTGACTCGATGTTTAGGTTCATGTTTGACCTGGTTTCAAACAACGGGTTCATGTCTGACTCGAAGTTTAGGTTCAGGTTTGACCTTGTTTCAAACGAGGGGTTCATGTCTGACTCGAAGCTTAGGTTCATGTTTGACCTGGTTCAAATGACGGGTTCATGTCTGACTCGAAGTTTAGGTTCATGTTTGACCTGGTTTCAAACAACGGGTTCATGTCTGACTCGAAGTTTAGTTTCATGTTTGACCTGAGTTCAACATCGGGTTCATGTCTGACTCTAAGTTTAGGTTCATGTTTGACCTGGTTTCAAACAACGGGTTCATGTCTGACTCGATGTTTAGGTTCATGTTTGACTTGGTTTCAAACAACGGGTTCATGTCTGACTCGATGTTTAGGTTCATGTTTTACCTGGTTTTAAACAACGGGTTCATGACTGACTCGAAGTTTAGGTTCATGTTTCACCTGGTTTCAAACGACGGGTTCATGTTTGACTCGAAGTTTAGGTTCATGTTTGACCTGGTTTCAAACGACGGGTTCATGTCTGACTCGAGGTTTAGGTTCATGTTTGACATGGTTTCGAATGACGGGTTCATGTCTGACTAGAAGTTTAGGCTCATGTTTGACCTGGTTCAAACGACGGGTTCATGTCTGAGTTGAAGTTTAGGTTCATGTTTGACCTGGTTTTAAACAACGAGTTCATATTTGACTCGAAGTTTAGGTTCATGTTTGACCTGAGTTCAAACAACGGATTCATATCTGACTCGAAGTTTAGGTTCATGTTTTACCTGGTTTCAAACAACGGGTTCAAGTCTGACTCGAAGTTTAAGTTCATGTTTGACATGGCTTCAAATGACGGGTTCATGTCTGACTCGAAGATTAGGTTCATGTTTGACCTGGTTTCAAACAATGGGTTCACGTCACACTCGAAGTTTAGGTTCATGTTTGACCTGGTTTCAAACGACGGGTTCATGTCTGACTCGACGTTTAGGATCATGTTTGACCTGGTTTCAAACAACGGGTTCATGTCAAACAACGGGTTCATGTATGACTCGAAGTTTAGGTCCATGTTTGACCTGGTTTCAAACAACGGGTTCATGTCTGACTCGATGTTTAGGTTCATGTTTGACATGGTTTCAAACAACGGGTTCATGTCTGACTCGATGTTTAGGTTCATGTTTTACCTGGTTTTAAACAACGGGTTCATGACTGACTCGAAGTTTAGGTTCATGTTTCACCTGGTTTCAAACGACGGGTTCATGTCTGACTCGAAGTTTTGGTCCATGTTTGACCTGGTTTCAAACGACGGGTTCATGTCTGACTCGAGGTTTAGGTTCATGTTTGACATGGTTTCGAATGACGGGTTCATGTCTGACTAGAAGTTTAGGCTCATGTTTTACCTGGTTCAAACGACGGGTTCATGTCTGACTGGAAGTTTAGGTTCATGTTTGACCTGGTTTCAAACAACGAGTTCATATCTGACTCGAATTTTAGGTTCATGTTTGACCTGAGTTCAAACAACGGGTTCATGTCTGACTCGAAGTTTAGGTTCATGTTTGACCTAGTTTCAAATAACGTGTTCATGTCTGACTCAAAGTTTAAGTTCATTTTTGACCTGGCTTCAAATGACGGGTTCATTTCTGACTCGAAGTTTAGGTTCATGTTTGACCTGGTTTCAAACAACAGGTTCATGTCTGACTCGAAGTTTAGGTTCATGTTTGACCTGGTTTCAAACAACGAGTTCATATCTGACTCTAAGTTTAGGTTCATGTTTGACCTGAGTTCAAACAACGGGTTCATGTCTGACTCAAAGTTTAGGTTCATGTTTTACCTGGTTTCAAACAACGGGTTCATGTCTGACTCGAAGTTTAAGTTCATGTTTGACATGGCTTCAAATGACAGGTTCATGTCTGACTCGAAGGTTTGGTTCATGTTTGACCTGGTTTCAAACAATGGGTTTATTCTGACACGAAGTTTAGGTTCATGTTTGACCTGGTTTCAAATGACGGGTTCATCTCTGACTCGACGTTTAGGATCATGTTTGACCTGGTTTCAAACGACGGGTTCATGTCTGACTTGATGTTAAGGTTCATGTTTGTCCTGGTTTCAAACAACGGGTTCATTTCTGACTCGAAGTTTAGGTTCATGTTTGACCTAGTTTCAAACAACGGGTTCATGTCTGACTCGAACTTTAGGTTCATGTTTGACCTGGTTTCAAACAACGGGTTCATGTCTGACTCAAAGTTTAAGTTCATGTTTGACCTGGCTTCAAATGACGGGTTCATGTCTGACTCGAAGTTTAGGTTCATGTTTGACCTGGTTTCAAACAATGGGTTCATGTCTGACTCGAAGTTTAGGTTCATGTTTGACCTTGTTTCAAACGACGGGTTCATGTCTGACTCGATGTTTAGGTTCATGTTTATCCTAGTTTCAAACAACTTGTTCATGTCTGACTCGAAGTTTAGGTTCATGTGTGACTCGAAGTTTAGGTTCATGTTGATTCGAAGTTTAGGTTCATGTTTGACCTGTTTCAAACAACGGGTTCATGTCTAACTCGAAGTTTAGGTTCATATTTGACCTGGTTTTAAATGACGGTTTCATGTCCGACTCAAGGTTTAGGTTCATGTTTGACAAGGTTTCAAATGACGGATTCATGTCTGACTAGAAGTTTAGGCTCATGTTTTACCTGGTTCAAACGACGGGTTCTTGTCTGACTCGAAGTTTAGGTTCAGGTTTGACCTGGTTTCAAACGAGGGGTTCATGTCTGACTCGAAGCTTAGGTTCATGTTTGACCTGGTTCAAATGACGGGTTCATGTCTGACTCGAAGTTTAGGTTCATGTTTGACCTGGTTTCAAACAACGGGTTCATGTCTGACTCGAAGTTTAGTTTCATGTTTGACCTGAGTTCAACATCGGGTTCATGTCTGACTCGAAGTTTAGGTTCATGTTTGACCTGGTTTCAAACAACGGGTTCATGTCTGACTCGATGTTTAGGTTCATGTTTGACTTGGTTTCAAATAACGGGTTCATGTCTGACTCGATGTTTAGGTTCATGTTTTACCTGGTTTTAAACAACGGGTTCATGACTGACTCGAAGTTTAGGTTCATGTTTCACCTGGTTTCAAACGACGGGTTCATGTCTGACTCGAAGTTTAGGTTCATGTTTGACCTGGTTTCAAACGACGGGTTCATGTCTGACTCGAGGTTTAGGTTCATGTTTGACATGGTTTCGAATGACGGGTTCATGTCTGACTAGAAGTTTAGGCTCATGTTTGACCTGGTTCAAACGACGGGTTCATGTCTGAGTTTAAGTTTAGGTTCATGTTTGACCTGGTTTCAAACAACGAGTTCATATTTGACTCGAATTTTAGGTTCATGTTTGACCTGAGTTCAAACAACGGGTTCATTTCTGACTCGAAGTTTAGGGTCATGTTTGACCTGGTTTCAAACAACGGGTTCATGTTTGATTCGAAGTTTAGGTTCATGTTTGACCTGGTTTCAAACAACGGGTTCATGTCTGACTCGAAGTTTAGGTTCATGTTTGACATGGTTTCAAATGACGGGTTCATGTCTGACTCGAGATTTAGGTTTATGTTTGACATGGTTTCAAATGACGGGTTCATGTCTGACTAGAAGTTTAGGCTCATGTTTTACCTGGTTCAAACGACGGGTTCATGTCTGACTGGAAGTTTAGGTTCATGTTTGACCTGGTTTCAAACAACGAGTACATATCTGACTCGTATTTTAGGTTCATGTTTGACCTGAGTTCAAACAACGGGTTCATGTCTGACTCGAAGTTTAGGTTCATGTTTGACCTAGTTTCAAACAACGTGTTCATGTCTGACTCAAAGTTTAAGTTCATGTTTGACCTGGCTTCAAATGACGGGTTCATTTCTGACTCGAAGTTTAGGTTCATGTTTGACCTGGTTTCAAACAACAGGTTCATGTCTGACTCGAAGTTTAGGTTCAGTTTGACCTGGTTTCAAACAATGAGTTCATATCTGACTCTAAGTTTAGGTTCATGTTTGACCTGAATTCAAACAACGGGTTCATGTCTGACTCAAAGTTTAGGTTCATGTTTTACCTGGTTTCAAACAACGAGTTCATGTCTGACTCGAAGTTTAAGTTCATGTTTGACATGGCTTCAAATGACAGGTTCATGTCTGACTCGAAGTTTAGGTTCATGTTTGACCTGGTTTCAAACAATGGGTTCATTCTGACACGAAGTTTAGGTTCATGTTTGACCTGGTTTTAAATGACGGGTTCATGTCTGACTCGACGTTTAGGATCATGTTTGACCTGGTTTCAAACAACTTGTTCATGTCTGACTCGAAGTTTAGGTTCATGTTTGACCTGGTTTCAAACAATGGGTTCATGTCTGACTCGAAGTTTAGGTTCATGTTTGACCTTGTTTCAAACGACGGGTTCATGTCTGACTCGATGTTTAGGTTCATGTTTAACCTAATTTCAAACAACTTGTTCATGTGTGACTCGAAGTTTAGGTTCATGTTGATTCGAAGTTTAGGTTCATGTTTGACCTGGTTTCAAACAACGGGTTCATGTCTGACTCGAAGTTTAGGTTCATATTTGACCTGGTTTTAAATGACGGTTTCATGTCCGACTCAAGGTTTAGGTTCATGTTTGACAAGGTTTCAAATGACGGGTTCATGTCTGACTAGAAGTTTAGGCTCATGTTTTACCTGGTTCAAACGACGGGTTCTTGTCTGACTGGAAGTTTAGGTTCATGTTTGACCTGGTTTCAAACAACGAGTTCATATCTGACTCGAATTTTAGGTTCATGTTTGACCTGAGTTCAAACAACGGGTTCATGTCTGACTCGAAGTTTAGGTTCATGTTTGACCTAGTTTCAAACAACGGGTTCATGTCTGACTCGAAGTTTAAGTTCATGTTTGACCTGGCTTCAAATGACGGGTTCATGTCTGACTCGAAGTTTAGGTTCATGTTTGACCTTGTTTCAAACAATGGGTTCATGTCTGACTCGAAGTTTAGGTTCATGTTTGACCTTGTTTCAAACGACGGGTTCATGTCTGACTCGATGTTTAGTTTCATGTTTAACCTTGTTTCAAACAACTTGTTCATGTCTGACTCGAAGTTTAGGTTCATGTTTGACCTAGTTTCATACAACTGGTTCATGTTTGATTCGAATTTTAGGTTCATGTTTGACCTGAGTTCAAACAACGGGTTCATGTCTGACTCGAAGTTTAGGTTCATGTTTGACCTCGTTTCAAACAACGGGTTCATGTCTGACTCGAAGTTTTGGTTCATGTTTGACCTGGTTTCAAACAATGGGTTTATTCTGACACGAAGTTTAGGTTCATGTTTGACCTGGTTTCAAATGACGGGTTCATCTCTGACTCGACGTTTAGGATCATGTTTGACCTGGTTTCAAACGACGGGTTCATGTCTGACTTGATGTTAAGGTTCATGTTTGTCCTGGTTTCAAACAACGGGTTCATTTCTGACTCGAAGTTTAGGTTCATGTTTGACCTAGTTTCAAACAACGGGTTCATGTCTGACTCGAACTTTAGGTTCATGTTTGACCTGGTTTCAAACAACGGGTTCATGTCTGACTCAAAGTTTAAGTTCATGTTTGACCTGGCTTCAAATGACGGGTTCATGTCTGACTCGAAGTTTAGGTTCATGTTTGACCTGGTTTCAAACAATGGGTTCATGTCTGACTCGAAGTTTAGGTTCATGTTTGACCTTGTTTCAAACGACGGGTTCATGTCTGACTCGATGTTTAGGTTCATGTTTAACCTAGTTTCAAACAACTTGTTCATGTCTGACTCGAAGTTTAGGTTCATGTGTGACTCGAAGTTTAGGTTCATGTTGATTCGAAGTTTAGGTTCATATTTGACCTGGTTTTAAATGACGGTTTCATGTCCGACTCAAGGTTTAGGTTCATGTTTGACAAGGTTTCAAATGACGGATTCATGTCTGACTAGAAGTTTAGGCTCATGTTTTACCTGGTTCAAACGACGGGTTCTTGTCTGACTGGAAGTTTAGGTTCATGTTTGACCTGGTTTCAAACAACGAGTTCATATCTGACTCGAATTTTAGGTTCATGTTTGACCTGAGTTCAAACAACGGGTTCATGTCTGACTCGAAGTTTAGGTTCATGTTTGACCTAGTTTCAAACAACGGGTTCATGTCTGACTCGAAGTTTAAGTTCATGTTTGACCTGGCTTCAAATGATGGGTTCATGTCTGACTCGAAGTTTAGGTTCATGTTTGACCTGGTTTCAAACAATGGGTTCATGTCTGACTCGAAGTTTAGGTTCATGTTTGACCTTGTTTCAAACGACGGGTTCATGTCTGACTCGATGTTTAGTTTCATGTTTGACCTAGTTTCAAACAACTTGTTCATGTCTGACTCGAAGTTTAGGTTCATGTTTGACCTAGTTTCATACAACTGGTTCATGTTTGATTCGAAGTTTAGGTTCATGTTTGACCTGGTTTCAAACAACGGGTTCATGTCTGACTCGATGTTTAGGTTCATATTTGACCTGGTTTCAAATGACGGTTTCATGTCTGACTCGAGGTTTAGGTTCATGTTTGACAAGGTTTCAAATGACGGGTTCATGTCTGACTAGAAGTTTAGGCTCATGTTTTACCTGGTTCAAACGACGGGTTCATGTCTGACTGGAAGTTTAGGTTCATGTTTGACCTGGTTTCAAACAACGAGTTCATATCTGACTCGAATTTTAGGTTCATGTTTGACCTGAGTTCAAACAACGGGTTCATGTCTGACTCGAAGTTTAGGTTCATGTTTGACCTCGTTTCAAACAACGGGTTCATGTCTGACTCGAAGTTTAAGTTCATGTTTGACCTGGCTTCAAATGACGGGTTCATGTCTGACTCGAAGTTTAGGTTCATGTTTGACCTGGTTTCAAACAACAAGTTCATGTCTGACTCGAAGTTTAGGTTCATGTTTGACCTGGTTTTAAACAACGGGTTCATGTTTGACTCGAAGTTTAGGTTCAGGTTTGACCTGGTTTCAAACGAGTGGTTCATGTCTGACTCGAAGCTTAGGTTCATGTTTGACCTGGTTTCAAACAACGGGTTCATGTCTGACTCGAAGTTTAGGTTCATGTTTGACCTTGTTTCAAACAACGGGTTCATGTCTGACTCGATAATAGGTTCATGTTTGACCTGGTTTCAAACAACGGGCTCATGTCTTACTCGAAGTTTAGGTTCATGTTTGACCTAGTTTCAAACAACGGGTTCATGTTTGATTCGAAGTTTAGGTTCATGTTTGACCTGGTTCAAATGACGGGTTCATGTCTGACTCGAAGTTTAGGTTCATGTTTGACCTGGTTTCAAACAACGGGTTCATGTCTGACTCAAAGTATAGGTTCACGTTTGACCTGGTTTCAAACGACGGGTTCATGTCTGACTTGATGTTTAGGTTCATGTTTGACTTGGTTTCAAACAACGGGTTCATGTCTGACTCGAAGTTTAGGTTCATGTTTGACCTAGTTTCAAACAACGGGTTCATGTCTGACTCGAAGTTTAGGTTCATGTTTGACCTGGTTTCAAACAACGGGTTCATGTCTGACTCGAAGTTTAAGTTCATGTTTGACCTGGCTTTGAATGACGGGTTCATGTCTGACTCGACGTTTAGGATCATGTTTGACCTGGTTTCAAACAACGGGTTCATGTCTGACTCGAAGTTTAGGTTCATGTTTGACCTGGTTTCAAACGACGGGTTCATGTCTGACTTGATGTTTAGGTTCATGTTTGTCCTGGTTTCAAACAACGGGTTCATTTCTGACTCGAAGTTTAGGTTCATGTTTGACCTAGTTTCAAACAACGGGTTCATGTCTGACTCGAAGTTTAGGTTCATGTTTGACATGGCTTCAAATGACGGGTTCATATCTGACTCGAAGTTTAGTTTCATGTTTGACCTAGTTTCAAACAACGGGTTCATGTCTGACTCGAAGTTTAGGTTCATGTTTGACCTGGTTTCAAACAACGGGTTCATGTCTGACTCGAAGTTTAAGTTCATGTTTGACCTGGCTTTGAATGACGGGTTCATGTCTGACTCGACGTTTAGGATCATGTTTGACCTGGTTTCAAACAACGGGTTCATGTCTGACTCGAAGTTTAGGTTCATGTTTGACCTGGTTTCAAACGACGGGTTCATGTCTGACTTGATGTTTAGGTTCATGTTTGTCCTGGTTTCAAACAACGGGTTCATTTCTGACTCGAAGTTTAGGTTCATGTTTGACCTAGTTTCAAACAACGGGTTCATGTCTGACTCGAAGTTTAGGTTCATGTTTGACCTGGTTTCAAACAACGGGTTCATGTCTGACTCGAAGTTTAAGTTCATGTTTGACCTGGTTTCAAATGACGGGTTCATGTATGACTCGAAGTTTAGGTTCATGTTTGACCTGGTTTCAAACAACAGGTTCATGTCTGACTCGAAGTTTAGGTTCATGTTTGACCTGGTTTCAAACAACGGGTTCATGTCTGACTCGAAGTTTAGGTTCAGGTTTGACCTGGTTTCAAACGACGGGTTCATGTCTGACTCGAAGCTTAGGTTCATGTTTGACCTGGTTCAAATGACGGGTTCATGTCTGACTCGAAGTTTAGGTTCATGTTTGACCTAGTTTCAAACAACGGGTTCATGTCTGACTCAAAGTTTAGGTTCATGTTTGACCTGGTTTCAAACGACGGGTTCATGTCTGACTTGATGTTTAGGTTCATGTTTGACTTGGTTTCAAACAACGGGTTCATGTCTGACTCGAAGTTTAGGTTCATGTTTGACCTAGTTTCAAACAACGGGTTCATGTCTGACTCGAAGTTTAGGTTCATGTTTGACCTGGTTTCAAACAACGGGTTATGTCTGACTCAAAGTTTAGGTTCATGTTTGACCTGGTTTCAAACGACGGGTTCATGTCTGACTCGAAGTTTAGGTTCATGTTTGACCTAGTTTCAAACAACGGGTTCATGTCTGACTCGAAGTTTAGGTTCATGTTTGACCTGGTTTCAAACAACGGGTTCATGTCTGACTCGAAGTTTAAGTTCATGTTTGACCTGGTTTCAAATGACGGGTTCATGTATGACTCGAAGTTTAGGTTCATGTTTGACCTGGTTTCAAACAACAGGTTCATGTCTGACTCGAAGTTTAGGTTCATGTTTGACCTGGTTTCAAACAACGGGTTCATGTCTGACTCGAAGTTTAGGTTCAGGTTTGACCTGGTTTCAAACGACGGGTTCATGTCTGACTCGAAGCTTAGGTTCATGTTTGACCTGGTTCAAATGACGGGTTCATGTCTGACTCGAAGTTTAGGTTCATGTTTGACCTAGTTTCAAACAACGGGTTCATGTCTGACTCAAAGTTTAGGTTCATGTTTGACCTGGTTTCAAACGACGGGTTCATGTCTGACTCGAAGTTTAGGTTCATGTTTGACCTTGTTTCAAACGACGGGTTCATGTCTGACTCGATGTTTAGGTTCATGTTTAACCTAGTTTCAAACAACTTGTTCATGTCTGACTCGAAGTTTAGGTTCATGTGTGACTCGAAGTTTAGGTTCATGTTGATTCGAAGTTTAGGTTCATATTTGACCTGGTTTTAAATGACGGTTTCATGTCCGACTCAAGGTTTAGGTTCATGTTTGACAAGGTTTCAAATGACGGATTCATGTCTGACTAGAAGTTTAGGCTCATGTTTTACCTGGTTCAAACGACGGGTTCTTGTCTGACTGGAAGTTTAGGTTCATGTTTGACCTGGTTTCAAACAACGAGTTCATATCTGACTCGAATTTTAGGTTCATGTTTGACCTGAGTTCAAACAACGGGTTCATGTCTGACTCGAAGTTTAGGTTCATGTTTGACCTAGTTTCAAACAACGGGTTCATGTCTGACTCGAAGTTTAAGTTCATGTTTGACCTGGCTTCAAATGATGGGTTCATGTCTGACTCGAAGTTTAGGTTCATGTTTGACCTGGTTTCAAACAATGGGTTCATGTCTGACTCGAAGTTTAGGTTCATGTTTGACCTTGTTTCAAACGACGGGTTCATGTCTGACTCGATGTTTAGTTTCATGTTTGACCTAGTTTCAAACAACTTGTTCATGTCTGACTCGAAGTTTAGGTTCATGTTTGACCTAGTTTCATACAACTGGTTCATGTTTGATTCGAAGTTTAGGTTCATGTTTGACCTGGTTTCAAACAACGGGTTCATGTCTGACTCGATGTTTAGGTTCATATTTGACCTGGTTTCAAATGACGGTTTCATGTCTGACTCGAGGTTTAGGTTCATGTTTGACAAGGTTTCAAATGACGGGTTCATGTCTGACTAGAAGTTTAGGCTCATGTTTTACCTGGTTCAAACGACGGGTTCATGTCTGACTGGAAGTTTAGGTTCATGTTTGACCTGGTTTCAAACAACGAGTTCATATCTGACTCGAATTTTAGGTTCATGTTTGACCTGAGTTCAAACAACGGGTTCATGTCTGACTCGAAGTTTAGGTTCATGTTTGACCTCGTTTCAAACAACGGGTTCATGTCTGACTCGAAGTTTAAGTTCATGTTTGACCTGGCTTCAAATGACGGGTTCATGTCTGACTCGAAGTTTAGGTTCATGTTTGACCTGGTTTCAAACAACAAGTTCATGTCTGACTCGAAGTTTAGGTTCATGTTTGACCTGGTTTTAAACAACGGGTTCATGTTTGACTCGAAGTTTAGGTTCAGGTTTGACCTGGTTTCAAACGAGTGGTTCATGTCTGACTCGAAGCTTAGGTTCATGTTTGACCTGGTTTCAAACAACGGGTTCATGTCTGACTCGAAGTTTAGGTTCATGTTTGACCTTGTTTCAAACAACGGGTTCATGTCTGACTCGATAATAGGTTCATGTTTGACCTGGTTTCAAACAACGGGCTCATGTCTTACTCGAAGTTTAGGTTCATGTTTGACCTAGTTTCAAACAACGGGTTCATGTTTGATTCGAAGTTTAGGTTCATGTTTGACCTGGTTCAAATGACGGGTTCATGTCTGACTCGAAGTTTAGGTTCATGTTTGACCTGGTTTCAAACAACGGGTTCATGTCTGACTCAAAGTATAGGTTCACGTTTGACCTGGTTTCAAACGACGGGTTCATGTCTGACTTGATGTTTAGGTTCATGTTTGACTTGGTTTCAAACAACGGGTTCATGTCTGACTCGAAGTTTAGGTTCATGTTTGACCTAGTTTCAAACAACGGGTTCATGTCTGACTCGAAGTTTAGGTTCATGTTTGACCTGGTTTCAAACAACGGGTTCATGTCTGACTCGAAGTTTAAGTTCATGTTTGACCTGGCTTTGAATGACGGGTTCATGTCTGACTCGACGTTTAGGATCATGTTTGACCTGGTTTCAAACAACGGGTTCATGTCTGACTCGAAGTTTAGGTTCATGTTTGACCTGGTTTCAAACGACGGGTTCATGTCTGACTTGATGTTTAGGTTCATGTTTGTCCTGGTTTCAAACAACGGGTTCATTTCTGACTCGAAGTTTAGGTTCATGTTTGACCTAGTTTCAAACAACGGGTTCATGTCTGACTCGAAGTTTAGGTTCATGTTTGACATGGCTTCAAATGACGGGTTCATATCTGACTCGAAGTTTAGTTTCATGTTTGACCTAGTTTCAAACAACGGGTTCATGTCTGACTCGAAGTTTAGGTTCATGTTTGACCTGGTTTCAAACAACGGGTTCATGTCTGACTCGAAGTTTAAGTTCATGTTTGACCTGGCTTTGAATGACGGGTTCATGTCTGACTCGACGTTTAGGATCATGTTTGACCTGGTTTCAAACAACGGGTTCATGTCTGACTCGAAGTTTAGGTTCATGTTTGACCTGGTTTCAAACGACGGGTTCATGTCTGACTTGATGTTTAGGTTCATGTTTGTCCTGGTTTCAAACAACGGGTTCATTTCTGACTCGAAGTTTAGGTTCATGTTTGACCTAGTTTCAAACAACGGGTTCATGTCTGACTCGAAGTTTAGGTTCATGTTTGACCTGGTTTCAAACAACGGGTTCATGTCTGACTCGAAGTTTAAGTTCATGTTTGACCTGGTTTCAAATGACGGGTTCATGTATGACTCGAAGTTTAGGTTCATGTTTGACCTGGTTTCAAACAACAGGTTCATGTCTGACTCGAAGTTTAGGTTCATGTTTGACCTGGTTTCAAACAACGGGTTCATGTCTGACTCGAAGTTTAGGTTCAGGTTTGACCTGGTTTCAAACGACGGGTTCATGTCTGACTCGAAGCTTAGGTTCATGTTTGACCTGGTTCAAATGACGGGTTCATGTCTGACTCGAAGTTTAGGTTCATGTTTGACCTAGTTTCAAACAACGGGTTCATGTCTGACTCAAAGTTTAGGTTCATGTTTGACCTGGTTTCAAACGACGGGTTCATGTCTGACTTGATGTTTAGGTTCATGTTTGACTTGGTTTCAAACAACGGGTTCATGTCTGACTCGAAGTTTAGGTTCATGTTTGACCTAGTTTCAAACAACGGGTTCATGTCTGACTCGAAGTTTAGGTTCATGTTTGACCTGGTTTCAAACAACGGGTTATGTCTGACTCAAAGTTTAGGTTCATGTTTGACCTGGTTTCAAACGACGGGTTCATGTCTGACTCGAAGTTTAGGTTCATGTTTGACCTAGTTTCAAACAACGGGTTCATGTCTGACTCGAAGTTTAGGTTCATGTTTGACCTGGTTTCAAACAACGGGTTCATGTCTGACTCGAAGTTTAAGTTCATGTTTGACCTGGTTTCAAATGACGGGTTCATGTATGACTCGAAGTTTAGGTTCATGTTTGACCTGGTTTCAAACAACAGGTTCATGTCTGACTCGAAGTTTAGGTTCATGTTTGACCTGGTTTCAAACAACGGGTTCATGTCTGACTCGAAGTTTAGGTTCAGGTTTGACCTGGTTTCAAACGACGGGTTCATGTCTGACTCGAAGCTTAGGTTCATGTTTGACCTGGTTCAAATGACGGGTTCATGTCTGACTCGAAGTTTAGGTTCATGTTTGACCTAGTTTCAAACAACGGGTTCATGTCTGACTCAAAGTTTAGGTTCATGTTTGACCTGGTTTCAAACGACGGGTTCATGTCTGACTTGATGTTTAGGTTCATGTTTGACTTGGTTTCAAACAACGGGTTCATGTCTGACTCGAAGTTTAGGTTCATGTTTGACCTAGTTTCAAACAACGGGTTCATGTCTGACTCGAAGTTTAGGTTCATGTTTGACCTGGTTTCAAACAACGGGTTATGTCTGACTCAAAGTTTAGGTTCATGTTTGACCTGGTTTCAAACGACGGGTTCATGTCTGACTTGATGTTTAGGTTCATGTTTGACTTGGTTTCAAACAACGGGTTTATGTCTGACTCGAAGTTTAGGTTCATGTTTGACCTGGTTTCAAACAACGGGTTCATGTCTGACTCAAAGTTTAGGTTCACGTTTGACCTGGTTTCAAACGACGGGTTCATGTCTGACTTGATGTTTAGGTTCATGTTTGACTTGGTTTCAAACAACGGGTTCATGTCTGACTCGAAGTTTAGGTTCATGTTTGACCTAGTTTCAAACAACGGGTTCATGTCTGACTCGAAGTTTAGGTTCATGTTTGACCTGGTTTCAAACAACGGGTTCATGTCTGACTCGAAGTTTAAGTTCATGTTTGACCTGGCTTTGAATGACGGGTTCATGTCTGACTCGACGTTTAGGATCATGTTTGACCTGGTTTCAAACAACGGGTTCATGTCTGACTCGAAGTTTAGGTTCATGTTTGACCTGGTTTCAAACGACGGGTTCATGTCTGACTTGATGTTTAGGTTCATGTTTGTCCTGGTTTCAAACAACGGGTTCATTTCTGACTCGAAGTTTAGGTTCATGTTTGACCTAGTTTCAAACAACGGGTTCATGTCTGACTCGAAGTTTAGGTTCATGTTTGACCTGGTTTCAAACAACGGGTTCATGTCTGACTCGAAGTTTAAGTTCATGTTTGACCTGGTTTCAAATGACGGGTTCATGTCTGACTCGAAGTTTAGGTTCATGTTTGACCTGGTTTCAAACAACAGGTTCATGTCTGACTCGAAGTTTAGGTTCATGTTTGACCTGGTTTCAAACAACGGGTTCATGTCTGACTCGAAGTTTAGGTTCAGGTTTGACCTGGTTTCAAACGACGGGTTCATGTCTGACTCGAAGCTTAGGTTCATGTTTGACCTGGTTCAAATGACGGGTTCATGTCTGACTCGAAGTTTAGGTTCATGTTTGACCTGGTTTCAAACAACGGGTTCATGTCTGACTCAAAGTTTAGGTTCATGTTTGACCAGGTTTCAAACGACGGGTTCATGTCTGACTTGATGTTTAGGTTCATGTTTGACTTGGTTTCAAACAACGGGTTCATGTCTGACTCGAAGTTTAGGTTCATGTTTGACCTAGTTTCAAACAACGGGTTCATGTCTGACTCGAAGTTTAGGTTCATGTTTGACCTGGTTTCAAACAACGGGTTCATGTCTGACTCAAAGTTTAGGTTCATGTTTGACCTGGTTTCAAACGACGGGTTGATGTCTGACTTGATGTTTAGGTTCATGTTTGACTTGGTTTCAAACAACGGGTTCATGTCTGACTCGAAGTTTAGGTTCATGTTTGACCTAGTTTCAAACAACGGGTTCATGTCTGATCGAAGTTTAGGTTCATGTTTGACCTGGTTTCAAACAACGGGTTCATGTCTGACTCGAAGTTTAAGTTCATGTTTGACCTGGCTTTGAATGACGGGTTCATGTCTGACTCGACGTTTAGGATCATGTTTGACCTGGTTTCAAACAACGGGTTCATGTCTGACTCGAAGTTTAGGTTCATGTTTGACCTGGTTTCAAACAACGGGATCATGTCTTACTCGAAGTTTAGGTTCATGTTTGACCTGGTTTCAAACAACGGGTTCATGTCTGACTCAAAGTTTAGGTTCATGTTTGACCTAGTTTCAAACAACGGGTTCATGTCTGACTCGAAGTTTAGGTTCATGTTTGACCTGGTTTCAAACAACGGGTTCATGTCTGACTCGAAGTTTAGGTTCAGGTTTGACCTGGTTTCAAACGACGGGTTCATGTCTGACTCGAAGCTTAGGTTCATGTTTGACCTGGTTCAAATGACGGGTTCATGTCTGACTCGAAGTTTAGGTTCATGTTTGACCTAGTTTCAAACAACGGGTTCATGTCTGACTCAAAGTTTAGGTTCATGTTTGACCTGGTTTCAAACGACGGGTTCATGTCTGACTTGATGTTTAGGTTCATGTTTGACTTGGTTTCAAACAACGGGTTCATGTCTGACTCGAAGTTTAGGTTCATGTTTGACCTAGTTTCAAACAACGGGTTCATGTCTGACTCGAAGTTTAGGTTCATGTTTGACCTGGTTTCAAACAACGGGTTATGTCTGACTCAAAGTTTAGGTTCATGTTTGACCTGGTTTCAAACGACGGGTTCATGTCTGACTTGATGTTTAGGTTCATGTTTGACTTGGTTTCAAACAACGGGTTTATGTCTGACTCGAAGTTTAGGTTCATGTTTGACCTGGTTTCAAACAACGGGTTCATGTCTGACTCAAAGTTTAGGTTCACGTTTGACCTGGTTTCAAACGACGGGTTCATGTCTGACTTGATGTTTAGGTTCATGTTTGACTTGGTTTCAAACAACGGGTTCATGTCTGACTCGAAGTTTAGGTTCATGTTTGACCTAGTTTCAAACAACGGGTTCATGTCTGACTCGAAGTTTAGGTTCATGTTTGACCTGGTTTCAAACAACGGGTTCATGTCTGACTCGAAGTTTAAGTTCATGTTTGACCTGGCTTTGAATGACGGGTTCATGTCTGACTCGACGTTTAGGATCATGTTTGACCTGGTTTCAAACAACGGGTTGTATGTCTGACTCGAAGTTTAGGTTCATGTTTGACCTGGTTTCAAACGACGGGTTCATGTCTGACTTGATGTTTAGGTTCATGTTTGTCCTGGTTTCAAACAACGGGTTCATTTCTGACTCGAAGTTTAGGTTCATGTTTGACCTAGTTTCAAACAACGGGTTCATGTCTGACTCGAAGTTTAGGTTCATGTTTGACCTGGTTTCAAACAACGGGTTCATGTCTGACTCGAAGTTTAAGTTCATGTTTGACCTGGTTTCAAATGACGGGTTCATGTCTGACTCGAAGTTTAGGTTCATGTTTGACCTGGTTTCAAACAACAGGTTCATGTCTGACTCGAAGTTTAGGTTCATGTTTGACCTGGTTTCAAACAACGGGTTCATGTCTGACTCGAAGTTTAGGTTCAGGTTTGACCTGGTTTCAAACGACGGGTTCATGTCTGACTCGAAGCTTAGGTTCATGTTTGACCTGGTTCAAATGACGGGTTCATGTCTGACTCGAAGTTTAGGTTCATGTTTGACCTGGTTTCAAACAACGGGTTCATGTCTGACTCAAAGTTTAGGTTCATGTTTGACCAGGTTTCAAACGACGGGTTCATGTCTGACTTGATGTTTAGGTTCATGTTTGACTTGGTTTCAAACAACGGGTTCATGTCTGACTCGAAGTTTAGGTTCATGTTTGACCTAGTTTCAAACAACGGGTTCATGTCTGACTCGAAGTTTAGGTTCATGTTTGACCTGGTTTCAAACAACGGGTTCATGTCTGACTCAAAGTTTAGGTTCATGTTTGACCTGGTTTCAAACGACGGGTTGATGTCTGACTTGATGTTTAGGTTCATGTTTGACTTGGTTTCAAACAACGGGTTCATGTCTGACTCGAAGTTTAGGTTCATGTTTGACCTAGTTTCAAACAACGGGTTCATGTCTGATCGAAGTTTAGGTTCATGTTTGACCTGGTTTCAAACAACGGGTTCATGTCTGACTCGAAGTTTAAGTTCATGTTTGACCTGGCTTTGAATGACGGGTTCATGTCTGACTCGACGTTTAGGATCATGTTTGACCTGGTTTCAAACAACGGGTTCATGTCTGACTCGATGTTTAGGTTCATGTTTGACCTGGTTTCAAACAACGGGTTCATGTCTTACTCGAAGTTTAGGTTCATGTTTGACCTGGTTTCAAACAACGGGTTCATGTCTGACTCAAAGTTTAGGTTCATGTTTGACCTAGTTTCAAACAACGGGTTCATGTCTGACTCGAAGTTTAGGTTCATGTTTGACCTGGTTTCAAACAACTTGTTCATGTCTGACTCAAAGTTTAGGTTCATGTTTGACCTGGTTTCAAACGACGGGTTCATGTCTGACTTGATGTTTAGGTTCATGTTTGACTTGGTTTCAAACAACGGGTTCATGTCTGACTCGAAGTTTAGGTTCAGGTTTGACCTGGTTTCAAACGACGGGTTCATGTCTGACTCGAAGCTTAGGTTCATGTTTGACCTGGTTCAAATGACGGGTTCATGTCTGACTCGAAGTTTAGGTTCATGTTTGACCTAGTTTCAAACAACGGGTTCATGTCTGACTCGAAGTTTAGGTTCATGTTTGACCTGGTTTCAAACAACTTGTTCATGTCTGACTCAAAGTTTAGGTTCATGTTTGACCTGGTTTCAAACAACGGGTTCATGTCTGACTCGAAGTTTAGGTTCAGGTTTGACCTGGTTTCAAACGACGGGTTCATGTCTGACTCGAAGCTTAGGTTCATGTTTGACCTGGTTCAAATGACGGGTTCATGTCTGACTCGAAGTTTAGGTTCATGTTTAACCTAGTTTCAAACAACGGGTTCATGTCTGACTCAAAGTTTAGGTTCATGTTTGACCTGGTTTCAAACGACGGGTTCATGTCTGACTTGATGTTTAGGTTCATGTTTGACTTGGTTTCAAACAACGGGTTCATGTCTGACTCGAAGTTTAGGTTCATGTTTGACCTAGTTTCAAACAACGGGTTCATGTCTGACTCGAAGTTTAGGTTCATGTTTGACCTGGTTTCAAACAACGGGTTATGTCTGACTCAAAGTTTAGGTTCATGTTTGACCCGGTTTCAAACGACGGGTTCATGTCTGACTTGATGTTTAGGTTCATGTTTGACTTGGTTTCAAACAACGGGTTCATGTCTGACTCGAAGTTTAGGTTCATGTTTGACCTGGTTCAAATGACGGGTTCATGTCTGACTCGAAGTTTAGGTTCATGTTTGACCTGGTTTCAAACAACGGGTTCATGTCTGACTCAAAGTTTAGGTTCACGTTTGACCTGGTTTCAAACGACGGGTTCATGTCTGACTTGATGTTTAGGTTCATGTTTGACTTGGTGTCAAACAACGGGTTCATGTCTGACTCGAAGTTTAGGTTCATGTTTGACCTAGTTTCAAACAACGGGTTCATGTCTGACTCGAAGTTTAGGTTCATGTTTGACCTGGTTTCAAACAACGGGTTCATGTCTGACTCGAAGTTTAAGTTCATGTTTGACCTGGCTTTGAATGACGGGTTCATGTCTGACTCGACGTTTAGGATCATGTTTGACCTGGTTTCAAACAACGGGTTCATGTCTGACTCGAAGTTTAGGTTCATGTTTGACCTGGTTTCAAACGACGGGTTCATGTCTGACTTGATGTTTAGGTTCATGTTTGTCCTGGTTTCAAACAACGGGTTCATTTCTGACTCGAAGTTTAGGTTCATGTTTGACCTAGTTTCAAACAACGGGTTCATGTCTGACTCGAAGTTTAGGTTCATGTTTGACCTGGTTTCAAACAACGGGTTCATGTCTGACTCGAAGTTTAAGTTCATGTTTGACCTGGTTTCAAATGACGGGTTCATGTCTGACTCGAAGTTTAGGTTCATGTTTGACCTGGTTTCAAACAACAGGTTCATGTCTGACTCGAAGTTTAGGTTCATGTTTGACCTGGTTTCAAACAACGGGTTCATGTCTGACTCGAAGTTTAGGTTCAGGTTTGACCTGGTTTCAAACGACGGGTTCATGTCTGACTCGAAGCTTAGGTTCATGTTTGACCTGGTTCAAATGACGGGTTCATGTCTGACTCGAAGTTTAGGTTCATGTTTGACCTGGTTTCAAACAACGGGTTCATGTCTGACTCAAAGTTTAGGTTCATGTTTGACCAGGTTTCAAACGACGGGTTCATGTCTGACTTGATGTTTAGGTTCATGTTTGACTTGGTTTCAAACAACGGGTTCATGTCTGACTCGAAGTTTAGGTTCATGTTTGACCTAGTTTCAAACAACGGGTTCATGTCTGACTCGAAGTTTAGGTTCATGTTTGACCTGGTTTCAAACAACGGGTTCATGTCTGACTCAAAGTTTAGGTTCATGTTTGACCTGGTTTCAAACGACGGGTTGATGTCTGACTTGATGTTTAGGTTCATGTTTGACTTGGTTTCAAACAACGGGTTCATGTCTGACTCGAAGTTTAGGTTCATGTTTGACCTAGTTTCAAACAACGGGTTCATGTCTGATCGAAGTTTAGGTTCATGTTTGACCTGGTTTCAAACAACGGGTTCATGTCTGACTCGAAGTTTAAGTTCATGTTTGACCTGGCTTTGAATGACGGGTTCATGTCTGACTCGACGTTTAGGATCATGTTTGACCTGGTTTCAAACAACGGGTTCATGTCTGACTCGAAGTTTAGGTTCATGTTTGACCTGGTTTCAAACAACGGGTTCATGTCTTACTCGAAGTTTAGGTTCATGTTTGACCTGGTTTCAAACAACGGGTTCATGTCTGACTCAAAGTTTAGGTTCATGTTTGACCTAGTTTCAAACAACGGGTTCATGTCTGACTCGAAGTTTAGGTTCATGTTTGACCTGGTTTCAAACAACTTGTTCATGTCTGACTCAAAGTTTAGGTTCATGTTTGACCTGGTTTCAAACGACGGGTTCATGTCTGACTTGATGTTTAGGTTCATGTTTGACTTGGTTTCAAACAACGGGTTCATGTCTGACTCGAAGTTTAGGTTCAGGTTTGACCTGGTTTCAAACGACGGGTTCATGTCTGACTCGAAGCTTAGGTTCATGTTTGACCTGGTTCAAATGACGGGTTCATGTCTGACTCGAAGTTTAGGTTCATGTTTGACCTAGTTTCAAACAACGGGTTCATGTCTGACTCGAAGTTTAGGTTCATGTTTGACCTGGTTTCAAACAACTTGTTCATGTCTGACTCAAAGTTTAGGTTCATGTTTGACCTGGTTTCAAACAACGGGTTCATGTCTGACTCGAAGTTTAGGTTCAGGTTTGACCTGGTTTCAAACGACGGGTTCATGTCTGACTCGAAGCTTAGGTTCATGTTTGACCTGGTTCAAATGACGGGTTCATGTCTGACTCGAAGTTTAGGTTCATGTTTAACCTAGTTTCAAACAACGGGTTCATGTCTGACTCAAAGTTTAGGTTCATGTTTGACCTGGTTTCAAACGACGGGTTCATGTCTGACTTGATGTTTAGGTTCATGTTTGACTTGGTTTCAAACAACGGGTTCATGTCTGACTCGAAGTTTAGGTTCATGTTTGACCTAGTTTCAAACAACGGGTTCATGTCTGACTCGAAGTTTAGGTTCATGTTTGACCTGGTTTCAAACAACGGGTTATGTCTGACTCAAAGTTTAGGTTCATGTTTGACCCGGTTTCAAACGACGGGTTCATGTCTGACTTGATGTTTAGGTTCATGTTTGACTTGGTTTCAAACAACGGGTTCATGTCTGACTCGAAGTTTAGGTTCATGTTTGACCTGGTTCAAATGACGGGTTCATGTCTGACTCGAAGTTTAGGTTCATGTTTGACCTGGTTTCAAACAACGGGTTCATGTCTGACTCAAAGTTTAGGTTCACGTTTGACCTGGTTTCAAACGACGGGTTCATGTCTGACTTGATGTTTAGGTTCATGTTTGACTTGGTGTCAAACAACGGGTTCATGTCTGACTCGAAGTTTAGGTTCATGTTTGACCTAGTTTCAAACAACGGGTTCATGTCTGACTCGAAGTTTAGGTTCATGTTTGACCTGGTTTCAAACAACGGGTTCATGTCTGACTCGAAGTTTAAGTTCATGTTTGACCTGGCTTTGAATGACGGGTTCATGTCTGACTCGACGTTTAGAATCATGTTTGACCTGGTTTCAAACAACGGGTTCATGTCTGACTCGAAGTTTAGGTTCATGTTTGACCAGGTTTCAAACGACGGGTTCATGTCTGACTTGATGTTTAGGTTCATGTTTGACTTGGTTTCAAACAACGGGTTCATGTCTGACTCGAAGTTTAGGTTCATGTTTGACCTAGTTTCAAACAACGGGTTCATGTCTGACTCGAAGTTTAGGTTCATGTTTGACCTGGTTTCAAACAACGGGTTCATGTCTGACTCAAAGTTTAGGTTCATGTTTGACCTGGTTTCAAACGACGGGTTCATGTCTGACTTGATGTTTAGGTTCATGTTTGACTTGGTTTCAAACAACGGGTTCATGTCTGACTCGAAGTTTAGGTTCATGTTTGACCTAGTTTCAAACAACGGGTTCATGTCTGATCGAAGTTTAGGTTCATGTTTGACCTGGTTTCAAACAACGGGTTCATGTCTGACTCGAAGTTTAAGTTCATGTTTGACCTGGCTTTGAATGACGGGTTCATGTCTGACTCGACGTTTAGGATCATGTTTGACCTGGTTTCAAATAATGGGTTCATGTCTGACTTGAAGTTTAGGTTCATGTTTGACCTGGTTTCAAACAACGGGTTCATGTCTTACTCGAAGTTTAGGTTCATGTTTGACCTAGTTTCAAACAACGGGTTCATGTTTGATTCGAAGTTTAGGTTCATGTTTGACCTGGTTTCAAACAACGGGTTCATGTCTGACTCGAAGTTTAGGTTCAGGTTTGACCTGGTTTCAAACAACGGGTTCATGTCTGACTCGAAGCTTAGGTTCATGTTTGACCTGGTTCAAATGACGGGTTCATGTCTGACTCGAAGTTTAGGTTCATGTTTGACCTGGTTTCAAACAACGGGTTCATGTCTGACTCAAAGTTTAGGTTCATGTTTGACCAGGTTTCAAACGACAGGTTCATGTCTGACTTGATGTTTAGGTTCATGTTTGACTTGGTTTCAAACAACGGGTTCATGTCTGACTCGAAGTTTAGGTTCATGTTTGACCTGGTTCAAATGACGGGTTCATGTCTGACTCGAAGTTTAGGTTCATGTTTGACCTGGTTTCAAACAACGGGTTCATGTCTGACTCGAAGTTTAGGTTCAGGTTTGACCTGGTTTCAAACGACGGGTTCATGTCTGACTCGAAGCTTAGGTTCATGTTTGACCTGGTTCAAATGACGGGTTCATGTCTGACTCGAAGTTTAGGTTCATGTTTAACCTAGTTTCAAACAACGGGTTCATGTCTGACTCAAAGTTTAGGTTCATGTTTAACCTGGTTTCAAACGACAGGTTCATGTCTGACTTGATGTTTAGGTTCATGTTTGACTTGGTTTCAAACAACGGGTTCATGTCTGACTCGAAGTTTAGGTTCATGTTTGACCTAGTTTCAAACAACGGGTTATGTCTGACTCAAAGTTTAGGTTCATGTTTGACCCGGTTTCAAACGACGGGTTCATGTCTGACCTGATGTTTAGGTTCATGTTTGACTTGGTTTCAAACAACGGGTTCATGTCTGACTCGAAGTTTAGGTTCATGTTTGACCTGGTTCAAATGACGGGTTCATGTCTGACTCGAAGTTTAGGTTCATGTTTGACCTGGTTTCAAACAACGGGTTCATGTCTGACTCAAAGTTTAGGTTCACGTTTGACCTGGTTTCAAACGACGGGTTCATGTCTGACTTGATGTTTAGGTTCATGTTTGACTTGGTTTCAAACAACGGGTTCATGTCTGACTCGAAGTTTAGGTTCATGTTTGACCTAGTTTCAAACAACGGGTTCATGTCTGACTCGAAGTTTAGGTTCATGTTTGACCTGGTTTCAAACAACGGGTTCATGTCTGACTCGAAGTTTAAGTTCATGTTTGACCTGGCTTTGAATGACGGGTTCATGTCTGACTCGACGTTTAGGATCATGTTTGACCTGGTTTCAAACAACGGGTTCATGTCTGACTCGAAGTTTAGGTTCATGTTTGACCTGGTTTCAAACGACGGGTTCATGTCTGACTTGATGTTTAGGTTCATGTTTGTCCTGGTTTCAAACAACGGGTTCATTTCTGACTCGAAGTTTAGGTTCATGTTTGACCTAGTTTCAAACAACGGGTTCATGTCTGACTCGAAGTTTAGGTTCATGTTTGACCTGGTTTCAAACAACGGGTTCATGTCTGACTCGAAGTTTAAGTTCATGTTTGACCTGGTTTCAAATGACGAGTTCATGTCTGACTCGAAGTTTAGGTTCATGTTTGACCTGGTTTCAAACAACAGGTTCATGTCTGACTCGAAGTTTAGGTTCATGTTTGACCTGGTTTCAAACAACGGGTTCATGTCTGACTCGAAGTTTAGGTTCAGGTTTGACCTGGTTTCAAACGACGGGTTCATGTTTGACTCGAAGCTTAGGTTCATGTTTGACCTGGTTCAAATGACGGGTTATGTCTGACTCGAAGTTTAGGTTCATGTTTGACCTGGTTTCAAACAACGGGTTCATGTCTGACTCAAAGTTTAGGTTCATGTTTGACCAGGTTTCAAACGACGGGTTCATGTCTGACTTGATGTTTAGGTTCATGTTTGACTTGGTTTCAAACAACGGGTTCATGTCTGACTCGAAGTTTAGGTTCATCTTTGACCTAGTTTCAAACAACGGGTTCATGTCTGACTCGAAGTTTAGGTTCATGTTTGACCTGGTTTCAAACAACGGGTTCATGTCTGACTCAAAGTTTAGGTTCATGTTTGACCTGGTTTCAAACGACGGGTTCATGTCTGACTTGATGTTTAGGTTCATGTTTGACTTGGTTTCAAACAACGGGTTCATGTCTGACTCGAAGTTTAGGTTCATGTTTGACCTAGTTTCAAACAACGGGTTCATGTCTGATCGAAGTTTAGGTTCATGTTTGACCTGGTTTCAAACAACGGGTTCATGTCTGACTCGAAGTTTAAGTTCATGTTTGACCTGGCTTTGAATGACGGGTTCATGTCTGACTCGACGTTTAGGATCATGTTTGACCTGGTTTCAAATAATGGGTTCATGTCTGACTTGAAGTTTAGGTTCATGTTTGACCTGGTTTCAAACAACGGGTTCATGTCTTACTCGAAGTTTAGGTTCATGTTTGACCTAGTTTCAAACAACGGGTTCATGTTTGATTCGAAGTTTAGGTTCATGTTTGACCTGGTTTCAAACAACGGGTTCATGTCTGACTCGAAGTTTAGGTTCAGGTTTGACCTGGTTTCAAACAACGGGTTCATGTCTGACTCGAAGCTTAGGTTCATGTTTGACCTGGTTCAAATGACGGGTTCATGTCTGACTCGAAGTTTAGGTTCATGTTTGACCTGGTTTCAAACAACGGGTTCATGTCTGACTCAAAGTTTAGGTTCATGTTTGACCAGGTTTCAAACGACAGGTTCATGTCTGACTTGATGTTTAGGTTCATGTTTGACTTGGTTTCAAACAACGGGTTCATGTCTGACTCGAAGTTTAGGTTCATGTTTGACCTGGTTCAAATGACGGGTTCATGTCTGACTCGAAGTTTAGGTTCATGTTTGACCTGGTTTCAAACAACGGGTTCATGTCTGACTCGAAGTTTAGGTTCAGGTTTGACCTGGTTTCAAACGACGGGTTCATGTCTGACTCGAAGCTTAGGTTCATGTTTGACCTGGTTCAAATGACGGGTTCATGTCTGACTCGAAGTTTAGGTTCATGTTTAACCTAGTTTCAAACAACGGGTTCATGTCTGACTCAAAGTTTAGGTTCATGTTTAACCTGGTTTCAAACGACAGGTTCATGTCTGACTTGATGTTTAGGTTCATGTTTGACTTGGTTTCAAACAACGGGTTCATGTCTGACTCGAAGTTTAGGTTCATGTTTGACCTAGTTTCAAACAACGGGTTCATGTCTGACTCGAAGTTTAGGTTCATGTTTGACCTGGTTTCAAACAACGGGTTATGTCTGACTCAAAGTTTAGGTTCATGTTTGACCCGGTTTCAAACGACGGGTTCATGTCTGACCTGATGTTTAGGTTCATGTTTGACTTGGTTTCAAACAACGGGTTCATGTCTGACTCAAAGTTTAGGTTCATGTTTGACCTGGTTCAAATGACGGGTTCATGTCTGACTCGAAGTTTAGGTTCATGTTTGACCTGGTTTCAAACAACGGGTTCATGTCTGACTCAAAGTTTAGGTTCACGTTTGACCTGGTTTCAAACGACGGGTTCATGTCTGACTTGATGTTTAGGTTCATGTTTGACTTGGTTTCAAACAACGGGTTCATGTCTGACTCGAAGTTTAGGTTCATGTTTGACCTAGTTTCAAACAACGGGTTCATGTCTGACTCGAAGTTTAGGTTCATGTTTGACCTGGTTTCAAACAACGGGTTCATGTCTGACTCGAAGTTTAAGTTCATGTTTGACCTGGCTTTGAATGACGGGTTCATGTCTGACTCGACGTTTAGGATCATGTTTGACCTGGTTTCAAACAACGGGTTCATGTCTGACTCGAAGTTTAGGTTCATGTTTGACCTGGTTTCAAACGACGGGTTCATGTCTGACTTGATGTTTAGGTTCATGTTTGTCCTGGTTTCAAACAACGGGTTCATTTCTGACTCGAAGTTTAGGTTCATGTTTGACCTAGTTTCAAACAACGGGTTCATGTCTGACTCGAAGTTTAGGTTCATGTTTGACCTGGTTTCAAACAACGGGTTCATGTCTGACTCGAAGTTTAAGTTCATGTTTGACCTGGTTTCAAATGACGAGTTCATGTCTGACTCGAAGTTTAGGTTCATGTTTGACCTGGTTTCAAACAACAGGTTCATGTCTGACTCGAAGTTTAGGTTCATGTTTGACCTGGTTTCAAACAACGGGTTCATGTCTGACTCGAAGTTTAGGTTCAGGTTTGACCTGGTTTCAAACGACGGGTTCATGTTTGACTCGAAGCTTAGGTTCATGTTTGACCTGGTTCAAATGACGGGTTATGTCTGACTCGAAGTTTAGGTTCATGTTTGACCTGGTTTCAAACAACGGGTTCATGTCTGACTCAAAGTTTAGGTTCATGTTTGACCAGGTTTCAAACGACGGGTTCATGTCTGACTTGATGTTTAGGTTCATGTTTGACTTGGTTTCAAACAACGGGTTCATGTCTGACTCGAAGTTTAGGTTCATCTTTGACCTAGTTTCAAACAACGGGTTCATGTCTGACTCGAAGTTTAGGTTCATGTTTGACCTGGTTTCAAACAACGGGTTCATGTCTGACTCAAAGTTTAGGTTCATGTTTGACCTGGTTTCAAACGACGGGTTCATGTCTGACTTGATGTTTAGGTTCATGTTTGACTTGGTTTCAAACAACGGGTTCATGTCTGACTCGAAGTTTAGGTTCATGTTTGACCTAGTTTCAAACAACGGGTTCATGTCTGATCGAAGTTTAGGTTCATGTTTGACCTGGTTTCAAACAACGGGTTCATGTCTGACTCGAAGTTTAAGTTCATGTTTGACCTGGCTTTGAATGACGGGTTCATGTCTGACTCGACGTTTAGGATCATGTTTGACCTGGTTTCAAACAACGGGTTCATGTCTGACTTGAAGTTTAGGTTCATGTTTGACCTGGTTTCAAACAACGGGTTCATGTCTTACTCGAAGTTTAGGTTCATGTTTGACCTAGTTTCAAACAACGGGTTCATGTTTGATTCGAAGTTTAGGTTCATGTTTGACCTGGTTTCAAACAACGGGTTCATGTCTGACTCGAAGTTTAGGTTCAGGTTTGACCTGGTTTCAAACGACGGGTTCATGTCTGACTCGAAGCTTAGGTTCATGTTTGACCTGGTTCAAATGACGGGTTCATGTCTGACTCGAAGTTTAGGTTCATGTTTGACCTGGTTTCCAACAACGGGTTCATGTCTGACTCAAAGTTTAGGTTCATGTTTGACCAGGTTTCAAACGACAGGTTCATGTCTGACTTGATGTTTATGTTCATGTTTGACTTGGTTTCAAACAACGGGTTCATGTCTGACTCGAAGTTTAGGTTCATGTTTGACCTAGTTTCAAACAACGGGTTCATGTCTGACTCGAAGTTTAGGTTCATGTTTGACCTGGTTTCAAACAACTTGTTCATGTCTGACTCAAAGTTTAGGTTCATGTTTGACCTGGTTTCAAACGACGGGTTCATGTCTGACTTGATGTTTAGGTTCATGTTTGACTTGGTTTCAAACAACGGGTTCATGTCTGACTCGAAGTTTAGGTTCATGTTTGACCTAGTTTCAAACAACGGGTTCATGTCTGACTCGAAGTTTAGGTTCATGTTTGACCTGGTTTCAAACAACGGGTTCATGTCTGACTCGAAGTTTAAGTTCATGTTTGACCTGGCTTTGAATGACGGGTTCATGTCTGACTCGACGTTTAGGATCATGTTTGACCTGGTTTCAAACAACGGGTTCATGTCTGACTCGAAGTTTAGGTTCATGTTTGACCTGGTTTCAAACGACGGGTTCATGTCTGACTTGATGTTTAGGTTCATGTTTGTCCTGGTTTCAAACAACGGGTTCATTTCTGACTCGAAGTTTAGGTTCATGTTTGACCTAGTTTCAAACAACGGGTTCATGTCTGACTCGAAGTTTAGGTTCATGTTTGACCTGGTTTCAAACAACGGGTTCATGTCTGACTCGAAGTTTAAGTTCATGTTTGACCTGGTTTCAAATGACGGGTTCATGTCTGACTCGAAGTTTAGGTTCATGTTTGACCTGGTTTCAAACAACAGGTTCATGTCTGACTCGAAGTTTAGGTTCATGTTTGACCTGGTTTCAAACAACGGGTTCATGTCTGACTCGAAGTTTAGGTTCAGGTTTGACCTGGTTTCAAACGACGGGTTCATGTCTGACTCGAAGCTTAGGTTCATGTTTGACCTGGTTCAAATGACGGGTTCATGTATGACTCGAAGTTTAGGTTCATGTTTGACCTGGTTTCAAACAACGGGTTCATGTCTGACTCAAAGTTTAGGTTCATGTTTGACAAGGTTTCAAACGACGGGTTCATGTCTGACTTGATGTTTAGGTTCATGTTTGACTTGGTTTCAAACAACGGGTTCATGTCTGACTCGAAGTTTAGGTTCATGTTTGACCTGGTTTCAAACGACGGGTTCATGTCTGACTTGATGTTTAGGTTCATGTTTGACTTGGTTTCAAACAACGGGTTCATGTCTGACTCGAAGTTTAGGTTCATGTTTGACCTAGTTTCAAACAACGGGTTCATGTCTGACTCGAAGTTTAGGTTCATGTTTGACCTGGTTTCAAACAACGGGTTCATGTCTGACTCGAAGTTTAAGTTCATGTTTGACCTGGCTTTGAATGCCGGGTTCATGTCTGACTCGACGTTTAGGATCATGTTTGACCTGGTTTCAAACAACGGGTTCATGTCTGACTCGAAGTTTAGGTTCATGTTTGACCTGGTTTCAAACGACGGGTTCATGTCTGACTTGATGTTTAGGTTCATGTTTGTCCTGGTTTCAAACAACGGGTTCATTTCTGACTCGAAGTTTAGGTTCATGTTTGACCTAGTTTCAAACAACGGGTTCATGTCTGACTCGAAGTTTAGGTTCATGTTTGACCTGGTTTCAAACAACGGGTTCATGTCTGACTCGAAGTTTAAGTTCATGTTTGACCTGGTTTCAAATGACGGGTTCATGTCTGACTTGATGTTTAGGTTCATGTTTGACTTGGTTTCAAACAACGGGTTCATGTCTGACTCGAAGTTTAGGTTCATGTTTGACCTAGTTTCAAACAACGGGTTCATGTCTGACTCGAAGTTTAGGTTCATGTTTGACCTGGTTTCAAACAACGGGTTCATGTCTGACTCGAAGTTTAAGTTCATGTTTGACCTGGCTTTGAATGACGGGTTCATGTCTGACTCGACGTTTAGGATCATGTTTGACCTGGTTTCAAACAACGGGTTCATGTCTGACTCGAAGTTTAGGTTCATGTTTGACCTGGTTTCAAACGACGGATTCATGTCTGACTTGATGTTTAGGTTCATGTTTGTCCTGGTTTCAAACAACGGGTTCATTTCTGACTCGAAGTTTAGGTTCATGTTTGACCTAGTTTCAAACAACGGGTTCATGTCTGACTCGAAGTTTAGGTTCATGTTTGACCTGGTTTCAAACAACGGGTTCATGTCTGACTCGAAGTTTAAGTTCATGTTTGACCTGGTTTCAAATGACGGGTTCATGTCTGACTCGAAGTTTAGGTTCATGTTTGACCTGGTTTCAAACAACAGGTTCATGTCTGACTCGAAGTTTAGGTTCATGTTTGACCTGGTTTCAAACAACGGGTTCATGTCTGACTCGAAGTTTAGGTTCAGGTTTGACCTGGTTTCAAACGACGGGTTCATGTCTGACTCGAAGCTTAGGTTCATGTTTGACCTGGTTCAAATGACGGGTTCATGTCTGACTCGAAGTTTAGGTTCATGTTTGACCTGGTTTCAAACAACAGGTTCATGTCTGACTCAAAGTTTAGGTTCATGTTTGACCAGGTTTCAAACGACGGGTTCATGTCTGACTTGATGTTTAGGTTCATGTTTGACTTGGTTTCAAACAACGGGTTCATGTCTGACTCGAAGTTTAGGTTCATGTTTGACCTAGTTTCAAACAACGGGTTCATGTCTGACTCGAAGTTTAGGTTCATGTTTGACCTGGTTTCAAACAACGGGTTCATGTCTGACTCAAAGTTTAGGTTCATGTTTGACCTGGTTTCAAACGACGGGTTCATGTCTGACTTGATGTTTAGGTTCATGTTTGACTTGGTTTCAAACAACGGGTTCATGTCTGACTCGAAGTTTAGGTTCATGTTTGACCTAGTTTCAAACAACGGGTTCATGTCTGATCGAAGTTTAGGTTCATGTTTGACCTGGTTTCAAACAACGGGTTCATGTCTGACTCAAAGTTTAGGTTCATGTTTGACCTGGTTTCAAACGACGGGTTCATGTCTGACTTGATGTTTAGGTTGATGTTTGACCTGGTTTCAAACGACGGGTTCATGTCTGACTTGATGTTTAGGTTCATGTTTGACTTGGTTTCAAACAACGGGTTCATGTCTGACTCGAAGTTTAGGTTCATGTTTGACCTGGTTTCAAACAACGGGTTCATGTCTGACTCGAAGTTTAAGTTCATGTTTGACCTGGCTTTGAATGCCGGGTTCATGTCTGACTCGACGTTTAGGATCATGTTTGACCTGGTTTCAAACAACGGGTTCATGTCTGACTCGAAGTTTAGGTTCATGTTTGACCTGGTTTCAAACGACAGGTTCATGTCTGACTTGATGTTTAGGTTCATGTTTGTCCTGGTTTCAAACAACGGGTTCATTTCTGACTCGAAGTTTAGGTTCATGTTTGACCTAGTTTCAAACAACGGGTTCATGTCTGACTCGAAGTTTAGGTTCATGTTTGACCTGGTTTCAAACAACGGGTTCATGTCTGACTCGAAGTTTAAGTTCATGTTTGACCTGGTTTCAAATGACGGGTTCATGTCTGACTTGATGTTTAGGTTCATGTTTGACTTGGTTTCAAACAACGGGTTCATGTCTGACTCGAAGTTTAGGTTCATGTTTGACCTAGTTTCAAACAACGGGTTCATGTCTGACTCGAAGTTTAGGTTCATGTTTGACCTGGTTTCAAACAACGGGTTCATGTCTGACTCGAAGTTTAAGTTCATGTTTGACCTGGCTTTGAATGACGGGTTCATGTCTGACTCGACGTTTAGGATCATGTTTGACCTGGTTTCAAACAACGGGTTCATGTCTGACTCGAAGTTTAGGTTCATGTTTGACCTGGTTTCAAACGACGGATTCATGTCTAACTTGATGTTTAGGTTCATGTTTGTCCTGGTTTCAAACAACGGGTTCATTTCTGACTCGAAGTTTAGGTTCATGTTTGACCTAGTTTCAAACAACGGGTTCATGTCTGACTCGAAGTTTAGGTTCATGTTTGACCTGGTTTCAAACAACGGGTTCATGTCTGACTCGAAGTTTAAGTTCATGTTTGACCTGGTTTCAAATGACGGGTTCATGTCTGACTCAAAGTTTAGGTTCATGTTTGACCTGGTTTCAAACAACAGGTTCATGTCTGACTCGAAGTTTAGGTTCATGTTTGACCTGGTTTCAAACAACGGGTTCATGTCTGACTCGAAGTTTAGGTTCAGGTTTGACCTGGTTTCAAACGACGGGTTCATGTCTGACTCGAAGCTTAGGTTCATGTTTGACCTGGTTCAAATGACGGGTTCATGTCTGACTCGAAGTTTAGGTTCATGTTTGACCTGGTTTCAAACGACGGGTTCATGTTTGACTTGATGTTTAGGTTCATGTTTGACTTGGTTTCAAACAACGGGTTCATGTCTGACTCGAAGTTTAGGTTCATGTTTGACCTAGTTTCAAACAATGGGTTCATGTCTGATCGAAGTTTAGGTTCATGTTTGACCTGGTTTCAAACAACGGGTTCATGTCTGACTCGAAGTTTAAGTTCATGTTTGACCTGGCTTTGAATGACGGGTTCATGTCTTACTCGACGTTTAGGATCATGTTTGACCTGGTTTCAAACAACGGGTTCATGTCTGACTCGAAGTTTAGGTTCATGTTTGACCTGGTTTCAAACAACGGGTTCATGTCTTACTCGAAGTTTAGGTTCATGTTTGACCTAGTTTCAAACAACGGGTTCATGTTTGATTCGAAGTTTAGGTTCATGTTTGACTTGGTTTCAAACAATGGGTTCAGGTCTGACTCGAAGTTTAGTTTCATGTTTGACCTGAGTTCCAACAACGAGATCATGTCTGACTCGAAGTTTAGGTTCATGTTTGACCTGGTTTCAAACAACGGGTTCATGTCTGACTCGAAGTTTAGGTTCATGTTTGACCTGGTTTCAAACGAAGGGTTCATGTCTGACTTGATGTTTAGGTTCATGTTTGACCTGGTTTCAATCAATGGGTTCATGTCTGACTCGAGGTTTAGGTTCATGTTTGACCTAGTTTCAAACAACGGGTTCATGTCTGACTCGAAGTTTAGGTTCATGTTTGATCTGGTTTCAAACAACGGGTTCATGTCAGACTCGAAGTTTAAATTCATGTTTGACCTGGTTTCAAACAACGGGTTCATGTCTGACTCGAAGTTTAGGTTCAGGTTTGACCTGGTTTCAAACGACGGGTTCATATCTGACTCGAAGCTTAGGTTCATGTTTGACCTGGTTTCAAACAACGGGTTCATGTCTGACTCGAAGTTTAGGTTCATGTTTGACCTTGTTTCAAACAACGGGTTCATGTCTGACTCGATAATAGGTTCATGTTTGACCTGGTTTCAAATAACGGGTTCATGTCTTACTCGAAGTTTAGGTTCATGTTTGACCTAGTTTCAAACAACGGGTTCATGTTTGATTCGAAGTTTAGGTTCATGTTTGACCTGGTTCAAATGACGGGTTCATGTCTGACTCGAAGTTTAGGTTTATGTTTGACCTGGTTCAAATGACGGGTTCATGTCTGACTCGAAGTTTAGGTTCATGTTTGACCTGGTTTCAAACAACGGGGTTCATGTCTGACTCAAAGTTTAGGTTCACGTTTGACCTGGTTTCAAACGACGGGTTCATGTCTGACTTGATGTTTAGGTTCATGTTTGACTTGGTTTCAAACAACGGGTTCATGTCTGACTCGAAGTTTAGGTTCATGTTTGACCTAGTTTCAAACAACGGGTTCATGTCTGACTCGAAGTTTAGGTTCATGTTTGACCGAGTTTCAAACAACGGGTTCATGTCTGACTCGAAGTTTAGGTTCATGTTTGATCTGGTTTCAAACAACGGGTTCATGTCAGACCCGAAGTTTAAGTTCATGTTTGACCTGGCTTCATATGACGGGTTCATGTCTGACTCGGAGTTTAGGTTCATGTTTGACCTGGTTTCAAACAACAGGTTAATGTCTGACTCGAAGTTTAGGTTCATGTTTGACCTGGTTTCAAACAACGGGTTCATGTCTGACTCGAAGTTTAAGTTCATGTTTGACCTGGCTTTGAATGACGGGTTCATGTCTGACTCGACGTTTAGGATCATGTTTGACCTGGTTTCAAACAACGGGTTCATGTCTGACTCGAAGTTTAGGTTCATGTTTGACCTGGTTTCAAACAACGGGTTCATGTCTTACTCGAAGTTTAGGTTCATGTTTGACCTAGTTTCAAACAACGGGTTCATGTTTGATTCGAAGTTTAGGTTCATGTTTGACTTGGTTTCAAACAATGGGTTCAGGTCTGACTCGAAGTTTAGTTTCATGTTTCACCTGAGTTCCAACAACGGGATCATGTCTGACTAGAAGTTTAGGTTCATGTTTGACCTGGTTTCAAACAACGGGTTCATGTCTGACTCGAAGTTTAGGTTCATGTTTGACCTGGTTTCAAACGAAGGGTTCATGTCTGACTTGATGTTTAGGTTCATGTTTGACTTGGTTTCAAACAACGGGTTCATGTCTGACTCGAAGTTTAGGTTCATGTTTGACCTAGTTTCAAACAACGGGTTCATGTCTGATCGAAGTTTAGGTTCATGTTTGACCTGGTTTCAAACAACGGGTTCATGTCTGACTCGAAGTTTAAGTTCATGTTTGACCTGGCTTTGAATGACGGGTTCATGTCTGACTCGACGTTTAGGATCATGTTTGACCTGGTTTCAAACAACGGGTTCATGTCTGACTCGAAGTTTAGGTTCATGTTTGACCTGGTTTCAAACAACGGGTTCATGTCTTACTCGAAGTTTAGGTTCATGTTTGACCTAGTTTCAAACAACGGGTTCATGTTTGATTCGAAGTTTAGGTTCATGTTTGACTTGGTTTCAAACAATGGGTTCAGGTCTGACTCGAAGTTTAGTTTCATGTTTGACCTGAGTTCCAACAACGGGATCATGTCTGACTCGAAGTTTAGGTTCATGTTTGACCTGGTTTCAAACAACGGGTTCATGTCTGACTCGAAATTTAGGTTCATGTTTGACCTGGTTTCAAACGAAGGGTTCATGTCTGACTTGATGTTTAGGTTCATGTTTGACCTGGTTTCAATCAATGGGTTCATGTCTGACTCGAGGTTTAGGTTCATGTTTGACCTAGTTTCAAACAACGGGTTCATGTCTGACTCGAAGTTTAGGTTCATGTTTGATCTGGTTTCAAACAACGGGTTCATGTCAGACTCGAAGTTTAAGTTCATGTTTGACTTGGCTTCAAATGACGGGTTCATGTCTGACTCGGAGTTTAGGTTCATGTTTGACCTTGTTTCAAACAACAGGTTAATGTCTGACTCGAAGTTTAGGTTCATGTTTGACCTGGTTTCAAACAACGGGTTCATGTCTGACTCGAAGTTTAGGTTCAGGTTTGACCTGGTTTCAAACGACGGGTTCATATCTGACTCGAAGCTTAGGTTCATGTTTGACCTGGTTTCAAACAACGGGTTCATGTCTGACTCGAAGTTTAGGTTCATGTTTGACCTTGTTTCAAACAACGGGTTCATGTCTGACTCGATAATAGGTTCATGTTTGACCTGGTTTCAAACAACGGGTTCATGTCTTACTCGAAGTTTAGGTTCATGTTTGACCTAGTTTCAAACAACGGGTTCATGTTTGATTCGAAGTTTAGGTTCATGTTTGACCTGGTTCAAATGACGGGTTCATGTCTGACTCGAAGTTTAGGTTCATGTTTGACCTGGTTCAAATGACGGGTTCATGTCTGACTCGAAGTTTAGGTTCATGTTTGACCTGGTTTCAAACAACGGGTTCATGTCTGACTCAAAGTTTAGGTTCACGTTTGACCTGGTTTCAAACGACGGGTTCATGTCTGACTTGATGTTTAGGTTCATGTTTGACTTGGTTTCAAACAACGGGTTCATGTCTGACTCGAAGTTTAGGTTCATGTTTGACCTAGTTTCAAACAACGGGTTCATGTCTGACTCGAAGTTTAGGTTCATGTTTGACCTAGTTTCAAACAACGGGTTCATGTCTGACTCGACGTTTAGGTTCATGTTTGATATGGTTTCAAACAACGGGTTCATGTCAGACTCGAAGTTTAAGTTCATGTTTGACCTGGCTTCAAATGACGGGTTCATGTCTGACTCGGAGTTTAGGTTCATGTTTGACCTGGTTTCAAACAACAGGTTCATGTCTGACTCGAAGTTTAGGTTCATGTTTGACCTAGTTTCAAACAACGGGTTCATGTCTGACTCGAAGTTTAGGTTCATGTTTGACCTAGTTTCAAACAACGGGTTCATGTCTGACTCGAAGTTTAGGTTCATGTTTGACCTAGTTTCAACCAACGGGTTCATGTCTGACTCGAAGTTTAGGTTCATGTTTGACCTGGTTTCAAACAACGGGTTCATGTCTGACTCGAAGTTTAAGTTCATGTTTGACCTGGCTTTGAATGACGGGTTCATGTCTGACTAGACGTTTAGGATCATGTTTGACCTGGTTTCAAACAACGGGTTCATGTCTGACTCGAAGTTTAGGTTCATGTTTGACCTGGTTTCAAACAACGGGTTCATGTCTGACTCGAAGTTTAGGTTCATGTTTGACCTGGTTTCAAACAACGGGTTCATGTCTGACTCGAAGTTTAGGTTCAGGTTTGACCTGGTTTCAAACGACGGGTTCATATCTGACTCGAAGCTTAGGTTCATGTTTGACCTGGTTTCAAACAACGGGTTCATGTCTGACTCGAAGTTTAGGTTCATGTTTGACCTTGTTTCAAACAACGGGTTCATGTCTGACTCGATAATAGGTTCATGTTTGACCTGGTTTCAAACAACGGGTTCATGTCTTACTCGAAGTTTAGGTTCATGTTTGACCTAGTTTCAAACAACGGGTTCATGTTTGATTCGAAGTTTAGGTTCATGTTTGACCTGGTTCAAATGACGGGTTCATGTCTGACTCGAAGTTTAGGTTCATGTTCGACCTGGTTCAAATGACGGGTTCATGTCTGACTCGAAGTTTAGGTTCATGTTTGACCTGGTTTCAATCAACGGGTTCATGTCTGACTCAAAGTTTAGGTTCACGTTTGACCTGGTTTCAAACGACGGGTTCATGTCTGACTTGATGTTTAGGTTCATGTTTGACTTGGTTTCAAACAACGGGTTCATGTCTGACTCGAAGTTTAGGTTCATGTTTGACCTAGTTTCAAACAACGGGTTCATGTCTGACTCGAAGTTTAGGTTCATGTTTGACCTGGTTTCAAACAACAGGTTCATGTCTGACTCGAAGTTTAAGTTCATGTTTGACCTGGCTTTGAATGACGGGTTCATGTCTGACTAGACGTTTAGGATCATGTTTGACCTGGTTTCAAACAACGGGTTCATGTCTGACTCGAAGTTTAGGTTCATGTTTGACCTGGTTTCAAACAACGGGTTCATGTCTTACTCGAAGTTTAGGTTCATGTTTGACCTAGTTTCAAACAACGGGTTCATGTTTGATTCGAAGTTTAGGTTCATGTTTGACCTGGTTTCAAACAATGGGTTCATGTCTGACTCGAAGTTTAGTTTCATGTTTGACCTGAGTTCCAACAACGGGATCATGCCTGACTCGAAGTTTAGGTTCATGTTTGACCTGGTTTCAAACAACGGGTTCATGTCTGACTCGATGTTTAGGTTCATGTTTGACCTGGTTTCAAACGAAGGGTTCATGTCTGACTTGATGTTTAGGTTCATGTTTGACCTGGTTTCAATCAATGGGTTCATGTCTGACTCGAGGTTTAGGTTCATGTTTGACCTAGTTTCAAACAACGGGTTCATGTCTGACTCGAAGTTTAGGTTCATGTTTGATCTGGTTTCAAACAACGGGTTCATGTCAGACTCGAAGTTTAAGTTCATGTTTGACCTGGCTTCAAATGACGGGTTCATGTCTGACTCGGAGTTTTGGTTCATGTTTGACCTGGTTTCAAACAACAGGTTAATGTCTGACTCGAAGTTTAGGTTCATGTTTGACCTGGTTTCAAACAACGGGTTCATGTCTGACTCGAAGTTTAGGTTCAGGTTTGACCTGGTTTCAAACGACGGGTTCATATCTGACTCGAAGCTTTGGTTCATGTTTGACCTGGTTTCAAACAACGGGTTCATGTCTGACTCGAAGTTTAGGTTCATGTTTGACCTTGTTTCAAACAACGGGTTCATGTCTGACTCGATAATAGGTTCATGTTTGACCTGGTTTCAAACAACGGGTTCATGTCTTACTCGAAGTTTAGGTTCATGTTTGACCTAGTTTCAAACAACGGGTTCATGTTTGATTCGAAGTTTAGTTTCATGTTTGACCTGGTTCAAATGACGGGTTCATGTCTGACTCGAAGTTTAGGTTCATGTTTGACCTGGTTCAAATGACGGGTTCATGTCTGACTCGAAGTTTAGGTTCATGTTTGACCTGGTTTCAAACAACGGGTTCATGTCTGACTCAAAGTTTAGGTTCACGTTTGACCTGGTTTCAAACGACGGGTTCATGTCTGATTTGATGTTTAGGTTCATGTTTGACTTGGTTTCAAACAACGGGTTCATGTCTGACTCGAAGTTTAGGTTCATGTTTGACCTAGTTTCAAACAACGGGTTCATGTCTGACTCGAAGTTTAGGTTCATGTTTGACCTGGTTTCAAACAACGGGTTCATGTCTGACTCGAAGTTTAAGTTCATGTTTGACCTGGCTTTGAATGACGGGTTCATGTCTGACTCGACGTTTAGGATCATGTTTGACCTGGTTTCAAAAAACGGGTTCATGTCTGACTCGAAGTTTAGGTTCATGTTTGACCTGGTTTCAAACAACGGGTTCATGTCTTACTCGAAGTTTAGGTTCATGTTTGACCTAGTTTCAAACAACGGGTTCATGTTTGATTCGAAGTTTAGGTTCATGTTTGACTTGGTTTCAAACAATGGGTTCAGGTCTGACTCGAAGTTTAGTTTCACGTTTGACCTGAGTTCCAACAACGGGATCATGTCTGACTCGAAGTTTAGGTTCATGTTTGACCTGGTTTCAAACAACGGGTTCATGTCTGACTCGAAGTTTAGGTTCATGTTTGACCTGGTTTCAAACGAAGGGTTCATGTCTGACTTGATGTTTAGGTTCATGTTTGACCTGGTTTCAATCAATGGGTTCATGTCTGACTCGAGGTTTAGGTTCATGTTTGACCTAGTTTCAAACAACGGGTTCATGTCTGACTCGAAGTTTAGGTTCATGTTTGATCTGGTTTCAAACAACGGGTTCATGTCAGACTCGAAGTTTAAGTTCATGTTTGACCTGGCTTAAAATGACGGGTTCATGTCTGACTCGGAGTTTAGGTTCATGTTTGACCTGGTTTCAAACAACAGGTTAATGTCTGACTCGAAGTTTAGGTTCATGTTTGACCTGGTTTCAAACAACGGGTTCATGTCTGACTCGAAGTTTAGGTTCAGGTTTGACCTGGTTTCAAACGACGGGTTCATATCTGACTCGAAGCTTAGGTTCATGTTTGACCTGGTTTCAAACAACGGGTTCATGTCTGACTCGAAGTTTAGGTTCATGTTTGACCTTGTTTCAAACAACGGGTTCATGTCTGACTCGATAATAGGTTCATGTTTGACCTGGTTTCAAACAACGGGTTCATGTCTTACTCGAAGTTTAGGTTCATGTTTGACCTAGTTTCAAACAATGGGTTCATGTTTGATTCGAAGTTTAGGTTCATGTTTGACCTGGTTCAAATGACGGGTTCATGTCTGACTCGAAGTTTAGGTTCATGTTTGACCTGGTTCAAATGACGGGTTCATGTCTGACTCGAAGTTTAGGTTCATGTTTGACCTGGTTTCAAACAACGGGTTCATGTCTAACTCAAAGTTTAGGTTCACGTTTGACCTGGTTTCAAACGACGGGTTCATGTCTGACTTGATGTTTAGGTTCATGTTTGACTTGGTTTCAAACAACGGGTTCATGTCTGACTCGAAGTTTAGGTTCATGTTTGACCTAGTTTCAAACAACGGGTTCATGTCTGACTCGAAGTTTAGGTTCATGTTTGACCTAGTTTCAAACAACGGGTTCATGTCTGACTCGACGTTTAGGTTCATGTTTGATCTGGTTTCAAACAACGGGTTCATGTCAGACTCGAAGTTTAAGTTCATGTTTGACCTGGCTTCAAATGACGGGTTCATGTCTGACTCGGAGTTTAGGTTCATGTTTGACCTGGTTTCAAACAACAGGTTAATGTCTGACTCAAAGTTTAGGTTCATGTTTGACCTGGTTTCAAACAACGGGTTCATGTCTGACTCGAAGTTTAGGTTCAGGTTTGACCTGGTTTCAAACGACGGGTTCATATCTGACTCGAAGCTTAGGTTCATGTTTGACCTGGTTTCAAACAACGGGTTCATGTCTGACTCGAAGTTTAGGTTCATGTTTGACCTTGTTTCAAACAACGGGTTCATGTCTGACTCGATAATAGGTTCATGTTTGACCTGGTTTCAAACAACGGGTTCATGTCTTACTCGAAGTTTAGGTTCATGTTTGACCTAGTTTCAAACAACGGGTTCATGTTTGATTCGAAGTTTAGTTTCATGTTTGACCTGGTTCAAATGACGGGTTCATGTCTGACTCGAAGTTTAGGTTCATGTTTGACCTGGTTCAAATGACGGGTTCATGTCTGACTCGAAGTTTAGGTTCATGTTTGACCTGGTTTCAAACAACGGGTTCATGTCTGACTCAAAGTTTAGGTTCACGTTTGACCTGGTTTCAAACGACGGGTTCATGTCTGATTTGATGTTTAGGTTCATGTTTGACTTGGTTTCAAACAACGGGTTCATGTCTGACTCGAAGTTTAGGTTCATGTTTGACCTAGTTTCAAACAACGGGTTCATGTCTGACTCGAAGTTTAGGTTCATGTTTGACCTGGTTTCAAACAACGGGTTCATGTCTGACTCGAAGTTTAAGTTCATGTTTGACCTGGCTTTGAATGACGGGTTCATGTCTGACTCGACGTTTAGGATCATGTTTGACCTGGTTTCAAAAAACGGGTTCATGTCTGACTCGAAGTTTAGGTTCATGTTTGACCTGGTTTCAAACAACGGGTTCATGTCTTACTCGAAGTTTAGGTTCATGTTTGACCTAGTTTCAAACAACGGGTTCATGTTTGATTAGAAGTTTAGGTTCATGTTTGACTTGGTTTCAAACAATGGGTTCAGGTCTGACTCGAAGTTTAGTTTCACGTTTGACCTGAGTTCCAACAACGGGATCATGTCTGACTCGAAGTTTAGGTTCATGTTTGACCTGGTTTCAAACAACGGGTTCATGTCTGACTCGAAGTTTAGGTTCATGTTTGACCTGGTTTCAAACGAAGGGTTCATGTCTGACTTGATGTTTAGGTTCATGTTTGACCTGGTTTCAATCAATGGGTTCATGTCTGACTCGAGGTTTAGGTTCATGTTTGACCTAGTTTCAAACAACGGGTTCATGTCTGACTCGAAGTTTAGGTTCATGTTTGATCTGGTTTCAAACAACGGGTTCATGTCAGACTCGAAGTTTAAGTTCATGTTTGACCTGGCTTAAAATGACGGGTTCATGTCTGACTCGGAGTTTAGGTTCATGTTTGACCTGGTTTCAAACAACAGGTTAATGTCTGACTCGAAGTTTAGGTTCATGTTTGACCTGGTTTCAAACAACGGGTTCATGTCTGACTCGAAGTTTAGGTTCAGGTTTGACCTGGTTTCAAACGACGGGTTCATATCTGACTCGAAGCTTAGGTTCATGTTTGACCTGGTTTCAAACAACGGGTTCATGTCTGACTCGAAGTTTAGGTTCATGTTTGACCTTGTTTCAAACAACGGGTTCATGTCTGACTCGATAATAGGTTCATGTTTGACCTGGTTTCAAACAACGGGTTCATGTCTTACTCGAAGTTTAGGTTCATGTTTGACCTAGTTTCAAACAATGGGTTCATGTTTGATTCGAAGTTTAGGTTCATGTTTGACCTGGTTCAAATGACGGGTTCATGTCTGACTCGAAGTTTAGGTTCATGTTTGACCTGGTTCAAATGACGGGTTCATGTCTGACTCGAAGTTTAGGTTCATGTTTGACCTGGTTTCAAACAACGGGTTCATGTCTAACTCAAAGTTTAGGTTCACGTTTGACCTGGTTTCAAACGACGGGTTCATGTCTGACTTGATGTTTAGGTTCATGTTTGACTTGGTTTCAAACAACGGGTTCATGTCTGACTCGAAGTTTAGGTTCATGTTTGACCTAGTTTCAAACAACGGGTTCATGTCTGACTCGAAGTTTAGGTTCATGTTTGACCTAGTTTCAAACAACGGGTTCATGTCTGACTCGACGTTTAGGTTCATGTTTGATCTGGTTTCAAACAACGGGTTCATGTCAGACTCGAAGTTTAAGTTCATGTTTGACCTGGCTTCAAATGACGGGTTCATGTCTGACTCGGAGTTTAGGTTCATGTTTGACCTGGTTTCAAACAACAGGTTAATGTCTGACTCGAAGTTTAGGTTCATGTTTGACCTGGTTTCAAACAACGGGTTCATGTCTGACTCGAAGTTTAGGTTCAGGTTTGACCTGGTTTCAAACGACGGGTTCATATCTGACTCGAAGCTTAGGTTCATGTTTGACCTGGTTTCAAACAACGGGTTCATGTCTGACTCGAAGTTTAGGTTCATGTTTGACCTTATTTCAAACAACGGGTTCATGTCTGACTCGATAATAGGTTCATGTTTGACCTGGTTTCAAACAACGGGTTCATGTCTTACTCGAAGTTTAGGTTCATGTTTGACCTAGTTTCAAACAACGGGTTCATGTTTGATTCGAAGTTTAGGTTCATGTTTGACCTGGTTCAAATGACGGGTTCATGTCTGACTAGAAGTTTAGGTTCATGTTTGACCTGGTTCAAATGACGGGTTCATGTCTGACTCGATGTTTAGGTTCATGTTTGACCTGGTTTCAAACAACGGGTTCATGTCTGACTCAAAGTTTAGGTTCACGTTTGACCTGGTTTCAAACGACGGGTTCATGTCTGACTTGATGTTTAGGTTCATGTTTGACTTGGTTTCAAACAACGGGTTCATGTCTGACTCGAAGTTTAGGTTCATGTTTGACCTAGTTTCAAACAACGGGTTCATGCCTGACTCGAAGTTTAGGTTCATGTTTGACCTGGTTTCAAACAACGGGTTCATGTCTGACTCGAAGTTTAAGTTCATGTTTGACCTGGCTTTGAATGACGGGTTCATGTCTGACTCGACGTTTAGGATCATGTTTGACCTGGTTTCAAACAACGGGTTCATGTCTGACTCGAAGTTTAGGTTCATGTTTGACCTGGTTTCAAACAACGGGTTCATGTCTTACTCGAAGTTTAGGTTCATGTTTGACCTAGTTTCAAACAACGGGTTCATGTTTGATTCGAAGTTTAGGTTCATGTTTGACCTGGTTTCAAACAATGGGTTCATGTCTGACTCGAAGTTTAGTTTCATGTTTGACCTGAGTTCCAACAACGGGATCATGTCTGACTCGAAGTTTATGTTCATGTTTGACCTGGTTTCAAACAACGGGTTCATGTCTGACTCGAAGTTTAGGTTCATGTTTGACCTGGTTTCAAACGAAGGGTTCACGTCTGACTTGATGTTTAGGTTCATGTTTGACCTGGTTTCAATCAATGGGTTCATGTCTGACTCGAGGTTTAGGTTCATGTTTGACCTAGTTTCAAACAACGGGTTCATGTCTGACTCGAAGTTTAGGTTCATGTTTGATCTGGTTTCAAACAACGGGTTCATGTTAGACTCGAAGTTTAAATTCATGTTTGACCTGGCTTCAAATGACGGGTTCATGTCTGACTCGGAGTTTTGGTTCATGTTTGACCTGGTTTCAAACAATAGGTTAATGTCTGACTCGAAGTTTAGGTTCATGTTTGACCTGGTTTCAAACAACGGGTTCATGTCTGACTCGAAGTTTAGGTTCAGGTTTGACCTGGTTTCAAACGACGGGTTCATATCTGACTCGAAGCTTAGGTTCATGTTTGACCTGGTTTCAAACAACGGGTTCATGTCTGACTCGGAGTTTAGGTTCATGTTTGACCTTGTTTCAAACAACGGGTTCATGTCTGACTCGATAATAGGTTCATGTTTGACCTGGTTTCAAACAACGGGTTCATGTTTGATTCGAAGTTTAGGTTCATGTTTGACCTGGTTCAAATGACGGGTTCATGTCTGACTCGAAGTTTAGGTTCATGTTTGACCTGGTTCAAATGACGGGTTCATGTCTGACTCGAAGTTTAGGTTCATGTTTGACCTGGTTTCAAACAACGGGTTCATGTCTGACTCAAAGTTTAGGTTCACGTTTGACCTGGTTTCAAACGACGGGTTCATGTCTGACTTGATGTTTAGGTTCATGTTTGACTTGGTTTCAAACAACGGGTTCATGTCTGACTCGAAGTTTAGGTTCATGTTTGACCTAGTTTCAAACAACGGGTTCATGTCTGACTCGAAGTTTAGGTTCATGTTTGACCTGGTTTCAAACAACGGGTTCATGCCTGACTCGAAGTTTAAGTTCATGTTTGACCTGGCTTTGAATGACGGGTTCATGTCTGACTCGACGTTTAGGATCATGTTTGACCTGGTTTCAAACAACGGGTTCATGTCTGACTCGAAGTTTAGGTTCATGTTTGACCTGGTTTCAAACAACGGGTTCATGTCTTACTCGAAGTTTAGGTTCATGTTTGACCTGAGTTCCAACAACGGGATCATGTCTGACTCGAAGTTTATGTTCATGTTTGACCTGGTTTCAAACAACGGGTTCATGTCTGACTCGAAGTTTAGGTTCATGTTTGACCTGGTTTCAAACGAAGGGTTCATGTCTGACTTGATGTTTAGGTTCATGTTTGACCTGGTTTCAATCAATGGGTTCATGTCTGACTCGAGGTTTAGGTTCATGTTTGACCTAGTTTCAAACAACGGGTTCATGTCTGACTCGAAGTTTAGGTTCATGTTTGATCTGGTTTCAAACAACGGGTTCATGTTAGACTCGAAGTTTAAATTCATGTTTGACCTGGCTTCAAATGACGGGTTCATGTCTGACTCGGAGTTTTGGTTCATGTTTGACCTGGTTTCAAACAATAGGTTAATGTCTGACTCGAAGTTTAGGTTCATGTTTGACCTGGTTTCAAACAACGGGTTCATGTCTGACTCGAAGTTTAGGTTCAGGTTTGACCTGGTTTCAAACGACGGGTTCATATCTGACTCGAAGCTTAGGTTCATGTTTGACCTGGTTTCAAACAACGGGTTCATGTCTGACTCGGAGTTTAGGTTCATGTTTGACCTTGTTTCAAACAACGGGTTCATGTCTGACTCGATAATAGGTTCATGTTTGACCTGGTTTCAAACAACGGGTTCATGTTTGATTCGAAGTTTAGGTTCATGTTTGACCTGGTTCAAATGACGGGTTCATGTCTGACTCGAAGTTTAGGTTCATGTTTGACCTGGTTCAAATGACGGGTTCATGTCTGACTCGAAGTTTAGGTTCATGTTTGACCTGGTTTCAAACAACGGGTTCATGTCTGACTCAAAGTTTAGGTTCACGTTTGACCTGGTTTCAAACGACGGGTTCATGTCTGACTTGATGTTTAGGTTCATGTTTGACTTGGTTTCAAACAACGGGTTCATGTCTGACTCGAAGTTTAGGTTCATGTTTGACCTAGTTTCAAACAACGGGTTCATGTCTGACTCGAAGTTTAGGTTCATGTTTGACCTGGTTTCAAACAACGGGTTCATGTCTGACTCGAAGTTTAAGTTCATGTTTGACCTGGCTTTGAATGACGGGTTCATGTCTGACTCGACGTTTAGGATCATGTTTGACCTGGTTTCAAACAACGGGTTCATGTCTGACTCGAAGTTTAGGTTCATGTTTGACCTGGTTTCAAACAACGGGTTCATGTCTTACTCGAAGTTTAGGTTCATGTTTGACCTAGTTTCAAACAACGGGTTCATGTTTGATTCGAAGTTTAGGTTCATGTTTGACCTGGTGTCAAACAATGGGTTCATGTCTGACTCGAAGTTTAGTTTCATGTTTGACCTGAGTTCCAACAACGGGATGATGTCTGACTCGAAGTTTAGGTTCATGTTTGACCTGGTTTCAAACAACGGGTTCATGTCTGACTCGAAGTTTAGGTTCATGTTTGTGGTTTCAAACGAAGGGTTCATGTCTGACTTGATGTTTAGGTTCATGTTTGACCTGGTTTCAATCAATGGCTTCATGTCTGACTCGAGGTTTAGGTTCATGTTTGACCTAGTTTCAAACAACGGGTTCATGTCTGACTCAAAGTTTAGGTTCATGTTTGATCTGGTTTCAAACAACGGGTTCATGTCAGACTCGAAGTTTAAGTTCATGTTTGACCTGGCTTCAAATGACGGGTTCATGTCTGACTCGGAGTTTAGGTTCATGTTTGACCTGGTTTCAAACAACAGGTTAATGTCTGACTCGAAGTTTAGGTTCATGTTTGACCTGGTTTCAAACAACGGGTTCATGTCTGACTCGAAGTTTAGGTTCAGGTTTGACCTGGTTTCAATCAACGGGTTCATGTCTTACTCGAAGTTTAGGTTCATGTTTGACCTAGTTTCAAACAACGGGTTCATGTCTGACTCGAAGTTTAGGTTCATGTTTGACCTAGTTTCAAACAACGGGTTCATGTCTGACTCGACGTTTAGGTTCATGTTTGATCTGGTTTCAAACAACGGGTTCATGTCAGACTCGAAGTTTAAGTTCATGTTTGACCTGGCTTCAAATGACGGGTTCATGTCTGACTCGGAGTTTAGGTTCATGTTTGACCTGGTTTCAAACAACAGGTTAATGTCTGACTCGAAGTTTAGGTTCATGTTTGACCTGGTTTCAAACAACGGGTTCATGTCTGACTCGAAGTTTAGGTTCAGGTTTGACCTGGTTTCAAACGACGGGTTCATATCTGACTCGAAGCTTAGGTTCATGTTTGACCTGGTTTCAAACAACGGGTTCATGTCTGACTCGAAGTTTAGGTTCATGTTTGACCTTATTTCAAACAACGGGTTCATGTCTGACTCGATAATAGGTTCATGTTTGACCTGGTTTCAAACAACGGGTTCATGTCTTACTCGAAGTTTAGGTTCATGTTTGACCTAGTTTCAAACAACGGGTTCATGTTTGATTCGAAGTTTAGGTTCATGTTTGACCTGGTTCAAATGACAGGTTCATGTCTGACTCGAAGTTTAGGTTCATGTTTGACCTGGTTCAAATGACGGGTTCATGTCTGACTCGAAGTTTAGGTTCATGTTTGACCTGGTTTCAAACAACGGGTTCATGTCTGACTCAAAGTTTAGGTTCACGTTTGACCTGGTTTCAAACGACGGGTTCATGTCTGACTTGATGTTTAGGTTCATGTTTGACTTGGTTTCAAACAACGGGTTCATGTCTGACTCGAAGTTTAGGTTCATGTTTGACCTAGTTTCAAACAACGGGTTCATGCCTGACTCGAAGTTTAGGTTCATGTTTGACCTGGTTTCAAACAACGGGTTCATGTCTGACTCGAAGTTTAAGTTCATGTTTGACCTGGCTTTGAATGACGGGTTCATGTCTGACTCGACGTTTAGGATCATGTTTGACCTGGTTTCAAACAACGGGTTCATGTCTGACTCGAAGTTTAGGTTCATGTTTGACCTGGTTTCAAACAACGGGTTCATGTCTTACTCGAAGTTTAGGTTCATGTTTGACCTAGTTTCAAACAACGGGTTCATGTTTGATTCGAAGTTTAGGTTCATGTTTGACCTGGTGTCAAACAATGGGTTCATGTCTGACTCGAAGTTTAGTTTCATGTTTGACCTGAGTTCCAACAACGGGATGATGTCTGACTCGAAGTTTAGGTTCATGTTTGACCTGGTTTCAAACAACGGGTTCATGTCTGACTCGAAGTTTAGGTTCATGTTTGTGGTTTCAAACGAAGGGTTCATGTCTGACTTGATGTTTAGGTTCATGTTTGACCTGGTTTCAATCAATGGCTTCATGTCTGACTCGAGGTTTAGGTTCATGTTTGACCTAGTTTCAAACAACGGGTTCATGTCTGACTCGAAGTTTAGGTTCATGTTTGATCTGGTTTCAAACAACGGGTTCATGTCAGACTCGAAGTTTAAGTTCATGTTTGACCTGGCTTCAAATGACGGGTTCATGTCTGACTCGGAGTTTAGGTTCATGTTTGACCTGGTTTCAAACAACAGGTTAATGTCTGACTCGAAGTTTAGGTTCATGTTTGACCTGGTTTCAAACAACGGGTTCATGTCTGACTCGAAGTTTAGGTTCAGGTTTGACCTGGTTTCAATCAACGGGTTCATGTCTTACTCGAAGTTTAGGTTCATGTTTGACCTAGTTTCAAACAACGGGTTCATGTCTGACTCGAAGTTTAGGTTCATGTTTGACCTAGTTTCAAACAACGGGTTCATGTCTGACTCGACGTTTAGGTTCATGTTTGATCTGGTTTCAAACAACGGGTTCATGTCAGACTCGAAGTTTAAGTTCATGTTTGACCTGGCTTCAAATGACGGGTTCATGTCTGACTCGGAGTTTAGGTTCATGTTTGACCTGGTTTCAAACAACAGGTTAATGTCTGACTCGAAGTTTAGGTTCATGTTTCACCTGGTTTCAAACAACGGGTTCATGTCTGACTCGAAGTTTAGGTTCAGGTTTGACCTGGTTTCAAACGACGGGTTCATATCTGACTCGAAGCTTAGGTTCATGTTTGACCTGGTTTCAAACAACGGGTTCATGTCTGACTCGAAGTTTAGGTTCATGTTTGACCTTATTTCAAACAACGGGTTCATGTCTGACTCGATAATAGGTTCATGTTTGACCTGGTTTCAAACAACGGGTTCATGTCTTACTCGAAGTTTAGGTTCATGTTTGACCTAGTTTCAAACAACGGGTTCATGTTTGATTCGAAGTTTAGGTTCATGTTTGACCTGGTTCAAATGACAGGTTCATGTCTGACTCGAAGTTTAGGTTCATGTTTGACCTGGTTCAAATGACGGGTTCATGTCTGACTCGAAGTTTAGGTTCATGTTTGACCTGGTTTCAAACAACGGGTTCATGTCTGACTCAAAGTTTAGGTTCACGTTTGACCTGGTTTCAAACGACGGGTTCATGTCTGACTTGATGTTTAGGTTCATGTTTGACTTGGTTTCAAACAACGGGTTCATGTCTGACTCGAAGTTTAGGTTCATGTTTGACCTAGTTTCAAACAACGGGTTCATGCCTGACTCGAAGTTTAGGTTCATGTTTGACCTGGTTTCAAACAACGGGTTCATGTCTGACTCGAAGTTTAAAAGTTCATGTTTGACCTGGCTTTGAATGACGGGTTCATGTCTGACTCGACGTTTAGGATCATGTTTGACCTGGTTTCAAACAACGGGTTCATGTCTGACTCGAAGTTTAGGTTCATGTTTGACCTGGTTTCAAACAACGGGTTCATGTCTTACTCGAAGTTTAGGTTCATGTTTGACCTAGTTTCAAACAACGGGTTCATGTTTGATTCGAAGTTTAGGTTCATGTTTGACCTGGTTTCAAACAATGGGTTCATGTCTGACTCGAAGTTTAGTTTCATGTTTGACCTGAGTTCCAACCACGGGATCATGTCTGACTCGAAGTTTAGGTTCATGTTTGACCTGGTTTCAAACAACGGGTTCATGTCTGACTCGAAGTTTAGGTTCATGTTTGACCTGGTTTCAAACGAAGGGTTCATGTCTGACTTGATGTTTAGGTTCATGTTTGACCTGGTTTCAATCAATGGGTTCATGTCTGACTCGAGGTTTAGGTTCATGTTTGACCTAGTTTCAAACAACGGGTTCATGTCTGACTCGAAGTTTAGGTTCATGTTTGATCTGGTTTCAAACAACGGGTTCATGTCAGACTCGAAGTTTAAGTTCATGTTTGACTTGGCTTCAAATGACGGGTTCATGTCTGACTCGGAGTTTTGGTTCATGTTTGACCTGGTTTCAAACAACAGGTTAATGTCTGACTCGAAGTTTAGGTTCATGTTTGACCTGGTTTCAAACAACGGGTTCATGTCTGACTCGAAGTTTAGGTTCAGGTTTGACCTGGTTTTAAACGACGGGTTCATATCTGACTCGAAGCTTAGTTTCATGTTTGACCTGGTTTCAAACAACTCGGAGTTTAGGTTCATGTTTGACCTTGTTTCAAACAACGGGTTCATGTCTGACTCGATAATAGGTTCATGTTTGACCTGGTTTCAAACAACGGGTTCATGTCTTACTCGAAGTTTAGGTTCATGTTTGACCTAGTTTCAAACAACGGGTTCATGTTTGATTCGAAGTTTAGGTTCATGTTTGACCTGGTTCAAATGATGGGTTCATGTCTGACTCGAAGTTTAGGTTCATGTTTGACCTGGTTCAAATGACGGGTTCATGTCTGACTCGAAGTTTAGGTTCATGTTTGACCTGGTTTCAAACAACGGGTTCATGTCTGACTCAAAGTTTAGGTTCACGTTTGACCTGGTTTCAAACGACGGGTTCATGTCTGACTTGATGTTTAGGTTCATGTTTGACTTGGTTTCAAACAACGGGTTCATGTCTGACTCGAAGTTTAGGTTCATGTTTGACCTAGTTTCAAACAACGGGTTCATGCCTGACTCGAAGTTTAGGTTCATGTTTGACCTGGTTTCAAACAACGGGTTCATGTCTGACTCGAAGTTTAAGTTCATGTTTGACCTGGCTTTGAATGACGGGTTCATGTCTGACTCGACGTTTAGGATCATGTTTGACCTGGTTTCAAACAACGGGTTCATGTCTGACTCGAAGTTTAGGTTCATGTTTGACCTGGTTTCAAACAACGGGTTCATGTCTTACTCGAAGTTTAGGTTCATGTTTGACCTAGTTTCAAACAACGGGTTCATGTTTGATTCGAAGTTTAGGTTCATGTTTGACCTGGTTTCAAACAATGGGTTCATGTCTGACTCGAAGTTTAGTTTCATGTTTGACCTGAGTTCCAACCACGGGATCATGTCTGACTCGAAGTTTAGGTTCATGTTTGACCTGGTTTCAAACAACGGGTTCATGTCTGACTCGAAGTTTAGGTTCATGTTTGACCTGGTTTCAAACGAAGGGTTCATGTCTGACTTGATGTTTAGGTTCATGTTTGACCTGGTTTCAATCAATGGGTTCATGTCTGACTCGAGGTTTAGGTTCATGTTTGACCTAGTTTCAAACAACGGGTTCATGTCTGACTCGAAGTTTAGGTTCATGTTTGATCTGGTTTCAAACAACGGGTTCATGTCAGACTCGAAGTTTAAGTTCATGTTTGACCTGGCTTCAAATGACGGGTTCATGTCTGACTCGGTGTTTTGGTTCATGTTTGACCTGGTTTCAAACAACTGGTTAATGTCTGACTCGAAGTTTAGGTTCATGTTTGACCTGGTTTCAAACAACGGGTTCATGTCTGACTCGAAGTTTAGGTTCAGGTTTGACCTGGTTTCAAACGACGGGTTCATATCTGACTCGAAGCTTAGGTTCATGTTTGACCTGGTTTCAAACAACGGGTTCATGTCTGACTCGGAGTTTAGGTTCATGTTTGACCTTGTTTCAAACAACGGGTTCATGTCTGACTCGATAATAGGTTCATGTTTGACCTGGTTTCAAACAACGGGTTCATGTCTTACTCGAAGTTTAGGTTCATGTTTGACCTAGTTTCAAACAACGGGTTCATGTTTGATTCGAAGTTTAGGTTCATGTTTGACCTGGTTCAAATGACGGGTTCATGTCTGACTCGAAGTTTAGGTTCATGTTTGACCTGGTTCAAATGACGGGTTCATGTCTGACTCGAAGTTTAGGTTCATGTTTGACCTGGTTTCAAACAACGGGTTCATGTCTGACTCAAAGTTTAGGTTCACGTTTGACCTGGTTTCAAACGGCGGGTTCATGTCTGACTTGATGTTTAGGTTCATGTTTGACTTGGTTTCAAACAACGGGTTCATGTCTGACTCGAAGTTTAGGTTCATGTTTGACCTAGTTTCAAACAACGGGTTCATGTCTGACTCGAAGTTTAGGTTCATGTTTGACCTGGTTTCAAACAACGGGTTCATGTCTGACTCGAAGTTTAAGTTCATGTTTGACCTGGCTTTGAATGACGGGTTCATGTCTGACTCGACGTTTAGGATCATGTTTGACCTGGTTTCAAACAACGGGTTCATGTCTGACTCGAAGTTTAGGTTCATGTTTGACCTGGTTTCAAACAACGGGTTCATGTCTTACTCGAAGTTTAGGTTCATGTTTGACCTAGTTTCAAACAACGGGTTCATGTTTGATTCGAAGTTTAGGTTCATGTTTGACCTGGTGTCAAACAATGGGTTCATGTCTGACTCGAAGTTTAGTTTCATGTTTGACCTGAGTTCCAACAACGGGATCATGTCTGACTCGAAGTTTAGGTTCATGTTTGACCTGGTTTCAAACAACGGGTTCATGTCTGACTCGAAGTTTAGGTTCATGTTTGTGGTTTCAAACGAAGGGTTCATGTCTGACTTGATGTTTAGGTTCATGTTTGACCTGGTTTCAATCAATGGCTTCATGTCTGACTCGAGGTTTAGGTTCATGTTTGACCTAGTTTCAAACAACGGGTTCATGTCTGACTCGAAGTTTAGGTTCATGTTTGATCTGGTTTCAAACAACGGGTTCATGTCAGACTCGAAGTTTAAGTTCATGTTTGACCTGGCTTCAAATGACGGGTTCATGTCTGACTCGGAGTTTAGGTTCATGTTTGACCTGGTTTCAAACAACAGGTTAATGTCTGACTCGAAGTTTAGGTTCATGTTTGACCTGGTTTCAAACAACGGGTTCATGTCTGACTCGAAGTTTAGGTTCAGGTTTGACCTGGTTTCAATCAACGGGTTCATGTCTTACTCGAAGTTTAGGTTCATGTTTGACCTAGTTTCAAACAACGGGTTCATGTTTGATTCGAAGTTTAGGTTCATGTTTGACCTGGTTCAAATGACGGGTTCATGTCTGACTCGAAGTTTAGGTTAATGTTTGACCTGGTTCAAATGACGGGTTCATGTCTGACTCGAAGTTTAGGTTCATGTTTGACCTGGTTTCAAACAACGGGTTCATGTCTAACTCAAAGTTTAGGTTCACGTTTGACCTGGTTTCAAACGACGGGTTCATGTCTGACTTGATGTTTAGGTTCATGTTTGACTTGGTTTCAAACAACGGGTTCATGTCTGACTCGAAGTTTAGGTTCATGTTTGACCTAGTTTCAAACAACGGGTTCATGTCTGACTCGAAGTTTAGGTTCATGTTTGACCTGGTTTCAAACAACGGGTTCATGTCTGACTCGAAGTTTAAGTTCATGTTTGACCTGGCTTTGAATGACGGGTTCATGTCTGACTCGACGTTTAGGATCATGTTTGACCTGGTTTCAAACAACGGGTTCATGTCTGACTCGAAGTTTAGGTTCATGTTTGACCTAGTTTCAAACAACGGGTTCATGTTTGATTCGAAGTTTAGGTTCATGTTTGACCTGGTTTCAAACAACGGGTTCATGTCTGACTCGAAGTTTAGTTTCATGTTTGACCTGAGTTCCAACAACGGGTTCATGTGTGAATCGAAGTTTAGGTTCATGTTTGACCTGGTTTCAAACAACGGGTTCATGTCTGACTCGAAGTTTAGGTTCATGTTTGACCTGGTTTCAAACGACGGGTTCATGTCTGACTTGATGTTTAGGTTCATGTTTGTCCTGGCTTCAAACAACGGGTTCATTTCTGACTCGAAGTTTAGGTTCATGTTTGACCTAGTTTCAAACAACGGGTACATGTCTGACTCGAAGTTTAGGTTCATGTTTGACCTGGTTTTAAACAACGGGTTCATGTCTGACTCGAAGTTTAAGTTCATGTTTGACCTGGTTTCAAATGACGGGTTCATGTCTGACTCGAAGTTTAGGTTCATGTTTGACCTGGTTTCAAACAACAGGTTCATGTCTGACTCGAAGTTTAGGTTCATGTTTGACCTGGTTTCAAACAACGGGTTCATGTCTGACTCGAAGTTTAGGTTCAGGTTTGACCTGGTTTCAAACGACAGGTTCATGTCTGACTCGAAGCTTAGGTTCATGTTTGACCTGGTTCAAATGACGGGTTCATGTCTGACTCGAAGTTTAGGTTCATGTTTGACCTGGTTTCAAACAACGGGTTCATGTCTGACTCAAAGTTTAGGTTCATGTTTGACCTGGTTTCAAACGACGGGTTCATGTCTGGCTTGATGTTTAGGTTCATGTTTGACTTGGTTTCAAACAACGGGTTCATGTCTGACTCGAAGTTTAGGTTCATGTTTGACCTAGTTTCAAACAACGGGTTCATGTCTGACTCGAAGTTTAGGTTCATGTTTGACCTGGTTTCAAACAACGGGTTCATGTCTGACTCAAAGTTTAGGTTCATGTTTGACCTGGTTTCAAACGACGGGTTCATGTCTGACTTGATGTTTAGGTTCATGTTTGACTTGGTTTCAAACAACGGGTTCATGTCTGACTCGAAGTTTAGGTTCATGTTTGGCCTAGTTTCAAACAACGGGTTCATGTCTGACTCGAAGTTTAGGTTCATGTTTGACCTGGTTTCAAACAACGGGTTCATGTCTGACTCGAAGTTTAAGTTCATGTTTGACCTGGTTTCAAACAACGGGTTCATGTCTGACTCAAAGTTTAGTTTCATGTTTGACCTGAGTTCCAACAACGGGATCATGTCTGACTCGAAGTTTAGGTTCATGTTTGACCTGGTTTCAAACAACGGGTTCATGTCTGACTCAAAGTTTAGGTTCACGTTTGACCTGGTTTCAAACGACGGGTTCATGTCTGACTTGATGTTTAGTTTCATGTTTGACTTGGTTTCAAACAACGGGTTCATGTCTGACTCGAAGTTTAGGTTCATGTTTGACCTAGTTTCAAACAACGGGTTCATGTCTGACTCGAAGTTTAGGTTCATGTTTGACCTGGTTTCAAACAACGGGTTCATGTCTGACTCGAAGTTTAAGTTCATGTTTGACCTGGCTTTGAATGACGGGTTCATGTCTGACTCGACGTTTAGGATCATGTTTGACCTGGTTTCAAACAACGGGTTCATGTCTGACTCGAAGTTTAGGTTCATGTTTGACCTAGTTTCAAACAACGGGTTCATGTTTGATTCGAAGTTTAGGTTCATGTTTGACCTGGTTTCAAACAACGGGTTCATGTCTGACTCGAAGTTTAGTTTCATGTTTGACCTGAGTTCCAACAACGGGTTCATGTCTGACTCGAAGTTTAGGTTCATGTTTGACCTGGTTTCAAACAACGGGTTCATGTCTGACTCGAAGTTTAGGTTCATGTTTGACCTGGTTTCAAACGACGGGTTCATGTCTGACTTGATGTTTAGGTTCATGTTTGACCTGGTTTCAAACAACGGGTTCATGTCTGACTCGAAGTTTAAGTTCATGTTTGACCTGGTTTCAAATGACGGGTTCATGTCTGACTCGAAGTTTAGGTTCATGTCTGACTCGAAGTTTAGGTTCATGTTTGAACTGGTTTCAAACAACGGGTTCATGTCTGACTCGAAGTTTAGGTTCAGGTTTGACCTGGTTTCAAACGACAGGTTCATGTCTGACTCGAAGCTTAGGTTCATGTTTGACCTGATTCAAATGACGGGTTCATGTCTGACTCGAAGTTTAGGTTCATGTTTGACCTGGTTTCAAACAACGGGTTCATGTCTGACTCAAAGTTTAGGTTCATGTTTGACCTGGTTTCAAACGACGGGTTCATGTCTGACTTGATGTTTAGGTTCATGTTTGACTTGGTTTCAAACAACGGGTTCATGTCTGACTCGAAGTTTAGGTTCATGTTTGACCTAGTTTCAAACAACGGGTTCATGTCTGACTCGAAGTTTAGGTTCATGTTTGACCTGGTTTCAAACAACGGGTTCATGTCTGACTCAAAGTTTAGGTTCAAGTTTGACCTGGTTTCAAACGACGGGTTCATGTCTGACTTGATGTTTAGGTTCATGTTTGACTTGGTTTCAAACGACGGGTTCATGTCTGACTTGATGTTTAGGTTCATGTTTGTCCTGGTTTCAAACAACGGGTTCATGTCTGACTCGAAGTTTAGGTTCATGTTTGACCTGGTTTCAAACAACGGGTTCATGTCTGACTCGAAGTTTAAGTTCATGTTTGACCTGGTTTCAAACAACGGGTTCATGTCTGACTCAAAGTTTAGTTTCATGTTTGACCTGAGTTCCAACAACGGGATCATGTCTGACTCGAAGTTTAGGTTCATGTTTGACCTGGTTTCAAACAACGGGTTCATGTCTGACTCAAAGTTTAGGTTCACGTTTGACCTGGTTTCAAACGACGGGTTCATGTCTGACTTGATGTTTAGTTTCATGTTTGACTTGGGTTCAAACAACGGGTTCATGTCTGACTCGAAGTTTAGGTTCATGTTTGACCTAGTTTCAAACAACGGGTTCATGTCTGACTCGAAGTTTAGGTTCATGTTTGACCTGGTTTCAAACAACGGGTTCATGTCTGACTCGAAGTTTAAGTTCATGTTTGACCTGGCTTTGAATGACGGGTTCATGTCTGACTCGACGTTTAGGATCATGTTTGACCTGGTTTCAAACAACGGGTTCATGTCTGACTCGAAGTTTAGGTTCATGTTTGACCTAGTTTCAAACAACGGGTTCATGTTTGATTCGAAGTTTAGGTTCATGTTTGACCTGGTTTCAAACAACGGGTTCATGTCTGACTCGAAGTTTAGTTTCATGTTTGACCTGAGTTCCAACAATGGGTTCATGTCTGAATCGAAGTTTAGGTTCATGTTTGACCTGGTTTCAAACAACGGGTTCATGTCTGACTCGAAGTTTAGGTTCATGTTTGACCTGGTTTCAAACGACGGGTTCATGTCTGACTTGATGTTTAGGTTCATGTTTGTCCTGGTTTCAAACAACGGGTTCATTTCTGACTCGAAGTTTAGGTTCATGTTTGACCTAGTTTCAAACAACGGGTTCATGTCTGACTCGAAGTTTAGGTTCATGTTTGACGTGGTTTCAAACAACGGGTTCATGTCTGACTCGAAGTTTAAGTTCATGTTTGACCTGGTTTCAAATGACGGGTTCATGTCTGACTCGAAGTTTAGGTTCATGTCTGACTCGAAGTTTAGGTTCATGTTTGACCTGGTTTCAAACAACGGGTTCATGTCTGACTCGAAGTTTAGGTTCAGGTTTGACCTGGTTTCAAACGACAGGTTCATGTCTGACTCGAAGCTTAGGTTCATGTTTGACCTGATTCAAATGACGGGTTCATGTCTGACTCGAAGTTTAGGTTCATGTTTGACCTGGTTTCAAACAACGGGTTCATGTCTGACTCAAAGTTTAGGTTCATGTTTGACCTGGTTTCAAACGACGGGTTCATGTCTGACTTGATGTTTAGGTTCATGTTTGACTTGGTTTCAAACAACGAGTTCATGTCTGACTCGAAGTTTAGGTTCATGTTTGACCTAGTTTCAAACAACGGGTTCATGTCTGACTCGAAGTTTAGGTTCATGTTTGACCTGGTTTCAAACAACGGGTTCATGTCTGACTCAAAGTTTAGGTTCATGTTTGACCTGGTTTCAAACGACGGGTTCATGTCTGACTTGATGTTTAGGTTCATGTTTGACTTGGTTTCAAACAACGGGTTCATGTCTGACTCGAAGTTTAGGTTCATGTTTGGCCTAGTTTCAAACAACGGGTTCATGTCTGACTCGAAGTTTAGGTTCATGTTTGACCTGGTTTCAAACAACGGGTTCATGTCTGACTCGAAGTTTAAGTTCATGTTTGACCTGGCTTTGAATGACGGGTTCATGTCTGACTCGACGTTTAGGATCATGTTTGACCTGGTTTCAAACAACGGGTTCATGTCTTACTCGAAGTTTAGGTTCATGTTTGACCTAGTTTCAAACCACGGGTTCATGTTTGATTCGAAGTTTAGGTTCATGTTTGACCTGGTTTCAAACAACGGGTTCATATCTGACTCAAAGTTTAGTTTCATGTTTGACCTGAGTTCCAACAACGGGATCATGTCTGACTCGAAGTTTAGGTTCATGTTTGACCTGGTTTCAAACAACGGGTTCATGTCTGACTCGAAGTTTAAGTTCATGTTTGACCTGGCTTCAAATGACGGGTTCATGTCTGACTCAAAGTTTAGGTTCAAGTTTGACCTGGTTTCAAACGACGGGTTCATGTCTGACTTGATGTTTAGGTTCATGTTGTCGCTCCCGGGATTTTCATCCAAGTACAAACGCGAAAGTGGCACCGAACAGAGTCGCCAGCAATGTGTATTTATCCCAAGAGAGGGAAAGGAAACACCGCGTAAACCTGAGGGAAAGGAAAAGCATGGTCTTACGACCAAGAGAAGTGGGTAAGGGAGTCGGTTACGCGAGAGGAAGGTATTAGCACCCCCTCACGTCCATCGTACCCGATGGGATCCACGCTTGCTTGTCTCGATCAAAGGGTGTAAAGAAAGGAATACTGAGAAAGAACTGAAAAAGGAAAGGAGAAAGAGAAACAAATGTAGGGAAAATAAAAGAAGTGCTCGCATGGGCCCTACCCCACTGCCTACGTATCTCATCGGGAGCATGAGAATCAGAGCGACGTAGTTCCCCTCACTAGGGATGAATTGTTTGTGTTTTTTAGAGAACGGCTGACGTTCTAGCTCAGGTGTTGCAGGCTCGCTGGTCCGAGTGCGTTACCATCTTGCAAGAGAACGAGTAGAAGCGCGTTCGTGCGTTGAGAGTGAATGAGGTGAGAAAAGAATTCCCGAAGGAAAGACATTATTGTTTGTTTTTGTCTTTTAAGAGTTTTTCATTTGTTTGCATATGATAGTGTATCTGAATCTTAGTCATTGGAATGTGTACATCCTCACATTCCAAGATGGAATGGGTAAGAAAGCACACTAAGAGTGAAGAAGACCCCCACACTTAGTTCCAATTGTCAAGGTTCAAACACACTAGCATACTTGTGTTTATTAAGTGTTTTGTTGATTAAGAAATGAAGAAGTGTTTTTTATTATTTGCACCTTCAACAAGTATTGCATTTAAGTCCCTCATACAAGATCAAATGTTTAACACATTGACCCAAGATGGGCTATATGCTATACATTCTAAGATTATAAGAGAAGACCCCTTATAACCTTTTCTTTATATGAAAGGCCTAAATGCAATAAATGCCTACCTTTATTATATGTTTTGAATTTTCTTTGAGATGAGAAAAGAGACTCAAGGGAGGATAAAGGTAAAAATCTATATGGACTAAGACTCAATCCTAATTGATTAGTTAAGGGAGTGATCCTAAGGTTTGTGAGGTTTCAACCTAACGTCTAAAGAAAGAATGAATTAAACAATTCACTTCTAAAGTAGAAGATGAATTGTAATTCACAAAGGGCAAGTGATGAGTTATTAAAAGAAAGCACATAAGTGCTTAACAAAACATGGAATTGTAAAAGAGAAAGGATAGAAGTTGAATGTGGATTCCTTATCCACACTCAATTGAAACTTACCAAAACCCCTACATGGTTAGCACAATCACTTACAAGTAAAGCAAGAAAATATAATGAACAAATCAAATTCAAACAAGTTGGCAAACAAGGTGAAATGAGATTGAATGCTATACATGCTTCCAAGTCAGAATGTAACTCATATTTACACAACCTAATGTTATCCTAAATGGGCATACTAAATCATGCAAACAAAATCTCAATCCAACAAGAAGCAAAGAAGAAAAGGTGAAGTGATGTGAATGTGGTTCATACTTGTGAAACAAGTGACTTAAGGTGCAAGATAAACATCAAACATGCAAAGGTGAAACCCAAATGTCACAATCAGAAGTCAATTAACATGCTATACATCCTCAAACAAAACCACAACTCATGGCACAAGTGCCTTCATGATCAAGCAAACCAAACATGAGGCATGCATTCACAAAATGAACAAGTTAAACTTCATGCTTCAAACAAATAGCAAACATGCTTCAAAAATTATGACTTTCACCAATCAAACACCTTAAACACATGCCATTAACATATCAAGTCCACAAGCAATGAATCAGAACCAAAGTCACTCAACAATTAGGTCAAAGTCTCATGGAAGTTTCATGCATTCATGCTCAAAGCAACACATCAAAAGTCATCCAAAAAAGACTTAAAAATCATCTCATAAATCTCAAACATACCTCAACATATTGTGACCACAATGCAAAAAGAAAGGCATCAAAATCATTTTTTATGATCAAGAACAAAAATGCACAAAATCATATGTCACATTAAGTATGCATACAAATGGAAATTCAAAAGAAATAATGGAACAGGGGCAAAATGGTCATAAAATCAGAAAATAAAATCATGAAAAATTTCCTAAATGTCTTAAGAATACTCATGAATTTTTGTAGAATTTTATAATGTCATTTGGTATTTTTAATAAATGGAAAGCAAACATGTACAAAAAAAGGAAATAAAATAAAAAACGTGGAAATGGAAGAGGGTATGAACATAGCAATTGGACAGTGCAAACTGGTTTGGGCTTGAAAAAAGGGGGTGGGAATAACAATCTGGCTTAGGTCCACTAAGCGCGCAGTCTATAGTAATAGTGGTGGAGCCTCAGTCAAATGTTGACTCAATCAGAGCCACATGATTCGGTCAACAAATGATAATCATACAAGTAATCAGATCTAACGAATCAAAATGCACACGCATGTTAATAATGATGAACGCACGCACACCAAACCAAGTCAAAGTCAACATTCAGAGAGAGAGAGTCACGTGAGAGGCATGAGGTTCATTTATGTGTTGGCCACGTATACACCCTAGGATTGAAATGATCTAACGGTTGTGACATGTTCTGGTTCTAAAACCCTAGCAAACCCTCACCGGCCGGAGAGGGACCTCCGGTCACCCTCTCCGGCCACTCTCCGGCGCTGCAATCAACCAAACAATCCAGAAATTTATGTAATGCACATCAAAATATTCAGGAAGTCACGTAGAGCATGAATCTAGGATTAGTTTTCACAAACAACACACAAACAGAGAGAATAGAAGCAATGAACTTAGCCCTAGGTTTTGGATCTAAGCTTCTAAGAAGCTCTATCAACTAGCCAGATGGAGGAGTGCTCTTAGTGAGCTCAAATCATCACAACACGAGCTAGACAGAATGCAAATCGTGCCAAGAAAGTTTAGGATATTGAAACCTGAAAATGTAGGAAACTGTAGTTGAAAGAGAACCAGAGAAATGTGCTTCCTCTTTGATCTTCAACTGGCCAAATAAAGGCTCACAAATCCTTGCAAATATTGATGAAATTCAATATGCAGTGGAAGACTCTTCAATCTCTTCAATGCTACCAAGCTTCAATGTGTTCCAATGCTGTGTGATGTTGAAGCTTGAAGATGGATTCAGATGTAGATGATGATGAAATCGTGTGAGAGGAAGAGAAGCTTCAGAGAGAGAGCTTGCGAATTTCAGAGGAAAAATGAGAATGAAGTGTAGTTGAGTGAGAGTGTGAAAATGAAGTTGAAAACTGAATTGTGAAGTGAAGTTTGAATTTATATCATGAATTAACCATGGTTTAGTGAGTTGGTTAATTGAGTTGAGTGGGTTAAACTGAGTCATCCCTAACTAACTGAGTCAAGTTAGTTAGGGAGAGCAGTGCTATGGTGAAGATGGCTCATGGTGAGATATGGTGGGAGCAAGGAGAAAGTGAATTGGCACTGTTGTGTAGCAGGGGCTTGCGCATCAGAAACTTGGTAAGCAAGTTTGTTCTTTCTATTCCCATGTGTGGCACGTGATAGTGTGCATTGTGTAGGTGATATGTTTGGCCAAATGTGGAAATAAAGTGTGGAAGTGTTTGTGGTGTGTGTGAACCAGAATCCTGCAACATGCTATCAATGCATCCATTCCAACATAGGGTAGTTCGTGGAGGTTTTTCTCTCTACTCATTGAATGGTTTGGCAAGGTTTTGGAGTCATGGAAAAGAGGAGCTATCATGGAACAATATTGATGTTGAAAACAAGTCAAATGGAAGTGTACAAGGTGATGAAAAATTGCTTGAAACAAAAGGAATCAAAACTGGTGTATGGCGTAGTAATGGGGTTGGTTGGCAAGGCAACATGGCGCCTGGGTTTTCAGCATAACCAACATGACTTTGAACCCTTAAAACTATCTCATAACTTGATCAAACCAAAAATTGTCCAACATGAATATTGAAGATGACAATGCAATGAACAACTTTCATGTTGAAAAGTTTTCCATTTGAGGCCTTTAACCATGAGAAAAATGAGTGGACATTAGGCCCACCACATGTTTGTTAAAATGACCGCGCGCGTGCCCTGAAAATCTTGGTCATGACCTAGTTTTGAACCTACTTTGCTCAAACTTTGATCAATCATATCTCACTCAATTTTTATCCAATGGAGATGTTCCACACATGGATTTGAAGCTTAAAACAAGATCTTTCATTGAGGCAGAGTGGATTTTTCATTTGGTGCTCCAAATTTAAATGGCCTTGGTTCAAATTCTGATGCAAAATGGCCAAAACTTGCTATTTTTAGTAACCCTACTTCATCCAAAAATGGCAACTTTCCACATCTTGATTTTTTCATGATTCCTTTGGAGTTTCTTGACCAAATTTTGTACATTGGACATATGCAACATGAATTTCATGATTTTGGGCTCAAAAAGTCAAGAGTTGACTTTTTCCTCTGATTATTTGACTTTGCCCCAATTTCTCTGATTCTTGATCTTTCTTCCAATTGAACCACTTCTAAAACCAATTGAGATGCAATTTTCCACATACATACACTTAGGGACATATGGAATACCATGACAACAAGTTTTGTCCAAAAAATCAGAGATACCCTGATTTAATTGGAAACCCTAATTTCAGCCCCTTCTGGTTAGGAGGAAAAAGTGCAGTCTTCAATTTCAAATTCCTCAGAGCATGTTGTGTATCCTCTTAAAGGATGATGAGAAATGCCACTTGAGAATGACTTTGAATCAATGAGCTATCTCTTTTGAGGGTTTTCCTTCAATTTTTGAACCTCTTGCATAGTGAAAGATGTAGTGCTTCAATCTCCCATTGTATCTCTTATCCTTGAGGTTGTGGAAGATCAATTGAGATGGGATGAGACATGAAAGACCTCTTGGCTTGCCTTGAGGGCACTTGATTGACCTTTTGTGCTTTGAATGATCCCTTGATTGTCCACCTTCCACCTGATCACATGCCCTGATGGTAAGAAGGATGCCATGCTTCATTTTTCTATGTTAAATGCAATGCAATGCTAATGAGATGGATATGATATGATAAATGATAATGCCATGCTATGATGCCAAAAGGGAAGAGCAAATTTTGGGGTATTACAGCTGCCCCTATTCAAGCGCTGTAGACCTGAATGCCTGAAAGCAATTGCTTTCGGACTTTCAAGGTATATAGTGATTGAATACCAAATATAACCAAAAATTTGCTCTGGATGATGAAGAATAATAGGGATATAAACCCAACGAGACTGCTGGATTGAGTCCTCGATGAAACGTCGGAGAGATCTGTCTTTTGAACGATGCCAGACGACTACTGGCTTGCCACGCTACTGGTGGACTTTAACAATGTCTTTTATACAACGCCAGACGACTACTGGCCTGCCACACTACGGGTGGACTTTAACAATGTCTTTTATGCAACTCCAGACGACTACTGGCCTGCCACACTACGGGTGGACTTTAACAATGTCTTTTATGCAACTCCAGACGACTACTGGCCTGCCACACTACGGGTGGACTTTAACAATGTCTTTTATGCAACTCCAGATCACTACTGGCCTGCCACACTACGGGTGGACTTTAACAATGTCTTTTATGCAACTCCAGACGACTACTGGCCTGCCACACTACTGGTGGACTTTAATAATGTCTTTTATGCAACTCCAGACGACTACTGGCCTGCCACACTACTGGTGGACTTTGCAGCTTCGTGCCACCCGAAGATGGACTTTTGCCAATCCACTGTTGGACTTTTGCCACCCGAAGACGGACTTTTGCCAATCCACTGTTGGACTTTTGCCACCCGAAGACGGACTTTTGCCAATCCACTGTTGGACTTTTGCCACCCGAAGACGGACTTTTGCCAATCCACTGTTGGACTTTTGCCACCCGAAGACGGACTTTTTCCAATCCACTGTTGGACCTTTGCCACCCGAAGACGGACTTTTGCCAATCCACTGTTGGACTTTTGCCACCCGAAGACGGACTTTTGCCAATCCACTGTTGGACTTTTGCCACCCGAAGACGGACTTTTTCCAATCCACTGCTGGACCTTTGCCACCCGAAGACGGACTTTTGCCAATCCACTGTTGGACTTTTGCCACCCGAAGACGGACTTTTTCCAATCCACTGCTGGACCTTTGCCACCCGAAGACGGACTTTTGCCAATCCACTGTTGGACTTTTGCCACCCGAAGACGGACTTTTGCCAATCCACTGTTGGACTTTTGCCACCCGAAGACGGACTTTTTCCAATCCACTGCTGGACCTTTGCCACCCGAAGACGGACTTTTGCCAATCCACTGTTGGACTTTTGCCACCCGAAGACGGACTTTTGCCAATCCACTGTTGGACTTTTAGCTGCTTTGCCACCCGAAGATGGACTTTTGCCAATCCACTGTTGGACTTTTAGAATATGCCACCCTTAGATGGACCTTTCGCCAATCCACTGTTGGACTTTTGCCACCCGAAGACGGACTTTTGCCAATCCACTGTTGGACTTTTGCCACCCGAAGACGGACTTTTTCCAATCCACTGTTGGACCTTTGCCACCCGAAGACGGACTTTTGCCAATCCACTGTTGGACTTTTGCCACCCGAAGACGGACTTTTGCCAATCCACTGTTGGACTTTTGCCACCCGAAGACGGACTTTTTCCAATCCACTGCTGGACCTTTGCCACCCGAAGACGGACTTTTGCCAATCCACTGTTGGACTTTTGCCACCCGAAGACGGACTTTTGCCAATCCACTGTTGGACTTTTAGCTGCTTTGCCACCCGAAGATGGACTTTTGCCAATCCACTGTTGGACTTTTAGAATATGCCACCCTTAGATGGACCTTTCGCCAATCCACTGTTGGACTTTTGCCACCCGAAGACGGACTTTTGCCAATCCACTGTTGGACTTTTGCCACCCGAAGACGGACTTTTGCCAATCCACTGTTGGACTTTTGCCACCCGAAGACGGACTTTTGCCAATCCACTGTTGGACTTTTGGAATATGCAACATTGCATTACTCTCTGCATCTGTGTCAGACATCTATGCTGACTCTGCTGAGGAGCAAAGACCAATGAAATGACTTAACTTTAGAGGTTCCTGAGAGGATAATATCTCTGCTGGCGAATGGATGAACAATCCGTCTGCTTCGAATTGTCAAGCTTGCCAAAAATAAATTGGACTTTAAGATATGAGGGAATGACGACTCTGGCAGGAATTATTCCATCTGTTTGGGGCTGGATTCTGGTCACAGCAACTCCGCTGGGGATGAGAATTTTTAAATGACGTCCTGCTGGGGAAATGAGCCATTAAAACTCTGCTTGGGGATTTATTCAACCCAAGATCCTTTATAGGGATTATCAACCTTCTGACCCGGCTAGGGAAAGGCTGTACCATCCTTGTTGAGGAATAGATTCTGTCGATCTGATAAACCTCTGCGGAGAGAACAACAACTCAGCTGGAAGTTGCTGACAAGATTCGATGCTGACCTCTGTGGGGATACCATGACCAGAGATACGATCTTGCTGGGTATCAGGGCTACTCTGCCAGGGATATGCAAATCCTGGTTAGAACATTCTACTGCAACTTGCTAGAAAGAGTCCTTAGAGATCTGTTGGGGAAACCCAAAGCAAATCCACAGTAGTCTGCTGAAGAATATGACTGTCAAGCTTAGGATGAGTACCACAATGCCCCATGTTAGGCGAGCTTTCCCTTTGGACAATTCCGTTGGGGATGACGAGTTTATAACAAACTCTGCTGGAGAAAACTGCTTTAAAGCGTCTCGTGTTGGGGAATGCCTTTTGAGAGAATTTTACAGAAGACCAACTGTCCTCAAACTCTACTGGGGGTGACCAACACTTCATGCTGGGGAAACAATCATGCCCCATGCTTGGACAACACAACAATTCGTCCCCGCAAAGGATGTCACAAGAGGATTTTACAGAAGATCTAGCCTCTTCAAACTCTTGTGACTTCGCTGGGGATAATGACCATCAGTTTCGGTGTCGACGAGACCACTCTTTTGGGGAACCTGTGACCGTTATCGATATAGAAAAGCTTGTAGCTGTTGGAAGTACTGAATGAGAGAATCGACTTAATAAGATGCAACGGTACCCAGTTGAACTTAATTCACTGATATCGACCCGTTATGAACAATCGTCGACCGAACGATGAACGCCGATCTCCTTACCCATAATTGCCCCAGTCTTTTGCGTGGGGTGATTTATTGCTAGTCTTGTGCTTAAGATCATCTGCACCTGCTACCTGCAACAAAAGAATATGCCCACATGCCCCGAATATTGCGTGGCTAGAATCCACCATCCGGGAGTATTCAACATTCGAAGTAATTTCAAATATTTTTTCTGCGCATGTTATTGCAGGGCTGCCATGTTTTCAAATGCAATGTTTTATCAAAAATTAGGACGTTTTTGCAAACAAAGCAATAAAACAAAAATAGAAAGCTTTTTACTGAAATTCAATTTATTGACTGAGAGCCCAGAATAGGCAATTACACCTGGAAGCAATCCCTGGAAAGAGGTGATCGCTGAAAATTGAGAAAAGAAACTATCCTAATGGCAATGTGAAAATGAAATTCCACTGAGTTTCCATTCTGTTATGACCAGTATGTCTTCAAAACTCCCCGACCTTGCCTTCTGAGGAATGATCAGACCGATTCCTATCCTTCAGAACGTCAGTTGTTCAAACGGTGATAGGGTACAGATAACTCAAACCGTAGTCATTCGCTTAAATCCCTCTTTTGTGTGGACCGCCCTTTCAGGTTTTCGATCCACCAGGATACCCTTTTTTGCCTAAGTTGCCCTTTCGGGTTTTCAACTTACCGGGTGTACAAAATTTTTTTAAATTATATCCCTAATTTTTGCCCGAACCTTATTCTGTTTTTGGTTCGCCGGGATGCCCTTTTTTGCCTGGATTTTTTTATTTTTATTATCCAGCGGGTCTATTCATGCGAAGTATTTTTTGACTACGTCCGAGTTGACAGGGGATGAAAAGTCTTCGCCATCCATGGTTGTAAGCAATAAGGCTCCGCCCGAAAAGACCTTTTTAACCACGAATGGACCTTCATAATTAGGAGTCCATTTGCCCCTGTGATCTGTATTGGGAGGAAGGATCCTTTTGAGTACCACATCTCCGACTTTATAAACCCGAGGACGCACCTTTTGGTCAAATGCCTGTTTCATTCTGCGCTGATATAGTTGCCCATGACATACAGCCGCCAATCGCTTTTCCTCAATAAGGCTCAACTGATCAAATCTGGCTCGTACCCATTCAGCTTCATCTAGCTTAACATCCATCATAACTCTGAGGGACGGAATCTCTACTTCAACCGGTAGCACTGCCTCCATACCATATACCAGTGAGAATGGGGTTGCCCCAGTGGACGTGCGTACCGACGTTCGATACCCATGCAAAGCAAATGGCAACATCTCATGCCAATCTTTGTACGTGACAACCATCTTCTGTACAATCTTCTTGATATTTTTGTTGGCCGCTTCGACCGCGCCATTCATCTTTGGGCGGTACGGAGAAGAATTGTGATGCTCGATTTTGAAGTCCCGGCATAACTCAGCCATCATCTTATTGTTCAAATTAGAACCATTATCAGTAATGATTCTTTCGGGAACTCCATATCGGCAAATGATATCCCGTTTTAAGAAACGAGCGACCACTTGTTTTGTAACATTGGCATAGGATGCGGCTTCAACCCATTTGGTGAAGTAATCAATTGCCACCAAGATGAAACGATGACCATTGGAAGCTGTAGGCTCAATCTTTCCGATCATATCAATGCCCCACATGGCAAACGGCCAAGGCGACGACATGATGCTCAACGGATTTGGAGGCACATGCACCTTGTCTGCATAGATCTGGCATTTATGGCATTTGCGGGCATATTTACAACAATCTGACTCCATAGTCAACCAATAATATCCCGATCTTAACAACTTTTTAGCCATTGCATGCCCTCCGGCGTGAGTACCGAAAGAGCCTTCGTGCACTTCAATCATCAACAAGTCTGCTTCATGTCTATCCACACATCTAAGCAGGACCGTGTCAAAATTTCTTTTATACAGCACGCCATCTTTGTTCAAGAAGAAACTACCAGCTAACCTTCTCAACGTCTTCCTGTCTTTGGACGATGCCCCTGACGGGTACTCTTGACTTTTCAAGAAACACTTAATATCATGAAACCATGGCTTGTCATCAGACGTTGCATCGACCGCAAACACAAATGCTGGTCTGTCAAGGCGGGATACCTCAATCTTAGGTACATGGTTCCATCCTTGCACTTTGATCATGGAAGACAGAGTGGCCAAGGCATCAGCGAACCTATTCTCATCTCGAGGAATGTGGTACAGTTTCACTGTTGTGAAAAATGTCAGCAATCTCCTCGTATAATCTCTATACGGCACTAGATTTGCTTGGTGCGTGTACCAACTCCCTTTCACTTGATTGATTACCAAAGCTGAATCACCGAATATATCAAGGGTTTTAATCCGTAGATTAATCGCCTCCTCGATCCCCATTATACAAGCTTCGTACTCTGCTTCATTGTTGGTGCATCCGAAAGTTATTCGGGCAGTGAACGGCATATGAACACCTTCCGGCGTGATAAGAACTGCTCCAACTCCGCACCCATTCATATTGACAGCCCCATCAAACATCAGACTCCATTTGGATTCAGGGTCTGGCCCCTCCTCCGGGAGTGGTTCCTCACAGTCTTTAGCTTTGAGAAACATGATGTCCTCATCAGGGAAGTCAAACTTCATGGGTTGGTAATCATCCATTGGCTGTTGCGCAAGATAATCGGACAAGATACTTCCTTTGATGGCCTTTTGTGAAGTGTACTGAATGTCATACTCTGTCAAGACCATTTGCCACCGTGCAACTCTGCCTGTCAATGCTGGTTTCTCGAAAATATACTTGATAGGATCCATTTTTGAAATCAACAAGGTCGTGTGCCTAACCATATATTGCCTCAATCGCTTAGCGGCCCATGCAAGCGCACAGCATGTCTTTTCAAGCATTGAGTATCGGGACTCACAATCATTGAACTTTTTGCTCAGGTAGTAAATAGCATGCTCCTTCCTACCTGTTTCGTCATGTTGACCGAGAACACAACCCATGGCACCTTCAAGCACTGTCAGATACATTATCAGCGGTCTCCCTTCAACTGGAGGTATTAAAATCGGAGGTTCCTGCAAGTATTCTTTTATCTTATCGAATGCCAATTGGCAATCGTCATTCCACCTGACCGTTTGATCTTTCCTTAACAATTTAAATATTGGCTCACACGTGGCTGTTAGGTGAGATATGAACCTTGCAATGTAGTTCAATCTACCCAAGAAACCACGAACCTCTTTTTCTGTTCTCGGTTCAGGCATTTCTTGTATTGCTTTCACCTTGGCAGGATCAACCTCGATTCCTCTTTCGCTCACAATGAAACCCAGTAACTTTCCAGAACGCACCCCAAACGTGCACTTGTTTGGATTTAATCTCAGACGGAACTTTCTCAACCTTTCAAACAGCTTTTTCAGGTTAACCAGATGTTCCTCTTCTGTTCTCGACTTGGCAATCATATCATCTACATAACATTCGATCTCCTTATGAATCAAGTCATGAAACAATGTCACCATCGCCCGCTGGTACGTTGCCCCTGCGTTTTTCAACCCAAAAGGCATTACTTTATAACAATATGTACCCCACGGAGTAATGAACGTGGTCTTCTCCATGTCTTCAGGTGCCATCTTGATCTGGTTGTACCCGGAGAACCCGTCCATAAATGAGAACACTGAAAATTGAGCTGTATTATCGACCAGCACATCAATATGAGGTAGTGGAAAATCATCTTTCGGGCTAGCTTTATTAAGATCTCGATAATCCACACACATTCTCACTTTTCCATCTTTCTTCGGTACTGGCACGATGTTGGCTACCCATGGAGGATACTTTGTCACAGCAAGAAAACCAGCGTCCCACTGCTTCTGGACTTCCTCCTTAATCTTTAAGGCCATGTCGGGGTGAGTCCGACGAAGTTTCTGCTTGACTGGCGGACATTCTTCTCTCAATGGCAGCCTGTGCACAACAATATCTGTATCCAACCCCGGCATGTCTTGATACGACCAGGCGAAGACGTCAACATACTCGCGCAACATTTCCGTCAAAGTTTGCTTCACATCTGCTTGCAAGCTGGCACCAATCCTGATCTCTTTTTTGGCGTCCTCGGTACCAATATTGATGATGTCTACAGTCTCCTGATGAGGCTGGATGACCCTTTCCTCTTGTTTCAACAATCTGGCCAGTTCTTCAGGAAGTTCACAATCTTTCTCATCCCCTTCTTCGGCTTGATAAATCGGATTGTCAAAGTCATACATGGCCATATCAAAATCGTTATCAGTGGTATCCGGAGGATCAAGTCTGCATGAACGGGTTCATGCCTTATTTTAGAATTTATTTTTTAAGCAAAACAAAAGAAAATGAAACATTGCCATTTTATATTTTTTTTTTGTGCAAAAATAAAAACTGAAAGACAGAGAACAACATTTGATTGCAAAACGTCCTTTATTAATGATTAAACATTGCAAATGCAACCATGGTGGCCCTACAAATGAATCTATACGCCTTGGGCAGAGCGCAAGATTTTGTCATGCATTATGGTTAGAAAAAACAAAGAAAAATTACTCTGTCTGAAGAGTAACCCGGATGACTTCTTCAACGAACCAGTTCTGCACTTGTTGTCCCGAAGCATGAGGGCGTACCCAGTTGTCCAGGTCACAATTACTGTCAACACTATCCTCCGTGGCTGCACAAGACTGGTCCATGTAGATAATTCCCCCACTATTGAAAGTAATGGGTCCCCTGCTCCCCGCATCTGAAGTTGTAGAGGGATGATAACCAATACCAAATTTGTCTTCCTTCATTGGGGTCTCTATCAACCTGCCCCAACCTTGGGCGTTGCCTGCCCTGACGACTTCGACAGCTTGTTTGTAAGATGAAATGGAGGTACCAGCCCCAACTGGTACAGAAGAAGACTCAGGTGCATCGTCAATATTGACTGCTTCAAATGATTGGCACAGCATCTCATGAATTTCCCCATCCATTTCAATGTACTTGAACGTGGACAAGTGACTCACAAAGATGTCTTCCTCCCCACACACTGTCACAACCTGCCCTTCAAACTCATACTTCAGCTTTTGATGTAGAGTAGAAGTAACAGCCCCGGCTCCGTGAATCCAAGGGCGTCCCAATAGGCAGCTATATGCAGGTTGTATGTCCATTACATGGAACGTGGATTTGAATACCTGTGGTCCAATTTGTACGGGCAATTCCACCTCACCAAACACAGATCGTCGGGTCCCATCGAATGCTCTGACCACCAATTCACTAGGCCTTAAGATCAAACCATCAACTTCCAGCTTCATCAATGCCTTCTTGGGCAAGACATTGAGTGACGAACCAGTGTCTACCAGTACATGAGATAACACTGCGCCCTTACACTCCATCGTGATATGCAAAGCCTTATTATGGTTTCTTCCTTCAACAGTCAAATCTCTACTTGTAAAGCCCAAGCCATGGCTGACATTAACATTGGAGATTACGCCCTCGAGCTGATTAACAGTAATTTCTTGTGGCACGTACGCACTCTTCAACACTCTCAACAACGCCTGTCGGTGCGCATCAGAGCACAACAATAGTGACAGGATTGAAATCTTTGAAGGGGTCTGATTCAGTTGGTCCACAATCTTATAATCGCTTTTCTTGATTATCTTCATAAATTCTTCCATTTCCTTATCAAAAGTAATCTTTGTCTCTGCTTCAGGTGTAGGTGCACTTTCAACCACCTGTTTACCTTTAGCCTTTGCTGCAGCTTCTGCCTCTTTATCACTTCTCAAGGTTTGGGGAGCGAACAACCTTCCACTCCTTGTAAAGCCCCCTACACCCCCTACGTTATCAACATTTGGGCTGACTGATGACTCAACTTCCTGCTTTTTACCTTCGTAATATACATCTGCCCCATAGTGCCATGGGATAGCTTTCGTGGATGTGAACGGAATTGGTCCTGGCACCGTGATAGTGACAGGACTGGGCCCTTCTGGCGCAACACTTGCCACGGGAACTGCATTGACCGGCATTTGAATCTCAGCGGGAGTGTAATAGATGGTCACGGTTGATATCTCATCAGTGTCTTTCACGACTCTGTCGAACTGTAGACATCCTTCATCGATCAGATTCTGTAAACCCATCTTCAACTTATCACAGCCGTTCTCCTGATTCATACACTCAAAGCAATCTTGATTACAGCCCGGGAACACCTGTCCCTTCAATAAACGATCTTTTACAACCAACAAAGAAGTTTTCACTTGACGGATATCTGTCACCAGATTCAATCTCCTCCCATCTTCAATAGCGTACACATTTGCTGCGCTATGATCAGGCATGGGATGCTGAGTAATATTAGGAGCGGGAGAGAAATTGATGGCTTTAGCATCAATCAAATCTTGTACTTTATGATGGAAAGCCCAGCATTTTTCAATGGAGTGCCCCTGAGCACCTGAGTGGAACTCACAACGAGCATTAGCATCGAAGTTAGGTGGCAGGTTTCCGGCAACCGGAGCTTTCATAGTACGGAGTTCTACCAACTTTAACTCGAGTAGCCGGGGCAACAGCGCGGCATAAGTCATAGGGAGAGGATCCATCTTACGATCCCTCTGTCTAGACCTTTGCTGGAAAAAGGGTTGTTGCTGTTGAACTTGTTGTTGGGGTTGTTGTTTCTGAACAGACGGTGTGGGGATTGTCACAGCATCTACCTGATAATAAGCTCGAGAACGCCCTCTGCCTCGTCCTCTAAACACAGCATTCGTATCACCTTCTCTTCTTTTCTGGTTACTAGCAAACGGTTTCTTCGTCCCCGAAGAGCCAGCCCCACTCACATCCTGGATCTTTCCAAGCTTTAACAGACTTTCTATTCTTTCTCCCGCAATCACAATATCAGCAAATCCAGTTGACGGACAAGCAGCTAATCTATCCAGATAGGCCCCTTGCAAGGTGCCCATGAACATATCTGCCATTTCTCTGTCTGATAAGGGAGGTTGAACCTGGGCAGCCATTTCCCTCCACCTCTGTGCATATTCTTTGAAACTCTCCTTGGCATTTTGTGACAATCCCTGCAATTGGGTGCGGTTGGGCGCCATGTCGATATTATACTGGTATTGCTTCAGGAACGCTTCTGCCAGATCTTTCCAATTCTTCACAGCAGCTCTATTCAACTTCATATACCAGGTCAAGGACGCCCCAGCCAGACTGTCCTGAAAATAGTGCATCCATAGCTTCTCGTCATCCGTATGGGCTGAAATCTTCCCAAAGTAAGCTTGAAGATGCGTTTGGGGACACGCATTGCCGTGATACTTATCGAAAGTAGGAGGTTTGAATTTAGGGGGAATTCTGACTCCTGAGACCAGCCCCAAGCTGGTAACATCAATACCCATAGAGTTCTTGCATTCTATGGCCCTGATCTTCTCTGCTAACTCATCATACCTTCGATCCCCTTGATTACCCACATCAGCATCCAGCAGAGTAAATTGGTCTTCCAGAGTATCTTCAAGGGTAACACCAGCATGCCTACCATTCCCATTACCCCGATTGTTACCACCAGGAGGAGGGTTGCCACCGGGAGGAGGAATGCCATGTCCCTGTGAATTGTCATGATGATCACCTTCGGGCCCGTTGTCGGGACGCTCTACCAGAAGCCTCAGTCTCTCCTGATTTTGCGCCATGCCAGTCATGAGGGTCATGAACTGGTCCATACGCGCCCTCATTTCCGCCAAATCACTTTGCACTTGATCCATGATTCTTACTTGATTCCTTCGCGTCGAATATCGGTGAATATGATTCTCCGCTATACTGCCTGAAACCAAATAAAGGTTAGAGACCCCGCAACGAGTACCTGAAAAGCAAGTAACAAAAAATGCAAAATGATATGCAATGCCATGCAATGCCATGTTTGTCATTTCCGAGGTGCTTTATACCCTGATTCCAATCCCACCACAGAAATCTGAAGACCAGAAATTGTGATATAAAGAGACGTGTCGTGGTCATGTGCTTGTGTGCAGTTATCTGATAAGGAATAATTCTGAATAAAACTGCTCATACTCATTCAACGAAGTAATCAAGTATATTTAAGAAAGGTTCAGCCGCAAATGCAATACAAGGAAAAATGGATCCATCAACAAGCCTGATGGTAACCATTAACAACAAAATATAAGGAAAAGAACATCAGTCTGACAATTCCACACCCTTCAGCTTATCACTTGAGTATTTGATCTCCTCAAAAAGTATACGGGTACGCTGGTGATTCGGCTTTTCAATCATTTCTTTGATCAAGACATCCCTTTTCTCAAGAGCTTCAGTTAAAGAACCCATGTGCAGCATCAGAGCCTCGTCATCACACACTCCTTTGTGTCTCTTTATGCCAGCTTGCGTCTTGAGTATCTCCCTTTCTATCATGACTTCTTCAAGCTCTTTCTTGGTATTCTTCAACTGGCTTCTAGCTTCTTCTAACTGTTCTTGACTTTTATCGAGACTTTCCCGATACTTTCTCCTCTGCTCATGTGCCTTTTTAAGTTCCTCGTCTTTAGTCTTCGACTGATCCTTTAACTCGGCATTTTCAATTCTGACTTCATCCCAAGCTTGACGAAGTTGAGCTAATGAATCCTTGCTTCGGGCTAAAGCCTGTTTTGTAATCTTGTGAGCCTGACTAGTGTCATCTGCTCCCAGAGTAAGTTTCCGAAAGTACCGAGCTCGGTCATCAAAATCTTCCTCTTTGTCAGCCAAGGTTTTTTCCGCTTTCAAGGCTCTCTTTTCCAACTCTTTGTTGTCAGCTAGAGCTTTCTGAAGGCATCTGCTCATTCCAGAATTCTCTATCTGCAACTCTCTGACCATTTTCTTCCACTTCTCACATTCTTCAATAGCCACCATAGTGGGTTGTTCTGGCTGTGCTGAACATAAAAGAGGTCCCCTTGAAAAGGGTAAAAGCAATTCCTTTACTTTCGTCTCAATCCACCTGTCATATTCAGGATAAGATCTACAATCTCCTTTTCCAAAAACTGCTTTTCCAATTTTGTGCTTATCTTTCCAAGCATTCACTACTTCTACCACCTTTGCATCTTTAGTTCCTGTAAAGAATAAAGATTCTTCCACATCTTGCTCTGTAGGAGGATATCTGGAAGCATACCCAAACTGTCGGATGGCCAAAACTGGATTATAATTAATCCCTCCTTTTCTGCCAATCAAAGGCACATTTGGAAAATTTCCGCATCTTGTGACAAGCTCTATTCTCAACAACCGGTGATCAAACCATACAATGTTATCAGCAGTTAAACTCATCAATCTTTTAGACCATTTCGCCACATCTTTGGTTTCCACAAAGACACCTGTCTGAGGCAAATGTTTGAAAAACCAATGACTCAGCAGTGGAGTGCAACAACTAACAGATCCTCCCCTCCTTTTCTCATTCTTGTAATGCACGGAATGATAAAAATCTCCTAACAAAGTAGGGACTGGATTTTTAAGGACAAAAACTCTCGTTGCTTGCATATCCACAAAGTCTTGCTGATTGGGAAAGAAAACTAGGCCATATATGCAGAGAGCCAGAATGGAATTGTAAACCGTCCAATTTTTAGCACTTGCAGCCTCTTGGGCCTGTCCAGCCAGAAATTCTAAATGAAATCCGCTAACTCCATTTTTACTGCTCACACCGCTCTTTATCAATGTCTGATCCATTTGTAAAGCAGCAGCAATTTCTTTTACGCTGGGAGAACTACCAGAGAAGAATGGTATTGCCGACGTGATCGGAATTCCCAAAATAAATGAGAATTCTTCCAGTGTTGGCATCAAAATGTAATTTGAAAAAAGAAAGCACCTCAACGAAGGCTCGTAGAACTGCAGCAGAGTGTGTAAAGCATCATGCTCATACTTGGTGATTGTACGGACCATCCCAACCAAATTCCCGTAGCTCTTCTGAAACCTATCAAGAATACCCGGACCAGCCATATCTATAACTTTGAGCAATGAATCCAAGACAGGATCTGGAAACTTGTAAGACACATTGTTCTTTCTCTCGGCGACGATCTCTGTTGAACCCATGGATTGGAATCAGAAATGTATTATGCACCTGAAAATGACAAACATAACTGTTATGATATGATAATGCAATGCAAAAGGGCATGTGATCAGGTAATCAAGTGTCGGTGTCTGTATTGAACTGTGTGCACTGTGTCTCTGTACTGAGTCTGGCAATATCTGAGATGAACACTTAAATCACTGTCATAGGATACAATGTCTGAAATCATCATGGAATCACAAGTAAGGTAGGTAGGAGGCTGGGTTTCCTGCAAACCTGTAAACATCCCGCCCATACTCACATGTGGTTCTTAGAAAATAAGGCTTGTCAGCTTCAGAGGTTTGAGAAGCAATAGCACATTCAGCCCGTAGGATACAATGCTATGCCAATCAAAGAGGTCGTCCACTGACTCCCCTTAGAAAATAAAAGTCATCCTATGCAAGTTCCAAAGTGGGCCCTCGGGTGCGAATGGGTTTGCCACAGAATGTGGTCTGCCATTGTCACCACTAAAGAGGGATATTTCCACTAAGGTCCTCATGATCGGTCACTGGAGTCGACAGCTCTCTAGATCTACATCCTGGAATACGCAAGATGCGTATGCCACGACGTGTCCCAAGATAGCCTCATCTAGCTGTGAATTTCGTGAACACCCAACGCACTCCAAACGGCACGTAGGTCCCACTACTCTCCACTCTAATTCTAAGTGTATACTCAAGCCTGTGTAATGGGCTTATCTCTCAGAAATCCCATCCCGCCAAACAGAAAACAGCATAGTCCAGCATAGCATAATATATCATATGGAATAAAAATGCTAAAATGCAGTAAATGCAGTAATATACAGTAATATACAGTAAATAACTATACAGTAAAATGGTAAATACAGCACAACAATAAACACCCAATGAAAGAAAAACAGACAAGCGCTAGGATTGACTCGCTTAGGGATGGACCAGCAATAGGTCAACCTCATTATCCCCAGCAGAGTCGCCAGCTGTCGCTCCCGGGATTTTCATCCAAGTACAAACGCGAAAGTGGCACCGAACAGAGTCGCCAGCAATGTGTATTTATCCCAAGAGAGGGAAAGGAAACACCGCGTAAACCTGAGGGAAAGGAAAAGCATGGTCTTACGTCCAAGAGAAGTGGGTAAGGGAGTCGGTTACGCGAGAGGAAGGTATTAGCACCCCCTCACGTCCATCGTACCCGATGGGATCCACGCTTGCTTGTCTCGATCAAAGGGTGTAAAGAAAGGAATACTGAGAAAGAACTGAAAAAGGAAAGGAGAAAGAGAAACAAATGTAGGGAAAATAAAAGAAGTGCTCGCATGGGCCCTACCCCACTGCCTACGTATCTCATCGGGAGCATGAGAATCAGAGCGACGTAGTTCCCCTCACTAGGGATGAATTGTTTGTGTTTTTTAGAGAACGGCTGACGTTCTAGCTCAGGTGTTGCAGGCTCGCTGGTCCGAGTGCGTTACCATCTTGCAAGAGAACGAGTAGAAGCGCGTTCGTGCGTTGAGAGTGAATGAGGTGAGAAAAGAATTCCCGAAGGAAAGACATTATTGTTTGTTTTTGTCTTTTAAGAGTTTTTCATTTGTTTGCATATGATAGTGTATCTGAATCTTAGTCATTGGAATGTGTACATCCTCACATTCCAAGATGGAATGGGTAAGAAAGCACACTAAGAGTGAAGAAGACCCCCACACTTAGTTCCAATTGTCAAGGTTCAAACACACTAGCATACTTGTGTTTATTAAGTGTTTTGTTGATTAAGAAATGAAGAAGTGTTTTTTATTATTTGCACCTTCAACAAGTATTGCATTTAAGTCCCTCATACAAGATCAAATGTTTAACACATTGACCCAAGATGGGCTATATGCTATACATTCTAAGATTATAAGAGAAGACCCCTTATAACCTTTTCTTTATATGAAAGGCCTAAATGCAATAAATGCCTACCTTTATTATATGTTTTGAATTTTCTTTGAGATGAGAAAAGAGACTCAAGGGAGGATAAAGGTAAAAATCTATATGGACTAAGACTCAATCCTAATTGATTAGTTAAGGGAGTGATCCTAAGGTTTGTGAGGTTTCAACCTAACGTCTAAAGAAAGAATGAATTAAACAATTCACTTCTAAAGTAGAAGATGAATTGTAATTCACAAAGGGCAAGTGATGAGTTATTAAAAGAAAGCACATAAGTGCTTAACAAAACATGGAATTGTAAAAGAGAAAGGATAGAAGTTGAATGTGGATTCCTTATCCACACTCAATTGAAACTTACCAAAACCCCTACATGGTTAGCACAATCACTTACAAGTAAAGCAAGAAAATATAATGAACAAATCAAATTCAAACAAGTTGGCAAACAAGGTGAAATGAGATTGAATGCTATACATGCTTCCAAGTCAGAATGTAACTCATATTTACACAACCTAATGTTATCCTAAATGGGCATACTAAATCATGCAAACAAAATCTCAATCCAACAAGAAGCAAAGAAGAAAAGGTGAAGTGATGTGAATGTGGTTCATACTTGTGAAACAAGTGACTTAAGGTGCAAGATAAACATCAAACATGCAAAGGTGAAACCCAAATGTCACAATCAGAAGTCAATTAACATGCTATACATCCTCAAACAAAACCACAACTCATGGCACAAGTGCCTTCATGATCAAGCAAACCAAACATGAGGCATGCATTCACAAAATGAACAAGTTAAACTTCATGCTTCAAACAAATAGCAAACATGCTTCAAAAATTATGACTTTCACCAATCAAACACCTTAAACACATGCCATTAACATATCAAGTCCACAAGCAATGAATCAGAACCAAAGTCACTCAACAATTAGGTCAAAGTCTCATGGAAGTTTCATGCATTCATGCTCAAAGCAACACATCAAAAGTCATCCAAAAAAGACTTAAAAATCATCTCATAAATCTCAAACATACCTCAACATATTGTGACCACAATGCAAAAAGAAAGGCATCAAAATCTTTTTTTATGATCAAGAACAAAAATGCACAAAATCATATGTCACATTAAGTATGCATACAAATGGAAATTCAAAAGAAATAATGGAACAGGGGCAAAATGGTCATAAAATCAGAAAATAAAATCATGAAAAATTTCCTAAATGTCTTAAGAATACTCATGAATTTTTGTAGAATTTTATAATGTCATTTGGTATTTTTAATAAATGGAAAGCAAACATGTACAAAAAAAGGAAATAAAATAAAAAACGTGGAAATGGAAGGGGGTATGAACATAGCAATTGGACAGTGCAAACTGGTTTGGGCTTGAAAAAAGGGGGTGGGAATAACAATCTGGCTTAGGTCCACTAAGCGCGCAGTCTATAGTAATAGTGGTGGAGCCTCAGTCAAATGTTGACTCAATCAGAGCCACATGATTCGGTCAACAAATGATAATCATACAAGTAATCAGATCTAACGAATCAAAATGCACACGCATGTTAATAATGATGAACGCACGCACACCAAACCAAGTCAAAGTCAACATTCAGAGAGAGAGAGTCACGTGAGAGGCATGAGGTTCATTTATGTGCTGGCCACGTATACACCCTAGGATTGAAATGATCTAACGGTTGTGACATGTTCTGGTTCTAAAACCCTAGCAAACCCTCACCGGCCGGAGAGGGACCTCCGGTCACCCTCTCCGGCCACTCTCCGGCGCTGCAATCAACCAAACAATCCAGAAATTTATGTAATGCACATCAAAATATTCAGGAAGTCACGTAGAGCATGAATCTAGGATTAGTTTTCACAAACAACACACAAACAGAGAGAATAGAAGCAATGAACTTAGCCCTAGGTTTTGGATCTAAGCTTCTAAGAAGCTCTATCAACTAGCCAGATGGAGGAGTGCTCTTAGTGAGCTCAAATCATCACAACACGAGCTAGACAGAATGCAAATCGTGCCAAGAAAGTTTAGGATATTGAAACCTGAAAATGTAGGAAACTGTAGTTGAAAGAGAACCAGAGAAATGTGCTTCCTCTTTGATCTTCAACTGGCCAAATAAAGGCTCACAAATCCTTGCAAATATTGATGAAATTCAATATGCAGTGGAAGACTCTTCAATCTCTTCAATGCTACCAAGCTTCAATGTGTTCCAATGCTGTGTGATGTTGAAGCTTGAAGATGGATTCAGATGTAGATGATGATGAAATCGTGTGAGAGGAAGAGAAGCTTCAGAGAGAGAGCTTGCGAATTTCAGAGGAAAAATGAGAATGAAGTGTAGTTGAGTGAGAGTGTGAAAATGAAGTTGAAAACTGAATTGTGAAGTGAAGTTTGAATTTATATCATGAATTAACCATGGTTTAGTGAGTTGGTTAATTGAGTTGAGTGGGTTAAACTGAGTCATCCCTAACTAACTGAGTCAAGTTAGTTAGGGAGAGCAGTGCTATGGTGAAGATGGCTCATGGTGAGATATGGTGGGAGCAAGGAGAAAGTGAATTGGCACTGTTGTGTAGCAGGGGCTTGCGCATCAGAAACTTGGTAAGCAAGTTTGTTCTTTCTATTCCCATGTGTGGCACGTGATAGTGTGCATTGTGTAGGTGATATGTTTGGCCAAATGTGGAAATAAAGTGTGGAAGTGTTTGTGGTGTGTGTGAACCAGAATCCTGCAACATGCTATCAATGCATCCATTCCAACATAGGGTAGTTCGTGGAGGTTTTTCTCTCTACTCATTGAATGGTTTGGCAAGGTTTTGGAGTCATGGAAAAGAGGAGCTATCATGGAACAATATTGATGTTGAAAACAAGTCAAATGGAAGTGTACAAGGTGATGAAAAATTGCTTGAAACAAAAGGAATCAAAACTGGTGTATGGCGTAGTAATGGGGTTGGTTGGCAAGGCAACATGGCGCCTGGGTTTTCAGCATAACCAACATGACTTTGAACCCTTAAAACTATCTCATAACTTGATCAAACCAAAAATTGTCCAACATGAATATTGAAGATGACAATGCAATGAACAACTTTCATGTTGAAAAGTTTTCCATTTGAGGCCTTTAACCATGAGAAAAATGAGTGGACATTAGGCCCACCACATGTTTGTTAAAATGACCGCGCGCGTGCCCTGAAAATCTTGGTCATGACCTAGTTTTGAACCTACTTTGCTCAAACTTTGATCAATCATATCTCACTCAATTTTTATCCAATGGAGATGTTCCACACATGGATTTGAAGCTTAAAACAAGATCTTTCATTGAGGCAGAGTGGATTTTTCATTTGGTGCTCCAAATTTAAATGGCCTTGGTTCAAATTCTGATGCAAAATGGCCAAAACTTGCTATTTTTAGTAACCCTACTTCATCCAAAAATGGCAACTTTCCACATCTTGATTTTTTCATGATTCCTTTGGAGTTTCTTGACCAAATTTTGTACATTGGACATATGCAACATGAATTTCATGATTTTGGGCTCAAAAAGTCAAGAGTTGACTTTTTCCTCTGATTATTTGACTTTGCCCCAATTTCTCTGATTCTTGATCTTTCTTCCAATTGAACCACTTCTAAAACCAATTGAGATGCAATTTTCCACATACATACACTTAGGGACATATGGAATACCATGACAACAAGTTTTGTCCAAAAAATCAGAGATACCCTGATTTAATTGGAAACCCTAATTTCAGCCCCTTCTGGTTAGGAGGAAAAAGTGCAGTCTTCAATTTCAAATTCCTCAGAGCATGTTGTGTATCCTCTTAAAGGATGATGAGAAATGCCACTTGAGAATGACTTTGAATCAATGAGCTATCTCTTTTGAGGGTTTTCCTTCAATTTTTGAACCTCTTGCATAGTGAAAGATGTAGTGCTTCAATCTCCCATTGTATCTCTTATCCTTGAGGTTGTGGAAGATCAATTGAGATGGGATGAGACATGAAAGACCTCTTGGCTTGCCTTGAGGGCACTTGATTGACCTTTTGTGCTTTGAATGATCCCTTGATTGTCCACCTTCCACCTGATCACATGCCCTGATGGTAAGAAGGATGCCATGCTTCATTTTTCTATGTTAAATGCAATGCAATGCTAATGAGATGGATATGATATGATAAATGATAATGCCATGCTATGATGCCAAAAGGGAAGAGCAAATTTTGGGGTATTACACATGTTTGACTTGGTTTCAAACGACGGGTTCATGTCTGACTTGATGTTTAGGTTCATGTTTGTCCTGGTTTCAAACAACGGGTTCATGTCTGACTCGAAGTTTAGGTTCATGTTTGACCTGGTTTCAAACAACGGGTTCATGTCTGACTCGAAGTTTAAGTTCATGTTTGACCTGGTTTCAAACAACGGGTTCATGTCTGACTCAAAGTTTAGTTTCATGTTTGACCTGAGTTCCAACAACGGGATCATGTCTGACTCGAAGTTTAGGTTCATGTTTGACCTGGTTTCAAACAACGGGTTCATGTCTGACTCAAAGTTTAGGTTCACGTTTGACCTGGTTTCAAACGACGGGTTCATGTCTGACTTGATGTTTAGTTTCATGTTTGACTTGGGTTCAAACAACGGGTTCATGTCTGACTCGAAGTTTAGGTTCATGTTTGACCTAGTTTCAAACAACGGGTTCATGTCTGACTCGAATTTTAGGTTCATGTTTGACCTGGTTTCAAACAACGGGTTCATGTCTGACTCGAAGTTTAAGTTCATGTTTGACCTGGCTTTGAATGACGGGTTCATGTCTGACTCGACGTTTAGGATCATGTTTGACCTGGTTTCAAACAACGGGTTCATGTCTGACTCGAAGTTTAGGTTCATGTTTGACCTAGTTTCAAACAACGGGTTCATGTTTGATTCGAAGTTTAGGTTCATGTTTGACCTGGTTTCAAACAACGGGTTCATGTCTGACTCGAAGTTTAGTTTCATGTTTGACCTGAGTTCCAACAACGGGTTCATGTCTGAATCGAAGTTTAGGTTCATGTTTGACCTGGTTTCAAACAACGGGTTCATGTCTGACTCGAAGTTTAGGTTCATGTTTGACCTGGTTTCAAACGACGGGTTCATGTCTGACTTGATGTTTAGGTTCATGTTTGTCCTGGTTTCAAACAACGGGTTCATTTCTGACTCGAAGTTTAGGTTCATGTTTGACCTAGTTTCAAACAACGGGTTCATGTCTGACTCGAAGTTTAGGTTCATGTTTGACGTGGTTTCAAACAACGGGTTCATGTCTGACTCGAAGTTTAAGTTCATGTTTGACCTGGTTTCAAATGACGGGTTCATGTCTGACTCGAAGTTTAGGTTCATGTCTGACTCGAAGTTTAGGTTCATGTTTGACCTGGTTTCAAACAACGGGTTCATGTCTGACTCGAAGTTTAGGTTCAGGTTTGACCTGGTTTCAAACGACAGGTTCATGTCTGACTCGAAGCTTAGGTTCATGTTTGACCTGATTCAAATGACGGGTTCATGTCTGACTCGAAGTTTAGGTTCATGTTTGACCTGGTTTCAAACAACGGGTTGATGTCTGACTCAAAGTTTAGGTTCATGTTTGACCTGGTTTCAAACGACGGGTTCATGTCTGACTTGATGTTTAGGTTCATGTTTGACTTGGTTTCAAACAACGAGTTCATGTCTGACTCGAAGTTTAGGTTCATGTTTGACCTAGTTTCAAACAACGGGTTCATGTCTGACTCGAAGTTTAGGTTCATGTTTGACCTGGTTTCAAACAACGGGTTCATGTCTGACTCAAAGTTTAGGTTCATGTTTGACCTGGTTTCAAACGACGGGTTCATGTCTGACTTGATGTTTAGGTTCATGTTTGACTTGGTTTCAAACAACGGGTTCATGTCTGACTCGAAGTTTAGGTTCATGTTTGGCCTAGTTTCAAACAACGGGTTCATGTCTGACTCGAAGTTTAGGTTCATGTTTGACCTGGTTTCAAACAACGGGTTCATGTCTGACTCGAAGTTTAAGTTCATGTTTGACCTGGCTTTGAATGACGGGTTCATGTCTGACTCGACGTTTAGGATCATGTTTGACCTGGTTTCAAACAACGGGTTCATGTCTTACTCGAAGTTTAGGTTCATGTTTGACCTAGTTTCAAACCACGGGTTCATGTTTGATTCGAAGTTTAGGTTCATGTTTGACCTGGTTTCAAACAACGGGTTCATATCTGACTCAAAGTTTAGTTTCATGTTTGACCTGAGTTCCAACAACGGGATCATGTCTGACTCGAAGTTTAGGTTCATGTTTGACCTGGTTTCAAACAACGGGTTCATGTCTGACTCGAAGTTTAAGTTCATGTTTGACCTGGCTTCAAATGACGGGTTCATGTCTGACTCGAAGTTTAGGTTCATGTTTGACCTGGTTTCAAATGACGGGTTCATGTCTGACTCGAAGTTTAGGTTAATGTTTGACCTAGTTTCAAACAACGGGTTCATGTCTGACTCGAAGTTTAGGTTCATGTTTGACCTGGTTTCAAACAACGGGTTCATGTCTGACTCGAAGTTTAAGTTCATGTTTGACCTGGCTTCAAATGACGGGTTCATGTCTGACTCGAAGTTTAGGTTCATGTTTGACCTGGTTTCAAATGACGGGTTCATGTCTGACTCGAAGTTTAGGTTCATGTTTGACCTAGTTTCAAACAACGGGTTCATGTCTGACTCGAAGTTTAGGTTCATGTTTGACCTGGTTTCAAACAACGGGTTCATGTCTGACTCGAAGTTTAAGTTCATGTTTGACCTGGTTTCAAATGACGGGTTCATGTCTGACTCGAAGTTTAGGTTCATGTTTGACCTGGTTTCAAACAACAGGTTCATGTCTGACTCGAAGTTTAGGTTCATGTTTGACCTGGTTTCAAACAACGGGTTCATGTCTGACTCGAAGTTTAGGTTCAGGTTTGACCTGGTTTCAAACGACGGGTTCATGTCTGACTCGAAGCTTAGGTTCATTTTTGACCTGGTTCAAATGACGGGTTCATGTCTGACTCGAAGTTTAGGTTCATGTTTGACCTGGTTTCAAACAACGGGTTCATGTCTGACTCGAAGTTTAGGATCATGTTTGACGTGGTTTCAAACAACGGGTTCATGTCTGACTCGAAGTTTAAGTTCATGTTTGACCTGGTTTCAAATGACGGGTTCATGTCTGACTCGAAGTTTAGGTTCATGTCTGACTCGAAGTTTAGGTTCATGTTTGACCTGGTTTCAAACAACGGGTTCATGTCTGACTCGAAGTTTAGGTTCAGGTTTGACCTGGTTTCAAACGACAGGTTCATGTCTGACTCGAAGCTTAGGTTCATGTTTGACCTGATTCAAATGACGGGTTCATGTCTGACTCGAAGTTTAGGTTCATGTTTGACCTGGTTTCAAACAACGGGTTCATGTCTGACTCAAAGTTTAGGTTCATGTTTGACCTGGTTTCAAACGACGGGTTCATGTCTGACTTGATGTTTAGGTTCATGTTTGACTTGGTTTCAAACAACGAGTTCATGTCTGACTCGAAGTTTAGGTTCATGTTTGACCTAGTTTCAAACAACGGGTTCATGTCTGACTCGAAGTTTAGGTTCATGTTTGACCTAGTTTCAAACGACGGGTTCATGTCTGACTTGATGTTTAGGTTCATGTTTGTCCTGGTTTCAAACAACGGGTTCATGTCTGACTCGAAGTTTAGGTTCATGTTTGACCTGGTTTCAAACGACGGGTTCATGTCTGACTTGATGTTTAGGTTCATGTTTGTCCTGGTTTCAAACAACGGGTTCATTTCTGACTCGAAGTTTAGGTTCATGTTTGACCTAGTTTCAAACAACGGGTTCATGTCTGACTCGAAGTTTAAGTTCATGTTTGACCTGGCTTTGAATGACGGGTTCATGTCTGACTCGACGTTTAGGATCATGTTTGACCTGGTTTCAAACAACGGGTTCATGTCTTACTCGAAGTTTAGGTTCATGTTTGACCTAGTTTCAAACCACGGGTTCATGTTTGATTCGAAGTTTAGGTTCATGTTTGACCTGGTTTCAAACAACGGGTTCATATCTGACTCAAAGTTTAGTTTCATGTTTGACCTGAGTTCCAACAACGGGATCATGTCTGACTCGAAGTTTAGGTTCATGTTTGACCTGGTTTCAAACAACGGGTTCATGTCTGACTCGAAGTTTAAGTTCATGTTTGACCTGGCTTCAAATGACGGGTTCATGTCTGACTCGAAGTTTAGGTTCATGTTTGACCTGGTTTCAAATGACGGGTTCATGTCTGACTCGAAGTTTAGGTTCATGTTTGACCTAGTTTCAAACAACGGGTTCATGTCTGACTCGAAGTTTAGGTTCATGTTTGACCTGGTTTCAAACAACGGGTTCATGTCTGACTCGAAGTTTAAGTTCATGTTTGACCTGGCTTCAAATGACGGGTTCATGTCTGACTCGAAGTTTAGGTTCATGTTTGACCTGGTTTCAAATGACGGGTTCATGTCTGACTCGAAGTTTAGGTTCATGTTTGACCTAGTTTCAAACAACGGGTTCATGTCTGACTCGAAGTTTAGGTTCATGTTTGACCTGGTTTCAAACAACGGGTTCATGTCTGACTCGAAATTTAAGTTCATGTTTGACCTGGTTTCAAATGACGGGTTCATGTCTGACTCGAAGTTTAGGTTCATGTTTGACCTGGTTTCAAACAACAGGTTCATGTCTGACTCGAAGTTTAGGTTCATGTTTGACCTGGTTTCAAACAACGGGTTCATGTCTGACTCGAAGTTTAGGTTCAGGTTTGACCTGGTTTCAAACGACGGGTTCATGTCTGACTCGAAGCTTAGGTTCATGTTTGACCTGGTTCAAATGACGGGTTCATGTCTGACTCGAAGTTTAGGTTCATGTTTGACCTGGTTTCAAACAACGGGTTCATGTCTGACTCAAAGTTTAGGTTCATGTTTGACCTGGTTTCAAACGACGGGTTCATGTCTGACTTGATGTTTAGGTTCATGTTTGACTTGGTTTCAAACAACGAGTTCATGTCTGACTCAAAGTTTAGGTTCATGTTTGACCTAGTTTCAAACAACGGGTTCATGTCTGACTCGAAGTTTAGGTTCATGTTTGACCTGGTTTCAAACAACGGGTTCATGTCTGACTCAAAGTTTAGGTTCATGTTTGACCTGGTTTCAAACGACGGGTTCATGTCTGACTTGATGTTTAGGTTCATGTTTGACTTGGTTTCAAACAACGGGTTCATGTCTGACTCGAAGTTTAGGTTCATGTTTGGCCTACTTTCAAACAACGGGTTCATGTCTGACTCGAAGTTTAGGTTCATGTTTGACCTGGTTTCAAACAACGGGTTCATGTCTGACTCGAAGTTTAAGTTCATGTTTGACCTGGCTTTGAATGACGGGTTCATGTTTGACTCGACGTTTAGGATCATGTTTGACCTGGTTTCAAACAAAGGGTTCATGTCTTACTCGAAGTTTAGGTTCATGTTTGACCTAGTTTCAAACCACGGGTTCATGTTTGAGTCGAAGTTTAGGTTAATGTTTGACCTGGTTTCAAACAACGGGTTCATGTCTGACTCAAAGTTTAGTTTCATGTTTGACCTGAGTTCCAACAACGGTATCATGTCTGACTCGAAGTTTAGGTTCATCTTTGACCTGGTTTCAAACAACGGGTTCATGTCTGACTCGAAGTTTAAGTTCATGTTTGACCTGGCTTCAAATGACGGGTTCATGTGTGACTCGAAGTTTAGGTTCATGTTTGACCTGGTTTCAAATGACGGGTTCATGTCTGACTCGAAGTTTAGGTTCATGTTTGACCTAGTTTCAAACAACGGGTTCATGTCTGACTCGAAGTTTAGGTTCATGTTTGACCTGGTTTCAAACAACGGGTTCATGTCTGACTCGAAGTTTAAGTTCATGTTTGACCTGGTTTCAAATGACGGGTTCATGTCTGACTCGAAGTTTAGGTTCATGTTTGACCTGGTTTCAAACAACAGGTTCATGTCTGACTCGAAGTTTAGGTTCATGTTTGACCTGGTTTCAAACAACGGGTTCATGTCTGACTCGAAGTTTAGGTTCAGGTTTGACCTGGTTTCAAACGACGGGTTCATGTCTGACTCGAAGCTTAGGTTCATGTTTGACCTGGTTCAAATGACGGGTTCATGTCTGACTCGAAGTTTAGGTTCATGTTTGACCTGGTTTCAAACAACGGGTTCATGTCTGACTCAAAGTTTAGGTTCATGTTTGACCTGGTTTCAAGCGACGGGTTCATGTCTGACTTGATGTTTAGGTTCATGTTTGACTTGGTTTCAAACAACGAGTTCATGTCTGACTCGAAGTTTAGGTTCATGTTTGACCTAGTTTCAAACAACGGGTTCATGTCTGACTCGAAGTTTAGGTTCATGTTTGACCTGGTTTCAAACAACGGGTTCATGTCTGACTCAAAGTTTAGGTTCATGTTTGACCTGGTTTCAAACGACGGGTTCATGTCTGACTTGATGTTTAGGTTCATGTTTGACTTGGTTTCAAACAACGGGTTCATGTCTGACTCGAAGTTTAGGTTCATGTTTGGCCTACTTTCAAACAACGGGTTCATGTCTGACTCGAAGTTTAGGTTCATGTTTGACCTGGTTTCAAACAACGGGTTCATGTCTGACTCGAAGTTTAAGTTCATGTTTGACCTGGCTTTGAATGACAGGTTCATGTCTGACTCGACGTTTAGGATCATGTTTGACCTGGTTTCAAACAACGGGTTCATGTCTTACTCGAAGTTTAGGTTCATGTTTGACCTAGTTTCAAACCACGGGTTCATGTTTGATTCGAAGTTTAGGTTAATGTTTGACCTGGTTTCAAACAACGGGTTCATGTCTGACTCAAAGTTTAGTTTCATGTTTGACCTGAGTTCCAACAACGGTATCATGTCTGACTCGAAGTTTAGGTTCATCTTTGACCTGGTTTCTAACAACGGGTTCATGTCTGACTCGAAGTTTAAGTTCATGTTTGACCTGGCTTCAAATGACGGGTTCATGTCTGACTCGAAGTTTAGGTTCATGTTTGACCTGGTTTCAAATGACGGGTTCATGTCTGACTCGAAGTTTAGGTTCATGTTTGACCTAGTTTCAAACAACGGGTTCATGTCTGACTCGAAGTTTAGGTTCATGTTTGACCTGGTTTCAAACAACGGGTTCATGTCTGACTCGAAGTTTAAGTTCATGTTTGACCTGGTTTCAAATGACGGGTTCATGTCTGACTCGAAGTTTAGGTTCATGTTTGACCTGGTTTCAAACAACAGGTTCATGTCTGACTCGGAGTTTAGGTTCATGTTTGACCTGGTTTCAAACAACGGGTTCATGTCTGACTCGAAGTTTAGATTCAGGTTTGACCTGGTTTCAAACGACGGGTTCATGTCTGACTCGAAGCTTAGGTTCATGTTTGACCTGGTTCAAATGACGGGTTCATGTCTGACTCGAAGTTTAGGTTCATGTTTGACCTGGTTTCAAACAACGGGTTCATGTCTGACTCAAAGTTTAGGTTCATGTTTGACCTGGTTTCAAACGACGGGTTCATGTCTGACTTGATGTTTAGGTTCATGTTTGACTTGGTTTCAAACAACGGGTTCATGTCTGACTCGAAGTTTAGGTTGATGTTTGACCTAGTTTCAAACAACGGGTTCATGTCTGACTCGAAGTTTAGGTTGATGTTTGACCTGGTTTCAAACAACGGGTTCATGTCTGACTCAAAGTTTAGGTTCATGTTTGACCTGGTTTCAAACGACGGGTTCATGTCTAACTTGATGTTTAGGTTCATGTTTGACTTGGTTTCAAACAACGGGTTCATGTCTGAGTCGAAGTTTAGGTTCATGTTTGACCTAGTTTCAAACAACGGGTTCATGTCTGACTCGAAGTTTAGGTTCATGTTTGACCTGGTTTCAAACAACGGGTTCATGTCTGACTCGAAGTTTAAGTTCATGTTTAACCTGGCTTTGAATGACGGGTTCATGTCTAACTTGATGTTTAGGTTCATGTTTGACTTGGTTTCAAACAACGGGTTCATGTCTGAGTCGAAGTTTAGGTTCATGTTTGACCTAGTTTCAAACAACGGGTTCATGTCTGACTCGAAGTTTAGGTTCATGTTTGACCTGGTTTCAAACAACGGGTTCATGTCTGACTCGAAGTTTAAGTTCATGTTTAACCTGGCTTTGAATGATGGGTTCATGTCTGACTCGACGTTTAGGATCATGTTTGACCTGGTTTCAAACAACGGGTTCATGTCTGACTCGATGTTTAGGTTCATGTTTGACCTGGTTTCAAACAACGGGTTCATGTCTTACTCGAAGTTTAGGTTCATGTTTGACCTAGTTTCAAACAACGGGTTCATGTTTGATTCGAAGTTTAGGTTCATGTTTGACCTGGTTTCAAACAACGGGTTGATGTCTGACTCGAAGTTTAGTTTCATGTTTGACATGAGTTCCAACAACGGGATCATGTCTGACTCGAAGTTTAGGTTCATGTTTGACCTGGTTTCAAACAACGGGTTCATGTCTGACTCGAAGTTTAGGTTCATGTTTGACCTGGTTTCAAACGACGGGTTCATGTCTGACTTGATGTTTAGGTTCATGTTTGACCTGGATTCAATCAATGGGTTCATGTCTGACTCGAGGTTTAGGTTCATGTTTGACCTAGTTTCAAACAACGGGTTCATGTCTGACTCGAAGTTTAGGTTCATGTTTGATCTGGTTTCAAACAACGGGTTCATGTCAGACTCGAAGTTTAAGTTCATGTTTGACCTGGCTTCAAATGACGGGTTCATGTCTGACTCGGAGTTTAGGTTCATGTTTGACCTGGTTTCAAACAACAGGTTAATGTCTGACTCGAAGTTTAGGTTCATGTTTGACCTGGTTTCAAACAACGGGTTCATGTCTGACTCGAAGTTTAGGTTCAGGTTCGACCTGGTTTCAAACGACGGGTTCATGTCTGACTCGAAGCTTAGGTTCATGTTTGACCTGGTTTCAAACTACGGGTTCATGTCTGACTCGAAGTTTAGGTTCATGTTTGACCTTGTTTCAAACGACGGGTTCATGTCTGACTCGATAATAGGTTCATGTTTGACCTGGTTTCAAACAACGGGTTCATGTCTTACTCGATGTTTAGGTTCATGTTTGACCTAGTTTCAAACAACGGGTTCATGTTTGATTCGAAGTTTAGGTTCATGTTTGACCTGGTTTCAAACAACGGGTTCATGTCTGACTCGAAGTTTAGTTTCATGTTTGACCTGAGTTCCAATAACGGGTTCATGTCTGACTCGAAGTTTAGGTTCATGTTTGACCTGGTTTCAAACAACGGGTTCATGTCTGACTCAAAGTTTAGGTTCATGTTTGACCTGGTTTCAAACGACGGGTTCATGTCTGACTTGATGTTTAGGTTCATGTTTGACTTGGTTTCAAACGACGGGTTCATGTCTGACTCGAAGTTTAGGTTCATGTTTGACCTGGTTTCAAACAACGGGTTCATGTCTGACTCGAAGTTTAAGTTCATGTTTGACCTGGCTTCGAATGACGGGTTCATGTCTGACTCGACGTTTAGGATCACGTTTGACCTGGTTTCAAACAACGGGTTCATGTCTGACTCGAAGTTTAGGTTCATGTTTGACCTTGTTTCAAACGACGGGTTCATGTCTGACTCGATGTTTAGGTTCATGTTTGACCTGGTTTCAAACAACGGGTTCATGTCTTACTCGAAGTTTAGGTTCATGTTTGACCTAGTGTCAAACAACGGGTTCATGTTTGATTCGAAGTTTAGGTTCATGTTTGACCTGGTTTCAAACAACGGGTTCATGTCTGACTCGAAGTTTAGTTTCATGTTTGACCTGAGTTCCAACAACGGGTTCATGTCTGACTCGAAGTTTAGGTTCATGTTTGACCTGGTTTCAAACAACGGGTTCATGTCTGACTCGAAGTTTAGTTTCATGTTTGACCTGAGTTCCAATAACGGGTTCATGTCTGACTCGAAGTTTAGGTTCATGTTTGACCTGGTTTCAAACAACGGGTTCATGTCTGACTCAAAGTTTAGGTTCATGTTTGACCTGGTTTCAAACGACGGGTTCATGTCTGACTTGATGTTTAGGTTCATGTTTGACTTGGTTTCAAACGACGGGTTCATGTCTGACTCGAAGTTTAGGTTCATGTTTGACCTGGTTTCAAACAACGGGTTCATGTCTGACTCGAAGTTTAAGTTCATGTTTGACCTGGCTTCGAATGACGGGTTCATGTCTGACTCGACGTTTAGGATCACGTTTGACCTGGTTTCAAACAACGGGTTCATGTCTGACTCGAAGTTTAGGTTCATGTTTGACCTTGTTTCAAACGACGGGTTCATGTCTGACTCGATGTTTAGGTTCATGTTTGACCTGGTTTCAAACAACGGGTTCATGTCTTACTCGAAGTTTAGGTTCATGTTTGACCTAGTTTCAAACAACGGGTTCATGTTTGATTCGAAGTTTAGGTTCATGTTTGACCTGGTTTCAAACAACGGGTTCATGTCTGACTCGAAGTTTAGTTTCATGTTTGACCTGAGTTCCAACAACGGGTTCATGTCTGACTCGAAGTTTAGGTTCATGTTTGACCTGGTTTCAAACAACGGGTTCATGTCTGACTCAAAGTTTAGGTTCATGTTTGACCTGGTTTCAAACGACGGGTTCATGTCTGACTCGAAGTTTAGGTTCATGTTTGACCTGGTTTCAAACAACGGGTTCATGTCTGACTCGAAGTTTAAGTTCATGTTTGACCTGGCTTCGAATGACGGGTTCATGTCTGACTCGACGTTTAGGATCACGTTTGACCTGGTTTCAAACAACGGGTTCATGTCTGACTCGAAGTTTAGGTTCATGTTTGACCTTGTTTCAAACGACGGGTTCATGTCTGACTCGATGTTTAGGTTCATGTTTGACCTGGTTTCAAACAACGGGTTCATGTCTTACTCGAAGTTTAGGTTCATGTTTGACCTAGTTTCAAACAACGGGTTCATGTTTGATTCGAAGTTTAGGTTCATGTTTGACCTGGTTTCAAACAACAGGTTAATGTCTGACTCGAAGTTTAGGTTCATGTTTGACCTGGTTTCAAACAACGGGTTCATGTCTGACTCGAAGTTTAGGTTCAGGTTCGACCTGGTTTCAAACGACGGGTTCATGTCTGACTCGAAGCTTAGGTTCATGTTTGACCTGGTTTCAAACAACGGGTTCATGTCTGACTCGAAGTTTAGGTTCATGTTTGACCTTGTTTCAAACGACGGGTTCATGTCTGACTCGATAATAGGTTCATGTTTGACCTGGTTTCAAACAACGGGTTCATGTCTTACTCGATGTTTAGGTTCATGTTTGACCTAGTTTCAAACAACGGGTTCATGTTTGATTCGAAGTTTAGGTTCATGTTTGACCTGGTTTCAAACAACGGGTTCATGTCTGACTCGAAGTTTAGTTTCATGTTTGACCTGAGTTCCAATAACGGGTTCATGTCTGACTCGAAGTTTAGGTTCATGTTTGACCTGGTTTCAAACAACGGGTTCATGTCTGACTCAAAGTTTAGGTTCATGTTTGACCTGGTTTCAAACGACGGGTTCATGTCTGACTTGATGTTTAGGTTCATGTTTGACTTGGTTTCAAACGACGGGTTCATGTCTGACTCGAAGTTTAGGTTCATGTTTGACCTGGTTTCAAACAACGGGTTCATGTCTGACTCAAAGTTTAGGTTCATGTTTGACCTGGTTTCAAACGACGGGTTCATGTCTGACTTGATGTTTAGGTTCATGTTTGACTTGGTTTCAAACGACGGGTTCATGTCTGACTCGAAGTTTAGGTTCATGTTTGACCTGGTTTCAAACAACGGGTTCATGTCTGACTCGAAGTTTAAGTTCATGTTTGACCTGGCTTCGAATGACGGGTTCATGTCTGACTCGACGTTTAGGATCACGTTTGACCTGGTTTCAAACAACGGGTTCATGTCTGACTCGAAGTTTAGGTTCATGTTTGACCTTGTTTCAAACGACGGGTTCATGTCTGACTCGATGTTTAGGTTCATGTTTGACCTGGTTTCAAACAACGGGTTCATGTCTTACTCGAAGTTTAGGTTCATGTTTGACCTAGTTTCAAACAACGGGTTCATGTTTGATTCGAAGTTTAGGTTCATGTTTGACCTGGTTTCAAACAACGGGTTCATGTCTGACTCGAAGTTTAGTTTCATGTTTGACCTGAGTTCCAACAACGGGTTCATGTCTGACTCGAAGTTTAGGTTCATGTTTGACCTGGTTTCAAACAACGGGTTCATGTCTGACTCAAAGTTTAGGTTCATGTTTGACCTGGTTTCAAACGACGGGTTCATGTCTGACTCGAAGTTTAGGTTCATGTTTGACCTGGTTTCAAACAACGGGTTCATGTCTGACTCGAAGTTTAAGTTCATGTTTGACCTGGCTTCGAATGACGGGTTCATGTCTGACTCGACGTTTAGGATCACGTTTGACCTGGTTTCAAACAACGGGTTCATGTCTGACTCGAAGTTTAGGTTCATGTTTGACCTTGTTTCAAACGACGGGTTCATGTCTGACTCGATGTTTAGGTTCATGTTTGACCTGGTTTCAAACAACGGGTTCATGTCTTACTCGAAGTTTAGGTTCATGTTTGACCTAGTTTCAAACAACGGGTTCATGTTTGATTCGAAGTTTAGGTTCATGTTTGACCTGGTTTCAAACAACAGGTTAATGTCTGACTCGAAGTTTAGGTTCATGTTTGACCTGGTTTCAAACAACGGGTTCATGTCTGACTCGAAGTTTAGGTTCAGGTTCGACCTGGTTTCAAACGACGGGTTCATGTCTGACTCGAAGCTTAGGTTCATGTTTGACCTGGTTTCAAACAACGGGTTCATGTCTGACTCGAAGTTTAGGTTCATGTTTGACCTTGTTTCAAACGACGGGTTCATGTCTGACTCGATAATAGGTTCATGTTTGACCTGGTTTCAAACAACGGGTTCATGTCTGACTCGAAGTTTAGTTTCATGTTTGACCTAGTTTCAAACAACGGGTTCATGTTTGATTCGAAGTTTAGGTTCATGTTTGACCTGGTTTCAAACAACGGGTTCATGTCTGACTCGAAGTTTAGTTTCATGTTTGACCTGAGTTCCAATAACGGGTTCATGTCTGACTCGAAGTTTAGGTTCATGTTTGACCTGGTTTCAAACAACGGGTTCATGTCTGACTCAAAGTTTAGGTTCATGTTTGACCTGGTTTCAAACGACGGGTTCATGTCTGACTTGATGTTTAGGTTCATGTTTGACTTGGTTTCAAACGACGGGTTCATGTCTGACTCGAAGTTTAGGTTCATGTTTGACCTGGTTTCAAACAACGGGTTCATGTCTGACTCGAAGTTTAAGTTCATGTTTGACCTGGCTTCGAATGACGGGTTCATGTCTGACTCGACGTTTAGGATCACGTTTGACCTGGTTTCAAACAACGGGTTCATGTCTGACTCGAAGTTTAGGTTCATGTTTGACCTTGTTTCAAACGACGGGTTCATGTCTGACTCGATGTTTAGGTTCATGTTTGACCTGGTTTCAAACAACGGGTTCATGTCTTACTCGAAGTTTAGGTTCATGTTTGACCTAGTGTCAAACAACGGGTTCATGTTTGATTCGAAGTTTAGGTTCATGTTTGACCTGGTTTCAAACAACGGGTTCATGTCTGACTCGAAGTTTAGTTTCATGTTTGACCTGAGTTCCAACAACGGGTTCATGTCTGACTCGAAGTTTAGGTTCATGTTTGACCTGGTTTCAAACAACGGGTTCATGTCTGACTCGAAGTTTAGTTTCATGTTTGACCTGAGTTCCAATAACGGGTTCATGTCTGACTCGAAGTTTAGGTTCATGTTTGACCTGGTTTCAAACAACGGGTTCATGTCTGACTCAAAGTTTAGGTTCATGTTTGACCTGGTTTCAAACGACGGGTTCATGTCTGACTTGATGTTTAGGTTCATGTTTGACTTGGTTTCAAACGACGGGTTCATGTCTGACTCGAAGTTTAGGTTCATGTTTGACCTGGTTTCAAACAACGGGTTCATGTCTGACTCGAAGTTTAAGTTCATGTTTGACCTGGCTTCGAATGACGGGTTCATGTCTGACTCGACGTTTAGGATCACGTTTGACCTGGTTTCAAACAACGGGTTCATGTCTGACTCGAAGTTTAGGTTCATGTTTGACCTTGTTTCAAACGACGGGTTCATGTCTGACTCGATGTTTAGGTTCATGTTTGACCTGGTTTCAAACAACGGGTTCATGTCTTACTCGAAGTTTAGGTTCATGTTTGACCTAGTTTCAAACAACGGGTTCATGTTTGATTCGAAGTTTAGGTTCATGTTTGACCTGGTTTCAAACAACGGGTTCATGTCTGACTCGAAGTTTAGTTTCATGTTTGACCTGAGTTCCAACAACGGGTTCATGTCTGACTCGAAGTTTAGGTTCATGTTTGACCTGGTTTCAAACAACGGGTTCATGTCTGACTCGAAGTTGAAGTTCATGTTTGACCTGGTTTCAAATGACGGGTTCATGTCTGACTCGAAGTTTAGGTTCATGTTTGACCTGGTTTCAAACAACAGGTTCATGTCTGACTCGAAGATTAGGTTCATGTTTGACCTGGTTTCAAACAACGGGTTCATGTCTGACTCGAAGTTTAGGTTCAGGTTTGACCTGGTTTCAAACGACGGGTTCATGTCTGACTCGAAGCTTAGGTTCATGTTTGACCTGGTTCAAATGACGGGTTCATGTCTGACTCGAAGTTTAGGTTCATGTTTGACCTGGTTTCAAACAACGGGTTCATGTCTGACTCAAAGTTTAGGTTCATGTTTGACCTGGTTTCAAACGACGGGTTCATGTCTGACTTGATGTTTAGGTTCATGTTTGACTTGGTTTCAAACAACGAGTTCATGTCTGACTCGAAGTTTAGGTTCATGTTTGACCTAGTTTCAAACAACGGGTTCATGTCTGACTCGAAGTTTAGGTTCATGTTTGACCTGGTTTCAAACAACGGGTTCATGTCTGACTCAAAGTTTAGGTTCATGTTTGACCTGGTTTCAAACGACGGGTTCATGTCTGACTTGATGTTTAGGTTCATGTTTGACTTGGTTTCAAACAACGGGTTCATGTCTGACTCGAAGTTTAGGTTCATGTTTGGCCTACTTTCAAACAACGGGTTCATGTCTGACTCGAAGTTTAGGTTCATGTTTGACCTGGTTTCAAACAACGGGTTCATGTCTGACTCGAAGTTTAAGTTCATGTTTGACCTGGCTTTGAATGACGGGTTCATGTCTGACTCGACGTTTAGGATCATGTTTGACCTGGTTTCAAACAACGGGTTCATGTCTTACTCGAAGTTTAGGTTCATGTTTGACCTAGTTTCAAACCACGGGTTCATGTCTGATTCGAAGTTTAGGTTAATGTTTGACCTGGTTTCAAACAACGGGTTCATGTCTGACTCAAAGTTTAGGTTCATGTTTGACCTGGTTTCAAACAACGGGTTCATGTCTGACTCGAAGTTTAGGTTCAGGTTTGACCTGGTTTCAAACGACGGGTTCATGTCTGACTCGAAGCTTAGGTTCATGTTTGACCTGGCTTCAAATGACGGGTTCATGTCTGACTCGAAGTTTAGGTTCATGTTTGACCTGGTTTCAAACGACGGGTTCATGTCTGACTCGAATTTTAGGTTCATGTTTGACCTAGTTTCAAACAACGGGTTCATGTCTGACTCGAAGTTTAAGTTCATGTTTGACCTGGTTTCAAACAACGGGTTCATGTCTGACTCGAAGTTTAAGTTCATGTTTGACCTGGCTTCGAATGACGGGTTCATGTCTGACTCGACGTTTAGGATCACGTTTGACCTGGTTTCAAACAACGGGTTCATGTCTGACTCGAAGTTTAGGTTCATGTTTGACCTTGTTTCAAACGACGGGTTCATGTCTGACTCGATGTTTAGGTTCATGTTTGACCTGGTTTCAAACAACGGGTTCATGTCTTACTCGAAGTTTAGGTTCATGTTTGACCTAGTTTCAAACAACGGGTTCATGTTTGATTCGAAGTTTAGGTTCATGTTTGACCTGGTTTCAAACAACGGGTTCATGTCTGACTCGAAGTTTAGTTTCATGTTTGACCTGAGTTCCAACAACGGGTTCATGTCTGACTCGAAGTTTAGGTTCATGTTTGACCTGGTTTCAAACAACGGGTTCATGTCTGACTCGAAGTTGAAGTTCATGTTTGACCTGGTTTCAAATGACAGGTTCATGTCTGACTCGAAGTTTAGGTTCATGTTTGACCTGGTTTCAAACAACAGGTTCATGTCTGACTCGAAGTTTAGGTTCATGTTTGACCTGGTTTCAAACAACGGGTTCATGTCTGACTCGAAGTTTAGGTTCAGGTTTGACCTGGTTTCAAACGACGGGTTCATGTCTGACTCGAAGCTTAGGTTCATGTTTGACCTGGTTCAAATGACGGGTTCATGTCTGACTCGAAGTTTAGGTTCATGTTTGACCTGGTTTCAAACAACGGGTTCATGTCTGACTCAAAGTTTAGGTTCATGTTTGACCTGGTTTCAAACGACGGGTTCATGTCTGACTTGATGTTTAGGTTCATGTTTGACTTGGTTTCAAACAACGGGTTCATGTCTGACTCAAAGTTTAGGTTCATGTTTGACCTGGTTTCAAACGACGGGTTCATGTCTGACTTGATGTTTAGGTTCATGTTTGACTTGGTTTCAAACAACGGGTTCATGTCTGACTCGAAGTTTAGGTTCATGTTTGGCCTACTTTCAAACAACGGGTTCATGTCTGACTCGAAGTTTAGGTTCATGTTTGACCTGGTTTCAAACAACGGGTTCATGTCTGACTCGAAGTTTAAGTTCATGTTTGACCTGGCTTTGAATGACGGGTTCATGTCTGACTCGACGTTTAGGATCATGTTTGACCTGGTTTCAAACAACGGGTTCATGTCTTACTCGAAGTTTAGGTTCATGTTTGACCTAGTTTCAAACCACGGGTTCATGTCTGATTCGAAGTTTAGGTTAATGTTTGACCTGGTTTCAAACAACGGGTTCATGTCTGACTCAAAGTTTAGGTTCATGTTTGACCTGGTTTCAAACAACGGGTTCATGTCTGACTCGAAGTTTAGGTTCAGGTTTGACCTGGTTTCAAACGACGGGTTCATGTCTGACTCGAAGCTTAGGTTCATGTTTGACCTGGCTTCAAATGACGGGTTCATGTCTGACTCGAAGTTTAGGTTCATGTTTGACCTGGTTTTAAACGACGGGTTCATGTCTGACTCGAAGTTTAGGTTCATGTTTGACCTAGTTTCAAACAACGGGTTCATGTCTGACTCGAAGTTTAAGTTCATGTTTGACCTGGTTTCAAACAACGGGTTCATGTCTGACTCGAAGTTTAAGTTCATGTTTGACCTGGCTTCGAATGACGGGTTCATGTCTGACTCGACGTTTAGGATCACGTTTGACCTGGTTTCAAACAACGGGTTCATGTCTGACTCGAAGTTTAGGTTCATGTTTGACCTTGTTTCAAACGACGGGTTCATGTCTGACTCGATGTTTAGGTTCATGTTTGACCTGGTTTCAAACAACGGGTTCATGTCTTACTCGAAGTTTAGGTTCATGTTTGACCTGGTTTCAAACAACGGGTTCATGTCTGACTCAAAGTTTAGGTTCATGTTTGACCTGGTTTCAAACGACGGGTTCATGTCTGACTTGATGTTTAGGTTCATGTTTGACTTGGTTTCAAACAATGGGTTCATGTCTGACTCGAAGTTTAGGTTCATGTTTGGCCTACTTTCAAACAACGGGTTCATGTCTGACTCGAAGTTTAGGTTCATGTTTGACCTGGTTTCAAACAACGGGTTCATGTCTGACTCGAAGTTTAGTTTCATGTTTGACCTGAGTTCCAACAACGGGTTCATGTCTGACTCGAAGTTTAGGTTCATGTTTGACCTGGTTTCAAACAACGGGTTCATGTCTGACTCGAAGTTGAAGTTCATGTTTGACCTGGTTTCAAATGACAGGTTCATGTCTGACTCGAAGTTTAGGTTCATGTTTGACCTGGTTTCAAACAACAGGTTCATGTCTGACTCGAAGTTTAGGTTCATGTTTGACCTGGTTTCAAACAACGGGTTCATGTCTGACTCGAAGTTTAGGTTCAGGTTTGACCTGGTTTCAAACGACGGGTTCATGTCTGACTCGAAGCTTAGGTTCATGTTTGACCTGGTTCAAATGACGGGTTCATGTCTGACTCGAAGTTTAGGTTCATGTTTGACCTGGTTTCAAACAACGGGTTCATGTCTGACTCAAAGTTTAGGTTCATGTTTGACCTGGTTTCAAACGACGGGTTCATGTCTGACTTGATGTTTAGGTTCATGTTTGACTTGGTTTCAAACAACGGGTTCATGTCTGACTCAAAGTTTAGGTTCATGTTTGACCTGGTTTCAAACGACGGGTTCATGTCTGACTTGATGTTTAGGTTCATGTTTGACTTGGTTTCAAACAACGGGTTCATGTCTGACTCGAAGTTTAGGTTCATGTTTGGCCTACTTTCAAACAACGGGTTCATGTCTGACTCGAAGTTTAGGTTCATGTTTGACCTGGTTTCAAACAACGGGTTCATGTCTGACTCGAAGTTTAAGTTCATGTTTGACCTGGCTTTGAATGACGGGTTCATGTCTGACTCGACGTTTAGGATCATGTTTGACCTGGTTTCAAACAACGGGTTCATGTCTTACTCGAAGTTTAGGTTCATGTTTGACCTAGTTTCAAACCACGGGTTCATGTCTGATTCGAAGTTTAGGTTAATGTTTGACCTGGTTTCAAACAACGGGTTCATGTCTGACTCAAAGTTTAGGTTCATGTTTGACCTGGTTTCAAACAACGGGTTCATGTCTGACTCGAAGTTTAGGTTCAGGTTTGACCTGGTTTCAAACGACGGGTTCATGTCTGACTCGAAGCTTAGGTTCATGTTTGACCTGGCTTCAAATGACGGGTTCATGTCTGACTCGAAGTTTAGGTTCATGTTTGACCTGGTTTCAAACGACGGGTTCATGTCTGACTCGAAGTTTAGGTTCATGTTTGACCTAGTTTCAAACAACGGGTTCATGTCTGACTCGAAGTTTAAGTTCATGTTTGACCTGGTTTCAAACAACGGGTTCATGTCTGACTCGAAGTTTAAGTTCATGTTTGACCTGGCTTCGAATGACGGGTTCATGTCTGACTCGACGTTTAGGATCACGTTTGACCTGGTTTCAAACAACGGGTTCATGTCTGACTCGAAGTTTAGGTTCATGTTTGACCTTGTTTCAAACGACGGGTTCATGTCTGACTCGATGTTTAGGTTCATGTTTGACCTGGTTTCAAACAACGGGTTCATGTCTTACTCGAAGTTTAGGTTCATGTTTGACCTGGTTTCAAACAACGGGTTCATGTCTGACTCAAAGTTTAGGTTCATGTTTGACCTGGTTTCAAACGACGGGTTCATGTCTGACTTGATGTTTAGGTTCATGTTTGACTTGGTTTCAAACAATGGGTTCATGTCTGACTCGAAGTTTAGGTTCATGTTTGGCCTACTTTCAAACAACGGGTTCATGTCTGACTCGAAGTTTAGGTTCATGTTTGACCTGGTTTCAAACAACGGGTTCATGTCTGACTCGAAGTTTAAGTTCATGTTTGACCTGGCTTTGAATGACGGGTTCATGTCTGACTCGACGTTTAGGATCATGTTTGACCTGGTTTCAAACAACGGGTTCATGTCTTACTCGAAGTTTAGGTTCATGTTTGACCTAGTTTCAAACCACGGGTTCATGTTTGATTCGAAGTTTAGGTTCATGTTTGACCTAGTTTCAAACAACGGGTTCATGTCTGACTCGAAGTTTAGTTTCATGTTTGACCTGAGTTCCAACAACGGGTTCATGTCTGACTCGAAGTTTAGGTTCATGTTTGACCTGGTTTCAAACAACGGGTTCATGTCTGACTCGAAGTTGAAGTTCATGTTTGACCTGGTTTCAAATGACGGGTTCATGTCTGACTCGAAGTTTAGGTTCATGTTTGACCTGGTTTCAAACAACAGGTTCATGTCTGACTCGAAGTTTAGGTTCATGTTTGACCTGGTTTCAAACGACGGGTTCATGTCTGACTCGAAGTTTAGGTTCAGGTTTGACCTGGTTTCAAACGACGGGTTCATGTCTGACTCGAAGCTTAGGTTCATGTTTGACCTGGTTCAAATGACGGGTTCATGTCTGACTCGAAGTTTAGGTTCATGTTTGACCTGGTTTCAAACAACGGGTTCATGTCTGACTCAAAGTTTAGGTTCATGTTTGACCTGGTTTCAAACGACGGGTTCATGTCTGACTTGATGTTTAGGTTCATGTTTGACTTGGTTTCAAACAACGAGTTCATGTCTGACTCGAAGTTTAGGTTCATGTTTGACCTAGTTTCAAACAACGGGTTCATGTCTGACTCGAAGTTTAGGTTCATGTTTGACCTTGTTTCAAACAACGGGTTCATGTCTGACTCAAAGTTTAGGTTCATGTTTGACCTGGTTTCAAACGACGGGTTCATGTCTGACTTGATGTTTAGGTTCATGTTTGACTTGGTTTCAAACAACGGGTTCATGTCTGACTCGACGTTTAGGTTCATGTTTGGCCTACTTTCAAACAACGGGTTCATGTCTGACTCGAAGTTTAGGTTCATGTTTGACCTGGTTTCAAACAACGGGTTCATGTCTGACTCGAAGTTTAAGTTCATGTTTGACCTGGCTTTGAATGACGGGTTCATGTCTGACTCGACGTTTAGGATCATGTTTGACCTGGTTTCAAACAACGGGTTCATGTCTTACTCGAAGTTTAGGTTCATGTTTGACCTAGTTTCAAACCACGGGTTCATGTCTGATTCGAAGTTTAGGTTAATGTTTGACCTGGTTTCAAACAACGGGTTCATGTCTGACTCAAAGTTTAGGTTCATGTTTGACCTGGTTTCAAACAACGGGTTCATGTCTGACTCGAAGTTTAGGTTCAGGTTTGACCTGGTTTCAAACGACGGGTTCATGTCTGACTCGAAGCTTAGGTTCATGTTTGACCTGGCTTCAAATGACGGGTTCATGTCTGACTCGAAGTTTAGGTTCATGTTTGACCTGGTTTCAAACGACGGGTTCATGTCTGACTCGAAGTTTAGGTTCATGTTTGACCTAGTTTCAAACAACGGGTTCATGTCTGACTCGAAGTTTAAGTTCATGTTTGACCTGGTTTCAAACAACGGGTTCATGTCTGACTCGAAGTTTAAGTTCATGTTTGACCTGGCTTCGAATGACGGGTTCATGTCTGACTCGACGTTTAGGATCACGTTTGACCTGGTTTCAAACAACGGGTTCATGTCTGACTCGAAGTTTAGGTTCATGTTTGACCTGGTTCAAATGACGGGTTCATGTCTGACTCGAAGTTTAGGTTCATGTTTGACCTGGTTTCAAACAACGGGTTCATGTCTGACTCGAAGTTTAGGTTCATGTTTGACCTGGTTTCAAACAACGGGTTCATGTCTGACTCAAAGTTTAGGTTCATGTTTGACCTGGTTTCAAACGACGGGTTCATGTCTGACTTGATGTTTAGGTTCATGTTTGACTTGGTTTCAAACAACGGGTTCATGTCTGACTCGAAGTTTAGGTTCATGTTTGGCCTACTTTCAAACAACGGGTTCATGTCTGACTCGAAGTTTAGGTTCATGTTTGACCTGGTTTCAAACAACGGGTTCATGTCTGACTCGAAGTTTAAGTTCATGTTTGACCTGGCTTTGAATGACGGGTTCATGTCTGACTCGACGTTTAGGATCATGTTTGACCTGGTTTCAAACAACGGGTTCATGTCTTACTCGAAGTTTAGGTTCATGTTTGACCTAGTTTCAAACCACGGGTTCATGTCTGATTCGAAGTTTAGGTTAATGTTTGACCTGGTTTCAAACAACGGGTTCATGTCTGACTCAAAGTTTAGGTTCATGTTTGACCTGGTTTCAAACAACGGGTTCATGTCTGACTCGAAGTTTAGGTTCAGGTTTGACCTGGTTTCAAACGACGGGTTCATGTCTGACAAGAAGCTTAGGTTCATGTTTGACCTGGCTTCAAATGACGGGTTCATGTCTGACTCGAAGTTTAGGTTCATGTTTGACCTGGTTTCAAACGACGGGTTCATGTCTGACTCGAAGTTTAGGTTCATGTTTGACCTAGTTTCAAACAACGGGTTCATGTCTGACTCGAAGTTTAAGTTCATGTTTGACCTGGTTTCAAACAACGGGTTCATGTCTGACTCGAAGTTTAAGTTCATGTTTGACCTGGCTTCGAATGACGGGTTCATGTCTGACTCGACGTTTAGGATCACGTTTGACCTGGTTTCAAACAACGGGTTCATGTCTGACTCGAAGTTTAGGTTCATGTTTGACCTTGTTTCAAACGACGGGTTCATGTCTGACTCGATGTTTAGGTTCATGTTTGACCTGGTTTCAAACAACGGGTTCATGTCTTACTCGAAGTTTAGGTTCATGTTTGACCTAGTTTCAAACAACGGGTTCATGTTTGATTCGAAGTTTAGGTTCATGTTTGACCTGGTTTCAAACAACGGGTTCATGTCTGACTCGAAGTTTAGTTTCATGTTTGACCTGAGTTCCAACAACGGGTTCATGTCTGACTCGAAGTTTAGGTTCATGTTTGACCTGGTTTCAAACAACGGGTTCATGTCTGACTCGAAGTTGAAGTTCATGTTTGACCTGGTTTCAAATGACGGGTTCATGTCTGACTCGAAGTTTAGGTTCATATTTGACCTGGTTTCAAACAACAGGTTCATGTCTGACTCGAAGTTTAGGTTCATGTTTGACCTGGTTTCAAACAACGGGTTCATGTCTGACTCGAAGTTTAGGTTCAGGTTTGACCTGGTTTCAAACGACGGGTTCATGTCTGACTCGAAGCTTAGGTTCATGTTTGACCTGGTTCAAATGACGGGTTCATGTCTGACTCGAAGTTTAGGTTCATGTTTGACCTGGTTTCAAACAACGGGTTCATGTCTGACTCAAAGTTTAGGTTCATGTTTGACCTGGTTTCAAACGACGGGTTCATGTCTGACTTGATGTTTAGGTTCATGTTTGACTTGGTTTCAAACAACGAGTTCATGTCTGACTCGAAGTTTAGGTTCATGTTTGACCTAGTTTCAAACAACGGGTTCATGTCTGACTCGAAGTTTAGGTTCATGTTTGACCTGGTTTCAAACAACGGGTTCATGTCTGACTCAAAGTTTAGGTTCATGTTTGACCTGGTTTCAAACGACGGGTTCATGTCTGACTTGATGTTTAGGTTCATGTTTGACTTGGTTTCAAACAACGGGTTCATGTCTGACTCGAAGTTTAGGTTCATGTTTGGCCTACTTTCAAACAACGGGTTCATGTCTGACTCGAAGTTTAGGTTCATGTTTGACCTGGTTTCAAACAACGGGTTCATGTCTGACTCGAAGTTTAAGTTCATGTTTGACCTGGCTTTGAATGACGGGTTCATGTCTGACTCGACGTTTAGGATCATGTTTGACCTGGTTTCAAACAACGGGTTCATGTCTTACTCGAAGTTTAGGTTCATGTTTGACCTAGTTTCAAACCACGGGTTCATGTTTGATTCGAAGTTTAGGTTAATGTTTGACCTGGTTTCAAACAACGGGTTCATGTCTGACTCAAAGTTTAGGTTCATGTTTGACCTGGTTTCAAACAACGGGTTCATGTCTGACTCGAAGTTTAGGTTCAGGTTTGACCTGGTTTCAAACGACGGGTTCATGTCTGACTCGAAGCTTAGGTTCATGTTTGACCTGGCTTCAAATGACGGGTTCATGTCTGACTCGAAGTTTAGGTTCATGTTTGACCTGGTTTCAAATGACGGGTTCATGTCTGACTCGAAGTTTAGGTTCATGTTTGACCTAGTTTCAAACAACGGGTTCATGTCTGACTCGAAGTTTAGGTTCATGTTTGACCTGGTTTCAAACAACAGGTTCATGTCTGACTCGGAGTTTAGGTTCATGTTTGACCTGGTTTCAAACAACGGGTTCATGTCTGACTCGAAGTTTAGGTTCAGGTTTGACCTGGTTTCAAACGACGGGTTCATGTCTGACTCGAAGCTTAGGTTCATGTTTGACCTGGTTCAAATGACGGGTTCATGTCTGACTCGAAGTTTAGGTTCATGTTTGACCTGGTTTCAAACAACGGGTTCATGTCTGACTCAAAGTTTAGGTTCATGTTTGACCTGGTTTCAAACGACGGGTTCATGTCTGACTTGATGTTTAGGTTCATGTTTGACTTGGTTTCAAACAACGGGTTCATGTCTGACTCGAAGTTTTGGTTGATGTTTGACCTAGTTTCAAACAACGGGTTCATGTCTGACTCGAAGTTTAGGTTGATGTTTGACCTGGTTTCAAACAACGGGTTCATGTCTGACTCAAAGTTTAGGTTCATGTTTGACCTGGTTTCAAACGACGGGTTCATGTCTGACTTGATGTTTAGGTTCATGTTTGACTTGGTTTCAAACAACGGGTTCATGTCTGACTCGAAGTTTAGGTTCATGTTTGACCTAGTTTCAAACAACGGGTTCATGTCTGACTCGAAGTTTAGGTTCATGTTTGACCTGGTTTCAAACAACGGGTTCATGTCTGACTCGAAGTTTAAGTTCATGTTTAACCTGGCTTTGAATGACGGGTTCATGTCTGACGCGACGTTTAGGATCATGTTTGACCTGGTTTCAAACAACGGGTTCATGTCTGACTCGAAGTTTAGGTTCATGTTTGACCTGGTTTCAAACAACGGGTTCATGTCTTACTCGAAGTTTAGGTTCATGTTTGACCTAGTTTCAAACAAGGGGTTCATGTTTGATTCGAAGTTTAGGTTCATGTTTGACCTGGTTTCAAACAACGGGTTGATGTCTGACTCGAAGTTTAGTTTCATGTTTGACATGAGTTCCAACAACGGGATCATGTCTGACTCGAAGTTTAGGTTCATGTTTGACCTGGTTTCAAACAACGGGTTCATGTCTGACTCGAAGTTTAGGTTCATGTTTGACCTGGTTTCAAACGACGGGTTCATGTCTGACTTGATGTTTAGGTTCATGTTTGACCTGGTTTCAATCAATGGGTTCATGTCTGACTCGAGGTTTAGGTTCATGTTTGACCTAGTTTCAAACAACGGGTTCATGTCTGACTCGAAGTTTAGGTTCATGTTTGATCTGGTTTCAAACAATGGGTTCATGTCAGACTCGAAGTTTAAGTTCATGTTTGACCTGGCTTCAAATGACGGGTTCATGTCTGACTCGGAGTTTAGGTTCATGTTTGACCTGGTTTCAAACAACAGGTTAATGTCTGACTCGAAGTTTAGGTTCATGTTTGACCTGGTTTCAAACAACGGGTTCATGTCTAACTCGAAGTTTAGGTTCAGGTTCGACCTGGTTTCAAACGACGGGTTCATGTCTGACTCGAAGCTTAGGTTCATGTTTGACCTGGTTTCAAACAACGGGTTCATGTCTGACTCGAAGTTTAGTTTCATGTTTGACCTGAGTTCCAATAACGGGTTCATGTCTGACTCGAAGTTTAGGTTCATGTTTGACCTGGTTTCAAACAACGGGTTCATGTCTGACTCAAAGTTTAGGTTCATGTTTGACCTGGTTTCAAACGACGGGTTCATGTCTGACTTGATGTTTAGGTTCATGTTTGACTTGGTTTCAAACGACGGGTTCATGTCTGACTCGAAGTTTAGGTTCATGTTTGACCTGGTTTCAAACAACGGGTTCATGTCTGACTCGAAGTTTAAGTTCATGTTTGACCTGGCTTCGAATGACGGGTTCATGTCTGACTCGACGTTTAGGATCACGTTTGACCTGGTTTCAAACAACGGGTTCATGTCTGACTCAAAGTTTAGGTTCATGTTTGACCTTGTTTCAAACGACGGGTTCATGTCTGACTCGATGTTTAGGTTCATGTTTGACCTGGTTTCAAACAACGGGTTCATGTCTTACTCGAAGTTTAGGTTCATGTTTGACCTAGTTTCAAACAACGGGTTCATGTTTGATTCGAAGTTTAGGTTCATGTTTGACCTGGTTTCAAACAACGGGTTCATGTCTGACTCGAAGTTTAGTTTCATGTTAGACCTGAGTTCCAACAACGGGTTCATGTCTGACTCGAAGTTTAGGTTCATGTTTGACCTGGTTTCATACAACGGGTTCATGTCTGACTCGAAGTTGAAGTTCACGTTTGACCTGGTTTCAAACAACGGGTTCATGTCTGACTCGAAGTTTAGGTTCATGTTTGACCTTGTTTCAAACGACGGGTTCATGTCTGACTCGATGTTTAGGTTCATGTTTGACCTGGTTTCAAACAACGGGTTCATGTCTGACTCGAAGTTTAGGTTCATGTTTGACCTGGTTTCAAACAACTGGTTCATGTCTGACTCGAAGTTTAGGTTCATGTTTGACCTGGTTTCAAACAACGGGTTCATGTCTGACTCGAAGTTTAGGTTCAGGTTTGACCTGGTTTCAAACGACGGGTTCATGTCTGACTCGAAGCTTAGGTTCATGTTTGACCTGGTTCAAATGACGGGTTCATGTCTGACTCGAAGTTTAGGTTCTTGTTTGACCTGGTTTCAAACAACGGGTTCATGTCTGACTCAAAGTTTAGGTTCATGTTTGACCTGGTTTCAAACGACGGGTTCATGTCTGACTTGATGTTTAGGTTCATGTTTGACTTGGTTCCAAACAACGAGTTCATGTTTGACTCGAAGTTTAGGTTCATGTTTGACCTAGTTTCAAACAACGGGTTCATGTCTGACTCGAAGTTTAGGTTCATGTTTGACCTGGTTTCAAACAACGGGTTCATGTCTGACTCAAAGTTTAGGTTCATGTTTGACCTGGTTTCAAACGACGGGTTCATGTCTGACTTGATGTTTAGGTTCATGTTTGACTTGGTTTCAAACAACGGGTTCATGTCTGACTCGAAGTTTAGGTTCATGTTTGGCCTACTTTCAAACAACGGGTTCATGTCTGACTCGAAGTTTAGGTTCATGTTTGACCTGGTTTCAAACAACGGGTTCATGTCTGACTCGAAGTTTAAGTTCATGTTTGACCTGGCTTTGAATGACGGGTTCATGTCTGACTCGACGTTTAGGATCATGTTTGACCTGGTTTCAAACAACGGGTTCATGTCTTACTCGAAGTTTAGGTTCATGTTTGACCTAGTTTCAAACCACGGGTTCATGTTTGATTCGAAGTTTAGGTTAATGTTTGACCTGGTTTCAAACAACGGGTTCATGTCTGACTCAAAGTTTAGGTTCATGTTTGACCTGGTTTCAAACAACGGGTTCATGTCTGACTCGAAGTTTAGGTTCAGGTTTGACCTGGTTTCAAACGACGGGTTCATGTCTGACTCGAAGCTTAGGTTCATGTTTGACCTGGCTTCAAATGACGGGTTCATGTCTGACTCGAAGTTTAGGTTCATGTTTGACCTGGTTTCAAATGACGGGTTCATGTCTGACTCGAAGTTTAGGTTCATGTTTGACCTAGTTTCAAACAACGGGTTCATGTCTGACTCGAAGTTTAGGTTCATGTTTGACCTGGTTTCAAACAACGGGTTCATGTCTGACTCGAAGTTTAAGTTCATGTTTGACCTGGTTTCAAATGACGGGTTCATGTCTGACTCGAAGTTTAGGTTCATGTTTGACCTGGTTTCAAACAACAGGTTCATGTCTGACTCGGAGTTTAGGTTCATGTTTGACCTGGTTTCAAACAACGGGTTCATGTCTGACTCGAAGTTTAGGTTCAGGTTTGACCTGGTTTCAAACGACGGGTTCATGTCTGACTCGAAGCTTAGGTTCATGTTTGACCTGGTTCAAATGACGGGTTCATGTCTGACTCGAAGTTTAGGTTCATGTTTGACCTGGTTTCAAACAACGGGTTCATGTCTGACTCAAAGTTTAGGTTCATGTTTGACCTGGTTTCAAACGACGGGTTCATGTCTGACTTGATGTTTAGGTTCATGTTTGACTTGGTTTCAAACAACGGGTTCATGTCTGACTCGAAGTTTAGGTTGATGTTTGACCTAGTTTCAAACAACGGGTTCATGTCTGACTCGAAGTTTAGGTTGATGTTTGACCTGGTTTCAAACAACGGGTTCATGTCTGACTCAAAGTTTAGGTTCATGTTTGACCTGGTTTCAAACGACGGGTTCATGTCTGACTTGATGTTTAGGTTCATGTTTGACTTGGTTTCAAACAACGGGTTCATGTCTGACTCGAAGTTTAGGTTCATGTTTGACCTAGTTTCAAACAACGGGTTCATGTCTGACTCGAAGTTTAGGTTCATGTTTGACCTGGTTTCAAACAACGGGTTCATGTCTGACTCGAAGTTTAAGTTCATGTTTAACCTGGCTTTGAATGACGGGTTCATGTCTGACTCGACGTTTAGGATCATGTTTGACCTGGTTTCAAACAACGGGTTCATGTCTGACTCGAAGTTTAGGTTCATGTTTGACCTGGTTTCAAACAACGGGTTCATGTCTTACTCGAAGTTTAGGTTCATGTTTGACCTAGTTTCAAACAACGGGTTCATGTTTGATTCGAAGTTTAGGTTCATGTTTGACCTGGTTTCAAACAACGGGTTGATGTCTGACTCGAAGTTTAGTTTCATGTTTGACATGAGTTCCAACAACGGGATCATGTCTGACTCGAAGTTTAGGTTCATGTTTGACCTGGTTTCAAACAACGGGTTCATGTCTGACTCGAAGTTTAGGTTCATGTTTGACCTGGTTTCAAACGACGGGTTCATGTCTGACTTGATGTTTAGGTTCATGTTTGACCTGGTTTCAATCAATGGGTTCATGTCTGACTCGAGGTTTAGGTTCATGTTTGACCTAGTTTCAAACAACGGGTTCATGTCTGACTCGAAGTTTAGGTTCATGTTTGATCTGGTTTCAAACAACGGGTTCATGTCAGACTCGAAGTTTAAGTTCATGTTTGACCTGGCTTCAAATGACGGATTCATGTCTGACTCGGAGTTTAGGTTCATGTTTGACCTGGTTTCAAACAACAGGTTAATGGCTGACTCGAAGTTTAGGTTCATGTTTGACCTGGTTTCAAACAACGGGTTCATGTCTGACTCGAAGTTTAGGTTCAGGTTCGACCTGGTTTCAAACGACGGGTTCATGTCTGACTCGAAGCTTAGGTTCATGTTTGACCTGGTTTCAAACAACGGGTTCATGTCTGACTCGAAGTTTAGGTTCATGTTTGACCTTGTTTCAAACGACGGGTTCATGTCTGACTCGATAATAGGTTCATGTTTGACCTGGTTTCAAACAACGGGTTCATGTCTTACTCGATGTTTAGGTTCATGTTTGACCTAGTTTCAAACAACGGGTTCATGTTTGATTCGAAGTTTAGGTTCATGTTTGACCTGGTTTCAAACAACGGGTTCATGTCTGACTCGAAGTTTAGTTTCATGTTTGACCTGAGTTCCAATAACGGGTTCATGTCTGACTCGAAGTTTAGGTTCATGTTTGACCTGGTTTCAAACAACGGGTTCATGTCTGACTCAAAGTTTAGGTTCATGTTTGACCTGGTTTCAAACGACGGGTTCATGTCTGACTTGATGTTTAGGTTCATGTTTGACTTGGTTTCAAACGACGGGTTCATGTCTGACTCGAAGTTTAGGTTCATGTTTGACCTGGTTTCAAACAACGGGTTCATGTCTGACTCGAAGTTTAAGTTCATGTTTGACCTGGCTTCGAATGACGGGTTCATGTCTGACTCGACGTTTAGGATCACGTTTGACCTGGTTTCAAACAACGGGTTCATGTCTGACTCGAAGTTTAGGTTCATGTTTGACCTTGTTTCAAACGACGGGTTCATGTCTGACTCGATGTTTAGGTTCATGTTTGACCTGGTTTCAAACAACGGGTTCATGTCTTACTCGAAGTTTAGGTTCATGTTTGACCTAGTTTCAAACAACGGGTTCATGTTTGATTCGAAGTTTAGGTTCATGTTTGACCTGGTTTCAAACAACGGGTTCATGTCTGACTCGAAGTTTAGTTTCATGTTTAACCTGAGTTCCAACAACGGGTTCATGTCTGACTCGAAGTTTAGGTTCATGTTTGACCTGGTTTCAAACAACGGGTTCATGTCTGACTCGAAGTTGAAGTTCATGTTTGACCTGGTTTCAAATGACGGGTTCATGTCTGACTCGAAGTTTAGGTTCATGTTTGACCTGGTTTCAAACAACAGGTTCATGTCTGACTCGAAGTTTAGGTTCATGTTTGACCTGGTTTCAAACAACGGGTTCATGTCTGACTCGAAGTTTAGGTTCAGGTTTGACCTGGTTTCAAACGACGGGTTCATGTCTGACTCGAAGCTTAGGTTCATGTTTGACCTGGTTCAAATGACGGGTTCATGTCTGACTCGAAGTTTAGGTTCATGTTTGACCTGGTTTCAAACAACGGGTTCATGTCTGACTCAAAGTTTAGGTTCATGTTTGACCTGGTTTCAAACGACGGGTTCATGTCTGACTTGATGTTTAGGTTCATGTTTGACTTGGTTTCAAACAACGAGTTCATGTCTGACTCGAAGTTTAGGTTCATGTTTGACCTAGTTTCAAACAACGGGTTCATGTCTGACTCGAAGTTTAGGTTCATGTTTGACCTGGTTTCAAACAACGGGTTCATGTCTGACTCAAAGTTTAGGTTCATGTTTGACCTGGTTTCAAACGACGGGTTCATGTCTGACTTGATGTTTAGGTTCATGTTTGACTTGGTTTCAAACAACGGGTTCATGTCTGACTCGAAGTTTAGGTTCATGTTTGGCCTACTTTCAAACAACGGGTTCATGTCTGACTCGAAGTTTAGGTTCATGTTTGACCTGGTTTCAAACAACGGGTTCATGTCTGACTCAAAGTTTAAGTTCATGTTTGACCTGGCTTTGAATGACGGGTTCATGTCTGACTCAACGTTTAGGATCATGTTTGACCTGGTTTCAAACAACGGGTTCATGTCTTACTCGAAGTTTAGGTTCATGTTTGACCTAGTTTCAAACCACGGGTTCATGGTTGATTCGAAGTTTAGGTTAATGTTTGACCTGGTTTCAAACAACGGGTTCATGTCTGACTCAAAGTTTAGTTTCATGTTTGACCTGAGTTCCAACAACGGTATCATGTCTGACTCGAAGTTTAGGTTCATCTTTGACCTGCTTTCAAACAACGGGTTCATGTCTGACTCGAAGTTTAAGTTCATGTTTGACCTGGCTTCAAATGACGGGTTCATGTCTGACTCGAAGTTTAGGTTCATGTTTGACTTGGTTTCAAATGACGGGTTCATGTCTGAATCGAAGTTTAGGTTCATGTTTGACCTAGTTTCAAACAACGGGTTCATGTCTGACTCGAAGTTTAGGTTCATGTTTGACCTGGTTTCAAACAACGGGTTCATGTCTGACTCGAAGTTTAAGTTCATGTTTGACCTGGTTTCAAATGACGGGTTCATGTCTGACTCGAAGTTTAGGTTCATGTTTGACCTGGTTTCAAACAACAGGTTCATGTCTGACTCGGAGTTTAGGTTCATGTTTGACCTGGTTTCAAACAACGGGTTCATGTCTGACTCGAAGTTTAGGTTCAGGTTTGACCTGGTTTCAAACGACGGGTTCATGTCTGACTCGAAGCTTAGGTTCATGTTTGACCTGGTTCAAATGACGGGTTCATGTCTGACTCGAAGTTTAGGTTCATGTTTGACCTGGTTTCAAACAACGGGTTCATGTCTGACTCAAAGTTTAGGTTCATGTTTGACCTGGTTTCAAACGACGGGTTCATGTCTGACTTGATGTTTAGGTTCATGTTTGACTTGGTTTCAAACAACGGGTTCATGTCTGACTCGAAGTTTAGGTTGATGTTTGACCTAGTTTCAAACAACGGGTTCATGTCTGACTCGAAGTTTAGGTTGATGTTTGACCTGGTTTCAAACAACGGGTTCATGTCTGACTCAAAGTTTAGGTTCATGTTTGACCTGGTTTCAAACGACGGGTTCATGTCTGACTTGATGTTTAGGTTCATGTTTGACTTGGTTTCAAACAACGGGTTCATGTTTGACTCGAAGTTTAGGTTCATGTTTGACCTAGTTTCAAACAACGGGTTCATGTCTGACTCGAAGTTTAGGTTCATGTTTGACCTGGTTTCAAACAACGGGTTCATGTCTGACTCGAAGTTTAAGTTCATGTTTAACCTGGCTTTGAATGACGGGTTCATGTCTGACTCGACGTTTAGGATCATGTTTGACCTGGTTTCAAACAACGGGTTCATGTCTGACTCGAAGTTTAGGTTCATGTTTGACCTGGTTTCAAACAACGGGTTCATGTCTTACTCGAAGTTTAGGTTCATGTTTGACCTAGTTTCAAACAACGGGTTCATGTTTGATTCGAAGTTTAGGTTCATGTTTGACCTGGTTTCAAACAACGGGTTCATGTCTGACTCGAAGTTTAGGTTCATGTTTGACCTGGTTTCAACCGACGGGTTCATGTCTGACTCGAGGTTTAGGTTCATGTTTGACCTAGTTTCAAACAACGGGTTCATGTCTGACTCGAAGTTTAGGTTCATGTTTGATCTGGTTTCAAACAACGGGTTCATGTCAGACTCGAAGTTTAAGTTCATGTTTGACCTGGCTTCAAATGACGGGTTCATGTCTGACTCGGAGTTTAGGTTCATGTTTGACCTGGTTTCAAACAACAGGTTAATGTCTGACTCGAAGTTTAGGTTCATGTTTGACCTGGTTTCAAACAACGGGTTCATGTCTGACTCGAAGTTTAGGTTCAGGTTTGACCTGGTTTCAAACGACGGGTTCATGTCTGACTCGAAGCTTAGGTTCATGTTTGACCTGGTTTCAAACAACGGGTTCATGTCTGACTCGAAGTTTAGGTTCATGTTTGACCTTGTTTCAAACGACGGGTTCATGTCTGACTCGATAATAGGTTCATGTTTGTCCTGGTTTCAAACAACGGGTTCATGTCTTACTCGAAGTTTAGGTTCATGTTTGACCTAGTTTCAAACAACGGGTTCATGTTTGATTCGAAGTTTAGGTTCATGTTTGACCTGGTTTCAAACAACGGGTTCATGTCTGACTCGAAGTTTAGTTTCATGTTTGACCTGAGTTCCAATAACGGGTTCATGTCTGACTCGAAGTTTAGGTTCATGTTTGACCTGGTTTCAAACAACGGGTTCATGTCTGACTCAAAGTTTAGGTTCATGTTTGACCTGGTTTCAAACGACGGGTTCATGTCTGACTCGACGTTTAGGATCATGTTTGACCTGGTTTCAAACAACGGGTTCATGTCTTACTCGAAGTTTAGGTTCATGTTTGACCTAGTTTCAAACCACGGGTTCATGGTTGATTCGAAGTTTAGGTTAATGTTTGACCTGGTTTCAAACAACGGGTTCATGTCTGACTCAAAGTTTAGTTTCATGTTTGACCTGAGTTCCAACAACGGTATCATGTCTGACTCGAAGTTTAGGTTCATCTTTGACCTGCTTTCAAACAACGGGTTCATGTCTGACTCGAAGTTTAAGTTCATGTTTGACCTGGCTTCAAATGACGGGTTCATGTCTGACTCGAAGTTTAGGTTCATGTTTGACTTGGTTTCAAATGACGGGTTCATGTCTGAATCGAAGTTTAGGTTCATGTTTGACCTAGTTTCAAACAACGGGTTCATGTCTGACTCGAAGTTTAGGTTCATGTTTGACCTGGTTTCAAACAACGGGTTCATGTCTGACTCGAAGTTTAAGTTCATGTTTGACCTGGTTTCAAATGACGGGTTCATGTCTGACTCGAAGTTTAGGTTCATGTTTGACCTGGTTTCAAACAACAGGTTCATGTCTGACTCGGAGTTTAGGTTCATGTTTGACCTGGTTTCAAACAACGGGTTCATGTCTGACTCGAAGTTTAGGTTCAGGTTTGACCTGGTTTCAAACGACGGGTTCATGTCTGACTCGAAGCTTAGGTTCATGTTTGACCTGGTTCAAATGACGGGTTCATGTCTGACTCGAAGTTTAGGTTCATGTTTGACCTGGTTTCAAACAACGGGTTCATGTCTGACTCAAAGTTTAGGTTCATGTTTGACCTGGTTTCAAACGACGGGTTCATGTCTGACTTGATGTTTAGGTTCATGTTTGACTTGGTTTCAAACAACGGGTTCATGTCTGACTCGAAGTTTAGGTTGATGTTTGACCTAGTTTCAAACAACGGGTTCATGTCTGACTCGAAGTTTAGGTTGATGTTTGACCTGGTTTCAAACAACGGGTTCATGTCTGACTCAAAGTTTAGGTTCATGTTTGACCTGGTTTCAAACGACGGGTTCATGTCTGACTTGATGTTTAGGTTCATGTTTGACTTGGTTTCAAACAACGGGTTCATGTCTGACTCGAAGTTTAGGTTCATGTTTGACCTAGTTTCAAACAACGGGTTCATGTCTGACTCGAAGTTTAGGTTCATGTTTGACCTGGTTTCAAACAACGGGTTCATGTCTGACTCGAAGTTTAAGTTCATGTTTAACCTGGCTTTGAATGACGGGTTCATGTCTGACTCGACGTTTAGGATCATGTTTGACCTGGTTTCAAACAACGTTTTCATGTCTGACTCGAAGTTTAGGTTCATGTTTGACCTGGTTTCAAACAACGGGTTCATGTCTTACTCCAAGTTTAGGTTCATGTTTGACCTAGTTTCAAACAACGGGTTCATGTTTGATTCGAAGTTTAGGTTCATGTTTGACCTGGTTTCAAACAACGGGTTGATGTCTGACTCGAAGTTTAGTTTCATGTTTGACATGAGTTCCAACAACGGGATCATGTCTGACTCGAAGTTTAGGTTCATGTTTGACCTGGTTTCAAACAACGGGTTCATGTCTGACTCGAAGTTTAGGTTCATGTTTGACCTGGTTTCAAACAACGGGTTCATGTCTGACTCGAAGTTTAGTTTCATGTTTGACCTGAGCTCCAACAACGGGTTCATGTCTGACTCGAAGTTTAGGTTCATGTTTGACCTGGTTTCAATCAATGGGTTCATGTCTGACTCGAGGTTTAGGTTCATGTTTGACCTAGTTTCAAACAACGGGTTCATGTCTGACTCGAAGTTTAGGTTCATGTTTGATCTGGTTTCAAACAACGGGTTCATGTCAGACTCGAAGTTTAAGTTCATGTTTGACCTGGCTTCAAATGACGGGTTCATGTCTGACTCGGAGTTTAGGTTCATGTTTGACCTGGTTTCAAACAACAGGTTAATGTCTGACTCGAAGTTTAGGTTCATGTTTGACCTGGTTTCAAACAACGGGTTCATGTCTGACTCGAAGTTTAGGTTCAGGTTTGACCTGGTTTCAAACGACGGGTTCATGTCTGACTCGAAGCTTAGGTTCATGTTTGACCTGGTTTCAAACAACGGGTTCATGTCTGACTCGAAGTTTAGGTTCATGTTTGACCTTGTTTCAAACGACGGGTTCATGTCTGACTCGATAATAGGTTCATGTTTGACCTGGTTTCAAATAACGGGTTCATGTCTTACTCGAAGTTTAGGTTCATGTTTGACCTAGTTTCAAACAACGGGTTCATGTTTGATTCGAAGTTTAGGTTCATGTTTGACCTGGTTTCAAACAATGGGTTCATGTCTGACTCGAAGTTTAGTTTCATGTTTGACCTGAGTTCCAATAACGGGTTCATGTCTGACTCGAAGTTTAGGTTCATGTTTGACCTGGTTTCAAACAACGGGTTCATGTCTGACTCAAAGTTTAGGTTCATGTTTGACCTGGTTTCAAACGACGGGTTCATGTCTGACTTGATGTTTAGGTTCATGTTTGACTTGGTTTCAAACGACGGGTTCATGTCTGACTCGAAGTTTAGGTTCATGTTTGACCTGGTTTCAAACAACGGGTTCATGTCTGACTCGAAGTTTAAGTTCATGTTTGACCTGGCTTCGAATGACGGGTTCATGTCTGACTCGACGTTTAGGATCACGTTTGACCTGGTTTCAAACAACGGGTTCATGTCTGACTCGAAGTTTAGGTTCATGTTTGACCTTGTTTCAAACGACGGGTTCATGTCTGACTCGATGTTTAGGTTCATGTTTGACCTGGTTTCAAACAACGGGTTCATGTCTTACTCGAAGTTTAGGTTCATGTTTGACCTAGTTTCAAACAACGGGTTCATGTTTGATTCGAAGTTTAGGTTCATGTTTGACCTGGTTTCAAACAACGGGTTCATGTCTGACTCGAAGTTTAGTTTCATGTTTGACCTGAGCTCCAACAACGGGTTCATGTCTGACTCGAAGTTTAGGTTCATGTTTGACCTGGTTTCAAACAACGGGTTCATGTCTGACTCAAAGTTTAGGTTCATGTTTGACCTGGTTTCAAACGACGGGTTCATGTCTGACTTGATGTTTAGGTTCATGTTTGACTTGGTTTCAAACAACGGGTTCATGTCTGACTCGAAGTTTAGGTTCATGTTTGACCTAGTTTCAAACAACGGGTTCATGTCTGACTCGAAGTTTAGGTTCATGTTTGACCTGGTTTCAAACAACGGGTTCATGTCTGACTCGAAGTTTAAGTTCATGTTTGACCTGGCTTCGAATGACGGGTTCATGTCTGACTCGACATTTAGGATCATGTTTGACCTGGTTTCAAACAACGCGTTCATGTCTGACTCGAAGTTTAGGTTCATGTTTGACCTTGTTTCAAACGACGGGTTCATGTCTGACTCGATGTTTAGGTTCATGTTTGACCTGGTTTCAAACAACGGGTTCATGTCTTACTCGAAGTTTAGGTTCATGTTTGACCTAGTTTCAAACAACGGGTTCATGTTTGATTCGAAGTTTAGGTTCATGTTTGACCTGGTTTCAAACAACGGGTTCTTGTCTGACTCGAAGTTTAGTTTCATGTTTGACCTGAGTTCCAACAACGGGTTCATGTCTGACTCGAAGTTTAGGTTCATGTTTGACCTGGTTTCAATCAATGGGTTCATGTATGACTCGAGGTTTAGGTTCATGTTTGACCTAGTTTCAAACAACGGGTTCATGTCTGACTCGAAGTTTAGGTTCATGTTTGATCTGGTTTCAAACAACGGGTTCATGTCAGACTCGAATTTTAAGTTCATGTTTGACCTGGCTTCAAATGACGGGTTCATGTCTGACTTGGAGTATAGGTTCATGTTTGACCTGGTTTCAAACAACAGGTTAATGTCTGACTCGAAGTTTAGGTTCATGTTTGACCTGGTTTCAAACAACGGGTTCATGTCTGTCTCGAAGTTTAGGTTCAGGTTTGACCTGGTTTCAAACGACGGGTTCATGTCTGACTCGAAGCTTAGGTTGATGTTTGACCTGGTTCAAATGACGAGTTCATGTCAGACTCGAAGTTTAGGTTCATGTTTGACCTAGTTTCAAACAACGGGTTCAAGTCTGACTCGAAGTTTAGTTTCATGTTTGACCTGAGTTCCAACAACGGGTTCATGTCTGACTCGAAGTTTAGGTTCATGTTTGACCTAGTTTCAAACAACGGGTTCCTGTCTGACTCGAAGTTTAGGTTCATGTTTGACCTGGTTTCAAACAACGGGTTCATGTCTGACTTGATGTTTAGGTTCATGTTTGTCCTGGTTTCAAACAACGAGTTCATATCTGACTCGAAGTTTAGGTTCATGTTTGACCTAGTTTCAAACAACGGGTTCATGTCTGACTCGATGTTTAGGTTCATGTTTGACCTGGTTTCAAACGACGGGTTCATGTCTGACTTGATGTTTAGGTTCATGTTTGACTTGGTTTCAAACGACGGGTTCATGTCTGACTCGAAGTTTAGGTTCATGTTTGACCTGGTTTCAAACAACGGGTTCATGTCTGACTCGAAGTTTAAGTTCATGTTTGACCTGGCTTCGAATGACGGGTTCATGTCTGACTCGACGTTTAGGATCACGTTTGACCTGGTTTCAAACAACGGGTTCATGTCTGACTCGAAGTTTAGGTTCATGTTTGACCTTGTTTCAAACGACGGGTTCATGTCTGACTCGATGTTTAGGTTCATGTTTGACCTGGTTTCAAACAACGGGTTCATGTCTTACTCGAAGTTTAGGTTCATGTTTGACCTAGTTTCAAACAACGGGTTCATGTTTGATTCGAAGTTTAGGTTCATGTTTGACCTGGTTTCAAACAACGGGTTCATGTCTGACTCGAAGTTTAGTTTCATGTTTGACCTGAGCTCCAACAACGGGTTCATGTCTGACTCGAAGTTTAGGTTCATGTTTGACCTGGTTTCAAACAACGGGTTCATGTCTGACTCAAAGTTTAGGTTCATGTTTGACCTGGTTTCAAACGACGGGTTCATGTCTGACTTGATGTTTAGGTTCATGTTTGACTTGGTTTCAAACAACGGGTTCATGTCTGACTCGAAGTTTAGGTTCATGTTTGACCTAGTTTCAAACAACGGGTTCATGTCTGACTCGAAGTTTAGGTTCATGTTTGACCTGGTTTCAAACAACGGGTTCATGTCTGACTCGAAGTTTAAGTTCATGTTTGACCTGGCTTCGAATGACGGGTTCATGTCTGACTCGACATTTAGGATCATGTTTGACCTGGTTTCAAACAACGCGTTCATGTCTGACTCGAAGTTTAGGTTCATGTTTGACCTTGTTTCAAACGACGGGTTCATGTCTGACTCGATGTTTAGGTTCATGTTTGACCTGGTTTCAAACAACGGGTTCATGTCTTACTCGAAGTTTAGGTTCATGTTTGACCTAGTTTCAAACAACGGGTTCATGTTTGATTCGAAGTTTAGGTTCATGTTTGACCTGGTTTCAAACAACGGGTTCTTGTCTGACTCGAAGTTTAGTTTCATGTTTGACCTGAGTTCCAACAACGGGTTCATGTCTGACTCGAAGTTTAGGTTCATGTTTGACCTGGTTTCAATCAATGGGTTCATGTATGACTCGAGGTTTAGGTTCATGTTTGACCTAGTTTCAAACAACGGGTTCATGTCTGACTCGAAGTTTAGGTTCATGTTTGATCTGGTTTCAAACAACGGGTTCATGTCAGACTCGAAGTTTAAGTTCATGTTTGACCTGGCTTCAAATGACGGGTTCATGTCTGACTTGGAGTATAGGTTCATGTTTGACCTGGTTTCAAACAACAGGTTAATGTCTGACTCGAAGTTTAGGTTCATGTTTGACCTGGTTTCAAACAACGGGTTCATGTCTGTCTCGAAGTTTAGGTTCAGGTTTGACCTGGTTTCAAACGACGGGTTCATGTCTGACTCGAAGCTTAGGTTGATGTTTGACCTGGTTCAAATGACGAGTTCATGTCAGACTCGAAGTTTAGGTTCATGTTTGACCTAGTTTCAAACAACGGGTTCAAGTCTGACTCGAAGTTTAGTTTCATGTTTGACCTGAGTTCCAACAACGGGTTCATGTCTGACTCGAAGTTTAGGTTCATGTTTGACCTAGTTTCAAACAACGGGTTCCTGTCTGACTCGAAGTTTAGGTTCATGTTTGACCTGGTTTCAAACAACGGGTTCATGTCTGACTTGATGTTTAGGTTCATGTTTGTCCTGGTTTCAAACAACGAGTTCATATCTGACTCGAAGTTTAGGTTCATGTTTGACCTAGTTTCAAACAACGGGTTCATGTCTGACTCGAAGTCTAGGTTCATGTTTGACCTGGTTTCAAACAACGGGTTCATGTCTGACTCGAAGTTTAAGTTCATGTTTGACCTGGCTTCAAATGATGGGTTCATGTCTGACTCGAAGTTTAGGTTCATGTTTGACCTTGTTTCAAACAACAGGTTCATGTCTGACTCGAAGTTTAGGTTCATGTTTAACCTAGTTTCAAACAACGGGTTCATGTCTGACTCAAACTTTAGGTTCAGGTTTGACCTGGTTTCAAACGACGGGTTCATGTCTGACTCGAAGCTTAGGTTCATGTTTGACCTGGTTCAAATGACGGGTTCATGTCTGACTCGAAGTTTAGGTTCATGTTTGACCTGGTTTCAAACAACTGGTTCATGTCTGACTCAAAGTTTAGTTTCATGTTTAACCTGAGTTCCAACAACGGGTTCATGTCTGACTCGAAGTTAAGGTTCATGTTTGACCTAGTTTCAAACAACGGGTTCCTGTCTGACTCGAAGTTTAGGTTCATGTTTGACCTGGTTTCAAACAACGGGTTCATGTCTGACTTGATGTTTAGGTTCATGTTTGTCCTGGTTTCGAACAACGAGTTCATATCTGACTCGAAGTTTAGGTTCATGTTTGACCTAGTTTCAAACAACGGGTTCATGTCTGACTCGAAGTCTAGGTTCATGTTTGACCTTGTTTCAAACAACGGGTTCATGTCTGACTCGAAGTATAAGTTCATGTTTGACCTGGCTTCAAATGATGGGTTCATGTCTGACTCGAAGTTTAGGTTCATGTTTGACCTTGTTTCAAACAACAGGTTCATGTCTGACTCGAAGTTTAGGTTCATGTTTAACCTAGTTTCAAACAACGGGTTCATGTCTGACTCAAAGTTTAGGTTCAGGTTTGACCTGGTTTCAAACGACGGGTTCATGTCTGACTCGAAGCTTAGGTTCATATTTGACCTGGTTCAAATGACGGGTTCATGTCTGACTCGAAGTTTAGGTTCATGTTTGACCTGGTTTCAAACAACTGGTTCATGTCTGACTCAAAGTTTAGTTTCATGTTTGACCTGAGTTCCAACAACGGGTTCATGTCTGACTCGAAGTTTAGGTTCATGTTTGACCTGGTTTCAAACGACGGGTTCATGTCTGACTTGATGTTTAGGTTCATGTTTGTCCTGGTTTCAAACAACGGGTTCATGTCTGACTCAAAGTTTAGGTTCATGTTTGACCTTGTTTCAAACGACGGGTTCATGTCTGTCTCGATGTTTAGGTTCATGTTTGACCTGGTTTCAAACAACGAGTTCATGTCTGACTCGAAGTTTAGTTTCATGTTTGACCTGAGTTCAAACAACGGGTTCATGTCTGACTCGAAGTTTAGGTTCATGTTTGACCTGGTTTCAAACAACGGGTTCATGTCTGACTCGAAGTTTAAGTTCATGTTTGACCTGGCTTCGAATGACGGGTTCATGTCTGACTCGAAGTTTAGGTTCATGTTTGACCTTGGTTCAAACGACGGGTTCATGTCTGACTCGATATTTAGGTTCATGTTTGACCTGGTTTCAAACAACGGGTTCATGTCTGACTTGAAGTTTAGGTTCATGTTTGACCTAGTTTCAAACAACGGGTTCATGTCTGACTCGAAGTTTAGGTTCATGTTTGACCTGGTTTTAAACGACGGGTTCATGTCTGACTTGATGTTTAGGTTCATGTTTGTCCTGGTTTCAATCAACGGGTTCATGTCTGACTCGAAGTTTAGGTTCATGTTTGACCTGAGTTCCAACAACGGGTTCATGTCTGACTCGAAGTTTAGGTTCATGTTTGACCTGGTTTCAAACAACGGGTTCATGTCTGACTCGAAGTTTAGGTTCATGTTTGACCTGGTTTCAAACAACGGGTTCATGTCTGACTGGATGTTTAGGTTCATGTTTGTCCTGGTTTCAAACAACGGGTTCATGTCTGACTCGAAGTTTAGGTTCATGTTTGACCTAGTTTCAAACAACGGGTTCATGTCTGACTCGAAGTCTAGGTTCATGTTTGACCAGGTTTCAAACAACGGGTTCATGTCTGACTCGAAGTTTAAGTTCATTTTTGACCTGGCTTCAAATGATGGGTTCATGTCTGACTCGAAGTTTAGGTTCATGTTTGACCTTGTTTCAAACAACAGGTTCATGTCTGACTCGAAGTTTAGGTTCATGTTTAACCTAGTTTCAAACAACGGGTTCATGTCTGACTCAAAGTTTAGGTTCAGGTTTGACCTGGTTTCAAACGACGGGTTCATGTCTGACTCGAAGCTCAGGTTCATGTTTGACCTGGTTCAAATGACGGGTTCATGTCTGACTCGAAGTTTAGGTTCATGTTTGACCTGGTTTCAAACAACTGGTTCATGTCTGACTCAAAGTTTAGTTTCATGTTTGACCTGAGTTCCAACAACGGGTTCATGTCTGACTCGAAGTTTAGGTTCATGTTTGACCTGGTTTCAAACGACGGGTTCATGTCTGACTTGATGTTTAGGTTCATGTTTGTCCTGGTTTCAAACAACGGGTTCATGTCTGACTCAAAGTTTAGGTTCATGTTTGACCTTGTTTCAAACGACGGGTTCATGTCTGTCTCGATGTTTAGGTTCATGTTTGACTTGGTTTCAAACAACGAGTTCATGTCTGACTCGAAGTTTAGTTTCGTGTTTGACCTGAGTTCCAACATCGGGTTCATGTCTGACTCGAAGTTTAGGTTCATGTTTGACCTGGTTTCAAACAACGGGTTCATGTCTGACTCGAAGTTTAAGTTCATGTTTGACCTGGCTTCGAATGACGGGTTTATGTCTGACTCGAAGTTTAGGTTCATGTTTAACTTGTTTCAAACGACGGGTTCATGTCTGACTCGATATTTAGGTTCATGTTTGACCTGGTTTCAAACAACGGGTTCATGTGTGACTCGAAGTTTAGGTTCATGTTTGACCTTGTTTCAAACAACGGGTTCATGTCTGACTCGAAGTTTAGGTTCATGTTTGACCTGGTTTCAAACGACGGGTTCATGTCTGACTTGATGTTTAGGTTCATGTTTGTCCTGGTTTCAAACAACGGGTTCATGTATGACTCGAAGTTTAGGTTCATGTTTGACCTGAGTTCCAACAACGGGTTCATGTCTGACTTGATGTTTAGGTTCATGTTTGTCCTGGTTTCAAACAACGGGTTCATGTCTGACTCGAAGTTTAGGTTCATGTTTGACCTAGTTTCAAACAACGGGTTCATGTCTGACTCGAAGTCTAGGTTCATGTTTGACCTGATTTCAAACAACGGGTTCATGTCTGACTCGAAGTTTAAGTTCATGTTTGACCTGGCTTCAAATGATGGGTTCATGTCTGACTCGAAGTTTAGGTTCATGTTTGACCTTGTTTCAAACAACAGGTTCATGTCTGACTCGAAGTTTAGGTTCATGTTTAACCTAGTTTCAAACAACGGGTTCATGTCTGACTCAAAGTTTAGGTTCAGGTTTGACCTGGTTTCAAACGACGGGTTCATATCTGACTCGAAGCTTAGGTTCATGTTTGTCCTGGTTTCAAACAACGGGTTCATGTCTGACTCGAAGTTTAGGTTCATGTTTGACCTGAGTTCCAACAACGGGTTCATGTCTGACTCGAAGTTTAGTTTCATGTTTGACCTGAGTTCCAACAACGGGTTCATGTCTGACTCGAAGTTTAGGTTCATGTTTGACCTGGTTTCAAACGACGGGTTCATGTCTGACTTGATGTTTAGGTTCATGTTTGTCCTGGTTTCAAACAACGGGTTCATGTCTGACACGAAGTTTAGGTTCATGTTTGACCTTGTTTCAAACAACGGGTTCATGTCTGTCTCGATGTTTAGGTTCATCTTTGACCTGGTTTCAAACAACGAGTTCATGTCTGACTCGAAGTTTAGTTTCATGTTTGACCTGAGTTCCAACAACGGGTTCATGTCTGACTCGAAGTTTAGGTTCATGTTTGACCTGGTTTCAAACAACGGGTTCATGTCTGACTCGAAGTTTAGGTTCATGTTTGACCTGGTTTCAAACGACGGGTTCATGTCTGACTTGATGTTTAGGTTCATGTTTGTCCTGGTTTCAAACAACGGGTTCATTTCTGACTCGAAGTTTAGGTTCATGTTTGACCTAGTTTCAAACAACGGGTTCATGTCTGACTCGAAGTTTAGGTTCATGTTTGACCTGGTTTCAAACAACGGGTTCATGTCTGACTCGAAGTTTAAGTTCATGTTTGACCTGGCTTCAAATGACGGGTTCATGTTTGACTCGATGTTTAGGATCGTGTTTGACCTGGTTTCAAACAACGGGTTCATGTCTGACTCGAAGTTTAGGTTCATGTTTGACCTTGTTTCAAACGACGGGTTCATGTCTGTCTCGATGTTTAGGTTCATGTTTGACCTGGTTTCAAACAACGAGTTCATGTCTGACTCGAAGTTTAGTTTTATGTTTGACCTGAGTTCCAACAACGGGTTCATGTCTGACTCGAAGTTTAGGTTCATGTTTGACCTGGTTTCAAACAACGGGTTCATATCTGACTCGAAGTTTAGGTTCATGTTTGACCTGGTTTCAAACGACGGGTTCATGTCTGACTTGATGTTTAGGTTCATGTTTGTCCTGGTTTCAAACAACGGGTTCATGTCTGACTCAAAGTTTAGGTTCATGTTTGACCTTGTTTCAAACGACGGGTTCATGTCTGTCTCGATGTTTAGGTTCATGTTTGACCTGGTTTAAAACAACGAGTTCATGTCTGACTCGAAGTTTGGTTTCATGTTTGACCTGAGTTCAAACAACGGGTTCATGTCTGACTCGAAGTTTAGGTTCATGTTTGACCTGGTTTCAAACAACGGGTTCATGTCTGACTCGAAGTTTAAGTTCATGTTTGACCTGGCTTCGAATGACGGGTTCATGTCTGACTCGAAGTTTAGGTTCATGTTTGACCTTGGTTCAAACGACGGGTTCATGTCTGACTCGATATTTAGGTTCATGTTTGACCTGGTTTCAAACAACGGGTTCATGTCTGACTCGAAGTTTAGGTTCATGTTTGACCTAGTTTCAAACAACGGGTTCATGTCTGACTCGAAGTTTAGGTTCATGTTTGACCTGGTTTCAAACGACGGGTTCATGTCTGACTTGATGTTTAGGTTCATGTTTGTCCTGGTTTCAAACAACGGGTTCATGTCTGACTCGAAGTTTAGGTTCATGTTTGACCTGAGTTCCAACAACGGGTTCATGTCTGACTCGAAGTTTAGGTTCATGTTTGACCTGGTTTCAAACAACGGGTTCATGTCTGACTCGAAGTTTAGGTTCATGTTTGACCTGGTTTCAAACAACGGGTTCATGTCTGACTGGATGTTTAGGTTCATGTTTGTCCTGGTTTCAAACAACGGGTTCATGTCTGACTCGAAGTTTAGGTTCATGTTTGACCTAGTTTCAAACAACGGGTTCATGTCTGACTCGAAGTCTAGGTTCATGTTTGACCAGGTTTCAAACAACGGGTTCATGTCTGACTCGAAGTTTAAGTTCATTTTTGACCTGGCTTCAAATGAAGGGTTCATGTCTGACTCGAAGTTTAGGTTCATGTTTGACCTTGTTTCAAACAATAGGTTCATGTCTGACTCGAAGTTTAGGTTCATGTTTAACCTAGTTTCAAACAACGGGTTCATGTCTGACTCAAAGTTTAGGTTCAGGTTTGACCTGGTTTCAAACGACGGGTTCATGTCTGACTCGAAGCTCAGGTTCATGTTTGACCTGGTTCAAATGACGGGTTCATGTCTGACTCGAAGTTTAGGTTCATGTTTGACCTGGTTTCAAACAACTGGTTCATGTCTGACTCATAGTTTAGTTTCATGTTTGACCTGAGTTCCAACAACGGGTTCATGTCTGACTCGAAGTTTAGGTTCATGTTTGACCTGGTTTCAAACGACGGGTTCATGTCTGACTTGATGTTTAGGTTCATGTTTGTCCTGGTTTCAAACAACGGGTTCATGTCTGACTCAAAGTTTAGGTTCATGTTTGACCTTGTTTCAAACGACGGGTTCATGTCTGTCTCGATGTTTAGGTTCATGTTTGACTTGGTTTCAAACAACGAGTTCATGTCTGACTCGAAGTTTAGTTTCATGTTTGACCTGAGTTCCAACATCGGGTTCATGTCTGACTCGAAGTTTAGGTTCATGTTTGACCTGGTTTCAAACAACGGGTTCATGTCTGACTCGAAGTTTAAGTTCATGTTTGACCTGGCTTCGAATGACGGGTTCATGTCTGACTCGAAGTTTAGGTTCATGTTTAACTTGTTTCAAACGACGGGTTCATGTCTGACTCGATATTTAGGTTCATGTTTGACCTGGTTTCAAACAACGGGTTCATGTGTGACTCGAAGTTTAGGTTCATGTTTGACCTTGTTTCAAACAACGGGTTCATGTCTGACTCGAAGTTTAGGTTCATGTTTGACCTGGTTTCAAACGACGGGTTCATGTCTGACTTGATGTTTAGGTTCATGTTTGTCCTGGTTTCAAACAACGGGTTCATGTATGACTCGAAGTTTAGGTTCATGTTTGACCTGAGTTCCAACAACGGGTTCATGTCTGACTTGATGTTTAGGTTCATGTTTGTCCTGGTTTCAAACAACGGGTTCATGTCTGACTCGAAGTTTAGGTTCATGTTTGACCTAGTTTCAAACAACGGGTTCATGTCTGACTCGAAGTCTAGGTTCATGTTTGACCTGATTTCAAACAACGGGTTCATGTCTGACTCGAAGTTTAAGTTCATGTTTGACCTGGCTTCAAATGATGGGTTCATGTCTGACTCGAAGTTTAGGTTCATGTTTGACCTTGTTTCAAACAACAGGTTCATGTCTGACTCGAAGTTTAGGTTCATGTTTAACCTAGTTTCAAACAACGGGTTCATGTCTGACTCAAAGTTTAGGTTCAGGTTTGACCTGGTTTCAAACGACGGGTTCATATCTGACTCGAAGCTTAGGTTCATGTTTGTCCTGGTTTCAAACAACGGGTTCATGTCTGACTCGAAGTTTAGGTTCATGTTTGACCTGAGTTCCAACAACGGGTTCATGTCTGACTCGAAGTTTAGTTTCATGTTTGACCTGAGTTCCAACAACGGGTTCATGTCTGACTCGAAGTTTAGGTTCATGTTTGACCTGGTTTCAAACGACGGGTTCATGTCTGACTTGATGTTTAGGTTCATGTTTGTCCTGGTTTCAAACAACGGGTTCATGTCTGACACGAAGTTTAGGTTCATGTTTGACCTTGTTTCAAACAACGGGTTCATGTCTGTCTCGATGTTTAGGTTCATCTTTGACCTGGTTTCAAACAACGAGTTCATGTCTGACTCGAAGTTTAGTTTCATGTTTGACCTGAGTTCCAACAACGGGTTCATGTCTGACTCGAAGTTTAGGTTCATGTTTGACCTGGTTTCAAACAACGGGTTCATGTCTGACTCGAAGTTTAGGTTCATGTTTGACCTGGTTTCAAACGACGGGTTCATGTCTGACTTGATGTTTAGGTTCATGTTTGTCCTGGTTTCAAACAACGGGTTCATTTCTGACTCGAAGTTTAGGTTCATGTTTGACCTAGTTTCAAACAACGGGTTCATGTCTGACTCGAAGTTTAGGTTCATGTTTGACCTGGTTTCAAACAACGGGTTCATGTCTGACTCGAAGTTTAAGTTCATGTTTGACCTGGCTTCAAATGACGGGTTCATGTTTGACTCGATGTTTAGGATCGTGTTTGACCTGGTTTCAAACAACGGGTTCATGTCTGACTCGAAGTTTAGGTTCATGTTTGACCTTGTTTCAAACGACGGGTTCATGTCTGTCTCGATGTTTAGGTTCATGTTTGACCTGGTTTCAAACAACGAGTTCATGTCTGACTCGAAGTTTAGTTTTATGTTTGACCTGAGTTCCAACAACGGGTTCATGTCTGACTCGAAGTTTAGGTTCATGTTTGACCTGGTTTCAAACAACGGGTTCATATCTGACTCGAAGTTTAGGTTCATGTTTGACCTGGTTTCAAACGACGGGTTCATGTCTGACTTGATGTTTAGGTTCATGTTTGTCCTGGTTTCAAACAACGGGTTCATGTCTGACTCAAAGTTTAGGTTCATGTTTGACCTTGTTTCAAACGACGGGTTCATGTCTGTCTCGATGTTTAGGTTCATGTTTGACCTGGTTTAAAACAACGAGTTCATGTCTGACTCGAAGTTTGGTTTCATGTTTGACCTGAGTTCAAACAACGGGTTCATGTCTGACTCGAAGTTTAGGTTCATGTTTGACCTGGTTTCAAACAACGGGTTCATGTCTGACTCGAAGTTTAAGTTCATGTTTGACCTGGCTTCGAATGACGGGTTCATGTCTGACTCGAAGTTTAGGTTCATGTTTGACCTTGGTTCAAACGACGGGTTCATGTCTGACTCGATATTTAGGTTCATGTTTGACCTGGTTTCAAACAACGGGTTCATGTCTGACTCGAAGTTTAGGTTCATGTTTGACCTAGTTTCAAACAACGGGTTCATGTCTGACTCGAAGTTTAGGTTCATGTTTGACCTGGTTTCAAACGACGGGTTCATGTCTGACTTGATGTTTAGGTTCATGTTTGTCCTGGTTTCAAACAACGGGTTCATGTCTGACTCGAAGTTTAGGTTCATGTTTGACCTGAGTTCCAACAACGGGTTCATGTCTGACTCGAAGTTTAGGTTCATGTTTGACCTGGTTTCAAACAACGGGTTCATGTCTGACTCGAAGTTTAGGTTCATGTTTGACCTGGTTTCAAACAACGGGTTCATGTCTGACTGGATGTTTAGGTTCATGTTTGTCCTGGTTTCAAACAACGGGTTCATGTCTGACTCGAAGTTTAGGTTCATGTTTGACCTAGTTTCAAACAACGGGTTCATGTCTGACTCGAAGTCTAGGTTCATGTTTGACCAGGTTTCAAACAACGGGTTCATGTCTGACTCGAAGTTTAAGTTCATTTTTGACCTGGCTTCAAATGAAGGGTTCATGTCTGACTCGAAGTTTAGGTTCATGTTTGACCTTGTTTCAAACAATAGGTTCATGTCTGACTCGAAGTTTAGGTTCATGTTTAACCTAGTTTCAAACAACGGGTTCATGTCTGACTCAAAGTTTAGGTTCAGGTTTGACCTGGTTTCAAACGACGGGTTCATGTCTGACTCGAAGCTCAGGTTCATGTTTGACCTGGTTCAAATGACGGGTTCATGTCTGACTCGAAGTTTAGGTTCATGTTTGACCTGGTTTCAAACAACTGGTTCATGTCTGACTCATAGTTTAGTTTCATGTTTGACCTGAGTTCCAACAACGGGTTCATGTCTGACTCGAAGTTTAGGTTCATGTTTGACCTGGTTTCAAACGACGGGTTCATGTCTGACTTGATGTTTAGGTTCATGTTTGTCCTGGTTTCAAACAACGGGTTCATGTCTGACTCAAAGTTTAGGTTCATGTTTGACCTTGTTTCAAACGACGGGTTCATGTCTGTCTCGATGTTTAGGTTCATGTTTGACTTGGTTTCAAACAACGAGTTCATGTCTGACTCGAAGTTTAGTTTCATGTTTGACCTGAGTTCCAACATCGGGTTCATGTCTGACTCGAAGTTTAGGTTCATGTTTGACCTGGTTTCAAACAACGGGTTCATGTCTGACTCGAAGTTTAAGTTCATGTTTGACCTGGCTTCGAATGACGGGTTCATGTCTGACTCGAAGTTTAGGTTCATGTTTAACTTGTTTCAAACGACGGGTTCATGTCTGACTCGATATTTAGGTTCATGTTTGACCTGGTTTCAAACAACGGGTTCATGTGTGACTCGAAGTTTAGGTTCATGTTTGACCTAGTTTCAAACAACGGGTTCATGTCTGACTCGAAGTTTAGGTTCATGTTTGACCTGGTTTCAAACGACGGGTTCATGTCTGACTTGATGTTTAGGTTCATGTTTGTCCTGGTTTCAAACAACGGGTTCATGTCTGACTCGAAGTTTAGGTTCATGTTTGACCTGAGTTCCAACAACGGGTTCATGTCTGACTTGATGTTTAGGTTCATGTTTGTCCTGGTTTCAAACAACGGGTTCATGTCTGACTCGAAGTTTAGGTTCATGTTTGACCTAGTTTCAAACAACGGGTTCATGTCTGACTCGAAGTCTAGGTTCATGTTTGACCTGATTTCAAACAACGGGTTCATGTCTGACTCGAAGTTTAAGTTCATGTTTGACCTGGCTTCAAATGATGGGTTCATGTCTGACTCGAAGTTTAGGTTCATGTTTGACCTTGTTTCAAACAACAGGTTCATGTCTGACTCGAAGTTTAGGTTCATGTTTAACCTAGTTTCAAACAACGGGTTCATGTCTGACTCAAAGTTTAGGTTCAGGTTTGACCTGGTTTCAAACGACGGGTTCATATCTGACTCGAATCTTAGGTTCATGTTTGTCCTGGTTTCAAACAACGGGTTCATTTCTGACTCGAAGTTTAGGTTCATGTTTGACCTAGTTTCAAACAACGGGTTCATGTCTGACTCGAAGTTTAGGTTCATGTTTGACCTGGTTTCAAACAACGGGTTCATGTCTGACTCGAAGTTTAAGTTCATGTTTGACCTGGCTTCAAATGACGGGTTCATGTCTAACTCGATGTTTAGGATCGTGTTTGACCTGGTTTCAAACAACGGGTTCATGTCTGACTCGAAGTTTAGGTTCATGTTTGACCTTGTTTCAAACGACGGGTTCATGTCTGTCTCGATGTTTAGGTTCATGTTTGACCTGGTTTCAAACAACGAGTTCATGTCTGACTCGAAGTTTAGTTTCATGTTTGACCTGAGTTCCAACAACGGGTTCATGTCTGACTCGAAGTTTAGGTTCATGTTTGACCTGGTTTCAAACAACGGGTTCATGTCTGACTCGAAGTTTAGGTTCATGTTTGACCTGGTTTCAAACGACGGGTTCATGTCTGACTTGATGTTTAGGTTCATGTTTGTCCTGGTTTCAAACAACGGGTTCATTTCTGACTCGAAGTTTAGGTTCATGTTTGACCTAGTTTCAAACAACGGGTTCATGTCTGACTCGAAGTTTAGGTTCATGTTTGACCTGGTTTCAAACAACGGGTTCATGTCTGACTCGAAGTTTAAGTTCATGTTTGACCTGGCTTCAAATGACGGGTTCATGTTTGACTCGATGTTTAGGATCGTGTTTGACCTGGTTTCAAACAACGGGTTCATGTCTGACTCGAAGTTTAGGTTCATGTTTGACCTTGTTTCAAACAACGGGTTCATGTCTGTCTCGATGTTTAGGTTCATCTTTGACCTGGTTTCAAACAACGAGTTCATGTCTGACTCGAAGTTTAGTTTCATGTTTGACCTGAGTTCCAACAACGGGTTCATGTCTGACTCGAAGTTTAGGTTCATGTTTGACCTGGTTTCAAACAACGGGTTCATGTCTGACTCGAAGTTTAGGTTCATGTTTGACCTGGTTTCAAACGACGGGTTCATGTCTGACTTGATGTTTAGGTTCATGTTTGTCCTGGTTTCAAACAACGGGTTCATTTCTGACTCGAAGTTTAGGTTCATGTTTGACCTAGTTTCAAACAACGGGTTCATGTCTGACTCGAAGTTTAGGTTCATGTTTGACCTGGTTTCAAACAACGGGTTCATGTCTGACTCGAAGTTTAAGTTCATGTTTGACCTGGCTTCAAATGACGGGTTCATGTTTGACTCGATGTTTAGGATCGTGTTTGACCTGGTTTCAAACAACGGGTTCATGTCTGACTCGAAGTTTAGGTTCATGTTTGACCTTGTTTCAAACGACGGGTTCATGTCTGTCTCGATGTTTAGGTTCATGTTTGACCTGGTTTCAAACAACGAGTTCATGTCTGACTCGAAGTTTAGTTTTATGTTTGACCTGAGTTCCAACAACGGGTTCATGTCTGACTCGAAGTTTAGGTTCATGTTTGACCTGGTTTCAAACAACGGGTTCATATCTGACTCGAAGTTTAGGTTCATGTTTGACCTGGTTTCAAACGACGGGTTCATGTCTGACTTGATGTTAAGGTTCATGTTTGTCCTGGTTTCAAACAACGGGTTCATTTCTGACTCGAAGTTTAGGTTCATGTTTGACCTAGTTTCAAACAACGGGTTCATGTCTGACTCGAAGTTTAGGTTCATGTTTGACCTGGTTTCAAACAACGGGTTCATGTCTGACTCAAAGTTTAAGTTCATGTTTGACTTGGCTTCAAATGACGGGTTCATGTCTGACTCGAAGTTTAGGTTCATGTTTGACCTGGTTTCAAACAACAGGTTCATGTCTGACTCGAAGTTTAGGTTCATGTTTGACCTGGTTTCAAACAACGGGTTCATGTCTGACTTGATGTTTAGGATCATATTTGACTTGGTTTTAAACAACGGGTTCATGTCTGACTCGAAGTTTAGGTTCATGTTTGACCTAGTTTCAAACAATGGGTTCATGTCTGACTCGAAGTTTAGGTTCATGTTTGACCTGGTTTCAAACAACGGTTTCATGTCTGACTCGAAGTTTAAGTTCATGTTTGACCTGGCTTCAAATGACGGGTTCATGTCTGACTCGATGTTTAGGATCGTGTTTGACCTGGTTTCAAACAACGGGTTCATGTCTGACTCGAAGTTTAGGTTCATGTTTGACCTTGTTTCAAACGACGGTTTCATGTCTGTCTCAATGTTTAGGTTCATGTATGACTTGGTTTCAAACAACGAGTTCATGTCTGACTCGAAGTTTAGTTTCATGTTTGACCTGAGTTCCAACAACGGGTTCATGTCTGACTCGAAGTTTAGGTTCATGTTTGACCTGGTTTCAAACAACGGGTTCATATCTGACTCGAAGTTTAGGTTCATGTTTGACCTGGTTTCAAACGACGGGTTCATGTCTGACTTGATGTTTAGGTTCATGTTTGTCCTGGTTTCAAACAACGGGTTCATTTCAGACTCGAAGTTTAGGTTCATGTTTGACCTAGTTTCAAACAACGGGTTTATGTCTGACTCGAAGTTTAGGTTCATGTTTGACCTGGTTTCAAACAACGGGTTCATGTCTGACTCAAAGTTTAAGTTCATGTTTGACCTGGCTTCAAATGACGGGTTCATGTCTGACTCGAAGTTTAGGTTCATGTTTGACCTGGTTTCAAACAACAGGTTCATGTCTGACTCGAAGTTTAGGTTCATGTTTGACCTGGTTTCAAACAACGGGTTCATGTCTGACTTGATGTTTAGGTTCATATTTGACTTGGTTTTAAACAACGGGTTCATGTCTGACTCGATGTTTAGGTTCATGTTTGACCTAGTTTCAAACAACGAGTTCATGTCTGACTCGAAGTTTAGGTTCATGTTTGACCTGGTTTCAAACAACGGGTTCATGTCTGACTCAAAGTTTAAGTTCATGTTTGACCTGGCTTCGAATGACGGGTTCATGTCTGACTCGACGTTTAGGATCATGTTTGACCTGGTTTCAAACTACGGGTTCATGTCTGACTCGAAGTTTAGGTTCATGTTTGACCTTGTTTCAAACGACGGGTTCATGTCTGACTCGATGTTTAGGTTCATGTTTGACCTGGTTTCAAACAACGGGTTCATGTCTGACTCGAAGTTTAGGTTCATGTTTGACCTAGTTTCAAACAACGGGTTCATGTTTGATTCGAAGTTTAGGTTCATGTTTGACATGGTTTCAAACAACGGGTTCATGTCTGACTCGAAGTTTAGTTTCATGTTTGACCTGAGTTCCAACAACGGGTTCATGTCTGACTCGAAGTTTAGGTTCATGTTTGACCTGGTTTCAAACAACGGGTTCATGTCTGACTCGAAGTTTAGGTTCATGTTTGACCTGGTTTCAAACGACGGGTTCATGTCTGACTTGATGTTTAGGTTCATGTTTGACCTGGTTTCAATCAATGGGTTCATGTCTGACTCGAAGTTTAGGTTCATGTTTGACCTGGTTTCAAACAACGGGTTTATGTCTGACTCGAAGTTTAGGTTCATGTTTGACCTGGTTTCAAACGATGGGTTCATGTCTGACTTGATGTTTAGGTTCATGTTTGGCCTGGTTTCAAACAACGGGTTCATTTCTGACTCGAAGTTTAGGTTCATGTTTGACCTAGTTTCAAACAACGGGTTCATGTCTGACTCGAAGTTTAGGTTCATGTTTGACCTGGTTTCAAACAACGGGTTCATGTCTGACTCGAAGTTTAAGTTCATGTTTGACCTGGCTTCAAATGACGGGTTCATGTCTAACTCGATGTTTAGGATCGTGTTTGACCTGGTTTCAAACAACGGGTTCATGTCTGACTCGAAGTTTAGGTTCATGTTTGACCTTGTTTCAAACGACGGGTTCATGTCTGTCTCGATGTTTAGGTTCATGTTTGACCTGGTTTCAAACAACGAGTTCATGTCTGACTCGAAGTTTAGTTTCATGTTTGACCTGAGTTCCAACAACGGGTTCATGTCTGACTCGAAGTTTAGGTTCATGTTTGGCCTGGTTTCAAACAACAGGTTCATGTCTGACTCGAAGTTTAGGTTCATGTTTGACCTGATTTCAAACAACGGGTTCATGTCTGACTTGATGTTTAGGATCATATTTGACTTGGTTTTAAACAACGGGTTCATGTCTGACTCGAAGTTTAGGTTCATGTTTGACCTAGTTTCAAACAACGGGTTCATGTCTGACTTGATGTTTAGGTTCATATTTGACTTGGTTTTAAACAATGGGTTCATGTCTGACTCGAAGTTTAGGTTCATGTTTGACCTAGTTTCAAACAACGGGTTCATGTCTGACTCGAAGTTTAGGTTCATGTTTGACCTGGTTTCGTACGACGGGTTCATGTCTGACTTGATGTTTAGGTTCATGTTTGACCTGGTTTCAATCAATGGGTTCATGTCTGACTCGAAGTTTAGGTTCATGTTTGACCTGGTTTCAAACGACGGGTTCATGTCTGACTTGATGTTTAGGTTCATGTTTGACCTGGTTTCAATCAATGGGTTCATGTCTGACTCGAAGTTTAGGTTCATGTTTGACCTAGTTTCAAACAACGGGTTCATGTCTGACTTGATGTTTAGGTTCATATTTGACTTGGTTTTAAACAACGGGTTCATGTCTGACTCGAAGTTTAGGTTCATGTTTGACCTAGTTTCAAACAACGGGTTCATGTCTGACTCGAAGTTTAGGTTCATGTTTGACCTGGTTTCAAACAACGGGTTCATGTCTGACTCGAAGTTTAAGTTCATGTTTGACCTGGCTTCTAATGACGGGTTCATGTCTGACTCGATGTTTAGGATCGTGTTTCACCTGGTTTCAAACAACGGGTTCATGTCTGACTCGAAGTTTAGGTTCATGTTTGACCTGGTTTCAAACAACGGGTTCATGTCTGACTCGAAGTTTAAGTTCATGTTTGACCTGGCTTCTAATGACGGGTTCATGTCTGACTCGATGTTTAGGATCGTGTTTCACCTGGTTTCAAACAACGGGTTCATGTCTGACTCGAAGTTTAGGTTCATGTTTGACCTTGTTTCAAACGACGGGTTCATGTCTGTCTCGATGTTTAGGTTCATGTTTGACCTGGTTTCAAACAACGAGTTCATGTCTGACTCGAAGTTTAGTTTCATGTTTGACCTGAGTTCCAACAACGGGTTCATGTCTGACTCGAAGTTTAGGTTCATGTTTGACCTGGTTTCAAACAACGGGTTCATATCTGACTCGAAGTTTAGGTTCATGTTTGACCTGGTTTCAAACGACGGGTTCATGTCTGACTTGATGTTTAGGTTCATGTTTGTCCTGGTTTCAAACAACGGGTTCATTTCTGACTCGAAGTTTAGGTTCATGTTTGACCTAGTTTTAAACAACGGGTTCATGTCTGACTCGAGGTTTAGGTTCATGTTTGACCTGGTTTCAAACAACGGGTTCATGTCTGACTCAAAGTTTAAGTTCATGTTTGACCTGGCTTCAAATGACGGGTTCATGTCTGACTCGAAGTTTAGGTTCATGTTTGACCTAGTTTCAAACAACAGGTTCATGTCTGACTCGAAGTTTAGGTTCATGTTTGACCTGGTTTCAAACAACGGGTTCATGTCTGACTTGATGTTTAGGTTCATATTTGACTTGGTTTTAAACAACGGGTTCATGTCTGACTCGAAGTTTAGGTTCATGTTTGACCTAGTTTCAAACAACGGTTTCATGTCTGACTCGAAGTTTAGGTTCATGTTTGACCTGGTTTCAAACAACGGGTTCATGTCTGACTCGAAGTTTAAGTTCATGTTTGACCTGGCCTCGAATGACGGGTTCATGTCTGACTCGACGTTAAGGATCATGTTTGACCTGGTTTCAAACTACGGGTTCATGTCTGACTCAAAGTTTAGGTTCATGTTTGACCTTGTTTCAAACGACGGGTTCATGTCTGACTCGATATTTAGGTTCATGTTTGACCTGGTTTCAAACAACGGGTTCATGTCTGACTCGAAGTTTAGGTTCATGTTTGACCTAGTTTCAAACAACGGGTTCATGTTTGATTCGAAGTTTAGGTTCATGTTTGACATGGTTTCAAACAACGGGTTCATGTCTGACTCGAAGTTTAGTTTCATGTTTGACCTGAGTTCCAACAACGGGTTCATGTCTGACTCGAAGTTTAGGTTCATGTTTGACCTGGTTTCAAACAACGGGTTCATGTCTGACTCGAAGTTTAGGTTCATGTTTGACCTGGTTTCAAACGACGGGTTCATGTCTGACTTGATGTTTAGGTTCATGTTTGACCTGGTTTCAATCAATGGGTTCATGTCTGACTCGAAGTTTAGGTTCATGTTTGACCTAGTTTCAAACAACGGGTTCATATCTGACTCGAAGTTTAAGTTCATGTTTGACCTGGTTTCAAACAACGGGTTCATGTCTGACTCGAAGTTGAAGTTCATGTTTGACCTTGTTTCAAACGACAGGTTCATGTCTGACTCGATGTTTAGGTTGATGTTTGACCTGGTTTCAAACAACGGGCTCATGTCTGACTCGAAGTTTAGGTTCATGTTTGACCTAGTTTTAAACAACGGGTTCATGTTTGATTCGAAGTTTAGGTTCATGTTTGACATGGTTTCAAACAACGGGTTCATGTCTGACTCGAAGTTTAGTTTCATGTTGGACCTGAGTTCCAACAACGGGTTCATGTCTGACTCGAAGTTTAGGTTCATGTTTGACCTGGTTTCAAAAAACGGGTTCATGTCTGACTCGAAGTTTAGGTTCATGTTTGACCTGGTTTCCAACGACGGGTTCGTGTCTGACTTGATGTTTAGGATCATGTTTGACCTGGTTTCAATCAATGGGTTCATGTCTGACTCGAAGTTTAGGTTCATGTTTGACCTGGCTTCAAATGACGGGTTCATGTCTGACTCGATGTTTAGGATCGTGTTTGACCTCGTTTCAAACAACGGGTTCATGTCTGACTCGAAGTTTAGGTTCATGTTTGACCTTGTTTCAAACGACGGGTTCATGTCTGTCTCGATGTTTAGGTTCATGTTTGACCTGGTTTCAAACAACGAGTTCATGTCTGACTCGAAGTTTAGTTTCATGTTTGACCTGAGTTCCAACAACGGGTTCATGTCTGACTCGAAGTTTAGGTTCATGTTTGACCTGGTTTCAAACAACGGGTTCATATCTGACTCGAAGTTTAGGTTCATGTTTGACCTGGTTTCAAACGACGGGTTCATGTCTGACTTGATGTTTAGGTTCATGTTTGTCCTGGTTTCAAACAACGGGTTCATTTCTGACTCGAAGTTTAGGTTCATGTTTGACCAAGTTTCAAACAACGGGTTCATGTCTGACTCGAAGTTTAGGTTCATGTTTGACCTGGTTTCAAACAACGGGTTCATGTCTGACTCAAAGTTTAAGTTCATGTTTGACCTGGCTTCAAATGACGGGTTCATGTCTGACTCGAAGTTTAGGTTCATGTTTGACCTGGTTTCAAACAACAGGTTCATGTCTGACTCAAAGTTTAGGTTCATGTTTGACCTGGTTTCAAACAACGGGTTCATGTCTGACTTGATGTTTAGGTTCATATTTGACTTGGTTTCAAACAACGGGTTCATGTCTGACTCGAAGTTTAGGTTCATGTTTGACCTAGTTTCAAACAACGGGTTCATATCTGACTCGAAGTTTAGGTTCATGTTTGACCTGGTTTCAAACAACGGGTTCATGTGTGACTCGAAGTTTAAGTTCATGTTTGACCTGGCTTCGAATGACGGGTTCATGTCGGACTCGACGTTTAGGATCATGTTTGACCTGGTTTCAAACTACGGGTTCATGTCTGACTCGAAGTTTAGGTTCATGTTTGACCTTGTTTCAAACGACGGGTTCATGTCTGACTCGATGTTTAGGTTCTTGTTTGACCTGGTTTCAAACAACGGGTTCATGTCTGACTCGAAGTTTAGGTTCATGTTTGACCTAGTTTCAAACAACGGGTTCATGTTTGATTCGAAGTTTAGGTTCATGTTTGACTTGGTTTCAAACAACGGGTTCATGTCTGACTCGATGTTTAGTTTCATGTTTGACCTGAGTTCCAACAATGGGTTCATGTCTGACTCGAAGTTTAGGTTCATGTTTGACCTGGTTTCAAACAACGGGTTCATGTCTGACTCGAAGTTTAGGTTCATGTTTGACCTGGTTTCAAACAACGGGTTCATGTCTGACTCGAAGTTTAAGTTCATGTTTGACCTGGCCTCGAATGACGGGTTCATGTCTGACTCGACGTTAAGGATCATGTTTGACCTGGTTTCAAACTACGGGTTCATGTCTGACTCGAAGTTTAGGTTCATGTTTGACCTTGTTTCAAACGACGGGTTCATGTCTGACTCGATATTTAGGTTCATGTTTGACCTGGTTTCAAACAACGGGTTCATGTCTGACTCGAAGTTTAGGTTCATGTTTGACCTAGTTTCAAACAACGGGTTCATGTTTGATTCGAAGTTTAGGTTCATGTTTGACATGGTTTCAAACAACGGGTTCATGTCTGACTCGAAGTTTAGTTTCATGTTTGACCTGAGTTCCAACAACGGGTTCATGTCTGACTCGAAGTTTAGGTTCATGTTTGACCTGGTTTCAAACAACGGGTTCATGTCTGACTCGAAGTTTAGGTTCATGTTTGACCTGGTTTCAAACGACGGGTTCATGTCTGACTTGATGTTTAGGTTCATGTTTGACCTGGTTTCAATCAATGGGTTCATGTCTGACTCGAAGTTTAGGTTCATGTTTGACCTAGTTTCAAACAACGGGTTCATATCTGACTCGAAGTTTAAGTTCATGTTTGACCTAGTTTCAAACAACGGGTTCATGTCTGACTCGAAGTTGAAGTTCATGTTTGACCTTGTTTCAAACGACAGGTTCATGTCTGACTCGATGTTTAGGTTGATGTTTGACCTGGTTTCAAACAACGGGCTCATGTTTGACTCGAAGTTTAGGTTCATGTTTGACCTAGTTTTAAACAACGGGTTCATGTTTGATTCGAAGTTTAGGTTCATGTTTGACATGGTTTCAAACAACGGGTTCATGTCTGACTCGAAGTTTAGTTTCATGTTGGACCTGAGTTCCAACAACGGGTTCATGTCTGACTCGAAGTTTAGGTTCATGTTTGACCTGGTTTCAAAAAACGGGTTCATGTCTGACTCGAAGTTTAGGTTCATGTTTGACCTAGTTTCCAACGACGGGTTCGTGTCTGACTTGATGTTTAGGATCATGTTTGACCTGGTTTCAATAAATGGGTTCATGTCTGACTCGAAGTTTAGGTTCATGTTTGACCTAGTTTCAAACAACGGGTTCATGTCTGACTCGAAGTTTAGGTTCATGTTTGACCTGGTTTCAAAAAACGGGTTCATGTCTGACTCGAAGTTTAGGTTCATGTTTGACCTGGTTTCCAACGGCGGGTTCGTGTCAGACTTGATGTTTAGGATCATGTTTGACCTGGTTTCAATCAATGGGTTCATGTCTGACTCGAAGTTTAGGTTCATGTTTGACCTAGTTTCAAACAACGGGTTCATGTCTGACTCGAAGTTTAGGTTCATGTTTGACCTGGTTTCAAACAACGGGTTCATGTCTGACTCGAAGTTTAAGTTCATGTTTGACCTGGCTTCAAATGACGGGTTCATGTCTGACTCGATGTTTAGGATCGTGTTTGACCTCGTTTCAAACAACGGGTTCATGTCTGACTCGAAGTTTAGGTTCATGTTTGACCTTGTTTCAAACGACGGGTTCATGTCTGTCTCGATGTTTAGGTTCATGTTTGACCTGGTTTCAAACAACGAGTTCATGTCTGACTCGAAGTTTAGTTTCATGTTTGACCTGAGTTCCAACAACGGGTTCATGTCTGACTCGAAGTTTAGGTTCATGTTTGACCTGGTTTCAAACAACGGGTTCATATCTGACTCGAAGTTTAGGTTCATGTTTGACCTGGTTTCAAACGACGGGTTCATGTCTGACTTGATGTTTAGGTTCATGTTTGTCCTGGTTTCAAACAACGGGTTCATTTCTGACTCGAAGTTTAGGTTCATGTTTGACCAAGTTTCAAACAACGGGTTCATGTCTGACTCGAAGTTTAGGTTCATGTTTGACCTGGTTTCAAACAACGGGTTCATGTCTGACTCAAAGTTTAAGTTCATGTTTGACCTGGCTTCAAATGACGGGTTCATGTCTGACTCGAAGTTTAGGTTCATGTTTGACCTGGTTTCAAACAACAGGTTCATGTCTGACTCGAAGTTTAGGTTCATGTTTGACCTGGTTTCAAACAACGGGTTCATGTCTGACTTGATGTTTAGGTTCATATTTGACTTGGTTTCAAACAACGGGTTCATGTCTGACTCGAAGTTTAGGTTCATGTTTGACCTAGTTTCAAACAACGGGTTCATATCTGACTCGAAGTTTAGGTTCATGTTTGACCTGGTTTCAAACAACGGGTTCATGTGTGACTCGAAGTTTAAGTTCATGTTTGACCTGGCTTCGAATGACGGGTTCATGTCGGACTCGACGTTTAGGATCATGTTTGACCTGGTTTCAAACTATGGGTTCATGTCTGACTCGAAGTTTAGGTTAATGTTTGACCTTGTTTCAAACGACGGGTTCATGTCTGACTCGATGTTTAGGTTCAGGTTTGACCTGGTTTCAAACAACGGGTTCATGTCTGACTCGAAGTTTAGGTTCATGTTTGACCTAGTTTCAAACAACGGGTTCATGTTTGATTCGAAGTTTAGGTTCATGTTTGACTTGGTTTCAAACAACGGGTTCATGTCTGACTCGATGTTTAGTTTCATGTTTGACCTGAGTTCCAACAATGGGTTCATGTCTGACTCGAAGTTTAGGTTCATGTTTGACCTGGTTTCAAACAACGGGTTCATGTCTGACTCGAAGTTTAGGTTCATGTTTGACCTGGTTTCAAACAACGGGTTCATGTCTGACTTGATGTTTAGGTTCATGTTTGACCTGGTTTCAATCAATGGGTTCATGTCTGACTCGAAGTTTAGGTTCATGTTTGACCTAGTTTCAAACAACGGGTTCATATCTGACTCGAAGTTTAGGTTCATGTTTGACCTGGTTTCAAACAACGGGTTCATGTCTGACTCGAAGTTGAAGTTCATGTTTGACCTGGCTTCAAATGACGGGTTCATGTCTGACTTGGAGTTTAGGTTCATGTTTGACCTGGTTTCGAACAACAGGTTCATGTCTGACTCGAAGTTTAGGTTCATGTTTGACCTGGTTTCAAACAACGGGTTCATGTCTGACTCGAAGTTTAGGTTCAGGTTTGACCTGATTTCAAACGACGGGTTCATGTCTGACTCGAAGCTTAGGTTCATGTTTGACCTGGTTCAAATGACGAGTTCATGTCAGACTCGAAGTTTAGGTTCATGTTTGACCTAGTTTCAAACAACGGGTTCAAGTCGGACTCGAAGTTTAGTTTCATGTTTGACCTGAGTTCCAACAACGGGTTCATGTTTGACTCGAAGTTTAGGTTCATGTTTGACCTGGTTTCAAACAACGGGTTCATGTCTGACTCGAAGTTTAGGTTCATGTTTGACCTCGATTCAAACATCGGGTTCATGTCTGACTTGATGTTTAGGTTCATGTTTGTCCTAGTTTCAAACAACGGGTTCATGTCTGACTCGAAGTTTAGGTTCATGTTTGACCTAGTTTCAAACAACGGGTTCATGTCTGACTCGAAGTCTAGGTTCATGTTTGACCTGGTTTCAAACAACGGGTTCATGTCTGACTCGAAGTTTAAGTTCATGTTTGACCTGGCTTCAAATGACGGGTTCATGTCTGACTCGAAGTTTAGGTTCATGTTTGACCTTGTTTCAAACAACAGGTTCATGTCTGACTCGAAGTTTAGGTTCATGTTTAACCTAGTTTCAAACAACGGGTTCATGTCTGACTCAAAGTTTAGGTTCAGGTTTGTCCTGGTTTCAAACGACGGGTTCATGTCTGACTCGAAGCTTAGGTTCATGTTTGACCTGGTTCAAATGACGGGTTCATGTCTGACTCGAAGTTTAGGTTCATGTTTGACCTGGTTTCAAACAACTGGTTCATGTCTGACTCGAAGTTTAGGTTCATGTTTGACCTGGTTTCAAACAACGGGTTCATGTCTGACCCGAAGTTTAAGTTCATGTTTGACCTGACTTCAAATGACGGGTTCATGTCTGACACGATGTTTAGGATCATGTTTGACCTGGTTTTAAACAACGGGTTCATGTCTGACTCGAAGTTTAGGTTCATGTTTGACCTTGTTTCAAACGACGGTTTCATGTCTGTCTCGATGTTTAGGTTCATGTTTGACCTGGTTTCAAACAACGAGTTCATGTCTGACTCGAAGTTTAGTTTCATGTTTGACCTGAGTTCCAACAACGGGTTCATGTCTGACTCGAAGTTTTGGTTCATGTTTGACCTGGTTTCAAACAAAGGGTTCATATCTGACTCGAAGTTTAGGTTCATGTTTGACCAGTTTTCAAACGACGGGTTCATGTCTGACTTGATGTTTAGGTTCATGTTTGTCCTGGTTTCAAACAACGGGCACATGTCTGACTCGAAGTTTAGGTTCATGTTTGACCTGGTTTCAAACAACGGGTTCATGTCTGACTCAAAGTTTAAGTTCATGTTTGACCTGGCTTCAAATGACGGGATCATGTCTGACTCGAAGTTTAGGTTCATGTTTGACCTGGTTTCAAACTACAGGTTCATGTCTGACTCGAAGTTTAGGTTCATGTTTGACCTGGTTTCAAACAACGGGTTCATGTCTCACTTGATGTTTAGGTTCATATTTGACTTGGTTTCAAACAACGGGTTCATGTCTGACTCGAAGCTTAGGTTCATGTTTGACCTAGTTTCAAACAACGGGTTCATGTCTGACTCGAAGTTTAGTTTCATGTTTGACCTGAGTTCCAACAACGGGTTCATGTCTGACTCGAAGTTTTGGTTCATGTTTGACCTGGTTTCAAACAAAGGGTTCATATCTGACTCGAAGTTTAGGTTCATGTTTGACCAGTTTTCAAACGACGGGTTCATGTCTGACTTGATGTTTAGGTTCATGTTTGTCCTGGTTTCAAACAACGGGCTCATGTCTGACTCGAAGTTTAGGTTCATGTTTGACCTGGTTTCAAACAACGGGTTCATGTCTGACTCAAAGTTTAAGTTCATGTTTGACCTGGCTTCAAATGACGGGATCATGTCTGACTCGAAGTTTAGGTTCATGTTTGACCTGGTTTCAAACTACAGGTTCATGTCTGACTCGAAGTTTAGGTTCATGTTTGACCTGGTTTCAAACAACGGGTTCATGTCTCACTTGATGTTTAGGTTCATATTTGACTTGGTTTCAAACAACGGGTTCATGTCTGACTCGAAGCTTAGGTTCATGTTTGACCTAGTTTCAAACAACGGGTTCATGTCTGACTCGAAGTTTAGGTTCATGTTTGACCTGGTTTCAAACAACGGGTTCATGTCTGACTCGAAGTTTAAGTTCATGTTTCACCTGGCTTCAAATAACGGGTTCATGTCTGACTCGACGTTTAGGATCATGTTTGACCTGGTTTCAAACAACGGGTTCATGTCTGACTCGAAGTTTAGGTTCATGTTTGACCTTGTTTCAAACGACGGGTTCATGTCTGACTCGATGTTTAGGTTCATGTTTGACCTGGTTTCAATCAATGGGTTCATGTCTGACTCGAAGTTTAGGTTCATGTTTGACCTAGTTTCAAACAACGGGTTCATGTTTGATTCGAAGTTTAGGTTCATGTTTGACATGGTTTCAAACAACGGGTTCATGTCTGACTCGAAGTTTAGTTTCATGTTTGACCTGAGTTCCAACAATGGGTTCATGTCTGACTCGAAGTTTAGGTTCATGTTTGACCTGGTTTCAAAAAACGGGTTCATGTCTGACTCGAAGTTTAGGTTCATGTTTGACCTGGTTTCAAACGACGGGTTCATGTCTGACTTGATGTTTAGGATCATGTTTGACCTGGTTTCAATCAATGGGTTCATGTCTGACTCGAAGTTTAGGTTCATGTTTGACCTAGTTTCAAACAACGGGTTCATGTCTGACTCTAAGTTTAGGTTAATGTTTGACCTGGTTTCAAACAACAGGTTCATGTCTGACTCGAAGTTGAAGTTCATGTTTGACCTGGCTTCAAATGACGGGTTCATGTCTGACTCGGAGTTTAGGTTCATGTTTGACCTGGTTTCAAACAACAGGTTCATGTCTGACTCGAAGTTTAGGTTCATGTTTGACTTGGTTTCAAACAACGGGTTCATATCTGACTCGATGTTTAGGTTCAGGTTTGACCTGGTTTCAAACGACGGGTTCATGTCTGACTGGAAGCTTAGGTTCATGTTTGACCTGGTTCAAACGACGAGTTCATGTCAGACTCGAAGTTTAGGTTCATGTTTGACCTAGTTTCAAACAACGGGTTCAAGTCTGACTCGAAGTTTAGTTTCATGTTTGACCTGAGTTCCAACAACGGGTTCATGTCTTACTCGAAGTTTAGGTTCATGTTTGACCTGGTTTCAAACAACGGGTTCATGTCTGACTCGAAGTTTAGGTTCATGTTTGACCTGGTTTCAAACGACGGGATCATGCCTGACTTGATGTTTAGGATCATGTTTGACATGGTTTCAATCAATGGGTTCATGTCTGACTCGAAGTTTAGGTTCATGTTTGACCTAGTTTCAAACAACGGGTTCATGTCTGACTCGAAGTTTAGGTTCATGTTTGACCTGGTTTCAAACAACGGGTTCATGTCTGACTCGAAGTTGAAGTTCATGTTTGACCTGGCTTCAAATGACGGGTTCATGTCTGACTCGGAGTTTAGGTTCATGTTTGACCTGGTTTCAAACAACAGGTTCATGTCTGACTTGATGTTTAGGTTCATATTTGACTTGGTTTCAAACAACGGGTTCATGTCTGACTCGAAGTTTAGGTTCATGTTTGACCTAGTTTCAAACAACGGGTTCATGTCTGACTCGAAGTTTAGGTTCATGTTTGACCTGGTTTCAAACAACGGGTTCATGTCTGACTCGAAGTTGAAGTTCATGTTTGACCTGGCTTCAAATGACGGGTTCATGTCTGACTCGGAGTTTAGGTTCATGTTTGACCTGGTTTCAAACAACAGGTTCATGTCTGACTTGATGTTTAGGTTCATATTTGACTTGGTTTCAAACAACGGGTTCATGTCTGACTCGAAGTTTAGGTTCATGTTTGACCTAGTTTCAAACAACGGGTTCATGTCTGACTTGAAGTTTAGGTTCATGTTTGACCTGGTTTCAAACAACGGGTTCATGTCTGACTCAAAGTTTAAGTTCATGTTTCACCTGGCTTCAAATGACGGGTTCATGTCTGACTCGACGTTTAGGATCATGTTTGACCTGGTTTCAAACAACGGGTTCATGTCTGACTCGAAGTTTAGGTTCATGTTTGACCTGGTTTCAAACGACGGGATCATGCCTGACTTGATGTTTAGGATCATGTTTGACATGGTTTCAATCAATGGGTTCATGTCTGACTCGAAGTTTAGGTTCATGTTTGACCTAGTTTCAAACAACGGGCTCATGTCTGACTCGAAGTTTAGGTTCATGTTTGACCTGGTTTCAAACAACGGGTTCATGTCTGACTCGAAGTTGAAGTTCATGTTTGACCTGGCTTCAAATGACGGGTTCATGTCTGACTCGGAGTTTAGGTTCATGTTTGACCTGGTTTCAAACAACAGGTTCATGTCTGACTTGATGTTTAGGTTCATATTTGACTTGGTTTCAAACAACGGGTTCATGTCTGACTCGAAGTTTAGGTTCATGTTTGACCTAGTTTCAAACAACGGGTTCATGTCTGACTTGAAGTTTAGGTTCATGTTTGACCTGGTTTCAAACAACGGGTTCATGTCTGACTCAAAGTTTAAGTTCATGTTTCACCTGGCTTCAAATGACGGGTTCATGTCTGACTCGACGTTTGGGATCATGTTTGACCTGGTTTCAATCAATGGGTTCATGTCTGACTCGAAGTTTAGGTTCATGTTTGACCTAGTTTCAAACAACGGGTTCATGTCTGACTCTAAGTTTAGGTTAATGTTTGACCTGGTTTCAAACAACAGGTTCATGTCTGACTCGAAGTTGAAGTTCATGTTTGACCTGGCTTCAAATGACGGGTTCATGTCTGACTCGGAGTTTAGGTTCATGTTTGACCTGGTTTCAAACAACAGGTTCATGTCTGACTCGAAGTTTAGGTTCATGTTTGACTTGGTTTCAAACAACGGGTTCATATCTGACTCGATGTTTAGGTTCAGGTTTGACCTGGTTTCAAACGACGGGTTCATGTCTGACTGGAAGCTTAGGTTCATGTTTGACCTGGTTCAAACGACGAGTTCATGTCAGACTCGAAGTTTAGGTTCATGTTTGACCTAGTTTCAAACAACGGGTTCAAGTCTGACTCGAAGTTTAGTTTCATGTTTGACCTGAGTTCCAACAACGGGTTCATGTCTTACTCGAAGTTTAGGTTCATGTTTGACCTGGTTTCAAACAACGGGTTCATGTCTGACTCGAAGTTTAGGTTCATGTTTGACCTGGTTTCAAACGACGGGATCATGCCTGACTTGATGTTTAGGATCATGTTTGACATGGTTTCAATCAATGGGTTCATGTCTGACTCGAAGTTTAGGTTCATGTTTGACCTAGTTTCAAACAACGGGTTCATGTCTGACTCGAAGTTTAGGTTCATGTTTGACCTGGTTTCAAACAACGGGTTCATGTCTGACTCGAAGTTGAAGTTCATGTTTGACCTGGCTTCAAATGACGGGTTCATGTCTGACTCAGAGTTTAGGTTCATGTTTGACCTGGTTTCAAACAACAGGTTCATGTCTGACTTGATGTTTAGGTTCATATTTGACTTGGTTTCAAACAACGGGTTCATGTCTGACTCGAAGTTTAGGTTCATGTTTGACCTAGTTTCAAACAACGGGTTCAAGTCTGACTCGAAGTTTAGGTTCATGTTTGACCTGGTTTCAAACAACGGGTTCATGTCTGACTCGAAGTTGAAGTTCATGTTTGACCTGGCTTCAAATGACGGGTTCATGTCTGACTCGGAGTTTAGGTTCATGTTTGACCTAGTTTCAAACAACGGGTTCATGTTTGATTCGAAGTTTAGGTTCATGTTTGACATGGTTTCAAACAACGGGTTCATGTCTGACTCGAAGTTTAGTTTCATGTTTGACCTGAGTTCCAACAATGGGTTCATGTCTGACTCGAAGTTTAGGTTCATGTTTGACCTGGTTTCAAAAAACGGGTTCATGTCTGACTCGAAGTTTAGGTTCATGTTTGACCTGGTTTCAAACGACGGGTTCATGTCTGACTTGATGTTTAGGATCATGTTTGACCTGGTTTCAATCAATGGGTTCATGTCTGACTCGAAGTTTAGGTTCATGTTTGACCTAGTTTCAAACAACGGGTTCATGTCTGACTCTAAGTTTAGGTTAATGTTTGACCTGGTTTCAAACAACAGGTTCATGTCTGACTCGAAGTTGAAGTTCATGTTTGACCTGGCTTCAAATGACGGGTTCATGTCTGACTCGGAGTTTAGGTTCATGTTTGACCTGGTTTCAAACAACAGGTTCATGTCTGACTCGAAGTTTAGGTTCATGTTTGACTTGGTTTCAAACAACGGGTTCATATCTGACTCGATGTTTAGGTTCAGGTTTGACCTGGTTTCAAACGACGGGTTCATGTCTGACTGGAAGCTTAGGTTCATGTTTGACCTGGTTCAAACGACGAGTTCATATCAGACTCGAAGTTTAGGTTCATGTTTGACCTAGTTTCAAACAACGGGTTCAAGTCTGACTCAAAGTTTAGTTTCATGTTTGACCTGAGTTCCAACAACGGGTTCATGTCTTACTCGAAGTTTAGGTTCATGTTTGACCTGGTTTCAAACAACGGGTTCATGTCTGACTCGAAGTTTAGGTTCATGTTTGACCTGGTTTCAAACGACGGGATCATGCCTGACTTGATGTTTAGGATCATGTTTGACATGGTTTCAATCAATGGGTTCATGTCTGACTCGAAGTTTAGGTTCATGTTTGACCTAGTTTCAAACAACGGGTTCATGTCTGACTCGAAGTTTAGGTTCATGTTTGACCTGGTTTCAAACAACGGGTTCATGTCTGACTCGAAGTTGAAGTTCATGTTTGACCTGGCTTCAAATGACGGGTTCATGTCTGACTCGGAGTTTAGGTTCATGTTTGACCTGGTTTCAAACAACAGGTTCATGTCTGACTTGATGTTTAGGTTCATATTTGACTTGGTTTCAAACAACGGGTTCATGTCTGACTCGAAGTTTAGGTTCATGTTTGACCTAGTTTCAAACAACGGGTTCATGTCTGACTCGAAGTTTAGGTTCATGTTTGACCTGGTTTCAAACAACGGGTTCATGTCTGACTCGAAGTTGAAGTTCATGTTTGACCTGGCTTCAAATGACGGGTTCATGTCTGACTCGGAGTTTAGGTTCATGTTTGACCTGGTTTCAAACAACAGGTTCATGTCTGACTTGATGTTTAGGTTCATATTTGACTTGGTTTCAAACAACGGGTTCATGTCTGACTCGAAGTTTAGGTTCATGTTTGACCTAGTTTCAAACAACGGGTTCATGTCTGACTTGAAGTTTAGGTTCATGTTTGACCTGGTTTCAAACAACGGGTTCATGTCTGACTCAAAGTTTAAGTTCATGTTTCACCTGGCTTCAAATGACGGGTTCATGTCTGACTCGACGTTTAGGATCATGTTTGACCTGGTTTCAAACAACGGGTTCATGTCTGACTCGAAGTTTAGGTTCATGTTTGACCTGGTTTCAAACGACGGGATCATGCCTGACTTGATGTTTAGGATCATGTTTGACATGGTTTCAATCAATGGGTTCATGTCTGACTCGAAGTTTAGGTTCATGTTTGACCTAGTTTCAAACAACGGGTTCATGTCTGACTCGAAGTTTAGGTTCATGTTTGACCTGGTTTCAAACAACGGGTTCATGTCTGACTCGAAGTTGAAGTTCATGTTTGACCTGGCTTCAAATGACGGGTTCATGTCTGACTCGAAGTTTAGGTTCATGTTTGACCTAGTTTCAAACATCGGGTTCATGTCTGACTTGAAGTTTAGGTTCATGTTTGACCTGGTTTCAAACAACGGGTTCATGTCTGACTCAAAGTTTAAGTTCATGTTTCACCTGGCTTCAAATGACGGGTTCATGTCTGACTCGACGTTTGGGATCATGTTTGACCTGGTTTCAATCAATGGGTTCATGTCTGACTCGAAGTTTAGGTTCATGTTTGACCTAGTTTCAAACAACGGGTTCATGTCTGACTCTAAGTTTAGGTTAATGTTTGACCTGGTTTCAAACAACAGGTTCATGTCTGACTCGAAGTTGAAGTTCATGTTTGACCTGGCTTCAAATGACGGGTTCATGTCTGACTCGGAGTTTAGGTTCATGTTTGACCTGGTTTCAAACAACAGGTTCATGTCTGACTCGAAGTTTAGGTTCATGTTTGACTTGGTTTCAAACAACGGGTTCATATCTGACTCGATGTTTAGGTTCAGGTTTGACCTGGTTTCAAACGACGGGTTCATGTCTGACTGGAAGCTTAGGTTCATGTTTGACCTGGTTCAAACGACGAGTTCATGTCAGACTCGAAGTTTAGGTTCATGTTTGACCTAGTTTCAAACAACGGGTTCAAGTCTGACTCGAAGTTTAGTTTCATGTTTGACCTGAGTTCCAACAACGGGTTCATGTCTTACTCGAAGTTTAGGTTCATGTTTGACCTGGTTTCAAACAACGGGTTCATGTCTGACTCGAAGTTTAGGTTCATGTTTGACCTGGTTTCAAACGACGGGATCATGCCTGACTTGATGTTTAGGATCATGTTTGACATGGTTTCAATCAATGGGTTCATGTCTGACTCGAAGTTTAGGTTCATGTTTGACCTAGTTTCAAACAACGGGTTCATGTCTGACTCGAAGTTTAGGTTCATGTTTGACCTGGTTTCAAACAACGGGTTCATGTCTGACTCGAAGTTGAAGTTCATGTTTGACCTGGCTTCAAATGACGGGTTCATGTCTGACTCGGAGTTTAGGTTCATGTTTGACCTGGTTTCAAACAACAGGTTCATGTCTGACTTGATGTTTAGGTTCATATTTGACTTGGTTTCAAACAACGGGTTCATGTCTGACTCGAAGTTTAGGTTCATGTTTGACCTAGTTTCAAACAACGGGTTCAAGTCTGACTCGAAGTTTAGGTTCATGTTTGACCTGGTTTCAAACAACGGGTTCATGTTTGACTCGAAGTTGAAGTTCATGTTTGACCTGGCTTCAAATGACGGGTTCATGTCTGACTCGGAGTTTAGGTTCATGTTTGACCTGGTTTCAAACAACAGGTTCATGTCTGACTTGATGTTTAGGTTCATATTTGACTTGGTTTCAAACAACAGGTTCATGTCTGACTCGAAGTTTAGGTTCATGTTTGACCTAGTTTCAAACAACGGGTTCATGTCTGACTTGAAGTTTAGGTTCATGTTTGACCTGGTTTCAAACAACGGGTTCATGTCTGACTCAAAGTTTAAGTTCATGTTTCACCTGGCTTCAAATGACGGGTTCATGTCTGACTCGACGTTTAGGATCATGTTTGACCTGGTTTCAAACAACGGGTTCATGTCTGACTCGAAGTTTAGGTTCATGTTTGACCTGGTTTCAAACGACGGGATCATGCCTGACTTGATGTTTAGGATCATGTTTGACATGGTTTCAATCAATGGGTTCATGTCTGACTCGAAGTTTAGGTTCATGTTTGACCTAGTTTCAAACAACGGGTTCATGTCTGACTCGAAGTTTAGGTTCATGTTTGACCTGGTTTCAAACAACGGGTTCATGTCTGACTCGAAGTTGAAGTTCATGTTTGACCTGGCTTCAAATGACGGGTTCATGTCTGACTCGGAGTTTAGGTTCATGTTTGACCTGGTTTCAAACAACAGGTTCATGTCTGACTTGATGTTTAGGTTCATATTTGACTTGGTTTCAAACACCGGGTTCATGTCTGACTCGAAGTTTAGGTTCATGTTTGACCTAGTTTCAAACAACGGGTTCATGTCTGACTTGAAGTTTAGGTTCATGTTTGACCTGGTTTCAAACAACGGGTTCATGTCTGACTCAAAGTTTAAGTTCATGTTTCACCTGGCTTCAAATGACGGGTTCATGTCTGACTCGACGTTTGGGATCATGTTTGACCTGGTTTCAAACAACGGGTTCATGTCTGACTCGAAGTTTAGGTTCATGTTTGACCTTGTTTTAAACGACGGGTTCATGTTTGACTCGATGTTTAGGTTCATGTTTGACCTGGTTTCAAACAACGGGTTCATGTCTGACTCGAAGTTTAGTTTCATGTTTGACCTGAGTTCCAACAATGGGTTCATGTCTGACTCGAAGTTTAGGTTCATGTTTGACCTGGTTTCAAAAAACGGGTTCATGTCTGACTCGAAGTTTAGGTTCATGTTTGACCTGGTTTCAAACGACGGGTTCATGTCTGACTTGATGTTTAGGATCATGTTTGACCTGGTTTCAATCAATGGGTTCATGTCTGACTCGAAGTTTAGGTTCATGTTTGACCTAGTTTCAAACAACGGGTTCATGTCTGACTCTAAGTTTAGGTTAATGTTTGACCTGGTTTCAAACAACAGGTTCATGTCTGACTCGAAGTTGAAGTTCATGTTTGACCTGGCTTCAAATGACGGGTTCATGTCTGACTCGGAGTTTAGGTTCATGTTTGACCTGGTTTGAAACAACAGGTTCATGTCTGACTCGAAGTTTAGGTTCATGTTTGACTTGGTTTCAAACAACGGGTTCATATCTGACTCGATGTTTAGGTTCAGGTTTGACCTGGTTTCAAACGACGGGTTCATGTCTGACTGGAAGCTTAGGTTCATGTTTGACCTGGTTCAAACGACGAGTTCATGTCAGACTCGAAGTTTAGGTTCATGTTTGACCTAGTTTCAAACAACGGGTTCAAGTCTGACTCGAAGTTTAGTTTCATGTTTGACCTGAGTTCCAACAACGGGTTCATGTCTTACTCGAAGTTTAGGTTCATGTTTGACCTGGTTTCAAACAACGGGTTCATGTCTGACTCGAAGTTTAGGTTCATGTTTGACCTGGTTTCAAACGACGGGATCATGCCTGACTTGATGTTTAGGATCATGTTTGACATGGTTTCAATCAATGGGTTCATGTCTGACTCGAAGTTTAGGTTCATGTTTGACCTAGTTTCAAACAACGGGTTCATGTCTGACTCGAAGTTTAGGTTCATGTTTGACCTGGTTTCAAACAACGGGTTCATGTCTGACTCGAAGTTGAAGTTCATGTTTGACCTGGCTTCAAATGACGGGTTCATGTCTGACTCGGAGTTTAGGTTCAGGTTTGACCTGGTTTCAAACAACAGGTTCATGTCTGACTTGATGTTTAGGTTCATATTTGACTTGGTTTCAAACAACGGGTTCATGTCTGACTCGAAGTTTAGGTTCATGTTTGACCTAGTTTCAAACAACGGGTTCATGTCTGACTCGAAGTTTAGGTTCATGTTTGACCTGGTTTCAAACAACGGGTTCATGTCTGACTCGAAGTTGAAGTTCATGTTTGACCTGGCTTCAAATGACGGGTTCATGTCTGACTCGGAGTTTAGGTTCAGGTTTGACCTGGTTTCAAACAACAGGTTCATGTCTGACTTGATGTTTAGGTTCATATTTGACTTGGTTTCAAACAACGGGTTCATGTCTGACTCGAAGTTTAGGTTCATGTTTGACCTAGTTTCAAACAACGGGTTCATGTCTGACTTGAAGTTTAGGTTCATGTTTGACCTGGTTTCAAACAACGGGTTCATGTCTGACTCAAAGTTTAAGTTCATGTTTCACCTGGCTTCAAATGACGGGTTCATGTCTGACTCGACGTTTAGGATCATGTTTGACCTGGTTTCAAACTACGGGTTCATGTCTGACTCGAAGTTTAGGTTCATGTTTGACCTGGTTTCAAACGACGGGATCATGCCTGACTTGATGTTTAGGATCATGTTTGACATGGTTTCAATCAATGGGTTCATGTCTGACTCGAAGTTTAGGTTCATGTTTGACCTAGTTTCAAACAACGGGTTCATGTCTGACTCGAAGTTTAGGTTCATGTTTGACCTGGTTTCAAGCAACGGGTTCATGTCTGACTCGAAGTTGAAGTTCATGTTTGACCTGGCTTCAAATGACGGGTTCATGTCTGACTCGGAGTTTAGGTTCATGTTTGACCTGGTTTCAAACAACAGGTTCATGTCTGACTTGATGTTTAGGTTCATATTTGACTTGGTTTCAAACAACGGGTTCATGTCTGACTCGAAGTTTAGGTTCATGTTTGACCTAGTTTCAAACAACGGGTTCATGTCTGACTTGAAGTTTAGGTTCATGTTTGACCTGGTTTCAAACAACGGGTTCATGTCTGACTCAAAGTTTAAGTTCATGTTTCACCTGGCTTCAAATGACGGGTTCATGTCTGACTCGACGTTTAGGATCATGTTTGACCTGGTTTCAAACAACGGGTTCATGTCTGACTCGAAGTTTAGGTTCATGTTTGACCTTGTTTTAAACGACGGGTTCATGTCTGACTCGAAGTTTAGGTTCATGTTTGACCTGGATTCAAACAACGGGTTCATGTCTGACTCGAAGTTGAAGTTCATGTTTGACCTGGCTTCAAATGACGGGTTCATGTCTGACTCGGAGTTTAGGTTCATGTTTGACCTGGTTTCAAACAACAGGTTCATGTCTGACTTGATGTTTAGGTTCATATTTGACTTGGTTTCAAACAACGGGTTCATGTCTGACTCGAAGTTTAGGTTCATGTTTGACCTAGTTTCAAACAACGGGTTCATGTCTGACTTGAAGTTTAGGTTCATGTTTGACCTGGTTTCAAACAACGGGTTCATGTCTGACTCAAAGTTTAAGTTCATGTTTCACCTGGCTTCAAATGACGGGTTCATGTCTGACTCGACGTTTAGGATCATGTTTGACCTGGTTTCAAACAACGGGTTCATGTCTGACTCGAAGTTTAGGTTCATGTTTGACCTGGTTTCAAACGACGGGATCATGCCTGACTTGATGTTTAGGATAATGTTTGACATGGTTTCAATCAATGGGTTCATGTCTGACTCGAAGTTTAGGTTCATGTTTGACCTAGTTTCAAACAACGGGTTCATGTCTGACTCGAAGTTTAGGTTCATGTTTGACCTGGTTTCAAACAACGGGTTCATGTCTGACTCGAAGTTGAAGTTCATGTTTGACCTGGCTTCAAATGACGGGTTCATGTCTGACTCGGAGTTTAGGTTCATGTTTGACCTGGTTTCAAACAACAGGTTCATGTCTGACTTGATGTTTAGGTTCATATTTGACTTGGTTTCAAACAACGGGTTCATGTCTGACCCGAAGTTTAGGTTCATGTTTGACCTAGTTTCAAACAACGGGTTCATGTCTGACTTGAAGTTTAGGTTCATGTTTGACCTGGTTTCAAACAACGGGTTCATGTCTGACCCAAAGTTTAAGTTCATGTTTCACCTGGCTTCAAATGACGGGTTCATGTCTGACTCGACGTTTAGGATCATGTTTGACCTGGTTTCAAACAACGGGTTCATGTCTGACTCGAAGTTTAGGTTCATGTTTGACCTGGTTTCAAACAACGGGTTCATGTCTGACTCGAAGTTGAAGTTCATGTTTGACCTGGCTTCAAATGACGGGTTCATGTCTGACTCGGAGTTTAGGTTCAGGTTTGACCTGGTTTCAAACAACAGGTTCATGTCTGACTTGATGTTTAGGTTCATATTTGACTTGGTTTCAAACAACGGGTTCATGTCTGACTCGAAGTTTAGGTTCATGTTTGACCTAGTTTCAAACAACGGGTTCATGTCTGACTCGAAGTTTAGGTTCATGTTTGACCTGGTTTCAAACAACGGGTTCATGTCTGACTCGAAGTTGAAGTTCATGTTTGACCTGGCTTCAAATGACGGGTTCATGTCTGACTCGGAGTTTAGGTTCAGGTTTGACCTGGTTTCAAACAACAGGTTCATGTCTGACTTGATGTTTAGGTTCATATTTGACTTGGTTTCAAACAACGGGTTCATGTCTGACTCGAAGTTTAGGTTCATGTTTGACCTAGTTTCAAACAACGGGTTCATGTCTGACTTGAAGTTTAGGTTCATGTTTGACCTGGTTTCAAACAACGGGTTCATGTCTGACTCAAAGTTTAAGTTCATGTTTCACCTGGCTTCAAATGACGGGTTCATGTCTGACTCGACGTTTAGGATCATGTTTGACCTGGTTTCAAACTACGGGTTCATGTCTGACTCGAAGTTTAGGTTCATGTTTGACCTGGTTTCAAACGACGGGATCATGCCTGACTTGATGTTTAGGATCATGTTTGACATGGTTTCAATCAATGGGTTCATGTCTGACTCGAAGTTTAGGTTCATGTTTGACCTAGTTTCAAACAACGGGTTCATGTCTGACTCGAAGTTTAGGTTCATGTTTGACCTGGTTTCAAGCAACGGGTTCATGTCTGACTCGAAGTTGAAGTTCATGTTTGACCTGGCTTCAAATGACGGGTTCATGTCTGACTCGGAGTTTAGGTTCATGTTTGACCTGGTTTCAAACAACAGGTTCATGTCTGACTTGATGTTTAGGTTCATATTTGACTTGGTTTCAAACAACGGGTTCATGTCTGACTCGAAGTTTAGGTTCATGTTTGACCTAGTTTCAAACAACGGGTTCATGTCTGACTTGAAGTTTAGGTTCATGTTTGACCTGGTTTCAAACAACGGGTTCATGTCTGACTCAAAGTTTAAGTTCATGTTTCACCTGGCTTCAAATGACGGGTTCATGTCTGACTCGACGTTTAGGATCATGTTTGACCTGGTTTCAAACAACGGGTTCATGTCTGACTCGAAGTTTAGGTTCATGTTTGACCTTGTTTTAAACGACGGGTTCATGTCTGACTCGAAGTTTAGGTTCATGTTTGACCTGGATTCAAACAACGGGTTCATGTCTGACTCGAAGTTGAAGTTCATGTTTGACCTGGCTTCAAATGACGGGTTCATGTCTGACTCGGAGTTTAGGTTCATGTTTGACCTGGTTTCAAACAACAGGTTCATGTCTGACTTGATGTTTAGGTTCATATTTGACTTGGTTTCAAACAACGGGTTCATGTCTGACTCGAAGTTTAGGTTCATGTTTGACCTAGTTTCAAACAACGGGTTCATGTCTGACTTGAAGTTTAGGTTCATGTTTGACCTGGTTTCAAACAACGGGTTCATGTCTGACTCAAAGTTTAAGTTCATGTTTCACCTGGCTTCAAATGACGGGTTCATGTCTGACTCGACGTTTAGGATCATGTTTGACCTGGTTTCAAACAACGGGTTCATGTCTGACTCGAAGTTTAGGTTCATGTTTGACCTGGTTTCAAACGACGGGATCATGCCTGACTTGATGTTTAGGATAATGTTTGACATGGTTTCAATCAATGGGTTCATGTCTGACTCGAAGTTTAGGTTCATGTTTGACCTAGTTTCAAACAACGGGTTCATGTCTGACTCGAAGTTTAGGTTCATGTTTGACCTGGTTTCAAACAACGGGTTCATGTCTGACTCGAAGTTGAAGTTCATGTTTGACCTGGCTTCAAATGACGGGTTCATGTCTGACTCGGAGTTTAGGTTCATGTTTGACCTGGTTTCAAACAACAGGTTCATGTCTGACTTGATGTTTAGGTTCATATTTGACTTGGTTTCAAACAACGGGTTCATGTCTGACCCGAAGTTTAGGTTCATGTTTGACCTAGTTTCAAACAACGGGTTCATGTCTGACTTGAAGTTTAGGTTCATGTTTGACCTGGTTTCAAACAACGGGTTCATGTCTGACCCAAAGTTTAAGTTCATGTTTCACCTGGCTTCAAATGACGGGTTCATGTCTGACTCGACGTTTAGGATCATGTTTGACCTGGTTTCAAACAACGGGTTCATGTCTGACTCGAAGTTTAGGTTCATGTTTGACCTTGTTTTAAACGACGGGTTCATGTCTGACTCGATGTTTAGGTTCATGTTTGACCTGGTTTCAAACAACGGGTTCATGTCTGACTCGAAGTTTAGGTTCATGTTTGACCTAGTTTCAAACAACGGGTTCATGTTTGATTCGAAGTTTAGGTTCATGTTTAACATGGTTTCAAACAACGGGTTCATGTCTGACTCGAAGTTTAGTTTCATGTTTGACCTGAGTTCCAACAACGGGTTCATGTCTGACTCGAAGTTTAGGTTCATATTTGACCTGGTTTCAAAAAACGGGTTCATGTCTGACTCGAAGTTTAGGTTCATGTTTGACCTGGTTTCAAACGACGGGTTCATGTCTGACTTGATGTTTAGGATCATGTTTGACCTGGTTTCAATCAATGGGTTCATGTCTGACTCGAAGTTTAGGTTCATGTTTGACCTAGTTTCAAACAACGGGTTCATGTCTGACTCGAAGTTTAGGTTCATGTTTGACCTAGTTTCAAACAACGGGTTCATGTTTGATTCGAAGTTTAGGTTCATGTTTGACATGGTTTCAAACAACGGGTTCATGTCTGACTCGAAGTTTAGTTTCATGTTTGACCTGAGTTCCAACAAAGGGTTCATGTCTGACTCGAAGTTTAGGTTCATGTTTGACCTGGTTTCAAAAAACGGGTTCATGTCTGACTCGAAGTTTAGGTTCATGTTTGACCTGGTTTCAAACGACGGGTTCATGTCTGACTTGATGTTTAGGATCATGTTTGACCTGGTTTCAATCAATGGGTTCATGTCTGACTCGAAGTTTAGGTTCATGTTTGACCTAGTTTCAAACAACGGGTTCATGTCTGACTCTAAGTTTAGGTTAATGTTTGACCTGGTTTCAAACAACAGGTTCATGTCTGACTCGAAGTTGAAGTTCATGTTTGACCTGGCTTCAAATGACGGGTTCATGTCTGACTCGTAGTTTAGGTTCATGTTTGACCTGGTTTCAAACAACAGGTTCATGTCTGACTCGAAGTTTAGGTTCATGTTTGACTTGGTTTCAAACAACGGGTTCATGTCTGACTCGATGTTTAGGTTCATGTTTGACCTGGTTTCAAACGACGGGTTCATGTCTGACTCGAAGCTTAGGTTCATGTTTGACCTGGTTCAAACGACGAGTTCATCTCAGACTAGAAGTTTAGGTTCATGTTTGACCTAGTTTCAAACAACGGGTTCAAGTCTGACTCGAAGTTTAGTTTCATGTTTGACCTGAGTTCCAACAACGGGTTCATGTCTGACTCGAAGTTTAGGTTCATGTTTGACCAGGTTTCAAACGACGGGTTCATGTCTGATTCGATGTTTAGGATCATGTTTGACCTGGTTTCAATCAACGGGTTCACGTCTGACTCGAAGTTTAGGTTCATGTTTGACCTAGTTTCAAACAACGGGTTCATGTCTGACTCGAAGTTTAGGTTCATGTTTGACCTGGTTTCAAACAACGGGTTCATGTCTGACTCGAAGTTGAAGTTCATGTTTGACCTGGCTTCAAATGACGGGTTCATGTCTGACTCGGAGTTTAGGTTCATGTTTGACCAGGTTTTAAACGACGGGTTCATGTCTGATTCGATGTTTAGGATCATGTTTGACCTGGTTTCAATCAACGGGTTCATGTCTGACTCGAAGTTTAGGTTCATGTTTGACCTAGTTTCAAACAACGGTTTCATGTCTGACTCGAAGTTTAGGTTCATGTTTGACCTGGTTTCAAACAACGGGTTCATGTCTGACTCGAAGTTGAAGTTCATGTTTGACCTGGCTTCAAATGACGGGTTCATGTCTGACTCGGAGTTTAGGTTCATGTTTGACCTGGTTTCAAACAACAGGTTCATGTCTGACTCGAAGTTTAGGATCATGTTTGACTTGGTTTCAAACAACGGGTTCATGTCTGACTCGATGTTTAGGTTCAGGTTTGACCTGGTTTCACACGACGGGTTCATGTCTGACTCGAAGCTTAGGTTCATCTTTGACCTGGTTCAAATGACGAGTTCATGTCAGACTCGAAGTTTAGGTTCATGTTTGACTTGGTTTCAAACAACGGGTTCATGTCTGACTCGATGTTTAGGTTCAGGTTTGACCTGGTTTCAAACGACGGGTTCATGTCTGACTTGATGTTTAGGTTCATGTTTGACCTAGTTTCAAACAACGGGTTCATGTCTGACTCGAAGTTTAAGTTCATGTTTGACCTGGCTTTAAATGACGGGTTCATGTCTGACTCGAAGTTTAGGTTCATGTTTGACTTTGTTTCAAACAACAGGTTCATGTCTGACTCGAAGTTTAGGTTCATGTTTAACCTAGTTTCAAACAACGGGTTCATGTCTGACTCAAAGTTTAGGTTCAGGTTTGACCTGGTTTCAAACGACGGGTTCATGTCTGACTCGAAGCTTAGGTTCATGTTTGACCTGGTTCAAATGACGGGTTCATGTCTGACTCGAAGTTTAGGTTCATGTTTGACCTGGTTTCAAACAATTGGTTCATGTCTGACTCGAAGTTTAGTTTCATGTTTGACATGAGTTCCAACAACGGGTTCATGTCTGACTCGAAGTTTAGGTTCATGTTTGACCTGGTTTCAAACGACGGGTTCATGTCTGACTTGATGTTTAGGTTCATGTTTGTCCTGCTTTCAAACAACGGGTTCATGTCTGACTCGAAGTTTAGGCTCATGCTTGACCTGGTTTCAAATAATGGGTTCATGTCTGACTCGAAGTTTAGGTTCATGTTTGACCTGGTTTCAAACGACGGGTTCATGTCTGACTTGATGTTTAGGTTCATGTTTGACCTGGTTTCAAACAACAGGTTCATGTCTGACTTGATGTTTAGGTTCATATTTGACTTGGTTTCAAACAACGGGTTCATGTCTGACTCGAAGTTTAGGTTCATGTTTGACCTAGTTTCAAACAACGGGTTCATGTCTGACTTGAAGTTTAGGTTCATGTTTGACCTGGTTTCAAACAACGGGTTCATGTCTGACTCGAAGTTTAAGTTCATGTTTCACCTGGCTTCAAATGACGGGTTCATGTCTGACTCGACGTTTAGGATCATGTTTGACCTGGTTTCAAACAACGGGTTCATGTCTGACTCGAAGTTTAGGTTCATGTTTGACCTTGTTTCAAACGACGGGTTCATGTCTGACTCGATGTTTAAGTTCATGTTTGACCTGGTTTCAAACAACGGGTTCATGTCTGACTCGAAGTTTAGGTTCATGTTTGACCTAGTTTCAAACAACGGGTTCATGTTTGATTCGAAGTTTAGGTTCATGTTTGACATGGTTTCAAACAACGGGTTCATGTCTGACTCGAAGTTTAGTTTCATGTTTGACCTGAGTTCCAACAACGGGTTCATGTCTGACTCGAAGTTTAGGTTCATGTTTGACCTGGTTTCAAAAAACGGGTTCATGTCTGACTCGAAGTTTAGGTTCATGTTTGACCTGGTTTCAAACGACGGGTTCATGTCTGACTTGATGTTTAGGATCATGTTTGACCTGGTTTCAATCAATGGGTTCATGTCTGACTCGAAGTTTAGGTTCATGTTTGACCTAGTTTCAAACAACGGGTTCATGTCTGACTCGAAGTTTAGGTTAATGTTTGACCTGGTTTCAAACAACAGGTTCATGTCTGACTCAAAGTTGAAGTTCATGTTTGACCTGGCTTCAAATGACGGGTTCATGTCTGACTCGGAGTTTAGGTTCATGTTTGACCTAGTTTCAAACAACAGGTTCATGTCTGACTCGAAGTTTAGGTTCATGTTTGACTTGGTTTCAAACAACGGGTTCATGTCTGACTCGATGTTTAGGTTCAGGTTTGACCTGGTTTCAAACGACGGGTTCATGTCTGACTCGAAGCTTAGGTTCATGTTTGACCTGGTTCAAACGACGAGTTCATGTCAGACTCGAAGTTTAGGTTCATGTTTGACCTAGTTTCAAACAACGGGTTCAAGTCTGACTCGAAGTTTAGTTTCATGTTTGACCTGAGTTCCAACAACGGGTTCATGTCTGACTCGAAGTTTAGGTTCATGTTTGACCTGGTTTCAAACAACGGGTTCATGTCTGACTCGAAGTTTAGGTTCATGTTTGACCTGGTTTCAAACGACGGGTTCATGTCTGACTTGATGTTTAGGATCATGTTTGACCTGGTTTCAATCAATGGGTTCATGTCTGACTCGAAGTTTAGGTTCATGTTTGACCTAGTTTCAAACAACGGGTTCATGTCTGACTCGAAGTTTAGGTTCATGTTTGACCTGGTTTCAAACAACGGGTTCATGTCTGACTCGAAGTTGAAGTTCATGTTTGACCTGGCTTCAAATGACGGGTTCATGTCTGACTCGGAGTTTAGGTTCATGTTTGACCTGGTTTCAAACAACAGGTTCATGTCTGACTCGAAGTTTAGGTTCATGTTTGACTTGGTTTCAAACAACGGGTTCATGTCTGACTCGAGGTTTAGGTTCAGGTTTGACCTGGTTTCACACGACGGGTTCATGTCTGACTCGAAGCTTAGGTTCATGTTTGACCTGGTTCAAATGACGAGTTCATGTCAGACTCGAAGTTTAGGTTCATGTTTGACTTGGTTTCAAACAACGGGTTCATGTCTGACTCGATGTTTAGGTTCAGGTTTGACCTGGTTTCAAACGACGGGTTCATGTCTGACTTGATGTTAAGGTTCATGTTTGACCTAGTTTCAAACAACGGGTTCATGTCTGACTCGAAGTTTAAGTTCATGTTTGACCTGGCTTTAAATGACGGGTTCATGTCTGACTCGAAGTTTAGGTTCATGTTTGACCTTGTTTCAAACAACAGGTTCATGTCTGACTCGAAGTTTAGGTTCATGTTTAACCTAGTTTCAAACAACGGGTTCATGTCTGACTCAAAGTTTAGGTTCAGGTTTGACCTGGTTTCAAACGACGGGTTCATGTCTGACTCGAAGCTTAGGTTCATGTTTGACCTGGTTCAAATGACGGGTTCATGTCTGACTCGAAGTTTAGGTTCATGTTTGACCTGGTTTCAAACAATTGGTTCATGTCTGACTCGAAGTTTAGTTTCATGTTTGACATGAGTTCCAACAACGGGTTCATGTCTGACTCGAAGTTTAGGTTCATGTTTGACCTGGTTTCAAACGACGGGTTCATGTCTGACTTGATGTTTAGGTTCATGTTTGTCCTGGTTTCAAACAACGGGTTCATGTCTGACTCAAAGTTTAGGCTCATGTTTGACCTGGTTTCAAACAATGGGTTCATGTCTGACTCGAAGTTTAGGTTCATGTTTGACCTGGTTTCAAACGACGGGTTCATGTCTGACTTGATGTTTAGGTTCATGTTTGACCTGGTTTCAATCAATGGGTTCTTGTCTGACTCGAAGTTTAGGTTCATGTTTGACCTAGTTTCAAACAACGGGTTCATGTCTGACTCGAAGTTTAGGTTCATGTTTGACCTGGTTTCAAACAACGAGTTCATGTCTGACTCGAAGTTGAAGTTCATGTTTGACCTGGCTTCAAATGACGGGTTCATGTCGGACTCGGAGTTTAGGTTCATGTTTGACCTGGTTTCAAACAACAGGTTCATGTCTGACTCGAAGTTTAGGTTCATGTTTGACCTGGTTTCAAACAACGGGTTCATGTCTGAGTCGATGTTTAGGTTCAGGTTTGACCTGGTTTCAAACGACGGGTTCATGTCTGACTCGAAGCTTAGGTTCATGTTTGACCTGGTTCAAATGACGAGTTCATGTCAGACTCGAAGTTTAGGTTCATGTTTGACCTAGTTTCAAACAACGGGTTCAAGTCTGACTCGAAGTTTAGTTTCATGTTTGACCTGAGTTCCAACAACGGGTTCATGTCTGACTCGAAGTTTAGGTTCATGTTTGACCTGGTTTCAAACAACGGGTTCATGTCTGACTCGAAGTTTAGGTTCATGTTTGACCTGGTTTCAAACAATGGGTTCATGTCTTACATGATGTTTAGGTTCATGTTTGTCCTAGTTTCAAACAACGGGTTCATGTCTGACTCGAAGTTTAGGTTCATGTTTGACCTAGTTTCAAACAACGGGTTCATGTCTGACTCGAAGTCTAGGTTCATGTTTGACCTGATTTCAAACAACGGGTTCATGTCTGACTCGAAGTTTAAGTTCATGTTTGACCTGGCTTCAAATGACGGGTTCATGTCTGACTCGAAGTTTAGGTTCATGTTTGACCTTATTTCAAACAACAGGTTCATGTCTGACTCAAAGTTTAGGTTCATGTTTAACCTAGTTTCAAACAACGGGTTCATGTCTGACTCAAAGTTTAGGTTCAGGTTTGACCTGGTTTCAAACGACGGGTTCATGTCTGACTCGAAGCTTAGGTTCATGTTTGACCTGGTTCAAATGACGGGTTCATGTCTGACTCAAATTTTAGGTTCATGTTTGACCTGGTTTCAACCAACTGGTTTATGTCTGACTCGAAGTTTAGTTTCATGGTTGACTTGAGTTCCAACAACGGGTTCATGTCTGACTCGAAGTTTAGGTTCATGTTTGACCTGGTTTCAAACGACGGGTTCATGTCTGACTTGATGTTTAGGTTCATGTTTGTCCTGGTTTCAAACAACGGGTTCATGTCTGACTCGAAGTTTAGGTTCATGTTTGACCTAGTTTCAAACAACGGGTTCATGTCTGACTCGAAGTTTAGGTTCATGTTTGACTTAGTTTCAAACAACGGGTTCATGTCTGACTCGAAGTTTAAGTTCATGTTTGACCTGGCTTCAAATGACGGGTTCATGTTTGACTCGAAGTTTAGGTTCATGTTTGACCTGGTTTCAAACAACAGGTTCATGTCTGACTCGAAGTTTAGGTTCATGTTTGACCTAGTTTCAAACAACGGGTTCATGTCTGACTCAAAGTTTAGGTTCAGGTTTGACCTGGTTTTAAACGACGGGTTCATGTCTGACTCGAAGCTTAGGTTCATGTTTGACCTGGTTCAAATGACGGGTTCATGTCTGACTCGAAGCTTAGGTTCATGTTTGACCTGGTTTCAAACAACTGGTTCATGTCTGACTCGAAGTTTAGTTTCATGTTTGACCTGAGTTCCAACAACGGGTTCATGTCTGACTCGAAGTTTAGGTTCATGTTTGACCTGGTTTCAAACGACGGGTTCATGTCTGACTTGATGTTTAGGTTCATGTTTGTCCTGGTTTCAAACAACGGGTTCATGTCTGACTCGAAGTTTAGGTTCATGTTTGACCTAGTTTCAAACAACGGGTTCATGTCTGACTCGAAGTTTAGGTTCATGTTTGACCTGGTTTCAAACAATGGGTTCATGTCTGACTTGATGTTTAGGTTCATGTTTGTCCTGGTTTCAAACAACGGGTTCATGTCTGACTCGAAGTTTAGGTTCATGTTTGACCTAGTTTCAAACAACGGGTTCATGTCTGACTCAAAGTCTAGGTTCATGTTTGACCTGGTTTCAAAAAACGGGTTCATGTCTGACTCGAAGTTTAAGTTCATGTTAGACCTGGCTTCAAATGACGGGTTCATGTCTGACTCGAAGTTTAGGTTCATGTTTGACCTTGTTTCAAACAACAGGTTCATGTGTGACTCGAAGTTTAGGTTCATGTTTAACCTAGTTTCAAACAACGGGTTCATGTCTGACTCAAAGTTTAGGTTCAGGTTTGACCTGGTTTCAAACGACGGGTTCATGTCTGACTCGAAGCTTAAGTTCATGTTTGACCTGGTTCAAATGACGGGTTCATGTCTGACTCAAAGTTTAGGTTCATGTTTGACCTGGTTTCAACCAACTGGTTTATGTCTGACTCGAAGTTTAGTTTCATGGTTGACCTGAGTTCCAACAACGGGTTCATGTCTGACTCGAAGTTTAGGTTCATGTTTGACCTGGTTTCAAACGACGGGTTCATGTCTGACTTGATGTTTAGGTTCATGTTTGTCCTGGTTTCAAACAACGGGTTCATGTCTGACTCGAAGTTTAGGTTCATGTTTGACCTAGTTTCAAACAACGGGTTCATGTCTGACTCAAAGTTTAGGTTCATGTTTGACTTAGTTTCAAACAACGGGTTCATGTCTGACTCGAAGTTTAAGTTCATGTTTGACCTGGCTTCAAATGACGGGTTCATGTTTGACTCGAAGTTTAGGTTCATGTTTGACCTGGTTTCAAACAACAGGTTCATGTCTGACTCGAAGTTTAGGTTCATGTTTGACCTAGTTTCAAACAACGGGTTCATGTCTGACTCAAAGTTTAGGTTCAGGTTTGACCTAGTTTTAAACGACGGGTTCATGTCTGACTCGAAGCTTAGGTTCATGTTTGACCTGGTTCAAATGACGGGTTCATGTCTGACTCGAAGCTTAGGTTCATGTTTGACCTGGTTTCAAACAACTGGTTCATGTCTGACTCGAAGTTTAGTTTCATGTTTGACCTGAGTTCCAACAACGGGTTCATGTCTGACTCGAAGTTTAGGTTCATGTTTGACCTGGTTTCAAACGACGGGTTCATGTCTGACTTGATGTTTAGGTTCATGTTTGTCCTGGTTTCAAACAACGGGTTCATGTCTGACTCGAAGTTTAGGTTCATGTTTGACCTAGTTTCAAACAACGGGTTCATGTCTGACTCGAAGTTTAGGTTCATCTTTGACCTGGTTTCAAACAATGGGTTCATGTCTGACTTGATGTTTAGGTTCATGTTTGTCCTGGTTTCAAACAACGGGTTCATGTCTGACTCGAAGTTTAGGTTCATGTTTGACCTAGTTTCAAACAACGGGTTCATGTCTGACTCAAAGTCTAGGTTCATGTTTGACCTGGTTTCAAAAAACGGGTTCATGTCTGACTCGAAGTTTAAGTTCATGTTAGACCTGGCTTCAAATGACGGGTTCATGTCTGACTCGAAGTTTAGGTTCATGTTTGACCTGGTTTCAACCAACTGGTTTATGTCTGACTCGAAGTTTAGTTTCATGGTTGACCTGAGTTCCAACAACGGGTTCATGTCTGACTCGAAGTTTAGGTTCATGTTTGACCTGGTTTCAAACGACGGGTTCATGTCTGACTTGATGTTTAGGTTCATGTTTGTCCTGGTTTCAAACAACGGGTTCATGTCTGACTCGAAGTTTAGGTTCATGTTTGACCTAGTTTCAAACAACGGGTTCATGTCTGACTCGAAGTTTAGGTTCATGTTTGACTTAGTTTCAAACAACGGGTTCATGTCTGACTCGAAGTTTAAGTTCATGTTTGACCTGGCTTCAAATGACGGGTTCATGTTTGACTCGAAGTTTAGGTTCATGTTTGACCTGGTTTCAAACAACAGGTTCATGTCTGACTCGAAGTTTAGGTTCATGTTTGACCTAGTTTCAAACAACGGGTTCATGTCTGACTCAAAGTTTAGGTTCAGGTTTGACCTGGTTTTAAACGACGGGTTCATGTCTGACTCGAAGCTTAGGTTCATGTTTGACCTGGTTCAAATGACGGGTTCATGTCTGACTCGAAGCTTAGGTTCATGTTTGACCTGGTTTCAAACAACTGGTTCATGTCTGACTCGAAGTTTAGTTTCATGTTTGACCTGAGTTCCAACAACGGGTTCATGTCTGACTCGAAGTTTAGGTTCATGTTTGACCTGGTTTCAAACGACGGGTTCATGTCTGACTTGATGTTTAGGTTCATGTTTGTCCTGGTTTCAAACAACGGGTTCATGTCTGACTCGAAGTTTAGGTTCATGTTTGACCTGGTTTCAAACAATGGGTTCATGTCTGACTTGATGTTTAGGTTCATGTTTGTCCTGGTTTCAAACAACGGGTTCATGTCTGACTCGAAGTTTAGGTTCATGTTTGACCTAGTTTCAAACAACGGGTTCATGTCTGACTCAAAGTCTAGGTTCATGTTTGACCTGGTTTCAAAAAACGGGTTCATGTCTGACTCGAAGTTTAAGTTCATGTTAGACCTGGCTTCAAATGACGGGTTCATGTCTGACTCGAAGTTTAGGTTCATGTTTGACCTTGTTTCAAACAACAGGTTCATGTGTGACTCGAAGTTTAGGTTCATGTTTAACCTAGTTTCAAACAACGGGTTCATGTCTGACTCAAAGTTTAGGTTCAGGTTTGACCTGGTTTCAAACGACGGGTTCATGTCTGACTCGAAGCTTAGGTTCATGTTTGACCTGGTTCAAATGACGGGTTCATGTCTGACTCAAAGTTTAGGTTCATGTTTGACCTGGTTTCAACCAACTGGTTTATGTCTGACTCGAAGTTTAGTTTCATGGTTGACCTGAGTTCCAACAACGGGTTCATGTCTGACTCGAAGTTTAGGTTCATGTTTGACCTGGTTTCAAACGACGGGTTCATGTCTGACTTGATGTTTAGGTTCATGTTTGTCCTGGTTTCAAACAACGGGTTCATGTCTGACTCGAAGTTTAGGTTCATGTTTGACCTAGTTTCAAACAACGGGTTCATGTCTGACTCAAAGTTTAGGTTCATGTTTGACTTAGTTTCAAACAACGGGTTCATGTCTGACTCGAAGTTTAAGTTCATGTTTGACCTGGCTTCAAATGACGGGTTCATGTTTGACTCGAAGTTTAGGTTCATGTTTGACCTGGTTTCAAACAACAGGTTCATGTCTGACTCGAAGTTTAGGTTCATGTTTGACCTAGTTTCAAACAACGGGTTCATGTCTGACTCAAAGTTTAGGTTCAGGTTTGACCTAGTTTTAAACGACGGGTTCATGTCTGACTCGAAGCTTAGGTTCATGTTTGACCTGGTTCAAATGACGGGTTCATGTCTGACTCGAAGCTTAGGTTCATGTTTGACCTGGTTTCAAACAACTGGTTCATGTCTGACTCGAAGTTTAGTTTCATGTTTGACCTGAGTTCCAACAACGGGTTCATGTCTGACTCGAAGTTTAGGTTCATGTTTGACCTGGTTTCAAACGACGGGTTCATGTCTGACTTGATGTTTAGGTTCATGTTTGTCCTGGTTTCAAACAACGGGTTCATGTCTGACTCGAAGTTTAGGTTCATGTTTGACCTAGTTTCAAACAACGGGTTCATGTCTGACTCGAAGTTTAGGTTCATGTTTGACCTGGTTTCAAACAATGGGTTCATGTCTGACTTGATGTTTAGGTTCATGTTTGTCCTGGTTTCAAACAACGGGTTAATGTCTGACTCGAAGTTTAGGTTCATGTTTGACCTAGTTTCAAACAACGGGTTCATGTCTGACTCAAAGTCTAGGTTCATGTTTGACCTGGTTTCAAAAAACGGGTTCATGTCTGACTCGAAGTTTAAGTTCATGTTAGACCTGGCTTCAATTGACGGGTTCATGTCTGACTCGAAGTTTAGGTTCATGTTTGACCTTGTTTCAAACAACAGGTTCATGTGTGACTCGAAGTTTAGGTTCATGTTTAACCTAGTTTCAAACAACGGGTTCATGTCTGACTCAAAGTTTAGGTTCAGGTTTGACCTGGTTTCAAACGACGGGTTCATGTTTGACTCGAAGCTTAGGTTCATGTTTGACCTGGTTCAAATGATGGGTTCATGTCTGACTCGAAGTTTAGGTTCATGTTTGACCTGGTTTCAAACAACTGGTTCATGTCTGACTCGAAGTTTAGTTTCATGTTTGACCTGAGTTCCAACAATGGGTTCATGTCTGACTCGAAGTTTAGGTTCATGTTTGACCTGGTTTCAAACGACGGGTTCATGTCTGACTTGATTTTTAGGTTCATGTTTGTCCTGGTTTCAAACAACGGGTTCATGTCTGACTCGAAGTTTAGGTTCATGTTTGACCTAGTTTCAAACAACGGGTTCATGTCTGACTCGAAGTTTAGGTTCATGTTTGACCTGGTTTCAAATAACTGGTTCATGTCTGACTCGAAGTTTAGTTTCATGTTTGACCTGAGTTCCAACAACGGGTTCATGTCTGACTCGAAGTTTAGGTTCATGTTTGACCTGGTTTCAAACGACGGGTTCATGTCTGACTTGATGTTTAGGTTCATGTTTGTCCTGGTTTCAAACAACGGGTTCATGTCTGACTCGAAGTTTAGGTTCATGTTTGACCTGGTTTCAAACAACGGGTTCATGTCTGACTCGAAGTTTAGGTTCATGTTTGACCTGGTTTCAAACGACGGGTTCATGTCTGACTTGATGTTTAGGTTCATGTTTGACCTGGTTTCAATCAATGGGTTCATGTCTGACTCGAAGTTTAGGTTCATGTTTGACCTAGTTTCAAACAACGGGTTCATGTCTGACTCGAAGTTTAGGTTCATGTTTGACCTGGTTTCAAACAACGGGTTCATGTCTGACTCGAAGTTGAAGTTCATGTTTGACCTGGCTTCAAATGACGGGTTCATGTCTGACTCGGAGTTTAGGTTCATGTTTGACCTGGTTTTAAACAACAAGTTCATGTCTGACTCGAAGTTTAGATTCATGTTTGACCTGGTTTCAAACAACGGGTTCATGTCTGAGTCGATGTTTAGGTTCAGGTTTGACCTGGTTTCAAACGACGGGTTCATGTCTGACTCGAAGCTTAGGTTCATGTTTGACCTGGTTCAAATGACGAGTTCATGTCAGACTCGAAGTTTAGGTTCATGTTTGACCTAGTTTCAAACAACGGGTTCAAGTCTGACTCGAAGTTTAGTTTCATGTTTGACCTGAGTTCCAACAACGGGTTCATGTCTGACTCGAAGTTTAGGTTCATGTTTGACCTGGTTTCAAACAACGGGTTCATGTCTGACTCGAAGTTTAGGTTCATGTTTGACCTGGTTTCAAACAATGGGTTCATGTCTGACTTGATGTTTAGGTTCATGTTTGTCCTAGTTTCAAACAACGGGTTCTTGTCTGACTCGAAGTTTAGGTTCATGTTTGACCTAGTTTCAAACAACGGGTTCATGTCTGACTCGAAGTCTAGGTTCATGTTTGACCTGATTTCAAACAACGGGTTCATGTCTGACTCGAAGTTTAAGTTCATGTTTGACCTGGCTTCAAATGACGGGTTCATGTCTGACTCGAAGTTTAGGTCCATGTTTGACCTTGTTTCAAACAACAGGTTCATGTCTGACTCGAAGTTTGGGTTCATGTTTAACCTAGTTTCGAACAACGGGTTCATATCTGACTCAAAGTTTAGGTTCAGGTTTGACCTGGTTTCAAACGACGGGTTCATGTCTGACTCGAAGCTTAGGTTCATGTTTGACCTGGTTCAAATGATGGGTTCATGTCTGACTCGAAGTTTAGGTTCATGTTTGACCTGGTTTCAAACAACTGGTTCATGTCTGACTCGAAGTTTAGTTTCATGTTTGACCTGAGTTCCAACAATGGGTTCATGTCTGACTCGAAGTTTAGGTTCATGTTTGACCTGGTTTCAAACGACGGGTTCATGTCTGACTTGATGTTTAGGTTCATGTTTGTCCTGGTTTCAAACAACGGGTTCATGTCTGACTCGAAGTTTAGGTTCATGTTTGACCTAGTTTCAAACAACGGGTTCATGTCTGACTCGAAGTTTAGGTTCATGTTTGACCTGGTTTCAAACAACTGGTTCATGTCTGACTCGAAGTTTAGTTTCATGTTTGACCTGAGTTCCAACAACGGGTTCATGTCTGACTCGAAGTTTAGGTTCATGTTTGACCTGGTTTCAAACGACGGGTTCATGTCTGACTTGATGTTTAGGTTCATGTTTGTCCTGGTTTCAAACAACGGGTTCATGTCTGACTCGAAGTTTAGGTTCATGTATGACCTGGTTTCAAACAACGGGTTCATGTCTGACTCGAAGTTTAGGTTCATGTTTGACCTGGTTTCAAACGACGGGTTCATGTCTGACTTGATGTTTAGGTTCATGTTTGACCTGGTTTCAATCAATGGGTTCATGTCTGACTCGAAGTTTAGGTTCATGTTTGACCTAGTTTTAAACAACGGGTTCATGTCTGACTCGAAGTTTAGGTTCATGTTTGACCTGGTTTCAAACAACGGGTTCATGTCTGACTCGAAGTTGAAGTTCATGTTTGACCTGGCTTCAAATGACGGGTTCATGTCTGACTCGGAGTTTAGGTTCATGTTTGACCTGGTTTCAAACAACAAGTTCATGTCTGACTCGAAGTTTAGGTTCATGTTTGACCTGGTTTCAAACAATGGGTTCATGTCTAAGTCGATGTTTAGGTTCAGGTTTGACCTGGTTTCAAACGACGGGTTCATGTCTGACTCGAAGCTTAGATTCATGTTTGACCTGGTTCAAATGACGAGTTCATGTCAGACTCGAAGTTTAGGTTCATGTTTGACCTAGTTTCAAACAACGGGTTCAAGTCTGACTCGAAGTTTAGTTTCATGTTTGACCTGAGTTCCAACAACGGGTTCATGTCTGACTCGAAGTTTAGGTTCATGTTTGACCTGGTTTCAAACAACGGGTTCATGTCTGACTCGAAGTTTAGGTTCATGTTTGACCTGGTTTCTAACAATGGGTTCATGTCTGACTTGATGTTTAGGTTCATGTTTGTCCTAGTTTCAAACAACGGGTTCATGTCTGACTCGAAGTTTAGGTTCATGTTTGACCTAGTTTCAACCAACGGGTTCATGTCTGACTCGAAGTCTAGGTTCATGTTTGCCCTGATTTCAAACAACGGGTTCATGTCTGACTCGAAGTTTAAGTTCATGTTTGACCTGGCTTCAAATGACGGGTTCATGTCTGACTCGAAGTTTAGGTTCATGTTTGACCTTGTTTCAAACAACAGGTTCATGTCTGACTCGAAGTTTAGGTTCATGTTTAACCTAGTTTCGAACAACGGGTTCATGTCTGACTCAAAGTTTAGGTTCAGGTTTGACCTGGTTTCAAACGACGGGTTCATGTCTGACTCGAAGCTTAGGTTCATGTTTGACCTGGTTCAAATGACGGGTTCATGTCTGACTCGAAGTTTAGGTTCATGTTTGACCTGGTTTCAAACAACTGGTTTATGTCTGACTCGAAGTTTAGTTTCATGTTTAACCTGAGTTCCAACAATGGGTTCATGTCTGACTCGAAGTTTAGGTTCATGTTTGACCTGGTTTCAAACGACGGGTTCATGTCTGACTCGAAGTTTAGGTTCATGTTTGACCTAGTTTCAAACAACGGGTTCATGTCTGACTCAAAGTTTAGGTTCAGGTTTGACCTGGTTTCAAACGACGGGTTCATGTCTGACTCGAAGCTTAGGTTCATGTTTGACCTGGTTCAAATGGCGGGTTCATGTCTGACTCGAAGTTTAGGTTCATGTTTGACCTGGTTTCAAACAACTGGTTCATGTCTGACTCGAAGTTTAGTTTCATGTTTGACCTGAGTTCCAACAATGGGTTCATGTCTGACTCGAAGTTTAGGTTCATGTTTGACCTGGTTTCAAACGACGGGTTCATGTCTGACTTGATGTTTAGGTTCATGTTTGTCCTGGTTTCAAACAACGGGTTCATGTCTGACTCGAAGTTTAGGTTCATGTTTGACCTAGTTTCAAACAACGGGTTCATGTCTGACTCGAAGTTTAGGTTCATGTTTGACCTGGTTTCAAACAATGGGTTCATGTCTGACTTGATGTTTAGGTTCATGTTTGTCCTTGTTTCAAACAACGGGTTCATGTCTGACTCGAAGTTTAGGTTCATGTTTGACCTAGTTTCAAACAACGGGTTCATGTCTGACTCGAAGTCTAGGTTCATGTTTGACCTGGTTTCAAAAAACGGGTTCATGTCTGACTCGAAGTTTAAGTTCATGTTAGACCTGGCTTCAAATGACGGGTTCATGTCTGACTCGAAGTTTAGGTTCATGTTTGACCTTGTTTCAAACAACAGGTTCATGTCTGACTCGAAGTTTAGGTTCATGTTTAACCTAGTTTCGAACAACGGGTTCATGTCTGACTCAAAGTTTAGGTTCAGGTTTGACCTGGTTTCAAACGACGGGTTCATGTCTGACTCGAAGCTTAGGTTCATGTTTGACCTGGTTCAAATGACGGGTTCATGTCTGACTCGAAGTTTAGGTTCATGTTTGACCTGGTTTCAAACAACTGGTTTATGTCTGACTCGAAGTTTAGTTTCATGTTTGACCTGAGTTCCAACAATGGGTTCATGTCTGACTCGAAGTTTAGGTTCATGTTTGACCTGGTTTCAAACGACGGGTTCATGTCTGACTCGAAGTTTAGGTTCATGTTTGACCTAGTTTCAAACAACGGGTTCATGTCTGACTCAAAGTTTAGGTTCAGGTTTGACCTGGTTTCAAACGACGGGTTCATGTCTGACTCGAAGCTTAGGTTCATGTTTGACCTGGTTCAAATGGCGGGTTCATGTCTGACTCGAAGTTTAGGTTCATGTTTGACCTGGTTTCAAACAACTGGTTCATGTCTGACTCGAAGTTTAGTTTCATGTTTGACCTGAGTTCCAACAATGGGTTCATGTCTGACTCGAAGTTTAGGTTCATGTTTGACCTGGTTTCAAACGACGGGTTCATGTCTGACTTGATGTTTAGGTTCATGTTTGTCCTGGTTTCAAACAACGGGTTCATGTCTGACTCGAAGTTTAGGTTCATGTTTGACCTAGTTTCAAACAACGGGTTCATGTCTGACTCGAAGTTTAGGTTCATGTTTGACCTGGTTTCAAACAATGGGTTCATGTCTGACTTGATGTTTAGGTTCATGTTTGTCCTTGTTTCAAACAACGGGTTCATGTCTGACTCGAAGTTTAGGTTCATGTTTGACCTAGTTTCAAACAACGGGTTCATGTCTGACTCGAAGTCTAGGTTCATGTTTGACCTGGTTTCAAAAAACGGGTTCATGTCTGACTCGAAGTTTAAGTTCATGTTAGACCTGGCTTCAAATGACGGGTTCATGTCTGACTCGAAGTTTAGGTTCATGTTTGACCTTGTTTCAAACAACAGGTTCATGTCTGACTCGAAGTTTAGGTTCATGTTTAACCTAGTTTCAAACAACGGGTTCATGTCTGACTCAAAGTTTAGGTTCAGGTTTGACCTGGTTTCAAATGACGGGTTCATGTCTGACTCGAAGCTTAGGTTCATGTTTGACCTGGTTCAAATGACGGGTTCATGTCTGACTCGAAGTTTAGGTTCATGTTTGACCTGGTTTCAAACAACTGGTTCATGTCTGACTCGAAGTTTAGTTTCATGTTTGAACTGAGTTCCAACAACGGGTTCATGTCAGACTCGAAGTTTAGGTTCATGTTTGACCTGGTTTCAAACGACGGGTTCATGTCTGACTTGATGTTTTGGTTCATGTTTGTCCTGGTTTCAAACAACGGGTTCATGTCTGACTCGAAGTTTAGGTTCATGTTTGACCTAGTTTCAAACAACGGGTTCATGTCTGACTCGAAGTTTAGGTTCATGTTTGACTTGGTTTCAAACAACGGGTTCATGTCTGACTCGAAGTTTAAATTCATGGTTGACCTGGATTCAAATGACGGGTTCATGTTTGACTCAAAGTTTAGGTTCATGTTTGACCTGGTTTCAAACAACAGGTTCATGTCTGACTCAAAGTTTAGGTTCATGTTTGACCTAGTTTCAAACAACGGGTTCATGTCTGACTCAATGTTTAGGTTCATGTTTGACCTAGTTTCAAACAACGGGTTCAAGTCTGACTCGAAGTTTAGTTTCATGTTTGACCTGAGTTCCAACAACGGGTTCATGTCTGACTCGAAGTTTAGGTTCATGTTTGACCTGGTTTCAAACAACGGGTTCATGTCTGACTCGAAGTTTAGGTTCATGTTTGACCTGGTTTCTAACAATGGGTTCATGTCTGACTTGATGTTTAGGTTCATGTTTGTCCTAGTTTCAAACAACGGGTTCATGTCTGACTCGAAGTTTAGGTTCATGTTTGACCTAGTTTCAACCAACGGGTTCATGTCTGACTCGAAGTCTAGGTTCATGTTTGCCCTGATTTCAAACAACGGGTTCATGTCTGACTCGAAGTTTAAGTTCATGTTTGACCTGGCTTCAAATGACGGGTTCATGTCTGACTCGAAGTTTAGGTTCATGTTTGACCTTGTTTCAAACAACAGGTTCATGTCTGACTCGAAGTTTAGGTTCATGTTTAACCTAGTTTCGAACAACGGGTTCATGTCTGACTCAAAGTTTAGGTTCAGGTTTGACCTGGTTTCAAACGACGGGTTCATGTCTGACTCGAAGCTTAGGTTCATGTTTGACCTGGTTCAAATGACGGGTTCATGTCTGACTCGAAGTTTAGGTTCATGTTTGACCTGGTTTCAAACAACTGGTTTATGTCTGACTCGAAGTTTAGTTTCATGTTTAACCTGAGTTCCAACAATGGGTTCATGTCTGACTCGAAGTTTAGGTTCATGTTTGACCTGGTTTCAAACGACGGGTTCATGTCTGACTCGAAGTTTAGGTTCATGTTTGACCTAGTTTCAAACAACGGGTTCATGTCTGACTCAAAGTTTAGGTTCAGGTTTGACCTGGTTTCAAACGACGGGTTCATGTCTGACTCGAAGCTTAGGTTCATGTTTGACCTGGTTCAAATGGCGGGTTCATGTCTGACTCGAAGTTTAGGTTCATGTTTGACCTGGTTTCAAACAACTGGTTCATGTCTGACTCGAAGTTTAGTTTCATGTTTGACCTGAGTTCCAACAATGGGTTCATGTCTGACTCGAAGTTTAGGTTCATGTTTGACCTGGTTTCAAACGACGGGTTCATGTCTGACTTGATGTTTAGGTTCATGTTTGTCCTGGTTTCAAACAACGGGTTCATGTCTGACTCGAAGTTTAGGTTCATGTTTGACCTAGTTTCAAACAACGGGTTCATGTCTGACTCGAAGTTTAGGTTCATGTTTGACCTGGTTTCAAACAATGGGTTCATGTCTGACTTGATGTTTAGGTTCATGTTTGTCCTTGTTTCAAACAACGGGTTCATGTCTGACTCGAAGTTTAGGTTCATGTTTGACCTAGTTTCAAACAACGGGTTCATGTCTGACTCGAAGTCTAGGTTCATGTTTGACCTGGTTTCAAAAAACGGGTTCATGTCTGACTCGAAGTTTAAGTTCATGTTAGACCTGGCTTCAAATGACGGGTTCATGTCTGACTCGAAGTTTATGTTCATGTTTGACCTTGTTTCAAACAACAGGTTCATGTCTGACTCGAAGTTTAGGTTCATGTTTAACCTAGTTTCGAACAACGGGTTCATGTCTGACTCAAAGTTTAGGTTCAGGTTTGACCTGGTTTCAAACGACGGGTTCATGTCTGACTCGAAGCTTAGGTTCATGTTTGACCTGGTTCAAATGACGGGTTCATGTCTGACTCGAAGTTTAGGTTCATGTTTGACCTGGTTTCAAACAACTGGTTTATGTCTGACTCGAAGTTTAGTTTCATGTTTGACCTGAGTTCCAACAATGGGTTCATGTCTGACTCGAAGTTTAGGTTCATGTTTGACCTGGTTTCAAACGACGGGTTCATGTCTGACTCGAAGTTTAGGTTCATGTTTGACCTAGTTTCAAACAACGGGTTCATGTCTGACTCAAAGTTTAGGTTCAGGTTTGACCTGGTTTCAAACGACGGGTTCATGTCTGACTCGAAGCTTAGGTTCATGTTTGACCTGGTTCAAATGGCGGGTTCATGTCTGACTCGAAGTTTAGGTTCATGTTTGACCTGGTTTCAAACAACTGGTTCATGTCTGACTCGAAGTTTAGTTTCATGTTTGACCTGAGTTCCAACAATGGGTTCATGTCTGACTCGAAGTTTAGGTTCATGTTTGACCTGGTTTCAAACGACGGGTTCATGTCTGACTTGATGTTTAGGTTCATGTTTGTCCTGGTTTCAAACAACGGGTTCATGTCTGACTCGAAGTTTAGGTTCATGTTTGACCTAGTTTCAAACAACGGGTTCATGTCTGACTCGAAGTTTAGGTTCATGTTTGACCTGGTTTCAAACAATGGGTTCATGTCTGACTTGATGTTTAGGTTCATGTTTGTCCTTGTTTCAAACAACGGGTTCATGTCTGACTCGAAGTTTAGGTTCATGTTTGACCTAGTTTCAAACAACGGGTTCATGTCTGACTCGAAGTCTAGGTTCATGTTTGACCTGGTTTCAAAAAACGGGTTCATGTCTGACTCGAAGTTTAAGTTCATGTTAGACCTGGCTTCAAATGACGGGTTCATGTCTGACTCGAAGTTTAGGTTCATGTTTGACCTTGTTTCAAACAACAGGTTCATGTCTGACTCGAAGTTTAGGTTCATGTTTAACCTAGTTTCAAACAACGGGTTCATGTCTGACTCAAAGTTTAGGTTCAGGTTTGACCTGGTTTCAAATGACGGGTTCATGTCTGACTCGAAGCTTAGGTTCATGTTTGACCTGGTTCAAATGACGGGTTCATGTCTGACTCGAAGTTTAGGTTCATGTTTGACCTGGTTTCAAACAACTGGTTCATGTCTGACTCGAAGTTTAGTTTCATGTTTGAACTGAGTTCCAACAACGGGTTCATGTCAGACTCGAAGTTTAGGTTCATGTTTGACCTGGTTTCAAACGACGGGTTCATGTCTGACTTGATGTTTTGGTTCATGTTTGTCCTGGTTTCAAACAACGGGTTCATGTCTGACTCGAAGTTTAGGTTCATGTTTGACCTAGTTTCAAACAACGGGTTCATGTCTGACTCGAAGTTTAGGTTCATGTTTGACTTGGTTTCAAACAACGGGTTCATGTCTGACTCGAAGTTTAAATTCATGGTTGACCTGGATTCAAATGACGGGTTCATGTTTGACTCAAAGTTTAGGTTCATGTTTGACCTGGTTTCAAACAACAGGTTCATGTCTGACTCAAAGTTTAGGTTCATGTTTGACCTAGTTTCAAACAACGGGTTCATGTCTGACTCAATGTTTAGGTTCATGTTTGACCTAGTTTCAAACAACGGGTTCATGTCTGACTCGAAGTCTAGGTTCATGTTTGACCTGGTTTCAAAAAACGGGTTCATGTCTGACTCGAAGTTTAAGTTCATGTTAGACCTGGCTTCAAATGACGGGTTCATGTCTGACTCGAAGTTTAGGTTCATGTTTGACCTTGTTTCAAACAACAGGTTCATGTCTGACTCGAAGTTTAGGTTCATGTTTAACCTAGTTTCGAACAACGGGTTCATATCTGACTCAAAGTTTAGGTTCAGGTTTGACCTGGTTTCAAACGACGGGTTCATGTCTGACTCGAAGCTTAGGTTCATGTTTGACCTGGTTCAAATGATGGGTTCATGTCTGACTCGAAGTTTAGGTTCATGTTTGACCTGGTTTCAAACAACTGGTTCATGTCTGACTCGAAGTTTAGTTTCATGTTTGACCTGAGTTCCAACAATGGGTTCATGTCTGACTCGAAGTTTAGGTTCATGTTTGACCTGGTTTCAAACGACGGGTTCATGTCTGACTTGATGTTTAGGTTCATGTTTGTCCTGGTTTCAAACAACGGGTTCATGTCTGACTCGAAGTTTAGGTTCATGTTTGACCTAGTTTCAAACAACGGGTTCATGTCTGACTCGAAGTTTAGGTTCATGTTTGACCTGGTTTCAAACAACTGGTTCATGTCTGACTCGAAGTTTAGTTTCATGTTTGACCTGAGTTCCAACAACGGGTTCATGTCTGACTCGAAGTTTAGGTTCATGTTTGACCTGGTTTCAAACGACGGGTTCATGTCTGACTTGATGTTTAGGTTCATGTTTGTCCTGGTTTCAAACAACGGGTTCATGTCTGACTCGAAGTTTAGGTTCATGTTTGACCTGGTTTCAAACAACGGGTTCATGTCTGACTCGAAGTTTAGGTTCATGTTTGACCTGGTTTCAAACGACGGGTTCATGTCTGACTTGATGTTTAGGTTCATGTTTGACCTGGTTTCAATCAATGGGTTCATGTCTGACTCGAAGTTTAGGTTCATGTTTGACCTAGTTTTAAACAACGGGTTCATGTCTGACTCGAAGTTTAGGTTCATGTTTGACCTGGTTTCAAACAACGGGTTCATGTCTGACTCGAAGTTGAAGTTCATGTTTGACCTGGCTTCAAATGACGGGTTCATGTCTGACTCGGAGTTTAGGTTCATGTTTGACCTGGTTTCAAACAACAAGTTCATGTCTGACTCGAAGTTTAGGTTCATGTTTGACCTGGTTTCAAACAATGGGTTCATGTCTGAGTCGATGTTTAGGTTCAGGTTTGACCTGGTTTCAAACGACGGGTTCATGTCTGACTCGAAGCTTAGATTCATGTTTGACCTGGTTCAAATGACGAGTTCATGTCAGACTCGAAGTTTAGGTTCATGTTTGACCTAGTTTCAAACAACGGGTTCAAGTCTGACTCGAAGTTTAGTTTCATGTTTGACCTGAGTTCCAACAACGGGTTAATGTTTGACTCGAAGTTTAGGTTCATGTTTGACCTGGTTTCAAACAACGGGTTCATGTCTGACTCGAAGTTTAGGTTCATGTTTGACCTGGTTTCTAACAATGGGTTCATGTCTGACTTGATGTTTAGGTTCATGTTTGTCCTAGTTTCAAACAACGGGTTCATGTCTGACTCGAAGTTTAGGTTCATGTTTGACCTAGTTTCAACCAACGGGTTCATGTCTGACTCGAAGTCTAGGTTCATGTTTGCCCTGATTTCAAACAACGGGTTCATGTCTGACTCGAAGTTTAAGTTCATGTTTGACCTGGCTTCAAATGACGGGTTCATGTCTGACTCGAAGTTTAGGTTCATGTTTGACCTTGTTTCAAACAACAGGTTCATGTCTGACTCGAAGTTTAGGTTCATGTTTAACCTAGTTTCGAACAACGGGTTCATGTCTGACTCAAAGTTTAGGTTCAGGTTTGACCTGGTTTCAAACGACGGGTTCATGTCTGACTCGAAGCTTAGGTTCATGTTTGACCTGGTTCAAATGACGGGTTCATGTCTGAGTCGAAGTTTAGGTTCATGTTTGACCTGGTTTCAAACAACTGGTTTATGTCTGACTCGAAGTTTAGTTTCATGTTTAACCTGAGTTCCAACAATGGGTTCATGTCTGACTCGAAGTTTAGGTTCATGTTTGACCTGGTTTCAAACGACGGGTTCATGTCTGACTCGAAGTTTAGGTTCATGTTTGACCTAGTTTCAAACAACGGGTTCATGTCTGACTCAAAGTTTAGGTTCAGGTTTGACCTGGTTTCAAACGACGGGTTCATGTCTGACTCGAAGCTTAGGTTCATGTTTGACCTGGTTCAAATGGCGGGTTCATGTCTGACTCGAAGTTTAGGTTCATGTTTGACCTGGTTTCAAACAATTGGTTCATGTCTGACTCGAAGTTTAGTTTCATGTTTGACCTGAGTTCCAACAATGGGTTCATGTCTGACTCGAAGTTTAGGTTCATGTTTGACCTGGTTTCAAACGACGGGTTCATGTCTGACTTGATGTTTAGGTTCATGTTTGTCCTGGTTTCAAACAACGGGTTCATGTCTGACTCGAAGTTTAGGTTCATGTTTGACCTAGTTTCAAACAACGGGTTCATGTCTGACTCGAAGTTTAGGTTCATGTTTGACCTGGTTTCAAACAATGGGTTCATGTCTGACTTGATGTTTAGGTTCATGTTTGTCCTTGTTTCAAACAACGGGTTCATGTCTGACTCGAAGTTTAGGTTCATGTTTGACCTAGTTTCAAACAACGGGTTCATGTCTGACTCGAAGTCTAGGTTCATGTTTGACCTGGTTTCAAAAAACGGGTTCATGTCTGACTCGAAGTTTAAGTTCATGTTAGACCTGGCTTCAAATGACGGGTTCATGTCTGACTCGAAGTTTAGGTTCATGTTTGACCTTGTTTCAAACAACAGGTTCATGTCTGACTCGAAGTTTAGGTTCATGTTTAACCTAGTTTCGAACAACGGGTTCATGTCTGACTCAAAGTTTAGGTTCAGGTTTGACCTGGTTTCAAACGACGGGTTCATGTCTGACTCGAAGCTTAGGTTCATGTTTGACCTGGTTCAAATGACGGGTTCATGTCTGACTCGAAGTTTAGGTTCATGTTTGACCTGGTTTCAAACAACTGGTTTATGTCTGACTCGAAGTTTAGTTTCATGTTTGACCTGAGTTCCAACAATGGGTTCATGTCTGACTCGAAGTTTAGGTTCATGTTTGACCTGGTTTCAAACGACGGGTTCATGTCTGACTCGAAGTTTAGGTTCATGTTTGACCTAGTTTCAAACAACGGGTTCATGTCTGACTCAAAGTTTAGGTTCAGGTTTGACCTGGTTTCAAACGACGGGTTCATGTCTGACTCGAAGCTTAGGTTCATGTTTGACCTGGTTCAAATGGCGGGTTCATGTCTGACTCGAAGTTTAGGTTCATGTTTGACCTGGTTTCAAACAACTGGTTCATGTCTGACTCGAAGTTTAGTTTCATGTTTGACCTGAGTTCCAACAATGGGTTCATGTCTGACTCGAAGTTTAGGTTCATGTTTGACCTGGTTTCAAACGACGGGTTCATGTCTGACTTGATGTTTAGGTTCATGTTTGTCCTGGTTTCAAACAACGGGTTCATGTCTGACTCGAAGTTTAGGTTCATGTTTGACCTAGTTTCAAACAACGGGTTCATGTCTGACTCGAAGTTTAGGTTCATGTTTGACCTGGTTTCAAACAATGGGTTCATGTCTGACTTGATGTTTAGGTTCATGTTTGTCCTTGTTTCAAACAACGGGTTCATGTCTGACTCGAAGTTTAGGTTCATGTTTGACCTAGTTTCAAACAACGGGTTCATGTCTGACTCGAAGTCTAGGTTCATGTTTGACCTGGTTTCAAAAAACGGGTTCATGTCTGACTCGAAGTTTAAGTTCATGTTAGACCTGCCTTCAAATGACGGGTTCATGTCTGACTCGAAGTTTAGGTTCATGTTTGACCTTGTTTCAAACAACAGGTTCATGTCTGACTCGAAGTTTAGGTTCATGTTTAACCTAGTTTCAAACAACGGGTTCATGTCTGACTCAAAGTTTAGGTTCAGGTTTGACCTGGTTTCAAATGACGGGTTCATGTCTGACTCGAAGCTTAGGTTCATGTTTGACCTGGTTCAAATGACGGATCATGTCTGACTCGAAGTTTAGGTTCATGTTTGACCTGGTTTCAAACAACTGGTTCATGTCTGACTCGAAGTTTAGTTTCATGTTTGAACTGAGTTCCAACAACGGGTTCATGTCAGACTCGAAGTTTAGGTTCATGTTTGACCTGGTTTCAAACGACGGGTTCATGTCTGACTTGATGTTTTGGTTCATGTTTGTCCTGGTTTCAAACAACGGGTTCATGTCTGACTCGAAGTTTAGGTTCATGTTTGACCTAGTTTCAAACAACGGGTTCATGTCTGACTCGAAGTTTAGGTTCATGTTTGACTTGGTTTCAAACAACGGGTTCATGTCTGACTCGAAGTTTAAATTCATGGTTGACCTGGATTCAAATGACGGGTTCATGTTTGACTCAAAGTTTAGGTTCATGTTTGACCTGGTTTCAAACAACAGGTTCAAGTCTGACTCAAAGTTTAGGTTCATGTTTGACCTAGTTTCAAACAACGGGTTCATGTCTGACTCAAAGTTTAGGTTCAGGTTTGACCTGGTTTCAAACGACGGGTTCATGTCTGACTCGAAGCTTAGGTTCATGTTTGACCTGGTTCAAATGACGGGTTCATGTCTGACTCGAAGTTTAGGTTCATGTTTGACCTGGTTTCAAACAACTGGTTCATGTCTGACTCGAAGTTTAGTTTAATGTTTGACCTGAGTTCCAACAACGGGTTCATGTCTGACTCGAAGTTTAGGTTCATGTTTGACCTGGTTTCAAACGACGGGTTCATGTCTGACTTGATGTTTAGGTTCATGTTTGTCCTGGTTTTAAACAACGGGTTCATGTCTGACTCGAAGTTTAGGTTCAGGTTTGACCTGGTTTCGAACGACGGGTTCATGTCTGACTCGAAGTTTAGGTTCATGTTTGACCTGGTTTCAAACAACTGGTTCATGTCTGACTCGAAGTTTAGTTTCATGTTTGACCTGAGTTCCAACAACGGGTTCATGTCTGACTCGAAGTTTAGGTTCATGTTTAACCTGGTTTCAAACGATGGGTTCATGTCTGACTTGATGTTTAGGTTCATGTTTGTCATGGTTTCAAACAATGGGTTCATGTCTGACTCGAAGTTTAGGTTCATGTTTGACCTAGTTTCAAACAACGGGTTCATGTCTGACTCGAAGTTTAGGTTCATGTTTGACCTGGTTTCAAACAACGGGTTCATGTCTGACTCGAAGTTTAAGTTCATCTTTCACCTGGCTTCAAATGACGGGTTCATGTCTGACTCGAAGTTTAGGTTCATGTTTAACCTGGTTTCAAACAACAGGTTCAAGTCTGACTCAAAGTTTAGGTTCATGTTTGACCTGGTTTCAAACAACGGGTTCATGCCTGACTCGAAGTTTAGGTTCAGGTTTGACCTGGTTTCAAACGACGGGATCATGTCTGACTCGAAGCTTAGGTTCATGTTTGACCTGGTTCAAATGACGGGTTCATGTCTGACTCGAAGTTTAGGTTCATGTTTGACCTGGTTTCAAACAACGGGTTCATGTCTGACTCGATGTTTAAGTTCATGTTTGACCTGGTTTCAAACAACTAGTTCATGTCTGACTCGAAGTTTAGTTTCATGTTTGACCTGAGTTCCAACAACGGGTTCATGTCTGACTCGAAGTTTAGGTTCATGTTTGACCTGGTTTCAAACGACGGGTTCATGTCTGACTTGATGTTTAGGTTCATGTTTGTCCTGGTTTCAAACAACGGGTTCATGTCTAACTCGAAGTTTAGGTTCATGTTTGACCTAGTTTCAAACAACGTTTTCATGTCTGACTCGAAGTTTAGGTTCATGTTTGACTTGGTTTCAAACAACGGGTTCATGTCTAACTCGAAGTTTAAGTTCATGTTTGACCTGGCTTCAAATGACGGGTTCATGTTTGACTCAAAGTTTTGGTTCATGTTTGACCTGGTTTCAAACAACAGGTTCATGTCTGACTCGAAGTTTAGGTTCATGTTTGACCTGGTTTCAAACGACGGGTTCATGTCTGACTTGATGTTTAGGTTCATGTTTGTCCTGGTTTCAAACAACGGGTTCATGTCTAACTCGAAGTTTAGGTTCATGTTTGACCTAGTTTCAAACAACGGGTTCATGTCTGACTCGAAGTTTAGGTTCATGTTTGACTTGGTTTCAAACAACGGGTTCATGTCTAACTCGAAGTTTAAGTTCATGTTTGACCTGGCTTCAAATGACGGGTTCATGTTTGACTCAATGTTTTGGTTCATGTTTGACCTGGTTTCAAACAACAGGTTCATGTCTGACTCGAAGTTTAGGTTCATGTTTGACCTAGTTTCAAACAACGGGTTCATGTCTGACTCGAAGTCTAGGTTCATGTTTGACCTGGTTTCAAACAACGGGTTCATGTCTGACTCGAAGTTTAAGTTCATGTTAGACCTGGTTTCAAATGACGGGTTCATGTCTGACTCGAAGTTTAGGTTCATGTTTGACCTTGTTTCAAACAACAGGTTCATGTCTGACTCGAAGTTTAGGTTCATGTTTAACCTTGTTTCAAACAACGGGTTCATGTCTGACTCAAAGTTTAGGTTCAGGTTTGACCTGGTTTCAAATGACGGGTTCATGTCTGACTCGAAGCTTAGGTTCATGTTTGACCTGGTTCAAATGACGGGTTCATGTCTGACTCGAAGTTTAGGTTCATGTTTGACCTGGTTTCAAACAACTGGTTCATGTCTGACTCGAAGATTAGTTTGATGTTTGAACTGAGTTCCAACAACGGGTACATGTCTGACTCGAAGTTTAGGTTCATGTTTGACCTGGTTTCAAACGACGGGTTCATGTCTGACTTGATGTTTAGGTTCATGTTTGTCCTGGTTTCAAACAACGGGTTCATGTCTGACTCGAAGTTTAGGTTCATGTTTGACCTAGTTTCGAACAACGGGTTCATGTCTGACTCGAAGTTTAGGTTCTTGTTTGACTTGGTTTCAAACAACGGGTTCATGTCTGACTCGAAGTTTAAGTTCATGTTTGACCTGGTTTCAAACGACGGGTTCATGTCTGACTCGAAGCTTAGGTTCATGTTTGACCTGGATCAAATGACGGGCTCATGTCTGACTCGAAGTTTAGGTTCATGTTTGACCTGGTTTCAAACAACTGGTTCATGTCTGACTCAAAGTTTAGTTTCATGTTTGACCTGAGTTCCAACAACGGGTTCATGTCTGACTCGAAGTTTAGGTTCATGTTTGACCTGGTTTCAAACGACGGGTTCATGTCTGACTTGATGTTTAGGTTCATGTTTGTCCTGGTTTCAAACAACGGGTTCATGTCTAACTCGAAGTTTAGGTTCATGTTTGACCTAGTTTCAAACAACGTTTTCATGTCTGACTCGAAGTTTAGGTTCATGTTTGACTTGGTTTCAAACAACGGGTTCATGTCTAACTCGAAGTTTAAGTTCATGTTTGACCTGGCTTCAAATGACGGGTTCATGTTTGACTCAAAGTTTTGGTTCATGTTTGACCTGGTTTCAAACAACAGGTTCATGTCTGACTCGAAGTTTAGGTTCATGTTTGACCTGGTTTCAAACGACGGGTTCATGTCTGACTTGATGTTTAGGTTCATGTTTGTCCTGGTTTCAAACAACGGGTTCATGTCTAACTCGAAGTTTAGGTTCATGTTTGACCTAGTTTCAAACAACGGGTTCATGTCTGACTCGAAGTTTAGGTTCATGTTTGACTTGGTTTCAAACAACGGGTTCATGTCTAACTCGAAGTTTAAGTTCATGTTTGACCTGGCTTCAAATGACGGGTTCATGTTTGACTCAATGTTTTGGTTCATGTTTGACCTGGTTTCAAACAACAGGTTCATGTCTGACTCGAAGTTTAGGTTCATGTTTGACCTAGTTTCAAACAACGGGTTCATGTCTGACTCGAAGTCTAGGTTCATGTTTGACCTGGTTTCAAACAACGGGTTCATGTCTGACTCGAAGTTTAAGTTCATGTTAGACCTGGTTTCAAATGACGGGTTCATGTCTGACTCGAAGTTTAGGTTCATGTTTGACCTTGTTTCAAACAACAGGTTCATGTCTGACTCGAAGTTTAGGTTCATGTTTAACCTTGTTTCAAACAACGGGTTCATGTCTGACTCAAAGTTTAGGTTCAGGTTTGACCTGGTTTCAAATGACGGGTTCATGTCTGACTCGAAGCTTAGGTTCATGTTTGACCTGGTTCAAATGACGGGTTCATGTCTGACTCGAAGTTTAGGTTCATGTTTGACCTGGTTTCAAACAACTGGTTCATGTCTGACTCGAAGATTAGTTTGATGTTTGAACTGAGTTCCAACAACGGGTTCATGTCTGACTCGAAGTTTAGGTTCATGTTTGACCTGGTTTCAAACGACGGGTTCATGTCTGACTTGATGTTTAGGTTCATGTTTGTCCTGGTTTCAAACAACGGGTTCATGTCTGACTCGAAGTTTAGGTTCATGTTTGACCTAGTTTCGAACAACGGGTTCATGTCTGACTCGAAGTTTAGGTTCTTGTTTGACTTGGTTTCAAACAACGGGTTCATGTCTGACTCGAAGTTTAAGTTCATGTTTGACCTGGTTTCAAACGACGGGTTCATGTCTGACTCGAAGCTTAGGTTCATGTTTGACCTGGATCAAATGACGGGCTCATGTCTGACTCGAAGTTTAGGTTCATGTTTGACCTGGTTTCAAACAACTGGTTCATGTCTGACTCAAAGTTTAGTTTCATGTTTGACCTGAGTTCCAACAACGGGTTCATGTCTGACTCGAAGTTTAGGTTCATGTTTGACCTGGTTTCAAACGACGGGTTCATGTCTGACTTGATGTTTAGGTTCATGTTTGTCCTGGTTTCAAACAACGGGTTCATGTCTGACTCGAAGTTTAGGTTCATGTTTGACCTAGTTTCAAACAACGGGTTCATGTCTGACTCGAAGTTTAGGTTCATGTTTGACTTGGTTTCAAACAACGGGTTCATGTCTGACTCGAAGTTTAAGTTCATGTTTGACCTGGCTTCAAATGACGGGTTCATGTTTGACTCAAAGTTTAGGTTCATGTTTGACCTGGTTTCAAACAATAGGTTCATGTCTGACTCGAAGTTTAGGTTCATGTTTGACCTAGTTTCAAACAACGGGTTCATGTATGACTCAAAGTTTAGGTTCAGGTTTGACCTGGTTTCAAACGACGGGTTCATGTCTGACTCGAAGCTTAGGTTCATGTTTGACCTGGTTCAAATGACGGGTTCATGTCTGACTCGAAGTTTAGGTTCATGTTTGACCTGGTTTCAAACAACTGGTTCATGTCTGACACAAATTTTAGTTTCATTTTTGACCTGAGTTCCAACAACGGGTTCATGTCTGACTCGAAGTTTAGGTTCATGTTTGACCTGGTTTCAAACGACGGGTTCATGTCTGACTTGATGTTTAGGTTCATGTTTGTCCTGGTTTCAAGCAACGGGTTCATGTCTGACTCGAAGTTTAGGTTCATGTTTGACCTAGTTTCAAACAACGGGTTCATGTCTGACTCGAAGTTTAGGTTCATGTTTGACCTGGTTTCAAACAAAGGGTTCATGTCTGACTCGAAGTTTAAGTTCATGTTTGACCTGGCTTCAAATGACGGGTTCATGTCTGACTCGAAGTTTAGGTTCATGTTTGTCCAGGTTTCAAACAACAGGTTCATGTCTGACTCGAAGTTTAGGTTCATGTTTGACCTGGTTTCAAACAACGGGTTCATGCCTGACTCGAAGTTTAGGTTCAGGTTTGACCTGGTTTCAAACGACGGGATCATGTCTGACTCGAAGTTTAGGTTCATGTTTGACCTGGTTTCAAACAACTGGTTCATGTCTGACACAAATTTTAGTTTCATTTTTGACCTGAGTTCCAACAACGGGTTCATGTCTGACTCGAAGTTTAGGTTCATGTTTGACCTGGTTTCAAACGACGGGTTCATGTCTGACTTGATGTTTAGGTTCATGTTTGTCCTGGTTTCAAGCAACGGGTTCATGTCTGACTCGAAGTTTAGGTTCATGTTTGACCTAGTTTCAAACAACGGGTTCATGTCTGACTCGAAGTTTAGGTTCATGTTTGACCTGGTTTCAAACAACGGGTTCATGTCTGACTCGAAGTTTAAGTTCATGTTTGACCTGGCTTCAAATGACGGGTTCATGTCTGACTCGAAGTTTAGGTTCATGTTTGTCCAGGTTTCAAACAACAGGTTCATGTCTGACTCGAAGTTTAGGTTCATGTTTGACCTGGTTTCAAACAACGGGTTCATGCCTGACTCGAAGTTTAGGTTCAGGTTTGACCTGGTTTCAAACGACGGGATCATGTCTGACTCGAAGTTTAGGTTCATGTTTGACCTGGTTTCAAACAACTGGTTCATGTCTGACACAAATTTTAGTTTCATTTTTGACCTGAGTTCCAACAACGGGTTCATGTCTGACTCGAAGTTTAGGTTCATGTTTGACCTGGTTTCAAACGACGGGTTCATGTCTGACTTGATGTTTAGGTTCATGTTTGTCCTGGTTTCAAGCAACGGGTTCATGTCTGACTCGAAGTTTAGGTTCATGTTTGACCTAGTTTCAAACAACGGGTTCATGTCTGACTCGAAGTTTAGGTTCATGTTTGACCTGGTTTCAAACAACGGGTTCATGTCTGACTCGAAGTTTAAGTTCATGTTTGACCTGGCTTCAAATGACGGGTTCATGTCTGACTCGAAGTTTAGGTTCATGTTTGTCCAGGTTTCAAACAACAGGTTCATGTCTGACTCGAAGTTTAGGTTCATGTTTGACCTGGTTTCAAACAACGGGTTCATGCCTGACTCGAAGTTTAGGTTCAGGTTTGACCTGGTTTCAAACGACGGGATCATGTCTGACTCGAAGCTTAGGTTCATGTTTGACCTGGTTTCAAACAACTGGTTCATGTCTGACTCAAAGTTTAGTTTCATGTTTGACCTGAGTTCCAACAACGGGTTCATGTCTGACTCGAAGTTTAGGTTCATGTTTGACCTGGTTTCAAACGACGGGTTCATGTCTGACTTGATGTTTAGGTTCATGTTTGACCTGGTTTCAATCAATGGGTTCATGTCTGACTCGAAGTTTAGGTTCATGTTTGACCTTGTTTCAAACAACAGGTTCATGTCTGACTCGAAGTTTAGGTTCATGTTTAACCTTGTTTCAAACAACGGGTTCATGTCTGACTCAAAGTTTAGGTTCAGGTTTGACCTGGTTTCAAATGACGGGTTCATGTCTGACTCGAAGCTTAGGTTCATGTTTGACCTGGTTCAAATGACGGGTTCATGTCTGACTCGAAGTTTAGGTTCATGTTTGACCTGGTTTCAAACAACTGGTTCATGTCTGACTCGAAGATTAGTTTGATGTTTGAACTGAGTTCCAACAACGGGTTCATGTCTGACTCGAAGTTTAGGTTCATGTTTGACCTGGTTTCAAACGACGGGTTCATGTCTGACTTGATGTTTAGGTTCATGTTTGTCCTGGTTTCAAACAACGGGTTCATGTCTGACTCGAAGTTTAGGTTCATGTTTGACCTAGTTTCGAACAACGGGTTCATGTCTGACTCGAAGTTTAGGTTCTTGTTTGACTTGGTTTCAAACAACGGGTTCATGTCTGACTCGAAGTTTAAGTTCATGTTTGACCTGGTTTCAAACGACGGGTTCATGTCTGACTCGAAGCTTAGGTTCATGTTTGACCTGGATCAAATGACGGGCTCATGTCTGACTCGAAGTTTAGGTTCATGTTTGACCTGGTTTCAAACAACTGGTTCATGTCTGACTCAAAGTTTAGTTTCATGTTTGACCTGAGTTCCAACAACGGGTTCATGTCTGACTCGAAGTTTAGGTTCATGTTTGACCTGGTTTCAAACGACGGGTTCATGTCTGACTTGATGTTTAGGTTCATGTTTTTCCTGGTTTCAAACAACGGGTTCATGTCTGACTCGAAGTTTAGGTTCATGTTTGACCTAGTTTCAAACAACGGGTTCATGTCTGACTCGAAGTTTAGGTTCATGTTTGACTTGGTTTCAAACAACGGGTTCATGTCTGACTCGAAGTTTAAGTTCATGTTTGACCTGGCTTCAAATGACGGGTTCATGTTTGACTCAAAGTTTAGGTTCATGTTTGACCTGGTTTCAAACAATAGGTTCATGTCTGACTCGAAGTTTAGGTTCATGTTTGACCTAGTTTCAAACAACGGGTTCATGTATGACTCAAAGTTTAGGTTCAGGTTTGACCTGGTTTCAAACGACGGGTTCATGTCTGACTCGAAGCTTAGGTTCATGTTTGACCTGGTTCAAATGACGGGTTCATGTCTGACTCGAAGTTTAGGTTCATGTTTGACCTGGTTTCAAACAACTGGTTCATGTCTGACACAAATTTTAGTTTCATTTTTGACCTGAGTTCCAACAACGGGTTCATGTCTGACTCGAAGTTTAGGTTCATGTTTGACCTGGTTTCAAACGACGGGTTCATGTCTGACTTGATGTTTAGGTTCATGTTTGTCCTGGTTTCAAGCAACGGGTTCATGTCTGACTCGAAGTTTAGGTTCATGTTTGACCTAGTTTCAAACAACGGGTTCATGTCTGACTCGAAGTTTAGGTTCATGTTTGACCTGGTTTCAAACAAAGGGTTCATGTCTGACTCGAAGTTTAAGTTCATGTTTGACCTGGCTTCAAATGACGGGTTCATGTCTGACTCGAAGTTTAGGTTCATGTTTGTCCAGGTTTCAAACAACAGGTTCATGTCTGACTCGAAGTTTAGGTTCATGTTTGACCTGGTTTCAAACAACGGGTTCATGCCTGACTCGAAGTTTAGGTTCAGGTTTGACCTGGTTTCAAACGACGGGATCATGTCTGACTCGAAGTTTAGGTTCATGTTTGACCTGGTTTCAAACAACTGGTTCATGTCTGACACAAATTTTAGTTTCATTTTTGACCTGAGTTCCAACAACGGGTTCATGTCTGACTCGAAGTTTAGGTTCATGTTTGACCTGGTTTCAAACGACGGGTTCATGTCTGACTTGATGTTTAGGTTCATGTTTGTCCTGGTTTCAAGCAACGGGTTCATGTCTGACTCGAAGTTTAGGTTCATGTTTGACCTAGTTTCAAACAACGGGTTCATGTTTGACTCGAAGTTTAGGTTCATGTTTGACCTGGTTTCAAACAACGGGTTCATGTCTGACTCGAAGTTTAAGTTCATGTTTGACCTGGCTTCAAATGACGGGTTCATGTCTGACTCGAAGTTTAGGTTCATGTTTGTCCAGGTTTCAAACAACAGGTTCATGTCTGACTCGAAGTTTAGGTTCATGTTTGACCTGGTTTCAAACAACGGGTTCATGCCTGACTCGAAGTTTAGGTTCAGGTTTGACCTGGTTTCAAACGACGGGATCATGTCTGACTCGAAGTTTAGGTTCATGTTTGACCTGGTTTCAAACAACTGGTTCATGTCTGACACAAATTTTAGTTTCATTTTTGACCTGAGTTCCAACAACGGGTTCATGTCTGACTCGAAGTTTAGGTTCATGTTTGACCTGGTTTCAAACGACGGGTTCATGTCTGACTTGATGTTTAGGTTCATGTTTGTCCTGGTTTCAAGCAACGGGTTCATGTCTGACTCGAAGTTTAGGTTCATGTTTGACCTAGTTTCAAACAACGGGTTCATGTCTGACTCGAAGTTTAGGTTCATGTTTGACCTGGTTTCAAACAACGGGTTCATGTCTGACTCGAAGTTTAAGTTCATGTTTGACCTGGCTTCAAATGACGGGTTCATGTCTGACTCGAAGTTTAGGTTCATGTTTGTCCAGGTTTCAAACAACAGGTTCATGTCTGACTCGAAGTTTAGGTTCATGTTTGACCTGGTTTCAAACAACGGGTTCATGCCTGACTCGAAGTTTAGGTTCAGGTTTGACCTGGTTTCAAACGACGGGATCATGTCTGACTCGAAGCTTAGGTTCATGTTTGACCTGGTTTCAAACAACTGGTTCATGTCTGACTCAAAGTTTAGTTTCATGTTTGACCTGAGTTCCAACAACGGGTTCATGTCTGACTCGAAGTTTAGGTTCATGTTTGACCTGGTTTCAAACGACGGGTTCATGTCTGACTTGATGTTTAGGTTCATGTTTGACCTGGTTTCAATCAATGGGTTCATGTCTGACTCGAAGTTTAGGTTCATGTTTGACCTAGTTTCAAACAACGGGTTCATGTCTGACTCGAAGTTTAGGTTCATGTTTGACCTGGTTTCAAACAACGGGTTCATGTCTGACTCGAAGTTGAAGTTCATGTTTGACCTGGCTTCAAATGACGGGTTCATGTCTGACTCGGAGTTTAGGTTTATGTTTGACCTGGTTTCAAACAACAAGTTCATGTCTGACTCGAAGTTTAGGTTCATGTTTGACCTAGTTTCAAACAACGGGTTCATGTCTGACTCGAAGTTTAAGTTCATGTTTGACCTGGCTTCAAATGACGGGTTCATGTCTGACTCGAGGTTTAGGTTCATGTTTGACCTGGTTTCAAACGACGGGTTCATGTCTGACTTGATGTTTAGGTTCATGTTTGTCCTGGTTTCAAGCAACGGGTTCATGTCTGACTCGAAGTTTAGGTTCATGTTTGAGCTAGTTTCAAACAACGGGTTCATGTCTGACTCGAAGTTTAGGTTCATGTTTGACCTGGTTTCAAACAACGGGTTCATGTCTGACTCGAAGTTGAAGTTCATGTTTGACCTGGCTTCAAATGACGGGTTCATGTCTGACTCGAAGTTTAGGTTCATGTTTGACCTGGTTTCAAACAACGGGTTCATGTCTGACTCGAAGTTTAAGTTCATGTTTGACCCGGCTTCAAATGACGGGTTCATGTCTGACTCGAAGTTTAGGTTCATGTTTGTCCTGGTTTCAAACAACAGGTTCATGTCTGACTCGAAGTTTAGGTTCATGTTTGACCTGGTTTCAAACAACGGGTTCATGCCTGACTCGAAGTTTCGGTTCAGGTTTGACCTAGTTTCAAACGACGGGATCATGTCTGACTCGAAGCTTAGGTTCATGTTTGACCTGGTTTCAAACAACTGGTTCATGTCTGACTCAAAGTTTAGTTTCATGTTTGACCTGAGTTCCAACAACGGGTTCATGTCTGACTCGAAGTTTAGGTTCATGTTTGACCTGGTTTCAAACGACGGGTTCATGTCTGACTTGATGTTTAGGTTCATGTTTGTCCTGGTTTCAAACAACGGGTTCATGTCTAACTCGAAGTTTAGGTTCATGTTTGACCTAGTTTCAAACAACGGGTTCATGTCTGACTCGAAGTTTAGGTTCATGTTTGACTTGGTTTCAAACAACGGGTTCATGTCTGACTCGAAGTTTAGGTTCATGTTTGACCTGGATCAAATGACGGGCTCATGTCTGACTCGAAGTTTAGGTTCATGTTTGACCTGGTTTCAAACAACTGGTTCATGTCTGACTCAAAGTTTAGTTTCATGTTTGACCTGAGTTCCAACAACGGGTTCATGTCTGACTCGAAGTTTAGGTTCATGTTTGACCTGGTTTCAAACGACGGGTTCATGTCTGACTTGATGTTTAGGTTCATGTTTGTCCTGGTTTCAAACAACGGGTTCATGTCTGACTCGAAGTTTAGGTTCATGTTTGACCTAGTTTCAAACAACGGGTTCATGTCTGACTCGAAGTTTAGGTTCATGTTTGACTTGGTTTCAAACAACGGGTTCATGTCTGACTCGAAGTTTAAGTTCATGTTTGACCTGGCTTCAAATGACGGGTTCATGTTTGACTCAAAGTTTAGGTTCATGTTTGACCTGGTTTCAAACAATAGGTTCATGTCTGACTCGAAGTTTAGGTTCATGTTTGACCTAGTTTCAAACAACGGGTTCATGTATGACTCAAAGTTTAGGTTCAGGTTTGACCTGGTTTCAAACGACGGGTTCATGTCTGACTCGAAGCTTAGGTTCATGTTTGACCTGGTTCAAATGACGGGTTCATGTCTGACTCGAAGTTTAGGTTCATGTTTGACCTGGTTTCAAACAACTGGTTCATGTCTGACACAAATTTTAGTTTCATGTTTGACCTGAGTTCCAACAACGGGTTCATGTCTGACTCGAAGTTTAGGTTCATGTTTGACCTGGTTTCAAACGACGGGTTCATGTCTGACTTGATGTTTAGGTTCATGTTTGTCCTGGTTTCAAGCAACGGGTTCATGTCTGACTCGAAGTTTAGGTTCATGTTTGACCTAGTTTCAAACAACGGGTTCATGTCTGACTCGAAGTTTAGGTTCATGTTTGACCTGGTTTCAAACAACGGGTTCATGTCTGACTCGAAGTTTAAGTTCATGTTTGACCTGGCTTCAAATGACGGGTTCATGTCTGACTCGAAGTTTAGGTTCATGTTTGTCCAGGTTTCAAACAACAGGTTCATGTCTGACTCGAAGTTTAGGTTCATGTTTGACCTGGTTTCAAACAACGGGTTCATGCGTGACTCGAAGTTTAGGTTCAGGTTTGACCTGGTTTCAAACGACAGGATCATGTCTGACTCGAAGCTTAGGTTCATGTTTGACCTGGTTTCAAACAACTGGTTCATGTCTGACTCAAAGTTTAGTTTCATGTTTGACCTGAGTTCCAACAACGGGTTCATGTCTGACTCGAAGTTTAGGTTCATGTTTGACCTGGTTTCAAACGACGGGTTCATGTCTGACTTGATGTTTAGGTTCATGTTTGACCTGGTTTCAATCAATGGGTTCATGTCTGACTCGAAGTTTAGGTTCATGTTTGACCTAGTTTCAAACAACGGGTTCATGTCTGACTCGAAGTTTAGGTTCATGTTTGACCTGGTTTCAAACAACGGGTTCATGTCTGACTCGAAGTTGAAGTTCATGTTTGACCTGGCTTCAAATGACGGGTTCATGTCTGACTCGGAGTTTAGGTTCATGTTTGACCTGGTTTCAAACAACAAGTTCATGTCTGACTCGAAGTTTAGGTTCATGTTTGACCTAGTTTCAAACAACGGGTTCATGTCTGACTCGAAGTTTAAGTTCATGTTTGACCTGGCTTCAAATGACGGGTTCATGTCTGACTCGAAGTTTAGGTTCATGTTTGACCTGGTTTCAAACGACGGGTTCATGTCTGACTTGATGTTTAGGTTCATGTTTGTCCTGGTTTCAAGCAACGGGTTCATGTCTGACTCGAAGTTTAGGTTCATGTTTGACCTAGTTTCAAACCACGGGTTCATGTCTGACTCGAAGTTTAGGTTCATGTTTGACCTGGTTTCAAACAACGGGTTCATGTCTGACTCGAAGTTGAAGTTCATGTTTGACCTGGCTTCAAATGACGGGTTCATGTCTGACTCGAAGTTTAGGTTCATGTTTGACCTGGTTTCAAACAACGGGTTCATGTCTGACTCGAAGTTTAAGTTCATGTTTGACCTGGCTTCAAATGACGGGTTCATGTCTGACTCGAAGTTTAGGTTCATGTTTGTCCTGGTTTCAAACAACAGGTTCATGTCTGACTCGAAGTTTAGGTTCATGTTTGACCTGGTTTCAAACAACGGGTTCATGCCTGACTCGAAGTTTAGGTTCAGGTTTGACCTGGTTTCAAACGATGGGATCATGTCTGACTCGAAGCTTAGGTTCATGTTTGACCTGGTTTCAAACAACTGGTTCATGTCTGACTCAAAGTTTAGTTTCATGTTTGACCTGAGTTCCAACAACGGGTTCATGTCTGACTCGAAGTTTAGGTTCATGTTTGACCTGGTTTCAAACGACGGGTTCATGTCTGACTTGATGTTTAGGTTCATGTTTGTCCTGGTTTCAAACAACGGGTTCATGTCTAACTCGAAGTTTAGGTTCATGTTTGACCTAGTTTCAAACAACGGGTTCATGTCTGACTCGAAGTTTAGGTTCATGTTTGACTTGGTTTCAAACAACGGGTTCATGTCTGACTCGAAGTTTAAGTTCATGTTTGACCTGGCTTCAAATGACGGGTTCATGTTTGACTCAAAGTTTAGGTTCATGTTTGACCTGGTTTCAAACAATAGGTTCATGTCTGACTCGAAGTTTAGGTTCATGTTTGACCTAGTTTCAAACAACGGGTTCATGTATGACTCAAAGTTTAGGTTCAGGTTTGACCTGGTTTCAAACGACGGGTTCATGTCTGACTCGAAGCTTAGGTTCATGTTTGACCTGGTTCAAATGACGGGTTCATGTCTGACTCGAAGTTTAGGTTCATGTTTGACCTGGTTTCAAACAACTGGTTCATGTCTGACACAAATTTTAGTTTCATGTTTGACCTGAGTTCCAACAACGGGTTCATGTCTGACTCGAAGTTTAGGTTCATGTTTGACCTGGTTTCAAACGACGGGTTCATGTCTGACTTGATGTTTAGGTTCATGTTTGTCCTGGTTTCAAACAACGGGTTCATGTCTGACTCGAAGTTTAGGTTCATGTTTGACCTGGTTTCAAACAACGGGTTCATGTCTGACTCGAAGTTTAGGTTCATGTTTGACCTGGTTTCAAACGACGGGTTCATGTCTGACTTGATGTTTAGGTTCATGTTTGACCTGGTTTCAATCAATGGGTTCATGTCTGACTCGAAGTTTAGGTTCATGTTTGACCTAGTTTCAAACAACGGGTTCATGTCTGACTCGAAGTTTAGGTTCATGTTTGACCTGGTTTCAAACAACGGGTTCATGTCTGACTCGAAGTTGAAGTTCATGTTTGACCTGGCTTCAAATGACGGGTTCATGTCTGACTCGGAGTTTAGGTTCATGTTTGACCTGGTTTCAAACAACAAGTTCATGTCTGACTCGAAGTTTAGGTTCATGTTTGACCTGGTTTCAAACAACGGGTTCATGTCTGAGTCGATGTTTAGGTTCAGGTTTGACCTGGTTTCAAACGACGGGTTCATGTCTGACTCGAAGCTTAGGTTCATGTTTGACCTGGTTCAAATGACGAGTTCATGTCAGACTCGAAGTTTAGGTTCATGTTTGACCTAGTTTCAAACAACGGGTTCAAGTCTGACTCGAAGTTTAGTTTCATGTTTGACCTGAGTTCCAACAACGGGTTCATGTCTGACTCGAAGTTTAGGTTCATGTTTGACCTGGTTTCAAACAACGGGTTCATGTCTGACTCGAAGTTTAGGTTCATGTTTGACCTGGTTTCAAACAATGGGTTCATGTTTGACTTGATGTTTAGGTTCATGTTTGTCCTAGTTTCAAACAACGGGTTCATGTCTGACTCGAAGTTTAGGTTCATGTTTGACCTAGTTTCAAACAACGGGTTCATGTCTGACTCGAAGTCTAGGTTCATGTTTGACCTGATTTCAAACAACGGGTTCATGTCTGACTCGAAGTTTAAGTTCATGTTTGACCTGGCTTCAAATGACGGGTTCATGTCTGACTCGAAGTTTAGGTTCATGTTTGTCCTGGTTTCAAACAACAGGTTCATGTCTGACTCGAAGTTTAGGTTCATGTTTGACCTGGTTTCAAACAACGGGTTCATGCCTGACTCGAAGTTTAGGTTCAGGTTTGACCTGGTTTCAAACGATGGGATCATGTCTGACTCGAAGCTTAGGTTCATGTTTGACCTGGTTTCAAACAACTGGTTCATGTCTGACTCAAAGTTTAGTTTCATGTTTGACCTGAGTTCCAACAACGGGTTCATGTCTGACTCGAAGTTTAGGTTCATGTTTGACCTGGTTTCAAACGACGGGTTCATGTCTGACTTGATGTTTAGGTTCATGTTTGTCCTGGTTTCAAACAACGGGTTCATGTCTAACTCGAAGTTTAGGTTCATGTTTGACCTAGTTTCAAACAACGGGTTCATGTCTGACTCGAAGTTTAGGTTCATGTTTGACTTGGTTTCAAACAACGGGTTCATGTCTGACTCGAAGTTTAAGTTCATGTTTGACCTGGCTTCAAATGACGGGTTCATGTTTGACTCAAAGTTTAGGTTCATGTTTGACCTGGTTTCAAACAATAGGTTCATGTCTGACTCGAAGTTTAGGTTCATGTTTGACCTAGTTTCAAACAACGGGTTCATGTATGACTCAAAGTTTAGGTTCAGGTTTGACCTGGTTTCAAACGACGGGTTCATGTCTGACTCGAAGCTTAGGTTCATGTTTGACCTGGTTTCAAACAATTGGTTCATGTCTGACTCAAAGTTTAGTTTCATGTTTGACCTGAGTTCCAACAACGGGTTCATGTCTGACTCGAAGTTTAGGTTCATGTTTGACCTGGTTTCAAACGACGGGTTCATGTCTGACTTGATGTTTAGGTTCATGTTTGACCTGGTTTCAATCAATGGGTTCATGTCTGACTCGAAGTTTAGGTTCATGTTTGACCTAGTTTCAAACAACGGGTTCATGTCTGACTCGAAGTTTAGGTTCATGTTTGACCTGGTTTCAAACAACGGGTTCATGTCTGACTCGAAGTTGAAGTTCATGTTTGACCTGGCTTCAAATGACGGGTTCATGTCTGACTCGGAGTTTAGGTTCATGTTTGACCTGGTTTCAAACAACAAGTTCATGTCTGACTCGAAGTTTAGGTTCATGTTTGACCTAGTTTCAAACAACGGGTTCATGTCTGACTCGAAGTTTAAGTTCATGTTTGACCTGGCTTCAAATGACGGGTTCATGTCTGACTCGAAGTTTAGGTTCATGTTTGACCTGGTTTCAAACGACGGGTTCATGTCTGACTTGATGTTTAGGTTCATGTTTGTCCTGGTTTCAAGCAACGGGTTCATGTCTGACTCGAAGTTTAGGTTCATGTTTGACCTAGTTTCAAACCACGGGTTCATGTCTGACTCGAAGTTTAGGTTCATGTTTGACCTGGTTTCAAACAACGGGTTCATGTCTGACTCGAAGTTGAAGTTCATGTTTGACCTGGCTTCAAATGACGGGTTCATGTCTGACTCGAAGTTTAGGTTCATGTTTGACCTGGTTTCAAACAACGGGTTCATGTCTGGCTCGAAGTTTAAGTTCATGTTTGACCTGGCTTCAAATGACGGGTTCATGTCTGACTCGAAGTTTAGGTTCATGTTTGTCCTGGTTTCAAACAACAGGTTCATGTCTGACTCGAAGTTTAGGTTCATGTTTGACCTGGTTTCAAACAACGGGTTCATGCCTGACTCGAAGTTTAGGTTCAGGTTTGACCTGGTTTCAAACGATGGGATCATGTCTGACTCGAAGCTTAGGTTCATGTTTGACCTGGTTTCAAACAACTGGTTCATGTCTGACTCAAAGTTTAGTTTCATGTTTGACCTGAGTTCCAACAACGGGTTCATGTCTGACTCGAAGTTTAGGTTCATGTTTGACCTGGTTTCAAACGACGGGTTCATGTCTGACTTGATGTTTAGGTTCATGTTTGTCCTGGTTTCAAACAACGGGTTCATGTCTAACTCGAAGTTTAGGTTCATGTTTGACCTAGTTTCAAACAACGGGTTCATGTCTGACTCGAAGTTTAGGTTCATGTTTGACTTGGTTTCAAACAACGGGTTCATGTCTGACTCGAAGTTTAAGTTCATGTTTGACCTGGCTTCAAATGACGGGTTCATGTTTGACTCAAAGTTTAGGTTCATGTTTGACCTGGTTTCAAACAATAGGTTCATGTCTGACTCGAAGTTTAGGTTCATGTTTGACCTAGTTTCAAACAACGGGTTCATGTATGACTCAAAGTTTAGGTTCAGGTTTGACCTGGTTTCAAACGACGGGTTCATGTCTGACTCGAAGCTTAGGTTCATGTTTGACCTGGTTCAAATGACGGGTTCATGTCTGACTCGAAGTTTAGGTTCATGTTTGACCTGGTTTCAAACAACTGGTTCATGTCTGACACAAATTTTAGTTTCATGTTTGACCTGAGTTCCAACAACGGGTTCATGTCTGACTCGAAGTTTAGGTTCATGTTTGACCTGGTTTCAAACGACGGGTTCATGTCTGACTTGATGTTTAGGTTCATGTTTGTCCTGGTTTCAAACAACGGGTTCATGTCTGACTCGAAGTTTAGGTTCATGTTTGACCTGGTTTCAAACAACGGGTTCATGTCTGACTCGAAGTTTAGGTTCATGTTTGACCTGGTTTCAAACGACGGGTTCATGTCTGACTTGATGTTTAGGTTCATGTTTGACCTGGTTTCAATCAATGGGTTCATGTCTGACTCGAAGTTTAGGTTCATGTTTGACCTAGTTTCAAACAACGGGTTCATGTCTGACTCGAAGTTTAGGTTCATGTTTGACCTGGTTTCAAACAACGGGTTCATGTCTGACTCGAAGTTGAAGTTCATGTTTGACCTGGCTTCAAATGACGGGTTCATGTCTGACTCGGAGTTTAGGTTCATGTTTGACCTGGTTTCAAACAACAAGTTCATGTCTGACTCGAAGTTTAGGTTCATGTTTGACCTGGTTTCAAACAACGGGTTCATGTCTGAGTCGATGTTTAGGTTCAGGTTTGACCTGGTTTCAAACGACGGGTTCATGTCTGACTCGAAGCTTAGGTTCATGTTTGACCTGGTTCAAATGACGAGTTCATGTCAGACTCGAAGTTTAGGTTCATGTTTGACCTAGTTTCAAACAACGGGTTCAAGTCTGACTCGAAGTTTAGTTTCATGTTTGACCTGAGTTCCAACAACGGGTTCATGTCTGACTCGAAGTTTAGGTTCATGTTTGACCTGGTTTCAAACAACGGGTTCATGTCTGACTCGAAGTTTAGGTTCATGTTTGACCTGGTTTCAAACAATGGGTTCATGTTTGACTTGATGTTTAGGTTCATGTTTGTCCTAGTTTCAAACAACGGGTTCATGTCTGACTCGAAGTTTAGGTTCATGTTTGACCTAGTTTCAAACAACGGGTTCATGTCTGACTCGAAGTCTAGGTTCATGTTTGACCTGATTTCAAACAACGGGTTCATGTCTGACTCGAAGTTTAAGTTCATGTTTGACCTGGCTTCAAATGACGGGTTCATGTCTGACTCGAAGTTTAGGTTCATGTTTGTCCTGGTTTCAAACAACAGGTTCATGTCTGACTCGAAGTTTAGGTTCATGTTTGACCTGGTTTCAAACAACGGGTTCATGCCTGACTCGAAGTTTAGGTTCAGGTTTGACCTGGTTTCAAACGATGGGATCATGTCTGACTCGAAGCTTAGGTTCATGTTTGACCTGGTTTCAAACAACTGGTTCATGTCTGACTCAAAGTTTAGTTTCATGTTTGACCTGAGTTCCAACAACGGGTTCATGTCTGACTCGAAGTTTAGGTTCATGTTTGACCTGGTTTCAAACGACGGGTTCATGTCTGACTTGATGTTTAGGTTCATGTTTGTCCTGGTTTCAAACAACGGGTTCATGTCTAACTCGAAGTTTAGGTTCATGTTTGACCTAGTTTCAAACAACGGGTTCATGTCTGACTCGAAGTTTAGGTTCATGTTTGACTTGGTTTCAAACAACGGGTTCATGTCTGACTCGAAGTTTAAGTTCATGTTTGACCTGGCTTCAAATGACGGGTTCATGTTTGACTCAAAGTTTAGGTTCATGTTTGACCTGGTTTCAAACAATAGGTTCATGTCTGACTCGAAGTTTAGGTTCATGTTTGACCTAGTTTCAAACAACGGGTTCATGTATGACTCAAAGTTTAGGTTCAGGTTTGACCTGGTTTCAAACGACGGGTTCATGTCTGACTCGAAGCTTAGGTTCATGTTTGACCTGGTTCAAATGACGGGTTCATGTCTGACTCGAAGTTTAGGTTCATGTTTGACCTGGTTTCAAACAACTGGTTCATGTCTGACACAAATTTTAGTTTCATGTTTGACCTGAGTTCCAACAACGGGTTCATGTCTGACTCGAAGTTTAGGTTCATGTTTGACCTGGTTTCAAACGACGGGTTCATGTCTGACTTGATGTTTAGGTTCATGTTTGTCCTGGTTTCAAACAACGGGTTCATGTCTGACTCGAAGTTTAGGTTCATGTTTGACCTGGTTTCAAACAACGGGTTCATGTCTGACTCGAAGTTTAGGTTCATGTTTGACCTGGTTTCAAACGACGGGTTCATGTCTGACTTGATGTTTAGGTTCATGTTTGACCTGGTTTCAATCAATGGGTTCATGTCTGACTCGAAGTTTAGGTTCATGTTTGACCTAGTTTCAAACAACGGGTTCATGTCTGACTCGAAGTTTAGGTTCATGTTTGACCTGGTTTCAAACAACGGGTTCATGTCTGACTCGAAGTTGAAGTTCATGTTTGACCTGGCTTCAAATGACGGGTTCATGTCTGACTCGGAGTTTAGGTTCATGTTTGACTTGGTTTCAAACAACAAGTTCATGTCTGACTCGAAGTTTAGGTTCATATTTGACCTGGTTTCAAACAACGGGTTCATGTCTGAGTCGATGTTTAGGTTCAGGTTTGACCTGGTTTCAAACGACGGGTTCATGTCTGACTCGAAGCTTAGGTTCATGTTTGACCTGGTTCAAATGACGAGTTCATGTCAGACTCGAAGTTTAGGTTCATGTTTGACCTAGTTTCAAACAACGGGTTCAAGTCTGACTCGAAGTTTAGTTTCATGTTTGACCTGAGTTCCAACAACGGGTTCATGTCTGACTCGAAGTTTAGGTTCATGTTTGACCTGGTTTCAAACAACGGGTTCATGTCTGACTCGAAGTTTAGGTTCATGTTTGACCTGGTTTCAAACAATGGGTTCATGTTTGACTTGATGTTTAGGTTCATGTTTGTCCTAGTTTCAAACAACGGGTTCATGTCTGACTCGAAGTTTAGGTTCATGTTTGACCTAGTTTCAAACAACGGGTTCATGTCTGACTCGAAGTCTAGGTTCATGTTTGACCTGATTTCAAACAACGGGTTCATGTCTGACTCGAAGTTTAAGTTCATGTTTGACCTGGCTTCAAATGACGGGTTCATGTCTGACTCGAAGTTTAGGTTCATGTTTGTCCTGGTTTCAAACAACAGGTTCATGTCTGACTCGAAGTTTAGGTTCATGTTTGACCTGGTTTCAAACAACGGGTTCATGCCTGACTCGAAGTTTAGGTTCAGGTTTGACCTGGTTTCAAATGATGGGATCATGTCTGACTCGAAGCTTAGGTTCATGTTTGACCTGGTTTCAAACAACTGGTTCATGTCTGACTCAAAGTTTAGTTTCATGTTTGACCTGAGTTCCAACAACGGGTTCATGTCTGACTCGAAGTTTAGGTTCATGTTTGACCTGGTTTCAAACGACGGGTTCATGTCTGACTTGATGTTTAGGTTCATGTTTGTCCTGGTTTCAAACAACGGGTTCATGTCTAACTCGAAGTTTAGGTTCATGTTTGACCTAGTTTCAAACAACGGGTTCATGTCTGACTCGAAGTTTAGGTTCATGTTTGACTTGGTTTCAAACAACGGGTTCATGTCTGACTCGAAGTTTAAGTTCATGTTTGACCTGGCTTCAAATGACGGGTTCATGTTTGACTCAAAGTTTAGGTTCATGTTTGACCTGGTTTCAAACAATAGGTTCATGTCTGACTCGAAGTTTAGGTTCATGTTTGACCTAGTTTCAAACAACGGGTTCATGTATGACTCAAAGTTTAGGTTCAGGTTTGACCTGGTTTCAAACGACGGGTTCATGTCTGACTCGAAGCTTAGGTTCATGTTTGACCTGGTTCAAATGACGGGTTCATGTCTGACTCGAAGTTTAGGTTCATGTTTGACCTGGTTTCAAACAACTGGTTCATGTCTGACACAAATTTTAGTTTCATGTTTGACCTGAGTTCCAACAACGGGTTCATGTCTGACTCGAAGTTTAGGTTCATGTTTGACCTGGTTTCAAACGACGGGTTCATGTCTGACTTGATGTTTAGGTTCATGTTTGTCCTGGTTTCAAACAACGGGTTCATGTCTGACTCGAAGTTTAGGTTCATGTTTGACCTAGTTTCAAACAACGGGTTCATGTCTGACTCGAAGTTTAGGTTCATGTTTGACCTGGTTTCAAACGACGGGTTCATGTCTGACTTGATGTTTAGGTTCATGTTTGACCTGGTTTCAATCAATGGGTTCATGTCTGACTCGAAGTTTAGGTTCATGTTTGACCTAGTTTCAAACAACGGGTTCATGTCTGACTCGAAGTTTAGGTTCATGTTTGACCTGGTTTCAAACAACGGGTTCATGTCTGACTCGAAGTTGAAGTTCATGTTTGACCTGGCTTCAAATGACGGGTTCATGTCTGACTCGGAGTTTAGGTTCATGTTTGACCTGGTTTCAAACAACAAGTTCATGTCTGACTCGAAGTTTAGGTTCATGTTTGACCTGGTTTCAAACAACGGGTTCATGTCTGAGTCGATGTTTAGGTTCAGGTTTGACCTGGTTTCAAACGACGGGTTCATGTCTGACTCGAAGCTTAGGTTCATGTTTGACCTGGTTCAAATGACGAGTTCATGTCAGACTCGAAGTTTAGGTTCATGTTTGACCTAGTTTCAAACAACGGGTTCAAGTCTGACTCGAAGTTTAGTTTCATGTTTGACCTGAGTTCCAACAACGGGTTCATGTCTGACTCGAAGTTTAGGTTCATGTTTGTCCTAGTTTCAAACAACGGGTTCATGTCTGACTCGAAGTTTAGGTTCATGTTTGACCTAGTTTCAAACAACGGGTTCATGTCTGACTCGAAGTCTAGGTTCATGTTTGACCTGATTTCAAACAACGGGTTCATGTCTGACTCGAAGTTTAAGTTCATGTTTGACCTGGCTTCAAATGACGGGTTCATGTCTGACTCGAAGTTTAGGTTCATGTTTGTCCTGGTTTCAAACAACAGGTTCATGTCTGACTCGAAGTTTAGGTTCATGTTTGACCTGGTTTCAAACAACGGGTTCATGCCTGACTCGAAGTTTAGGTTCAGGTTTGACCTGGTTTCAAATGATGGGATCATGTCTGACTCGAAGCTTAGGTTCATGTTTGACCTGGTTTCAAACAACTGGTTCATGTCTGACTCAAAGTTTAGTTTCATGTTTGACCTGAGTTCCAACAACGGGTTCATGTCTGACTCGAAGTTTAGGTTCATGTTTGACCTGGTTTCAAACGACGGGTTCATGTCTGACTTGATGTTTAGGTTCATGTTTGTCCTGGTTTCAAACAACGGGTTCATGTCTAACTCGAAGTTTAGGTTCATGTTTGACCTAGTTTCAAACAACGGGTTCATGTCTGACTCGAAGTTTAGGTTCATGTTTGACTTGGTTTCAAACAACGGGTTCATGTCTGACTCGAAGTTTAAGTTCATGTTTGACCTGGCTTCAAATGACGGGTTCATGTTTGACTCAAAGTTTAGGTTCATCTTTGACCTGGTTTCAAACAATAGGTTCATGTCTGACTCGAAGTTTAGGTTCATGTTTGACCTAGTTTCAAACAACGGGTTCATGTATGACTCAAAGTTTAGGTTCAGGTTTGACCTGGTTTCAAACGACGGGTTCATGTCTGACTCGAAGCTTAGGTTCATGTTTGACCTGGTTCAAATGACGGGTTCATGTCTGACTCGAAGTTTAGGTTCATGTTTGACCTGGTTTCAAACAACTGGTTCATGTCTGACACAAATTTTAGTTTCATGTTTGACCTGAGTTCCAACAACGGGTTCATGTCTGACTCGAAGTTTAGGTTCATGTTTGACCTGGTTTCAAACGACGGGTTCATGTCTGACTTGATGTTTAGGTTCATGTTTGTCCTGGTTTCAAACAACGGGTTCATGTCTGACTCGAAGTTTAGGTTCATGTTTGACCTGGTTTCAAACAACGGGTTCATGTCTGACTCGAAGTTTAGGTTCATGTTTGACCTGGTTTCAAACGACGGGTTCATGTCTGACTTGATGTTTAGGTTCATGTTTGACCTGGTTTCAATCAATGGGTTCATGTCTGACTCGAAGTTTAGGTTCATGTTTGACCTAGTTTCAAACAACGGGTTCATGTCTGACTCGAAGTTTAGGTTCATGTTTGACCTGGTTTCAAACAACGGGTTCATGTCTGACTCGAAGTTGAAGTTCATGTTTGACCTGGCTTCAAATGACGGGTTCATGTCTGACTCGGAGTTTAGGTTCATGTTTGACTTGGTTTCAAACAACAAGTTCATGTCTGACTCGAAGTTTAGGTTCATGTTTGACCTGGTTTCAAACAACGGGTTCATGTCTGAGTCGATGTTTAGGTTCAGGTTTGACCTGGTTTCAAACGACGGGTTCATGTCTGACTCGAAGCTTAGGTTCATGTTTGACCTGGTTCAAATGACGAGTTCATGTCAGACTCGAAGTTTAGGTTCATGTTTGACCTAGTTTCAAACAACGGGTTCAAGTCTGACTCGAAGTTTAGTTTCATGTTTGACCTGAGTTCCAACAACGGGTTCATGTCTGACTCGAAGTTTAGGTTCATGTTTGACCTGGTTTCAAACAACGGATTCATGTCTGACTCGAAGTTTAGGTTCATGTTTGACCTGGTTTCAAACAATGGGTTCATGTTTGACTTGATGTTTAGGTTCATGTTTATCCTAGTTTCAAACAACGGGTTCATGTCTGACTCGAAGTTTAGGTTCATGTTTGACCTAGTTTCAAACAACGGGTTCATGTCTGACTCGAAGTCTAGGTTCATGTTTGACCTGATTTCAAACAACGGGTTCATGTCTGACTCGAAGTTTAAGTTCATGTTTGACCTGGCTTCAAATGACGGGTTCATGTCTGACTCGAAGTTTAGGTTCATGTTTGACCTTGTTTCAAACAACAGGTTCATGTCTGACTCGAAGTTTGGGTTCATGTTTAACCTAGTTTCGAACAACGGGTTCATATCTGACTCAAAGTTTAGGTTCAGGTTTGACCTGGTTTCAAACGACGGGTTCATGTCTGACTCGAAGCTTAGGTTCATGTTTGACCTGGTTCAAATGATGGGTTCATGTCTGACTCGAAGTTTAGGTTCATGTTTGACCTGGTTTCAAACAACTGGTTCATGTCTGACTCGAAGTTTAGTTTCATGTTTGACCTGAGTTCCAACAATGGGTTCATGTCTGACTCGAAGTTTAGGTTCATGTTTGACCTGGTTTCAAATGACGGGTTCATGTCTGACTTGATGTTTAGGTTCATGTTTGTCCTGGTTTCAAACAACGGGTTCATGTCTGACTCGAAGTTTAGGTTCATGTTTGACCTAGTTTCAAACAACGGGTTCATGTCTGACTCGAAGTTTAGGTTCATGTTTGACCTGGTTTCAAACAACTGGTTCTTGTCTGACTCGAAGTTTAGTTTCATGTTTGACCTGAGTTCCAACAACGGGTTCATGCCTGACTCGAAGTTTAGGTTCATGTTTGACCTGGTTTCAAACGACGGGTTCATGTCTGACTTGATGTTTAGGTTCATGTTTGTCCTGGTTTCAAACAATGGGTTCATGTCTGACTCGAAGTTTAGGTTCATGTTTGACCTGGTTTCAAACAACGGGTTCATGTCTGACTCGAAGTTTAGGTTCATGTTTGACCTGGTTTCAAACGACGGGTTCATGTCTGACTTGATGTTTAGGTTCATGTTTGACCTGGTTTCAATCAATGGGTTCATGTCTGACTCGAAGTTTAGGTTCATGTTTGACCTAGTTTCAAACAACGGGTTCATGTCTGACTCGAAGTTTAGGTTCATGTTTGACCTGGTTTCAAACAACGGGTTCATGTCTGACTCGAAGATGAAGTTCATGTTTGACCTGGCTTCAAATGACGGGTTCATGTCTGACTCGGAGTTTAGGTTCATGTTTGACCTGGTTTCAAACAACAAGTTCATGTCTGACTCGAAGTTTAGGTTCATGTTTGACCTGGTTTCAAACAACGGGTTCATGTCTGAGTCGATGTTTAGGTTCAGGTTTGACCTGGTTTCAAACGACGGGTTCATGTCTGACTCGAAGCTTAGATTCATGTTTGACCTGGTTCAAATGACGAGTTCATGTCAGACTCGAAGTTTAGGTTCATGTTTGACCTAGTTTCAAACAACGGGTTCAAGTCTGACTCGAAGTTTAGTTTCATGTTTGACCTGAGTTCCAACAACGGGTTCATGTCTGACTCGAAGTTTAGGTTCATGTTTGACCTGGTTTCAAACAACGGGTTCATGTCTGACTCGAAGTTTAGGTTCATGTTTGACCTGGTTTCAAACAATGGGTTCATGTCTGACTTGATGTTTAGGTTCATGTTTGTCCTAGTTTCAAACAACGGGTTCATGTCTGACTCGAAGTTTAGGTTCATGTTTGACCTAGTTTCAAACAACGGGTTCATGTCTGACTCGAAGTCTAGGTTCATGTTTGCCCTGATTTCAAACAACGGGTTCATGTCTGACTCGAAGTTTAAGTTCATGTTTGACCTGGCTTCAAATGACGGGTTCATGTCTGACTCGAAGTTTAGGTTCATGTTTGACCTTGTTTCAAACAACAGGTTCATGTCTGACTCGAAGTTTAGGTTCATGTTTAACCTAGTTTCGAACAACGGGTTCATGTCTGACTCAAAGTTTAGGTTCAGGTTTGACCTGGTTTCAAACGACGGGTTCATGTCTGACTCGAAGCTTAGGTTCATGTTTGACCTGGTTCAAATGACGGGTTCATGTCTGACTCGAAGTTTAGGTTCATATTTGACCTGGTTTCAAACAACTGGTTTATGTCTGACTCGAAGTTTAGTTTCATGTTTGACCTGAGTTCCAACAATGGGTTCATGTCTGACTCGAAGTTTAGGTTCATGTTTGACCTGGTTTCAAACGACGGGTTCATGTCTAACTTGATGTTTAGGTTTATGTTTGTCCTGGTTTCAAACAACGGGTTCATGTCTGACTCGAAGTTTAGGTTCATGTTTGACCTAGTTTCAAACAACGGGTTCATGTCTGACTCGAAGTTTAGGTTCATGTTTGACTTGGTTTCAAACAACGGGTTCATGTCTGACTCGAAGTTTAAGTTCATGTTTGACCTGGCTTCAAATGACGGGTTCATGTTTGACTCGAAGTTTAGGTTCATGTTTGACCTGGTTTCAAACAACAGGTTCATGTCTGACTCGAAGTTTAGGTTCATGTTTGACCTAGTTTCAAACAACGGGTTCATGTCTGACTCAAAGTTTAGGTTCAGGTTTGACCTGGTTTCAAACGACGGGTTCATGTCTGACTCGAAGCTTAGGTTCATGTTTGACCTGGTTGAAATGGCGGGTTCATGTCTGACTCGAAGTTTAGGTTCATGTTTGACCTGGTTTCAAACAACTGGTTCATGTCTGACTCGAAGTTTAGTTTCATGTTTGACCTGAGTTCCAACAATGGGTTCATGTCTGACTCGAAGTTTAGGTTCATGTTTGACTTGGTTTCAAACGACGGGTTCATGTCTGACTTGATGTTTAGGTTCATGTTTGTCCTGGTTTCAAACAACGGGTTCATGTCTGACTCGAAGTTTAGGTTCATGTTTGACCTAGTTTCAAACAACGGGTTCATGTCTGACTCGAAGTTTAGGTTCATGTTTGACCTGGTTTCAAACAATGGGTTCATGTCTGACTTGATGTTTAGGTTCATGTTTGTCCTGGTTTCAAACAACGGGTTCATGTCTGACTCGAAGTTCAGGTTCATGTTTGACCTAGTTTCAAACAACGGGTTCATGTCTGACTCGAAGTCTAGGTTCATGTTTGACCTGGTTTCAAAAAACGGGTTCATGTCTGACTCAAAGTTTAAGTTCATGTTAGACCTGGCTTCAAATGACGGGTTCATGTCTGACTCAAAGTTTAGGTTCATGTTTGACCTTGTTTCAAACAACAGGTTCATGTCTGACTCGAAGTTTAGGTTCATGTTTAACCTAGTTTCAAACAACGGGTTCATGTCTGACTCAAAGTTTAGGTTCAGGTTTGACCTGGTTTCAAACGACGGGTTCATGTCTGACTCGAAGCTTAGGTTCATGTTTGACCTGGTTCAAATGACGGGTTCATGTCTGACTCGAAGTTTAGTTTCATGTTTGACCTGGTTTCAAACAACTGGTTCATGTCTGACTCGAAGTTTAGTTTCATGTTTGAACTGAGTTCCAACAACGGGTTCATGTCAGACTCGAAGTTTAGGTTCATGTTTGACCTGGTTTCAAACGACGGGTTCATGTCTGACTTGATGTTTTGGTTCATGTTTGTCCTGGTTTCAAACAACGGGTTCATGTCTGACTCGAAGTTTAGGTTCATGTTTGACCTAGTTTCAAACAACGGGTTCATGTCTGACTCGAAGTTTAGGTTCATGTTTGACTTGGTTTCAAACAACGGGTTCATGTGTGACTCGAAGTTTAAATTCACGGTTGACCTGGATTCAAATGACGGGTTCATGTTTGACTCAAAGTTTAGGTTCATGTTTGACCTGGTTTCAAACAACAGGTTCATGTCTGACTCAAAGTTTAGGTTCATGTTTGACCTAGTTTCAAACAACAGGTTCATGTCTGACTCAAAGTTTAGGTTCAGGTTTGACCTGGTTTCAAACGACGGGTTCATGTCTGACTCGAAGCTTAGGTTCATGTTTGACCTGGTTCAAATGACGGGTTCATGTCTGACTCGAAGTTTAGGTTCATGTTTGACCTGGTTTCAAACAACTGGTTCATGTCTGACTCGAAGTTTAGTTTCATGTTTGACCTGAGTTCCAACAACGGGTTCATGTCTGACTCGAAGTTTAGGTTCCTGTTTGACCTGGTTTCAAACGACGGGTTCATGTCTGACTTGATGTTTAGGTTCATGTTTGTCCTGGTTTTAAACAACGGGTTCATGTCTGACTCGAAGTTTAGGTTCAGGTTTGACCTGGTTTCGAACGACGGGTTCATGTCTGACTCGAAGCTTAGGTTCATGTTTGACCTGGTTCAAATGACGGGTTCATGTCTGACTCGAAGTTTAGGTTCATGTTTGACCTGGTTTCAAACAATTGGTTCATGTCTGACTCGAAGTTTAGTTTCATGTTTGACCTGAGTTCCAACAACGGGTTCATGTCTGACTCGAAGTTTAGGTTCATGTTTGACCTGGTTTCAAACGATGGGTTCATGTCTGACTTGATGTTTAGGTTCATGTTTGTCCTGGTTTCAAACAACGGGTTCATGTCTGACTCGAAGTTTAGGTTCATGTTTGACCTAGTTTCAAACAACGGGTTCATGTCTGACTCGAAGTTTAGGTTCATGTTTGACCTGGTTTCAAACAACGGGTTCATGTCTGACTCGAAGTTTAAGTTCATGTTTGACCTGGCTTCAAATGACGGGTTCATGTCTGACTCGAAGTTTAGGTTCATGTTTAACCTGGTTTCAAACAACAGGTTCATGTCTGACTCAAAGTTTAGGTTCATGTTTGACCTGGTTTCAAACAACGGGTTCATGTCTGACTCGAAGTTTAGGTTCAGGTTTGACCTGGTTTCAAACGACGGGATCATGTCTGACTCGAAGCTTAGGTTCATGTTTGACCTGGTTCAAATGACGGGTTCATGTCTGACTCGAAGTTTAGGTTCATGTTTGACCTGGTTTCAAACAACGGGTTCATGTCTGACTCGATGTTTAGGTTCATGTTTGACCTGGTTTCAAACAACTAGTTCATGTCTGACTCGAAGTTTAGTTTCATGTTTGACCTGAGTTCCAACAACGGGTTCATGTCTGACTCGAAGTTTAGGTTCATGTTTGACCTGGTTTCAAACGACGGGTTCATGTCTGACTTGATGTTTAGGTTCATGTTTGTCCTGGTTTCAAACAACGGGTTCATGTCTAACTCGAAGTTTGGGTTCATGTTTGACCTAGTTTCAAACAACGGGTTCATGTCTGACTCGAAGTTTAGGTTCATGTTTGACTTGGTTTCAAACAACGGGTTCATGTCTAACTCGAAATTTAAGTTCATGTTTGACCTGGCTTCAAATGACGGGTTCATGTTTGACTCAAAGTTTTGGTTCATGTTTGACCTGGTTTCAAACAACAGGTTCATGTCTGACTCGAAGTTTAGGTTCATGTTTGACCTGGTTTCAAACGACGGGTTAATGTCTGACTTGATGTTTAGGTTCATGTTTGTCCTGGTTTCAAACAACGGGTTCATGTCTAACTCGAAGTTTAGGTTCATGTTTGACCTAGTTTCAAACAACGGGTTCATGTCTGACTCGAAGTTTAGGTTCATGTTTGTCCTGGTTTCAAACAACGGGTTCATGTCTAACTCGAAGTTTAAGTTCATGTTTGACCTGGCTTCAAATGACGGGTTCATGTTTGACTCAATGTTTTGGTTCATGTTTGACCTGGTTTCAAACATCAGGTTCATGTCTGACTCGAAGTTTAGGTTCATGTTTGACCTAGTTTCAAACAACGGGTTCATGTCTGACTTGAAGTCTAGGTTCATGTTTGACCTGGTTTCAAACAACGGGTTCATGTCTGACTCGAAGTTTAAGTTCATGTTAGACCTGGTTTCAAATGACGGGTTCATGTCTGACTCGAAGTTTAGGTTCATGTTTGACCTTGTTTCAAACAACAGGTTCATGTCTGACTCGAAGTTTAGGTTCATGTTTAACCTAGTTTCAAACAACGGGTTCATGTCTGACTCAAAGTTTAGGTTCAGGTTTGACCTGGTTTCAAATGACGGGTTCATGTCAGACTCGAAGCTTAGGTTCATGTTTGACCTGGTTCAAATGACGGGTTCATGTCTGACTCGAAGTTTAGGTTCATGTTTGACCTGGTTTCAAACAACTGGTTCATGTCTGACTCGAAGATTAGTTTGATGTTTGAACTGAGTTCCAACAACGGGTTCATGTCTGACTCGAAGTTTAGGTTCATGTTTGACCTGGTTTCAAACGACGGGTTCATGTCTGACTTGATGTTTAGGTTCATGTTTGTCCTGGTTTCAAACAACGGGTTCATGTCTGACTCGAAGTTTAGGTTCATGTTTGACCTAGTTTCGAACAACGGGTTCATGTCTGACTCGAAGTTTAGGTTCTTGTTTGATTTAGTTTCAAACAACGGGTTCATGTCTGACTCGAAGTTTAAGTTCATGTTTGACCTGGCTTCAAATGACGGGTTCATGTTTGACTCAAAGTTTAGGTTCATGTTTGACCTGGTTTCAAACAATAGGTTCATGTCTGACTCGAAGTTTAGGTTCATGTTTGACCTAGTTTCAAACCACGGGTTCATGTCTGACTCAAAGTTTAGGTTCAGGTTTGACCTGGTTTCAAACGACGGGTTCATGTCTGACTCGAAGCTTAGGTTCATGTTTGACCTGGATCAAATGACGGGCTCATGTCTGACTCGAAGTTTAGGTTCATGTTTGACCGGGTTTCAAACAACTGGTTCATGTCTGACTCAAAGTTTAGTTTCATGTTTGACCTGAGTTCCAACAACGGGTTCATGTCTGACTCGAAGTTTAGGTTCATGTTTGACCTGGTTTCAAACGACGGGTTCATGTCTGACTTGATGTTTAGGTTCATGTTTGTCCTGGTTTCAAACAACGGGTTCATGTCTGACTCGAAGTTTAGGTTCATGTTTGACCTAGTTTCAAACAACGGGTTCATGTCTGACTCGAAGTTTAGGTTCATGTTTGACTTGGTTTCAAACAACGGGTTCATGTCTGACTCGAAGTTTAAGTTCATGTTTGACCTGGCTTCAAATGACGGGTTCATGTTTGACTCAAAGTTTAGGTTCATGTTTGACCTGGTTTCAAACAATAGGTTCATGTCTGACTCGAAGTTTAGGTTCATGTTTGACCTAGTTTCAAACAACGGGTTCATGTATGACTCAAAGTTTAGGTTCAGGTTTGACCTGGTTTCAAACGACGGGTTCATGTCTGACTCGAAGCTTAGGTTCATGTTTGACCTGGTTCAAATGACGGGTTCATGTCTGACTCGAAGTTTAGGTTCATGTTTGACCTGGTTTCAAACAACTGGTTCATGTCTGACACAAATTTTAGTTTCATGTTTGACCTGAGTTCCAACAACGGGTTCATGTCTGACTCGAAGTTTAGGTTCATGTTTGACCTGGTTTCAAACGACGGGTTCATGTCTGACTTGATGTTTAGGTTCATGTTTGTCCTGGTTTCAAGCAACGGGTTCATGTCTGACTCGAAGTTTAGGTTCATGTTTGACCTAGTTTCAAACAACGGGTTCATGTCTGACTCGAAGTTTAGGTTCATGTTTGACCTGGTTTCAAACAACGGGTTCATGTCTGACTCGGAGTTTAAGTTCATGTTTGACCTGGCTTCAAATGACGGGTTCATGTCTGACTCGAAGTTTAGGTTCATGTTTGTCCTGGTTTCAAACAACAGGTTCATGTCTGACTCGAAGTTTAGGTTCATGTTTGACCTGGTTTCAAACAACGGGTTCATGCCTGACTCGAAGTGTAGGTTCAGGTTTGACCTGGTTTCAAACGACGGGATCATGTCTGACTCGAAGCTTAGGTTCATGTTTGACCTGGTTCAAATGACGGGTTCATGTCTGACTCGAAGTTTAGGTTCATGTTTGACCTGGTTTCAAACAACGGGTTCATGTCTGACTCGAAGTTTAGGTTCATGTTTGACCTGGTTTCAAACAACTGGTTCATGTCTGACTCGAAGTTTAGTTTCATGTTTGACCTGAGTTCCAACAACGGGTTCATGTCTGACTCGAAGTTTAGGTTCATGTTTGACCTGGTTTCAAACGACGGGTTCATGCTGACTTGATGTTTAGGTTCATGTTTGTCCTGGTTTCAAACAACGGGTTCATGTCTGACTCGAAGTTTAGGTTCATGTTTGACCTGGTTTCAAACAACGGGTTCATGCCTGACTCGAAGTTTAGGTTCATGTTTGACCTGGTTTCAAACAACGGGTTCATGTCTGACTTGATGTTTAGGTTCATGTTTGTCCTGGTTTCAAACAACGGGTTCATGTCTGACTCGAAGTTTAGGTTCATGTTTGACCTAGTCTCAAACAACGGGTTCATGTCTGACTCGAAGTCTAGGTTCATGTTTGACCTGGTTTCAAACAACGGGTTCATGTCTGACTCGAAGTTTAAGTTCATGTTTGACCTGGCTTCAAATGACGGGTTCATGTCTGACTCGAAGTTTAGGTTCATGTTTAACCTGGTTTCAAACAACAGGTTCATGTCTGACTCGAAGTTTAGGTTCATGTTTGACCTGGTTTCAAACAACGGGTTCATGCCTGACTCGAAGTTTAGGTTCAGGTTTGACCTAGTTTCAAACGACGGGATCATATCTGACTCGAAGCTTAGGTTCATGTTTGACCTGGTTCAAATGACGGGTTCATGTCTGACTCGAAGTTTAGGTTCATGTTTGACCTGGTTTCAAACAACGGGTTCATGTCTGACTCGATGTTTAGGTTCATGTTTGACTTGGTTTCAAACAACTGGTTCATGTCTGACTCGAAGTTTAGTTTCATGTTTGACCTGAGTTCCAACAACGGGTTCATGTCTGACTCGAAGTTTAGGTTCATGTTTGACCTGGTTTCAAACGACGGGTTCATGTCTGACTTGATGTTTAGGTTCATGTTTGTCCTGGTTTCAAACAACGGGTTCATGTCTAACTCGAAGTTTAGGTTCATGTTTGACCTAGTTTCAAACAACGGGTTCATGTCTGACTCGAAGTTTAGGTTCATGTTTGACTTGGTTTCAAACAACGGGTTCATGTCTAACTCGAAGTTTAAGTTCATGTTTGACCTGGCTTCAAATGACGGGTTCATGTTTGACTCAAAGTTTTGGTTCATGTTTGACCTGGTTTCAAACAACAGGTTCATGTCTGACTCGAAGTTTAGGTTCATGTTTGACCTAGTTTCAAACAACGGGTTCATGTCTGACTCGAAGTCTAGGTTCATGTTTGACCTGGTTTCAAACAACGGGTTCATGTCTGACTCGAAGTTTAAGTTCATGTTAGACCTGGTTTCAAATGACGGGTTCATGTCTGACTCGAAGTTTAGGTTCATGTTTGACCTTGTTTCAAACAACAGGTTCATGTCTGACTCGAAGTTTAGGTTCATGTTTAACCTAGTTTCAAACAACGGGTTCATGTCTGACTCAAAGTTTAGGTTCAGGTTTGACCTGGTTTCAAATGACGGGTTCATGTCTGACTCGAAGCTTAGGTTCATGTTTGACCTGGTTTAAATGACGGGTTCATGTCTGACTCGAAGTTTAGGTTCATGTTTGACCTGGTTTCAAACAACTGGTTCCTGTCTGACTCGAAGATTAGTTTCATGTTTGAACTGAGTTCCAACAACGGGTTCATGTCTGACTCGAAGTTTTGGTTCATGTTTTACCTGGTTTCAAACGACGGGTTCATGTCTGACTTAATGTTTAGGTTCATGTTTGTCCTGGTTTCAAACAACGGGTTCATGTCTGACTCGAAGTTTAGGTTCATGTTTGACCTAGTCTCAAACAACGGGTTCATGTCTGACTCGAAGTTTAGGTTCATGTTTGACTTGGTTTCAAACAACGGGTTCATGTCTGACTCGAAGTTTAAGTTCATGTTTGACCTGGCTTCAAATGACGGGTTCATGTTTGACTCAAAGTTTAGGTTCATGTTTGACCTGGTTTCAAACAATAGGTTCATGTCTGACTCGAAGTTTAGGTTCATGTTTGACCTAGTTTCAAACAACGGGTTCATGTCTGACTCAAAGTTTAGGTTCAGGTTTGACCTGGTTTCAAACGACGGGTTCATGTCTGACTCGAAGCTTAGGTTCATGTTTGACCTGGATCAAATGACGGGTTCATGTCTGACTCGAAGTTTAGGTTCATGTTTGACCTGGTTTCAAATAACTGGTTCATGTCTGACTCAAAGTTTAGTTTCATGTTTTACCTGAGTTCCAACAACCGGTTCATGTCTGACTCGAAGTTTAGGTTCATGTTTGACCTGGTTTCAAACGACGGGTTCATGTCTGACTTGATGTTTAGGTTCATGTTTGTCTTGGTTTCAAACAACGGGTTCATGTCTGACTCGAAGTTTAGGTTCATGTTTGACCTAGTCTCAAACAACGGGTTCATGTCTGACTCGAAGTTTAGGTTCATGTTTGACCTAGTCTCAAACAACGGGTTCATGTCTGACTCGAAGTCTAGGTTCATGTTTGACCTGGTTTCAAACAACGGGTTCATGTCTGACTCGAAGTTTAAGTTCATGTTTGACCTGGCTTCAAATGACGGGTTCATGTCTGACTCGAAGTTTAGGTTCATGTTTAACCTGGTTTCAAACAACAGGTTCATGTCTGACTCGAAGTTTAGGTTCATGTTTGACCTGGTTTCAAACAACGGGTTCATGCCTGACTCGAAGTTTAGGTTCAGGTTTGACCTGGTTTCAAACGACGGGATCATGTCTGACTCGAAGCTTAGGTTCATGTTTGACCTGGTTCAAATGACGGGTTCATGTCTGACTCGAAGTTTAGGTTCATGTTTGACCTGGTTTCAAACAACGGGTTCATGTCTGACTCGATGTTTAGGTTCATGTTTGACTTGGTTTCAAACAACTGGTTCATGTCTGACTCGAAGTTTAGTTTCATGTTTGACCTGAGTTCCAACAACGGGTTCATGTCTGACTCGAAGTTTAGGTTCATGTTTGACCTGGTTTCAAACGACGGGTTCATGTCTGACTTGATGTTTAGGTTCATGTTTGTCCTGGTTTCAAACAACGGGTTCATGTCTAACTCGATGTTTAGGTTCATGTTTGACCTAGTTTCAAACAACGGGTTCATGTCTGACTCGAAGTTTAGGTTCATGTTTGACTTGGTTTCAAACAACGGGTTCATGTCTAACTCGAAGTTTAAGTTCATGTTTGACCTGGCTTCAAATGACGGGTTCATGTTTGACTCAAAGTTTTGGTTCATGTTTGACCTGGTTTCAAACAACAGGTTCATGTCTGACTCGAAGTTTAGGTTCATGTTTGACCTAGTTTCAAACAACGGGTTCATGTCTGACTCGAAGTCTAGGTTCATGTTTGACCTGGTTTCAAACAACGGGTTCATGTCTGACTCGAAGTTTAAGTTCATGTTAGACCTGGTTTCAAATGACGGGTTCATGTCTGACTCGAAGTTTAGGTTCATGTTTGACCTTGTTTCAAACAACAGGTTCATGTCTGACTCGAAGTTTAGGTTCATGTTTAACCTAGTTTCAAACAACGGGTTCATGTCTGACTCAAAGTTTAGGTTCAGGTTTGACCTGGTTTCAAATGACGGGTTCATGTCTGACTCGAAGCTTAGGTTCATGTTTGACCTGGTTTAAATGACGGGTTCATGTCTGACTCGAAGTTTAGGTTCATGTTTGACCTGGTTTCAAACAACTGGTTCCTGTCTGACTCGAAGATTAGTTTCATGTTTGAACTGAGTTCCAACAACGGGTTCATGTCTGACTCGAAGTTTTGGTTCATGTTTTACCTGGTTTCAAACGACGGGTTCATGTCTGACTTAATGTTTAGGTTCATGTTTGTCCTGGTTTCAAACAACGGGTTCATGTCTGACTCGAAGTTTAGGTTCATGTTTGACCTAGTTTCAAACAACGGGTTCATGTCTGACTCGAAGTTTAGGTTCATGTTTGACTTGGTTTCAAACAACGGGTTCATGTCTGACTCGAAGTTTAAGTTCATGTTTGACCTGGCTTCAAATGACGGGTTCATGTTTGACTCAAAGTTTAGGTTCATGTTTGACCTGGTTTCAAACAATAGGTTCATGTCTGACTCGAAGTTTAGGTTCATGTTTGACCTAGTTTCAAACAACGGGTTCATGTCTGACTCAAAGTTTAGGTTCAGGTTTGACCTGGTTTCAAACGACGGGTTCATGTCTGACTCGAAGCTTAGGTTCATGTTTGACCTGGATCAAATGACGGGTTCATGTCTGACTCAAAGTTTAGGTTCATGTTTGACCTGGTTTCAAACAACTGGTTCATGTCTGACTCAAAGTTTAGTTTCATGTTTTACCTGAGTTCCAACAACCGGTTCATGTCTGACTCGAAGTTTAGGTTCATGTTTGACCTGGTTTCAAACGACGGGTTCATGTCTGACTTGATGTTTAGGTTCATGTTTGTCTTGGTTTCAAACAACGGGTTCATGTCTGACTCGAAGTTTAGGTTCATGTTTGACCTAGTCTCAAACAACGGGTTCATGTCTGACTCGAAGTTTAGGTTCATGTTTGACTTGGTTTCAAACAACGGGTTCATGTCTGACTCGAAGTTTAAGTTCATGTTTGACCTGGCTTCAAATGACGGGTTCATGTTTGACTCAAAGTTTAGGTTCATGTTTGACCTGGTTTCAAACAATAGGTTCATGTCTGACTCTAAGTTTAGGTTCATGTTTGACCTAGTTTCAAACAACGGGTTCATGTCTGACTCAAAGTTTAGGTTCAGGTTTGACCTGGTTTCAAACGACGGGTTCATGTCTGACTCGAAACTTAGGTTCATGTTTGACCTGGTTCAAATGACGGGTTCATGTCTGACTCGAAGTTTAGGTTCATGTTTGACCTGGTTTCAAACAACTGGTTCATGTCTGACACAAAGTTTAGTTTCATGTTTGACCTGAGTTCCAACAACGGGTTCATGTCTGACTCGAAGTTTAGGTTCATGTTTGACCTGGTTTCAAACGACGGGTTCTTGTCTGACTTGATGTTTAGGTTCATGTTTGTCCTGGTTTCAAGCAACGGGTTCATGTCTGACTCGAAGTTTAGGTTCATGTTTGACCTAGTCTCAAACAACGGGTTCATGTCTGACTCGAAGTTTAGGTTCATGTTTGACTTGGTTTCAAACAACGGGTTCATGTCTGACTCGAAGTTTAAGTTCATGTTTGACCTGGCTTCAAATGACGGGTTCATGTTTGACTCAAAGTTTAGGTTCATGTTTGACCTGGTTTCAAACAATAGGTTCATGTCTGACTCTAAGTTTAGGTTCATGTTTGACCTAGTTTCAAACAACGGGTTCATGTCTGACTCAAAGTTTAGGTTCAGGTTTGACCTGGTTTCAAACGACGGGTTCATGTCTGACTCGAAACTTAGGTTCATGTTTGACCTGGTTCAAATGACGGGTTCATGTCTGACTCGAAGTTTAGGTTCATGTTTGACCTGGTTTCAAACAACTGGTTCATGTCTGACACAAAGTTTAGTTTCATGTTTGACCTGAGTTCCAACAACGGGTTCATGTCTGACTCGAAGTCTAGGTTCATGTTTGACCTGGTTTCAAACAACGGGTTCATGTCTGACTCGAAGTTTAAGTTCATGTTTGACCTGGCTTCAAATGACGGGTTCATGTCTGACTCGAAGTTTAGGTTCATGTTTAACCTGGTTTCAAACAACAGGTTCATGTCTGACTCGAAGTTTAGGTTCATGTTTGACCTGGTTTCAAACAACGGGTTCATGCCTGACTCGAAGTTTAGGTTCAGGTTTGACCTGGTTTCAAACGACGGGATCATGTCTGACTCGAAGCTTAGGTTCATGTTTGACCTGGTTCAAATGACGGGTTCATGTCTGACTCGAAGTTTAGGTTCATGTTTGACCTGGTTTCAAACAACGGGTTCATGTCTGACTCGATGTTTAGGTTCATGTTTGACTTGGTTTCAAACAACTGGTTCATGTCTGACTCGAAGTTTAGTTTCATGTTTGACCTGAGTTCCAACAACGGGTTCATGTCTGACTCGAAGTTTAGGTTCATGTTTGACCTGGTTTCAAACGACGGGTTCATGTCTGACTTGATGTTTAGGTTCATGTTTGTCCTGGTTTCAAACAACGGGTTCATGTCTAACTCGAAGTTTAGGTTCATGTTTGACCTAGTTTCAAACAACGGGTTCATGTCTGACTCGAAGTTTAGGTTCATGTTTGACTTGGTTTCAAACAACGGGTTCATGTCTAACTCGAAGTTTAAGTTCATGTTTGACCTGGCTTCAAATGACGGGTTCATGTTTGACTCAAAGTTTTGGTTCATGTTTGACCTGGTTTCAAACAACAGGTTCATGTCTGACTCGAAGTTTAGGTTCATGTTTGACCTAGTTTCAAACAACGGGTTCATGTCTGACTCGAAGTCTAGGTTCATGTTTGACCTGGTTTCAAACAACGGGTTCATGTCTGACTCGAAGTTTAAGTTCATGTTAGACCTGGTTTCAAATGACGGGTTCATGTCTGACTCGAAGTTTAGGTTCATGTTTGACCTTGTTTCAAACAACAGGTTCATGTCTGACTCGAAGTTTAGGTTCATGTTTAACCTAGTTTCAAACAACGGGTTCATGTCTGACTCAAAGTTTAGGTTCAGATTTGACCTGGTTTCAAATGACGGGTTCATGTCTGACTCGAAGCTTAGGTTCATGTTTGACCTGGTTTAAATGACGGGTTCATGTCTGACTCGAAGTTTAGGTTCATGTTTGACCTGGTTTCAAACAACTGGTTCCTGTCTGACTCGAAGATTAGTTTCATGTTTGAACTGAGTTCCAACAACGGGTTCATGTCTGACTCGAAGTTTTGGTTCATGTTTTACCTGGTTTCAAACGACGGGTTCATGTCTGACTTAATGTTTAGGTTCATGTTTGTCCTGGTTTCAAACAACGGGTTCATGTCTGACTCGAAGTTTAGGTTCATGTTTGACCTAGTTTCAAACAACGGGTTCATGTCTGACTCGAAGTTTAGGTTCATGTTTGACTTGGTTTCAAACAACGGGTTCATGTCTGACTCGAAGTTTAAGTTCATGTTTGACCTGGCTTCAAATGACGGGTTCATGTTTGACTCAAAGTTTAGGTTCATGTTTGACCTGGTTTCAAACAATAGGTTCATGTCTGACTCGAAGTTTAGGTTCATGTTTGACCTAGTTTCAAACAACGGGTTCATGTCTGACTCAAAGTTTAGGTTCAGGTTTGACCTGGTTTCAAACGACGGGTTCATGTCTGACTCGAAGCTTAGGTTCATGTTTGACCTGGATCAAATGACGGGTTCATGTCTGACTCAAAGTTTAGGTTCATGTTTGACCTGGTTTCAAACAACTGGTTCATGTCTGACTCAAAGTTTAGTTTCATGTTTTACCTGAGTTCCAACAACCGGTTCATGTCTGACTCGAAGTTTAGGTTCATGTTTGACCTGGTTTCAAACGACGGGTTCATGTCTGACTTGATGTTTAGGTTCATGTTTGTCTTGGTTTCAAACAACGGGTTCATGTCTGACTCGAAGTTTAGGTTCATGTTTGACCTAGTCTCAAACAACGGGTTCATGTCTGACTCGAAGTTTAGGTTCATGTTTGACTTGGTTTCAAACAACGGGTTCATGTCTGACTCGAAGTTTAAGTTCATGTTTGACCTGGCTTCAAATGACGGGTTCATGTTTGACTCAAAGTTTAGGTTCATGTTTGACCTGGTTTCAAACAATAGGTTCATGTCTGACTCTAAGTTTAGGTTCATGTTTGACCTAGTTTCAAACAACGGGTTCATGTCTGACTCAAAGTTTAGGTTCAGGTTTGACCTGGTTTCAAACGACGGGTTCATGTCTGACTCGAAACTTAGGTTCATGTTTGACCTGGTTCAAATGACGGGTTCATGTCTGACTCGAAGTTTAGGTTCATGTTTGACCTGGTTTCAAACAACTGGTTCATGTCTGACACAAAGTTTAGTTTCATGTTTGACCTGAGTTCCAACAACGGGTTCATGTCTGACTCGAAGTTTAGGTTCATGTTTGACCTGGTTTCAAACGACGGGTTCTTGTCTGACTTGATGTTTAGGTTCATGTTTGTCCTGGTTTCAAGCAACGGGTTCATGTCTGACTCGAAGTTTAGGTTCATGTTTGACCTAGTCTCAAACAACGGGTTCATGTCTGACTCGAAGTTTAGGTTCATGTTTGACTTGGTTTCAAACAACGGGTTCATGTCTGACTCGAAGTTTAAGTTCATGTTTGACCTGGCTTCAAATGACGGGTTCATGTTTGACTCAAAGTTTAGGTTCATGTTTGACCTGGTTTCAAACAATAGGTTCATGTCTGACTCTAAGTTTAGGTTCATGTTTGACCTAGTTTCAAACAACGGGTTCATGTCTGACTCAAAGTTTAGGTTCAGGTTTGACCTGGTTTCAAACGACGGGTTCATGTCTGACTCGAAACTTAGGTTCATGTTTGACCTGGTTCAAATGACGGGTTCATGTCTGACTCGAAGTTTAGGTTCATGTTTGACCTGGTTTCAAACAACTGGTTCATGTCTGACACAAAGTTTAGTTTCATGTTTGACCTGAGTTCCAACAACGGGTTCATGTCTGACTCGAAGTCTAGGTTCATGTTTGACCTGGTTTCAAACAACGGGTTCATGTCTGACTCGAAGTTTAAGTTCATGTTTGACCTGGCTTCAAATGACGGGTTCATGTCTGACTCGAAGTTTAGGTTCATGTTTAACCTGGTTTCAAACAACAGGTTCATGTCTGACTCGAAGTTTAGGTTCATGTTTGACCTGGTTTCAAACAACGGGTTCATGCCTGACTCGAAGTTTAGGTTCAGGTTTGACCTGGTTTCAAACGACGGGATCATGTCTGACTCGAAGCTTAGGTTCATGTTTGACCTGGTTCAAATGACGGGTTCATGTCTGACTCGAAGTTTAGGTTCATGTTTGACCTGGTTTCAAACAACGGGTTCATGTCTGACTCGATGTTTAGGTTCATGTTTGACTTGGTTTCAAACAACTGGTTCATGTCTGACTCGAAGTTTAGTTTCATGTTTGACCTGAGTTCCAACAACGGGTTCATGTCTGACTCGAAGTTTAGGTTCATGTTTGACCTGGTTTCAAACGACGGGTTCATGTCTGACTTGATGTTTAGGTTCATGTTTGTCCTGGTTTCAAACAATGGGTTCATGTCTAACTCGAAGTTTAGGTTCATGTTTGACCTAGTTTCAAACAACGGGTTCATGTCTGACTCGAAGTTTAGGTTCATGTTTGACTTGGTTTCAAACAACGGGTTCATGTCTAACTCGAAGTTTAAGTTCATGTTTGACCTGGCTTCAAATGACGGGTTCATGTTTGACTCAAAGTTTTGGTTCATGTTTGACCTGGTTTCAAACAACAGGTTCATGTCTGACTCGAAGTTTAGGTTCATGTTTGACCTAGTTTCAAACAACGGGTTCATGTCTGACTCGAAGTCTAGGTTCATGTTTGACCTGGTTTCAAACAACGGGTTCATGTCTGACTCGAAGTTTAAGTTCATGTTAGACCTGGTTTCAAATGACGGGTTCATGTCTGACTCGAAGTTTAGGTTCATGTTTGACCTTGTTTCAAACAACAGGTTCATGTCTGACTCGAAGTTTAGGTTCATGTTTAACCTAGTTTCAAACAACGGGTTCATGTCTGACTCAAAGTTTAGGTTCAGGTTTGACCTGGTTTCAAATGACGGGTTCATGTCTGACTCGAAGCTTAGGTTCATGTTTGACCTGGTTTAAATGACGGGTTCATGTCTGACTCGAAGTTTAGGTTCATGTTTGACCTGGTTTCAAACAACTGGTTCCTGTCTGACTCGAAGATTAGTTTCATGTTTGAACTGAGTTCCAACAACGGGTTCATGTCTGACTCGAAGTTTTGGTTCATGTTTTACCTGGTTTCAAACGACGGGTTCATGTCTGACTTAATGTTTAGGTTCATGTTTGTCCTGGTTTCAAACAACGGGTTCATGTCTGACTCGAAGTTTAGGTTCATGTTTGACCTAGTTTCAAACAACGGGTTCATGTCTGACTCGAAGTTTAGGTTCATGTTTGACTTGGTTTCAAACAGCGGGTTCATGTCTGACTTGAAGTTTAAGTTCATGTTTGACCTGGCTTCAAATGACGGGTTCATGTTTGACTCAAAGTTTAGGTTCATGTTTGACCTGGTTTCAAACAATAGGTTCATGTCTGACTCGAAGTTTAGGTTCATGTTTGACCTAGTTTCAAACAACGGGTTCATGTCTGACTCAAAGTTTAGGTTCAGGTTTGACCTGGTTTCAAACGACGGGTTCATGTCTGACTCGAAGCTTAGGTTCATGTTTGACCTGGATCAAATGACGGGTTCATGTCTGACTCGAAGTTTAGGTTCATGTTTGACCTGGTTTCAAACAACTGGTTCATGTCTAACTCAAAGTTTAGTTTCATGTTTTACCTGAGTTCCAACAACCGGTTCATGTCTGACTCGAAGTTTAGGTTCATGTTTGACCTGGTTTCAAACGACGGGTTCATGTCTGACTTGATGTTTAGGTTCATGTTTGTCTTGGTTTCAAACAACGGGTTCATGTCTGACTCGAAGTTTAGGTTCATGTTTGACCTAGTCTCAAACAACGGGTTCATGTCTGACTCGAAGTTTAGGTTCATGTTTGACTTGGTTTCAAACAACGGGTTCATGTCTGACTCGAAGTTTAAGTTCATGTTTGACCTGGCTTCAAATGACGGGTTCATGTTTGACTCAAAGTTTAGGTTCATGTTTGACCTGGTTTCAAACAATAGGTTCATGTCTGACTCTAAGTTTAGGTTCATGTTTGACCTAGTTTCAAACAACGGGTTCATGTCTGACTCAAAGTTTAGGTTCAGGTTTGACCTGGTTTCAAACGACGGGTTCATGTCTGACTCGAAGCTTAGGTTCATGTTTGACCTGGTTCAAATGACGGGTTCATGTCTGACTCGAAGTTTAGGTTCATGTTTGACCTGGTTTCAAACAACTGGTTCATGTCTAACACAAAGTTTAGTTTCATGTTTGACCTGAGTTCCAACAACGGGTTCATGTCTGACTCGAAGTTTAGGTTCATGTTTGACCTGGTTTCAAACGACGGGTTCTTGTCTGACTTGATGTTTAGGTTCATGTTTGTCCTGGTTTCAAGCAACGGGTTCATGTCTGACTCGAAGTTTAGGTTCATGTTTGACCTGGTTTCAAACAACGGGTTCATGTCTGACTCGAAGTTTAGGATCATGTTTGACCTGGTTTCAAACAACGGGTTCATATCTGACTCGAAGTTTAAGTTCATGTTTGACCTGGCTTCAAATGACGGGTTCATGTCTGACTCGAAGTTTAGGTTCATGTTTGACCTAGTTTCAAACAACAGGTTCATGTCTGACTCGAAGTTTAGGTTCATGTTTGACCTGGTTTCAAACAACGGGTTCATGCCTGACTCGAAGTTTAGGTTCAGGTTTGACCTGGTTTCAAACGACGGGATCATGTCTGACTCGAAGCTTAGGTTCATGTTTAACCTGGTTTCAAACAACAGGTTCATGTCTGACTCGAAGTTTAGGTTCATGTTTGACCTGGTTTCAAACAACGGGTTCATGTCTGACTCGAAGTTTAGGTTCATGTTTGACCTGGTTTCAAACAACTGGTGCATGTCTGACTCGAAGTTTAGTTTCATGTTTGACCTGAGTTCCAACAACGGGTTCATGTCTGACTCGAAGTTTAGCTTCATGTTTGACCTGGTTTCAAACGACGGGTTCATGTCTGACTTGATGTTTAGGTTCATTTTTGTCCTGGTTTCAAACAACTGGTTCATGTCTGACTCGAAGTTTAGGTTCATGTTTGACCTAGTTTCAAACAACAGGTTCATGTCTGACTCGAAGTTTAGGTTCATGTTTGACCTGGTTTCAAACAACGGGTTCATGCCTGACTCGAAGTTTAGGTTCAAGTTTGACCTGGTTTCAAACGACGGGATCATGTCTGACTCGAAGCTTAGGTTCATGTTTAACCTGGTTTCAAACAACAGGTTCATGTCTGACTCGAAGTTTAGGTTCATGTTTGACCTGGTTTCAAACAACGGGTTCATGTTTGACTCGAAGTTTAGGTTCATGTTTGACCTGGTTTCAAACAACTGGTGCATGTCTGACTCGAAGTTTAGTTTCATGTTTGACCTGAGTTCCAACAACGGGTTCATGTCTGACTCGAAGTTTAGGTTCATGTTTGACCTGGTTTCAAACGACGGGTTCATGTCTGACTTGATGTTTAGGTTCATTTTTGTCCTGGTTTCAAACAACTGGTTCATGTCTGACTCGAAGTTTAGGTTCATGTTTGACCTGGTTTCAAACAACGGGTTCATGCCTGACTCGAAGTTTAGGTTCATGTTTGACCTGGTTTCAAACAACGGGTTCATGTCTGACTTGATATTTAGGTTCATGTTTGTCCTGGTTTCAAACAACGGGTTCATGTCTGACTCGAAGTTTAGGTTCATGTTTGACCTAGTTTCAAACAACGGGTTCATGTCTGACTCGAAGTCTAGGTTCATGTTTGACCTGGTTTCAAACAACGGGTTCATGTCTGACTCGAAGTTTAAGTTCATGTTTGACCTGGATTCAAATGACGGGTTCATGTCTGACTCGAAGTTTAGGTTCATGTTTGTCCTGGTTTCAAACAACAGGTTCATGTCTGACTCGAAGTTTAGGTTCATGTTTGACCTGGTTTCAAACGACGGGTTCATGTCTGACTTGATGTTTTTGTTCATGTTTGTCCTGGTTTCAAACAACGGGTTCATGTCTGACTCGAAGTTTAGGTTCATGTTTGACCTAGTTTCAAACAACGGGTTCATGTCTGACTCGAAGTTTAGGTTCATGTTTGACTTGGTTTCAAACAACGGGTTCATGTCTGACTCGAAGTTTAAATTCACGGTTGACCTGGATTCAAATGACGGGTTCATGTTTGACTCAAAGTTTAGGTTCATGTTTGACCTGGTTTCAAACAACAGGTTCATGTCTGACTCAAAGTTTAAGTTCATGTTTGACCTAGTTTCAAACAACGGGTTCATGTCTGACTCAAAGTTTAGGTTCAGGTTTGACCTGGTTTCAAACGACGGGTTCATGTCTGACTCGAAGCTTAGGTTCATGTTTGACCTGGTTCAAATGACGGGTTCATGTCTGACTCGAAGTTTAGGTTCATGTTTGACCTGGTTTCAAACAACTGGTTCATGTCTGACTCGATGTTTAGTTTCATGTTTGACCTGAGTTCCAACAACGGGTTCATGTCTGACTCGAAGTTTAGGTTCCTGTTTGACCTGGTTTCAAACGACGGGTTCATGTCTGACTTGATGTTTAGGTTCATGTTTGTCCTGGTTTTAAACAACGGGTTCATGTCTGACTCGAAGTTTAGGTTCAGGTTTGACCTGGTTTCGAACGACGGGTTCATGTCTGACTCGAAGCTTAGGTTCATGTTTGACCTGGTTCAAATGACGGGTTCATGTCTGACTCGAAGTTTAGGTTCATGTTTGACCTGGTTTCAAACAACTGGTTCATGTCTGACTCGAAGTTTAGTTTCATGTTTGACCTGAGTTCCAACAACGGGTTCATGTCTGACTCGAAGTTTAGGTTCATGTTTGACCTGGTTTCAAACGATGGGTTCATGTCTGACTTGATGTTTAGGTTCATGTTTGTCCTGGTTTCAAACAACGGGTTCATGTCTGACTCGAAGTTTAGGTTCATGTTTGACCTTGTTTCAAACAACGGGTTCATGTCTGACTCGAAGTTTAGGTTCATGTTTGACCTGGTTTCAAACAACGGGTTCATGTCTGACTCGAAGTTTAAGTTCATGTTTGACCTGGCTTCAAATGACGGGTTCATGTCTGACTCGAAGTTTAGGTTCATGTTTAACCTGGTTTCAAACAACAGGTTCATGTCTGACTCAAAGTTTAGGTTCATGTTTCACCTGGTTTAAAACAACGGGTTCATGCCTGACTCGAAGTTTAGGTTCAGGTTTGACCTGGTTTCAAACGACGGGATCATGTCTGACTCGAAGCTTAGGTTCATGTTTAACCTGGTTTCAAACAACAGGTTCATGTCTGACTCGAAGTTTAGGTTCATGTTTGACCTGGTTTCAAACAACGGGTTCATGTCTGACTCGAAGTTTAGGTTCATGTTTGACCTGGTTTCAAACAACTGGTGCATGTCTGACTCGAAGTTTAGTTTCATGTTTGACCTGAGTTCCAACAACGGGTTCATGTCTGACTCGAAGTTTAGGTTCATGTTTGACCTGGTTTCAAACGACGGGTTCATGTCTGACTTGATGTTTAGGTTCATTTTTGTCCTGGTTTCAAACAACTGGTTCATGTCTGACTCGAAGTTTAGGTTCAGGTTTGACCTGGTTTCGAACGACGGGTTCATGTCTGACTCGAAGCTTAGGTTCATGTTTGACCTGGTTCAAATGACGGGTTCATGTCTGACTCGAAGTTTAGGTTCATGTTTGACCTGGTTTCAAACAACTGGTTCATGTCTGACTCGAAGTTTAGTTTCATGTTTGACCTGAGTTCCAACAACGGGTTCATGTCTGACTCGAAGTTTAGGTTCATGTTTGACCTGGTTTCAAACGATGGGTTCATGTCTGACTTGATGTTTAGGTTCATGTTTGTCCTGGTTTCAAACAACGGGTTCATGTCTGACTCGAAGTTTAGGTTCATGTTTGACCTTGTTTCAAACAACGGGTTCATGTCTGACTCGAAGTTTAGGTTCATGTTTGACCTGGTTTCAAACAACGGGTTCATGTCTGACTCGAAGTTTAAGTTCATGTTTGACCTGGCTTCAAATGACGGGTTCATGTCTGACTCGAAGTTTAGGTTCATGTTTAACCTGGTTTCAAACAACAGGTTCATGTCTGACTCAAAGTTTAGGTTCATGTTTCACCTGGTTTCAAACAACGGGTTCATGCCTGACTCGAAGTTTAGGTTCAGGTTTGACCTGGTTTCAAACGACGGGATCATGTCTGACTCGAAGCTTAGGTTCATGTTTAACCTGGTTTCAAACAACAGGTTCATGTCTGACTCGAAGTTTAGGTTCATGTTTGACCTGGTTTCAAACAACGGGTTCATGTCTGACTCGAAGTTTAGGTTCATGTTTGACCTGGTTTCAAACAACTGGTGCATGTCTGACTCGAAGTTTAGTTTCATGTTTGACCTGAGTTCCAACAACGGGTTCATGTCTGACTCGAAGTTTAGGTTCATGTTTGACCTGGTTTCAAACGACGGGTTCATGTCTGACTTGATGTTTAGGTTCATTTTTGTCCTGGTTTCAAACAACTGGTTCATGTCTGACTCGAAGTTTAGGTTCATGTTTGACCTAGTTTCAAACAACAGGTTCATGTCTGACTCGAAGTTTAGGTTCATGTTTGACCTGGTTTCAAACAACGGGTTCATGCCTGACTCGAAGTTTAGGTTCAAGTTTGACCTGGTTTCAAACGACGGGATCATGTCTGACTCGAAGCTTAGGTTCATGTTTAACCTGGTTTCAAACAACAGGTTCATGTCTGACTCGAAGTTTAGGTTCATGTTTGACCTGGTTTCAAACAACGGGTTCATGTTTGACTCGAAGTTTAGGTTCATGTTTGACCTGGTTTCAAACAACTGGTGCATGTCTGACTCGAAGTTTAGTTTCATGTTTGACCTGAGTTCCAACAACGGGTTCATGTCTGACTCGAAGTTTAGGTTCATGTTTGACCTGGTTTCAAACGACGGGTTCATGTCTGACTTGATGTTTAGGTTCATTTTTGTCCTGGTTTCAAACAACTGGTTCATGTCTGACTCGAAGTTTAGGTTCATGTTTGACCTGGTTTCAAACAACGGGTTCATGCCTGACTCGAAGTTTAGGTTCATGTTTGACCTGGTTTCAAACAACGGGTTCATGTCTGACTTGATATTTAGGTTCATGTTTGTCCTGGTTTCAAACAACGGGTTCATGTCTGACTCGAAGTTTATGTTCATGTTTGACCTAGTTTCAAACAACGGGTTCATGTCTGACTCGAAGTCTAGGTTCATGTTTGACCTGGTTTCAAACAACGGGTTCATGTCTGACTCGAAGTTTAAGTTCATGTTTGACCTGGATTCAAATGACGGGTTCATGTCTGACTCGAAGTTTAGGTTCATGTTTGTCCTGGTTTCAAACAACAGGTTCATGTCTGACTCGAAGTTTAGGTTCATGTTTGACCTGGTTTCAAACGACGGGTTCATGTCTGACTTGATGTTTTTGTTCATGTTTGTCCTGGTTTCAAACAACGGGTTCATGTCTGACTCGAAGTTTAGGTTCATGTTTGACCTAGTTTCAAACAACGGGTTCATGTCTTACTCGAAGTTTAGGTTCATGTTTGACTTGGTTTCAAACAACGGGTTCATGTCTGACTCGAAGTTTAAATTCACGGTTGACCTGGATTCAAATGACGGGTTCATGTTTGACTCAAAGTTTAGGTTCATGTTTGACCTGGTTTCAAACAACAGGTTCATGTCTGACTCAAAGTTTAAGTTCATGTTTGACCTAGTTTCAAACAACGGGTTCATGTCTGACTCAAAGTTTAGGTTCAGGTTTGACCTGGTTTCAAACGACGGGTTCATGTCTGACTCGAAGCTTAGGTTCATGTTTGACCTGGTTCAAATGACGGGTTCATGTCTGACTCGAAGTTTAGGTTCATGTTTGACCTGGTTTCAAACAACTGGTTCATGTCTGACTCGAAGTTTAGTTTCATGTTTGACCTGAGTTCCAACAACGGGTTCATGTCTGACTCGAAGTTTAGGTTCCTGTTTGACCTGGTTTCAAACGACGGGTTCATGTCTGACTTGATGTTTAGGTTCATGTTTGTCCTGGTTTTAAACAACGGGTTCATGTCTGACTCGAAGTTTAGGTTCAGGTTTGACCTGGTTTCGAACGACGGGTTCATGTCTGACTCGAAGCTTAGGTTCATGTTTGACCTGGTTCAAATGACGGGTTCATGTCTGACTCGAAGTTTAGGTTCATGTTTGACCTGGTTTCAAACAACTGGTTCATGTCTGACTCGAAGTTTAGTTTCATGTTTGACCTGAGTTCCAACAACGGGTTCATGTCTGACTCGAAGTTTAGGTTCATGTTTGACCTGGTTTCAAACGATGGGTTCATGTCTGACTTGATGTTTAGGTTCATGTTTGTCCTGGTTTCAAACAACGGGTTCATGTCTGACTCGAAGTTTAGGTTCATGTTTGACCTAGTTTCAAACAACGGGTTCATGTCTGACTCGAAGTTTAGGTTCATGTTTGACCTGGTTTCAAACAACGGGTTCATGTCTGACTCGAAGTTTAAGTTCATGTTTGACCTGGCTTCAAATGACGGGTTCATGTCTGACTCGAAGTTTAGGTTCATGTTTAACCTGGTTTCAAACAACAGGTTCATGTCTGACTCAAAGTTTAGGTTCATGTTTCACCTGGTTTCAAACAACGGGTTCATGCCTGACTCGAAGTTTAGGTTCAGGTTTGACCTGGTTTCAAACGACGGGATCATGTCTGACTCGAAGCTTAGGTTCATGTTTGACCTGGTTCAAATGACGGGTTCATGTCTGACTCGAAGTTTAGGTTCATGTTTGACCTGGTTTCAAACAACGGGTTCATGTCTGACTCGATGTTTAGGTTCATGTTTGACCTGGTTTCAAACAACTAGTTCATGTCTGACTCGAAGTTTAGTTTCATGTTTGACCTGAGTTCCAACAACGGGTTCATGTCTGACTCGAAGTTTAGGTTCATGTTTGACCTGGTTTCAAACGACGGGTTCATGTCTGACTTGATGTTTAGGTTCATGTTTGTCCTGGTTTCAAACAACGGGTTCATGTCTAACTCGAAGTTTGGGTTCATGTTTGACCTAGTTTCAAACAACGGGTTCATGTCTGACTCGAAGTTTAGGTTCATGTTTGACTTGGTTTCAAACAACGGGTTCATGTCTAACTCGAAGTTTAAGTTCATGTTTGACCTGGCTTCAAATGACGGGTTCATGTTTGACTCAAAGTTTTGGTTCATGTTTGACCTGGTTTCAAACAACAGGTTCATGTCTGACTCGAAGTTTAGGTTCATGTTTGACCTGGTTTCAAACGACGGGTTCATGTCTGACTTGATGTTTAGGTTCATGTTTGTCCTGGTTTCAAACAACGGGTTCATGTCTAACTCGAAGTTTAGGTTCATGTTTGACCTAGTTTCAAACAACGGGTTCATGTCTGACTCGAAGTTTAGGTTCATGTTTGACTTGGTTTCAAACAACAGGTTCATGTCTGACTCGAAGTCTAGGTTCATGTTTGACCTGGTTTCAAACAACGGGTTCATGTCTGACTCGAAGTTTAAGTTCATGTTAGACCTGGTTTCAAATGACGGGTTCATGTCTGACTCGAAGTTTAGGTTCATGTTTGACCTAGTTTCAAACAACAGGTTCAGGTCTGACTCGAAGTTTAGGTTCATGTTTAACCTAGTTTCAAACAACGGGTTCATGTCTGACTCAAAGTTTAGGTTCAGGTTTGACCTGGTTTCAAATGACGGGTTCATGTCTGACTCGAAGCTTAGGTTCATGTTTGACCTGGTTCAAATGACGGGTTCATGTCTGACTCGAAGTTTAGGTTCATGTTTGACCTGGTTTCAAACAACTGGTTCATGTCTGACTCGAAGATTAGTTTGAAGTTTGAACTGAGTTCCAACAACGGGTTCATGTCTGACTCGAAGTTTAGGTTCATGTTTGACCTGGTTTCAAACGACGGGTTCATGTCTGACTTGATGTTTAGGTTCATGTTTGTCCTGGTTTCAAACAACGGGTTCATGTCTGACTCGAAGTTTAGGTTCATGTTTGCCCTAGTTTCAAACAACGGGTTCATGTCAGACTCGAAGTTTAGGTTCATGTTTGACTTGGTTTCAAACAACGGGTTCATGTCTGACTCGAAGTTTAAGTTCATGTTTGACCTGGCTTCAAATGACGGGTTCATGTTTGACTCAAAGTTTAGGTTCATGTTTGACCTGGTTTCAAACAATAGGTTCATGTCTGACTCGAAGTTTAGGTTCATGTTTGACCTAGTTTCAAACAACGGGTTCATGTATGACTCAAAGTTTAGGTTCAGGTTTGACCTGGTTTCAAACGACGGGTTCATGTCTGACTCGAAGCTTAGGTTCATGTTTGACCTGGTTCAAATGACGGGTTCATGTCTGACTCGAAGTTTAGGTTCATGTTTGACCTGGTTTCAAACAACTGGTTCATGTCTGACACAAATTTTAGTTTCATGTTTGACCTGGTTTCAAACGACGGGTTCATGTCTGACTCGAAGTTTAGGTTCATGTTTGTCCTGGTTTCAAACAACGGGTTCATGTCTAACTCGAAGTTTGGGTTCATGTTTGACCTAGTTTCAAACAACGGGTTCATGTCTGACTCGAAGTTTAAGTTCATGTTTGACCTGGCTTCGAATGACGGGTTCATGTTTGACTCAAAGTTTTGGTTCATGTTTGACCTGGTTTCAAACAACAGGTTCATGTCTGACTCGAAGTTTAGGTTCATGTTTGACCTGGTTTCAAACGACGGGTTCATGTCTGACTTGATGTTTAGGTTCATGTTTGTCCTGGTTTCAAACAACGGGTTCATGTCTAACTCGAAGTTTAGGTTCATGTTTGACCTAGTTTCAAACAACGGGTTCATGTCTGACTCGAAGTTTAGGTTCATGTTTGACTTGGTTTCAAACAACGGGTTCATGTCTGACTCGAAGTTTAGGTTCATGTTTGACCTGGTTTCAAACAACGGGTTCATGTCTGACTCGAAGTTTAGGTTCATGTTTGACCTGGTTTCAAACAACTGGTTCATGTCTGACTCGAAGTTTAGTTTCATGTTTGACCTGAGTTCCAACAACGGGTTCATGTCTGACTCGAAGTTTAGGTTCATGTTTGACCTGGTTTCAAACGACGGGTTCATGCTGACTTGATGTTTAGGTTCATGTTTGACCTGGTTTCAAACGATGGGTTCATGTCTGACTTGATGTTTAGGTTCATGTTTGTCCTGGTTTCAAACAACGGGTTCATGTCTGACTCGAAGTTTAGGTTCATGTTTGACCTAGTTTCAAACAACGGGTTCATGTCTGACTCGAAGTTTAGGTTCATGTTTGACCTGGTTTCAAACAACGGGTTCATGTCTGACTCGAAGTTTAAGTTCATGTTTGACCTGGCTTCAAATGACGGGTTCATGTCTGACTCGAAGTTTAGGTTCATGTTTAACCTGGTTTCAAACAACAGGTTCATGTCTGACTCAAAGTTTAGGTTCATGTTTGACCTGGTTTCAAACAACGGGTTCATGCCTGACTCGAAGTTTAGGTTCAGGTTTGACCTGGTTTCAAACGACGGGATCATGTCTGACTCGAAGCTTAGGTTCATGTTTGACCTGGTTCAAATGACGGGTTCATGTCTGACTCGAAGTTTAGGTTCATGTTTGACCTGGTTTCAAACAACGGGTTCATGTCTGACTCGATGTTTAGGTTCATGTTTGACCTGGTTTCAAACAACTAGTTCATGTCTGACTCGAAGTTTAGTTTCATGTTTGACCTGAGTTCCAACAACGGGTTCATGTCTGACTCGAAGTTTAGGTTCATGTTTGACCTGGTTTCAAACGACGGGTTCATGTCTGACTTGATGTTTAGGTTCATGTTTGTCCTGGTTTCAAACAACGGGTTCATGTCTAACTCGAAGTTTGGGTTCATGTTTGACCTAGTTTCAAACAACGGGTTCATGTCTGACTCGAAGTTTAGGTTCATGTTTGACTTGGTTTCAAACAACGGGTTCATGTCTAACTCGAAGTTTAAGTTCATGTTTGACCTGGCTTCAAATGACGGGTTCATGTTTGACTCAAAGTTTTGGTTCATGTTTGACCTGGTTTCAAACAACAGGTTCATGTCTGACTCGAAGTTTAGGTTCATGTTTGACCTGGTTTCAAACGACGGGTTCATGTCTGACTTGATGTTTAGGTTCATGTTTGTCCTGGTTTCAAACAACGGGTTCAGGTCTAACTCGAAGTTTAGGTTCATGTTTGACCTAGTTTCAAACAACGGGTTCATGTCTGACTCGAAGTTTAGGTTCATGTTTGACTTGGTTTCAAACAACGGGTTCATGTCTGACTCGAAGTCTAGGTTCATGTTTGACCTGGTTTCAAACAACGGGTTCATGTCTGACTCGAAGTTTAAGTTCATGTTAGACCTGGTTTCAAATGACGGGTTCATGTCTGACTCGAAGTTTAGGTTCATGTTTGACCTTGTTTCAAACAACAGGTTCAGGTCTGACTCGAAGTTTAGGTTCATGTTTAACCTAGTTTCAAACAACGGGTTCATGTCTGACTCAAAGTTTAGGTTCAGGTTTGACCTGGTTTCAAATGACGGGTTCATGTCTGACTCGAAGCTTAGGTTCATGTTTGACCTGGTTCAAATGACGGGTTCATGTCTGACTCGAAGTTTAGGTTCATGTTTGACCTGGTTTCAAACAACTGGTTCATGTCTGACTCGAAGATTAGTTTGAAGTTTGAACTGAGTTCCAACAACGGGTTCATGTCTGACTCGAAGTTTAGGTTCATGTTTGACCTGGTTTCAAACGACGGGTTCATGTCTGACTTGATGTTTAGGTTCATGTTTGTCCTGGTTTCAAACAACGGGTTCATGTCTGACTCGAAGTTTAGGTTCATGTTTGACCTAGTTTCAAACAACGGGTTCATGTCTGACTCGAAGTTTAGGTTCATGTTTGACTTGGTTTCAAACAACGGGTTCATGTCTGACTCGAAGTTTAAGTTCATGTTTGACCTGGCTTCAAATGACGGGTTCATGTTTGACTCAAAGTTTAGGTTCATGTTTGACCTGGTTTCAAACAATAGGTTCATGTCTGACTCGAAGTTTAGGTTCATGTTTGACCTAGTTTCAAACAACGGGTTCATGTATGACTCAAAGTTTAGGTTCAGGTTTGACCTGGTTTCAAACGACGGGTTCATGTCTGACTCGAAGCTTAGGTTCATGTTTGACCTGGTTCAAATGACGGGTTCATGTCTGACTCGAAGTTTAGGTTCATGTTTGACCTGGTTTCAAACAACTGGTTCATGTCTGACACAAATTTTAGTTTCATGTTTGACCTGGTTTCAAACGACGGGTTCATGTCTGACTCGAAGTTTAGGTTCATGTTTGTCCTGGTTTCAAACAACGGGTTCATGTCTAACTCGAAGTTTGGGTTCATGTTTGACCTAGTTTCAAACAACGGGTTCATGTCTGACTCGAAGTTTAGGTTCATGTTTGACTTGGTTTCAAACAACGGGTTCATGTCTAACTCGAAGTTTAAGTTCATGTTTGACCTGGCTTCAAATGACGGGTTCATGTTTGACTCAAAGTTTTGGTTCATGTTTGACCTGGTTTCAAACAACAGGTTCATGTCTGACTCGAAGTTTAGGTTCATGTTTGACCTGGTTTCAAACGACGGGTTCATGTCTGACTTGATGTTTAGGTTCATGTTTGTCCTGGTTTCAAACAACGGGTTCATGTCTAACTCGAAGTTTAGGTTCATGTTTGACCTAGTTTCAAACAACGGGTTCATGTCTGACTCGAAGCTTAGGTTCATGTTTGACTTGGTTTCAAACAACGGGTTCATGTCTGACTCGAAGTTTAGGTTCATGTTTGACCTGGTTTCAAACAACGGGTTCATGTCTGACTCGAAGTTTAGGTTCATGTTTGACCTGGTTTCAAACAACTGGTTCATGTCTGACTCGAAGTTTAGTTTCATGTTTGACCTGAGTTCCAACAACGGGTTCATGTCTGACTCGAAGTTTAGGTTCATGTTTGACCTGGTTTCAAACGACGGGTTCATGCTGACTTGATGTTTAGGTTCATGTTTGACCTGGTTTCAAACGATGGGTTCATGTCTGACTTGATGTTTAGGTTCATGTTTGTCCTGGTTTCAAACAACGGGTTCATGTCTGACTCGAAGTTTAGGTTCATGTTTGACCTAGTTTCAAACAACGGGTTCATGTCAGACTCGAAGTTTAGGTTCATGTTTGACCTGGTTTCAAACAACGGGTTCATGTCTGACTCGAAGTTTAAGTTCATGTTTGACCTGGCTTCAAATGACGGGTTCATGTCTGACTCGAAGTTTAGGTTCATGTTTAACCTGGTTTCAAACAACAGGTTCATGTCTGACTCAAAGTTTAGGTTCATGTTTGACCTGGTTTCAAACAACGGGTTCATGCCTGACTCGAAGTTTAGGTTCAGGTTTGACCTGGTTTCAAACGACGGGATCATGTCTGACTCGAAGCTTAGGTTCATGTTTGACCTGGTTCAAATGACGGGTTCATGTCTGACTCGAAGTTTAGGTTCATGTTTGACCTGGTTTCAAACAACGGGTTCATGTCTGACTCGAAGTTTAGGTTCATGTTTGACTTGGTTTCAAACAACGGGTTCATGTCTAACTCGAAGTTTAAGTTCATGTTTGACCTGGCTTCAAATGACGGGTTCATGTTTGACTCAAAGTTTTGGTTCATGTTTGACCTGGTTTCAAACAACAGGTTCATGTCTGACTCGAAGTTTAGGTTCATGTTTGACCTGGTTTCAAACGACGGGTTCATGTCTGACTAGATGTTTAGGTTCATGTTTGTCCTGGTTTCAAACAACGGGTTCATGTCTAACTCGAAGTTTAGGTTCATGTTTGACCTAGTTTCAAACAACGGGTTCATGTCTGACTCGAAGTTTAGGTTCATGTTTGACTTGGTTTCAAACAACGGGTTCATGTCTGACTCGAAGTTTAGGTTCATGTTTGACCTGGTTTCAAACAACGGGTTCATGTCTGACTCGAAGTTTAGGTTCATGTTTGACCTGGTTTCAAACAACTGGTTCATGTCTGACTCGAAGTTTAGTTTCATGTTTGACCTGAGTTCCAACAACGGGTTCATGTCTGACTCGAAGTTTAGGTTCATGTTTGACCTGGTTTCAAACGACGGGTTCATGCTGACTTGATGTTTAGGTTCATGTTTGACCTGGTTTCAAACGATGGGTTCATGTCTGACTTGATGTTTAGGTTCATGTTTGTCCTGGTTTCAAACAACGGGTTCATGTCTGACTCGAAGTTTAGGTTCATGTTTGACCTAGTTTCAAACAACGGGTTCATGTCTGACTCGAAGTTTAGGTTCATGTTTGACCTGGTTTCAAACAACGGGTTCATGTCTGACTCGAAGTTTAGGTTCATGTTTGACCTGGTTTCAAACAACTGGTTCATGTCTGACTCGAAGTTTAGTTTCATGTTTGACCTGAGTTCCAACAACGGGTTCATGTCTGACTCGAAGTTTAGGTTCATGTTTGACCTGGTTTCAAACGACGGGTTCATGCTGACTTGATGTTTAGGTTCATGTTTGACCTGGTTTCAAACGATGGGTTCATGTCTGACTTGATGTTTAGGTTCATGTTTGTCCTGGTTTCAAACAACGGGTTCATGTCTGACTCGAAGTTTAGGTTCATGTTTGACCTAGTTTCAAACAACGGGTTCATGTCTGACTCGAAGTTTAGGTTCATGTTTGACCTGGTTTCAAACAACGGGTTCATGTCTGACTCGAAGTTTAAGTTCATGTTTGACCTGGCTTCAAATGACGGGTTCATGTCTGACTCGAAGTTTAGGTTCTTGTTTAACCTGGTTTCAAACAACAGGTTCATGTCTGACTCAAAGTTTAGGTTCATGTTTGACCTGGTTTCAAACAACGGGTTCATGCCTGACTCGAAGTTTAGGTTCAGGTTTGACCTGGTTTCAAACGACGGGATCATGTCTGACTCGAAGCTTAGGTTCATGTTTGACCTGGTTCAAATGACGGGTTCATGTCTGACTCGAAGTTTAGGTTCATGTTTGACCTGGTTTCAAACAACGGGTTCATGTCTGACTTGATGTTTAGGTTCATGTTTGTCCTGGTTTCAAACAACGGGTTCATGTCTAACTCGAAGTTTGGGTTCATGTTTGACCTAGTTTCAAACAACGGGTTCATGTCTGACTCGAAGTTTAGGTTCATGTTTGACTTGGTTTCAAACAACGGGTTCATGTCTAACTCGAAGTTTAAGTTCATGTTTGACATGGCTTCAAATGACGGGTTCATGTTTGACTCAAAGTTTTGGTTCATGTTTGACCTGGTTTCAAACAACAGGTTCATGTCTGACTCGAAGTTTAGGTTCATGTTTGACCTGGTTTCAAACGACGGGTTCATGTCTGACTTGATGTTTAGGTTCATGTTTGTCCTGGTTTCAAACAACGGGTTCATGTCTAACTCGAAGTTTAGGTTCATGTTTGACCTAGTTTCAAACAACGGGTTCATGTCTGACTCGAAGTTTAGGTTCATGTTTGACTTGGTTTCAAACAACGGGTTCATGTCTGACTCGAAGTCTAGGTTCATGTTTGACCTGGTTTCAAACAACGGGTTCATGTCTGACTCGAAGTTTAAGTTCATGTTAGACCTGGTTTCAAATGACGGGTTCATGTCTGACTCGAAGTTTAGGTTCATGTTTGACCTTGTTTCAAACAACAGGTTCAGGTCTGACTCGAAGTTTAGGTTCATGTTTAACCTAGTTTCAAACAACGGGTTCATGTCTGACTCAAAGTTTAGGTTCAGGTTTGACCTGGTTTCAAATGACGGGTTCATGTCTGACTCGAAGCTTAGGTTCATGTTTGACCTGGTTCAAATGACGGGTTCATGTCTGACTCGAAGTTTAGGTTCATGTTTGACCTGGTTTCAAACAACTGGTTCATGTCTGACTCGAAGATTAGTTTGAAGTTTGAACTGAGTTCCAACAACGGGTTCATGTCTGACTCGAAGTTTAGGTTCATGTTTGACCTGGTTTCAAACGACGGGTTCATGTCTGACTTGATGTTTAGGTTCATGTTTGTCCTGGTTTCAAACAACGGGTTCATGTCTGACTCGAAGTTTAGGTTCATGTTTGACCTAGTTTCAAACAACGGGTTCATGTCTGACTCGAAGTTTAGGTTCATGTTTGACTTGGTTTCAAACAACGGGTTCATGTCTGACTCGAAGTTTAAGTTCATGTTTGACCTGGCTTCAAATGACGGGTTCATGTTTGACTCAAAGTTTAGGTTCATGTTTGACCTGGTTTCAAACAATAGGTTCATGTCTGACTCGAAGTTTAGGTTCATGTTTGACCTAGTTTCAAACAACGGGTTCATGTATGACTCAAAGTTTAGGTTCAGGTTTGACCTGGTTTCAAACGACGGGTTCATGTCTGACTCGAAGCTTAGGTTCATGTTTGACCTGGTTCAAATGACGGGTTCATGTCTGACTCGAAGTTTAGGTTCATGTTTGACCTGGTTTCAAACAACTGGTTCATGTCTGACACAAATTTTAGTTTCATGTTTGACCTGGTTTCAAACGACGGGTTCATGTCTGACTCGAAGTTTAGGTTCATGTTTGTCCTGGTTTCAAACAACGGGTTCATGTCTAACTCGAAGTTTGGGTTCATGTTTGACCTAGTTTCAAACAACGGGTTCATGTCTGACTCGAAGTTTAGGTTCATGTTTGACTTGGTTTCAAACAACGGGTTCATGTCTAACTCGAAGTTTAAGTTCATGTTTGACCTGGCTTCAAATGACGGGTTCATGTTTGACTCAAAGTTTTGGTTCATGTTTGACCTGGTTTCAAACAACAGGTTCATGTCTGACTCGAAGTTTAGGTTCATGTTTGACCTGGTTTCAAACGACGGGTTCATGTCTGACTTGATGTTTAGGTTCATGTTTGTCCTGGTTTCAAACAACGGGTTCATGTCTAACTCGAAGTTTAGGTTCATGTTTGACCTAGTTTCAAACAACGGGTTCATGTCTGACTCGAAGTTTAGGTTCATGTTTGACTTGGTTTCAAACAACGGGTTCATGTCTGACTCGAAGTTTAGGTTCATGTTTGACCTGGTTTCAAACAACGGGTTCATGTCTGACTCGAAGTTTAGGTTCATGTTTGACCTGGTTTCAAACAACTGGTTCATGTCTGACTCGAAGTTTAGTTTCATGTTTGACCTGAGTTCCAACAACGGGTTCATGTCTGACTCGAAGTTTAGGTTCATGTTTGACCTGGTTTCAAACGACGGGTTCATGCTGACTTGATGTTTAGGTTCATGTTTGACCTGGTTTCAAACGATGGGTTCATGTCTGACTTGATGTTTAGGTTCATGTTTGTCCTGGTTTCAAACAACGGGTTCATGTCTGACTCGAAGTTTAGGTTCATGTTTGACCTAGTTTCAAACAACGGGTTCATGTCAGACTCGAAGTTTAGGTTCATGTTTGACCTGGTTTCAAACAACGGGTTCATGTCTGACTCGAAGTTTAAGTTCATGTTTGACCTGGCTTCAAATGACGGGTTCATGTCTGACTCGAAGTTTAGGTTCATGTTTAACCTGGTTTCAAACAACAGGTTCATGTCTGACTCAAAGTTTAGGTTCATGTTTGACCTGGTTTCAAACAACGGGTTCATGCCTGACTCGAAGTTTAGGTTCAGGTTTGACCTGGTTTCAAACGACGGGATCATGTCTGACTCGAAGCTTAGGTTCATGTTTGACCTGGTTCAAATGACGGGTTCATGTCTGACTCGAAGTTTAGGTTCATGTTTGACCTGGTTTCAAACAACGGGTTCATGTCTGACTCGAAGTTTAGGTTCATGTTTGACTTGGTTTCAAACAACGGGTTCATGTCTAACTCGAAGTTTAAGTTCATGTTTGACCTGGCTTCAAATGACGGGTTCATGTTTGACTCAAAGTTTTGGTTCATGTTTGACCTGGTTTCAAACAACAGGTTCATGTCTGACTCGAAGTTTAGGTTCATGTTTGACCTGGTTTCAAACGACGGGTTCATGTCTGACTAATGTTTAGGTTCATGTTTGTCCTGGTTTCAAACAACGGGTTCATGTCTAACTCGAAGTTTAGGTTCATGTTTGACCTAGTTTCAAACAACGGGTTCATGTCTGACTCGAAGTTTAGGTTCATGTTTGACTTGGTTTCAAACAACGGGTTCATGTCTGACTCGAAGTTTAGGTTCATGTTTGACCTGGTTTCAAACAACGGGTTCATGTCTGACTCGAAGTTTAGGTTCATGTTTGACCTGGTTTCAAACAACTGGTTCATGTCTGACTCGAAGTTTAGTTTCATGTTTGACCTGAGTTCCAACAACGGGTTCATGTCTGACTCGAAGTTTAGGTTCATGTTTGACCTGGTTTCAAACGACGGGTTCATGCTGACTTGATGTTTAGGTTCATGTTTGACCTGGTTTCAAACGATGGGTTCATGTCTGACTTGATGTTTAGGTTCATGTTTGTCCTGGTTTCAAACAACGGGTTCATGTTTGACTCGAAGTTTAGGTTCATGTTTGACCTAGTTTCAAACAACGGGTTCATGTCTGACTCGAAGTTTAGGTTCATGTTTGACCTGGTTTCAAACAACGGGGTCATGTCTGACTCGAAGTTTAGGTTCATGTTTGACCTGGTTTCAAACAACTGGTTCATGTCTGACTCGAAGTTTAGTTTCATGTTTGACCTGAGTTCCAACAACGGGTTCATGTCTGACTCGAAGTTTAGGTTCATGTTTGACCTGGTTTCAAACGACGGGTTCATGCTGACTTGATGTTTAGGTTCATGTTTGACCTGGTTTCAAACGATGGGTTCATGTCTGACTTGATGTTTAGGTTCATGTTTGTCTTGGTTTCAAACAACGGGTTCATGTCTGACTCGAAGTTTAGGTTCATGTTTGACCTAGTTTCAAACAACGGGTTCATGTCTGACTCGAAGTTTAGGTTCATGTTTGACCTGGTTTCAAACAACGGGTTCATGTCTGACTCGAAGTTTAAGTTCATGTTTGACCTGGCTTCAAATGACGGGTTCATGTCTGACTCGAAGTTTAGGTTCATGTTTAACCTGGTTTCAAACAACAGGTTCATGTCTGACTCAAAGTTTAGGTTCATGTTTGACCTGGTTTCAAACAACGGGTTCATGCCTGACTCGAAGTTTAGGTTCAGGTTTGACCTGGTTTCAAACGACGGGATCATGTCTGACTCGAAGCTTAGGTTCATGTTTGACCTGGTTCAAATGACGGGTTCATGTCTGACTCGAAGTTTAGGTTCATGTTTGACCTGGTTTCAAACAACGGGTTCATGTCTGACTCGATGTTTAGGTTCATGTTTGACCTGGTTTCAAACAACTAGTTCATGTCTGACTCGAAGTTTAGTTTCATGTTTGACCTGAGTTCCAACAACGGGTTCATGTCTGACTCGAAGTTTAGGTTCATGTTTGACCTGGTTTCAAACGACGGGTTCATGTCTGACTTGATGTTTAGGTTCATGTTTGTCCTGGTTTCAAACAACGGGTTCATGTCTAACTCGAAGTTTGGGTTCATGTTTGACCTAGTTTCAAACAACGGGTTCATGTCTGACTCGAAGTTTAGGTTCATGTTTGACTTGGTTTCAAACAACGGGTTCATGTCTAACTCGAAGTTTAAGTTCATGTTTGACCTGGCTTCAAATGACGGGTTCATGTCTGACTTGATGTTTAGGTTCATGTTTGTCCTGGTTTCAAACAACGGGTTCATGTCTGACTCGAAGTTTAGGTTCATGTTTGACCTAGTTTCAAACAACGGGTTCATGTCTGACTCGAAGTTTAGGTTCATGTTTGACCTGGTTTCAAACAACGGGTTCATGTCTGACTCGAAGTTTAAGTTCATGTTTGACCTGGCTTCAAATGACGGGTTCATGTCTGACTCGAAGTTTAGGTTCATGTTTAACCTGGTTTCAAACAACAGGTTCATGTCTGACTCAAAGTTTAGGTTCATGTTTGACCTGGTTTCAAACAACGGGTTCATGCCTGACTCGAAGTTTAGGTTCAGGTTTGACCTGGTTTCAAACGACGGGATCATGTCTGACTCGAAGCTTAGGTTCATGTTTGACCTGGTTCAAATGACGGGTTCATGTCTGACTCGAAGTTTAGGTTCATGTTTGACCTGGTTTCAAACGACGGGTTCATGCTGACTTGATGTTTAGGTTCATGTTTGACCTGGTTTCAAACGATGGGTTCATGTCTGACTTGATGTTTAGGTTCATGTTTGTCCTGGTTTCAAACAACGGGTTCATGTCTGACTCGAAGTTTAGGTTCATGTTTGACCTAGTTTCAAACAACGGGTTCATGTCTGACTCGAAGTTTAGGTTCATGTTTGACCTGGTTTCAAACAACGGGTTCATGTCTGACTCGAAGTTTAAGTTCATGTTTGACCTGGCTTCAAATGACGGGTTCATGTCTGACTCGAAGTTTAGGTTCATGTTTAACCTGGTTTCAAACAACAGGTTCATGTCTGACTCAAAGTTTAGGTTCATGTTTGACCTGGTTTCAAACAACGGGTTCATGCCTGACTCGAAGTTTAGGTTCAGGTTTGACCTGGTTTCAAACGACGGGATCATGTCTGACTCGAAGCTTAGGTTCATGTTTGACCTGGTTCAAATGACGGGTTCATGTCTGACTCGAAGTTTAGGTTCATGTTTGACCTGGTTTCAAACAACGGGTTCATGTCTGACTCGATGTTTAGGTTCATGTTTGACCTGGTTTCAAACAACTAGTTCATGTCTGACTCGAAGTTTAGTTTCATGTTTGACCTGAGTTCCAACAACGGGTTCATGTCTGACTCGAAGTTTAGGTTCATGTTTGACCTGGTTTCAAACGACGGGTTCATGTCTGACTTGATGTTTAGGTTCATGTTTGTCCTGGTTTCAAACAACGGGTTCATGTCTAACTCGAAGTTTGGGTTCATGTTTGACCTAGTTTCAAACAACGGGTTCATGTCTGACTCGAAGTTTAGGTTCATGTTTGACTTGGTTTCAAACAACGGGTTCATGTCTAACTCGAAGTTTAAGTTCATGTTTGACCTGGCTTCAAATGACGGGTTCATGTTTGACTCAAAGTTTTGGTTCATGTTTGACCTGGTTTCAAACAACAGGTTCATGTCTGACTCGAAGTTTAGGTTCATGTTTGACCTGGTTTCAAACGACGGGTTCATGTCTGACTTGATGTTTAGGTTCATGTTTGTCCTGGTTTCAAACAACGGGTTCATGTCTAACTCGAAGTTTAGGTTCATGTTTGACCTAGTTTCAAACAACGGGTTCATGTCTGACTCGAAGTTTAGGTTCATGTTTGACTTGGTTTCAAACAACGGGTTCATGTCTAACTCGAAGTTTAAGTTCATGTTTGACCTGGCTTCAAATGACGGGTTCATGTTTGACTCAATGTTTTGGTTCATGTTTGACCTGGTTTCAAACAACAGGTTCATGTCTGACTCGAAGTTTAGGTTCATGTTTGACCTAGTTTCAAACAACGGGTTCATGTCTGACTCGAAGTCTAGGTTCATGTTTGACCTGGTTTCAAACAACGGGTTCATGTCTGACTCGAAGTTTAAGTTCATGTTAGACCTGATTTCAAATGACGGGTTCATGTCTGACTCGAAGTTTAGGTTCATGTTTGACCTTGTTTCAAACAACAGGTTCATGTCTGACTCGAAGTTTAGGTTCATGTTTAACCTAGTTTCAAACAACGGGTTCATGTCTGACTCAAAGTTTAGGTTCAGGTTTGACCTGGTTTCAAATGACGGGTTCATGTCTGACTCGAAGCTTAGGTTCATGTTTGACCTGGTTCAAATGACGGGTTCATGTCTGACTCGAAGTTTAGGATCATGTTTGACCTGGTTTCAAACAACTGGTTCATGTCTGACTCGAAGATTAGTTTGAAGTTTGAACTGAGTTCCAACAACGGGTTCATGTCTGACTCGAAGTTTAGGTTCATGTTTGACCTGGTTTCAAACGACGGGTTCATGTCTGACTTGATGTTTAGGTTCATGTTTGTCCTGGTTTCAAACAACGGGTTCATGTCTGACTCGAAGTTTAGGTTCATGTTTGACCTAGTTTCGAACAACGGGTTCATGTCTGACTCGAAGTTTAGGTTCTTGTTTGACTTGGTTTCAAACAACGGGTTCATGTCTGACTCGAAGTTTAAGTTCATGTTTGACCTGGCTTCAAATGACGGGTTCAACTTTGACTCAAAGTTTAGGTTCATGTTTGACCTGGTTTCAAACAATAGGTGCATGTCTGACTCGAAGTTTAGGTTCATGTTTGACCTAGTTTCAAACCACGGGTTCATGTCTGACTCAAAGTTTAGGTTCAGGTTTGACCTGGTTTCAAACGACGGGTTCATGTCTGACTCGAAGCTTAGGTTCATGTTTGACCTGGATGAAATGACGGGCTCATGTCTGACTCGAAGTTTAGGTTCATGTTTGACCTGGTTTCAAACAACTGGTTCATGTCTGACTCAAAGTTTAGTTTCATGTTTGACCTGAGTTCCAACAACGGGTTCATGTCTGACTCGAAGTTTAGGTTCATGTTTGACCTGGTTTCAAACGACGGGTTCATGTCTGACTTGATGTTTAGGTTCATGTTTGTCCTGGTTTCAAACAACGGGTTCATGTCTGACTCGAAGTTTAGGTTCATGTTTGACCTAGTTTCAAACAACGGGTTCATGTCTGACTCGAAGTTTAGGTTCATGTTTGACTTGGTTTCAAACAACGGGTTCATGTCTGACTCGAAGTTTAAGTTCATGTTTGACCTGGCTTCAAATGACGGGTTCATGTTTGACTCAAAGTTTAGGTTCATGTTTGACCTGGTTTCAAACAATAGGTTCATGTCTGACTCGAAGTTTAGGTTCATGTTTGACCTAGTTTCAAACAACGGGTTCATGTATGACTCAAAGTTTAGGTTCAGGTTTGACCTGGTTTCAAACGACGGGTTCATGTCTGACTCGAAGCTTAGGTTCATGTTTGACCTGGTTCAAACAACTGGTTCATGTCTGACACAAATTTTAGTTTCATGTTTGACCTGAGTTCCAACAACGGGTTCATGTCTGACTCGAAGTTTAGGTTCATGTTTGACCTGGTTTCAAACGACGGGTTCATGTCTGACTTGATGTTTAGGTTCATGTTTGTCCTGGTTTCAAGCAACGGGTTCATGTCTGACTCGAAGTTTAGGTTCATGTTTGACCTAGTTTCAAACAACGGGTTCATGTCTGACTCGAAGTTTAGGTTCATGTTTGACCTGGTTTCAAACAACGGGTTCATGTCTGACTCGAAGTTTAAGTTCATGTTAGACCTGGTTTCAAATGACGGGTTCATGTCTGACTCGAAGTTTAGGTTCATGTTTGACCTTGTTTCAAACAACAGGTTCATGTCTGACTCGAAGTTTAGGTTCATGTTTAACCTAGTTTCAAACAACGGGTTCATGTCTGACTCAAAGTTTAGGTTCAGGTTTGACCTGGTTTCAAATGACGGGTTCATGTCTGACTCGAAGTTTAGGTTCATGTTTGACCTTGTTTCAAACAACAGGTTCATGTCTGACTCGAAGTTTAGGTTCATGTTTAACCTAGTTTCAAACCACGGGTTCATGTCTGACTCAAAGTTTAGGTTCAGGTTTGACCTGGTTTCAAACGACGGGTTCATGTCTGACTCGAAGCTTAGGTTCATGTTTGACCTGGATGAAATGACGGGCTCATGTCTGACTCGAAGTTTAGGTTCATGTTTGACCTGGTTTCAAACAACTGGTTCATGTCTGACTCAAAGTTTAGTTTCATGTTTGACCTGAGTTCCAACAACGGGTTCATGTCTGACTCGAAGTTTAGGTTCATGTTTGACCTGGCTTCAAATGACGGGTTCATGTTTGACTCAATGTTTTGGTTCATGTTTGACCTGGTTTCAAACAACAGGTTCATGTCTGACTCGAAGTTTAGGTTCATGTTTGACCTAGTTTCAAACAACGGGTTCATGTCTGACTCGAAGTCTAGGTTCATGTTTGACCTGGTTTCAAACAACGGGTTCATGTCTGACTCGAAGTTTAAGTTCATGTTAGACCTGGTTTCAAATGACGGGTTCATGTCTGACTCGAAGTTTAGGTTCATGTTTGACCTTGTTTCAAACAACAGGTTCATGTCTGACTCGAAGTTTAGGTTCATGTTTAACCTAGTTTCAAACAACGGGTTCATGTCTGACTCAAAGTTTAGGTTCAGGTTTGACCTGGTTTCAAATGACGGGTTCATGTCTGACTCGAAGCTTAGGTTCATGTTTGACCTGGTTCAAATGACGGGTTCATGTCTGACTCGAAGTTTAGGTTCATGTTTGACCTGGTTTCAAACAACTGGTTCATGTCTGACTCGAAGATTAGTTTGAAGTTTGAACTGAGTTCCAACAACGGGTTCATGTCTGACTCGAAGTTTAGGTTCATGTTTGACCTGGTTTCAAACGACAGGTTCATGTCTGACTTGATGTTTAGGTTCATGTTTGTCCTGGTTTCAAACAACGGGTTCATGTCTGACTCGAAGTTTAGGTTCATGTTTGACCTAGTTTCGAACAACGGGTTCATGTCTGACTCGAAGTTTAGGTTCTTGTTTGACTTGGTTTCAAACAACGGGTTCATGTCTGACTCGAAGTTTAAGTTCATGTTTGACCTGGCTTCAAATGACGGGTTCATGTTTGACTCAAAGTTTAGGTTCATGTTTGACCTGGTTTCAAACAATAGGTTCATGTCTGACTCGAAGTTTAGGTTCATGTTTGACCTAGTTTCAAACCACGGGTTCATGTCTGACTCAAAGTTTAGGTTCAGGTTTGACCTGGTTTCAAACGACGGGTTCATGTCTGACTCGAAGCTTAGGTTCATGTTTGACCTGGATGAAATGACGGGCTCATGTCTGACTCGAAGTTTAGGTTCATGTTTGACCTGGTTTCAAACAACTGGTTCATGTCTGACTCAAAGTTTAGTTTCATGTTTGACCTGAGTTCCAACAACGGGTTCATGTCTGACTCGAAGTTTAGGTTCATGTTTGACCTGGTTTCAAATGACGGGTTCATGTCTGACTTGATGTTTAGGTTCATGTTTGTCCTGGTTTCAAACAACGGGTTCATGTCTGACTCGAAGTTTAGGTTCATGTTTGACCTAGTTTCAAACAACGGGTTCATGTCTGACTCGAAGTTTAGGTTCATGTTTGACTTGGTTTCAAACAACGGTTTCATGTCTGACTCGAAGTTTAAGTTCATGTTTGACCTGGCTTCAAATGACGGGTTCATGTTTGACTCAAAGTTTAGGTTCATGTTTGACCTGGTTTCAAACAATAGGTTCATGTCTGACTCGAAGTTTAGGTTCATGTTTGACCTAGTTTCAAACAACGGGTTCATGTATGACTCAAAGTTTAGGTTCAGGTTTGACCTGGTTTCAAACGACGGGTTCATGTCTGACTCGAAGCTTAGGTTCATGTTTGACCTGGTTCAAATGACGGGTTCATGTCTGACTCGAAGTTTAGGTTCATGTTTGACCTGGTTTCAAACAACTGGTTCATGTCTGACACAAATTTTAGTTTCATGTTTGACCTGAGTTCCAACAACGGGTTCATGTCTGACTCGAAGTTTAAGTTCATGTTTGACCTGGTTTCAAACGACGGGTTCATGTCTGACTTGATGTTTAGGTTCATGTTTGTCCTAGTTTCAAGCAACGGGTTCATGTCTGACTCGAAGTTTAGGTTCATGTTTGACCTAGTTTCAAACAACGGGTTCATGTCTGACTCGAAGTGTAGGTTCAGGTTTGACCTGGTTTCAAACGACGGGATCATGTCTGACTCGAAGCTTAGGTTCGTGTTTGACCTGGTTCAAATGACGGGTTCATGTCTGACTCGAAGTTTAGGTTCATGTTTGACCTGGTTTCAAACAACGGGTTCATGTCTGACTCGAAGTTTAGGTTCATGTTTAACCTGGTTTCAAACAACTGGTTCATGTCTGACTCGAAGTTTAGTTTCATGTTTGACCTGAGTTCCAACAACGGGTTCATGTCTGACTCGAAGTTTAGGTTCATGTTTGACCTGGTTTCAAACGACGGGTTCATGCTGACTTGATGTTTAGGTTCATGTTTGTCCTGGTTTCAAACAACGGGTTCATGTCTGACTCGAAGTTTAGGTTCATGTTTGACCTGGTTTCAAACAACGGGTTCATGCCTGACTCGAAGTTTAGGTTCATGTTTGACCTGGTTTCAAACAACGGGTTCATGTCTGACTTGATGTTTAGGTTCATGTTTGTCCTGGTTTCAAACAACGGGTTCATGTCTGACTCGAAGTTTAGGTTCATGTTTGACCTAGTCTCAAACAACTGGTTCATGTCTGACTCGAAGTTTAGTTTCATGTTTGACCTGAGTTCCAACAACGGGTTCATGTCTGACTCGAAGTTTAAGTTCATGTTTGACCTGGCTTCAAATGACGAGTTCATGTCTGACTCGAAGTTTAGGTTCATGTTTAACCTGGTTTCAAACAACAGGTTCATGTCTGACTCGAAGTTTAGGTTCATGTTTGACCTGGTTTCAAACAACGGGTTCATGCCTGACTCGAAGTTTAGGTTCAGGTTTGACCTGGTTTCAAACGACGGGATCATGTCTGACTCGAAGCTTAGGTTCATGTTTGACCTGGTTCAAATGACGGGTTCATGTCTGACTCGAAGTTTAGGTTCATGTTTGACCTGGTTTCAAACAACGGGTTCATGTCTGACTCGATGTTTAGGTTCATGTTTGACCTGGTTTCAAACAACTGGTTCATGTCTGACTCGAAGTTTAGTTTCATGTTTGGCCTGAGTTCCAACAACGGGTTCATGTCTGACTCGAAGTTTAGGTTCATGTTTGACCTGGTTTCAAACGACGGGTTCATGTCTGACTTGATGTTTAGGTTCATGTTTGTCCTGGTTTCAAACAACGGGTTCATGTCTAACTCGAAGTTTAGGTTCATGTTTGACCTAGTTTCAAACAACGGGTTCATGTCTGACTCGAAGTTTAGGTTCATGTTTGACTTGGTTTCAAACAACGGGTTCATGTCTAACTCGAAGTTTAAGTTCATGTTTGACCTGGCTTCAAATGACGGGTTCATGTTTGACTCAAAGTTTTGGTTCATGTTTGACCTGGTTTCAAACAACAGGTTCATGTCTGACTCGAAGTTTAGGTTCATGTTTGACCTAGTTTCAAACAACGGGTTCATGTCTGACTCGAAGTCTAGGTTCATGTTTGACCTGGTTTCAAACAACGGGTTCATGTCTGACTCGAAGTTTAAGTTCATGTTAGACCTGGTTTCAAATGACGGGTTCATGTCTGACTCGAAGTTTAGGTTCATGTTTGACCTTGTTTCAAACAACAGGTTCATGTCTGACTCGAAGTTTAGGTTCATGTTTAACCTAGTTTCAAACAACGGGTTCATGTCTGACTCAAAGTTTAGGTTCAGGTTTGACCTGGTTTCAAATGACGGGTTCATGTCTGACTCGAAGCTTAGGTTCATGTTTGACCTGGTTTAAATGACGGGTTCATGTCTGACTCGAAGTTTAGGTTCATGTTTGACCTGGTTTCAAACAACTGGTTCATGTCTGACTCGAAGATTAGTTTCATGTTTGAACTGAGTTCCAACAACGGGTTCATGTCTGACTCGAAGTTTTGGTTCATGTTTTACCTGGTTTCAAACGACGGGTTCATGTCTGACTTAATGTTTAGGTTCATGTTTGTCCTGGTTTCAAACAACGGGTTCATGTCTGACTCGAAGTTTAGGTTCATGTTTGACCTAGTTTCAAACAACGGGTTCATGTCTGACTCGAAGTTTAGGTTCATGTTTGACTTGGTTTCAAACAACAGGTTCATGTCTGACTCGAAGTTTAAGTTCATGTTTGACCTGGCTTCAAATGACGGGTTCATGTTTGACTCAAAGTTTAGGTTCATGTTTGACCTGGTTTCAAACAATAGGTTCATGTCTGACTCGAAGTTTAGGTTCATGTTTGACCTAGTTTCAAACAACGGGTTCATGTCTGACTCAAAGTTTAGGTTCAGGTTTGACCTGGTTTCAAACGATGGGTTCATGTCTGACTCGAAGCTTAGGTTCATGTTTGACCTGGATCAAATGACGGGTTCATGTCTGACTCGAAGTTTAGGTTCATGTTTGACCTGGTTTCAAACAACTGGTTCATGTCTGACTCAAAGTTTAGTTTCATGTTTGACCTGAGTTCCAACAACCGGTTCATGTCTGACTCGAAGTTTAGGTTCATGTTTGACCTGGTTTCAAACGACGGGTTCATGTCTGACTTGATGTTTAGGTTCATGTTTGTCCTGGTTTAAAACAACGGGTTCATGTCTGACTCGAAGTTTAGGTTCATGTTTGACCTAGTCTCAAACAACGGGTTCATGTCTGACTCGAAGTTTAGGTTCATGTTTGACTTGGTTTCAAACAACGGGTTCATGTCTGACTCGAAGTTTAAGTTCATGTTTGACCTGGCTTCAAATGACGGGTTCATGTTTGACTCAAAGTTTAGGTTCATGTTTGACCTGGTTTCAAACAATAGGTTAATGCCTGACTCTAAGTTTAGGTTCATGTTTGACCTAGTTTCAAACAACGGGTTCATGTCTGACTCAAAGTTTAGGTTCAGGTTTGACCTGGTTTCAAACGACGGGTTCATGTCTGACTCGAAGCTTAGGTTCATGTTTGACCTGGTTCAAATGACGGGTTCATGTCTGACTCGAAGTTTAGGTTCATGTTTGACCTGGTTTCAAACAACTGGTTCATGTCTGACACAAAGTTTAGTTACATGTTTGACCTGAGTTCCAACAACGGGTTCATGTCTGACTCGAAGTTTAGGTTCATGTTTGACCTGGTTTCAAACGACGGGTTCTTGTCTGACTTGATGTTTAGGTTCATGTTTGTCCTGGTTTCAAGCAACGGGTTCATGTCTGACTCGAAGTTTAGGTTCATGTTTGACCTGGTTTCAAACAACGGGTTCATGTCTGACTCGAAGTTTAGGATCATGTTTGACCTGGTTTCAAACAACGGGTTCATGTCTGACTCGAAGTTTAAGTTCATGTTTGACCTGGCTTCAAATGACGGGTTCATGTCTGACTCGAAGTTTAGGTTCATGTTTGACCTAGTTTCAAACAACAGGTTCATGTCTGACTCGAAGTTTAGGTTCATGTTTGACCTGGTTTCAAACAACGGGTTCATGCCTGACTCGAAGTTTAGGTTCAGGTTTGACCTGGTTTCAAACGACGGGATCATGTCTGACTCGAAGCTTAGGTTCATGTTTAACCTGGTTTCAAACAACAGGTTCATGTCTGACTCGAAGTTTAGGTTCATGTTTGACCTGGTTTCAAACAACGGGTTCATGTCTGACTCGAAGTTTAGGTTCATGTTTGACCTGGTTTCAAACAACTGGTGCATGTCTGACTCGAAGTTTAGTTTCATGTTTGACCTGAGTTCCAACAACGGGTTCATGTCTGACTCGAAGTTTAGGTTCATGTTTGACCTGGTTTCAAACGACGGGTTCATGTCTGACTTGATGTTTAGGTTCATTTTTGTCCTGGTTTCAAACAACTGGTTCATGTCTGACTCGAAGTTTAGGTTCATGTTTGACCTGGTTTCAAACAACGGGTTCACGCCTGACTCGAAGTTTAGGTTCATGTTTGACCTGGTTTCAAACAACGGGTTCATGTCTGACTTGATGTTTAGGTTCATGTTTGTTCTGGTTTCAAACAACGGGTTCATGTCTGACTCGAAGTTTAGGTTCATGTTTGACCTAGTTTCAAACAACGGGTTCATGTCTGACTCGAAGTCTAGGTTCATGTTTGACCTGGTTTCAAACAACGGGTTCATGTCTGACTCGAAGTTTAAGTTCATGTTTGACCTGGATTCAAATGACGGGTTCATGTCTGACTCAAAGTTTAGGTTCATGTTTGTCCTGGTTTCAAACAACAGGTTCATGTCTGACTCGAAGTTTAGGTTCATGTTTGACCTGGTTTCAAACGACGGGTTCATGTCTGACTTGATGTTTAGGTTCATGTTTGTCCTGGTTTCAAACAACGGGTTCATGTCTGACTCGAAGTTTAGGTTCATGTTTGACCTGGTTTCAAACGACGGGTTCATGTCTGACTTGATGTTTAGGTTCATGTTTGTCCTGGTTTCAAGCAACGGGTTCATGTCTGACTCGAAGTTTAGGTTCATGTTTGACCTAGTTTCAAACAACGGGTTCATGTCTGACTCAAAGTTTAGGTTCAGGTTTGACCTGGTTTCAAACGACGGGTTCATGTCTGACTCGAAGCTTAGGTTCATGTTTGACCTGGTTCAAATGACGGGTTCATGTCTGACTCGAAGTTTAGGTTCATGTTTGACCTGGTTTCAAACAACTGGTTCATGTCTGACACAAAGTTTAGTTTCATGTTTGACCTGAGTTCCAACAACGGGTTCATGTCTGACTCGAAGTTTAGGTTCATGTTTGACCTGGTTTCAAACGACGGGTTCATGTCTGACTTGATGTTTAGGTTCATGTTTGTCCTGGTTTCAAGCAACGGGTTCATGTCTGACTCGAAGTTTAGGTTCATGTTTGACCTAGTTTCAAACAACGGGTTCATGTCTGACTCAAAGTTTAGGTTCAGGTTTGACCTGGTTTCAAACGACGGGTTCATGTCTGACTCGAAGCTTAGGTTCATGTTTGACCTGGTTCAAATGACGGGTTCATGTCTGACTCAAAGTTTAGGTTCATGTTTGACCTGGTTTCAAACAACTGGTTCATGTCTGACACAAAGTTTAGTTTCATGTTTGACCTGAGTTCCAACAACGGGTTCATGTCTGACTTGATGTTTAGGTTCATGTTTGTCCTGGTTTCAAACAACGGGTTCATGTCTGACTCGAAGTTTAGGTTCATGTTTGACCTAGTTTCAAACAACGGGTTCATGTCTGACTCGAAGTCTAGGTTCATGTTTGACCTGGTTTCAAACAACGGGTTCATGTCTGACTCGAAGTTTAAGTTCATGTTTGACCTGGATTCAAATGACGGGTTCATGTCTGACTCGAAGTTTAGGTTCATGTTTGTCCTGGTTTCAAGCAACGGGTTCATGTCTGACTCGAAGTTTAGGTTCATGTTTGACCTGGTTTCAAACAACGGGTTCATGTCTGACTCGAAGTTTAGGTTCAGGTTTGACCTGGTTTCAAACGACGGGATCATGTCTGACTCGAAGCTTAGGTTCATGTTTAACCTGGTTTCAAACAACAGGTTCATGTCTGACTCGAAGTTTAGGTTCATGTTTGACCTGGTTTCAAACAACGGGTTCATGTCTGACTCGAAGTTTAGGTTCATGTTTGACCTGGTTTCAAACAACTGGTGCATGTCTGACTCGAAGTTTAGTTTCATGTTTGACCTGAGTTCCAACAACGGGTTCATGTCTGACTCGAAGTTTAGGTTCATGTTTGACCTGGTTTCAAACGACGGGTTCATGTCTGACTTGATGTTTAGGTTCATTTTTGTCCTGGTTTCAAACAACTGGTTCATGTCTGACTCGAAGTTTAGGTTCATGTTTGACCTGGTTTCAAACAACGGGTTCACGCCTGACTCGAAGTTTAGGTTCATGTTTGACCTGGTTTCAAACAACGGGTTCATGTCTGACTTGATGTTTAGGTTCATGTTTGTCCTGGTTTCAAACAACGGGTTCATGTCTGACTCGAAGTTTAGGTTCATGTTTGACCTAGTTTCAAACAACGGGTTCATGTCTGACTCGAAGTCTAGGTTCATGTTTGACCTGGTTTCAAACAACGGGTTCATGTCTGACTCGAAGTTTAAGTTCATGTTTGACCTGGATTCAAATGACGGGTTCATGTCTGACTCAAAGTTTAGGTTCATGTTTGTCCTGGTTTCAAACAACAGGTTCATGTCTGACTCGAAGTTTAGGTTCATGTTTGACCTGGTTTCAAACGACGGGTTCATGTCTGACTTGATGTTTAGGTTCATGTTTGTCCTGGTTTCAAACAACGGGTTCATGTCTGACTCGAAGTTTAGGTTCATGTTTGACCTGGTTTCAAACGACGGGTTCATGTCTGACTTGATGTTTAGGTTCATGTTTGTCCTGGTTTCAAGCAACGGGTTCATGTCTGACTCGAAGTTTAGGTTCATGTTTGACCTAGTTTCAAACAACGGGTTCATGTCTGACTCAAAGTTTAGGTTCAGGTTTGACCTGGTTTCAAACGACGGGTTCATGTCTGACTCGAAGCTTAGGTTCATGTTTGACCTGGTTCAAATGACGGGTTCATGTCTGACTCGAAGTTTAGGTTCATGTTTGACCTGGTTTCAAACAACTGGTTCATGTCTGACACAAAGTTTAGTTTCATGTTTGACCTGAGTTCCAACAACGGGTTCATGTCTGACTCGAAGTTTAGGTTCATGTTTGACCTGGTTTCAAATGACGGGTTCATGTCTGACTTGATGTTTAGGTTCATGTTTGTCCTGGTTTCAAGCAACGGGTTCATGTCTGACTCGAAGTTTAGGTTCATGTTTGACCTAGTTTCAAACAACGGGTTCATGTCTGACTCAAAGTTTAGGTTCAGGTTTGACCTGGTTTCAAACGACGGGTTCATGTCTGACTCGAAGCTTAGGTTCATGTTTGACCTGGTTCAAATGACGGGTTCATGTCTGACTCGAAGTTTAGGTTCATGTTTGACCTGGTTTCAAACAACTGGTTCATGTCTGACACAAAGTTTAGTTTCATGTTTGACCTGAGTTCCAACAACGGGTTCATGTCTGACTTGATGTTTAGGTTCATGTTTGTCCTGGTTTCAAACAACGGGTTCATGTCTGACTCGAAGTTTAGGTTCATGTTTGACCTAGTTTCAAACAACGGGTTCATGTCTGACTCGAAGTCTAGGTTCATGTTTGACCTGGTTTCAAACAACGGGTTCATGTCTGACTCGAAGTTTAAGTTCATGTTTGACCTGGATTCAAATGACGGGTTCATGTCTGACTCGAAGTTTAGGTTCATGTTTGTCCTGGTTTCAAGCAACGGGTTCATGTCTGACTCGAAGTTTAGGTTCATGTTTGACCTGGTTTCAAACAACGGGTTCATGTCTGACTCGAAGTTTAGGATCATGTTTGACCTGGTTTCAAACAACGGGTTCATGTCTGACTCGAAGTTTAAGTTCATGTTTGACCTGGCTTCAAATGACGGGTTCATGTCTGACTCGAAGTTTAGGTTCATGTTTGACCTAGTTTCAAACAACAGGTTCATGTCTGACTCGAAGTTTAGGTTCATGTTTGACCTGGTTTCAAACAACGGGTTCATGCCTGACTCGAAGTTTAGGTTCAGGTTTGACCTGGTTTCAAACGACGGGATCATGTCTGACTCGAAGCTTAGGTTCATGTTTAACCTGGTTTCAAACAACAGGTTCATGTCTGACTCGAAGTTTAGGTTCATGTTTGACCTGGTTTCAAACAACGAGTTCATGTCTGACTCGAAGTTTAGGTTCATGTTTGACCTGGTTTCAAACAATTGGTGCATGTCTGACTCGAAGTTTAGTTTCATGTTTGACCTGAGTTCCAACAACGGGTTCATGTCTGACTCGAAGTTTAGGTTCATGTTTGACCTGGTTTCAAACGACGGGTTCATGTCTGACTTGATGTTTAGGTTCATTTTTGTCCTGGTTTCAAACAACTGGTTCATGTCTGACTCGAAGTTTAGGTTCATGTTTGACCTGGTTTCAAACAACGGGTTCATGTCTGACTCAAAGTTTAGGTTCAGGTTTGACCTGGTTTCAAACGAAGGGTTCATGTCTGACTCGAAGCTTAGGTTCATGTTTGACCTGGTTCAAATGACGGGTTCATGTCTGACTCGAAGTTTAGGTTCATGTTTGACCTGGTTTCAAACAACTGGTTCATGTCTGACACAAAGTTTAGTTTCATGTTTGACCTGAGTTCCAACAAAGGGTTCATGTCTGACTTGATGTTTAGGTTCATGTTTGTCCTGGTTTCAAACAACGGGTTCATGTCTGACTCGAAGTTTAGGTTCATGTTTGACCTAGTTTCAAACAACGGGTTCATGTCTGACTCGAAGTCTAGGTTCATGTTTGACCTGGTTTCAAACAACGGGTTCATGTCTGACTCGAAGTTTAAGTTCATGTTTGACCTGGATTCAAATGACGGGTTCATGTCTGACTCGAAGTTTAGGTTCATGTTTGTCCTGGTTTCAAGCAACGGGTTCATGTCTGACTCGAAGTTTAGGTTCATGTTTGACCTGGTTTCAAACAACGGGTTCATGTCTGACTCGAAGTTTAGGATCATGTTTGACCTGGTTTCAAACAACGGGTTCATGTCTGACTCGAAGTTTAAGTTCATGTTTGACCTGGCTTCAAATGACGGGTTCATGTCTGACTCGAAGTTTAGGTTCATGTTTGACCTAGTTTCAAACAACAGGTTCATGTCTGACTCGAAGTTTAGGTTCATGTTTGACCTGGTTTCAAACAACGGGTTCATGCCTGACTCGAAGTTTAGGTTCAGGTTTGACCTGGTTTCAAACGACGGGATCATGTCTGACTCGAAGCTTAGGTTCATGTTTAACCTGGTTTCAAACAACAGGTTCATGTCTGACTCGAAGTTTAGGTTCATGTTTGACCTGGTTTCAAACAACGAGTTCATGTCTGACTCGAAGTTTAGGTTCATGTTTGACCTGGTTTCAAACAACTGGTGCATGTCTGACTCGAAGTTTAGTTTCATGTTTGACCTGAGTTCCAACAACGGGTTCATGTCTGACTCGAAGTTTAGGTTCATGTTTGACCTGGTTTCAAACGACGGGTTCATGTCTGACTTGATGTTTAGGTTCATTTTTGTCCTGGTTTCAAACAACTGGTTCATGTCTGACTCGAAGTTTAGGTTCATGTTTGACCTGGTTTCAAACAACGGGTTCATGCCTGACTCGAAGTTTAGGTTCATGTTTGACCTGGTTTCAAACAACGGGTTCATGTCTGACTTGATGTTTAGGTTCATGTTTGTCCTGGTTTCAAACAACGGGTTCATGTCTGACTCGAAGTTTAGGTTCATGTTTGACCTAGTTTCAAACAACGGGTTCATGTCTGACTCGAAGTCTAGGTTCATGTTTGACCTGGTTTCAAACAACGGGTTCATGTCTGACTCGAAGTTTAAGTTCATGTTTGACCTGGATTCAAATGACGGGTTCATGTCTGACTCGAAGTTTAGGTTCATGTTTGTCATGGTTTCAAACAACAGGTTCATGTCTGACTCGAAGTTTAGGTTCATGTTTGACCTGGTTTCAAACGACGGGTTCATGTCTGACTTGATGTTTAGGTTCATGTTTGACCTGGTTTCAAACAATAGGTTCGTGTCTGACTCTAAGTTTAGGTTCATGTTTGACCTAGTTCCAAACAACGGGTTCATGTCTGACTCAAAGTTTAGGTTCAGGTTTGACCTGGTTTCAAACGACGGGTTCATGTCTGACTCGAAGCTTAGGTTCATGTTTGACCTGGTTCAAATGACGGGTTCATGTCTGAGTCGAAGTTTAGGTTCATGTTTGACCTGGTTTCAAACAACTGGTTCATGTCTGACACAAAGTTTAGTTTCATGTTTGACCTGAGTTCCAACAACGGGTTCATGTCTGACTCGAAGTTTAGGTTCATGTTTGACCTGGTTTCAAACGACGGGTTCTTGTCTGACTTGATGTTTAGGTTCATGTTTGTCCTGGTTTCAAGCAACGGGTTCATGTCTGACTCGAAGTTTAGGTTCATGTTTGACCTGGTTTCAAACAACGGGTTCATGTCTGACTCGAAGTTTAGGATCATGTTTGACCTGGTTTCAAACAACGGGTTCATGTCTGACTCGAAGTTTAAGTTCATGTTTGACCTGGCTTCAAATGACGGGTTCATGTCTGACTCGAAGTTTAGGTTCATGTTTGACCTAGTTTCAAACAACAGGTTCATGTCTGACTCGAAGTTTAGGTTCATGTTTGACCTGGTTTCAAACAACGGGTTCATGCCTGACTCGAAGTTTAGGTTCAGGTTTGACCTGGTTTCAAACGACGGGATCATGTCTGACTCGAAGCTTAGGTTCATGTTTAACCTGGGTTCAAACAACAGGTTCATGTCTGACTCGAAGTTTAGGTTCATGTTTGACCTGGTTTCAAACAACGGGTTCATGTCTGACTCGAAGTTTAGGTTCATGTTTGACCTGGTTTCAAACAACTGGTGCATGTCTGACTCGAAGTTTAGTTTCATGTTTGACCTGAGTTCCAACAACGGGTTCATGTCTGACTCAAAGTTTAGGTTCATGTTTGACCTGGTTTCAAACGACGGGTTCATGTCTGACTTGATGTTTAGGTTCATTTTTGTCCTGGTTTCAAACAACTGGTTCATGTCTGACTCGAAGTTTAGGTTCATGTTTGACCTGGTTTCAAACAATGGGTTCATGCCTGACTCGAAGTTTAGGTTCATGTTTGACCTGGTTTCAAACAACGGGTTCATGTCTGACTTGATGTTTAGGTTCATGTTTGTCCTGGTTTCAAACAACGGGTTCATGTCTGACTCGAAGTTTAGGTTCATGTTTGACCTAGTTTCAAACAACGGGTTCATGTCTGACTCGAAGTCTAGGTTCATGTTTGACCTGGTTTCAAACAACGGGTTCATGTCTGACTCGAAGTTTAAGTTCATGTTTGACCTGGATTCAAATGACGGGTTCATGTCTGACTCGAAGTTTAGGTTCATGTTTGTCCTGGTTTCAAACAACAGGTTCATGTCTGACTCGAAGTTTAGGTTCATGTTTGACCTGGTTTCAAACGACGGGTTCATGTCTGACTTGATGTTTAGGTTCATGTTTGTCCTGGTTTCAAACAACGGGTTCATGTCTGACTCGAAGTTTAGGTTCATGTTTGACCTGGTTTCAAACGACGGGTTCATGTCTGACTTGATGTTTAGGTTCATGTTTGTCCTGGTTTCAAGCAACGGGTTCATGTCTGACTCGAAGTTTAGGTTCATGTTTGACCTGGTTTCAAACAACGGGTTCATGTCTGACTCGAAGTTTAAGTTCATGTTTGACCTGGCTTCAAATGACGGGTTCATGTCTGACTCGAAGTATAGGTTCATGTTTGTCCTGGTTTCAAACAACAGGTTCATGTCTGACTCGAAGTTTAGGTTCATGTTTGACCTGGTTTCAAACAACGGGTTCATGCCTGACTCGAAGTTTAGGTTCAGGTTTGACCTGGTTTCAAACGACGGGATCATGTCTGACTCGAAGCTTAGGTTCATGTTTGACCTGGTTCAAATGACGGGTTCATGTCTGACTCGAAGTTTAGGTTCATGTTTGACCTGGTTTCAAACAACGGGTTCATGTCTGACTCGAAGGTTAGGTTCATGTTTGACCTGGTTTCAAACAACTGGTTCATGTCTGACTCGAAGTTTAGTTTCATGTTTGACCTGAGTTCCAACAACGGGTTCATGTCTGACTCGAAGTTTAGGTTCATGTTTGACCTGGTTTCAAACGACGGGTTCATGTCTGACTTGATGTTTAGGTTCATGTTTGTCCTGGTTTCAAACAACGGGTTCATGTCTGACTCAAAGTTTAGGTTCATGTTTGACCTGGTTTCAAACAACGGGTTCATGCCTGACTCGAAGTTTAGGTTCATGTTTGACCTGGTTTCAAACAACGGGTTCATGTCTGACTTGATGTTTAGGTTCATGTTTGTCCTGGTTTCAAACAACGGGTTCATGTCTGACTCGAAGTTTAGGTTCATGTTTGACCTAGTTTCAAACAACGGGTTCATGTCTGACTCGAAGTCTAGGTTCATGTTTGACTTGGTTTCAAACAACGGGTTCATGTCTGACTCGAAGTTTAAGTTCATGTTTGACCTGGATTCAAATGACGGGTTCATGTCTGACTCGAAGTTTAGGTTCATGTTTGACCTTGTTTCAAACAACAGGTTCATGTCTGACTCGAAGTTTAGGTTCATGTTTAACCAAGTTTCAAACAACGGGTTCATGTCTGACTCAAAGTTTAGGTTCAGGTTTGACCTGGTTTCAAACGACGGGTTCATGTCTGACTCAAAGTTTAGGTTCATGTTTGTCCTGGTTTTAAACAACGGGTTCATGTCTGACTCAAAGTTTAGGTTCAGGTTTGACCTGGTTTCAAACAACGGGTTCATGCCTGACTCGAAGTTTAGGTTCATGTTTGACCTGGTTTCAAACAACGGGTTCATGTCTGACTTGATGTTTAGGTTCATGTTTATCCTGGTTTCAAACAACGGGTTCATGTCTGACTCGAAGTTTAGGTTCATGTTTGACCTAGTTTCAAACAACGGGTTCATGTCTGACTCGAAGTTTAGGTTCATGTTTGACCTGGTTTCAAACAACGGGTTCATGCCTGACTCGAAGTTTAGGTTCAGGTTTGACCTGGTTTCAAACGACGGGATCATGTCTGACTCGAAGCTTAGGTTCATGTTTGACCTGGTTCAAATGACGGGTTCATGTCTGACTCGAAGTTTAGGTTCATGTTTGACCTGGTTTCAAACAACGGGTTCATGTCTGACTCGAAGGTTAGGTTCATGTTTGACCTGGTTTCAAACAACTGGTTCATGTCTGACTCGAAGTTTAGTTTCATGTTTGACCTGAGTTCCAACAACGGGTTCATGTCTGACTCGAAGTTTAGGTTCATGTTTGACCTGGTTTCAAACGACGGGTTCATGTCTGACTTGATGTTTAGGTTCATGTTTGTCCTGGTTTCAAACAACGGGTTCATGTCTGACTCAAAGTTTAGGTTCATGTTTGACCTGGTTTCAAACAACGGGTTCATGCCTGACTCGAAGTTTAGGTTCATGTTTGACCTGGTTTCAAACAACGGGTTCATGTCTGACTTGATGTTTAGGTTCATGTTTGTCCTGGTTTCAAACAACGGGTTCATGTCTGACTCGAAGTTTAGGTTCATGTTTGACCTAGTTTCAAACAACGGGTTCATGTCTGACTCGAAGTCTAGGTTCATGTTTGACTTGGTTTCAAACAACGGGTTCATGTCTGACTCGAAGTTTAAGTTCATGTTTGACCTGGATTCAAATGACGGGTTCATGTCTGACTCGAAGTTTAGGTTCATGTTTGACCTTGTTTCAAACAACAGGTTCATGTCTGACTCGAAGTTTAGGTTCATGTTTAACCAAGTTTCAAACAACGGGTTCATGTCTGACTCAAAGTTTAGGTTCAGGTTTGACCTGGTTTCAAACGACGGGTTCATGTCTGACTCAAAGTTTAGGTTCATGTTTGTCCTGGTTTTAAACAACGGGTTCATGTCTGACTCAAAGTTTAGGTTCAGGTTTGACCTGGTTTCAAACAACGGGTTCATGCCTGACTCGAAGTTTAGGTTCATGTTTGACCTGGTTTCAAACAACGGGTTCATGTCTGACTTGATGTTTAGGTTCATGTTTATCCTGGTTTCAAACAACGGGTTCATGTCTGACTCGAAGTTTAGGTTCATGTTTGACCTAGTTTCAAACAACGGGTTCATGTCTGACTCGAAGTTTAGGTTCATGTTTGACCTGGTTTCAAACAACGGGTTCATGCCTGACTCGAAGTTTAGGTTCAGGTTTGACCTGGTTTCAAACGACGGGATCATGTCTGACTCGAAGCTTAGGTTCATGTTTGACCTGGTTCAAATGACGGGTTCATGTCTGACTCGAAGTTTAGGTTCATGTTTGACCTGGTTTCAAACAACGGGTTCATGTCTGACTCGAAGTTTAGGTTCATGTTTGACCTGGTTTCAAACAACTGGTTCATGTCTGACTCGAAGTTTAGTTTCATGTTTGACCTGAGTTCCAACAACGGGTTCATGTCTGACTCGAAGTTTAGGTTCATGTTTGACCTGGTTTCAAACGACGGGTTCATGTCTGACTTGATGTTTAGGTTCATGTTTGTCCTGGTTTCAAACAACGGGTTCATGTCTGACTCAAAGTTTAGGTTCATGTTTGACCTGGTTTCAAACAACGGGTTCATGCCTGACTCGAAGTTTAGGTTCATGTTTGACCTGGTTTCAAACAACGGGTTCATGTCTGACTTGATGTTTAGGTTCATGTTTGTCCTGGTTTCAAACAACGGGTTCATGTCTGACTCGAAGTTTAGGTTCATGTTTGACCTAGTTTCAAACAACGGGTTCATGTCTGACTCGAAGTCTAGGTTCATGTTTGACCTGGTTTCAAACAACGGGTTCATGTCTGACTCGAAGTTTAAGTTCATGTTTGACCTGGATTCAAATGACGGGTTCATGTCTGACTCGAAGTTTAGGTTCATGTTTGACCTTGTTTCAAACAACAGGTTCATGTCTGACTCGAAGTTTAGGTTCATGTTTAACCAAGTTTCAAACAACGGGTTCATGTCTGACTCAAAGTTTAGGTTCAGGTTTGACCTGGTTTCAAACGACGGGTTCATGTCTGACTCAAAGTTTAGGTTCATGTTTGTCCTGGTTTTAAACAACGGGTTCATGTCTGACTCAAAGTTTAGGTTCAGGTTTGACCTGGTTTCAAACAACGGGTTCATGCCTGACTCGAAGTTTAGGTTCATGTTTGACCTGGTTTCAAACAACGGGTTCATGTCTGACTTGATGTTTAGGTTCATGTTTGTCCTGGTTTCAAACAACGGGTTCATGTCTGACTCGAAGTTTAGGTTCATGTTTGACCTAGTTTCAAACAACGGGTTCATGTCTGACTCGAAGTTTAGGTTCATGTTTGACCTGGTTTCAAACAACGGGTTCATGCCTGACTCGAAGTTTAGGTTCAGGTTTGACCTGGTTTCAAACGACGGGATCATGTCTGACTCGAAGCTTAGGTTCATGTTTGACCTGGTTCAAATGACGGGTTCATGTCTGACTCGAAGTTTAGGTTCATGTTTGACCTGGTTTCAAACAACGGGTTCATGTCTGACTCGAAGTTTAGGTTCATGTTTGTCCTGGTTTCAAACAACGGGTTCATGTCTGACTCAAAGTTTAGGTTCATGTTTGACCTGGTTTCAAACAACGGGTTCATGCCTGACTCGAAGTTTAGGTTCATGTTTGACCTGGTTTCAAACAACGGGTTCATGTCTGACTTGATGTTTAGGTTCATGTTTGTCCTGGTTTCAAACAACGGGTTCATGTCTGACTCGAAGTTTAGGTTCATGTTTGACCTAGTTTCAAACAACGGGTTCATGTCTGACTCGAAGTCTAGGTTCATGTTTGACTTGGTTTCAAACAACGGGTTCATGTCTGACTCGAAGTTTAAGTTCATGTTTGACCTGGATTCAAATGACGGGTTCATGTCTGACTCGAAGTTTAGGTTCATGTTTGACCTTGTTTCAAACAACAGGTTCATGTCTGACTCGAAGTTTAGGTTCATGTTTAACCAAGTTTCAAACAACGGGTTCATGTCTGACTCAAAGTTTAGGTTCAGGTTTGACCTGGTTTCAAACGACGGGTTCATGTCTGACTCAAAGTTTAGGTTCATGTTTGTCCTGGTTTTAAACAACGGGTTCATGTCTGACTCAAAGTTTAGGTTCAGGTTTGACCTGGTTTCAAACAACGGGTTCATGCCTGACTCGAAGTTTAGGTTCATGTTTGACCTGGTTTCAAACAACGGGTTCATGTCTGACTTGATGTTTAGGTTCATGTTTATCCTGGTTTCAAACAACGGGTTCATGTCTGACTCGAAGTTTAGGTTCATGTTTGACCTAGTTTCAAACAACGGGTTCATGTCTGACTCGAAGTTTAGGTTCATGTTTGACCTGGTTTCAAACAACGGGTTCATGCCTGACTCGAAGTTTAGGTTCAGGTTTGACCTGGTTTCAAACGACGGGATCATGTCTGACTCGAAGCTTAGGTTCATGTTTGACCTGGTTCAAATGACGGGTTCATGTCTGACTCGAAGTTTAGTTTCATGTTTGACCTGGTTTCAAACAACGGGTTCATGTCTGACTCGAAGTTTAGGTTCATGTTTGACCTGGTTTCAAACAACTGGTTCATGTCTGACTCGAAGTTTAGTTTCATGTTTGACCTGAGTTCCAACAACGGGTTCATGTCTGACTCGAAGTATAGGTTCATGTTTGACCTGGTTTCAAACGACGGGTTCATGTCTGACTTGATGTTTAGGTTCATGTTTGTCCTGGGTTCAAACAACGGGTTCATGTCTGACTCAAAGTTTAGGTTCATGTTTGACCTGGTTTCAAACAACGGGTTCATGCCTGACTCGAAGTTTAGGTTCATGTTTGACCTGGTTTCAAACAACGGGTTCATGTCTGACTTGATGTTTAGGTTCATGTTTGTCCTGGTTTCAAACAACGGGTTCATGTCTGACTCGAAGTTTAGGTTCATGTTTGACCTAGTTTCAAACAACGGGTTCATGTCTGACTCGAAGTCTAGGTTCATGTTTGACCTGGTTTCAAACAACGGGTTCATGTCTGACTCGAAGTTTAAGTTCATGTTTGACCTGGATTCAAATGACGGGTTCATGTCTGACTCGAAGTTTAGGTTCATGTTTGACCTTGTTTCAAACAACAGGTTCATGTCTGACTCGAAGTTTAGGTTCATGTTTAACCAAGTTTCAAACAACGGGTTCATGTCTGACTCAAAGTTTAGGTTCAGGTTTGACCTGGTTTCAAACGACGGGTTCATGTCTGACTCAAAGTTTAGGTTCATGTTTGTCCTGGTTTTAAACAACGGGTTCATGTCTGACTCAAAGTTTAGGTTCAGGTTTGACCTGGTTTCAAACAACGGGTTCATGCCTGACTCGAAGTTTAGGTTCATGTTTGACCTGGTTTCAAACAACGGGTTCATGTCTGACTTGATGTTTAGGTTCATGTTTGTCCTGGTTTCAAACAACGGGTTCATGTCTGACTCGAAGTTTAGGTTCATGTTTGACCTAGTTTCAAACAACGGGTTCATGTCTGACTCGAAGTTTAGGTTCATGTTTGACCTGGTTTCAAACAACGGGTTCATGCCTGACTCGAAGTTTAGGTTCAGGTTTGACCTGGTTTCAAACGACGGGATCATGTCTGACTCGAAGCTTAGGTTCATGTTTGACCTGGTTCAAATGACGGGTTCATGTCTGACTCGAAGTTTAGGTTCATGTTTGACCTGGTTTCAAACAACGGGTTCATGTCTGACTCGAAGTTTAGGTTCATGTTTGACCTGGTTTGAAACAAATGGTTCATGTCTGACTCGAAGTTTAGTTTCATGTTTGACCTGAGTTCCAACAACGGGTTCATGTCTGACTCGAAGTTTAGGTTCATGTTTGACCTGGTTTCAAACGACGGGTTCATGTCTGACTTGATGTTTAGGTTCATGTTTGTCCTGGTTTCAAACAACGGGTTCATGTCTGACTCGAAGTTTAGGTTCATGTTTGTCCTGGTTTCAAACAACGGGTTCATGTCTGACTCGAAGTTTAGGTTCATGTTTGACCTAGTTTCAAACAACGGGTTCATGTCTGACTCGAAGTCTAGGTTCATGTTTGACCTGGTTTCAAACAACGGGTTCATGTCTGACTCGAAGCTTAAGTTCATGTTTGACCTGGATTCAAATGACGGGTTCATGTCTGACTCGATGTTTAGGTTCATGTTTGACCTTGTTTCAAACAACAGGTTCATGTCTGACTCGAAGTTTAGGTTCATGTTTAACCAAGTTTCATACAACGGGTTCATGTCTGACTCAAAGTTTAGGTTCAGGTTTGACCTGGTTTCAAACGACGGGTTCATGTCTGACTCAAAGTTTAGGTTCATGTTTGTCCTGGTTTCAAACAACGGGTTCATGTCTGACTCAAAGTTTAGGTTCAGGTTTGACCTGGTTTCAAACAACGGGTTCATGCCTGACTCAAAGTTTAGGTTCATGTTTGACCTGGTTTCAAACAACGGGTTCATGTCTGACTGGATGTTTAGGTTCATGTTTGTCCTGGTTTCAAACAACGGGTTCATGTGTGACTCGAAGTTTAGGTTCATGTTTGACCTAGTTTCAAACAACGGGTTCATGTCTGACTCGAAGTCTAGGTTCATGTTTGACCTGGTTTCAAACAACGGGTTCATGTCTGACTCGAAGTTTAAGTTCATGTTTGACCTGGCTTCAAATGACGGGTTCATGTTTGACTCAAAGTTTAGGTTCATGTTTGACCTGGTTTCAAACAATAGGTTCATGTCTGACTCGAAGTTTAGGTTCATGTTTGACCTAGTTTCAAACAACGGGTTCATGTCTGACTCAAAGTTTAGGTTCAGGTTTGACCTGGTTTCAAACGACGGGTTCATGTCTGACTTGATGTTTAGGTTCATGTTTGTCCTGGTTTCAAACAACGGGTTCATGTCTGACTCGAAGTTTAGGTTCATGTTTGACCTGGTTTCACACAACGGGTTCATGTCTGACTCGAAGTTTAAGTTCATGTTTGACCTGGCTTCAAATGACGGGTTCATGTCTGACTCGAAGTTTAGGTTCATGTTTGACCTGGTTTCAAACAACAGGTTCATGTCTGACTCGAAGTTTAGGTTCATGTTTGACCTGGTTTCAAACAACGGGTTCATGTCTGACTCGAAGTTTAGGTTCATGTTTGACCTGGTTTCAAACGACGGGTTCATATCTGACTTGATGTTTAGGTTCATGTTTGTCCTGGTTTCAAGCAACGGGTTCATGTCTGACTCGAAGTTTAGGTTCATGTTTGACCTGGTTTCAAACAACGGGTTCATGTCTGACTCGAAGTTTAGGTTCATGTTTGACCTGGTTTCAAACAACGGGTTCATGTCTGACTCGAAGTTTAAGTTCATGTTTGACCTGGCTTCAAATGACAGGTTCATGTCTGACTCGAAGTTTAGGTTCATGTTTGACCTGGTTTCAAACAACAGGTTCATGTCTGACTCGAAGTTTAGGTTCATGTTTGACCTGGTTTCAAACAACGGGTTCATGTCTGACTCGAAGTTTAAGTTCATGTTTGACCTGGCTTCAAATGACAGGTTCATGTCTGACTCGAAGTTTAGGTTCATGTTTGACCTGGTTTCAAACAACAGGTTCATGTCTGACTCGAAGTTTAGGTTCATGTTTGACCTGGTTTCAAACAACGGGTTCATGTCTGACTGGATGTTTAGGTTCATGTTTGTCCTGGTTTCAAACAACGGGTTCATGTGTGACTCGAAGTTTAGGTTCATGTTTGACCTAGTTTCAAACAACGGGTTCATGTCTGACTCGAAGTCTAGGTTCATGTTTGACCTGGTTTCAAACAACGGGTTCATGTCTGACTCGAAGTTTAAGTTCATGTTTGACCTGGCTTCAAATGACGGGTTCATGTTTGACTCAAAGTTTAGGTTCATGTTTGACCTGGTTTCAAACAATAGGTTCATGTCTGACTCGAAGTTTAGGTTCATGTTTGACCTAGTTTCAAACAACGGGTTCATGTCTGACTCAAAGTTTAGGTTCAGGTTTGACCTGGTTTCAAACGACGGGTTCATGTCTGACTTGATGTTTAGGTTCATGTTTGTCCTGGTTTCAAACAACGGGTTCATGTCTGACTCGAAGTTTAGGTTCATGTTTGACCTGGTTTCACACAACGGGTTCATGTCTGACTCGAAGTTTAAGTTCATGTTTGACCTGGCTTCAAATGACGGGTTCATGTCTGACTCGAAGTTTAGGTTCATGTTTGACCTGGTTTCAAACAACAGGTTCATGTCTGACTCGAAGTTTAGGTTCATGTTTGACCTGGTTTCAAACAACGGGTTCATGTCTGACTCGAAGTTTAGGTTCATGTTTGACCTGGTTTCAAACGACGGGTTCATATCTGACTTGATGTTTAGGTTCATGTTTGTCCTGGTTTCAAGCAACGGGTTCATGTCTGACTCGAAGTTTAGGTTCATGTTTGACCTGGTTTCAAACAACGGGTTCATGTCTGACTCGAAGTTTAGGTTCATGTTTGACCTGGTTTCAAACAACGGGTTCATGTCTGACTCGAAGTTTAAGTTCATGTTTGACCTGGCTTCAAATGACAGGTTCATGTCTGACTCGAAGTTTAGGTTCATGTTTGACCTGGTTTCAAACAACAGGTTCATGTCTGACTCGAAGTTTAGGTTCATGTTTGACCTTGTTTCCAACAATGGGTTCATGCCTGACTCGAAGTTTAGGTTCAGGTTTGACCTGGTCTCAAACGACGGGATCATGTTTGACTCGAAGCTTAGGTTCATGTTTGACCTGGTTCAAATGACGGGTTCATGTCTGACTCGAAGTTTAGGTTCATGTTTGACCTGGTTTCAAACAACGGGTTCATGTCTGACTCGAAGTTTAGGTTCATGTTTGACCTGGTTTCAAACAACTGGTTCATGTCTGACTTGAAGTTTAGTTTCATGTTTGACCTGAGTTCCAACAACGGGTTCATGTCTGACTCGAAGTTTAGGTTCATGTTTGACCTGGTTTCAAACGACGGGTTCATGTCTGACTTGATGTTTAGGTTCATGTTTGTCCTGGTTTCAAACAACGGGTTCATGTCTGACTCGAAGTTTAGGTTCATGTTTGACCTGGTTTCACACAACGGGTTCATGTCTGACTCGAAGTTTAAGTTCATGTTTGACCTGGCTTCAAATGACGGGTTCATGTCTGACTCGAAGTTTAGGTTCATGTTTGACCTGGTTTCAAACAACAGGTTCATGTCTGACTCGAAGTTTAGGTTCATGTTTGACCTGGTTTCAAACAACGGGTTCATGTCTGACTCGAAGTTTAGGTTCATGTTTGACCTGGTTTCAAACGACGGGTTCATATCTGACTTGATGTTTAGGTTCATGTTTGTCCTGGTTTCAAGCAACGGGTTCATGTCTGACTCGAAGTTTAGGTTCATGTTTGACCTGGTTTCAAACAACGGGTTCATGTCTGACTCGAAGTTTAGGTTCATGTTTGACCTGGTTTCAAACAACGGGTTCATGTCTGACTCGAAGTTTAAGTTCATGTTTGACCTGGCTTCAAATGACAGGTTCATGTCTGACTCGAAGTTTAGGTTCATGTTTGACCTGGTTTCAAACAACAGGTTCATGTCTGACTCGAAGTTTAGGTTCATGTTTGACCTTGTTTCCAACAATGGGTTCATGCCTGACTCGAAGTTTAGGTTCAGGTTTGACCTGGTCTCAAACGACGGGATCATGTTTGACTCGAAGCTTAGGTTCATGTTTGACCTGGTTCAAATGACGGGTTCATGTCTGACTCGAAGTTTAGGTTCATGTTTGACCTGGTTTCAAACAACGGGTTCATGTCTGACTCGAAGTTTAGGTTCATGTTTGACCTGGTTTCAAACAACTGGTTCATGTCTGACTTGAAGTTTAGTTTCATGTTTGACCTGAGTTCCAACAACGGGTTCATGTCTGACTTGAAGTTTAGGTTCATGTTTGACCTGGTTTCAAACGACGGGTTCATGTCTGACTTGATGTTTAGGTTCATGTTTGTCCTGGTTTCAAAGAATGGGTTCATGCCTGACTCGAAGTTTAGGTTCATGTTTGACCTGGTTTCAAACAACGGGTTCATGTCTGACTTGATGTTTAGGTTCATGTTTGACCTGGTTTCAAACAACGGGTTCATGCCTGACTCGAAGTTTAGGTTCATGTTTGACCTGGTTTCAAACAACAGGTTCATGTCTGACTCGAAGTTTAGGTTCATGTTTGACCTGGTTTCAAACAACAGGTTCATGTTTGACTCGAAGTTTAGGTTCATGTTTGACCTGGTTTCAAACAACGGGTTCATGCCTGACTCGAAGTTTAGGTTCAGGTTTGACCTGGTTTCAAACGACGGGATCATGTCTGACTCGAAGCTTAGGTTCATGTTTGACCTGGTTCAAATGATAGGTTCATGTCTGACTCGAAGTTTAGGTTCATGTTTGACCTGGTTTCAAACAACGGGTTCATGTCTGACTCGAAGTTTAGGTTCATGTTTGACCTGGTTTCAAACAACTGGTTCATGTCTGACTCGAAGTTTAAGTTCATGTTTGACCTGGCTTCAAATGACGGGTTCATGTCTGACTCGAAGTTTAGGTTCATGTTTGACCTGGTTTCAAACAACAGGTTCATGTCTGACTCGAAGTTTAGGTTCATGTTTGACCTGGTTTCAAACAACGGGTTCATGTCTGACTCGAAGTTTAGGTTCATGTTTGACCTGGTTTCAAACGACGGGTTCATATCTGACTTGATGTTTAGGTTCATGTTTGTCCTGGTTTCAAGCAACGGGTTCATGTCTGACTCGAAGTTTAGGTTCATGTTTGACCTGGTTTCAAACAACGGGTTCATGTCTGACTCGAAGTTTAGGTTCATGTTTGACCTGGTTTCAAACAACGGGTTCATGTCTGACTCGAAGTTTAAGTTCATGTTTGACCTGGCTTCAAATGACAGGTTCATGTCTGACTCGAAGTTTAGGTTCATGTTTGACCTGGTTTCAAACAACAGGTTCATGTCTGACTCGAAGTTTAGGTTCATGTTTGACCTTGTTTCCAACAATGGGTTCATGCCTGACTCGAAGTTTAGGTTCAGGTTTGACCTGGTCTCAAACGACGGGATCATGTTTGACTCGAAGCTTAGGTTCATGTTTGACCTGGTTCAAATGACGGGTTCATGTCTGACTCGAAGTTTAGGTTCATGTTTGACCTGGTTTCAAACAACGGGTTCATGTCTGACTCGAAGTTTAGGTTCATGTTTGACCTGGTTTCAAACAACTGGTTCATGTCTGACTTGAAGTTTAGTTTCATGTTTGACCTGAGTTCCAACAACGGGTTCATGTCTGACTTGAAGTTTAGGTTCATGTTTGACCTGGTTTCAAACGACGGGTTCATGTCTGACTTGATGTTTAGGTTCATGTTTGTCCTGGTTTCAAAGAATGGGTTCATGCCTGACTCGAAGTTTAGGTTCATGTTTGACCTGGTTTCAAACAACGGGTTCATGTCTGACTTGATGTTTAGGTTCATGTTTGACCTGGTTTCAAACAACGGGTTCATGCCTGACTCGAAGTTTAGGTTCATGTTTGACCTGGTTTCAAACAACGGGTTCATGTCTGATTGATGTTTAGGTTCATGTTTGTCCTGGTTTCTAACAACGGGTTCATGTCTGACTCGAAGTTTAGGTTCATGTTTGACCTAGTTTCAAACAACGGGTTCATGTCTGACTCGAAGTCTAGGTTCATGTTTGACCTGGTTTGAAACAACGGGTTCATGTTTGACTCGAAGTTTAGGTTCATGTTTAACCTAGTTTCAAACAACGGGTTCATGTCTGACTCAAAGTTTAGGTTCATGTTTGACCTGGTTTCAAACGACGGGTTCATGTCTGACTTGATGTTTAGGTTCATGTTTGTCCTGGTTTCAAACAACGGGTTCATGTCTGACTCGAAGTTTAGGTTCATGTTTGACCTAGTTTCAAACAACGGGTTCATGTCTGACTCGAAGTCTAGGTTCATGTTTGACCTGGTTTCAAACAATGGGTTCATGTCTGACTCGAAGTTTAAGTTCATGTTTGACCTGGCTTCAAATGACGGGTTCATGTTTGACTCAAAGTTTAGGTTCATGTTTGACCTGGTTTCAAACAATAGGTTCATGTCTGACTCGAAGTTTAGGTTCATGTTTGACCTAGTTTCAAACAACGGGTTCATGTCTGACTCAAAGTTTAGGTTCAGGTTTGACCTGGTTTCAAACGACGGGTTCATGTCTGACTTGATGTTTAGGTTCATGTTTGTCCTGGTTTCAAACAACGGGTTCATGTCTGACTCGAAGTTTAGGTTCATGTTTGACCTGGTTTCACACAACGGGTTCATGTCTGACTCGAAGTTTAAGTTCATGTTTGACCTTGCTTCAAATGACGGGTTCATGTCTGACTCGAAGTTTAGGTTCATGTTTGACCTGGTTTCAAACAACAGGTTCATGTCTGACTCGAAGTTTAGGTTCATGTTTGACCTGGTTTCAAACAACGGGTTCATGTCTGACTCGAAGTTTAGGTTCATGTTTGACCTGGTTTCAAACGACGGGTTCATATCTGACTTGATGTTTAGGTTCATGTTTGTCCTGGTTTCAAGCAACGGGTTCATGTCTGACTCGAAGTTTAGGCTCATGTTTGACCTGGTTTCAAACAACGGGTTCATGTCTGACTCGAAGTTTAGGTTCATGTTTGACCTGGTTTCAAACAACGGGTTCATGTCTGACTCGAAGTTTAAGTTCATGTTTGACCTGGCTTCAAATGACAGGTTCATGTCTGACTCGAAGTTTAGGTTCATGTTTGACCTGGTTTCAAACAACAGGTTCATGTCTGACTCGAAGTTTAGGTTCATGTTTGACCTTGTTTCCAACAATGGGTTCATGCCTGACTCGAAGTTTAGGTTCAGGTTTGACCTGGTCTCAAACGACGGGATCATGTTTGACTCGAAGCTTAGGTTCATGTTTGACCTGGTTCAAATGACGGGTTCATGTCTGACTCGAAGTTTAGGTTCATGTTTGACCTGGTTTCAAACAACGGGTTCATGTCTGACTCGAAGTTTAGGTTCATGTTTGACCTGGTTTCAAACAACTGGTTCATGTCTGACTTGAAGTTTAGTTTCATGTTTGACCTGAGTTCCAACAACGGGTTCATGTCTGACTCGAAGTTTAGGTTCATGTTTGACCTGGTTTCAAACGACGGGTTCATGTCTGACTTGATGTTTAGGTTCATGTTTGTCCTGGTTTCAAACAACGGGTTCATGTCTGACTCGAAGTTTAGGTTCATGTTTGACCTGGTTTCAAACAACAAGTTCATGTCTGACTCGAAGTTTAGGTTCATGTTTGACCTGGTTTCAAACAACGGGTTCATGTCTGATTGATGTTTAGGTTCATGTTTGTCCTGGTTTCTAACAACGGGTTCATGTCTGACTCGAAGTTTAGGTTCATGTTTGACCTAGTTTCAAACAACGGGTTCATGTCTGACTCGAAGTCTAGGTTCATGTTTGACCTGGTTTGAAACAACGGGTTCATGTTTGACTCGAAGTTTAAGTTCATGTTTGACCTGGATTCAAATGACGGGGTCATGTCTGACTCGAAGTTTAGGTTCATGTTTGACCTTGTTTCAAACAACAGGTTCATGTCTGACTCGAAGTTTAGGTTCATGTTTAACCTAGTTTCAAACAACGGGTTCATGTCTGACTCAAAGTTTAGGTTCATGTTTGACCTGGTTTCAAACGACGGGTTCATGTCTGACTTGATGTTTAGGTTCATGTTTGTCCTGTTTTCAAACAACGGGTTCATGTCTGACTCGAAGTTTAGGTTCATGTTTGACCTAGTTTCAAACAACGGGTTCATGTCTGACTCGAAGTTTAGGTTCATGTTTGACCTGGTTTCACACAACGTGTTCATGTCTGACTCGAAGTTTAAGTTCATGTTTGACCTGGCTTCAAATGACGGGTTCATGTCTGACTCGAAGTTTAGGTTCATGTTTGACCTGGTTTCAAACAACAGGTTCATGTCTGACTCGAAGTTTAGGTTCATGTTTGACCTGGTTTCAAACAACAGGTTCATGTTTGACTCGAAGTTTAGGTTCATGTTTGACCTGGTTTCAAACAACGGGTTCATGCCTGACTCGAAGTTTAGGTTCAGGTTTGACCTGGTTTCAAACGACGGGATCATGTCTGACTCGAAGCTTAGGTTCATGTTTGACCTGGTTCAAATGACAGGTTCATGTCTGACTCGAAGTTTAGGTTCATGTTTGACCTGGTTTCAAACAACAGGTTCATGTCTGACTCGAAGTTTAGGTTCATGTTTGACCTTGTTTCCAACAATGGGTTCATGCCTGACTCGAAGTTTAGGTTCAGGTTTGACCTGGTCTCAAACGACGGGATCATGTTTGACTCGAAGCTTAGGTTCATGTTTGACCTGGTTCAAATGACGGGTTCATGTCTGACTCGAAGTTTAGGTTCATGTTTGACCTGGTTTCAAACAACGGGTTCATGTCTGACTCGAAGTTTAGGTTCATGTTTGACCTGGTTTCAAACAACTGGTTCATGTCTGACTTGAAGTTTAGTTTCATGTTTGACCTGAGTTCCAACAACGGGTTCATGTCTGACTCAAAGTTTAGGTTCATGTTTGACCTGGTTTCAAACGACGGGTTCATGTCTGACTTGATGTTTAGGTTCATGTTTCTCCTGGTTTCAAACAACGGGTTCATGTCTGACTCGAAGTTTAGGTTCATGTTTGACCTGGTTTCAAACAACAAGTTCATGTCTGACTCGAAGTTTAGGTTCATGTTTGACCTGGTTTCAAACAACGGGTTCATGTCTGATTGATGTTTAGGTTCATGTTTGTCCTGGTTTCTAACAACGGGTTCATGTCTGACTCGAAGTTTAGGTTCATGTTTGACCTAGTTTCAAACAACGGGTTCATGTCTGACTCGAAGTCTAGGTTCATGTTTGACCTGGTTTGAAACAACGGGTTCATGTTTGACTCGAAGTTTAAGTTCATGTTTGACCTGGATTCAAATGACGGGGTCATGTCTGACTCGAAGTTTAGGTTCATGTTTGACCTTGTTTCAAACAACAGGTTCATGTCTGACTCGAAGTTTAGGTTCATGTTTAACCTAGTTTCAAACAACGGGTTCATGTCTGACTCAAAGTTTAGGTTCATGTTTGACCTGGTTTCAAACGACGGGTTCATGTCTGACTTGATGTTTAGGTTCATGTTTGTCCTGTTTTCAAACAACGGGTTCATGTCTGACTCGAAGTTTAGGTTCATGTTTGACCTAGTTTCAAACAACGGGTTCATGTCTGACTCGAAGTTTAGGTTCATGTTTGACCTGGTTTCACACAACGTGTTCATGTCTGACTCGAAGTTTAAGTTCATGTTTGACCTGGCTTCAAATGACCGGTTCATGTCTGACTCGAAGTTTAGGTTCATGTTTGACCTGGTTTCAAACAACAGGTTCATGTCTGACTCGAAGTTTAGGTTCATGTTTGACCTGGTTTCAAACAACAGGTTCATGTTTGACTCGAAGTTTAGGTTCATGTTTGACCTGGTTTCAAACAACGGGTTCATGCCTGACTCGAAGTTTAGGTTCAGGTTTGACCTGGTTTCAAACGACGGGATCATGTCTGACTCGAAGCTTAGGTTCATGTTTGACCTGGTTAAAATGACAGGTTCATGTCTGACTCGAAGTTTAGGTTCATGTTTGACCTGGTTTCAAACAACGGGTTCATGTCTGACTCGAAGTTTAGGTTCATGTTTGACCTGGTTTCAAACAACTGGTTCATGTCTGACTCGAAGTTTAGTTTCATGTTTGACCTGAGTTCCAACAACGGGTTCATGTCTGACTCGAAGTTTAGGTTCATGTTTGACCTGGTTTCAAACGACGGGTTCATGTCTGACTTGATGTTTAGGTTCATGTTTGTCCTGGTTTCAAACAACGGGTTCATGTCTGACTCGAAGTTTAGGTTCATGTTTGACCTGGTTTCAAACAACGGGTTCATGCCGGACTCGAAGTTTAGGTTCATGTTTGACCTGGTTTCAAACAACGGGTTCATGTCTGACTTGATGTTTAGGTTCATGTTTGTCCTGGTTTCAAACAACGGGTTCATGTCTGACTCGAAGTTTAGGTTCATGTTTGACCTAGTTTCAAACAACGGGTTCATGTATGACTCGAAGTCTAGGTTCATGTTTGATCTGGTTTCAAACAACGGGTTCATGTTTGACACGAAGTTTAAGTTCATGTTTGACCTGGATTCAAATGACGGGTTCAATGACTGACTCGAAGTTTAGGTTCATGTTTGACCTTGTTTCAAACAACAGGTTCATGTCTGACTCGAAGTTTAGGTTCATGTTTAACCTAGTTTCAAACAACGGGTTCATGTTTGACTCAAAGTTTAGGTTCATGTTTGACCTGGTTTCAAACGACGGGTTCATGTCTGACTTGATGTTTAGGTTCATGTTTGTCCTGTTTTCAAACAACGGGTTCATGTCTGACTCGAAGTTTAGGTTCATGTTTGACCTAGTTTCAAACAACGGGTTCATGTCTGACTCGAAGTTTAGGTTCATGTTTGACCTGGTTTCACACAACGTGTTCATGTCTAACTCGAAGTTTAAGTTCATGTTTGACCTGGCTTCAAATGACGGGTTCATGTCTGACTCAAAGTTTAGGTTCATGTTTGACCTGGTTTCAAACAACAGGTTCATGTCTGACTCGAAGTTTAGGTTCATGTTTGACTTGGTTTTAAACAACAGGTTCATGTCTGACTCGAAGTTTAGGTTCATGTTTGACCTGGTTTCAAACAACGGGTTCATGCCTGACTCGAAGTTTAGGTTCAGGTTTGACCTGGTTTCAAACGACGGGATCATGTCTGACTCGAAGCTTAGGTTCATGTTTGACCTGGTTCAAATGACAGGTTCATGTCTGACTCGAAGTTTAGGTTCATGTTTGACCTGGTTTCAAACAACGGGTTCATGTCTGACTCGAAGTTTAGGTTCATGTTTGACCTGGTTTCAAACAACTGGTTCATGTCTGACTCGAAGTTTAGTTTCATGTTTGACCTGAGTTCCAACAACGGGTTCATGTCTGACTCGAAGTTTAGGTTCATGTTTGACCTGGTTTCAAACGACGGGTTCATGTCTGACTTGATGTTTAGGTTCATGTTTGTCCTGGTTTCAAAGAATGGGTTCATGTCTGACTCGAAGTTTAGGTTCATGTTTGACCTGGTTTCAAACAACGGGTTCATGCCTGACTCGAAGTTTAGGTTCATGTTTGACCTGGTTTCAAACAACGGGTTCATGTCTGACTTGATGTTTAGGTTCATGTTTGTCCTGGTTTCAAACAACGGGTTCATGTCTGACTCGAAGTTTAGGTTCATGTTTGACCTAGTTTCAAACAACGGGTTCATGTCTGACTCGAAGTCTAGGTTCATGTTTGACTCGAAGTTTAAGTTCATGTTTGACCTGGATTCAAATGACGGGTTCATGTCTGACTTGAAGTTTAGGTTCATGTTTGACCTTGTTTCAAACAACAGGTTCATGTCTGACTCGAAGTTTAGGTTCATGTTTAACCTAGTTTCAAACAACGGGTTCATGTCTGACTCAAAGTTTAGGTTCATGTTTGACCTGGTTTCAAACGACGGGTTCATGTCTGACTTGATGTTTAGGTTCATGTTTGTCCTGTTTTCAAACAACGGGTTCATGTCTGACTCGAAGTTTAGGTTCATGTTTGACCTAGTTTCAAACAACGGGTTCATGTCTGACTCGAAGTTTAGGTTCATGTTTGACCTGGTTTCACACAACGTGTTCATGTCTGACTCGAAGTTTAAGTTCATGTTTGACCTGGCTTCAAATGACGGGTTCATGTCTGACTCGAAGTTTAGGTTCATGTTTGACCTGGTTTCAAACAACAGGTTCATGTCTGACTCGAAGTTTAGGTTCATGTTTGACCTTGTTTCCAACAATGGGTTCATGCCTGACTCGAAGTTTAGGTTCAGGTTTGACCTGGTCTCAAACGACGGGATCATATTTGACTCGAAGCTTAGGTTCATGTTTGACCTGGTTCAAATGACGGGTTCATGTCTGACTCGAAGTTTAGGTTCATGTTTGACCTGGTTTCAAACAACGGGTTCATGTCTGACTCGAAGTTTAGGTTCATGTTTGACCTGGTTTCAAACAACTGGTTCATGTCTGACTTGAAGTTTAGTTTCATGTTTGACCTGAGTTCCAACAACGGGTTCATGTCTGACTCGAAGTTTAGGTTCATGTTTGACCTGGTTTCAAACGACGGGTTGATGTCTGACTTGATGTTTAGGTTCATGTTTCTCCTGGTTTCAAACAACGGGTTCATGTCTGACTCGAAGTTTAGGTTCATGTTTGACCTGGTTTCAAACAACAAGTTCATGTCTGACTCGAAGTTTAGGTTCATGTTTGACCTGGTTTCAAACAACGGGTTCATGTCTGATTGATGTTTAGGTTCATGTTTGTCCTGGTTTCTAACAACGGGTTCATGTCTGACTCGAAGTTTAGGTTCATGTTTGACCTAGTTTCAAACAACGGGTTCATGTCTGACTCGAAGTCTAGGTTCATGTTTGACCTGGTTTGAAACAACGGGTTCATGTTTGACTCGAAGTTTAAGTTCATGTTTGACCTGGATTCAAATGACGGGGTCATGTCTGACTCGAAGTTTAGGTTCATGTTTGACCTTGTTTCAAACAACAGGTTCATGTCTGACTCGAAGTTTAGGTTCATGTTTAACCTAGTTTCAAACAACGGGTTCATGTCTGACTCAAAGTTTAGGTTCATGTTTGACCTGGTTTCAAACGACGGGTTCATGTCTGACTTGATGTTTAGGTTCATGTTTGTCCTGTTTTCAAACAACGGGTTCATGTCTGACTCGAAGTTTAGGTTCATGTTTGACCTAGTTTCAAACAACGGGTTCATGTCTGACTCGAAGTTTAGGTTCATGTTTGACCTGGTTTCACACAACGTGTTCATGTCTGACTCGAAGTTTAAGTTCATGTTTGACCTGGCTTCAAATGACGGGTTCATGTCTGACTCGAAGTTTAGGTTCATGTTTGACCTGGTTTCAAACAAGAGGTTCATGTCTGACTCGAAGTTTAGGTTCATGTTTGACCTGGTTTCAAAGAACAGGTTCATGTTTGACTCGAAGTTTAGGTTCATGTTTGACCTGGTTTCAAACAACGGGTTCATGCCTGACTCGAAGTTTAGGTTCAGGTTTGACCTGGTTTCAAACGACGGGATCATGTCTGACTCGAAACTTAGGTTCATGTTTGACCTGGTTCAAATGACAGGTTCATGTCTGACTCGAAGTTTAGGTTCATGTTTGACCTGGTTTCAAACAACGGGTTCATGTCTGACTCGAAGTTTAGGTTCATGTTTGACCTGGTTTCAAACAACTGGTTCATGTCTGACTCGAAGTTTAGTTTCATGTTTGACCTGAGTTCCAACAACGGGTTCATGTCTGACTCGAAGTTTAGGTTCATGTTTGACCTGGTTTCACACAACGTGTTCATGTCTGACTCGAAGTTTAAGTTCATGTTTGACCTGGCTTCAAATGACGGGTTCATATCTGACTCGAAGGTTAGGTTCATGTTTGACCTGGTTTCAAACAACAGGTTCATGTCTGACTCGAAGTTTAGGTTCATGTTTGACCTGGTTTTAAACAACAGGTTCATGTCTGACTCGAAGTTTAGGTTCATGTTTGGCCTGGTTTCAAACAACGGGTTCATGCCTGACTCGAAGTTTAGGTTCAGGTTTGACCTGGTTTCAAACGACGGGATCATGTCTGACTCGAAGCTTAGGTTCATGTTTGACCTGGTTCAAATGACAGGTTGATGTCTGACTCGAAGTTTAGGTTCATGTTTGACCTGGTTTCAAACAACGGGTTCATGTCTGACTCGAAGTTTAGGTTCATGTTTGACCTGGATTCAAACAACTGGTTCATGTCTGACTCGAAGTTTAGTTTCATGTTTGACCTGAGTTCCAACAACGGGTTCATGTCTGACTCGAAGTTTAGGTTCATGTTTGACCTGGTTTCAAACGACGGGTTCATGTCTGACTTGATGTTTAGGTTCATGTTTGTCCTGGTTTCAAAGAATGGGTTCATGTCTGACTCGAAGTTTAGGTTCATGTTTGACCTGGTTTCAAACAACGGGTTCATGCCTGACTCGAAGTTTAGGTTCATGTTTGACCTGGTTTCAAACAACGGGTTCATGTCTGACTTGATGTTTAGGTTCATGTTTGTCCTGGTTTCAAACAACGGGTTCATGTCTGACTCGAAGTTTAGGTTCATGTTTGACCTAGTTTCAAACAACGGGTTCATGTCTGACTCGAAGTCTAGGTTCATGTTTGACTCGAAGTTTAAGTTCATGTTTGACCTGGATTCAAATGACGGGTTCATGTCTGACTTGAAGTTTAGGTTCATGTTTGACCTTGTTTCAAACAACAGGTTCATGTCTGACTCGAAGTTTAGGTTCATGTTTAACCTAGTTTCAAACAACGGGTTCATGTCTGACTCAAAGTTTAGGTTCATGTTTGACCTGGTTTCAAACGACGGGTTCATGTCTGACTTGATGTTTAGGTTCATGTTTGTCATGTTTTCAAACAACGGGTTCATGTCTGACTCGAAGTTTAGGTTCATGTTTGACCTAGTTTCAAACAACGGGTTCATGTCTGACTCGAAGTTTAGGTTCATGTTTGACCTGGTTTCACACAACGTGTTCATGTCTGACTCGAAGTTTAAGTTCATGTTTGACCTGGCTTCAAATGACGGGTTCATGTCTGACTCGAAGTTTAGGTTCATGTTTGACCTGGTTTCAAACAACAGGTTCATGTCTGACTCGAAGTTTAGGTTCATGTTTGACCTTGTTTCCAACAATGGGTTCATGCCTGACTCGAAGTTTAGGTTCAGGTTTGACCTGGTCTCAAACGACGGGATCATGTTTGACTCGAAGCTTAGGTTCATGTTTGACCTGGTTCAAATGACGGGTTCATGTCTGACTCAAAGTTTAGGTTCATGTTTGACCTGGTTTCAAACAACGGGTTCATGTCTGACTCGAAGTTTAGGTTCATGTTTGACCTGGTTTCAAACAACTGGTTCATGTCTGACTTGAAGTTTAGTTTCATGTTTGACCTGAGTTCCAACAACGGGTTCATGTCTGACTCGAAGTTTAGGTTCATGTTTGACCTGGTTTCAAACGACGGGTTCATGTCTGACTTGATGTTTAGGTTCATGTTTCTCCTGGTTTCAAACAACGGGTTCATGTCTGACTCGAAGTTTAGGTTCATGTTTGACCTGGTTTCAAACAACAAGTTCATGTCTGACTCGAAGTTTAGGTTCATGTTTGACCTGGTTTCAAACAACGGGTTCATGTCTGATTGATGTTTAGGTTCATGTTTGTCCTGGTTTCTAACAACGGGTTCATGTCTGACTCGAAGTTTAGGTTCATGTTTGACCTAGTTTCAAACAACGGGTTCATGTCTGACTCGAAGTCTAGGTTCATGTTTGACCTGGTTTGAAACAACGGGTTCATGTTTGACTCGAAGTTTAAGTTCATGTTTGACCTGGATTCAAATGACGGGGTCATGTCTGACTCGAAGTTTAGGTTCATGTTTGACCTTGTTTCAAACAATAGGTTCATGTCTGACTCGAAGTTTAGGTTCATGTTTAACCTAGTTTCAAACAACGGGTTCATGTCTGACTCAAAGTTTAGGTTCATGTTTGACCTGGTTTCAAACGACGGGTTCATGTCTGACTTGATGTTTAGGTTCATGTTTGTCCTGTTTTCAAACAACGGGTTCATGTCTGACTCGAAGTTTAGGTTCATGTTTGACCTAGTTTCAAACAACGGGTTCATGTCTGACTCGAAGTTTAGGTTCATGTTTGACCTGGTTTCACACAACGTGTTCATGTCTGACTCGAAGTTTAAGTTCATGTTTGACCTGGCTTCAAATGACGGGTTCATGTCTGACTCGAAGTTTAGGTTCATGTTTGACCTGGTTTCAAACAACATGTTCATGTCTGACTCGAAGTTTAGGTTCATGTTTGACCTTGTTTCCAACAATGGGTTCATGCCTGACTCGAAGTTTAGGTTCAGGTTTGACCTGGTCTCAAACGACGGGATCATGTTTGACTCGAAGCTTAGGTTCATGTTTGACCTGGTTGAAATGACGGGTTCATGTCTGACTCGAAGTTTAGGTTCATGTTTGACCTGGTTTCAAACAACGGGTTCATGTCTGACTCGAAGTTTAGGTTCATGTTTGACCTGGTTTCAAACAACTGGTTCATGTCTGACTTGAAGTTTAGTTTCATGTTTGACCTGAGTTCCAACAACGGGTTCATGTCTGACTCGAAGTTTAGGTTCATGTTTGACCTGGTTTCAAACGACGGGTTCATGTCTGACTTGATGTTTAGGTTCATGTTTCTCCTGGTTTCAAACAACGGGTTCATGTCTGACTCGAAGTTTAGGTTCATGTTTGACCTGGTTTCAAACAACAAGTTCATGTCTGACTCGAAGTTTAGGTTCATGTTGTCCTGGTTTCAAACAACGGGTTCATGTCTGATTGATGTTTAGGTTCATGTTTGTCCTGGTTTCTAACAACGGGTTCATGTCTGACTCGAAGTTTAGGTTCATGTTTGACCTAGTTTCAAACAACGGGTTCATGTCTGACTCGAAGTCTAGGTTCATGTTTGACCTGGTTTGAAACAACGGGTTCATGTTTGACTCGAAGTTTAAGTTCATGTTTGACCTGGATTCAAATGACGGGGTCATGTCTGACTCGAAGTTTAGGTTCATGTTTGACCTTGTTTCAAACAATAGGTTCATGTCTGACTCGAAGTTTAGGTTCATGTTTAACCTAGTTTCAAACAACGGGTTCATGTCTGACTCAAAGTTTACGTTCATGTTTGACCTGGTTTCAAACGACGGGTTCATGTCTGACTTGATGTTTAGGTTCATGTTTGTCCTGTTTTCAAACAACGGGTTCATGTCTGACTCGAAGTTTAGGTTCATGTTTGACCTAGTTTCAAACAACGGGTTAATGTCTGACTCGAAGTTTAGGTTCATGTTTGACCTGGTTTCACACAACGTGTTCATGTCTGACTCGAAGTTTAAGTTCATGTTTGACCTGGCTTCAAATGACGGGTTCATGTCTGACTCGAAGTTTAGGTTCATGTTTGACCTGGTTTCAAACAACAGGTTCATGTCTGACTCGAAGTTTAGGTTCATGTTTGACCTGGTTTCAAACAACAGGTTCATGTTTGACTCGAAGTTTAGGTTCATGTTTGAACTGGTTTCAAACAACGGGTTCATGCCTGACTCGAAGTTTAGGTTCAGGTTTGACCTGGTTTCAAAAGACGGGATCATGTCTGACTCGAAGCTTAGGTTCATGTTTGACCTGGTTCAAATGATAGGTTCATGTCTGACTCGAAGTTTAGGTTCATGTTTGACCTGGTTTCAAACAACGGGTTCATGTCTGACTCGAAGTTTAGGTTCATGTTTGACCTGGTTTCAAACAACTGGTTCATGTCTGACTCGAAGTTTAGTTTCATGTTTGACCTGAGTTCCAACAACGGGTTCATGTCTGACTCGAAGTTTAGGTTCATGTTTGACCTGGTTTCAAACGACGGGTTCATGTCTGACTTGATGTTTAGGTTCATGTTTGTCCTGGTTTCAAACAACGGGTTCATGTCTGACTCGAAGTTTAGGTTCATGTTTGACCTGGTTTCACACAACGTGTTCATGTCTGACTCGAAGTTTAAGTTCATGTTTGACCTGGCTTCAAATGACGGGTTCATGTCTGACTCGAAGTTTAGGTTCATGTTTGTCCTGGTTTCAAACAACAGGTTCATGTCTGACTCGAAGTTTAGGTTCATGTTTGACCTGGTTTCAAACAACAGGTTCATGTTTGACTCAAAGTTTAGGTTCATGTTTGACCTGGTTTCAAACAACGGGTTCATGCCTGACTCGAAGTTTAGGTTCAGGTTTGACCTCGTTTCAAACGACGGGATCATGTCTGACTCGAAGCTTAGGTTCATGTTTGACCTGGTTCAAATGACAGGTTCATGTCTGACTCGAAGTTTAGGTTCATGTTTGACCTGGTTTCAAACAACGGGTTCATGTCTGACTCGAAGTTTAGGTTCATGTTTGACCTGGTTTCACACAACGTGTTCATGTCTGACTCGAAGTTTAAGTTCATGTTTGACCTGGCTTCAAATGACGGGTTCATGTCTGACTCGAAGTTTAGGTTCATGTTTGACCTGGTTTCAAACAACAGGTTCATGTCTGACTCGAAGTTTAGGTTCATGTTTGACCTGGTTTCAAACAACAGGTTCATGTTTGACTCGAAGTTTAGGTTCATGTTTGACCTGGTTTCAAACAACGGGTTCATGCCTGACTCGAAGTTTAGGTTCAGGTTTGACCTGGTTTCAAACGACGGGATCATGTCTGACTCGAAGCTTAGGTTCATGTTTGACCTGGTTCAAATGACAGGTTCATGTCTGACTCGAAGTTTAGGTTCATGTTTGACCTGGTTTCAAACAACGGGTTCATGTCTGACTCGAAGTTTAGGTTCATGTTTGACCTGGTTTCACACAACGTGTTCATGTCTGACTCGAAGTTTAAGTTCATGTTTGACCTGGCTTCAAATGACGGGTTCATGTCTGACTCGAAGTTTAGGTTCATGTTTGACCTGGTTTCAAACAACAGGTTCATGTCTGACTCGAAGTTTAGGTTCATGTTTGACCTGGTTTCAAACAACAGGTTCATGTTTGACTCGAAGTTTAGGTTCATGTTTGACCTGGTTTCAAACAACGGGTTCATGCCTGACTCGAAGTTTAGGTTCAGGTTTGACCTCGTTTCAAACGACGGGATCATGTCTGACTCGAAGCTTAGGTTCATGTTTGACCTGGTTCAAATGACAGGTTCATGTCTGACTCGAAGTTTAGGTTCATGTTTGACCTGGTTTCAAACAACGGGTTCATGTCTGACTCGAAGTTTAGGTTCATGTTTGACCTGGTTTCAAACAACTGGTTCATGTCTGACTCGAAGTTTAGTTTCATGTTTGACCTGAGTTCCAACAACGGGTTCATGTCTGACTCGAAGTTTAGGTTCATGTTTGACCTGGTTTCAAACGACGGGTTCATGTCTGACTTGATGTTTAGGTTCATGTTTGTCCTGGTTTCAAACAACGGGTTCATGTCTGACTCGAAGTTTAGGTTCATGTTTGACCTGGTTTCAAACAACGGGTTCATGCCTGACTCGAAGTTTAGGTTCATGTTTGACCTGGTTTCAAACAACGGGTTCATGTCTGACTTGATGTTTAGGTTCATGTTTGTCCTGGTTTCAAACAACGGGTTCATGTCTGGCTCGAAGTTTAGGTTCATGTTTGACCTAGTTTCAAACAACGGGTTCATGTCTGACTCGAAGTCTAGGTTCATGTTTGATCTGGTTTCAAACAACGGGTTCATGTTTGACACGAAGTTTAAGTTCATGTTTGACCTGGATTCAAATGACCGGTTCATGTCTGACTCGAAGTTTAGGTTCATGTTTGACCTTGTTTCAAACAACAGGTTCATGTCTGACTCGAAGTTTAGGTTCATGTTTAACCTAGTTTCAAACAACGGGTTCATGTTTGACTCAAAGTTTAGGTTCATGTTTGACCTGGTTTCAAACGACGGGTTCATGTCTGACTTGATGTTTAGGTTCATGTTTGTCCTGTTTTCAAACAACGGGTTCATGTCTGACTCGAAGTTTAGGTTCATGTTTGACCTAGTTTCAAACAACGGGTTCATGTCTGACTCGAAGTTTAGGTTCATGTTTGACCTGGTTTCACACAACGTGTTCATGTCTGACTCGAAGTTTAAGTTCATGTTTGACCTGGCTTCAAATGACGGGTTCATGTCTGACTCGAAGTTTAGGTTCATGTTTGTCCTGGTTTCAAACAACAGGTTCATGTCTGACTCGAAGTTTAGGTTCATGTTTGACCTGGTTTCAAACAACAGGTTCATGTTTGACTCAAAGTTTAGGTTCATGTTTGACCTGGTTTCAAACAACGGGTTCATGCCTGACTCGAAGTTTAGGTTCAGGTTTGACCTCGTTTCAAACGACGGGATCATGTCTGACTCGAAGCTTAGGTTCATGTTTGACCTGGTTCAAATGACAGGTTCATGTCTGACTCGAAGTTTAGGTTCATGTTTGACCTGGTTTCAAACAACGGGTTCATGTCTGACTCGAAGTTTAGGTTCATGTTTGACCTGGTTTCACACAACGTGTTCATGTCTGACTCGAAGTTTAAGTTCATGTTTGACCTGGCTTCAAATGACGGGTTCATGTCTGACTCGAAGTTTAGGTTCATGTTTGACCTGGTTTCAAACAACAGGTTCATGTCTGACTCGAAGTTTAGGTTCATGTTTGACCTGGTTTCAAACAACAGGTTCATGTTTGACTCGAAGTTTAGGTTCATGTTTGACCTGGTTTCAAACAACGGGTTCATGCCTGACTCGAAGTTTAGGTTCAGGTTTGACCTGGTTTCAAACGACGGGATCATGTCTGACTCGAAGCTTAGGTTCATGTTTGACCTGGTTCAAATGACAGGTTCATGTCTGACTCGAAGTTTAGGTTCATGTTTGACCTGGTTTCAAACCACGGGTTCATGTCTGACTCGAAGTTTAGGTTCATGTTTGACCTGGTTTCACACAACGTGTTCATGTCTGACTCGAAGTTTAAGTTCATGTTTGACCTGGCTTCAAATGACGGGTTCATGTCTGACTCGAAGTTTAGGTTCATGTTTGACCTGGTTTCAAACAACAGGTTCATGTCTGACTCGAAGTTTAGGTTCATGTTTGACCTGGTTTCAAACAACAGGTTCATGTTTGACTCGAAGTTTAGGTTCATGTTTGACCTGGTTTCAAACAACGGGTTCATGCCTGACTCGAAGTTTAGGTTCAGGTTTGACCTGGTTTCAAACGACGGGATCATGTCTGACTCGAAGCTTAGGTTCATGTTTGACCTGGTTCAAATGACAGGTTCATGTCTGACTCGAAGTTTAGGTTCATGTTTGACCTGGTTTCAAACAACGGGTTCATGTCTGACTCGAAGTTTAGGTTCATGTTTGACCTGGTTTCAAACAACTGGTTCATGTCTGACTCGAAGTTTAGTTTCATGTTTGACCTGAGTTCCAACAACGGGTTCATGTCTGACTCGAAGTTTAGGTTCATGTTTGACCTGGTTTCAAACGACGGGTTCATGTCTGACTTGATGTTTAGGTTCATGTTTGTCCTGGTTTCAAACAACGGGTTCATGTCTGACTCGAAGTTTAGGTTCATGTTTGACCTGGTTTCAAACAACGGGTTCATGCCTGACTCGAAGTTTAGGTTCATGTTTGACCTGGTTTCAAACAACGGGTTCATGTCTGACTTGATGTTTAGGTTCATGTTTGTCCTGGTTTCAAACAACGGGTTCATGTCTGACTCGAAGTTTAGGTTCATGTTTGACCTAGTTTCAAACAACGGGTTCATGTCTGACTCGAAGTCTAGGTTCATGTTTGATCTGGTTTCAAACAACGGGTTCATGTTTGACACGAAGTTTAAGTTCATGTTTGACCTGGATTCAAATGACGGGTTCATGTCTGACTCGAAGTTTAGGTTCATGTTTGACCTTGTTTCAAACAACAGGTTCATGTCTGACTCGAAGTTTAGGTTCATGTTTAACCTAGTTTCAAACAACGGGTTCATGTTTGACTCAAAATTTAGGTTCATGTTTGACCTGGTTTCAAACGACGGGTTCATGTCTGACTTGATGTTTAGGTTCATGTTTGTCCTGTTTTCAAACAACGGGTTCATGTCTGACTCGAAGTTTAGGTTCATGTTTGACCTAGTTTCAAACAACGGGTTCATGTCTGACTCGAAGTTTAGGTTCATGTTTGACCTGGTTTCACACAACGTGTTCATGTCTGACTCGAAGTTTAAGTTCATGTTTGACCTGGCTTCAAATGACGGGTTCATGTCTGACTCGAAGTTTAGGTTCATGTTTGACCTGGTTTCAAACAACAGGTTCATGTCTGACTCGAAGTTTAGGTTCATGTTTGACCTGGTTTTAAACAACAGGTTCATGTCTGACTCGAAGTTTAGGTTCATGTTTGACCTGGTTTCAAACAACGGGTTCATGCCTGACTCGAAGTTTAGGTTCAGGTTTGACCTGGTTTCAAACGACGGGATCATGTCTGACTCGAAGCTTAGGTTCATGTTTGACCTGGTTCAAATGACAGGTTCATGTCTGACTCGAAGTTTAGGTTCATGTTTGACCTGGTTTCAAACAACGGGTTCATGTCTGACTCGAAGTTTAGGTTCATGTTTGACCTGGTTTCAAACAACTGGTTCATGTCTGACTCGAAGTTTAGTTTCATGTTTGACCTGAGTTCCAACAACGGGTTCATGTCTGACTCGAAGTTTAGGTTCATGTTTGACCTGGTTTCAAACGACGGGTTCATGTCTGACTTGATGTTTAGGTTCATGTTTGTCCTGGTTTCAAACAATGGGTTCATGTCTGACTCGAAGTTTAGGTTCATGTTTGACCTGGTTTCAAACAACGGGTTCATGCCTGACTCGAAGTTTAGGTTCATGTTTGACCTGGTTTCAAACAACGGGTTCATGTCTGACTTGATGTTTAGGTTCATGTTTGTCCTGGTTTCAAACAACGGGTTCATGTCTGACTCGAAGTTTAGGTTCATGTTTGACCTAGTTTCAAACAACGGGTTCATGTCTGACTCGAAGTCTAGGTTCATGTTTGACTCGAAGTTTAAGTTCATGTTTGACCTGGATTCAAATGACGGGTTCATGTCTGACTTGAAGTTTAGGTTCATGTTTGACCTTGTTTCAAACAACAGGTTCATGTCTGGCTCGAAGTTTAGGTTCATGTTTAACCTAGTTTCAAACAACGGGTTCATGTCTGACTCAAAGTTTAGGTTCATGTTTGACCTGGTTTCAAACGACGGGTTCATGTCTGACTTGATGTTTAGGTTCATGTTTGTCCTGTTTTCAAACAACGGGTTCATGTCTGACTCGAAGTTTAGGTTCATGTTTGACCTAGTTTCAAACAACGGGTTCATGTCTGACTCGAAGTTTAGGTTCATGTTTGACCTGGTTTCACACAACGTGTTCATGTCTGACTCGAAGTTTAAGTTCATGTTTGACCTGGCTTCAAATGACGGGTTCATGTCTGACTCGAAGTTTAGGTTCATGTTTGACCTGGTTTCAAACAACAGGTTCATGTCTGACTCGAAGTTTAGGTTCATGTTTGACCTGGTTTTAAACAACAGGTTCATGTCTGACTCGAAGTTTAGGTTCATGTTTGACCTGGTTTCAAACAACGGGTTCATGCCTGACTCGAAGTTTAGGTTCAGGTTTGACCTGGTTTCAAACGACGGGATCATGTCTGACTCGAAGCTTAGGTTCATGTTTGACCTGGTTCAAATGACAGGTTCATGTCTGACTCGAAGTTTAGGTTCATGTTTGACCTGGTTTCAAACAACGGGTTCATGTCTGACTCGAAGTTTAGGTTCATGTTTGACCTGGTTTCAAACAACTGGTTCATGTCTGACTCGAAGTTTAGTTTCATGTTTGACCTGAGTTCCAACAACGGGTTCATGTCTGACTCGAAGTTTAGGTTCATGTTTGACCTGGTTTCAAACGACGGGTTCATGTCTGACTTGATGTTTAGGTTCATGTTTGTCCTGGTTTCAAACAATGGGTTCATGTCTGACTCGAAGTTTAGGTTCATGTTTGACCTGGTTTCAAACAACGGGTTCATGCCTGACTCAAAGTTTAGGTTCATGTTTGACCTGGTTTCAAACAACGGGTTCATGTCTGACTTGATGTTTAGGTTCATGTTTGTCCTGGTTTCAAACAATGGGTTCATGTCTGACTCGAAGTTTAGGTTCATGTTTGACCTAGTTTCAAACAACGGGTTCATGTCTGACTCGAAGTCTAGGTTCATGTTTGACTCGAAGTTTAAGTTCATGTTTGACCTGGATTCAAATGACGGGTTCATGTCTGACTTGAAGTTTAGGTTCATGTTTGACCTTGTTTCAAACAACAGGTTCATGTCTGGCTCGAAGTTTAGGTTCATGTTTAACCTAGTTTCAAACAACGGGTTCATGTCTGACTCAAAGTTTAGGTTCATGTTTGACCTGGTTTCAAACGACGGGTTCATGTCTGACTTGATGTTTAGGTTCATGTTTGTCCTGTTTTCAAACAACGGGTTCATGTCTGACTCGAAGTTTAGGTTCATGTTTGACCTAGTTTCAAACAACGGGTTCATGTCTGACTCGAAGTTTAGGTTCATGTTTGACCTGGTTTCACACAACGTGTTCATGTCTGACTCGAAGTTTAAGTTCATGTTTGACCTGGCTTCAAATGACGGGTTCATGTCTGACTCGAAGTTTAGGTTCATGTTTGACCTGGTTTCAAACAACAGGTTCATGTCTGACTCGAAGTTTAGGTTCATGTTTGACCTGGTTTTAAACAACAGGTTCATGTCTGACTCGAAGTTTAGGTTCATGTTTGACCTGGTTTCAAACAACGGGTTCATGCCTGACTCGAAGTTTAGGTTCAGGTTTGACCTGGTTTCAAACGACGGGATCATGTCTGACTCGAAGCTTAGGTTCATGTTTGACCTGGTTCAAATGACAGGTTCATGTCTGACTCGAAGTTTAGGTTCATGTTTGACCTGGTTTCAAACAACGGGTTCATGTCTGACTCGAAGTTTAGGTTCATGTTTGACCTGGTTTCAAACAACTGGTTCATGTCTGACTCGAAGTTTAGTTTCACGTTTGACCTGAGTTCCAACAACGGGTTCATGTCTGACTCGAAGTTTAGGTTCATGTTTGACCTGGTTTCAAACGACGGGTTCATGTCTGACTTGATGTTTAGGTTCGTGTTTGTCCTGGTTTCAAACAATGGGTTCATGTCTGACTCGAAGTTTAGGTTCATGTTTGACCTGGTTTTAAACAACGGGTTCATGCCTGACTCGAAGTTTAGGTTCATGTTTGACCTGGTTTCAAACAACGGGTTCATGTCTGACTTGATGTTTAGGTTCATGTTTGTCCTGGTTTCAAACAACGGGTTCATGTCTGACTCGAAGTTTAGGTTCATGTTTGACCTAGTTTCAAACAATGGGTTCATGTCTGACTCGAAGTCTAGGTTCATGTTTGACTCGAAGTTTAAGTTCATGTTTGACCTGGATTCAAATGACGGGTTCATGTCTGACTTGAAGTTTAGGTTCATGTTTGACCTTGTTTCAAACAACAGGTTCATGTCTGACTCGAAGTTTAGGTTCATGTTTAACCTAGTTTCAAACAACGGGTTCATGTCTGACTCAAAGTTTAGGTTCATGTTTGACCTGGTTTCAAACGACGGGTTCATGTCTGACTTGATGTTTAGGTTCATGTTTGTCCTGTTTTCAAACAACGGGTTCATGTCTGACTCGAAGTTTAGGTTCATGTTTGACCTAGTTTCAAACAACGGGTTCATGTCTGACTCGAAGTTTAGGTTCATGTTTGACCTGGTTTCACACAACGTGTTCATGTCTGACTCGAAGTTTAAGTTCATGTTTGAACTGGCTTCAAATGACGGGTTCATGTCTGACTCGAAGTTTAGGTTCATGTTTGACCTGGTTTCAAACAACAGGTTCATGTCTGACTCGAAGTTTAGGTTCATGTTTGACCTGGTTTTAAACAACAGGTTCATGTCTGACTCGAAGTTTAGGTTCATGTTTGACCTGGTTTCAAACAACGGGTTCATGCCTGACTCGAAGTTTAGGTTCAGGTTTGACCTGGTTTCAAACGACGGGATCATGTCTGACTCGAAGCTTAGGTTCATGTTTGACCTGGTTCAAATGACAGGTTCATGTCTGACTCGAAGTTTAGGTTCATGTTTGACTTAGTTTCAAACAACGGGTTCATGTCTGACTCGAAGTTTAGGTTCATGTTTGACCTGGTTTCAAACAACTGGTTCATGTCTAACTCGAAGTTTAGTTTCATGTTTGACCTGAGTTCCAACAACGGGTTCATGTCTGACTCGAAGTTTAGCTTCATGTTTGACCTGGTTTCAAACGACGGGTTCATGTCTGACTTGATGTTTAGGTTCATGTTTGACCTGGTTTCAAACAACGGGTTCATGTCTGACTTGATGTTTAGGTTCATGTTTGTCCTGGTTTCAAACAACGGGTTCATGTCTGACTCGAAGTTTAGGTTCATGTTTGACCTAGTTTCAAACAACGGGTTCATGTCTGACTCGAAGTCTAGGTTCATGTTTGACCTGGTTTCAAACAACGGGTTCATGTTTGACTCGAAGTTTAAGTTCATGTTTGACCTGGATTCAAATGACGGGTTCATGTCTGACTCGAAGTTTAGGTTCATGTTTGACCTTGTTTCAAACAACAGGTTCATGTCTGACTCGAAGTTTAGGTTCATGTTTAACCTAGTTTCAAACAACGGGTTCATGTCTGACTCGAAGTTTAGGTTCATGTTTGACCTGGTTTCAAACAACTGGTTCATGTCTGACTCGAAGTTTAGTTTCATGTTTGACCTGAGTTCCAACAACGGGTTCATGTCTGACTCGAAGTTTAGGTTCATGTTTGACCTGGTTTCAAACGACGGGTTCATGTCTGACTTGATGTTTAGGTTCATGTTTGTCCTGGTTTCAAACAATGGGTTCATGTCTGACTCGAAGTTTAGGTTCATGTTTGACCTGGTTTCAAACAACGGGTTCATGCCTGACTCGAAGTTTAGGTTCATGTTTGACCTGGTTTCAAACAACGGGTTCATGTCTGACTTGATGTTTAGGTTCATGTTTGTCCTGGTTTCAAACAACGGGTTCATGTCTGACTCGAAGTTTAGGTTCATGTTTGACCTAGTTTCAAACAACGGGTTCATGTCTGACTCGAAGTCTAGGTTCATGTTTGACTCGAAGTTTAAGTTCATGTTTGACCTGGATTCAAATGACGGGTTCATGTCTGACTTGAAGTTTAGGTTCATGTTTGACCTTGTTTCAAACAACAGGTTCATGTCTGGCTCGAAGTTTAGGTTCATGTTTAACCTAGTTTCAAACAACGGGTTCATGTCTGACTCAAAGTTTAGGTTCATGTTTGACCTGGTTTCAAACGACGGGTTCATGTCTGACTTGATGTTTAGGTTCATGTTTGTCCTGTTTTCAAACAACGGGTTCATGTCTGACTCGAAGTTTAGGTTCATGTTTGACCTAGTTTCAAACAACGGGTTCATGTCTGACTCGAAGTTTAGGTTCATGTTTGACCTGGTTTCACACAACGTGTTCATGTCTGACTCGAAGTTTAAGTTCATGTTTGACCTGACTTCAAATGACGGGTTCATGTCTGACTCGAAGTTTAGGTTCATGTTTGACCTGGTTTCAAACAACAGGTTCATGTCTGACTCGAAGTTTAGGTTCATGTTTGACCTGGTTTTAAACAACAGGTTCATGTCTGACTCGAAGTTTAGGTTCATGTTTGACCTGGTTTCAAACAACGGGTTCATGCCTGACTCGAAGTTTAGGTTCAGGTTTGACCTGGTTTCAAACGACGGGATCATGTCTGACTCGAAGCTTAGGTTCATGTTTGACCTGGTTCAAATGACAGGTTCATGTCTGACTCGAAGTTTAGGTTCATGTTTGACCTGGTTTCAAACAACGGGTTCATGTCTGACTCGAAGTTTAGGTTCATGTTTGACCTGGTTTCAAACAACTGGTTCATGTCTGACTCGAAGTTTAGTTTCACGTTTGACCTGAGTTCCAACAACGGGTTCATGTCTGACTCGAAGTTTAGGTTCATGTTTGACCTGGTTTCAAACGACGGGTTCATGTCTGACTTGATGTTTAGGTTCGTGTTTGTCCTGGTTTCAAACAATGGGTTCATGTCTGACTCGAAGTTTAGGTTCATGTTTGACCTGGTTTTAAACAACGGGTTCATGCCTGACTCGAAGTTTAGGTTCATGTTTGACCTGGTTTCAAACAACGGGTTCATGTCTGACTTGATGTTTAGGTTCATGTTTGTCCTGGTTTCAAACAACGGGTTCATGTCTGACTCGAAGTTTAGGTTCATGTTTGACCTAGTTTCAAACAATGGGTTCATGTCTGACTCGAAGTCTAGGTTCATGTTTGACTCGAAGTTTAAGTTCATGTTTGACCTGGATTCAAATGACGGGTTCATGTCTGACTTGAAGTTTAGGTTCATGTTTGACCTTGTTTCAAACAACAGGTTCATGTCTGACTCGAAGTTTAGGTTCATGTTTAACCTAGTTTCAAACAACGGGTTCATGTCTGACTCAAAGTTTAGGTTCATGTTTGACCTGGTTTCAAACGACGGGTTCATGTCTGACTTGATGTTTAGGTTCATGTTTGTCCTGTTTTCAAACAACGGGTTCATGTCTGACTCGAAGTTTAGGTTCATGTTTGACCTAGTTTCAAACAACGGGTTCATGTCTGACTCGAAGTTTAGGTTCATGTTTGACCTGGTTTCACACAACGTGTTCATGTCTGACTCGAAGTTTAAGTTCATGTTTGAACTGGCTTCAAATGACGGGTTCATGTCTGACTCGAAGTTTAGGTTCATGTTTGACCTGGTTTCAAACAACAGGTTCATGTCTGACTCGAAGTTTAGGTTCATGTTTGACCTGGTTTTAAACAACAGGTTCATGTCTGACTCGAAGTTTAGGTTCATGTTTGACCTGGTTTCAAACAACGGGTTCATGCCTGACTCGAAGTTTAGGTTCAGGTTTGACCTGGTTTCAAACGACGGGATCATGTCTGACTCGAAGCTTAGGTTCATGTTTGACCTGGTTCAAATGACAGGTTCATGTCTGACTCGAAGTTTAGGTTCATGTTTGACCTGGTTTCAAACAACGGGTTCATGTCTGACTCGAAGTTTAGGTTCATGTTTGACCTGGTTTCAAACAACTGGTTCATGTCTAACTCGAAGTTTAGTTTCATGTTTGACCTGAGTTCCAACAACGGGTTCATGTCTGACTCGAAGTTTAGCTTCATGTTTGACCTGGTTTCAAACGACGGGTTCATGTCTGACTTGATGTTTAGGTTCATGTTTGACCTGGTTTCAAACAACGGGTTCATGTCTGACTTGATGTTTAGGTTCATGTTTGTCCTGGTTTCAAACAACGGGTTCATGTCTGACTCGAAGTTTAGGTTCATGTTTGACCTAGTTTCAAACAACGGGTTCATGTCTGACTCGAAGTCTAGGTTCATGTTTGACCTGGTTTCAAACAACGGGTTCATGTTTGACTCGAAGTTTAAGTTCATGTTTGACCTGGATTCAAATGACGGGTTCATGTCTGACTCGAAGTTTAGGTTCATGTTTGACCTTGTTTCAAACAACAGGTTCATGTCTGACTCGAAGTTTAGGTTCATGTTTAACCTAGTTTCAAACAACGGGTTCATGTCTGACTCAAAGTTTAGGTTCAGGTTTGACCTGGTTTCAAACGACGGGTTCGTGTCTGACTCGAAGCTTAGGTTCATGTTTGACCTGGTTCAAATGACGGGTTCATGTCTGACTCGAAGTTTAGGTTCATGTTTGACCTGGTTTCAAACAACTGGTTCATGTCTGACTCGAAGTTTAGTTTCATGTTTCACCTGAGTTCCAACAACGGGTTCATGTCTGACTCGAAGTTTAGGTTCATGTTTGACCTGGTTTCAAACGACGGGTTCATGTCTGACTTGATGTTTAGGTTCATGTTTGTCCTGGTTTCAAACAACGGGTTCATGTCTGACTCGAAGTTTAGGTTCATGTTTGACCTAGTTTCAAACAACGGGTTCATGTCTGACTCGAAGTTTAGGTTCATGTTTGACCTGGTTTCACACAACGGGTTCATGTCTGACTCGAAGTTTAAGTTCATGTTTGACCTGGCTTCAAATGACGGGTTCATGTCTGACTCGAAGTTTAGGTTCATGTTTGACCTGGTTTCAAACAACAGGTTCATGTCTGACTCGAAGTTTAGGTTCATGTTTGACCTGGTTTCAAACAACGGGTTCATGCCTGACTCGAAGTTTAGGTTCAGGTTTGACCTGGTCTCAAACGACGGGATCATGTCTGACTCGAAGCTTAGGTTCATGTTTGATCTGGTTTCAAACAACGGGTTCATGTCTGACTCGAATTTTAGGTTCATGTTTGACCTGGTTTCAAACAACTGGTTCATGTCTGACTCGAAGTTTAGTTTCATGTTTGACCTGAGTTCCAACAACGGGTTCATGTCTGACTCAAAGTTTAGGTTCAGGTTTGACCTGGTTTCAAACGACGGGTTCGTGTCTGACTCGAAGCTTAGGTTCATGTTTGACCTGGTTCAAATGACGGGTTCATGTCTGACTCGAAGTTTAGGTTCATGTTTGACCTGGTTTCAAACAACTGGTTCATGTCTGACTCGAAGTTTAGTTTCATGTTTCACCTGAGTTCCAACAACGGGTTCATGTCTGACTCGAAGTTTAGGTTCATGTTTGACCTGGTTTCAAACGACGGGTTCATGTCTGACTTGATGTTTAGGTTCATGTTTGTCCTGGTTTCAAACAACGGGTTCATGTCTGACTCGAAGTTTAGGTTCATGTTTGACCTAGTTTCAAACAACGGGTTCATGTCTGACTCGAAGTTTAGGTTCATGTTTGACCTGGTTTCACACAACGGGTTCATGTCTGACTCGAAGTTTAAGTTCATGTTTGACCTGGCTTCAAATGACGGGTTCATGTCTGACTCGAAGTTTAGGTTCATGTTTGACCTGGTTTCAAACAACAGGTTCATGTCTGACTCGAAGTTTAGGTTCATGTTTGACCTGGTTTCAAACAACGGGTTCATGCCTGACTCGAAGTTTAGGTTCAGGTTTGACCTGGTCTCAAACGACGGGATCATGTCTGACTCGAAGCTTAGGTTCATGTTTGATCTGGTTTCAAACAACGGGTTCATGTCTGACTCGAAGTTTAGGTTCATGTTTGACCTGGTTTCAAACAACTGGTTCATGTCTGACTCGAAGTTTAGTTTCATGTTTGACCTGAGTTCCAACAACGGGTTCATGTCTGACTCAAAGTTTAGGTTCATGTTTGACCTGGTTTCAAACGACGGGTTCATGTCTGACTTGATGTTTAGGTTCATGTTTGTCCTGGTTTCAAACAACGGGTTCATGTCTGACTTGAAGTTTAGGTTCATGTTTGACCTGGTTTCAAACAACGAGTTCATGTCTGACTCGAAGTTTAGGTTCATGTTTGACCTGGTTTCAAACAACTGGTTCATGTCTGACTCGAAGTTTAGTTTCATGTTTGACCTGAGTTCCAACAACGGGTTCATGTCTGACTCGAAGTTTAGGTTCATGTTTGACCTGGTTTCAAACGACGGGTTCATGTCTGACTTGATGTTTAGGTTCATGTTTGTCCTGGTTTCAAACAACGGGTTCATGTCTGACTCAAAGTTTAGGTTCATGTTTGACCTGGTTTCAAACAACGGGTTCATGCCTGACTCGAAGTTTAGGTTCATGTTTGACCTGGTTTCAAACAACGGGTTCATGTCTGACTTGATGTTTAGGTTCATGTTTGTCCTGGTTTCAAACAATGGGTTCATGTCTGACTCGAAGTTTAGGTTCATGTTTGACCTAGTTTCAAACAACGGGTTCATGTCTGACTCGAAGTCTAGGTTCATGTTTGACCTGGTTTCAAACAACGGGTTCATGTTTGACTCGAAGTTTAAGTTCATGTTTGACCTGGATTCAAATGACGGGTTCATGTCTGACTCGAAGTTTAGGTTCATGTTTGACCTTGTTTCAAACAACAGGTTCATGTCTGACTCGAAGTTTAGGTTCATGTTTAACCTAGTTTCAAACAACGGGTTCATGTCTGACTCAAAGTTTAGGTTCAGGTTTGACCTGGTTTCAAACGACGGGTTCGTGTCTGACTCGAAGCTTAGGTTCATGTTTGACCTGGTTCAAATGACGGGTTCATGTCTGACTCGAAGTTTAGGTTCATGTTTGACCTGGTTTCAAACAACTGGTTCATGTCTGACTCGAAGTTTAGTTTCATGTTTCACCTGAGTTCCAACAACGGGTTCATGTCTGACTCGAAGTTTAGGTTCATGTTTGACCTGGTTTCAAACGACGGGTTCATGTCTGACTTGATGTTTAGGTTCATGTTTGTCCTGGTTTCAAACAACGGGTTCATGTCTGACTCGAAGTTTAGGTTCATGTTTGACCTAGTTTCAAACAACGGGTTCATGTCTGACTCGAAGTTTAGGTTCATGGTTGACCTGGTTTCACACAACGGGTTCATGTCTGACTCGAAGTTTAAGTTCATGTTTGACCTGGCTTCAAATGACGGGTTCATGTCTGACTCGAAGTTTAGGTTCATGTTTGATCTGGTTTCAAACAACAGGTTCATGTCTGACTCGAAGTTTAGGTTCATGTTTGACCTGGTTTCAAACAACGGGTTCATGCCTGACTCGAAGTTTAGGTTCAGGTTTGACCTGGTCTCAAACGACGGGATCATGTCTGACTCGAAGCTTAGGTTCATGTTTGATCTGGTTTCAAACAACGGGTTCATGTCTGACTCGAAGTTTAGGTTCATGTTTGACCTGGTTTCAAACAACTGGTTCATGTCTGACTCGAAGTTTAGTTTCATGTTTGACCTGAGTTCCAACAACGGGTTCATGTCTGACTCAAAGTTTAGGTTCAGGTTTGACCTGGTTTCAAACGACGGGTTCGTGTCTGACTCGAAGCTTAGGTTCATGTTTGACCTGGTTCAAATTACGGGTTCATGTCTGACTCGAAGTTTAGGTTCATGTTTGACCTGGTTTCAAACAACTGGTTCATGTCTGACTCGAAGTTTAGTTTCATGTTTCACCTGAGTTCCAACAACGGGTTCATGTCTGACTCGAAGTTTAGGTTCATGTTTGACCTGGTTTCAAACGACGGGTTCATGTCTGACTTGATGTTTAGGTTCATGTTTGTCCTGGTTTCAAACAACGGGTTCATGTCTGACTCGAAGTTTAGGTTCATGTTTGACCTAGTTTCAAACAACGGGTTCATGTCTGACTCGAAGTTTAGGTTCATGTTTGACCTGGTTTCACACAACGGGTTCATGTCTGACTCGAAGTTTAAGTTCATGTTTGACCTGGCTTCAAATGACGGGTTCATGTCTGACTCGAAGTTTAGGTTCATGTTTGACCTGGTTTCAAACAACAGGTTCATGTCTGACTCGAAGTTTATGTTCATGTTTGACCTGGTTTCAAACAACGGGTTCATGCCTGACTCGAAGTTTAGGTTCAGGTTTGACCTGGTCTCAAACGACGGGATCATGTCTGACTCGAAGCTTAGGTTCATGTTTGATCTGGTTTCAAACAACGGGTTCATGTCTGACTCGAAGTTTAGGTTCATGTTTGACCTGGTTTCAAACAACTGGTTCATGTCTAACTCGAAGTTTAGTTTCATGTTTGACCTGAGTTCTAACAACGGGTTCATGTCTGACTCGAAGTTTAGGTTCATGTTTGACCTGGTTTCAAACGACGGGTTCATGTCTGACTTGATGTTTAGGTTCATGTTTGTCCTGGTTTCAAACAACGGGTTCATGTCTGACTTGAAGTTTAGGTTCATGTTTGACCTGGTTTCAAACAACGAGTTCATGTCTGACTCGAAGTTTAGGTTCATGTTTGACCTGGTTTCAAACAACTGGTTCATGTCTGACTCGAAGTTTAGTTTCATGTTTGACCTGAGTTCCAACAACGGGTTCATGTCTGACTCGAAGTTTAGGTTCATGTTTGACCTGGTTTCAAACGACGGGTTCATGTCTGACTTGATGTTTAGGTTCATGTTTGTCCTGGTTTCAAACAACGGGTTCATGTCTGACTCAAAGTTTAGGTTCATGTTTGACCTGGTTTCAAACAACGGGTTCATGCCTGACTCGAAGTTTAGGTTCATGTTTGACCTGGTTTCAAACAACGGGTTCATGTCTGACTTGATGTTTAGGTTCATGTTTGTCCTGGTTTCAAACAATGGGTTCATGTCTGACTCGAAGTTTAGGTTCATGTTTGACCTAGTTTCAAACAACGGGTTCATGTCTGGCTCGAAGTCTAGGTTCATGTTTGACCTGGTTTCAAACAACGGGTTCATGTTTGACTCGAAGTTTAAGTTCATGTTTGACCTGGATTCAAATGACGGGTTCATGTCTGACTCGAAGTTTAGGTTCATGTTTGACCTTGTTTCAAACAACAGGTTCATGTCTGACTCGAAGTTTAGGTTCATGTTTAACCTAGTTTCAAACAACGGGTTCATGTCTGACTCAAAGTTTAGGTTCAGGTTTGACCTGGTTTCAAACAACTGGTTCATGTCTGACTCGAAGTTTAGTTTCATGTTTCACCTGAGTTCCAACAACGGGTTCATGTCTGACTCGAAGTTTAGGTTCATGTTTGACCTGGTTTCAAACGACGGGTTCATGTCTGACTCGAAGTTTAGGTTCATGTTTGTCCTGGTTTCAAACAACGGGTTCATGTCTGACTCGAAGTTTAAGTTCATGTTTGACCTGGCTTCAAATGACGGGTTCATGTCTGACTCGAAGTTTAGGTTCATGTTTGACCTGGTTTCAAACAACAGGTTCATGTCTGACTCGAAGTTTAGGTTCATGTTTGACCTGGTTTCAAACAACGGGTTCATGCCTGACTCGAAGTTTAGGTTCAGGTTTGACCTGGTCTCAAACGACGGGATCATGTCTGACTCGAAGCTTAGGTTCATGTTTGATCTGGTTTCAAACAACGGGTTCATGTCTGACTCGAAGTTTAGGTTCATGTTTGACCTGGTTTCAAACAACTGGTTCATGTCTGACTCGAAGTTTAGTTTCATGTTTGACCTGAGTTCCAACAACAGGTTCATGTCTGACTCAAAGTTTAGGTTCAGGTTTGACCTGGTTTCAAACGACGGGTTCGTGTCTGACTCGAAGCTTAGGTTCATGTTTGACCTGGTTCAAATGACGGGTTCATGTCTGACTCGAAGTTTAGGTTCATGTTTGACCTGGTTTCAAACAACTGGTTCATGTCTGACTCGAAGTTTAGTTTCATGTTTCACCTGAGTTCCAACAACGGGTTCATGTCTGACTCGAAGTTTAGGTTCATGTTTGACCTGGTTTCAAACGACGGGTTCATGTCTGACTTGATGTTTAGGTTCATGTTTGTCCTGGTTTCAAACAACGGGTTCATGTCTGACTCGAAGTTTAGGTTCATGTTTGACCTAGTTTCAAACAACGGGTTCATGTCTGACTCGAAGTTTAGGTTCATGTTTGACCTGGTTTCACACAACGGGTTCATGTCTGACTCGAAGTTTAAGTTCATGTTTGACCTGGCTTCAAATGACGGGTTCATGTCTGACTCGAAGTTTAGGTTCATGTTTGACCTGGTTTCAAACAACAGGTTCATGTCTGACTCGAAGTTTAGGTTCATGTTTGACCTGGTTTCAAACAACGGGTTCATGCCTGACTCGAAGTTTAGGTTCAGGTTTGACCTGGTCTCAAACGACGGGATCATGTCTGACTCGAAGCTTAGGTTCATGTTTGATCTGGTTTCAAACAACGGGTTCATGTCTGACTCGAAGTTTAGGTTCATGTTTGACCTGGTTTCAAACAACTGGTTCATGTCTAACTCGAAGTTTAGTTTCATGTTTGACCTGAGTTCCAACAACGGGTTCATGTCTGACTCGAAGTTTAGGTTCATGTTTGACCTGGTTTCAAACGACGGGTTCATGTCTGACTTGATGTTTAGGTTCATGTTTGTCCTGGTTTCAAACAACGGGTTCATGTCTGACTTGAAGTTTAGGTTCATGTTTGACCTGGTTTCAAACAACGAGTTCATGTCTGACTCGAAGTTTAGGTTCATGTTTGACCTGGTTTCAAACAACTGGTTCATGTCTGACTCGAAGTTTAGTTTCATGTTTGACCTGAGTTCCAACAACGGGTTCATGTCTGACTCGAAGTTTAGGTTCATGTTTGACCTGGTTTCAAACGACGGGTTCATGTCTGACTTGATGTTTAGGTTCATGTTTGTCCTGGTTTCAAACAACGGGTTCATGTCTGACTCAAAGTTTAGGTTCATGTTTGACCTGGTTTCAAACAACGGGTTCATGCCTGACTCGAAGTTTAGGTTCATGTTTGACCTGGTTTCAAACAACGGGTTCATGTCTGACTTGATGTTTAGGTTCATGTTTGTCCTGGTTTCAAACAATGGGTTCATGTCTGACTCGAAGTTTAGGTTCATGTTTGACCTAGTTTCAAACAACGGGTTCATGTCTGGCTCGAAGTCTAGGTTCATGTTTGACCTGGTTTCAAACAACGGGTTCATGTTTGACTCGAAGTTTAAGTTCATGTTTGACCTGGATTCAAATGACGGGTTCATGTCTGACTCGAAGTTTAGGTTCATGTTTGACCTTGTTTCAAACAACAGGTTCATGTCTGACTCGAAGTTTAGGTTCATGTTTAACCTAGTTTCAAACAACGGGTTCATGTCTGACTCAAAGTTTAGGTTCAGGTTTGACCTGGTTTCAAACAACTGGTTCATGTCTGACTCGAAGTTTAGTTTCATGTTTCACCTGAGTTCCAACAACGGGTTCATGTCTGACTCGAAGTTTAGGTTCATGTTTGACCTGGTTTCAAACGACGGGTTCATGTCTGACTCGAAGTTTAGGTTCATGTTTGTCCTGGTTTCAAACAACGGGTTCATGTCTGACTCGAAGTTTAGTGTCATGTTTGACCTAGTTTCAAACAACGGGTTCATGTCTGACTCGAAGTTTAGGTTCATGTTTGACCTGGTTTCACACAACGGGTTCATGTCTGACTCGAAGTTTAAGTTCATGTTTGACCTGGCTTCAAATGACGGGTTCATGTCTGACTCGAAGTTTAGGTTCATGTTTGACCTGGTTTCAAACAACAGGTTCATGTCTGACTCGAAGTTTAAGTTCATGTTTGACCTGGTTTCAAACAACGGGTTCATGCCTGACTCGAAGTTTAGGTTCAGGTTTGACCTGGTCTCAAACGACGGGATCATGTCTGACTCGAAGCTTAGGTTCATGTTTGATCTGGTTTCAAACAACGGGTTCATGCCTGACTCGAAGTTTAGGTTCATGTTTGACCTGGTTTCAAACGACGGGATCATGTCTGACTCGAAGTTTAGTTTCATGTTTGACCTGGTTTCAAACAACGGGTTCATGTCTGACTCGAAGTTTAGGTTCATGTTTGACCTGGTTTCAAACAACTGGTTCATGTCTGACTCGAAGTTTAGTTTCATGTTTGACCTGAGTTCCAACAACGGGTTCATGTCTGACTCGAAGTTTAGGTTCATGTTTGACCTGGTTTCAAACGACGGGTTCATGTCTGACTTGATGTTTAGGTTCATGTTTGTCCTGGTTTCAAACAACGGGTTCATGTCTGACTTGAAGTTTAGGTTCATGTTTGACCTGGTTTCAAACAACGAGTTCATGTTTGACTCGAAGTTTAGGTTCATGTTTGACCTGGTTTCAAACAACTGGTTCATGTCTGACTCGAAGTTTAGTTTCATGTTTGACCTGAGTTCCAACAACGGGTTCATGTCTGACTCGAAGTTTAGGTTCATGTTTGACCTGGTTTCAAACGACGGGTTCATGTCTGACTTGATGTTTAGGTTCATGTTTGTCCTGGATTCAAACAACGGGTTCATGTCTGACTCAAAGTTTAGGTTCATGTTTGACCTGGTTTCAAACAACGGGTTCATGCCTGACTCGAAGTTTAGGTTCATGTTTGACCTGGTTTCAAACAACGGGTTCATGTCTGACTTGATGTTTAGGTTCATGTTTGTCCTGGTTTCAAACAATGGGTTCATGTCTGACTCGAAGTTTAGGTTCATGTTTGACCTAGTTTCAAACAACGGGTTCATGTCTGACTCGAAGTCTAGGTTCATGTTTGACCTGGTTTCAAACAACGGGTTCATGTTTGACACGAAGTTTAAGTTCATGTTTGACCTGGATTCAAATGACGGGTTCATGTCTGACTCGAAGTTTAGGTTCATGTTTGACCTTCTTTCAAACAACAGGTTCATGTCTGACTCGAAGTTTAGGTTCATGTTTAACCTAGTTTCAAACAACGGGTTCATGTCTGACTCAAAGTTTAGGTTCATGTTTGACCTGGTTTCAAACGACAGGTTCATGTCTGACTTGATGTTTAGGTTCATGTTTGTCCTGTTTTCAAACAACGGGTTCATGTCTGACTCGAAGTTTAGGTTCATGTTTGACCTAGTTTCAAACAACGGGTTCATGTCTGACTCGAAGTTTAGGTTCATGTTTGACCTGGTTTCACACAACGTGTTCATGTCTGACTCGAAGATTAAGTTCATGTTTGACCTGGCTTCAAATGACGGGTTCATGTCTGACTCGAAGTTTAGGTTCATGTTTGACCTGGTTTCAAACAACAGGTTCATGTCTGACTCGAAGTTTAGGTTCATGTTTGACCTGGTTTTAAACAACAGGTTCATGTCTGACTCGAAGTTTAGGTTCATGTTTGACCTGGTTTCAAACAACGGGTTCATGCCTGACTCGAAGTTTAGGTTCAGGTTTGACCTGGTTTCAAACGACGGGATCATGTCTGACTCGAAGCTTAGGTTCATGTTTGACCTGGTTCAAATGACAGGTTCATGTCTGACTCGAAGTTTAGGTTCATGTTTGACCTGGTTTCAAACAACGGGTTCATGTCTGACTCGAAGTTTAGGTTCATGTTTGACCTGGTTTCAAACAACTGGTTCATGTCTGACTCGAAGTTTAGTTTCATGTTTGACCTGAGTTCCAACAACGGGTTGATGTCTGACTCGAAGTTTAGGTTCATGTTTGACCTGGTTTCAAACGACGGGTTCATGTCTGACTTGATGTTTAGGTTCATGTTTGACCTGGTTTCAAACAACGGGTTCATGTCTGACTTGATGTTTAGGTTCATGTTTGTCCTGGTTTCAAACAACGGGTTCATGTCTGACTCGAAGTTTAGGTTCATGTTTGACCTAGTTTCAAACAACGGGTTCATGTCTGACTCGAAGTCTAGGTTCATGTTTGACCTGGTTTCAAACAACGGGTTCATGTTTGACTCGAATTTAAGTTCATGTTTGACCTGGATTCAAATGACGGGTTCATGTCTGACTCGAAGTTTAGGTTCATGTTTGACCTTGTTTCAAACAACAGGTTCATGTCTGACTCGAAGTTTAGGTTCATGTTTAACCTAGTTTCAAACAACGGGTTCATGTCTGACTCAAAGTTTAGGTTCAGGTTTGACCTGGTTTCAAACGACGGGTTCGTGTCTGACTCGAAGCTTAGGTTCATGTTTGACCTGGTTCAAATGACGGGTTCATGTCTGACTCGAAGTTTAGGTTCATGTTTGACCTGGTTTCAAACAACTGGTTCATGTCTGACTCGAAGTTTAGTTTCATGTTTGACCTGAGTTCCAACAACGGGTTCATGTCTGACTCGAAGTTTAGGTTCATGTTTGACCTGGTTTCAAACGACGGGTTCATGTCTGACTTGATGTTTAGGTTCATGTTTGTCCAGGTTTCAAACAACGGGTTCATGTCTGACTCGAAGTTTAGGTTCATGTTTGACCTAGTTTCAAACAACGGGTTCATGTCTGACTCAAAGTTTAGGTTCATGTTTGACCTGGTTTCAAACGACAGGTTCATGTCTGACTTGATGTTTAGGTTCATGTTTGTCCTGTTTTCAAACAACGGGTTCATGTCTGACTCGAAGTTTAGGTTCATGTTTGACCTAGTTTCAAACAACGGGTTCATGTCTGACTCGAAGTTTAGGTTCATGTTTGACCTGGTTTCACACAACGTGTTCATGTCTGACTCGAAGATTAAGTTCATGTTTGACCTGGCTTCAAATGACGGGTTCATGTCTGACTCGAAGTTTAGGTTCATGTTTGACCTGGTTTCAAACAACAGGTTCATGTCTGACTCGAAGTTTAGGTTCATGTTTGACCTGGTTTTAAACAACAGGTTCATGTCTGACTCGAAGTTTAGGTTCATGTTTGACCTGGTTTCAAACAACGGGTTCATGCCTGACTCGAAGTTTAGGTTCAGGTTTGACCTGGTTTCAAACGACGGGATCATGTCTGACTCGAAGCTTAGGTTCATGTTTGACCTGGTTCAAATGACAGGTTCATGTCTGACTCGAAGTTTAGGTTCATGTTTGACCTGGTTTCAAACAACGGGTTCATGTCTGACTCGAAGTTTAGGTTCATGTTTGACCTGGTTTCAAACAACTGGTTCATGTCTGACTCGAAGTTTAGTTTCATGTTTGACCTGAGTTCCAACAACGGGTTGATGTCTGACTCGAAGTTTAGGTTCATGTTTGACCTGGTTTCAAACGACGGGTTCATGTCTGACTTGATGTTTAGGTTCATGTTTGACCTGGTTTCAAACAACGGGTTCATGTCTGACTTGATGTTTAGGTTCATGTTTGTCCTGGTTTCAAACAACGGGTTCATGTCTGACTCGAAGTTTAGGTTCATGTTTGACCTAGTTTCAAACAACGGGTTCATGTCTGACTCGAAGTCTAGGTTCATGTTTGACCTGGTTTCAAACAACGGGTTCATGTTTGACTCGAATTTAAGTTCATGTTTGACCTGGATTCAAATGACGGGTTCATGTCTGACTCGAAGTTTAGGTTCATGTTTGACCTTGTTTCAAACAACAGGTTCATGTCTGACTCGAAGTTTAGGTTCATGTTTAACCTAGTTTCAAACAACGGGTTCATGTCTGACTCAAAGTTTAGGTTCAGGTTTGACCTGGTTTCAAACGACGGGTTCGTGTCTGACTCGAAGCTTAGGTTCATGTTTGACCTGGTTCAAATGACGGGTTCATGTCTGACTCGAAGTTTAGGTTCATGTTTGACCTGGTTTCAAACAACTGGTTCATGTCTGACTCGAAGTTTAGTTTCATGTTTGACCTGAGTTCCAACAACGGGTTCATGTCTGACTCGAAGTTTAGGTTCATGTTTGACCTGGTTTCAAACGACGGGTTCATGTCTGACTTGATGTTTAGGTTCATGTTTGTCCAGGTTTCAAACAACGGGTTCATGTCTGACTCGAAGTTTAGGTTCATGTTTGACCTAGTTTCAAACAACGGGTTCATGTCTGACTCGAAGTTTAGGTTCATGTTTGACCTGGTTTCACACAACGGGTTCATGTCTGACTCGAAGTATAAGTTCATGTTTGACCTGGCTTCAAATGACGGGTTCATGTCTGACTCGAAGTTTAGGTTCATGTTTGACCTGGTTTCAAACAACAGGTTCATGTCTGACTCGAAGTTTAGGTTCATGTTTGACCTGGTTTCAAACAACGGGTTCATGCCTGACTCGAAGTTTAGGTTCAGGTTTGACCTGGTCTCAAACGACGGGATCATGTCTGACTCGAAGCTTAGGTTCATGTTTGACCTGGTTCAAATGACGGGTTCATGTCTGACTCGAAGTTTAGGTTCATGTTTGACCTGGTTTCAAACAACGGGTTCATGTCTGACTCGAAGTTTAGGTTCATGTTTGACCTGGTTTCAAACAACTGGTTCATGTCTGACTCGAAGTTTAGTTTCATGTTTGACCTGAGTTCCAACAACGGGTTCATGTCTGACTCGAAGTTTAGGTTCATGTTTGACCTGGTTTCAAACGACGGGTTCATGTCTGACTTGATGTTTAGGTTCATGTTTGTCCTGGTTTCAAACAACGGGTTCATGTCTGACTCGAAGTTTAGGTTCATGTTTGACCTGGTTTCAAACAACGAGTTCATGTCTGACTCGAAGTTTAGGTTCATGTTTGACCTGGTTTCAAACAACGGGTTCATGTCTGACTTGATGTTTAGGTTCATGTTTGTCCTGGTTTCTAACAACGGGTTCATGTCTGACTCGAAGTTTAGGTTCATGTTTGACCTAGTTTCAAACAACGGGTTCATGTCTGACTCGAAGTCTAGGTTCATGTTTGACCTGGTTTGAAACAACGGGTTCATGTTTGACTCGAAGTTTAAGTTCATGTTTGACCTGGATTCAAATGACGGGTTCATGTCTGACTCGAAGTTTAGGTTCATGTTTGACCTTGTTTCAAACAACAGGTTCATGTCTGACTCGAAGTTTAGGTTCAATATTTAACCTAGTTTCAAACAACGGGTTCATGTCTGACTCAAAGTTTAGGTTCATGTTTGACCTGGTTTCAAACGACGGGTTCATGTCTGACTTGATGTTTAGGTTCATGTTTGTCCTGTTTTCAAACAACGGGTTCATGTCTGACTCGAAGTTTAGGTTCATGTTTGACCTAGTTTCAAACAACGGGTTCATGTCTGACTCGAAGTTTAGGTTCATGTTTGACCTGGTTTCACACAACGTGTTCATGTCTGACTCGAAGTTTAAGTTCATGTTTGACCTGGCTTCAAATGACGGGTTCATGTCTGACTCGAAGTTTAGGTTCATGTTTGACCTGGTTTCAAACAACAGGTTCATGTCTGACTCGAAGTTTGGGGTCATGTTTGACCTGGTTTCAAACAACAGGTTCATGTCTGACTCGAAGTTTAGGTTCATGTTTGACCTGGTTTCAAACAACGGGTTCATGCCTGACTCGAAGTTTAGGTTCAGGTTTGACCTGGTTTCAAACGACGGGATCATGTCTGACTCGAAGCTTAGGTTCATGTTTGACCTGGTTCAAATGACAGGTTCATGTCTGACTCGAAGTTTAGGTTCATGTTTGACCTGGTTTCAAACAACGGGTTCATGTCTGACTCGAAGTTTAGGTTCATGTTTGACCTTGTTTCAAACAACTGGTTCATGTCTGACTCGAAGTTTAGTTTCATGTTTGACCTGAGTTCCAACAACGGGTTCATGTCTGACTCGAAGTTTAGGTTCATGTTTGACCTGGTTTCAAACGACGGGTTCATGTCTGACTTGATGTTTAGGTTCATGTTTGTCCTGGTTTCAAACAACGGGTTCATGTCTGACTCGAAGTTTAGGTTCACGTTTGACCTGGTTTCAAACAACGGGTTCATGCCTGACTCGAAGTTTAGGTTCATGTTTGACCTGGTTTCAAACAACGGGTTCATGTCTGACTTGATGTTTAGGTTCATGTTTGTCCTGGTTTCAAACAACGGGTTCATGTCTGACTCGAAGTTTAGGTTCATGTTTGACCTAGTTTCAAACAACGGGTTCATGTCTGACTCGAAGTCTAGGTTCATGTTTGACCTGGTTTCTAACAACGGGTTCATGTTTGACTCGAAGTTTAAGTTCATGTTTGACCTGGATTCAAATGACGGGTTCATGTCTGACTCGAAGTTTAGGTTCATGTTTGACCTTGTTTCAAACAACAGCTTCATGTCTGACTCGAAGTTTAGGTTCATGTTTAACCTAGTTTCAAACAACGGGTTCCTGTCTGACTCAAAGTTTAGGTTCATGTTTGACCTGGTTTCAAACGACGGGTTCATGTCTGACTTGATGTTTAGGTTCATGTTTGTCCTGTTTTCAAACAACGGGTTCATGTCTGACTCGAAGTTTAGGTTCATGTTTGACCTAGTTTCAAACAACGGGTTCATGTCTGACTCGACGTTTAGGTTAATGTTTGACCTGGTTTCACACAACGTGTTCATGTCTGACTCGAAGTTTAAGTTCATGTTTGACCTGGCTTCAAATGACGGGTTCATGTCTGACTCGAAGTTTAGGTTCATGTTTGACCTGGTTTCAAACAACAGGTTCATGTCTGACTCGAAGTTTAGGTTCATGTTTGACCTGGTTTCAAACAACAGGTTCATGTCTGACTCGAAGTTTAGGTTCATGTTTGACCTGGTTTCAAACAACGGGTTCATGCCTAACTCGAAGTTTAGGTTCAGGTTTGACCTGGTTTCAAACGACGGGATCATGTCTGACTCGAAGCTTAGGTTCATGTTTGACCTGGTTCAAATGACAGGTTCATGTCTGACTCGAAGTTTAGGTTCATGTTTGACCTGGTTTCAAACAACGGGTTCATGTCTGACTCGAAGTTTAGGTTCATGTTTGACCTGGTTCAAATGACAGGTTCATGTCTGACTCAAAGTTTAGGTTCATGTTTGACCTGGTTTCAAACAACGGGTTCATGTCTGACTCGAAGTTTAGGTTCATGTTTGACCTGGTTTCAAACAACTGGTTCATGTCTGACTCGAAGTTTAGTTTCATGTTTGACCTGAGTTCCAACAACGGGTTCATGTCTGACTCGAAGTTTAGGTTCATGTTTGACCTGGTTTCAAACAACGGGTTCATGTCTGACTTGATGTTTAGGTTCATGTTTGTCCTGGTTTCAAACAACGGGTTCATGTCTGACTCGAAGTTTAGGTTCATGTTTGACCTGGTTTCAAACAACGGGTTCATGTCTGACTCGAAGTTTAGGTTCATGTTTGACCTTGTTTCAAACAACTGGTTCATGTCTGACTCGAAGTTTAGTTTCATGTTTGACCTGAGTTCCAACAACGGGTTCATGTCTGACTCGAAGTTTAGGTTCATGTTTGACCTGGTTTCAAACGACGGGTTCATGTCTGACTTGATGTTTAGGTTCATGTTTGTCCTGGTTTCAAACAACGGGTTCATGTCTGACTCGAAGTTTAGGTTCACGTTTGACCTGGTTTCAAACAACGGGTTCATGCCTGACTCGAAGTTTAGGTTCATGTTTGACCTGGTTTCAAACAACGGGTTCATGTCTGACTTGATGTTTAGGTTCATGTTTGTCCTGGTTTCAAACAACGGGTTCATGTCTGACTCGAAGTTTAGGTTCATGTTTGACCTAGTTTCAAACAACGGGTTCATGTCTGACTCGAAGTCTAGGTTCATGTTTGACCTGGTTTCAAACAACGGGTTCATGTTTGACTCGAAGTTTAAGTTCATGTTTGACCTGGATTCAAATGACGGGTTCATGTCTGACTCGAAGTTTAGGTTCATGTTTGACCTTGTTTCAAACAACAGCTTCATGTCTGACTCGAAGTTTAGGTTCATGTTTAACCTAGTTTCAAACAACGGGTTCCTGTCTGACTCAAAGTTTAGGTTCATGTTTGACCTGGTTTCAAACGACGGGTTCATGTCTGACTTGATGTTTAGGTTCATGTTTGTCCTGGTTTCAAACAACGGGTTCATGTCTGACTCGAAGTTTAGGTTCACGTTTGACCTGGTTTCAAACAACGGGTTCATGCCTGACTCGAAGTTTAGGTTCATGTTTGACCTGGTTTCAAACAACGGGTTCATGTCTGACTTGATGTTTAGGTTCATGTTTGTCCTGGTTTCAAACAACGGGTTCATGTCTGACTCGAAGTTTAGGTTCATGTTTGACCTAGTTTCAAACAACGGGTTCATGTCTGACTCGAAGTCTAGGTTCATGTTTGACCTGGTTTCAAACAACGGGTTCATGTTTGACTCGAAGTTTAAGTTCATGTTTGACCTGGATTCAAATGACGGGTTCATGTCTGACTCGAAGTTTAGGTTCATGTTTGACCTTGTTTCAAACAACAGCTTCATGTCTGACTCGAAGTTTAGGTTCATGTTTAACCTAGTTTCAAACAACGGGTTCCTGTCTGACTCAAAGTTTAGGTTCATGTTTGACCTGGTTTCAAACGACGGGTTCATGTCTGACTTGATGTTTAGGTTCATGTTTGTCCTGTTTTCAAACAACGGGTTCATGTCTGACTCGAAGTTTAGGTTCATGTTTGACCTAGTTTCAAACAACGGGTTCATGTCTGACTCGAAGTTTAGGTTAATGTTTGACCTGGTTTCACACAACGTGTTCATGTCTGACTCGAAGTTTAAGTTCATGTTTGACCTGGCTTCAAATGACGGGTTCATGTCTGACTCGAAGTTTAGGTTCATGTTTGACCTGGTTTCAAACAACAGGTTCATGTCTGACTCGAAGTTTAGGTTCATGTTTGACCTGGTTTCAAACAACAGGTTCATGTCTGACTCGAAGTTTAGGTTCATGTTTGACCTGGTTTCAAACAACGGGTTCATGCCTGACTCGAAGTTTAGGTTCAGGTTTGACCTGGTTTCAAACGACGGGATCATGTCTGACTCGAAGCTTAGGTTCATGTTTGACCTGGTTCAAATGACAGGTTCATGTCTGACTCGAAGTTTAGGTTCATGTTTGACCTGGTTTCAAACAACGAGTTCATGTCTGACTCGAAGTTTAGGTTCATGTTTGACCTGGTTCAAATGACAGGTTCATGTCTGACTCAAAGTTTAGGTTCATGTTTGACCTGGTTTCAAACAACGGGTTCATGTCTGACTCGAAGTTTAGGTTCATGTTTGACCTGGTTTCAAACAACTGGTTCATGTCTGACTCGAAGTTTAGTTTCATGTTTGACCTGAGTTCCAACAACGGGTTCATGTCTGACTCGAAGTTTAGGTTCATGTTTGACCTGGTTTCAAACAACGGGTTCATGTCTGACTTGATGTTTAGGTTCATGTTTGTCCTGGTTTCAAACAACGGGTTCATGTCTGACTCGAAGTTTAGGTTCATGTTTGACCTAGTTTCAAACAACGGGTTCATGTCTGACTCGAAGTTTAGGTTAATGTTTGACCTGGTTTCACACAACGTGTTCATGTCTGACTCGAAGTTTAAGTTCATGTTTGACCTGGCTTCAAATGACGGGTTAATGTCTGACTCGAAGTTTAGGTTCATGTTTGACCTGGTTTCAAACAACAGGTTCATGTCTGACTCGAAGTTTAGGTTCATGTTTGACCTGGTTTCAAACAACGGGTTCATGCCTGACTCGAAGTTTAGGTTCAGGTTTGACCTGGTTTCAAACGACGGGATCATGTCTGACTCGAAGCTTAGGTTCATGTTTGACCTGGTTCAAATGACAGGTTCATGTCTGACTCGAAGTTTAGGTTCATGTTTGACCTGGTTTCAAACAACGGGTTCATGTCTGACTCGAAGTTTAGGTTCATGTTTGACCTGGTTCAAATGACAGGTTCATGTCTGACTCAAAGTTTAGGTTCATGTTTGACCTGGTTTCAAACAACGGGTTCATGTCTGACTCGAAGTTTAGGTTCATGTTTGACCTGGTTTCAAACAACTGGTTCATGTCTGACTCGAAGTTTAGTTTCATGTTTGACCTGAGTTCCAACAACGGGTTCATGTCTGACTCGAAGTTTAGGTTCATGTTTGACCTGGTTTCAAACAACGGGTTCATGTCTGACTTGATGTTTAGGTTCATGTTTGTCCTGGTTTCAAACAACGGGTTCATGTCTGACTCGAAGTTTAGGTTCATGTTTGACCTGGTTTCAAACAACGGGTTCATGTCTGACTCGAAGTTTAGGTTCATGTTTGACCTTGTTTCAAACAACTGGTTCATGTCTGACTCGAAGTTTAGTTTCATGTTTGACCTGAGTTCCAACAACGGGTTCATGTCTGACTCGAAGTTTAGGTTCATGTTTGACCTGGTTTCAAACGACGGGTTCATGTCTGACTTGATGTTTAGGTTCATGTTTGTCCTGGTTTCAAACAACGGGTTCATGTCTGACTCGAAGTTTAGGTTCACGTTTGACCTGGTTTCAAACAACGGGTTCATGCCTGACTCGAAGTTTAGGTTCATGTTTGACCTGGTTTCAAACAACGGGTTCATGTCTGACTTGATGTTTAGGTTCATGTTTGTCCTGGTTTCAAACAACGGGTTCATGTCTGACTCGAAGTTTAGGTTCATGTTTGACCTAGTTTCAAACAACGGGTTCATGTCTGACTCGAAGTCTAGGTTCATGTTTGACCTGGTTTCAAACAACGGGTTCATGTTTGACTCGAAGTTTAAGTTCATGTTTGACCTGGATTCAAATGACGGGTTCATGTCTGACTCGAAGTTTAGGTTCATGTTTGACCTTGTTTCAAACAACAGCTTCATGTCTGACTCGAAGTTTAGGTTCATGTTTAACCTAGTTTCAAACAACGGGTTCCTGTCTGACTCAAAGTTTAGGTTCATGTTTGACCTGGTTTCAAACGACGGGTTCATGTCTGACTTGATGTTTAGGTTCATGTTTGTCCTGGTTTCAAACAACGGGTTCATGTCTGACTCGAAGTTTAGGTTCACGTTTGACCTGGTTTCAAACAACGGGTTCATGCCTGACTCGAAGTTTAGGTTCATGTTTGACCTGGTTTCAAACAACGGGTTCATGTCTGACTTGATGTTTAGGTTCATGTTTGTCCTGGTTTCAAACAACGGGTTCATGTCTGACTCGAAGTTTAGGTTCATGTTTGACCTAGTTTCAAACAACGGGTTCATGTCTGACTCGAAGTCTAGGTTCATGTTTGACCTGGTTTCAAACAACGGGTTCATGTTTGACTCGAAGTTTAAGTTCATGTTTGACCTGGATTCAAATGACGGGTTCATGTCTGACTCGAAGTTTAGGTTCATGTTTGACCTTGTTTCAAACAACAGCTTCATGTCTGACTCGAAGTTTAGGTTCATGTTTAACCTAGTTTCAAACAACGGGTTCCTGTCTGACTCAAAGTTTAGGTTCATGTTTGACCTGGTTTCAAACGACGGGTTCATGTCTGACTTGATGTTTAGGTTCATGTTTGTCCTGTTTTCAAACAACGGGTTCATGTCTGACTCGAAGTTTAGGTTCATGTTTGACCTAGTTTCAAACAACGGGTTCATGTCTGACTCGAAGTTTAGGTTAATGTTTGACCTGGTTTCACACAACGTGTTCATGTCTGACTCGAAGTTTAAGTTCATGTTTGACCTGGCTTCAAATGACGGGTTCATGTCTGACTCGAAGTTTAGGTTCATGTTTGACCTGGTTTCAAACAACAGGTTCATGTCTGACTCGAAGTTTAGGTTCATGTTTGACCTGGTTTCAAACAACAGGTTCATGTCTGACTCGAAGTTTAGGTTCATGTTTGACCTGGTTTCAAACAACGGGTTCATGCCTGACTCGAAGTTTAGGTTCAGGTTTGACCTGGTTTCAAACGACGGGATCATGTCTGACTCGAAGCTTAGGTTCATGTTTGACCTGGTTCAAATGACAGGTTCATGTCTGACTCGAAGTTTAGGTTCATGTTTGACCTGGTTTCAAACAACGAGTTCATGTCTGACTCGAAGTTTAGGTTCATGTTTGACCTGGTTCAAATGACAGGTTCATGTCTGACTCAAAGTTTAGGTTCATGTTTGACCTGGTTTCAAACAACGGGTTCATGTCTGACTCGAAGTTTAGGTTCATGTTTGACCTGGTTTCAAACAACTGGTTCATGTCTGACTCGAAGTTTAGTTTCATGCTTGACCTGAGTTCCAACAACGGGTTCATGTCTGACTCGAAGTTTAGGTTCATGTTTGACCTGGTTTCAAACAACGGGTTCATGTCTGACTTGATGTTTAGGTTCATGTTTGTCCTGGTTTCAAACAACGGGTTCATGTCTGACTCGAAGTTTAGGTTCATTTTTGACCTAGTTTCAAACAACGGGTTCATGTCTGACTCGAAGTTTAGGTTAATGTTTGACCTGGTTTCACACAACGTGTTCATGTCTGACTCGAAGTTTAAGTTCATGTTTGACCTGGCTTCAAATGACGGGTTCATGTCTGACTCGAAGTTTAGGTTCATGTTTGACCTGGTTTCAAACAACAGGTTCATGTCTGACTCGAAGTTTAGGTTCATGTTTGACCTGGTTTCAAAGAACAGGTTCATGTCTGACTCGAAGTTTAGGTTCATGTTTGACCTGGTTTCAAACAACGGGTTCATGCCTGACTCGAAGTTTAGGTTCAGGTTTGACCTGGTTTCAAACGACGGGATCATGTCTGACTCGAAGCTTAGGTTCATGTTTGACCTGGTTCAAATGACAGGTTCATGTCTGACTCGAAGTTTAGGTTCATGTTTGACCTGGTTTCAATCAACGGGTTCATGTCTGACTCGAAGTTTAGGTTCATGTTTGATCTGGTTCAAATGACAGGTTCATGTCTGACTCAAAGTTTAGGTTCATGTTTGACCTGGTTTCAAACAACGGGTTCATGTCTGACTCGAAGTTTAGGTTCATGTTTGACCTAGTTTCAAACAACTGGTTCATGTCTGACTCGAAGTTTAGTTTCATGTTTGACGTGAGTTCCAACAACGGGTTCATGTCTGACTCGAAGTTTAGGTTCATGTTTGACCTGGTTTCAAACGACGGGTTCATGTCTGACTTGATGTTTAGGTTCATGTTTGTCCTGGTTTCAAACAATGGGTTCATGTCTGACTCGAAGTTTAGGTTCATGTTTGACCTGGTTTCAAACAACGGGTTCATGCCTGACTCGAAGTTTAGGTTCATGTTTGACCTGGTTTCAAACAATGGGTTCATGTCTGACTTGATGTTTAGGTTCATGTTTGTCCTGGTTTCAAACAACGGGTTCATGTCTGACTCAAAGTTTAGGTTCATGTTTGACCTAGTTTCAAACAACGGGTTCATGTCTGACTCGAAGTCTAGGTTCATGTTTGACCTGGTTTCAAACAACGGGTTCATGTTTGACTCGAAGTTTAAGTTCATGTTTGACCTGGATTCAAATGACGGGTTCATGTCTGACTCGAAGTTTAGGTTCATGTTTGACCTTGTTTCAAACAACAGGTTCATGTCTGACTCGAAGTTTAGGTTCATGTTTAACCTAGTTTCAAACAACGGGTTCATGTCTGACTCAAAGTTTAGGTTCATGTTTGACCTGGTTTCAAACGACGGGTTCATGTCTGACTTGATGTTTAGGTTCATGTTTGTCCTGTTTTCAAACAACGGGTTCATGTCTGACTCGAAGTTTAGGTTCATGTTTGACCTAGTTTCAAACAACGGGTTCATGTCTGACTCGAAGTTTAGGTTAATGTTTGACCTGGTTTCACACAACGTGTTCATGTCTGACTCGAAGTTTAAGTTCATGTTTGACCTGGCTTCAAATGACGGGTTCATGTCTGACTCGAAGTTTAGGTTCATGTTTGACCTGGTTTCAAACAACAGGTTCATGTCTGACTCGAAGTTTAGGTTCATGTTTGACCTGGTTTCAAACAACAGGTTCATGTCGGACTCGAAGTTTAGGTTCATGTTTGACCTGGTTTCAAACAACGGGTTCATGCCTGACTCGAAGTTTAGGTTCAGGTTTGACCTGGTTTCAAACGACGGGATCATGTCTGACTCGAAGCTTAGGTTCATGTTTAACCGGGTTCAAATGACAGGTTCATGTCTGACTCGAAGTTTAGGTTCATGTTTGACCTGGTTTCAAACAACGGGTTCATGTCTGACTCGAAGTTTAGGTTCATGTTTGACCTGGTTCAAATGACAGGTTCATGTCTGACTCGAAGTTTAGGTTCATGTTTGACCTGGTTTCAAACAACGGGTTCATGTCTGACTCGAAGTTTAGGTTCATGTTTGACCTGGTTTCAAACAACTGGTTCATGTCTGACTCGAAGTTTAGTTTCATGTTTGACCTGAGTTCCAACAACGGGTTCATGTCTGACTCGAAGTTTAGGTTCATGTTTGACCTGGTTTCAAACGACGGGTTCATGTCTGACTTGATGTTTAGGTTCATGTTTGTCCTGGTTTCAAACAACGGGTTCATGTCTGACTCGAAGTTTAGGTTCATGTTTGACCTAGTTTCAAACAACGGGTTCATGTCTGACTCGAAGTTTAGGTTAATGTTTGACCTGGTTTCACACAACGTGTTCATGTCTGACTCGAAGTTTAAGTTCATGTTTGACCTGGCTTCAAATGACGGGTTCATGTCTGACTCGAAGTTTAGGTTCATGTTTGACCTGGTTTCAAACAACAGGTTCATGTCTGACTCGAAGTTTAGGTTCATGTTTGACCTGGTTTCAAACAACAGGTTCATGTCTGACTCGAAGTTTAGGTTCATGTTTGACCTGGTTTCAAACAACGGGTTCATGCCTGACTCGAAGTTTAGGTTCAGGTTTGACCTGGTTTCAAACGACGGGATCATGTCTGACTCGAAGCTTAGGTTCATGTTTGACCTGGTTCAAATGACAGGTTCATGTCTGACTCGAAGTTTAGGTTCATGTTTGACCTGGTTTCAAACAACGGGTTCATGTCTGACTCGAAGTTTAGGTTCATGTTTGACCTGTTTCAAATGACAGGTTCATGTCTGACTCAAAGTTTAGGTTCATGTTTGACCTGGTTTCAAACAATGGGTTCATGTCTGACTCGAAGTTTAGGTTCATGTTTGACCTGGTTTCAAACAACTGGTTCATGTCTGACTCGAAGTTTAGTTTCATGTTTGACCTGAGTTCCAACAACGGGTTCATGTCTGACTCGAAGTTTAGGTTCATGTTTGACCTGGTTTCAAACGACGGGTTCATGTCTGACTTGATGTTTAGGTTCATGTTTGTCCTGGTTTCAAACAACGGGTTCATGTCTGACTCGAAGTTTAGGTTCATGTTTGACCTGGTTTCAAACAACGGGTTCATGCCTGACTCGAAGTTTAGGTTCATGTTTGACCTGGTTTCAAACAATGGGTTCATGTCTGACTTGATGTTTAGGTTCATGTTTGTCCTGGTTTCAAACAACGGGTTCATGTCTGACTCGAAGTCTAGGTTCATGTTTGACCTGGTTTCAAACAACGGGTTCATGTTTGACTCGAAGTTTAAGTTCATGTTTGACCTGGATTCAAATGACGGGTTCATGTCTGACTCGAAGTTTAGGTTCATGTTTGACCTTGTTTCAAACAACAGGTTCACGTCTGACTCGAAGTTTAGGTTCATATTTAACCTAGTTTCAAACAACGGGTTCATGTCTGATTCAAAGTTTAGGTTCATGTTTGACCTGGTTTCAAACGACGGGTTCATGTCTGACTTGATGTTTAGGTTCATGTTTGTCCTGTTTTCAAACAACGGGTTCATGTCTGACTCGAAGTTTAGGTTCATGTTTGACCTAGTTTCAAACAACGGGTTCATGTCTGACTCGAAGTTTAGGTTAATGTTTGACCTGGTTTCACACAACGTGTTCATGTCTGACTCGAAGTTTAAGTTCATGTTTGACCTGGCTTCAAATGATGGGTTCATGTCTGACTCGAAGTTTAGGTTCATGTTTGACCTGGTTTCAAACAACAGGTTCATGTCTGACTCGAAGTTTAGGTTCATGTTTGACCTGGTTTCAAACAACAGGTTCATGTCTGACTCGAAGTTTAGGTTCATGTTTGACCTGGTTTCAAACAACGGGTTCATGCCTGACTCGAAGTTTAGGTTCAGGTTTGACCTGGTTTCAAACGACGGGATCATGTCTGACTCGAAGCTTAGGTTCATGTTTGACCGGGTTCAAATGACAGGTTCATGTCTGACTCGAAGTTTAGGTTCATGTTTGACCTGGTTTCAAACAACGGGTTCATGTCTGACTCGAAGTTTAGGTTCATGTTTGACCTGGTTCAAATGACAGGTTCATGTCTGACTCGAAGTTTAGGTTCATGTTTGACCTGGTTTCAAACAACGGGTTCATGTCTGACTCGAAGTTTAGGTTCATGTTTGACCTGGTTTCAAACAACTGGTTCATGTCTGACTCGAAGTTTAGTTTCATGTTTGACCTGAGTTCCAATAACGGGTTCATGTCTGACTCGAAGTTTAGGTTCATGTTTGACCTGGTTTCAAACGACGGGTTCATGTCTGACTTGATGTTTAGGTTCATGTTTGTCCTGGTTTCAAACAACGGGTTCATGTCTGACTCGAAGTTTAGGTTCATGTTTGACCTCGTTTCAAACAACGGGTTCATGCCTGACTCGAAGTTTAGGTTCATGTTTGACCTGGTTTCAAACAACGGGTTCATGTCTGACTTGATGTTTAGGTTCATGTTTGTCCTGGTTTCAAACAACGGGTTCATGTCTGACTCGAAGTTTAGGTTCATGTTTGACCTGGTTTCAAACGACGGGTTCATGTCTGACTTGATGTTTAGGTTCATGTTTGTCCTGTTTTCAAACAACAGGTTCATGTCTGACTCGAAGTTTAGGTTCATGTTTGACCTAGTTTCAAACAACGGGTTCATGTCTGACTCGAAGTTTAGGTTAATGTTTGACCTGGTTTCACACAACATGTTCATGTCTGACTCGAAGTTTAAGTTCATGTTTGACCTGGCTTCAAATGACGGGTTCATGTCTGACTCGAAGTTTAGGTTCATGTTTGACCTGGTTTCAAACAACAGGTTCATGTCTGACTCGAAATTTAGGTTCATGTTTGACCTGGTTTTAAACAACAGGTTCATGTCTGACTCGAAGTTTAGGTTCATGTTTGACCTGGTTTCAAACAACGGGTTCATGCCTGACTCGAAGTTTAGGTTCAGGTTTGACCTGGTTTCAAACGACGGGATCATGTCTGACTCGAAGCTTAGGTTCATGTTTGACCTGGTTCAAATGACAGGTTCATGTCTGACTCGAAGTTTAGGTTCATGTTTGACCTGGTTTCAAACAACGGGTTCATGTCTGACTCGAAGTTTAGGTTCATGTTTGACCTGGTTTCAAACAACTGGTTCATGTCTGACTCGACGTTTAGTTTCATGTTTGACCTGAGTTCCAACAACGGGTTCATGTCTGACTCGAAGTTTAGGTTCATGTTTGACCTGGTTTCAAACGACGGGTTCATGTCTGACTTGATGTTTAGGTTCATGTTTGTCCTGGTTTCAAACAACGGGTTCATGTCTGACTCGAAGTTTAGGTTCATGTTTGACCGGGTTTCAAACAACGGGTTCATGTCTGACTTGATGTTTAGGTTCATGTTTGTCTTGGTTTCAAACAACGGGTTCATGTCTGACTCGAAGTTTAGGTTCATGTTTGACCTAGTTTCAAACAACGGGTTCATGTCTGACTCGAAGTCTAGGTTCATGTTTGACCTGGTTTCAAACAACGGGTTCATGTTTGACTCAAAGTTTAAGTTCATGTTTGACCTGGATTCAAATGACGGGTTCATGTCTGACTCAAAGTTTAGGTTCATGTTTGACCTTGTTTCAAACAACAGGTTCATGTCTGACTCGAAGTTTAGGTTCATGTTTAACCTAGTTTCAAACAACGGGTTCATGTCTGACTCAAAGTTTAGGTTCAGGTTTGACCTGGTTTCAAACGACGGGTTCGTGTCTGACTCGAAGCTTAGGTTCATGTTTGACCTGGTTCAAATGACGGGTTCATGTCTGACTCGAAATTTAGGTTCATGTTTGACCTGGTTTCAAACAACTGGTTCATGTCTGACTCGAAGTTTAGTTTCATGTTTGACCTGAGTTCCAACAACGGGTTCATGTCTGACTCGAAGTTTAGGTTCATGTTTGACCTGGTTTCAAACGACGGGTTCATGTCTGACTTGATGTTTTGGTTCATGTTTGTCCTGGTTTCAAACAACGGGTTCATGTCTGACTCGAAGTTTAGGTTCATGTTTGACCTAGTTTCAAACAACGGGTTCATGTCTGACTCGAAGTTTAGGTTCATGTTTGACCTGGTTTCACACAACGGGTTCATGTCTGACTCGAAGTTTAAGTTCATGTTTGAACTGGCTTCAAATGACGGGTTCATGTCTGACTCGAAGTTTAGGTTCATGTTTGACCTGGTTTCAAACAACAGGTTCTTGTCTGACTCGAAGTTTAGGTTCATGTTTGACCTGGTTTCAAACAACGGGTTCATGCCTGACTCGAAGTTTAGGTTCAGGTTTGACCTGGTCTCAAACGACGGGATCATGTCTGACTCGAAGCTTAGGTTCATGTTTGACCTGGCTTCAAATGACGGGTTCATGTCTGACTCGAAGTTTAGGTTCATGTTTGACCTGGTTTCAAACAACAGGTTCATGTCTGACTCGAAGTTTAGGTTCATGTTTGACCTGGTTTCAAACAACGGGTTCATGCCTGACTCGAAGTTTAGGTTCATGTTTGACCTGGTTTCAAACGACGGGTTCATGTCTGACTTGATGTTTAGGTTCATGTTTGTCCTGTTTTCAAACAACGGGTTCATGTCTGACTCGAAGTTTAGGTTTATGTTTGACCTAGTTTCAAACAACGGGTTCATGTCTGACTCGAAGTTTAGGTTCATGTTTGACCTGGTTCAAATGACGGGTTCATGTCTGACTCGAAGTTTAGGTTCATGTTTGACCTGGTTTCAAACAACAGGTTCATGTCTGACTCGAAGTTTAGGTTCATGTTTGACCTGGTTTCAAACAACAGGTTCATGTCTGACTCGAAGTTTAGGTTCATGTTTGACCTGGTTTCAAACAACGGGTTCATGCCTGACTCGAAGTTTAGGTTCAGGTTTGACCTGGTTTCAAACGACGGGATCATGTCTGACTCGAAGCTTAGGTTCATGTTTGACCTGGTTCAAATGACGGGTTCATGTCTGACTCGAAGTTTAGGTTCATGTTTGACCTGGTTTCAAACAACGGGTTCATGTCTGACTCGAAGTTTAGGTTCATGTTTGACCTGGTTTCAAACAACTGGTTCATGTCTGACTCGAAGTTTAGTTTCATGTTTGACCTGGTTCAAATGACGGGTTCATGTCTGACTCGAAGTTTAGGTTCATGTTTGACCTGGTTTCAAACAACGGGTTCATGCCTGACTCGAAGTTTAGGTTCATGTTTGACCTGGTTTCAAACGACGGGTTCATGTCTGACTTGATGTTTAGGTTCATGTTTGTCCTGTTTTCAAACAACGGGTTCATGTCTGACTCGAAGTTTAGGTTCATGTTTGACCTAGTTTCAAACAACGGGTTCATGTCTGACTCGAAGTTTAGGTTCATGTTTGACCTGGTTCAAATGACGGGTTCATGTCTGACTCGAAGTTTAGGTTCATGTTTGACCTGGTTTCAAACAACAGGTTCATGTCTGACTCGAAGTTTAGGTTCATGTTTGACCTGGTTTCACACAACGGGTTCATGTCTGACTCGAAGTTTAAGTTCATGTTTGAACTGGCTTCAAATGACGGGTTCATGTCTGACTCGAAGTTTAGGTTCATGTTTGACCTGGTTTCAAACAACAGGTTCATGTCTGACTCGAAGTTTAGGTTCATGTTTGACCTGGTTTCAAACAACGGGTTCATGCCTGACTCGAAGTTTAGGTTCAGGTTTGACCTGGTCTCAAACGACGGGATCATGTCTGACTCGAAGCTTAGGTTCATGTTTGACCTGGCTTCAAATGACGGGTTCATGTCTGACTCGAAGTTTAGGTTCATGTTTGACCTGGTTTCAAACAACAGGTTCATGTCTGACTCGAAGTTTAGGTTCATGTTTGACCTGGTTTCAAACAACGGGTTCATGTCTGACTCGAAGTTTAGGTTCATGTTTGACCTGGTTTCAAACAACTGGTTCATGTCTGACTCGAAGTTTAGTTTCATGTTTGACCTGGTTCAAATGACGGGTTCATGTCTGACTCGAAGTTTAGGTTCATGTTTGACCTGGTTTCAAACAACGGGTTCATGCCTGACTCGAAGTTTAGGTTCATGTTTGACCTGGTTTCAAACGACGGGTTCATGTCTGACTTGATGTTTAGGTTCATGTTTGTCCTGTTTTCAAACAACGGGTTCATGTCTGACTCGAAGTTTAGGTTCATGTTTGACCTAGTTTCAAACAACGGGTTCATGTCTGACTCGAAGTTTAGGTTCATGTTTGACCTGGTTCAAATGACGGGTTCATGTCTGACTCGAAGTTTAGGTTCATGTTTGACCTGGTTTCAAACAACAGGTTCATGTCTGACTCGAAGTTTAGGTTCATGTTTGACCTGGTTTCACACAACGGGTTCATGTCTGACTCGAAGTTTAAGTTCATGTTTGAACTGGCTTCAAATGACGGGTTCATGTCTGACTCGAAGTTTAGGTTCATGTTTGACCTGGTTTCAAACAACTGGTTCATGTCTGACTCGAAGTTTAGTTTCATGTTTGACCTGGTTCAAATGACGGGTTCATGTCTGACTCGAAGTTTAGGTTCATGTTTGACCTGGTTTCAAACAACGGGTTCATGTCTGACTCGAAGTTTAGGTTCATGTTTGACCTGGTTTCAAACAACTGGTTCATGTCTGACTCGAAGTTTAGTTTCATGTTTGACCTGGTTCAAATGACGGGTTCATGTCTGACTCGAAGTTTAGGTTCATGTTTGACCTGGTTTCAAACAACAGGTTCATGTCTGACTCGAAGTTTAGGTTCATGTTTGACCTGGTTTCACACAACGGGTTCATGTCTGACTCGAAGTTTAAGTTCATGTTTGAACTGGCTTCAAATGACGGGTTCATGTCTGACTCGAAGTTTAGGTTCATGTTTGACCTGGTTTCAAACAACAGGTTCATGTCTGACTCGAAGTTTAGGTTCATGTTTGACCTGGTTTCAAACAACGGGTTCATGCCTGACTCGAAGTTTAGGTTCAGGTTTGACCTGGTCTCAAACGACGGGATCATGTCTGACTCGAAGCTTAGGTTCATGTTTGACCTGGCTTCAAATGACGGGTTCATGTCTGACTCGAAGTTTAGGTTCATGTTTGACCTGGTTTCAAACAACAGGTTCATGTCTGACTCGAAGTTTAGGTTCATGTTTGACCTGGTTTCAAACAACGGGTTCATGTCTGACTCGAAGTTTAGGTTCATGTTTGACCTGGTTTCAAACAACTGGTTCATGTCTGACTCGAAGTTTAGTTTCATGTTTGACCTGGTTCAAATGACGGGTTCATGTCTGACTCGAAGTTTAGGTTCATGTTTGACCTGGTTTCAAACAACGGGTTCATGTCTGACTCGAAGTTTAGGTTCATGTTTGACCTGGTTTCAAACAACTGGTTCATGTCTGACTCGAAGTTTAGTTTCATGTTTGACCTGGTTCAAATGACGGGTTCATGTCTGACTCGAAGTTTAGGTTCATGTTTGACCTGGTTTCAAACAACGGGTTCATGCCTGACTCGAAGTTTAGGTTCATGTTTGACCTGGTTTCAAACGACGGGTTCATGTCTGACTTGATGTTTAGGTTCATGTTTGTCCTGTTTTCAAACAACGGGTTCATGTCTGACTCGAAGTTTAGGTTCATGTTTGACCTAGTTTCAAACAACGGGTTCATGTCTGACTCGAAGTTTAGGTTCATGTTTGACCTGGTTCAAATGACGGGTTCATGTCTGACTCGAAGTTTAGGTTCATGTTTGACCTGGTTTCAAACAACAGGTTCATGTCTGACTCGAAGTTTAGGTTCATGTTTGACCTGGTTTCACACAACGGGTTCATGTCTGACTCGAAGTTTAAGTTCATGTTTGAACTGGCTTCAAATGACGGGTTCATGTCTGACTCGAAGTTTAGGTTCATGTTTGACCTGGTTTCAAACAACAGGTTCATGTCTGACTCGAAGTTTAGGTTCATGTTTGACCTGGTTTCAAACAACGGGTTCATGCCTGACTCGAAGTTTAGGTTCAGGTTTGACCTGGTCTCAAACGACGGGATCATGTCTGACTCGAAGTTTAGGTTCATGTTTGACCTGGTTCAAATGACGGGTTCATGTCTGACTCGAAGTTTAGGTTCATGTTTGACCTGGTTTCAAACAACAGGTTCATGTCTGACTCGAAGTTTAGGTTCATGTTTGACCTGGTTTCACACAACGGGTTCATGTCTGACTCGAAGTTTAAGTTCATGTTTGAACTGGCTTCAAATGACGGGTTCATGTCTGACTCGAAGTTTAGGTTCATGTTTGACCTGGTTTCAAACAACAGGTTCATGTCTGACTCGAAGTTTAGGTTCATGTTTGACCTGGTTTCAAACAACGGGTTCATGCCTGACTCGAAGTTTAGGTTCAGGTTTGACCTGGTCTCAAACGACGGGATCATGTCTGACTCGAAGCTTAGGTTCATGTTTGACCTGGCTTCAAATGACGGGTTCATGTCTGACTCGAAGTTTAGGTTCATGTTTGACCTGGTTTCAAACAACAGGTTCATGTCTGACTCGAAGTTTAGGTTCATGTTTGACCTGGTTTCAAACAACGGGTTCATGCCTGACTCGAAGTTTAGGTTCATGTTTGACCTGGTTTCAAACGACGGGTTCATGTCTGACTTGATGTTTAGGTTCATGTTTGTCCTGTTTTCAAACAACGGGTTCATGTCTGACTCGAAGTTTAGGTTCATGTTTGACCTAGTTTCAAACAACGGGTTCATGTCTGACTCGAAGTTTAGGTTCATGTTTGACCTGGTTCAAATGACGGGTTCATGTCTGACTCGAAGTTTAGGTTCATGTTTGACCTGGTTTCAAACAACAGGTTCATGTCTGACTCGAAGTTTAGGTTCATGTTTGACCTGGTTTCAAACAACAGGTTCATGTCTGACTCGAAGTTTAGGTTCATGTTTGACCTGGTTTCAAACAACGGGTTCATGCCTGACTCGAAGTTTAGGTTCAGGTTTGACCTGGTTTCAAACGACGGGATCATGTCTGACTCGAAGCTTAGGTTCATGTTTGACCTGGTTCAAATGACGGGTTCATGTCTGACTCGAAGTTTAGGTTCATGTTTGACCTGGTTTCAAACAACGGGTTCATGTCTGACTCGAAGTTTAGGTTCATGTTTGACCTGGTTTCAAACAACTGGTTCATGTCTGACTCGAAGTTTAGTTTCATGTTTGACCTGGTTCAAATGACGGGTTCATGTCTGACTCGAAGTTTAGGTTCATGTTTGACCTGGTTTCAAACAACGGGTTCATGCCTGACTCGAAGTTTAGGTTCATGTTTGACCTGGTTTCAAACGACGGGTTCATGTCTGACTTGATGTTTAGGTTCATGTTTGTCCTGTTTTCAAACAACGGGTTCATGTCTGACTCGAAGTTTAGGTTCATGTTTGACCTAGTTTCAAACAACGGGTTCATGTCTGACTCGAAGTTTAGGTTCATGTTTGACCTGGTTCAAATGACGGGTTCATGTCTGACTCGAAGTTTAGGTTCATGTTTGACCTGGTTTCAAACAACAGGTTCATGTCTGACTCGAAGTTTAGGTTCATGTTTGACCTGGTTTCAAACAACAGGTTCATGTCTGACTCGAAGTTTAGGTTCATGTTTGACCTGGTTTCAAACAACGGGTTCATGCCTGACTCGAAGTTTAGGTTCAGGTTTGACCTGGTTTCAAACGACGGGATCATGTCTGACTCGAAGCTTAGGTTCATGTTTGACCTGGTTCAAATGACGGGTTCATGTCTGACTCGAAGTTTAGGTTCATGTTTGACCTGGTTTCAAACAACGGGTTCATGTCTGACTCGAAGTTTAGGTTCATGTTTGACCTGGTTTCAAACAACTGGTTCATGTCTGACTCGAAGTTTAGTTTCATGTTTGACCTGAGTTCCAACAACGGGTTCATGTCTGACTCGAAGTTTAGGTTCATGTTTGACCTGGTTTCAAACGACGGGTTCATGTCTGACTTGATGTTTAGGTTCATGTTTGTCCTGGTTTCAAACAACGGGTTCATGTCTGACTCGAAGTTTAGGTTCATGTTTGACCTGGTTTCAAACAACGGGTTCATGCCTGACTCGAAGTTTAGGTTCATGTTTGACCTGGTTTCAAACAACGGGTTCATATCTGACTTGATGTTTAGGTTCATGTTTGTCCTGGTTTCAAACAACGGGTTCATGTCTGACTCGAAGTTTAGGTTCATGTTTGACCTGGTTTCAAACAACGGGTTCATGCCTGACTCGAAGTTTAGGTTCATGTTTGACCTGGTTTCAAACAACGGGTTCATGTCTGACTTGATGTTTAGGTTCATGTTTGTCCTGGTTTCAAACAACGGGTTCATGTCTGACTCGAAGTTTAGGTTCATGTTTGACCTGGTTTCAAACAACGGGTTCATGCCTGACTCGAAGTTTAGGTTCAGGTTTGACCTGGTTTCAAACGACGGGATCATGTCTGACTCGAAGCTTAGGTTCATGTTTGACCTGGTTCAAATGAAGGGTTCATGTCTGACTCGAAGTTTAGGTTCATGTTTGACCTGGTTTCAAACAACGGGTTCATGTCTGACTCGAAGTTTAGGTTCATGTTTGACCTGGTTTCAAACAACTGGTTCATGTCTGACTCGAAGTTTAGGTTCATGTTTGACCTAGTTTCAAACAACGGGTTCATGTCTGACTCGAAGTTTAGGTTCATGTTTGACCTGGTTTCACACAACGGGTTCATGTCTGACTCGAAGTTTAAGTTCATGTTTGAACTGGCTTCAAATGACGGGTTCATGTCTGACTCGAAGTTTAGGTTCATGTTTGACCTGGTTTCAAACAACAGGTTCATGTCTGACTCGAAGTTTAGGTTCATGTTTGACCTGGTTTCAAACAACGGGTTCATGCCTGACTCGAAGTTTAGGTTCAGGTTTGACCTGGTCTCAAATGACGGGATCATGTCTGACTCGAAGCTTAGGTTCATGTTTGACCTGGCTTCAAATGACGGGTTCATGTCTGACTCGAAGTTTAGGTTCATGTTTGACCTGGTTTCAAACAACAGGTTCATGTCTGACTCGAAGTTTAGGTTCATGTTTGACCTGGTTTCAAACAACGGGTTCATGCCTGACTCGAAGTTTAGGTTCATGTTTGACCTGGTTTCAAACAACGGGTTCATGCCTGACTCGAAGTTTAGGTTCAGCTTTGACCTGGTTTCAAACGACGGGATCATGTCTGACTCGAAGCTTAGGTTCATGTTTGACCTGGTTCAAATGACGGGTTCATGTCTGACTCGAAGTTTAGGTTCATGTTTGACCTGGTTTCAAACAACGGGTTCATGTCTGACTCGAAGTTTAGGTTCATGTTTGACCTGGTTTCAAACAACTAGTTCATGTCTGACTCGAAGTTTAGTTTCATGTTTGACCTGAGTTCCAACAACGGGTTCATGTCTGACTCGAAGTTTAGGTTCATGTTTGACCTGGTTTCAAACGACGGGTTCATGTCTGACTTGATGTTTAGGTTCATGTTTGTCCTGGTTTCAAACAACGGGTTCATGTCTGACTCGAAGTTTAGGTTCATGTTTGACCTGGTTTCAAACAACGGGTTCATGCCTGACTCGAAGTTTAGGTTCATGTTTGACCTGGTTTCAAACAACGGGTTCATATCTGACTTGATGTTTAGGTTCATGTTTGTCCTGGTTTCAAACAACGGGTTCATGTCTGACTCGAAGTTTAGGTTCATGTTTGACCTGGTTTCAAACAACGGGTTCATGCCTGACTCGAAGTTTAGGTTCATGTTTGACCTGGTTTCAAACAACGGGTTCATGTCTGACTTGATGTTTAGGTTCATGTTTGTCCTGGTTTCAAACAACGGGTTCATGTCTGACTCGAAGTTTAGGTTCATGTTTGACCTGGTTTCAAACAACGGGTTCATGCCTGACTCGATGTTTAGGTTCAGGTTTGACCTGGTTTCAAACGACGGGATCATGTCTGACTCGAAGCTTAGGTTCATGTTTGACCTGGTTCAAATGAAGGGTTCATCTCTGACTCGAAGTTTAGGTTCATGTTTGACCTGGTTTCAAACAACGGGTTCATGTCTGACTCGAAGTTTAGGTTCATGTTTGACCTGGTTTCAAACAACTGGTTCATGTCTGACTCGAAGTTTAGTTTCATGTTTGACCTGAGTTCCAACAACGGGTTCATGTCTGACTCGAAGTTTAGGTTCATGTTTGACCTGGTTTCAAACGACGGGTTCATGTTTGACTTGATGTTTAGGTTCATGTTTGTCCTGGTTTCAAACAACGGGTTCATGTCTGACTCGAAGTTTAGGTTCATGTTTGACCTGGTTTCAAACAACGGGTTCATGTCTGACTCGAAGTTTAGGTTCATGTTTGACCTGGTTTCAAACAACGGGTTCATGTCTGACTTGATGTTTAGGTTCATGTTTGTCCTGGTTTCAAACAACGGGTTCATGTCTGACTCGAAGTTTAGGTTCATGTTTGACCTGGTTTCAAACAACGGGTTCATGCCTGACTCGAAGTTTAGGTTCATGTTTGACCTGGTTTCAAACAACGGGTTCATGTCTGACTTGATGTTTAGGTTCATGTTTGTCCTGGTTTCAAACAACGGGTTCATGTCTGACTCGAAGTTTAGGTTCATGTTTGACCTGGTTTCAAACGACGGGTTCATGTCTGACTTGATGTTTAGGTTCATGTTTGTCCTGTTTTCAAACAACGGGTTCATGTCTGACTCGAAGTTTAGGTTCATGTTTGACCTAGTTTCAAACAACGGGTTCATGTCTGACTCGAAGTTTAGGTTCATGTTTGACCTGGTTCAAATGACGGGTTCATGTCTGACTCGAAGTTTAGGTTCATGTTTGACCTGGTTTCAAACAACAGGTTCATGTCTGACTCGAAGTTTAGGTTCATGTTTGACCTGGTTTCAAACAACAGGTTCATGTCTGACTCGAAGTTTAGGTTCATGTTTGACCTGGTTTCAAACAACGGGTTCATGCCTGACTCGAAGTTTAGGTTCAGGTTTGACCTGGTTTCAAACGACGGGATCATGTCTGACTCGAAGCTTAGGTTCATGTTTGACCTGGTTCAAATGACGGGTTCATGTCTGACTCGAAGTTTAGGTTCATGTTTGACCTGGTTTCAAACAACGGGTTCATGTCTGACTCGAAGTTTAGGTTCATGTTTGACCTGGTTTCAAACAACTGGTTCATGTCTGACTCGAAGTTTAGTTTCATGTTTGACCTGAGTTCCAACAACGGGTTCATGTCTGACTCGAAGTTTAGGTTCATGTTTGACCTGGTTTCAAACGACGGGTTCATGTCTGACTTGATGTTTAGGTTCATGTTTGTCCTGGTTTCAAACAACGGGTTCATGTCTGACTCGAAGTTTAGGTTCATGTTTGACCTGGTTTCAAACAACGGGTTCATGCCTGACTCGAAGTTTAGGTTCATGTTTGACCTGGTTTCAAACAACGGGTTCATATCTGACTTGATGTTTAGGTTCATGTTTGTCCTGGTTTCAAACAACGGGTTCATGTCTGACTCGAAGTTTAGGTTCATGTTTGACCTGGTTTCAAACAACGGGTTCATGCCTGACTCGAAGTTTAGGTTCATGTTTGACCTGGTTTCAAACAACGGGTTCATGTCTGACTTGATGTTTAGGTTCATGTTTGTCCTGGTTTCAAACAACGGGTTCATGTCTGACTCGAAGTTTAGGTTCATGTTTGACCTGGTTTCAAACAACGGGTTCATGCCTGACTCGAAGTTTAGGTTCAGGTTTGACCTGGTTTCAAACGACGGGATCATGTCTGACTCGAAGCTTAGGTTCATGTTTGACCTGGTTCAAATGAAGGGTTCATGTCTGACTCGAAGTTTAGGTTCATGTTTGACCTGGTTTCAAACAACGGGTTCATGTCTGACTCGAAGTTTAGGTTCATGTTTGACCTGGGTTCAAACAACTGGTTCATGTCTGACTCGAAGTTTAGTTTCATGTTTGACCTGAGTTCCAACAACGGGTTCATGTCTGACTCGAAGTTTAGGTTCATGTTTGACCTGGTTTCAAACGACGGGTTCATGTTTGACTTGATGTTTAGGTTCATGTTTGTCCTGGTTTCAAACAACGGGTTCATGTCTGACTCGAAGTTTAGGTTCATGTTTGACCTGGTTTCAAACAACGGGTTCATGCCTGACTCGAAGTTTAGGTTCAGGTTTGACCTGGTTTCAAACGACGGGATCATGTTTGACTTGATGTTTAGGTTCATGTTTGACCTAGTTTCAAACAACGGGTTCATGTCTGACTCGAAGTTTAGGTTCATGTTTGACCTGGTTCAAATGACGGGTTCATGTCTGACTCGAAGTTTAGGTTCATGTTTGACCTGGTTTCAAACAACAGGTTCATGTCTGACTCGAAGTTTAGGTTCATGTTTGACCTGGTTTCAAACAACAGGTTCATGTCTGACTCGAAGTTTAGGTTCATGTTTGACCTGGTTTCAAACAACGGGTTCATGCCTGACTCGAAGTTTAGGTTCAGGTTTGACCTGGTTTCAAACGATGGGATCATGTCTGACTCGAAGCTTAGGTTCATGTTTGACCTGGTTCAAATGACGGGTTCATGTCTGACTCGAAGTTTAGGTTCATGTTTGACCTGGTTTCAAACAACGGGTTCATGTCTGACTCGAAGTTTAGGTTCATGTTTGACCTGGTTTCAAACAACTGGTTCATGTCTGACTCGAAGTTTAGTTTCATGTTTGACCTGAGTTCCAACAACGGGTTCATGTCTGACTCGAAGTTTAGGTTCATGTTTGACCTGGTTTCAAACGACGGGTTCATGTCTGACTTGATGTTTAGGTTCATGTTTGTCCTGGTTTCAAACAACGGGTTCATGTCTGACTCGAAGTTTAGGTTCATGTTTGACCTGGTTTCAAACAACGGGTTCATGCCTGACTCGAAGTTTAGGTTCATGTTTGACCTGGTTTCAAACAACGGGTTCATATCTGACTTGATGTTTAGGTTCATGTTTGTCCTGGTTTCAAACAACGGGTTCATGTCTGACTCGAAGTTTAGGTTCATGTTTGACCTGGTTTCAAACAACGGGTTCATGCCTGACTCGAAGTTTAGGTTCATGTTTGACCTGGTTTCAAACAACGGGTTCATGTCTGACTTGATGTTTAGGTTCATGTTTGTCCTGGTTTCAAACAACGGGTTCATGTCTGACTCGAAGTTTAGGTTCATGTTTGACCTGGTTTCAAACAACGGGTTCATGCCTGACTCGAAGTTTAGGTTCAGGTTTGACCTGGTTTCAAACGACGGGATCATGTCTGACTCGAAGCTTAGGTTCATGTTTGACCTGGTTCAAATGAAGGGTTCATGTCTGACTCGAAGTTTAGGTTCATGTTTGACCTGGTTTCAAACAACGGGTTCATGTCTGACTCGAAGTTTAGGTTCATGTTTGACCTGGGTTCAAACAACTGGTTCATGTCTGACTCGAAGTTTAGTTTCATGTTTGACCTGAGTTCCAACAACGGGTTCATGTCTGACTCGAAGTTTAGGTTCATGTTTGACCTGGTTTCAAACGACGGGTTCATGTTTGACTTGATGTTTAGGTTCATGTTTGTCCTGGTTTCAAACAACGGGTTCATGTCTGACTCGAAGTTTAGGTTCATGTTTGACCTGGTTTCAAACAACGGGTTCATGTCTGACTCGAAGTTTGGGTTCATGTTTGACCTGGTTTCAAACAACAGGTTCATGTCTGACTCGAAGTTTAGGTTCATGTTTGACCTGGTTTCAAACAACAGGTTCATGTCTGACTCGAAGTTTAGGTTCATGTTTGACCTGGTTTCAAACAACGGGTTCATGCCTGACTCGAAGTTTAGGTTCAGGTTTGACCTGGTTTCAAACGACGGGATCATGTCTGACTCGAAGCTTAGGTTCATGTTTGACCTGGTTCAAATGACGGGTTCATGTCTGACTCGAAGTTTAGGTTCATGTTTGACCTGGTTTCAAACAACAGGTTCATGTCTGACTCGAAGTTTAGGTTCATGTTTGACCTGGTTTCAAACAACGGGTTCATGCCTGACTCGAAGTTTAGGTTCAGGTTTGACCTGGTTTCAAACGACGGGATCATGTCTGACTCGAAGCTTAGGTTCATGTTTGACCTGGTTCAAATGACGGGTTCATGTCTGACTCGAAGTTTAGGTTCATGTTTGACCTGGTTTCAAACAACGGGTTCATGTCTGACTCGAAGTTTAGGTTCATGTTTGACCTGGTTTCAAACAACTGGTTCATGTCTGACTCGAAGTTTAGTTTCATGTTTGACCTGAGTTCCAACAACGGGTTCATGTCTGACTCGAAGTTTAGGTTCATGTTTGACCTGGTTTCAAACGACGGGTTCATGTCTGACTTGATGTTTAGGTTCATGTTTGTCCTGGTTTCAAACAACGGGTTCATGTCTGACTCGAAGTTTAGGTTCATGTTTGACCTGGTTTCAAACAACGGGTTCATGCCTGACTCGAAGTTTAGGTTCATGTTTGACCTGGTTCAAATGACGGGTTCATGTCTGACTCGAAGTTTAGGTTCATGTTTGACCTGGTTTCAAACAACGGGTTCATATCTGACTTGATGTTTAGGTTCATGTTTGTCCTGGTTTCAAACAACGGGTTCATGTCTGACTCGAAGTTTAGGTTCATGTTTGACCTGGTTTCAAACAACGGGTTCATGCCTGACTCGAAGTTTAGGTTCATGTTTGACCTGGTTTCAAACAACGGGTTCATGTCTGACTTGATGTTTAGGTTCATGTTTGTCCTGGTTTCAAACAACGGGTTCATGTCTGACTCGAAGTTTAGGTTCATGTTTGACCTGGTTTCAAACAACGGGTTCATGCCTGACTCGAAGTTTAGGTTCAGGTTTGACCTGGTTTCAAACGACGGGATCATGTCTGACTCGAAGCTTAGGTTCATGTTTGACCTGGTTCAAATGAAGGGTTCATGTCTGACTCGAAGTTTAGGTTCATGTTTGACTTGGTTTCAAACAACGGGTTCATGTCTGACTCGAAGTTTAGGTTCATGTTTGACCTGGTTTCAAACAACTGGTTCATGTCTGACTCGAAGTTTAGTTTCATGTTTGACCTGAGTTCCAACAACGGGTTCATGTCTGACTCGAAGTTTAGGTTCATGTTTGACCTGGTTTCAAACGACGGGTTCATGTTTGACTTGATGTTTAGGTTCATGTTTGTCCTGGTTTCAAACAACGGGTTCATGTCTGACTCGAAGTTTAGGTTCATGTTTGACCTGGTTTCAAACAACGGGTTCATGTCTGACTCGAAGTTTAGGTTCATGTTTGACCTGGTTTCAAACAACGGGTTCATGTCTGACTTGATGTTTAGGTTCATGTTTGTCCTGGTTTCAAACAACGGGTTCATGTCTGACTCGAAGTTTAGGTTCATGTTTGACCTGGTTTCAAACAACGGGTTCATGCCTGACTCGAAGTTTAGGTTCATGTTTGACCTGGTTTCAAACAACGGGTTCATGTCTGACTTGATGTTTAGGTTCATGTTTGTCCTGGTTTCAAACAACGGGTTCATGTCTGACTCGAAGTTTAGGTTCATGTTTGACCTGGTTTCAAACGATGGGTTCATGTCTGACTTGATGTTTAGGTTCATGTTTGTCCTGTTTTCAAACAACGGGTTCATGTCTGACTCGAAGTTTAGGTTCATGTTTGACCTAGTTTCAAACAACGGGTTCATGTCTGACTCGAAGTTTAGGTTCATGTTTGACCTGGTTCAAATGACGGGTTCATGTCTGACTCGAAGTTTAGGTTCATGTTTGACCTGGTTTCAAACAACAGGTTCATGTCTGACTCGAAGTTTAGGTTCATGTTTGACCTGGTTTCAAACAACAGGTTCATGTCTGACTCGAAGTTTAGGTTCATGTTTGACCTGGTTTCAAACAACGGGTTCATGCCTGACTCGAAGTTTAGGTTCAGGTTTGACCTGGTTTCAAACGACGGGATCATGTCTGACTCGAAGCTTAGGTTCATGTTTGACCTGGTTCAAATGACGGGTTCATGTCTGACTCGAAGTTTAGGTTCATGTTTGACCTGGTTTCAAACAACGGGTTCATGTCTGACTCGAAGTTTAGGTTCATGTTTGACCTGGTTTCAAACAACTGGTTCATGTCTGACTCGAAGTTTAGTTTCATGTTTGACCTGAGTTCCAACAACGGGTTCATGTCTGACTCGAAGTTTAGGTTCATGTTTGACCTGGTTTCAAACGACGGGTTCATGTCTGACTTGATGTTTAGGTTCATGTTTGTCCTGGTTTCAAACAACGGGTTCATGTCTGACTCGAAGTTTAGGTTCATGTTTGACCTGGTTTCAAACAACGGGTTCATGCCTGACTCGAAGTTTAGGTTCATGTTTGACCTGGTTTCAAACAACGGGTTCATATCTGACTTGATGTTTAGGTTCATGTTTGTCCTGGTTTCAAACAACGGGTTCATGTCTGACTCGAAGTTTAGGTTCATGTTTGACCTGGTTTCAAACAACGGGTTCATGCCTGACTCGAAGTTTAGGTTCATGTTTGACCTGGTTTCAAACAACGGGTTCATGTCTGACTTGATGTTTAGGTTCATGTTTGTCCTGGTTTCAAACAACGGGTTCATGTCTGACTCGAAGTTTAGGTTCATGTTTGACCTGGTTTCAAACAACGGGTTCATGCCTGACTCGAAGTTTAGGTTCAGGTTTGACCTGGTTTCAAACGACGGGATCATGTCTGACTCGAAGCTTAGGTTCATGTTTGACCTGGTTCAAATGAAGGGTTCATGTCTGACTCGAAGTTTAGGTTCATGTTTGACCTGGTTTCAAACAACGGGTTCATGTCTGACTCGAAGTTTAGGTTCATGTTTGACCTGGGTTCAAACAACTGGTTCATGTCTGACTCGAAGTTTAGTTTCATGTTTGACCTGAGTTCCAACAACGGGTTCATGTCTGACTCGAAGTTTAGGTTCATGTTTGACCTGGTTTCAAACGACGGGTTCATGTTTGACTTGATGTTTAGGTTCATGTTTGTCCTGGTTTCAAACAACGGGTTCATGTCTGACTCGAAGTTTAGGTTCATGTTTGACCTGGTTTCAAACAACGGGTTCATGTCTGACTCGAAGTTTAGGTTCATGTTTGACCTGGTTTCAAACAACAGGTTCATGTCTGACTCGAAGTTTAGGTTCATGTTTGACCTGGTTTCAAACAACAGGTTCATGTCTGACTCGAAGTTTAGGTTCATGTTTGACCTGGTTTCAAACAACGGGTTCATGCCTGACTCGAAGTTTAGGTTCAGGTTTGACCTGGTTTCAAACGACGGGATCATGTCTGACTCGAAGCTTAGGTTCATGTTTGACCTGGTTCAAATGACGGGTTCATGTCTGACTCGAAGTTTAGGTTCATGTTTGACCTGGTTTCAAACAACAGGTTCATGTCTGACTCGAAGTTTAGGTTCATGTTTGACCTGGTTTCAAACAACGGGTTCATGCCTGACTCGAAGTTTAGGTTCAGGTTTGACCTGGTTTCAAACGACGGGATCATGTCTGACTCGAAGCTTAGGTTCATGTTTGACCTGGTTCAAATGACGGGTTCATGTCTGACTCGAAGTTTAGGTTCATGTTTGACCTGGTTTCAAACAACGGGTTCATGTCTGACTCGAAGTTTAGGTTCATGTTTGACCTGGTTTCAAACAACTGGTTCATGTCTGACTCGAAGTTTAGTTTCATGTTTGACCTGAGTTCCAACAACGGGTTCATGTCTGACTCGAAGTTTAGGTTCATGTTTGACCTGGTTTCAAACGACGGGTTCATGTCTGACTTGATGTTTAGGTTCATGTTTGTCCTGGTTTCAAACAACGGGTTCATGTCTGACTCGAAGTTTAGGTTCATGTTTGACCTGGTTTCAAACAACGGGTTCATGCCTGACTCGAAGTTTAGGTTCATGTTTGACCTGGTTCAAATGACGGGTTCATGTCTGACTCGAAGTTTAGGTTCATGTTTGACCTGGTTTCAAACAACGGGTTCATATCTGACTTGATGTTTAGGTTCATGTTTGTCCTGGTTTCAAACAACGGGTTCATGTCTGACTCGAAGTTTAGGTTCATGTTTGACCTGGTTTCAAACAACGGGTTCATGCCTGACTCGAAGTTTAGGTTCATGTTTGACCTGGTTTCAAACAACGGGTTCATGTCTGACTTGATGTTTAGGTTCATGTTTGTCCTGGTTTCAAACAACGGGTTCATGTCTGACTCGAAGTTTAGGTTCATGTTTGACCTGGTTTCAAACAACGGGTTCATGCCTGACTCGAAGTTTAGGTTCAGGTTTGACCTGGTTTCAAACGACGGGATCATGTCTGACTCGAAGCTTAGGTTCATGTTTGACCTGGTTCAAATGAAGGGTTCATGTCTGACTCGAAGTTTAGGTTCATGTTTGACCTGGTTTCAAACAACGGGTTCATGTCTGACTCGAAGTTTAGGTTCATGTTTGACCTGGTTTCAAACAACTGGTTCATGTCTGACTCGAAGTTTAGTTTCATGTTTGACCTGAGTTCCAACAACGGGTTCATGTCTGACTCGAAGTTTAGGTTCATGTTTGACCTGGTTTCAAACGACGGGTTCATGTTTGACTTGATGTTTAGGTTCATGTTTGTCCTGGTTTCAAACAACGGGTTCATGTCTGACTCGAAGTTTAGGTTCATGTTTGACCTGGTTTCAAACAACGGGTTCATGTCTGACTCGAAGTTTAGGTTCATGTTTGACCTGGTTTCAAACAACGGGTTCATGTCTGACTTGATGTTTAGGTTCATGTTTGTCCTGGTTTCAAACAACGGGTTCATGTCTGACTCGAAGTTTAGGTTCATGTTTGACCTGGTTTCAAACAACGGGTTCATGCCTGACTCGAAGTTTAGGTTCATGTTTGACCTGGTTTCAAACAACGGGTTCATGTCTGACTTGATGTTTAGGTTCATGTTTGTCCTGGTTTCAAACAACGGGTTCATGTCTGACTCGAAGTTTAGGTTCATGTTTGACCTGGTTTCAAACGACGGGTTCATGTCTGACTTGATGTTTAGGTTCATGTTTGTCCTGTTTTCAAACAACGGGTTCATGTCTGACTCGAAGTTTAGGTTCATGTTTGACCTAGTTTCAAACAACGGGTTCATGTCTGACTCGAAGTTTAGGTTCATGTTTGACCTGGTTCAAATGACGGGTTCATGTCTGACTCGAAGTTTAGGTTCATGTTTGACCTGGTTTCAAACAACAGGTTCATGTCTGACTCGAAGTTTAGGTTCATGTTTGACCTGGTTTCAAACAACAGGTTCATGCCTGACTCGAAGTTTAGGTTCATGTTTGACCTGGTTTCAAACAACGGGTTCATGCCTGACTCGAAGTTTAGGTTCAGGTTTGACCTGGTTTCAAACGACGGGATCATGTCTGACTCGAAGCTTAGGTTCATGTTTGACCTGGTTCAAATGACGGGTTCATGTCTGACTCGAAGTTTAGGTTCATGTTTGACCTGGTTTCAAACAACGGGTTCATGTCTGACTCGAAGTTTAGGTTCATGTTTGACCTGGTTTCAAACAACTGGTTCATGTCTGACTCGAAGTTTAGTTTCATGTTTGACCTGAGTTCCAACAACGGGTTCATGTCTGACTCGAAGTTTAGGTTCATGTTTGACCTGGTTTCAAACGACGGGTTCATGTCTGACTTGATGTTTAGGTTCATGTTTGTCCTGGTTTCAAACAACGGGTTCATGTCTGACTCGAAGTTTAGGTTCATGTTTGACCTGGTTTCAAACAACGGGTTCATGCCTGACTCGAAGTTTAGGTTCATGTTTGACCTGGTTTCAAACAACGGGTTCATATCTGACTTGATGTTTAGGTTCATGTTTGTCCTGGTTTCAAACAACGGGTTCATGTCTGACTCGAAGTTTAGGTTCATGTTTGACCTGGTTTCAAACAACGGGTTCATGCCTGACTCGAAGTTTAGGTTCATGTTTGACCTGGTTTCAAACAACGGGTTCATGTCTGACTTGATGTTTAGGTTCATGTTTGTCCTGGTTTCAAACAACGGGTTCATGTCTGACTCGAAGTTTAGGTTCATGTTTGACCTGGTTTCAAACAACGGGTTCATGCCTGACTCGAAGTTTAGGTTCAGGTTTGACCTGGTTTCAAACGACGGGATCATGTCTGACTCGAAGCTTAGGTTCATGTTTGACCTGGTTCAAATGAAGGGTTCATGTCTGACTCGAAGTTTAGGTTCATGTTTGACCTGGTTTCAAACAACGGGTTCATGTCTGACTCGAAGTTTAGGTTCATGTTTGACCTGGGTTCAAACAACTGGTTCATGTCTGACTCGAAGTTTAGTTTCATGTTTGACCTGAGTTCCAACAACGGGTTCATGTCTGACTCGAAGTTTAGGTTCATGTTTGACCTGGTTTCAAACGACGGGTTCATGTTTGACTTGATGTTTAGGTTCATGTTTGTCCTGGTTTCAAACAACGGGTTCATGTCTGACTCGAAGTTTAGGTTCATGTTTGACCTGGTTTCAAACAACGGGTTCATGTCTGACTCGAAGTTTAGGTTCATGTTTGACCTGGTTTCAAACAACAGGTTCATGTCTGACTCGAAGTTTAGGTTCATGTTTGACCTGGTTTCAAACAACAGGTTCATGTCTGACTCGAAGTTTAGGTTCATGTTTGACCTGGTTTCAAACAACGGGTTCATGCCTGACTCGAAGTTTAGGTTCAGGTTTGACCTGGTTTCAAACGACGGGATCATGTCTGACTCGAAGCTTAGGTTCATGTTTGACCTGGTTCAAATGACGGGTTCATGTCTGACTCGAAGTTTAGGTTCATGTTTGACCTGGTTTCAAACAACAGGTTCATGTCTGACTCGAAGTTTAGGTTCATGTTTGACCTGGTTTCAAACAACGGATTCATGCCTGACTCGAAGTTTAGGTTCAGGTTTGACCTGGTTTCAAACGACGGGATCATGTCTGACTCGAAGCTTAGGTTCATGTTTGACCTGGTTCAAATGACGGGTTCATGTCTGACTCGAAGTTTAGGTTCATGTTTGACCTAGTTTCAAACAACGGGTTCATGTCTGACTCGAAGTTTAGGTTCATGTTTGACCTGGTTTCAAACAACTGGTTCATGTCTGACTCGAAGTTTAGTTTCATGTTTGACCTGAGTTCCAACAACGGGTTCATGTCTGACTCGAAGTTTAGGTTCATGTTTGACCTGGTTTCAAACGACGGGTTCATGTCTGACTTGATGTTTAGGTTCATGTTTGTCCTGGTTTCAAACAACGGGTTCATGTCTGACTCGAAGTTTAGGTTCATGTTTGACCTGGTTTCAAACAACGGGTTCATGCCTGACTCGAAGTTTAGGTTCATGTTTGACCTGGTTCAAATGACGGGTTCATGTCTGACTCGAAGTTTAGGTTCATGTTTGACCTGGTTTCAAACAACGGGTTCATATCTGACTTGATGTTTAGGTTCATGTTTGTCCTGGTTTCAAACAACGGGTTCATGTCTGACTCGAAGTTTAGGTTCATGTTTGACCTGGTTTCAAACAACGGGTTCATGCCTGACTCGAAGTTTAGGTTCATGTTTGACCTGGTTTCAAACAACGGGTTCATGTCTGACTTGATGTTTAGGTTCATGTTTGTCCTGGTTTCAAACAACGGGTTCATGTCTGACTCGAAGTTTAGGTTCATGTTTGACCTGGTTTCAAACAACGGGTTCATGCCTGACTCGAAGTTTAGGTTCAGGTTTGACCTGGTTTCAAACGACGGGATCATGTCTGACTCGAAGCTTAGGTTCATGTTTGACCTGGTTCAAATGAAGGGTTCATGTCTGACTCGAAGTTTAGGTTCATGTTTGACCTGGTTTCAAACAACGGGTTCATGTCTGACTCGAAGTTTAGGTTCATGTTTGACCTGGTTTCAAACAACTGGTTCATGTCTGACTCGAAGTTTAGTTTCATGTTTGACCTGAGTTCCAACAACGGGTTCATGTCTGACTCGAAGTTTAGGTTCATGTTTGACCTGGTTTCAAACGACGGGTTCATGTTTGACTTGATGTTTAGGTTCATGTTTGTCCTGGTTTCAAACAACGGGTTCATGTCTGACTCGAAGTTTAGGTTCATGTTTGACCTGGTTTCAAACAACGGGTTCATGTCTGACTCGAAGTTTAGGTTCATGTTTGACCTGGTTTCAAACAACGGGTTCATGTCTGACTTGATGTTTAGGTTCATGTTTGTCCTGGTTTCAAACAACGGGTTCATGTCTGACTCGAAGTTTAGGTTCATGTTTGACCTGGTTTCAAACAACGGGTTCATGCCTGACTCGAAGTTTAGGTTCATGTTTGACCTGGTTTCAAACAACGGGTTCATGTCTGACTTGATGTTTAGGTTCATGTTTGTCCTGGTTTCAAACAACGGGTTCATGTCTGACTCGAAGTTTAGGTTCATGTTTGACCTGGTTTCAAACGACGGGTTCATGTCTGACTTGATGTTTAGGTTCATGTTTGTCCTGTTTTCAAACAACGGGTTCATGTCTGACTCGAAGTTTAGGTTCATGTTTGACCTAGTTTCAAACAACGGGTTCATGTCTGACTCGAAGTTTAGGTTCATGTTTGACCTGGTTCAAATGACGGGTTCATGTCTGACTCGAAGTTTAGGTTCATGTTTGACCTGGTTTCAAACAACAGGTTCATGTCTGACTCGAAGTTTAGGTTCATGTTTGACCTGGTTTCAAACAACAGGTTCATGTCTGACTCGAAGTTTAGGTTCATGTTTGACCTGGTTTCAAACAACGGTTTCATGCCTGACTCGAAGTTTAGGTTCAGGTTTGACCTGGTTTCAAACGACGGGATCATGTCTGACTCGAAGCTTAGGTTCATGTTTGACCTGGTTCAAATGACGGGTTCATGTCTGACTCGAAGTTTAGGTTCATGTTTGACCTGGTTTCAAACAACGGGTTCATGTCTGACTCGAAGTTTAGGTTCATGTTTGACCTCGTTTCAAACAACTGGTTCATGTCTGACTCGAAGTTTAGTTTCATGTTTGACCTGAGTTCCAACAACGGGTTCATGTCTGACTCGAAGTTTAGGTTCATGTTTGACCTGGTTTCAAACGACGGGTTCATGTCTGACTTGATGTTTAGGTTCATGTTTGTCCTGGTTTCAAACAACGGGTTCATGTCTGACTCGAAGTTTAGGTTCATGTTTGACCTGGTTTCAAACAACGGGTTCATGCCTGACTCGAAGTTTAGGTTCATGTTTGACCTGGTTTCAAACAACGGGTTCATATCTGACTTGATGTTTAGGTTCATGTTTGTCCTGGTTTCAAACAACGGGTTCATGTCTGACTCGAAGTTTAGGTTCATGTTTGACCTGGTTTCAAACAACGGGTTCATGCCTGACTCGAAGTTTAGGTTCATGTTTGACCTGGTTTCAAACAACGGGTTCATGTCTGACTTGATGTTTAGGTTCATGTTTGTCCTGGTTTCAAACAACGGGTTCATGTCTGACTCGAAGTTTAGGTTCATGTTTGACCTGGTTTCAAACAACGGGTTCATGCCTGACTCGAAGTTTAGGTTCAGGTTTGACCTGGTTTCAAACGACGGGATCATGTCTGACTCGAAGCTTAGGTTCATGTTTGACCTGGTTCAAATGAAGGGTTCATGTCTGACTCGAAGTTTAGGTTCATGTTTGACCTGGTTTCAAACAACGGGTTCATGTCTGACTCGAAGTTTAGGTTCATGTTTGACCTGGTTTCAAACAACTGGTTCATGTCTGACTCGAAGTTTAGTTTCATGTTTGACCTGAGTTCCAACAACGGGTTCATGTCTGACTCGAAGTTTAGGTTCATGTTTGACCTGGTTTCAAACGACGGGTTCATGTTTGACTTGATGTTTAGGTTCATGTTTGTCCTGGTTTCAAACAACGGGTTCATGTCTGACTCGAAGTTTAGGTTCATGTTTGACCTGGTTTCAAACAACGGGTTCATGTCTGACTCGAAGTTTAGGTTCATGTTTGACCTGGTTTCAAACAACAGGTTCATGTCTGACTCGAAGTTTAGGTTCATGTTTGACCTGGTTTCAAACAACAGGTTCATGTCTGACTCGAAGTTTAGGTTCATGTTTGACCTGGTTTCAAACAACGGGTTCATGCCTGACTCGAAGTTTAGGTTCAGGTTTGACCTGGTTTCAAACGACGGGATCATGTCTGACTCGAAGCTTAGGTTCATGTTTGACCTGGTTCAAATGACGGGTTCATGTCTGACTCGAAGTTTAGGTTCATGTTTGACCTGGTTTCAAACAACGGGTTCATGTCTGACTCGAAGTTTAGGTTCATGTTTGACCTGGTTTCAAACAACTGGTTCATGTCTGACTCGAAGTTTAGTTTCATGTTTGACCTGAGTTCCAACAACGGGTTCATGTCTGACTCGAAGTTTAGGTTCATGTTTGACCTGGTTTCAAACGACGGGTTCATGTCTGACTTGATGTTTAGGTTCATGTTTGTCCTGGTTTCAAACAACGGGTTCATGTCTGACTCGAAGTTTAGGTTCATGTTTGACCTGGTTTCAAACAACGGGTTCATGCCTGACTCGAAGTTTAGGTTCATGTTTGACCTGGTTTCAAACAACGGGTTCATATCTGACTTGATGTTTAGGTTCATGTTTGTCCTGGTTTCAAACAACGGGTTCATGTCTGACTCGAAGTTTAGGTTCATGTTTGACCTGGTTTCAAACAACGGGTTCATGCCTGACTCGAAGTTTAGGTTCATGTTTGACCTGGTTTCAAACAACGGGTTCATGTCTGACTTGATGTTTAGGTTCATGTTTGTCCTGGTTTCAAACAACGGGTTCATGTCTGACTCGAAGTTTAGGTTCATGTTTGACCTGGTTTCAAACAACGGGTTCATGTCTGACTCGAAGTTTAGGTTCATGTTTGACCTGGTTTCAAACAACTGGTTCATGTCTGACTCGAAGTTTAGTTTCATGTTTGACCTGAGTTCCAACAACGGGTTCATGTCTGACTCGAAGTTTAGGTTCATGTTTGACCTGGTTTCAAACGACGGGTTCATGTTTGACTTGATGTTTAGGTTCATGTTTGTCCTGGTTTCAAACAACGGGTTCATGTCTGACTCGAAGTTTAGGTTCATGTTTGACCTGGTTTCAAACAACGGGTTCATGTCTGACTCGAAGTTTAGGTTCATGTTTGACCTGGTTTCAAACAACGGGTTCATGTCTGACTTGATGTTTAGGTTCATGTTTGTCCTGGTTTCAAACAACGGGTTCATGTCTGACTCGAAGTTTAGGTTCATGTTTGACCTGGTTTCAAACAACGGGTTCATGCCTGACTCGAAGTTTAGGTTCATGTTTGACCTGGTTTCAAACAACGGGTTCATGTCTGACTTGATGTTTAGGTTCATGTTTGTCCTGGTTTCAAACAACGGGTTCATGTCTGACTCGAAGTTTAGGTTCATGTTTGACCTAGTTTCAAACAACGGGTTCATGTCTGACTCGAAGTTTAGGTTCATGTTTGACCTGGTTTCACACAACGGGTTCATGTCTGACTCGAAGTTTAAGTTCATGTTTGACCTGGCTTCAAATGACGGGTTCATGTCTAACTCGAAGTTTAGGTTCATGTTTGACCTGGTTTCAAACAACAGGTTCATGTCTGACTCGAAGTTTAGGTTCATGTTTGACCTGGTTTCAAACAACGGGTTCATGTCTGACTTGATGTTTAGGTTCATGTTTGTCCTGGTTTCAAACAACGGGTTCATGTCTGACTCGAAGTTTAGGTTCATGTTTGACCTGGTTTCAAACAACGGGTTCATGCCTGACTCGAAGTTTAGGTTCATGTTTGACCTGGTTTCAAACAACGGGTTCATGTCTGACTTGATGTTTAGGTTCATGTTTGTCCTGGTTTCAAACAACGGGTTCATGTCTGACTCGAAGTTTAGGTTCATGTTTGACCTGGTTTCAAACGACGGGTTCATGTCTGACTTGATGTTTAGGTTCATGTTTGTCCTGTTTTCAAACAACGGGTTCATGTCTGACTCGAAGTTTAGGTTCATGTTTGACCTAGTTTCAAACAACGGGTTCATGTCTGACTCGAAGTTTAGGTTCATGTTTGACCTGGTTCAAATGACGGGTTCATGTCTGACTCGAAGTTTAGGTTCATGTTTGACCTGGTTTCAAACAACAGGTTCATGTCTGACTCGAAGTTTAGGTTCATGTTTGACCTGGTTTCAAACAACAGGTTCATGTCTGACTCGAAGTTTAGGTTCATGTTTGACCTGGTTTCAAACAACGGGTTCATGCCTGACTCAAAGTTTAGGTTCAGGTTTGACCTGGTTTCAAACGACGGGATCATGTCTGACTCGAACCTTAGGTTCATGTTTGACCTGGTTCAAATGACGGGTTCATGTCTGACTCGAAGTTTAGGTTCATGTTTGACCTGGTTTCAAACAACGGGTTCATGTCTGACTCGAAGTTTAGGTTCATGTTTGACCTGGTTTCAAACAACTGGTTCATGTCTGACTCGAAGTTTAGTTTCATGTTTGACCTGAGTTCCAACAACGGGTTCATGTCTGACTCGAAGTTTAGGTTCATGTTTGACCTGGTTTCAAACGACGGGTTCATGTTTGACTTGATGTTTAGGTTCATGTTTGTCCTGGTTTCAAACAACGGGTTCATGTCTGACTCGAAGTTTAGGTTCATGTTTGACCTGGTTTCAAACAACGGGTTCATGTCTGACTCGAAGTTTAGGTTCATGTTTGACCTGGTTTCAAACAACGGGTTCATGTCTGACTTGATGTTTAGGTTCATGTTTGTCCTGGTTTCAAACAACGGGTTCATGTCTGACTCGAAGTTTAGGTTCATGTTTGACCTGGTTTCAAACAACGGGTTCATGCCTGACTCGAAGTTTAGGTTCATGTTTGACCTGGTTTCAAACAACGGGTTCATGTCTGACTTGATGTTTAGGTTCATGCTTGTCCTGGTTTCAAACAACGGGTTCATGTCTGACTCGAAGTTTAGGTTCATGTTTGACCTAGTTTCAAACAACGGGTTCATGTCTGACTCGAAGTTTAGGTTCATGTTTGACCTGGTTTCACACAACGGGTTCATGTCTGACTCGAAGTTTAAGTTCATGTTTGACCTGGCTTCAAATGACGGGTTCATGTCTAACTCGAAGTTTAGGTTCATGTTTGACCTGGTTTCAAACAACAGGTTCATGTCTGACTCGAAGTTTAGGTTCATGTTTAACCTGGTTTCAAACAACGGGTTCATGCCTGACTCGAAGTTTAGGTTCAGGTTTGACCTGGTCTCAAACGACGGGATCATGTCTGACTCGAAGCTTAGGTTCATGTTTGACCTGGCTTCAAATGACAGGTTCATGTCTGACTCGAAGTTTAGGTTCATGTTTGACCTGGTTTCAAACAACTGGTTCATGTCTGACTCGAAGTTTAGGTTCATGTTTGACCTGGTTTCAAACAACGGGTTCATGTCTGACTCGAAGTTTAGGTTCATGTTTGACCTGGTTTCAAACGACTGGTTCATGTCTGACTTGATGTTTAGGTTCATGTTTGTCCTGTTTTCAAACAACGGGTTCATGTCTGACTCGAAGTTTAGGTTCATGTTTGACCTAGTTTCAAACAACGGGTTCATGTCTGACTCGAAGTTTAGGTTCATGTTTGACCTGGTTTCACACAACGGGTTCATGTCTGACTCGAAGTTTAAGTTCATGTTTGACCTGGCTTCAAATGACGGGTTCATGTCTGACTCGAAGTTTAGGTTCATGTTTGACCTGGTTTCAAACAACAGGTTCATGTCTGACTCGAAGTTTAGGTTCATGTTTGACCTGGTTTCAAACAACAGGTTCATGTCTGACTCGAAGTTTAGGTTCATGTTTGACCTGGTTTCAAACAACGGGTTCATGCCTGACTCGAAGTTTAGGTTCAGGTTTGACCTGGTTTCAAACGACGGGATCATGTCTGACTCAAAGCTTAGGTTCATGTTTGACCTGGTTCAAATGACGGGTTCATGTCTGACTCGAAGTTTAGGTTCATGTTTGACCTGGTTTCAAACAACGGGTTCATGTCTGACTCGAAGTTTAGGTTCATGTTTGACCTGGTTTCAAACAACTGGTTCATGTCTGACTCGAAGTTTAGTTTCATGTTTGACCTGAGTTCCAACAACGGGTTCATGTCTGACTCGAAGTTTAGGTTCATGTTTGACCTGGTTTCAAACGACGGGTTCATGTCTGACTTGATGTTTAGGTTCATGTTTGTCCTGGTTTCAAACAACGGGTTCATGTCTGACTCTAAGTTTAGGTTCATGTTTGACCTGGTTTCAAACAACGGGTTCATGCCTGACTCGAAGTTTAGGTTCATGTTTGACCTGGTTTCAAACAACGGGTTCATGTCTGAATTGATGTTTAGGTTCATGTTTGTCCTGGGTTCAAACAACGGGTTCATGTCTGACTCGAAGTTTAGGTTCATATTTGACCTAGTTTCAAACAACGGGTTCATGTCTGACTCGAAGTCTAGGTTCATGTTTGACCTGGTTTCAAACAACGGGTTCATGTTTGACTCGAAGTTTAAGTTCATGTTTGACCTGGATTCAAATGACGGGTTCATGTCTGACTCGAAGTTTAGGTTCATGTTTGACCTTGTTTCAAACAACAGGTTCATGTCTGACTCGAAGTTTAGGTTCATGTTTAACCTAGTTTCAAACAACGGGTTCATGTCTGACTCAAAGTTTAGGTTCAGGTTTGACCTGGTTTCAAACGACGGGTTCGTGTCTGACTCGAAGCTTAGGTTCATGTTTGACCTGGTTCAAATGACGGGTTCATGTCTGACTCGAAGTTTAGGTTCATGTTTGACCTGGTTTCAAACAACTGGTTCATGTCTGACTCGAAGTTTAGTTTCATGTTTGACCTGAGTTCCAACAACGGGTTCATGTCTGACTCGAAGTTTTGGTTCATGTTTGACCTGGTTTCAAACGACGGGTTCATGTCTGACTTGATGTTTAGGTTCATGTTTGTCCTGGTTTCAAACAACGGGTTCATGTCTGACTCGAAGTTTAGGTTCATGTTTGACCTAGTTTCAAACAACGGGTTCATGTCTGACTCGAAGTTTAGGTTCATGTTTGACCTGGTTTCACACAACGGGTTCATGTCGGACTCGAAGTTTAAGTTCATGTTTGACCTGGCTTCAAATGACGAGTTCATGTCTGACTCGAAGTTTAGGTTCATGTTTGACCTGGTTTCAAACAACAGGTTCATGTCTGACTCGAAGTTTAGGTTCATGTTTGACCTGGTTTCAAACAACGGGTTCATGCCTGACTCGAAGTTTAGGTTCAGGTTTGACCTGGTCTCAAACGACGGGATCATGTCTGACTCGAAGCTTAGGTTCATGTTTGACCTGGTTCAAATGACGGGTTCATGTCTGACTCGAAGTTTAGGTTCATGTTTGACCTGGTTTTAAACAACGGGTTCATGTCTGACTCGAAGTTTAGGTTCATGTTTGACCTTGTTTCAAACAACTGGTTCATGTCTGACTCGAAGTTTAGTTTCATGTTTGACCTGAGTTCCAACAACGGGTTCATGTCTGACTCGAAATTTAGGTTCATGTTTGACCTGGTTTCAAATGACGGGTTCATGTCTGACTTCATGTTTAGGTTCATGTTTGTCCTGGTTTCAAACAACGGGTTCATGTCTGACTCGAAGTTTAGGTTCATGTTTGACCTGGTTTCAAACAACGGTTTCATGCCTGACTCGAAGTTTAGGTTCATGTTTGACCTGGTTTCAAACAACGGGTTCATGTCTGACTTGATGTTTAGGTTCATGTTTGACCTAGTTTTAAACAACGGGTTCAAGTCTGACTCGAAGTCAAGGTTCATGTTTGACCTGGTTTCAAACAACGGGTTCATGTTTGACTCGAAGTTTAAGTTCATGTTTGACCTGGATTCAAATGACGGGTTCATGTCTGACTCGAAGTTTAGGTTCATGTTTGACCTTGTTTCAAACAACAGGTTCATGTCTGGCTCGAAGTTTAGGTTCATGTTTAACCTAGTTTCAAACAACGGGTTCATGTCTGACTCAAAGTTTAGGTTCAGGTTTGACCTGGTTTCAAACGACGGGTTCGTGTCTGACTCGAAGCTTAGGTTCATGTTTGACCTGGTTCAAATGACGGGTTCATGTCTGACTCGAAGTTTAGGTTCATGTTTGACCTGGTTTCAAACAACTGGTTCATGTCTGACTCGAAGTTTAGTTTCATGTTTGACCTGAGTTCCAACAACGGGTTCATGTCTGACTCGAAGTTTAGGTTCATGTTTGACCTAGTTTCAAACAACGGGTTCAAGTCTGACTCGAAGTCTAGGTTCATGTTTGACCTGGTTTCAAACAACGGGTTCATGTTTGACTCGAAGTTTAAGTTCATGTTTGACCTGGATTCAAATGACGAGTTCATGTCTGACTCGAAGTTTAGGTTCATGTTTGACCTTGTTTCAAACAACAGGTTCATGTCTGACTCGAAGTTTAGGTTCATGTTTAACCTAGTTTCAAACAACGGGTTCATGTCTGACTCAAAGTTTAGGTTCAGGTTTGACCTGGTTTCAAACGACGGGTTCGTGTCTGACTCGAAGCTTAGGTTCATGTTTGACCTGGTTCAAATGACGGGTTCATGTCTGACTCGAAGTTTAGGTTCATGTTTGACCTGATTTCAAACAACTGGTTCATGTCTGACTCGAAGTTTAGTTTCATGTTTGACCTGAGTTCCAACAACGGGTCATGTCTGACTCGAAGTTTAGGTTCATGTTTGACCTGGTTTCAAACGACGGGTTAATGTCTGACTTGATGTTTAGGTTCATGTTTGTCCTAGTTTCAAACAACGGGTTCATGTCTCACTCGAAGTTTAGGTTCATGTTTGACCTGGTTTCAAACAACAGGTTCATGTCTGACTCGAAGTTTAGGTTCATGTTTGACCTGGTTTCAAACAACGGGTTCATGTCTGACTCGAAGTTTAGGTTCATGTTTGACCTGGTTTCAAACGACGGGTTCATGTCTGACTTGATGTTTAGGTTCATGTTTGTCCTGGTTTCAAACAACGGGTTCATGTCTGACTCGATGCTTAGGTTCATGTTTGACCTGGTTCAAATGACGAGTTCATGTCAGACTCGAAGTTTAGGTTCATGTTTGACCTAGTTTCAAACAACGGGTTCAAGTCTGGCTCGAAGTTTAGTTTCATGTTTGACCTGAGTTCCAACAACGGGTTCATGTCTGACTCGAAGTTTAGGTTCATGTTTGACCTAGTTTCAAACAACGAGTTCATGTCTGACTCGAAGTTTAGGTTCATGTTTGACCTGGTTTCACACAACGGGTTCATGTCTGACTCGAAGTTTAAGTTCATGTTTGACCTGGCTTCAAATGACGGGTTCATGTCTGACTCGAAGTTTAGGTTCATGTTTCACCTGGTTTCAAACAACAGGTTCATGTCTGACTCGAAGTTTAGGTTCATGTTTCACCTGGTTTCAAACAACAGGTTCATGTCTGACTCGAAGTTTAGGTTCATGTTTGACCTGGTTTCAAACAACGGGTTCATGCCTGACTCGAAGTTTAGGTTCAGGTTTGACCTGGTTTTAAACGACGGGATCATGTCTGACTCGATGCTTAGGTTCATGTTTGACCTGGTTCAAATGACGGGTTCATGTCGGACTCGAAGTTTAGGTTCATGTTTGACCTGGTTTCAAACAACGGGTTCATGTCTGACTCGAAGTTTAGGTTCATGTTTGACCTGGTTTCAAACAACTGGTTCATGTCTGACTCGAAGTTTAGGTTCATGTTTGACCTGGTTTCAAACAACGGGTTCATGTCTGACTCGAAGTTTAGGTTCATGTTTGACCTGGTTTCAAACGACGGGTTCATGTCTGACTTGATGTTTAGGTTCATGTTTGTCCTGGTTTCAAACAACGGGTTCATGTCTGACTCGATGCTTAGGTTCATGTTTGACCTGGTTCAAATGACGAGTTCATGTCAGACTCGAAGTTTAGGTTCATGTTTGACCTAGTTTCAAACAACGGGTTCAAGTCTGGCTCGAAGTTTAGTTTCATGTTTGACCTGAGTTCCAACAACGGGTTCATGTCTGACTCGAAGTTTAGGTTCATGTTTGACCTAGTTTCAAACAACGAGTTCATGTCTGACTCGAAGTTTAGGTTCATGTTTGACCTGGTTTCACACAACGGGTTCATGTCTGACTCGAAGTTTAAGTTCATGTTTGACCTGGCTTCAAATGACGGGTTCATGTCTGACTCGAAGTTTAGGTTCATGTTTCACCTGGTTTCAAACAACAGGTTCATGTCTGACTCGAAGTTTAGGTTCATGTTTCACCTGGTTTCAAACAACAGGTTCATGTCTGACTCGAAGTTTAGGTTCATGTTTGACCTGGTTTCAAACAACGGGTTCATGCCTGACTCGAAGTTTAGGTTCAGGTTTGACCTGGTTTTAAACGACGGGATCATGTCTGACTCGATGCTTAGGTTCATGTTTGACCTGGTTCAAATGACGGGTTCATGTCGGACTCGAAGTTTAGGTTCATGTTTGACCTGGTTTCAAACAACGGGTTCATGTCTGACTCGAAGTTTAGGTTCATGTTTGACCTGGTTTCAAACAACTGGTTCATGTCTGACTCGAAGTTTAGTTTCATGTTTGACCTGAGTTCCAACAACGGGTTCATGTCTGACTCGAAGTTTAGGTTCATGTTTGACCTGGTTTCAAACGACGGGTTCATGTCTGACTTGATGTTTAGGTTCATGTTTGTCCTGGTTTCAAACAACGGGTTCATGTCTGACTCGAAGTTTAGGTTCATGTTTGACCTGGTTTCAAACAACGGGTTCATGTCTGACTTGATGTTTAGGTTCATGTTTGTCCTGGTTTCAAACAACGGGTTCATGTCTGACTTGAAGTTTAGGTTCATGTTTGACCTAGTTTCAAACAACGGGTTCATGTCTGACTCGAAGTCTAGGTTCATGTTTGACCTGGTTTCAAACAACGGGTTCATGTTTGACTCGAAGTTTAAGTTCATGTTTGACCTGGATTCAAATGACGGGTTCATGTCTGACTCGAAGTTTAGGTTCATGTTTGACCTTGTTTCAAACAACAGGTTCATGTCTGACTCGAAGTTTAGGTTCATGTTTAACCTAGTTTCAAACAACGGGTTCATGTCTGACTCAAAGTTTAGGTTCAGGTTTGACCTGGTTTCAAACGACGGGTTCGTGTCTGACTCGAAGCTTAGGTTCATGTTTGACCTGGTTCAAATGACGGGTTCATGTCTGACTCGAAGTTTAGGTTCATGTTTGACCTGGTTTCAAACAACTGGTTCATGTCTGACTCGAAGTTTAGTTTCATGTTTGACCTGAGTTCCAACAACGGGTTCATGTCTGACTCGAAGTTTAGGTTCATGTTTGACCTGGTTTCAAACGACGGGTTCATGTCTGACTTGATGTTTAGGTTCATGTTTGTCCTGGTTTCAAACAACGGGTTCATGTCTGACTCGAAGTTTAGGTTCATGTTTGACCTAGTTTCAAACAACGGGTTCATGTCTGACTCGAAGTTTAGGTTCATGTTTGACCTGGTTTCACACAACGGGTTCATGTCTGACTCGAAGTTTAAGTTCATGTTTGACCTGGCTTCAAATGACGGGTTCATGTCTGACTCGAAGTTTAGGTTCATGTTTGACCTGGTTTCAAACAACAGGTTCATGTCTGACTCAAAGTTTAGGTTCATGTTTCACCTGGTTTCAAACAACAGGTTCATGTCTGACTCGAAGTTTAGGTTCATGTTTGACCTGGTTTCAAACAACGGGTTCATGCCTGACTCGAAGTTTAGGTTCAGGTTTGACCTGGTTTCAAACGACGGGATCATGTCTGACTCGATGCTTAGGTTCATGTTTGACCTGGTTTAAATGACGGGTTCATGTCTGACTCGAAGTTTAGGTTCATGTTTGACCTGGTTTCAAACAACGGGTTCATGTCTGACTCGAAGTTTAGGTTCATGTTTGACCTGGTTTCAAACAACTGGTTCATGTCTGACTCGAAGTTTAGTTTCATGTTTGACCTGAGTTCCAACAACGGGTTCATGTCTGACTCGAAGTTTAGGTTCATGTTTGACCTGGTTTCAAACGACGGGTTCATGTCTGACTTGATGTTTAGGTTCATGTTTGTCCTAGTTTCAAACAACGGGTTCATGTCTGACTCGATGTTTAGGTTCATGTTTGACCTGGTTTCAAACAACGGGTTCATGCCTGACTCGAAGTTTAGGTTCATGTTTGACCTGGTTTCAAACAACGGGTTCATGTCTGACTTGATGTTTAGGTTCATGTTTATCCTGGTTTCAAACAACGGGTTCATGTCTGACTCGAAGTTTAGGTTCATGTTTGACCTAGTTTCAAACAACGGGTTCATGTCTGACTCGAAGTCTAGGTTCATGTTTGACCTGGTTTCAAACAACGGGTTCATGTTTGACTCGAAGTTTAAGTTCATGTTTGACCTGGATTCAAATGACGGGTTCATGTCTGACTCGAAGTTTAGGTTCATGTTTGACCTTGTTTCAAACAACAGGTTCATGTCTGACTCAAAGTTTAGGTTCATGTTTAACCTAGTTTCAAACAACGGGTTCATGTCTGACTCAAAGTTTAGGTTCAGGTTTGACCTGGTTTCAAACGACGGGTTCGTGTCTGACTCGAAGCTTAGGTTCATGTTTGACCTGGTTCAAATGACGGGTTCATGTCTGACTCGAAGTTTAGGTTCATGTTTGACCTGGTTTCAAACAACTGGTTCATGTCTGACTCGAAGTTTAGTTTCATGTTTGACCTGAGTTCCAACAACGGGTTCATGTCTGACTCGAAGTTTAGGTTCATGTTTGACCTGGTTTCAAACGACGGGTTCATGTCTGACTTGATGTTTAAGTTCATGTTTGTCCTGGTTTCAAACAACGGGTTCATGTCTGACTCGAAGTTTAGGTTCATGTTTGACCTAGTTTCAAACAACAGGTTCATGTCTGACTCGAAGTTTAGGTTCATGTTTGACCTGGTTTCACACAACGGGTTCATGTCTGACTCGAAGTTTAAGTTCATGTTTGACCTGGCTTCAAATGACGGGTTCATGTCTGACTCGAAGTTTAGGTTCATGTTTGACCTGGTTTCAAACAACAGGTTCATGTCTGACTCGAAGTTTAGGTTCATGTTTGAGCTGGTTTCAAACAACGGGTTCATGCCTGACTCGAAGTTTAGGTTCAGGTTTGACCTGGTCTCAAACGACGGGATCATGTCTGACTCGAAGCTTAGGTTCATGTTTGACCTGGTTCAAATGACGGGTTCATGTCTGACTCGAAGTTTAGGTTCATGTTTGACCTGGTTTCAAACAACGGGTTCATGTCTGACTCGAAGTTTAGGTTCATGTTTGACCTGGTTTCAAACAACGGGTTCATGTTTGACTCGAAGTTTAAGTTCATGTTTGACCTGGATTCAAATGACGGGTTCATGTCTGACTCGAAGTTTAGGTTCATGTTTGACCTTGTTTCAAACAACAGGTTCATGTCTGACTCGAAGTTTAGGTTCATGTTTAACCTAGTTTCAAACAACGGGTTCATGTCTGACTCAAAGTTTAGGTTCAGGTTTGACCTGGTTTCAAACGACGGGTTCGTGTCTGACTCGAAGCTTAGGTTCATGTTTGACCTGGTTCAAATGACGGGTTCATGTCTGACTCGAAGTTTAGGTTCATGTTTGACCTGGTTTCAAACAACTGGTTCATGTCTGACTCGAAGTTTAGTTTCATGTTTGACCTGAGTTCCAACAACGGGTTCATGTCTGACTCGAAGTTTAGGTTCATGTTTGACCTGGTTTCAAACGACGGGTTCATGTCTGACTTGATGTTTAGGTTCATGTTTGTCCTGGTTTCAAACAACGGGTTCATGTCTGACTCGAAGTTTAGGTTCATGTTTGACCTAGTTTCAAACAACGGGTTCATGTCTGACTCGAAGTTTAGGTTCATGTTTGACCTGGTTTCACACAACGGGTTCATGTCTGACTCGAAGTTTAAGTTCATGTTTGACCTGGCTTCAAATGACGGGTTCATGTCTGACTCGAAGTTTAGGTTCATGTTTGACCTGGTTTCAAACAACAGTTTCATGTCTGACTCGAAGTTTAGGTTCATGTTTCACCTGGTTTCAAACAACAGGTTCATGTCTGACTCGAAGTTTAGGTTCATGTTTGACCTGGTTTCAAACAACGGGTTCATGCCTGACTCGAAGTTTAGGTTCAGGTTTGACCTGGTTTCAAACGACGGGATCATGTCTGACTCGATGCTTAGGTTCATGTTTGACCTGGTTCAAATGACGGGTTCATGTCTGACTCGAAGTTTAGGTTCATGTTTGACCTGGTTTCAAACAACGGGTTCATGTCTGACTCGAAGTTTAGGTTCATGTTTGACCTGGTTTCAAACAACTGGTTCATGTCTGACTCGAAGTTTAGTTTCATGTTTGACCTGAGTTCCAACAACGGGTTCATGTCTGACTCGAAGTTTAGGTTCATGTTTGACCTGGTTTCAAACGACGGGTTCATGTCTGACTTGATGTTTAGGTTCATGTTTGTCCTAGTTTCAAACAACGGGTTCATGTCTGACTCGATGTTTAGGTTCATGTTTGACCTGGTTTCAAACAACGGGTTCATGCCTGACTCGAAGTTTAGGTTCATGTTTGACCTGGTTTCAAACAACGGGTTCATGTCTGACTTGATGTTTAGGTTCATGTTTATCCTGGTTTCAAACAACGGGTTCATGTCTGACTCGAAGTTTAGGTTCATGTTTGACCTAGTTTCAAACAACGGGTTCATGTCTGACTCGAAGTCTAGGTTCATGTTTGACCTGGTTTCAAACAACGGGTTCATGTTTGACTCGAAGTTTAAGTTCATGTTTGACCTGGATTCAAATGACGGGTTCATGTCTGACTCGAAGTTTAGGTTCATGTTTGACCTTGTTTCAAACAACAGGTTCATGTCTGACTCAAAGTTTAGGTTCATGTTTAACCTAGTTTCAAACAACGGGTTCATGTCTGACTCAAAGTTTAGGTTCAGGTTTGACCTGGTTTCAAACGACGGGTTCGTGTCTGACTCGAAGCTTAGGTTCATGTTTGACCTGGTTCAAATGACGGGTTCATGTCTGACTCGAAGTTTAGGTTCATGTTTGACCTGGTTTCAAACAACTGGTTCATGTCTGACTCGAAGTTTAGTTTCATGTTTGACCTGAGTTCCAACAACGGGTTCATGTCTGACTCGAAGTTTAGGTTCATGTTTGACCTGGTTTCAAACGACGGGTTCATGTCTGACTTGATGTTTAAGTTCATGTTTGTCCTGGTTTCAAACAACGGGTTCATGTCTGACTCGAAGTTTAGGTTCATGTTTGACCTAGTTTCAAACAACGGGTTCATGTCTGACTCGAAGTTTAGGTTCATGTTTGACCTGGTTTCACACAACGGGTTCATGTCTGACTCGAAGTTTAAGTTCATGTTTGACCTGGCTTCAAATGACGGGTTCATGTCTGACTCGAAGTTTAGGTTCATGTTTGACCTGGTTTCAAACAACAGGTTCATGTCTGACTCGAAGTTTAGGTTCATGTTTGAGCTGGTTTCAAACAACGGGTTCATGCCTGACTCGAAGTTTAGGTTCAGGTTTGACCTGGTCTCAAACGACGGGATCATGTCTGACTCGAAGCTTAGGTTCATGTTTAACCTGGTTCAAATGACGGGTTCATGTCTGACTCGAAGTTTAGGTTCATGTTTGACCTGGTTTCAAACAACGGGTTCATGTCTGACTCGAAGTTTAGGTTCATGTTTGACCTGGTTTCAAACAACTGGTTCATGTCTGACTCGAAGTTTAGTTTCATGTTTGACCTGAGTTCCAACAACGGGTTCATGTCTGACTCGAAGTTTAGGTTCATGTTTGACCTGATTTCAAACGACGGGTTCATGTCTGACTTGATGTTTAGGTTCATGTTTGACCTGGCTTCAAATGACGGGTTCATGTCTGACTCGAAGTTTAGGTTCATGTTTGACCTGGTTTCAAACAACAGGTTCATGTCTGACTCGAAGTTTAGGTTCATGTTTGACCTGGTTTCAAACGACGGGTTCATGTCTGACTCGAAGCTTAGGTTCATGTTTGACCTGGTTCAAATGACGGGTTCATGTCTGACTCGAAGTTTAGGTTCATGTTTGACCTGGTTTCAAACAACGGGTTCATGTCTGACTCGAAGTTTAGGTTCATGTTTGCCCTGGTTTCAAACGACGGGTTCATGTCTGACTTGATGTTTAGGTTCATGTTTGTCCTGGTTTCAAACAACGGGATCATGTCTGACTCGAAGTTTAGGTTCATGTTTGACCTAATTTCAAACAACGGGTTCATGTCTGACTCGAAGTTTAGGTTCATGTTTGACCTGGTTTCAAACAACGGGTTCATGTCTGACTCGAAGTTTAAGTTCATGGTTGACCTGGCTTCAAATGACGGGTTCATGTCTGACTCGAAGTTTAGGTTCATGTTTGACCTGGTTTCAAACAACAGGTTCATGTCTGACTCGAAGTTTAGGTTCATGTTTGACCTGGTTTCAAACAACGGGTTCATGTCTGACTCGAAGTTTAGGTTCAGGTTTGACCTGGTTTCAAACGACGGGATCATGTCTGACTCGAAGCTTAGGTTCATGCTTGACCTGGTTCAAATGACGGGTTCATGTCTGACTCGAAGTTTAGGTTCATGTTTGACCTGGTTTCAAACAACGGGTTCATGTCAGACTCGAAGTTTAGGTTCATGTTTGACTTGGTTTCAAACAACTGGTTCAAGTCTGACTCCAAGTTTAGTTTCATGTTTGACCTGAGTTCCAACAACGGGTTCATGTCTGACTCGAAGTTTAGGTTCATGTTTGACCTGGTTTCAAACGACGGGTTCATGTCTGACTTGATGTTTAGGTTCATGTTTGTCCTGGTTTCAAACAACGGGTTCATGTCTGAATCGAAGTTTAGGTTCATGTTTGACCTGGTTTCAAACAACGGGTTCATGCCTGACTCGAAGTTTAGGTTCATGTTTGACCTGGTTTCAAACAACGGGTTCATGTCTGACTTGATGTTTAGGTTCATGTTTGTCCTGGTTTCAAACAACGGGTTCATGTCTGACTCGAAGTTTAGGTTCATGTTTGACCTAGTTTCAAACAACGGGTTCATGTTTGACTCGAAGTCTAGGGTCATGTTTGACCTGGTTTCAAACAACGGGTTCATGTCTGACTCGAAGTTTAAGTTCATGTTTGACCTGGATTCAAATGACGGGTTCATGTCTGACTCGGAGTTTAGGTTCAGTTTTGACCTTGTTTCAAACAACAGGTTCATGTCTGACTCGAAGTTTAGGTTCATGTTTAACCTAGTTTCAAACAACGGGTTCATGTCTGACTCAAAGTTTAGGTTCAGGTTTGACCTGGTTTCAAACGACGGGTTCGTGTCTGACTCGAAGCTTAGGTTCATGTTTGACCTGGTTCAAATGACGGGTTCATGTCTGACTCGAAGTTTAGGTTCATGTTTGACCTGGTTTCAAACAACTGGTTCATGTCTGACTCGAAGTTTAGTTTCATGTTTGACCTGAGTTCCAACAACGGGTTCATGTCTGACTCGAAGTTTAGGTTAATGTTTGACCTGGTTTCAAACGACGGGTTCATGTCTGACTTAATATTTAGGTTCATGTTTGTCCTGGTTTCAAACAACGGGTTCATGTCTGACTCGAAGTTTAGGTTCATGTTTGACCTAGTTTCAAACAACGGGTTCATGTTTGACTCGAAGTCTAGGTTCATGTTTGACCTGGTTTCAAACAACGGGTTCATGTCTGACTCGAAGTTTAAGTTCATGTTTGACCTGGATTCAAATGACGGGTTCATGTCTGACTCGAAGTTTAGGTTCAGTTTTGACCTTGTTTCAAACAACAGGTTCATGTCTGACTCGAAGTTTAGGTTCATGTTTAACCTAGTTTCAAACAACGGGTTCATGTCTGACTCAAAGTTTAGGTTCAGGTTTGACCTGGTTTCAAACGACGGGTTCGTGTCTGACTCGAAGCTTAGGTTCATGTTTGACCTGGTTCAAATGAAGGGTTCATGTCTGACTCGAAGTTTAGGTTCATGTTTGACCTGGTTTCAAACAACTGGTTCATGTCTGACTCGAAGTTTAGTTTCATGTTTGACCTGAGTTCCAACAACGGGTTCATGTCTGACTCGAAGTTTAGGTTAATGTTTGACCTGGTTTCAAACGACGGGTTCATGTCTGACTTAATATTTAGGTTCATGTTTGTCCTGGTTTCAAACAACGGGTTCATGTCTGACTCGAAGTTTAGGTTCATGTTTGACCTGGTTTCAAACGACGGGTTCATGTCTGACTCGAAGTTTAGGTTCATGTTCGACCTGGTTTCAAACAACGGGTTCATGTCTGACTCGAAGTTTAGGTTCATGTTTGACCTGGTTTCAAACAACGGGTTCATGTCTGACTCGAAGTTTAGGTTCAGGTTTGACCTGGTTTCAAACGACGGGTTCATGTCTGACTCGAAGCTTAGGTTCATGTTTCACCTGGTTCAAATGACTGGTTCATGTCTGACTCGAAGTTTAGGTTCATGTTTGACCTGGTTTCAAACAACGGGTTCATGTCTGACTCGAAGTTTAAGTTCATGGTTGACCTGGCTTCAAATGACGGGTTCATGTCTGACTCGAAGTTTAGGTTCATGTTTGACCTGGTTTCAAACAACAGGTTCATGTCTGACTCGAAGTTTAGGTTCATGTTTGACCTGGTTTCAAACAACGGGTTCATGCCTGACTCGAAGTTTAGGTTCATGTTTGACCTGGTTTCAAACAACTGGTTCATGTCTGACTCGAAGTTTAGTTTCATGTTTGACCTGAGTTCCAACAACGGGTTCATGTCTGACTCGAAGTTTAGGTTCATGTTTGACCTGGTTTCAAACGACGGGTTCATGTCTGACTTGATGTTTAGGTTCATGTTTGTCCTGGTTTCAAACAACGGGTTCATGTCTGACTCTAAGTTTAGGTTCATGTTTGACCTGGTTTCAAACAACGGGTTCATGCCTGACTCGAAGTTTAGGTTCATGTTTGACCTGGTTACAAACAACGGGTTCATGTCTGAATTGATGTTTAGGTTCATGTTTGTCCTGGTTTCAAACAACGGGTTCATGTCTGACTCGAAGTTTAGGTTCATATTTGACCTAGTTTCAAACAACGGGTTCATGTCTGACTCGAAGTCTAGGTTCATGTTTGACCTGGTTTCAAACAACGGGTTCATGTTTGACTCGAAGTTTAAGTTCATGTTTGACCTGGATTCAAATGATGGGTTCATGTCTGACTCGAAGTTTAGGTTCATGTTTGACCTTGTTTCAAACAACAGGTTCATGTCTGACTCGAAGTTTAGGTTCATGTTTAACCTAGTTTCAAACAACGGGTTCATGTCTGACTCAAAGTTTAGGTTCAGGTTTGACCTGGTTTCAAACGACGGGTTCGTGTCTGACTCGAAGCTTAGGTTCATGTTTGACCTGGTTCAAATGACGGGTTCATGTTTGACTCGAAGTTTAGGTTCATGTTTGACCTGGTTTCAAACAACTGGTTCATGTCTGACTCGAAGTTTAGTTTCATGTTTGACCTGAGTTCCAACAACGGGTTCATGTCTGACTCGAAGTTTAGGTTCATGTTTGACCTGGTTTCAAACGACGGGTTCATGTCTGACTTGATGTTTAGGTTCTTGTTTGTCCTGGTTTCAAACAACGGGTTCATGTCTGACTCGAAGTTTAGGTTCATGTTTGACCTAGTTTCAAACAACGGGTTCATGTCTGACTCGAAGTTTAGGTTCATGTTTGACCTGGTTTCACACAACGGGTTCATGTCTGACTCGAAGTTTAAGTTCATGTTTGACCTGGCTTCAAATGACGAGTTCATGTCTGACTCGAAGTTTAGGTTCATGTTTGACCTGGTTTCAAACAACAGGTTCATGTCTGACTCGAAGTTTAGGTTCATGTTTGACCTGGTTTCAAACAACGGGTTCATGCCTGACTCGAAGTTTAGGTTCAGGTTTGACCTGGTCTCAAACGACGGGATCATGTCTGACTCGAAGCTTAGGTTCATGTTTGACCTGGTTCAAATGACGGGTTCATGTCTGACTCGAAGTTTAGGTTCATGTTTGACCTGGTTTTAAACAACGGGTTCATGTCTGACTCGAAGTTTAGGTTCATGTTTGACCTGGTTTCAAACAACTGGTTCATGTCTGACTCGAAGTTTAGTTTCATGTTTGACCTGAGTTCCAACAACGGGTTCATGTCTGACTCGAAATTTAGGTTCATGTTTGACCTGGTTTCAAACGACGGGTTCATGTCTGACTTCATGTTTAGGTTCATGTTTTTCCTGGTTTCAAACAACGGGTTCATGTCTGACTCGAAGTTTAGGTTCATGTTTGACCTGGTTTCAGACAACGGTTTCATGCCTGACTCGAAGTTTAGGTTCATGTTTGACCTGGTTTCAAACAACGGGTTCATGTCTGACTTGATGTTTAGGTTCATGTTTGACCTAGTTTCAAACAACGGGTTCAAGTCTGACTCGAAGTCAAGGTTCATGTTTGACCTGGTTTCAAACAACGGGTTCATGTTTGACTCGAAGTTTAAGTTCATGTTTGACCTGGATTCAAATGACGGGTTCATGTCTGACTCGAAGTTTAGGTTCATGTTTGACCTTGTTTCAAACAACAGGTTCATGTCTGACTCGAAGTTTAGGTTCATGTTTAACCTAGTTTCAAACAACGGGTTCATGTCTGACTCAAAGTTTAGGTTCAGGTTTGACCTGGTTTCAAACGACGGGTTCGTGTCTGACTCGAAGCTTAGGTTCATGTTTGACCTGGTTCAAATGACGGGTTCATGTCTGACTCGAAGTTTAGGTTCATGTTTGACCTGATTTCAAACAACTGGTTCATGTCTGACTCGAAGTTTAGTTTCATGTTTGACATGAGTTCCAACAACGGGTCATGTCTGACTCGAAGTTTAGGTTCATGTTTGACCTGGTTTCAAACGACGGGTTCATGTCTGACTTGATGTTTAGGTTCATGTTTGTCCTGGTTTCAAACAACGGGTTCATGTCTCACTCGAAGTTTAGGTTCATGTTTGACCTAGTTTCAAACAACGGGTTCATGTCTGACTCGAAGTTTAGGTTCATGTTTGACCTGGTTTCACACAACGGGTTCATGTCTGACTCGAAGTTTAAGTTCATGTTTGACCTGGCTTCAAATGACGGGTTCATGTCTGACTCGAAGTTTAGGTTCATGTTTGACCTGGTTTCAAACAACAGGTTCATGTCTGACTCGAAGTTTAGGTTCATGTTTGACCTGGTTTCAAACAACGGGTTCATGTCTGACTCGAAGTTTAGGTTCATGTTTGACCTGGTTTCAAACGACGGGTTCATGTCTGACTTGATGTTTAGGTTCATGTTTGTCCTGGTTTCAAACAACGGGTTCATGTCTGACTCGATGCTTAGGTTCATGTTTGACCTGGTTCAAATGACGAGTTCATGTCAGACTCGAAGTTTAGGTTCATGTTTGACCTAGTTTCAAACAACGGGTTCAAGTCTGACTCGAAGTTTAGTTTCATGTTTGACCTGAGTTCCAACAACGGGTTCATGTCTGACTCGAAGTTTAGGTTCATGTTTGACCTAGTTTCAAACAACGGGTTCATGTCTGACTCGAAGTTTAGGTTCATGTTTGACCTGGTTTCACACAACGGGTTCATGTCTGACTCGAAGTTTAAGTTCATGTTTGACCTGGCTTCAAATGACGGGTTCATGTCTGACTCGAAGTTTAGGTTCAGGTTTGACCTGGTTTCAAACGACGGGTTCGTGTCTGATTCGAAGCTTAGGTTCATGTTTGACCTGGTTCAAATGACGGGTTCATGTCTGACTCGAAGTTTAGGTTCATGTTTGACCTGGTTTCAAACAACTGGTTCATGTCTGACTCGAAGTTTAGTTTCATGTTTGACCTGAGTTCCAACAACGGGTTCATGTCTGACTCGAAGTTTAGGTTCATGTTTGACCTAGTTTCAAACAACGGGTTCAAGTCTGACTCGAAGTCTAGGTTCGTGTTTGACCTTGTTTCAAACAACAGGCTCATGTCTGACTCGAAGTTTAGGTTCATGTTTAACCTAGTTTCAAACAACGGGTTCATGTCTGACTCAAAGTTTAGGTTCAGGTTTGACCTGGTTTCAAACGACGGGTTCGTGTCTGACTCGAAGCTTAGGTTCATGTTTGACCTGGTTCAAATGACGGGTTCATGTCTGACTCGAAGTTTAGGTTCATGTTTGACCTGATTTCAAACAACTGGTTCATGTCTGACTCGAAGTTTAGTTTCATGTTTGACATGAGTTCCAACAACGGGTCATGTCTGACTCGAAGTTTAGGTTCATGTTTGACCTGGTTTCAAACGACGGGTTCATGTCTGACTTGATGTTTAGGTTCATGTTTGTCCTGGTTTCAAACAACGGGTTCATGTCTCACTCGAAGTTTAGGTTCATGTTTGACCTAGTTTCAAACAACGGGTTCATGTCTGACTCGAAGTTTAGGTTCATGTTTGACCTGGTTTCACACAACGGGTTCATGTCTGACTCGAAGTTTAAGTTCATGTTTGACCTGGCTTCAAATGACGGGTTCATGTCTGACTCGAAGTTTAGGTTCATGTTTGACCTGGTTTCAAACAACAGGTTCATGTCTGACTCGAAGTTTAGGTTCATGTTTGACCTGGTTTCAAACAACGGGTTCATGTCTGACTCGAAGTTTAGGTTCATGTTTGACCTGGTTTCAAACGACGGGTTCATGTCTGACTTGATGTTTAGGTTCATGTTTGTCCTGGTTTCAAACAACGGGTTCATGTCTGACTCGATGCTTAGGTTCATGTTTGACCTGGTTCAAATGACGAGTTCATGTCAGACTCGAAGTTTAGGTTCATGTTTGACCTAGTTTCAAACAACGGGTTCAAGTCTGACTCGAAGTTTAGTTTCATGTTTGACCTGAGTTCCAACAACGGGTTCATGTCTGACTCGAAGTTTAGGTTCATGTTTGACCTAGTTTCAAACAACGGGTTCATGTCTGACTCGAAGTTTAGGTTCATGTTTGACCTGGTTTCACACAACGGGTTCATGTCTGACTCGAAGTTTAAGTTCATGTTTGACCTGGCTTCAAATGACGGGTTCATGTCTGACTCGAAGTTTAGGTTCATGTTTGACCTGGTTTCAAACAACAGGTTCATGTCTGACTCGAAGTTTAGGTTCATGTTTCACCTGGTTTCAAACAACAGGTTCATGTCTGACTCGAAGTTTAGGTTCATGTTTGACCTGGTTTCAAACAACGGGTTCATGCCTGACTCGAAGTTTAGGTTCAGGTTTGACCTGGTTTCAAACGACGGGATCATGTCTGACTCGATGCTTAGGTTCATGTTTGACCTGGTTCAAATGACGGGTTCATGTCTGACTCGAAGTTTAGGTTCATGTTTGACCTGGTTTCAAACAACGGGTTCATGTCTGACTCGAAGTTTAGGTTCATGTTTGACCTGGTTTCAAACAACTGGTTCATGTCTGACTCGAAGTTTAGTTTCATGTTTGACCTGAGTTCCAACAACGGGTTCATGTCTGACTCGAAGTTTAGGTTCATGTTTGACCTGGTTTCAAACGACGGGTTCATGTCTGACTTGATGTTTAGGTTCATGTTTGTCCTGGTTTCAAACAACGGGTTCATGTCTGACTCGAAGTTTAGGTTCATGTTTGACCTGGTTTCAAACAACGGGTTCATGCCTGACTCGAAGTTTAGGTTCATGTTTGACCTGGTTTCAAACAGCGGGTTCATGTCTGACTTGATGTTTAGGTTCATGTTTGTCCTGGTTTCAAACAACGGGTTCATGTCTGACTCGAAGTTTAGGTTCATGTTTGACCTAGTTTCAAACAACGGGTTCATGTCTGACTCGAAGTCTAGGTTCATGTTTGACCTGGTTTCAAACAACGGGTTCATGTTTGACTCGAAGTTTAAGTTCATGTTTAACCTGGATTCAAATGACGGGTTCATGTCTGACTCGAAGTTTAGGTTCATGTTTGACCTTGTTTCAAACAACAGGTTCATGTCTGACTCGAAGGTTAGGTTCATGTTTAACCTAGTTTCAAACAACGGGTTCATGTCTGACTCAAAGTTTAGGTTCAGGTTTGACCTGGTTTCAAACGACGGGTTCGTGTCTGACTCGAAGCTTAGGTTCATGTTTGACCTGGTTCAAATGACGGGTTCATGTCTGACTCGAAGTTTAGGTTCATGTTTGACCTGGTTTCAAACAACTGGTTCATGTCTGACTCGAAGTTTAGTTTCATGTTTGACCTGAGTTCCAACAACGGGTTCATGTCTGACTCGAAGTTTAGGTTCATGTTTGACCTGGTTTCAAACGACGGGTTCATGTCTGACTTGATGTTTAGGTTCATGTTTGTCCTGGTTTCAAACAACGGGTTCATGTCTGACTCGAAGTTTAGGTTCATGTTTGACCTAGTTTCAAACAACGGGTTCATGTCTGACTCGAAGTTTAGGTTCATGTTTGACCTAGTTTCAAACAACGGGTTCATGTCTGACTCGAAGTCTAGGTTCATGTTTGACCTGGTTTCAAACAACGGGTTCATGTTTGACTCGAAGTTTAAGTTCATGTTTAACCTGGATTCAAATGACGGGTTCATGTCTGACTCGAAGTTTAGGTTCATGTTTGACCTTGTTTCAAACAACAGGTTCATGTCTGACTCGAAGGTTAGGTTCATGTTTAACCTAGTTTCAAACAACGGGTTCATGTCTGACTCAAAGTTTAGGTTCAGGTTTGACCTGGTTTCAAACGACGGGTTCGTGTCTGACTCGAAGCTTAGGTTCATGTTTGACCTGGTTCAAATGACGGGTTCATGTCTGACTCGAAGTTTAGGTTCATGTTTGACCTGGTTTCAAACAACTGGTTCATGTCTGACTCGAAGTTTAGTTTCATGTTTGACCTGAGTTCCAACAACGGGTTCATGTCTGACTCGAAGTTTAGGTTCATGTTTGACCTGGTTTCAAACGACGGGTTCATGTCTGACTTGATGTTTAGGTTCATGTTTGTCCTGGTTTCAAACAACGGGTTCATGTCTGACTCGAAGTTTAGGTTCATGTTTGACCTAGTTTCTAACAACGGGTTCATGTCTGACTCGAAGTTTAGGTTCATGTTTGACCTGGTTTCACACAACGGGTTCATGTCTGACTCGAAGTTTAAGTTCATGTTTGACCTGGCTTCAAATGACGGGTTCATGTCTGACTCGAAGTTTAGGTTCGTGTTTGACCTGGTTTCAAACAACAGGTTCATGTCTGACTCGAAGTTTAGGTTCATGTTTCACCTGGTTTCAAACAACAGGTTCATGTCTGACTCGAAGTTTAGGTTCATGTTTGACCTGGTTTCAAACAACGGGTTCATGCCTGACTCGAAGTTTAGGTTCAGGTTTGACCTGGTTTCAAACGACGGGATCATGTCTGACTCGATGCTTAGGTTCATGTTTGACCTGGTTCAAATGACGGGTTCATGTCTGACTCGAAGTTTAGGTTCATGTTTGACCTGGTTTCAAACAACGGGTTCATGTCTGACTCGAAGTTTAGGTTCATGTTTGACCTGGTTTCAAACAACTGGTTCATGTCTGACTCGAAGTTTAGTTTCATGTTTGACCTGAGTTCCAACAACGGGTTCATGTCTGACTCGAAGTTTAGGTTCATGTTTGACCTGGTTTCAAACGACGGGTTCATGTCTGACTTGATGTTTAGGTTCATGTTTGTCCTGGTTTCAAACAACGGGTTCATGTCTGACTCGATGTTTAGGTTCATGTTTGACCTGGTTTCAAACAACGGGTTCATGCCTGACTCGAAGTTTAGGTTCATGTTTGACCTGGTTTCAAACAACGGGTTCATGTCTGACTTGATGTTTAGGTTCATGTTTATCCTGGTTTCAAACAACGGGTTCATGTCTGACTCGAAGTTTAGGTTCATGTTTGACCTAGTTTCAAACAACAGGTTCATGTCTGACTCGAAGTCTAGGTTCATGTTTGACCTGGTTTCAAACAACGGGTTCATGTTTGACTCGAAGTTTAAGTTCATGTTTGACCTGGATTCAAATGACGGGTTCATGTCTGACTCGAAGTTTAGGTTCATGTTTGACCTTGTTTCAAACAACAGGTTCATGTCTGACTCGAAGTTTAGGTTCATGTTTAACCTAGTTTCAAACAACGGGTTCATGTCTGACTCAAAGTTTAGGTTCAGGTTTGACCTGGTTTCAAACGACGGGTTCGTGTCTGACTCGAAGCTTAGGTTCATGTTTGACCTGGTTCAAATGACGGGTTCATGTCTGACTCGAAGTTTAGGTTCATGTTTGACCTGGTTTCAAACAACTGGTTCATGTCTGACTCGAAGTTTAGTTTCATGTTTGACCTGAGTTCCAACAACGGGTTCATGTCTGACTCGAACTTTAGGTTCATGTTTGACCTGGTTTCAAACGACGGGTTCATGTCTGACTTGATGTTTAAGTTCATGTTTGTCCTGGTTTCAAACAACGGGTTCATGTCTGACTCGAAGTTTAGGTTCATGTTTGACCTAGTTTCAAACAACGGGTTCATGTCTGACTCGAAGTTTAGGTTCATGTTTGACCTGGTTTCACACAACGGGTTCATGTCTGACTCGAAGTTTAAGTTCATGTTTGACCTGGCTTCAAATGACGGGTTCATGTCTGACTCGAAGTTTAGGTTCATGTTTGACCTGGTTTCAAACAACAGGTTCATGTCTGACTCGAAGTTTAGGTTCATGTTTGAGCTGGTTTCAAACAACGGGTTCATGCCTGACTCGAAGTTTAGGTTCAGGTTTGACCTGGTCTCAAACGACGGGATCATGTCTGACTCGAAGCTTAGGTTCATGTTTAACCTGGTTCAAATGACGGGTTCATGTCTGACTCGAAGTTTAGGTTCATGTTTGACCTGGTTTCAAACAACGGGTTCATGTCTGACTCGAAGTTTAGGTTCATGTTTGACCTGGTTTCAAACAACTGGTTCATGTCTGACTCGAAGTTTAGTTTCATGTTTGACCTGAGTTCCAACAACGGGTTCATGTCTGACTCGAAGTTTAGGTTCATGTTTGACCTGATTTCAAACGACGGGTTCATGTCTGACTTGATGTTTAGGTTCATGTTTGACCTGGCTTCAAATGACGGGTTCATGTCTGACTCGAAGTTTAGGTTCATGTTTGACCTGGTTTCAAACAACAGGTTCATGTCTGACTCGAAGTTTAGGTTCATGTTTGACCTTGTTTCAAACGACGGGTTCATGTCTGACTCGAAGCTTAGGTTCATGTTTGACCTGGTTCAAATGACGGGTTCATGTCTGACTCGAAGTTTAGGTTCATGTTTGACCTGGTTTCAAACAACGGGTTCATGTCTGACTCGAAGTTTAGGTTCATGTTTGCCCTGGTTTCAAACGACGGGTTCATGTCTGACTTGATGTTTAGGTTCATGTTTGTCCTGGTTTCAAACAACGGGATCATGTCTGACTCGAAGTTTAGGTTCATGTTTGACCTAGTTTCAAACAACGGGTTCATGTTTGACTCGAAGTTTAGGTTCATGTTTGACCTGGTTTCAAACAACGGGTTCATGTCTGACTCGAAGTTTAAGTTCATGGTTGACCTGGCTTCAAATGACGGGTTCATGTCTGACTCGAAGTTTAGGTTCATGTTTGACCTGGTTTCAAACAACAGGTTCATGTCTGACTCGAAGTTTAGGTTCATGTTTGACCTGGTTTCAAACAACGGGTTCATGTCTGACTCGAAGTTTAGGTTCAGGTTTGACCTGGTTTCAAACGACGGGATCATGTCTGACTCGAAGCTTAGGTTCATGCTTGACCTCGTTCAAATGACGGGTTCATGTCTGACTCGAAGTTTAGGTTCATGTGTGACCTGGTTTCAAACAACGGGTTCATGTCAGACTCGAAGTTTAGGTTCATGTTTGACTTGGTTTCAAACAACTGGTTCAAGTCTGACTCCAAGTTTAGTTTCATGTTTGACCTGAGTTCCAACAACGGGTTCATGTCTGACTCGAAGTTTAGGTTCATGTTTGACCTGGTTTCAAACGACGGGTTCATGTCTGACTTGATGTTTAGGTTCATGTTTGTCCTGGTTTCAAATAACGGGTTCATGTCTGAATCGAAGTTTAGGTTCATGTTTGACCTGGTTTCAAACAACGGGTTCATGCCTGACTCGAAGTTTAGGTTCATGTTTGACCTGGTTTCAAACAACGGGTTCATGTCTGACTTGATGTTTAGGTTCATGTTTGTCCTGGTTTCAAACAACGGGTTCATGTCTGACTCGAAGTTTAGGTTCATGTTTGACCTAGTTTCAAACAACGGGTTCATGTTTGACTCGAAGTCTAGGTTCATGTTTGACCTGGTTTCAAACAACGGGTTCATGTCTGACTCGAAGTTTAAGTTCATGTTTGACCTGGATTCAAATGACGGGTTCATGTCTGACTCGAAGTTTAGGTTCAGTTTTGACCTTGTTTCAAACAACAGGTTCATGTCTGACTCGAAGTTTAGGTTCATGTTTAACCTAGTTTCAAACAACGGGTTCATGTCTGACTCAAAGTTTAGGTTCAGGTTTGACCTGGTTTCAAACGACGGGTTCGTGTCTGACTCGAAGCTTAGGTTCATGTTTGACCTGGTTCAAATGACGGGTTCATGTCTGACTCGAAGTTTAGGTTCATGTTTGACGTGGTTTCAAACAACTGGTTCATGTCTGACTCGAAGTTTAGTTTCATGTTTGACCTGAGTTCCAACAACGGGTTCATGTCTGACTCGAAGTTTAGGTTAATGTTTGACCTGGTTTCAAACGACGGGTTCATGTCTGACTTAATATTTAGGTTCATGTTTGTCCTGGTTTCAAACAACGGGTTCATGTCTGACTCGAAGTTTAGGTTCATGTTTGACCTGGTTTCAAACGACGGGTTCATGTCTGACTCGAAGTTTAGGTTCATGTTCGACCTGGTTTCAAACAACGGGTTCATGTCTGACTCGAAGTTTAGGTTCATGTTTGACCTGGTTTCAAACAACGGGTTCATGTCTGACTCGAAGTTTAGGTTCAGGTTTGACCTGGTTTCAAACGACGGGTTCATGTCTGACTCGAAGCTTAGGTTCATGTTTCACCTGGTTCAAATGACTGGTTCATGTCTGACTCGAAGTTTAGGTTCATGTTTGACCTGGTTTCAAACAACGGGTTCATGTTTGACTCAAAGTTTAGGTTCATGTTTGACCTGGTTTCAAACGACGGGTTCATGTCTGACTTGATGTTTAGATTCATGTTTGACATGGTTTCAAACAACGGGTTCATGTCTAACTCGAAGTTTAGGTTCATGTTTGACCTGGCTTCAAATGACGGGCTCATGTCTGACTCGAAGTTTAGGTTCATGTTTGACCTGGTTTCAAACAACAGGTTCATGTCTGACTCGAAGTTTAGGTTCATGTTTGACCTGGTTTCAAACAACGGGTTCATGTCTGACTCGAAGTTTAGGTTCAGGTTTGACCTGGTTTCAAACGACGGGTTCATGTCTGACTCGAAGCTTAGGTTCATGTTTGACCTAGTTCAAATGACGGGTTCATGTCTGACTCGAAGTTTAGGTTCATGTTTGACCTGGTTTCAAACAACGGGTTCATGTCTGACTCGAAGTTTAGGTTCATGTTTGACTTAGTTTCAAACAACGGGTTCATGTCTGACTCGAAGTCTAGGTTCATGTTTGACCTGGTTTCAAACAACGGGTTCATGTCTGACTCGAAGTTTAAGTTCATGTTTGACCTGGATTCAAATGACGGGTTCATGTCTGACTCGAAGTTTTGGTTCATGTTTGACCTTGTTTCAAACAACAGGTTCATGTCTGACTCGAAGTTTAGGTTCATGTTTTACCTAGTTTTAAACAACGGGTTCATGTCTGACTCAAAGTTTAGGTTCAGGTTTGACCTGGTTTCAAACGACGGGTTCATGTCTGACTCGAAGCTTAGGTTCATGTTTGACCTGGTTCAAATGACGGGTTCATGTCTGACTCGAAGTTTAGGTTCATGTTTGATCTGGTTTCAAACAACTGGTTCATGTCTGACTCGAAGTTTAGTTTCATGTTTGACCTGAGTTCCAACAACGGGTTCATGTCTGACTCGAAGTTTAGGTTCATGTTTGACCTGGTTTCAAACGACGGGTTCATGTCTGAGTTGATGTTTAGGTTCATGTTTGTCCTGGTTTCAAACAACGGGTTCATGTCTGACTCGAAGTTTAGGTTCATGATTGACCTAGTTTCAAACAACGGGTTCATGTCTGACTCGAAGTTTAGGTTCATGTTTGACCTGGTTTCAAAGAACGGGTTCATGTCTGACTCGAAGTTTAAGTTCATGTTTGACCTGGCTTCAAATGACGGGTTCATGTCTGACTCGAAGTTTAGGTTCATGTTTGACCTGGTTTCAAACAACAGGTTCATGTCTGACTCGAAGTTTAGGTTCATGTTTGACCTGGTTTCAAACAACGGGTTCATGTCTGACTCGAAGTTTAGGTTCGGGTTTGACCTGGTTTCAAACGACGGGTTCATGTCTGACTCGAAGCTTAGGTTCATGTTTGACCTGGTTCAAATGACGGGTTCATGTCTGACTCGAAGTTTAGGTTCATGTTTGACCTGGTTTCAAACAACGGGTTCATGTCTGACTCGAAGTTTAGGTTCATGTTTGACCTGGTTTCAAACAACTGGTTCATGTCTGACTCGAAGTTTAGTTTCATGTTTGACCTGAGTTCCAACAACGGGTTCATGTCTGACTCGAAGTTTAGGTTCATGTTTGACCTGATTTCAAACGACGGGTTCATGTCTGACTTGATGTTTAGGTTCATGTTTGACCTGGCTTCAAATGACGGGTTCATGTCTAACTCGAAGTTTAGGTTCATGTTTGACCTGGTTTCAAACAACAGGTTCATGTCTGACTCGAAGTTTAGGTTCATGTTTGACCTGGTTTCAAACGACGGGTTCATGTCTGATTCGAAGCTTAGGTTCATGTTTGACCTGGTTCAAATGACGGGTTCATGTCTGACTCGAAGTTTAGGTTCATGTTTGACCTGGTTTCAAACAACGGGTTCATGTCTGACTCGAAGTTTAGGTTCATGTTTGCCCTGGTTTCAAACGACGGGTTCATGTTTTACTTGATGTTTAGGTTCATGTTTGTCCTGGTTTCAAACAACGGGTTCATGTCTGACTCGAAGTTTAGGTTCATGTTTGACCTAGTTTCAAACAACGGGTTCATGTCTGACTCGAAGTTTAGGTTCATGTTTGACCTGGTTTCAAACAACGGGTTCATGTCTGATTCGAAGTTTAAGTTCATGGTTGACCTGGCTTCAAATGACGGGTTCATGTCTGACTCGAAGTTTAGGTTCATGTTTGACCTGGTTTCAAACAACAGGTTCATGTCTGACTCGAAGTTTAGGTTCATGTTTGACCTGGTTTCAAACAACGGGTTCATGTCTGACTCGAAGTTTAGGTTCAGGTTTGACCTGGTTTCAAACGACGGGATCATGTCTGACTCGAAGCTTAGGTTCATGTTTGACCTGGTTCAAATGACGGGTTCATGTCTGACTCGAAGTTTAGGTTCATGTTTGACCTGGTTTCAAACAACGGGTTCATGTCAGACTCGAAGTTTAGGTTCATGTTTGACCTGGTTTCAAACAACTGGTTCATGTCTGACTCCAAGTTTAGTTTCATGTTTGACCTGAGTTCCAACAACGGGTTCATGTCTGACTCGAAGTTTTGGTTCATGTTTGACCTGGTTTCAAACGACGGGTTCATGTCTGACTTGATGTTTAGGTTCATGTTTGTCCTGGTTTCAAACAACGGGTTCATGTCTGAATCGAAGTTTAGGTTCATGTTTGACCTGGTTTCAAACAACGGGTTCATGCCTGACTCGAAGTTTAGGTTCATGTTTGACCTGGTTTCAAACAACGGGTTCATGTCTGACTTGATGTTTAGGTTCATGTTTGTCCTGGTTTCAAACAACAGGTTCATCTCTGACTCGAAGTTTAGGTTCATGTTTGACCTAGTTTCAAACAACGGGTTCATGTTTGACTCGAAGTCTAGGTTCATGTTTGACCTGGTTTCAAACAACGGGTTCATGTCTGACTCGAAGTTTAAGTTCATGTTTGACCTAGATTCAAATAACGGGTTCATGTCTGACTCGAAGTTTAGGTTCAGTTTTGACCTTGTTTCAAACAACAGGTTCATGTCTGACTCGAAGTTTAGGTTCATGTTTAACCTAGTTTCAAACAACGGATTCATGTCTGACTCAAAGTTTAGGTTCAGGTTTGACCTGGTTTCAAACGACGGGTTCGTGTCTGACTCGAAGCTTAGGTTCATGTTTGACCTGGTTCAAATGACGGGTTCATGTCTGACTCGAAGTTTAGGTTCATGTTTGACCTGGTTTCAAACAACTAGTTCATGTCTGACTCGAAGTTTAGTTTCATGTTTGACCTGAGTTCCAACAACGGGTTCATGTCTGACTCGAAGTTTAGGTTCATGTTTGACCTGGTTTCAAACGACGGGTTCATGTCTGACTTAATATTTAGGTTCATGTTTGTCCTGGTTTCAAACAACGGGTTCATGTCTGACTCGAAGTTTAGGTTCATGTTTGACCTGGTTTCAAACGACGGGTTCATGTCTGACTCGAAGTTTAGGTTCATGTTCGACCTGGTTTAAAACAACGGGTTCATGTCTGACTCGAAGTTTAGGTTCATGTTTGACCTGGTTTCAAACAACGGGTTCATGTCTGACTCGAAGTTTAGGTTCAGGTTTGACCTGGTTTCAAACGACGGGTTCATGTCTGACTCGAAGCTTAGGTTCATGTTTCACCTGGTTCAAATGACTGGTTCATGTCTGACTCGAAGTTTAGGTTCATGTTTGACCTGGTTTCAAACAACGGGTTCATGTTTGACTCAAAGTTTAGGTTCATGTTTGACCTGGTTTCAAACGACGGGTTCATGTCTGACTTGATGTTTAGATTCATGTTTGACCTGGTTTCAAACAACGGGTTCATGTCTGACTCGAAGTTTAGGTTCATGTTTGACCTGGCTTCAAATGACGGGTTCATGTCTGACTTGAAGTTTAGGTTCATGTTTGACCTGGTTTCAAACAACAGGTTCATGTCTGACTCGAAGTTTAGGTTCATGTTTGACCTGGTTTCAAACAACGGGTTCATGTCTGACTCGAATTTTAGGTTCAGGTTTGACCTGGTTTCAAACGACGGGTTCATGTCTGACTCGAAGCTTAGGTTCATGTTTGACCTAGTTCAAATGACGGGTTCATGTCTGACTCGAAGTTTAGGTTCATGTTTGACCTGGTTTCAAACAACGGGTTCATGTTTGACTCAAAGTTTAGGTTCATGTTTGACCTGGTTTCAAACGACGGGTTCATGTCTGACTTGATGTTTAGATTCATGTTTGACCTGGTTTCAAACAACGGGTTCATGTCTGACTCGAAGTTTAGGTTCATGTTTGACTTAGTTTCAAACAACGGGTTCATGTCTGACTCGAAGTCTAGGTTCATGTTTGACCTGGTTTCAAACAACGGGTTCATGTCTGACTCGAAGTTTAAGTTCATGTTTGACCTGGATTCAAATGACGGGTTCATGTCTGACTCGAAGTTTTGGTTCATGTTTGACCTTGTTTCAAACAACAGGTTCATGTCTGACTCGAAGTTTAGGTTCATGTTTTACCTAGTTTCAAACAACGGGTTCATGTCTGACTCAAAGTTTAGGTTCAGGTTCGACCTGGTTTCAAACGTGGGGTCATGTCTGACTCGAAGCTTAGGTTCATGTTTGACCTGGTTCAAATGACGGGTTCATGTCTGACTCGAAGTTTAGGTTCATGTTTGACCTGGTTTCAAACAACTGGTTCATGTCTGACTCGAAGTTTAGTTTCATGTTTGACCTGAGTTCCAACAACGGGTTCATGTCTGACTCGAAGTTTAGGTTCATGTTTGACCTGGTTTCAAACGACGGGTTCATGTCTGAGTTGATGTTTAGGTTCATGTTTGTCCTGGTTTCAAACAACGGGTTCATGTCTGACTCGAAGTTTAGGTTCATGTTTGACCTAGTTTCAAACAACGGGTTCATGTCTGACTCGAAGTTTAGGTTCATGTTTGACCTGGTTTCAAACAACGGGTTCATGTCTGACTCGAAGTTTAAGTTCATGTTTGACCTGGCTTCAAATGACGGGTTCATGTCTGACTCGAAGTTTTGGTTCATGTTTGACCTTGTTTCAAACAACAGGTTCATGTCTGACTCGAAGTTTAGGTTCATGTTTTACCTAGTTTCAAACAACGGGTTCATGTCTGACTCAAAGTTTAGGTTCAGGTTTGACCTGGTTTCAAACGTCGGGTTCATGTCTGACTCGAAGCTTAGGTTCATGTTTGACCTGGTTCAAATGACGGGTTCATGTCTGACTCGAAGTTTAGGTTCATGTTTGACCTGGTTTCAAACAACTGGTTCATGTCTGACTCGAAGTTTAGTTTCATGTTTGACCTGAGTTCCAACAACGGGTTCATGTCTGACTCGAAGTTTAAGTTCATGTTTGACCTGGCTTCAAATGACGGGTTCATGTCTGACTCGATGTTTAGGATCATGTTTGACCTGGTTTCAAACAACGGGTTCATGTCTGACTCGAAGTTTAGGTTCATGTTTGACCTTGTTTCAAACGACGGGTTCATGTCTGTCTCGATGTTTAGGTTCATGTTTGACCTGGTTTTAAACAACGAGTTCATGTCTGACTCGAAGTTTAGTTTCATGTTTGACCTGAGTTCCAACAACGGGTTCATGTCTGACTCGAAGTTTAGGTTCATGTTTGACCTGGTTTCAAACAACAGGTTCATGTCTGACTCGAAGTTTAGATTCATGTTTGACCTGGTTTCAAACAACGGGTTCATGTCTGACTCGAAGTTTAGGTTCATGTTTGACCTAGTTTCAAACAACGGGTTCATGTCTGACTCGAAGTTTAGGTTCATGTTTGACCTGGTTTCAAACAACGGGTTCATGTCTGACTCGAAGTTTAAGTTCATGTTTGACCTGGCTTCAAATGACGGGTTCATGTCTGACTCGATGTTTAGCATCACATTTGACCTGGTTTCAAACAACGGGTTCATGTCTGACTCGAAGTTTAGGTTCATGTTTGACCTTGTTTCAAACGACGGGTTCATGTCTGTCTCGATGTTTAGGTTCATGTTTGACTTGGTTTTAAACAACGAGTTCATGTCTGACTCGAAGTTTAGTTTCATGTTTGACCTGAGTTCCAACAACGGGTTCATGTCTGACTCGAAGTTTAGGTTCATGTTTGACCTGGTTTCAAACAACAGGTTCATGTCTGACTCGAAGTTTAGATTCATGTTTGACCTGGTTTCAAACAACGGGTTCATGTCTGACTCGAAGCTTAGGTTCATGTTTGTCCTAGTTTCAAACAACGGGTTCATTTCTGACTCGAAGTTTAGGTTCATGTTTGACCAAGTTTCAAACAACGGGTTCATGTCTGACTCGAAGTTTAGGTTCATGTTTGACCTGGTTTCAAACAACGGGTTCTTGTCTGACTCGAAGTTTAAGTTCATGTTTGACTTGGCTTCAAATGACGGGTTCATATATGACTCGAAGTTTAGGTTCATGTTTGACCTGGTTTCAAACAACAGGTTCATGTCTGACTCGAAGTTTAGGTTCATGTTTGACCTGGTTTCAAACAACGGGTTCATGTCTAACTCGAAGTTTAGGTTCAGGTTTGACCTGGTTTCAAACGACGGCTTCATGTCTGACTCGAAGCTTAGGTTCATGTTTGACCTGGTTCAAATGACGGGTTCATGTCTGATTCGAAGTTTAGGTTCATGTTTGACCTGGTTTCAAACAACGGGTTCATGTCTGACTCAAAGTTTAGGTTCATGTTTGACCTGGCTTCAAACGACGGGTTCATGTCTGACTTGATGTTTAGGTTCATGTTTGACCTGGTTTCAAACAACGGGTTCATGTCTGACTCGAAGTTTAGGTTCATGTTTGACCTAGTTTCAAACAACGGGTTCATGTCTGACTCGAAGTTTAGGTTCATGTTTGACCTAGTTTCAAACGACGGGTTCATGTCTGACTCGAAGCTTAGGTTCATGTTTGACCTGGTTCAAATGACGGGTTCATGTCTGACTCGAAGTTTAGGTTCATGTTTGACCTGGTTTCAAACAACTGGTTCATGTCTGACTCGAAGTTTAGTTTCATGTTTGACCTGAGTTCCAACAACGGGTTCATGTCTGACTCGAAGTTTAGGTTCATGTTTGACCTGGTTTCAAACGACGGGTTCATGTCTGAGTTGATGTTTATGTTCATGTTTGTCCTGGTTTCAAACAACGGGTTCATGTCTGACTCGAAGTTTAGGTTCATGTTTGACCCAGTTTCAAACAACGGGTTCATGTCTGACTCGAAGTTTAGGTTCATGTTTGACCTGGTTTCAAAGAACGGGTTCATGTCTGACTCGAAGTTTAAGTTCATGTTTGACCTGGCTTCAAATGACGGGTTCATGTCTGACTCGAAGTTTAGGTTCATGTTTGACCTGGTTTCAAACAACAGGTTCATGTCTGACTCGAAGTTTAGGTTCATGTTTGACCTGGTTTCAAACAACGGGTTCATGTTTGACTCAAAGTTTAGGTTCATGTTTGACCTGGTTTCAAACGACGGGTTCATGTCTGACTTGATGTTTAGATTCATGTTTGACCTGGTTTCAAACAACGGGTTCATGTCTGACTCGAAGGTTAGGTTCATGTTTGACTTAGTTTCAAACAACGGGTTCATGTCTGACTCGAAGTCTAGGTTCATGTTTGACCTGGTTTCAAACAACGGGTTCATGTCTGACTCGAAGTTTAAGTTCATGTTTGACCTGGCTTCAAATGACGGGTTCATGTCTGACTCAAAGTTTAGGTTCATGTTTAACCTTGTTTCAAACAACAGGTTCATGTCTGACTCGATGTTTAGGATCATGTTTGACCTGGTTTCAAACAACGGGTTCATGTCTGACTCGAAGTTTAAGTTCATATTTGACCTGGTTTCAAATGACGGGTTCATGTCTGACTCGACGCTTAGGATCATGTTTGACCTGGTTTCAAACAACGGGTTCATGTCTGACTCGAAGATTAGGTTCATGTTTGACCTGGTTTCAAACAACTGGTTCATGTCTGACTCGAATCTTAGTTTCATGTTTGACCTGAGTTCCAACAACGGGTTCATGTCTGACTCGAAGTTTAGGTTCATGTTTGATCTGGTTTCAAACAACGGGTTCATGTCTGAGTTGATGTTTAGGTTCATGTTTGTCCTGGTTTCAAACAACGGGTTCATGTCTGACTCGAAGTTTAGGTTCATGTTTGACCTAGTTTCAAACAACGGGTTCAGGTCTGACTCGAAGTTTAGGTTCATGTTTGACCTGGTTTCAAACAACGGGTTCATGTCTGACTCGAAGTTTAAGTTCATGTTTGACCTGGCTTCAAGTGACGGGTTCATGTCTGACTCGAAGTTTAGGTTCATGTTTGACCTGGTTTCAAACAACAGGTTCATGTCTGACTCGAAGTTTAGGTTCATGTTTGACCTGGTTTCAAACAACGGGTTCATGTTTGACTCGAAGTTTAGGTTCAGGTTTGACCTGGTTTCAAACGACGGGTTCATGTCTGACTCGAATCTTAGGTTCATGTTTGACCTGGTTCAAATGACGGGTTCATGTCTGACTCGAAGTTTAGGTTCATGTTTGACCTGGTTTCAAACAACGGGTTCATGTCTGACTCAAAGTTTAGGTTCATGTTTGACCTGGTTTCAAACGACGGGTTCATGTCTGACTTGATGTTTAGATTCATGTTTGACCTGGTTTCAAACAACGGGTTCATGTCTGACTCGAAGTTTAGGTTCATGTTTGACCTAGTTTCAAACAACGGGTTCATGTCTGACTCGATGTTTAGGTTCATGTTTGACCTGGTTTCAAACAACGGGTTCATGTCTGACTCGAAGTTTAAGTTCATGTTTGACCTGGCTTCAAATGACGGGTTCATGTCTGACTCGATGTTTAGGATCATGTTTGACCTGGTTTCAAACAACGGGTTCATGTCTGACTCGAAGTTTAGGGTCATGTTTGACCTTGTTTCAAACGACGGGTTCATGTCTGTCTCGATGTTTAGGTTCATGTTTGACCTGGTTTTAAACAACGAGTTCATGTCTGACTCGAAGTTTAGTTTCATGTTTGACCTGGTTTCAAACAACAGGTTCATGTCTGACTCGAAGTTTAGGTTCATGTTTGACCTGGTTTCAAACAACGGGTTCATGTTTGACTCAAAGTTTAGGTTCATGTTTGACCTGGTTTCAAACGACGGGTTCATGTCTGACTTGATGTTTAGATTCATGTTTGACCTGGTTTCAAACAACGGGTTCATGTCTGACTCGAAGGTTAGGTTCATGTTTGACTTAGTTTCAAACAACGGGTTCATGTCTGACTCGAAGTCTAGGTTCATGTTTGACCTGGTTTCAAACAACGGGTTCATGTCTGACTCGAAGTTTAAGTTCATGTTTGACCTGGCTTCAAATGACGGGTTCATGTCTGACTCAAAGTTTAGGTTCATGTTTAACCTTGTTTCAAACAACAGGTTCATGTCTGACTAGATGTTTAGGATCATGTTTGACCTGGTTTCAAACAACGGGTTCATGTCTGACTCGAAGTTTAAGTTCATGTTTGACCTGGTTTCAAATGACGGGTTCATGTCTGACTCGACGCTTAGGATCATGTTTGACCTGGTTTCAAACAACGGGTTCATGTCTGACTCGAAGATTAGGTTCATGTTTGACCTGGTTTCAAACAACTGGTTCATGTCTGACTCGAATCTTAGTTTCATGTTTGACCTGAGTTCCAACAACGGGTTCATGTCTGACTCGAAGTTTAGGTTCATGTTTGACCTGGTTTCAAATAACGGGTTCATGTCTGAGTTGATGTTTAGGTTCATGTTTGTCCTGGTTTCAAACAACGGGTTCATGTCTGACTCGAAGTTTAGGTTCATGTTTGACCTAGTTTCAAACAACGGGTTCAGGTCTGACTCGAAGTTTAGGTTCATGTTTGACCTGGTTTCAAACAACGGGTTCATGTCTGACTCGAAGTTTAAGTTCATGTTTGACCTGGCTTCAAATGACGGGTTCATGTCTGACTCGAAGTTTAGGTTCATGTTTGACCTGGTTTCAAACAACAGGTTCATGTCTGACTCGAAGTTTAGGTTCATGTTTGACCTGGTTTCAAACAACGGGTTCATGTTTGACTCGAAGTTTAGGTTCAGGTTTGACCTGGTTTCAAACGACGGGTTCATGTCTGACTCGAATCTTAGGTTCATGTTTGACCTGGTTCAAATGACGGGTTCATGTCTGACTCGAAGTTTAGGTTCATGTTTGACCTGGTTTCAAACAACGGGTTCATGTCTGACTCAAAGTTTAGGTTCATGTTTGACCTGGTTTCAAACGACGGGTTCATGTCTGACTTGATGTTTAGATTCATGTTTGACCTGGTTTCAAACAACGGGTTCATGTCTGACTCGAAGTTTAGGTTCATGTTTGACCTAGTTTCAAACAACGGGTTCATGTCTGACTCGATGTTTAGGTTCATGTTTGACCTGGTTTCAAACAACGGGTTCATGTCTGACTCGAAGTTTAAGTTCATGTTTGACCTGGCTTCAAATGACGGGTTCATGTCTGACTCGATGTTTAGGATCATGTTTGACCTGGTTTCAAACAACGGGTTCATGTCTGACTCGTAGTTTAGGTTCATGTTTGACCTTGTTTCAAACGACGGGTTCATGTCTGTCTCGATGTTTAGGTTCATGTTTGACCTGGTTTTAAACAACGAGTTCATGTCTGACTCGAAGTTTAGTTTCATGTTTGACCTGAGTTCCAACAACGGGTTCATGTCTGACTCGAAGTTTAGGTTCATGTTTGACCTGGTTTCAAACAACGGGTTCATGTCTGACTCGAAGTTTAGGTTCATGCTTGACCTGGTTTCAAACGACGGGTTCATGTCTGACTCGAAGCTTAGGTTCATGTTTGTCCTGGTTTCAAACAACGGGTTCATTTCTGACTCGAAGTTTAGGTTCATGTTTGACCAAGTTTCAAACAACGGGTTCATGTCTGACTCGAAGTTTAGGTTCATGTTTGACCTGGTTTCAAACAACGGGTTCTTGTCTGACTCGAAGTTTAAGTTCATGTTTGACCTGGCTTCAAATGACGGGTTCATGTATGACTCGAAGTTTAGGTTCATGTTTGACCTGGTTTCAAACAACAGGTTCATGTCTGACTCGATGTTTAGGTTCATGTTTGACCTGGTTTCAAACAACGGGTTCATGTCTGACTCGAAGTTTAAGTTCATGTTTGACCTGGCTTCAAATGACGGGTTCATGTCTGACTCGATGTTTAGGATCATGTTTGACCTGGTTTCAAACAACGGGTTCATGTCTGACTCGAAGTTTAGGTTCATGTTTGACCTTGTTTCAAACGACGGGTTCATGTCTGTCTCGATGTTTAGGTTCATGTTTGACCTGGTTTTAAACAACGAGTTCATGTCTGACTCGAAGTTTAGTTTCATGTTTGAACTGAGTTCCAACAACGGGTTCATGTCTGACTCGAAGTTTAGGTTCATGTTTGACCTGGTTTCAAACAACAGGTTCATGTCTGACTCGAAGTTTAGATTCATGTTTGACCTGGTTTCAAACAACGGGTTCATGTCTGACTCGAAGTTTAGGTTCATGTTTGACCTAGTTTCAAACAACGGGTTCATGTCTGACTCGAAGTTTAGGTTCATGTTTGACCTGGTTTCAAACAACGGGTTCATGTCTGACTCGAAGTTTAAGTTCATGTTTGACCTGGCTTCAAATGACGGGTTCATGTCTGACTCGATGTTTAGCATCACGTTTGACCTGGTTTCAAACAACGGGTTTATGTCTGACTCGAAGTTTAGGTTCATGTTTGACCTTGTTTCAAACGACGGGTTCATGTCTGTCTCGATGTTTAGGTTCATGTTTGACTTGGTTTTAAACAACGAGTTCATGTCTGACTCGAAGTTTAGTTTCATGTTTGACCTGAGTTCCAACAACGGGTTCATGTCTGACTCGAAGTTTAGGTTCATGTTTGACCTGGTTTCAAACAACAGGTTCATGTCTGACTCGAAGTTTAGATTCATGTTTGACCTGGTTTCAAACAACGGGTTCATGTCTGACTCGAAGCTTAGGTTCATGTTTGTCCTAGTTTCAAACAACGGGTTCATTTCTGACTCGAAGTTTAGGTTCATGTTTGACCAAGTTTCAAACAACGGGTTCATGTCTGACTCGAAGTTTAGGTTCATGTTTGACCTGGTTTCAAACAACGGGTTCTTGTCTGACTCGAAGTTTAAGTTCATGTTTGACTTGGCTTCAAATGACGGGTTCATATATGACTCGAAGTTTAGGTTCATGTTTGACCTGGTTTCAAACAACAGGTTCATGTCTGACTCGAAGTTTAGGTTCATGTTTGACCTGGTTTCAAACAACGGGTTCATGTCTAACTCGAAGTTTAGGTTCAGGTTTGACCTGGTTTCAAACAACGGCTTCATGTCTGACTCGAAGCTTAGGTTCATGTTTGACCTGGTTCAAATGACGGGTTCATGTCTGATTCGAATTTTAGGTTCATGTTTGACCTGGTTTCATACAACGGGTTCATGTCTGACTCAAAGTTTAGGTTCATGTTTGACCTGGCTTCAAACGACGGGTTCATGTCTGACTTGATGTTTAGGTTCATGTTTGACCTGGTTTCAAACAACGGGTTCATGTCTGACTCGAAGTTTAGGTTCATGTTTGACCTAGTTTCAAACAACGGGTTCATGTCTGACTCGAAGTTTAGGTTCATGTTTGACCTAGTTTCAAACGACGGGTTCATGTCTGACTCGAAGCTTAGGTTCATGTTTGACCTGGTTCAAATGACGGGTTCATGTCTGACTCGAAGTTTAGGTTCATGTTTGACCTGGTTTCAAACAACTGGTTCATGTCTGACTCGAAGTTTAGTTTCATGTTTGACCTGAGTTCCAACAACGGGTTCATGTCTGACTCGAAGTTTAGGTTCATGTTTGACCTGGTTTCAAACGACGGGTTCATGTCTGAGTTGATGTTTATGTTCATGTTTGTCCTGGTTTCAAACAACGGGTTCATGTCTGACTCGAAGTTTAGGTTCATGTTTGACCTAGTTTCAAACAACGGGTTCATGTCTGACTCGAAGTTTAGGTTCATGTTTGACCTGGTTTCAAAGAACGGGTTCATGTCTGACTCGAAGTTTAAGTTCATGTTTGACCTGGCTTCAAATGACGGGTTCATGTCTGACTCGAAGTTTAGGTTCATGTTTGACCTGGTTTCAAACAGCAGGTTCATGTCTGACTCGAAGTTTAGGTTCATGTTTGACCTGGTTTCAAACAACGGGTTCATGTCTGACTCGAAGTTTAGGTTCGGGTTTGACCTGGTTTCAAACGACGGGTTCATGTCTGACTCGAAGCTTAGGTTCATGTTTGACCTGGTTCAAATGACGGGTTCATGTCTGACTCGAAGTTTAGGTTCATGTTTGACCTGGTTTCAAACAACGGGTTCATGTTTGACTCAAAGTTTAGGTTCATGTTTGACCTGGTTTCAAACGACGGCTTCATGTCTGACTTGATGTTTAGATTCATGTTTGACCTGATTTCAAACAACGGGTTCATGTCTGACTCGAAGGTTAGGTTCATGTTTGACTTAGTTTCAAACAACGGGTTCATGTCTGACTCGAAGTCTAGGTTCATGTTTGACCTGGTTTCAAACAACGGGTTCATGTCTGACTCGAAGTTTAAGTTCATGTTTGACCTGGCTTCAAATGACGGGTTCATGTCTGACTCAAAGTTTAGGTTCATGTTTAACCTTGTTTCAAACAACAGGTTCATGTCTGACTCGATGTTTAGGATCATGTTTGACCTGGTTTCAAACAACGGGTTCATGTCTGACTCGAAGTTTAAGTTCATGTTTGACCTGGTTTCAAATGACGGGTTCATGTCTGACTCGACGCTTAGGATCATGTTTTACCTGGTTTCAAACAACGGGTTCATGTCTGACTCGAAGATTAGGTTCATGTTTGACCTGGTTTCAAACAACTGGTTCATGTCTGACTCGAAGCTTAGTTTCATGTTTGACCTGAGTTCCAACAATGGGTTCATGTCTGACTCGAAGTTTAGGTTCATGTTTGACCTGGTTTCAAACAACGGGTTCATGTCTGAGTTGATGTTTAGGTTCATGTTTGTCCTGGTTTCAAACAACGGGTTCATGTCTGACTCGAAGTTTAGGTTCATGTTTGACCTAGTTTCAAATGACGGGTTCATGTCTGACTCGATGTTTAGGATCATGTTTGACCTGGTTTCAAACCACGGGTTCATGTCTGACTCGATGTTTAAGTTCATGTTTGACCTGGCTTCAAATGACGGGTTCATGTCTGACTCGAAGTTTAGGTTCATGTTTGACCTGGTTTCAAACAACAGGTTCATGTCTGACTCAAAGTTTAGGTTCATGTTTGACCTGGTTTCAAACAACGGGTTCATGTTTGACTCGAAGTTTAGGTTCAGGTTTGACCTGGTTTCAAACGACGGGTTCATGTCTGACTCGAATCTTAGGTTCATGTTTGACCTGGTTCAAATGACGGGTTCATGTCTGACTCGAAGTTTAGGTTCATGTTTGACCTGGTTTCAAACAACGGGTTCATGTCTGACTCAAAGTTTAGGTTCATGTTTGACCTGGTTTCAAACGACGGGTTCATGTCTGACTCGAAGTTTAGGTTCATGTTTGACCAAGTTTCAAACAACGGGTTCATGTCTGACTCGAAGTTTAGGTTCATGTTTGACCTGGTTTCAAACAACGGGTTCTTGTCTGACTCGAAGTTTAAGTTCATGTTTGACCTGGCTTCAAATGACTGGTTCATGTATGACTCGAAGTTTAGGTTCATGTTTGACCTGGTTTCAAACAACAGGTTCATGTCTGACTCGAAGTTTAGGTTCATGTTTGACCTGGTTTCAAACAACGGATTCATGTCTGACTCGAAGTTTAGGTTCATGTTTGACCTAGTTTCAAACAACGGGTTCATGTCTGACTCGAAGTTTAGGTTCATGTTTAACCTGGTTTCAAACAACGGGTTCATGTCTGACTCGAAGTTTAAGTTCATGTTAGACCTGGCTTCAAATGACGGGTTCATGTCTGACTCGACGCTTAGGATCATGTTTGACCTGGTTTCAAACAACGGGTTCATGTCTGACTCGAAGTTTAGGTTCATGTTTGACCTTGTTTCAAACGACGGGTTCATGTCTGACTCGATGTTTAGGTTCATGTTTGACCTGGTTTCAAACAACGAGTTCATGTCTGACTCGAAGTTTAGGTTCATGTTTGACTTAGTTTCAAACAACGGGTTCATGTCTGACTCGAAGTCTAGGTTCATGTTTGACCTGGTTTCAAACGACGGGTTCATGTCTGACTCGATGTTTAGGTTCATGTTTGACCTGGTTTCAAACAACGGGTTCTTGTCTGACTCGAAGTTTAAGTTCATGTTTGACCTGGCTTCAAATGACTGGTTCATGTATGACTCGAAGTTTAGGTTCATGTTTGACCTGGTTTCAAACAACAGGTTCATGTCTGACTCGAAGTTTAGGTTCATGTTTGACCTGGTTTCAAACAACGGGTTCATGTCTGACTCGAAGTTTAAGTTCATGTTTGACCTGGCTTCAAATGACGGGTTCATGTCTGACTCGATGTTTAGGATCATGTTTGACCTGGTTTCAAACCACGGGTTCATGTCTGACTCGAAGTTTAGGTTCATGTTTGACCTTGTTTCAAACGACGGGTTCATGTCTGTCTCGATGTTTAGGTTCATGTTTGACCTGGTTTTAAACAACGAGTTCATGTCTGACTCGAAGTTTAGTTTCATGTTTGACCTGAGTTCCAACAACGGGTTCATGTCTGACTCGAAGTTTAGTTTCATGTTTGACCTGGTTTCAAACAACAGGTTCATGTCTGACTCGAAGTTTAGATTCATGTTTGACCTGGTTTCAAACAACGGGTTCACGTCTGACTCGAAGTTTAGATTCATGTTTGACCTGGTTTCAAACAACGGGTTCATGTCTGACTCGAAGTTTAGGTTCATGTTTGACCTAGTTTCAAACAACGGGTTCATGTCTGACTCGAAGTTTAGGTTCATGTTTGACCTGGTTTCAAACAACGGGTTCATGTCTGACTCGAAGTTTAAGTTCATGTTTGACCTGGCTTCAAATGACGGGTTCATATCTGACTCGATGTTTAGCATCATGTTTGACCTGGTTTCAAACAACGGGTTCATGTCTGACTCGAAGTTTAGGTTCATGTTTGACCTTGTTTCAAACGACGGGTACATGTCTGTCTCGATGTTTAGGTTCATGTTTGACCTGGTTTTAAACAACGAGTTCATATCTGACTCGAAGTTTAGTTTCATGTTTGACCTGAGTTCCAACAACGGGTTCATGTCTGACTCGAAGTTTAGGTTCATGTTTGACCTGGTTTCAAACAACGGGTTCATGTCTGGCTCGAAGTTTAGGTTCATGCTTGACCTGGTTTCAAACGACGGGTTCATGTCTGACTTGAAGCTTAGGTTCATGTTTGTCCTGGTTTCAAACAACGGGTTCATTTCTGACTCGAAGTTTAGGTTCATGTTTGACCAAGTTTCAAACAACGGGTTCATGTCTGACTCGAAGTTTAGGTTCATGTTTGACCTAGTTTCAAACGACGGGTTCATGTCTGACTCGAAGCTTAGGTTCATGTTTGACCTGGTTCAAATGACGGGTTCATGTCTGACTCGAAGTTTAGGTTCATGTTTGACCTGGTTTCAAACAACTGGTTCATGTCTGACTCGAAGTTTAGTTTCATGTTTGACCTGAGTTCCAACAACGGGTTCATGTCTGACTCGAAGTTTAGGTTCATGTTTGACCTGGTTTCAAACGACGGGTTCATGTCTGAGTTGATGTTTATGTTCATGTTTGTCCTGGTTTCAAACAACGGGTTCATGTCTGACTCGAAGTTTAGGTTCATGTTTGACCTAGTTTCAAACAACGGGTTCATGTCTGACTCGAAGTTTAGGTTCATGTTTGACCTGGTTTCAAAGAACGGGTTCATGTCTGACTCGAAGTTTAAGTTCATGTTTGACCTGGCTTCAAATGACGGGTTCATGTCTGACTCAAAGTTTAGGTTCATGTTTGACCTGGTTTCAAACAACAGGTTCATGTCTGACTCGAAGTTTAGGTTCATGTTTGACCTGGTTTCAAACAACGGGTTCATGTCTGACTCGAAGTTTAGGTTCGGGTTTGACCTGGTTTCAAACGACGGGTTCATGTCTGACTCGAAGCTTAGGTTCATGTTTGACCTGGTTCAAATGACGGGTTCATGTCTGACTCGAAGTTTAGGTTCATGTTTGACCTGGTTTCAAACAACGGGTTCATGTTTGACTCAAAGTTTAGGTTCATGTTTGACCTGGTTTCAAACGACGGCTTCATGTCTGACTTGATGTTTAGATTCATGTTTGACCTGATTTCAAACAACGGGTTCATGTCTGACTCGAAGGTTAGGTTCATGTTTGACTTAGTTTCAAACAACGGGTTCATGTCTGACTCGAAGTCTAGGTTCATGTTTGACCTGGTTTCAAACAACGGGTTCATGTCTGACTCGAAGTTTAAGTTCATGTTTGACCTGGCTTCAAATGACGGGTTCATGTCTGACTCAAAGTTTAGGTTCATGTTTAACCTTGTTTCAAACAACAGGTTCATGTCTGACTCGATGTTTAGGATCATGTTTGACCTGGTTTCAAACAACGGGTTCATGTCTGACTCGAAGTTTAAGTTCATGTTTGACCTGGTTTCAAATGACGGGTTCATGTCTGACTCGACGCTTAGGATCATGTTTTACCTGGTTTCAAACAACGGGTTCATGTCTGACTCGAAGATTAGGTTCATGTTTGACCTGGTTTCAAACAACTGGTTCATGTCTGACTCGAAGCTTAGTTTCATGTTTGACCTGAGTTCCAACAATGGGTTCATGTCTGACTCGAAGTTTAGGTTCATGTTTAACCTGGTTTCAAACAACGGGTTCATGTCTGAGTTGATGTTTAGGTTCATGTTTGTCCTGGTTTCAAACAACGGGTTCATGTCTGACTCGAAGTTTAGGTTCATGTTTGACCTAGTTTCAAATGACGGGTTCATGTCTGACTCGATGTTTAGGATCATGTTTGACCTGGTTTCAAACCACGGGTTCATGTCTGACTCGATGTTTAAGTTCATGTTTGACCTGGCTTCAAATGACGGGTTCATGTCTGACTCGAAGTTTAGGTTCATGTTTGACCTGGTTTCAAACAACAGGTTCATGTCTGACTCAAAGTTTAGGTTCATGTTTGACCTGGTTTCAAACAACGGGTTCATGTTTGACTCGAAGTTTAGGTTCAGGTTTGACCTGGTTTCAAACGACGGGTTCATGTCTGACTCGAATCTTAGGTTCATGTTTGACCTGGTTCAAATGACGGGTTCATGTCTGACTCGAAGTTTAGGTTCATGTTTGACCTGGTTTCAAACAACGGGTTCATGTCTGACTCAAAGTTTAGGTTCATGTTTGACCTGGTTTCAAACGACGGGTTCATGTCTGACTCGAAGTTTAGGTTCATGTTTGACCAAGTTTCAAACAACGGGTTCATGTCTGACTCGAAGTTTAGGTTCATGTTTGACCTGGTTTCAAACAACGGGTTCTTGTCTGACTCGAAGTTTAAGTTCATGTTTGACCTGGCTTCAAATGACTGGTTCATGTATGACTCGAAGTTTAGGTTCATGTTTGACCTGGTTTCAAACAACAGGTTCATGTCTGACTCGAAGTTTAGGTTCATGTTTGACCTGGTTTCAAACAACGGATTCATGTCTGACTCGAAGTTTAGGTTCATGTTTGACCTAGTTTCAAACAACGGGTTCATGTCTGACTCGAAGTTTAGGTTCATGTTTAACCTGGTTTCAAACAACGGGTTCATGTCTGACTCGAAGTTTAAGTTCATGTTAGACCTGGCTTCAAATGACGGGTTCATGTCTGACTCGACGCTTAGGATCATGTTTGACCTGGTTTCAAACAACGGGTTCATGTCTGACTCGAAGTTTAGGTTCATGTTTGACCTTGTTTCAAACGACGGGTTCATGTCTGACTCGATGTTTAGGTTCATGTTTGACCTGGTTTCAAACAACGAGTTCATGTCTGACTCGAAGTTTAGGTTCATGTTTGACTTAGTTTCAAACAACGGGTTCATGTCTGACTCGAAGTCTAGGTTCATGTTTGACCTGGTTTCAAACGACGGGTTCATGTCTGACTCGATGTTTAGGTTCATGTTTGACCTGGTTTCAAACAACGGGTTCTTGTCTGACTCGAAGTTTAAGTTCATGTTTGACCTGGCTTCAAATGACTGGTTCATGTATGACTCGAAGTTTAGGTTCATGTTTGACCTGGTTTCAAACAACAGGTTCATGTCTGACTCGAAGTTTAGGTTCATGTTTGACCTGGTTTCAAACAACGGGTTCATGTCTGACTCGAAGTTTAAGTTCATGTTTGACCTGGCTTCAAATGACGGGTTCATGTCTGACTCGATGTTTAGGATCATGTTTGACCTGGTTTCAAACCACGGGTTCATGTCTGACTCGAAGTTTAGGTTCATGTTTGACCTTGTTTCAAACGACGGGTTCATGTCTGTCTCGATGTTTAGGTTCATGTTTGACCTGGTTTTAAACAACGAGTTCATGTCTGACTCGAAGTTTAGTTTCATGTTTGACCTGAGTTCCAACAACGGGTTCATGTCTGACTCGAAGTTTAGTTTCATGTTTGACCTGGTTTCAAACAACAGGTTCATGTCTGACTCGAAGTTTAGATTCATGTTTGACCTGGTTTCAAACAACGGGTTCACGTCTGACTCGAAGTTTAGATTCATGTTTGACCTGGTTTCAAACAACGGGTTCATGTCTGACTCGAAGTTTAGGTTCATGTTTGACCTAGTTTCAAACAACGGGTTCATGTCTGACTCGAAGTTTAGGTTCATGTTTGACCTGGTTTCAAACAACGGGTTCATGTCTGACTCGAAGTTTAAGTTCATGTTTGACCTGGCTTGAAATGACGGGTTCATATCTGACTCGATGTTTAGCATCATGTTTGACCTGGTTTCAAACAACGGGTTCATGTCTGACTCGAAGTTTAGGTTCATGTTTGACCTTGTTTCAAACGACGGGTACATGTCTGTCTCGATGTTTAGGTTCATGTTTGACCTGGTTTTAAACAACGAGTTCATATCTGACTCGAAGTTTAGTTTCATGTTTGACCTGAGTTCCAACAACGGGTTCATGTCTGACTCGAAGTTTAGGTTCATGTTTGACCTGGTTTCAAACAACGGGTTCATGTCTGGCTCGAAGTTTAGGTTCATGTTTGACCTGGTTTCAAACAATGGGTTCTTGTCTGACTCGAAGTTTAAGTTCATGTTTGACCTGGCTTCAAATGACGGGTTCATGTATGACTCGAAGTTTAGGTTCATGTTTGACCTGGTTTCAAACAACAGGTTCATGTCTGACTCGAAGTTTAGGTTCATGTTTGACCTGGTTTCAAACAACGGGTTCCTGTCTAACTCGAAGTTTAGGTTCAGGTTTGACCTGGTTTCAAACGACGGCTTCATGTCTGACTCGAAGCTTAGGTTCATGTTTGACCTGGTTCAAATGACGGGTTCATGTCTGACTCGAAGTTTAGGTTCATGTTTGACCTGGTTTCAAACAACGGGTTCATGTCTGACTCAAAGTTTAGGTTCATGTTTGACCTGGTTTCAAACGACGGGTTCATGTCTGACTTGATGTTTAGGTTCATGTTTGACCTGGTTTCAAACAACGGGTTCATGTCTGACTCGAAGTTTAGGTTCATGTTTGACCTAGTTTCAAACAACGGGTTCATGTCTGACTCGAAGTTTAGGTTCATGTTTGACCTGGTTTCAAACAACGGGTTCATGTCTGACTCGAAGTTTAAGGTCATGTTAGACCTTGTTTCAAACGACGGGTTCATGTCTGTCTCGATGTTTAGGTTCATGTTTGACCTGGTTTTAAACAACGAGTTCATGTCTGACTCGAAGTTTAGGTTCATGTTTGACCTGGTTTCAAACAACAGGTTCATGTCTGACTCGAAGTTTAGGTTCATGTTTGACCTGGTTTCAAACAACGGGTTCCTGTCTAACTCGAAGTTTAGGTTCAGGTTTGACCTGGTTTCAAACGACGGCTTCATGTCTGACTCGAAGCTTAGGTTCATGTTTGACCTGGTTCAAATGACGGGTTCATGTCTGACTCGAAGTTTAGGTTCATGTTTGACCTGGTTTCAAACAACGGGTTCATGTCTGACTCAAAGTTTAGGTTCATGTTTGACCTGGTTTCAAACGACGGGTTCATGTCTGACTTGATGTTTAGGTTCATGTTTGACCTGGTTTCAAACAACGGGTTCATGTCTGACTCGAAGTTTAGGTTCATGTTTGACCTAGTTTCAAACAACGGGTTCATGTCTGACTCGAAGTTTAGGTTCATGTTTGACCTGGTTTCAAACAACGGGTTCATGTCTGACTCGAAGTTTAAGTTCATGTTAGACCTGGCTTCAAATGACGGGTTCATGTCTGACTCGACGCTTAGGATCATGTTTGACCTGGTTTCAAACAACGGGTTCATGTCTGACTCGAAGTTTAGGTTCATGTTTGACCAAGTTTCAAACAACGGGTTCATGTCTGACTCGAAGTTTAGGTTCATGTTTGACCTGGTTTCAAACAACGGGTTCTTGTCTGACTCGAAGTTTAAGTTCATGTTTGACCTGGCTTCAAATGACTGGTTCATGTATGACTCGAAGTTTAGGTTCATGTTTGACCTGGTTTCAAACAACAGGTTCATGTCTGACTCGAAGTTTAGGTTCATCTTTGACCTGGTTTCAAACAACGGGTTCATGTCTGACTCGAAGTTTAAGTTCATGTTTGACCTGGCTTCAAATGACGGGTTCATGTCTGACTCGATGTTTAGGATCATGTTTGACCTGGTTTCAAACCACGGGTTCATGTCTGACTCGAAGTTTAGGTTCATGTTTGACCTTGTTTCAAACGACGGGTTCATGTCTGTCTCGATGTTTAGGTTCATGTTTGACCTGGTTTTAAACAACGAGTTCATGTCTGACTCGAAGTTTAGTTTCATGTTTGACCTGAGTTCCAACAACGGGTTCATGTCTGACTCGAAGTTTAGGTTCATGTTTGACCTGGTTTCAAACAACAGGTTCATGTCTGACTCGAAGTTTAGATTCATGTTTGACCTGGTTTCAAACAACGGGTTCATGTCTGACTCGAAGTTTAGGTTCATGTTTGACCTAGTTTCAAACAACGGGTTCATGTCTGACTCGAAGTTTAGGTTCATGTTTGACCTGGTTTCAAACAACGGGTTCATGTCTGACTCGAAGTTTAAGTTCATGTTTGACCTGGCTTCAAATGACGGGTTCATATCTGACTCGATGTTTAGCATCATGTTTGACCTGGTTTCAAACAACGGGTTCATGTCTGACTCGAAGTTTAAGGTCATGTTAGACCTTGTTTCAAACGACGGGTTCATGTCTGTCTCGATGTTTAGGTTCATGTTTGACCTGGTTTTAAACAACGAGTTCATGTCTGACTCGAAGTTTAGGTTCATGTTTGACCTGGTTTCAAACAACAGGTTCATGTCTGACTCGAAGTTTAGGTTCATGTTTGACCTGGTTTCAAACAACGGGTTCCTGTCTAACTCGAAGTTTAGGTTCAGGTTTGACCTGGTTTCAAACGACGGCTTCATGTCTGACTCGAAGCTTAGGTTCATGTTTGACCTGGTTCAAATGACGGGTTCATGTCTGACTCGAAGTTTAGGTTCATGTTTGACCTGGTTTCAAACAACGGGTTCATGTCTGACTCAAAGTTTAGGTTCATGTTTGACCTGGTTTCAAACGACGGGTTCATGTCTGACTTGATGTTTAGGTTCATGTTTGACCTGGTTTCAAACAACGGGTTCATGTCTGACTCGAAGTTTAGGTTCATGTTTGACCTAGTTTCAAACAACGGGTTCATGTCTGACTCGAAGTTTAGGTTCATGTTTGACCTGGTTTCAAACAACGGGTTCATGTCTGACTCGAAGTTTAAGTTCATGTTAGACCTGGCTTCAAATGACGGGTTCATGTCTGACTCGACGCTTAGGATCATGTTTGACCTGGTTTCAAACAACGGGTTCATGTCTGACTCGAAGTTTAGGTTCATGTTTGACCAAGTTTCAAACAACGGGTTCATGTCTGACTCGAAGTTTAGGTTCATGTTTGACCTGGTTTCAAACAACGGGTTCTTGTCTGACTCGAAGTTTAAGTTCATGTTTGACCTGGCTTCAAATGACTGGTTCATGTATGACTCGAAGTTTAGGTTCATGTTTGACCTGGTTTCAAACAACAGGTTCATGTCTGACTCGAAGTTTAGGTTCATCTTTGACCTGGTTTCAAACAACGGGTTCATGTCTGACTCGAAGTTTAAGTTCATGTTTGACCTGGCTTCAAATGACGGGTTCATGTCTGACTCGATGTTTAGGATCATGTTTGACCTGGTTTCAAACCACGGGTTCATGTCTGACTCGAAGTTTAGGTTCATGTTTGACCTTGTTTCAAACGACGGGTTCATGTCTGTCTCGATGTTTAGGTTCATGTTTGACCTGGTTTTAAACAACGAGTTCATGTCTGACTCGAAGTTTAGTTTCATGTTTGACCTGAGTTCCAACAACGGGTTCATGTCTGACTCGAAGTTTAGGTTCATGTTTGACCTGGTTTCAAACAACAGGTTCATGTCTGACTCGAAGTTTAGATTCATGTTTGACCTGGTTTCAAACAACGGGTTCATGTCTGACTCGAAGTTTAGGTTCATGTTTGACCTAGTTTCAAACAACGGGTTCATGTCTGACTCGAAGTTTAGGTTCATGTTTGACCTGGTTTCAAACAACGGGTTCATGTCTGACTCGAAGTTTAAGTTCATGTTTGACCTGGCTTCAAATGACGGGTTCATATCTGACTCGATGTTTAGCATCATGTTTGACCTGGTTTCAAACAACGGGTTCATGTCTGACTCGAAGTTTAGGTTCATGTTTGACCTTGTTTCAAACGACGGGTACATGTCTGTCTCGTTGTTTAGGTTCATGTTTGACCTGGTTTTAAACAACGAGTTCATGTCTGACTCGAAGTTTAGTTTCATGTTTGACCTGAGTTCCAACAACGGGTTCATGTCTGACTCGAAGTTTAGGTTCATGTTTGACCTGGTTTCAAACAACGGGTTCATGTCTGGCTCAAAGTTTAGGTTCATGCTTGACCTGGTTTCAAACGACGGGTTCATGTCTGACTCGAAGCTTAGGTTCATGTTTGTCCTGGTTTCAAACAACGGGTTCATTTCTGACTCGAAGTTTAGGTTCATGTTTGACCAAGTTTCAAACAACGGGTTCATGTCTGACTCGAAGTTTAGGTTCATGTTTGACCTGGTTTCAAACAACGGGTTCTTGTCTGACTCGAAGTTTAAGTTCATGTTTGACCTGGCTTCAAATGACGGGTTCATGTATGACTCGAAGTTTAGGTTCATGTTTGACCTGGTTTCAAACAACAGGTTCATGTCTGACTCGAAGTTTAGGTTCATGTTTGACCTGGTTTCAAACAACGGGTTCCTGTCTAACTCGAAGTTTAGGTTCAGGTTTGACCTGGTTTCAAACGACGGCTTCATGTCTGACTCGAAGCTTAGGTTCATGTTTGACCTGGTTCAAATGACGGGTTCATGTCTGACTCGAAGTTTAGGTTCATGTTTGACCTGGTTTCAAACAACGGGTTCATGTCTGACTCAAAGTTTAGGTTCATGTTTGACCTGGTTTCAAACGACGGGTTCATGTCTGACTTGATGTTTAGGTTCATGTTTGACCTGGTTTCAAATAACGGGTTCATGTCTGACTCGAAGTTTAGGTTCATGTTTGACCTAGTTTCAAACAACGGGTTCATGTCTGACTCGAAGTTAAGGTTCATGTTTGACCTGGTTTCAAACAACGGGTTCATGTCTGACTCGAAGTTTAAGTTCATGTTAGACCTGGCTTCAAATGACGGGTTCATGTCTGACTCGACGCTTAGGATCATGTTTGACCTGGTTTCAAACAACGGGTTCATGTCTGACTCGAAGTTTAGGTTCATGTTTGACCTTGTTTCAAACGACGGGTTCATGTCTGTCTCGATGTTTAGGTTCATGTTTGACCTGGTTTTAAACAACGAGTTCATGTCTGACTCGAAGTTTAGTTTCATGTTTGACCTGAGTTCCAACAACGGGTTCATGTCTGACTCGAAGTTTAGGTTCATGTTTGACCTGGTTTCAAACAACAGGTTCATGTCTGACTCGAAGTTTAGATTCATGTTTGACCTGGTTTCAAACAACGGGTTCATGTCTGACTCGAAGTTTAGGTTCATGTTTGACCTAGTTTCAAACAACGGGTTCATGTCTGACTCGAAGTTTAGGTTCATGTTTGACCTGGTTTCAAACAACGGGTTCATGTCTGACTCGAAGTTTAAGTTCATGTTTGACCTGGCTTCAAATGACGGGTTCATATCTGACTCGATGTTTAGCATCATGTTTGACCTGGTTTCAAACAACGGGTTCATGTCTGACTCGAAGTTTAGGTTCATGTTTGACCTTGTTTCAAACGACGGGTACATGTCTGTCTCGTTGTTTAGGTTCATGTTTGACCTGGTTTTAAACAACGAGTTCATGTCTGACTCGAAGTTTAGTTTCATGTTTGACCTGAGTTCCAACAACGGGTTCATGTCTGACTCGAAGTTTAGGTTCATGTTTGACCTGGTTTCAAACAACGGGTTCATGTCTGGCTCAAAGTTTAGGTTCATGCTTGACCTGGTTTCAAACGACGGGTTCATGTCTGACTCGAAGCTTAGGTTCATGTTTGTCCTGGTTTCAAACAACGGGTTCATTTCTGACTCGAAGTTTAGGTTCATGTTTGACCAAGTTTCAAACAACGGGTTCATGTCTGACTCGAAGTTTAGGTTCATGTTTGACCTGGTTTCAAACAACGGGTTCTTGTCTGACTCGAAGTTTAAGTTCATGTTTGACCTGGCTTCAAATGACGGGTTCATGTATGACTCGAAGTTTAGGTTCATGTTTGACCTGGTTTCAAACAACAGGTTCATGTCTGACTCGAAGTTTAGGTTCATGTTTGACCTGGTTTCAAACAACGGGTTCCTGTCTAACTCGAAGTTTAGGTTCAGGTTTGACCTGGTTTCAAACGACGGCTTCATGTCTGACTCGAAGCTTAGGTTCATGTTTGACCTGGTTCAAATGACGGGTTCATGTCTGACTCGAAGTTTAGGTTCATGTTTGACCTGGTTTCAAACAACGGGTTCATGTCTGACTCAAAGTTTAGGTTCATGTTTGACCTGGTTTCAAACGACGGGTTCATGTCTGACTTGATGTTTAGGTTCATGTTTGACCTGGTTTCAAATAACGGGTTCATGTCTGACTCGAAGTTTAGGTTCATGTTTGACCTAGTTTCAAACAACGGGTTCATGTCTGACTCGAAGTTAAGGTTCATGTTTGACCTGGTTTCAAACAACGGGTTCATGTCTGACTCGAAGTTTAAGTTCATGTTAGACCTGGCTTCAAATGACGGGTTCATGTCTGACTCGACGCTTAGGATCATGTTTGACCTGGTTTCAAACAACGGGTTCATGTCTGACTCGAAGTTTAGGTTCATGTTTGACCTTGTTTCAAACGACGGGTTCATGTCTGACTCGATGTTTAGGTTCATGTTTGACCTGGTTTCAAACAACGAGTTCATGTCTGACTCGAAGTTTAGGTTCATGTTTGACTTAGTTTCAAACAACGGGTTCATGTCTGACTCGAAGTTTAAGTTCATGTTAGACCTGGCTTCAAATGACGGGTTCATGTCTGACTCGACGCTTAGGATCATGTTTGACCTGGTTTCAAACAACGGGTTCATGTCTGACTCGAAGTTTAGGTTCATGTTTGACAAAGTTTCAAACAACGGGTTCATGTCTGACTCGAAGTTTAGGTTCATGTTTGACCTGGTTTCAAACAACGGGTTCTTGTCTGACTCGAAGTTTAAGTTCATTTTGACCTGGCTTCAAATGACTGGTTCATGTATGACTCGAAGTTTAGGTTCATGTTTGACCTGGTTTCAAACAACAGGTTCATGTCTGACTCGAAGTTTAGGTTCATGTTTGACCTGGTTTCAAACAACGGGTTCATGTCTGACTCGAAGTTTAAGTTCATGTTTGACCTGGCTTCAAATGACGGGTTCATGTCTGACTCGATGTTTAGGATCATGTTTGACCTGGTTTCAAACCACGGGTTCATGTCTGACTCGAAGTTTAGGTTCATGTTTGACCTTGTTTCAAACGACGGGTTCATGTCTGTCTCGATGTTTAGGTTCATGTTTGACCTGGTTTTAAACAACGAGTTCATGTCTGACTCGATGTTTAGTTTCATGTTTGACCTGAGTTCCAACAACGGGTTCATGTCTAACTCGAAGTTTAGGTTCATGTTTGACCTGGTTTCAAACAACAGGTTCATGTCTGACTCGAAGTTTAGATTCATGTTTGACCTGGTTTCAAACAACGGGTTCATGTCTGACTCGAAGTTTAGGTTCATGTTTGACCTAGTTTCAAACAACGGGTTCATGTCTGACTCGAAGTTTAGGTTCATGTTTGACCTGGTTTCAAACAACGGGTTCATGTCTGACTCGAAGTTTAAGTTCATGTTTGACCTGGCTTCAAATGACGGGTTCATATCTGACTCGATGTTTAACATCATGTTTGACCTGGTTTCAAACAACGGGTTCATGTCTGACTCGAAGTTTAGGTTCATGTTTGACCTTGTTTCAAACGACGGGTACATGTCTGTCTCGATGTTTAGGTTCATGTTTGACCTGGTTTCAAACAACGAGTTCATGTCTGACTCGAAGTTTAGTTTCATGTTTGACCTGAGTTCCAACAACGGGTTCATGTCTGACTCGAAGTTTAGGTTCATGTTTGACCTGGTTTCAAACAACGGGTTCATGTCTGGCTCGAAGTTTAGGTTCATGCTTGACCTGGTTTCAAACGACGGGTTCATGTCTGACTCGAAGCTTAGGTTCATGTTTGTCCTGGTTTCAAACAACGGGTTCATTTCTGACTCGAAGTTTAGGTTCATGTTTGACCAAGTTTCAAACAACGGGTTCATGTCTGACTCGAAGTTTAGGTTCATGTTTGACCTGGTTTCAAACAACGGGTTCTTGTCTGACTCGAAGTTTAAGTTCATGTTTGACCTGGCTTCAAATGACGGGTTCATGTATGACTCGAAGTTTAGGTTCATGTTTGACCTGGTTTCAAACAACAGGTTCATGTCTGACTCGAAGTTTAGGTTCATGTTTGACCTGGTTTCAAACAACGGGTTCCTGTCTAACTCGAAGTTTAGGTTCAGGTTTGACCTGGTTTCAAACGACGGCTTCATGTCTGACTCGAAGCTTAGGTTCATGTTTGACCTGGTTCAAATGACGGGTTCATGTCTGACTCGAAGTTTAGGTTCATGTTTGACCTGGTTTCAAACAACGGGTTCATGTCTGACTCAAAGTTTAGGTTCATGTTTGACCTGGTTTCAAACGACGGGTTCATGTCTGACTTGATGTTTAGGTTCATGTTTGACCTGGTTTCAAACAACGGGTTCATGTCTGACTCGAAGTTTAGGTTCATGTTTGACCTAGTTTCAAACAACGGGTTCATGTCTGACTCGAAGTTTAGGTTCATGTTTGACCTGGTTTCAAACAACGGGTTCATGTCTGACTCGAAGTTTAAGTTCATGTTAGACCTGGCTTCAAATGACGGGTTCATGTCTGACTCGACGCTTAGGATCATGTTTGACCTGGTTTCAAACAACGGGTTCATGTCTGACTCGAAGTTTAGGTTCATGTTTGACCTTGTTTCAAACGACGGGTTCATGTCTGACTCGATGTTTAGGTTCATGTTTGACCTGATTTCAAACAACGAGTTCATGTCTGACTCGAAGTTTAGGTTCATGTTTGACTTAGTTTCAAACAACGGGTTCATGTCTGACTCGAAGTTTAAGTTCATGTTAGACCTGGCTTCAAATGACGGGTTCATGTCTGACTCGACGCTTAGGATCATGTTTGACCTGGTTTCAAACAACGGGTTCATGTCTGACTCGAAGTTTAGGTTCATGTTTGACCAAGTTTCAAACAACGGGTTCATGTCTGACTCGAAGTTTAGGTTCATGTTTGACCTGGTTTCAAACAACGGGTTCTTGTCTGACTCGAAGTTTAAGTTCATGTTTGACCTGGCTTCAAATGACTGGTTCATGTATGACTCGAAGTTTAGGTTCATGTTTGACCTGGTTTCAAACAACAGGTTCATGTCTGACTCGAAGTTTAGGTTCATGTTTGACCTGGTTTCAAACAACGGGTTCATGTCTGACTCGAAGTTTAAGTTCATGTTTGACCTGGCTTCAAATGACGGGTTCATGTCTGACTCGACGCTTAGGATCATGTTTGACCTGGTTTCAAACCACGGGTTCATGTCTGACTCGAAGTTTAGGTTCATGTTTGACCTTGTTTCAAACGACGGGTTCATGTCTGTCTCGATGTTTAGGTTCATGTTTGACCTGGTTTTAAACAACGAGTTCATGTCTGACTCGAAGTTTAGTTTCATGTTTGACCTGAGTTCCAACAACGGGTTCATGTCTGACTCGAAGTTTAGGTTCATGTTTGACCTGGTTTCAAACAACAGGTTCATGTCTGACTCGAAGTTTAGATTCATGTTTGACCTGGTTTCAAACAACGGGTTCATGTCTGACTCGAAGTTTAGGTTCATGTTTGACCTAGTTTCAAACAACGGGTTCATGTCTGACTCGAAGTTTAGGTTCATGTTTGACCTGGTTTCAAACAACGGGTTCATGTCTGACTCGAAGTTTAAGTTCATGTTTGACCTGGCTTCAAATGACGGGTTCATATCTGACTCGATGTTTAGCATCATGTTTGACCTGGTTTCAAACAACGGGTTCATGTCTGACTCGAAGTTTAGGTTCATGTTTGACCTTGTTTCAAACGACGGGTACATGTCTGTCTCAATGTTTAGGTTCATGTTTGACCTGGTTTCAAACAACGAGTTCATGTCTGACTCGAAGTTTAGTTTCATGTTTGACCTGAGTTCCAACAACGGGTTCATGTCTGACTCGAAGTTTAGGTTCATGTTTGACCTGGTTTCAAACAACGGGTTCATGTCTGGCTCGAAGTTTAGGTTCATGCTTGACCTGGTTTCAAACGACGGGTTCATGTCTGACTCGAAGCTTAGGTTCATGTTTGTCCTGGTTTCAAACAACGGGTTCATTTCTGACTCGAAGTTTAGGTTCATGTTTGACCAAGTTTCAAACAACGGGTTCATGTCTGACTCGAAGTTTAGGTTCATGTTTGACCTGGTTTCAAACAACGGGTTCTTGTCTGACTCGAAGTTTAAGTTCATGTTTGACCTGGCTTCAAATGACGGGTTCATGTATGACTCGAAGTTTAGGTTCATGTTTGACCTGGTTTCAAACAACAGGTTCATGTCTGACTCGAAGTTTAGGTTCATGTTTGACCTGGTTTCAAACAACGGGTTCCTGTCTAACTCGAAGTTTAGGTTCAGGTTTGACCTGGTTTCAAACGACGGCTTCATGTCTGACTCGAAGCTTAGGTTCATGTTTGACCTGGTTCAAATGACGGGTTCATGTCTGACTCGAAGTTTAGGTTCATGTTTGACCTGGTTTCAAACAACGGGTTCATGTCTGACTCAAAGTTTAGGTTCATGTTTGACCTGGTTTCAAACGACGGGTTCATGTCTGACTTGATGTTTAGGTTCATGTTTGACCTGGTTTCAAACAACGGGTTCATGTCTGACTCGAAGTTTAGGTTCATGTTTGACCTAGTTTCAAACAACGGGTTCATGTCTGACTCGAAGTTTAGGTTCATGTTTGACCTGGTTTCAAACAACGGGTTCATGTCTGACTCGAAGTTTAAGTTCATGTTAGACCTGGCTTCAAATGACGGGTTCATGTCTGACTCGACGCTTAGGATCATGTTTGACCTGGTTTCAAACAACGGGTTCATGTCTGACTCGAAGTTTAGGTTCATGTTTGACCTTGTTTCAAACGACGGGTTCATGTCTGTCTCGATGTTTAGGTTCATGTTTGACCTGGTTTTAAACAACGAGTTCATGTCTGACTCGAAGTTTAGTTTCATGTTTGACCTGAGTTCCAACAACGGGTTCATGTCTGACTCGAAGTTTAGGTTCATGTTTGACCTGGTTTCAAACAACAGGTTCATGTCTGACTCGAAGTTTAGATTCATGTTTGACCTGGTTTCAAACAACGGGTTCATGTCTGACTCGAAGTTTAGGTTCATGTTTGACCTAGTTTCAAACAACGGGTTCATGTCTGACTCGAAGTTTAGGTTCATGTTTGACCTGGTTTCAAACAACGGGTTCATGTCTGACTCGAAGTTTAAGTTCATGTTTGACCTGGCTTCAAATGACGGGTTCATATCTGACTCGATGTTTAGCATCATGTTTGACCTGGTTTCAAACAACGGGTTCATGTCTGACTCGAAGTTTAGGTTCATGTTTGACCTTGTTTCAAACGACGGGTACATGTCTGTCTCGATGTTTAGGTTCATGTTTGACCTGGTTTCAAACAACGAGTTCATGTCTGACTCGAAGTTTAGTTTCATGTTTGACCTGAGTTCCAACAACGGGTTCATGTCTGACTCGAAGTTTAGGTTCATGTTTGACCTGGTTTCAAACAACGGGTTCATGTCTGGCTCGAAGTTTAGGTTCATGCTTGACCTGGTTTCAAACGACGGGTTCATGTCTGACTCGAAGCTTAGGTTCATGTTTGTCCTGGTTTCAAACAACGGGTTCATTTCTGACTCGAAGTTTAGGTTCATGTTTGACCAAGTTTCAAACAACGGGTTCTTGTCTGACTCGAAGTTTAGGTTCATGTTTGACCTGGTTTCAAACAACGGGTTCTTGTCTGACTCGAAGTTTAAGTTCATGTTTGACCTGGCTTCAAATGACGGGTTCATGTATGACTCGAAGTTTAGGTTCATGTTTGACCTGGTTTCAAACAACAGGTTCATGTCTGACTCGAAGTTTAGGTTCATGTTTGACCTGGTTTCAAACAACGGGTTCCTGTCTAACTCGAAGTTTAGGTTCAGGTTTGACCTGGTTTCAAACGACGGCTTCATGTCTGACTCGAAGCTTAGGTTCATGTTTGACCTGGTTCAAATGACGGGTTCATGTCTGACTCGAAGTTTAGGTTCATGTTTGACCTGGTTTCAAACAACGGGTTCATGTCTGACTCAAAGTTTAGGTTCATGTTTGACCTGGTTTCAAACGACGGGTTCATGTCTGACTTGATGTTTAGGTTCATGTTTGACCTGGTTTCAAACAACGGGTTCATGTCTGACTCGAAGTTTAGGTTCATGTTTGACCTAGTTTCAAACAACGGGTTCATGTCTGACTCGAAGTTTAGGTTCATGTTTGACCTGGTTTCAAACAACGGGTTCATGTCTGACTCGAAGTTTAAGTTCATGTTAGACCTGGCTTCAAATGACGGGTTCATGTCTGACTCGACGCTTAGGATCATGTTTGACCTGGTTTCAAACAACGGGTTCATGTCTGACTCGAAGTTTAGGTTCATGTTTGACCTTGTTTCAAACGACGGGTTCATGTCTGTCTCGATGTTTAGGTTCATGTTTGACCTGGTTTTAAACAACGAGTTCATGTCTGACTCGAAGTTTAGTTTCATGTTTGACCTGAGTTCCAACAACGGGTTCATGTCTGACTCGAAGTTTAGGTTCATGTTTGACCTGGTTTCAAACAACAGGTTCATGTCTGACTCGAAGTTTAGATTCATGTTTGACCTGGTTTCAAACAACGGGTTCATGTCTGACTCGAAGTTTAGGTTCATGTTTGACCTAGTTTCAAACAACGGGTTCATGTCTGACTCGAAGTTTAGGTTCATGTTTGACCTGGTTTCAAACAACGGGTTCATGTCTGACTCGAAGTTTAAGTTCATGTTTGACCTGGCTTCAAATGACGGGTTCATATCTGACTCGATGTTTAGCATCATGTTTGACCTGGTTTCAAACAACGGGTTCATGTCTGACTCGAAGTTTAGGTTCATGTTTGACCTTGTTTCAAACGACGGGTACATGTCTGTCTCGATGTTTAGGTTCATGTTTGACCTGGTTTCAAACAACGAGTTCATGTCTGACTCGAAGTTTAGTTTCATGTTTGACCTGAGTTCCAACAACGGGTTCATGTCTGACTCGAAGTTTAGGTTCATGTTTGACCTGGTTTCAAACAACGGGTTCATGTCTGGCTCGAAGTTTAGGTTCATGCTTGACCTGGTTTCAAACGACGGGTTCATGTCTGACTCGAAGCTTAGGTTCATGTTTGTCCTGGTTTCAAACAACGGGTTCATTTCTGACTCGAAGTTTAGGTTCATGTTTGACCAAGTTTCAAACAACGGGTTCTTGTCTGACTCGAAGTTTAGGTTCATGTTTGACCTGGTTTCAAACAACGGGTTCTTGTCTGACTCGAAGTTTAAGTTCATGTTTGACCTGGCTTCAAATGACGGGTTCATGTATGACTCGAAGTTTAGGTTCATGTTTGACCTGGTTTCAAACAACAGGTTCATGTCTGACTCGAAGTTTAGGTTCATGTTTGACCTGGTTTCAAACAACGGGTTCCTGTCTAACTCGAAGTTTAGGTTCAGGTTTGACCTGGTTTCAAACGACGGCTTCATGTCTGACTCGAAGCTTAGGTTCATGTTTGACCTGGTTCAAATGACGGGTTCATGTCTGACTCGAAGTTTAGGTTCATGTTTGACCTGGTTTCAAACAACGGGTTCATGTCTGACTCAAAGTTTAGGTTCATGTTTGACCTGGTTTCAAACGACGGGTTCATGTCTGACTTGATGTTTAGGTTCATGTTTGACCTGGTTTCAAACAACGGGTTCATGTCTGACTCGAAGTTTAGGTTCATGTTTGACCTAGTTTCAAACAACGGGTTCATGTCTGACTCGAAGTTTAGGTTCATGTTTGACCTGGTTTCAAACAACGGGTTCATGTCTGACTCGAAGTTTAAGTTCATGTTAGACCTGGCTTCAAATGACGGGTTCATGTCTGACTCGACGCTTAGGATCATGTTTGACCTGGTTTCAAACAACGGGTTCATGTCTGACTCGAAGTTTAGGTTCATGTTTGACCTTGTTTCAAACGACGGGTTCATGTCTGACTCGATGTTTAGGTTCATGTTTGACCTGGTTTCAAACAACGAGTTCATGTCTGACTCGAAGTTTAGGTTCATGTTTGACTTAGTTTCAAACAACGGGTTCATGTCTGACTCGAAGTTTAAGTTCATGTTAGACCTGGCTTCAAATGACGGGTTCATGTCTGACTCGACGCTTAGGATCATGTTTGACCTGGTTTCAAACAACGGGTTCATGTCTGACTCGAAGTTTAGGTTCATGTTTGACCAAGTTTCAAACAACGGGTTCATGTCTGACTCGAAGTTTAGGTTCATGTTTGACCTGGTTTCAAACAACGGGTTCTTGTCTGACTCGAAGTTTAAGTTCATGTTTGACCTGGCTTCAAATGACTGGTTCATGTATGACTCGAAGTTTAGGTTCATGTTTGACCTGGTTTCAAACAACAGGTTCATGTCTGACTCGAAGTTTAGGTTCATGTTTGACCTGGTTTCAAACAACGGGTTCATGTCTGACTCGAAGTTTAAGTTCATGTTTGACCTGGCTTCAAATGACGGGTTCATGTCTGACTCGATGTTTAGGATCATGTTTGACCTGGTTTCAAACCACGGGTTCATGTCTGACTCGAAGTTTAGGTTCATGTTTGACCTTGTTTCAAACGACGGGTTCATGTCTGTCTCGATGTTTAGGTTCATGTTTGACCTGGTTTTAAACAACGAGTTCATGTCTGACTCGAAGTTTAGTTTCATGTTTGACCTGAGTTCCAACAACGGGTTCATGTCTGACTCGAAGTTTAGGTTCATGTTTGACCTGGTTTCAAACAACAGGTTCATGTCTGACTCGAAGTTTAGATTCATGTTTGACCTGGTTTCAAACAACGGGTTCATGTCTGACTCGAAGTTTAGGTTCATGTTTGACCTAGTTTCAAACAACGGGTTCATGTCTGACTCGAAGTTTAGGTTCATGTTTGACCTGGTTTCAAACAACGGGTTCATGTCTGACTCGAAGTTTAAGTTCATGTTTGACCTAGCTTCAAATGACGGGTTCATATCTGACTCGATGTTTAGCATCATGTTTGACCTGGTTTCAAACAACGGGTTCATGTCTGACCCGAAGTTTAGGTTCATGTTTGACCTTGTTTCAAACGACGGGTACATGTCTGTCTCAATGTTTAGGTTCATGTTTGACCTGGTTTTAAACAACGAGTTCATGTCTGACTCGAAGTTTAGTTTCATGTTTGACCTGAGTTCCAACAACGGGTTCATGTCTGACTCGAAGTTTAGGTTCATGTTTGACCTGGTTTCAAACAACGGGTTCATGTCTGGCTCGAAGTTTAGGTTCATGCTTGACCTGGTTTCAAACGACGGGTTCATGTCTGACTCGAAGCTTAGGTTCATGTTTGTCCTGGTTTCAAACAACGGGTTCATTTCTGACTCGAAGTTTAGGTTCATGTTTGACCAAGTTTCAAACAACGGGTTCATGTCTGACTCGAAGTTTAGGTTCATGTTTGACCTGGTTTCAAACAACGGGTTCTTGTCTGACTCGAAGTTTAAGTTCATGTTTGACCTGGCTTCAAATGACGGGTTCATGTATGACTCGAAGTTTAGGTTCATGTTTGACCTGGTTTCAAACAACAGGTTCATGTCTGACTCGAAGTTTAGGTTCATGTTTGACCTGGTTTCAAACAACGGGTTCCTGTCTAACTCGAAGTTTAGGTTCAGGTTTGACCTGGTTTCAAACGACGGCTTCATGTCTGACTCGAAGCTTAGGTTCATGTTTGACCTGGTTCAAATGACGGGTTCATGTCTGACTCGAAGTTTAGGTTCATGTTTGACCTGGTTTCAAACAACGGGTTCATGTCTGACTCAAAGTTTAGGTTCATGTTTGACCTGGTTTCAAACGACGGGTTCATGTCTGACTTGATGTTTAGGTTCATGTTTGACCTGGTTTCAAACAACGGGTTCATGTCTGACTCGAAGTTTAGGTTCATGTTTGACCTAGTTTCAAACAACGGGTTCATGTCTGACTCGAAGTTTAGGTTCATGTTTGACCTGGTTTCAAACAACGGGTTCATGTCTGACTCGAAGTTTAAGTTCATGTTAGACCTGGCTTCAAATGACGGGTTCATGTCTGACTCGACGCTTAGGATCATGTTTGACCTGGTTTCAAACAACGGGTTCATGTCTGACTCGAAGTTTAGGTTCATGTTTGACCTTGTTTCAAACGACGGGTTCATGTCTGACTCGATGTTTAGGTTCATGTTTGACCTGGTTTCAAACAACGAGTTCATGTCTGACTCGAAGTTTAGGTTCATGTTTGACTTAGTTTCAAACAACGGGTTCATGTCTGACTCGAAGTTTAAGTTCATGTTAGACCTGGCTTCAAATGACGGGTTCATGTCTGACTCGACGCTTAGGATCATGTTTGACCTGGTTTCAAACAACGGGTTCATGTCTGACTCGAAGTTTAGGTTCATGTTTGACCAAGTTTCAAACAACGGGTTCATGTCTGACTCGAAGTTTAGGTTCATGTTTGACCTGGTTTCAAACAACGGGTTCTTGTCTGACTCGAAGTTTAAGTTCATGTTTGACCTGGCTTCAAATGACTGGTTCATGTATGACTCGAAGTTTAGGTTCATGTTTGACCTGGTTTCAAACAACAGGTTCATGTCTGACTCGAAGTTTAGGTTCATGTTTGACCTGGTTTCAAACAACGGGTTCATGTCTGACTCGAAGTTTAAGTTCATGTTTGACCTGGCTTCAAATGACGGGTTCATGTCTGACTCGATGTTTAGGATCATGTTTGACCTGGTTTCAAACCACGGGTTCATGTCTGACTCGAAGTTTAGGTTCATGTTTGACCTTGTTTCAAACGACGGGTTCATGTCTGTCTCGATGTTTAGGTTCATGTTTGACCTGGTTTTAAACAACGAGTTCATGTCTGACTCGAAGTTTAGTTTCATGTTTGACCTGAGTTCCAACAACGGGTTCATGTCTGACTCGAAGTTTAGGTTCATGTTTGACCTGGTTTCAAACAACAGGTTCATGTCTGACTCGAAGTTTAGATTCATGTTTGACCTGGTTTCAAACAACGGGTTCATGTCTGACTCGAAGTTTAGGTTCATGTTTGACCTAGTTTCAAACAACGGGTTCATGTCTGACTCGAAGTTTAGGTTCATGTTTGACCTGGTTTCAAACAACGGGTTCATGTCTGACTCGAAGTTTAAGTTCATGTTTGACCTAGCTTCAAATGACGGGTTCATATCTGACTCGATGTTTAGCATCATGTTTGACCTGGTTTCAAACAACGGGTTCATGTCTGACCCGAAGTTTAGGTTCATGTTTGACCTTGTTTCAAACGACGGGTACATGTCTGTCTCAATGTTTAGGTTCATGTTTGACCTGGTTTTAAACAACGAGTTCATGTCTGACTCGAAGTTTAGTTTCATGTTTGACCTGAGTTCCAACAACGGGTTCATGTCTGACTCGAAGTTTAGGTTCATGTTTGACCTGGTTTCAAACAACGGGTTCATGTCTGGCTCGAAGTTTAGGTTCATGCTTGACCTGGTTTCAAACGACGGGTTCATGTCTGACTCGAAGCTTAGGTTCATGTTTGTCCTGGTTTCAAACAACGGGTTCATTTCTGACTCGAAGTTTAGGTTCATGTTTGACCAAGTTTCAAACAACGGGTTCATGTCTGACTCGAAGTTTAGGTTCATGTTTGACCTGGTTTCAAACAACGGGTTCTTGTCTGACTCGAAGTTTAAGTTCATGTTTGACCTGGCTTCAAATGACGGGTTCATGTATGACTCGAAGTTTAGGTTCATGTTTGACCTGGTTTCAAACAACAGGTTCATGTCTGACTCGAAGTTTAGGTTCATGTTTGACCTGGTTTCAAACAACGGGTTCCTGTCTAACTCGAAGTTTAGGTTCAGGTTTGACCTGGTTTCAAACGACGGCTTCATGTCTGACTCGAAGCTTAGGTTCATGTTTGACCTGGTTCAAATGACGGGTTCATGTCTGACTCGAAGTTTAGGTTCATGTTTGACCTGGTTTCAAACAACGGGTTCATGTCTGACTCAAAGTTTAGGTTCATGTTTGACCTGGTTTCAAACGACGGGTTCATGTCTGACTTGATGTTTAGGTTCATGTTTGACCTGGTTTCAAACAACGGGTTCATGTCTGACTCGAAGTTTAGGTTCATGTTTGACCTAGTTTCAAACAACGGGTTCATGTCTGACTCGAAGTTTAGGTTCATGTTTGACCTGGTTTCAAACAACGGGTTCATGTCTGACTCGAAGTTTAAGTTCATGTTAGACCTGGCTTCAAATGACGGGTTCATGTCTGACTCGACGCTTAGGATCATGTTTGACCTGGTTTCAAACAACGGGTTCATGTCTGACTCGAAGTTTAGGTTCATGTTTGACCTTGTTTCAAACGACGGGTTCATGTCTGACTCGATGTTTAGGTTCATGTTTGACCTGGTTTCAAACAACGAGTTCATGTCTGACTCGAAGTTTAGGTTCATGTTTGACTTAGTTTCAAACAACGGGTTCATGTCTGACTCGAAGTCTAGGTTCATGTTTGACCTGGTTTCAAACGACGGGTTCATGTCTGACTTGATGTTTAGGTTCATGTTTGTCTTGGTTTCAAACAACGGGTTCATGTCTGACTCGAAGTTTAGGTTCATGTTTGACCTAGTTTCAAACAACGGGTTCATGTCTGACTCGAAGTTTAGGTTCATGTTTGACCTGGTTTCAAAGAACGGGTTCATGTCTGACTCGAAGTTTAAGTTCATGTTTGACCTGGCTTCAAATGACGGGTTCATGTCTGACTCGAAGTTTAGGTTCATGTTTGACCTGGTTTCAAACAACAGGTTCATGTCTGACTCGAAGTTTAGGTTCATGTTTGACCTGGTTTCAAACAACGGGTTCATGTCTGACTCGAAGTTTAGGTTCGGGTTTGACCTGGTTTCAAACGACGGGTTCATGTCTGACTCGAAGCTTAGGTTCATGTTTGACCTGGTTCAAATGACGGGTTCATGTCTGACTCGAAGTTTAGGTTCATGTTTGACCTGGTTTCAAACAACGGGTTCATGTTTGACTCAAAGTTTAGGTTCATGTTTGACCTGGTTTCAAACGACGGGTTCATGTCTGACTTGATGTTTAGATTCATGTTTGACCTGGTTTCAAACAACGTGTTCATGTCTGACTCGAAGGTTAGGTTCATGTTTGACTTAGTTTCAAACAACGGGTTCATGTCTGACTCGAAGTCTAGGTTCATGTTTGACCTGGTTTCAAACAACGGGTTCATGTCTGACTCGAAGTTTAAGTTCATGTTTGACCTGGTTTCAAACAACGGGTTCTTGTCTGACTCGAAGTTTAAGTTCATGTTTGACCTGGCTTCAAATGACGGGTTCATGTCTGACTCAAAGTTTAGGTTCATGTTTAACCTTGTTTCAAACAACAGGTTCATGTCTGACTCGATGTTTAGGATCATGTTTGACCTGGTTTCAAACAACGGGTTCATGTCTGACTCGAAGTTTAAGTTCATGTTTGACCTGGTTTCAAATGACGGGTTAATGTCTGACTCGACGCTTAGGATCATGTTTGACCTGGTTTCAAACAACGGGTTCATGTCTGACTCGAAGATTAGGTTCATGTTTGACCTTGTTTCAAACAACTGGTTCATGTCTGACTCAAAGCTTAGTTTCATGTTTGACCTGAGTTCCAACAACGGGTTCATGTCTGACTCGAAGTTTAGGTTCATGTTTGACCTGGTTTCAAACAACGGGTTCATGTCTGAGTTGATGTTTAGGTTCATGTTTGTCCTGGTTTCAAACAACGGGTTCATGTCTGACTCGAAGTTTAGGTTCATGTTTGACCTAGTTTCAAACAACGGGTTCAGGTCTGACTCGAAGTTTAGGTTCATGTTTGACCTGGTTTCAAACAACGGGTTCATGTCTGACTCGAAGTTTAGGTTCAGGTTTGACCTGGTTTCAAACGACGGGTTCATGTCTGACTCGAATCTTAGGTTCATGTTTGACCTGGTTCAAATGACGGGTTCATGTCTGACTCGAAGTTTAGGTTCATGTTTGACCTGGTTTCAAACAACGGGTTCATGTCTGACTCAAAGTTTAGGTTCATGTTTGACCTGGTTTCAAACGACGGGTTCATGTCTGACTTGATGTTTAGATTCATGTTTGACCTGGTTTCAAACAACGGGTTCATGTCTGACTCGAAGTTTATGTTCATGTTTGACCTAGTTTCAAACAACGGGTTCATGTCTGACTCGAAGTTTAGGTTCATGTTTGACCTGGTTTCAAACAACGGGTTCATGTTTGACTCGAAGTTTAGGTTCAGGTTTGACCTGGTTTCAAACGACGGGTTCATGTCTGACTCGAATCTTAGGTTCATGTTTGACCTGGTTCAAATGACGGGTTCATGTCTGACTCGAAGTTTAGGTTCATGTTTGACCTGGTTTCAAACAACGGGTTCATGTCTGACTCAAAGTTTAGGTTCATGTTTGACCTGGTTTCAAACGACGGGTTCATGTCTGACTTGATGTTTAGATTCATGTTTGAGCTGGTTTCAAACAACGGGTTCATGTCTGACTCGAAGTTTATGTTCATGTTTGACCTAGTTTCAAACAACGGGTTCATGTCTGACTCGAAGTTTAGGTTCATGTTTTACCTGGTTTCAAACAACGGGTTCATGTCTGACTCGAAGTTTAAGTTCATGTTTGACCTGGTTTCAAATGACGGGTTCATGTCTGACTCGATGTTTAGGATCATGTTTGACCTGGTTTCAAACAACGGGTTCATGTCTGACTCGAAGTTTAGGTTCATGTTTGACCTGGTTTCAAACGACGGGTTCATGTCTGTCTCGATGTTTAGGTTCATGTTTGACCTGGTTTTAAACAACGAGTTCATGTCTGACTCGAAGTTTAGTTTCATGTTTGACCTGAGTTCCAACAACGGGTTCATGTCTGACTCGAAGTTTAGGTTCATGTTTGACCTGGTTTCAAACAACGGGTTCATGTCTGACTCGAAGTTTAGGTTCATGCTTGACCTGGTTTCAAACGACGGGTTCATGTCTGACTCGAAGCTTAGGTTCATGTTTGTCCTGGTTTCAAACAACGGGTTCATTTCTGACTCGAAGTTTAGGTTCATGTTTGACCAAGTTTCAAACAACGGGTTCATGTCTGACTCGAAGTTTAGGTTCATGTTTGACCTGGTTTCAAACAACGGGTTCTTGTCTGACTCGAAGTTTAAGTTCATGTTTGACCTGGCTTCAAATGACGGGTTCATGTATGACTCGAAGTTTAGGTTCATGTTTGACCTGGTTTCAAACAACAGGTTCATGTCTGACTCGAAGTTTAGGTTCATGTTTGACCTGGTTTCAAACAACGGGTTCATGTCTGACTCGAAGTTTAAGTTCATGTTTGACCTGGTTTCAAATGACGGGTTCATGTCTGACTCGATGTTTAGGATCATGTTTGACCTGGTTTCAAACAACGGGTTCATGTCTGACTCAAAGTTTAGGTTCATGTTTGACCTGGTTTCAAACGACGGGTTCATGTCTGACTTGATGTTTAGATTCATGTTTGACCTGGTTTCAAACAACGGGTTCATGTCTGACTCGAAGTTTATGTTCATGTTTGACCTAGTTTCAAACAACGGGTTCATGTCTGACTCGAAGTTTAGGTTCATGTTTGACCTGGTTTCAAACAACGGGTTCATGTTTGACTCGAAGTTTAGGTTCAGGTTTGACCTGGTTTCAAACGACGGGTTCATGTCTGACTCGAATCTTAGGTTCATGTTTGACCTGGTTCAAATGACGGGTTCATGTCTGACTCGAAGTTTAGGTTCATGTTTGACCTGGTTTCAAACAACGGGTTCATGTCTGACTCAAAGTTTAGGTTCATGTTTGACCTGGTTTCAAACGACGGGTTCATGTCTGACTTGATGTTTAGATTCATGTTTGACCTGGTTTCAAACAACGGGTTCATGTCTGACTCGAAGTTTATGTTCATGTTTGACCTAGTTTCTAACAACGGGTTCATGTCTGACTCGAAGCTTAGGTTCATGTTTGTCCTGGTTTCAAACAACGGGTTCATTTCTGACTCGAAGTTTAGGTTCATGTTTGACCAAGTTTCAAACAACGGGTTCATGTCTGACTCGAAGTTTAGGTTCATGTTTGACCTGGTTTCAAACAACGGGTTCTTGTCTGACTCGAAGTTTAAGTTCATGTTTGACCTGGCTTCAAATGACGGGTTCATGTATGACTCGAAGTTTAGGTTCATGTTTGACCTGGTTTCAAACAACAGGTTCATGTCTGACTCGAAGTTTAGGTTCATGTTTGACCTGGTTTCAAACAACGGGTTCATGTCTGACTCGAAGTTTAAGTTCATGTTTGACCTGGTTTCAAATGACGGGTTCATGTCTGACTCGATGTTTAGGATCATGTTTGACCTGGTTTCAAACAACGGGTTCATGTCTGACTCAAAGTTTAGGTTCATGTTTGACCTGGTTTCAAACGACGGGTTCATGTCTGACTTGATGTTTAGATTCATGTTTGACCTGGTTTCAAACAACGGGTTCATGTCTGACTCGAAGTTTATGTTCATGTTTGACCTAGTTTCAAACAACGGGTTCATGTCTGACTCGAAGTTTAGGTTCATGTTTGACCTGGTTTCAAACAACGGGTTCATGTTTGACTCGAAGTTTAGCTTCAGGTTTGACCTGGTTTCAAACGACGGGTTCATGTCTGACTCGAATCTTAGGTTCATGTTTGACCTGGTTCAAATGACGGGTTCATGTCTGACTCGAAGTTTAGGTTCATGTTTGACCTGGTTTCAAACAACGGGTTCATGTCTGACTCAAAGTTTAGGTTCATGTTTGACCTGGTTTCAAACGACGGGTTCATGTCTGACTTGATGTTTAGATTCATGTTTGACCTGGTTTCAAACAACGGGTTCATGTCTGACTCGAAGTTTATGTTCATGTTTGACCTAGTTTCTAACAACGGGTTCATGTCTGACTCGAAGTTTAGGTTCATGTTTGACCTGGTTTCAAACAACGGGTTCATGTCTGACTCGAAGTTTAAGTTCATGTTTGACCTGGCTTCAAATGACGGGTTCATGTCTGACTCGATGTTTAGGATCATGTTTGACCTGGTTTCAAACAACGGGTTCATGTCTGACTCGAAGTTTAGGTTCATGTTTGACCTTGTTTCAAACGACGGGTTCATGTCTGTCTCGATGTTTAGGTTCATGTTTGACCTGGTTTTAAACAACGAGTTCATGTCTGACTCGAAGTTTAGTTTCATGTTTGACCTGAGTTCCAACAACGGGTTCATGTCTGACTCGAAGTTTAGGTTCATGTTTGACCTGGTTTCAAACAACGGGTTCATGTCTGACTCGAAGTTTAGGTTCATGCTTGACCTGGTTTCAAACGACGGGTTCATGTCTGACTCGAAGCTTAGGTTCATGTTTGTCCTGGTTTCAAACAACGGGTTCATTTCTGACTCGAAGTTTAGGTTCATGTTTGACCAAGTTTCAAACAACGGGTTCATGTCTGACTCGAAGTTTAGGTTCATGTTTGACCTGGTTTCAAACAACGGGTTCTTGTCTGACTCGAAGTTTAAGTTCATGTTTGACCTGGCTTCAAATGACGGGTTCATGTATGACTCGAAGTTTAGGTTCATGTTTGACCTGGTTTCAAACAACAGGTTCATGTCTGACTCGAAGTTTAGGTTCATGTTTGACCTGGTTTCAAACAACGGGTTCATGTCTGACTCGAAGTTTAGGTTCATGTTTGACCTGGTTTCAAACAACGGGTTCATGTCTGACTCGAAGTTTAAGTTCATGTTTGACCTGGTTTCAAATGACGGGTTCATGTCTGACTCAATGTTTAGGATCATGTTTGACCTGGTTTCAAACAACGGGTTCATGTCTGACTCAAAGTTTAGGTTCATGTTTGACCTGGTTTCACACGACGGGTTCATGTCTGACTTGATGTTTAGATTCATATTTGAACTGGTTTCAAACAACGGGTTCATGTCTGACTCGAAGTTTATGTTCATGTTTGACCTAGTTTCAAACAACGGGTTCATGTCTGACTCGAAGTTTAGGGTCATGTTTGACCTGGTTTCAAACAACGGGTTCATGTTTGACTCGAAGTTTAGGTTCAGGTTTGACCTGGTTTCAAACGATGGGTTCATGTCTGACTCGAATCTTAGGTTCATGTTTGACCTGGTTCAAATGACGGGTTCATGTCTGACTCGAAGTTTAGGTTCATGTTTGACCTGGTTTCAAACAACGGGTTCATGTCTGACTCAAAGTTTAGGTTCATGTTTGACCTGGTTTCAAACGACGGGTTCATGTCTGACTTGATGTTTAGATTCATGTTTGACCTGGTTTCAAACAACGGGTTCATGTCTGACTCGAAGTTTATGTTCATGTTTGACCTAGTTTCAAACAACGGGTTCATGTCTGACTCGAAGTTTAGGTTCATGTTTGACCTGGTTTCAAACAACGGGTTCATGTCTGACTCGAAGTTTAAGTTCATGTTTGACCTGGCTTCAAATGGCGGGTTCATGTCTGACTCGATGTTTAGGATCATGTTTGACCTGGTTTCAAACAACGGGTTCATGTCTGACTCGAAGTTTAGGTTCATGTTTGACCTTGTTTCAAACGACGGGTTCATGTCTGTCTCGATGTTTAGGTTCATGTTTGACCTGGTTTTAAACAACGAGTTCATGTCTGACTCGAAGTTTAGTTTCATGTTTGACCTGAGTTCCAACAACGGGTTCATGTCTGACTCGAAGTTTAGGTTCATGTTTGACCTAGTTTCAAACAACGGGTTCATGTCTGACTCGAAGTTTAGGTTCATGCTTGACCTGGTTTCAAACGACGGGTTCATGTCTGACTCGAAGCTTAGGTTCATGTTTGTCCTGGTTTCAAACAACGGGTTCATTTCTGACTCGAAGTTTAGGTTCATGTTTGACCAAGTTTCAAACAACGGGTTCATGTTTGACTCGAAGTTTAGGTTCATGTTTGACCTGGTTTCAAACAACGGGTTCTTGTCTGACTCGAAGTTTAAGTTCATGTTTGACCTGGCTTCAAATGACGGGTTCATGTATGACTCGAAGTTTAGGTTCATGTTTGACCTGGTTTCAAACAACAGGTTCATGTCTGACTCGAAGTTTAGGTTCATGTTTGACCTGGTTTCAAACAACGGGTTCATGTCTGACTCGAAGTTTAAGTTCATGTTTGACCTGGTTTCAAATGACGGGTTCATGTCTGACTCGATGTTTAGGATCATGTTTGACCTGGTTTCAAACAACGGGTTCATGTCTGACTCAAAGTTTAGGTTCATGTTTGACCTGGTTTCAAACGACGGGTTCATGTCTGACTTGATGTTTAGATTCATGTTTGACCTGGTTTCAAACAACGGGTTCATGTCTAACTCGAAGTTTATGTTCATGTTTGACCTAGTTTCAAACAACGGGTTCATGTCTGACTCGAAGTTTAGGTTCATGTTTGACCTGGTTTCAAACAACGGGTTCATGTTTGACTCGAAGTTTAGCTTCAGGTTTGACCTGGTTTCAAACGACGGGTTCATGTCTGACTCGAATCTTAGGTTCATGTTTGACCTGGTTCAAATGACGGGTTCATGTCTGACTCGAAGTTTAGGTTCATGTTTGACCTGGTTTCAAACAACGGGTTCATGTCTGACTCAAAGTTTAGGTTCATGTTTGACCTGGTTTCAAACGACGGGTTCATGTCTGACTTGATGTTTAGATTCATGTTTGACCTGGTTTCAAACAACGGGTTCATGTCTGACTCGAAGTTTATGTTCATGTTTGACCTAGTTTCTAACAACGGGTTCATGTCTGACTCGAAGTTTAGGTTCATGTTTGACCTGGTTTCAAACAACGGGTTCATGTCTGACTCGAAGTTTAAGTTCATGTTTGACCTGGCTTCAAATGACGGGTTCATGTCTGACTCGAGGTTTAGGATCATGTTTGACCTGGTTTCAAACAACGGGTTCATGTCTGACTCGAAGTTTAGGTTCATGTTTGACCTTGTTTCAAACGACGGGTTCATGTCTGTCTCGATGTTTAGGTTCATGTTTGACCTGGTTTTAAACAACGAGTTCATGTCTGACTCGAAGTTTAGTTTCATGTTTGACCTGAGTTCCAACAACGGGTTCATGTCTGACTCGAAGTTTAGGTTCATGTTTGACCTGGTTTCAAACAACGGGTTCATGTCTGACTCGAAGTTTAGGTTCATGCTTGACCTGGTTTCAAACGACGGGTTCATGTCTGACTCGAAGCTTAGGTTCATGTTTGTCCTGGTTTCAAACAACGGGTTCATTTCTGACTCGAAGTTTAGGTTCATGTTTGACCAAGTTTCAAACAACGGGTTCATGTCTGACTCGAAGTTTAGGTTCATGTTTGACCTGGTTTCAAACAACGGGTTCTTGTCTGACTCGAAGTTTAAGTTCATGTTTGACCTGGCTTCAAATGACGGGTTCATGTATGACTCGAAGTTTAGGTTCATGTTTGACCTGGTTTCAAACAACAGGTTCATGTCTGACTCGAAGTTTAGGTTCATGTTTGACCTGGTTTCAAACAACGGGTTCATGTCTGACTCGAAGTTTAGGTTCATGTTTGACCTGGTTTCAAACAACGGGTTCATGTCTGACTCGAAGTTTAAGTTCATGTTTGACCTGGTTTCAAATGACGGGTTCATGTCTGACTCAATGTTTAGGATCATGTTTGACCTGGTTTCAAACAACGGGTTCATGTCTGACTCAAAGTTTAGGTTCATGTTTGACCTGGTTTCACACGACGGGTTCATGTCTGACTTGATGTTTAGATCCATATTTGAACTGGTTTCAAACAACGGGTTCATGTCTGACTCGAAGTTTATGTTCATGTTTGACCTAGTTTCAAACAACGGGTTCATGTCTGACTCGAAGTTTAGGTTCATGTTTGACCTGGTTTCAAACAACGGGTTCATGTTTGACTCGAAGTTTAGGTTCAGGTTTGACCTGGTTTCAAACGATGGGTTCATGTCTGACTCGAATCTTAGGTTCATGTTTGACCTGGTTCAAATGACGGGTTCATGTCTGACTCGAAGTTTAGGTTCATGTTTGACCTGGTTTCAAACAACGAGTTCATGTCTGACTCAAAGTTTAGGTTCATGTTTGACCTGGTTTCAAACGACGGGTTCATGTCTGACTTGATGTTTAGATTCATGTTTGACCTGGTTTCAAACAACGGGTTCATGTCTGACTCGAAGTTTATGTTCATGTTTGACCTAGTTTCAAACAACGGGTTCATGTCTGACTCGAAGTTTAGGTTCATGTTTGACCTGGTTTCAAACAACGGGTTCATGTCTGACTCGAAGTTTAAGTTCATGTTTGACCTGGCTTCAAATGACGGGTTCATGTCTGACTCGATGTTTAGGATCATGTTTGACCTGGTTTCAAACAACGGGTTCATGTCTGACTCGAAGTTTAGGTTCATGTTTGACCTTGTTTCAAACGACGGGTTCATGTCTGTCTCGATGTTTAGGTTCATGTTTGACCTGGTTTCAAACAACGGGTTCATGTTTGACTCGAAGTTTAGGTTCAGGTTTGACCTGGTTTCAAACGACGGGTTCATGTCTGACTCGAATCTTAGGTTCATGTTTGACCTGGTTCAAATGACGGGTTCATGTCTGACTCGAAGTTTAGGTTCATGTTTGACCTGGTTTCAAACAACGGGTTCATGTCTGACTCAAAGTTTAGGTTCATGTTTGACCTGGTTTCAAACGACGGGTTCATGTCTGACTTGATGTTTAGATTCATGTTTGACCTGGTTTCAAACAACGGGTTCATGTCTGACTCGAAGTTTATGTTCATGTTTGACCTAGTTTCTAACAACGGGTTCATGTCTGACTCGAAGTTTAGGTTCATGTTTGACCTGGTTTCAAACAACGGGTTCATGTCTGACTCGAAGTTTAAGTTCATGTTTGACCTGGCTTCAAATGACGGGTTCATGTCTGACTCGATGTTTAGGATCATGTTTGACCTGGTTTCAAACAACGGGTTCATGTCTGACTCGAAGTTTAGGTTCATGTTTGACCTTGTTTCAAACGACGGGTTCATGTCTGTCTCGATGTTTAGGTTCATGTTTGACCAAGTTTCAAACAACGGGTTCATGTTTGACTCGAAGTTTAGGTTCATGTTTGACCTGGTTTCAAACAACGGGTTCTTGTCTGACTCGAAGTTTAAGTTCATGTTTGACCTGGCTTCAAATGACGGGTTCATGTATGACTCGAAGTTTAGGTTCATGTTTGACCTGGTTTCAAACAACAGGTTCATGTCTGACTCGAAGTTTAGGTTCATGTTTGACCTGGTTTCAAACAACGGGTTCATGTCTGACTCGAAGTTTAAGTTCATGTTTGACCTGGTTTCAAATGACGGGTTCATGTCTGACTCGATGTTTAGGATCATGTTTGACCTGGTTTCAAACAACGGGTTCATGTCTGACTCAAAGTTTAGGTTCATGTTTGACCTGGTTTCAAACGACGGGTTCATGTCTGACTTGATGTTTAGATTCATGTTTGACCTGGTTTCAAACAACGGGTTCATGTCTAACTCGAAGTTTATGTTCATGTTTGACCTAGTTTCAAACAACGGGTTCATGTCTGACTCGAAGTTTAGGTTCATGTTTGACCTGGTTTCAAACAACGGGTTCATGTTTGACTCGAAGTTTAGCTTCAGGTTTGACCTGGTTTCAAACGACGGGTTCATGTCTGACTCGAATCTTAGGTTCATGTTTGACCTGGTTCAAATGACGGGTTCATGTCTGACTCGAAGTTTAGGTTCATGTTTGACCTGGTTTCAAACAACGGGTTCATGTCTGACTCAAAGTTTAGGTTCATGTTTGACCTGGTTTCAAACGACGGGTTCATGTCTGACTTGATGTTTAGATTCATGTTTGACCTGGTTTCAAACAACGGGTTCATGTCTGACTCGAAGTTTATGTTCATGTTTGACCTAGTTTCTAACAACGGGTTCATGTCTGACTCGAAGTTTAGGTTCATGTTTGACCTGGTTTCAAACAACGGGTTCATGTCTGACTCGAAGTTTAAGTTCATGTTTGACCTGGCTTCAAATGACGGGTTCATGTCTGACTCGATGTTTAGGATCATGTTTGACCTGGTTTCAAACAACGGGTTCATGTCTGACTCGAAGTTTAGGTTCATGTTTGACCTTGTTTCAAACGACGGGTTCATGTCTGTCTCGATGTTTAGGTTCATGTTTGACCTGGTTTTAAACAACGAGTTCATGTCTGACTCGAAGTTTAGTTTCATGTTTGACCTGAGTTCCAACAACGGGTTCATGTCTGACTCGAAGTTTAGGTTCATGTTTGACCTGGTTTCAAACAACGGGTTCATGTCTGACTCGAAGTTTAGGTTCATGCTTGACCTGGTTTCAAACGACGGGTTCATGTCTGACTCGAAGCTTAGGTTCATGTTTGTCCTGGTTTCAAACAACGGGTTCATTTCTGACTCGAAGTTTAGGTTCATGTTTGACCAAGTTTCAAACAACGGGTTCATGTCTGACTCGAAGTTTAGGTTCATGTTTGACCTGGTTTCAAACAACGGGTTCTTGTCTGACTCGAAGTTTAAGTTCATGTTTGACCTGGCTTCAAATGACGGGTTCATGTATGACTCGAAGTTTAGGTTCATGTTTGACCTGGTTTCAAACAACAGGTTCATGTCTGACTCGAAGTTTAGGTTCATGTTTGACCTGGTTTCAAACAACGGGTTCATGTCTGACTCGAAGTTTAGGTTCATGTTTGACCTGGTTTCAAACAACGGGTTCATGTCTGACTCGAAGTTTAAGTTCATGTTTGACCTGGTTTCAAATGACGGGTTCATGTCTGACTCAATGTTTAGGATCATGTTTGACCTGGTTTCAAACAACGGGTTCATGTCTGACTCAAAGTTTAGGTTCATGTTTGACCTGGTTTCACACGACGGGTTCATGTCTGACTTGATGTTTAGATCCATATTTGAACTGGTTTCAAACAACGGGTTCATGTCTGACTCGAAGTTTATGTTCATGTTTGACCTAGTTTCAAACAACGGGTTCATGTCTGACTCGAAGTTTAGGTTCATGTTTGACCTGGTTTCAAACAACGGGTTCATGTTTGACTCGAAGTTTAGGTTCAGGTTTGACCTGGTTTCAAACGATGGGTTCATGTCTGACTCGAATCTTAGGTTCATGTTTGACCTGGTTCAAATGACGGGTTCATGTCTGACTCGAAGTTTAGGTTCATGTTTGACCTGGTTTCAAACAACGAGTTCATGTCTGACTCAAAGTTTAGGTTCATGTTTGACCTGGTTTCAAACGACGGGTTCATGTCTGACTTGATGTTTAGATTCATGTTTGACCTGGTTTCAAACAACGGGTTCATGTCTGACTCGAAGTTTATGTTCATGTTTGACCTAGTTTCAAACAACGGGTTCATGTCTGACTCGAAGTTTAGGTTCATGTTTGACCTGGTTTCAAACAACGGGTTCATGTCTGACTCGAAGTTTAAGTTCATGTTTGACCTGGCTTCAAATGACGGGTTCATGTCTGACTCGATGTTTAGGATCATGTTTGACCTGGTTTCAAACAACGGGTTCATGTCTGACTCGAAGTTTAGGTTCATGTTTGACCTTGTTTCAAACGACGGGTTCATGTCTGTCTCGATGTTTAGGTTCATGTTTGACCTGGTTTCAAACAACGGGTTCATGTTTGACTCGAAGTTTAGGTTCAGGTTTGACCTGGTTTCAAACGACGGGTTCATGTCTGACTCGAATCTTAGGTTCATGTTTGACCTGGTTCAAATGACGGGTTCATGTCTGACTCGAAGTTTAGGTTCATGTTTGACCTGGTTTCAAACAACGGGTTCATGTCTGACTCAAAGTTTAGGTTCATGTTTGACCTGGTTTCAAACGACGGGTTCATGTCTGACTTGATGTTTAGATTCATGTTTGACCTGGTTTCAAACAACGGGTTCATGTCTGACTCGAAGTTTATGTTCATGTTTGACCTAGTTTCTAACAACGGGTTCATGTCTGACTCGAAGTTTAGGTTCATGTTTGACCTGGTTTCAAACAACGGGTTCATGTCTGACTCGAAGTTTAAGTTCATGTTTGACCTGGCTTCAAATGACGGGTTCATGTCTGACTCGATGTTTAGGATCATGTTTGACCTGGTTTCAAACAACGGGTTCATGTCTGACTCGAAGTTTAGGTTCATGTTTGACCTTGTTTCAAACGACGGGTTCATGTCTGTCTCGATGTTTAGGTTCATGTTTGACCTGGTTTTAAACAACGAGTTCATGTCTGACTCGAAGTTTAGTTTCATGTTTGACCTGAGTTCCAACAACGGGTTCATGTCTGACTCGAAGTTTAGGTTCATGTTTGACCTGGTTTCAAACAACGGGTTCATGTCTGACTCGAAGTTTAGGTTCATGCTTGACCTGGTTTCAAACGACGGGTTCATGTCTGACTCGAAGCTTAGGTTCATGTTTGTCCTGGTTTCAAACAACGGGTTCATTTCTGACTCGAAGTTTAGGTTCATGTTTGACCAAGTTTCAAACAACGGGTTCATGTCTGACTCGAAGTTTAGGTTCATGTTTGACCTGGTTTCAAACAACGGGTTCTTGTCTGACTCGAAGTTTAAGTTCATGTTTGACCTGGCTTCAAATGACGGGTTCATGTATGACTCGAAGTTTAGGTTCATGTTTGACCTGGTTTCAAACAACAGGTTCATGTCTGACTCGAAGTTTAGGTTCATGTTTGACCTGGTTTCAAACAACGGGTTCATGTCTGACTCGAAGTTTAGGTTCATGTTTGACCTGGTTTCAAACAACGGGTTCATGTCTGACTCGAAGTTTAAGTTCATGTTTGACCTGGTTTCAAATGACGGGTTCATGTCTGACTCAATGTTTAGGATCATGTTTGACCTGGTTTCAAACAACGGGTTCATGTCTGACTCAAAGTTTAGGTTCATGTTTGACCTGGTTTCACACGACGGGTTCATGTCTGACTTGATGTTTAGATTCATATTTGAACTGGTTTCAAACAACGGGTTCATGTCTGACTCGAAGTTTATGTTCATGTTTGACCTAGTTTCAAACAACGGGTTCATGTCTGACTCGAAGTTTAGGTTCATGTTTGACCTGGTTTCAAACAACGGGTTCATGTTTGACTCGAAGTTTAGGTTCAGGTTTGACCTGGTTTCAAACGATGGGTTCATGTCTGAATCGAATCTTAGGTTCATGTTTGACCTGGTTCAAATGACGGGTTCATGTCTGACTCGAAGTTTAGGTTCATGTTTGACCTGGTTTCAAACAACGGGTTCATGTCTGACTCAAAGTTTAGGTTCATGTTTGACCTGGTTTCAAACGACGGGTTCATGTCTGACTTGATGTTTAGATTCATGTTTGACCTGGTTTCAAACAACGGGTTCATGTCTGACTCGAAGTTTATGTTCATGTTTGACCTAGTTTCAAACAACGGGTTCATGTCTGACTCGAAGTTTAGGTTCATGTTTGACCTGGTTTCAAACAACGGGTTCATGTCTGACTCGAAGTTTAAGTTCATGTTTGACCTGGCTTCAAATGACGGGTTCATGTCTGACTCGATGTTTAGGATCATGTTTGACCTGGTTTCAAACAACGGGTTCATGTCTGACTCGAAGTTTAGGTTCATGTTTGACCTTGTTTCAAACGACGGGTTCATGTCTGTCTCGATGTTTAGGTTCATGTTTGACCTGGTTTTAAACAACGAGTTCATGTCTGACTCGAAGTTTAGTTTCATGTTTGACCTGAGTTCCAACAACGGGTTCATGTCTGACTCGAAGTTTAGGTTCATGTTTGACCTAGTTTCAAACAACGGGTTCATGTCTGACTCGAAGTTTAGGTTCATGCTTGACCTGGTTTCAAACGACGGGTTCATGTCTGACTCAAAGCTTAGGTTCATGTTTGTCCTAGTTTCAAACAACGGGTTCATTTCTGACTCGAAGTTTAGGTTCATGTTTGACCAAGTTTCAAACAACGGGTTCATGTTTGACTCGAAGTTTAGGTTCATGTTTGACCTGGTTTCAAACAACGGGTTCTTGTCTGACTCGAAGTTTAAGTTCATGTTTGACCTGGCTTCAAATGACGGGTTCATGTATGACTCGAAGTTTAGGTTCATGTTTGACCTGGTTTCAAACAACAGGTTCATGTCTGACTCGAAGTTTAGGTTCATGTTTGACCTGGTTTCAAACAACGGGTTCATGTCTGACTCGAAGTTTAAGTTCATGTTTGACCTGGTTTCAAATGACGGGTTCATGTCTGACTCGATGTTTAGGATCATGTTTGACCTGGTTTCAAACAACGGGTTCATGTCTGACTCAAAGTTTAGGTTCATGTTTGACCTGGTTTCAAACGATGGGTTCATGTCTGACTTGATGTTTAGATTCATGTTTGACCTGGTTTCAAACAACGGGTTCATGTCTGACTCGAAGTTTATGTTCATGTTTGACCTAGTTTCAAACAACGGGTTCATGTCTGACTCGAAGTTTAGGTTCATGTTTGACCTGGTTTCAAACAACGGGTTCATGTCTGACTCGAAGTTTAGGTTCATGTTTGACCTTGTTTCAAACGACGGGTTCATGTCTGTCTCGATGTTTAGGTTCATGTTTGACCTGGTTTTAAACAACGAGTTCATGTCTGACTCGAAGTTTAGTTTCATGTTTGACCTGAGTTCCAACAACGGGTTCATGTCTGACTCAAAGTTTAGGTTCATGTTTGACCTGGTTTCAAACGATGGGTTCATGTCTGACTTGATGTTTAGATTCATGTTTGACCTGGTTTCAAACAACGGGTTCATGTCTGACTCGAAGTTTATGTTCATGTTTGACCTAGTTTCAAACAACGGGTTCATGTCTGACTCGAAGTTTAGGTTCATGTTTGACCTGGTTTCAAACAACGGGTTCATGTTTGACTCGAAGTTTAGGTTCATGTTTGACCTGGTTTCAAACAACGGGTTCTTGTCTGACTCGAAGTTTAAGTTCATGTTTGACCTGGCTTCAAATGACGGGTTCATGTATGACTCGAAGTTTAGGTTCATGTTTGACCTGGTTTCAAACAACAGGTTCATGTCTGACTCGAAGTTTAGGTTCATGTTTGACCTGGTTTCAAACAACGGGTTCATGTCTGACTCGAAGTTTAAGTTCATGTTTGACCTGGTTTCAAATGACGGGTTCATGTCTGACTCGATGTTTAGGATCATGTTTGACCTGGTTTCAAACAACGGGTTCATGTCTGACTCAAAGTTTAGGTTCATGTTTGACCTGGTTTCAAACGACGGGTTCATGTCTGACTTGATGTTTAGATTCATATTTGAACTGGTTTCAAACAACGGGTTCATGTCTGACTCGAAGTTTATGTTCATGTTTGACCTAGTTTCAAACAACGGGTTCATGTCTGACTCGAAGTTTAGGTTCATGTTTGACCTGGTTTCAAACAACGGGTTCATGTTTGACTCGAAGTTTAGGTTCAGGTTTGACCTGGTTTCAAACGATGGGTTCATGTATGACTCGAATCTTAGGTTCATGTTTGACCTGGTTCAAATGACGGGTTCATGTCTGACTCGAAGTTTAGGTTCATGTTTGACCTGGTTTCAAACAACGGGTTCATGTCTGACTCGAAGTTTAAGTTCATGTTTGACCTGGTTTCAAATGACGGGTTCATGTCTGACTCGATGTTTAGGATCATGTTTGACCTGGTTTCAAACAACGGGTTCATGTCTGACTCAAAGTTTAGGTTCATGTTTGACCTGGTTTCAAACGATGGGTTCATGTCTGACTTGATGTTTAGATTCATGTTTGACCTGGTTTCAAACAACGGGTTCATGTCTGACTCGAAGTTTATGTTCATGTTTGACCTAGTTTCAAACAACGGGTTCATGTCTGACTCGAAGTTTAGGTTCATGTTTGACCTGGTTTCAAACAACGGGTTCATGTCTGACTCGAAGTTTAGGTTCATGTTTGACCTTGTTTCAAACGACGGGTTCATGTCTGTCTCGATGTTTAGGTTCATGTTTGACCTGGTTTTAAACAACGAGTTCATGTCTGACTCGAAGTTTAGTTTCATGTTTGACCTGAGTTCCAACAACGGGTTCATGTCTGACTCAAAGTTTAGGTTCATGTTTGACCTGGTTTCAAACGATGGGTTCATGTCTGACTTGATGTTTAGATTCATGGTTGACCTGGTTTCAAACAACGGGTTCATGTCTGACTCGAAGTTTATGTTCATGTTTGACCTAGTTTCAAACAACGGGTTCATGTCTGACTCGAAGTTTAGGTTCATGTTTGACCTGGTTTCAAACAACGGGTTCATGTTTGACTCGAAGTTTAGGTTCATGTTTGACCTGGTTTCAAACAACGGGTTCTTGTCTGACTCGAAGTTTAAGTTCATGTTTGACCTGGCTTCAAATGACGGGTTCATGTATGACTCGAAGTTTAGGTTCATGTTTGACCTGGTTTCAAACAACAGGTTCATGTCTGACTCGAAGTTTAGGTTCATGTTTGACCTGGTTTCAAACAACGGGTTCATGTCTGACTCGAAGTTTAAGTTCATGTTTGACCTGGTTTCAAATGACGGGTTCATGTCTGACTCGATGTTTAGGATCATGTTTGACCTGGTTTCAAACAACGGGTTCATGTCTGACTCAAAGTTTAGGTTCATGTTTGACCTGGTTTCAAACGACGGGTTCATGTCTGACTTGATGTTTAGATTCATATTTGAACTGGTTTCAAACAACAGGTTCATGTCTGACTCGAAGTTTATGTTCATGTTTGACCTAGTTTCAAACAACGGGTTCATGTCTGACTCGAAGTTTAGGTTCATGTTTGACCTGGTTTCAAACAACGGGTTCATGTTTGACTCGAAGTTTAGGTTCAGGTTTGACCTGGTTTCAAACGATGGGTTCATGTCTGACTCGAATCTTAGGTTCATGTTTGACCTGGTTCAAATGACGGGTTCATGTCTGACTCGAAGTTTAGGTTCATGTTTGACCTGGTTTCAAACAACGGGTTCATGTCTGACTCAAAGTTTAGGTTCATGTTTGACCTGGTTTCAAACGACGGGTTCATGTCTGACTTGATGTTTAGATTCATGTTTGACCTGGTTTCAAACAACGGGTTCATGTCTGACTCGAAGTTTATGTTCATGTTTGACCTAGTTTCAAACAACGGGTTCATGTCTGACTCGAAGTTTAGGTTCATGTTTGACCTGGTTTCAAACAACGGGTTCATGTCTGACTCGAAGTTTAAGTTCATGTTTGACCTGGCTTCAAATGACGGGTTCATGTCTGACTCGATGTTTAGGATCATGTTTGACCTGGTTTCAAACAACGGGTTCATGTCTGACTCGAAGTTTAGGTTCATGTTTGACCTTGTTTCAAACGACGGGTTCATGTCTGTCTCGATGTTTAGGTTCATGTTTGACCTGGTTTTAAACAACGAGTTCATGTCTGACTCGAAGTTTAGTTTCATGTTTGACCTGAGTTCCAACAACGGGTTCATGTCTGACTCGAAGTTTAGGTTCATGTTTGACCTGGTTTCAAACAACGGGTTCATGTCTGACTCGAAGTTTAGGTTCATGCTTGACCTGGTTTCAAACGACGGGTTCATGTCTGACTCGAAGCTTAGGTTCATGTTTGGCCTGGTTTCAAACAACGGGTTCATTTCTGACTCGAAGTTTAGGTTCATGTTTGACCAAGTTTCAAACAACGGGTTCATGTCTGACTCGAACTTTAGGTTCATGTTTGACCTGGTTTCAAACAACGGGTTCTTGTCTGACTCGAAGTTTAAGTTCATGTTTGACCTGGCTTCAAATGACGGGTTCATGTATGACTCGAAGTTTAGGTTCATGTTTGACCTGGTTTCAAACAACAGGTTCATGTCTGACTCGAAGTTTAGGTTCATGTTTGACCTGGTTTCAAACAACGGGTTCATGTCTGACTCGAAGTTTAAGTTCATGTTTGACCTGGTTTCAAATGACGGGTTCATGTCTGACTCGATGTTTAGGATCATGTTTGACCTGGTTTCAAACAACGGGTTCATGTCTGACTCAAAGTTTAGGTTCATGTTTGACCTGGTTTCAAACGATGGGTTCATGTCTGACTTGATGTTTAGATTCATGTTTGACCTGGTTTCAAACAACGGGTTCATGTCTGACTCGAAGTTTATGTTCATGTTTGACCTAGTTTCAAACAACGGGTTCATGTCTGACTCAAAGTTTAGGTTCATGTTTGACCTGGTTTCAAACAACGGGTTCATGTTTGACTCGAAGTTTAGGTTCAGGTTTGACCTGGTTTCAAACGACGGGTTCATGTCTGACTCGAATCTTAGGTTCATGTTTGACCTGGTTCAAATGACGGGTTCATGTCTGACTCGAAGTTTAGGTTCATGTTTGACCTGGTTTCAAACAACGGGTTCATGTCTGACTCAAAGTTTAGGTTCATGTTTGACCTGGTTTCAAACGACGGGTTCATGTCTAACTTGATGTTTAGATTCATGTTTGACCTGGTTTCAAACAACGGGTTCATGTCTGACTCGAAGTTTATGTTCATGTTTGACCTAGTTTCAAACAACGGGTTCATGTCTGACTCGAAGTTTAGGTTCATGTTTGACCTGGTTTCAAACAACGGGTTCATGTCTGACTCGAAGTTTAAGTTCATGTTTGACTTGGCTTCAAATGACGGGTTCATGTCTGACTCGATATTTAGGATCATGTTTGACCTGGTTTCAAACAACGGGTTCATGTCTGACTCGAAGTTTAGGTTCATGTTTGACCTTGTTTCAAACGACGGGTTCATGTCTGTCTCGATGTTTAGGTTCATGTTTGACCTGGTTTTAAACAACGAGTTCATGTCTGACTCGAAGTTTAGTTTCATGTTTGACCTGAGTTCCAACAACGGGTTCATGTCTGACTCGAAGTTTAGGTTCATGTTTGACCTGGTTTCAAACAACGGGTTCATGTCTGACTCGAAGTTTAGGTTCATGCTTGACTTGGTTTCAAACGACGGGTTCATGTCTGACTCGAAGCTTAGGTTCATGTTTGTCCTGGTTTCAAACAACGGGTTCATTTCTGACTCGAAGTTTAGGTTCATGTTTGACCAAGTTTCAAACAACGGGTTCATGTCTGACTCGAAGTTTAGGTTCATGTTTGACCAGGTTTCAAACAACGGGTTCTTGTCTGACTCGAAGTTTAAGTTCATGTTTGACCTGGCTTCAAATGACGGGTTCATGTATGACTCGAAGTTTAGGTTCATGTTTGACCTGGTTTCAAACAACTGGTTCATGTCTGACTCGAAGTTTAGGTTCATGTTTGACCTGGTTTCAAACAACGGGTTCATGTCTGACTCGAAGTTTAAGTTCATGTTTGACCTGGCTTCAAATGACGGGTTCATGTCTGACTCGATGTTTAGGATCATGTTTGACCTGGTTTCAAACAACGGGTTCATGTCTGACTCGAAGTTTAGGTTCATGTTTGACCTTGTTTCAAACGACGGGTTCATGTCTGTCTCGATGTTTAGGTTCATGTTTGACCTGGTTTTAAACAACGAGTTCATGTCTGACTCGAAGTTTAGTTTCATGTTTGACCTGAGTTCCAACAACGGGTTCATGTCTGACTCGAAGTTTAGGTTCATGTTTGACCTGGTTTCAAACAACAGGTTCATGTCTGACTCGAAGTTTAGATTCATGTTTGACCTGGTTTCAAACAACGGGTTCATGTCTGACTCGAAGTTTAGGTTCATGTTTGACCTAGTTTCAAACAACGGGTTCATGTCTGACTCGAAGTTTAGGTTCATGTTTGACCTGGTTTCAAACAACGGGTTCATGTCTGACTCGAAGTTTAAGTTCATGTTTGACCTGGCTTCAAATGACGGGTTCATATCTGACTCGATGTTTAGCATCATGTTTGACCTGGTTTCAAACAACGGGTTCATGTCTGACTCGAAGTTTAGGTTCATGTTTGACCTTGTTTCAAACGACGGGTACATGTCTGTCTCGATGTTTAGGTTCATGTTTGACCTGGTTTTAAACAACGAGTTCATGTATGACTCGAAGTTTAGTTTCATGTTTGACCTGAGTTCCAACAACGGGTTCATGTCTGACTCGAAGTTTAGGTTCATGTTTGACCTGGTTTCAAACAACGGGTTCATATCTGGCTCGAAGTTTAGGTTCATGCTTGACCTGGTTTCAAACGACGGGTTCATGTCTGACTCGAAGCTTAGGTTCATGTTTGACCTGGTTTCAAACAACGGGTTCATGTCTGACTCAAAGTTTAGGTTCATGTTTGACCTGGTTTCAAACGACGGGTTCATGTCTGACTTGATGTTTAGATTCATGTTTGACCTGGTTTCAAACAACGGGTTCATGTCTGACTCGAAGTTTATGTTCATGTTTGACCTAGTTTCAAACAACGGGTTCATGTCTGACTCGAAGTTTAGGTTCATGTTTGACCTGGTTTCAAACAACGGGTTCATGTCTGACTCGAAGTTTAAGTTCATGTTTGACTTGGCTTCAAATGACGGGTTCATGTCTGACTCGATGTTTAGGATCATGTTTGACCTGGTTTCAAACAACGGGTTCATGTCTGACTCGAAGTTTAGGTTCATGTTTGACCTTGTTTCAAACGACGGGTTCATGTCTGTCTCGATGTTTAGGTTCATGTTTGACCTGGTTTTAAACAACGAGTTCATGTCTGACTCGAAGTTTAGTTTCATGTTTGAACTGAGTTCCAACAACGGGTTCATGTCTGACTCGAAGTTTAGGTTCATGTTTGACCTGGTTTCAAACAACGGGTTCATGTCTGACTCGAAGTTTAGGTTCATGCTTGACCTGGTTTCAAACGACGGGTTCATGTCTGACTCGAAGCTTAGGTTCATGTTTGTCCTGGTTTCAAACAACGGGTTCATTTCTGACTCGAAGTTTAGGTTCATGTTTGACCAAGTTTCAAACAACGGGTTCATGTCTGACTCGAAGTTTAGGTTCATGTTTGACCAGGTTTCAAACAACGGGTTCTTGTCTGACTCGAAGTTTAAGTTCATGTTTGACCTGGCTTCAAATGACGGGTTCATGTATGACTCGAAGTTTAGGTTCATGTTTGACCTGGTTTCAAACAACTGGTTCATGTCTGACTCGAAGTTTAGGTTCATGTTTGACCTGGTTTCAAACAACGGGTTCATGTCTGACTCGAAGTTTAAGTTCATGTTTGACCTGGCTTCAAATGACGGGTTCATGTCTGACTCGATGTTTAGGATCATGTTTGACCTGGTTTCAAACAACGGATTCATGTCTGACTCGAAGTTTAGGTTCATGTTTGACCTTGTTTCAAACGACGGGTTCATGTCTGTCTCGATGTTTAGGTTCATGTTTGACCTGGTTTTAAACAACGAGTTCATGTCTGACTCGAAGTTTAGTTTCATGTTTGACCTGAGTTCCAACAACGGGTTCATGTCTGACTCGAAGTTTAGGTTCATGTTTGACCTGGTTTCAAACAACAGGTTCATGTCTGACTCGAAGTTTAGATTCATGTTTGACCTGGTTTCAAACAACGGGTTCATGTCTGACTCGAAGTTTAGGTTCATGTTTGACCTAGTTTCAAACAACGGGTTCATGTCTGACTCGAAGTTTAGGTTCATGTTTGACCTGGTTTCAAACAACGGGTTCATGTCTGACTCGAAGTTTAAGTTCATGTTTGACCTGGCTTCAAATGACGGGTTCATATCTGACTCGATGTTTAGCATCATGTTTGACCTGGTTTCAAACAACGGGTTCATGTCTGACTCGAAGTTTAGGTTCATGTTTGACCTTGTTTCAAACGACGGGTACATGTCTGTCTCGATGTTTAGGTTCATGTTTGACCTGGTTTTAAACAACGAGTTCATGTCTGACTCGAAGTTTAGTTTCATGTTTGAACTGAGTTCCAACAACGGGTTCATGTCTGACTCGAAGTTTAGGTTCATGTTTGACCTGGTTTCAAACAACGGGTTCATGTCTGGCTCGAAGTTTAGGTTCATGCTTGACCTGGTTTCAAACGACGGGTTCATGTCTGACTCGAAGCTTAGGTTCATGTTTGACCTGGTTTCAAACGACGGGTTCATGTCTGACTCGAAGCTTAGGTTCATGTTTGTCCTGGTTTCAAACAACGGGTTCATTTCTGACTCGAAGTTTAGGTTCATGTTTGACCAAGTTTCAAACAACGGGTTCATGTCTGACTCGAAGTTTAGGTTCATGTTTGACCTGGTTTCAAACAACGGGTTCTTGTCTGACTCGAAGTTTAAGTTCATGTTTGACCTGGCTTCAAATGACGGGTTCATGTATGACTCGAAGTTTAGGTTCATGTTTGACCTGGTTTCAAACAACAGGTTCATGTCTGACTCGAAGTTTAGGTTCATGTTTGACCTGGTTTCAAACAACGGGTTCATGTCTGACTCGAAGTTTAAGTTCATGTTTGACCTGGCTTCAAATGACGGGTTCATGTCTGACTCGATGTTTAGGATCATGTTTGACCTGGTTTCAAACAACGGGTTCATGTCTGACTCGAAGTTTAGGTTCATGTTTGACCTTGTTTCAAACGGCGGGTTCATGTCTGTCTCGATGTTTAGGTTCATGTTTGACCTGGTTTTAAACAACGAGTTCATGTCTGACTCGAAGTTTAGTTTCATGTTTGACCTGAGTTCCAACAACGGGTTCATGTCTGACTCGAAGATTAGGTTCATGTTTGACCTGGTTTCAAACAACAGGTACATGTCTGATTCGAAGTTTAGATTCATGTTTGACCTGGTTTCAAACAACGGGTTCATGTCTGACTCGAAGTTTAGGTTCATGTTTGACCTAGTTTCAAACAACGGGTTCATGTCTGACTCGAAGTTTAGGTTCATGTTTGACCTGGTTTCAAACAACGGGTTCATGTCTGACTCGAAGTTTAGGTTCATGCTTGACCTGGTTTCAAACGACGGGTTCATGTCTGACTCGAAGCTTAGGTTCATGTTTGTCCTGGTTTCAAACAACGGGTTCATGTCTGACTCGAAGTTTAGGTTCATGTTTGACCTTGTTTCAAACGACGGGTGCATGTCTGTCTCGATGTTTAGGTTCATGTTTGACCTGGTTTTAAACAACGAGTTCATGTCTGACTCGAAGTTTAGTTTCATGTTTGACCTGAGTTCCAACAACGGGTTCATGTCTGACTCGAAGTTTAGGTTCATGTTTGACCTGGTTTCAAACAACGGGTTCATGTCTGGCTCGAAGTTTAGGTTCATGCTTGACCTGGTTTCAAACGACGGGTTCATGTCTGACTCGAAGCTTAGGTTCATGTTTGTCCTGGTTTCAAACAACGGGTTCATTTCTGACTCGAAGTTTAGGTTCATGTTTGACCAAGTTTCAAACAACGGGTTCATGTCTGACTCGAAGTTTAGGTTCATGTTTGACCTGGTTTCAAACAACGGGTTCTTGTCTGACTCGAAGTTTAAGTTCATGTTTGACCTGGCTTCAAATGACGGGTTCATGTATGACTCGAAGTTTAGGTTCATGTTTGACCTGGTTTCAAACAACAGGTTCATGTCTGACTCGAAGTTTAGGTTCATGTTTGACCTGGTTTCAAACAACGGGTTCATGTCTAACTCGAAGTTTAGGTTCAGGTTTGACCTGGTTTCAAACGACGGCTTCATGTCTGACTCGAAGCTTAGGTTCATGTTTGACCTGGTTCAAATGACGGGTTCATGTCTGACTCGAAGTTTAGGTTCATGTTTGACCTGGTTTCAAACAACGGGTTCATGTCTGACTCAAAGTTTAGGTTCATGTTTGACCTGGTTTCAAACAACGGGTTCTTGTCTGACTCGAAGTTTAAGTTCATGTTTGACCTGGCTTCAAATGACGGGTTCATGTATGACTCGAAGTTTAGGTTCATGTTTGACCTGGTTTCAAACAACAGGTTCATGTCTGACTCGAAGTTTAGGTTCATGTTTGACCTGGTTTCAAACAACGGGTTCATGTCTGACTCGAAGTTTAAGTTCATGTTTGACCTGGCTTCAAATGACGGGTTCATGTCTGACTCGATGTTTAGGATCATGTTTGACCTGGTTTCAAACAACGGGTTCATGTCTGACTCGAAGTTTAGGTTCATGTTTGACCTTGTTTCAAACGGCGGGTTCATGTCTGTCTCGATGTTTAGGTTCATGTTTGACCTGGTTTTAAACAACGAGTTCATGTCTGACTCGAAGTTTAGTTTCATGTTTGACCTGAGTTCCAACAACGGGTTCATGTCTGACTCGAAGTTTAGGTTCATGTTTGACCTGGTTTCAAACAACAGGTTCATGTCTGATTCGAAGTTTAGATTCATGTTTGACCTGGTTTCAAACAACGGGTTCATGTCTGACTCGAAGTTTAGGTTCATGTTTGACCTAGTTTCAAACAACGGGTTCATGTCTGACTCGAAGTCTAGGTTCATGTTTGACCTGGTTTCAAACAACGGGTTCATGTCTGACTCGAAGTTTAAGTTCATGTTTGACCTGGCTTCAAATGACGGGTTCATATCTGACTCGATGTTTAGCATCATGTTTGACCTGGTTTCAAACAACGGGTTCATGTCTGACTCGAAGTTTAGGTTCATGTTTGACCTTGTTTCAAACGACGGGTGCATGTCTGTCTCGATGTTTAGGTTCATGTTTGACCTGGTTTTAAACAACGAGTTCATGTCTGACTCGAAGTTTAGTTTCATGTTTGACCTGAGTTCCAACAACGGGTTCATGTCTGACTCGAAGTTTAGGTTCATGTTTGACCTGGTTTTAAACAACGAGTTCATGTCTGACTCGAAGTTTAGTTTCATGTTTGACCTGAGTTCCAAATGACGGGTTCATGTCTGACTCGAAGTTTAGGTTCATGTTTGACCTGGTTTCAAACAACGGGTTCATGTCTGGCTCGAAGTTTAGGTTCATGCTTGACCTGGTTTCAAACGACGGGTTCATGTCTGACTCGAAGCTTAGGTTCATGTTTGTCCTGGTTTCAAACAACGGGTTCATTTCTGACTCGAAGTTTAGGTTCATGTTTGACCTGGTTTCAAACAACGGGTTCTTGTCTGACTCGAAGTTTAAGTTCATGTTTGACCTGGCTTCAAATGACGGGTTCATGTATGACTCGAAGTTTAGGTTCATGTTTGACCTGGTTTCAAACAACAGGTTCATGTCTGACTCGAAGTTTAGGTTCATGTTTGACCTGGTTTCAAACAACGGGTTCATGTCTAACTCGAAGTTTAGGTACAGGTTTGACCTGGTTTCAAACGACGGCTTCATGTCTGACTCGAAGCTTAGGTTCATGTTTGACCTGGTTCAAATGACGGGTTCATGTCTGACTCGAAGTTTAGGTTCATGTTTGACCTGGTTTCAAACAACGGGTTCATGTCTGACTCAAAGTTTAGGTTCATGTTTGACCTGGTTTCAAACGACGGGTTCATGTCTGACATGATGTTTAGGTTCATGTTTGACCTGGTTTCAAACAACGGGTTCATGTCTGACTCGAAGTTTAGGTTCATGTTTGACCTAGTTTCAAACAACGGGTTCATGTCTGACTCGAAGTTTAGGTTCATGTTTGACCTGGTTTCAAACAACGGGTTCATGTCTGACTCGAAGTTTAAGTTCATGTTAGACCTGGCTTCAAATGACGGGTTTATGTCTGACTCGACGCTTAGGATCATGTTTGACCTGGTTTCAAACAACGGGTTCATGTCTGACTCGAAGTTTAGGTTCATGTTTGACCTTGTTTCAAACGACGGGTTCATGTCTGACTCGATGTTTAGGTTCATGTTTGACCTGGTTTCAAACAACGAGTTGATGTCTGACTCGAAGTTTAGGTTCCTGTTTGACTTAGTTTCAAACAACGGGATCATGTCTGACTCGAAGTCTAGGTTCATGTTTGACCTGGTTTCAAACGACGGGTTCATGTCTGACTTGATGTTTAGGTTCATGTTTGTCTTGGTTTAAAACAATGGGTTCATGACTGACTCGAAGTTTAGGTTCATCTTTGACCTAGTTTCAAACAACGGGTTCATGTCTGACTCGAAGTCTAGGTTCATGTTTGACCTGGTTTCAAACAACGGGTTCATGTCTGACTCAAAGTTTAAGTTCATGTTTGACCTGGCTTCAAATGACGGGTTCATGTCTGACTCGAAGTTTAGGTTCATGTTTGACCTTGTTTCAAACAACAGGTTCATGTCTGGCTCGAAGTTTAGGTTCATGCTTGACCTGGTTTCAAACGACGGGTTCATGTCTGACTCGAAGCTTAGGTTCATGTTTGTCCTGGTTTCAAACAACGGGTTCATTTCTGACTCGAAGTTTAGGTTCATGTTTGACCTGGTTTCAAACAACGGGTTCTTGTCTGACTCGAAGTTTAAGTTCATGTTTGACCTGGCTTCAAATGACGGGTTCATGTATGACTCGAAGTTTAGGTTCATGTTTGACCTGGTTTCAAACAACAGGTTCATGTCTGACTCGAAGTTTAGGTTCATGTTTGACCTGGTTTCAAACAACGGGTTCATGTCTAACTCGAAGTTTAGGTACAGGTTTGACCTGGTTTCAAACGACGGCTTCATGTCTGACTCGAAGCTTAGGTTCATGTTTGACCTGGTTCAAATGACGGGTTCATGTCTGACTCGAAGTTTAGGTTCATGTTTGACCTGGTTTCAAACAACGGGTTCATGTCTGACTCAAAGTTTAGGTTCATGTTTGACCTGGTTTCAAACGACGGGTTCATGTCTGACATGATGTTTAGGTTCATGTTTGACCTGGTTTCAAACAACGGGTTCATGTCTGACTCGAAGTTTAGGTTCATGTTTGACCTAGTTTCAAACAACGGGTTCATGTCTGACTCGAAGTTTAGGTTCATGTTTGACCTGGTTTCAAACAACGGGTTCATGTCTGACTCGAAGTTTAAGTTCATGTTAGACCTGGCTTCAAATGACGGGTTTATGTCTGACTCGACGCTTAGGATCATGTTTGACCTGGTTTCAAACAACGGGTTCATGTCTGACTCGAAGTTTAGGTTCATGTTTGACCTTGTTTCAAACGACGGGTTCATGTCTGACTCGATGTTTAGGTTCATGTTTGACCTGGTTTCAAACAACGAGTTGATGTCTGACTCGAAGTTTAGGTTCCTGTTTGACTTAGTTTCAAACAACGGGATCATGTCTGACTCGAAGTCTAGGTTCATGTTTGACCTGGTTTCAAACGACGGGTTCATGTCTGACTTGATGTTTAGGTTCATGTTTGTCTTGGTTTCAAACAATGGGTTCATGACTGACTCGAAGTTTAGGTTCATCTTTGACCTAGTTTCAAACAACGGGTTCATGTCTGACTCGAAGTCTAGGTTCATGTTTGACCTGGTTTCAAACAACGGGTTCATGTCTGACTCAAAGTTTAAGTTCATGTTTGACCTGGCTTCAAATGACGGGTTCATGTCTGACTCGAAGTTTAGGTTCATGTTTGACCTTGTTTCAAACAACAGGTTCATGTCTGACTCGAAGTTTAGGTTCATGTTTAACCTAGTTTCAAACAACGGGTTCATGTCTGACTCGAAGTTTAGGTTCATGTTTGACCTAGTTTCAAACAACGGGTTCATGTGTGACTCGAAGTCTAGGTTCATGTTTGAGCTGGTTTCAAACAACGGGTTCATGTCTGACTCGAAGTTTAGGTTCATGTTTGACCTTGTTTCAAACAACTGGTTCATGTCTGACTCGAAGTTTAGGTTCATGTTTAACCTAGTTTCAAACAACGGGTTCATGTCTGACTCGAAGTTTAGGTTCATGTTTGACCTAGTTTCAAACAACGGGTTCATGTGTGACTCGAAGTCTAGGTTCATGTTTGACCTGGTTTCAAACAACGGGTTCATTTCTGACTCGAAGTTTAGGTTCATGTTTGACCAAGTTTCAAACAACGGGTTCATGTCTGACTCGAAGTTTAGGTTCATGTTTGACCTGGTTTCAAACAACGGGTTCTTGTCTGACTCGAAGTTTAAGTTCATGTTTGACCTGGCTTCAAATGACGGGTTCATGTATGACTCGAAGTTTAGGTTCATGTTTGACCTGGTTTCAAACAACAGGTTCATGTCTGACTCGAAGTTTAGGTTCATGTTTGACCTGGTTTCAAACAACGGGTTCATGTCTAACTCGAAGTTTAGGTTCAGGTTTGACCTGGTTTCAAACGACGGCTTCATGTCTGACTCGAAGCTTAGGTTCATGTTTGACCTGGTTCAAATGACGGGTTCATGTCTGACTCGAAGTTTAGGTTCATGTTTGACCTGGTTTCAAACAACGGGTTCATGTCTGACTCAAAGTTTAGGTTCATGTTTGACCTGGTTTCAAACAACGGGTTCTTGTCTGACTCGAAGTTTAAGTTCATGTTTGACCTGGCTTCAAATGACGGGTTCATGTATGACTCGAAGTTTAGGTTCATGTTTGACCTGGTTTCAAACAACAGGTTCATGTCTGACTCGAAGTTTAGGTTCATGTTTGACCTGGTTTCAAACAACGGGTTCATGTCTGACTCGAAGTTTAAGTTCATGTTTGACCTGGTTTCAAATGACGGGTTCATGTCTGACTCGATGTTTAGGATCATGTTTGACCTGGTTTCAAACAACGGGTTCATGTCTGACTCGAAGTTTAGGTTCATGTTTGACCTTGTTTCAAACGGCGGGTTCATGTCTGTCTCGATGTTTAGGTTCATGTTTGACCTGGTTTTAAACAACGAGTTCATGTCTGACTCGAAGTTTAGTTTCATGTTTGACCTGAGTTCCAACAACGGGTTCATGTCTGACTCGAAGTTTAGGTTCATGTTTGACCTGGTTTCAAACAACAGGTTCATGTCTGATTCGAAGTTTAGATTCATGTTTGACCTGGTTTCAAACAAGGGGTTCATGTCTAACTCGAAGTTTAGGTTCATGTTTGACCTAGTTTCAAACAACGGGTTCATGTCTGACTCGAAGTCTAGGTTCATGTTTGACCTGGTTTCAAACAACGGGTTCATGTCTGACTCGAAGTTTAAGTTCATGTTTGACCTGGCTTCAAATGACGGGTTCATATCTGACTCGATGTTTAGCATCATGTTTGACCTGGTTTCAAACAACGGGTTCATGTCTGACTCGAAGTTTAGGTTCATGTTTGACCTTGTTTCAAACGACGGGTGCATGTCTGTCTCGATGTTTAGGTTCATGTTTGACCTGGTTTTAAACAACGAGTTCATGTCTGACTCGAAGTTTAGTTTCATGTTTGACCTGAGTTCCAACAACGGGTTCATGTCTGACTCGAAGTTTAGGTTCATGTTTGACCTGGTTTTAAACAACGAGTTCATGTCTGACTCGAAGTTTAGTTTCATGTTTGACCTGAGTTCCAAATGACGGGTTCATGTCTGACTCGAAGTTTAGGTTCATGTTTGACCTGGTTTCAAACAACGGGTTCATGTCTGGCTCGAAGTTTAGGTTCATGCTTGACCTGGTTTCAAACGACGGGTTCATGTCTGACTCGAAGCTTAGGTTCATGTTTGTCCTGGTTTCAAACAACGGGTTCATTTCTGACTCAAAGTTTAGGTTCATGTTTGACCAAGTTTCAAACAACGGGTTCATGTCTGACTCGAAGTTTAGGTTCATGTTTGACCTGGTTTCAAACAACGGGTTCTTGTCTGACTCGAAGTTTAAGTTCATGTTTGACCTGGCTTCAAATGACGGGTTCATGTATGACTCGAAGTTTAGGTTCATGTTTGACCTGGTTTCAAACAACAGGTTCATGTCTGACTCGAAGTTTAGGTTCATGTTTGACCTGGTTTCAAACAACGGGTTCATGTCTAACTCGAAGTTTAGGTTCAGGTTTGACCTGGTTTCAAACGACGGCTTCATGTCTGACTCGAAGCTTAGGTTCATGTTTGACCTGGTTCAAATGACGGGTTCATGTCTGACTCGAAGTTTAGGTTCATGTTTGACCTGGTTTCAAACAACGGGTTCATGTCTGACTCAAAGTTTAGGTTCATGTTTGACCTGGTTTCAAACGACGGGTTCATGTCTGACATGATGTTTAGGTTCATGTTTGACCTGGTTTCAAACAACGGGTTCATGTCTGACTCGAAGTTTAGGTTCATGTTTGACCTAGTTTCAAACAACGGGTTCATGTCTGACTCGAAGTTTAGGTTCATGTTTGACCTGGTTTCAAACAACGGGTTCATGTCTGACTCGAAGTTTAAGTTCATGTTAGACCTGGCTTCAAATGACGGGTTCATGTCTGACTCGACGCTTAGGATCATGTTTGACCTGGTTTCAAACAACGGGTTCATGTCTGACTCGAAGTTTAGGTTCATGTTTGACCTTGTTTCAAACGACGGGTTCATGTCTGACTCGATGTTTAGGTTCATGTTTGACCTGGTTTCAAACAACGAGTTGATGTCTGACTCGAAGTTTAGGTTCCTGTTTGACTTAGTTTCAAACAACGGGTTCATGTCTGACTCGAAGTCTAGGTTCATGTTTGACCTGGTTTCAAACGACGGGTTCATGTCTGACTTGATGTTTAGGTTCATGTTTGTCTTGGTTTCAAACAATGGGTTCATGACTGACTCGAAGTTTAGGTTCATCTTTGACCTAGTTTCAAACAACGGGTTCATGTCTGACTCGAAGTCTAGGTTCATGTTTGACCTGGTTTCAAACAACGGGTTCATGTCTGACTCAAAGTTTAAGTTCATGTTTGACCTGGCTTCAAATGACGGGTTCATGTCTGACTCGAAGTTTAGGTTCATGTTTGACCTTGTTTCAAACAACAGGTTCATGTCTGACTCGAAGTTTAGGTTCATGTTTAACCTAGTTTCAAACAACGGGTTCATGTCTGACTCGAAGTTTAGGTTCATGTTTGACCTAGTTTCAAACAACGGGTTCATGTGTGACTCGAAGTCTAGGTTCATGTTTGAGCTGGTTTCAAACAACGGGTTCATGTCTGACTCGAAGTTTAGGTTCATGTTTGACCTTGTTTCAAACAACTGGTTCATGTCTGACTCGAAGTTTAGGTTCATGTTTAACCTAGTTTCAAACAACGGGTTCATGTCTGACTCGAAGTTTAGGTTCATGTTTGACCTAGTTTCAAACAACGGGTTCATGTGTGACTCGAAGTCTAGGTTCATGTTTGACCTGGTTTCAAACAACGGGTTCATTTCTGACTCGAAGTTTAGGTTCATGTTTGACCTGGTTTCAAACAACGGGTTCTTGTCTGACTCGAAGTTTAAGTTCATGTTTGACCTGGCTTCAAATGACGGGTTCATGTATGACTCGAAGTTTAGGTTCATGTTTGACCTGGTTTCAAACAACAGGTTCATGTCTGACTCGAAGTTTAGGTTCATGTTTGACCTGGTTTCAAACAACGGGTTCATGTCTAACTCAAAGTTTAGGTTCAGGTTTGACCTGGTTTCAAACGACGGCTTCATGTCTGACTCGAAGCTTAGGTTCATGTTTGACCTGGTTCAAATGACGGGTTCATGTCTGACTCGAAGTTTAGGTTCATGTTTGACCTGGTTTCAAACAACGGGTTCATGTCTGACTCAAAGTTTAGGTTCATGTTTGACCTGGTTTCAAACGACGGGTTCATGTCTGACATGATGTTTAGGTTCATGTTTGACCTGGTTTCAAACAACGGGTTCATGTCTGACTCGAAGTTTAGGTTCATGTTTGACCTAGTTTCAAACAACGGGTTCATGTCTGACTCGAAGTTTAGGTTCATGTTTGACCTGGTTTCAAACAACGGGTTCATGTCTGACTCGAAGTTTAAGTTCATGTTAGACCTGGCTTCAAATGACGGGTTCATGTCTGACTCGACGCTTAGGATCATGTTTGACCTGGTTTCAAACAACGGGTTCATGTCTGACTCGAAGTTTAGGTTCATGTTTGACCTTGTTTCAAACGACGGGTTCATGTCTGACTCGATGTTTAGGTTCATGTTTGACCTGGTTTCAAACAACGAGTTGATGTCTGACTCGAAGTTTAGGTTCCTGTTTGACTTAGTTTCAAACAACGGGTTCATGTCTGACTCGAAGTCTAGGTTCATGTTTGACCTGGTTTCAAACGACGGGTTCATGTCTGACTTGATGTTTAGGTTCATGTTTGTCTTGGTTTCAAACAATGGGTTCATGACTGACTCGAAGTTTAGGTTCATCTTTGACCTAGTTTCAAACAACGGGTTCATGTCTGACTCGAAGTCTAGGTTCATGTTTGACCTGGTTTCAAACAACGGGTTCATGTCTGACTCAAAGTTTAAGTTCATGTTTGACCTGGCTTCAAATGACGGGTTCATGTCTGACTCGAAGTTTAGGTTCATGTTTGACCTTGTTTCAAACAACAGGTTCATGTCTGACTCGAAGTTTAGGTTCATGTTTAACCTATTTTCAAACAACGGGTTCATGTCTGACTCGAAGTTTAGGTTCATGTTTGACCTAGTTTCAAACAACGGGTTCATGTGTGACTCGAAGTCTAGGTTCATGTTTGAGCTGGTTTCAAACAACGGGTTCATGTCTGACTCGAAGTTTAGGTTCATGTTTGACCTTGTTTCAAACAACTGGTTCATGTCTGACTCGAAGTTTAGGTTCATGTTTAACCTAGTTTCAAACAACGGGTTCATGTCTGACTCGAAGTTTAGGTTCATGTTTGACCTAGTTTCAAACAACGGGTTCATGTGTGACTCGAAGTCTAGGTTCATGTTTGACCTGGTTTCAAACAACGGGTTCATTTCTGACTCGAAGTTTAGGTTCATGTTTGACCAAGTTTCAAACAACGGGTTCATGTCTGACTCGAAGTTTAGGTTCATGTTTGACCTGGTTTCAAACAACGGGTTCTTGTCTGACTCGAAGTTTAAGTTCATGTTTGACCTGGCTTCAAATGACGGGTTCATGTATGACTCGAAGTTTAGGTTCATGTTTGACCTGGTTTCAAACAACAGGTTCATGTCTGACTCGAAGTTTAGGTTCATGTTTGACCTGGTTTCAAACAACGGGTTCATGTCTAACTCGAAGTTTAGGTTCAGGTTTGACCTGGTTTCAAACGACGGCTTCATGTCTGACTCGAAGCTTAGGTTCATGTTTGACCTGGTTCAAATGACGGGTTCATGTCTGACTCGAAGTTTAGGTTCATGTTTGACCTGGTTTCAAACAACGGGTTCATGTCTGACTCAAAGTTTAGGTTCATGTTTGACCTGGTTTCAAACGACGGGTTCATGTCTGACATGATGTTTAGGTTCATGTTTGACCTGGTTTCAAACAACGGGTTCATGTCTGACTCGAAGTTTAGGTTCATGTTTGACCTAGTTTCAAACAACGGGTTCATGTCTGACTCGAAGTCTAGGTTCATGTTTGACCTGGTTTCAAACAACGGGTTCATGTCTGACTCGAAGTTTAAGTTCATGTTTGACCTGGCTTCAAATGACGGGTTCATATCTGACTCGATGTTTAGCATCATGTTTGACCTGGTTTCAAACAACGGGTTCATGTCTGACTCGAAGTTTAGGTTCATGTTTGACCTTGTTTCAAACGACGGGTGCATGTCTGTCTCGATGTTTAGGTTCATGTTTGACCTGGTTTTAAACAACGAGTTCATGTCTGACTCGAAGTTTAGTTTCATGTTTGACCTGAGTTCCAACAACGGGTTCATGTCTGACTCGAAGTTTAGGTTCATGTTTGACCTGGTTTTAAACAACGAGTTCATGTCTGACTCGAAGTTTAGTTTCATGTTTGACCTGAGTTCCAAATGACGGGTTCATGTCTGACTCGAAGTTTAGGTTCATGTTTGACCTGGTTTCAAACAACGGGTTCATGTCTGGCTCGAAGTTTAGGTTCATGCTTGACCTGGTTTCAAACGACGGGTTCATGTCTGACTCGAAGCTTAGGTTCATGTTTGTCCTGGTTTCAAACAACGGGTTCATTTCTGACTCGAAGTTTAGGTTCATGTTTGACCAAGTTTCAAACAACGGGTTCATGTCTGACTCGAAGTTTAGGTTCATGTTTGACCTGGTTTCAAACAACGGGTTCTTGTCTGACTCGAAGTTTAAGTTCATGTTTGACCTGGCTTCAAATGACGGGTTCATGTATGACTCGAAGTTTAGGTTCATGTTTGACCTGGTTTCAAACAACAGGTTCATGTCTGACTCGAAGTTTAGGTTCATGTTTGACCTGGTTTCAAACAACGGGTTCATGTCTAACTCGAAGTTTAGGTTCAGGTTTGACCTGGTTTCAAACGACGGCTTCATGTCTGACTCGAAGCTTAGGTTCATGTTTGACCTGGTTCAAATGACGGGTTCATGTCTGACTCGAAGTTTAGGTTCATGTTTGACCTGGTTTCAAACAACGGGTTCATGTCTGACTCAAAGTTTAGGTTCATGTTTGACCTGGTTTCAAACGACGGGTTCATGTCTGACATGATGTTTAGGTTCATGTTTGACCTGGTTTCAAACAACGGGTTCATGTCTGACTCGAAGTTTAGGTTCATGTTTGACCTAGTTTCAAACAACGGGTTCATGTCTGACTCGAAGTTTAGGTTCATGTTTGACCTGGTTTCAAACAACGGGTTCATGTCTGACTCGAAGTTTAAGTTCATGTTAGACCTGGCTTCAAATGACGGGTTCATGTCTGACTCGACGCTTAGGATCATGTTTGACCTGGTTTCAAACAACGGGTTCATGTCTGACTCGAAGTTTAGGTTCATGTTTGACCTTGTTTCAAACGACGGGTTCATGTCTGACTCGATGTTTAGGTTCATGTTTGACCTGGTTTCAAACAACGAGTTGATGTCTGACTCGAAGTTTAGGTTCATGTTTGACTTAGTTTCAAACAACGGGTTCATGTCTGACTCGAAGTCTAGGTTCATGTTTGACATGGTTTCAAACGACGGGTTCATGTCTGACTCGAAGCTTAGGTTCATGTTTGACCTGAGTTCCAACAACGGGTTCATGTCTGACTCGAAGTTTAGGTTCATGTTTGACCTGGTTTCAAAGGACGGGTTCATGTCTGAGTTGATGTTTAGGTTCATGTTTGTCCTGGTTTCAAACAACGGGTTCATGTCTGACTCGAAGTTTAGGTTCATGTTTGACCTAGTTTCAAACAACGGGTTCATGTCTGACTCGAAGTTTAGGTTCATGTTTGACCTGGTTTCAAACAACGGGTTCATGTCTGCTCGAAGTTTAAGTTCATGTTTGACCTGGTTTCAAACGACGGGTTCATGTCTGACTCGAAGCTTAGGTTCATGTTTGTCCTGGTTTCAAACAACGGGTTCATTTCTGACTCGAAGTTTAGGTTCATGTTTGACCAAGTTTCAAACAACGGGTTCATGTCTGACTCGAAGTTTAGGTTCATGTTTGACCTGGTTTCAAACAACGGGTTCTTGTCTGACTCGAAGTTTAAGTTCATGTTTGACCTGGCTTCAAATGACGGGTTCATGTATGACTCGAAGTTTAGGTTCATGTTTGACCTGGTTTCAAACAACAGGTTCATGTCTGACTCGAAGTTTAGGTTCATGTTTGACCTGGTTTCAAACAACGGGTTCATGTCTAACTCGAAGTTTAGGTTCAGGTTTGACCTGGTTTCAAACGACGGCTTCATGTCTGACTCGAAGCTTAGGTTCATGTTTGACCTGGTTCAAATGACGGGTTCATGTCTGACTCGAAGTTTAGGTTCATGTTTGACCTGGTTTCAAACAACGGGTTCATGTCTGACTCAAAGTTTAGGTTCATGTTTGACCTGGTTTCAAACGACGGGTTCATGTCTGACATGATGTTTAGGTTCATGTTTGACCTGGTTTCAAACAACGGGTTCATGTCTGACTCGAAGTTTAGGTTCATGTTTGACCTAGTTTCAAACAACGGGTTCATGTCTGACTCGAAGTTTAGGTTCATGTTTGACCTGGTTTCAAACAACGGGTTCATGTCTGACTCGAAGTTTAAGTTCATGTTAGACCTGGCTTCAAATGACGGGTTCATGTCTGACTCGACGCTTAGGATCATGTTTGACCTGGTTTCAAACAACGGGTTCATGTCTGACTCGAAGTTTAGGTTCATGTTTGACCTTGTTTCAAACGACGGGTTCATGTCTGACTCGATGTTTAGGTTCATGTTTGACCTGGTTTCAAACAACGAGTTGATGTCTGACTCGAAGTTTAGGTTCATGTTTGACTTAGTTTCAAACAACGGGTTCATGTCTGACTCGAAGTCTAGGTTCATGTTTGACATGGTTTCAAACGACGGGTTCATGTCTGACTCGAAGCTTAGGTTCATGTTTGACCTGAGTTCCAACAACGGGTTCATGTCTGACTCGAAGCTTAGGTTCATGTTTGTCCTGGTTTCAAACAACGGGTTCATTTCTGACTCGAAGTTTAGGTTCATGTTTGACCAAGTTTCAAACAACGGGTTCATGTCTGACTCGAAGTTTAGGTTCATGTTTGACCTGGTTTCAAACAACGGGTTCTTGTCTGACTCGAAGTTTAAGTTCATGTTTGACCTGGCTTCAAATGACGGGTTCATGTATGACTCGAAGTTTAGGTTCATGTTTGACCTGGTTTCAAACAACAGGTTCATGTCTGACTCGAAGTTTAGGTTCATGTTTGACCTGGTTTCAAACAACGGGTTCATGTCTAACTCGAAGTTTAGGTTCAGGTTTGACCTGGTTTCAAACGACGGCTTCATGTCTGACTCGAAGCTTAGGTTCATGTTTGACCTGGTTCAAATGACGGGTTCATGTCTGACTCGAAGTTTAGGTTCATGTTTGACCTGGTTTCAAACAACGGGTTCATGTCTGACTCAAAGTTTAGGTTCATGTTTGACCTGGTTTCAAACGACGGGTTCATGTCTGACATGATGTTTAGGTTCATGTTTGACCTGGTTTCAAACAACGGGTTCATGTCTGACTCGAAGTTTAGGTTCATGTTTGACCTAGTTTCAAACAACGGGTTCATGTCTGACTCGAAGTTTAGGTTCATGTTTGACCTGGTTTCAAACAACGGGTTCATGTCTGACTCGAAGTTTAAGTTCATGTTAGACCTGGCTTCAAATGACGGGTTCATGTCTGACTCGACGCTTAGGATCATGTTTGACCTGGTTTCAAACAACGGGTTCATGTCTGACTCGAAGTTTAGGTTCATGTTTGACCTTGTTTCAAACGACGGGTTCATGTCTGACTCGATGTTTAGGTTCATGTTTGACCTGGTTTCAAACAACGAGTTGATGTCTGACTCGAAGTTTAGGTTCATGTTTGACTTAGTTTCAAACAACGGGTTCATGTCTGACTCGAAGTCTAGGTTCATGTTTGACATGGTTTCAAACGACGGGTTCATGTCTGACTCGAAGCTTAGGTTCATGTTTGACCTGAGTTCCAACAACGGGTTCATGTCTGACTCGAAGCTTAGGTTCATGTTTGTCCTGGTTTCAAACAACGGGTTCATTTCTGACTCGAAGTTTAGGTTCATGTTTGACCAAGTTTCAAACAACGGGTTCATGTCTGACTCGAAGTTTAGGTTCATGTTTGACCTGGTTTCAAACAACGGGTTCTTGTCTGACTCGAAGTTTAAGTTCATGTTTGACCTGGCTTCAAATGACGGGTTCATGTATGACTCGAAGTTTAGGTTCATGTTTGACCTGGTTTCAAACAACAGGTTCATGTCTGACTCGAAGTTTAGGTTCATGTTTGACCTGGTTTCAAACAACGGGTTCATGTCTAACTCGAAGTTTAGGTTCAGGTTTGACCTGGTTTCAAACGACGGCTTCATGTCTGACTCGAAGCTTAGGTTCATGTTTGACCTGGTTCAAATGACGGGTTCATGTCTGACTCGAAGTTTAGGTTCATGTTTGACCTGGTTTCAAACAACGGGTTCATGTCTGACTCAAAGTTTAGGTTCATGTTTGACCTGGTTTCAAACGACGGGTTCATGTCTGACATGATGTTTAGGTTCATGTTTGACCTGGTTTCAAACAACGGGTTCATGTCTGACTCGAAGTTTAGGTTCATGTTTGACCTAGTTTCAAACAACGGGTTCATGTCTGACTCGAAGTTTAGGTTCATGTTTGACCTGGTTTCAAACAACGGGTTCATGTCTGACTCGAAGTTTAAGTTCATGTTAGACCTGGCTTCAAATGACGGGTTCATGTCTGACTCGACGCTTAGGATCATGTTTGACCTGGTTTCAAACAACGGGTTCATGTCTGACTCGAAGTTTAGGTTCATGTTTGACCTTGTTTCAAACGACGGGTTCATGTCTGACTCGATGTTTAGGTTCATGTTTGACCTGGTTTCAAACAACGAGTTGATGTCTGACTCGAAGTTTAGGTTCATGTTTGACTTAGTTTCAAACAACGGGTTCATGTCTGACTCGAAGTCTAGGTTCATGTTTGACATGGTTTCAAACGACGGGTTCATGTCTGACTCGAAGCTTAGGTTCATGTTTGACCTGAGTTCCAACAACGGGTTCATGTCTGACTCGAAGCTTAGGTTCATGTTTGTCCTGGTTTCAAACAACGGGTTCATTTCTGACTCGAAGTTTAGGTTCATGTTTGACCAAGTTTCAAACAACGGGTTCATGTCTGACTCGAAGTTTAGGTTCATGTTTGACCTGGTTTCAAACAACGGGTTCTTGTCTGACTCGAAGTTTAAGTTCATGTTTGACCTGGCTTCAAATGACGGGTTCATGTATGACTCGAAGTTTAGGTTCATGTTTGACCTGGTTTCAAACAACAGGTTCATGTCTGACTCGAAGTTTAGGTTCATGTTTGACCTGGTTTCAAACAACGGGTTCATGTCTAACTCGAAGTTTAGGTTCAGGTTTGACCTGGTTTCAAACGACGGCTTCATGTCTGACTCGAAGCTTAGGTTCATGTTTGACCTGGTTCAAATGACGGGTTCATGTCTGACTCGAAGTTTAGGTTCATGTTTGACCTGGTTTCAAACAACGGGTTCATGTCTGACTCAAAGTTTAGGTTCATGTTTGACCTGGTTTCAAACGACGGGTTCATGTCTGACATGATGTTTAGGTTCATGTTTGACCTGGTTTCAAACAACGGGTTCATGTCTGACTCGAAGTTTAGGTTCATGTTTGACCTAGTTTCAAACAACGGGTTCATGTCTGACTCGAAGTTTAGGTTCATGTTTGACCTGGTTTCAAACAACGGGTTCATGTCTGACTCGAAGTTTAAGTTCATGTTAGACCTGGCTTCAAATGACGGGTTCATGTCTGACTCGACGCTTAGGATCATGTTTGACCTGGTTTCAAACAACGGGTTCATGTCTGACTCGAAGTTTAGGTTCATGTTTGACCTTGTTTCAAACGACGGGTTCATGTCTGACTCGATGTTTAGGTTCATGTTTGACCTGGTTTCAAACAACGAGTTGATGTCTGACTCGAAGTTTAGGTTCATGTTTGACTTAGTTTCAAACAACGGGTTCATGTCTGACTCGAAGTCTAGGTTCATGTTTGACATGGTTTCAAACGACGGGTTCATGTCTGACTCGAAGCTTAGGTTCATGTTTGACCTGAGTTCCAACAACGGGTTCATGTCTGACTCGAAGTTTAGGTTCATGTTTGACCTGGTTTCAAAGGACGGGTTCATGTCTGAGTTGATGTTTAGGTTCATGTTTGTCCTGGTTTCAAACAACGGGTTCATGTCTGACTCGAAGTTTAGGTTCATGTTTGACCTAGTTTCAAACAACGGGTTCATGTCTGACTCGAAGTTTAGGTTCATGTTTGACCTGGTTTCAAACAACGGGTTCATGTCTGCTCGAAGTTTAAGTTCATGTTTGACCTGGCTTCAAATGAGGGGTTCATGTCTGACTCGAAGTTTAGGTTCATGTTTGACCTGGTTTCAAACAACAGGTTCATGTCTGACTCAAAGTTTAGGTTCATGTTTCACCTGGTTTCAAACAACGGGTTCATGTCTGACTCGAAGTTTAGGTTCAGGTTTGACCTGGTTTCAAACGACGGGTTCATGTCTGACTCGAAGTTTAGGTTCATGTTTGACCTGGTTCAAATGACGGGTTCATGTCTGACTCGAAGTTTAGGTTCATGTTTGACCTGGTTTCAAACAACGGGTTCATGTCTGACTCAAAGTTTAGGTTCATGTTTGACCTGGTTTCAAACGACGGGTTCATGTCTGACTTGATGTTTAGATTCATGTTTGACCTGGTTTCAAACAACGGGTTCATGTCTGACTCAAAGTTTAGGTTCATGTTTGACCTAGTTTCAAACAACGGGTTCATGTCTGACTCGAAGTTTAGGTTCATGTTTGACCTGGTTTCAAACAACGGGTTCATGTCTGACTCGAAGTTTAGGTTTATGTTTGACCTTGTTTCAAACGACGGGTTCATGTCTGTCTCGATGTTTAGGATCATGTTTGACCTGGTTTCAAACAACGAGTTCATGTCTGACTCGAAGTTTAGTTTCATGTTTGACCTGAGTTCCAACAACGGGTTCATGTCTGACTCGAAGTTTAGGTTCATGTTTGACCTGGTTTCAAACAACGGGTTCATGTCTGACTCGAAGTTTAGGTTCATGCTTGACCTGGTTTCAAACGACGGGTTCATGTCTGACTTGATGTTAAGGTTCATGTTTGTCCTGGTTTCAAACAACAGGTTCATTTCTGACTCGAAGTTTAGGTTCATGTTTGACCTAGTTTCAAACAACGGGTTCATGTCTGACTCGAAGTTTAGGTTCATGTTTGACCTTGTTTCAAACGACGGGTTCATGTCTGTCTCGATGTTTAGGATCATGTTTGACCTGGTTTCAAACAACGAGTTCATGTCTGACTCGAAGTTTAGTTTCATGTTTGACTTGAGTTCCAACAACGGGTTCATGTCTGACTCGAAGTTTAGGTTCATGTTTGACCTGGTTTCAAACAACGGGTTCATGTCTGACTCGAAGTTTAGGTTCATGCTTGACCTGGTTTCAAACGACGGGTTCATGTCTGACTTGATGTTAAGGTTCATGTTTGTCCTGGTTTCAAACAACGGGTTTATTTCTGACTCGAAGTTTAGGTTCATGTTTGACCTGGCTTCAAATGACGGGTTCATATCTGACTCGATGTTTAGCATCATGTTTGACCTGGTTTCAAACAACGGGTTCATGTCTGACTCGAAGTTTAGGTTCATGTTTGACCTTGTTTCAAACGACGGGTGCATGTCTGTCTCGATGTTTAGGTTCATGTTTGACCTGGTTTTAAACAACGAGTTCATGTCTGACTCGAAGTTTAGTTTCATGTTTGACCTGAGTTCCAACAACGGGTTCATGTCTGACTCGAAGTTTAGGTTCATGTTTGACCTGGTTTTAAACAACGAGTTCATGTCTGACTCGAAGTTTAGTTTCATGTTTGACCTGAGTTCCAAATGACGGGTTCATGTCTGACTCGAAGTTTAGGTTCATGTTTGACCTGGTTTCAAACAACGGGTTCATGTCTGGCTCGAAGTTTAGGTTCATGCTTGACCTGGTTTCAAACGACGGGTTCATGTCTGACTCGAAGCTTAGGTTCATGTTTGTCCTGGTTTCAAACAACGGGTTCATTTCTGACTCGAAGTTTAGGTTCATGTTTGACCAAGTTTCAAACAACGGGTTCATGTCTGACTCGAAGTTTAGGTTCATGTTTGACCTGGTTTCAAACAACGGGTTCTTGTCTGACTCGAAGTTTAAGTTCATGTTTGACCTGGCTTCAAATGACGGGTTCATGTATGACTCGAAGTTTAGGTTCATGTTTGACCTGGTTTCAAACAACAGGTTCATGTCTGACTCGAAGTTTAGGTTCATGTTTGACCTGGTTTCAAACAACGGGTTCATGTCTAACTCGAAGTTTAGGTTCAGGTTTGACCTGGTTTCAAACGACGGCTTCATGTCTGACTCGAAGCTTAGGTTCATGTTTGACCTGGTTCAAATGACGGGTTCATGTCTGACTCGAAGTTTAGGTTCATGTTTGACCTAGTTTCAAACAACGGGTTCATGTCTGACTCAAAGTTTAGGTTCATGTTTGACCTGGTTTCAAACGACGGGTTCATGTCTGACATGATGTTTAGGTTCATGTTTGACCTGGTTTCAAACAACGGGTTCATGTCTGACTCGAAGTTTAGGTTCATGTTTGACCTAGTTTCAAACAACGGGTTCATGTCTGACTCGAAGTTTAGGTTCATGTTTGACCTGGTTTCAAACAACGTGTTCATGTCTGACTCGAAGTTTAAGTTCATGTTAGACCTGGCTTCAAATGACGGGTTCATGTCTGACTCGACGCTTAGGATCATGTTTGACCTGGTTTCAAACAACGGGTTCATGTCTGACTCGAAGTTTAGGTTCATGTTTGACCTTGTTTCAAACGACGGGTTCATGTCTGACTCGATGTTTAGGTTCATGTTTGACCTGGTTTCAAACAACGAGTTGATGTCTGACTCGAAGTTTAGGTTCATGTTTGACTTAGTTTCAAACAACGGGTTCATGTCTGACTCGAAGTCTAGGTTCATGTTTGACCTGGTTTCAAACGACGGGTTCATGTCTGACTCGAAGCTTAGGTTCATGTTTGACCTGAGTTCCAACAACGGGTTCATGTCTGACTCGAAGTTTAGGTTCATGTTTGACCTGGTTTCAAAGGACGGGTTCATGTCTGAGTTGATGTTTAGGTTCATGTTTGTCCTGGTTTCAAACAACGGGTTCATGTCTGACTCGAAGTTTAGGTTCATGTTTGACCTAGTTTCAAACAACGGGTTCATGTCTGACTCGAAGTTTAGGTTCATGTTTGACCTGGTTTCAAACAACGGGTTCATGTCTGCTCGAAGTTTAAGTTCATGTTTGACCTGGCTTCAAATGAGGGGTTCATGTCTGACTCGAAGTTTAGGTTCATGTTTGACCTGGTTTCAAACAACAGGTTCATGTCTGACTCAAAGTTTAGGTTCATGTTTGACCTGGTTTCAAACAACGGGTTCATGTCTGACTCGAAGTTTAGGTTCAGGTTTGACCTGGTTTCAAACGACGGGTTCATGTCTGACTCGAAGTTTAGGTTCATGTTTGACCTGGTTCAAATGACGGGTTCATGTCTGACTCGAAGTTTAGGTTCATGTTTGACCTGGTTTCAAACAACGGGTTCATGTCTGACTCAAAGTTTAGGTTCATGTTTGACCTGGTTTCAAACGACGGGTTCATGTCTGACTTGATGTTTAGATTCATGTTTGACCTGGTTTCAAACAACGGGTTCATGTCTGACTCAAAGTTTAGGTTCATGTTTGACCTAGTTTCAAACAACGGGTTCATGTCTGACTCGAAGTTTAGGTTCATGTTTGACCTGGTTTCAAACAACGGGTTCATGTCTGACTCGAAGTTTAGGTTTATGTTTGACCTTGTTTCAAACGACGGGTTCATGTCTGTCTCGATGTTTAGGATCATGTTTGACCTGGTTTCAAACAACGAGTTCATGTCTGACTCGAAGTTTAGTTTCATGTTTGACCTGAGTTCCAACAACGGGTTCATGTCTGACTCGAAGTTTAGGTTCATGTTTGACCTGGTTTCAAACAACGGGTTCATGTCTGACTCGATGTTTAGGTTCATGCTCGACCTGGTTTCAAACGACGGGTTCATGTCTGACTTGATGTTAAGGTTCATGTTTGTCCTGGTTTCAAACAACAGGTTCATTTCTGACTCGAAGTTTAGGTTCATGTTTGACCTAGTTTCAAACAACGGGTTCATGTCTGACTCGAAGTTTAGGTTCATGTTTGACCTTGTTTCAAACGACGGGTTCATGTCTGTCTCGATGTTTAGGATCATGTTTGACCTGGTTTCAAACAACGAGTTCATGTCTGACTCGAAGTTTAGTTTCATGTTTGACTTGAGTTCCAACAACGGGTTCATGTCTGACTCGAAGTTTAGGTTCATGTTTGACCTGGTTTCAAACAACGGGTTCATGTCTGACTCGAAGTTTAGGTTCATGCTTGACCTGGTTTCAAACGACGGGTTCATGTCTGACTTGATGTTAAGGTTCATGTTTGTCCTGGTTTCAAACAACGGGTTCATTTCTGACTCGAAGTTTAGGTTCATGTTTGACCTAGATTCAAACAACGGGTTCATGTCTGACTCGAAGTTTAGGTTCATGTTTGACCTGGTTTCAAACAACGGGTTCATGTCTGACTCGAAGTTTAAGTTCATGTTTGACCTGGCTTCAAATGACGGGTTCATGTATGACTCGAAGTTTAGGTTCATGTTTGACCTGGTTTCAAACAACAGGTTCATGTCTGACTCGAAGTTTAGGTTCATCTTTGACCTGGTTTCAAACAACGGGTTCATGTCTAACTCGAAGTTTAAGTTCAGGTTTGACCTGGTTTCAAACGACGGGTTCATGTCTGACTCGAAGTTTAGGTTCATGTTTGACCTAGTTTCAAACAACGGGTTCATGTCTGACTCAAAGTTTAGGTTCATGTTTGACCTGGTTTCAAACGACGGGTTCATGTCTGACTTGATGTTTAGGTTCATGTTTGACCTGGTTTCAAACAACGGGTTCATGTCTGACTCGAAGTTTAGGTTCATGTTTGACCTAGTTTCAAACAACGGGTTCATGTCTGACTCGAAGTTTAGGTTCATGTTTGACCTGGTTTCAAACAACGGGTTCATGTCTGACTCGAAGTTTAAGTTCATGTTAGACCTGGCTTCAAATGACGGGTTCATGTCTGACTCGACGCTTAGGATCATGTTTGACCTGGTTTCAAACAACGGGTTCATGTCTGACTCGAAGTTTAGGTTCATGTTTGACCTTGTTTCAAACGACGGGTTCATGTCTAACTCGATGTTTAGGTTCATGTTTGACCTGGTTTCAAACAACGAGTTTATGTCTGACTCGAAGTTTAGGTTCATGTTTGACTTAGTTTCAAACAATGGGTTCATGTCTGACTCGAAGTCTAGGTTCATGTTTGACCTGGTTTCAAACGACGGGTTCATGCGTGACTTGATGTTTAGGTTCATGTTTGTCTTGGTTTCAAACAACGGGTTCATGTCTGACTCGAAGTTTAGGTTCATGTTTGACCTAGTTTCAAACAACGGGTTCATGTCTGACTCGAAGTCTAGGTTCATGTTTGACCTGGTTTCAAACAACGGGTTCATGTCTGACTCGAAGTTTAAGTTCATGTTTGACCTGGCTTCAAATGACGGGTTCATGTCTGACTCGAAGTTTAGGTTCATGTTTGACCTTGTTTCAAACAACAGGTTCATGTCTGACTCGAAGTTTAGGTTCATGTTTAACCTAGTTTCAAACAACGGGTTCATGTTTGACTCAAAGTTTAGGTTCAGGTTTGACCTGGTTTCAAACGACGGGTTCATGTCTGACTCGAAGCTTAGGTTCATGTTTGACCTGGTTCAAATGACGGGTTCATGTCTGACTCGAAGTTTAGGTTCATGTTTGACCTGGTTTCAAACAACTGGTTCAAGTCTGACTCGAAGCTTAGTTTCATGTTTGACCTGAGTTCCAACAACGGGTTCATGTCTGACTCGAAGTTTAGGTTCATGTTTAACCTGGTTTCAAATGACGGGTTCATGTCTGAGTCGAAGTTTAGGTTCATGTTTGACCTGGTTTCAAACAACGGGTTCATGTCTGACTCAAAGTTTAGGTTCATGTTTGACCTGGTTTCAAACGACGGGTTCATGTCTGACTTGATGTTTAGATTCATGTTTGACCTGGTTTCAAACAACGGGTTCATGTCTGACTCAAAGTTTAGGTTCATGTTTGACCTAGTTTCAAACAACGGGTTCATGTCTGACTCGAAGTTTAGGTTCATGTTTGACCTAGTTTCAAACAACGGGTTCATGTCTGACTCGAAGTTTAGGTTTATGTTTGACCTTGTTTCAAACGACGGGTTCATGTCTGTCTCGATGTTTAGGATCATGTTTGACCTGGTTTCAAACAACGGGTTCATGTCTGACTCGAAGTTTAGGTTCATGTTTGACCTTGTTTCAAACGACGGGTGCATGTCTGTCTCGATGTTTAGGTTCATGTTTGACCTGGTTTTAAACAACGAGTTCATGTCTGACTCGAAGTTTAGTTTCATGTTTGACCTGAGTTCCAACAACGGGTTCATGTCTGACTCGAAGTTTAGGTTCATGTTTGACCTGGTTTTAAACAACGAGTTCATGTCTGACTCGAAGTTTAGTTTCATGTTTGACCTGAGTTCCAAATGACGGGTTCATGTCTGACTCGAAGTTTAGGTTCATGTTTGACCTGGTTTCAAACAACGGGTTCATGTCTGGCTCGAAGTTTAGGTTCATGCTTGACCTGGTTTCAAACGACGGGTTCATGTCTGACTCGAAGCTTAGGTTCATGTTTGTCCTGGTTTCAAACAACGGGTTCATTTCTGACTCGAAGTTTAGGTTCATGTTTGACCAAGTTTCAAACAACGGGTTCATGTCTGACTCGAAGTTTAGGTTCATGTTTGACCTGGTTTCAAACAACGGGTTCTTGTCTGACTCGAAGTTTAAGTTCATGTTTGACCTGGCTTCAAATGACGGGTTCATGTATGACTCGAAGTTTAGGTTCATGTTTGACCTGGTTTCAAACAACAGGTTCATGTCTGACTCGAAGTTTAGGTTCATGTTTGACCTGGTTTCAAACAACGGGTTCATGTCTAACTCGAAGTTTAGGTTCAGGTTTGACCTGGTTTCAAACGACGGCTTCATGTCTGACTCGAAGCTTAGGTTCATGTTTGACCTGGTTCAAATGACGGGTTCATGTCTGACTCGAAGTTTAGGTTCATGTTTGACCTAGTTTCAAACAACGGGTTCATGTCTGACTCAAAGTTTAGGTTCATGTTTGACCTGGTTTCAAACGACGGGTTCATGTCTGACATGATGTTTAGGTTCATGTTTGACCTGGTTTCAAACAACGGGTTCATGTCTGACTCGAAGTTTAGGTTCATGTTTGACCTAGTTTCAAACAACGGGTTCATGTCTGACTCGAAGTTTAGGTTCATGTTTGACCTGGTTTCAAACAACGTGTTCATGTCTGACTCGAAGTTTAAGTTCATGTTAGACCTGGCTTCAAATGACGGGTTCATGTCTGACTCGACGCTTAGGATCATGTTTGACCTGGTTTCAAACAACGGGTTCATGTCTGACTCGAAGTTTAGGTTCATGTTTGACCTTGTTTCAAACGACGGGTTCATGTCTGACTCGATGTTTAGGTTCATGTTTGACCTGGTTTCAAACAACGAGTTGATGTCTGACTCGAAGTTTAGGTTCATGTTTCACTTAGTTTCAAACAACGGGTTCATGTCTGACTCGAAGTCTAGGTTCATGTTTGACCTGGTTTCAAACGACGGGTTCATGTCTGACTCGAAGCTTAGGTTCATGTTTGACCTGAGTTCCAACAACGGGTTCATGTCTGACTCGAAGTTTAGGTTCATGTTTGACCTGGTTTCAAAGGACGGGTTCATGTCTGAGTTGATGTTTAGGTTCATGTTTGTCCTGGTTTCAAACAACGGGTTCATGTCTGACTCGAAGTTTAGGTTCATGTTTGACCTAGTTTCAAACAACGGGTTCATGTCTGACTCGAAGTTTAGGTTCATGTTTGACCTGGTTTCAAACAACGGGTTCATGTCTGCTCGAAGTTTAAGTTCATGTTTGACCTGGCTTCAAATGAGGGGTTCATGTCTGACTCGAAGTTTAGGTTCATGTTTGACCTGGTTTCAAACAACAGGTTCATGTCTGACTCAAAGTTTAGGTTCATGTTTGACCTGGTTTCAAACAACGGGTTCATGTCTGACTCGAAGTTTAGGTTCAGGTTTGACCTGGTTTCAAACGACGGGTTCATGTCTGACTCGAAGTTTAGGTTCATGTTTGACCTGGTTCAAATGACGGGTTCATGTCTGACTCGAAGTTTAGGTTCATGTTTGACCTGGTTTCAAACAACGGGTTCATGTCTGACTCAAAGTTTAGGTTCATGTTTGACCTGGTTTCAAACGACGGGTTCATGTCTGACTTGATGTTTAGATTCATGTTTGACCTGGTTTCAAACAACGGGTTCATGTCTGACTCAAAGTTTAGGTTCATGTTTGACCTAGTTTCAAACAACGGGTTCATGTCTGACTCGAAGTTTAGGTTCATGTTTGACCTGGTTTCAAACAACGGGTTCATGTCTGACTCGAAGTTTAGGTTTATGTTTGACCTTGTTTCAAACGACGGGTTCATGTCTGTCTCGATGTTTAGGATCATGTTTGACCTGGTTTCAAACAACGAGTTCATGTCTGACTCGAAGTTTAGTTTCATGTTTGACCTGAGTTCCAACAACGGGTTCATGTCTGACTCGAAGTTTAGGTTCATGTTTGACCTGGTTTCAAACAACGGGTTCATGTCTGACTCGATGTTTAGGTTCATGCTCGACCTGGTTTCAAACGACGGGTTCATGTCTGACTTGATGTTAAGGTTCATGTTTGTCCTGGTTTCAAACAACAGGTTCATTTCTGACTCGAAGTTTAGGTTCATGTTTGACCTAGTTTCAAACAACGGGTTCATGTCTGACTCGAAGTTTAGGTTCATGTTTGACCTTGTTTCAAACGACGGGTTCATGTCTGTCTCGATGTTTAGGATCATGTTTGACCTGGTTTCAAACAACGAGTTCATGTCTGACTCGAAGTTTAGTTTCATGTTTGACTTGAGTTCCAACAACGGGTTCATGTCTGACTCGAAGTTTAGGTTCATGTTTGACCTGGTTTCAAACAACGGGTTCATGTCTGACTCGAAGTTTAGGTTCATGCTTGACCTGGTTTCAAACGACGGGTTCATGTCTGACTTGATGTTAAGGTTCATGTTTGTCCTGGTTTCAAACAACGGGTTCATTTCTGACTCGAAGTTTAGGTTCATGTTTGACCTAGATTCAAACAACGGGTTCATGTCTGACTCGAAGTTTAGGTTCATGTTTGACCTGGTTTCAAACAACGGGTTCATGTCTGACTCGAAGTTTAAGTTCATGTTTGACCTGGCTTCAAATGACGGGTTCATGTATGACTCGAAGTTTAGGTTCATGTTTGACCTGGTTTCAAACAACAGGTTCATGTCTGACTCGAAGTTTAGGTTCATCTTTGACCTGGTTTCAAACAACGGGTTCATGTCTAACTCGAAGTTTAAGTTCAGGTTTGACCTGGTTTCAAACGACGGGTTCATGTCTGACTCGAAGTTTAGGTTCATGTTTGACCTAGTTTCAAACAACGGGTTCATGTCTGACTCAAAGTTTAGGTTCATGTTTGACCTGGTTTCAAACGACGGGTTCATGTCTGACTTGATGTTTAGGTTCATGTTTGACCTGGTTTCAAACAACGGGTTCATGTCTGACTCGAAGTTTAGGTTCATGTTTGACCTAGTTTCAAACAACGGGTTCATGTCTGACTCGAAGTTTAGGTTCATGTTTGACCTGGTTTCAAACAACGGGTTCATGTCTGACTCGAAGTTTAAGTTCATGTTAGACCTGGCTTCAAATGACGGGTTCATGTCTGACTCGACGCTTAGGATCATGTTTGACCTGGTTTCAAACAACGGGTTCATGTCTGACTCGAAGTTTAGGTTCATGTTTGACCTTGTTTCAAACGACGGGTTCATGTCTAACTCGATGTTTAGGTTCATGTTTGACCTGGTTTCAAACAACGAGTTTATGTCTGACTCGAAGTTTAGGTTCATGTTTGACTTAGTTTCAAACAATGGGTTCATGTCTGACTCGAAGTCTAGGTTCATGTTTGACCTGGTTTCAAACGACGGGTTCATGCGTGACTTGATGTTTAGGTTCATGTTTGTCTTGGTTTCAAACAACGGGTTCATGTCTGACTCGAAGTTTAGGTTCATGTTTGACCTAGTTTCAAACAACGGGTTCATGTCTGACTCGAAGTCTAGGTTCATGTTTGACCTGGTTTCAAACAACGGGTTCATGTCTGACTCGAAGTTTAAGTTCATGTTTGACCTGGCTTCAAATGACGGGTTCATGTCTGACTCGAAGTTTAGGTTCATGTTTGACCTTGTTTCAAACAACAGGTTCATGTCTGACTCGAAGTTTAGGTTCATGTTTAACCTAGTTTCAAACAACGGGTTCATGTTTGACTCAAAGTTTAGGTTCAGGTTTGACCTGGTTTCAAACGACGGGTTCATGTCTGACTCGAAGCTTAGGTTCATGTTTGACCTGGTTCAAATGACGGGTTCATGTCTGACTCGAAGTTTAGGTTCATGTTTGACCTGGTTTCAAACAACTGGTTCAAGTCTGACTCGAAGCTTAGTTTCATGTTTGACCTGAGTTCCAACAACGGGTTCATGTCTGACTCGAAGTTTAGGTTCATGTTTAACCTGGTTTCAAATGACGGGTTCATGTCTGAGTCGAAGTTTAGGTTCATGTTTGACCTGGTTTCAAACAACGGGTTCATGTCTGACTCAAAGTTTAGGTTCATGTTTGACCTGGTTTCAAACGACGGGTTCATGTCTGACTTGATGTTTAGATTCATGTTTGACCTGGTTTCAAACAACGGGTTCATGTCTGACTCAAAGTTTAGGTTCATGTTTGACCTAGTTTCAAACAACGGGTTCATGTCTGACTCGAAGTTTAGGTTCATGTTTGACCTGGTTTCAAACAACGGGTTCATGTCTGACTCGAAGTTTAGGTTTATGTTTGACCTTGTTTCAAACGACGGGTTCATGTCTGTCTCGATGTTTAGGATCATGTTTGACCTGGTTTCAAACAACGAGTTCATGTCTGACTCGAAGTTTAGTTTCATGTTTGACCTGAGTTCCAACAACGGGTTCATGTCTGACTCGAAGTTTAGGTTCATGTTTGACCTGGTTTCAAACAACGGGTTCATGTCTGACTCGAAGTTTAGGTTCATGCTTGACCTGGTTTCAAACGACGGGTTCATGTCTGACTTGATGTTAAGGTTCATGTTTGTCCTGGTTTCAAACAACAGGTTCATTTCTGACTCGAAGTTTAGGTTCATGTTTGACCTAGTTTCAAACAACGGGTTCATGTCTGACTCGAAGTTTAGGTTCATGTTTGACCTTGTTTCAAACAACGGGTTCATGTCTGACTCGAAGTCTAGGTTCATGTTTGACCTGGTTTCAAACAACGGGTTCATGTCTGACTCGAAGTTTAAGTTCATGTTTGACCTGGCTTCAAATGACGGGTTCATGTCTGACTCGAAGTTTAGGTTCATGTTTGACCTTGTTTCAAACAACAGGTTCATGTCTGACTCGAAGTTTAGGTTCATGTTTAACCTAGTTTCAAACAACGGGTTCATGTTTGACTCAAAGTTTAGGTTCAAGTTTGACCTGGTTTCAAACGACGGGTTCATGTCTGACTCGAAGCTTAGGTTCATGTTTGACCTGGTTCAAATGACGGGTTCATGTCTGACTCGAAGTTTAGGTTCATGTTTGACCTGGTTTCAAACAACTGGTTCAAGTCTGACTCGAAGCTTAGTTTCATGTTTGACCTGAGTTCCAACAACGGGTTCATGTCTGACTCGAAGTTTAGGTTCATGTTTGACCTGGTTTCAAATGACGGGTTCATGTCTGAGTCGAAGTTTAGGTTCATGTTTGACCTGGTTTCAAACAACGGGTTCATGTCTGACTCAAAGTTTAGGTTCATGTTTGACCTGGTTTCAAACGACGGGTTCACGTCTGACTTGATGTTTAGATTCATGTTTGACCTGGTTTCAAGCAACGGGTTCATGTCTGACTCAAAGTTTAGGTTCATGTTTGACCTAGTTTCAAACAACGGGTTCATGTCTGACTCGAAGTTTAGGTTCATGTTTGACCTGGTTTCAAACAACGGGTTCATGTCTGACTCGAAGTTTAGGTTTATGTTTGACCTTGTTTCAAACGACGGGTTCATGTCTGTCTCGATGTTTAGGATCATGTTTGACCTGGTTTCAAACAACGAGTTCATGTCTGACTCGAAGTTTAGTTTCATATTTGACCTGAGTTCCAACAACGGGTTCATGTCTGACTCGAAGTTTAGGTTCATGTTTGACCTGGTTTCAAACAACGGGTTCATGTCTGACTCGAAGTTTAGGTTCATGCTTGACCTGGTTTCAAACGACGGGTTCATGTCTGACTTGATGTTAAGGTTCATGTTTGTCCTGGTTTCAAACAACAGGTTCATTTCTGACTCGAAGTTTAGGTTCATGTTTGACCTAGTTTCAAACAACGGGTTCATGTCTGACTCGAAGTTTAGGTTCATGTTTGACCTTGTTTCAAACGACGGGTTCATGTCTGTCTCGATGTTTAGGATCATGTTTGACCTGGTTTCAAACAACGAGTTCATGTCTGACTCGAAGTTTAGTTTCATGTTTGACTTGAGTTCCAACAACGGGTTCATGTCTGACTCGAAGTTTAGGTTCATGTTTGACCTGGTTTCAAACAACGGGTTCATGTCTGACTCGAAGTTTAGGTTCATGCTTGACCTGGTTTCAAACGATGGGTTCATGTCTGACTTGATGTTAAGGTTCATGTTTGTCCTGGTTTCAAACAACAGGTTCATTTCTGACTCGAAGTTTAGGTTCATGTTTGACCTGGCTTCAAATGACGGGTTCATATCTGACTCGATGTTTAGCATCATGTTTGACCTGGTTTCAAATAACGGGTTCATGTCTGACTCGAAGTTTAGGTTCATGTTTGACCTTGTTTCAAACGACGGGTGCATGTCTGTCTCGATGTTTAGGTTCATGTTTGACCTGGTTTTAAACAACGAGTTCATGTCTGACTCGAAGTTTAGTTTCATGTTTGACCTGAGTTCCAACAACGGGTTCATGTCTGACTCGAAGTTTAGGTTCATGTTTGACCTGGTTTTAAACAACGAGTTCATGTCTGACTCGAAGTTTAGTTTCATGTTTGACCTGAGTTCCAAATGACGGGTTCATGTCTGACTCGAAGTTTAGGTTCATGTTTGACCTGGTTTCAAACAACGGGTTCATGTCTGGCTCGAAGTTTAGGTTCATGCTTGACCTGGTTTCAAACGACGGGTTCATGTCTGACTCGAAGCTTAGGTTCATGTTTGTCCTGGTTTCAAACAACGGGTTCATTTCTGACTCGAAGTTTAGGTTCATGTTTGACCAAGTTTCAAACAACGGGTTCATGTCTGACTCGAAGTTTAGGTTCATGTTTGACCTGGTTTCAAACAACGGGTTCTTGTCTGACTCGAAGTTTAAGTTCATGTTTGACCTGGCTTCAAATGACGGGTTCATGTATGACTCGAAGTTTAGGTTCATGTTTGACCTGGTTTCAAACAACAGGTTCATGTCTGACTCGAAGTTTAGGTTCATGTTTGACCTGGTTTCAAACAACGGGTTCATGTCTAACTCGAAGTTTAGGTTCAGGTTTGACCTGGTTTCAAACGACGGCTTCATGTCTGACTCGAAGCTTAGGTTCATGTTTGACCTGGTTCAAATGACGGGTTCATGTCTGACTCGAAGTTTAGGTTCATGTTTGACCTAGTTTCAAACAACGGGTTCATGTCTGACTCAAAGTTTAGGTTCATGTTTGACCTGGTTTCAAACGACGGGTTCATGTCTGACATGATGTTTAGGTTCATGTTTGACCTGGTTTCAAACAACGGGTTCATGTCTGACTCGAAGTTTAGGTTCATGTTTGACCTAGTTTCAAACAACGGGTTCATGTCTGACTCGAAGTTTAGGTTCATGTTTGACCTGGTTTCAAACAACGGGTTCATGTCTGACTCGAAGTTTAAGTTCATGTTAGACCTGGCTTCAAATGACGGGTTCATGTCTGACTCGACGCTTAGGATCATGTTTGACCTGGTTTCAAACAACGGGTTCATGTCTGACTCGAAGTTTAGGTTCATGTTTGACCTTGTTTCAAACGACGGGTTCATGTCTGACTCGATGTTTAGGTTCATGTTTGACCAGGTTTCAAACAACGAGTTGATGTCTGACTCGAAGTTTAGGTTCATGTTTGACTTAGTTTCAAACAACGGGTTCATGTCTGACTCGAAGTCTAGGTTCATGTTTGACCTGGTTTCAAACGACGGGTTCATGTCTGACTCGAAGCTTAGGTTCATGTTTGACCTGAGTTCCAACAACGGGTTCATGTCTGACTCGAAGTTTAGGTTCATGTTTGACCTGGTTTCAAAGGACGGGTTCATGTCTGAGTTGATGTTTAGGTTCATGTTTGTCCTGGTTTCAAACAACGGGTTCATGTCTGACTCGAAGTTTAGGTTCATGTTTGACCTAGTTTCAAACAACGGGTTCATGTCCGACTCGAAGTTTAGGTTCATGTTTGACCTGGTTTCAAACAACGGGTTCATGTCTGCTCGAAGTTTAAGTTCATGTTTGACCTGGCTTCAAATGAGGGGTTCATGTCTGACTCGAAGTTTAGGTTCATGTTTGACCTGGTTTCAAACAACAGGTTCATGTCTGACTCAAAGTTTAGGTTCATGTTTGACCTGGTTTCAAACAACGGGTTCATGTCTGACTCGAAGTTTAGGTTCAGGTTTGACCTGGTTTCAAACGACGGGTTCATGTCTGACTCGACGCTTAGGATCATGTTTGACCTTGTTTCAAACGACGGGTTCATGTCTGTCTCGATGTTTAGGATCATGTTTGACCTGGTTTCAAACAACGAGTTCATGTCTGACTCGAAGTTTAGTTTCATGTTTGACTTGAGTTCCAACAACGGGTTCATGTCTGACTCGAAGTTTAGGTTCATGTTTGACCTGGTTTCAAACAACGGGTTCATGTCTGACTCGAAGTTTAGGTTCATGCTTGACCTGGTTTCAAACGATGGGTTCATGTCTGACTTGATGTTAAGGTTCATGTTTGTCCTGGTTTCAAACAACAGGTTCATTTCTGACTCGAAGTTTAGGTTCATGTTTGACCTGGCTTCAAATGACGGGTTCATATCTGACTCGATGTTTAGCATCATGTTTGACCTGGTTTCAAATAATGGGTTCATGTCTGACTCGAAGTTTAGGTTCATGTTTGACCTTGTTTCAAACGACGGGTGCATGTCTGTCTCGATGTTTAGGTTCATGTTTGACCTGGTTTTAAACAACGAGTTCATGTCTGACTCGAAGTTTAGTTTCATGTTTGACCTGAGTTCCAACAACGGGTTCATGTCTGACTCGAAGTTTAGGTTCATGTTTGACCTGGTTTTAAACAACGAGTTCATGTCTGACTCGAAGTTTAGTTTCATGTTTGACCTGAGTTCCAAATGACGGGTTCATGTCTGACTCGAAGTTTAGGTTCATGTTTGACCTGGTTTCAAACAACGGGTTCATGTCTGGCTCGAAGTTTAGGTTCATGCTTGACCTGGTTTCAAACGACGGGTTCATGTCTGACTCGAAGCTTAGGTTCATGTTTGTCCTGGTTTCAAACAACGGGTTCATTTCTGACTCGAAGTTTAGGTTCATGTTTGACCAAGTTTCAAACAACGGGTTCATGTCTGACTCGAAGTTTAGGTTCATGTTTGACCTGGTTTCAAACAACGGGTTCTTGTCTGACTCGAAGTTTAAGTTCATGTTTGACCTGGCTTCAAATGACGGGTTCATGTATGACTCGAAGTTTAGGTTCATGTTTGACCTGGTTTCAAACAACAGGTTCATGTCTGACTCGAAGTTTAGGTTCATGTTTGACCTGGTTTCAAACAACGGGTTCATGTCTAACTCGAAGTTTAGGTTCAGGTTTGACCTGGTTTCAAACGACGGCTTCATGTCTGACTCGAAGCTTAGGTTCATGTTTGACCTGGTTCAAATGACGGGTTCATGTCTGACTCGAAGTTTAGGTTCATGTTTGACCTAGTTTCAAACAACGGGTTCATGTCTGACTCAAAGTTTAGGTTCATGTTTGACCTGGTTTCAAACGACGGGTTCATGTCTGACATGATGTTTAGGTTCATGTTTGACCTGGTTTCAAACAACGGGTTCATGTCTGACTCGAAGTTTAGGTTCATGTTTGACCTAGTTTCAAACAACGGGTTCATGTCTGACTCGAAGTTTAGGTTCATGTTTGACCTGGTTTCAAACAACGGGTTCATGTCTGACTCGAAGTTTAAGTTCATGTTAGACCTGGCTTCAAATGACGGGTTCATGTCTGACTCGACGCTTAGGATCATGTTTGACCTGGTTTCAAACAACGGGTTCATGTCTGACTCGAAGTTTAGGTTCATGTTTGACCTTGTTTCAAACGACGGGTTCATGTCTGACTCGACGCTTAGGATCATGTTTGACCTTGTTTCAAACGACGGGTTCATGTCTGTCTCGATGTTTAGGATCATGTTTGACCTGGTTTCAAACAACGAGTTCATGTCTGACTCGAAGTTTAGTTTCATGTTTGACTTGAGTTCCAACAACGGGTTCATGTCTGACTCGAAGTTTAGGTTCATGTTTGACCTGGTTTCAAACAACGGGTTCATGTCTGACTCGAAGTTTAGGTTCATGCTTGACCTGGTTTCAAACGATGGGTTCATGTCTGACTTGATGTTAAGGTTCATGTTTGTCCTGGTTTCAAACAACAGGTTCATTTCTGACTCGAAGTTTAGGTTCATGTTTGACCTGGCTTCAAATGACGGGTTCATATCTGACTCGATGTTTAGCATCATGTTTGACCTGGTTTCAAATAATGGGTTCATGTCTGACTCGAAGTTTAGGTTCATGTTTGACCTTGTTTCAAACGACGGGTGCATGTCTGTCTCGATGTTTAGGTTCATGTTTGACCTGGTTTTAAACAACGAGTTCATGTCTGACTCGAAGTTTAGTTTCATGTTTGACCTGAGTTCCAACAACGGGTTCATGTCTGACTCGAAGTTTAGGTTCATGTTTGACCTGGTTTTAAACAACGAGTTCATGTCTGACTCGAAGTTTAGTTTCATGTTTGACCTGAGTTCCAAATGACGGGTTCATGTCTGACTCGAAGTTTAGGTTCATGTTTGACCTGGTTTCAAACAACGGGTTCATGTCTGGCTCGAAGTTTAGGTTCATGCTTGACCTGGTTTCAAACGACGGGTTCATGTCTGACTCGAAGCTTAGGTTCATGTTTGTCCTGGTTTCAAACAACGGGTTCATTTCTGACTCGAAGTTTAGGTTCATGTTTGACCAAGTTTCAAACAACGGGTTCATGTCTGACTCGAAGTTTAGGTTCATGTTTGACCTGGTTTCAAACAACGGGTTCTTGTCTGACTCGAAGTTTAAGTTCATGTTTGACCTGGCTTCAAATGACGGGTTCATGTATGACTCGAAGTTTAGGTTCATGTTTGACCTGGTTTCAAACAACAGGTTCATGTCTGACTCGAAGTTTAGGTTCATGTTTGACCTGGTTTCAAACAACGGGTTCATGTCTAACTCGAAGTTTAGGTTCAGGTTTGACCTGGTTTCAAACGACGGCTTCATGTCTGACTCGAAGCTTAGGTTCATGTTTGACCTGGTTCAAATGACGGGTTCATGTCTGACTCGAAGTTTAGGTTCATGTTTGACCTAGTTTCAAACAACGGGTTCATGTCTGACTCAAAGTTTAGGTTCATGTTTGACCTGGTTTCAAACGACGGGTTCATGTCTGACATGATGTTTAGGTTCATGTTTGACCTGGTTTCAAACAACGGGTTCATGTCTGACTCGAAGTTTAGGTTCATGTTTGACCTAGTTTCAAACAACGGGTTCATGTCTGACTCGAAGTTTAGGTTCATGTTTGACCTGGTTTCAAACAACGGGTTCATGTCTGACTCGAAGTTTAAGTTCATGTTAGACCTGGCTTCAAATGACGGGTTCATGTCTGACTCGACGCTTAGGATCATGTTTGACCTGGTTTCAAACAACGGGTTCATGTCTGACTCGAAGTTTAGGTTCATGTTTGACCTTGTTTCAAACGACGGGTTCATGTCTGACTCGATGTTTAGGTTCATGTTTGACCAGGTTTCAAACAACGAGTTGATGTCTGACTCGAAGTTTAGGTTCATGTTTGACTTAGTTTCAAACAACGGGTTCATGTCTGACTCGAAGTCTAGGTTCATGTTTGACCTGGTTTCAAACGACGGGTTCATGTCTGACTCGAAGCTTAGGTTCATGTTTGACCTGAGTTCCAACAACGGGTTCATGTCTGACTCGAAGTTTAGGTTCATGTTTGACCTGGTTTCAAAGGACGGGTTCATGTCTGAGTTGATGTTTAGGTTCATGTTTGTCCTGGTTTCAAACAACGGGTTCATGTCTGACTCGAAGTTTAGGTTCATGTTTGACCTAGTTTCAAACAACGGGTTCATGTCCGACTCGAAGTTTAGGTTCATGTTTGACCTGGTTTCAAACAACGGGTTCATGTCTGCTCGAAGTTTAAGTTCATGTTTGACCTGGCTTCAAATGAGGGGTTCATGTCTGACTCGAAGTTTAGGTTCATGTTTGACCTGGTTTCAAACAACAGGTTCATGTCTGACTCAAAGTTTAGGTTCATGTTTGACCTGGTTTCAAACAACGGGTTCATGTCTGACTCGAAGTTTAGGTTCAGGTTTGACCTGGTTTCAAACGACGGGTTCATGTCTGACTCGACGCTTAGGATCATGTTTGACCTGGTTTCAAACAACGGGTTCATGTCTGACTCGAAGTTTAGGTTCATGTTTGACCTTGTTTCAAACGACGGGTTCATGTCTAACTCGATGTTTAGGTTCATGTTTGACCTGGTTTCAAACAACGAGTTCATGTCTGACTCGAAGTTTAGGTTCATGTTTGACTTAGTTTCAAACAATGGGTTCATGTCTGACTCGAAGTCTAGGTTCATGTTTGACCTGGTTTCAAACGACGGGTTCATGCGTGACTTGATGTTTAGGTTCATGTTTGTCTTGGTTTCAAACAACGGGTTCATGTCTGACTCGAAGTTTAGGTTCATGTTTGACCTAGTTTCAAACAACGGGTTCATGTCTGACTCGAAGTCTAGGTTCATGTTTGACCTGGTTTCAAACAACGGGTTCATGTCTGACTCGAAGTTTAAGTTCATGTTTGACCTGGCTTCAAATGACGGGTTCATGTCTGACTCGAAGTTTAGGTTCATGTTTGACCTTGTTTCAAACAACAGGTTCATGTCTGACTCGAAGTTTAGGTTCATGTTTAACCTAGTTTCAAACAACGGGTTCATGTTTGACTCAAAGTTTAGGTTCAGGTTTGACCTGGTTTCAAACGACGGGTTCATGTCTGACTCGAAGCTTAGGTTCATGTTTGACCTGGTTCAAATGACGGGTTCATGTCTGACTCGAAGTTTAGGTTCATGTTTGACCTGGTTTCAAACAACTGGTTCAAGTCTGACTCGAAGCTTAGTTTCATGTTTGACCTGAGTTCCAACAACGGGTTCATGTCTGACTCGAAGTTTAGGTTCATGTTTGACCTGGTTTCAAAGGACGGGTTCATGTCTGAGTCGAAGTTTAGGTTCATGTTTGACCTGGTTTCAAACAACGGGTTCATGTCTGACTCAAAGTTTAGGTTCATGTTTGACCTGGTTTCAAACGACGGGTTCATGTCTGACTTGATGTTTAGATTCATGTTTGACCTGGTTTCAAACAACGGGTTCATGTCTGACTCAAAGTTTAGGTTCATGTTTGACCTAGTTTCAAACAACGGGTTCATGTCTGACTCGAAGTTTAGGTTCATGTTTGACCTGGTTTCAAACAACGGGTTCATGTCTGACTCAAAGTTTAGGTTTATGTTTGACCTTGTTTCAAACGACGGGTTCATGTCTGTCTCGATGTTTAGGATCATGTTTGACCTGGTTTCAAACAACGAGTTCATGTCTGACTCGAAGTTTAGTTTCATGTTTGACCTGAGTTCCAACAACGGGTTCATGTCTGACTCGAAGTTTAGGTTCATGTTTGACCTGGTTTCAAACAACGGGTTCATGTCTGACTCGAAGTTTAGGTTCATGCTTGACCTGGTTTCAAACGACGGGTTCATGTCTGACTTGATGTTAAGGTTCATGTTTGTCCTGGTTTCAAACAACGGGTTCATGTCTGACTCGAAGTTTAGGTTCATGTTTGTCCTAGTTTCAAACAACGGGTTCATGTCTGACTCGAAGTTTAGGTTCATGTTTGACCTGGTTTCAAACAACGGGTTCATGTCTGCTCGAAGTTTAAGTTCATGTTTGACCTGGCTTCAAATGAGGGGTTCATGTCTGACTCGAAGTTTAGGTTCATGTTTGACCTGGTTTCAAACAACAGGTTCATGTCTGACTCAAAGTTTAGGTTCATGTTTGACCTGGTTTCAAACAACGGGTTCATGTCTGACTCGAAGTTTAGGTTCAGGTTTGACCTGGTTTCAAACGACGGGTTCATGTCTGACTCGAAGTTTAGGTTCATGTTTGACCTGGTTCAAATGACGGGTTCATGTCTGACTCGAAGTTTAGGTTCATGTTTGACCTGGTTTCAAACAACGGGTTCATGTCTGACTCGAAGTTTAGGTTCATGTTTGACCTAGTTTCAAACGACGGGTTCATGTCTGACTCGAAGTTTAGGTTCATGTTTGACCTGGTTTCAAACAACGGGTTCATGTCTGACTCGAAGTTTAAGTTCATGTTTGACCTGGCTTCAAATGACGGGTTTATGTCTGACTCGAAGTTTAGGTTCATGGTTGACCTGGTTTCAAACAACAGGTTCATGTCTAACTCGAAGTTTAGGTTCAGGTTTGACCTGGTTTCAAACGACGGGTTCATGTCTGACTCGAAGCTTAGGTTCATGTTTGACCTGGTTCAAATGACGGGTTCATGTCTGACTCGAAGTTTAGGTTCATGTTTGACCTAGTTTCAAACAACGGGTTCATGTCTCACTCAAAGTTTAGGTTCATGTTTGACCTGGTTTCAAACGACGGGTTCATGTCTGACTTGATGTTTAGGTTCATGTTTGACCTGGTTTCAAACAACGGGTTCATGTCTGACTCGAAGTTTAGGTTCATTTTTGACCTAGTTTCAAACAACGGGTTCATGTCTGACTCGAAGTTTAGGTTCATGTTTGACCTGGTTTCAAACAATGGGTTCATGTCTGACTCGAAGTTTAAGTTCATGTTAGACCTGGCATCAAATGACGGGTTCATGTCTGACTCGACGCTTAGGATCATGTTTGACCTGGTTTCAAACAACGGGTTCATGTCTGACTCGAAGTTTAGGTTCATGTTTGACCTTGTTTCAAACGATGGGTTCATGTCTGACTCGATGTTTAGGTTCATGTTTGACCTGGTTTCAAACAACGAGTTCATGTCTGACTCGAAGTTTAGGTTCATGTTTGACTTAGTTTCAAACAACGGGTTCATGTCTGACTCGAAGTCTAGGTTCAGGTTTGACCTGGTTTCAAACGACGGGTTCATGTCTGACTCGAAGCTTAGGTTCATGTTTGACCTGGTTCAAATGACGGGTTCATGTCTGACTCGAAGTTTAGGTTCATGTTTGACCTAGTTTCAAACAACGGGTTCATGTCTGACTCAAAGTTTAGGTTCATGTTTGACCTGGTTTCAAACGACGGGTTCATGTCTGACTTGATGTTTAGGTTCATGTTTGACCTGGTTTCAAACAACGGGTTCATGTCTGACTCGAAGTTTAGGTTCATGTTTGACCTAATTTCAAACAACGGGTTCATGTCTGACTCGAAGTTTAGGTTCATGTTTGACCTAGTTTCAAACAACGGGTTCATGTCTGACTCGAAGTTTTGGTTCATGTTTGACCTGGTTTCAAACAACGGGTTCATGTCTGACTCGAAGTTTAAGTTCATGTTTGACCTGGCTTCAAATGACGGGTTCATGTCTGACTCGAAGTTTAGGTTCATGTTTGACCTGGTTTCAAACAACAGGTTCATGTCTAACTCGAAGTTTAGGTTCAGGTTTGACCTGGTTTCAAACGACGGGTTCATGTCTGACTCGAAGCTTAGGTTCATGTTTGACCTGGTTCAAATGACGGGTTCATGTCTGACTCGAAGTTTAGGTTCATGTTTGACCTAGTTTCAAACAACGGGTTCATGTCTCACTCAAAGTTTAGGTTCATGTTTGACCTGGTTTCAAACGACGGGTTCATGTCTGACTTGATGTTTAGGTTCATGTTTGACCTGGTTTCAAACAACGGGTTCATGTCTGACTCGAAGTTTAGGTTCATGTTTGACCTGGTTTCAAACAATGGGTTCATGTCTGACTCGAAGTTTAGGTTCATGTTTGACCTGGTTTAAATGACGGGTTCATGTCTGACTCGAAGTTTAGGTTCATGTTTGACCTGGTTTCAAACAACGGGTTCATGTCTGACTCGAAGTTTAGGTTCATGTTTGACCTAGTTTCAAACGACGGGTTCATGTCTGACTCGAAGTTTAGGTTCATGTTTGACCTGGTTTCAAACAACGGGTTCATGTCTGACTCGAAGTTTAAGTTCATGTTTGACCTGGCTTCAAATGACGGGTTTATGTCTGACTCGAAGTTTAGGTTCATGGTTGACCTGGTTTCAAACAACAGGTTCATGTCTAACTCGAAGTTTAGGTTCAGGTTTGACCTGGTTTCAAACGACGGGTTCATGTCTGACTCGAAGCTTAGGTTCATGTTTGACCTGGTTCAAATGACGGGTTCATGTCTGACTCGAAGTTTAGGTTCATGTTTGACCTAGTTTCAAACAACGGGTTCATGTCTCACTCAAAGTTTAGGTTCATGTTTGACCTGGTTTCAAACGACGGGTTCATGTCTGACTTGATGTTTAGGTTCATGTTTGACCTGGTTTCAAACAACGGGTTCATGTCTGACTCGAAGTTTAGGTTCATTTTTGACCTAGTTTCAAACAACGGGTTCATGTCTGACTCAAAGTTTAGGTTTATGTTTGACCTTGTTTCAAACGACGGGTTCATGTCTGTCTCGATGTTTAGGATCATGTTTGACCTGGTTTCAAACAACGAGTTCATGTCTGACTCGAAGTTTAGTTTCATGTTTGACCTGAGTTCCAACAACGGGTTCATGTCTGACTCGAAGTTTAGGTTCATGTTTGACCTGGTTTCAAACAACGGGTTCATGTCTGACTCGAAGTTTAGGTTCATGCTTGACCTGGTTTCAAACGACGGGTTCATGTCTGACTTGATGTTAAGGTTCATGTTTGTCCTGGTTTCAAACAACGGGTTCATGTCTGACTCGAAGTTTAGGTTCATGTTTGTCCTAGTTTCAAACAACGGGTTCATGTCTGACTCGAAGTTTAGGTTCATGTTTGACCTGGTTTCAAACAACGGGTTCATGTCTGCTCGAAGTTTAAGTTCATGTTTGACCTGGCTTCAAATGAGGGGTTCATGTCTGACTCGAAGTTTAGGTTCATGTTTGACCTGGTTTCAAACAACAGGTTCATGTCTGACTCAAAGTTTAGGTTCATGTTTGACCTGGTTTCAAACAACGGGTTCATGTCTGACTCGAAGTTTAGGTTCAGGTTTGACCTGGTTTCAAACGACGGGTTCATGTCTGACTCGAAGTTTAGGTTCATGTTTGACCTGGTTCAAATGACGGGTTCATGTCTGACTCGAAGTTTAGGTTCATGTTTGACCTGGTTTCAAACAACGGGTTCATGTCTGACTCGAAGTTTAGGTTCATGTTTGACCTAGTTTCAAACGACGGGTTCATGTCTGACTCGAAGTTTAGGTTCATGTTTGACCTGGTTTCAAACAACGGGTTCATGTCTGACTCGAAGTTTAAGTTCATGTTTGACCTGGCTTCAAATGACGGGTTTATGTCTGACTCGAAGTTTAGGTTCATGGTTGACCTGGTTTCAAACAACAGGTTCATGTCTAACTCGAAGTTTAGGTTCAGGTTTGACCTGGTTTCAAACGACGGGTTCATGTCTGACTCGAAGCTTAGGTTCATGTTTGACCTGGTTCAAATGACGGGTTCATGTCTGACTCGAAGTTTAGGTTCATGTTTGACCTAGTTTCAAACAACGGGTTCATGTCTCACTCAAAGTTTAGGTTCATGTTTGACCTGGTTTCAAACGACGGGTTCATGTCTGACTTGATGTTTAGGTTCATGTTTGACCTGGTTTCAAACAACGGGTTCATGTCTGACTCGAAGTTTAGGTTCATTTTTGACCTAGTTTCAAACAACGGGTTCATGTCTGACTCGAAGTTTAGGTTCATGTTTGACCTGGTTTCAAACAATGGGTTCATGTCTGACTCGAAGTTTAAGTTCATGTTAGACCTGGCATCAAATGACGGGTTCATGTCTGACTCGACGCTTAGGATCATGTTTGACCTGGTTTCAAACAACGGGTTCATGTCTGACTCGAAGTTTAGGTTCATGTTTGACCTTGTTTCAAACGATGGGTTCATGTCTGACTCGATGTTTAGGTTCATGTTTGACCTGGTTTCAAACAACGAGTTCATGTCTGACTCGAAGTTTAGGTTCATGTTTGACTTAGTTTCAAACAACGGGTTCATGTCTGACTCGAAGTCTAGGTTCAGGTTTGACCTGGTTTCAAACGAAGGGTTCATGTCTGACTCGAAGCTTAGGTTCATGTTTGACCTGGTTCAAATGACGGGTTCATGTCTGACTCGAAGTTTAGGTTCATGTTTGACCTAGTTTCAAACAACGGGTTCATGTCTGACTCAAAGTTTAGGTTCATGTTTGACCTGGTTTCAAACGACGGGTTCATGTCTGACTTGATGTTTAGGTTCATGTTTGACCTGGTTTCAAACAACGGGTTCATGTCTGACTCGAAGTTTAGGTTCATGTTTGACCTAGTTTCAAACAACGGGTTCATGTCTGACTCGAAGTTTAGGTTCATGTTTGACCTAGTTTCAAACAACGGGTTCATGTCTGACTCGAAGTTTTGGTTCATGTTTGACCTGGTTTCAAACAACGGGTTCATGTCTGACTCGAAGTTTAAGTTCATGTTTGACCTGGCTTCAAATGACGGGTTCATGTCTGACTCGAAGTTTAGGTTCATGTTTGACCTGGTTTCAAACAACAGGTTCATGTCTAACTCGAAGTTTAGGTTCAGGTTTGACCTGGTTTCAAACGACGGGTTCATGTCTGACTCGAAGCTTAGGTTCATGTTTGACCTGGTTCAAATGACGGGTTCATGTCTGACTCGAAGTTTAGGTTCATGTTTGACCTAGTTTCAAACAACGGGTTCATGTCTCACTCAAAGTTTAGGTTCATGTTTGACCTGGTTTCAAACGACGGGTTCATGTCTGACTTGATGTTTAGGTTCATGTTTGACCTGGTTTCAAACAACGGGTTCATGTCTGACTCGAAGTTTAGGTTCATGTTTGACCTGGTTTCAAACAATGGGTTCATGTCTGACTCGAAGTTTAAGTTCATGTTAGACCTCGCATCAAATGACGGGTTCATGTCTGACTCGACGCTTAGGATCATGTTTGACCTGGTTTCAAACAACGGGTTCATGTCTGACTCGAAGTTTAGGTTCATGTTTGACCTTGTTTCAAACGATGGGTTCATGTCTGACTCGATGTTTAGGTTCATGTTTGACCTGGTTTCAAACAACGAGTTCATGTCTGACTCGAAGTTTAGGTTCATGTTTGACTTAGTTTCAAACAACGGGTTCATGTCTGACTCGAAGTCTAGGTTCAGGTTTGACCTGGTTTCAAACGACGGGTTCATGTCTGACTCGAAGCTTAGGTTCATGTTTGACCTGGTTCAAATGACAGGTTCATGTCTGACTCGAAGTTTAGGTTCATGTTTGACCTAGTTTCAAACAACGGGTTCATGTCTGACTCAAAGTTTAGGTTCATGTTTGACCTGGTTTCAAACGACGGGTTCATGTCTGACTTGATGTTTAGGTTCATGTTTGACCTGGTTTCAAACAACGGGTTCATGTCTGACTCGAAGTATAGGTTCATGTTTGACCTAGTTTCAAACAACGGGTTCATGTCTGACTCGAAGTTTAGGTTCATGTTTGACCTAGTTTCAAACAACGGGTTCATGTCTGACTCGAAGTTTAGGTTCATGTTTGACCTGGTTTCAAACAACGGGTTCATGTCTGACTCGAAGTTTAAGTTCATGTTTGACCTGGCTTCAAATGACGGGTTCATGTCTGACTCGAAGTTTAGGTTCATGTTTGACCTGGTTTCAAACAACAGGTTCATGTCTAACTCGAAGTTTAGGTTCAGGTTTGACCTGGTTTCAAACGACGGGTTCATGTCTGACTCGAAGCTTAGGTTCATGTTTGACCTGGTTCAAATGACGGGTTCATGTCTGACTCGAAGTTTAGGTTCATGTTTGACCTAGTTTCAAACAACGGGTTCATGTCTCACTCAAAGTTTAGGTTCATGTTTGACCTGGTTTCAAACGACGGGTTCATGTCTGACTTGATGTTTAGGTTCATGTTTGACCTGGTTTCAAACAACGGGTTCATGTCTGAATCGAAGTTTAGGTTCATTTTTGACCTAGTTTCAAACAACGGGTTCATGTCTGACTCGAAGTTTAGGTTCATGTTTGACCTGGTTTCAAACAATGGGTTCATGTCTGACTCGAAGTTTAAGTTCATGTTAGACCTGGCATCAAATGACGGGTTCATGTCTGACTCGACGCTTAGGATCATGTTTGACCTGGTTTCAAACAACAGGTTCATGTCTGACTCGAAGTTTAGGTTCATGTTTGACCTTGTTTCAAACGATGGGTTCATGTCTGACTCGATGTTTAGGTTCATGTTTGACCTGGTTTCAAACAACGAGTTCATGTCTGACTCGAAGTTTAGGTTCATGTTTGACTTAGTTTCAAACAACGGGTTCATGTCTGACTCGAAGTCTAGGTTCAGGTTTGACCTGGTTTCAAACGACGGGTTCATGTCTGACTCGAAGCTTAGGTTCATGTTTGACCTGGTTCAAATGACAGGTTCATGTCTGACTCGAAGTTTAGGTTCATGTTTGACCTAGTTTCAAACAACGGGTTCATGTCTGACTCAAAGTTTAGGTTCATGTTTGACCTGGTTTCAAACGACGGGTTCATGTCTGACTTGATGTTTAGGTTCATGTTTGACCTGGTTTCAAACAACGGGTTCATGTCTGACTCGAAGTATAGGTTCATGTTTGACCTAGTTTCAAACAACGGGTTCATGTCTGACTCGAAGTTTAGGTTCATGTTTGACCTAGTTTCAAACAACGGGTTCATGTCTGACTCGAAGTTTAGGTTCATGTTTGACCTGGTTTCAAACAACGGGTTCATGTCTGACTCGAAGTTTAAGTTCATGTTTGACCTGGCTTCAAATGACGGGTTCATGTCTGACTCGAAGTTTAGGTTCATGTTTGACCTGGTTTCAAACAACAGGTTCATGTCTAACTCGAAGTTTAGGTTCAGGTTTGACCTGGTTTCAAACGACGGGTTCATGTCTGACTCGAAGCTTAGGTTCATGTTTGACCTGGTTCAAATGACGGGTTCATGTCTGACTCGAAGTTTAGGTTCATGTTTGACCTAGTTTCAAACAACGGGTTCATGTCTCACTCAAAGTTTAGGTTCATGTTTGACCTGGTTTCAAACGACGGGTTCATGTCTGACTTGATGTTTAGGTTCATGTTTGACCTGGTTTCAAACAACGGGTTCATGTCTGAATCGAAGTTTAGGTTCATTTTTGACCTAGTTTCAAACAACGGGTTCATGTCTGACTCGAAGTTTAGGTTCATGTTTGACCTGGTTTCAAACAATGGGTTCATGTCTGACTCGAAGTTTAAGTTCATGTTAGACCTGGCATCAAATGACGGGTTCATGTCTGACTCGACGCTTAGGATCATGTTTGACCTGGTTTCAAACAACAGGTTCATGTCTGACTCGAAGTTTAGGTTCATGTTTGACCTTGTTTCAAACGATGGGTTCATGTCTGACTCGATGTTTAGGTTCATGTTTGACCTGGTTTCAAACAACGAGTTCATGTCTGACTCGAAGTTTAGGTTCATGTTTGACTTAGTTTCAAACAACGGGTTCATGTCTGACTCGAAGTCTAGGTTCAGGTTTGACCTGGTTTCAAACGACGAGTTCATGTCTGACTCGAAGCTTAGGTTCATGTTTGACCTGGTTCAAATGACGGGTTCATGTCTGACTCGAAGTTTAGGTTCATGTTTGACCTAGTTTCAAACAACGGGTTCATGTCTGACTCAAAGTTTAGGTTCATGTTTGACCTGGTTTCAAACAACAGGTTCATGTCTAACTCGAAGTTTAGGTTCAGGTTTGACCTGGTTTCAAATGACGGGTTCATGTCTGACTCGAAGCTTAGGTTCATGTTTGACCTGGTTCAAATGACGGGTTCATGTCTGACTCGAAGTTTAGGTTCATGTTTGACCTAGTTTCAAACAACGGGTTCATGTCTCACTCAAAGTTTAGGTTCATGTTTGACCTGGTTTCAAACGACGGGTTCATGTCTGACTTGATGTTTAGGTTCATGTTTGACCTGGTTTCAAACAACGGGTTCATGTCTGACTCGAAGTTTAGGTTCATGTTTGACCTGGTTTCAAACAATGGGTTCATGTCTGACTCGAAGTTTAAGTTCATGTTAGACCTGGCATCAAATGACGGGTTCATGTCTGACTCGACGCTTAGGATCATGTTTGACCTGGTTTCAAACAACGGGTTCATGTCTGACTCGAAGTTTAGGTTCATGTTTGACCTTGTTTCAAACGATGGGTTCATGTCTGACTCGATGTTTAGGTTCATGTTTGACCTGGTTTCAAACAACGAGTTCATGTCTGACTCGAAGTTTAGGTTCATGTTTGACTTAGTTTCAAACAACGGGTTCATGTCTGACTCGAAGTCTAGGTTCAGGTTTGACCTGGTTTCAAACGACGGGTTCATGTCTGACTCGAAGCTTAGGTTCATGTTTGACCTGGTTCAAATGACAGGTTCATGTCTGACTCGAAGTTTAGGTTCATGTTTGACCTAGTTTCAAACAACGGGTTCATGTCTGACTCAAAGTTTAGGTTCATGTTTGACCTGGTTTCAAACGACGGGTTCATGTCTGACTTGATGTTTAGGTTCATGTTTGACCTGGTTTCAAACAACGGGTTCATGTCTGACTCGAAGTTTAGGTTCATGTTTGACCTAGTTTCAAACAACGGATTCATGTCTGACTCGAAGTTTAGGTTCATGTTTGACCTAGTTTCAAACAACGGGTTCATGTTTGACTCGAAGTTTAGGTTCATGTTTGACCTGGTTTCAAACAACGGGTTCATGTCTGACTCAAAGTTTAAGTTCATGTTTGACCTGGCTTCAAATGACGGGTTCATGTCTGACTCGAAGTTTAGGTTCATGTTTGACCTGGTTTCAAACAACAGGTTCATGTCTAACTCGAAGTTTAGGTTCAGGTTTGACCTGGTTTCAAACGACGGGTTCATGTCTGACTCGAAGCTTAGGTTCATGTTTGACCTGGTTCAAATGACGGGTTCATGTCTGACTCGAAGTTTAGGTTCATGTTTGACCTAGTTTCAAACAACGGGTTCATGTCTCACTCAAAGTTTAGGTTCATGTTTGACCTGGTTTCAAACGACGGGTTCATGTCTGACTTGATGTTTAGGTTCATGTTTGACCTGGTTTCAAACAACGGGTTCATGTCTGAATCGAAGTTTAGGTTCATTTTTGACCTAGTTTCAAACAACGGGTTCATGTCTGACTCGAAGTTTAGGTTCATGTTTGACCTGGTTTCAAACAATGGGTTCATGTCTGACTCGAAGTTTAAGTTCATGTTAGACCTGGCATCAAATGACGGGTTCATGTCTGACTCGACGCTTAGGATCATGTTTGACCTGGTTTCAAACAACAGGTTCATGTCTGACTCGAAGTTTAGGTTCATGTTTGACCTTGTTTCAAACGATGGGTTCATGTCTGACTCGATGTTTAGGTTCATGTTTGACCTGGTTTCAAACAACGAGTTCATGTCTGACTCGAAGTTTAGGTTCATGTTTGACTTAGTTTCAAACAACGGGTTCATGTCTGACTCGAAGTCTAGGTTCAGGTTTGACCTGGTTTCAAACGACGAGTTCATGTCTGACTCGAAGCTTAGGTTCATGTTTGACCTGGTTCAAATGACGGGTTCATGTCTGACTCGAAGTTTAGGTTCATGTTTGACCTAGTTTCAAACAACGGGTTCATGTCTGACTCAAAGTTTAGGTTCATGTTTGACCTGGTTTCAAACGACGGGTTCATGTCTGACTTGATGTTTAGGTTCATGTTTGACCTGGTTTCAAACAACGGGTTCATGTCTGACTCGAAGTTTAGGTTCATGTTTGACCTAGTTTCAAACAACGGGTTCAAGTCTGACTCGAAGTTTAGGTTCATGTTTGACCTGGTTTCAAACAACGGGTTCATGTCTGACTCGAAGTTTAAGTTCATGTTAGACCTGGCTTCAAATGACGGGTTCATGTCTGACTCGACGCTTAGGATCATGTTTGACCTGGTTTCAAACAACGGGTTCATGTCTGACTCGAAGTTTAGGTTCATGTTTGACCTTGTTTCAAACGACGGGTTCATGTCTAACTCGATGTTTAGGTTCATGTTTGACCTGGTTTCAAACAACGAGTTCATGTCTGACTCGAAGTTTAGGTTCATGTTTGACTTAGTTTCAAACAATGGGTTCATGTCTGACTCGAAGTCTAGGTTCATGTTTGACCTGGTTTCAAACGACGGGTTCATGTCTGACTTGATGTTTAGGTTCATGTTTGTCTTGGTTTCAAACAACGGGTTCATGTCTGACTCGAAGTTTAGGTTCATGTTTGACCTAGTTTCAAACAACGGGTTCATGTCTGACTCGAAGTCTAGGTTCATGTTTGACCTGGTTTCAAACAACGGGTTCATGTCTGACTCGAAGTTTAAGTTCATGTTTGACCTGGCTTCAAATGACGGGTTCATGTCTGACTCGAAGTTTAGGTTCATGTTTGACCTTGTTTCAAACAACAGGTTCATGTCTGACTCGAAGTTTAGGTTCATGTTTAACCTAGTTTCAAACAACGGGTTCATGTTTGACTCAAAGTTTAGGTTCAGGTTTGACCTGGTTTCAAACGACGGGTTCATGTCTGAATCGAAGCTTAGGTTCATGTTTGACCTGGTTCAAATGACGGGTTCATGTCTGACTCGAAGTATAGGTTCATGTTTGACCTGGTTTCAAACAACTGGTTCAAGTCTGACTCGAAGCTTAGTTTCATGTTTGACCTGAGTTCCAACAACGGGTTCATGTCTGACTCGAAGTTTAGGTTCATGTTTGTCCTGGTTTCAAAGGACGGGTTCATGTCTGAGTTGATGTTTAGGTTCATGTTTGTCCTGGTTTCAAACAACGGGTTCATGTCTGACTCGAAGTTTAGGTTCATGTTTGACCTAGTTTCAAACAACGGGTTCATGTCTGACTCGAAGTTTAGGTTCATGTTTGACCTGGTTTCAAACAACGGGTTCATGTCTGACTCGAAGTTTAAGTTCATGTTTGACCTGGCTTCAAATGACGGGTTCATGTCTGACCCGAAGTTTAGGTTCATGTTTGACCTGGTTTCAAACAACAGGTTCATGTCTAACTCGAAGTTTAGGTTCAGGTTTGACCTGGTTTCAAACGACGGGTTCATGTCTGACTCGAAGCTTAGGTTCATGTTTGACCTGGTTCAAATGACGGGTTCATGTCTGACTCGAAGTTTAGGTTCATGTTTGACCTGGTTTCAAACAACGGGTTCATGTCTGACTCGAAGTTTAAGTTCATGTTTGACCTGGCTTCAAATGACGGGTTCATGTCTGACTCGAAGTTTAGGTTCATGTTTGACCTGGTTTCAAACAACAGGTTCATGTCTAACTCGAAGTTTAGGTTCAGGTTTGACCTGGTTTCAAACGACGGGTTCATGTCTGACTCGAAGCTTAGGTTCATGTTTGACCTGGTTCAAATGACGGGTTCATGTCTGACTCGAAGTTTAGGTTCATGTTTGACCTAGTTTCAAACAACGGGTTCATGTCTCACTCAAAGTTTAGGTTCATGTTTGACCTGGTTTCAAACGACGGGTTCATGTCTGACTTGATGTTTAGGTTCATGTTTGACCTGGTTTCAAACAACGGGTTCATGTCTGACTCGAAGTTTAGGTTCATGTTTGACCTAGTTTCAAACAACGGGTTCATGTCTGACTCGAAGTTTAGGTTCATGTTTGACCTGGTTTCAAACAACGGGTTCATGTCTGACTCGAAGTTTAAGTTCATGTTAGACCTGGCTTCAAATGACGGGTTCATGTCTGACTCGACGCTTAGGATCATGTTTGACCTGGTTTCAAACAACGGGTTCATGTCTGACTCGAAGTTTAGGTTCATGTTTGACCTTGTTTCAAACGACGGGTTCATGTCTGACTCGATGTTTAGGTTCATGTTTGACCTGGTTTCAAACAACGAGTTCATGTCTGACTCGAAGTTTAGGTTCATGTTTGACTTAGTTTCAAACAACGGGTTCATGTCTGACTCGAAGTCTAGGTTCGTGTTTGACCTGGTTTCAAACGACGGGTTCATGTCTGACTTGATGTTTAGGTTCATGTTTGTATTGGTTTCAAACAACGGGTTCATGTCTGACTCGAAGTTTAGGTTCATGTTTGACCTAGTTTCAAACAACGGGTTCATGTCTGACTCGAAGTCTAGGTTCATGTTTGACCTGGTTTCAAACAACGGGTTCATGTCTGACTCGAAGTTTAAGTTCATGTTTGACCTGGCTTCAAATGACGGGTTCATGTCTGACTCGACGCTTAGGATCATGTTTGACCTGGTTTCAAACAACGGGTTCATGTCTGACTTGAAGTTTAGGTTCATGTTTGACCTTGTTTCAAACGACGGGTTCATGTCTGACTCGATGTTTAGGTTCATGTTTGACCTGGTTTCAAACAACGAGTTCATGTCTGACTCGAAGCTTAGGTTCATGTTTGACCTGGTTCAAATGACGGGTTCATGTCTGACTCGAAGTTTAGGTTCATGTTTGACCTGGTTTCAAACAACGGGTTCATGTCTGACTCAAAGTTTAGGTTCATGTTTGACCTGGTTTCAAACGACGGGTTCATGTCTGACTTGATGTTTAGATTCATGTTTGACCTGGTTTCAAACAACGGGTTCATGTCTGACTCGAAGTTTAGGTTCATGTTTGAACTAGTTTCAAACAACGGGTTCATGTCTGACTTGAAGTTTAGGTTCATGTTTGACCTAGTTTCAAACAATGGGTTCATGTCTGACTCGAAGTTTAGGTTCATGTTTGACCTGGTTTCAAACAACGGGTTCATGTCTGACTCGAAGTTTAAGTTCATGTTTGACCTGGCTTCAAATGACGGGTTCATGTTTGACTCGACGCTTAGGATCATGTTTGACCTGGTTTCAAACAACGGGTTCATGTATGACTCGAAGTTTAGGATCATGTTTGACCTGGTTTCAAACAACAGGTTCATGTCTAACTCGAAGTTTAGGTTCATGTTTGACCTGGTTTCAAACAACGGGTTCATGTCTAACTCGAAGTTTAGGTTCAGGTTTGACCTGGTTTCAAACGACGGGTTCATGTCTGACTCGAAGCTTAGGTTCATGTTTGACCTGGTTCAAATGACGGGTTCATGTCTGACTCGAAGTTTAGGTTCATGTTTGACCTGGTTTCAAACAACAGGTTCATGTCTAACTCGAAGTTTAGGTTCAGGTTTGACCTGGTTTCAAACGACGGGTTCATGTCTGACTCGAAGCTTAGGTTCATGTTTGACCTGGTTCAAATGACGGGTTCATGTCTGACTCGAAGTTTAGGTTCATGTTTGACCTAGTTTCAAACAACGGGTTCATGTCTCACTCAAAGTTTAGGTTCATGTTTGACCTGGTTTCAAACGACGGGTTCATGTCTGACTTGATGTTTAGGTTCATGTTTGACCTGGTTTCAAACAACGGGTTCATGTCTGACTCGAAGTTTAGGTTCATGTTTGACCTAGTTTCAAACAACGGGTTCATGTCTGACTCGAAGTTTAGGTTCATGTTTGACCTGGTTTCAAACAACGGGTTCATGTCTGACTCGAAGTTTAAGTTCATGTTAGACCTGGCTTCAAATGACGGGTTCATGTCTGACTCGACGCTTAGGATCATGTTTGACCTGGTTTCAAACAACGGGTTCATGTCTGACTCGAAGTTTAGGTTCATGTTTGACCTTGTTTCAAACGACGGGTTCATGTCTGACTCGATGTTTAGGTTCATGTTTGACCTGGTTTCAAACAACGAGTTCATGTCTGACTCGAAGTTTAGGTTCATGTTTGACTTAGTTTCAAACAACGGGTTCATGTCTGACTCGAAGTCTAGGTTCGTGTTTGACCTGGTTTCAAACGACGGGTTCATGTCTGACTTGATGTTTAGGTTCATGTTTGTATTGGTTTCAAACAACGGGTTCATGTCTGACTCGAAGTTTAGGTTCATGTTTGACCTAGTTTCAAACAACGGGTTCATGTCTGACTCGAAGTCTAGGTTCATGTTTGACCTGGTTTCAAACAACGGGTTCATGTCTGACTCGAAGTTTAAGTTCATGTTTGACCTGGCTTCAAATGACGGGTTCATGTCTGACTCGACGCTTAGGATCATGTTTGACCTGGTTTCAAACAACGGGTTCATGTCTGACTCGAAGTTTAGGTTCATGTTTGACCTTGTTTCAAACGACGGGTTCATGTCTGACTCGATGTTTAGGTTCATGTTTGACCTGGTTTCAAACAACGAGTTCATGTCTGACTCGAAGCTTAGGTTCATGTTTGACCTGGTTCAAATGACGGGTTCATGTCTGACTCGAAGTTTAGGTTCATGTTTGACCTGGTTTCAAACAACGGGTTCATGTCTGACTCAAAGTTTAGGTTCATGTTTGACCTGGTTTCAAACGACGGGTTCATGTCTGACTTGATGTTTAGATTCATGTTTGACCTGGTTTCAAACAACGGGTTCATGTCTGACTCGAAGTTTAGGTTCATGTTTGAACTAGTTTCAAACAACGGGTTCATGTCTGACTCGAAGTTTAGGTTCATGTTTGACCTAGTTTCAAACAATGGGTTCATGTCTGACTCGAAGTTTAGGTTCATGTTTGACCTGGTTTCAAACAACGGGTTCATGTCTGACTCGAAGTTTAAGTTCATGTTTGACCTGGCTTCAAATGACGGGTTCATGTTCGACTCGACGCTTAGGATCATTTTTGACCTGGTTTCAAACAACGGGTTCATGTATGACTCGAAGTTTAGGATCATGTTTGACCTGGTTTCAAACAACAGGTTCATGTCTAACTCGAAGTTTAGGTTCATGTTTGACCTGGTTTCAAACAACGGGTTCATGTCTAACTCGAAGTTTAGGTTCAGGTTTGACCTGGTTTCAAACGACGGGTTCATGTCTGACTCGAAGCTTAGGTTCATGTTTGACCTGGTTCAAATGACGGGTTCATGTCTGACTCGAAGTTTAGGTTCATGTTTGACCTAGTTTCAAACAACGGGTTCATGTCTGACTCAAAGTTTAGGTTCATGTTTGACCTGGTTTCAAACGACGGGTTCATGTCTGACTTGATGTTTAGGTTCATGTTTGACCTGGTTTCAAACAACGGGTTCATGTCTGACTCGAAGTTTAGGTTCATGTTTGACCTAGTTTCAAACAACGGGTTCATGTCTGACTCGAAGTTTAGCTTCATGTTTGACCTGGTTTCAAACAACGGGTTCATGTCTGACTCGAAGTTTAAGTTCATGTTAGACCTGGCTTCAAATGATGGGTTCATGTCTGACTCGACGCTTAGGATCATGTTTGACCTGGTTTCAAACAACGGGTTCATGTCTGACTCGAAGTTTAGGTTCATGTTTGACCTTGTTTCAAACGACGGGTTCATGTCTAACTCGATGTTTAGGTTCATGTTTGACCTGGTTTCAAACAACGAGTTCATGTCTGACTCGAAGTTTAGGTTCATGTTTGACTTAGTTTCAAACAATGGGTTCATGTCTGACTCGAAGTCTAGGTTCATGTTTGACCTGGTTTCAAACGACGGGTTCATGTCTGACTTGATGTTTAGGTTCATGTTTGTCTTGGTTTCAAACAACGGGTTCATGTCTGACTCGAAGTTTAGGTTCATGTTTGATCTAGTTTCAAACAACGGGTTCATGTCTGACTCAAAGTTTAGGTTCATGTCTGACCTGGTTTCAAACGACGGGTTCATGTCTGACTCGAAGTTTAGGTTCATGTTTGACCTGGTTTCAAAGGACGGGTTCATGTCTGAGTTGATGTTTAGGTTCATGTTTGTCCTGGTTTTAAACAACGGGTTCATGTCTGACTCGAAGTTTAGGTTCATGTTTGACCTAGTTTCAAACAACGGGTTCATGTCTTACTCGAAGTTTAGGTTCATGTTTGACCTGGTTTCAAACAACGGGTTCATGTCTGACTCGAAGTTTAAGTTCATGTTTGACCTGGCTTCAAATGACGGGTTCATGTCTGACTCGACGCTTAGGATCATGTTTGACCTGGTTTCAAACAACGGGTTCATGTCTGACTCGAAGTTTAGGTTCATGTTTGACCTTGTTTCAAACGACGGGTTCATGTCTGACTCGATGTTTAGGTTCATGTTTGACCTGGTTTCAAACAACGAGTTCATGTCTGACTCGAAGCTTAGGTTCATGTTTGACCTGGTTCAAATGACGGGTTCATGTCTGACTCGAAGTTTAGGTTCATGTTTGACCTGGTTTCAAACAACGGGTTCATGTCTGACTCAAAGTTTAGGTTCATGTTTGACCTGGTTTCAAATGACGGGTTCATGTCTGACTTGATGTTTAGATTCATGTTTGACCTGGTTTCAAACAACGGGTTCATGTCTGACTCGAAGTTTAGGTTCATGTTTGACCTAGTTTCAAACAACGGGTTCATGTCTGACTCGAAGTTTAGGTTCATGTTTGACCTAGTTTCAAACAATGGGTTCATGTCTGACTCGAAGTTTAGGTTCATGTTTGACCTGGTTTCAAACAACGGGTTCATGTCTGACTCGAAGTTTAAGTTCATGTTTGACCTGGCTTCAAATGACGGGTTCATGTTTGACTCGACGCTTAGGATCATGTTTGACCTGGTTTCAAACAACGGGTTCATGTATGACTCGAAGTTTAGGTTCATGTTTGACCTGGTTTCAAACAACAGGTTCATGTCTAACTCGAAGTTTAGGTTCATGTTTGACCTGGTTTCAAACAACGGGTTCATGTCTAACTCGAAGTTTAGGTTCAGGTTTGACCTGGTTTCAAACGACGGGTTCATGTCTGACTCGAAGCTTAGGTTCATGTTTGACCTGGTTCAAATGACGGGTTCATGTCTGACTCGAAGTTTAGGTTCATGTTTGACCTAGTTTCAAACAACGGGTTCATGTCTGACTCAAAGTTTAGGTTCATGTTTGACCTGGTTTCAAACGACGGGTTCATGTCTGACTTGATGTTTAGGTTCATGTTTGACCTGGTTTCAAACAACGGGTTCATGTCTGACTCGAAGTTTAGGTTCATGTTTGACCTAGTTTCAAACAACGGGTTCATGTCTGACTCGAAGTTTAGGTTCATGTTTGACCTGGTTTCAAACAACGGGTTCATGTCTGACTCGAAGTTTAAGTTCATGTTAGACCTGGCTTCAAATGACGGGTTCATGTCTGACTCGACGCTTAGGATCATGTTTGACCTGGTTTCAAACAACGGGTTCATGTCTGACTCGAAGTTTAGGTTCATGTTTGACCTTGTTTCAAACGACGGGTTCATGTCTAACTCGATGTTTAGGTTCATGTTTGACCTGGTTTCAAACAACGAGTTCATGTCTGACTCGAAGTTTAGGTTCATGTTTGACTTAGTTTCAAACAATGGGTTCATGTCTGACTCGAAGTCTAGGTTCATGTTTGACCTGGTTTCAAACGACGGGTTCATGTCTGACTTGATGTTTAGGTTCATGTTTGTCTTGGTTTCAAACAACGGGTTCATGTCTGACTCGAAGTTTAGGTTCATGTTTGACCTAGTTTCAAACAACGGGTTCATGTCTGACTCAAAGTTTAGGTTCATGTTTGACCTGGTTTCAAACGACGGGTTCATGTCTGACTTGATGTTTAGGTTCATGTTTGACCTGGTTTCAAACAACGGGTTCATGTCTGACTCGAAGTTTAGGTTCATGTTTGACCTAGTTTCAAACAACGGGTTCATGTCTGACTCGAAGTTTAGGTTCATGTTTGACCTGGTTTCAAACAACGGGTTCATGTCTGACTCGAAGTTTAAGTTCATGTTAAACCTGGCTTCAAATGACGGGTTCATGTCTGACTCGACGCTTAGGATCATGTTTGACCTGGTTTCAAACAACGGGTTCATGTCTGACTCGAAGTTTAGGTTCATGTTTGACCTTGTTTCAAACGACGGGTTCATGTCTAACTCGATGTTTAGGTTCATGTTTGACCTGGTTTCAAACAACGAGTTCATGTCTGACTCGAAGTTTAGGTTCATGTTTGACTTAGTTTCAAACAATGGGTTCATGTCTGACTCGAAGTCTAGGTTCATGTTTGACCTGGTTTCAAACGACGGGTTCATGTCTGACTTGATGTTTAGGTTCATGTTTGTCTTGGTTTCAAACAACGGGTTCATGTCTGACTCGAAGTTTAGGTTCATGTTTGACCTAGTTTCAAACAACGGGTTCATGTCTGACTCGAAGTTTAGCTTCATGTTTGACCTGGTTTCAAACAACGGGTTCATGTCTGACTCGAAGTTTAAGTTCATGTTAGACCTGGCTTCAAATGATGGGTTCATGTCTGACTCGACGCTTAGGATCATGTTTGACCTGGTTTCAAACAACGGGTTCATGTCTGACTCGAAGTTTAGGTTCATGTTTGACCTTGTTTCAAACGACGGGTTCATGTCTAACTCGATGTTTAGGTTCATGTTTGACCTGGTTTCAAACAACGAGTTCATGTCTGACTCGAAGTTTAGGTTCATGTTTGACTTAGTTTCAAACAATGGGTTCATGTCTGACTCGAAGTCTAGGTTCATGTTTGACCTGGTTTCAAACGACGGGTTCATGTCTGACTTGATGTTTAGGTTCATGTTTGTCTTGGTTTCAAACAACGGGTTCATGTCTGACTCGAAGTTTAGGTTCATGTTTGATCTAGTTTCAAACAACGGGTTCATGTCTGACTCAAAGTTTAGGTTCATGTTTGACCTGGTTTCAAACGACGGGTTCATGTCTGACTCGAAGTTTAGGTTCATGTTTGACCTGGTTTCAAAGGACGGGTTCATGTCTGAGTTGATGTTTAGGTTCATGTTTGTCCTGGTTTTAAACAACGGGTTCATGTCTGACTCGAAGTTTAGGTTCATGTTTGACCTAGTTTCAAACAACGGGTTCATGTCTTACTCGAAGTTTAGGTTCATGTTTGACCTGGTTTCAAACAACGGGTTCATGTCTGACTCGAAGTTTAAGTTCATGTTTGACCTGGCTTCAAATGACGGGTTCATGTCTGACTCGACGCTTAGGATCATGTTTGACCTGGATTCAAACAACGGGTTCATGTCTGACTCGAAGTTTAGGTTCATGTTTGACCTTGTTTCAAACGACGGGTTCATGTCTGACTCGATGTTTAGGTTCATGTTTGACCTGGTTTCAAACAACGAGTTCATGTCTGACTCGAAGCTTAGGTTCATGTTTGACCTGGTTCAAATGACGGGTTCATGTCTGACTCGAAGTTTAGGTTCATGTTTGACCTGGTTTCAAACAACGGGTTCATGTCTGACTCAAAGTTTAGGTTCATGTTTGACCTGGTTTCAAATGACGGGTTCATGTCTGACTTGATGTTTAGATTCATGTTTGACCTGGTTTCAAACAACGGGTTCATGTCTGACTCGAAGTTTAGGTTCATGTTTGACCTAGTTTCAAACAACGGGTTCATGTCTGACTCGAAGTTTAGGTTCATGTTTGACCTAGTTTCAAACAATGGGTTCATGTCTGACTCGAAGTTTAGGTTCATGTTTGACCTGGTTTCAAACAACGGGTTCATGTCTGACTCGAAGTTTAAGTTCATGTTTGACCTGGCTTCAAATGACGGGTTCATGTTTGACTCGACGCTTAGGATCATGTTTGACCTGGTTTCAAACAACGGGTTCATGTATGACTCGAAGTTTAGGTTCATGTTTGACCTGGTTTCAAACAACAGGTTCATGTCTAACTCGAAGTTTAGGTTCATGTTTGACCTGGTTTCAAACAACGGGTTCATGTCTAACTCGAAGTTTAGGTTCAGGTTTGACCTGGTTTCAAACGACGGGTTCATGTCTGACTCGAAGCTTAGGTTCATGTTTGACCTGGTTCAAATGACGGGTTCATGTCTGACTCGAAGTTTAGGTTCATGTTTGACCTAGTTTCAAACAACGGGTTCATGTCTGACTCAAAGTTTAGGTTCATGTTTGACCTGGTTTCAAACGACGGGTTCATGTCTGACTTGATGTTTAGGTTCATGTTTGACCTGGTTTCAAACAACGGGTTCATGTCTGACTCGAAGTTTAGGTTCATGTTTGACCTAGTTTCAAACAACGGGTTCATGTCTGACTCGAAGTTTAGGTTCATGTTTGACCTGGTTTCAAACAACGGGTTCATGTCTGACTCGAAGTTTAAGTTCATGTTAGACCTGGCTTCAAATGACGGGTTCATGTCTGACTCGACGCTTAGGATCATGTTTGACCTGGTTTCAAACAACGGGTTCATGTCTGACTCGAAGTTTAGGTTCATGTTTGACCTTGTTTCAAACGACGGGTTCATGTCTAACTCGATGTTTAGGTTCATGTTTGACCTGGTTTCAAACAACGAGTTCATGTCTGACTCGAAGTTTAGGTTCATGTTTGACTTAGTTTCAAACAATGGGTTCATGTCTGACTCGAAGTCTAGGTTCATGTTTGACCTGGTTTCAAACGACGGGTTCATGTCTGACTTGATGTTTAGGTTCATGTTTGTCTTGGTTTCAAACAACGGGTTCATGTCTGACTCGAAGTTTAGGTTCATGTTTGACCTAGTTTCAAACAACGGGTTCATGTCTGACTCAAAGTTTAGGTTCATGTTTGACCTGGTTTCAAACGACGGGTTCATGTCTGACTTGATGTTTAGGTTCATGTTTGACCTGGTTTCAAACAACGGGTTCATGTCTGACTCGAAGTTTAGGTTCATGTTTGACCTAGTTTCAAACAACGGGTTCATGTCTGACTCGAAGTTTAGGTTCATGTTTGACCTGGTTTCAAACAACGGGTTCATGTCTGACTCGAAGTTTAAGTTCATGTTAAACCTGGCTTCAAATGACGGGTTCATGTCTGACTCGACGCTTAGGATCATGTTTGACCTGGTTTCAAACAACGGGTTCATGTCTGACTCGAAGTTTAGGTTCATGTTTGACCTTGTTTCAAACGACGGGTTCATGTCTAACTCGATGTTTAGGTTCATGTTTGACCTGGTTTCAAACAACGAGTTCATGTCTGACTCGAAGTTTAGGTTCATGTTTGACTTAGTTTCAAACAATGGGTTCATGTCTGACTCGAAGTCTAGGTTCATGTTTGACCTGGTTTCAAACGACGGGTTCATGTCTGACTTGATGTTTAGGTTCATGTTTGTCTTGGTTTCAAACAACGGGTTCATGTCTGACTCGAAGTTTAGGTTCATGTTTGACCTAGTTTCAAACAACGGGTTCATGTCTGACTCGAAGTCTAGGTTTATGTTTGACCTGGTTTCAAACAACGGGTTCATGTCTGACTCGAAGTTTAAGTTCATGTTTGACCTGGCTTCAAATGACGGGTTCATGTCTGACTCGAAGTTTAGGTTCATGTTTGACCTGGTTTCAAATGACGGGTTCATGTCTGACTTGATGTTTAGATTCATGTTTGACCTGGTTTCAAACAACGGGTTCATGTCTGACTCGAAGTTTAGGTTCATGTTTGACCTAGTTTCAAACAACGGGTTCATGTCTGACTCGAAGTTTAGGTTCATGTTTGACCTAGTTTCAAACAATGGGTTCATGTCTGACTCGAAGTTTAGGTTCATGTTTGACCTGGTTTCAAACAACGGGTTCATGTCTGACTCGAAGTTTAAGTTCATGTTTGACCTGGCTTCAAATGACGGGTTCATGTTTGACTCGACGCTTAGGATCATGTTTGACCTGGTTTCAAACAACGGGTTCATGTATGACTCGAAGTTTAGGTTCATGTTTGACCTGGTTTCAAACAACAGGTTCATGTCTAACTCGAAGTTTAGGTTCATGTTTGACCTGGTTTCAAACAACGGGTTCATGTCTAACTCGAAGTTTAGGTTCAGGTTTGACCTGGTTTCAAACGACGGGTTCATGTCTGACTCGAAGCTTAGGTTCATGTTTGACCTGGTTCAAATGACGGGTTCATGTCTGACTCGAAGTTTAGGTTCATGTTTGACCTGGCTTCAAATGACGGGTTCATGTCTGACTTGATGTTTAGGTTCATGTTTGACCTGGTTTCAAACAACGGGTTCATGTCTGACTCGAAGTTTAGGTTCATGTTTGACCTAGTTTCAAACAACGGGTTCATGTCTGACTCGAAGTTTAGGTTCATGTTTGACCTGGTTTCAAACAACGGGTTCATGTCTGACTCGAAGTTTAAGTTCATGTTAAACCTGGCTTCAAATGACGGGTTCATGTCTGACTCGAAGTTTAAGTTCATGTTAGACCTGGCTTCAAATGACGGGTTCATGTCTGACTCGACGCTTAGGATCATGTTTGACCTGGTTTCAAACAACGGGTTCATGTCTGACTCGAAGTTTAGGTTCATGTTTGACCTTGTTTCAAACGACGGGTTCATGTCTAACTCGATGTTTAGGTTCATGTTTGACCTGGTTTCAAACAACGAGTTCATGTCTGACTCGAAGTTTAGGTTCATGTTTGACTTAGTTTCAAACAATGGGTTCATGTCTGACTCGAAGTCTAGGTTCATGTTTGACCTGGTTTCAAACGACGGGTTCATGTCTGACTTGATGTTTAGGTTCATGTTTGTCTTGGTTTCAAACAACGGGTTCATGTCTGACTCGAAGTTTAGGTTCATGTTTGACCTAGTTTCAAACAACGGGTTCATGTCTGACTCAAAGTTTAGGTTCATGTTTGACCTGGTTTCAAACGACGGGTTCATGTCTGACTTGATGTTTAGGTTCATGTTTGACCTGGTTTCAAACAACGGGTTCATGTCTGACTCGAAGTTTAGGTTCATGTTTGACCTAGTTTCAAACAACGGGTTCATGTCTGACTCGAAGTTTAGGTTCATGTTTGACCTGGTTTCAAACAACGGGTTCATGTCTGACTCGAAGTTTAAGTTCATGTTAAACCTGGCTTCAAATGACGGGTTCATGTCTGACTCGACGCTTAGGATCATGTTTGACCTGGTTTCAAACAACGGGTTCATGTCTGACTCAAAGTTTAGGTTCATGTTTGACCTTGTTTCAAACGACGGGTTCATGTCTAACTCGATGTTTAGGTTCATGTTTGACCTGGTTTCAAACAACGAGTTCATGTCTGACTCGAAGTTTAGGTTCATGTTTGACTTAGTTTCAAACAATGGGTTCATGTCTGACTCGAAGTCTAGGTTCATGTTTGACCTGGTTTCAAACGACGGGTTCATGTCTGACTTGATGTTTAGGTTCATGTTTGTCTTGGTTTCAAACAACGGGTTCATGTCTGACTCGAAGTTTAGGTTCATGTTTGACCTAGTTTCAAACAACGGGTTCATGTCTGACTCGAAGTCTAGGTTCATGTTTGACCTGGTTTCAAACAACGGGTTCATGTCTGACTCGAAGTTTAAGTTCATGTTTGACCTGGCTTCAAATGACGGGTTCATGTCTGACTCGAAGTTTAGGTTCATGTTTGACCTTGTTTCAAACAACAGGTTCATGTCTGACTCGAAGTTTAGGTTCATGTTTAACCTAGTTTCAAACAACGGGTTCATGTTTGACTCAAAGTTTAGGTTCAGGTTTGACCTGGTTTCAAACGACGGGTTCATGTCTGACTCGAAGCTTAGGTTCATGTTTGACCTGGTTCAAATGACGGGTTCATGTCTGACTCGAAGTTTAGGTTCATGTTTGACCTGGTTTCAAACAACTGGTTCAAGTCTGACTCGAAGCTTAGTTTCATGTTTGACCTGAGTTCCAACAACGGGTTCATGTCTGACTCGAAGTTTAGGTTCATGTTTGACCTGGTTTCAAAGGACGGGTTCATGTCTGAGTTGATGTTTAGGTTCATGTTTGTCCTGGTTTCAAACAACGGGTTCATGTCTGACTCGAAGTTTAGGTTCATGTTTGACCTAGTTTCAAACAACGGGTTCATGTCTGACTCGAAGTTTAGGTTCATGTTTGACCTGGTTTCAAACAACGGGTTCATGTCTGACTCGAAGTTTAAGTTCATGTTTGACCTGGCTTCAAATGACGGGTTCATGTCTGACTCGAAGTTTAGGTTCATGTTTGACCTGGTTTCAAACAACAGGTTCATGTCTAACTCGAAGTTTAGGTTCAGGTTTGACCTGGTTTCAAACGACGGGTTCATGTCTGACTCGAAGCTTAGGTTCATGTTTGACCTGGTTCAAATGACGGGTTCATGTCTGACTCGAAGTTTAGGTTCATGTTTGACCTAGTTTCAAACAACGGGTTCATGTCTCACTCAAAGTTTAGGTTCATGTTTGACCTGGTTTCAAACGACGGGTTCATGTCTGACTTGATGTTTAGGTTCATGTTTGACCTGGTTTCAAACAACGGGTTCATGTCTGACTAGAAGTTTAGGTTCATGTTTGACCTAGTTTCAAACAACGGGTTCATGTCTGACTCGAAGTTTAGGTTCATGTTTGACCTGGTTTCAAACAACGGGTTCATGTCTGACTCGAAGTTTAAGTTCATGTTAGACCTGGCTTCAAATGACGGTTTCATGTCTGACTCGACGCTTAGGATCATGTTTGACCTGGTTTCAAACAACGGGTTCATGTCTGACTCGAAGTTTAGGTTCATGTTTGACCTTGTTTCAAACGACGGGTTCATGTCTAACTCGATGTTTAGGTTCATGTTTGACCTGGTTTCAAACAACGAGTTCATGTCTGACTCGAAGTTTAGGTTCATGTTTGACTTAGTTTCAAACAATGGGTTCATGTCTGACTCGAAGTCTAGGTTCATGTTTGACCTGGTTTCAAACGACGGGTTCATGTCTGACTTGATGTTTAGGTTCATGTTTGTCTTGGTTTCAAACAACGGGTTCATGTCTGACTCGAAGTTTAGGTTCATGTTTGACCTAGTTTCAAACAACGGGTTCATGTCTGACTCGAAGTCTAGGTTCATGTTTGACCTGGTTTCAAACAACGGGTTCATGTCTGACTCGAAGTTTAAGTTCATGTTTGACCTGGCTTCAAATGACGGGTTCATGTCTGACTCGAAGTTTAGGTTCATGTTTGACCTTGTTTCAAACAACAGGTTCATGTCTGACTCGAAGTTTAGGTTCATGTTTAACCTAGTTTCAAACAACGGGTTCATGTTTGACTCAAAGTTTAGGTTCAGGTTTGACCTGGTTTCAAACGACGGGTTCATGTCTGACTCGAAGCTTAGGTTCATGTTTGACCTGGTTCAAATGACGGGTTCATGTCTGACTCGAAGTTTAGGTTCATGTTTGACCTAGTTTCAAACAACGGGTTCATGTCTCACTCAAAGTTTAGGTTCATGTTTGACCTGGTTTCAAACGACGGGTTCATGTCTGACTTGATGTTTAGGTTCATGTTTGACCTGGTTTCAAACAACGGGTTCATGTCTGACTAGAAGTTTAGGTACATGTTTGACCTAGTTTCAAACAACGGGTTCATGTCTGACTCGAAGTTTAGGTTCATGTTTGACCTGGTTTCAAACAACGGGTTCATGTCTGACTCGAAGTTTAAGTTCATGTTAGACCTGGCTTCAAATGACGGGTTCATGTCTGACTCGACGCTTAGGATCATGTTTGACCTGGTTTCAAACAACGGGTTCATGTCTGACTCGAAGTTTAGGTTCATGTTTGACCTTGTTTCAAACGACGGGTTCATGTCTAACTCGATGTTTAGGTTCATGTTTGACCTGGTTTCAAACAACGAGTTCATGTCTGACTCGAAGTTTAGGTTCATGTTTGACTTAGTTTCAAACAATGGGTTCATGTCTGACTCGAAGTCTAGGTTCATGTTTGACCTGGTTTCAAACGACGGGTTCATGTCTGACTTGATGTTTAGGTTCATGTTTGTCTTGGTTTCAAACAACGGGTTCATGTCTGACTCGAAGTTTAGGTTCATGTTTGACCTAGTTTCAAACAACGGGTTCATGTCTGACTCGAAGTCTAGGTTCATGTTTGACCTGGTTTCAAACAACGGGTTCATGTCTGACTCGAAGTTTAAGTTCATGTTTGACCTGGCTTCAAATGACGGGTTCATGTCTGACTCGAAGTTTAGGTTCATGTTTGACCTTGTTTCAAACAACAGGTTCATGTCTGACTCGAAGTTTAGGTTCATGTTTAACCTAGTTTCAAACAACGGGTTCACGTTTGACTCAAAGTTTAGGTTCAGGTTTGACCTGGTTTCAAACGACGGGTTCATGTCTGACTCGAAGCTTAGGTTCATGTTTGACCTGGTTCAAATGACGGGTTCATGTCTGACTCGAAGTTTAGGTTCATGTTTGACCTGGTTTCAAACAACTGGTTCAAGTCTGACTCGAAGCTTAGTTTCATGTTTGACCTGAGTTCCAACAACGGGTTCATGTCTGACTCGAAGTTTAGGTTCATGTTTGACCTGGTTTCAAAGGACGGGTTCATGTCTGAGTTGATGTTTAGGTTCATGTTTGTCCTGGTTTCAAACAACGGGTTCATGTCTGACTTGAAGTTTAGGTTCATGTTTGACCTAGTTTCAAACAACGGGTTCATGTCTGACTCGAAGTTTAGGTTCAAGTTTGACCTGGTTTCAAACAACGGGTTCATGTCTGACTCGAAGTTTAAGTTCATGTTTGACCTGGCTTCAAATGACGGGTTCATGTCTGACTCGAAGTTTAGGTTCATGTTTGACCTGGTTTCAAACAACAGGTTCATGTCTAACTCGAAGTTTAGGTTCAGGTTTGACCTGGTTTCAAACGACGGGTTCATGTCTGACTCGAAGCTTAGGTTCATGTTTGACCTGGTTCAAATGACGGGTTCATGTCTGACTCGAAGTTTAGGTTCATGTTTGACCTAGTTTCAAACAACGGGTTCATGTCTCACTCAAAGTTTAGGTTCATGTTTGACCTGGTTTCAAACGACGGGTTCATGTCTGACTTGATGTTTAGGTTCATGTTTGACCTGGTTTCAAACAACGGGTTCATGTCTGACTAGAAGTTTAGGTTCATGTTTGACCTAGTTTCAAACAACGGGTTCATGTCTGACTCGAAGTTTAGGTTCATGTTTGACCTGGTTTCAAACAACGGGTTCATGTCTGACTCGAAGTTTAAGTTCATGTTAGACCTGGCTTCAAATGACGGGTTCATGTCTGACTCGACGCTTAGGATCATGTTTGACCTGGTTTCAAACAACGGGTTCATGTCTGACTCGAAGTTTAGGTTCATGTTTGACCTTGTTTCAAACGACGGGTTCATGTCTGACTCGATGTTTAGGTTCATGTTTGACCTAGTTTCAAACAACGAGTTCATGTCTGACTCGAAGTTTAGGTTCATGTTTGACTTAGTTTCAAACAACGGGTTCATGTCTGACTCGAAGTCTAGGTTCATGTTTGACCTGGTTTCAAACAACGGGTTCATGTCTGACTTGATGTTTAGGTTCATGTTTGTCTTGGTTTCAAACAACGGGTTCATGTCTGACTCGAAGTTTAGGTTCATGTTTGACCTAGTTTCAAACAACGGGTTCATGTCTGACTCGAAGTCTAGGTTCATGTTTGACCTGGTTTCAAACAACGGGTTCATGTCTGACTCGAAGTTTAAGTTCATGTTTGACCTGGCTTCAAATGACGGGTTCATGTCTGACTCGAAGTTTAGGTTCATGTTTGACCTTGTTTCAAACAACAGGTTCATGTCTGACTCGAAGTTTAGGTTCATGTTTAGCCTAGTTTCAAACAACGGGTTCATGTCTGACTCAAAGTTTAGGTTCAGGTTTGACCTGGTTTCAAACGACGGGTTCATGTCTGATTCGAAGCTTAGGTTCATGTTTGACCTGGTTCAAATGACGGGTTCATGTCTGACTCGAAGTTTAGGTTCATGTTTGACCTGGTTTCAAACAACTGGTTCATGTCTGACTCGAAGCTTAGTTTCATGTTTGACCTGAGTTCCAACAACGGGTTCATGTCTGACTCGAAGTTTAGGTTCATGTTTGACCTGGTTTCAAAGGACGGGTTCATTGCTGAGTTGATGTTTAGGTTCATGTTTGTCCTGGTTTCAAACAACGGGTTCATGTCTGACTCGAAGTTTAGGTTCATGTTTGACCTAGTTTCAAACAACGGGTTCATGTCTGACTCGAAGTTTAGGTTCATGTTTGACCTGGTTTCAAACAACGGGTTCATGTCTGACTCGAAGTTTAAGTTCATGTTTGACCTGGCTTCAAATGACGGGTTCATGTCTGACTCGACGCTTAGGATCATGTTTGACCTGGTTTCAAACAACGGGTTCATGTCTGACTCGAAGTTTAGGTTCATGTTTGACCTTGTTTCAAACGACGGGTTCATGTCTGACTCGATGTTTAGGTTCATGTTTGACCTGGTTTCAAACAACGAGTTCATGTCTGACTCGAAGCTTAGGTTCATGTTTGACCTGGTTCAAATGACGGGTTCATGTCTGACTCGAAGTTTAGGTTCATGTTTGACCTGGTTTCAAACAACGGGTTCATGTCTGACTCAAAGTTTAGGTTCATGTTTGACCTGGTTTCAAACGACGGGTTCATGTCTGACTTGATGTTTAGATTCATGTTTGACCTGGTTTCAAACAACGGGTTCATGTCTGACTCGAAGTTTAGGTTCATGTTTGACCTAGTTTCAAACAACGGGTTCATGTCTGACTCGAAGTTTAGGTTTATGTTTGACCTGGTTTCAAACAACGGGTTCATGTCTGACTCGAAGTTTAAGTTCATGTTTGACCTGGCTTCAAATGACGGGTTCATGTCTGACTCGATGTTTAGGATCATGTTTGACCTGGTTTTAGACAACAGGTTCATGTCTGACTCGATGTTTAGGTTCATGTTTGACCTTGTTTCAAACGACGGGTTCATGTCTGTCTCGATGTTTAGGTTCATGTTTGACCTGGTTTCAAACAACGAGTTCATGTCTGACTCGAAGTTTAGTTTCATGTTTGACCTGAGTTCCAACAACGGGTTCATGTCTGACTCGAAGTTTAGGTTCATGTTTGACCTGGTTTCAAACAACGGGTTCATGTCTGACTCGAAGTTTAGGTTCATGTTTGACCTGGTTTCAAACGACGGGTTCATGTCTGACTTGATGTTTAGGTTCATGTTTGTCTTGGTTTCAAACAACGGGTTCATTTCTGACTCGAAGTTTAGGTTTATGTTTGACCTAGTTTCAAACAACGGGTTCATGTCTGACTCGAAGTTTAGGTTCATGTTTGACCTGGTTTCAAACAACGGGTTCATGTCTGAGTCGAAGTTTAAGTTCATGTTTGACCTGGCTTCAAATGACGGGTTCATGTATGACTCAAAGTTTAGGTTCATGTTTGACCTGGTTTCAAACAACAAGTTCATGTCTGACTCAAAGTTTAGGTTCATGTTTGACCTGGTTTCAAATAACGGGTTCATGTCTGACTCGAAGTTTAGGTTCAGGTTTGACCTGGTTTCAAATGACGGGTTCATGTCTGACTCGAAGCTTAGGTTCATGTTTGACCTGGTTCAAATGACGGGTTCATGTCTGACTCGAAGTTTAGGTTCATGTTTGACCTGGTTTCAAACAACTGGTTCATGTCTGACTCGAAGCTTAGTTTCATGTTTGACCTGAGTTCCAACAACGGGTTCATGTCTGACTCGAAGTTTAGGTTCATGTTTGACCTGGTTTCAAAGGACGGGTTCATGTCTGAGTTGATGTTTAGGTTCATGTTTGTCCTGGTTTCAAACAACGGGTTCATGTCTGACTCGAAGTTTAGGTTCATGTTTGACCTAGTTTCAAACAACGGGTTCATGTTTGACTCGAAATTTAGGTTCCTGTTTGACCTGGTTTCAAACAAAGGGTTCATGTCTGACTCGAAGTTTAAGTTCATGTTTGACCTGGCTTCAAATGACGGGTTCATGTCTGACTCGAAGTTTAGGTTCATGTTTGACCTGGTTTCAAACAACAGGTTCATGTCTGACTCGAAGTTTAGGTTCATGTTTGACCTGGTTTCAAACAACGGGTTCATGTCTGACTCGAAGTTTAGGTTCAGGTTTGACCTGGTTTCAAACGACGGGCTCATGTCTGACTCGAAGCTTAGGTTCATGTTTGACCTGGTTCAAATGACGGGTTCATGTCTGACTCGAAGTTTAGGTTCATGTTTGACCTTGTTTCAAACAACGGGTTCATGTCTGACTCAAAGTTTAGGTTCATGTTTGACCTGGTTTCAAACGACGGGTTCATGTCTGACTTGATGTTTAGATTTATGTTTGACCTGGTTTCAAACAACGGGTTCATGTCTGACTTGAAGTTTAGGTTCATGTTTGACCTAGTTTCAAACAACGGGTTCATGTCTGACTCGAAGTTTAGGTTGATGTTTGACCTGGTTTCAAACAACGGGTTCATGTCTGACTCGAAGTTTAAGTTCATGTTTGACCTGGCTTCAAATGACAGGTTCATGTCTGACTCGATGTTTTGGATCATGTTTGACCTGGTTTCAGACAACGGGTTCATGTCTGACTCGATGTTTAGGTTCATGTTTGACCTTGTTTCAGACGACGGGTTCATGTCTGTCTCGATGTTTAGGTTCATGTTAGACCTGGTTTCAAACAACGAGTTCATGTCTGACTCGATGTTTAGTTTCATGTTTGACCTGAGTTCCAACAACGGGTTCATGTCTGACTCGAAGTTTAGGTTCATGTTTGACCTGGTTTCAAACAACGGGTTCATGTCTGACTCGAAGTTTAGGTTCATGTTTGACCTGGTTTCAAACGACGGGTTCTTGTCTGACTTGATGTTTAGGTTCATGTTTGTCTTGGTTTCAAACAACGGGTTCATTTCTGACTCGAAGTTTAGGTTTATGTTTGACCTAGTTTCAAACAACGGGTTCATGTCTGACTCGAAGTTTAGGTTCATGTTTGACCTGGTTTCAAACAACGGGTTCATGTCTGACTCGAAGTTTAAGTTCATGTTTGACCTGGCTTCAAATGACGGGTTCATGTATGACTCAAAGTTTAGGTTCATGTTTGACCTGGTTTCAAACAACAAGTTCATGTCTGACTCGAAGTTTAGGTTCATGTTTGACCTGGTTTCAAATAACGGGTTCATGTCTGACTCGAAATTTAGGTTCATGTTTGACCTGGTTTCAAACAACGGGTTCATGTCTGACTCGAAGTTTAAGTTCATGTTTGACCTGGCTTCAAATGACGGGTTCATGTCTGACTCGAAGTTTAGGTTCATGTTTGACCTGGTTTCAAACAACAGGTTCATGTCTGACTCGAAGTTTAGGTTCATGTTTGACCTTGTTTCAGACGACGGGTTCATGTCTGTCTCGATGTTTAGGTTCATGTTAGACCTGGTTTCAAACAACGAGTTCATGTCTGACTCGATGTTTAGTTTCATGTTTGACCTGAGTTCAAACAACGGGTTCATGTCTGACTCGAAGTTTAGGTTCAGGTTTGACCTGGTTTCAAACGACGGGCTCATGTCTGACTCGAAGCTTAGGTTCATGTTTGACCTGGTTCAAATGACGGGTTCATGTCTGACTCGAAGTTTAGGTTCATGTTTGACCTTGTTTCAAACAACGGGTTCATGTCTGACTCAAAGTTTAGGTTCATGTTTGACCTGGTTTCAAACGACGGGTTCATGTCTGACTTGATGTTTAGATTTATGTTTGACCTGGTTTCAAACAACGGGTTCATGTCTGACTCAAAGTTTAGGTTCATGTTTGACCTAGTTTCAAACAACGGGTTCATGTCTGACTCGAAGTTTAGGTTGATGTTTGACCTGGTTTCAAATAACGGGTTCATGTCTGACTCGAAGTTTAAGTTCATGTTTGACCTGGCTTCAAATGACAGGTTCATGTCTGACTCGATGTTTTGGATCATGTTTGACCTGGTTTCAGACAACGGGTTCATGTCTGACTCGATGTTTAGGTTCATGTTTGACCTTGTTTCAAACGACGGGTTCATGTCTGTCTCGATGTTTAGGTTCATGTTTGACCTGGTTTCAAACAACGAGTTCATGTCTGACTCGAAGTTTAGTTTCATGTTTGACCTGAGTTCCAACAACGGGTTCATGTCTGACTCGAAGTTTAGGTTCATGTTTGACCTGGTTTCAAACAACGGGTTCATGTCTGACTCGAAGTTTAGGTTCATGTTTGACCTGGTTTCAAACGACGGGTTCATGTCTGACTTGATGTTTAGGTTCATGTTTGTCTTGGTTTCAAACAACGGGTTCATTTCTGACTCGAAGTTTAGGTTTATGTTTGACCTAGTTTCAAACAACGGGTTCATGTCTGACTCGAAGTTTAGGTTCATGTTTGACCTGGTTTCAAACAACGGGTTCATGTCTGACTCGAAGTTTAAGTTCATGTTAGACCTGGCTTCAAATGACGGGTTCATGTCTGACTCGACGCTTAGGATCATGTTTGACCAGGTTTCAAACAACGGGTTCATGTCTGACTCGAAGTTTAGGTTCATGTTTGACCTTATTTCAAACGACGGGTTCATGTCTGACTCGATGTTTAGGTTCATGTTTGACCTGGTTTCAAACAACGAGTTCATGTCTGACTCGAAGTTTAGGTTCATGTTTGACTTAGTTTCAAACAACGGGTTCATGTCTGACTCGAAGTCTATGTTCATGTTTGACCTGGTTTTAAACGACGGGTTCATGTCTGACTTGATGTTTAGGTTCATGTTTGTCTTGGTTTCAAACAACGGGTTCATGTCTGACTCGAAGTTTAGGTTCATGTTTGACCTAGTTTCAAACAACGGGTTCATGTCTGACTCGAAGTCTAGGTTCATGTTTGACCTGGTTTCAAACAACGGGTTCATGTCTGACTCGAAGTTTAAGTTCATGTTTGACCTGGCTTCAAATGACGGGTTCATGTCTGACTCGAAGTTTAGGTTCATGTTTGACCTTGTTTCAAACAACAGGTTCATGTCTGACTCGAAGTTTACGTTCATGTTTGACCTGGTTTCAAACAACGGGTTCATGTCTGACTCGAAGTTTAAGTTCATGTTTGACCTGGCTTCAAATGACGGGTTCATGTATGACTCAAAGTTTAGGTTCATGTTTGACCTGGTTTCAAACAACAAGTTCATGTCTGACTCGAAGTTTAGGTTCAGGTTTGACCTGGTTTCAAACGACGGGTTCATGTCTGACTCGAAGCTTAGGTTCATGTTTGACCTGGTTCAAATGATGGGTTCATGTCTGACTCGAAGTTTAGGTTCATGTTTGACCTGGTTTCAAACAACGGGTTCATGTCTGACTCAAAGTTTAGGTTCATGTTTGACCTGGTTTCAAACGAAGGGTTCATGTCTGACTTGATGTTTAGGTTCATGTTTGACCTGGTTTCAAACAACGGGTTCATGTCTGACTCGAAGTTTAGGTTCATGTTTGACCTAGTTTCAAACAACGGGTTCATGTCTGACTCGAAGTTTAGGTTCATGTTTGACCTGGTTTCAAACGACGGGTTCATGTCTGACTCGAAGCTTAGGTTCATGTTTGACCTAGTTCAAATGACGGGTTCATGTCTGACTCGACGCTTAGGATCATGTTTGACCTGGTTTCAAACAACGGGTTCATGTCTGACTTGAAGTTTAGGTTCATGTTTGACCTTGTTTCAAACGACGGGTTCATGTCTGACTCGATGTTTAGGTTCATGTTTGACCTGGTTTCAAACAACGAGTTCATGTCTGACTCGAAGTTTAGGTTCATGTTTGACTTAGTTTCAAACAACAGGTTCATGTCTGACTTGAAGTCTAGGTTCATGCTTGACCTGGTTTTAAACGACGGGTTCATGTCTGACTTGATGTTTAGGTTCATGTTTGTCTTGGTTTCAAACAATGGGTTCATGTCTGACTCGAAGTTTAGGTTCATGTTTGACCTAGTTTCAAACAACGGGTTCATGTCTGACTCGAAGTCTAGGTTCATGTTTGACCTGGTTTCAAACAACGGGTTCATGTCTGACTCGAAGTTTAAGTTCATGTTTGACCTGGCTTCAAATGAAGGGTTCATGTCTGACTCGAAGTTTAGGTTCATGTTTGACCTTGTTTCAAACAACAGGTTCATGTCTGACTCGAAGTTTAGGTTCATGTTTAACCTAGTTTCAAACAACGGGTTCATGTTTGACTCAAAGTTTAGGTTCAGGTTTGACCTGGTTTCAAACGACGGGTTCATGTCTGACTCGAAGCTTAGGTTCATGTTTAACCTGGTTCAAATGACGGGTTCATGTCTGACTCGATGTTTAGGTTCATGTTTGACCTGGTTTCAAACAACTCGTTCATGTCTGACTCGAAGCTTAGTTTCAGGTTTGACCTGGTTTCAAACGACGGGTTCATGTCTGACTCGAAGCTTAGGTTCATGTTTGACCTGGTTCAAATGATGGGTTCATGTCTGACTCGAAGTTTAGGTTCATGTTTGACCTGGTTTCAAACAACGGGTTCATGTCTGACTCAAAGTTTAGGTTCATGTTTGACCTGGTTTCAAACGAAGGGTTCATGTCTGACTTGATGTTTAGGTTCATGTTTGACCTGGTTTCAAACAACGGGTTCATGTCTGACTCGAAGTTTAGGTTCATGTTTGACCTAGTTTCAAACAACGGGTTCATGTCTGACTCGAAGTTTAGGTTCATGTTTGACCTGGTTTCAAACGACGGGTTCATGTCTGACTCGAAGCTTAGGTTCATGTTTGACCTAGTTCAAATGACGGGTTCATGTCTGACTCGACGCTTAGGATCATGTTTGACCTGGTTTCAAACAACGGGTTCATGTCTGACTTGAAGTTTAGGTTCATGTTTGACCTTGTTTCAAACGACGGGTTCATGTCTGACTCGATGTTTAGGTTCATGTTTGACCTGGTTTCAAACAACGAGTTCATGTCTGACTCGAAGTTTAGGTTCATGTTTGACTTAGTTTCAAACAACGGGTTCATGTCTGACTTGAAGTCTAGGTTCATGCTTGACCTGGTTTTAAACGACGGGTTCATGTCTGACTTGATGTTTAGGTTCATGTTTGTCTTGGTTTCAAACAATGGGTTCATGTCTGACTCGAAGTTTAGGTTCATGTTTGACCTAGTTTCAAACAACGGGTTCATGTCTGACTCGAAGTCTAGGTTCATGTTTGACCTGGTTTCAAACAACGGGTTCATGTCTGACTCGAAGTTTAAGTTCATGTTTGACCTGGCTTCAAATGAAGGGTTCATGTCTGACTCGAAGTTTAGGTTCATGTTTGACCTTGTTTCAAACAACAGGTTCATGTCTGACTCGAAGTTTAGGTTCATGTTTAACCTAGTTTCAAACAACGGGTTCATGTTTGACTCAAAGTTTAGGTTCAGGTTTGACCTGGTTTCAAACGACGGGTTCATGTCTGACTCGAAGCTTAGGTTCATGTTTAACCTGGTTCAAATGACGGGTTCATGTCTGACTCGATGTTTAGGTTCATGTTTGACCTGGTTTCAAACAACTCGTTCATGTCTGACTCGAAGCTTAGTTTCATGTTTAACCTGAGTTCGAACAACGGGTTCATGTCTGACTCGAAGTTTAGGTTCATGTTTGACCTGGTTTCAAACGACGGGTTCATGTCTGAGTTGATGTTTAGGTTCATGTTTGTCCTGGTTTCAAACAACGGGTTCATGTCTGACTCGAAGTTTAGGTTCATGTTTGACCTAGTTTCAAACAACGGGTTCATGTCTGACTCGAAGTTTAGGTTCATGTTTGACCTGGTTTCAAACAATAGGTTCATGTCTGACTCGAAGTTTAAGTTCATGTTTGACCTGGCTTTAAATGACGGGTTCATGTCTGACTCGAAGTTTAGGTTCATGTTTGACCTGGTTTCAAACAACAGGTTCATGTCTGACTCGAAGTTTAGGTTCATGTTTGACCTGGTTTCAAACAACGGGTTCATGTCTGACTCGAAGTTTAGGTTCAGGTTTGACCTGGTTTCAAACGACAGGTTCATGTCTCACTCGAAGCTTAGGTTCATGTTTGACCTGGTTCAAATGACAGGTTCATGTCTGACTCGAAGTTTAGGTTCATGTTTGACCTGGTTTCAAACAACGGGTTCATGTCTGACTCAAAGTTTAGGTTCATGTTTGACCTGGTTTCAAACGACGGGTTCATGTCTGACTTGATGTTTAGATTCATGTTTGACCTGGTTTCAAACAACGGGTTCATGTCTGACTCGAAGTTTAGGTTCATGTTTGACCTAGTTTCAAACAACGGGTTCATGTCTGACTCGAAGTTTAGGTTCATGTTTGACCTGGTTTCAAACAACGGGTTCATGTCTGACTCGAAGTTTAAGTTCATGTTTGACCTAGCTTCAAATGACGGGTTCATGTCTGACTCGATGTTTAGGATCATGTTTGACCTGGTTTCAAACAATGGGTTCATGTCTGACTCGAAGTTTAGGTTCATGTTTGACCTTGTTTCAAACGACGGGTTCATGTCTGTCTCGATGTTTAGGTTCATGTTTGACCTGGTTTCAAACAACGAGTTCATGTCTGACTCGAAGTTGAGTTTCATATTTGACCTGAGTTCCAACAACGGGTTCATGTCTGACTCGAAGTTTAGGTTCATGTTTGACCTGGTTTCAAACGACGGGTTCATGTCTGACTTGATGTTTAGGTTCATGTTTGTCCTGGTTTCAAACAACGGGTTCATTTCTGACTCGAAGTTTAGGTTCATGTTTGACCTAGTTTCAAACAACGGGTTCATGTCTGACTCGAAGTTTAGGTTCATGTTTGACCTGGTTTCAAACAACGGGTTCATGTCTGACTCGAAGTTTAAGTTCATGTTTGACCTGGCTTCAAATGACGGGTTCATGTATGACTCAAAGTTTAGGTTCATGTTTGACCTGGTTTCAAACAACAAGTTCATGTCTGACTCGAAGTTTAGGTTCATGTTTGACCTGGTTTCAAATAACGGGTTCATGTCTGACTCGAAGTTTAGGTTCAGGTTTGACCTAGTTTCAAACAACGGGTTCATGTCTGACTCGAAGCTTAGGTTCATGTTTGACCTGGTTCAAATGACGGGTTCATGTCTGACTCGAAGTTTAGGTTCATGTTTGACCTGGTTTCAAACAACGGGTTCATGTCTGACTCAAAGTTTAGGTTCATGTTTGACCTGGTTTCAAACGACGGGTTCATGTCTGACTTGATGTTTAGGTTCATGTTTGACCTGGTTTCAAACAACGGGTTCATGTCTGACTCGAAGTTTAGGTTCATGTTTGACCTAGTTTCAAACAACGGGTTCATGTCTGACTCGAAGTTTAGGTTCATGTTTGACCTGGTTTCAAACAACGGGTTCATGTCTGACTCGAAGTTTAAGTTCATGTTTGACCTGGCTTCAAATGACGGGTTCATGTCTGACTCGACGCTTAGGATCATGTTTGACCTGGTTTCAAACAACGGGTTCATGTCTGACTCGAAGTTTAGGTTCATGTTTGACCAGGTTTCAAACGACGGGTTCATGTCTGACTCGATGTTTAGGTTCATGTTTGACATGGTTTCAAACAACGAGTTCATGTCTGACTCGAAGTTTAGGTTCATGTTTGACCTGAGTTCCAACAACGGGTTCATGTCTGACTCGAAGCTTAAGTTCATGTTTGACCTGGTTCAAATGACGAGTTCATGTCAGACTCGAAGTTTAGGTTCATGTTTGACCTAGTTTCAAACAACGGGTTCATGTCTGACTCGAAGTTTAGGTTCATGTTTGACCTGGTTTCAAACAACGGGTTCATGTCTGACTCGAAGTTTAAGTTCATGTTTGACCTGGCTTCAAATGACGGGTTCATGTATGACTCAAAGTTTAGGTTCATGTTTGACCTGGTTTCAAACAACAAGTTCATGTCTGACTCGAAGTTTAGGTTCATGTTTGACCTGGTTTCAAATAACGGGTTCATGTCTGACTCGAAGTTTAGGTTCAGGTTTGACCTAGTTTCAAACAACGGGTTCATGTCTGACTCGAAGCTTAGGTTCATGTTTGACCTGGTTCAAATGACGGGTTCATGTCTGACTCGAAGTTTAGGTTCATGTTTGACCTGGTTTCAAACAACGGGTTCATGTCTGACTCAAAGTTTAGGTTCATGTTTGACCTGGTTTCAAACGACGGGTTCATGTCTGACTTGATGTTTAGGTTCATGTTTGACCTGGTTTCAAACAACGGGTTCATGTCTGACTCGAAGTTTAGGTTCATGTTTGACCTAGTTTCAAACAACGGGTTCATGTCTGACTCGAAGTTTAGGTTCATGTTTGACCTGGTTTCAAACAACGGGTTCATGTCTGACTCGAAGTTTAAGTTCATGTTTGACCTGGCTTCAAATGACGGGTTCATGTCTGACTCGACGCTTAGGATCATGTTTGACCTGGTTTCAAACAACGGGTTCATGTCTGACTCGAAGTTTAGGTTCATGTTTGACCTTGTTTCAAACGACGGGTTCATGTCTGACTCGATGTTTAGGTTCATGTTTGACATGGTTTCAAACAACGAGTTCATGTCTGACTCGAAGTTTAGGTTCATGTTTGACCTGAGTTCCAACAACGGGTTCATGTCTGACTCGAAGCTTAAGTTCATGTTTGACCTGGTTCAAATGACGAGTTCATGTCAGACTCGAAGTTTAGGTTCATGTTTGACCTAGTTTCAAACAACGGGTTCATGTCTGACTCGAAGTTTAGGTTCATGTTTGACCTGGTTTCAAACAACGGGTTCATGTCTGACTCGAAGTTTAGGTTCATGTTTGACCTAGTTTCAAACAACGAGTTCATGTTTGATTCGAAGTTTAGGTTCATGTTTGACCTTGTTTCAAACAACGGGTTCATGTCTGACTCGAAGTTTAGTTTCATGTTTGACCTGAGTTCCAACAACGGGTTCATGTCTGACTCGAAGTTTAGGTTCATGTTTGACCTGGTTTCAAACAACGGGTTCATGTTTGACTCGAAGTTTAGGTTCATGTTTGACCTGGTTTCAAACGACGGGTTCATGTCTGACTTGATGTTTAGGTTCATGTTTGACCTGGTTTCAATCAATGGGTTCATGTCTGACTCGAAGTTTAGGTTCATGTTTGACCTAGTTTCAAACAACAGGTTCATGTCTGACTCAAAGTTTAGGTTCATGTTTGACCTGGTTTCAAACAACGGGTTCATGTCTGACTCGAAGTTTAGGTTCAGGTTTGACCTGGTTTCAAACGACGGCTTCATGTCTGACTCGGACCTTAAGTTCATGTTTGACCTGGTTCAAATGACGAGTTCATGTCAGACTCGAAGTTTAGGTTCATGTTTGTCCTAGTTTCAAACAACGGGTTCATGTCTGACTCGAAGTTTAGTTTCATGTTTGACCTGAGTTCCAACAACGGGTTCATGTCTGACTCGAAGTTTAGGTTCATGTTTGACCTAGTTTCAAACAACGGGTTCATGTCTGACTCAAAGTTTAGGTTCAGGTTTGACCTGGTTTCAAACGACGGGTTCATGTCTGACTCGAAACTTAGGTTCATGTTTGACCTGGTTCAAATGACGGGTTCATGTCTGACTCGAAGTTTAGGTTCATGTTTGACCTGGTTTCAAACAACAGGTTCATGTCTGACTCGAAGTTTAGTTTCATGTTTGACCTGAGTTCCAATAACGGGTTCATGTCTGACTCGAAGTTTAGGTTCATGTTTGACCTGGTTTCAAACGACGGGTTCATGTCTGACTTGATGTTTAGGTTCATGTTTGTCCTGGTTTCAAACAACGGGTTCATGTCTGACTCGAAGTTTAGGTTCATGTGTGACCTAGATTCAAACAACGGGTTCATGTCTGACTCGAAGTTTAGGTTCATGTTTGACCTGGTTTCAAACGACGGGTTCATGTCTGAGTTGATGTTTAGGTTCATGTTTGTCCTGGTTTCAAACAACGGGTTCATGTCTGACTCGAAGTTTAGGTTCATGTTTGACCTAGTTTCAAACAACGGGTTCATGTCTGACTCGAAGTTTAGGTTCATGTTTGACCTGGTTTCAAACAATAGGTTCATGTCTGACTCGAAGTTTAAGTTCATGTTTGACCTGGCTTCATATGACGGGTTCATGTCTGACTCGAAGTTTAGGTTCATGTTTGACCTGGTTTCAAACAACAGGTTCATGTCTGACTCGAAGTTTAGGTTCATGTTTGACCTGGTTTCAAACAACGGGTTCATGTCTGACTCGAAGTTTAGGTTCAGGTTTGACCTGGTTTCAAACGACAGGTTCATGTCTCACTCGAAGCTTAGGTTCATGTTTGACCTGGTTCAAATGACAGGTTCATGTCTGACTCGAAGTTTAGGTTCATGTTTGACCAGGTTTCAAACAACGGGTTCATGTCTGACTCAAAGTTTAGGTTCATGTTTGACCTGGTTTCAAACGACGGGTTCATGTCTGACTTGATGTTTAGATTCATGTTTGACCTGGTTTCAAACAACGGGTTCATGTCTGACTCGAAGTTTAGGTTCATGTTTGACCTAGTTTCAAACAACGGGTTCATGTCTGACTCGAAGTTTAGGTTCATGTTTGACCTGGTTTCAAACAACGGGTTCATGTCTGACTCGAAGTTTAAGTTCATGTTTGACCTGGCTTTAAATGACGGGTTCATGTATGACTCAAAGTTTAGGTTCATGTTTGACCTGGTTTCAAACAACAAGTTCATGTCTGACTCGAAGTTTAGGTTCATGTTTGACCTGGTTTCAAACGACGGGTTCATGTCTGACTTGATGTTTAGGTTCATGTTTGTCCTGGTTTCAAACAACGGGTTCATTTCTGACTCGAAGTTTAGGTTCATGTTTGACCTAGTTTCAAACAACGGGTTCATGTCTGACTCGAAGTTTAAGTTCATGTTTGACCTGGTTTCAAACAACGGGTTCATGTCTGACTCGAAGTTTAAGTTCATGTTTGACCTGGCTTCAAATGACGGGTTCATGTATGACTCAAAGTTTAGGTTCATGTTTGACCTGGTTTCAAACAACAAGTTCATGTCTGACTCGAAGTTTAGGTTCATGTTTGACCTGGTTTCAAATAACGGGTTCATGTCTGACTCAAAGTTTAGGTTCAGGTTTGACCTGGTTTCAAACAACGGGTTCATGTCTGACTCGAAGCTTAGGTTCATGTTTGACCTGGTTCAAATGACGGGTTCATGTCTGACTCGATGTTTAGGTTCATGTTTGACCTGGTTTCAAACAACGGGTTCATGTCTGACTCAAAGTTTAGGTTCATGTTTGACATGGTTTCAAACGACGGGTTCATGTCTGACTTGATGTTTAGGTTCATGTTTGACCTGGTTTCAAACAACGGGTTCATGTCTGACTCGAAGTTTAGGTTCATGTTTGACCTAGTTTCAAACAACGGGTTCATGTCTGACTCGAAGTTTAGGTTCATGTTTGACCTGGTTTCAAACAACGGGTTCATGTCTGACTCGAAGTTTAGGTTCATGTTTGACCTTGTTTCAAACGACGGGTTCATGTCTGACTCGATGTTTAGGTTCATGTTTGACATGGTTTCAAACAACGAGTTCATGTCTGACTCGAAGTTTAGGTTCATGTTTGACCTGAGTTCCAACAACGGGTTCATGTCTGACTCGAAGCTTAAGTTCATGTTTGACCTGGTTCAAATGACGAGTTCATGTCAGACTCGAAGTTTAGGTTCACGTTTGACCTAGTTTCAAACAACGGGTTCATGTCTAACTCGAAGTTTAGGTTCATGTTTGACCTGGTTTCAAACAATAGGTTCATGTCTGACTCGAAGTTTAAGTTCATGTTTGACCTGGCTTCAAATGACGGGTTCATGTCTGACTCGAAGTTTAGGTTCATGTTTGACCTGGTTTCAAACAACAGGTTCATGTCTGACTCGAAGTTTAGGTTCATGTTTGACCTGGTTTCAAACAACGGGTTCATGTCTGACTCGAAGTTTAGGTTCAGGTTTGACCTGGTTTCAAACGACAGGTTCATGTCTCACTCGAAGCTTAGGTTCATGTTTGACCTGGTTCAAATGACAGGTTCATGTCTGACTCGAAGTTTAGGTTCATGTTTGACCTGGTTTCAAACGACGGGTTCATGTCTGACTTGATGTTTAGATTCATGTTTGACCTGGTTTCAAACAACGGGTTCATGTCTGACTCGAAGTTTAGGTTCATGTTTGACCTAGTTTCAAACAACGGGTTCATGTCTGACTCGAAGTTTAGGTTTATGTTTGACCTGGTTTCAAACAACGGGTTCATGTCTGACTCGAAGTTTAAGTTCATGTTTGACCTGGCTTCAAATGACGGGTTCATGTCTGACTCGATGTTTAGGATCATGTTTGACCTGGTTTCAAACAATGGGTTCATGTCTGACTCGAAGTTTAGGTTCATGTTTGACCTTGTTTCAAACGACGGGTTCATGTCTGTCTCGATGTTTAGGTTCATGTTTGACCTGGTTTCAAACAACGAGTTCATGTCTGACTCGAAGTTGAGTTTCATATTTGACCTGAGTTCCAACAACGGGTTCATGTCTGACTCGAAGTTTAGGTTCATGTTTGACCTAGTTTCAAACAACGGGTTCATGTCTGACTCGAAGTTTAGGTTCATGTTTGCCCTGGTTTCAAACGACGGGTTCATGTCTGACTTGATGTTTAGGTTCATGTTTGTCCTGGTTTCAAACAACGGGTTCATTTCTGACTCGAAGTTTAGGTTCATGTTTGACCTAGTTTCAAACAACGGGTTCATGTCTGACTCGAAGTTTAGGTTCATGTTTGACCTGGTTTCAAACAACGGGTTCATGTCTGACTCGAAGTTTAAGTTCATGTTTGACTTGGCTTCAAATGACGGGTTCATGTATGACTCAAAGTTTAGGTTCATGTTTGACCTGGTTTCAAACAACAAGTTCATGTCTGACTCGAAGTTTAGGTTCATGTTTGACCTGGTTTCAAATAACGGGTTCATGTCTGACTCGAAGTTTAGGTTCAGGTTTGACCTGGTTTCAAACAACGGGTTCATGTCTGACTCGAAGCTTAGGTTCATGTTTGACCTGGTTCAAATGACGGGTTCATGTCTGACTCGAAGTTTAGGTTCATGTTTGACCTGGTTTCAAACAACGGGTTCATGTCTGACTCAAAGTTTAGGTTCATGTTTGACCTGGTTTCAAACGACGGGTTCATGTCTGACTTGATGTTTAGGTTCATGTTTGACCTGGTTTCAAACAACGGGTTCATGTCTGACTCGAAGTTTAGGTTCATGTTTGACCTAGTTTCAAACAACGGGTTCATGTCTGACTCGAAGTTTAGGTTCATGTTTGACCTGGTTTCAAAAAACGGGTTCATGTCTGACTCGAAGTTTAAGTTCATGTTTGACCTGGCTTCAAATGACGGGTTCATGTCTGACTCGACGCTTAGGATCATGTTTGACCTGGTTTCAAACAACGGGTTCATGTCTGACTCGAAGTTTAGGTTCATGTTTGACCTTGTTTCAAACGACGGGTTCATGTCTGACTCGATGTTTAGGTTCATGTTTGACATGGTTTCAAACAACGAGTTCATGTCTGACTCGAAGTTTAGGTTCATGTTTGACCTGAGTTCCAACAACGGGTTCATGTCTGACTCGAAGCTTAAGTTCATGTTTGACCTGGTTCAAATGACGAGTTCATGTCAGACTCGAAGTTTAGGTTCATGTTTGACCTAGTTTCAAACAACGGGTTCATGTCTGACTCGAAGTTTAGGTTCATGTTTGACCTGGTTTCAAACAACGGGTTCATGTCTGACTCGAAGTTTAGGTTCATGTTTGACCTAGTTTCAAACAACGAGTTCATGTTTGATTCGAAGTTTAGGTTCATGTTTGACCTTGTTTCAAACAACGGGTTCATGTCTGACTCGAAGTTTAGTTTCATGTTTGACCTGAGTTCCAACAACGGGTTCATGTCTGACTCGAAGTTTAGGTTCATGTTTGACCTGGTTTCAAACAACGGGTTCATGTCTGACTCGAAGTTTAGGTTCATGTTTGACCTGGTTTCAAACGACGGGTTCATGTCTGACTTGATGTTTAGGTTCATGTTTGACCTGGTTTCAATCAATGGGTTCATGTCTGACTCGAAGTTTAGGTTCATGTTTGACCTAGTTTCAAACAACAGGTTCATGTCTGACTCAAAGTTTAGGTTCATGTTTGACCTGGTTTCAAACAACGGGTTCATGTCTGACTCGAAGTTTAGGTTCAGGTTTGACCTGGTTTCAAACGACGGCTTCATGTCTGACTCGGACCTTAAGTTCATGTTTGACCTGGTTCAAATGACGAGTTCATGTCAGACTCGAAGTTTAGGTTCATGTTTGACCTAGTTTCAAACAACGGGTTCATGTCTGACTCGAAGTTTAGTTTCATGTTTGACCTGAGTTCCAACAACGGGTTCATGTCTGACTCGAAGTTTAGGTTCATGTTTGACCTAGTTTCAAACAACGGGTTCATGTCTGACTCAAAGTTTAGGTTCAGGTTTGACCTGGTTTCAAACGACGGGTTCATGTCTGACTCGAAACTTAGGTTCATGTTTGACCTGGTTCAAATGACGGGTTCATGTCAGACTCGAAGTTTAGGTTCATGTTTGACCTAGTTTCAAACAACGGGTTCATGTCTGACTCGAAGTTTAGTTTCATGTTTGACCTGAGTTCCAACAACGGGTTCATGTCTGACTCGAAGTTTAGATTCATGTTTGACCTGGTTTCAAACAACGGGTTCATGTCTGACTCGAAGTTTAGGTTCATGTTTGACCTAGTTTCAAACAACGGGTTCATGTCTGACTCGAAGTTTAGGTTTATGTTTGACCTGGTTTCAAACAACGGGTTCATGTCTGACTCGAAGTTTAAGTTCATGTTTGACCTGGCTTCAAATGACGGGTTCATGTCTGACTCGATGTTTAGGATCATGTTTGACCTGGTTTCAAACAATGGGTTCATGTCTGACTCGAAGTTTAGGTTCATGTTTGACCTTGTTTCAAACGACGGGTTCATGTCTGTCTCGATGTTTAGGTTCATGTTTGACCTGGTTTCAAACAACGAGTTCATGTCTGACTCGAAGTTGAGTTTCATATTTGACCTGAGTTCCAACAACGGGTTCATGTCTGACTCGAAGTTTAGGTTCATGTTTGACCTGGTTTCAAACAACGGGTTCATGTCTGACTCGAAGTTTAGGTTCATGTTTGCCCTGGTTTCAAACGACGGGTTCATGTCTGACTTGATGTTTAGGTTCATGTTTGTCCTGGTTTCAAACAACGGGTTCATTTCTGACTCGAAGTTTAGGTTCATGTTTGACCTAGTTTCAAACAACGGGTTCATGTCTGACTCGAAGTTTAGGTTCATGTTTGACCTGGTTTCAAACAACGGGTTCATGTCTGACTCGAAGTTTAAGTTCATGTTTGACTTGGCTTCAAATGACGGGTTCATGTATGACTCAAAGTTTAGGTTCATGTTTGACCTGGTTTCAAACAACAAGTTCATGTCTGACTCGAAGTTTAGGTTCATGTTTGACCTGGTTTCAAATAACGGGTTCATGTCTGACTCGAAGTTTAGGTTCAGGTTTGACCTGGTTTCAAACAACGGGTTCATGTCTGACTCGAAGCTTAGGTTCATGTTTGACCTGGTTCAAATGACGGGTTCATGTCTGACTCGAAGTTTAGGTTCATGTTTGACCTGGTTTCAAACAACGGGTTCATGTCTGACTCAAAGTTTAGGTTCATGTTTGACCTGGTTTCAAACGACGGGTTCATGTCTGACTTGATGTTTAGGTTCATGTTTGACCTGGTTTCAAACAACGGGTTCATGTCTGACTCGAAGTTTAGGTTCATGTTTGACCTAGTTTCAAACAACGGGTTCATGTCTGACTCGAAGTTTAGGTTCATGTTTGACCTGGTTTCAAAAAACGGGTTCATGTCTGACTCGAAGTTTAAGTTCATGTTTGACCTGGCTTCAAATGACGGGTTCATGTCTGACTCGACGCTTAGGATCATGTTTGACCTGGTTTCAAACAACGGGTTCATGTCTGACTCGAAGTTTAGGTTCATGTTTGACCTTGTTTCAAACGACGGGTTCATGTCTGACTCGATGTTTAGGTTCATGTTTGACATGGTTTCAAACAACGAGTTCATGTCTGACTCGAAGTTTAGGTTCATGTTTGACCTGAGTTCCAACAACGGGTTCATGTCTGACTCGAAGCTTAAGTTCATGTTTGACCTGGTTCAAATGACGAGTTCATGTCAGACTCGAAGTTTAGGTTCATGTTTGACCTAGTTTCAAACAACGGGTTCATGTCTGACTCGAAGTTTAGGTTCATGTTTGACCTAGTTTCAAACAACGAGTTCATGTTTGATTCGAAGTTTAGGTTCATGTTTGACCTTGTTTCAAACAACGGGTTCATGTCTGACTCGAAGTTTAGTTTCATGTTTGACCTGAGTTCCAACAACGGGTTCATGTCTGACTCGAAGTTTAGGTTCATGTTTGACCTGGTTTCAAACAACGGGTTCATGTCTGACTCGAAGTTTAGGTTCATGTTTGACCTGGTTTCAAACGACGGGTTCATGTCTGACTTGATGTTTAGGTTCATGTTTGACCTGGTTTCAATCAATGGGTTCATGTCTGACTCGAAGTTTAGGTTCATGTTTGACCTAGTTTCAAACAACAGGTTCATGTCTGACTCAAAGTTTAGGTTCATGTTTGACCTGGTTTCAAACAACGGGTTCATGTCTGACTCGAAGTTTAGGTTCAGGTTTGACCTGGTTTCAAACGACGGCTTCATGTCTGACTCGGACCTTAAGTTCATGTTTGACCTGGTTCAAATGACGAGTTCATGTCAGACTCGAAGTTTAGGTTCATGTTTGACCTAGTTTCAAACAACGGGTTCATGTCTGACTCGAAGTTTAGTTTCATGTTTGACCTGAGTTCCAACAACGGGTTCATGTCTGACTCGAAGTTTAGGTTCATGTTTGACCTAGTTTCAAACAACGGGTTCATGTCTGACTCAAAGTTTAGGTTCAGGTTTGACCTGGTTTCAAACGACGGGTTCATGTCTGACTCGAAACTTAGGTTCATGTTTGACCTGGTTCAAATGACGGGTTCATGTCTGACTCGAAGTTTAGGTTCATGTTTGACCTGGTTTCAAACAACAGGTTCATGTCTGACTCGAAGTTTAGTTTCATGTTTGACCTGAGTTCCAATAACGGGTTCATGTCTGACTCGAAGTTTAGGTTCATGTTTGACCTGGTTTCAAACGACGGGTTCATGTCTGACTTGATGTTTAGGTTCATGTTTGTCCTGGTTTCAAACAACGGGTTCATGTCTGACTCGAAGTTTAGGTTCATGTTTGACCTAGATTCAAACAACGGGTTCATGTGTGACTCGAAGTTTAGGTTCATGTTTGACCTGGTTTCAAACAACGGGTTCATGTCTGACTCGAAGTTTAAGTTCATGTTTGACCTGGCTTCAAATGACGGGTTCAAGTCTGACTCGAAGTTTAGGTTCATGTTTGACCTGGTTTCAAACAACAGGTTCATGTCTGACTCGAAGTTTAGGTTCATGTTTGACCTGGTTTCAAACAACGGGTTCATGTCTGACTCAAAGTTTAGGTTCATGTTTGACCTGGTTTCAAACAACGGGTTCATGTCTGACTCGAATTTTAAGTTCATGTTTGACCTGGCTTCAAATGACGGGTTCATGTCTGACTCGGAGTTTAGGTTCATGTTTGACCTGGTTTCAAACAACAGGTTCATGTCTGACTCGAAGTTTAGGTTCATGTTTGACCTGGTTTCAAACAACGGGTTCATGTCTGACTCGAAGTTTAGGTTCAGGTTTGACCTGGTTTCAAACGACGGGTTCATGTCTGACTCGAAGCTTAAGTTCATGTTTGACCTGGTTCAAATGACGAGTTCATGTCAGACTCGAAGTTTAGGTTCATGTTTGACCTAGTTTCAAACAACGGGTTCAAGTCTGACTCGAAGTTTAGTTTCATGTTTGACCTGAGTTCCAACAACGGGTTCATGTCTGACTCGAAGTTTAGGTTCATGTTTGACCTAGTTTCAAACAACGGGTTCATGTCTGACTCAAAGTTTAGGTTCAGGTTTGACCTGGTTTCAAACGACGGGTTCATGTCTGACTCGAAACTTAGGTTCATGTTTGACCTGGTTCAAATGACGGGTTCATGTCTGACTCGAAGTTTAGGTTCATGTTTGACCTGGTTTCAAACAACAGGTTCTTGTCTGACTCGAAGTTTAGTTTCATGTTTGACCTGGTTTCAAACGACGGGTTCATGTCTGACTCGAAACTTAGGTTCATGTTTGACCTGGTTCAAATGACGGGTTCATGTCTGACTCGAAGTTTAGGTTCATGTTTGACCTGGTTTCAAACAACAGGTTCATGTCTGACTCGAAGTTTAGTTTCATGTTTGACCTGAGTTCCAATAACGGGTTCATGTCTGACTCGAAGTTTAGGTTCATGTTTGACCTGGTTTCAAACGACGGGTTCATGTCTGACTTGATATTTAGGTTCATGTTTGTCCTGGTTTCAAACAACGGGTTCATGTCTGACTCGAAGTTTAGGTTCATGTTTGAACTAGATTCAAACAACGGGTTCATGTCTGACTCGAAGTTTAGGTTCATGTTTGACCTGGTTTCAAACAACGGGTTCATGTCTGACTCGAAGTTTAAGTTCATGTTTGACCTGGCTTCAAATGACGGGTTCAAGTCTGACTCGAAGTTTAGGTTCATGTTTGACCTGGTTTCAAACAACAGGTTCATGTCTGACTCGAAGTTTAGGTTCATGTTTGACCTGGTTTCAAACAACGGGTTCATGTCTGACTCGAAGTTTAGGTTCAGGTTTGACCTGGTTTCAAACGACGGGTTCATGTCTGACTCGAAGCTTAAGTTCATGTTTGACCTAGTTCAAATGACGAGTTCATGTCAGACTCGAAGTTTAGGTTCATGTTTGACCTAGTTTCAAACAACGGGTTCAAGTCTGACTCGAAGTTTAGTTTCATGTTTGACCTGAGTTCCAACAACGGGTTCATGTCTGACTCGAAGTTTAGGTTCATGTTTGACCTAGTTTCAAACAACGGGTTCATGTCTGACTCAAAGTTTAGGTTCAGGTTTGACCTGGTTTCAAACGACGGGTTCATGTCAGACTCGAAACTTAGGTTCATGTTTGACCTGGTTCAAATGACGGGTTCATGTCTGACTCGAAGTTTAGGTTCATGTTTGACCTGGTTTCAAACACCAGGTTCTTGTCTGACTCGAAGCTTAGTTTCATGTTTGACCTGGTTTCAAACGACGGGTTCATGTCTGACTCGAAACTTAGGTTCATGTTTGACCTGGTTCAAATGACGGGTTCATGTCTGACTCGAAGTTTAGGTTCATGTTTGACCTGGTTTCAAACAACAGGTTCATGTCTGACTCGAAGTTTAGTTTCATGTTTGACCTGAGTTCCAATAACGGGTTCATGTCTGACTCGAAGTTTAGGTTCATGTTTGACCTGGTTTCAAACGACGGGTTCATGTCTGACTTGATGTTTAGGTTCATGTTTGTCCTGGTTTCAAACAACGGGTTCATGTCTGACTCGAAGTTTAGGTTCATGTTTGACCTAGATTCAAACAACGGGTTCATGTCTGACTCGAAGTTTAGGTTCATGTTTGACCTGGTTTCAAACAACGGGTTCATGTCTGACTCGAAGTTTAAGTTCATGTTTGACCTGGCTTCAAATGACGGGTTCAAGTCTGACTCGAAGTTTAGGTTCATGTTTGACCTGGTTTCAAACAACAGGTTCATGTCTGACTCGAAGTTTAGGTTCATGTTTGACCTGGTTTCAAACAACGGGTTCATGTCTGACTCGAAGTTTAGGTTCATGTTTGACCTGGTTTCAAACAACGGGTTCATGTCTGACTCGAATTTTAAGTTCATGTTTGACCTGGCTTCAAATGACGGGTTCATGTCTGACTCGGAGTTTAGGTTCATGTTTGACCTGGTTTCAAACAACAGGTTCATGTCTGACTCGAAGTTTAGGTTCATGTTTGACCTGGTTTCAAACAACGGGTTCATGTCTGACTCGAAGTTTAGGTTCAGGTTTGACCTGGTTTCAAACGACGGGTTCATGTCTGACTCGAAGCTTAAGTTCATGTTTGACCTGGTTCAAATGACGAGTTCATGTCAGACTCGAAGTTTAGGTTCATGTTTGACCTAGTTTCAAACAACGGGTTCAAGTCTGACTCGAAGTTTAGTTTCATGTTTGACCTGAGTTCCAACAACGGGTTCATGTCTGACTCGAAGTTTAGGTTCATGTTTGACCTAGTTTCAAACAACGGGTTCATGTCTGACTCAAAGTTTAGGTTCAGGTTTGACCTGGTTTCAAACGACGGGTTCATGTCTGACTCGAAACTTAGGTTCATGTTTGACCTGGTTCAAATGACGGGTTCATGTCTGACTCGAAGTTTAGGTTCATGTTTGACCTGGTTTCAAACAACAGGTTCTTGTCTGACTCGAAGTTTAGTTTCATGTTTGACCTGGTTTCAAACGACGGGTTCATGTCTGACTCGAAACTTAGGTTCATGTTTGACCTGGTTCAAATGACGGGTTCATGTCTGACTCGAAGTTTAGGTTCATGTTTGACCTGGTTTCAAACAACAGGTTCATGTCTGACTCGAAGTTTAGTTTCATGTTTGACCTGAGTTCCAATAACGGGTTCATGTCTGACTCGAAGTTTAGGTTCATGTTTGACCTGGTTTCAAACGACGGGTTCATGTCTGACTCGAAACTTAGGTTCATGTTTGACCTGGTTCAAATGACGGGTTCATGTCTGACTCGAAGTTTAGGTTCATGTTTGACCTGGTTTCAAACAACAGGTTCATGTCTGACTCGAAGTTTAGTTTCATGTTTGACCTGAGTTCCAATAACGGGTTCATGTCTGACTCGAAGTTTAGGTTCATGTTTGACCTGGTTTCAAACGACGGGTTCATGTCTGACTTGATATTTAGGTTCATGTTTGTCCTGGTTTCAAACAACGGGTTCATGTCTGACTCGAAGTTTAGGTTCATGTTTGAACTAGATTCAAACAACGGGTTCATGTCTGACTCGAAGTTTAGGTTCATGTTTGACCTGGTTTCAAACAACGGGTTCATGTCTGACTCGAAGTTTAAGTTCATGTTTGACCTGGCTTCAAATGACGGGTTCAAGTCTGACTCGAAGTTTAGGTTCATGTTTGACCTGGTTTCAAACAACAGGTTCATGTCTGACTCGAAGTTTAGGTTCATGTTTGACCTGGTTTCAAACAACGGGTTCATGTCTGACTCGAAGTTTAGGTTCAGGTTTGACCTGGTTTCAAACGACGGGTTCATGTCTGACTCGAAGCTTAAGTTCATGTTTGACCTAGTTCAAATGACGAGTTCATGTCAGACTCGAAGTTTAGGTTCATGTTTGACCTAGTTTCAAACAACGGGTTCAAGTCTGACTCGAAGTTTAGTTTCATGTTTGACCTGAGTTCCAACAACGGGTTCATGTCTGACTCGAAGTTTAGGTTCATGTTTGACCTAGTTTCAAACAACGGGTTCATGTCTGACTCAAAGTTTAGGTTCAGGTTTGACCTGGTTTCAAACGACGGGTTCATGTCAGACTCGAAACTTAGGTTCATGTTTGACCTGGTTCAAATGACGGGTTCATGTCTGACTCGAAGTTTAGGTTCATGTTTGACCTGGTTTCAAACACCAGGTTCTTGTCTGACTCGAAGCTTAGTTTCATGTTTGACCTGGTTTCAAACGACGGGTTCATGTCTGACTCGAAACTTAGGTTCATGTTTGACCTGGTTCAAATGACGGGTTCATGTCTGACTCGAAGTTTAGGTTCATGTTTGACCTGGTTTCAAACAACAGGTTCATGTCTGACTCGAAGTTTAGTTTCATGTTTGACCTGAGTTCCAATAACGGGTTCATGTCTGACTCGAAGTTTAGGTTCATGTTTGACCTGGTTTCAAACGACGGGTTCATGTCTGACTTGATGTTTAGGTTCATGTTTGTCCTGGTTTCAAACAACGGGTTCATGTCTGACTCGAAGTTTAGGTTCATGTTTGACCTAGATTCAAACAACGGGTTCATGTCTGACTCGAAGTTTAGGTTCATGTTTGACCTGGTTTCAAACAACGGGTTCATGTCTGACTCGAAGTTTAAGTTCATGTTTGACCTGGCTTCAAATGACGGGTTCAAGTCTGACTCGAAGTTTAGGTTCATGTTTGACCTGGTTTCAAACAACAGGTTCATGTCTGACTCGAAGTTTAGGTTCATGTTTGACCTGGTTTCAAACAACGGGTTCATGTCTGACTCGAAGTTTAGGTTCATGTTTGACCTGGTTTCAAACAACGGGTTCATGTCTGACTCGAATTTTAAGTTCATGTTTGACCTGGCTTCAAATGACGGGTTCATGTCTGACTCGGAGTTTAGGTTCATGTTTGACCTGGTTTCAAACAACAGGTTCATGTCTGACTCGAAGTTTAGGTTCATGTTTGACCTGGTTTCAAACAACGGGTTCATGTCTGACTCGAAGTTTAGGTTCAGGTTTGACCTGGTTTCAAACGACGGGTTCATGTCTGACTCGAAGCTTAAGTTCATGTTTGACCTGGTTCAAATGACGAGTTCATGTCAGACTCGAAGTTTAGGTTCATGTTTGACCTAGTTTCAAACAACGGGTTCAAGTCTGACTCGAAGTTTAGTTTCATGTTTGACCTGAGTTCCAACAACGGGTTCATGTCTGACTCGAAGTTTAGGTTCATGTTTGACCTAGTTTCAAACAACGGGTTCATGTCTGACTCAAAGTTTAGGTTCAGGTTTGACCTGGTTTCAAACGACGGGTTCATGTCTGACTCGAAACTTAGGTTCATGTTTGACCTGGTTCAAATGACGGGTTCATGTCTGACTCGAAGTTTAGGTTCATGTTTGACCTGGTTTCAAACAACAGGTTCTTGTCTGACTCGAAGTTTAGTTTCATGTTTGACCTGGTTTCAAACGACGGGTTCATGTCTGACTTGATGTTTAGGTTCATGTTTGTCCTGGTTTCAAACAACGGGTTCATGTCTGACTCGAAGTTTAGGTTCATGTTTGACCTAGATTCAAACAACGGGTTCATGTCTGACTCGAAGTTTAGTTTCATGTTTGACCTGAGTTCCAACAACGGGTTCATGTTTGACTCGAAGTTTAGGTTCATGTTTGACCTGGTTTCAAACAACGGGTTCATGTCTGACTCGAAGTTTAGTTTCATGTTTGACCTGAGTTCCAATAACGGGTTCATGTCTGACTCGAAGTTTAGGTTCATGTTTGACCTGGTTTCAAACGACGGGTTCATGTCTGACTCGAAACTTAGGTTCATGTTTGACCTGGTTCAAATGACGGGTTCATGTCTGACTCGAAGTTTAGGTTCATGTTTGACCTGGTTTCAAACAACAGGTTCATGTCTGACTCGAAGTTTAGTTTCATGTTTGACCTGAGTTCCAATAACGGGTTCATGTCTGACTCGAAGTTTAGGTTCATGTTTGACCTGGTTTCAAACGACGGGTTCATGTCTGACTTGATATTTAGGTTCATGTTTGTCCTGGTTTCAAACAACGGGTTCATGTCTGACTCGAAGTTTAGGTTCATGTTTGAACTAGATTCAAACAACGGGTTCATGTCTGACTCGAAGTTTAGGTTCATGTTTGACCTGGTTTCAAACAACGGGTTCATGTCTGACTCGAAGTTTAAGTTCATGTTTGACCTGGCTTCAAATGACGGGTTCAAGTCTGACTCGAAGTTTAGGTTCATGTTTGACCTGGTTTCAAACAACAGGTTCATGTCTGACTCGAAGTTTAGGTTCATGTTTGACCTGGTTTCAAACAACGGGTTCATGTCTGACTCGAAGTTTAGGTTCAGGTTTGACCTGGTTTCAAACGACGGGTTCATGTCTGACTCGAAGCTTAAGTTCATGTTTGACCTAGTTCAAATGACGAGTTCATGTCAGACTCGAAGTTTAGGTTCATGTTTGACCTAGTTTCAAACAACGGGTTCAAGTCTGACTCGAAGTTTAGTTTCATGTTTGACCTGAGTTCCAACAACGGGTTCATGTCTGACTCGAAGTTTAGGTTCATGTTTGACCTAGTTTCAAACAACGGGTTCATGTCTGACTCAAAGTTTAGGTTCAGGTTTGACCTGGTTTCAAACGACGGGTTCATGTCAGACTCGAAACTTAGGTTCATGTTTGACCTGGTTCAAATGACGGGTTCATGTCTGACTCGAAGTTTAGGTTCATGTTTGACCTGGTTTCAAACACCAGGTTCTTGTCTGACTCGAAGCTTAGTTTCATGTTTGACCTGGTTTCAAACGACGGGTTCATGTCTGACTCGAAACTTAGGTTCATGTTTGACCTGGTTCAAATGACGGGTTCATGTCTGACTCGAAGTTTAGGTTCATGTTTGACCTGGTTTCAAACAACAGGTTCATGTCTGACTCGAAGTTTAGTTTCATGTTTGACCTGAGTTCCAATAACGGGTTCATGTCTGACTCGAAGTTTAGGTTCATGTTTGACCTGGTTTCAAACGACGGGTTCATGTCTGACTTGATGTTTAGGTTCATGTTTGTCCTGGTTTCAAACAACGGGTTCATGTCTGACTCGAAGTTTAGGTTCATGTTTGACCTAGATTCAAACAACGGGTTCATGTCTGACTCGAAGTTTAGGTTCATGTTTGACCTGGTTTCAAACAACGGGTTCATGTCTGACTCGAAGTTTAAGTTCATGTTTGACCTGGCTTCAAATGACGGGTTCAAGTCTGACTCGAAGTTTAGGTTCATGTTTGACCTGGTTTCAAACAACAGGTTCATGTCTGACTCGAAGTTTAGGTTCTTGTTTGACCTGGTTTCAAACAACGGGTTCATGTCTGACTCGAAGTTTAGGTTCATGTTTGACCTGGTTTCAAACAACGGGTTCATGTCTGACTCGAATTTTAAGTTCATGTTTGACCTGGCTTCAAATGACGGGTTCATGTCTGACTCGGAGTTTAGGTTCATGTTTGACCTGGTTTCAAACAACAGGTTCATGTCTGACTCGAAGTTTAGGTTCATGTTTGACCTGGTTTCAAACAACGGGTTCATGTCTGACTCGAAGTTTAGGTTCAGGTTTGACCTGGTTTCAAACGACGGGTTCATGTCTGACTCGAAGCTTAAGTTCATGTTTGACCTGGTTCAAATGACGAGTTCATGTCAGACTCGAAGTTTAGGTTCATGTTTGACCTAGTTTCAAACAACGGGTTCAAGTCTGACTCGAAGTTTAGTTTCATGTTTGACCTGAGTTCCAACAACGGGTTCATGTCTGACTCGAAGTTTAGGTTCATGTTTGACCTAGTTTCAAACAACGGGTTCATGTCTGACTCAAAGTTTAGGTTCAGGTTTGACCTGGTTTCAAACGACGGGTTCATGTCTGACTCGAAACTTAGGTTCATGTTTGACCTGGTTCAAATGACGGGTTCATGTCTGACTCGAAGTTTAGGTTCATGTTTGACCTGGTTTCAAACAACAGGTTCTTGTCTGACTCGAAGTTTAGTTTCATGTTTGACCTGGTTTCAAACGACGGGTTCATGTCTGACTCGAAACTTAGGTTCATGTTTGACCTGGTTCAAATGACGGGTTCATGTCTGACTCGAAGTTTAGGTTCATGTTTGACCTGGTTTCAAACAACAGGTTCATGTCTGACTCGAAGTTTAGTTTCATGTTTGACCTGAGTTCCAATAACGGGTTCATGTCTGACTCGAAGTTTAGGTTCATGTTTGACCTGGTTTCAAACGACGGGTTCATGTCTGACTCGAAACTTAGGTTCATGTTTGACCTGGTTCAAATGACGGGTTCATGTCTGACTCGAAGTTTAGGTTCATGTTTGACCTGGTTTCAAACAACAGGTTCATGTCTGACTCGAAGTTTAGTTTCATGTTTGACCTGAGTTCCAATAACGGGTTCATGTCTGACTCGAAGTTTAGGTTCATGTTTGACCTGGTTTCAAACGACGGGTTCATGTCTGACTTGATATTTAGGTTCATGTTTGTCCTGGTTTCAAACAACGGGTTCATGTCTGACTCGAAGTTTAGGTTCATGTTTGAACTAGATTCAAACAACGGGTTCATGTCTGACTCGAAGTTTAGGTTCATGTTTGACCTGGTTTCAAACAACGGGTTCATGTCTGACTCGAAGTTTAAGTTCATGTTTGACCTGGCTTCAAATGACGGGTTCAAGTCTGACTCGAAGTTTAGGTTCATGTTTGACCTGAGTTCCAACAATGGGTTCATGTCTGACTCGAAGTTTAGGTTCATGTTTGACCTAGTTTCAAACAACGGGTTCATGTCTGACTCAAAGTTTAGGTTCAGGTTTTACCTGGTTTCAAACGACGGGTTCATGTTTGACTCGAAACTTAGGTTCATGTTTGACCTGGTTCAAATGACGGGTTCATGTCTGACTCGAAGTTTAGGTTCATGTTTGACCTGGTTTCAATTGACAGGTTCATGTCTGACTCGAAGTTTAGGTTCATGTTTGACCTAGATTCAAACAACGGGTTCATGTCTGACTCGAAGTTTAGGTTCATGTTTGACCTGGTTTCAAACAACGGGTTCATGTCTGACTCAAAGTTTAAGTTCATGTTTGACCTGGCTTCAAATGACGGGTTCAAGTCTGACTCGAAGTTTAGGTTCATGTTTGACCTGGTTTCAAACAACAGGTTCATGTCTGACTCGAAGTTTAGGTTCATGTATGACCTGGTTTCAAACAACGGGTTCATGTCTGACTCGATGTTTAGGTTCATGTTTGACCTGGTTTCAAACAACGGGTTCATGTCTGACTCGAAGTTTAAGTTCATGTTTGACCTGGCTTCAAATGACGGGTTCATGTCTGACTCGGAGTTTAGGTTCATGTTTGACCTGGTTTCAAACAACAGGTTCATGTCTGACTCGAAGTTTAGGTTCATGTTTGACCTGGTTTCAAACGACGGGTTCATGTCTGACTCGATGTTTAGGTTCATGTTTGACCTGGTTTCAAACAACAGGTTCTTGTCTGACTCGAAGTTTAGTTTCATGTTTGACCTGAGTTCCAACAACGGGTTCATGTCTGACTCGAAGTTTAGGTTCATGTTTGACCTAGATTCAAACAACGGGTTCATGTCTGACTCGAAGTTTAGTTTCGTGTTTGACCTGAGTTCCAACAACGGGTTCATGTCTGACTCGAAGTTTAGGTTCATGTTTGACCTGGTTTCAAACGACGGGTTCATGTCTGACTTGATGTTTAGGTTCATGTTTGTCCTGGTTTCAAACAACGGGTTCATGTCTGACTCGAAGTTTAGGTTCATGTTTGACCTAGATTCAAACAACGGGTTCATGTCTGACTCGAAGTTTAGGTTCATGTTTGACCTGGTTTCAAACAACGGGTTCATGTCTGACTCAAAGTTTAAGTTCATGTTTGACCTGGCTTCAAATGACGGGTTCAAGTCTGACTCGAAGTTTAGGTTCATGTTTGACCTGGTTTCAAACAACAGGTTCATGTCTGACTCGAAGTTTAGGTTCATGTATGACCTGGTTTCAAACAACGGGTTCATGTCTGACTCGATGTTTAGGTTCATGTTTGACCTGGTTTCAAACAACGGGTTCATGTCTGACTCGAAGTTTAAGTTCATGTTTGACCTGGCTTCAAATGACGGGTTCATGTCTGACTCGGAGTTTAGGTTCATGTTTGACCTGGTTTCAAACAACAGGTTCATGTCTGACTCGAAGTTTAGGTTCATGTTTGACCTGGTTTCAAACGACGGGTTCATGTCTGACTTGATGTTTAGGTTCATGTTTGTCCTGGTTTCAAACAACGGGTTCATGTCTGACTCGAAGTTTAGGTTCATGTTTGACCTAGATTCAAACAACGGGTTCATGTCTGACTCGAAGTTTAGGTTCATGTTTGACCTGGTTTCAAACAACGGGTTCATGTCTGACTCGAAGTTTAAGTTCATGGTTGACCTGGCTTCAAATGACGGGTTCAAGTCTGACTCGAAGTTTAGGTTCATGTTTGACCTGGTTTCAAACAACAGGTTCATGTCTGACTCGAAGTTTAGGTTCATGTTTGACCTGGTTTCAAACAACGGGTTCATGTCTGACTCGATGTTTAGGTTCATGTTTGACCTGGTTTCAAACAACGGGTTCATGTCTAACTCGAAGTTTAAGTTCATGTTTGACCTGGCTTCAAATGACGGGTTCATGTCTGACTCAGAGTTTAGGTTCATGTTTGACCTGGTTTCAAACAACAGGTTCATGTCTGACTCGAAGTTTAGGTTCATGTTTGACCTGGTTTCAAACAACGGGTTCATGTCTGACACGAAGTTTAGGTTCAGGTTTGACCTGGTTTCAAACGATGGGTTCATGTCTGACTCGAAGCTTAAGTTCATGTTTGACCTGGTTCAAATGACAAGTTCATGTCAGACTCGATGTTTAGGTTCATGTTTGACCTAGTTTCAAACAACGGGTTCAAGTCTGACTCGAAGTTTAGTTTCATGTTTGACCTGAGTTCCAACAACGGGTTCATGTCTGACTCGAAGTTTAGGTTCATGTTTGACCTAGTTTCAAACAACGGCTTCATGTCTGACTCAAAGTTTAGGTTCAGGTTTGACCTGGTTTCAAACGACGGGTTCATGTCTGACTCGAAACTTAGGTTCATGTTTGACCTGGTTCAAATGACGGGTTCATGTCTGACTCGAATTTTAGGTTCATGTTTGACCTGGTTTCAAACAACAGGTTCTTGTCTGACTCGAAGTTTAGTTTCATGTTTGACCTGAGTTCCAACAACGGGTTCATGTCTGACTCGAAGTTTAGGTTCATGTTTGACCTAGATTCAAACAACGGGTTCATGTCTGACTCGAAGTTTAGTTTCATGTTTGACCTGAGTTCCAACAACGGGTTCATGTCTGACTCGAAGTTTAGGTTCTTGTTTGACCTGGTTTCAAACAACGGGTTCATGTCTGACTCGAAGTTTAGGTTCATGTTTGACCTGGTTTCAAACGACGGGTTCATGTCTGACTTGATGTTTAGGTTCATGTTTGACCTGGTTTCAATCAATGGGTTCATGTCTGACTCGAAGTTTAGGTTCATGTTTGACCTAGTTTCAAACAACGGGTTCATGTCTGACTCAAAGTTTAGGTTCATGTTTGACCTGGTTTCAAACAACGGGTTCATGTCTGACTCGAAGTTTAGGTTCATGTTTGACCTGAGTTCCAACAATGGGTTCATGTCTGACTCGAAGTTTAGGTTCATGTTTGACCTAGTTTCAAACAACGGGTTCATGTCTGACTCAAAGTTTAGGTTCAGGTTTTACCTGGTTTCAAACGACGGGTTCATGTTTGACTCGAAACTTAGGTTCATGTTTGACCTGGTTCAAATGACGGGTTCATGTCTGACTCGAAATTTAGGTTCATGTTTGACCTGGTTTCAAACAACAGGTTCATGTCTGACTCGAAGTTTAGGTTCATGTTTGACCTAGATTCAAACAACGGGTTCATGTCTGACTCGAAGTTTAGGTTCATGTTTGACCTGGTTTCAAACAACGGGTTCATGTCTGACTCAAAGTTTAAGTTCATGTTTGACCTGGCTTCAAATGACGGGTTCAAGTCTGACTCGAAGTTTAGGTTCATGTTTGACCTGGTTTCAAACAACAGGTTCATGTCTGACTCGAAGTTTAGGTTCATGTATGACCTGGTTTCAAACAACGGGTTCATGTCTGACTCGATGTTTAGGTTCATGTTTGACCTGGTTTCAAACAACGGGTTCATGTCTGACTCGAAGTTTAAGTTCATGTTTGACCTGGCTTCAAATGACGGGTTCATGTCTGACTCGGAGTTTAGGTTCATGTTTGACCTGGTTTCAAACAACAGGTTCATGTCTGACTCGAAGTTTAGGTTCATGTTTGACCTGGTTTCAAACGACGGGTTCATGTCTGACTCGATGTTTAGGTTCATGTTTGACCTGGTTTCAAACAACAGGTTCTTGTCTGACTCGAAGTTTAGTTTCATGTTTGACCTGAGTTCCAACAACGGGTTCATGTCTGACTCGAAGTTTAGGTTCATGTTTGACCTAGATTCAAACAACGGGTTCATGTCTGACTCGATGTTTAGTTTCATGTTTGACCTGAGTTCCAACAACGGGTTCATGTCTGACTCGAAGTTTAGGTTCATGTTTGACCTGGTTTCAAACGACGGGTTCATGTCTGACTTGATGTTTAGGTTCATGTTTGTCCTGGTTTCAAACAACGGGTTCATGTCTGACTCGAAGTTTAGGTTCATGTTTGACCTAGATTCAAACAACGGGTTCATGTCTGACTCGAAGTTTAGGTTCATGTTTGACCTGGTTTCAAACAACGGGTTCATGTCTGACTCGAAGTTTAAGTTCATGTTTGACCTGGCTTCAAATGACGGGTTCAAGTCTGACTCGAAGTTTAGGTTCATGTTTGACCTGGTTTCAAACAACAGGTTCATGTCTGACTCGAAGTTTAGGTTCATGTTTGACCTGGTTTCAAACAACGGGTTCATGTCTGACTCGATGTTTAGGTTCATGTTTGACCTGGTTTCAAACAACGGGTTCATGTCTGACTCGAAGTTTAAGTTCATGTTTGACCTGGCTTCAAATGACGGGTTAATGTCTGACTCGAAGTTTAGGTTCATGTTTGACCTGGTTTCAAACAACGGGTTCATGTCTGACTCGAAGTTTAAGTTCATGTTTGACCTGGCTTCAAATGACGGGTTCAAGTCTGACTCGAAGTTTAGGTTCATGTTTGACCTGGTTTCAAACAACGGGTTCATGTCTGACTCGAAGTTTAAGTTCATGTTTGACCTGGCTTCAAATGACGGGTTCAAGTCTGACTCGAAGTTTAGGTTCATGTTTGACCTGGTTTCAAACAACAGGTTCATGTCTGACTCGAAGTTTAGGTTCATGTTTGACCTGGTTTCAAACAACGGGTTCATGTCTGACTCGATGTTTAGGTTCATGTTTGACCTGGTTTCAAACAACGGGTTCATGTCTGACTCGAAGTTTAAGTTCATGTTTGACCTGGCTTCAAATGACGGGTTCATGTCTGACTCGGAGTTTAGGTTCATGTTTGACCTGGTTTCAAACAACAGGTTCATGTCTGACTCGAAGTTTAGGTTCATGTTTGACCTGGTTTCAAACAACGGGTTCATGTCTGACACGAAGTTTAGGTTCAGGTTTGACCTGGTTTCAAACGATGGGTTCATGTCTGACTCGAAGCTTAAGTTCATGTTTGACCTGGTTCAAATGACAAGTTCATGTCAGACTCGATGTTTAGGTTCATGTTTGACCTAGTTTCAAACAACGGGTTCAAGTCTGACTCGAAGTTTAGTTTCATGTTTGACCTGAGTTCCAACAACGGGTTCATGTCTGACTCGAAGTTTAGGTTCATGTTTGACCTAGTTTCAAACAACGGCTTCATGTCTGACTCAAAGTTTAGGTTCAGGTTTGACCTGGTTTCAAACGACGGGTTCATGTCTGACTCGAAACTTAGGTTCATGTTTGACCTGGTTCAAATGACGGGTTCATGTCTGACTCGAATTTTAGGTTCATGTTTGACCTGGTTTCAAACAACAGGTTCTTGTCTGACTCGAAGTTTAGTTTCATGTTTGACCTGAGTTCCAACAACGGGTTCATGTCTGACTCGAAGTTTAGGTTCATGTTTGACCTAGATTCAAACAACGGGTTCATGTCTGACTCGAAGTTTAGTTTCATGTTTGACCTGAGTTCCAACAACGGGTTCATGTCTGACTCGAAGTTTAGGTTCTTGTTTGACCTGGTTTCAAACAACGGGTTCATGTCTGACTCGAAGTTTAGGTTCATGTTTGACCTGGTTTCAAACGACGGGTTCATGTCTGACTTGATGTTTAGGTTCATGTTTGACCTGGTTTCAATCAATGGGTTCATGTCTGACTCGAAGTTTAGGTTCATGTTTGACCTAGTTTCAAACAACGGGTTCATGTCTGACTCAAAGTTTAGGTTCATGTTTGACCTGGTTTCAAACAACGGGTTCATGTCTGACTCGAAGTTTAGGTTCATGTTTGACCTGAGTTCCAACAATGGGTTCATGTCTGACTCGAAGTTTAGGTTCATGTTTGACCTAGTTTCAAACAACGGGTTCATGTCTGACTCAAAGTTTAGGTTCAGGTTTTACCTGGTTTCAAACGACGGGTTCATGTTTGACTCGAAACTTAGGTTCATGTTTGACCTGGTTCAAATGACGGGTTCATGTCTGACTCGAAGTTTAGGTTCATGTTTGACCTGGTTTCAAACAACAGGTTCATGTCTGACTCGAAGTTTAGGTTCATGTTTGACCTAGATTCAAACAACGGGTTCATGTCTGACTCGAAGTTTAGGTTCATGTTTGACCTGGTTTCAAACAACGGGTTCATGTCTGACTCAAAGTTTAAGTTCATGTTTGACCTGGCTTCAAATGACGGGTTCAAGTCTGACTCGAAGTTTAGGTTCATGTTTGACCTGGTTTCAAACAACAGGTTCATGTCTGACTCGAAGTTTAGGTTCATGTATGACCTGGTTTCAAACAACGGGTTCATGTCTGACTCGATGTTTAGGTTCATGTTTGACCTGGTTTCAAACAACGGGTTCATGTCTGACTCGAAGTTTAAGTTCATGTTTGACCTGGCTTCAAATGACGGGTTCATGTCTGACTCGGAGTTTAGGTTCATGTTTGACCTGGTTTCAAACAACAGGTTCATGTCTGACTCGAAGTTTAGGTTCATGTTTGACCTGGTTTCAAACGACGGGTTCATGTCTGACTCGATGTTTAGGTTCATGTTTGACCTGGTTTCAAACAACAGGTTCTTGTCTGACTCGAAGTTTAGTTTCATGTTTGACCTGAGTTCCAACAACGGGTTCATGTCTGACTCGAAGTTTAGGTTCATGTTTGACCTAGATTCAAACAACGGGTTCATGTCTGACTCGAAGTTTAGTTTCATGTTTGACCTGAGTTCCAACAACGGGTTCATGTCTGACTCGAAGTTTAGGTTCATGTTTGACCTGGTTTCAAACGACGGGTTCATGTCTGACTTGATGTTTAGGTTCATGTTTGTCCTGGTTTCAAACAACGGGTTCATGTCTGACTCGAAGTTTAGGTTCATGTTTGACCTAGATTCAAACAACGGGTTCATGTCTGACTCGAAGTTTAGGTTCATGTTTGACCTGGTTTCAAACAACGGGTTCATGTCTGACTCGAAGTTTAAGTTCATGTTTGACCTGGCTTCAAATGACGGGTTCAAGTCTGACTCGAAGTTTAGGTTCATGTTTGACCTGGTTTCAAACAACAGGTTCATGTCTGACTCGAAGTTTAGGTTCATGTTTGACCTGGTTTCAAACAACGGGTTCATGTCTGACTCGATGTTTAGGTTCATGTTTGACCTGGTTTCAAACAACGGGTTCATGTCTGACTCGAAGTTTAAGTTCATGTTTGACCTGGCTTCAAATGACGGGTTCATGTCTGACTCGGAGTTTAGGTTCATGTTTGACCTGGTTTCAAACAACAGGTTCATGTCTGACTCGAAGTTTAGGTTCATGTTTGACCTGGTTTCAAACAACGGGTTCATGTCTGACACGAAGTTTAGGTTCAGGTTTGACCTGGTTTCAAACGATGGGTTCATGTCTGACTCGAAGCTTAAGTTCATGTTTGACCTGGTTCAAATGACAAGTTCATGTCAGACTCGATGTTTAGGTTCATGTTTGACCTAGTTTCAAACAACGGGTTCAAGTCTGACTCGAAGTTTAGTTTCATGTTTGACCTGAGTTCCAACAACGGGTTCATGTCTGACTCGAAGTTTAGGTTCATGTTTGACCTAGTTTCAAACAACGGCTTCATGTCTGACTCAAAGTTTAGGTTCAGGTTTGACCTGGTTTCAAACGACGGGTTCATGTCTGACTCGAAACTTAGGTTCATGTTTGACCTGGTTCAAATGACGGGTTCATGTCTGACTCGAATTTTAGGTTCATGTTTGACCTGGTTTCAAACAACAGGTTCTTGTCTGACTCGAAGTTTAGTTTCATGTTTGACCTGAGTTCCAACAACGGGTTCATGTCTGACTCGAAGTTTAGGTTCATGTTTGACCTAGATTCAAACAACGGGTTCATGTCTGACTCGAAGTTTAGTTTCATGTTTGACCTGAGTTCCAACAACGGGTTCATGTCTGACTCGAAGTTTAGGTTCTTGTTTGACCTGGTTTCAAACAACGGGTTCATGTCTGACTCGAAGTTTAGGTTCATGTTTGACCTGGTTTCAAACGACGGGTTCATGTCTGACTTGATGTTTAGGTTCATGTTTGACCTGGCTTCAATCAATGGGTTCATGTCTGACTCGAAGTTTAGGTTCATGTTTGACCTAGTTTCAAACAACGGGTTCATGTCTGACTCAAAGTTTAGGTTCATGTTTGACCTGGTTTCAAACAACGGGTTCATGTCTGACTCGAAGTTTAGGTTCATGTTTGACCTGAGTTCCAACAATGGGTTCATGTCTGACTCGAAGTTTAGGTTCATGTTTGACCTAGTTTCAAACAACGGGTTCATGTCTGACTCAAAGTTTAGGTTCAGGTTTTACCTGGTTTCAAACGACGGGTTCATGTTTGACTCGAAACTTAGGTTCATGTTTGACCTGGTTCAAATGACGGGTTCATGTCTGACTCGAAGTTTAGGTTCATGTTTGACCTGGTTTCAAACAACAGGTTCATGTCTGACTCGAAGTTTAGTTTCATGTTTGACCTGAGTTCCAACAACGGGTTCATGTCTGACTCGAAGTTTAGGTTCATGTTTGACCTGGTTTCAAACGACGGGTTCATGTCTGACTTGATGTTTAGGTTCATGTCTGTCCTGGTTTCAAACAACGGGTTCATGTCTGACTCGAAGTTTAGTTTCATGTTTGACCTGAGTTCCAACAACGGGTTCATGTCTGACTCGAAGTTTAGGTTCATGTTTGACCTGGTTTCAAACAACGGGTTCATGTCTGACTCGAAGTTTAAGTTCATGTTTGACCTAGATTCAAACAACGGGTTCATGTCTGATTCGAAGTTTAGTTTCATGTTTGACCTGAGTTCCAACAACGGGTTCATGTCTGACTCGAAGTTTAGGTTCATGTTTGACCTGGTTTCAAACGACGGGTTCATGTCTGACTTGATGTTTAGGTTCATGTTTGTCCTGGTTTTAAACAACGGGTTCATGTCTGACTCGAAGTTTAGGTTCATGTTTGACCTAGATTCAAACAACGGGTTCATGTCTGACTCGAAGTTTAGGTTCATGTTTGACCTGGTTTCAAACAACGGGTTCATGTCTGACTCGAAGTTTAAGTTCATGTTTGACCTGGCTTCAAATGACGGGTTCAAGTCTGACTCGAAGTTTAGGTTCATGTTTGACCTGGTTTCAAACAACAGGTTCATGTCTGACTCGAAGTTTAGGTTCATGTTTGACCTGGTTTCAAACAACGGGTTCATGTCTGACTCGATGTTTAGGTTCATGTTTGACTTGGTTTCAAACAACGAGTTCATGTCTGACTCGAAGTTTAAGTTCATGTTTGACCTGGCTTCAAATGACGGGTTCATGTCTGACTCGGAGTTTAGGTTCATGTTTGACCTGGTTTCAAACAACAGGTTCATGTCTGACTCGAAGTTTAGGTTCATGTTTGACCTGGTTTCAAACGACGGGTTCATGTCTGACTCGATGTTTAGGTTCATGTTTGACCTGGTTTCAAACAACAGGTTCTTGTCTGACTCGAAGTTTAGTTTCATGTTTGACCTGAGTTCCAACAACGGGTTCATGTCTGACTCGAAGTTTAGGTTCATGTTTGACCTAGATTCAAACAACGGGTTCATGTCTGACTCGAAGTTTAGTTTCATGTTTGACCTGAGTTCCAACAACGGGTTCATGTCTGACTCGAAGTTTAGGTTCATGTTTGACCTGGTTTCAAACGACGGGTTCATGTCTGACTTGATGTTTAGGTTCATGTTTGTCCTGGTTTCAAACAACGGGTTCATGTCTGACTCGAAGTTTAGGTTCATGTTTGACCTAGATTCAAACAACGGGTTCATGTCTGACTCGAAGTTTAGGTTCATGTTTGACCTGGTTTCAAACAACGGGTTCATGTCTGACTCGAAGTTTAAGTTCATGTTTGACCTGGCTTCAAATGACGGGTTCAAGTCTGACTCGAAGTTTAGGTTCATGTTTGACCTGGTTTCAAACAACAGGTTCATGTCTGACTCGAAGTTTAGGTTCATGTTTGACCTGGTTTCAAACAACGGGTTCATGTCTGACTCGATGTTTAGGTTCATGTTTGACCTGGTTTCAAACAACGGGTTCATGTCTGACTCGAAGTTTAAGTTCATGTTTGACCTGGCTTCAAATGACGGGTTCATGTCTGACTCGGAGTTTAGGTTCATGTTTGACCTGGTTTCAAACAACAGGTTCATGTCTGACTCGAAGTTTAGGTTCATGTTTGACCTGGTTTCAAACAACGGGTTCATGTCTGACACGAAGTTTAGGTTCAGGTTTGACCTGGTTTCAAACGATGGGTTCATGTCTGACTCGAAGCTTAAGTTCATGTTTGACCTGGTTCAAATGACAAGTTCATGTCAGACTCGATGTTTAGGTTCATGTTTGACCTAGTTTCAAACTACGGGTTCAAGTCTGACTCGAAGTTTAGTTTCATGTTTGACCTGAGTTCCAACAACGGGTTCATGTCTGACTCGAAATTTAGGTTCATGTTTGACCTAGTTTCAAACAACGGCTTCATGTTTGACTCAAAGTTTAGGTTCAGGTTTGACCTGGTTTCAAACGACGGGTTCATGTCTGACTCGAAACTTAGGTTCATGTTTGACCTGGTTCAAATGACGGGTTCATGTCTGACTCGAAGTTTAGGTTCATGTTTGACCTGGTTTCAAACAACAGGTTCTTGTCTGACTCGAAGTTTAGTTTCATGTTTGACCTGAGTTCCAACAACGGGTTCATGTCTGACTCGAAGTTTAGGTTCATGTTTGACCTAGATTCAAACAACGGGTTCATGTCTGACTCGAAGTTTAGTTTCATGTTTGACCTGAGTTCCAACAACGGGTTCATGTCTGACTCGAAGTTTAGGTTCTTGTTTGACCTGGTTTCAAACAACGGGTTCATGTCTGACTCGAAGTTTAGGTTCATGTTTGACCTGGTTTCAAACGACGGGTTCATGTCTGACTTGATGTTTAGGTTCATGTTTGACCTGGTTTCAATCAATGGGTTCATGTCTGACTCGAAGTTTAGGTTCATGTTTGACCTAGTTTCAAACAACGGGTTCATGTCTGACTCGAAGTTTAGGTTCATGTTTGACCTGGTTTCAAACAACGGGTTCATGTCTGACTCGAAGTTTAGGTTCATGTTTGACCTGAGTTCCAACAATGGGTTCATGTCTGACTCGAAGTTTAGGTTCATGTTTGACCTAGTTTCAAACAACGGGTTCATGTCTGACTCAAAGTTTAGGTTCAGGTTTTACCTGGTTTCAAACGACGGGTTCATGTTTGACTCGAAACTTAGGTTCATGTTTGACCTGGTTCAAATGACGGGTTCATGTCTGACTCGAAGTTTAGGTTCATGTTTGACCTGGTTTCAAACAACAGGTTCATGTCTGACTCGAAGTTTAGTTTCATGTTTGACCTGAGTTCCAACAACGGGTTCATGTCTGACTCGAAGTTTAGGTTCATGTTTGACCTGGTTTCAAACGACGGGTTCATGTCTGACTTGATGTTTAGGTTCATGTTTGTCCTGGTTTCAAACAACGGGTTCATGTCTGACTCGAAGTTTAGTTTCATGTTTGACCTGAGTTCCAACAACGGGTTCATGTCTGAATCGAAGTTTAGGTTCATGTTTGACCTGGTTTCAAACAACGGGTTCATGTCTGACTCGAAGTTTAAGTTCATGTTTGACCTGGCTTCAAATGACGGGTTAATGTCTGACTCGGAGTTTAGGTTAATGTTTGACCTGGTTTCAAACAACAGGTTCATGTCTGACTCGAAGTTTAGGTTCATGTTTGACCTGGTTTCAAACAACGGGTTCATGTCTGACTCGAAGTTTAGGTTCATGTTTGACCTGGTTTCAAACGACGGGTTCATGTCTGACTTGATGTTTAGGTTCATGTTTGACCTGGTTTCAATCAATGGGTTCATGTCTGACTCGAAGTTTAGGTTCATGTTTGACCTAGTTTCAAACAACGGGTTCATGTCTGACTCGAAGTTTAGGTTCATGTTTGACCTGGTTTCAAACAATGGGTTCATGTCTGACTCGAAGTTTAGGTTCAGGTTTGACCTGGTTTCAAACGACGGCTTCATGTCTGACTCGAAGCTTAAGTTCATGTTTGACCTGGTTCAAATGACGAGTTCATATCAGACTCGAAGTTTAGGTTCATGTTTGACCTAGTTTCAAACAACGGGTTCAAGTCTGACTCGAAGTTTAGTTTCATGTTTGACCTGAGTTCCAACAACGGGTTCATGTCTGACTCGAAGTTTAGGTTCATGTTTGACCTAGTTTCAAACAACGGGTTCATGTCTGACTCAAAGTTTAGGTTCAGGTTTTACCTAGTTTCAAACGACGGGTTCATGTCTGACTCGAAACTTAGGTTCATGTTTGACCTGGTTCAAATGACGGGTTCATGTCTGACTCGAAGTTTAGGTTCATGTTTGACCTGGTTTCAAACAACAGGTTCATGTCTGACTCGAAGTTTAGTTTCATGTTTGACCTGAGTTCCAACAACGGGTTCATGTCTGACTCGAAGTTTAGGTTCATGTTTGACCTGGTTTCAAACAACGGGTTCATGTCTGACTTGATGTTTAGGTTAATGTTTGTCCTGGTTTCAAACAACGGGTTCATGTCTGACTCGAAGTTTAGTTTCATGTTTGACCTGAGTTCCAACAACGGGTTCATGTCTGACTCGAAGTTTAGGTTCATGTTTGACCTGGTTTCAAACAACGGGTTCATGTCTGACTCGAAGTTTAGGTTCAGGTTTGACCTGGTTTCAAACGACGGGTTCATGTCTGACTCGAAGCTTAAGTTCATGTTTGACCTGGTTCAAATGACGAGTTCATGTCAGACTCGAAGTTTAGGTTCATGTTTGACCTAGTTTCAAACAACGGGTTCAAGTCTGACTCGAAGTTTAGTTTCATGTTTGACCTGAGTTCCAACAACGGGTTCATGTCTGACTCGAAGTTTAGTTTCATGTTTGACCTGAGTTCCAACAACGGGTTCATGTCTGACTCGAAGTTTAGGTTCATGTTTGACCTGGTTACAAACAACGGGTTCATGTCTGACTCGAAGTTTAAGTTCATGTTTGACCTGGCTTCAAATGACGGGTTAATGTCTGACTCGGAGTTTAGGTTAATGTTTGACCTGGTTTCAAACAACAGGTTCATGTCTGACTCGAAGTTTAGGTTCATGTTTGACCTGGTTTCAAACAACGGGTTCATGTCTGACTCGAAGTTTAGGTTCAGGTTTGACCTGGTTTCAAACGACGGCTTCATGTCTGACTCGAAGCTTAAGTTCATGTTTGACCTGGTTCAAATGACGAGTTCATATCAGACTCGAAGTTTAGGTTCATGTTTGACCTAGTTTCAAACAACGGGTTCAAGTCTGACTCGAAGTTTAGTTTCATGTTTGACCTGAGTTCCAACAACGGGTTCATGTCTGACTCGAAGTTTAGGTTCATGTTTGACCTAGTTTCAAACAACGGGTTCATGTCTGACTCAAAGTTTAGGTTCAGGTTTTACCTAGTTTCAAACGACGGGTTCATGTCTGACTCGAAACTTAGGTTCATGTTTGACCTGGTTCAAATGACGGGTTCATGTCTGACTCGAAGTTTAGGTTCATGTTTGACCTGGTTTCAAACAACAGGTTCATGTCTGACTCGAAGTTTAGTTTCATGTTTGACCTGAGTTCCAACAACGGGTTCATGTCTGACTCGAAGTTTAGGTTCATGTTTGACCTGGTTTCAAACAACGGGTTCATGTCTGACTTGATGTTTAGGTTAATGTTTGTCCTGGTTTCAAACAACGGGTTCATGTCTGACTCGAAGTTTAGTTTCATGTTTGACCTGAGTTCCAACAACGGGTTCATGTCTGACTCGAAGTTTAGGTTCATGTTTGACCTGGTTTCAAACAACGGGTTCATGTCTGACTCGAAGTTTAGGTTCAGGTTTGACCTGGTTTCAAACGACGGGTTCATGTCTGACTCGAAGCTTAAGTTCATGTTTGACCTGGTTCAAATGACGAGTTCATGTCAGACTCGAAGTTTAGGTTCATGTTTGACCTAGTTTGAAACAACGGGTTCAAGTCTGACTCGAAGTTTAGTTTCATGTTTGACCTGAGTTCCAACAACGGGTTCATGTCTGACTCGAAGTTTAGTTTCATGTTTGACCTGAGTTCCAACAACGGGTTCATGTCTGACTCGAAGTTTAGGTTCATGTTTGACCTGGTTACAAACAACGGGTTCATGTCTGACTCGAAGTTTAAGTTCATGTTTGACCTGGCTTCAAATGACGGGTTAATGTCTGACTCGGAGTTTAGGTTAATGTTTGACCTGGTTTCAAACAACAGGTTCATGTCTGACTCGAAGTTTAGGTTCATGTTTGACCTGGTTTCAAACAACGGGTTCATGTCTGACTCGAAGTTTAGGTTCAGGTTTGACCTGGTTTCAAACGACGGGTTCATGTCTGACTCGAAGCTTAAGTTCATGTTTGACCTTGGTTCAAATGACGAGTTCATGTCAGATTCGAAGTTTAGGTTCATGTTTGACCTAGTTTTAAACAACGGGTTCATGTCTGACTCGAAGCTTAGGTTCATGTTTGACCTGGTTCAAATGACGGGTTCATGTCTGACTCGAAGTTTAGGTTCATGTTTGACCTGGTTTCAAACAACGGGTTCATGTCTGACTCGAAGTTTAGGTTCATGTTTGACCTGAGTTCCAACAACGGGTTCATGTCTGACTCGAAGTTTAGGTTCATGTTTGACCTGGTTTCAAACAACGGGTTCATGTCTGACTCGAAGTTTAGGTTCAGGTTTGACCTGGTTTCAAACGACGGGTTCATGTCTGACTCGAAGCTTAAGTTCATGTTTGACCTGGTTCAAATGACGAGTTCATGTCAGACTCGAAGTTTAGGTTCATGTTTGACCTAGTTTCAAACAACGGGTTCAAGTCTGACTCGAAGTTTAGTTTCATGTTTGACCTGAGTTCCAACAACGGGTTCATGTCTGACTCGAAGTTTAGTTTCATGTTTAACCTGAGTTCCAACAACGGGTTCATGTCTGACTCGAAGTTTAGGTTCATGTTTGACCTGGTTACAAACAACGGGTTCATGTCTGACTCGAAGTTTAAGTTCATGTTTGACCTGGCTTCAAATGACGGGTTAATGTCTGACTCGGAGTTTAGGTTAATGTTTGACCTGGTTTCAAACAACAGGTTCATGTCTGACTCGAAGTTTAGGTTCATGTTTGACCTGGTTTCAAACAACGGGTTCATGTTTGACTTGAAGTTTAGGTTCAGGTTTGACCTGGTTTCAAACGACGGGTTCATGTCTGACTCGAAGCTTAAGTTCATGTTTGACCTTGGTTCAAATGACGAGTTCATGTCAGACTCGAAGTTTAGGTTCATGTTTGACCTAGTTTTAAACAACGGGTTCATGTCTGACTCGAAGCTTAGGTTCATGTTTGACCTGGTTCAAATGACGGGTTCATGTCTGACTCGGAGTTTAGGTTCATGTTTGACCTGGTTTCAAACAACAGGTTCATGTCTGACTCGAAGTTTAGGTTCATGTTTGACCTGGTTTCAAACAACGGGTTCATGTCTGACACGAAGTTTAGGTTCAGGTTTGACCTGGTTTCAAACGATGGGTTCATGTCTGACTCGAAGCTTAAGTTCATGTTTGACCTGGTTCAAATGACAAGTTCATGTCAGACTCGATGTTTAGGTTCATGTTTGACCTAGTTTCAAACAACGGGTTCAAGTCTGACTCGAAGTTTAGTTTCATGTTTGACCTGAGTTCCAACAACGGGTTCATGTCTGACTCGAAATTTAGGTTCATGTTTGACCTAGTTTCAAACAACGGCTTCATGTTTGACTCAAAGTTTAGGTTCAGGTTTGACCTGGTTTCAAACGACGGGTTCATGTCTGACTCGAAACTTAGGTTCATGTTTGACCTGGTTCAAATGACGGGTTCATGTCTGACTCGAAGTTTAGGTTCATGTTTGACCTGGTTTCAAACAACAGGTTCTTGTCTGACTCGAAGTTTAGTTTCATGTTTGACCTGAGTTCCAACAACGGGTTCATGTCTGACTCGAAGTTTAGGTTCATGTTTGACCTAGATTCAAACAACGGGTTCATGTCTGACTCGAAGTTTAGTTTCATGTTTGACCTGAGTTCCAACAACGGGTTCATGTCTGACTCGAAGTTTAGGTTCTTGTTTGACCTGGTTTCAAACAACGGGTTCATGTCTGACTCGAAGTTTAGGTTCATGTTTGACCTGGTTTCAAACGACGGGTTCATGTCTGACTTGATGTTTAGGTTCATGTTTGACCTGGTTTCAATCAATGGGTTCATGTCTGACTCGAAGTTTAGGTTCATGTTTGACCTAGTTTCAAACAACGGGTTCATGTCTGACTCGAAGTTTAGGTTCATGTTTGACCTGGTTTCAAACAACGGGTTCATGTCTGACTCGAAGTTTAGGTTCATGTTTGACCTGAGTTCCAACAATGGGTTCATGTCTGACTCAAAGTTTAGGTTCATGTTTGACCTAGTTTCAAACAACGGGTTCATGTCTGACTCAAAGTTTAGGTTCAGGTTTTACCTGGTTTCAAACGACGGGTTCATGTTTGACTCGAAACTTAGGTTCATGTTTGACCTGGTTCAAATGACGGGTTCATGTCTGACTCGAAGTTTAGGTTCATGTTTGACCTGGTTTCAAACAACAGGTTCATGTCTGACTCGAAGTTTAGTTTCATGTTTGACCTGAGTTCCAACAACGGGTTCATGTCTGACTCGAAGTTTAGGTTCATGTTTGACCTGGTTTCAAACGACGGGTTCATGTCTGACTTAATGTTTAGGTTCATGTTTGTCCTGGTTTCAAACAACGGGTTCATGTCTGACTCGAAGTTTAGTTTCATGTTTGACCTGAGTTCCAACAACGGGTTCATGTCTGACTCGAAGTTTAGGTTCATGTTTGACCTGGTTTCAAACAACGGGTTCATGTCTGACTCGAAGTTTAAGTTCATGTTTGACCTGGCTTCAAATGACGGGTTAATGTCTGACTCGGAGTTTAGGTTAATGTTTGACCTGGTTTCAAACAACAGGTTCATGTCTGACTCGAAGTTTAGGTTCATGTTTGACCTGGTTTCAAACAACGGGTTCATGTCTGACTCGAAGTTTAGGTTCATGTTTGACCTGGTTTCAAACGACGGGTTCATGTCTGACTTGATGTTTAGGTTCATGTTTGACCTGGTTTCAATCAATGGGTTCATGTCTGACTCGAAGTTTAGGTTCATGTTTGACCTAGTTTCAAACAACGGGTTCATGTCTGACTCGAAGTTTAGGTTCATGTTTGACCTGGTTTCAAACAACGGGTTCATGTCTGACTCGAAGTTTAGGTTCAGGTTTGACCTGGTTTCAAACGACGGCTTCATGTCTGACTCGAAGCTTAAGTTCATGTTTGACCTGGTTCAAATGACGAGTTCATATCAGACTCGAAGTTTAGGTTCATGTTTGACCTAGTTTCAAACAACGGGTTCAAGTCTGACTCGAAGTTTAGTTTCATGTTTGACCTGAGTTCCAACAACGGGTTCATGTCTGACTCGAAATTTAGGTTCATGTTTGACCTAGTTTCAAACAACGGCTTCATGTTTGACTCAAAGTTTAGGTTCAGGTTTGACCTGGTTTCAAACGACGGGTTCATGTCTGACTCGAAACTTAGGTTCATGTTTGACCTGGTTCAAATGACGGGTTCATGTCTGACTCGAAGTTTAGGTTCATGTTTGACCTGGTTTCAAACAACAGGTTCTTGTCTGACTCGAAGTTTAGTTTCATGTTTGACCTGAGTTCCAACAACGGGTTCATGTCTGACTCGAAGTTTAGGTTCATGTTTGACCTAGATTCAAACAACGGGTTCATGTCTGACTCGAAGTTTAGTTTCATGTTTGACCTGAGTTCCAACAACGGGTTCATGTCTGACTCGAAGTTTAGGTTCTTGTTTGACCTGGTTTCAAACAACGGGTTCATGTCTGACTCGAAGTTTAGGTTCATGTTTGACCTGGTTTCAAACGACGGGTTCATGTCTGACTTGATGTTTAGGTTCATGTTTGACCTGGTTTCAATCAATGGGTTCATGTCTGACTCGAAGTTTAGGTTCATGTTTGACCTAGTTTCAAACAACGGGTTCATGTCTGACTCGAAGTTTAGGTTCATGTTTGACCTGGTTTCAAACAACGGGTTCATGTCTGACTCGAAGTTTAGGTTCATGTTTGACCTGAGTTCCAACAATGGGTTCATGTCTGACTCGAAGTTTAGGTTCATGTTTGACCTAGTTTCAAACAACGGGTTCATGTCTGACTCAAAGTTTAGGTTCAGGTTTTACCTGGTTTCAAACGACGGGTTCATGTTTGACTCGAAACTTAGGTTCATGTTTGACCTGGTTCAAATGACGGGTTCATGTCTGACTCGAAGTTTAGGTTCATGTTTGACCTGGTTTCAAACAACAGGTTCATGTCTGACTCGAAGTTTAGTTTCATGTTTGACCTGAGTTCCAACAACGGGTTCATGTCTGACTCGAAGTTTAGGTTCATGTTTGACCTGGTTTCAAACGACGGGTTCATGTCTGACTTAATGTTTAGGTTCATGTTTGTCCTGGTTTCAAACAACGGGTTCATGTCTGACTCGAAGTTTAGTTTCATGTTTGACCTGAGTTCCAACAACGGGTTCATGTCTGACTCGAAGTTTAGGTTCATGTTTGACCTGGTTTCAAACAACGGGTTCATGTCTGACTCGAAGTTTAAGTTCATGTTTGACCTGGCTTCAAATGACGGGTTAATGTCTGACTCGGAGTTTAGGTTAATGTTTGACCTGGTTTCAAACAACAGGTTCATGTCTGACTCGAAGTTTAGGTTCATGTTTGACCTGGTTTCAAACAAAGGGTTCATGTCTGACTCGAAGTTTAGGTTCATGTTTGACCTGGTTTCAAACGACGGGTTCATGTCTGACTTGATGTTTAGGTTCATGTTTGACCTGGTTTCAATCAATGGGTTCATGTCTGACTCGAAGTTTAGGTTCATGTTTGACCTAGTTTCAAACAACGGGTTCATGTCTGACTCGAAGTTTAGGTTCATGTTTGACCTGGTTTCAAACAACGGGTTCATGTCTGACTCGAAGTTTAGGTTCAGGTTTGACCTGGTTTCAAACGACGGCTTCATGTCTGACTCGAAGCTTAAGTTCATGTTTGACCTGGTTCAAATGACGAGTTCATATCAGACTCGAAGTTTAGGTTCATGTTTGACCTAGTTTCAAACAACGGGTTCAAGTCTGACTCGAAGTTTAGTTTCATGTTTGACCTGAGTTCCAACAACGGGTTCATGTCTGACTCGAAGTTTAGGTTCATGTTTGACCTAGTTTCAAACAACGGGTTCATGTCTGACTCAAAGTTTAGGTTCAGGTTTTACCTGGTTTCAAACGACGGGTTCATGTCTGACTCGAAACTTAGGTTCATGTTTGACCTGGTTCAAATGACGGGTTCATGTCTGACTCGAAGTTTAGGTTCATGTTTGACCTGGTTTCAAACAACAGGTTCATGTCTGACTCGAAGTTTAGTTTCATGTTTGACCTGAGTTCCAACAACGGGTTCATGTCTGACTCGAAGTTTAGGTTCATGTTTGACCTGGTTTCAAACAACGGGTTCATGTCTGACTTGATGTTTAGGTTAATGTTTGTCCTGGTTTCAAACAACGGGTTCATGTCTGACTCGAAGTTTAGTTTCATGTTTGACCTGAGTTCCAACAACGGGTTCATGTCTGACTCGAAGTTTAGGTTCATGTTTGACCTGGTTTCAAACAACGGGTTCATGTCTGACTCGAAGTTTAGGTTCAGGTTTGACCTGGTTTCAAACGACGGGTTCATGTCTGACTCGAAGCTTAAGTTCATGTTTGACCTGGTTCAAATGACGAGTTCATGTCAGACTCGAAGTTTAGGTTCATGTTTGACCTAGTTTCAAACAACGGGTTCAAGTCTGACTCGAAGTTTAGTTTCATGTTTGACCTGAGTTCCAACAACGGGTTCATGTCTGACTCGAAGTTTAGTTTCATGTTTGACCTGAGTTCCAACAACGGGTTCATGTCTGACTCGAAGTTTAGGTTCATGTTTGACCTGGTTACAAACAACGGGTTCATGTCTGACTCGAAGTTTAAGTTCATGTTTGACCTGGCTTCAAATGACGGGTTCATGTCTGACTCGGAGTTTAGGTTAATGTTTGACCTGGTTTCAAACAACAGGTTCATGTCTGACTCGAAGTTTAGGTTCATGTTTGACCTGGTTTCAAACAACGGGTTCATGTCTGACTCGAAGTTTAGGTTCAGGTTTGACCTGGTTTCAAACGACGGGTTCATGTCTGACTCGAAGCTTAAGTTCATGTTTGACCTTGGTTCAAATGACGAGTTCATGTCAGACTCGAAGTTTAGGTTCATGTTTGACCTAGTTTTAAACAACGGGTTCATGTCTGACTCGAAGCTTAGGTTCATGTTTGACCTGGTTCAAATGACGGGTTCATGTCTGACTCGAAGTTTAGGTTCATGTTTGACCTGGTTTCAAACAACGGGTTCATGTCTGACTCAAAGTTTAGGTTCATGTTTGACCTGGTTTCAAACGACGGGTTCATGTCTGACTTGATGTTTAGGTTCATGTTTGACCTGGTTTCAATCAATGGGTTCATGTCTGACTCGAAGTTTAGGTTCATGTTTGACCTAGTTTCAAACAACGGGTTCATGTCTGACTCGAAGTTTAGGTTCATGTTTGACATGGTTTCAAACAACGGGTTCATGTCTGACTCGAAGTTTAGGTTCAGGTTTGACCTGGTTTCAAACGACGGGTTCATGTCTGACTCGAAGCTTAAGTTCATGTTTGACCTGGTTCAAATGACGAGTTCATGTCAGACTCGAAGTTTAGGTTCATGTTTGACCTAGTTTCAATCAACGGGTTCAAGTCTGACTCGAAGTTTAGTTTTATGTTTGACCTGAGTTCCAACAACGGGTTCATGTCTGACTCGAAGTTTAGGTTCATGTTTGACCTAGTTTCAAACAACGGGTTCATGTCTGACTCAAAGTTTAGGTTCAGGTTTGACCAGGTTTCAAACGACGGGTTCATGTCTGACTCAAAACTTAGGTTCATGTTTGACCTGGTTCAAATGACGGGTTCATGTATGACTCGAAGTTTAGGTTCATGTTTGACCTGGTTTCAAACAACAGGTTCATGTCTGACTCGAAGTTTAGTTTCATGTTTGACTTGAGTTCCAACAACGGGTTCATGTCTGACTCGAAGTTTAGGTTCATGTTTGACCTGGTTTCAAACGACGGGATCATGTCTGACTTGATGTTTAGGTTCATGTTTGTCCTGGTTTCAAACAACGGGTTCATGTCTGACTCGAAGTTTAGGTTCATGTTTGACCTAGATTCAAACAACGGGTTCATGTCTGACTCGAAGTTTAGGTTCATGTTTGACCTGGTTTCAAACAACGGGTTCATGTCTGACTCGAAGTTTAAGTTCATGTTTGGCCTGGCTTCAAATGACGGGTTCAAGTCTGACTCGAAGTTTAGGTTCATGTTTGACTTGGTTTCAAACAACAGGTTCATGTCTGACTCGAAGTTTAGGTTCATGTTTGACCTGGTTTCAAACAACGGGTTCATGTCTGACTCGAAGTTTAGGTTCATGTTTGACCTGGTTTCAAACAACGGGTTCATGTCTGACTCGAAGTTTAAGTTCATGTTTGACCTGGCTTCAAATGATGGGTTCATGTCTGACTCGGAGTTTAGGTTCATGTTTGACCTGGTTTCAAACAACAGGTTCATGTCTGACTCGAAGTTTAGGTTCATGTTTGATCTGGTTTCAAACAACGGGTTCATGTCTGACTCGAAGTTTAGGTCCAGGTTTGACCTGGTTTCAAACGACGGGTTCATGTCTGACTCGAAGCTTAAGTTCATGTTTGACCTGGTTCAAATGACGAGTTCATGTCAGACTCGAAGTTTAGGTTCATGGTTGACCTAGTTTCAAACAACGGGTTCAAGTCTGACTCGAAGTTTAGTTTCATGTTTGACCTGAGTTCCAACAACGGGTTCATGTCTGACTCGAAGTTTAGTTTCATGTTTGACCTGAGTTCCAACAACGGGTTCATGTCTGACTCGAAGTTTAGGTTCATGTTTGACCTGGTTACAAACAACGGGTTCATGTCTGACTCGAAGTTTAAGTTCATGTTTGACCTGGCTTCAAATGACGGGTTAATGTCTGACTCGGAGTTTAGGTTAATGTTTGACCTGGTTTCAAACAACAGGTTCATGTCTGACTCGAAGTTTAGGTTCATGTTTGACCTGGTTTCAAACAACGGGTTCATGTCTGACTCGAAGTTTAGGTTCAGGTTTGACCTGGTTTCAAACGACGGGTTCATGTCTGACTCGAAGCTTAAGTTCATGTTTGACCTGGTTCAAATGACGAGTTCATGTCAGACTCGAAGTTTAGGTTCATGTTTGACCTAGTTTCAAACAACGGGTTCATGTCTGACTCGAAGCTTAGGTTCATGTTTGACCTGGTTCAAATGACGGGTTCATGTCTGACTCGAAGTTTAGGTTCATGTTTGACCTGGTTTCAAACAACGGGTTCATGTCTGACTCAAAGTTTAGGTTCATGTTTGACCTGGTTTCAAACGACGGGTTCATGTCTGACTTGATGTTTAGGTTCATGTTTGACCTGGTTTCAATCAATGGGTTCATGTCTGACTCGAAGTTTAGGTTCATGTTTGACCTAGTTTCAAACAACGGGTTCATGTCTGACTCGAAGTTTAGGTTCATGTTTGACCTGGTTTCAAACAACGGGTTCATGTCTGACTCGAAGTTTAGGTTCAGGTTTGACCTGGTTTCAAACGACGGGTTCATGTCTGACTCGAAGCTTAAGTTCATGTTTGACCTGGTTCAAATGACGAGTTCATGTCAGACTCGAAGTTTAGGTTCATGTTTGACCTAGTTTCAATCAACGGGTTCAAGTCTGACTCGAAGTTTAGTTTTATGTTTGACCTGAGTTCCAACAACGGGTTCATGTCTGACTCGAAGTTTAGGTTCATGTTTGACCTAGTTTCAAACAACGGGTTCATGTCTGACTCAAAGTTTAGGTTCAGGTTTGACCAGGTTTCAAACGACGGGTTCATGTCTGACTCGAAACTTAGGTTCATGTTTGACCTGGTTCAAATGACGGGTTCATGTATGACTCGAAGTTTAGGTTCATGTTTGACCTGGTTTCAAACAACAGGTTCATGTCTGACTCGAAGTTTAGTTTCATGTTTGACCTGAGTTCCAACAACGGGTTCATGTCTTACTCGAAGTTTAGGTTCATGTTTGACCTGGTTTCAAACGACGGGTTCATGTCTGACTTGATGTTTAGGTTCATGTTTGTCCTGGTTTCAAACAACGGGTTCATGTCTGACTCGAAGTTTAGGTTCATGTTTGACCTAGATTCAAACAACGGGTTCATGTCTGACTCGAAGTTTAGGTTCATGTTTGACCTGGTTTCAAACAACGGGTTCATGTCTGACTCGAAGTTTAGGTTCAGGTTTGACCTGGTTTCAAACGACGGGTTCATGTCTGACTCGAAGCTTAAGTTCATGTTTGACCTGGTTCAAATGACGAGTTCATGTCAGACTCGAAGTTTAGGTTCATGTTTGACCTAGTTTCAAACAACGGGTTCATGTCTGACTCGAAGCTTAGGTTCATGTTTGACCTGGTTCAAATGACGGGTTCATGTCTGACTCGAAGTTTAGGTTCATGTTTGACCTGGTTTCAAACAACGGGTTCATGTCTGACTCAAAGTTTAGGTTCATGTTTGACCTGGTTTCAAACGACGGGTTCATGTCTGACTTGATGTTTAGGTTCATGTTTGACCTGGTTTCAATCAATGGGTTCATGTCTGACTCGAAGTTTAGGTTCATGTTTGACCTAGTTTCAAACAACGGGTTCATGTCTGACTCGAAGTTTAGGTTCATGTTTGACCTGGTTTCAAACAACGGGTTCATGTCTGACTCGAAGTTTAGGTTCAGGTTTGACCTGGTTTCAAACGACGGGTTCATGTCTGACTCGAAGCTTAAGTTCATGTTTGACCTGGTTCAAATGACGAGTTCATGTCAGACTCGAAGTTTAGGTTCATGTTTGACCTAGTTTTAATCAACGGGTTCAAGTCTGACTCGAAGTTTAGTTTTATGTTTGACCTGAGTTCCAACAACGGGTTCATGTCTGACTCGAAGTTTAGGTTCATGTTTGACCTAGTTTCAAACAACGGGTTCATGTCTGACTCAAAGTTTAGGTTCAGGTTTGACCAGGTTTCAAACGACGGGTTCATGTCTGACTCGAAACTTAGGTTCATGTTTGACCTGGTTCAAATGACGGGTTCATGTATGACTCGAAGTTTAGGTTCATGTTTGACCTGGTTTCAAACAACAGGTTCATGTCTGACTCGAAGTTTAGTTTCATGTTTGACCTGAGTTCCGACAACGGGTTCATGTCTGACTCGAAGTTTAGGTTCATGTTTGACCTGGTTTCAAACGACGGGTTCATGTCTGACTTGATGTTTAGGTTCATGTTTGTCCTGGTTTCAAACAACGGGTTCATGTCTGACTCGAAGTTTAGGTTCATGTTTGACCTAGATTCAAACAACGGGTTCATGTCTGACTCGAAGTTTAGGTTCATGTTTGACCTGGTTTCAAACAACGGGTTCATGTCTTACTCGAAGTTTAAGTTCATGTTTGACCTTGCTTCAAATGACGGGTTCAAGTCTGACTCGAAGTTTAGGTTCATGTTTGACTTGGTTTCAAACAACAGGTTCATGTCTGACTCGAAGTTTAGGTTCATGTTTGACCTGGTTTCAAACAACGGGTTCATGTCTGACTCGAAGTTTAGGTTCATGTTTGACCTGGTTTCAAACAACGGGTTCATGTCTGACTCGAAGTTTAAGTTCATGTTTGACCTGGCTTCAAATGACGGGTTCATGTCTGACTCGGAGTTTAGGTTCATGTTTGACCTGGTTTCAAACAACAGGTTCATGTCTGACTCGAAGTTTAGGTTCATGTTTGATCTGGTTTCAAACAACGGGTTCATGTCTGACTCGAAGTTTAGGTCCAGGTTTGACATGGTTTCAAACGACGGGTTCATGTCTGACTCGAAGCTTAAGTTCATGTTTGACCTGGTACAAATGACGAGTTCATGTTAGACTCGAAGTTTAGGTTCATGTTTGACCTAGTTTCAAACAACGGGTTCAAGTCTGACTCGAAGCTTAGGTTCATGTTTGACCTGGTTCAAATGACGGGTTCATGTCTGACTCGAAGTTTAGGTTCATGTTTGACCTGGTTTCAAACAACGGGTTCATGTCTGACTCAAAGTTTAGGTTCATGTTTGACCTGGTTTCAAACGACGGGTTCATGTCTGACTTGATGTTTAGGTTCATGTTTGACCTGGTTTCAATCAATGGGTTCATGTCTGACTCGAAGTTTAGGTTCATGTTTGACCTAGTTTCAAACAACGGGTTCATGTCTGACTCGAAGTTTAGGTTCATGTTTGACCTGGTTTCAAACAACGGGTTCATGTCTGACTCGAAGTTTAGGTTCAGGTTTGACCTGGTTTCAAACGACGGGTTCATGTCTGACTCGAAGCTTAAGTTCATGTTTGACCTGGTTCAAATGACGCGTTCATGTCAGACTCGAAGTTTAGGTTCATGTTTGACCTAGTTTTAATCAATGGGTTCAAGTCTGACTCGAAGTTTAGTTTTATGTTTGACCTGAGTTCCAACAACGGGTTCATGTCTGACTCGAAGTTTAGGTTCATGTTTGACCTAGTTTCAAACAACGGGTTCATGTCTGACTCAAAGTTTAGGTTCAGGTTTGACCAGGTTTCAAACGACGGGTTCATGTCTGACTCGAAACTTAGGTTCATGTTTGACCTGGTTCAAATGACGGGTTCATGTATGACTCGAAGTTTAGGTTCATGTTTGACCTGGTTTCAAACAACAGGTTCATGTCTGACTCGAAGTTTAGTTTCATGTTTTACCTGAGTTCCAACAACGGGTTCATGTCTGACTCGAAGTTTAGGTTCATGTTTGACCTGGTTTCAAACGACGGGTTCATGTCTGACTTGATGTTTAGGTTCATGTTTGTCCTGGTTTCAAACAACGGGTTCATGTCTGACTCGAAGTTTAGGTTCATGTTTGACCTAGATTCAAACAACGGGTTCATGTCTGACTCGAAGTTTAGGTTCATGTTTGACCTGGTTTCAAACAACGGGTTCATGTCTTACTCGAAGTTTAAGTTCATGTTTGACCTTGCTTCAAATGACGGGTTCAAGTCTGACTCGAAGTTTAGGTTCATGTTTGACTTGGTTTCAAACAACAGGTTCATGTCTGACTCGAAGTTTAGGTTCATGTTTGACCTGGTTTCAAACAACGGGTTCATGTCTGACTCGAAGTTTAGGTTCATGTTTGACCTGGTTTCAAACAACGGGTTCATGTCTGACTCGAAGTTTAAGTTCATGTTTGACCTGGCTTCAAATGACGGGTTCATGTCTGACTCGGAGTTTAGGTTCATGTTTGACCTGGTTTCAAACAACAGGTTCATGTCTGACTCGAAGTTTAGGTTCATGTTTGATCTGGTTTCAAACAACGGGTTCATGTCTGACTCGAAGTTTAGGTCCAGGTTTGACCTGGTTTCAAACGACGGGTTCATGTCTGACTCGAAGCTTAAGTTCATGTTTGACCTGGTACAAATGACGAGTTCATGTTAGACTCGAAGTTTAGGTTCATGTTTGACCTAGTTTCAAACAACGGGTTCAAGTCTGACTCGAAGTTTAGTTTCATGTTTGACCTGAGTTCCAACAACGGGTTCATGTCTGACTCGAAGTTTAGGTTCATGTTTGACCTGGTTTCAAACAACGGGTTCATGTCTGACTCGAAGTTTAGGTTCATGTTTGACCTGGTTTCAAACAACGGGTTCATGTCTGACTTGATGTTTAGGTTCATGTTTGTCCTGGTTTCAAACAACGGGTTCATGTCTGACTCGAAGTTTAGGTTCATGTCTGACCTAGTTTCAAACAACGGGTTCATGTCTGACTCGAAGTCTAGGTTCATGTTTGACTTGGTTTCAAACAACGGGTTCATGTCTGACTCGAAGTTTAAGTTCGTGTTTGACCTGGCTTCAAATGACGGGTTCATGTCTGACTCGAAGCTTAGGTTCATGTTTGACCTGGTTTCAAACAACAGGTTCATGTCTGACTCGAAGTTTAGGTTCATGTTTAACCTAGTTTCAAACAACGGGTTCATGTCTGACTCAAAGTTTAGGTTCAGGTTTGACCTGGTTTCAAACGACGGGTTCATGTCTGACTCGAAACTTAGGTTCATGTTTGACCCGGTTCAAATGACGGGTTCATGTCTGACTCGAAGTTTAGGTTCATGTTTGACCTGGTTTCAAACAACTGGTTCATGTCTGACTCGAAGTTTAGTTTCATGTTTGACCTGAGTTCCAACAACGGGTTCATGTCTGACTCGAAGTTTAGGTTCATGTTTGACCTGGTTTCAAACGACGGGTTCATGTCTGACTTGATGTTTAGGTTCATGTTTGTCCTGGTTTCAAACAAAGGGTTCATGTCTGACTCGAAGTTTAGGTTCATGTTTGACCTAGTTTCAAACAACGGGTTCATGTCTGACTCGAAGTTTAGGTTCATGTTTGACCTGGTTTCAAACAACGGGTTCATGTCTGACTCGAAGTTTAAGTTCATGTTTGACCTGGCTTCAAATGACGGGTTCATGTCTGACTCGAAGTTTAGGTTCATGTTTGACCTGGTTTCAAACAACAGGTTCATGTCTGACTCGAAGTTTAGGTTCATGTTTGACCTGGTTTCAAACAACTGGTTCATGTCTGACTCGAAGTTAGGTTCAGGTTTGACCTGGTTTTAAACGACGGGTTCATGTCTGACTCGAAGCTTAGGTTCATGTTTAACCTGGTTCAAATGACGGGTTCATGTCTGACTCGAAGTTTAGGTTCATGTTTGACCTGGTTTCAAACAACGGGTTCATGTCTGACTCAAAGTTTCGGTTCATGTTTGACCTAGTTTCAAACGACGGGTTCATGTCTGACTTGATGTTTAGGTTCATGTTTGTCCTGGTTTCAAACAACGGGTTCATGTCTGACTCGAAGTTTAGGTTCATGTTTGACCTTGTTTCAAACAACGGTTTCATGTCTGACTCGAAGTTTAGGTTCATGTTTGACCTGGTTTCAAACAACGGGTTCATGTCTGACTCGAAGTCTAGGTTCATGTTTGACTTGGTTTCAAACAACGGGTTCATGTCTGACTCGAAGTTTAAGTTCGTGTTTGACCTGGCTTCAAATGACGGGTTCATGTCTGACTCGAAGCTTAGGTTCATGTTTGACCTGGTTTCAAACAACAGGTTCATGTCTGACTCGAAGTTTAGGTTCATGTTTAACCTAGTTTCAAACAACGGGTTCATGTCTGACTCAAAGTTTAGGTTCAGGTTTGACCTGGTTTCAAACGACGGGTTCATGTCTGACTCGAAACTTAGGTTCATGTTTGACCCGGTTCAAATGACGGGTTCATGTCTGACTCGAAGTTTAGGTTCATGTTTGACCTGGTTTCAAACAACTGGTTCATGTCTGACTCGAAGTTTAGTTTCATGTTTGACCTGAGTTCCAACAACGGGTTCATGTCTGACTCGAAGTTTAGGTTCATGTTTGACCTGGTTTCAAACGACGGGTTCATGTCTGACTTGATGTTTAGGTTCATGTTTGTCCTGGTTTCAAACAAAGGGTTCATGTCTGACTCGAAGTTTAGGTTCATGTTTGACCTAGTTTCAAACAACGGGTTCATGTCTGACTCGAAGTTTAGGTTCATGTTTGACCTGGTTTCAAACAACGGGTTCATGTCTGACTCGAAGTTTAAGTTCATGTTTGACCTGGCTTCAAATGACGGGTTCATGTCTGACTCGAAGTTTAGGTTCATGTTTGACCTGGTTTCAAACAACAGGTTCATGTCTGACTCGAAGTTTAGGTTCATGTTTGACCTGGTTTCAAACAACGGGTTCATGTCTGACTCGAAGTTTAGGTTCAGGTTTGACCTGGTTTTAAACGACGGGTTCATGTCTGACTCGAAGCTTAGGTTCATGTTTGACCTGGTTCAAATGACGGGTTCATGTCTGACTCGAAGTTTAGGTTCATGTTTGACCTGGTTTCAAACAACGGGTTCATGTCTGACTCAAAGTTTCGGTTCATGTTTGACCTAGTTTCAAACGACGGGTTCATGTCTGACTTGATGTTTAGGTTCATGTTTGTCCTGGTTTCAAACAACGGGTTCATGTCTGACTCGAAGTTTAGGTTCATGTTTGACCTTGTTTCAAACAACGGTTTCATGTCTGACTCGAAGTTTAGGTTCATGTTTGACCTGGTTTCAAACAACGGGTTCATGTCTGACTCGAAGTTTAAGTTCATGTTTGACCTGACTTCAAATGACGGGTTCATGTCTGACTCGAAGTTTAGGTTCATGTTTGACCTGGTTTCAAACAACAGGTTCATGTCTGACTCGAAGTTTAGGTTCATGTTTGACCTGGTTTCAAACAACGGGTTCCTGTCTGACTCGAAGTTTAGGTTCATGTTTGACCTGGTTTCAAACAACGGGTTCATGTCTGACTCGAAGTTTAAGTTCATGTTTGACCAGGCTTCAAATGACGGGTTCATGTCTGACTCGGAGTTTAGGTTAATGTTTTACCTGGTTTCAAACAACAGGTTCATGTCTGACTCGAAGTTTAGGTTCATGTTTGACCTGGTTTCAAACGACGGGTTCATGTCTGACTCGAAACTTAGGTTCATGTTTGACCTGGTTCAAATGACGGGTTCATGTCTGACTCGAAGTTTAGGTTCGTGTTTGACCTGGTTTCAACAACGGGTTCATGTCTGACTCGAAGTTTAGGTTCATGTTTGACCTGGTTTCAAACGACGGGTTCATGTCTGACTCGAAGTTTAGTTTCATGTTTGACCTGAGTTCCAACAACGGGTTCATGTCTGACTCGAAGTTTAGGTTCATGTTTGACCTAGTTTAAAACGACGGGTTCATGTCTGACTTGATGTTTAGGTTCATGTTTGTCCTGGTTTCAAACAACGGGTTCATGTCTGACACGAAGTTTAGGTTCATGTTTGACCTAGTTTCAAACAACGGGTTCATGTCTGACTCGAAGTTTAGGTTCATGTTTGACCTGGTTTCAAACAACTGGTTCATGTCTGACTCGAAGTTTAAGTTCATGTTTGACCTGGCTTCAAATGACGGGTTCATGTATGACTCGAAGTTTAGGTTCATGTTTGACCTGGTTTCAAACAACAGGTTCATGTCTGACTCGAAGTTTAGGTTCATGTTTGACCTGGTTTCAAACAACGGGTTCATGTCTGACTCGAAGTTTAGGCTCAGGTTTGACCTGGTTTCAAACGACGGGTTCATGTCTGACTCGAAGCTTAGGTTCATGTTTGACCTGGTTCAAATGATGGGTTCATGTCTGACTCGAAGTTTAGGTTCATGTTTGACCTGGTTTCAAACAACGGGTTCATGTCTGACTCAAAGTTTAGGCTCAGGTTTGACCTGGTTTCAAACGACGGGTTCATGTCTGACTCGAAGCTTAAGTTCATGTTTGACCTGGTTCAAATGACGAGTTCATGTAAGACTCGAAGTTTAGGTTCATGTTTGACCTAGTTTCAAACAACAGGTTCAAGTCTGACTCGAAGTTTAGTTTCATGTTTGACCTGAGTTCCAACAACGGGTTCATGTCTGACTCGAAGTTTAGGTTCATGTTTGACCTGGTTTCAAACAACGGGTTCATGTCTGACTCGAAGTTTAGGTTCATGTTTGACCTGGTTTCAAACAACGGGTTCATGTCTGACTTGATGTTTAGGTTCATGTTTGTCCTGGTTTCAAACAACAGGTTCATGTCTGACTCGAAGTTTAGGTTCATGTTTAACCTAGTTTCAAACAACGGGTTCATGTCTGACTCAAAGTTTAGGTTCAGGTTTGACCTGGTTTCAAACGACGGGTTCATGTCTGACTCGAAACTTAGGTTCATGTTTGACCTAGTTCAAATGACGGGTTCATGTCTGACTCGAAGTTTAGGTTCATGTTTGACCTGGTTTCAAACAACTGGTTCATGTCTGACTCGAAGTTTAGTTTCATGTTTGACCTGAGTTCCAACAACGGGTTCATGTCTGACTCGAAGTTTAGGTTCATGTTTGACCTGGTTTCAAACGACGGGTTCATGTCTGACTTGATGTTTAGGTTCATGTTTGTCCTGGTTTCAAACAACGGGTTCATGTCTGACTCGAAGTTTAGGTTCATGTTTGACCTAGTTTCAAACAACGGGTTCATGTCTGACTCGAAGTTTAGGTTCATGTTTGACCTGGTTTCAAACAACGGGTTCATGTCTGACTTGAAGTTTAAGTTCATGTTTGACCCGGCTTCAAATGACGGGTTCATGTCTGACTCGAAGTTTAGGTTCATGTTTGACCTGGTTTCAAACAACAGGTTCATGTCTGACTCGAAGTTTAGGTTCATGTTTGACCTGGTTTCAAACAACGGGTTCATGTCTGACTCGAAGTTTAGGTTCAGGTTTGACCTGGTTTCAAACGACGGGTTCATGTCTGACTCGAAGCTTAGGTTCATGTTTGACCTGGTTCAAATGACGGGTTCATGTCTGACTCGAAGTTTAGGTTCTTGTTTGACCTGGTTTCAAACAACGGGTTCATGTCTGACTCAAAGTTTAGGTTCATGTTTGACCTAGTTTCAAACGACGGGTTCATGTCTGACTTGATGTTTAGGTTCATGTTTGTCCTGGTTTCAAACAACGGGTTCATGTCTGACTCGAAGTTTAGGTTCATGTTTGACCTAGTTTCAAACAACGGGTTCATGTCTGACTCGAAGTTTAGGTTCATGTTTGACCTGGTTTCAAACAACGGGTTCATGTCTGACTCGAAGTTTAGGTCCAGGTTTGACCTGGTTTCAAACGACGGGTTCATGTCTGACTCGAAGCTTAAGTTCATGTTTGACCTGGTACAAATGACGAGTTCATGTCAAACTCGAAGTTTAGGTTCATGTTTGACCTAGTTTCAAACAACGGGTTCAAGTCTGACTCGAAGTTTAGTTTCATGTTTGACCTGAGTTCCAACAACGGGTTCATGTCTGACTCGAAGTTTAGGTTCATGTTTGACCTGGTTTCAAACAACGGGTTCATGTCTGACTCGAAGTTTAGGTTCATGTTTGACCTGGTTTCAAACAACGGGTTCATGTCTGACTCAAAGTTTAGGTTCTTGTTTGACCTGGTTTCAAACGACGGGTTCATGTCTGACTCGAAGTTTAAGTTCATGTTTGTCCTGGCTTCAAATGACGGGTTCATGTCTGACTCGAAGTTTAGGTTCATGTTTGACCTAGTTTCAAACAACGGGTTCATGTCTGACTCGAAGTTTAGGTTCATGTTTGACCTGGTTTCAAACAACGGGTTCATGTCTGACTCGAAGTTTAGGTCCAGGTTTGACCTGGTTTCAAACGACGGGTTCATGTCTGACTCGAAGCTTAAGTTCATGTTTGACCTGGTACAAATGACGAGTTCATGTCAAACTCGAAGTTTAGGTTCATGTTTGACCTAGTTTCAAACAACGGGTTCAAGTCTGACTCGAAGTTTAGTTTCATGTTTGACCTGAGTTCCAACAACGGGTTCATGTCTGACTCGAAGTTTAGGTTCATGTTTGACCTGGTTTCAAACAACGGGTTCATGTCTGACTCGAAGTTTAGGTTCATGTTTGACCTGGTTTCAAACAACGGGTTCATGTCTGACTTGATGTTTAGGTTCATGTTTGTCCTGGTTTCAAACAACGAGTTCATGTCTGACTCGAAGTTTAGGTTCATGTCTGACCTAGTTTCAAACAACGGGTTCATGTCTGACTCGAAGTCTAGGTTCATGTTTGACTTGGTTTCAAACAACGGGTTCATGTCTGACTCGAAGTTTAAGTTCGTGTTTGACCTGGCTTCAAATGACGGGTTCATGTCTGACTCGAAGTTTAGGTTCATGTTTGACCTGGTTTCAAACAACAGGTTCATGTCTGACTCGAAGTTTAGGTTCATGTTTAACCTAGTTTCAAACAACGGGTTCATGTCTGACTCAAAGTTTAGGTTCAGGTTTGACCTGGTTTCAAACGACGGGTTCATGTCTGACTCGAAACTTAGGTTCATGTTTGACCCGGTTCAAATGACGGGTTCATGTCTGACTCGAAGTTTAGGTTCATGTTTGACCTGGTTTCAAACAACTGGTTCATGTCTGACTCGAAGTTTAGTTTCATGTTTGACCTGAGTTCCAACAACGGGTTCATGTCTGACTCGAAGTTTAGGTTCATGTTTGACCTGGTTTCAAATGACGGGTTCATGTCTGACTTGATGTTTAGGTTCATGTTTGTCCTGGTTTCAAACAACGGGTTCATGTCTGACTCGAAGTTTAGGTTCATGTTTGACCTAGTTTCAAACAACGGGTTCATGTCTGACTCGAAGTTTAGGTTCATGTTTGACCTGGTTTCAAACAACGGGTTCATGTCTGACTCGAAGTTTAAGTTCATGTTTGACCTGGCTTCAAATGACGGGTTCATGTCTGACTCAAAGTTTAGGTTCATGTTTGACCTGGTTTCAAACAACAGGTTCATGTCTGACTCGAAGTTTAGGTTCATGTTTGACCTGGTTTCAAACAACGGGTTCATGTCTGACTCGAAGTTTAGGTTCAGGTTTGACCTGGTTTCAAACGACGGGTTCATGTCTGACTCGAAGCTTAGGTTCATGTTTGACCTGGTTCAAATGACGGGTTCATGTCTGACTCGAAGTTTAGGTTCATGTTTGACCTGGTTTCAAACAACGGGTTCATGTCTGACTCAAAGTTTAGGTTCATGTTTGACCTAGTTTCAAACGACGGGTTCATGTCTGACTTGATGTTTAGGTTCATGTTTGTCCTGGTTTCAAACAACGGGTTCATGCCTGACTCGAAGTTTAGGTTCATGTTTGACCTAGTTTCAAACAACGGATTCATGTCTGACTCGAAGTTTAGGTTCATGTTTGACCTGGTTTCAAACAACGGGTTCATGTCTGACTCGAAGTTTAAGTTCATGTTTGACCTGACTTCAAATGACGGGTTCATGTCTGACTCGAAGTTTAGGTTCATGTTTGACCTGGTTTCAAACAATAGGTTCATGTCTGACTCGAAGTTTAGGTTCATGTTTGACCTGGTTTCAAACAACGGGTTCATGTCTGACTCGAAGTTTAGGTTCATGTTAGACCTGGTTTCAAACAACGGGTTCATGTCTGACTCGAAGTTTAAGTTCATGTTTGACCAGGCTTCAAATGACGGGTTCATGTCTGACTCGGAGTTTAGGTTAATGTTTTACCTGGTTTCAAACAACAGGTTCATGTCTGACTCGAAGTTTAGGTTCATGTTTGACCTGGTTTCAAACAACAGGTTCATGTCTGACTCGAAGTTTAGGTTCATGTTTAACCTAGTTTCAAACAACGGGTTCATGTCTGACTCAAAGTTTAGGTTCAGGTTTGACCTGGTTTTAAACGACGGGTTCATGTCTGACTCGAAACTTAGGTTCATGTTTGACCTGGTTCAAATGACGGGTTCATGTCTGACTCGAAGTTTAGGTTCATGTTTGACCTGGTTTCAACAACGGGTTCATGTCTGACTCGAAGTTTAGGTTCATGTTTGACCTGGTTTCAAACGACGGGTTCATGTCTGACTTGATGTTTAGGTTCATGTTTGTCCTGGTTTCAAACAACGGGTTCATGTCTGACACGAAGTTTAGGTTCATGTTTGACCTAGTTTCAAACAACGGGTTCATGTCTGACTCGAAGTTTAGGTTCATGTTTGACCTGGTTTCAAACAACTGGTTCATGTCTGACTCGAAGTTTAAGTTCATGTTTGACCTGGCTTCAAATGACGGGTTCATGTCTGACTCGAAGTTTAGGTTCATGTTTGACCTGGTTTCAAACAACAGGTTCATGTCTGACTCGAAGTTTAGGTTCATGTTTGACCTGGTTTCAAACAACGGGTTCATGTCTGACTAGAAGTTTAGGTTCAGGTTTGACCTGGTTTCAAACGACGGGTTCATGTCTGACTCGAAGTTTAGGTTCATGTTTGACCTAGTTTCAAACAACGGGTTCAAGTCTGACTCGAAGTTTAGTTTCATGTTTGACCTGAGTTCCAACAACGGGTTCATGTCTGACTCGAAGTTTAGGTTCATGTTTGACCTGGTTTCAAACAACGGGTTCATGTCTGACTCAAAGTTTAGGTTCATGTTTGACCTGGTTTCAAACAACGGGTTCATGTCTGACTTGATGTTTAGGTTCATGTTTGTCCTGGTTTCAAACAACGAGTTCATGTCTGACTCGAAGTTTAGGTTCATGTCTGACCTAGTTTCAAACAACGGGTTCATGTCTGACTCGAAGTCTAGGTTCATGTTTGACTTGGTTTCAAACAACGGGTTCATGTCTGACTCGAAGTTTAAGTTCGTGTTTGACCTGGCTTCAAATGACGGGTTCATGTCTGACTCGAAGTTTAGGTTCATGTTTGACCTGGTTTCAAACAACAGGTTCATGTCTGACTCGAAGTTTAGGTTCATGTTTAACCTAGTTTCAAACAACGGGTTCATGTCTGATTCAAAGTTTAGGTTCAGGTTTGACCTGGTTTCAAACGACGGGTTCATGTCTGACTCGAAACTTAGGTTCATGTTTGACCCGGTTCAAATGACGGGTTCATGTCTGACTCGAAGTTTAGGTTCATGTTTGACCTGGTTTCAAACAACTGGTTCATGTCTGACTCGAAGTTTAGTTTCATGTTTGACCTGAGTTCCAACAACGGGTTCATGTCTGACTCGAAGTTTAGGTTCATGTTTGACCTGGTTTCAAATGACGGGTTCATGTCTGACTTGATGTTTAGGTTCATGTTTGTCCTGGTTTCAAACAACGGGTTCATGTCTGACTCGAAGTTTAGGTTCATGTTTGACCTAGTTTCAAACAACGGGTTCATGTCTGACTCGAAGTTTAGGTTCATGTTTGACCTGGTTTCAAACAACGGGTTCATGTCTGACTCGAAGTTTAACTTCATGTTTGACCTGGCTTCAAATGACGGGTTCATGTCTGACTCGAAGTTTAGGTTCATGTTTGACCTGGTTTCAAACAACAGGTTCATGTCTGACTCGAAGTTTAGGTTCATGTTTGACCTGGTTTCAAACAACGGGTTCATGTCTGACTCGAAGTTTAGGTTCAGGTTTGACCTGGTTTCAAACGACGGGTTCATGTCAGACTCGAAGCTTAGGTTCAAGTTTGACCTGGTTCAAATGACGGGTTCATGTCTGACTCGAAGTTTAGGTTCATGTTTGACCTGGTTTCAAACAACAGGTTCATGTCTGACTCAAAGTTTAGGTTCATGTTTGACCTAGTTTCAAACGACGGGTTCATGTCTGACTTGATGTTTAGGTTCATGTTTGTCCTGGTTTCAAACAACGGGTTCATGTCTGACTCGAAGTTTAGGTTCATGTTTGACCTAGTTTCAAACAACGGATTCATGTCTGACTCGAAGTTTAGGTTCATGTTTGACCTGGTTTCAAACAACGGGTTCATGTATGACTCGAAGTTTAAGTTCATGTTTGACCTGACTTCAAATGACGGGTTCATGTCTGACTCGAAGTTTAGGTTCATGTTTGACCTGGTTTCAAACAATAGGTTCATGTCTGACTCGAAGTTTAGGTTCATGTTTGACCTGGTTTCAAACAACGGGTTCATGTCTGACTCGAAGTTTAGGTTCATGTTAGACCTGGTTTCAAACAACGGGTTCATGTCTGACTCGAAGTTTAAGTTCATGTTTGACCAGGCTTCAAATGACGGGTTCATGTCTGACTCCGAGTTTAGGTTAATGTTTTACCTGGTTTCAAACAACAGGTTCATGTCTGACTCGAAGTTTAGGTTCATGTTTGACCTGGTTTCAAACAACAGGTTCATGTCTGACTCGAAGTTTAGGTTCATGTTTAACCTAGTTTCAAACAACAGGTTCATGTCTGACTCAAAGTTTAGGTTCAGGTTTGACCTGGTTTTAAACGACGGGTTCATGTCTGACTCGAAACTTAGGTTCATGTTTGACCTGGTTCAAATGACGGGTTCATGTCTGACTCGAAGTTTAGGTTCATGTTTGACCTGGTTTCAACAACGGGTTCATGTCTGACTCGAAGTTTAGGTTCATGTTTGACCTGGTTTCAAACGACGGGTTCATGTCTGACTTGATGTTTAGGTTCATGTTTGTCCTGGTTTCAAACAACGGGTTCATGTCTGACACGAAGTTTAGGTTCATGTTTGACCTAGTTTCAAACAACGGGTTCATGTCTGACTCGAAGTTTAGGTTCATGTTTGACCTGGTTTCAAACAACTGGTTCATGTCTGACTCGAAGTTTAAGTTCATGTTTGACCTGGCTTCAAATGATGGGTTCATGTCTGACTCGAAGTTTAGGTTCATGTTTGACCTGGTTTCAAACAACAGGTTCATGTCTGACTCGAAGTTTAGGTTCATGTTTGACCTGGTTTCAAACAACGGGTTCATGTCTGACTCGAAGTTTAGGCTCAGGTTTGACCTGGTTTCAAACGACGGGTTCATGTCTGACTCGAAGCTTAGGTTCATGTTTGACCTGGTTCAAATGATGGGTTCATGTCTGACTCGAAGTTTAGGTTCATGTTTGACCTGGTTTCAAACAACGGGTTCATGTCTGACTCAAAGTTTAGGTTCATGTTTGACCTAGTTTCAAACGACGGGTTCATGTCTGACTTGATGTTTAGGTTCACGTTTGTCCTGGTTTCAAACAACGGGTTCATGTCTGACTCGAAGTTTAGGTTCATGTTTGACCTAGTTTCAAACAACGGGTTCATGTCTGACTCGAAGTTTAGGTTCATGTTTGACCTGGTTTCAAACAACGGGTTCATGTTTGACTCGAAGTTTAAGTTCATGTTTGAACTGGCTTCAAATGACGGGTTCATGTCTGACTCGAAGTTTAGGTTCATGTTTGACCTGGTTTCAAACAACAGGTTCATGTCTGACTCGAAGTTTAGGTTCATGTTTGACCTGGTTTCAAACAACGGGTTCATGTCTGACTCGAAGTTTAAGTTCATGTTTGACCTGGCTTCAAATGACGGGTTAATGTCTGACTCGGAGTTTAGGTTAATGTTTGACCTGGTTTCAAACAACGGGTTCATGTCTGACTCGAAGTTTAAGTTCATGTTTGACCTGGTTTCAAACAACGGGTTCATGTCTGACTCGAAGTTTAAGTTCATGTTTGACCTGGCTTCAAATGACGGGTTAATGTCTGACTCGGAGTTTAGGTTAATGTTTGACCTGGTTTCAAACAACAGGTTCATGTCTGACTCGAAGTTTAGGTTCATGTTTGACCTGGTTTCAAACAACGGGTTCATGTCTGACTCGAAGTTTAGGTTCAGGTTTGACCTGGTTTCAAACGACGGGTTCATGTCTGACTCGAAGCTTAAGTTCATGTTTGACCTGATTCAAATGACGAGTTCATGTCAGACTCGAAGCTTAAGTTCATGTTTGACCTGGTTCAAATGACGAGTTCATGTCAGACTCGAAGTTTTGGTTCAATTATTGACCTAGTTTCAAACAACGGGTTCAAGTCTGACTCGAAGTTTAGTTTCATGTTTGACCTGAGTTCCAACAACGGGTTCATGTCTGACTCGAAGTTTAGGTTCATGTTTGACCTGGTTTCAAACAACGAGTTCATGTCTGACTCGAAGTTTAGGTTCATGTTTGACCTGGTTTCAAACAACGGGTTCATGTCTGACTCAAAGTTTAGGTTCAGGTTTGACCTGGTTTCAAACGACGGGTTCATGTCTGACTCGAAACTTAGGTTCATGTTTGACCTGGTTCAAATGACGGGTTCATGTCTGACTCGAAGGTTAGGTTCATGTTTGACCTGGTTTCAACAACGGGTTCATGTCTGACTCGAAGTTTAGGTTCATGTTTGACCTGGTTTCAAACGACGGGTTCATGTCTGACTTGATGTTTAGGTTCATGTTTGTCCTGGTTTCAAACAACGGGTTCATGTCTGACACGAAGCTTAGGTTCATGTTTGACCTAGTTTCAAACAACGGGTTCATGTCTGACTCGAAGTTTAGGTTCATGTTTGACCTGGTTTCAAACAACGGGTTCATGTCTGACTCGAAGTTTAACTTCATGTTTGACCTGGCTTCAAATGACGGGTTCATGTCTGACTCGAAGTTTAGGTTCATGTTTGACCTGGTTTCAAACAACAGGTTCATGTCTGACTCGAAGTTTAGGTTCATGTTTGACCTGGTTTCAAACAACGGGTTCATGTCTGACTCGAAGTTTAGGTTCAGGTTTGACCTGGTTTCAAACGACGGGTTCATGTCTGACTCGAAGCTTAGGTTCAAGTTTGACCTGGTTCAAATGACGGGTTCATGTCTGACTCGAAGTTTAGGTTCATGTTTGACCTGGTTTCAAACAACGGGTTCATGTCTGACTCAAAGTTTAGGTTCATGTTTGACCTAGTTTCAAACGACGGGTTCATGTCTGACTTGATGTTTAGGTTCATGTTTGTCCTGGTTTCAAACAACGGGTTCATGTCTGACTAGAAGTTTAGGTTCATGTTTGACCTAGTTTCAAATAACGGATTCATGTCTGACTCGAAGTTTAGGTTCATGTTTGACCTGGTTTCAAACAACGGGTTCATGTATGACTCGAAGTTTAAGTTCATGTTTGACCTGACTTCAAATGACGGGTTCATGTCTGACTCGAAGTTTAGGTTCATGTTTGACCTCGTTTCAAACAATAGGTTCATGTCTGACTCGAAGTTTAGGTTCATGTTTGACCTGGTTTCAAACAACGGGTTCATGTCTGACTCGAAGTTTAGGTTCATGTTAGACCTGGTTTCAAACAACGGGTTCATGTCTGACTCGAAGTTTAAGTTCATGTTTGACCAGGCTTCAAATGACGGGTTCATGTCTGACTCGGAGTTTAGGTTAATGTTTTACCTGGTTTCAAAAAACAGGTTCATGTCTGACTCGAAGTTTAGGTTCATGTTTGACCTGGTTTCAAACAACAGGTTCATGTCTGACTCGAAGTTTAGGTTCATGTTTAACCTAGTTTCAAACAACAGGTTCATGTCTGACTCAAAGTTTAGGTTCAGGTTTGACCTGGTTTTAAACGACGGGTTCATGTCTGACTCGAAACTTAGGTTCATGTTTGACCTGGTTCAAATGACGGGTTCATGTCTGACTCGAAGTTTAGGTTCATGTTTGACCTGGTTTCAACAACGGGTTCATGTCTGACTCGAAGTTTAGGTTCATGTTTGACCTGGTTTCAAACGACGGGTTCATGTCTGACTTGATGTTTAGGTTCATGTTTGTCCTGGTTTCAAACAACGGGTTCATGTCTGACACGAAGTTTAGGTTCATGTTTGACCTAGTTTCAAACAACGGGTTCATGTCTGACTCGAAGTTTAGGTTCATGTTTGACCTGGTTTCAAACAACTGGTTCATGTCTGACTCGAAGTTTAAGTTCATGTTTGACCTGGCTTCAAATGATGGGTTCATGTCTGACTCGAAGTTTAGGTTCATGTTTGACCTGGTTTCAAACAACAGGTTCATGTCTGACTCGAAGTTTAGGTTCATGTTTGACCTGGTTTCAAACAACGGGTTCATGTCTGACTCGAAGTTTAGGCTCAGGTTTGACCTGGTTTCAAACGACGGGTTCATGTCTGACTCGAAGCTTAGGTTCATGTTTGACCTGGTTCAAATGATGGGTTCATGTCTGACTCGAAGTTTAGGTTCATGTTTGACCTGGTTTCAAACAACGGGTTCATGTCTGACTCAAAGTTTAGGTTCATGTTTGACCTAGTTTCAAACGACGGGTTCATGTCTGACTTGATGTTTAGGTTCACGTTTGTCTTGGTTTCAAACAACGGGTTCATGTCTGACTCGAAGTTTAGGTTCATGTTTGACCTAGTTTCAAACAACGGGTTCATGTCTGACTCGAAGTTTAGGTTCATGTTTGACCTGGTTTCAAACAACGGGTTCATGTTTGACTCGAAGTTTAAGTTCATGTTTGAACTGGCTTCAAATGACGGGTTCATGTCTGACTCGAAGTTTAGGTTCATGTTTGACCTGGTTTCAAACAACAGGTTCATGTCTGACTCGAAGTTTAGGTTCATGTTTGACCTGGTTTCAAACAACGGGTTCATGTCTGACTCGAAGTTTAAGTTCATGTTTGACCTGGCTTCAAATGACGGGTTAATGTCTGACTCGGAGTTTAGGTTAATGTTTGACCTGGTTTCAAACAACGGGTTCATGTCTGACTCGAAGTTTAAGTTCATGTTTGACCTGGTTTCAAACAACGGGTTCATGTCTGACTCGAAGTTTAAGTTCATGTTTGACCTGGCTTCAAATGACGGGTTAATGTCTGACTCGGAGTTTAGGTTAATGTTTGACCTGGTTTCAAACAACAGGTTCATGTCTGACTCGAAGTTTAGGTTCATGTTTGACCTGGTTTCAAACAACGGGTTCATGTCTGACTCGAAGTTTAGGTTCAGGTTTGACCTGGTTTCAAACGACGGGTTCATGTCTGACTCGAAGCTTAAGTTCATGTTTGACCTGGTTCAAATGACGAGTTCATGTCAGACTCGAAGCTTAAGTTCATGTTTGACCTGGTTCAAATGACGAGTTCATGTCAGACTCGAAGTTTTGGTTCAATTATTGACCTAGTTTCAAACAACGGGTTCAAGTCTGACTCGAAGTTTAGTTTCATGTTTGACCTGAGTTCCAACAACGGGTTCATGTCTGACTCGAAGTTTAGGTTCATGTTTGACCTGGTTTCAAACAACGAGTTCATGTCTGACTCGAAGTTTAGGTTCATGTTTGACCTGGTTTCAAACAACGGGTTCATGTCTGACTCAAAGTTTAGGTTCAGGTTTGACCTGGTTTCAAACGACGGGTTCATGTCTGACTCGAAACTTAGGTTCATGTTTGACCTGGTTCAAATGACGGGTTCATGTCTGACTCGAAGGTTAGGTTCATGTTTGACCTGGTTTCAACAACGGGTTCATGTCTGACTCGAAGTTTAGGTTCATGTTTGACCTGGTTTCAAACGACGGGTTCATGTCTGACTTGATGTTTAGGTTCATGTTTGTCCTGGTTTCAAACAACAGGTTCATGTCTGACACGAAGCTTAGGTTCATGTTTGACCTAGTTTCAAACAACGGGTTCATGTCTGACTCGAAGTTTAGGTTCATGTTTGACCTGGTTTCAAACAACGGGTTCATGTCTGACTCGAAGTTTAACTTCATGTTTGACCTGGCTTCAAATGACGGGTTCATGTCTGACTCGAAGTTTAGGTTCATGTTTGACCTGGTTTCAAACAACAGGTTCATGTCTGACTCGAAGTTTAGGTTCATGTTTGACCTGGTTTCAAACAACGGGTTCATGTCTGACTCGAAGTTTAGGTTCAGGTTTGACCTGGTTTCAAACGACGGGTTCATGTCTGACTCGAAGCTTAGGTTCAAGTTTGACCTGGTTCAAATGACGGGTTCATGTCTGACTCGAAGTTTAGGTTCATGTTTGACCTGGTTTCAAACAACGGGTTCATGTCTGACTCAAAGTTTAGGTTCATGTTTGACCTAGTTTCAAACGACGGGTTCATGTCTGACTTGATGTTTAGGTTCATGTTTGTCCTGGTTTCAAACAACGGGTTCATGTCTGACTCGAAGTTTAGGTTCATGTTTGACCTAGTTTCAAATAACGGATTCATGTCTGACTCGAAGTTTAGGTTCATGTTTGACCTGGTTTCAAACAACGGGTTCATGTATGACTCGAAGTTTAAGTTCATGTTTGACCTGACTTCAAATGACGGGTTCATGTCTGACTCGAAGTTTAGGTTCATGTTTGACCTGGTTTCAAACAATAGGTTCATGTCTGACTCGAAGTTTAGGTTCATGTTTGACCTGGTTTCAAACAACGGGTTCATGTCTGACTCGAAGTTTAGGTTCATGTTAGACCTGGTTTCAAACAACGGGTTCATGTCTGACTCGAAGTTTAAGTTCATGTTTGACCAGGCTTCAAATGACGGGTTCATGTCTGACTCGGAGTTTAGGTTAATGTTTTACCTGGTTTCAAAAAACAGGTTCATGTCTGACTCGAAGTTTAGGTTCATGTTTGACCTGGTTTCAAACAACAGGTTCATGTCTGACTCGAAGTTTAGGTTCATGTTTAACCTAGTTTCAAACAACAGGTTCATGTCTGACTCAAAGTTTAGGTTCAGGTTTGACCTGGTTTTAAACGACGGGTTCATGTCTGACTCGAAACTTAGGTTCATGTTTGACCTGGTTCAAATGACGGGTTCATGTCTGACTCGAAGTTTAGGTTCATGTTTGACCTGGTTTCAACAACGGGTTCATGTCTGACTCGAAGTTTAGGTTCATGTTTGACCTGGTTTCAAACGACGGGTTCATGTCTGACTTGATGTTTAGGTTCATGTTTGTCCTGGTTTCAAACAACAGGTTCATGTCTGACACGAAGCTTAGGTTCATGTTTGACCTAGTTTCAAACAACGGGTTCATGTCTGACTCGAAGTTTAGGTTCATGTTTGACCTGGTTTCAAACAACGGGTTCATGTCTGACTCGAAGTTTAACTTCATGTTTGACCTGGCTTCAAATGACGGGTTCATGTCTGACTCGAAGTTTAGGTTCATGTTTGACCTGGTTTCAAACAACAGGTTCATGTCTGACTCGAAGTTTAGGTTCATGTTTGACCTGGTTTCAAACAACGGGTTCATGTCTGACTCGAAGTTTAGGTTCAGGTTTGACCTGGTTTCAAACGACGGGTTCATGTCTGACTCGAAGCTTAGGTTCAAGTTTGACCTGGTTCAAATGACGGGTTCATGTCTGACTCGAAGTTTAGGTTCATGTTTGACCTGGTTTCAAACAACGGGTTCATGTCTGACTCAAAGTTTAGGTTCATGTTTGACCTAGTTTCAAACGACGGGTTCATGTCTGACTTGATGTTTAGGTTCATGTTTGTCCTGGTTTCAAACAACGGGTTCATGTCTGACTCGAAGTTTAGGTTCATGTTTGACCTAGTTTCAAATAACGGATTCATGTCTGACTCGAAGTTTAGGTTCATGTTTGACCTGGTTTCAAACAACGGGTTCATGTATGACTCGAAGTTTAAGTTCATGTTTGACCTGACTTCAAATGACGGGTTCATGTCTGACTCGAAGTTTAGGTTCATGTTTGACCTGGTTTCAAACAATAGGTTCATGTATGACTCGAAGTTTAGGTTCATGTTTGACCTGGTTTCAAACAACGGGTTCATGTCTGACTCGAAGTTTAGGTTCATGTTAGACCTGGTTTCAAACAACGGGTTCATGTCTGACTCGAAGTTTAAGTTCATGTTTGACCAGGCTTCAAATGACGGGTTCATGTCTGACTCGGAGTTTAGGTTAATGTTTTACCTGGTTTCAAAAAACAGGTTCATGTCTGACTCGAAGTTTAGGTTCATGTTTGACCTGGTTTCAAACAACAGGTTCATGTCTGACTCGAAGTTTAGGTTCATGTTTAACCTAGTTTCAAACAACAGGTTCATGTCTGACTCAAAGTTTAGGTTCAGGTTTGACCTGGTTTTAAACGACGGGTTCATGTCTGACTCGAAACTTAGGTTCATGTTTGACCTGGTTCAAATGACGGGTTCATGTCTGACTCGAAGTTTAGGTTCATGTTTGACCTGGTTTCAACAACGGGTTCATGTCTGACTCGAAGTTTAGGTTCATGTTTGACCTGGTTTCAAACGACGGGTTCATGTCTGACTTGATGTTTAGGTTCATGTTTGTCCTGGTTTCAAACAACGGGTTCATGTCTGACACGAAGTTTAGGTTCATGTTTGACCTAGTTTCAAACAACGGGTTCATGTCTGACTCGAAGTTTAGGTTCATGTTTGACCTGGTTTCAAACAACTGGTTCATGTCTGACTCGAAGTTTAAGTTCATGTTTGACCTGGCTTCAAATGATGGGTTCATGTCTGACTCGAAGTTTAGGTTCATGTTTGACCTGGTTTCAAACAACAGGTTCATGTCTGACTCGAAGTTTAGGTTCATGTTTGACCTGGTTTCAAACAACGGGTTCATGTCTGACTCGAAGTTTAGGCTCAGGTTTGACCTGGTTTCAAACGACGGGTTCATGTCTGACTCGAAGCTTAGGTTCATGTTTGACCTGGTTCAAATGATGGGTTCATGTCTGACTCGAAGTTTAGGTTCATGTTTGACCTGGTTTCAAACAACGGGTTCATGTCTGACTCAAAGTTTAGGTTCATGTTTGACCTAGTTTCAAACGACGGGTTCATGTCTGACTTGATGTTTAGGTTCACGTTTGTCCTGGTTTCAAACAACGGGTTCATGTCTGACTCGAAGTTTAGGTTCATGTTTGACCTAGTTTCAAACAACGGGTTCATGTCTGACTCGAAGTTTAGGTTCATGTTTGACCTGGTTTCAAACAACGGGTTCATGTTTGACTCGAAGTTTAAGTTCATGTTTGAACTGGCTTCAAATGACGGGTTCATGTCTGACTCGAAGTTTAGGTTCATGTTTGACCTGGTTTCAAACAACAGGTTCATGTCTGACTCGAAGTTTAGGTTCATGTTTGACCTGGTTTCAAACAACGGGTTCATGTCTGACTCGAAGTTTAAGTTCATGTTTGACCTGGCTTCAAATGACGGGTTAATGTCTGACTCGGAGTTTAGGTTAATGTTTGACCTGGTTTCAAACAACGGGTTCATGTCTGACTCGAAGTTTAAGTTCATGTTTGACCTGGTTTCAAACAACGGGTTCATGTCTGACTCGAAGTTTAAGTTCATGTTTGACCTGGCTTCAAATGACGGGTTAATGTCTGACTCGGAGTTTAGGTTAATGTTTGACCTGGTTTCAAACAACAGGTTCATGTCTGACTCGAAGTTTAGGTTCATGTTTGACCTGGTTTCAAACAACGGGTTCATGTCTGACTCGAAGTTTAGGTTCAGGTTTGACCTGGTTTCAAACGACGGGTTCATGTCTGACTCGAAGCTTAAGTTCATGTTTGACCTGGTTCAAATGACGAGTTCATGTCAGACTCGAAGCTTAAGTTCATGTTTGACCTGGTTCAAATGACGAGTTCATGTCAGACTCGAAGTTTTGGTTCAATTATTGACCTAGTTTCAAACAACGGGTTCAAGTCTGACTCGAAGTTTAGTTTCATGTTTGACCTGAGTTCCAACAACGGGTTCATGTCTGACTCGAAGTTTAGGTTCATGTTTGACCTGGTTTCAAACAACGAGTTCATGTCTGACTCGAAGTTTAGGTTCATGTTTGACCTGGTTTCAAACAACGGGTTCATGTCTGACTCAAAGTTTAGGTTCAGGTTTGACCTGGTTTCAAACGACGGGTTCATGTCTGACTCGAAACTTAGGTTCATGTTTGACCTGGTTCAAATGACGGGTTCATGTCTGACTCGAAGGTTAGGTTCATGTTTGACCTGGTTTCAACAACGGGTTCATGTCTGACTCGAAGTTTAGGTTCATGTTTGACCTGGTTTCAAACGACGGGTTCATGTCTGACTTGATGTTTAGGTTCATGTTTGTCCTGGTTTCAAACAACGGGTTCATGTCTGACACGAAGCTTAGGTTCATGTTTGACCTAGTTTCAAACAACGGGTTCATGTCTGACTCGAAGTTTAGGTTCATGTTTGACCTGGTTTAAAACAACTGGTTCATGTCTGACTCGAAGTTTAAGTTCATGTTTGACCTGGCTTCAAATGACGGGTTCATGTCTGGCTCGAAGTTTAGGTTCATGTTTGACCTGGATTCAAACAACAGGTTCATGTCTGACTCGAAGTTTAGGTTCATGTTTGACCTGGTTTCAAACAACGGGTTCATGTCTGACTCGAAGTTTAGGTTCAGGTTTGACCTGGTTTCAAACGACGGGTTCATGTCTGACTCGAAGCTTAGGTTCATGTTTGACCTGGTTCAAATGACGGGTTCATGTCTGACTCGAAGTTTAGGTTCATGTTTGACCTGGTTTCAAACAACGGGTTCATGTCTGACTCAAAGTTTAGGTTCATGTTTGACCTAGTTTTAAACGACGGGTTCATGTCTGACTTGATGTTTAGGTTCACATTTGTCCTGGTTTCAAACAATGGGTTCATGTCTGACTCGAAGTTTAGGTTCATGTTTGACCTAGTTTCAAACAACGGGTTCATGTCTGACTCGAAGTTTAGGTTCATGTTTGACCTGGTTTCAAACAACGGGTTCATGTCTGACTCGAAGTTTAAGTTCATGTTTGACCTGGCTTCAAATGACGGGTTCATGTCTGACTCGAAGTTTAGGTTCATGTTTGACCTGGTTTCAAACAACAGGTTCATGTGTGACTCGAAGTTTAGGTTCATGTTTGACCTGGTTTCAAACAACGGGTTCATGTCTGACTCGAAGTTTAGGTTCATGTTTGACCTGGTTTCAAACAACGGGTTCATGTTTGACTCGAAGTTTAAATTCATGTTTGACCTGGCTTCAAATGACGGGTTAATGTCTGACTCGGAGTTTAGGTTAATTTTTTACCTGGTTTCAAACAACAGGTTCATGTCTGACTCGAAGTTTAGGTTCATGTTTGACCTGGTTTCAAACAACGGGTTCATGTCTGACTCGAAGTTTAGGTTCAGGTTTGACCTGGTTTCAAACGACGGGTTCATGTCTGACTCGAAGCTTAAGTTCATGTTTGACCTGGTTCAAATGACGAGTTCATGTAAGACTCGAAGTTTAGGTTCATGTTTGACCTAGTTTCAAACAACAGGTTCAAGTCTGACTCGAAGTTTAGTTTCATGTTTGACCTGAGTTCCAACAACGGGTTCATGTCTGACTCGAAGTTTAGGTTCATGTTTGACCTGGTTTCAAACAACGGGTTCATGTCTGACTCGAAGTTTAGGTTCATGTTTGACCTGGTTTCAAACAACGGGTTCATGTCTGACTTGATGTTTAGGTTCATGTTTGTCCTGGTTTCAAACAACAGGTTCATGTCTGACTCGAAGTTTAGGTTCATGTTTAACCTAGTTTCAAACAACGGGTTCATGTCTGACTCAAAGTTTAGGTTCAGGTTTGACCTGGTTTCAAACGACGGGTTCATGTCTGACTCGAAACTTAGGTTCATGTTTGACCTAGTTCAAATGACGGGTTCATGTCTGACTCGAAGTTTAGGTTCATGTTTGACCTGGTTTCAAACAACTGGTTCATGTCTGACTCGAAGTTTAGTTTCATGTTTGACCTGAGTTCCAACAACGGGTTCATGTCTGACTCGAAGTTTAGGTTCATGTTTGACCTGGTTTAAAACAACTGGTTCATGTCTGACTCGAAGTTTAAGTTCATGTTTGACCTGGCTTCAAATGACGGGTTCATGTCTGGCTCGAAGTTTAGGTTCATGTTTGACCTGGATTCAAACAACAGGTTCATGTCTGACTCGAAGTTTAGGTTCATGTTTGACCTGGTTTCAAACAACGGGTTCATGTCTGACTCGAAGTTTAGGTTCAGGTTTGACCTGGTTTCAAACGACGGGTTCATGTCTGACTCGAAGCTTAGGTTCATGTTTGACCTGGTTCAAATGACGGGTTCATGTCTGACTCGAAGTTTAGGTTCATGTTTGACCTGGTTTCAAACAACGGGTTCATGTCTGACTCAAAGTTTAGGTTCATGTTTGACCTAGTTTTAAACGACGGGTTCATGTCTGACTTGATGTTTAGGTTCACATTTGTCCTGGTTTCAAACAATGGGTTCATGTCTGACTCGAAGTTTAGGTTCATGTTTGACCTAGTTTCAAACAACGGGTTCATGTCTGACTCGAAGTTTAGGTTCATGTTTGACCTGGTTTCAAACAACGGGTTCATGTCTGACTCGAAGTTTAAGTTCATGTTTGACCTGGCTTCAAATGACGGGTTCATGTCTGACTCGAAGTTTAGGTTCATGTTTGACCTGGTTTCAAACAACAGGTTCATGTGTGACTCGAAGTTTAGGTTCATGTTTGACCTGGTTTCAAACAACGGGTTCATGTCTGACTCGAAGTTTAGGTTCATGTTTGACCTGGTTTCAAACAACGGGTTCATGTCTGACTCGAAGTTTAAATTCATGTTTGACCTGGCTTCAAATGACGGGTTAATGTCTGACTCGGAGTTTAGGTTAATTTTTGACCTGGTTTCAAACAACAGGTTCATGTCTGACTCGAAGTTTAGGTTCATGTTTGACCTGGTTTCAAACAACGGGTTCATGTCTGACTCGAAGTTTAGGTTCAGGTTTGACCTGGTTTCAAACGACGGGTTCATGTCTGACTCGAAGCTTAAGTTCATGTTTGACCTGGTTCAAATGACGAGTTCATGTAAGACTCGAAGTTTAGGTTCATGTTTGACCTAGTTTCAAACAACAGGTTCAAGTCTGACTCGAAGTTTAGTTTCATGTTTGACCTGAGTTCCAACAACGGGTTCATGTCTGACTCGAAGTTTAGGTTCATGTTTGACCTGGTTTCAAACAACGGGTTCATGTCTGACTCGAAGTTTAGGTTCATGTTTGACCTGGTTTCAAACAACGGGTTCATGTCTGACTTGATGTTTAGGTTCATGTTTGTCCTGGTTTCAAACAACAGGTTCATGTCTGACTCGAAGTTTAGGTTCATGTTTAACCTAGTTTCAAACAACGGGTTCATGTCTGACTCAAAGTTTAGGTTCAGGTTTGACCTGGTTTCAAACGACGGGTTCATGTCTGACTCGAAACTTAGGTTCATGTTTGACCTAGTTCAAATGACGGGTTCATGTCTGACTCGAAGTTTAGGTTCATGTTTGACCTGGTTTCAAACAACTGGTTCATGTCTGACTCGAAGTTTAGTTTCATGTTTGACCTGAGTTCCAACAACGGGTTCATGTCTGACTCGAAGTTTAGGTTCATGTTTGACCTGGTTTCAAACGACGGGTTCATGTCTGACTTGATGTTTAGGTTCATGTTTGTCCTGGTTTCAAACAACGGGTTCATGTCTGACTCGAAGTTTAGGTTCATGTTTGACCTAGTTTCAAACAACGGGTTCATGTCTGACTCGAAGTTTAGGTTCATGTTTGACCTGGTTTCAAACAACGGGTTCATGTCTGACTTGAAGTTTAAGTTCATGTTTGACCCGGCTTCAAATGACGGGTTCATGTCTGACTCGAAGTTTAGGTTCATGTTTGACCTGGTTTCAAACAACAGGTTCATGTCTGACTCGAAGTTTAGGTTCATGTTTGACCTGGTTTCAAACAACGGGTTCATGTCTGACTCGAAGTTTAGGTTCAGGTTTGACCTGGTTTCAAACGACGGGTTCATGTCTGACTCGAAGCTTAGGTTCATGTTTGACCTGGTTCAAATGACGGGTTCATGTCTGACTCGAAGTTTAGGTTCTTGTTTGACCTGGTTTCAAACAACGGGTTCATGTCTGACTCAAAGTTTAGGTTCATGTTTGACCTAGTTTCAAACGACGGGTTCATGTCTGACTTGATGTTTAGGTTCATGTTTGTCCTGGTTTCAAACAACGGGTTCATGTCTGACTCGAAGTTTAGGTTCATGTTTGACCTAGTTTCAAACAACGGGTTCATGTCTGACTCGAAGTTTAGGTTCATGTTTGACCTGGTTTCAAACAACGGGTTCATGTCTGACTCGAAGTTTAAGTTCATGTTTGACCTGGCTTCAAATGACGGGTTCATGTCTGACTCGAAGTTTAGGTTCATGTTTGACCTGGTTTCAAACAACAGGTTCATGTCTGACTCGAAGTTTAGGTTCATGTTTGACCTGGTTTCAAACAACGGGTTTATGTCTGACTCGAAGTTTAGGTTCATGTTTGACCTGGTTTCAAACAACGGGTTCATGTCTGACTCGAAGTTTAAGTTCATGTTTGACCTGGCTTCAAATGACGGGTTAATGTCTGACTCGGAGTTTAGGTTAATGTTTTACCTGGTTTCAAACAACAGGTTCATGTCTGACTCGAAGTTTAGGTTCAAGTTTGACCTGGTTTCAAACAACAGGTTCATGTCTGACTCGAAGTTTAGGTTCATGTTTAACCTAGTTTCAAACAACAGGTTCATGTCTGACTCAAAGTTTAGGTTCAGGTTTGACCTGGTTTTAAACGACGGGTTCATGTCTGACTCGAAACTTAGGTTCATGTTTGACCTGGTTCAAATGACGGGTTCATGTCTGACTCGAAGTTTAGGTTCATGTTTGACCTGGTTTCAACAACGGGTTCATGTCTGACTCGAAGTTTAGGTTCATGTTTGACCTGGTTTCAAACGACGGGTTCATGTCTGACTTGATGTTTAGGTTCATGTTTGTCCTGGTTTCAAACAACGGGTTCATGTCTGACACGAAGTTTAGGTTCATGTTTGACCTAGTTTCAAACAACGGGTTCATGTCTGACTCGAAGTTTAGGTTCATGTTTGACCTGGTTTCAAACAACTGGTTCATGTCTGACTCGAAGTTTAAGTTCATGTTTGACCTGGCTTCAAATGACGGGTTCATGTATGACTCGAAGTTTAGGTTCATGTTTGACCTGGTTTCAAACAACAGGTTCATGTCTGACTCGAAGTTTAGGTTCATGTTTGACCTGGTTTCAAACAACGGGTTCATGTCTGACTCGAAGTTTAGGCTCAGGTTTGACCTGGTTTCAAACGACGGGTTCATGTCTGACTCGAAGCTTAGGTTCATGTTTGACTTGGTTCAAATGATGGGTTCATGTCTGACTCGAAGTTTAGGTTCATGTTTGACCTGGTTTCAAACAACGGGTTCATGTCTGACTCAAAGTTTAGGTTCATGTTTGACCTAGTTTCAAACGACGGGTTCATGTCTGACTTGATGTTTAGGTTCACGTTTGTCCTGGTTTCAAACAACGGGTTCATGTCTGACTCAAAGTTTAGGTTCATGTTTGACCTAGTTTCAAACAACGGGTTCATGTCTGACTCGAAGTTTAGGTTCATGTTTGACCTGGTTTCAAACAACGGGTTCATGTTTGACTCGAAGTTTAAGTTCATGTTTGAACTGGCTTCAAATGACGGGTTCATGTCTGACTCGAAGTTTAGGTTCATGTTTGACCTGGTTTCAAACAACAGGTTCATGTCTGACTCGAAGTTTAGGTTCATGTTTGACCTGGTTTCAAACAACGGGTTCATGTCTGACTCGAAGTTTAAGTTCATGTTTGACCTGGCTTCAAATGACGGGTTAATGTCTGACTCGGAGTTTAGGTTAATGTTTGACCTGGTTTCAAACAACGGGTTCATGTCTGACTCGAAGTTTAAGTTCATGTTTGACCTGGTTTCAAACAACGGGTTCATGTCTGACTCGAAGTTTAAGTTCATGTTTGACCTGGCTTCAAATGACGGGTTAATGTCTGACTCGGAGTTTAGGTTAATGTTTGACCTGGTTTCAAACAACAGGTTCATGTCTGACTCGAAGTTTAGGTTCATGTTTGACCTGGTTTCAAACAACAGGTTCATGTGTGACTCGAAGTTTAGGTTCATGTTTGACCTGGTTTCAAACAACGGGTTCATGTCTGACTCGAAGTTTAGGTTCATGTTTGACCTGGTTTCAAACAACGGGTTCATGTCTGACTCGAAGTTTAAATTCATGTTTGACCTGGCTTCAAATGACGGGTTAATGTCTGACTCGGAGTTTAGGTTAATTTTTGACCTGGTTTCAAACAACAGGTTCATGTCTGACTCGAAGTTTAGGTTCATGTTTGACCTGGTTTCAAACAACGGGTTCATGTCTGACTCGAAGTTTAGGTTCAGGTTTGACCTGGTTTCAAACGACGGGTTCATGTCTGACTCGAAGCTTAAGTTCATGTTTGACCTGGTTCAAATGACGAGTTCATGTAAGACTCGAAGTTTAGGTTCATGTTTGACCTAGTTTCAAACAACAGGTTCAAGTCTGACTCGAAGTTTAGTTTCATGTTTGACCTGAGTTCCAACAACGGGTTCATGTCTGACTCGAAGTTTAGGTTCATGTTTGACCTGGTTTCAAACAACGGGTTCATGTCTGACTCGAAGTTTAGGTTCATGTTTGACCTGGTTTCAAACAACGGGTTCATGTCTGACTTGATGTTTAGGTTCATGTTTGTCCTGGTTTCAAACAACAGGTTCATGTCTGACTCGAAGTTTAGGTTCATGTTTAACCTAGTTTCAAACAACGGGTTCATGTCTGACTCAAAGTTTAGGTTCAGGTTTGACCTGGTTTCAAACGACGGGTTCATGTCTGACTCGAAACTTAGGTTCATGTTTGACCTAGTTCAAATGACGGGTTCATGTCTGACTCGAAGTTTAGGTTCATGTTTGACCTGGTTTCAAACAACTGGTTCATGTCTGACTCGAAGTTTAGTTTCATGTTTGACCTGAGTTCCAACAACGGGTTCATGTCTGACTCGAAGTTTAGGTTCATGTTTGACCTGGTTTCAAACGACGGGTTCATGTCTGACTTGATGTTTAGGTTCATGTTTGTCCTGGTTTCAAACAACGGGTTCATGTCTGACTCGAAGTTTAGGTTCATGTTTGACCTAGTTTCAAACAACGGGTTCATGTCTGACTCGAAGTTTAGGTTCATGTTTGACCTGGTTTCAAACAACGGGTTCATGTCTGACTTGAAGTTTAAGTTCATGTTTGACCCGGCTTCAAATGACGGGTTCATGTCTGACTCGAAGTTTAGGTTCATGTTTGACCTGGTTTCAAACAACAGGTTCATGTCTGACTCGAAGTTTAGGTTCATGTTTGACCTGGTTTCAAACAACGGGTTCATGTCTGACTCGAAGTTTAGGTTCAGGTTTGACCTGGTTTCAAACGACGGGTTCATGTCTGACTCGAAGCTTAGGTTCATGTTTGACCTGGTTCAAATGACGGGTTCATGTCTGACTCGAAGTTTAGGTTCTTGTTTGACCTGGTTTCAAACAACGGGTTCATGTCTGACTCAAAGTTTAGGTTCATGTTTGACCTAGTTTCAAACGACGGGTTCATGTCTGACTTGATGTTTAGGTTCATGTTTGTCCTGGTTTCAAACAACGGGTTCATGTCTGACTCGAAGTTTAGGTTCATGTTTGACCTAGTTTCAAACAACGGGTTCATGTCTGACTCGAAGTTTAGGTTCATGTTTGACCTGGTTTCAAACAACGGGTTCATGTCTGACTCGAAGTTTAAGTTCATGTTTGACCTGGCTTCAAATGACGGGTTCATGTCTGACTCGAAGTTTAGGTTCATGTTTGACCTGGTTTCAAACAATAGGTTCATGTCTGACTCGAAGTTTAGGTTCATGTTTGACCTGGTTTCAAACAACGGGTTTATGTCTGACTCGAAGTTTAGGTTCATGTTTGACCTGGTTTCAAACAACGGGTTCATGTCTGACTCGAAGTTTAAGTTCATGTTTGACCTGGCTTCAAATGACGGGTTAATGTCTGACTCGGAGTTTAGGTTAATGTTTTACCTGGTTTCAAACAACAGGTTCATGTCTGACTCGAAGTTTAGGTTCAAGTTTGACCTGGTTTCAAACAACAGGTTCATGTCTGACTCGAAGTTTAGGTTCATGTTTAACCTAGTTTCAAACAACAGGTTCATGTCTGACTCAAAGTTTAGGTTCAGGTTTGACCTGGTTTTAAACGACGGGTTCATGTCTGACTCGAAACTTAGGTTCATGTTTGACCTGGTTCAAATGACGGGTTCATGTCTGACTCGAAGTTTAGGTTCATGTTTGACCTGGTTTCAACAACGGGTTCATGTCTGACTCGAAGTTTAGGTTCATGTTTGACCTGGTTTCAAACGACGGGTTCATGTCTGACTTGATGTTTAGGTTCATGTTTGTCCTGGTTTCAAACAACGGGTTCATGTCTGACACGAAGTTTAGGTTCATGTTTGACCTAGTTTCAAACAACGGGTTCATGTCTGACTCGAAGTTTAGGTTCATGTTTGACCTGGTTTCAAACAACTGGTTCATGTCTGACTCGAAGTTTAAGTTCATGTTTGACCTGGCTTCAAATGACGGGTTCATGTATGACTCGAAGTTTAGGTTCATGTTTGACCTGGTTTCAAACAACAGGTTCATGTCTGACTCGAAGTTTAGGTTCATGTTTGACCTGGTTTCAAACAACGGGTTCATGTCTGACTCGAAGTTTAGGCTCAGGTTTGACCTGGTTTCAAACGACGGGTTCATGTCTGACTCGAAGCTTAGGTTCATGTTTGACCTGGTTCAAATGATGGGTTCATGTCTGACTCGAAGTTTAGGTTCATGTTTGACCTGGTTTCAAACAACGGGTTCATGTCTGACTCAAAGTTTAGGTTCATGTTTGACCTAGTTTCAAACGACGGGTTCATGTCTGACTTGATGTTTAGGTTCACGTTTGTCCTGGTTTCAAACAACGGGTTCATGTCTGACTCAAAGTTTAGGTTCATGTTTGACCTAGTTTCAAACAACGGGTTCATGTCTGACTCGAAGTTTAGGTTCATGTTTGACCTGGTTTCAAACAACGGGTTCATGTTTGACTCGAAGTTTAAGTTCATGTTTGAACTGGCTTCAAATGACGGGTTCATGTCTGACTCGAAGTTTAGGTTCATGTTTGACCTGGTTTCAAACAACAGGTTCATGTCTGACTCGAAGTTTAGGTTCATGTTTGACCTGGTTTCAAACAACGGGTTCATGTCTGACTCGAAGTTTAAGTTCATGTTTGACCTGGCTTCAAATGACGGGTTAATGTCTGACTCGGAGTTTAGGTTAATGTTTGACCTGGTTTCAAACAACGGGTTCATGTCTGACTCGAAGTTTAAGTTCATGTTTGACCTGGTTTCAAACAACGGGTTCATGTCTGACTCGAAGTTTAAGTTCATGTTTGACCTGGCTTCAAATGACGGGTTAATGTCTGACTCGGAGTTTAGGTTAATGTTTGACCTGGTTTCAAACAACAGGTTCATGTCTGACTCGAAGTTTAGGTTCATGTTTGACCTGGTTTCAAACAACGGGTTCATGTCTGACTCGAAGTTTAGGTTCAGGTTTGACCTGGTTTCAAACGACGGGTTCATGTCTGACTCGAAGCTTAAGTTCATGTTTGACCTGGTTCAAATGACGAGTTCATGTCAGACTCGAAGCTTAAGTTCATGTTTGACCTGGTTCAAATGACGAGTTCATGTCAGACTCGAAGTTTTGGTTCAATTATTGACCTAGTTTCAAACAACGGGTTCAAGTCTGACTCGAAGTTTAGTTTCATGTTTGACCTGAGTTCCAACAACGGGTTCATGTCTGACTCGAAGTTTAGGTTCATGTTTGACCTGGTTTCAAACAACGAGTTCATGTCTGACTCGAAGTTTAGGTTCATGTTTGACCTGGTTTCAAACAACGGGTTCATGTCTGACTCAAAGTTTAGGTTCAGGTTTGACCTGGTTTCAAACGACGGGTTCATGTCTGACTCGAAACTTAGGTTCATGTTTGACCTGGTTCAAATGACGGGTTCATGTCTGACTCGAAGTTTAGGTTCATGTTTGACCTAGTTTCAACAACGGGTTCATGTCTGACTCGAAGTTTAGGTTCATGTTTGACCTGGTTTCAAACGACGGGTTCATGTCTGACTTGATGTTTAGGTTCATGTTTGTACTGGTTTCAAACAACGGGTTCATGTCTGACACGAAGCTTAGGTTCATGTTTGACCTAGTTTCAAACAACGGGTTCATGTCTGACTCGAAGTTTAGGTTCATGTTTGACCTGATTTCAAACAACTGGTTCATGTCTGACTCGAAGTTTAAGTTCATGTTTGACCTGGCTTCAAATGACGGGTTCATGTCTGGCTCGAAGTTTAGGTTCATGTTTGACCTGGTATCAAACAACAGGTTCATGTCTGACTCGAAGTTTAGGTTCATGTTTGACCTGGTTTCAAACAACGGGTTCATGTCTGACTCGAAGTTTAGGTTCAGGTTTGACCTGGTTTCAAACGACGGGTTCATGTCTGACTCGAAGCTTAGGTTCATGTTTGACCTGGTTCAAATGACGGGTTCATGTCTGACTCGAAGTTTAGGTTCATGTTTGACCTGGTTTCAAACAACGGGTTCATGTCTGACTCAAAGTTTAGGTTCATGTTTGACCTAGTTTTAAACGACGGGTTCATGTCTGACTTGATGTTTAGGTTCACATTTGTCCTGGTTTCAAACAATGGGTTCATGTCTGACTCGAAGTTTAGGTTCATGTTTGACCTAGTTTCAAACAACGGGTTCATGTCTGACTCGAAGTTTAGGTTCATGTTCTGGTTTCAAACAACGGGTTCATGTCTGACTCGAAGTTTAAGTTCATGTTTGACCTGGCTTCAAATGACGGGTTCATGTCTGACTCGAAGTTTAGGTTCATGTTTGACCTGGTTTCAAACAACAGGTTCATGTGTGACTCGAAGTTTAGGTTCATGTTTGACCTGGTTTCAAACAACGGGTTCATGTCTGACTCGAAGTTTAGGTTCATGTTTGACCTGGTTTCAAACAACGGGTTCATGTCTGACTCGAAGTTTAAATTCATGTTTGACCTGGCTTCAAATGACGGGTTAATGTCTGACTCGGAGTTTAGGTTAATTTTTGACCTGGTTTCAAACAACAGGTTCATGTCTGACTCGAAGTTTAGGTTCATGTTTGACCTGGTTTCAAACAACGGGTTCATGTCTGACTCGAAGTTTAGGTTCAGGTTTGACCTGGTTTCAAACGACGGGTTCATGTCTGACTCGAAGCTTAAGTTCATGTTTGACCTGGTTCAAATGACGAGTTCATGTCAGACTCGAAGTTTAGGTTCATGTTTGACCTAGTTTCAAACAACAGGTTCAAGTCTGACTCGAAGTTTAGTTTCATGTTTGACCTGAGTTCCAACAACGGGTTCATGTCTGACTCGAAGTTTAGGTTCATGTTTGACCTGGTTTCAAACAACGGGTTCATGTCTGACTCGAAGTTTAGGTTCATGTTTGACCTGGTTTCAAACAACGGGTTCATGTCTGACTTGATGTTTAGGTTCATGTTTGTCCTGGTTTCAAACAACAGGTTCATGTCTGACTCGAAGTTTAGGTTCATGTTTAACCTAGTTTCAAACAACGGGTTCATGTCTGACTCAAAGTTTAGGTTCAGGTTTGACCTGGTTTCAAACGACGGGTTCATGTCTGACTCGAAACTTAGGTTCATGTTTGACCTGGTTCAAATGACGGGTTCATGTCTGACTCGAAGTTTAGGTTCATGTTTGACCTGGTTTCAAACAACTGGTTCATGTCTGACTCGAAGTTTAGTTTCATGTTTGACCTGAGTTCCAACAACGGGTTCATGTCTGACTCGAAGTTTAGGTTCATGTTTGACCTGGTTTCAAACGACGGGTTCATGTCTGACTTGATGTTTAGGTTCATGTTTGTCCTGGTTTCAAACAACGGGTTCATGTCTGACTCGAAGTTTAGGTTCATGTTTGACCTAGTTTCAAACAACGGGTTCATGTCTGACTCGAAGTTTAGGTTCATGTTTGACCTGGTTTCAAACAACGGGTTCATGTCTGACTTGAAGTTTAAGTTCATGTTTGACCTGGCTTCAAATGACGGGTTCATGTCTGACTCGAAGTTTAGGTTCATGTTTGACCTGGTTTCAAACAACAGGTTCATGTCTGACTCGAAGTTTAGGTTCATGTTTGACCTGGTTTCAAACAACGGGTTCATGTCTGACTCGAAGTTTAGGTTCAGGTTTGACCTGGTTTCAAACGACGGGTTCATGTCTGACTCGAAGATTAGGTTCATGTTTGACCTGGTTCAAATGACGGGTTCATGTCTGACTCGAAGTTTAGGTTCTTGTGTTGACCTGGTTTCAAACAACGGGTTCATGTCTGACTCAAAGTTTAGGTTCATGTTTGACCTAGTTTAAAACGACGGGTTCATGTCTGACTTGATGTTTAGGTTCATGTTTGTCCTGGTTTCAAACAACGGGTTCATGTCTGACTCGAAGTTTAGGTTCATGTTTGACCTAGTTTCAAACAACGGGTTCATGTCTGACTCGAAGTTTAGGTTCATGTTTGACCTGGTTTCAAACAACGGGTTCATGTCTGACTCGAAGTTTAAGTTCATGTTTGACCTGGCTTCAAATGACGGGTTCATGTCTGACTCGAAGTTTAGGTTCATGTTTGACCTGGTTTCAAACAATAGGTTCATGTCTGACTCGAAGTTTAGGTTCATGTTTGACCTGGTTTCAAACAACGGGTTTATGTCTGACTCGAAGTTTAGGTTCATGTTTGACCTGGTTTCAAACAACGGGTTCATGTCTGACTCGAAGTTTAAGTTCATGTTTGACCTGGCTTCAAATGACGGGTTAATGTCTGACTCGGAGTTTAGGTTAATGTTTGACCTGGTTTCAAACAACATGTTCATGTCTGACTCGAAGTTTAGGTTCATGTTTGACCTGGTTTCAAACAACGGGTTCATGTCTGACTCGAAGTTTAGGTTCATGTTTGACCTGGTTTCAAACGACGGGTTCATGTCTGACTCGAAGCTTAAGTTCATGTTTAACTTGGTTTAAATGACGAGTTCATGTCAGACTCGAAGTTTAGGTTCATGTTTGACCTAGTTTCAAACAACGGGTTCAAGTCTGACTCGAAGTTTAGTTTCATGTTTGACTCAAAGTTTAGTTTCATGTTTGACCTAGTTTCAAACAACGGGTTCATGTCTGACTCAAAGTTTAGTTTCATGTTTGACCTGAGTTCCAACAACGGGTTCATGTCTTACTCGAAGTTTAGGTTCATGTTTGACCTGGTTTCAAACGACGGGTTCATGTCTGACTGGATGTTTAGGTTCATGTTTGTCCTGGTTTCAAACAACGGGTTCATGTCTGACTCGAAGTTTAGGTTCATGTTTGACCTGGTTTCAAACAACGGGTTCATGTCTGACTCGAAGTTTAAGTTCATGTTTGACCTGGCTTCAAATGACGGGTTCATGTCTGACTCGAAGTTTAGGTTCATGTTTGACCTGGTTTCAAACAACAGGTTCATGTCTGACTCGAAGTTTAGGTTCATGTTTCACCTGGTTTCAAACAACGGGTTCATGTCTGACTCGAAGTTTAGGTTCAGGTTTGACCTGGTTTCAAACGACGGGTTCATGTCTAACTCGAAGCTTAGGTTCATGTTTGACCTGGTTCAAATGACGGGTTCATGGCTGACTCGAAGTTTAGGTTCATGTTTGACCTGGTTTCAAACAACGGGTTCATGTCTGACTCAAAGTTTAGGTTCATGTTTTACTTGGTTTCAAACGACGGGTTCATGTCTGACTCGAAGTTTAGGTTCATGTTTGACCTGGTTTCAAACAACAGGTTCATGTCTGACTCGAAGTTTAGGTTCATGTTTAACCTAGTTTCAAACAACGGGTTCATGTCTGACTCAAAGTTAGGTTCGGGTTGGACCTGGTTATAAACGACGGGTTCATGTCTGACTCTGTCGCTCCCGGGATTTTCATCCTAGTACAAACGCGAAAGTGGCACCAAAACAGAGTCGCCAGCAATGTGTATTTATCCCAAGAGAGGGAAAGGAAACACCGCGTAAACCTGAAGAGAAGGAAAGAGCATGGTCTTGCGACCAAGAGAAATGGGTTCGGGAGTCAGTTACGCGAGAGGAAGGTATTAGCACCCCCTCGCGTCCATCGTACCCGATGGGATCCACGCTTGCTTGTCTCGATCAAAGGGTGATGGAAAAGAATACTGGAAAAGGAACGAAAAGAGAACTGGAAAAGGAACGAGAAACAAATGTAGGGAAAATAAAAGAAGTGCTCGCATGGGCCCTACCCCACTGCCTACGTATCTCATCGGGAACATGAGAATCAGAGCGACGTAGTTCCCCTCACTAGGGATGGATTGTTTGTGTTTTTTAAGGAACGGCTAACGTTCTAGCTCAGGTGTTGCAGGCTCGCTGGTCCGAGTGCGTTACCGTCTTGCACGAGAACGAGTAGGAGCACGTTCGTACGTTGAGAATGAATGAGGTGAGAAAAGAATTCCCGAAGGAAAGACGTTATTGTTTATTTTTGTCTTTTTAAGAGTTTTTTCCATTTGTTTGCATATGATAGTGTATCTAAATCTTAGTTATTGGAATGTGCACATTCTCACATTCCAAGATGGAATGGGTAAGAAAGCACACTAAGAGTGAAGAAGACCCTCACACTTAGTTCCAATTATCAAGGTTCAAACACACTAGCATACTTGTGTTTATTAAGTGTTTTGTTGATTATGAAGTGAAGAAGTGTTTTTTATTATTTGCACCTTCAACAAGTATTGCATTTAAGTCCCTCATACAAGATCAAATATGTAACACATTGACCTAAGATGGGCCATATGCTACACATCTTAAGATTATAAGAGAAGACCCCTTATAATCTTTTCTTCATATGAAAGGCCTAAATGCAATAAATGCCTACCTTTATTAGATATTTTGAATTTTCTTTGAGATGAGAAAAGAGACTCAAGGGAGGATAAAGGTAAAAATCTATATGGACTAAGACTCAATCCTAATTGATTAGTTAAGGGAGTGATCCTAAGGTTTGTGAGGTTTCAACCTAAAGTCTAAAGAAAGAAAGAATTAAACAATTCACTTCCAAAGTAGAAGATGAATTGTAATTCAAAAAGGGAAAGTAATGAGTTATTAAAAGAAAGCACATAAGTGCTTAGCAAAACACAAAATGGAATTGTAAAAGAGAAAGGATAGAAGTTGAATGTGGATTCCTTATCCACACTCAATTGAAACTTACCGAAGCCCCTACATGGTTAGTAACCATGTATAAGAAGTATAAGAAGTAAAAGAACATGTAATGCATCATAAAACTCACAAGAATTCAATGAGAAAACAAATCCTAGAACCACAACCAGAATGGGCATCATATGGAAACCAATGGTTATTATCATACAAGTGCAAGTGAATAAGCAACCATCATCACCCATTAGCATTTAAACATGTTACAAGAAGAAGGGGTAGATGAAAGATGGAAAGAAATGAAGAGGACATGCATAAATGGAACATGTAAATCAACAACCAGAATTGAAACTACATGGAAAATGGTTTATAAACATCTCAAAAGTATTTATGAGGTAACTTCAAGACATTCAAGAAGTAATATAAGAAGAATTGAAATGAAAGTTCAAAAAGAAAGGGCAAACAATACATGTTAATGATGCACAAAGTTCAAATTGAAATGAACATGTAAAGATGACCTATAATGTGTATCAAAGACCTATAATATCATATGAATGGCTCATAACATATGCAAATGCTCATACAAATGTGCACAAAAGAATTCATGTAAACATGCACTAAAGTTGTAATGACATGCCATGGATTATACATCCAATGTGATGCATCAAACAAAGACCAAATGGATTCATGAAAATTATGCCAACATATCATTGGAATGCCTAGGTCAGAAATGCATCATACATCAAGATAGTATGTAAAAATTCAGAGCAAAATGACTTCAAACAAAGCAATTAGGTCAAATTGAAACATCATGCAAAGTGGTGCAAATATAGGCATCAAGACATATGATAAAGTGACCTAGAAAATCAAACAAAAATCATCTAACATGCTTCAATGTATTAGTGAATCAATGCAAAAAGAGTCATGTCAAAATAGTTGGTAATGAGCAAGAACAAAATTAAACAAATTCATGTATCATGCTTAGAATGCATCTAAGTGGAAATTCAAAGAAAATTATGGAACAGGGGCAAAAAGGTCATAAAATCAGAAAATAAAATCATGAAAAATTTCCTAAATGTTTTAAGAATACACATGAATTTTTGTAGAATTTTCCAATATGTTTTGGTATTTTTAAAAATTAATTATGAATCGTGTAGCAAAAATGAGAAATAAAATGAAATGGAACTAAAGAAGGGGGTGCATGCATAGCAAATTAACAGTTCAAAATCATTGGGCCTTGAAAACATGGGGTGTGGATATCAATCTGGCTTAGGTCCAGTAAGCACGCAAAACACCATAACTAGCGTGTACCATCAGTCAACCATTTTGACTCACTCACAACCATCAGATTAGGTCAGGTCAATGTAAAAGTCAAGGTAATCAAATCAAGCATCTCACATTGCTAGTACACACTAATAACCATGTACACACGCGCATGCTAATCATCAGATGGAAAAAATGAAGCACGTGACACACACCCTCTCCATTTATTCGCTGGCACCACCACCACCCTTGGATCAAAACAAATCAACGGACACGACTTAATCTGGCATATAAACCCTAATGAAACCTCACCGGCCGGAGAGGGACCTCCGGTCACCTTCTCCGGCCACTCTCCGGCACTGCAATCAATCAAACATTCCAGAAATTTATGCAATACACATCAAAATGTTCAGGAAGTCACATAGATCATGAATCTAGGCTTATTTTTCACAAACAACACACAAACAGAGAGAATCGAAGCAATGAAATTAGCCCTAGGTTTTGGATCTAAGCTTCTAAGAAGCTCTATCAACTAACCGGTTTCATATAGCTCCTAATAAGCTCAAATAACACATCAACCAGTTAAAATAACATCAAATCGTGCAAGCAAAGTTTGAGAACTTTTGGAACCTGAAACTTGAAGATCTTTGGATTTTTGAGAAAACCAGAGATGAGAACTTGTTCTTGAACTTCTAGAACTTCAATTTGAGCAAAATAAATGCTATTTGATCTTGAGAATAAGAGGAAATCTGAATCTGAAATTGGAGATAACTGTGCTATTCCATGCTTCAGTGATGTCTTCTTGCTTGATTGTGAAGGTTGAAGAAGAACTTGAGGAGTTCGTGCAGGTAGAGAGAAAATTCAGAGAGAAGGTTGAGAGTGCTTTTGGAGTGAGAGTGAAACAATCAGAATCTCCCTTTCCAAATCTGTTAGAATTGTTTATATAGGCGTGGTTATGATTTGACCCTGGTGGTTGATGGTTAGAACTACAGTTAACTGAGTTAGTTAACTGAGTTTGAGTTAACAGAATGAGTCATGACAGTTAGTGACACGAGTTGGAGAGGTTTTGTTTTAGTGTGGAAGAGCTCATGGTCACTTATGGTGAGGATAATGGTGAGGTGGTGTTATGCAGCAGTAGCTTGTGGTGGAAGTTTCGCAAGTTTCCCTTCTCATGTAAGAAGTAACAAAGTGGAAGCACGTGCAAGAATGTTTGGGCAAATGAGGAAAAGAAAACAGCTGGTGATGGTGAAGTGTTTGTGGTGTGACTGAACCAAAACAAAGTGTAAACTGCTACACATGACAGTCAATGCCTCAATGCAGATGGTGATGTTTGAACATGGATTTCTTTATGACCAAGGCACGAAAATGAATCATCTTGGTGTCAATGGATTGAGGAAGCATCATAGGACAATTTTGGTGTTGGACTTGAGTTGAAAAGGTACCTCAAACATGTCTAAAAATCATCATAAACAGATGGAAAAACGACTGGTGCATGGGCGAGCAATTTGTGGCATGGCATGGCAAGGTGTGCATGGCATGGATTTTCAGTTGTGTTGACCAATCTTTGAGCTATCATAACTCCTTGTCCTTTGATCAAATGAAAAAATCATGAACATCAATCTTGAAGATCTCACATAGGGGAACAACTTTGATGTTGCAAGATTTTTCATTTGAAGCCTTTAACCATGAGTAAAATGAGTGGACATTTGGCCCACCACATGTTTGTTAAAATGACTGCGCGCGTGCCCTGAAAATCTTGGTCATGACCTAGTTTTGAACCTACTTTGCTCAAACTTTGATCAATCATATCTCCCTCATTTTTTATCCAATGGAGATGTTCCACACATGGATTTGAAGCTTAAAGCAAGGCCTTTCATTGAGGAAGAGTGGAATTTTCATTTGGTACTCCAAATTTGAATGGCCTTGGTTCAAATTCTGATGCAAAATGGCCAAAACTTGCTATTTTTAGTAACCCTTCCTCTTCCAAAAATGGCAACTTTCCACATCTTGATTTTTTCATGATTCCTTTGGAGTTTCTTGACCAAATTTTGTACATTGGACATATGTAACATGAATTTCATGAATTTGGCCTCAAAAAGTCAAGAGTTGACTTTTTCCTCTGATTATTTGACTTGGCCCCAAATTCCCTGATTTTTTATCTTTCTTCCAATTGAAACACTTCCAAAACCAATTGAGAGGCAATTTTCCATACACATACACTTAAGAACATGTAGAATATCATGACAACAAGCTTTGTCCAAAAAATCAGAGATATCCTGATTTTATTAGAAACCCTAATTTTGACCCTCTCTGGTTAGGAGGAAATTGCACATCTTCCAAATCCAAGTTCCTCAGAGTATGTTGTGTATCCTCTTAAAGGATGATGAGAAATGCCACTTGAGAATGATTTTGAATCAATGAGCTATCTCTTTTGAGGGTTTTCCTTCAATTTTTGAACCTCTTGCATAGTGAAAGATGTAGTGCTTCAATCTCCCATTGAATCTCACTTCCTTGAGGTTTTGGAAGATCAATTGAGATAGTATGAGACATGAGAGACCTCTTGGCTTGCCTAGAGCCAACTTGATTGACCTTTTTGTGCTTTGAATGATTCCTTGATTGTCCACCTTCCACCTGATCACATGCCCTGATGGTAAGAAGGATGCCATGCTTCATTTTTCTATGTTAAATGCAATGTAATGTTAATGAGGTGGATATGATATGATAAATGATAATGCCATGCTATGATGACAAAAGGGGAGAGCAAATTTTGGGGTATTACAGCTGCCCCTATTCAAGCGCTGTAGACCTGAATGCCTGAAAGCAAATGCTTTCGGACTTTCAAGGTATATAGTGATTGAATACCAAAAATAACCAAAAATTTGCTCTGGGTGATGAAGAAGAAAAGGGATATAAACCCAACGAGACTGCTGGATTGAATCTTCGATGAAACGTCGGAGAGATCTGTCTTTTGAACGATGCCAGACTGTAATACCCCAAAATTTGCTCTCCCTCTTTGTCATCATAGCATGGCATTATCATTTATCATATCATATCCACCTCATTAACATTACATTGCATTTAACATAGAAAAATGAAGCATAGCATCCCTCTTACCATCAAGGCATGTGATCAGGTGGAAGGTGGACAATCAAGAGATCATTCAAAGCACAAAAAGGTCAATCAAGTTGGCTCTAGGCAAGCCAAGAGGTCTCTCATAGCTCATACCATCTCAATTAATCATCCACAACCTCAAGGAAGTGAGATCCAATGGGAGATTGAAGTACTACATCTTTCACTATGCAAGAGATTCAAAAATTGAAGGAAAACCCTCAAAAGAGATAGCTCATTGATTCAAAATCATTCTCAAGTGGCATTTCTCATCATCCTTTAAGAGGATACACAACATACTCTGAGGAATTTGGATTTGGAAGATGTGCAATTTCCTCCTAACCAAAGGGGGTCAAAACTAGGGTTTCCCATTAAATCAGGGAATCTTTGATTTTTTGGACAAAGCTTGTTGTCATGGTATTCTACATGTTCTTAAGTGTATATGTGTGGAAGATTGCATCTCAATTGGTTTTAGAAGTGGTTCAATTGGAAGAAAGATCAAGAATCAGAGAAATTGGGGCAAAGTCAAATAATCAGAGGAAAAAGTCAACTCTTGACTTTTTGAGGCCAAATTCATGAAATTCATGTTACATATGTCCAATGTACAAAATTTGATCAAGAAACTCCAAAGGAATCATGAAAAAATCAAGATGTGGAAAGTTGCCATTTTTGGATAAAGAAGGGTTACTAAATATAGCAAGTTTTGGCCATTTTGCATCAGAATTTGAACCAAGGCCATTCAAATTTGAAGCACCAAATGAAAATTCCACTCGGCCACAACAAAAGATCTTGTTTTAAGCTTCACATCCATATGTGGAACATCTCCATTGGATAAAAATTGAGTGAGATATGATTGATCAAAGTTTGAGCAAAGTAGGTCCAAAACTAGGTCATGACCAAGATTTTCAGGGCACGCGCGCAGTCATTTTCTCAAACACTTGGTGGGCCAAATGTATTGATCAAGTACTCATGATTAGAGGCTTCAAATGGAAAATCTTTCAACATCAAAGTTGTTCCTCTATGTGAGATCTTCAAAGTTGGTGTTTATCAATTTTTCATCTGATCAAAGGTTAAGGAGTTATGATGGCTCAAAGAATGGTCATTGCGACTGAAATTTGACCAGGTCACAACCAGGTCATGCCACAAGTCTGCGCACCCATGTACCAGCTTCTTTTTCCATCTGTTTGAGGTCATTTTTAGACATGTTTGAGACCTCATTCCACTTCAATTTCCAAATCAATATTGTGCTCCAATGCATCCTCTTTCCAATGAACCCATAAACTCCCTAATGCAGCCATTGAGTAGAGAGAAAAACCTCCACGAACTACCCTATGTTGGAATGGATGCATTAATGACATGCTGCATGATTTGGTTCAGTCACACCACAAACACCTCCTCACTTTTGTTTCCTCTTTCAACCAAGCACAAGTTACTTACATAATGCACACTGTCACGTGCCATACATGAGAATAGAAGGAACAAACTTGCTTAGCAAGTTTCTGATGCACAGATTGGCAGCTTCACTCTCCTTTTCTCCCTTCCACCATAACTGTCATGAGCTTGACCTCACCATAACTCAGCCACCATAACTCGCCCCTAACTAACTTGACTCAGTTAGTTAGGGTGCACTCACTTTAACTCATCCAACTCAGTTAACTCCACTCATTAAACCATGGTTAGCTCACACTATAAATAAAAATCACACTCTCAAATTTCATTTCCAACTTCATTTTTCACACATTCACTTCAGAAACTTGCTCTTCTTCTCTCTCAATCTCACCATTGCCATTGATTCTCGAGCTTCACCTTGTTCATTTCCTCATTTTCACTTCAGAATCTCTCTGATTCTTTCTCAATTTCACTACCTTGCAACTGGTTTTGAAGCTTGGATTTCATTTCTTCTCCATTGAATCATCATCCACCACTGCATCTAAGCCTTTATTTGGCCAAAAGAAGCTCAAAGAGGAAGCAGCATCTCTGGTTTTCTGAAGAACATCTCAAGGTCTCAAATCTTCAGGTACGAATTTCCACCATTATAGACTTGATTTGAAGTGGTTTTCAGGTTCTTGAGGCTTCTTATAAGCTCAAGAATTTGTCTGGCTAGTTGATAGGCCTTTAGAGGCATAGTTGAAAACTTAGGGCAGGACTTGATCTCTTCTGTTCTTTGTGCACGTGCTTGATATGTGAAAAATAAGTGTGCATTCTTGATCTACATGAGCTCAGCTTCATTTTGGTATGCGTATTGTACATTTCTGTGAACATGTGAAGTTGCAGGTGGTGGCTGTTGGCCGGAGAAGGTGACCGGAGGTCCCCTCCGGCCGGTGACTGTTATGACTAGGGTTTATGCACGTTTTAATCTTGTCCATTCATTTTCCATGATCGTGTGGTCCAAAAGTTGACAGCACATTAAAATTCACGTGCAAATCATGTGCACCATTTCTGAATCCACTTAAACATTGTGTGGCATGGTACATGGTAGTGAGCGTGTGTCCTCATCCGCGTGTGTTGGATCTGCGTACTTTGACTTTGGCTTGACCTTGACTTGATCTAATGGCTATTGATGAGTCAATTTTGTTGACTGGAGTGCATGGTTACTATGGTGTTTTGCGCGTAATTGGACCTATGACAGATTATTATTTACACCCCACGCTTCTAAGGCCCAAACGAATTGAACTATGGATTTGCTATGGTTGCACCCCCATTCATATTGCATTTCATTTTATTTTTCTATTTTTACACACGTTTCATAATTAATTTTTAAAAATACCAAAACATATTGGAAAATTCTACAAAAATTCATGTGTATTCTTAAAACATTTAGGAAATTTGTCATGATTTTATTTTCTGATTTTATGACCATTTTGCCCCTGTTCCATTATTTCTTTTGAATTTCCATTTGTATGCATACTTAATGTGACATATGATTTTGTGCATTTTTGTTCTTGATCATAAAATATGATTTTGATGCCTTTCTTTTTGCATTGTGGTCACAATATGTTGAGGTATGTTTGAGATTTATGAGATGATTTTTAAGTCTTTTTTGGATGACTTTTGATGTGTTGCTTTGAGCATGAATGCATGAAACTTCCATGAGACTTTGACCTAATTGTTGAGTGACTTTGGTTCTGATTCATTGCTTGTGGACTTGATATGTTAATGGCATGTGTTTAAGGTGTTTGATTGGTGAAAGTCATAATTGTTGAAGCATGTTTGCTATTTGTTTGAAGCATGAAGTTTAACTTGTTCATTTTGTGAATGCATGCCTCATGTTTGGTTTGCTTGATCATGAAGGCACTTGTGCCATGAGTTGTGGTTTTGTTTGAGGATGTATAGCATGTTAATTGACTTCTGATTGTGACATTTGGGTTTCATCTTTGCATGTTTGATGTTTATCTTGCACCTTAAGTCACTTGTTTCACAAGTATGAACCACATTCACATCACTTCCCCTTTCCTTCTTTGCTTCTTGTTGGATTGAGATTTTGTTTGCATGATTTGGTATGCTCATTTAGGATAACATTAGGTTGTGTAAATATGAGTTACATTCTGACTTGGAAGCATGTATAGCATTTAATCTCATTTTACTTTGTTTGTCAACTTGTTTGAATTTGATTTGTTCATTATACCTTCTTACTTTACTTGTAAGTGATTGTGCTAACCATGTAGGGGCTTTGGTAAGTTTCAATTGAGTGTGGATAAGGAATCCACATTCAACTTCTATCCTTTCTCTTTTACAATTTCATTTTGTGTTTTGTTAAGCACTTATGTGCTTTCTTTTAATAACTCATTACTTTCCCTTTTGAATTACAATTCATCTTCTACTTTGGAAGTGAATTGTTTAATTCATTCTTTCTTTAGACTTTAGGTTGAAACCTCACAAACTTTAGGATCACTCCCTTAACTAATCAATTAGGATTGAGTCTTAGTCCACATAGGTTTTACCTTTCCTCCTTTGAGTCTCTTTTCTCATCTCAAAGAAAATTCAAAATATCTAATAAAGGTAGGCATTTATTGCATTTAGGCCTTTCATATAAAGAAAAGATTATAAGGGGTCTTCTCTTATAATCTTAAAATGTATAGCATATAACCCATCTTGGGTCGATGTGTTAAACATTTGATCTTGTATGAGGGACTTAAATGCAATACTTGTTGAAGATACAAATAAAAAACACTTCTTCATTTCTTAATCAACAAAAACACTTAATAAACACAAGTATGCTAGTGTGTTTGCACCTTGATAATTGGAACTAAGTGTGAGGGTCTTCTTCACCCTTAGTGTGCTTTCTTACCCATTCCATCTTGGAATGTGAGAAGGTACACATTCCAATGACTAAGATCCAGATACACTGTCGTATGCAAACAAATCCAAAACACTTCCTTCTAAAAGACAAAAACAAACAATAACGTCTTTCCTTCGGGAATTCTTTTCTCACCTCATTCACTCTTAGCGTACGAACGCGCTTCTACTCGTTCTCTTGCAAGATGGTAACGCACTCGGACCAGCGAGCCTGCAACACCTGAGCTAGAACGTAAGCCGTTCTCTAAAAAACACAATCCATCCCTAGTGAGGGGAACTACGTCGCTCTGATTCTCATGCTCCCGATGAGATACGTAGGCAGTGGGGTAGGGCCCATGCGAGCACTTCTTTTATTTTCCCTACATTTGTTTCTCGTTCCTTTTCCAGTTCTCTTTTCGTTCCTTTTCCAGTATTCTTTTCTTTACACCCTTTGATCGAGACAAGCAAGCGTGGATCCCATCGGGTACGATGGACGCGAGGGGGTGCTAATACCTTCCTCTCGCGTAACCGACTCCCTTACCCACTTCTCTTGGTCGCAAGACCATGCTTTTCCTTTCCCTCAGGTTTACGCGGTGTTTCCTTTCCCTCTCTTGGGATAAATACACATTGCTGGCGACTCTGTTCGGTGCCACTTTCGCGTTTGTACTAGGATGAAAATCCCGGGAGCGACAGCTGGCGACTACTGGCTTGCCACGCTGATGGTGGACTTTAATACTGTCTTTTATGCAATTCCAGACGACTACTGGCCTGCCACACTACTGGTGGACTTTGGAAATGTCTTTTTGAACGACGCCAGACGACTACTGGCTTGCCACACTACTGGTGGACTTTAATAATGTCTTTTATGCAATTCCAGACGACTACTGGCCTGCCACACTACTGGTGGACTTTGATAATGTCTTTTATGCAATTCCAGACGACTACTGGCCTGCCACACTACTGGTGGACTTTAATAATGTCTTTTATGCAATTCCAGACGACTACTGGCCTGCCACACTACTGGTGGACTTTGATAATGTCTTTTATGCAATTCCAGACGACTACTGGCCTGCCACACTACTGGTGGACTTTAATAATGTCTTTTATGCAATTCCAGACGACTACTGGCCTGCCACACTACTGGTGGACTTTGATAATGTCTTTTATGCAATTCCAGACGACTACTGGCCTGCCACACTACTGGTGGACTTTGCAGCTTCGTGCCACCCGAAGATGGACTTTTGCCAATCCACTGTTGGACTTTTGCCACCCGAAGACGGACTTTTGCCAATCCACTGTTGGACTTTTAGAATATGCCACCCTTAGATGGACCTTTCGCCAATCCACTGTTGGACTTTTGCCACCCGAAGACGGACTTTTGCCAATCCACTGTTGGACTTTTGCCACCCGAAGACGGACTTTTGCCAATCCACTGTTGGACTTTTAGCTGCTTTGCCACCCGAAGATGGACTTTTGCCAATCCACTGTTGGACTTTTGCCACCCGAAGACGGACTTTTGCCAATCCACTGTTGGACTTTTAGCTGCTTTGCCACCCGAAGATGGACTTTTGCCAATCCACTGTTGGACTTTTGCCACCCGAAGACGGACTTTTGCCAATCCACTGTTGGACTTTTGCCACCCGAAGACGGACTTTTGCCAATCCACTGTTGGACTTTTGCCACCCGAAGACGGACTTTTGCCAATCCACTGTTGGACTTTTAGAATTTTAAAATCGAATTACTCTCTGCCTCTGCGCCAGACATCTCTGCCGACTCTGCTGAGGAACCACAATCAATGATTTAATCTCGGAGACTCCTAAAAGGATAATATCTCTGCTGGCGAATGGATGAACAATCCGTCTGCTTCGAATTGCCAAGCTTGCCAAAAATAAATTGGACTTTAAGATATGAGGGAATGAAGACTCTGCCAGGAATTATTCCATCTGTTTGGGGGAATGAATTCTGGTCACAGCGATTCCGCTGGGGATGAGAATTTTTAAATGACGTCCTGCTGGGGAAATGAGCCATTAAAACTCTGCTTGGGGATTTATTCAACCCAAGATCCTTTATAGGGATTATCAACCTTCTGACCCGGCTGGGGAAAGGCTGTACCATCCTTGTTGAGGAATAGATTCTGTCGATCTGATAAACCTCTGCGGAGAGAACAACAACTCAGCTGGAAGTTGCTGACAAGATTCGATGCTGACCTCTGTGGGGATACCATGACCAGAGATACGATCTTGCTGGGTATCAGGGCTACTCTGCCAGGGAAATGCAAATCCTGGTTAGAACATTCCACTGCAACTTGCTAGAAAGAGTCCTTAGAGATCTGTTGGGGAAACCCAAAGCAAATCCACAGTAGTCTGCTGAAGAATATGACTGTCGAGCTTAGGATAAGTACCACAATGCACCATGTTAGGCGAGCTTCCCTTTAGACAATTCCGTTAGGGATGACGAGTTTATAACAAACTCTGCTGGCGGAAACTGCTTTAAAACGTCTCATGTTGGGGAATGCCTTTCGAGAGGATTTTACAGAAGACCAACTGTCCTCAAACTCTACTGGGGGTGACCAACACTTCATGCTGGGGAAACAATCATGCCCCATGCTTGGACAACACAACAATTCGTCCCCGCAGAGGATGTCATAAGAGGATTTTACAGAAGATCTAGCCTCTTCAAACTCTTGTGACTTCGCTGGGGATAATGACCATCAGTTTCGGTGTCGACGAGACCACTCTTTTGGGGAACCTGTGACCGTTATCGACATAGAAAAGCTTGTAGCTGTTGGAAATACTGTATGAGAGAATCGACTTAATAAGATGCAACGGTACCCAGTTGAACTTAATTCACTGATATCGACCCGTTATGAACAATCGTCGACCGAACGATGAACGCCGATCTCCTTACCCATAATTGCCCCAGTCTTTTGCGTGGGGTGATTTATTGCTGGTCTTGTGCTTAAAATCATCTGCACCTGCTACCTGCAACAAAAGAATATGCCCACATGCCCCGAATATTGCGTGGCTAGAATCCACCATCCGGGAGTATTCAACATTCGAAGTAATTTCAAATATTTTTTCTGCGCATGTTATTGCAAGGCTGCCATGTTTTCAAATGCAATGTTTTATCAACAATTAGGACGTTTTTGCAAACAAAGCAATAAAACAAAAATAGAAAGCTTTTTATTGAAATTCAATTTATTGACTGAGAGCCCAGAATAGGCAATTACATCTGGAAGCAATCCCTGGAAAGAGGTGATCGCTGAAAATTGAGAAAAGAAACTATCCTAATAGCAATGTGAAAACGGAATTCCACTGAGTTTCCATTCTGTTATGACCAGTATGTCTTCAAAACTCCCCGACCTTGCCTTCTGAGGAATGATCAGACCGATTCCTATTCTTCAGAACGTCAGTTGTTCAAACGGTAATGGGTACAGATAACTCAGACTGTAGTCATTCGCTTAAATCCCTCTTTTGTGTGGACCGCCCTTTCAGGTTTTCGATCCACCAGGATACCCTTTTTTGCCTAAGTTGCCCTTTCGGGTTTTCAACTTACCGGGTGTACAATTTTTTTTTCAATTATATCCCTAATTTTTGCCCGAACCTTATTCTGTTTTTGGTTCGCCGGGATGCCCTTTTTTGCCTGGATTTTTTTATTTTTATTATCCAGCGGGTCTATTCATGCGAAGTATTTTTTGACTACGTCCGAGTTGACAGGGGATGAAAAGTCTTCGCCATCCATGGTTGTAAGCAATAAAGCTCCGCCCGAAAAGACCTTTTTAACCACGAATGGACCTTCATAGTTAGGAGTCCATTTGCCCCTGTGATCTGTATTGGGAGGAAGGATCCTTTTGAGTACTACATCTCCGACTTTATAAACCCGAGGACGCACCTTCTGGTCAAATGCCTGCTTCATTCTGCGCTGATATAGTTGCCCATGACATACAGCCGCCAATCGTTTTTCCTCAATAAGGCTCAGCTGATCAAATCTGGCTCGTACCCATTCGGCTTCATCTAGCTTAACATCCATCATAACTCTGAGGGACGGAATCTCTACTTCAACCGGTAGCACTGCCTCCATACCATATACAAGTGAGAATGGGGTTGCCCCAGTGGACGTGCGTACCGACGTTCGATACCCATGCAAAGCAAATGGTAACATCTCATGCCAATCTTTGTACGTGACAACCATCTTCTGCACAATCTTCTTGATATTTTTGTTGGCCGCTTCGACCGCGCCATTCATCTTTGGGCGGTACGGAGAAGAATTGTGATGTTCGATTTTGAAGTCCCGGCATAACTCAGCCATCATCTTATTATTCAAATTAGAACCATTATCAGTAATGATTCTTTCGGGAACTCCATATCGGCAAATGATATCCCGTTTTAAGAAACGAGCGACCACTTGCTTTGTAACATTGGCATAGGATGCGGCTTCAACCCATTTGGTGAAGTAATCAATTGCCACCAAGATGAAACGATGACCATTGGAAGCTGTAGGCTCAATCTTTCCGATCATATCAATGCCCCACATGGCAAACGGCCAAGGCGACGACATGATACTAAACGGATTTGGAGGCACATGCACCTTGTCTGCATAGATCTGGCATTTATGGCATTTGCGGGCATATTTGCAACAATCTGACTCCATAGTCAACCAATAATATCCCGACCTTAACAACTTTTTAGCCATTGCCTGCCCTCCGGCATGAGTACCGAAAGAGCCTTCGTGCACTTCAATCATCAACAAGTCTGCTTCATGTCTATCCACACATCTAAGCAGGACCGTGTCAAAATTTCTTTTATACAGCACGCCATCTTTGTTCAGGAAGAAACTACCAGCTAACCTTCTCAACGTCTTCCTGTCTTTGGACGATGCCCCGGACGGGTACTCTTGACTTTTCAAGAAACACTTAATGTCATGAAACCATGGCTTGTCATCAGACGTTGCATCGACCGCAAACACAAATGCTGGTCTGTCAAGGCGGGATACCTCAATCTTAGGTACATGGTTCCATCCTTGCACTTTGATCATGGAAGACAAAGTGGCCAAGGCATCAGCGAACCTATTCTCATCTCGAGGAATGTGGTACAGTTTCACTGTTGTGAAAAACGTCAGCAATCTCCTTGTATAATCTCTATACGGCACTAGATTTGCTTGGTGCGTGTACCAACTCCCCTTCACTTGATTGATTACCAAAGCTGAATCACCGAATATATCAAGGGTTTTAATCCGTAGATTAATCGCCTCCTCGATCCCCATTATACAAGCTTCGTACTCTGCTTCATTGTTGGTGCACCCGAAAGTTATTCGTGTAGTGAAAGGCATATGAACACCTTCCGGCGTGATAAGAACTGCTCCAACTCCGCACCCATTCATATTGACAGCCCCATCAAACATCAGACTCCATTTGGATTCAGGGTCTGGCCCCTCCTCCGGGAGTGGTTCCTCACAGTCTTTAGCTTTGAGAAACATGATGTCCTCATCAGGGAAGTCAAACTTCATGGGTTGGTAATCATCCATTGGCTGTTGCGCAAGATAATCGGACAAGATACTTCCTTTGATGGCCTTTTGTGAAGTGTACTGAATGTCATACTCTGTCAAGACCATTTGCCACCGTGCAACTCTGCCTGTCAATGCTGGTTTCTCGAAAATATACTTGATAGGATCCATTTTTGAAATCAACAAGGTCGTGTGCCTAACCATATATTGCCTCAATCGCTTAGCGGCCCATGCAAGCGCACAGCATGTCTTTTCAAGCATTGAGTATCGGGACTCACAATCATTGAACTTTTTGCTCAGGTAGTAAATAGCATGCTCCTTCCTACCTGTTTCGTCATGTTGACCGAGAACACAACCCATGGCATCTTCAAGCACTGTCAGATACATTATCAGCGGTCTCCCTTCAACTGGAGGTATTAGAATCGGAGGTTCCTGCAAGTATTCTTTTATCTTATCGAATGCCAATTGGCAATCGTCATTCCACCTGACCGTTTGATCTTTCCTTAACAATTTAAATATTGGCTCACACGTGGCTGTTAGGTGAGATATGAACCTTGCAACGTAGTTCAATCTACCCAAGAAACCACGAACCTCTTTTTCTGTTCTCGGTTCAGGCATTTCTTGTATTGCTTTCACCTTGGCAGGATCAACCTCGATTCCTCTTTCGCTCACAATGAAACCCAGTAACTTTCCAGAACGCACCCCAAACGTGCACTTGTTTGGATTTAATCTCAGACGGAACTTTCTCAACCTTTCAAACAGCTTTTTCAGGTTAACCAGATGTTCCTCTTCTGTTCTCGACTTGGCAATCATATCATCTACATAACATTCGATCTCCTTATGAATCAAGTCATGAAACAATGTCACCATCGCCCGCTGGTACGTTGCCCCTGCGTTTTTCAACCCAAAAGGCATTACTTTATAACAATATGTACCCCACGGAGTAATGAACGTGGTCTTCTCCATGTCTTCAGGTGCCATCTTGATCTGGTTGTACCCGGAGAAACCGTCCATAAATGAGAACACTGAAAACTGAGCTGTATTATCGACCAGCACATCAATATGAGGTAGTGGAAAATCATCTTTCGGGCTAGCTTTATTAAGATCTCGATAATCCACACACATTCTCACTTTTCCATCTTTCTTCGGTACTGGCACGATGTTGGCTACCCATGGAGGATACTTTGTCACAGCAAGAAAACCAGCGTCCCACTGCTTTTGGACTTCCTCCTTAATCTTTAAGGCCATGTCGGGGTGAGTCCGACGAAGTTTCTGCTTGACTGGCGGACATTCTTCTCTCAATGGTAGCCTGTGCACGACAATATCCGTATCCAACCCCGGTATGTCTTGATACGACCAGGCGAAGATGTCAACATACTCGCGCAACATTTTCGTCAAAGTTTGCTTCACATCTGCTTGCAAGCTGGCACCAATCCTGATCTCTTTCTTGGCGTCCTTGGTACCAATATTGATGATTTCTACAGTCTCTTGATGAGGCTGGATGACCCTTTCCTCTTGTTTCAACAATCTGGCCAGTTCTTCAGAAAGTTCACAATCTTTCCCATCCCCTTCTTCGGCTTGATAAATCGGATTGTCAAAGTCATACATGGCCATATCAAAATCGTTATCAGTGGTATCCGGAGGATCAAGTCTGCATGAACGGGTTCATGCCTTATTTTAGAATTTATTTTTAAGCAAAACAAAAGAAAATGAAACATTGCCATTTTATATTTTTTGTGCAAAAATAAAAACTGAAAGACAGAGAACAAAATTTGATTGCAAAACGTCCTTTATTAATGATTAAACATTGCAAATGCAACCATGGTGGCCCTACAAATGAATCTATACGCCTTGGGCAGAGCGCAAGATTTTGTCATGCATTATGGTTAGAAAAAACAAAGAAAAATTACTCTGTCTGAAGAGTAACCCGAATGACTTCTTCAACGAACCAGTTTTGCACTTGTTGTCCCGGAACATGAGGGCGTACCCAGTTGTCCAGGTCACAATCACTGTCAACACTATCCTCCGTGGCTGCACAAGACTGGTCCATGTAGATAATTCCCCCACTATTGAAAGTAATGGGTCCCCTGCTCCCCGCATCTGAAGTTGTAGAGGGATGATAACCAATACCAAATTTGTCTTCCTTCATTGGGGTCTCTATCAACCTGCCCCAACCTTGGGCGTTGCCTGCCCTGACGACTTCGACAGCTTGTTTGTAAGATGAAATGGAGGTACCAGCCTCAACTGGTACAGAAGAAGACTCAGGTGCATCGTCAATATTGACTGCTTCAAATGATTGGCACAGCATCTCATGAATTTCCCCATCCATTTCAATGTACTTGAATGTGGACAAGTGACTCACAAAGATGTCTTCCTCCCCACACACTGTCACAACCTGCCCTTCAAACTCATACTTCAGCTTTTGATGTAGAGTAGAAGTAACAGCCCCGGCTCCGTGAATCCAAGGGCGTCCCAATAGGCAGCTATATGCAGGTTGTATGTCCATTACATGGAACGTGGATTTGAATACCTGTGGTCCAATTTGTACGGGCAATTCCACCTCACCAAACACAGATCGTCTGGTCCCATCGAATGCTCTGACCACCAATTCACTAGGCCTTAAGATCAAACCATCAACTTCCAGCTTCATCAATGCCTTCTTGGGCAAGACATTAAGTGATGAACCAGTGTCTACCAGTACATGAGATAACACTGCGCCCTTACACTCCATCGTGATATGCAAAGCCTTATTATGGTTTCTTCCTTCAACAGTCAAATCTCTACTTGTAAAGCCCAAGCCATGGCTGACATTAACATTGGAGATTACGCCCTCGAGCTGATTAACAGTAATTTCTTGTGGCACGTACGCACTCTTCAACACTTTCAACAACGCCTGCCGGTGCGCATCAGAGCACATCAATAGTGACAAGATTGAAATCTTTGAAGGGGTCTGATTCAGTTGGTCCACAATCTTATAATCGCTTTTCTTGATTATCTTCATAAATTCTTCCATTTCCTTATCAAAAATAATCTTTGTCTCTGCTTCAGGTGTAGGCGCACTTTCAACCACCTGTTTACCCTTAGCCTTTGCTGCAGCTTCTACCTCCTTATCACTTCTCAAGGTTTGGGGAGCGAACAACCTTCCACTCCTTGTAAAGCCCCCTACACCCCCTACATTATCAATATTTGGGCTGACTGACGGCTCAACTTCCTGCTTTTTACCTTCGTAATATACATCTGCCCCATAGTGCCATGGGATAGCTTTCGTAGATGTGAACGGAATTGGTCCTGGCACCGTGATAGTGACAGGACTGGGCCCTTCTGGCGCAACACTCGCCACGGGAACTGCATTGACCGGTATTTGAATCTCAGCGGGAGTGTAATAGATGGTCACGGTTGATATCTCATCAGTGTCTTTCACGACTCTGTCGAACTGTAGACATCCTTCATCGATCAGATTCTGTAAACCCATCTTCAACTTATCACAGCCGTTCTCCTGATTCATACACTCAGAGCAATCTTGATTACAGCCCGGGAACACCTGTCCCTTCAATAAACGATCTTTTACAACCAACAAAGAAGTTTTCACTTGATGAACGTCTAACACCAAATTCAATCTCCTCCCATCTTCAATAGCGTACACATTTGCTGCACTATGATCAGGCATGGGATGCTGAGTAATATTAGGAGCGGGAGAGAAATTGATGGCTTTAGCATCAATCAAATCTTGTACTTTATGATGGAAAGCCCATCATTTTTCAATGGAGTGCCCCTGAGCACCTGAGTGGAACTCACAACGAGCATTAGCATCGAAGTTAGGTGGCAGGTTTCCAGCAACCGGAGCTTTCATAGTACGGAGTTCTACCAACTTTAACTCGAGTAGCCGGGGCAACAGCGCGGCATAAGTCATAGGGAAAGGATCCATCTTACGATCCCTCTGTCTAGACCTTTGCTGGAAAAAAGGTTGTTGCTGTTGAACTTGTTGTTGGGGTTGTTGTTTCTGAACAGACGGTGTGGGGATTGTCACAGCATCTACCTGATAATAAGCTCGAGAACGCCCTCTGCCTCGTCCTCTAAACACAGCATTCGTATCACCTTCTCTTCTTTTCTGGTTACTAGCGAACGGTTTCTTCGTCCCCGAAGAGCCAGCCCCACTCACATCCTGGATCTTTCCAAGCTTTAACAGACTTTCTATTCTTTCTCCCGCAATCACAATATCAGCAAATCCAGTTGACGGACAAGCAGCTAATCTATCCAGATAGGCCCCTTGCAAGGTGCCCATGAACATATCTGCCATTTCTCTGTCTGACAAGGGAGGTTGAACCTGGGCAGCCATTTCCCTCCACCTCTGTGCATATTCTTTGAAACTCTCCTTGGCATTTTGTGACAATCCCTGCAATTGGGTGCGGTTGGGCGCCATGTCAATATTATATTGGTATTGCTTCAGGAACGCTTCTGCCAGATCTTTCCAATTCTTCACAGCAGCTCTACTCAACTTCATGTACCAGGTCAAAGACGCCCCCGCCAGACTGTCCTGAAAATAGTGCATCCATAGCTTCTCGTCATCCGTATGGGCTGTAATCTTCCCAAAGTAAGCTTGAAGATGCGTTTGGGGACACGCATTGCCGTGATACTTATCAAAAGTGGGAGGTTTGAATTTAGGGGGAATTCTGACTCCTGGGACCAGCCCCAAGCTAGTAACATCAATACCCATAGAGTTCTTGCATTCCATGGCCCTGATCTTTTCTGCTAACTCATCTTCGGGCCCGTTGTCGGGACGCTCTACCAGAAGCCTCAGTCTCTCCTGATTTTGCGCCATGCCAGTCATGAGGGTCATGAACTGGTCCATACGCGCCCTCATTTTCGCCAAATCACTTTGCACTTGATCCATGATTCTTGCTTGATTCCTTCGCGTCGAATATCGGTGAATATGACTCTCCGCTATACTGCCTGAAACTAAATAAAGGTTAGAGACCCCGCAACGAGTACCTGAAAAGCAAGTAACAAAAAATGCAAAATGATATGCAATGCCATGCAATGCCATGTTTGTCATTTCCGAGGTGCTTTATACCCTGATTCCAATCCAACCACAGAAATCTGAAGACCAGAAATTGTGATATAAAGAGACGTGTCGTGGTCATGTGCTTGTGTGCAGCTATCTGATAAGGAATAATTCTGAATAAAACTGCTCATACTCATTCAACAAAGTATTCAAGTACATTTAAGAAAGGCTCATCCGCAAATGCAATACAAGGAAAAATGGATCCATCAACAAGCCTGATGGTACCCATTAATAACAAAATATAAGGAAAAGAACATCAGTCTGACAATTCCACACCCTTCAGCTTATCACTTGAGTATTTGATCTCCTCAAAAAGTATACGGGTACGCTGGTGATTCGGCTTTTCAATCATTTCTTTGATCAAGACATCCCTTTTCTCAAGAGCTTCAGTTAAAGAACCCATGTGCAGCATCAGAGCCTCGTCATCACACACTCCTTTGTGTCTCTTTATGCCGGCTTGCGTCTTGAGTATCTCCCTTTCTATCATGACTTCTTCAAGCTCTTTCTTGGTATTCCTCAGCTCACCTCTAGCTTCTTCTAGCTGTTCTTGACTCTTACCGAGGCTTTCCCGATACTTTCTCCTCTGCTCATGCGCCTTTTCAAGCTCTTCGTCCTTAATCTGCAACTGTTCCTGTAATTCAGCATTCTCTATCCTAACTTCGTCCCAAGCGTGCTGAAACTTTGTTAACTTTTCTTTGGTCTGTGCTAACGCCTGTTTGGTTTGCTTGTGGGCTTGAGTAGCATCATCAGCACCTTTACTAATCTTCCGGAAATGTTGGGCTCTTCCAGCAAAGTCTTTTTCTTTTGCAGTTAGGATTTGTTCAGCATCTTGGGCTTTCTGCTCCAGCTCTTTGTTGGCATGTAGAGCATTCTGAAGACGGCTACTCAACTCGGAATTCTCTCCTTGGAGCTTTTTCACCAAGGCTTGCAACTTGTCAACTTCTTCCACAGTAGCAGTGCTTCTTGCTTTCTCATTCTCCGGATACAAAAGGGGTGCCTTACCAAAAGGCAAGAGAAAATCTTCAACTCTTTTCTTCACCCACTCTTCATATGCTGGATAAACCCGGTTGTTAGGCTTTCCTAGAGTAACTTTCCCCTTTTTCAGTATGCTACCCCAGCTTTCAGAAGCTTTCTGTGCTGCTTCCCATCCTTCTGATGTATGAAAATAGAGGGACTCCTCCACATCTCTCTTAATAGGCGGACCTGTCAGGGCATACCCAAATTGTCGAATGGCCAAAGAAGGATTGTAGTTAATCCCACCCATTCTTCCTATCAGTGGAACGTTAGGGAACTTACCACAGCTGTGTATAATATTCTTACCAATCAGCCCATGATCTACCCATACGATGTCCTTGGCCACCAATCCCATTAAACGCTGTTTCCACTCTAGAGAATCTTTGGAATCCACAAAAGCCCCTGATTGTGGTATACGGCCCGCAAACCACTTATAGAACAAGGGTGCACAACAACGAATTATCCCTCCTCTTTTCTTTTCATTTCGGTTGTACAATGAGTAGTGAAGATCTCCCAGTAGCGTTGGCACCGGGTTCTTCATCATGAATATTCGTATAGCGTCCGTATCAATAAAATCCGGCTCGTTGGGAAACAACACTATGCCGTATATACAAAGGGCTAGCAAAGCATTAAAAACAAGCCAATTCTCGCCTTTAGCTGCTTCCTGGGCCTTCTTAATCAGATATTCCAGCTTGTAACCACGAATCTTTCCTTTGTTGGAGACCTTGTCACTTAGCTCTGATTTGCTCAAATATAGAGCACCAGCCAACTTCCCAAAGTCAAGATCCCCCACTGATCCAAAGAAAGGGGGCTCCTCCTTGATAGCAATCCCCAACATGTTGGAATACTCCTCCAGGGTAGGAACCAGCACATAGTCTGGAAATACAAAACATCTCAGAGGCGGATCATAGAACTGCATCAACGTATGGAGACCTCTGGCTTCATAATCATTGACATTACGAACCATAGATAAAATCCACCCATATTTCTCTTCAAAAGCTTCTCGTGCTGCCGGGCTCGCCATTCCCTTCAGCACAACAATAGGGCCCAAAGTAGGCGTAAGGAACTTATAGCTGATGATATTCTTCCTCTCTTTAGTGTTCATCTTTGCAGGGACCTGATGACTGGAATCAAGGGTAATATATGCACCTGGAAATGAATAAACATGTATGTTAGGATATGATAATGCAATGCAAAGGGCAATGTGATCAGGTAATCAGGTGTCTGTGCTGAACTGTGAACGGTGTCAGTGTAGCTCTGAGACTAATATAGAACCATAGATAAGAACCATCTGAATACAATAGGATGAAACTTCCTTTTTGTGCAATGATGATAGAAAACCGGGTATGTAGGAGGTCATGGTTACCTGCAAACCTGTAAACAACCCGCCCTTCTCACATGTGGGTACTAGGATGTTCAATATCCCGGGCTCTCAGGTCGAGAAATGATGATACGTTCACCATTTCTGGTTTGGCATCATCATCAATCGAGGAGTCCTCAACTGATTCTCCAAAACAAAAAGGTCCTCAGCTTCTGGCACTGAGGTCGAGAAGCAATAGTACATTCATCCCTCAGGGTACAGTACTACCGCCAATCGAGGAATGCCTCCGCTGATTCTCTTTCAAAAAGGGATGTCCTATAGCAAGTTCCCAGCATTGGGTCCTCGGATCGAGAATGTGCAATGGGTTTGCCACGGAATGTGGTCTGCCACTGTCACAACTCGGGAGGAGTGCCGCAACTGAGTCCTCGGGAATGGTCACCAGAGTCGACAGTTCCTCAAGAGAATAACCACTGGCCTGCATAACATGCAGTAGCAGAAAGCTCCTGATAGAACCTCGTCTGGTTGTGGGTCTCATGAACAACAATACGTGGTCACCACCACGCAAGCGTCATGACTATCCACTCTAATACCTATGTATGTACTCAAGCCTTGGTAGTGAGCTTATCTCTCAGAACACCCATCCCGCCAAACAGACAAAACAGTGCAACACAATATAATATATGATATGTAATGCTAAAATGCGGTAAATACAGTAAAATAAATAAACAACAACATATAGCACAACATTAAACACCCAATGAAAGAAAAGCAGACAAGCGCTAGGATTGACTCGCTAAGGAAACCAGAATTCGTCCCCAGCAGAGTCGCCAGCTGTCGCTCCCGGGATTTTCATCCTAGTACAAACGCGAAAGTGGCACCAAAACAGAGTCGCCAGCAATGTGTATTTATCCCAAGAGAGGGAAAGGAAACACCGCGTAAACCTGAAGAGAAGGAAAGAGCATGGTCTTGCGACCAAGAGAAATGGTTCGGGAGTCGGTTACGCGAGAGGAAGGTATTAGCACCCCCTCGCGTCCATCGTACCCGATGGGATCCACGCTTGCTTGTCTCGATCAAAGGGTGATGGAAAAGAATACTGGAAAAGGAACGAAAAGAGAACTGGAAAAGGAACGAGAAACAAATGTAGGGAAAATAAAAGAAGTGCTCGCATGGGCCCTACCCCACTGCCTACGTATCTCATCGGGAACATGAGAATCAGAGCGACGTAGTTCCCCTCACTAGGGATGGATTGTTTGTGTTTTTTAAGGAACGGCTAACGTTCTAGCTCAGGTGTTGCAGGCTCGCTGGTCCGAGTGCGTTACCGTCTTGCACGAGAACGAGTAGGAGCACGTTCGTACGTTGAGAATGAATGAGGTGAGAAAAGAATTCCCGAAGGAAAGACGTTATTGTTTATTTTTGTCTTTTTAAGAGTTTTTTCCATTTGTTTGCATATGATAGTGTATCTAAATCTTAGTTATTGGAATGTGCACATTCTCACATTCCAAGATGGAATGGGTAAGAAAGCACACTAAGAGTGAAGAAGACCCTCACACTTAGTTCCAATTATCAAGGTTCAAACACACTAGCATACTTGTGTTTATTAAGTGTTTTGTTGATTATGAAGTGAAGAAGTGTTTTTTATTATTTGCACCTTCAACAAGTATTGCATTTAAGTCCATCATACAAGATCAAATATGTAACACATTGACCTAAGATGGGCCATATGCTACACATCTTAAGATTATAAGAGAAGACCCCTTATAATCTTTTCTTCATATGAAAGGCCTAAATGCAATAAATGCCTACCTTTATTAGATATTTTGAATTTTCTTTGAGATGAGAAAAGAGACTCAAGGGAGGATAAAGGTAAAAATCTATATGGACTAAGACTCAATCCTAATTGATTAGTTAAGGGAGTGATCCTAAGGTTTGTGAGGTTTCAACCTAAAGTCTAAAGAAAGAAAGAATTAAACAATTCACTTCCAAAGTAGAAGATGAATTGTAATTCAAAAAGGGAAAGTAATGAGTTATTAAAAGAAAGCACATAAGTGCTTAGCAAAACACAAAATGGAATTGTAAAAGAGAAAGGATAGAAGTTGAATGTGGATTCCTTATCCACACTCAATTGAAACTTACCGAAGCCCCTACATGGTTAGTAACCATGTATAAGAAGTATAAGAAGTAAAAGAACATGTAATGCATCATAAAACTCACAAGAATTCAATGAGAAAACAAATCCTAGAACCACAACCAGAATGGGCATCATATGGAAACCAATGGTTATTATCATACAAGTGCAAGTGAATAAGAAACCATCATCACCCATTAGCATTTAAACATGTTACAAGAAGAAGGGGTAGATGAAAGATGGAAAGAAATGAAGAGGACATGCATAAATGGAACATGTAAATCAACAACCAGAATTGAAACTACATGGAAAATGGTTTATAAACATCTCAAAAGTATTTATGAGGTAACTTCAAGACATTCAAGAAGTAATATAAGAAGAATTGAAATGAAAGTTCAAAAAGAAAGGGCAAACAATACATGTTAATGATGCACAAAGTTCAAATTGAAATGAACATGTAAAGATGACCTATAATGTGTATCAAAGACCTATAATATCATATGAATGGCTCATAACATATGCAAATGCTCATACAAATGTGCACAAAAGAATTCATGTAAACATGCACTAAAGTTGTAATGACATGCCATGGATTATACATCCAATGTGATGCATCAAACAAAGACCAAATGGATTCATGAAAATTATGCCAACATATCATTGGAATGCCTAGGTCAGAAATGCATCATACATCAAGATAGTATGTAAAAATTCAGAGTAAAATGACTTCAAACAAAGCAATTAGGTCAAATTGAAACATCATGCAAAGTGGTGCAAATATAGGCATCAAGACATATGATAAAGTGACCTAGAAAATCAAACAAAAATCATCTAACATGCTTCAATGTATTAGTGAATCAATGCAAAAAGAGTCATGTCAAAATAGTTGGTAATGAGCAAGAACAAAATTAAACAAATTCATGTATCATGCTTAGAATGCATCTAAGTGGAAATTCAAAGAAAATTATGGAACAGGGGCAAAAAGTCATAAAATCAGAAAATAAAATCATGAAAAATTTCCTAAATGTTTTAAGAATACACATGAATTTTTGTAGAATTTTCCAATATGTTTTGGTATTTTTAAAAATTAATTATGAATCGTGTAGCAAAAATGAGAAATAAAATGAAATGGAACTAAAGAAGGGGGTGCATGCATAGCAAATTAACAGTTCAAAATCATTGGGCCTTGAAAACATGGGGTGTGGATATCAATCTGGCTTAGGTCCAGTAAGCACGCAAAACACCATAACTAGCGTGTACCATCAATCAACCATTTTGACTCACTCACAACCATCAGATTAGGTCAGGTCAATGTAAAAGTCAAGGTAATCAAATCAAGCATCTCACATTGCTAGTACACACTAATAACCATGTACACACGCGCATGCTAATCATCAGATGGAAAAAATGAAGCACGTGACACACACCCTCTCCATTTATTCGCTGGCACCACCACCACCCTTGGATCAAAACAAATCAACGGACACGACTTAATCTGGCATATAAACCCTAATGAAACCTCACCGGCCGGAGAGGGACCTCCGGTCACCTTCTCCGGCCACTCTCCGGTACTGCAATCAATCAAACATTCCAGAAATTTATGCAATACACATCAAAATGTTCAGGAAGTCACATAGATCATGAATCTAGGCTTATTTTTCACAAACAACACACAAACAGAGAGAATCGAAGCAATGAAATTAGCCCTAGGTTTTGGATCTAAGCTTCTAAGAAGCTCTATCAACTAACCGGTTTCATATAGCTCCTAATAAGCTCAAATAACACATCAACCAGTTAAAATAACATCAAATCGTGCAAGCAAAGTTTGAGAACTTTTGGAACCTGAAACTTGAAGATCTTTGGATTTTTGAGAAAACCAGAGATGAGAACTTGTTCTTGAACTTCTAGAACTTCAATTTGAGCAAAATAAATGCTATTTGATCTTGAGAATAAGAGGAAATCTGAATCTGAAATTGGAGATAACTGTGCTATTCCATGCTTCAGTGATGTCTTCTTGCTTGATTGTGAAGGTTGAAGAAGAACTTGAGGAGTTCGTGCAGGTAGAGAGAAAATTCAGAGAGAAGGTTGAGAGTGCTTTTGGAGTGAGAGTGAAACAATCAGAATCTCCCTTTCCAAATCTGTTAGAATTGTTTATATAGGCGTGGTTATGATTTGACCCTGGTGGTTGATGGTTAGAACTACAGTTAACTGAGTTAGTTAACTGAGTTTGAGTTAACAGAATGAGTCATGACAGTTAGTGACACGAGTTGGAGAGGTTTTGTTTTAGTGTGGAAGAGCTCATGGTCACTTATGGTGAGGATAATGGTGAGGTGGTGTTATGCAGCAGTAGCTTGTGGTGGAAGTTTCGCAAGTTTCCCTTCTCATGTAAGAAGTAACAAAGTGGAAGCACGTGCAAGAATGTTTGGGCAAATGAGGAAAAGAAAACAGCTGGTGATGGTGAAGTGTTTGTGGTGTGACTGAACCAAAACAAAGTGTAAACTGCTACACATGACAGTCAATGCCTCAATGCAGATGGTGATGTTTGAACATGGATTTCTTTATGACCAAGGCACGAAAATGAATCATCTTGGTGTCAATGGATTGAGGAAGCATCATAGGACAATTTTGGTGTTGGACTTGAGTTGAAAAGGTACCTCAAACATGTCTAAAAATCATCATAAACAGATGGAAAAACGACTGGTGCATGGGCGAGCAATTTGTGGCATGGCATGGCAAGGTGTGCATGGCATGGATTTTCAGTTGTGTTGACCAATCTTTGAGCTATCATAACTCCTTGTCCTTTGATCAAATGAAAAAATCATGAACATCAATCTTGAAGATCTCACATAGGGGAACAACTTTGATGTTGCAAGATTTTTCATTTGAAGCCTTTAACCATGAGTAAAATGAGTGGACATTTGGCCCACCACATGTTTGTTAAAATGACTGCGCGCGTGCCCTGAAAATCTTGGTCATGACCTAGTTTTGAACCTACTTTGCTCAAACTTTGATCAATCATATCTCCCTCATTTTTTATCCAATGGAGATGTTCCACACATGGATTTGAAGCTTAAAGTAAGGCCTTTCATTGAGGCAGAGTGGAATTTTCATTTGGTACTCCAAATTTGAATGGCCTTGGTTCAAATTCTGATGCAAAATGGCCAAAACTTGCTATTTTTAGTAACCCTTCCTCTTCCAAAAATGGCAACTTTCCACATCTTGATTTTTTCATGATTCCTTTGGAGTTTCTTGACCAAATTTTGTACATTGGACATATGTAACATGAATTTCATGAATTTGGCCTCAAAAAGTCAAGAGTTGACTTTTTCCTCTGATTATTTGACTTGGCCCCAAATTCCCTGATTTTTTATCTTTCTTCCAATTGAAACACTTCCAAAACCAATTGAGAGGCAATTTTCCATACACATACACTTAAGAACATGTAGAATATCATGACAACAAGCTTTGTCCAAAAAATCAGAGATATCCTGATTTTATTAGAAACCCTAATTTTGACCCTCTCTGGTTAGGAGGAAATTGCACATCTTCCAAATCCAAATTCCTCAGAGTATGTTGTGTATCCTCTTAAAGGATGATGAGAAATGCCACTTGAGAATGATTTTGAATCAATGAGCTATCTCTTTTGAGGGTTTTCCTTCAATTTTTGAACCTCTTGCATAGTGAAAGATGTAGTGCTTCAATCTCCCATTGAATCTCACTTCCTTGAGGTTTTGGAAGATCAATTGAGATAGTATGAGACATGAGAGACCTCTTGGCTTGCCTAGAGCCAACTTGATTGACCTTTTTGTGCTTTGAATGATTCCTTGATTGTCCACCTTCCACCTGATCACATGCCCTGATGGTAAGAAGGATGCCATGCTTCATTTTTCTATGTTAAATGCAATGTAATGTTAATGAGGTGGATATGATATGATAAATGATAATGCCATGCTATGATGACAAAAGGGGAGAGCAAATTTTGGGGTATTACAGACTCGAAGCTTAGGTTCTTGTTTGACCTGGTTCAAATGACGGGTTCATGTCTGACTCGAAGTTTAGGTTCATGTTTGACCTGGTTTCAAACAACTGGTTCATGTCTGACTCGAAGTTTAGTTTCATGTTTGACCTGAGTTCCAACAACGGGTTAATGTCTGACTCGAAGTTTAGGTTCATGTTTAACCTGGTTTCAAACGACGGGTTCGTGTCTGACTTGATGTTTAGGTTCATGTTTGTCCTGGTTTCAAACAACGGGTTCATGTCTGACTCGAAGTTTAGGTTCATGTTTGACCTAGTTTCAAACAACGGGTTCATGTCTGACTCGAAGTTTAGGTTCATGTTTGACCTGGTTTCAAACAACGGGTTCATGTCTGACTCGAAGTTTAAGTTCATGTTTGACCTGGCTTCAAATGACGGGTTCATGTCTGGCTCGAAGTTTAGGTTCATGTTTGACCTGGTTTCAAACAACAGGTTCATGTCTGACTCGAAGTTTAGGTTCATGTTTGAACTAGTTTCAAACAACGGGTTCATGTCTGACTCGAAGTTTAGGTTCAGGTTTGACCTGGTTTCAAACGACGGGTTCATGTCTGACTCGAAGCTTAGGTTCATGTTTGACCTGGTTCAAATGACGGGTTCATGTCTGACTCGAAGTTTAGGTTCATGTTTGACCTGGTTTTAAACAACGGGTTCATGTCTGACTCAAAGTTTAGGTTCATGTTTGACCTGGTTTCAAACGACGGGTTCATGTCTGACTTGATGTTTAGGTTCATGTTTGACCTGGTTTCAAACAACGGGTTCATGTCTGACTCGAAGTTTAGGTTCATGTTTGACCTAGTTTCAAACAACGGGTTCAAGTCTGACTCGAAGTTTAGTTTCATGTTTGACCTGAGTTCCAACAACGGGTTCATGTCTGACTCGAAGTTTAGGTTCATGTTTGACCTGGTTTCAAACAACGGGTTCATGTTTGACTCGAAGTTTAGGTTCATGTTTGACCTGGTTTCAAACAACGGGTTCATGTCTGACTTGATGTTTAGGTTCATGTTTGTCCTGGTTTCAAACAACGGGTTCATGTCTGACTCGAAGTTTAGGTTCATGTCTAACCTAGTTTCAAACAACGGGTTCATGTCTGACTCGAAGTCTAGGTTCATGTTTGACTTGGTTTCAAACAACAGGTTCATGTCTGACTCGAAGTTTAGGTTCATGTTTGAACTAGTTTCAAACAACGGGTTCATGTCTGACTCGAAGTTTAGGGTCAGGTTTGACCTGGTTTCAAACGACGGGTTCATGTCTGACTCGAAGCTTAGGTTCATGTTTGACCTGGTTCAAATGACGGGTTCATGTCTGACTCGAAGTTTAGGTTCATGTTTGACCTGGTTTTAAACAACGGGTTCATGTCTGACTCAAAGTTTAGGTTCATGTTTGACCTGGTTTCAAACGACGGGTTCATGTCTGACTTGATGTTTAGGTTCATGTTTGACCTGGTTTCAAACAACGGGTTCATGTCTGACTCGAAGTTTAGGTTCATGTTTGACCTAGTTTCAAACAACGGGTTCAAGTCTGACTCGAAGTTTAGTTTCATGTTTGACCTGAGTTCCAACAACGGGTTCATGTCTGACTCGAAGTTTAGGTTCATGTTTGACCTGGTTTCAAACAACGGGTTCATGTCTGACTCGAAGTTTAAGTTCATGTTTGACCTGGCTTCAAATGACGGGTTCATGTCTGACTCGAAGTTTAGGTTCATGTTTGACCTGGTTTCAAACAACAGGTTCATGTCTGACTCGAAGTTTAGGTTCATGTTTGACCTGGTTTCAAACAACGGGTTTATGTCTGACTCGAAGTTTAGGTTCATGTTTGACCTGGGTTCAAACAACGGGTTCATGTCTGACTCGAAGTTTAAGTTCATGTTTGACCTGGCTTCAAATGACGGGTTAATGTCTGACTCGGAGTTTAGGTTAATGTTTGACCTGGTTTCAAACAACAGGTTCATGTCTGACTCGAAGTTTAGGTTCATGTTTGACCTGGTTTCAAACAACGGGTTCATGTCTGACTCGAAGTTTAGGTTCAGGTTTGACCTGGTTTCAAACGACGGGTTCATGTCTGACTCGAAGCTTAAGTTCATGTTTAACTTGGTTTAAATGACGAGTTCATGTCAGACTCGAAGTTTAGGTTCATGTTTGACCTAGTTTCAAACAACGGGTTCAAGTCTGACTCGAAGTTTAGTTTCATGTTTGACTCAAAGTTTAGTTTCATGTTTGACCTAGTTTCAAACAACGGGTTCATGTCTGACTCAAAGTTTAGTTTCATGTTTGACCTGAGTTCCAACAACGGGTTCATGTCTGACTCGAATTTTAGGTTCATGTTTGACCTGGTTTCAAACGACGGGTTCATGTCTGACTGGATGTTTAGGTTCATGTTTGTCCTGGTTTCAAACAACGGGTTCATGTCTGACTCGAAGTTTAGGTTCATGTTTGACCTGGTTTCAAACAACGGGTTCATGTCTGACTCGAAGTTTAAGTTCATGTTTGACCTGGCTTCAAATGACGGGTTCATGTCTGACTCGAAGTTTAGGTTCATGTTTGACCTGGTTTTAAACAACAGGTTCATGTCTGACTCGAAGTTTAGGTTCATGTTTGACCTGGTTTCAAACAACGGGTTCATGTCTGACTCGAAGTTTAGGTTCAGGTTTGACCTGGTTTCAAACGACGGGTTCATGTCTGACTCGAAGCTTAGGTTCATGTTTGACCTGGTTCAAATGACGGGTTCATGGCTGACTCGAAGTTTAGGTTCATGTTTGACCTGGTTTCAAACAACGGGTTCATGTCTGACTCAAAGTTTAGGTTCATGTTTTACCTGGTTTCAAACGACGGGTTCATGTCTGACTCGAAGTTTAGGTTCATGTTTGACCTGGTTTCAAACAACAGGTTCATGTCTGACTCGAAGTTTAGGTTCATGTTTAACCTAGTTTCAAACAACGGGTTCATGTCTGACTCAAAGTTAGGTTCAGGTTGGACCTGGTTTCAAACGACGGGTTCATGTCTGACTCGAAGCTTAGGTTCTTGTTTGACCTGGTTCAAATGACGGGTTCATGTCTGACTCGAAGTTTAGGTTCATGTTTGACCTGGTTTCAAACAACTGGTTCATGTCTGACTCGAAGTTTAGTTTCGTGTTTGACCTGAGTTCCAACAACGGGTTAATGTCTGACTCGAAGTTTAGGTTCATGTTTGACCTGGTTTCAAACGACGGGTTCGTGTCTGACTTGATGTTTAGGTTCATGTTTGTCCTGGTTTCAAACAACGGGTTCATGTCTGACTCGAAGTTTAGGTTCATGTTTGACCTAGTTTCAAACAACGGGTTCATGTCTGACTCGAAGTTTAGGTTCATGTTTGACCTGGTTTCAAACAATGGGTTCATGTCTGACTCGAAGTTTAAGTTCATGTTTGACCTGGCTTCAAATGACGGGTTCATGTCTGGCTCGAAGTTTAGGTTCATGTTTGACCTGGTTTCAAACAACAGGTTCATGTCTGACTCGAAGTTTAGGTTCATGTTTGAACTAGTTTCAAACAACGGGTTCATGTCTGACTCGAAGTTTAGGTTCAGGTTTGACCTGGTTTCAAACGACGGGTTCATGTCTGACTCGAAGCTTAGGTTCATGTTTGACCTGGTTCAAATGACGGGTTCATGTCTGACTCGAAGTTTAGGTTCATGTTTGACTTGGTTTTAAACAACGGGTTCATGTCTGACTCAAAGTTTAGGTTCATGTTTGACCTGGTTTCAAACGACGGGTTCATGTCTGACTTGATGTTTAGGTTCATGTTTGACCTGGTTTCAAACAACGGGTTCATGTCTGACTCGAAGTTTAGGTTCATGTTTGACCTAGTTTCAAACAACGGGTTCAAGTCTGACTCGAAGTTTAGTTTCATGTTTGACCTGAGTTCCAACAACGGGTTCATGTCTGACTCGAAGTTTAGGTTCATGTTTGACCTGGTTTCAAACAACGGGTTCATGTTTGACTCGAAGTTTAGGTTCATGTTTGACCTGGTTTCAAACAACGGGTTCATGTCTGACTTGATGTTTAGGTTCATGTTTGTCCTGGTTTCAAACAACGGGTTCATGTCTGACTCGAAGTTTAGGTTCATGTCTAACCTAGTTTCAAACAACGGGTTCATGTATGACTCGAAGTCTAGGTTCATGTTTGACTTGGTTTCAAACAACGGGTTCATGTCTAACTCGAAGTTTAAGTTCATGTTTGACCTGGCTTCAAATGATGGGTTCATGTCTGACTCAAAGTTTAGGTTCATGTTTGACCTAGTTTCAAATGACGGGTTCATGTCTGACTCGAAACTTAGGTTCATATTTGACCTGGTTCAAATGACGGGTTTATGTCTGACTCGAAGTTTAGGTTCATGTTTAACCTGGTTTCAAACAACGGGTTCATGTGTGACTCAAAGTTTAGGTTCAGGTTTGACCTGGTTTCAAACGACGGGTTCATGTCTGACTCGAAACTTAGGTTCATATTTGACCTGGTTCAAATGACGGGTTCATGTCTGACTCGAAGTTTAGGTTCATGTTTGACCTGGTTTCAACCAACTGGTTCATGTCAGACTCGAAGTTTAGTTTCATGTTTGACCTGAGTTCCAACAACGGGTTCATGTCTGACTCGAAGTTTAGGTTCATGTTTGACCTGGTTTCAAACAACAGGTTCATGTCTGACTCGAAGTTTAGGTTCATGTTTAACCTAGTTTCAAACAACGGGTTCATGTCTGACTCAAAGTTAGGTTCAGGTTGGACCTGGTTTCAAACGACGGGATCATGTCTGACTCGAAGCTTAGGTTCTTGTTTGACCTGGTTCAAATGACGGGTTCATGTCTGACTCGAAGTTTAGGTTCATGTTTGACCTGGTTTCAAACAACTGGTTCATATCTGACTCGAAGTTTAGTTTCATGTTTGACCTGAGTTCCAACAACGGGTTAATGTCTGGCTCGAAGTTTAGGTTCATGTTTGACCTGGTTTCAAACGACGGGTTCATGTCTGACTTGATGTTTAGGTTCATGTTTGTCCTGGTTTCAAACAGCGGGTTCATGTCTGACTCAAAGTTTAGGTTCATGTTTGACCTAGTTTCAAACAACGGGTTCATGTCTGACTCGAAGTTTAGGTTCATGTTTGACCTGGTTTCAAACAACGGGTTCATGTCTGACTCGAAGTTTAAGTTCATGTTTGACCTGGCTTCAAATGACGGGTTCATGTCTGGCTCGAAGTTTAGGTTCATGTTTGACCTGGTTTCAAACAACAGGTTCATGTCTGACTCGAAGTTTAGGTTCATGTTTGAACTAGTTTCAAACAACGGGTTCATGTCTGACTCGATGTTTAGGTTCAGGTTTGACCTGGTTTCAAACGACGGATTCATGTCTGACTCGAAGTTTAGGTTCATGTTTGACCTGGTTCAAATGACGGGTTCATGTCTGACTCGAAGTTTAGGTTCATGTTTGACCTAGTTTTAAACAACGGGTTCATGTCTGACTCAAAGTTTAGGTTCATGTTTGACCTGGTTTCAAACGACGGGTTCATGTTTGACTTGATGTTTAGGTTCATGTTTGACCTAGTTTCAAACAACGGGTTCATGTCTGACTCGAAGTTTAGGTTCATGTTTGACCTAGTTTCAAACAACGGGTTCAAGTCTGACTCGAAGTTTAGTTTCATGTTTGACCTGAGTTCCAACAACGGGTTCATGTCTGACTCGAAGTTTAGGTTCATGTTTGACCTGGTTTCAAACAACAGGTTCATGTCTGACTCGAAGTTTAGGTTCATGTTTAACCTGGTTTCAAACAACGGGTTCATGTCTGACTCAAAGTTTAGGTTCATGTTTGACCTGGTTTCAAACGACGGGTTCATGTCTGACTCGAAACTTAGGTTCATATTTGACCTGGTTCAAATGACGGGTTCATGTCTGACTCGAAGTTTAGGTTCATGTTTGACCTGGTTTCAAACAACTGGTTCATGTCTGACTCGAAGTTTAGTTTCATGTTTGACCTGAGTTCCAACAACGGGTTCATATCTGACTCGAAGTTTAGGTTCATGTTTGACCTGGTTTCAAACGACGGGTTCATGTCTGACTGGATGTTTAGGTTCATGTTTGTCCTAGTTTCAAACAACGGGTTCATGTCTGACTCGAAGTTTAGGTTCATGTTTGACCTAGTTTCAAACAACAGGTTCATGTCTGACTCGAAGTTTAGGTTCATGTTTGACCTGGTTTCAAACAACGGGTTCATGTCTGACTCGAAGTTTAGGTTCAGGTTTGACCTGGTTTCAAACGACGGGTTCATGTCTGACTCGAAGCTTAAGTTCATGTTTAACTTGGTTTAAATGACGAGTTCATGTCAGACTCGAAGTTTAGGTTCATGTTTGACCTAGTTTCAAACAACGGGTTCAAGTCTGACTCGAAGTTTAGTTTCATGTTTGACTCAAAGTTTAGTTTCATGTTTGACCTAGTTTCAAACAACGGGTTCATGTCTGACTCAAAGTTTAGTTTCATGTTTGACCTGAGTTCCAACAACGGGTTCATGTCTGACTCGAATTTTAGGTTCATGTTTGACCTGGTTTCAAACGACGGGTTCATGTCTGACTGGATGTTTAGGTTCATGTTTGTCCTGGTTTCAAACAACGGGTTCATGTCTGACTCGAAGTTTAGGTTCATGTTTGACCTGGTTTCAAACAACGGGTTCATGTCTGACTCGAAGTTTAAGTTCATGTTTGACCTGGCTTCAAATGACGGGTTCATGTCTGACTCGAAGTTTAGGTTCATGTTTGACCTGGTTTTAAACAACAGGTTCATGTCTGACTCGAAGTTTAGGTTCATGTTTGACCTGGTTTCAAACAACGGGTTCATGTCTGACTCGAAGTTTAGGTTCAGGTTTGACCTGGTTTCAAACGACGGGTTCATGTCTGACTCGAAGCTTAGGTTCATGTTTGACCTGGTTCAAATGACGGGTTCATGGCTGACTCGAAGTTTAGGTTCATGTTTGACCTGGTTTCAAACAACGGGTTCATGTCTGACTCAAAGTTTAGGTTCATGTTTTACCTGGTTTCAAACGACGGGTTCATGTCTGACTCGAAGTTTAGGTTCATGTTTGACCTGGTTTCAAACAACAGGTTCATGTCTGACTCGAAGTTTAGGTTCATGTTTAACCTAGTTTCAAACAACGGGTTCATGTCTGACTCAAAGTTAGGTTCAGGTTGGACCTGGTTTCAAACGACGGGTTCATGTCTGACTCGAAGCTTAGGTTCTTGTTTGACCTGGTTCAAATGACGGGTTCATGTCTGACTCGAAGTTTAGGTTCATGTTTGACCTGGTTTCAAACAACTGGTTCATGTCTGACTCGAAGTTTAGTTTCGTGTTTGACCTGAGTTCCAACAACGGGTTAATGTCTGACTCGAAGTTTAGGTTCATGTTTGACCTGGTTTCAAACGACGGGTTCGTGTCTGACTTGATGTTTAGGTTCATGTTTGTCCTGGTTTCAAACAACGGGTTCATGTCTGACTCGAAGTTTAGGTTCATGTTTGACCTAGTTTCAAACAACGGGTTCATGTCTGACTCGAAGTTTAGGTTCATGTTTGACCTGGTTTCAAACAATGGGTTCATGTCTGACTCGAAGTTTAAGTTCATGTTTGAGCTGGCTTCAAATGACGGGTTCATGTCTGGCTCGAAGTTTAGGTTCATGTTTGACCTGGTTTCAAACAACAGGTTCATGTCTGACTCGAAGTTTAGGTTCATGTTTGAACTAGTTTCAAACAACGGGTTCATGTCTGACTCGAAGTTTAGGTTCAGGTTTGACCTGGTTTCAAACGACGGGTTCATGTCTGACTCGAAGCTTAGGTTCATGTTTGACCTGGTTCAAATGACGGGTTCATGTCTGACTCGAAGTTTAGGTTCATGTTTGACTTGGTTTTAAACAACGGGTTCATGTCTGACTCAAAGTTTAGGTTCATGTTTGACCTGGTTTCAAACGACGGGTTCATGTCTGACTTGATGTTTAGGTTCATGTTTGACCTGGTTTCAAACAACGGGTTCATGTCTGACTCGAAGTTTAGGTTCATGTTTGACCTAGTTTCAAACAACGGGTTCAAGTCTGACTCGAAGTTTAGTTTCATGTTTGACCTGAGTTCCAACAACGGGTTCATGTCTGACTCGAAGTTTAGGTTCATGTTTGACCTGGTTTCAAACAACGGGTTCATGTTTGACTCGAAGTTTAGGTTCATGTTTGACCTGGTTTCAAACAACGGGTTCATGTCTGACTTGATGTTTAGGTTCATGTTTGTCCTGGTTTCAAACAACGGGTTCATGTCTGACTCGAAGTTTAGGTTCATGTCTAACCTAGTTTCAAACAACGGGTTCATGTATGACTCGAAGTCTAGGTTCATGTTTGACTTGGTTTCAAACAACGGGTTCATGTCTAACTCGAAGTTTAAGTTCATGTTTGACCTGGCTTCAAATGATGGGTTCATGTCTGACTCAAAGTTTAGGTTCATGTTTGACCTAGTTTCAAATGACGGGTTCATGTCTGACTCGAAACTTAGGTTCATATTTGACCTGGTTCAAATGACGGGTTTATGTCTGACTCGAAGTTTAGGTTCATGTTTAACCTGGTTTCAAACAACGGGTTCATGTGTGACTCAAAGTTTAGGTTCAGGTTTGACCTGGTTTCAAACGACGGGTTCATGTCTGACTCGAAACTTAGGTTCATATTTGACCTGGTTCAAATGACGGGTTCATGTCTGACTCGAAGTTTAGGTTCATGTTTGACCTGGTTTCAACCAACTGGTTCATGTCAGACTCGAAGTTTAGTTTCATGTTTGACCTGAGTTCCAACAACGGGTTCATGTCTGACTCGAAGTTTAGGTTCATGTTTGACCTGGTTTCAAACAACAGGTTCATGTCTGACTCGAAGTTTAGGTTCATGTTTAACCTAGTTTCAAACAACGGGTTCATGTCTGACTCAAAGTTAGGTTCAGGTTGGACCTGGTTTCAAACGACGGGATCATGTCTGACTCGAAGCTTAGGTTCTTGTTTGACCTGGTTCAAATGACGGGTTCATGTCTGACTCGAAGTTTAGGTTCATGTTTGACCTGGTTTCAAACAACTGGTTCATATCTGACTCGAAGTTTAGTTTCATGTTTGACCTGAGTTCCAACAACGGGTTAATGTCTGGCTCGAAGTTTAGGTTCATGTTTGACCTGGTTTCAAACGACGGGTTCATGTCTGACTTGATGTTTAGGTTCATGTTTGTCCTGGTTTCAAACAGCGGGTTCATGTCTGACTCAAAGTTTAGGTTCATGTTTGACCTAGTTTCAAACAACGGGTTCATGTCTGACTCGAAGTTTAGGTTCATGTTTGACCTGGTTTCAAACAACGGGTTCATGTCTGACTCGAAGTTTAAGTTCATGTTTGACCTGGCTTCAAATGACGGGTTCATGTCTGGCTCGAAGTTTAGGTTCATGTTTGACCTGGTTTCAAACAACAGGTTCATGTCTGACTCGAAGTTTAGGTTCATGTTTGAACTAGTTTCAAACAACGGGTTCATGTCTGACTCGATGTTTAGGTTCAGGTTTGACCTGGTTTCAAACGACGGGTTCATGTCTGACTCGAAGTTTAGGTTCATGTTTGACCTGGTTCAAATGACGGGTTCATGTCTGACTCGAAGTTTAGGTTCATGTTTGACCTAGTTTTAAACAACGGGTTCATGTCTGACTCAAAGTTTAGGTTCATGTTTGACCTGGTTTCAAACGACGGGTTCATGTTTGACTTGATGTTTAGGTTCATGTTTGACCTAGTTTCAAACAACGGGTTCATGTCTGACTCGAAGTTTAGGTTCATGTTTGACCTAGTTTCAAACAACGGGTTCAAGTCTGACTCGAAGTTTAGTTTCATGTTTGACCTGAGTTCCAACAACGGGTTCATGTCTGACTCGAAGTTTAGGTTCATGTTTGACCTGGTTTCAAACAACAGGTTCATGTCTGACTCGAAGTTTAGGTTCATGTTTAACCTGGTTTCAAACAACGGGTTCATGTCTGACTCAAAGTTTAGGTTCATGTTTGACCTGGTTTCAAACGACGGGTTCATGTCTGACTCGAAACTTAGGTTCATATTTGACCTGGTTCAAATGACGGGTTCATGTCTGACTCGAAGTTTAGGTTCATGTTTGACCTGGTTTCAAACAACTGGTTCATGTCTGACTCGAAGTTTAGTTTCATGTTTGACCTGAGTTCCAACAACGGGTTCATATCTGACTCGAAGTTTAGGTTCATGTTTGACCTGGTTTCAAACGACGGGTTCATGTCTGACTGGATGTTTAGGTTCATGTTTGTCCTAGTTTCAAACAACGGGTTCATGTCTGACTCGAAGTTTAGGTTCATGTTTGACCTAGTTTCAAACAACAGGTTCATGTCTGACTCGAAGTTTAGGTTCATGTTTGACCTGGTTTCAAACAACGGGTTCATGTCTGACTCGAAGTTTAGGTTCAGGTTTGACCTGGTTTCAAACGACGGGTTCATGTCTGACTCGAAGCTTAAGTTCATGTTTAACTTGGTTTAAATGACGAGTTCATGTCAGACTCGAAGTTTAGGTTCATGTTTGACCTAGTTTCAAACAACGGGTTCAAGTCTGACTCGAAGTTTAGTTTCATGTTTGACTCAAAGTTTAGTTTCATGTTTGACCTAGTTTCAAACAACGGGTTCATGTCTGACTCAAAGTTTAGTTTCATGTTTGACCTGAGTTCCAACAACGGGTTCATGTCTGACTCGAATTTTAGGTTCATGTTTGACCTGGTTTCAAACGACGGGTTCATGTCTGACTGGATGTTTAGGTTCATGTTTGTCCTGGTTTCAAACAACGGGTTCATGTCTGACTCGAAGTTTAGGTTCATGTTTGACCTGGTTTCAAACAACGGGTTCATGTCTGACTCGAAGTTTAAGTTCATGTTTGACCTGGCTTCAAATGACGGGTTCATGTCTGACTCGAAGTTTAGGTTCATGTTTGACCTGGTTTTAAACAACAGGTTCATGTCTGACTCGAAGTTTAGGTTCATGTTTGACCTGGTTTCAAACAACGGGTTCATGTCTGACTCGAAGTTTAGGTTCAGGTTTGACCTGGTTTCAAACGACGGGTTCATGTCTGACTCGAAGCTTAGGTTCATGTTTGACCTGGTTCAAATGACGGGTTCATGGCTGACTCGAAGTTTAGGTTCATGTTTGACCTGGTTTCAAACAACGGGTTCATGTCTGACTCAAAGTTTAGGTTCATGTTTTACCTGGTTTCAAACGACGGGTTCATGTCTGACTCGAAGTTTAGGTTCATGTTTGACCTGGTTTCAAACAACAGGTTCATGTCTGACTCGAAGTTTAGGTTCATGTTTAACCTAGTTTCAAACAACGGGTTCATGTCTGACTCAAAGTTAGGTTCAGGTTGGACCTGGTTTCAAACGACGGGTTCATGTCTGACTCGAAGCTTAGGTTCTTGTTTGACCTGGTTGAAATGACGGGTTCATGTCTGACTCGAAGTTTAGGTTCATGTTTGACCTGGTTTCAAACAACTGGTTCATGTCTGACTCGAAGTTTAGTTTCGTGTTTGACCTGAGTTCCAACAACGGGTTAATGTCTGACTCGAAGTTTAGGTTCATGTTTGACCTGGTTTCAAACGACGGGTTCGTGTCTGACTTGATGTTTAGGTTCATGTTTGTCCTGGTTTCAAACAACGGGTTCATGTCTGACTCGAAGTTTAGGTTCATGTTTGACCTAGTTTCAAACAACGGGTTCATGTCTGACTCGAAGTTTAGGTTCATGTTTGACCTGGTTTCAAACAATGGGTTCATGTCTGACTCGAAGTTTAAGTTCATGTTTGAGCTGGCTTCAAATGACGGGTTCATGTCTGGCTCGAAGTTTAGGTTCATGTTTGACCTGGTTTCAAACAACAGGTTCATGTCTGACTCGAAGTTTAGGTTCATGTTTGAACTAGTTTCAAACAACGGGTTCATGTCTGACTCGAAGTTTAGGTTCAGGTTTGACCTGGTTTCAAACGACGGGTTCATGTCTGACTCGAAGCTTAGGTTCATGTTTGACCTGGTTCAAATGACGGGTTCATGTCTGACTCGAAGTTTAGGTTCATGTTTGACCTAGTTTCAAACAACGGGTTCAAGTCTGACTCGAAGTTTAGTTTCATGTTTGACCTGAGTTCCAACAACGGGTTCATGTCTGACTCGAAGTTTAGGTTCATGTTTGACCTGGTTTCAAACAACGGGTTCATGTTTGACTCGAAGTTTAGGTTCATGTTTGACCTGGTTTCAAACAACGGGTTCATGTCTGACTTGATGTTTAGGTTCATGTTTGTCCTGGTTTCAAACAACGGGTTCATGTCTGACTCGAAGTTTAGGTTCATGTCTAACCTAGTTTCAAACAACGGGTTCATGTATGACTCGAAGTCTAGGTTCATGTTTGACTTGGTTTCAAACAACGGGTTCATGTCTAACTCGAAGTTTAAGTTCATGTTTGACCTGGCTTCAAATGATGGGTTCATGTCTGACTCAAAGTTTAGGTTCATGTTTGACCTAGTTTCAAATGACGGGTTCATGTCTGACTCGAAACTTAGGTTCATATTTGACCTGGTTCAAATGACGGGTTTATGTCTGACTCGAAGTTTAGCTTCATGTTTAACCTGGTTTCAAACAACGGGTTCATGTGTGACTCAAAGTTTAGGTTCAGGTTTGACCTGGTTTCAAACGACGGGTTCATGTCTGACTCGAAACTTAGGTTCATATTTGACCTGGTTCAAATGACGGGTTCATGTCTGACTCGAAGTTTAGGTTCATGTTTGACCTGGTTTCAACCAACTGGTTCATGTCAGACTCGAAGTTTAGTTTCATGTTTGACCTGAGTTCCAACAACGGGTTCATGTCTGACTCGAAGTTTAGGTTCATGTTTGACCTGGTTTCAAACAACAGGTTCATGTCTGACTCGAAGTTTAGGTTCATGTTTAACCTAGTTTCAAACAACGGGTTCATGTCTGACTCAAAGTTAGGTTCAGGTTGGACCTGGTTTCAAACGACGGGATCATGTCTGACTCGAAGCTTAGGTTCTTGTTTGACCTGGTTCAAATGACGGGTTCATGTCTGACTCGAAGTTTAGGTTCATGTTTGACCTGGTTTCAAACAACTGGTTCATATCTGACTCGAAGTTTAGTTTCATGTTTGACCTGAGTTCCAACAACGGGTTAATGTCTGGCTCGAAGTTTAGGTTCATGTTTGACCTGGTTTCAAACGACGGGTTCATGTCTGACTTGATGTTTAGGTTCATGTTTGTCCTGGTTTCAAACAGCGGGTTCATGTCTGACTCAAAGTTTAGGTTCATGTTTGACCTAGTTTCAAACAACGGGTTCATGTCTGACTCGAAGTTTAGGTTCATGTTTGACCTGGTTTCAAACAACGGGTTCATGTCTGACTCGAAGTTTAAGTTCATGTTTGACCTGGCTTCAAATGACGGGTTCATGTCTGGCTCGAAGTTTAGGTTCATGTTTGACCTGGTTTCAAACAACAGGTTCATGTCTGACTCGAAGTTTAGGTTCATGTTTGAACTAGTTTCAAACAACGGGTTCATGTCTGACTCGATGTTTAGGTTCAGGTTTGACCTGGTTTCAAACGACGGGTTCATGTCTGACTCGAAGTTTAGGTTCATGTTTGACCTGGTTCAAATGACGGGTTCATGTCTGACTCGAAGTTTAGGTTCATGTTTGACCTAGTTTTAAACAACGGGTTCATGTCTGACTCAAAGTTTAGGTTCATGTTTGACCTGGTTTCAAACGACGGGTTCATGTTTGACTTGATGTTTAGGTTCATGTTTGACCTAGTTTCAAACAACGGGTTCATGTCTGACTCGAAGTTTAGGTTCATGTTTGACCTAGTTTCAAACAACGGGTTCAAGTCTGACTCGAAGTTTAGTTTCATGTTTGACCTGAGTTCCAACAACGGGTTCATGTCTGACTCGAAGTTTAGGTTCATGTTTGACCTGGTTTCAAACAACAGGTTCATGTCTGACTCGAAGTTTAGGTTCATGTTTAACCTGGTTTCAAACAACGGGTTCATGTCTGACTCAAAGTTTAGGTTCATGTTTGACCTGGTTTCAAACGACGGGTTCATGTCTGACTCGAAACTTAGGTTCATATTTGACCTGGTTCAAATGACGGGTTCATGTCTGACTCGAAGTTTAGGTTCATGTTTGTCCTGGTTTCAAACAACGGGTTCATGTCTGACTCGAAGTTTAGGTTCATGTCTAACCTAGTTTCAAACAACGGGTTCATGTATGACTCGAAGTCTAGGTTCATGTTTGACTTGGTTTCAAACAACGGGTTCATGTCTAACTCGAAGTTTAAGTTCATGTTTGACCTGGCTTCAAATGATGGGTTCATGTCTGACTCAAAGTTTAGGTTCATGTTTGACCTAGTTTCAAATGACGGGTTCATGTCTGACTCGAAACTTAGGTTCATATTTGACCTGGTTCAAATGACGGGTTTATGTCTGACTCGAAGTTTAGGTTCATGTTTAACCTGGTTTCAAACAACGGGTTCATGTGTGACTCAAAGTTTAGGTTCAGGTTTGACCTGGTTTCAAACGACGGGTTCATGTCTGACTCGAAGTTTAGGTTCATGTTTGAACTAGTTTCAAACAACGGGTTCATGTCTGACTCGATGTTTAGGTTCAGGTTTGACCTGGTTTCAAACGACGGGTTCATGTCTGACTCGAAGCTTAGGTTCATGTTTGACCTGGTTCAAATGACGGGTTCATGTCTGACTCGAAGTTTAGGTTCATGTTTGACCTAGTTTCAAACAACGGGTTCAAGTCTGACTCGAAGTTTAGTTTCATGTTTGACCTGAGTTCCAACAACGGGTTCATGTCTGACTCGAAGTTTAGGTTCATGTTTGACCTGGTTTCAAACAACGGGTTCATGTTTGACTCGAAGTTTAGGTTCATGTTTGACCTGGTTTCAAACAACGGGTTCATGTCTGACTTGATGTTTAGGTTCATGTTTGTCCTGGTTTCAAACAACGGGTTCATGTCTGACTCGAAGTTTAGGTTCATGTCTAACCTAGTTTCAAACAACGGGTTCATGTATGACTCGAAGTCTAGGTTCATGTTTGACTTGGTTTCAAACAACGGGTTCATGTCTAACTCGAAGTTTAAGTTCATGTTTGACCTGGCTTCAAATGATGGGTTCATGTCTGACTCAAAGTTTAGGTTCATGTTTGACCTAGTTTCAAATGACGGGTTCATGTCTGACTCGAAACTTAGGTTCATATTTGACCTGGTTCAAATGACGGGTTTATGTCTGACTCGAAGTTTAGGTTCATGTTTAACCTGGTTTCAAACAACGGGTTCATGTGTGACTCAAAGTTTAGGTTCAGGTTTGACCTGGTTTCAAACGACGGGTTCATGTCTGACTCGAAACTTAGGTTCATATTTGACCTGGTTCAAATGACGGGTTCATGTCTGACTCGAAGTTTAGGTTCATGTTTGACCTGGTTTCAACCAACTGGTTCATGTCAGACTCGAAGTTTAGTTTCATGTTTGACCTGAGTTCCAACAACGGGTTCATGTCTGACTCGAAGTTTAGGTTCATGTTTGACCTGGTTTCAAACAACAGGTTCATGTCTGACTCGAAGTTTAGGTTCATGTTTAACCTAGTTTCAAACAACGGGTTCATGTCTGACTCAAAGTTAGGTTCAGGTTGGACCTGGTTTCAAACGACGGGATCATGTCTGACTCGAAGCTTAGGTTCTTGTTTGACCTGGTTCAAATGACGGGTTCATGTCTGACTCGAAGTTTAGGTTCATGTTTGACCTGGTTTCAAACAACTGGTTCATATCTGACTCGAAGTTTAGTTTCATGTTTGACCTGAGTTCCAACAACGGGTTAATGTCTGGCTCGAAGTTTAGGTTCATGTTTGACCTGGTTTCAAACGACGGGTTCATGTCTGACTTGATGTTTAGGTTCATGTTTGTCCTGGTTTCAAACAGCGGGTTCATGTCTGACTCAAAGTTTAGGTTCATGTTTGACCTAGTTTCAAACAACGGGTTCATGTCTGACTCGAAGTTTAGGTTCATGTTTGACCTGGTTTCAAACAACGGGTTCATGTCTGACTCGAAGTTTAAGTTCATGTTTGACCTGGCTTCAAATGACGGGTTCATGTCTGGCTCGAAGTTTAGGTTCATGTTTGACCTGGTTTCAAACAACAGGTTCATGTCTGACTCGAAGTTTAGGTTCATGTTTGAACTAGTTTCAAACAACGGGTTCATGTCTGACTCGATGTTTAGGTTCAGGTTTGACCTGGTTTCAAACGACGGGTTCATGTCTGACTCGAAGTTTAGGTTCATGTTTGACCTGGTTCAAATGACGGGTTCATGTCTGACTCGAAGTTTAGGTTCATGTTTGACCTAGTTTTAAACAACGGGTTCATGTCTGACTCAAAGTTTAGGTTCATGTTTGACCTGGTTTCAAACGACGGGTTCATGTTTGACTTGATGTTTAGGTTCATGTTTGACCTAGTTTCAAACAACGGGTTCATGTCTGACTCGAAGTTTAGGTTCATGTTTGACCTAGTTTCAAACAACGGGTTCAAGTCTGACTCGAAGTTTAGTTTCATGTTTGACCTGAGTTCCAACAACGGGTTCATGTCTGACTCGAAGTTTAGGTTCATGTTTGACCTGGTTTCAAACAACAGGTTCATGTCTGACTCGAAGTTTAGGTTCATGTTTAACCTGGTTTCAAACAACGGGTTCATGTCTGACTCAAAGTTTAGGTTCATGTTTGACCTGGTTTCAAACGACGGGTTCATGTCTGACTCGAAACTTAGGTTCATATTTGACCTGGTTCAAATGACGGGTTCATGTCTGACTCGAAGTTTAGGTTCATGTTTGTCCTGGTTTCAAACAACGGGTTCATGTCTGACTCGAAGTTTAGGTTCATGTCTAACCTAGTTTCAAACAACGGGTTCATGTATGACTCGAAGTCTAGGTTCATGTTTGACTTGGTTTCAAACAACGGGTTCATGTCTAACTCGAAGTTTAAGTTCATGTTTGACCTGGCTTCAAATGATGGGTTCATGTCTGACTCAAAGTTTAGGTTCATGTTTGACCTAGTTTCAAATGACGGGTTCATGTCTGACTCGAAACTTAGGTTCATATTTGACCTGGTTCAAATGACGGGTTTATGTCTGACTCGAAGTTTAGGTTCATGTTTAACCTGGTTTCAAACAACGGGTTCATGTGTGACTCAAAGTTTAGGTTCAGGTTTGACCTGGTTTCAAACGACGGGTTCATGTCTGACTCGAAACTTAGGTTCATATTTGACCTGGTTCAAATGACGGGTTCATGTCTGACTCGAAGTTTAGGTTCATGTTTGACCTGGTTTCAACCAACTGGTTCATGTCAGACTCGAAGTTTAGTTTCATGTTTGACCTGAGTTCCAACAACGGGTTCATGTCTGACTCGAAGTTTAGGTTCATGTTTGACCTGGTTTCAAACAACAGGTTCATGTCTGACTCGAAGTTTAGGTTCATGTTTAACCTAGTTTCAAACAACGGGTTCATGTCTGACTCAAAGTTAGGTTCAGGTTGGACCTGGTTTCAAACGACGGGATCATGTCTGACTCGAAGCTTAGGTTCTTGTTTGACCTGGTTCAAATGACGGGTTCATGTCTGACTCGAAGTTTAGGTTCATGTTTGACCTGGTTTCAAACAACTGGTTCATATCTGACTCGAAGTTTAGTTTCATGTTTGACCTGAGTTCCAACAACGGGTTAATGTCTGGCTCGAAGTTTAGGTTCATGTTTGACCTGGTTTCAAACGACGGGTTCATGTCTGACTTGATGTTTAGGTTCATGTTTGTCCTGGTTTCAAACAGCGGGTTCATGTCTGACTCAAAGTTTAGGTTCATGTTTGACCTAGTTTCAAACAACGGGTTCATGTCTGACTCGAAGTTTAGGTTCATGTTTGACCTGGTTTCAAACAACGGGTTCATGTCTGACTCGAAGTTTAAGTTCATGTTTGACCTGGCTTCAAATGACGGGTTCATGTCTGGCTCGAAGTTTAGGTTCATGTTTGACCTGGTTTCAAACAACAGGTTCATGTCTGACTCGAAGTTTAGGTTCATGTTTGAACTAGTTTCAAACAACGGGTTCATGTCTGACTCGATGTTTAGGTTCAGGTTTGACCTGGTTTCAAACGACGGGTTCATGTCTGACTCGAAGTTTAGGTTCATGTTTGACCTGGTTCAAATGACGGGTTCATGTCTGACTCGAAGTTTAGGTTCATGTTTGACCTAGTTTTAAACAACGGGTTCATGTCTGACTCAAAGTTTAGGTTCATGTTTGACCTGGTTTCAAACGACGGGTTCATGTTTGACTTGATGTTTAGGTTCATGTTTGACCTAGTTTCAAACAACGGGTTCATGTCTGACTCGAAGTTTAGGTTCATGTTTGACCTAGTTTCAAACAACGGGTTCAAGTCTGACTCGAAGTTTAGTTTCATGTTTGACCTGAGTTCCAACAACGGGTTCATGTCTGACTCGAAGTTTAGGTTCATGTTTGACCTGGTTTCAAACAACAGGTTCATGTCTGACTCGAAGTTTAGGTTCATGTTTAACCTGGTTTCAAACAACGGGTTCATGTCTGACTCAAAGTTTAGGTTCATGTTTGACCTGGTTTCAAACGACGGGTTCATGTCTGACTCGAAACTTAGGTTCATATTTGACCTGGTTCAAATGACGGGTTCATGTCTGACTCGAAGTTTAGGTTCATGTTTGACCTGGTTTCAAACAACTGGTTCATGTCTGACTCGAAGTTTAGTTTCATGTTTGACCTGAGTTCCAACAACGGGTTCATATCTGACTCGAAGTTTAGGTTCATGTTTGACCTGGTATCAAACGACGGGTTCATGTCTGACTGGATGTTTAGGTTCATGTTTGTCCTAGTTTCAAACAACGGGTTCATGTCTGACTCGAAGTTTAGGTTCATGTTTGACCTAGTTTCAAACAACAGGTTCATGTCTGACTCGAAGTTTAGGTTCATGTTTGACCTGGTTTCAAACAACGGGTTCATGTCTGACTCGAAGTTTAGGTTCAGGTTTGACCTGGTTTCAAACGACGGGTTCATGTCTGACTCGAAGCTTAAGTTCATGTTTAACTTGGTTTAAATGACGAGTTCATGTCAGACTCGAAGTTTAGGTTCATGTTTGACCTAGTTTCAAACAACGGGTTCAAGTCTGACTCGAAGTTTAGTTTCATGTTTGACTCAAAGTTTAGTTTCATGTTTGACCTAGTTTCAAACAACGGGTTCATGTCTGACTCAAAGTTTAGTTTCATGTTTGACCTGAGTTCCAACAACGGGTTCATGTCTGACTCGAATTTTAGGTTCATGTTTGACCTGGTTTCAAACGACGGGTTCATGTCTGACTGGATGTTTAGGTTCATGTTTGTCCTGGTTTCAAACAACGGGTTCATGTCTGACTCGAAGTTTAGGTTCATGTTTGACCTGGTTTCAAACAACGGGTTCATGTCTGACTCGAAGTTTAAGTTCATGTTTGACCTGACTTCAAATGACGGGTTCATGTCTGACTCGAAGTTTAGGTTCATGTTTGACCTGGTTTTAAACAACAGGTTCATGTCTGACTCGAAGTTTAGGTTCATGTTTGACCTGGTTTCAAACAACGGGTTCATGTCTGACTCGAAGTTTAGGTTCAGGTTTGACCTGGTTTCAAACGACGGGTTCATGTCTGACTCGAAGCTTAGGTTCATGTTTGACCTGGTTCAAATGACGGGTTCATGGCTGACTCGAAGTTTAGGTTCATGTTTGACCTGGTTTCAAACAACGGGTTCATGTCTGACTCAAAGTTTAGGTTCATGTTTTACCTGGTTTCAAACGACGGGTTCATGTCTGACTCGAAGTTTAGGTTCATGTTTGACCTGGTTTCAAACAACAGGTTCATGTCTGACTCGAAGTTTAGGTTCATGTTTAACCTAGTTTCAAACAACGGGTTCATGTCTGACTCAAAGTTAGGTTCAGGTTGGACCTGGTTTCAAACGACGGGTTCATGTCTGACTCGAAGCTTAGGTTCTTGTTTGACCTGGTTCAAATGACGGGTTCATGTCTGACTCGAAGTTTAGGTTCATGTTTGACCTGGTTTCAAACAACTGGTTCATGTCTGACTCGAAGTTTAGTTTCGTGTTTGACCTGAGTTCCAACAACGGGTTAATGTCTGACTCGAAGTTTAGGTTCATGTTTGACCTGGTTTCAAACGACGGGTTCGTGTCTGACTTGATGTTTAGGTTCATGTTTGTCCTGGTTTCAAACAACGGGTTCATGTCTGACTCGAAGTTTAGGTTCATGTTTGACCTAGTTTCAAACAACGGGTTCATGTCTGACTCGAAGTTTAGGTTCATGTTTGACCTGGTTTCAAACAATGGGTTCATGTCTGACTCGAAGTTTAAGTTCATGTTTGACCTGGCTTCAAATGACGGGTTCATGTCTGGCTCGAAGTTTAGGTTCATGTTTGACCTGGTTTCAAACAACAGGTTCATGTCTGACTCGAAGTTTAGGTTCATGTTTGAACTAGTTTCAAACAACGGGTTCATGTCTGACTCGAAGTTTAGGTTCAGGTTTGACCTGGTTTCAAACGACGGGTTCATGTCTGACTCGAAGCTTAGGTTCATGTTTGACCTGGTTCAAATGACGGGTTCATGTCTGACTCGAAGTTTAGGTTCATGTTTGACTTGGTTTTAAACAACGGGTTCATGTCTGACTCAAAGTTTAGGTTCATGTTTGACCTGGTTTCAAACGACGGGTTCATGTCTGACTTGATGTTTAGGTTCATGTTTGACCTGGTTTCAAACAACGGGTTCATGTCTGACTCGAAGTTTAGGTTCATGTTTGACCCAGTTTCAAACAACGGGTTCAAGTCTGACTCGAAGTTTAGTTTCATGTTTGACCTGAGTTCCAACAACGGGTTCATGTCTGACTCGAAGTTTAGGTTCATGTTTGACCTGGTTTCAAACAACGGGTTCATGTTTGACTCGAAGTTTAGGTTCATGTTTGACCTGGTTTCAAACAACGGGTTCATGTCTGACTTGATGTTTAGGTTCATGTTTGTCCTGGTTTCAAACAACGGGTTCATGTCTGACTCGAAGTTTAGGTTCATGTTTGACCTGGCTTCAAATGACGGGTTCATGTCTGACTCGAAGTTTAGGTTCATGTTTGACCTGGTTTCAAACAACAGGTTCATGTCTGACTCGAAGTTTAGGTTCATGTTTGACCTGGTTTCAAACAACGGGTTCATGTCTGACTCGAAGTTTAGGTTCAGGTTTGACCTGGTTTCAAACGACGGGTTCATGTCTGACTCGAAGCTTAGGTTCATGTTTGACCTGTTTCAAATGAAGGGTTCATGGCTGACTCGAAGTTTAGGTTCATGTTTGACCTGGTTTCAAACAACGGGTTCATGTCTGACTCAAAGTTTAGGTTCATGTTTGACCTGATTTCAAACGACGGGTTCATGTCTGACTTGATGTTTAGGTCCATGTTTGACCTGGTTTCAAACAACGGGTTCATGTCTGACTTGAAGTTTCGGTTCATGTTTGACCTAGTTTCAAACAACGGGTTCATGTCTGACTCGAAGTTTAGGTTCATGTTTGACCTGGTTTCAAACAACGGGTTCATGTCTGACTCGAAGTTTAAGTTCAAGTTTGACCTGGCTTCGAATGACGGGTTCATGTCTGACTCGACGTTTAGGATCATGTTTGACCTGGTTTCAAACAACGGGTTCATGTCTGACTCGAAGTTTAGGTTCATGTTTGACCTTGTTTCAAACGACGGGTTCATGTCTGACTCGATGTTTAGGTTCATGTTTGACCTGGTTTCAAACAACGGGTTCATGTGTGACTCGAAGTTTAGGTTCATCTTTGACCTAGTTTCAAACAACGGGTTCATGTCTGACTCGAAGTTTAGGTTCATGTTTGAACTGGTTTCAAACAACGGGTTCATGTCTGACTTGATGTTTAGGTTCATGTTTGTCCTGGTTTCAAACAACGGGTTCATGTCTGACTCGAAGTTTAGGTTCATGTTTGACCTAGTTTCAAACAACGGGTTCATGTCTGACTCGAAGTCTAGGTTCATGTTTGACCTGGTTTCAAACAACGGGTTCATGTTGTACTCGAAGTTTAAGTTCATGTTTGACCTGGCTTCAAATGACGGGTTCATGTCTGAATCGAAGTTTAGGTTCATGTTTGACCTGGTTTCAAACAACAGGTTCATGTCTGACTCGAAGTTAAGGTTCATGTTTAACCTAGTTTCAAACAACGGGTTCATGTCTGACTCAAAGTTTAAGTTCAGGTTTGACCTGGTTTCAAACGACGGGTTCATGTCTGACTCGAAGCTTAGGTTCTTGTTTGACCTGGTTCAAATGACGGGTTCATGTCTGACTCGAAGTTTAGGTTCATGTTTGACCTAGTTTCAAACAACTGGTTCATGTCTGACTCAAAGTTTAGTTTCATGTTTGACCTGGTTTCAAACAACGGGTTCATGTCTGACTCGAAGTTTAAGTTCATGTTTGACCTGGCTTCAAATGACGGGTTCATGTCTGGCTCGAAGTTTAGGTTCATGTTTGACCTGGTTTCAAACAACAGGTTCATGTCTGACTCGAAGTTTAGGTTCATGTTTGACCTGGTTTCAAACAACGGGTTCATGTCTGACTCGAAGTTTAGGTTCATGTTTGACCTGGTTTCAAACAACGGGTTCATGTCTGACTCGAAGTTTAACTTCATGTTTGACCTAGTTTCAAACAACGGGTTCATGTCTGACTCGAAGTTTAGGTTCATGTTTGACCTAGTTTCAAACAACGGGTTCATGTCTGACTCGAAGTTTAAGTTCATGTTTGACCTGGCTTCAAATGACGGGTTCATGTCTGACTCGAAGTTTAGGTTCAGGTTTGACCTGGTTTCAAACGACGGGTTCATGTCTGACTCGAAGCTTAGGTTCATGTTTGACCTGTTTCAAATGAAGGGTTCATGGCTGACTCGAAGTTTAGGTTCATGTTTGACCTGGTTTCAAACAACGGGTTCATGTCTGACTCAAAGTTTAGGTTCATGTTTGACCTGATTTCAAACGACGGGTTCATGTCTGACTTGATGTTTAGGTCCATGTTTGACCTGGTTTCAAACAACGGGTTCATGTCTGACTTGAAGTTTCGGTTCATGTTTGACCTAGTTTCAAACAACGGGTTCATGTCTGACTCGAAGTTTAGGTTCATGTTTGACCTGGTTTCAAACAACGGGTTCATGTCTGACTCGAAGTTTAAGTTCAAGTTTGACCTGGCTTCGAATGACGGGTTCATGTCTGACTCGACGTTTAGGATCATGTTTGACCTGGTTTCAAACAACGGGTTCATGTCTGACTCGAAGTTTAGGTTCATGTTTGACCTTGTTTCAAACGACGGGTTCATGTCTGACTCGATGTTTAGGTTCATGTTTGACCTGGTTTCAAACAACGGGTTCATGTGTGACTCGAAGTTTAGGTTCATCTTTGACCTAGTTTCAAACAACGGGTTCATGTCTGACTCGAAGTTTAGGTTCATGTTTGACCTGGTTTCAAACAACGGGTTCATGTCTGACTCGAAGTTTAACTTCATGTTTGACCTAGTTTCAAACAACGGGTTCATGTCTGACTCGAAGTTTAGGTTCATGTTTGACCTAGTTTCAAACAACGGGTTCATGTCTGACTCGAAGTTTAAGTTCATGTTTGACCTGGCTTCAAATGACGGGTTCATGTCTGACTCGAAGTTTAGGTTCAGGTTTGACCTGGTTTCAAACGACGGGTTCATGTCTGACTCGAAGCTTAGGTTCATGTTTGACCTGTTTCAAATGAAGGGTTCATGGCTGACTCGAAGTTTAGGTTCATGTTTGACCTGGTTTCAAACAACGGGTTCATGTCTGACTCAAAGTTTAGGTTCATGTTTGACCTGATTTCAAACGACGGGTTCATGTCTGACTTGATGTTTAGGTCCATGTTTGACCTGGTTTCAAACAACGGGTTCATGTCTGACTTGAAGTTTCGGTTCATGTTTGACCTAGTTTCAAACAACGGGTTCATGTCTGACTCGAAGTTTAGGTTCATGTTTGACCTGGTTTCAAACAACGGGTTCATGTCTGACTCGAAGTTTAAGTTCAAGTTTGACCTGGCTTCGAATGACGGGTTCATGTCTGACTCGACGTTTAGGATCATGTTTGACCTGGTTTCAAACAACGGGTTCATGTCTGACTCGAAGTTTAGGTTCATGTTTGACCTTGTTTCAAACGACGGGTTCATGTCTGACTCGATGTTTAGGTTCATGTTTGAACTGGTTTCAAACAACGGGTTCATGTCTGACTTGATGTTTAGGTTCATGTTTGTCCTGGTTTCAAACAACGGGTTCATGTATGACTCGAAGTTTAGGTTCATGTTTGACCTAGTTTCAAACAACGGGTTCATGTCTGACTCGAAGTCTAGGTTCATGTTTGACCTGGTTTCAAACAACGGGTTCATGTTGTACTCGAAGTTTAAGTTCATGTTTGACCTGGCTTCAAATGACGGGTTCATGTCTGAATCGAAGTTTAGGTTCATGTTTGACCTGGTTTCAAACAACAGGTTCATGTCTGACTCGAAGTTAAGGTTCATGTTTAACCTAGTTTCAAACAACGGGTTCATGTCTGACTCAAAGTTTAAGTTCAGGTTTGACCTGGTTTCAAACGACGGGTTCATGTCTGACTCGAAGCTTAGGTTCTTGTTTGACCTGGTTCAAATGACGGGTTCATGTCTGACTCGAAGTTTAGGTTCATGTTTGACCTAGTTTCAAACAACTGGTTCATGTCTGACTCAAAGTTTAGTTTCATGTTTGACCTGGTTTCAAACAACGGGTTCATGTCTGACTCGAAGTTTAAGTTCAAGTTTGACCTGGCTTCGAATGACGGGTTCATGTCTGACTCGACGTTTAGGATCATGTTTGACCTGGTTTCAAACAACGGGTTCATGTCTGACTCGAAGTTTAGGTTCATGTTTGACCTTGTTTCAAACGACGGGTTCATGTCTGACTCGATGTTTAGGTTCATGTTTGACCTGGTTTCAAACAACGGGTTCATGTGTGACTCGAAGTTTAGGTTCATCTTTGACCTAGTTTCAAACAACGGGTTCATGTCTGACTCGAAGTTTAGGTTCATGTTTGAACTGGTTTCAAACAACGGGTTCATGTCTGACTTGATGTTTAGGTTCATGTTTGTCCTGGTTTCAAACAACGGGTTCATGTCTGACTCGAAGTTTAGGTTCATGTTTGACCTAGTTTCAAACAACGGGTTCATGTCTGACTCGAAGTCTAGGTTCATGTTTGACCTGGTTTCAAACAACGGGTTCATGTTGTACTCGAAGTTTAAGTTCATGTTTGACCTGGCTTCAAATGACGGGTTCATGTCTGAATCGAAGTTTAGGTTCATGTTTGACCTGGTTTCAAACAACAGGTTCATGTCTGACTCGAAGTTAAGGTTCATGTTTAACCTAGTTTCAAACAACGGGTTCATGTCTGACTCAAAGTTTAAGTTCAGGTTTGACCTGGTTTCAAACGACGGGTTCATGTCTGACTCGAAGCTTAGGTTCTTGTTTGACCTGGTTCAAATGACGGGTTCATGTCTGACTCGAAGTTTAGGTTCATGTTTGACCTAGTTTCAAACAACTGGTTCATGTCTGACTCAAAGTTTAGTTTCATGTTTGACCTGGTTTCAAACAACGGGTTCATGTCTGACTCGAAGTTTAAGTTCATGTTTGACCTGGCTTCAAATGACGGGTTCATGTCTGGCTCGAAGTTTAGGTTCATGTTTGACCTGGTTTCAAACAACAGGTTCATGTCTGACTCGAAGTTTAGGTTCATGTTTGACCTGGTTTCAAACAACGGGTTCATGTCTGACTCGAAGTTTAGGTTCAGGTTTGACCTTGTTTCAAACGACGGGTTCATGTCTGACTCGAAGCTTAGGTTCATGTTTGACCTGGTTCAAATGACGGGTTCATGTCTGACTCGAAGTTTAGGTTCATGTTTGACCTGGTTTCAAACAACGGGTTCATGTCTGACTCGAAGTTTAAGTTCATGTTTGACCTGGCTTCGAATGACGGGTTCATGTCTGACTCGACGTTTAGGATCATGTTTGACCTGGTTTCAAACAACGGGTTCATGTCTGACTCGAAGTTTAGGTTAATGTTTGACCTTGTTTCAAACGACGGGTTCATGTCTGACTCGATGTTTAGGTTCATGTTTGACCTGGTTTCAAACAACGGGTTCATGTCTGACTCGAAGTTTAGGTTCATGTGTGACCTAGTTTCAAACAACGGGTTCATGTTTGATTCGAAGTTTATGTTCATGTTTGACCTGGTTTCAAACGACGGGTTCATGTCTGACTCGAAGTTTAGTTTCATGTTTGACCTGAGTTCCAACAACGGGTTCATGTCTGACTCGAAGTTTAGGTTCATGTTTGACCTGGTTTCAAACAACGGGTTCATGTCTGACTCGAAGTTTAGGTTCATGTTTGACCTGGTTTCAAACGACGGGTTCATGTCTGACTTGATGTTTAGAATCATGTTTGACCTGGTTTCAATCAATGGGTTCATGTCTGACTCGAAGTTTAGGTTCCTGTTTGACCTAGTTTCAAACAACGGGTTCATGTCTGACTCGAAGTTTAGGTTCATGTTTGACCTGGTTTCAAACAACGGGTTCATGTCTGACTCAAAGTTTAGGTTCATGTTTGACCTTGTTTCAAACGACGGGTTCATGTCTGACTCGATGTTTAGGTTCATGTTTGACCTGGTTTCAAACAACAGGTTCATGTCTGACTCGAAGTTAAGGTTCATGTTTAACCTAGTTTCAAACAACGGGTTCATGTCTGACTCAAAGTTTAGGTTCAGGTTTGACCTGGTTTCAAACGACGGGTTCATGTCTGACTCGAAGCTTAGGTTCTTGTTTGACCTGGTTCAAATGACGGGATCATGTCTGACTCGAAGTTTAGGTTCATGTTTGACCTGGTTTCAAACAACTGGTTCATGTCTGACTCGAAGTTTAGTTTCATGTTTGACCTGGTTTCAAACAACGGGTTCATGTCTGACTCGAAGTTTAAGTTCATGTTTGACCTGGCTTCAAATGACGGGTTCATGTCTGGCTCGAAGTTTAGGTTCATGTTTGACCTGGTTTCAAACAACAGGTTCATGTCTGACTTGATGTTTAGGTTCATGTTTGTCCTGGTTTCAAACAACGGGTTCATGTCTGACTCGAAGTTTAGTTTCATGTTTGACCTGAGTTCCAACAACGGGTTCATGTCTGACTCGAAGTTTAGGTTCATGTTTCACCTGGTTTCAAACAACGGGTTCATGTCTGACTCGAAGTTTAGGTTCATGTTTGACCTGGTTTCAAACGACGGGTTCATGTCTGAATTGATGTTTAGAATCATGTTTGACCTGGTTTCAATCAATGGGTTCATGTCTGTCTCGAAGTTTAGGTTCATGTTTGACCTAGTTTCAAACAACGGGTTCATGTCTGACTCGAAGTTTAGGTTCATGTTTGACCTGGTTTCAAACAACGGGTTCATGTCTGACTCAAAGTTTAGGTTCATGTTTGACCTTGTTTCAAACGACGGGTTCATGTCTGACTCGAAGTTTAGGTTCATGTTTGACCTGGTTTCAAACGACGGGTTCATGTCTGAATTGATGTTTAGAATCATGTTTGACCTGGTTTCAATCAATGGGTTCATGTCTGTCTCGAAGTTTAGGTTCATGTTTGACCTAGTTTCAAACAACGGGTTCATGTCTGACTCGAAGTTTAGGTTCATGTTTGACCTGGTTTCAAACAACGGGTTCATGTCTGACTCAAAGTTTAGGTTCATGTTTGACCTTGTTTCAAACGACGGGTTCATGTCTGACTCGATGTTTAGGTTCATGTTTGACCTGGTTTCAAACAACGGGTTCATGTCTGACTCGAAGTTTAGGTTCATGTTTGACCTAGTTTCAAACAACGGGTTCATGTTTGATTCGAAGTTTAGGTTCATGTTTGACCTGGTTTCAAACAACGGGTTCATGTCTGACTCGAAGTTTAGTTTCATGTTTGACCAGAGTTCCAACAACGGGTTCATGTCTGACTCGAAGTTTAGGTTCATGTTTGACCTAGTTTCAAACAACGGGTTCATGTCTGACTCAAAGTTTAGGTTCATGTTTGACCTGGTTTCAAACGACGGGTTCATGTCTGACTTGATGTTTAGGTTCATGTTTGACCTGGTTTTAAACAACGGGTTCATGTCTGACTCGAAGTTTCGGTTCATGTTTGACCTAGTTTCAAACAACGGGTTCATGTCTGACTCGAAGTTTAGGTTCATGTTTGACCTGGTTTCAAACAACGGGTTCATGTCTGACTCAAAGTTTAGGTTCATGTTTGACCTTGTTTCAAACGACGGGTTCATGTCTGACTCGATGTTTAGGTTCATGTTTGACCTGGTTTCAAACAACAGGTTCATGTCTGACTCGAAGTTAAGGTTCATGTTTAACCTAGTTTCAAACAACGGGTTCATGTCTGACTCAAAGTTTAGGTTCAGGTTTGACCTGGTTTCAAACGACGGGTTCATGTCTGACTTGATGTTTAGAATCATGTTTGACCTGGTTTCAATCAATGGGTTCATGTCTGACTCGAAGTTTAGGTTCATGTTTGACCTAGTTTCAAACAACGGGTTCATGTCTGACTCGAAGTTTAGGTTCATGTTTGACCTGGTTTCAAACAACGGGTTCATGTCTGACTCAAAGTTTAGGTTCATGTTTGACCTTGTTTCAAACGACGGGTTCATGTCTGACTCGATGTTTAGGTTCATGTTTGACCTGGTTTCAAACAACAGGTTCATGTCTGACTCGAAGTTAAGGTTCATGTTTAACCTAGTTTCAAACAACGGGTTCATGTCTGACTCAAAGTTTAGGTTCAGGTTTGACCTGGTTTCAAACGACGGGTTCATGTCTGACTCGAAGCTTAGGTTCTTGTTTGACCTGGTTCAAATGACGGGATCATGTCTGACCCGAAGTTTAGGTTCATGTTTGACCTCGTTTCAAACAACTGGTTCATGTCTGACTCGAAGTTTAGTTTCATGTTTGACCTGGTTTCAAACAACGGGTTCATGTCTGACTCGAAGTTTAAGTTCATGTTTGACCTGGCTTCAAATGACGGGTTCATGTCTGGCTCGAAGTTTAGGTTCATGTTTGACCTGGTTTCTAACAACAGGTTCATGTCTGACTCGAAGTTTAGGTTCATGTTTGACCTGGTTTCAAACAACGGGTTCATGTCTGACTCGAAGTTTAGGTTCAGGTTTGACCTAGTTTCAAACGACGGGTTCATGTCTGACTCGAAGCTTAGGTTCATGTTTGACCTGGTTCAAATGACGGGTTCATGTCTGACTCGAAGTTTAGGTTCATGTTTGACCTGGTTTCTAACAACGGGTTCATGTCTGACTCGAAGTTTAGGTTCATGTTTGACCTAGTTTCAAACAACGGGTTCATGTCTGACTCAAAGTTTAGGTTCATGTTTGACCTGGTTTCAAACGACGGGTTCATGTCTGACTTGATGTTTAGGTTCATGTTTGACCTGGTTTTAAACAACGGGTTCATGTCTGACTCGAAGTTTCGGTTCATGTTTGACCTAGTTTCAAACAACGGGTTCATGTCTGACTCGAAGTTTAGGTTCATGTTTGACCTAGTTTCAAACAACTGGTTCATGTCTGACTCGAAGTTTAGTTTCATGTTTGACCTGGTTTCAAACGACGGGTTCATGTCTGACTCGAAGTTTAGTTTCATGTTTGACCTGAGTTCCAACAACGGGTTCATGTCTGACTCGAAGTTTAGGTTCATGTTTGACCTAGTTTCAAACAACGGGTTCATGTCTGACTCGAAGTTTAGGTTCATGTTTGACCTGGTTTCAAACGAAGGGTTCATGTCTGACTTGATGTTTAGAATCATGTTTGACCTGGTTTCAATCAATGGGTTCATGTCTGACTCGAAGTTTAGGTTCATGTTTGACCTAGTTTCAAACAACGGGTTCATGTCTGACTCGAAGTTTAGGTTCATGTTTGACCTGGTTTCAAACAACGGGTTCATGTCTGACTCAAAGTTTAGGTTCATGTTTGACCTTGTTTCAAACGACGGGTTCATGTCTGACTCGATGTTTAGGTTCATGTTTGACCTGGTTTCAAACAACAGGTTCATGTCTGACTCGAAGTTAAGGTTCATGTTTAACCTAGTTTCAAACAACGGGTTCATGTCTGACTCAAAGTTTAGGTTCAGGTTTGACCTGGTTTCAAACGACGGGTTCATGTCTGACTCGAAGCTTAGGTTCTTGTTTGACCTGGTTCAAATGACGGGATCATGTCTGACCCGAAGTTTAGGTTCATGTTTGACCTCGTTTCAAACAACTGGTTCATGTCTGACTCGAAGTTTAGTTTCATGTTTGACCTGGTTTCAAACAACGGGTTCATGTCTAACTCGAAGTTTAAGTTCATGTTTGACCTGGCTTCAAATGACGGGTTCATGTCTGACTCGAAGTTTAGGTTCATGTTTGACCTGGTTTCAAACAACAGGTTCATGTCTGACTCGAAGTTTAGGTTCATGTTTGACCTGGTTTCAAACAACGGGTTCATGTCTGACTCGAAGTTTAGGTTCAGGTTTGACCTGGTTTCAAACGACGGGTTCATGTCTGACTCGAAGCTTAGGTTCATGTTTGACCTGTTTCAAATGAAGGGTTCATGGCTGACTCGAAGTTTAGGTTCATGTTTGACCTGGTTTCAAACAACGGGTTCATGTCTGACTCAAAGTTTAGGTTCATGTTTGACCTGATTTCAAACGACGGGTTCATGTCTGACTTGATGTTTAGGTTCATGTTTGACCTGGTTTCAAACAACGGGTTCATGTCTGACTTGAAGTTTCGGTTCATGTTTGACCTAGTTTCAAACAACGGGTTCATGTCTGACTCGAAGTTTAGGTTCATGTTTGACCTGGTTTCAAACAACGGGTTCATGTCTGACTCGAAGTTTAAGTTCAAGTTTGACCTGGCTTCGAATGACGGGTTCATGTCTGACTCGACGTTTAGGATCATGTTTGACCTGGTTTCAAACAACGGGTTCATGTCTGACTCGAAGTTTAGGTTCATGTTTGACCTTGTTTCAAACGACGGGTTCATGTCTGACTCGATGTTTAGGTTCATGTTTGACCTGGTTTCAAACAACGGGTTCATGTGTGACTCGAAGTTTAGGTTCATCTTTGACCTAGTTTCAAACAACGGGTTCATGTCTGACTCGAAGTTTAGGTTCATGTTTGAACTGGTTTCAAACAACGGGTTCATGTCTGACTTGATGTTTAGGTTCATGTTTGTCCTGGTTTCAAACAACGGGTTCATGTCTGACTCGAAGTTTAGGTTCATGTTTGACCTAGTTTCAAACAACGGGTTCATGTCTGACTCGAAGTCTAGGTTCATGTTTGACCTGGTTTCAAACAACGGGTTCATGTCTGACTCGAAGTTTAAGTTCATGTTTGACCTGGCTTCAAATGACGGGTTCATGTCTGAATCGAAGTTTAGGTTCATGTTTGACCTGGTTTCAAACAACAGGTTCATGTCTGACTCGAAGTTAAGGTTCATGTTTAACCTAGTTTCAAACAACGGGTTCATGTCTGACTCAAAGTTTAGGTTCAGGTTTGACCTGGTTTCAAACGACGGGTTCATGTCTGACTCGAAGCTTAGGTTCTTGTTTGACCTGGTTCAAATGACGGGTTCATGTCTGACTCGAAGTTTAGGTTCATGTTTGACCTAGTTTCAAACAACTGGTTCATGTCTGACTCAAAGTTTAGTTTCATGTTTGACCTGGTTTCAAACAACGGGTTCATGTCTGACTCGAAGTTTAAGTTCATGTTTGACCTGGCTTCAAATGACGGGTTCATGTCTGGCTCGAAGTTTAGGTTCATGTTTGACCTGGTTTCAAACAACAGGTTCATGTCTGACTCGAAGTTTAGGTTCATGTTTGACCTGGTTTCAAACAACGGGTTCATGTCTGACTCGAAGTTTAGGTTCAGGTTTGACCTTGTTTCAAACGACGGGTTCATGTCTGACTCGAAGCTTAGGTTCATGTTTGACCTGGTTCAAATGACGGGTTCATGTCTGACTCGAAGTTTAGGTTCATGTTTGACCTGGTTTCAAACAACGGGTTCATGTCTGACTCGAAGTTTAAGTTCATGTTTGACCTGGCTTCGAATGACGGGTTCATGTCTGACTCGACGTTTAGGATCATGTTTGACCTGGTTTCAAACAACGGGTTCATGTCTGACTCGAAGTTTAGGTTAATGTTTGACCTTGTTTCAAACGACGGGTTCATGTCTGACTCGATGTTTAGGTTCATGTTTGACCTGGTTTCAAACAACGGGTTCATGTCTGACTCGAAGTTTAGGTTCATGTGTGACCTAGTTTCAAACAACGGGTTCATGTTTGATTCGAAGTTTATGTTCATGTTTGACCTGGTTTCAAACGACGGGTTCATGTCTGACTCGAAGTTTAGTTTCATGTTTGACCTGAGTTCCAACAACGGGTTCATGTCTGACTCGAAGTTTAGGTTCATGTTTGACCTGGTTTCAAACAACGGGTTCATGTCTGACTCGAAGTTTAGGTTCATGTTTGACCTGGTTTCAAACGACGGGTTCATGTCTGACTTGATGTTTAGAATCATGTTTGACCTGGTTTCAATCAATGGGTTCATGTCTGACTCGAAGTTTAGGTTCCTGTTTGACCTAGTTTCAAACAACGGGTTCATGTCTGACTCGAAGTTTAGGTTCATGTTTGACCTGGTTTCAAACAACGGGTTCATGTCTGACTCAAAGTTTAGGTTCATGTTTGACCTTGTTTCAAACGACGGGTTCATGTCTGACTCGATGTTTAGGTTCATGTTTGACCTGGTTTCAAACAACAGGTTCATGTCTGACTCGAAGTTAAGGTTCATGTTTAACCTAGTTTCAAACAACGGGTTCATGTCTGACTCAAAGTTTAGGTTCAGGTTTGACCTGGTTTCAAACGACGGGTTCATGTCTGACTCGAAGCTTAGGTTCTTGTTTGACCTGGTTCAAATGACGGGATCATGTCTGACTCGAAGTTTAGGTTCATGTTTGACCTGGTTTCAAACAACTGGTTCATGTCTGACTCGAAGTTTAGTTTCATGTTTGACCTGGTTTCAAACAACGGGTTCATGTCTGACTCGAAGTTTAAGTTCATGTTTGACCTGGCTTCAAATGACGGGTTCATGTCTGGCTCGAAGTTTAGGTTCATGTTTGACCTGGTTTCAAACAACAGGTTCATGTCTGACTTGATGTTTAGGTTCATGTTTGTCCTGGTTTCAAACAACGGGTTCATGTCTGACTCGAAGTTTAGTTTCATGTTTGACCTGAGTTCCAACAACGGGTTCATGTCTGACTCGAAGTTTAGGTTCATGTTTCACCTGGTTTCAAACAACGGGTTCATGTCTGACTCGAAGTTTAGGTTCATGTTTGACCTGGTTTCAAACGACGGGTTCATGTCTGACTTGATGTTTAGAATCATGTTTGACCTGGTTTCAATCAATGGGTTCATGTCTGTCTCGAAGTTTAGGTTCATGTTTGACCTAGTTTCAAACAACGGGTTCATGTTTGACTCGAAGTTTAGGTTCATGTTTGACCTGGTTTCAAACAACGGGTTCATGTCTGACTCAAAGTTTAGGTTCATGTTTGACCTTGTTTCAAACGACGGGTTCATGTCTGACTCGATGTTTAGGTTCATGTTTGACCTGGTTTCAAACAACGGGTTCATGTCTGACTCGAAGTTTAGGTTCATGTTTGACCTAGTTTCAAACAACGGGTTCATGTTTGATTCGAAGTTTAGGTTCATGTTTGACCTGGTTTCAAACAACGGGTTCATGTCTGACTCGAAGTTTAGTTTCATGTTTGACCAGAGTTCCAACAACGGGTTCATGTCTGACTCGAAGTTTAGGTTCATGTTTGACCTAGTTTCAAACAACGGGTTCATGTCTGACTCAAAGTTTAGATTCATGTTTGACCTGGTTTCAAACGACGGGTTCATGTCTGACTTGATGTTTAGGTTCATGTTTGACCTGGTTTTAAACAACGGGTTCATGTCTGACTCGAAGTTTCGGTTCATGTTTGACCTAGTTTCAAACAACGGGTTCATGTCTGACTCGAAGTTTAGGTTCATGTTTGACCTGGTTTCAAACAACTGGTTCATGTCTGACTCGAAGTTTAGTTTCATGTTTGACCTGGTTTCAAACGACGGGTTCATGTCTGACTCGAAGTTTAGTTTCATGTTTGACCTGAGTTCCAACAACGGGTTCATGTCTGACTCGAAGTTTAGGTTCATGTTTGACCTAGTTTCAAACAACGGGTTCATGTCTGACTCGAAGTTTAGGTTCATGTTTGACCTGGTTTCAAACGACGGGTTCATGTCTGACTTGATGTTTAGAATCATGTTTGACCTGGTTTCAATCAATGGGTTCATGTCTGACTCGAAGTTTAGGTTCATGTTTGACCTAGTTTCAAACAACGGGTTCATGTCTGACTCGAAGTTTAGGTTCATGTTTGACCTGGTTTCAAACAACGGGTTCATGTCTGACTCAAAGTTTAGGTTCATGTTTGACCTTGTTTCAAACGACGGGTTCATGTCTGACTCGATGTTTAGGTTCATGTTTGACCTGGTTTCAAACAACAGGTTCATGTCTGACTCGAAGTTAAGGTTCATGTTTAACCTAGTTTCAAACAACGGGTTCATGTCTGACTCGAAGTTTAGGTTCAGGTTTGACCTTGTTTCAAACGACGGGTTCATGTCTGACTCGAAGCTTAGGTTCATGTTTGACCTGGTTCAAATGACGGGTTCATGTCTGACTCGAAGTTTAGGTTCATGTTTGACCTGGTTTCAAACAACGGGTTCATGTCTGACTCGAAGTTTAAGTTCATGTTTGACCTGGCTTCGAATGACGGGTTCATGTCTGACTCGACGTTTAGGATCATGTTTGACCTGGTTTCAAACAACGGGTTCATGTCTGACTCGAAGTTTAGGTTAATGTTTGACCTTGTTTCAAACGACGGGTTCATGTCTGACTCGATGTTTAGGTTCATGTTTGACCTGGTTTCAAACAACGGGTTCATGTCTGACTCGAAGTTTAGGTTCATGTGTGACCTAGTTTCAAACAACGGGTTCATGTTTGATTCGAAGTTTATGTTCATGTTTGACCTGGTTTCAAACGACGGGTTCATGTCTGACTCGAAGTTTAGTTTCATGTTTGACCTGAGTTCCAACAACGGGTTCATGTCTGACTCGAAGTTTAGGTTCATGTTTGACCTGGTTTCAAACAACGGGTTCATGTCTGACTCGAAGTTTAGGTTCATGTTTGACCTGGTTTCAAACGACGGGTTCATGTCTGACTTGATGTTTAGAATCATGTTTGACCTGGTTTCAATCAATGGGTTCATGTCTGACTCGAAGTTTAGGTTCCTGTTTGACCTAGTTTCAAACAACGGGTTCATGTCTGACTCGAAGTTTAGGTTCATGTTTAACCTGGTTTCAAACAACGGGTTCATGTCTGACTCAAAGTTTAGGTTCATGTTTGACCTTGTTTCAAACGACGGGTTCATGTCTGACTCGATGTTTAGGTTCATGTTTGACCTGGTTTCAAACAACAGGTTCATGTCTGACTCGAAGTTAAGGTTCATGTTTAACCTAGTTTCAAACAACGGGTTCATGTCTGACTCAAAGTTTAGGTTCAGGTTTGACCTGGTTTCAAACGACGGGTTCATGTCTGACTCGAAGCTTAGGTTCTTGTTTGACCTGGTTCAAATGACGGGATCATGTCTGACTCGAAGTTTAGGTTCATGTTTGACCTGGTTTCAAACAACTGGTTCATGTCTGACTCGAAGTTTAGTTTCATGTTTGACCTGGTTTCAAACAACGGGTTCATGTCTGACTCGAAGTTTAAGTTCATGTTTGACCTGGCTTCAAATGACGGGTTCATGTCTGGCTCGAAGTTTAGGTTCATGTTTGACCTGGTTTCAAACAACAGGTTCATGTCTGACTTGATGTTTAGGTTCATGTTTGTCCTGGTTTCAAACAACGGGTTCATGTCTGACTCGAAGTTTAGTTTCATGTTTGACCTGAGTTCCAACAACGGGTTCATGTCTGACTCGAAGTTTAGGTTCATGTTTCACCTGGTTTCAAACAACGGGTTCATGTCTGACTCGAAGTTTAGGTTCATGTTTGACCTGGTTTCAAACGACGGGTTCATGTCTGACTTGATGTTTAGAATCATGTTTGACCTGGTTTCAATCAATGGGTTCATGTCTGTCTCGAAGTTTAGGTTCATGTTTGACCTAGTTTCAAACAACGGGTTCATGTCTGACTCGAAGTTTAGGTTCATGTTTGACCTGGTTTCAAACAACGGGTTCATGTCTGACTCAAAGTTTAGGTTCATGTTTGACCTTGTTTCAAACGACGGGTTCATGTCTGACTCGATGTTTAGGTTCATGTTTGACCTGGTTTCAAACAACGGGTTCATGTCTGACTCGAAGTTTAGGTTCATGTTTGACCTAGTTTCAAACAACGGGTTCATGTTTGATTCGAAGTTTAGGTTCATGTTTGACCTGGTTTCAAACAACGGGTTCATGTCTGACTCGAAGTTTAGTTTCATGTTTGACCAGAGTTCCAACAACGGGTTCATGTCTGACTCGAAGTTTAGGTTCATGTTTGACCTAGTTTCAAACAACGGGTTCATGTCTGACTCAAAGTTTAGGTTCATGTTTGACCTGGTTTCAAACGACGGGTTCATGTCTGACTTGATGTTTAGGTTCATGTTTGACCTGGTTTTAAACAACGGGTTCATGTCTGACTCGAAGTTTCGGTTCATGTTTGACCTAGTTTCAAACAACGGGTTCATGTCTGACTCGAAGTTTAGGTTCATGTTTGACCTGGTTTCAAACAACTGGTTCATGTCTGACTCGAAGTTTAGTTTCATGTTTGACCTGGTTTCAAACGACGGGTTCATGTCTGACTCGAAGTTTAGTTTCATGTTTGACCTGAGTTCCAACAACGGGTTCATGTCTGACTCGAAGTTTAGGTTCATGTTTGACCTAGTTTCAAACAACGGGTTCATGTCTGACTCGAAGTTTAGGTTCATGTTTGACCTGGTTTCAAACGACGGGTTCATGTCTGACTTGATGTTTAGAATCATGTTTGACCTGGTTTCAATCAATGGGTTCATGTCTGACTCGAAGTTTAGGTTCATGTTTGACCTAGTTTCAAACAACGGGTTCATGTCTGACTCGAAGTTTAGGTTCATGTTTGACCTGGTTTCAAACAACGGGTTCATGTCTGACTCAAAGTTTAGGTTCATGTTTGACCTTGTTTCAAACGACGGGTTCATGTCTGACTCGATGTTTAGGTTCATGTTTGACCTGGTTTCAAACAACAGGTTCATGTCTGACTCGAAGTTAAGGTTCATGTTTAACCTAGTTTCAAACAACGGGTTCATGTCTGACTCAAAGTTTAGGTTCAGGTTTGACCTGGTTTCAAACGACGGGTTCATGTCTGACTCGAAGCTTAGGTTCTTGTTTGACCTGGTTCAAATGACGGGATCATGTCTGACCCGAAGTTTAGGTTCATGTTTGACCTCGTTTCAAACAACTGGTTCATGTCTGACTCGAAGTTTAGTTTGATGTTTGACCTGGTTTCAACAAACGGGTTCATGTCTGACTCGAAGTTTAAGTTCATGTTTGACCTGGCTTCAAATGACGGGTTCATGTCTGGCTCGAAGTTTAGGTTCATGTTTGACCTGGTTTCTAACAACAGGTTCATGTCTGACTCGAAGTTTAGGTTCATGTTTGACCTGGTTTCAAACAACGGGTTCATGTCTGACTCGAAGTTTAGGTTCAGGTTTGACCTAGTTTCAAACGACGGGTTCATGTCTGACTCGAAGCTTAGGTTCATGTTTGACCTGGTTCAAATGACGGGTTCATGTCTGACTCGAAGTTTAGGTTCATGTTTGACCTGGTTTCTAACAACGGGTTCATGTCTGACTTGATGTTTAGGTTCATGTTTGACCTGGTTTCAAACAACGGGTTCATGTCTGACTCGAAGTTTAGGTTCATGTTTGACCTGGTTTCAAACAACGGGTTCATGTCTGACTCGAAGTTTAGGTTCATGTTTGACCTAGTTTCAAACAACGGGTTCATGTTTGATTCGAAGTTTAGGTTCATGTTTGACCTGGTTTCAAACAACGGGTTCATGTCTGACTCGAAGTTTAGTTTCATGTTTGACCAGAGTTCCAACAACGGGTTCATGTCTGACTCGAAGTTTAGGTTCATGTTTGACCTAGTTTCAAACAACGGGTTCATGTCTGACTCAAAGTTTAGGTTCATGTTTGACCTGGTTTCAAACGACGGGTTCATGTCTGACTTGATGTTTAGGTTCATGTTTGACCTGGTTTTAAACAACGGGTTCATGTCTGACTCGAAGTTTCGGTTCATGTTTGACCTAGTTTCAAACAACGGGTTCATGTCTGACTCGAAGTTTAGGTTCATGTTTGACCTGGTTTCAAACAACTGGTTCATGTCTGACTCGAAGTTTAGTTTCATGTTTGACCTGGTTTCAAACGACGGGTTCATGTCTGACTCGAAGTTTAGTTTCATGTTTGACCTGAGTTCCAACAACGGGTTCATGTCTGACTCGAAGTTTAGGTTCATGTTTGACCTAGTTTCAAACAACGGGTTCATGTCTGACTCGAAGTTTAGGTTCATGTTTGACCTGGTTTCAAACGACGGGTTCATGTCTGACTTGATGTTTAGAATCATGTTTGACCTGGTTTCAATCAATGGGTTCATGTCTGACTCGAAGTTTAGGTTCATGTTTGACCTAGTTTCAAACAACGGGTTCATGTCTGACTCGAAGTTTAGGTTCATGTTTGACCTGGTTTCAAACAACGGGTTCATGTCTGACTCAAAGTTTAGGTTCATGTTTGACCTTGTTTCAAACGACGGGTTCATGTCTGACTCGATGTTTAGGTTCATGTTTGACCTGGTTTCAAACAACAGGTTCATGTCTGACTCGAAGTTAAGGTTCATGTTTAACCTAGTTTCAAACAACGGGTTCATGTCTGACTCAAAGTTTAGGTTCAGGTTTGACCTGGTTTCAAACGACGGGTTCATGTCTGACTCGAAGCTTAGGTTCTTGTTTGACCTGGTTCAAATGACGGGATCATGTCTGACCCGAAGTTTAGGTTCATGTTTGACCTCGTTTCAAACAACTGGTTCATGTCTGACTCGAAGTTTAGTTTCATGTTTGACCTGGTTTCAAACAACGGGTTCATGTCTGACTCGAAGTTTAAGTTCATGTTTGACCTGGCTTCAAATGACGGGTTCATGTCTGGCTCGAAGTTTAGGTTCATGTTTGACCTGGTTTCTAACAACAGGTTCATGTCTGACTCGAAGTTTAGGTTCATGTTTGACCTGGTTTCAAACAACGGGTTCATGTCTGACTCGAAGTTTAGGTTCAGGTTTGACCTAGTTTCAAACGACGGGTTCATGTCTGACTCGAAGCTTAGGTTCATGTTTGACCTGGTTCAAATGACGGGTTCATGTCTGACTCGAAGTTTAGGTTCATGTTTGACCTGGTTTCTAACAACGGGTTCATGTCTGACTTGATGTTTAGGTTCATGTTTGACCTGGTTTCAAACAACGGGTTCATGTCTGACTCGAAGTTTAGGTTCATGTTTGACCTAGTTTCAAACAACGGGTTCATGTCTGACTCGAAGTTTAGGTTCATGTTTGACCTGGTTTCAAACAACGGGTTCATGTCTGACTCGAAGTTTAAGTTCATGTTTGACCTGGCTTCGAATGACGGGTTCATGTCTGACTCGATGTTTAGGTTCATGTTTGACCTGGTTTCAAACAACGGGTTCATGTCTGACTCGAAGTTTAGGTTCATGTTTGACCTAGTTTCAAACAACGGGTTCATGTTTGATTCGAAGTTTAGGTTCATGTTTGACCTGGTTTCAAACAACAGGTTCATGTCTGACTCGAAGTTTAGGTTCATGTTTGACCTGGTTTCAAACAACGGGTTCATGTCTGACTCGAAGTTTAGGTTCAGGTTTGACCTTGTTTCAAACGACGGGTTCATGTCTGACTCGAAGCTTAGGTTCATGTTTGACCTGGTTCAAATGACGGGTTCATGTCTGACTCGAAGTTTAGGTTCATGTTTGACCTGGTTTCAAACAACGGGTTCATGTCTGACTCGAAGTTTAAGTTCATGTTTGACCTGGCTTCGAATGACGGGTTCATGTCTGACTCGACGTTTAGGATCATGTTTGACCTGGTTTCAAACAACGGGTTCATGTCTGACTCGAAGTTTAGGTTAATGTTTGACCTTGTTTCAAACGACGGGTTCATGTCTGACTCGATGTTTAGGTTCATGTTTGACCTGGTTTCAAACAACGGGTTCATGTCTGACTCGAAGTTTAGGTTCATGTGTGACCTAGTTTCAAACAACGGGTTCATGTTTGATTCGAAGTTTATGTTCATGTTTGACCTGGTTTCAAACGACGGGTTCATGTCTGACTCGAAGTTTAGTTTCATGTTTGACCTGAGTTCCAACAACGGGTTCATGTCTGACTCGAAGTTTAGGTTCATGTTTGACCTGGTTTCAAACAACGGGTTCATGTCTGACTCGAAGTTTAGGTTCATGTTTGACCTGGTTTCAAACGACGGGTTCATGTCTGACTTGATGTTTAGAATCATGTTTGACCTGGTTTCAATCAATGGGTTCATGTCTGACTCGAAGTTTAGGTTCCTGTTTGACCTAGTTTCAAACAACGGGTTCATGTCTGACTCGAAGTTTAGGTTCATGTTTGACCTGGTTTCAAACAACGGGTTCATGTCTGACTCAAAGTTTAGGTTCATGTTTGACCTTGTTTCAAACGACGGGTTCATGTCTGACTCGATGTTTAGGTTCATGTTTGACCTGGTTTCAAACAACAGGTTCATGTCTGACTCGAAGTTAAGGTTCATGTTTAACCTAGTTTCAAACAACGGGTTCATGTCTGACTCAAAGTTTAGGTTCAGGTTTGACCTGGTTTCAAACGACGGGTTCATGTCTGACTCGAAGCTTAGGTTCTTGTTTGACCTGGTTCAAATGACGGGATCATGTCTGACTCGAAGTTTAGGTTCATGTTTGACCTGGTTTCAAACAACTGGTTCATGTCTGACTCGAAGTTTAGTTTCATGTTTGACCTGGTTTCAAACAACGGGTTCATGTCTGACTCGAAGTTTAAGTTCATGTTTGACCTGGCTTCAAATGACGGGTTCATGTCTGGCTCGAAGTTTAGGTTCATGTTTGACCTGGTTTCAAACAACAGGTTCATGTCTGACTTGATGTTTAGGTTCATGTTTGTCCTGGTTTCAAACAACGGGTTCATGTCTGACTCGAAGTTTAGTTTCATGTTTGACCTGAGTTCCAACAACGGGTTCATGTCTGACTCGAAGTTTAGGTTCATGTTTCACCTGGTTTCAAACAACGGGTTCATGTCTGACTCGAAGTTTAGGTTCATGTTTGACCTGGTTTCAAACGACGGGTTCATGTCTGACTTGATGTTTAGAATCATGTTTGACCTGGTTTCAATCAATGGGTTCATGTCTGTCTCGAAGTTTAGGTTCATGTTTGACCTAGTTTCAAACAACGGGTTCATGTCTGACTCGAAGTTTAGGTTCATGTTTGACCTGGTTTCAAACAACGGGTTCATGTCTGACTCAAAGTTTAGGTTCATGTTTGACCTTGTTTCAAACGACGGGTTCATGTCTGACTCGATGTTTAGGTTCATGTTTGACCTGGTTTCAAACAACGGGTTCATGTCTGACTCGAAGTTTAGGTTCATGTTTGACCTAGTTTCAAACAACGGGTTCATGTTTGATTCGAAGTTTAGGTTCATGTTTGACCTGGTTTCAAACAACGGGTTCATGTCTGACTCGAAGTTTAGTTTCATGTTTGACCAGAGTTCCAACAACGGGTTCATGTCTGACTCGAAGTTTAGGTTCATGTTTGACCTAGTTTCAAACAACGGGTTCATGTCTGACTCAAAGTTTAGATTCATGTTTGACCTGGTTTCAAACGACGGGTTCATGTCTGACTTGATGTTTAGGTTCATGTTTGACCTGGTTTTAAACAACGGGTTCATGTCTGACTCGAAGTTTCGGTTCATGTTTGACCTAGTTTCAAACAACGGGTTCATGTCTGACTCGAAGTTTAGGTTCATGTTTGACCTGGTTTCAAACAACTGGTTCATGTCTGACTCGAAGTTTAGTTTCATGTTTGACCTGGTTTCAAACGACGGGTTCATGTCTGACTCGAAGTTTAGTTTCATGTTTGACCTGAGTTCCAACAACGGGTTCATGTCTGACTCGAAGTTTAGGTTCATGTTTGACCTAGTTTCAAACAACGGGTTCATGTCTGACTCGAAGTTTAGGTTCATGTTTGACCTGGTTTCAAACGACGGGTTCATGTCTGACTTGATGTTTAGAATCATGTTTGACCTGGTTTCAATCAATGGGTTCATGTCTGACTCGAAGTTTAGGTTCATGTTTGACCTAGTTTCAAACAACGGGTTCATGTCTGACTCGAAGTTTAGGTTCATGTTTGACCTGGTTTCAAACAACGGGTTCATGTCTGACTCAAAGTTTAGGTTCATGTTTGACCTTGTTTCAAACGACGGGTTCATGTCTGACTCGATGTTTAGGTTCATGTTTGACCTGGTTTCAAACAACAGGTTCATGTCTGACTCGAAGTTAAGGTTCATGTTTAACCTAGTTTCAAACAACGGGTTCATGTCTGACTCGAAGTTTAGGTTCAGGTTTGACCTTGTTTCAAACGACGGGTTCATGTCTGACTCGAAGCTTAGGTTCATGTTTGACCTGGTTCAAATGACGGGTTCATGTCTGACTCGAAGTTTAGGTTCATGTTTGACCTGGTTTCAAACAACGGGTTCATGTCTGACTCGAAGTTTAAGTTCATGTTTGACCTGGCTTCGAATGACGGGTTCATGTCTGACTCGACGTTTAGGATCATGTTTGACCTGGTTTCAAACAACGGGTTCATGTCTGACTCGAAGTTTAGGTTAATGTTTGACCTTGTTTCAAACGACGGGTTCATGTCTGACTCGATGTTTAGGTTCATGTTTGACCTGGTTTCAAACAACGGGTTCATGTCTGACTCGAAGTTTAGGTTCATGTGTGACCTAGTTTCAAACAACGGGTTCATGTTTGATTCGAAGTTTATGTTCATGTTTGACCTGGTTTCAAACGACGGGTTCATGTCTGACTCGAAGTTTAGTTTCATGTTTGACCTGAGTTCCAACAACGGGTTCATGTCTGACTCGAAGTTTAGGTTCATGTTTGACCTGGTTTCAAACAACGGGTTCATGTCTGACTCGAAGTTTAGGTTCATGTTTGACCTCGTTTCAAACGACGGGTTCATGTCTGACTTGATGTTTAGAATCATGTTTGACCTGGTTTCAATCAATGGGTTCATGTCTGACTCGAAGTTTAGGTTCCTGTTTGACCTAGTTTCAAACAACGGGTTCATGTCTGACTCGAAGTTTAGGTTCATGTTTGACCTGGTTTCAAACAACGGGTTCATGTCTGACTCAAAGTTTAGGTTCATGTTTGACCTTGTTTCAAACGACGGGTTCATGTCTGACTCGATGTTTAGGTTCATGTTTGACCTGGTTTCAAACAACAGGTTCATGTCTGACTCGAAGTTAAGGTTCATGTTTAACCTAGTTTCAAACAACGGGTTCATGTCTGACTCAAAGTTTAGGTTCAGGTTTGACCTGGTTTCAAACGACGGGTTCATGTCTGACTCGAAGCTTAGGTTCTTGTTTGACCTGGTTCAAATGACGGGATCATGTCTGACTCGAAGTTTAGGTTCATGTTTGACCTGGTTTCAAACAACTGGTTCATGTCTGACTCGAAGTTTAGTTTCATGTTTGACCTGGTTTCAAACAACGGGTTCATGTCTGACTCGAAGTTTAAGTTCATGTTTGACCTGGCTTCAAATGACGGGTTCATGTCTGGCTCGAAGTTTAGGTTCATGTTTGACCTGGTTTCAAACAACAGGTTCATGTCTGACTTGATGTTTAGGTTCATGTTTGTCCTGGTTTCAAACAACGGGTTCATGTCTGACTCGAAGTTTAGTTTCATGTTTGACCTGAGTTCCAACAACGGGTTCATGTCTGACTCGAAGTTTAGGTTCATGTTTCACCTGGTTTCAAACAACGGGTTCATGTCTGACTCGAAGTTTAGGTTCATGTTTGACCTGGTTTCAAACGACGGGTTCATGTCTGACTTGATGTTTAGAATCATGTTTGACCTGGTTTCAATCAATGGGTTCATGTCTGTCTCGAAGTTTAGGTTCATGTTTGACCTAGTTTCAAACAACGGGTTCATGTCTGACTCGAAGTTTAGGTTCATGTTTGACCTGGTTTCAAACAACGGGTTCATGTCTGACTCAAAGTTTAGGTTCATGTTTGACCTTGTTTCAAACGACGGGTTCATGTCTGACTCGATGTTTAGGTTCATGTTTGACCTGGTTTCAAACAACGGGTTCATGTCTGACTCAAAGTTTAGGTTCATGTTTGACCTAGTTTCAAACAACGGGTTCATGTTTGATTCGAAGTTTAGGTTCATGTTTGACCTGGTTTCAAACAACGGGTTCATGTCTGACTCGAAGTTTAGTTTCATGTTTGACCAGAGTTCCAACAACGGGTTCATGTCTGACTCGAAGTTTAGGTTCATGTTTGACCTAGTTTCAAACAACGGGTTCATGTCTGACTCAAAGTTTAGGTTCATGTTTGACCTGGTTTCAAACGACGGGTTCATGTCTGACTTGATGTTTAGGTTCATGTTTGACCTGGTTTTAAACAACGGGTTCATGTCTGACTCGAAGTTTCGGTTCATGTTTGACCTAGTTTCAAACAACGGGTTCATGTCTGACTCGAAGTTTAGGTTCATGTTTGACCTGGTTTCAAACAACTGGTTCATGTCTGACTCGAAGTTTAGTTTCATGTTTGACCTGGTTTCAAACGACGGGTTCATGTCTGACTCGAAGTTTAGTTTCATGTTTGACCTGAGTTCCAACAACGGGTTCATGTCTGACTCGAAGTTTAGGTTCATGTTTGACCTAGTTTCAAACAACGGGTTCATGTCTGACTCGAAGTTTAGGTTCATGTTTGACCTGGTTTCAAACGACGGGTTCATGTCTGACTTGATGTTTAGAATCATGTTTGACCTGGTTTCAATCAATGGGTTCATGTCTGACTCGAAGTTTAGGTTCATGTTTGACCTAGTTTCAAACAACGGGTTCATGTCTGACTCGAAGTTTAGGTTCATGTTTGACCTGGTTTCAAACAACGGGTTCATGTCTGACTCAAAGTTTAGGTTCATGTTTGACCTTGTTTCAAACGACGGGTTCATGTCTGACTCGATGTTTAGGTTCATGTTTGACCTGGTTTCAAACAACAGGTTCATGTCTGACTCGAAGTTAAGGTTCATGTTTAACCTAGTTTCAAACAACGGGTTCATGTCTGACTCAAAGTTTAGGTTCAGGTTTGACCTGGTTTCAAACGACGGGTTCATGTCTGACTCGAAGCTTAGGTTCTTGTTTGACCTGGTTCAAATGACGGGATCATGTCTGACCCGAAGTTTAGGTTCATGTTTGACCTCGTTTCAAACAACTGGTTCATGTCTGACTCGAAGTTTAGTTTCATGTTTGACCTGGTTTCAACAAACGGGTTCATGTCTGACTCGAAGTTTAAGTTCATGTTTGACCTGGCTTCAAATGACGGGTTCATGTCTGGCTCGAAGTTTAGGTTCATGTTTGACCTGGTTTCTAACAACAGGTTCATGTCTGACTCGAAGTTTAGGTTCATGTTTGACCTGGTTTCAAACAACGGGTTCATGTCTGACTCGAAGTTTAGGTTCAGGTTTGACCTAGTTTCAAACGACGGGTTCATGTCTGACTCGAAGCTTAGGTTCATGTTTGACCTGGTTCAAATGACGGGTTCATGTCTGACTCGAAGTTTAGGTTCATGTTTGACCTGGTTTCTAACAACGGGTTCATGTCTGACTTGATGTTTAGGTTCATGTTTGACCTGGTTTCAAACAACGGGTTCATGTCTGACTCGAAGTTTAGGTTCATGTTTGACCTGGTTTCAAACAACGGGTTCATGTCTGACTCGAAGTTTAGGTTCATGTTTGACCTAGTTTCAAACAACGGGTTCATGTTTGATTCGAAGTTTAGGTTCATGTTTGACCTGGTTTCAAACAACGGGTTCATGTCTGACTCGAAGTTTAGTTTCATGTTTGACCAGAGTTCCAACAACGGGTTCATGTCTGACTCGAAGTTTAGGTTCATGTTTGACCTAGTTTCAAACAACGGGTTCATGTCTGACTCAAAGTTTAGGTTCATGTTTGACCTGGTTTCAAACGACGGGTTCATGTCTGACTTGATGTTTAGGTTCATGTTTGACCTGGTTTTAAACAACGGGTTCATGTCTGACTCGAAGTTTCGGTTCATGTTTGACCTAGTTTCAAACAACGGGTTCATGTCTGACTCGAAGTTTAGGTTCATGTTTGACCTGGTTTCAAACAACTGGTTCATGTCTGACTCGAAGTTTAGTTTCATGTTTGACCTGGTTTCAAACGACGGGTTCATGTCTGACTCGAAGTTTAGTTTCATGTTTGACCTGAGTTCCAACAACGGGTTCATGTCTGACTCGAAGTTTAGGTTCATGTTTGACCTAGTTTCAAACAACGGGTTCATGTCTGACTCGAAGTTTAGGTTCATGTTTGACCTGGTTTCAAACGACGGGTTCATGTCTGACTTGATGTTTAGAATCATGTTTGACCTGGTTTCAATCAATGGGTTCATGTCTGACTCGAAGTTTAGGTTCATGTTTGACCTAGTTTCAAACAACGGGTTCATGTCTGACTCGAAGTTTAGGTTCATGTTTGACCTGGTTTCAAACAACGGGTTCATGTCTGACTCAAAGTTTAGGTTCATGTTTGACCTTGTTTCAAACGACGGGTTCATGTCTGACTCGATGTTTAGGTTCATGTTTGACCTGGTTTCAAACAACAGGTTCATGTCTGACTCGAAGTTAAGGTTCATGTTTAACCTAGTTTCAAACAACGGGTTCATGTCTGACTCAAAGTTTAGGTTCAGGTTTGACCTGGTTTCAAACGACGGGTTCATGTCTGACTCGAAGCTTAGGTTCTTGTTTGACCTGGTTCAAATGACGGGATCATGTCTGACCCGAAGTTTAGGTTCATGTTTGACCTCGTTTCAAACAACTGGTTCATGTCTGACTCGAAGTTTAGTTTCATGTTTGACCTGGTTTCAAACAACGGGTTCATGTCTGACTCGAAGTTTAAGTTCATGTTTGACCTGGCTTCAAATGACGGGTTCATGTCTGGCTCGAAGTTTAGGTTCATGTTTGACCTGGTTTCTAACAACAGGTTCATGTCTGACTCGAAGTTTAGGTTCATGTTTGACCTGGTTTCAAACAACGGGTTCATGTCTGACTCGTAGTTTAGGTTCAGGTTTGACCTAGTTTCAAACGACGGGTTCATGTCTGACTCGAAGCTTAGGTTCATGTTTGACCTGGTTCAAATGACGGGTTCATGTCTGACTCGAAGTTTAGGTTCATGTTTGACCTGGTTTCTAACAACGGGTTCATGTCTGACTTGATGTTTAGGTTCATGTTTGACCTGGTTTCAAACAACGGGTTCATGTCTGACTCGAAGTTTAGGTTCATGTTTGACCTAGTTTCAAACAACGGGTTCATGTCTGACTCGAAGTTTAGGTTCATGTTTGACCTGGTTTCAAACAACGGGTTCATGTCTGACTCGAAGTTTAAGTTCATGTTTGACCTGGCTTCGAATGACGGGTTCATGTCTGACTCGATGTTTAGGTTCATGTTTGACCTGGTTTCAAACAACGGGTTCATGTCTGACTCGAAGTTTAGGTTCATGTTTGACCTAGTTTCAAACAACGGGTTCATGTTTGATTCGAAGTTTAGGTTCATGTTTGACCTGGTTTCAAACAACGGGTTCATGTCTGACTCGAAGTTTAGTTTCATGTTTGACCTGAGTTCCAACAACGGGTTCATGTCTGACTCGAAGTTTAGGTTCATGTTTCACCTGGTTTCAAACAACGGGTTCATGTCTGACTCGAAGTTTAGGTTCATGTTTGACCTGGTTTCAAACAACGGGTTCATGTCTGACTCAAAGTTTAGGTTCATGTTTGACCTTGTTTCAAACGACGGGTTCATGTCTGACTCGATGTTTAGGTTCATGTTTGACCTGGTTTCAAACAACGGGTTCATGTCTGACTCGAAGTTTAGGTTCATGTTTGACCTACTTTCAAACAACGGGTTCATGTTTGATTCGAAGTTTAGGTTCATGTTTGACCTGGTTTCAAACAACGGGTTCATGTCTGACTCGAAGTTTAGTTTCATGTTTGACCAGAGTTCCAACAACGGGTTCATGTCTGACTCGAAGTTTAGGTTCATGTTTGACCTAGTTTCAAACAACGGGTTCATGTCTGACTCAAAGTTTAGGTTCATGTTTGACCTGGTTTCAAACGACGGGTTCATGTCTGACTTGATGTTTAGGTTCATGTTTGACCTGGTTTTAAACAACGGGTTCATGTCTGACTCGAAGTTTCGGTTCATGTTTGACCTAGTTTCAAACAACGGGTTCATGTCTGACTCGAAGTTTAGGTTCATGTTTGACCTGGTTTCAAACAACTGGTTCATGTCTGACTCGAAGTTTAGTTTCATGTTTGACCTGGTTTCAAACGACGGGTTCATGTCTGACTCGAAGTTTAGTTTCATGTTTGACCTGAGTTCCAACAACGGGTTCATGTCTGACTCGAAGTTTAGGTTCATGTTTGACCTAGTTTCAAACAACGGGTTCATGTCTGACTCGAAGTTTAGGTTCATGTTTGACCTGGTTTCAAACGACGGGTTCATGTCTGACTTGATGTTTAGAATCATGTTTGACCTGGTTTCAATCAATGGGTTCATGTCTGACTCGAAGTTTAGGTTCATGTTTGACCTAGTTTCAAACAACGGGTTCATGTCTGACTCGAAGTTTAGGTTCATGTTTGACCTAGTTTCAAACAACGGGTTCATGTCTGACTCGAAGTTTAAGTTCATGTTTGACCTGGCTTCGAATGACGGGTTCATGTCTGACTCGAAGTTTAGGTTCATGTTTGACCTAGTTTCAAACAACGGGTTCATGTCTGACTCGAAGTTTAAGTTCATGTTTGACCTGGCTTCGAATGACGGGTTCATGTCTGACTCGATGTTTAGGTTCATGTTTGACCTGGTTTCAAACAACGGGTTCATGTCTGACTCGAAGTTTAGGTTCATGTTTGACCTAGTTTCAAACAACGGGTTCATGTTTGATTCGAAGTTTAGGTACATGTTTGACCTGGTTTCAAACAACGGGTTCATGTCTGACTCGAAGTTTAGTTTCATGTTTGACCTGAGTTCCAACAACGGGTTCATGTCTGACTCGAAGTTTAGGTTCATGTTTCACCTGGTTTCAAACAACGGGTTCATGTCTGACTCGAAGTTTAGGTTCATGTTTGACCTGGTTTCAAACGACGGGTTCATGTCTGACTTGATGTTTAGAATCATGTTTGACCTGGTTTCAATCAATGGGTTCATGTCTGACTCGAAGTTTAGGTTCATGTTTGACCTAGTTTCAAACAACGGGTTCATGTCTGACTCGAAGTTTAGGTTCATGTTTGACCTGGTTTCAAACAACTGGTTCATGTCTGACTCGAAGTTTAGTTTCATGTTTGACCTGGTTTCAAACAACGGGTTCATGTCTGACTCGAAGTTTAAGTTCATGTTTGACCTGGCTTCAAATGACGGGTTCATGTCTGGCTCGAAGTTTAGGTTCATGTTTGACCTGGTTTCAAACAACAGGTTCATGTCTGACTTGATGTTTAGGTTCATGTTTGTCCTGGTTTCAAACAACGGGTTTATGTCTGACTCGAAGTTTAGTTTCATGTTTGACCTGAGTTCCAACAACGGGTTCATGTCTGACTCGAAGTTTAGGTTCATGTTTCACCTGGTTTCAAACAACGGGTTCATGTCTGACTCGAAGTTTAGGTTCATGTTTGACCTGGTTTCAAACGACGGGTTCATGTCTGACTTGATGTTTAGAATCATGTTTGACCTGGTTTCAATCAATGGGTTCATGTCTGTCTCGAAGTTTAGGTTCATGTTTGACCTAGTTTCAAACAACGGGTTCATGTCTGACTCGAAGTTTAGGTTCATGTTTGACCTGGTTTCAAACAACGGGTTCATGTCTGACTCAAAGTTTAGGTTCATGTTTGACCTTGTTTCAAACGACGGGTTCATGTCTGACTCGATGTTTAGGTTCATGTTTGACCTGGTTTCAAACAACGGGTTCATGTCTGACTCGAAGTTTAGGTTCATGTTTGACCTAGTTTCAAACAACGGGTTCATGTTTGATTCGAAGTTTAGGTTCATGTTTGACCTGGTTTCAAACAACGGGTTCATGTCTGACTCGAAGTTTAGTTTCATGTTTGACCAGAGTTCCAACAACGGGTTCATGTCTGACTCGAAGTTTAGGTTCATGTTTGACCTAGTTTCAAACAACGGGTTCATGTCTGACTCAAAGTTTAGGTTCATGTTTGACCTGGTTTCAAACGACGGGTTCATGTCTGACTCGAAGCTTAGGTTCTTGTTTGACCTGGTTCAAATGACGGGATCATGTCTGACCCGAAGTTTAGGTTCATGTTTGACCTCGTTTCAAACAACTGGTTCATGTCTGACTCGAAGTTTAGTTTCATGTTTGACCTGGTTTCAAACAACGGGTTCATGTCTGACTCGAAGTTTAAGTTCATGTTTGACCTGGCTTCAAATGACGGGTTCATGTCTGGCTCGAAGTTTAGGTTCATGTTTGACCTGGTTTCAAACAACTGGTTCATGTCTGACTCGAAGTTTAGTTTCATGTTTGACCTGGTTTCAAACGACGGGTTCATGTCTGACTTGATGTTTAGGTTCATGTTTGACCTGGTTTTAAACAACGGGTTCATGTCTGACTCGAAGTTTCGGTTCATGTTTGACCTAGTTTCAAACAACGGGTTCATGTCTGACTCGAAGTTTAGGTTCATGTTTGACCTGGTTTCAAACAACTGGTTCATGTCTGACTCGAAGTTTAGTTTCATGTTTGACCTGGTTTCAAACGACGGGTTCATGTCTGACTCGAAGTTTAGTTTCATGTTTGACCTGAGTTCCAATAACGGGTTCATGTCTGACTCGAAGTTTAGGTTCATGTTTGACCTAGTTTCAAACAACGGGTTCATGTCTGACTCGAAGTTTAGGTTCATGTTTGACCTGGTTTCAAACGACGGGTTCATGTCTGACTTGATGTTTAGAATCATGTTTGACCTGGTTTCAATCAATGGGTTCATGTCTGACTCGAAGTTTAGGTTCATGTTTGACCTAGTTTCAAACAACGGGTTCATGTCTGACTCGAAGTTTAGGTTCATGTTTGACCTGGTTTCAAACAACGGGTTCATGTCTGACTCAAAGTTTAGGTTCATGTTTGACCTTGTTTCAAACGACGGGTTCATGTCTGACTCGATGTTTAGGTTCATGTTTGACCTGGTTTCAAACAACAGGTTCATGTCTGACTCGAAGTTAAGGTTCATGTTTAACCTAGTTTCAAACAACGGGTTCATGTCTGACTCAAAGTTTAGGTTCAGGTTTGACCTGGTTTCAAACGACGGGTTCATGTCTGACTCGAAGCTTAGGTTCTTGTTTGACCTGGTTCAAATGACGGGATCATGTCTGACCCGAAGTTTAGGTTCATGTTTGACCTCGTTTCAAACAACTGGTTCATGTCTGACTCGAAGTTTAGTTTCATGTTTGACCTGGTTTCAAACAACGGGTTCATGTCTGACTCGAAGTTTAAGTTCATGTTTGACCTGGCTTCAAATGACGGGTTCATGTCTGGCTCGAAGTTTAGGTTCATGTTTGACCTGGTTTCTAACAACAGGTTCATGTCTGACTCGAAGTTTAGGTTCATGTTTGACCTGGTTTCAAACAACGGGTTCATGTCTGACTCGAAGTTTAGGTTCAGGTTTGACCTAGTTTCAAACGACGGGTTCATGTCTGACTCGAAGCTTAGGTTCATGTTTGACCTGGTTCAAATGACGGGTTCATGTCTGACTCGAAGTTTAGGTTCATGTTTGACCTGGTTTCTAACAACGGGTTCATGTCTGACTTGATGTTTAGGTTCATGTTTGACCTGGTTTCAAACAACGGGTTCATGTCTGACTCGAAGTTTAGGTTCATGTTTGACCTAGTTTCAAACAACGGGTTCATGTCTGACTCGAAGTTTAGGTTCATGTTTGACCTGGTTTCAAACAACGGGTTCATGTCTGACTCGAAGTTTAAGTTCATGTTTGACCTGGCTTCGAATGACGGGTTCATGTCTGACTCGATGTTTAGGTTCATGTTTGACCTGGTTTCAAACAACGGGTTCATGTCTGACTCGAAGTTTAGGTTCATGTTTGACCTAGTTTCAAACAACGGGTTCATGTTTGATTCGAAGTTTAGGTTCATGTTTGACCTGGTTTCAAACAACGGGTTCATGTCTGACTCGAAGTTTAGTTTCATGTTTGACCTGAGTTCCAACAACGGGTTCATGTCTGACTCGAAGTTTAGGTTCATGTTTCACCTGGTTTCAAACAACGGGTTCATGTCTGACTCGAAGTTTAGGTTCATGTTTGACCTGGTTTCAAACGACGGGTTCATGTCTGACTTGATGTTTAGAATCATGTTTGACCTGAATTCAATCAATGGGTTCATGTCTGACTCGAAGTTTAGGTTCATGTTTGACCTAGTTTCAAACAACGGGTTCATGTCTGACTCGAAGTTTAGGTTCATGTTTGACCTGGTTTCAAACAACGGGTTCATGTCTGACTCAAAGTTTAGGTTCATGTTTGACCTTGTTTCAAACGACGGGTTCATGTCTGACTCGATGTTTAGGTTCTTGTTTGACCTGGTCTCAAACAACGGGTTCATGTCTGACTCGAAGTTTAGGTTCATGTTTGACCTAGTTTCAAACAACGGGTTCATGTGTGATTCGAAGTTTAGGTTCATGTTTGACCTGGTTTCAAACAACGGGTTCATGTCTGACTCGAAGTTTAGTTTCATGTTTGACCAGAGTTCCAACAACGGGTTCATGTCTGACTCGAAGTTTAGGTTCATGTTTGACCTAGTTTCAAACAACGGGTTCATGTCTGACTCAAAGTTTAGGTTCATGTTTGACCTGGTTTCAAACGACGGGTTCATGTCTGACTTGATGTTTAGGTTCATGTTTGACCTGGTTTCAAACAACGGGTTCATGTCTGACTCGAAGTTTCGGTTCATGTTTGACCTAGTTTCAAACAACGGGTTCATGTCTGACTCGAAGTTAAGGTTCATGTTTGACCTGGTTTCAAACGACGGGTTCATGTCTGACTCAAAGTTTAGGTTCATGTTTGACCTTGTTTCAAACGACGGGTTCATGTCTGACTCGATGTTTAGGTTCATGTTTGACCTGGTTTCAAACAACGGGTTCATGTCTGACTCGAAGTTTAGGTTCATGTTTGACCTAGTTTCAAACAACGGGTTCATGTTTGATTCGAAGTTTAGGTTCATGTTTGACCTGGTTTCAAACTACGGGTTCATGTCTGACTTGATGTTTAGAATCATGTTTGACCTGGTTTCAAACAACGGGTTCATGTCTGACTCGAAGTTTAGGTTCATGTTTGACCTAGTTTCAAACAACGGGTTCATGTCTGACTCGAAGTTTAGGTTCATGTTTGACCTGGTTTCAAACAACGGGTTCATGTCTGACACAAAGTTTAGGTTCATGTTTGACCTTGTTTCAAACGACGGGTTCATGTCTGACTTGATGTTTAGAATCATGTTTGACCTGGTTTCAATCAATGGGTTCATGTCTGACTCGATGTTTAGGTTCATGTTTGACCTAGTTTCAAACAACGGGTTCATGTCTGACTCGAAGTTTAGGTTCATGTTTGACCTGGTTTCAAACAACGGGTTCATGTCTGACTCAAAGTTTAGGTTCATGTTTGACCTGGTTTCAAACGACGGGTTCATGTCTGACTGGATGTTTAGGTTCATGTTTGTCCTGGTTTCAAACAACGGGTTCATGTCTGACTCGAAGTTTAGGTTCATGTTTGACCTAGTTTCAAACAACGGGTTCATGTCTGACTTGAAGTTTAGGTTCATGTTTGACCTGGTTTCAAACAACGGGTTCATGTCTGACTCGAAGTTTAAGTTCATGTTTGACCTGGCTTCAAATGACGGGTTCATGTCTGACTCGAAGTTTAGGTTCATGTTTGACCTGGTTTCAAACAACAGGTTCATGTCTGACTCGAAGTTTAGGTTCATGTTTGACCTGGTTTCAAACAACGGGTTCATGTCTGACTCGAAGTTTAGGTTCAGGTTTGACCTGGTTTCAAACGACGGGTTCATGTCTAACTCGAAGCTTAGGTTCATGTTTGACCTGTTTCAAATGAAGGGTTCATGGCTGACTCGAAGTTTAGGTTCATGTTTGACCTGGTTTCAAACAACGGGTTCATGTCTGACTCAAAGTTTAGGTTCATGTTTGACCTGGTTTCAAACGACGGGTTCATGTCTGACTTGATGTTTAGGTTCATGTTTGACCTGGTTTCAAACAACGGGTTCATGTCTGACTTGAAGTTTCGGTTCATGTTTGACCTAGTTTCAAACAACGGGTTCATGTCTGACTCGAAGTTTAGGTTCATGTTTGACCTGGTTTCAAACAACGGGTTCATGTCTGACTCGAAGTTTAAGTTCAAGTTTGACCTGGCTTCGAATGACGGGTTCATGTCTGACTCGACGTTTAGGATCATGTTTGACCTGGTTTCAAACAACGGGTTCATGTCTGACTCGAAGTTTAGGTTCATGTTTGACCTTGTTTCAAACGACGGGTTCATGTCTGACTCGATGTTTAGGTTCATGTTTGACCTGGTTTCAAACAACGGGTTCATGTGTGACTCGAAGTTTAGGTTCATGTTTGACCTAGTTTCAAACAACGGGTTCATGTCTGACTCGAAGTTTAGGTTCATGTTTGACCTGGTTTCAAACAACGGGTTCATGTCTGACTTGATGTTTAGGTTCATGTTTGTCCTGGTTTCAAACAACGGGTTCATGTCTGACTCGAAGTTTAGGTTCATGTTTGACCTAGTTTCAAACAACGGGTTCATGTCTGACTCGAAGTCTAGGTTCATGTTTGACCTGGTTTCAAACAACGGGTTCATGTCTGACTCGAAGTTTAAGTTCATGTTTGACCTGGCTTCAAATGACGGGTTCATGTCTGAATCGAAGTTTAGGTTCATGTTTGACCTGGTTTCAAACAACAGGTTCATGTCTGACTCGAAGTTAAGGTTCATGTTTAACCTAGTTTCAAACAACGGGTTCATGTCTGACTCAAAGTTTAGGTTCAGGTTTGACCTGGTTTCAAACGACGGGTTCATGTCTGACTCGAAGCTTAGGTTCTTATTTGACCTGGTTCAAATGACGGGTTCATGTCTGACTCGAATTTTAGGTTCATGTTTGACCTGGTTTCAAACAACTGGTTCATGTCTGACTCAAAGTTTAGTTTCATGTTTGACCTGGTTTCAAACAACGGGTTCATGTCTGACTCGAAGTTTAAGTTCATGTTTGACCTGGCTTCAAATGACGGGTTCATGTCTGGCTCGAAGTTTAGGTTCATGTTTGACCTGGTTTCAAACAACAGGTTCATGTCTGACTCGAAGTTTAGGTTCATGTTTGACCTGGTTTCAAACAACGGGTTCATGTCTGACTCGAAGTTTAGGTTCAGGTTTGACCTGGTTTCAAACGACGGGTTCATGTCTGACTCGAAGCTTAGGTTCATGTTTGACCTGGTTCAAATGACGGGTTTATGTCTGACTCGAAGTTTAGGTTCATGTTTGACCTGTTTCAAATGAAGGGTTCATGGCTGACTCGAAGTTTAGGTTCATGTTTGACCTGGTTTCAAACAACGGGTTCAGGTCTGACTCAAAGTTTAGGTTCATGTTTGACCTGGTTTCAAACGACGGGTTCATGTCTGACTTGATGTTTAGGTTCATGTTTGACCTGGTTTCAAACAACGGGTTCATGTCTGACTTGAAGTTTCGGTTCATGTTTGACCTAGTTTCAAACAACGGGTTCATGTTTGACTCGAGGTTTAGGTTCATGTTTGACCTGGTTTCAAACAACGGGTTCATGTCTGACTCGAAGTTTAAGTTCAAGTTTGACCTGGCTTCGAATGACGGGTTCATGTCTGACTCGACGTTTAGGATCATGTTTGACCTGGTTTCAAACAACGGGTTCATGTCTGACTCGAAGTTTAGGTTCATGTTTGACCTTGTTTCAAACGACGGGTTCATGTCTGACTCGATGTTTAGGTTCATGTTTGACCTGGTTTCAAACAACGGGTTCATGTGTGACTCGAAGTTTAGGTTCATGTTTGACCTAGTTTCAAACAACGGGTTCATGTCTGACTCGAAGTTTAGGTTCATGTTTGACCTGGTTTCAAACAACGGGTTCATGTCTGACTTGATGTTTAGGTTCATGTTTGTCCTGGTTTCAAACAACGGGTTCATGTCTGACTCGAAGTTTAGGTTCATGTTTGACCTAGTTTCAAACAACGGGTTCATGTCTGACTCGAAGTTTAGGTTCATGTTTGACCTAGTTTCAAACAACGGGTTCATGTCTGACTCGAAGTTTAAGTTCATGTTTGACCTGGCTTCAAATAACGGGTTCATGTCTGAATCGAAGTTTAGGTTCATGTTTGACCTGGTTTCAAACAACAGGTTCATGTCTGACTCGAAGTTAAGGTTCATGTTTAACCTAGTTTCAAACAACGGGTTCATGTCTGACTCAAAGTTTAGGTTCAGGTTTGACCTGGTTTCAAACGACGGGTTCATGTCTGACTCGAAGCTTAGGTTCTTATTTGACCTGGTTCAAATGACGGGTTCATGTCTGACTCGAATTTTAGGTTCATGTTTGACCTGGTTTCAAACAACTAGTTCATGTCTGACTCAAAGTTTAGTTTCATGTTTGACCTGGTTTCAAACAACGGGTTCATGTCTGACTCGAAGTTTAAGTTCATGTTTGACCTGGCTTCAAATGACGGGTTCATGTCTGGCTCGAAGTTTAGGTTCATGTTTGACCTGGTTTCAAACAACAGGTTCATGTCTGACTCGAAGTTTAGGTTCATGTTTGACCTGGTTTCAAACAACGGGTTCATGTCTGACTCGAAGTTTAGGTTCAGGTTTGACCTGGTTTCAAACGACGGGTTCATGTCTGACTCGAAGCTTAGGTTCATGTTTGACCTGGTTCAAATGACGGGTTCATGTCTGACTCGAAGTTTAGGTTCATGTTTGACCTGTTTCAAATGAAGGGTTCATGGCTGACTCGAAGTTTAGGTTCATGTTTGACCTGGTTTCAAACAACGGGTTCATGTCTGACTCAAAGTTTAGGTTCATGTTTGACCTGGTTTCAAACGACGGGTTCATGTCTGACTTGATGTTTAGGTTCATGTTTGACCTGGTTTCAAACAACGGGTTCATGTCTGACTTGAAGTTTCGGTTCATGTTTGACCTAGTTTCAAACAACGGGTTCATGTCTGACTCGAGGTTTAGGTTCATGTTTGACCTGGTTTCAAACAACGGGTTCATGTCTGACTCGAAGTTTAAGTTCAAGTTTGACCTGGCTTCGAATGACGGGTTAATGTCTGACTCGACGTTTAGGATCATGTTTGATCTGGTTTCAAACAACGGGTTCATGTCTGACTCGAAGTTTAGGTTCATGTTTGACCTTGTTTCAAACGACGGGTTCATGTCTGACTCGATGTTTAGGTTCATGTTTGACCTGGTTTCAAACAACGGGTTCATGTGTGACTCGAAGTTTAGGTTCATGTTTGACCTAGTTTCAAACAACGGGTTCATGTCTGACTCGAAGTTTAGGTTCATGTTTGACCTGGTTTCAAACAACGGGTTCATGTCTGACTTGATGTTTAGGTTCATGTTTGTCCTGGTTTCAAACAACGGGTTCATGTCTGACTCGAAGTTTAGGTTCATGTTTGACCTAGTTTCAAACAACGGGTTCATGTCTGACTCGAAGTCTAGGTTCATGTTTGACCTGGTTTCAAACAACGGGTTCATATCTGACTCGAAGTTTAAGTTCATGTTTGACCTGGCTTCAAATGACGGGTTCATGTCTGAATCGAAGTTTAGGTTTATGTTTGACCTGGTTTCAAACAACAGGTTCATGTCTGACTCGAAGTTAAGGTTCATCTTTAACCTAGTTTCAAACAGCGGGTTCATGTCTGACTCAAAGTTTAGGTTCAGGTTTGACCTGGTTTCAAACGACGGGTTCATGTCTGACTCGAAGCTTAGGTTCTTATTTGACCTGGTTCAAATGACGGGTTCATGTCTGACTCGAATTTTAGGTTCATGTTTGACCTGGTTTCAAACAACTGGTTCATGTCTGCCTCAAAGTTTAGTTTCATGTTTGACCTGGTTTCAAACAACGGGTTCATGTCTGACTCGAAGTTTAAGTTCATGTTTGACCTGGCTTCAAATGACGGGTTCATGTCTGGCTCGAAGTTTAGGTTCATGTTTGACCTGGTTTCAAACAACAGGTTCATGTCTGACTCGAAGTTTAGGTTCATGTTTGACCTGGTTTCAAACAACGGGTTCATGTCTGACTCGAAGTTTAGGTTCAGGTTTGACCTGGTTTCAAACGACGGGTTCATGTCTGACTCGAAGCTTAGGTTCATGTTTGACCTGGTTCAAATGACGGGTTCATGTCTGACTCGAAGGTTAGGTTCATGTTTGACCTGGTTTCAAACAACGGGTTCATGTCTGACTCGAAGTTTAAGTTCATGTTTGACCTGGCTTCGAATGACGGGTTCATGTCTGACTCGACGTTTAGGATCATGTTTGACCTGGTTTCAAACAACGGGTTCATGTCTGACTCGAAGTTTAGGTTAATGTTTGACCTTGTTTCAAACGACGGGTTCATGTCTGACTCGATGTTTAGGTTCATGTTTGACCTGGTTTCAAACAACGGGTTCATGTCTGACTCGAAGTTTAGGTTCATGTTTGACCTAGTTTCAAATAACGGGTTCATGTTTGATTCGAAGTTTATGTTCATGTTTGACCTGGTTTCAAACAACGGGTTCATGTCTGACTCGAAGTTTAGTTTCATGTTTGACCTGAGTTCCAACAACGGGTTCATGTCTAACTCGAAGTTTAGGTTCATGTTTGACCTGGTTTCAAACAACGGGTTCATGTCTGACTCGAAGTTTAGGTTCATGTTTGACCTGGTTTCAAACGACGGGTTCATGTCTGACTTGATGTTTAGGTTCATGTTTGACCTTGTTTCAAACGACGGGTCCATGTCTGACTCGATGTTTAGGTTCATGTTTGACCTGGTTTCAAACAACAGGTTCATGTCTGACTCGAAGTTAAGGTTCATGTTTAACCTAGTTTCAAACAACGGGTTCATGTCTGACTCAAAGTTTAGGTTCAGGTTTGACCTGGTTTCAAACGACGGGTTCATGTCTGACTCGAAGCTTAGGTTCTTGTTTGACCTGGTTCAAATGACGGGTTCATGTCTGACTCGAAGTTTAGGTTCATGTTTGACCTAGTTTCAAACAACGGGTTCATGTCTGACTCGAAGTCTAGGTTCATGTTTGACCTGGTTTCAAACAACGGGTTCATGTCTGACTCGAAGTTTAAGTTCATGTTTGACCTGGCTTCAAATGACGGGTTCATGTCTGAGTCGAAGTTTAGGTTCATGTTTGACCTGGTTTCAAACAACAGGTTCATGTCTGACTCGAAGTTAAGGTTCATCTTTAACCTAGTTTCAAACTACGGGTTCATGTCTGACTCAAAGTTTAGGTTCAGGTTTGACCTGGTTTCAAACGACGGGTTCATGTCTGACTCGAAGCTTAGGTTCTTATTTGACCTGGTTCAAATGACGGGTTCATGTCTGACTCGAATTTTAGGTTCATGTTTGACCTGGTTTCAAACAACTGGTTCATGTCTGCCTCAAAGTTTAGTTTCATGTTTGACCTGGTTTCAAACAACGGGTTCATGTCTGACTTGAAGTTTAAGGTCATGTTTGACCTGGCTTCAAATGACGGGTTCATGTCTGGCTCGAAGTTTAGGTTCATGTTTGACCTGGTTTCAAACAACAGGTTCATGTCTGACTCGAAGTTTAGGTTCATGTTTGACCTGGTTTCAAACAACGGGTTCATGTCTGACTCGAAGTTTAGGTTCAGGTTTGACCTAGTTTCAAACGACGGGTTCATGTCTGACTCGAAGCTTAGGTTCATGTTTGACCTGGTTCAAATGACGGGTTCATGTCTGACTCGAAGTTTAGGTTCATGTTTGACCTAGTTTCAAACAACGGGTTCATGTCTGACTCAAAGTTTAGGTTCATGTTTGACCTGGTTTCAAACGACGGGTTCATGTCTGACTTGATGTTTAGGTTCATGTTTGACCTGGTTTCAAACAACGGGTTCATGTCTGACTCGAAGTTTAGGTTCATGTTTGACCTAGTTTCAAACAACGGGTTCATGTCTGACTTGAAGTTTAGGTTCATGTTTGACCTGGTTTCAAACAACGGGTTCATGTCTGACTCGAAGTTTAAGTTCATGTTTGACCTGGCTTCGAATGACGGGTTCATGTCTGACTCGATGTTTAGGTTCGTGTTTGACCTGGTTTCAAACAACGGGTTCATGTCTGACTCGAAGTTTAGGTTCATGTTTGACCTAGTTTCAAACAACGGGTTCATGTTTGATTCGAAGTTTAGGTTCATGTTTGACCTGGTTTCAAACAACGGGTTCATGTCTGACTCGAAGTTTAGTTTCATGTTTGACCTGAGTTCCAAAACGGGTTCATGTCTGACTCGAAGTTTAGGTTCATGTTTCACCTGGTTTCAAACAACGGGTTCATGTCTGACTCGAAGTTTAGGTTCATGTTTGACCTGGTTTCAAACGACGGGTTCATGTCTGACTTGATGTTTAGAATCATGTTTGACCTGGTTTCAATCAATGGGTTCATGTCTGACTCGAAGTTTAGGTTCATGTTTGACCTAGTTTCAAACAACGGGTTCATGTCTGACTCGAAGTTTAGGTTCATGTTTGACCTGGTTTCAAACAACGGGTTCATGTCTGACTCAAAGTTTAGGTTCATGTTTGACCTTGTTTCAAACGACGGGTTCATGTCTGACTCGATGTTTAGGTTCATGTTTGACCTGGTTTCAAACAACGGGTTCATGTCTGACTCGAAGCTTAGGTTCTCGTTTGACCTGGTTCAAATGACGGGATCATGTCTGACTCGTAGTTTAGGTTCATGTTTGACCTGGTTTCAAACAACTGGTTCATGTCTGACTCGAAGTTTAGTTTCATGTTTGACCTGGTTTCAAACAACGGGTTCATGTCTGACTCGAAGTTTAAGTTCATGTTTGACCTGGCTTCAAATGACGGGTTCATGTCTGGCTCGAAGTTTAGGTTCATGTTTGACCTAGTTTCAAACAACAGGTTCATGTCTGACTCGAAGTTTAGGTTCATGTTTGACCTGGTTTTAAACAACGGGTTCATGTCTGACTCGAAGTTTAGGTTCAGGTTTGACCTAGTTTCAAACGACGGGTTCATGTCTGACTCGAAGCTTAGGTTCATGTTTGACCTGGTTCAAATGACGGGTTCATGTCTGACTCGAAGTTTAGGTTCATGTTTGACCTAGTTTCAAACAACGGGTTCATGTCTGACTCAAAGTTTAGGTTCATGTTTGACCTGGTTTCAAACGACGGTTTCATGTCTGACTTGATGTTTAGGTTCATGTTTGACCTGGTTTCAAACAACGCGTTCATGTCTGACTCGAAGTTTAGGTTCATGTTTGACCTAGTTTCAAACAACGGGTTCATGTCTGACTTGAAGTTTAGGTTCATGTTTGACCTGGTTTCAAACAACGGGTTCATGTCTGACTCGAAGTTTAAGTTCATGTTTGACCTGGCTTCGAATGACGGGTTCATGTCTGACTCGATGTTTAGGTTCATGTTTGACCTGGTTTCAAACAACGGGTTCATGTCTGACTCGAAGTTTAGGTTCATGTTTGACCTAGTTTCAAACAACGGGTTCATGTTTGATTCGAAGTTTAGGTTCATGTTTGACCTGGTTTCAAACAACGGGTTCATGTCTGACTCGAAGTTTAGTTTCATGTTTGACCTGAGTTCCAACAATGGGTTCATGTCTGACTCGAAGTTTAGGTTCATGTTTCACCTGGTTTCAAACAACGGGTTCATGTCTGACTCGAAGTTTAGGTTCATGTTTGACCTAGTTTCAAACAACGGGTTCATGTCTGACTCGAAGTTTAGGTTCATGTTTGACCTGGTTTCAAACAACGGGTTCATGTCTGACTCAAAGTTTAGGTTCATGTTTGACCTTGTTTCAAACGACGGGTTCATGTCTGACTCGATGTTTAGGTTCATGTTTGACCTGGTTTCAAACAACGGGTTCATGTCTGACTCGAAGCTTAGGTTCTCGTTTGACCTGGTTCAAATGACGGGATCATGTCTGACTCGTAGTTTAGGTTCATGTTTGACCTGGTTTCAAACAACTGGTTCATGTCTGACTCGAAGTTTAGTTTCATGTTTGACCTGGTTTCAAACAACGGGTTCATGTCTGACTCGAAGTTTAAGTTCATGTTTGACCTGGCTTCAAATGACGGGTTCATGTCTGGCTCGAAGTTTAGGTTCATGTTTGACCTAGTTTCAAACAACAGGTTCATGTCTGACTCGAAGTTTAGGTTCATGTTTGACCTGGTTTTAAACAACGGGTTCATGTCTGACTCGAAGTTTAGGTTCAGGTTTGACCTAGTTTCAAACGACGGGTTCATGTCTGACTCGAAGCTTAGGTTCATGTTTGACCTGGTTCAAATGACGGGTTCATGTCTGACTCGAAGTTTAGGTTCATGTTTGACCTAGTTTCAAACAACGGGTTCATGTCTGACTCAAAGTTTAGGTTCATGTTTGACCTGGTTTCAAACGACGGTTTCATGTCTGACTTGATGTTTAGGTTCATGTTTGACCTGGTTTCAAACAACGCGTTCATGTCTGACTCGAAGTTTAGGTTCATGTTTGACCTAGTTTCAAACAACGGGTTCATGTCTGACTTGAAGTTTAGGTTCATGTTTGACCTGGTTTCAAACAACGGGTTCATGTCTGACTCGAAGTTTAAGTTCATGTTTGACCTGGCTTCGAATGACGGGTTCATGTCTGACTCGATGTTTAGGTTCATGTTTGACCTGGTTTCAAACAACGGGTTCATGTCTGACTCGAAGTTTAGGTTCATGTTTGACCTAGTTTCAAACAACGGGTTCATGTTTGATTCGAAGTTTAGGTTCATGTTTGACCTGGTTTCAAACAACGGGTTCATGTCTGACTCGAAGTTTAGTTTCATGTTTGACCTGAGTTCCAACAATGGGTTCATGTCTGACTCGAAGTTTAGGTTCATGTTTCACCTGGTTTCAAACAACGGGTTCATGTCTGACTCGAAGTTTAGGTTCATGTTTGACCTGGTTTCAAACGACGGGTTCATGTCTGACTTGATGTTTAGAATCATGTTTGACCTGGTTTCAATCAATGGGTTCATGTCTGACTAGAAGTTTAGGTTCATGTTTGACCTAGTTTCAAACAACGGGTTCATGTCTGATTCGATGTTTAGGTTCATGTTTGACCTGGTTTCAAACAACGGGTTCATGTGTGACTCGAAGTTTAGGTTCATGTTTGACCTAGTTTCAAACAACGGGTTCATGTCTGACTCGAAGTTTAGGTTCATGTTTGACCTGGTTTCAAACAACGGGTTCATGTCTGACTTGATGTTTAGGTTCATGTTTGTCCTGGTTTCAAACAACGGGTTCATGTCTGACTCGAAGTTTAGGTTCATGTTTGACCTAGTTTCAAACAACGGGTTCATGTCTGACTCGAAGTCTAGGTTCATGTTTGACCTGGTTTCAAACAACGGGTTCATATCTGACTCGAAGTTTAAGTTCATGTTTGACCTGGCTTCAAATGACGGGTTCATGTCTGAATCGAAGTTTAGGTTCATGTTTGACCTGGTTTCAAACAACAGGTTCATGTCTGACTCGAAGTTAAGGTTCATCTTTAACCTAGTTTCAAACAACGGGTTCATGTCTGACTCAAAGTTTAGGTTCAGGTTTGACCTGGTTTCAAACGACGGGTTCATGTCTGACTCGAAGCTTAGGTTCTTATTTGACCTGGTTCAAATGACGGGTTCATGTCTGACTCGAATTTTAGGTTCATGTTTGACCTGGTTTCAAACAACTGGTTCATGTCTGCCTCAAAGTTTAGTTTCATGTTTGACCTGGTTTCAAACAACGGGTTCATGTCTGACTCGAAGTTTAAGTTCATGTTTGACCTGGCTTCAAATGACGGGTTCATGTCTGGCTCGAAGTTTAGGTTCATGTTTGACCTGGTTTCAAACAACAGGTTCATGTCTGACTCGAAGTTTAGGTTCATGTTTGACCTGGTTTCAAACAACGGGTTCATGTCTGACTCGAAGTTTAGGTTCAGGTTTGACCTGGTTTCAAACGACGGGTTCATGTCTGACTCGAAGCTTAGGTTCATGTTTGACCTGGTTCAAATGACGGGTTCATGTCTGACTCGAAGGTTAGGTTCATGTTTGACCTGGTTTCAAACAACGGGTTCATGTCTGACTCGAAGTTTAAGTTCATGTTTGACCTGGCTTCGAATGACGGGTTCATGTCTGACTCGACGTTTAGGATCATGTTTGACCTGGTTTCAAACAACGGGTTCATGTCTGACTCGAAGTTTAGGTTAATGTTTGACCTTGTTTCAAATGACGGGTTCATGTCTGACTCGATGTTTAGGTTCATGTTTGACCTGGTTTCAAACAACGGGTTCATGTCTGACTCGAAGTTTAGGTTCATGTTTGACCTAGTTTCAAATAACGGGTTCATGTTTGATTCGAAGTTTATGTTCATGTTTGACCTGGTTTCAAACAACGGGTTCATGTCTGACTCGAAGTTTAGTTTCATGTTTGACCTGAGTTCCAACAACGGGTTCATGTCTAACTCGAAGTTTAGGTTCATGTTTGACCTGGTTTCAAACAACGGGTTCATGTCTGACTCGAAGTTTAAGTTCATGTTTGACCTGGCTTCGAATGACGGGTTCATGTCTGACTCGACGTTTAGGATCATGTTTGACCTGGTTTCAAACGACGGGTTCATGTCTGACTTGATGTTTAGGTTCATGTTTGACCTTGTTTCAAACGACGGGTCCATGTCTGACTCGATGTTTAGGTTCATGTTTGACCTAGTTTCAAACAACAGGTTCATGTCTGACTCGAAGTTAAGGTTCATGTTTAACCTAGTTTCAAACAACGGGTTCATGTCTGACTCAAAGTTTAGGTTCAGGTTTGACCTGGTTTCAAACGACGGGTTCATGTCTGACTCGAAGCTTAGGTTCATGTTTGACCTGGTTCAAATGACGGGTTCATGTCTGACTCGAAGTTTAGGTTCATGTTTGACCTAGTTTCAAACAACGGGTTCATGTCTGACTCGAAGTCTAGGTTCATGTTTGACCTGGTTTCAAACAACGGGTTCATGTCTGACTCGAAGTTTAAGTTCATGTTTGACCTGGCTTCAAATGACGGGTTCATGTCTGAATCGAAGTTTAGGTTCATGTTTGACCTGGTTTCAAACAACAGGTTCATGTCTGACTCGAAGTTAAGGTTCATCTTTAACCTAGTTTCAAACAACGGGTTCATGTCTGACTCAAAGTTTAGGTTCAGGTTTGACCTGGTTTCAAACGACGGGTTCATGTCTGACTCGAAGCTTAGGTTCTTATTTGACCTGGTTCAAATGACGGGTTCATGTCTGACTCGAATTTTAGGTTCATGTTTGACCTGGTTTCAAACAACTGGTTCATGTCTGCCTCAAAGTTTAGTTTCATGTTTGACCTGGTTTCAAACAACGGGTTCATGTCTGACTCGAAGTTTAAGTTCATGTTTGACCTGGCTTCAAATGACGGGTTCATGTCTGGCTCGAAGTTTAGGTTCATGTTTGACCTGGTTTCAAACAACAGGTTCATGTCTGACTCAAAGTTTAGGTTCATGTTTGACCTGGTTTCAAACAACGGGTTCATGTCTGACTCGAAGTTTAGGTTCAGGTTTGACCTAGTTTCAAACGACGGGTTCATGTCTGACTCGAAGCTTAGGTTCATGTTTGACCTGGTTCAAATGACGGGTTCATGTCTGACTCGAAGTTTAGGTTCATGTTTGACCTAGTTTCAAACAACGGGTTCATGTCTGACTCAAAGTTTAGGTTCATGTTTGACCTGGTTTCAAACGACGGGTTCATGTCTGACTTGATGTTTAGGTTCATGTTTGACCTGGTTTCAAACAACGGGTTCATGTCTGACTCGAAGTTTAGGTTCATGTTTGACCTAGTTTCAAACAACGGGTTCATGTCTGACTTGAAGTTTAGGTTCATGTTTGACCTGGTTTCAAACAACGGGTTCATGTCTGACTCGAAGTTTAAGTTCATGTTTGACCTGGCTTCGAATGACGGGTTCATGTCTGACTCGATGTTTAGGTTCGTGTTTGACCTGGTTTCAAACAACGGGTTCATGTCTGACTCGAAGTTTAGGTTCATGTTTGACCTAGTTTCAAACAACGGGTTCATGTTTGATTCGAAGTTTAGGTTCATGTTTGACCTGGTTTCAAACAACGGGTTCATGTCTGACTCGAAGTTTAGTTTCATGTTTGACCTGAGTTCCAAAACGGGTTCATGTCTGACTCGAAGTTTAGGTTCATGTTTCACCTGGTTTCAAACAACGGGTTCATGTCTGACTCGAAGTTTAGGTTCATGTTTGACCTGGTTTCAAACGACGGGTTCATGTCTGACTTGATGTTTAGAATCATGTTTGACCTGGTTTCAATCAATGGGTTCATGTCTGACTCGAAGTTTAGGTTCATGTTTGACCTAGTTTCAAACAACGGGTTCATGTCTGACTCGAAGTTTAGGTTCATGTTTGACCTGGTTTCAAACAACGGGTTCATGTCTGACTCAAAGTTTAGGTTCATGTTTGACCTTGTTTCAAACGACGGGTTCATGTCTGACTCGATGTTTAGGTTCATGTTTGACCTGGTTTCAAACAACGGGTTCATGTCTGACTCGAAGCTTAGGTTCTCGTTTGACCTGGTTCAAATGACGGGATCATGTCTGACTCGTAGTTTAGGTTCATGTTTGACCTGGTTTCAAACAACTGGTTCATGTCTGACTCGAAGTTTAGTTTCATGTTTGACCTGGTTTCAAACAACGGGTTCATGTCTGACTCGAAGTTTAAGTTCATGTTTGACCTGGCTTCAAATGACGGGTTCATGTCTGGCTCGAAGTTTAGGTTCATGTTTGACCTAGTTTCAAACAACAGGTTCATGTCTGACTCGAAGTTTAGGTTCATGTTTGACCTGGTTTTAAACAACGGGTTCATGTCTGACTCGAAGTTTAGGTTCAGGTTTGACCTAGTTTCAAACGACGGGTTCATGTCTGACTCGAAGCTTAGGTTCATGTTTGACCTGGTTCAAATGACGGGTTCATGTCTGACTCGAAGTTTAGGTTCATGTTTGACCTAGTTTCAAACAACGGGTTCATGTCTGACTCAAAGTTTAGGTTCATGTTTGACCTGGTTTCAAACGACGGTTTCATGTCTGACTTGATGTTTAGGTTCATGTTTGACCTGGTTTCAAACAACGCGTTCATGTCTGACTCGAAGTTTAGGTTCATGTTTGACCTAGTTTCAAACAACGGGTTCATGTCTGACTTGAAGTTTAGGTTCATGTTTGACCTGGTTTCAAACAACGGGTTCATGTCTGACTCGAAGTTTAAGTTCATGTTTGACCTGGCTTCGAATGACGGGTTCATGTCTGACTCGATGTTTAGGTTCATGTTTGACCTGGTTTCAAACAACGGGTTCATGTCTGACTCGAAGTTTAGGTTCATGTTTGACCTAGTTTCAAACAACGGGTTCATGTTTGATTCGAAGTTTAGGTTCATGTTTGACCTGGTTTCAAACAACGGGTTCATGTCTGACTCGAAGTTTAGTTTCATGTTTGACCTGAGTTCCAACAATGGGTTCATGTCTGACTCGAAGTTTAGGTTCATGTTTCACCTGGTTTCAAACAACGGGTTCATGTCTGACTCGAAGTTTAGGTTCATGTTTGACCTGGTTTCAAACGACGGGTTCATGTCTGACTTGATGTTTAGAATCATGTTTGACCTGGTTTCAATCAATGGGTTCATGTCTGACTAGAAGTTTAGGTTCATGTTTGACCTAGTTTCAAACAACGGGTTCATGTCTGATTCGATGTTTAGGTTCATGTTTGACCTGGTTTCAAACAACGGGTTCATGTGTGACTCGAAGTTTAGGTTCATGTTTGACCTAGTTTCAAACAACGGGTTCATGTCTGACTCGAAGTTTAGGTTCATGTTTGACCTGGTTTCAAACAACGGGTTCATGTCTGACTTGATGTTTAGGTTCATGTTTGTCCTGGTTTCAAACAACGGGTTCATGTCTGACTCGAAGTTTAGGTTCATGTTTGACCTAGTTTCAAACAACGGGTTCATGTCTGACTCGAAGTCTAGGTTCATGTTTGACCTGGTTTCAAACAACGGGTTCATATCTGACTCGAAGTTTAAGTTCATGTTTGACCTGGCTTCAAATGACGGGTTCATGTCTGAATCGAAGTTTAGGTTCATGTTTGACCTGGTTTCAAACAACAGGTTCATGTCTGACTCGAAGTTAAGGTTCATCTTTAACCTAGTTTCAAACAACGGGTTCATGTCTGACTCAAAGTTTAGGTTCAGGTTTGACCTGGTTTCAAACGACGGGTTCATGTCTGACTCGAAGCTTAGGTTCTTATTTGACCTGGTTCAAATGACGGGTTCATGTCTGACTCGAATTTTAGGTTCATGTTTGACCTGGTTTCAAACAACTGGTTCATGTCTGCCTCAAAGTTTAGTTTCATGTTTGACCTGGTTTCAAACAACGGGTTCATGTCTGACTCGAAGTTTAAGTTCATGTTTGACCTGGCTTCAAATGACGGGTTCATGTCTGGCTCGAAGTTTAGGTTCATGTTTGACCTGGTTTCAAACAACAGGTTCATGTCTGACTCGAAGTTTAGGTTCATGTTTGACCTGGTTTCAAACAACGGGTTCATGTCTGACTCGAAGTTTAGGTTCAGGTTTGACCTGGTTTCAAACGACGGGTTCATGTCTGACTCGAAGCTTAGGTTCATGTTTGACCTGGTTCAAATGACGGGTTCATGTCTGACTCGAAGGTTAGGTTCATGTTTGACCTGGTTTCAAACAACGGGTTCATGTCTGACTCGAAGTTTAAGTTCATGTTTGACCTGGCTTCGAATGACGGGTTCATGTCTGACTCGACGTTTAGGATCATGTTTGACCTGGTTTCAAACAACGGGTTCATGTCTGACTCGAAGTTTAGGTTAATGTTTGACCTTGTTTCAAATGACGGGTTCATGTCTGACTCGATGTTTAGGTTCATGTTTGACCTGGTTTCAAACAACGGGTTCATGTCTGACTCGAAGTTTAGGTTCATGTTTGACCTAGTTTCAAATAACGGGTTCATGTTTGATTCGAAGTTTATGTTCATGTTTGACCTGGTTTCAAACAACGGGTTCATGTCTGACTCGAAGTTTAGTTTCATGTTTGACCTGAGTTCCAACAACGGGTTCATGTCTAACTCGAAGTTTAGGTTCATGTTTGACCTGGTTTCAAACAACGGGTTCATGTCTGACTCGAAGTTTAAGTTCATGTTTGACCTGGCTTCGAATGACGGGTTCATGTCTGACTCGACGTTTAGGATCATGTTTGACCTGGTTTCAAACGACGGGTTCATGTCTGACTTGATGTTTAGGTTCATGTTTGACCTTGTTTCAAACGACGGGTCCATGTCTGACTCGATGTTTAGGTTCATGTTTGACCTAGTTTCAAACAACAGGTTCATGTCTGACTCGAAGTTAAGGTTCATGTTTAACCTAGTTTCAAACAACGGGTTCATGTCTGACTCAAAGTTTAGGTTCAGGTTTGACCTGGTTTCAAACGACGGGTTCATGTCTGACTCGAAGCTTAGGTTCATGTTTGACCTGGTTCAAATGACGGGTTCATGTCTGACTCGAAGTTTAGGTTCATGTTTGACCTAGTTTCAAACAACGGGTTCATGTCTGACTCGAAGTCTAGGTTCATGTTTGACCTGGTTTCAAACAACGGGTTCATGTCTGACTCGAAGTTTAAGTTCATGTTTGACCTGGCTTCAAATGACGGGTTCATGTCTGAATCGAAGTTTAGGTTCATGTTTGACCTGGTTTCAAACAACAGGTTCATGTCTGACTCGAAGTTAAGGTTCATCTTTAACCTAGTTTCAAACAACGGGTTCATGTCTGACTCAAAGTTTAGGTTCAGGTTTGACCTGGTTTCAAACGACGGGTTCATGTCTGACTCGAAGCTTAGGTTCTTATTTGACCTGGTTCAAATGACGGGTTCATGTCTGACTCGAATTTTAGGTTCATGTTTGACCTGGTTTCAAACAACTGGTTCATGTCTGCCTCAAAGTTTAGTTTCATGTTTGACCTGGTTTCAAACAACGGGTTCATGTCTGACTCGAAGTTTAAGTTCATGTTTGACCTGGCTTCAAATGACGGGTTCATGTCTGGCTCGAAGTTTAGGTTCATGTTTGACCTGGTTTCAAACAACAGGTTCATGTCTGACTCAAAGTTTAGGTTCATGTTTGACCTGGTTTCAAACAACGGGTTCATGTCTGACTCGAAGTTTAGGTTCAGGTTTGACCTAGTTTCAAACGACGGGTTCATGTCTGACTCGAAGCTTAGGTTCATGTTTGACCTGGTTCAAATGACGGGTTCATGTCTGACTCGAAGTTTAGGTTCATGTTTGACCTAGTTTCAAACAACGGGTTCATGTCTGACTCAAAGTTTAGGTTCATGTTTGACCTGGTTTCAAACGACGGGTTCATGTCTGACTTGATGTTTAGGTTCATGTTTGACCTGGTTTCAAACAACGGGTTCATGTCTGACTCGAAGTTTAGGTTCATGTTTGACCTAGTTTCAAACAACGGGTTCATGTCTGACTTGAAGTTTAGGTTCATGTTTGACCTGGTTTCAAACAACGGGTTCATGTCTGACTCGAAGTTTAAGTTCATGTTTGACCTGGCTTCGAATGACGGGTTCATGTCTGACTCGATGTTTAGGTTCGTGTTTGACCTGGTTTCAAACAACGGGTTCATGTCTGACTCGAAGTTTAGGTTCATGTTTGACCTAGTTTCAAACAACGGGTTCATGTTTGATTCGAAGTTTAGGTTCATGTTTGACCTGGTTTCAAACAACGGGTTCATGTCTGACTCGAAGTTTAGTTTCATGTTTGACCTGAGTTCCAAAACGGGTTCATGTCTGACTCGAAGTTTAGGTTCATGTTTCACCTGGTTTCAAACAACGGGTTCATGTCTGACTCGAAGTTTAGGTTCATGTTTGACCTGGTTTCAAACGACGGGTTCATGTCTGACTTGATGTTTAGAATCATGTTTGACCTGGTTTCAATCTATGGGTTCATGTCTGACTCGAAGTTTAGGTTCATGTTTGACCTAGTTTCAAACAACGGGTTCATGTCTGACTCGAAGTTTAGGTTCATGTTTGACCTGGTTTCAAACAACGGGTTCATGTCTGACTCAAAGTTTAGGTTCATGTTTGACCTTGTTTCAAACGACGGGTTCATGTCTGACTCGATGTTTAGGTTCATGTTTGACCTGGTTTCAAACAACGGGTTCATGTCTGACTCGAAGCTTAGGTTCTTGTTTGACCTGGTTCAAATGACGGGATCATGTCTGACTCGTAGTTTAGGTTCATGTTTGACCTGGTTTCAAACAACTGGTTCATGTCTGACTCGAAGTTTAGTTTCATGTTTGACCTGGTTTCAAACAACGGGTTCATGTCTGACTCGAAGTTTAAGTTCATGTTTGACCTGGCTTCAAATGACGGGTTCATGTCTGGCTCGAAGTTTAGGTTCATGTTTGACCTAGTTTCAAACAACAGGTTCATGTCTGACTCGAAGTTTAGGTTCATGTTTGACCTGGTTTTAAACAACGGGTTCATGTCTGACTCGAAGTTTAGGTTCAGGTTTGACCTAGTTTCAAACGACGGGTTCATGTCTGACTCGAAGCTTAGATTCATGTTTGACCTGGTTCAAATGACGGGTTCATGTCTGACTCGAAGTTTAGGTTCATGTTTGACCTAGTTTCAAACAACGGGTTCATGTCTGACTCAAAGTTTAGGTTCATGTTTGACCTGGTTTCAAACGACGGGTTCATGTCTGACTTGATGTTTAGGTTCATGTTTGACCTGGTTTCAAACAACGGGTTCATGTCTGACTCGAAGTTTAGGTTCATGTTTGACCTAGTTTCAAACAACGGGTTCATGTCTGACTTGAAGTTTAGGTTCATGTTTGACCTGGTTTCAAACAACGGGTTCATGTCTGACTCGAAGTTTAAGTTCATGTTTGACCTGGCTTCGAATGACGGGTTCATGTCTGACTCGATGTTTAGGTTCATGTTTGACCTGGTTTCAAACAACGGGTTCATGTCTGACTCGAAGTTTAGGTTCATGTTTGACCTAGTTTCAAACAACGGGTTCATGTTTGATTCGAAGTTTAGGTTCATGTTTGACCTGGTTTCAAACAACGGGTTCATGTCTGACTTGATGTTTAGGTTCATGTTTGACCTTGTTTCAAACGACGGGTCCATGTCTGACTCGATGTTTAGGTTCATGTTTCACCTGGTTTCAAACAACGGGTTCATGTCTGAACCGAAGTTTAGGTTCATGTTTGACCTGGTTTCAAACGACGGGTTCATGTCTGACTTGATGTTTAGAATCATGTTTGACCTGGTTTCAATCAATGGGTTCATGTCTGACTCGAAGTTTAGGTTCATGTTTGACCTAGTTTCAAACAACGGGTTCATGTCTGACTCGAAGTTTAGGTTCATGTTTGACCTGGTTTCAAACAACGGGTTCATGTCTGACTCAAAGTTTAGGTTCATGTTTGACCTTGTTTCAAACGACGGGTTCATGTATGACTCGATGTTTAGGTTCATGTTTGACCTGGTTTCAAACAACGGGTTCATGTCTGACTCGAAGCTTAGGTTCTCGTTTGACCTGGTTCAAATGACGGGATCATGTCTGACTCGTAGTTTAGGTTCATGTTTGACCTGGTTTCAAACAACTGGTTCATGTCTGACTCGAAGTTTAGTTTCATGTTTGACCTGGTTTCAAACAACGGGTTCATGTCTGACTCGAAGTTTAAGTTCATGTTTGACCTGGCTTCAAATGACGGGTTCATGTCTGGCTCGAAGTTTAGGTTCATGTTTGACCTAGTTTCAAACAACAGGTTCATGTCTGACTCGAAGTTTAGGTTCATGTTTGACCTGGTTTTAAACAACGGGTTCATGTCTGACTCGAAGTTTAGGTTCAGGTTTGACCTAGTTTCAAACGACGGGTTCATGTCTGACTCGAAGCTTAGGTTCATGTTTGACCTGGTTCAAATGACGGGTTCATGTCTGACTCGAAGTTTAGGTTCATGTTTGACCTAGTTTCAAACAACGGGTTCATGTCTGACTCAAAGTTTAGGTTCATGTTTGACCTGGTTTCAAACGACGGGTTCATGTCTGACTTGATGTTTAGGTTCATGTTTGACCTGGTTTCAAACAACGGGTTCATGTCTGACTCGAAGTTTAGGTTCATGTTTGACCTAGTTTCAAACAACGGGTTCATGTCTGACTTGAAGTTTAGGTTCATGTTTGACCTGGTTTCAAACAACGGGTTCATGTCTGACTCGAAGTTTAAGTTCATGTTTGACCTGGCTTCGAATGACGGGTTCATGTCTGACTCGATGTTTAGGTTCATGTTTGACCTGGTTTCAAACAACGGGTTCATGTCTGACTCGAAGTTTAGGTTCATGTTTGACCTAGTTTCAAACAACGGGTTCATGTTTGATTCGAAGTTTAGGTTCATGTTTGACCTGGTTTCAAACAACGGGTTCATGTCTGACTCGAAGTTTAGTTTCATGTTTGACCTGAGTTCCAACAATGGGTTCATGTCTGACTCGAAGTTTAGGTTCATGTTTCACCTGGTTTCAAACAACGGGTTCATGTCTGACTCGAAGTTTAGGTTCATGTTTGACCTGGTTTCAAACGACGGGTTCATGTCTGACTTGATGTTTAGAATCATGTTTGACCTGGTTTCAATCAATGGGTTCATGTCTGACTAGAAGTTTAGGTTCATGTTTGACCTAGTTTCAAACAACGGGTTCATGTCTGACTCGATGTTTAGGTTCATGTTTGACCTGGTTTCAAACAACGGGTTCATGTGTGACTCGAAGTTTAGGTTCATGTTTGACCTAGTTTCAAACAACGGGTTCATGTCTGACTCGAAGTTTAGGTTCATGTTTGACCTGGTTTCAAACAACGGGTTCATGTCTGACTTGATGTTTAGGTTCATGTTTGTCCTGGTTTCAAACAACGGGTTCATGTCTGACTCGAAGTTTAGGTTCATGTTTGACCTAGTTTCAAACAACGGGTTCATGTCTGACTCGAAGTCTAGGTTCATGTTTGACCTGGTTTCAAACAACGGGTTCATATCTGACTCGAAGTTTAAGTTCATGTTTGACCTAGCTTCAAATGACGGGTTCATGTCTGAATCGAAGTTTAGGTTCATGTTTGACCTGGTTTCAAACAACAGGTTCATGTCTGACTCGAAGTTAAGGTTCATCTTTAACCTAGTTTCAAACAACGGGTTCATGTCTGACTCAAAGTTTAGGTTCAGGTTTGACCTGGTTTCAAACGACGGGTTCATGTCTGACTCGAAGCTTAGGTTCTTATTTGACCTGGTTCAAATGACGGGTTCATGTCTGACTCGAATTTTAGGTTCATGTTTGACCTGGTTTCAAACAACTGGTTCATGTCTGCCTCAAAGTTTAGTTTCATGTTTGACCTGGTTTCAAACAACGGGTTCATGTCTGACTCGAAGTTTAAGTTCATGTTTGACCTGGCTTCAAATGACGGGTTCATGTCTGGCTCGAAGTTTAGGTTCATGTTTGACCTGGTTTCAAACAACAGGTTCATGTCTGACTCGAAGTTTAGGTTCATGTTTGACCTGGTTTCAAACAACGGGTTCATGTCTGACTCGAAGTTTAGGTTCAGGTTTGACCTGGTTTCAAACGACGGGTTCATGTCTGACTCGAAGCTTAGGTTCATGTTTGACCTGGTTCAAATGACGGGTTCATGTCTGACTCGAAGGTTAGGTTCATGTTTGACCTGGTTTCAAACAACGGGTTCATGTCTGACTCGAAGTTTAAGTTCATGTTTGACCTGGCTTCGAATGACGGGTTCATGTCTGACTCGACGTTTAGGATCATGTTTGACCTGGTTTCAAACAACGGGTTCATGTCTGACTCGAAGTTTAGGTTAATGTTTGACCTTGTTTCAAACGACGGGTTCATGTCTGACTCGATGTTTAGGTTCATGTTTGACCTGGTTTCAAACAACGGGTTCATGTATGACTCGAAGTTTAGGTTCATGTTTGACCTAGTTTCAAATAACGGGTTCATGTTTGATTCGAAGTTTATGTTCATGTTTGACCTGGTTTCAAACAACGGGTTCATGTCTGACTCGAAGTTTAGTTTCATGTTTGACCTGAGTTCCAACAACGGGTTCATGTCTAACTCGAAGTTTAGGTTCATGTTTGACCTGGTTTCAAACAACGGGTTCATGTCTGACTCGAAGTTTAAGTTCATGTTTGACCTGGCTTCGAATGACGGGTTCATGTCTGACTCGACGTTTAGGATCATGTTTGACCTGGTTTCAAACGACGGGTTCATGTCTGACTTGATGTTTAGGTTCATGTTTGACCTTGTTTCAAACGACGGGTCCATGTCTGACTCGATGTTTAGGTTCATGTTTGACCTAGTTTCAAACAACAGGTTCATGTCTGACTCGAAGTTAAGGTTCATGTTTAACCTAGTTTCAAACAACGGGTTCATGTCTGACTCAAAGTTTAGGTTCAGGTTTGACCTGGTTTCAAACGACGGGTTCATGTCTGACTCGAAGCTTAGGTTCTTGTTTGACCTGGTTCAAATGACGGGTTCATGTCTGACTCGAAGTTTAGGTTCATGTTTGACCTAGTTTCAAACAACGGGTTCATGTCTGACTCGAAGTCTAGGTTCATGTTTGACCTGGTTTCAAACAACGGGTTCATGTCTGACTCGAAGTTTAAGTTCATGTTTGACCTGGCTTCAAATGACGGGTTCATGTCTGAATCGAAGTTTAGGTTCATGTTTGACCTGGTTTCAAACAACAGGTTCATGTCTGACTCGAAGTTAAGGTTCATCTTTAACCTAGTTTCAAACAACGGGTTCATGTCTGACTCAAAGTTTAGGTTCAGGTTTGACCTGGTTTCAAACGACGGGTTCATGTCTGACTCGAAGCTTAGGTTCTTATTTGACCTGGTTCAAATGACGGGTTCATGTCTGACTCGAATTTTAGGTTCATGTTTGACCTGGTTTCAAACAACTGGTTCATGTCTGCCTCAAAGTTTAGTTTCATGTTTGACCTGGTTTCAAACAACGGGTTCATGTCTGACTCGAAGTTTAAGTTCATGTTTGACCTGGCTTCAAATGACGGGTTCATGTCTGGCTCGAAGTTTAGGTTCATGTTTGACCTGGTTTCAAACAACAGGTTCATGTCTGACTCAAAGTTTAGGTTCATGTTTGACCTGGTTTCAAACAACGGGTTCATGTCTGACTCGAAGTTTAGGTTCAGGTTTGACCTAGTTTCAAACGACGGGTTCATGTCTGACTCGAAGCTTAGGTTCATGTTTGACCTGGTTCAAATGACGGGTTCATGTCTGACTCGAAGTTTAGGTTCATGTTTGACCTAGTTTCAAACAACGGGTTCATGTCTGACTCAAAGTTTAGGTTCATGTTTGACCTGGTTTCAAACGACGGGTTCATGTCTGACTTGATGTTTAGGTTCATGTTTGACCTGGTTTCAAACAACGGGTTCATGTCTGACTCGAAGTTTAGGTTCATGTTTGACCTAGTTTCAAACAACGGGTTCATGTCTGACTTGAAGTTTAGGTTCATGTTTGACCTGGTTTCAAACAACGGGTTCATGTCTGACTCGAAGTTTAAGTTCATGTTTGACCTGGCTTCGAATGACGGGTTCATGTCTGACTCGATGTTTAGGTTCGTGTTTGACCTGGTTTCAAACAACGGGTTCATGTCTGACTCGAAGTTTAGGTTCATGTTTGACCTAGTTTCAAACAACGGGTTCATGTTTGATTCGAAGTTTAGGTTCATGTTTGACCTGGTTTCAAACAACGGGTTCATGTCTGACTCGAAGTTTAGTTTCATGTTTGACCTGAGTTCCAAAACGGGTTCATGTCTGACTCGAAGTTTAGGTTCATGTTTCACCTGGTTTCAAACAACGGGTTCATGTCTGACTCGAAGTTTAGGTTCATGTTTGACCTGGTTTCAAACGACGGGTTCATGTCTGACTTGATGTTTAGAATCATGTTTGACCTGGTTTCAATCAATGGGTTCATGTCTGACTCGAAGTTTAGGTTCATGTTTGACCTAGTTTCAAACAACGGGTTCATGTCTGACTCGAAGTTTAGGTTCATGTTTGACCTGGTTTCAAACAACGGGTTCATGTCTGACTCAAAGTTTAGGTTCATGTTTGACCTTGTTTCAAACGACGGGTTCATGTCTGACTCGATGTTTAGGTTCATGTTTGACCTGGTTTCAAACAACGGGTTCATGTCTGACTCGAAGCTTAGGTTCTTGTTTGACCTGGTTCAAATGACGGGATCATGTCTGACTCGTAGTTTAGGTTCATGTTTGACCTGGTTTCAAACAACTGGTTCATGTCTGACTCGAAGTTTAGTTTCATGTTTGACCTGGTTTCAAACAACGGGTTCATGTCTGACTCGAAGTTTAAGTTCATGTTTGACCTGGCTTCAAATGACGGGTTCATGTCTGGCTCGAAGTTTAGGTTCATGTTTGACCTAGTTTCAAACAACAGGTTCATGTCTGACTCGAAGTTTAGGTTCATGTTTGACCTGGTTTTAAACAACGGGTTCATGTCTGACTCGAAGTTTAGGTTCAGGTTTGACCTAGTTTCAAACGACGGGTTCATGTCTGACTCGAAGCTTAGATTCATGTTTGACCTGGTTCAAATGGCGGGTTCATGTCTGACTCGAAGTTTAGGTTCATGTTTGACCTAGTTTCAAACAACGGGTTCATGTCTGACTCAAAGTTTAGGTTCATGTTTGACCTGGTTTCAAACGACGGGTTCATGTCTGACTTGATGTTTAGGTTCATGTTTGACCTGGTTTCAAACAACGGGTTCATGTCTGACTCGAAGTTTAGGTTCATGTTTGACCTAGTTTCAAACAACGGGTTCATGTCTGACTTGAAGTTTAGGTTCATGTTTGACCTGGTTTCAAACAACGGGTTCATGTCTGACTCGAAGTTTAAGTTCATGTTTGACCTGGCTTCGAATGACGGGTTCATGTCTGACTCGATGTTTAGGTTCATGTTTGACCTGGTTTCAAACAACGGGTTCATGTCTGACTCGAAGTTTAGGTTCATGTTTGACCTAGTTTCAAACAACGGGTTCATGTTTGATTCGAAGTTTAGGTTCATGTTTGACCTGGTTTCAAACAACGGGTTCATGTCTGACTTGATGTTTAGGTTCATGTTTGACCTTGTTTCAAACGACGGGTCCATGTCTGACTCGATGTTTAGGTTCATGTTTCACCTGGTTTCAAACAACGGGTTCATGTCTGACTCGAAGTTTAGGTTCATGTTTGACCTGGTTTCAAACGACGGGTTCATGTCTGACTTGATGTTTAGAATCATGTTTGACTTGGTTTCAATCAATGGGTTCATGTCTGACTCGAAGTTTAGGTTCATGTTTGACCTAGTTTCAAACAACGGGTTCATGTCTGACTCAAAGTTTAGGTTCAGGTTTGACCTGGTTTCAAACGACGGGTTCATGTCTGACTCGAAGCTTAGGTTCTTATTTGACCTGGTTCAAATGACGGGTTCATGTCTGACTCGAATTTTAGGTTCATGTTTGACCTGGTTTCAAACAACTGGTTCATGTCTGACTCGAAGTTTAGGTTCATGTTTGACCTGGTTTCAAACAACGGGTTCATGTCTGACTCGAAGTTTAGGTTCAGGTTTGACCTAGTTTCAAACGACGGGTTCATGTCTGACTCGAAGCTTAGGTTCATGTTTGACCTGGTTCAAATGACGGGTTCATGTCTGACTCGAAGTTTAGGTTCATGTTTGACCTAGTTTCAAACAACGGGTTCATGTCTGACTCAAAGTTTAGGTTCATGTTTGACCTGGTTTCAAACGACGGGTTCATGTCTGACTTGATGTTTAGGTTCATGTTTGACCTGGTTTCAAACAACGGGTTCATGTCTGACTCGAAGTTTAGGTTCATGTTTGACCTAGTTTCAAACAACGGGTTCATGTCTGACTTGAAGTTTAGGTTCATGTTTGACCTGGTTTCAAACAACGGGTTCATGTCTGACTCGAAGTTTAAGTTCATGTTTGACCTGGCTTCGAATGACGGGTTCATGTCTGACTCGATGTTTAGGTTCGTGTTTGACCTGGTTTCAAACAACGGGTTCATGTCTGACTCGAAGTTTAGGTTCATGTTTGACCTAGTTTCAAACAACGGGTTCATGTTTGATTCGAAGTTTAGGTTCATGTTTGACCTGGTTTCAAACAACGGGTTCATGTCTGACTCGAAGTTTAGTTTCATGTTTGACCTGAGTTCCAAAACGGGTTCATGTCTGACTCGAAGTTTAGGTTCATGTTTCACCTGGTTTCAAACAACGGGTTCATGTCTGACTCGAAGTTTAGGTTCATGTTTGACCTGGTTTCAAACGACGGGTTCATGTCTGACTTGATGTTTAGAATCATGTTTGACCTGGTTTCAATCAATGGGTTCATGTCTGACTCGAAGTTTAGGTTCATGTTTGACCTAGTTTCAAACAACGGGTTCATGTCTGACTCGAAGTTTAGGTTCATGTTTGACCTGGTTTCAAACAACGGGTTCATGTCTGACTCAAAGTTTAGGTTCATGTTTGACCTTGTTTCAAACGACGGGTTCATGTCTGACTCGATGTTTAGGTTCATGTTTGACCTGGTTTCAAACAACGGGTTCATGTCTGACTCGAAGCTTAGGTTCTTGTTTGACCTGGTTCAAATGACGGGATCATGTCTGACTCGTAGTTTAGGTTCATGTTTGACCTGGTTTCAAACAACTGGTTCATGTCTGACTCGAAGTTTAGTTTCATGTTTGACCTGGTTTCAAACAACGGGTTCATGTCTGACTCGAAGTTTAAGTTCATGTTTGACCTGGCTTCAAATGACGGGTTCATGTCTGGCTCGAAGTTTAGGTTCATGTTTGACCTAGTTTCAAACAACAGGTTCATGTCTGACTCGAAGTTTAGGTTCATGTTTGACCTGGTTTTAAACAACGGGTTCATGTCTGACTCGAAGTTTAGGTTCAGGTTTGACCTAGTTTCAAACGACGGGTTCATGTCTGACTCGAAGCTTAGATTCATGTTTGACCTGGTTCAAATGGCGGGTTCATGTCTGACTCGAAGTTTAGGTTCATGTTTGACCTAGTTTCAAACAACGGGTTCATGTCTGACTCAAAGTTTAGGTTCATGTTTGACCTGGTTTCAAACGACGGGTTCATGTCTGACTTGATGTTTAGGTTCATGTTTGACCTGGTTTCAAACAACGGGTTCATGTCTGACTCGAAGTTTAGGTTCATGTTTGACCTAGTTTCAAACAACGGGTTCATGTCTGACTTGAAGTTTAGGTTCATGTTTGACCTGGTTTCAAACAACGGGTTCATGTCTGACTCGAAGTTTAAGTTCATGTTTGACCTGGCTTCGAATGACGGGTTCATGTCTGACTCGATGTTTAGGTTCATGTTTGACCTGGTTTCAAACAACGGGTTCATGTCTGACTCGAAGTTTAGGTTCATGTTTGACCTAGTTTCAAACAACGGGTTCATGTTTGATTCGAAGTTTAGGTTCATGTTTGACCTGGTTTCAAACAACGGGTTCATGTCTGACTTGATGTTTAGGTTCATGTTTGACCTTGTTTCAAACGACGGGTCCATGTCTGACTCGATGTTTAGGTTCATGTTTCACCTGGTTTCAAACAACGGGTTCATGTCTGACTCGAAGTTTAGGTTCATGTTTGACCTGGTTTCAAACGACGGGTTCATGTCTGACTTGATGTTTAGAATCATGTTTGACTTGGTTTCAATCAATGGGTTCATGTCTGACTCGAAGTTTAGGTTCATGTTTGACCTAGTTTCAAACAACGGGTTCATGTCTGACTCAAAGTTTAGGTTCAGGTTTGACCTGGTTTCAAACGACGGGTTCATGTCTGACTCGAAGCTTAGGTTCTTATTTGACCTGGTTCAAATGACGGGTTCATGTCTGACTCGAATTTTAGGTTCATGTTTGACCTGGTTTCAAACAACTGGTTCATGTCTGACTCGAAGTCTAGGTTCATGTTTGACCTGGTTTCAAACAACGGGTTCATGTCTGACTCGAAGTTTAAGTTCATGTTTGACCTGGCTTCAAATGACGGGTTCATGTCTGAATCGAAGTTTAGGTTCATGTTTGACCTGGTTTCAAACAACAGGTTCATGTCTGACTCGAAGTTAAGGTTCATCTTTAACCTAGTTTCAAACAACGGGTTCATGTCTGACTCAAAGTTTAGGTTCAGGTTTGACCTGGTTTCAAACGACGGGTTCATGTCTGACTCGAAGCTTAGGTTCTTATTTGACCTGGTTCAAATGACGGGTTCATGTCTGACTCGAATTTTAGGTTCATGTTTGACCTGGTTTCAAACAACTGGTTCATGTCTTCCTCAAAGTTTAGTTTCATGTTTGACCTGGTTTCAAACAACGGGTTCATGTCTGACTCGAAGTTTAAGTTCATGTTTGACCTGGCTTCAAATGACGGGTTCATGTCTGCTCGAAGTTTAGGTTCATGTTTGACCTGGTTTCAAACAACAGGTTCATGTCTGACTCGAAGTTTAGGTTCATGTTTGACCTGGTTTCAAACAACGGGTTCATGTCTGACTCGAAGTTTAGGTTCAGGTTTGACCTAGTTTCAAACGACGGGTTCATGTCTGACTCGAAGCTTAGGTTCATGTTTGACCTGGTTCAAATGACGGGTTCATGTCTGACTCGAAGTTTAGGTTCATGTTTGACCTAGTTTCAAACAACGGGTTCATGTCTGACTCAAAGTTTAGGTTCATGTTTGACCTGGTTTCAAACGACGGGTTCATGTCTGACTTGATGTTTAGGTTCATGTTTGACCTGGTTTCAAACAACGGGTTCATGTCTGACTCGAAGTTTAGGTTCATGTTTGACCTAGTTTCAAACAACGGGTTCATGTCTGACTTGAAGTTTAGGTTCATGTTTGACCTGGTTTCAAACAACGGGTTCATGTCTGACTCGAAGTTTAAGTTCATGTTTGACCTGGCTTCGAATGACGGGTTCATGTCTGACTCGATGTTTAGGTTCGTGTTTGACCTGGTTTCAAACAACGGGTTCATGTCTGACTCGAAGTTTAGGTTCATGTTTGACCTAGTTTCAAACAACGGGTTCATGTTTGATTCGAAGTTTAGGTTCATGTTTGACCTGGTTTCAAACAACGGGTTCATGTCTGACTCGAAGTTTAGTTTCATGTTTGACCTGAGTTCCAAAACGGGTTCATGTCTGACTCGAAGTTTAGGTTCATGTTTCACCTGGTTTCAAACAACGGGTTCATGTCTGACTCGAAGTTTAGGTTCATGTTTGACCTGGTTTCAAACGACGGGTTCATGTCTGACTTGATGTTTAGAATCATGTTTGACCTGGTTTCAATCAATGGGTTCATGTCTGACTCGAAGTTTAGGTTCATGTTTGACCTAGTTTCAAACAACGGGTTCATGTCTGACTCGAAGTTTAGGTTCATGTTTGACCTGGTTTCAAACAACGGGTTCATGTCTGACTCAAAGTTTAGGTTCATGTTTGACCTTGTTTCAAACGACGGGTTCATGTCTGACTCGATGTTTAGGTTCATGTTTGACCTGGTTTCAAACAACGGGTTCATGTCTGACTCGAAGCTTAGGTTCTTGTTTGACCTGGTTCAAATGACGGGATCATGTCTGACTCGTAGTTTAGGTTCATGTTTGACCTGGTTTCAAACAACTGGTTCATGTCTGACTCGAAGTTTAGTTTCATGTTTGACCTGGTTTCAAACAACGGGTTCATGTCTGACTCGAAGTTTAAGTTCATGTTTGACCTGGCTTCAAATGACGGGTTCATGTCTGGCTCGAAGTTTAGGTTCATGTTTGACCTAGTTTCAAACAACAGGTTCATGTCTGACTCGAAGTTTAGGTTCATGTTTGACCTGGTTTTAAACAACGGGTTCATGTCTGACTCGAAGTTTAGGTTCAGGTTTGACCTAGTTTCAAACGACGGGTTCATGTCTGACTCGAAGCTTAGATTCATGTTTGACCTGGTTCAAATGACGGGTTCATGTCTGACTCGAAGTTTAGGTTCATGTTTGACCTAGTTTCAAACAACGGGTTCATGTCTGACTCAAAGTTTAGGTTCATGTTTGACCTGGTTTCAAACGACGGGTTCATGTCTGACTTGATGTTTAGGTTCATGTTTGACCTGGTTTCAAACAACGGGTTCATGTCTGACTCGAAGTTTAGGTTCATGTTTGACCTAGTTTCAAACAACGGGTTCATGTCTGACTTGAAGTTTAGGTTCATGTTTGACCTGGTTTCAAACAACGGGTTCATGTCTGACTCGAAGTTTAAGTTCATGTTTGACCTGGCTTCGAATGACGGGTTCATGTCTGACTCGATGTTTAGGTTCATGTTTGACCTGGTTTCAAACAACGGGTTCATGTCTGACTCGAAGTTTAGGTTCATGTTTGACCTAGTTTCAAACAACGGGTTCATGTTTGATTCGAAGTTTAGGTTCATGTTTGACCTGGTTTCAAACAACGGGTTCATGTCTGACTCGAAGTTTAGTTTCATGTTTGACCTGAGTTCCAACAATGGGTTCATGTCTGACTCGAAGTTTAGGTTCATGTTTCACCTGGTTTCAAACAACGGGTTCATGTCTGACTCGAAGTTTAGGTTCATGTTTGACCTGGTTTCAAACGACGGGTTCATGTCTGACTTGATATTTAGAATCATGTTTGACCTGGTTTCAATCAATGGGTTCATGTCTGACTCGAAGTTTAGGTTCATGTTTGACCTAGTTTCAAACAACGGGTTCATGTCTGACTCGAAGTTTAGGTTCATGTTTGACCTGGTTTCAAACAACGGGTTCATGTCTGACTCAAAGTTTAGGTTCATGTTTGACCTTGTTTCAAACGACGGGTTCATGTCTGACTCGATGTTTAGGTTCATGTTTGACCAGGTTTCAAACAACGGGTTCATGTCTGACTCGAAGTTTAGGTTCATGTTTGACCTAGTTTCAAACAACGGGTTTATGTTTGATTCGAAGTTTAGGTTCATGTTTGACCTGGTTTCAAACAACGGGTTCATGTCTGACTCGAAGTTTAGTTTCATGTTTGACCAGAGTTCCAACAACGGGTTCATGTCTGACTCGAAGTTTAGGTTCATGTTTGACCTAGTTTCAAACAACGGGTTCATGTCTGACTCAAAGTTTAGGTTCATGTTTGACCTGGTTTCAAACGACGGGTTCATGTCTGACTTGATGTTTAGGTTCATGTTTGACCTGGTTTCAAACAACGGGTTCATGTCTGACTCGAAGTTTCGGTTCATGTTTGACCTAGTTTCAAACAACGGGTTCATGTCTGACTCGAAGTTTAGGTTCATGTTTGAGCTGGTTTCAAACAACGGGTTCATGTCTAACTCGAAGTTTAAGTTCATGTTTGACCTGGCTTCGAATGACGGGTTCATGTCTGACTCGACGTTTAGGATCATGTTTGACCGGGTTTCAAACAACGGGTTCATGTCTGACCCGAAGTTTAGGTTCATATTTGACCTTGTTTCAAACGACGGGTTCATGCCTGACTCGATGTTTAGGTTCATGTTTGACCTGGTTTCAAACAACGGGTTCATGTGTGACCCGAAGTTTAGGTTCATGTTTGACCTAGTTTCAAACAACGGGTTCATGTCTGACTCGAAGTTTAGGTTCATGTTTGACCTGGTTTCAAACAACGGGTTCATGTCTGACTTAATATTTAGGTTCATGTTTGTCCTGGTTTCAAACAACGGGTTCATGTCTGACTCAAAGTTTAGGTTCATGTTTGACCTAGTTTCAAACAACGGGTTCATGTCTGACTCGAAGTCTAGGTTCATGTTTGACCTGGTTTCAAACAACGGGTTCATGTCTGACTCGAAGTTTAAGTTCATGTTTGACCTGGCTTCAAATGACGGGTTCATGTCTGACTCAAAGTTAAGGTTCATGTTTAACCTAGTTTCAAACAACGGGTTCATGTCTGACTCAAGGTTTAGGTTCAGGTTTGACCTGGTTTCAAACGACGGGTTCATGTCTGACTCGAAGCTTAGGTTCTTGTTTGACCTGGTTCAAATGACGGGTTCATGTCTGACTCGAAGTTTAGGTTCATGTTTGACCTGGTTTCAAACAACTGGTTCAGGTCTGACTCGAAGTTTAGTTTCATGTTTGACCTTAGTTCCAACAACGGGTTAATGTCTGACTCGAAGTTTAGGTTCATGTTTGACCTGGTTTCAAATGACGGGTTCATGTCTGACTTGATGTTTAGGTTCATGTTTGTCCTGGTTTCAAACAATGGGTTCATGTCTGACTCGAAGTTTAGGTTCATGTTTGACCTAGTTTCAAACAACGGGTTCATGTCTGACTTGAAGTTTAGGTTCATGTTTGACCTGGTTTCAAACAACGGGTTCATGTCTGACTCGAAGTTTAAGTTCATGTTTGACCTGGCTTCAAATGACGGGTTCATGTCTGGCTCGAAGTTTAGGTTCATGTTTGACCTGGTTTCAAACAACAGGTTCATGTCTGACTCGAAGTTTAGGTTCATGTTTAACCTGGTTTCAAACAACGGGTTCATGTCTGACTCGAAGTTTAGGTTCAGGTTTGACCTAGTTTCAAACGACGGGTTCATGTCTGACTCGAAGCTTAGGTTCATGTTTGACCTGGTTCAAATGACGGGTTCATGTCTGACTCGAAGTTTAGGTTCATGTTTGACCTGGTTTCAAACAACGGGTTCATGTCTGACTCAAAGTTTAGGTTCATGTTTGACCTGGTTTCAAACAACGGGTTCATGTTTGATTCAAAGTTTAGGTTCATGTTTGACCTGGTTTCAAACAACGGGTTCATGTCTGACTCGAAGTTTAGTTTCATGTTTGACCTGAGTTCCAACAACGGGTTCATGTTTGATTCAAAGTTTAGGTTCATGTTTGACCTGGTTTCAAACAACGAGTTCATGTCTGACTCGAAGTTTAGGTTCATGTTTGACCTAGTTTCAAACAACGGGTTCATGTTTGATTCGAAGTTTAGGTTCATGTTTGACCTGGTTTCAAACAACGGGTTCATGTCTGACTCGAAGTTTAGTTTCATGTTTGACCAGAGTTCCAACAACGGGTTCATGTCTGACTCGAAGTTTAGGTTCATGTTTGACCTAGTTTCAAACAATGGGTTCATGTCTGACTCAAAGTTTAGGTTCATGTTTGACCTGGTTTCAAACGACGGGTTCATGTCTGACTTGATGTTTAGGTTCATGTTTGACCTGGTTTCAAACAACGGGTTCATGTCTGACTCGAAGTTTCGGTTCATGTTTGACCTAGTTTCAAACAACGGGTTCATGTCTGACTCGAAGTTTAGGTTCATGTTTGAGCTGGTTTCAAACAACGGGTTCATGTCTAACTCGAAGTTTAAGTTCATGTTTGACCTGGCTTCGAATGACGGGTTCATGTCTGACTCGACGTTTAGGATCATGTTTGACCTGGTTTCAAACAACGGGTTCATGTCTGACCCGAAGTTTAGGTTCATGTTTGACCTTGTTTCAAACGACGGGTTCATGTCTGACTCGATGTTTAGGTTCATGTTTGACCTGGTTTCAAACAACGGGTTCATGTGTGACCCGAAGTTTAGGTTCATGTTTGACCTAGTTTCAAACAACGGGTTCATGTCTGACTCGAAGTTTAGGTTCATGTTTGACCTGGTTTCAAACAACGGGTTCATGTCTGACTTAATGTTTAGGTTCATGTTTGTCCTGGTTTCAAACAACGGGTTCATGTCTGACTCAAAGTTTAGGTTCATGTTTGACCTAGTTTCAAACAACGGGTTCATGTCTGACTCGAAGTCTAGGTTCATGTTTGACCTGGTTTCAAACAACGGGTTCATGTCTGACTCGAAGTTTAAGTTCATGTTTGACCTGGCTTCAAATGACGGGTTCATGTCTGACTCAAAGTTAAGGTTCATGTTTAACCTAGTTTCAAACAACGGGTTCATGTCTGACTCAAGGTTTAGGTTCAGGTTTGACCTGGTTTCAAACGACGGGTTCATGTCTGACTCGAAGCTTAGGTTCTTGTTTGACCTGGTTCAAATGACGGGTTCATGTCTGACTCGAAGTTTAGGTTCATGTTTGACCTGGTGTCAAACAACTGGTTCATGTCTGACTCGAAGTTTAGTTTCATGTTTGACCTTAGTTCCAACAACGGGTTAATGTCTGACTCGAAGTTTAGGTTCATGTTTGACCTGGTTTCAAATGACGGGTTCATGTCTGACTTGATGTTTAGGTTCATGTTTGTCCTGGTTTCAAACAATGGGTTCATGTCTGACTCGAAGTTTAGGTTCATGTTTGACCTAGTTTCAAACAACGGGTTCATGTCTGACTCGAAGTTTAGGTTCATTCTTGACCTGGTTTCAAACAACGGGTTCATGTCTGACTCGAAGTTTAAGTTCATGTTTGACCTGGCTTCAAATGACGGGTTCATGTCTGGCTCGAAGTTTAGGTTCATGTTTGACCTGGTTTCAAACAACAGGTTCATGTCTGACTCGAAGTTTAGGTTCATGTTTAACCTGGTTTCAAACAACGGGTTCATGTCTGACTCGAAGTTTAGGTTCAGGTTTGACCTGGTTTCAAACGACGGGTTCATGTCTGACTCGAAGCTTAGGTTCATGTTTGACCTGGTTCAAATGACGGGTTCATGTCTAACTCGAAGTTTAGGTTCATGTTTGACCTGGTTTCAAACAACGGGTTCATGTCTGACTCAAAGTTTAGGTTCATGTTTGACCTGGTTTCAAACAACGGGTTCATGTTTGATTCAAAGTTTAGGTTCATGTTTGACCTGGTTTCAAACAACGGGTTCATGTCTGACTCGAAGTTTAGTTTCATGTTTGACCTGAGTTCCAACAACGGGTTCATGTTTGATTCAAAGTTTAGGTTCATGTTTGACCTGGTTTCAAACAACGGGTTCATGTCTGACTCGAAGTTTAGGTTCATGTTTGACCTGGTTTTAAACGACGGGTTCATGTCTGACTTGATGTTTAGAATCATGTTTGACCTGGTTTCAATCAATGGGTTCATGTCTGACTCGAAGTTAAGGTTCATGTTTAACCTAGTTTCAAACAACGGTTTCATGTCTGACTCAAGGTTTAGGTTCAGGTTTGACCTGGTTTCAAACGACGGGTTCATGTCTGATTCGAAGCTTAGGTTCTTGTTTGACCTGGTTCAAATGACGGGTTCGTGTCTGACTCGAAGTTTAGGTTCATGTTTGACCTGGTTTCAAACAACTGGTTCATGTCTGACTCGAAGTTTAGTTTCATGTTTGACCTTAGTTCCAACAACGGGTTAATGTCTGACTCGAAGTTTAGGTTCATGTTTGACCTGGTTTCAAACAACTAGTTCATGTCTGACTCGAAGTTTAGTTGCATGTTTGACCTTAGTTCCAACAACGGGTTAATGTCTGACTCGAAGTTTAGGTTCATGTTTGACCTGGTTTCAAATGACGGGTTCATGTCTGACTTGATGTTTAGGTTCATGTTTGTCCTGGTTTCAAACAACGGGTACATGTCTGACTCGAAGTTTAGGTTCATGTTTGACCTAGTTTCAAACAACGGGTTCATGTCTGACTCGAAGTTTAGGTTCATGTTTGAACTGGTTTCAAACAACGGGTTCATGTCTGACTCGAAGTTTAAGTTCATGTTTGACCTGGCTTCAAATGATGGGTTCATGTCTGGCTCGAAGTTTAGGTTCATGTTTGACCTGGTTTCAAACAACTGGTTCATGTCTGACTCGAAGTTTAGTTTCATGTTTGACCTTAGTTCCAACAACGGGTTAATGTCTGACTCGAAGTTTAGGTTCATGTTTGACCTGGTTTCAAATGACGGGTTCAAGTCTGACTTGATGTTTAGGTTCATGTTTTCCTGGTTTCAATCAATGGGTTCATGTCTGACTCGAAGTTTAGGTTCATGTTTGACCTAGTTTCAAACAACGGGTTCATGTCTGACTCGAAGTTTAGGTTCATGTTTGACCTGGTTTCAAACAATGGGTTCATGTCTGACTCGAAGTTTAAGTTCATGTTTGACCTGGCTTCAAATGACGGGTTCATGTCTGACTCGGAGTTTAGGTTCATGTTTGATCTGGTTTCAAACAACAGGTTCATGTCTGACTCAAAGTTTAGGTTCGTGTTTGACGTGGTTTCAAACAACGGGTTCATGTCTGACTCGAAGTTTAGGTTCATGTTTGACCTAGTTTCAAACAACGGGTTCATGTATGACTCGAAGTCTAGGTTCATGTTTGACCTGGTTTCAAACAACGGGTTCATGTCTGACTCGAAGTTTAAGTTCATGTTTGACCTGGCTTTAAATGAAGGGGTCATGTCTGACTCGAAGTTAAGGTTCATGTTTAACCTAGTTTCAAACAACAGTTTCATGTCTGACTCAAGGTTTAGGTTCAGGTTTGACCTGGTTTCAAACGACGGGTTCATGTCTGACTCGAAGCTTAGGTTCTTGTTTGACCTGGTTCAAATGACAGGTTCATGTCTGACTCGAAGTTTAGGTTCATGTTTGACCTGGTTTCAAACAACTGGTTCATGTCTGACACGAAGTTTAGTTTCATGTTTGATCTTAGTTCCAACAACGGGTTAATGTCTGACTCGAAGTTTAGGTTTATGTTTGACCTGGTTTCAAACAACTAGTTCATGTCTGACTCGAAGTTTAGTTTCATGTTTGACCTGGTTTCAAACGACGAGTTCATGTCTGACTCGAAGCTTAGGTTCATGTTTGACCTGGTTTCAAATGACGGGTTCATGTCTGACTTGATGTTTAGGTTCATGTTTGTCCTGGTTTCAAACAATGGGTTCATGTCTGACTCGAAGTTTAGGTTCATGTTTGACCTAGTTTCAAACAACGGGTTCATGTCTGACTCGAAGTTAAGGTTCATGTTTGACCTGGTTTCAAACAACGGGTTCATGTCTGAATCGAAGTTTAAGTTCATGTTTGACCTGGCTTCAAATGACGGGTTCATGTCTGGCTCGAAGTTTAGGTTCATGTTTGACCTGGTTTCAAACAACTGGTTCATGTCTGACTCGAAGTTTAGTTTCATGTTTGACCTTAGTTCCAACAACGGGTTAATGTCTGACTCGAAGTTTAGGTTCATGTTTGACCTGGTTTCAAATGACGGGTTCATGTTTGACTTGATGTTTAGGTTCATGTTTGTCCTGGTTTCAATCAATGGGTTCATGTCTGACTCGAAGTTTAGGTTCATGTCTGACCTAGTTTCAAACAACGGGTTCATGTCTGACTCGAAGTTTAGGTTCATGTTTGACCTGGTTTCAAACAATGGGTTCATGTCTGACTCGAAGTTTAAGTTCATGTTTGACCTGGCTTCAAATGACGGGTTCATGTCTGACTCGGAGTTTAGGTTCATGTTTGATCTGGTTTCAAACAACTGGTTCATGTCTGACTCGAAGTTTAGTTTCATGTTTGACCTTAGTTCCAACAACGGGTTAATGTCTGACTCGAAGTTTAGGTTCATGTTTGACCTGGTTTCAAATGACGGGTTCAAGTCTGACTTGATGTTTAGGTTCATGTTTTCCTGGTTTCAATCAATGGGTTCATGTCTGACTCGAAGTTTAGGTTCATGTTTGACCTAGTTTCAAACAACGGGTTCATGTCTGACTCGAAGTTTAGGTTCATGTTTGACCTGGTTTCAAACAATGGGTTCATGTCTGACTCGAAGTTTAAGTTCATGTTTGACCTGGCTTCAAATGACGGGTTCATGTCTGACTCGGAGTTTAGGTTCATGTTTGATCTGGTTTCAAACAACAGGTTCATGTCTGACTCAAAGTTTAGGTTCGTGTTTGACGTGGTTTCAAACAACGGGTTCATGTCTGACTCGAAGTTTAGGTTCATGTTTGACCTAGTTTCAAACAACGGGTTCATGTATGACTCGAAGTCTAGGTTCATGTTTGACCTGGTTTCAAACAACGGGTTCATGTCTGACTCGAAGTTTAAGTTCATGTTTGACCTGGCTTCAAATGAAGGGGTCATGTCTGACTCGAAGTTAAGGTTCATGTTTAACCTAGTTTCAAACAACAGTTTCATGTCTGACTCAAGGTTTAGGTTCAGGTTTGACCTGGTTTCAAACGACGGGTTCATGTCTGACTCGAAGCTTAGGTTCTTGTTTGACCTGGTTCAAATGACAGGTTCATGTCTGACTCGAAGTTTAGGTTCATGTTTGACCTGGTTTCAAACAACTGGTTCATGTCTGACACGAAGTTTAGTTTCATGTTTGATCTTAGTTCCAACAACGGGTTAATGTCTGACTCGAAGTTTAGGTTTATGTTTGACCTGGTTTCAAACAACTAGTTCATGTCTGACTCGAAGTTTAGTTTCATGTTTGACCTGGTTTCAAACGACGAGTTCATGTCTGACTCGAAGCTTAGGTTCATGTTTGACCTGGTTTCAAATGACGGGTTCATGTCTGACTTGATGTTTAGGTTCATGTTTGTCCTGGTTTCAAACAATGGGTTCATGTCTGACTCGAAGTTTAGGTTCATGTTTGACCTAGTTTCAAACAACGGGTTCATGTCTGACTCGAAGTTAAGGTTCATGTTTGACCTGGTTTCAAACAACGGGTTCATGTCTGAATCGAAGTTTAAGTTCATGTTTGACCTGGCTTCAAATGACGGGTTCATGTCTGGCTCGAAGTTTAGGTTCATGTTTGACCTGGTTTCAAACAACTGGTTCATGTCTGACTCGAAGTTTAGTTTCATGTTTGACCTTAGTTCCAACAACGGGTTAATGTCTGACTCGAAGTTTAGGTTCATGTTTGACCTGGTTTCAAATGACGGGTTCATGTTTGACTTGATGTTTAGGTTCATGTTTGTCCTGGTTTCAATCAATGGGTTCATGTCTGACTCGAAGTTTAGGTTCATGTCTGACCTAGTTTCAAACAACGGGTTCATGTCTGACTCGAAGTTTAGGTTCATGTTTGACCTGGTTTCAAACAATGGGTTCATGTCTGACTCGAAGTTTAAGTTCATGTTTGACCTGGCTTCAAATGACGGGTTCATGTCTGACTCGGAGTTTAGGTTCATGTTTGATCTGGTTTCAAACAACAGGTTCATGTCTGACTCAAAGTTTAGGTTCCTGTTTGACGTGGTTTCAAACAACGGGTTCATGTCTGACTCGAAGTTTAGGTTCATGTTTGACCTAGTTTCAAACAACGGGTTCATGTCTGACTCGAAGTCTAGGTTCATGTTTGACCTGGTTTCAAACAACGGGTTCATGTCTGACTCGAAGTTTAAGTTCATGTTTGACCTGGCTTCAAATGACGGGTTCATGTCTGACTCGAAGTTAAGGTTCATGTTTAACCTAGTTTCAAACAACGGTTTCATGTCTGACTCAAGGTTTAGGTTCAGGTTTGACCTGGTTTCAAACGACGGGTTCATGTCTGACTCGAAGCTTAGGTTCTTGTTTGACCTGGTTCAAATGACGGGTTCATGTCTGACTCGAAGTTTAGGTTCATGTTTGACCTGGTTTCAAACAACTGGTTCATGTCTGACTCGAAGTTTAGTTTCATGTTTGATCTTAGTTCCAACAACGGGTTAATGTCTGACTCGAAGTTTATGTTTATGTTTGACCTGGTTTCAAACAACTAGTTCATGTCTGACTCGAAGTTTAGTTTCATGTTTGACCTGGTTTCAAACGACGGGTTCATGTCTGACTCGAAGCTTAGGTTCATGTTTGACCTAGTTCAAATGACGGGTTCATGTCTGACTCGAAGTTTAGGTTCATGTTTGACCTGGTTTCAAACAACGGGTTCATGTCTGACTCAAAGTTTAGGTTCATGTTTGACCTGGTTTCAAACGACGGGTTCATGTCTGACTTGATGTTTAGGTTCATGTTTGACCTGGTTTCAAACAACAGGTTCATGTCTGACTCGAAGTTTAGGTTCATGTTTGACCTGGCTTCAAATGACGGGTTCATGTCTGGCTCGAAGTTTAGGTTCATGTTTGACCTAGTTTCAAACAACTGGTTCATGTCTGACTCGAAGTTTAGTTTCATGTTTGACCTTAGTTCCAACAACGGGTTAATGTTTGACTCGAAGTTTAGGTTCATGTTTGACCTGGTTTCAAACAACTAGTTCATGTCTGACTCGAAGTTTAGTTTCATGTTTGACCTTAGTTCCAACAACGGGTTAATGTCTGACTCGAAGTTTAGGTTCATGTTTGACCTGGTTTCAAATGACGGGTTCATGTCTGACTTGATGTTTAGGTTCATGTTTGTCCTGGTTTCAAACAACGGGTTCATGTCTGACTCGAAGTTTAGGTTCATGTTTGACCTAGTTTCAAACAACGGGTTCATGTCTGACTCGAAGTTTAGGTTCATGTTTGACCTGGTTTCAAACAACGGGTTCATGTCTGAATCGAAGTTTAAGTTCATGTTTGACCTGGCTTCAAATGACGGGTTCATGTCTGGCTCGAAGTTTAGGTTCATGTTTGACCTGGTTTCAAACAACTGGTTCATGTCTGACTCGAAGTTTAGTTTCATGTTTGACCTTAGTTCCAACAACGGGTTAATGTCTGACTCGAAGTTTAGGTTCATGTTTGACCTGGTTTCAAATGACGGGTTCATGTCTGACTTGATGTTTAGGTTCATGTTTTCCTGGTTTCAATCAATGGGTTCATGTCTGACTCGAAGTTTAGGTTCATGTTTGACCTAGTTTCAAACAACGGGTTCATGTCTGACTCGAAGTTTAGGTTCATGTTTGACCTGGTTTCAAACAATGGGTTCATGTCTGACTCGAAGTTTAAGTTCATGTTTGACCTGGCTTCAAATGACGGGTTCATGTCTGACTCAGAGTTTAGGTTCATGTTTGATCTGGTTTCAAACAACAGGTTCATGTCTGACTCAAAGTTTAGGTTCGTGTTTGACGTGGTTTCAAACAACGGGTTCATGTCTGACTCGAAGTTTAGGTTCATGTTTGACCTAGTTTCAAACAACGGGTTCATGTCTGACTCGAAGTCTAGGTTCATGTTTGACCTGGTTTCAAACAACGGGTTCATGTCTGACTCGAAGTTTAAGTTCATGTTTGACCTGGCTTCAAATGACGGGTTCATGTCTGACTCGAAGTTAAGGTTCATGTTTAACCTAGTTTCAAACAACGGTTTCATGTCTGACTCAAGGTTTAGGTTCAGGTTTGACCTGGTTTCAAACGACGGGTTCATGTCTGACTCGAAGCTTAGGTTCTTGTTTGACCTGGTTCAAATGACGGGTTCATGTCTGACTCGAAGTTTAGGTTCATGTTTGACCTGGTTTCAAACAACTGGTTCATGTCTGACTCGAAGTTTAGTTTCATGTTTGATCTTAGTTCCAACAACGGGTTAATGTCTGACTCGAAGTTTAGGTTTATGTTTGACCTGGTTTCAAACAACTAGTTCATGTCTGACTCGAAGTTTAGTTTCATGTTTGACCTGGTTTCAAACGACGGGTTCATGTCTGACTCGAAGCTTAGGTTCATGTTTGACCTGGTTTCAAATGACGGGTTCATGTCTGACTTGATGTTTAGGTTCATGTTTGTCCTGGTTTCAAACAACGGGTTCATGTCTGACTCGAAGTTTAGGTTCATGTTTGACCTAGTTTCAAACAACGGGTTCATGTCTGACTCGAAGTTTAGGTTCATGTTTGACCTGGTTTCAAACAACGGGTTCATGTCTGACTCGAAGTTTAAGTTCATGTTTGACCTGGCTTCAAATGACGGGTTCATGTCTGGCTCGAAGTTTAGGTTCATGTTTGACCTGGTTTCAAACAACTGGTTCATGTCTGACTCGATGTATAGTTTCATGTTTGACCTTAGTTCCAACAACGGGTTAATGTCTGACTCGAAGTCTAGGTTCATGTTTGACCTGGTTTCAAATGACGGGTTCATGTCTGACTTGATGTTTAGGTTCATGTTTGTCCTGGTTTCAATCAATGGGTTCATGTCTGACTCGAAGTTTAGGTTCATGTTTGACCTAGTTTCAAACAACGGGTTCATGTCTGACTCGAAGTTTAGGTTCATGTTTGACCTGGTTTCAAACAATGGGTTCATGTCTGACTCGAAGTTTAAGTTCATGTTTGACCTGGCTTCAAATGACGGGTTCATGTCTGACTCGGAGTTTAGGTTCATGTTTGATCTGGTTTCAAACAACAGGTTCATGTCTGACTCAAAGTTTAGGTTCGTGTTTGACGTGGTTTCAAACAACGGGTTCATGTCTGACTCGAAGTTTAGGTTCATGTTTGACCTAGTTTCAAACAACGGGTTCATGTCTGACTCGAAGTCTAGGTTCATGTTTGACCTGGTTTCAAACAACGGGTTCATGTCTGACTCGAAGTTTAAGTTCATGTTTGACCTGGCTTCAAATGACGGGTTCATGTCTGACTCGAAGTTAAGGTTCATGTTTAACCTAGTTTCAAACAACGGTTTCATGTCTGACTCAAGGTTTAGGTTCAGGTTTGACCTGGTTTCAAACGACGGGTTCATGTCTGACTCGAAGCTTAGGTTCTTGTTTGACCTGGTTCAAATTACGGGTTCATGTCTGACTCGAAGTTTAGGTTCATGTTTGACCTGGTTTCAAACAACTGGTTCATGTCTGACTCGAAGTTTAGTTTCATGTTTGATCTTAGTTCCAACAACGGGTTAATGTCTGACTCGAAGTTTAGGTTTATGTTTGACCTGGTTTCAAACAACTAGTTCATGTCTGACTCGAAGTTTAGTTTCATGTTTGACCTGGTTTCAAACGACGGGTTCATGTCTGACTCGAAGCTTAGGTTCATGTTTGACTTGGATCAAATGACGGGTTCATGTCTGACTCGAAGTTTAGGTTCATGTTTGACCTGGTTTCAAACAACGGGTTCATGTCTGACTCAAAGTTTAGGTTCATGGTTGACCTGGTTTCAAACGACGGGTTCATGTCTGACTTGATGTTTAGGTTCATGTTTGACCTGGTTTCAAACGACGGGTTCATGTCTGACTTGATGTTTAGGTTCATGTTTGACCTGGTTTCAATCAACAGGTTCATGTCTGACTCGAAGTTTAGGTTCATGTCTGACCTGGTTTCAAACAACGGGTTCATGTCTGACTCGAAGTTTAAGTTCATGTTTGACCTGGCTTCGAATGACGGGTTCATGTCTGACTCGACGTTTAGGATCATGTTTGACCTGGTTTCAAACAACGGGTTCTAGTCTAACTCGAAGTTTAGGTTCATGTTTGACCTGGTTTCAAACAACGGGTTCATGTCTGACTCGAAGTTTAGGTTCATGTTTGACCTAGTTTCAAACAACGGGTTCATGTTTGATTCAAAGTTTAGGTTCATGTTTGACCTGGTTTCAAACAACGGGTTCATGTCTGACTCGAAGTTTAGGTTCATGTTTGACCTAGTTTCAAACAACGGGTTCATGTTTGATTCGAAGTTTAGGTTCATGTTTGACCTGGTTTCAAACAACGGGTTCATGTCTGACTCGAAGTTTAGGTTCATGTTTGACCTGGTTTCAAACGACGGGTTCATGTCTGACTTGATGTTTAGAATCATGTTTGACCTGGTTTTAATCAATGGGTTCATGTCTGACTCGAAGTTTAGATTCATGTTTGACCTAGTTTCAAACAACGGGTTCATGTCTGACTCGAAGTTTAGGTTCATGTTTGACCTGGTTTCAAACAATGGGTTCATGTCTGACTCGAAGTTTAAGTTCATGTTTGACCTGGCTTCAAATGACGGGTTCATGTCTGACTCGGAGTTTAGGTTCATGTTTGATCTGGTTTCCAACAACAGGTTCATGTCTGACTCAAAGTTTAGGTTCGTGTTTGACCTGGTTTCAGACAACGGGTTCATGTCTGACTCGAAGTTTAGGTTCATGTTTGACCTAGTTTCAAACAACGGGTTCATGTCTGACTCGAAGTCTAGGTTCATGTTTGACCTGGTTTCAAACAACGGGTTCATGTCTGACTCGAAGTTTAAGTTCATGTTTGACCTGGCTTCAAATGACGGGTTCATGTCTGACTCGAAGTTAAGGTTCATGTTTAACCTAGTTTCAAACAACGGTTTCATGTCTGACTCAAGGTTTAGGTTCAGGTTTGACCTGGTTTCAAACGACGGGTTCATGTCTGACTCGAAGCTTAGGTTCTTGTTTGACCTGGTTCAAATGACGGGTTCGTGTCTGACTCGAAGTTTAGGTTCATGTTTGACCTGGTTTCAAACAACTGGTTCATGTCTGACTCGAAGTTTAGTTTCATGTTTGACCTTAGTTCCAACAACGGGTTAATGTCTGACTCGAAATTTAGGTTCATGTTTGACCTGGTTTCAAACAACTAGTTCATGTCTGACTCGAAGTTTAGTTTCATGTTTGACCTTAGTTCCAACAACGGGTTAATGTCTGACTCGAAGTTTAGGTTCATGTTTGACCTGGTTTCAAATGACGGGTTCATGTCCGACTTGATGTTTAGGTTCATGTTTGTCCTGGTTTCAAACAACGGGTTCATGTCTGACTCGAAGTTTAGGTTCATGTTTGACCTAGTTTCAAACAACGGGTTCATGTCTGACTCGAAGTTTAGGTTCATGTTTGACCTGGTTTCAAACAACGGGTTCATGTCTGACTCGAAGTTTAAGTTCATGTTTGACCTGGCTTCAAATGACGGGTTCATGTCTGGCTCGAAGTTTAGGTTCATGTTTGACCTGGTTTCAAACAACTGGTTCATGTCTGACTCGAAGTTTAGTTTCATGTTTGACCTTAGTTCTAACAACGGGTTAATGTCTGACTCGAAGTTTAGGTTCATGTTTGACCTAGTTTCAAATGACGGGTTCATGTCTGACTTGATGTTTAGGTTCATGTTTGTCCTGGTTTCAATCAATGGGTTCATGTCTGACTCGAAGTTTAGGTTCATGTTTGACCTAGTTTCAAACAACGGGTTCATGTCTGACTCGAAGTTTAGGTTCATGTTTGACCTGGTTTCAAACAATGGGTTCATGTCTGACTCGAAGTTTAAGTTCATGTTTGACCTGGCTTCAAATGACGGGTTCATGTCTGACTCGGAGTTTAGGTTCATGTTTGATCTGGTTTCAAACAACAGGTTCATGTCTGACTCAAAGTTTAGGTTCGTGTTTGACCTGGTTTCAGACAACGGGTTCATGTCTGACTCGAAGTTTAGGTTCATGTTTGACCTAGTTTCAAACAACGGGTTCATGTCTGACTCGAAGTCTAGGTTCATGTTTGACCTGGTTTCAAACAACGGGTTCATGTCTGACTTGAAGTTTAAGTTCATGTTTGACCTGGCTTCAAATGACGGGTTCATGTCTGACTCGAAGTTAAGGTTCATGTTTAACCTAGTTTCAAACAACGGTTTCATGTCTGACTCAAGGTTTAGGTTCAGGTTTGACCTGGTTTCAAACGACGGGTTCATGTCTGACTCGAAGCTTAGGTTCTTGTTTGACCTGGTTCAAATGACGGGTTCGTGTCTGACTCGAAGTTTAGGTTCATGTTTGACCTGGTTTCAAACAACTGGTTCATGTCTGACTCGAAGTTTAGTTTCATGTTTGACCTTAGTTCCAACAACGGGTTAATGTCTGACTCGAAGTTTAGGTTCATGTTTGACCTGGTTTCAAACAACTAGTTCATGTCTGACTCGAAGTTTAGTTTCATGTTTGACCTTAGTTCCAACAACGGGTTAATGTCTGACTCGAAGTTTAGGTTCATGTTTGACCTGGTTTCAAATGACGGGTTCATGTCTGACTTGATGTTTAGGTTCATGTTTGTCCTGGTTTCAAACAAGGGGTTCATGTCTGACTCGAAGTTTAGGTTCATGTTTGACCTAGTTTCAAACAACGGGTTCATGTCTGACTCGAAGTTTAGGTTCATGTTTGACCTGGTTTCAAACAACGGGTTCATGTCTGACTCGAAGTTTAAGTTCATGTTTGACCTGGCTTCAAATGACGGGTTCATGTCTGGCTCGAAGTTTAGGTTCATGTTTGACCTGGTTTCAAACAACTGGTTCATGTCTGACTCGAAGTTTAGTTTCATGTTTGACCTTAGTTCCAACAACGGGTTAATGTCTGACTCGAAGTTTAGGTTCATGTTTGACCTAGTTTCAAATGACGGGTTCATGTCTGACTTGATGTTTAGGTTCATGTTTGTCCTGGTTTCAATCAATGGGTTCATGTCTGACTCGAAGTTTAGGTTCATGTTTGACCTAGTTTCAAACAACGGGTTCATGTCTGACTCGAAGTTTAGGTTCATGTTTGACCTGGTTTCAAACAATGGGTTCATGTCTGACTCGAAGTTTAAGTTCATGTTTGACCTGGCTTCAAATGACGGGTTCATGTCTGACTCGGAGTTTAGGTTCATGTTTGATCTGGTTTCAAACAACAGGTTCATGTCTGACTCAAAGTTTAGGTTCGTGTTTGACGTGGTTTCAAACAACGGGTTCATGTCTGACTCGAAGTTTAGGTTCATGTTTGACCTAGTTTCAAACAAGGGGTTCATGTCTGACTCGAAGTCTAGGTTCATGTTTGACCTGGTTTCAAACAACGGTTTCATGTCTGACTCAAGGTTTAGGTTCAGGTTTGACCTGGTTTCAAACGACGGGTTCATGTCTGACTCGAAGCTTAGGTTCTTGTTTGACCTGGTTCAAATGACGGGTTCATGTCTGACTCGAAGTTTAGGTTCATGTTTGACCTGGTTTCAAACAACTGGTTCATGTATGACTCGAAGTTTAGTTTCATGTTTGATCTTAGTTCCAACAACGGGTTAATGTCTGACTCGAAGTTTAGGTTCATGTTTGACCTGGTTTCAAACAACTAGTTCATGTCTGATTCGAAGTTTAGTTTCATGTTTGACCTTAGTTCCAACAACGGGTTAATGTCTGACTCGAAGTTTAGGTTCATGTTTGACCTGGTTTCAAATGACGGGTTCATGTCTGACTTGATGTTTAGGTTCATGTTTGTCCTGGTTTCAAACAACGGGTTCATGTCTGACTCGAAGTTTAGGTTCATGTTTGACCTAGTTTCAAACAACGGGTTCATGTCTGACTCGAAGTTTAGGTTCATGTTTGACCTGGTTTCAAACAACGGGTTCATGTCTGACTCGAAGTTTAAGTTCATGTTTGACCTGGCTTCAAATGACGGGTTCATGTCTGGCTCAAAGTTTAGGTTCATGTTTGACCTGGTTTCAAACAACTGGTTCATGTCTGACTCGAAGTTTAGTTTCATGATTGACCTTAGTTCCAACAACGGGTTAATGTCTGACTCGAAGTTTAGGTTCATGTTTGACCTGGTTTCAAATGACGGGTTCATGTCTGACTTGATGTTTAGGTTCATGTTTGTCCTGGTTTCAATCAATGGGTTCATGTCTGACTCGAAGTTTAGGTTCATGTTTGACCTAGTTTCAAACAACGGGTTCATGTCTGACTCGAAGTTTAGGTTCATGTTTGACCTGGTTTCAAACAATGGGTTCATGTCTGACTCGAAGTTTAAGTTCATGTTTGACCTGGCTTCAAATGACGGGTTCATGTCTGACTCGGAGTTTAGGTTCATGTTTGATCTGGTTTCAAACAACAGGTTCATGTCTGACTCAAAGTTTAGGTTCGTGTTTGACGTGGTTTCAAACAACGGGTTCATTTCTGACTCGAAGTTTAGGTTCATGTTTGACCTAGTTTCAAACAACGGGTTCATGTCTGACTCGAAGTCTAGGTTCATGTTTGACCTGGTTTCAAACAACGGGTTCATGTCTGACTCGAAGTTTAAGTTCATGTTTGACCTGGCTTCAAATGACGGGTTCATGTCTGACTCGAAGTTAAGGTTCATGTTTAACCTAGTTTCAAACAACGGTTTCATGTCTGACTCAAGGTTTAGGTTCAGGTTTGACCTGGTTTCAAACGACGGGTTCATGTCTGACTCGAAGCTTAGGTTCTTGTTTGACCTGGTTCAAATGACGGGTTCATGTCTGACTCGAAGTTTAGGTTCATGTTTGACCTGGTTTCAAACAACTGGTTCATGTCTGACTCGAAGTTTAGTTTCATGTTTGACCTTAGTTCCAACAACGGGTTAATGTCTGACTCGAAGTTTAAGTTCATGTTTGACCTGGTTTCAAATGACGGGTTCATGTCTGACTTGATGTTTAGGTTCATGTTTGTCCTGGTTTCAAACAACGGGTTCATGTCTGACTCGAAGTTTAGGTTCATGTTTGACCTAGTTTCAAACAACGGGTTCATGTCTGACCCGAAGTTTAGGTTCATGTTTGACCTGGTTTCAAACAACGGGTTCATGTCTGACTCGAAGTTTAAGTTCATGTTTGACCTGGCTTCAAATGACGGGTTCATGTCTGGCTCGAAGTTTAGGTTCATGTTTGACCTGGTTTCAAACAACTGGTTCATGTCTGACTCGAAGTTTAGTTTCATGTTTGACCTTAGTTCCAACAACGGGTTAATGTCTGACTCGAAGTTTAGGTTCATGTTTGACCTAGTTTCAAATGACGGGTTCATGTCTGACTTGATGTTTAGGTTCATGTTTGTCCTGGTTTCAATCAATGGGTTCATGTCTGACTCGAAGTTTAGGTTCATGTTTGACCTAGTTTCAAACAACGGGTTCATGTCTGACTCGAAGTTTAGGTTCATGTTTGACCTGGTTTCAAACAATGGGTTCATGTCTGACTCGAAGTTTAAGTTCATGTTTGACCTGGCTTCAAATGACGGGTTCATGTCTGACTCGGAGTTTAGGTTCATGTTTGATCTGGTTTCAAACAACAGGTTCATGTCTGACTCAAAGTTTAGGTTCGTGTTTGACGTGGTTTCAAACAACGGGTTCATGTCTGACTCGAAGTTTAGGTTCATGTTTGACCTAGTTTCAAACAAGGGGTTCATGTCTGACTCGAAGTCTAGGTTCATGTTTGACCTGGTTTCAAACAACGGTTTCATGTCTGACTCAAGGTTTAGGTTCAGGTTTGACCTGGTTTCAAACGACGGGTTCATGTCTGACTCGAAGCTTAGGTTCTTGTTTGACCTGGTTCAAATGACGGGTTCATGTCTGACTCGAAGTTTAGGTTCATGTTTGACCTGGTTTCAAACAACTGGTTCATGTATGACTCGAAGTTTAGTTTTATGTTTGATCTTAGTTCCAACAACGGGTTAATGTCTGACTCGAAGTTTAGGTTCATGTTTGACCTGGTTTCAAACAACTAGTTCATGTCTGATTCGAAGTTTAGTTTCATGTTTGACCTTAGTTCCAACAACGGGTTAATGTCTGACTCGAAGTTTAGGTTCATGTTTGACCTGGTTTCAAATGACGGGTTCATGTCTGACTTGATGTTTAGGTTCATGTTTGTCCTGGTTTCAAACAACGGGTTCATGTCTGACTCGAAGTTTAGGTTCATGTTTGACCTAGTTTCAAACAACGGGTTCATGTCTGACTCGAAGTTTAGGTTCATGTTTGACCTGGTTTCAAACAACGGGTTCATGTCTGACTCGAAGTTTAAGTTCATGTTTGACCTGGCTTCAAATGACGGGTTCATGTCTGGCTCAAAGTTTAGGTTCATGTTTGACCTGGTTTCAAACAACTGGTTCATGTCTGACTCGAAGTTTAGTTTCATGATTGACCTTAGTTCCAACAACGGGTTAATGTCTGACTCGAAGTTTAGGTTCATGTTTGACCTGGTTTCAAATGACGGGTTCATGTCTGACTTGATGTTTAGGTTCATGTTTGTCCTGGTTTCAATCAATGGGTTCATGTCTGACTCGAAGTTTAGGTTCATGTTTGACCTAGTTTCAAACAACGGGTTCATGTCTGACTCGAAGTTTAGGTTCATGTTTGACCTGGTTTCAAACAATGGGTTCATGTCTGACTCGAAGTTTAAGTTCATGTTTGACCTGGCTTCAAATGACGGGTTCATGTCTGACTCGGAGTTTAGGTTCATGTTTGATCTGGTTTCAAACAACAGGTTCATGTCTGACTCAAAGTTTAGGTTCGTGTTTGACGTGGTTTCAAACAACGGGTTCATTTCTGACTCGAAGTTTAGGTTCATGTTTGACCTAGTTTCAAACAACGGGTTCATGTCTGACTCGAAGTCTAGGTTCATGTTTGACCTGGTTTCAAACAACGGGTTCATGTCTGACTCGAAGTTTAAGTTCATGTTTGACCTGGCTTCAAATGACGGGTTCATGTCTGACTCGAAGTTAAGGTTCATGTTTAACCTAGTTTCAAACAACGGTTTCATGTCTGACTCAAGGTTTAGGTTCAGGTTTGACCTGGTTTCAAACGACGGGTTCATGTCTGACTCGAAGCTTAGGTTCTTGTTTGACCTGGTTCAAATGACGGGTTCATGTCTGACTCGAAGTTTAGGTTCATGTTTGACCTGGTTTCAAACAACTGGTTCATGTCTGACTCGAAGTTTAGTTTCATGTTTGACCTTAGTTCCAACAACGGGTTAATGTCTGACTCGAAGTTTAAGTTCATGTTTGACCTGGTTTCAAATGACGGGTTCATGTCTGACTTGATGTTTAGGTTCATGTTTGTCCTGGTTTCAAACAACGGGTTCATGTCTAACTCGAAGTTTAGGTTCATGTTTGACCTAGTTTCAAACAACGGGTTCATGTCTGACTCGAAGTTTAGGTTCATGTTTGACCTGGTTTCAAACAACGGGTTCATGTCTGACTCGAAGTTTAAGTTCATGTTTGACCTGGCTTCAAATGACGGGTTCATGTCTGGCTCGAAGTTTAGGTTCATGTTTGACCTGGTTTCAAACAACTGGTTCATGTCTGACTCGAAGTTTAGTTTCATGTTTGACCTTAGTTCCAACAACGGGTTAATGTCTGACTCGAAGTTTAGGTTCATGTTTGACCTAGTTTCAAATGACGGGTTCATGTCTGACTTGATGTTTAGGTTCATGTTTGTCCTGGTTTCAATCAATGGGTTCATGTCTGACTCGAAGTTTAGGTTCATGTTTGACCTAGTTTCAAACAACGGGTTCATGTCTGACTCGAAGTTTAGGTTCATGTTTGACCTGGTTTCAAACAATGGGTTCATGTCTGACTCGAAGTTTAAGTTCATGTTTGACCTGGCTTCAAATGACGGGTTCATGTCTGACTCGGAGTTTAGGTTCATGTTTGATCTGGTTTCAAACAACAAGTTCATGTCTGACTCAAAGTTTAGGTTCGTGTTTGACGTGGTTTCAAACAACGGGTTCATGTCTGACTCGAAGTTTAGGTTCATGTTTGACCTAGTTTCAAACAACGGGTTCATGTCTGACTCGAAGTCTAGGTTCATGTTTGACCTGGTTTCAAACAACGGTTTCATGTCTGACTCAAGGTTTAGGTTCAGGTTTGACCTGGTTTCAAACGACGGGTTCATGTCTGACTCGAAGCTTAGGTTCTTGTTTGACCTGGTTCAAATGACAGGTTCATGTCTGACTCGAAGTTTAGGTTCATGTTTGACCTGGTTTCAAACAACTGGTTCATGTCTGACTCGAAGTTTAGTTTCATGTTTGATCTTAGTTCCAACAACGGGTTAATGTCTGACTCGAAGTTTAGGTTCATGTTTGACCTGGTTTCAAACAACTAGTTCATGTCTGACTCGAAGTTTAGTTTCATGTTTGACCTTAGTTCCAACAACGGGTTAATGTCTGACTCGAAGTTTAGGTTTATGTTTGACCTGGTTTCAAATGACGGGTTCATGTCTGACTTGATGTTTAGGTTCATGTTTGTCCTGGTTTCAAACAACGGGTTCATGTCTGACTCGAAGTTTAGGTTCATGTTTGACCTAGTTTCAAACAACGGGTTCATGTCTGACTCGAAGTTTAGGTTCATGTTTGACCTGGTTTCAAACAACGGGTTCATGTCTGACTCGAAGTTTAAGTTCATGTTTGACCTGGCTTCAAATGACAGGTTCATGTCTGGCTCGAAGTTTAGGTTTATGTTTGACCTGGTTTCAAACAACTGGTTCATGTCTGACTCGAAGTTTAGTTTCATGTTTGACCTTAGTTCCAACAACGGGTTAATGTCTGACTCGAAGTTTAGGTTCATGTTTGACCTGGTTTCAAATGACGGGTTCATGTCTGACTTAATGTTTAGGTTCATGTTTGTCCTGGTTTCAATCAATGGGTTCATGTCTGACTCGAAGTTTAGGTTCATGTTTGACTTAGTTTCAAACAACGGGTTCATGTCTGACTCGAAGTTTAGGTTCATGTTTGACCTGGTTTCAAACAATGGGTTCATGTCTGACTCGAAGTTTAAGTTCATGTTTGACCTGGCTTCAAATGACGGGTTCATGTCTGACTCGGAGTTTAGGTTCATGTTTGATCTGGTTTCAAACAACAAGTTCATGTCTGACTCAAAGTTTAGGTTCGTGTTTGACGTGGTTTCAAACAACGGGTTCATGTCTGACTCGAAGTTTAGGTTCATGTTTGACCTAGTTTCAAACAACGGGTTCATGTCTGACTCGAAGTCTAGGTTCATGTTTGACCTGGTTTCAAACAACGGTTTCATGTCTGACTCAAGGTTTAGGTTCAGGTTTGACCTGGTTTCAAACGACGGGTTCATGTCTGACTCGAAGCTTAGGTTCTTGTTTGACCTGGTTCAAATGACAGGTTCATGTCTGACTCGAAGTTTAGGTTCATGTTTGACCTGGTTTCAAACAACTGGTTCATGTCTGACTCGAAGTTTAGTTTCATGTTTGATCTTAGTTCCAACAACGGGTTAATGTCTGACTCGAAGTTTAGGTTCATGTTTGACCTGGTTTCAAACAACTAGTTCATGTCTGACTCGAAGTTTAGTTTCATGTTTGACCTTAGTTCCAACAACGGGTTAATGTCTGACTCGAAGTTTAGGTTTATGTTTGACCTGGTTTCAAATGACGGGTTCATGTCTGACTTGATGTTTAGGTTCATGTTTGTCCTGGTTTCAAACAACGGGTTCATGTCTGACTCGAAGTTTAGGTTCATGTTTGACCTAGTTTCAAACAACGGGTTCATGTCTGACTCGAAGTTTAGGTTCATGTTTGACCTGGTTTCAAACAACGGGTTCATGTCTGACTCGAAGTTTAAGTTCATGTTTGACCTGGCTTCAAATGACAGGTTCATGTCTGGCTCGAAGTTTAGGTTCATGTTTGACCTGGTTTCAAACAACTGGTTCATGTCTGACTCGAAGTTTAGTTTCATGTTTGACCTTAGTTCCAACAACGGGTTAATGTCTGACTCGAAGTTTAGGTTCATGTTTGACCTAGTTTCAAATGACGGGTTCATGTCTGACTTGATGTTTAGGTTCATGTTTGTCCTGGTTTCAATCAATGGGTTCATGTCTGACTCGAAGTTTAGGTTCATGTTTGACCTAGTTTCAAACAACGGGTTCATGTCTGACTCGAAGTTTAGGTTCATGTTTGACCTGGTTTCAAACAATGGGTTCATGTCTGACTCGAAGTTTAAGTTCATGTTTGACCTGGCTTCAAATGACGGGTTCATGTCTGACTCGGAGTTTAGGTTCATGTTTGATCTGGTTTCAAACAACAAGTTCATGTCTGACTCAAAGTTTAGGTTCGTGTTTGACGTGGTTTCAAACAACGGGTTCATGTCTGACTCGAAGTTTAGGTTCATGTTTGACCTAGTTTCAAACAACGGGTTCATGTCTGACTCGAAGTCTAGGTTCATGTTTGACCTGGTTTCAAACAACGGTTTCATGTCTGACTCAAGGTTTAGGTTCAGGTTTGACCTGGTTTCAAACGACGGGTTCATGTCTGACTCGAAGCTTAGGTTCTTGTTTGACCTGGTTCAAATGACAGGTTCATGTCTGACTCGAAGTTTAGGTTCATGTTTGACCTGGTTTCAAACAACTGGTTCATGTCTGACTCGAAGTTTAGTTTCATGTTTGATCTTAGTTCCAACAACGGGTTAATGTCTGACTCGAAGTTTAGGTTCATGTTTGACCTGGTTTCAAACAACTAGTTCATGTCTGACTCGAAGTTTAGTTTCATGTTTGACCTTAGTTCCAACAACGGGTTAATGTCTGACTCGAAGTTTAGGTTTATGTTTGACCTGGTTTCAAATGACGGGTTCATGTCTGACTTGATGTTTAGGTTCATGTTTGTCCTGGTTTCAAACAACGGGTTCATGTCTGACTCGAAGTTTAGGTTCATGTTTGACCTAGTTTCAAACAACGGGTTCATGTCTGACTCGAAGTTTAGGTTCATGTTTGACCTGGTTTCAAACAACGGGTTCATGTCTGACTCGAAGTTTAAGTTCATGTTTGACCTGGCTTCAAATGACAGGTTCATGTCTGGCTCGAAGTTTAGGTTCATGTTTGACCTGGTTTCAAACAACTGGTTCATGTCTGACTCGAAGTTTAGTTTCATGTTTGACCTTAGTTCCAACAACGGGTTAATGTCTGACTCGAAGTTTAGGTTCATGTTTGACCTGGTTTCAAATGACGGGTTCATGTCTGACTTGATGTTTAGGTTCATGTTTGTCCTGGTTTCAATCAATGGGTTCATGTCTGACTCGAAGTTTAGGTTCATGTTTGACTTAGTTTCAAACAACGGGTTCATGTCTGACTCGAAGTTTAGGTTCATGTTTGACCTGGTTTCAAACAATGGGTTCATGTCTGACTCGAAGTTTAAGTTCATGTTTGACCTGGCTTCAAATGACGGGTTCATGTCTGACTCGGAGTTTAGGTTCATGTTTGATCTGGTTTCAAACAACAAGTTCATGTCTGACTCAAAGTTTAGGTTCGTGTTTGACGTGGTTTCAAACAACGGGTTCATGTCTGACTCGAAGTTTAGGTTCATGTTTGACCTAGTTTCAAACAACGGGTTCATGTCTGACTCGAAGTCTAGGTTCATGTTTGACCTGGTTTCAAACAACGGTTTCATGTCTGACTCAAGGTTTAGGTTCAGGTTTGACCTGGTTTCAAACGACGGGTTCATGTCTGACTCGAAGCTTAGGTTCTTGTTTGACATGGTTCAAATGACAGGTTCATGTCTGACTCGAAGTTTAGGTTCATGTTTGACCTGGTTTCAAACAACTGGTTCATGTCTGACTCGAAGTTTAGTTTCATGTTTGATCTTAGTTCCAACAACGGGTTAATGTCTGACTCGAAGTTTAGGTTCATGTTTGACCTGGTTTCAAACAACTAGTTCATGTCTGACTCGAAGTTTAGTTTCATGTTTGACCTTAGTTCCAACAACGGGTTAATGTCTGACTCGAAGTTTAGGTTTATGTTTGACCTGGTTTCAAATGACGGGTTCATGTCTGACTTGATGTTTAGGTTCATGTTTGTCCTGGTTTCAAACAACGGGTTCATGTCTGACTCGAAGTTTAGGTTCATGTTTGACCTAGTTTCAAACAACGGGTTCATGTCTGACTCGAAGTTTAGGTTCATGTTTGACCTGGTTTCAAACAACGGGTTCATGTCTGACTCGAAGTTTAAGTTCATGTTTGACCTGGCTTCAAATGACAGGTTCATGTCTGGCTCGAAGTTTAGGTTCATGTTTGACCTGGTTTCAAACAACTGGTTCATGTCTGACTCGAAGTTTAGTTTCATGTTTGACCTTAGTTCCAACAACGGGTTAATGTCTGACTCGAAGTTTAGGTTCATGTTTGACCTGGTTTCAAATGACGGGTTCATGTCTGACTTGATGTTTAGGTTCATGTTTGTCCTGGTTTCAATCAATGGGTTCATGTCTGACTCGAAGTTTAGGTTCATGTTTGACTTAGTTTCAAACAACGGGTTCATGTCTGACTCGAAGTTTAGGTTCATGTTTGACCTGGTTTCAAACAATGGGTTCATGTCTGACTCAAGGTTTAGGTTCAGGTTTGACCTGGTTTCAAACGACGGGTTCATGTCTGACTCGAAGCTTAGGTTCTTGTTTGACCTGGTTCAAATGACGGGTTCATGTCTGACTCGAAGTTTAGGTTCATGTTTGACCTGGTTTCAAACAACTGGTTCATGTCTGACTCGAAGTTTAGTTTCATGTTTGATCTTAGTTCCAACAACGGGTTAATGTCTGACTCGAAGTTTAGGTTCATGTTTGACCTGGTTTCAAACAACTAGTTCATGTCTGACTCGAAGTTTAGTTTCATGTTTGACCTTAGTTCCAACAACGGGTTAATGTCTGACTCGAAGTTTAGGTTCATGTTTGACCTGGTTTCAAATGACGGGTTCATGTCTGACTTGATGTTTAGGTTCATGTTTGTCCTGGTTTCAAACAACGGGTTCATGTCTGACTCGAAGTTTAGGTTCATGTTTGACCTAGTTTCAAACAACGGGTTCATGTCTGACTCGAAGTTTAGGTTCATGTTTGACCTGGTTTCAAACAACGGGTTCATGTCTGACTCGAAGTTTAAGTTCATGTTTGACCTGGCTTCAAATGACGGGTTCATGTCTGGCTCGAAGTTTAGGTTCATGTTTGACCTGGTTTCAAACAACTGGTTCATGTCTGACTCAAAGTTTAGTTTCATGTTTGACCTTAGTTCCAACAACGGGTTAATGTCTGACTCGAAGTTTAGGTTCATGTTTGACCTGGTTTCAAATGACGGGTTCGTGTCTGACTTGATGTTTAGGTTCATGTTTGTCCTGGTTTCAATCAATGGGTTCATGTCTGACTCGAAGTTTAGGTTCATGTTTGACCTAGTTTCAAACAACGGGTTCATGTCTGACTCGAAGTTTAGGTTCATGTTTGACCTGGTTTCAAACAATGGGTTCATGTCTGACTCGAAGTTTAAGTTCATGTTTGACCTGGCTTCAAATGACGGGTTCATGTCTGACTCGGAGTTTAGGTTCATGTTTGATCTGGTTTCAAACAACAGGTTCATGTCTGACTCAAAGTTTAGGTTCGTGTTTGACCTGGTTTCAGACAACGGGTTCATGTCTGACTCGAAGTTTAGGTTCATGTTTGACCTAGTTTCAAACAACGGGTTCATGTCTGACTCGAAGTCTAGGTTCATGTTTGACCTGGTTTCAAACAACGGGTTCATGTCTGACTTGAAGTTTAAGTTCATGTTTGACCTGGCTTCAAATGACGGGTTCATGTCTGACTCGAAGTTAAGGTTCATGTTTAACCTAGTTTCAAACAACGGTTTCATGTCTGACTCAAGGTTTAGGTTCAGGTTTGACCTGGTTTCAAACGACGGGTTCATGTCTGACTCGAAGCTTAGGTTCTTGTTTGACCTGGTTCAAATGACGGGTTCGTGTCTGACTCGAAGTTTAGGTTCATGTTTGACCTGGTTTCAAACAACTGGTTCATGTCTGACTCGAAGTTTAGTTTCATGTTTGACCTTAGTTCCAACAACGGGTTAATGTCTGGCTCGAAGTTTAGGTTCATGTTTGACCTGGTTTCAAACAACTAGTTCATGTCTGACTCGAAGTTTAGTTTCATGTTTGACCTTAGTTCCAACAACGGGTTAATGTCTGACTCGAAGTTTAGGTTCATGTTTGACCTGGTTTCAAATGACGGGTTCATGTCTGACTTGATGTTTAGGTTCATGTTTGTCCTGGTTTCAAACAAGGGGTTCATGTCTGACTCGAAGTTTAGGTTCATGTTTGACCTAGTTTCAAACAACGGGTTCATGTCTGACTCGAAGTTTAGGTTCATGTTTGACCTGGTTTCAAACAACGGGTTCATGTCTGACTCGAAGTTTAAGTTCATGTTTGACCTGGCTTCAAATGACGGGTTCATGTCTGGCTCGAAGTTTAGGTTCATGTTTGACCTGGTTTCAAACAACTGGTTCATGTCTGACTCGAAGTTTAGTTTCATGTTTGACCTTAGTTCCAACAACGGGTTAATGTCTGACTCGAAGTTTAGGTTCATGTTTGACCTAGTTTCAAATGACGGGTTCATGTCTGACTTGATGTTTAGGTTCATGTTTGTCCTGGTTTCAATCAATGGGTTCATGTCTGACTCGAAGTTTAGGTTCATGTTTGACCTAGTTTCAAACAACGGGTTCATGTCTGACTCGAAGTTTAGGTTCATGTTTGACCTGGTTTCAAACAATGGGTTCATGTCTGACTCGAAGTTTAAGTTCATGTTTGACCTGGCTTCAAATGACGGGTTCATGTCTGACTCGGAGTTTAGGTTCATGTTTGATCTGGTTTCAAACAACAGGTTCATGTCTGACTCAAAGTTTAGGTTCGTGTTTGACGTGGTTTCAAACAACGGGTTCATGTCTGACTCGAAGTTTAGGTTCATGTTTGACCTAGTTTCAAACAAGGGGTTCATGTCTGACTCGAAGTCTAGGTTCATGTTTGACCTGGTTTCAAACAACGGTTTCATGTCTGACTCAAGGTTTAGGTTCAGGTTTGACCTGGTTTCAAACGACGGGTTCATGTCTGACTCGAAGCTTAGGTTCTTGTTTGACCTGGTTCAAATGACGGGTTCATGTCTGACTCGAAGTTTAGGTTCATGTTTGACCTGGTTTCAAACAACTGGTTCATGTATGACTCGAAGTTTAGTTTCATGTTTGATCTTAGTTCCAACAACGGGTTAATGTCTGACTCGAAGTTTAGGTTCATGTTTGACCTGGTTTCAAACAACTAGTTCATGTCTGATTCGAAGTTTAGTTTCATGTTTGACCTTAGTTCCAACAACGGGTTAATGTCTGACTCGAAGTTTAGGTTCATGTTTGACCTGGTTTCAAATGACGGGTTCATGTCTGACTTGATGTTTAGGTTCATGTTTGTCCTGGTTTCAAACAACGGGTTCATGTCTGACTCGAAGTTTAGGTTCATGTTTGACCTAGTTTCAAACAACGGGTTCATGTCTGACTCGAAGTTTAGGTTCATGTTTGACCTGGTTTCAAACAACGGGTTCATGTCTGACTCGAAGTTTAAGTTCATGATTGACCTGGCTTCAAATGACGGGTTCATGTCTGGCTCAAAGTTTAGGTTCATGTTTGACCTGGTTTCAAACAACTGGTTCATGTCTGACTCGAAGTTTAGTTTCATGATTGACCTTAGTTCCAACAACAGGTTAATGTCTGACTCGAAGTTTAGGTTCATGTTTGACCTGGTTTCAAATGACGGGTTCATGTCTGACTTGATGTTTAGGTTCATGTTTGTCCTGGTTTCAATCAATGGGTTCATGTCTGACTCGAAGTTTAGGTTCATGTTTGACCTAGTTTCAAACAACGGGTTCATGTCTGACTCGAAGTTTAGGTTCATGTTTAACCTGGTTTCAAACAATGGGTTCATGTCTGACTCGAAGTTTAAGTTCATGTTTGACCTGGCTTCAAATGACGGGTTCATGTCTGACTCGGAGTTTAGGTTCATGTTTGATCTGGTTTCAAACAACAGGTTCATGTCTGACTCAAAGTTTAGGTTCGTGTTTGACGTGGTTTCAAACAACGGGTTCATGTCTGACTCGAAGTTTAGGTTCATGTTTGACCTAGTTTCAAACAACGGGTTCATGTCTGACTCGAAGTCTAGGTTCATGTTTGACCTGGTTTCAAACAACGGGTTCATGTCTGACTCGAAGTTTAAGTTCATGTTTGACCTGGCTTCAAATGACGGGTTCATGTCTGACTCGAAGTTAAGGTTCATGTTTAACCTAGTTTCAAACAACGGTTTCATGTCTGACTCAAGGTTTAGGTTCAGGTTTGACCTGGTTTCAAACGACGGGTTCATGTCTGACTCGAAGCTTAGGTTCTTGTTTGACCTGGTTCAAATGACGGGTTCATGTCTGACTCGAAGTTTAGGTTCATGTTTGACCTGGTTTCAAACAACTGGTTCATGTCTGACTCGAAGTTTAGTTTCATGTTTGACCTTAGTTCCAACAACGGGTTAATGTCTGACTCGAAGTTTAAGTTCATGTTTGACCTGGTTTCAAATGACGGGTTCATGTCTGACTTGATGTTTAGGTTCATGTTTGTCCTGGTTTCAAACAACGGGTTCATGTCTGACTCGAAGTTTAGGTTCATGTTTGACCTAGTTTCAAACAACGGGTTCATGTCTGACTCGAAGTTTAGGTTCATGTTTGACCTGGTTTCAAACAACGGGTTCATGTCTGACTCGAAGTTTAAGTTCATGTTTGACCTGGCTTCAAATGACGGGTTCATGTCTGGCTCGAAGTTTAGGTTCATGTTTGACCTGGTTTCAAACAACTGGTTCATGTCTGACTCGAAGTTTAGTTTCATGTTTGACCTTAGTTCCAACAACGGGTTAATGTCTGACTCGAAGTTTAGGTTCATGTTTGACCTAGTTTCAAATGACGGGTTCATGTCTGACTTGATGTTTAGGTTCATGTTTGTCCTGGTTTCAATCAATGGGTTCATGTCTGACTCGAAGTTTAGGTTCATGTTTGACCTAGTTTCAAACAACGGGTTCATGTCTGACTCGAAGTTTAGGTTCATGTTTGACCTGGTTTCAAACAATGGGTTCATGTCTGACTCGAAGTTTAAGTTCATGTTTGACCTGGCTTCAAATGACGGGTTCATGTCTGACTCGGAGTTTAGGTTCATGTTTGATCTGGTTTCAAACAACAAGTTCATGTCTGACTCAAAGTTTAGGTTCGTGTTTGACGTGGTTTCAAACAACGGGTTCATGTCTGACTCGAAGTTTAGGTTCATGTTTGACCTAGTTTCAAACAACGGGTTCATGTCTGACTCGAAGTCTAGGTTCATGTTTGACCTGGTTTCAAACAACGGTTTCATGTCTGACTCAAGGTTTAGGTTCAGGTTTGACCTGGTTTCAAACGACGGGTTCATGTCTGACTCGAAGCTTAGGTTCTTGTTTGACCTGGTTCAAATGACGGGTTCATGTCTGACTCGAAGTTTAGGTTCATGTTTGACCTGGTTTCAAACAACTGGTTCATGTCTGACTCGAAGTTTAGTTTCATGTTTGATCTTAGTTCCAACAACGGGTTAATGTCTGACTCGAAGTTTAGGTTCATGTTTGACCTGGTTTCAAACAACTAGTTCATGTCTGACTCGAAGTTTAAGTTCATGTTTGACCTGGTTTCAAACAACTGGTTCATGTCTGACTCGAAGTTTAGTTTCATGTTTGACCTTAGTTCCAACAACGGGTTAATGTCTGACTCGAAGTTTAGGTTTATGTTTGACCTGGTTTCAAATGACGGGTTCATGTCTGACTTGATGTTTAGGTTCATGTTTGTCCTGGTTTCAAACAACGGGTTCATGTCTGACTCGAAGTTTAGGTTCATGTTTGACCTAGTTTCAAACAACGGGTTCATGTCTGACTCGAAGTTTAGGTTCATGTTTGACCTGGTTTCAAACAACGGGTTCATGTCTGACTCGAAGTTTAAGTTCATGTTTGACCTGGCTTCAAATGACAGGTTCATGTCTGGCTCGAAGTTTAGGTTCATGTTTGACCTGGTTTCAAACAACTGGTTCATGTCTGACTCGAAGTTTAGTTTCATGTTTGACCTTAGTTCCAACAACGGGTTAATGTCTGACTCGAAGTTTAGGTTCATGTTTGACCTGGTTTCAAATGACGGGTTCATGTCTGACTTGATGTTTAGGTTCATGTTTGTCCTGGTTTCAATCAATGGGTTCATGTCTGACTCGAAGTTTAGGTTCATGTTTGACTTAGTTTCAAACAACGGGTTCATGTCTGACTCGAAGTTTAGGTTCATGTTTGACCTGGTTTCAAACAATGGGTTCATGTCTGACTCAAGGTTTAGGTTCAGGTTTGACCTGGTTTCAAACGACGGGTTCATGTCTGACTCGAAGCTTAGGTTCTTGTTTGACCTGGTTCAAATGACGGGTTCATGTCTGACCCGAAGTTTAGGTTCATGTTTGACCTGGTTTCAAACAACTGGTTCATGTCTGACTCGAAGTTTAGTTTCATGTTTGATCTTAGTTCCAACAACGGGTTAATGTCTGACTCGAAGTTTAGGTTCATGTTTGACCTGGTTTCAAACAACTAGTTCATGTCTGACTCGAAGTTTAGTTTCATGTTTGACCTTAGTTCCAACAACGGGTTAATGTCTGACTCGAAGTTTAGGTTCATGTTTGACCTGGTTTCAAATGACGGGTTCATGTCTGACTTGATGTTTAGGTTCATGTTTGTCCTGGTTTCAAACAACGGGTTCATGTCTGACTCGAAGTTTAGGTTCATGTTTGACCTAGTTTCAAACAACGGGTTCATGTCTGACTCGAAGTTTAGGTTCATGTTTGACCTGGTTTCAAACAACGGGTTCATGTCTGACTCGAAGTTTAAGTTCATGTTTGACCTGGCTTCAAATGACGGGTTCATGTCTGGCTCGAAGTTTAGTTTCATGTTTGACCTGGTTTCAAACAACTGGTTCATGTCTGACTCAAAGTTTAGTTTCATGTTTGACCTTAGTTCCAACAACGGGTTAATGTCTGACTCGAAGTTTAGGTTCATGTTTGACCTGGTTTCAAATGACAGGTTCGTGTCTGACTTGATGTTTAGGTTCATGTTTGTCCTGGTTTCAATCAATGGGTTCATGTCTGACTCGAAGTTTAGGTTCATGTTTGACCTAGTTTCAAACAACGGGTTCATGTCTGACTCGAAGTTTAGGTTCATGTTTGACCTGGTTTCAAACAATGGGTTCATGTCTGACTCGAAGTTTAAGTTCATGTTTGACCTGGCTTCAAATGACGGGTTCATGTCTGACTCGGAGTTTAGGTTCATGTTTGATCTGGTTTCAAACAACAGGTTCATGTCTGACTCAAAGTTTAGGTTCGTGTTTGACGTGGTTTCAAACAACGGGTTCATGTCTGACTCGAAGTTTAGGTTCATGTTTGACCTAGTTTCAAACAACGGGTTCATGTCTGACTCGAAGTCTAGGTTCATGTTTGACCTGGTTTCAAACAACGGGTTCATGTCTGACTCGAAGTTTAAGTTCATGTTTGACCTGGCTTCAAATGACGGGTTCATGTCTGACTCGAAGTTAAGGTTCATGTTTAACCTAGTTTCAAACAACGGTTTCATGTCTGACTCAAGGTTTAGGTTCAGGTTTGACCTGGTTTCAAACGACGGGTTCATGTCTGACTCGAAGCTTAGGTTCTTTTTTGACCTGGTTCAAATGACGGGTTCGTGTCTGACTCGAAGTTTAGGTTCATGTTTGACCTGGTTTCAAACAACTGGTTCATGTCTGACTCGAAGTTTAGTTTCATGTTTGATCTTAGTTCCAACAACGGGTTAATGTCTGACTCGAAGTTTAGGTTCATGTTTGACCTGGTTTCAAACAACTAGTTCATGTCTGACTCGAAGTTTAGTTTCATGTTTGACCTTAGTTCCAACAACGGGTTAATGTCTGACTCGAAGTTTAGGTTCATGTTTGACCTGGTTTCAAATGACAGGTTCATGTCTGACTTGATGTTTAGGTTCATGTTTGTCCTGGTTTCAAACAACGGGTTCATGTCTGACTCGAAGTTTAGGTTCATGTTTGACCTAGTTTCAAACAACGGGTTCATGTCTGACTCGAAGTTTAGGTTCATGTTTGACCTGGTTTCAAACAACGGGTTCATGTCTGACTTGAAGTTTAAGTTCATGTTTGACCTGGCTTCAAATGACGGGTTCATGTCTGGCTCGAAGTTTAGGTTCATGTTTGACCTGGTTTCAAACAACTGGTTCATGTCTGACTCGAAGTTTAGTTTCATGTTTGACCTTAGTTCCAACAACGGGTTAATGTCTGACTCGAAGTTTAGGTTCATGTTTGACCTAGTTTCAAATGACGGGTTCATGTCTGACTCGAAGCTTAGGTTCTTGTTTGACCTGGTTCAAATGACGGGTTCGTGTCTGACTCGAAGTTTAGGTTCATGTTTGACCTGGTTTCAAACAACTGGTTCATGTCTGACTCGAAGTTTAGTTTCATGTTTGACCTTAGTTCCAACAACGGGTTAATGTCTGACTCGAAGTTTAGGTTCATGTTTGACCTAGTTTCAAACAACGGGTTCATGTCTGACTCGAAGTTTAGGTTCATGTTTGACCTGGTTTCAAACAATGGGTTCATGTCTGACTCGAAGTTTAAGTTCATGTTTGACCTGGCTTCAAATGACGGGTTCATGTCTGACTCGGAGTTTAGGTTCATGTTTGATCTGGTTTCAAACAACAGGTTCATGTCTGACTCAAAGTTTAGGTTCGTGTTTGACGTGGTTTCAAACAACGGGTTCATGTCTGACTCGAAGTTTAGGTTCATGTTTGACCTAGTTTCAAACAACGGGTTCATGTCTGACTCGAAGTCTAGGTTCATGTTTGACCTGGTTTAAAACAACGGTTTCATGTCTGACTCAAGGTTTAGGTTCAGGTTTGACCTGGTTTCAAACGACGGGTTCATGTCTGACTCGAAGCTTAGGTTCTTGTTTGACCTGGTTCAAATGACGGGTTCATGTCTGACTCGAAGTTTAGGTTCATGTTTGACCTGGTTTCAAACAACTGGTTCATGTCTGACTCGAAGTTTAGTTTCATGTTTGATCTTAGTTCAAACAACTAGTTCATGTCTGACTCGAAGTTTAGGTTCATGTTTGACCTGGTTTCAAACAACTAGTTCATGTCTGACTCGAAGTTTAGTTTCATGTTTGACCTTAGTTCCAACAACGGGTTAATGTCTGACTCGAAGTTTAGGTTTATGTTTGACCTGGTTTCAAATGACGGGTTCATGTCTGACTTGATGTTTAGGTTCATGTTTGTCCTGGTTTCAAACAACGGGTTCATGTCTGACTCGAAGTTTAGGTTCATGTTTGACCTAGTTTCAAACAACGGGTTCATGTCTGACTCGAAGTTTAGGTTCATGTTTGACCTGGTTTCAAACAACGGGTTCATGTCTGACTCGAAGTTTAAGTTCATGTTTGACCTGGCTTCAAATGACAGGGTTATGTCTGGCTCGAAGTTTAGGTTCATGTTTGACCTGGTTTCAAACAACTGGTTCATGTCTGACTCGAAGTTTAGTTTCATGTTTGACCTTAGTTCCAACAACGGGTTAATGTCTGACTCGAAGTTTAGGTTTATGTTTGACCTGGTTTCAAATGACGGGTTCATGTCTGACTTGATGTTTAGGTTCATGTTTGTCCTGGTTTCAAACAACGGGTTCATGTCTGACTCGAAGTTTAGGTTCATGTTTGACCTAGTTTCAAACAACGGGTTCATGTCTGACTCGAAGTTTAGGTTCATGTTTGACCTGGTTTCAAACAACGGGTTCATGTCTGACTCGAAGTTTAAGTTCATGTTTGACCTGGCTTCAAATGACAGGGTCATGTCTGGCTCGAAGTTTAGGTTCATGTTTGACCTGGTTTCAAACAACTGGTTCATGTCTGACTCGAAGTTTAGTTTCATGTTTGACCTTAGTTCCAACAACGGGTTAATGTCTGACTCGAAGTTTAGGTTCATGTTTGACCTGGTTTCAAATGACGGGTTCATGTCTGACTTGATGTTTAGGTTCATGTTTGTCCTGGTTTCAATCAATGGGTTCATGTCTGACTCGAAGTTTAGGTTCATGTTTGACTTAGTTTCAAACAACGGGTTCATGTCTGACTCGAAGTTTAGGTTCATGTTTGACCTGGTTTCAAACAATGGGTTCATGTCTGACTCAAGGTTTAGGTTCAGGTTTGACCTGGTTTCAAACGACGGGTTCATGTCTGACTCGAAGCTTAGGTTCTTGTTTGACCTGGTTCAAATGACGGGTTCATGTCTGACTCGAAGTTTAGGTTCATGTTTGACCTGGTTTCAAACAACTGGTTCATGTCTGACTCGAAGTTTAGTTTCATGTTTGTTCTTAGTTCCAACAACGGGTTAATGTCTGACTCGAAGTTTAGGTTCATGTTTGACCTGGTTTCAAACAACTAGTTCATGTCTGACTCGAAGTTTAGTTTCATGTTTGACCTTAGTTCCAACAACGGGTTAATGTCTGACTCGAAGTTTAGGTTCATGTTTGACCTGGTTTCAAATGACGGGTTCATGTCTGACTTGATGTTTAGGTTCATGTTTGTCCTGGTTTCAAACAACGGGTTCATGTCTGACTCGAAGTTTAGGTTCATGTTTGACCTAGTTTCAAACAACGGGTTCATGTCTGACTCAAAGTTTAGGTTCATGTTTGACCTGGTTTCAAACAACGGGTTCATGTCTGACTCGAAGTTTAAGTTCATGTTTGACCTGGCTTCAAATGACGGGTTCATGTCTGGCTCGAAGTTTAGGTTCATGTTTGACCTGGTTTCAAACAACTGGTTCATGTCTGACTCGAAGTTTAGTTTCATGTTTGACCTTAGTTCCAACAACGGGTTAATGTCTGACTCGAAGTTTAGGTTCATGTTTGACCTGGTTTCAAATGACGGGTTCGTGTCTGACTTGATGTTTAGGTTCATGTTTGTCCTGGTTTCAATCAATGGGTTCATGTCTGACTCGAAGTTTAGGTTCATGTTTGACCTAGTTTCAAACAACGGGTTCATGTCTGACTCGAAGTTTAGGTTCATGTTTGACCTGGTTTCAAACAATGGGTTCATGTCTGATTCGAAGTTTAAGTTCATGTTTGACCTGGCTTCAAATGACGGGTTCATGTCTGACTCGGAGTTTAGGTTCATGTTTGATCTGGTTTCAAACAACAGGTTCATGTCTGACTCAAAGTTTAGGTTCGTGTTTGACGTGGTTTCAAACAACGGGTTCATGTCTGACTCGAAGTTTAGGTTCATGTTTGACCTAGTTTCAAACAACGGGTTCATGTCTGACTCGAAGTCTAGGTTCATGTTTGACCTGGTTTCAAACAACGGGTTCATGTCTGACTCGAAGTTTAAGTTCATGTTTGACCTGGTTTCAAATGACGGGTTCATGTCTGACTTGATGTTTAGGTTCATGTTTGTCCTGGTTTCAATCAATGGGTTCATGTCTGACTCGAAGTTTAGGTTCATGTTTGACTTAGTTTCAAACAACGGGTTCATGTCTGACTCGAAGTTTAGGTTCATGTTTGACCTGGTTTCAAACAATGGGTTCATGTCTGACTCAAGGTTTAGGTTCAGGTTTGACCTGGTTTCAAACGACGGGTTCATGTCTGACTCGAAGCTTAGGTTCTTGTTTGACCTGGTTCAAATGACGGGTTCATGTCTGACTCGAAGTTTAGGTTCATGTTTGACCTGGTTTCAAACAACTGGTTCATGTCTGACTCGAAGTTTAGTTTCATGTTTGTTCTTAGTTCCAACAACGGGTTAATGTCTGACTCGAAGTTTAGGTTCATGTTTGACCTGGTTTCAAACAACTAGTTCATGTCTGACTCGAAGTTTAGTTTCATGTTTGACCTTAGTTCCAACAACGGGTTAATGTCTGACTCGAAGTTTAGGTTCATGTTTGACCTGGTTTCAAATGACGGGTTCATGTCTGACTTGATGTTTAGGTTCATGTTTGTCCTGGTTTCAAACAACGGGTTCATGTCTGACTCGAAGTTTAGGTTCATGTTTGACCTAGTTTCAAACAACGGGTTCATGTCTGACTCAAAGTTTAGGTTCATGTTTGACCTGGTTTCAAACAACGGGTTCATGTCTGACTCGAAGTTTAAGTTCATGTTTGACCTGGCTTCAAATGACGGGTTCATGTCTGGCTCGAAGTTTAGGTTCATGTTTGACCTGGTTTCAAACAACTGGTTCATGTCTGACTCGAAGTTTAGTTTCATGTTTGACCTTAGTTCCAACAACGGGTTAATGTCTGACTCGAAGTTTAGGTTCATGTTTGACCTGGTTTCAAATGACGGGTTCGTGTCTGACTTGATGTTTAGGTTCATGTTTGTCCTGGTTTCAATCAATGGGTTCATGTCTGACTCGAAGTTTAGGTTCATGTTTGACCTAGTTTCAAACAACGGGTTCATGTCTGACTCGAAGTTTAGGTTCATGTTTGACCTGGTTTCAAACAATGGGTTCATGTCTGATTCGAAGTTTAAGTTCATGTTTGACCTGGCTTCAAATGACGGGTTCATGTCTGACTCGGAGTTTAGGTTCATGTTTGATCTGGTTTCAAACAACAGGTTCATGTCTGACTCAAAGTTTAGGTTCGTGTTTGACGTGGTTTCAAACAACGGGTTCATGTCTGACTCGAAGTTTAGGTTCATGTTTGACCTAGTTTCAAACAACGGGTTCATGTCTGACTCGAAGTCTAGGTTCATGTTTGACCTGGTTTCAAACAACGGGTTCATGTCTGACTCGAAGTTTAAGTTCATGTTTGACCTGGCTTCAAATGACGGGTTCATGTCTGACTCGAAGTTAAGGTTCATGTTTAACCTAGTTTCAAACAACGGTTTCATATCTGACTCAAGGTTTAGGTTCAGGTTTGACCTGGTTTCAAACGACGGGTTCATGTCTGACTCGAAGCTTAGGTTCTTGTTTGACCTAGTTTCAAACAACGGGTTCATGTCTGACTCGAAGTTTAGGTTCATGTTTGACCTGGTTTCAAACAACTGGTTCATGTCTGACTCGAAGTTTAGTTTCATGTTTGATCTTAGTTCCAACAACGGGTTAATGTCTGACTCGAAGTTTAGGTTCATGTTTGACCTGGTTTCAAACAACTAGTTCATGTCTGACTCGAAGTTTAGTTTCATGTTTGACCTTAGTTCCAACAACGGGTTAATGTCTGACTCGAAGTTTAGGTTCATGTTTGACCTGGTTTCAAATGACGGGTTCATGTCTGACTTGATGTTTAGGTTCATGTTTATCCTGGTTTCAAACAACGGGTTCATGTCTGACTCGAAGTTTAGGTTCATGTTTGACCTAGTTTCAAACAACGGGTTCATGTCTGACTCGAAGTTTAGGTTCATGTTTGACCTGGTTTCAAACAACGGGTTCATGTCTGACTCGAAGTTTAAGTTCATGTTTGACCTGGCTTCAAATGACGGGTTCATGTCTGGCTCGAAGTTTAGGTTCATGTTTGACCTGGTTTCAAACAACTGGTTCATGTCTGACTCGAAGTTTAGTTTCATGTTTGACCTTAGTTCCAACAACGGGTTAATGTCTGACTCGAAGTTTAGGTTCATGTTTGACCTAGTTTCAAATGACGGGTTCATGTCTGACTTGATGTTTAGGTTCATGTTTGTCCTGGTTTCAATCAATGGGTTCATGTCTGACTCGAAGTTTAGGTTCATGTTTGACCTAGTTTCAAACAACGGGTTCATGTCTGACTCGAAGTTTAGGTTCATGTTTGACCTGGTTTCAAACAATGGGTTCATGTCTGACTCGAAGTTTAAGTTCATGTTTGACCTGGCTTCAAATGACGGGTTCATGTCTGACTCGGAGTTTAGGTTCATGTTTGATCTGGTTTCAAACAACAGGTTCATGTCTGACTCAAAGTTTAGGTTCGTGTTTGACGTGGTTTCAATCAACGGGTTCATGTCTGACTCGAAGTTTAGGTTCATGTTTGACCTAGTTTCAAACAACGGGTTCATGTCTGACTCGAAGTCTAGGTTCATGTTTGACCTGGTTTCAAACAACGGTTTCATGTCTGACTCAAGGTTTAGGTTCAGGTTTGACCTGGTTTCAAACGACGGGTTCATGTCTGACTCGAAGCTTAGGTTCTTGTTTGACCTGGTTCAAATGACGGGTTCATGTCTGACTTGAAGTTTAGGTTCATGTTTGACCTGGTTTCAAACAACTGGTTCATGTCTGACTCGAAGTTTAGTTTCATGTTTGATCTTAGTTCCAACAATGGGTTAATGTCTGACTCGAAGTTTAGGTTCATGTTTGACCTGGTTTCAAACAACTAGTTCATGTCTGACTCGAAGTTTAGTTTCATGTTTGACCTTAGTTCCAACAACGGGTTAATGTCTGACTCGAAGTTTAGGTTTATGTTTGACCTGGTTTCAAATGACGGGTTCATGTCTGACTTGATGTTTAGGTTCATGTTTGTCCTGGTTTCAAACAACGGGTTCATGTCTGACTCGAAGTTTAGGTTCATGTTTGACCTAGTTTCAAACAACGGGTTCATGTCTGACTCGAAGTTTAGGTTCATGTTTGACCTGGTTTCAAACAACGGGTTCATGTCTGACTCGAAGTTTAAGTTCATGTTTGACCTGGCTTCAAATGACAGGTTCATGTCTGGCTCGAAGTTTAGGTTCATGTTTGACCTGGTTTCAAACAACTGGTTCATGTCTGACTCGAAGTTTAGTTTCATGTTTGACCTTAGTTCCAACAACGGGTTAATGTCTGACTCGAAGTTTAGGTTCATGTTTGACCTGGTTTCAAATGACGGGTTCATGTCTGACTTGATGTTTAGGTTCATGTTTGTCCTGGTTTCAATCAATGGGTTCATGTCTGACTCGAAGTTTAGGTTCATGTTTGACTTAGTTTCAAACAACGGGTTCATGTCTGACTCGAAGTTTAGGTTCATGTTTGACCTGGTTTCAAACAATGGGTTCATGTCTGACTCAAGGTTTAGGTTCAGGTTTGACCTGGTTTCAAACGACGGGTTCATGTCTGACTCGAAGCTTAGGTTCTTGTTTGACCTGGTTCAAATGACGGGTTCATGTCTGACTCGAAGTTTAGGTTCATGTTTGACCTGGTTTCAAACAACTAGTTCATGTCTGACTCGAAGTTTAGTTTCATGTTTGATCTTAGTTCCAACAACGGGTTAATGTCTGACTCGAAGTTTAGGTTCATGTTTGACCTGGTTTCAAACAACTAGTTCATGTCTGACTCGAAGTTTAGTTTCATGTTTGACCTTAGTTCCAACAACGGGTTAATGTCTGACTCGAAGTTTAGGTTCATGTTTGACCTGGTTTCAAATGACAGGTTCATGTCTGACTTGATGTTTAGGTTCATGTTTGTCCTGGTTTCAAACAACGGGTTCATGTCTGACTCGAAGTTTAGGTTCATGTTTGACCTAGTTTCAAACAACGGGTTCATGTCTGACTCGAAGTTTAGGTTCATGTTTGACCTGGTTTCAAACAACGGGTTCATGTCTGACTCGAAGTTTAAGTTCATGTTTGACCTGGCTTCAAATGACGGGTTCATGTCTGGCTCGAAGTTTAGTTTCATGTTTGACCTTAGTTCCAACAACGGGTTAATGTCTGACTCGAAGTTTAGGTTCATGTTTGACCTAGTTTCAAACAACGGGTTCATGTCTGACTCGAAGTTTAGGTTCATGTTTGACCTGGTTTCAAACAATGGGTTCATGTCTGACTCGAAGTTTAAGTTCATGTTTGACCTGGCTTCAAATGACGGGTTCATGTCTGACTCGGAGTTTAGGTTCATGTTTGATCTGGTTTCAAACAACAGGTTCATGTCTGACTCAAAGTTTAGGTTCGTGTTTGACGTGGTTTCAAACAACGGGTTCATGTCTGACTCGAAGTTTAGGTTCATGTTTGACCTAGTTTCAAACAACGGGTTCATGTCTGACTCGAAGTCTAGGTTCATGTTTGACCTGGTTTAAAACAACGGTTTCATGTCTGACTCAAGGTTTAGGTTCAGGTTTGACCTGGTTTCAAACGACGGGTTCATGTCTGACTCGAAGCTTAGGTTCTTGTTTGACCTGGTTCAAATGACGGGTTCATGTCTGACTCGAAGTTTAGGTTCATGTTTGACCTGGTTTCAAACAACTGGTTCATGTCTGACTCGAAGTTTAGTTTCATGTTTGATCTTAGTTCAAACAACTAGTTCATGTCTGACTCGAAGTTTAGGTTCATGTTTGACCTGGTTTCAAACAACTAGTTCATGTCTGACTCGAAGTTTAGTTTCATGTTTGACCTTAGTTCCAACAACGGGTTAATGTCTGACTCGAAGTTTAGGTTTATGTTTGACCTGGTTTCAAATGACGGGTTCATGTCTGACTTGATGTTTAGGTTCATGTTTGTCCTGGTTTCAAACAACGGGTTCATGTCTGACTCGAAGTTTAGGTTCATGTTTGACCTAGTTTCAAACAACGGGTTCATGTCTGACTCGAAGTTTAGGTTCATGTTTGACCTGGTTTCAAACAACGGGTTCATGTCTGACTCGAAGTTTAAGTTCATGTTTGACCTGGCTTCAAATGACAGGGTCATGTCTGGCTCGAAGTTTAGGTTCATGTTTGACCTGGTTTCAAACAACTGGTTCATGTCTGACTCGAAGTTTAGTTTCATGTTTGACCTTAGTTCCAACAACGGGTTAATGTCTGACTCGAAGTTTAGGTTTATGTTTGACCTGGTTTCAAATGACGGGTTCATGTCTGACTTGATGTTTAGGTTCATGTTTGTCCTGGTTTCAAACAACGGGTTCATGTCTGACTCGAAGTTTAGGTTCATGTTTGACCTAGTTTCAAACAACGGGTTCATGTCTGACTCGAAGTTTAGGTTCATGTTTGACCTGGTTTCAAACAACGGGTTCATGTCTGACTCGAAGTTTAAGTTCATGTTTGACCTGGCTTCAAATGACAGGGTCATGTCTGGCTCGAAGTTTAGGTTCATGTTTGACCTGGTTTCAAACAACTGGTTCATGTCTGACTCGAAGTTTAGTTTCATGTTTGACCTTAGTTCCAACAACGGGTTAATGTCTGACTCGAAGTTTAGGTTCATGTTTGACCTGGTTTCAAATGACGGGTTCATGTCTGACTTGATGTTTAGGTTCATGTTTGTCCTGGTTTCAATCAATGGGTTCATGTCTGACTCGAAGTTTAGGTTCATGTTTGACTTAGTTTCAAACAACGGGTTCATGTCTGACTCGAAGTTTAGGTTCATGTTTGACCTGGTTTCAAACAATGGGTTCATGTCTGACTCAAGGTTTAGGTTCAGGTTTGACCTGGTTTCAAACGACGGGTTCATGTCTGACTCGAAGCTTAGGTTCTTGTTTGACCTGGTTCAAATGACGGGTTCATGTCTGACTCGAAGTTTAGGTTCATGTTTGACCTGGTTTCAAACAACTGGTTCATGTCTGACTCGAAGTTTAGTTTCATGTTTGTTCTTAGTTCCAACAACGGGTTAATGTCTGACTCGAAGTTTAGGTTCATGTTTGACCTGGTTTCAAACAACTAGTTCATGTCTGACTCGAAGTTTAGTTTCATGTTTGACCTTAGTTCCAACAACGGGTTAATGTCTGACTCGAAGTTTAGGTTCATGTTTGACCTGGTTTCAAATGACGGGTTCATGTCTGACTTGATGTTTAGGTTCATGTTTGTCCTGGTTTCAAACAACGGGTTCATGTCTGACTCGAAGTTTAGGTTCATGTTTGACCTAGTTTCAAACAACGGGTTCATGTCTGACTCAAAGTTTAGGTTCATGTTTGACCTGGTTTCAAACAACGGGTTCATGTCTGACTCGAAGTTTAAGTTCATGTTTGACCTGGCTTCAAATGACGGGTTCATGTCTGGCTCGAAGTTTAGGTTCATGTTTGACCTGGTTTCAAACAACTGGTTCATGTCTGACTCGAAGTTTAGTTTCATGTTTGACCTTAGTTCCAACAACGGGTTAATGTCTGACTCGAAGTTTAGGTTCATGTTTGACCTGGTTTCAAATGACGGGTTCGTGTCTGACTTGATGTTTAGGTTCATGTTTGTCCTGGTTTCAATCAATGGGTTCATGTCTGACTCGAAGTTTAGGTTCATGTTTGACCTAGTTTCAAACAACGGGTTCATGTCTGACTCGAAGTTTAGGTTCATGTTTGACCTGGTTTCAAACAATGGGTTCATGTCTGATTCGAAGTTTAAGTTCATGTTTGACCTGGCTTCAAATGACGGGTTCATGTCTGACTCGGAGTTTAGGTTCATGTTTGATCTGGTTTCAAACAACAGGTTCATGTCTGACTCAAAGTTTAGGTTCGTGTTTGACGTGGTTTCAAACAACGGGTTCATGTCTGACTCGAAGTTTAGGTTCATGTTTGACCTAGTTTCAAACAACGGGTTCATGTCTGACTCGAAGTCTAGGTTCATGTTTGACCTGGTTTCAAACAACGGGTTCATGTCTGACTCGAAGTTTAAGTTCATGTTTGACCTGGTTTCAAATGACGGGTTCATGTCTGACTTGATGTTTAGGTTCATGTTTGTCCTGGTTTCAATCAATGGGTTCATGTCTGACTCGAAGTTTAGGTTCATGTTTGACTTAGTTTCAAACAACGGGTTCATGTCTGACTCGAAGTTTAGGTTCATGTTTGACCTGGTTTCAAACAATGGGTTCATGTCTGACTCAAGGTTTAGGTTCAGGTTTGACCTGGTTTCAAACGACGGGTTCATGTCTGACTCGAAGCTTAGGTTCTTGTTTGACCTGGTTCAAATGACGGGTTCATGTCTGACTCGAAGTTTAGGTTCATGTTTGACCTGGTTTCAAACAACTGGTTCATGTCTGACTCGAAGTTTAGTTTCATGTTTGTTCTTAGTTCCAACAACGGGTTAATGTCTGACTCGAAGTTTAGGTTCATGTTTGACCTGGTTTCAAACAACTAGTTCATGTCTGACTCGAAGTTTAGTTTCATGTTTGACCTTAGTTCCAACAACGGGTTAATGTCTGACTCGAAGTTTAGGTTCATGTTTGACCTGGTTTCAAATGACGGGTTCATGTCTGACTTGATGTTTAGGTTCATGTTTGTCCTGGTTTCAAACAACGGGTTCATGTCTGACTCGAAGTTTAGGTTCATGTTTGACCTAGTTTCAAACAACGGGTTCATGTCTGACTCAAAGTTTAGGTTCATGTTTGACCTGGTTTCAAACAACGGGTTCATGTCTGACTCGAAGTTTAAGTTCATGTTTGACCTGGCTTCAAATGACGGGTTCATGTCTGGCTCGAAGTTTAGGTTCATGTTTGACCTGGTTTCAAACAACTGGTTCATGTCTGACTCGAAGTTTAGTTTCATGTTTGACCTTAGTTCCAACAACGGGTTAATGTCTGACTCGAAGTTTAGGTTCATGTTTGACCTGGTTTCAAATGACGGGTTCGTGTCTGACTTGATGTTTAGGTTCATGTTTGTCCTGGTTTCAATCAATGGGTTCATGTCTGACTCGAAGTTTAGGTTCATGTTTGACCTAGTTTCAAACAACGGGTTCATGTCTGACTCGAAGTTTAGGTTCATGTTTGACCTGGTTTCAAACAATGGGTTCATGTCTGATTCGAAGTTTAAGTTCATGTTTGACCTGGCTTCAAATGACGGGTTCATGTCTGACTCGGAGTTTAGGTTCATGTTTGATCTGGTTTCAAACAACAGGTTCATGTCTGACTCAAAGTTTAGGTTCGTGTTTGACGTGGTTTCAAACAACGGGTTCATGTCTGACTCGAAGTTTAGGTTCATGTTTGACCTAGTTTCAAACAACGGGTTCATGTCTGACTCGAAGTCTAGGTTCATGTTTGACCTGGTTTCAAACAACGGGTTCATGTCTGACTCGAAGTTTAAGTTCATGTTTGACCTGGCTTCAAATGACGGGTTCATGTCTGACTCGAAGTTAAGGTTCATGTTTAACCTAGTTTCAAACAACGGTTTCATATCTGACTCAAGGTTTAGGTTCAGGTTTGACCTGGTTTCAAACGACGGGTTCATGTCTGACTCGAAGCTTAGGTTCTTGTTTGACCTAGTTTCAAACAACGGGTTCATGTCTGACTCGAAGTTTAGGTTCATGTTTGACCTGGTTTCAAACAACTGGTTCATGTCTGACTCGAAGTTTAGTTTCATGTTTGATCTTAGTTCCAACAACGGGTTAATGTCTGACTCGAAGTTTAGGTTCATGTTTGACCTGGTTTCAAACAACTAGTTCATGTCTGACTCGAAGTTTAGTTTCATGTTTGACCTTAGTTCCAACAACGGGTTAATGTCTGACTCGAAGTTTAGGTTCATGTTTGACCTGGTTTCAAATGACGGGTTCATGTCTGACTTGATGTTTAGGTTCATGTTTATCCTGGTTTCAAACAACGGGTTCATGTCTGACTCGAAGTTTAGGTTCATGTTTGACCTAGTTTCAAACAACGGGTTCATGTCTGACTCGAAGTTTAGGTTCATGTTTGACCTGGTTTCAAACAACGGGTTCATGTCTGACTCGAAGTTTAAGTTCATGTTTGACCTGGCTTCAAATGACGGGTTCATGTCTGGCTCGAAGTTTAGGTTCATGTTTGACCTGGTTTCAAACAACTGGTTCATGTCTGACTAGAAGTTTAGTTTCATGTTTGACCTTAGTTCCAACAACGGGTTAATGTCTGACTCGAAGTTTAGGTTCATGTTTGACCTAGTTTCAAATGACGGGTTCATGTCTGACTTGATGTTTAGGTTCATGTTTGTCCTGGTTTCAATCAATGGGTTCATGTCTGACTCGAAGTTTAGGTTCATGTTTGACCTAGTTTCAAACAACGGGTTCATGTCTGACTCGAAGTTTAGGTTCATGTTTGACCTGGTTTCAAACAATGGGTTCATGTCTGACTCGAAGTTTAAGTTCATGTTTGACCTGGCTTCAAATGACGGGTTCATGTCTGACTCGGAGTTTAGGTTCATGTTTGATCTGGTTTCAAACAACAGGTTCATGTCTGACTCAAAGTTTAGGTTCGTGTTTGACGTGGTTTCAATCAACGGGTTCATGTCTGACTCGAAGTTTAGGTTCATGTTTGACCTAGTTTCAAACAACGGGTTCATGTCTGACTCGAAGTCTAGGTTCATGTTTGACCTGGTTTCAAACAACGGTTTCATGTCTGACTCAAGGTTTAGGTTCAGGTTTGACCTGGTTTCAAACGACGGGTTCATGTCTGACTCGAAGCTTAGGTTCTTGTTTGACCTGGTTCAAATGACGGGTTCATGTCTGACTTGAAGTTTAGGTTCATGTTTGACCTGGTTTCAAACAACTGGTTCATGTCTGACTCGAAGTTTAGTTTCATGTTTGATCTTAGTTCCAACAATGGGTTAATGTCTGACTCGAAGTTTAGGTTCATGTTTGACCTGGTTTCAAACAACTAGTTCATGTCTGACTCGAAGTTTAGTTTCATGTTTGACCTTAGTTCCAACAACGGGTTAATGTCTGACTCGAAGTTTAGGTTTATGTTTGACCTGGTTTCAAATGACGGGTTCATGTCTGACTTGATGTTTAGGTTCATGTTTGTCCTGGTTTCAAACAACGGGTTCATGTCTGACTCGAAGTTTAGGTTCATGTTTGACCTAGTTTCAAACAACGGGTTCATGTCTGACTCGAAGTTTAGGTTCATGTTTGACCTGGTTTCAAACAACGGGTTCATGTCTGACTCGAAGTTTAAGTTCATGTTTGACCTGGCTTCAAATGACAGGTTCATGTCTGGCTCGAAGTTTAGGTTCATGTTTGACCTGGTTTCAAACAACTGGTTCATGTCTGACTCGAAGTTTAGTTTCATGTTTGACCTTAGTTCCAACAACGGGTTAATGTCTGACTCGAAGTTTAGGTTCATGTTTGACCTGGTTTCAAATGACGGGTTCATGTCTGACTTGATGTTTAGGTTCATGTTTGTCCTGGTTTCAATCAATGGGTTCATGTCTGACTCGAAGTTTAGGTTCATGTTTGACTTAGTTTCAAACAACGGGTTCATGTCTGACTCGAAGTTTAGGTTCATGTTTGACCTGGTTTCAAACAATGGGTTCATGTCTGACTCAAGGTTTAGGTTCAGGTTTGACCTGGTTTCAAACGACGGGTTCATGTCTGACTCGAAGCTTAGGTTCTTGTTTGACCTGGTTCAAATGACGGGTTCATGTCTGACTCGAAGTTTAGGTTCATGTTTGACCTGGTTTCAAACAACTAGTTCATGTCTGACTCGAAGTTTAGTTTCATGTTTGATCTTAGTTCCAACAACGGGTTAATGTCTGACTCGAAGTTTAGGTTCATGTTTGACCTGGTTTCAAACAACTAGTTCATGTCTGACTCGAAGTTTAGTTTCATGTTTGACCTTAGTTCCAACAACGGGTTAATGTCTGACTCGAAGTTTAGGTTCATGTTTGACCTGGTTTCAAATGACGGGTTCATGTCTGACTTGATGTTTAGGTTCATGTTTGTCCTGGTTTCAAACAACGGGTTCATGTCTGACTCGAAGTTTAGGTTCATGTTTGACCTAGTTTCAAACAACGGGTTCATGTCTGACTCGAAGTTTAGGTTCATGTTTGACCTGGTTTCAAACAACGGGTTCATGTCTGACTCGAAGTTTAAGTTCATGTTTGACCTGGCTTCAAATGACGGGTTCATGTCTGGCTCGAAGTTTAGGTTCATGTTTGACCTGGTTTCAAACAACTGGTTCATGTCTGACTCGAAGTTTAGTTTCATGTTTGACCTTAGTTCCAACAACGGGTTAATGTCTGACTCGAAGTTTAGGTTCATGTTTGACCTGGTTTCAAATGACGGGTTCGTGTCTGACTTGATGTTTAGGTTCATGTTTGTCCTGGTTTCAATCAATGGGTTCATGTCTGACTCGAAGTTTAGGTTCATGTTTGACCTAGTTTCAAACAACGGGTTCATGTCTGACTCGAAGTTTAGGTTCATGTTTGACCTGGTTTCAAACAATGGGTTCATGTCTGACTCGAAGTTTAAGTTCATGTTTGACCTGGCTTCAAATGACGGGTTCATGTCTGACTCGGAGTTTAGGTTCATGTTTGATCTGGTTTCAAACAACAGGTTCATGTCTGACTCAAAGTTTAGGTTCGTGTTTGACGTGGTTTCAAACAACGGGTTCATGTCTGACTCGAAGTTTAGGTTCATGTTTGACCTAGTTTCAAACAACGGGTTCATGTCTGACTCGAAGTCTAGGTTCATGTTTAACCTGGTTTCAAACAACGGGTTCATGTCTGACTCGAAGTTTAAGTTCATGTTTGACCTGGCTTCAAATGACGGGTTCATGTCTGACTCGAAGTTAAGGTTCATGTTTAACCTAGTTTCAAACAACGGTTTCATGTCTGACTCAAGGTTTAGGTTCAGGTTTGACCTGGTTTCAAACGACGGGTTCATGTCTGACTCGAAGCTTAGGTTCTTGTTTGACCTAGTTTCAAACAACGGGTTCATGTCTGACTCGAAGTTTAGGTTCATGTTTGACCTGGTTTCAAACAACTGGTTCATGTCTGACTCGAAGTTTAGTTTCATGTTTGATCTTAGTTCCAACAACGGGTTAATGTCTGACTCGAAGTTTAGGTTCATGTTTGACCTGGTTTCAAACAACTAGTTCATGTCTGACTCGAAGTTTAGTTTCATGTTTGACCTTAGTTCCAACAACGGGTTAATGTCTGACTCGAAGTTTAGGTTCATGTTTGACCTGGTTTCAAATGACGGGTTCATGTCTGACTTGATGTTTAGGTTCATGTTTGTCCTGGTTTCAAACAACGGGTTCATGTCTGACTCGAAGTTTAGGTTCATGTTTGACCTAGTTTCAAACAACGGGTTCATGTCTGACTCGAAGTTTAGGTTCATGTTTGACCTGGTTTCAAACAACGGGTTCATGTCTGACTCGAAGTTTAAGTTCATGTTTGACCTGGCTTCAAATGACGGGTTCATGTCTGGCTCGAAGTTTAGGTTCATGTTTGACCTGGTTTCAAACAACTGGTTCATGTCTGACTCGAAGTTTAGTTTCATGTTTGACCTTAGTTCCAACAACGGGTTAATGTCTGACTCGATGTTTAGGTTCATGTTTGACCTGGTTTCAAATGACGGGTTCGTGTCTGACTTGATGTTTAGGTTCATGTTTGTCCTGGTTTCAATCAATGGGTTCATGTCTGACTCGAAGTTTAGGTTCATGTTTGACCTAGTTTCAAACAACGGGTTCATGTCTGACTCGAAGTTTAGGTTCATGTTTGACCTGGTTTCAAACAATGGGTTCATGTCTGACTCGAAGTTTAAGTTCATGTTTGACCTGGCTTCAAATGACGGGTTCATGTCTGACTCGGAGTTTAGGTTCATGTTTGATCTGGTTTCAAACAACAGGTTCATGTCTGACTCAAAGTTTAGGTTCGTGTTTGACGTGGTTTCAAACAACGGGTTCATGTCTGACTCGAAGTTTAGGTTCATGTTTGACCTAGTTTCAAACAACGGGTTCATGTCTGACTCGAAGTCTAGGTTCATGTTTAACCTGGTTTCAAACAACGGGTTCATGTCTGACTCGAAGTTTAAGTTCATGTTTGACCTGGCTTCAAATGACGGGTTCATGTCTGACTCGAAGTTAAGGTTCATGTTTAACCTAGTTTCAAACAACGGTTTCATGTCTGACTCAAGGTTTAGGTTCAGGTTTGACCTGGTTTCAAACGACGGGTTCATGTCTGACTCGAAGCTTAGGTTCTTGTTTGACCTAGTTTCAAACAACGGGTTCATGTCTGACTCGAAGTTTAGGTTCATGTTTGACCTGGTTTCAAACAACTGGTTCATGTCTGACTCGAAGTTTAGTTTCATGTTTGATCTTAGTTCCAACAACGGGTTAATGTCTGACTCGAAGTTTAGGTTCATGTTTGACCTGGTTTCAAACAACTAGTTCATGTCTGACTCGAAGTTTAGTTTCATGTTTGACCTTAGTTCCAACAACGGGTTAATGTCTGACTCGAAGTTTAGGTTCATGTTTGACCTGGTTTCAAATGACGGGTTCATGTCTGACTTGATGTTTAGGTTCATGTTTGTCCTGGTTTCAAACAACGGGTTCATGTCTGACTCGAAGTTTAGGTTCATGTTTGACCTAGATTCAAACAACGGGTTCATGTCTGACTCGAAGTTTAGGTTCATGTTTGACCTGGTTTCAAACAACGGGTTCATGTCTGACTCGAAGTTTAAGTTCATGTTTGACCTGGCTTCAAATGACGGGTTCATGTCTGGCTCGAAGTTTAGGTTCATGTTTGACCTGGTTTCAAACAACTGGTTCATGTCTGACTCGAAGTTTAGTTTCATGTTTGACCTTAGTTCCAACAACGGGTTAATGTCTGACTCGATGTTTAGGTTCATGTTTGACCTGGTTTCAAATGACGGGTTCGTGTCTGACTTGATGTTTAGGTTCATGTTTGTCCTGGTTTCAATCAATGGGTTCATGTCTGACTCGAAGTTTAGGTTCATGTTTGACCTAGTTTCAAACAACGGGTTCATGTCTGACTCGAAGTTTAGGTTCATGTTTGACCTGGTTTCAAACAATGGGTTCATGTCTGACTCGAAGTTTAAGTTCATGTTTGACCTGGCTTCAAATGACGGGTTCATGTCTGACTCGGAGTTTAGGTTCATGTTTGATCTGGTTTCAAACAACAGGTTCATGTCTGACTCAAAGTTTAGGTTCGTGTTTGACGTGGTTTCAAACAACGGGTTCATGTCTGACTCGAAGTTTAGGTTCATGTTTGACCTAGTTTCAAACAACGGGTTCATGTCTGACTCGAAGTCTAGGTTCATGTTTAACCTGGTTTCAAACAACGGGTTCATGTCTGACTCGAAGTTTAAGTTCATGTTTGACCTGGCTTCAAATGACGGGTTCATGTCTGACTCGAAGTTAAGGTTCATGTTTAACCTAGTTTCAAACAACGGTTTCATGTCTGACTCAAGGTTTAGGTTCAGGTTTGACCTGGTTTCAAACGACGGGTTCATGTCTGACTCGAAGCTTAGGTTCTTGTTTGACCTAGTTTCAAACAACGGGTTCATGTCTGACTCGAAGTTTAGGTTCATGTTTGACCTGGTTTCAAACAACTGGTTCATGTCTGACTCGAAGTTTAGTTTCATGTTTGATCTTAGTTCCAACAACGGGTTAATGTCTGACTCGAAGTTTAGGTTCATGTTTGACCTGGTTTCAAACAACTAGTTCATGTCTGACTCGAAGTTTAGTTTCATGTTTGACCTTAGTTCCAACAACGGGTTAATGTCTGACTCGAAGTTTAGGTTCATGTTTGACCTGGTTTCAAATGACGGGTTCATGTCTGACTTGATGTTTAGGTTCATGTTTGTCCTGGTTTCAAACAACGGGTTCATGTCTGACTCGAAGTTTAGGTTCATGTTTGACCTAGTTTCAAACAACGGGTTCATGTCTGACTCGAAGTTTAGGTTCATGTTTGACCTGGTTTCAAACAACGGGTTCATGTCTGACTCGAAGTTTAAGTTCATGTTTGACCTGGCTTCAAATGACGGGTTCTTGTCTGGCTCGAAGTTTAGGTTCATGTTTGACCTGGTTTCAAACAACTGGTTCATGTCTGACTCGAAGTTTAGTTTCATGTTTGACCTTAGTTCCAACAACGGGTTAATGTCTGACTCGAAGTTTAGGTTCATGTTTGACCTGGTTTCAAATGACGGGTTCATGTCTGACTTGATGTTTAGGTTCATGTTTGTCCTGGTTTCAATCAACGGGTTCATGTCTGACTCGAAGTTTAGGTTCATGTTTGACTTAGTTTCAAACAACGGGTTCATGTCTGACTCGAAGTTTAGGTTCATGTTTGCCCTGGTTTCAAACAATGGGTTCATGTCTGACTCGAAGTTTAAGTTCATGTTTGACCTGGCTTCAAATGACGGGTTCATGTCTGACTCGGAGTTTAGGTTCATGTTTGATCTGGTTTCAAACAACAGGTTCATGTCTGACTCAAAGTTTAGGTTCGTGTTTGACGTGGTTTCAAACAACGGGTTCATGTCTGACTCGAAGTTTAGGTTCATGTTTGACCTAGTTTCAAACAACGGGTTCATGTCTGACTCGAAGTCTAGGTTCATGTTTAACCTGGTTTCAAACAACGGGTTCATGTCTGACTCGAAGTTTAAGTTCATGTTTGACCTGGCTTCAAATGACGGGTTCATGTCTGACTCGAAGTTAAGGTTCATGTTTAACCTAGTTTCAAACAACGGTTTCATGTCTGACTCAAGGTTTAGGTTCAGGTTTGACCTGGTTTCAAACGACGGGTTCATGTCTGACTCGAAGCTTAGGTTCTTGTTTGACCTGGTTCAAATGACGGGTTCATGTCTGACTCGAAGTTTAGGTTCATGTTTGACCTGGTTTCAAACAACTGGTTCATGTCTGACTCGAAGTTTAGTTTCATGTTTGATATTAGTTCCAACAACGGGTTAATGTCTGACTCGAAGTTTAGGTTCATGTTTGACCTGGTTTCAAACAACTAGTTCATGTCTGACTCGAAGTTTAGTTTCATGTTTGACCTTAGTTCCAACAACGGGTTAATGTCTGACTCGAAGTTTAGGTTCATGTTTGACCTGGTTTCAAATGACGGGTTCATGTCTGACTTGATGTTTAGGTTCATGTTTGTCCTGGTTTCAAACAACGGGTTCATGTCTGACTCGAAGTTTAGGTTCATGTTTGACCTAGTTTCAAACAACGGGTTCATGTCTGACTCGAAGTTTAGGTTCATGTTTGACCTGGTTTCAAACAACGGGTTCATGTCTGACTCGAAGTTTAAGTTCATGTTTGACCTGGCTTCAAATGACAGGTTCATGTCTGGCTCGAAGTTTAGGTTCATGTTTGACCTGGTTTCAAACAACTGGTTCATGTCTGACTTGAAGTTTAGTTTCATGTTTGACCTTAGTTCCAACAACGGGTTAATGTCTGACTCGAAGTTTAGGTTCATGTTTGACCTGGTTTCAAATGACGGGTTCATGTCTGACTTGATGTTTAGGTTCATGTCTGTCCTGGTTTCAAACAACGGGTTCATGTCTGACTCGAAGTTTAGGTTCATGTTTGACCTAGTTTCAAACAACGGGTTCATGTCTGACTCGAAGTTTAGGTTCATGTTTGACCTGGTTTCAAACAACGGGTTCATGTCTGACTCGAAGTTTAAGTTCATGTTTGACCTGGCTTCAAATGACGGGTTCATGTCTGGCTCGAAGTTTAGGTTCATGTTTGACCTGGTTTCAAACAACAGGTTCATGTCTGACTCGAAGTTTAGGTTCATGTTTGACCAGGTTTCAAACAACGGGTTCATGTCTGACTCGAAGTTTAGGTTCATGTTTGACCTGGTTTCAAACAACAGGTTCATGTCTGACTCGAAGTTTAGGTTCATGTTTGACCTAGTTTCAAACAACGGGTTCATGTCTGACTCGAAGTTTAGGTTCATGTCTGACCTGGTTTCAAACAACGGGTTCATGTCTGACTCGAAGTTTAAGTTCATGTTTGACCTGGCTTCGAATGACGGGTTCATGTCTGACTCGACGTTTAGGATCATGTTTGACCTGGTTTCAAACAATGGGTTCATGTCTGACTCGAAGTTTAGGTTCATGTTTGACCTGGTTTCAAACAACGGGTTCATGTCTGACTCGAAGTTTAGGTTCATGTTTGACCTAGTTTCAAACAACGGGTTCATGTTTGATTCAAAGTTTAGGTTCATGTTTGACCTGGTTTCAAACAACTGGTTCATGTCTGACTCGAAGTTTAGTTTCATGTTTGACCTGAGTTCCAACAACGGGTTCATGTTTGACTCGAAGTTTAGGTTCATGTTTGACCTGGTTTCAAACAACGGGTTCATGTGTGACTCGAAGTTTAGGTTCATGTTTGACTTGGTTTCAAACGACGGGTTCATGTCTGACTTGATGTTTAGAATCATGTTTGACCTGGTTTCAATCAATGGGTTCATGTCTAACTCGAAGTTTAGGTTCATGTTTGACCTAGTTTCAAACAACGGGTTCATGTCTGACTCGAAGTTTAGGTTCATGTTTGACCTGGTTTCAAACAATGGGTTCATGTCTGACTCGAAGTTTAAGTTCATGTTTGACCTGGCTTCAAATGACGGGTTCATGTCTGACTCGGAGTTTAGGTTCATGTTTGATCTGGTTTCAAACAACAGGTTCATGTCGGACTCAAAGTTTAGGTTCGTGTTTGACCTGGTTTCAAACAACGGGTTCATGTCTGACTCGAAGTTTAGGTTCATGTTTGACCTAGTTTCAAACAACGGGTTCATGTCTGACTCGAAGTCTAGGTTCATGTTTGACCTGGTTTCAAACAACGGGTTCATGTCTGACTCGAAGTTTATGTTCATGTTTGACCTGGCTTCAAATGACGGGTTCATGTCTGACTCGAAGTTAAGGTTCATGTTTAACCTAGTTTCAAACAACGGGTTCATGTCTGACTCAAGGTTTAGGTTCAGGTTTGACCTGGTTTCAAACGACGGGTTCATGTCTGACTCGAAGCTTAGGTTCTTATTTGACCTGGTTCAAATGACGGGTTCATGTCTGACTCGAAGTTTAGGTTCATGTTTGACCTGGTTTCAAACAACTGGTTCATGTCTGACTCGAAGTTTAGTTTCATGTTTGACCTTAGTTCCAACAACGGGTTAATGTCTGACTCGAAGTTTAGGTTCATGTTTGACCTGGTTTCAAATGACGGGTTCATGTCTGACTTGATGTTTAGGTTCATGTTTGTCCTGGTTTCAAACAACGGGTTCATGTCTGACTCGAAGTTTAGGTTCATGTTTGACCTAGTTTCAAACAACGGGTTCATGTCTGACTCGAAGTTTAGGTTCATGTTTGACCTGGTTTCAAACAACGGGTTCATGTCTGACTCGAAGTTTAAGTTCATGTTTGACCTGGCTTCAAATGACGGGTTCATGTCTGGCTCGAAGTTTAGGTTCATGTTTGACCTGGTTTCAAACAACAGGTTCATGTCTGACTCGAAGTTTAGGTTCATGTTTGACCTGGTTTCAAACAACGGGTTCATGTCTGACTCGAAGTTTAGGTTCAGGTTTGACCTGGTTTCAAACGACGGGTTCATGTCTGACTCGAAGCTTAGGTTCATGTTTGACCTGGTTCGAATGACGGGTTCATGTCTGACTCGAAGTTTAGGTTCATGTTTGACCTGGTTTCAAACAACGGGTTCATGTCTGACTCAAAGTTTAGGTTCATGTTTAACCTGGTTTCAAACGACGGGTTCATGTCTGACTTGATGTTTAGGTTCATGTTTGACCTGGTTTCAAACAACGGGTTCATGTCTGACTCGAAGTTTAGGTTCATGTTTGACCTGGTTTCAAACAACGGGTTCATGTCTGACTCGAAGTTTAGGTTCATGTTTGACCTGGTTTCAAACAACGGGTTCATGTCTGACTCGAAGTTTAGTTTCATGTTTGACCTGAGTTCCAACAACGGGTTCATGTCTGACTCGAAGTTTAGGTTCATGTTTGACCTGGTTTCAAACAACGGGTTCATGTGTGACTCGAAGTTTTGGTTCATGTTTGACCTGGTTTCAAACGACGGGTTCATGTCTGACTTGATGTTTAGAATCATGTTTGACCTGGTTTCAATCAATGGGTTCATGTCTGACTCGAAGTTTAGGTTCATGTTTGACCTAGTTTCAAACAACGGGTTCATGTCTGACTCAAAGTTTAGGTTCATGTCTGACTCAAAGTTTAGGTTCGTGTTTGACCTGGTTTCAAACAACGGGTTCATGTCTGACTCGAAGTTTAGGTTCATGTTTGACCTAGTTTCAAACAACGGGTTCATGTCTGACTCGAAGTCTAGGTTCATGTTTGACCTGGTTTCAAACAACGGGTTCATGTCTGACTCGAAGTTTAAGTTCATGTTTGACCTGGCTTCAAATGACGGGTTCATGTCTGACTCGAAGTTAAGGTTCATGTTTAACCTAGTTTCAAACAACGGGTTCATGTCTGACTCAAGGTTTAGGTTCAGGTTTGACCTGGTTTCAAACGACGGGTTCATGTCTGACTCGAAGCTTAGGTTCTTGTTTGACCTGGTTCAAATGACGGGTTCATGTCTGACTCGAAGTTTAGGTTCATGTTTGACCTGGTTTCAAACAACTGGTTCATGTCTGACTCGAAGTTTAGTTTCATGTTTGACCTTAGTTCCAACAACGGGTTAATGTCTGACTCGAAGTTTAGGTTCATGTTTGACCTGGTTTCAAATGACGGGTTCATGTCTGACTTGATGTTTAGGTTCATGTTTGTCCTGGTTTCAATCAATGGGTTCATGTCTGACTCGAAGTTTAGGTTCATGTTTGACTTAGTTTCAAACAACGGGTTCATGTCTGACTCGAAGTTTAGGTTCATGTTTGCCCTGGTTTCAAACAATGGGTTCATGTCTGACTCGAAGTTTAAGTTCATGTTTGACCTGGCTTCAAATGACGGGTTCATGTCTGACTCGGAGTTTAGGTTCATGTTTGATCTGGTTTCAAACAACAGGTTCATGTCTGACTCAAAGTTTAGGTTCGTGTTTGACGTGGTTTCAAACAACGGGTTCATGTCTGACTCGAAGTTTAGGTTCATGTTTGACCTAGTTTCAAACAACGGGTTCATGTCTGACTCGAAGTCTAGGTTCATGTTTGACCTGGTTTCAAACAACGGGTTCATGTCTGACTCGAAGTTTAAGTTCATGTTTGACCTGGCTTCAAATGACGGGTTCATGTCTGACTCGAAGTTAAGGTTCATGTTTAACCTAGTTTCAAACAACGGTTTCATGTCTGACTCAAGGTTTAGGTTCAGGTTTGACCTGGTTTCAAACGACGGGTTCATGTCTGACTCGAAGCTTAGGTTCTTGTTTGACCTGGTTCAAATGACGGGTTCATGTCTGACTCGAAGTTTAGGTTCATGTTTGACCTGGTTTCAAACAACTGGTTCATGTCTGACTCGAAGTTTAGTTTCATGTTTGATCTTAGTTCCAACAACGGGTTAATGTCTGACTCGAAGTTTAGGTTCATGTTTGACCTGGTTTCAAACAACTAGTTCATGTCTGACTCGAAGTTTAGTTTCATGTTTGACCTTAGTTCCAACAACGGGTTAATGTCTGACTCGAAGTTTAGGTTCATGTTTGACCTGGTTTCAAATGACGGGTTCATGTCTGACTTGATGTTTAGGTTCATGTTTGTCCTGGTTTCAAACAACGGGTTCATGTCTGACTCGAAGTTTAGGTTCATGTTTGACCTAGTTTCAAACAACGGGTTCATGTCTGACTCGAAGTTTAGGTTCATGTTTGACCTGGTTTCAAACAACGGGTTCATGTCTGACTCGAAGTTTAAGTTCATGTTTGACCTGGCTTCAAATGACAGGTTCATGTCTGGCTCGAAGTTTAGGTTCATGTTTGACCTGGTTTCAAACAACTGGTTCATGTCTGACTTGAAGTTTAGTTTCATGTTTGACCTTAGTTCCAACAACGGGTTAATGTCTGACTCGAAGTTTAGGTTCATGTTTGACCTGGTTTCAAATGACGGGTTCATGTCTGACTTGATGTTTAGGTTCATGTCTGTCCTGGTTTCAAACAACGGGTTCATGTCTGACTCGAAGTTTAGGTTCATGTTTGACCTAGTTTCAAACAACGGGTTCATGTCTGACTCGAAGTTTAGGTTCATGTTTGACCTGGTTTCAAACAACGGGTTCATGTCTGACTCGAAGTTTAAGTTCATGTTTGACCTGGCTTCAAATGACGGGTTCATGTCTGGCTCGAAGTTTAGGTTCATGTTTGACCTGGTTTCAAACAACAGGTTCATGTCTGACTCGAAGTTTAGGTTCATGTTTGACCAGGTTTCAAACAACGGGTTCATGTCTGACTCGAAGTTTAGGTTCATGTTTGACCTGGTTTCAAACAACAGGTTCATGTCTGACTCGAAGTTTAGGTTCATGTTTGACCTAGTTTCAAACAACGGGTTCATGTCTGACTCGAAGTTTAGGTTCATGTCTGACCTGGTTTCAAACAACGGGTTCATGTCTGACTCGAAGTTTAAGTTCATGTTTGACCTGGCTTCGAATGACGGGTTCATGTCTGACTCGACGTTTAGGATCATGTTTGACCTGGTTTCAAACAATGGGTTCATGTCTGACTCGAAGTTTAGGTTCATGTTTGACCTGGTTTCAAACAACGGGTTCATGTCTGACTCGAAGTTTAGGTTCATGTTTGACCTAGTTTCAAACAACGGGTTCATGTTTGATTCAAAGTTTAGGTTCATGTTTGACCTGGTTTCAAACAACTGGTTCATGTCTGACTCGAAGTTTAGTTTCATGTTTGACCTGAGTTCCAACAACGGGTTCATGTTTGACTCGAAGTTTAGGTTCATGTTTGACCTGGTTTCAAACAACGGGTTCATGTGTGACTCGAAGTTTAGGTTCATGTTTGACTTGGTTTCAAACGACGGGTTCATGTCTGACTTGATGTTTAGAATCATGTTTGACCTGGTTTCAATCAATGGGTTCATGTCTAACTCGAAGTTTAGGTTCATGTTTGACCTAGTTTCAAACAACGGGTTCATGTCTGACTCGAAGTTTAGGTTCATGTTTGACCTGGTTTCAAACAATGGGTTCATGTCTGACTCGAAGTTTAAGTTCATGTTTGACCTGGCTTCAAATGACGGGTTCATGTCTGACTCGGAGTTTAGGTTCATGTTTGATCTGGTTTCAAACAACAGGTTCATGTCGGACTCAAAGTTTAGGTTCGTGTTTGACCTGGTTTCAAACAACGGGTTCATGTCTGACTCGAAGTTTAGGTTCATGTTTGACCTAGTTTCAAACAACGGGTTCATGTCTGACTCGAAGTCTAGGTTCATGTTTGACCTGGTTTCAAACAACGGGTTCATGTCTGACTCGAAGTTTATGTTCATGTTTGACCTGGCTTCAAATGACGGGTTCATGTCTGACTCGAAGTTAAGGTTCATGTTTAACCTAGTTTCAAACAACGGGTTCATGTCTGACTCAAGGTTTAGGTTCAGGTTTGACCTGGTTTCAAACGACGGGTTCATGTCTGACTCGAAGCTTAGGTTCTTATTTGACCTGGTTCAAATGACGGGTTCATGTCTGACTCGAAGTTTAGGTTCATGTTTGACCTGGTTTCAAACAACTGGTTCATGTCTGACTCGAAGTTTAGTTTCATGTTTGACCTTAGTTCCAACAACGGGTTAATGTCTGACTCGAAGTTTAGGTTCATGTTTGACCTGGTTTCAAATGACGGGTTCATGTCTGACTTGATGTTTAGGTTCATGTTTGTCCTGGTTTCAAACAACGGGTTCATGTCTGACTCGAAGTTTAGGTTCATGTTTGACCTAGTTTCAAACAACGGGTTCATGTCTGACTCGAAGTTTAGGTTCATGTTTGACCTGGTTTCAAACAACGGGTTCATGTCTGACTCGAAGTTTAAGTTCATGTTTGACCTGGCTTCAAATGAAGGGTTCATGTCTGGCTCGAAGTTTAGGTTCATGTTTGACCTGGTTTCAAACAACAGGTTCATGTCTGACTCGAAGTTTAGGTTCATGTTTGACCTGGTTTCAAACAACGGGTTCATGTCTGACTCGAAGTTTAGGTTCAGGTTTGACCTGGTTTCAAACGACGGGTTCATGTCTGACTCGAAGCTTAGGTTCATGTTTGACCTGGTTCAAATGACGGGTTCATGTCTGACTCGAAGTTTAGGTTCATGTTTGACCTGGTTTCAAACAACGGGTTCATGTCTGACTCAAAGTTTAGGTTCATGTTTAACCTGGTTTCAAACGACGGGTTCATGTTTGACTTGATGTTTAGGTTCATGTTTGACCTGGTTTCAAACAACGGGTTCATGTCTGACTCGAAGTTTAGGTTCATGTTTGACCTGGTTTCAAACAACGGGTTCATGTCTGACTCGAAGTTTAGGTTCATGTTTGACCTGGTTTCAAACAACGGGTTCATGTCTGACTCGAAGTTTAGTTTCATGTTTGACCTGAGTTCCAACAACGGGTTCATGTCTGACTCGAAGTTTAGGTTCATGTTTGACCTGGTTTCAAACAACGGGTTCATGTGTGACTCGAAGTTTTGGTTCATGTTTGACCTGGTTTCAAACGACGGGTTCATGTCTGACTTGATGTTTAGAATCATGTTTGACCTGGTTTCAATCAATGGGTTCATGTCTGACTCGAAGTTTAGGTTCATGTTTGACCTAGTTTCAAACAACGGGTTCATGTCTGACTCAAAGTTTAGGTTCATGTCTGACTCAAAGTTTAGGTTCGTGTTTGACCTGGTTTCAAACAACGGGTTCATGTCTGACTCGAAGTTTAGGTTCATGTTTGACCTAGTTTCAAACAACGGGTTCATGTCTGACTCGAAGTCTAGGTTCATGTTTGACCTGGTTTCAAACAACGGGTTCATGTCTGACTCGAAGTTTAAGTTCATGTTTGACCTGGCTTCAAATGACGGGTTCATGTCTGACTCGAAGTTAAGGTTCATGTTTAACCTAGTTTCAAACAACGGGTTCATGTCTGACTCAAGGTTTAGGTTCAGGTTTGACCTGGTTTCAAACGACGGGTTCATGTCTGACTCGAAGCTTAGGTTCTTGTTTGACCTGGTTCAAATGACGGGTTCATGTCTGACTCGAAGTTTAGGTTCATGTTTGACCTGGTTTCAAACAACTGGTTCATGTCTGACTCGAAGTTTAGTTTCATGTTTGACCTTAGTTCCAACAACGGGTTAATGTCTGACTCGAAGTTTAGGTTCATGTTTGACCTGGTTTCAAATGACGGGTTCATGTCTGACTTGATGTTTAGGTTCATGTTTGTCCTGGTTTCAAACAACGGGTTCATGTCTGACTCGAAGTTTAGGTTCATGTTTGACCTAATTTCAAACAACGGGTTCATGTCTGACTCGAAGTTTAGGTTCATGTTTGACCTGGTTTCAAACAACGGGTTCATGTCTGACTCGAAGTTTAAGTTCATGTTTGACCTGGCTTCAAATGACGGGTTCATGTCTGGCTCGAACTTTAGGTTCATGTTTGACCTGGTTTCAAACAACAGGTTCATGTCTGACTCGAAGTTTAGGTTCATGTTTGACCTGGTTTCAAACAACGGGTTCATGTCTGACTCGAAGTTTAGGTTCAGGTTTGACCTGGTTTCAAACGACGGGTTCATGTCTGACTCGAAGCTTAGGTTCATGTTTGACCTGGTTCAGATGACGGGTTCATGTCTGACTCGTAGTTTAGGTTCATGTTTGACCTGGTTTCAAACAACGGGTTCATGTCTGACTCAAAGTTTAGGTTCATGTTTAACCTGGTTGCAAACGACGGGTTCATGTCTGACTTGATGTTTAGGTTCATGTTTGACCTGGTTTCAAACAACGGGTTCATGTCTGACTCGAAGTTTAGGTTCATGTTTGACCTAGTTTCAAACAACGGGTTCATGTCTGACTCAAAGTTTAGGTTCATGTCTGACCTGGTTTCAAACAACGGGTTCATGTCTGACTCGAAGTTTAAGTTCATGTTTAACCTGGCTTCGAATGACGGGTTCATGTCTGACTCGACGTTTAGGATCATGTTTGACCTGGTTTCAAACAACGGGTTCATGTCTGACTCGAAGTTTAGTTTCATGTTTGACCTGAGTTCCAACAACGGGTTCATGTCTGACTCGAAGTTTAGGTTCATGTTTGACCTGGTTTCAAACAACGGGTTCATGTGTGACTCGAAGTTTAGGTTCAGGTTTGACCTGGTTTCAAACGACGGGTTCATGTCTGACTTGATGTTTAGAATCATGTTTGACCAAGTTTCAATCAATGGGTTCATGTCTGACTCGAAGTTTAGGTTCATGTTTGACCTAGTTTCAAACAACGGGTTCATGTCTGACTTAAAGTTTAGGTTCATGTTTGACCTGGTTTCAAACAATGGGTTCATGTCTGACTCGAAGTTTAAGTTCATGTTTGACCTGGCTTCAAATGACGGGTTCATGTCTGACTCGTAGTTTAGGTTCATGTTTGACCTGGTTTCAAACAACGGGTTCATGTCTGACTCGAAGTTTAGGTTCAGGTTTGACCTGGTTTCAAACGACGGGTTCATGTCTGACTCGAAGCTTAGGTTCATGTTTGACCTGGTTCAAATGACGGGTTCATGTCTGACTCGAAGTTTAGGTTCATGTTTGACCTGGTTTCAAACAACGGGTTCATGTCTGACTCAAAGTTTAGGTTCATGTTTAACCTGGTTTCAAACGACGGGTTCATGTTTGACTTGATGTTTAGGTTCATGTTTGACCTGGTTTCAAACAACGGGTTCATGTCTGACTCGAAGTTTAGGTTCATGTTTGACCTGGTTTCAAACAACGGGTTCATGTCTGACTCGAAGTTTAGGTTCATGTTTGACCTGGTTTCAAACAACGGTTTCATGTCTGACTCGAAGTTTAGTTTCATGTTTGACCTGAGTTCCAACAACGGGTTCATGTCTGACTCGAAGTTTAGGTTCATGTTTGACCTGGTTTCAAACAACGGGTTCATGTGTGACTCGAAGTTTTGGTTCATGTTTGACCTGGTTTCAAACGACGGGTTCATGTCTGACTTGATGTTTAGAATCATGTTTGACCTGGTTTCAATCAATGGGTTCATGTCTGACTCGAAGTTTAGGTTCATGTTTGACCTAGTTTCAAACAACGGGTTCATGTCTGACTCAAAGTTTAGGTTCATGTCTGACTCAAAGTTTAGGTTCGTGTTTGACCTGGTTTCAAACAACGGGTTCATGTCTGACTTGAAGTTTAGGTTCATGTTTGACCTAGTTTCAAACAACGGGTTCATGTCTGACTCGAAGTCTAGGTTCATGTTTGACCTGGTTTCAAACAACGGGTTCATGTCTGACTCGAAGTTTAAGTTCATGTTTGACCTGGCTTCAAATGACGGGTTCATGTCTGACTCGAAGTTAAGGTTCATGTTTAACCTAGTTTCAAACAACGGGTTCATGTCTGACTCAAGGTTTAGGTTCAGGTTTGACCTGGTTTCAAACGACGGGTTCATGTCTGACTCGAAGCTTAGGTTCTTGTTTGACCTGGTTCAAATGACGGGTTCATGTCTGACTCGAAGTTTAGGTTCATGTTTGACCTGGTTTCAAACAACTGGTTCATGTCTGACTCGAAGTTTAGTTTCATGTTTGACCTTAGTTCCAACAACGGGTTAATGTCTGACTCGAATTTTAGGTTCATGTTTGACCTGGTTTCAAATGACGGGTTCATGTCTGACTTGATGTTTAGGTTCATGTTTGTCCTGGTTTCAAACAACGGGTTCATGTCTGACTCGAAGTTTAGGTTCATGTTTGACCTAATTTCAAACAACGGGTTCATGTCTGACTCGAAGTTTAGGTTCATGTTTGACCTGGTTTCAAACAACGGGTTCATGTCTGACTCGAAGTTTAAGTTCATGTTTGACCTGGCTTCAAATGACGGGTTCATGTCTGGCTCGAACTTTAGGTTCATGTTTGACCTGGTTTCAAACAACAGGTTCATGTCTGACTCGAAGTTTAGGTTCATGTTTGACCTGGTTTCAAACAACGGGTTCATGTCTGACTCGAAGTTTAGGTTCAGGTTTGACCTGGTTTCAAACGACGGGTTCATATCTGACTCGAAGCTTAGGTTCTTGTTTGACCTGGTTCAAATGACGGGTTCATGTCTGACTCGAAGTTTAGGTTCATGTTTGACCTGGTTTCAAACAACTGGTTCATGTCTGACTCGAAGTTTAGTTTCATGTTTGACCTTAGTTCCAACAACGGGTTAATGTCTGACTCGAATTTTAGGTTCATGTTTGACCTGGTTTCAAATGACGGGTTCATGTCTGACTTGATGTTTAGGTTCATGTTTGTCCTGGTTTCAAACAACGGGTTCATGTCTGACTCGAAGTTTAGGTTCATGTTTGACCTAATTTCAAACAACGGGTTCATGTCTGACTCGAAGTTTAGGTTCATGTTTGACCTGGTTTCAAACAACGGGTTCATGTCTGACTCGAAGTTTAAGTTCATGTTTGACCTGGCTTCAAATGACGGGTTCATGTCTGGCTCGAACTTTAGGTTCATGTTTGACCTGGTTTCAAACAACAGGTTCATGTCTGACTCGAAGTTTAGGTTCATGTTTGACCTGGTTTCAAACAACAGGTTCATGTCTGACTCGACGTTTAGGATCATGTTTGACCTGGTTTCAAACAACGGGTTCATGTCTGACTCGAAGTTTAGTTTCATGTTTGACCTGAGTTCCAACAACGGGTTCATGTCTGACTCGAAGTTTAGGTTCATGTTTGACCTGGTTTCAAACAACGGGTTCATGTGTGACTCGAAGTTTAGGTTCAGGTTTGACCTGGTTTCAAACGACGGGTTCATGTCTGACTTGATGTTTAGAATCATGTTTGACCAAGTTTCAATCAATGGGTTCATGTCTGACTCGAAGTTTAGGTTCATGTTTGACCTAGTTTCAAACAACGGGTTCATGTCTGACTTAAAGTTTAGGTTCATGTTTGACCTGGTTTCAAACAATGGGTTCATGTCTGACTCGAAGTTTAAGTTCATGTTTGACCTGGCTTCAAATGACGGGTTCATGTCTGACTCGTAGTTTAGGTTCATGTTTGACCTGGTTTCAAACAACGGGTTCATGTCTGACTCGAAGTTTAGGTTCAGGTTTGACCTGGTTTCAAACGACGGGTTCATGTCTGACTCGAAGCTTAGGTTCATGTTTGACCTGGTTCAAATGACGGGTTCATGTCTGACTCGAAGTTTAGGTTCATGTTTGACCTGGTTTCAAACAACGGGTTCATGTCTGACTCAAAGTTTAGGTTCATGTTTAACCTGGTTTCAAACGACGGGTTCATGTTTGACTTGATGTTTAGGTTCATGTTTGACCTGGTTTCAAACAACGGGTTCATGTCTGACTCGAAGTTTAGGTTCATGTTTGACCTGGTTTCAAACAACGGGTTCATGTCTGACTCGAAGTTTAGGTTCATGTTTGACCTGGTTTCAAACAACGGTTTCATGTCTGACTCGAAGTTTAGTTTCATGTTTGACCTGAGTTCCAACAACGGGTTCATGTCTGACTCGAAGTTTAGGTTCATGTTTGACCTGGTTTCAAACAACGGGTTCATGTGTGACTCGAAGTTTTGGTTCATGTTTGACCTGGTTTCAAACGACGGGTTCATGTCTGACTTGATGTTTAGAATCATGTTTGACCTGGTTTCAATCAATGGGTTCATGTCTGACTCGAAGTTTAGGTTCATGTTTGACCTAGTTTCAAACAACGGGTTCATGTCTGACTCAAAGTTTAGGTTCATGTCTGACTCAAAGTTTAGGTTCGTGTTTGACCTGGTTTCAAACAACGGGTTCATGTCTGACTTGAAGTTTAGGTTCATGTTTGACCTAGTTTCAAACAACGGGTTCATGTCTGACTCGAAGTCTAGGTTCATGTTTGACCTGGTTTCAAACAACGGGTTCATGTCTGACTCGAAGTTTAAGTTCATGTTTGACCTGGCTTCAAATGACGGGTTCATGTCTGACTCGAAGTTAAGGTTCATGTTTAACCTAGTTTCAAACAACGGGTTCATGTCTGACTCAAGGTTTAGGTTCAGGTTTGACCTGGTTTCAAACGACGGGTTCATGTCTGACTCGAAGCTTAGGTTCTTGTTTGACCTGGTTCAAATGACGGGTTCATGTCTGACTCGAAGTTTAGGTTCATGTTTGACCTGGTTTCAAACAACTGGTTCATGTCTGACTCGAAGTTTAGTTTCATGTTTGACCTTAGTTCCAACAACGGGTTAATGTCTGACTCGAATTTTAGGTTCATGTTTGACCTGGTTTCAAATGACGGGTTCATGTCTGACTTGATGTTTAGGTTCATGTTTGTCCTGGTTTCAAACAACGGGTTCATGTCTGACTCGAAGTTTAGGTTCATGTTTGACCTAATTTCAAACAACGGGTTCATGTCTGACTCGAAGTTTAGGTTCATGTTTGACCTGGTTTCAAACAACGGGTTCATGTCTGACTCGAAGTTTAAGTTCATGTTTGACCTGGCTTCAAATGACGGGTTCATGTCTAGCTCGAACTTTAGGTTCATGTTTGACCTGGTTTCAAACAACAGGTTCATGTCTGACTCGAAGTTTAGGTTCATGTTTGACCTGGTTTCAAACAACGGGTTCATGTCTGACTCGAAGTTTAGGTTCAGGTTTGACCTGGTTTCAAACGACGGGTTCATGTCTGACTCGAAGCTTAGGTTCATGTTTGACCTGGTTCAGATGACGGGTTCATGTCTGACTCGTAGTTTAGGTTCATGTTTGACCTGGTTTCAAACAACGGGTTCATGTCTGACTCAAAGTTTAGGTTCATGTTTAACCTGGTTGCAAACGACGGGTTCATGTCTGACTTGATGTTTAGGTTCATGTTTGACCTGGTTTCAAACAACGGGTTCATGTCTGACTCGAAGTTTAGGTTCATGTTTGACCTAGTTTCAAACAACGGGTTCATGTCTGACTCAAAGTTTAGGTTCATGTCTGACCTGGTTTCAAACAACGGGTTCATGTCTGACTCGAAGTTTAAGTTCATGTTTAACCTGGCTTCGAATGACGGGTTCATGTCTGACTCGACGTTTAGGATCATGTTTGACCTGGTTTCAAACAACGGGTTCATGTCTGACTCGAAGTTTAGGTTCATGTTTGACCTGGTTTCAAACAACGGGTTCATGTCTGACTCGAAGTTTAGGTTCATGTTTGACCTGGTTTCAAACAACGGGTTCATGTCTGACTCGAAGTTTAGTTTCATGTTTGACCTGAGTTCCAACAACGGGTTCATGTCTGACTCGAAGTTTAGGTTCATGTTTGACCTGGTTTCAAACAACGGGTTCATGTGTGACTCGAAGTTTAGGTTCAGGTTTGACCTGGTTTCAAACGACGGGTTCATGTCTGACTTGATGTTTAGAATCATGTTTGACCAAGTTTCAATCAATGGGTTCATGTCTGACTCGAAGTTTAGGTTCATGTTTGACCTAGTTTCAAACAACGGGTTCATGTCTGACTTAAAGTTTAGGTTCATGTTTGACCTGGTTTCAAACAATGGGTTCATGTCTGACTCGAAGTTTAAGTTCATGTTTGACCTGGCTTCAAATGACGGGTTCATGTCTGACTCGTAGTTTAGGTTCATGTTTGATCTGGTTTCAAACAACAGGTTCATGTCTGACTCAAAGTTTAGGTTCGCGTTTGACCTGGTTTCAAACAATGGGTTCATGTCTGACTCGAAGTTTAGGGTCATGTTTCACCTAGTTTCAAACAACGGGTTCAAGTCTGACTCGAAGTTTAGTTTCATGTTTGACCTGAGTTCCAACAACGGGTTCATGTCTGACTCGAAGTTTAGGTTCATGTTTGACCTGGTTTCAAACAATGGGTTCATGTCTGACTCGAAGTTTAGGTTCATATTTGACCTGGTTTCAAACAACGGGTTCATGTCTGACTTGATGTTTAGGTTCATGTTTGTCCTGGTTTCAAACAACGGGTTCATGTCTGACTCGAAGTTTAGGGTCATGTCTGACCTAGTTTCAAACAACGGGTTCATGTCTGACTCGAAGTCTAGGTTCATGTTTGACTTGGTTTCAAACAACGGGTTCATGTCTGACTCGAAGTTTAAGTTCATGTTTGACCTGGCTTCAAATGACGGGTTCATGTCTGACTCGAAGTTTAGGTTCATGTTTGACCTGGTTTCAAACAAGAGGTTCATGTCTGACTCGAAGTTTAGGTTCATGTTTAACCTGGTTTCAAACAACGAGTTCATGTCTGACTCAAAGTTTAGGTTCAGGTTTGAACTGGTTTCAAACGACGGGTTCATGTCTGACTCGAAACTTAGGTTCATATTTGACCTGGTTCAAATGACGGGTTCATGTCTGACTCGAAGTTTAGGTTCATGTTTGACCTGGTTTCAAACAACAGGTTCATGTCTGACTCAAAGTTTAGTTTCATGTTTGACCTGAGTTCCAACAACGGGTTCATGTCTGACTCGAAGTTTAGATTCATGTTTGACCTGGTTTCAAACGACGGGTTCATGTCTGACTTGATGTTTAGGTTCATGTTTGTCCTGGTTTCAAACAACGGGTTCATGTCTGACTCGAAGTTTAGGTTCATGTTTGACCTAGTTTCAAACAACGGGTTCATGTCTGACTCGAAGTTTAGGTTCATGTTTGACCTGGTTTTAAACAACGGGTTCATGTCTAACTCGAAGTTTAAGTTCATGTTTGACCTGGTTTCAAATGACGGGTTCATGTCTGACTCGAAGTTTAGATTCATGTTTGACCTGGTTTCAAACAAGAGGTTCATGTCTGACTCGAAGTTTAGGTTCATGTTTGACCTGGTTTCAAACAACGGGTTCATGTCTGACTCGAAGTTTAGGTTCAGGTTTGACCTGGTTTCAAACGACGGGTTCATGTCTGACTCGAAGCTTAGGTTCATGTTTGACCTGGTTCAAATGACGGGTTCATGTCTGACTAGAAGTTTAGGTTGATGTTTGACCTGGTTTCAAACAACGGGTTCATGTCTGACTCAAGGTTTAGGTTCATGTTTGACCTGGTTTCAAACGACGGGTTCATGTCTGACTTGATTTTTAGGTTCATGTTTGACCTGGTTTCAAACAACGGGTTCATGTCTGACTCGAAGTTTCGGTTCATGTTTGACCTAGTTTCAAACAACGGGTTCATGTCTGACTCGAAGTTTAGGTTCATGTTTGACCTGGTTTCAAACAACGGGTTCATGTCTGACTCGAAGTTTAAGTTTATGTTTGACCTGGCTTCGAATGACGGGTTCATGTCTGACTCGACGTTTAGGATCATGTTTGACCTGGTTTCAAACAACGGGTTCATGTCTGACTCGAAGTTTAGGTTCATGTTTAACCTTGTTTCAAACGACGGGTTCATGTCTGACTCGATGTTTAGGTTCATGTTTGACCTGGTTTCAAACAACGGGTTAATGTGTGACTCGAAGTTTAGGTTCATGTTTGACCTAGTTTCAAACAACGGGTTCATGTCTGACTCGAAGTTTAAGTTCATGTTTGACCTGGTTTCAAACAACGGGTTAATGTCTGACTCGAAGTTTAGGTTCATGTTTGACCTAGTTTCAAACAACGGGTTCATGTTTGATTCGAAGTATAGGTTCATGTTTGACCTGGTTTCAAACAACGGGTTCATGTCTAACTCGAAGTTTAGTTTCATGTTTGACCTGAGTTCCAACAACGAGTTCATGTCTGACTCGAAGTTTAGGTTCATGTTTAACCTGGTTTCAAACAACGGGTTCATGTCTGACTCAAAGTTTAGGTTCAGGTTTGACCTGGTTTCAAACGACGGGTTCATGTCTAACTCGAAACTTAGGTTCATATTTGACCTGGTTCAAATGCCGGGTTCATGTCTGACTCGAAGTTTAGGTTCATGTTTGACCTGGATTCAAACAACTGGTTCATGTCTGACTCGAAGTTTAGTTTCATGTTTGACCTGGTTTCAAACAACGGGTTCATGTTTGACTCGAAGTTTCGGTTCATGTTTGACCTAGTTTCAAACGACGGGTTCATGTCTGACTCGAAGTTTAGGTTCATGTTTGACCTGGTTTCAAACAACGGGTTCATGTCTGATTCGAAGTTTAAGTTCATGTTTGACCTGGCTTCGAATGACGGGTTCATGTCTGACTCGACGTTTAGGTTCATGTTTGACCTGGTTTCAAACAACGGGTTCATGTCTGACTCGAAGTTTAAGTTCATGTTTGACCTGGTTTCAAATGAAGGGTTCATGTCTGACTCGAAGTTTAGGTTCATGTTTGACCTGGTTTCAAACAACGGGTTCATGTCTGACTCGAAGTTTAGGTTCAGGTTTGACCTGGTTTCAAACGACGGGTTCATGTCTGACTCGAAGCTTAGGTTCATGTTTGACCTGGTTCAAATGACGGGTTCATGTCTGACTAGAAGTTTAGGTTCATGTTTGACCTGGTTTCAAACAACGGGTTCATGTCTGACTCAAAGTTTAGGTTCATGTTTGACCTGGTTTCAAACGACGGGTTCATGTCTGACTTGATGTTTAGGTTCATGTTTGACCTGGTTTCAAACAACGGGTTCATGTCTGACTCGAAGTTTCGGTTCATGTTTGACCTAGTTTCAAACAACGTGTTCATGTCTGACTCGAAGTTTAGGTTCATGTTTGACCTGGTTTCAAACAACGGGTTCATGTCTGACTCGAAGTTTAAGTTCATGTTTGACCTGGCTTCGAATGACGGGTTCATGTCTGACTCGACGTTTAGGATCATGTTTGACCTGGTTTCAAACAACGGGTTCATGTCTGACTCGAAGTTTAGGTTCATGTTTAACCTTGTTTCAAACGACGGGTTCATGTCTGACTCGATGTTTAGGTTCATGTTTGACCTGGTTTCAAACAACGGGTTAATGTGTGACTCGAAGTTTAGGTTCATGTTTGACCTAGTTTCAAACAACGGGTTCATGTCTGACTCGAAGTTTAAGTTCATGTTTGACCTGGTTTCAAACAACGGGTTAATGTCTGACTCGAAGTTTAGGTTCATGTTTGACCTAGTTTCAAACAACGGGTTCATGTTTGATTCGAAGTATAGGTTCATGTTTGACCTGGTTTCAAACAACGGGTTCATGTCTAACTCGAAGTTTAGTTTCATGTTTGACCTGAGTTCCAACAACGAGTTCATGTCTGACTCGAAGTTTAGGTTCATGTTTAACCTGGTTTCAAACAACGGGTTCATGTCTGACTCAAAGTTTAGGTTCAGGTTTGACCTGGTTTCAAACGACGGGTTCATGTCTAACTCGAAACTTAGGTTCATATTTGACCTGGTTCAAATGCCGGGTTCATGTCTGACTCGAAGTTTAGGTTCATGTTTGACCTGGATTCAAACAACTGGTTCATGTCTGACTCGAAGTTTAGTTTCATGTTTGACCTGGTTTCAAACAACGGGTTCATGTCTGACTCGAAGTTTCGGTTCATGTTTGACCTAGTTTCAAACAACGGGTTCATGTCTGACTCGAAGTTTAGGTTCATGTTTGACCTGGTTTCAAACAACGGGTTCATGTCTGATTCGAAGTTTAAGTTCATGTTTGACCTGGCTTCGAATGACGGGTTCATGTCTGACTCGACGTTTAGGTTCATGTTTGACCTGGTTTCAAACAACGGGTTCATGTCTGACTCGAAGTTTAAGTTCATGTTTGACCTGGTTTCAAATGAAGGGTTCATGTCTGACTCGAAGTTTAGGTTCATGTTTGACCTGGTTTCAAACAACGGGTTCATGTCTGACTCAAAGTTTAGGTTCAGGTTTGACCTGGTTTCAAACGACGGGTTCATGTCTGACTCGAAGCTTAGGTTCATGTTTGACCTGGTTCAAATGACGGGTTCATGTCTGACTAGAAGTTTAGGTTCATGTTTGACCTGGTTTCAAACAACGGGTTCACGTCTGACTCAAAGTTTAGGTTCATGTTTGACCTGGTTTCAAACGACGGGTTCATGTCTGACTTGATGTTTAGGTTCATGTTTGACCTGGTTTCAAACAACGGGTTCATGTCTGACTCGAAGTTTCGGTTCATGTTTGACCTAGTTTCAAACAACGTGTTCATGTCTGACTCGAAGTTTAGGTTCATGTTTGACCTGGTTTCAAACAACGGGTTCATGTCTGACTCGAAGTTTAAGTTCATGTTTGACCTGGCTTCGAATGACGGGTTCATGTCTGACTCGACGTTTAGGATCATGTTTGACCTGGTTTCAAACAACGGGTTCATGTCTGACTCGAAGTTTAGGTTCATGTTTAACCTTGTTTCAAACGACGGGTTCATGTCTGGCTCGATGTTTAGGTTCATGTTTGACCTGGTTTCAAACAACGGGTTCATGTGTGACTCGAAGTTTAGGTTCATGTTTGACCTAGTTTGAAACAACGGGTTCATGTCTGACTCGAAGTTTAAGTTCATGTTTGACCTGGTTTCAAACAACGGGTTCATGTCTGACTCGAAGTTTAGGTTCATGTTTGACCTAGTTTCAAACAACGGGTTCATGTTTGATTCGAAGTATAGGTTCATGTTTGACCTGGTTTCAAACAACGGGTTCATGTCTGACCCGAAGTTTAGTTTCATGTTTGACCTGAGTTCCAACAACGGGTTCATGTCTGACTCGAAGTTTAGGTTCATGTTTAACCTGGTTTCAAACAACGGGTTCATGTCTGACTCAATGTTTAGGTTCAGGTTTGACCTGGATTCAAACAACTGGTTCATGTCTGACTCGAAGTTTAGTTTCATGTTTGACCTGGTTTCAAACAACGGGTTCATGTCTGACTCGAAGTTTCGGTTCATGTTTGACCTAGTTTCAAACAATGGGTTCATGTTTGACTCGAAGTTTGGTTTCATGTTTGACCTGAGTTCCAACAACGGGTTCATGTCTGACTCGAACTTTAGGTTCATGTTTGACCTGGTTTCAAACGACGGGTTCATGTCTGACTCGAAGTTTAAGTTCATGTTTGACCTGGTTTCAAATGACGGGTTCATGTCTGACTCGAAGTTTAGGTTCATGTTTGACCTGGTTTCAAACAACAGGTTCATGTCTGACTCGAAGTTTAGGTTCATGTTTGACCTGGCTTCAAACAACGGGTTCATGTCTGACTCGAAGTTTAGGTTCAGGTTTGACCTGGTTTCAAACGACGGGTTCATGTCTGACTTGAAGCTTAGGTTCATGTTTGACCTGGTTCAAATGACGGGTTCATGTCTGACTAGAAGTTTAGGTTCATGTTTGACCTGGTTTCAAACAACGGGTTCATGTCTGACTCAAAGTTTAGGTTCATGTTTGACCTGGTTTCAAACGACAGGTTCATGTCTGACTTGATGTTTAGGTTCATGTTTGGCCTGGTTTCAAACAATGGGTTCATGTCTGACTCGAAGTTTCGGTTCATGTTTGACCTAGTTTCAAACAACGGGTTCATGTCTGACTCGAAGTTTAGGTTCATGTTTGACCTGGTTTCAAACAACGGGTTCATGTCTGACTCGAAGTTTAAGTTCATGTTTGACCTGGCTTCGAATGACGGGTTCATGTCTGACTCGACGTTTAGGATCATGTTTGACCTGGTTTCAAACAACGGGTTCATGTCTGACTCGAAGTTTATGTTCATGTTTAACCTTGTTTCAAACGACGGGTTCATGTCTGGCTCGATGTTTAGGTTCATGTTTGACCTGGTTTCAAACAACGGGTTCATGTGTGACTCGAAGTTTAGGTTCATGTTTGACCTAGTTTGAAACAACGGGTTCATGTCTGACTCGAAGTTTAAGTTCATGTTTGACCTGGTTTCAAACAACGGGTTCATGTCTGACTCGAAGTTTAGGTTCATGTTTGACCTAGTTTCAAACAACGGGTTCATGTTTGATTCGAAGTATAGGTTCATGTTTGACCTGGTTTCAAACAACGGGTTCATGTCTGACTCGAAGTTTAGTTTCATGTTTGACCTGAGTTCCAACAACGGGTTCATGTCTGACTCGAAGTTTAGGTTCATGTTTAACCTGGTTTCAAACAACGGGTTCATGTCTGACTCAAAGTTTAGGTTCAGGTTTGACCTGGATTCAAACAACTGGTTCATGTCTGACTCGAAGTTTAGTTTCATGTTTGACCTGGTTTCAAACAACGGGTTCATGTCTGACTCGATGTTTCGGTTCATGTTTGACCTAGTTTCAAACAACGGGTTCATGTCTGACTCGAAGTTTAGTTTCATGTTTGACCTGAGTTCCAACGACGGGTTCATGTCTGACTCGAAGTTTAGGTTCATGTTTGACCTGGTTTCAAACAACGGGTTCATGTCTGATTCGAAGTTTAAGTTCATGTTTGACCTGGCTTCGAATGACGGGTTCATGTCTGACTCGACGTTTAGGTTCATGTTTGACCTGGTTTCAAACAACGGGTTCATGTCTGACTCGAAGTTTAAGTTCATGTTTGACCTGGTTTCAAATGAAGGGTTCATGTCTGACTCGAAGTTTAGGTTCATGTTTGACCTGGTTTCAAACAACGGGTTCATGTCTGACTCGAAGTTTAGGTTCAGGTTTGACCTGGTTTCAAACGACGGGTTCATGTCTGACTCGAACCTTAGGTTCATGTTTGACCTGGTTCAAATGACGGTTTCATGTCTGACTAGAAGTTTAGGTTCATGTTTGACCTGGTTTCAAACAACGGGTTCATGTCTGACTCAAAGTTTAGGTTCATGTTTGACCTGGTTTCAAACGACGGGTTCATGTCTGACTTGATGTTTAGGTTCATGTTTGACCTGGTTTCAAACAACGGGTTCATGTCTGACTCGAAGTTTCGGTTCATGTTTGACCTAGTTTCAAACAACGTGTTCATGTCTGACTCGAAGTTTAGGTTCATGTTTGACCTGGTTTCAAACAACGGGTTCATGTCTGACTCGAAGTTTAAGTTCATGTTTGACCTGGCTTCGAATGACGGGTTCATGTCTGACTCGACGTTTAGGATCATGTTTGACCTGGTTTCAAACAACGGGTTCATGTCTGACTCGAAGTTTAGGTTCATGTTTAACCTTGTTTCAAACGACGGGTTCATGTCTGGCTCGATGTTTAGGTTCATGTTTGACCTGGTTTCAAACAACGGGTTCATGTGTGACTCGAAGTTTAGGTTCATGTTTGACCTAGTTTGAAACAACGGGTTCATGTCTGACTCGAAGTTTAAGTTCATGTTTGACCTGGTTTCAAACAACGGGTTCATGTCTGACTCGAAGTTTAGGTTCATGTTTGACCTAGTTTCAAACAACGGGTTCATGTTTGATTCGAAGTATAGGTTCATGTTTCACCTGGTTTCAAACAACGGGTTCATGTCTGACCCGAAGTTTAGTTTCATGTTTGACCTGAGTTCCAACAACGGGTTCATGTCTGACTCGAAGTTTAGGTTCATGTTTAACCTGGTTTCAAACAACGGGTTCATGTCTGACTCAATGTTTAGGTTCAGGTTTGACCTGGATTCAAACAACTGGTTCATGTCTGACTCGAAGTTTAGTTTCATGTTTGACCTGGTTTCAAACAACGGGTTCATGTCTGACTCGAAGTTTCGGTTCATGTTTGACCTAGTTTCAAACAATGGGTTCATGTTTGACTCGAAGTTTGGTTTCATGTTTGACCTGAGTTCCAACAACGGGTTCATGTCTGACTCGAACTTTAGGTTCATGTTTGACCTGGTTTCAAACGACGGGTTCATGTCTGACTCGAAGTTTAAGTTCATGTTTGACCTGGTTTCAAATGACGGGTTCATGTCTGACTCGAAGTTTAGGTTCATGTTTGACCTGGTTTCAAACAACAGGTTCATGTCTGACTCGAAGTTTAGGTTCATGTTTGACCTGGCTTCAAACAACGGGTTCATGTCTGACTCGAAGTTTAGGTTCAGGTTTGACCTGGTTTCAAACGACGGGTTCATGTCTGACTTGAAGCTTAGGTTCATGTTTGACCTGGTTCAAATGACGGGTTCATGTCTGACTAGAAGTTTAGGTTCATGTTTGACCTGGTTTCAAACAACGGGTTCATGTCTGACTCAAAGTTTAGGTTCATGTTTGACCTGGTTTCAAACGACAGGTTCATGTCTGACTTGATGTTTAGGTTCATGTTTGGCCTGGTTTCAAACAACGGGTTCATGTCTGACTCGAAGTTTCGGTTCATGTTTGACCTAGTTTCAAACAACGGGTTCATGTCTGACTCGAAGTTTAGGTTCATGTTTGACTTGGTTTCAAACAACGGGTTCATGTCTGACTCGAAGTTTAAGTTCATGTTTGACCTGGCTTCGAATGACGGGTTCATGTCTGACTCGACGTTTAGGATCATGTTTGACCTGGTTTCAAACAACGGGTTCATGTCTGACTCGAAGTTTATGTTCATGTTTAACCTTGTTTCAAACGACGGGTTCATGTCTGGCTCGATGTTTAGGTTCATGTTTGACCTGGTTTCAAACAACGGGTTCATGTGTGACTCGAAGTTTAGGTTCATGTTTGACCTAGTTTGAAACAACGGGTTCATGTCTGACTCGAAGTTTAAGTTCATGTTTGACCTGGTTTCAAACAACGGGTTCATGTCTGACTCGAAGTTTAGGTTCATGTTTGACCTAGTTTCAAACAACGGGTTCATGTTTGATTCGAAGTATAGGTTCATGTTTGACCTGGTTTCAAACAACGGGTTCATGTCTGACTCGAAGTTTAGTTTCATGTTTGACCTGAGTTCCAACAACGGGTGCATGTCTGACTCGAAGTTTAGGTTCATGTTTAACCTGGTTTCAAACAACGGGTTCATGTCTGACTCAAAGTTTAGGTTCAGGTTTGACCTGGATTCAAACAACTGGTTCATGTCTGACTCGAAGTTTAGTTTCATGTTTGACCTGGTTTCAAACAACGGGTTCATGTCTGACTCGATGTTTCGGTTCATGTTTGACCTAGTTTCAAACAACGGGTTCATGTCTGACTCGAAGTTTAGTTTCATGTTTGACCTGAGTTCCAACGACGGGTTCATGTCTGACTAGAAGTTTAGGTTCATGTTTGACCTGGTTTCAAACAACGGGTTCATGTCTGACTCAAAGTTTAGGTTCATGTTTGACCTGGTTTCAAACGACGGGTTCATCTCTGACTTGATGTTTAGGTTCATGTTTGACCTGGTTTCAAACAACGGGTTCATGTCTGACTCGAAGTTTCGGTTCATGTTTGACCTAGTTTCAAACAACGGGTTCATGTCTGACTCGAAGTTTAGGTTCATGTTTGACCTGGTTTCAAACAACAGGTTCATGTCTGACTCGAAGTTTAGGTTCATGTTTGACCTGGTTTCAAACGACGGGTTCATGTCTGACTCGAAGTTTAGGTTCAGGTTTGACCTGGTTTCAAACGACGGGTTCATGTTTGACTCGAAGCTTAGGTTCATGTTTGACCTGGTTCAAATGACGGGTTCATGTCTGACTAGAAGTTTAGGTTCATGTTTGACCTGGTTTCAAACAACGGGTTCATGTCTGACTCAAAGTTTAGGTTCATGTTTGACCTAGTTTGAAACAACGGGTTCATGTCTGACTCGAAGTTTAAGTTCATGTTTGACCTGGTTTCAAACAACGGGTTCATGTCTGACTCGAAGTTTAGGTTCATGTTTGACCTAGTTTCAAACAACGGGTTCATGTTTGATTCGAAGTATAGGTTCATGTTTGACCTGGTTTCAAACAACGGGTTCATGTCTGACTCGAAGTTTAGTTTCATGTTTGACCTGAGTTCCAACAACGGGTTCATGTCTGACTCGAAGTTTAGGTTCATGTTTAACCTGGTTTCAAACAACGGGTTCATGTCTGACTCAAAGTTTAGGTTCAGGTTTGACCTGGATTCAAACAACTGGTTCATGTCTGACTCGAAGTTTAGTTTCATGTTTGACCTGGTTTCAAACAACGGGTTCATGTCTGACTCGATGTTTCGGTTCATGTTTGACCTAGTTTCAAACAACGGGTTCATGTCTGACTCGAAGTTTAGTTTCATGTTTGACCTGAGTTCCAACGACGGGTTCATGTCTGACTAGAAGTTTAGGTTCATGTTTGACCTGGTTTCAAACAACGGGTTCATGTCTGACTCAAAGTTTAGGTTCATGTTTGACCTGGTTTCAAACGACGGGTTCATCTCTGACTTGATGTTTAGGTTCATGTTTGACCTGGTTTCAAACAACGGGTTCATGTCTGACTCGAAGTTTCGGTTCATGTTTGACCTAGTTTCAAACAACGGGTTCATGTCTGACTCGAAGTTTAGGTTCATGTTTGACCTGGTTTCAAACAACAGGTTCATGTCTGACTCGAAGTTTAGGTTCATGTTTGACCTGGTTTCAAACGACGGGTTCATGTCTGACTCGAAGTTTAGGTTCAGGTTTGACCTGGTTTCAAACGACGGGTTCATGTCTGACTCGAAGCTTAGGTTCATGTTTGACCTGGTTCAAATGACAGGTTCATGTCTGACTAGAAGTTTAGGTTCATGTTTGACCTGGTTTCAAACAACGGGTTCATGTCTGACTCAAAGTTTAGGTTCATGTTTGACCTGGTTTCAAACGACGGGTTCATGTCTGACTTGATGTTTAGGTTCATGTTTGACCTGGTTTCAAACAACGGGTTCATGTCTGACTCAAAAGTTCGGTTCATGTTTGACCTAGTTTCAAACAACGGGTTCATGTCTGACTCGAAGTTTAGGTTCATGTTTGACCCAGTTTCAAACAACAGGTTCATGTCTGACTCGAAGTTTAGGTTCATGTTTGACCTGGTTTCAAACAACGGGTTCATGTCTGACTCGAAGTTTAGGTTCAGGTTTGACCTGGTTTCAAACGACGGGTTCATGTCTGACTCGAAGCTTAGGTTCATGTTTGACCTGGTTCAAATGACGGGTTCATGTCTGACTAGAAGTTTAGGTTCATGTTTGACCTGGTTTCAAACAACGGGTTCATGTCTGACTCAAAGTTTAGGTTCATGTTTGACCTGGTTTCAAACGACGGGTTCATGTCTGACTTGATGTTTAGGTTCATGTTTGACCTGGTTTCAAACAACGGGTTCATGTCTGACTCGAAGTTTAGGTTCAGGTTTGACCTGGTTTCAAACGACGGGTTCATGTCTGACTCGAAGCTTAGGTTCATGTTTGACCTGGTTCAAATGACGGGTTCATGTCTGACTAGAAGTTTAGGTTCATGTTTGACCTGGTTTCAAACAACGGGTTCATGTCTGACTCAAAGTTTAGGTTCATGTTTGACCTGGTTTCAAACGACGGGTTCATGTCTGACTTGATGTTTAGGTTCATGTTTGACCTGGTTTCAAACAACGGGTTCATGTCTGACTCGAAGTTTCGGTTCATGTTTGACCTAGTTTCAAACAACGGGTTCATGTCTGACTCGAAGTTTAGGTTCATCTTTGACCTGGTTTCAAACAACGGGTTCATGTCTGACTCGAAGTTTAAGTTCATGTTTGACCTGGCTTCGAATGACGGGTTCATGTCTGACTCGACGTTTAGGATCATGTTTGACCTGGTTTCAAACAACGGGTTCATGTCTGACTCGAAGTTTATGTTCATGTTTAACCTTGTTTCAAACGACGGGTTCATGTCTGGCTCGATGTTTAGGTTCATGTTTGACCTGGTTTCAAACAACGGGTTCATGTGTGACTCGAAGTTTAGGTTCATGTTTGACATAGTTTGAAACAATGGGTTCATGTCTGACTCGAAGTTTAAGTTCATGTTTGACCTGGTTTCAAACAACGGGTTCATGTCTGACTCGAAGTTTAGGTTCATGTTTGACCTAGTTTCAAACAACGGGTTCATGTTTGATTCGAAGTATAGGTTCATGTTTGACCTGGTTTCAAACAACGGGTTCATGTCTGACTCGAAGTTTAGTTTCATGTTTGACCTGAGTTCCAACAACGGGTTCATGTCTGACTCGAAGTTTAGGTTCATGTTTAACCTGGTTTCAAACAACGGGTTCATGTCTGACTCAAAGTTTAGGTTCAGGTTTGACCTGGATTCAAACAACTGGTTCATGTCTGACTCGAAGTTTAGTTTCATGTTTGACCTGGTTTCAAACAACGGGTTCATGTCTGACTCAAAGTTTAGGTTCATGTTTGACCTGGTTTCAAACGACGGGTTCATGTCTGACTTGATGTTTAGGTTCATGTTTGACCTGGTTTCAAACAACGGGTTCATGTCTGACTCGAAGTTTCGGTTCATGTTTGACCTAGTTTCAAAAAACGGGTTCATGTCTGACTCGAAGTTTAGGTTCATGTTTGACCTGGTTTCAAACAACAGGTTCATGTCTGACTCGAAGTTTAGATTCATGTTTGACCTGGTTTCAAACAACGGCTTCATGTCTGACTCGAAGTTTAGGTTCAGGTTTGACCTGGTTTCAAACGACGGGTTCATGTCTGACTCGAAGCTTAGGTCCATGTTTGACCTGGTTCAAATGACGGGTTCATGTCTGACTAGAAGTTTAGGTTCATGTTTAACCTGGTTTCAAACAACGGGTTCATGTCTGACTCAAAGTTTAGGTTCATGTTTGACCTGGTTTCAAACGACGGGTTCATGTCTGACTTGATGTTTAGGTTCATGTTTGACCTGGTTTCAAACAACGGGTTCATGTCTGACTCGAAGTTTCGGTTCATGTTTGACCTAGTTTCAAACAACGGGTTCATGTCTGACTCGAAGTTTAGGTTCATGTTTGACCTGGTTTCAAACAACAGGTTCATGTCTGACTCGAAGTTTAGGTTCATGTTTGACCTGGTTTCAAACAACGGGTTCATGTCTGACTCGAAGTTTAGGTTCAGGTTTGACCTGGTTTCAAACGACGGGTTCATGTCTGACTCGAAGCTTAGGTTCATGTTTGACCTGGTTCAAATGACGGGTTCATGTCTGACTAGAAGTTTAGGTTCATGTTTGACCTGGTTTCAAACAACGGGTTCATGTCTGACTCAAAGTTTAGGTTCATGTTTGACCTGGTTTCAAACGACGGGTTCATGTCTGACTTGATGTTTAGGTTCATGTTTGACCTGGTTTCAAACAACGGGTTCATGTCTGACTCGAAGTTTCGGTTCATGTTTGACCTAGTTTCAAACAACGGGTTCATGTCTGACTCGAAGTTTAGGTTCATGTTTGACCTGGTTTCAAACAACGGGTTCATGTCTGACTCGAAGTTTAAGTTCATGTTTGACCTGGCTTCGAATGACGGGTTCATGTCTGACTCGACGTTTAGGATCATGTTTGACCTGGTTTCAAACAACGGGTTCATGTCTGACTCGAAGTTTATGTTCATGTTTAACCTTGTTTCAAACGACGGGTTCATGTCTGGCTCGATGTTTAGGTTCATGTTTGACCTGGTTTCAAACAACGGGTTCATGTGTGACTCGAAGTTTAGGTTCATGTTTGACCTAGTTTGAAACAACGGGTTCATGTCTGACTCGAAGTTTAAGTTCATGTTTGACCTGGTTTCAAACAAAGGGTTCATGTCTGACTCGAAGTTTAGGTTCATGTTTGACCTAGTTTCAAACAACGGGTTCATGTTTGATTCGAAGTATAGGTTCATGTTTGACCTGGTTTCAAACAACGGGTTCATGTCTGACTCGAAGTTTAGGTTCATGTTTAACCTGGTTTCAAACAACGGGTTCATGTCTGACTCAAAGTTTAGGTTCAGGTTTGACCTGGATTCAAACAACTTGTTCATGTCTGACTCGAAGTTTAGTTTCATGTTTGACCTGGTTTCAAACAACGGGTTCATGTCTGACTCGAAGTTTCGGTTCATGTTTGACCTAGTTTCAAACAACGGGTTCATGTCTGACTCGAAGTTTAGTTTCATGTTTGACCTGAGTTCCAACGACGGGTTCATGTCTGACTAGAAGTTTAGGTTCATGTTTGACCTGGTTTCAAACAACGGGTTCATGTCTGACTCAAAGTTTAGGTTCATGTTTGACCAGGTTTCAAACGACGGGTTCATGTCTGACTTGATATTTAGGTTCATGTTTGACCTGGTTTCAAACAACGGGTTCATGTCTGACTCGAAGTTTCGGTTCATGTTTGACCTAGTTTCAAACAACGGGTTCATGTCTGACTCGAAGTTTAGGTTCATGTTTGACCTGGTTTCAAACAACGGGTTCATGTCTGACTCGAAGTTTAGTTTCATGTTTGACCTGAGTTCCAACAACGGGTTCATGTCTGACTCGAAGTTTAGGTTCATGTTTAACCTGGTTTCAAACAACGGGTTCATGTCTGACTCAAAGATTAGGTTCAGGTTTGACCTGGTTTCAAACGACGGGTTCATGTCTGACTCGAAACTTAGGTTCATATTTGACCTGGTTCAAATGGCGGGTTCATGTCTGACTCGAAGTTTAGGTTCAAGTTTGACCTGGATTCAAACAACTGGTTCATGTCTGACTCGAAGTTTAGTTTCATGTTTGACCTGGTTTCAAACAACGGGTTCATGTCTGACTCGAAGTTTCGGTCCATGTTTGACCTAGTTTCAAACAACGGGTTCATGTCTGACTCGAAGTTTAGGTTCATGTTTGACCTGGTTTCAAACAACGGGTTCATGTCTGACTCGAAGTTTAAGTTCATGTTTTACCTGGCTTCGAATGACGGGTTCATGTCTGACTCGACGTTTAGGTTCATGTTTGACCTGGTTTCAAACAACGGGTTCATGTCTGACTCAAAGTTTAAGTTCATGTTTGACCTGGTTTCAAATGACGGGTTCATGTCTGACTCGAAGTTTAGGTTCATGTTTGACCTGGTTTCAAACAACAGGTTCATGTCTGACTCGAAGTTTAGGTTCTTGTTTGACCTGGTTTCAAACAACGGGTTCATGTCTGACTCGAAGTTTAGGTTCAGGTTTGACCTGGTTTCAAACAACGGGTTCATGTCTGACTCGAAGCTTAGGTTCATGTTTGACCTGGTTCAAATGACGGGTTCATGTTTGACTAGAAGTTTAGGTTCATGTTTGACCTGGTTTCAAACAACGGGTTCATGTCTGACTCAAAGTTTAGGTTCATGTTTGACCTGGTTTCAAACGACGGGTTCATGTCTGACTTGATGTTTAGGTTCATGTTTGACCTGGTTTCAAACAACGGGTTCATGTCTGACTCGAAGTTTCGGTTCATGTTTGACCTAGTTTCAAACAACGGGTTCATGTCTGACTCGAAGTTTAGGTTCATGTTTGACCTGGTTTCAAACAACGGGTTCATGTCTGACTCGAAGTTTAAGTTCATGTTTGACCTGGCATCGAATGACGGGTTCATGTCTGACTCGACGTTTAGGATCATGTTTGACCTGGTTTCAAACAATGGGTTCATGTGTGACTCGAAGTTTAGGTTCATGTTTGACCAAGTTTGAAACAACGGGTTCATGTCTGACTCGAAGTTTAAGTTCATGTTTGACCTGGTTTCAAACAACGGGTTCATGTCTGACTCGAAGTTTAGGTTCATGTTTGACCTAGTTTCAAACAACGGGTTCATGTTTGATTCGAAGTATAGGTTCATGTTTGACCTGGTTTCAAACAACGGGTTCATGTCTGACTCGAAGTTTAGTTTCATGTTTGACCTGAGTTCCAACAACGGGTTCATGTCTGACTCGAAGTTTAGGTTCATGTTTAACCTGGTTTCAAACAACGGGTTCATGTCTGACTCAAAGTTTAGGTTCAGGTTTGACCTGGTTTCAAACGACGGGTTCATGTCTGACTCGAAACTTAGGTTCATATTTGACCTGGTTCAAATGACGGGTTCATGTCTGACTCGAAGTTTAGGTTCAAGTTTGACCTGGTTTCAAACAACTGGTTCATGTCTGACTCGAAGTTTAGTTTCATGTTTGACCTGAGTTCCAACAACGGGTTCATGTCTGACTCGAACTTTAGGTTCATGTTTGACCTGGTTTCAAACGACGGGTTCTTGTCTGACTTGATGTTTAGGTTCATGTTTGTCCTGGTTTCAAACAACGGGTTCATGTCTGACTCGAAGTTTAGGTTCATGTTTGACCTGGTTTCAAATAACGGGTTCATGTCTGACTCGAAGTTTAGGTTCAGGTTTGACCTGGTTTCAAACGACGGGTTCATGTCTGACTCGAAGCTTAGGTTCATGTTTGACCTGGTTCAAATGACGGGTTCATGTCTGACTCGAAGTTTAGGTTCATGTTTGACCTGGTTTCAAACAACGGGTTCATGTCTGACTCGATGTTTAGGTTCATGTTTGACCTAGTTTCAAACAACGGGTTCATGTTTGACTCGAAGTATAGGTTCATGTTTGACCTGGTTTCAAACAACGGGTTCATGTCTGACTCGAAGTTTAGTTTCATGTTTGACCTGGTTTCAAACAACGGGTTCATGTCTGACTCGATGTTTAGGTTCATGTTTGACCTAGTTTCAAACAACGGGTTCATGTTTGACTCGAAGTATAGGTTCATGTTTGACCTGGTTTCAAACAACGAGTTCATGTCTGACTCGAAGTTTAGTTTCATGTTTAACCTGAGTTCCAACAACGGGTTCATGTCTGACTCGAAGTTTAGGTTCATGTTTGACCTAGTTTCAAACAACGGGTTCATGTCTGACTCGAAGTTTAGGTTCAGGTTTGACCTGGTTTCAAACGACGGGTTCATGTCTGACTAGAAGCTTAGGTTCATATTTGACCTGGTTCAAATGACGGGTTCATGTCTGACTCGAACTTTAGGTTCATGTTTGACCTGGATTCAAACAACTGGTTCATGTCTGACTCGAACTTTAGGTTCATGTTTGACCTGGTTTCAAACGACGGGTTCTTGTCTGACTTGATGTTTAGGTTCATGTTTGTCCTGGTTTCAAACAACGGGTTCATGTCTGACTCGAAGTTTCGGTTCATGTTTGACCTAGTTTCAAACAACGGGTTCATGTCTGACTCGAAGTTTAGGCTCATGTTTGACCTGGTTTCAAACAACGGGTTCATGTCTGACTCGAAGTTTAAGTTCATGTTTGACCTGGCTTCGAATGACGGGTTCATGTCTGACTCGACGTTTAGGTTCATGTTTGACCTGGTTTCAAACAACGGGTTCATGTCTGACTCGAAGTTTAAGTTCATGTTTGACCTGGTTTCAAATGACGGGTTCATGTCTGACTCGAAGTTTAGGTTCATGTTTGACCTGGTTTCAAACAACAGGTTCATGTCTGACTCGAAGTTTAGGTTCATGTTTGACCTGGTTTCAAACAACGGGTTCATGTCTGACTCGAAGTTTAGGTTCAGGTTTGACCTGGTTTCAAACGACGGGTTCATGTCTGACTCGAAGCTTAGGTTCATGTTTGACCTGGTTCAAATGACGGGTTCATGTCTGACTAGAAGTTTAGGTTCATGTTTGACCTGGTTTCAAACAACGGGTTCATGTCTGACTCAAAGTTTAGGTTCATGTTTGACCTGGTTTCAAACGACGGGTTCATGTCTGACTTGATGTTTAGGTTCATGTTTGACCTGGTTTCAAACAACGGGTTCATGTCTGACTCGAAGTTAAGGTTCATGTTTGACCTAGTTTCAAACAACGGGTTCATGTTTGATTCGAAGTATAGGTTCATGTTTGACCTGGTTTCAAACAACGGGTTCATGTCTGACTCGAAGTTTAGTTTCATGTTTGACCTGATTTCCAACAACGGGTTCATGTCTGACTCGAAGTTTAGGTTCATGTTTAACCTGGTTTCAAACAACGGGTTCATGTCTGACTCAAAGTGTAGGTTCAGGTTTGACGTGGTTTCAAACGACGGGTTCATGTCTGACTCAAAACTTAGGTTCATATTTGACCTGGTTCAAATGACGGGTTCATGTCTGACTCGAAGTTTAGGTTCATGTTTGACCTGGATTCAAACAACTGGTTCATGTCTGACTCGAAGTTTAGTTTCATGTTTGACCTGGTTTCAAACGACGGGTTCATGTCTGACTCGAAGCTTAGGTTCATGTTTGACCTAGTTCAAATGACGGGTTCATGTCTGACTTGATGTTTAGGTTCATGTTTGTCCTGGTTTCAAACAACGGGTTCATGTCTGACTCGACGTTTAGGATCAGGTTTGACCTGGTTTTAAACGACGGGTTCATGTCTGAATCGAAGTTTAGGTTCATGTTTAACCTTGTTTTAAACGACGGGTTCATGTCTGGCTCGATGTTTAGGTTCATGTTTGACCTGGTTTCAAACAACGGGTTCATGTCTGACTCGAAGTTAAGGTTCATGTTTGACCTAGTTTCAAACAACGGGTTCATGTTTGATTCGAAGTATAGGTTCATGTTTGACCTGGTTTCAAACAACGGGTTCATGTCTGACTCGAAGTTTAGTTTCATGTTTGACCTGAGTTCCAACAACGGGTTCATGTCTGACTCGAAGTTTAGGTTCATGTTTAACCTGGTTTCAAACAACGGGTTCATGTCTGACTCAAAGTTTAGGTTCAGGTTTGACCTGGTTTCAAACGACGGGTTCATGTCTGACTCGAAACTTAGGTTCATATTTGACCTGGTTCAAATGACGGGTTCATGTCTGACTCGAAGTTTAGGTTCATGTTTGACCTGGATTCAAACAACTGGTTCATGTCTGACTCGAAGTTTAGTTTCATGTTTGACCTGGTTTCAAACGACGGGTTCATGTCTGACTCGAAGCTTAGGTTCATGTTTGACCTGGTTCAAATGACGGGTTCATGTCTGACTTGATGTTTAGGTTCATGTTTGTCCTGGTTTCAAACAACGGGTTCATGTCTGACTCGAAGTTTCGGTTCATGTTTGACCTGGTTTCAAACAACGGGTTCATGTCTGACTCGAAGTTTAGGTTCAGGTTTGACCTGGTTTCAAACGACGGGTTCATGTCTGACTCGAAGTTTAAGTTCATGTTTGACCTGGCTTCGAATGACGGGTTCATGTCTGACTCGACGTTTAGGATCAGGTTTGACCTGGTTTCAAACGACGGGTTCATGTCTGACTCGAACTTTAGGTTCATGTTTAACCTTGTTTTAAACGACGGGTTCATGTCTGGCTCAATGTTTAGGTTCATGTTTGACCTGGTTTCAAACAACGGGTTCATGTCTGACTCGAAGTTAAGGTTCATGTTTGACCTAGTTTCAAACAACGGGTTCATGTTTGATTCGAAGTATTGGTTCATGTTTGACCTGGTTTCAAACAACGGGTTCATGTCTGACTCGAAGTTTAGTTTCATGTTTGACCTGAGTTCCAACAACGGGTTCATGTCTGACTCGAAGTTTAGGTTCATGTTTAACCTGGTTTTAAACAACGGGTTCATGTCTGACTCAAAGTTTAGGTTCAGGTTTGACCTGGTTTCAAACGACGGGTTCATGTCTGACTCGAAACTTAGGTTCATATTTGACCTGGTTCAAATGACGGGTTCATGTCTGACTCGAAGTTTAGGTTCATGTTTGACCTGGATTCAAACAACTGGTTCATGTCTGACTCGAAGTTTAGTTTCATGTTCGACCTGGTTTCAAACGACGGGTTCATGTCTGACTCGAAGCTTAGGTTCATGTTTGACCTGGTTCAAATGACGGGTTCATGTCTGACTCGAAGCTTAGGTTCATGTTTGACCTGGTTCAAATGACGGGTTCATGTCTGACTTGATGTTTAGGTTCATGTTTGTCCTGGTTTCAAACAACGGGTTCATGTCTGACTCGACGTTTAGGATCAGGTTTGACCTGGTTTTAAACGACGGGTTCATGTTTGACTCGAAGTTTAGGTTCATGTTTAACCTTGTTTTAAACGACGGGTTCATGTCTGGCTCGATGTTTAGGTTCATGTTTGACCTGGTTTCAAACAACGGGTTCATGTCTGACTCGAAGTTAAGGTTCATGTTTGACCTAGTTTCAAACAACGGGTTCATGTTTGATTCGAAGTATAGGTTCATGTTTGACCTGGTTTCAAACAACGGGTTCATGTCTGACTCGAAGTTTAGTTTCATGTTTGACCTGAGTTCCAACAACGGGTTCATGTCTGACTCGAAGTTTAGGTTCATGTTTAACCTGGTTTCAAACAACGGGTTCATGTCTGACTCAAAGTTTAGGTTCAGGTTTGACCTGGTTTCAAACGACGGGTTCATGTCTGACTCGAAACTTAGGTTCATATTTGACCTGGTTCAAATGACGGGTTCATGTCTGACTCGAAGTTTAGGTTCATGTTTGACCTGGATTCAAACAACTGGTTCATGTCTGACTCGAAGTTTAGTTTCATGTTTGACCTGGTTTCAAACGACGGGTTCATGTCTGACTCGAAGCTTAGGTTCATGTTTGACCTGGTTCAAATGACGGGTTCATGTCTGACTTGATGTTTAGGTTCATGTTTGTCCTGGTTTCAAACAACGGGTTCATGTCTGACTCGAAGTTTAGGTTCATGTTTGACCTGGTTTCAAAAAACGGGTTCATGTCTGACTCGAAGTTTAGGTTCAGGTTTGACCTGGTTTCAAACGACGGGTTCATGTCTGACTCGAAGCTTAGGTTCATGTTTGACCTGGTTCAAATGACGGGTTCATGTCTGACTCGAAGTTTAGGTTCATGTTTAACCTTGTTTCAAACGACGGGTTCATGTCTGGCTCGATGTTTAGGTTCATGTTTGACCTGGTTTCAAACAACGGGTTCATGTGTGACTCGAAGTTTAGGTTCATGTTTGACCTAGTTTGAAACAACGGGTTCATGTCTAACTCGAAGTTTAAGTTCATGTTTGACCTGGTTTCAAACAACGGGTTCATGTCTGACTCGAAGTTTAGGTTCATGTTTGACCTAGTTTCAAACAACGGGTTCATGTTTGATTCGAAGTATAGGTTCATGTTTGACCTGGCTTCAAACAACGGGTTCATGTCTGACTCGAAGTTTAGTTTCATGTTTGACCTGATTTCCAACAACGGGTTCATGTCTGACTCGAAGTTTAGGTTCATGTTTAACCTGGTTTCAAACAACGGGTTCATGTCTGACTCAAAGTTTAGGTTCAGGTATGACCTGGTTTCAAACGACGGGTTCATGTCTGACTCGAAACTTAGGTTCATATTTGACCTGGTTCAAATGACGGGTTCATGTCTGACTCGAAGTTTAGGTTCATGTTTGACCTGGTTTCAAACAACTGGTTCATGTCTGACTCGAAGTTTAGTTTCATGTTTGACCTGAGTTCCAACAATGGGTTCATGTCTGACTCGAACTTTAGGTTCATGTTTGAGCTGGTTTCAAACGACGGGTTCTTGTCTGACTTGATGTTTAGGTTCATGTTTGTCCTGGTTTCAAACAACGGGTTCATGTCTGACTCGAAGTTTAGGTTCATGTTTGACCTGGTTTCAAATAACGGGTTCATGTCTGACTCGAAGTTTAGGTTCAGGTTTGACTTGGTTTCAAACGACGGGTTCATGTCTGACTCGAAGCTTAGGTTCATGTTTGACCTGGTTCAAATGACGGGTTCATGTCTGACTCGAAGTTTAGGTTCATGTTTGACCTGGTTTCAAACAACGGGTTCATGTCTGACTCGATGTTTAGGTTCATGTTTGACCTGGTTTCAAACAACGGGTTCATCTGTGACTCGAAGTTTAGGTTCATGTTTGACCTAGTTTCAAACAACGGGTTCATGTCTGACTCGAAGTTTAAGTTCATGTTTGACCTGGTTTCAAACAACGGGTTCATGTCTGACTCGAAGTTTAGGTTCATGTTTGACCTAGTTTCAAACAACGGGTTCATGTTTGATTCGAAGTATAGTTTCATGTTTGACCTGGTTTCAAACAACGGGTTCATGTCTGACTCGAAGTTTAGTTTCATGTTTGACCTGAGTTCCAACAACGGGTTCATGTCTGACTCGAAGTTTAGGTTCATGTTTAACCTGGTTTCAAACAACGGGTTCATGTCTGACTCAAAGTTTAGGTTCAGGTTTGACCTGGTTTCAAACAACGGGTTCATGTCTGACTCGAAGTTTCTGTTCATGTTTGACCTAGTTTCAAACAACGGGTTCATGTCTGACTCGAAGTTTAGGTTCATGTTTGACCTGGTTTCAAACAACGGGTTCATGTCTGACTCGAAGTTTAAGTTCATGTTTGACCTGGCTTCGAATGACGGGTTCATGTCTGACTCGACGTTTAGGTTCATGTTTGACCTGGTTTCAAACAACGGGTTCATGTCTGACTCGAAGTTTAAGTTCATGTTTGACCTGGTTTCAAATGACGGGTTCATGTCTGACTCGAAGTTTAGGTTCATGTTTGACCTGGTTTCAAACAACAGGTTCATGTCTGACTCGAAGTTTAGGTTCATGTTTGACCTGGTTTCAAACAACGGGTTCATGTCTGACTCGAAGTTTAGGTTCAGGTTTGACCTGGTTTCAAACGAAGGGTTCATGTCTGACTCAAAGCTTAGGTTCATGTTTGACCTGGTTCAAATGACGGGTTCATGTCTGACTAGAAGTTTAGGTTCATGTTTGACCTGGTTTCAAACAACGGGTTCATGTCTGACTCAAAGTTTAGGTTCATGTTTGACCTGGTTTCAAACGACGGGTTCATGTCTGACTTGATGTTTAGGTTCATGTTTGACCTGGTTTCAAACAACGGGTTCATGTCTGACTCGAAGTTTAGGTTCATGTTTGTCCTGGTTTCAAACAACGGGTTCATGTCTGACTCGAAGTTTAAGTTCATGTTTGACCTGGCTTCGAATGACGGGTTCATGTCTGACTCGACGTTTAGGATCAGGTTTAACCTGGTTTCAAACGACGGGTTCATGTCTGACTCGAAGTTTAGGTTCAAGTTTAACCTTGTTTCAAACGACAGGTTCATGTCTTGCTCGATGTTTAGGTTCATGTTTGACCTGGTTTCAAACAACGGGTTCATGTCTGACTCGAAGTTTAGGTTCATGTTTGACCTAGTTTCAAACAACGGGTTCATGTTTGATTCGAAGTATAGGTTCATGTTTGACCTGGTTTCAAACAACGGGTTCATGTCTGACTCGAAGTTTAGTTTCATGTTTGACCTGAGTTCCAACAACGGGTTCATGTCTGACTCGAAGTTTAGGTTCATGTTTAACCTGGTTTCAAACAACGGGTTCATGTCTGACTCAAAGTTTAGGTTCAGGTTTGACCTGGGTTCAAACGACGGGTTCATGTCTGACTCGAAACTTAGGTTCATATTTGACCTGGTTCAAATGACGGGTTCATGTCTGACTCGAAGTTTAGGTTCATGTTTGACCTGGATTCAAACAACTGGTTCATGTCTGACTCGAAGTTTAGTTTCATGTTTGACCTGGTTTCAAACGACGGGTTCATGTCTGACTCGAAGCTTAGGTTCATGTTTGACCTGGTTCAAATGACGGGTTCATGTCTGACTAGAAGTTTAGGTTCATGTTTGACCTGGTTTCAAACAACGGGTTCATGTCTGACTCAAAGTTTAGGTTCATGTTTGACCTGGTTTCAAACGACGGGTTCATGTCTGACTTGATGTTTAGGTTCATGTTTGACCTGGTTTCAAACAACGGGTTCATGTCTGACTCGAAGTTTCGGTTCATGTTTGACCTAGTTTCAAACAACGGGTTCATGTCTGACTCGAAGTTTAGGTTCATGTTTGACCTGGTTTCAAACAACAGGTTCATGTCTGACTCGAAGTTTAGGTTCATGTTTGACCTGGTTTCAAACAACGGGTTCATGTCTGACTCGAAGTTTAGGTTCAGGTTTGACCTGGTTTCAAACGACGGGTTCATGTCTGACTCGAAGCTTAGGTTCATGTTTGACCTGGTTTCAAACAACGGGTTCATGTCTGACTCAAAGTTTAGGTTCATGTTTGACCTGGTTTCAAACAACGGGTTCATGTCTGACTCAAAGTTTAGGTTCATGTTTGACCTGGTTTCAAACAACGGGTTCATGTCTGACTCAAAGTTTAGGTTCAGGTTTGACCTGGTTTCAAACGACGGGTTCATGTCTGACTTGATGTTTAGGTTCATGTTTGTCCTGGTTTCAAAAAACGGGTTCATGTCTGACTCGAAGTTTAGGTTCATGTCTGACTCGAAGTTTAGGTTCAGGTTTGACCTGGTTTCAAACGACGGGTTCATGTCTGACTCGAAGCTTAGGTTCATGTTTGACCTGGTTCAAATGACGGGTTCATGTCTGACTCGAAGTTTAGGTTCATGTTTGACCTGGTTTCAAACAACGGGTTCATGTCTGACTCGATGTTTAGGTTCATGTTTGACCTGGTTTCAAACAACGGGTTCATGTGTGACTCGAAGTTTAGGTTCATGTTTGACCTAGTTTCAAACAACGGGTTCATGTCTGACTCGAAGTTTAAGTTCATGTTTGACCTGGTTTCAAACAACGGGTTCATGTCTGACTCGAAGTTTAGGTTCATGTTTGACCTAGTTTCAAACAACGGGTTCATGTTTGATTCGAAGTATAGGTTCATGTTTGACCTGGTTTCAAACAACGGGTTCATGTCTGACTCGAAGTTTAGTTTCATGTTTGACCTGAGTTCCAACAACGGGTTCATGTCTGACTCGAAGTTTAGGTTCATGTTTAACCTGGTTTCAAACAACGGGTTCATGTCTGACTCAAAGTTTAGGTTCAGGTTTGACCTGGTTTCAAACGACGGGTTCATGTCTGACTCGAAGCTTAGGTTCATGTTTGACCTGGTTCAAATGACGGGTTCATGTCTGACTCGAAGTTTAGGTTCATGTTTGACCTGGTTTCAAACAACGGGTTCATGTCTGACTCGATGTTTAGGTTCATGTTTGACCTGGTTTCAAACAACGGGTTCATGTGTGACTCGAAGTTTAGGTTCATGTTTGACCTAGTTTCAAACAACGGGTTCATGTCTGACTCGAAGTTTAAGTTCATGTTTGACCTGGTTTCAAACAACGGGTTCATGTCTGACTCGAAGTTTAGGTTCATGTTTAACCTGGTTTCAAACAACGGGTTCATGTCTGACTCAAAGTTTAGGTTCAGGTTTGACCTGGTTTCAAACAACGGGTTCATGTCTGACTCGAAGTTTCTGTTCATGTTTGACCTAGTTTCAAACAACGGGTTCATGTCTGACTCGAAGTTTAGGTTCATGTTTGACCTGGTTTCAAACAACGGGTTCATGTCTGACTCGAAGTTTAAGTTCATGTTTGACCTGGCTTCGAATGACGGGTTCATGTCTGACTCGACGTTTAGGTTCATGTTTGACCTGGTTTCAAACAACGGGTTCATGTCTGACTCGAAGTTTAAGTTCATGTTTGACCTGGTTTCAAATGACGGGTTCATGTCTGACTCGAAGTTTAGGTTCATGTTTGACCTGGTTTCAAACAACAGGTTCATGTCTGACTCGAAGTTTAGGTTCATGTTTGACCTGGTTTCAAACAACGGGTTCATGTCTGACTCGAAGTTTAGGTTCAGGTTTGACCTGGTTTCAAACGAAGGGTTCATGTCTGACTCAAAGCTTAGGTTCATGTTTGACCTGGTTCAAATGACGGGTTCATGTCTGACTAGAAGTTTAGGTTCATGTTTGACCTGGTTTCAAACAACGGGTTCATGTCTGACTCAAAGTTTAGGTTCATGTTTGACCTGGTTTCAAACGACGGGTTCATGTCTGACTTGATGTTTAGGTTCATGTTTGACCTGGTTTCAAACAACGGGTTCATGTCTGACTCGAAGTTTAGGTTCATGTTTGTCCTGGTTTCAAACAACGGGTTCATGTCTGACTCGAAGTTTAAGTTCATGTTTGACCTGGCTTCGAATGACGGGTTCATGTCTGACTCGACGTTTAGGATCAGGTTTAACCTGGTTTCAAACGACGGGTTCATGTCTGACTCGAAGTTTAGGTTCAAGTTTAACCTTGTTTCAAACGACAGGTTCATGTCTTGCTCGATGTTTAGGTTCATGTTTGACCTGGTTTCAAACAACGGGTTCATGTCTGACTCGAAGTTTAGGTTCATGTTTGACCTAGTTTCAAACAACGGGTTCATGTTTGATTCGAAGTATAGGTTCATGTTTGACCTGGTTTCAAACAACGGGTTCATGTCTGACTCGAAGTTTAGTTTCATGTTTGACCTGAGTTCCAACAACGGGTTCATGTCTGACTCGAAGTTTAGGTTCATGTTTAACCTGGTTTCAAACAACGGGTTCATGTCTGACTCAAAGTTTAGGTTCAGGTTTGACCTGGGTTCAAACGACGGGTTCATGTCTGACTCGAAACTTAGGTTCATATTTGACCTGGTTCAAATGACGGGTTCATGTCTGACTCGAAGTTTAGGTTCATGTTTGACCTGGATTCAAACAACTGGTTCATGTCTGACTCGAAGTTTAGTTTCATGTTTGACCTGGTTTCAAACGACGGGTTCATGTCTGACTCGAAGCTTAGGTTCATGTTTGACCTGGTTCAAATGACGGGTTCATGTCTGACTAGAAGTTTAGGTTCATGTTTGACCTGGTTTCAAACAACGGGTTCATGTCTGACTCAAAGTTTAGGTTCATGTTTGACCTGGTTTCAAACGACGGGTTCATGTCTGACTTGATGTTTAGGTTCATGTTTGACCTGGTTTCAAACAACGGGTTCATGTCTGACTCGAAGTTTCGGTTCATGTTTGACCTAGTTTCAAACAACGGGTTCATGTCTGACTCGAAGTTTAGGTTCATGTTTGACCTGGTTTCAAACAACAGGTTCATGTCTGACTCGAAGTTTAGGTTCATGTTTGACCTGGTTTCAAACAACGGGTTCATGTCTGACTCGAAGTTTAGGTTCAGGTTTGACCTGGTTTCAAACGACGGGTTCATGTCTGACTCGAAGCTTAGGTTCATGTTTGACCTGGTTTCAAACAACGGGTTCATGTCTGACTCAAAGTTTAGGTTCATGTTTGACCTGGTTTCAAACAACGGGTTCATGTCTGACTCAAAGTTTAGGTTCATGTTTGACCTGGTTTCAAACAACGGGTTCATGTCTGACTCAAAGTTTAGGTTCAGGTTTGACCTGGTTTCAAACGACGGGTTCATGTCTGACTTGATGTTTAGGTTCATGTTTGTCCTGGTTTCAAAAAACGGGTTCATGTCTGACTCGAAGTTTAGGTTCATGTCTGACTCGAAGTTTAGGTTCAGGTTTGACCTGGTTTCAAACGACGGGTTCATGTCTGACTCGAAGCTTAGGTTCATGTTTGACCTGGTTCAAATGACGGGTTCATGTCTGACTCGAAGTTTAGGTTCATGTTTGACCTGGTTTCAAACAACGGGTTCATGTCTGACTCGATGTTTAGGTTCATGTTTGACCTGGTTTCAAACAACGGGTTCATGTGTGACTCGAAGTTTAGGTTCATGTTTGACCTAGTTTCAAACAACGGGTTCATGTCTGACTCGAAGTTTAAGTTCATGTTTGACCTGGTTTCAAACAACGGGTTCATGTCTGACTCGAAGTTTAGGTTCATGTTTGACCTAGTTTCAAACAACGGGTTCATGTTTGATTCGAAGTATAGGTTCATGTTTGACCTGGTTTCAAACAACGGGTTCATGTCTGACTCGAAGTTTAGTTTCATGTTTGACCTGAGTTCCAACAACGGGTTCATGTCTGACTCGAAGTTTAGGTTCATGTTTAACCTGGTTTCAAACAACGGGTTCATGTCTGACTCAAAGTTTAGGTTCAGGTTTGACCTGGTTTCAAACGACGGGTTCATGTCTGACTCGAAGCTTAGGTTCATGTTTGACCTGGTTCAAATGACGGGTTCATGTCTGACTCGAAGTTTAGGTTCATGTTTGACCTGGTTTCAAACAACGGGTTCATGTCTGACTCGATGTTTAGGTTCATGTTTGACCTGGTTTCAAACAACGGGTTCATGTGTGACTCGAAGTTTAGGTTCATGTTTGACCTAGTTTCAAACAACGGGTTCATGTCTGACTCGAAGTTTAAGTTCATGTTTGACCTGGTTTCAAACAACGGGTTCATGTCTGACTCGAAGTTTAGGTTCATGTTTGACCTAGTTTCAAACAACGGGTTCATGTTTGATTCGAAGTATAGTTTCATGTTTGACCTGGTTTCAAACAACGGGTTCATGTCTGACTCGAAGTTTAGTTTCATGTTTGACCTGAGTTCCAACAACGGGTTCATGTCTGACTCGAAGTTTAGGTTCATGTTTAACCTGGTTTCAAACAACGGGTTCATGTCTGACTCAAAGTTTAGGTTCAGGTTTGACCTGGTTTCAAACGACGGGTTCATGTCTGACTCGAAACTTAGGTTCATATTTGACCTGGTTCAAATGATGGGTTCATGTCTGACTCGAAGTTTAGGTTCATGTTTGACCTGGATTCAAACAACTGGTTCATGTCTGACTCGAAGTTTAGTTTCATGTTTGACCTGGTTTCAAACAACGGGTTCATGTCTGACTCGAAGTTTCGGTTCATGTTTGACCTAGTTTCAAACAACGGGTTCATGTTTGACTCGAAGTTTAGGTTCATGTTTGACCTGGTTTCAAACAACGGGTTCATGTCTGACTCGAAGTTTAAGTTCATGTTTGACCTGGTTTCAAATGACGGGTTCATGTCTGACTCGAAGTTTAGGTTCATGTTTGACCTGGTTTCAAACAACAAGTTCATGTCTGACTCGAAGTTTAGGTTCATGTTTGACCTGGTTTCAAACAACGGGTTCATGTCTGACTCGAAGTTTAGGTTCAGGTTTGACCTGGTTTCAAACGAAGGGTTCATGTCTGACTCAAAGCTTAGGTTCATGTTTGACCTGGTTCAAATGACGGGTTCATGTTTGACTAGAAGTTTAGGTTCATGTTTGACCTGGTTTCAAACAACGGGTTCATGTCTGACTCAAAGTTTAGGTTCATGTTTGACCTGGTTTCAAACGACGGGTTCATGTCTGACTTGATGTTTAGGTTCATGTTTGACCTGGTTTCAAACAACGGGTTCATGTCTGACTCGAAGTTTAAGTTCATGTTTGACCTGGCTTCGAATGACGGGTTCATGTCTGACTCGACGTTTAGGATCAGGTTTGACCTGGTTTCAAACGACGGGTTCATGTCTGACTCGAAGTTTAGGTTCAAGTTTAACCTTGTTTCAAACGACAGGTTCATGTCTGGCTCGATGTTTAGGTTCATGTTTGACCTGGTTTCAAACAACGGGTTCATGTCTGACTCGAAGTTTAGGTTCATGTTTGACCTAGTTTCAAACAACGGGTTCATGTTTGATTCGAAGTATAGGTTCATGTTTGACCTGGTTTCAAACAACGGGTTCATGTCTGACTCGAAGTTTAGTTTCATGTTTGACCTGAGTTCCAACAACGGGTTCATGTCTGACTCGAAGTTTAGGTTCATGTTTAACCTGGTTTCAAACAACGGGTTCATGTCTGACTCAAAGTTTAGGTTCAGGTTTGACCTGGTTTCAAACGACGGGTTCATGTCTGACTCGAAGCTTAGGTTCATGTTTGACCTGGTTCAAATGACGGGTTCATGTCTGACTCGAAGTTTAGGTTCATGTTTGACCTGGTTTCAAACAACGGGTTCATGTCTGACTCGATGTTTAGGTTCATGTTTGACCTGGTTTCAAACAACGGGTTCATGTGTGACTCGAAGTTTAGGTTCATGTTTGACCTAGTTTCAAACAACGGGTTCATGTCTGACTCGAAGTTTAAGTTCATGTTTGACCTGGTTTCAAACAACGGGTTCATGTCTGACTCGAAGTTTAGGTTCATGTTTGACCTAGTTTCAAACAACGGGTTCATGTTTGATTCGAAGTATAGGTTCATGTTTGACCTGGTTTCAAACAACGGGTTCATGTCTGACTCGAAGTTTAGTTTCATGTTTGACCTGAGTTCCAACAACGGGTTCATGTCTGACTCGAAGTTTAGGTTCATGTTTAACCTGGTTTCAAACAACGGGTTCATGTCTGACTCAAAGTTTAGGTTCAGGTTTGACCTGGTTTCAAACGACGGGTTCATGTCTGACTCGAAGCTTAGGTTCATGTTTGACCTGGTTCAAATGACGGGTTCATGTCTGACTCGAAGTTTAGGTTCATGTTTGACCTGGTTTCAAACAACGGGTTCATGTCTGACTCGATGTTTAGGTTCATGTTTGACCTGGTTTCAAACAACGGGTTCATGTGTGACTCGAAGTTTAGGTTCATGTTTGACCTAGTTTCAAACAACGGGTTCATGTCTGACTCGAAGTTTAAGTTCATGTTTGACCTGGTTTCAAACAACGGGTTCATGTCTGACTCGAAGTTTAGGTTCATGTTTGACCTAGTTTCAAACAACGGGTTCATGTTTGATTCGAAGTATAGTTTCATGTTTGACCTGGTTTCAAACAACGGGTTCATGTCTGACTCGAAGTTTAGTTTCATGTTTGACCTGAGTTCCAACAACGGGTTCATGTCTGACTCGAAGTTTAGGTTCATGTTTAACCTGGTTTCAAACAACGGGTTCATGTCTGACTCAAAGTTTAGGTTCAGGTTTGACCTGGTTTCAAACGACGGGTTCATGTCTGACTCGAAACTTAGGTTCATATTTGACCTGGTTCAAATGACGGGTTCATGTCTGACTCGAAGTTTAGGTTCATGTTTGACCTGGATTCAAACAACTGGTTCATGTCTGACTCGAAGTTTAGTTTCATGTTTGACCTGGTTTCAAACAACGGGTTCATGTCTGACTCGAAGTTTCGGTTCATGTTTGACCTAGTTTCAAACAACGGGTTCATGTCTGACTCGAAGTTTAGGTTCATGTTTGACCTGGTTTCAAACAACGGGTTCATGTCTGACTCGAAGTTTAAGTTCATGTTTGACCTGGTTTCAAATGACGGGTTCATGTCTGACTCGAAGTTTAGGTTCATGTTTGACCTGGTTTCAAACAACAAGTTCATGTCTGACTCGAAGTTTAGGTTCATGTTTGACCTGGTTTCAAACAACGGGTTCATGTCTGACTCGAAGTTTAGGTTCAGGTTTGACCTGGTTTCAAACGAAGGGTTCATGTCTGACTCAAAGCTTAGGTTCATGTTTGACCTGGTTCAAATGACGGGTTCATGTCTGACTAGAAGTTTAGGTTCATGTTTGACCTGGTTTCAAACAACGGGTTCATGTCTGACTCAAAGTTTAGGTTCATGTTTGACCTGGTTTCAAACGACGGGTTCATGTCTGACTTGATGTTTAGGTTCATGTTTGACCTGGTTTCAAACAACGGGTTCATGTCTGACTCGAAGTTTAGGTTCATGTTTGTCCTGGTTTCAAACAACGGGTTCATGTCTGACTCGAAGTTTAAGTTCATGTTTGACCTGGCTTCGAATGACGGGTTCATGTCTGACTCGACGTTTAGGATCAGGTTTGACCTGGTTTCAAACGACGGGTTCATGTCTGACTCGAAGTTTAGGTTCAAGTTTAACCTTGTTTCAAACGACAGGTTCATGTCTGGCTCGATGTTTAGGTTCATGTTTGACCTAGTTTCAAACAACGGGTTCATGTTTGATTCGAAGTATAGGTTCATGTTTGACCTGGTTTCAAACAACGGGTTCATGTCTGACTCGAAGTTTAGTTTCATGTTTGACCTGAGTTCCAACAACGGGTTCATGTCTGACTCGAAGTTTAGGTTCATGTTTAACCTGGTTTCAAACAACGGGTTCATGTCTGACTCAAAGTTTAGGTTCAGGTTTGACCTGGTTTCAAACGACGGGTTCATGTCTGACTCGAAACTTAGGTTCATATTTGACCTGGTTCAAATGACGGGTTCATGTCTGACTCGAAGTTTAGGTTCATGTTTGACCTGGATTCAAACAACTGGTTCATGTCTGACTCGAAGTTTAGTTTCATGTTTGACCTGGTTTCAAACGACGGGTTCATGTCTGACTCGAAGCTTAGGTTCATGTTTGACCTGGTTCAAATGACGGGTTCATGTCTGACTAGAAGTTTAGGTTCATGTTTGACCTGGTTTCAAACAACGGGTTCATGTCTGACTCAAAGTTTAGGTTCATGTTTGACCTGGTTTCAAACGACGGGTTCATGTCTGACTTGATGTTTAGGTTCATGTTTGACCTGGTTTCAAACAACGGGTTCATGTCTGACTCGAAGTTTCGGTTCATGTTTGACCTAGTTTCAAACAACGGGTTCATGTCTGACTCGAAGTTTAGGTTCATGTTTGACCTGGTTTCAAACAACAGGTTCATGTCTGACTCGAAGTTTAGGTTCATGTTTGACCTGGTTTCAAACAACGGGTTCATGTCTGACTCGAAGTTTAGGTTCAGGTTTGACCTGGTTTCAAACGACGGGTTCATGTCTGACTCGAAGCTTAGGTTCATGTTTGACCTAGTTTCAAACAACGGGTTCATGTCTGACTCAAAGTTTAGGTTCATGTTTGACCTGGTTTCAAACAACGGGTTCATGTCTGACTCAAAGTTTAGGTTCATGTTTGACCTGGTTTCAAACAACGGGTTCATGTCTGACTCAAAGTTTAGGTTCAGGTTTGACCTGGTTTCAAACGACGGGTTCATGTCTGACTCGAAACTTAGGTTCATATTTGACCTGGTTCAAATGACGGGTTCATGTCTGACTCAAAGTTTAGGTTCATGTTTGACCTGGTTTCAAACAACTGGTTCATGTCTGACTCGAAGTTTAGTTTCATGTTTGACCTAAGTTCCAACAACGGGTTCATGTCTGACTCGAACTTTAGGTTCATGTTTGACCTGGTTTCAAACGACGGGTTCATGTCTGACTTGATGTTTAGGTTCATGTTTGTCCTGGTTTCAAACAACGGGTTCATGTCTGACTCGAAGTTTAGGTTCATGTCTGACTCGAAGTTTAGGTTCAGGTTTGACCTGGTTTCAAACGACGGGTTCATGTCTGACTCGAAGCTTAGGTTCATGTTTGACCTGGTTCAAATGACGGGTTCATGTCTGACTCGAAGTTTAGGTTCATGTTTGACCTGGTTTCAAACAACGGGTTCATGTCTGACTCGATGTTTAGGTTCATGTTTGACCTGGTTTCAAACAACGGGTTCATGTGTGACTCGAAGTTTAGGTTCATGTTTGACCTAGTTTCAAACAACGGGTTCATGTGTGACTCGAAGTTTAAGTTCATGTTTGACCTGGTTTCAAACAACGGGTTCATGTCTGACTCGAAGTTTAGGTTCATGTTTGACCTGGTTTCAAACAACGGGTTCATGTTTGATTCGAAGTATAGGTTCATGTTTGACCTGGTTTCAAACAACGGGTTCATGTCTGACTCGAAGTTTAGTTTCATGTTTGACCTGAGTTCCAACAACGGGTTCATGTCTGACTCGAAGTTTAGGTTCATGTTTAACCTGGTTTCAAACAACGGGTTCATGTCTGACTCAAAGTTTAGGTTCAGGTTTGACCTGGTTTCAAACGACGGGTTCATGTCTGACTCGAAACTTAGGTTCATATTTGACCTGGTTCAAATGACGGGTTCATGTCTGACTCGAAGTTTAGGTTCATGTTTGACCTCGATTCAAACAACTGGTTCATGTCTGACTCGAAGTTTAGTTTCATGTTTGACCTGGTTTCAAACAACGGGTTCATGTCTGACTCGAAGTTTAAGTTCATGTTTGACCTGGTTTCAAACAACGGGTTCATGTCTGACTCGAAGTTTAGGTTCATGTTTGACCTAGTTTCAAACAACGGGTTCATGTTTGATTCGAAGTATAGGTTCATGTTTGACCTGGTTTCAAACAACGGGTTCATGTCTCACTCGAAGTTTAGTTTCATGTTTGACCTGAGTTCCAACAACGGGTTCATGTCTGACTCGAAGTTTAGGTTCATGTTTAACCTGGTTTCAAACAACGGGTTCATGTCTGACTCAAAGTTTAGGTTCAGGTTTGACCTGGTTTCAAACAACAGGTTCATGTCTGACTCGAAGTTTAGGTTCATGTTTGACCTGGTTTCAAACAACGGGTTCATGTCTGACTCAAAGTTTAGGTTCAGGTTTGACCTGGTTTCAAACGACGGGTTCATGTCTGACTCGAAACTTAGGTTCATATTTGACCTGGTTCAAATGACGGGTTCATGTCTGACTCAAAGTTTAGGTTCATGTTTGACCTGGTTTCAAACAACTGGTTCATGTCTGACTCGAAGTTTAGTTTCATGTTTGACCTAAGTTCCAACAACGGGTTCATGTCTGACTCGAACTTTAGGTTCATGTTTGACCTTGTTTCAAACGACGGGTTCATGTCTGACTTGATGTTTAGGTTCATGTTTGTCCTGGTTTCAAACAACGGGTTCATGTCTGACTCGAAGTTTAGGTTCATGTCTGACTCGAAGTTTAGGTTCAGGTTTGACCTGGTTTCAAACGACGGGTTCATGTCTGACTCGAAGCTTAGGTTCATGTTTGACCTGGTTCAAATGACGGGTTCATGTCTGACTCGAAGTTTAGGTTCATGTTTGACCTGGTTTCAAACAACGGGTTCATGTCTGACTCGATGTTTAGGTTCATGTTTGACCTGGTTTCAAACAACGGGTTCATGTGTGACTCGAAGTTTAGGTTCATGTTTGACCTAGTTTCAAACAACGGGTTCATGTGTGACTCGAAGTTTAAGTTCATGTTTGACCTGGTTTCAAACAACGGGTTCATGTCTGACTCGAAGTTTAGGTTCATGTTTGACCTGGTTTCAAACAACGGGTTCATGTTTGATTCGAAGTATAGGTTCATGTTTGACCTGGTTTCAAACAACGGGTTCATGTCTGACTCGAAGTTTAGTTTCATGTTTGACCTGAGTTCCAACAACGGGTTCATGTCTGACTCGAAGTTTAGGTTCATGTTTAACCTGGTTTCAAACAACGGGTTCATGTCTGACTCAAAGTTTAGGTTCAGGTTTGACCTGGTTTCAAACGACGGGTTCATGTCTGACTCGAAACTTAGGTTCATATTTGACCTGGTTCAAATGACGGGTTCATGTCTGACTCGAAGTTTAGGTTCATGTTTGACCTCGATTCAAACAACTGGTTCATGTCTGACTCGAAGTTTAGTTTCATGTTTGACCTGGTTTTAAACAACGGGTTCATGTCTGACTCGAAGTTTAAGTTCATGTTTGACCTGGTTTCAAACAACGGGTTCATGTCTGACTCGAAGTTTAGGTTCATGTTTGACCTAGTTTCAAACAACGGGTTCATGTTTGATTCGAAGTATAGGTTCATGTTTGACCTGGTTTCAAACAACGGGTTCATGTCTCACTCGAAGTTTAGTTTCATGTTTGACCTGAGTTCCAACAACGGGTTCATGTCTGACTCGAAGTTTAGGTTCATGTTTAACCTGGTTTCAAACAACGGGTTCATGTCTGACTCAAAGTTTAGGTTCAGGTTTGACCTGGTTTCAAACAACAGGTTCATGTCTGACTCGAAGTTTAGGTTCATGTTTGACCTGGTTTCAAACAACGGGTTCATGTCTGACTCGAAGTTTAGGTTCATGTTTGACCTGGTTTCAAACAACGGGTTCATGTCTGACTCAAAGTTTAGGTTCATGTTTGACCTGGTTTCAAACGACGGGTTCATGTCTGACTTGATGTTTAGGTTCATGTTTGACCTGGTTTCAAACAACGGGTTCATGTCTGACTCGAAGTTTAGGTTCATGATTAACCTTGTTTCAAACGACGGGTTCATGTCTGGCTCGATGTTTAGGTTCATGTTTGACCTGGTTTCAAACAACGGGTTCATGTGTGACTCGAAGTATAGGTTCATGTTTGACCTAGTTTCAAACAACGGGTTCATGTCTGACTCGAAGTTTAGGTTCATGTTTGACCTGGTTTCAAACAACAGGTTCATGTCTGACTCGAAGTTTAGGTTCATGTTTGACCTGGTTTCAAACAACGGGTTCATGTCTGAATCAAAGTTTAGGTTCATGTTTGACCTGGTTTCAAACGACGGGTTCATGTCTGACTCGATGTTTAGGTTCATGTTTGACCTGGTTTCAAACAACGGGTTCATGTCTGACTCGAAGTTTAGGTTCATGATTAACCTTGTTTCAAACGACGGGTTCATGTCTGACTCGAAGTTTAGGTTCATGTTTGACCTAGTTTCAAACAACGGGTTCATGTTTGATTCGAAGTATAGGTTCATGTTTGACCTGGTTTCAAACAACGGGTTCATGTCTGACTCGAAGTTTAGTTTCATGTTTGACCTGAGTTCCAACAACGGGTTCATGTCTGACTCGAAGTTTAGGTTCATGTTTGACCTGGTTTCAAACAACGGGTTCATGTCTGACTCGAAGTTTAGGTTCAGGTTTGACTTGGTTTCAAACGACGGGTTCATGTCTGACTCGAAGCTTAGGTTCATGTTTGACCTGGTTTCAAACAACGGGTTCATGTCTGACTCAAAGTTTAGGTTCATGTTTGACCTGGTTTCAAACAACGGGTTCATGTCTGACTCAAAGTTTAGGTTCATGTTTGACCTGGTTTCAAACGACGGGTTCATGTCTGACTTGATGTTTAGGTTCATGTTTGACCTGGTTTCAAACAACGGGTTCATGTCTGACTCGAAGTTTAGGTTCATGATTAACCTTGTTTCAAACGACGGGTTCATGTCTGGCTCGATGTTTAGGTTCATGTTTGACCTGGTTTCAAACAACGGGTTCATGTGTGACTCGAAGTTTAGGTTCATGTTTGACCTAGTTTCAAACAACGGGTTCATGTCTGACTCGAAGTTTAAGTTCATGTTTGACCTGGTTTCAAACAACGGGTTCATGTCTGACTCGAAGTTTAGGTTCATGTTTGACCTAGTTTCAAACAACGGGTTCATGTCTGACTCGAAGTTTAGTTTCATGTTTGACCTGAGTTCCAACAACGGGTTCATGTCTGACTCGAAGTTTAGGTTCATGTTTGACCTGGTTTCAAACAACGGGTTCATGTCTGACTCGAAGTTTAGGTTCAGGTTTGACCTGGTTTCAAACGACGGGTTCATGTCTGACTCGAAACTTAGGTTCATGTTTGACCTGGTTTCAAACAACGGGTTCATGTCTGACTCAAAGTTTAGGTTCATGTTTGACCTGGTTTCAAACAACGGGTTCATGTCTGACTCAAAGTTTAGGTTCATGTTTGACCTGGTTTCAAACGACGGGTTCATGTCTGACTTGATGTTTAGGTTCATGTTTGACCTGGTTTCAAACAACGGGTTCATGTCTGACTCGAAGTTTAGGTTCATGATTAACCTTGTTTCAAACGACGGGTTCATGTCTGGCTCGATGTTTAGGTTCATGTTTGACCTGGTTTCAAACAACGGGTTCATGTGTGACTCAAAGTTTAGGTTCATGTTTGACCTAGTTTCAAACAACGGGTTCATGTCTGACTCGAAGTTTAAGTTCATGTTTGACCTGGTTTCAAACAACGGGTTCATGTCTGACTCGAAGTTTAGGTTCATGTTTGACCTAGTTTCAAACAACGGGTTCATGTTTGATTCGAAGTATAGGTTCATGTTTGACCTGGTTTCAAACAACGGGTTCATGTCTGACTCGAAGTTTAGTTTCATGTTTGACCTGAGTTCCAACAACGGGTTCATGTCTGACTCGAAGTTTAGGTTCATGTTTAACCTGGTTTCAAACAACGGGTTCATGTCTGACTCAAAGTTTAGGTTCAGGTTTGACCTGGTTTCAAACGACGGGTTCATGTCTGACTCGAAACTTAGGTTCATATTTGACCTGGTTCAAATGACGGGTTCATGTCTGACTCAAAGTTTAGGTTCATGTTTGACATGGTTTCAAACAACTGGTTCATGTCTGACTCGAAGTTTAGTTTCATGTTTGACCTGGTTTCAAACGACGGGTTCATGTCTGACTTGATGTTTAGGTTCATGTTTGTCCTGGTTTCAAACAACGGGTTCATGTCTGACTCGAAGTTTAGGTTCATGTTTGACCTGGTTTCAAACAACGGGTTCATGTCTGACTCGAAGTTTTGGTTCAGGTTTGACCTGGTTTCAAACGACGGGTTCATGTCTGACTCGAAGCTTAGGTTCATGTTTGACCTGGTTCAAATGACGGGTTCATGTCTGACTCGAAGTTTAGGTTCATGTTTGACCTGGTTTCAAACAACGGGTTCATGTCTGACTCGATGTTTAGGTTCATGTTTGACCTGGTTTCAAACAACGGGTTCATGTGTGACTCGAAGTTTAGGTTCATGTTTGACCTAGTTTCAAACAACGGGTTCATGTCTGACTCGAAGTTTAGGTTCATGTTTGACCTGGTTTCAAACAACGGGTTCATGTCTGACTCGAAGTTTAAGTTCATGTTTGACCTGGCTTCGAATGACGGGTTCATGTCTGACTCGACGTTTAGGTTCATGTTTGACCTGGTTTCAAACAACGGGTTCATGTCTGACTCGAAGTTTAAGTTCATGTTTGACCTGGTTTCAAATGACGGGTTCATGTCTGACTCGAAGTTTAGGTTCATGTTTGACCTGGTTTCAAACAACAGGTTCATGTCTGACTCGAAGTTTAGGTTCATGTTTGACCTGGTTTCAAACAACGGGTTCATGTCTGACTCGAAGTTTAGGTTCAGGTTTGACCTGGTTTCAAACGAAGGGTTCATGTCTGACTCAAAGCTTAGGTTCATGTTTGACCTGGTTCAAATGACGGGTTCATGTCTGACTAGAAGTTTAGGTTCATGTTTGACCTGGTTTCAAACAACGGGTTCATGTCTGACTCAAAGTTTAGGTTCATGTTTGACCTGGTTTCAAACGACGGGTTCATGTCTGACTTGATGTTTAGGTTCATGTTTGACCTGGTTTCAAACAACGGGTTCAATTCTGACTCGAAGTTTAGGTTCATGTTTGTCCTGGTTTCAAACAACGGGTTCATGTCTGACTCGAAGTTTAAGTTCATGTTTTACCTGGCTTCGAATGACGGGTTCATGTCTGACTCGACGTTTAGGATCAGGTTTGACCTGGTTTCAAACGACGGGTTCATGTCTGACTCGAAGTTTAGGTTCAAGTTTAACCTTGTTTCAAACGACAGGTTCATGTCTGGCTCGATGTTTAGGTTCATGTTTGACCTGGTTTCAAACAACGGGTTCATGTCTGACTCGAAGTTTAGGTTCATGTTTGATCTAGTTTCAAACAACGGGTTCATGTTTGATTCGAAGTATAGGTTCATGTTTGACCTGGTTTCAAACAACGGGTTCATGTCTGACTCGAAGTTTAGTTTCATGTTTGACCTGAGTTCCAACAACGGGTTCATGTCTGACTCGAAGTTTAGGTTCATGTTTAACCTGGTTTCAAACAACGGGTTCATGTCTGACTCAAAGTTTAGGTTCAGGTTTGACCTGGTTTCAAACGACGGGTTCATGTCTGACTCGAAACTTAGGTTCATATTTGACCTGGTTCAAATGACGGGTTCATGTCTGACTCGAAGTTTAGGTTCATGTTTGACCTGGATTCAAACAACTGGTTCATGTCTGACTCGAAGTTTAGTTTCATGTTTGACCTGGTTTCAAACGACGGGTTCATGTCTGACTCGAAGCTTAGGTTCATGTTTGACCTGGTTCAAATGACGGGTTCATGTCTGACTAGAAGTTTAGGTTCATGTTTGACCTGGTTTCAAACAACGGGTTCATGTCTGACTCAAAGTTTAGGTTCATGTTTGACCTGGTTTCAAACGACGGGTTCATGTCTGACTTGATGTTTAGGTTCATGTTTGACCTGGTTTCAAACAACGGGTTCATGTCTGACTCGAAGTTTCGGTTCATGTTTGACCTAGTTTCAAACAACGGGTTCATGTCTGACTCGAAGTTTAGGTTCATGTTTGACCTGGTTTCAAACAACAGGTTCATGTCTGACTCGAAGTTTAGGTTCATGTTTGACCTGGTTTCAAACAACGGGTTCATGTCTGACTCGAAGTTTAGGTTCAGGTTTGACCTGGTTTCAAACGACGGGTTCATGTCTGACTCGAAGCTTAGGTTCATGTTTGACCTGGTTTCAAACAACGGGTTCATGTCTGACTCAAAGTTTAGGTTCATGTTTGACCTGGTTTCAAACAAAGGGTTCATGTCTGACTCAAAGTTTAGGTTCATGTTTGACCTGGTTTCAAACAACGGGTTCATGTCTGACCAAAGTTTAGGTTCAGGTTTGACCTGGTTTCAAACGACGGGTTCATGTCTGACTCGAAACTTAGGTTCATATTTGACCTGGTTCAAATGACGGGTTCATGTCTGACTCAAAGTTTAGGTTCATGTTTGACCTGGTTTCAAACAACTGGTTCATGTCTGACTCGAAGTTTAGTTTCATGTTTGACCTGAGTTCCAACAACGGGTTCATGTCTGACTCGAACTTTAGGTTCATGTTTGACCTGGTTTCAAACGACGGGTTCATGTCTGACTCGAACTTTAGGTTCATGTTTGACCTGGTTTCAAACAACGGGTTCATGTCTGACTCAAAGTTTAGGTTCATGTTTGACCTGGTTTCAAACAACGGGTTCATGTCTGACTCAAAGTTTAGGTTCATGTTTGACCTGGTTTCAAACGACGGGTTCATGTCTGACTTGATGTTTAGGTTCATGTTTGACCTGGTTTCAAACAACGGGTTCATGTCTGACTCGAAGTTTAGGTTCATGATTAACCTTGTTTCAAACGACGGGTTCATGTCTGGCTCGATGTTTAGGTTCATGTTTGACCTGGTTTCAAACAACGGGTTCATGTGTGACTCAAAGTTTAGGTTCATGTTTGACCTAGTTTCAAACAACGGGTTCATGTCTGACTCGAAGTTTAAGTTCATGTTTGACCTGGTTTCAAACAACGGGTTCATGTCTGACTCGAAGTTTAGGTTCATGTTTGACCTAGTTTCAAACAACGGGTTCATGTTTGATTCGAAGTATAGGTTCATGTTTGACCTGGTTTCAAACAACGGGTTCATGTCTGACTCGAAGTTTAGTTTCATGTTTGACCTGAGTTCCAACAACGGGTTCATGTCTGACTCGAAGTTTAGGTTCATGTTTAACCTGGTTTCAAACAACGGGTTCATGTCTGACTCAAAGTTTAGGTTCAGGTTTGACCTGGTTTCAAACGACGGGTTCATGTCTGACTCGAAACTTAGGTTCATATTTGACCTGGTTCAAATGACGGGTTCATGTCTGACTCAAAGTTTAGGTTCATGTTTGACCTGGTTTCAAACAACTGGTTCATGTCTGACTCGAAGTTTAGTTTCATGTTTGACCTGGTTTCAAACGACGGGTTCATGTCTGACTTGATGTTTAGGTTCATGTTTGTCCTGGTTTCAAACAACGGGTTCATGTCTGACTCGAAGTTTAGGTTCATGTTTGACCTGGTTTCAAACAACGGGTTCATGTCTGACTCGAAGTTTTGGTTCAGGTTTGACCTGGTTTCAAACGACGGGTTCATGTCTGACTCGAAGCTTAGGTTCATGTTTGACCTGGTTCAAATGACGGGTTCATGTCTGACTCGAAGTTTAGGTTCATGTTTGACCTGGTTTCAAACAACGGGTTCATGTCTGACTCGATGTTTAGGTTCATGTTTGACCTGGTTTCAAACAACGGGTTCATGTGTGACTCGAAGTTTAGGTTCATGTTTGACCTAGTTTCAAACAACGGGTTCATGTCTGACTCGAAGTTTAGGTTCATGTTTGACCTGGTTTCAAACAACGGGTTCATGTCTGACTCGAAGTTTAAGTTCATGTTTGACCTGGCTTCGAATGACGGGTTCATGTCTGACTCGACGTTTAGGTTCATGTTTGACCTGGTTTCAAACAACGGGTTCATGTCTGACTCGAAGTTTAAGTTCATGTTTGACCTGGTTTCAAATGACGGGTTCATGTCTGACTCGAAGTTTAGGTTCATGTTTGACCTGGTTTCAAACAACAGGTTCATGTCTGACTCGAAGTTTAGGTTCATGTTTGACCTGGTTTCAAACAACGGGTTCATGTCTGACTCGAAGTTTAGGTTCAGGTTTGACCTGGTTTCAAACGAAGGGTTCATGCCTGACTCAAAGCTTAGGTTCATGTTTGACCTGGTTCAAATGACGGGTTCATGTCTGACTAGAAGTTTAGGTTCATGTTTGACCTGGTTTCAAACAACGGGTTCATGTCTGACTCAAAGTTTAGGTTCATGTTTGACCTGGTTTCAAACGACGGGTTCATGTCTGACTTGATGTTTAGGTTCATGTTTGACCTGGTTTCAAACAACGGGTTCAATTCTGACTCGAAGTTTAGGTTCATGTTTGTCCTGGTTTCAAACAACGGGTTCATGTCTGACTCGAAGTTTAAGTTCATGTTTTACCTGGCTTCGAATGACGGGTTCATGTCTGACTCGACGTTTAGGATCAGGTTTGACCTGGTTTCAAACGACGGGTTCATGTCTGACTCGAAGTTTAGGTTCAAGTTTAACCTTGTTTCAAACGACAGGTTCATGTCTGGCTCGATGTTTAGGTTCATGTTTGACCTGGTTTCAAACAACGGGTTCATGTCTGACTCGAAGTTTAGGTTCATGTTTGATCTAGTTTCAAACAACGGGTTCATGTTTGATTCGAAGTATAGGTTCATGTTTGACCTGGTTTCAAACAACGGGTTCATGTCTGACTCGAAGTTTAGTTTCATGTTTGACCTGAGTTCCAACAACGGGTTCATGTCTGACTCGAAGTTTAGGTTCATGTTTAACCTGGTTTCAAACAACGGGTTCATGTCTGACTCAAAGTTTAGGTTCAGGTTTGACCTGGTTTCAAACGACGGGTTCATGTCTGACTCGAAACTTAGGTTCATATTTGACCTGGTTCAAATGACGGGTTCATGTCTGACTCGAAGTTTAGGTTCATGTTTGACCTGGATTCAAACAACTGGTTCATGTCTGACTCGAAGTTTAGTTTCATGTTTGACCTGGTTTCAAACGACGGGTTCATGTCTGACTCGAAGCTTAGGTTCATGTTTGACCTGGTTCAAATGACGGGTTCATGTCTGACTAGAAGTTTAGGTTCATGTTTGACCTGGTTTCAAACAACGGGTTCATGTCTGACTCAAAGTTTAGGTTCATGTTTGACCTGGTTTCAAACGACGGGTTCATGTCTGACTTGATGTTTAGGTTCATGTTTGACCTGGTTTCAAACAACGGGTTCATGTCTGACTCGAAGTTTCGGTTCATGTTTGACCTAGTTTCAAACAACGGGTTCATGTCTGACTCGAAGTTTAGGTTCATGTTTGACCTGGTTTCAAACAACAGGTTCATGTCTGACTCGAAGTTTAGGTTCATGTTTGACCTGGTTTCAAACAACGGGTTCATGTCTGACTCGAAGTTTAGGTTCAGGTTTGACCTGGTTTCAAACGACGGGTTCATGTCTGACTCGAAGCTTAGGTTCATGTTTGACCTGGTTTCAAACAACGGGTTCATGTCTGACTCAAAGTTTAGGTTCATGTTTGACCTGGTTTCAAACAAAGGGTTCATGTCTGACTCAAAGTTTAGGTTCATGTTTGACCTGGTTTCAAACAACGGGTTCATGTCTGACCAAAGTTTAGGTTCAGGTTTGACCTGGTTTCAAACGACGGGTTCATGTCTGACTCGAAACTTAGGTTCATATTTGACCTGGTTCAAATGACGGGTTCATGTCTGACTCAAAGTTTAGGTTCATGTTTGACCTGGTTTCAAACAACTGGTTCATGTCTGACTCGAAATTTAGTTTCATGTTTGACCTGAGTTCCAACAACGGGTTCATGTCTGACTCGAACTTTAGGTTCATGTTTGACCTGGTTTCAAACGACGGGTTCATGTCTGACTTGATGTTTAGGTTCATGTTTGTCCTGGTTTCAAACAACGGGTTCATGTCTGACTCGAAGTTTAGGTTCATGTCTGACTCGAAGTTTAGGTTCAGGTTTGACCTGGTTTCAAACGACGGGTTCATGTCTGACTCGAAGCTTAGGTTCATGTTTGACCTGGTTCAAATGACGGGTTCATGTCTGACTCGAAGTTTAGGTTCATGTTTGACCTGGTTTCAAACAACGGGTTCATGTCTGACTCGATGTTTAGGTTCATGTTTGACCTGGTTTCAAACAACGGGTTCATGTGTGACTCGAAGTTTAGGTTCATGTTTGACCTAGTTTCAAACAACGGGTTCATGTCTGACTCGAAGTTTAAGTTCATGTTTGACCTGGTTTCAAATGACGGGTTCATGTCTGACTCGAAGTTTAGGTTCATGTTTGACCTGGTTTCAAACAACAGGTTCATGTCTGACTCGAAGTTTAGGTTCATGTTTGACCTGGTTTCAAACAACGGGTTCATGTCTGACTCGAAGTTTAGGTTCAGGTTTGACCTGGTTTCAAACGAAGGGTTCATGTCTGACTCAAAGCTTAGGTTCATGTTTGACCTGGTTCAAATGACGGGTTCATGTCTGACTAGAAGTTTAGGTTCATGTTTGACCTGGTTTCAAACAACGGGTTCATGTCTGACTCAAAGTTTAGGTTCATGTTTGACCTGGTTTCAAACGACGGGTTCATGTCTGACTTGATGTTTAGGTTCATGTTTGACCTGGTTTCAAACAACGGGTTCAATTCTGACTCGAAGTTTAGGTTCATGTTTGTCCTGGTTTCAAACAACGGGTTCATGTCTGACTCGAAGTTTAAGTTCATGTTTTACCTGGCTTCGAATGACGGGTTCATGTCTGACTCGACGTTTAGGATCAGGTTTGACCTGGTTTCAAACGACGGGTTCATGTCTGACTCGAAGTTTAGGTTCAAGTTTAACCTTGTTTCAAACGACAGGTTCATGTCTGGCTCGATGTTTAGGTTCATGTTTGACCTGGTTTCAAACAACGGGTTCATGTCTGACTCGAAGTTTAGGTTCATGTTTGACCTAGTTTCAAACAACGGGTTCATGTTTGATTCGAAGTATAGGTTCATGTTTGACCTGGTTTCAAACAACGGGTTCATGTCTGACTCGAAGTTTAGTTTCATGTTTGACCTGAGTTCCAACAACGGGTTCATGTCTGACTCGAAGTTTAGGTTCATGTTTAACCTGGTTTCAAACAACGGGTTCATGTCTGACTCAAAGTTTAGGTTCAGGTTTAACCTGGTTTCAAACGACGGGTTCATGTCTGACTCGAAACTTAGGTTCATATTTGACCTGGTTCAAATGACGGGTTCATGTCTGACTCGAAGTTTAGGTTCATGTTTGACCTGGATTCAAACAACTGGTTCATGTCTGACTCGAAGTTTAGTTTCATGTTTGACCTGGTTTCAAACGACGGGTTCATGTCTGACTCGAAGCTTAGGTTCATGTTTGACCTGGTTCAAATGACGGGTTCATGTCTGACTAGAAGTTTAGGTTCATGTTTGACCTGGTTTCAAACAACGGGTTCATGTCTGACTCAAAGTTTAGGTTCATGTTTGACCTGGTTTCAAACGACGGGTTCATGTCTGACTTGATGTTTAGGTTCATGTTTGACCTGGTTTCAAACAACGGGTTCATGTCTGACTCGAAGTTTCGGTTCATGTTTGACCTAGTTTCAAACAACGGGTTCATGTCTGACTCGAAGTTTAGGTTCATGTTTGACCTGGTTTCAAACAACAGGTTCATGTCTGACTCGAAGTTTAGGTTCATGTTTGACCTGGTTTCAAACAACGGGTTCATGTCTGACTCGAAGTTTAGGTTCAGGTTTGACCTGGTTTCAAACGACGGGTTCATGTCTGACTCGAAGCTTAGGTTCATGTTTCACCTGGTTTCAAACAACGGGTTCATGTCTGACTCAAAGTTTAGGTTCATGTTTGACCTGGTTTCAAACAAAGGGTTCATGTCTGACTCAAAGTTTAGGTTCATGTTTGACCTGGTTTCAAACAACGGGTTCATGTCTGACCAAAGTTTAGGTTCAGGTTTGACCTGGTTTCAAACGACGGGTTCATGTCTGACTCGAAACTTAGGTTCATATTTGACCTGGTTCAAATGACGGGTTCATGTCTGACTCAAAGTTTAGGTTCATGTTTGACCTGGTTTCAAACAACTGGTTCATGTCTGACTCGAAGTTTAGTTTCATGTTTGACCTGAGTTCCAACAACGGGTTCATGTCTGACTCGAACTTTAGGTTCATGTTTGACCTGGTTTCAAACGACGGGTTCATGTCTGACTTGATGTTTAGGTTCATGTTTGTCCTGGTTTCAAACAACGGGTTCATGTCTGACTCGAAGTTTAGGTTCATGTCTGACTCGAAGTTTAGGTTCAGGTTTGACCTGGTTTCAAACGACGGGTTCATGTCTGACTCGAAGCTTAGGTTCATGTTTGACCTGGTTCAAATGACGGGTTCATGTCTGACTCGAAGTTTAGGTTCATGTTTGACCTGGTTTCAAACAACGGGTTCATGTCTGACTCGATGTTTAGGTTCATGTTTGACCTGGTTTCAAACAACGGGTTCATGTGTGGCTCGAAGTTTAGGTTCATGTTTGACCTAGTTTCAAACAACGGGTTCATGTCTGACTCGAAGTTTAAGTTCATATTTGACCTGGTTTCAAACAACGGGTTCATGTCTGACTCGAAGTTTAGGTTCATGTTTGACCTGGTTTCAAACAACGGGTTCATGTTTGATTCGAAGTATAGGTTCATGTTTGACCTGGTTTCAAACAACGGGTTCATGTCTGACTCGAAGTTTAGTTTCATGTTTGACCTGAGTTCCAACAACGGGTTCATGTCTGACTCGAAGTTTAGGTTCATGTTTAACCTGGTTTCAAACAACGGGTTCATGTCTGACTCAAAGTTTAGGTTCAGGTTTGACCTGGTTTCAAACGACGGGTTCATGTCTGACTCGAAACTTAGGTTCATATTTGACCTGGTTCAAATGACGGGTTCATGTCTGACTCGAAGTTTAGGTTCATGTTTGACCTCGATTCAAACAACTGGTTCATGTCTGACTCGAAGTTTAGTTTCATGTTTGACCTGGTTTCAAACAACGGGTTCATGTCTGACTCGAAGTTTAAGTTCATGTTTGACCTGGTTTCAAACAACGGGTTCATGTCTGACTCGAAGTTTAGGTTCATGTTTGACCTAGTTTCAAACAACGGGTTCATGTTTGATTCGAAGTATAGGTTCATGTTTGACCTGGTTTCAAACAACGGGTTCATGTCTGACTCGAAGTTTAGTTTCATGTTTGACCTGAGTTCCAACAACGGGTTCATGTCTGACTCGAAGTTTAGGTTCATGTTTAACCTGGTTTCAAACAACGGGTTCATGTCTGACTCAAAGTTTAGGTTCAGGTTTGACCTGGTTTCAAACGACGGGTTCATGTCTGACTCGAAACTTAGGTTCATGTTTGACCTGGTTCAAATGACGGGTTCATGTCTGACTCGAAGTTTAGGTTCATGTTTGACCTGGATTCAAACAACTGGTTCATGTCTGACTCGAAGTTTAGTTTCATGTTTGACCTGGTTTCAAACGACGGGTTCATGTCTGACTCGAAGCTTAGGTTCATGTTTGACCTGGTTCAAATGACGGGTTCATGTCTGACTAGAAGTTTAGGTTCATGTTTGACCTGGTTTCAAACAACGGGTTCATGTCTGACTCAAAGTTTAGGTTCATGTTTGACCTGGTTTCAAACGACGGGTTCATGTCTCACTTGATGTTTAGGTTCATGTTTGACCTGGTTTCAAACAACGGGTTCATGTCTGACTCGAAGTTTCGGCTCATGTTTGACCTAGTTTCAAACAACGGGTTCATGTCTGACTCGAAGTTTAGGTTCATGTTTGACCTGGTTTCAAACAACAGGTTCATGTCTGACTCGAAGTTTAGGTTCATGTTTGACCTGGTTTCAAACAACGGGTTCATGTCTGACTCAAAGTTTAGGTTCATGTTTGACCTGGTTTCAAACGACGGGTTCATGTCTGACTTGATGTTTAGGTTCATGTTTGACCTGGTTTCAAACAACGGGTTCATGTCTGACTCGAAGTTTAGGTTCATGATTAACCTTGTTTCAAACGACGGGTTCATGTCTGACTCGAAGTTTAGGTTCATGTTTGACCTAGTTTCAAACAACGGGTTCATGTTTGATTCGAAGTATAAGTTCATGTTTGACCTGGTTTCAAACAACGGGTTCATGTCTGACTCGAAGTTTAGTTTCATGTTTGACCTGAGTTCCAACAACGGGTTCATGTCTGACTCGAAGTTTAGGTTCATGTTTGACCTGGTTTCAAACAACGGGTTCATGTCTGACTCGAAGTTTAGGTTCAGGTTTGACCTGGTTTCAAACGACGGGTTCATGTCTGACTCGAAGCTTAGGTTCATGTTTGACCTGGTTTCAAACAACGGGTTCATGTCTGACTCAAAGTTTAGGTTCATGTTTGACCTGGTTTCAAACAACGGGTTCATGTCTGACTCAAAGTTTAGGTTCATGTTTGACCTGGTTTCAAACGACGGGTTCATGTCTGACTTGATGTTTAGGTTCATGTTTGACCTGGTTTCAAACAACGGGTTCATGTCTGACTCGAAGTTTAGGTTCATGATTAACCTTGTTTCAAACGACGGGTTCATGTTTGGCTCGATGTTTAGGTTCATGTTTGACCTGGTTTCAAACAACGGGTTCATGTGTGGCTCGAAGTTTAGGTTCATGTTTGACCTAGTTTCAAACAACGGGTTCATGTCTGACTCGAAGTTTAAGTTCATATTTGACCTGGTTTCAAACAACGGGTTCATGTCTGACTCGAAGTTTAGGTTCATGTTTGACCTGGTTTCAAACAACGGGTTCATGTTTGATTCGAAGTATAGGTTCATGTTTGACCTGGTTTCAAACAACGGGTTCATGTCTGACTCGAAGTTTAGTTTCATGTTTGACCTGAGTTCCAACAACGGGTTCATGTCTGACTCGAAGTTTAGGTTCATGTTTAACCTGGTTTCAAACAACGGGTTCATGTCTGACTCAAAGTTTAGGTTCAGGTTTGACCTGGTTTCAAACGACGGGTTCATGTCTGACTCGAAACTTAGGTTCATATTTGACCTGGTTCAAATGACGGGTTCATGTCTGACTCGAAGTTTAGGTTCATGTTTGACCTCGATTCAAACAACTGGTTCATGTCTGACTCGAAGTTTAGTTTCATGTTTGACCTGGTTTCAAACAACGGGTTCATGTCTGACTCGAAGTTTAAGTTCATGTTTGACCTGGTTTCAAACAACGGGTTCATGTCTGACTCGAAGTTTAGGTTCATGTTTGACCTAGTTTCAAACAACGGGTTCATGTTTGATTCGAAGTATAGGTTCATGTTTGACCTGGTTTCAAACAACGGGTTCATGTCTGACTCGAAGTTTAGTTTCATGTTTGACCTGAGTTCCAACAACGGGTTCATGTCTGACTCGAAGTTTAGGTTCATGTTTAACCTGGTTTCAAACAACGGGTTCATGTCTGACTCAAAGTTTAGGTTCAGGTTTGACCTGGTTTCAAACGACGGGTTCATGTCTGACTCGAAACTTAGGTTCATGTTTGACCTGGTTCAAATGACGGGTTCATGTCTGACTCGAAGTTTAGGTTCATGTTTGACCTGGATTCAAACAACTGGTTCATGTCTGACTCGAAGTTTAGTTTCATGTTTGACCTGGTTTCAAACGACGGGTTCATGTCTGACTCGAAGCTTAGGTTCATGTTTGACCTGGTTCAAATGACGGGTTCATGTCTGACTAGAAGTTTAGGTTCATGTTTGACCTGGTTTCAAACAACGGGTTCATGTCTGACTCAAAGTTTAGGTTCATGTTTGACCTGGTTTCAAACGACGGGTTCATGTCTCACTTGATGTTTAGGTTCATGTTTGACCTGGTTTCAAACAACGGGTTCATGTCTGACTCGAAGTTTCGGCTCATGTTTGACCTAGTTTCAAACAACGGGTTCATGTCTGACTCGAAGTTTAGGTTCATGTTTGACCTGGTTTCAAACAACAGGTTCATGTCTGACTCGAAGTTTAGGTTCATGTTTGACCTGGTTTCAAACAACGGGTTCATGTCTGACTCAAAGTTTAGGTTCATGTTTGACCTGGTTTCAAACGACGGGTTCATGTCTGACTTGATGTTTAGGTTCATGTTTGACCTGGTTTCAAACAACGGGTTCATGTCTGACTCGAAGTTTAGGTTCATGATTAACCTTGTTTCAAACGACGGGTTCATGTCTGACTCGAAGTTTAGGTTCATGTTTGACCTAGTTTCAAACAACGGGTTCATGTTTGATTCGAAGTATAAGTTCATGTTTGACCTGGTTTCAAACAACGGGTTCATGTCTGACTCGAAGTTTAGTTTCATGTTTGACCTGAGTTCCAACAACGGGTTCATGTCTGACTCGAAGTTTAGGTTCATGTTTGACCTGGTTTCAAACAACGGGTTCATGTCTGACTCGAAGTTTAGGTTCAGGTTTGACCTGGTTTCAAACGACGGGTTCATGTCTGACTCGAAGCTTAGGTTCATGTTTGACCTGGTTTCAAACAACGGGTTCATGTCTGACTCAAAGTTTAGGTTCATGTTTGACCTGGTTTCAAACAACGGGTTCATGTCTGACTCAAAGTTTAGGTTCATGTTTGACCTGGTTTCAAACGACGGGTTCATGTCTGACTTGATGTTTAGGTTCATGTTTGACCTGGTTTCAAACAACGGGTTCATGTCTGACTCGAAGTTTAGGTTCATGATTAACCTTGTTTCAAACGACGGGTTCATGTTTGGCTCGATGTTTAGGTTCATGTTTGACCTGGTTTCAAACAACGGGTTCATGTGTGACTCGAAGTATAGGTTCATGTTTGACCTAGTTTCAAACAACGGGTTCATGTCTGACTCGAAGTTTAGGTTCATGTTTGACCTGGTTTCAAACAACAGGTTCATGTCTGACTCGAAGTTTAGGTTCATGTTTGACCTGGTTTCAAACAACGGGTTCATGTCTGAATCAAAGTTTAGGTTCATGTTTGACCTGGTTTCAAACGACGGGTTCATGTCTGACTTGATGTTTAGGTTCATGTTTGACCTGGTTTCAAACAACGGGTTCGTGTCTGACTCGAAGTTTAGGTTCATGATTAACCTTGTTTCAAACGACGGGTTCATGTCTGACTCGAAGTTTAGGTTCATGTTTGACCTAGTTTCAAACAACGGGTTCATGTTTGATTCGAAATATAGGTTCATGTTTGACCTGGTTTCAAACAACGGGTTCATGTCTGACTCGAAGTTTAGTTTCATGTTTGACCTGAGTTCCAACAACGGGTTCATGTCTGACTCGAAGTTTAGGTTCATGTTTGACCTGGTTTCAAACAACGGGTTCATGTCTGACTCGAAGTTTAGGTTCAGGTTTGACCTGGTTTCAAACGACGGGTTCATGTCTGACTCGAAGCTTAGGTTCATGTTTGACCTGGTTTCAAACAACGGGTTCATGTCTGACTCAAAGTTTAGGTTCATGTTTGACCTGGTTTCAAACAACGGGTTCATGTCTGACTCAAAGTTTAGGTTCATGTTTGACCTGGTTTCAAACGACGGGTTCATGTCTGACTTGATGTTTAGGTTCATGTTTGACCTGGTTTCAAACAACGGGTTCATGTCTGACTCGAAGTTTAGGTTCATGATTAACCTTGTTTCAAACGACGGGTTCATGTCTGGCTCGATGTTTAGGTTCATGTTTGACCTGGTTTCAAACAACGGGTTCATGTGTGACTCGAAGTTTAGGTTCATGTTTGACCTAGTTTCAAACAACGGGTTCATGTCTGACTCGAAGTTTAAGTTCATGTTTGACCTGGTTTCAAACAACGGGTTCATGTCTGACTCGAAGTTTAGGTTCATGTTTGACCTGAGTTCCAACAACGGGTTCATGTCTGACTCGAAGTTTAGGTTCATGTTTAACCTGGTTTCAAACAACGGGTTCATGTCTGACTCAATGTTTAGGTTCAGGTTTGACCTGGTTTCAAACGACGGGTTCATGTCTGACTCGAAACTTAGGTTCATATTTGACCTGGTTCAAATGACGGGTTCATGTCTGACTCGAAGTTTAGGTTCATGTTTGACCTGGATTCAAACAACTGGTTCATGTCTGACTCGAAGTTTAGTTTCATGTTTGACCTGGTTTCAAACGACGGGTTCATGTCTGACTCGAAGCTTAGGTTCATGTTTGACCTGGTTCAAATGACGGGTTCATGTCTGACTAGAAGTTTAGGTTCATGTTTGACCTGGTTTCAAACAACGGGTTCATGTCTGACTCAAAGTTTAGGTTCATGTTTGACCTGGTTTCAAACGACGGGTTCATGTCTGACTTGATGTTTAGGTTCATGTTTGACCTGGTTTCAAACAACGGGTTCATGTCTGACTCGAAGTTTCGGTTCATGTTTGACCTAGTTTCAAACAACGGTTCATGTCTGACTCGAAGTTTAGGTTCATGTTTGACCTGGTTTCAAACAACAGGTTCATGTCTGACTCGAAGTTTAGGTTCATGTTTGACCTGGTTTCAAACAACGGGTTCATGTCTGACTCGAAGTTTAGGTTCAGGTTTGACCTGGTTTCAAACGACGGGTTCATGTCTGACTCGAAGCTTAGGTTCATGTTTGACCTGGTTTCAAACAACGGGTTCATGTCTGACTCAAAGTTTAGGTTCATGTTTGACCTGGTTTCAAACAAAGGGTTCATGTCTGACTCAAAGTTTAGGTTCATGTTTGACCTGGTTTCAAACAACGGGTTCATGTCTGACCAAAGTTTAGGTTCAGGTTTGACCTGGTTTCAAACGACGGGTTCATGTCTGACTCGAAACTTAGGTTCATATTTGACCTGGTTCAAATGACGGGTTCATGTCTGACTCAAAGTTTAGGTTCATGTTTGACCTGGTTTCAAACAACTGGTTCATGTCTGACTCGAAGTTTAGTTTCATGTTTGACCTGAGTTCCAACAACGGGTTCATGTCTGACTCGAACTTTAGGTTCATGTTTGACCTGGTTTCAAACGACGGGTTCATGTCTGACTTGATGTTTAGGTTCATGTTTGTCCTGGTTTCAAACAACGGGTTCATGTCTGACTCGAAGTTTAGGTTCATGTCTGACTCGAAGTTTAGGTTCAGGTTTGACCTGGTTTCAAACGACGGGTTCATGTCTGACTCGAAGCTTAGGTTCATGTTTGACCTGGTTCAAATGACGGGTTCATGTCTGACTCGAAGTTTAGGTTCATGTTTGACCTGGTTTCAAACAACGGGTTCATGTCTGACTCGATGTTTAGGTTCATGTTTGACCTGGTTTCAAACAACGGGTTCATGTGTGACTCGAAGTTTAGGTTCATGTTTGACCTAGTTTCAAACAACGGGTTCATGTCTGACTCGAAGTTTAAGTTCATATTTGACCTGGTTTCAAACAACGGGTTCATGTCTGACTCGAAGTTTAGGTTCATGTTTGACCTGGTTTCAAACAACGGGTTCATGTTTGATTCGAAGTATAGGTTCATGTTTGACCTGGTTTCAAACAACGGGTTCATGTCTGACTCGAAGTTTAGTTTCATGTTTGACCTGAGTTCCAACAACGGGTTCATGTCTGACTCGAAGTTTAGGTTCATGTTTAACCTGGTTTCAAACAACGGGTTCATGTCTGACTCAAAGTTTAGGTTCAGGTTTGACCTGGTTTCAAACGACGGGTTCATGTCTGACTCGAAACTTAGGTTCATATTTGACCTGGTTCAAATGACGGGTTCATGTCTGACTCGAAGTTTAGGTTCATGTTTGACCTCGATTCAAACAACTGGTTCATGTCTGACTCGAAGTTTAGTTTCATGTTTGACCTGGTTTCAAACAACGGGTTCATGTCTGACTCGAAGTTTAAGTTCATGTTTGACCTGGTTTCAAACAACGGGTTCATGTCTGACTCGAAGTTTAGGTTCATGTTTGACCTAGTTTCAAACAACGGGTTCATGTTTGATTCGAAGTATAGGTTCATGTTTGACCTGGTTTCAAACAACGGGTTCATGTCTGACTCGAAGTTTAGTTTCATGTTTGACCTGAGTTCCAACAACGGGTTCATGTCTGACTCGAAGTTTAGGTTCATGTTTAACCTGGTTTCAAACAACGGGTTCATGTCTGACTCAAAGTTTAGGTTCAGGTTTGACCTGGTTTCAAACGACGGGTTCATGTCTGACTCGAAACTTAGGTTCATGTTTGACCTGGTTCAAATGACGGGTTCATGTCTGACTCGAAGTTTAGGTTCATGTTTGACCTGGATTCAAACAACTGGTTCATGTCTGACTCGAAGTTTAGTTTCATGTTTGACCTGGTTTCAAACGACGGGTTCATGTCTGACTCGAAGCTTAGGTTCATGTTTGACCTGGTTCAAATGACGGGTTCATGTCTGACTAGAAGTTTAGGTTCATGTTTGACCTGGTTTCAAACAACGGGTTCATGTCTGACTCAAAGTTTAGGTTCATGTTTGACCTGGTTTCAAACGACGGGTTCATGTCTCACTTGATGTTTAGGTTCATGTTTGACCTGGTTTCAAACAACGGGTTCATGTCTGACTCGAAGTTTCGGCTCATGTTTGACCTAGTTTCAAACAACGGGTTCATGTCTGACTCGAAGTTTAGGTTCATGTTTGACCTGGTTTCAAACAACAGGTTCATGTCTGACTCGAAGTTTAGGTTCATGTTTGACCTGGTTTCAAACAACGGGTTCATGTCTGACTCAAAGTTTAGGTTCATGTTTGACCTGGTTTCAAACGACGGGTTCATGTCTGACTTGATGTTTAGGTTCATGTTTGACCTGGTTTCAAACAACGGGTTCATGTCTGACTCGAAGTTTAGGTTCATGATTAACCTTGTTTCAAACGACGGGTTCATGTCTGACTCGAAGTTTAGGTTCATGTTTGACCTAGTTTCAAACAACGGGTTCATGTTTGATTCGAAGTATAGGTTCATGTTTGACCTGGTTTCAAACAACGGGTTCATGTCTGACTCGAAGTTTAGTTTCATGTTTGACCTGAGTTCCAACAACGGGTTCATGTCTGACTCGAAGTTTAGGTTCATGTTTGACCTGGTTTCAAACAACGGGTTCATGTCTGACTCGAAGTTTAGGTTCAGGTTTGACCTGGTTTCAAACGACGGGTTCATGTCTGACTCGAAGCTTAGGTTCATGTTTGACCTGGTTTCAAACAACGGGTTCATGTCTGACTCAAAGTTTAGGTTCATGTTTGACCTGGTTTCAAACAACGGGTTCATGTCTGACTCAAAGTTTAGGTTCATGTTTGACCTGGTTTCAAACGACGGGTTCATGTCTGACTTGATGTTTAGGTTCATGTTTGACCTGGTTTCAAACAACGGGTTCATGTCTGACTCGAAGTTTAGGTTCATGATTAACCTTGTTTCAAACGACGGGTTCATGTCTGGCTCGATGTTTAGGTTCATGTTTGACCTGGTTTCAAACAACGGGTTCATGTGTGACTCGAAGTATAGGTTCATGTTTGACCTAGTTTCAAACAACGGGTTCATGTCTGACTCGAAGCTTAGGTTCATGTTTGACCTGGTTTCAAACAACGGGTTCATGTCTGACTCAAAGTTTAGGTTCATGTTTGACCTGGTTTCAAACAACGGGTTCATGTCTGACTCAAAGTTTAGGTTCATGTTTGACCTGGTTTCAAACGACGGGTTCATGTCTGACTTGATGTTTAGGTTCATGTTTGACCTGGTTTCAAACAACGGGTTCATGTCTGACTCGAAGTTTAGGTTCATGATTAACCTTGTTTCAAACGACGGGTTCATGTCTGGCTCGATGTTTAGGTTCATGTTTGACCTGGTTTCAAACAACGGGTTCATGTGTGACTCGAAGTATAGGTTCATGTTTGACCTAGTTTCAAACAACGGGTTCATGTCTGACTCGAAGTTTAGGTTCATGTTTGACCTGGTTTCAAACAACAGGTTCATGTCTGACTCGAAGTTTAGGTTCATGTTTGACCTGGTTTCAAACAACGGGTTCATGTCTGAATCAAAGTTTAGGTTCATGTTTGACCTGGTTTCAAACGACGGGTTCATGTCTGACTTGATGTTTAGGTTCATGTTTGACCTGGTTTCAAACAACGGGTTCGTGTCTGACTCGAAGTTTAGGTTCATGATTAACCTTGTTTCAAACGACGGGTTCATGTCTGACTCGAAGTTTAGGTTCATGTTTGACCTAGTTTCAAACAACGGGTTCATGTTTGATTCGAAGTATAGGTTCATGTTTGACCTGGTTTCAAACAACGGGTTCATGTCTGACTCGAAGTTTAGTTTCATGTTTGACCTGAGTTCCAACAACGGGTTCATGTCTGACTCGAAGTTTAGGTTCATGTTTGACCTGGTTTCAAACAACGGGTTCATGTCTGACTCGAAGTTTAGGTTCAGGTTTGACCTGGTTTCAAACGACGGGTTCATGTCTGACTCGAAGCTTAGGTTCATGTTTGACCTGGTTTCAAACAACGGGTTCATGTCTGACTCAAAGTTTAGGTTCATGTTTGACCTGGTTTCAAACAACGGGTTCATGTCTGACTCAAAGTTTAGGTTCATGTTTGACCTGGTTTCAAACGACGGGTTCATGTCTGACTTGATGTTTAGGTTCATGTTTGACCTGGTTTCAAACAACGGGTTCATGTCTGACTCGAAGTTTAGGTTCATGATTAACCTTGTTTCAAACGACGGGTTCATGTCTGGCTTGATGTTTAGGTTCATGTTTGACCTGGTTTCAAACAACGGGTTCATGTGTGACTCGAAGTTTAGGTTCATGTTTGACCTAGTTTCAAACAACGGGTTCATGTCTGACTCGAAGTTTAAGTTCATGTTTGACCTGGTTTCAAACAACGGGTTCATGTCTGACTCGAAGTTTAGGTTCATGTTTGACCTAGTTTCAAACAACGGGTTCATGTCTGACTCGAAGTTTAGTTTCATGTTTGACCTGAGTTCCAACAACGGGTTCATGTCTGACTCAAAGTTTAGGTTCATGTTTGACCTGGTTTCAAACGACGGGTTCATGTCTGACTTGATGTTTAGGTTCATGTTTGACCTGGTTTCAAACAACGGGTTCATGTCTGACTCGAAGTTTAGGTTCATGATTAACCTTGTTTCAAACGACGGGTTCATGTCTGACTCGAAGTTTAGGTTCATGTTTGACCTAGTTTCAAACAACGAGTTCATGTTTGATTCGAAGTATAGGTTCATGTTTGACCTGGTTTCAAACAACGGGTTCATGTCTGACTCGAAGTTTAGTTTCATGTTTGACCTGAGTTCCAACAACGGGTTCATGTCTGACTCGAAGTTTAGGTTCATGTTTGACCTGGTTTCAAACAACGGGTTCATGTCTGACTCGAAGTTTAGGTTCAGGTTTGACCTGGTTTCAAACGACGGGTTCATGTCTGACTCGAAGCTTAGGTTCATGTTTGACCTGGTTTCAAACAACGGGTTCATGTCTGACTCAAAGTTTAGGTTCATGTTTGACCTGGTTTCAAACAACGGGTTCATGTCTGACTCAAAGTTTAGGTTCATGTTTGACCTGGTTTCAAACGACGGGTTCATGTCTGACTTGATGTTTAGGTTCATGTTTGACCTGGTTTCAAACAACGGGTTCATGTCTGACTCGAAGTTTAGGTTCATGATTAACCTTGTTTCAAACGACGGGTTCATGTCTGGCTCGATGTTTAGGTTCATGTTTGACCTGGTTTCAAACAACGGGTTCATGTGTGACTCGAAGTATAGGTTCATGTTTGACCTAGTTTCAAACAACGGGTTCATGTCTGACTCGAAGTTTAGGTTCATGTTTGACCTGGTTTCAAACAACAGGTTCATGTCTGACTCGAAGTTTAGGTTCATGTTTGACCTGGTTTCAAACAACGGGTTCATGTCTGAATCAAAGTTTAGGTTCATGTTTGACCTGGTTTCAAACGACAGGTTCATGTCTGACTTGATGTTTAGGTTCATGTTTGACCTGGTTTCAAACAACGGGTTCATGTCTGACTCGAAGTTTAGGTTCATGATTAACCTTGTTTCAAACGACGGGTTCATGTCTGACTCGAAGTTTAGGTTCATGTTTGACCTAGTTTCAAACAACGGGTTCATGTTTGATTCGAAGTATAGGTTCATGTTTGACCTGGTTTCAAACAACGGGTTCATGTCTGACTCGAAGTTTAGTTTCATGTTTGACCTGAGTTCCAACAACGGGTTCATGTCTGACTCGAAGTTTAGGTTCATGTTTGACCTGGTTTCAAACAACGGGTTCATGTCTGACTCGAAGTTTAGGTTCAGGTTTGACCTGGTTTCAAACGACGGGTTCATGTCTGACTCGAAGCTTAGGTTCATGTTTGACCTGGTTTCAAACAACGGGTTCATGTCTGACTCAAAGTTTAGGTTCATGTTTGACCTGGTTTCAAACAACGGGTTCATGTCTGACTCAAAGTTTAGGTTCATGTTTGACCTGGTTTCAAACGACGGGTTCATGTCTGACTTGATGTTTAGGTTCATGTTTGACCTGGTTTCAAACAACGGGTTCATGTCTGACTCGAAGTTTAGGTTCATGATTAACCTTGTTTCAAACGACGGGTTCATGTCTGGCTCGATGTTTAGGTTCATGTTTGACCTGGTTTCAAACAACGGGTTCATGTGTGACTCGAAGTTTAGGTTCATGTTTGACCTAGTTTCAAACAACGGGTTCATGTCTGACTCGAAGTTTAAGTTCATGTTTGACCTGGTTTCAAACAACGGGTTCATGTCTGACTCGAAGTTTAGGTTCATGTTTGACCTAGTTTCAAACAACGGGTTCATGTCTGACTCGAAGTTTAGTTTCATGTTTGACCTGAGTTCCAACAACGGGTTCATGTCTGACTCGAAGTTTAGGTTCATGTTTGACCTGGTTTCAAACAACGGGTTCATGTCTGACTCGAAGTTTAGGTTCAGGTTTGACCTGGTTTCAAACGACGGGTTCATGTCTGACTCGAAACTTAGGTTCATGTTTGACCTGGTTTCAAACAACGGGTTCATGTCTGACTCAAAGTTTAGGTTCATGTTTGACCTGGTTTCAAACAACGGGTTCATGTCTGACTCAAAGTTTAGGTTCATGTTTGACCTGGTTTCAAACGACGGGTTCATGTCTGACTTGATGTTTAGGTTCATGTTTGACCTGGTTTCAATCAACGGGTTCATGTCTGACTCGAAGTTTAGGTTCATGATTAACCTTGTTTCAAACGACGGGTTCATGTCTGGCTCGATGTTTAGGTTCATGTTTGACCTGGTTTCAAACAACGGGTTCATGTGTGACTCAAAGTTTAGGTTCATGTTTGACCTAGTTTCAAACAACGGGTTCATGTCTGACTCGAAGTTTAAGTTCATGTTTGACCTGGTTTCAAACAACGGGTTCATGTCTGACTCGAAGTTTAGGTTCATGTTTGACCTAGTTTCAAACAACGGGTTCATGTTTGATTCGAAGTATAGGTTCATGTTTGACCTGGTTTCAAACAACGGGTTCATGTCTGACTCGAAGTTTAGTTTCATGTTTGACCTGAGTTCCAACAACGGGTTCATGTCTGACTCGAAGTTTAGGTTCATGTTTAACCTGGTTTCAAACAACGGGTTCATGTCTGACTCAAAGTTTAGGTTCAGGTTTGACCTGGTTTCAAACGACGGGTTCATGTCTGACTCGAAACTTAGGTTCATATTTGACCTGGTTCAAATGACGGGTTCAGGTCTGACTCAAAGTTTAGGTTCATGTTTGACCTGGTTTCAAACAACTGGTTCATGTCTGACTCGAAGTTTAGTTTCATGTTTGACCTGGTTTCAAACGACGGGTTCATGTCTGACTTGATGTTTAGGTTCATGTTTGTCCTGGTTTCAAACAACGGGTTCATGTCTGACTCGAAGTTTAGGTTCATGTTTGACCTGGTTTCAAACAACGGGTTCATGTCTGACTCGAAGTTTTGGTTCAGGTTTGACCTGGTTTCAAACGACGGGTTCATGTCTGACTCGAAGCTTAGGTTCATGTTTGACCTGGTTCAAATGACGGGTTCATGTCTGACTCGAAGTTTAGGTTCATGTTTGACCTGGTTTCAAACAACGGGTTCATGTCTGACTCGATGTTTAGGTTCATGTTTGACCTGGTTTCAAACAACGGGTTCATGTGTGACTCGAAGTTTAGGTTCATGTTTGACCTAGTTTCAAACAACGGGTTCATGTCTGACTCGAAGTTTAAGTTCATGTTTGACCTGGTTTCAAACAACGGGTTCATGTCTGACTCGAAGTTTAGGTTCATGTTTGACCTAGTTTCAAACAACGGGTTCATGTTTGATTCGAAGTATAGGTTCATGTTTGACCTGGTTTCAAACAACGGGTTCATGTCTGACTCGAAGTTTAGTTTCATGTTTGACCTGAGTTCCAACAACGGGTTCATGTCTGACTCGAAGTTTAGGTTCATGTTTAACCTGGTTTCAAACAACGGGTTCATGTCTGACTCAATGTTTAGGTTCAGGTTTGACCTGGTTTCAAACGACGGGTTCATGTCTGACTCGAAACTTAGGTTCATATTTGACCTGGTTCAAATGACGGGTTCATGTCTGACTCGAAGTTTAGGTTCATGTTTGACCTGGATTCAAACAACTGGTTCATGTCTGACTCGAAGTTTAGTTTCATGTTTGACCTGGTTTCAAACAACGGGTTCATGTCTGACTCGAAGTTTAGGTTCAGGTTTGACCTGGTTTCAAACAACGGGTTCATGTCTGACTCGAAGTTTAGGTTCAGGTTTGACCTGGTTTCAAACGACGGGTTCATGTCTGACTCGAAACTTAGGTTCATGTTTGACCTGGTTTCAAACAACGGGTTCATGTCTGACTCAAAGTTTAGGTTCATGTTTGACCTGGTTTCAAACAACGGGTTCATGTCTGACTCAAAGTTTAGGTTCATGTTTGACCTGGTTTCAAACGACGGGTTCATGTCTGACTTGATGTTTAGGTTCATGTTTGACCTGGTTTCAATCAACGGGTTCATGTCTGACTCGAAGTTTAGGTTCATGATTAACCTTGTTTCAAACGACGGGTTCATGTCTGGCTCGATGTTTAGGTTCATGTTTGACCTGGTTTCAAACAACGGGTTCATGTGTGACTCAAAGTTTAGGTTCATGTTTGACCTAGTTTCAAACAACGGGTTCATGTCTGACTCGAAGTTTAAGTTCATGTTTGACCTGGTTTCAAACAACGGGTTCATGTCTGACTCGAAGTTTAGGTTCATGTTTGACCTAGTTTCAAACAACGGGTTCATGTTTGATTCGAAGTATAGGTTCATGTTTGACCTGGTTTCAAACAACGGGTTCATGTCTGACTCGAAGTTTAGTTTCATGTTTGACCTGAGTTCCAACAACGGGTTCATGTCTGACTCGAAGTTTAGGTTCATGTTTAACCTGGTTTCAAACAACGGGTTCATGTCTGACTCAATGTTTAGGTTCAGGTTTGACCTGGTTTCAAACGACGGGTTCATGTCTGACTCGAAACTTAGGTTCATATTTGACCTGGTTCAAATGACGGGTTCATGTCTGACTCGAAGTTTAGGTTCATGTTTGACCTGGATTCAAACAACTGGTTCATGTCTGACTCGAAGTTTAGTTTCATGTTTGACCTGGTTTCAAACAACGGGTTCATGTCTGACTCGAAGTTTAGGTTCAGGTTTGACCTGGTTTCAAACAACGGGTTCATGTCTGACTCGAAGTTTAGGTTCAGGTTTGACCTGGTTTCAAACGACGGGTTCATGTCTGACTCGAAACTTAGGTTCATGTTTGACCTGGTTTCAAACAACGGGTTCATGTCTGACTCAAAGTTTAGGTTCATGTTTGACCTGGTTTCAAACAACGGGTTCATGTCTGACTCAAAGTTTAGGTTCATGTTTGACCTGGTTTCAAACGACGGGTTCATGTCTGACTTGATGTTTAGGTTCATGTTTGACCTGGTTTCAATCAACGGGTTCATGTCTGACTCGAAGTTTAGGTTCATGATTAACCTTGTTTCAAACGACGGGTTCATGTCTGGCTCGATGTTTAGGTTCATGTTTGACCTGGTTTCAAACAACGGGTTCATGTCTGACTCGAAGTTTAGGTTCAGGTTTGACCTGGTTTCAAACAACGGGTTCATGTCTGACTCGAAGTTTAGGTTCAGGTTTGACCTGGTTTCAAACGACGGGTTCATGTCTGACTCGAAACTTAGGTTCATGTTTGACCTGGTTTCAAACAACGGGTTCATGTCTGACTCAAAGTTTAGGTTCATGTTTGACCTGGTTTCAAACAACGGGTTCATGTCTGACTCAAAGTTTAGGTTCATGTTTGACCTGGTTTCAAACGACGGGTTCATGTCTGACTTGATGTTTAGGTTCATGTTTGACCTGGTTTCAATCAACGGGTTCATGTCTGACTCGAAGTTTAGGTTCATGATTAACCTTGTTTCAAACGACGGGTTCATGTCTGGCTCGATGTTTAGGTTCATGTTTGACCTGGTTTCAAACAACGGGTTCATGTGTGACTCAAAGTTTAGGTTCATGTTTGACCTAGTTTCAAACAACGGGTTCATGTCTGACTCGAAGTTTAAGTTCATGTTTGACCTGGTTTCAAACAACGGGTTCATGTCTGACTCGAAGTTTAGGTTCATGTTTGACCTAGTTTCAAACAACGGGTTCATGTTTGATTCGAAGTATAGGTTCATGTTTGACCTGGTTTCAAACAACGGGTTCATGTCTGACTCGAAGTTTAGTTTCATGTTTGACCTGAGTTCCAACAACGGCTTCATGTCTGACTCGAAGTTTAGGTTCATGTTTAACCTGGTTTCAAACAACGGGTTCATGTCTGACTCAATGTTTAGGTTCAGGTTTGACCTGGTTTCAAACGACGGGTTCATGTCTGACTCGAAACTTAGGTTCATATTTGACCTGGTTCAAATGACGGGTTCATGTCTGACTCGAAGTTTAGGTTCATGTTTGACCTGGATTCAAACAACTGGTTCATGTCTGACTCGAAGTTTAGTTTCATGTTTGACCTGGTTTCAAACAACGGGTTCATGTCTGACTCGAAGTTTAGGTTCAGGTTTGACCTGGTTTCAAACAACGGGTTCATGTCTGACTCGAAGTTTAGGTTCAGGTTTGACCTGGTTTCAAACGACGGGTTCATGTCTGACTCGAAACTTAGGTTCATGTTTGACCTGGTTTCAAACAACGGGTTCATGTCTGACTCAAAGTTTAGGTTCATGTTTGACCTGGTTTCAAACAACGGGTTCATGTCTGACTCAAAGTTTAGGTTCATGTTTGACCTGGTTTCAAACGACGGGTTCATGTCTGACTTGATGTTTAGGTTCATGTTTGACCTGGTTTCAATCAACGGGTTCATGTCTGACTCGAAGTTTAGGTTCATGATTAACCTTGTTTCAAACGACGGGTTCATGTCTGGCTCGATGTTTAGGTTCATGTTTGACCTGGTTTCAAACAACGGGTTCATGTCTGACTCGAAGTTTAGGTTCAGGTTTGACCTGGTTTCAAACAACGGGTTCATGTCTGACTCGAAGTTTAGGTTCAGGTTTGACCTGGTTTCAAACGACGGGTTCATGTCTGACTCGAAGTTTAGGTTCATGTTTGACCTAGTTTCAAACAACGGGTTCATGTCTGACTCAAAGTTTAGGTTCATGTTTGACCTGGTTTCAAACAACGGGTTCATGTCTGACTCGAAGTTTAGTTTCATGTTTGACCTGAGTTCCAACAACGGGTTCATGTCTGACTCGAAGTTTAGTTCATGTTTAACCTGGTTTCAAACGACGGGTTCATGTCTGACTCAAAGTTTAGGTTCAGGTTTGACCTGGTTTCAAACGACGGGTTCATGTCTGACTCGAAACTTAGGTTCATGTTTGACCTGAGTTCCAACAACGGGTTCATGTCTGACTCGAAGTTTAGGTTCATGTTTGACCTGGTTTCAAACAACGGGTTCATGTCTGACTCAATGTTTAGGTTCATGTTTGACCTGGTTTCAAACAACGGGTTCATGTCTGACTTGATGTTTAGGTTCATGATTAACCTTGTTTCAAACGACGGGTTCATGTCTGGCTCGATGTTTAGGTTCATGTTTGACCTGGTTTCAAACAACGGGTTCATGTGTGACTCGAAGTATAGGTTCATGTTTGACCTAGTTTCAAACAACGGGTTCATGTCTGACTCGAAGTTTAGGTTCATGTTTGACCTGGTTTCAAACAACAGGTTCATGTCTGACTCGAAGTTTAGGTTCATGTTTGACCTGGTTTCAAACAACGGGTTCATGTCTGAATCAAAGTTTAGGTTCATGTTTGACCTGGTTTCAAACGACAGGTTCATGTCTGACTTGATGTTTAGGTTCATGTTTGACCTGGTTTCAAACAACGGGTTCATGTCTGACTCGAAGTTTAGGTTCATGATTAACCTTGTTTCAAACGACGGGTTCATGTCTGACTCGAAGTTTAGGTTCATGTTTGACCTAGTTTCAAACAACGGGTTCATGTTTGATTCGAAGTATAGGTTCATGTTTGACCTGGTTTCAAACAACGGGTTCATGTCTGACTCGAAGTTTAGTTTCATGTTTGACCTGAGTTCCAACAACGGGTTCATGTCTGACTCGAAGTTTAGGTTCATGTTTGACCTGGTTTCAAACAACGGGTTCATGTCTGACTCGATGTTTAGGTTCAGGTTTGACCTGGTTTCAAACGACGGGTTCATGTCTGACTCGAAGCTTAGGTTCATGTTTGACCTGGTTTCAAACAACGGGTTCATGTCTGACTCAAAGTTTAGGTTCATGTTTGACCTGGTTTCAAACAACGGGTTCATGTCTGACTCGAAGTTTAGGTTCATGTTTGACCTGGTTTCAAACGACGGGTTCATGTCTGACTCGAAGTTTAAGTTCATGTTTGACCTGGTTTCAAACAACGGGTTCATGTCTGACTCGAAGTTTAGGTTCATGTTTGACCTAGTTTCAAACAACGGGTTCATGTTTGATTCGAAGTATAGGTTCATGTTTGACCTGGTTTCAAACAACGGGTTCATGTCTGACTCGAAGTTTAGTTTCATGTTTGACCTGAGTTCCAACAACGGGTTCATGTCTGACTCGAAGTTTAGGTTCATGTTTAACCTGGTTTCAAACAACGGGTTCATGTCTGACTCAAAGTTTAGGTTCAGGTTTGACCTGGTTTCAAACGACGGGTTCATGTCTGACTCGAAACTTAGGTTCATGTTTGACCTGGTTCAAATGACGGGTTCATGTCTGACTCGAAGTTTAGGTTCATGTTTGACCTGGATTCAAACAACTGGTTCATGTTTGACTCGAAGTTTAGTTTCATGTTTGACCTGGTTTCAAACGAAGGGTTCATGTCTGACTCGAAGCTTAGGTTCATGTTTGACCTGGTTCAAATGACGGGTTCATGTCTGACTAGAAGTTTAGGTTCATGTTTGACCTGGTTTCAAACAACGGGTTCATGTCTGACTCAAAGTTTAGGTTCATGTTTGACCTGGTTTCAAACGACGGGTTCATGTCTGACTTGATGTTTAGGTTCATGTTTGACCTGGTTTCAAACAACGGGTTCATGTCTGACTCGAAGTTTCGGTTCATGTTTGACCTAGTTTCAAACAACGGGTTCATGTCTGACTCAAAGTTTAGGTTCATGTTTGACCTGGTTTCAAACAACAGGTTCATGTCTGACTCGAAGTTTAGGTTCATGTTTGACCTGGTTTCAAACAACGGGTTCATGTCTGACTCGAAGTTTAGGTTCAGGTTTGACCTGGTTTCAAACGACGGGTTCATGTCTGACTCGAAGCTTAGGTTCATGTTTGACCTGGTTTCAAACAACGGGTTCATGTCTGACTCAAAGTTTAGGTTCATGTTTGACCTGGTTTCAAACAACGGGTTCATGTCTGACTCAAAGTTTAGGTTCATGTTTGACCTGGTTTCAAACGACAGGTTCATGTCTGACTTGATGTTTAGGTTCATGTTTGACCTGGTTTCAAACAACGGGTTCATGTCTGACTCGAAGTTTAGGTTCATGATTAACCTTGTTTCAAACGACGGGTTCATGTATGACTCGAAGTTTAGGTTCATGTTTGACCTAGTTTCAAACAACGGGTTCATGTTTGATTCGAAGTATAGGTTCATGTTTGACCTGGTTTCAAACAACGGGTTCATGTCTGACTCGAAGTTTAGTTTCATGTTTGACCTGAGTTCCAACAACGGGTTCATGTCTGACTCGAAGTTTAGGTTCATGTTTAACCTGGTTTCAAACAACGGGTTCATGTCTGACTCAAAGTTTAGGTTCAGGTTTGACCTGGTTTCAAACGACGGGTTCATGTCTGACTCGAAACTTAGGTTCATATTTGACCTGGTTCAAATGACGGGTTCATGTCTGACTCGAAGTTTAGGTTCATGTTTGACCTGGATTCAAACAACTGGTTCATGTCTGACTCGAAGTTTAGTTTCATGTTTGACCTGGTTTCAAACAACGGGTTCATGTCTGACTCGAAGTTTAAGTTCATGTTTGACCTGGTTTCAAACAACGGGTTCATGTCTGACTCGAAGTTTAGGTTCATGTTTGACCTAGTTTCAAACAACGGGTTCATGTATGATTCGAAGTATAGGTTCATGTTTGACCTGGTTTCAAACAACGGGTTCATGTCTGACTCGATGTTTAGTTTCATGTTTGACCTGAGTTCCAACAACGGGTTCATGTCTGACTCGAAGTTAAGGTTCATGTTTAACCTGGTTTCAAACAACGGGTTCATGTCTGACTCAAAGTTTAGGTTCAGGTTTGACCTGGTTTCAAACGACGGGTTCATGTCTGACTCGAAACTTAGGTTCATGTTTGACCTGGTTCAAATTACGGGTTCATGTCTGACTCGAAGTTTAGGTTCATGTTTGACCTGGATTCAAACAACTGGTTCATGTCTGACTCGAAGTTTAGTTTCATGTTTGACCTGGTTTCAAACGACGGGTTCATGTCTGACTCGAAGCTTAGGTTCATGTTTGACCTGTTTCAAATGACGGGTTCATGTCTGACTAGAAGTTTAGGTTCATGTTTGACCTGGTTTCAAACAACGGGTTCATGTCTGACTCAAAGTTTAGGTTCATGTTTGACCTGGTTTCAAACGACGGGTTCATGTCTGACTTGATGTTTAGGTTCATGTTTGACCTGGTTTCAAACAACGGGTTCATGTCTGACTCGAAGTTTCGGTTCATGTTTGACCTAGTTTCAAACAACGGGTTCATGTCTGACTCGAAGTTTAGGTTCATGTTTGACCTGGTTTCAAACAACAGGTTCATGTCTGACTCGAAGTTTAGGTTCATGTTTGACCTGGTTTCAAACAACGGGTTCATGTCTGACTCGAAGTTTAGGTTCATGTTTGACCTGGTTTCAAACAACGGGTTCATGTCTGACTCAAAGTTTAGGTTCCTGTTTGACCTGGTTTCAAACAACGGGTTCATGTCTGACTCAAAGTTTAGGTTCATGTTTGACCTGGTTTCAAACGACGGGTTCATGTCTGACTTGATGTTTAGGTTCATGTTTGACCTGGTTTCAAACAACGGGTTCATGTCTGACTCGAAGTTTAGGTTCATGATTAACCTTGTTTCAAACGACGGGTTCATGTCTGGCTCGATGTTTAGGTTCATGTTTGACCTGGTTTCAAACAACGGGTTCATGTGTGACTCGAAGTTTAGGTTCATGTTTGACCTAGTTTGAAACAACGGGTTCATGTCTGACTCGAAGTTTAAGTTCATGTTTGACCTGGTTTCAAACGACGGGTTCATGTCTGACTCGAAACTTAGGTTCATATTTGACCTGGTTCAAATGACGGGTTCATGTCTGACTCGAAGTTTAGGTTCATGTTTGACCTGGATTCAAACAACTGGTTCATGTCTGACTCGAAGTTTAGTTTCATGTTTGACCTGGTTTCAAACAACGGGTTCATGTCTGACTCGAAGTTTAAGTTCATGTTTGACCTGGTTTCAAACAACGGGTTCATGTCTGACTCGAAGTTTAGGTTCATGTTTGACCTAGTTTCAAACAACGGGTTCATGTATGATTCGAAGTATAGGTTCATGTTTGACCTGGTTTCAAACAACGGGTTCATGTCTGACTCGATGTTTAGTTTCATGTTTGACCTGAGTTCCAACAACGGGTTCATGTCTGACTCGAAGTTAAGGTTCATGTTTAACCTGGTTTCAAACAACGGGTTCATGTCTGACTCAAAGTTTAGGTTCAGGTTTGACCTGGTTTCAAACGACGGGTTCATGTCTGACTCGAAACTTAGGTTCATGTTTGACCTGGTTCAAATTACGGGTTCATGTCTGACTCGAAGTTTAGGTTCATGTTTGACCTGGATTCAAACAACTGGTTCATGTCTGACTCGAAGTTTAGTTTCATGTTTGACCTGGTTTCAAACGACGGGTTCATGTCTGACTCGAAGCTTAGGTTCATGTTTGACCTGTTTCAAATGACGGGTTCATGTCTGACTAGAAGTTTAGGTTCATGTTTGACCTGGTTTCAAACAACGGGTTCATGTCTGACTCAAAGTTTAGGTTCATGTTTGACCTGGTTTCAAACGACGGGTTCATGTCTGACTTGATGTTTAGGTTCATGTTTGACCTGGTTTCAAACAACGGGTTCATGTCTGACTCGAAGTTTCGGTTCATGTTTGACCTAGTTTCAAACAACGGGTTCATGTCTGACTCGAAGTTTAGGTTCATGTTTGACCTGGTTTCAAACAACAGGTTCATGTCTGACTCGAAGTTTAGGTTCATGTTTGACCTGGTTTCAAACAACGGGTTCATGTCTGACTCGAAGTTTAGGTTCATGTTTGACCTGGTTTCAAACAACGGGTTCATGTCTGACTCAAAGTTTAGGTTCCTGTTTGACCTGGTTTCAAACAACGGGTTCATGTCTGACTCAAAGTTTAGGTTCATGTTTGACCTGGTTTCAAACGACGGGTTCATGTCTGACTTGATGTTTAGGTTCATGTTTGACCTGGTTTCAAACAACGGGTTCATGTCTGACTCGAAGTTTAGGTTCATGATTAACCTTGTTTCAAACGACGGGTTCATGTCTGGCTCGATGTTTAGGTTCATGTTTGACCTGGTTTCAAACAACGGGTTCATGTGTGACTCGAAGTTTAGGTTCATGTTTGACCTAGTTTGAAACAACGGGTTCATGTCTGACTCGAAGTTTAAGTTCATGTTTGACCTGGTTTCAAACAACGGGTTCATGTCTGACTCGAAGTTTAGGTTCATGTTTGACCTAGTTTCAAACAACGGGTTCATGTTTGATTCGAAGTATAGGTTCATGTTTGACCTGGTTTCAAACAACGGGTTCATGTCTGACTCGAAGTTTAGTTTCATGTTTGACCTGAGTTCCAACAACGGGTTCATGTCTGACTCGAAGTTTAGGTTCATGTTTGACCTGGTTTCAAACAACGGGTTCATGTCTGACTCGAAGTTTAGGTTCAGGTTTGACCTGGTTTCAAACGACGGGTTCATGTCTGACTCAAAGCTTAGGTTCATGTTTGACCTGGTTTCAAACAACGGGTTCATGTCTGACTCAAAGTTTAGGTTCATGTTTGACCTGGTTTCAAACAACGGGTTCATGTCTGACTCAAAGTTTAGGTTCATGTTTGACCTGGTTTCAAACGACGGGTTCATGTCTGACTTGATGTTTAGGTTCATGTTTGACCTGGTTTCAAACAACGGGTTCATGTCTGACTCGAAGTTTAGGTTCATGATTAACCTTGTTTCAAACGACGGGTTCATGTCTGGCTCGATGTTTAGGTTCATGTTTGACCTGGTTTCAAACAACGGGTTCATGTGTGACTCGAAGTTTAGGTTCATGTTTGACCTAGTTTCAAACAACGGGTTCATGTCTGACTCGAAGTTTAAGTTCATGTTTGACCTGGTTTCAAACAACGGGTTCATGTCTGACTCGAAGTTTAGGTTCATGTTTGACCTAGTTTCAAACAACGGGTTCATGTCTGACTCGAAGTTTAGTTTCATGTTTGACCTGAGTTCCAACAACGGGTTCATGCCTGACTCGAAGTTTAGGTTCATGTTTGACCTGGTTTCAAACAACGGGTTCATGTCTGACTCGAAGTTTAGGTTCAGGTTTGACCTGGTTTCAAACGACGGGTTCATGTCTGACTCGAAACTTAGGTTCATGTTTGACCTGGTTTCAAACAACGGGTTCATGTCTGACTCAAAGTTTAGGTTCATGTTTGACCTGGTTTCAAACAACGGGTTCATGTCTGACTCAAAGTTTAGGTTCATGTTTGACCTGGTTTCAAACGACGGGTTCATGTCTGACTTGATGTTTAGGTTCATGTTTGACCTGGTTTCAATCAACGGGTTCATGTCTGACTCGAAGTTTAGGTTCATGATTAACCTTGTTTCAAACGACGGGTTCATGTCTGGCTCGATGTTTAGGTTCATGTTTGACCTGGTTTCAAACAACGGGTTCATGTGTGACTCAAAGTTTAGGTTCATGTTTGACCTAGTTTCAAACAACGGGTTCATGTCTGACTCGAAGTTTAAGTTCATGTTTGACCTGGTTTCAAACAACGGGTTCATGTCTGACTCGAAGTTTAGGTTCCTGTTTGACCTGGTTTCAAACAACGGGTTCATGTCTGACTCAAAGTTTAGGTTCATGTTTGACCTGGTTTCAAACGACGGGTTCATGTCTGACTTGATGTTTAGGTTCATGTTTGACCTGGTTTCAAACAACGGGTTCATGTCTGACTCGAAGTTTAGGTTCATGATTAACCTTGTTTCAAACGACGGGTTCATGTATGGCTCGATGTTTAGGTTCATGTTTGACCTGGTTTCAAACAACGGGTTCATGTGTGACTCGAAGTTTAGGTTCATGTTTGACCTAGTTTGAAACAACGGGTTCATGTCTGACTCGAAGTTTAAGTTCATGTTTGACTTGGTTTCAAACAACGGGTTCATGTCTGACTCGAAGTTTAGGTTCATGTTTGACCTAGTTTCAAACAACGGGTTCATGTTTGATTCGAAGTATAGGTCCATGTTTGACCTGGTTTCAAACAACGGGTTCATGTCTGACTCGAAGTTTAGGTTCATGTTTGACCTGAGTTCCAACAACGGGTTCATGTCTGACTCGAAGTATAGGTTCATGTTTGACCTGGTTTCAAACAACGGGTTCATGTCTGACTCGAAGTTTAGGTTCAGGTTTGACCTGGTTTCAAACGACGGGTTCATGTCTGACTCGAAGCTTAGGTTCATGTTTGACCTGGTTTCAAACAACGGGTTCATGTCTGACTCAAAGTTTAGGTTCATGTTTGACCTGGTTTCAAACGACGGGTTCATGTCTGACTTGATGTTTAGGTTCATGTTTGACCTGGTTTCAAACAACGGGTTCATGTCTGACTCGAAGTTTAGGTTCATGATTAACCTGGTTTCAAACGACGGGTTCATGTCTGGCTCGATGTTTAGGTTCATGTTTGACCTGGTTTCAAACAACGGGTTCATGTGTGACTCGAAGTTTAGGTTCATGTTTGACCTAGTTTCAAACAACGGGTTCATGTCTGACTCGAAGTTTAAGTTCATGTTTGACCTGGTTTCAAACAACGGGTTCATGTCTGACTCGAAGTTTAGGTTCATGTTTGACCTAGTTTCAAACAACGGGTTCATGTCTGACTCGAAGTTTAGTTTCATGTTTGACCTGAGTTCAAACGACGGGTTCATGTCTGGCTCGATGTTTAGGTTCATGTTTGACCTGGTTTCAAACAAAGGGTTCATGTGTGACTCGAAGTTTAGGTTCATGTTTGACCTAGTTTCAAACAACGGGTTCATGTCTGACTCGAAGTTTAAGTTCATGTTTGACCTGGTTTCAAACAACGGGTTCATGTCTGGCTCGATGTTTAGGTTCATGTTTGACCTGGTTTCAAACAACGGGTTCATGTGTGACTCGAAGTTTAGGTTCATGTTTGACCTAGTTTCAAACAACGGGTTCATGTCTGACTCGAAGTTTAAGTTCATGTTTGACCTGGTTTCAAACAACGGGTTCATGTCTGACTCGAAGTTTAGGTTCATGTTTGACCTAGTTTCAAACAACGGGTTCATGTCTGACTCGAAGTTTAGTTTCATGTTTGACCTGAGTTCCAACAACGGGTTCATGTCTGACTCGAAGTTTAGGTTCATGTTTGACCTGGTTTCAAACAACGGGTTCATGTCTGACTCGAAGTTTAGGTTCAGGTTTGACCTGGTTTCAAACGACGGGTTCATGTCTGACTCGAAACTTAGGTTCATGTTTGACCTGGTTTCAAACAACGGGTTCATGTCTGACTCAAAGTTTAGGTTCATGTTTGACCTGGTTTCAAACAACGGGTTCATGTCTGACTCAAAGTTTAGGTTCATGTTTGACCTGGTTTCAAACGACGGGTTCATGTCTGACTTGATGTTTAGGTTCATGTTTGACCTGGTTTCAATCAACGGGTTCATGTCTGACTCGAAGTTTAGGTTCATGATTAACCTTGTTTCAAACGACGGGTTCATGTCTGGCTCGATGTTTAGGTTCATGTTTGACCTGGTTTCAAACAACGGGTTCATGTGTGACTCAAAGTTTAGGTTCATGTTTGACCTAGTTTCAAACAACGGGTTCATGTCTGACTCGAAGTTTAAGTTCATGTTTGACCTGGTTTCAAACAACGGGTTCATGTCTGACTCGAAGTTTAGGTTCATGTTTGACCTAGTTTCAAACAACGGGTTCATGTTTGATTCGAAGTATAGGTTCATGTTTGACCTGGTTTCAAACAACGGGTTCATGTCTGACTCGAAGTTTAGTTTCATGTTTGACCTGAGTTCCAACAACGGGTTCATGTCTGACTCGAAGTTTAGGTTCATGTTTAACCTGGTTTCAAACAACGGGTTCATGTCTGACTCAAAGTTTAGGTTCAGGTTTGACCTGGTTTCGAACGACGGGTTCATGTCTGACTCGAAACTTAGGTTCATATTTGACCTGGTTCAAATGACGGGTTCATGTCTGACTCAAAGTTTAGGTTCATGTTTGACCTGGTTTCAAACAACTGGTTCATGTCTGACTCGAAGTTTAGTTTCATGTTTGACCTGGTTTCAAACGACGGGTTCATGTCTGACTTGATGTTTAGGTTCATGTTTGTCCTGGTTTCAAACAACGGGTTCATGTCTGACTCGAAGTTTAGGTTCATGTTTGACCTGGTTTCAAACAACGGGTTCATGTCTGACTCGAAGTTTTGGTTCAGGTTTGACCTGGTTTCAAACGACGGGTTCATGTCTGACTCGAAGCTTAGGTTCATGTTTGACCTGGTTCAAATGACGGGTTCATGTCTGACTCGAAGTTTAGGTTCATGTTTGACCTGGTTTCAAACAACGGGTTCATGTCTGACTCGATGTTTAGGTTCATGTTTGACCTGGTTTCAAACAACGGGTTCATGTGTGACTCGAAGTTTAGGTTCATGTTTGACCTAGTTTCAAACAACGGGTTCATGTCTGACTCGAAGTTTAAGTTCATGTTTGACCTGGTTTCAAACAACGGGTTCATGTCTGACTCGAAGTTTAGGTTCATGTTTGACCTAGTTTCAAACAACGGGTTCATGTTTGATTCGAAGTATAGGTTCATGTTTGACCTGGTTTCAAACAACGGGTTCATGTCTGACTCGAAGTTTAGTTTCATGTTTGACCTGAGTTCCAACAACGGGTTCATGTCTGACTCGAAGTTTAGGTTCATGTTTAACCTGGTTTCAAACAACGGGTTCATGTCTGACTCAAAGTTTAGGTTCAGGTTTGACCTGGTTTCAAACGACGGGTTCATGTCTGACTCGAAACTTAGGTTCATATTTGACCTGGTTCAAATGACGGGTTCATGTCTGACTCGAAGTTTAGGTTCATGTTTGACCTGGATTCAAACAACTGGTTCATGTCTGACTCGAAGTTTAGTTTCATGTTTGACCTGGTTTCAAACAACGGGTTCATGTCTGACTCGAAGTTTAAGTTCATGTTTGACCTGGTTTCAAACAACGGGTTCATGTCTGACTCGAAGTTTAGGTTCATGTTTGACCTAGTTTCAAACAACGGGTTCATGTTTGATTCGAAGTATAGGTTCATGTTTGACCTGGTTTCAAACAACGGGTTCATGTCTGACTCGAAGTTTAGTTTCATGTTTGACCTGAGTTCCAACAACGGGTTCATGTCTGACTCGAAGTTTAGGTTCATGTTTAACCTGGTTTCAAACAACGGGTTCATGTCTGACTCAAAGTTTAGGTTCAGGTTTGACCTGGTTTCAAACGACGGGTTCATGTCTGACTCGAAACTTAGGTTCATGTTTGACCTGGTTCAAATGACGGGTTCATGTCTGACTCGAAGTTTAGGTTCATGTTTGACCTGGATTCAAACAACTGGTTCATGTTTGACTCGAAGTTTAGTTTCATGTTTGACCTGGTTTCAAACGAAGGGTTCATGTCTGACTCGAAGCTTAGGTTCATGTTTGACCTGGTTCAAATGACGGGTTCATGTCTGACTAGAAGTTTAGGTTCATGTTTGACCTGGTTTCAAACAACGGGTTCATGTCTGACTCAAAGTTTAGGTTCATGTTTGACCTGGTTTCAAACGACGGGTTCATGTCTGACTTGATGTTTAGGTTCATGTTTGACCTGGTTTCAAACAACGGGTTCATGTCTGACTCGAAGTTTCGGTTCATGTTTGACCTAGTTTCAAACAACGGGTTCATGTCTGACTCAAAGTTTAGGTTCATGTTTGACCTGGTTTCAAACAACAGGTTCATGTCTGACTCGAAGTTTAGGTTCATGTTTGACCTGGTTTCAAACAACGGGTTCATGTCTGACTCGAAGTTTAGGTTCAGGTTTGACCTGGTTTCAAACGACGGGTTCATGTCTGACTCGAAGCTTAGGTTCATGTTTGACCTGGTTTCAAACAACGGGTTCATGTCTGACTCAAAGTTTAGGTTCATGTTTGACCTGGTTTCAAACAACGGGTTCATGTCTGACTCAAAGTTTAGGTTCATGTTTGACCTGGTTTCAAACGACAGGTTCATGTCTGACTTGATGTTTAGGTTCATGTTTGACCTGGTTTCAAACAACGGGTTCATGTCTGACTCGAAGTTTAGGTTCATGATTAACCTTGTTTCAAACGACGGGTTCATGTATGACTCGAAGTTTAGGTTCATGTTTGACCTAGTTTCAAACAACGGGTTCATGTTTGATTCGAAGTATAGGTTCATGTTTGACCTGGTTTCAAACAACGGGTTCATGTCTGACTCGAAGTTTAGTTTCATGTTTGACCTGAGTTCCAACAACGGGTTCATGTCTGACTCGAAGTTTAGGTTCATGTTTAACCTGGTTTCAAACAACGGGTTCATGTCTGACTCAAAGTTTAGGTTCAGGTTTGACCTGGTTTCAAACGACGGGTTCATGTCTGACTCGAAACTTAGGTTCATATTTGACCTGGTTCAAATGACGGGTTCATGTCTGACTCGAAGTTTAGGTTCATGTTTGACCTGGATTCAAACTACTGGTTCATGTCTGACTCGAAGTTTAGTTTCATGTTTGACCTGGTTTCAAACAACGGGTTCATGTCTGACTCGAAGTTTAAGTTCATGTTTGACCTGGTTTCAAACAACGGGTTCATGTCTGACTCGAAGTTTAGGTTCATGTTTGACCTAGTTTCAAACAACGGGTTCATGTTTGATTCGAAGTATAGGTTCATGTTTGACCTGGTTTCAAACAACGAGTTCATGTCTGACTCGATGTTTAGGTTCATGTTTGACCTGGTTTCAAACAACGGGTTCATGTCTGACTCGAAGTTTCGGTTCATGTTTGACCTAGTTTCAAACAACGGGTTCATGTCTGACTCAAAGTTTAGGTTCATGTTTGACCTGGTTTCAAACAACAGGTTCATGTCTGACTCGAAGTTTAGGTTCATGTTTGACCTGGTTTCAAACAACGGGTTCATGTTTGATTCGAAGTATAGGTTCATGTTTGACCTGGTTTCAAACAACGGGTTCATGTCTGACTCGAAGTTTAGTTTCATGTTTGACCTGAGTTCCAACAACGGGTTCATGTCTGACTCGAAGTTTAGGTTCATGTTTAACCTGGTTTCAAACAACGGGTTCATGTCTGACTCAAAGTTTAGGTTCAGGTTTGACCTGGTTTCAAACGACGGGTTCATGTCTGACTCGAAACTTAGGTTCATATTTGACCTGGTTCAAATGACGGGTTCATGTCTGACTCGAAGTTTAGGTTCATGTTTGACCTGGATTCAAACTACTGGTTCATGTCTGACTCGAAGTTTAGTTTCATGTTTGACCTGGTTTCAAACAACGGGTTCATGTCTGACTCGAAGTTTAAGTTCATGTTTGACCTGGTTTCAAACAACGGGTTCATGTCTGACTCGAAGTTTAGGTTCATGTTTGACCTAGTTTCAAACAACGGGTTCATGTTTGATTCGAAGTATAGGTTCATGTTTGACCTGGTTTCAAACAACGAGTTCATGTCTGACTCGAAGTTTAGGTTCAGGTTTGACCTGGTTTCAAACGACGGGTTCATGTCTGACTCGAAGCTTAGGTTCATGTTTGACCTGGTTTCAAACAACGGGTTCATGTCTGACTCAAAGTTTAGGTTCATGTTTGACCTGGTTTCAAACAACGGGTTCATGTCTGACTCAAAGTTTAGGTTCATGTTTGACCTGGTTTCAAACGACAGGTTCATGTCTGACTTGATGTTTAGGTTCATGTTTGACCTGGTTTCAAACAACGGGTTCATGTCTGACTCGAAGTTTAGGTTCATGATTAACCTTGTTTCAAACGACGGGTTCATGTATGACTCGAAGTTTAGGTTCATGTTTGACCTAGTTTCAAACAACGGGTTCATGTTTGATTCGAAGTATAGGTTCATGTTTGACCTGGTTTCAAACAACGGGTTCATGTCTGACTCGAAGTTTAGTTTCATGTTTGACCTGAGTTCCAACAACGGGTTCATGTCTGACTCGAAGTTTAGGTTTATGTTTAACCTGGTTTCAAACAACGGGTTCATGTCTGACTCAAAGTTTAGGTTCAGGTTTGACCTGGTTTCAAACGACGGGTTCATGTCTGACTCGAAACTTAGGTTCATATTTGACCTGGTTCAAATGACGGGTTCATGTCTGACTCGAAGTTTAGGTTCATGTTTGACCTGGATTCAAACAACTGGTTCATGTCTGACTCGAAGTTTAGTTTCATGTTTGACCTGGTTTCAAACAACGGGTTCATGTCTGACTCGAAGTTTAAGTTCATGTTTGACCTGGTTTCAAACAACGGGTTCATGTCTGACTCGAAGTTTAGGTTCATGTTTGACCTAGTTTCAAACAACGGGTTCATGTTTGATTCGAAGTATAGGTTCATGTTTGACCTGGTTTCAAACAACGGGTTCATGTCTGACTCGATGTTTAGGTTCATGTTTGACCTGGTTTCAAACAACGGGTTCATGTCTGACTCGAAGTTTCGGTTCATGTTTGACCTAGTTTCAAACAACGGGTTCATGTCTGACTCAAAGTTTAGGTTCATGTTTGACCTGGTTTCAAACAACAGGTTCATGTCTGACTCGAAGTTTAGGTTCATGTTTGACCTGGTTTCAAACAACGGGTTCATGTCTGACTCGAAGTTTAGGTTCAGGTTTGACCTGGTTTCAAACGACGGGTTCATGTCTGACTCGAAGCTTAGGTTCATGTTTGACCTGGTTTCAAACAACGGGTTCATGTCTGACTCAAAGTTTAGGTTCATGTTTGACCTGGTTTCAAACAACGGGTTCATGTCTGACTCAAAGTTTAGGTTCATGTTTGACCTGGTTTCAAACGACAGGTTCATGTCTGACTTGATGTTTAGGTTCATGTTTGACCTGGTTTCAAACAACGGGTTCATGTCTGACTCGAAGTTTAGGTTCATGATTAACCTTGTTTCAAACGACGGGTTCATGTATGACTCGAAGTTTAGGTTCATGTTTGACCTAGTTTCAAACAACGGGTTCATGTTTGATTCGAAGTATAGGTTCATGTTTGACCTGGTTTCAAACAACGGGTTCATGTCTGACTCGAAGTTTAGTTTCATGTTTGACCTGAGTTCCAACAACGGGTTCATGTCTGACTCGAAGTTTAGGTTCATGTTTAACCTGGTTTCAAACAACGGGTTCATGTCTGACTCAAAGTTTAGGTTCAGGTTTGACCTGGTTTCAAACGACGGGTTCATGTCTGACTCGAAACTTAGGTTCATATTTGACCTGGTTCAAATGACGGGTTCATGTCTGACTCGAAGTTTAGGTTCATGTTTGACCTGGATTCAAACAACTGGTTCATGTCTGACTCGAAGTTTAGTTTCATGTTTGACCTGGTTTCAAACAACGGGTTCATGTCTGACTCGAAGTTTAAGTTCATGTTTGACCTGGTTTCATACAACGGGTTCATGTCTGACTCGAAGTTTAGGTTCATGTTTGACCTAGTTTCAAACAACGGGTTCATGTTTGATTCGAAGTATAGGTTCATGTTTGACCTGGTTTCAAACAACGGGTTCATGTCTGACTCGATGTTTAGTTTCATGTTTGACCTGAGTTCCAACAACGGGTTCATGTCTGACTCGAAGTTTAGGTTCATGTTTGACCTAGTTTCAAACAACGGGTTCATGTTTGATTCGAAGTATAGGTTCATGTTTGACCTGGTTTCAAACAACGGGTTCATGTCTGACTCGATGTTTAGGTTCATGTTTGACCTGGTTTCAAACAACGGGTTCATGTCTGACTCGAAGTTTCGGTTCATGTTTGACCTAGTTTCAAACAACGGGTTCATGTCTGACTCAAAGTTTAGGTTCATGTTTGACCTGGTTTCAAACGACGGGTTCATGTCTGACTCGAAGCTTAGGTTCATGTTTGACCTGGTTTCAAACAACGGGTTCATGTCTGACTCGAAGTTTAGGTTCAGGTTTGACCTGGTTTCAAACGACGGGTTCATGTCTGACTCGAAGCTTAGGTTCATGTTTGACCTGGTTTCAAACAACGGGTTCATGTCTGACTCAAAGTTTAGGTTCATGTTTGACCTGGTTTCAAACAACGGGTTCATGTCTGACTCAAAGTTTAGGTTCATGTTTGACCTGGTTTCAAACGACAGGTTCATGTCTGACTTGATGTTTAGGTTCATGTTTGACCTGGTTTCAAACAACGGGTTCATGTCTGACTCGAAGTTTAGGTTCATGATTAACCTTGTTTCAAACGACGGGTTCATGTATGACTCGAAGTTTAGGTTCATGTTTGACCTAGTTTCAAACAACGGGTTCATGTTTGATTCGAAGTATAGGTTCATGTTTGACCTGGTTTCAAACAACGGGTTCATGTCTGACTCGAAGTTTAGTTTCATGTTTGACCTGAGTTCCAACAACGGGTTCATGTCTGACTCGAAGTTTAGGTTCATGTTTAACCTGGTTTCAAACAACGGGTTCATGTCTGACTCAAAGTTTAGGTTCAGGTTTGACCTGGTTTCAAACGACGGGTTCATGTCTGACTCGAAACTTAGGTTCATATTTGACCTGGTTCAAATGACGGGTTCATGTCTGACTCGAAGTTTAGGTTCATGTTTGACCTGGATTCAAACAACTGGTTCATGTCTGACTCGAAGTTTAGTTTCATGTTTGACCTGGTTTCAAACAACGGGTTCATGTCTGACTCGAAGTTTAAGTTCATGTTTGACCTGGTTTCAAACAACGGGTTCATGTCTGACTCGAAGTTTAGGTTCATGTTTGACCTAGTTTCAAACAACGGGTTCATGTTTGATTCGAAGTATAGGTTCATGTTTGACCTGGTTTCAAACAACGGGTTCATGTCTGACTCGATGTTTAGTTTCATGTTTGACCTGAGTTCCAACAACGGGTTCATGTCTGACTCGAAGTTTAGGTTCATGTTTAACCTGGTTTCAAACAACGGGTTCATGTCTGACTCAAAGTTTAGGTTCAGGTTTGACCTGGTTTCAAACGACGGGTTCATGTCTGACTCGAAACTTAGGTTCATGTTTGACCTGGTTCAAATGACGGGTTCATGTCTGACTCGAAGTTTAGGTTCATGTTTGACCTGGATTCAAACAACTGGTTCATGTCTGACTCGAAGTTTAGTTTCATGTTTGACCTGGTTTCAAACGACGGGTTCATGTCTGACTCGAAGCTTAGGTTCATGTTTGACCTGTTTCAAATGACGGGTTCATGTCTGACTAGAAGTTTAGGTTCATGTTTGACCTGGTTTCAAACAACGGGTTCATGTCTGACTCAAAGTTTAGGTTCATGTTTGACCTGGTTTCAAACGACGGGTTCATGTCTGACTTGATGTTTAGGTTCATGTTTGACCTGGTTTCAAACAACGGGTTCATGTCTGACTCGAAGTTTCGGTTCATGTTTGACCTAGTTTCAAACAACGGGTTCATGTCTGACTCGAAGTTTAGGTTCATGTTTGACCTGGTTTCAAACAACAGGTTCATGTCTGACTCGAAGTTTAGGTTCATGTTTGACCTGGTTTCAAACAACGGGTTCATGTCTGACTCGAAGTTTAGGTTCAGGTTTGACCTGGTTTCAAACGACGGGTTCATGTCTGACTCGAAGCTTAGGTTCATGTTTGACCTGGTTTCAAACAACGGGTTCATGTCTGACTCAAAGTTTAGGTTCCTGTTTGACCTGGTTTCAAACAACGGGTTCATGTCTGACTCAAAGTTTAGGTTCATGTTTGACCTGGTTTCAAACGACGGGTTCATGTCTGACTTGATGTTTAGGTTCATGTTTGACCTGGTTTCAAACAACGGGTTCATGTCTGACTCGAAGTTTAGGTTCATGATTAACCTTGTTTCAAACGACGGGTTCATGTCTGGCTCGATGTTTAGGTTCATGTTTGACCTGGTTTCAAACAACGGGTTCATGTGTGACTCGAAGTTTAGGTTCATGTTTGACCTAGTTTGAAACAACGGGTTCATGTCTGACTCGAAGTTTAAGTTCATGTTTGACCTGGTTTCAAACAACGGGTTCATGTCTGACTCGAAGTTTAGGTTCATGTTTGACCTAGTTTCAAACAACGGGTTCATGTTTGATTCGAAGTATAGGTTCATGTTTGACCTGGTTTCAAACAACGGGTTCATGTCTGACTCGAAGTTTAGTTTCATGTTTGACCTGAGTTCCAACAACGGGTTCATGTCTGACTCGAAGTTTAGGTTCATGTTTAACCTGGTTTCAAACAACGAGTTCATGTCTGACTGAAAGTTTAGGTTCAGGTTTGACCTGGTTTCAAACGACGGGTTCATGTCTGACTCGAAACTTAGGTTCATATTTGACCTGGTTCAAATGACAGGTTCATGTCTGACTCGAAGTTTAGGTTCATGTTTGACCTGGTTTCAAACAACTGGTTCATGTCTGACTCGAAGTTTAGTTTCATGTTTGACCTGAGTTCCAACAACGGGTTCATGTCTGACTCGAACTTTAGGTTCATGTTTGACCTGGTTTCAAACGACGGGTTCATGTCTGACTTGATGTTTAGGTTCATGTTTGTCCTGGTTTCAAACAACGGGTTCATGTCTGACTCGAAGTTTAGGTTCATGTTTGACCTGGTTTCAAACGACGGTTTCATGTCTGACTCGAAGTTTAGGTTCAGGTTTGACCTGGTTTCAAACGACGGGTTCATGTCTGACTCGAAGCTTAGGTTCATGTTTGACCTGGTTCAAATGACGGGTTCATGTCTGACTCGAAGTTTAGGTTCATGTTTGACCTGGTTTCAAACAACGGGTTCATGTCTGACTCGATGTTTAGGTTCATGTTTGACCTGGTTTCAAACAACGGGTTCATGTGTGACTCGAAGTTTAGGTTCATGTTTGACCTAGTTTCAAACCACGGGTTCATGTCTGACTCGAAGTTTAAGTTCATGTTTGACCTGGTTTCAAACAACGGGTTCATGTCTGACTCGAAGTTTAGGTTCATGTTTGACCTAGTTTCAAACAACGGGTTCATGTTTGATTCGAAGTATAGGTTCATGTTTTACTTGGTTTCAAACAACGGGTTCATGTGTGACTCGAAGTTTAGTTTCATGTTTGACCTGAGTTCCAACAATGGGTTCATGTCTGACTCGAAGTTTAGGTTCATGTTTAACCTGGTTTCAAACAACGGGTTCATGTCTGACTCAAAACTTAGGTTCATATTTGACCTGGTTCAAATGACGGGTTCATGTCTGACTCGAAGTTTAGGTTCATGTTTAACCTGGTTTCAAACAACGGGTTCATGTCTGACTCGAAACTTAGGTTCATATTTGACCTGGTTCAAATGACGGGTTCATGTCTGACTCGAAGTTTAGGTTCATGTTTGACCTGGATTCAAACAACTGGTTCATGTCTGACTCGAAGTTTAGTTTCATGTTTGACCTGGTTTCAAACAACGGGTTCATGTCTGACTCGAAGTTTAAGTTCATGTTTGACCTGGTTTCAAACAACGGGTTCATGTCTGACTCGAAGTTTAGGTTCATGTTTGACCTAGTTTCAAATAACGGGTTCATGTTTGATTCGAAGTATAGGTTCATGTTTGACCTGGTTTCAAACAACGGGTTCATGTCTGACTCGAAGTTTAGTTTCATGTTTGACCTGAGTTCCAACAACGGGTTCATGTCTGACTCGAAGTTTAGGTTCATGTTTAACCTGGTTTCAAACAACGGGTTCATGTCTGACTCAAAGTTTAGGTTCAGGTTTGACCTGGTTTCAAACGACGGGTTCATGTCTGACTCGAAGTTTAGGTTCATGATTAACCTTGTTTCAAACGACGGGTTCATGTCTGGCTCGATGTTTAGGTTCATGTTTGACCTGGTTTCAAACAACGGGTTCATGTGTGACTCGAAGTTTAGGTTCATGTTTGACCTAGTTTGAAACAACGGGTTCATGTCTGACTCGAAGTTTAAGTTCATGTTTGACCTGGTTTCAAACAACGGGTTCATGTCTGACTCGAAGTTTAGGTTCATGTTTGACCTAGTTTCAAACAACGGGTTCATGTTTGATTCGAAGTATAGGTTCATGTTTGACCTGGTTTCAAACAACGGGTTCATGTCTGACTCGAAGTTTAGTTTCATGTTTGACCTGAGTTCCAACAACGGGTTTATGTCTGACTCGAAGTTTAGGTTCATGTTTAACCTGGTTTCAAACAACGGGTTCGTGTCTGACTCAAATTTTAGGTTCAGGTTTGACCTGGTTTCAAACGACGGGTTCATGTCTGACTCGAAACTTAGGTTCATATTTGACCTGGTTCAAATGACGGGTTCATGTCTGACTCGAAGTTTAGGTTCATGTTTGACCTGGTTTCAAACAACTGGTTCATGTCTGACTCGAAGTTTTGTTTCATGTTTGACCTGAGTTCCAACAACGGGTTCATGTCTGACTCGAACTTTAGGTTCATGTTTGACCTGGTTTCAAACGACGGGTTCATGTCTGACTTGATGTTTAGGTTCATGTTTGTCCTGGTTTCAAACAACGGGTTCATGTCTGACTCGAAGTTTAGGTTCATGTTTGACCTGGTTTCAAACAACGGGTTCATGTCTGACTCGAAGTTTAGGTTCAGGTTTGACCTGGTTTCAAACGACGGGTTCATGTCTGACTCGAAGCTTAGGTTCATGTTTGACCTGGTTCAAATGACGGGTTCATGTCTGACTCGAAGTTTAGGTTCATGTTTGACCTGGTTTCAAACAACTGGTTCATGTCTGACTCGAAGTTTAGTTTCATGTTTGACCTGAGTTCCAACAACGGGTTCATGTCTGACTCGAACTTTAGGTTCATGTTTGACCTGGTTTCAAACGACGGGTTCATGTCTGACTTGATGTTTAGGTTCATGTTTGTCCTGGTTTCAAACAACGGGTTCATGTCTGACTCGAAGTTTAGGTTCATGTTTGACCTGGTTTCAAACAACTGGTTCATGTCTGACTCGAAGTTTAGTTTCATGTTTGACCTGAGTTCCAACAACGGGTTCATGTCTGACTCGAACTTTAGGTTCATGTTTGACCTGGTTTCAAACGACGGGTTCATGTCTGACTTGATGTTTAGGTTCATGTTTGTCCTGGTTTCAAACAACGGGTTCATGTCTGACTCGAAGTTTAGGTTCATGTTTGACCTGGTTTCAAACGACGGTTTCATGTCTGACTCGAAGTTTAGGTTCAGGTTTGACCTGGTTTCAAACGACGGGTTCATGTCTGACTCGAAGTTTAGGTTCATGTTTGACCTGGTTTCAAACAACTGGTTCATGTCTGACTCGAAGTTTAGTTTCATGTTTGACCTGAGTTCCAACAACGGGTTCATGTCTGACTCGAACTTTAGGTTCATGTTTGACCTGGTTTCAAACGACGGGTTCATGTCTGACTTGATGTTTAGGTTCATGTTTGTCCTGGTTTCAAACAACGGGTTCATGTCTGACTCGAAGTTTAGGTTCATGTTTGACCTGGTTTCAAACGACGGTTTCATGTCTGACTCGAAGTTTAGGTTCAGGTTTGACCTGGTTTCAAACGACGGGTTCATGTCTGACTCGAAGCTTAGGTTCATGTTTGACCTGGTTCAAATGACGGGTTCATGTCTGACTCGAAGTTTAGGTTCATGTTTGACCTGGTTTCAAACAACGGGTTCATGTCTGACTCGATGTTTAGGTTCATGTTTGACCTGGTTTCAAACAACGGGTTCATGTGTGACTCGAAGTTTAGGTTCATGTTTGACCTAGTTTCAAACCACGGGTTCATGTCTGACTCGAAGTTTAAGTTCATGTTGGACCTGGTTTCAAACAACGGGTTCATGTCTGACTCGAAGTTTAGGTTCATGTTTGACCTAGTTTCAAACAACGGGTTCATGTTTGATTCGAAGTATAGGTTCATGTTTTACTTGGTTTCAAACAACGGGTTCATGTCTGACTCGAAGTTTAGTTTCATGTTTGACCTGAGTTCCAACAATGGGTTCATGTCTGACTCGAAGTTTAAGTTCATGTTTGACCTGGTTTCAAACAACGGGTTCATGTCTGACTCGAAGTTTAGGTTCATGTTTGACCTAGTTTCAAATAACGGGTTCATGTTTGATTCGAAGTATAGGTTCATGTTTGACCTGGTTTCAAACAACGGGTTCATGTCTGACTCGAAGTTTAGTTTCATGTTTGACCTGAGTTCCAACAACGGGTTCATGTCTGACTCGAAGTTTAGGTTCATGTTTAACCTGGTTTCAAACAACGGGTTCATGTCTGACTCAAAGTTTAGGTTCAGCTTTGACCTGGTTTCAAACGACGGGTTCATGTCTGACTCGAAGTTTAGGTTCATGATTAACCTTGTTTCAAACGACGGGTTCATGTCTGGCTCGATGTTTAGGTTCATGTTTGACCTGGTTTCAAACAACGGGTTCATGTGTGACTCGAAGTTTAGGTTCATGTTTGACCTAGTTTGAAACAACGGGTTCATGTCTGACTCGAAGTTTAAGTTCATGTTTGACCTGGTTTCAAACAACGGGTTCATGTCTGACTCGAAGTTTAGGTTCATGTTTGACCTAGTTTCAAACAACGGGTTCATGTTTGATTCGAAGTATAGGTTCATGTTTGACCTGGTTTCAAACAACGGGTTCATGTCTGACTCGAAGTTTAGTTTCATGTTTGACCTGAGTTCCAACAACGGGTTCATGTCTGACTCGAAGTTTAGGTTCATGTTTAACCTGGTTTCAAACAACGGGTTCATGTCTGACTCAAAGTTTAGGTTCAGGTTTGACCTGGTTTCAAACGACGGGTTCATGTCTGACTCGAAACTTAGGTTCATATTTGACCTGGTTCAAATGACGGGTTCATGTCTGACTCGAAGTTTAGGTTCATGTTTGACCTGGTTTCAAACAACTGGTTCATGTCTGACTCGAAGTTTAGTTTCATGTTTGACCTGAGTTCCAACAACGGGTTCATGTCTGACTTGAACTTTAGGTTCATGTTTGACCTGGTTTCAAACGACGGGTTCATGTCTGACTTGATGTTTAGGTTCATGTTTGTCCTGGTTTCAAACAACGGGTTCATGTCTGACTCGAAGTTTAGGTTCATGTTTGACCTGGTTTCAAACAACGGGTTCATGTCTGACTCGAAGTTTAGGTTCAGGTTTGACCTGGTTTCAAACGACGGGTTCATGTCTGACTCGAAGCTTAGGTTCATGTTTGACCTGGTTCAAATGACGGGTTCATGTCTGACTCGAAGTTTAGGTTCATGTTTGACCTGGTTTCAAACAACGGGTTCATGTCTGACTCGATGTTTAGGTTCATGTTTGACCTGGTTTCAAACAACGGGTTCATGTGTGACTCGAAGTTTAGGTTCATGTTTGACCTAGTTTCAAACAACGGGTTCATGTCTGACTCGAAGTTTAAGTTCATGTTTGACCTGGTTTCAAACAATGGGTCATGTCTGACTCGAAGTTTAGGTTCATGTTTGACCTAGTTTCAAACAATGGGTTCATGTTTGATTCGAAGTATAGGTTCATGTTTGACCTGGTTTCAAACAACGGGTTCATGTCTGACTCGAAGTTTAGTTTCATGTTTGACCTGAGTTCCAACAACGGGTTCATGTCTGACTCGAAGTTTAGGTTCATGTTTAACCTGGTTTCAAACAACGGGTTCATGTCTGACTCAAAGTTTAGGTTCAGGTTTGACCTGGTTTCAAACGACGGGTTCATGTCTGACTCGAAACTTAGGTTCATATTTGACCTGGTTCAAATGATGGGTTCATGTCTGACTCGAAGTTTAGGTTCATGTTTGACCTGGATTCAAACAACTGGTTCATGTCTGACTCGAAGTTTAGTTTCATGTTTGACCTGGTTTCAAACGACGGGTTCATGTCTGACTCGAAGTTTAGGTTCATGTTTGACCTGGTTTCAAACAACAGGTTCATGTCTGACTCGAAGTTTAGGTTCATGTTTGACCTGGTTTCAAACAACGGGTTCATGTCTGACTCGAAGTTTAGGTTCATGTTTGACCTGGTTTCAAACGACGGGTTCATGTCTGACTCGAAGCTTAGGTTCATGTTTGACCTGGTTTCAAACAACGGGTTCATGTCTGACTCAAAGTTTAGGTTCAGGTTTGACCTGGTTTCAAACGACGGGTTCATGTCTGACTCGAAACTTAGGTTCATATTTGACCTGGTTCAAATGACGGGTTCATGTCTGACTCGAAGTTTAGGTTCATGTTTGACCTAGTTTCAAACAACTGGTTCATGTCTGACTCGAAGTTTAGTTTCATGTTTGACCTGAGTTCCAACAACGGGTTCATGTCTGACTCGAACTTTAGGTTCATGTTTGACCTGGTTTCAAACGACGGGTTCATGTCTGACTTGATGTTTAGGTTCATGTTTGTCCTGGTTTCAAACAACGGGTTCATGTCTGACTCGAAGTTTAGGTTCATGTTTGACCTGGTTTCAAACAACGGGTTCATGTCTGACTCGAAGTTTAGGTTCAGGTTTGACCTGGTTTCAAACGACGGGTTCATGTCTGACTCGAAGCTTAGGTTCATGTTTGACCTGGTTCAAATGACGGGTTCATGTCTGACTCGAAGTTTAGGTTCATGTTTGACCTGGTTTCAAACAACGGGTTCATGTCTGACTCGATGTTTAGGTTCATGTTTGACCTGGTTTCAAACAACGGGTTCATGTGTGACTCGAAGTTTAGGTTCATGTTTGACCTAGTTTCAAACAACGGGTTCATGTCTGACTCGAAGTTTAAGTTCATGTTTGACCTGGTTTCAAACAATGGGTCATGTCTGACTCGAAGTTTAGGTTCATGTTTGACCTAGTTTCAAACAACGGGTTCATGTTTGATTCGAAGTATAGGTTCATGTTTGACCTGGTTTCAAACAACGGGTTCATGTCTGACTCGAAGTTTAGTTTCATGTTTGACCTGAGTTCCAACAACGGGTTCATGTCTGACTCGAAGTTTAGGTTCATGTTTAACCTGGTTTCAAACAACGGGTTCATGTCTGACTCAAAGTTTAGGTTCAGGTTTGACCTGGTTTCAAACGACGGGTTCATGTCTGACTCGAAACTTAGGTTCATATTTGACCTGGTTCAAATGATGGGTTCATGTCTGACTCGAAGTTTAGGTTCATGTTTGACCTGGATTCAAACAACTGGTTCATGTCTGACTCGAAGTTTAGTTTCATGTTTGACCTGGTTTCAAACGACGGGTTCATGTCTGACTCGAAGTTTAGGTTCATGTTTGACCTGGTTTCAAACAACAGGTTCATGTCTGACTCGAAGTTTAGGTTCATGTTTGACCTGGTTTCAAACAACGGGTTCATGTCTGACTCGAAGTTTAGGTTCATGTTTGACCTGGTTTCAAACGACGGGTTCATGTCTGACTCGAAGCTTAGGTTCATGTTTGACCTGGTTTCAAACAACGGGTTCATGTCTGACTCAAAGTTTAGGTTCAGGTTTGACCTGGTTTCAAACGACGGGTTCATGTCTGACTCGAAACTTAGGTTCATATTTGACCTGGTTCAAATGACGGGTTCATGTCTGACTCGAAGTTTAGGTTCATGTTTGACCTGGTTTCAAACAACTGGTTCATGTCTGACTCGAAGTTTAGTTTCATGTTTGACCTGAGTTCCAACACGGGTTCATGTCTGACTCGAACTTTAGGTTCATGTTTGACCTGGTTTCAAACGACGGGTTCATGTCTGACTTGATGTTTAGGTTCATGTTTGTCCTGGTTTCAAACAACGGGTTCATGTCTGACTCGAAGTTTAGGTTCATGTTTGACCTGGTTTCAAACAACGGGTTCATGTCTGACTCGAAGTTTAGGTTCAGGTTTGACCTGGTTTCAAACGACGGGTTCATGTTTGACTCGAAGCTTAGGTTCATGTTTGACCTGGTTCAAATGACGGGTTCATGTCTGACTCGAAGTTTAGGTTCATGTTTGACCTGGTTTCAAACAACGGGTTCATGTCTGACTCGATGTTTAGGTTCATGTTTGACCTGGTTTCAAACAACGGGTTCATGTGTGACTCGAAGTTTAGGTTCATGTTTGACCTAGTTTCAAACAACGGGTTCATGTCTGACTCGAAGTTTAAGTTCATGTTTGACCTGGTTTCAAACAATGGGTCATGTCTGACTCGAAGTTTAGGTTCATGTTTGACCTAGTTTCAAACAACGGGTTCATGTTTGATTCGAAGTATAGGTTCATGTTTGACCTGGTTTCAAACAACGGGTTCATGTCTGACTCGAAGTTTAGTTTCATGTTTGACCTGAGTTCCAACAACGGGTTCATGTCTGACTCGAAGTTTAGGTTCATGTTTAACCTGGTTTCAAACAACGGGTTCATGTCTGACTCAAAGTTTAGGTTCAGGTTTGACCTGGTTTCAAACGACGGGTTCATGTCTGACTCGAAACTTAGGTTCATATTTGACTTGGTTCAAATGATGGGTTCATGTCTGACTCGAAGTTTAGGTTCATGTTTGACCTGGATTCAAACAACTGGTTCATGTCTGACTCGAAGTTTAGTTTCATGTTTGACCTGGTTTCAAACGACGGGTTCATGTCTGACTCGAAGTTTAGGTTCATGTTTGACCTGGTTTCAAACAACAGGTTCATGTCTGACTCGAAGTTTAGGTTCATGTTTGACCTGGTTTCAAACAACGGGTTCATGTCTGACTCGAAGGTTAGGTTCATGTTTGACCTGGTTTCAAACGACGGGTTCATGTCTGACTCGAAGCTTAGGTTCATGTTTGACCTGGTTTCAAACAACGGGTTCATGTCTGACTCAAAGTTTAGGTTCAGGTTTGACCTGGTTTCAAACGACGGGTTCATGTCTGACTCGAAACTTAGGTTCATATTTGACCTGGTTCAAATGACGGGTTCATGTCTGACTCGAAGTTTAGGTTCATGTTTGACCTGGTTTCAAACAACTGGTTCATGTCTGACTCGAAGTTTAGTTTCATGTTTGACCTGAGTTCCAACAACGGGTTCATGTCTGACTCGAACTTTAGGTTCATGTTTGACCTGGTTTCAAACGACGGGTTCATGTCTGACTTGATGTTTAGGTTCATGTTTGTCCTGGTTTCAAACAACGGGTTCATGTCTGACTCGAAGTTTAGGTTCATGTTTGACCTGGTTTCAAACAACGGGTTCATGTCTGACTCGAAGTTTAGGTTCAGGTTTGACCTGGTTTCAAACGACGGGTTCATGTCTGACTCGAAGCTTAGGTTCATGTTTGACCTGGTTCAAATGACGGGTTCATGTCTGACTCGAAGTTTAGGTTCATGTTTGACCTGGTTTCAAACAACGGGTTCATGTCTGACTCGATGTTTAGGTTCATGTTTGACCTGGTTTCAAACAACGGGTTCATGTGTGACTCGAAGTTTAGGTTCATGTTTGACCTAGTTTCAAACAACGGGTTCATGTCTGACTCGAAGTTTAAGTTCATGTTTGACCTGGTTTCAAACAATGGGTCATGTCTGACTCGAAGTTTAGGTTCATGTTTGACCTAGTTTCAAACAACGGGTTCATGTTTGATTCGAAGTATAGGTTCATGTTTGACCTGGTTTCAAACAACGGGTTCATGTCTGACTCGAAGTTTAGTTTCATGTTTGACCTGAGTTCCAACAACGGGTTCATGTCTGACTCGAAGTTTAGGTTCATGTTTAACCTGGTTTCAAACAACGGGTTCATGTCTGACTCAAAGTTTAGGTTCAGGTTTGACCTGGTTTCAAACGACGGGTTCATGTCTGACTCGAAACTTAGGTTCATATTTGACCTGGTTCAAATGATGGGTTCATGTCTGACTCGAAGTTTAGGTTCATGTTTGACCTGGATTCAAACAACTGGTTCATGTCTGACTCGAAGTTTAGTTTCATGTTTGACCTGGTTTCAAACGACGGGTTCATGTCTGACTCGAAGTTTAGGTTCATGTTTGACCTGGTTTCAAACAACAGGTTCATGTCTGACTCGAAGTTTAGGTTCATGTTTGACCTGGTTTCAAACAACGGGTTCATGTCTGACTCGAAGTTTAGGTTCATGTTTGACCTGGTTTCAAACGACGGGTTCATGTCTGACTCGAAGCTTAGGTTCATGTTTGACCTGGTTTCAAACAACGGGTTCATGTCTGACTCAAAGTTTAGGTTCAGGTTTGACCTGGTTTCAAACGACGGGTTCATGTCTGACTCGAAACTTAGGTTCATATTTGACCTGGTTCAAATGACGGGTTCATGTCTGACTCGAAGTTTAGGTTCATGTTTGACCTGGTTTCAAACAACTGGTTCATGTCTGACTCGAAGTTTAGTTTCATGTTTGACCTGAGTTCCAACATGGGTTCATGTCTGACTCGAACTTTAGGTTCATGTTTGACCTGGTTTCAAACGACGGGTTCATGTCTGACTTGATGTTTAGGTTCATGTTTGTCCTGGTTTCAAACAACGGGTTCATGTCTGACTCGAAGTTTAGGTTCATGTTTGACCTGGTTTCAAACAACGGGTTCATGTCTGACTCGAAGTTTAGGTTCAGGTTTGACCTGGTTTCAAACGACGGGTTCATGTCTGACTCGAAGCTTAGGTTCATGTTTGACCTGGTTCAAATGACGGGTTCATGTCTGACTCGAAGTTTAGGTTCATGTTTGACCTGGTTTCAAACAACGGGTTCATGTCTGACTCGATGTTTAGGTTCATGTTTGACCTGGTTTCAAACAACGGGTTCATGTGTGACTCGAAGTTTAGGTTCATGTTTGACCTAGTTTCAAACAACGGGTTCATGTCTGACTCGAAGTTTAAGTTCATGTTTGACCTGGTTTCAAACAATGGGTCATGTCTGACTCGAAGTTTAGGTTCATGTTTGACCTAGTTTCAAACAACGGGTTCATGTTTGATTCGAAGTATAGGTTCATGTTTGACCTGGTTTCAAACAACGGGTTCATGTCTGACTCGAAGTTTAGTTTCATGTTTGACCTGAGTTCCAACAACGGGTTCATGTCTGACTCGAAGTTTAGGTTCATGTTTAACCTGGTTTCAAACAACGGGATCATGTCTGACTCAAAGTTTAGGTTCAGGTTTGACCTGGTTTCAAACGACGGGTTCATGTCTGACTCGAAACTTAGGTTCATATTTGACCTGGTTCAAATGATGGGTTCATGTCTGACTCGAAGTTTAGGTTCATGTTTGACCTGGATTCAAACAACTGGTTCATGTCTGACTCGAAGTTTAGTTTCATGTTTGACCTGGTTTCAAACGACGGGTTCATGTCTGACTCGAAGTTTAGGTTCATGTTTGACCTGGTTTCAAACAACAGGTTCATGTCTGACTCGAAGTTTAGGTTCATGTTTGACCTGGTTTCAAACAACGGGTTCATGTCTGACTCGAAGTTTAGGTTCATGTTTGACCTGGTTTCAAACGACGGGTTCATGTCTGACTCGAAGCTTAGGTTCATGTTTGACCTGGTTTCAAACAACGGGTTCATGTCTGACTCAAAGTTTAGGTTCCTGTTTGACCTGGTTTCAAACAACGGGTTCATGTCTGACTCAAAGTTTAGATTCATGTTTGACCTGGTTTCAAACGACGGGTTCATGTCTGACTTGATGTTTAGGTTCATGTTTGACCTGGTTTCAAACAACGGGTTCATGTCTGACTCGAAGTTTAGGTTCATGATTAACCTTGTTTCAAACGACGGGTTCATGTCTGGCTCGATGTTTAGGTTCATGTTTGACCTGGTTTCAAACAACGGGTTCATGTGTGACTCGAAGTTTAGGTTCATGTTTGACCTAGTTTGAAACAACGGGTTCATGTCTGACTCGAAGTTTAAGTTCATGTTTGACCTGGTTTCAAACAACGGGTTCATGTCTGACTCGAAGTTTAGGTTCATGTTTGACCTAGTTTCAAACAACGGGTTCATGTTTGATTCGAAGTATAGGTTCATGTTTGACCTGGTTTCAAACAACAGGTTCATGTCTGACTCGAAGTTTAGTTTCATGTTTGACCTGAGTTCCAACAACGGGTTCATGTCTGACTCGAAGTTTAGGTTCATGTTTAACCTGGTTTCAAACAACGGGTTCATGTCTGACTGAAAGTTTAGGTTCAGGTTTGACCTGGTTTCAAACGACGGGTTCATGTCTGACTCGAAACTTAGGTTTATATTTGACCTGGTTCAAATGACAGGTTCATGTCTGACTCGAAGTTTAGGTTCATGTTTGACCTGGTTTCAAACAACTGGTTCATGTCTGACTCGAAGTTTAGTTTCATGTTTGACCTGAGTTCCAACAACGGGTTCATGTCTGACTCGAACTTTAGGTTCATGTTTGACCTGGTTTCAAACGACGGGTTCATGTCTGACTTGATGTTTAGGTTCATGTTTGTCCTGGTTTCAAACAACGGGTTCATGTCTGACTCGAAGTTTAGGTTCATGTTTGACCTGGTTTCAAACGACGGTTTCATGTCTGACTCGAAGTTTAGGTTCAGGTTTGACCTGGTTTCAAACGACGGGTTCATGTCTGACTCGAAGCTTAGGTTCATGTTTGACCTGGTTCAAATGACGGGTTCATGTCTGACTCGAAGTTTAGGTTCATGTTTGACCTGGTTTCAAACAACGGGTTCATGTCTGACTCGATGTTTAGGTTCATGTTTGACCTGGTTTCAAACAACGGGTTCATGTGTGACTCGAAGTTTAGGTCATGTTTGACCTAGTTTCAAACCACGGGTTCATGTCTGACTCGAAGTTTAAGTTCATGTTTGACCTGGTTTCAAACAACGGGTTCATGTCTGACTCGAAGTTTAGGTTCATGTTTGACCTAGTTTCAAACAACGGGTTCATGTTTGATTCGAAGTATAGGTTCATGTTTTACTTGGTTTCAAACAACGGGTTCATGTTTGACTCGAAGTTTAGTTTCATGTTTGACCTGAGTTCCAACAATGGGTTCATGTCTGACTCGAAGTTTAGGTTCATGTTTAACCTGGTTTCAAACAACGGGTTCATGTCTGACTCGAAACTTAGGTTCATATTTGACCTGGTTCAAATGACGGGTTCATGTCTGACTCGAAGTTTAGGTTCATGTTTAACCTGGTTTCAAACAACGGGTTCATGTCTGACTCGAAACTTAGGTTCATATTTGACCTGGTTCAAATGACGGGTTCATGTCTGACTCGAAGTTTAGGTTCATGTTTGACCTGGATTCAAACAACTGGTTCATGTCTGACTCGAAGTTTAGTTTCATGTTTGACCTGGTTTCAAACAACGGGTTCATGTCTGACTCGAAGTTTAAGTTCATGTTTGACCTGGTTCCAAACAACGGGTTCATGTCTGACTCGAAGTTTAGGTTCATGTTTGACCTAGTTTCAAACAACGGGTTCATGTCTGACTCGAAGTTTAAGTTCATGTTTGACCTGGTTTCAAACAATGGGTCATGTCTGACTCGAAGTTTAGGTTCATGTTTGACCTAGTTTCAAACAACGGGTTCATGTTTGATTCGAAGTATAGGTTCATGTTTGACCTGGTTTCAAACAACGGGTTCATGTCTGACTCGAAGTTTAGTTTCATGTTTGACCTGAGTTCCAACAACGGGTTCATGTCTGACTCGAAGTTTAGGTTCATGTTTAACCTGGTTTCAAACAACGGGTTCATGTCTGACTCAAAGTTTAGGTTCAGGTTTGACCTGGTTTCAAACGACGGGTTCATGTCTGACTCGAAACTTAGGTTCATATTTGACCTGGTTCAAATGATGGGTTCATGTCTGACTCGAAGTTTAGGTTCATGTTTGACCCGGATTCAAACAACTGGTTCATGTCTGACTCGAAGTTTAGTTTCATGTTTGACCTGGTTTCAAACGACGGGTTCATGTCTGACTCGAAGTTTAGGTTCATGTTTGACCTGGTTTCAAACAACAGGTTCATGTCTGACTCGAAGTTTAGGTTCATGTTTGACCTGGTTTCAAACAACGGGTTCATGTCTGACTCGAAGTTTAGGTTCATGTTTGACCTGGTTTCAAACGACGGGTTCATGTCTGACTCGAAGCTTAGGTTCATGTTTGACCTGGTTTCAAACAACGGGTTCATGTCTGACTCAAAGTTTAGGTTCCTGTTTGACCTGATTTCAAACAACGGGTTCATGTCTGACTCAAAGTTTAGGTTCATGTTTGACCTGGTTTCAAACGACGGGTTCATGTCTGACTTGATGTTTAGGTTCATGTTTGACCTGGTTTCAAACAACGGGTTCATGTCTGACTCGAAGTTTAGGTTCATGATTAACCTTGTTTCAAACGACGGGTTCATGTCTGGCTCGATGTTTAGGTTCATGTTTGACCTGGTTTCAAACAACGGGTTCATGTGTGACTCGAAGTTTAGGTTCATGTTTGACCTAGTTTGAAACAACGGGTTCATGTCTGACTCGAAGTTTAAGTTCATGTTTGACCTGGTTTCAAACAACGGGTTCATGTCTGACTCGAAGTTTAGGTTCATGTTTGACCTAGTTTCAAACAACGGGTTCATGTTTGATTCGAAGTATAGGTTCATGTTTGACCTGGTTTCAAACAACGGGTTCATGTCTGACTCGAAGTTTAGTTTCATGTTTGACCTGAGTTCCAACAACGGGTTCATGTCTGACTCGAAGTTTAGGTTCATGTTTAACCTGGTTTCAAACAACGGGTTCATGTCTGACTGAAAGTTTAGGTTCAGGTTTGACCTGGTTTCAAACGACGGGTTCATGTCTGACTCGAAACTTAGGTTTATATTTGACCTGGTTCAAATGACAGGTTCATGTCTGACTCGAAGTTTAGGTTCATGTTTGACCTGGTTTCAAACAACTGGTTCATGTCTGACTCGAAGTTTAGTTTCATGTTTGACCTGAGTTCCAACAACGGGTTCATGTCTGACTCGAACTTTAGGTTCATGTTTGACCTGGTTTCAAACGACGGGTTCATGTCTGACTTGATGTTTAGGTTCATGTTTGTCCTGGTTTCAAACAACGGGTTCATGTCTGACTCGAAGTTTAGGTTCATGTTTGACCTGGTTTCAAACGACGGTTTCATGTCTGACTCGAAGTTTAGGTTCAGGTTTGACCTGGTTTCAAACGACGGGTTCATGTCTGACTCGAAGCTTAGGTTCATGTGTGACCTGGTTCAAATGACGGGTTCATGTCTGACTCGAAGTTTAGGTTCATGTTTGACCTGGTTTCAAACAACGGGTTCATGTCTGACTCGATGTTTAGGTTCATGTTTGACCTGGTTTCAAACAACGGGTTCATGTGTGACTCGAAGTTTAGGTTCATGTTTGACCTAGTTTCAAACCACGGGTTCATGTCTGACTCGAAGTTTAAGTTCATGTTTGACCTGGTTTCAAACAACGGGTTCATGTCTGACTCGAAGTTTAGGTTCATGTTTGACCTAGTTTCAAACAACGGGTTCATGTTTGATTCGAAGTATTGGTTCATGTTTTACTTGGTTTCAAACAACGGGTTCATGTCTGACTCGAAGTTTAGTTTCATGTTTGACCTGAGTTCCAACAATGGGTTCATGTCTGACTCGAAGTTTAGGTTCATGTTTAACCTGGTTTCAAACAACGGGTTCATGTCTGACTCGAAACTTAGGTTCATATTTGACCTGGTTCAAATGACGGGTTCATGTCTGACTCGAAGTTTAGGTTCATGTTTAACCTGGTTTCAAACAACGGGTTCATGTCTGACTCGAAACTTAGGTTCATATTTGACCTGGTTCAAATGAAGGGTTCATGTCTGACTCGAAGTTAAGGTTCATGTTTGACCTGGATTCAAACAACTGGTTCATGTCTGACTCGAAGTTTAGTTTCATGTTTGACCTGGTTTCAAACAACGGGTTCATGTCTGACTCGAAGTTTAAGTTCATGTTTGACCTGGTTTCAAACAACGGGTTCATGTCTGACTCGAAGTTTAGGTTCATGTTTGACCTAGTTTCAAATAACGGGTTCATGTTTGATTCGAAGTATAGGTTCATGTTTGACCTGGTTTCAAACAACGGGTTCATGTCTGACTCGAAGTTTAGTTTCATGTTTGACCTGAGTTCCAACAACGGGTTCATGTCTGACTCGAAGTTTAGGTTCATGTTTAACCTGGTTTCAAACAACGGGTTCATGTCTGACTCAAAGTTTAGGTTCAGGTTTGACCTGGTTTCAAACGACGGGTTCATGTCTGACTCGAAGTTTAGGTTCATGATTAACCTTGTTTCAAACGACGGGTTCATGTCTGGCTCGATGTTTAGGTTCATGTTTGACCTGGTTTCAAACAACGGGTTCATGTGTGACTCGAAGTTTAGGTTCATGTTTGACCTAGTTTGAAACAACGGGTTCATGTCTGACTCGAAGTTTAAGTTCATGTTTGACCTGGTTTCAAACAACGGGTTCATGTCTGACTCGAAGTTTAGGTTCATGTTTGACCTAGTTTCAAACAACGGGTTCATGTTTGATTCGAAGTATAGGTTCATGTTTGACCTGGTTTCAAACAACGGGTTCATGTCTGACTCGAAGTTTAGTTTCATGTTTGACCTGAGTTCCAACAACGGGTTCATGTCTGACTCGAAGTTTAGGTTCAGTATTAACCTGGTTTCAAACAACGGGTTCATGTCTGACTCAAAGTTTAGGTTCAGGTTTGACCTGGTTTCAAACGACGGGTTCATGTCTGACTCGAAACTTAGGTTCATATTTGACCTGGTTCAAATGACGGGTTCATGTCTGACTCGAAGTTTAGGTTCATGTTTGACCTGGTTTCAAACAACTGGTTCATGTCTGACTCGAAGTTTAGTTTCAGGTTTGACCTGGTTTCAAACGACGGGTTCATGTCTGACTCGAAGCTTAGGTTCATGTTTGACCTGGTTCAAATGACGGGTTCATGTCTGACTCAAAGTTTAGGTTCATGTTTGACCTGGTTTCAAACAACGGGTTCATGTCTGACTCGATGTTTAGGTTCATGTTTGACCTGGTTTCAAACAACGGGTTCATGTGTGACTCGAAGTTTAGGTTCATGTTTGACCTAGTTTCAAACAACGGGTTCATGTCTGACTCGAAGTTTAAGTTCATGTTTGACCTGGTTTCAAACAATGGGTCATGTCTGACTCGAAGTTTAGGTTCATGTTTGACCTAGTTTCAAACAACGGGTTCATGTTTGATTCGAAGTATAGGTTCATGTTTGACCTGGTTTCAAACAACGGGTTCATGTCTGACTCGAAGTTTAGTTTCATGTTTGACCTGAGTTCCAACAACGGGTTCATGTCTGACTCGAAGTTTAGGTTCATGTTTAACCTGGTTTCAAACAACGGGTTCATGTCTGACTCAAAGTTTAGGTTCAGGTTTGACCTGGTTTCAAACGACGGGTTCATGTCTGACTCGAAACTTAGGTTCATATTTGACCTGGTTCAAATGATGGGTTCATGTCTGACTCGAAATTTAGGTTCATGTTTGACCTGGATTCAAACAACTGGTTCATGTCTGACTCGAAGTTTAGTTTCATGTTTGACCTGGTTTCAAACAACGGGTTCATGTCTGACTCGAAGTTTCGGTTCATGTTTGACCTAGTTTCAAACAACGGGTTCATGTCTGACTCGAAGTTTAGGTTCATGTTTGACCTGGTTTCAAACAACGGGTTCATGTCTGACTCGAAGTTTAAGTTCATGTTTGACCTGGCTTCGAATGACGGGTTCATGTCTGACTCGACGTTTAGGTTCATGTTTGACCTGGTTTCAAACAACGGGTTCATGTCTGACTCGAAGTTTAAGTTCATGTTTGACCTGGTTTCAAATGACGGGTTCATGTCTGACTCGAAGTTTAGGTTCATGTTTGACCTGGTTTCAAACAACAGGTTCATGTCTGACTCGAAGTTTAGGTTCATGTTTGACCTGGTTTCAAACAACGGGTTCATGTCTGACTCGAAGTTTAGGTTCAGGTTTGACCTGGTTTCAAACGACGGGTTCATGTCTGACTCGAAGCTTAGGTTCATGTTTGACCTGGTTCAAATGACGGGTTCATGTCTGACTAGAAGTTTAGGTTCATGTTTGACCTGGTTTCAAACAACGGGTTCATGTCTGACTCAAAGATTAGGTTCATGTTTGACCTGGTTTCAAACGACTAATTCATGTCTGACTTGATGTTTAGGTTCATGTTTGACCTGGTTTCAAACAACGGGTTCATGTCTGACTCAAAGTTTCGGTTCATGTTTGACCTAGTTTCAAACAACGGGTTCATGTCTGACTCGAAGTTTAGGTTCATGTTTGACCTGGTTTCAAACAACGAGTTCATGTCTGGCTCGAAGTTTAAGTTCATGTTTGACCTGGCTTCGAATGACGGGTTCATGTCTGACTCGACGTTTAGGATCATGTTTGACCTGGTTTCAAACAACGGGTTCATGTCTGACTCGAAGTTTAGGTTCATGTTTAACCTTGTTTCAAACGACGGGTTCATGTCTGGCTCGATGTTTAGGTTCATGTTTGACCTGGTTTCAAACAACGGGTTCATGTGTGACTCGAAGTTTAGGTTCATGTTTGACCTAGTTTGAAACAACGGGTTCATGTCTGACTCGAAGTTTAAGTTCATGTTTGACCTGGTTTCAAACAACGGGTTCATGTCTGACTCGAAGTTTAGGTTCATGTTTGACCTGGTTTCAAACGACAGGTTCATGTCTGACTTGATGTTTAGGTTCATGTTTGTCCTGGTTTCAAACAACGGGTTCATGTCTGACTCGAAGTTTAGGTTCATGTTTGACCTGGTTTCAAACAACGGGTTCATGTCTGACTCGAAGTTTAGGTTCAGGTTTGACCTGGTTTCAAACGACGGGTTCATGTCTGACTCGAAGCTTAGGTTCATGTTTGACCTGGTTCAAATGACGGGTTCATGTCTGACTCAAAGTTTAGGTTCATGTTTGACCTGGTTTCAAACAACGGGTTCATGTCTGACTCGATGTTTAGGTTCATGTTTGACCTGGTTTCAAACAACGGGTTCATGTGTGACTCGAAGTTTAGGTTCATGTTTGACCTAGTTTCAAACAACGGGTTCATGTCTGACTCGAAGTTTAAGTTCATGTTTGACCTGGTTTCAAACAATGGGTCATGTCTGACTCGAAGTTTAGGTTCATGTTTGACCTAGTTTCAAACAACGGGTTCATGTTTGATTCGAAGTATAGGTTCATGTTTGACCTGGTTTCAAACAACGGGTTCATGTCTGACTCGAAGTTTAGTTTCATGTTTGACCTGAGTTCCAACAACGGGTTCATGTCTGACTCGAAGTTTAGGTTCATGTTTAACCTGGTTTCAAACAACGGGTTCATGTCTGACTCAAAGTTTAGGTTCAGGTTTGACCTGGTTTCAAACGACGGGTTCATGTCTGACTCGAAACTTAGGTTCATATTTGACCTGGTTCAAATGATGGGTTCATGTCTGACTCGAAATTTAGGTTCATGTTTGACCTGGATTCAAACAACTGGTTCATGTCTGACTCGAAGTTTAGTTTCATGTTTGACCTGGTTTCAAACAACGGGTTCATGTCTGACTCGAAGTTTCGGTTCATGTTTGACCTAGTTTCAAACAACGGGTTCATGTCTGACTCGAAGTTTAGGTTCATGTTTGACCTGGTTTCAAACAACGGGTTCATGTCTGACTCGAAGTTTAAGTTCATGTTTGACCTGGCTTCGAATGACGGGTTCATGTCTGACTCGACGTTTAGGTTCATGTTTGACCTGGTTTCAAACAACGGGTTCATGTCTGACTCGAAGTTTAAGTTCATGTTTGACCTGGTTTCAAATGACGGGTTCATGTCTGACTCGAAGTTTAGGTTCATGTTTGACCTGGTTTCAAACAACAGGTTCATGTCTGACTCGAAGTTTAGGTTCATGTTTGACCTGGTTTCAAACAACGGGTTCATGTCTGACTCGAAGTTTAGGTTCAGGTTTGACCTGGTTTCAAACGACGGGTTCATGTCTGACTCGAAGCTTAGGTTCATGTTTGACCTGGTTCAAATGACGGGTTCATGTCTGACTAGAAGTTTAGGTTCATGTTTGACCTGGTTTCAAACAACGGGTTCATGTCTGACTCAAAGATTAGGTTCATGTTTGACCTGGTTTCAAACGACTAATTCATGTCTGACTTGATGTTTAGGTTCATGTTTGACCTGGTTTCAAACAACGGGTTCATGTCTGACTCAAAGTTTCGGTTCATGTTTGACCTAGTTTCAAACAACGGGTTCATGTCTGACTCGAAGTTTAGGTTCATGTTTGACCTGGTTTCAAACAACGAGTTCATGTCTGGCTCGAAGTTTAAGTTCATGTTTGACCTGGCTTCGAATGACGGGTTCATGTCTGACTCGACGTTTAGGATCATGTTTGACCTGGTTTCAAACAACGGGTTCATGTCTGACTCGAAGTTTAGGTTCATGTTTAACCTTGTTTCAAACGACGGGTTCATGTCTGGCTCGATGTTTAGGTTCATGTTTGACCTGGTTTCAAACAACGGGTTCATGTGTGACTCGAAGTTTAGGTTCATGTTTGACCTAGTTTGAAACAACGGGTTCATGTCTGACTCGAAGTTTAAGTTCATGTTTGACCTGGTTTCAAACAACGGGTTCATGTCTGACTCGAAGTTTAGGTTCATGTTTGACCTAGTTTCAAACAACGGGTTCATGTTTGATTCGAAGTATAGGTTCATGTTTGACCTGGTTTCAAACAACGGGTTCATGTCTGACTCGAAGTTTAGTTTCATGTTTGACCTGAGTTCCAGCAACGGGTTCATGTCTGACTCGAAGTTTAGGTTCATGTTTAACCTGGTTTCAAACAACGGGTTCATGTCTGACTGAAAGTTTAGGTTCAGGTTTGACCTGGTTTCAAACGACGGGTTCATGTCTGACTCGAAACTTAGGTTTATATTTGACCTGGTTCAAATGACAGGTTCATGTCTGACTCGAAGTTTAGGTTCATGTTTGACCTGGTTTCAAACAACTGGTTCATGTCTGACTCGAAGTTTAGTTTCATGTTTGACCTGAGTTCCAACAACGGGTTCATGTCTGACTCGAACTTTAGGTTCATGTTTGACCTGGTTTCAAACGACGGGTTCATGTCTGACTTGATGTTTAGGTTCATGTTTGTCCTGGTTTCAAACAACGGGTTCATGTCTGACTCGAAGTTTAGGTTCATGTTTGACCTGGTTTCAAACGACGGTTTCATGTCTGACTCGAAGTATAGGTTCAGGTTTGACCTGGTTTCAAACGACGGGTTCATGTCTGACTCGAAGCTTAGGTTCATGTTTGACCTGGTTCAAATGACGGGTTCATGTCTGACTCGAAGTTTAGGTTCATGTTTGACCTGGAATCAAACAACGGGTTCATGTCTGACTCGAACTTTAGGTTCATGTTTGACCTGGTTTCAAACGACAGGTTCATGTCTGACTTGATGTTTAGGTTCATGTTTGTCCTGGTTTCAAACAACGGGTTCATGTCTGACTCGAAGTTTAGGTTCATGTTTGACCTGGTTTCAAACAACGGGTTCATGTCTGACTCGAAGTTTAGGTTCAGGTTTGCCCTGGTTTCAAACGACGGGTTCATGTCTGACTCGAAGCTTAGGTTCATGTTTGACCTGGTTCAAATGACGGGTTCATGTCTGACTCAAAGTTTAGGTTCATGTTTGACCTGGTTTCAAACAACGGGTTCATGTCTGACTCGATGTTTAGGTTCATGTTTGACCTGGTTTCAAACAACGGGTTCATGTGTGACTCGAAGTTTAGGTTCATGTTTGACCTAGTTTCAAACAACGGGTTCATGTCTGACTCGAAGTTTAAGTTCATGTTTGACCTGGTTTCAAACAATGGGTCATGTCTGACTCGAAGTTTAGGTTCATGTTTGACCTAGTTTCAAACAACGGGTTCATGTTTGATTCGAAGTATAGGTTCATGTTTGACCTGGTTTCAAACAACGGGTTCATGTCTGACTCGAAGTTTAGTTTCATGTTTGACCTGAGTTCCAACAACGGGTTCATGTCTGACTCGAAGTTTAGGTTCATGTTTAACCTGGTTTCAAACAACGGGTTCATGTCTGACTCAAAGTTTAGGTTCAGGTTTGACCTGGTTTCAAACGACGGGTTCATGTCTGACTCGAAACTTAGGTTCATATTTGACCTGGTTCAAATGATGGGTTCATGTCTGACTCGAAATTTAGGTTCATGTTTGACCTGGATTCAAACAACTGGTTCATGTCTGACTCGAAGTTTAGTTTCATGTTTGACCTGGTTTCAAACAACGGGTTCATGTCTGACTCGAAGTTTCGGTTCATGTTTGACCTAGTTTCAAACAACGGGTTCATGTCTGACTCGAAGTTTAGGTTCATGTTTGACCTGGTTTCAAACAACGGGTTCATGTCTGACTCGAAGTTTAAGTTCATGTTTGACCTGGCTTCGAATGACGGGTTCATGTCTGACTCGACGTTTAGGTTCATGTTTGACCTGGTTTCAAACAACGGGTTCATGTCTGACTCGAAGTTTAAGTTCATGTTTGACCTGGTTTCAAATGACGGGTTCATGTCTGACTCGAAGTTTAGGTTCATGTTTGACCTGGTTTCAAACAACAGGTTCATGTCTGACTCGAAGTTTAGGTTCATGTTTGACCTGGTTTCAAACAACGGGTTCATGTCTGACTCGAAGTTTAGGTTCAGGTTTGACCTGGTTTCAAACGACGGGTTCATGTCTGACTCGAAGCTTAGGTTCATGTTTGACCTGGTTCAAATGACGGGTTCATGTCTGACTAGAAGTTTAGGTTCATGTTTGACCTGGTTTCAAACAACGGGTTCATGTCTGACTCAAAGATTAGGTTCATGTTTGACCTGGTTTCAAACGACTAATTCATGTCTGACTTGATGTTTAGGTTCATGTTTGACCTGGTTTCAAACAACGGGTTCATGTCTGACTCAAAGTTTCGGTTCATGTTTGACCTAGTTTCAAACAACGGGTTCATGTCTGACTCGAAGTTTAGGTTCATGTTTGACCTGGTTTCAAACAACGAGTTCATGTCTGGCTCGAAGTTTAAGTTCATGTTTGACCTGGCTTCGAATGACGGGTTCATGTCTGACTCGACGTTTAGGATCATGTTTGACCTGGTTTCAAACAACGGGTTCATGTCTGACTCGAAGTTTAGGTTCATGTTTAACCTTGTTTCAAACGACGGGTTCATGTCTGGCTCGATGTTTAGGTTCATGTTTGACCTGGTTTCAAACAACGGGTTCATGTGTGACTCGAAGTTTAGGTTCATGTTTGACCTAGTTTGAAACAACGGGTTCATGTCTGACTCGAAGTTTAAGTTCATGTTTGACCTGGTTTCAAACAACGGGTTCATGTCTGACTCGAAGTTTAGGTTCATGTTTGACCTAGTTTCAAACAACGGGTTCATGTTTGATTCGAAGTATAGGTTCATGTTTGACCTGGTTTCAAACAACGGGTTCATGTCTGACTCGAAGTTTAGTTTCATGTTTGACCTGAGTTCCAGCAACGGGTTCATGTCTGACTCGAAGTTTAGGTTCATGTTTAACCTGGTTTCAAACAACGGGTTCATGTCTGACTGAAAGTTTAGGTTCAGGTTTGACCTGGTTTCAAACGACGGGTTCATGTCTGACTCGAAACTTAGGTTTATATTTGACCTGGTTCAAATGACAGGTTCATGTCTGACTCGAAGTTTAGGTTCATGTTTGACCTGGTTTCAAACAACTGGTTCATGTCTGACTCGAAGTTTAGTTTCATGTTTGACCTGAGTTCCAACAACGGGTTCATGTCTGACTCGAACTTTAGGTTCATGTTTGACCTGGTTTCAAACGACGGGTTCATGTCTGACTTGATGTTTAGGTTCATGTTTGTCCTGGTTTCAAACAACGGGTTCATGTCTGACTCGAAGTTTAGGTTCATGTTTGACCTGGTTTCAAACGACGGTTTCATGTCTGACTCGAAGTATAGGTTCAGGTTTGACCTGGTTTCAAACGACGGGTTCATGTCTGACTCGAAGCTTAGGTTCATGTTTGACCTGGTTCAAATGACGGGTTCATGTCTGACTCGAAGTTTAGGTTCATGTTTGACCTGGAATCAAACAACGGGTTCATGTCTGACTCGAACTTTAGGTTCATGTTTGACCTGGTTTCAAACGACAGGTTCATGTCTGACTTGATGTTTAGGTTCATGTTTGTCCTGGTTTCAAACAACGGGTTCATGTCTGACTCGAAGTTTAGGTTCATGTTTGACCTGGTTTCAAACAACGGGTTCATGTCTGACTCGAAGTTTAGGTTCAGGTTTGACCTGGTTTCAAACGACGGGTTCATGTCTGACTCGAAGCTTAGGTTCATGTTTGACCTGGTTCAAATGACGGGTTCATGTCTGACTCAAAGTTTAGGTTCATGTTTGACCTGGTTTCAAACAACGGGTTCATGTCTGACTCGATGTTTAGGTTCATGTTTGACCTGGTTTCAAACAACGGGTTCATGTGTGACTCGAAGTTTAGGTTCATGTTTGACCTAGTTTCAAACAACGGGTTCATGTCTGACTCGAAGTTTAAGTTCATGTTTGACCTGGTTTCAAACAATGGGTCATGTCTGACTCGAAGTTTAGGTTCATGTTTGACCTAGTTTCAAACAACGGGTTCATGTTTGATTCGAAGTATAGGTTCATGTTTGACCTGGTTTCAAACAACGGGTTCATGTCTGACTCGAAGTTTAGTTTCATGTTTGACCTGAGTTCCAACAACGGGTTCATGTCTGACTCGAAGTTTAGGTTCATGTTTAACCTGGTTTCAAACAACGGGTTCATGTCTGACTCAAAGTTTAGGTTCAGGTTTGACCTGGTTTCAAACGACGGGTTCATGTCTGACTCGAAACTTAGGTTCATATTTGACCTGGTTCAAATGATGGGTTCATGTCTGACTCGAAATTTAGGTTCATGTTTGACCTGGATTCAAACAACTGGTTCATGTCTGACTCGAAGTTTAGTTTCATGTTTGACCTGGTTTCAAACAACGGGTTCATGTCTGACTCGAAGTTTCGGTTCATGTTTGACCTAGTTTCAAACAACGGGTTCATGTCTGACTCGAAGTTTAGGTTCATGTTTGACCTGGTTTCAAACAACGGGTTCATGTCTGACTCGAAGTTTAAGTTCATGTTTGACCTGGCTTCGAATGACGGGTTCATGTCTGACTCGACGTTTAGGTTCATGTTTGACCTGGTTTCAAACAACGGGTTCATGTCTGACTCGAAGTTTAAGTTCATGTTTGACCTGGTTTCAAATGACGGGTTCATGTCTGACTCGAAGTTTAGGTTCATGTTTGACCTGGTTTCAAACAACAGGTTCATGTCTGACTCGAAGTTTAGGTTCATGTTTGACCTGGTTTCAAACAACGGGTTCATGTCTGACTCGAAGTTTAGGTTCAGGTTTGACCTGGTTTCAAACGACGGGTTCATGTCTGACTCGAAGCTTAGGTTCATGTTTGACCTGGTTCAAATGACGGGTTCATGTCTGACTAGAAGTTTAGGTTCATGTTTGACCTGGTTTCAAACAACGGGTTCATGTCTGACTCAAAGATTAGGTTCATGTTTGACCTGGTTTCAAACGACTAATTCATGTCTGACTTGATGTTTAGGTTCATGTTTGACCTGGTTTCAAACAACGGGTTCATGTCTGACTCAAAGTTTCGGTTCATGTTTGACCTAGTTTCAAACAACGGGTTCATGTCTGACTCGAAGTTTAGGTTCATGTTTGACCTGGTTTCAAACAACGAGTTCATGTCTGGCTCGAAGTTTAAGTTCATGTTTGACCTGGCTTCGAATGACGGGTTCATGTCTGACTCGACGTTTAGGATCATGTTTGACCTGGTTTCAAACAACGGGTTCATGTCTGACTCGAAGTTTAGGTTCATGTTTAACCTTGTTTCAAACGACGGGTTCATGTCTGGCTCGATGTTTAGGTTCATGTTTGACCTGGTTTCAAACAACGGGTTCATGTGTGACTCGAAGTTTAGGTTCATGTTTGACCTAGTTTGAAACAACGGGTTCATGTCTGACTCGAAGTTTAAGTTCATGTTTGACCTGGTTTCAAACAACGGGTTCATGTCTGACTCGAAGTTTAGGTTCATGTTTGACCTAGTTTCAAACAACGGGTTCATGTTTGATTCGAAGTATAGGTTCATGTTTGACCTGGTTTCAAACAACGGGTTCATGTCTGACTCGAAGTTTAGTTTCATGTTTGACCTGAGTTCCAGCAACGGGTTCATGTCTGACTCGAAGTTTAGGTTCATGTTTAACCTGGTTTCAAACAACGGGTTCATGTCTGACTGAAAGTTTAGGTTCAGGTTTGACCTGGTTTCAAACGACGGGTTCATGTCTGACTCGAAACTTAGGTTTATATTTGACCTGGTTCAAATGACAGGTTCATGTCTGACTCGAAGTTTAGGTTCATGTTTGACCTGGTTTCAAACAACTGGTTCATGTCTGACTCGAAGTTTAGTTTCATGTTTGACCTGAGTTCCAACAACGGGTTCATGTCTGACTCGAACTTTAGGTTCATGTTTGACCTGGTTTCAAACGACGGGTTCATGTCTGACTTGATGTTTAGGTTCATGTTTGTCCTGGTTTCAAACAACGGGTTCATGTCTGACTCGAAGTTTAGGTTCATGTTTGACCTGGTTTCAAACGACGGTTTCATGTCTGACTCGAAGTATAGGTTCAGGTTTGACCTGGTTTCAAACGACGGGTTCATGTCTGACTCGAAGCTTAGGTTCATGTTTGACCTGGTTCAAATGACGGGTTCATGTCTGACTCGAAGTTTAGGTTCATGTTTGACCTGGAATCAAACAACGGGTTCATGTCTGACTCGAACTTTAGGTTCATGTTTGACCTGGTTTCAAACGACAGGTTCATGTCTGACTTGATGTTTAGGTTCATGTTTGTCCTGGTTTCAAACAACGGGTTCATGTCTGACTCGAAGTTTAGGTTCATGTTTGACCTGGTTTCAAACAACGGGTTCATGTCTGACTCGAAGTTTAGGTTCAGGTTTGACCTGGTTTCAAACGACGGGTTCATGTCTGACTCGAAGCTTAGGTTCATGTTTGACCTGGTTCAAATGACGGGTTCATGTCTGACTCAAAGTTTAGGTTCATGTTTGACCTGGTTTCAAACAACGGGTTCATGTCTGACTCGATGTTTAGGTTCATGTTTGACCTGGTTTCAAACAACGGGTTCATGTGTGACTCGAAGTTTAGGTTCATGTTTGACCTAGTTTCAAACAACGGGTTCATGTCTGACTCGAAGTTTAAGTTCATGTTTGACCTGGTTTCAAACAATGGGTCATGTCTGACTCGAAGTTTAGGTTCATGTTTGACCTAGTTTCAAACAACGGGTTCATGTTTGATTCGAAGTATAGGTTCATGTTTGACCTGGTTTCAAACAACGGGTTCATGTCTGACTCGAAGTTTAGTTTCATGTTTGACCTGAGTTCCAACAACGGGTTCATGTCTGACTCGAAGTTTAGGTTCATGTTTAACCTGGTTTCAAACAACGGGTTCATGTCTGACTCAAAGTTTAGGTTCAGGTTTGACCTGGTTTCAAACGACGGGTTCATGTCTGACTCGAAACTTAGGTTCATATTTGACCTGGTTCAAATGATGGGTTCATGTCTGACTCGAAATTTAGGTTCATGTTTGACCTGGATTCAAACAACTGGTTCATGTCTGACTCGAAGTTTAGTTTCATGTTTGACCTGGTTTCAAACAACGGGTTCATGTCTGACTCGAAGTTTCGGTTCATGTTTGACCTAGTTTCAAACAACGGGTTCATGTCTGACTCGAAGTTTAGGTTCATGTTTGACCTGGTTTCAAACAACGGGTTCATGTCTGACTCGAAGTTTAAGTTCATGTTTGACCTGGCTTCGAATGACGGGTTCATGTCTGACTCGACGTTTAGGTTCATGTTTGACCTGGTTTCAAACAACGGGTTCATGTCTGACTCGAAGTTTAAGTTCATGTTTGACCTGGTTTCAAATGACGGGTTCATGTCTGACTCGAAGTTTAGGTTCATGTTTGACCTGGTTTCAAACAACAGGTTCATGTCTGACTCGAAGTTTAGGTTCATGTTTGACCTGGTTTCAAACAACGGGTTCATGTCTGACTCGAAGTTTAGGTTCAGGTTTGACCTGGTTTCAAACGACGGGTTCATGTCTGACTCGAAGCTTAGGTTCATGTTTGACCTGGTTCAAATGACGGGTTCATGTCTGACTAGAAGTTTAGGTTCATGTTTGACCTGGTTTCAAACAACGGGTTCATGTCTGACTCAAAGATTAGGTTCATGTTTGACCTGGTTTCAAACGACTAATTCATGTCTGACTTGATGTTTAGGTTCATGTTTGACCTGGTTTCAAACAACGGGTTCATGTCTGACTCAAAGTTTCGGTTCATGTTTGACCTAGTTTCAAACAACGGGTTCATGTCTGACTCGAAGTTTAGGTTCATGTTTGACCTGGTTTCAAACAACGAGTTCATGTCTGGCTCGAAGTTTAAGTTCATGTTTGACCTGGCTTCGAATGACGGGTTCATGTCTGACTCGACGTTTAGGATCATGTTTGACCTGGTTTCAAACAACGGGTTCATGTCTGACTCGAAGTTTAGGTTCATGTTTAACCTTGTTTCAAACGACGGGTTCATGTCTGGCTCGATGTTTAGGTTCATGTTTGACCTGGTTTCAAACAACGGGTTCATGTGTGACTCGAAGTTTAGGTTCATGTTTGACCTAGTTTGAAACAACGGGTTCATGTCTGACTCGAAGTTTAAGTTCATGTTTGACCTGGTTTCAAACAACGGGTTCATGTCTGACTCGAAGTTTAGGTTCATGTTTGACCTAGTTTCAAACAACGGGTTCATGTTTGATTCGAAGTATAGGTTCATGTTTGACCTGGTTTCAAACAACGGGTTCATGTCTGACTCGAAGTTTAGTTTCATGTTTGACCTGAGTTCCAGCAACGGGTTCATGTCTGACTCGAAGTTTAGGTTCATGTTTAACCTGGTTTCAAACAACGGGTTCATGTCTGACTGAAAGTTTAGGTTCAGGTTTGACCTGGTTTCAAACGACGGGTTCATGTCTGACTCGAAACTTAGGTTTATATTTGACCTGGTTCAAATGACAGGTTCATGTCTGACTCGAAGTTTAGGTTCATGTTTGACCTGGTTTCAAACAACTGGTTCATGTCTGACTCGAAGTTTAGTTTCATGTTTGACCTGAGTTCCAACAACGGGTTCATGTCTGACTCGAACTTTAGGTTCATGTTTGACCTGGTTTCAAACGACGGGTTCATGTCTGACTTGATGTTTAGGTTCATGTTTGTCCTGGTTTCAAACAACGGGTTCATGTCTGACTCGAAGTTTAGGTTCATGTTTGACCTGGTTTCAAACGACGGTTTCATGTCTGACTCGAAGTTTAGGTTCAGGTTTGACCTGGTTTCAAACGACGGGTTCATGTCTGACTCGAAGCTTAGGTTCATGTTTGACCTGGTTCAAATGACGGGTTCATGTCTGACTCGAAGTTTAGGTTCATGTTTGACCTGGTTTCAAACAACGGGTTCATGTCTGACTCGATGTTTAGGTTCATGTTTGACCTGGTTTCAAACAACGGGTTCATGTGTGACTCGAAGTTTAGGTTCATGTTTGACCTAGTTTCAAACCACGGGTTCATGTCTGACTCGAAGTTTAAATTCATGTTTGACCTGGTTTCAAACAACGGGTTCATGTCTGACTCGAAGTTTAGGTTCATGTTTGACCTAGTTTCAAACAACGGGTTCATGTTTGATTCGAAGTATAGGTTCATGTTTTACTTGGTTTCAAACAACGGGTTCATGTCTGACTCGAAGTTTAGTTTCATGTTTGACCTGAGTTCCAACAATGGGTTCATGTCTGACTCGAAGTTTAGGTTCATGTTTAACCTGGTTTCAAACAACGGGTTCATGTCTGACTCGAAACTTAGGTTCATATTTGACCTGGTTCAAATGACGGGTTCATGTCTGACTCGAAGTTTAGGTTCATGTTTAACCTGGTTTCAAACAACGGGTTCATGTCTGACTCGAAACTTAGGTTCATATTTGACCTGGTTCAAATGACGGGTTCATGTCTGACTCGAAGTTTAGGTTCATGTTTGACCTGGATTCAAACAACTGGTTCATGTCTGACTCGAAGTTTAGTTTCATGTTTGACCTGGTTTCAAACAACGGGTTCATGTCTGACTCGAAGTTTAAGTTCATGTTTGACCTGGTTTCAAACAACGGGTTCATGTCTGACTCGAAGTTTAGGTTCGTGTTTGACCTAGTTTCAAATAACGGGTTCATGTTTGATTCGAAGTATAGGTTCATGTTTGACCTGGTTTCAAACAACGGGTTCATGTCTGACTCGAAGTTTAGTTTCATGTTTGACCTGAGTTCCAACAACGGGTTCATGTCTGACTCGAAGTTTAGGTTCATGTTTAACCTGGTTTCAAACAACGGGTTCATGTCTGACTCAAAGTTTAGGTTCAGGTTTGACCTGGTTTCAAACGACGGGTTCATGTCTGACTCGAAGTTTAGGTTCATGATTAACCTTGTTTCAAACGACGGGTTCATGTCTGGCTCGATGTTTAGGTTCATGTTTGACCTGGTTTCAAACAACGGGTTCATGTGTGACTCGAAGTTTAGGTTCATGTTTGACCTAGTTTGAAACAACGGGTTCATGTCTGACTCGAAGTTTAAGTTCATGTTTGACCTGGTTTCAAACAACGGGTTCATGTCTGACTCGAAGTTTAGGTTCATGTTTGACCTAGTTTCAAACAACGGGTTCATGTTTGATTCGAAGTATAGGTTCATGTTTGACCTGGTTTCAAACAACGGGTTCATGTCTGACTCGAAGTTTAGTTTCATGTTTGACCTGAGTTCCAACAACGGGTTCATGTCTGACTCGAAGTTTAGGTTCATGTTTAACCTGGTTTCAAACAACGGGTTCATGTCTGACTCAAAGTTTAGGTTCAGGTTTGACCTGGTTTCAAACGACGGGTTCATGTCTGACTCGAAACTTAGGTTCATATTTGACCTGGTTCAAATGACGGGTTCATGTCTGACTCGAAGTTTAGGTTCATGTTTGACCTGGTTTCAAACAACTGGTTCATGTCTGACTCGAAGTTTAGTTTCATGTTTGACCTGAGTTCCAACAACGGGTTCATGTCTGACTCGAACTTTAGGTTCATGTTTGACCTGGTTTCAAACGACGGGTTCATGTCTGACTTGATGTTTAGGTTCATGTTTGTCCTGGTTTCAAACAACGGGTTCATGTCTGACTCGAAGTTTAGGTTCATGTTTGACCTGGTTTCAAACAACGGGTTCATGTCTGACTCGAAGTTTAGGTTCAGGTTTGACCTGGTTTCAAACGACGGGTTCATGTCTGACTCGAAGCTTAGGTTCATGTTTGACCTGGTTCAAATGACGGGTTCATGTCTGACTCGAAGTTTAGGTTCATGTTTGACCTGGTTTCAAACAACGGGTTCATGTCTGACTCGATGTTTAGGTTCATGTTTGACCTGGTTTCAAACAACGGGTTCATGTGTGACTCGAAGTTTAGGTTCATGTTTGACCTAGTTTCAAACAACGGGTTCATGTCTGACTCGAAGTTTAAGTTCATGTTTGACCTGGTTTCAAACAATGGGTCATGTCTGACTCGAAGTTTAGGTTCATGTTTGACCTAGTTTCAAACAACGGGTTCATGTTTGATTCGAAGTATAGGTTCATGTTTGACCTGGTTTCAAACAACGGGTTCATGTCTGACTCGAAGTTTAGTTTCATGTTTGACCTGAGTTCCAACAACGGGTTCATGTCTGACTCGAAGTTTAGGTTCATGTTTAACCTGGTTTCAAACAACGGGTTCATGTCTGACTCAAAGTTTAGGTTCAGGTTTGACCTGGTTTCAAACGACGGGTTCATGTCTGACTCGAAACTTAGGTTCATATTTGACCTGGTTCAAATGATGGGTTCATGTCTGACTCGAAGTTTAGGTTCATGTTTGACCTGGATTCAAACAACTGGTTCATGTCTGACTCGAAGTTTAGTTTCATGTTTGACCTGGTTTCAAACAACGGGTTCATGTCTGACTCGAAGTTTCGGTTCATGTTTGACCTAGTTTCAAACAACGGGTTCATGTCTGACTCGAAGTTTAGGTTCATGTTTGACCTGGTTTCAAACAACGGGTTCATGTCTGACTCGAAGTTTAAGTTCATGTTTGACCTGGCTTCGAATGACGGGTTCATGTCTGACTCGACGTTTAGGTTCATGTTTGACCTGGTTTCAAACAACGGGTTCATGTCTGACTCGAAGTTTAAGTTCATGTTTGACCTGGTTTCAAATGACGGGTTCATGTCTGACTCGAAGTTTAGGTTCATGTTTGACCTGGTTTCAAACAACAGGTTCATGTCTGACTCGAAGTTTAGGTTCATGTTTGACCTGGTTTCAAACAACGAGTTCATGTCTGACTCGAAGTTTAGGTTCAGGTTTAACCTGGTTTCAAACGACGGGTTCATGTCTGACTCGAAGCTTAGGTTCATGTTTGACCTGGTTCAAATGACGGGTTCATGTCTGACTAGAAGTTTAGGTTCATGTTTGACCTGGTTTCAAACAACGGGTTCATGTCTGACTCAAAGATTAGGTTCATGTTTGACCTGGTTTCAAACGACTAATTCATGTCTGACTTGATGTCTAGGTTCATGTTTGACCTGGTTTCAAACAACGGGTTCATGTCTGACTCAAAGTTTCGGTTCATGTTTGACCTAGTTTCAAACAACGGGTTCATGTCTGACTCGAAGTTTAGGTTCATGTTTGACCTGGTTTCAAACAACGGGTTCATGTCTGGCTCGAAGTTTAAGTTCATGTTTGACCTGGCTTCGAATGACGGGTTCATGTCTGACTCGACGTTTAGGATCATGTTTGACCTGGTTTCAAACAACGGGTTCATGTCTGACTCGAAGTTTAGGTTCATGTTTAACCTTGTTTCAAACAACGGGTTCATGTCTGACTCGAAGTTTAGGTTCATGTTTGACCTGGTTTCAAACAACGGGTTCATGTCTGACTCGAAGTTTAAGTTCATGTTTGACCTGGCTTCGAATGACGGGTTCATGTCTGACTCGACGTTTAGGTTCATGTTTGACCTGGTTTCAAACAACGGGTTCATGTCTGACTCGAAGTTTAGGTTCATGTTTGACCTGGTTTCAAACAACGAGTTCATGTCTGGCTCGAAGTTTAAGTTCATGTTTGACCTGGCTTCGAATGACGGGTTCATGTCTGACTCGACGTTTAGGATCATGTTTGACCTGGTTTCAAACAACGGGTTCATGTCTGACTCGAAGTTTAGGTTCATGTTTAACCTTGTTTCAAACGACGGGTTCATGTCTGGCTCGATGTTTAGGTTCATGTTTGACCTGGTTTCAAACAACGGGTTCATGTGTGACTCGAAGTTTAGGTTCATGTTTGACCTAGTTTGAAACAACGGGTTCATGTCTGACTCGAAGTTTAAGTTCATGTTTGACCTGGTTTCAAACAACGGGTTCATGTCTGACTCGAAGTTTAGGTTCATGTTTGACCTAGTTTCAAACAACGGGTTCATGTTTGATTCGAAGTATAGGTTCATGTTTGACCTGGTTTCAAACAACGGGTTCATGTCTGACTCGAAGTTTAGTTTCATGTTTGACCTGAGTTCCAGCAACGGGTTCATGTCTGACTCGAAGTTTAGGTTCATGTTTAACCTGGTTTCAAACAACGGGTTCATGTCTGACTGAAAGTTTAGGTTCAGGTTTGACCTGGTTTCAAACGACGGGTTCATGTCTGACTCGAAACTTAGGTTTATATTTGACCTGGTTCAAATGACAGGTTCATGTCTGACTCGAAGTTTAGGTTCATGTTTGACCTGGTTTCAAACAACTGGTTCATGTCTGACTCGAAGTTTAGTTTCATGTTTGACCTGAGTTCCAACAACGGGTTCATGTCTGACTCGAACTTTAGGTTCATGTTTGACCTGGTTTCAAACGACGGGTTCATGTCTGACTTGATGTTTAGGTTCATGTTTGTCCTGGTTTCAAACAACGGGTTCATGTCTGACTCGAAGTTTAGGTTCATGTTTGACCTGGTTTCAAACGACGGTTTCATGTCTGACTCGAAGTTTAGGTTCAGGTTTGACCTGGTTTCAAACGACGGGTTCATGTCTGACTCGAAGCTTAGGTTCATGTTTGACCTGGTTCAAATGACGGGTTCATGTCTGACTCGAAGTTTAGGTTCATGTTTGACCTGGTTTCAAACAACGGGTTCATGTCTGACTCGAAGTTTAGTTTCATGTTTGACCTGAGTTCCAACAACGGGTTCATGTCTGACTCGAAGTTTAGGTTCATGTTTAACCTGGTTTCAAACAACGGGTTCATGTCTGACTCAAAGTTTAGGTTCAGGTTTGACCTGGTTTCAAACGACGGGTTCATGTCTGACTCGAAACTTAGGTTCATATTTGACCTGGTTCAAATGACGGGTTCATGTCTGACTCGAAGTTTAGGTTCATGTTTGACCTGGTTTCAAACAACGGGTTCATGTCTGACTCGATGTTTAGGTTCATGTTTGACCTGGTTTCAAACAACGGGTTCATGTGTGACTCGAAGTTTAGGTTCATGTTTGACCTAGTTTCAAACAACGGGTTCATGTCTGACTCGAAGTTTAAGTTCATGTTTGACCTGGTTTCAAACAATGGGTCATGTCTGACTCGAAGTTTAGGTTCATGTTTGACCTAGTTTCAAACAACGGGTTCATGTTTGATTCGAAGTATAGGTTCATGTTTGACCTGGTTTCAAACAACGGGTTCATGTCTGACTCGAAGTTTAGTTTCATGTTTGACCTGAGTTCCAACAACGGGTTCATGTCTGACTCGAAGTTTAGGTTCATGTTTAACCTGGTTTCAAACAACGGGTTCATGTCTGACTCAAAGTTTAGGTTCAGGTTTGACCTGGTTTCAAACGACGGGTTCATGTCTGACTCGAAACTTAGGTTCATATTTGACCTGGTTCAAATGATGGGTTCATGTCTGACTCGAAGTTTAGGTTCATGTTTGACCTAGATTCAAACAACTGGTTCATGTCTGACTCGAAGTTTAGTTTCATGTTTGACCTGGTTTCAAACAACGGGTTCATGTCTGACTCGAAGTTTCGGTTCATGTTTGACCTAGTTTCAAACAACGGGTTCATGTCTGACTCGAAGTTTAGGTTCATGTTTGACCTGGTTTCAAACAACGGGTTCATGTCTGACTCGAAGTTTAAGTTCATGTTTGACCTGGCTTCGAATGACGGGTTCATGTCTGACTCGACGTTTAGGTTCATGTTTGACCTGGTTTCAAACAACGGGTTCATGTCTGACTCGAAGTTTAAGTTCATGTTTGACCTGGTTTCAAATGACGGGTTCATGTCTGACTCGAAGTTTAGGTTCATGTTTGACCTGGTTTCAAACAACAGGTTCATGTCTGACTCGAAGTTTAGGTTCATGTTTGACCTGGTTTCAAACAACGAGTTCATGTCTGACTCGAAGTTTAGGTTCAGGTTTGACCTGGTTTCAAACGACGGGTTCATGTCTGACTCGAAGCTTAGGTTCATGTTTGACCTGGTTCAAATGACGGGTTCATGTCTGACTAGAAGTTTAGGTTCATGTTTGACCTGGTTTCAAACAACGGGTTCATGTCTGACTCAAAGATTAGGTTCATGTTTGACCTGGTTTCAAACGACTAATTCATGTCTGACTTGATGTCTAGGTTCATGTTTGACCTGGTTTCAAACAACGGGTTCATGTCTGACTCAAAGTTTCGGTTCATGTTTGACCTAGTTTCAAACAACGGGTTCATGTCTGACTCGAAGTTTAGGTTCATGTTTGACCTGGTTTCAAACAACGGGTTCATGTCTGGCTCGAAGTTTAAGTTCATGTTTGACCTGGCTTCGAATGACGGGTTCATGTCTGACTCGACGTTTAGGATCATGTTTGACCTAGTTTCAAACAACGGGTTCATGTCTGACTCGAAGTTTAGGTTCATGTTTAACCTTGTTTCAAACGACGGGTTCATGTCTGGCTCGATGTTTAGGTTCATGTTTGACCTGGTTTCAAACAACGGGTTCATGTGTGACTCGAAGTTTAGGTTCATGTTTGACCTAGTTTGAAACAACGGGTTCATGTCTGACTCGAAGTTTAAGTTCATGTTTGACCTGGTTTCAAACAACGGGTTCATGTCTGACTCGAAGTTTAGGTTCATGTTTGACCTAGTTTCAAACAACGGGTTCATGTTTGATTCGAAGTATAGGTTCATGTTTGACCTGGTTTCAAACAACGGGTTCATGTCTGACTCGAAGTTTAGTTTCATGTTTGACCTGAGTTCCAAAAACGGGTTCATGTCTGACTCGAAGTTTAGGTTCATGTTTGACCTGGTTTCAAACAACGGGTTCATGTCTGACTCGAAGTTTAAGTTCATGTTTGACCTGGCATCGAATGACGGGTTCATGTCTGACTCGACGTTTAGGTTCATGTTTGACCTGGTTTCAAACAACGGGTTCATGTCTGACTCGAAGTTTAAGTTCATGTTTGACCTGGTTTCAAATGACGGGTTCATGTCTGACTCGAAGTTTAGGTTCATGTTTGACCTGGTTTCAAACAACAGGTTCATGTCTGACTCGAAGTTTAGGTTCATGTTTGACCTGGTTTCAAACAACGAGTTCATGTCTGACTCGAAGTTTAGGTTCAGGTTTGACCTGGTTTCAAACGACGGGTTCATGTCTGACTCGAAGCTTAGGTTCATGTTTGACCTGGTTCAAATGACGGGTTCATGTCTGACTAGAAGTTTAGGTTCATGTTTGACCTGGTTTCAAACAACGGGTTCATGTCTGACTCAAAGATTAGGTTCATGTTTGACCTGGTTTCAAACGACTAATTCATGTCTGACTTGATGTCTAGGTTCATGTTTGACCTGGTTTCAAACAACGGGTTCATGTCTGACTCAAAGTTTCGGTTCATGTTTGACCTAGTTTCAAACAACGGGTTCATGTCTGACTCGAAGTTTAGGTTCATGTTTGACCTGGTTTCAAACAACGGGTTCATGTCTGGCTCGAAGTTTAAGTTCATGTTTGACCTGGCTTCGAATGACGGGTTCATGTCTGACTCGACGTTTAGGATCATGTTTGACCTCGTTTCAAACAACGGGTTCATGTCTGACTCGAAGTTTAGGTTCATGTTTAACCTTGTTTCAAACGACGGGTTCATGTCTGGCTCGATGTTTAGGTTCATGTTTGACCTGGTTTCAAACAACGGGTTCATGTGTGACTCGAAGTTTAGGTTCATGTTTGACCTAGTTTGAAACAACGGGTTCATGTCTGACTCGAAGTTTAAGTTCATGTTTGACCTGGTTTCAAACAACGGGTTCATGTCTGACTCGAAGTTTAGGTTCATGTTTGACCTAGTTTCAAACAACGGGTTCATGTTTGATTCGAAGTATAGGTTCATGTTTGACCTGGTTTCAAACAACGGGTTCATGTCTGACTCGAAGTTTAGTTTCATGTTTGACCTGAGTTCCAAAAACGGGTTCATGTCTGACTCGAAGTTTAGGTTCATGTTTAACCTGGTTTCAAACAACGGGTTCATGTCTGACTCAAAGTTTAGGTTCAGGTTTGACCTGGTTTCAAACGACGGGTTCATGTCTGACTCGAAACTTAGGTTCATATTTGACCTGGTTCAAATGATGGGTTCATGTCTGACTCGAAGTTTAGGTTCATGTTTGACCTGGATTCAAACAACTGGTTCATGTCTGACTCGAAGTTTAGTTTCATGTTTGACCTGGTTTCAAACAACGGGTTCATGTCTGACTCGAAGTTTCGGTTCATGTTTGACCTAGTTTCAAACAACGGGTTCATGTCTGACTCGAAGTTTAGGTTCATGTTTGACCTGGTTTCAAACAACGGGTTCATGTCTGACTCGAAGTTTAAGTTCATGTTTGACCTGGCTTCGAATGACGGGTTCATGTCTGACTCGACGTTTAGGTTCATGTTTGACCTGGTTTCAAACAACGGGTTCATGTCTGACTCGAAGTTTAAGTTCATGTTTGACCTGGTTTCAAATGACGGGTTCATGTCTGACTCGAAGTTTAGGTTCATGTTTGACCTGGTTTCAAACAACAGGTTCATGTCTGACTCGAAGTTTAGGTTCATGTTTGACCTGGTTTCAAACAACGGGTTCATGTCTGACTCGAAGTTTAGGTTCAGGTTTGACCTGGTTTCAAACGACGGGTTCATGTCTGACTCGAAGCTTAGGTTCATGTTTGACCTGGTTCAAATGACGGGTTCATGTCTGACTAGAAGTTTAGGTTCATGTTTGACCTGGTTTCAAACAACGGGTTCATGTCTGACTCAAAGATTAGGTTCATGTTTGACCTGGTTTCAAACGACTAATTCATGTCTGACTTGATGTTTAGGTTCATGTTTGACCTGGTTTCAAACAACGGGTTCATGTCTGACTCAAAGTTTCGGTTCATGTTTGACCTAGTTTCAAACAACGGGTTCATGTCTGACACGAAGTTTAGGTTCATGTTTGACCTGGTTTCAAACAACGGGTTCATGTCTGGCTCGAAGTTTAAGTTCATGTTTGACCTGGCTTCGAATGACGGGTTCATGTCTGACTCGACGTTTAGGATCATGTTTGACCTGGTTTCAAACAACGGGTTCATGTCTGACTCGAAGTTTAGGTTCATGTTTAACCTTGTTTCAAACGACGGGTTCATGTCTGGCTCGATGTTTAGGTTCATGTTTGACCTGGTTTCAAACAACGGGTTCATGTGTGACTCGAAGTTTAGGTTCATGTTTGACCTAGTTTGAAACAACGGGTTCATGTCTGACTCGAAGTTTAAGTTCATGTTTGACCTGGTTTCAAACAACGGGTTCATGTCTGACTCGAAGTTTAGGTTCATGTTTGACCTAGTTTCAAACAACGGGTTCATGTTTGATTCGAAGTATAGGTTCATGTTTGACCTGGTTTCAAACAACGGGTTCATGTCTGACTCGAAGTTTAGTTTCATGTTTGACCTGAGTTCCAACAACGGGTTCATGTCTGACTCGAAGTTTAGGTTCATGTTTAACCTGGTTTCAAACAACGGGTTCATGTCTGACTCAAAGTTTAGGTTCAGGTTTGACCTGGTTTCAAACGACGGGTTCATGTCTGACTCGAAACTTAGGTTCATATTTGACCTGGTTCAAATGACGGGTTCATGTCTGACTCGAAGTTTGGGTTCATATTTGACCTGGTTTCAAACAACTGGTTCATGTCTGACTCGAAGTTTAGTTTCATGTTTGACCTGAGTTCCAACAACGGGTTCAGGTCTGACTCGAACTTTAGGTTCATGTTTGACCTGGTTTCAAACGACGGGTTCATGTCTGACTTGATGTTTAGGTTCATGTTTGTCCTGGTTTCAAACAATGGGTTCATGTCTGACTCGAAGTTTAGGTTCATGTTTGACCTGGTTTTAAACGACGGGTTCATGTCTGACTCGAAGCTTAAGTTCATGTTTGACCTGGTTCAAATGACGGGTTCATGTCTGACTCGAAGTTTAGGTTCATGTTTGACCTGGTTTCAAACAACGGGTTCATGTCTGACTCGAAGTTTAGGTTCATGTTTGACCTGGTTTCAAACAACGGGTTCATGTCTGACTCGAAGTTTCGGTTCATGTTTGACCTAGTTTCAAACAACGGGTTCATGTCTGACTCGAAGTTTAGGTTCATGTTTGACCTGGTCTCAAACAACGGGTTCATGTCTGACTCGAAGTTTAAGTTCATGTTTGACCTGGCTTCGAATGACGGGTTCATGTCTGACTCGACGTTTAGGATCATGTTTGACCTGGTTTCAAACAACGGGTTCATGTCTGACTTGAAGTTTAGGTTCATGTTTGACCTTGTTTCAAACGACGGGTTCATGTCTGACTCGATGTTTAGGTTCATGTTTGACCTGGTTTCAAACAACGGGTTCATGTGTGACTCGAAGTTTAGGTTCATGTTTGACCTAGTTTCAAACAACGGGTTCATGTCTGACTCGAAGTTTAGGTTCATGTTTGACCTGGTTTCAAACAACGGGTTCATGTCTGATTCGAAGTTTAGGTTCATGTTTGACCTAGTTTCAAACAACGGGTTCATGTTTGATTCGATGTTTAGGTTCATGTTTGACCTGATTTCAAACAACGGGTTCATGTTTTGACTCGAAGTTTAGTTTCATGTTTGACCTGAGTTCCAACAACGGGTTCATGTCTGACTCGAACTTTAGGTTCATGTTTGACCTGGTTTCAAACGACGGGTTCATGTCTGACTTGATGTTTAGGTTCATGTTTGTCCTGGTTTCAAACAACGGGTTCATGTCTGACTCGAAGTTTAGGTTCATGTTTGACCTGGTTTCAAACAACTGGTTCATGTCTGACTCGAAGTTTAGTTTCATGTTTGACCTGAGTTCCAACAACGGGTTCATGTCTGACTTGAACTTTAGGTTCATGTTTGACCTGGTTTCAAACGACGGGTTCATGTCTGACTTGATGTTTAGGTTCATGTTTGTCCTGGTTTCAAACAACGGGTTCATGTCTGACTCGAAGTTTAGGTTCATGTTTGACCTGGTTTCAAACAACGGGTTCATGTCTGACTCGAAGTTTAGGTTCAGGTTTGACCTGGTTTAAAACGACGGTTTCATGTCTGACTCGAAGCTTAGGTTCATGTTTGACCTGGTTCAAATGACGGGTTCATGTCTGACTCGAAGTTTTGGTTCATGTTTGACCTGGTTTCAAACAACGGGTTCATGTCTGACTCGAAGTTTAGGTTCAGGTTTGACCTGGTTTCAAACGACGGGTTCATGTCTGACTCGAAGCTTAGGTTCATGTTTGACCTGGTTCAAATGACGGGTTCATGTCTGACTCGAAGTTTAGGTTCATGTTTGACCTGGTTTCAAACAACGGGTTCATGTCTGACTCGAAGTTTAGTTTCATGTTTGACCTGGTTTCAAACAACGGGTTCATGTCTGACTCGAAGTTTCGGTTCATGTTTGACCTAGTTTCAAACAACGGGTTCATGTCTGACTCGAAGTTTAGGTTCATGTTTGACCTGGTTTCAAACAACGGGTTCATGTCTGACTCGAAGTTTAAGTTCATGTTTGACCTGGCTTCGAATGACGGGTTCATGTCTGACTCGACGTTTAGGTTCATGTTTGACCTGGTTTCAAACAACGGGTTCATGTCTGACTCGAAGTTTAAGTTCATGTTTGACCTGGTTTCAAATGACGGGTTCATGTCTGACTCGAAGTTTAGGTTCATGTTTGACCTGGTTTCAAACAACAGGTTCATGTCTGACTCGAAGTTTAGGTTCATGTTTGACCTGGTTTCAAACAACGGGTTCATGTCTGACTCGAAGTTTAGGTTCAGGTTTGACCTGGTTTCAAACGACGGGTTCATGTCTGACTCGAAGCTTAGGTTCATGTTTGACCTGGTTCAAATGACGGGTTCATGTCTGACTAGAAGTTTAGGTTCATGTTTGACCTGGTTTCAAACAACGGGTTCATGTCTGACTCAAAGATTAGGTTCATGTTTGACCTGGTTTCAAACGACTAATTCATGTCTGACTTGATGTTTAGGTTCATGTTTGACCTGGTTTCAAACAACGGGTTCATGTCTGACTCAAAGTTTCGGTTCATGTTTGACCTAGTTTCAAACAACGGGTTCATGTCTGACACGAAGTTTAGGTTCATGTTTGACCTGGTTTCAAACAACGGGTTCATGTCTGGCTCGAAGTTTAAGTTCATGTTTGACCTGGCTTCGAATGACGGGTTCATGTCTGACTCGACGTTTAGGATCATGTTTGACCTGGTTTCAAACAACGGGTTCATGTCTGACTCGAAGTTTAGGTTCATGTTTAACCTTGTTTCAAACGACGGGTTCATGTCTGGCTCGATGTTTAGGTTCATGTTTGACCTGGTTTCAAACAACGGGTTCATGTGTGACTCGAAGTTTAGGTTCATGTTTGACCTAGTTTGAAACAACGGGTTCATGTCTGACTCGAAGTTTAAGTTCATGTTTGACCTGGTTTCAAACAACGGGTTCATGTCTGACTCGAAGTTTAGGTTCATGTTTGACCTAGTTTCAAACAACGGGTTCATGTTTGATTCGAAGTATAGGTTCATGTTTGACCTGGTTTCAAACAACGGGTTCATGTCTGACTCGAAGTTTAGTTTCATGTTTGACCTGAGTTCCAACAACGGGTTCATGTCTGACTCGAAGTTTAGGTTCATGTTTAACCTGGTTTCAAACAACGGGTTCATGTCTGACTCAAAGTTTAGGTTCAGGTTTGACCTGGTTTCAAACGACGGGTTCATGTCTGACTCGAAACTTAGGTTCATATTTGACCTGGTTCAAATGACGGGTTCATGTCTGACTCGAAGTTTGGGTTCATATTTGACCTGGTTTCAAACAACTGGTTCATGTCTGACTCGAAGTTTAGTTTCATGTTTGACCTGAGTTCCAACAACGGGTTCAGGTCTGACTCGAACTTTAGGTTCATGTTTGACCTGGTTTCAAACGACGGGTTCATGTCTGACTTGATGTTTAGGTTCATGTTTGTCCTGGTTTCAAACAATGGGTTCATGTCTGACTCGAAGTTTAGGTTCATGTTTGACCTGGTTTTAAACGACGGGTTCATGTCTGACTCGAAGCTTAAGTTCATGTTTGACCTGGTTCAAATGACGGGTTCATGTCTGACTCGAAGTTTAGGTTCATGTTTGACCTGGTTTCAAACAACGGGTTCATGTCTGACTCGAAGTTTAGGTTCATGTTTGACCTGGTTTCAAACAACGGGTTCATGTCTGACTCGAAGTTTCGGTTCATGTTTGACCTAGTTTCAAACAACGGGTTCATGTCTGACTCGAAGTTTAGGTTCATGTTTGACCTGGTCTCAAACAACGGGTTCATGTCTGACTCGAAGTTTAAGTTCATGTTTGACCTGGCTTCGAATGACGGGTTCATGTCTGACTCGACGTTTAGGATCATGTTTGACCTGGTTTCAAACAACGGGTTCATGTCTGACTTGAAGTTTAGGTTCATGTTTGACCTTGTTTCAAACGACGGGTTCATGTCTGACTCGATGTTTAGGTTCATGTTTGACCTGGTTTCAAACAACGGGTTCATGTGTGACTCGAAGTTTAGGTTCATGTTTGACCTAGTTTCAAACAACGGGTTCATGTCTGACTCGAAGTTTAGGTTCATGTTTGACCTGGTTTCAAACAACGGGTTCATGTCTGATTCGAAGTTTAGGTTCATGTTTGACCTAGTTTCAAACAACGGGTTCATGTTTGATTCGATGTTTAGGTTCATGTTTGACCTGATTTCAAACAACGGGTTCATGTTTTGACTCGAAGTTTAGTTTCATGTTTGACCTGAGTTCCAACAACGGGTTCATGTCTGACTCGAACTTTAGGTTCATGTTTGACCTGGTTTCAAACGACGGGTTCATGTCTGACTTGATGTTTAGGTTCATGTTTGTCCTGGTTTCAAACAACGGGTTCATGTCTGACTCGAAGTTTAGGTTCATGTTTGACCTGGTTTCAAACAACTGGTTCATGTCTGACTCGAAGTTTAGTTTCATGTTTGACCTGAGTTCCAACAACGGGTTCATGTCTGACTTGAACTTTAGGTTCATGTTTGACCTGGTTTCAAACGACGGGTTCATGTCTGACTTGATGTTTAGGTTCATGTTTGTCCTGGTTTCAAACAACGGGTTCATGTCTGACTCGAAGTTTAGGTTCATGTTTGACCTGGTTTCAAACAACGGGTTCATGTCTGACTCGAAGTTTAGGTTCAGGTTTGACCTGGTTTAAAACGACGGTTTCATGTCTGACTCGAAGCTTAGGTTCATGTTTGACCTGGTTCAAATGACGGGTTCATGTCTGACTCGAAGTTTAGGTTCATGTTTGACCTGGTTTCAAACAACGGGTTCATGTCTGACTCGAAGTTTAGGTTCAGGTTTGACCTGGTTTCAAACGACGGGTTCATGTCTGACTCGAAGCTTAGGTTCATGTTTGACCTGGTTCAAATGACGGGTTCATGTCTGACTCGAAGTTTAGGTTCATGTTTGACCTGGTTTCAAACAACGGGTTCATGCCTGACTCGAAGTTTAGGTTCATGTTTGACCTGGTTTCAAACAACGGGTTCATGTCTGACTCGAAGTGTTGGTTCATGTTTGACCTAGTTTCAAACAACGGGTTCATGTCTGACTCGAAGTTTAGGTTCATGTTTGACCTGGTTTCAAACAACGGGTTCATGTCTGACTCGAAGTTTAAGTTCATGTTTGACCTGGCTTCGAATGACGGGTTCATGTCTGACTCGACGTTTAGGATCATGTTTGACCTGGTTTCAAACAACGGGTTCATGTCTGACTCGAAGTTTAGGTTCATGTTTGACCTGGTTTCAAACAACTGGTTCATGTCTGACTCGAAGTTTAGTTTCATGTTTGACCTGAGTTCCAACAACGGGTTCATGTCTGACTCGAACTTTAGGTTCATGTTTGACCTGGTTTCAAACGACGGGTTCATGTCTGACTTGATGTTTAGGTTCATCTTTGTCCTGGTTTCAAACAACGGGTTCATGTCTGACTCGAAGTTTAGGTTCATGTTTGACCTGGTTTCAAACAACGGGTTCATGTCTGACTCGAAGTTTAGGTTCAGGTTTGACCTGGTTTAAAACGACGGTTTCATGTCTGACTCGAAGCTTAGGTTCATGTTTGACCTGGTTCAAATGACGGGTTCATGTCTGACTCGAAGTTTAGGTTCATGTTTGACCTGGTTTCAAACAACGGGTTCATGTCTGACTCGAAGTTTAGGTTCAGGTTTGACCTGGTTTCAAATGACGGGTTCATGTCTGACTCGAAGCTTAGGTTCATGTTTGACCTGGTTCAAATGACGGGTTTATGTCTGACTCGAAGTTTAGGTTCATGTTTGACCTGGTTTCAAACAACGGGTTCATGTCTGACTCGAAGTTTAGGTTCATGTTTGACCTGGTTTCAAACAACGGGTTCATGTCTGACTCGAAGTTTCGGTTCATGTTTGACCTAGTTTCAAACAACGGGTTCATGTCTGACTCGAAGTTTAGGTTCATGTTTGACCTGGTTTCAAACAACGGGTTCATGTCTGACTCGAAGTTTAAGTTCATGTTTGACCTGGCTTCGAATGACGGGTTCATGTCTGACTCGACGTTTAGGATCATGTTTGACCTGGTTTCAAACAACGGGTTCATGTCTGACTTGAAGTTTAGGTTCATGTTTGACCTTGTTTCAAACGACGGGTTCATGTCTGACTCGATGTTTAGGTTCATGTTTGACCTGGTTTCAAACAACGGGTTCATGTGTGACTCGAAGTTTAGGTTCATGTTTGACCTAGTTTGAAACAACGGGTTCATGTCTGACTCGAAGTTTAAGTTCATGTTTGACCTGGTTTCAAACAACGGGTTCATGTCTGACTCGAAGTTTAGGTTCATGTTTGACCTAGTTTCAAACAACGGGTTCATGTTTGATTCGAAGTATAGGTTCATGTTTGACCTGGTTTCAAACAACGGGTTCATGTCTGACTCGAAGTTTAGTTTCATGTTTGACCTGAGTTCCAACAACGGGTTCATGTCTGACTCGAAGTTTAGGTTCATGTTTAACCTGGTTTCAAACAACGGGTTCATGTCTGACTCAAAGTTTAGGTTCAGGTTTGACCTGGTTTCAAACGACGGGTTCATGTCTGACTCGAAACTTAGGTTCATATTTGACCTGGTTCAAATGACGGGTTCATGTCTGACTCGAAGTTTGGGTTCATGTTTGACCTGGTTTCAAACAACTGGTTCATGTCTGACTCGAAGTTTAGTTTCATGTTTGACCTGAGTTCCAACAACGGGTTCAGGTCTGACTCGAACTTTAGGTTCATGTTTGACCTGGTTTCAAACGACGGGTTAATGTCTGACTTGATGTTTAGGTTCATGTTTGTCCTGGTTTCAAACAATGGGTTCATGTCTGACTCGAAGTTTAGGTTCATGTTTGACCTGGTTTTAAACGACGGGTTCATGTCTGACTCGAAGCTTAAGTTCATGTTTGACCTGGTTCAAATGACGGGTTCATGTCTGACTCGAAGTTTAGGTTCATGTTTGACCTGGTTTCAAACAACGGGTTCATGTCTGACTCGAAGTTTAGGTTCATGTTTGACCTGGTTTCAAACAACGGGTTCATGTCTGACTCGAAGTTTCGGTTCATGTTTGACCTAGTTTCAAACAACGGGTTCATGTCTGACTCGAAGTTTAGGTTCATGTTTGACCTGGTTTCAAACAACGGGTTCATGTCTGACTCGAAGTTTAAGTTCATGTTTGACCTGGCTTCGAATGACGGGTTCATGTCTGACTCGACGTTTAGGATCATGTTTGACCTGGCTTCAAACAACGGGTTCATGTCTGACTTGAAGTTTAGGTTCATGTTTGACCTTGTTTCAAACGACGGGTTCATGTCTGACTCGATGTTTAGGTTCATGTTTGACCTGGTTTCAAACAACGGGTTCATGTGTGACTCGAAGTTTAGGTTCATGTTTGACCTAGTTTCAAACAACGGGTTCATGTCTGACTCGAAGTTTAGGTTCATGTTTGACCTGGTTTCAAACAACGGGTTCATGTCTGATTCGAAGTTTAGGTTCATGTTTGACCTAGTTTCAAACAACGGGTTCATGTTTGATTCGATGTTTAGGTTCATGTTTGACCTGGTTTCAAACAACAGGTTCATGTTTTGACTCGAAGTTTAGTTTCATGTTTGACCTGAGTTCCAACAACGGGTTCATGTCTGACTCGAACTTTAGGTTCATGTTTGACCTGGTTTCAAACGACGGGTTCATGTCTGACTTGATGTTTAGGTTCATGTTTGTCCTGGTTTCAAACAACGGGTTCATGTCTGACTCGAAGTTTAGGTTCATGTTTGACCTGGTTTCAAACAACTGGTTCATGTCTGACTCGAAGTTTAGTTTCATGTTTGACCTGAGTTCCAACAACGGGTTCATGTCTGACTTGAACTTTAGGTTCATGTTTGACCTGGTTTCAAACGACGGGTTCATGTCTGACTTGATGTTTAGGTTCATGTTTGTCCTGGTTTCAAACAACGGGTTCATGTCTGACTCGAAGTTTAGGTTCATGTTTGACCTGGTTTCAAACAACGGGTTCATGTCTGACTCGAAGTTTAGGTTCAGGTTTGACCTGGTTTAAAACGACGGTTTCATGTCTGACTCAAAGCTTAGGTTCATGTTTGACCTGGTTCAAATGACGGGTTCATGTCTGACTCGAAGTTTAGGTTCATGTTTGACCTGGTTTCAAACAACGGGTTCATGTCTGACTCGAAGTTTAGGTTCAGGTTTGACCTGGTTTCAAACGACGGGTTCATGTCTGACTCGAAGCTTAGGTTCATGTTTGACCTGGTTCAAATGACGGGTTCATGTCTGACTCGAAGTTTAGGTTCATGTTTGACCTGGTTTCAAACAACGGGTTCATGCCTGACTCGAAGTTTAGGTTCATGTTTGACCTGGTTTCAAACAACGGGTTCATGTCTGACTCGAAGTGTTGGTTCATGTTTGACCTAGTTTCAAACAACGGGTTCATGTCTGACTCAAAGTTTAGGTTCATGTTTGACCTGGTTTCAAACAACGGGTTCATGTCTGACTCGAAGTTTAAGTTCATGTTTGACCTGGCTTCGAATGACGGGTTCATGTCTGACTCGACGTTTAGGATCATGTTTGACCTGGTTTCAAACAACGGGTTCATGTCTGACTCGAAGTTTAGGTTCATGTTTGACCTGGTTTCAAACAACTGGTTCATGTCTGACTCGAAGTTTAGTTTCATGTTTGACCTGAGTTCCAACAACGGGTTCATGTCTGACTCGAACTTTAGGTTCATGTTTGACCTGGTTTCAAACGACGGGTTCATGTCTGACTTGATGTTTAGGTTCATCTTTGTCCTGGTTTCAAACAACGGGTTCATGTCTGACTCGAAGTTTAGGTTCATGTTTGACCTGGTTTCAAACAACGGGTTCATGTCTGACTTGAAGTTTAGGTTCAGGTTTGACCTGGTTTAAAACGACGGTTTCATGTCTGACTCGAAGCTTAGGTTCATGTTTGACCTGGTTCAAATGACGGGTTCATGTCTGACTCGAAGTTTAGGTTCATGTTGGACCTGGTTTCAAACAACGGGTTCATGTCTGACTCGAAGTTTAGGTTCAGGTTTGACCTGGTTTCAAACGACGGGTTCATGTCTGACTCGAAGCTTAGGTTCATGTTTGACCTGGTTCAAATGACGGGTTTATGTCTGACTCGAAGTTTAGGTTCATGTTTGACCTGGTTTCAAACAACGGGTTCATGTCTGACTCGAAGTTTAGGTTCATGTTTGACCTGGTTTCAAACAACGGGTTCATGTCTGACTCGAAGTTTCGGTTCATGTTTGACCTAGTTTCAAACAACGGGTTCATGTCTGACTCGAAGTTTAGGTTCATGTTTGACCTGGTTTCAAACAACGGGTTCATGTCTGACTCGAAGTTTAAGTTCATGTTTGACCTGGCTTCGAATGACGGGTTCATGTCTGACTCGACGTTTAGGATCATGTTTGACCTGGTTTCAAACAACGGGTTCATGTCTGACTTGAAGTTTAGGTTCATGTTTGACCTTGTTTCAAACGACGGGTTCATGTCTGACTCGATGTTTAGGTTCATGTTTGACCTGGTTTCAAACAACGGGTTCATGTGTGACTCGAAGTTTAGGTTCATGTTTGACCTAGTTTCAAACAACGGGTTCATGTCTGACTCGAAGTTTAGGTTCATGTTTGACCTGGTTTCAAACAACGGGTTCATGTCTGATTCGAAGTTTAGGTTCATGTTTGACCTAGTTTCAAACAACGGGTTCATGTTTGATTCGAAGTTTAGGTTCATGTTTGACCTGGTTTCAAACAACGGGTTCATGTCTGACTCGAAGTTTAGTTTCGTGTTTGACCTGAGTTCCAACAACGGGTTCATGTCTCACTCGAACTTTTGGTTCATGTTTGACCTGGTTTCAAACGACGGGTTCATGTCTGACTTGATGTTTAGGTTCATGTTTGTCCTGGTTTCAAACAACGGGTTCATGTCTGACTCGAAGTTTAGGTTCATGTTTGACCTGGTTTCAAACAACTGGTTCATGTCTGACTCGAAATTTAGTTTCATGTTTGACCTGAGTTCCAACAACGGGTTCATGTCTGACTCGAACTTTAGGTTCATGTTTGACCTGGTTTCAAACGACGGGTTCATGTCTGACTTGATGTTTAGGTTCATGTTCGTCCTGGTTTCAAACAACGGGTTCATGTCTGACTCGAAGTTTAGGTTCAGGTTTGACCTGGTTTCAAACGACGGGTTCATGTCTGACTCGAAGCTTAGGTTCATGTTTGACCTGGTTCAAATGACGGGTTCATGTCTGACTCGAAGTTTAGGTTCATGTTTGACCTGGTTTCAAACAACGGGTTCATGTCTGACTCGAAGTTTAGGTTCATGTTTGACCTGGTTTCAAACAACGGGTTCATGTCTGACTCGAAGTTTCGGTTCATGTTTGACCTAGTTTCAAACAACGGGTTCATGTCTGACTCGAAGTTTAGGTTCATGTTTGACCTAGTTTCAAACAACGGGTTCATGTCTGACTCGAAGTTTAAGTTCATGTTTGACCTGGCTTCGAATGACGGGTTCATGTCTGACTCGACGTTTAGGATCATGTTTGACCTGGTTTCAAACAACGGGTTCATGTCTGACTCGAAGTTTAGGTTCATGTTTGACCTGGTTTCAAACAACTGGTTCATGTCTGACTCAAAGTTTAGTTTCATGTTTGACCTGAGTTCCAACAACGGGTTCATGTCTGACTCGAACTTTAGGTTCATGTTTGACCTGGTTTCAAACGACGGGTTCATGTCTGACTTGATGTTTAGGTTCATGTTTGTCCTGGTTTCAAACAACGGGTTCATGTCTGACTCGAAGTTTAGGTTCACGTTTGACCTGGTTTCAAACAACGGGTTCATGTCTGACTCGAAGTTTAGGTTCAGGTTTGACCTGGTTTAAGACGACGGTTTCATGTCTGACTCGAAGCTTAGGTTCATGTTTGACCTGGTTCAAATGACGGGTTCATGTCTGACTCGAAGTTTAGGTTCATGTTTGACCTGGTTTCAAACAACGGGTTCATGTCTGACTCGAAGTTTAGGTTCAGGTTTGACCTGGTTTCAAACGACGGGTTCATGTCTGACTCGAAGCTTAGGTTCATGTTTGACCTGGTTCAAATGACGGGTTCATGTCTGACTCGAAGTTTAGGTTCATGTTTGACCTGGTTTCAAACAACGGGTTCATGTCTGACTCGAAGTTTAGGTTCATGTTTGACCTGGTTTCAAACAACGGGTTCATGTCTGACTCGAAGTTTCGGTTCATGTTTGACCTAGTTTCAAACAACGGGTTCATGTCTGACTCGAAGTTTAGGTTCATGTTTGACCTGGTTTCAAACAACGGGTTCATGTCTGACTCGAAGTTTAAGTTCATGTTTGACCTGGCTTCGAATGACGGGTTCATGTCTGACTCGACGTTTAGGATCATGTTTGACCTGGTTTCAAACAACGGGTTCATGTCTGACTTGAAGTTTAGGTTCATGTTTGACCTTGTTTCAAACGACGGGTTCATGTCTGACTCGATGTTTAGGTTCATGTTTGACCTGGTTTCAAACAACGGGTTCATGTGTGACTCGAAGTTTAGGTTCATGTTTGACCTAGTTTTAAACAACGGGTTCATGTCTGACTCGAAGTTTAGGTTCATGTTTGACCTGGTTTCAAACAACGGGTTCATGTCTGATTCGAAGTTTAGGTTCATGTTTGACCTAGTTTCAAACAACGGGTTCATGTTTGATTCGAAGTTTAGGTTCATGTTTGACCTGGTTTCAAACAACGGGTTCATGTCTGACTCGAAGTTTAGTTTCATGTTTGACCTGAGTTCCAACAACGGGTTCATGTCTGACTCGAACTTTAGGTTCATGTTTGACCTGGTTTCAAACGACGGGTTCATGTCTGACTTGATGTTTAGGTTCATGTTTGTCCTGGTTTCCTACAACGGGTTCATGTCTGACTCGAAGTTTAGGTTCATGTTTGACCTGGTTTCAAACAACTGGTTCATGTCTGACTCGAAATTTAGTTTCATGTTTGACCTGAGTTCCAACAACGGGTTCATGTCTGACTCGAACTTTAGGTTCATGTTTGACCTGGTTTCAAACGACGGGTTCATGTCTGACTTGATGTTTAGGTTCATGTTTGTCCTGGTTTCAAACAACGGGTTCATGTCTGACTCGAAGTTTAGGTTCATGTTTGACCTGGTTTCAAACAACTGGTTCATGTCTGACTCGAAATTTAGTTTCATGTTTGACCTGAGTTCCAACAACGGGTTCATGTCTGACTCGAACTTTAGGTTCATGTTTGACCTGGTTTCAAACGACGGGTTCATGTCTGACTTGATGTTTAGGTTCATGTTCGTCCTGGTTTCAAACAACGGGTTCATGTCTGACTCGAAGTTTAGGTTCAGGTTTGACCTGGTTTCAAACGACGGGTTCATGTCTGACTCGAAGCTTAGGTTCATGTTTGACCTGGTTCAAATGACGGGTTCATGTCTGACTCGAAGTTTAGGTTCATGTTTGACCTGGTTTCAAACAACGGGTTCATGCCTGACTCGAAGTTTAGGTTCATGTTTGACCTGGTTTCAAACAACGGGTTCATGTCTGACTCGAAGTTTCGGTTCATGTTTGACCTAGTTTCAAACAACGGGTTCATGTCTGACTCGAAGTTTAGGTTCATGTTTGACCTAGTTTCAAACAACGGGTTCATGTCTGACTCGAAGTTTAAGTTCATGTTTGACCTGGCTTCGAATGACGGGTTCATGTCTGACTCGACGTTTAGGATCATGTTTGACCTGGTTTCAAACAACGGGTTCATGTCTGACTCGAAGTTTAGGTTCATGTTTGACCTGGTTTCAAACAACTGGTTCATGTCTGACTCAAAGTTTAGTTTCATGTTTGACCTGAGTTCCAACAACGGGTTCATGTCTGACTCGAACTTTAGGTTCATGTTTGACCTGGTTTCAAACGACGGGTTCATGTCTGACTTGATGTTTAGGTTCATGTTTGTCCTGGTTTCAAACAACGGGTTCATGTCTGACTCGAAGTTTAGGTTCACGTTTGACCTGGTTTCAAACAACGGGTTCATGTCTGACTCGAAGTTTAGGTTCAGGTTTGACCTGGTTTAAGACGACGGTTTCATGTCTGACTCGAAGCTTAGGTTCATGTTTGACCTGGTTCAAATGACGGGTTCATGTCTGACTCGAAGTTTAGGTTCATGTTTGACCTGGTTTCAAACAACGGGTTCATGTCTGACTCGAAGTTTAGGTTCAGGTTTGACCTGGTTTCAAACGACGGGTTCATGTCTGACTCGAAGCTTAGGTTCATGTTTGACCTGGTTCAAATGACGGGTTCATGTCTGACTCGAAGTTTAGGTTCATGTTTGACCTGGTTTCAAACAACGGGTTCATGTCTGACTCGAAGTTTAGGTTCATGTTTGACCTGGTTTCAAACAACGGGTTCATGTCTGACTCGAAGTTTCGGTTCATGTTTGACCTAGTTTCAAACAACGGGTTCATGTCTGACTCGAAGTTTAGGTTCATGTTTGACCTGGTTTCAAACAACGGGTTCATGTCTGACTCGAAGTTTAAGTTCATGTTTGACCTGGCTTCGAATGACGGGTTCATGTCTGACTCGACGTTTAGGATCATGTTTGACCTGGTTTCAAACAACGGGTTCATGTCTGACTTGAAGTTTAGGTTCATGTTTGACCTTGTTTCAAACGACGGGTTCATGTCTGACTCGATGTTTAGGTTCATGTTTGACCTGGTTTCAAACAACGGGTTCATGTGTGACTCGAAGTTTAGGTTCATGTTTGACCTAGTTTTAAACAACGGGTTCATGTCTGACTCGAAGTTTAGGTTCATGTTTGACCTGGTTTCAAACAACGGGTTCATGTCTGATTCGAAGTTTAGGTTCATGTTTGACCTAGTTTCAAACAACGGGTTCATGTTTGATTCGAAGTTTAGGTTCATGTTTGACCTGGTTTCAAACAACGGGTTCATGTCTGACTCGAAGTTTAGTTTCATGTTTGACCTGAGTTCCAACAACGGGTTCATGTCTGACTCGAACTTTAGGTTCATGTTTGACCTGGTTTCAAACGACGGGTTCATGTCTGACTTGATGTTTAGGTTCATGTTTGTCCTGGTTTCCTACAACGGGTTCATGTCTGACTCGAAGTTTAGGTTCATGTTTGACCTGGTTTCAAACAACTGGTTCATGTCTGACTCGAAATTTAGTTTCATGTTTGACCTGAGTTCCAACAACGGGTTCATGTCTGACTCGAACTTTAGGTTCATGTTTGACCTGGTTTCAAACGACGGGTTCATGTCTGACTTGATGTTTAGGTTCATGTTCGTCCTGGTTTCAAACAACGGGTTCATGTCTGACTCGAAGTTTAGGTTCAGGTTTGACCTGGTTTCAAACGACGGGTTCATGTCTGACTCGAAGTTTAGGTTCAGGTTTGACCTGGTTTCAAACGACGGGTTCATGTCTGACTCGAAGCTTAGGTTCATGTTTGACCTGGTTCAAATGACGGGTTCATGTCTGACTCGATGTTTAGGTTCATGTTTGACCTGGTTTCAAACAACGGGTTCATGTCTGACTCGAAGTTTAGGTTCATGTTTGACCTGGTTTCAAACAACGGGTTCATGTCTGACTCGAAGTTTCGGTTCATGTTTGACCTAGTTTCAAACAACGGGTTCATGTCTGACTCGAAGTTTAGGTTCATGTTTGACCTGGTTTCAAACAACGGGTTCATGTCTGACTCGAAGTTTAAGTTCATGTTTGACCTGGCTTCGAATGACGGGTTCATGTCTGACTCGACGTTTAGGATCATGTTTGACCTGGTTTCAAACAACGGGTTCATGTCTGACTTGAAGTTTAGGTTCATGTTTGACCTTGTTTCAAACGACGGGTTCATGTCTGACTCGATGTTTAGGTTCATGTTTGACCTGGTTTCAAACAACGGGTTCATGTGTGACTCGAAGTTTAGGTTCATGTTTGACCTAGTTTTAAACAACGGGTTCATGTCTGACTCGAAGTTTAGGTTCATGTTTGACCTGGTTTCAAACAACGGGTTCATGTCTGATTCGAAGTTTAGGTTCATGTTTGACCTAGTTTCAAACAACGGGTTCATGTTTGATTCGAAGTTTAGGTTCATGTTTGACCTGGTTTCAAACAACGGGTTCATGTCTGACTCGAAGTTTAGTTTCATGTTTGACCTGAGTTCCAACAACGGGTTCATGTCTGACTCGAACTTTAGGTTCATGTTTGACCTGGTTTCAAACGACGGGTTCATGTCTGACTTGATGTTTAGGTTCATGTTTGTCCTGGTTTCCTACAACGGGTTCATGTCTGACTCGAAGTTTAGGTTCATGTTTGACCTGGTTTCAAACAACTGGTTCATGTCTGACTCGAAATTTAGTTTCATGTTTGACCTGAGTTCCAACAACGGGTTCATGTCTGACTCGAACTTTAGGTTCATGTTTGACCTGGTTTCAAACGACTGGTTCATGTCTGACTTGATGTTTAGGTTCATGTTTGTCCTGGTTTCAAACAACGGGTTCATGTCTGACTCGAAGTTTAGGTTCATGTTTGACCTGGTTTCTAACAACGGGTTCATGTCTGACTCGAAGTTTAGGTTCAGGTTTGACCTGGTTTCAAACGACGGGTTCATGTCTGACTCGAAGCTTAGGTTCATGTTTGACCTGGTTCAAATGACGGGTTCATGTCTGACTCGATGTTTAGGTTCATGTTTGACCTGGTTTCAAACAACGGGTTCATGTCTGACTCGAAGTTTAGGTTCATGTTTGACCTAGTTTCAAACAACGGGTTCATGTCTGACTCGAAGTTTCGGTTCATGTTTGACCTAGTTTCAAACAACAGGTTCATGTCTGACTCGAAGTTTAGGTTCATGTTTGACCTGGTTTCAAACAACGGGTTCATGTCTGACTCGAAGTTTAAGTTCATGTTTGACCTGGCTTCGAATGACGGGTTCATGTCTGACTCGACGTTTAGGATCATGTTTGACCTGGTTTCAAACAACGGGTTCATGTCTGACTTAAAGTTTAGGTTCATGTTTGACCTTGTTTCAAACAACGGGTTCATGTCTGATTCGAAGTTTAGGTTCATGTTTGACCTAGTTTCAAACAACGGGTTCATGTTTGATTCGAAGTTTAGGTTCATGTTTGACCTGGTTTCAAACAACGGGTTCATGTCTGACTCGAAGTTTAAGTTCATGTTTGACCTGGCTTCGAATGACGGGTTCATGTCTGACTCGACGTTTAGGATCATGTTTGACCTGCTTTCAAACAACGGGTTCATGTCTGACTTGAAGTTTAGGTTCATGTTTGACCTTGTTTCAAACAACGGGTTCATGTCTGATTCGAAGTTTAGGTTCATGTTTGACCTAGTTTCAAACAACGGGTTCATGTTTGATTCGAAGTTTAGGTTCATGTTTGACCTGGTTTCAAACAACGGGTTCATGTCTGACTCGAAGTTTAGTTTCATGTTTGACCTGAGTTCCAACAACGGGTTCATGTCTGACTCGAACTTTAGGTTCATGTTTGACCTGGTTTCAAACGACGGGTTCATGTCTGACTTGATGTTTAGGTTCATGTTTGTCCTGGTTTCAAACAACGGGTTCATGTCTGACTCGAAGTTTAGGTTCATGTTTGACCTGGTTTCAAACAACTGGTTCATGTCTGACTCGAAGTTTAGTTTCATGTTTGACCTGAGTTCCAACAACGGGTTCATGTCTGACTCGAACTTTAGGTTCATGTTTGACCTGGTTTCAAACGACGGGTTCATGTCTGACTTGATGTTTAGGTTCATGTTTGTCCTGGTTTCAAACAACGGGTTCATGTCTGACTCGAAGTTTAGGTTCATGTTTGAACTGGTTTCAAACAACGGGTTCATGTCTGACTCGAAGTTTAGGTTCAGGTTTGACCTGGTTTCAAACGACGGGTTCATGTCTGACTCGAAGCTTAGGTTCATGTTTGACCTGGTTCAAATGACGGGTTCATGTCTGACTCGAAGTTTAGGTTCATGTTTGACCTGGTTTCAAACAACGGGTTCATGTCTGACTCGAAGTTTAGGTTCATGTTTGACCTGGTTTCAAACAGCGGGTTCATGTCTGACTCGAAGTTTCGGTTCATGTTTGACCTGGTTCAAATGACGGGTTCATGTCTGACTCGAAGTTTAGGTTCATGTTTGACCTGGTTTCAAACAACTGGTTCATGTCTGACTCGAAGTTTAGTTTCATGTTTGACCTGAGTTCCAACAACGGGTTCATGTCTGACTCGAACTTTAGGTTCATGTTTGACCTCGTTTCACACGACGGGTTCATGTCTGACTTGATGTTTAGGTTCATGTTTGTCCTGGTTTCAAACAACGGGTTCATGTCTGACTCGAAGTTTAGGTTCATGTTTGACCTGGTTTCAAACGACGGGTTCATGTCTGACTCGAAGTTTAGGTTCAGGTTTTACCTGGTTTCAAACGACGGGTTCATGTCTGACTCGAAGCTTAGGTTCATGTTTGACCTGGTTCAAATGACGGGTTCATGTCTGACTCGAAGTTTAGGTTCATGTTTGACCTGGTTTCAAACAACGGGTTCATGTCTGACTCGAAGGTTAGGTTCATGTTTGACCTGGTTTCAAACAGCGGGTTCATGTCTGACTCAAAGTTTCGGTTCATGTTTGACCTGGTTCAAATGACGGGTTCATGTCTGACTCGAAGTTTAGGTTCATGTTTGACCTGGTTTCAAACAACTGGTTCATGTCTGACTCGAAGTTTAGTTTCATGTTTGACCTGAGTTCCAACAACGGGTTCATGTCGGACTCGAACTTTAGGTTCATGTTTGACCTGGTTTCAAACGACGGGTTCATGTCTGACTTGATGTTTAGGTTCATGTTTGTCCTGGTTTCAAACAACGGGTTCATGTCTGACTCAAAGTTTAGGTTCATGTTTGACCTGGTTTCAAACGACGGGTTCATGTCTGACTCGAAGTTTAGGTTCAGGTTTTACCTGGTTTCAAACGACGGGTTCATGTCTGACTCGAAGCTTAGGTTCATGTTTGACCTGGTTCAAATGACGGGTTCATGTCTGACTCGAAGTTTAGGTTCATGTTTGACCTGGTTTCAAACAACGGGTTCATGTCTGACTCGAAGTTTAGGTTCATGTTTGACCTGGTTTCAAACAACGGGTTCATGTCTGACTCGAAGTTTCGGTTCATGTTTGACCTAGTTTCAAACAACGGGTTCATGTCTGACTCGAAGTTTAGGTTCATGTTTGACCTGGTTTCAAACAACGGGTTCATGTCTGACTCGAAGTTTAGGTTCATGTTTGACCTGGTTTCAAACAACGGGTTCATGTCTGACTCGAAGTTTCGGTTCATGTTTGACCTGGTTCAAATGACGGGTTCATGTCTGACTTGAAGTTTAGGTTCATGTTTGACCTGGTTTCAAACAACTGGTTCATGTCTGACTCGAAGTTTAGTTTCATGTTTGACCTGAGTTCCAACAACGGGTTCATGTCTGACTCGAACTTTAGGTTCATGTTTGACCTCGTTTCAAACGACGGGTTCATGTCTGACTTGATGTTTAGTTTCATATTTGTCCTGGTTTCAAACAACGGGTTCATGTCTGACTCGAAGTTTAGGTTCATGTTTGACCTGGTTTCAAACAACGGGTTCATGTCTGACTCGAAGTTTAGGTTCAGGTTTGACCTGGTTTCAAACGACGGGTTCATGTCTGACTCGAAGCTTAGGTTCATGTTTGACCTGGTTCAAATGACGGGTTCATGTCTGACTCGAAGTTTAGGTTCATGTTTGACCTGGTTTCAAACAACGGGTTCATGTCTGACTCGAAGTTTAGGTTCATGTTTGACCTGGTTTCAAACAGCGGGTTCATGTCTGACTCGAAGTTTCGGTTCATGTTTGACCTGGTTCAAATGACGGGTTCATGTCTGACTCGAAGTTTAGGTTCATGTTTGACCTGGTTTCAAACAACTGGTTCATGTCTGACTCGAAGTTTCGGTTCATGTTTGACCTGGTTCAAATGACGGGTTCATGTCTGACTCGAAGTTTAGGTTCATGTTTGACCTGGTTTAAAACAACTGGTTCATGTCTGACTCGAAGTTTAGTTTCATGTTTGACCTGAGTTCCAACAACGGGTTCATGTCTGACTCGAACTTTAGGTTCATGTTTGACCTCGTTTCACACGACGGGTTCATGTCTGACTTGATGTTTAGGTTCATGTTTGCCCTGGTTTCAAACAACGGGTTCATGTCTGACTCGAAGTTTAGGTTCATGTTTGAGCTGGTTTCAAACGACGGGTTCATGTCTGACTCGAAGTTTAGGTTCAGGTTTTACCTGGTTTCAAACGACGGGTTCATGTCTGACTCGAAGCTTAGGTTCATGTTTGACCTGGTTCAAATGACGGGTTCATGTCTGACTCGAAGTTTAGGTTCATGTTTGACCTGGTTTCAAACAACGGGTTCATGTCTGACTCGAAGGTTAGGTTCATGTTTGACCTGGTTTCAAACAGCGGGTTCATGTCTGACTCAAAGTTTCGGTTCATGTTTGACCTGGTTCAAATGACGGGTTCATGTCTGACTCGAAGTTTAGGTTCATGTTTGACCTGGTTTCAAACAACTGGTTCATGTCTGACTCGAAGTTTAGTTTCATGTTTGACCTGAGTTCCAACAACGGGTTCATGTCGGACTCGAACTTTAGGTTCATGTTTGACCTGGTTTCAAACGACGGGTTCATGTCTGACTTGATGTTTAGGTTCATGTTTGTCCTGGTTTCAAACAACGGGTTCATGTCTGACTCAAAGTTTAGGTTCATGTTTGACCTGGTTTCAAACGACGGGTTCATGTCTGACTCGAAGTTTAGGTTCAGGTTTTACCTGGTTTCAAACGACGGGTTCATGTCTGACTTGAAGCTTAGGTTCATGTTTGACCTGGTTCAAATGACGGGTTCATGTCTGACTCGAAGTTTAGGTTCATGTTTGACCTGGTTTCAAACAACGGGTTCATGTCTGACTCGAAGTTTAGGTTCATGTTTGACCTGGTTTCAAACAACGGGTTCATGTCTGACTCGAAGTTTCGGTTCATGTTTGACCTAGTTTCAAACAACGGGTTCATGTCTGACTCGAAGTTTAGGTTCATGTTTGACCTGGTTTCAAACAACGGGTTCATGTCTGACTCGAAGTTTAGGTTCATGTTTGACCTGGTTTCAAACAACGGGTTCATGTCTGACTCGAAGTTTCGGTTCATGTTTGACCTGGTTCAAATGACGGGTTCATGTCTGACTTGAAGTTTAGGTTCATGTTTGACCTGGTTTCAAACAACTGGTTCATGTCTGACTCGAAGTTTAGTTTCATGTTTGACCTGAGTTCCAACAACGGGTTCATGTCTGACTCGAACTTTAGGTTCATGTTTGACCTCGTTTCAAACGACGGGTTCATGTCTGACTTGATGTTTAGTTTCATATTTGTCCTGGTTTCAAACAACGGGTTCATGTCTGACTCGAAGTTTAGGTTCATGTTTGACCTGGTTTCAAACAACGGGTTCATGTCTGACTCGAAGTTTAGGTTCAGGTTTGACCTGGTTTCAAACGACGGGTTCATGTCTGACTCGAAGCTTAGGTTCATGTTTGACCTGGTTCAAATGACGGGTTCATGTCTGACTCGAAGTTTAGGTTCATGTTTGACCTGGTTTCAAACAACGGGTTCATGTCTGACTCGAAGTTTAGGTTCATGTTTGACCTGGTTTCAAACAGCGGGTTCATGTCTGACTCGAAGTTTCGGTTCATGTTTGACCTGGTTCAAATGACGGGTTCATGTCTGACTCGAAGTTTAGGTTCATGTTTGACCTGGTTTCAAACAACTGGTTCATGTCTGACTCGAAGTTTAGTTTCATGTTTGACCTGAGTTCCAACAACGGGTTCATGTCTGACTCGAACTTTAGGTTCATGTTTGACCTCGTTTCACACGACGGGTTCATGTCTGACTTGATGTTTAGGTTCATGTTTGTCCTGGTTTCAAACAACGGGTTCATGTCTGACTCGAAGTTTAGGTTCATGTTTGACCTGGTTTCAAACGACGGGTTCATGTCTGACTCGAAGTTTAGGTTCAGGTTTTACCTGGTTTCAAACGACGGGTTCATGTCTGACTCGAAGCTTAGGTTCATGTTTGACCAGGTTCAAATGACGGGTTCATGTCTGACTCGAAGTTTAGGTTCATGTTTGACCTGGTTTCAAACAACGGGTTCATGTCTGACTCGAAGGTTAGGTTCATGTTTGACCTGGTTTCAAACAGCGGGTTCATGTCTGACTCAAAGTTTCGGTTCATGTTTGACCTGGTTCAAATGACGTGTTCATGTCTGACTCGAAGTTTAGGTTCATGTTTGACCTGGTTTCAAACAACTGGTTCATGTCTGACTCGAAGTTTAGTTTCATGTTTGACCTGAGTTCCAACAACGGGTTCATGTCTGACTCGAACTTTAGGTTCATGTTTGACCTGGTTTCAAACGACGGGTTCATGTCTGACTTGATGTTTAGGTTCATGTTTGTCCTGGTTTCAAACAACGGGTTCATGTCTGACTCAAAGTTTAGGTTCATGTTTGACCTGGTTTCAAACGACGGGTTCATGTCTGACTCGAAGTTTAGGTTCAGGTTTTACCTGGTTTCAAACGACGGGTTCATGTCTGACTCGAAGCTTAGGTTCATGTTTTACCTGGTTCAAATGACGGGTTCATGTCTGACTCGAAGTTTAGGTTCATGTTTGACCTGGTTTCAAACAACGGGTTCATGTCTGACTCGAAGTTTAGGTTCATGTTTGACCTGGTTTCAAACAAAGGGTTCATGTCTGACTCGAAGTTTCGGTTCATGTTTGACCTAGTTTCAAACAAAGGGTTCATGTCTGACTCGAAGTTTAGGTTCATGTTTGACCTGGTTTCAAACAACGGGTTCATGTCTGACTCGAAGTTTAGGTTCATGTTTGACCTGGTTTCAAACAACGGGTTCATGTCTGACTCGAAGTTTCGGTTCATGTTTGACCTGGTTCAAATGACGGGTTCATGTCTGACTTGAAGTTTAGGTTCATGTTTGACCTGGTTTCAAACAACTGGTTCATGTCTGACTCGAAGTTTAGTTTCATGTTTGACCTGAGTTCCAACAACGGGTTCATGTCTGACTCGAACTTTAGGTTCATGTTTGACCTCGTTTCAAACGACGGGTTCATGTCTGACTTGATGTTTAGTTTCATGTTTGTCCTGGTTTCAAACAACGGGTTCATGTCTGACTCGAAGTTTAGGTTCATGTTTGACCTGGTTTCAAACGACGGGTTCATGTCTGACTCGAAGTTTAGGTTAAGGTTTTACCTGGTTTCAAACGACGGGTTCATGTCTGACTCGAAGCTTAGGTTCATGTTTGACCTGGTTCAAATGACGGGTTCATGTCTGACTCGAAGTTTAGGTTCATGTTTGACCTGGTTTCAAACAACGGGTTCATGTCTGACTCGAAGTTTAGGTTCATGTTTGACCTGGTTTCAAACAACGGGTTCATGTCTGACTCGAAGTTTCGGTTCATGTTTGAACTACTTTCAAACAACGGGTTCATGTCTGACTCGAAGTTTAGGTTCATGTTTGACCTGGTTTCAAACAACGGGTTCATGTCTGACTCGAAGTTTAATTTCATGTTTGACCTGGCTTCGAATGACGGGTTCATGTCTGACTCGACGTTTAGGATCATGTTTGACCTGGTTTCAAACAACGGGTTCATGTCTGACTTGAAGTTTAGGTTCATGTTTGACCTTGTTTCAAACGACGGGTTCATGTCTGACTCGATGTTTAGGTTCATGTTTGACCTGGTTTCAAACAACGGGTTCATGTGTGACTCGAAGTTTAGGTTCATGTTTGACCTGGTTTCAAACAACGGGTTCATGTCTGACTCGAAGTTTAGGTTCATGTTTGACCTGGTTTCAAACAACGGGTTCATGTCTGATTCGAAGTTTAGGTTCATGTTTGACCTAGTTTCAAACAACGGGTTCATGTTTGATTTGAAGTTTAGGTTCATGATTGACCTGGTTTCAAACAACGGGTTCATGTCTGACTCGAAGTTTAGTTTCATGTTTGACCTGAGTTCCAACAACGGGTTCATGTCTGACTCGAAGTTTAGGTTCATGTTTGACCTGGTTTCAAACAACGGGTTCATGTCTGACTCGAAGTTTAGGTTCATGTTTGACTTGGTTTCAAACAATGGGTTCATGTCTGACTCGAAGTTTAAGTTCATGTTTGACCTGGCTTCAAATGACGGGTTCATGTCTGACTCGGAGTTTAGGTTCATGTTTGATCTGGTTTCAAACAACAGGTTCATGTCTGACTCAAAGTTTAGGTTCGTATTTGACCTGGTTTCAAACAACGGGTTCATGTCTGACTCGAAGTTTAGGTTCATGTTTGACCTAGCTTCAAACAACGGGTTCAAGTCTGACTCGAAGTTTAGTTTCATGTTTGACCTGTGTTCCAACAACGGGTTCATGTCTGACTCGAAGGTTAGGTTCATGTTTGACCTGGTTTCAAACAACTGGTTCATGTCTGACTCGAAGTTTAGTTTCATGTTTGACCTGAGTTCCAACAACGGGTTCATGTCTGACTCGAACTTTAGGTTCATGTTTGTCATGGTTTCAAACTACGGGTTCATGTCTAACTCGAAGTTTAGGTTCATGTTTGACCTGGTTTCAAACGACGGGTTCATGTCTGACTCAAAGTTTAGGTTCAGGTTTTACCTGGTTTCAAACGACGGGTTCATGTCTGACTCGAAGCTTAGGTTCATGTTTGACCTGGTTCAAATGACGGGTTCATGTCTGACTCGAAGTTTAGGTTCATGTTTGACCTGGTTTCAAACAACGGGTTCGTGTATGACTCGAAGTTTAGGTTCATGTTTGACCTGGTTTCAAACAACGGGTTCATGTCTGACTCGAAGTTTCGGTTCATGTTTGACCTAGTTTCAAACAACGGGTTCATGTCTGACTTGAAGTTTAGGTTCATGTTTGACCTGGTTTCAAACAACGGGTTCATGTCTGACTCGAAGTTTAATTTCATGTTTGACCTGGCTTCGAATGACGGGTTCATGTCTGACTCGACGTTTAGGATCATGTTTGACCTGGTTTCAAACAACGGGTTCATGTCTGACTTAAAGTTTAGGTTCATGTTTGACCTTGTTTCAAACGACGGGTTCATGTCTGACTCGATGTTTAGGTTCATGTTTGACCTGGTTTCAAACAACGGGTTCATGTGTGACTCGAAGTTTAGGTTCATGTTTGACCTAGTTTCAAACAACGGGTTCATGTCTGACTCGAAGTTTAGGTTCATGTTTGACCTGGTTTCAAACAACGGGTTCATGTCTGATTCGAAGTTTAGGTTCATGTTTGACCTAGTTTCAAACAACGGGTTCATGTTTGATTCGAAGTTTAGGTTCATGATTGACCTGGTTTCAAACAACGGGTTCATGTCTGACTCGAAGTTTAGTTTCATGTTTGACCTGAGTTCCAACAACGGGTTCATGTCTGACTCGAAGTTTAGGTTCATGTTTGACCTGGTTTCAAACAACGGGTTCATGTCTGACTTGATGTTTAGAATCATGTTTGACCTGGTTTCAATCAATGGGTTCATGTCTGACTCGAAGTTTAGGTTCATGTTTGACCTAATTTCAAACAACGGGTTCATGTCTGACTCGAAGTTTAGGTTCATGTTTGACCTGGTTTCAAACAATGGGTTCATGTCTGACTCGAAGTTTAAGTTCATGTTTGACCTGGCTTCAAATGACGGGTTCATGTCTGACTCGGAGTTTAGGTTCATGTTTGATCTGGTTTCAAACAACAGGTTCATGTCTGACTCAAAGTTTAGGTTCGTATTTGACCTGGTTTCAAACAACGGGTTCATGTCTGACTCGAAGTTTAGGTTCATGTTTGACCTAGTTTCAAACAACGGGTTCAAGTCTGACTCGAAGTTTAGTTTCATGTTTGACCTGTGTTCCAACAACGGGTTCATGTCTGACTCGAAGGTTAGGTTCATGTTTGACCTGGTTTCAAACAACGGGTTCATGACTGACTCGAAGTTTAGGTTCATGTTTGACCTGGTTTCAAACAACAGGTTCATGTCTGACTTGATGTTTAGGTTCATGTTTGTCCTGGTTTCAAACAACGGGTTCATGTCTGACTCGAAGTTTAGGTTCATGTCTGACCTAGTTTCAAACAACGGGTTCATGTCTGACTCGAAGTCTAGGTTCATGTTTGACTTGGTTTCAAACAACGGGTTCATGTCTGACTCGAAGTATAAGTTCATGTTTGACCTGGCTTCAAATGACGGGTTCATGTCTGACTCGAAGTTTAGGTTCATGTTTGACCTGGTTTCAAACAACAGGTTCATGTCTGACTCGAAGTTTAGGTTCATGTTTAACCTGGTTTCAAACAACGGGTTCATGTCTGACTTGAAGTTTAGGTTCATGTTTGACCTTGTTTCAAACGACGGGTTCATGTCTGACTCGATGTTTAGGTTCATGTTTGACCTGGTTTCAAACAACGGGTTCATGTGTGACTCGAAGTTTAGGTTCATGTTTGACCTAGTTTCAAACAACGGGTTCATGTCTGACTCGAAGTTTAGGTTCATGTTTGACCTGGTTTCAAACAACGGGTTCATGTCTGATTCGAAGTTTAGGTTCATGTTTGACCTAGTTTCAAACAATGGGTTCATGTTTGATTCGATGTTTAGGTTCATGTTTGACCTGGTTTCAAACAACGGGTTCATGTCTGACTCGAAGTTTAGTTTCATGTTTGACCTGAGTTCCAACAACGGGTTCATGTCTGACTGGAAGTTTAGGTTCATGTTTGACCTGGTTTCAAACAACGGGTTCATGTCTGACTCGAAGTTTAGGTTCATGTTTGACCTGGTTTCAAACAACGGGTTCATGTCTGACTTGATGTTTAGAATCATGTTTGACCTGGTTTCAATCAATGGGTTCATGTCTGACTCGAAGTTTAGGTTCATGTTTGACCTAGTTTCAAACAACGGGTTCATGTCTGACTCGAAGTTTAGGTTCATGTTTGACCTGGTTTCAAACAATGGGTTCATGTCTGACTCGAAGTTTAAGTTCATGTTTGACCTGGCTTCAAATGACGGGTTCATGTCTGACTCGAAGTTTAGGTTCATGTTTGATCTGGTTTCAAACAACAGGTTCATGTCTGACTCAAAGTTTAGGTTCATATTTGACCTGGTTTCAAACAACGGGTTCATGTCTGACTCGAAGTTTAGGTTCATGTTTTACCTAGTTTCAAACAACGGGTTCAAGTCTGACTCGAAGTTTAGTTTCATGTTTGACCTGAGTTCCAACAACGGGTTCATGTCTGACTCGAAGGTTAGGTTCATGTTTGACCTGGTTTCAAACAACGGGTTCATGTCTGACTCGAAGTTTAGGTTCATGTCTGACCTAGTTTCAAACAACGGGTTCATGTCTGACTCGAAGTCTAGGTTCATGTTTGACTTGGTTTCAAACAACGGGTTCATGTCTGACTCGAAGTTTAAGTTCATGTTTGACCTGGCTTCAAATGACGGGTTCATGTCTGACTCGAAGTTTAGGTTCATGTTTAACCTGGTTTCAAACAACGGGTTCATGTCTGACTCAAAGTTTAGGTTCAGGTTTGACCTGGTTTCAAACGACGGGTTCATGTCTGACTCGAAACTTAGGTTCATATTTGACCTGGTTCAAATGACAGGTTCATGTCTGACTCGAAGTTTAGGTTCATGTTTGACCTGGTTTCAAACAACGGGTTCATGTCTGACTCGAAGTTTAGTTTCATGTTTGAAATGAGTTCCAACAACGGGTTCATGTCTGACTCGAAGTTTAGGTTCATGTTTGACCTGGTTTCAAACGACGGGTTCATGTCTGACTTGATGTTTAGGTTCATGTTTGTCCTGGTTTCAAACAACGAGTTCATGTCTGACTCGAAGTTTAGGTTCATGTTTGACCTAGTTTCAAACAACGGGTTCATGTCTGACTCGAAGTTTAGGTTCATGTTTGACTTGGTTTCAAACAACGGGTTCATGTCTGACTCGAAGTTTAAGTTCATGTTTGACCTGGCTTCAAATGACGGGTTCATGTCTGACTCAAAGTTTAGGTTCATGTTTGACCTGGTTTCAAACAACAGGTTCATGTCTGACTCGAAGTTTAGGTTCAGGTTTGACCTGGTTTCAAACGACGGGTTCATGTCTGACTCGAAGCTTAGGTTCATGTTTGACCTGGTTCAAATGACGGGTTCATGTCTGACTCGAAGTTTAGGTTCATGTTTGACCTGGTTTCAAACAACGGGTTCATGTCTGAATCAAAGTTAAGTTTCATGTTTGACCTGGTTTCAAACGACGGGTTCATGTCTGACTTGATGTTTAGGTTCATGTTTGACCTGGTTTCAAGCAACGGGTTCATGTCTGACTCGAAGTTTCGGTTCATGTTTGAACTAGTTTCAAACAACGGGTTCATGTCTGACTCGAAGTTTAGGTTCGTGTTTGACCTGGTTTCAAACAACGGGTTCATGTCTGACTCGAAGTTTAAGTTCATGTTTGACCTGGCTTCGAATGACGGGTTCATGTCTGACTCGACGTTTAGGATCATGTTTGACCTGGTTTCAAACAACGGGTTCATGTCTGACTCGAAGTTTAGTTTCATGTTTGACCTGTGTTCCAACAACGGGTTCATGTCTGACTCGAAGGTTAGGTTCATGTTTGACCTGGTTTCAAACAACTGGTTCATGTCTGACTCGAAGTTTAGTTTCATGTTTGACCTGAGTTCCAACAACGGGTTCATGTCTGACTCGAACTTTAGGTTCATGTTTGTCATGGTTTCAAACTACGGGTTCATGTCTGACTCGAAGTTTAGGTTCATGTTTGACCTGGTTTCAAACGACGGGTTCATGTCTGACTCAAAGTTTAGGTTCAGGTTTTACCTGGTTTCAAACGACGGGTTCATGTCTGACTCGAAGCTTAGGTTCATGTTTGACCTGGTTCAAATGACGGGTTCATGTCTGACTCGAAGTTTAGGTTCATGTTTGACCTGGTTTCAAACAACGGGTTCGTGTATGACTCGAAGTTTAGGTTCATGTTTGACCTGGTTTCAAACAACGGGTTCATGTCTGACTCGAAGTTTCGGTTCATGTTTGACCTAGTTTCAAACAACGGGTTCATGTCTGACTTGAAGTTTAGGTTCATGTTTGACCTGGTTTCAAACAACGGGTTCATGTCTGACTCGAAGTTTAATTTCATGTTTGACCTGGCTTCGAATGACGGGTTCATGTCTGACTCGACGTTTAGGATCATGTTTGACCTGGTTTCAAACAACGGGTTCATGTCTGACTTAAAGTTTAGGTTCATGTTTGACCTTGTTTCAAACGACGGGTTCATGTCTGACTCGATGTTTAGGTTCATGTTTGACCTGGTTTCAAACAACGGGTTCATGTGTGACTCGAAGTTTAGGTTCATGTTTGACCTAGTTTCAAACAACGGGTTCATGTCTGACTCGAAGTTTAGGTTCATGTTTGACCTGGTTTCAAACAACGGGTTCATGTCTGATTCGAAGTTTAGGTTCATGTTTGACCTAGTTTCAAACAACGGGTTCATGTTTGATTCGAAGTTTAGGTTCATGATTGACCTGGTTTCAAACAACGGGTTCATGTCTGACTCGAAGTTTAGTTTCATGTTTGACCTGAGTTCCAACAACGGGTTCATGTCTGACTCGAAGTGTAGGTTCATGTTTGACCTGGTTTCAAACAACGGGTTCATGTCTGACTTGATGTTTAGAATCATGTTTGACCTGGTTTCAATCAATGGGTTCATGTCTGACTCGAAGTTTAGGTTCATGTTTGACCTAATTTCAAACAACGGGTTCATGTCTGACTCGAAGTTTATGTTCATGTTTGACCTGGTTTCAAACAATGGGTTCATGTCTGACTCGAAGTTTAAGTTCATGTTTGACCTGGCTTCAAATGACGGGTTCATGTCTGACTCGGAGTTTAGGTTCATGTTTGATCTGGTTTCAAACAACAGGTTCATGTTTGACTCAAAGTTTAGGTTCGTATTTGACCTGGTTTCAAACAACGGGTTCATGTCTGACTCGAAGTTTAGGTTCATGTTTGACCTAGTTTCAAACAACGGGTTCAAGTCTGACTCGAAGTTTAGTTTCATGTTTGACCTGTGTTCCAACAACGGGTTAATGTCTCACTCGAAGGTTAGGTTCATGTTTGACCTGGTTTCAAACAACGGGTTCAGGACTGACTCGAAGTTTAGGTTCATGTTTGACCTGGTTTCAAACAACAGGTTCATGTCTGACTTGATGTTTAGGTTCATGTTTGTCCTGGTTTCAAACAACGGGTTCATGTCTGACTCGAAGTTTAGGTTCATGTCTGACCTAGTTTCAAACAACGGGTTCATGTCTGACTCGAAGTCTAGGTTCATGTTTGACTTGGTTTCAAACAACGGGTTCATGTCTGACTCGAAGTATAAGTTCATGTTTGACCTGGCTTCAAATGACGGGTTCATGTCTGACTCGAAGTTTAGGTTCATGTTTGACCTGGTTTCAAACAACAGGTTCATGTCTGACTCGAAGTTTAGGTTCATGTTTAACCTGGTTTCAAACAACGGGTTCATGTCTGACTTGAAGTTTAGGTTCATGTTTGACCTTGTTTCAAACGACGGGTTCATGTCTGACTCGATGTTTAGGTTCATGTTTGATCTGGTTTCAAACAACGGGTTCATGTGTGACTCGAAGTTTAGGTTCATGTTTGACCTAGTTTCAAACAACGGGTTCATGTCTGACTCGAAGTTTAGGTTCATGTTTGACCTGGTTTCAAACAACGGGTTCATGTCTGATTCGAAGTTTAGGTTCATGTTTGACCTAGTTTCAAACAATGGGTTCATGTTTGATTCGAAGTTTAGGTTCATGTTTGACCTGGTTTCAAACAACGGGTTCATGTCTGACTCGAAGTTTAGTTTCATGTTTGACCTGAGTTCCAACAATGGGTTCATGTCTGACTGGAAGTTTAGGTTCATGTTTGATCTGGTTTCAAACAACGGGTTCATGTCTGACTCGAAGTTTAGGTTCATGTTTGACCTGGTTTCAAACAACGGGTTCATGTCTGACTTGATGTTTAGAATCATGTTTGACCTGGTTTCAATCAATGGGTTCATGTCTGACTCGAAGTTTAGGTTCATGTTTGACCTAGTTTCAAACAACGGGTTCATGTCTGACTCGAAGTTTAGGTTCATGTTTGACCTGGTTTCAAACAATGGGTTCATGTCTGACTCGAAGTTTAAGTTCATGTTTGACCTGGCTTCAAATGACGGGTTCATGTCTGACTCGAAGTTTAGGTTCATGTTTGATCTGGTTTCAAACAACAGGTTCATGTCTGACTCAAAGTTTAGGTTCATATTTGACCTGGTTCCAAACAACGGGTTCATGTCTGACTCGAAGTTGAGGTTCATGTTTTACCTAGTTTCAAACAACGGGTTCAAGTCTGACTCGAAGTTTAGTTTCATGTTTGACCTGAGTTCCAACAACGGGTTCATGTCTGACTCGAAGGTTAGGTTCATGTTTGACCTGGTTTCAAACAACGGGTTCATGTCTGACTCGAAGTTTAGGTTCATGTCTGACCTAGTTTCAAACAACGGGTTCATGTCTGACTCGAAGTCTAGGTTCATGTTTGACTTGGTTTCAAACAACGGGTTCATGTCTGACTCGAAGTTTAAGTTCATGTTTGACCTGGCTTCAAATGACGGGTTCATGTCTGACTCGAAGTTTAGGTTCATGTTTAACCTGGTTTCAAACAACGGGTTCATGTCTGACTCAAAGTTTAGGTTCAGGTTTGACCTGGTTTCAAACGACGGGTTCATGTCTGACTCGAAACTTAGGTTCATATTTGACCTGGTTCAAATGACGGGTTCATGTCTGACTCGAAGTTTAGGTTCATGTTTGACCTGGTTTCAAACAACGGGTTCATGTCTGACTCGAAGTTTAGTTTCATGTTTGACCTGAGTTCCAACAACGGGTTCATGTCTGACTCGATGTTTAGGTTCATGTTTGACCTGGTTTCAAACGACGGGTTCATGTCTGACTTGATGTTTAGGTTCATGTTTGTCCTGGTTTCAAACAACGAGTTCATGTCTGACTCGAAGTTTAGGTTCATGTTTGACCTAGTTTCAAACAACGGGTTCATGTCTGACTCGAAGTTTAGGTTCATGTTTGACTTGGTTTCAAACAACGGGTTCATGTCTGACTCGAAGTTTAAGTTCATGTTTGACCTGGCTTCAAATGACGGGTTCATGTCTGACTCAAAGTTTAGGTTCATGTTTGACCTGGTTTCAAACAACAGGTTCATGTCTGACTCGAAGTTTAGGTTCAGGTTTGACCTGGTTTCAAACGACGGGTTCATGTCTGACTCGAAGCTTAGGTTCATGTTTGACCTGGTTCAAATGACGGGTTCATGTCTGACTCGAAGTTTAGGTTCATGTTTGACCTGGTTTCAAACAACGGGTTCATGTCTGACTTGATGTTTAGGTTCATGTTTGACCTGGTTTCAAGCAACGGGTTCATGTCTGACTCGAAGTTTCGGTTCATGTTTGAACTAGTTTCAAACAACGGGTTCATGTCTGACTCGAAGTTTAGGTTCGTGTTTGACCTGGTTTCAAACAACGGGTTCATGTCTGACTCGAAGTTTAAGTTCTTGTTTGACCTGGTTCAAATGACGGGTTCATGTCTGACTCGAAGTTTAGGTTCATGTTTGACCTGGTTTCAAACAACAGGTTCATGTCTGACTCGAAGTTAAGGTTCATGTTTAACCTGAGTTCCAACAACGGGTTCATGTCTGACTCAAAGTTTAGGTTCAGGTTTGACCTGGTTTCAAATGACGGGTTCATGTCTGACTCGAAGCTTAGGTTCTTGTTTTACCTGGTTCAAATGACGGGTTCATGTCTGACTCGAAGTTTAGGTTCATGTTTGACCTGGTTTCAAACAACTGGTTCATGTCTGACTCGAAGTTTAGTTTCATGTTTGTCCTCGTTTCAAACAACGGGTTCATGTCTGACTCGAAGTTTAGGTTCATGTTTGACCTAGTTTCAAACAACGGGTTCATGTCTGACTCGAAGTCTAGGTTCATGTTTGACCTGGTTTCAAACAAAGGGTTCATGTCTGACTCGAAGCTTAGGTTCTTGTTTTACCTGGTTCAAATGACGGGTTCATGTCTGACTCGAAGTTTAGGTTCATGTTTGACCTGGTTTCAAACAACAGGTTCATGTCTGACTCGAAGTTAAGGTTCATGTTTAACCTGAGTTCCAACAACGGGTTCATGTCTGACTCAAAGTTTAGGTTCAGGTTTGACCTGGTTTCAAATGACGGGTTCATGTCTGACTCGAAGCTTAGGTTCTTGTTTTACCTGGTTCAAATGACGGGTTCATGTCTGACTCGAAGTTTAGGTTCATGTTTGACCTGGTTTCAAACAACTGGTTCATGTCTGACTCGAAGTTTAGTTTCATGTTTGACCTGAGTTCCAACAACGGGTTAATGTCTGACTCGAAGTTTAGGTTCATGTTTGACCTGGTTTCAAACGACGGGTTCATGTCTGACTCGAAGTTTAGGTTCATGTTTGACCTGGTTTCAAACGACGGGTTCATGTCTGACTCGAAGCTTAGGTTCTTGTTTGACCTGGTTCAAATGACGGGTTCATGTCTGACTCGAAGTTTAGGTTCATGTTTGACCTGGTTTCAAACAACTGGTTCATGTCTGACTCGAAGTTTAGTTTCATGTTTGACCTGAGTTCCAACAACGGGTTAATGTCTGACTCGAAGTTTAGGTTCATGTTTGACCTGGTTTCAAACGACGGGTTCATGTCTGACTTGATGTTTAGGTTCATGTTTGTCCTGGTTTCAAACAACGGGGTCATGTCTGACTCGAAGTTTAGGATCATGTTTGACCTGGTTTCAAACAACGGGTTCATGTCTGACTCGAAGTTTAGGTTCATGTTTGACCTGGTTTCAAACAACGGGTTCATGTCTGACTCGAAGTTTAAGTTCATGTTTGACCTGGCTTCAAATGATGGGTTCATGTCTGGCTCGAAGTTTAGGTTCATGTTTAACCTGGTTTCAAACAACAGGTTTATGTCTGACTCGAAGTTTAGGTTCATGTTTGACCTGGTTTCAAACAAAGGGTTCATGTCTGACTCAAAGTTTAGGTTCAGGTTTGACCTGGTTTCAAACGACGGGTTCATGTCTGACTCGAAGCATAGGTTCATGTTTGACCTGGTTCAAATGATGGGTTCATGTCTGACTCGAAGTTTAGGTTCATGTTTGACCTGGTTTCAAACAACGGGTTCATGTCTGACTCAAAGTTTAGGTTCATGTTTGAACTGGTTTCAAACGACGGGTTCATGTCTGACTTGATGTTTAGGTTCATGTTTGACCTGGTTTCAAACAACGGGTTCATGTCTGACTCGAAGTTTAGGTTCATGTTTGACCTAGTTTCAAACAACGGGTTCATGTCTGACTCGAAGTTTAGGTTCATGTTTGACCTGGTTTCAAACAACGGGTTCATGTCTGACTCGAAGTTTAGGTTCATGTTTGACCTGGTTTCAAACAACGGGTTCATGTCTGACTCGAAGTTTAAGTTCATGTTTGACCTGGCTTCAAATGACGGGTTCATGTCTGGCTCGAAGTTTAGGTTCCTGTTTGACCTGGTTTCAAACAACAGGTTCATGTCTGAGTCAAAGTTTAGGCTCGTGTTTGACCTGGTTTCAAACAACGGGTTCATGTCTGACTCGATGTTTAGGTTCAGGTTTGACCTGGTTTCAAACGACGGGTTCATGTCTGACTCGAAGCTTAGGTTCTTGTTTGACCTGGTTCAAATGACGGGTTCATGTCTGACTCGAAGTTTAGGTTCATGTTTGACCTGGTTTCAAACAACTGGTTCATGTCTGACTCGAAGTTTAGTTTCATGTTTGACCTGAGTTCCAACAACGGGTTAATGTCTGACTCGAAGTTTAGGTTCATGTTTGACCTGGTTTCAAACGACGGGTTCATGTCTGACTTGATGTTTAGGGTCATGTTTGTCCTGGTTTCAAACAACGGGGTCATGTCTGACTCGAAGTTTAGGTTCATGTTTGAGCTAGTTTCAAACAACGGGTTCATGTCTGACTCGAAGTTTAGGTTCATGTTTGACCTGGTTTCAAACAACGGGTTCATGTCTGACTCGAAGTTTAAGTTCATGTTTGACCTAGCTTCAAATGACGGGTTCATGTCTGGCTCGAAGTTTAGGTTCATGTTTAACCTGGTTTCAAACAACAGGTTCATGTCTGACTCGAAGTTTAGGTTCATGTTTGACCTGGTTTCAAACAACGGGTTCATGTCTGACTCGAAGTTTAGGTTCAGGTTTGACCTGGTTTCAAACGACGGGTTCATGTCTGACTCGAAGCTTAGGTTCATGTTTGACCTGGTTCAAATGATGGGTTCATGTCTGACTCGAAGTTTAGGTTCATGTTTGACCTGGTTTCAAACAACGGGTTCATGTCTGACTCAAAGTTTAGGTTCATGTTTGACCTGGTTTCAAACAACGGGTTCATGTGTGACTCGAAGTTTAGGTTCATGTTTGACCTAGTTTCAAACAACGGGTTCATGTCTGACTCGAAGTTTAGGTTCATGTTTGACCTGGTTTCAAACAACGGGTTCATGTCTGACTTGATGTTTAGGTTCATGTTTGTCCTCGTTTCAAACAACGGGTTCATGTCTGACTCGAAGTTTAGGTTCATGTTTGACCTAGTTTCAAACAACGGGTTCATGTCTGACTCGAAGTCTAGGTTCATGTTTGACCTGGTTTCAAACAAAGGGTTCATGTCTGACTCGAAGTTTAAGTTCATGTTTGACCTGGCTTCAAATGACGGGTTCATGTCTGACTCGAAGTTTAGGTTCATGTTTGACCTGGTTTCAAACAACAGGTTCATGTCTGACTCGAAGTTAAGGTTCATGTTTAACCTAGTTTCAAACAACGGGTTCATGTCTGACTCAAAGTTTAGGTTCAGGTTTGACCTGGTTTCAAACGACGGCTTCATGTCTGACTCGAAGCTTAGGTTCTTGTTTTACCTGGTTCAAATGACGGGTTCATGTCTGACTCGAAGTTTAGGTTCATGTTTGACCTGGTTTCAAACAACTGGTTCATGTCTGACTCGAAGTTTAGTTTCATGTTTGACCTGAGTTCCAACAACGGGTTAATGTCTGACTCGAAGTTTAGGTTCATGTTTGACCTGGTTTCAAACGACGGGTTCATGTCTGACTCGAAGTTTAGGTTCATGTTTGACCTGGTTTCAAACGACGGGTTCATGTCTGACTCGAAGCTTAGGTTCTTGTTTGACCTGGTTCAAATGACGGGTTCATGTCTGACTCGAAGTTTAGGTTCATGTTTGACCTGGTTTCAAACAACTGGTTCATGTCTGACTCGAAGTTTAGTTTCATGTTTGACCTGAGTTCCAACAACGGGTTAATGTCTGACTCGAAGTTTAGGTTCATGTTTGACCTGGTTTCAAACGACGGGTTCATGTCTGACTTGATGTTTAGGTTCATGTTTGTCCTGGTTTCAAACAACGGGGTCATGTCTGACTCGAAGTTTAGGATCATGTTTGACCTAGTTTCAAACAACGGGTTCATGTCTGACTCGAAGTCTAGGTTCATGTTTGACCTGGTTTCAAACAACGGGTTCATGTCTGACTCGAAGTTTAGGTTCATGTTTGACCTGGTTTCAAACAACGGGTTCATGTGTGACTCGAAGTTTAGGTTCATGTTTGACCTAGTTTCAAACAACGGGTTCATGTCTGACTCGAAGTTTAGGTTCATGTTTGACCTGGTTTCAAACAACGGGTTCATGTCTGACTTGATGTTTAGGTTCATGTTTGTCCTCGTTTCAAACAACGGGTTCATGTCTGACTCGAAGTTTAGGTTCATGTTTGACCTAGTTTCAAACAACGGGTTCATGTCTGACTCGAAGTCTAGGTTCATGTTTGACCTGGTTTCAAACAAAGGGTTCATGTCTGACTCGAAGTTTAAGTTCATGTTTGACCTGGCTTCAAATGACGGGTTCATGTCTGACTCGAAGTTTAGGTTCATGTTTGACCTGGTTTCAAACAACAGGTTCATGTCTGACTCGAAGTTAAGGTTCATGTTTAACCTAGTTTCAAACAACGGGTTCATGTCTGACTCAAAGTTTAGGTTCAGGTTTGACCTGGTTTCAAACGACGGCTTCATGTCTGACTCGAAGCTTAGGTTCTTGTTTTACCTGGTTCAAATGACGGGTTCATGTCTGACTCGAAGTTTAGGTTCATGTTTGACCTGGTTTCAAACAACTGGTTCATGTCTGACTCGAAGTTTAGTTTCATGTTTGACCTGAGTTCCAACAACGGGTTAATGTCTGACTCGAAGTTTAGGTTCATGTTTGACCTGGTTTCAAACGACGGGTTCATGTCTGACTCGAAGTTTAGGTTAATGTTTGACCTGGTTTCAAACGACGGGTTCATGTCTGACTCGAAGCTTAGGTTCTTGTTTGACCTGGTTCAAATGACGGGTTCATGTCTGACTCGAAGTTTAGGTTCATGTTTGACCTGGTTTCAAACAACTGGTTCATGTCTGACTCGAAGTTTAGTTTCATGTTTGACCTGAGTTCCAACAACGGGTTAATGTCTGACTCGAAGTTTAGGTTCATGTTTGACCTGGTTTCAAACGACGGGTTCATGTCTGACTTGATGTTTAGGTTCATGTTTGTCCTGGTTTCAAACAACGGGGTCATGTCTGACTCGAAGTTTAGGATCATGTTTGACCTAGTTTCAAACAACGGGTTCATGTCTGACTCGAAGTCAAGGTTCATGTTTGACCTGGTTTCAAACAACGGGTTCATGTCTGACTCGAAGTTTAAGTTCATGTTTGACCTGGCTTCAAATGACGGGTTCATGTCTGGCTCGAAGTTTAGGTTCAGGTTTGACCTGGTTTCAAACGACGGCTTCATGTCTGACTCGAAGCTTAGGTTCTTGTTTTACCTGGTTCAAATGACGGGTTCATGTCTGACTCGAAGTTTAGGTTCATGTTTGACCTGGTTTCAAACAACTGGTTCATGTCTGACTCGAAGTTTAGTTTCATGTTTGACCTGAGTTCCAACAACGGGTTAATGTCTGACTCGAAGTTTAGGTTCATGTTTGACCTGGTTTCAAACGACGGGTTCATGTCTGACTCGAAGTTTAGGTTCATGTTTGACCTGGTTTCAAACGACGGGTTCATGTCTGACTCGAAGCTTAGGTTCTTGTTTGACCTGGTTCAAATGACGGGTTCATGTCTGACTCGAAGTTTAGGTTCATGTTTGACCTGGTTTCAAACAACTGGTTCATGTCTGACTCGAAGTTTAGTTTTATGTTTGACCTGAGTTCCAACAACGGGTTAATGTCTGACTCGAAGTTTAGGTTCATGTTTGACCTGGTTTCAAACGACGGGTTCATGTCTGACTTGATGTTTAGGTTCATGTTTGTCCTGGTTTCAAACAACGGGGTCATGTCTGACTCGAAGTTTAGGATCATGTTTGACCTAGTTTCAAACAACGGGTTCATGTCTGACTCGAAGTTTAGGTTCATGTTTGACCTGGTTTCAAACAAAGGGTTCATGTCTGACTCGAAGTTTAAGTTCATGTTTGACCTGGCTTCAAATGACGGGTTCATGTCTGGCTCAAAGTTTAGGTTCATGTTTAACCTGGTTTCAAACAACAGGTTCATGTATGACTCGAAGTTTAGGTTCATGTTTGACCTGGTTTCAAACAAAGGGTTCATGTCTGACTCGAAGTTTAGGTTCAGGTTTGACCTGGTTTCAAACGACGGGTTCATGTCTGACTCGAAGCTTAGGTTCATGTTTGACCTGGTTCAAATGATGGGTTCATGTCTGACTTGATGTTTAGGTTCATGTTTGACCTGGTTTCAAACAACGGGTTCATGTCTGACTCGAAGTTTAGGTTCATGTTTGACCTAGTTTCAAACAACGGGTTCATGTCTGACTCGAAGTTTAGGTTCATGTTTGACCTGGTTTCAAACAACGGGTTCATGTCTGACTCGAAGTTTAGGTTCATGTTTGACCTGGTTTCAAACAACGGGTTCATGTCTGACTCGAAGTTTAGGTTCATGTTTAACCTGGTTTCAAACAACAGGTTCATGTCTGACTCGAAGTTTAGGTTCATGTTTGACCTGGTTTCAAACAACGGGTTCATGTCTGACTCGAAGTTTAGGTTCAGGTTTGACCTGGTTTCAAACGACGGGTTCATGTCTGACTCGAAGCTTAGGTTCATGTTTGACCTGGTTCAAATGATGGGTTCATGTCTGACTCGAAGTTTAGGTTCATGTTTGACCTGGTTTCAAACAACGGGTTCATGTCTGACTCAAAGTTTAGGTTCATGTTTGACCTGGTTTCAAACGACGGGTTCATGTCTGACTTGATGTTTAGGATCATGTTTGACCTGGTTTCAAACAACGGGTTCATGTCTGACTCGAAGTTTAGGTTCATGTTTGACCTAGTTTCAAACAACGGGTTCATGTCTGACTCGAAGTTTAGGTTCATGTTTGACCTGGTTTCAAACAACGGGTTCATGTCTGACTCGAAGTTTAGGTTCATGTTTGACCTGGTTTCAAACAACAGGTTCATGTCTGACTCAAAGTTTAGGTTCAGGTTTGACCTGGTTTCAAACGACGGGTTCATGTCTGACTCGAAACTTAGGTTCATATTTGACCTGGTTCAAATGACGGGTTCATGTCTGACTCGATGTTTAGGTTCATGTTTGACCTAGTTTCAAACAACGGGTTCATGTCTGACTCGAAGTTTAGGTTCATGTTTAACCTGGTTTCAAACAACGGGTTCATGTCTGACTCAAAGTTTAGGTTCAGGTTTGACCTGGTTTCAAACGACGGGTTCATGTCTGACTCGAAACTTAGGTTCATATTTGACCTGGTTCAAATGACGGGTTCATGTCTGACTCGAAGTTTAGGTTCATGTTTGACCTGGTTTCAAACAACGGGTTCATGTCTGACTCAAAGTTTAGGTTCATGTTTGACCTGGTTTCAAACGACGGGTTCATGTCTGACTTGATGTTTAGGATCATGTTTGACCTGGTTTCAAACAACGGGTTCATGTCTGACTCGAAGTTTAGGTTCATGTTTGACCTAGTTTCAAACAACGGGTTCATGTCTGACTCGAAGTTTAGGTTCATGTTTGACCTGGTTTCAAACAACGGGTTCATGTCTGACTCGAAGTTTAGGTTCATGTTTGACCTAGTTTCAAACAACGGGTTCATGTCTGACTCGAAGTTTAGGTTCATGTTTGACCTGGTTTCAAACAACGGGTTCATGTCTGACTCGAAGTTTAGGTTCATGTTTGACCTGGTTTCAAACAACGGGTTCATGTCTGACTCGAAGTTTAGGTTCATGTTTGACCTGGTTTCAAACAACGCGTTCATGTCTGACTCGAAGTTTAGGTTCATGTTTGACCTAGTTTCAAACAACGGGTTCATGTCTGACTCGAAGTTTAAGTTCATGTTTGACCTGGTTTCAAACAACAGGTTCATGTCTGACTCAAAGTTTAGGTTCAGGTTTGACCTGGTTTCAAACGACGGGTTCATGTCTGACTCGAAACTTAGGTTCATATTTGACCTGGTTCAAATGACGGGTTCATGTCTGACTCGATGTTTAGGTTCATGTTTGACCTAGTTTCAAACAACGGGTTCATGTCTGACTCGAAGTTTAGGTTCATGTTTAACCTGGTTTCAAACAACGGGTTCATGTCTGACTCAAAGTTTAGGTTCAGGTTTGACCTGGTTTCAAACGACGGGTTCATGTCTGACTCGAAACTTAGGTTCATATTTGACCTGGTTCAAATGACGGGTTCATGTCTGACTCGAAGTTTAGGTTCATGTTTGACCTGGTTTCAAACAACGGGTTCATGTCTGACTCGAAGTTTAGGTTCATGTTTGACCTGGTTTCAAACAACGGGTTCATGTCTGACTCGAAGTTTAGGTTCATGTTTGACCTAGTTTCAAACAACGGGTTCATGTCTGACTCGAAGTTTAAGTTCATGTTTGACCTGGCTTCAAATGACGGGTTCATGTCTGGCTCGAAGTTTAGGTTCATGTTTGACCTGGTTTCAAACAACAGGTTCATGTCTGAGTCAAAGTTTAGGCTCGTGTTTGACCTGGTTTCAAACAACGGGTTCATGTCTGACTCGATGTTTAGGTTCAGGTTTGACCTGGTTTCAAACGACGGGTTCATGTCTGACTCGAAGCTTAGGTTCTTGTTTGACCTGGTTCAAATGACGGGTTCATGTCTGACTCGAAGTTTAGGTTCATGTTTGACCTGGTTTCAAACAACTGGTTCATGTCTGACTCGAAGTTTAGTTTCATGTTTGACCTGAGTTCCAACAACGGGTTAATGTCTGACTCGAAGTTTAGGTTCATGTTTGACCTGGTTTCAAACGACGGGTTCATGTCTGACTTGATGTTTAGGTTCATGTTTGTCCTGGTTTCAAACAACGGGGTCATGTCTGACTCGAAGTTTAGGTTCATGTTTGACCTAGTTTCAAACAACGGGTTCATGTCTGACTCGAAGTTTAGGTTCATGTTTGACCTGGTTTCAAACAACGGGTTCATGTCTGACTCGAAGTTTAAGTTCATGTTTGACCTAGCTTCAAATGACGGGTTCATGTCTGGCTCGAAGTTTAGGTTCATGTTTAACCTGGTTTCAAACAACAGGTTCATGTCTGACTCGAAGTTTAGGTTCATGTTTGACCTGGTTTCAAACAACGGGTTCATGTCTGACTCGAAGTTTAGGTTCAGGTTTGACCTGGTTTCAAACGACGGGTTCATGTCTGACTCGAAGCTTAGGTTCATGTTTGACCTGGTTCAAATGATGGGTTCATGTCTGACTCGAAGTTTAGGTTCATGTTTGACCTGGTTTCAAACAACGGGTTCACGTCTGACTCAAAGTTTAGGTTCATGTTTGACCTGGTTTCAAACGACGGGTTCATGTCTGACTTGATGTTTAGGATCATGTTTGACCTGGTTTCAAACAACGGGTTCATGTCTGACTCGAAGTTTAGGTTCATGTTTGACCTAGTTTCAAACAACGGGTTCATGTCTGACTCGAAGTTTAGGTTCATGTTTGACCTGGTTTCAAACAACGGGTTCATGTCTGACTCGAAGTTTAGGTTCATGTTTGACCTGGTTTCAAACAACAGGTTCATGTCTGACTCAAAGTTTAGGTTCAGGTTTGACCTGGTTTCAAATGACGGGTTCATGTCTGACTCGAAACTTAGGTTCATATTTGACCTGGTTCAAATGACGGGTTCATGTCTGACTCGATGTTTAGGTTCATGTTTGACCTAGTTTCAAACAACGGGTTCATGTCTGACTCGAAGTTTAGGTTCATGTTTAACCTGGTTTCAAACAACGGGTTCATGTCTGACTCAAAGTTTAGGTTCAGGTTTGACCTGGTTTCAAACGACGGGTTCATGTCTGACTCGAAACTTAGGTTCATATTTGACCTGGTTCAAATGACGGGTTCATGTCTGACTCGAAGTTTAGGTTCATGTTTGACCTGGTTTCAAACAACGGGTTCATGTCTGACTCGAAGTTTAGGTTCATGTTTGACCTAGTTTCAAACAACGGGTTCATGTCTGACTCGAAGTTTAGGTTCATGTTTGACCTGGTTTCAAACAACGGGTTCATGTCTGACTCGAAGTTTAGGTTCATGTTTGACCTGGTTTCAAACAACGGGTTCATGTCTGACTCGAAGTTTAGGTTCATGTTTGACCTGGTTTCAAACAACGCGTTCATGTCTGACTCGAAGTTTAGGTTCATGTTTGACCTAGTTTCAAACAACGGGTTCATGTCTGACTCGAAGTTTAAGTTCATGTTTGACCTGGTTTCAAACAACAGGTTCATGTCTGACTCAAAGTTTAGGTTCAGGTTTGACCTGGTTTCAAACGACGGGTTCATGTCTGACTCGAAACTTAGGTTCATATTTGACCTGGTTCAAATGACGGGTTCATGTCTGACTCGATGTTTAGGTTCATGTTTGACCTAGTTTCAAACAACGGGTTCATGTCTGACTCGAAGTTTAGGTTCATGTTTAACCTGGTTTCAAACAACGGGTTCATGTCTGACTCAAAGTTTAGGTTCAGGTTTGACCTGGTTTCAAACGACGGGTTCATGTCTGACTCGAAACTTAGGTTCATATTTGACCTGGTTCAAATGACGGGTTCATGTCTGACTCGATGTTTAGGTTCATGTTTGACCTAGTTTCAAACAACGGGTTCATGTCTGACTCGAAGTTTAGGTTCATGTTTAACCTGGTTTCAAACAACGGGTTCATGTCTGACTCAAAGTTTAGGTTCAGGTTTGACCTGGTTTCAAACGACGGGTTCATGTCTGACTCGAAACTTAGGTTCATATTTGACCTGGTTCAAATGACGGGTTCATGTCTGACTCGAAGTTTAGGTTCATGTTTGACCTGGTTTCAAACAACAGGTTCATGTCTGAGTCAAAGTTTAGGCTCGTGTTTGACCTGGTTTCAAACAACGGGTTCATGTCTGACTCGATGTTTAGGTTCAGGTTTGACCTGGTTTCAAACGACGGGTTCATGTCTGACTCGAAGCTTAGGTTCTTGTTTGACCTGGTTCAAATGACGGGTTCATGTCTGACTCGAAGTTTAGGTTCATGTTTGACCTGGTTTCAAACAACTGGTTCATGTCTGACTCGAAGTTTAGTTTCATGTTTGACCTGAGTTCCAACAACGGGTTAATGTCTGACTCGAAGTTTAGGTTCATGTTTGACCTGGTTTCAAACGACGGGTTCATGTCTGACTTGATGTTTAGGTTCATGTTTGTCCTGGTTTCAAACAACGGGGTCATGTCTGACTCGAAGTTTAGGTTCATGTTTGACCTAGTTTCAAACAACGGGTTCATGTCTGACTCGAAGTTTAGGTTCATGTTTGACCTGGTTTCAAACAACGGGTTCATGTCTGACTCGAAGTTTAAGTTCATGTTTGACCTAGCTTCAAATGACGGGTTCATGTCTGGCTCGAAGTTTAGGTTCATGTTTAACCTGGTTTCAAACAACAGGTTCATGTCTGACTCGAAGTTTAGGTTCATGTTTGACCTGGTTTCAAACAACGGGTTCATGTCTGACTCGAAGTTTAGGTTCAGGTTTGACCTGGTTTCAAACGACGGGTTCATGTCTGACTCGAAGCTTAGGTTCATGTTTGACCTGGTTCAAATGATGGGTTCATGTCTGATTCGAAGTTTAGGTTCATGTTTGACCTGGTTTCAAACAACGGGTTCACGTCTGACTCAAAGTTTAGGTTCATGTTTGACCTGGTTTCAAACGACGGGTTCATGTCTGACTTGATGTTTAGGATCATGTTTGACCTGGTTTCAAACAACGGGTTCATGTCTGACTCGAAGTTTAGGTTCATGTTTGACCTAGTTTCAAACAACGGGTTCATGTCTGACTCGAAGTTTAGGTTCATGTTTGACCTGGTTTCAAACAACGGGTTCATGTCTGACTCGAAGTTTAGGTTCATGTTTGACCTGGTTTCAAACAACAGGTTCATGTCTGACTCAAAGTTTAGGTTCAGGTTTGACCTGGTTTCAAATGACGGGTTCATGTCTGACTCGAAACTTAGGTTCATATTTGACCTGGTTCAAATGACGGGTTCATGTCTGACTCGATGTTTAGGTTCATGTTTGACCTAGTTTCAAACAACGGGTTCATGTCTGACTCGAAGTTTAGGTTCATGTTTAACCTGGTTTCAAACAACGGGTTCATGTCTGACTCAAAGTTTAGGTTCAGGTTTGACCTGGTTTCAAACGACGGGTTCATGTCTGACTCGAAACTTAGGTTCATATTTGACCTGGTTCAAATGACGGGTTCATGTCTGACTCGAAGTTTAGGTTCATGTTTGACCTGGTTTCAAACAACGGGTTCATGTCTGACTCGAAGTTTAGGTTCATGTTTGACCTAGTTTCAAACAACGGGTTCATGTCTGACTCGAAGTTTAGGTTCATGTTTGACCTGGTTTCAAACAACGGGTTCATGTCTGACTCGAAGTTTAGGTTCATGTTTGACCTGGTTTCAAACAACGGGTTCATGTCTGACTCGAAGTTTAGGTTCATGTTTGACCTGGTTTCAAACAACGCGTTCATGTCTGACTCGAAGTTTAGGTTCATGTTTGACCTAGTTTCAAACAACGGGTTCATGTCTGACTCGAAGTTTAAGTTCATGTTTGACCTGGTTTCAAACAACAGGTTCATGTCTGACTCAAAGTTTAGGTTCAGGTTTGACCTGGTTTCAAACGACGGGTTCATGTCTGACTCGAAACTTAGGTTCATATTTGACCTGGTTCAAATGACGGGTTCATGTCTGACTCGATGTTTAGGTTCATGTTTGACCTAGTTTCAAACAACGGGTTCATGTCTGACTCGAAGTTTAGGTTCATGTTTAACCTGGTTTCAAACAACGGGTTCATGTCTGACTCAAAGTTTAGGTTCAGGTTTGACCTGGTTTCAAACGACGGGTTCATGTCTGACTCGAAACTTAGGTTCATATTTGACCTGGTTCAAATGACGGGTTCATGTCTGACTCGATGTTTAGGTTCATGTTTGACCTAGTTTCAAACAACGGGTTCATGTCTGACTCGAAGTTTAGGTTCATGTTTAACCTGGTTTCAAACAACGGGTTCATGTCTGACTCAAAGTTTAGGTTCAGGTTTGACCTGGTTTCAAACGACGGGTTCATGTCTGACTCGAAACTTAGGTTCATATTTGACCTGGTTCAAATGACGGGTTCATGTCTGACTCGAAGTTTAGGTTCATGTTTGACCTGGTTTCAAACAACAGGTTCATGTCTGAGTCAAAGTTTAGGCTCGTGTTTGACCTGGTTTCAAACAACGGGTTCATGTCTGACTCGATGTTTAGGTTCAGGTTTGACCTGGTTTCAAACGACGGGTTCATGTCTGACTCGAAGCTTAGGTTCTTGTTTGACCTGGTTCAAATGACGGGTTCATGTCTGACTCGAAGTTTAGGTTCATGTTTGACCTGGTTTCAAACAACTGGTTCATGTCTGACTCGAAGTTTAGTTTCATGTTTGACCTGAGTTCCAACAACGGGTTAATGTCTGACTCGAAGTTTAGGTTCATGTTTGACCTGGTTTCAAACGACGGGTTCATGTCTGACTTGATGTTTAGGTTCATGTTTGTCCTGGTTTCAAACAACGGGGTCATGTCTGACTCGAAGTTTAGGTTCATGTTTGACCTAGTTTCAAACAACGGGTTCATGTCTGACTCGAAGTTTAGGTTCATGTTTGACCTGGTTTCAAACAACGGGTTCATGTCTGACTCGAAGTTTAAGTTCATGTTTGACCTAGCTTCAAATGACGGGTTCATGTCTGGCTCGAAGTTTAGGTTCATGTTTAACCTGGTTTCAAACAACAGGTTCATGTCTGACTCGAAGTTTAGGTTCATGTTTGACCTGGTTTCAAACAACGGGTTCATGTCTGACTCGAAGTTTAGGTTCAGGTTTGACCTGGTTTCAAACGACGGGTTCATGTCTGACTCGAAGCTTAGGTTCATGTTTGACCTGGTTCAAATGATGGGTTCATGTCTGACTCGAAGTTTAGGTTCATGTTTGACCTGGTTTCAAACAACGGGTTCACGTCTGACTCAAAGTTTAGGTTCATGTTTGACCTGGTTTCAAACGACGGGTTCATGTCTGACTTGATGTTTAGGATCATGTTTGACCTGGTTTCAAACAACGGGTTCATGTCTGACTCGAAGTTTAGGTTCATGTTTGACCTAGTTTCAAACAACGGGTTCATGTCTGACTCGAAGTTTAGGTTCATGTTTGACCTGGTTTCAAACAACGGGTTCATGTCTGACTCGAAGTTTAGGTTCATGTTTGACCTGGTTTCAAACAACAGGTTCATGTCTGACTCAAAGTTTAGGTTCAGGTTTGACCTGGTTTCAAATGACGGGTTCATGTCTGACTCGAAACTTAGGTTCATATTTGACCTGGTTCAAATGACGGGTTCATGTCTGACTCGATGTTTAGGTTCATGTTTGACCTAGTTTCAAACAACGGGTTCATGTCTGACTCGAAGTTTAGGTTCATGTTTAACCTGGTTTCAAACAACGGGTTCATGTCTGACTCAAAGTTTAGGTTCAGGTTTGACCTGGTTTCAAACGACGGGTTCATGTCTGACTCGAAACTTAGGTTCATATTTGACCTGGTTCAAATGACGGGTTCATGTCTGACTCGAAGTTTAGGTTCATGTTTGACCTGGTTTCAAACAACGGGTTCATGTCTGACTCGAAGTTTAGGTTCATGTTTGACCTAGTTTCAAACAACGGGTTCATGTCTGACTCGAAGTTTAGGTTCATGTTTGACCTGGTTTCAAACAACGGGTTCATGTCTGACTCGAAGTTTAGGTTCATGTTTGACCTGGTTTCAAACAACGGGTTCATGTCTGACTCGAAGTTTAGGTTCATGTTTGACCTGGTTTCAAACAACGCGTTCATGTCTGACTCGAAGTTTAGGTTCATGTTTGACCTAGTTTCAAACAACGGGTTCATGTCTGACTCGAAGTTTAAGTTCATGTTTGACCTGGTTTCAAACAACAGGTTCATGTCTGACTCAAAGTTTAGGTTCAGGTTTGACCTGGTTTCAAACGACGGGTTCATGTCTGACTCGAAACTTAGGTTCATATTTGACCTGGTTCAAATGACGGGTTCATGTCTGACTCGATGTTTAGGTTCATGTTTGACCTAGTTTCAAACAACGGGTTCATGTCTGACTCGAAGTTTAGGTTCATGTTTAACCTGGTTTCAAACAACGGGTTCATGTCTGACTCAAAGTTTAGGTTCAGGTTTGACCTGGTTTCAAACGACGGGTTCATGTCTGACTCGAAACTTAGGTTCATATTTGACCTGGTTCAAATGACGGGTTCATGTCTGACTCGATGTTTAGGTTCATGTTTGACCTAGTTTCAAACAACGGGTTCATGTCTGACTCGAAGTTTAGGTTCATGTTTAACCTGGTTTCAAACAACGGGTTCATGTCTGACTCAAAGTTTAGGTTCAGGTTTGACCTGGTTTCAAACGACGGGTTCATGTCTGACTCGAAACTTAGGTTCATATTTGACCTGGTTCAAATGACGGGTTCATGTCTGACTCGAAGTTTAGGTTCATGTTTGACCTGGTTTCAAACAACAGGTTCATGTCTGAGTCAAAGTTTAGGCTCGTGTTTGACCTGGTTTCAAACAACGGGTTCATGTCTGACTCGATGTTTAGGTTCAGGTTTGACCTGGTTTCAAACGACGGGTTCATGTCTGACTCGAAGCTTAGGTTCTTGTTTGACCTGGTTCAAATGACGGGTTCATGTCTGACTCGAAGTTTAGGTTCATGTTTGACCTGGTTTCAAACAACTGGTTCATGTCTGACTCGAAGTTTAGTTTCATGTTTGACCTGAGTTCCAACAACGGGTTAATGTCTGACTCGAAGTTTAGGTTCATGTTTGACCTGGTTTCAAACGACGGGTTCATGTCTGACTTGATGTTTAGGTTCATGTTTGTCCTGGTTTCAAACAACGGGGTCATGTCTGACTCGAAGTTTAGGTTCATGTTTGACCTAGTTTCAAACAACGGGTTCATGTCTGACTCGAAGTTTAGGTTCATGTTTGACCTGGTTTCAAACAACGGGTTCATGTCTGACTCGAAGTTTAAGTTCATGTTTGACCTAGCTTCAAATGACGGGTTCATGTCTGGCTCGAAGTTTAGGTTCATGTTTAACCTGGTTTCAAACAACAGGTTCATGTCTGACTCGAAGTTTAGGTTCATGTTTGACCTGGTTTCAAACAACGGGTTCATGTCTGACTCGAAGTTTAGGTTCAGGTTTGACCTGGTTTCAAACGACGGGTTCATGTCTGACTCGAAGCTTAGGTTCATGTTTGACCTGGTTCAAATGATGGGTTCATGTCTGACTCGAAGTTTAGGTTCATGTTTGACCTGGTTTCAAACAACGGGTTCACGTCTGACTCAAAGTTTAGGTTCATGTTTGACCTGGTTTCAAACGACGGGTTCATGTCTGACTTGATGTTTAGGATCATGTTTGACCTGGTTTCAAACAACGGGTTCATGTCTGACTCGAAGTTTAGGTTCATGTTTGACCTAGTTTCAAACAACGGGTTCATGTCTGACTCGAAGTTTAGGTTCATGTTTGACCTGGTTTCAAACAACGGGTTCATGTCTGACTCGAAGTTTAGGTTCATGTTTGACCTGGTTTCAAACAACAGGTTCATGTCTGACTCAAAGTTTAGGTTCAGGTTTGACCTGGTTTCAAATGACGGGTTCATGTCTGACTCGAAACTTAGGTTCATATTTGACCTGGTTCAAATGACGGGTTCATGTCTGACTCGATGTTTAGGTTCATGTTTGACCTAGTTTCAAACAACGGGTTCATGTCTGACTCGAAGTTTAGGTTCATGTTTAACCTGGTTTCAAACAACGGGTTCATGTCTGACTCAAAGTTTAGGTTCAGGTTTGACCTGGTTTCAAACGACGGGTTCATGTCTGACTCGAAACTTAGGTTCATATTTGACCTGGTTCAAATGACGGGTTCATGTCTGACTCGAAGTTTAGGTTCATGTTTGACCTGGTTTCAAACAACGGGTTCATGTCTGACTCGAAGTTTAGGTTCATGTTTGACCTAGTTTCAAACAACGGGTTCATGTCTGACTCGAAGTTTAGGTTCATGTTTGACCTGGTTTCAAACAACGGGTTCATGTCTGACTCGAAGTTTAGGTTCATGTTTGACCTGGTTTCAAACAACGGGTTCATGTCTGACTCGAAGTTTAGGTTCATGTTTGACCTGGTTTCAAACAACGCGTTCATGTCTGACTCGAAGTTTAGGTTCATGTTTGACCTAGTTTCAAACAACGGGTTCATGTCTGACTCGAAGTTTAAGTTCATGTTTGACCTGGTTTCAAACAACAGGTTCATGTCTGACTCAAAGTTTAGGTTCAGGTTTGACCTGGTTTCAAACGACGGGTTCATGTCTGACTCGAAACTTAGGTTCATATTTGACCTGGTTCAAATGACGGGTTCATGTCTGACTCGATGTTTAGGTTCATGTTTGACCTAGTTTCAAACAACGGGTTCATGTCTGACTCGAAGTTTAGGTTCATGTTTAACCTGGTTTCAAACAACGGGTTCATGTCTGACTCAAAGTTTAGGTTCAGGTTTGACCTGGTTTCAAACGACGGGTTCATGTCTGACTCGAAACTTAGGTTCATATTTGACCTGGTTCAAATGACGGGTTCATGTCTGACTCGATGTTTAGGTTCATGTTTGACCTAGTTTCAAACAACGGGTTCATGTCTGACTCGAAGTTTAGGTTCATGTTTAACCTGGTTTCAAACAACGGGTTCATGTCTGACTCAAAGTTTAGGTTCAGGTTTGACCTGGTTTCAAACGACGGGTTCATGTCTGACTCGAAACTTAGGTTCATATTTGACCTGGTTCAAATGACGGGTTCATGTCTGACTCGAAGTTTAGGTTCATGTTTGACCTGGTTTCAAACAACGGGTTCATGTCTGAGTCAAAGTTTAGGCTCGTGTTTGACCTGGTTTCAAACAACGGGTTCATGTCTGACTCGATGTTTAGGTTCAGGTTTGACCTGGTTTCAAACGACGGGTTCATGTCTGACTCGAAGCTTAGGTTCTTGTTTGACCTGGTTCAAATGACGGGTTCATGTCTGACTCGAAGTTTAGGTTCATGTTTGACCTGGTTTCAAACAACTGGTTCATGTCTGACTCGAAGTTTAGTTTCATGTTTGACCTGAGTTCCAACAACGGGTTAATGTCTGACTCGAAGTTTAGGTTCATGTTTGACCTGGTTTCAAACGACGGGTTCATGTCTGACTTGATGTTTAGGTTCATGTTTGTCCTGGTTTCAAACAACGGGGTCATGTCTGACTCGAAGTTTAGGTTCATGTTTGACCTAGTTTCAAACAACGGGTTCATGTCTGACTCGAAGTTTAGGTTCATGTTTGACCTGGTTTCAAACAACGGGTTCATGTCTGACTCGAAGTTTAAGTTCATGTTTGACCTAGCTTCAAACGACGGGTTCATGTCTGGCTCGAAGCTTAGGTTCTTGTTTGACCTGGTTCAAATGACGGGTTCATGTCTGACTCGAAGTTTAGGTTCATGTTTGACCTGGTTTCAAACAACTGGTTCATGTCTGACTCGAAGTTTAGTTTCATGTTTGACCTGAGTTCCAACAACGGGTTAATGTCTGACTCGAAGTTTAGGTTCATGTTTGACCTGGTTTCAAACGACGGGTTCATGTCTGACTTGATGTTTAGGTTCATGTTTGTCCTGGTTTCAAACAACGGGTTCATGTCTGACTCGAAGTTTAGGTTCATGTTTGACCTAGTTTCAAACAACGGGTTCATGTCTGACTCGAAGTTTAGGTTCATGTTTGACCTGGTTTCAAACAACGGATTCATGTCTGACTCGAAGTTTAGGTTCATGTTTGACCTGGTTTCAAACAACGGGTTCATGTCTGACTCGAAGTTTAGGTTCATGTTTGACCTGGTTTCAAACAACGCGTTCATGTCTGACTCGAAGTTTAGGTTCATGTTTGACCTAGTTTCAAACAACGGGTTCATGTCTGACTCGAAGTTTAAGTTCATGTTTGACCTGGTTTCAAACAACAGGTTCATGTCTGACTCAAAGTTTAGGTTCAGGTTTGACCTGGTTTCAAACGACGGGTTCATGTCTGACTCGAAACTTAGGTTCATATTTGACCTGGTTCAAATGACGGGTTCATGTCTGACTCGATGTTTAGGTTCATGTTTGACCTAGTTTCAAACAACGGGTTCATGTCTGACTCGAAGTTTAGGTTCATGTTTAACCTGGTTTCAAACAACGGGTTCATGTCTGACTCAAAGTTTAGGTTCAGGTTTGACCTGGTTTCAAACGACGGGTTCATGTCTGACTCGAAACTTAGGTTCATATTTGACCTGGTTCAAATGACGGGTTCATGTCTGACTCGAAGTTTAGGTTCATGTTTGACCTAGTTTCAAACAACGGGTTCATGTCTGACTCGAAGTTTAGGTTCATGTTTGACCTGGTTTCAAACAACGGGTTCATGTCTGACTCGAAGTTTAGGTTCATGTTTGACCTAGTTTCAAACAACGGGTTCATGTCTGACTCGAAGTTTAGGTTCATGTTTGACCTGGTTTCAAACAACGGGTTCATGTCTGACTCGAAGTTTAGGTTCATGTTTGACCTGGTTTCAAACAACGGGTTCATGTCTGACTCGAAGTTTAGGTTCATGTTTGACCTGGTTTCAAACAACGCGTTCATGTCTGACTCGAAGTTTAGGTTCATGTTTGACCTAGTTTCAAACAACGGGTTCATGTCTGACTCGAAGTTTAAGTTCATGTTTGACCTGGTTTCAAACAACAGGTTCATGTCTGACTCAAAGTTTAGGTTCAGGTTTGACCTGGTTTCAAACGACGGGTTCATGTCTGACTCGAAACTTAGGTTCATATTTGACCTGGTTCAAATGACGGGTTCATGTCTGACTCGATGTTTAGGTTCATGTTTGACCTAGTTTCAAACAACGGGTTCATGTCTGACTCGAAGTTTAGGTTCATGTTTAACCTGGTTTCAAACAACGGGTTCATGTCTGACTCAAAGTTTAGGTTCAGGTTTGACCTGGTTTCAAACGACGGGTTCATGTCTGACTCGAAACTTAGGTTCATATTTGACCTGGTTCAAATGACGGGTTCATGTCTGACTCGAAGTTTAGGTTCATGTTTGACCTGGTTTCAAACAACGGGTTCATGTCTGACTCGAAGTTTAGGTTCATGTTTGACCTGGTTTCAAACAACGGGTTCATGTCTGACTCGAAGTTTAGGTTCATGTTTGACCTAGTTTCAAACAACGGGTTCATGTCTGACTCGAAGTTTAAGTTCATGTTTGACCTGGCTTCAAATGACGGGTTCATGTCTGGCTCGAAGTTTAGGTTCATGTTTGACCTGGTTTCAAACAACAGGTTCATGTCTGAGTCAAAGTTTAGGCTCGTGTTTGACCTGGTTTCAAACAACGGGTTCATGTCTGACTCGATGTTTAGGTTCAGGTTTGACCTGGTTTCAAACGACGGGTTCATGTCTGACTCGAAGCTTAGGTTCTTGTTTGACCTGGTTCAAATGACGGGTTCATGTCTGACTCGAAGTTTAGGTTCATGTTTGACCTGGTTTCAAACAACTGGTTCATGTCTGACTCGAAGTTTAGTTTCATGTTTGACCTGAGTTCCAACAACGGGTTAATGTCTGACTCGAAGTTTAGGTTCATGTTTGACCTGGTTTCAAACGACGGGTTCATGTCTGACTTGATGTTTAGGTTCATGTTTGTCCTGGTTTCAAACAACGGGGTCATGTCTGACTCGAAGTTTAGGTTCATGTTTGACCTAGTTTCAAACAACGGGTTCATGTCTGACTCGAAGTTTAGGTTCATGTTTGACCTGGTTTCAAACAACGGGTTCATGTCTGACTCGAAGTTTAAGTTCATGTTTGACCTAGCTTCAAATGACGGGTTCATGTCTGGCTCGAAGTTTAGGTTCATGTTTAACCTGGTTTCAAACAACAGGTTCATGTCTGACTCGAAGTTTAGGTTCATGTTTGACCTGGTTTCAAACAACGGGTTCATGTCTGACTCGAAGTTTAGGTTCAGGTTTGACCTGGTTTCAAACGACGGGTTCATGTCTGACTCGAAGCTTAGGTTCATGTTTGACCTGGTTCAAATGATGGGTTCATGTCTGACTCGAAGTTTAGGTTCATGTTTGACCTGGTTTCAAACAACGGGTTCACGTCTGACTCAAAGTTTAGGTTCATGTTTGACCTGGTTTCAAACGACGGGTTCATGTCTGACTTGATGTTTAGGATCATGTTTGACCTGGTTTCAAACAACGGGTTCATGTCTGACTCGAAGTTTAGGTTCATGTTTGACCTAGTTTCAAACAACGGGTTCATGTCTGACTCGAAGTTTAGGTTCATGTTTGACCTGGTTTCAAACAACGGGTTCATGTCTGACTCGAAGTTTAGGTTCATGTTTGACCTGGTTTCAAACAACAGGTTCATGTCTGACTCAAAGTTTAGGTTCAGGTTTGACCTGGTTTCAAATGACGGGTTCATGTCTGACTCGAAACTTAGGTTCATATTTGACCTGGTTCAAATGACGGGTTCATGTCTGACTCGATGTTTAGGTTCATGTTTGACCTAGTTTCAAACAACGGGTTCATGTCTGACTCGAAGTTTAGGTTCATGTTTAACCTGGTTTCAAACAACGGGTTCATGTCTGACTCAAAGTTTAGGTTCAGGTTTGACCTGGTTTCAAACGACGGGTTCATGTCTGACTCGAAACTTAGGTTCATATTTGACCTGGTTCAAATGACGGGTTCATGTCTGACTCGAAGTTTAGGTTCATGTTTGACCTGGTTTCAAACAACGGGTTCATGTCTGACTCGAAGTTTAGTTTCATGTTTGACCTGAGTTCCAACAACGGGTTCATGTCTGACTCGAAGTTTAGGTTCATGTTTGACCTGGTTTCAAACGACGGGTTCATGTCTGACTTGATGTTTAGGTTCATGTTTGTCCTGGTTTCAAACAACGAGTTCATGTCTGACTCGAAGTTTCTGGTTCATGTTTGACCTAGTTTCAAACAACGGGTTCATGTCTGACTCGAAGTTTAGGTTCATGTTTGACTTGGTTTCAAACAACGGGTTCATGTCTGACTCGAAGTTTAAGTTCATGTTTGACCTGGCTTCAAATGACGGGTTCATGTCTGACTCGAAGTTTAGGTCCATGTTTGACCTGGTTTCAAACAACAGGTTCATGTCTGACTCGAAGTTTAGGTTCAGGTTTGACCTGGTTTCAAACGACGGGTTCATGTCTGACTCGAAGCTTAGGTTCATGTTTGACCTGGTTTCAAACAACAGGTTCATGTCTGACTCAAAGTTTAGGTTCAGGTTTGACCTGGTTTCAAACGACGGGTTCATGTCTGACTCGAAACTTAGGTTCATATTTGACCTGGTTCAAATGACGGGTTCATGTCTGACTCGAAGTTTAGGTTCATGTTTGACCTAGTTTCAAACAACGGGTTCATGTCTGACTCGAAGTTTAAGTTCATGTTTGACCTAGCTTCAAATGACGGGTTCATGTCTGGCTCGAAGTTTAGGTTCATGTTTAACCTGGTTTCAAACAACAGGTTCATGTCTGACTCGAAGTTTAGGTTCATGTTTGACCTGGTTTCAAACAACGGGTTCATGTCTGACTCGAAGTTTAGGTTCAGGTTTGACCTGGTTTCAAACGACGGGTTCATGTCTGACTCGAAGCTTAGGTTCATGTTTGACCTGGTTCAAATGATGGGTTCATGTCTGACTCGAAGTTTAGGTTCATGTTTGACCTGGTTTCAAACAACGGGTTCACGTCTGACTCAAAGTTTAGGTTCATGTTTGACCTGGTTTCAAACGACGGGTTCATGTCTGACTTGATGTTTAGGATCATGTTTGACCTGGTTTCAAACAACGGGTTCATGTCTGACTCGAAGTTTAGGTTCATGTTTGACCTAGTTTCAAACAACGGGTTCATGTCTGACTCGAAGTTTAGGTTCATGTTTGACCTGGTTTCAAACAACGGGTTCATGTCTGACTCGAAGTTTAGGTTCATGTTTGACCTGGTTTCAAACAACAGGTTCATGTCTGACTCAAAGTTTAGGTTCAGGTTTGATCTGGTTTCAAATGACGGGTTCATGTCTGACTCGAAACTTAGGTTCATATTTGACCTGGTTCAAATGACGGGTTCATGTCTGACTCGATGTTTAGGTTCATGTTTGACCTAGTTTCAAACAACGGGTTCATGTCTGACTCGAAGTTTAGGTTCATGTTTAACCTGGTTTCAAACAACGGGTTCATGTCTGACTCAAAGTTTAGGTTCAGGTTTGACCTGGTTTCAAACGACGGGTTCATGTCTGACTCGAAACTTAGGTTCATATTTGACCTGGTTCAAATGACGGGTTCATGTCTGACTCGAAGTTTAGGTTCATGTTTGACCTGGTTTCAAACAACGGGTTCATGTCTGACTCGAAGTTTAGTTTCATGTTTGACCTGAGTTCCAACAACGGGTTCATGTCTGACTCGAAGTTTAGGTTCATGTTTGACCTGGTTTCAAACGACGGGTTCATGTCTGACTTGATGTTTAGGTTCATGTTTGTCCTGGTTTCAAACAACGAGTTCATGTCTGACTCGAAGTTTCTGGTTCATGTTTGACCTAGTTTCAAACAACGGGTTCATGTCTGACTCGAAGTTTAGGTTCATGTTTGACTTGGTTTCAAACAACGGGTTCATGTCTGACTCGAAGTTTAAGTTCATGTTTGACCTGGCTTCAAATGACGGGTTCATGTCTGACTCGAAGTTTAGGTCCATGTTTGACCTGGTTTCAAACAACAGGTTCATGTCTGACTCGAAGTTTAGGTTCAGGTTTGACCTGGTTTCAAACGACGGGTTCATGTCTGACTCGAAGCTTAGGTTCATGTTTGACCTGGTTTCAAACAACAGGTTCATGTCTGACTCAAAGTTTAGGTTCAGGTTTGACCTGGTTTCAAACGACGGGTTCATGTCTGACTCGAAACTTAGGTTCATATTTGACCTGGTTCAAATGACGGGTTCATGTCTGACTCGATGTTTAGGTTCATGTTTGACCTGGTTTCAAACAACGGGTTCATGTCTGACTCGAAGTTTAGGTTCATGTTTAACCTGGTTTCAAACAACGGGTTCATGTCTGAATCAAAGTTTAGGTTCAGGTTTGACCTGGTTTCAAACGACGGGTTCATGTCTGACTCGAAACTTAGGTTCATATTTGACCTGGTTCAAATGACGGGTTCATGTCTGACTCGAAGTTTAGGTTCATGTTTGACCTGGTTTCAAACAAAGGGTTCATGTCTGACTCGAAGTTTAGGTTCAGGTTTGACCTGGTTTCAAACGACGGGTTCATGTCTGACTCGAAGCTTAGGTTCATGTTTGACCTGGTTCAAATGATGGGTTCATGTCTGACTCGAAGTTTAGGTTCATGTTTGACCTGGTTTCAAACAACGGGTTCATGTCTGACTCAAAGTTTAGGTTCATGTTTGACCTGGTTTCAAACGACGGGTTCATGTCTGACTTGATGTTTAGGTTCATGTTTGACCTGGTTTCAAACAACGGGTTCATGTCTGACTCGAAGTTTAGGTTCATGTTTGACCTAGTTTCAAACAACGGGTTCATGTCTGACTCGAAGTTTAGGTTCATGTTTGACCTGGTTTCAAACAACGGGTTCATGTCTGACTCGAAGTTTAGGTTCATGTTTGACCTGGTTTCAAACAACGGGTTCATGTCTGACTCGAAGTTTAAGTTCATGTTTGACCTGGCTTCAAATGACGGGTTCATGTCTGGCTCGAAGTTTAGGTTCATGTTTGACCTGGTTTCAAACAACAGGTTCATGTCTGAGTCAAAGTTTAGGCTCGTGTTTGACCTGGTTTCAAACAACGGGTTCATGTCTGACTCGATGTTTAGGTTCAGGTTTGACCTGGTTTCAAACGACGGGTTCATGTCTGACTCGAAGCTTAGGTTCTTGTTTGACCTGGTTCAAATGACGGGTTCATGTCTGACTCGAAGTTTAGGTTCATGTTTGACCTGGTTTCAAACAACTGGTTCATGTCTGACTCGAAGTTTAGTTTCATGTTTGACCTGAGTTCCAACAACGGGTTAATGTCTGACTCGAAGTTTAGGTTCATGTTTGACCTGGTTTCAAACGACGGGTTCATGTCTGACTTGATGTTTAGGTTCATGTTTGTCCTGGTTTCAAACAACGGGGTCATGTCTGACTCGAAGTTTAGGTTCATGTTTGACCTAGTTTCAAACAACGGGTTCATGTCTGACTCGAAGTTTAGGTTCATGTTTGACCTGGTTTCAAACAACGGGTTCATGTCTGACTCGAAGTTTAAGTTCATGTTTGACCTAGCTTCAAATGACGGGTTCATGTCTGGCTCGAAGTTTAGGTTCATGTTTAACCTGGTTTCAAACAACAGGTTCATGTCTGACTCGAAGTTTAGGTTCATGTTTGACCTGGTTTCAAACAACGGGTTCATGTCTGACTCGAAGTTTAGGTTCAGGTTTGACCTGGTTTCAAACGACGGGTTCATGTCTGACTCGAAGCTTAGGTTCATGTTTGACCTGGTTCAAATGATGGGTTCATGTCTGACTCGAAGTTTAGGTTCATGTTTGACCTGGTTTCAAACAACGGGTTCATGTCTGACTCAAAGTTTAGGTTCATGTTTGACCTGGTTTCAAACGACGGGTTCATGTCTGACTTGATGTTTAGGTTCATGTTTGACCTGGTTTCAAACAACGGGTTCATGTCTGACTCGAAGTTTAGGTTCATGTTTGACCTAGTTTCAAACAACGGGTTCATGTCTGACTCGAAGTTTAGGTTCATGTTTGACCTGGTTTCAAACAACGGGTTCATGTCTGACTCGAAGTTTAGGTTCATGTTTGACCTGGTTTCAAACAACAGGTTCATGTCTGACTCAAAGTTTAGGTTCAGGTTTGACCTGGTTTCAAACGACGGGTTCATGTCTGACTCGAAACTTAGGTTCATATTTGACCTGGTTCAAATGATGGGTTCATGTCTGACTCGATGTTTAGGTTCATGTTTGACCTAGTTTCAAACAACGGGTTCATGTCTGACTCGAAGTTTAGGTTCATGTTTAACCTGGTTTCAAACAACGGGTTCATGTCTGACTCAAAGTTTAGGTTCAGGTTTGACCTGGTTTCAAACGACGGGTTCATGTCTGACTCGAAACTTAGGTTCATATTTGACCTGGTTCAAATGACGGGTTCATGTCTGACTCGAAGTTTAGGTTCATGTTTGACCTGGTTTCAAACAACGGGTTCATGTCTGACTCGAAGTTTAGTTTCATGTTTGACCTGAGTTCCAACAACGGGTTCATGTCTGACTCGAAGTTTAGGTTCATGTTTGACCTGGTTTCAAACGACGGGTTCATGTCTGACTTGATGTTTAGGTTCATGTTTGTCCTGGTTTCAAACAACGAGTTCATGTCTGACTCGAAGTTTAGGTTCATGTTTGACCTATTTTCAAACAACGGGTTCATGTCTGACTCGAAGTTTAGGTTCATGTTTGACTTGGTTTCAAACAACGGGTTCATGTCTGACTCGAAGTTTAAGTTCATGTTTGACCTGGCTTCAAATGACGGGTTCATGTCTGACTCGAAGTTTAGGTCCATGTTTGACCTGGTTTCAAACAACAGGTTCATGTCTGACTCGAAGTTTAGGTTCAGGTTTGACCTGGTTTCAAACGACGGGTTCATGTCTGACTCGAAGCTTAGGTTCATGTTTGACCTGGTTTCAAACAACAGGTTCATGTCTAACTCAAAGTTTAGGTTCAGGTTTGACCTGGTTTCAAACGACGGGTTCATGTCTGACTCGAAACTTAGGTTCATATTTGACCTGGTTCAAATGACGGGTTCATGTCTGACTCGATGTTTAGGTTCATGTTTGACCTGGTTTCAAACAACGGGTTCATGTCTGACTCGAAGTTTAGGTTCATGTTTAACCTGGTTTCAAACAACGGGTTCATGTCTGACTCAAAGTTTAGGTTCAGGTTTGACCTGGTTTCAAATGACGGGTTCATGTCTGACTCGAAACTTAGGTTCATATTTGACCTGGTTCAAATGACGGGTTCATGTCTGACTCGAAGTTTAGGTTCATGTTTGACCTGGTTTCAAACAACGGGTTCATGTCTGACTCGAAGTTTAGTTTCATGTTTGACCTGAGTTCCAACAACGGGTTCATGTCTGACTCGAAGTTTAGGTTCATGTTTGACCTGGTTTCAAACGACGGGTTCATGTCTGACTTGATGTTTAGGTTCATGTTTGTCCTGGTTTCAAACAACGAGTTCATGTCTGACTCGAAGTTTAGGTTCATGTTTTACCTAGTTTCAAACAACGGGTTCATGTCTGACTCGAAGTTTAGGTTCATGTTTGACTTGGTTTCAAACAACGGGTTCATGTCTGACTCGAAGTTTAAGTTCATGTTTGACCTGGCTTCAAATGACGGGTTCATGTCTGACTCGAAGTTTAGGTTCATGTTTGACCTGGTTTCAAACAACAGGTTCATGTCTGACTCGAAGTTTAGGTTCAGGTTTGACCTGGTTTTAAACGACGGGTTCATGTCTGACTCGAAGCTTAGGTTCATGTTTGACCTGGTTCAAATGACGGGTTCATGTCTGACTCGAAGTTTAGGTTCATGTTTGACCTGGTTTCAAACAACGGGTTCATGTCTGAATCAAAGTTAAGTTTCATGTTTGACCTGGTTTCAAACGACGGGTTCATGTCTGACTTGATGTTTAGGTTCATGTTTGACCTGGTTTCAAGCAACGGGTTCATGTCTGACTCGAAGTTTCGGTTCATGTTTGAACTAGTTTCAAACAACGGGTTCATGTCTGACTCGAAGTTTAGGTTCATGTTTGACCTGGTTTCAAACAACGGGTTCATGTCTGACTCGAAGTTTAAGTTCATGTTTGACCTGGCTTCGAATGACGGGTTCATGTCTGACTCGACGTTTAGGATCATGTTTGACCTGGTTTCAAACAACGGGTTCATGTCTGACTCGAAGTTTAGGTTCATGTTTGACCTTGTTTCAAACGACGGGTTCATGTCTGACTCGATGTTTAGGTTCATGTTTGACCTGGTTTCAAACAACGGGTTCATGTGTGACTCGAAGTTTAGGTTCATGTTTGACCTAGTTTCAAACAACGGGTTCATGTCTGACTCGAAGTTTAGGTTCATGTTTGACCTGGTTTCAAACAACGGGTTCATGTCTGACTTGATATTTAGGTTCATGTTTTTCCTCGTTTCAAACAACGGGTTCATGTCTGACTCGAAGTTTAGGTTCATGTTTGACCTAGTTTCAAACAACGGGTTCACGTCTGACTCGAAGTCTAGGTTCATGTTTGACCTGGTTTCAAACAAAGGGTTCATGTCTGACTCGAAGTTTAAGTTCATGTTTGACCTGGCTTCAAATGACGGGTTCATGTCTGACTAGAAGTTTAGGTTCATGTTTGACCTGGTTTCAAACAACAGGTTCATGTCTGACTCGAAGTTAAGGTTCATGTTTAACCTAGTTTCAAACAACGGGTTCATGTCTGACTCAAAGTTTAGGTTCAGGTTTGACCTGGTTTCAAACGACGGCTTCATGTCTGACTCGAAGCTTAGGTTCTTGTTTGACCTGGTTCAAATGACGGGTTCATGTCTGACTCGAAGTTTAGGTTCATGTTTGACCTGGTTTCAAACAACTGGTTCATGTCTGACTCGAAGTTTAGTTTCATGTTTGACCTGAGTTCCAACAACGGGTTAATGTCTGACTCGAAGTTTAGGTTCATGTTTGACCTGGTTTCAAACGACGGGTTCATGTCTGACTCGAAGTTTAGGTTCATGTTTGACCTGGTTTCAAACGACGGGTTCATGTCTGACTCGAAGCTTAGGTTCTTGTTTGACCTGGTTCAAATGACGGGTTCATGTCTGACTCGAAGTTTAGGTTCATGTTTGACCTGGTTTCAAACAACTGGTTCATGTCTGACTCGAAGTTTAGTTTCATGTTTGACCTGAGTTCCAACAACGGGTTAATGTCTGACTCGAAGTTTAGGTTCATGTTTGACCTGGTTTCAAACAACGGGTTCATGTCTGACTCGAAGTTTAGGTTCATGTTTGACCTGGTTTCAAACAACGGGTTCATGTCTGACTCGAAGTTTAAGTTCATGTTTGACTTGGCTTCAAATGATGGGTTCATGTCTGGCTCGAAGTTTAGGTTCATGTTTAACCTGGTTTCAAACAACAGGTTCATGTCTGACTCGAAGTTTAGGTTCATGTTTGACCTGGTTTCAAACAAAGGGTTCATGTCTGACTCGAAGTTTAGGTTCAGGTTTGACCTGGTTTCAAACGACGGGTTCATGTCTGACTCGAAGCTTAGGTTCATGTTTGACCTGGTTCAAATGATGGGTTCATGTCTGACTCGAAGTTTAGGTTCATGTTTGACCTGGTTTCAAACAACGGGTTCATGTCTGACTCAAAGTTTAGGTTCATGTTTGACCTGGTTTCAAACAACGGGTTCATGTCTGACTTGATGTTTAGGTTCATGTTTGACCTGGTTTCAAACAACGGGTTCATGTCTGACTCGAAGTTTAGGTTCATGTTTGACCTAGTTTCAAACAACGGGTTCATGTCTGACTCGAAGTTTAGGTTCATGTTTGACCTGGTTTCAAACAACGGGTTCATGTCTGACTCGAAGTTTAGGTTCATGTTTGACCTGGTTTCAAACAACGGGTTCATGTCTGACTCGAAGTTTAAGTTCATGTTTGACCTGGCTTCAAATGACGGGTTCATGTCTGGCTCGAAGTTTAGGTTCATGTTTGACCTGGTTTCAAACAACAGGTTCATGTCTGAGTCAAAGTTTAGGCTCGTGTTTGACCTGGTTTCAAACAACGGGTTCATGTCTGACTCGATGTTTAGGTTCAGGTTTGACCTGGTTTTAAACAACGGGTTCATGTCTGACTCGAAGCTTAGGTTCTTGTTTGACCTGGTTCAAATGACGGGTTCATGTCTGACTCGAAGTTTAGGTTCATGTTTGACCTGGTTTCAAACAACTGGTTCATGTCTGACTCGAAGTTTAGTTTCATGTTTGACCTGAGTTCCAACAACGGGTTAATGTCTGACTCGAAGTTTAGGTTCATGTTTGACCTGGTTTCAAACGACGGGTTCATGTCTGACTTGATGTTTAGGTTCATGTTTGTCCTGGTTTCAAACAACGGGGTCATGTCTGACTCGAAGTTTAGGTTCATGTTTGACCTAGTTTCAAACAACGGGTTCATGTCTGACTCGAAGTTTAGGTTCATGTTTGACCTGGTTTCAAACAACGGGTTCATGTCTGACTCGAAGTTTAAGTTCATGTTTGACCTAGCTTCAAATGACGGGTTCATGTCTGGCTCGAAGTTTAGGTTCATGTTTAACCTGGTTTCAAACAACAGGTTCATGTCTGACTCGAAGTTTAGGTTCATGTTTGACCTGGTTTCAAACAACGGGTTCATGTCTGACTCGAAGTTTAGGTTCAGGTTTGACCTGGTTTCAAACGACGGGTTCATGTCTGACTCAAAGCTTAGGTTCATGTTTGACCTGGTTCAAATGATGGGTTCATGTCTGACTCGAAGTTTAGGTTCATGTTTGACCTGGTTTCAAACAACGGGTTCATGTCTGACTCAAAGTTTAGGTTCATGTTTGACCTGGTTTCAAACGACGGGTTCATGTCTGACTTGATGTTTAGGTTCATGTTTGACCTGGTTTCAAACAACGGGTTCATGTCTGACTCGAAGTTTAGGTTCATGTTTGACCTAGTTTCAAACAACGGGTTCATGTCTGACTCGAAGTTTAGGTTCATGTTTGACCTGGTTTCAAACAACAGGTTCATGTCTGACTCGAAGTTAAGGTTCATGTTTAACCTAGTTTCAAACAACGGGTTCATGTCTGACTCAAAGTTTAGGTTCAGGTTTGACCTGGTTTCAAACGACGGCTTCATGTCTGACTCGAAGCTTAGGTTCTTGTTTGACCTGGTTTCAAACAACGGGTTCATGTCTGAATCAAAGTTAAGTTTCATGTTTGACCTGGTTTCAAACGACGGGTTCATGTCTGACTTGATGTTTAGGTTCATGTTTGACCTGGTTTCAAACAACGGGTTCATGTCTGACTCGAAGTTTAGGTTCAGGTTTGACCTGGTTTCAAACGACGGGTTCATGTCTGACTCGAAGCTTAGGTTCATGTTTGACCTGGGTCAAATGATGGGTTCATGTCTGACTTGAAGTTTAGGTTCACGTTTGACCTGGTTTCAAACAACGGGTTCATGTCTGACTCAAAGTTTAGGTTCATGTTTGACCTGGTTTCAAACGACGGGTTCATGTCTGACTTGATGTTTAGGTTCATGTTTGACCTGGTTTCAAACAACGGGTTCATGTCTGACTCGAAGTTTAGGTTCATGTTTGACCTAGTTTCAAACAACGGGTTCATGTCTGACTCGAAGTTTAGGTTCATGTTTGACCTGGTTTCAAACAACGGGTTCATGTCTGACTCGAAGTTTAGGTTCATGTTTGACCTGGTTTCAAACAACAGGTTCATGTCTGACTCGAAGTTTAGGTTCATGTTTGACCTAGTTTCAAACAACGGGTTCATGTCTGACTCGAAGTTTAGGTTCATGTTTGACCTGGTTTCAAACAACGGGTTCATGTCTGACTCGAAGTTTAGGTTCATGTTTGACCTGGTTTCAAACAACAGGTTCATGTCTGACTCGAAGTTAAGGTTCATGTTTAACCTAGTTTCAAACAACGGGTTCATGTCTGACTGAAAGTTTAGGTTCAGGTTTGACCTGGTTTCAAACGACGGCTTCATGTCTGACTCGAAGTTTAGGTTCATGTTTGACCTGGTTTCAAACAACGGGTTCATGTCTGAATCAAAGTTAAGTTTCATGTTTGACCTGGTTTCAAACGACGGGTTCATGTCTAACTTGATGTTTAGGTTCATGTTTGACCTGGTTTCAAGCAACGGGTTCATGTCTGACTCGAAGTTTAGGTTCATGTTTGACCTGGTTTCAAACAACGGGTTCATGTCTGACTCGAAGTTTAGGTTCATGTTTGACCTGGTTTCAAACAACAGGTTCATGTCTGACTCGAAGTTAAGGTTCATGTTTAACCTAGTTTCAAACAACGGGTTCATGTCTGACTGAATGTTTAGGTTCAGGTTTGACCTGGTTTCAAACGACGGCTTCATGTCTGACTCGAAGTTTAGGTTCATGTTTGACCTAGTTTCAAACAACGGGTTCATGTCTGACTCGAAGTTTAGGTTCATGTTTGACCTGGTTTCAAACAACGGGTTCATGTGTGACTCGAAGTTTAGGGTCATGTTTGACCTAGTTTCAAACAATGGGTTCATGTCTGACTCGAAGTTTAGGTTCATGTTTGACCTGGTTTCAAACAACGGGTTCATGTCTGACTTGATGTTTAGGTTCATGTTTGTCCTCGTTTCAAACAACGGGTTCATGTCAGACTCGAAGTTTAGGTTCATGTTTGACCTAGTTTCAAACAACGGGTTCATGTCTGACTCGAAGTCTAGGTTCATGTTTGACCTGGTTTCAAACAAAGGGTTCATGTCTGACTCGAAGTTTAAGTTCATGTTTGACCTGGCTTCAAATGACGGGTTCATGTCTGACTCGAAGTTTAGGTTCATGTTTGACCTGGTTTCAAACAACAGGTTCATGTCTGACTCGAAGTTAAGGTTCATGTTTAACCTAGTTTCAAACAACGGGTTCATGTCTGACTCAAAGTTTAGGTTCAGGTTTGACCTGGTTTCAAACGACGGCTTCATGTCTGACTCGAAGCTTAGGTTCTTGTTTGACCTGGTTCAAATGACGGGTTCATGTCTGACTCGAAGTTTAGGTTCATGTTTGACCTGGTTTCAAACAACTGGTTCATGTCTGACTCGAAGTTTAGTTTCATGTTTGACCTGAGATCCAACAACGGGTTAATGTCTGACTCGAAGTTTAGGTTCATGTTTGACCTGGTTTCAAACGACGGGTTCATGTCTGACTTGATGTTTAGGTTCATGTTTGTCCTGGTTTCAAACAACGGGTTCATGTCTGACTCGAAGTTTAGGTTCATGTTTGACCTAGTTTCAAACAACGGGTTCATGTCTGACTCGAAGTTTAGGTTCATGTTTGACCTGGTTTCAAACAACGAGTTCATGTCTGACTCGAAGTTTAAGTTCATGTTTGACCTGGCTTCAAATGACGGGTTCATGTCTGGCTCGAAGTTTAGGTTCATGTTTGACCTGGTTTCAAACAACAGGTTCATGTCTGAGTCAAAGTTTAGGCTCGTGTTTGACCTGGTTTCAAACAACGGGTTCATGTCTGACTCGATGTTTAGGTTCAGGTTTGACCTGGTTTCAAACGACGGGTTCATGTCTGACTCGAAGCTTAGGTTCTTGTTTAACCTGGTTCAAATGACGGGTTAATGTCTGGCTCGAAGTTTAGGTTCATGTTTGACCTGGTTTCAAACAACGGGTTCATGTCTGACTCAAAGTTTAGGTTCATGTTTGACCTGGTTTCAAACGACGGGTTCATGTCTGACTTGATGTTTAGGTTCATGTTTGACCTGGTTTCAAACAACGGGTTCATGTCTGACTCGAAGTTTAGGTTCATGTTTGACCTAGTTTCAAACAACGGGTTCATGTCTGACTCGAAGTTTAGGTTCATGTTTGACCTGGTTTCAAACAACGGGTTCATGTCTGAATCAAAGTTAAGTTTCATGTTTGACCTGGTTTCAAACGACGGGTTCATGTCTGACTTGATGTTTAGGTTCATGTTTGACCTGGTTTCAAGCAACGGGTTCATGTCTGACTCGAAGTTTCGGTTCATGTTTGAACTAGTTTCAAACAACGGGTTCATGTCTGACTCGAAGTTTAGGTTCATGTTTGACCTGGTTTCAAACAACGGGTTCATGTCTGACTCGAAGTTTAAGTTCATGTTTGACCTGCCTTCGAATGACGGGTTCATGTCTGACTCGACGTTTAGGATCATGTTTGACCTGGTTTCAAACAACGGGTTCATGTCTGACTCGAAGTTTAGGTTCATGTTTGACCTTGTTTCAAACGACGGGTTCATGTCTGACTCGATGTTTAGGTTCATGTTTGACCTGGTTTCAAACAACGGGTTCATGTGTGACTCGAAGTTTAGGTTCATGTTTGACCTAGTTTCAAACAACGGGTTCATGTCTGACTCGAAGTTTAGGTTCATGTTTGACCTAGTTTCAAACAACGGGTTCATGTCTGACTTGATGTTTAGGTTCATGTTTGTCCTCGTTTCAAACAACGGGTTCATGTCTGACTCGAAGTTTAGGTTCAGGTTTGACCTGGTTTCAAACGACGGGTTCATGTCTGACTCGAAGCTTAGGTTCAAGTTTGACCTGGTTCAAATGATGGGTTCATGTCTGACTCGAAGTTTAGGTTCATGTTTGACCTAGTTTCAAACAACGGGTTCATGTCTGACTCGAAGTTTAGGTTCATGTTTGACCTGGTTTCAAACAACGGGTTCATGTCTGACTTGATGTTTAGGTTCATGTTTGACCTGGTTTCAAACAACGGGTTCATGTCTGACTCGAAGTTTAGGTTCATGTTTGACCTAGTTTCAAACAACGGGTTCATGTCTGACTCGAAGTTTAGGTTCATGTTTGACCTGGTTTCAAACAACGGGTTCATGTCTGAATCAAAGTTAAGTTTCATGTTTGACCTGGTTTCAAACGACGGGTTCATGTCTGACTTGATGTTTAGGTTCATGTTTGACCTGGTTTCAAGCAACGGGTTCATGTCTGACTCGAAGTTTCGGTTCATGTTTGAACTAGTTTCAAACAACGGGTTCATGTCTGACTCGAAGTTTAGGTTCATGTTTGACCTGGTTTCAAACAACGGGTTCATGTCTGACTCGAAGTTTAAGTTCATGTTTGACCTGCCTTCGAATGACGGGTTCATGTCTGACTCGACGTTTAGGATCATGTTTGACCTGGTTTCAAACAACGGGTTCATGTCTGACTCGAAGTTTAGGTTCATGTTTGACCTTGTTTCAAACGACGGGTTCATGTCTGACTCGATGTTTAGGTTCATGTGTGACCTGGTTTCAAACAACGGGTTCATGTGTGACTCGAAGTTTAGGTTCATGTTTGACCTAGTTTCAAACAACGGGTTCATGTCTGACTCGAAGTTTAGGTTCATGTTTGACCTAGTTTCAAACAACGGGTTCATGTCTGACTTGATGTTTAGGTTCATGTTTGTCCTCGTTTCAAACAACGGGTTCATGTCTGACTCGAAGTTTAGGTTCATGTTTGACCTAGTTTCAAACAACGGGTTCATGTCTGACTCGAAGTCTAGGTTCATGTTTGACCTGGTTTCAAACAAAGGGTTCATGTCTGACTCGAAGTTTAAGTTCATGTTTGACCTGGCTTCAAATGACGGGTTCATGTCTGACTCGAAGTTTAGGTTCATGTTTGACCTGGTTTCAAACAACAGGTTCATGTCTGACTCGAAGTTAAGGTTCATGTTTAACCTAGTTTCAAACAACGGGTTCATGTCTGACTCAAAGTTTAGGTTCAGGTTTGACCTGGTTTCAAACGACGGCTTCATGTCTGACTCGAAGCTTAGGTTCTTGTTTGACCTGGTTCAAATGACGGGTTCATGTCTGACTCGAAGTTTAGGTTCATGTTTGACCTGGTTTCAAACAACTGGTTCATGTCTGACTCGAAGTTTAGTTTCATGTTTGACCTGAGTTCCAACAACGGGTTAATGTCTGACTCGAAGTTTAGGTTCATGTTTGACCTGGTTTCAAACGACGGGTTCATGTCTGACTTGATGTTTAGGTTCATGTTTGTCCTCGTTTCAAACAACGGGTTCATGTCTGACTCGAAGTTTAGGTTCATGTTTGACCTAGTTTCAAACAACGGGTTCATGTCTGACTCGAAGTCTAGGTTCATGTTTGACCTGGTTTCAAACAAAGGGTTCATGTGTGACTCGAAGTTTAAGTTCATGTTTGAGCTGGCTTCAAATGACGGGTTCATGTCTGACTCGAAGTTTAGGTTCATGTTTGACCTGGTTTCAAACAACAGGTTCATGTCTGACTCGAAGTTAAGGTTCATGTTCAACCTAGTTTCAAACAACGGGTTCATGTCTGACTCAAAGTTTAGGTTCAGGTTTGACCTGGTTTCAAACGACGGCTTCATGTCTGACTCGAAGCTTAGGTTCTTGTTTGACCTGGTTCAAATGATGGGTTCATGTCTGACTCGAAGTTTAGGTTCATGTTTGACCTGGTTTCAAACAACGGGTTCATGTCTGACTCGAAGTTTAGGTTCATGTTTGACCTGGTTTCAAACAACGGGTTCATGTGTGACTCGAAGTTTAGGTTCATGTTTGACCTAGTTTCAAACAACGGGTTCATGTCTGACTCGAAGTTTAGGTTCATGTTTGACCTAGTTTCAAACAACGGGTTCATGTCTGACTTGATGTTTAGGTTCATGTTTGTCCTCGTTTCAAACAACGGGTTCATGTCTGACTCGAAGTTTAGGTTCATGTTTGACCTAGTTTCAAACAACGGGTTCATGTCTGACTCGAAGTCTAGGTTCATGTTTGACCTGGTTTCAAACAAAGGGTTCATGTCTGACTCGAAGTTTAAGTTCATGTTTGACCTGGCTTCAAATGACGGGTTCATGTCTGACTCGAAGTTTAGGTTCATGTTTGACCTGGTTTCAAACAACAGGTTCATGTCTGACTCGAAGTTAAGGTTCATGTTTAACCTAGTTTCAAACAACGGGTTCATGTCTGACTCAAAGTTTAGGTTCAGGTTTGACCTGGTTTCAAACGACGGCTTCATGTCTGACTCGAAGCTTAGGTTCTTGTTTGACCTGGTTCAAATGACGGGTTCATGTCTGACTCGAAGTTTAGGTTCATGTTTGACCTGGTTTCAAACAACTGGTTCATGTCTGACTCGAAGTTTAGTTTCATGTTTGACCTGAGTTCCAACAACGGGTTAATGTCTGACTCGAAGTTTAGGTTCATGTTTGACCTGGTTTCAAACGACGGGTTCATGTCTGACTTGATGTTTAGGTTCATGTTTGTCCTCGTTTCAAACAACGGGTTCATGTCTGACTCGAAGTTTAGGTTCATGTTTGACCTAGTTTCAAACAACGGGTTCATGTCTGACTCGAAGTCTAGGTTCATGTTTGACCTGGTTTCAAACAAAGGGTTCATGTGTGACTCGAAGTTTAAGTTCATGTTTGACCTGGCTTCAAATGACGGGTTCATGTCTGACTCGAAGTTTAGGTTCATGTTTGACCTGGTTTCAAACAACAGGTTCATGTCTGACTCGAAGTTAAGGTTCATGTTTAACCTAGTTTCAAACAACGGGTTCATGTCTGACTCAAAGTTTAGGTTCAGGTTTGACCTGGTTTCAAACGACGGCTTCATGTCTGACTCGAAGCTTAGGTTCTTGTTTGACCTGGTTCAAATGATGGGTTCATGTCTGACTCGAAGTTTAGGTTCATGTTTGACCTGGTTTCAAACAACGGGTTCATGTCTGACTCAAAGTTTAGGTTCATGTTTGACCTGGTTTCAAACGACGGGTTCATGTCTGACTTGATGTTTAGGTTCATGTTTGACCTGGTTTCAAACAACGGGTTCATGTCTGACTCGAAGTTTAGGTTCATGTTTGACCTAGTTTCAAACAACGGGTTCATGTCTGACTCGAAGTTTAGGTTCATGTTTGACCTGGTTTCAAACAACGGGTTCATGTCTGAATCAAAGTTAAGTTTCATGTTTGACCTGGTTTCAAACGACGGGTTCATGTCTGACTTGATGTTTAGGTTCATGTTTGACCTGGTTTCAAGCAACGGGTTCATGTCTGACTCGAAGTTTCGGTTCATGTTTGAACTAGTTTCAAACAACGGGTTCATGTCTGACTCGAAGTTTAGGTTCATGTTTGACCTGGTTTCAAACAACGGGTTCATGTCTGACTCGAAGTTTAAGTTCATGTTTGACCTGCCTTCGAATGACGGGTTCATGTCTGACTCGACGTTTAGGATCATGTTTGACCTGGTTTCAAACAACGGGTTCATGTCTGACTCGAAGTTTAGGTTCATGTTTGACCTTGTTTCAAACGACGGGTTCATGTCTGACTCGATGTTTAGGTTCATGTTTGACCTGGTTTCAAACAACGGGTTCATGTGTGACTCGAAGTTTAGGTTCATGTTTGACCTAGTTTCAAACAACGGGTTCATGTCTGACTCGAAGTTTAGGTTCATGTTTGACCTAGTTTCAAACAACGGGTTCATGTCTGACTTGATGTTTAGGTTCATGTTTGTCCTCGTTTCAAACAACGGGTTCATGTCTGACTCGAAGTTTAGGTTCATGTTTGACCTAGTTTCAAACAACGGGTTCATGTCTGACTCGAAGTCTAGGTTCATGTTTGACCTGGTTTCAAACAAAGGGTTCATGTCTGACTCGAAGTTTAAGTTCATGTTTGACCTGGCTTCAAATGACGGGTTCATGTCTGACTCGAAGTTTAGGTTCATGTTTGACCTGGTTTCAAACAACAGGTTCATGTCTGACTCGAAGTTAAGGTTCATGTTTAACCTAGTTTCAAACAACGGGTTCATGTCTGACTCAAAGTTTAGGTTCAGGTTTGACCTGGTTTCAAACGACGGCTTCATGTCTGACTCGAAGCTTAGGTTCTTGTTTGACCTGGTTCAAATGACGGGTTCATGTCTGACTCGAAGTTTAGGTTCATGTTTGACCTGGTTTCAAACAACTGGTTCATGTCTGACTCGAAGTTTAGTTTCATGTTTGACCTGAGTTCCAACAACGGGTTAATGTCTGACTCGAAGTTTAGGTTCATGTTTGACCTGGTTTCAAACGACGGGTTCATGTCTGACTTGATGTTTAGGTTCATGTTTGTCCTCGTTTCAAACAACGGGTTCATGTCTGACTCGAAGTTTAGGTTCATGTTTGACCTAGTTTCAAACAACGGGTTCATGTCTGACTCGAAGTCTAGGTTCATGTTTGACCTGGTTTCAAACAAAGGGTTCATGTGTGACTCGAAGTTTAAGTTCATGTTTGACCTGGCTTCAAATGACGGGTTCATGTCTGACTCGAAGTTTAGGTTCATGTTTGACCTGGTTTCAAACAACAGGTTCATGTCTGACTCGAAGTTAAGGTTCATGTTTAACCTAGTTTCAAACAACGGGTTCATGTCTGACTCAAAGTTTAGGTTCAGGTTTGACCTGGTTTCAAACGACGGCTTCATGTCTGACTCGAAGCTTAGGTTCTTGTTTGACCTGGTTCAAATGATGGGTTCATGTCTGACTCGAAGTTTAGGTTCATGTTTGACCTGGTTTCAAACAACGGGTTCATGTCTGACTCGAAGTTTAGGTTCATGTTTGACCTGGTTTCAAACAACGGGTTCATGTGTGACTCGAAGTTTAGGTTCATGTTTGACCTAGTTTCAAACAACGGGTTCATGTCTGACTCGAAGTTTAGGTTCATGTTTGACCTAGTTTCAAACAACGGGTTCATGTCTGACTTGATGTTTAGGTTCATGTTTGTCCTCGTTTCAAACAACGGGTTCATGTCTGACTCGAAGTTTAGGTTCATGTTTGACCTAGTTTCAAACAACGGGTTCATGTCTGACTCGAAGTCTAGGTTCATGTTTGACCTGGTTTCAAACAAAGGGTTCATGTCTGACTCGAAGTTTAAGTTCATGTTTGACCTGGCTTCAAATGACGGGTTCATGTCTGACTCGAAGTTTAGGTTCATGTTTGACCTGGTTTCAAACAACAGGTTCATGTCTGACTCGAAGTTAAGGTTCATGTTTAACCTAGTTTCAAACAACGGGTTCATGTCTGACTCAAAGTTTAGGTTCAGGTTTGACCTGGTTTCAAACGACGGCTTCATGTCTGACTCGAAGCTTAGGTTCTTGTTTGACCTGGTTCAAATGACGGGTTCATGTCTGACTCGAAGTTTAGGTTCATGTTTGACCTGGTTTCAAACAACTGGTTCATGTCTGACTCGAAGTTTAGTTTCATGTTTGACCTGAGTTCCAACAACGGGTTAATGTCTGACTCGAAGTTTAGGTTCATGTTTGACCTGGTTTCAAACGACGGGTTCATGTCTGACTTGATGTTTAGGTTCATGTTTGTCCTCGTTTCAAACAACGGGTTCATGTCTGACTCGAAGTTTAGGTTCATGTTTGACCTAGTTTCAAACAACGGGTTCATGTCTGACTCGAAGTCTAGGTTCATGTTTGACCTGGTTTCAAACAAAGGGTTCATGTGTGACTCGAAGTTTAAGTTCATGTTTGACCTGGCTTCAAATGACGGGTTCATGTCTGACTCGAAGTTTAGGTTCATGTTTGACCTGGTTTCAAACAACAGGTTCATGTCTGACTCGAAGTTAAGGTTCATGTTTAACCTAGTTTCAAACAACGGGTTCATGTCTGACTCAAAGTTTAGGTTCAGGTTTGACCTGGTTTCAAACGACGGCTTCATGTCTGACTCGAAGCTTAGGTTCTTGTTTGACCTGGTTCAAATGATGGGTTCATGTCTGACTCGAAGTTTAGGTTCATGTTTGACCTGGTTTCAAACAACGGGTTCATGTCTGACTCAAAGTTTAGGTTCATGTTTGACCTGGTTTCAAACGACGGGTTCATGTCTGACTTGATGTTTAGGTTCATGTTTGACCTGGTTTCAAACAACGGGTTCATGTCTGACTCGAAGTTTAGGTTCATGTTTGACCTAGTTTCAAACAACGGGTTCATGTCTGACTCGAAGTTTAGGTTCATGTTTGACCTGGTTTCAAACAACGGGTTCATGTCTGAATCAAAGTTAAGTTTCATGTTTGACCTGGTTTCAAACGACGGGTTCATGTCTGACTTGATGTTTAGGTTCATGTTTGACCTGGTTTCAAGCAACGGGTTCATGTCTGACTCGAAGTTTCGGTTCATGTTTGAACTAGTTTCAAACAACGGGTTCATGTCTGACTCGAAGTTTAGGTTCATGTTTGACCTGGTTTCAAACAACGGGTTCATGTCTGACTCGAAGTTTAAGTTCATGTTTGACCTGCCTTCGAATGACGGGTTCATGTCTGACTCGACGTTTAGGATCATGTTTGACCTGGTTTCAAACAACGGGTTCATGTCTGACTCGAAGTTTAGGTTCATGTTTGACCTTGTTTCAAACGACGGGTTCATGTCTGACTCGATGTTTAGATTCATGTTTGACCTGGTTTCAAACAACGGGTTCATGTGTGACTCGAAGTTTAGGTTCATGTTTGACCTAGTTTCAAACAACGGGTTCATGTCTGACTCGAAGTTTAGGTTCATGTTTGACCTAGTTTCAAACAACGGGTTCATGTCTGACTTGATGTTTAGGTTCATGTTTGTCCTCGTTTCAAACAACGGGTTCATGTCTGACTCGAAGTTTAGGTTCATGTTTGACCTAGTTTCAAACAACGGGTTCATGTCTGACTCGAAGTCTAGGTTCATGTTTGACCTGGTTTCAAACAAAGGGTTCATGTCTGACTCGAAGTTTAAGTTCATGTTTGACCTGGCTTCAAATGACGGGTTCATGTCTGACTCGAAGTTTAGGTTCATGTTTGACCTGGTTTCAAACAACAGGTTCATGTCTGACTCGAAGTTAAGGTTCATGTTTAACCTAGTTTCAAACAACGGGTTCATGTCTGACTCAAAGTTTAGGTTCAGGTTTGACCTGGTTTCAAACGACGGCTTCATGTCTGACTCGAAGCTTAGGTTCTTGTTTGACCTGGTTCAAATGACGGGTTCATGTCTGACTCGAAGTTTAGGTTCATGTTTGACCTGGTTTCAAACAACTGGTTCATGTCTGACTCGAAGTTTAGTTTCATGTTTGACCTGAGTTCCAACAACGGGTTAATGTCTGACTCGAAGTTTAGGTTCATGTTTGACCTGGTTTCAAACGACGGGTTCATGTCTGACTTGATGTTTAGGTTCATGTTTGTCCTCGTTTCAAACAACGGGTTCATGTCTGACTCGAAGTTTAGGTTCATGTTTGACCTAGTTTCAAACAACGGGTTCATGTCTGACTCGAAGTCTAGGTTCATGTTTGACCTGGTTTCAAACAAAGGGTTCATGTGTGACTCGAAGTTTAAGTTCATGTTTGACCTGGCTTCAAATGACGGGTTCATGTCTGACTCGAAGTTTAGGTTCATGTTTGACCTGGTTTCAAACAACAGGTTCATGTCTGACTCGAAGTTAAGGTTCATGTTTAACCTAGTTTCAAACAACGGGTTCATGTCTGACTCAAAGTTTAGGTTCAGGTTTGACCTGGTTTCAAACGACGGCTTCATGTCTGACTCGAAGCTTAGGTTCTTGTTTGACCTGGTTCAAATGACGGGTTCATGTCTGACTCGAAGTTTAGGTTCATGTTTGACCAAGTTTCAAACAACTGGTTCATGTCTGACTCGAAGTTTAGTTTCATGTTTGACCTGAGTTCCAACAACGGGTTAATGTCTGACTCGAAGTTTAGGTTCATGTTTGACCTGGTTTCAAACGACGGGTTCATGTCTGACTTGATGTTTAGGTTCATGTTTGTCCTGGTTTCAAACAACGGGTTCATGTCTGACTCGAAGTTTAGGTTCATGTTTGACCTAGTTTCAAACAACGGGTTCATGTCTGACTCGAAGTTTAGGTTCATGTTTGACCTGGTTTCAAACAACGAGTTCATGTCTGACTCGAAGTTTAAGTTCATGTTTGACCTGGCTTCAAATGACGGGTTCATGTCTGGCTCGAAGTTTAGGTTCATGTTTGACCTGGTTTCAAACAACAGGTTCATGTCTGAGTCAAAGTTTAGGCTCGTGTTTGACCTGGTTTCAAACAACGGGTTCATGTCTGACTCGATGTTTAGGTTCAGGTTTGACCTGGTTTCAAACGACGGGTTCATGTCTGACTCGAAGCTTAGGTTCTTGTTTGACCTGGTTCAAATGACGGGTTCATGTCTGACTCGAAGTTTAGGTTCATGTTTGACCTGGTTTCAAACAACTGGTTCATGTCTGACTCGAAGTTTAGTTTCATGTTTGACCTGAGTTCCAACAACGGGTTAATGTCTGACTCGAAGTTTAGGTTCATGTTTGACCTGGTTTCAAACGACGGGTTCATGTCTGACTTGATGTTTAGGTTCATGTTTGTCCTCGTTTCAAACAACGGGTTCATGTCTGACTCGAAGTTTAGGTTCATGTTTGACCTAGTTTCAAACAACGGGTTCATGTCTGACTCGAAGTCTAGGTTCATGTTTGACCTGGTTTCAAACAAAGGGTTCATGTGTGACTCGAAGTTTAAGTTCATGTTTGACCTGGCTTCAAATGACGGGTTCATGTCTGACTCGAAGTTTAGGTTCATGTTTGACCTGGTTTCAAACAACAGGTTCATGTCTGACTCGAAGTTAAGGTTCATGTTTAACCTAGTTTCAAACAACGGGTTCATGTCTGACTCAAAGTTTAGGTTCAGGTTTGACCTGGTTTCAAACGACGGCTTCATGTCTGACTCGAAGCTTAGGTTCTTGTTTGACCTGGTTCAAATGACGGGTTCATGTCTGACTCGAAGTTTAGGTTCATGTTTGACCAAGTTTCAAACAACTGGTTCATGTCTGACTCGAAGTTTAGTTTCATGTTTGACCTGAGTTCCAACAACGGGTTAATGTCTGACTCGAAGTTTAGGTTCATGTTTGACCTGGTTTCAAACGACGGGTTCATGTCTGACTTGATGTTTAGGTTCATGTTTGTCCTGGTTTCAAACAACGGGTTCATGTCTGACTCGAAGTTTAGGTTCATGTTTGACCTAGTTTCAAACAACGGGTTCATGTCTGACTCGAAGTTTAGGTTCATGTTTGACCTGGTTTCAAACAACGAGTTCATGTCTGACTCGAAGTTTAAGTTCATGTTTGACCTGGCTTCAAATGACGGGTTCATGTCTGGCTCGAAGTTTAGGTTCATGTTTGACCTGGTTTCAAACAACAGGTTCATGTCTGAGTCAAAGTTTAGGCTCGTGTTTGACCTGGTTTCAAACAACGGGTTCATGTCTGACTCGATGTTTAGGTTCAGGTTTGACCTGGTTTCAAACGACGGGTTCATGTCTGACTCGAAGCTTAGGTTCTTGTTTGACCTGGTTCAAATGACGGGTTCATGTCTGACTCGAAGTTTAGGTTCATGTTTGACCTGGTTTCAAACAACTGGTTCATGTCTGACTCGAAGTTTAGTTTCATGTTAGACCTGAGTTCCAACAACGGGTTAATGTCTGACTCGAAGTTTAGGTTCATGTTTGACCTGGTTTCAAACGACGGGTTCATGTCTGACTTGATGTTTAGGTTCATGTTTGTCCTGGTTTCAAACAACGGGGTCATGTCTGACTCGAAGTTTAGGTTCATGTTTGACCTAGTTTCAAACAACGGGTTCATGTCTGACTCGAAGTTTAGGTTCATGTTTGACCTGGTTTCAAACAACGGGTTCATGTCTGACTCGAAGTTTAGGTTCAGGTTTGACCTGGTTTCAAACGACGGCTTCATGTCTGACTCGAAGCTTAGGTTCTTGTTTGACCTGGTTCAAATGACGGGTTCATGTCTGACTCGAAGTTTAGGTTCATGTTTGACCAAGTTTCAAACAACTGGTTCATGTCTGACTCGAAGTTTAGTTTCATGTTTGACCTGAGTTCCAACAACGGGTTAATGTCTGACTCGAAGTTTAGGTTCATGTTTGACCTGGTTTCAAACGACGGGTTCATGTCTGACTTGAAGTTTAGGTTCAGGTTTGACCTGGTTTCAAACGACGGCTTCATGTCTGACTCGAAGCTTAGGTTCTTGTTTGACCTGGTTCAAATGACGGGTTCATGTCTGACTCGAAGTCTAGGTTCATGTTTGACCTGGTTTCAAACAAAGGGTTCATGTGTGACTCGAAGTTTAAGTTCATGTTTGACCTGGCTTCAAATGACGGGTTCATGTCTGACTCGAAGTTTAGGTTCATGTTTGACCTGGTTTCAAACAACAGGTTCATGTCTGACTCGAAGTTAAGGTTCATGTTTAACCTAGTTTCAAACAACGGGTTCATGTCTGACTCAAAGTTTAGGTTCAGGTTTGACCTGGTTTCAAACGACGGCTTCATGTCTGACTCGAAGCTTAGGTTCTTGTTTGACCTGGTTCAAATGACGGGTTCATGTCTGACTCGAAGTTTAGGTTCATGTTTGACCAAGTTTCAAACAACTGGTTCATGTCTGACTCGAAGTTTAGTTTCATGTTTGACCTGAGTTCCAACAACGGGTTAATGTCTGACTCGAAGTTTAGGTTCATGTTTGACCTGGTTTCAAACGACGGGTTCATGTCTGACTTGATGTTTAGGTTCATGTTTGTCCTGGTTTCAAACAACGGGTTCATGTCTGACTCGAAGTTTAGGTTCATGTTTGACCTAGTTTCAAACAACGGGTTCATGTCTGACTCGAAGTTTAGGTTCATGTTTGACCTGGTTTCAAACAACGAGTTCATGTCTGACTCGAAGTTTAAGTTCATGTTTGACCTGGCTTCAAATGACGGGTTCATGTCTGGCTCGAAGTTTAGGTTCATGTTTGACCTGGTTTCAAACAACAGGTTCATGTCTGAGTCAAAGTTTAGGCTCGTGTTTGACCTGGTTTCAAACAACGGGTTCATGTCTGACTCGATGTTTAGGTTCAGGTTTGACCTGGTTTCAAACGACGGGTTCATGTCTGACTCGAAGCTTAGGTTCTTGTTTGACCTGGTTCAAATGACGGGTTCATGTCTGACTCGAAGTTTAGGTTCATGTTTGACCTGGTTTCAAACAACTGGTTCATGTCTGACTCGAAGTTTAGTTTCATGTTAGACCTGAGTTCCAACAACGGGTTAATGTCTGACTCGAAGTTTAGGTTCATGTTTGACCTGGTTTCAAACGACGGGTTCATGTCTGACTTGATGTTTAGGTTCATGTTTGTCCTGGTTTCAAACAACGGGGTCATGTCTGACTCGAAGTTTAGGTTCATGTTTGACCTAGTTTCAAACAACGGGTTCATGTCTGACTCGAAGTTTAGGTTCATGTTTGACCTGGTTTCAAACAACGGGTTCATGTCTGACTCGAAGTTTAAGTTCATGTTTGACCTGGCTTGACGGGTTCATGTCTGGCTCGAAGTTTAGGTTCATGTTTAACCTGGTTTCAAACAACAGGTTCATGTCTGACTCGAAGTTTTGGTTCATGTTTGACCTGGTTTCAAACAACGGGTTCATGTCTGACTCGAAGTTTAGGTTCAGGTTTGACCTAGTTTCAAACAACGGGTTCATGTCTGACTCGAAGTCTAGGTTCATGTTTGACCTGGTTTCAAACAAAGGGTTCATGTGTGACTCGAAGTTTAAGTTCATGTTTGACCTGGCTTGAAATGACGGGTTCATGTCTGACTCGAAGTTTAGGTTCATGTTTGACCTGGTTTCAAACAACAGGTTCATGTCTGACTCGAAGTTAAGGTTCATGTTTAACCTAGTTTCAAACAACGGGTTCATGTCTGACTCAAAGTTTAGGTTCATGTTTGACCTAGTTTCAAACAACGGGTTCATGTCTGACTCGAAGTTTAGGTTCATGTTTGACCTGGTTTCAAACAACGAGTTCATGTCTGACTCGAAGTTTAAGTTCAAGTTTGACCTGGCTTCAAATGACGGGTTCATGTCTGGCTCGAAGTTTAGGTTCATGTTTGACCTGGTTTCAAACAACTGGTTCATGTCTGACTCGAAGTTTAGTTTCATGTTAGACCTGAGTTCCAACAACGGGTTAATGTATGACTCGAAGTTTAGGTTCATGTTTGACCTGGTTTCAAACGACGGGTTCATGTCTGACTTGATGTTTAGGTTCATGTTTGTCCTGGTTTCAAACAACGGGGTCATGTCTGACTCGAAGTTTAGGTTCATGTTTGACCTAGTTTCAAACAACGGGTTCATGTCTGACTCGAAGTTTAGGTTCATGTTTAACCTGGTTTCAAACAACGGGTTCATGTCTGACTCGAAGTTTAAGTTCATGTTTGACCTGGCTTGACGGGTTCATGTCTGGCTCGAAGTTTAGGTTCATGTTTAACCTGGTTTCAAACAACAGGTTCATGTCTGACTCGAAGTTTTGGTTCATGTTTGACCTGGTTTCAAACAACGGGTTCATGTCTGACTCGAAGTTTAGGTTCAGGTTTGACCTGGTTTCAAACGACGGGTTCATGTCTGACTCGAAGCTTAGGTTCATGTTTGACCTGGTTCAAATGATGGGTTCATGTCTGACTCGAAGTTTAGGTTCATGTTTGACCTGGTTTCAAACAACGGGTTCATGTCTGACTCAAAGTTTAGGTTCATGTTTGACCTGGTTTCAAACGACGGGTTCATGTCTGACTTGATGTTTAGGTTCATGTTTGACCTGGTTTCAAACAACGGGTTCATGTCTGACTCGAAGTTTAGGTTCATGTTTGACCTAGTTTCAAACAACGGGTTCATGTCTGACTCGAAGTTTAGGTTCATGTTTGACCTGGTTTCAAACAACGGGTTCATGTCTGAATCAAAGTTAAGTTTCATGTTTGACCTAGTTTCAAACGACGGGTTCATGTCTGACTTGATGTTTAGGTTCATGTTTGACCTGGTTTCAAGCAACGGGTTCATGTCTGACTCGAAGTTTCGGTTCATGTTTGAACTAGTTTCAAACAACGGGTTCATGTCTGACTCGAAGTTTAGGTTCATGTTTGACCTGGTTTCAAACAACGGGTTCATGTCTGACTCGAAGTTTAAGTTCATGTTTGACCTGGCTTCGAATGACGGGTTCATGTATGACTCGACGTTTAGGATCATGTTTGACCTGGTTTCAAACAACGGGTTCATGTTTGACTCGAAGTTTAGGTTCATGTTTGACCTTGTTTCAAACGACGGGTTCATGTCTGACTCGATGTTTAGGTTCATGTTTGACCTGGTTTCAAACAACGGGTTCATGTGTGACTCGAAGTTTAGGTTCATGTTTGACCTAGTTTCAAACAACGGGTTCATGTCTGACTCGAAGTTTAGGTTCATGTTTGACCTGGTTTCAAACAACGGGTTCATGTCTGACTTGATGTTTAGGTTCATGTTTGTCCTCGTTTCAAACAACGGGTTCATGTCTGACTCGAAGTTTATGTTCATGTTTGACCTAGTTTCAAATGACGGGTTCATGTCTGGCTTGATGTTTAGGTTCATGTTTGTCCTGGTTTCAAACAACGGGTTCATGTCTGACTCGAAGTTTAGTTTCATGTTTGACCTGAGTTCCAACAACGGGTTAATGTCTGACTCGAAGTTTAGGTTCATGTTTGACCTGGTTTCAAACGACGGGTTCATGTCTGACTTGATGTTTAGGTTCATTTTTGTCCTGGTTTCAAACAACGGGGTCATGTCTGACTCGATGTTTAGGTTCATGTTTGACCTAGTTTCAAACAACGGGTTCATGTCTCACTCGAAGTTTAGGTTCATGTTTGACCTGGTTTCAAACAACGGGTTCATGTCTGACTCGAAGTTTAAGTTCATCTTTGACCTGGCTTCAAATGACGGGTTCATGTCTGGCTCGAAGTTTAGGTTCATGTTTAACCTGGTTTCAAACAACAGGTTCATGTCTGACTCGAAGTTTAGGTTCATGTTTGACCTGGTTTCAAACAACGGGTTCATGTCTGACTCGAAGTTTAGGTTCAGGTTTGACCTGGTTTCAAACGACGGGTTCATGTCTGACTCGAAGCTTAGGTTCAAGTTTGACCTGGTTCAAATGATGGGTTCATGTCTGACTCGAAGTTTAGGTTCATGTTTGACCTGGTTTCAAACAACGGGTTCATGTCTGACTCAAAGTTTAGGTTCATGTTTGACCTGGTTTCAAACGACGGGTTCATGTCTGACTTGATGTTTAGGTTCATGTTTGACCTGGTTTCAAACAACGGGTTCATGTCTGACTCGAAGTTTAGGTTCATGTTTGACCTAGTTTCAAACAACGGGTTCATGTCTGACTCGAAGTTTAGGTTCATGTTTGACCTGGTTTCAAACAACGGGTTCATGTCTGAATCAAAGTTAAGTTTCATGTTTGACCTGGTTTCAAACGACGGGTTCATGTCTGACTTGATGTTTAGGTTCATGTTTGACCTGGTTTCAAACGACGGCTTCATGTCTGACTCGAAGCTTAGGTTCTTGTTTGACCTGGTTCAAATGACGGGTTCATGTCTGACTCGAAGTTTAGGTTCATGTTTGACCTGGTTTCAAACAACTGGTTCATGTCTGACTCGAAGTTTAGTTTCATGTTTGACCTGAGTTCCAACAACGGGTTAATGTCTGACTCGAAGTTTAGGTTCATGTTTGACCTGGTTTCAAACGACGGGTTCATGTCTGACTTGATGTTTAGGTTCATGTTTGTCCTGGTTTCAAACAACGGGTTCATCTCTGACTCGAAGTTTAGGTTCATGTTTGACCTAGTTTCAAACAACGGGTTCATGTCTGACTCGAAGTTTAGGTTCATGTTTGACCTGGTTTCAAACAACGAGTTCATGTCTGACTCGAAGTTTAAGTTCATGTTTGACCTGGCTTCAAATGACGGGTTCATGTCTGGCTCGAAGTTTAGGTTCATGTTTGACCTGGTTTCAAACAACAGGTTCATGTCTGAGTCAAAGTTTAGGCTCGTGTTTGACCTGGTTTCAAACAACGGGTTCATGTCTGACTCGATGTTTAGGTTCAGGTTTGACCTGGTTTCAAACGACGGGTTCATGTTTGACTCGAAGCTTAGGTTCTTGTTTGACCTGGTTCAAATGACGGGTTCATGTCTGACTCGAAGTTTAGGTTCATGTTTGACCTGGTTTCAAACAACTGGTTCATGTCTGACTCGAAGTTTAGTTTCATGTTAGACCTGAGTTCCAACAACGGGTTAATGTCTGACTCGAAGTTTAGGTTCATGTTTGACCTGGTTTCAAACGACGGGTTCATGTCTGACTTGATGTTTAGGTTCATGTTTGTCCTGGTTTCAAACAACGGGGTCATGTCTGACTCGAAGTTTAGGTTCATGTTTGACCTAGTTTCAAACAACGGGTTCATGTCTGACTCGAAGTTTAGGTTCATGTTTGACCTGGTTTCAAACAACGGGTTCATGTCTGACTCGAAGTTTAAGTTCATGTTTGACCTGGCTTGACGGGTTCATGTCTTGCTCGAAGTTTAGGTTCATGTTTAACCTGGTTTCAAACAACAGGTTCATGTCTGACTCGAAGTTTTGGTTCATGTTTGACCTGGTTTCAAACAACGGGTTCATGTCTGACTCGAAGTTTAGGTTCAGGTTTGACCTGGTTTCAAACGACGGGTTCATGTCTGACTCGAAGCTTAGGTTCATGTTTGACCTGGTTCAAATGATGGGTTCATGTCTGACTCGAAGTTTAGGTTCATGTTTGACCTGGTTTCAAACAACTGGTTCATGTCTGACTCGAAGTTTAGTTTCATGTTTAACCTAGTTTCAAACAACGGGTTCATGTCTGACTCGAAGTTTAGGTTCAGGTTTGACCTGGTTTCAAACGACGGCTTCATGTCTGACTCGAAGCTTAGGTTCTTGTTTGACCTGGTTCAAATGACGGGTTCATGTCTGACTCAAAGTTTAGGTTCATGTTTGACCAAGTTTCAAACAACTGGTTCATGTCTGACTCGAAGTTTAGTTTCATGTTTGACCTGAGTTCCAACAACGGGTTAATGTCTGACTCGAAGTTTAGGTTCATGTTTGACCTGGTTTCAAACGACGGGTTCATGTCTGACTTGATGTTTAGGTTCATGTTTGTCCTGGTTTCAAACAACGGGTTCATGTCTGACTCGAAGTTTAGGTTCATGTTTGACCTAGTTTCAAACAACGGGTTCATGTCCGACTCGAAGTTTAGGTTCATGTTTGACCTAGTTTCAAACAACGAGTTCATGTCTGACTCGAAGTTTAAGTTCATGTTTGACCTGGCTTCAAATGACGGGTTCATGTCTGGCTCGAAGTTTAGGTTCATGTTTGACCTGGTTTCAAACAACAGGTTCATGTCTGAGTCAAAGTTTAGGCTCGTGTTTGACCTGGTTTCAAACAACGGGTTCATGTCTGACTCGATGTTTAGGTTCAGGTTTGACCTGGTTTCAAACGACGGGTTCATGTTTGACTCGAAGCTTAGGTTCTTGTTTGACCTGGTTCAAATGACGGGTTCATGTCTGACTCGAAGTTTAGGTTCATGTTTGACCTGGTTTCAAACAACTGGTTCATGTCTGACTCGAAGTTTAGTTTCATGTTAGACCTGAGTTCCAACAACGGGTTAATGTCTGACTCGAAGTTTAGGTTCATGTTTGACCTGGTTTCAAACGACGGGTTCATGTCTGACTTGATGTTTAGGTTCATGTTTGTCCTGGTTTCAAACAACGGGGTCATGTCTGACTCGAAGTTTAGGTTCATGTTTGACCTAGTTTCAAACAACGGGTTCATGTCTGACTCGAAGTTTAGGTTCATGTTTGACCTGGTTTCAAACAACGGGTTCATGTCTGACTCGAAGTTTAAGTTCATGTTTGACCTGGCTTGACGGGTTCATGTCTGGCTCGAAGTTTAGGTTCATGTTTAACCTGGTTTCAAACAACAGGTTCATGTCTGACTCGAAGTTTTGGTTCATGTTTGACCTGGTTTCAAACAACGGGTTCATGTCTGACTCGAAGTTTAGGTTCAGGTTTGACCTGGTTTCAAACGACGGGTTCATGTCTGACTCGAAGCTTAGGTTCATGTTTGACCTGGTTCAAATGATGGGTTCATGTCTGACTCGAAGTTTAGGTTCATGTTTGACCTGGTTTCAAACAACGGGTTCATGTCTGACTCAAAGTTTAGGTTCATGTTTGACCTGGTTTCAAACGACGGGTTCATGTCTGACTTGATGTTTAGGTTCATGTTTGACTTGGTTTCAAACAACGGGTTCATGTCTGACTCGAAGTTTAGGTTCATGTTTGACCTAGTTTCAAACAACGGGTTCATGTCTGACTCGAAGTTTAGGTTCATGTTTGACCTGGTTTCAAACAACGGGTTCATGTCTGAATCAAAGTTAAGTTTCATGTTTGACCTGGTTTCAAACGACGGGTTCATGTCTGACTTGATGTTTAGGTTCATGTTTGACCTGGTTTCAAGCAACGGGTTCATGTCTGACTCGAAGTTTCGGTTCATGTTTGAACTAGTTTCAAACAACGGGTTCATGTCTGACTCGAAGTTTAGGTTCATGTTTGACCTGGTTTCAAACAACGGGTTCATGTCTGACTCGAAGTTTAAGTTCATGTTTGACCTGGCTTCGAATGACGGGTTCATGTCTGACTCGACGTTTAGGATCATGTTTGACCTGGTTTCAAACAACGGGTTCATGTCTGACTCGAAGTATAGGTTCATGTTTGACCTTGTTTCAAACGACGGGTTCATGTCTGACTCGATGTTTAGGTTCATGTTTGACCTGGTTTCAAACAACGGGTTCATGTGTGACTCGAAGTTTAGGTTCATGTTTGACCTAGTTTCAAACAACGGGTTCATGTCTGACTCGATGTTTAGGTTCATGTTTGACCTGGTTTCAAACAACGGGTTCATGTGTGACTCGAAGTTTAGGTTCATGTTTGACCTAGTTTCAAACAACGGGTTCATGTCTGACTCGAAGTCTAGGTTCATGTTTGACCTGGTTTCAAACAAAGGGTTCATGTCTGACTCGAAGTTTAAGTTCATGTTTGACCTGGCTTCAAATGACGGGTTCATGTCTGACTCGAAGTTTAGGTTCATGTTTGACCTGGTTTCAAACAACAGGTTCATGTCTGACTCGAAGTTAAGGTTCATGTTTAACCTAGTTTCAAACAACGGGTTCATGTCTGACTCAAAGTTTAGGTTCAGGTTTGACCTGGTTTCAAACGACGGCTTCATGTCTGACTCGAAGCTTAGGTTCTTGTTTGACCTGGTTCAAATGACGGGTTCATGTCTGACTCAAAGTTTAGGTTCATGTTTGACCAAGTTTCAAACAACTGGTTCATGTCTGACTCGAAGTTTAGTTTCATGTTTGACCTGAGTTCCAACAACGGGTTAATGTCTGACTCGAAGTTTAGGTTCATGTTTGACCTGGTTTCAAACGACGGGTTCATGTCTGACTTGATGTTTAGGTTCATGTTTGTCCTGGTTTCAAACAACGGGTTCATGTCTGACTCGAAGTTTAGGTTCATGTTTGACCTAGTTTCAAACAACGGGTTCATGTCTGACTCGAAGTTTAGGTTCATGTTTGACCTGGTTTCAAACAACGAGTTCATGTCTGACTCGAAGTTTAAGTTCATGTTTGACCTGGCTTCAAATGACGGGTTCATGTCTGGCTCGAAGTTTAGGTTCATGTTTGACCTGGTTTCAAACAACAGGTTCATGTCTGAGTCAAAGTTTAGGCTCGTGTTTGACCTGGTTTCAAACAACGGGTTCATGTCTGACTCGATGTTTAGGTTCAGGTTTGACCTGGTTTCAAACGACGGGTTCATGTCTGACTCGAAGCTTAGGTTCTTGTTTGACCTGGTTCAAATGACGGGTTCATGTCTGACTCGAAGTTTAGGTTCATGTTTGACCTGGTTTCAAACAACTGGTTCATGTCTGACTCGAAGTTTAGTTTCATGTTAGACCTGAGTTCCAACAACGGGTTAATGTCTGACTCGAAGTTTAGGTTCATGTTTGACCTGGTTTCAAACGACGGGTTCATGTCTGACTTGATGTTTAGGTTCATGTTTGTCCTGGTTTCAAACAACGGGGTCATGTCTGACTCGAAGTTTAGGTTCATGTTTGACCTAGTTTCAAACAACGGGTTCATGTCTGACTCGAAGTTTAGGTTCATGTTTGACCTGGTTTCAAACAACGGGTTCATGTCTGACTCGAAGTTTAAGTTCATGTTTGACCTGGCTTGACGGGTTCATGTCTGGCTCGAAGTTTAGGTTCATGTTTAACCTGGTTTCAAACAACAGGTTCATGTCTGACTCGAAGTTTTGGTTCATGTTTGACCTGGTTTCAAACAACGGGTTCATGTCTGACTCGAAGTTTAGGTTCAGGTTTGACCTGGTTTCAAATGACGGGTTCATGTCTGACTCGAAGCTTAGGTTCATGTTTGACCTGGTTCAAATGATGGGTTCATGTCTGACTCGAAGTTTAGGTTCATGTTTGACCTGGTTTCAAACAACGGGTTCATGTCTGACTCAAAGTTTAGGTTCATGTTTGACCTGGTTTCAAACGACGGGTTCATGTCTGACTTGATGTTTAGGTTCATGTTTGACTTGGTTTCAAACAACGGGTTCATGTCTGACTCGAAGTTTAGGTTCATGTTTGACCTAGTTTCAAACAACGGGTTCATGTCTGACTCGAAGTTTAGGTTCATGTTTGACCTGGTTTCAAACAACGGGTTCATGTCTGAATCAAAGTTAAGTTTCATGTTTGACCTGGTTTCAAACGACGGGTTCATGTCTGACTTGATGTTTAGGTTCATGTTTGACCTGGTTTCAAGCAACGGGTTCATGTCTGACTCGAAGTTTCGGTTCATGTTTGAACTAGTTTCAAACAACGGGTTCATGTCTGACTCGAAGTTTAGGTTCATGTTTGACCTGGTTTCAAACAACGGGTTCATGTCTGACTCGAAGTTTAAGTTCATGTTGACCTGGCTTCGAATGACGGGTTCATGTCTGACTCGACGTTTAGGATCATGTTTGACCTGGTTTCAAACAACGGGTTCATGTCTGACTCGAAGTTTAGGTTCATGTTTGACCTTGTTTCAAACGACGGGTTCATGTCTGACTCGATGTTTAGGTTCATGTTTGACCTGGTTTCAAACAACGGGTTCATGTGTGACTCGAAGTTTAGGTTCATGTTTGACCTAGTTTCAAACAACGGGTTCATGTCTGACTCGAAGTTTAGGTTCATGTTTGACCTGGTTTCAAACAACGGGTTCATGTCTGACTTGATGTTTAGGTTCATGTTTGTCCTCGTTTCAAACAACGGGTTCATGTCTGACTCGAAGTTTAGGTTCATGTTTGACCTAGTTTCAAATGACGGGTTCATGTCTGGCTTGATGTTTAGGTTCATGTTTGTCCTGGTTTCAAACAACGGGTTCATGTCTGACTCGAAGTTTAGTTTCATGTTTGACCTGAGTTCCAACAACGGGTTAATGTCTGACTCGAAGTTTAGGTTCATGTTTGACCTGGTTTCAAACGACGGGTTCATGTCTGACTTGATGTTTAGGTTCATGTTTGTCCTGGTTTCAAACAACGGGGTCATGTCTGACTCGATGTTTAGGTTCATGTTTGACCTAGTTTCAAACAACGGGTTCATGTCTCACTCGAAGTTTAGGTTCATGTTTGACCTGGTTTCAAACAACGGGTTCATGTCTGACTCGAAGTTTAAGTTCATCTTTGACCTGGCTTCAAATGACGGGTTCATGTCTGGCTCGAAGTTTAGGTTCATGTTTAACCTGGTTTCAAACAACAGGTTCATGTCTGACTCGAAGTTTAGGTTCATGTTTGACCTGGTTTCAAACAACGGGTTCATGTCTGAGTCGAAGTTTAGGTTCAGGTTTGACCTGGTTTCAAACGACGGGTTCATGTCTGACTCGAAGCTTAGGTTCAAGTTTGACCTGGTTCAAATGATGGGTTCATGTCTGACTCGAAGTTTAGGTTCATGTTTGACCTGGTTTCAAACAACGGGTTCATGTCTGATTCAAAGTTTAGGTTCATGTTTGACCTGGTTTCAAACGACGGGTTCATGTCTGACTTGATGTTTAGGTTCATGTTTGACCTGGTTTCAAACAACGGGTTCATGTCTGACTCGAAGTTTAGGTTCATGTTTGACCTAGTTTCAAACAACGGGTTCATGTCTGACTCGAAGTTTAGGTTCATGTTTGACCTGGTTTCAAACAACGGGTTCATGTCTGAATCAAAGTTAAGTTTCATGTTTGACCTGGTTTCAAACGACGGGTTCATGTCTGACTTGATGTTTAGGTTCATGTTTGACCTGGTTTCAAGCAACGGGTTCATGTCTGACTCGAAGTTTCGGTTCATGTTTGAACTAGTTTCAAACAACGGGTTCATGTCTGACTCGAAGTTTAGGTTCATGTTTGACCAGGTTTCAAACAACGGGTTCATGTCTGACTCAAGGTTTAAGTTCATGTTTGACCTGCCTTCGAATGACGGGTTCATGTCTGACTCGACGTTTAGGATCATGTTTGACCTGGTTTCAAACAACGGGTTCATGTCTGACTCGAAGTTTAGGTTCATGTTTGACCTTGTTTCAAACGACGGGTTCATGTCTGACTCGATGTTTAGGTTCATGTTTGACCTGGTTTCAAACAACGGGTTCATGTGTGACTCGAAGTTTAGGTTCATGTTTGACCTAGTTTCAAACAACGGGTTCATGTCTGACTCGAAGTTTAGGTTCATGTTTGACCTAGTTTCAAACAACGGGTTCATGTCTGACTTGATGTTTAGGTTCATGTTTGTCCTCATTTCAAACAACGGGTTCATGTCTGACTCGAAGTTTAGGTTCATGTTTGACCTAGTTTCAAACAACGGGTTCATGTCTGACTCGAAGTCTAGGTTCATGTTTGACCTGGTTTCAAACAAAGGGTTCATGTCTGACTCGAAGTTTAAGTTCATGTTTGACCTGGCTTCAAATGACGGGTTCATGTCTGACTCGAAGTTTAGGTTCATGTTTGACCTGGTTTCAAACAACAGGTTCATGTCTGACTCGAAGTTAAGGTTCATGTTTAACCTAGTTTCAAACAACGGGTTCATGTCTGACTCAAAGTTTAGGTTCAGGTTTGACCTGGTTTCAAACGACGGCTTCATGTCTGACTCGAAGCTTAGGTTCTTGTTTGACCTGGTTCAAATGACGGGTTCATGTCTGACTCGAAGTTTAGGTTCATGTTTGACCTTGTTTCAAACGACGGGTTCATGTCTGACTCGATGTTTAGGTTCATGTTTGACCTGGTTTCAAACAACGGGTTCATGTGTGACTCGAAGTTTAGGTTCATGTTTGACCTAGTTTCAAACAACGGGTTCATGTCTGACTCGAAGTTTAGGTTCATGTTTGACCTAGTTTCAAACAACGGGTTCATGTCTGACTTGATGTTTAGGTTCATGTTTGTCCTCGTTTCAAACAACGGGTTCATGTCTGACTCGAAGTTTAGGTTCATGTTTGACCTAGTTTCAAACAACGGGTTCATGTCTGACTCGAAGTCTAGGTTCATGTTTGACCTGGTTTCAAACAAAGGGTTCATGTCTGACTCGAAGTTTAAGTTCATGTTTGACCTGGCTTCAAATGACGGGTTCATGTCTGACTCGAAGTTTAGGTTCATGTTTGACCTGGTTTCAAACAACAGGTTCATGTCTGACTCGAAGTTAAGGTTCATGTTTAACCTAGTTTCAAACAACGGGTTCATGTCTGACTTAAAGTTTAGGTTCAGGTTTGACCTGGTTTCAAACGACGGCTTCATGTCTGACTCGAAGTTTAGTTTCATGTTTGACCTGAGTTCCAACAACGGGTTAATGTCTGACTCGAAGTTTAGGTTCATGTTTGACCTGGTTTCAAACAAAGGGTTCATGTCTGACTCGAAGTTTAGGTTCTTGTTTGACCTGGTTTCAAACAACGGGTTCATGTCTGACTTGATGTTTAGGTTAATGTTTGTCCTGGTTTCAAACGACGGGTTCATGTCTGACTTGATGTTTAGGTTCATGTTTGTCCTGGTTTCAAACAACGGGTTCATGTTTGACTCGAAGTTTAGGTTCATGTTTGACCTAGTTTCAAACAACGGGTTCATGTCTGACTCGAAGTTTAGGTTCATGTTTGACCTGGTTTCAAACAACGAGTTCATGTCTGACTCGAAGTTTAAGTTCATGTTTGACCTGGCTTCAAATGACGGGTTCATGTCTGGCTCGAAGTTTAGGTTCATGTTTGACCTGGTTTCAAACAACAGGTTCATGTCTGAGTCAAAGTTTAGGCTCGTGTTTGACCTGGTTTCAAACAACGGGTTCATGTCTGACTCGATGTTTAGGTTCAGGTTTGACCTGGTTTCAAACGACGGGTTCATGTCTGACTCGAAGCTTAGGTTCTTGTTTGACCTGGTTCAAATGACGGGTTCATGTCTGACTCGAAGTTTAGGTTCATGTTTGACCTGGTTTCAAACAACTGGTTCATGTCTGACTCGAAGTTTAGTTTCATGTTTGACCTGAGTTCCAACAACGGGTTAATGTCTGACTCGAAGTTTAGGTTCATGTTTGACCTGGTTTCAAACGACGGGTTCATGTCTGACTTGATGTTTAGGTTCATGTTTGTCCTGGTTTCAAACAACGGGGTCATGTCTGACTCGAAGTTTAGGTTCATGTTTGACCTAGTTTCAAACAATGGGTTCATGTCGGACTCGAAGTTTAGGTTCATGTTTGACCTGGTTTCAAACAACGGGTTCATGTCTGACTCGAAGTTTAAGTTCATGTTTGACCTGGCTTGACGGGTTCATGTCTGGCTCGAAGTTTAGGTTCATGTTTAACCTGGTTTCAAACAACAGGTTCATGTCTGACTCGAAGTTTAGGTTCATGTTTGACCTGGTTTCAAATAAAGGGTTCATGTCTGACTCGAAGTTTAAGTTCATGTTTGACCTGGCTTCAAATGACGGGTTCATGTCTGACTCGAAGTTTAGGTTCATGTTTGACCTAGTTTCAAACAACGGGTTCATGTCTGACTCGAAGTCTAGGTTCATGTTTGACCTGGTTTCAAACAAAGGGTTCATGTCTGACTCGAAGTTTAAGTTCATGTTTGACCTGGCTTCAAATGACGGGTTCATGTCTGACTCGAAGTTTAGGTTCATGTTTGACCTGGTTTCAAACAACAGGTTCATGTCTGACTCGAAGTTAAGGTTCATGTTTAACCTAGTTTCAAACAACGGGTTCATGTCTGACTCAAAGTTTAGGTTCAGGTTTGACCTGGTTTCAAACGACGGCTTCATGTCTGACTCGAAGCTTAGGTTCTTGTTTGACCTGGTTCAAATGACGGGTTCATGTCTGACTCGAAGTTTAGGTTCATGTTTGACCTTGTTTCAAACGACGGGTTCATGTCTGACTCGATGTTTAGGTTCATGTTTGACCTGGTTTCAAACAACGGGTTCATGTGTGACTCGAAGTTTAGGTTCATGTTTGACCTAGTTTCAAACAACGGGTTCATGTCTGACTCGAAGTTTAGGTTCATGTTTGACCTAGTTTCAAACAACGGGTTCATGTCTGACTTGATGTTTAGGTTCATGTTTGTCCTCGTTTCAAACAACGGGTTCATGTCTGACTCGAAGTTTAGGTTCAAGTTTGACCTAGTTTCAAACAACGGGTTCATGTCTGACTCGAAGTCTAGGTTCATGTTTGACCTGGTTTCAAACAAAGGGTTCATGTCTGACTCGAAGTTTAAGTTCATGTTTGACCTGGCTTCAAATGACGGGTTCATGTCTGACTCGAAGTTTAGGTTCATGTTTGACCTGGTTTCAAACAACAGGTTCATGTCTGACTCGAAGTTAAGGTTCATGTTTAACCTAGTTTCAAACAACGGGTTCATGTCTGACTCAAAGTTTAGGTTCAGGTTTGACCTGGTTTCAAACGACGGCTTCATGTCTGACTTGAAGCTTAGGTTCTTGTTTGACCTGGTTCAAATGACGGGTTCATGTCTGACTCGAAGTTTAGGTTCATGTTTGACCTGGTTTCAAACAACTGGTTCATGTCTGACTCGAAGTTTAGTTTCATGTTTGACCTGAGTTCCAACAACGGGTTAATGTCTGACTCGAAGTTTAGGTTCATGTTTGACCTGGTTTCAAACGACGGGTTCATGTCTGACTTGATGTTTAGGTTCATGTTTGTCCTCGTTTCAAACAACGGGTTCATGTCTGACTCGAAGTTTAGGTTCATGTTTGACCTAGTTTCAAACAACGGGTTCATGTCTGACTCGAAGTCTAGGTTCATGTTTGACCTGGTTTCAAACAAAGGGTTCATGTCTGACTCGAAGTTTAAGTTCATGTTTGACCTGGCTTCAAATGACGGGTTCATGTCTGACTCGAAGTTTAGGTTCATGTTTGACCTGGTTTCAAACAACAGGTTCATGTCTGACTCGAAGTTAAGGTTCATGTTTAACCTAGTTTCAAACAACGGGTTCATGTCTGACTCAAAGTTTAGGTTCAGGTTTGACCTGGTTTCAAACGACGGCTTCATGTCTGACTCGAAGCTTAGGTTCTTGTTTGACCTGGTTCAAATGACGGGTTCATGTCTGACTCGAAGTTTAGGTTCATGTTTGACCAAGTTTCAAACAACTGGTTCATGTCTGACTCGAAGTTTAGTTTCATGTTTGACCTGAGTTCCAACAACGGGTTAATGTCTGACTCGAAGTTTAGGTTCATGTTTGACCTGGTTTCAAACGACGGGTTCATGTCTGACTTGATGTTTAGGTTCATGTTTGTCCTGGTTTCAAACAACGGGGTCATGTCTGACTCGAAGTTTAGGTTCATGTTTGACCTAGTTTCAAACAATGGGTTCATGTCGGACTCGAAGTTTAGGTTCATGTTTGACCTGGTTTCAAACAACGGGTTCATGTCTGACTCGAAGTTTAAGTTCATGTTTGACCTGGCTTGACGGGTTCATGTCTGGCTCGAAGTTTAGGTTCATGTTTAACCTGGTTTCAAACAACAGGTTCATGTCTGACTCGAAGTTTAGGTTCATGTTTGACCTGGTTTCAAACAAAGGGTTCATGTCTGACTCGAAGTTTAAGTTCATGTTTGACCTGGCTTCAAATGACGGGTTCATGTCTGACTCGAAGTTTAGGTTCATGTTTGACCTAGTTTCAAACAACGGGTTCATGTCTGACTCGAAGTCTAGGTTCAAGTTTGACCTGGTTTCAAACAAAGGGTTCATGTCTGACTCGAAGTTTAAGTTCATGTTTGACCTGGCTTCAAATGACGGGTTCATGTCTGACTCGAAGATTAGGTTCATGTTTGACCTGGTTTCAAACAACAGGTTCATGTCTGACTCGAAGTTAAGGTTCATGTTTAACCTAGTTTCAAACAACGGGTTCATGTCTGACTCAAAGTTTAGGTTCAGGTTTGACCTGGTTTCAAACGACGACTTCATGTCTGACTCGAAGCTTAGGTTCTTGTTTGACCTGGTTCAAATGACGGGTTCATGTCTGACTCGAAGTTTAGGTTCATGTTTGACCAAGTTTCAAACAACTGGTTCATGTCTGACTCGAAGTTTAGTTTCATGTTTGACCTGAGTTCCAACAACGGGTTAATGTCTGACTCGAAGTTTAGGTTCATGTTTGACCTGGTTTCAAACGACGGGTTCATGTCTGACTTGATGTTTAGGTTCATGTTTGTCCTGGTTTCAAACAACGGGTTCATGTCTGACTCGAAGTTTAGGTTCATGTTTGACCTAGTTTCAAACAACGGGTTCATGTCTGACTCGAAGTTTAGGTTCATGTTTGACCTGGTTTCAAACAACGAGTTCATGTCTGACTCGAAGTTTAAGTTCATGTTTGACCTGGCTTCAAATGACGGGTTCATGTCTGGCTCGAAGTTTAGGTTCATGTTTGACCTGGTTTCAAACAACAGGTTCATGTCTGAGTCAAAGTTTAGGCTCGTGTTTGACCTGGTTTCAAACAACGGGTTCATGTCTGACTCGATGTTTAGGTTCAGGTTTGACCTGGTTTCAAACGACGGGTTCATGTCTGACTCGAAGCTTAGGTTCTTGTTTGACCTGGTTCAAATGACGGGTTCATGTCTGACTCGAAGTTTAGGTTCATGTTTGACCTGGTTTCAAACAACTGGTTCATGTCTGACTCGAAGTTTAGTTTCATGTTTGACCTGAGTTCCAACAACGGGTTAATGTCTGACTCGAAGTTTAGGTTCATGTTTGACCTGGTTTCAAACGACGGGTTCATGTCTGACTTGATGTTTAGGTTCATGTTTGTCCTGGTTTCAAACAACGGGGTCATGTCTGACTCGAAGTTTAGGTTCATGTTTGACCTAGTTTCAAACAATGGGTTCATGTCGGACTCGAAGTTTAGGTTCATGTTTGACCTGGTTTCAAACAACGGGGTCATGTCTGACTCGAAGTTTAGGTTCATGTTTGACCTAGTTTCAAACAATGGGTTCATGTCGGACTCGAAGTTTAGGTTCATGTTTGACCTGGTTTCAAACAACAGGTTCATGTCTGACTCGAAGTTAAGGTTCATGTTTAACCTAGTTTCAAACAACGGGTTCATGTCTGACTCAAAGTTTAGGTTCAGGTTTGACCTGGTTTCAAACGACGGCTTCATGTCTGACTCGAAGCTTAGGTTCTTGTTTGACCTGGTTCAAATGACGGGTTCATGTCTGACTCGAAGTTTAGGTTCATGTTTGACCTTGTTTCAAACGACGGGTTCATGTCTGACTCGATGTTTAGGTTCATGTTTGACCTGGTTTCAAACAACGGGTTCATGTGTGACTCGAAGTTTAGGTTCATGTTTGACCTAGTTTCAAACAACGGGTTCATGTCTGACTCGAAGTTTAGGTTCATGTTTGACCTAGTTTCAAACAACGGGTTCATGTCTGACTTGATGTTTAGGTTCATGTTTGTCCTCGTTTCAAACAACGGGTTCATGTCTGACTCGAAGTTTAGGTTCAAGTTTGACCTAGTTTCAAACAACGGGTTCATGTCTGACTCGAAGTCTAGGTTCATGTTTGACCTGGTTTCAAACAAAGGGTTCATGTCTGACTCGAAGTTTAAGTTCATGTTTGACCTGGCTTCAAATGACGGGTTCATGTCTGACTCGAAGTTTAGGTTCATGTTTGACCTGGTTTCAAACAACAGGTTCATGTCTGACTCGAAGTTAAGGTTCATGTTTAACCTAGTTTCAAACAACGGGTTCATGTCTGACTCAAAGTTTAGGTTCAGGTTTGACCTGGTTTCAAACGACGGCTTCATGTCTGACTCGAAGCTTAGGTTCTTGTTTGACCTGGTTCAAATGACGGGTTCATGTCTGACTCGAAGTTTAGGTTCATGTTTGACCTGGTTTCAAACAACTGGTTCATGTCTGACTCGAAGTTTAGTTTCATGTTTGACCTGAGTTCCAACAACGGGTTAATGTCTGACTCGAAGTTTAGGTTCATGTTTGACCTGGTTTCAAACGACGGGTTCATGTCTGACTTGATGTTTAGGTTCATGTTTGTCCTCGTTTCAAACAACGGGTTCATGTCTGACTCGAAGTTTAGGTTCATGTTTGACCTAGTTTCAAACAACGGGTTCATGTCTGACTCGAAGTCTAGGTTCATGTTTGACCTGGTTTCAAACAAAGGGTTCATGTCTGACTCGAAGTTTAAGTTCATGTTTGACCTGGCTTCAAATGACGGGTTCATGTCTGACTCGAAGTTTAGGTTCATGTTTGACCTGGTTTCAAACAACAGGTTCATGTCTGACTCGAAGTTAAGGTTCATGTTTAACCTAGTTTCAAACAACGGGTTCATGTCTGACTCAAAGTTTAGGTTCAGGTTTGACCTGGTTTCAAACGACGGCTTCATGTCTGACTCGAAGCTTAGGTTCTTGTTTGACCTGGTTCAAATGACGGGTTCATGTCTGACTCGAAGTTTAGGTTCATGTTTGACCAAGTTTCAAACAACTGGTTCATGTCTGACTCGAAGTTTAGTTTCATGTTTGACCTGAGTTCCAACAACGGGTTAATGTCTGACTCGAAGTTTAGGTTCATGTTTGACCTGGTTTCAAACGACGGGTTCATGTCTGACTTGATGTTTAGGTTCATGTTTGTCCTGGTTTCAAACAACGGGGTCATGTCTGACTCGAAGTTTAGGTTCATGTTTGACCTAGTTTCAAACAATGGGTTCATGTCGGACTCGAAGTTTAGGTTCATGTTTGACCTGGTTTCAAACAACGGGTTCATGTCTGACTCGAAGTTTAAGTTCATGTTTGACCTGGCTTGACGGGTTCATGTCTGGCTCGAAGTTTAGGTTCATGTTTAACCTGGTTTCAAACAACAGGTTCATGTCTGACTCGAAGTTTAGGTTCATGTTTGACCTGGTTTCAAACAAAGGGTTCATGTCTGACTCGAAGTTTAAGTTCATGTTTGACCTGGCTTCAAATGACGGGTTCATGTCTGACTCGATGTTTAGGTTCATGTTTGACCTAGTTTCAAACAACGGGTTCATGTCTGACTCGAAGTCTAGGTTCATGTTTGACCTGGTTTCAAACAAAGGGTTCATGTCTGACTCGAAGTTTAAGTTCATGTTTGACCTGGCTTCAAATGACGGGTTCATGTCTGACTCGAAGATTAGGTTCATGTTTGACCTGGTTTCAAACAACAGGTTCATGTCTGACTCGAAGTTAAGGTTCATGTTTAACCTAGTTTCAAACAACGGGTTCATGTCTGACTCAAAGTTTAGGTTCAGGTTTGACCTGGTTTCAAACGACGACTTCATGTCTGACTCGAAGCTTAGGTTCTTGTTTGACCTGGTTCAAATGACGGGTTCATGTCTGACTCGAAGTTTAGGTTCATGTTTGACCAAGTTTCAAACAACTGGTTCATGTCTGACTCGAAGTTTAGTTTCATGTTTGACCTGAGTTCCAACAACGGGTTAATGTCTGACTCGAAGTTTAGGTTCATGTTTGACCTGGTTTCAAACGACGGGTTCATGTCTGACTTGATGTTTAGGTTCATGTTTGTCCTGGTTTCAAACAACGGGTTCATGTCTGACTCGAAGTTTAGGTTCATGTTTGACCTAGTTTCAAACAACGGGTTCATGTCTGACTCGAAGTTTAGGTTCATGTTTGACCTGGTTTCAAACAACGAGTTCATGTCTGACTCGAAGTTTAAGTTCATGTTTGACCTGGCTTCAAATGACGGGTTCATGTCTGGCTCGAAGTTTAGGTTCATGTTTGACCTGGTTTCAAACAACAGGTTCATGTCTGAGTCAAAGTTTAGGCTCGTGTTTGACCTGGTTTCAAACAACGGGTTCATGTCTGACTCGATGTTTAGGTTCAGGTTTGACCTGGTTTCAAACGACGGGTTCATGTCTGACTCGAAGCTTAGGTTCTTGTTTGACCTGGTTCAAATGACGGGTTCATGTCTGACTCGAAGTTTAGGTTCATGTTTGACCTGGTTTCAAACAACTGGTTCATGTCTGACTCGAAGTTTAGTTTCATGTTTGACCTGAGTTCCAACAACGGGTTAATGTCTGACTCGAAGTTTAGGTTCATGTTTGACCTGGTTTCAAACGACGGGTTCATGTCTGACTTGATGTTTAGGTTCATGTTTGTCCTGGTTTCAAACAACGGGGTCATGTCTGACTCGAAGTTTAGGTTCATGTTTGACCTAGTTTCAAACAATGGGTTCATGTCGGACTCGAAGTTTAGGTTCATGTTTGACCTGGTTTCAAACAACGGGTTCATGTCTGACTCGAAGTTTAAGTTCATGTTTGACCTGGCTTGACGGGTTCATGTCTGGCTCGAAGTTTAGGTTCATGTTTAACCTGGTTTCAAACAACAGGTTCATGTCTGACTCGAAGTTTAGGTTCATGTTTGACCTGGTTTCAAACAAAGGGTTCATGTCTGACTCGAAGTTTAAGTTCATGTTTGACCTGGCTTCAAATGACGGGTTCATGTCTGACTCGAAGTTTAGGTTCATGTTTGACCTGGTTTCAAACAACAGGTTCATGTCTGACTCGAAGTTAAGGTTCATGTTTAACCTAGTTTCAAACAACGGGTTCATGTCTGACTCAAAGTTTAGGTTCAGGTTTGACCTGGTTTCAAACGACGGCTTCATGTCTGACTCGAAGCTTAGGTTCTTGTTTGACCTGGTTCAAATGACGGGTTCATGTCTGACTCGAAGTTTAGGTTCATGTTTGACCTTGTTTCAAACGACGGGTTCATGTCTGACTCGATGTTTAGGTTCATGTTTGACCTGGTTTCAAACAACGGGTTCATGTGTGACTCGAAGTTTAGGTTCATGTTTGACCTAGTTTCAAACAACGGGTTCATGTCTGACTCGAAGTTTAGGTTCATGTTTGACCTAGTTTCAAACAACGGGTTCATGTCTGACTTGATGTTTAGGTTCATGTTTGTCCTCGTTTCAAACAACGGGTTCATGTCTAACTCGAAGTTTAGGTTCATGTTTGACCTAGTTTCAAACAACGAGTTCATGTCTGACTCGAAGTCTAGGTTCATGTTTGACCTGGTTTCAAACAAAGGGTTCATGTCTGACTCGAAGTTTAAGTTCATGTTTGACCTGGCTTCAAATGACGGGTTCATGTCTGACTCGAAGTTTAGGTTCATGTTTGACCTGGTTTCAAACAACAGGTTCATGTCTGACTCGAAGTTAAGGTTCATGTTTAACCTAGTTTCAAACAACGGGTTCATGTCTGACTCAAAGTTTAGGTTCAGGTTTGACCTGGTTTCAAACGACGGCTTCATGTCTGACTCGAAGCTTAGGTTCTTGTTTGACCTGGTTCAAATGACGGGTTCATGTCTGACTCGAAGTTTAGGTTCATGTTTGACCTGGTTTCAAACAACTGGTTCATGTCTGACTCGAAGTTTAGTTTCATGTTTGACCTGAGTTCCAACAACGGGTTAATGTCTGACTCGAAGTTTAGGTTCATGTTTGACCTGGTTTCAAACGACGGGTTCATGTCTGACTTGATGTTTAGGTTCATGTTTGTCCTCGTTTCAAACAACGGGTTCATGTCTGACTCGAAGTTTAGGTTCATGTTTGACCTAGTTTCAAACAACGGGTTCATGTCTGACTCGAAGTCTAGGTTCATGTTTGACCTGGTTTCAAACAAAGGGTTCATGTCTGACTCGAAGTTTAAGTTCATGTTTGACCTGGCTTCAAATGACGGGTTCATGTCTGACTCGAAGTTTAGGTTCATGTTTGACCTGGTTTCAAACAACAGGTTCATGTCTGACTCGAAGTTAAGGTTCATGTTTAACCTAGTTTCAAACAACGGGTTCATGTCTGACTCAAAGTTTAGGTTCAGGTTTGACCTGGTTTCAAACGACGGCTTCATGTCTGACTCGAAGCTTAGGTTCTTGTTTGACCTGGTTCAAATGACGGGTTCATGTCTGACTCGAAGTTTAGGTTCATGTTTGACCAAGTTTCAAACAACTGGTTCATGTCTGACTCGAAGTTTAGTTTCATGTTTGACCTGAGTTCCAACAACGGGTTAATGTCTGACTCGAAGTTTAGGTTCATGTTTGACCTGGTTTCAAACGACGGGTTCATGTCTGACTTGATGTTTAGGTTCATGTTTGTCCTGGTTTCAAACAACGGGTTCATGTCTGACTCGAAGTTTAGGTTCATGTTTGACCTAGTTTCAAACAACGGGTTCATGTCTGACTCGAAGTTTAGGTTCATGTTTGACCTGGTTTCAAACAACGAGTTCATGTCTGACTCGAAGTTTAAGTTCATGTTTGACCTGGCTTCAAATGACGGGTTCATGTCTGGCTCGAAGTTTAGGTTCATGTTTGACCTGGTTTCAAACAACAGGTTCATGTCTGAGTCAAAGTTTAGGCTCGTGTTTGACCTGGTTTCAAACAACGGGTTCATGTCTGACTCGATGTTTAGGTTCAGGTTTGACCTGGTTTCAAACGACGGGTTCATGTCTGACTCGAAGCTTAGGTTCTTGTTTGACCTGGTTCAAATGACGGGTTCATGTCTGACTCGAAGTTTAGGTTCATGTTTGACCTGGTTTCAAACAACTGGTTCATGTCTGACTCGAAGTTTAGTTTCATGTTTGACCTGAGTTCCAACAACGGGTTAATGTCTGACTCGAAGTTTAGGTTCATGTTTGACCTGGTTTCAAACGACGGGTTCATGTCTGACTTGATGTTTAGGTTCATGTTTGTCCTGGTTTCAAACAACGGGGTCATGTCTGACTCGAAGTTTAGGTTCATGTTTGACCTAGTTTCAAACAATGGGTTCATGTCGGACTCGAAGTTTAGGTTCATGTTTGACCTGGTTTCAAACAACGGGTTCATGTCTGACTCGAAGTTTAAGTTCATGTTTGACCTGGCTTGACGGGTTCATGTCTGGCTCGAAGTTTAGGTTCATGTTTAACCTGGTTTCAAACAACAGGTTCATGTCTGACTCGATGTTTAGGTTCATGTTTGACCTGGTTTCAAACAACGGGTTCATGTCTGACTCGAAGTTTAGGTTCATGTTTGACCTGGTTTTAAACAACGGGTTCATGACTGACTCGAAGTTTAGGTTCATGTTTCACTTGGTTTCAAACAACGGGTTCATGTCTGACTTGATGTTTAGGTTCATGTTTGTCCTCGTTTCAAACAACGGGTTCATGTCTGACTCGAAGTTTAGGTTCATGTTTGACCTAGTTTCAAACAACGGGTTCATGTCTGACTCGAAGTCTAGGTTCATGTTTGACTTGGTTTCAAACAAAGGGTTCATGTCTGACTCGAAGTTTAAGTTCATGTTTGACCTGGCTTCAAATGACGGGTTCATGTCTGACTCGAAGTTTAGGTTCATGTTTGACCTGGTTTCAAACAACAGGTTCATGTCTGACTCGAAGTTAAGGTTCATGTTTAACCTAGTTTCAAACAACGGGTTCATGTCTGACTCAAAGTTTAGGTTCAGGTTTGACCTGGTTTCAAAGGACGGCTTCATGTCTGACTCGAAGCTTAGGTTCTTGTTTGACCTGGTTCAAATGACGGGTTCATGTCTGACTCGAAGTTTAGGTTCATGTTTGACCTGGTTTCAAACAACTGGTTCATGTTTGACTCGAAGTTTAGTTTCATGTTTGACCTGAGTTCCAACAACGGGTTAATGTCTGACTCGAAGTTTAGGTTCATGTTTGACCTGGTTTCAAACGACGGGTTCATGTCTGACTTGATGTTTAGGTTCATGTTTGTCCTGGTTTCAAACAACGGGTTCATGTCTGACTCGAAGTTTAGGTTCATGTTTGACCTAGTTTCAAACAACGGGTTCATGTCTGACTCGAAGTTTAGGTTCATGTTTGACCTGGTTTCAAACAACGAGTTCATGTCTGACTCGAAGTTTAAGTTCATGTTTGACCTGGCTTCAAATGACGGGTTCATGTCTGGCTCGAAGTTTAGGTTCATGTTTGACCTGGTTTCAAACAACAGGTTCATGTCTGAGTCAAAGTTTAGGCTCGTGTTTGACCTGGTTTCAAACAACGGGTTCATGTCTGACTCGATGTTTAGGTTCAGGTTTGACCTGGTTTCAAACGACGGGTTCATGTCTGACTCGAAGCTTAGGTTCTTGTTTGACCTGGTTCAAATGATGGGTTCATGTCTGACTCAAAGTTTAGGTTCATGTTTGACCTGGTTTCAAACAACTGGTTCATGTCTGACTCGAAGTTTAGTTTCATGTCTGACCTGAGTTCCAACAACGGGTTAATGTCTGACTCGAAGTTTAGGTTCATGTTTGACCTGGTTTCAAACGACGGGTTCATGTCTGACTTGATGTTTAGGTTCATGTTTGTCCTGGTTTCAAACAACGGGGTCATGTCTGACTCGAAGTTTAGGTTCATGTTTGACCTAGTTTCAAACAACGGGTTCATGTCTGACTCGAAGTTTAGGTTCATGTTTGACCTGGTTTCAAACAACGGGTTCATGTCTGACTCGAAGTTTAAGTTCATGTTCGACCTGGCTTCAAATGACGGGTTCATGTCTGGCTCAAAGTTTAGGTTCATGTTTAACCTGGTTTCAAACAACAGGTTCATGTCTGACTCGAAGTTTAGGTTCATGTTTGACCTGGTTTCAAACAACGGGTTCATGTCTGACTCGAAGTTTAGGTTCAAGTTTGACCTGGTTTTAAACAACGGGTTCATGACTGACTCGAAGTTTAGGTTCATGTTTCACCTGGTTTCAAACAACGGGTTCATGTCTGACTTGATGTTTAGGTTCATGTTTGTCCTCGTTTCAAACAACGGGTTCATGTCTGACTCGAAGTTTAGGTTCATGTTTGACCTAGTTTCAAACAACGGGTTCATGTCTGACTCGAAGTCTAGGTTCATGTTTGACTTGGTTTCAAACAAAGGGTTCATGTCTGACTCGAAATTTAAGTTCATGTTTGACCTGGCTTCAAATGACGGGTTCATGTCTGACTCGAAGTTTAGGTTCATGTTTGACCTGGTTTCAAACAACAGGTTCATGTCTGACTCGAAGTTAAGGTTCATGTTTAACCTAGTTTCAAACAACGGGTTCATGTCTGACTCAAAGTTTAGGTTCAGGTTTGACCTGGTTTCAAAGGACGGCTTCATGTCTGACTCGAAGCTTAGGTTCTTGTTTGACCTGGTTCAAATGACGGGTTCATGTCTGACTCGAAGTTTAGGTTCATGTTTGACCTGGTTTCAAACAACTGGTTCATGTTTGACTCGAAGTTTAGTTTCATGTTTGACCTGAGTTCCAACAACGGGTTAATGTCTGACTCGAAGTTTAGGTTCATGTTTGACCTGGTTTCAAACGACGGGTTCATGTCTGACTTGATGTTTAGGTTCATGTTTGTCCTGGTTTCAAACAACGGGTTCATGTCTGACTCGAAGTTTAGGTTCATGTTTGACCTAGTTTCAAACAACGGGTTCATGTCTGACTCGAAGTTTAGGTTCATGTTTGACCTGGTTTCAAACAACGAGTTCATGTCTGACTCGAAGTTTAAGTTCATGTTTGACCTGGCTTCAAATGACGGGTTCATGTCTGGCTCGAAGTTTAGGTTCATGTTTGACCTGGTTTCAAACAACAGGTTCATGTCTGAGTCAAAGTTTAGGCTCGTGTTTGACCTGGTTTCAAACAACGGGTTCATGTCTGACTCGATGTTTAGGTTCAGGTTTGACCTGGTTTCAAACGACGGGTTCATGTCTGACTCGAAGCTTAGGTTCTTGTTTGACCTGGTTCAAATGACGGGTTCATGTCTGACTCAAAGTTTAGGTTCATGTTTGACCTGGTTTCAAACGACGGGTTCATGTCTGACTTGATGTTTAGGTTCATGTTTGACCTGGTTTCAAACAACGGGTTCATGTCTGACTCGAAGTTTAGGTTCATGTTTGACCTAGTTTCAAACAACGGGTTCATGTCTGACTCGAAGTTTAGGTTCATGTTCGACCTGGCTTCAAATGACGGGTTCATGTCTGAGTCAAAGTTTAGGCTCGTGTTTGACCTGGTTTCAAACAACGGGTTCATGTCTGACTCGATGTTTAGGTTCAGGTTTGACCTGGTTTCAAACGACGGGTTCATGTCTGACTCGAAGCTTAGGTTCTTGTTTGACCTGGTTCAAATGACGGGTTCATGTCTGACTCAAAGTTTAGGTTCATGTTTGACCTGGTTTCAAACAACTGGTTCATGTCTGACTCGAAGTTTAGTTTCATGTTTGACCTGAGTTCCAACAACGGGTTAATGTCTGACTCGAAGTTTAGGTTCATGTTTGACCTGGTTTCAAACGACGGGTTCATGTCTGACTCGAAGTTTAGGTTCATGTTTGACCTGGTTTCAAACAACGGGTTCATGTCTGACTCGAAGTTTAAGTTCATGTTCGACCTGGCTTCAAATGACGGGTTCATGTCTGGCTCAAAGTTTAGGTTCATGTTTAACCTGGTTTCAAACAACAGGTTCATGTCTGACTCGAAGTTTAGGTTCATGTTTGACCTGGTTTCAAACAACGGGTTCATGTCTGACTCGAAGTTTAGGTTCAGGTTTGACCTGGTTTCAAACGACGGGTTCATGTCTGACTCGAAGCTTAGGTTCATGTTTGACCTGGTTCAAATGATGGGTTCATGTCTGACTCGAAGTTTAGGTTCATGTTTGACCTGGTTTCAAACAACTGGTTCATGTCTGACTCGAAGTTTAGTTTCATGTTTGACCTGAGTTCCAACAACGGGTTAATGTCTGACTCGAAGTTTAGGTTCATGTTTGACCTGGTTTCAAACGACGGGTTCATGTCTGACTTGATGTTTAGGTTCATGTTTGTCCTGGTTTCAAACAACGGGTTCATGTCTGACTCGAAGTTTAGGTTCATGTTTGACCTAGTGTCAAACAACGGGTTCATGTCTGACTCGAAGTTTAGGTTCATGTTTGACCTGGTTTCAAACAACGAGTTCATGTCTGACTCGAAGTTTAAGTTCATGTTTGACCTGGCTTCAAATGACGGGTTCATGTCTGGCTCGAAGTTTAGGTTCATGTTTGACCTGGTTTCAAACAACAGGTTCATGTCTGAGTCAAAGTTTAGGCTCGTGTTTGACCTGGTTTCAAACAACGGGTTCATGTCTGACTCGATGTTTAGGTTCAGGTTTGACCTGGTTTCAAACGACGGGTTCATGTCTGACTCGAAGCTTAGGTTCTTGTTTGACCTGGTTCAAATGACGGGTTCATGTCTGACTCGAAGTTTAGGTTCATGTTTGACCTGGTTTCAAACAACTGGTTCATGTCTGACTCGAAGTTTAGTTTCATGTTTGACCTGAGTTCCAACAACGGGTTAATGTCTGACTCGAAGTTTAGGTTCATGTTTGACCTGGTTTCAAACGACGGGTTCATGTCTGACTTGATGTTTAGGTTCATGTTTGTCCTGGTTTCAAACAACGGGGTCATGTCTGACTCGAAGTTTAGGTTCATGTTTGACCTAGTTTCAAACAATGGGTTCATGTCGGACTCGAAGTTTAGGTTCATGTTTGACCTGGTTTCAAACAACGGGTTCATGTCTGACTCGAAGTTTAAGTTCATGTTTGACCTGGCTTGACGGGTTCATGTCTGGCTCGAAGTTTAGGTTCATGTTTAACCTGGTTTCAAACAACAGGTTCATGTCTGACTCGAAGTTTAGGTTCATGTTTGACCTGGTTTCAAACAACGGGTTCATGTCTGACTCGAAGTTTAGGTTCATGTTTGACCTGGTTTTAAACAACGGGTTCATGACTGACTCGAAGTTTAGGTTCATGTTTCACTTGGTTTCAAACAACGGGTTCATGTCTGACTTGATGTTTAGGTTCATGTTTGTCCTCGTTTCAAACAACGGGTTCATGTCTGACTCGAAGTTTAGGTTCATGTTTGACCTAGTTTCAAACAACGGGTTCATGTCTGACTCGAAGTCTAGGTTCGTGTTTGACTTGGTTTCAAACAAAGGGTTCATGTCTGACTCGAAGTTTAAGTTCATGTTTGACCTGGCTTCAAATGACGGGTTCATGTCTGACTCGAAGTTTAGGTTCATGTTTGACCTGGTTTCAAACAACAGGTTCATGTCTGACTCGAAGTTAAGGTTCATGTTTAACCTAGTTTCAAACAACGGGTTCATGTCTGACTCAAAGTTTAGGTTCAGGTTTGACCTGGTTTCAAAGGACGGCTTCATGTCTGACTCGAAGCTTAGGTTCTTGTTTGACCTGGTTCAAATGACGGGTTCATGTCTGACTCGAAGTTTAGGTTCATGTTTGACCTGGTTTCAAACAACTGGTTCATGTTTGACTCGAAGTTTAGTTTCATGTTTGACCTGAGTTCCAACAACGGGTTAATGTCTGACTCGAAGTTTAGGTTCATGTTTGACCTGGTTTCAAACGACGGGTTCATGTCTGACTTGATGTTTAGGTTCATGTTTGTCCTGGTTTCAAACAACGGGTTCATGTCTGACTCGAAGTTTAGGTTCATGTTTGACCTAGTTTCAAACAACGGGTTCATGTCTGACTCGAAGTTTAGGTTCATGTTTGACCTGGTTTCAAACAACGAGTTCATGTCTGACTCGAAGTTTAAGTTCATGTTTGACCTGGCTTCAAATGACGGGTTCATGTCTGGCTCGAAGTTTAGGTTCATGTTTGACCTGGTTTCAAACAAGAGGTTCATGTCTGAGTCAAAGTTTAGGCTCGTGTTTGACCTGGTTTCAAACAACGGGTTCATGTCTGACTCGATGTTTAGGTTCAGGTTTGACCTGGTTTCAAACGACGGGTTCATGTCTGACTCGAAGCTTAGGTTCTTGTTTGACCTGGTTCAAATGATGGGTTCATGTCTGACTCAAAGTTTAGGTTCATGTTTGACCTGGTTTCAAACAACTGGTTCATGTCTGACTCGAAGTTTAGTTTCATGTCTGACCTGAGTTCCAACAACGGGTTAATGTCTGACTCGAAGTTTAGGTTCATGTTTGACCTGGTTTCAAACGACGGGTTCATGTCTGACTTGATGTTTAGGTTCATGTTTGTCCTGGTTTCAAACAACGGGGTCATGTCTGACTCGAAGTTTAGGTTCATGTTTGACCTAGTTTCAAACAACGGGTTCATGTCTGACTCGAAGTTTAGGTTCATGTTTGACCTGGTTTCAAACAACGGGTTCATGTCTGACTCGAAGTTTAAGTTCATGTTCGACCTGGCTTCAAATGACGGGTTCATGTCTGGCTCAAAGTTTAGGTTCATGTTTAACCTGGTTTCAAACAACAGGTTCATGTCTGACTCGAAGTTTAGGTTCATGTTTGACCTGGTTTCAAACAACGGGTTCATGTCTGACTCGAAGTTTAGGTTCATGTTTGACCTGGTTTTAAACAACGGGTTCATGACTGACTCGAAGTTTAGGTTCATGTTTCACCTGGTTTCAAACAACGGGTTCATGTCTGACTTGATGTTTAGGTTCATGTTTGTCCTCGTTTCAAACAACGGGTTCATGTCTGACTCGAAGTTTAGGTTCATGTTTGACCTAGTTTCAAACAACGGGTTCATGTCTGACTCGAAGTCTAGGTTCATGTTTGACTTGGTTTCAAACAAAGGGTTCATGTCTGACTAGAAATTTAAGTTCATGTTTGACCTGGCTTCAAATGACGGGTTCATGTCTGACTCGAAGTTTAGGTTCATGTTTGACCTGGTTTCAAACAACAGGTTCATGTCTGACTCGAAGTTAAGGTTCATGTTTAACCTAGTTTCAAACAACGGGTTCATGTCTGACTCAAAGTTTAGGTTCAGGTTTGACCTGGTTTCAAAGGACGGCTTCATGTCTGACTCGAAGCTTAGGTTCTTGTTTGACCTGGTTCAAATGACGGGTTCATGTCTGACTCGAAGTTTAGGTTCATGTTTGACCTGGTTTCAAACAACTGGTTCATGTTTGACTCGAAGTTTAGTTTCATGTTTGACCTGAGTTCCAACAACGGGTTAATGTCTGACTCGAAGTTTAGGTTCATGTTTGACCTGGTTTCAAACGACGGGTTCATGTCTGACTTGATGTTTAGGTTCATGTTTGTCCTGGTTTCAAACAACGGGTTCATGTCTGACTCGAAGTTTAGGTTCATGTTTGACCTAGTTTCAAACAACGGGTTCATGTCTGACTCGAAGTTTAGGTTCATGTTTGACCTGGTTTCAAACAACGAGTTCATGTCTGACTCGAAGTTTAAGTTCATGTTTGACCTGGCTTCAAATGACGGGTTCATGTCTGGCTCGAAGTTTAGGTTCATGTTTGACCTGGTTTCAAACAACAGGTTCATGTCTGAGTCAAAGTTTAGGCTCGTGTTTGACATGGTTTCAAACAACGGGTTCATGTCTGACTCGATGTTTAGGTTCAGGTTTGACCTGGTTTCAAACGACGGGTTCATGTCTGACTCGAAGCTTAGTTTCTTGTTTGACCTGGTTCAAATGACGGGTTCATGTCTGACTCAAAGTTTAGGTTCATGTTTGACCTGGTTTCAAACGACGGGTTCATGTCTGACTTGATGTTTAGGTTCATGTTTGACCTGGTTTCAAACAACGGGTTCATGTCTGACTCGAAGTTTAGGTTCATGTTTGACCTAGTTTCAAACAACGGGTTCATGTCTGACTCGAAGTTTAGGTTCATGTTCGACCTGGCTTCAAATGACGGGTTCATGTCTGAGTCAAAGTTTAGGCTCGTGTTTGACCTGGTTTCAAACAACGGGTTCATGTCTGACTCGATGTTTAGGTTCAGGTTTGACCTGGTTTCAAACGACGGGTTCATGTCTGACTCGAAGCTTAGGTTCTTGTTTGACCTGGTTCAAATGACGGGTTCATGTCTGACTCAAAGTTTAGGTTCATGTTTGACCTGGTTTCAAACAACTGGTTCATGTCTGACTCGAAGTTTAGTTTCATGTTTGACCTGAGTTCCAACAACGGGTTAATGTCTGACTCGAAGTTTAGGTTCATGTTTGACCTGGTTTCAAACGACGGGTTCATGTCTGACTCGAAGTTTAGGTTCATGTTTGACCTGGTTTCAAACAACGGGTTCATGTCTGACTCGAAGTTTAAGTTCATGTTCGACCTGGCTTCAAATGACGGGTTCATGTCTGGCTCAAAGTTTAGGTTCATGTTTAACCTGGTTTCAAACAACAGGTTCATGTCTGACTCGAAGTTTAGGTTCATGTTTGACCTGGTTTCAAACAACGGGTTCATGTCTGACTCGAAGTTTAGGTTCAGGTTTGACCTGGTTTCAAACGACGGGTTCATGTCTGACTCGAAGCTTAGGTTCATGTTTGACCTGGTTCAAATGATGGGTTCATGTCTGACTCGAAGTTTAGGTTCATGTTTGACCTGGTTTCAAACAACGGGTTCATGTCTGACTCAAAGTTTAGGTTCATGTTTGACCTGGTTTCAAACGACGGGTTCATGTCTGACTTGATGTTTAGGTTCATGTTTGACCTGGTTTCAAACAACGGGTTCATGTCTGACTCGAAGTTTAGGTTCATGTTTGACCTAGTTTCAAACAACGGGTTCATGTCTGACTCGAAGTTTAGGTTCATGTTTGACCTGGTTTCAAACAACGGGTTCATGTCTGACTCGAAGTTTAAGTTCATGTTTGACCTCGCTTCGAATGACGGGTTCATGTCTGACTCGACGTTTAGGATCATGTTTGACCTGGTTTCAAACAACGGGTTCATGTCTGACTCGAAGTTTAGGTTCATGTTTGACCTTGTTTCAAACGACGGGTTCATGTCTGACTCGATGTTTAGGTTCATGTTTGACCTGGTTTCAAACAACGGGTTCATGTCTGACTCGAAGTTTAGGTTCATGTTTGACCTAGTTTCAAACAACGGGTTCATGTTTGATTCGAAGTTTAGGTTCGTGTTTGACCTGGTTTCAAACAACGGGTTCATGTCTGACTCGAAGTTTAGTTTCATGTTTGACCTGAGTTCCAACAACGGGTTCATGTCTGACTCGAAGTTTAGGTTCATGTTTGACCTGTTTTCAAACAACGGGTTCATGTCTGACTCGAAGTTTAGGTTCATATTTGACCTGGTTTCAAACGACGGGTTCATGTCTGACTTGATGTTTAGAATCATGTTTGACTTGGTTTCAATCAATGGGTTCATGTTTGACTCGAAGTTTAGGTTCATGTTTGACCTAGTTTCAAACAACGGGTTCATGTCTGACTCGAAGTTTAGGTTCATGTTTGACCTGGTTTCAAACAATGGGTTCGTGTCTGACTCAAAGTTTAAGTTCATGTTTGACCTGGCTTCAAATGACGGGTTCATGTCTGACTCGAAGTTTAAGTTCATGTTTGACCTGGCTTCAAATGACGGGTTCATGTCTGGCTCGAAGTTTAGGTTCATGTTTAACCTGGTTTCAAACAACTGGTTCATGTCTGACTCGAAGTTTAGTTTCATGTTTGACCTGAGTTCCAACAACAGGTTAATGTCTGACTCGAAGTTTAGGTTCATGTTTGACCTGGTTTCAAACGACGGGTTCATGTCTGACTTGATGTTTAGGTTCATGTTTGTCCTGGTTTCAAACAACGGGTTCATGTCTGACTCGAAGTTTAGGTTCATGTTTGACCTAGTTTCAAACAACGGGTTCATGTCTGACTCGAAGTTTAGGTTCATGTTTGATCTGGTTTCAAACAACGGGTTCATGTCTGACTCGATGTTTAAGTTCATGTTTGACCTGGCTTCAAATGACGGGTTCATGTCTGGCTCGAAGCTTAGGTTCATGTTTGACTTGGTTCAAATGATGGGTTCATGTCTGACTCGAAGTTTAGGTTCATGTTTGACCTGGTTTCAAACAACGGGTTCATGTCTGACTCAAAGTTTAGGTTCATGTTTGACCTGGTTTCAAACGACGGGTTCATGTCTGACTTGATGTTTAGGTTCATGTTTGACCTGGTTTCAAACAACGGGTTCATGTCTGACTCGAAGTTTAGGTTCATGTTTGAACAAGTTTCAAACAACGGGTTCATGTCTGACTCGAAGTTTAGGTTCATGTTTGACCTGGTTTCAAACAACGGGTTCATGTCTGACTCGAAGTTTAAGTTCATGTTTGAGCTCGCTTCGAATGACGGGTTCATGTCTGACTCGACGTTTAGGATCATGTTTGACCTGGTTTCAAACAACGGGTTCATGTCTGACTCGAAGTTTAGGTTCATGTTTGACCTTGTTTCAAACGACGGGTTCATGTCTGACTCGATGTTTAGGTTCATGTTTGACCTGGTTTCAAACAACGGGTTCATGTCTGACTCGAAGTTTAGGTTCATGTTTGACCTAGTTTCAAACAACGGGTTCATGTTTGATTCGAAGTTTAGGTTCATGTTTGACCTGGTTTCAAACAACGGGTTCATGTCTGACTCGAAGTTTAGTTTCATGTTTGACCTGAGTTCCAACAACGGGTTCATGTCTGACTCGAAGTTTAGGTTCATGTTTGACCTGGTTTCAAACAACGGGTTTATGTCTGACTCGAAGTTTAGGTTCATATTTGACCTGGTTTCAAACGACGGGTTCATGTCTGACTTGATGTTTAGAATCATGTTTGACTTGGTTTCAATCAATGGGTTCATGTTTGACTCGAAGTTTAGGTTCATGTTTGACCTAGTTTCAAACAACGGGTTCATGTCTGACTCGAAGTTTAGGTTCATGTTTGACCTGGTTTCAAACAATGGGTTCATGTCTGACTCAAAGTTTAAGTTCATGTTTGACCTGGCTTCAAATGACGGGTTCATGTCTGACTCGAAGTTTAAGTTCATGTTTGACCTGGCTTCAAATGACGGGTTCATGTCTGGCTCGAAGTTTAGGTTCATGTTTAACCTGGTTTCAAACAACTGGTTCATGTCTGACTCGAAGTTTAGTTTCATGTTTGACCTGAGTTCCAACAACAGGTTAATGTCTGACTCGAAGTTTAGGTTCATGTTTGACCTGGTTTCAAACGACGGGTTCATGTCTGACTTGATGTTTAGGTTCATGTTTGTCCTGGTTTCAAACAACGGGTTCATGTCTGACTCGAAGTTTAGGTTCATGTTTGACCTAGTTTCAAACAACGGGTTCATGTCTGACTCGAAGTTTAGGTTCATGTTTGATCTGGTTTCAAACAACGGGTTCATGTCTGACTCGATGTTTAAGTTCATGTTTGACCTGGCTTCAAATGACGGGTTCATGTCTGGCTCGAAGTTTAGGTTCATGTTTAACCTGGTTTCAAACAACAGGTTCATGTCTAACTCGAAGTTTAGGTTCATGTTTGACCTGGTTTCAAACAACGGGTTCATGTCTGACTCGAAGTTTAGGTTCAGGTTTGACCTGGTTTTAAACGACGGGTTCATGTCTGACTCGAAGCTTAGGTTCATGTTTGACTTGGTTCAAATGATGGGTTCATGTCTGACTCGAAGTTTAGGTTCATGTTTGACCTGGTTTCAAACAACGGGTTCATGTCTGACTCAAAGTTTAGGTTCATGTTTGACCTGGTTTCAAACGACGGGTTCATGTCTGACTTGATGTTTAGGTTCATGTTTGACCTGGTTTCAAACAACGGGTTCATGTCTGACTCGAAGTTTAGGTTCATGTTTGAACAAGTTTCAAACAACGGGTTCATGTCTGACTCGAAGTTTAGGTTCATGTTTGACCTGGTTTCAAACAACGGGTTCATGTCTGACTCGAAGTTTAAGTTCATGTTTGAGCTCGCTTCGAATGACGGGTTCATGTCTGACTCGACGTTTAGGATCATGTTTGACCTGGTTTCAAACAACGGGTTCATGTCTGACTCGAAGTTTAGGTTCATGTTTGACCTTGTTTCAAACGACGGGTTCATGTCTGACTCGATGTTTAGGTTCATGTTTGACCTGGTTTCAAACAACGGGTTCATGTCTGACTCGAAGTTTAGGTTCATGTTTGACCTAGTTTCAAACAACGGGTTCATGTTTGATTCGAAGTTTAGGTTCATGTTTGACCTGGTTTCAAACAACGGGTTCATGTCTGACTCGAAGTTTAGTTTCATGTTTGACCTGAGTTCCAACAACGGGTTCATGTCTGACTCGAAGTTTAGGTTCATGTTTGACCTGGTTTCAAACAACGGGTTCATGTCTGACTCGAAGTTTAGGTTCATATTTGACCTGGTTTCAAACGACGGGTTCATGTCTGACTTGATGTTTAGAATCATGTTTGACTTGGTTTCAATCAATGGGTTCATGTTTGACTCGAAGTTTAGGTTCATGTTTGACCTAGTTTCAAACAACGGGTTCATGTCTGACTCGAAGTTTAGGTTCATGTTTGACCTGGTTTCAAACAATGGGTTCATGTCTGACTCAAAGTTTAAGTTCATGTTTGACCTGGCTTCAAATGACGGGTTCATGTCTGACTCGAAGTTTAAGTTTATGTTTGACCTGGCTTCAAATGACGGGTTCATGTCTGGCTCGAAGTTTAGGTTCATGTTTAACCTGGTTTCAAACAACTGGTTCATGTCTGACTCGAAGTTTAGTTTCATGTTTGACCTGAGTTCCAACAACAGGTTAATGTCTGACTCGAAGTTTAGGTTCATGTTTGACCTGGTTTCAAACGACGGGTTCATGTCTGACTTGATGTTTAGGTTCATGTTTGTCCTGGTTTCAAACAACGGGTTCATGTCTGACTCGAAGTTTAGGTTCATGTTTGACCTAGTTTCAAACAACGGGTTCATGTCTGACTCGAAGTTTAGGTTCATGTTTGATCTGGTTTCAAACAACGGGTTCATGTCTGACTCGATGTTTAAGTTCATGTTTGACCTGGCTTCAAATGACGGGTTCATGTCTGGCTCGAAGTTTAGGTTCATGTTTAACCTGGTTTCAAACAACAGGTTCATGTCTAACTCGAAGTTTAGGTTCATGTTTGACCTGGTTTCAAACAACGGGTTCATGTCTGACTCGAAGTTTAGGTTCAGGTTTGACCTGGTTTTAAACGACGGGTTCATGTCTGACTCGAAGCTTAGGTTCATGTTTGACTTGGTTCAAATGATGGGTTCATGTCTGACTCGAAGTTTAGGTTCATGTTTGACCTGGTTTCAAACAACGGGTTCATGTCTGACTCAAAGTTTAGGTTCATGTTTGACCTGGTTTCAAACGACGGGTTCATGTCTGACTTGATGTTTAGGTTCATGTTTGACCTGGTTTCAAACAACGGGTTCATGTCTGACTCGAAGTTTAGGTTCATGTTTGAACAAGTTTCAAACAACGGGTTCATGTCTGACTCGAAGTTTAGGTTCATGTTTGACCTGGTTTCAAACAACGGGTTCATGTCTGACTCGAAGTTTAAGTTCATGTTTGAGCTCGCTTCGAATGACGGGTTCATGTCTGACTCGACGTTTAGGATCATGTTTGACCTGGTTTCAAACAACGGGTTCATGTCTGACTCGAAGTTTAGGTTCATGTTTGACCTTGTTTAAAACGACGGGTTCATGTCTGACTCGATGTTTAGGTTCATGTTTGACCTGGTTTCAAACAACGGGTTCATGTCTGACTCGAAGTTTAGGTTCATGTTTGACCTAGTTTCAAACAACGGGTTCATGTCTGATTCGAAGTTTAGGTTCATGTTTGACCTGGTTTCAAACAACGGGTTCATGTCTGACTCGAAGTTTAGTTTCATGTTTGACCTGAGTTCCAACAACGGGTTCATGTCTGACTCGAAGTTTAGGTTCATGTTTGACCTGGTTTCAAACAACGGGTTCATGTCTGATTCGAAGTTTAGGTTCATATTTGACCTGGTTTCAAATGACGGGTTCATGTCTGACTTGATGTTTAGAATCATGTTTGACTTGGTTTCAATCAATGGGTTCATGTTTGACTCGAAGTTTAGGTTCATGTTTGACCTAGTTTCAAACAACGGGTTCATGTCTGACTCGAAGTTTAGGTTCACGTTTGACCTGGTTTCAAACAATGGGTTCATGTCTGACTCGAAGTTTAAGTTCATGTTTGACCTGTCTTCAAATGACGGGTTCATGTCTGACTCGGAGTTTAGGTTCATGTTTGATCTGGTTTCAAACAACAGGTTCATGTCTGACTCAAAGTTTAGGCTCGTGTTTGACCTGGTTTCAAACAACAGGTTCATGTCTGACTCAAAGCTTAGGTTCTTGTTTGACCTGGTTCAAATGACGGGTTCATGTCTGACTTGAAGTTTAGGTTCATGTTTGACCTGGTTTCAAACAACTGGTTCATGTCTGACTCGAAGTTTAGTTTCATGTTTGACCTGAGTTCCAACAACGGGTTAATGTCTGACTCGAAGTTTAGGTTCATGTTTGACCTGGTTTCAAACGACGGGTTCATGTCTGACTTGATGTTTAGGTTCATGTTTGTCCTGGTTTCAAACAACGGGTTCATGTCTGACTCGAAGTTTAGGTTCATGTTTGACCTAGTTTCAAACAACGGGTTCATGTCTGACTCGAAGTTTAGGTTCATGTTTGACCTGGTTTCAAACAATGGGTTCATGTCTGACTCGAAGTTTAAGTTCATGTTTGACCTGTCTTCAAATGACGGGTTCATGTCTGACTCGGAGTTTAGGTTCATGTTTGATCTGGTTTCAAACAACAGGTTCATGTCTGACTCAAAGTTTAGGCTCGTGTTTGACCTGGTTTCAAACAACAGGTTCATGTCTGACTCAAAGCTTAGGTTCTTGTTTGACCTGGTTCAAATGACGGGTTCATGTCTGACTTGAAGTTTAGGTTCATGTTTGACCTGGTTTCAAACAATGGGTTCATGTCTGACTCGAAGTTTAGGTTCATGTTTGAACTAGTTTCAAACAACGGGTTCATGTCTGACTCGAAGTTTAGGTTCATGTTTGACCTGGTTTCAAACAACGGGTTCATGTCTGACTCGAAGTTTAAGTTCATGTTTGAGCTCGCTTCGAATGACGGGTTCATGTCTGACTCGAAGTTTAGGTTCATGTTTGACCTGGTTTCAAACAATGGGTTCATGTCTGACTCGAAGTTTAGGATCATGTTTGACCTGGTTTCAAACAACGGGTTCATGTCTGACTCGAAGTTTAGGTTCATGTTTAACCTTGTTTAAAACGACGGGTTCATGTCTGACTCGCTGTTTAGGTTCATGTTTGACCTGGTTTCAAACAACGGGTTCATGTCTGACTCGAAGTTTAGGTTCATGTTTGACCTAGTTTCAAACAACGGGTTCATGTCTGATTCGAAGTTTAGGTTCATGTTTGACCTGGTTTCAAACAACGGGTTCATGTCTGACTCGAAGTTTAGTTTCATGTTTGACCTGAGTTCCAACAACGGGTTCATGTCTGACTCGAAGTTTAGGTTCATGTTTGACCTGGTTTCAAACAACGGGTTCATGTCTGATTCGAAGTTTAGGTTCATATTTGACCTGGTTTCAAACGACGGGTTCATGTCTGACTTGATGTTTAGAATCATGTTTGACTTGGTTTCAATCAATGGGTTCATGTTTGACTCGAAGTTTAGGTTCATGTTTGACCTAGTTTCAAACAACGGGTTCTTGTCTGACTCGAAGTTTAGGTTCATGTATGACCTGGTTTCAAACAATGGGTTCATGTCTGACTCGAAGTTTAAGTTCATGTTTGACCTGTCTTCAAATGACGGGTTCATGTCTGACTCGGAGTTTAGGTTCATGTTTGATCTGGTTTCAAACAACAGGTTCATGTCTGACTCAAAGTTTAGGCTCGTGTTTGACCTGGTTTCAAACAACAGGTTCATGTCTGACTCAAAGCTTAGGTTCTTGTTTGACCTGGTTCAAATGACGGGTTCATGTCTGACTTGAAGTTTAGGTTCATGTTTGACCTGGTTTCAAACAACTGGTTCATGTCTGACTCGAAGTTTAGTTTCATGTTTGACCTGAGTTCCAACAACGGGTTAATGTCTGACTCGAAGTTTAGGTTCATGTTTGACCTGGTTTCAAACGACGGGTTCATGTCTGACTTGATGTTTAGGTTCATGTTTGCCCTGGTTTCAAACAACGGGTTCATGTCTGACTCGAAGTTTAGGTTCATGTTTGACCTAGTTTCAAACAACGGGTTCATGTCTGACTCGAAGTTTAGGTTCATGTTTGATCTGGTTTCAAACAACGGGTTCATGTCTGACTCGATGTTTAAGTTCATGTTTGACCTGGCTTCAAATGACGGGTTCATGTCTGGCTCGAAGTTTAGGTTCATGTTTAACCTGGTTTCAAACAACAGGTTCATGTCTAACTCGAAGTTTAGGTTCATGTTTGACCTGGTTTCAAACAACGGGTTCATGTCTGACTCGAAGTTTAGGTTCAGGTTTGACCTGGTTTTAAACGACGGGTTCATGTCTGACTCGAAGCTTAGGTTCATGTTTGACTTGGTTCAAATGATGGGTTCATGTCTGACTCGAAGTTTAGGTTCATGTTTGACCTGGTTTCAAACAACGGGTTCATGTCTGACTCAAAGTTTAGGTTCATGTTTGACCTGGTTTCAAACGACGGGTTCATGTCTAACTTGATGTTTAGGTTCATGTTTGACCTGGTTTCAAACAACGGGTTCATGTCTGACTCGAAGTTTAGGTTCATGTTTGAACAAGTTTCAAACAACGGGTTCATGTCTGACTCGAAGTTTAGGTTCATGTTTGACCTGGTTTCAAACAACGGGTTCATGTCTGACTCGAAGTTTAAGTTCATGTTTGAGCTCGCTTCGAATGACGGGTTCATGTCTGACTCGACGTTTAGGATCATGTTTGACCTGGTTTCAAACAACGGGTTCATGTCTGACTCGAAGTTTAGGTTCATGTTTGACCTTGTTTAAAACGACGGGTTCATGTCTGACTCGATGTTTAGGTTCATGTTTGACCTGGTTTCAAACAACGGGTTCATGTCTGACTCGAAGTTTAGGTTCATGTTTGACCTAGTTTCAAACAACGGGTTCATGTCTGATTCGAAGTTTAGGTTCATGTTTGACCTGGTTTCAAACAACGGGTTCATGTCTGACTCGAAGTTTAGTTTCATGTTTGACCTGAGTTCCAACAACGGGTTCATGTCTGACTCGAAGTTTAGGTTCATGTTTGATCTGGTTTCAAACAACGGGTTCATGTCTGACTCGATGTTTAAGTTCATGTTTGACCTGGCTTCAAATGACGGGTTCATGTCTGGCTCGAAGTTTAGGTTCATGTTTAACCTGGTTTCAAACAACAGGTTCATGTCTAACTCGAAGTTTAGGTTCATGTTTGACCTGGTTTCAAACAACGGGTTCATGTCTGACTCGAAGTTTAGGTTCAGGTTTGACCTGGTTTTAAACGACGGGTTCATGTCTGACTCGAAGCTTAGGTTCATGTTTGACTTGGTTCAAATGATGGGTTCATGTCTGACTCGAAGTTTAGGTTCATGTTTGACCTGGTTTCAAACAACGGGTTCATGTCTGACTCAAAGTTTAGGTTCATGTTTGACCTGGTTTCAAACGACGGGTTCATGTCTAACTTGATGTTTAGGTTCATGTTTGACCTGGTTTCAAACAACGGGTTCATGTCTGACTCGAAGTTTAGGTTCATGTTTGAACAAGTTTCAAACAACGGGTTCATGTCTGACTCGAAGTTTAGGTTCATGTTTGACCTGGTTTCAAACAACGGGTTCATGTCTGACTCGAAGTTTAAGTTCATGTTTGAGCTCGCTTCGAATGACGGGTTCATGTCTGACTCGACGTTTAGGATCATGTTTGACCTGGTTTCAAACAACGGGTTCATGTCTGACTCGAAGTTTAGGTTCATGTTTGACCTTGTTTAAAACGACGGGTTCATGTCTGACTCGATGTTTAGGTTCATGTTTGACCTGGTTTCAAACAACGGGTTCATGTCTGACTCGAAGTTTAGGTTCATGTTTGACCTAGTTTCAAACAACGGGTTCATGTCTGATTCGAAGTTTAGGTTCATGTTTGACCTGGTTTCAAACAACGGGTTCATGTCTGACTCGAAGTTTAGTTTCATGTTTGACCTGAGTTCCAACAACGGGTTCATGTCTGACTCGAAGTTTAGGTTCATGTTTGACCTGGTTTCAAACAACGGGTTCATGTCTGATTCGAAGTTTAGGTTCATATTTGACCTGGTTTCAAACGACGGGTTCATGTCTGACTTGATGTTTAGAATCATGTTTGACTTGGTTTCAATCAATGGGTTCATGTTTGACTCGAAGTTTAGGTTCATGTTTGACCTAGTTTCAAACAACGGGTTCATGTCTGACTCGAAGTTTAGGTTCATGTTTGACCTGGTTTCAAACAATGGGTTCATGTCTGACTCGAAGTTTAAGTTCATGTTTGACCTGTCTTCAAATGACGGGTTCATGTCTGACTCGGAGTTTAGGTTCATGTTTGATCTGGTTTCAAACAACAGGTTCATGTCTGACTCAAAGTTTAGGCTCGTGTTTGACCTGGTTTCAAACAACAGGTTCATGTCTGACTCAAAGCTTAGGTTCTTGTTTGACCTGGTTCAAATGACGGGTTCATGTCTGACTTGAAGTTTAGGTTCATGTTTGACCTGGTTTCAAACAACTGGTTCATGTCTGACTCGAAGTTTAGTTTCATGTTTGACCTGAGTTCCAATAACGGGTTAATGTCTGACTCGAAGTTTAGGTTCATGTTTGACCTGGTTTCAAACGACGGGTTCATGTCTGACTTGATGTTTAGGTTCATGTTTGTCCTGGTTCAAACAACGGGTTCATGTCTGACTCGAAGTTTAGGTTCATGTTTGACCTAGTTTCAAACAACGGGTTCATGTCTGACTCGAAGTTTAGGTTCATGTTTGACCTGGTTTCAAACAATGGGTTCATGTCTGACTCGAAGTTTAAGTTCATGTTTGACCTGTCTTCAAATGACGGGTTCATGTCTGACTCGGAGTTTAGGTTCATGTTTGATCTGGTTTCAAACAACAGGTTCATGTCTGACTCAAAGTTTAGGCTCGTGTTTGACCTGGTTTCAAACAACAGGTTCATGTCTGACTCAAAGCTTAGGTTCTTGTTTGACCTGGTTCAAATGACGGGTTCATGTCTGACTTGAAGTTTAGGTTCATGTTTGACCTGGTTTCAAACAACGGGTTCATGTCTGACTCGAAGTTTAGGTTCATGTTTGAACTAGTTTCAAACAACGGGTTCATGTCTGACTCGAAGTTTAGGTTCATGTTTGACCTGGTTTCAAACAACGGGTTCATGTCTGACTCGAAGTTTAAGTTCATGTTTGAGCTCGCTTCGAATGACGGGTTCATGTCTGACTCGACGTTTAGGATCATGTTTGACCTGGTTTCAAACAACGGGTTCATGTCTGACTCGAAGTTTAGGTTCATGTTTAACCTTGTTTAAAACGACGGGTTCATGTCTGACTCGATGTTTAGGTTCATGTTTGACCTGGTTTCAAACAACGGGTTCATGTCTGACTCGAAGTTTAGGTTCATGTTTGACCTAGTTTCAAACAACGGGTTCATGTCTGATTCGAAGTTTAGGTTCATGTTTGACCTGGTTTCAAACAACGGGTTCATGTCTGACTCGAAGTTTAGTTTCATGTTTGACCTGAGTTCCAACAACGGGTTCATGTCTGACTCGAAGTTTAGGTTCATGTTTGACCTGGTTTCAAACAACGGGTTCATGTCTGATTCGAAGATTAGGTTCATATTTGACCTGGTTTCAAACGACGGGTTCATGTCTGACTTGATGTTTAGAATCATGTTTGACTTGGTTTCAATCAATGGGTTCATGTTTGACTCGAAGTTTAGGTTCATGTTTGACCTAGTTTCAAACAACGGGTTCATGTCTGACTCGAAGTTTAGGTTCATCTATGACCTGGTTTCAAACAATGGGTTCATGTCTGACTCGAAGTTTAAGTTCATGTTTGACCTGTCTTCAAATGACGGGTTCATGTCTGACTCGGAGTTTAGGTTCATGTTTGATCTGGTTTCAAACAACAGGTTCATGTCTGACTCAAAGTTTAGGCTCGTGTTTGACCTGGTTTCAAACAACAGGTTCATGTCTGACTCAAAGCTTAGGTTCTTGTTTGACCTGGTTCAAATGACGGGTTCATGTCTGACTTGAAGTTTAGGTTCATGTTTGACCTGGTTTCAAACAACTGGTTCATGTCTGACTCGAAGTTTAGTTTCATGTTTGACCTGAGTTCCAACAACGGGTTAATGTCTGACTCGAAGTTTAGGTTCATGTTTGACCTGGTTTCAAACGACGGGTTCATGTCTAACTTGATGTTTAGGTTCATGTTTGTCCTGGTTTCAAACAACGGGTTCATGTCTGACTCGAAGTTTAGGTTCATGTTTGACCTAGTTTCAAACAACGGGTTCATGTCTGACTCGAAGTTTAGGTTCATGTTTGACCTGGTTTCAAACAATGGGTTCATGTCTGACTCGAAGTTTAAGTTCATGTTTGACCTGTCTTCAAATGACGGGTTCATGTCTGACTCGGAGTTTAGGTTCATGTTTGATCTGGTTTCAAACAACAGGTTCATGTCTGACTCAAAGTTTAGGCTCGTGTTTGACCTGGTTTCAAACAACAGGTTCATGTCTGACTCAAAGCTTAGGTTCTTGTTTGACCTGGTTCAAATGACGGGTTCATGTCTGACTTGAAGTTTAGGTTCATGTTTGACCTGGTTTCAAACAACTGGTTCATGTCTGACTCGAAGTTTAGTTTCATGTTTGACCTGAGTTCCAACAACGGGTTAATGTCTGACTCGAAGTTTAGGTTCATGTTTGACCTGGTTTCAAACGACGGGTTCATGTCTGACTTGATGTTTAGGTTCATGTTTGACCTGGTTTCAAACAACGGGTTCATGTCTGACTCGAAGTTTAGGTTCATGTTTGACCTAGTTTCAAACAACGGGTTCATGTCTGATTCGAAGTTTAGGTTCATGTTTGACCTGGTTTCAAACAACGGGTTCATGTCTGACTCGAAGTTTAGTTTCATGTTTGACCTGAGTTCCAACAACGGGTTCATGTCTGACTCGAAGTTTAGGTTCATGTTTGACCTGGTTTCAAACAACGGGTTCATGTCTGATTCGAAGTTTAGGTTCATATTTGACCTGGTTTCAAACGACGGGTTCATGTCTGACTTGATGTTTAGAATCATGTTTGACTTGGTTTCAATCAATGGGTTCATGTTTGACTCGAAGTTTAGGTTCATGTTTGACCTAGTTTCAAACAACGGGTTCATGTCTGACTCGAAGTTTAGGTTCATCTATGACCTGGTTTCAAACAATGGGTTCATGTCTGACTCGAAGTTTAAGTTCATGTTTGACCTGTCTTCAAATGACGGGTTCATGTCTGACTCGGAGTTTAGGTTCATGTTTGATCTGGTTTCAAACAACAGGTTCATGTCTGACTCAAAGTTTAGGCTCGTGTTTGACCTGGTTTCAAACAACAGGTTCATGTCTGACTCAAAGCTTAGGTTCTTGTTTGACCTGGTTCAAATGACGGGTTCATGTCTGACTTGAAGTTTAGGTTCATGTTTGACCTGGTTTCAAACAACTGGTTCATGTCTGACTCGAAGTTTAGTTTCATGTTTGACCTGAGTTCCAACAACGGGTTAATGTCTGACTCGAAGTTTAGGTTCATGTTTGACCTGGTTTCAAACGACGGGTTCATGTCTGACTTGATGTTTAGGTTCATGTTTGTCCTGGTTTCAAACAACGGGTTCATGTCTGACTCGAAGTTTAGGTTCATGTTTGACCTAGTTTCAAACAACGGGTTCATGTCTGACTCGAAGTTTAGGTTCATGTTTGACCTGGTTTCAAACAATGGGTTCATGTCTGACTCGAAGTTTAAGTTCATGTTTGACCTGTCTTCAAATGACGGGTTCATGTCTGACTCGGAGTTTAGGTTCATGTTTGATCTGGTTTCAAACAACAGGTTCATGTCTGACTCAAAGTTTAGGCTCGTGTTTGACCTGGTTTCAAACAACAGGTTCATGTCTGACTCAAAGCTTAGGTTCTTGTTTGACCTGGTTCAAATGACGGGTTCATGTCTGACTTGAAGTTTAGGTTCATGTTTGACCTGGTTTCAAACAACTGGTTCATGTCTGACTCGAAGTTTAGTTTCATGTTTGACCTGAGTTCCAACAACGGGTTAATGTCTGACTCGAAGTTTAGGTTCATGTTTGACCTGGTTTCAAACGACGGGTTCATGTCTGACTTGATGTTTAGGTTCATGTTTGTCCTGGTTTCAAACAACGGGTTCATGTCTGACTCGAAGTTTAGGTTCATGTTTGACCTAGTTTCAAACAACGGGTTCATGTCTGACTCGAAGTTTAGGTTCATGTTTGACCTGGTTTCAAACAACGGGTTCATGTCTGACTCGAAGTTTAAGTTCATGTTTGACCTGGCTTCAAATGACGGGTTCATGTCTGGCTCGAAGTTTAGGTTCATGTTTGACCTAGTTTCAAACAACAGGTTCATGTCTGACTCGAAGTTTAGGTTCATGTTTGACCTGGTTTCAAACAATGGGTTCATGTCTGACTCGAAGTTTAGGTTCAGGTTTGACCTGGTTTCAAACGACGGGTTCATGTCTGACTCGAAGCTTAGGTTCATGTTTGACCTGGTTCAAATGATGGGTTCATGTCTGACTCGAAGTTTAGGTTCATGTTTGACCTGGTTTCAAACAACGGGTTCATGTCTGACTCAAAGTTTAGGTTCATGTTTGACCTGGTTTCAAACGACGGGTTCATGTCTGACTTGATGTTTAGGTTCATGTTTGACCTGGTTTCAAACAACGGGTTCATGTCTGACTCGAAGTTTAGGTTCATGTTTGACCTAGTTTCAAACAACGGGTTCATGTCTGACTCGAAGTTTAGGTTCATGTTTGACCTGGTTTCAAACAACGGGTTCATGACTGACTCGAAGTTTAAGTTCATGTTTGACGTCGCTTCGAATGACGGGTTCATGTGTGACTCGACGTTTAGGATCATGTTTGACCTGGTTTCAAACAACGGGTTCATGTCTGACTCGATGTTTAGGTTCATGTTTGACCTGGTTTCAAACAACGGGTTCATGTCTGACTCGAAGTTTACGTTCATGTTTGACCTAGTTTCAAACAACGGGTTCATGTTTGATTCGAAGTTTAGGTTCATGTTTGACCTGGTTTCAAACAACGGGTTCATGTCTGACTCGAAGTTTAGTTTCATGTTTGACCTGAGTTCCAACAACGGGTTCATGTCTGACTCGAAGTTTAGGTTCATGTTTGACCTGGTTTCAAACAACGGGTTCATGTCTGACTCGAAGTTTAGGTTCATGTTTGACCTGGTTTCAAACGACGGGTTCTTGTCTGACTTGATGTTTAGAATCATGTTTGACTTGGTTTCAATCAATGGGTTCATGTTTGACTCGAAGTTTAGGTTCATGTTTGACCTAGTTTCAAACAACGGGTTCATGTCTGACTCGAAGTTTAGGTTCATGTTTGACCTGGTTTCAAACAATGGGTTCATGTCTGACTCGAAGTTTAAGTTCATGTTTGACATGGCTTTAAATGACGGGTTCATGTCTGACTCGGAGTTTAGGCTCGTGTTTGACCTGCTTTCAAACAACGGGTTCATGTCTGACTCGAAGTTTAAGTTCAGGTTTGACCTGGTTTCAAACGACGGGTTCATGTCTGACTCGAAGCTTAGGTTCATGTTTGACCTGGTTCAAATGACGAGTTCATGTTAGACTCGAAGTTTAGGTTCATGTTTGACCTGGTTTCAAACAACGGGTTCATGTCTGACTCGAAGTTTAAGTTCATGTTTGGCCGGGCTTCAAATTACGGGTTCATGTCTGACTCGGAGTTTAGGTTCATGTTTGACCTGGTTTCAAACAACAGGTTCATGTCTGGCTCGAAGTTTAGGTTCATGTTTGACCTGGTTTCAAACAACGGGTTCATGTCTGACTCGAAGTTTAGGTTCAGGTTTGACCTGGTTTCAAACGACGGGTTCATGTCTGACTCTAAGCTTAGGTTCATGTTTCACCTGGATCAAATCACGAGTTCATGTCAGACTCGAAGTTTAGGTTCATGTTTGACCTAGTTTCAAACAACGGGTTCATGTCTGATTCGAAGTTTAGTTTCATGTTTGACCTGAGTTCCAACAACGGGTTCATGTCTGACTCGAAGTTTAGGTTCATGTTTGACCTGGTTTCAAACAACGGGTTCATGTCTGACTCGAAGTTTAGGTTCATGTTTGACCTAGTTTCAAACAACGGGTTCATGTCTGACTTGATGTTTAGGTTCATGTTTGTCCTGGTTTCAAACAACGGGTTCATGTCTGACTCGAAGTTTAGGTTCATGTTTGACCTAGTTTCAAACAACGGGTTCATGTCTGACTCGAAGTCTAGGTTCATGTTTGACCTAGTTTCAAACAACGGGTTCATGTCTGACTCGAAGTTTAAGTTCATGTTTGACCTGGCTTCAAATGACGGGTTCATGTCTGACTCGAAGTTTAGGTTCATGTTTGACCTGGTTTCAAACAACAGGTTCATGTCTTACTCGAAGTTTAGGTTCATGTTTAACCTAGTTTCAAACAACGGGTTCATGTCTGACTCAAAGTTTAGGTTCATGTTTGACCTGGTTCAAATGACGGGTTCATGTCTGACTCGAAGTTTAGGTTCATGTTTGACCTGGTTCAAATGACGGGTTCATGTCTGACTCGAAGTTTAGGTTCATGTTTGACCTGGTTTCAAAGAACGGGTTCATGTCTGACTCAAAGTTTAGGTTCATGTTTGACCTGGTTCAAATGACGGGTTCATGTCTGACTCGAAGTTTAGGTTCATGTTTGACCTGGTTTCAAACAACGGGTTCATGTCTGACTTGATGTTTAGGTTCATGTTTGTCCTGGTTTCAAACAACGGGTTCATGTCTGACTCGAAGTTTAGGTTCATGTTTGACCTAGTTTCAAACAACGGGTTCATGTCTGACTCGAAGTTTAGGTTCATGTTTGACCTGGTTTCAAACAACGGGTTCATGTCTGACTCGAAGTTTAAGTTCATGTTTAACCTGGCTTCAAATGACGGGTTCATGTCTGACTCGAAGTTTAGGTTCATGTTTGACCTGGTTTCAAACAACGGGTTCATGTCTGACTCGAAGTTTAGGTTCATGTTTGACCTTGTTTAAAACGACGGGTTCATGTCTGACTCGATGTTTAGGTTCATGTTTGACCTGGTTTCAAACAACGGGTTCATGTCTGACTCGAAGTTTAGGTTCATGTTTGACCTAGTTTCAAACAACGGGTTCATGTTTGATTCGAAGTTTAGGTTCATGTTTGACCTGGTTTCAAACAACGGGTTCATGTCTGACTTGAAGTTTAGTTTCATGTTTGACCTGAGTTCCAACAACGGGTTCATGTCTGACTCGAAGTTTAGGTTCATGTTTGACCTGGTTTCAAACAACGGGTTCATGTCTGACTCGAAGTTTAGGTTCATATTTGACCTGGTTTCAAACGACGGGTTCATGTCTGACTTGATGTTTAGAATCATGTTTGCCTTGGTTTCAATCAATGGGTTCATGTTTGACTCGAAGTTTAGGTTCATGTTTGACCTAGTTTCAAACAACGGGTTCATGTCTGACTCGAAGTTTAGGTTCATGTTTGACCTGGTTTCAAACAATGGGTTCATGTCTGACTCGAAGTTTAAGTTCATGTTTGACCTGTCTTCAAATGACGGGTTCATGTCTGACTCGGAGTTTAGGTTCATGTTTGATCTGGTTTCAAACAACAGGTTCATGTCTGACTCAAAGTTTAGGCTCGTGTTTGACCTAGTTTCAAACAACGGGTTCATGTCTGACTCGAAGTTTAGGTTCAGGTTTGACCTGGTTTCAAACGACGGGTTCATGTCTAACTCGAAGCTTAGGTTCACGTTTGACCTGGTTCAAATGACGAGTTCATGTCAGACTCGAAGTTTAGGTTCATGTTTGACCTAGTTTCAAACAACGGGTTCAAGTCTGATTCGAAGTTTAGTTTCATGTTTGACCTGAGTTCCAACAACGGGTTCATGTCTGACTCGAAGTTTAGGTTCATGTTTGACCTGGTTTCAAACAACGGGTTCATGTCTGACTCGAAGTTTAGTATCATGTTTGACCTAGTTTCAAACAACGGGTTCATGTCTGACTTGATGTTTAGGTTCATGTTTGTCCTGGTTTCAAACAACGGGTTCATGTCTGACTCGAAGTTTAGGTTCATGTTTGACCTAGTTTCAAACAACGGGTTCATGTCTGACTCGAAGTCTAGGTTCATGTTTGACCTAGTTTCAAACAACGGGTTCATGTCTGACTCGAAGTTTAAGTTCATGTTTGACCTGGCTTCAAATGACGGGTTCATGCCTGACTCAAAGTTTAGGTTCATGTTTGACTTGGTTTCAAACAACAGGTTCATGTCTTACTCGAAGTTTAGGTTCATGTTTAACCTAGTTTCAAACAACGGGTTCATGTCTGACTCAAAGTTTAGGTTCATGTTTGACCTGGTTCAAATGACGGGTTCATGTCTGACTCGAAGCTTAGGTTCATGTTTGACCTGGTTCAAATGACGAGTTCATGTCAGACTCGAAGTTTAGGTTCATGTTTGACCTAGTTTCAAACAACGGGTTCAAGTCTGATTCGAAGTTTAGTTTCAAGTTTGACCTGAGTTCCAACAACGGGTTCATGTCTGACTCGAAGTTTAGGTTCATGTTTGACCTGGTTTCAAACAACGGGTTCATGTCTGACTCGAAGTTTAGGTTCATGTTTGACCTGAGTTCAAATGACGGGTTCATGTCTGACTTGAAGTTTAGGTTCATGTTTGACCTGGTTTCAAACAACTGGTTCATGTCTGACTCGAAGTTTAGTTTCATGTTTGACCTGAGTTCCAACAACGGGTTAATGTCTGACTCGAAGTTTAGGTTCATGTTTGACCTGGTTTCAAACGACGGGTTCATGTCTGACTTGATGTTTAGGTTCATGTTTGTCCTGGTTTCAAACAACGGGTTCATGTCTGACTCGAAGTTTAGGTTCATGTTTGACCTAGTTTCAAACAACGGGTTCATGTCTGACTCGAAGTTTAGGTTCATGTTTGACCTGGTTTCAAACAACGGGTTCATGTCTGACTCGAAGTTTAAGTTCATGTTTGACCTGGCTTCAAATGACGGGTTCATGTCTGGCTCGAAGTTTAGGTTCATGTTTGACCTAGTTTCAAACAACAGGTTCATGTCTGACTCGAAGTTTAGGTTCATGTTTGACCTGGTTTCAAACAATGGGTTCATGTCTGACTCGAAGTTTAGGTTCAGGTTTGACCTGGTTTCAAACGACGGGTTCATGTCTGACTCGAAGCTTAGGTTCATGTTTGACCTGGTTCAAATGATGGGTTCATGTCTGACTCGAAGTTTAGGTTCATGTTTGACCTGGTTTCAAACAACGGGTTCATGTCTGACTCAAAGTTTAGGTTCATGTTTGACCTGGTTTCAAACGACGGGTTCATGTCTGACTTGATGTTTAGGTTCATGTTTGACCTGGTTTCAAACAACGGGTTCATGTCTGACTCGAAGTTTAGGTTCATGTTTGACCTAGTTTCAAACAACGGGTTCATGTCTGACTCGAAGTTTAGGTTCATGTTTGACCTGGTTTCAAACAACGGGTTCATGACTGACTCGAAGTTTAAGTTCATGTTTGACGTCGCTTCGAATGATGGGTTCATGTGTGACTCGACGTTTAGGATCATGTTTGACCTGGTTTCAAACAACGGGTTCATGTCTGACTCGATGTTTAGGTTCATGTTTGACCTGGTTTCAAACAACGGGTTCATGTCTGACTCGAAGTTTACGTTCATGTTTGACCTAGTTTCAAACAACGGGTTCATGTTTGATTCGAAGTTTAGGTTCATGTTTGACCTGGTTTCAAACAACGGGTTCATGTCTGACTCGAAGTTTAGTTTCATGTTTGACCTGAGTTCCAACAACGGGTTCATGTCTGACTCGAAGTTTAGGTTCATGTTTGACCTGGTTTCAAACAACGGATTCATGTCTGACTCGAAGTTTAGGTTCATGTTTGACCTGGTTTCAAACGACGGGTTCTTGTCTGACTTGATGTTTAGAATCATGTTTGACTTGGTTTCAATCAATGGGTTCATGTTTGACTCGAAGTTTAGGTTCATGTTTGACCTAGTTTCAAACAACGGGTTCATGTCTGACTCGAAGTTTAGGTTCATGTTTGACCTGGTTTCAAACAATGGGTTCATGTCTGACTCGAAGTTTAAGTTCATGTTTGACATGGCTTTAAATGACGGGTTCATGTCTGACTCGGAGTTTAGGCTCGTGTTTGACCTGCTTTCAAACAACGGGTTCATGTCTGACTCGAAGTTTAAGTTCAGGTTTGACCTGGTTTCAAACGACGGGTTCATGTCTGACTCGAAGCTTAGGTTCATGTTTGACCTGGTTCAAATGACGAGTTCATGTTAGACTCGAAGTTTAGGTTCATGTTTGACCTGGTTTCAAACAACGGGTTCATGTCTGACTCGAAGTTTAAGTTCATGTTTGGCCGGGCTTCAAATTACGGGTTCATGTCTGACTCGGAGTTTAGGTTCATGTTTGACCTGGTTTCAAACAACAGGTTCATGTCTGGCTCGAAGTTTAGGTTCATGTTTGACCTGGTTTCAAACAACGGGTTCATGTCTGACTCGAAGTTTAGGTTCATGTTTGACCTTGTTTAAAACGACGGGTTCATGTCTGACTCGATGTTTAGGTTCATGTTTGACCTGGTTTCAAACAACGGGTTCATGTCTGACTCGAAGTTTAGGTTCATGTTTGACCTAGTTTCAAACAACGGGTTCATGTTTGATTCGAAGTTTAGGTTCATGTTTGACCTGGTTTCAAACAACGGGTTCATGTCTGACTTGAAGTTTAGTTTCATGTTTGACCTGAGTTCCAACAACGGGTTCATGTCTGACTCGAAGTTTAGGTTCATGTTTGACCTGGTTTCAAACAACGGGTTCATGTCTGACTCGAAGTTTAGGTTCATATTTGACCTGGTTTCAAACGACGGGTTCATGTCTGACTTGATGTTTAGAATCATGTTTGCCTTGGTTTCAATCAATGGGTTCATGTTTGACTCGAAGTTTAGGTTCATGTTTGACCTAGTTTCAAACAACGGGTTCATGTCTGACTCGAAGTTTAGGTTCATGTTTGACCTGGTTTCAAACAATGGGTTCATGTCTGACTCGAAGTTTAAGTTCATGTTTGACCTGTCTTCAAATGACGGGTTCATGTCTGACTCGGAGTTTAGGTTCATGTTTGATCTGGTTTCAAACAACAGGTTCATGTCTGACTCAAAGTTTAGGCTCGTGTTTGACCTAGTTTCAAACAACGGGTTCATGTCTGACTCGAAGTTTAGGTTCAGGTTTGACCTGGTTTCAAACGACGGGTTCATGTCTAACTCGAAGCTTAGGTTCACGTTTGACCTGGTTCAAATGACGAGTTCATGTCAGACTCGAAGTTTAGGTTCATGTTTGACCTAGTTTCAAACAACGGGTTCAAGTCTGATTCGAAGTTTAGTTTCATGTTTGACCTGAGTTCCAACAACGGGTTCATGTCTGACTCGAAGTTTAGGTTCATGTTTGACCTGGTTTCAAACAACGGGTTCATGTCTGACTCGAAGTTTAGTATCATGTTTGACCTAGTTTCAAACAACGGGTTCATGTCTGACTTGATGTTTAGGTTCATGTTTGTCCTGGTTTCAAACAACGGGTTCATGTCTGACTCGAAGTTTAGGTTCATGTTTGACCTAGTTTCAAACAACGGGTTCATGTCTGACTCGAAGTCTAGGTTCATGTTTGACCTAGTTTCAAACAACGGGTTCATGTCTGACTCGAAGTTTAAGTTCATGTTTGACCTGGCTTCAAATGACGGGTTCATGCCTGACTCAAAGTTTAGGTTCATGTTTGACTTGGTTTCAAACAACAGGTTCATGTCTTACTCGAAGTTTAGGTTCATGTTTAACCTAGTTTCAAACAACGGGTTCATGTCTGACTCAAAGTTTAGGTTCATGTTTGACCTGGTTCAAATGACGGGTTCATGTCTGACTCGAAGCTTAGGTTCATGTTTGACCTGGTTCAAATGACGAGTTCATGTCAGACTCGAAGTTTAGGTTCATGTTTGACCTAGTTTCAAACAACGGGTTCAAGTCTGATTCGAAGTTTAGTTTCAAGTTTGACCTGAGTTCCAACAACGGGTTCATGTCTGACTCGAAGTTTAGGTTCATGTTTGACCTGGTTTCAAACAACGGGTTCATGTCTGACTCGAAGTTTAGGTTCATGTTTGACCTAGTTTCAAACAACGGGTTCATGTCTGACTTGATGTTTAGGTTCATGTTTGTCCTGGTTTCAAACAACGGGTTCATGTCTGACTCGAAGTTTAGGTTCATGTTTGACCTAGTTTCAAACAACGGGTTCATGTCTGACTCGAAGTCTAGGTTCATGTTTGACCTAGTTTCAAACAACGGGTTCATGTCTGACTCGAAGTTTAAGTTCATGTTTGACCTGGCTTCAAATGATGGGTTCATGTCTGACTCAAAGTTTAGGTTCATGTTTGACTTGGTTTCAAACAACAGGTTCATGTCTTACTCGAAGTTTAGGTTCATGTTTAACCTAGTTTCAAACAACGGGTTCATGTCTGACTCAAAGTTTAGGTTCATGTTTGACCTGGTTCAAATGACGGGTTCATGTCTGACTCGAAGCTTAGGTTCATGTTTGACCTGGTTCAAATGACGAGTTCATGTCAGACTCGAAGTTTAGGTTCATGTTTGACCTAGTTTCAAACAACGGGTTCAAGTCTGATTCGAAGTTTAGTTTCAAGTTTGACCTGAGTTCCAACAACGGGTTCATGTCTGACTCGAAGTTTAGGTTCATGTTTGACCTGGTTTCAAACAACGAGTTCATGTCTGACTCGAAGTTTAGGTTCATGTTTGACCTAGTTTCAAACAACGGGTTCATGTCTGACTTGATGTTTAGGTTCATGTTTGTCCTGGGTTCAAACAACGGGTTCATGTCTGACTCGAAGTTTAGGTTCATGTTTGACCTAGTTTCAAACAACGGATTCATGTCTGAATCGAAGTCTAGGTTCATGTTTGACCTAGTTTCAAACAACGGGTTCATGTCTGACTCGAAGTTTAAGTTCATGTTTGACCTGGCTTTAAATGACGGGTTCATGTCTGACTCGAAGTTTAGGTTCATGTTTGACCTGGTTTCAAACAATAGGTTCATGTCTTACTCGAAGTTTAGGTTCATGTTTAACCTAGTTTCAAACAACGGGTTCATGTCTGACTCAAAGTTTAGGTTCATGTTTGACCTGGTTCAAATGACGGGTTCATGTCTGACTCGAAGTTTAGGTTCATGTTTGACCTGGTTCAAATGACGGGTTCATGTCTGACTCGAAGTTTAGGTTCATGTTTGACCTGGTTTCAAACAACGGGTTCTTGTCTGACTCAAAGTTTAGGTTCATGTTTGACCTGGTTCAAATGACGGGTTCATGTCTGACTCGATGTTTAGGTTCATGTTTGACCTGGTTTCAAACAATGGGTTCATGTCTGACTAGATGTTTAGGTTCATGTTTGACCTGGTTTCAAACAACGGGTTCATGTCTGACTCGAAGTTTAGGTTCATGTTTGACCTAGTTTCAAACAACGGGTTCATGTCTGACTCGAAGTTTAAGTTCATGTTTGACCTGGCTTTAAATGACGGGTTCATGTCTGACTCGAAGTTTAGGTTCATGTTTGACCTGGTTTCAAACAACAGGTTCATGTCTTACTCGAAGTTTAGGTTCATGTTTAACCTAGTTTCAAACAACGGGTTCATGTCTGACTCAAAGTTTAGGTTCATGTTTGACCTGGTTCAAATGACGGGTTCATGTCTGACTCGAAGTTTAGGTTCATGTTTGACCTTGTTCAAATGACGGGTTCATGTCTGACTCGAAGTTTAGGTTCATGTTTGACCTGGTTTCAAACAACGGGTTCATGTCTGACTCAAAGTTTAGGTTCATGTTTGACCTGGTTCAAATGACGGGTTCATGTCTGACTCGAAGTTTAGGTTCATGTTTGACCTGGTTTCAAACAACGGGTTCATGTCTGACTTGATGTTTAGGTTCATGTTTGTCCTGGTTTCAAACAACGGGTTCATGTCTGACTCGAAGTTTAGGTTCATGTTTGACCTAGTTTCAAACAACGGGTTCATGTCTGACTCGAAGTTTAGGTTCATGTTTAACCTAGTTTCAAACAATAGGTTCATGTCTTACTCGAAGTTTAGGTTCATGTTTAACCTAGTTTCAAACAACGGGTTCATGTCTGACTCAAAGTTTAGGTTCATATTTGACCTAGTTTCAAACAACAGGTTCATGTCTGACTTGATGTTTAGGTTCATGTTTGTCCTGGGTTCAAACAACGGGTTCATGTCTGACTCAAAGTTTAGGTTCATGTTTGACCTAGTTTCAAACAACGGGTTCATGTCTGAATCGAAGTCTAGGTTCATGTTTGACCTAGTTTCAAACAACGGGTTCATGTCTGACTCGAAGTTTAAGTTCATGTTTGACCTGGCTTTAAATGACGGGTTCATGTCTGACTCGAAGTTTAGGTTCATGTTTGACCTGGTTTCAAACAATAGGTTCATGTCTTACTCGAAGTTTAGGTTCATGTTTAACCTAGTTTCAAACAACGGGTTCTTGTCTGACTCAAAGTTTAGGTTCATGTTTGACCTGGTTCAAATGACGGGTTCATGTCTGACTCGAAGTTTAGGTTCATGTTTGACCTGGTTTCAAACAATGGGTTCATGTCTGACTTGATGTTTAGGTTCATGTTTGACCTGGTTTCAAACAACGGGTTCATGTCTGACTCGAAGTTTAGGTTCATGTTTGACCTAGTTTCAAACAACGGGTTCATGTCTGACTCGAAGTTTAAGTTCATGTTTGACCTGGCTTTAAATGACGGGTTCATGTCTGACTCGAAGTTTAGGTTCATGTTTGACCTGGTTTCAAACAACAGGTTCATGTCTTACTCGAAGTTTAGGTTCATGTTTAACCTAGTTTCAAACAACGGGTTCATGTCTGACTCAAAGTTTAGGTTCATGTTTGACCTGGTTCAAATGACGGGTTCATGTCTGACTCGAAGTTTAGGTTCATGTTTGACCTGGTTCAAATGACGGGTTCATGTCTGACTCGAAGTTTAGGTTCATGTTTGACCTGGTTTCAAACAACGGGTTCTTGTCTGACTCAAAGTTTAGGTTCATGTTTGACCTGGTTCAAATGACGGGTTCATGTCTGACTCGAAGTTTAGGTTCATGTTTGACCTGGTTTCAAACAATGGGTTCATGTCTGACTTGATGTTTAGGTTCATGTTTGACCTGGTTTCAAACAACGGGTTCATGTCTGACTCGAAGTTTAGGTTCATGTTTGACCTAGTTTCAAACAACGGGTTCATGTCTGACTCGAAGTTTAAGTTCATGTTTGACCTGGCTTTAAATGACGGGTTCATGTCTGACTCGAAGTTTAGGTTCATGTTTGACCTGGTTTCAAACAATAGGTTCATGTCTTACTCGAAGTTTAGGTTCATGTTTAACCTAGTTTCAAACAACGGGTTCATGTCTGACTCAAAGTTTAGGTTCATGTTTGACCTAGTTTCAAACAACGGGTTCATGTCTGACTCGAAGTTTAGGTTCATGTTTGACCTGGTTTCAAACAACGGGTTCATGTCTGACTCGAAGTTTAAGTTCATGTTTAACCTGGCTTCAAATGACGGGTTCATGTCTGACTCGAAGTTTAGGTTCATGTTTGACCTGGTTTCAAACAACGGGTTCATGTCTGACTCGAAGTTTAGGTTCATGTTTGACCTTGTTTAAAACGACGGGTTCATGTCTGACTCGATGTTTAGGTTCATGTTTGACCTGGTTTCAAACAACGGGTTCATGTCTGACTCGAAGTTTAGGTTCATGTTTGACCTAGTTTCAAACAACGGGTTCATGTTTGATTCGAAGTTTAGGTTCATGTTTGACCTGGTTTCAAACAACGGGTTCATGTCTGACTTGAAGTTTAGTTTCATGTTTGACCTGAGTTCCAACAACGGGTTCATGTCTGTCTCGAAGTTTAGGTTCATGTTTGACCTGGTTTCAAACAACGGGTTCATGTCTGACTCGAAGTTTAGGTTCATATTTGACCTGGTTTCAAACGACGGGTTCATGTCTGACTTGATGTTTAGAATCATGTTTGCCTTGGTTTCAATCAATGGGTTCATGTTTGACTCGAAGTTTAGGTTCATGTTTGACCTAGTTTCAAACAACGGGTTCATGTCTGACTCGAAGTTTAGGTTCATGTTTGACCTGGTTTCAAACAATGGGTTCATGTCTGACTCGAAGTTTAAGTTCATGTTTGACCTGTCTTCAAATGACGGGTTCATGTCTGACTCGGAGTTTAGGTTCATGTTTGATCTGGTTTCAAACAACAGGTTCATGTCTGACTCAAAGTTTAGGCTCGTGTTTGACCTGGTTTCAAACAACGGGTTCATGTCTGACTCGAAGTTTAGGTTCAGGTTTGACCTGGTTTCAAACGACGGGTTCATGTCTAACTCGAAGCTTAGGTTCACGTTTGACCTGGTTCAAATGACGAGTTCATGTCAGACTCGAAGTTTAGGTTCATGTTTGACCTAGTTTCAAACAACGGGTTCAAGTCTGATTCGAAGTTTAGTTTCATGTTTGACCTGAGTTCCAACAACGGGTTCATGTCTGACTCGAAGTTTAGGTTCATGTTTGACCTGGTTTCAAACAACGGGTTCATGTCTGACTCGAAGTTTAGTATCATGTTTGACCTAGTTTCAAACAACGGGTTCATGTCTGACTTGATGTTTAGGTTCATGTTTGTCCTGGTTTCAAACAACGGGTTCATGTCTGACTCGAAGTTTAGGTTCATGTTTGACCTAGTTTCAAACAACAGGTTCATGTCTGACTCGAAGTCTAGGTTCATGTTTGACCTAGTTTCAAACAACGGGTTCATGTCTGACTCGAAGTTTAAGTTCATGTTTGACCTGGCTTCAAATGACGGGTTCATGCCTGACTCAAAGTTTAGGTTCATGTTTGACTTGGTTTCAAACAACAGGTTCATGTCTTACTCGAAGTTTAGGTTCATGTTTAACCTAGTTTCAAGCAACGGGTTCATGTCTGACTCAAAGTTTAGGTTCATGTTTGACCTGGTTCAAATGACGGGTTCATGTCTGACTCGAAGCTTAGGTTCATGTTTGACCTGGTTCAAATGACGAGTTCATGTCAGACTCGAAGTTTAGGTTCATGTTTGACCTAGTTTCAAACAACGGGTTCAAGTCTGATTCGAAGTTTAGTTTCAAGTTTGACCTGAGTTCCAACAACGGGTTCATGTCTGACTCGAAGTTTAGGTTCATGTTTGACCTGGTTTCAAACAACGGGTTCATGTCTGACTCGAAGTTTAGGTTCATGTTTGACCTAGTTTCAAACAACGGGTTCATGTCTGACTTGATGTTTAGGTTCATGTTTGTCCTGGTTTCAAACAACGGGTTCATGTCTGACTCGAAGTTTAGGTTCATGTTTGACCTAGTTTCAAACAACGGGTTCATGTCTGACTCGAAGTCTAGGTTCATGTTTGACCTAGTTTCAAACAACGGGTTCATGTCTGACTCGAAGTTTAAGTTCATGTTTGACCTGGCTTCAAATGACGGGTTCATGTCTGACTCAAAGTTTAGGTTCATGTTTGACTTGGTTTCAAACAACAGGTTCATGTCTTACTCGAAGTTTAGGTTCATGTTTAACCTAGTTTCAAACAACGGGTTCATGTCTGACTCAAAGTTTAGGTTCATGTTTGACCTGGTTCAAATGACGGGTTCATGTCTGACTCGAAGCTTAGGTTCATGTTTGACCTGGTTCAAATGACGAGTTCATGTCAGACTCGAAGTTTAGGTTCATGTTTGACCTAGTTTCAAACAACGGGTTCAAGTCTGATTCGAAGTTTAGTTTCAAGTTTGACCTGAGTTCCAACAACGGGTTCATGTCTGACTCGAAGTTTAGGTTCATGTTTGACCTGGTTTCAAACAACGAGTTCATGTCTGACTCGAAGTTTAGGTTAATGTTTGACCTAGTTTCAAACAACGGGTTCATGTCTGACTTGATGTTTAGGTTCATGTTTGTCCTGGGTTCAAACAACGGGTTCATGTCTGACTCGAAGTTTAGGTTCATGTTTGACCTAGTTTCAAACAACGGGTTCATGTCTGAATCGAAGTCTAGGTTCATGTTTGACCTAGTTTCAAACAACGGGTTCATGTCTGACTCGAAGTTTAAGTTCATGTTTGACCTGGCTTTAAATGACGGGTTCATGTCTGACTCGAAGTTTAGGTTCATGTTTGACCTGGTTTCAAACAATAGGTTCATGTCTTACTCGAAGTTTAGGTTCATGTTTAACCTAGTTTCAAACAACGGGTTCATGTCTGACTCAAAGTTTAGGTTCATGTTTGACCTGGTTCAAATGACGGGTTCATGTCTGACTCGAAGTTTAGGTTCATGTTTGACCTGGTTCAAATGACGGGTTCATGTCTGACTCGAAGTTTAGGTTCATGTTTGACCTGGTTTCAAACAACGGGTTCTTGTCTGACTCAAAGTTTAGGTTCATGTTTGACCTGGTTCAAATGACGGGTTCATGTCTGACTCGAAGTTTAAGTTCATGTTTGACCTGGTTTCAAACAATGGGTTCATGTCTGACTTGATGTTTAGGTTCATGTTTGACCTGGTTTCAAACAACGGGTTCATGTCTGACTCGAAGTTTAGGTTCATGTTTGACCTAGTTTCAAACAACGGGTTCATGTCTGACTCGAAGTTTAAGTTCATGTTTGACCTGGCTTTAAATGACGGGTTCATGTCTGACTCGAAGTTTAGGTTCATGTTTGACCTGGTTTCAAACAACAGGTTCATGTCTTACTCGAAGTTTAGGTTCATGTTTAACCTAGTTTCAAACAACGGGTTCATGTCTGACTCAAAGTTTAGGTTCATGTTTGACCTGGTTCAAATGACGGGTTCATGTGTGACTCGAAGCTTAGGTTCATGTTTGACCTGGTTCAAATGACGAGTTCATGTCAGACTCGAAGTTTAGGTTCATGTTTGACCTAGTTTCAAACAACGGGTTCAAGTCTGATTCGAAGTTTAGTTTCATGTTTGACCTGAGTTCCAACAACGGGTTCATGTCTGACTCGAAGTTTAAGTTCATGTTTAACCTGGCTTCAAATGACGGGTTCATGTCTGACTCGAAGTTTAGGTTCATGTTTGACCTGGTTTCAAACAACGGGTTCATGTCTGACTCGAAGTTTAGGTTCATGTTTGACCTTGTTTAAAACGACGGGTTCATGTCTGACTCGATGTTTAGGTTCATGTTTGACCTGGTTTCAAACAACGGGTTCATGTCTGACTCGAAGTTTAGGTTCATGTTTGACCTAGTTTCAAACAACGGGTTCATGTTTGATTCGAAGTTTAGGTTCATGTTTGACCTGGTTTCAAACAACGGGTTCATGTCTGACTTGAAGTTTAGTTTCATGTTTGACCTGAGTTCCAACAACGGGTTCATGTCTGTCTCGAAGTTTAGGTTCATGTTTGACCTGGTTTCAAACAACGGGTTCATGTCTGACTCGAAGTTTAGGTTCATATTTGACCTGGTTTCAAACGACGGGTTCATGTCTGACTTGATGTTTAGAATCATGTTTGCCTTGGTTTCAATCAATGGGTTCATGTTTGACTCGAAGTTTAGGTTCATGTTTGACCTAGTTTCAAACAACGGGTTCATGTCTGACTCGAAGTTTAGGTTCATGTTTGACCTGGTTTCAAACAATGGGTTCATGTCTGACTCGAAGTTTAAGTTCATGTTTGACCTGTCTTCAAATGACGGGTTCATGTCTGACTCGGAGTTTAGGTTCATGTTTGATCTGGTTTCAAACAACAGGTTCATGTCTGACTCAAAGTTTAGGCTCGTGTTTGACCTGGTTTCAAACAACGGGTTCATGTCTGACTCGAAGTTTAGGTTCAGGTTTGACCTGGTTTCAAACGACGGGTTCATGTCTAACTCGAAGCTTAGGTTCACGTTTGACCTGGTTCAAATGACGAGTTCATGTCAGACTCGAAGTTTAGGTTCATGTTTGACCTAGTTTCAAACAACGGGTTCAAGTCTGATTCGAAGTTTAGTTTCATGTTTGACCTGAGTTCCAACAACGGGTTCATGTCTGACTCGAAGTTTAGGTTCATGTTTGACCTGGTTTCAAACAACGGGTTCATGTCTGACTCGAAGTTTAGTATCATGTTTGACCTAGTTTCAAACAACGGGTTCATGTCTGACTTGATGTTTAGGTTCATGTTTGTCCTGGTTTCAAACAACGGGTTCATGTCTGACTCGAAGTTTAGGTTCATGTTTGACCTAGTTTCAAACAACGGGTTCATGTCTGACTCGAAGTCTAGGTTCATGTTTGACCTAGTTTCAAACAACGGGTTCATGTCTGACTCGAAGTTTAAGTTCATGTTTGACCTGGCTTCAAATGACGGGTTCATGCCTGACTCAAAGTTTAGGTTCATGTTTGACTTGGTTTCAAACAACAGGTTCATGTCTTACTCGAAGTTTAGGTTCATGTTTAACCTAGTTTCAAGCAACGGGTTCATGTCTGACTCAAAGTTTAGGTTCATGTTTGACCTGGTTCAAATGACGGGTTCATGTCTGACTCGAAGCTTAGGTTCATGTTTGACCTGGTTCAAATGACGAGTTCATGTCAGACTCGAAGTTTAGGTTCATGTTTGACCTAGTTTCAAACAACGGGTTCAAGTCTGATTCGAAGTTTAGTTTCAAGTTTGACCTGAGTTCCAACAACGGGTTCATGTCTGACTCGAAGTTTAGGTTCATGTTTGACCTGGTTTCAAACAACGGGTTCATGTCTGACTCGAAGTTTAGGTTCATGTTTGACCTAGTTTCAAACAACGGGTTCATGTCTGACTTGATGTTTAGGTTCATGTTTGTCCTGGTTTCAAACAACGGGTTCATGTCTGACTCGAAGTTTAGGTTCATGTTTGACCTAGTTTCAAACAACGGGTTCATGTCTGACTCGAAGTCTAGGTTCATGTTTGACCTAGTTTCAAACAACGGGTTCATGTCTGACTCGAAGTTTAAGTTCATGTTTGACCTGGCTTCAAATGACGGGTTCATGTCTGACTCAAAGTTTAGGTTCATGTTTGACTTGGTTTCAAACAACAGGTTCATGTCTTACTCGAAGTTTAGGTTCATGTTTAACCTAGTTTCAAACAACGGGTTCATGTCTGACTCAAAGTTTAGGTTCATGTTTGACCTGGTTCAAATGACGGGTTCATGTCTGACTCGAAGCTTAGGTTCATGTTTGACCTGGTTCAAATGACGAGTTCATGTCAGACTCGAAGTTTAGGTTCATGTTTGACCTAGTTTCAAACAACGGGTTCAAGTCTGATTCGAAGTTTAGTTTCAAGTTTGACCTGAGTTCCAACAACGGGTTCATGTCTGACTCGAAGTTTAGGTTCATGTTTGACCTGGTTTCAAACAACGAGTTCATGTCTGACTCGAAGTTTAGGTTCATGTTTGACCTAGTTTCAAACAACGGGTTCATGTCTGACTTGATGTTTAGGTTCATGTTTGTCCTGGGTTCAAACAACGGGTTCATGTCTGACTCGAAGTTTAGGTTCATGTTTGACCTAGTTTCAAACAACGGGTTCATGTCTGAATCGAAGTCTAGGTTCATGTTTGACCTAGTTTCAAACAACGGGTTCATGTCTGACTCGAAGTTTAAGTTCATGTTTGACCTGGCTTTAAATGACGGGTTCATGTCTGACTCGAAGTTTAGGTTCATGTTTGACCTGGTTTCAAACAATAGGTTCATGTCTTACTCGAAGTTTAGGTTCATGTTTAACCTAGTTTCAAACAACGGGTTCATGTCTGACTCAAAGTTTAGGTTCATGTTTGACCTGGTTCAAATGACGGGTTCATGTCTGACTCGAAGTTTAGGTTCATGTTTGACCTGGTTCAAATGACGGGTTCATGTCTGACTCGAAGTTTAGGTTCATGTTTGACCTGGTTTCAAACACCGGGTTCTTGTCTGACTCAAAGTTTAGGTTCATGTTTGACCTGGTTCAAATGACGGGTTCATGTCTGACTCGAAGTTTAGGTTCATGTTTGACCTGGTTTCAAACAATGGGTTCATGTCTGACTTGATGTTTAGGTTCATGTTTGACCTGGTTTCAAACAACGGGTTCATGTCTGACTCGAAGTTTAGGTTCATGTTTGACCTAGTTTCAAACAACGGGTTCATGTCTGACTCGAAGTTTAAGTTCATGTTTGACCTGGCTTTAAATGACGGGTTCATGTCTGACTCGAAGTTTAGGTTCATGTTTGACCTGGTTTCAAACAACAGGTTCATGTCTTACTCGAAGTTTAGGTTCATGTTTAACCTAGTTTCAAACAACGGGTTCATGTCTGACTCAAAGTTTAGGTTCATGTTTGACCTGGTTCAAATGACGGGTTCATGTCTGACTCGAAGCTTAGGTTCATGTTTGACCTGGTTCAAATGACGAGTTCATGTCAGACTCGAAGTTTAGGTTCATGTTTGACCTAGTTTCAAACAACGGGTTCAAGTCTGATTCGAAGTTTAGTTTCATGTTTGACCTGAGTTCCAACAACGGGTTCATGTCTGACTCGAAGTTTAGGTTCATGTTTGACCTGGTTTCAAACAACGGGTTCATGTCTGACTCGAAGTTTAGGTTCATGGTTGACCTAGTTTCAAACAACGGGTTCATGTCTGACTTGATGTTTAGGTTCATGTTTGTCCTGGTTTCAAACAACGGGTTCATGTCTGACTCGAAGTTTAGGTTCATGTTTGACCTAGTTTCAAACAACGGGTTCATATCTGACTCGAAGTCTAGGTTCATGTTTGACCTAGTTTCAAACAACGGGTTCATGTCTGACTCGAAGTTTAGGTTCATGTTTGACCTGGTTTCAAACAACAGGTTCATGTCTTACTCGAAGTTTAGGTTCATGTTTAACCTAGTTTCAAACAACGGGTTCATGTCTGACTCAAAGTTTAGGTTCATGTTTGACCTGGTTCAAATGACGGGTTCATGTCTGACTCGAAGTTTAGGTTCATGTTTGAGATGGTTCAAATGACGGGTTCATGTCTGACTCGAAGCTTAGGTTCACGTTTGACCTAGTTCAAATGACGAGTTCATGTCAGACTCGAAGTTTAGGTTCATGTTTGACCTAGTTTCAAACAACGGGTTCAAGTCTGATTCGAAGTTTAGTTTCATGTTTGACCTGAGTTCCAACAACGGGTTCATGTCTGACTCGAAGTTTAGGTTCATGTTTGACCTGGTTTCAAACAACGGGTTCATGTCTGACTCGAAGTTTAGTATCATGTTTGACCTAGTTTCAAACAACGGGTTCATGTCTGACTTGATGTTTAGGTTCATGTTTGTCCTGGTTTCAAACAACGGGTTCATGTCTGACTCGAAGTTTAGGTTCATGTTTGACCTAGTTTCAAACAACGGGTTCATGTCTGACTCGAAGTCTAGGTTCATGTTTGACCTAGTTTCAAACAACGGGTTCATGTCTGACTCGAAGTTTAAGTTCATGTTTGACCTGGCTTCAAATGACGGGTTCATGTCTGACTCAAAGTTTAGGTTCATGTTTGACTTGGTTTCAAACAACAGGTTCATGTCTTACTCGAAGTTTAGGTTCATGTTTAACCTAGTTTCGAACAACGGGTTCATGTCTGACGCAAAGTTAAGGTTCATGTTTGACCTGGTTCAAATGACGGGTTCATGTCTGACTCGAAGCTTAGGTTCATGTTTGACCTGGTTCAAATGACGAGTTCATGTCAGACTCGAAGTTTAGGTTCATGTTTGACCTAGTTTCAAACAACGGGTTCAAGTGTGATTCGAAGTTTAGCTTCAAGTTTGACCTGAGTTCCAACAACGGGTTCATGTCTGACTCGAAGTTTAGGTTCATGTTTGACCTGGTTTCAAACAACGAGTTCATGTCTGACTCGAAGTTTAGGTTCACGTTTGACCTAGTTTCAAACAACGGGTTCATGTCTGACTTGATGTTTAGGTTCATGTTTGTCCTGGGTTCAAACAACGGGTTCATGTCTGACTCGAAGTTTAGGTTCATGTTTGACCTAGTTTCAAACAACGGGTTCATGTCTGAATCGAAGTCTAGGTTCATGTTTGACCTAGTTTCAAACAACGGGTTCGTGTCTGACTCGAAGTTTAAGTTCATGTTTGACCTGGCTTTAAATGACGGGTTCATGTCTGACTCGAAGTTTAGGTTCATGTTTGACCTGGTTTCAAACAATAGGTTCATGTCTTACTCGAAGTTTAGGTTCATGTTTAACCTAGTTTCAAACAACGGGTTCATGTCTGACTCAAAGTTTAGGTTCATGTTTGACCTGGTTCAAATGACGGGTTCATGTCTGACTCGAAGTTTAGGTTCATGTTTGACCTGGTTCAAATGACGGGTTCATGTCTGACTCGAAGTTTAGGTTCATGTTTGACCTGGTTTCAAACAACGGGTTCTTGTCTGACTCAAAGTTTAGGTTCATGTTTGACCTGGTTCAAATGACGGGTTCATGTCTGACTCGAAGTTTAGGTTCATGTTTGACCTGGTTTCAAACAATGGGTTCATGTCTGACTTGATGTTTAGGTTCATGTTTGACCTGGTTTCAAACAACGGGTTCATGTATGACTCGAAGTTTAGGTTCATGTTTGACCTAGTTTCAAACAACGGGTTCATGTCTGACTCGAAGTTTAAGTTCATGTTTGACCTGGCTTTAAATGACGGGTTCATGTCTGACTCGAAGTTTAGGTTCATGTTTGACCTGGTTTCAAACAACAGGTTCATGTCTTACTCGAAGTTTAGGTTCATGTTTAACCTAGTTTCAAACAACGGGTTCATGTCTGACTCAAAGTTTAGGTTCATGTTTGACATGGTTCAAATGACGGGTTCATGTCTGACTCGAAGCTTAGGTTCATGTTTGACCTGGTTCAAATGACGAGTTCATGTCAGACTCGAAGTTTAGGTTCATGTTTGACCTAGTTTCAAACAACGGGTTCAAGTCTGATTCGAAGTTTAGTTTCATGTTTGACCTGAGTTCCAACAACGGGTTCATGTCTGACTCGAAGTTTAGGTTCATGTTTAACCTGGTTTCAAACAACGGGTTCATGTCTGACTCGAAGTTTAGGTTCATGTTTGACCTAGTTTCAAACAACGGGTTCATGTCTGACTTGATGTTTAGGTTCATGTTTGTCCTGGTTTCAAACAACGGGTTCATGTCTGACTCGAAGTTTAGGTTCATGTTTGACCTAGTTTCAAACAACGGGTTCATGTCTGACTCGAAGTCTAGGTTCATGTTTGACCTAGTTTCAAACAACGGGTTCGTGTCTGACTCGAAGTTTAAGTTCATGTTTGACCTGGCTTTAAATGACGGGTTCATGTCTGACTCGAAGTTTAGGTTCATGTTTGACCTGGTTTCAAACAATAGGTTCATGTCTTACTCGAAGTTTAGGTTCATGTTTAACCTAGTTTCAAACAACGGGTTCATGTCTGACTCAAAGTTTAGGTTCATGTTTGACCTGGTTCAAATGACGGGTTCATGTCTGACTCGAAGTTTAGGTTCATGTTTGACCTGGTTCAAATGACGGGTTTATGTCTGACTCGAAGTTTAGGTTCATGTTTGACCTGGTTTCAAACAACGGGTTCTTGTCTGACTCAAAGTTTAGGTTCATGTTTGACCTGGTTCAAATGACGGGTTCATGTCTGACTCGAAGTTTAGGTTCATGTTTGACCTGGTTTCAAACAATGGGTTCATGTCTGACTTGATGTTTAGGTTCATGTTTGACCTGGTTTCAAACAACGGGTTCATGTCTGACTCGAAGTTTAGGTTCATGTTTGACCTAGTTTCAAACAACGGGTTCATGTCTGACTCGAAGTTTAAGTTCATGTTTGACCTGGCTTTAAATGACGGGTTCATGTCTGACTCGAAGTTTAGGTTCATGTTTGACCTGGTTTCAAACAACAGGTTCATGTCTTACTCGAAGTTTAGGTTCATGTTTAACCTAGTTTCAAACAACGGGTTCATGTCTGACTCAAAGTTTAGGTTCATGTTTGACATGGTTCAAATGACGGGTTCATGTCTGACTCGAAGCTTAGGTTCATGTTTGACCTGGTTCAAATGACGAGTTCATGTCAGACTCGAAGTTTAGGTTCATGTTTGACCTAGTTTCAAACAACGGGTTCAAGTCTGATTCGAAGTTTAGTTTCATGTTTGACCTGAGTTCCAACAACGGGTTCATGTCTGACTCGAAGTTTAGGTTCATGTTTAACCTGGTTTCAAACAACGGGTTCATGTCTGACTCGAAGTTTAGGTTCATGTTTGACCTAGTTTCAAACAACGGGTTCATGTCTGACTTGATGTTTAGGTTCATGTTTGTCCTGGTTTCAAACAACGGGTTCATGTCTGACTCGAAGTTTAGGTTCATGTTTGACCTAGTTTCAAACAACGGGTTCATGTCTGACTCGAAGTCTAGGTTCATGTTTGACCTAGTTTCAAACAACGGGTTCATGTCTGACTCGAAGTTTAGGTTCATGTTTGACCTGGTTTCAAACAACAGGTTCATGTCTTACTCGAAGTTTAGGTTCATGTTTAACCTAGTTTCAAACAACGGGTTCATGTCTGACTCAAAGTTTAGGTTCATGTTTGACCTGGTTCAAATGACGGGTTCATGTCTGACTCGAAGTTTAGGTTCATGTTTGAGATGGTTCAAATGACGGGTTCATGTCTGACTCGAAGTTTAGGTTCATGTTTGACCTGGTTTCAAACAACGGGTTCATGTCTGACTCAAAGTTTAGGTTCATGTTTGACCTGGTTCAAATGACGGGTTCATGTCTGACTCGAAGTTTAGGTTCATGTTTGACCTGGTTTCAAACAACGGGTTCATGTCTGACTTGATGTTTAGGTTCATGTTTGACCTGGTTTCAAACAACGGGTTCATGTCTGACTCGAAGTTTAGGTTCATGTTTGACCTAGTTTCAAACAACGGGTTCATGTCTGACTCGAACTTTAGGTTCATGTTTGACCTGGTTTCAAACAACGGGTTCATGTCTGACTCGAAGTTTAAGTTCATGTTTGAGCTCGCTTCGAATGACGGGTTCATGTCTGACTCGACGTTTAGGATCATGTTTGACCTGGTTTCAAACAACGGGTTCATGTCTGACTCGAAGTTTAGGTTCATGTTTGACCTTGTTTAAAACGACGGGTTCATGTCTGACTCGATGTTTAGGTTCATGTTTGACCTGGTTTCAAACAACGGGTTCATGTCTGACTCGAAGTTTAGGTTCATGTTTAACCTAGTTTCAAACAACGGGTTCATGTTTGATTCGAAGTCTAGGTTCATGTTTGACCTGGTTTCAAACAACGGGTTCATGTCTGACTCGAAGTTTAGTTTCATGTTTGACCTGAGTTCCAAAAACGGGTTCATGTCTGACTCGAAGTTTAGGTTCATGTGTGACCTGGTTTCAAACAACGGGTTCATGTCTGACTCGAAGTTTATGTTCATATTTGACCTGGTTTCAAACGATGGGTTCATGTCTGACTTGATGTTTAGAATCATGTTTGACTTGGTTTCAATCAATGGGTTCATGTTTGACTCGAAGTTTAGGTTCATGTTTGACCTAGTTTCAAACAACGGGTTCATGTCTGACTCGAAGTTTAGGTTCATGTTTGACCTGGTTTCAAACAATGGGTTCATGTCTGACTCGAAGTTTAAGTTCATGTTTGACCTGTCTTCAAATGACGGGTTCATGTCTGACTCGGAGTTTAGGTTCATGTTTGGTCTGGTTTCAAATAACAGGTTCATGTCTGACTCAAAGTTTAGGCTCGTGTTTGACCTGGTTTCAAACAACGGGTTCATGTCTGACTCGAAGTTTAGGTTCAAGTTTGACCTGGTTTCAAACGACGGGTTCATGTCTGACTCGAAGCTTAGGTTCATGTTTGACCTGGTTCAAATGACGAGTTCATGTCAGACTCGAAGTTTAGGTTCATGTTTGACCTAGTTTCAAACAACGGGTTCAAGTCTGATTCGAAGTTTAGTTTCATGTTTGACCTGAGTTCCAACAACGGGTTCATGTCTGACTCGAAGTTTAGGTTCATGTTTGTCCTGGTTACAAACAACGGGTTCATGTCTGACTCGAAGTTTAGGTTCATGTTTGACCTAGTTTCAAACAACGGGTTCATGTCTGACTCGAAGTCTAGGTTCATGTTTGACCTAGTTTCAAACAACGGGTTCATGTCTGACTCGAAGTTTAAGTTCATGTTTGACCTGGCTTCAAATGACGGGTTCATGTCTCACTCGAAGTTTAGGTTCATGTTTGACCTGGTTTCAAACAACAGGCTCATGTCTTACTCGAAGTTTAGGTTCATGTTTAACCTAGTTTCAAACAACGGGTTCATGTCTGACTCAAAGTTTAGGTTCATGTTTGACCTGGTTCAAATAACGGGTTCATGTCTGACTCGAAGCTTAGGTTCATGTTTGACCTGGTTCAAATGACGGGTTCATGTCTGACTCGAAGTTTAGGTTCATGTTTGACCTGGTTTCAAACAACGGGTTCATGTCTGACTCAAAGTTTAGGTTCATGTTTGACCTGGTTCAAATGACGGGTTCATGTCTGACTCGAAGTTTAGGTTCATGTTTGACCTGGTTTCAAACAACGGGTTCATGTCTGACTTGATGTTTAGGTTCGTGTTTGTCCTGGTTTCAAACAACGGGTTCATGTCTGACTCAAAGTTTAGGTTCATGTTTGACCTAGTTTCAAACAACGGGTTCATGTCTTACTCGAAGTTTAGGTTCATGTTTAACCTAGTTTCAAACAACGGGGTCATGTCTGACTCAAAGTTTAGGTTCATGTTTGACCTGGTTCAAATGACGGGTTCATGTCTGACTCGAAGTTTAGGTTCATGTTTGAGATGGTTCAAATGACGGGTTCATGTCTGACTCGAAGTTTAGGTTCATGTTTGACCTGGTTTCAAACAACGGGTTCATGTCTGACTCAAAGTTTAGGTTCATGTTTGACCTGGTTCAAATGACGGGTTCATGTCTGACTCGAAGTTTAGGTTCATGTTTGACCTGGTTTCAAACAACGGGTTCATGTCTGACTTGATGTTTAGGTTCATGTTTGACCTGGTATCAAACAACGGGTTCATGTCTGACTCGAAGTTTAGGTTCATGTTTGACCTAGTTTCAAACAACGGGTTCATGTATGACTTGATGTTTAGGTTCATGTTTGTCCTGGGTTCAAACAACGGGTTCATGTCTGACTCGAAGTTTAGGTTCATGTTTGACCTAGTTTCAAACAACGGGTTCATGTCTGAATCGAAGTCTAGGTTCATGTTTGACCTAGTTTCAAACAACGGGTTCGTGTCTGACTCGAAGTTTAGGTTCATGTTTGACCTGGTTTCAAACAACGGGTTCATGTCTAACTCGAAGCTTAGGTTCACGTTTGACCTAGTTCAAATGACGAGTTCATGTCAGACTCGAAGTTTAGGTTCATGTTTGACCTAGTTTCAAACAACGGGTTCAAGTCTGATTCGAAGTTTAGTTTCATGTTTGACCTGAGTTCCAACAACGGGTTCATGTCTGACTCGAAGTTTAGGTTCATGTTTGACCTGGTTTCAAACAACGGGTTCATGTCTGACTCGAAGTTTAGTATCATGTTTGACCTAGTTTCAAACAACGGGTTCATGTCTGACTTGATGTTTAGGTTCATGTTTGTCCTGGTTTCAAACAACGGGTTCATGTCTGACTCGAAGTTTAGGTTCATGTTTGACCTAGTTTCAAACAACGGGTTCATGTCTGACTCGAAGTCTAGGTTCATGTTTGACCTAGTTTCAAACAACGGGTTCATGTCTGACTCGAAGTTTAAGTTCATGTTTGACCTGGCTTCAAATGACGGGTTCATGTCTGACTCAAAGTTTAGGTTCATGTTTGACTTGGTTTCAAACAACAGGTTCATGTCTTACTCGAAGTTTAGGTTCATGTTTAACCTAGTTTCAAACAACGGGTTCATGTCTGACTCAAAGTTAAGGTTCATGTTTGACCTGGTTCAAATGACGGGTTCATGTCTGACTCGAAGCTTAGGTTCATGTTTGACTTGGTTCAAATGACGAGTTCATGTCAGACTCGAAGTTTAGGTTCATGTTTGACCTAGTTTCAAACAACGGGTTCAAGTGTGATTCGAAGTTTAGTTTCAAGTTTGACCTGAGTTCCAACAACGGGTTCATGTCTGACTCGAAGTTTAGGTTCATGTTTGACCTGGTTTCAAACAACGAGTTCATGTCTGACTCGAAGTTTAGGTTCATGTTTGACCTAGTTTCAAACAACGGGTTCATGTCTGACTTGATGTTTAGGTTCATGTTTGTCCTGGGTTCAAACAACGGGTTCATGTCTGACTCGAAGTTTAGGTTCATGTTTGACCTAGTTTCAAACAACGGGTTCATGTCTGAATCGAAGTCTAGGTTCATGTTTGACCTAGTTTCAAACAACGGGTTCGTGTCTGACTCGAAGTTTAAGTTCATGTTTGACCTGGCTTTAAATGACGGGTTCATGTCTGACTCGAAGTTTAGGTTCATGTTTGACCTGGTTTCAAACAATAGGTTCATGTCTTACTCGAAGTTTAGGTTCATGTTTAACCTAGTTTCAAACAACGGGTTCATGTCTGACTCAAAGTTTAGGTTCATGTTTGACCTGGTTCAAATGACGGGTTCATGTCTGACTCGAAGTTTAGGTTCATGTTTGACCTGGTTCAAATGACGGGTTCATGTCTGACTCAAAGTTTAGGTTCATGTTTGACCTGGTTTCAAACAACGGGTTCTTGTCTGACTCAAAGTTTAGGTTCATGTTTGACCTGGTTCAAATGACGGGTTCATGTCTGACTCGAAGTTTAGGTTCATGTTTGACCTGGTTTCAAACAATGGGTTCATGTCTGACTTGATGTTTAGGTTCATGTTTGACCTGGTTTCAAACAACGGGTTCATGTCTGACTCGAAGTTTAGGTTCATGTTTGACCTAGTTTCAAACAACGGGTTCGTGTCTGACTCGAAGTTTAAGTTCATGTTTGACCTGGCTTTAAATGACGGGTTCATGTCTGACTCGAAGTTTAGGTTCATGTTTGACCTGGTTTCAAACAATAGGTTCATGTCTTACTCGAAGTTTAGGTTCATGTTTAACCTAGTTTCAAACAACGGGTTCATGTCTGACTCAAAGTTTAGGTTCATGTTTGACCTGGTTCAAATGACGGGTTCATGTCTGACTCGAAGTTTAGGTTCATGTTTGACCTGGTTCAAATGACGGGTTCATGTCTGACTCAAAGTTTAGGTTCATGTTTGACCTGGTTTCAAACAACGGGTTCTTGTCTGACTCAAAGTTTAGGTTCATGTTTGACCTGGTTCAAATGACGGGTTCATGTCTGACTCGAAGTTTAGGTTCATGTTTGACTTGGTTTCAATCAATGGGTTCATGTTTGACTCGAAGTTTAGGTTCATGTTTGACCTAGTTTCAAACAACGGGTTCATGTCTGACTCGAAGTTTAGGTTCATGTTTGACCTGGTTTCAAACAATGGGTTCATGTCTGACTCGAAGTTTAAGTTCATGTTTGACCTGTCTTCAAATGACGGGTTCATGTCTGACTCGGAGTTTAGGTTCATGTTTGGTCTGGTTTCAAATAACAGGTTCATGTCTGACTCAAAGTTTAGGCTCGTGTTTGACCTGGTTTCAAACAACGGGTTCATGTCTGACTCGAAGTTTAGGTTCAGGTTTGACCTGGTTTCAAACGACGGGTTCATGTCTGACTCGAAGCTTAGGTTCATGTTTGACCTGGTTCAAATGACGAGTTCATGTCAGACTCGAAGTTTAGGTTCATGTTTGACCTAGTTTCAAACAACGGGTTCAAGTCTGATTCGAAGTTTAGTTTCATGTTTGACCTGAGTTCCAACAACGGGTTCATGTCTGACTCGAAGTTTAGGTTCATGTTTGACCTGGTTTCAAACAACGGGTTCATGTCTGACTCGAAGTTTAGGTTCATGTTTGACCTAGTTTCAAACAACGGGTTCATGTCTGACTTGATGTTTAGGTTCATGTTTGTCCTGGGTTCAAACAACGGGTTCATGTCTGACTCGAAGTTTAGGTTCATGTTTGACCTAGTTTCAAACAACGGGTTCATGTCTGAATCGAAGTCTAGGTTCATGTTTGACCTAGTTTCAAACAACGGGTTCGTGTCTGACTCGAAGTTTAAGTTCATGTTTGACCTGGCTTTAAATGACGGGTTCATGTCTGACTCGAAGTTTAGGTTCATGTTTGACCTGGTTTCAAACAATAGGTTCATGTCTTACTCGAAGTTTAGGTTCATGTTTAACCTAGTTTCAAACAACGGGTTCATGTCTGACTCAAAGTTTAGGTTCATGTTTGACCTGGTTCAAATGACGGGTTCATGTCTGACTCGAAGTTTAGGTTCATGTTTGACCTGGTTCAAATGACGGGTTCATGTCTGACTCAAAGTTTAGGTTCATGTTTGACCTGGTTTCAAACAACGGGTTCTTGTCTGACTCAAAGTTTAGGTTCATGTTTGACCTGGTTCAAATGACGGGTTCATGTCTGACTCGAAGTTTAGGTTCATGTTTGACTTGGTTTCAATCAATGGGTTCATGTTTGACTCGAAGTTTAGGTTCATGTTTGACCTAGTTTCAAACAACGGGTTCATGTCTGACTCGAAGTTTAGGTTCATGTTTGACCTGGTTTCAAACAATGGGTTCATGTCTGACTCGAAGTTTAAGTTCATGTTTGACCTGTCTTCAAATGACGGGTTCATGTCTGACTCGGAGTTTAGGTTCATGTTTGGTCTGGTTTCAAATAACAGGTTCATGTCTGACTCAAAGTTTAGGCTCGTGTTTGACCTGGTTTCAAACAACGGGTTCATGTCTGACTCGAAGTTTAGGTTCAGGTTTGACCTGGTTTCAAACGACGGGTTCATGTCTGACTCGAAGCTTAGGTTCATGTTTGACCTGGTTCAAATGACGAGTTCATGTCAGACTCGAAGTTTAGATTCATGTTTGACCTAGTTTCAAACAACGGGTTCAAGTCTGATTCGAAGTTTAGTTTCATGTTTGACCTGAGTTCCAACAACGGGTTCATGTCTGACTCGAAGTTTAGGTTCATGTTTGACCTGGTTTCAAACAACGGGTTCATGTCTGACTCGAAGTTTAGGTTCATGTTTGACCTAGTTTCAAACAACGGGTTCATGTCTGACTTGATGTTTAGGTTCATGTTTGTCCTGGTTACAAACAACGGGTTCATGTCTGACTCGAAGTTTAGGTTCATGTTTGACCTAGTTTCAAACAACGGGTTCATGTCTGACTCGAAGTCTAGGTTCATGTTTGACCTAGTTTCAAACAACGGGTTCATGTCTGACTCGAAGTTTAAGTTCATGTTTGACCTGGCTTCAAATGACGGGTTCATGTCTCACTCGAAGTTTAGGTTCATGTTTGACCTGGTTTCAAACAACAGGCTCATGTCTTACTCGAAGTTTAGGTTCATGTTTAACCTAGTTTCAAACAACGGGTTCATGTCTGACTCAAAGTTTAGGTTCATGTTTGACCTGGTTCAAATAACGGGTTCATGTCTGACTCGAAGCTTAGGTTCATGTTTGACCTGGTTCAAATGACGGGTTCATGTCTGACTCGAAGTTTAGGTTCATGTTTGACCTGGTTTCAAACAACGAGTTCATGTCTGACTCAAAGTTTAGGTTCATGTTTGACCTGGTTCAAATGACGGGTTCATGTCTGACTCGAAGTTTAGGTTCATGTTTGACCTGGTTTCAAACAACGGGTTCATGTCTGACTTGATGTTTAGGTTCGTGTTTGTCCTGGTTTCAAACAACGGGTTCATGTCTGACTCAAAGTTTAGGTTCATGTTTGACCTAGTTTCAAACAACGGGTTCATGTCTTACTCGAAGTTTAGGTTCATGTTTAACCTAGTTTCAAACAACGGGGTCATGTCTGACTCAAAGTTTAGGTTCATGTTTGACCTGGTTCAAATGACGGGTTCATGTCTGACTCGAAGTTTAGGTTCATGTTTGAGATAGTTCAAATGACGGGTTCATGTCTGACTCGAAGTTTAGGTTCATGTTTGACCTGGTTTCAAACAACGGGTTCATGTCTGACTCAAAGTTTAGGTTCATGTTTGACCTGGTTCAAATGACGGGTTCATGTCTGACTCGAAGTTTAGGTTCATGTTTGACCTGGTTTCAAACAACGGGTTCATGTCTGACTTGATGTTTAGGTTCATGTTTGACCTGGTATCAAACAACGGGTTCATGTCTGACTCGAAGTTTAGGTTCATGTTTGACCTAGTTTCAAACAACGGGTTCATGTATGACTTGATGTTTAGGTTCATGTTTGACCTGGTTTCAAACAACGGGTTCATGTCTGACTCGAAGTTTAGGTTCATGTTTGTCCTGGTTTCAAACAACGGGTTCATGTCTGACTCGAAGTTTAGGTTCATGTTTGACCTAGTTTCAAACAACGGGTTCATGTCTAACTCGAAGTTTAGGTTCATGTTTGACCTGGTTTCAAACAACGGGTTCATGTCTGACTCGAAGTTTAAGTTCATGTTTGACCTGACTTCAAATGACGGGTTCATGTCTGACTCGAAGTTTAGGTTCATGTTTGACCTGGTTTCAAACAACAGGTTCATGTCTGACTCGAAGTTTAGGTTCATGTTTGACCTGGTTTCAAACAACGGGTTCATATCTGACTCGAAGTTTAGGTTCAGGTTTGACCTGGTTTCAAACGACGGGTTCATGTCTGACTCGAAGTTTAGGTTCATGTTTGACCTGGTTTCAAACAACGGGTTCATGTCTGACTCGAAGTTTAGGTTCAGGTTTGACTTGGTTTCAAACGACGGGTTCATTTCTGACTCGAAGCTTAGGTTCATGTTTGACCTGGTTCAAATGACTGGTTCATGTCTGACTCGAAGTTTAGGTTCATGTTTGACCTGGTTTCAAACAACGGGTTCATGTCTGACTCGAAGTTTAGGTTCATGTTTGACCTGGTTCAAATGACGGGTTCATGTCTGACTCGAAGTTTAGGTTCATGTTTGACCTGGTTTCAAACGACGGGTTCATGTCTGACTTGATGTTTAGGTTCATGTTTGTCCTGGTTTCAAACAACGGGTTCATGTCTGACTCGAAGTTTAGGTTCATGTTTGACCTAGTTTCAAACAACGGGTTCATGTCTGACTCAAAGTTTAGGTTCATGTTTGACCTGGTTTCAAACGACGGGTTCATGTATGACTTGATGTTTAGGTTCATGTTTGACCTGGTTTCAAACAACGGGTTCATGTCTGACTCGAAGTTTAGGTTCATGTTTGTCCTGGTTTCAAACAACGGGTTCATGTCTGACTCGAAGTTTAGGTTCATGTTTGACCTAGTTTCAAACAACGGGTTCATGTCTAACTCGAAGTTTAGGTTCATGTTTGACCTGGTTTCAAACAACGGGTTCATGTCTGACTCGAAGTTTAAGTTCATGTTTGACTTGACGTCAAATGACGGGTTCATGTCTGACTCGAAGTTTAGGTTCATGTTTGACCTGGTTTCAAACAACAGGCTCATGTCTTACTCGAAGTTTAGGTTCATGTTTAACCTAGTTTCAAACAACGGGTTCATGTCTGACTCAAAGTTTAGGTTCATGTTTGACCTGGTTCAAATAACGGGTTCATGTCTGACTCGAAGCTTAGGTTCATGTTTGACCTGGTTCAAATGACGGGTTCATGTCTGACTCGAAGTTTAGGTTCATGTTTGACCTGGTTTCAAACAACGGGTTCATGTCTGACTCAAAGTTTAGGTTCATGTTTGACCTGGTTCAAATGACGGGTTCATGTCTGACTCGAAGTTTAGGTTCATGTTTGACCTGGTTTCAAACAACGGGTTCATGTCTGACTTGATGTTTAGGTTCGTGTTTGTCCTGGTTTCAAACAACGGGTTCATGTCTGACTCAAAGTTTAGGTTCATGTTTGACCTAGTTTCAAACAACGGGTTCATGTCTTACTCGAAGTTTAGGTTCATGTTTAACCTAGTTTCAAACAACGGGGTCATGTCTGACTCAAAGTTTAGGTTCATGTTTGACCTGGTTCAAATGACGGGTTCATGTCTGACTCGAAGTTTAGGTTCATGTTTGAGATGGTTCAAATGACGGGTTCATGTCTGACTCGAAGTTTAGGTTCATGTTAGACCTGGTTTCAAACAACGGGTTCATGTCTGACTCAAAGTTTAGGTTCATGTTTGACCTGGTTCAAATGACGGGTTCATGTCTGACTCGAAGTTTAGGTTCATGTTTGACCTGGTTTCAAACAACGGGTTCATGTCTGACTTGATGTTTAGGTTCATGTTTGACCTGGTATCAAACAACGGGTTCATGTCTGACTCGAAGTTTAGGTTCATGTTTGACCTAGTTTCAAACAACGGGTTCATGTATGACTTGATGTTTAGGTTCATGTTTGACCTGGTTTCAAACAACGGGTTCATGTCTGACTCGAAGTTTAGGTTCATGTTTGTCCTGGTTTCAAACAACGGGTTCATGTCTGACTCGAAGTTTAGGTTCATGTTTGACCTAGTTTCAAACAACGGGTTCATGTCTAACTCGAAGTTTAGGTTCATGTTTGACCTGGTTTCAAACAACGGGTTCATGTCTGACTCGAAGTTTAAGTTCATGTTTGACCTGACTTCAAATGACGGGTTCATGTCTGACTCGAAGTTTAGGTTCATGTTTGACCTGGTTTCAAACAACAGGTTCATGTCTGACTCGAAGTTTAGGTTCATGTTTGACCTGGTTTCAAACAACGGGTTCATATCTGACTCGAAGTTTAGGTTCAGGTTTGACCTGGTTTCAAACGACGGGTTCATGTCTGACTCGAAGTTTAGGTTCATGTTTGACCTGGTTTCAAACAACGGGTTCATGTCTGACTCGAAGTTTAGGTTCAGGTTTGACTTAGTTTCAAACGACGGGTTCATTTCTGACTCGAAGCTTAGGTTCATGTTTGACCTGGTTCAAATGACTGGTTCATGTCTGACTCGAAGTTTAGGTTCATGTTTGACCTGGTTTCAAACAACGGGTTCATGTCTGACTCGAAGTTTAGGTTCATGTTTGACCTGGTTCAAATGACGGGTTCATGTCTGACTCGAAGTTTAGGTTCATGTTTGACCTGGTTTCAAACGACGGGTTCATGTCTGACTTGATGTTTAGGTTCATGTTTGTCCTGGTTTCAAACAACGGGTTCATGTCTGACTCGAAGTTTAGGTTCATGTTTGACCTAGTTTCAAACAACGGGTTCATGTCTGACTCAAAGTTTAGGTTCATGTTTGACCTGGTTTCAAACGACGGGTTCATGTATGACTTGATGTTTAGGTTCATGTTTGACCTGGTTTCAAACAACGGGTTCATGTCTGACTCGAAGTTTAGGTTCATGTTTGTCCTGGTTTCAAACAACGGGTTCATGTCTGACTCGAAGTTTAGGTTCATGTTTGACCTAGTTTCAAACAACGGGTTCATGTCTAACTCGAAGTTTAGGTTCATGTTTGACCTGGTTTCAAACAACGGGTTCATGTCTGACTCGAAGTTTAAGTTCATGTTTGACCTGACTTCAAATGACGGGTTCATGTCTGACTCGAAGTTTAGGTTCATGTTTGACCTGGTTTCAAACAACAGGTTCATGTCTGACTCGAAGTTTAGGTTCATGTTTGACCTGGTTTCAAACAACGGGTTCATGTCTGACTCGAAGTTTAGGTTCAGGTTTGACCTGGTTTCAAACGACGGGTTCATGTCTGACTCGAAGTTTAGGTTCATGTTTGACCTGGTTTCAAACAACGGGTTCATGTCTGACTCGAAGTTTAGGTTCAGGTTTGACTTGGTTTCAAACGACGGGTTCATTTCTGACTCGAAGCTTAGGTTCATGTTTGACCTGGTTCAAATGACTGGTTCATGTCTGACTCGAAGTTTAGGTTCATGTTTGACCTGGTTTCAAACAACGGGTTCATGTCTGACTCGAAGTTTAGGTTCATGTTTGACCTGGTTCAAATGACGGGTTCATGTCTGACTCGAAGTTTAGGTTCATGTTTGACCTGGTTTCAAACGACGGGTTCATGTCTGACTTGATGTTTAGGTTCATGTTTGTCCTGGTTTCAAACAACGGGTTCATGTCTGACTCGAAGTTTAGGTTCATGTTTGACCTAGTTTCAAACAACGGGTTCATGTCTGACTCAAAGTTTAGGTTCATGTTTAACCTGGTTTCAAACGACGGGTTCATGTATGACTTGATGTTTAGGTTCATGTTTGACCTGGTTTCAAACAACGGGTTCATGTCTGACTCGAAGTTTAGGTTCATGTTTGTCCTGGTTTCAAACAACGGGTTCATGTCTGACTCGAAGTTTAGGTTCATGTTTGACCTAGTTTCAAACTACGGGTTTATGTCTGACTCGAAGTTTAGGTTCATGTTTGACCTAGTTTCAAACAACGGGTTCATGTCTGACTCGAAGTTTAAGTTCATGTTTGACCTGACTTCAAATGACGGGTTCATGTCTGACTCGTAGTTTAGGTTCATGTTTGACCTGGTTTCAAACAACAGGTTCATGTCTGACTCGAAGTTTAGGTTCATGTTTGACCTGGTTTCAAACAACGGGTTCATGTCTGACTCGAAGTTTAGATTCAGGTTTGACCTGGTTTCAAACGACGGGTTCATGTCTGACTCGAAGTTTAGGTTCATGTTTGACCTGGTTTCAAACAACGGGTTCATGTCTGACTCGAAGTTTAGGTTCAGGTTTGACCTGGTTTCAAACGACGGGTTCATTTCTGACTCGAAGCTTAGGTTCATGTTTGACCTGGTTCAAATGACGGGTTCATGTCTGACTCGAAGTTTAGGTTCATGTTTGACCTGGTTTCAAACAACGGGTTCATGTCTGACTCGAAGTTTAGGTTCATGTTTGACCTGGTTCAAATGACGGGTTCATGTCTGACTCGAAGTTTAGGTTCATGTTTGACCTGGTTTCAAACGACGGGTTCATGTCTGACTTGATGTTTAGGTTCATGTTTGTCCTGGTTTCAAACAACGGGTTCATGTCTGACTCGAAGTTTAGGTTCATGTTTGACCTAGTTTCAAACAACGGGTTCATGTCTGACTCGAAGTTTAGGTTCATGTTTGACCTGGTTTCAAACAACGGGTTCATGTCTGACTCGAAGTTTAAGTTCATGTTTGACCTGACTTCAAATGACGGGTTCATGTCTGACTCGATGTTTAGGTTCATGTTTGACCTGGTTTCAAACAACAGGTTCATGTCTGACTCGAAGTTTAGGTTCATGTTTGACCTGGTTTCAAACAACGGGTTCATGTCTGACTCGAAGTTTAGGTTCAGGTTTGACCTGGTTTCAAACGACGGGTTCATTTCTGACTCGAAGCTTAGGTTCATGTTTGACCTGGTTCAAATGACGGGTTCATGTCTGACTCGAAGTTTAGGTTCATGTTTGACCTGGTTTCAAACAACGGGTTCATGTCTGACTCAAAGTTTAGGTTCATGTTTGACCTGGTTCAAATGACGGGTTCATGTCTGACTCGAAGTTTAGGTTCATGTTTGACCTGGTTTCAAATGACGGGTTCATGTCTGACTCGATGTTTAGGTTCATGTTTGTCCTGGTTTCAAACAACGGGTTCATGTCTGACTCGAAGTTTAGGTTCATGTTTGACCTAGTTTCAAACAACGGGTTCATGTCTGACTCGAAGTTTAGGTTCATGTTTGACCTGGTTTCAAACAACGGGTTCATGTCTGACTCGAAGTTTAAGTTCATGTTTAACCTGGCTTCAAATGACGGGTTCATGTCTGACTCGAAGTTTAGGTTCATGTTTGACCTGGTTTCAAACAACAGGTTCATGTCTGACTCGAAGTTTAGATTCATGTTTGACCTGGATTCAAACAACGGGTTCATGTATGACTCGAAGTTTAGGTTCAGGTTTGACCTGGTTTCAAACGACGGGTTCATGTCTGACTCGAAGCTTAGGTTCATGTTTAACCTGGTTCAAATGACGGGTTCATGTCTGATTCGAAGTTTAGGTTCATGTTTGACCTGGTTTCAAACAACGGGTTCATGTCTGACTCAAAGTTTAGGTTCATGTTTGACCTGGTTTCAAACGACGGGTTCATGTACGACTCGATGTTTAGGTTCATGTTTGACCTGGTTTCAAACAACAGGTTCATGTCTGACTCGAAGTTTAGGTTCATGTTTGTCCTGGTTTCAAACAACGGGTTCATGTCTGACTCGAAGTTTAGGTTCATGTTTGACCTAGTTTCAAACAACGGGTTCATGTCTGACTCGAAGTTTAGGTTCATGTTTGACCAGGTTTCAAACAACGGGTTCATGTCTGACTCGAAGTTTAAGTTCATGTTTGACCTGACTTCAAATGACGGGTTCATGTCTGACTCGAAGTTTAGGTTCATGTTTGACCTGGTTTCAAACAACAGGTTCATGTCTGACTCGAAGTTTAGGTTCATGTTTGACCTGGTTCAAATGACGGGTTCATGTCTGACTCGAAGTTTAGGTTCAGGTTTGACCTGGTTTCAAACGACGGGTTCATTTCTGACTCGAAGCTTAGGTTCATGTTTGACCTGGTTCAAATGACGGGTTCATGTCTGACTCGAAGTTTAGGTTCATGTTTGACCTGGTTTCAAACAACGGGTTCATGTCTGACTCGAAGTTTAGGTTCATGTTTGACCTGGTTCAAATGACGGGTTCATGTCTGACTCGAAGTTTAGGTTCATGTTTGACCTGGTTTCAAACAACAGGTTCATGTCTGACTCGAAGTTTAGGTTCATGTTTGACCTGGATTCAAACAACGGGTTCATGTATGACTCGAAGTTTAGGTTCAGGTTTGACCTGGTTTCAAACGACGGGTTCATGTCTGACTCGAAGCTTAGGTTCATGTTTAACCTGGTTCAAATGACGGGTTCATGTCTGATTCGAAGTTTAGGTTCATGTTTGACCTGGTTTCAAACAACGGGTTCATGTCTGACTCAAAGTTTAGGTTCATGTTTGACCTGGTTTCAAACGACGGGTTCATGTACGACTCGATGTTTAGGTTCATGTTTGACCTGGTTTCAAACAACAGGTTCATGTCTGACTCGAAGTTTAGGTTCATGTTTGTCCTGGTTTCAAACAACGGGTTCATGTCTGACTCGAAGTTTAGGTTCATGTTTGACCTAGTTTTAAACTACGGGTTTATGTCTGACTCGAAGTTTAGGTTCATGTTTGACCTAGTTTCAAACAACGGGTTCATGTCTGACTCGAAGTTTAAGTTCATGTTTGACCTGACTTCAAATGGCGGGTTCATGTCTGACTCGTAGTTTAGGTTCATGTTTGACCTGGTTTCAAACAACAGGTTCATGTCTGACTCGAAGTTTAGGTTCATGTTTGACCTGGTTTCAAACAACGGGTTCATGTCTGACTCGAAGTTTAGATTCAGGTTTGACCTGGTTTCAAACGACGGGTTCATGTCTGACTCGAAGTTTAGGTTCATGTTTGACCTGGTTTCAAACAACGGGTTCATGTCTGACTCGAAGTTTAGGTTCAGGTTTGACCTGGTTTCAAACGACGGGTTCATTTCTGACTCGAAGCTTAGGTTCATGTTTGACCTGGTTCAAATGACGGGTTCATGTCTGACTCGAAGTTTAGGTTCATGTTTGACCTGGTTTCAAACAACGGGTTCATGTCTGACTCGAAGTTTAGGTTCATGTTTGACCTGGTTCAAATGACGGGTTCATGTCTGACTCGAAGTTTAGGTTCATGTTTGACCTGGTTTCAAACGAAGGGTTCATGTCTGACTTGATGTTTAGGTTCATGTTTGTCCTGGTTTCAAACAACGGGTTCATGTCTGACTCGAAGTTTAGGTTCATGTTTGACCTAGTTTCAAACAACGGGTTCATGTCTGACTCGAAGTTTAGGTTCATGTTTGACCTGGTTTCAAACAACGGGTTCATGTCTGACTCGAAGTTTAAGTTCATGTTTGACCTGACTTCAAATGACGGGTTCATGTCTGACTCGATGTTTAGGTTCATGTTTGACCTGGTTTCAAACAACAGGTTCATGTCTGACTCGAAGTTTAGGTTCATGTTTGACCTGGTTTCAAACAACGGGTTCATGTCTGACTCGAAGTTTAGGTTCAGGTTTGACCTGGTTTCAAACGACGGGTTCATTTCTGACTCGAAGCTTAGGTTCATGTTTGACCTGGTTCAAATGACGGGTTCATGTCTGACTCGAAGTTTAGGTTCATGTTTGACCTGGTTTCAAACAACGGGTTCATGTCTGACTCAAAGTTTAGGTTCATGTTTGACCTGGTTCAAATGACGGGTTCATGTCTGACTCGAAGTTTAGGTTCATGTTTGACCTGGTTTCAAATGACGGGTTCATGTCTGACTCGATGTTTAGGTTCATGTTTGTCCTGGTTTCAAACAACGGGTTCATGTCTGACTCGAAGTTTAGGTTCATGTTTGACCTAGTTTCAAACAACGGGTTCATGTCTGACTCGAAGTTTAGGTTCATGTTTGACCTGGTTTCAAACAACGGGTTCATGTCTGACTCGAAGTTTAAGTTCATGTTTAAACTGGCTTCAAATGACGGGTTCATGTCTGACTCGAAGTTTAGGTTCATGTTTGACCTGGTTTCAAACAACAGGTTCATGTCTGACTCGAAGTTTAGGTTCATGTTTGACCTGGATTCAAACAACGGGTTCATGTATGACTCGAAGTTTAGGTTCAGGTTTGACCTGGTTTCAAACGACGGGTTCATGTCTGACTCGAAGCTTAGGTTCATGTTTAACCTGGTTCAAATGACGGGTTCATGTCTGATTCGAAGTTTAGGTTCATGTTTGACCTGGTTTCAAACAACGGGTTCATGTCTGACTCAAAGTTTAGGTTCATGTTTGACCTGGTTTCAAACGACGGGTTCATGTACGACTCGATGTTTAGGTTCATGTTTGACCTGGATTCAAACAACGGGTTCATGTATGACTCGAAGTTTAGGTTCAGGTTTGACCTGGTTTCAAACGACGGGTTCATGTCTGACTCGAAGCTTAGGTTCATGTTTGACCTGGTTCAAATGACGGGTTCATGTCTGATTCGAAGTTTAGGTTCATGTTTGACCTGGTTTCAAACAACGGGTTCATGTCTGACTCAAAGTTTAGGTTCATGTTTGACCTGGTTTCAAACGACGGATTCATGTATGACTCGATGTTTAGGCTCATGTTTGACCTGGTTTCAAACAACGGGTTCATGTCTGACTCGAAGTTTAGGTTCATGTTTGTCCTGGTTTCAAACAACGGGTTCATGTCTGACTTGAAGTTTAAGTTCATGTTTGACCTGACTTCAAATGACGGGTTCATATCTGACTCGAAGTTTAGGTTCATGTTTGACCTGGTTTCAAACAACAGGTTCATGTCTGACTCGAAGTTTAGGTTAATGTTTGACCTGGTTTCAAACAACGGGTTCATGTCTGACTCGAAGTTTAGGTTCAGGTTTGACCTGGTTTCAAACGACGGGTTCATGTCTGACTCGAAGCTTAGGTTCATGTTTGACCTGGTTCAAATGACGGGTTCATGTCTGACTCGAAGTTTAGGTTCATGTTTGACCTGGTTTCAAACAACGGGTTCACGTCTGACTCGAAGTTTAGGTTCATGTTTGACCTAGTTTCAAACAACGGGTTCATGTCTGACTCGAAGTTTAGGTTCATGTTTGACCTGGTTTCAAACAACGGGTTCATGTTTGACCTGACTTCAAATGACGGGTTCATGTCTGACTCGAAGTTTAGGTTCACGTTTGACCTGGTTTCAAACAACAGGTTCATGTCTGACTCGAAGTTTAGGTTGATGTTTGACCTGGTTTCAAACAACGGGTTCATGTCTGACTCGAAGTTTAGGTTCAGGTTTGACCTGGTTTCAAACGACGGGTTGATTTCTGACTCGAAGCTTAGGTTCATGTTTGACCTGGTTCAAATGACGGGTTCATGTCTGACTCGAAGTTTAGGTTCATGTTTGACCTGGTTTCAAACAACGGGTTCATGTCTGACTCAAAGTTTAGGTTCATGTTTGACCTGGTTCAAATGACGGGTTCATGTCTGACTCGAAGTTTAGGTTCATGTTTGACCTGGTTTCAAATGACGGGTTCATGTCTGACTTGATGTTTAGGTTCATGTTTGTCCTGGTTTCAAACAACGGGTTCATGTCTGACTCGAAGTTTAGGTTCATGTTTGACCTGACTTCAAATGACGGGTTCATGTCTGACTCGAAGTTTAGGTTCATGTTTGACCTGGTTTCAAACAACGGGTTCATGTCTGACTCAAAGTTTAAGTTCATGTTTGACCTGGCTTCAAATGACGGGTTCATGTCTGACTCGAAGTTTAGGTTCAGGTTTGACCTGGTTTCAAACAACAGGTTCATGTCTGACTCGAAGTTTAGGTTCATGTTTGACCTGGATTCAAACAACGGGTTCATGTATGACTCGAAGTTTAGGTTCATGTTTGACCTGGTTTCAAACGACGGGTTCACGTCTGACTCGAAGTTTAGGTTCATGTTTGACCTGTTTCAAACAACGGGTTCATGTCTGACTCGAAGTTTAGGTTCATGTTTGACCTGGTTTCAAACAACGGGTTCATGTCTGACTCGAAGTTTAAGTTCATGTTTGACCTGGTTTCAAATAACGGGTTCATGTCTGACTCGAAGTTTAGGTTCATGTTTGACCTGGTTTCAAACAACAGGTTCATGTCTGACTCGAAGTTTAGGTTCATGTTTGACCTGGTTTCAAACAACGGGTTCATGTCTGACTCGAAGTTTAGGTTCATGTTTGACCTGGTTTCAAACGACGGGTTCATTTCTGACTCGAAGCTTAGGTTCATGTTTGACCTGGTTCAAATGACGGGTTCATGTCTGACTCGAAGTTTAGGTTCATGTTTGACCTGGTTTCAAACAACGGGTTCATGTCTGACTCAAAGTTTAGGTTCATGTTTGACCTGGTTCAAATGACGGGTTCATGTCTGACTCGAAGTTTAGGTTCATATTTGACCTGGTTTCAAACGACGGGTTCATGTCTGACTTGATGTTTAGGTTCATGTTTTCCTGGTTTCAAACAACGGGTTCATGTCTGACTCGAAGTTTAGGTTCATGTTTGACCTAGTTTCAAACAACGGGTTCATGTCTGACTCGAAGTTTAGGTTCATGTTTGACCTGGTTTCAAACAACGGGTTCATGTCTGACTCGAAGTTTAAGTTCATGTTTAACCTGGCTTCAAATGACGGGTTCATGTCTGACTCGAAGTTTAGGTTCATGTTTGACCTGGTTTCAAACAACAGGTTCATGTCTGACTCGAAGTTTAGGTTCATGTTTGACCTGGATTCAAACAACGGGTTCATGTATGACTCGAAGTTTAGGTTCAGGTTTGACCTGGTTTCAAACGACGGGTTCATGTCTGACTCGAAGCTTAGGTTCATGTTTAACCTGGTTCAAATGACGGGTTCATGTCTGATTCGAAGTTTAGGTTCATGTTTGACCTGGTTTCAAACAACGGGTTCATGTCTGACTCAAAGTTTAGGTTCATGTTTGACCTGGTTTCAAACGACGGGTTCATGTATGACTTGATGTTTAGGTTCATGTTTGACCTGGTTTCAAACAACGGGTTCATGTCTGACTCGAAGTTTAGGTTCATGTTTGACCTGGTTCAAATGACGGGTTCATGTCTGACTCGAAGTTTAGGTTCATGTTTGACCTGGTTTCAAACAACGGGTTCATGTCTGACTCGAAGTTTAAGTTCATGTTTAACCTGGCTTCAAATGACGGGTTCATGTCTGACTCGAAGTTTAGGTTCATGTTTGACCTGGTTTCAAACAACAGGTTCATGTCTGACTCGAAGTTTAGGTTCAGGTTTGACCTGGTTTCAAACGATGGGTTCATGTCTGACTCGAAGCCTAGGTTCATGTTTGACCTGGTTCAAATGACGGGTTCATGTCTGATTCGAAGTTTAGGTTCATGTTTGACCTGGTTTCAAACAACGGGTTCATGTCTGACTCAAAGTTTAGGTTCATGTTTGACCTGGTTTCAAACGACGGGTTCATGTATGACTTGATGTTTAGGTTCATTTTTGACCTGGTTTCAAACAACGGTTTCATGTCTGACTCGAAGTTTAGGTTCATGTTTGTCCTAGTTTCAAACAACGGGTTCATGTCTGACTCGAAGTTTAGGTTCATGTTTGACCTAGTTTCAAACAACGGGTTCATGTCTGACTCGAAGTTTAGGTTCATGTTTGACCTGGTTTCAAACAACGGGTTCATGTCTGACTCGAAGTTTAAGTTCATGTTTGACCTGACTTCAAATGACGGGTTCATGTCTGACTCGAAGTTTAGGTTCATGTTTGACCTGGTTTCAAACAACAGGTTCATGTCTGACTCGAAGTTTAGGTTCATGTTTGACCTGGTTTCAAACAACGGGTTCATGTCTGACTCGAAGTTTAGGTTCAGGTTTGACCTAGTTTCAAACGACGGGTTCATGTCTGACTCGAAGCTTAGGTTCATGTTTGACCTGGTTCAAATGACGGGTTCATGTCTGACTCGAAGTTTAGGTTCATGTTTGACCTGGTTTCAAACAACGGGTTCATGTCTGACTCGAAGTTTAGGTTCATGTTTGACCTGGTTTCAAACGACGGGTTCATGTCTGACTTGATGTTTAGGTTCATGTTTGTCCTGGTTTCAAACAACGAGTTCATGTCTGACTCGAAGTTTAGGTTCATGTTTGACCTAGTTTCAAACAACGGGTTCATGTCTGACTCAAAGTTTAGGTTCATGTTTGACCTGGTTTCAAACAACGGGTTCATGTATGACTTGATGTTTAGGTTCATGTTTGACCTGGTTTCAAACAACGGTTTCATGTCTGACTCGAAGTTTAGGTTCATATTTGACCTGGTTCAAATGACGGGTTCATGTCTGACTCGAAGTTTAGGTTCATGTTTGACCTGGTTTCAAATGACGGGTTCATGTCTGACTTGATGTTTAGGTTCATGTTTGTCCTGGTTTCAAACAACGGGTTCATGTCTGACTCGAAGTTTAGGTTCATGTTTGACCTGACTTCAAATGACGGGTTCATGTCTGACTCGAAGTTTAGGTTCATGTTTGACCTGGTTTCAAACAACGGGTTCATGTCTGACTCAAAGTTTAAGTTCATGTTTGACCTGGCTTCGAATGACGGGTTCATGTCTGACTCGAAGTTTAGGTTCAGGTTTGACCTGGTTTCAAACAACAGGTTCATGTCTGACTCGAAGTTTAGGTTCATGTTTGACCTGGATTCAAACAACGGGTTCATGTATGACTCGAAGTTTAGGTTCATGTTTGACCTGGTTTCAAACGACGGGTTCACGTCTGACTCGAAGTTTAGGTTCATGTTTGACCTGTTTCAAACAACGGGTTCATGTCTGACTCGAAGTTTAGGTTCATGTTTGACCTGGTTTCAAACAACGGGTTCATGTCTGACTCGAAGTTTAAGTTCATGTTTGACCTGGTTTCAAATAACGGGTTCATGTCTGACTCGAAGTTTAGGTTCATGTTTGACCTGGTTTCAAACAACAGGTTCATGTCTGACTCGAAGTTTAGGTTCATGTTTGACCTGGTTTCAAACAACGGGTTCATGTCTGACTCGAAGTTTAGGTTCATGTTTGACCTGGTTTCAAACGACGGGTTCATTTCTGACTCGAAGCTTAGGTTCATGTTTGACCTGGTTCAAATGACGGGTTCATGTCTGACTCGAAGTTTAGGTTCATGTTTGACCTGGTTTCAAACAACGGGTTCATGTCTGACTCAAAGTTTAGGTTCATGTTTGACCTGGTTCAAATGACGGGTTCATGTCTGACTCGAAGTTTAGGTTCATGTTTGACCTGGTTTCAAATGACGGGTTCATGTCTGACTTGATGTTTAGGTTCATGTTTGTCCTGGTTTCAAACAACGGGTTCATGTCTGACTCGAAGTTTAGGTTCATGTTTGACCTAGTTTCAAACAACGGGTTCATGTCTGACTCGAAGTTTAGGTTCATGTTTGACCTGGTTTCAAACAACGGGTTCATGTCTGACTCGAAGCTTAGGTTCATGTTTGACCTGGTTCAAATGACGGGTTCATGTCTGACTCGAAGCTTAGGTTCATGTTTGACCTGGTTTCAAACAACGGGTTCATGTCTGATTCGAAGTTTAGGTTCATGTTTGACCTGGTTTCAAACAACGGGTTCATGTCTGACTCAAAGTTTAGGTTCATGTTTGACCTGGTTTCAAACGACGGGTTCATGTATGACTTGATGTTTAGGTTCATGTTTGACCTGGTTTCAAACAACGGGTTCATGTCTGACTCGAAGTTTAGGTTCATGTTTGACCTGGTTCAAATGACGGGTTCATGTCTGACTCGAAGTTTAGGTTCATGTTTGACCTGGTTTCAAACAACGGGTTCATGTCTGACTCGAAGTTTAAGTTCATGTTTAACCTGGCTTCAAATGACGGGTTCATGTCTGACTCGAAGTTTAGGTTCATGTTTGACCTGGTTTCAAACAACAGGTTCATGTCTGACTCGAAGTTTAGGTTCAGGTTTGACCTGGTTTCAAACGATGGGTTCATGTCTGACTCGAAGCTTAGGTTCATGTTTGACCTGGTTCAAATGACGGGTTCATGTCTGATTCGAAGTTTAGGTTCATGTTTGACCTGGTTTCAAACAACGGGTTCATGTCTGACTCAAAGTTTAGGTTCATGTTTGACCTGGTTTCAAACGACGGGTTCATGTATGACTTGATGTTTAGGTTCATTTTTGACCTGGTTTCAAACAACGGTTTCATGTCTGACTCGAAGTTTAGGTTCATGTTTGTCCTGGTTTCAAATGACGGGTTCATGTCTGACTCGAAGTTTAGGTTCATGTTTGACCTAGTTTCAAACAACGGGTTCATGTCTGACTCGAAGTTTAGGTTCATGTTTGACCTGGTTTCAAACAACGGGTTCATGTCTGACTCGAAGTTTAAGTTCATGTTTGACCTGACTTCAAATGACGGGTTCATGTCTGACTCGAAGTTTAGGTTCATGTTTGACCTGGTTTCAAACAACAGGTTCATGTCTGACTCGAAGTTTAGGTTCATGTTTGACCTGGTTTCAAACAACGGGTTCATGTCTGACTCGAAGTTTAGGTTCAGGTTTGACCTGGTTTCAAACGACGGGTTCATGTCTGACTCGAAGCTTAGGTTCATGTTTGACCTGGTTCAAATGACGGGTTCATGTCTGACTCGAAGTTTAGGTTCATGTTTGACCTGGTTTCAAACAACGGGTTCATGTCTGACTCAAAGTTTAGGTTCATGTTTGACCTGGTTTCAAACGACGGGTTCATGTATGACTTGATGTTTAGGTTCATTTTTGACCTGGTTTCAAACAACGGTTTCATGTCTGACTCGAAGTTTAGGTTCATGTTTGTCCTGGTTTCAAACAACGGGTTCATGTCTGACTCGAAGTTTAGGTTCATGTTTGACCTAGTTTCAAACAACGGGTTCATGTCTGACTCGAAGTTTAGGTTCATGTTTGACCTGGTTTCAAACAACGGGTTCATGTCTGACTCGAAGTTTAAGTTCATGTTTGACCTGACTTCAAATGACGGGTTCATGTCTGACTCGAAGTTTAGGTTCATGTTTGACCTGGTTTCAAACAACAGGTTCATGTCTGACTCGAAGTTTAGGTTCATGTTTGACCTGGTTTCAAACAACGGGTTCATGTCTGACTCGAAGTTTAGGTTCAGGTTTGACCTGGTTTCAAACGACGGGTTCATGTCTGACTCGAAGCTTAGGTTCATGTTTGACCTGGTTCAAATGACGGGTTCATGTCTGACTCGAAGTTTAGGTTCATGTTTGACCTGGTTTCAAACAACGGGTTCATGTCTGACTCGAAGTTTAGGTTCATGTTTGACCTGGTTTCAAACGACGGGTTCATGTCTGACTTGATGTTTAGGTTCATGTTTGTCCTGGTTTCAAACAACGAGTTCATGTCTGACTCGAAGTTTAGGTTCATGTTTGACCTAGTTTCAAACAACGGGTTCATGTCTGACTCAAAGTTTAGGTTCATGTTTGACCTGGTTTCAAACGACGGGTTCATGTATGACTTGATGTTTAGATTCATGTTTGACCTGGTTTCAAACAACGGTTTCATGTCTGACTCGAAGTTTAGGTTCATATTTGACCTGGTTCAAATGACGGGTTCATGTCTGACTCGAAGTTTAGGTTCATGTTTGACCTGGTTTCAAATGACGGGTTCATGTCTGACTTGATGTTTAGGTTCATGTTTGTCCTGGTTTCAAACAACGGGTTCATGTCTGACTCGAAGTTTAGGTTCATGTTTGACCTGACTTCAAATGACGGGTTCATGTCTGACTCGAAGTTTAGGTTCATGTTTGACCTGGTTTCAAACAACGGGTTCATGTCTGACTCAAAGTTTAAGTTCATGTTTGACCTGGCTTCAAATGACGGGTTCATGTCTGACTCGAAGTTTAGGTTCAGGTTTGACCTGGTTTCAAACAACAGGTTCATGTCTGACTCGAAGTTTAGGTTCATGTTTGACCTGGATTCAAACAACGGGTTCATGTATGACTCGAAGTTTAGGTTCATGTTTGACCTGGTTTCAAACGACGGGTTCACGTCTGACTCGAAGTTTAGGTTCATGTTTGACCTGTTTCAAACAACGGGTTCATGTCTGACTCGAAGTTTAGGTTCATGTTTGACCTGGTTTCAAACAACGGGTTCATGTCTGACTCGAAGTTTAGGTTCAGGTTTGACCTGGTTTCAAACGACGGGTTCATGTCTGACTCGAAGCTTAGGTTCATGTTTGACCTGGTTCAAATGACGGGTTCATGTCTGACTCGAAGTTTAGGTTCATGTTTGACCTGGTTTCAAACAACGGGTTCATGTCTGACTCGAAGTTTAGGTTCATGTTTGACCTGGTTTCAAACGACGGGTTCATGTCTGACTTGATGTTTAGGTTCATGTATGTCCTGGTTTCAAACAACGAGTTCATGTCTGACTCGAAGTTTAGGTTCATGTTTGACCTAGTTTCAAACAACGGGTTCATGTCTGACTCAAAGTTTAGGTTCATGTTTGACCTGGTTTCAAACGACGGGTTCATGTATGACTTGATGTTTAGATTCATGTTTGACCTGGTTTCAAACAACGGTTTCATGTCTGACTCGAAGTTTAGGTTCATATTTGACCTGGTTCAAATGACGGGTTCATGTCTGACTCGAAGTTTAGGTTCATGTTTGACCTGGTTTCAAATGACGGGTTCATGTCTGACTTGATGTTTAGGTTCATGTTTGTCCTGGTTTCAAACAACGGGTTCATGTCTGACTCGAAGTTTAGGTTCATGTTTGACCTGACTTCAAATGACGGGTTCATGTCTGACTCGAAGTTTAGGTTCATGTTTGACCTGGTTTCAAACAACGGGTTCATGTCTGACTCAAAGTTTAAGTTCATGTTTGACCTGGCTTCAAATGACGGGTTCATGTCTGACTCGAAGTTTAGGTTCAGGTTTGACCTGGTTTCAAACAACAGGTTCATGTCTGACTCGAAGTTTAGGTTCATGTTTGACCTGGATTCAAACAACGGGTTCATGTATGACTCGAAGTTTAGGTTCATGTTTGACCTGGTTTCAAACGACGGGTTCACGTCTGACTCGAAGTTTAGGTTCATGTTTGACCTGTTTCAAACAACGGGTTCATGTCTGACTCGAAGTTTAGGTTCATGTTTGACCTGGTTTCAAACAACGGGTTCATGTCTGACTCGAAGTTTAAGTTCATGTTTGACCTGGTTTCAAATAACGGGTTCATGTCTGACTCGAAGTTTAGGTTCATGTTTGACCTGATTTCAAACAACAGGTTCATGTCTGACTCGAAGTTTAGGTTCATGTTTGACCTGGTTTCAAACAACGGGTTCATGTCTGACTCGAAGTTTAGGTTCATGTTTGACCTGGTTTCAAACGACGGGTTCATTTCTGACTCGAAGCTTAGGTTCATGTTTGACCTGGTTCAAATGACGGGTTCATGTCTGACTCGAAGTTTAGGTTCATGTTTGACCTGGTTTCAAACAACGGGTTCATGTCTGACTCAAAGTTTAGGTTCATGTTTGACCTGGTTCAAATGACGGGTTCATGTCTGACTCGAAGTTTAGGTTCATGTTTGACCTGGTTTCAAATGACGGGTTCATGTCTGACTTGATGTTTAGGTTCATGTTTGTCCTGGTTTCAAACAACGGGTTCATGTCTGACTCGAAGTTTAGGTTCATGTTTGACCTAGTTTCAAACAACGGGTTCATGTCTGACTCGAAGTTTAGGTTCATGTTTGACCTGGTTTCAAACAACGGGTTCATGTCTGACTCGAAGTTTAAGTTCATGTTTAACCTGGCTTCAAATGACGGGTTCATGTCTGACTCGAAGTTTAGGTTCATGTTTGACCTGGTTTCAAACAACAGGTTCATGTCTGACTCGAAGTTTAGGTTCATGTTTGACCTGGATTCAAACAACGGGTTCATGTATGACTCGAAGCTTAGGTTCATGTTTGACCTGGTTTCAAACAACGGGTTCATGTCTGACTCAAAGTTTAGGTTCATGTTTGACCTGGTTCAAATGACGGGTTCATGTCTGACTCGAAGTTTAGGTTCATGTTTGACCTGGTTTCAAATGACGGGTTCATGTCTGACTTGATGTTTAGGTTCATGTTTGTCCTGGTTTCAAACAACGGGTTCATGTCTGACTCGAAGTTTAGGTTCATGTTTGACCTAGTTTCAAACAACGGGTTCATGTCTGACTCGAAGTTTAGGTTCATGTTTGACCTGGTTTCAAACAACGGGTTCATGTCTGACTCGAAGTTTAAGTTCATGTTTAACCTGGCTTCAAATGACGGGTTCATGTCTGACTCGAAGTTTAGGTTCATGTTTGACCTGGTTTCAAACAACAGGTTCATGTCTGACTCGAAGTTTAGGTTCATGTTTGACCTGGATTCAAACAACGGGTTCATGTATGACTCGAAGTTTAGGTTCAGGTTTGACCTGGTTTCAAACGACGGGTTCATGTCTGACTCGAAGCTTAGGTTCATGTTTAACCTGGTTCAAATGACGGGTTCATGTCTGATTCGAAGTTTAGGTTCATGTTTGACCTGGTTTCAAACAACGGGTTCATGTCTGACTCAAAGTTTAGGTTCATGTTTGACCTGGTTTCAAACGACGGGTTCATGTATGACTTGATGTTTAGGTTCATGTTTGACCTGGTTTCAAACAACGGGTTCATGTCTGACTCGAAGTTTAGGTTCATGTTTGACCTGGTTCAAATGACGGGTTCATGTCTGACTCGAAGTTTAGGTTCATGTTTGACCTGGTTTCAAACAACGGGTTCATGTCTGACTCGAAGTTTAAGTTCATGTTTAACCTGGCTTCAAATGACGGGTTCATGTCTGACTCGAAGTTTAGGTTCATGTTTGACCTGGTTTCAAACAACAGGTTCATGTCTGACTCGAAGTTTAGGTTCAGGTTTGACCTGGTTTCAAACGATGGGTTCATGTCTGACTCGAAGCTTAGGTTCATGTTTGACCTGGTTCAAATGACGGGTTCATGTCTGATTCGAAGTTTAGGTTCATGTTTGACCTGGTTTCAAACAACGGGTTCATGTCTGACTCAAAGTTTAGGTTCATGTTTGACCTGGTTTCGAACGACGGGTTCATGTATGACTTGATGTTTAGGTTCATTTTTGACCTGGTTTCAAACAACGGTTTCATGTCTGACTCGAAGTTTAGGTTCATGTTTGTCCTGGTTTCAAACAACGGGTTCATGTCTGACTCGAAGTTTAGGTTCATGTTTGTCCTAGTTTCAAACAACGGGTTCATGTCTGACTCGAAGTTTAAGTTCATGTTTGACCTGACTTCAAATGACGGGTTCATGTCTGACTCGAAGTTTAGGTTCATGTTTGACCTGGTTTCAAACAACAGGTTCATGTCTGACTCGAAGTTTAGGTTCATGTTTGACCTGGTTTCAAACAACGGGTTCATGTCTGACTCGAAGTTTAGGTTCAGGTTTGACCTGGTTTCAAACGACGGGTTCATGTCTGACTCGAAGCTTAGGTTCATGTTTGACCTGGTTCAAATGACGGGTTCATGTCTGACTCGAAGTTTAGGTTCATGTTTGACCTGGTTTCAAACAACGGGTTCATGTCTGACTCGAAGTTTAGGTTCATGTTTGACCTGGTTTCAAACGACGGGTTCATGTCTGACTTGATGTTTAGGTTCATGTTTGTCCTGGTTTCAAACAACGAGTTCATGTCTGACTCGAAGTTTAGGTTCATGTTTGACCTAGTTTCAAACAACGGGTTCATGTCTGACTCAAAGTTTAGGTTCATGTTTGACCTGGTTTCAAACGACGGGTTCATGTATGACTTGATGTTTAGGTTCATGTTTGACCTGGTTTCAAACAACGGTTTCATGTCTGACTCGAAGTTTAGGTTCATGTTTGTCCTGGTTTCAAACAACGGGTTCATGTCTGACTCGAAGTTTAGGTTCATGTTTGACCTAGTTTCAAACAACGGGTTCATGTCTGACTCGAAATTTAGGTTCATGTTTGACCTGGTTTCAAACAACGGGTTCATGTCTGACTCGAAGTTTAAGTTCATGTTTGACCTGACTTCAAATGACGGGTTCATGTCTGACTCGAAGTTTAGGTTCATGTTTGACCTGGTTTCAAACAACAGGTTCATGTCTGACTCGAAGTTTAGGTTCATGTTTGACCTGGTTTCAAACAACGGGTTCATGTCTGACTCGAAGTTTAAGTTCATGTTTGACCTGACTTCAAATGACGGGTTCATGTCTGACTCGAAGTTTAGGTTCATGTTTGACCTGGTTTCAAATGACGGGTTCATGTCTGACTCGAAGTTTAGGTTCATGTTTGACCTGGTTTCAAACGACGGGTTCATTTCTGACTCGAAGCTTAGGTTCATGTTTGACCTGGTTCAAATGACAGGTTCATGTCTGACTCGAAGTTTAGGTTCATGTTTGACCTGGTTTCAAACAACGGGTTCATGTCTGACTCAAAGTTTAGGTTCATGTTTGACCTGGTTCAAATGACGGGTTCATGTCTGACTCGAAGTTTAGGTTCATGTTTGACCTGGTTTCAAATGACGGGTTCATGTCTGGCTCGAAGTTTAGGTTCATGTTTGACCTGGTTTCAAACAACGGGTTCATGTCTGACTCGAAGTTTAGGTTCATGTTTGACCTGGTTTCAAACAACGGGTTCATGTCTGACTCGAAGTTTAGGTTCATGTTTGACCTGGTTTCAAACAACGGGTTCATGTCTGACTCGAAGTTTAGGTTCATGTTTGACCTGGTTTCAAACGACGGGTTCATGTCTGACTTGATGTTTAGGTTCATGTTTGTCCTGGTTTCAAACAACGAGTTCATGTCTGACTCGAAGTTTAGGTTCATGTTTGACCTAGTTTCAAACAACGGGTTCATGTCTGACTCAAAGTTTAGGTTCATGTTTGACCTGGTTTCAAACGACGGGTTCATGTATGACTTGATGTTTAGGTTCATGTTTGACCTGGTTTCAAACAACGGTTTCATGTCTGACTCGAAGTTTAGGTTCATGTTTGTCCTGGTTTCAAACAACGGGTTCATGTCTGACTCGAAGTTTAGGTTCATGTTTGACCTAGTTTCAAACAACGGGTTCATGTCTGACTCGAAATTTAGGTTCATGTTTGACCTGGTTTCAAACAACGGGTTCATGTCTGACTCGAAGTTTAAGTTCATGTTTGACCTGACTTCAAATGACGGGTTCATGTCTGACTCGAAGTTTAGGTTCATGTTTGACCTGGTTTCAAACAACAGGTTCATGTCTGACTCGAAGTTTAGGTTCATGTTTGACCTGGTTTCAAACAACGGGTTCATGTCTGACTCGAAGTTTAAGTTCATGTTTGACCTGACTTCAAATGACGGGTTCATGTCTGACTCGAAGTTTAGGTTCATGTTTGACCTGGTTTCAAATGACGGGTTCATGTCTGACTCGAAGTTTAGGTTCATGTTTGACCTGGTTTCAAACGACGGGTTCATTTCTGACTCGAAGCTTAGGTTCATGTTTGACCTGGTTCAAATGACAGGTTCATGTCTGACTCGAAGTTTAGGTTCATGTTTGACCTGGTTTCAAACAACGGGTTCATGTCTGACTCAAAGTTTAGGTTCATGTTTGACCTGGTTCAAATGACGGGTTCATGTCTGACTCGAAGTTTAGGTTCATGTTTGACCTGGTTTCAAATGACGGGTTCATGTCTGGCTCGAAGTTTAGGTTCATGTTTGACCTGGTTTCAAACAACGGGTTCATGTCTGACTCGAAGTTTAGGTTCATGTTTGACCTGGTTTCAAACAACGGGTTCATGTCTGACTCGAAGTTTAAGTTCATGTTTGACCTGACTTCAAATGACGGGTTCATGTCTGACTCGAAGTTTAGGTTCATGTTTGACCTGGTTTCAAACAACAGGTTCATGTCTGACTCGAAGTTTAGGTTCATGTTTGACCTGGTTTCAAACAACGGGTTCATGTCTGACTCAAAGTTTAGGTTCAGGTTTGACCTGGTTTCAAACGACGGGTTCATGTCTGACTCGAAGCTTAGGTTCATGTTTGACCTGGTTCAAATGACGGGTTCATGTCTGACTCGAAGTTTAGGTTCATGTTTGACCTGGTTTCAAACAACGGGTTCATGTCTGACTCGAAGTTTAGGTTCATGTTTGACCTGGTTTCAAACGACGGGTTCATGTCTGACTTGATGTTTAGGTTCATGTTTGTCCTGGTTTCAAACAACGAGTTCATGTCTGACTCGAAGTTTAGGTTCATGTTTGACCTAGTTTCAAACAACGGGTTCATGTCTGACTCAAAGTTTAGGTTCATGTTTGACCTGGTTTCAAACGACGGGTTCATGTATGACTTGATGTTTAGGTTCATGTTTAACCTGGTTTCAAACAACGGTTTCATGTCTGACTCGAAGTTTAGGTTCATGTTTGTCCTGGTTTCAAACAACGGGTTCATGTCTGACTCGAAGTTTAGGTTCATGTTTGACCTAGTTTCAAACAACGGGTTCATGTCTGACTCGAAATTTAGGTTCATGTTTGACCTGGTTTCAAACAACGGGTTCATGTCTGACTCGAAGTTTAAGTTCATGTTTGACCTGACTTCAAATGACGGGTTCATGTCTGACTCGAAGTTTAGGTTCATGTTTGACCTGGTTTCAAACAACAGGTTCATGTCTGACTCGAAGTTTAGGTTCATGTTTGACCTGGTTTCAAACAACGGGTTCATGTCTGACTCGAAGTTTAGGTTCAGGTTTGACCTGGTTTCAAACGACGGGTTCATGTCTGACTCGAAGCTTAGGTTCATGTTTGACCTGGTTCAAATGACGGGTTCATGTCTGACTCGAAGTTTAGGTTCATGTTTGACCTGGTTTCAAACAACGGGTTCATGTCTGACTCGAAGTTTAGGTTCATGTTTGACCTGGTTTCAAACGACGGGTTCATGTCTGACTTGATATTTAGGTTCATGTTTGTCCTGGTTTCAAACAACGAGTTCATGTCTGACTCGAAGTTTAGGTTCATGTTTGACCTAGTTTCAAACAACGGGTTCATGTCTGACTCGAAGTTTAGGTTCATGTTTGACCTGGTTTCAAACAACGGGTTCATGTCGATCTCGAAGTTTAAGTTCATGTTTAACCTGGCTTCAAATGACGGGTTCATGTCTGACTCGAAGTTTAGGTTCAGGTTTGACCTGGTTTCAAACGACGGGTTCATGTCTGACTCGAAGCTTAGGTTCATGTTTGACCTGGTTCAAATGACGGGTTCATGTCTGATTTGAAGTTTAGGTTCATGTTTGACCTGGTTTCAAACAACGGGTTCATGTCTGACTCGAAGTTTAGGTTCATGTTTGACCTGGTTTCAAACAACGGGTTCATGTCTGACTCGAAGTTTAAGTTCATGTTTGACCTGACTTCAAATGACGGGTTCATGTCTGACTCGAAGTTTAGGTTCATGTTTGACCTGGTTTCAAACAACAGGTTCATGTCTGACTCGAAGTTTAGGTTCATGTTTGACCTGGTTTCAAACAACGGGTTCATGTCTGACTCAAAGTTTAGGTTCAGGTTTGACCTGGTTTCAAACGACGGGTTCATGTCTGACTCGAAGCTTAGGTTCATGTTTGACCTGGTTCAAATGACGGGTTCATGTCTGACTCGAAGTTTAGGTTCATGTTTGACCTGGTTTCAAACAACGGGTTCATGTCTGACTCGAAGTTTAGGTTCATGTTTGACCTGGTTTCAAACGACGGGTTCATGTCTGACTTGATGTTTAGGTTCATGTTTGTCCTGGCTTCAAACAACGAGTTCATGTCTGACTCGAAGTTTAGGTTCATGTTTGACCTAGTTTCAAACAACGGGTTCATGTCTGACTCAAAGTTTAGGTTCATGTTTGACCTGGTTTCAAACGACGGGTTCATGTATGACTTGATGTTTAGGTTCATGTTTGACCTGGTTTCAAACAACGGTTTCATGTCTGACTCGAAGTTTAGGTTCATGTTTGTCCTGGTTTCAAACAACGGGTTCATGTCTGACTCGAAGTTTAGGTTCATGTTTGACCTAGTTTCAAACAACGGGTTCATGTCTGACTCGAAATTTAGGTTCATGTTTGACCTGGTTTCAAACAACGGGTTCATGTCTGACTCGAAGTTTAAGTTCATGTTTGACCTGACTTCAAATGACGGGTTCATGTCTGACTCGAAGTTTAGGTTCATGTTTGACCTGGTTTCAAACAACAGGTTCATGTCTGACTCGAAGTTTAGGTTCATGTTTGACCTGGTTTCAAACAACGGGTTCATGTCTGACTCGAAGTTTAGGTTCAGGTTTGACCTGGTTTCAAACGACGGGTTCATGTCTGACTCGAAGCTTAGGTTCATGTTTGACCTGGTTCAAATGACGGGTTCATGTCTGACTCGAAGTTTAGGTTCATGTTTGACCTGGTTTCAAACAACGGGTTCATGTCTGACTCGAAGTTTAGGTTCATGTTTGACCTGGTTTCAAACGACGGGTTCATGTCTGACTTGATATTTAGGTTCATGTTTGTCCTGGTTTCAAACAACGAGTTCATGTCTGACTCGAAGTTTAGGTTCATGTTTGACCTAGTTTCAAACAACGGGTTCATGTCTGACTCGAAGTTTAGGTTCATGTTTGACCTGGTTTCAAACAACGGGTTCATGTCGATCTCGAAGTTTAAGTTCATGTTTAACCTGGCTTCAAATGACGGGTTCATGTCTGACTCGAAGTTTAGGTTCAGGTTTGACCTGGTTTCAAACGACGGGTTCATGTCTGACTCGAAGCTTAGGTTCATGTTTGACCTGGTTCAAATGACGGGTTCATGTCTGATTCGAAGTTTAGGTTCATGTTTGACCTGGTTTCAAACAACGGGTTCATGTCTGACTCGAAGTTTAGGTTCATGTTTGACCTGGTTTCAAACAACGGGTTCATGTCTGACTCGAAGTTTAAGTTCATGTTTGACCTGACTTCAAATGACGGGTTCATGTTTGACTCGAAGTTTAGGTTCATGTTTGACCTGGTTTCAAACAACAGGTTCATGTCTGACTCGAAGTTTAGGTTCATGTTTGACCTGGTTTCAAACAACGGGTTCATGTCTGACTCAAAGTTTAGGTTCAGGTTTGACCTGGTTTCAAACGACGGGTTCATGTCTGACTCGAAGCTTAGGTTCATGTTTGACCTGGTTCAAATGACGGGTTCATGTCTGACTCGAAGTTTAGGTTCATGTTTGACCTGGTTTCAAACAACGGGTTCATGTCTGACTCGAAGTTTAGGTTCATGTTTGACCTGGTTTCAAACGACGGGTTCATGTCTGACTTGATGTTTAGGTTCATGTTTGTCCTGGTTTCAAACAACGAGTTCATGTCTGACTCGAAGTTTAGGTTCATGTTTGACCTAGTTTCAAACAACGGGTTCATGTTTGACTCAAAGTTTAGGTTCATGTTTGACCTGGTTTCAAACGACGGGTTCATGTATGACTTGATGTTTAGGTTCATGTTTGACCTGGTTTCAAACAACGGGTTCATGTCTGACTCGAAGTTTAGGTTCAGGTTTGACCTGGTTTCAAACGACGGGTTCATGTCTGACTCGAAGCTTAGGTTCATGTTTGACCTGGTTCAAATGACGGGTTCATGTCTGACTCGAAGTTTAGGTTCATGTTTGACCTGGTTTCAAACAACGGGTTCATGTCTGACTCGAAGTTTAGGTTCATGTTTGACCTGGTTTCAAACGACGGGTTCTTGTCTGACTTGATATTTAGGTTCATGTTTGTCCTGGTTTCAAACAACGAGTTCATGTCTGACTCGAAGTTTAGGTTCATGTTTGACCTAGTTTCAAACAACGGGTTCATGTCTGACTCGAAGTTTAGGTTCATGTTTGACCTGGTTTCAAACAACGGGTTCATGTCGATCTCGAAGTTTAAGTTCATGTTTAACCTGGCTTCAAATGACGGGTTCATGTCTGACTCGAAGTTTAGGTTCAGGTTTGACCTGGTTTCAAACGACGGGTTCATGTCTGACTCGAAGCTTAGGTTCATGTTTGACCTGGTTCAAATGACGGGTTCATGTCTGATTCGAAGTTTAGGTTCATGTTTGACCTGGTTTCAAACAACGGGTTCATGTCTGACTCGAAGTTTAGGTTCATGTTTGACCTGGTTTCAAACAACGGGTTCATGTCTGACTCGAAGTTTAAGTTCATGTTTGACCTGACTTCAAATGACGGGTTCATGTCTGACTCGAAGTTTAGGTTCATGTTTGACCTGGTTTCAAACAACAGGTTCATGTCTGACTCGAAGTTTAGGTTCATGTTTGACCTGGTTTCAAACAACGGGTTCATGTCTGACTCAAAGTTTAGGTTCAGGTTTGACCTGGTTTCAAACGACGGGTTCATGTCTGACTCGAAGCTTAGGTTCATGTTTGACCTGGTTCAAATGACGGGTTCATGTCTGACTCGAAGTTTAGGTTCATGTTTGACCTGGTTTCAAACAACGGGTTCATGTCTGACTCGAAGTTTAGGTTCATGTTTGACCTGGTTTCAAACGACGGGTTCATGTCTGACTTGATGTTTAGGTTCATGTTTGTCCTGGCTTCAAACAACGAGTTCATGTCTGACTCGAAGTTTAGGTTCATGTTTGACCTAGTTTCAAACAACGGGTTCATGTCTGACTCAAAGTTTAGGTTCATGTTTGACCTGGTTTCAAACGACGGGTTCATGTATGACTTGATGTTTAGGTTCATGTTTGACCTGGTTTCAAACAACGGTTTCATGTCTGACTCGAAGTTTAGGTTCATGTTTGTCCTGGTTTCAAACAACGGGTTCATGTCTGACTCGAAGTTTAGGTTCATGTTTGACCTAGTTTCAAACAACGGGTTCATGTCTGACTCGAAATTTAGGTTCATGTTTGACCTGGTTTCAAACAACGGGTTCATGTCTGACTCGAAGTTTAAGTTCATGTTTGACCTGACTTCAAATGACGGGTTCATGTCTGACTCGAAGTTTAGGTTCATGTTTGACCTGGTTTCAAACAACAGGTTCATGTCTGACTCGAAGTTTAGGTTCATGTTTGACCTGGTTTCAAACAACGGGTTCATGTCTGACTCGAAGTTTAGGTTCAGGTTTGACCTGGTTTCAAACGACGGGTTCATGTCTGACTCGAAGCTTAGGTTCATGTTTGACCTGGTTCAAATGACGGGTTCATGTCTGACTCGAAGTTTAGGTTCATGTTTGACCTGGTTTCAAACAACGGGTTCATGTCTGACTCGAAGTTTAGGTTCATGTTTGACCTGGTTTCAAACGACGGGTTCATGTCTGACTTGATATTTAGGTTCATGTTTGTCCTGGTTTCAAACAACGAGTTCATGTCTGACTCGAAGTTTAGGTTCATGTTTGACCTAGTTTCAAACAACGGGTTCATGTCTGACTCGAAGTTTAGGTTCATGTTTGACCTGGTTTCAAACAACGGGTTCATGTCGATCTCGAAGTTTAAGTTCATGTTTAACCTGGCTTCAAATGACGGGTTCATGTCTGACTCGAAGTTTAGGTTCAGGTTTGACCTGGTTTCAAACGACGGGTTCATGTCTGACTCGAAGCTTAGGTTCATGTTTGACCTGGTTCAAATGACGGGTTCATGTCTGATTCGAAGTTTAGGTTCATGTTTGACCTGGTTTCAAACAACAGGTTCATGTCTGACTCGAAGTTTAGGTTCATGTTTGACCTGGTTTCAAACAACGGGTTCATGTCTGACTCGAAGTTTAGGTTCAGGTTTGACCTGGTTTCAAACGACGGGTTCATGTCTGACTCGAAGCTTAGGTTCATGTTTGACCTGGTTCAAATGACGGGTTCATGTCTGACTCGAAGTTTAGGTTCATGTTTGACCTGGTTTCAAACAACGGGTTCATGTCTGACTCGAAGTTTAGGTTCATGTTTGACCTGGTTTCAAACGACGGGTTCATGTCTGACTTGATGTTTAGGTTCATGTTTGTCCTGGTTTCAAACAACGAGTTCATGTCTGACTCGAAGTTTAGGTTCATGTTTGACCTAGTTTCAAACAACGGGTTCATGTCTGACTCAAAGTTTAGGTTCATGTTTGACCTGGTTTCAAACGACGGGTTCATGTATGACTTGATGTTTAGGTTCATGTTTGACCTGGTTTCAAACAACGGTTTCATGTCTGACTCGAAGTTTAGGTTCAGGTTTGACCTGGTTTCAAACAACGGGTTCATGTATGACTCGAAGTTTAGGTTCAGGTTTGACCTGGTTTCAAACGACGGGTTCATGTCTGACTCGAAGCTTAGGTTCATGTTTGACCTGGTTCAAATGACGGGTTCATGTCTGATTCGAAGTTTAGGTTCATGTTTGACCTGGTTTCAAACAACAGGTTCATGTCTGACTCGAAGTTTAGGTTCATGTTTGACCTGGTTTCAAACAACGGGTTCATGTCTGACTCGAAGTTTAGGTTCATGTTTGACCTGGTTTCAAACAACGGGTTCATGTCGATCTCGAAGTTTAAGTTCATGTTTAACCTGGCTTCAAATGACGGGTTCATGTCTGACTCGAAGTTTAGGTTCATGTTTGACCTGGTTTCAAACAACAGGTTCATGTCTGACTCGAAGTTTAGGTTCATGTTTGACCTGGTTTCAAACAACGGGTTCATGTCTGACTCGAAGTTTAGGTTCAGGTTTGACCTGGTTTCAAACGACGGGTTCATGTCTGACTCGAAGCTTAGGTTCATGTTTGACCTGGTTCAAATGACCGGTTCATGTCTGACTCGAAGTTTAGGTTCATGTTTGACCTGGTTTCAAACAACGGGTTCATGTCTGACTCGAAGTTTAGGTTCATGTTTGACCTGGTTTCAAACGACGGGTTCATGTCTGACTTGATGTTTAGGTTCATGTTTGTCCTGGTTTCAAACAACGAGTTCATGTCTGACTCGAAGTTTAGGTTCATGTTTGACCTAGTTTCAAACAACGGGTTCATGTCTGACTCGAAGTTTAGGTTCATGTTTGACCTGGTTTCAAACAACGGGTTCATGTCGATCTCGAAGTTTAAGTTCATGTTTAACCTGGCTTCAAATGACGGGTTCATGTCTGACTCGAAGTTTAGGTTCAGGTTTGACCTGGTTTCAAACGACGGGTTCATGTCTGACTCGAAGCTTAGGTTCATGTTTGACCTGGTTCAAATGACGGGTTCATGTCTGATTCGAAGTTTAGGTTCATGTTTGACCTGGTTTCAAACAACAGGTTCATGTCTGACTCGAAGTTTAGGTTCATGTTTGACCTGGTTTCAAACAACGGGTTCATGTCTGACTCGAAGTTTAGGTTCATGTTTGACCTGGTTTCAAACGACGGGTTCATGTCTGACTCGAAGCTTAGGTTCATGTTTGACCTGGTTCAAATGACGGGTTCATGTCTGACTCGAAGTTTAGGTTCATGTTTGACCTGGTTTCAAACAACGGGTTCATGTCTGACTCGAAGTTTAGGTTCAGGTTTGACCTGGTTTCAAATGACGGGTTCATGTCTGACTCAAAGTTTAGGTTCATGTTTGACCTAGTTTCAAACAACGGGTTCATGTCTGACTCAAAGTTTAGGTTCATGTTTGACCTGGTTTCAAACGACGGGTTCATGTATGACTTGATGTTTAGGTTCATGTTTGACCTGGTTTCAAACAACGGTTTCATGTCTGACTCGAAGTTTAGGTTCAGGTTTGACCTGGTTTCAAACAACGGGTTCATGTATGACTCGAAGTTTAGGTTCAGGTTTGACCTGGTTTCAAACGACGGGTTCATGTCTGACTCGAAGTTTAAGTTCATGTTTGACCTGACTTCAAATGACGGGTTCATGTCTGACTCGAAGTTTAGGTTCATGTTTGACCTGGTTTCAAACAACAGGTTCATGTCTGACTCGAAGTTTAGGTTCATGTTTGACCTGGTTTCAAACAACGGGTTCATGTCTGACTAGAAGTTTAGGTTCAGGTTTGACCTGGTTTCAAACGACGGGTTCATGTCTGACTCGAAGCTTAGGTTCATGTTTGACCTGGTTCAAATGACGGGTTCATGTCTGACTCGAAGTTTAGGTTCATGTTTGACCTGGTTTCAAACAACGGGTTCATGTCTGACTCGAAGTTTAGGTTCATGTTTGACCTGGTTTCAAACGACGGGTTCATGTCTGACTTGATGTTTAGGTTCATGTTTGTCCTGGTTTCAAACAACGAGTTCATGTCTGACTCGAAGTTTAGGTTCATGTTTGACCTAGTTTCAAACAACGGGTTCATGTCTGACTCGAAGTTTAGGTTCATGTTTGACCTGGTTTCAAATAACGGGTTCATGTCGATCTCGAAGTTTAAGTTCATGTTTAACCTGGCTTCAAATGACGGGTTCATGTCTGACTCGAAGTTTAGGTTCAGGTTTGACCTGGTTTCAAACGACGGGTTCATGTCTGACTCGAAGCTTAGGTTCATGTTTGACCTGGTTCAAATGACGGGTTCATGTCTGATTCGAAGTTTAGGTTCATGTTTGACCTGGTTTCAAACAACAGGTTCATGTCTGACTCGAAGTTTAGGTTCATGTTTGACCTGGTTTCAAACAACGGGTTCATGTCTAACTCGAAGTTTAGGTTCAGGTTTGACCTAGTTTCAAACGACGGGTTCATGTCTGACTCGAAGCTTAGGTTCATGTTTGACTTGGTTCAAATGACGGGTTCATGTCTGACTCGAAGTTTAGGTTCATGTTTGACCTGGTTTCAAACAACGGGTTCATGTCTGACTCGAAGTTTAGGTTCATGTTTGACCTGGTTTCAAACGACGGGTTCATGTCTGACTTGATGTTTAGGTTCATGTTTGTCCTGGTTTCAAACAACGAGTTCATGTCTGACTCGAAGTTTAGGTTCATGTTTGACCTAGTTTCAAACAACGGGTTCATGTCTGACTCAAAGTTTAGGTTCATGTTTGACCTGGTTTCAAACGACGGGTTCATGTATGACTTGATGTTTAGGTTCATGTTTGACCTGGTTTCAAACAACGGTTTCATGTCTGACTCGAAGTTTAGGTTCAGGTTTGACCTGGTTTCAAACAACGGGTTCATGTATGACTCGAAGTTTAGGTTCAGGTTTGACCTGGTTTCAAACGACGGGTTCATGTCTGACTCGAAGCTTAGGTTCATGTTTGACCTGGTTCAAATGACGGGTTCATGTCTGATTCGAAGTTTAGGTTCATGTTTGACCTGGTTTCAAACAACAGGTTCATGTCTGACTCGAAGTTTAGGTTCATGTTTGACCTGGTTTCAAACAACGGGTTCATGTCTGACTCGAAGTTTAGGTTCAGGTTTGACCTGGTTTCAAACGACGGGTTCATGTCTGACTCGAAGCTTAGGTTCATGTTTGACCTGGTTCAAATGACGGGTTCATGTCTGACTCGAAGTTTAGGTTCATGTTTGACCTGGTTTCAAACAACGGGTTCATGTCTGACTCGAAGTTTAGGTTCATGTTTGACCTGGTTTCAAACGACGGGTTCATGTCTGACTTGATGTTTAGGTTCATGTTTGTCCTGGTTTCAAACAACGAGTTCATGTCTGACTCGAAGTTTAGGTTCATGTTTGACCTAGTTTCAAACAACGGGTTCATGTCTGACTCAAAGTTTAGGTTCATGTTTGACCTGGTTTCAAACGACGGGTTCATGTATGACTTGATGTTTAGGTTCATGTTTGACCTGGTTTCAAACAACGGTTTCATGTCTGACTCGAAGTTTAGGTTCAGGTTTGACCTGGTTTCAAACAACGGGTTCATGTATGACTCGAAGTTTAGGTTCAGGTTTGACCTGGTTTCAAACGACGGGTTCATGTCTGACTCGAAGCTTAGGTTCATGTTTGACCTGGTTCAAATGACGGGTTCATGTCTGATTCGAAGTTTAGGTTCATGTTTGACCTGGTTTCAAACAACAGGTTCATGTCTGACTCGAAGTTTAGGTTCATGTTTGACCTGGTTTCAAACAACGGGTTCATGTCTGACTCGAAGTTTAGGTTCATGTTTGACCTGGTTTCAAACAACGGGTTCATGTCGATCTCGAAGTTTAAGGTCATGTTTAACCTGGCTTCAAATGACGGGTTCATGTCTGACTCGAAGTTTAGGTTCATGTTTGACCTGGTTTCAAACAACAGGTTCATGTCTGACTCGAAGTTTAGGTTCATGTTTGACCTGGTTTCAAACAACGGGTTCATGTCTGACTCGAAGTTTAGGTTCAGGTTTGACCTGGTTTCAAACGACGGGTTCATGTCTGACTCGAAGCTTAGGTTCATGTTTGACCTGGTTCAAATGACGGGTTCATGTCTGACTCGAAGTTTAGGTTCATGTTTGACCTGGTTTCAAACAACGGGTTCATGTCTGACTCGAAGTTTAGGTTCATGTTTGACCTGGTTTCAAACGACGGGTTCATGTCTGACTTGATGTTTAGGTTCATGTTTGTCCTGGTTTCAAACAACGAGTTCATGTCTGACTCGAAGTTTAGGTTCATGTTTGACCTAGTTTCAAACAACGGGTTCATGTCTGACTCGAAGTTTAGGTTCATGTTTGACCTGGTTTCAAACAACGGGTTCATGTCGATCTCGAAGTTTAAGTTCATGTTTAACCTGGCTTCAAATGACGGGTTCATGTCCGACTCGAAGTTTAGGTTCATGTTTGACCTGGTTCAAATGACGGGTTCATGTCTGACTCGAAGCTTAGGTTCATGTTTGACCTGGTTCAAATGACGGGTTCATGTCTGATTCGAAGTTTAGGTTCATGTTTGACCTGGTTTCAAACAACAGGTTCATGTCTGACTCGAAGTTTAGGTTCATGTTTGACCTGGTTTCAAACAACGGGTTCATGTCTGACTCGAAGTTTAGGTTCAGGTTTGACCTGGTTTCAAACGACGGGTTCATGTCTGACTCGAAGCTTAGGTTCATGTTTGACCTGGTTCAAATGACGGGTTCATGTCTGACTCGAAGCTTAGGTTCATGTTTGACCTGGTTCAAATGACGGGTTCATGTCTGATTCGAAGTTTAGGTTCATGTTTGACCTGGTTTCAAACAACAGGTTCATGTCTGACTCGAAGTTTAGGTTCATGTTTGACCTGGTTTCAAACAACGGGTTCATGTCTGACTCGAAGTTTAGGTTCAGGTTTGACCTGGTTTCAAACGACGGGTTCATGTCTGACTCGAAGCTTAGGTTCATGTTTGACCTGGTTCAAATGACGGGTTCATGTCTGACTCGAAGTTTAGGTTCATGTTTGACCTGGTTTCAAACAACGGGTTCATGTCTGACTCGAAGTTTAGGTTCATGTTTGACCTGGTTTCAAACGACGGGTTCATGTCTGACTTGATGTTTAGGTTCATGTTTGTCCTGGTTTCAAACAACGAGTTCATGTCTGACTCGAAGTTTAGGTTCATGTTTGACCTAGTTTCAAACAACGGGTTCATGTCTGACTCAAAGTTTAGGTTCATGTTTGACCTGGTTTCAAACGACGGGTTCATGTATGACTTGATGTTTAGGTTCATGTTTGACCTGGTTTCAAACAACGGTTTCATGTCTGACTCGAAGTTTAGGTTCAGGTTTGACCTGGTTTCAAACAACGGGTTCATGTATGACTCGAAGTTTAGGTTCAGGTTTGACCTGGTTTCAAACGACGGGTTCATGTCTGACTCGAAGCTTAGGTTCATGTTTGACCTGGTTCAAATGACGGGTTCATGTCTGATTCGAAGTTTAGGTTCATGTTTGACCTGGTTTCAAACAACAGGTTCATGTCTGACTCGAAGTTTAGGTTCATGTTTGACCTGGTTTCAAACAACGGGTTCATGTCTGACTCGAAGTTTAGGTTCATGTTTGACCTGGTTTCAAACAACGGGTTCATGTCGATCTCGAAGTTTAAGGTCATGTTTAACCTGGCTTCAAATGACGGGTTCATGTCTGACTCGAAGTTTAGGTTCATGTTTGACCTGGTTTCAAACAACAGGTTCATGTCTGACTCGAAGTTTAGGTTCATGTTTGACCTGGTTTCAAACAACGGGTTCATGTCTGACTCGAAGTTTAGGTTCAGGTTTGACCTGGTTTCAAACGACGGGTTCATGTCTGACTCGAAGCTTAGGTTCATGTTTGACCTGGTTCAAATGACGGGTTCATGTCTGACTCGAAGTTTAGGTTCATGTTTGACCTGGTTTCAAACAACGGGTTCATGTCTGACTCGAAGTTTAGGTTCATGTTTGACCTGGTTTCAAACGACGGGTTCATGTCTGACTTGATGTTTAGGTTCATGTTTGTCCTGGTTTCAAACAACGAGTTCATGTCTGACTCGAAGTTTAGGTTCATGTTTGACCTAGTTTCAAACAACGGGTTCATGTCTGACTCGAAGTTTAGGTTCATGTTTGACCTGGTTTCAAACAACGGGTTCATGTCGATCTCGAAGTTTAAGTTCATGTTTAACCTGGCTTCAAATGACGGGTTCATGTCCGACTCGAAGTTTAGGTTCAGGTTTGACCTGGTTTCAAACGACGGGTTCATGTCTGACTCGAAGCTTAGGTTCATGTTTGACCTGGTTCAAATGACGGGTTCATGTCTGATTCGAAGTTTAGGTTCATGTTTGACCTGGTTTCAAACAACAGGTTCATGTCTGACTCGAAGTTTAGGTTCATGTTTGACCTGGTTTCAAACAACGGGTTCATGTCTGACTCGAAGTTTAGGTTCATGTTTGACCTGGTTTCAAACGACGGGTTCATGTCTGACTCGAAGCTTAGGTTCATGTTTGACCTGGTTCAAATGACGGGTTCATGTCTGACTCGAAGTTTAGGTTCATGTTTGACCTGGTTTCAAACAACGGGTTCATGTCTGACTCGAAGTTTAGGTTCATGTTTGACCTGGTTTCAAACAACGGGTTCATGTCTGACTCGAAGTTTAGGTTCATGTTTGACCTGGTTTCAAACAACGGGTTCATGTCGATCTCGAAGTTTAAGGTCATGTTTAACCTGGCTTCAAATGACGGGTTCATGTCTGACTCGAAGTTTAGGTTCATGTTTGACCTGGTTTCAAACAACAGGTTCATGTCTGACTCGAAGTTTAGGTTCATGTTTGACCTGGTTTCAAACAACGGGTTCATGTCTGACTCGAAGTTTAGGTTCAGGTTTGACCTGGTTTCAAACGACGGGTTCATGTCTGACTCGAAGCTTAGGTTCATGTTTGACCTGGTTCAAATGACGGGTTCATGTCTGACTCGAAGTTTAGGTTCATGTTTGACCTGGTTTCAAACAACGGGTTCATGTCTGACTCGAAGTTTAGGTTCATGTTTGACCTGGTTTCAAACGACGGGTTCATGTCTGACTTGATGTTTAGGTTCATGTTTGTCCTGGTTTCAAACAACGAGTTCATGTCTGACTCGAAGTTTAGGTTCATGTTTGACCTAGTTTCAAACAACGGGTTCATGTCTGACTCGAAGTTTAGGTTCATGTTTGACCTGGTTTCAAACAACGGGTTCATGTCGATCTCGAAGTTTAAGTTCATGTTTAACCTGGCTTCAAATGACGGGTTCATGTCCGACTCGAAGTTTAGGTTCAGGTTTGACCTGGTTTCAAACGACGGGTTCATGTCTGACTCGAAGCTTAGGTTCATGTTTGACCTGGTTCAAATGACGGGTTCATGTCTGATTCGAAGTTTAGGTTCATGTTTGACCTGGTTTCAAACAACAGGTTCATGTCTGACTCGAAGTTTAGGTTCATGTTTGACCTGGTTTCAAACAACGGGTTCATGTCTGACTCGAAGTTTAGGTTCATGTTTGACCTGGTTTCAAACGACGGGTTCATGTCTGACTCGAAGCTTAGGTTCATGTTTGACCTGGTTCAAATGACGGGTTCATGTCTGACTCGAAGTTTAGGTTCATGTTTGACCTGGTTTCAAACAACGGGTTCATGTCTGACTCGAAGTTTAGGTTCAGGTTTGACCTGGTTTCAAATGACGGGTTCATGTCTGACTCAAAGTTTAGGTTCATGTTTGACCTAGTTTCAAACAACGGGTTCATGTCTGACTCAAATTTAGGTTCATGTTTGACCTGGTTTCAAACGACGGGTTCATGTATGACTTGATGTTTAGGTTCATGTTTGACCTGGTTTCAAACAACGGTTTCATGTCTGACTCGAAGTTTAGGTTCAGGTTTGACCTGGTTTCAAACAACGGGTTCATGTATGACTCGAAGTTTAGGTTCAGGTTTGACCTGGTTTCAAACGACGGGTTCATGTCTGACTCGAAGTTTAAGTTCATGTTTGACCTGACTTCAAATGACGGGTTCATGTCTGACTCGAAGTTTAGGTTCATGTTTGACCTGGTTTCAAACAACAGGTTCATGTCTGACTCGAAGTTTAGGTTCATGTTTGACCTGGTTTCAAACAACGGGTTCATGTCTGACTAGAAGTTTAGGTTCAGGTTTGACCTGGTTTCAAACGACGGGTTCATGTCTGACTCGAAGCTTAGGTTCATGTTTGACCTGGTTCAAATGACGGGTTCATGTCTGACTCGAAGTTTAGGTTCATGTTTGACCTGGTTTCAAACAACGGGTTCATGTCTGACTCGAAGTTTAGGTTCATGTTTGACCTGGTTTCAAACGACGGGTTCATGTCTGACTTGATGTTTAGGTTCATGTTTGTCCTGGTTTCAAACAACGAGTTCATGTCTGACTCGAAGTTTAGGTTCATGTTTGACCTAGTTTCAAACAACGGGTTCATGTCTGACTCGAAGTTTAGGTTCAGGTTTGACCTGGTTTCAAACAACGAGTTCATGTCTGACTCGAAGTTTAGGTTCAGGTTTGACCTGGTTTCAAACAACGGGTTCATGTATGACTCGAAGTTTAGGTTCAGGTTTGACCTGGTTTCAAACGACGGGTTCATGTCTGACTCGAAGCTTAGGTTCATGTTTGACCTGGTTCAAATGACGGGTTCATGTCTGATTCGAAGTTTAGGTTCATGTTTGACCTGGTTTCAAACAACAGGTTCATGTCTGACTCGAAGTTTAGGTTCATGTTTGACCTGGTTTCAAACAACGGGTTCATGTCTGACTCGAAGTTTAGGTTCATGTTTGACCTGGTTTCAAACAACGGGTTCATGTCGATCTCGAAGTTTAAGGTCATGTTTAACCTGGCTTCAAATGACGGGTTCATGTCTGACTCGAAGTTTAGGTTCATGTTTGACCTGGTTTCAAACAACAGGTTCATGTCTGACTCGAAGTTTAGGTTCATGTTTGACCTGGTTTCAAACAACGGGTTCATGTCTGACTCGAAGTTTAGGTTCAGGTTTGACCTGGTTTCAAACGACGGGTTCATGTCTGACTCGAAGCTTAGGTTCATGTTTGACCTGGTTCAAATGACGGGTTCATGTCTGACTCGAAGTTTAGGTTCATGTTTGACCTGGTTTCAAACAACGGGTTCATGTCTGACTCGAAGTTTAGGTTCATGTTTGACCTGGTTTCAAACGACGGGTTCATGTCTGACTTGATGTTTAGGTTCATGTTTGTCCTGGTTTCAAACAACGAGTTCATGTCTGACTCGAAGTTTAGGTTCATGTTTGACCTAGTTTCAAACAACGGGTTCATGTCTGACTCGAAGTTTAGGTTCATGTTTGACCTGGTTTCAAACAACGGGTTCATGTCGATCTCGAAGTTTAAGTTCATGTTTAACCTGGCTTCAAATGACGGGTTCATGTCCGACTCGAAGTTTAGGTTCAGGTTTGACCTGGTTTCAAACGACGGGTTCATGTCTGACTCGAAGCTTAGGTTCATGTTTGACCTGGTTCAAATGACGGGTTCATGTCTGATTCGAAGTTTAGGTTCATGTTTGACCTGGTTTCAAACAACAGGTTCATGTCTGACTCGAAGTTTAGGTTCATGTTTGACCTGGTTTCAAACAACGGGTTCATGTCTGACTCGAAGTTTAGGTTCATGTTTGACCTGGTTTCAAACGACGGGTTCATGTCTGACTCGAAGCTTAGGTTCATGTTTGACCTGGTTCAAATGACGGGTTCATGTCTGACTCGAAGTTTAGGTTCATGTTTGACCTGGTTTCAAACAACGGGTTCATGTCTGACTCGAAGTTTAGGTTCATGTTTGACCTGGTTTCAAACAACGGGTTCATGTCTGACTCGAAGTTTAGGTTCATGTTTGACCTGGTTTCAAACAACGGGTTCATGTCGATCTCGAAGTTTAAGGTCATGTTTAACCTGGCTTCAAATGACGGGTTCATGTCTGACTCGAAGTTTAGGTTCATGTTTGACCTGGTTTCAAACAACAGGTTCATGTCTGACTCGAAGTTTAGGTTCATGTTTGACCTGGTTTCAAACAACGGGTTCATGTCTGACTCGAAGTTTAGGTTCAGGTTTGACCTGGTTTCAAACGACGGGTTCATGTCTGACTCGAAGCTTAGGTTCATGTTTGACCTGGTTCAAATGACGGGTTCATGTCTGACTCGAAGTTTAGGTTCATGTTTGACCTGGTTTCAAACAACGGGTTCATGTCTGACTCGAAGTTTAGGTTCATGTTTGACCTGGTTTCAAACGACGGGTTCATGTCTGACTTGATGTTTAGGTTCATGTTTGTCCTGGTTTCAAACAACGAGTTCATGTCTGACTCGAAGTTTAGGTTCATGTTTGACCTAGTTTCAAACAACGGGTTCATGTCTGACTCGAAGTTTAGGTTCATGTTTGACCTGGTTTCAAACAACGGGTTCATGTCGATCTCGAAGTTTAAGTTCATGTTTAACCTGGCTTCAAATGACGGGTTCATGTCCGACTCGAAGTTTAGGTTCAGGTTTGACCTGGTTTCAAACGACGGGTTCATGTCTGACTCGAAGCTTAGGTTCATGTTTGACCTGGTTCAAATGACGGGTTCATGTCTGATTCGAAGTTTAGGTTCATGTTTGACCTGGTTTCAAACAACAGGTTCATGTCTGACTCGAAGTTTAGGTTCATGTTTGACCTGGTTTCAAACAACGGGTTCATGTCTGACTCGAAGTTTAGGTTCATGTTTGACCTGGTTTCAAACGACGGGTTCATGTCTGACTCGAAGCTTAGGTTCATGTTTGACCTGGTTCAAATGACGGGTTCATGTCTGACTCGAAGTTTAGGTTCATGTTTGACCTGGTTTCAAACAACGGGTTCATGTCTGACTCGAAGTTTAGGTTCAGGTTTGACCTGGTTTCAAATGACGGGTTCATGTCTGACTCAAAGTTTAGGTTCATGTTTGACCTAGTTTCAAACAACGGGTTCATGTCTGACTCAAATTTAGGTTCATGTTTGACCTGGTTTCAAACGACGGGTTCATGTATGACTTGATGTTTAGGTTCATGTTTGACCTGGTTTCAAACAACGGTTTCATGTCTGACTCGAAGTTTAGGTTCAGGTTTGACCTGGTTTCAAACAACGGGTTCATGTATGACTCGAAGTTTAGGTTCAGGTTTGACCTGGTTTCAAACGACGGGTTCATGTCTGACTCGAAGTTTAAGTTCATGTTTGACCTGACTTCAAATGACGGGTTCATGTCTGACTCGAAGTTTAGGTTCATGTTTGACCTGGTTTCAAACAACAGGTTCATGTCTGACTCGAAGTTTAGGTTCATGTTTGACCTGGTTTCAAACAACGGGTTCATGTCTGACTAGAAGTTTAGGTTCAGGTTTGACCTGGTTTCAAACGACGGGTTCATGTCTGACTCGAAGCTTAGGTTCATGTTTGACCTGGTTCAAATGACGGGTTCTTGTCTGACTCGAAGTTTAGGTTCATGTTTGACCTGGTTTCAAACAACGGGTTCATGTCTGACTCGAAGTTTAGGTTCATGTTTGACCTGGTTTCAAACGACGGGTTCATGTCTGACTTGATGTTTAGGTTCATGTTTGTCCTGGTTTCAAACAACGAGTTCATGTCTGACTCGAAGTTTAGGTTCATGTTTGACCTAGTTTCAAACAACGGGTTCATGTCTGACTCGAAGTTTAGGTTCATGTTTGACCTGGTTTCAAATAACGGGTTCATGTCGATCTCGAAGTTTAAGTTCATGTTTAACCTGGCTTCAAATGACGGGTTCATGTCTGACTCGAAGTTTAGGTTCAGGTTTGACCTGGTTTCAAACGACGGGTTCATGTCTGACTCGAAGCTTAGGTTCATGTTTGACCTGGTTCAAATGACGGGTTCATGTCTGATTCGAAGTTTAGGTTCATGTTTGACCTGGTTTCAAACAACAGGTTCATGTCTGACTCGAAGTTTAGGTTCATGTTTGACCTGGTTTCAAACAACGGGTTCATGTCTGACTCGAAGTTTAGGTTCAGGTTTGACCTAGTTTCAAACGACGGGTTCATGTCTGACTCGAAGCTTAGGTTCATGTTTGACTTGGTTCAAATGACGGGTTCATGTCTGACTCGAAGTTTAGGTTCATGTTTGACCTGGTTTCAAACAACGGGTTCATGTCTGACTCGAAGTTTAGGTTCATGTTTGACCTGGTTTCAAACGACGGGTTCATGTCTGACTTGATGTTTAGGTTCATGTTTGTCCTGGTTTCAAACAACGAGTTCATGTCTGACTCGAAGTTTAGGTTCATGTTTGACCTAGTTTCAAACAACGGGTTCATGTCTGACTCAAAGTTTAGGTTCATGTTTGACCTGGTTTCAAACGACGGGTTCATGTATGACTTGATGTTTAGGTTCATGTTTGACCTGGTTTCAAACAACGGTTTCATGTCTGACTCGAAGTTTAGGTTCAGGTTTGACCTGGTTTCAAACAACGGGTTCATGTATGACTCGAAGTTTAGGTTCAGGTTTGACCTGGTTTCAAACGACGGGTTCATGTCTGACTCGAAGCTTAGGTTCATGTTTGACCTGGTTCAAATGACGGGTTCATGTCTGATTCGAAGTTTAGGTTCATGTTTGACCTGGTTTCAAACAACAGGTTCATGTCTGACTCGAAGTTTAGGTTCATGTTTGACCTGGTTTCAAACAACGGGTTCATGTCTGACTCGAAGTTTAGGTTCAGGTTTGACTTGGTTTCAAACGACGGGTTCATGTCTGACTCGAAGCTTAGGTTCATGTTTGACCTGGTTCAAATGACGGGTCCATGTCTGACTCGAAGTTTAGGTTCATGTTTGACCTGGTTTCAAACAACGGGTTCATGTCTGACTCGAAGTTTAGGTTCATGTTTGACCTGGTTTCAAACGACGGGTTCATGTCTGACTTGATGTTTAGGTTCATGTTTGTCCTGGTTTCAAACAACGAGTTCATGTCTGACTCGAAGTTTAGGTTCATGTTTGACCTAGTTTCAAACAACGGGTTCATGTCTGACTCAAAGTTTAGGTTCATGTTTGACCTGGTTTCAAACGACGGGTTCATGTATGACTTGATGTTTAGGTTCATGTTTGACCTGGTTTCAAACAACGGTTTCATGTCTGACTCGAAGTTTAGGTTCAGGTTTGACCTGGTTTCAAACAACGGGTTCATGTATGACTCGAAGTTTAGGTTCAGGTTTGACCTGGTTTCAAACGACGGGTTCATGTCTGACTCGAAGCTTAGGTTCATGTTTGACCTGGTTCAAATGACGGGTTCATGTCTGATTCGAAGTTTAGGTTCATGTTTGACCTGGTTTCAAACAACAGGTTCATGTCTGACTCGAAGTTTAGGTTCATGTTTGACCTGGTTTCAAACAACGGGTTCATGTCTGACTCGAAGTTTAGGTTCAGGTTTGACCTGGTTCCAAACGACGGGTTCATGTCTGACTCGAAGTTTAGGTTCATGTTTGACCTAGTTTCAAACAACGGGTTCATGTCTGACTCGAAGCTTAGGTTCATGTTTGACCTGGTTCAAATGACGGGTTCATGTCTGACTCGAAGTTTAGGTTCATGTTTGACCTGGTTTCAAACAACGGGTTCATGTCTGACTCGAAGTTTAGGTTCATGTTTGACCTGGTTTCAAACGACGGGTTCATGTCTGACTTGATGTTTAGGTTCATGTTTGTCCTGGTTTCAAACAACGAGTTCATGTCTGACTCGAAGTTTAGGTTCATGTTTGACCTAGTTTCAAACAACGGGTTCATGTCTGACTCAAAGTTTAGGTTCATGTTTGACCTGGTTTCAAACGACGGGTTCATGTATGACTTGATGTTTAGGTTCATGTTTGACCTGCTTTCAAACAACAGGTTCACGTCTGACTCGAAGTTTAGGTTCATGTTTGACCTGGTTTCAAACAACGGGTTCATGTATGACTCGAAGTTTAGGTTCAGGTTTGACCTGGTTTCAAACGACGGGTTCATGTCTGACTCGAAGCTTAGGTTCATGTTTGACCTGGTTCAAATGACGGGTTCATGTCTGATTCGAAGTTTAGGTTCATGTTTGACCTGATTTCAAACAACAGGTTCATGTCTGACTCGAAGTTTAGGTTCATGTTTGACCTGGTTTCAAACAACGGGTTCATGTCTGACTCGAAGTTTAGGTTCAGGTTTGACCTGGTTTCAAACGACGGGTTCATGTCTGACTCGAAGCTTAGGTTCATGTTTGACCTGGTTCAAATGACGGGTTCATGTCTGACTCGAAGTTTAGGTTCATGTTTGACCTGGTTTCAAACAACGGGTTCATGTCTGACTCGAAGTTTAGGTTCATGTTTGACCTGGTTTCAAACGACGGGTTCATGTCTGACTTGATGTTTAGGTTCATGTTTGTCCTGGTTTCAAACAACGAGTTCATGTCTGACTCGAAGTTTAGGTTCATGTTTGACCTAGTTTCAAACAACGGGTTCATGTCTGACTCAAAGTTTAGGTTCATGTTTGACCTGGTTTCAAACGACGGGTTCATGTATGACTTGATGTTTAGGTTCATGTTTGACCTGGTTTCAAACAACGGTTTCATGTCTGACTCGAAGTTTAGGTTCATGTTTGTCCTGGTTTCAAACAACGGGTTCATGTCTGACTCGAAGTTTAGGTTCATGTTTGACCTAGTTTCAAACAACGGGTTCATGTCTGACTCGAAATTTAGGTTCATGTTTGACCTGGTTTCAAACAACGGGTTCATGTCTGACTCGAAGTTTAATTTCATGTTTGACCTGACTTCAAATGACGGGTTCATGTCTGACTCGAAGTTTAGGTTCATGTTTGACCTGGTTTCAAACAACAGGTTCATGTCTGACTCGAAGTTTAGGTTCATGTTTGACCTGGTTTCAAACAACGGGTTCATGTCTGACTCGAAGTTTAGGTTCAGGTTTGACCTGGTTTCAAACGACGGGTTCATGTCTGACTCGAAGCTTAGGTTCATGTTTGACCTGGTTCAAATGACGGGTTCATGTCTGACTCGAAGTTTAGGTTCATGTTTGACCTGGTTTCAAACAACGGGTTCATGTCTGACTCGAAGTTTAGGTTCATGTTTGACCTGGTTTCAAACGACGGGTTCATGTCTGACTTGATGTTTAGGTTCATGTTTGTCCTGGTTTCAAACAACGAGTTCATGTCTGACTCGAAGTTTAGGTTCATGTTTGACCTAGTTTCAAACAACGGGTTCATGTCTGACTCGAAGTTTAGGTTCATGTTTGACCTGGTTTCAAACAACGGGTTCATGTCGATCTCGAAGTTTAAGTTCATGTTTAACCTGGCTTCAAATGACGGGTTCATGTCTGACTCGAAGTTTAGGTTCATGTTTGACCTGGTTTCAAAGAACAGGTTCACGTCTGACTCGAAGTTTAGGTTCATGTTTGACCTGGTTTCAAACAACGGGTTCATGTATGACTCGAAGTTTAGGTTCAGGTTTGACCTGGTTTCAAACGACGGGTTCATGTCTGACTCGAAGCTTAGGTTCATGTTTGACCTGGTTCAAATGACGGGTTCATGTCTGATTCGAAGTTTAGGTTCATGTTTGACCTGGTTTCAAACAACGGGTTTATATCTGACACAAAGTTTAGGTTCATGTTTGACCTGGTTTCAAACGACGGGTTCATGTATGACTTGATGTTTAGGTTCATGTTTGACCTGGTTTCAAAAAACGGGTTCATGTCTGACTCGAAGTTTAGGTTCATGTTTGACCTAGTTTCAAACAATGGGTTCATGTCTGACTCGAAGTTTAGATTCATGTTTGACCTGGTTTCAAACAACGGGTTCATGTCTGACTTGAAGTTTAAGTTCATGTTTGACCTGGCTTTGAATGACGGGTTCATGTCTGACTCGACGTTTACGATCATGTTTGACCTGGTTTCAAACAACGGGTTCATGTCTGACTCGAAGTTTAGGTTCATGTTTGACCTTGTTTCAAACGACGGGTTCATGTCTGACTCAATGTTTAGGTTCATGTTTGACCTGGTTTCAAACAACGGGTTCATGTCTGACTCGAAGTTTAGGTTCATGTTTGACCTGGTTTCAAACAACGGGTTCATGTCTGACTCGAAGTTTAGGTTCATGTTTGACCTGGTTTCAAACGACGGGTTCATGTCTGACTTGATGTTTAGGTTCATGTTTGTCCTGGTTTCAAACAACGAGTTCATGTCTGACTCGAAGTTTAGGTTCATGTTTGACCTAGTTTCAAACAACGGGTTCATGTCTGACTCAAAGTTTAGGTTCATGTTTGACCTGGTTTCAAACGACGGGTTCATGTATGACTTGATGTTTAGGTTCATGTTTGACCTGGTTTCAAACAACGGTTTCATGTCTGACTCGAAGTTTAGGTTCATGTTTGTCCTGGTTTCAAACAACGGGTTCATGTCTGACTCGAAGTTTAGGTTCATGTTTGACCTAGTTTCAAACAACGGGTTCATGTCTGACTCGAAATTTAGGTTCATGTTTGACCTGGTTTCAAACAATGGGTTCATGTCTGACTCGAAGTTTAAGTTCATGTTTGACCTGACTTCAAATGACGGGTTCATGTCTGACTCGAAGTTTAGGTTCATGTTTGACGTGGTTTCAAACAACAGGTTCATGTCTGACTCGAAGTTTAGGTTCATGTTTGACCTGGTTTCAAACAACGGGTTCATGTCTGACTCGAAGTTTAGGTTCAGGTTTGACCTGGTTTCAAACGACGGGTTCATGTCTGAATCGAAGCTTAGGTTCATGTTTGACCTGGTTCAAATGACGGGTTCATGTCTGACTCGAAGTTTAGGTTCATGTTTGACCTGGTTTCAAACAACGGGTTCATGTCTGACTCGAAGTTTAGGTTCATGTTTGACCTGGTTTCAAACGACGGGTTCATGTCTGACTTGATGTTTAGGTTCATGTTTGTCCTGGTTTCAAACAACGGGTTCATGTCTGACTCGAAATTTAGGTTCATGTTTGACCTGGTTTCAAACAACGGGTTCATGTCTGACTCGAAGTTTAATTTCATGTTTGACCTGACTTCAAATGACGGGTTCATGTCTGACTCGAAGTTTAGGTTCATGTTTGACCTGGTTTCAAACAACAGGTTCATGTCTGACTCGAAGTTTAGGTTCATGTTTGACCTGGTTTCAAACAACGGGTTCATGTCTGACTCGAAGTTTAGGTTCAGGTTTGACCTGGTTTCAAACGACGGGTTCATGTCTGACTCGAAGCTTAGGTTCATGTTTGACCTGGTTCAAATGACGGGTTCATGTCTGACTCGAAGTTTAGGTTCATGTTTGACCTGGTTTCAAACAACGGGTTCATGTCTGACTCGAAGTTTAGGTTCATGTTTGACCTGGTTTCAAACGACGGGTTCATGTCTGACTTGATGTTTAGGTTCATGTTTGTCCTGGTTTCAAACAACGAGTTCATGTCTGACTCGAAGTTTAGGTTCATGTTTGACCTAGTTTCAAACAACGGGTTCATGTCTGACTCGAAGTTTAGGTTCATGTTTGACCTGGTTTCAAACAACGGGTTCATGTCGATCTCGAAGTTTAAGTTCATGTTTAACCTGGCTTCAAATGACGGGTTCATGTCTGACTCGAAGTTTAGGTTCATGTTTGACCTGGTTTCAAAGAACAGGTTCACGTCTGACTCGAAGTTTAGGTTCATGTTTGACCTGGTTTCAAACAACGGGTTCATGTATGACTCGAAGTTTAGGTTCAGGTTTGACCTGGTTTCAAACGACGGGTTCATGTCTGACTCGAAGCTTAGGTTCATGTTTGACCTGGTTCAAATGACGGGTTCATGTCTGATTCGAAGTTTAGGTTCATGTTTGACCTGGTTTCAAACAACGGGTTTATATCTGACACAAAGTTTAGGTTCATGTTTGACCTGGTTTCAAACGACGGGTTCATGTATGACTTGATGTTTAGGTTCATGTTTGACCTGGTTTCAAAAAACGGGTTCATGTCTGACTCGAAGTTTAGGTTCATGTTTGACCTAGTTTCAAACAATGGGTTCATGTCTGACTCGAAGTTTAGATTCATGTTTGACCTGGTTTCAAACAACGGGTTCATGTCTGACTTGAAGTTTAAGTTCATGTTTGACCTGGCTTTGAATGACGGGTTCATGTCTGACTCGACGTTTACGATCATGTTTGACCTGGTTTCAAACAACGGGTTCATGTCTGACTCGAAGTTTAGGTTCATGTTTGACCTTGTTTCAAACGACGGGTTCATGTCTGACTCAATGTTTAGGTTCATGTTTGACCTGGTTTCAAACAACGGGTTCATGTCTGACTCGAAGTTTAGGTTCATGTTTGACCTGGTTTCAAACAACGGGTTCATGTCTGACTCGAAGTTTAGGTTCATGTTTGACCTGGTTTCAAACGACGGGTTCATGTCTGACTTGATGTTTAGGTTCATGTTTGTCCTGGTTTCAAACAACGAGTTCATGTCTGACTCGAAGTTTAGGTTCATGTTTGACCTAGTTTCAAACAACGGGTTCATGTCTGACTCAAAGTTTAGGTTCATGTTTGACCTGGTTTCAAACGACGGGTTCATGTATGACTTGATGTTTAGGTTCATGTTTGACCTGGTTTCAAACAACGGTTTCATGTCTGACTCGAAGTTTAGGTTCATGTTTGTCCTGGTTTCAAACAACGGGTTCATGTCTGACTCGAAGTTTAGGTTCATGTTTGACCTAGTTTCAAACAACGGGTTCATGTCTGACTCGAAATTTAGGTTCATGTTTGACCTGGTTTCAAACAATGGGTTCATGTCTGACTCGAAGTTTAAGTTCATGTTTGACCTGACTTCAAATGACGGGTTCATGTCTGACTCGAAGTTTAGGTTCATGTTTGACGTGGTTTCAAACAACAGGTTCATGTCTGACTCGAAGTTTAGGTTCATGTTTGACCTGGTTTCAAACAACGGGTTCATGTCTGACTCGAAGTTTAGGTTCAGGTTTGACCTGGTTTCAAACGACGGGTTCATGTCTGAATCGAAGCTTAGGTTCATGTTTGACCTGGTTCAAATGACGGGTTCATGTCTGACTCGAAGTTTAGGTTCATGTTTGACCTGGTTTCAAACAACGGGTTCATGTCTGACTCGAAGTTTAGGTTCATGTTTGACCTGGTTTCAAACGACGGGTTCATGTCTGACTTGATGTTTAGGTTCATGTTTGTCCTGGTTTCAAACAACGAGTTCATGTCTGACTCGAAGTTTAGGTTCATGTTTGACCTAGTTTCAAACAACGGGTTCATGTCTGACTCGAAGTTTAGGTTCATGTTTGACCTGGTTTCAAACAACGGGTTCATGTCGATCTCGAAGTTTAAGTTCATGTTTAACCTGGCTTCAAGTGACGGGTTCATGTCTGACTCGAAGTTTAGGTTCATGTTTGACCTGGTTTCAAACAACAGGTTCACGTCTGACTCGAAGTTTAGGTTCATGTTTGACCTGGTTTCAAACAACGGGTTCATGTATGACTCGAAGTTTAGGTTCAGGTTTGACCTGGTTTCAAACAACGGGTTCATGTCTGACTCGAAGCTTAGGTTCATGTTTGACCTGGTTCAAATGACGGGTTCATGTCTGATTCGAAGTTTAGGTTCATGTTTGACCTGGTTTCAAACAACGGGTTTATATCTGACTCAAAGTTTAGGTTCATGTTTGACCTGGTTTCAAACGACGGGTTCATGTATGACTTGATGTTTAGGTTCATGTTTGACCTGGTTTCAAACAACGGGTTCATGTCTGACTCGAAGTTTAGGTTCATGTTTGACCTAGTTTCAAACAATGGGTTCATGTCTGACTCGAAGTTTAGATTCATGTTTGACCTGTTTTCAAACAACGGGTTCATGTCTGACTTGAAGTTTAAGTTCATGTTTGACCTGGCTTTGAATGACGGGTTCATGTCTGACTCGACGTTTACGATCATGTTTGACCTGGTTTCAAACAACGGGTTCATGTCTGACTCGAAGTTTAGGTTCATGTTTGACCTTGTTTCAAACGACGGGTTCATGTCTGACTCAATGTTTAGGTTCATGTTTGACCTGGTTTCAAACAACGGGTTCATGTCTGACTCGAAGTTTAGGTTCATGTTTGACCTGGTTTCAAACAACGGGTTCATGTCTGACTCGAAGTTTAGGTTCAGGTTTGACCTGGTTTCAAACGACAGGTTCATGGCTGACTCGAAGCTTAGGTTCATGTTTGACCTGGTTCAAATGACGGGTTCATGTCTGATTCGAAGTTTAGGTTCATGTTTGACCTAGTTTCAAACAACGGGTTCATGTCTGACTCGAAGTTTAGGTTCATGTTTGACCTGGTTTCAAACAACGGGTTCATGTCGATCTCGAAGTTTAAGTTCATGTTTAACCTGGCTTCAAGTGACGGGTTCATGTCTGACTCGAAGTTTAGGTTCATGTTTGACCTGGTTTCAAACAACAGGTTCACGTCTGACTCGAAGTTTAGGTTCATGTTTGACCTGGTTTCAAACAACGGGTTCATGTATGACTCGAAGTTTAGGTTCAGGTTTGACCTGGTTTCAAACAACGGGTTCATGTCTGACTCGAAGCTTAGGTTCATGTTTGACCTGGTTCAAATGACGGGTTCATGTCTGATTCGAAGTTTAGGTTCATGTTTGACCTGGTTTCAAACAACGGGTTTATATCTGACTCAAAGTTTAGGTTCATGTTTGACCTGGTTTCAAACGACGGGTTCATGTATGACTTGATGTTTAGGTTCATGTTTGACCTGGTTTCAAACAACGGGTTCATGTCTGACTCGAAGTTTAGGTTCATGTTTGACCTAGTTTCAAACAATGGGTTCATGTCTGACTCGAAGTTTAGATTCATGTTTGACCTGTTTTCAAACAACGGGTTCATGTCTGACTTGAAGTTTAAGTTCATGTTTGACCTGGCTTTGAATGACGGGTTCATGTCTGACTCGACGTTTACGATCATGTTTGACCTGGTTTCAAACAACGGGTTCATGTCTGACTCGAAGTTTAGGTTCATGTTTGACCTTGTTTCAAACGACGGGTTCATGTCTGACTCAATGTTTAGGTTCATGTTTGACCTGGTTTCAAACAACGGGTTCATGTCTGACTCGAAGTTTAGGTTCATGTTTGACCTGGTTTCAAACAACGGGTTCATGTCTGACTCGAAGTTTAGGTTCAGGTTTGACCTGGTTTCAAACGACAGGTTCATGGCTGACTCGAAGCTTAGGTTCATGTTTGACCTGGTTCAAATGACGGGTTCATGTCTGACTCGAAGTTTAGGTTCATGTTTGACCTGGTTTCAAACAACGGGTTCATGTCTGACTCAAAGTTTAGGTTCATGTTTGACCTAGTTCAAATGACGGGTTCATGTCTGACTCGAAGTTTAGGTTCATGTTTGACCTGGTTTCAAACGACGGGTTCATGTCTGACTTGATGTTTAGGTTCATGTTTGTCCTGGTTTCAAACAACGGGTTCATGTCTGACTCGAAGTTTAGGTTCATGTTTGACCTAGTTTCAAACAACGGGTTCATGTCTGACTCGAAGTTTAGGTTCATGTTTGACCTGGTTTCAAACAACGGGTTCATGTCTGACTCGAAGTTTAAGTTCATGTTTAACCTGGCTTCAAATGACGGGTTCATGTCTGACTCGAAGTTTAGGTTCATGTTTGACCTGGTTTCAAACAACAGGTTCACGTTTGACTCGAAGTTTAGGTTCATGTTTGACCTGGTTTCAAACAACGGGTTCATGTCTGATTCGAAGTTTAGGTTCATGTTTGACCTGGTTTCTAACAACGGGTTCATGTCTGACTCAAAGTTTAGGTTCATGTTTGACCTGGTTTCAAATGACGGGTTCATGTATGACTTGATGTTTAGGTTCATGTTTGACCTGGTTTCAAACAACGGGTTCATGTCTGACTCGAAGTTTAGGTTCATGTTTGACCTAGTTTCAAACAATGGGTTCATGTCTGACTCGAAGTTTAGGTTCATGTTTGACCTGGTTTCAAACAACGGGTTCATGTCTGACTCGAAGTTTAAGTTCATGTATGACCTGGCTTCGAATGACGGGTTCATGTCTGACTCGACGTTTACGATCATGTTTGACCTGGTTTCAAACAACGGGTTCATGTCTGACTCGAAGTTTAGGTTCATGTATGACCTTGTTTCAAACGACGGGTTCATGTCTGACTCGGTGTTTAGGTTCATGTTTGACCTGGTTTCAAACAACGGGTTCATGTTGGACTCGAAGTTTAGGTTCATGTTTGACCTAGTTTCAAACAACGGGTTCATGTATGACTTGATGTTTAGGTTCATGTTTGACCTGGTTTCAAACAACGGTTTCATGTCTGACTCGAAGTTTAGGTTCATGTTTGTCCTGGTTTCAAACAACGGGTTCATGTCTGACTCGAAGTTTAGGTTCATGTTTGACCTAGTTTCAAACAACGGGTTCATGTCTGACTCGAAATTTAGGTTCATGTTTGACCTGGTTTCAAACAATGGGTTCATGTCTGACTCGAAGTTTAAGTTCATGTTTGACCTGACTTCAAATGACGGGTTCATGTCTGACTCGAAGTTTAGGTTCATGTTTGACCTGGTTTCAAACAACAGGTTCATGTCTGACTCGAAGTTTAGGTTCATGTTTGACCTGGTTTCAAACAACGGGTTCATGTCTGACTCGAAGTTTAGGTTCAGGTTTGACCTGGTTTCAAACGACGGGTTCATGTCTGAATCGAAGCTTAGGTTCATGTTTGACCTGGTTCAAATGACGGGTTCATGTCTGACTCGAAGTTTAGGTTCATGTTTGACCTGGTTTCAAACAACGGGTTCATGTCTGACTCGAAGTTTAGGTTCATGTTTGACCTGGTTTCAAACGACGGGTTCATGTCTGACTTGATGTTTAGGTTCATGTTTGTCCTGGTTTCAAACAACGAGTTCATGTCTGACTCGAAGTTTAGGTTCATGTTTGACCTAGTTTCAAACAACGGGTTCATGTCTGACTCGAAGTTTAGGTTCATGTTTGACCTGGTTTCAAACAACGGGTTCATGTCGATCTCGAAGTTTAAGTTCATGTTTAACCTGGCTTCAAGTGACGGGTTCATGTCTGACTCGAAGTTTAGGTTCATGTTTGACCTGGTTTCAAACAACAGGTTCACGTCTGACTCGAAGTTTAGGTTCATGTTTGACCTGGTTTCAAACAACGGGTTCATGTATGACTCGAAGTTTAGGTTCAGGTTTGACCTGGTTTCAAACGACGGGTTCATGTCTGACTCGAAGCTTAGGTTCATGTTTGACCTGGTTCAAATGACGGGTTCATGTCTGATTCGAAGTTTAGGTTCATGTTTGACCTGGTTTCAAACAACGGGTTTATATCTGACTCAAAGTTTAGGTTCATGTTTGACCTGGTTTCAAACGACGGGTTCATGTATGACTTGATGTTTAGGTTCATGTTTGACCTGGTTTCAAACAACGGGTTCATGTCTGACTCGAAGTTTAGGTTCATGTTTGACCTAGTTTCAAACAATGGGTTCATGTCTGACTCGAAGTTTAGATTCATGTTTGACCTGGTTTCAAATGACGGGTTCATGTATGACTTGATGTTTAGGTTCATGTTTGACCTGGTTTCAAACAACGGGTTCATGTCTGACTCGAAGTTTAGGTTCATGTTTGACCTAGTTTCAAACAATGGGTTCATGTCTGACTCGAAGTTTAGGTTCATGTTTGACCTGGTTTCAAACAACGGGTTCATGTCTGACTCGAAGTTTAAGTTCATGTATGACCTGGCTTCGAATGACGGGTTCATGTCTGACTCGACGTTTACGATCATGTTTGACCTGGTTTCAAACAACGGGTTCATGTCTGACTCGAAGTTTAGGTTCATGTATGACCTTGTTTCAAACGACGGGTTCATGTCTGACTCGGTGTTTAGGTTCATGTTTGACCTGGTTTCAAACAACGGGTTCATGTTGGACTCGAAGTTTAGGTTCATGTTTGACCTAGTTTCAAACAACGGGTTCATGTATGACTTGATGTTTAGGTTCATGTTTGACCTGGTTTCAAACAACGGTTTCATGTCTGACTCGAAGTTTAGGTTCATGTTTGTCCTGGTTTCAAACAACGGGTTCATGTCTGACTCGAAGTTTAGGTTCATGTTTGACCTAGTTTCAAACAACGGGTTCATGTCTGACTCGAAATTTAGGTTCATGTTTGACCTGGTTTCAAACAATGGGTTCATGTCTGACTCGAAGTTTAAGTTCATGTTTGACCTGACTTCAAATGACGGGTTCATGTCTGACTCGAAGTTTAGGTTCATGTTTGACCTGGTTTCAAACAACAGGTTCATGTCTGACTCGAAGTTTAGGTTCATGTTTGACCTGGTTTCAAACAACGGGTTCATGTCTGACTCGAAGTTTAGGTTCAGGTTTGACCTGGTTTCAAACGACGGGTTCATGTCTGAATCGAAGCTTAGGTTCATGTTTGACCTGGTTCAAATGACGGGTTCATGTCTGACTCGAAGTTTAGGTTCATGTTTGACCTGGTTTCAAACAACGGGTTCATGTCTGACTCGAAGTTTAGGTTCATGTTTGACCTGGTTTCAAACGACGGGTTCATGTCTGACTTGATGTTTAGGTTCATGTTTGTCCTGGTTTCAAACAACGAGTTCATGTCTGACTCGAAGTTTAGGTTCATGTTTGACCTAGTTTCAAACAACGGGTTCATGTCTGACTCGAAGTTTAGGTTCATGTTTGACCTGGTTTCAAACAACGGGTTCATGTCGATCTCGAAGTTTAAGTTCATGTTTAACCTGGCTTCAAGTGACGGGTTCATGTCTGACTCGAAGTTTAGGTTCATGTTTGACCTGGTTTCAAACAACAGGTTCACGTCTGACTCGAAGTTTAGGTTCATGTTTGACCTGGTTTCAAACAACGGGTTCATGTATGACTCGAAGTTTAGGTTCAGGTTTGACCTGGTTTCAAACGACGGGTTCATGTCTGACTCGAAGCTTAGGTTCATGTTTGACCTGGTTCAAATGACGGGTTCATGTCTGATTCGAAGTTTAGGTTCATGTTTGACCTGGTTTCAAACAACGGGTTTATATCTGACTCAAAGTTTAGGTTCATGTTTGACCTGGTTTCAAACGACGGGTTCATGTATGACTTGATGTTTAGGTTCATGTTTGACCTGGTTTCAAACAACGGGTTCATGTCTGACTCGAAGTTTAGGTTCATGTTTGACCTAGTTTCAAACAATGGGTTCATGTCTGACTCGAAGTTTAGATTCATGTTTGACCTGTTTTCAAACAACGGGTTCATGTCTGACTTGAAGTTTAAGTTCATGTTTGACCTGGCTTTGAATGACGGGTTCATGTCTGACTCGACGTTTACGATCATGTTTGACCTGGTTTCAAACAACGGGTTCATGTCTGACTCGAAGTTTAGGTTCATGTTTGACCTTGTTTCAAACGACGGGTTCATGTCTGACTCAATGTTTAGGTTCATGTTTGACCTGGTTTCAAACAACGGGTTCATGTCTGACTCGAAGTTTAGGTTCATGTTTGACCTGGTTTCAAACAACGGGTTCATGTCTGACTCGAAGTTTAGGTTCAGGTTTGACCTGGTTTCAAACGACAGGTTCATGGCTGACTCGAAGCTTAGGTTCATGTTTGACCTGGTTCAAATGACGGGTTCATGTCTGACTCGAAGTTTAGGTTCATGTTTGACCTGGTTTCAAACAACGGGTTCATGTCTGACTCAAAGTTTAGGTTCATGTTTGACCTAGTTCAAATGACGGGTTCATGTCTGACTCGAAGTTTAGGTTCATGTTTGACCTGGTTTCAAACGACGGGTTCATGTCTGACTTGATGTTTAGGTTCATGTTTGTCCTGGTTTCAAACAACGGGTTCATGTCTGACTCGAAGTTTAGGTTCATGTTTGACCTAGTTTCAAACAACGGGTTCATGTCTGACTCGAAGTTTAGGTTCATGTTTGACCTGGTTTCAAACAACGGGTTCATGTCTGACTCGAAGTTTAAGTTCATGTTTAACCTGGCTTCAAATGACGGGTTCATGTCTGACTCGAAGTTTAGGTTCATGTTTGACCTGGTTTCAAACAACAGGTTCACGTTTGACTCGAAGTTTAGGTTCATGTTTGACCTGGTTTCAAACAACGGGTTCATGTCTGATTCGAAGTTTAGGTTCATGTTTGACCTGGTTTCTAACAACGGGTTCATGTCTGACTCAAAGTTTAGGTTCATGTTTGACCTGGTTTCAAATGACGGGTTCATGTATGACTTGATGTTTAGGTTCATGTTTGACCTGGTTTCAAACAACGGGTTCATGTCTGACTCGAAGTTTAGGTTCATGTTTGACCTAGTTTCAAACAATGGGTTCATGTCTGACTCGAAGTTTAGGTTCATGTTTGACCTGGTTTCAAACAACGGGTTCATGTCTGACTCGAAGTTTAAGTTCATGTATGACCTGGCTTCGAATGACGGGTTCATGTCTGACTCGACGTTTACGATCATGTTTGACCTGGTTTCAAACAACGGGTTCATGTCTGACTCGAAGTTTAGGTTCATGTATGACCTTGTTTCAAACGACGGGTTCATGTCTGACTCGGTGTTTAGGTTCATGTTTGACCTGGTTTCAAACAACGGGTTCATGTTGGACTCGAAGTTTAGGTTCATGTTTGACCTAGTTTCAAACAACGGGTTCATGTCTGACTCGAAGTTTAGGTTCATGTTTGACCTGGTTTCAAACAACGGGTTCATGTCTGACTTGATGTTTAGGTTAATGTTTGTCCTGGTTTCAAACAACGGGTTCATGTCTGACTCGAAGTTTAGGTTCATGTTTGACCTGGTTTCAAACAACGGGTTCATGTCTGACTCGAAGTTTAAGTTCATGTTTAACCTGGCTTCAAATGACGGGTTCATGTCTGACTCGAAGTTTAGGTTCATGTTTGACCTGGTTTCAAACAACAGGTTCACGTCTGACTCGAAGTTTAGGTTCATGTTTGACCTGGTTTCAAACAACGGGTTCATGTATGACTCGAATTTTAGGTTCAGGTTTGACCTGGTTTCAAACGACGGGTTCATGTCTGACTCGAAGCTTAGGTTCATGTTTGACCTGGTTCAAATGACGGGTTCATGTCTGATTCGAAGTTTAGGTTCATGTTTGACCTGGTTTCTAACAACGGGTTCATGTCTGACTCAAAGTTTAGGTTCATGTTTGACCTGGTTTCAAATGACGGGTTCATGTATGACTTGATGTTTAGGTTCATGTTTGACCTGGTTTCAAACAACGGGTTCATGTCTGACTCGAAGTTTAGGTTCATGTTTGACCTCGTTTCAAACAATGGGTTCATGTCTGACTCGAAGTTTAGGTTCATGTTTGACCTGGTTTCAAACAACGGGTTCATGTCTGACTCGAAGTTTAAGTTCATGTATGACCTGGCTTCGAATGACGGGTTCATGTCTGACTCGACGTTTACGATCATGTTTGACCTGGTTTCAAACAACAGGTTCATGTCTGACTCGAAGTTTAGGTTCATGTATGACCTTGTTTCAAACGACGGGTTCATGTCTGACTCGGTGTTTAGGTTCATGTTTGACCTGGTTTCAAACAACGGGTTCATGTTTGACTCGAAGTTTAGGTTCATGTTTGACCTAGTTTCAAACAACGGGTTCATGTCTGACTCGAAGTTTAGGTTCATGTTTGACCTGGTTTCAAACAACGGGTTCATGTCTGACTTGATGTTTAGGTTAATTTTTGTCCTGGTTTCAAACAACGGGTTCATGTCTGACTCGAAGTTTAGGTTCATGTTTGACCTGGTTTCAAACAACGGGTTCATGTCTGACTCGAAGTTTAGGTTCATGTTTGACCTGGTTTCAAACGACGGGTTCATGTCTGACTTGATGTTTAGGTTCATGTTTGTCCTGGTTTCAAACAACGAGTTCATGTCTGACTCGAAGTTTAGGTTCATGTTTGACCTAGTTTCAAACAACGGGTTCATGTCTGACTCGAAGTTTAGGTTCATGTTTGACCTGGTTTCAAACAACGGGTTCATGTCGATCTCGAAGTTTAAGTTCATGTTTAACCTGGCTTCAAATGACGGGTTCATGTCTGACTCGAAGTTTAGGTTCATGTTTGACCTGGTTTCAAACAACAAGTTCACGTCTGACTCGAAGTTTAGGTTCATGTTTGACCTGGTTTCAAACAACGGGTTCATGTATGACTCGAAGTTTAGGTTCAGGTTTGACCTGGTTTCAAACGACGGGTTCATGTCTGACTCGAAGCTTAGGTTCATGTTTGACCTGGTTCAAATGACGGGTTCATGTCTGATTCGAAGTTTAGGTTAATGTTTGACCTGGTTTCAAACAACGGGTTTATATCTGACTCAAAGTTTAGGTTCATGTTTGACCTGGTTTCAAACGACGGGTTCATCTATGACTTGATGTTTAGGTTCGTGTTTGACCTGGTTTCAAACAACGGGTTCATGTCTGACTCGAAGTTTAGGTTCATGTTTGACCTAGTTTCAAACAATGGGTTCATGTCTGACTCGAAGTTTAGATTCATGTTTGACCTGGTTTCAAACAACGGGTTCATGTCTGACTTGAAGTTTAAGTTCATGTTTGACCTGGCTTTGAATGACGGGTTCATGTCTGACTCGACGTTTACGATCATGTTTGACCTGGTTTCAAACAACGGGTTCATGTCTGACTCGAAGTTTAGGTTCATGTTTGACCTTGTTTCAAACGACGGGTTCATGTCTGACTCAATGTTTAGGTTCATGTTTGACCTGGTTTCAAACAACGGGTTCATGTCTGACTCGAAGTTTAGGTTCATGTTTGACCTGGTTTCAAACAACGGGTTCATGTCTGACTCGAAGTTTAGGTTCCGGTTTGACCTGGTTTCAAACGACAGGTTCATGTCTGACTCGAAGCTTAGGTTCATGTTTGACCTGGTTCAAATGACGGGTTCATGTCTGACTCGAAGTTTAGGTTCATGTTTGACCTGGTTTCAAACAACGGGTTCATGTCTGACTCAAAGTTTAGGTTCATGTTTGACCTAGTTCAAATGACGGGTTCATGTCTGACTCGAAGTTTAGGTTCATGTTTGACCAGGTTTCAAACGACGGGTTCATGTCTGACTTGATGTTTAGGTTCATGTTTGTCCTGGTTTCAAACAACGGGTTCATGTCTGACTCGAAGTTTAGGTTCATGTTTGACCTAGTTTCAAACAACGGGTTCATGTCTGACTCGAAGTTTAGGTTCATGTTTGACCTGGTTTCAAACAACGGGTTCATGTCTGACTCGAAGTTTAAGTTCATGTTTAACCTGGCTTCAAATGACGGGTTCATGTCTGACTCGAAGTTTAGGTTCATGTTTGACCTGGTTTCAAACAACAGGTTCACGTCTGACTCGAAGTTTAGGTTCATGTTTGACCTGGTTTCAAACAACGGGTTCATGTATGACTCGAAGTTTAGGTTCAGGTTTGACCTGGTTTCAAACGACGGGTTCATGTCTGACTCGAAGTTTAGGTTCATGTTTGACCTAGTTTCAAACAATGGGTTCATGTCTGACTCGAAGTTTAGGTTCATGTTTGACCTGGTTTCAAACAACGGGTTCATGTCTGACTCGAAGTTTAAGTTCATGTATGACCTGGCTTCGAATGACGGGTTCATGTCTGACTCGACGTTTACGATCATGTTTGACCTGGTTTCAAACAACGGGTTCATGTCTGACTCGAAGTTTAGGTTCATGTATGACCTTGTTTCAAACGACGGGTTCATGTCTGACTCGGTGTTTAGGTTCATGTTTGACCTGGTTTCAAACAACGGGTTCATGTTTGACTCGAAGTTTAGGTTCATGTTTGACCTAGTTTTAAACAACGGGTTCATGTCTGACTCGAAGTTTAGGTTCATGTTTGACCTGGTTTCAAACAACGGGTTCATGTCTGACTTGATGTTTAGGTTAATGTTTGTCCTGGTTTCAAACAACGGGTTCATGTCTGACTCGAAGTTTAGGTTCATGTTTGACCAGGTTTCAAACAACGGGTTCATGTCTGACTCGAAGTCTAGGTTCATGTTTGACCTGGTTTCAAACAACGGGTTCATGTCTGACTCGAAGTTTAACTTCATGTTTGACCTGGCTTCAAATGACGGGTTCATGTCTGACTCGAAGTTTAGGTTCATGTTTGACCTGGTTTCAAACAACAAGTTCATGTCTGACTCGACGTTTAGGTTCATGTTTAACCTAGTTTCAAACAACGGGTTCATGTCTGACTCAAAGTTTAGGTTCAGGTTTGACCTGGTTTCAAACGATGGGTTCATGTCTGACTCGAAGCTTAGGTTCATGTTTGACCTGGTTCAAATGACAGGTTCATGTCTGACTTGAAGTTTAGGTTCATGTTTGACCTGGTTTCAAACAACTGGTTCATGTCTGACTCGAAGTTTAGTTTCATGTTTGACCTGAGTTCCAACAACGGGTTAATGTCTGACTCGAAGTTTAGGTTCATGTTTGACCTGGTTTCAAACAACGGGTTCATGTATGACTCGAAGTTTAGGTTCAGGTTTGACCTGGTTTCAAACGACGGGTTCATGTCTGACTCGAAGCTTAGGTTCATGTTTGACCTGGTTCAAATGACGGGTTCATGTCTGATTCGAAGTTTAGGTTCATGTTTGACCTGGTTTCTAACAACGGGTTCATGTCTGACTCAAAGTTTAGGTTCATGTTTGACCTGGTTTCAAACGACGGGTTCATGTGTGACTTGATGTTTAGGTTCATGTTTGACCTGGTTTCAAACAACGGGTTCATGTCTGACTCGAAGTTTAGGTTCATGTTTGACCTAGTTTCAAACAATGGGTTCATGTCTGACTCGAAGTTTAGGTTCATGTTTGACCTGGTTTCAAACAACGGGTTCATGTCTGACTCGAAGTTTAAGTTCATGTATGACCTGGCTTCGAATGACGGGTTCATGTCTGACTCGACGTTTACGATCAGGTTTGACCTGGTTTCAAACGATGGGTTCATGTCTGACTCGAAGCTTAGGTTCATGTTTGACCTGGTTCAAATGACAGGTTCATGTCTGACTTGAAGTTTAGGTTCATGTTTGACCTGGTTTCAAACAACTGGTTCATGTCTGACTCGAAGTTTAGTTTCATGTTTGACCTGAGTTCCAACAACGGGTTAATGTCTGACTCGAAGTTTAGGTTCATGTTTGACCTGGTTTCAAACAACGGGTTCATGTATGACTCGAAGTTTAGGTTAATGTTTGTCCTGGTTTCAAACAACGGGTTCATGTCTGACTCGAAGTTTAGGTTCATGTTTGACCAGGTTTCAAACAACGGGTTCATGTCTGACTCGAAGTCTAGGTTCATGTTTGACCTGGTTTCAAACAACGGGTTCATGTCTGACTCGAAGTTTAACTTCATGTTTGACCTGGCTTCAAATGACGGGTTCATGTCTGACTCGAAGTTTAGGTTCATGTTTGACCTGGTTTCAAACAACAAGTTCATGTCTGACTCGACGTTTAGGTTCATGTTTAACCTAGTTTCAAACAACGGGTTCATGTCTGACTCAAAGTTTAGGTTCAGGTTTGACCTGGTTTCAAACGATGGGTTCATGTCTGAGTCGAAGCTTAGGTTCATGTTTGACCTGGTTCAAATGACAGGTTCATGTCTGACTTGAAGTTTAGGTTCATGTTTGACCTGGTTTCAAACAACTGGTTCATGTCTGACTCGAAGTTTAGTTTCATGTTTGACCTGAGTTCCAACAACGGGTTAATGTCTGACTCGAAGTTTAGGTTCATGTTTGACCTAGTTTCAAACAACGGGTTCATGTATGACTCGAAGTTTAGGTTCAGGTTTGACCTGGTTTCAAACGACGGGTTCATGTCTGACTCGAAGCTTAGGTTCATGTTTGACCTGGTTCAAATGACGGGTTCATGTCTGATTCGAAGTTTAGGTTCATGTTTGACCTGGTTTCAAACAACGGGTTCATGTCTGACTCAAAGTTTAGGTTCATGTTTGACCTGGTTTCAAACAACGGGTTCATGTCTGACTCGAAGTTTAAGTTCATGTTTAACCTGGCTTCAAATGACGGGTTCATGTCTGACTCGAAGTTTAGGTTCATGTTTGACCTGGTTTCAAACAACAGGTTCACGTCTGACTCGAAGTTTAGGTTCATGTTTGACCTGGTTTCAAACAACGGGTTCATGTATGACTCGAAGTTTAGGTTCAGGTTTGACCTGGTTTCAAACGACGGGTTCATGTCTGAATCGAAGTTTAGGTTCATGTTTGACCTAGTTTCAAACAATGGGTTCATGTCTGACTCGAAGTTTAGGTTCATGTTTGACCTGGTTTCAAACAACGGGTTCATGTCTGACTCGAAGTTTAAGTTCATGTATGACCTGGCTTCGAATGACGGGTTCATGTCTGACTCGACGTTTACGATCATGTTTGACCTGGTTTCAAACAACGGGTTCATGTCTGACTCGAAGTTTAGGTTCATGTATGACCTTGTTTCAAACGACGGGTTCATGTCTGACTCGGTGTTTAGGTTCATGTTTGACCTGGTTTCAAACAACGGGTTCATGTTTGACTCGAAGTTTAGGTTCATGTTTGACCTAGTTTCAAACAACGGGTTCATGTCTGACTCGAAGTTTAGGTTCATGTTTGACCTGGTTTCAAACAACGGGTTCATGTCTGACTTGATGTTTAGGTTAATGTTTGTCCTGGTTTCAAACAACGGGTTCATGTCTGACTCGAAGTTTAGGTTCATGTTTGACCAGGTTTCAAACAACGGGTTCATGTCTGACTCGAAGTCTAGGTTCATGTTTGACCTGGTTTCAAACAACGGGTTCATGTCTGACTCGAAGTTTAACTTCATGTTTGACCTGGCTTCAAATGACGGGTTCATGTCTGACTCGAAGTTTAGGTTCATGTTTGACCTGGTTTCAAACAACAAGTTCATGTCTGACTCGACGTTTAGGTTCATGTTTAACCTAGTTTCAAACAACGGGTTCATGTCTGACTCAAAGTTTAGGTTCAGGTTTGACCTGGTTTCAAACGATGGGTTCATGTCTGACTCGAAGCTTAGGTTCATGTTTGACCTGGTTCAAATGACAGGTTCATGTCTGACTTGAAGTTTAGGTTCATGTTTGACCTGGTTTCAAACAACTGGTTCATGTCTGACTCGAAGTTTAGTTTCATGTTTGACCTGAGTTCCAACAACGGGTTAATGTCTGACTCGAAGTTTAGGTTCATGTTTGACCTGGTTTCAAACAACGGGTTCATGTATGACTCGAAGTTTAGGTTCAGGTTTGACCTGGTTTCAAACGACGGGTTCATGTCTGACTCGAAGCTTAGGTTCATGTTTGACCTGGTTCAAATGACGGGTTCATGTCTGATTCGAAGTTTAGGTTCATGTTTGACCTGGTTTCTAACAACGGGTTCATGTCTGACTCAAAGTTTAGGTTCATGTTTGACCTGGTTTCAAACGACGGGTTCATGTGTGACTTGATGTTTAGGTTCATGTTTGACCTGGTTTCAAACAACGGGTTCATGTCTGACTCGAAGTTTAGGTTAATGTTTGACCTAGTTTCAAACAATGGGTTCATGTCTGACTCGAAGTTTAGGTTCATGTTTGACCTGGTTTCAAACAACGGGTTCATGTCTGACTCGAAGTTTAAGTTCATGTATGACCTGGCTTCGAATGACGGGTTCATGTCTGACTCGACGTTTACGATCAGGTTTGACCTGGTTTCAAACGATGGGTTCATGTCTGACTCGAAGCTTAGGTTCATGTTTGACCTGGTTCAAATGACAGGTTCATGTCTGACTTGAAGTTTAGGTTCATGTTTGACCTGGTTTCAAACAACTGGTTCATGTCTGACTCGAAGTTTAGTTTCATGTTTGACCTGAGTTCCAACAACGGGTTAATGTCTGACTCGAAGTTTAGGTTCATGTTTGACCTGGTTTCAAACAACGGGTTCATGTATGACTCGAAGTTTAGGTTAATGTTTGTCCTGGTTTCAAACAACGGGTTCATGTCTGACTCGAAGTTTAGGTTCATGTTTGACCAGGTTTCAAACAACGGGTTCATGTCTGACTCGAAGTCTAGGTTCATGTTTGACCTGGTTTCAAACAACGGGTTCATGTCTGACTCGAAGTTTAACTTCATGTTTGACCTGGCTTCAAATGACGGGTTCATGTCTGACTCGAAGTTTAGGTTCATGTTTGACCTGGTTTCAAACAACAAGTTCATGTCTGACTCGACGTTTAGGGTCATGTTTAACCTAGTTTCAAACAACGGGTTCATGTCTGACTCAAAGTTTAGGTTCAGGTTTGACCTGGTTTCAAACGATGGGTTCATGTCTGACTCGAAGCTTAGGTTCATGTTTGACCTGGTTCAAATGACAGGTTCATGTCTGACTTGAAGTTTAGGTTCATGTTTGACCTGGTTTCAAACAACTGGTTCATGTCTGACTCGAAGTTTAGTTTCATGTTTGACCTGAGTTCCAACAACGGGTTAATGTCTGACTCGAAGTTTAGGTTCATGTTTGACCTAGTTTCAAACAACGGGTTCATGTATGACTCGAAGTTTAGGTTCAGGTTTGACCTGGTTTCAAACGACGGGTTCATGTCTGACTCGAAGCTTAGGTTCATGTTTGACCTGGTTCAAATGACGGGTTCATGTCTGATTCGAAGTTTAGGTTCATGTTTGACCTGGTTTCAAACAACGGGTTCATGTCTGACTCAAAGTTTAGGTTCATGTTTGACCTGGTTTCAAACGATGGGTTCATGTATGACTTGATGTTTAGGTTCATGTTTGACCTGGTTTCAAACAACGGGTTCATGTCTGACTCGAAGTTTAGGTTCATGTTTCACCTAGTTTCAAACAATGGGTTCATGTCTGACTCGAAGTTTAGATTCATGTTTGACCTGGTTTCAAACAACGGGTTCATGTCTGACTCGAAGTTTAAGTTCATGTTTGACCTGGCTTTGAATGACGGGTTCATGTCTGACTCGACGTTTACGATCATGTTTGACCTGGTTTCAAACAACAGGTTCACGTCTGACTCGAAGTTTAGGTTCATGTTTGACCTGGTTTCAAACAACGGGTTCATGTATGACTCGAAGTTTAGGTTCAGGTTTGACCTGGTTTCAAACGACGGGTTCATGTCTGACTCGAAGCTTAGGTTCATGTTTGACCTGGTTCAAATGACGGGTTCATGTCTGATTCGAAGTTTAGGTTAATGTTTGACCTGGTTTCAAACAACGGGTTTATATCTGACTCAAAGTTTAGGTTCATGTTTGACCTGGTTTCAAACGACGGGTTCATCTATGACTTGATGTTTAGGTTCATGTTTGACCTGGTTTCAAACAACGGGTTCATGTCTGACTCGAAGTTTAGGTTCATGTTTGACCTAGTTTCAAACAATGGGTTCATGTCTGACTCGAAGTTTAGATTCATGTTTGACCTGGTTTCAAACAACGGGTTCATGTCTGACTGAAGTTTAAGTTCATGTTTGACCTGGCTTTGAATGACGGGTTCATGTCTGACTCGACGTTTACGATCATGTTTGACCTGGTTTCAAACAACGGGTTCATGTCTGACTCGAAGTTTAGGTTCATGTTTGACCTTGTTTCAAACGACGGGTTCATGTCTGACTCAATGTTTAGGTTCATGTTTGACCTGGTTTCAAACAACGGGTTCATGTCTGACTCGAAGTTTAGGTTCATGTTTGACCTGGTTTCAAACAACGGGTTCATATCTGACTCGAAGTTTAGGTTCCGGTTTGACCTGGTTTCAAACGACAGGTTCATGTCTGACTCGAAGCTTAGGTTCATGTTTGACCTGGTTCAAATGACGGGTTCATGTCTGACTCGAAGTTTAGGTTCATGTTTGACCTGGTTTCTAACAACGGGTTCATGTCTGACTCAAAGTTTAGGTTCATGTTTGACCTGGTTTCAAACGACGGGTTCATGTATGACTTGATGTTTAGGTTCATGTTTGACCTGGTTTCAAACAACGGGTTCATGTCTGACTCGAAGTTTAGGTTCATGTTTGACCTGGTTTCAAACAACGGGTTCATGTATGACTCGAAGTTTAGGTTCAGGTTTGACCTGGTTTCAAACGACGGGTTCATGTCTGACTCGAAGTTTAGGTTCATGTTTGACCTGGTTTCAAACAACGGGTTCATGTCTGACTCGAAGTTTAAGTTCATGTTTAACCTGGCTTCAAATGACGGGTTCATGTCTGACTCGAAGTTTAGGTTCATGTTTGACCTGGTTTCAAACAACAGGTTCACGTCTGACTCGAAGTTTAGGTTCATGTTTGACCTGGTTTCAAACAACGGGTTCATGTATGACTCGAAGTTTAGGTTCAGGTTTGACCTGGTTTCAAACGACGGGTTCATGTCTGACTCGAAGTTTAGGTTCATGTTTGACCTAGTTTCAAACAATGGGTTCATGTCTGACTCGAAGTTTAGGTTCATGTTTGACCTGGTTTCAAACAACGGGTTCATGTCTGACTCGAAGTTTAAGTTCATGTATGACCTGGCTTCGAATGACGGGTACATGTCTGACTCGACGTTTACGATCATGTTTGACCTGGTTTCAAACAACGGGTTCATGTCTGACTCGAAGTTTAGGTTCATGTATGACCTTGTTTCAAACGACGGGTTCATGTCTGACTCGGTGTTTAGGTTCATGTTTGACCTGGTTTCAAACAACGGGTTCATGTTTGACTCGAAGTTTAGGTTCATGTTTGACCTAGTTTCAAACAACGGGTTCATGTCTGACTCGAAGTTTAGGTTCATGTTTGACCTGGTTTCAAACAACGGGTTCATGTCTGACTTGATGTTTAGGTTAATGTTTGTCCTGGTTTCAAACAACGGGTTCATGTCTGACTCGAAGTTTAGGTTCATGTTTGACCAGGTTTCAAACAACGGGTTCATGTCTGACTCGAAGTCTAGGTTCATGTTTGACCTGGTTTCAAACAACGGGTTCATGTCTGACTCGAAGTTTAACTTCATGTTTGACCTGGCTTCAAATGACGGGTTCATGTCTGACTCGAAGTTTAGGTTCATGTTTGACCTGGTTTCAAACAACAAGTTCATGTCTGACTCGACGTTTAGGTTCATGTTTAACCTAGTTTCAAACAACGGGTTCATGTCTGACTCAAAGTTTAGGTTCAGGTTTGACCTGGTTTCAAACGATGGGTTCATGTCTGACTCGAAGCTTAGGTTCATGTTTGACCTGGTTCAAATGACAGGTTCATGTCTGACTTGAAGTTTAGGTTCATGTTTGACCTGGTTTCAAACAACTGGTTCATGTCTGACTCGAAGTTTAGTTTCATGTTTGACCTGAGTTCCAACAACGGGTTAATGTCTGACTCGAAGTTTAGGTTCATGTTTGACCTGGTTTCAAACAACGGGTTCATGTATGACTCGAAGTTTAGGTTCAGGTTTGACCTGGTTTCAAACGACGGGTTCATGTCTGACTCGAAGCTTAGGTTCATGTTTGACCTGGTTCAAATGAGGGGTTCATGTTTGATTCGAAGTTTAGGTTCATGTTTGACCTGGTTTCTAACAACGGGTTCATGTCTGACTCAAAGTTTAGGTTCATGTTTGACCTGGTTTCAAACGACGGGTTCATGTATGACTTGATGTTTAGGTTCATGTTTGACCTGGTTTCAAACAACGGGTTCATGTCTGACTCGAAGTTTAGGTTCATGTTTGACCTAGTTTCAAACAATGGGTTCATGTCTGACTCGAAGTTTAGGTTCATGTTTGACCTGGTTTCAAACAACGGGTTCATGTCTGACTCGAAGTTTAAGTTCATGTATGACCTGGCTTCGAATGACGGGTTCATGTCTGACTCGACGTTTACGATCAGGTTTGACCTGGTTTCAAACGATGGGTTCATGTCTGACTCGAAGCTTAGGTTCATGTTTGACCTGGTTCAAATGACAGGTTCATGTCTGACTTGAAGTTTAGGTTCATGTTTGACCTGGTTTCAAACAACTGGTTCATGTCTGACTCGAAGTTTAGTTTCATGTTTGACCTGAGTTCCAACAACGGGTTAATGTCTGACTCGAAGTTTAGGTTCATGTTTGACCTGGTTTCAAACAACGGGTTCATGTATGACTCGAAGTTTAGGTTAATGATTGTCCTGGTTTCAAACAACGGGTTCATGTCTGACTCGAAGTTTAGGTTCATGTTTGACCAGGTTTCAAACAACGGGTTCATGTCTGACTCGAAGTCTAGGTTCATGTTTGACCTGGTTTCAAACAACGGGTTCATGTCTGACTCGAAGTTTAACTTCATGTTTGACCTGGCTTCAAATTACGGGTTCATGTCTGACTCGAAGTTTAGGTTCATGTTTGACCTGGTTTCAAACAACAAGTTCATGTCTGACTCGACGTTTAGGTTCATGTTTAACCTAGTTTCAAACAACGGGTTCATGTCTGACTCAAAGTTTAGGTTCAGGTTTGACCTGGTTTCAAACGATGGGTTCATGTCTGACTCGAAGCTTAGGTTCATGTTTGACCTGGTTCAAATGACAGGTTCATGTCTGACTTGAAGTTTAGGTTCATGTTTGACCTGGTTTCAAACAACTGGTTCATGTCTGACTCGAAGTTTAGTTTCATGTTTGACCTGAGTTCCAACAACGGGTTAATGTCTGACTCGAAGTTTAGGTTCATGTTTGACCTAGTTTCAAACAACGGGTTCATGTATGACTCGAAGTTTAGGTTCAGGTTTGACCTGGTTTCAAACGACGGGTTCATGTCTGACTCGAAGCTTAGGTTCATGTTTGACCTGGTTCAAATGACGGGTTCATGTCTGATTCGAAGTTTAGGTTCATGTTTGACCTGGTTTCAAACAACGGGTTCATGTCTGACTCAAAGTTTAGGTTCATGTTTGACCTGGTTTCAAACGATGGGTTCATGTATGACTTGATGTTTAGGTTCATGTTTGACCTGGTTTCAAACAACGGGTTCATGTCTGACTCGAAGTTTAGGTTCATGTTTCACCTAGTTTCAAACAATGGGTTCATGTCTGACTCGAAGTTTAGATTCATGTTTGACCTGGTTTCAAACAACGGGTTCATGTCTGACTCGAAGTTTAAGTTCATGTTTGACCTGGCTTTGAATGACGGGTTCATGTCTGACTCGACGTTTACGATCATGTTTGACCTGGTTTCAAACAACGGGTTCATGTCTGACTCGAAGTTTAGGTTCATGTTTGACCTTGTTTCAAACGACGGGTTCATGTCTGACTCGATGTTTAGGTTCATGTTTGACCTGGTTTCAAACAACCCGTTCATGTCTGACTCGAAGTTTAGGTTCATGTTTGACCTAGTTTCAAACAACGGGTTCATGTCTGACTCGAAGTTTAGGTTCAGGTTTGACCTGGTTTCAAACGACGGGTTCATGTCTGACTCGAAGCTTAGGTTCATGTTTGACCTGTTTCAAATGACGGGTTCATGTCTGACTCGAAGTTTAGGTTCATGTTTGACCTGGTTTCAAACAACGGGTTCATGTCTGACTCAAAGTTTAGGTTCATGTTTGACCTGGTTCAAATGACGGGTTCATGTCTGACTCGAAGTTTAGGTTCATGTTTGACCTGGTTTCAAACGACGGGTTCATGTCTGACTTGATGTTTAGGTTCATGTTTGTCCTGGTTTCAGACAACGGGTTCATGTCTGACTCGATGTTTAGGTTCATGTTTGACCTAGTTTCAAACAACGGGTTCATGTCTGACTCGAAGTTTAGGTTCATGTTTGACCAGGTTTCAAACAACGGGTTCATGTCTGACTCGAAGTTTAAGTTCATGTTTAACCTGGCTTCAAATGACGGGTTCATGTCTGACTCGAAGTTTAGGTTCATGTTTGATCTGGTTTCAAACAACAGGTTCACGTCTGACTCGAAGTTTAGGTTCATGTTTGACCTGGTTTCAAACAACGGGTTCATGTATGACTCGAAGTTTAGGTTCAGGTTTGACCTGGTTTCAAACGACGGGTTCATGTCTGACTCGAAGCTTAGGTTCATGTTTGACCTGGTTCAAATGACGGGTTCATGTCTGATTCGAAGTTTAGGTTCATGTTTGACCTGGTTTCAAACAATGGGTTCATGTCTGACTCAAAGTTTAGGTTCATGTTTGACCTGGTTTCAAACGACGGGTTCATGTATGACTTGATGTTTAGGTTCATGTTTGACCTGGTTTCAAACAACGGGTTCATGTCTGACTCGAAGTTTAGGTTCATGTTTAACCTAGTTTCAAACAATGGGTTCATGTCTGACTCGAAGTTTAGGTTCATGTTTGACCTGGTTTCAAACAACGGGTTCATGTCTGACTCAAAGTTTAAGTTCATGTTTGACCTGGCTTCGAATGACGGGTTCATGTCTGACTCGACGTTTACGATCATGTTTGACCAGGTTTCAAACAACGGGTTCATGTCTGACTCGAAGTTTAGGTTCATGTATGACCTTGTTTCAAACGACGGGTTCATGTCTGACTCGATGTTTAGGTTCATGTTTGACCTGGTTTCAAACAACGGGTTCATGTCTGACTCGAAGTTTAGGTTCATGTTTGACCTAGTTTCAAACAACGGGTTCATGTCTGACTCGAAGTTTAGGTTCATGTTTGACCTGGTTTCAAACAACGGGTTCATGTCTGACTTGATGTTTAAGTTAATGTTTGTCCTGGTTTCAAACAACGGGTTCATGTCTGACTCGAAGTCTAGGTTCATGTTTGACCTGGTTTCAAACAACGGGTTCATGTATGACTCGAAGTTTAGGTTCAGGTTTGACCTGGTTTCAAACGACGGGTTCATGTCTGACTCGAAGCTTAGGTTCATGTTTGACCTGGTTCAAATGACGGGTTCATGTCTGATTCGAAGTTTAGGTTCATGTTTGACCTGGTTTCAAACAACGGGTTCATGTCTGACTCAAAGTTTGGGTTCATGTTAGACCTGGTTTCAAACGACGGGTTCATGTATGACTTGATGTTTAGGTTCATGTTTGACCTGGTTTCAAACAACGTGTTCATGTCTGACTCGAAGTTTAGGTTCAGGTTTGACCTAGTTTCAAACAATGGGTTCATGTCTGACTAGAAGTTTAGATTCATGTTTGACCTGGTTTCAAACAACGGGTTCATGTCTGACTCGAAGTTTAAGTTCATGTTTGACCTGGCTTTGAATGACGGGTTCATGTCTGACTCGACGTTTACGATCATGTTTGACCTGGTTTCAAACAACGGGTTCATGTCTGACTCGAAGTTTAGGTTCATGTTTGACCTTGTTTCAAACGACGGGTTCATGTCTGACTCGATGTTTAGGTTCATGTTTGACCTGGTTTCAAACAACGGGTTCATGTCTGACTCGAAGTTTAGGTTCATGTTTGACCTAGTTTCAAACAACGGGTTCATGTCTGACTCGAAGTTTAGGTTCAGGTTTGACCTGGTTTCAAACGACGGGTTCATGTCTGACTCGAAGCTTAGGTTCATGTTTGACCTGGTTCTAATGACGGGTTCATGTCTGACTCGAAGTTTAGGTTCATGTTTGACCTGGTTTCAAACAACGGGTTCATGTCTGACTCAAAGTTTAGGTTCATGTTTGACCTGGTTCAAATGACGGGTTCATGTCTGACTCGAAGTTTAGGTTCATGTTTGACCTGGTTTCAAACGACGGGTTCATGTCTGACTTGATGTTTAGGTTCATGTTTGTCCTGGTTTCAAACAACGGGTTCATGTCTGACTCGAAGTTTAGGTTCATGTTTGACCTAGTTTCAAACAACGGGTTCATGTCTGACTCGAAGTTTAGGTTCATGTTTGACCTGGTTTCAAACAACGGGTTCATGTCTGACTCAAAGTTTAAGTTCATGTTTAACCTGGCTTCAAATGACAGGTTCATGTCTGACTCGAAGTTTAGGTTCATGTTTGACCTGGTTTCAAACAACAGGTTCACGTCTGACTCGAAGTTTAGGTTCATGTTTGACCTGGTTTCAAACAACGGGTTCATGTATGACTCGAAGTTTAGGTTCAGGTTTGACCTGGTTTCAAACGACGGGTTCATGTCTGACTCGAAGCTTAGGTTCATGTTTGACCTGGTTCAAATGACGGGTTCATGTCTGATTCAAAGTTTAGGTTCATGTTTGACCTGGTTTCAAACAACGGGTTCATGTCTGACTCAAAGTTTAGGTTCATGTTTGACCTGGTTTCAAACGACGGGTTCATGTATGACTTGATGTTTAGGTTCATGTTTGACCTGGTTTCAAACAACGGGTTCATGTATGACTCGAAGTTTAGGTTCATGTTTGACCTAGTTTCAAACAATGGGTTCATGTCTGACTCGAAGTTTAGGTTCATGTTTGACCTGGTTTCAAACAACGGGTTCATGTCTGACTCGAAGTTTAAGTTCAAGTTTGACCTGGCTTCGAATGACGGGTTCATGTCTGACTCGACCTTTAAGATCATGTTTGACCTGGTTTCAAACAACAGGTTCATGTCTGACTCGAAGTTTAGGTTCATGTATGACCTTGTTTCAAACGACGGGTTCATGTCTGACTCGATGTTTAGGTTCATGTTTGACCTGGTTTCAAACAACGGGTTCATGTCTGACTCGAAGTTTAGGTTCATGTTTGACCTAGTTTCAAACAACGGGTTCATGTCTGACTCGAAGTTTAGGTTCATGTTTGACCTGGTTTCAAACAACGGGTTCATGTCTGACTTGATGTTTAGGTTAATGTTTGTCCTGGTTTCAAACAACGGGTTCATGTCTGACTCGAAGTTTAGGTTCATGTTTGACCAGGTTTCAAACAACGGGTTCATGTCTGACTCGAAGTCTAGGTTCATGTTTGACCTGGTTTCAAACAATGGGTTCATGTCTGACTCGAAGTTTAACTTCATGTTTGACCTGGCTTTAAATGACGGGTTCATGTCTGACTCGAAGTTTAGGTTCATGTTTGACCTGGTTTCAAACAACAGGTTCATGTCTGACTCGACGTTTAGGTTCATGTTTAACCTAGTTTCAAACAACGGGTTCATGTCTGACTCAAAGTTTAGGTTTAGGTTTGACCTGGTTTCAAACGATGGGTTCATGTCTGACTCGAAGCTTAGGTTCATGTTTGACCTGGTTCAAATGACGGGTTCATGTCTGACTTGAAGTTTAGGTTCATGTTTGACCTGGTTTCAAACAACTGGTTCATGTCTGACTCGAAGTTTAGTTTCATGTTTGACCTGAGTTCCAACAACGGGTTAATGTCTGACTCGAAGTTTAGGTTCATGTTTGACCTGGTTTCGAACGACGGGTTCATGTCTGACTTGAAGTTTAGGTTCATGTTTGTCCTGGTTTCAAACAACGGGTTCATGTCTGACTCGAAGTTTAGGTTCATGTTTGACCTAGTTTCAAACAAAGGGTTCATGTCTGTCTCGAAGTTTAGGTTCATGTTTGACCTGGTTTCAAACAACGGGTTCATGTCTGACTCGAAGTTTAAGTTCATGTTTGACCTGACTTCAAATGACGGGTTCATGTCTGACTCGAAGTTTAGGTTCATGTTTGACCTGGTTTCAAACAACAGGTTCATGTCTGACTCGAAGTTTAGGTTCATGTTTGACCTGGTTTCAAACAACGGGTTCATGTATGACTCGAAGTTTAGGTTCAGGTTTGACCTGGTTTCAAACGACGGGTTCATGTCTGACTCGAAGCTTAGGTTCATGTTTGACCTGGTTCAAATGACGGGTTCGTGTCTGATTCGAAGTTTAGGTTCATGTTTGACCTGGTTTCAAACAACGGGTTCATGTCTGACTCAAAGTTTAGGTTCATGTTTCACCTGGTTTCAAACGACGGGTTCATGTATGACTTGATGTTTAGGTTCATGTTTGACCTGGTTTCAAACAACGGGTTCATGTCTGACTCGAAGTTTAGGTTCATGTTTGACCTAGTTTCAAACAATGGGTTCATGTCTGACTCGAAGTTTAGATTCATGTTTGACCTGGTTTCAAACAACGGGTTCATGTCTGACTCGAAGTTTAAGTTCATGTTTGACCTGGCTTTGAATGACGGGTTCATGTCTGACTCGAAGTTTAGGTTCATGTTTGACCTGGTTTCAAACGACGGGTTCATGTCAGACTTGATGTTTAGGTTCATGTTTGTCCTGGTTTCAAACAACGGGTTCATGTCTGACTCGAAGTTTAGGTTCATGTTCGACCTAGTTTCAAACAACGGGTTCATGTCTGACTCGAAGTTTAGGTTCAGGTTTGACCTTGTTTGAAACGACGGGTTCATGTCTGACTCGATGTTTAGGTTCATGTTTGACCTGGTTTCAAACAACGGGTTCATGTCTGACTCGAAGTTTAGGTTCATGTTTGACCTAGTTTCAAACAACGGGTTCATGTCTGACTCGAAGTTTAGGTTCAGGTTTGACCTGGTTTCAAACGACGGGTTCATGTCTGACTCGAAGCTTAGGTTCATGTTTGACCTGGTTCAAATGACGGGTTCATGTCTGACTCGAAGTTTAGGTTCATGTTTGACCTGGTTTCAAACAACGGGTTCATGTCTGACTCAAAGTTTAGGTTCATGTTTGACCTGGTTCAAATGACGGGTTCATGTCTGACTCGAAGTTTAGGTTCATGTTTGACCTGGTTTCAAACGACGGGTTCATGTCTGACTTGATGTTTAGGTTCATGTTTGTCCTGGTTTCAGACAACGGGTTCATGTCTGACTCGATGTTTAGGTTCATGTTTGACCTAGTTTCAAACAACGGGTTCATGTCTGACTCGAAGTTTAGGTTCATGTTTGACCTGGTTTCAAACAACGGGTTCATGTCTGACTCGAAGTTTAAGTTCATGTTTAACCTGGCTTCAAATGACGGGTTCATGTCTGACTCGAAGTTTAGGTTCATGTTTGATCTGGTTTCAAACAACAGGTTCACGTCTGACTCGAAGTTTAGGTTCATGTTTGACCTAGTTTCAAACAACGGGTTCATGTATGACTCGAAGTTTAGGTTCAGGTTTGACCTGGTTTCAAACGACGGGTTCATGTCTGACTCGAAGCTTAGGTTCATGTTTGACCTGGTTCAAATGACGGGTTCATGTCTGATTCGAAGTTTAGGTTCATGTTTGACCTGGTTTCAAACAATGGGTTCATGTCTGACTCAAAGTTTAGGTTCATGTTTGACCTGGTTTCAAACAACGGGTTCATGTCTGACTCGAAGTTTAGGTTCATGTTTAACCTAGTTTCAAACAATGGGTTCATGCCTGACTCGAAGTTTAGGTTCATGTTTGACCTGGTTTCAAACAACGGGTTCGTGTCTGACTCAAAGTTTAAGTTCATGTTTGACCTGGCTTCGAATGACGGGTTCATGTCTGACTCGACGTTTACGATCATGTTTGACCAGGTTTCAAACAACGGGTTCATGTCTGACTCGAAGTTTAGGTTCATGTATGACCTTGTTTCAAACGACGGGTTCATGTCTGACTCGATGTTTAGGTTCATGTTTGACCTGGTTTCAAACAACGGGTTCATGTCTGACTCGAAGTTTAGGTTCATGTTTGACCTAGTTTCAAACAACGGGTTCATGTCTGACTCGAAGTTTAGGTTCATGTTTGACCTGGTTTCAAACAACGGGTTCATGTCTGACTTGATGTTTAAGTTAATGTTTGTCCTGGTTTCAAACAACGGGTTCATGTATGACTCGAAGTTTAGGTTCAGGTTTGACCTGGTTTCAAACGACGGGTTCATCTCTGACTCGAAGCTTAGGTTCATGTTTGACCTGGTTCAAATGACGGGTTCATGTCTGATTCGAAGTTTAGGTTCATGTTTGACCTGGTTTCAAACAACGGGTTCATGTCTGACTCAAAGTTTAGGTTCATGTTAGACCTGGTTTCAAACGACGGGTTCATGTATGACTTGATGTTTAGGTTCATGTTTGACCTGGTTTCAAACAACGGGTTCATGTCTGACTCGAAGTTTAGGTTCAGGTTTGACCTAGTTTCAAACAATGGGTTCATGTCTGACTAGAAGTTTAGATTCATGTTTGACCTGGTTTCAAACAACGGGTTCATGTCTGACTCGAAGTTTAAGTTCATGTTTGACCTGGCTTTGAATGACGGGTTCATGTCTGACTCGACGTTTACGATCATGTTTGACCTGGTTTCAAACAACGGGTTCATGTCTGACTCGAAGTTTAGGTTCATGTTTGACCTTGTTTCAAACGACGGGTTCATGTCTGACTCGATGTTTAGGTTCATGTTTGACCTGGTTTCAAACAACGGGTTCATGTCTGACTCGAAGTTTAGGTTCATGTTTGACCTAGTTTCAAACAACGGGTTCATGTCTGACTCGAAGTTTAGGTTCAGGTTTGACCTGGTTTCAAACGACGGGTTCATGTCTGACTCGAAGCTTAGGTTCATGTTTGACCTGGTTCAAATGACGGGTTCATGTCTGACTCGAAGTTTAGGTTCATGTTTGACCTGGTTTCAAACAACGGGTTCATGTCTGACTCAAAGTTTAGGTTCATGTTTGACCTGGTTCAAATGACGGGTTCATGTCTGACTCGAAGTTTAGGTTCATGTTTGACCTGGTTTCAAACGACGGGTTCATGTCTGACTTGATGTTTAGGTTCATGTTTGTCCTGGTTTCAAACAACGGGTTCATGTCTGACTCGAAGTTTAGGTTCATGTTTGACCTAGTTTCAAACAACGGGTTCATGTCTGACTCGAAGTTTAGGTTCATGTTTGACCTGGTTTCAAACAACGGGTTCATGTCTGACTCGAAGTTTAAGTTCATGTTTAACCTGGCTTCAAATGACAGGTTCATGTCTGACTCGAAGTTTAGGTTCATGTTTGACCTGGTTTCAAACAACAGGTTCACGTCTGACTCGAAGTTTAGGTTCATGTTTGACCTGGTTTCAAACAACGGGTTCATGTATGACTCGAAGTTTAGGTTCAGGTTTGACCTGGTTTCAAACGACGGGTTCATGTCTGACTCGAAGCTTAGGTTCATGTTTGACCTGGTTCAAATGACGGGTTCATGTCTGATTCAAAGTTTAGGTTCATGTTTGACCTGGTTTCAAACAACGGGTTCATGTCTGACTCAAAGTTTAGGTTCATGTTTGACCTGGTTTCAAACGACGGGTTCATGTATGACTTGATGTTTAGGTTCATGTTTGACCTGGTTTCAAACAACGGGTTCATGTATGACTCGAAGTTTAGGTTCATGTTTGACCTAGTTTCAAACAATGGGTTCATGTCTGACTCGAAGTTTAGGTTCATGTTTGACCTGGTTTCAAACAACGGGTTCATGTCTGACTCGAAGTTTAAGTTCATGTTTGACCTGGCTTCGAATGACGGGTTCATGTCTGACTCGACGTTTACGATCATGTTTGACCTGGTTTCAAACAACAGGTTCATGTCTGACTCGAAGTTTAGGTTCATGTATGACCTTGTTTCAAACGACGGGTTCATGTCTGACTCGATGTTTAGGTTCATGTTTGACCTGGTTTCAAACAACGGGTTCATGTCTGACTCGAAGTTTAGGTTCATGTTTGACCTTGTTTTAAACAACGGGTTCATGTCTGACTCGAAGTTTAGGTTCATGTTTGATCTGGTTTCAAACAACGGGTTCATGTCTGACTTGATGTTTAGGTTAATGTTTGTCCTGGTTTCAAACAACGGGTTCATGTCTGACTCGAAGTTTAGGTTCATGTTTGACCAGGTTTCAAACAACGGGTTCATGTCTAACTCGAAGTCTAGGTTCATGTTTGACCTGGTTTCAAACAACGGGTTCATGTCTGACTCGAAGTTTAACTTCATGTTTGACCTGGCTTCAAATGACGGGTTCATGTCTGACTCGAAGTTTAGGTTCATGTTTGACCTGGTTTCAAACAACAGGTTCATGTCTGACTCGACGTTTAGGTTCATGTTTAACCTAGTTTCAAACAACGGGTTCATGTCTGACTCAAAGTTTAGGTTCATGTTTGACCTAGTTTCGAACAAAGGGTTCATGTCTGTCTCGAAGTTTAGGTTCATGTTTGACCTGGTTTCAAACAACGGGTTCATGTCTGACTCGAAGTTTAAGTTCATGTTTGACCTGACTTCAAATGACGGGTTCATGTCTGACTCGAAGTTTAGGTTCATGTTTGACCTGGTTTCAAACAACAGGTTCACGTCTGACTCGAAGTTTAGATTCATGTTTGACCTGGTTTCAAACAACGGGTTCATGTATGACTCGAAGTTTAGGTTCAGGTTTGACCTGGTTTCAAACGACGGGTTCATGTCTGACTCGAAGCTTAGGTTCATGTTTGACCTGGTTCAAATGACGGGTTCATGTCTGATTCAAAGTTTAGGTTCATGTTTGACCTGGTTTCAAACAACGGGTTCATGTCTGACTCAAAGTTTAGGTTCATGTTTGACCTGGTTTCAAACGACGGGTTCATGTATGACTTGATGTTTAGGTTCATGTTTGACCTGGTTTCAAACAACGGGTTCATGTATGACTCGAAGTTTAGGTTCATGTTTGACCTAGTTTCAAACAATGGGTTCATGTCTGACTCGAAGTTTAGGTTCATGTTTGACCTGGTTTCAAACAACGGGTTCATGTCTGACTCGAAGTTTAAGTTCATGTTTGACCTGGCTTCGAATGACGGGTTCATGTCTGACTCGACGTTTACGATCATGTTTGACCTGGTTTCAAACAACAGGTTCATGTCTGACTCGAAGTTTAGGTTCATGTATGACCTTGTTTCAAACGACGGGTTCATGTCTGACTCGATGTTTAGGTTCATGTTTGACCTGGTTTCAAACAACGGGTTCATGTCTGACTCGAAGTTTAGGTTCATGTTTGACCTAGTTTTAAACAACGGGTTCATGTCTGACTCGAAGTTTAGGTTCATGTTTGACCTGGTTTCAAACAACGGGTTCATGTCTGACTTGATGTTTAGGTTAATGTTTGTCCTGGTTTCAAACAACGGGTTCATGTCTGACTCGAAGTTTAGGTTCATGTTTGACCAGGTTTCAAACAACGGGTTCATGTCTGACTCGAAGTCTAGGTTCATGTTTGACCTGGTTTCAAACAACGGGTTCATGTCTGACTCGAAGTTTAACTTCATGTTTGACCTGGTTTCAAACAACGGGTTCATGTCTGACTCGAAGTTTAGGTTCATGTTTGACCTTGTTTCAAACGACGGGTTCATGTCTGACTCGATGTTTAGGTTCATGTTTGACCTGGTTTCAAACAACGGGTTCATGTCTGACTCGAAGTTTAGGTTCATGTTTGACCTAGTTTCAAACAACGGGTTCATGTCTGACTCGAAGTTTAGGTTCAGGTTTGACCTGGTTTCAAACGACGGGTTCATGTCTGACTCGAAGCTTAGGTTCATGTTTGACCTGGTTCAAATGACGGGTTCATGTCTGACTCGAAGTTTAGGTTCATGTTTGACCTGGTTTCAAACAACGGGTTCATGTCTGACTCAAAGTTTAGGTTCATGTTTGACCTGGTTCAAATGACGGGTTCATGTCTGACTCGAAGTTTAGGTTCATGTTTGACCTGGTTTCAAACGACGGGTTCATGTCTGACTTGATGTTTAGGTTCATGTTTGTCCTGGTTTCAAACAACGGGTTCATGTCTGACTCGAAGTTTAGGTTCATGTTTGACCTAGTTTCAAACAACGGGTTCATGTCTGACTCGAAGTTTAGGTTCATGTTTGACCTGGTTTCAAACAACGGGTTCATGTCTGACTCGAAGTTTAAGTTCATGTTTAACCTGGCTTCAAATGACAGGTTCATGTCTGACTCGAAGTTTAGGTTCATGTTTGACCTGGTTTCAAACAACAGGTTCACGTCTGACTCGAAGTTTAGGTTCATGTTTGACCTGGTTTCAAACAACGGGTTCATGTATGACTCGAAGTTTAGGTTCAGGTTTGACCTGGTTTCAAACGACGGGTTCATGTCTGACTCGAAGCTTAGGTTCATGTTTGACCTGGTTCAAATGACGGGTTCATGTCTGATTCAAAGTTTAGGTTCATGTTTGACCTGGTTTCAAACAACGGGTTCATGTCTGACTCAAAGTTTAGGTTCATGTTTGACCTGGTTTCAAACGACGGGTTCATGTATGACTTGATGTTTAGGTTCATGTTTGACCTGGTTTCAAACAACGGGTTCATGTATGACTCGAAGTTTAGGTTCATGTTTGACCTAGTTTCAAACAATGGGTTCATGTCTGACTCGAAGTTTAGGTTCATGTTTGACCTGGTTTCAAACAACGGGTTCATGTCTGACTCGAAGTTTAAGTTCATGTTTGACCTGGCTTCGAATGACGGGTTCATGTCTGACTCGACGTTTACGATCATGTTTGACCTGGTTTCAAACAACAGGTTCATGTCTGACTCGAAGTTTAGGTTCATGTATGACCTTGTTTCAAACGACGGGTTCATGTCTGACTCGATGTTTAGGTTCATGTTTGACCTGGTTTCAAACAACGGGTTCATGTCTGACTCGAAGTTTAGGTTCATGTTTGACCTTGTTTTAAACAACGGGTTCATGTCTGACTCGAAGTTTAGGTTCATGTTTGACCTGGTTTCAAACAACGGGTTCATGTCTGACTTGATGTTTAGGTTAATGTTTGTCCTGGTTTCAAACAACGGGTTCATGTCTGACTCGAAGTTTAGGTTCATGTTTGACCAGGTTTCAAACAACGGGTTCATGTCTAACTCGAAGTCTAGGTTCATGTTTGACCTGGTTTCAAACAACGGGTTCATGTCTGACTCGAAGTTTAACTTCATGTTTGACCTGGCTTCAAATGACGGGTTCATGTCTGACTCGAAGTTTAGGTTCATGTTTGACCTGGTTTCAAACAACAGGTTCATGTCTGACTCGACGTTTAGGTTCATGTTTAACCTAGTTTCAAACAACGGGTTCATGTCTGACTCAAAGTTTAGGTTCATGTTTGACCTAGTTTCGAACAAAGGGTTCATGTCTGTCTCGAAGTTTAGGTTCATGTTTGACCTGGTTTCAAACAACGGGTTCATGTCTGACTCGAAGTTTAAGTTCATGTTTGACCTGACTTCAAATGACGGGTTCATGTCTGACTCGAAGTTTAGGTTCATGTTTGACCTGGTTTCAAACAACAGGTTCACGTCTGACTCGAAGTTTAGATTCATGTTTGACCTGGTTTCAAACAACGGGTTCATGTATGACTCGAAGTTTAGGTTCAGGTTTGACCTGGTTTCAAACGACGGGTTCATGTCTGACTCGAAGCTTAGGTTCATGTTTGACCTGGTTCAAATGACGGGTTCATGTCTGATTCAAAGTTTAGGTTCATGTTTGACCTGGTTTCAAACAACGGGTTCATGTCTGACTCAAAGTTTAGGTTCATGTTTGACCTGGTTTCAAACGACGGGTTCATGTATGACTTGATGTTTAGGTTCATGTTTGACCTGGTTTCAAACAACGGGTTCATGTATGACTCGAAGTTTAGGTTCATGTTTGACCTAGTTTCAAACAATGGGTTCATGTCTGACTCGAAGTTTAGGTTCATGTTTGACCTGGTTTCAAACAACGGGTTCATGTCTGACTCGAAGTTTAAGTTCATGTTTGACCTGGCTTCGAATGACGGGTTCATGTCTGACTCGACGTTTACGATCATGTTTGACCTGGTTTCAAACAACAGGTTCATGTCTGACTCGAAGTTTAGGTTCATGTATGACCTTGTTTCAAACGACGGGTTCATGTCTGACTCGATGTTTAGGTTCATGTTTGACCTGGTTTCAAACAACGGGTTCATGTCTGACTCGAAGTTTAGGTTCATGTTTGACCTAGTTTTAAACAACGGGTTCATGTCTGACTCGAAGTTTAGGTTCATGTTTGACCTGGTTTCAAACAACGGGTTCATGTCTGACTTGATGTTTAGGTTAATGTTTGTCCTGGTTTCAAACAACGGGTTCATGTCTGACTCGAAGTTTAGGTTCATGTTTGACCAGGTTTCAAACAACGGGTTCATGTCTGACTCGAAGTCTAGGTTCATGTTTGACCTGGTTTCAAACAACGGGTTCATGTCTGACTCGAAGTTTAACTTCATGTTTGACCTGGCTTCAAATGACGGGTTCATGTCTGACTCGAAGTTTAGGTTCATGTTTGACCTGGTTTCAAACAACAGGTTCATGTCTGACTCGACGTTTAGGTTCATGTTTAACCTAGTTTCAAACAACGGGTTCATGTCTGACTCAAAGTTTAGGTTCATGTTTGACCTAGTTTCAAACAAAGGGTTCATGTCTGTCTCGAAGTTTAGGTTCATGTTTGACCTGGTTTCAAACAACGGGTTCATGTCTGACTCGAAGTTTAAGTTCATGTTTGACCTGACTTCAAATGACGGGTTCATGTCTGACTCGAAGTTTAGGTTCATGTTTGACCTGGTTTCAAACAACAGGTTCATGTCTGACTCGAAGTTTAGGTTCATGTTTGACCTGGTTTCAAACAACGGGTTCATGTATGACTCGAAGTTTAGGTTCATGTTTGACCTGGTTTCAAACGACGGGTTCATGTCTGACTTGATGTATAGGTTCATGTTTGTCCTGGTTTCAAACAACGGGTTCATGTCTGACTCGAAGTTTAGGTTCATGTTCGACCTAGTTTCAAACAACGGGTTCATGTCTGACTCAAAGTTTAGGTTTAGGTTTGACCTGGTTTCAAACGATGGGTTCATGTCTGACTCGAAGCTTAGGTTCATGTTTGACCTGGTTCAAATGACGGGTTCATGTCTGACTCGAAGCTTAGGTTCATGTTTGACCTGGTTCAAATGACGGGTTCATGTCTGACTCGAAGTTTAGGTTCATGTTTGACCTGGTTTCAAACAACGGGTTCATGTCTGACTCAAAGTTTAGGTTCATGTTTGACCTGGTTCAAATGACGGGTTCATGTCTGACTCGAAGTTTAGGTTCATGTTTGACCTGGTTTCAAACGACGGGTTCATGTCTGACTTGATGTTTAGGTTCATGTTTGTCCTGGTTTCAAACAACGGGTTCATGTCTGACTCGAAGTTTAGGTTCATGTTTGACCTAGTTTCAAACAACGGGTTCATGTCTGACTCGAAGTTTAGGTTCATGTTTGACCTGGTTTCAAACAACGGGTTCATGTCTGACTCGAAGTTTAAGTTCATGTTTAACCTGGCTTCAAATGACAGGTTCATGTCTGACTCGAAGTTTAGGTTCATGTTTGACCTGGTTTCAAACAACAGGTTCACGTCTGACTCGAAGTTTAGGTTCATGTTTGACCTGGTTTCAAACAACGGGTTCATGTATGACTCGAAGTTTAGGTTCAGGTTTGACCTGGTTTCAAACGACGGGTTCATGTCTGACTCGAAGCTTAGGTTCATGTTTGACCTGGTTCAAATGACGGGTTCATGTCTGATTCAAAGTTTAGGTTCATGTTTGACCTGGTTTCAAACAACGGGTTCATGTCTGACTCAAAGTTTAGGTTCATGTTTGACCTGGTTTCAAACGACAGGTTCATGTATGACTTGAAGTTTAGGTTCATGTTTGACCTGGTTTCAAACAACGGGTTCATGTATGACTCGAAGTTTAGGTTCATGTTTGACCTAGTTTCAAACAATGGGTTCATGTCTGACTCGAAGTTTAGGTTCATGTTTGACCTGGTTTCAAACAACGGGTTCATGTCTGACTCGAAGTTTAAGTTCATGTTTGACCTGGCTTCGAATGACGGGTTCATGTCTGACTCGACGTTTACGATCATGTTTGACCTGGTTTCAAACAACAGGTTCATGTCTGACTCGAAGTTTAGGTTCATGTATGACCTTGTTTCAAACGACGGGTTCATGTCTGACTCGATGTTTAGGTTCATGTTTGACCTGGTTTCAAACAACGGGTTCATGTCTGACTCGAAGTTTAGGTTCATGTTTGACCTAGTTTTAAACAACGGGTTCATGTCTGACTCGAAGTTTAGGTTCATGTTTGACCTGGTTTCAAACAACGGGTTCATGTCTGACTTGATGTTTAGGTTAATGTTTGTCCTGGTTTCAAACAACGGGTTCATGTCTGACTCGAAGTTTAGGTTCATGTTTGACCAGGTTTCAAACAACGGGTTCATGTCTGACTCGAAGTCTAGGTTCATGTTTGACCTGGTTTCAAACAACGGGTTCATGTCTGACTCGAAGTTTAACTTCATGTTTGACCTGGCTTCAAATGACGGGTTCATGTCTGACTCGAAGTTTAGGTTCATGTTTGACCTGGTTTCAAACAACAGGTTCATGTCTGACTCGACGTTTAGGTTCATGTTTAACCTAGTTTCAAACAACGGGTTCATGTCTGACTCAAAGTTTAGGTTCATGTTTGACCTAGTTTCAAACAAAGGGTTCATGTCTGTCTCGAAGTTTAGGTTCATGTTTGACCTGGTTTCAAACAACGGGTTCATGTCTGACTCGAAGTTTAAGTTCATGTTTGACCTGACTTCAAATGACGGGTTCATGTCTGACTCGAAGTTTAGGTTCATGTTTGACCTGGTTTCAAACAACAGGTTCATGTCTGACTCGAAGTTTAGGTTCATGTTTGACCTGGTTTCAAACAACGGGTTCATGTATGACTCGAAGTTTAGGTTCAGGTTTGACCTGGTTTCAAACGACGGGTTCATGTCTGACTCGAAGCTTAGGTTCATGTTTGACCTGGTTCAAATGACGGGTTCATGTCTGATTCGAAGTTTAGGTTCATGTTTGACCTGGTTTCAAACAACGGGTTCATGTCTGACTCAAAGTTTAGGTTCATGTTTCACCTGGTTTCAAACGACGAGTTCATGTATGACTTGATGTTTAGGTTCATGTTTGACCTGGTTTCAAACAACGGGTTCATGTCTGACTCGAAGTTTAGGTTCATGTTTGACCTAGTTTCAAACAATGGGTTCATGTCTGACTCGAAGTTTAGATTCATGTTTGACCTGGTTTCAAACAACGGGTTCATGTCTGACTCGAAGTTTAAGTTCATGTTTGACCTGGCTTTGAATGACGGGTTCATGTCTGACTCGAAGTTTAGGTTCATGTTTGACCTGGTTTCAAACGACGGGTTCATGTCTGACTTGATGTATAGGTTCATGTTTGTCCTGGTTTCAAACAACGGGTTCATGTCTGACTCGAAGTTTAGGTTCATGTTCGACCTAGTTTCAAACAACGGGTTCATGTCTGACTCGAAGTTTAGGTTCAGGTTTGACCTGGTTTCAAACGACGGGTTCATGTCTGACTCGAAGCTTAGGTTCATGTTTGACCTGGTTCAAATGACGGGTTCATGTCTGACTCGAAGTTTAGGTTCATGTTTGACCTGGTTTCAAACAACGGGTTCATGTCTGACTCAAAGTTTAGGTTCATGTTTGACCTGGTTCAAATGACGGGTTCATGTCTGACTCGAAGTTTAGGTTCATGTTTGACCTGGTTTCAAACGACGGGTTCATGTCTGACTTGATGTTTAGGTTCATGTTTGTCCTGGTTTCAAACAACGGGTTCATGTCTGACTCGAAGTTTAGGTTCATGTTTGACCTAGTTTCAAACAACGGGTTCATGTCTGACTCGAAGTTTAGGTTCATGTTTGACCTGGTTTCAAACAACGGGTTCATGTCTGACTCGAAGTTTAAGTTCATGTTTAACCTGGCTTCAAATGACAGGTTCATGTCTGACTCGAAGTTTAGGTTCATGTTTAACCTGGTTTCAAACAACAGGTTCACGTCTGACTCGAAGTTTAGGTTCATGTTTGACCTGGTTTCAAACAACGGGTTCATGTATGACTCGAAGTTTAGGTTCAGGTTTGACCTGGTTTCAAACGACGGGTTCATGTCTGACTCGAAGCTTAGGTTCATGTTTGACCTGGTTCAAATGACGGGTTCATGTCTGATTCAAAGTTTAGGTTCATGTTTGACCTGGTTTCAAACAACGGGTTCATGTCTGACTCAAAGTTTAGGTTCATGTTTGACCTGGTTTCAAACGACAGGTTCATGTATGACTTGAAGTTTAGGTTCATGTTTGACCTGGTTTCAAACAACGGGTTCATGTATACCTCGAAGTTTAGGTTCATGTTTGACCTAGTTTCAAACAATGGGTTCATGTCTGACTCGAAGTTTAGGTTCATGTTTGACCTGGTTTCAAACAACGGGTTCATGTCTGACTCGAAGTTTAAGTTCATGTTTGACCTGGCTTCGAATGACGGGTTCATGTCTGACTCGACGTTTACGATCATGTTTGACCTGGTTTCAAACAACGGGTTCATGTCTGACTCGAAGTTTAGGTTCATGTATGACCTTGTTTCAAACGACGGGTTCATGTCTGACTCGATGTTTAGGTTCATGTTTGACCTGGTTTCAAACAACGGGTTCATGTCTGACTCGAAGTTTAGGTTCATGTTTGACCTAGTTTCAAACAACGGGTTCATGTCTGACTCGAAGTTTAGGTTCATGTTTGACCTGGTTTCAAACGACGGGTTCATGTCTGACTTGATGTTTAGGTTCATGTTTGTCCTGGTTTCAAACAACGGGTTCATGTCTGACTCGAAGTTTAGGTTCATGTTCGACCTAGTTTCAAACAACGGGTTCATGTCTGACTCGAAGTTTAGGTTCAGGTTTGACCTGGTTTCAAACGACGGGTTCATGTCTGACTCGAAGCTTAGGTTCATGTTTGACCTGGTTCAAATGACGGGTTCATGTCTGACTCGAAGTTTAGGTTCATGTTTGACCTGGTTTCAAACAACGGGTTCATGTCTGACTCAAAGTTTAGGTTCATGTTTGACCTGGTTCAAATGACGGGTTCATGTCTGACTCGAAGTTTAGGTTCATGTTTGACCTGGTTTCAAACGACGGGTTCATGTCTGACTTGATGTTTAGGTTCATGTTTGTCCTGGTTTCAAACAACGGGTTCATGTCTGACTCGAAGTTTAGGTTCATGTTTGACCTAGTTTCAAACAACGGGTTCATGTCTGACTCGAAGTTTAGGTTCATGTTTGACCTGGTTTCAAACAACGGGTTCATGTCTGACTCGAAGTTTAAGTTCATGTTTAACCTGGCTTCAAATGACAGGTTCATGTCTGACTCGAAGTTTAGGTTCATGTTTGACCTGGTTTCAAACAACAGGTTCACGTCTGACTCGAAGTTTAGGTTCATGTTTGACCTGGTTTCAAACAACGGGTTCATGTATGACTCGAAGTTTAGGTTCAGGTTTGACCTGGTTTCAAACGACGGGTTCATGTCTGACTCGAAGCTTAGGTTCATGTTTGACCTGGTTCAAATGACGGGTTCATGTCTGATTCAAAGTTTAGGTTCATGTTTGACCTGGTTTCAAACAACGGGTTCATGTCTGACTCAAAGTTTAGGTTCATGTTTGACCTGGTTTCAAACGACAGGTTCATGTATGACTTGAAGTTTAGGTTCATGTTTGACCTGGTTTCAAACAACGGGTTCATGTATGACTCGAAGTTTAGGTTCATGTTTGACCTAGTTTCAAACAATGGGTTCATGTCTGACTCGAAGTTTAGGTTCATGTTTGACCTGGTTTCAAACAACGGGTTCATGTCTGACTCGAAGTTTAAGTTCATGTTTGACCTGGCTTCGAATGACGGGTTCATGTCTGACTCGACGTTTACGATCATGTTTGACCTGGTTTCAAACAACGGGTTCATGTCTGACTCGAAGTTTAGGTTCATGTATGACCTTGTTTCAAACGACGGGTTCATGTCTGACTCGATGTTTAGGTTCATGTTTGACCTGGTTTCAAACAACGGGTTCATGTCTGACTCGAAGTTTAGGTTCATGTTTGACCTAGTTTCAAACAACGGGTTCATGTCTGACTCGAAGTTTAGGTTCATGTTTGACCTGGTTTCAAACGACGGGTTCATGTCTGACTTGATGTTTAGGTTCATGTTTGTCCTGGTTTCAAACAACGGGTTCATGTCTGACTCGAAGTTTAGGTTCATGTTCGACCTAGTTTCAAACAACGGGTTCATGTCTGACTCGAAGTTTAGGTTCAGGTTTGACCTGGTTTCAAACGACGGGTTCATGTCTGACTCGAAGCTTAGGTTCATGTTTGACCTGGTTCAAATGACGGGTTCATGTCTGACTCGAAGTTTAGGTTCATGTTTGACCTGGTTTCAAACAACGGGTTCATGTCTGACTCAAAGTTTAGGTTCATGTTTGACCTGGTTCAAATGACGGGTTCATGTCTGACTCGAAGTTTAGGTTCATGTTTGACCTGGTTTCAAACGACGGGTTCATGTCTGACTTGATGTTTAGGTTCATGTTTGTCCTGGTTTCAAACAACGGGTTCATGTCTGACTCGAAGTTTAGGTTCATGTTTGACCTAGTTTCAAACAACGGGTTCATGTCTGACTCGAAGTTTAGGTTCATGTTTGACCTGGTTTCAAACAACGGGTTCATGTCTGACTCGAAGTTTAAGTTCATGTTTAACCTGGCTTCAAATGACAGGTTCATGTCTGACTCGAAGTTTAGGTTCATGTTTGACCTGGTTTCAAACAACAGGTTCACGTCTGACTCGAAGTTTAGGTTCATGTTTGACCTGGTTTCAAACAACGGGTTCATGTATGACTCGAAGTTTAGGTTCAGGTTTGACCTGGTTTCAAACGACGGGTTCATGTCTGACTCGAAGCTTAGGTTCATGTTTGACCTGGTTCAAATGACGGGTTCATGTCTGATTCAAAGTTTAGGTTCATGTTTGACCTGGTTTCAAACAACGGGTTCATGTCTGACTCAAAGTTTAGGTTCATGTTTGACCTGGTTTCAAACGACGGGTTCATGTATGACTTGATGTTTAGGTTCATGTTTGACCTGGTTTCAAACAACGGGTTCATGTATGACTCGAAGTTTAGGTTCATGTTTGACCTAGTTTCAAACAATGGGTTCATGTCTGACTCAAAGTTTAGGTTCATGTTTGACCTGGTTTCAAACAACGGGTTCATGTCTGACTCGAAGTTTAAGTTCATGTTTGACCTGGCTTCGAATGACGGGTTCATGTCTGACTCGACGTTTACGATCATGTTTGACCTGGTTTCAAACAACGGGTTCATGTCTGACTCGAAGTTTAGGTTCATGTATGACCTTGTTTCAAACGACGGGTTCATGTCTGACTCGATGTTTAGGTTCATGTTTGACCTGGTTTCAAACAACGGGTTCATGTCTGACTCGAAGTTTAGGTTCATGTTTGACCTAGTTTCAAACAACGGGTTCATGTCTGACTCGAAGTTTAGGTTCATGTTTGACCTGGTTTCAAACAACGGGTTCATGTCTGACTTGATGTTTAGGTTAATGTTTGTCCTGGTTTCAAACAACGGGTTCATGTCTGACTCTAAGTATAGGTTCATGTTTGACCAGGTTTCAAACAACGGGTTCATGTCTGACTCGAAGTCTAGGTTCATGTTTGACCTGGTTTCAAACAACGGGTTCATGTCTGACTCGAAGTTTAACTTCATGTTTGACCTGGCTTCAAATGACGGGTTCATGTCTGACTCGAAGTTTAGGTTCATGTTTGACCTGGTTTCAAACAACAGGTTCATGTCTGACTCGACGTTTAGGTTCATGTTTAACCTAGTTTCAAACAACGGGTTCATGTCTGACTCAAAGTTTAGGTTTAGGTTTGACCTGGTTTCAAACGATGGGTTCATGTCTGACTCGAAGCTTAGGTTCATGTTTGACCTGGTTCAAATGACGGGTTCATGTCTGACTTGAAGTTTAGGTTCATGTTTGACCTGGTTTCAAACAACTGGTTCATGTCTGACTCGAAGTTTAGTTTCATGTTTGACCTGAGTTCCAACAACGGGTTAATGTCTGACTCGAAGTTTAGGTTCATGTTTGACCTGGTTTCGAACGACGGGTTCATGTCTGACTTGAAGTTTAGGTTCATGTTTGTCCTGGTTTCAAACAACGGGTTCATGTCTGACTCGAAGTTTAGGTTCATGTTTGACCTAGTTTCAAACAATGGGTTCATGTCTGACTCGAAGTTTAGGTTCATGTTTGACCTGGTTTCAAACAACGGGTTCATGTCTGACTCGAAGTTTAAGTTCATGTTTGACCTGGCTTCGAATGACGGGTTCATGTCTGACTCGACGTTTACGATCATGTTTGACCTGGTTTCAAACAACGGGTTCATGTCTGACTCGAAGTTTAGGTTCATGTATGACCTTGTTTCAAACGACGGGTTCATGTCTGACTCGATGTTTAGGTTCATGTTTGACCTGGTTTCAAACAACGGGTTCATGTCTGACTCGAAGTTTAGGTTCATGTTTGACCTAGTTTCAAACAACGGGTTCATGTCTGACTCGAAGTTTAGGTTCATGTTTGACCTGGTTTCAAACGACGGGTTCATGTCTGACTTGATGTTTAGGTTCATGTTTGTCCTGGTTTCAAACAACGGGTTCATGTCTGACTCGAAGTTTAGGTTCATGTTCGACCTAGTTTCAAACAACGGGTTCATGTCTGACTCGAAGTTTAGGTTCAGGTTTGACCTGGTTTCAAACGACGGGTTCATGTCTGACTCGAAGCTTAGGTTCATGTTTGACCTGGTTCAAATGACGGGTTCATGTCTGACTCGAAGTTTAGGTTCATGTTTGACCTGGTTTCAAACAACGGGTTCATGTCTGACTCAAAGTTTAGGTTCATGTTTGACCTGGTTCAAATGACGGGTTCATGTCTGACTCGAAGTTTAGGTTCATGTTTGACCTGGTTTCAAACGACGGGTTCATGTCTGACTTGATGTTTAGGTTCATGTTTGTCCTGGTTTCAAACAACGGGTTCATGTCTGACTCGAAGTTTAGGTTCATGTTTGACCTAGTTTCAAACAACGGGTTCATGTCTGACTCGAAGTTTAGGTTCATGTTTGACCTGGTTTCAAACAACGGGTTCATGTCTGACTCGAAGTTTAAGTTCATGTTTAACCTGGCTTTAAATGACAGGTTCATGTCTGACTCGAAGTTTAGGTTCATGTTTGACCTGGTTTCAAACAACAGGTTCACGTCTGACTCGAAGTTTAGGTTCATGTTTGACCTGGTTTCAAACAACGGGTTCATGTATGACTCGAAGTTTAGGTTCAGGTTTGACCTGGTTTCAAACGACGGGTTCATGTCTGACTCGAAGCTTAGGTTCATGTTTGACCTGGTTCAAATGACGGGTTCATGTCTGATTCAAAGTTTAGGTTCATGTTTGACCTGGTTTCAAACAACGGGTTCATGTCTGACTCAAAGTTTAGGTTCATGTTTGACCTGGTTTCAAACGACAGGTTCATGTATGACTTGAAGTTTAGGTTCATGTTTGACCTGGTTTCAAACAACGGGTTCATGTATGACTCGAAGTTTAGGTTCATGTTTGACCTAGTTTCAAACAATGGGTTCATGTCTGACTCGAAGTTTAGGTTCATGTTTGACCTGGTTTCAAACAACGGGTTCATGTCTGACTCGAAGTTTAAGTTCATGTTTGACCTGGCTTCGAATGACGGGTTCATGTCTGACTCGACGTTTACGATCATGTTTGACCTGGTTTCAAACAACGGGTTCATGTCTGACTCGAAGTTTAGGTTCATGTATGACCTTGTTTCAAACGACAGGTTCATGTCTGACTCGATGTTTAGGTTCATGTTTGACCTGGTTTCAAACAACGGGTTCATGTCTGACTCGAAGTTTAGGTTCATGTTTGACCTAGTTTCAAACAACGGGTTCATGTCTGACTCGAAGTTTAGGTTCATGTTTGACCTGGTTTCAAACGACGGGTTCATGTCTGACTTGATGTTTAGGTTCATGTTTGTCCTGGTTTCAAACAACGGGTTCATGTCTGACTCGAAGTTTAGGTTCATGTTCGACCTAGTTTCAAACAACGGGTTCATGTCTGACTCGAAGTTTAGGTTCAGGTTTGACCTGGTTTCAAACGACGGGTTCATGTCTGACTCGAAGCTTAGGTTCCTGTTTGACCTGGTCAAATGACGGGTTCATGTCTGACTCGAAGTTTAGGTTCATGTTTGACCTGGTTTCAAACAACGGGTTCATGTCTGACTCAAAGTTTAGGTTCATGTTTGACCTGGTTCAAATGACGGGTTCATGTCTGACTCGAAGTTTAGGTTCATGTTTGACCTGGTTTCAAACGACGGGTTCATGTCTGACTTGATGTTTAGGTTCATGTTTGTCCTGGTTTCAAACAACGGGTTCATGTCTGACTCGAAGTTTAGGTTCATGTTTGACCTAGTTTCAAACAACGGGTTCATGTCTGACTCGAAGTTTAGGTTCATGTTTGACCTGGTTTCAAACAACGGGTTCATGTCTGACTCGAAGTTTAAGTTCATGTTTAACCTGGCTTCAAATGACAGGTTCATGTCTGACTCGAAGTTTAGGTTCATGTTTGACCTGGTTTCAAACAACAGGTTCACGTCTGACTCGAAGTTTAGGTTCATGTTTGACCTGGTTTCAAACAACGGGTTCATGTATGACTCGAAGTTTAGGTTCAGGTTTGACCTGGTTTCAAACGACGGGTTCATGTCTGACTCGAAGCTTAGGTTCATGTTTGACCTGGTTCAAATGACGGGTTCATGTCTGATTCAAAGTTTAGGTTCATGTTTGACCTGGTTTCAAACAACGGGTTCATGTCTGACTCAAAGTTTAGGTTCATGTTTGACCTGGTTTCAAACGACGGGTTCATGTATGACTTGATGTTTAGGTTCATGTTTGACCTGGTTTCAAACAACGGGTTCATGTATGACTCGAAGTTTAGGTTCATGTTTGACCTAGTTTCAAACAATGGGTTCATGTCTGACTCAAAGTTTAGGTTCATGTTTGACCTGGTTTCAAACAACGGGTTCATGTCTGACTCGAAGTTTAAGTTCATGTTTGACCTGGCTTCGAATGACGGGTTCATGTCTGACTCGACGTTTACGATCATGTTTGACCTGGTTTCAAACAACGGGTTCATGTCTGACTCGAAGTTTAGGTTCATGTATGACCTTGTTTCAAACGACGGGTTCATGTCTGACTTGATGTTTAGGTTCATGTTTGACCTGGTTTCAAACAACGGGTTCATGTATGACTCGAAGTTTAGGTTCATGTTTGACCTAGTTTCAAACAATGGGTTCATGTCTGACTCGAAGTTTAGGTTCATGTTTGACCTGGTTTCAAACAACGGGTTCATGTCTGACTCGAAGTTTAAGTTCATGTTTGACCTGGCTTCGAATGACGGGTTCATGTCTGACTCGACGTTTACGATCATGTTTGACCTGGTTTCAAACAACGGGTTCATGTCTGACTCGAAGTTTAGGTTCATGTATGACCTTGTTTCAAACGACGGGTTCATGTCTGACTCGATGTTTAGGTTCATGTTTGACCTGGTTTCAAACAACGGGTTCATGTCTGACTCGAAGTTTAGGTTCATGTTTGACCTAGTTTCAAACAACGGGTTCATGTCTGACTCGAAGTTTAGGTTCATGTTTGACCTGGTTTCAAACGACGGGTTCATGTCTGACTTGATGTTTAGGTTCATGTTTGTCCTGGTTTCAAACAACGGGTTCATGTCTGACTCGAAGTTTAGGTTCATGTTCGACCTAGTTTCAAACAACGGGTTCATGTCTGACTCGAAGTTTAGGTTCAGGTTTGACCTGGTTTCAAACGACGGGTTCATGTCTGACTCGAAGCTTAGGTTCCTGTTTGACCTGGTTCAAATGACGGGTTCATGTCTGACTCGAAGTTTAGGTTCATGTTTGACCTGGTTTCAAACAACGGGTTCATGTCTGACTCAAAGTTTAGGTTCATGTTTGACCTGGTTCAAATGACGGGTTCATGTCTGACTCGAAGTTTAGGTTCATGTTTGACCTGGTTTCAAACGACGGGTTCATGTCTGACTTGATGTTTAGGTTCATGTTTGTCCTGGTTTCAAACAACGGGTTCATGTCTGACTCGAAGTTTAGGTTCATGTTTGACCTAGTTTCAAACAACGGGTTCATGTCTGACTCGAAGTTTAGGTTCATGTTTGACCTGGTTTCAAACAACGGGTTCATGTCTGACTCGAAGTTTAAGTTCATGTTTAACCTGGCTTCAAATGACAGGTTCATGTCTGACTCGAAGTTTAGGTTCATGTTTGACCTGGTTTCAAACAACAGGTTCACGTCTGACTCGAAGTTTAGGTTCATGTTTGACCTGGTTTCAAACAACGGGTTCATGTATGACTCGAAGTTTAGGTTCAGGTTTGACCTGGTTTCAAACGACGGGTTCATGTCTGACTCGAAGCTTAGGTTCATGTTTGACCTGGTTCAAATGACGGGTTCATGTCTGATTCAAAGTTTAGGTTCATGTTTGACCTGGTTTCAAACAACGGGTTCATGTCTGACTCAAAGTTTAGGTTCATGTTTGACCTGGTTTCAAACGACGGGTTCATGTATGACTTGATGTTTAGGTTCATGTTTGACCTGGTTTCAAACAACGGGTTCATGTATGACTCGAAGTTTAGGTTCATGTTTGACCTAGTTTCAAACAATGGGTTCATGTCTGACTCAAAGTTTAGGTTCATGTTTGACCTGGTTTCAAACAACGGGTTCATGTCTGACTCGAAGTTTAAGTTCATGTTTGACCTGGCTTCGAATGACGGGTTCATGTCTGACTCGACGTTTACGATCATGTTTGACCTGGTTTCAAACAACGGGTTCATGTCTGACTCGAAGTTTAGGTTCATGTATGACCTTGTTTCAAACGACGGGTTCATGTCTGACTTGATGTTTAGGTTCATGTTTGTCCTGGTTTCAAACAACGGGTTCATGTCTGACTCGAAGTTTAGGTTCATGTTTGACCTAGTTTCAAACAACGGGTTCATGTCTGACTCGAAGTTTAGGTTCATGTTTGACCTGGTTTCAAACAACGGGTTCATGTCTGACTCGAAGTTTAAGTTCATGTTTAACCTGGCTTCAAATGACAGGTTCATGTCTGACTCGAAGTTTAGGTTCATGTTTGACCTGGTTTCAAACAACAGGTTCACGTCTGACTCGAAGTTTAGGTTCATGTTTGACCTGGTTTCAAACAACGGGTTCATGTATGACTCGAAGTTTAGGTTCAGGTTTGACCTGGTTTCAAACGACGGGTTCATGTCTGACTCGAAGCTTAGGTTCATGTTTGACCTGGTTCAAATGACGGGTTCATGTCTGATTCAAAGTTTAGGTTCATGTTTGACCTGGTTTCAAACAACGGGTTCATGTCTGACTCAAAGTTTAGGTTCATGTTTGACCTGGTTTCAAACGACGGGTTCATGTATGACTTGATGTTTAGGTTCATGTTTGACCTGGTTTCAAACAACGGGTTCATGTATGACTCGAAGTTTAGGTTCATGTTTGACCTAGTTTCAAACAATGGGTTCATGTCTGACTCAAAGTTTAGGTTCATGTTTGACCTGGTTTCAAACAACGGGTTCATGTCTGACTCGAAGTTTAAGTTCATGTTTGACCTGGCTTCGAATGACGGGTTCATGTCTGACTCGACGTTTACGATCATGTTTGACCTGGTTTCAAACAACGGGTTCATGTCTGACTCGAAGTTTAGGTTCATGTATGACCTTGTTTCAAACGACGGGTTCATGTCTGACTCGATGTTTAGGTTCATGTTTGACCTGGTTTCAAACAACGGGTTCATGTCTGACTCGAAGTTTAGGTTCATGTTTGACCTAGTTTCAAACAACGGGTTCATGTCTGACTCGAAGTTTAGGTTCATGTTTGACCTGGTTTCAAACAACGGGTTCATGTCTGACTTGATGTTTAGGTTAATGTTTGTCCTGGTTTCAAACAACGGGTTCATGTCTGACTCGAAGTATAGGTTCAGGTTTGACCAGGTTTCAAACAACGGGTTCATGTCTGACTCGAAGTCTAGGTTCATGTTTGACCTGGTTTCAAACAACGGGTTCATGTCTGACTCGAAGTTTAACTTCATGTTTGACCTGGCTTCAAATGACGGGTTCATGTCTGACTCGAAGTTTAGGTTCATGTTTGACCTGGTTTCAAACAACAGGTTAATGTCTGACTCGACGTTTAGGTTCATGTTTAACCTAGTTTCAAACAACGGGTTCATGTCTGACTCAAAGTTTAGGTTTAGGTTTGACCTGGTTTCAAACGATGGGTTCATGTCTGACTCGAAGCTTAGGTTCATGTTTGACCTGGTTCAAATGACGGGTTCATGTCTGACTTGAAGTTTAGGTTCATGTTTGACCTGGTTTCAAACAACTGGTTCATGTCTGACTCGAAGTTTAGTTTCATGTTTGACCTGAGTTCCAACAACGGGTTAATGTCTGACTCGAAGTTTAGGTTCATGTTTGACCTGGTTTCGAACGACGGGTTCATGTCTGACTTGAAGTTTAGGTTCATGTTTGTCCTGGTTTCAAACAACGGGTTCATGTCTGACTCGAAGTTTAGGTTCATGTTTGACCTAGTTTCAAACAACGGGTTCATGTCTGTCTCGAAGTTTAGGTTCATGTTTGACCTGGTTTCAAACAACGGGTTCATGTCTGACTCGAAGTTTAAGTTCATGTTTGACCTGACTTCAAATGACGGGTTCATGTCTGACTCGAAGTTTAGGTTCATGTTTGACCTGGTTTCAAACAACAGGTTCATGTCTGACTCGAAGTTTAGGTTCATGTTTGACCTGGTTTCAAACAACGGGTTCATGTATGACTCGAAGTTTAGGTTCAGGTTTGACCTGGTTTCAAACGACGGGTTCATGTCTGACTCGAAGCTTAGGTTCATGTTTGACCTGGTTCAAATGACGGGTTCATGTCTGATTCGAAGTTTAGGTTCATGTTTGACCTGGTTTCAAACAACGGGTTCATGTCTGACTCAAAGTTTAGGTTCATGTTTGACCTGGTTTCAAACGACGGGTTCATGTATGACTTGATGTTTAGGTTCATGTTTGACCTGGTTTCAAACAACGGGTTCATGTCTGACTCGAAGTTTAGGTTCATGTTTGACCTAGTTTCAAACAATGGGTTCATGTCTGACTCGAAGTTTAGATTCATGTTTGACCTGGTTTCAAACAACGGGTTCATGTCTGACTCGAAGTTTAAGTTCATGTTTGACCTGGCTTTGAATGACGGGTTCATGTCTGACTCGAAGTTTAGGTTCATGTTTGACCTGGTTTCAAACGACGGGTTTATGTCTGACTTGATGTTTAGGTTCATGTTTGTCCTGGTTTCAAACAACGGGTTCATGTCTGACTCGAAGTTTAGGTTCATGTTTGACCTAGTTTCAAACAACGGGTTCATGTCTGACTCGAAGTTTAGGTTCATGTTTGACCTGGTTTCAAACAACGGGTTCATGTCTGACTCGAAGTTTAAGTTCATGTTTAACCTGGCTTCAAATGACAGGTTCATGTCTGACTCGAAGTTTAGGTTCATGTTTGACCTGGTTTCAAACAACAGGTTCACGTCTGACTCGAAGTTTAGGTTCATTTTTGACCTGGTTTCAAACAACGGGTTCATGTATGACTCGAAGTTTATGTTCAGGTTTGACCTGGTTTCAAACGACGGGTTCATGTCTGACTCGAAGCTTAGGTTCATGTTTGACCTGGTTCAAATGACGGGTTCATGTCTGATTCGAAGTTTAGGTTCATGTTTGACCTGGTTTCAAACAACGGGTTCATGTCTGACTCAAAGTTTAGGTTCATGTTTGACCTGGTTTCAAACAACGGGTTCATGTCTGACTCGAAGTTTAGGTTCATGTATGACCTTGTTTCAAACGACGGGTTCATGTCTGACTTGATGTTTAGGTTCATGTTTGTCCTGGTTTCAAACAACGGGTTCATGTCTGACTCGAAGTTTAGGTTCATGTTTGACCTAGTTTCAAACAACGGGTTCATGTCTGACTCAAAGTTTAGGTTCATGTTTGACCTGGTTTCAAACAACGGGTTCATGTCTGACTCGAAGTTTAAGTTCATGTTTAACCTGGCTTCAAATGACAGGTTCATGTCTGACTCGAAGTTTAGGTTCATGTTTGACCTGGTTTCAAACAACAGGTTCACGTCTGACTCGAAGTTTAGGTTCATGTTTGACCTGGTTTCAAACAACGGGTTCATGTATGACTCGAAGTTTAGGTTCAGGTTTGACCTGGTTTCAAACGACGGGTTCATGTCTGACTCGAAGCTTAGGTTCATGTTTGACCTGGTTCAAATGACGGGTTCATGTCTGATTCAAAGTTTAGGTTCATGTTTGACCTGGTTTCAAACAACGGGTTCATGTCTGACTCAAAGTTTAGGTTCATGTTTGACCTGGTTTCAAACGACGGGTTCATGTATGACTTGATGTTTAGGTTCATGTTTGACCTGGTTTCAAACAACGGGTTCATGTATGACTCGAAGTTTAGGTTCATGTTTGACCTAGTTTCAAACAATGGGTTCATGTCTGACTCAAAGTTTAGGTTCATGTTTGACCTGGTTTCAAACAACGGGTTCATGTCTGACTCGAAGTTTAAGTTCATGTTTGACCTGGCTTCGAATGACGGGTTCATGTCTGACTCGACGTTTACGATCATGTTTGACCTGGTTTCAAACAACGGGTTCATGTCTGACTCGAAGTTTAGGTTCATGTATGACCTTGTTTCAAACGACGGGTTCATGTCTGACTCGATGTTTAGGTTCATGTTTGACCTGGTTTCAAACAACGGGTTCATGTCTGACTCGAAGTTTAGGTTCATGTTTGACCTAGTTTCAAACAACGGGTTCATGTCTGACTCGAAGTTTAGGTTCATGTTTGACCTGGTTTCAAACAACGGGTTCATGTCTGACTTGATGTTTAGGTTAATGTTTGTCCTGGTTTCAAACAACGGGTTCATGTCTGACTCGAAGTATAGGTTCAGGTTTGACCAGGTTTCAAACAACGGGTTCATGTCTGACTCGAAGTCTAGGTTCATGTTTGACCTGGTTTCAAACAACGGGTTCATGTCTGACTCGAAGTTTAACTTCATGTTTGACCTGGCTTCAAATGACGGGTTCATGTCTGACTCGAAGTTTAGGTTCATGTTTGACCTGGTTTCAAACAACAGGTTAATGTCTGACTCGACGTTTAGGTTCATGTTTAACCTAGTTTCAAACAACGGGTTCATGTCTGACTCAAAGTTTAGGTTTAGGTTTGACCTGGTTTCAAACGATGGGTTCATGTCTGACTCGAAGCTTAGGTTCATGTTTGACCTGGTTCAAATGACGGGTTCATGTCTGACTTGAAGTTTAGGTTCATGTTTGACCTGGTTTCAAACAACTGGTTCATGTCTGACTCGAAGTTTAGTTTCATGTTTGACCTGAGTTCCAACAACGGGTTAATGTCTGACTCGAAGTTTAGGTTCATGTTTGACCTGGTTTCGAACGACGGGTTCATGTCTGACTTGAAGTTTAGGTTCATGTTTGTCCTGGTTTCAAACAACGGGTTCATGTCTGACTCGAAGTTTAGGTTCATGTTTGACCTAGTTTCAAACAACGGGTTCATGTCTGTCTCGAAGTTTAGGTTCATGTTTGACCTGGTTTCAAACAACGGGTTCATGTCTGACTCGAAGTTTAAGTTCATGTTTGACCTGACTTCAAATGACGGGTTCATGTCTGACTCGAAGTTTAGGTTCATGTTTGACCTGGTTTCAAACAACAGGTTCATGTCTGACTCGAAGTTTAGGTTCATGTTTGACCTGGTTTCAAACAACGGGTTCATGTATGACTCGAAGTTTAGGTTCAGGTTTGACCTGGTTTCAAACGACGGGTTCATGTCTGACTCGAAGCTTAGGTTCATGTTTGACCTGGTTCAAATGACGGGTTCATGTCTGATTCGAAGTTTAGGTTCATGTTTGACCTGGTTTCAAACAACGGGTTCATGTCTGACTCAAAGTTTAGGTTCATGTTTGACCTGGTTTCAAACGACGGGTTCATGTATGACTTGATGTTTAGGTTCATGTTTGACCTGGTTTCAAACAACGGGTTCATGTCTGACTCGAAGTTTAGGTTCATGTTTGACCTAGTTTCAAACAATGGGTTCATGTCTGACTCGAAGTTTAGATTCATGTTTGACCTGGTTTCAAACAACGGGTTCATGTCTGACTCGAAGTTTAAGTTCATGTTTGACCTGGCTTTGAATGACGGGTTCATGTCTGACTCGAAGTTTAGGTTCATGTTTGACCTGGTTTCAAACGACGGGTTTATGTCTGACTTGATGTTTAGGTTCATGTTTGTCCTGGTTTCAAACAACGGGTTCATGTCTGACTCGAAGTTTAGGTTCATGTTTGACCTAGTTTCAAACAACGGGTTCATGTCTGACTCGAAGTTTAGGTTCATGTTTGACCTGGTTTCAAACAACGGGTTCATGTCTGACTCGAAGTTTAAGTTCATGTTTAACCTGGCTTCAAATGACAGGTTCATGTCTGACTCGAAGTTTAGGTTCATGTTTGACCTGGTTTCAAACAACAGGTTCACGTCTGACTCGAAGTTTAGGTTCATTTTTGACCTGGTTTCAAACAACGGGTTCATGTATGACTCGAAGTTTATGTTCAGGTTTGACCTGGTTTCAAACGACGGGTTCATGTCTGACTCGAAGCTTAGGTTCATGTTTGACCTGGTTCAAATGACGGGTTCATGTCTGATTCGAAGTTTAGGTTCATGTTTGACCTGGTTTCAAACAACGGGTTCATGTCTGACTCAAAGTTTAGGTTCATGTTTGACCTGGTTTCAAACGACGGGTTCATGTATGACTTGATGTTTAGGTTCATGTTTGACCTGGTTTCAAACAACGGGTTCATGTCTGACTCGAAGTTTAGGTTCATGTTTGACCTAGTTTCAAACAATGGGTTCATGTCTGACTCGAAGTTTAGATTCATGTTTGACCTGGTTTCAAACAACGGGTTCATGTCTGACTCGAAGTTTAAGTTCATGTTTGACCTGGCTTTGAATGACGGGTTCATGTCTGACTCGAAGTTTAGGTTCATGTTTGACCTGGTTTCAAACGACGGGTTCATGTCTGACTTGATGTTTAGGTTCATGTTTGTCCTGGTTTCAAACAACGGGTTCATGTCTGACTCGAAGTTTAGGTTCATGTTTGACCTAGTTTCAAACAACGGGTTCATGTCTGACTCGAAGTTTAGGTTCATGTTTGACCTGGTTTCAAACAACGGGTTCATGTCTGACTCGAAGTTTAAGTTCATGTTTAACCTGGCTTCAAATGACAGGTTCATGTCTGACTCGAAGTTTAGGTTCATGTTTGACCTGGTTTCAAACAACAGGTTCACGTCTGACTCGAAGTTTAGGTTCATGTTTGACCTGGTTTCAAACAACGGGTTCATGTATGACTCGAAGTTTAGGTTCAGGTTTGACCTGGTTTCAAACGACGGGTTCATGTCTGACTCGAAGCTTAGGTTCATGTTTGACCTGGTTCAAATGACGGGTTCATGTCTGATTCAAAGTTTAGGTTCATGTTTGACCTGGTTTCAAACAACGGGTTCATGTCTGACTCAAAGTTTAGGTTCATGTTTGACCTGGTTTCAAACGACGGGTTCATGTATGACTTGATGTTTAGGTTCATGTTTGACCTGGTTTCAAACAACGGGTTCATGTATGACTCGAAGTTTAGGTTCATGTTTGACCTAGTTTCAAACAATGGGTTCATGTCTGACTCGAAGTTTAGGTTCATGTTTGACCTGGTTTCAAACAACGGGTTCATGTCTGACTCGAAGTTTAAGTTCATGTTTGACCTGGCTTCGAATGACGGGTTCATGTCTGACTCGACGTTTACGATCATGTTTGACCTGGTTTCAAACAACGGGTTCATGTCTGACTCGAAGTTTAGGTTCATGTATCACCTTGTTTCAAACGACGGGTTCATGTCTGACTCGATGTTTAGGTTCATGTTTGACCTGGTTTCAAACAACGGGTTCATGTCTGACTCGAAGTTTAGGTTCATGTTTGACCTAGTTTCAAACAACGGGTTCATGTCTGACTCGATGTTTAGGTTCATGTTTGACCTGGTTTCAAACAACGGGTTCATGTCTGACTTGATGTTTAGGTTAATGTTTGTCCTGGTTTCAAACAACGGGTTCATGTCTGACTCGAAGTTTAGGTTCATGTTTGACCAGGTTTCAAACAACGGGTTCATGTCTGACTCGAAGTCTAGGTTCATGTTTGACTTGGTTTCAAACAACGGGTTCATGTCTGACTCGAAGTTTAACTTCATGTTTGACCTGGCTTCAAATGACGGGTTCATGTCTGACTCGAAGTTTAGGTTCATGTTTGACCTGGTTTCAAACAACAGGTTCATGTATGACTCGACGTTTAGGTTCATGTTTAACCTAGTTTCAAACAACGGGTTCATGTCTGACTCAAAGTTTAGGTTTAGGTTTGACCTGGTTTCAAACGATGGGTTCATGTCTGACTCGAAGCTTAGGTTCATGTTTGACCTGGTTCAAATGACGGGTTCATGTCTGACTTGAAGTTTAGGTTCATGTTTGACCTGGTTTCAAACAACTGGTTCATGTCTGACTTGAAGTTTAGTTTCATGTTTGACCTGAGTTCCAACAACGGGTTAATGTCTGACTCGAAGTTTAGGTTCATGTTTGACCTGGTTTCGAACGACGGGTTCATGTCTGACTTGAAGTTTAGGTTCATGTTTGTCCTGGTTTCAAACAACGGGTTCATGTCTGACTCGAAGTTTAGGTTCATGTTTGACCTAGTTTCAAACAACGGGTTCATGTCTGTCTCGAAGTTTAGGTTCATGTTTGACCTGGTTTCAAACAACGGGTTCATGTCTGACTCGAAGTTTAAGTTCATGTTTGACCTGACTTCAAATGACGGGTTCATGTCTGACTCGAAGTTTAGGTTCATGTTTGACCTGGTTTCAAACAACAGGTTCATGTCTGACTCGAAGTTTAGGTTCATGTTTGACCTGGTTTCAAACAACGGGTTCATGTATGACTCGAAGTTTAGGTTCAGGTTTGACCTGGTTTCAAACGACGGGTTCATGTCTGACTCGAAGCTTAGGTTCATGTTTGACCTGGTTCAAATGACGGGTTCATGTCTGATTCGAAGTTTAGGTTCATGTTTGACCTGGTTTCAAACAACGGGTTCATGTCTGACTCAAAGTTTAGGTTCATGTTTGACCTGGTTTCAAACGACGGGTTCATGTATGACTTGATGTTTAGGTTCATGTTTGACCTGGTTTCAAACAACGGGTTCATGTCTGACTCGAAGTTTAGGTTCATGTTTGACCTAGTTTCAAACAATGGGTTCATGTCTGACTCGAAGTTTAGATTCATGTTTGACCTGGTTTCAAACAACGGGTTCATGTCTGACTCGAAGTTTAAGTTCATGTTTGACCTGGCTTTGAATGACGGGTTCATGTCTGACTCGAAGTTTAGGTTCATGTTTGACCTGGTTTCAAACGACGGGTTTATGTCTGACTTGATGTTTAGGTTCATGTTTGTCCTGGTTTCAAACAACGGGTTCATGTCTGACTCGAAGTTTAGGTTCATGTTTGACCTAGTTTCAAACAACGGGTTCATGTCTGACTCGAAGTTTAGGTTCATGTTTGACCTGGTTTCAAACAACGGGTTCATGTCTGACTCGAAGTTTAAGTTCATGTTTAACCTGGCTTCAAATGACAGGTTCATGTCTGACTCGAAGTTTAGGTTCATGTTTGACCTGGTTTTAAACAACAGGTTCACGTCTGACTCGAAGTTTAGGTTCATGTTTGACCTGGTTTCAAACAACGGGTTCATGTATGACTCGAAGTTTAGGTTCAGGTTTGACCTGGTTTCAAACGACGGGTTCATGTCTGACTCGAAGCTTAGGTTCATGTTTGACCTGGTTCAAATGACGGGTTCATGTCTGATTCGAAGTTTAGGTTCATGTTTGACCTGGTTTCAAACAACGGGTTCATGTCTGACTCAAAGTTTAGGTTCATGTTTGACCTGGTTTCAAACGACGGGTTCATGTATGACTTGATGTTTAGGTTCATGTTTGACCTGGTTTCAAACAACGGGTTCATGTCTGACTCGAAGTTTAGGTTCATGTTTGACCTAGTTTCAAACAATGGGTTCATGTCTGACTCGAAGTTTAGATTCATGTTTGACCTGGTTTCAAACAACGGGTTCATGTCTGACTCGAAGTTTAAGTTCATGTTTGACCTGGCTTTGAATGACGGGTTCATGTCTGACTCGAAGTTTAGGTTCATGTTTGACCTGGTTTCAAACGACGGGTTCATGTCTGACTTGATGTTTAGGTTCATGTTTGTCCTGGTTTCAAACAACGGGTTCATGTCTGACTCGATGTTTAGGTTCATGTTTGACCTAGTTTCAAACAACGGGTTCATGTCTGACTCGAAGTTTAGGTTCATGTTTGACCTGGTTTCAAACAACGGGTTCATGTCTGACTCGAAGTTTAAGTTCATGTTTAACCTGGCTTCAAATGACAGGTTCATGTCTGACTCGAAGTTTAGGTTCATGTTTGACCTGGTTTCAAACAACAGGTTCACGTCTGACTCGAAGTTTAGGTTCATGTTTGACCTGGTTTCAAACAACGGGTTCATGTATGACTAGAAGTTTAGGTTCAGGTTTGACCTGGTTTCAAACGACGGGTTCATGTCTGACTCGAAGCTTAGGTTCATGTTTGACCTGGTTCAAATGACGGGTTCATGTCTGATTCAAAGTTTAGGTTCATGTTTGACCTGGTTTCAAACAACGGGTTCATGTCTGACTCAAAGTTTAGGTTCATGTTTGACCTGGTTTCAAACGACGGGTTCATGTATGACTTGATGTTTAGGTTCATGTTTGACCTGGTTTCAAACAACGGGTTCATGTATGACTCGAAGTTTAGGTTCATGTTTGACCTAGTTTCAAACAATGGGTTCATGTCTGACTCGAAGTTTAGGTTCATGTTTGACCTGGTTTCAAACAACGGGTTCATGTCTGACTCGAAGTTTAAGTTCATGTTTGACCTGGCTTCGAATGACGGGTTCATGTCTGACTCGACGTTTACGATCATGTTTGACCTGGTTTCAAACAACGGGTTCATGTCTGACTCGAAGTTTAGGTTCATGTATCACCTTGTTTCAAACGACGGGTTCATGTCTGACTCGATGTTTAGGTTCATGTTTGACCTGGTTTCAAACAACGGGTTCATGTCTGACTCGAAGTTTAGGTTCATGTTTGACCTAGTTTCAAACAACGGGTTCATGTCTGACTCGATGTTTAGGTTCATGTTTGACCTGGTTTCAAACAACGGGTTCATGTCTGACTTGATGTTTAGGTTAATGTTTGTCCTGGTTTCAAACAACGGGTTCATGTCTGACTCGAAGTTTAGGTTCATGTTTGACCAGGTTTCAAACAACGGGTTCATGTCTGACTCGAAGTCTAGGTTCATGTTTGACCTGGTTTCAAACAACGGGTTCATGTCTGACTCGAAGTTTAACTTCATGTTTGACCTGGCTTCAAATGACGGGTTCATGTCTGACTCGAAGTTTAGGTTCATGTTTGACCTGGTTTCAAACAACAGGTTCATGTCTGACTCGACGTTTAGGTTCATGTTTAACCTAGTTTCAAACAACGGGTTCATGTCTGACTCAAAGTTTAGGTTTAGGTTTGACCTGGTTTCAAACGATGGGTTCATGTCTGACTCGAAGCTTAGGTTCATGTTTGACCTGGTTCAAATGACGGGTTCATGTCTGACTCGAAGTTTAGTTTCATGTTTGACCTGAGTTCCAACAACGGGTTAATGTCTGACTCGAAGTTTAGGTTCATGTTTGACCTGGTTTCGAACGACGGGTTCATGTCTGACTTGAAGTTTAGGTTCATGTTTGTCCTGGTTTCAAACAACGGGTTCATGTCTGACTCGAAGTTTAGGTTCATGTTTGACCTAGTTTCAAACAACGGGTTCATGTCTGTCTCGAAGTTTAGGTTCATGTTTGACCTGGTTTCAAACAACGGGTTCATGTCTGACTCGAAGTTTAAGTTCATGTTTGACCTGACTTCAAATGACGGGTTCATGTCTGACTCGAAGTTTAGGTTCATGTTTGACCTGGTTTCAAACAACAGGTTCATGTCTGACTCGAAGTTTAGGTTCATGTTTGACCTAGTTTCAAACAACGGGTTCATGTATGACTTGAAGTTTAGGTTCAGGTTTGACCTGGTTTCAAACGACGGGTTCATGTCTGACTCGAAGCTTAGGTTCATGTTTGACCTGGTTCAAATGACGGGTTCATGTCTGATTCGAAGTTTAGGTTCATGTTTGACCTGGTTTCAAACAACGGGTTCATGTCTGACTCAAAGTTTAGGTTCATGTTTGACCTGGTTTCAAACGACGGGTTCATGTATGACTTGATGTTTAGGTTCATGTTTGACCTGGTTTCAAACAACGGGTTCATGTCTGGCTCGAAGTTTAGGTTCATGTTTGACCTAGTTTCAAACAATGGGTTCATGTCTGACTCGAAGTTTAGATTCATGTTTGACCTGGTTTCAAACAACGGGTTCATGTCTGACTCGAAGTTTAAGTTCATGTTTGACCTGGCTTTGAATGACGGGTTCATGTCTGACTCGAAGTTTAGGTTCATGTTTGACCTGGTTTCAAACGACGGGTTCATGTCTGACTTGATGTTTAGGTTCATGTTTGTCCTGGTTTCAAACAACGGGTTCATGTCTGACTCGAAGTTTAAGTTCATGTTTGACCTGACTTCAAATGACGGGTTCATGTCTGACTCGAAGTTTAGGTTCATGTTTGACCTGGTTTCAAACAACAGGTTCATGTCTGACTCGAAGTTTAGGTTCATGTTTGACCTAGTTTCAAACAACGGGTTCATGTATGACTTGAAGTTTAGGTTCAGGTTTGACCTGGTTTCAAACGACGGGTTCATGTCTGACTCGAAGCTTAGGTTCATGTTTGACCTGGTTCAAATGACGGGTTCATGTCTGATTCGAAGTTTAGGTTCATGTTTGACCTGGTTTCAAACAACGGGTTCATGTCTGACTTGATGTTTAGGTTAATGTTTGTCCTGGTTTCAAACAACGGGTTCATGTCTGACTCGAAGTTTAGGTTCATGTTTGACCAGGTTTCAAACAACGGGTTCATGTCTGACTCGAAGTCTAGGTTCATGTTTGACCTGGTTTCAAACAACGGGTTCATGTCTGACTCGAAGTTTAACTTCATGTTTGACCTGGCTTCAAATGACGGGTTCATGTCTGACTCGAAGTTTAGGTTCATGTTTGACCTGGTTTCAAACAACAGGTTCATGTCTGACTCGACGTTTAGGTTCATGTTTAACCTAGTTTCAAACAACGGGTTCATGTCTGACTCAAAGTTTAGGTTTAGGTTTGACCTGGTTTCAAACGATGGGTTCATGTCTGACTCGAAGCTTAGGTTCATGTTTGACCTGGTTCAAATGACGGGTTCATGTCTGACTTGAAGTTTAGGTTCATGTTTGACCTGGTTTCAAACAACTGGTTCATGTCTGACTCGAAGTTTAGTTTCATGTTTGACCTGAGTTCCAACAACGGGTTAATGTCTGACTCGAAGTTTAGGTTCATGTTTGACCTGGTTTCGAACGACGGGTTCATGTCTGACTTGAAGTTTAGGTTCATGTTTGTCCTGGTTTCAAACAACGGGTTCATGTCTGACTCGAAGTTTAGGTTCATGTTTGACCTAGTTTCAAACAACGGGTTCATGTCTGTCTCGAAGTTTAGGTTCATGTTTGACCTGGTTTCAAACAACGGGTTCATGTCTGACTCGAAGTTTAAGTTCATGTTTGACCTGACTTCAAATGACGGGTTCATGTCTGACTCGAAGTTTAGGTTCATGTTTGACCTGGTTTCAAACAACAGGTTCATGTCTGACTCGAAGTTTAGGTTCATGTTTGACCTAGTTTCAAACAACGGGTTCATGTATGACTTGAAGTTTAGGTTCAGGTTTGACCTGGTTTCAAACGACGGGTTCATGTCTGACTCGAAGCTTAGGTTCATGTTTGACCTGGTTCAAATGACGGGTTCATGTCTGATTCGAAGTTTAGGTTCATGTTTGACCTGGTTTCAAACAACGGGTTCATGTCTGACTCAAAGTTTAGGTTCATGTTTGACCTGGTTTCAAACGACGGGTTCATGTATGACTTGATGTTTAGGTTCATGTTTGACCTGGTTTCAAACAACGGGTTCATGTCTGGCTCGAAGTTTAGGTTCATGTTTGACCTAGTTTCAAACAATGGGTTTATGTCTGACTCGAAGTTTAGATTCATGTTTGACCTGGTTTCAAACAACGGGTTCATGTCTGACTCGAAGTTTAAGTTCATGTTTGACCTGGCTTTGAATGACGGGTTCATGTCTGACTCGAAGTTTAGGTTCATGTTTGACCTGGTTTCAAACGACGGGTTCATGTCTGACTTGATGTTTAGGTTCATGTTTGTCCTGGTTTCAAACAACGGGTTCATGTCTGACTCGAAGTTTAGGTTCATGTTTGACCTAGTTTCAAACAACGGGTTCATGTCTGACTCGAAGTTTAGGTTCATGTTTGACCTGGTTTCAAACAACGGGTTCATGTCTGACTCGAAGTTTAAGTTCATGTTTAACCTGGCTTCAAATGACAGGTTCATGTCTGACTCGAAGTTTAGGTTCATGTTTGACCTGGTTTCAAACAACAGGTTCACGTCTGACTCGAAGTTTAGGTTCATGTTTGACCTGGTTTCAAACAACGGGTTCATGTATGACTCGAAGTTTAGGTTCAGGTTTGACCTGGTTTCAAAAGACGGGTTCATGTCTGACTCGAAGCTTAGGTTCATGTTTGACCTGGTTCAAATGACGGGTTCATGTCTGATTCAAAGTTTAGGTTCATGTTTGACCTGGTTTCAAACAACGGGTTCATGTCTGACTCAAAGTTTAGGTTCATGTTTGACCTGGTTTCAAACGACGGGTTCATGTATGACTTGATGTTTAGGTTCATGTTTGACCTGGTTTCAAACAATGGGTTCATGTCTGACTCGAAGTTTAGGTTCATGTTTGACCTGGTTTCAAACAACGGGTTCATGTCTGACTCGAAGTTTAAGTTCATGTTTGACCTGGCTTCGAATGACGGGTTCATGTCTGACTCGACGTTTACGATCATGTTTGACCTGGTTTCAAACAACAGGTTCATGTCTGACTCGAAGTTTAGGTTCATGTATGACCTTGTTTCAAACGACGGGTTCATGTCTGACTCGATGTTTAGGTTCATGTTTGACCTGGTTTCAAACAACGGGTTCATGTCTGACTCGAAGTTTAGGTTCATGTTTGACCTAGTTTCAAACAACGGGTTCATGTCTGACTGGAAGTTTAGGTTCATGTTTGACCTGGTTTCAAACAACGGGTTCATGTCTGACTTGATGTTTAGGTTAATGTTTGTCCTGGTTTCAAACAACGGGTTCATGTCTGACTCGAAGTTTAGGTTCATGTTTGACCAGGTTTCAAACAACGGGTTCATGTCTGACTCGAAGTCTAGGTTCATGTTTGACCTGGTTTCAAACAACGGGTTCATGTCTGACTCGAAGTTTAACTTCATGTTTGACCTGGCTTCAAATGACGGGTTCATGTCTGACTCGAAGTTTAGGTTCATGTTTGACCTGGTTTCAAACAACAGGTTCATGTCTGACTCGACGTTTAGGTTCATGTTTAACCTAGTTTCAAACAACGGGTTCATGTCTGACTCAAAGTTTAGGTTTAGGTTTGACCTGGTTTCAAACGATGGGTTCATGTCTGACTCGAAGCTTAGGTTCATGTTTGACCTGGTTCAAATGACGGGTTCATGTCTGACTTGAAGTTTAGGTTCATGTTTGACCTGGTTTCAAACAACTGGTTCATGTCTGACTCGAAGTTTAGTTTCATGTTTGTCCTGAGTTCCAACAACGGGTTAATGTCTGACTCGAAGTTTAGGTTCATGTTTGACCTGGTTTCGAACGACGGGTTCATGTCTGACTCGAAGTCTAGGTTCATGTTTGACCTGGTTTCAAACAACGGGTTCATGTCTGACTCGAAGTTTAACTTCATGTTTGACCTGGCTTCAAATGACGGGTTCATGTCTGACTTGAAGTTTAGGTTCATGTTTGTCCTGGTTTCAAACAACGGGTTCATGTCTGACTCGAAGTTTAGGTTCATGTTTGACCTAGTTTTAAACAACGGGTTCATGTCTGTCTCGAAGTTTAGGTTCATGTTTGACCTGGTTTCAAACAACGGGTTCATGTCTGACTCGAAGTTTAAGTTCATGTTTGACCTGACTTCAAATGACGGGTTCATGTCTGACTCGAAGTTTAGGTTCATGTTTGACCTGGTTTCAAACAACAGGTTCATGTCTGACTCGAAGTTTAGGTTCATGTTTGACCTGGTTTCAAACAACGGGTTCATGTATGACTCGAAGTTTAGGTTCAGGTTTGACCTGGTTTCAAACGACGGGTTCATGTCTGACTCGAAGCTTAGGTTCATGTTTGACCTGGTTCAAATGACGGGTTCATGTCTGATTCGAAGTTTAGGTTCATGTTTGACCTGGTTTCAAACAACGGGTTCATGTCTGACTCAAAGTTTAGGTTCATGTTTGACCTGGTTTCAAACGACGGGTTCATGTATGACTTGATGTTTAGGTTCATGTTTGACCTAGTTTCAAACAATGGGTTCATGTCTGACTCGAAGTTTAGATTCATGTTTGACCTGGTTTCAAACAACGGGTTCATGTCTGACTCGAAGTTTAAGTTCATGTTTGACCTGGCTTTGAATGACGGGTTCATGTCTGACTCGAAGTTTAGGTTCATGTTTGACCTGGTTTCAAACGACGGGTTCATGTCTGACTTGATGTTTAGGTTCATGTTTGTCCTGGTTTCAAACAACAGGTTCATGTCTGACTCGAAGTTTAGGTTCATGTTTGACCTAGTTTCAAACAACGGGTTCATGTCTGACTCGAAGTTTAGGTTCATGTTTGACCTGGTTTCAAACAACGGGTTCATGTCTGACTCGAAGTTTAAGTTCATGTTTAACCTGGCTTCAAATGACAGGTTCATGTCTGACTCGAAGTTTAGGTTCATGTTTGACCTGGTTTCAAACAACAGGTTCACGTCTGACTCGAAGTTTAGGTTCATGTATGACCTTGTTTCAAACGACGGGTTCATGTCTGACTCGATGTTTAGGTTCAGGTTTGACCTGGTTTCAAACGACGGGTTCATGTCTGACTCGAAGCTTAGGTTCATGTTTGACCTAGTTTCAAACAACGGGTTCATGTCTGACTGGAAGTTTAGGTTCATGTTTGACCTGGTTTCAAACAACGGGTTCATGTCTGACTTGATGTTTAGGTTAATGTTTGTCCTGGTTTCAAACAACGGGTTCATGTCTGACTCGAAGTTTAGGTTCATGTTTGACCAGGTTTCAAACAACGGATTCATGTCTGACTCGAAGTCTAGGTTCATGTTTGACCTGGTTTCAAACAACGGGTTCATGTCTGACTCGAAGTTTAACTTCATGTTTGACCTGGCTTCAAATGACGGGTTCATGTCTGACTCGAACTTTAGGTTCATGTTTGACCTGGTTTCAAACAACAGGTTCATGTCTGACTCGACGTTTAGGTTCATGTTTAACCTAGTTTCAAACAACGGGTTCATGTCTGACTCAAAGTTTAGGTTTAGGTTTGACCTGGTTTCAAACGATGGGTTCATGTCTGACTCGAAGCTTAGGTTCATGTTTGACCTGGTTCAAATGACGGGTTCATGTCTGACTTGAAGTTTAGGTTCATGTTTGACCTGGTTTCAAACAACTGGTTCATGTCTGACTCGAAGTTTAGTTTCATGTTTGACCTGAGTTCCAACAACGGGTTAATGTCTGACTCGAAGTTTAGGTTCATGTTTGACCTGGTTTCGAACGACGGGTTCATGTCTGACTCGAAGTCTAGGTTCATGTTTGACCTGGTTTCAAACAACGGGTTCATGTCTGACTCGAAGTTTAACTTCATGTTTGACCTGGCTTCAAATGACGGGTTCATGTCTGACTCGAAGTTTAGGTTCATGTTTGACCTGGTTTCAAACAACAGGTTCATGTCTGACTCGACGTTTAGGTTCATGTTTAACCTAGTTTCAAACAACGGGTTCATGTCTGACTCAAAGTTTAGGTTTAGGTTTGACCTGGTTTCAAACGATGGGTTCATGTCTGACTCGAAGCTTAGGTTCATGTTTGACCTGGTTCAAATGACGGGTTCATGTCTGACTTGAAGTTTAGGTTCATGTTTGACCTGGTTTCAAACAACTGGTTCATGTCTGACTCGAAGTTTAGTTTCATGTTTGACCTGAGTTCCAACAACGGGTTAATGTCTGACTCGAAGTTTAGGTTCATGTTTGACCTGGTTTCGAACGACGGGTTCATGTCTGACTTGAAGTTTAGGTTCATGTTTGTCCTGGTTTCAAACAACGGGTTCATGTCTGACTCGAAGTTTAGGTTCATGTTTGACCTAGTTTCAAACAACGGGTTCATGTCTGTCTCGAAGTTTAGGTTCATGTTTGACCTGGTTTCAAACAACGGGTTCATGTCTGACTCGAAGTTTAAGTTCATGTTTGACCTGACTTCAAATGACGGGTTCATGTCTGACTCGAAGTTTAGGTTCATGTTTGACCTGGTTTCAAACAACAGGTTCATGTCTGACTCGAAGTTTAGGTTCATGTTTGACCTGGTTTCAAACAACGGGTTCATGTATGACTCGAAGTTTAGGTTCAGGTTTGACCTGGTTTCAAACGACGGGTTCATGTCTGACTCGAAGCTTAGGTTCATGTTTGACCTGGTTCAAATGACGGGTTCATGTCTGATTCGAAGTTTAGGTTCATGTTTGACCTGGTTTCAAACAACGGGTTCATGTCTGACTCAAAGTTTAGGTTCATGTTTGACCTGGTTTCAAACGACGGGTTCATGTATGACTTGATGTTTAGGTTCATGTTTGACCTGATTTCAAACAACGGGTTCATGTCTGACTCGAAGTTTAGGTTCATGTTTGACCTAGTTTCAAACAATGGGTTCATGTCTGACTCGAAGTTTAGATTCATGTTTGACCTGGTTTCAAACAACGGGTTCATGTCTGACTCGAAGTTTAAGTTCATGTTTGACCTGGCTTTGAATGACGGGTTCATGTCTGACTCGAAGTTTAGATTCATGTTTGACCTGGTTTCAAACAACGGGTTCATGTCTGACTCGAAGTTTAAGTTCATGTTTGACCTGGCTTCGAATGACGGGTTCATGTCTGACTCGACGTTTACGATCATGTTTGACCTGGTTTCAAACAACGGGTTCATGTCTGACTCGAAGTTTAGGTTCATGTATGACCTTGTTTCAAACGACGGGTTCATGTCTGACTCGATGTTTAGGTTCATGTTTGACCTGGTTTCAAACAACGGGTTCATGTCTGACTCGAAGTTTAGGTTCATGTTTGACCTAGTTTCAAACAACGGGTTCATGTCTGACTGGAAGTTTAGGTTCATGTTTGACCTGGTTTCAAACAACGGGTTCATGTCTGACTTGATGTTTAGGTTAATGTTTGTCCTGGTTTCAAACAACGGGTTCATGTCTGACTCGAAGTTTAGGTTCATGTTTGACCAGGTTTCAAACAACGGGTTCATGTCTGACTCGAAGTCTAGGTTCATGTTTGACCTGGTTTCAAACAACGGGTTCATGTCTGACTCGAAGTTTAACTTCATGTTTGACCTGGCTTCAAATGACGGGTTCATGTCTGACTCGAAGTTTAGGTTCATGTTTGACCTGGTTTCAAACAACAGGTTCATGTCTGACTCGACGTTTAGGTTCATGTTTAACCTAGTTTCAAACAACGGGTTCATGTCTGACTCAAAGTTTAGGTTTAGGTTTGACCTGGTTTCAAACGATGGGTTCATGTCTGACTCGAAGCTTAGGTTCATGTTTGACCTGGTTCAAATGACGGGTTCATGTCTGACTTGAAGTTTAGGTTCATGTTTGACCTGGTTTCAAACAACTGGTTCATGTCTGACTCGAAGTTTAGTTTCATGTTTGACCTGAGTTCCAACAACGGGTTAATGTCTGACTCGAAGTTTAGGTTCATGTTTGACCTGGTTTCGAACGACGGGTTCATGTCTGACTCGAAGTCTAGGTTCATGTTTGACCTGGTTTCAAACAACGGGTTCATGTCTGACTCGAAGTTTAACTTCATGTTTGACCTGGCTTCAAATGACGGGTTCATGTCTGACTCGAAGTTTAGGTTCATGTTTGACCTGGTTTCAAACAACAGGTTCATGTCTGACTCGACGTTTAGGTTCATGTTTAACCTAGTTTCAAACAACGGGTTCATGTCTGACTCAAAGTTTAGGTTTAGGTTTGACCTGGTTTCAAACGATGGGTTCATGTCTGACTCGAAGCTTAGGTTCATGTTTGACCTGGTTCAAATGACGGGTTCATGTCTGACTTGAAGTTTAGGTTCATGTTTGACCTGGTTTCAAACAACTGGTTCATGTCTGACTCGAAGTTTAGTTTCATGTTTGACCTGAGTTCCAACAACGGGTTAATGTCTGACTCGAAGTTTAGGTTCATGTTTGACCTGGTTTCGAACGACGGGTTCATGTCTGACTTGAAGTTTAGGTTCATGTTTGTCCTGGTTTCAAACAACGGGTTCATGTCTGACTCGAAGTTTAGGTTCATGTTTGACCTAGTTTCAAACAACGGGTTCATGTCTGTCTCGAAGTTTAGGTTCATGTTTGACCTGGTTTCAAACAACGGGTTCATGTCTGACTCGAAGTTTAAGTTCATGTTTGACCTGACTTCAAATGACGGGTTCATGTCTGACTCGAAGTTTAGGTTCATGTTTGACCTGGTTTCAAACAACAGGTTCATGTCTGACTCGAAGTTTAGGTTCATGTTTGACCTGGTTTCAAACAACGGGTTCATGTATGACTCGAAGTTTAGGTTCAGGTTTGACCTGGTTTCAAACGACGGGTTCATGTCTGACTCGAAGCTTAGGTTCATGTTTGACCTGGTTCAAATGACGGGTTCATGTCTGATTCGAAGTTTAGGTTCATGTTTGACCTGGTTTCAAACAACGGGTTCATGTCTGACTCAAAGTTTAGGTTCATGTTTGACCTGGTTTCAAACGACGGGTTCATGTATGACTTGATGTTTAGGTTCATGTTTGACCTGGTTTCAAACAACGGGTTCATGTCTGACTCGAAGTTTAGGTTCATGTTTGACCTAGTTTCAAACAATGGGTTCATGTCTGACTCGAAGTTTAGATTCATGTTTGACATGGTTTCAAACAACGGGTTCATGTCTGACTCGAAGTTTAAGTTCATGTTTGACCTGGCTTTGAATGACGGGTTCATGTCTGACTCGAAGTTTAGGTTCATGTTTGACCTGGTTTCAAACGACGGGTTCATGTCTGACTTGATGTTTAGGTTCATGTTTGTCCTGGTTTCAAACAACGGGTTCATGTCTGACTCGAAGTTTAGGTTCATGTTTGACCTAGTTTCAAACAACGGGTTCATGTCTGACTCGAAGTTTAGGTTCATGTTTGACCTGGTTTCAAACAACGGGTTCATGTCTGACTCGAAGTTTAAGTTCATGTTTAACCTGGCTTCAAATGACAGGTTCATGTCTGACTCGAAGTTTAGGTTCATTATTGACCTGGTTTCAAACAACAGGTTCACGTCTGACTCGAAGTTTAGGTTCATGTTTGACCTGGTTTCAAACAACGGGTTCATGTATGACTCGAAGTTTAGGTTCAGGTTTGACCTGGTTTCAAACGACGGGTTCATGTCTGACTCGAAGCTTAGGTTCATGTTTGACCTGGTTCAAATGACGGGTTCATGTCTGATTCAAAGTTTTGGTTCATGTTTGACCTGGTTTCAAACAACGGGTTCATGTCTGACTCAAAGTTTAGGTTCATGTTTGACCTGGTTTCAAACGACGGGTTCATGTATGACTTGATGTTTAGGTTCATGTTTGACCTGGTTTCAAACAACGGGTTCATGTATGACTCGAAGTTTAGGTTCATGTTTGACCTAGTTTCAAACAATGGGTTCATGTCTGACTCGAAGTTTAGGTTCATGTTTGACCTGGTTTCAAACAACGGGTTCATGTCTGACTCGAAGTTTAAGTTCATGTTTGACCTGGCTTCGAATGACGGGTTCATGTCTGACTCGACGTTTACGATCATGTTTGACCTGGTTTCAAACAACGGGTTCATGTCTGACTCGAAGTTTAGGTTCATGTATGACCTTGTTTCAAACGACGGGTTCATGTCTGACTCGATGTTTAGGTTCATGTTTGACCTGGTTTCAAACAACGGGTTCATGTCTGACTCGAAGTTTAGGTTCATGTTTGACCTAGTTTCAAACAACGGGTTCATGTCTGACTGGAAGTTTAGGTTCATGTTTGACCTGGTTTCAAACAACGGGTTCATGTCTGACTTGATGTTTAGGTTAATGTTTGTCCTGGTTTCAAACAACGGGTTCATGTCTGACTCGAAGTTTAGGTTCATGTTTGACCAGGTTTCAAACAACGGGTTCATGTCTGACTCGAAGTCTAGGTTCATGTTTGACCTGGTTTCAAACAACGGGTTCATGTCTGACTCGAAGTTTAACTTCATGTTTGACCTGGCTTCAAATGACGGGTTCATGTCTGACTCGAAGTTTAGGTTCATGTTTGACCTGGTTTCAAACAACAGGTTCATGTCTGACTCGACGTTTAGGTTCATGTTTAACCTAGTTTCAAACAACGGGTTCATGTCTGACTCAAAGTTTAGGTTTAGGTTTGACCTGGTTTCAAACGATGGGTTCATGTCTGACTCGAAGCTTAGGTTCATGTTTGACCTGGTTCAAATGACGGGTTCATGTCTGACTTGAAGTTTAGGTTCATGTTTGACCTAGTTTCAAACAACTGGTTCATGTCTGACTCGAAGTTTAGTTTCATGTTTGACCTGAGTTCCAACAACGGGTTAATGTCTGACTCGAAGTTTAGGTTCATGTTTGACCTGGTTTCGAACGACGGGTTCATGTCTGACTTGAAGTTTAGGTTCATGTTTGTCCTGGTTTCAAACAACGGGTTCATGTCTGACTCGAAGTTTAGGTTCATGTTTGACCTAGTTTCAAACAACGGGTTCATGTCTGTCTCGAAGTTTAGGTTCATGTTTGACCTGGTTTCAAACAACGGGTTCATGTCTGACTCGAAGTTTAAGTTCATGTTTGACCTGACTTCAAATGACGGGTTCATGTCTGACTCGAAGTTTAGGTTCATGTTTGACCTGGTTTCAAACAACAGGTTCATGTCTGACTCGAAGTTTAGGTTCATGTTTGACCTGGTTTCAAACAACGGGTTCATGTATGACTCGAAGTTTAGGTTCAGGTTTGACCTGGTTTCAAACGACGGGTTCATGTCTGACTCGAAGCTTAGGTTCATGTTTGACCTGGTTCAAATGACGGGTTCATGTCTGATTCGAAGTTTAGGTTCATGTTTGACCTGGTTTCAAACAACGGGTTCATGTCTGACTCAAAGTTTAGGTTCATGTTTGACCTGGTTTCAAACGACGGGTTCATGTATGACTTGATGTTTAGGTTCATGTTTGACCTGGTTTCAAACAACGGGTTCATGTCTGACTCGAAGTTTAGGTTCATGTTTGACCTAGTTTCAAACAATGGGTTCATGTCTGACTCGAAGTTTAGATTCATGTTTGACCTGGTTTCAAACAACGGGTTCATGTCTGACTCGAAGTTTAAGTTCATGTTTGACCTGGCTTTGAATGACGGGTTCATGTCTGACTCGACGTTTACGATCATGTTTGACCTGGTTTCAAACAACGGGTTCATGTCTGACTCGAAGTTTAGGTTCATGTTTGACCTTGTTTCAAACGACGGGTTCATGTCTGACTCGATGTTTAGGTTCATGTTTGACCTGGTTTCAAACAACGGGTTCATGTCTGACTCGAAGTTTAGGTTCATGTTTGACCTAGTTTCAAACAACGGGTTCATGTCTGACTCGAAGTTTAGGTTCAGGTTTGACTTGGTTTCAAACGACGGGTTCATGTCTGACTCGAAGCTTAGGTTCATGTTTGACCTGGTTCAAATGACGGGTTCATGTCTGACTCGAATTTTAGGTTCATGTTTGACCTGGTTTCAAACAACGGGTTCATGTCTGACTCAAAGTTTAGGTTCATGTTTGACCTGGTTCAAATGACGGGTTCATGTCTGACTCGAAGTTTAGGTTCATGTTTGACCTGGTTTCAAACGACGGGTTCATGTCTGACTTGATGTTTAGGTTCATGTTTGTCCTGGTTTCAAACAACGGGTTCATGTCTGACTCGAAGTTTAGGTTCATGTTTGACCTGGTTTCAAACAACGGGTTCATGTCTGACTCGAAGTTTAAGTTCATGTTTAACCTGGCTTCAAATGACGGGTTCATGTCTGACTCGAAGTTTAGGTTCATGTTTGACCTGGTTTCAAACAACAGGTTCATGTCTGACTCGAAGTTTAGGTTCATGTTTGACCTGGTTTCAAACAACGGGTTCATGTATGACTCGAAGTTTAGGTTCAGGTTTGACCTGGTTTCAAACGACGGGTTCATGTCTGACTCGAAGCTTAGGTTCATGTTTGACCTGGTTCAAATGACGGGTTCATGTCTGATTCAAAGTTTAGGTTCATGTTTGACCTGGTTTCAAACAACGGGTTCATGTCTGACTCAAAGTTTAGGTTCATGTTTGACCAGGTTTCAAACGACGGGTTCATGTATGACTTGATGTTTAGGTTCATGTTTGACCTGGTTTCAAACAACGGGTTCATGTCTGACTCGAAGTTTAGGTTCATGTTTGACCTAGTTTCAAACAATGGGTTCATGTCTGACTCGAAGTTTAGATTCATGTTTGACCTGGTTTCAAACAACGGGTTCATGTCTGACTCGAAGTTTAAGTTCATGTTTGACCTGGCTTTGAATGACGGGTTCATGTCTGACTCGACGTTTACGATCATGTTTGACCTGGTTTCAAACTACGGGTTCATGTCTGACTCGAAGTTTAGGTTCATGTTTGACCTTGTTTCAAACGACGGGTTCATGTCTGACTCGATGTTTAGGTTCATGTTTGACCTGGTTTCAAACAACGGGTTCATGTCTGACTCGAAGTTTAGGTTCATGTTTGACCTAGTTTCAAACAATGGGTTCATGTCTGACTCGAAGTTTAGGTTCAGGTTTGACCTGGTTTCAAACGACGGGTTCATGTCTGACTCGAAGTTTAAGTTCATGTTTGACCTGGCTTTGAATGACGGGTTCATGTCTGACTCGACGTTTACGATCATGTTTGACCTGGTTTCAAACAACGGGTTCATGTCTGACTCGAAGTTTAGGTTCATGTTTGACCTAGTTTCAAACAATGGGTTCATGTCTGACTCGAAGTTTAGATTCATGTTTGACCTGGTTTCAAACAACGGGTTCATGTCTGACTCGAAGTTTAAGTTCATGTTTGACCTGGCTTTGAATGACGGGTTCATGTCTGACTCGACGTTTACGATCATGTTTGACCTGGTTTCAAACTACGGGTTCATGTCTGACTCGAAGTTTAGGTTCATGTTTGACCTTGTTTCAAACGACGGGTTCATGTCTGACTCGATGTTTAGGTTCATGTTTGACCTGGTTTCAAACAACGGGTTCATGTCTGACTCGAAGTTTAGGTTCATGTTTGACCTAGTTTCAAACAACGGGTTCATGTCTGACTCGAAGTTTAGGTTCAGGTTTGACCTGGTTTCAAACGACGGGTTCATGTCTGACTCGAAGCTTAGGTTCATGTTTGACCTGGTTCAAATGACGGGTTCATGTCTGACTCGAAGTTTAGGTTCATGTTTGACCTGGTTTCAAACAACGGGTTCATGTCTGACTCAAAGTTTAGGTTCATGTTTGACCTGGTTCAAATGACGGGTTCATGTCTGACTCGAAGTTTAGGTTCATGTTTGACCTGGTTTCAAACGACGGGTTCATGTCTGACTTGATGTTTAGGTTCATGTTTGTCCTGGTTTCAAACAACGGGTTCATGTCTGACTCGAAGTTTAGGTTCATGTTTGACCTAGTTTCAAACAACGGGTTCATGTCTGACTCGAAGTTTAGGTTCATGTTTGACCTGGTTTCAAACAACGGGTTCATGTCTGACTCGAAGTTTAAGTTCATGTTTAACCTGGCTTCAAATGACGGGTTCATGTCTGACTCGAAGTTTAGGTTCATGTTTGACCTGGTTTCAAACAACAGGTTCATGTCTGACTCGAAGTTTAGGTTGATGTTTGACCTGGTTTCAAACAACGGGTTCATGTATGACTCGAAGCTTAGGTTCATGTTTGACCTAGTTTCAAACAACGGGTTCATGTCTGACTCGAAGTTTAGGTTCATGTTTGACCTAGTTTCAAACAATGGGTTCATGTCTGACTCGAAGTTTAGATTCATGTTTGACCTGGTTTCAAACAACGGGTTCATGTCTGACTCGAAGTTTAAGTTCATGTTTGACCTGGCTTTGAATGACGGGTTCATGTCTGACTCGACGTTTACGATCATGTTTGACCTGGTTTCAAACAACGGGTTCATGTCTGACTCGAAGTTTAGGTTCATGTTTGACCTAGTTTCAAACAACGGGTTCATGTCTGACTCGAAGTTTAGGTTCATGTTTGACCTGGTTTCAAACAACGGGTTTATGTCTGACTTGATGTTTAGGTTAATGTTTGTCCTGGTTTCAAACAACGGGTTCATGTCTGACTCGAAGTTTAGGTTCATGTTTGACCAGGTTTCAAACAACGGGTTCATGTCTGACTCGAAGTCTAGGTTCATGTTTGACCTGGTTTCAAACAACGGGTTCATGTACGACTCAAAGTTTAGGTTCAGGTTTGACCTGGTTTCAAACGACGGGTTCATGTCTGACTCGAAGTTTAGGTTCATGTTTGACCTAGTTTCAAACAATGGGTTCATGTCTGACTCGAAGTTTAGATTCATGTTTGACCTGGTTTCAAACAACGGGTTCATGTCTGACTCGAAGTTTAAGTTCATGTTTGACCTGGCTTTGAATGACGGGTTCATGTCTGACTCGACGTTTACGATCATGTTTGACCTGGTTTCAAACAACGGGTTCATGTCTGACTCGAAGTTTAGGTTCATGTTTGACCTTGTTTCAAACGACGGGTTCATGTCTGACTCGATGTTTAGGTTCATGTTTGACCTGGTTTCAAACAATGGGTTCATGTCTGACTCGAAGTTTAGGTTCATGTTTGACCTAGTTTCAAACAACGGGTTCATGTCTGACTCGAAGTTTAGGTTCAGGTTTGACCTGGTTTCAAACGACGGGTTCATGTCTGACTCGAAGCTTAGGTTCATGTTTGACCTGGTTCAAATGACGGGTTCGTGTCTGACTCGAATTTTAGGTTCATGTTTGACCTGGTTTCAAACAACGGGTTCATGTCTGACTCAAAGTTTAGGTTCATGTTTGACCTGGTTCAAATGACGGGTTCATGTCTGACTCGAAGTTTAGGTTCATGTTTGACCTGGTTTCAAACGACGGGTTCATGTCTGACTTGATGTTTAGGTTCATGTTTGTCCTGGTTTCAAACAACGGGTTCATGTCTGACTCGAAGTTTAGGTTCATGTTTGACCTAGTTTCAAACAACGGGTTCATGTCTGACTCGAAGTTTAGGTTCATGTTTGACCTGGTTTCAAACAACGGGTTCATGTCTGACTCGAAGTTTAAGTTCATGTTTGACCTGACTTCAAATGACGGGTTCATGTCTGACTCGAAGTTTAGGTTCATGTTTGACCTGGTTTCAAACAACAGGTTCATGTCTGACTCGAAGTTTAGGTTCATGTTTGACCTGGTTTCAAACAACGGGTTCATGTATGACTCGAAGTTTAGGTTCAGGTTTGACCTGGTTTCAAACGACGGGTTCATGTCTGACTCGAAGCTTAGGTTCATGTTTGACCTGGTTCAAATGACGGGTTCATGTCTGATTCGAAGTTTAGGTTCATGTTTGACCTGGTTTCAAACAACGGGTTCATGTCTGACTCAAAGTTTAGGTTCATGTTTGACCTGGTTTCAAACGACGGGTTCATGTATGACCTGATGTTTAGGTTCATGTTTGACCTGGTTTCAAACAACGGGTTCATGTCTGACTCGAAGTTTAGGTTCATGTTTGACCTAGTTTCAAACAATGGGTTCATGTCTGACTCGAAGTTTAGATTCATGTTTGACCTGGTTTCAAACAACGGGTTCATGTCTGACTCGAAGTTTAAGTTCATGTTTGACCTGGCTTTGAATGACGGGTTCATGTCTGACTCGACGTTTACGATCATGTTTGACCTGGTTTCAAACAACGGGTTCATGTCTGACTCGAAGTTTAGGTTCATGTTTGACCTTGTTTCAAACGACGGGTTCATGTCTGACTCGATGTTTAGGTTCATGTTTGACCTGGTTTCAAAGAACGGGTTCATGTCTGACTCGAAGTTTAGGTTCATGTTTGACCTAGTTTCAAACAACGGGTTCATGTCTGACTCGAAGTTTAGGTTCAGGTTTGACCTGGTTTCAAACGACGGGTTCATGTCTGACTCGAAGTTTAGGTTCATGTTTGACCTGGTTCAAATGACGGGTTCATGTCTGACTCGAATTTTAGGTTCATGTTTGACCTGGTTTCAAACAACGGGTTCATGTCTGACTCAAAGTTTAGGTTCATGTTTGACCTGGTTCAAATGACGGGTTCATGTCTGACTCGAAGTTTAGGTTCATGTTTGACCTGGTTTCAAACGACGGGTTCATGTCTGACTTGATGTTTAGGTTCATGTTTGTCCTTGTTTCAAACAACGGGTTCATGTCTGACTCGAAGTTTAGGTTCATGTTTGACCTAGTTTCAAACAACGGGTTCATGTCTGACTCGAAGTTTAGGTTCATGTTTGACCTGGTTTCAAACAACGGGTTCATGTCTGACTCGAAGTTTAAGTTCATGTTTAACCTGGCTTCAAATGACGGGTTCATGTCTGACTCGAAGTTTAGGTTCATGTTTGACCTGGTTTCAAACAACAGGTTCATGTCTGACTCGAAGTTTAGGTTCATGTTTGACCTGGTTTCAAACAACGGGTTCATGTATGACTCGAAGTTTAGGTTCAGGTTTGACCTGGTTTCAAACGACGGGTTCATGTCTGACTCGAAGCTTAGGTTCATGTTTGACCTGGTTCAAATGACGGGTTCATGTCTGATTCGAAGTTTAGGTTCATGTTTGACCTGGTTTCAAACAACGGGTTCATGCCTGACTCAAAGTTTAGGTTCATGTTTGACCAGGTTTCAAACGACGGGTTCATGTATGACTTGATGTTTAGGTTCATGTTTGACCTGGTTTCAAACAACGGGTTCATGTCTGACTCGAAGTTTAGGTTCATGTTTGACCTAGTTTCAAACAATGGGTTCATGTCTGACTCGAAGTTTAGATTCATGTTTGACCTGGTTTCAAACAACGGGTTCATGTCTGACTCGAAGTTTAAGTTCATGTTTGACCTGGCTTTGAATGACGGGTTCATGTCTGACTCGACGTTTACGATCATGTTTGACCTGGTTTCAAACTACGGGTTCATGTCTGACTCGAAGTTTAGGTTCATGTTTGACCTTGTTTCAAACGACGGGTTCATGTCTGACTCGATGTTTAGGTTCATGTTTGACCTGGTTTCAAACAACGGGTTCATGTCTGACTCGAAGTTTAGGTTCATGTTTGACCTAGTTTCAAACAATGGGTTCATGTCTGACTCGAAGTTTAGGTTCAGGTTTGACCTGGTTTCAAACGACGGGTTCATGTCTGACTCGAAGTTTAAGTTCATGTTTGACCTGGCTTTGAATGACGGGTTCATGTCTGACTCGACGTTTACGATCATGTTTGACCTGGTTTCAAACAACGGGTTCATGTCTGACTCGAAGTTTAGGTTCATGTTTGACCTAGTTTCAAACAATGGGTTCATGTCTGACTCGAAGTTTAGATTCATGTTTGACCTGGTTTCAAACAACGGGTTCATGTCTGACTCGAAGTTTAAGTTCATGTTTGACCTGGCTTTGAATGACGGGTTCATGTCTGACTCGACGTTTACGATCATGTTTGACCTGGTTTCAAACTACGGGTTCATGTCTGACTCGAAGTTTAGGTTCATGTTTGACCTTGTTTCAAACGACGGGTTCATGTCTGACTCGATGTTTAGGTTCATGTTTGACCTGGTTTCAAACAACGGGTTCATGTCTGACTCGAAGTTTAGGTTCATGTTTGACCTAGTTTCAAACAACGGGTTCATGTCTGACTCGAAGTTTAGGTTCAGGTTTGACCTGGTTTCAAACGACGGGTTCATGTCTGACTCGAAGCTTAGGTTCATGTTTGACCTGGTTCAAATGACGGGTTCATGTCTGACTCAAATTTTAGGTTCATGTTTGACCTGGTTTCAAACAACGGGTTCATGTCTGACTCAAAGTTTAGGTTCATGTTTGACCTGGTTCAAATGACGGGTTCATGTCTGACTCGAAGTTTAGGTTCATGTTTGACCTGGTTTCAAACGACGGGTTCATGTCTGACTTGATGTTTAGGTTCATGTTTGTCCTGGTTTCAAACATCGGGTTCATGTCTGACTCGAAGTTTAGGTTCATGTTTGACCTAGTTTCAAACAACGGGTTCATGTCTGACTCGAAGTTTAGGTTCATGTTTGACCTGGTTTCAAACAACGGGTTCATGTCTGACTCGAAGTTTAAGTTCATGTTTAACCTGGCTTCAAATGACGGGTTCATGTCTGACTCGAAGTTTAGGTTCATGTTTGACCTGGTTTCAAACAACAGGTTCATGTCTGACTCGAAGTTTAGGTTCATGTTTGACCTGGTTTCAAACAACGGGTTCATGTATGACTCGAAGTTTAGGTTCAGGTTTGACCTGGTTTCAAACGACGGGTTCATGTCTGACTCGAAGCTTAGGATCATGTTTGACCTGGTTCAAATGACGGGTTCATGTCTGATTCGAAGTTTAGGTTCATGTTTGACCTGGTTTCAAACAACGGGTTCATGCCTGACTCAAAGTTTAGGTTCATGTTTGACCAGGTTTCAAACGACGGGTTCATGTATGACTTGATGTTTAGGTTCATGTTTGACCTGGTTTCAAACAACGGGTTCATGTCTGACTCGAAGTTTAGGTTCATGTTTGACCTAGTTTCAAACAATGGGTTCATGTCTGACTCGAAGTTTAGATTCATGTTTGACCTGGTTTCAAACAACGGGTTCATGTCTGACTCGAAGTTTAAGTTCATGTTTGACCTGGCTTTGAATGACGGGTTCATGTCTGACTCGACGTTTACGATCATGTTTGACCTGGTTTCAAACTACGGGTTCATGTCTGACTCGAAGTTTAGGTTCATGTTTGACCTTGTTTCAAACGACGGGTTCATGTCTGACTCGATGTTTAGGTTCATGTTTGACCTGGTTTCAAACAACGGGTTCATGTCTGACTCGAAGTTTAGGTTCATGTTTGACCTAGTTTCAAACAATGGGTTCATGTCTGACTCGAAGTTTAGGTTCAGGTTTGACCTGGTTTCAAACGACGGGTTCATGTCTGACTCGAAGTTTAAGTTCATGTTTGACCTGGCTTTGAATGACGGGTTCATGTCTGACTCGACGTTTACGATCATGTTTGACCTGGTTTCAAACAACGGGTCCATGTCTGACTCGAAGTTTAGGTTCATGTTTGACCTTGTTTCAAACGACGGGTTCATGTCTGACTCGATGTTTAGGTTCATGTTTGACCTGGTTTCAAACAACGGGTTCATGTCTGACTCGAAGTTTAGGTTCATGTTTGACCTAGTTTCAAACAACGGGTTCATGTCTGACTCGAAGTTTAGGTTCAGGTTTGACCTGGTTTCAAACGACGGGTTCATGTCTGACTCGAAGCTTAGGTTCATGTTTGACCTGGTTCAAATGACGGGTTCATGTCTGACTCGAATTTTAGGTTCATGTTTGACCTGGTTTCAAACAACGGGTTCATGTCTGACTCAAAGTTTAGGTTCATGTTTGACCTGGTTCAAATGACGGGTTCATGTCTGACTCGAAGTTTAGGTTCATGTTTGACCTGGTTTCAAACGACGGGTTCATGTCTGACTCGAAGTTTAGGTTCATGTTTGACCTAGTTTCAAACAATGGGTTCATGTCTGACTCGAAGTTTAGATTCATGTTTGACCTGGTTTCAAACAACGGGTTCATGTCTGACTCGAAGTTTAAGTTCATGTTTGACCTGGCTTTGAATGACGGGTTCATGTCTGACTCGACGTTTACGATCATGTTTGACCTGGTTTCAAACAACGGGTTCATGTCTGACTCGAAGTTTAGGTTCATGTTTGACCTTGTTTCAAACGACGGGTTCATGTCTGACTCGATGTTTAGGTTCATGTTTGACCTGGTTTCAAACAACGGGTTCATGTCTGACTCGAAGTTTAGGTTCATGTTTAACCTAGTTTCAAACAACGGGTTCATGTCTGACTCGAAGTTTAGGTTCAGGTTTGACCTGGTTTCAAACGACGGGTTCATGTCTGACTCGAAGCTTAGGTTCATGTTTGACCTGGTTCAAATGACGGGTTCATGTCTGACTCGAATTTTAGGTTCATGTTTGACCTGGTTTCAAACAACGGGTTCATGTCTGACTCAAAGTTTAGGTTCATGTTTGACCTGGTTCAAATGACGGGTTCATGTCTGACTCGAAGTTTAGGTTCATGTTTGACCTGGTTTCAAACGACGGGTTCATGTCTGACTCGAAGTTTAGGTTCATGTTTGACCTAGTTTCAAACAATGGGTTCATGTCTGACTCGAAGTTTAGATTCATGTTTGACCTGGTTTCAAACAACGGGTTCATGTCTGACTCGAAGTTTAAGTTCATGTTTGACCTGGCTTTGAATGACGGGTTCATGTCTGACTCGACGTTTACGATCATGTTTGACCTGGTTTCAAACAACGGGTTCATGTCTGACTCGAAGTTTAGGTTCATGTTTGACCTTGTTTCAAACGACGGGTTCATGTATGACTTGATGTTTAGGTTCATGTTTGACCTGGTTTCAAACAACGGGTTCATGTCTGACTCGAAGTTTAGGTTCATGTTTGACCTAGTTTCAAACAATGGGTTCATGTCTGACTCGAAGTTTAGGTTCAGGTTTGACCTGGTTTCAAACGACGGGTTCATGTCTGACTCGAAGTTTAAGTTCATGTTTGACCTGGCTTTGAATGACGGGTTCATGTCTGACTCGACGTTTACGATCATGTTTGACCTGGTTTCAAACAACGGGTCCATGTCTGACTCGAAGTTTAGGTTCATGTTTGACCTTGTTTCAAACGACGGGTTCATGTCTGACTCGATGTTTAGGTTCATGTTTGACCTGGTTTCAAACAACGGGTTCATGTCTGACTCGAAGTTTAGGTTCATGTTTGACCTAGTTTCAAACAACGGGTTCATGTCTGACTCGAAGTTTAGGTTCAGGTTTGACCTGGTTTCAAACGACGGGTTCATGTCTGACTCGAAGCTTAGGTTCATGTTTGACCTGGTTCAAATGACGGGTTCATGTCTGACTCGAATTTTAGGTTCATGTTTGACCTGGTTTCAAACAACGGGTTCATGTCTGACTCAAAGTTTAGGTTCATGTTTGACCTGGTTCAAATGACGGGTTCATGTCTGACTCGAAGTTTAGGTTCATGTTTGACCTGGTTTCAAACGACGGGTTCATGTCTGACTCGAAGTTTAGGTTCATGTTTGACCTAGTTTCAAACAATGGGTTCATGTCTGACTCGAAGTTTAGATTCATGTTTGACCTGGTTTCAAACAACGGGTTCATGTCTGACTCGAAGTTTAAGTTCATGTTTGACCTGGCTTTGAATGACGGGTTCATGTCTGACTCGACGTTTACGATCATGTTTGACCTGGTTTCAAACAACGGGTTCATGTCTGACTCGAAGTTTAGGTTCATGTTTGACCTTGTTTCAAACGACGGGTTCATGTCTGACTCGATGTTTAGGTTCATGTTTGACCTGGTTTCAAACAACGGGTTCATGTCTGACTCGAAGTTTAGGTTCATGTTTGACCTAGTTTCAAACAACGGGTTCATGTCTGACTCGAAGTTTAGGTTCAGGTTTGACCTGGTTTCAAACGACGGGTTCATGTCTGACTCGAAGCTTAGGTTCATGTTTGACCTGGTTCAAATGACGGGTTCATGTCTGACTCGAATTTTAGGTTCATGTTTGACCTGGTTTCAAACAACGGGTTCATGTCTGACTCAAAGTTTAGGTTCATGTTTGACCTGGTTCAAATGACGGGTTCATGTCTGACTCGAAGTTTAGGTTCATGTTTGACCTGGTTTCAAACGACGGGTTCATGTCTGACTCGAAGTTTAGGTTCATGTTTGACCTAGTTTCAAACAATGGGTTCATGTCTGACTCGAAGTTTAGATTCATGTTTGACCTGGTTTCAAACAACGGGTTCATGTCTGACTCGAAGTTTAAGTTCATGTTTGACCTGGCTTTGAATGACGGGTTCATGTCTGACTCGACGTTTACGATCATGTTTGACCTGGTTTCAAACAACGGGTTCATGTCTGACTCGAAGTTTAGGTTCATGTTTGACCTTGTTTCAAACGACGGGTTCATGTCTGACTCGATGTTTAGGTTCATGTTTGACCTGGTTTCAAACAACGGGTTCATGTCTGACTCGAAGTTTAGGTTCATGTTTGACCTAGTTTCAAACAATGGGTTCATGTCTGACTCGAAGTTTAGATTCATGTTTGACCTGGTTTCAAACAACGGGTTCATGTCTGACTCGAAGTTTAAGTTCATGTTTGACCTGGCTTTGAATGACGGGTTCATGTCTGACTCGACGTTTACGATCATGTTTGACCTGGTTTCAAACAACGGGTTCATGTCTGACTCGAAGTTTAGGTTCATGTTTGACCTTGTTTCAAACGACGGGTTCATGTCTGACTCGATGTTTAGGTTCATGTTTGACCTGGTTTCAAACAACGGGTTCATGTCTGACTCGAAGTTTAGGTTCATGTTTGACCTAGTTTCAAACAACGGGTTCATGTCTGACTCGAAGTTTAGGTTCAGGTTTGACCTGGTTTCAAACGACGGGTTCATGTCTGACTCGAAGCTTAGGTTCATGTTTGACCTGGTTCAAATGACGGGTTCATGTCTGACTCGAATTTTAGGTTCATGTTTGACCTGGTTTCAAACAACGGGTTCATGTCTGACTCAAAGTTTAGGTTCATGTTTGACCTGGTTCAAATGACGGGTTCATGTCTGACTCGAAGTTTAGGTTCATGTTTGACCTGGTTTCAAACGACGGGTTCATGTCTGACTCGAAGTTTAGGTTCATGTTTGACCTAGTTTCAAACAATGGGTTCATGTCTGACTCGAAGTTTAGATTCATGTTTGACCTGGTTTCAAACAACGGGTTCATGTCTGACTCGAAGTTTAAGTTCATGTTTGACCTGGCTTTGAATGACGGGTTCATGTCTGACTCGACGTTTACGATCATGTTTGACCTGGTTTCAAACAACGGGTTCATGTCTGACTCGAAGTTTAGGTTCATGTTTGACCTTGTTTCAAACGACGGGTTCATGTCTGACTCGATGTTTAGGTTCATGTTTGACCTGGTTTCAAACAACGGGTTCATGTCTGACTCGAAGTTTAGGTTCATGTTTGACCTAGTTTCAAACAACGGGTTCATGTCTGACTCGAAGTTTAGGTTCAGGTTTGACCTGGTTTCAAACGACGGGTTCATGTCTGACTCGAAGCTTAGGTTCATGTTTGACCTGGTTCAAATGACGGGTTCATGTCTGACTCGAATTTTAGGTTCATGTTTGACCTGGTTTCAAACAACGGGTTCATGTCTGACTCAAAGTTTAGGTTCATGTTTGACCTGGTTCAAATGACGGGTTCATGTCTGACTCGAAGTTTAGGTTCATGTTTGACCTGGTTTCAAACGACGGGTTCATGTCTGACTCGAAGTTTAGGTTCATGTTTGACCTAGTTTCAAACAATGGGTTCATGTCTGACTCGAAGTTTAGATTCATGTTTGACCTGGTTTCAAACAACGGGTTCATGTCTGACTCGAAGTTTAAGTTCATGTTTGACCTGGCTTTGAATGACGGGTTCATGTCTGACTCGACGTTTACGATCATGTTTGACCTGGTTTCAAACAACGGGTTCATGTCTGACTCGAAGTTTAGGTTCATGTTTGACCTTGTTTCAAACGACGGGTTCATGTCTGACTCGATGTTTAGGTTCATGTTTGACCTGGTTTCAAACAACGGGTTCATGTCTGACTCGAAGTTTAGGTTCATGTTTGACCTAGTTTCAAACAACGGGTTCATGTCTGACTCGAAGTTTAGGTTCAGGTTTGACCTGGTTTCAAACGACGGGTTCATGTCTGACTCGAAGCTTAGGTTCATGTTTGACCTGGTTCAAATGACGGGTTCATGTCTGACTCGAATTTTAGGTTCATGTTTGACCTGGTTTCAAACAACGGGTTCATGTCTGACTCAAAGTTTAGGTTCATGTTTGACCTGGTTCAAATGACGGGTTCATGTCTGACTCGAAGTTTAGGTTCATGTTTGACCTGGTTTCAAACGACGGGTTCATGTCTGACTCGAAGTTTAGGTTCATGTTTGACCTAGTTTCAAACAATGGGTTCATGTCTGACTCGAAGTTTAGATTCATGTTTGACCTGGTTTCAAACAACGGGTTCATGTCTGACTCGAAGTTTAAGTTCATGTTTGACCTGGCTTTGAATGACGGGTTCATGTCTGACTCGACGTTTACGATCATGTTTGACCTGGTTTCAAACAACGGGTTCATGTCTGACTCGAAGTTTAGGTTCATGTTTGACCTTGTTTCAAACGACGGGTTCATGTCTGACTCGATGTTTAGGTTCATGTTTGACCTGGTTTCAAACAACGGGTTCATGTCTGACTCGAAGTTTAGGTTCATGTTTGACCTAGTTTCAAACAATGGGTTCATGTCTGACTCGAAGTTTAGATTCATGTTTGACCTGGTTTCAAACAACGGGTTCATGTCTGACTCGAAGTTTAAGTTCATGTTTGACCTGGCTTTGAATGACGGGTTCATGTCTGACTCGACGTTTACGATCATGTTTGACCTGGTTTCAAACAACGGGTTCATGTCTGACTCGAAGTTTAGGTTCATGTTTGACCTTGTTTCAAACGACGGGTTCATGTCTGACTCGATGTTTAGGTTCATGTTTGACCTGGTTTCAAACAACGGGTTCATGTCTGACTCGAAGTTTAGGTTCATGTTTGACCTAGTTTCAAACAACGGGTTCATGTCTGACTCGAAGTTTAGGTTCAGGTTTGACCTGGTTTCAAACGACGGGTTCATGTCTGACTCGAAGCTTAGGTTCATGTTTGACCTGGTTCAAATGACGGGTTCATGTCTGACTCGAATTTTAGGTTCATGTTTGACCTGGTTTCAAACAACGGGTTCATGTCTGACTCAAAGTTTAGGTTCATGTTTGACCTGGTTCAAATGACGGGTTCATGTCTGACTCGAAGTTTAGGTTCATGTTTGACCTGGTTTCAAACGACGGGTTCATGTCTGACTCGAAGTTTAGGTTCATGTTTGACCTAGTTTCAAACAATGGGTTCATGTCTGACTCGAAGTTTAGATTCATGTTTGACCTGGTTTCAAACAACGGGTTCATGTCTGACTCGAAGTTTAAGTTCATGTTTGACCTGGCTTTGAATGACGGGTTCATGTCTGACTCGACGTTTACGATCATGTTTGACCTGGTTTCAAACAACGGGTTCATGTCTGACTCGAAGTTTAGGTTCATGTTTGACCTTGTTTCAAACGACGGGTTCATGTCTGACTCGATGTTTAGGTTCATGTTTGACCTGGTTTCAAACAACGGGTTCATGTCTGACTCGAAGTTTAGGTTCATGTTTGACCTAGTTTCAAACAACGGGTTCATGTCTGACTCGAAGTTTAGGTTCAGGTTTGACCTGGTTTCAAACGACGGGTTCATGTCTGACTCGAAGCTTAGGTTCATGTTTGACCTGGTTCAAATGACGGGTTCATGTCTGACTCGAATTTTAGGTTCATGTTTGACCTGGTTTCAAACAACGGGTTCATGTCTGACTCAAAGTTTAGGTTCATGTTTGACCTGGTTCAAATGACGGGTTCATGTCTGACTCGAAGTTTAGGTTCATGTTTGACCTGGTTTCAAACGACGGGTTCATGTCTGACTCGAAGTTTAGGTTCATGTTTGACCTAGTTTCAAACAATGGGTTCATGTCTGACTCGAAGTTTAGATTCATGTTTGACCTGGTTTCAAACAACGGGTTCATGTCTGACTCGAAGTTTAAGTTCATGTTTGACCTGGCTTTGAATGACGGGTTCATGTCTGACTCGACGTTTACGATCATGTTTGACCTGGTTTCAAACAACGGGTTCATGTCTGACTCGAAGTTTAGGTTCATGTTTGACCTGGTTTCAAACGACGGGTTCATGTCTGACTCGAAGCTTAGGTTCATGTTTGACCTGGTTCAAATGACGGGTTCATGTCTGACTCGAATTTTAGGTTCATGTTTGACCTGGTTTCAAACAACGGGTTCATGTCTGACTCAAAGTTTAGGTTCATGTTTGACCTGGTTCAAATGACGGGTTCATGTCTGACTCGAAGTTTAGGTTCATGTTTGACCTGGTTTCAAACGACGGGTTCATGTCTGACTCGAAGTTTAGGTTCATTCTTGACCTAGTTTCAAACAATGGGTTCATGTCTGACTCGAAGTTTAGATTCATGTTTGACCTGGTTTCAAACAACGGGTTCATGTCTGACTCGAAGTTTAAGTTCATGTTTGACCTGGCTTTGAATGACGGGTTCATGTCTGACTCGACGTTTACGATCATGTTTGACCTGGTTTCAAACAACGGGTTCATGCCTGACTCGAAGTTTAGGTTCATGTTTGACCTTGTTTCAAACGACGGGTTCATGTCTGACTCGATGTTTAGGTTCATGTTTGACCTGGTTTCAAACAACGGGTTCATGTCTGACTCGAAGTTTAGGTTAATGTTTGACCTTGTTTCAAACGACGGGTTCATGTCTGACTCGATGTTTAGGTTCATGTTTGACCTGGTTTCAAACAACGGGTTCATGTCTGACTCGAAGTTTAGGTTCATGTTTGACCTAGTTTCAAACAACGGGTTCATGTCTGACTCGAAGTTTAGGTTCAGGTTTGACCTGGTTTCAAACGACGGGTTCATGTCTGACTCGAAGCTTAGGTTCATGTTTGACCTGGTTCAAATGACGGGTTCATGTCTGACTCGAATTTTAGGTTCATGTTTGACCTGGTTTCAAACAACGGGTTCATGTCTGACTCAAAGTTTAGGTTCATGTTTGACCTGGTTCAAATGACGGGTTCATGTCTGACTCGAAGTTTAGGTTCATGTTTGACCTGGTTTCAAACGACGGGTTCATGTCTGACTTGATGTTTAGGTTCATGTTTGTCCTGGTTTCAAACAACGGGTTCATGTCTGACTCGAAGTTTAGGTTCATGTTTGACCTAGTTTCAAACAACGGGTTCATGTCTGACTCGAAGTTTAGGTTCATGTTTGACCTGGTTTCAAACAACGGGTTCATGTCTGACTCGAAGTTTAAGTTCATGTTTAACCTGGCTTCAAATGACGGGTTCATGTCTGACTCGAAGTTTAGGTTCATGTTTGACCTGGTTTCAAACAACAGGTTCATGTCTGACTCGAAGTTTAGGTTCATGTTTGACCTGGTTTCAAACAACGGGTTCATGTATGACTCGAAGTTTAGGTTCATGTTTGACCTGGTTTCAAACAACGGGTTCATGTCTGACTCGAAGCTTAGGTTCATGTTTGACCTGGTTCAAATGACGGGTTCATGTCTGATTCGAAGTTTAGGTTCATGTTTGACCTGGTTTCAAACAACGGGTTCATGCCTGACTCAAAGTTTAGGTTCATGTTTGACCAGGTTTCAAACGACGGGTTCATGTATGACTTGATGTTTAGGTTCATGTTTGACCTGGTTTCAAACAACGGGTTCATGTCTGACTCGAAGTTTAGGTTCATGTTTGACCTAGTTTCAAACAACGGGTTCATGTATGACTCGAAGTTTAGGTTCATGTTTGACCTGGTTTCAAACAACGGGTTCATGTCTGACTCGAAGCTTAGGTTCATGTTTGACCTGGTTCAAATGACGGGTTCATGTCTGATTCGAAGTTTAGGTTCATGTTTGACCTGGTTTCAAACAACGGGTTCATGCCTGACTCAAAGTTTAGGTTCATGTTTGACCAGGTTTCAAACGACGGGTTCATGTATGACTTGATGTTTAGGTTCATGTTTGACCTGGTTTCAAACAACGGGTTCATGTCTGACTCGAAGTTTAGGTTCATGTTTGACCTAGTTTCAAACAATGGGTTCATGTCTGACTCGAAGTTTAGATTCATGTTTGACCTGGTTTCAAACAACGGGTTCATGTCTGACTCGAAGTTTAAGTTCATGTTTGACCTGGCTTTGAATGACGGGTTCATGTCTGACTCGACGTTTACGATCATGTTTGACCTGGTTTCAAACTACGGGTTCATGTCTGACTCGAAGTTTAGGTTCATGTTTGACCTTGTTTCAAACGACGGGTTCATGTCTGACTCGATGTTTAGGTTCATGTTTGACCTGGTTTCAAACAACGGGTTCATGTCTGACTCGAAGTTTAGGTTCATGTTTGACCTAGTTTCAAACAATGGGTTCATGTCTGACTCGAAGTTTAGGTTCAGGTTTGACCTGGTTTCAAACGACGGGTTCATGTCTGACTCGAAGCTTAGGTTCATGTTTGACCTGGCTTTGAATGACGGGTTCATGTCTGACTCGACGTTTACGATCATGTTTGACCTGGTTTCAAACAACGGGTCCATGTCTGACTCGAAGTTTAGGTTCATGTTTGACCTGGTTTCAAACGACGGGTTCATGTCTGACTCGATGTTTAGGTTCATGTTTGACCTGGTTTCAAACAACGGGTTCATGTCTGACTCGAAGTTTAGGTTCATGTTTGACCTAGTTTCAAACAACGGGTTCATGTCTGACTCGAAGTTTAGGTTCAGGTTTGACCTGGTTTCAAACGACGGGTTCATGTCTGACTCGAAGCTTAGGTTCATGTTTGACCTGGTTTCAAACGACGGGTTCATGTCTGACTCGAAGTTTAGGTTCATGTTTGACCTGGCTTTGAATGACGGGTTCATGTCTGACTCGACGTTTACGATCATGTTTGACCTGGTTTCAAACAACGGGTTCATGTCTGACTCGAAGTTTGGGTTCATGTTTGACCTAGTTTCAAACAATGGGTTCATGTCTGACTCGAAGTTTAGATTCATGTTTGACCTGGTTTCAAACAACGGGTTCATGTCTGACTCGAAGTTTAAGTTCATGTTTGACCTGGCTTTGAATGACGGGTTCATGTCTGACTCGACGTTTACGATCATGTTTGACCTGGTTTCAAACTACGGGTTCATGTCTGACTCGAAGTTTAGGTTCATGTTTGACCTTGTTTCAAACGACGGGTTCATGTCTGACTCGATGTTTAGGTTCATGTTTGACCTGGTTTCAAACAACGGGTTCATGTCTGACTCGAAGTTTTGGTTCATGTTTGACCTAGTTTCAAACAACGGGTTCATGTCTGACTCGAAGTTTAGGTTCAGGTTTGACCTGGTTTCAAACGACGGGTTCATGTCTGACTCGAAGCTTAGGTTCATGTTTGACCTGGTTCAAATGACGGGTTCATGTCTGACTCAAATTTTAGGTTCATGTTTGACCTGGTTTCAAACAACGGGTTCATGTCTGACTCAAAGTTTAGGTTCATGTTTGACCTGGTTCAAATGACGGGTTCATGTCTGACTCGAAGTTTAGGTTCATGTTTGACCTGGTTTCAAACGACGGGTTCATGTCTGACTTGATGTTTAGGTTCATGTTTGTCCTGGTTTCAAACATCGGGTTCATGTCTGACTCGAAGTTTAGGTTCATGTTTGACCTAGTTTCAAACAACGGGTTCATGTCTGACTCGAAGTTTAGGTTCATGTTTGACCTGGTTTCAAACAACGGGTTCATGTCTGACTCGAAGTTTAAGTTCATGTTTAACCTGGCTTCAAATGACGGGTTCATGTCTGACTCGAAGTTTAGGTTCATGTTTGACCTGGTTTCAAACAACAGGTTCATGTCTGACTCGAAGTTTAGGTTCATGTTTGACCTGGTTTCAAACAACGGGTTCATGTATGACTCGAAGTTTAGGTTCAGGTTTGACCTGGTTTCAAACGACGGGTTCATGTCTGACTCGAAGCTTAGGTTCATGTTTGACCTGGTTCAAATGACGGGTTCATGTCTGATTCGAAGTTTAGGTTCATGTTTGACCTGGTTTCAAACAACGGGTTCATGCCTGACTCAAAGTTTAGGTTCATGTTTGACCAGGTTTCAAACGACGGGTTCATGTATGACTTGATGTTTAGGTTCATGTTTGACCTGGTTTCAAACAACGGGTTCATGTCTGACTCGAAGTTTAGGTTCATGTTTGACCTAGTTTCAAACAATGGGTTCATGTCTGACTCGAAGTTTAGATTCATGTTTGACTTGGTTTCAAACAACGGGTTCATGTCTGACTCGAAGTTTAAGTTCATGTTTGACCTGGCTTTGAATGACGGGTTCATGTCTGACTCGACGTTTACGATCATGTTTGACCTGGTTTCAAACTACGGGTTCATGTCTGACTCGAAGTTTAGGTTCATGTTTGACCTTGTTTCAAACGACGGGTTCATGTCTGACTCGATGTTTAGGTTCATGTTTGACCTGGTTTCAAACAACGGGTTCATGTCTGACTCGAAGTTTAGGTTCATGTTTGACCTAGTTTCAGACAACGGGTTCATGTCTGACTCGAAGTGTAGGTTCAGGTTTGACCTGGTTTCAAACGACGGGTTCATGTCTGACTCGAAGTTTAAGTTCATGTTTGACCTGGCTTTGAATGACGGGTTCATGTCTGACTCGACGTTTACGATCATGTTTGACCTGGTTTCAAACAACGGGTTCATGTCTGACTCGAAGTTTAGGTTCATGTTTGACCTAGTTTCAAACAATGGGTTCATGTCTGACTCGAAGTTTAGATTCATGTTTGACCTGGTTTCAAACAACGGGTTCATGTCTGACTCGAAGTTTAAGTTCATGTTTGACCTGGCTTTGAATGACGGGTTCATGTCTGACTCGACGTTTACGATCATGTTTGACCTGGTTTTAAACTACGGGTTCATGTCTGACTCGAAGTTTAGGTTCATGTTTGACCTTGTTTCAAACGACGGGTTCATGTCTGACTCGATGTTTAGGTTCATGTTTGACCTGGTTTCAAACAACGGGTTCATGTCTGACTCGAAGTTTAGGTTCATGTTTGACCTAGTTTCAAACAACGGGTTCATGTCTGAGTCGACGTTTACGATCATGTTTGACCTGGTTTCAAACAATGGGTTCATGTCTGACTCGAAGTTTAGGTTCATGTTTGACCTTGTTTCAAACGACGGGTTCATGTCTGACTCGATGTTTAGGTTCATGTTTGACCTGGTTTCAAACAACGGGTTCATGTCTGACTCGAAGTTTAGGTTCATGTTTGACCTAGTTTCAAACAACGGGTTCATGTCTGACTCGAAGTTTAGGTTCAGGTTTGACCTGGTTTCAAACGACGGGTTCATGTCTGACTCGAAGCTTAGGTTCATGTTTGACCTGGTTCAAATGACGGGTTCGGGTCTGACTCGAATTTTAGGTTCATGTTTGACCTGGTTTCAAACAACGGGTTCATGTCTGACTCAAAGTTTAGGTTCATGTTTGACCTGGTTCAAATGACGGGTTCATGTCTGACTCGAAGTTTAGGTTCATGTTTGACCTGGTTTCAAACGACGGGCTCATGTCTGACTTGATGTTTAGGTTCATGTTTGTCCTGGTTTCAAACAACGGGTTCATGTCTGACTCGAAGTTTAGGTTCATGTTTGACCTAGTTTCAAACAACGGGTTCATGTCTGAGTCGACGTTTACGATCATGTTTGACCTGGTTTCAAACAATGGGTTCATGTCTGACTCGAAGTTTAGGTTCATGTTTGACCTTGTTTCAAACGACGGGTTCATGTCTGACTCGATGTTTAGGTTCATGTTTGACCTGGTTTCAAACAACGGGTTCATGTCTGACTCGAAGTTTAGGTTCATGTTTGACCTAGTTTCAAACAACGGGTTCATGTCTGACTCGAAGTTTAGGTTCAGGTTTGACCTGGTTTCAAACGACGGGTTCATGTCTGACTCGAAGCTTAGGTTCATGTTTGACCTGGTTCAAATGACGGGTTCGGGTCTGACTCGAATTTTAGGTTCATGTTTGACCTGGTTTCAAACAACGGGTTCATGTCTGACTCAAAGTTTAGGTTCATGTTTGACCTGGTTCAAATGACGGGTTCATGTCTGACTCGAAGTTTAGGTTCATGTTTGACCTGGTTTCAAACGACGGGCTCGTGTCTGACTTGATGTTTAGGTTCATGTTTGTCCTGGTTTCAAACAACGGGTTCATGTCTGACTCGAAGTTTAGGTTCATGTTTGACCTAGTTTCAAACAACGGGTTCATGTCTGACTCGAAGTTTAGGTTCATGTTTGACCTGGTTTCAAACAACGGGTTCATGTCTGACTCGAAGTTTAAGTTCATGTTTAACCTGGCTTCAAATGACGGGTTCATGTCTGACTCGAAGTTTAGGTTCATGTTTGACCTGGTTTCAAACAACAGGTTCATGTCTGACTCGAAGTTTAGGTTCATGTTTGACCTGGTTTCAAACAACGGGTTCATGTATGACTCGAGGTTTAGGTTCAGGTTTGACCTGGTTTCAAACGACGGGTTCATGTCTGACTCGAAGCTTAGGTTCATGTTTGACCTGGTTCAAATGACGGGTTCATGTCTGATTCGAAGTTTAGGTTCATGTTTGACCTGGTTTCAAACAACGGGTTCATGTCTGACTCAAAGTTTAGGTTCATGTTTGACCTGGTTTCAAACGACGGGTTCATGTATGACTTGATGTTTAGGTTCATGTTTGACCTGGTTTCAAACAACGGGTTCATGTCTGACTCGAAGTTTAGGTTCATGTTTGACCTAGTTTCAAACAATGGGTTCATGTCTGACTCGAAGTTTAGATTCATGTTTGACCTGGTTTCAAACAACGGGTTCATGTCTGACTCGAAGTTTAAGTTCATGTTTGACCTGGCTTTGAATGACGGGTTCATGTCTGACTCGACGGTTACGATCATGTTTGACCTGGTTTCAAACTACGGGTTCATGTCTGACTCGAAGTTTAGGTTCATGTTTGACCTTGTTTCAAACGACGGGTTCATGTCTGACTCGATGTTTAGGTTCATGTTTGACCTGGTTTCAAACAACGGGTTCATGTCTGACTCGAAGTTTAGGTTCATGTTTGACCTAGTTTCAAACAACGGGTTCATGTCTGACTCGAAGTTTAGGTTCAGGTTTGACCTGGTTTCAAACGACGGGTTCATGTCTGACTCGAAGCTTAGGTTCATGTTTGACCTGGTTCAAATGACGGGTTCGTGTCTGACTCGAATTTTAGGTTCATGTTTGACCTGGTTTCAAACAACGGGTTCATGTCTGACTCAAAGTTTAGGTTCATGTTTGACCTGGTTCAAATGACGGGTTCATGTCTGACTCGAAGTTTAGGTTCATGTTTGACCTGGTTTCAAACGACGGGTTCATGTCTGACTTGATGTTTAGGTTCATGTTTGTCCTGGTTTCAAACAACGGGTTCATGTCTGACTCGAAGTTTAGGTTCATGTTTGACCTAGTTTCAAACAACGGGTTCATGTCTGACTCGAAGTTTAGGTTCATGTTTGACCTGGTTTCAAACAACGGGTTCATGTCTGACTCGAAGTTTAAGTTCATGTTTAACCTGGCTTCAAATGACGGGTTCATGTCTGACTCGAAGTTTAGGTTCATGTTTGACCTGGTTTCAAACAACAGGTTCATGTCTGACTCGAAGTTTAGGTTCATGTTTGACCTGGTTTCAAACAACGGGTTCATGTATGACTCGAAGTTTAGGTTCAGGTTTGACCTGGTTTCAAACGACGGGTTCATGTCTGACTCGAAGCTTAGGTTCATGTTTGACCTGGTTCAAATGACGGGTTCATGTCTGATTCGAAGTTTAGGTTCATGTTTGACCTGGTTTCAAACAACGGGTTCATGTCTGACTCAAAGTTTAGGTTCATGTTTGACCTGGTTTCAAACGACGGGTTCATGTATGACTTGATGTTTAGGTTCATGTTTGACCTGGTTTCAAACAACGGGTTCATGTCTGACTCGAAGTTTAGGTTCATGTTTGACCTAGTTTCAAACAATGGGTTCATGTCTGACTCGAAGTTTAGATTCATGTTTGACCTGGTTTCAAACAACGGGTTCATGTCTGACTCGAAGTTTAAGTTCATGTTTGACCTGGCTTTGAATGACGGGTTCATGTCTAACTCGACGGTTACGATCATGTTTGACCTGGTTTCAAACTACGGGTTCATGTCTGACTCGAAGTTTAGGTTCATGTTTGACCTTGTTTCAAACGACGGGTTCATGTCTGACTCGATGTTTAGGTTCATGTTTGACCTGGTTTCAAACAACGGGTTCATGTCTGACTCGAAGTTTAGGTTCATGTTTGACCTAGTTTCAAACAACGGGTTCATGTCTGACTCGAAGTTTAGGTTCAGGTTTGACCTGGTTTCAAACGACGGGTTCATGTCTGACTCGAAGCTTAGGTTCATGTTTGACCTGGTTCAAATGACGGGTTCGTGTCTGACTCGAATTTTAGGTTCATGTTTGACCTGGTTTCAAACAACGGGTTCATGTCTGACTCAAAGTTTAGGTTCATGTTTGACCTGGTTCAAATGACGGGTTCATGTCTGACTCGAAGTTTAGGTTCATGTTTGACCTGGTTTCAAACGACGGGTTCATGTCTGACTTGATGTTTAGGTTCATGTTTGTCCTGGTTTCAAACAACGGGTTCATGTCTGACTCGAAGTTTAGGTTCATGTTTGACCTAGTTTCAAACAACGGGTTCATGTCTGACTCGAAGTTTAGGTTCATGTTTGACCTGGTTTCAAACAACGGGTTCATGTCTGACTCGAAGTTTAAGTTCATGTTTAACCTGGCTTCAAATGACGGGTTCATGTCTGACTCGAAGTTTAGGTTCATGTTTGACCTGGTTTCAAACAACAGGTTCATGTCTGACTCGAAGTTTAGGTTCATGTTTGACCTGGTTTCAAACAACGGGTTCATGTATGACTCGAAGTTTAGGTTCAGGTTTGACCTGGTTTCAAACGACGGGTTCATGTCTGACTCGAAGCTTAGGTTCATGTTTGACCTGGTTCAAATGACGGGTTCATGTCTGATTCGAAGTTTAGGTTCATGTTTGACCTGGTTTCAAACAACGGGTTCATGTCTGACTCAAAGTTTAGGTTCATGTTTGACCTGGTTTCAAACGACGGGTTCATGTATGACTTGATGTTTAGGTTCATGTTTGACCTGGTTTCAAACAACGGGTTCATGTCTGACTCGAAGTTTAGGTTCATGTTTGACCTAGTTTCAAACAATGGGTTCATGTCTGACTCGAAGTTTAGATTCATGTTTGACCTGGTTTCAAACAACGGGTTCATGTCTGACTCGAAGTTTAAGTTCATGTTTGACCTGGCTTTGAATGACGGGTTCATGTCTGACTCGACGGTTACGATCATGTTTGACCTGGTTTCAAACTACGGGTTCATGTCTGACTCGAAGTTTAGGTTCATGTTTGACCTTGTTTCAAACGACGGGTTCATGTCTGACTCGATGTTTAGGTTCATGTTTGACCTGGTTTCAAACAACGGGTTCATGTCTGACTCGAAGTTTAGGTTCATGTTTGACCTAGTTTCAGACAACGGGTTCATGTCTGACTCGAAGTGTAGGTTCAGGTTTGACCTGGTTTCAAACGACGGGTTCATGTCTGACTCGAAGTTTAAGTTCATGTTTGACCTGGCTTTGAATGACGGGTTCATGTCTGACTCGACGTTTACGATCATGTTTGACCTGGTTTCAAACAACGGGTTCATGTCTGACTCGAAGTTTAGGTTCATGTTTGACCTAGTTTCAAACAATGGGTTCATGTCTGACTCGAAGTTTAGATTCATGTTTGACCTGGTTTCAAACAACGGGTTCATGTCTGACTCGAAGTTTAAGTTCATGTTTGACCTGGCTTTGAATGACGGGTTCATGTCTGACTCGACGTTTACGATCATGTTTGACCTGGTTTTAAACTACGGGTTCATGTCTGACTCGAAGTTTAGGTTCATGTTTGACCTTGTTTCAAACGACGGGTTCATGTCTGACTCGATGTTTAGGTTCATGTTTGACCTGGTTTCAAACAACGGGTTCATGTCTGACTCGAAGTTTTGGTTCATGTTTGACCTAGTTTCAAACAACGGGTTCATGTCTGACTCGACGTTTACGATCATGTTTGACCTGGTTTCAAACAATGGGTTCATGTCTGACTCGAAGTTTAGGTTTATGTTTGACCTTGTTTCAAACGACGGGTTCATGTCTGACTCGATGTTTAGGTTCATGTTTGACCTGGTTTCAAACAACGGGTTCATGTCTGACTCGAAGTTTAGGTTCATGTTTGACCTAGTTTCAAACAACGGGTTCATGTCTGACTCGAAGTTTAGGTTCAGGTTTGACCTGGTTTCAAACGACGGGTTCATGTCTGACTCGAAGCTTAGGTTCATGTTTGACCTGGTTCAAATGACGGGTTCGTGTCTGACTCGAATTTTAGGTTCATGTTTGACCTGGTTTCAAACAACGGGTTCATGTCTGACTCAAAGTTTAGGTTCATGTTTGACCTGGTTCAAATGACGGGTTCATGTCTGACTCGAAGTTTAGGTTCATGTTTGACCTGGTTTCAAACGACGGGTTCATGTCTGACTTGATGTTTAGGTTCATGTTTGTCCTGGTTTCAAACAACGGGTTCATGTCTGACTCGAAGTTTAGGTTCATGTTTGACCTAGTTTCAAACAACGGGTTCATGTCTGACTCGAAGTTTAGGTTCATGTTTGACCTGGTTTCAAACAACGGGTTCATGTCTGACTCGAAGTTTAAGTTCATGTTTAACCTGGCTTCAAATGACGGGTTCATGTCTGACTCGAAGTTTAGGTTCATGTTTGACCTGGTTTCAAACAACAGGTTCATGTCTGACTCGAAGTTTAAGTTCATGTTTGACCTGGCTTTGAATGACGGGTTCATGTCTGACTCGACGTTTACGATCATGTTTGACCTGGTTTTAAACTACGGGTTCATGTCTGACTCGAAGTTTAGGTTCATGTTTGACCTTGTTTCAAACGACGGGTTCATGTCTGACTCGATGTTTAGGTTCATGTTTGACCTGGTTTCAAACAACGGGTTCATGTCTGACTCGAAGTTTAGGTTCATGTTTGACCTAGTTTCAAACAACGGGTTCATGTCTGACTCGACGTTTACGATCATGTTTGACCTGGTTTCAAACAATGGGTTCATGTCTGACTCGAAGTTTAGGTTCATGTTTGACCTTGTTTCAAACGACGGGTTCATGTCTGACTCGATGTTTAGGTTCATGTTTGACCTGGTTTCAAACAACGGGTTCATGTCTGACTCGAAGTTTAGGTTCATGTTTGACCTAGTTTCAAACAACGGGTTCATGTCTGACTCGAAGTTTAGGTTCAGGTTTGACCTGGTTTCAAACGACGGGTTCATGTCTGACTCGAAGCTTAGGTTCATGTTTGACCTGGTTCAAATGACGGGTTCGTGTCTGACTCGAATTTTAGGTTCATGTTTGACCTGGTTTCAAACAACGGGTTCATGTCTGACTCAAAGTTTAGGTTCATGTTTGACCTGGTTCAAATGACGGGTTCATGTCTGACTCGAAGTTTAGGTTCATGTTTGACCTGGTTTCAAACGACGGGTTCTTGTCTGACTTGATGTTTAGGTTCATGTTTGTCCTGGTTTCAAACAACGGGTTCATGTCTGACTCGAAGTTTAGGTTCATGTTTGACCTAGTTTCAAACAACGGGTTCATGTCTGACTCGAAGTTTAGGTTCATGTTTGACCTGGTTTCAAACAACGGGTTCATGTCTGACTCGAAGTTTAAGTTCATGTTTAACCTGGCTTCAAATGACGGGTTCATGTCTGACTCGAAGTTTAGGTTCATGTTTGACCTGGTTTCAAACAACAGGTTCATGTCTGACTCGAAGTTTAGGTTCATGTTTGACCTGGTTTCAAACAACGGGTTCATGTATGACTCGAAGTTTAGGTTCAGGTTTGACCTGGTTTCAAACGACGGGTTCATGTCTGACTCGAAGCTTAGGTTCATGTTTGACCTGGTTCAAATGACGGGTTCATGTCTGATTCGAAGTTTAGGTTCATGTTTGACCTGGTTTCAAACAACGGGTTCATGTCTGACTCAAAGTTTAGGTTCATGTTTGACCTGGTTTCAAACGACGGGTTCATGTATGACTTGATGTTTAGGTTCATGTTTGACCTGGTTTCAAACAACGGGTTCATGTCTGACTCGAAGTTTAGGTTCATGTTTGACCTAGTTTCAAACAATGGGTTCATGTCTGACTCGAAGTTTAGATTCATGTTTGACCTGGTTTCAAACAACGGGTTCATGTCTGACTCGAAGTTTAAGTTCATGTTTGACCTGGCTTTGAATGACGGGTTCATGTCTGACTCGACGGTTACGATCATGTTTGACCTGGTTTCAAACTACGGGTTCATGTCTGACTCGAAGTTTAGGTTCATGTTTGACCTTGTTTCAAACGACGGGTTCATGTCTGACTCGATGTTTAGGTTCATGTTTGACCTGGTTTCAAACAACGGGTTCATGTCTGACTCGAAGTTTAGGTTCATGTTTGACCTAGTTTCAGACAACGGGTTCATGTCTGACTCGAAGTGTAGGTTCAGGTTTGACCTGGTTTCAAACGACGGGTTCATGTCTGACTCGAAGTTTAAGTTCATGTTTGACCTGGCTTTGAATGACGGGTTCATGTCTGACTCGACGTTTACGATCATGTTTGACCTGGTTTCAAACAACGGGTTCATGTCTGACTCGAAGTTTAGGTTCATGTTTGACCTAGTTTCAAACAATGGGTTCATGTCTGACTCGAAGTTTAGATTCATGTTTGACCTGGTTTCAAACAACGGGTTCATGTCTGACTCGAAGTTTAAGTTCATGTTTGACCTGGCTTTGAATGACGGGTTCATGTCTGACTCGACGTTTACGATCATGTTTGACCTGGTTTTAAACTACGGGTTCATGTCTGACTCGAAGTTTAGGTTCATGTTTGACCTTGTTTCAAACGACGGGTTCATATCTGACTCGATGTTTAGGTTCATGTTTGACCTGGTTTCAAACAACGGGTTCATGTCTGACTCGAAGTTTAGGTTCATGTTTGACCTAGTTTCAAACAACGGGTTCATGTCTGACTCGACGTTTACGATCATGTTTGACCTGGTTTGAAACAATGGGTTCATGTCTGACTCGAAGTTTAGGTTCATGTTTGACCTTGTTTCAAACGACGGGTTCATGTCTGACTCGATGTTTAGGTTCATGTTTGACCTGGTTTCAAACAACGGGTTCATGTCTGACTCGAAGTTTAGGTTCATGTTTGACCTAGTTTCAAACAACGGGTTCATGTCTGACTCGAAGTTTAGGTTCAGGTTTGACCTGGTTTCAAACGACGGGTTCATGTCTGACTCGAAGCTTAGGTTCATGTTTGACCTGGTTCAAATGACGGGTTCGTGTCTGACTCGAATTTTAGGTTCATGTTTGACCTGGTTTCAAACAACGGGTTCATGTCTGACTCAAAGTTTAGGTTCATGTTTGACCTGGTTCAAATGACGGGTTCATGTCTGACACGAAGTTTAGGTTCATGTTTGACCTGGTTTCAAACGACGGGTTCATGTCTGACTTGATGTTTAGGTTCATGTTTGTCCTGGTTTCAAACAACGGGTTCATGTCTGACTCGAAGTTTAGGTTCATGTTTGACCTAGTTTCAAACAACGGGTTCATGTCTGACTCGAAGTTTAGGTTCATGTTTGACCTGGTTTCAAACAACGGGTTCATGTCTGACTCGAAGTTTAAGTTCATGTTTAACCTGGCTTCAAATGACGGGTTCATGTCTGACTCGAAGTTTAGGTTCATGTTTGACCTGGTTTCAAACAACAGGTTCATGTCTGACTCGAAGTTTAGGTTCATGTTTGACCTGGTTTCAAACAACGGGTTCATGTATGACTCGAAGTTTAGGTTCAGGTTTGACCTGGTTTCAAACGACGGGTTCATGTCTGACACGAAGCTTAGGTTCATGTTTGACCTGGTTCAAATGACGGGTTCATGTCTGATTCGAAGTTTAGGTTCATGTTTGACCTGGTTTCAAACAACGGGTTCATGTCTGACTCAAAGTTTAGGTTCATGTTTGACCTGGTTTCAAACGACGGGTTCATGTATGACTTGATGTTTAGGTTCATGTTTGACCTGGTTTCAAACAACGGGTTCATGTCTGACTCGAAGTTTAGGTTCATGTTTGACCTAGTTTCAAACAATGGGTTCATGTCTGACTCGAAGTTTAGATTCATGTTTGACCTGGTTTCAAACAACGGGTTCATGTCTGACTCGAAGTTTAAGTTCATGTTTGACCTGGCTTTGAATGACGGGTTCATGTCTGACTCGACGTTTACGATCATGTTTGACCTGGTTTCAAACTACGGGTTCATGTCTGACTCGAAGTTTAGGTTCATGTTTGACCTTGTTTCAAACGACGGGTTCATGTCTGACTCGATGTTTAGGTTCATGTTTGACCTGGTTTCAAACAACGGGTTCATGTCTGACTCGAAGTTTAGGTTCATGTTTGACCTAGTTTCAAACAACGGGTTCATGTCTGACTCGAAGTTTAGGTTCAGGTTTGACCTGGTTTCAAACGACGGGTTCATGTCTGACTCGAAGTTTAAGTTCATGTTTGACCTGGCTTTGAATGACGGGTTCATGTCTGACTCGACGGTTACGATCATGTTTGACCTGGTTTCAAACTACGGGTTCATGTCTGACTCGAAGTTTAGGTTCATGTTTGACCTTGTTTCAAACGACGGGTTCATGTCTGACTCGATGTTTAGGTTCATGTTTGACCTGGTTTCAAACAACGGGTTCATGTCTGACTCGAAGTTTAGGTTCATGTTTGACCTAGTTTCAGACAACGGGTTCATGTCTGACTCGAAGTGTAGGTTCAGGTTTGACCTGGTTTCAAACGACGGGTTCATGTCTGACTCGAAGTTTAAGTTCATGTTTGACCTGGCTTCAAATGACGGGTTCATGTCTGACTCGATGTTTAGGTTCATGTTTGACCTGGTTTCAAACAACGGGTTCATGTCTGACTCGAAGTTTAGGTTCATGTTTGACCTAGTTTCAAACAACGGGTTCATGTCTGACTCGAAGTTTAGGTTCAGGTTTGACCTGGTTTCAAACGACGGGTTCATGTCTGACTCGAAGCTTAGGTTCATGTTTGACCTGGTTCAAATGACGGGTTCGTGTCTGACTCGAAGTTTAGGTTCATGTTTGACCTGGTTTCAAACGACGGGTTCATGTCTGACTTGATGTTTAGGTTCATGTTTGTCCTGGTTTCAAACAACGGGTTCATGTCTGACTCGAAGTTTAGGTTCATGTTTGACCTAGTTTCAAACAACGGGTTCATGTCTGACTCGAAGTTTAGGTTCATGTTTGACCTGGTTTCAAACAACGGGTTCATGTCTGACTCGAAGTTTAAGTTCATGTTTAACCTGGCTTCAAATGACGGGTTCATGTCTGACTCGAAGTTTAGGTTCATGTTTGACCTGGTTTCAAACAACAGGTTCATGTCTGACTCGAAGTTTAGGTTCATGTTTGACCTGGTTTCAAACAACGGGTTCATGTATGACTCGAAGTTTAGGTTCAGGTTTGACCTGGTTTCAAACGACGGGTTCATGTCTGACTCGAAGCTTAGGTTCATGTTTGACCTGGTTCAAATGACGGGTTCATGTCTGATTCGAAGTTTAGGTTCATGTTTGACCTGGTTTCAAACAACGGGTTCATGTCTGACTCAAAGTTTAGGTTCATGTTTGACCTGGTTTCAAACGACGGGTTCATGTATGACTTGATGTTTAGGTTCATGTTTGACCTGGTTTCAAACAACGGGTTCATGTCTGACTCGAAGTTTAGGTTCATGTTTGACCTAGTTTCAAACAATGGGTTCATGTCTGACTCGAAGTTTAGATTCATGTTTGACCTGGTTTCAAACAACGGGTTCATGTCTGACTCGAAGTTTAAGTTCATGTTTGACCTGGCTTTGAATGACGGGTTCATGTCTGACTCGACGGTTACGATCATGTTTGACCTGGTTTCAAACTACGGGTTCATGTCTGACTCGAAGTTTAGGTTCATGTTTGACCTTGTTTCAAACGACGGGTTCATGTCTGACTCGATGTTTAGGTTCATGTTTGACCTGGTTTCAAACAACGGGTTCATGTCTGACTCGAAGTTTAGGTTCATGTTTGACCTAGTTTCAGACAACGGGTTCATGTCTGACTCGAAGTGTAGGTTCAGGTTTGACCTGGTTTCAAACGACGGGTTCATGTCGGACTCGAAGTTTAAGTTCATGTTTGACCTGGCTTTGAATGACGGGTTCATGTCTGACTCGACGTTTACGATCATGTTTGACCTGGTTTCAAACAACGGGTTCATGTCTGACTCGAAGTTTAGGTTCATGTTTGACCTAGTTTCAAACAATGGGTTCATGTCTGACTCGAAGTTTAGATTCATGTTTGACCTGGTTTCAAACAACGGGTTCATGTCTGACTCGAAGTTTAAGTTCATGTTTGACCTGGCTTTGAATGACGGGTTCATGTCTGACTCGACGTTTACGATCATGTTTGACCTGGTTTTAAACTACGGGTTCATGTCTGACTCGAAGTTTAGGTTCATGTTTGACCTTGTTTCAAACGACGGGTTCATATCTGACTCGATGTTTAGGTTCATGTTTGACCTGGTTTCAAACAACGGGTTCATGTCTGACTCGAAGTTTAGGTTCATGTTTGACCTAGTTTCAAACAACGGGTTCATGTCTGACTCGACGTTTACGATCATGTTTGACCTGGTTTGAAACAATGGGTTCATGTCTGACTCGAAGTTTAGGTTCATGTTTGACCTTGTTTCAAACGACGGGTTCATGTCTGACTCGATGTTTAGGTTCATGTTTGACCTGGTTTCAAACAACGGGTTCATGTCTGACTCGAAGTTTAGGTTCATGTTTGACCTAGTTTCAAACAACGGGTTCATGTCTGACTCGAAGTTTAGGTTCAGGTTTGACCTGGTTTCAAACGACGGGTTCATGTCTGACTCGAAGCTTAGGTTCATGTTTGACCTGGTTCAAATGACGGGTTCGTGTCTGACTCGAATTTTAGGTTCATGTTTGACCTGGTTTCAAACAACGGGTTCATGTCTGACTCAAAGTTTAGGTTCATGTTTGACCTGGTTCAAATGACGGGTTCATGTCTGACACGAAGTTTAGGTTCATGTTTGACCTGGTTTCAAACGACGGGTTCATGTCTGACTTGATGTTTAGGTTCATGTTTGTCCTGGTTTCAAACAACGGGTTCATGTCTGACTCGAAGTTTAGGTTCATGTTTGACCTAGTTTCAAACAACGGGTTCATGTCTGACTCGAAGTTTAGGTTCATGTTTGACCTGGTTTCAAACAACGGGTTCATGTCTGACTCGAAGTTTAAGTTCATGTTTAACCTGGCTTCAAATGACGGGTTCATGTCTGACTCGAAGTTTAGGTTCATGTTTGACCTGGTTTCAAACAACAGGTTCATGTCTGACTCGAAGTTTAGGTTCATGTTTGACCTGGTTTCAAACAACGGGTTCATGTATGACTCGAAGTTTAGGTTCAGGTTTGACCTGGTTTCAAACGACGGGTTCATGTCTGACACGAAGCTTAGGTTCATGTTTGACCTGGTTTAAATGACGGGTTCATGTCTGATTCGAAGTTTAGGTTCATGTTTGACCTGGTTTCAAACAACGGGTTCATGTCTGACTCAAAGTTTAGGTTCATGTTTGACCTGGTTTCAAACGACGGGTTCATGTATGACTTGATGTTTAGGTTCATGTTTGACCTGGTTTCAAACAACGGGTTCATGTCTGACTCGAAGTTTAGGTTCATGTTTGACCTAGTTTCAAACAATGGGTTCATGTCTGACTCGAAGTTTAGATTCATGTTTGACCTGGTTTCAAACAACGGGTTCATGTCTGACTCGAAGTTTAAGTTCATGTTTGACCTGGCTTTGAATGACGGGTTCATGTCTGACTCGACGTTTACGATCATGTTTGACCTGGTTTCAAACTACGGGTTCATGTCTGACTCGAAGTTTAGGTTCATGTTTGACCTTGTTTCAAACGACGGGTTCATGTCTGACTCGATGTTTAGGTTCATGTTTGACCTGGTTTCAAACAACGGGTTCATGTCTGACTCGAAGTTTAGGTTCATGTTTGACCTAGTTTCAAACAACGGGTTCATGTCTGACTCGAAGTTTAGGTTCAGGTTTGACCTGGTTTCAAACGACGGGTTCATGTCTGACTCGAAGTTTAAGTTCATGTTTGACCTGGCTTTGAATGACGGGTTCATGTCTGACTCGACGGTTACGATCATGTTTGACCTGGTTTCAAACTACGGGTTCATGTCTGACTCGAAGTTTAGGTTCATGTTTGACCTTGTTTCAAACGACGGGTTCATGTCTGACTCGATGTTTAGGTTCATGTTTGACCTGGTTTCAAACAACGGGTTCATGTCTGACTCGAAGTTTAGGTTCATGTTTGACCTAGTTTCAGACAACGGGTTCATGTCTGACTCGAAGTGTAGGTTCAGGTTTGACCTGGTTTCAAACGACGGGTTCATGTCTGACTCGAAGTTTAAGTTCATGTTTGACCTGGCTTTGAATGACGGGTTCATGTCTGACTCGACGTTTACGATCATGTTTGACCTGGTTTCAAACAACGGGTTCATGTCTGACTCGAAGTTTAGGTTCATGTTTGACCTAGTTTCAAACAATGGGTTCATGTCTGACTCGAAGTTTAGATTCATGTTTGACCTGGTTTCAAACAACGGGTTCATGTCTGACTCGAAGTTTAAGTTCATGTTTGACCTGGCTTTGAATGACGGGTTCATGTCTGACTCGACGTTTACGATCATGTTTGACCTGGTTTTAAACTACGGGTTCATGTCTGACTCGAAGTTTAGGTTCATGTTTGACCTTGTTTCAAACGACGGGTTCATATCTGACTCGATGTTTAGGTTCATGTTTGACCTGGTTTCAAACAACGGGTTCATGTCTGACTCGAAGTTTAGGTTCATGTTTGACCTAGTTTCAAACAACGGGTTCATGTCTGACTCGACGTTTACGATCATGTTTGACCTGGTTTCAAACAATGGGTTCATGTCTGACTCGAAGTTTAGGTTCATGTTTGACCTTGTTTCAAACGACGGGTTCATGTCTGACTCGATGTTTAGGTTCATGTTTGACCTGGTTTCAAACAACGGGTTCATGTCTGACTCGAAGTTTAGGTTCATGTTTGACCTAGTTTCAAACAACGGGTTCATGTCTGACTCGAAGTTTAGGTTCAGGTTTGACCTGGTTTCAAACGACGGGTTCATGTCTGACTCGAAGCTTAGGTTCATGTTTGACCTGGTTCAAATGACGGGTTCGTGTCTGACTCGAATTTTAGGTTCATGTTTGACCTGGTTTCAAACAACGGGTTCATGTCTGACTCAAAGTTTAGGTTCATGTTTGACCTGGTTCAAATGACGGGTTCATGTCTGACTCGAAGTTTAGGTTCATGTTTGACCTGGTTTCAAACGACGGGTTCATGTCTGACTTGATGTTTAGGTTCATGTTTGTCCTGGTTTCAAACAACGGGTTCATGTCTGACTCGAAGTTTAGGTTCATGTTTGACCTAGTTTCAAACAACGGGTTCATGTCTGACTCGAAGTTTAGGTTCATGTTTGACCTGGTTTCAAACAACGGGTTCATGTCTGACTCGAAGTTTAAGTTCATGTTTAACCTGGCTTCAAATGACGGGTTCATGTCTGACTCGAAGTTTAGGTTCATGTTTGACCTGGTTTCAAACAACAGGTTCATGTCTGACTCGAAGTTTAGGTTCATGTTTGACCTGGTTTCAAACAACGGGTTCATGTATGACTCGAAGTTTAGGTTCAGGTTTGACCTGGTTTCAAACGACGGGTTCATGTCTGACACGAAGCTTAGGTTCATGTTTGACCTGGTTCAAATGACGGGTTCATGTCTGATTCGAAGTTTAGGTTCATGTTTGACCTGGTTTCAAACAACGGGTTCATGTCTGACTCAAAGTTTAGGTTCATGTTTGACCTGGTTTCAAACGACGGGTTCATGTATGACTTGATGTTTAGGTTCATGTTTGACCTGGTTTCAAACAACGGGTTCATGTCTGACTCGAAGTTTAGGTTCATGTTTGACCTAGTTTCAAACAATGGGTTCATGTCTGACTCGAAGTTTAGATTCATGTTTGACCTGGTTTCAAACAACGGGTTCATGTCTGACTCGAAGTTTAAGTTCATGTTTGACCTGGCTTTGAATGACGGGTTCATGTCTGACTCGACGTTTACGATCATGTTTGACCTGGTTTCAAACTACGGGTTCATGTCTGACTCGAAGTTTAGGTTCATGTTTGACCTTGTTTCAAACGACGGGATCATGTCTGACTCGATGTTTAGGTTCATGTTTGACCTGGTTTCAAACAACGGGTTCATGTCTGACTCGAAGTTTAGGTTCATGTTTGACCTAGTTTCAAACAACGGGTTCATGTCTGACTCGAAGTTTAGGTTCAGGTTTGACCTGGTTTCAAACGACGGGTTCATGTCTGACTCGAAGTTTAAGTTCATGTTTGACCTGGCTTTGAATGACGGGTTCATGTCTGACTCGACGTTTACGATCATGTTTGACCTGGTTTCAAACAACGGGTTCATGTCTGACTCGAAGTTTAGGTTCATGTTTGACCTAGTTTCAAACAATGGGTTCATGTCTGACTCGAAGTTTAGATTCATGTTTGACCTGGTTTCAAACAACGGGTTCATGTCTGACTCGAAGTTTAAGTTCATGTTTGACCTGGCTTTGAATGACGGGTTCATGTCTGACTCGACGTTTACGATCATGTTTGACCTGGTTTCAAACTACGGGTTCATGTCTGACTCGAAGTTTAGGTTCATGTTTGACCTTGTTTCAAACGACGGGTTCATGTCTGACTCGATGTTTAGGTTCATGTTTGACCTGGTTTCAAACAACGGGTTCATGTCTGACTCGAAGTTTAGGTTCATGTTTGACCTAGTTTCAAACAACGGGTTCATGTCTGACTCGAAGTTTAGGTTCAGGTTTGACCTGGTTTCAAACGACGGGTTCATGTCTGACTCGAAGCTTAGGTTCATGTTTGACCTGGTTCAAATGACGGGTTCATGTCTGACTCGAAGTTTAGGTTCATGTTTGACCTGGTTTCAAACAACGGGTTCATGTCTGACTCAAAGTTTAGGTTCATGTTTGACCTGGTTCAAATGACGGGTTCATGTCTGACTCGAAGTTTAGGTTCATGTTTGACCTGGTTTTAAACGACGGGTTCATGTCTGACTTGATGTTTAGGTTCATGTTTGTCCTGGTTTCAAACAACGGGTTCATGTCTGACTCGAAGTTTAGGTTCATGTTTGACCTAGTTTCAAACAACGGGTTCATGTCTGACTCGAAGTTTAGGTTCAGGTTTGACCTGGTTTCAAACAACGGGTTCATGTCTGACTCGAAGTTTAAGTTCATGTTTAACCTGGCTTCAAATGACGGGTTCATGTTTGACTCGAAGTTTAGGTTCATGTTTGACCTGGTTTCAAACAACAGGTTCATGTCTGACTCGAAGTTTAGGTTCATGTTTGACCTGGTTTCAAACAACGGGTTCATGTATGACTCGAAGCTTAGGTTCATGTTTGACCTAGTTTCAAACAACGGGTTCATGTCTGACTCGAAGTTTAGGTTCATGTTTGACCTAGTTTCAAACAATGGGTTCATGTCTGACTCGAAGTTTAGATTCATGTTTGACCTGGTTTCAAACAACGGGTTCATGTCTGACTCGAAGTTTAAGTTCATGTTTGACCTGGCTTTGAATGACGGGTTCATGTCTGACTCGACGTTTACGATCATGTTTGACCTGGTTTCAAACAACGGGTTCATGTCTGACTCGAAGTTTAGGTTCATGTTTGACCTAGTTTCAAACAACGGGTTCATGTCTGACTCGAAGTTTAGGTTCATGTTTGACCTGGTTTCAAACAACGGGTTTATGTCTGACTTGATGTTTAGGTTAATGTTTGTCCTGGTTTCAAACAACGGGTTCATGTCTGACTCGAAGTTTAGGTTCATGTTTGACCAGGTTTCAAACAACGGGTTCATGTCTGACTCGAAGTCTAGGTTCATGTTTGACCTGGTTTCAAACAACGGGTTCATGTATGACTCGAAGTTTAGGTTCAGGTTTGACCTGGTTTCAAACGACGGGTTCATGTCTGACTCGAAGTTTAGGTTCATGTTTGACCTGGTTCAAATGACGGGTTCATGTCTGATTCGAAGTTTAGGTTCATGTTTGACCTGGTTTCAAACAACGGGTTCATGTCTGACTCAAAGTTTAGGTTCATGTTTGACCTGGTTTCAAACGACGGGTTCATGTATGACTTGATGTTTAGGTTCATGTTTGACCTGGTTTCAAACAACGGGTTCATGTCTGACTCGAAGTTTAGGTTCATGTTTGACCTAGTTTCAAACAATGGGTTCATGTCTGACTCGAAGTTTAGATTCATGTTTGACCTGGTTTCAAACAACGGGTTCATGTCTGACTCGAAGTTTAAGTTCATGTTTGACCTGGCTTTGAATGACGGGTTCATGTCTGACTCGACGTTTACGATCATGTTTGACCTGGTTTCAAACTACGGGTTCATGTCTGACTCGAAGTTTAGGTTCATGTTTGACCTTGTTTCAAACGACGGGTTCATGTCTGACTCGATGTTTAGGTTCATGTTTGACCTGGTTTCAAACAACGGGTTCATGTCTGACTCGAAGTTTAGGTTCATGTTTGACCTAGTTTCAAACAACGGGTTCATGTCTGACTCGAAGTTTAGGTTCAGGTTTGACCTGGTTTCAAACGACGGGTTCATGTCTGACTCGAAGCTTAGGTTCATGTTTGACCTGGTTCAAATGACGGGTTCATGTCTGACTCGAAGTTTAGGTTCATGTTTGACCTGGTTTCAAACAACGGGTTCATGTCTGACTCAAAGTTTAGGTTCATGTTTGACCTGGTTCAAATGACGGGTTCATGTCTGACTCGAAGTTTAGGTTCATGTTTGACCTGGTTTTAAACGACGGGTTCATGTCTGACTTGATGTTTAGGTTCATGTTTGTCCTGGTTTCAAACAACGGGTTCATGTCTGACTCGAAGTTTAGGTTCATGTTTGACCTAGTTTCAAACAACGGGTTCATGTCTGACTCGAAGTTTAGGTTCATGTTTGACCTGGTTTCAAACAACGGGTTCATGTCTGACTCGAAGTTTAAGTTCATGTTTAACCTGGCTTCAAATGACGGGTTCATGTTTGACTCGAAGTTTAGGTTCATGTTTGACCTGGTTTCAAACAACAGGTTCATGTCTGACTCGAAGTTTAGGTTCATGTTTGACCTGGTTTCAAACAACGGGTTCAGGTATGACTCGAAGCTTAGGTTCATGTTTGACCTAGTTTCAAACAACGGGTTCATGTCTGACTCGAAGTTTAGGTTCATGTTTGACCTAGTTTCAAACAATGGGTTCATGTCTGACTGGAAGTTTAGATTCATGTTTGACCTGGTTTCAAACAACGGGTTCATGTCTGACTCGAAGTTTAAGTTCATGTTTGACCTGGCTTTGAATGACGGGTTCATGTCTGACTCGACGTTTACGATCATGTTTGACCTGGTTTCAAACTACGGGTTCATGTCTGACTCGAAGTTTAGGTTCATGTTTGACCTTGTTTCAAACGACGGGTTCATGTCTGACTCGATGTTTAGGTTCATGTTTGACCTGGTTTCAAACAACGGGTTCATGTCTGACTCGAAGTTTAGGTTCATGTTTGACCTAGTTTCAAACAACGGGTTCATGTCTGACTCGAAGTTTAGGTTCAGGTTTGACCTGGTTTCAAACGACGGGTTCATGTCTGACTCGAAGCTTAGGTTCATGTTTGACCTGGTTCAAATGACGGGTTCATGTCTGACTCGAAGTTTAGGTTCATGTTTGACCTGGTTTCAAACAACGGGTTCATGTCTGACTCAAAGTTTAGGTTCATGTTTGACCTAGTTCAAATGACGGGTTCATGTCTGACTCGAAGTTTAGGTTCATGTTTGACCTGGTTTCAAACGACGGGTTCATGTCTGACTTGATGTTTAGGTTCATGTTTGTCCTGGTTTCAAACAACGGGTTCATGTCTGACTCGAAAATAAGGTTCATGTTTGACCTAGTTTCAAACAACGGGTTCATGTCTGACTCGAAGTTTAGGTTCATGTTTGACCTGGTTTCAAACAACGGGTTCATGTCTGACTCGAAGTTTAAGTTCATGTTTAACCTGGCTTCAAATGACGGGTTCATGTCTGACTCGAAGTTTAGGTTCATGTTTGACCTGGTTTCAAACAACAGGTTCACGTCTGACTCAAAGTTTAGGTTCATGTTTGACCTGGTTTCAAACAACGGGTTCATGTATGACTCGAAGTTTAGGTTCAGGTTTGACCTAGTTTCAAACGACGGGTTCATGTCTGACTCGAAGCTTAGGTTCATGTTTGACCTGGTTCAAATGACGGGTTCATGTCTGATTCGAAGTTTAGGTTGATGTTTGACCTGGTTTCAAACAACGGGTTCATGTCTGACTCAAAGTTTAGGTTCATGTTTGACCTGGTTTCAAACGATGGGTTCATGTATGACTTGATGTTTAGGTTCATGTTTGACCTGGTTTCAAACAATGGGTTCATGTCTGACTCGAAGTTTAGGTTCATGTTTGACCTAGTTTCAAACAATGGGTTCATGTCTGACTCGAAGTTTAGGTTCATGTTTGACCTGGTTTCAAACAACGGGTTCATGTCTGACTCGAAGTTTAAGTTCATGTTTGACCTGGCTTCGAATGACGGGTTCATGTCTGACTCGACGTTTACGATCATGTTTGACCTGGTTTCAAACAACGGGTTCATGTCTGACTCGAAGTTTAGGTTCATGTATGACCTTGTTTCAAACGACGGGTTCATGTCTGACTCGATGTTTAGGTTCATGTTTGACCTGGTTTCAAACAACGGGTTCATGTCTGACTCGAAGTTTAGGTTCATGTTTGACCTAGTTTCAAACAACGGGTTCATGTCTGACTCGAAGTTTAGGTTCAGGTTTGACCTGGTTTCAAACGACGGGTTCATGTCTGACTCGAAGCTTAGGTTCATGTTTGACCTGGTTCAAATGACGGGTTCATGTCTGACTCGAAGTTTAGGTTCATGTTTGACCTGGTTTCAAACAACGGGTTCATGTCTGACTCAAAGTTTAGGTTCATGTTTGACCTGGTTCAAATGACGGGTTCATGTCTGACTCGAAGTTTAGGTTCATGTTTGACCTGGTTTTAAACGACGGGTTCATGTCTGACTTGATGTTTAGGTTCATGTTTGTCCTGGTTTCAAACAACGGGTTCATGTCTGACTCGAAGTTTAGGTTCATGTTTGACCTAGTTTCAAACAACGGGTTCATGTCTGACTCGAAGTTTAGGTTCATGTTTGACCTGGTTTCAAACAACGGGTTCATGTCTGACTCGAAGTTTAAGTTCATGTTTAACCTGGCTTCAAATGACGGGTTCATGTTTGACTCGAAGTTTAGGTTCATGTTTGACCTGGTTTCAAACAACAGGTTCATGTCTGACTCGAAGTTTAGGTTCATGTTTGACCTGGTTTCAAACAACGGGTTCATGTATGACTCGAAGCTTAGGTTCATGTTTGACCTAGTTTCAAACAACGGGTTCATGTCTGACTCGAAGTTTAGGTTCATGTTTGACCTAGTTTCAAACAATGGGTTCATGTCTGACTCGAAGTTTAGATTCATGTTTGACCTGGTTTCAAACAACGGGTTCATGTCTGACTCGAAGTTTAAGTTCATGTTTGACCTGGCTTTGAATGACGGGTTCATGTCTGACTCGACGTTTACGATCATGTTTGACCTGGTTTCAAACAACGGGTTCATGTCTGACTCGAAGTTTAGGTTCATGTTTGACCTAGTTTCAAACAACGGGTTCATGTCTGACTCGAAGTTTAGGTTCATGTTTGACCTGGTTTCAAACAACGGGTTTATGTCTGACTTGATGTTTAGGTTAATGTTTGTCCTGGTTTCAAACAACGGGTTCATGTCTGACTCGAAGTTTAGGTTCATGTTTGACCAGGTTTCAAACAACGGGTTCATGTCTGACTCGAAGTCTAGGTTCATGTTTGACCTGGTTTCAAACAACGGGTTCATGTATGACTCGAAGTTTAGGTTCAGGTTTGACCTGGTTTCAAACGACGGGTTCATGTCTGACTCGAAGTTTAGGTTCATGTTTGACCTGGTTCAAATGACGGGTTCATGTCTGATTCGAAGTTTAGGTTCATGTTTGACCTGGTTTCAAACAACGGGTTCATGTCTGACTCAAAGTTTAGGTTCATGTTTGACCTGGTTTCAAACGAAGGGTTCATGTATGACTTGATGTTTAGGTTCATGTTTGACCTGGTTTCAAACAACGGGTTCATGTCTGACTCGAAGTTTAGGTTCATGTTTGACCTAGTTTCAAACAATGGGTTCATGTCTGACTCGAAGTTTAGATTCATGTTTGACCTGGTTTCAAACAACGGGTTCATGTCTGACTCGAAGTTTAAGTTCATGTTTGACCTGGCTTTGAATGACGGGTTCATGTCTGACTCGACGTTTACGATCATGTTTGACCTGGTTTCAAACAACGGGTTCATGTCTGACTCGAAGTTTAGGTTCATGTTTGACCTAGTTTCAAACAACGGGTTCATGTCTGACTCGAAGTTTAGGTTCAGGTTTGACCTGGTTTCAAACGACGGGTTCATGTCTGACTCGAAGCTTAGGTTCATGTTTGACCTGGTTCAAATGACGGGTTCATGTCTGACTCGAAGTTTAGGTTCATGTCTGACCTGGTTTCAAACAACGGGTTCATGTCTGACTCAAAGTTTAGGTTCATGTTTGACCTAGTTCAAATGACGGGTTCATGTCTGACTCGAAGTTTAGGTTCATGTTTGACCTGGTTTCAAACGACGGGTTCATGTCTGACTTGATGTTTAGGTTCATGTTTGTCCTGGTTTCAAACAACGGGTTCATGTCTGACTCGAAAATAAGGTTCATGTTTGACCTAGTTTCAAACAACGGGTTCATGTCTGACTCGAAGTTTAGGTTCATGTTTGACCTGGTTTCAAACAACGGGTTCATGTCTGACTCGAAGTTTAAGTTCATGTTTAACCTGGCTTCAAATGACGGGTTCATGTCTGACTCGAAGTTTAGGTTCATGTTTGACCTGGTTTCAAACAACAGGTTCACGTCTGACTCAAAGTTTAGGTTCATGTTTGACCTGGTTTCAAACAACGGGTTCATGTATGACTCGAAGTTTAGGTTCAGGTTTGACCTGGTTTCAAACGACGGGTTCATGTGTGACTCGAAGCTTAGGTTCATGTTTGACCTGGTTCAAATGACGGGTTCATGTCTGATTCGAAGTTTAGGTTGATGTTTGACCTGGTTTCAAACAACGGGTTCATGTCTGACTCAAAGTTTAGGTTCATGTTTGACCTGGTTTCAAACGATGGGTTCATGTATGACTTGATGTTTAGGTTCATGTTTGACCTGGTTTCAAACAACGGGTTCATGTCTGACTCGAAGTTTAGGTTCATGTTTGACCTAGTTTCAAACAATGGGTTCATGTCTGACTCGAAGTTTAGGTTCATGTTTGACCTGGTTTCAAACAACGGGTTCATGTCTGACTCGAAGTTTAAGTTCATGTTTGACCTGGCTTCGAATGACGGGTTCATGTCTGACTCGACGTTTACGATCATGTTTGACCTGGTTTCAAACAACGGGTTCATGTCTGACTCGAAGTTTAGGTTCATGTATGACCTTGTTTCAAACGACGGGTTCATGTCTGACTCGATGTTTAGGTTCATGTTTGACCTGGTTTCAAACAACGGGTTCATGTCTGACTCGAAGTTTAGGTTCATGTTTGACCTAGTTTCAAACAACGGGTTCATGTCTGACTCGAAGTTTAGGTTCATGTTTGACCTGGTTTCAAACAACGGGTTCATGTCTGACTTGATGTTTAGGTTAATGTTTGTCCTGGTTTCAAACAACGGGTTCATGTCTGACTCAAAGTTTAGGTTCATGTTTGACCAGGTTTCAAACAACGGGTTCATGTTTGACTCGAAGTCTAGGTTCATGTTTGACCTAGTTTCAAACAACGGGTTCATGTCTGACTCGAAGTTTAACTTCATGTTTGACCTGGCTTCAAATGACGGGTTCATGTCTGACTCGAAGTTTAGGTTCATGTTTGACCTGGTTTCAAACAACAGGTTCATGTCTGACTCGACGTTTAGGTTCATGTTTAACCTAGTTTCAAACAACGGGTTCATGTCTGACTCAAAGTTTAGGTTCAGGTTTGACCTTGTTTCAAACGATGGGTTCATGTCTGACTCGAAGCTTAGGTTCATGTTTGACCTGGTTCAAATGACGGGTTCATGTCTGACTTGAAGTTTAGGTTCATGTTTGACCTGGTTTCAAACAACTGGTTCATGTCTGACTCGAAGTTTAGTTTCATATTTGACCTGAGTTCCAACAACGGGTTAATGTCTGACTCGAAGTTTAGGTTCATGTTTGACCTGGTTTCGAACGACGGGTTCATGTCTGACTTGAAGTTTAGGTTCATGTTTGTCCTGGTTTCAAACAACGGGTTCATGTCTGACTCGAAGTTTAGGTTCGTGTTTGACCTAGTTTCAAACAACGGGTTCATGTCTGACTCGAAGTTTAGGTTCATGTTTGACCTGGTTTCAAACAACGGGTTCATGTCTGACTCGAAGTTTAAGTTCATGTTTGACCTGACTTCAAATGACGGGTTCATGTCTGACTCGAAGTTTAGGTTCATGTTTGACCTGGTTTCAAACAACAGGTTCACGTCTGACTAGAAGTTTAGGTTCATGTTTGACCTGGTTTCAAACAACGGGTTCATGGATGAATCGAAGTTTAGGTTCAGGTTTGACCTGGTTTCAAACAACGGGTTCATGTCTGACTCGAAGCTTAGGTTCATGTTTGACCTGGTTCAAATGACGGGTTCATGTCTGATTCGAAGTTTAGGTTCATGTTTGACCTGGTTTCAAACAACGGGTTCATGTCTGACTCAAAGTTTAGGTTCATGTTTGACCTGGTTTCAAACGACGGGTTCATGTATGACTTGATGTTTAGGTTCATGTTTGACCTAGTTTCAAACAACGGGTTCATGTCTGACTCGAAGTTTAGGTTCATGTTTGACCTTGTTTCAAACGACGGGTTCATGTCTGACTCGATGTTTAGGTTCATGTTTGACCTGGTTTCAAACAACGGGTTCATGTCTGACTCGAAGTTTAGGTTCATGTTTGACCTAGTTTCAAACAACGGGTTCATGTCTGACTCGAAGTTTAGGTTCAGGTTTGACCTGGTTTCAAACGACGGGTTCATGTCTGACTCGAAGCTTAGGTTCATGTTTGACCTGGTTCAAATGACGGGTTCATGTCTGACTCGAATTTTAGTTTCATGTTTGACCTGGTTTCAAACAACAGGTTCATGTCTGACTCAAAGTTTAGGTTCATGTTTGACCTGGTTCAAATGACGGGTTCATGTCTGACTCGAAGTTTAGGTTCATGTTTGACCTGGTTTCAAACGACGGGTTCATGTCTGACTTGATGTTTAGGTTCATGTTTGTCCTGGTTTCAAACAACGGGTTCATGTCTGACTCGAAGTTTAGGTTCATGTTTGACCTAGTTTCAAACAACGGGTTCATGTCTGACTCGAAGTTTAGGTTCATGTTTGACCTGGTTTCAAACACCGGGTTCATGTCTGACTCGAAGTTTAAGTTCATGTTTAACCTGGCTTCAAATGACGGGTTCATGTCTGACTCGAAGTTTAGGTTCATGTTTGACCTGGTTTCAAACAACAGGTTCATGTCTGACTCGAAGTTTAGGTTCATGTTTGACCTGGTTTCAAACAACGGGTTCATGTATGACTCGAAGTTTAGGTTCAGGTTTGACCTGGTTTCAAACGACGGGTTCATGTCTGACTCGAAGCTTAGGTTCATGTTTGACCTGGTTCAAATGACGGGTTCATGTCTGATTCGAAGTTTAGGTTCATGTTTGACCTGGTTTCAAACAACGGGTTCATGTCAGACTCAAAGTTTAGGTTCATGTTTGACCTGGTTTCAAACGACGGGTTCATGTATGACTTGATGTTTAGGTTCATGTTTGACCTGGTTTCAAACAACGGGTTCATGTCTGACTCGAAGTTTAGGTTCATGTTTGACCTAGTTTCAAACAATGGGTTCATGTCTGACTCGAAGTTTAGATTCATGTTTGACCTGGTTTCAAACAACGGGTTCATGTCTGACTCGAAGTTTAAGTTCATGTTTGACCTGGCTTTGAATGACGGGTTCATGTCTGACTCGACGTTTACGATCATGTTTGACCTGGTTTCAAACAACGGGTTCATGTCTGACTCGAAGTTTAGGTTCATGTTTGACCTTGTTTCAAACGACGGGTTCATGTCTGACTCGATGTTTAGGTTCATGTTTGACCTGGTTTCAAACAACGGGTTCATGTCTGACTCGAAGTTTAGGTTCATGTTTGACCTAGTTTCAAACAACGGGTTCATGTCTGACTCGAAGTTTAGGTTCAGGTTTGACCTGGTTTCAAACGACGGGTTCATGTCTGACTCGAAGCTTAGGTTCATGTTTGACCTGGTTCAAATGACGGGTTCATGTCTAACTCGAAGTTTAGGTTCATGTTTGACCTGGTTTCAAACAACGGGTTCATGTCTGACTCAAAGTTTAGGTTCATGTTTGACCTAGTTCAAATGACGGGTTCATGTCTGACTCGAAGTTTAGGTTCATGTTTGACCTGGTTTCAAACGACGGGTTCATGTCTGACTTGATGTTTAGGTTCATGTTTGACCTGGTTTCAAACAACGGGTTCATGTCTGACTCGAAGTTTAGGTTCATGTTTGACCTGGTTTCAAACAACGGGTTCATGTCTGACTCGAAGTTTAAGTTCATGTTTAACCTGGCTTCAAATGACGGGTTCATGTCTGACTCGAAGTTTAGGTTCATGTTTGACCTGGTTTCAAACAACAGGTTCACGTCTGACTCGAAGTTTAGGTTCATGTTTGACCTGGTTTCAAACAACGGGTTCATGTATGACTCGAAGTTTAGGTTCAGGTTTGACCTGGTTTCAAACGACGGGTTCATGTCTGACTCGAAGCTTAGGTTCATGTTTGACGTGGTTCAAATGACGGGTTCATGTCTGATTCGAAGTTTAGGTTCATGTTTGACCTGGTTTCAAACAACGGGTTCATTTCTGACTCAAAGTTTAGGTTCATGTTTGACCTGGTTTCAAACGACGGGTTCATGTATGACTTGATGTTTAGGTTCATGTTTGACCTGGTTTCAAACAACGGGTTCATGTCTGACTCGAAGTTTAGGTTCATGTTTGACCTAGTTTCAAACAATGGGTTCATGTCTGACTCGAAGTTTAGGTTCATGTTTGACCTGGTTTCAAACAACGGGTTCATGTCTGACTCGAAGTTTAAGTTCATGTTTGACCTGGCTTCGAATGACGGGTTCATGTCTGACTCGACGTTTACGATCATGTTTGACCTGGTTTCAAACAACGGGTTCATGTCTGACTCGAAGTTTAGGTTCATGTATGACCTTGTTTCAAACGACGGGTTCATGTCTGACTCGATGTTTAGGTTCATGTTTGACCTGGTTTCAAACAACGGGTTCATGTCTGACTCGAAGTTTAGGTTCATGTTTGACCTAGTTTCAAACAACGGGTTCATGTCTGACTCGAAGTTTAACTTCATGTTTGACCTGGCTTCAAATGACGGGTTCATGTCTGACTCGAAGTTTAGGTTCATGTTTGACCTGGTTTCAAACAACAGGTTCATGTCTGACTCGACGTTTAGGTTCATGTTTAACCTAGTTTCAAACAACGGGTTCATGTCTGACTCAAAGTTTAGGTTCAGGTTTGACCTTGTTTCAAACGATGGGTTCATGTCTGACTCGAAGCTTAGGTTCATGTTTGACCTGGTTCAAATGACGGGTTCATGTCTGACTTGAAGTTTAGGTTCATGTTTGACCTGGTTTCAAACAACTGGTTCATGTCTGACTCGAAGTTTAGTTTCATATTTGACCTGAGTTCCAACAACGGGTTAATGTCTGACTCGAAGTTTAGGTTCATGTTTGACCTGGTTTCGAACGACGGGTTCATGTCTGACTTGAAGTTTAGGTTCATGTTTGTCCTGGTTTCAAAAAACGGGTTCATGTCTGACTCGAAGTTTAGGTTCGTGTTTGACCTAGTTTCAAACAACGGGTTCATGTCTGACTCGAAGTTTAAGTTCATGTTTGACCTGACTTCAAATGACGGGTTCATGTCTGACTCGAAGTTTAGGTTCATGTTTGACCTGGTTTCAAACAACAGGTTCACGTCTGACTAGAAGTTTAGGTTCATGTTTGACCTGGTTTCAAACAACGGGTTCATGGATGAATCGAAGTTTAGGTTCAGGTTTGACCTGGTTTCAAACAACGGGTTCATGTCTGACTCGAAGCTTAGGTTCATGTTTGACCTGGTTCAAATGACGGGTTCATGTCTGATTCGAAGTTTAGGTTCATGTTTGACCTGGTTTCAAACAACGGGTTCATGTCTGACTCAAAGTTTAGGTTCATGTTTGACCTGGTTTCAAACGACGGGTTCATGTATGACTTGATGTTTAGGTTCATGTTTGACCTAGTTTCAAACAACGGGTTCATGTCTGACTCGAAGTTTAGGTTCATGTTTGACCTTGTTTCAAACGACGGGTTCATGTCTGACTCGATGTTTAGGTTCATGTTTGACCTGGTTTCAAACAACGGGTTCATGTCTGACTCGAAGTTTAGGTTCATGTTTGACCTAGTTTCAAACAACGGGTTCATGTCTGACTCGAAGTTTAGGTTCAGGTTTGACCTGGTTTCAAACGACGGGTTCATGTCTGACTCGAAGCTTAGGTTCATGTTTGACCTGGTTCAAATGACGGGTTCATGTCTGACTCGAATTTTAGGTTCATGTTTGACCTGGTTTCAAACAACAGGTTCATGTCTGACTCAAAGTTTAGGTTCATGTTTGACCTGGTTCAAATGACGGGTTCATGTCTGACTCGAAGTTTAGGTTCATGTTTGACCTGGTTTCAAACGACGGGTTCATGTCTGACTTGATGTTTAGGTTCATGTTTGTCCTGGTTTCAAACAACGGGTTCATGTCTGACTCGAAGTTTAGGTTCATGTTTGACCTAGTTTCAAACAACGGGTTCATGTCTGACTCGAAGTTTAGGTTCATGTTTGACCTGGTTTCAAACAACGGGTTCATGTCTGACTCGAAGTTTAAGTTCATGTTTAACCTGGCTTCAAATTACGGGTTCATGTCTGACTCGAAGTTTAGGTTCATGTTTGACCTGGTTTCAAACAACGGGTTCATGTATGACTCGAAGTTTAGGTTCAGGTTTGACCTGGTTTCAAACGACGGGTTCATGTCTGACTCGAAGCTTAGGTTCATGTTTGACCTGGTTCAAATGACGGGTTCATGTCTGATTCGAAGTTTAGGTTCATGTTTGACCTGGTTTCAAACAACGGGTTCATGTCTGACTCAAAGTTTAGGTTCATGTTTGACCTGGTTTCAAACGACGGGTTCATGTATGACTTGATGTTTAGGTTCATGTTTGACCTGGTTTCAAACAACGGGTTCATGTCTGACTCGAAGTTTAGGTTCATGTTTGACCTAGTTTCAAACAATGGGTTCATGTCTGACTCGAAGTTTAGATTCATGTTTGACCTGGTTTCAAACAACGGGTTCATGTCTGACTCGAAGTTTAAGTTCATGTTTGACCTGGCTTTGAATGACGGGTTCATGTCTGACTCGACGTTTACGATCATGTTTGACCTGGTTTCAAACAACGGGTTCATGTCTGACTCGAAGTTTAGGTTCATGTTTGACCTTGTTTCAAACGACGGGTTCATGTCTGACTCGATGTTTAGGTTCATGTTTGACCTGGTTTCAAACAACGGGTTCATGTCTGACTCGAAGTTTAGGTTCATGTTTGACCTAGTTTCAAACAACGGGTTCATGTCTGACTCGAAGTTTAGGTTCAGGTTTGACCTGGTTTCAAACGACGGGTTCATGTCTGACTCGAAGCTTAGGTTCATGTTTGACCTGGTTCAAATGACGGGTTCATGTCTGACTCGAAGTTTAGGTTCATGTTTGACCTGGTTTCAAACAACGGGTTCATGTCTGACTCAAAGTTTAGGTTCATGTTTGACCTAGTTCAAATGACGGGTTCATGTCTGACTCGAAGTTTAGGTTCATGTTTGACCTGGTTTCAAACGACGGGTTCATGTCTGACTTGATGTTTAGGTTCATGTTTGACCTGGTTTCAAACAACGGGTTCATGTCTGACTCGAAGTTTAGGTTCATGTTTGACCTGGTTTCAAACAACGGGTTCATGTCTGACTCGAAGTTTAAGTTCATGTTTAACCTGGCTTCAAATGACGGGTTCATGTCTGACTCGAAGTTTAGGTTCATGTTTGACCTGGTTTCAAACAACAGGTTCACGTCTGACTCGAAGTTTAGGTTCATGTTTGACCTGGTTTCAAACAACGGGTTCATGTATGACTCGAAGTTTAGGTTCAGGTTTGACCTGGTTTCAAACGACGGGTTCATGTCTGACTCGAAGCTTAGGTTCATGTTTGACGTGGTTCAAATGACGGGTTCATGTCTGATTCGAAGTTTAGGTTCATGTTTGACCTGGTTTCAAACAACGGGTTCATTTCTGACTCAAAGTTTAGGTTCATGTTTGACCTGGTTTCAAACGACGGGTTCATGTATGACTTGATGTTTAGGTTCATGTTTGACCTGGTTTCAAACAACGGGTTCATGTCTGACTCGAAGTTTAGGTTCATGTTTGACCTAGTTTCAAACAATGGGTTCATGTCTGACTCGAAGTTTAGGTTCATGTTTGACCTGGTTTCAAACAACGGGTTCATGTCTGACTCGAAGTTTAGGTTCATGTTTGACCTGGTTCAAATGACGGGTTCATGTCTGACTCGAAGTTTAGGTTCATGTTTGACCTGGTTTCAAACGACGGGTTCATGTCTGACTTGATGTTTAGGTTCATGTTTGTCCTGGTTTCAAACAACGGGTTCATGTCTGACTCGAAGTTTAGGTTCATGTTTGACCTAGTTTCAAACAACGGGTTCATGTCTGACTCGAAGTTTAGGTTCATGTTTGACCTGGTTTCAAACAACGGGTTCATGTCTGACTCGAAGTTTAAGTTCATGTTTAACCTGGCTTCAAATGACGGGTTCATGTCTGACTCGAAGTTTAGGTTCATGTTTGACCTGGTTTCAAACAACGGGTTCATGTATGACTCGAAGTTTAGGTTCATGTTTGACCTGGTTTCAAACAACGGGTTCATGTCTGACTCGAAGTTTAGGTTCATGTTTGACCTAGTTTCAAACAACGGGTTCATGTCTGACTCGAAGTTTAGGTTCAGGTTTGACCTGGTTTCAAACGACGGGTTCATGTCTGACTCGAAGCTTAGGTTCATGTTTGACCTGGTTCAAATGACGGGTTCATGTCTGACTCGAAGTTTAGGTTCATGTTTGACCTGGTTTCAAACAACGGGTTCATGTCTGACTCAAAGTTTAGGTTCATGTTTGACCTAGTTCAAATGACGGGTTCATGTCTGACTCGAAGTTTAGGTTCATGTTTGACCTGGTTTCAAACGACGGGTTCATGTCTGACTTGATGTTTAGGTTCATGTTTGACCTGGTTTCAAACAACGGGTTCATGTCTGACTCGAAGTTTAGGTTCATGTTTGACCTGGTTTCAAACAACGGGTTCATGTCTGACTCGAAGTTTAAGTTCATGTTTAACCTGGCTTCAAATGACGGGTTCATGTCTGACTCGAAGTTTAGGTTCATGTTTGACCTGGTTTCAAACAACAGGTTCACGTCTGACTCGAAGTTTAGGTTCATGTTTGACCTGGTTTCAAACAACGGGTTCATGTATGACTCGAAGTTTAGGTTCAGGTTTGACCTGGTTTCAAACGACGGGTTCATGTCTGACTCGAAGCTTAGGTTCATGTTTGACGTGGTTCAAATGACGGGTTCATGTCTGATTCGAAGTTTAGGTTCATGTTTGACCTGGTTTCAAACAACGGGTTCATTTCTGACTCAAAGTTTAGGTTCATGTTTGACCTGGTTTCAAACGACGGGTTCATGTATGACTTGATGTTTAGGTTCATGTTTGACCTGGTTTCAAACAACGGGTTCATGTCTGACTCGAAGTTTAGGTTCATGTTTGACCTAGTTTCAAACAATGGGTTCATGTCTGACTCGAAGTTTAGGTTCATGTTTGACCTGGTTTCAAACAACGGGTTCATGTCTGACTCGAAGTTTAAGTTCATGTTTGACCTGGCTTCGAATGACGGGTTCATGTCTGACTCGACGTTTACGATCATGTTTGACCTGGTTTCAAACAACGGGTTCATGTCTGACTCGAAGTTTAGGTTCATGTATGACCTTGTTTCAAACGACGGGTTCATGTCTGACTCGATGTTTAGGTTCATGTTTGACCTGGTTTCAAACAACGGGTTCATGTCTGACTCGAAGTTTAGGTTCATGTTTGACCTAGTTTCAAACAACGGGTTCATGTCTGACTCGAAGTTTAGGTTCATGTTTGACCTGGTTTCAAACAACGGGTTCATGTCTGACTTGATGTTTAGGTTAATATTTGTCCTAGTTTCAAACAACGGGTTCATGTCTGACTCGAAGTTTAGGTTCATGTTTGACCAGGTTTCAAACAACGGGTTCATGTTTGACTCGAAGTCTAGGTTCATGTTTGACCTAGTTTCAAACAACGGGTTCATGTCTGACTCGAAGTTTAACTTCATGTTTGACCTGGCTTCAAATGACGGGTTCATGTCTGACTCGAACTTTAGGTTCATGTTTGACCTGGTTTCAAACAACAGGTTCATGTCTGACTCGACGTTTAGGTTCATGTTTAACCTAGTTTCAAACAACGGGTTCATGTCTGACTCAAAGTTTAGGTTCAGGTTTGACCTGGTTTCAAACGATGGGTTCATGTCTGACTCGAAGCTTAGGTTCATGTTTGACCTGGTTCAAATGACGGGTTCATGTCTGACTTGAAGTTTAGGTTCATGTTTGACCTGGTTTCAAACAACTGGTTCATGTCTGACTCGAAGTTTAGTTTCATATTTGACCTGAGTTCCAACAACGGGTTAATGTCTGACTCGAAGTTTAGGTTCATGTTTAACCTGGTTTCGAACGACGGGTTCATGTCTGACTTGAAGTTTAGGTTCATGTTTGTCCTGGTTTCAAACAACGGGTTCATGTCTGACTCGAAGTTTAGGTTCATGTTTGACCTAGTTTCAAACAACGGGTTCATGTCTGACTCGAAGTTTAGGTTCATGTTTGACCTGGTTTCAAACAACGGGTTCATGTCTGACTCGAAGTTTAAGTTCATGTTTGACCTGACTTCAAATGACGGGTTCATGTCTGACTCGAAGTTTAGGTTCATGTTTGACCTGGTTTCAAACAACAGGTTCACGTCTGACTAGAAGTTTAGGTTCATGTTTGACCTGGTTTCAAACAGCGGGTTCATGGATGAATCGAAGTTTAGGTTCAGGTTTGACCTGGTTTCAAATGACGGGTTCATGTCTGACTCGAAGCTTAGGTTCATGTTTGACCTGGTTCAAATGACGGGTTCATGTCTGATTCGAAGTTTAGGTTCATGTTTGACCTGGTTTCAAACAACGGGTTCATGTCTGACTCAAAGTTTAGGTTCATGTTTGACCTGGTTTCAAACGACGGGTTCATGTATGACTTGATGTTTAGGTTCATGTTTGACCTAGTTTCAAACAACGGGTTCATGTCTGACTCGAAGTTTAGGTTCATGTTTGACCTTGTTTCAAACGACGGGTTCATGTCTGACTCGATGTTTAGGTTCATGTTTGACCTGGTTTCAAACAACGGGTTCATGTCTGACTCGAAGTTTAGGTTCATGTTTGACCAGGTTTCAAACAACGGGTTCATGTCTGACTCGAAGTTTAGGTTCATGTTTGACCTAGTTTCAAACAATGGGTTCATGTCTGACTCGAAGTTTAGGTTCAGGTTTGACCTGGTTTCAAACGACGGGTTCATGTCTGACTCGAAGCTTAGGTTCATGTTTGACCTGGTTCAAATGACGGGTTCATGTCTGACTCGAATTTTAGGTTCATGTTTGACCTGGTTTCAAACAACGGGTTCATGTCTGACTCAAAGTTTAGGTTCATGTTTGACCTGGTTCAAATGACGGGTTCATGTCTGACTCGAAGTTTAGGTTCATGTTTGACCTGGTTTCAAACGACGGGTTCATGTCTGACTTGATGTTTAGGTTCATGTTTGTCCTGGTTTCAAACAACGGGTTCATGTCTGACTCGAAGTTTAGGTTCATGTTTGACCTAGTTTCAAACAACGGGTTCATGTCTGACTCGAAGTTTAGGTTCATGTTTGACCTAGTTTCAAACAACGGGTTCATGTCTGACTCGAAGTTTAAGTTCATGTTTAACCTGGTTTCAAATGACGGGTTCATGTCTGACTCGAAGTTTAGGTTCATGTTTGACCTGGTTTCAAACAACAGGTTCATGTCTGACTCGAAGTTTAGGTTCATGTTTGACCTGGTTTCAAACAACGGGTTCATGTATGACTCGAAGTTTAGGTTCAGGTTTGACCTGGTTTCAAACGACGGGTTCATGTCTGACTCGAAGCTTAGGTTCATGTTTGACCTGGTTCAAATGACGGGTTCATGTCTGATTCGAAGTTTAGGTTCATGTTTGACCTGGTTTCAAACAACGGGTTCATGTCTGACTCAAAGTTTAGGTTCATGTTTGACCTGGTTTCAAACGACGGGTTCATGTATGACTTGATGTTTAGGTTCATGTTTGACCTAGTTTCAAACAACGGGTTCATGTCTGACTCGAAGTTTAGGTTCATGTTTGACCTGGTTTCAAACAACGGGTTCATGTCTGACTTGATGTTTAGGTTAATGTTTGTCCTGGTTTCAAACAACGGGTTCATGTCTGACTCGAAGTTTAGGTTCATGTTTGACCAGGTTTCAAACAACGGGTTCATGTTTGACTCGAAGTCTAGGTTCATGTTTGACCTAGTTTCAAACAACGGGTTCATGTCTGACTCGAAGTTTAACTTCATGTTTGACCTGACTTCAAATGACGGGTTCATGTCTGACTCGAACTTTAGGTTCATGTTTGACCTGGTTTCAAACAACAGGTTCATGTCTGACTCGACGTTTAGGTTCATGTTTAACCTAGTTTCAAACAACGGGTTCATGTCTGACTCAAAGTTTAGGTTCAGGTTTGACCTGGTTTCAAACGATGGGTTCATGTTTGACTCGAAGCTTAGGTTCATGTTTGACCTGGTTCAAATGACGGGTTCATGTCTGACTTGAAGTTTAGGTTCATGTTTGACCTGGTTTCAAACAACTGGTTCATGTCTGACTCGAAGTTTAGTTTCATATTTGACCTGAGTTCCAACAACGGGTTAATGTCTGACTCGAAGTTTAGGTTCATGTTTGACCTGGTTTCGAACGACGGGTTCATGTCTGACTTGAAGTTTAGGTTCATGTTTGTCCTGGTTTCAAACAACGGGTTCATGTCTGACTCAAAGTTTAGGTTCATGTTTGACCTAGTTTCAAACAACGGGTTCATGTCTGACTCGAAGTTTAGGTTCATGTTTGACCTGGTTTCAAACAACGGGTTCATGTCTGACTCGAAGTTTAAGTTCATGTTTGACCTGACTTCAAATGACGGGTTCATGTCTGACTCGAAGTTTAGGTTCATGTTTGACCTGGTTTCAAACAACAGGTTCACGTCTGACTAGAAGTTTAGGTTCATGTTTGACCTGGTTTCAAACAGCGGGTTCATGGATGAATCGAAGTTTAGGTTCAGGTTTGACCTGGTTTCAAATGACGGGTTCATGTCTGACTCGAAGCTTAGGTTCATGTTTGACCTGGTTCAAATGACGGGTTCATGTCTGATTCGAAGTTTAGGTTCATGTTTGACCTGGTTTCAAACAACGGGTTCATGTCTGACTCAAAGTTTAGGTTCATGTTTGACCTGGTTTCAAACGACGGGTTCATGTATGACTTGATGTTTAGGTTCATGTTTGACCTAGTTTCAAACAACGGGTTCATGACTGACTCGAAGTTTAGGTTCATGTTTGACCTTGTTTCAAACGACGGGTTCATGTCTGACTCGATGTTTAGGTTCATGTTTGACCTGGTTTCAAACAACGGGTTCATGTCTGACTCGAAGTTTAGGTTCATGTTTGACCTAGTTTCAAACAACGGGTTCATGTCTGACTCGAAGTTTAGGTTCAGGTTTGACGTGGTTTCAAACGACGGGTTCATGTCTGACTCGAAGCTTAGGTTCATGTTTGACCTGGTTCAAATGACGGGTTCATGTCTGACTCGAATTTTAGGTTCATGTTTGACCTGGTTTCAAACAACGGGTTCATGTCTGACTCAAAGTTTAGGTTCATGTTTGACCTGGTTCAAATGACGGGTTCATGTCTGACTCGAAGTTTAGGTTCATGTTTGACCTGGTTTCAAACGACGGGTTCATGTCTGACTTGATGTTTAGGTTCATGTTTGTCCTGGTTTCAAACAACGGGTTCATGTCTGACTCGAAGTTTAGGTTCATGTTTGACCTAGTTTCAAACAACGGGTTCATGTCTGACTCGAAGTTTAGGTTCATGTTTGACCTAGTTTCAAACAACGGGTTCATGTCTGACTCGAAGTTTAAGTTCATGTTTAACCTGGCTTCAAATGACGGGTTCATGTCTGACTCGAAGTTTAGGTTCATGTTTGACCTGGTTTCAAACAACAGGTTCATGTCTGACTCGAAGTTTAGGTTCATGTTTGACCTGGTTTCAAACAACGGGTTCATGTATGACTCGAAGTTTAGGTTCAGGTTTGACCTGGTTTCAAACGACGGGTTCATGTCTGACTCGAAGCTTAGGTTCATGTTTGACCTGGTTCAAATGACGGGTTCATGTCTGATTCGAAGTTTAGGTTCATGTTTGACCTGGTTTCAAACAACGGGTTCATGTCTGACTCAAAGTTTAGGTTCATGTTTGACCTGGTTTCAAACGACGGGTTCATGTATGACTTGATGTTTAGGTTCATGTTTGACCTGGTTTCAAACAACGGGTTCATGTCTGACTCGAAGTTTAGGTTCATGTTTGACCTAGTTTCAAACAATGGGTTCATGTCTGACTCGAAGTTTAGATTCATGTTTGACCTGGTTTCAAACAACGGGTTCATGTCTGACTCGAAGTTTAAGTTCATGTTTGACCTGGCTTTGAATGACGGGTTCATGTCTGACTCGACGTTTACGATCATGTTTGACCTGGTTTCAAACTACGGGTTAATGTCTGACTCGAAGTTTAGGTTCATGTTTAACCTGGTTTCGAACGACGGGTTCATGTCTGACTTGAAGTTTAGGTTCATGTTTGTCCTGGTTTCAAACAACGGGTTCATGTCTGACTCGAAGTTTAGGTTCATGTTTGACCTAGTTTCAAACAACGGGTTCATGTCTGACTCGAAGTTTAGGTTCATGTTTGACCTGGTTTCAAACAACGGGTTCATGTCTGACTCGAAGTTTAAGTTCATGTTTGACCTGACTTCAAATGACGGGTTCATGTCTGACTCGAAGTTTAGGTTCATGTTTGACCTGGTTTCAAACAACAGGTTCACGTCTGACTAGAAGTTTAGGTTCATGTTTGACCTGGTTTCAAACAGCGGGTTCATGGATGAATCGAAGTTTAGGTTCAGGTTTGACCTGGTTTCAAATGACGGGTTCATGTCTGACTCGAAGCTTAGGTTCATGTTTGACCTGGTTCAAATGACGGGTTCATGTCTGATTCGAAGTTTAGGTTCATGTTTGACCTGGTTTCAAACAACGGGTTCATGTCTGACTCAAAGTTTAGGTTCATGTTTGACCTGGTTTCAAACGACGGGTTCATGTATGACTTGATGTTTAGGTTCATGTTTGACCTAGTTTCAAACAACGGGTTCATGTCTGACTCGAAGTTTAGGTTCATGTTTGACCTTGTTTCAAACGACGGGTTCATGTCTGACTCGATGTTTAGGTTCATGTTTGACCTGGTTTCAAACAACGGGTTCATGTCTGACTCGAAGTTTAGGTTCATGTTTGACCAGGTTTCAAACAACGGGTTCATGTATGACTCGAAGTTTAGGTTCATGTTTGACCTAGTTTCAAACAATGGGTTCATGTCTGACTCGAAGTTTAGGTTCAGGTTTGACCTGGTTTCAAACGACGGGTTCATGTCTGACTCGAAGCTTAGGTTCATGTTTGACCTGGTTCAAATGACGGGTTCATGTCTGACTCGAAGTTTAAGTTCATGTTTGACCTGGCTTTGAATGACGGGTTCATGTCTGACTCGACGTTTACGATCATGTTTGACCTGGTTTCAAACTACGGGTTCATGTCTGACTCGAAGTTTAGGTTCATGTTTGACCTTGTTTCAAACGACGGGTTCATGTCTGACTCGATGTTTAGGTTCATGTTTGACCTGGTTTCAAACAACGGGTTCATGTCTGACTCGAAGTTTAGGTTCATGTTTGACCTAGTTTCAAACAACGGGTTCATGTCTGACTCGAAGTTTATGTTCAGGTTTGACCTGGTTTCAAACGACGGGTTCATGTCTGACTCGAAGCTTAGGTTCATGTTTGACCTGGTTCAAATGACGGGTTCATGTCTGACTCGAAGTTTAGGTTCATGTTTGACCTGGTTTCAAACAACAGGTTCATGTCTGACTCAAAGTTTAGGTTCATGTTTGACCTGGTTCAAATGACGGGTTCATGTCTGACTCGAAGTTTAGGTTCATGTTTGACCTGGTTTCAAACGACGAGTTCATGTCTGACTTGATGTTTAGGTTCATGTTTGTCCTGGTTTCAAACAACGGGTTCATGTCTGACTCGAAGTTTAGGTTCATGTTTGACCTAGTTTCAAACAACGGGTTCATGTCTGACTCGAAGTTTAGGTTCATGTTTGACCTGGTTTCAAACAACGGGTTCATGTCTGACTCGAAGTTTAAGTTCATGTTTAACCTGGCTTCAAATGACGGGTTCATGTCTGACTCGAAGTTTAGGTTCATGTTTGACCTGGTTTCAAACGACGGGTTCATGTCTGACTTGATGTTTAGGTTCATGTTTGTCCTGGTTTCAAACAACGGGTTCATGTCTGACTCGAAGTTTAGGTTCATGTTTGACCTAGTTTCAAACAACGGGTTCATGTCTGACTCGAAGTTTAGGTTCATGTTTGACCTGGTTTCAAACAACGGGTTCATGTCTGACTCGAAGTTTAAGTTCATGTTTAACCTGGCTTCAAATGACGGGTTCATGTCTGACTCGAAGTTTAGGTTCATGTTTGACCTGGTTTCAAACAACAGGTTCATGTCTGACTCGAAGTTTAGGTTCATGTTTGACCTGGTTTCAAACAACGGGTTCATGTATGACTCGAAGCTTAGGTTCATGTTTGACCTAGTTTCAAACAACGGGTTCATGTCTGACTCGAAGTTTAGGTTCATGTTTGACCTAGTTTCAAACAATGGGTTCATGTCTGACTCGATGTTTAGATTCATGTTTGACCTGGTTTCAAACAACGGGTTCATGTCTGACTCGAAGTTTAAGTTCATGTTTGACCTGGCTTTGAATGACGGGTTCATGTCTGACTCGACGTTTACGATCATGTTTGACCTGGTTTCAAACAACGGGTTCATGTCTGACTCGAAGTTTAGGTTCATGTTTGACCTAGTTTCAAACAACGGGTTCATGTCTGACTCGAAGTTTAGGTTCATGTTTGACCTGGTTTCAAACAACGGGTTTATGTCTGACTTGATGTTTAGGTTAATGTTTGTCCTGGTTTCAAACAACGGGTTCATGTCTGACTCGAAGTTTAGGTTCATGTTTGACCAGGTTTCAAACAACGGGTTCATGTCTGACTCGAAGTCTAGGTTCATGTTAGACCTGGTTTCAAACAACGGGTTCATGTATGACTCGAAGTTTAGGTTCAGGTTTGACCTGGTTTCAAACGACGGGTTCATGTCTGACTCGAAGTTTAGGTTCATGTTTGACCTGGTGCAAATGACGGGTTCATGTCTGATTCGAAGTTTAGGTTCATGTTTGACCTGGTTTCAAACAACGGGTTCATGTCTGACTCGAAGTTTAGGTTCATGTTTGACCTGGTTTCAAACAACGGGTTCATGTCTGACTCGAAGTTTAGGTTCATGTTTGACCTAGTTTCAAACAACGGGTTCATGTCTGACTCGAAGTTTAGGTTCATGTTTGACCTGGTTTCAAACAACGGGTTCATGTCTGACTCGAAGTTTAAGTTCATGTTTAACCTGGCTTCAAACAACGGGTTCATGTCTGACTTGATGTTTAGGTTCATGTTTGTCCTGGTTTCAAACAACGGGTTCATGTCTGACTCGAAGTTTAGGTTCATGTTTGACCTAGTTTCAAACAACGGGTTCATGTCTGACTCGAAGTTTAGGTTCATGTTTGACCTAGTTTCAAACAACGGGTTCATGTCTGACTCGAAGTTTAAGTTCATGTTTAACCTGGCTTCAAATGACGGGTTCATGTCTGACTCGAAGTTTAGGTTCATGTTTGACCTGGTTTCAAACAACAGGTTCATGTCTGACTCGAAGTTTAGGTTCATGTTTGACCTGGTTTCAAACAACGGGTTCATGTATGACTCGAAGTTTAGGTTCAGGTTTGACCTGGTTTCAAACGACGGGTTCATGTCTGACTCGAAGCTTAGGTTCATGTTTGACCTGGTTCAAATGACGGGTTCATGTCTGATTCGAAGTTTAGGTTCATGTTTGACCTGGTTTCAAACAACGGGTTCATGTCTGACTCAAAGTTTAGGTTCATGTTTGACCTGGTTTCAAACGACGGGTTCATGTATGACTTGATGTTTAGGTTCATGTTTGGCCTGGTTTCAAACAACGGGTTCATGTCTGACTCGAAGTTTAGGTTCATGTTTGACCTAGTTTCAAACAATGGGTTCATGTCTGACTCGAAGTTTAGATTCATGTTTGACCTGGTTTCAAACAACGGGTTCATGTCTGACTCGAAGTTTAAGTTCATGTTTGACCTGGCTTTGAATGACGGGTTCATGTCTGACTCGACGTTTACGATCATGTTTGACCTGGTTTCAAACTACGGGTTCATGTCTGACTCGAAGTTTAGGTTCATGTTTGACCTTGTTTCAAACGACGGGTTCATGTCTGACTCGATGTTTAGGTTCATGTTTGACCTGGTTTCAAACAACGGGTTCATGTCTGACTCGAAGTTTAGGTTCATGTTTGACCTAGTTTCAAACAACGGGTTCATGTCTGACTCGAAGTTTAGGTTCAGGTTTGACCTGGTTTCAAACGACGGGTTCATGTCTGACTCGAAGCTTAGGTTCATGTTTGACCTGGTTCAAATGACGGGTTCATGTCTGACTCGAAGTTTAGGTTCATGTTTGACCTGGTTTCAAACAACAGGTTCATGTCTGACTCAAAGTTTAGGTTCATGTTTGACCTGGTTCAAATGACGGGTTCATGTCTGACTCGAAGTTTAGGTTCATGTTTGACCTGGTTTCAAACGACGAGTTCATGTCTGACTTGATGTTTAGGTTCATGTTTGTCCTGGTTTCAAACAACGGGTTCATGTCTGACTCGAAGTTTAGGTTCATGTTTGACCTAGTTTCAAACAACGGGTTCATGTCTGACTCGAAGTTTAGGTTCATGTTTGACCTGGTTTCAAACAACGGGTTCATGTCTGACTCGAAGTTTAAGTTCATGTTTAACCTGGCTTCAAATGACGGGTTCATGTCTGACTCGAAGTTTAGGTTCATGTTTGACCTGGTTTCAAACGACGGGTTCATGTCTGACTTGATGTTTAGGTTCATGTTTGTCCTGGTTTCAAACAACGGGTTCATGTCTGACTCGAAGTTTAGGTTCATGTTTGACCTAGTTTCAAACAACGGGTTCATGTCTGACTCGAAGTTTAGGTTCATGTTTGACCTGGTTTCAAACAACGGGTTCATGTCTGACTCGAAGTTTAAGTTCATGTTTAACCTGGCTTCAAATGACGGGTTCATGTCTGACTCGAAGTTTAGGTTCATGTTTGACCTGGTTTCAAACAACAGGTTCATGTCTGACTCGAAGTTTAGGTTCATGTTTGACCTGGTTTCAAACAACGGGTTCATGTATGACTCGAAGCTTAGGTTCATGTTTGACCTAGTTTCAAACAACGGGTTCATGTCTGACTCGAAGTTTAGGTTCATGTTTGACCTAGTTTCAAACAATGGGTTCATGTCTGACTCGAAGTTTAGATTCATGTTTGACCTGGTTTCAAACAACGGGTTCATGTCTGACTCGAAGTTTAAGTTCATGTTTGACCTGACTTTGAATGACGGGTTCATGTCTGACTCGACGTTTACGATCATGTTTGACCTGGTTTCAAACAACGGGTTCATGTCTGACTCGAAGTTTAGGTTCATGTTTGACCTAGTTTCAAACAACGGGTTCATGTCTGACTCGAAGTTTAGGTTCATGTTTGACCTGGTTTCAAACAACGGGTTTATGTCTGACTTGATGTTTAGGTTAATGTTTGTCCTGGTTTCAAACAACGGGTTCATGTCTGACTCGAAGTTTAGGTTCATGTTTGACCAGGTTTCAAACAACGGGTTCATGTCTGACTCGAAGTCTAGGTTCATGTTAGACCTGGTTTCAAACAACGGGTTCATGTATGACTCGAAGTTTAGGTTCAGGTTTGACCTGATTTCAAACGACGGGTTCATGTCTGACTCGAAGTTTAGGTTCATGTTTGACCTGGTTCAAATGACGGGTTCATGTCTGATTCGAAGTTTAGGTTCATGTTTGACCTGGTTTCAAACAACGGGTTCATGTCTGACTCAAAGTTTAGGTTCATGTTTGACCTGGTTTCAAACGACGGGTTCATGTATGACTTGATGTTTAGGTTCATGTTTGACCTGGTTTCAAACAACGGGTTCATGTCTGACTCGAACTTTAGGTTAATGTTTGACCTAGTTTCAAACAATGGGTTCATGTCTGACTCGAAGTTTAGATTCATGTTTGACCTGGTTTCAAACAACGGGTTCATGTCTGACTCGAAGTTTAAGTTCATGTTTGACCTGGCTTTGAATGACGGGTTCATGTCTGACTCGACGTTTACGATCATGTTTGACCTGGTTTCAAACAACGGGTTCATGTCTGACTCGAAGTTTAGGTTCATGTTTGACCTTGTTTCAAACGACGGGTTCATGTCTGACTCGATGTTTAGGTTCATGTTTGACCTGGTTTCAAACAACGGGTTCATGTCTGACTCGAAGTTTAGGTTCATGTTTGACCTAGTTTCAAACAACGGGTTCATGTCTGACTCGAAGTTTAGGTTCAGGTTTGACCTGGTTTCAAACGACGGGTTCATGTCTGACTCGAAGCTTAGGTTCATGTTTGACCTGGTTTAAAAGACGGGTTCATGTCTGACTCGAAGTTTAGGTTCATGTTTGACCTGGTTTCAAACAACGGGTTCATGTCTGACTCAAAGTTTAGGTTCATGTTTGACCTAGTTCAAATGATGGGTTCATGTCTGAATCGAAGTTTAGGTTCATGTTTGACCTGGTTTCAAACGACGGGTTCATGTCTGACTTGATGTTTAGGTTCATGTTTGTCCTGGTTTCAAACAACGGGTTTATGTCTGACTCGAAGTTTAGGTTCATGTTTGACTTAGTTTCAAACAACGTGTTCATGTCTGACTCGAAGTTTAGGTTCATGTTTGACCTGGTTTCAAACAACGGGTTCATGTCTGACTCGAAGTTTAAGTTCATGTTTAACCTGGCTTCAAATGACGGGTTCATGTCTGACTCGAAGTTTAGGTTCATGTTTGACCTGGTTTCAAACAACAGGTTCACGTCTGACTCGAAGTTTAGGTTCATGTTTGACCTGGTTTCAAACAACGGGTTCATGTATGACTCGAAGTTTAGGTTCAGGTTTGACCTGGTTTCAAACGACGGGTTCATGTCTGACTCGAAGCTTAGGTTCATGTTTGACCTGGTTCAAATGACGGGTTCATGTCTGATTCGAAGTTTAGGTTCATGTTTGACCTGGTTTCAAACGACGGGTTCATGTATGACTTGATGTTTAGGTTCATGTTTGACCTGGTTTCAAACAACGGGTTCATGTCTGACTCGAAGTTTAGGTTCATGTTTGACCTAGTTTCAAACAATGGGTTCATGTCTGACTCGAAGTTTAGGTTCATGTTTGACCTGGTTTCAAACAACGGGTTCATGTCTGACTCGAAGTTTAAGTTCATGTTTGACCTGGCTTCGAATGACGGGTTCATGTCTGACTCGACGTTTACGATCATGTTTGTCCTGGTTTCAAACAACGGGTTCATGTCTGACTCGAAGTTTAGGTTCATGTTTGACCTTGTTTCAAACGACGGGTTCATGTCTGACTCGATGTTTAGGTTCATGTTTGACCTGGTTTCAAACAACGGGTTCATGTCTGACTCGAAGTTTAGGTTCATGTTTGACCTAGTTTCAAACAACGGGATCATGTCTGACTCGAAGTTTAGGTTCAGGTTTGACCTGGTTTCAAACGACGGGTTAATGTCTGACTCGAAGCTTAGGTTCATGTTTGACCTGGTTCAAATGACGGGTTCATGTCTGACTCGAAGTTTAGGTTCATGTTTGACCTGGTTTCAAACAACAGGTTCATGTCTGACTCAAAGTTTAGGTTCATGTTTGACCTGGTTCAAATGACGGGTTCATGTCTGACTCGAAGTTTAGGTTCATGTTTGACCTGGTTTCAAACGACGGGTTCATGTATGACTCGAAGCTTAGGTTCATGTTTGACCTAGTTTCAAACAACGGGTTCATGTCTGACTCGAAGTTTAGGTTCATGTTTGACCTAGTTTCAAACAATGGGTTCATGTCTGACTCGAAGTTTAGATTCATGTTTGACCTGGTTTCAAACAACGGGTTCATGTCTGACTCGAAGTTTAAGTTCATGTTTGACCTGGCTTTGAATGACGGGTTCATGTCTGACTCGACGTTTACGATCATGTTTGACCTGGTTTCAAACAACGGGTTCATGTCTGACTCGAAGTTTAGGTTCATGTTTGACCTAGTTTCAAACAACGGGTTCATGTCTGACTCGAAGTTTAGGTTCATGTTTGACCTGGTTTCAAACAACGGGTTTATGTCTGACTTGATGTTTAGGTTAATGTTTGTCCTGGTTTCAAACAACGGGTTCATGTCTGACTCGAAGTTTAGGTTCATGTTTGACCAGGTTTCAAACAACGGGTTCATGTCTGACTCGAAGTCTAGGTTCATGTTTGACCTGGTTTCAAACAACGGGTTCATGTATGACTCGAAGTTTAGGTTCAGGTTTGACCTGGTTTCAAACGACGGGTTCATGTCTGACTCGAAGTTTAGGTTCATGTTTGACCTGGTTCAAATGACGGGTTCATGTCTGATTCGAAGTTTAGGTTCATGTTTGACCTGGTTTCAAACAACGGGTTCATGTCTGACTCAAAGTTTAGGTTCATGTTTGACCTGGTTTCAAACGACGGGTTCATGTATGACTTGATGTTTAGGTTCATGTTTGACCTGGTTTCAAACAACGGGTTCATGTCTGACTCGAACTTTAGGTTCATGTTTGACCTAGTTTCAAACAATGGGTTCATGTCTGACTCGAAGTTTAGATTCATGTTTGACCTGGTTTCAAACAACGGGTTCATGTCTGACTCGAAGTTTAAGTTCATGTTTGACCTGGCTTTGAATGACGGGTTCATGTCTGACTCGACGTTTACGATCATGTTTGACCTGGTTTCAAACAACGGGTTCATGTCTGACTCGAAGTTTAGGTTCATGTTTGACCTTGTTTCAAACGACGGGTTCATGTCTGACTCGATGTTTAGGTTCATGTTTGACCTGGTTTCAAACAACGGGTTCATGTCTGACTCGAAGTTTAGGTTCATGTTTGACCTAGTTTCAAACAACGGGTTCATGTCTGACTCGAAGTTTAGGTTCAGGTTTGACCTGGTTTCAAACGACGGGTTCATGTCTGACTCGAAGCTTAGGTTCATGTTTGACCTGGTTCAAATGACGGGTTCATGTCTGACTCGAAGTTTAGGTTCATGTTTGACCTGGTTTCAAACAACGGGTTCATGTCTGACTCAAAGTTTAGGTTCATGTTTGACCTAGTTCAAATGATGGGTTCATGTCTGAATCGAAGTTTAGGTTCATGTTTGACCTGGTTTCAAACGACGGGTTCATGTCTGACTTGATGTTTAGGTTCATGTTTGTCCTGGTTTCAAACAACGGGTTTATGTCTGACTCGAAGTTTAGGTTCATGTTTGACCTAGTTTCAAACAACGTGTTCATGTCTGACTCGAAGTTTAGGTTCATGTTTGACCTGGTTTCAAACAACGGGTTCATGTCTGACTCGAAGTTTAAGTTCATGTTTAACCTGGCTTCAAATGACGGGTTCATGTCTGACTCGAAGTTTAGGTTCATGTTTGACCTGGTTTTAAACAACAGGTTCACGTCTGACTCGAAGTTTAGGTTCATGTTTGACCTGGTTTCAAACAACGGGTTCATGTATGACTCGAAGTTTAGGTTCAGGTTTGACCTGGTTTCAAACGACGGGTTCATGTCTGACTCGAAGCTTAGGTTCATGTTTGACCTGGTTCAAATGACGGGTTCATGTCTGATTCGAAGTTTAGGTTCATGTTTGACCTGGTTTCAAACAACGGGTTCATGTCTGACTCAAAGTTTAGGTTCATGTTTGACCTGGTTTCAAACGACGGGTTCATGTATGACTTGATGTTTAGGTTCATGTTTGACCTGGTTTCAAACAACGGGTTCATGTCTGACTCGAAGTTTAGGTTCATGTTTGACCTAGTTTCAAACAATGGGTTCATGTCTGACTCAAAGTTTAGGTTCGTGTTTGACCTGGTTTCAAACAACGGGTTCATGTCTGACTCGAAGTTTAAGTTCATGTTTCACCTGGCTTCGAATGACGGGTTCATGTCTGACTCGACGTTTACGATCATGTTTGACCTGGTTTCAAACAACGGGTTCATGTCTGACTCGAAGTTTAGGTTCATGTATGACCTTGTTTCAAACGACGGGTTCATGTCTGACTCGATGTTTAGGTTCATGTTTGACCTGGTTTCAAACAACGGGTTCATGTCTGACTCGAAGTTTAGGTTCATGTTTGACCTAGTTTCAAACAACGGGTTCATGTCTGACTCGAAGTTTAGGTTCATGTTTGACCTGGTTTCAAACAACGGGTTCATGTCTGACTTGATGTTTAGGTTAATGTTTGTCCTGGTTTCAAACAACGGGTTCATGTCTGACTCGAAGTTTAGGTTCATGTTTGACCAGGTTTCAAACAACGGGTTCATGTTTGACTCGAAGTCTAGGTTCATGTTTGACCTGGTTTCAAACAACGGGTTCATGTCTGACTCGAAGTTTAACTTCATGTTTGACCTGGCTTCAAATGACGGGTTCATGTCTGACTCGAAGTTTAGGTTCATGTTTGACCTGGTTTCAAACAACAGGTTCATGTCTGACTCGACGTTTAGGTTCATGTTTAACCTAGTTTCAAACAACGGGTTCATGTCTGACTCAAAGTTTAGGTTCAGGTTTGACCTGGTTTCAAACGATGGGTTCATGTCTGACTCGAAGCTTAGGTTCATGTTTGACCTGGTTCAAATGACGGGTTCATGTCTGACTTGAAGTTTAGGTTCATGTTTGACCTGGTTTCAAACAACTGGTTCATGTCTGACTCGAAGTTTAGTTTCATGTTTGACCTGAGTTCCAACAACGGGTTAATGTCTAACTCGAAGTTTAGGTTCATGTTTGACCTGGTTTCGAACGACGGGTTCATGTCTGAATTGAAGTTTAGGTTCATGTTTGTCCTGGTTTCAAACAACGGGTTCATGTCTGACTCGAAGTTTAGGTTCATGTTTGACCTAGTTTCAAACAACGGGTTCATGTCTGACTCGAAGTTTAGGTTCATGTTTGACCTGGTTTCAAACAACGGGTTCATGTCTGACTCGAAGTTTAAGTTCATGTTTGACCTGACTTCAAATTACGGGTTCATGTCTGACTCGAAGTTTAGGTTCATGTTTGACCTGGTTTCAAACAACAGGTTCACGTCTGACTAGAAGTTTAGGTTCATGTTTGACCTGGTTTCAAACAACGGGTTCATGGATGACTCGAAGTTTAGGTTCAGGTTTGACCTGGTTTCAAATGACGGGTTCATGTCTGACTCGAAGCCTAGGTTCATGTTTGACCTGGTTCAAATGACGGGTTCATGTCTGATTCGAAGTTTAGGTTCATGTTTGACCTGGTTTCAAACAACGGGTTCATGTCTGACTCAAAGTTTAGGTTCATGTTTGACCTGGTTTCAAACGACGGGTTCATGTATGACTTGATGTTTAGGTTCATGTTTGACCTGGTTTCAAACAACGGGTTCATGTCTGACTCGAAGTTTAGGTTCATGTTTGACCTAGTTTCAAACAATGGGTTCATGTCTGACTCGAAGTTTAGATTCATGTTTGACCTGGTTTCAAACAACGGGTTCATGTCTGACTCGAAGTTTAAGTTCATGTTTGACCTGGCTTTGAATGGCGGGTTCATGTCTGACTCGAAGTTTAGGTTCATGTTTGACCTAGTTTCAAACAACGGGTTCATGTCTGACTCGAAGTTTAGGTTCATGTTTGACCTGGTTTCAAACGACGGGTTCATGTCTGACTCGAAGCTTAGGTTCATGTTTGACCTGGTTCAAATGACGGGTTCATGTCTGACTCGAAGTTTAGGTTCATGTTTGACCTGGTTTCAAACAACTGGTTCATGTCTGACTCAAAGTTTAGGTTCATGTTTGACCTGGTTCAAATGACGGGTTCATGTCTGACTCGAAGTTTACGTTCATGTTTGACCTGGTTTCAAACGACGGGTTCATGTCTGACTTGATGTTTAGGTTCATGTTTGTCCTGGTTTCAAACAACGGGTTCATGTCTGACTCGAAGTTTAGGTTCATGTTTGACCTAGTTTCAAACAACGGGTTCATGTCTGACTCGAAGTTTAGGTTCATGTTTGACCTGGTTTCAAACAACGGGTTCATGTCTGACTCGAAGTTTAAGTTCATGTTTAACCTGGCTTCAAATGACGGGTTCATGTCTGACTCGAAGTTTAGGTTCATGTTTGACCTGGTTTCAAACAACAGGTTCACGTCTGACTCGAAGTTTAGGTTCATGTTTGACCTGGTTTCAAACAAGGGGTTCATGTATGACTCGAAGTTTAGGTTCAGGTTTGACCTGGTTTCAAACGACGGGTTCATGTCTGACTCGAAGCTTAGGTTCATGTTTGACCTGGTTCAAATGACGGGTTCATGTCTGATTCGAAGTTTAGGTTCATGTTTGACCTGGTTTCAAACAACGGGTTCATGTCTGACTCAAAGTTTAGGTTCATGTTTGACCTGGTTTCAAACGACGGGTTCATGTATGACTTGATGTTTAGGTTCATGTTTGACCTGGTTTCAAACAACGGGTTCATGTCTGACTCGAAGTTTAGGTTCATGTTTGACCTAGTTTCAAACAATGGGTTCATGTCTGACTCGAAGTTTAGGTTCATGTTTGACCTGGTTTCAAACAACGGGTTCATGTCTGACTCGAAGTTTAAGTTCATGTTTGACCTGGCTTCGAATGACGGGTTCATGTCTGACTCGACGTTTACGATCATGTTTGACCTGGTTTCAAACAACGGGTTCATGTCTGACTCGAAGTTTAGGTTCATGTATGACCTTGTTTCAAACGACGGGTTCATGTCTGACTCGATGTTTAGGTTCATGTTTGACCTGGTTTCAAACAACGGGTTCATGTCTGACTCGAAGTTTAGGTTCATGTTTGACCTAGTTTCAAACAACGGGTTCATGTCTGACTCGAAGTTTAGGTTCATGTTTGACCTAGTTTCAAACAACGGGTTCATGTCTGACTCGAAGTTTAGGTTCAGGTTTGACCTAGTTTCAAACGACGGGTTCATGTCTGACTCGAAGCTTAGGTTCATGTTTGACCTGGTTCAAATGACGGGTTCATGTCTGACTCGAAGTTTAGGTTCATGTTTGACCTGGTTTCAAACAACGGGTTCATGTCTGACTCAAAGTTTAGGTTCATGTTTGACCTAGTTCAAATGACGGGTTCATGTCTGAATCGAAGTTTAGGTTCATGTTTGACCTGGTTTCAAACGACGGGTTCATGTCTGACTTGATGTTTAGGTTCATGTTTGTCCTGGTTTCAAACAACGGGTTTATGTCTGACTCGAAGTTTAGGTTCATGTTTGACCTAGTTTGAAACAACGTGTTCATGTCTGACTCGAAGTTTAGGTTCATGTTTGACCTGGTTTCAAACAACGGGTTCATGTCTGACTCGAAGTTTAAGTTCATGTTTAACCTGGCTTCAAATGACGGGTTCATGTCTGACTCGAAGTTTAGGTTCATGTTTGACCTGGTTTCAAACAACGGGTTCATGTCTGACTCAAAGTTTAGGTTCATGTTTGACCTGGTTTCAAACGACGGGTTCATGTATGACTTGATGTTTAGGTTCATGTTTGACCTGGTTTCAAACAACGGGTTCATGTCTGACTCGAAGTTTAGGTTCATGTTTGACCTGGTTTCAAACAACGGGTTCATGTATGACTCGAAGTTTAGGTTCAGGTTTGACCTGGTTTCAAACGACGGGTTCATGTCTGACTCGAAGCTTAGGTTCATGTTTGACCTGGTTCAAATGACGGGTTCATGTCTGATTCGAAGTTTAGGTTCATGTTTGACCTGGTTTCAAACAACGGGTTCATGTCTGACTCAAAGTTTAGGTTCATGTTTGACCTGGTTTCAAACGACGGGTTCATGTATGACTTGATGTTTAGGTTCATGTTTGACCTGGTTTCAAACAACGGGTTCATGTCTGACTCGAAGTTTAGGTTCATGTTTGACCTGGTTTCAAACAACGGGTTCATGTATGACTCGAAGTTTAGGTTCAGGTTTGACCTGGTTTCAAACGACGGGTTCATGTATGACTCGAAGTTTAGGTTCAGGTTTGACCTGGTTTCAAACGACGGGTTCATGTCTGACTCGAAGCTTAGGTTCATGTTTGACCTGGTTCAAATGACGGGTTCATGTCTGATTCGAAGTTTAGGTTCATGTTTGACCTGGTTTCAAACAACGGGTTCATGTCTGACTCAAAGTTTAGGTTCATGTTTGACCTGGTTTCAAACGACGGGTTCATGTATGACTTGATGTTTAGGTTCATGTTTGACCTGGTTTCAAACAACGGGTTCATGTCTGACTCGAAGTTTAGGTTCATGTTTGACCTAGTTTCAAACAATGGGTTCATGTCTGAATCGAAGTTTAGGTTCATGTTTGACCTGGTTTCAAACAACGGGTTCATGTCTGACTCGAAGTTTAAGTTCATGTTTGACCTGGCTTCGAATGACGGGTTCATGTCTGACTCGACGTTTACGATCATGTTTGACCTGGTTTCAAACAACGGGTTCATGTCTGACTCGAAGTTTAGGTTCATGTATGACCTTGTTTCAAACGACGGGTTCATGTCTGACTCGATGTTTAGGTTCATGTTTGACCTGGTTTCAAACAACGGGTTCATGTCTGACTCGAAGTTTAGGTTCATGTTTGACCTAGTTTCAAACAACGGGTTCATGTCTGACTCGAAGTTTAGGTTCATGTTTGACCTGGTTTCAAATAACGGGTTCATGTCTGACTTGATGTTTAGGTTAATGTTTGTCCTGGTTTCAAACAACGGGTTCATGTCTGACTCGAAGTTTAGGTTCATGTTTGACGAGGTTTCAAACAACGGGTTCATGTTTGACTCGAAGTCTAGGTTCATGTTTGACCTGGTTTCAAACAACGGGTTCATGTCTGACTCGAAGTTTAACTTCATGTTTGACCTGGCTTCAAATGACGGGTTCATGTCTGACTCGAAGTTTAGGTTCATGTTTGACCTGGTTTCAAACAACAGGTTCATGTCTGACTCGACGTTTAGGTTCATGTTTAACCTAGTTTCAAACAACGGGTTCATGTCTGACTCAAAGTTTAGGTTCAGGTTTGACCAGGTTTCAAACGATGGGTTCATGTCTGACTCGAAGCTTAGGTTCATGTTTGACCTGGTTCAAATGACGGGTTCATGTCTGACTTGAAGTTTAGGTTCATGTTTGACCTGGTTTCAAACAACTGGTTCATGTCTGACTCGAAGTTTAGTTTCATGTTTGACCTGAGTTCCAACAACGGGTTAATGTCTGACTCGAAGTTTAGGTTCATGTTTGACCTGGTTTCGAACGACGGGTTCATGTCTGAATTGAAGTTTAGGTTCATGTTTGTCCTGGTTTCAAACAACGGGTTCATGTCTGACTCGAAGTTTAGGTTCATGTTTGACCTAGTTTCAAACAACGGGTTCATGTCTGACTCGAAGTTTAGGTTCATGTTTGACCTGGTTTCAAACAACGGGTTCATGTCTGACTCGAAGTTTAAGTTCTTGTTTGACCTGACTTCAAATGACGGGTTCATGTCTGACTCGAAGTTTAGGTTCATGTTTGACCTGGTTTCAAACAACAGGTTCACGTCTGACTAGAAGTTTAGGTTCATGTTTGACCTGGTTTCAAACAACGGGTTCATGGATGACTCGAAGTTTAGGTTCAGGTTTGACCTGGTTTCAAATGACGGGTTCATGTCTGACTCGAAGCCTAGGTTCATGTTTGACCTGGTTCAAATGACGGGTTCATGTCTGATTCGAAGTTTAGGTTCATGTTTGACCTGGTTTCAAACAACGGGTTCATGTCTGACTCAAAGTTTAGGTTCATGTTTGACCTGGTTTCAAACGACGGGTTCATGTATGACTTGATGTTTAGGTTCATGTTTGACCTGGTTTCAAACAACGGGTTCATGTCTGACTCGAAGTTTAGGTTCATGTTTGACCTAGTTTCAAACAATGGGTTCATGTCTGACTCGAAGTTTAGATTCATGTTTGACCTGGTTTCAAACAACGGGTTCATGTCTGACTCGAAGTTTAAGTTCATGTTTGACCTGGCTTTGAATGGCGGGTTCATGTCTGACTCGAAGTTTAGGTTCATGTTTGACCTAGTTTCAAACAACGGGTTCATGTCTGACTCGAAGTTTAGGTTCATGTTTGACCTGGTTTCAAACGACGGGTTCATGTCTGACTCGAAGCTTAGGTTCATGTTTGACCTGGTTCAAATGACGGGTTCATGTCTGACTCGAAGTTTAGGTTCATGTTTGACCTGGTTTCAAACAACGGGTTCATGTCTGACTCAAAGTTTAGGTTCATGTTTGACCTGGTTCAAATGACGGGTTCATGTCTGACTCGAAGTTTAGGTTCATGTTTGACCTGGTTTCAAACGACGGGTTCATGTCTGACTTGATGTTTAGGTTCATGTTTGTCCTGGTTTCAAACAACGGGTTCATGTCTGACTCGAAGTTTAGGTTCATGTTTGACCTAGTTTCAAACAACGGGTTCATGTCTGACTCGAAGTTTAGGTTCATGTTTGACCTGGTTTCAAACAACGGGTTCATGTCTGACTCGAAGTTTAAGTTCATGTTTAACCTGGCTTCAAATGACGGGTTCATGTCTGACTCGAAGTTTAGGTTCATGTTTGACCTGGTTTCAAACAACAGGTTCACGTCTGACTCGAAGTTTAGGTTCATGTTTGACCTGGTTTCAAACAACGGGTTCATGTATGACTCGAAGTTTAGGTTCAGGTTTGACCTGGTTTCAAACGACAGGTTCATGTCTGACTCGAAGCTTAGGTTCATGTTTGACCTGGTTCAAATGACGGGTTCATGTCTGATTCGAAGTTTAGGTTCATGTTTGACCTGGTTTCAAACAACGGGTTCATGTCTGACTCAAAGTTTAGGTTCATGTTTGACCTGGTTTCAAACGACGGGTTCATGTATGACTTGATGTTTAGGTTCATGTTTGACCTGGTTTCAAACAACGGGTTCATGTCTGACTCGAAGTTTAGGTTCATGTTTGACCTAGTTTCAAACAATGGGTTCATGTCTGACTCGAAGTTTAGGTTCATGTTTGACCTGGTTTCAAACAACGGGTTCATGTCTGACTCGAAGTTTAAGTTCATGTTTGACCTGGCTTCGAATGACGGGTTCATGTCTGACTCGACGTTTACGATCATGTTTGACCTGGTTTCAAACAACGGGTTCATGTCTGACTCGAAGTTTAGGTTCATGTATGACCTTGTTTCAAACGACGGGTTCATGTCTGACTCGATGTTTAGTTTCATGTTTGACCTGGTTTCAAACAACGGGTTCATGTCTGACTCGAAGTTTAGGTTCATGTTTGACCTAGTTTCAAACAACGGGTTCATGTCTGACTCGAAGTTTAGGTTCATGTTTGACCTGGTTTCAAACAACGGGTTTATGTCTGACTTGATGTTTAGGTTAATGTTTGTCCTGGTTTCAAACAACGGGTTCATGTCTGACTCGAAGTTTAGGTTCATGTTTGACCAGGTTTCAAACAACGGGTTCATGTTTGTCTCGAAGTCTAGGTTCATGTTTGACCTGGTTTCAAACAACGGGTTCATGTCTGACTCGAAGTTTAACTTCATGTTTGACCTTGCTTCAAATGACGGGTTAATGTCTGACTCGAAGTTTAGGTTCATGTTTGACCTGGTTTCAAACAACAGGTTCATGTCTGACTCGACGTTTAGGTTCATGTTTAACCTAGTTTCAAACAACGGGTTCATGTCTGACTCAAAGTTTAGGTTCAGGTTTGACCTGGTTTCAAACGATGGGTTCATGTCTGACTCGAAGCTTAGGTTCATGTTTGACCTGGTTCAAATGACGGGTTCATGTCTGACTTGAAGTTTAGGTTCATGTTTGACCTGGTTTCAAACAACTGGTTCATGTCTGACTCGAAGTTTAGTTTCATGTTTGACCTGAGTTCCAACAACGGGTTAATGTCTGACTCGAAGTTTAGGTTCAAGTTTGACCTGGTTTCGAACGACGGGTTCATGTCTGACTTGAAGTTTAGGTTCATGTTTGTCCTGGTTTCAAACAACGGGTTCATGTCTGACTCGAAGTTTAGGTTCATGTTTGACCTAGTTTCAAACAACGGGTTCATGTCTGACTCGAAGTTTAGGTTCATGTTTGACCTGGTTTCAAACAACGGGTTCATGTCTGACTCGAAGTTTAAGTTCATGTTTGACCTGACTTCAAATGACGGGTTCATGTCTGACTTGAAGTTTAGGTTCATGTTTGACCTGGTTTCAAAAAACAGGTTCACGTCTGACTAGAAGTTTAGGTTCATGTTTGACCTAGTTTCAAACAACGGGTTCATGGATGACTCGAAGTTTAGGTTCAGGTTTGACCTGGTTTCAAACGACGGGTTCATGTCTGACTCGAAGCTTAGGTTCATGTTTGACCTGGTTCAAATGACGGGTTCATGTCTGATTCGAAGGTTAGGTTCATGTTTGACCTGGTTTCAAACAACGGGTTCATGTCTGACTCAAAGTTTAGGTTCATGTTTGACCTGGTTTCAAACGACGGGTTCATGTATGACTTGATGTTTAGGTTCATGTTTGACCTGGTTTCAAACAACGGGTTCATGTCTGACTCGAATTTTAGGTTCATGTTTGACCTAGTTTCAAACAATGGGTTCATGTCTGACTCGAAGTTTAGATTCATGTTTATCCTGGTTTCAAACAACGGGTTCATGTCTGACTCGAAGTTTAGGTTCATGTTTGACCAGGTTTCAAACAACGGGTTCATGTTTGTCTCAAAGTCTAGGTTCATTTTTGACCTGGTTTCAAACAACGGGTTCATGTCTGACTCGAAGTTTAACTTCATGTTTGACCTTGCTTCAAATGACGGGTTCATGTCTGACTCGAAGTTTAGGTTCATGTTTGACCTGGTTTCAAACAACAGGTTCATGTCTGACTCGACGTTTAGGTTCATGTTTAACCTAGTTTCAAACAACGGGTTCATGTCTGACTCAAAGTTTAGGTTCAGGTTTGACCTGGTTTCAAACGATGGGTTCATGTCTGACTCGAAGCTTAGGTTCATGTTTGACCTGGTTCAAATGACGGGTTCATGTCTGACTTGAAGTTTAGGTTCATGTTTGACCTGGTTTCAAACAACTGGTTCATGTCTGACTCGAAGTTTAGTTTCATGTTTGACCTGAGTTCCAACAACGGGTTAATGTCTGACTCGAAGTTTAGGTTCAAGTTTGACCTGGTTTCGAACGACGGGTTCATGTCTGACTTGAAGTTTAGGTTCATGTTTGTCCTGGTTTCAAACAACGGGTTCATGTCTGACTCGAAGTTTAGGTTCATGTTTGACCTAGTTTCAAACAACGGGTTCATGTCTGACTCGAAGTTTAGGTTCATGTTTGACCTGATTTCAAACAACGGGTTCATGTCTGACTCGAAGTTTAAGTTCATGTTTGACCTGACTTCAAATGACGGGTTCATGTCTGACTCGAAGTTTAGGTTCATGTTTGACCTGGTTTCAAAAAACAGGTTCACGTCTGACTAGAAGTTTAGGTTCATGTTTGACCTAGTTTCAAACAACGGGTTCATGGATGACTCGAAGTTTAGGTTCAGGTTTGACCTGGTTTCAAACGACGGGTTCATGTCTGACTCGAAGCTTAGGTTCATGTTTGACCTGGTTCAAATGACGGGTTCATGTCTGATTCGAAGGTTAGGTTCATGTTTGACCTGGTTTCAAACAACGGGTTCATGTCTGACTCAAAGTTTAGGTTCATGTTTGACCTGGTTTCAAACGACGGGTTCATGTATGACTTGATGTTTAGGTTCATGTTTGACCTGGTTTCAAACAACGGGTTCATGTCTGACTCGAAGTTTAGGTTCATGTTTGACCTAGTTTCAAACAATGGGTTCATGTCTGACTCGAAGTTTAGATTCATGTTTGACCTGGTTTCAAACAACGGGTTCATGTCTGACTCGAAGTTTAAGTTCATGTTTGACCTGGCTTTGAATGGCGGGTTCATGTCTGACTCGAAGTTTAGGTTCATGTTTGACCTGGTTTCAAATGACGGGTTCATGTCTGACTCAAAGTTTAGGTTCATGTTTGACCTGGTTCAAATGACGGGTTCATGTCTGACTCGAAGTTTAGGTTCATGTTTGACCTGGTTTCAAACAACGGGTTCATGTCTGACTTGATGTTTAGGTTCATGTTTGACCTGGTTTCAAACAACGGGTTCATGTCTGACTCGAAGTTTAGGTTCATGTTTGACCTAGTTTCAAACAATGGGTTCATGTCTGACTCGAAGTTTAGGTTCATGTTTGACCTGGTTTCAAACAACGGGTTCATGTCTGACTCGAAGTTTAAGTTCATGTTTGACCTGGCTTCGAATGACGGGTTCATGTCTGACTCGACGTTTACGATCATGTTTGACCTGGTTTCAAACAACGGGTTCATGTATGACTCGAAGTTTAGGTTCATGTATGACCTTGTTTCAAACGACGGGTTCATGTCAGACTTGAAGTTTAGGTTCAGGTTTGACCTGGTTTCAAACGACGGGTTCATGTCTGACTCGAAGTTTAGGTTCATGTTTGACCTGGTTCAAATGACGGGTTCATGTCTAATTCGAAGTTTAGGTTCATGTTTGACCTGGTTTCAAACAACGGGTTCATGTCTGACTCAAAGTTAAGTTCATGTTTGACCTGGTTTCAAACGACGGGTTCATGTATGACTTGATGTTTAGGTTCATGTTTGACCTGGTTTCAAACAACGGGTTCATGTCTGACTCGAAGTTTAGGTTCATGTTTGACCTGGTTTCAAACAATGGGTTCATGTCTGACTCGAAGTTTAGGTTCATGTTTGACCTGGTTTCAAACAACGGGTTCATGTCTGACTCAAAGTTTAGGTTCATGTTTGACCTGGTTTCAAACGACGGGTTCATGTATGACTTGATGTTTAGGTTCATGTTTGACCTGGTTTCAAACAACGGGTTCATGTCTGACTCGAAGTTTAGGTTCATGTTTGACCTAGTTTCAAACGACGGGTTCATGTCTGACTCGAAGTTTAGATTCATGTTTGACCTGGTTTCAAACAACGGGTTCATGTCTGACTCGAAGTTTAAGTTCATGTTTGACCTGGCTTTGAATGGCGGGTTCATGTCTGACTCGAAGTTTAGGTTCATGTTTGACCTGGTTTCAAACAACGGGTTCATGTCTGACTTGATGTTTAGGTTAATGTTTGTCCTGGTTTCAAACAACGGGTTCATGTCTGACTCGAAGTTTAGGTTCATGTTTGACCAGGTTTCAAACAACGGGTTCATGTCTGACTCGAAGTCTAGGTTCATGTTTGACCTGGTTTCAAACAACGGGTTCATGTCTGACTCGAAGTTTAACTTCATGTTTGACCTGGCTTCAAATGACGGGTTCATGTCTGACTCGAAGTTTAGGTTCATGTTTGACCTGGTTTCAAACAACAGGTTCATGTCTGACTCGACGTTTAGGTTCATGTTTAACCTAATTTCAAACAACGGGTTCATGTCTGACTCAAAGTTTAGGTTCAGGTTTGACCTGGTTTCAAACGATGGGTTCATGTCTGACTCGACGTTTACGATCATGTTTGACCTGGTTCAAACAACGGGTTCATGTCTGACTCGAAGTTTAGGTTCATGTTTGACCTGGTTTCAAACAACTGGTTCATGTCTGACTCGAAGTTTAGGTTCATGTTTGACCTGAGTTCCAACAACGGGTTCATGTCTGACTCGAAGTTTAGGTTCATGTTTGACCTAGTTTCGAACGACGGATTCATGTCTGACTTGAAGTTTAGGTTCATGTTTGTCCTGGTTTCAAACAACGGGTTCATGTCTGACTCGAAACTTAGGTTCATGTTTTACCTGGTTCAAATGACGGGTTCATGTCTGACTCGAAGTTTAGGTTCATGTTTGACCTGGTTTCAAACAACGGGTTCATGTCTGACTCGAAGTTTAAGTTCATGTTTGACCTGACTTCAAATGACGGGTTCATGTCTGACTCGAAGTTTAGGTTCATGTTTGACCTGGTTTCAAACAACAGGTTCACGTCTGACTCGAAGTTTAGGTTCATGTTTGACCTGGTTTCAAACAATGGGTTCATGTCAGACTCGAAGTTTAGGTTCAGGTTTGACCTGGTTTCAAACGACGGGTTCATGTCTGACTCGATGTTTAGGTTCATGTTTGACCTGGTTCAAATGACGGGTTCATGTCTGACTTGATGTTTAGGTTCATGTTTGTCCTGGTTTCAAACAACGGGTTCATGTCTGACTCAAAGTTTAGGTTCATGTTTGACCTGGTTTCAAACAACGGGTTCATGTCTGACTCGAAGTTTAGGTTCATGTTTGACCTAGTTTCAAACAATGGGTTCATGTCAGACTCGAAGTTTAGATTCATGTTTGACCTGGTTTCAAACAACGGGTTCATGTCTGACTCGAAGTTTAAGTTCATGTTTGACCTGGCTTTGAATGACGGGTTCATGTCTGACTCGACGTTTACGATCATGTTTGACCTGGTTTCAAACAACGGGTCCATGTCTGACTCGAAGTTTAGGTTCATATTTGACCTAGTTTCAAACAATGGGTTCATGTGTGACTCGAAGTTTAGGTTCATGTTTGACCTGGTTTCAAACAACGGGTTCATGTCTGACTTGAAGTTTAGGTTAATGTTTGTCCTGGTTTCAAACAACGGGTTCATGTCTGACTCGAAGTTTAGGTTCATGTTTGACCAGGTTTCAAACAACGGGTTCATGTCTGACTCGAAGTCTAGGTTCATGTTTGACCTGGATTCAAACAACGGGTTCATGTATGACTCGAAGTTTAGGTTCAGGTTTGACCTGGTTTCAAACGACGGGTTCATGTCTGACTCGAAGCTTAGGTTCATGTTTGACCTGGTTCAAATGACGGGTTCATGTCTGATTCGAAGTTTAGGTTCATGTTTGACCTGGTTTCAAACAACGGGTTCATGTCTGACTTAAAGTTTAGGTTCATGTTTGACGTGGTTTCAAACGACGGGTTCATGTATGACTTGATGTTTAGGTTCATGTTTGACCTGGTTTCAAACAACGGGTTCATGTCTGACTCGAAGTTTAGGTTCATGTTTGACCTAGTTTCAAACAATGGGTTCATGTCTGACTCGAAGTTTAGATTCATGTTTGACCTGGTTTCAAACAACGGGTTCATGTCTGACTCGAAGTTTAGGTTCATGTATGACCTTGTTTCAAACGACGGGTTCATGTCTGACTCGATGTTTAGGTTCATGTTTGACCTGGTTTCAAACAACGGGTTAATGTCTGACTCGAAGTTTAGGTTCATGTTTGACCTAGTTTCAAACAACGGGTTCATGTCTGACTCGAAGTTTAGGTTCATGTTTGACCTGGCTTCAAACATCGGGTTCATGTCTGACTTGATGTTTAGGTTAATGTTTGTCCTGGTTTCAAACAACGGGTTCATGTCTGACTCAAAGTTTAGGTTCAGGTTTGACCTGGTTTCAAACGATGGGTTCATGTCTGACTCGAAGCTTAGGTTCATGTTTGACCTGGTTTCAAACAACGGGTTCATGTCTGACTTGAAGTTTAACTTCATGTTTGACCTGGCTTCAAATGACGGGTTCAAGTCTGACTCGAAGTTTAGGTTCATGTTTGACCAGGTTTCAAACAACCGGTTCATGTCTGACTCGAAGTTTAGGTTCATGTTTAACCTAGTTTCAAACAACGGGTTTATGTCTGACTCAAAGTTTAGGTTCAGGTTTGACCTGGTTTCAAACGATGGGTTCATGTCTGACTCGACGTTTACGATCATGTTTGACCTGGTTCAAACAACGGGTTCATGTCTGACTCGAAGTTTAGGTTCATGTTTGACCTGGTTTCAAACAACTGGTTCATGTCTGACTCGAAGTTTAGGTTCATGTTTGACCTGAGTTCCAACAACGGGTTCATGTCTGACTCGAAGTTTAGGTTCATGTTTGACCTAGTTTCGAACGACGGGTTCATGTCTGACTTGAAGTTTAGGTTCATGTTTGTCCTGGTTTCAAACAACGGGTTCATGTCTGACTCGAAGCTTAGGTTCATGTTTGACCTGGTTCAAATGACGGGTTCATGTCTGACTCGAAGTTTAGGTTCATGTTTGACCTGGTTTCAAACAACGGGTTCATGTCTGACTCGAAGTTTAAGTTCATGTTTGACCTGACATCAAATGACGGGTTCATGTCTGACTCGAAGTTTAGGTTCATGTTTGACCTGGTTTCAAACAACAGGTTCACGTCTGACTCGAAGTTTAGGTTCATGTTTGACCTGGTTTCAAACAATGGGTTCATGTCAGACTCGAAGTTTAGGTTCAGGTTTGACCTGGTTTCAAACGACGGGTTCATGTCTGACTCGAAGTTTAGGTTCATGTTTGACCTGGTTCAAATGACGGGTTCATGTCTGACTTGATGTTTAGGTTCATGTTTGTCCTGGTTTCAAACAACGGGTTCATGTCTGACTCAAAGTTTAGGTTCATGTTTGACCTGGTTTCAAACAACGGGTTCATGTCTGACTCGAAGTTTAGGTTCATGTTTGACCTAGTTTCAAACAATGGGTTCATGTCTGACTCGAAGTTTAGATTCATGTTTGACCTGGTTTCAAACAACGGGTTCATGTCTGACTCGAAGTTTAAGTTCATGTTTGACCTGGCTTTGAATGACGGGTTCATGTCTGACTCGACGTTTACGATCATGTTTGACCTAGTTTCAAACAACGGGTTCATGTCTGACTCGAAGTTTAGGTTCATGTTTGACCTGGTTTCAAACGACGGGTTCATGTCTGACTTGAAGTTTAGGTTAATGTTTGTCCTGGTTTCAAACAACGGGTTCATGTCTGACTCGAAGTTTAGGGTCATGTTTGACCAGGTTTCAAACAACGGGTTCATGTCTGACTCGAAGTCTAGGTTCATGTTTGACCTGGTTTCAAACAACGGGTTCATGTATGACTCGAAGTTTAGGTTCAGGTTTGACCTGGTTTCAAACGACGGGTTCATGTCTGACTCGAAGCTTAGGTTCATGTTTGACCTGGTTCAAATGACGAGTTCATGTCTGATTCGAAGTTTAGGTTCATGTTTGACCTGGTTTCAAACAACGGGTTCATGTCTGACTCAAAGTTTAGGTTCATGTTTGACCTGGTTTCAAACGACGGGTTCATGTATTACTTGATGTTTAGGTTCATGTTTGACCTGGTTTCAAATAACGGGTTCATGTCTAACTCGAAGTTTAGGTTCATGTTTGACCTAGTTTCAAACAATGGGTTCATGTCTGACTCGAAGTTTAGATTCATGTTTGACCTGGTTTCAAACAACGGGTTCATGTCTGACTCGAAGTTTAGGTTCATGTATGACCTTGTTTCAAACGACGGGTTCATGTCTGACTCGATGTTTAGGTTCATGTTTGACCTGGTTTCAAACAACGGGTTCATGTCTGACTCGAAGTTTAGGTTCATGTTTGACCTAGTTTCAAACAACGGGTTCATGTCTGACTCGAAGTTTAGGTTCATGTTTGACCTGGTTTCAAACATCGGGTTCATGTCTGACTTGATGTTTAGGTTAATGTTTGTCCTAGTTTCAAACAACGGGTTCATGTCTGACTCGAAGTTTAGGTTCAGGTTTGACCTGGTTTCAAACGATGGGTTCATGTCTGACTCGAAGCTTAGGTTCATGTTTGACCTGGTTTCAAACAACGGGTTCATGTCTGACTTGAAGTTTAACTTCATGTTTGACCTGGCTTCAAATGACGGGTTCATGTCTGACTCGAAGTTTAGGTTCATGTTTGACCTGGTTTCAAACAACAGGTTCATGTCTGACTCGACGTTTAGGTTCATGTTTAACCTAGTTTCAAACAACGGGTTCATGTCTGACTCAAAGTTTAGGTTCAGGTTTGACCTGGTTTCAAACGATGGGTTCATGTCTGACTCGAAGCTTAGGTTCATGTTTGACCTGGTTCAAATGACGGGTTCATGTCTGACTTGAAGTTTAGGTTCATGTTTGACCTGGTTTCAAACAACGGGTTCATGTTTGACTCGAAGTTTAAGTTTATGTTTGACCTGACTTCCAACAACGGGTTAATGTCTGACTCGAAGTTTAGGTTCATGTTTGACCTGGTTTCGAACGACGGGTTCATGTCTGACTTGAAGTTTAGGTTCATGTTTGTCCTGGTTTCAAACAATGGGTTCATGTCTGACTCGAAGTTTAGATTCATGTTTGACCTGGTTTCAAACGACGGGTTCATGTCTGACTCGAAGTTTAAGTTCATGTTTGACCTGGCTTTGAATGACGGGTTCATGTCTGACTCGACGTTTACGATCATGTTTGACCTGGTTTCAAACAACGGGTTCATGTCTGACTCGAAGTTTAGGTTCATGTTTGACCTAGTTTCAAACAACGGGTTCATGTATGACTCGAAGTTTAGGTTCATGTTTGACCTGGTTTCAAACAACGGGTTCATGTCTGACTCGAAGTTTAGGTTCATGTTTGACCTAGTTTCAAACAATGGGTTCATGTCTGACTCGAAGTTTAGATTCATGTTTGACCTGGTTTCAAACAACGGGTTCATGTCTGACTCGAAGTATAAGTTCATGTTTGACCTGGCTTTGAATGACGGGTTCATGTCTGACTCGACGTTTACGATCATGTTTGACCTGGTTTCAAACAACGGGTTCATGTCTGACTCGAAGTTTAGGTTCATGTTTGACCTTGTTTCAAACGACGGGTTCATGTCTGACTCGATGTTTAGGTTCATGTTTGACCTGGTTTCAAACAACGGGTTCATGTCTGACTCGAAGTTTAGGTTCATGTTTGACCTAGTTTCAAACAACGGGTTCATGTCTGACTCGAAGTTAAGGTTCAGGTTTGACCTGGTTTCAAACGACGGGTTCATGTCTGACTCGAAGCTTAGGTTCATGTTTGACCTGGTTCAAATGACGGGTTCATGTCTGACTCGAAGTTTAGGTTCATGTTTGACCTGGTTTCAAACAACGGGTTCATGTCTGACTCAAAGTTTAGGTTCATGTTTGACCTGGTTCAAATGACGGGTTCATGTCTGACTCGAAGTTTAGGTTCATGTTTGACCTGGTTTCAAACGACGGGTTCATGTCTGACTTGATGTTTAGGTTCATGTTTGTCCTGGTTTCAAACAACGGGTTCATGTCTGACTCGAAGTTTAGGTTCATGTTTGACCTAGTTTCAAACAACGGGTTCAAGTCTGACTCGAAGTTTAGGTTCATGTTTGACCTGGTTTCAAACAACGGGTTCATGTCTGACTCGAAGTTTAAGTTCATGTTTAACCTGGCTTCAAATGACGGGTTCATGTCTGACTCGAAGTTTAGGTTCATGTTTGACCTGGTTTCAAACAACAGGTTCACGTCTGAATCGACGTTTAGGTTCATGTTTGACCTGGTTTCAAACAACGGGTTCATGTATGACTCGAAGTTTAGGTTCAGGTTTGACCTGGTTTCAAACGACGGGTTCATGTCTGACTCGAAGCTTAGGTTCATGTTTGATCTGGTTCAAATGACGGGTTCATGTCTGATTCGAAGTTTAGGTTCATGTTTGACCTGGTTTCAAACAACGGGTTCATGTCTGACTCAAAGTTTAGGTTCATGTTTGACCTGGTTTCAAACGACGGGTTCATGTATGACTTGATGTTTAGGTTCATGTTTGACCTGGTTTCAAACAACGGGTTCATGTCTGATTCGAAGTTTAGGTTCATGTTTGACCTAGTTTCAAACAATGGGTTCATGTCTGACTCGAAGTTTAGGTTCATGTTTGACCTGGTTTCAAACAACGGGTTCATGTCTGACTTGAAGTTTAAGTTCATGTTTGACCTGGCTTCGAATGACGGGTTCATCTCTGACTCGACGTTTACGATCATGTTTGACCTGGTTTCAAACAACGGGTTCATGTCTGACTCGAAGTTTAGGTTCATGTATGACCTTATTTCAAACGACGGGTTCATGCCTGACTCGATGTTTAGGTTCATGTTTGACCTGGTTTCAAACAACGGGTTCATGTCTGACTCGAAGTTTAGGTTCATGTTTGACCTAGTTTCAAACAACGGGTTCATGTCTGACTCGAAGTTTAGGTTCATGTTTGACCTGGTTTCAAACAACGGGTTCATGTCTGACTTGATGTTTAGGTTAATGTTTGTCCTGGTTTCAAACAACGGGTTCATGTCTGACTCGAACTTTAGGTTCATGTTTGACCAGGTTTCAAACAACGGGTTCATGTCTGACTCGAAGTCTAGGTTCATGTTTGACCTGGTTTCAAACAACGGGTTCATGTCTGACTCGAAGTTTAACTTCATGTTTGACCTGGCTTCAAATGATGGGTTCATGTCTGACTCGAAGTTTAGGTTCATGTTTGACCTGGTTTCAAACAACAGGTTCATGTCTGACTCGACGTTTAGGTTCATGTTTAACCTAGTTTCAAACAACGGGTTCATGTCTGACTCAAAGTTTAGGTTCAGGTTTGACCTGGTTTCAAACGATGGGTTCATGTCTGACTCGAAGCTTAGGTTCATGTTTGACCTGGTTCAAATGACGGGTTCATGTCTGACTTGAAGTTTAGGTTCATGTTTGACCTGGTTTCAAACAACTGGTTCATGTCTGACTCGAAGTTTAGTTTCATGTTTGACCTGAGTTCCAACAACGGGTTAATGTCTGACTCGAAGTTTAGGTTCATGTTTGACCTGGTTTCGAACGACGGGTTCATGTCTGACTTGAAGTTTAGGTTCATGTTTGTCCTGGTTTCAAACAACGGGTTCATGTCTGACTCGAAGTTTAGGTTCATGTTTGACCTAGTTTCAAACAACGGGTTCATGTCTGACTCGAAGTTTAGGTTCATGTTTGATCTGGTTTCAAACAACGGGTTCATATCTGACTCGAAGTTTAAGTTCATGTTTGACCTGACTTCAAATGACGGGTTCATGTCTGACTCGAAGTTTAGGTTCATGTTTGACCTAGTTTCAAACAACAGGTTCATGTCTGACTCGAAGTTTAGGTTCATGTTTGACCTGGTTTCAAACAATGGGTTCATGTCAGACTCGAAGTTTAGGTTCAGGTTTGACCTGGTTTCAAACGACGGGTTCATGTCTGACTCGAAGTTTAGGTTCATGTTTGACCTGGTTCAAATGACGGGTTCATGTCTGACTTGATGTTTAGGTTCATGTTTGTCCTGGTTTCAAACAACGGGTTCATGTCTGACTCAAAGTTTAGGTTCATGTTTGACCTGGTTTCAAACAACGGGTTCATGTCTGACTCGAAGTCTAGGTTCATGTTTGACCTGGTTTCAAACAACGGGTTCATGTCTGACTCGAAGTTTAACTTCATGTTTGACCTGGCTTCAAATGACGGGTTCATGTCTGACTCGAAGTTTAGGTTCATGTTTGACCTGGTTTTAAACAACAGGTTCATGTCTGACTCGACGTTTAGGTTCATGTTTAACCTAGTTTCAAACAACGGGTTCATGTCTGACTCGAAGCTTAGGTTCATGTTTAACCTGGTTCAAATGACGGGTTCATGTCTGACTCAAAGTTTAGGTTCATGTTTGACCTGGTTTCAAACAACTGGTTCATGTTTGACTCGAAGTTTAGTTTCATGTTTGACCTGAGTTCCAACAACGGGTTAATGTCTGACTCAAAGTTTAGGTTCATGTTTGACCTGGTTTCAAACAACGGGTTCATGTCTGACTCGAAGTTTAGGTTCATGTTTGACCTGGTTACAAACAACGGGTTCATGTCTGACTTGATGTTTTGGTTAATGTTTGTCCTGGTTTCAAACAACGGGTTCATGTCTGACTCGAAGTTTAGGTTCATGTTTGACCAAGTTTCAAACAACGGGTTCATGTCTGACTCGAAGTCTAGGTTCATGTTTGACCTGGTTTCAAACAACGGGTTCATGTCTGACTCGAAGTTTAACTTCATGTTTGACCTGGCTTCAAATGACGGGTTCATGTCTGACTCGAAGTTTAGGTTCATGTTTGACCAGGTTTCAAACAACCGGTTCATGTCTGACTCGAAGTTTAGGTTCATGTTTAACCTAGTTTCAAACAACGGGTTCATGTCTGACTCAAAGTTTAGGTTCAGGTTTGACCTGGTTTCAAACGATGGGTTCATGTCTGACTCGAAGCTTAGGTTCATGTTTGACCTGGTTTCAAACAACGGGTTCATGTCTGACTTGAAGTTTAACTTCATGTTTGACCTGGCTTCAAATGACGGGTTCAAGTCTGACTCGAAGTTTAGGTTCATGTTTGACCAGGTTTCAAACAACCGGTTCATGTCTGACTCGAAGTTTAGGTTCATGTTTAACCTAGTTTCAAACAACGGGTTCATGTCTGACTCAAAGTTTAGGTTCAGGTTTGACCTGGTTTCAAACGATGGGTTCATGTCTGACTCGACGTTTACGATCATGTTTGACCTGGTTCAAACAACGGGTTCATGTCTGACTCGAAGTTTAGGTTCATGTTTGACCTGGTTTCAAACAACTGGTTCATGTCTGACTCGAAGTTTAGGTTCATGTTTGACCTGAGTTCCAACAACGGGTTCATGTCTGACTCGAAGTTTAGGTTCATGTTTGACCTAGTTTCGAACGACGGGTTCATGTCTGACTTGAAGTTTAGGTTCATGTTTGTCCTGGTTTCAAACAACGGGTTCATGTCTGACTCGAAGCTTAGGTTCATGTTTGACCTGGTTCAAATGACGGGTTCATGTCTGACTCGAAGTTTAGGTTCATGTTTGACCTGGTTTCAAACAACGGGTTCATGTCTGACTCGAAGTTTAAGTTCATGTTTGACCTGACATCAAATGACGGGTTCATGTCTGACTCGAAGTTTAGGTTCATGTTTGACCTGGTTTCAAACAACAGGTTCACGTCTGACTCGAAGTTTAGGTTCATGTTTGACCTGGTTTCAAACAATGGGTTCATGTCAGACTCGAAGTTTAGGTTCAGGTTTGACCTGGTTTCAAACGACGGGTTCATGTCTGACTCGAAGTTTAGGTTCATGTTTGACCTGGTTCAAATGACGGGTTCATGTCTGACTTGATGTTTAGGTTCATGTTTGTCCTGGTTTCAAACAACGGGTTCATGTCTGACTCAAAGTTTAGGTTCATGTTTGACCTGGTTTCAAACAACGGGTTCATGTCTGACTCGAAGTTTAGGTTCATGTTTGACCTAGTTTCAAACAATGGGTTCATGTCTGACTCGAAGTTTAGATTCATGTTTGACCTGGTTTCAAACAACGGGTTCATGTCTGACTCGAAGTTTAAGTTCATGTTTGACCTGGCTTTGAATGACGGGTTCATGTCTGACTCGACGTTTACGATCATGTTTGACCTAGTTTCAAACAACGGGTTCATGTCTGACTCGAAGTTTAGGTTCATGTTTGACCTGGTTTCAAACGACGGGTTCATGTCTGACTTGAAGTTTAGGTTAATGTTTGTCCTGGTTTCAAACAACGGGTTCATGTCTGACTCGAAGTTTAGGGTCATGTTTGACCAGGTTTCAAACAACGGGTTCATGTCTGACTCGAAGTCTAGGTTCATGTTTGACCTGGTTTCAAACAACGGGTTCATGTATGACTCGAAGTTTAGGTTCAGGTTTGACCTGGTTTCAAACGACGGGTTCATGTCTGACTCGAAGCTTAGGTTCATGTTTGACCTGGTTCAAATGACGAGTTCATGTCTGATTCGAAGTTTAGGTTCATGTTTGACCTGGTTTCAAACAACGGGTTCATGTCTGACTCAAAGTTTAGGTTCATGTTTGACCTGGTTTCAAACGACGGGTTCATGTATTACTTGATGTTTAGGTTCATGTTTGACCTGGTTTCAAATAACGGGTTCATGTCTAACTCGAAGTTTAGGTTCATGTTTGACCTAGTTTCAAACAATGGGTTCATGTCTGACTCGAAGTTTAGATTCATGTTTGACCTGGTTTCAAACAACGGGTTCATGTCTGACTCGAAGTTTAGGTTCATGTATGACCTTGTTTCAAACGACGGGTTCATGTCTGACTCGATGTTTAGGTTCATGTTTGACCTGGTTTCAAACAACGGGTTCATGTCTGACTCGAAGTTTAGGTTCATGTTTGACCTAGTTTCAAACAACGGGTTCATGTCTGACTCGAAGTTTAGGTTCATGTTTGACCTGGTTTCAAACATCGGGTTCATGTCTGACTTGATGTTTAGGTTAATGTTTGTCCTAGTTTCAAACAACGGGTTCATGTCTGACTCGAAGTTTAGGTTCAGGTTTGACCTGGTTTCAAACGATGGGTTCATGTCTGACTCGAAGCTTAGGTTCATGTTTGACCTGGTTTCAAACAACGGGTTCATGTCTGACTTGAAGTTTAACTTCATGTTTGACCTGGCTTCAAATGACGGGTTCATGTCTGACTCGAAGTTTAGGTTCATGTTTGACCTGGTTTCAAACAACAGGTTCATGTCTGACTCGACGTTTAGGTTCATGTTTAACCTAGTTTCAAACAACGGGTTCATGTCTGACTCAAAGTTTAGGTTCAGGTTTGACCTGGTTTCAAACGATGGGTTCATGTCTGACTCGAAGCTTAGGTTCATGTTTGACCTGGTTCAAATGACGGGTTCATGTCTGACTTGAAGTTTAGGTTCATGTTTGACCTGGTTTCAAACAACGGGTTCATGTTTGACTCGAAGTTTAAGTTTATGTTTGACCTGACTTCCAACAACGGGTTAATGTCTGACTCGAAGTTTAGGTTCATGTTTGACCTGGTTTCGAACGACGGGTTCATGTCTGACTTGAAGTTTAGGTTCATGTTTGTCCTGGTTTCAAACAATGGGTTCATGTCTGACTCGAAGTTTAGATTCATGTTTGACCTGGTTTCAAACGACGGGTTCATGTCTGACTCAAAGTTTAAGTTCATGTTTGACCTGGCTTTGAATGACGGGTTCATGTCTGACTCGACGTTTACGATCATGTTTGACCTGGTTTCAAACAACGGGTTCATGTCTGACTCGAAGTTTAGGTTCATGTTTGACCTAGTTTCAAACAACGGGTTCATGTATGACTCGAAGTTTAGGTTCATGTTTGACCTGGTTTCAAACAACGGGTTCATGTCTGACTCGAAGTTTAGGTTCATGTTTGACCTAGTTTCAAACAATGGGTTCATGTCTGACTCGAAGTTTAGATTCATGTTTGACCTGGTTTCAAACAACGGGTTCATGTCTGACTCGAAGTTTAAGTTCATGTTTGACCTGGCTTTGAATGACGGGTTCATGTCTGACTCGACATTTACGATCATGTTTGACCTGGTTTCAAACAACGGGTTCATGTCTGACTCGAAGTTTAGGTTCATGTTTGACCTTGTTTCAAACGACGGGTTCATGTCTGACTCGATGTTTAGGTTCATGTTTGACCTGGTTTCAAACAACGGGTTCATGTCTGACTCGAAGTTTAGGTTCATGTTTGACCTAGTTTCAAACAACGGGTTCATGTCTGACTCGAAGTTAAGGTTCAGGTTTGACCTGGTTTCAAACGACGGGTTCATGTCTGACTCGAAGCTTAGGTTCATGTTTGACCTGGTTCAAATGACGGGTTCATGTCTGACTCGAAGTTTAGGTTCATGTTTGACCTGGTTTCAAACAACGGGTTCATGTCTGACTCAAAGTTTAGGTTCATGTTTGACCTGGTTCAAATGACGGGTTCATGTCTGACTCGAAGTTTAGGTTCATGTTTGACCTGGTTTCAAACGACGGGTTCATGTCTGACTTGATGTTTAGGTTCATGTTTGTCCTGGTTTCAAACAACGGGTTCATGTCTGACTCGAAGTTTAGGTTCATGTTTGACCTAGTTTCAAACAACGGGTTCAAGTCTGACTCGAAGTTTAGGTTCATGTTTGACCTGGTTTCAAACAACGGGTTCATGTCTGACTCGAAGTTTAAGTTCATGTTTAACCTGGCTTCAAATGACGGGTTCATGTCTGACTCGAAGTTTAGGTTCATGTTTGACCTGGTTTCAAACAACAGGTTCATGTCTGAATCGACGTTTAGGTTCATGTTTGACCTGGTTTCAAACAACGGGTTCATGTATGACTCGAAGTTTAGGTTCAGGTTTGACCTGGTTTCAAACGACGGGTTCATGTCTGACTCGAAGCTTAGGTTCATGTTTGACCTGGTTCAAATGACGGGTTCATGTCTGATTCGAAGTTTAGGTTCATGTTTGACCTGGTTTCAAACAACGGGTTCATGTCTGACTCAAAGTTTAGGTTCATGTTTGACCTGGTTTCAAACGACGGGTTCATGTATGACTTGATGTTTAGGTTCATGTTTGACCTGGTTTCAAACAACGGGTTCATGTCTGATTCGAAGTTTAGGTTCATGTTTGACCTAGTTTCAAACAATGGGTTCATGTCTGACTCGAAGTTTAGGTTCATGTTTGACCTGGTTTCAAACAACGGGTTCATGTCTGACTTGAAGTTTAAGTTCATGTTTGACCTGGCTTCGAATGACGGGTTCATCTCTGACTCGACGTTTACGATCATGTTTGACCTGGTTTCAAACAACGGGTTCATGTCTGACTCGAAGTTTAGGTTCATGTATGACCTTATTTCAAACGACGGGTTCATGCCTGACTCGATGTTTAGGTTCATGTTTGACCTGGTTTCAAACAACGGGTTCATGTCTGACTCGAAGTTTAGGTTCATGTTTGACCTAGTTTCAAACAACGGGTTCATGTCTGACTCGAAGTTTAGGTTCATGTTTGACCTGGTTTCAAACAACGGGTTCATGTCTGACTTGATGTTTAGGTTAATGTTTGTCCTGGTTTCAAACAACGGGTTCATGTCTGACTCGAACTTTAGGTTCATGTTTGACCAGGTTTCAAACAACGGGTTCATGTCTGACTCGAAGTCTAGGTTCATGTTTGACCTGGTTTCAAACAACGGGTTCATGTCTGACTCGAAGTTTAACTTCATGTTTGACCTGGCTTCAAATGACGGGTTCATGTCTGACTCGAAGTTTAGGTTCATGTTTGACCTGGTTTCAAACAACAGGTTCATGTCTGACTCGACGTTTAGGTTCATGTTTAACCTAGTTTCAAACAACGGGTTCATGTCTGACTCAAAGTTTAGGTTCAGGTTTGACCTGGTTTCAAACGATGGGTTCATGTCTGACTCGAAGCTTAGGTTCATGTTTGACCTGGTTCAAATGACGGGTTCATGTCTGACTTGAAGTTTAGGTTCATGTTTGACCTGGTTTCAAACAACTGGTTCATGTCTGACTCGAAGTTTAGTTTCATGTTTGACCTGAGTTCCAACAACGGGTTAATGTCTGACTCGAAGTTTAGGTTCATGTTTGACCTGGTTTCGAACGACGGGTTCATGTCTGACTTGAAGTTTAGGTTCATGTTTGTCCTGGTTTCAAACAACGGGTTCATGTCTGACTCGAAGTTTAGGTTCATGTTTGACCTAGTTTCAAACAACGGGTTCATGTCTGACTCGAAGTTTAGGTTCATGTTTGATCTGGTTTCAAACAACGGGTTCATATCTGACTCGAAGTTTAAGTTCATGTTTGACCTGACTTCAAATGACGGGTTCATGTCTGACTCGAAGTTTAGGTTCATGTTTGACCTAGTTTCAAACAACAGGTTCATGTCTGACTCGAAGTTTAGGTTCATGTTTGACCTGGTTTCAAACAATGGGTTCATGTCAGACTCGAAGTTTAGGTTCAGGTTTGACCTGGTTTCAAACGACGGGTTCATGTCTGACTCGAAGTTTAGGTTCATGTTTGACCTGGTTCAAATGACGGGTTCATGTCTGACTTGATGTTTAGGTTCATGTTTGTCCTGGTTTCAAACAACGGGTTCATGTCTGACTCAAAGTTTAGGTTCATGTTTGACCTGGTTTCAAACAACGGGTTCATGTCTGACTCGAAGTCTAGGTTCATGTTTGACCTGGTTTCAAACAACGGGTTCATGTCTGACTCGAAGTTTAACTTCATGTTTGACCTGGCTTCAAATGACGGGTTCATGTCTGACTCGAAGTTTAGGTTCATGTTTGACCTGGTTTTAAACAACAGGTTCATGTCTGACTCGACGTTTAGGTTCATGTTTAACCTAGTTTCAAACAACGGGTTCATGTCTGACTCGAAGCTTAGGTTCATGTTTAACCTGGTTCAAATGACGGGTTCATGTCTGACTCAAAGTTTAGGTTCATGTTTGACCTGGTTTCAAACAACTGGTTCATGTTTAACTCGAAGTTTAGTTTCATGTTTGACCTGAGTTCCAACAACGGGTTAATGTCTGACTCAAAGTTTAGGTTCATGTTTGACCTGGTTTCAAACAACGGGTTCATGTCTGACTCGAAGTTTAGGTTCATGTTTGACCTGGTTACAAACAACGGGTTCATGTCTGACTTGATGTTTAGGTTAATGTTTGTCCTGGTTTCAAACAACGGGTTCATGTCTGACTCGAAGTTTAGGTTCATGTTTGACCAAGTTTCAAACAACGGGTTCATGTCTGACTCGAAGTCTAGGTTCATGTTTGACCTGGTTTCAAACAACGGGTTCATGTCTGACTCGAAGTTTAACTTCATGTTTGACCTGGCTTCAAATGACGGGTTCATGTCTGACTCGAAGTTTAGGTTCATGTTTGACCTGGTTTCATACAACAAGTTCATGTGTGACTCGACGTTTAGGTTCATGTTTAACCTAGTTTCAAACAACGGGTTCATGTCTGACTCAAAGTTTAGGTTCAGGTTTGACCTGGTTTCAAACGATGGGTTCATGTCTGACTCGAAGCTTAGGTTCATGTTTGACCTGGTTCAAATGACGGGTTCATGTCTGACTTGAAATTTAGGTTCATGTTTGACCGGGTTTCAAACAACTGGTTCATGTCTGACTCGAAGTTTAGTTTCATGTTTGACCTGAGTTCCAACAACGGGTTAATGTCTGACTCGAAGTTTAGGTTCATGTTTGACCTGGTTTCAAACGACGGGTTCATGTCTGACTTGAAGTTTAGGTTCATGTTTGTCCTGGTTTCAAACAACGGGTTCATGTCTGACTCGAAGTTTAGGTTCATGTTTGACCTAGTTTCAAACAACGGGTTCATGTCTGACTCGAATTTTAGGTTCATGTTTGACCTGGTTTCAAACAATGGGTTCATGTCTGACTCGAAGTTTAAGTTCATGTTTGACCTGACTTCAAATGACGGGTTCATGTCTGACTCGAAGTTTAGATTCATGTTTGACCTGGTTTCAAACAACAGGTTCATGTCTGACTCGAAGTTTAGGTACATGTTTGACCTAGTTTCAAACAATGGGTTCATGTCAGACTCGAAGTTTAGGTTTAGGTTTGAGCTGGTTTCAAACGACGGGTTCATGTCTGACTCGAAGTTTAGGTTCATGTTAGACCTGGTTCAAATGACGGGTTCATGTCTGACTTGATGTTTAGGTTCATGTTTGTCCTGGTTTCAAACAACGGGTTCATGTCTGACTCAAAGTTTAGGTTCATGTTTGACCTGGTTTCAAACAACGGGTTCATGTCTGACTCGAAGTCTAGGTTCATGTTTGACCTGGTTTCAAACAACGGGTTCATGTCTGACTCGAAGTTTAACTTCATGTTTGACCTGGCTTCAAATAACGGGTTCATGTCTGACTCGAAGTATAGGTTCATGTTTGACCTGGTTTCAAACAACAGGTTCATGTCTGACTCGACGTTTAGGTTCATGTTTAACCTAGTTTCAAACAACGGGTTCATGTCTGACTCGAAGCTTAGGTTCATGTTTAACCTGGTTCAAATGACGGGTTCATGTCTGACTCGAAGTTTAGGTTCATGTTTGACCTGGTTTCAATCAACTGGTTCATGTCTGACTCGAAGTTTAGTTTCATGTTTGACCTGAGTTCCAACAACGGGTTAATGTCTGACTCGAAGTTTAGGTTCATGTTTGACCTGGTTTCAAACAACGGGTTCATGTCTGACTCGAAGTTTAGGTTCATGTTTGACCTGGTTTCAAACAACGGGTTCATGTATAACTTGATCTTTAGGTTAATGTTTGTCCTGGTTTCAAACAACGGGTTCATGTCTGACTCGAAGTTTAGGTTCATGTTTGACCAAGTTTCAAACAACGGGTTCATGTCTGACTCGAAGTCTAGGTTCATGTTTGACCTGGTTTCAAACAACGGGTTCATGTCTGACTCGAAGTTTAACTTCATGTTTGACCTGGCTTCAAATGACGGGTTCATGTCTGACTCGAAGTTTAGGTTCATGTTTGACCTGGTTTCAAACAACAAGTTCATGTGTGACTCGACGTTTAGGTTCATGTTTAACCTAGTTTCAAACAACGGGTTCATGTCTGACTCAAAGTTTAGGTTCAGGTTTGACCTGGTTTCAAACGATGGGTTCATGTCTGACTCGAAGCTTAGGTTCATGTTTGACCTGGTTCAAATGACGGGTTCATGTCTGACTTGAAGTTTAGGTTCATGTTTGACCGGGTTTCAAACAACTGGTTCATGTCTGACTCGAAGTTTAGTTTCATGTTTGACCTGAGTTCCAACAACGGGTTAATGTCTGACTCGAAGTTTAGGTTCATGTTTGACCTGGTTTCAAACGACGGGTTCATGTCTGACTTGAAGTTTAGGTTCATGTTTGTCCTGGTTTCAAACAACGGGTTCATGTCTGACTCGAAGTTTAGGTTCATGTTTGACCTAGTTTCAAACAACGGGTTCATGTCTGACTCGAAGTTTAGGTTCATGTTTGACCTGGTTTCAAACAATGGGTTCATGTCTGACTCGAAGTTTAAGTTCATGTTTGACCTGACTTCAAATGACGGGTTCATGTCTGACTCGAAGTTTAGGTTCATGTTTGACCTGGTTTCAAACAACAGGTTCATGTCTGACTCGAAGTTTAGGTACATGTTTGACCTGGTTTCAAACAATGGGTTCATGTCAGACTCGAAGTTTAGGTTTAGGTTTGACCTGGTTTCAAACGACGGGTTCATGTCTGACTCGAAGTTTAGGTTCATGTTAGACCTGGTTCAAATGACGGGTTCATGTCTGACTTGATGTTTAGGTTCATGTTTGTCCTGGTTTCAAACAACGGGTTCATGTCTGACTCAAAGTTTAGGTTCATGTTTGACCTGGTTTCAAACAACGGGTTCATGTCTGACTCGAAGTATAGGTTCATGTTTGACCTGGTTTCAAACAACAGGTTCATGTCTGACTCGACGTTTAGGTTCATGTTTAACCTAGTTTCAAACAACGGGTTCATGTCTGACTCGAAGCTTAGGTTCATGTTTAACCTGGTTCAAATGACGGGTTCATGTCTGACTCGAAGTTTAGGTTCATGTTTGACCTGGTTTTAAACAACTGGTTCATGTCTGACTCGAAGTTTAGTTTCATGTTTGACCTGAGTTCCAACAACGGGTTAATGTCTGACTCGAAGTTTAGGTTCATGTTTGACCTGGTTTCAAACAACGGGTTCATGTCTGACTCGAAGTTTAGGTTCATGTTTGACCTGGTTTCAAACAACGGGTTCATGTCTGACTTGATGTTTAGGTTAATGTTTGTCCTGGTTTCAAACAACGGGTTCATGTCTGACTCGAAGTTTAGGTTCATGTTTGACCAAGTTTCAAACAACGGGTTCATGTCTGACTCGAAGTCTAGGTTCATGTTTGACCTCGTTTCAAACAACGGGTTTATGTCTGACTCGAAGTTTAGGTTCATGTTTGACCAAGTTTCAAACAACGGGTTCATGTCTGACTCGAAGTCTAGGTTCATGTTTGACCTGGTTTCAAACAACGGGTTCATGTCTGACTCGAAGTTTAACTTCATGTTTGACCTGGCTTCAAATGACGGGTTCATGTCTGACTCGAAGTTTAGGTTCATGTTTGACCTGGTTTCAAACAACAAGTTCATGTGTGACTCGACGTTTAGGTTCATGTTTAACCTAGTTTCAAACAACGGGTTCATGTCTGACTCAAAGTTTAGGTTCAGGTTTGACCTGGTTTCAAACGATGGGTTCATGTCTGACTCGAAGCTTAGGTTCATGTTTGACCTGGTTCAAATGACGGGTTCATGTCTGACTTGAAGTTTAGGTTCATGTTTGACCGGGTTTCAAACAACTGGTTCATGTCTGACTCGAAGTTTAGTTTCATGTTTGACCTGAGTTCCAACAACGGGTTAATGTCTGACTCGAAGTTTAGGTTCATGTTTGACCTGGTTTCAAACGACGGGTTCATGTCTGACTTGAAGTTTAGGTTCATGTTTGTCCTGGTTTCAAACAACGGGTTCATGTCTGACTCGAAGTTTAGGTTCATGTTTGACCTAGTTTCAAACAACGGGTTCATGTCTGACTCGAATTTTAGGTTCATGTTTGACCTGGTTTCAAGCAATGGGTTCATGTCTGACTCGAAGTTTAAGTTCATGTTTGACCTGACTTCAAATGACGGGTTCATGTCTGACTCGAAGTTTAGATTCATGTTTGACCTGGTTTCAAACAACAGGTTCATGTCTGACTCGAAGTTTAGGTACATGTTTGACCTGGTTTCAAACAATGGGTTCATGTCAGACTCGAAGTTTAGGTTTAGGTTTGAGCTGGTTTCAAACGACGGGTTCATGTCTGACTCGAAGTTTAGGTTCATGTTAGACCTGGTTCAAATGACGGGTTCATGTCTGACTTGATGTTTAGGTTCATTTTTGTCCTGGTTTCAAACAACGGGTTCATGTCTGACTCAAAGTTTAGGTTCATGTTTGACCTGGTTTCAAACAACGGGTTCATGTCTGACTCGAAGTCTAGGTTCATGTTTGACCTGGTTTCAAACAACGGGTTCATGTCTGACTCGAAGTTTAACTTCATGTTTGACCTGGCTTCAAATAACGGGTTCATGTCTGACTCGAAGTATAGGTTCATGTTTGACCTGGTTTCAAACAACAGGTTCATGTCTGACTCGACGTTTAGGTTCATGTTTAACCTAGTTTCAAACAACGGGTTCATGTCTGACTCGAAGCTTAGGTTCATGTTTAACCTGGTTCAAATGACGGGTTCATGTCTGACTCGAAGTTTAGGTTCATGTTTGACCTGGTTTCAATCAACTGGTTCATGTCTGACTCGAAGTTTAGTTTCATGTTTGACCTGAGTTCCAACAACGGGTTAATGTCTGACTCGAAGTTTAGGTTCATGTTTGACCTGGTTTCAAACAACGGGTTCATGTCTGACTCGAAGTTTAGGTTCATGTTTGACCTGGTTTCAAACAACGGGTTAATGTATGACTTGATGTTTAGGTTAATGTTTGTCCTGGTTTCAAACAACGGGTTCATGTCTGACTCGAAGTTTAGGTTCATGTTTGACCAAGTTTCAAACAACGGGTTCATGTCTGACTCGAAGTCTAGGTTCATGTTTGACCTGGTTTCAAACAACGGGTTCATGTCTGACTCGAAGTTTAACTTCATGTTTGACCTGGCTTCAAATGACGGGTTCATGTCTGACTCGAAGTTTAGGTTCATGTTTGACCTGGTTTCAAACAACAAGTTCATGTGTGACTCGACGTTTAGGTTCATGTTTAACCTAGTTTCAAACAACGGGTTCATGTCTGACTCAAAGTTTAGGTTCAGGTTTGACCTGGTTTCAAACGATGGGTTCATGTCTGACTCGAAGCTTAGGTTCATGTTTGACCTGGTTCAAATGACGGGTTCATGTCTGACTTGAAGTTTAGGTTCATGTTTGACCGGGTTTCAAACAACTGGTTCATGTCTGACTCGAAGTTTAGTTTCATGTTTGACCTGAGTTCCAACAACGGGTTAATGTCTGACTTGAAGTTTAGGTTCATGTTTGACCTGGTTTCAAACGACGGGTTCATGTCTGACTTGAAGTTTAGGTTCATGTTTGTCCTGGTTTCAAACAACGGGTTCATGTCTGACTCGAAGTTTAGGTTCATGTTTGACCTAGTTTCAAACAACGGGTTCATGTCTGACTCGAATTTTAGGTTCATGTTTGACCTGGTTTCAAGCAATGGGTTCATGTCTGACTCGAAGTTTAAGTTCATGTTTGACCTGACTTCAAATGACGGGTTCATGTCTGACTCGAAGTTTAGATTCATGTTTGACCTGGTTTCAAACAACAGGTTCATGTCTGACTCGAAGTTTAGGTACATGTTTGACCTGGTTTCAAACAATGGGTTCATGTCAGACTCGAAGTTTAGGTTTAGGTTTGAGCTGGTTTCAAACGACGGGTTCATGTCTGACTCGAAGTTTAGGTTCATGTTAGACCTGGTTCAAATGACGGGTTCATGTCTGACTTGATGTTTAGGTTCATTTTTGTCCTGGTTTCAAACAACGGGTTCATGTCTGACTCAAAGTTTAGGTTCATGTTTGACCTGGTTTCAAACAACGGGTTCATGTCTGACTCGAAGTCTAGGTTCATGTTTGACCTGGTTTCAAACAACGGGTTCATGTCTGACTCGAAGTTTAACTTCATGTTTGACCTGGCTTCAAATAACGGGTTCATGTCTGACTCGAAGTATAGGTTCATGTTTGACCTGGTTTCAAACAACAGGTTCATGTCTGACTCGACGTTTAGGTTCATGTTTAACCTAGTTTCAAACAACGGGTTCATGTCTGACTCGAAGCTTAGGTTCATGTTTAACCTGGTTCAAATGACGGGTTCATGTCTGACTCGAAGTTTAGGTTCATGTTTGACCTGGTTTCAATCAACTGGTTCATGTCTGACTCGAAGTTTAGTTTCATGTTTGACCTGAGTTCCAACAACGGGTTAATGTCTGACTCGAAGTTTAGGTTCATGTTTGACCTGGTTTCAAACAACGGGTTCATGTCTGACTCGAAGTTTAGGTTCATGTTTGACCTGGTTTCAAACAACGGGTTAATGTATGACTTGATGTTTAGGTTAATGTTTGTCCTGGTTTCAAACAACGGGTTCATGTCTGACTCGAAGTTTAGGTTCATGTTTGACCAAGTTTCAAACAACGGGTTCATGTCTGACTCGAAGTCTAGGTTCATGTTTGACCTGGTTTCAAACAACGGGTTCATGTCTGACTCGAAGTTTAACTTCATGTTTGACCTGGCTTCAAATGACGGGTTCATGTCTGACTCGAAGTTTAGGTTCATGTTTGACCTGGTTTCAAACAACAAGTTCATGTGTGACTCGACGTTTAGGTTCATGTTTAACCTAGTTTCAAACAACGGGTTCATGTCTGACTCAAAGTTTAGGTTCAGGTTTGACCTGGTTTCAAACGATGGGTTCATGTCTGACTCGAAGCTTAGGTTCATGTTTGACCTGGTTCAAATGACGGGTTCATGTCTGACTTGAAGTTTAGGTTCATGTTTGACCGGGTTTCAAACAACTGGTTCATGTCTGACTCGAAGTTTAGTTTCATGTTTGACCTGAGTTCCAACAACGGGTTAATGTCTGACTCGAAGTTTAGGTTCATGTTTGACCTGGTTTCAAACGACGGGTTCATGTCTGACTTGAAGTTTAGGTTCATGTTTGTCCTGGTTTCAAACAACGGGTTCATGTCTGACTCGAAGTTTAGGTTCATGTTTGACCTAGTTTCAAACAACGGGTTCATGTCTGACTCGAAGTTTAGGTTCATGTTTGACCTGGTTTCAAACAATGGGTTCATGTCTGACTCGAAGTTTAAGTTCATGTTTGACCTGACTTCAAATGACGGGTTCATGTCTGACTCGAAGTTTAGGTTCATGTTTGACCTGGTTTCAAACAACAGGTTCATGTCTGACTCGAAGTTTAGGTACATGTTTGACCTGGTTTCAAACAATGGGTTCATGTCAGACTCGAAGTTTAGGTTTAGGTTTGACCTGGTTTCAAACGACGGGTTCATGTCTGACTCGAAGTTTAGGTTCATGTTAGACCTGGTTCAAATGACGGGTTCATGTCTGACTTGATGTTTAGGTTCATGTTTGTCCTGGTTTCAAACAACGGGTTCATGTCTGACTCAAAGTTTAGGTTCATGTTTGACCTGGTTTCAAACAACGGGTTCATGTCTGACTCGAAGTTTAACTTCATGTTTGACCTGGCTTCAAATAACGGGTTCATGTCTGACTCGAAGTATAGGTTCATGTTTGACCTGGTTTCAAACAACAGGTTCATGTCTGACTCGACGTTTAGGTTCATGTTTAACCTAGTTTCAAACAACGGGTTCATGTCTGACTCGAAGCTTAGGTTCATGTTTAACCTGGTTCAAATGACGGGTTCATGTCTGACTCGAAGTTTAGGTTCATGTTTGACCTGGTTTTAAACAACTGGTTCATGTCTGACTCGAAGTTTAGTTTCATGTTTGACCTGAGTTCCAACAACGGGTTAATGTCTGACTCGAAGTTTAGGTTCATGTTTGACCTGGTTTCAAACAACGGGTTCATGTCTGACTCGAAGTTTAGGTTCATGTTTGACCTGGTTTCAAACAACGGGTTCATGTCTGACTTGATGTTTAGGTTAATGTTTGTCCTGGTTTCAAACAACGGGTTCATGTCTGACTCGAAGTTTAGGTTCATGTTTGACCAAGTTTCAAACAACGGGTTCATGTCTGACTCGAAGTCTAGGTTCATGTTTGACCTGGTTTCAAACAACGGGTTCATGTCTGACTCGAAGTTTAACTTCATGTTTGACCTGGCTTCAAATGACGGGTTCATGTCTGACTCGAAGTTTAGGTTCATGTTTGACCTGGTTTCAAACAACAAGTTCATGTCTGACTCGACGTTTAGGTTCATGTTTAACCTAGTTTCAAACAACGGGTTCATGTCTGACTCAAAGTTTAGGTTCAGGTTTGACCTGGTTTCAAACGATGGGTTCATGTCTGACTCGAAGCTTAGGTTCATGTTTGACCTGGTTCAAATGACGGGTTCATGTCTGACTTGAAGTTTAGGTTCATGTTTGACCTGGTTTCAAACAACTGGTTCATGTCTGACTCGAAGTTTAGTTTCATGTTTGACTTGAGTTCCAACAACGGGTTAATGTCTGACTCGAAGTTTAGGTTCATGTTTGACCTGGTTTCAAACGACGGGTTCATGTCTGACTCGAAGTTTAGGTTCATGTTTGACCTGGTTTCAAACAATGGGTTCATATCTGACTCGAAGTTTAGGTTCATGTTTGACCTAGTTTCAAACAACGGGTTCATGTCTGACTCGAAGTTTAGGTTCATGTTTGACCTGGTTTCAAACAACTGGTTCATGTCTGACTCGAAGTTTAGTTTCATGTTTGACCTGGTTTCAAACGACGTGTTCATGTCTGACTTGAAGTTTAGGTTCATGTTTGTCCTGGTTTCAAACGACGTGTTCATGTCTGACTTGAAGTTTAGGTTCATGTTTGTCCTGGTCTCAAACAACGGGTTCATGTCTGACTCGAAGTTTAGTTTCATGTTTGACCTGGTTTCAAACGACGTGTTCATGTCTGACTTGAAGTTTAGGTTCATGTTTGTCCTGGTTTCAAACAACGGGTTCATGTCTGACTCGAAGTTTAGGTTCATGTTTGACCTAGTTTCAAACAACGGGTTCATGTCTGACTCGAAGTTTAGGTTCATGTTTGACCTGGTTTCAAACAATGGGTTCATGTCTGACTCGAAGTTTAAGTTCATGTTTGACCTGACTTCAAATGACGGGTTCATGTCTGACTCAAAGTTTAGGTTCATGTTTGACCTGGTTTCAAACAATGGGTTCATGTCAGACTCGAAGTTTAGGTTTAGGTTTGACCTGGTTTCAAACGACGGGTTCATGTCTGACTCGAAGTTTAGTTTCATGTTTGACCTGAGTTCCAACAACGGGTTAATGTCTGACTCGAAGTTTAGGTTCATGTTTGACCTGGTTTCAAACGACGGGTTCATGTCTGACTCGAAGTTTAGGTTCATGTTTGACCTGGTTTCAAACAATGGGTTCATGTCTGACTCGAAGTTTAAGTTCATGTTTGACCTGACTTCAAATGACGGGTTCATGTCTGACTCGAAGTTTAGGTTCATGTTTGACCTGGTTTCAAACAACAGGTTCATGTCTGACTCGAAGTTTAGGTACATGTTTGACCTGGTTTCAAACAATGGGTTCATGTCAGACTCGAAGTTTAGGTTTAGGTTTGACCTGGTTTCAAACGACGGGTTCATGTCTGACTCGAAGTTTAGGTTCATGTTAGACCTGGTTCAAATGACGGGTTCATGTCTGACTTGATGTTTAGGTTCATGTTTGTCCTGGTTTCAAACAACGGGTTCATGTCTGACTCAAAGTTTAGGTTCATGTTTGACCTGGTTTCAAACAAGGGGTTCATGTCTGACTCGAAGTCTAGGTTCATGTTTGACCTGGTTTCAAACAACGGGTTCATGTCTGACTCGAAGTTTAACTTCATGTTTGACCTGGCTTCAAATAACGGGTTCATGTCTGACTCGAAGTATAGGTTCATGTTTGACCTGGTTTCAAACAACAGGTTCATGTCTGACTCGACGTTTAGGTTCATGTTTAACCTAGTTTCAAACAACGGGTTCATGTCTGACTCGAAGCTTAGGTTCATGTTTAACCTGGTTCAAATGACGGGTTCATGTTTGACTCAAAGTTTAGGTTCATGTTTGACCTGGTTTCAAACAACTGGTTCATGTCTGACTCGAAGTTTAGTTTCATGTTTGACCTGAGTTCCAACAACGGGTTAATGTCTGACTCGAAGTTTAGGTTCATGTTTGACCTGGTTTCAAACAACGGGTTCATGTCTGACTCGAAGTTTAGGTTCATGTTTGACCTGGTTTCAAACAACGGGTTCATGTCTGACTTAATGTTTAGGTTAATGTTTGTCCTGGTTTCAAACAACGGGTTCATGTCTGCCTCGAAGTTTAGGTTCATGTTTGACCAAGTTTCAAACAACGGGTTCATGTCTGACTCGAAGTCTAGGTTCATGTTTGACCTGGTTTCAAACAACGGGTTCATGTCTGACTCGAAGTTTAACTTCATGTTTGACCTGGCTTCAAATGACGGGTTCATGTCTGACTCGAAGTTTAGGTTCATGTTTGACCTGGTTTCAAACAACAAGTTCATGTCTGACTCGACGTTTAGGTTCATGTTTAACCTAGTTTCAAACAACGGGTTCATGTCTGACTCGAAGTTTAGGTTCAGGTTTGACCTGGTTTCAAACGATGGGTTCATGTCTGACTCGAAGCTTAGGTTCATGTTTGACCTGGTTCAAATGACGGGTTCATGTCTGACTTGAAGTTTAGGTTCATGTTTGACCTGGTTTCAAACAACTGGTTCATGTCTGACTCGAAGTTTAGTTTCATGTTTGACCTGAGTTCCAACAACGGGTTAATGTCTGACTCGAAGTTTAGGTTCATGTTTGACCTGGTTTCAAACGACGGGTTCATGTCTGACTTGAAGTTTAGGTTCATGTTTGTCCTGGTTTCAAACAACGGGTTCATGTCTGACTCGAAGTTTAGGTTCATGTTTGACCTAGTTTCAAATAACGGGTTCATGTCTGACTCGAAGTTTAGGTTCATGTTTGACCTGGTTTCAAACAACGGGTTCATGTCTGACTCGAAGTTTAAGTTCATGTTTGACCTGACTTCAAATGACGGGTTCATGTCTGATTCGAAGTTTAGGTTCATGTTTGACCTGGTTTCAAACAACAGGTTCATGTCTGACTCGAAGTTTAGGTTCATGTTTGACCTGGTTTCAAACAATGGGTTCATGTCAGACTCGAAGTTTAGGTTTAGGTTTGACCTGGTTTCAAACGACGGGTTCATGTCTGACTCGAAGTTTAGGTTCATGTTAGACCTGGTTCAAATGACGGGTTCATGTCTGACTTGATGTTTAGGTTCATGTTTGTCCTGGTTTCAAACAACGGGTTCATGTCTGACTCAAAGTTTAGGTTCATGTTTGACCTGGTTTCAAACAACGGGTTCATGTCTGACTCGAAGTCTAGGTTCATGTTTGACCTGGTTTCAAACAACGGGTTCATGTCTGACTCGAAGTTTAACTTCATGTTTGACCTGGCTTCAAATAACGGGTTCATGTCTGACTCGAAGTATAGGTTCATGTTTGACCTGGTTTCAAACAACAGGTGCATGTCTGACTCGACGTTTAGGTTCATGTTTAACCTAGTTTCAAACAACGGGTTCATGTCTGACTCGAAGCTTAGGTTCATGTTTAACCTGGTTCAAATGACGGGTTCATGTCTGACTCGAAGTTTAGGTTCATGTTTGACCTGGTTTCAAACAACTGGTTCATGTCTGACTCGAAGTTTAGTTTCATGTTTGACCTGAGTTCCAACAACGGGTTAATGTCTGACTCGAAGTTTAGGTTCATGTTTGACCTGGTTTCAAACAACGGGTTCATGTCTGACTCGAAGTTTAGGTTCATGTTTGACCTGGTTTCAAACAACGGGTTCATGTCTGACTTGATGTTTAGGTTAATGTTTGTCCTGGTTTCAAACAACGGGTTCATGTCTGACTCGAAGTTTAGGTTCATGTTTGACCAAGTTTCAAACAACGGGTTCATGTCTGACTCGAAGTCTAGGTTCATGTTTGACCTGGTTTCAAACAACGGGTTCATGTCTGACTCGAAGTTTAACTTCATGTTTGACCTGGCTTCAAATGACGGGTTCATGTCTGACTCGAAGTTTAGGTTCATGTTTGACCTGGTTTCAAACAACAAGTTCATGTCTGACTCGACGTTTAGGTTCATGTTTAACCTAGTTTCAAACAACGGGTTCATGTCTGACTCGAAGTTTAGGTTCAGGTTTGACCTGGTTTCAAACGATGGGTTCATGTCTGACTCGAAGCTTAGGTTCATGTTTGACCTGGTTTAAATGACGGGTTCATGTCTGACTTGAAGTTTAGGTTCATGTTTGACCTGGTTTCAAACAACTGGTTCATGTCTGACTCGAAGTTTAGTTTCATGTTTGACCTGAGTTCCAACAACGGGTTAATGTCTGACTCGAAGTTTAGGTTCATGTTTGACCTGGTTTCAAACGACGGGTTCATGTCTGACTTGAAGTTTAGGTTCATGTTTGTCCTGGTTTCAAACAACGGGTTCATGTCTGACTCGAAGTTTAGGTTCATGTTTGACCTAGTTTCAAACAACGGGTTCATGTCTGACTCGAAGTTTAGGTTCATGTTTGACCTGGTTTCAAACAACGGGTTCATGTCTGACTCGAAGTTTAAGTTCATGTTTGACCTGACTTCAAATGACGGGTTCATGTCTGATTCGAAGTTTAGGTTCATATTTGACCTGGTTTCAAACAACAGGTTCATGTCTGACTCGAAGTTTAGGTTCATGTTTGACCTGGTTTCAAACAATGGGTTCATGTCAGACTCGAAGTTTAGGTTTAGGTTTGACCTGGTTTCAAACGACGGGTTCATGTTTGACTCGAAGTTTAGGTTCATGTTTGACCTGGTTTCAAACGACGGGTTCATGTCTGACTTGAAGTTTAGGTTCATGTTTGTCCTGGTTTCAAACAACGGGTTCATGTCTGACTCGAAGTTTAGGTTCATGTTTGACCTAGTTTCAAACAACGGGTTCATGTCTGACTCGAAGTTTAGGTTCATGTTTGACCTGGTTTCAAACAACGGGTTCATGTCTGACTCGAAGTTTAAGTTCATGTTTGACTTGACTTCAAATGACGGGTTCATGTCTGATTCGAAGTTTAAGTTCATGTTTGACCTGGTTTCAAACAACAGGTTCATGTCTGACTCGAAGTTTAGGTTCATGTTTGACCTGGTTTCAAACAATGGGTTCATGTCAGACTCGAAGTTTAGGTTTAGGTTTGACCTGGTTTCAAACGACGGGTTCATGTCTGACTCGAAGTTTAGGTTCATGTTAGACCTGGTTCAAATGACGGGTTCATGTCTGACTTGATGTTTAGGTTCATGTTTGACCTGGTTTCAAACAACGGGTTCATGTCTGACTCAAAGTTTAGGTTCATGTTTGACCTGGTTTCAAACAACGGGTTCATGTCTGACTCGAAGTCTAGGTTCATGTTTGACCTGGTTTCAAACAACGGGTTCATGTCTGACTCGAAGTTTAACTTCATGTTTGACCTGGCTTCAAATAACGGGTTCATGTCTGACTCGAAGTATAGGTTCATGTTTGACCTGGTTTCAAACAACAGGTTCATGTCTGACTCGACGTTTAGGTTCATGTTTAACCTAGTTTCAAACAACGGGTTCATGTCTGACTCGAAGCTTAGGTTCATGTTTAACCTGGTTCAAATGACGGGTTCATGTCTGACTCGAAGTTTAGGTTCATGTTTGACCTGGTTTCAAAAAACTGGTTCATGCCTGACTCGAAGTTTAGTTTCATGTTTGACCTGAGTTCCAACAACGGGTTAATGTCTGACTCGAAGTTTAGGTTCATGTTTGACCTGGTTTCAAACAACGGGTTCATGTCTGACTCGAAGTTTAGGTTCATGTTTGACCTGGTTTCAAACAACGGGTTCATGTCTGACTTGATGTTTAGGTTAATGTTTGTCCTGGTTTCAAACAACGGGTTCATGTCTGACTCGAAGTTTAGGTTCATGTTTGACCAAGTTTCAAACAACGGGTTCATGTCTGACTCGAAGTCTAGGTTCATGTTTGACCTGGTTTCAAACAACGGGTTCATGTCTGACTCGAAGTTTAACTTCATGTTTGACCTGGCTTCAAATGACGGGTTCATGTCTGACTCGAAGTTTAGGTTCATGTTTGACCTGGTTTCAAACAACAAGTTCATGTCTGACTCGACGTTTAGGTTCATGTTTAACCTAGTTTCAAACAACGGGTTCATGTCTGACTCGAAGTTTAGGTTCAGGTTTGACCTGGTTTCAAACGATGGGTTCATGTCTGACTCGAAGCTTAGGTTCATGTTTGACCTGGTTCAAATGACGGGTTCATGTCTGACTTGAAGTTTAGGTTCATGTTTGACCTGGTTTCAAACAACTGGTTCATGTCTGACTCGAAGTTTAGTTTCATGTTTGACCTGAGTTCCAACAACGGGTTAATGTCTGACTCGAAGTTTAGGTTCATGTTTGACCTGGTTTCAAACGACGGGTTCATGTCTGACTTGAAGTTTAGGTTCATGTTTGTCCTGGTTTCAAACAACGGGTTCATGTCTGACTCGAAGTTTAGGTTCATGTTTGACCTAGTTTCAAATAACGGGTTCATGTCTGACTCGAAGTTTAGGTTCATGTTTGACCTTGTTTCAAACAACGGGTTCATGTCTGACTCGACGTTTAAGTTCATGTTTGACCTGACTTCAAATGACGGGTTCATGTCTGATTCGAAGTTTAGGTTCATGTTTGACCTGGTTTCAAACAACAGGTTCATGTCTGACTCGAAGTTTAGGTTCATGTTAGACCTGGTTCAAATGACGGGTTCATGTCTGACTTGATGTTTAGGTTCATGTTTGACCTGGTTTCAAACAACGGGTTCATGTCTGACTCAAAGTTTAGGTTCATGTTTGACCTGGTTTCAAACAACGGGTTCATGTCTGACTCGAAGTCTAGGTTCATGTTTGACCTGGTTTCAAACAACGGGTTCATGTCTGACTCGAAGTTTAACTTCATGTTTGACCTGGCTTCAAATAACGGGTTCATGTCTGACTCGAAGTATAGGTTCATGTTTGACCTGGTTTCAAACAACAGGTTCATGTCTGACTCGACGTTTAGGTTCATGTTTAACCTAGTTTCAAACAACGGGTTCATGTCTGACTCGAAGCTTAGGTTCATGTTTAACCTGGTTCAAATGACGGGTTCATGTCTGACTCGAAGTTTAGGTTCATGTTTGACCTGGTTTCAAAAAACTGGTTCATGCCTGACTCGAAGTTTAGTTTCATGTTTGACCTGAGTTCCAACAACGGGTTAATGTCTGACTCGAAGTTTAGGTTCATGTTTGACCTGGTTTCAAACAACGGGTTCATGTCTGACTCGAAGTTTAGGTTCATGTTTGACCTGGTTTCAAACAACGGGTTCATGTCTGACTTGATGTTTAGGTTAATGTTTGTCCTGGTTTCAAACAACGGGTTCATGTCTGACTCGAAGTTTAGGTTCATGTTTGACCAAGTTTCAAACAACGGGTTCATGTCTGACTCGAAGTCTAGGTTCATGTTTGACCTGGTTTCAAACAACGGGTTCATGTCTGACTCGAAGTTTAACTTCATGTTTGACCTGGCTTCAAATGACGGGTTCATGTCTGACTCGAAGTTTAGGTTCATGTTTGACCTGGTTTCAAACAACAAGTTCATGTCTGACTCGACGTTTAGGTTCATGTTTAACCTAGTTTCAAACAACGGGTTCATGTCTGACTCGAAGTTTAGGTTCAGGTTTGACCTGGTTTCAAACGATGGGTTCATGTCTGACTCGAAGCTTAGGTTCATGTTTGACCTGGTTCAAATGACGGGTTCATGTCTGACTTGAAGTTTAGGTTCATGTTTGACCTGGTTTCAAACAACTGGTTCATGTCTGACTCGAAGTTTAGTTTCATGTTTGACCTGAGTTCCAACAACGGGTTAATGTCTGACTCGAAGTTTAGGTTCATGTTTGACCTGGTTTCAAACGACGGGTTCATGTCTGACTTGAAGTTTAGGTTCATGTTTGTCCTGGTTTCAAACAACGGGTTCATGTCTGACTCGAAGTTTAGGTTCATGTTTGACCTAGTTTCAAATAACGGGTTCATGTCTGACTCGAAGTTTAGGTTCATGTTTGACCTTGTTTCAAACAACGGGTTCATGTCTGACTCGACGTTTAAGTTCATGTTTGACCTGACTTCAAATGACGGGTTCATGTCTGATTCGAAGTTTAGGTTCATGTTTGACCTGGTTTCAAACAACAGGTTCATGTCTGACTCGAAGTTTAGGTTCATGTTTGACCTGGTTTCAAACAATGGGTTCATGTCAGACTCGAAGTTTAGGTTTAGGTTTGACCTGGTTTCAAACGACGGGTTCATGTCTGACTCGAAGTTTAGGTTCATGTTAGACCTGGTTCAAATGACGGGTTCATGTCTGACTTGATGTTTAGGTTCATGTTTGTCCTGGTTTCAAACAACGGGTTCATGTCTGACTCAAAGTTTAGGTTCATGTTTGACCTGGTTTCAAACAACGGGTTCATGTCTGACTCGAAGTCTAGGTTCATGTTTGACCTGGTTTCAAACAACTGGTTCATGTCTGACTCGAAGTTTAGTTTCATGTTTGACCTGAGTTCCAACAACGGGTTAATGTCTGACTCGAAGTTTAGGTTCATGTTTGACCTGGTTTCAAACAACGGGTTCATGTCTGACTCGAAGTTTAGGTTCATGTTTGACCTGGTTTCAAACAACGGGTTCATGTCTGACTTGATGTTTAGGTTAATGTTTGTCCTGGTTTCAAACAACGGGTTCATGTCTGACTCGAAGTTTAGGTTCATGTTTGACCTGGTTTCAAATAATGGGTTCATGTCTGACTCGAAGTCTAGGTTCATGTTTGACCTGACTTCAAATGGCGGGTTCATGTCTGACTCGAAGTTTAGGTTCATGTTTGACCTGGTTTCAAACAACAGGTTCATGTCTGACTCGAAGTTTAGGTACATGTTTGACCTGGTTTAAAACAATGGGTTCATGTCAGACTCGAAGTTTAGGTTTAGGTTTGACCTGGTTTCAAACGACGGGTTCATGTCTGACTCGAAGTTTAGGTTCATGTTAGACCTGGTTCAAATGAAGGGTTCATGTCTGACTTGATGTTTAGGTTCATGTTTGTCCTGGTTTCAAACAACGGGTTCATGTCTGACTCAAAGTTTAGGTTCATGTTTGACCTGGTTTCAAACAACGGGTTCATGTCTGACTCAAAGTCTAGGTTCATGTTTGACCTGGTTTCAAACAACGGGTTCATGTCTGACTCGATGTTTAACTTCATGTTTGACCTGGCTTCAAATAACGGGTTCATGTCTGACTCGAAGTATAGGTTCATGTTTGACCTGGTTTCAAACAACAGGTTCATGTCTGACTCGACGTTTAGGTTCATGTTTAACCTAGTTTCAAACAACGGGTTCATGTCTGACTCGAAGCTTAGGTTCATGTTTAACCTGGTTCAAATGACGGGTTCATGTCTGACTCGAAGTTTAGGTTCATGTTTGACCTGGTTTCAAACAACTGGTTCATGTCTGACTCGAAGTTTAGTTTCATGTTTGACCTGAGTTCCAACAAAGGGTTAATGTCTGACTCGAAGTTTAGGTTCATGTTTGACCTGGTTTCAAACAACGGGTTCATGTCTGACTCGAAGTTTAGGTTCATGTTTGACCTGGTTTCAAACAACGGGTTCATGTCTGACTTGATGTTTAGGTTAATGTTTGTCCTGGTTTCAAACAACGGGTTCATGTCTGACTCGAAGTTTAGGTTCATGTTTGACCAAGTTTCAAACAACGGGTTCATGTCTGACTCGAAGTCTAGGTTCATGTTTGACCTGGTTTCAAACAACGGGTTCATGTCTGACTCGAAGTTTAACTTCATGTTTGACCTGGCTTCAAATGACGGGTTCATGTCTGACTCGAAGTTTAGGTTCATGTTTGACCTGGTTTCAAACAACAAGTTCATGTCTGACTCGACGTTTAGGTTCATGTTTAACCTAGTTTCAAACAACGGGTTCATGTCTGACTCAAAGTTTAGGTTCAGGTTTGACCTGGTTTCAAACGATGGGTTCATGTCTGACTCGAAGCTTAGGTTCATGTTTGACCTGGTTCAAATGACGGGTTCATGTCTGACTTGAAGTTTAGGTTCATGTTTGACCTGGTTTCAAACAACTGGTTCATGTCTGACTCGAAGTTTAGTTTCATGTTTGACCTGAGTTCCAACAACGGGTTAATGTCTGACTCGAAGTTTAGGTTCATGTTTGACCTGGTTTCAAACGACGGGTTCATGTCTGACTTGAAGTTTAGGTTCATGTTTGTCCTGGTTTCAAACAACGGGTTCATGTCTGACTCGAAGTTTAGGTTCATGTTTGACCTAGTTTCAAACAACGGGTTCATGTCTGACTCGAAGTTTAGGTTCATGTTTGACCTGGTTTCAAACAACGGGTTCATGTCTGACTCGAAGTTTAAGTTCATGTTTGACCTGACTTCAAATGACGGGTTCATGTCTGACTCGAAGTTTAGGTTCATGTTTGACCTGGTTTCAAACAACAGGTTCATGTCTGACTCGAAGTTTAGGTTCATGTTTGACCTGGTTTCAAACAATGGGTTCATGTCAGACTCGAAGTTTAGGTTTAGGTTTGACCTGGTTTCAAACGACGGGTTCATGTCTGACTCGAAGTTTAGGTTCATGTTAGACCTGGTTCGAATGACGGGTTCATGTCTGACTTGATGTTTAGGTTCATGTTTGTCCTGGTTTCAAACAACGGGTTCATGTCTGACTCAAAGTTTAGGTTCATGTTTGACCTGGTTTCAAACAACGGGTTCATGTATGACTTGATGTTTAGGTTAATGTTTGTCCTGGTTTCAAACAACGGGTTCATGTCTGACTCGAAGTTTAGGTTCATGTTTGACCTGGTTTCAAACAATGGGTTCATGTCTGACTCGAAGTCTAGGTTCATGTTTGACCTGACTTCAAATGACGGGTTCATGTCTGACTCGAAGTTTAGGTTCATGTTTGACCTGGTTTCAAACAACAGGTTCATGTCTGACTCGAAGTTTAGGTACATGTTTGACCTGGTTTCAAACAATGGGTTCATGTCAGACTCGAAGTTTAGGTTTAGGTTTGACCTGGTTTCAAACGACGGGTTCATGTCTGACTCGAAGTTTAGGTTCATGTTAGACCTGGTTCAAATGACGGGTTCATGTCTGACTTGATGTTTAGGTTCATGTTTGTCCTGGTTTCAAACAACGGGTTCATGTCTGACTCAAAGTTTAGGTTCATGTTTGACCTGGTTTCAAACAACGGGTTCATGTCTGACTCAAAGTCTAGGTTCATGTTTGACCTGGTTTCAAACAACGGGTTCATGTCTGACTCGAAGTTTAACTTCATGTTTGACCTGGCTTCAAATAACGGGTTCATGTCTGACTCGAAGTATAGGTTCATGTTTGACCTGGTTTCAAACAACAGGTTAATGTCTGACTCGACGTTTAGGTTCATGTTTAACCTAGTTTCAAACAACGGGTTCATGTCTGACTCGAAGCTTAGGTTCATGTTTAACCTGGTTCAAATGACGGGTTCATGTCTGACTCGAAGTTTAGGTTCATGTTTGACCTGGTTTCAAACAACTGGTTCATGTCTGACTCGAAGTTTAGTTTCATGTTTGACCTGAGTTCCAACAAAGGGTTAATGTCTGACTCGAAGTTTAGGTTCATGTTTGACATGGTTTCAAACAACGGGTTCATGTCTGACTCGAAGTTTAGGTTCATGTTTGACCTGGTTTCAAACAACGGGTTCATGTCTGACTTGATGTTTAGGTTAATGTTTGTCCTGGTTTCAAACAACGGGTTCATGTCTGACTCGAAGTTTAGGTTCATGTTTGACCAAGTTTCAAACAACGGGTTCATGTCTGACTCGAAGTCTAGGTTCATGTTTGACCTGGTTTCAAACAACGGGTTCATGTCTGACTCGAAGTTTAACTTCATGTTTGACCTGGGTTCAAATGACGGGTTCATGTCTGACTCGAAGTTTAGGTTCATGTTTGACCTGGTTTCAAACAACAAGTTCATGTCTGACTCGACGTTTAGGTTCATGTTTAACCTAGTTTCAAACAACGGGTTCATGTCTGACTCAAAGTTTAGGTTCAGGTTTAACCTGGTTTCAAACGATGGGTTCATGTCTGACTCGAAGCTTAGGTTCATGTTTGACCTGGTTCAAATGACGGGTTCATGTCTGACTTGAAGTTTAGGTTCATGTTTGACCTGGTTTCAAACAACTGGTTCATGTCTGACTCGAAGTTTAGTTTCATGTTTGACCTGAGTTCCAACAACGGGTTAATGTCTGACTCGAAGTTTAGGTTCATGTTTGACCTGGTTTCAAACGACGGGTTCATGTCTGACTTGAAGTTTAGGTTCATGTTTGTCCTGGTTTCAAACAACGGGTTCATGTCTGACTCGAAGTTTAGGTTCATGTTTGACCTAGTTTCAAACAACGGGTTCATGTCTGACTCGAAGTTTAGGTTCATGTTTGACCTGGTTTCAAACAACGGGTTCATGTCTGACTCGAAGTTTAAGTTCATGTTTGACCTGACTTCAAATGACGGGTTCATGTCTGACTCGAAGTTTAGGTTCATGTTTGACCTGGTTTCAAACAACAGGTTCATGTCTGACTCGAAGTTTAGGTTCATGTTTGACCTGGTTTCAAACAATGGGTTCATGTCAGACTCGAAGTTTAGGTTTAGGTTTGACCTGGTTTCAAACGACGGGTTCATGTCTGACTCGAAGTTTAGGTTCATGTTAGACCTGGTTCAAATGACGGGTTCATGTCTGACTTGATGTTTAGGTTCATGTTTGTCCTGGTTTCAAACAACGGGTTCATGTCTGACTCAAAGTTTAGGTTCATGTTTGACCTGGTTTCAAACAACGGGTTCATGTCTGACTCGAAGTCTAGGTTCATGTTTGACCTGGTTTCAAACAACTGGTTCATGTCTGACTCGAAGTTTAGTTTCATGTTTGACCTGAGTTCCAACAACGGGTTAATGTCTGACTCGAAGTTTAGGTTCATGTTTGACCTTGTTTCAAACAACGGGTTCATGTCTGACTCGAAGTTTAGGTTCATGTTTGACCTGGTTTCAAACAACGGGTTCATGTCTGACTTGATGTTTATGTTAATGTTTGTCCTGGTTTCAAACAACGGGTTCATGTCTGACTCGAAGTTTAGGTTCATGTTTGACCAAGTTTCAAACAACGGGTTCATGTCTGACTCGAAGTCTAGGTTCATGTTTGACCTGGTTTCAAACAACGGGTTCATGTCTGACTCGAAGTTTAACTTCATGTTTGACCTGGCTTCAAATGACGGGTTCATGTCTGACTCGAAGTTTAGGTTCATGTTTGACCTGGTTTCAAACAACAAGTTCATGTCTGACTCGACGTTTAGGTTCATGTTTAACCTAGTTTCAAACAACGGGTTCATGTCTGACTCAAAGTTTAGGTTCAGGTTTGACCTGGTTTCAAACGATGGGTTCATGTCTGACTCGAAGCTTAGGTTCATGTTTGACCTGGTTCAAATGACGGGTTCATGTGTGACTTGAAGTTTAGGTTCATGTTTGACCTGGTTTCAAACAACTGGTTCATGTCTGACTCGAAGTTTAGTTTCATGTTTGACCTGAGTTCCAACAACGGGTTAATGTCTGACTCGAAGTTTAGGTTCATGTTTGACCTGGTTTCAAACGACGGGTTCATGTCTGACTTGAAGTTTAGGTTCATGTTTGTCCTGGTTTCAAACAACGGGTTCATGTCTGACTCAAAGTTTAGGTTCATGTTTGACCTAGTTTCAAACAACGGGTTCATGTCTGACTCGAAGTTTAGGTTCATGTTTGACCTGGTTTCAAACAATGGGTTCATGTCTGACTCGAAGTTTAAGTTCATGTTTGACCTGACTTCAAATGACGGGTTCATGTCTGACTCGAAGTTTAGGTTCATGTTTGACCTGGTTTCAAACAACAGGTTCATGTCTGACTCGAAGTTTAGGTTCATGTTTGACCTGGTTTCAAACAATGGGTTCATGTCAGACTCGAAATTTAGGTTTAGGTTTGACCTGGTTTCAAACGACGGGTTCATGTCTGACTCGAAGTTTAGGTTCATGTTAGACCTGGTTCAAATGACGGGTTCATGTCTGACTTGATGTTTAGGTTCATGTTTGTCCTGGTTTCAAACAACGGGTTCATGTCTGACTCGAAGTTTAGGTTCATGTTTGACCAAGTTTCAAACAACGGGTTCATGTCTGACTCGAAGTCTAGGTTCATGTTTGACCTGGTTTCAAACAACGGGTTCATGTCTGACTCGAAGTTTAACTTCATGTTTGACCTGGCTTCAAATGACGGGTTCATGTCTGACTCGAAGTTTAGGTTCATGTTTGACCTGGTTTCAAACAACAAGTTCATGTCTGACTCGACGTTTAGGTTCATGTTTAACCTAGTTTCAAACAACGGGTTCATGTCTGACTCAAAGTTTTGGTTCAGGTTTGACCTGGTTTCAAACGATGGGTTCATGTCTGACTCGAAGCTTAGGTTCATGTTTGACCTGGTTCAAATGACGGGTTCATGTGTGACTTGAAGTTTAGGTTCATGTTTGACCTGGTTTCAAACAACTGGTTCATGTCTGACTCGAAGTTTAGTTTCATGTTTGACCTGAGTTCCAACAACGGGTTAATGTCTGACTCGAAGTTTAGGTTCATGTTTGACCTGGTTTCAAACGACGGGTTCATGTCTGACTTGAAGTTTAGGTTCATGTTTGTCCTGGTTTCAAACAACGGGTTCATGTCTGACTCGAAGTTTAGGTTCATGTTTGACCTAGTTTCAAACAACGGGTTCATGTCTGACTCGAAGTTTAGGTTCATGTTTGACCTGGTTTCAAACAACGGGTTCATGTCTGACTCGAAGTTTAACTTCATGTTTGACCTGGCTTCAAATAACGGGTTCATGTATGACTCGAAGTATAGGTTCATGTTTGACCTGGTTTCAAACAACAGGTTCATGTCTGACTCGACGTTTAGGTTCATGTTTAACCTAGTTTCAAACAACGGGTTCATGTCTGACTCGAAGCTTAGGTTCATGTTTAACCTGGTTCATATGACGGGTTCATGTCTGACTCGAAGTTTAGGTTCATGTTTGACCTGGTTTCAAACAACTGGTTCATGTCTGACTCGAAGTTTAGTTTCATGTTTGACCTGAGTTCCAACAACGGGTTAATATCTGACTCGAAGTTTAGGTTCATGTTTGACCTGGTTTCAAACGACGGGTTCATGTCTGACTTGAAGTTTAGGTTCATGTTTGTCCTGGTTTCAAACAACGGGTTCATGTCTGACTCGAAGTTTAGGTTCATGTTTGACCAAGTTTCAAACAACGGGTTCATGTCTGACTCGAAGTCTAGGTTCATGTTTGACCTGGTTTCAAACAACGGGTTCATGTCTGACTCGAAGTTTAACTTCATGTTTGACCTGGCTTCAAATGACGGGTTCATGTCTGACTCGAAGTTTAGGTTCATGTTTGACCTAGTTTCAAACAACGGGTTCATGTCTGACTCGAAGTTTAGGTTCATGTTTGACCTGGTTTCAAACAACGGGTTCATGTCTGACTCGAAGTTTAAGTTCATGTTTGACCTGACTTCAAATGACGGGTTCATGTCTGACTCGAAGTTTAGGTTCATGTTTGACCTGGTTTCAAACAACAGGTTCATGTCTGACTCGAAGTTTAGGTTCATGTTTGACCTGGTTTCAAACAATGGGTTCATGTCAGACTCGAAATTTAGGTTTAGGTTTGACCTGGTTTCAAACGACGGGTTCATGTCTGACTCGAAGTTTAGGTTCATGTTAGACCTGGTTCAAATGACGGGTTCATGTCTGACTTGATGTTTAGGTTCATGTTTGTCCTGGTTTCAAACAACGGGTTCATGTCTGACTCAAAGTTTAGGTTCATGTTTGACCTGGTTTCAAACAACGGGTTCATGTCTGACTCGAAGTCTAGGTTCATGTTTGACCTGGTTTCAAACAACGGGTTCATGTCTGACTCGAAGTTTAACTTCATGTTTGACCTGGCTTTAAATAACGGGTTCATGTATGACTCGAAGTATAGGTTCATGTTTGACCTGGTTTCAAACAACAGGTTCATGTCTGACTCGCGTTTCGGTTCATGTTTAACCTAGTTTCAAACAACGGGTTCATGTCTGACTCGAAGCTTAGGTTCATGTTTAACCTGGTTCAAATGACGGGTTCATGTCTGACTCGAAGTTTAGGTTCATGTTTGACCTGGTTTCAAACAACTGGTTCATGTCTGACTCGAAGTTTAGTTTCATGTTTGACCTGAGTTCCAACAACGGGTTAATATCTGACTCGAAGTTTATGTTCATGTTTGACCTGGTTTCAAACGACGGGTTCATGTCTGACTTGATGTTTAGGTTCATGTTTTTCCTGGTTTCAAACAACGGGTTCATGTATGACTCGAAGTTTAGGTTCATGTTTGACCTAGTTTCAAACAACGGGTTCATGTCTGACTCGAAGTTTAGGTTCATGTTTGACCTGGTTTCAAACAACGGGTTCATGTCTGACTCAAAGTATAAGTTCATGTTTGACCTGACTTCAAATGTCGGGTTCATGTCTGACTCGAAGTTTAGGTTCATGTTTGACCTGGTTTCAAACAACAGGTTCATGTCTGACTCGAAGTTTAGGTTCATGTTTGACCTGGTTTCAAACAACGGGTTCATGTCTGACTCGAAGTTTAGGTTCAGGTTTGACCTGGTTTCAAACGACGGGTTCATGTCTGACTCGAAGCTTAGGTTCATGTTTGACCTGGTTCAAATGACGGGTTCATGTCTGACTCGACATTTAGGTTCATGTTTGACCTGGTTTCAAACAACGGTTTCATGTCTGACTCAAAGTTTAGGTTCATGTTTGACCTGGTTTCAAACGACGGGTTCATGTCTGACTTGATGTTTAGGTTCATGTTTGACCTGGTTTCAAACAACGGGTTCATGTCTGACTCGAAGTTTAGGTTCATGTTTGACCTAGTTTCAAACAACGGGTTCATGTCTGACTCGAAGTTTAGGTTCATGTTTGACCTGGTTTCAAACAACGGGTTCATGTCTGACTCAAAGTTTAAGTTCATGTTTGACCTGGCTTCGAATGACGGGTTCATGTCTGACTCGACGTTTAGGATCATGTTTGACCTGGTTTCAAACAACGGGTTCATGTCTGACTCGAAGTTTAGGTTCATGTTTGACCTTGTTTCAAACGACGGGTTCATGTCTGACTCGATGTTTAGGTTCATGTTTGACCTGGTTTCAAACAACGGGTTCATGTCTGACTCGGAGTTTAGGTTCATGTTTGACCTAGTTTCAAACAACGGGTTCATGTTTGATTCGAAGTTTAGGTTCATGTTTGACCTGGTTTCAAACAACGGGTTCATATCTGACTCGAAGTTTAGTTTCTTGTTTGACCTGAGTTCCAACAACGGGTTCATGTCTGACTCGAAGTTTAGGTTCATGTTTGACCTGGTTTCAAACAAAGGGTTCATGTCTGACTCGAAGTTTAGGTTCATGTTTGACCTGGTTTCAAACAACGGGTTCATGTCTGACTTGATGTTTAGGTTAATGTTTGTCCTGGTTTCAAACAACGGCTTCATGTCTGACTCGAAGTTTAGGTTCATGTTTGACCTAGTTTCAAACAACGGGTTCATGTCTGACTCGAAGTCTAGGTTCATGTTTGACCTGGTTTCAAACAACGGGTTCATGTTTGACTCGAAGTTTAACTTCATGTTTGACCTGGCTTCAAATGACGGGTTCATGTCTGACTCGATGTTTAGGTTCATGTTTGACCTGGTTTTAAACAACAGGTTCATGTCTGACTCGACGTTTAGGTTCATGTTTAACCTAGTTTCAAACAACGGGTTCATGTCTGACTCAAAGTTTAGGTTCAGGTTTGACCTGGTTTCAAACGATGGGTTCATGTTTGACTCGAAGCTTAGGTTCATGTTTGACCTGGTTCAAATGACGGGTTCATGTCTGACTCGAAGTTTAGGTTCATGTTTGACCTGGTTTCAAACAACTGGTTCATGTCTGACTCGAAGTTTAGTTTCATGTTTGACCTGAGTTCCAACAACGGGTTAATGTCTGACTCGAAGTTTAGGTTCATGTTTGACCTGGTTTCAAACGACGGGTTCATGTCTGACTTGAAGTTTAGGTTCATGTTTGTCCTGGTTTCAAACAACGGGTTCATTCTGACTCGAAGTTTAGGTTCATGTTTGACCTAGTTTCAAACAACGGGTTCATGTCTGACTCGAAGTTTAGGTTCATGTTTGACCTGGTTTCAAACAACGGGTTCATGTCTGACTCAAAGTATAAGTTCATGTTTGACCTGACTTCAAATGTCGGGTTCATGTCTGACTCGAAGTTTAGGTTCATGTTTGACCTGGTTTCAAACAACAGGTTCATGTCTGACTCGAAGTTTAGGTTCATGTTTGACCTGGTTTCAAACAACGGGTTCATGTCTGACTCGAAGTTTAGGTTCAGGTTTGACCTGGTTTCAAACGACGGGTTCATGTCTGACTCGAAGCTTAGGTTCATGTTTGACCTGGTTCAAATGACGGGTTCATGTCTGACTCGACATTTAGGTTCATGTTTGACCTGGTTTCAAACAACGGGTTCATGTCTGACTCAAAGTTTAGGTTCATGTTTGACCTGGTTTCAAACGACGGGTTCATGTCTGACTTGATGTTTAGGTTCATGTTTGACCTGGTTTCAAACAACGGGTTCATGTCTGACTCGAAGTTTAGGTTCATGTTTGACCTAGTTTCAAACAACGGGTTCATGTCTGACTCGAAGTTTAGGTTCATGTTTGACCTGGTTTCAAACAACGGGTTCATGTCTGACTCAAAGTTTAAGTTCATGTTTGACCTGGCTTCGAATGACGGGTTCATGTCTGACTCGACGTTTAGGATCATGTTTGACCTGGTTTCAAACAACGGGTTCATGTCTGACTCGAAGTTTAGGTTCATGTTTGACCTTGTTTCAAACGACGGGTTCATGTCTGACTCGATGTTTAGGTTCATGTTTGACCTGGTTTCAAACAACGGGTTCATGTCTGACTCGGAGTTTAGGTTCATGTTTGACCTAGTTTCAAACAACGGGTTCATGTTTGATTCGAAGTTTAGGTTCATGTTTGACCTGGTTTCAAACAACGGGTTCACATCTGACTCGAAGTTTAGTTTCTTGTTTGACCTGAGTTCCAACAACGGGTTCATGTTTGACTCGAAGTTTAGGTTCATGTTTGACCTGGTTTCAAACAAAGGGTTCATGTCTGACTCGAAGTTTAGGTTCATGTTTGACCTGGTTTCAAACAACGGGTTCATGTCTGACTCGAAGTTTAGGTTCATGTTTGACCTAGTTTCAAACAACGGGTTCATGTCTGACTCGAAGTTTAGGTTCATGTTTGACCTGGTTTCAAACAACGGGTTCATGTCTGACTCAAAGTATAAGTTCACGTTTGACCTGACTTCAAATGTCGGGTTCATGTCTGACTCGAAGTTTAGGTTCATGTTTGACCTGGTTTCAAACAACAGGTTCATGTCTGACTCGAAGTTTAGGTTCATGTTTGACCTGGTTTCAAACAACGGGTTCATGTCTGACTCGAAGTTTAGGTTCAGGTTTGACCTGGTTTCAAACGACGGGTTCATGTCTGACTCGAAGCTTAGGTTCATGTTTGACCTGGTTCAAATGACGGGTTCATGTCTGACTCGACATTTAGGTTCATGTTTGACCTGGTTTCAAACAACGGGTTCATGTCTGACTCAAAGTTTAGGTTCATGTTTGACCTGGTTTCAAACGACGGGTTCATGTCTGACTTGATGTTTAGGTTCATGTTTGACCTGGTTTCAAACAACGGGTTCATGTCTGACTCAAAGTTTAAGTTCATGTTTGACCTGGCTTCGAATGACGGGTTCATGTCTGACTCGACGTTTAGGATCATGTTTGACCTGGTTTCAAACAACGGATTCATGTCTGACTCGAAGTTTAGGTTCATGTTTGACCTTGTTTCAAACGACGGGTTCATGTCTGACTCGATGTTTAGGTTCATGTTTGACCTGGTTTCAAACAACGGGTTCATGTCTGACTCGGAGTTTAGGTTCATGTTTGACCTAGTTTCAAACAACGGGTTCATGTTTGATTCGAAGTTTAGGTTCATGTTTGACCTGGTTTCAAACAACGGGTTCATATCTGACTCGAAGTTTAGTTTCTTGTTTGACCTGAGTTCCAACAACGGGTTCATGTCTGACTCGAAGTTTAGGTTCATGTTTGACCTGGTTTCAAACAAAGGGTTCATGTCTGACTCGAAGTTTAGGTTCATGTTTGACCTGGTTTCAAACAACGGGTTCATGTCTGACTTGATGTTTAGGTTAATGTTTGTCCTGGTTTCAAACAACGGCTTCATGTCTGACTCGAAGTTTAGGTTCATGTTTGACCTAGTTTCAAACAACGGGTTCATGTCTGACTCGAAGTCTAGGTTCATGTTTGACCTGGTTTCAAACAACGGGTTCATGTCTGACTCGAAGTTTAACTTCATGTTTGACCTGGCTTCAAATGACGGGTTCATGTCTGACTCGAAGTTTAGGTTCATGTTTGACTTGGTTTTAAACAACAGGTTCATGTCTGACTCGACGTTTAGGTTCATGTTTAACCTAGTTTCAAACAACGGGTCCATGTCTGACTCAAAGTTTAGGTTCAGGTTTGACCTGGTTTCAAACGATGGGTTCATGTCTGACTCGAAGCTTAGGTTCATGTTTGACCTGGTTCAAATGACGGGTTCATGTCTGACTCGAAGTTTAGGTTCATGTTTGACCTGGTTTCAAACAACTGGTTCATGTCTGACTCGAAGTTTAGTTTCATGTTTGACCTGAGTTCCAACAACGGGTTAATGTCTGACTCGAAGTTTAGGTTCATGTTTGACCTGGTTTCAAACGACGGGTTCATGTCTGACTTGAAGTTTAGGTTCATGTTTGTCCTGGTTTCAAACAACGGGTTCATGTCTGACTCGAAGTTTAGGTTCATGTTTGACCTAGTTTCAAACAACAGGTTCATGTCTGACTCGAAGTTTAGGTTCATGTTTGTCCTGGTTTCAAACAACGGGTTCATGTCTGACTCGAAGTTTATGTTCATGTTTGACCTGGTTTCAAACGGCGGGTTCATGTTTGACTTGATGTTTAGGTTCATGTTTGTCCTGGTTTCAAACAACGGGTTCATGTATGACTCGAAGTTTAGGTTCATGTTTGACCTAGTTTCAAACAACGGGTTCATGTCTGACTCGAAGTTTAGGTTCATGTTTGACCTGGTTTCAAACAACGGGTTCATGTCTGACTCGAAGTATAAGTTCATGTTTGACCTGACTTCAAATGTCGGGTTCATGTCTGACTCGAAGTTTAGGCTCATGTTTGACCTGGTTTCAAACAACAGGTTCATGTTTGACTCGAAGTTTAGGTTCATGTTTGACCTGGTTTCAAACAACGGGTTCATGTCTGACTCGAAGTTTAGGTTCATGTTTGACCTGGTTTCAAACAACGGGTTCATGTCTGACTCGAAGTATAAGTTCATGTTTGACCTGACTTCAAATGTCGGGTTCATGTCTGACTCGAAGTTTAGGCTCATGTTTGACCTGGTTTCAAACAACAGGTTCATGTTTGACTCGAAGTTTAGGTTCATGTTTGACCTGGTTTCAAACAACGGGTTCATGTCTGACTCGAAGTTTAGGTTCAGGTTTGACCTGGTTTCAAACGACGGGTTCATGTCTGACTCGAAGCTTAGGTTCATGTTTGACCTGGTTCAAATGACGGGTTCATGTCTGACTCGACATTTAGGTTCATGTTTGACCTGGTTTCAAACAACGGGTTCATGTCTGACTCAAAGTTTAGGTTCATGTTTGACCTGGTTTCAAACGACGGGTTCATGTCTGACTTGATGTTTAGGTTCATGTTTGACCTGGTTTCAAACAACGGGTTCATGTCTGACTCGAAGTTTAGGTTCATGTTTGACCTAGTTTCAAACAACGGGTTCATGTCTGACTCGAAGTTTAGGTTCATGTTTGACCTGGTTTCAAACAACGGGTTCATGTCTGACTCAAAGTTTAAGTTCATGTTTGACCTGGCTTCGAATGACGGGTTCATGTCTGACTCGACGTTTAGGATCATGTTTGACCTGGTTTCAAACAACGGGTTCATGTCTGACTCGAAGTTTAGGTTCATGTTTGACCTTGTTTCAAACGACGGGTTCATGTCTGACTCGATGTTTAGGTTCATGTTTGACCTGGTTTCAAACAATGGGTTCATGTCTGACTCGGAGTTTAGGTTCATGTTTGACCTAGTTTCAAACAACGGGTTCATGTTTGATTCGAAGTTTAGGTTCATGTTTGACCTGGTTTCAAACAACGGGTTCATATCTGACTCGAAGTTTAGTTTCTTGTTTGACCTGAGTTCCAACAACGGGTTCATGTCTGACTCGAAGTTTAGGTTCATGTTTGACCTGGTTTCAAACAAAGGGTTCATGTCTGACTCGAAGTTTAGGTTCATGTTTGACCTGGTTTCAAACAACGGGTTCATGTCTGACTTGATGTTTAGGTTAATGTTTGTCCTGGTTTCAAACAACGGCTTCATGTCTGACTCGAAGTTTAGGTTCATGTTTGACCTAGTTTCAAACAACGGGTTCATGTCTGACTCGAAGTCTAGGTTCATGTTTGACCTGGTTTCAAACAACGGGTTCATGTCTGACTCGAAGTTTAACTTCATGTTTGACCTGGCTTCAAATGACGGGTTCATGTCTGACTCGAAGTTTAGGTTCATGTTTGACCTGGTTTTAAACAACAGGTTCATGTCTGACTCGACGTTTAGGTTCATGTTTAACCTAGTTTCAAACAACGGGTTCATGTCTGACTCAAAGTTTAGGTTCAGGTTTGACCTGGTTTCAAACGATGGGTTCATGTCTGACTCGAAGCTTAGGTTCATGTTTGACCTGGTTCAAATGACGGGTTCATGTCTGACTCGAAGTTTAGGTTCATGTTTGACCTGGTTTCAAACAACTGGTTCATGTCTGACTCGAAGTTTAGTTTCATGTTTGACCTGAGTTCCAACAACGGGTTAATGTCTGACTCGAAGTTTAGGTTCATGTTTGACCTGGTTTCAAACGACGGGTTCATGTCTGACTTGAAGTTTAGGTTCATGTTTGTACTGGTTTCAAACAACGGGTTCATGTCTGACTCGAATTTTAGGTTCATGTTTGACCTAGTTTCAAACAACGGGTTCATGTCTGACTCGAAGTTTAGGTTCATGTTTGACCTGGTTTCAAACAACGGGTTCATGTCTGACTCGAAGTTTAAGTTCATGTTTGACCTCACTTCAAATGACGGGTTCATGTCTGACTCGAAGTTTAGGTTCATGTTTGACCTGGTTTCAAACAACAGGTTCATGTCTGACTCGAAGTTTAGGTTCATGTTTGACCTGGTTTCAAACAATGGGTTCATGTCAGACTCGAAGTTTAGGTTTAGGTTTGACCTGGTTTCAAACGACGGGTTCATGTCTGACTCGAAGTTTAGGTTCATGTTAGACCTGGTTCAAATGACGGGTTCATGTCTGACTTGATGTTTAGGTTCATGTTTGTCCTGGTTTCAAACAACGGGTTCATGTCTGACTCAAAGTTTAGGTTCATGTTTGACCTGGTTTCAAACAACGGGTTCATGTCTGACTCGAAGTCTAGGTTCATGTTTGACCTGGTTTCAAACAGCGGGTTCATGTCTGGCTCGAAGTTTAACTTCATGTTTGACCTGGCTTCAAATAACGGGTTCATGTCTGACTCGAAGTATAGGTTCATGTTTGACCTGGTTTCAAACAACAGGTTCATGTCTGACTCGACGTTTAGGTTCATGTTTAACCTAGTTTCAAACAACGGGTTCATGTCTGACTCGAAGCTTAGGTTCATGTTTAACCTGGTTCAAATGACGGGTTCATGTCTGACTCGAAGTTTAGGTTCATGTTTGACCTGGTTTCAAACAACTAGTTCATGTCTGACTCGAAGTTTAGTTTCATATTTGACCTGAGTTCCAACAACGGGTTAATATCTGACTCGAAGTTTATGTTCATGTTTGACCTGGTTTCAAACGACGGGTTCATGTTTGACTTGAAGTTTAGGTTCATGTTTGACCTGGTTTCAAACAATGGGTTCATGTCAGACTCGAAGTTTAGGTTTAGGTTTGACCTGGTTTCAAACGACGGGTTCATGTCTGACTCGAAGTTTAGGTTCATGTTAGACCTGGTTCAAATGACGGGTTCATGTCTGACTTGATGTTTAGGTTCATGTTTGTCCTGGTTTCAAACAACGGGTTCATGTATGACTCGAAGTTTAGGTTCATGTTTGACCTAGTTTCAAACAACGGGTTCATGTCTGACTCGAAGTTTAGGTTCATGTTTGACCTGGTTTCAAACAACGGGTTCATGTCTGACTCGAACTATAAGTTCATGTTTGACCTGACTTCAAATGTCGGGTTCATGTCTGACTCGAAGTTTAGGCTCATGTTTGACCTGGTTTCAAACAACAGGTTCATGTCTGACTCGAAGTTTAGGTTCATGTTTGACCTGGTTTCAAACAATGGGTTCATGTCAGACTCGAAGTTTAGGTTTAGGTTTGACCTGGTTTCAAACGACGGGTTCATGTCTGACTCGAAGTTTAGGTTCATGTTAGACCTGGTTCAAATGACGGGTTCATGTCTGACTTGATGTTTAGGTTCATGTTTGTCCTGGTTTCAAACAACGGGTTCATGTATGACTCGAAGTTTAGGTTCATGTTTGACCTAGTTTCAAACAACGGGTTCATGTCTGATTCGAAGTTTAGGTTCATGTTTGACCTGGTTTCAAACAACGGGTTCATGTCTGACTCGAAGTATAAGTTCATGTTTGACCTGACTTCAAATGTCGGGTTCATGTCTGACTCGAAGTTTAGGCTCATGTTTGACCTGGTTTCAAACAACAGGTTCATGTTTGACTCGAAGTTTAGGTTCATGTTTGACCTGGTTTCAAACAACGGGTTCATGTCTGACTCGAAGTTTAGGTTCAGGTTTGACCTGGTTTCAAACGACGGGTTCATGTCTGACTCAAAGCTTAGGTTCATGTTTGACCTGGTTCAAATGACGGGTTCATGTCTGACTCGACATTTAGGTTCATGTTTGACCTGGTTTCAAACAACGGGTTCATGTCTGACTCAAAGTTTAGGTTCATGTTTGACCTGGTTTCAAACGACGGGTTCATGTCTGACTTGATGTTTAGGTTCATGTTTGACCTGGTTTCAAACAACGGGTTCATGTCTGACTCGAAGTTTAGGTTCATGTTTGACCTAGTTTCAAACAACGGGTTCATGTCTGACTCGAAGTTTAGGTTCATGTTTGACCTGGTTTCAAACAACGGGTTCATGTCTGACTCAAAGTTTAAGTTCATGTTTGACCTGGCTTCGAATGACGGGTTCATGTCTGACTCGACGTTTAGGATCATGTTTGACCTGGTTTCAAACAACGGGTTCATGTCTGACTCGAAGTTTAGGTTCATGTTTGACCTTGTTTCAAACGACGGGTTCATGTCTGACTCGATGTTTAGGTTCATGTTTGACCTGGTTTCAAACAACGGGTTCATGTCTGACTCGGAGTTTAGGTTCATGTTTGACCTAGTTTTAAACAACGGGTTCATGTTTGATTCGAAGTTTAGGTTCATGTTTGACCTGGTTTCAAACAACGGGTTCATATCTGACTCGAAGTTTAGTTTCTTGTTTGACCTGAGTTCCAACAACGGGTTCATGTCTGACTCGAAGTTTAGGTTCATGTTTGACCTGGTTTCAAACAAAGGGTTCATGTCTGACTCGAAGTTTAGGTTCATGTTTGACCTGGTTTCAAACAACGGGTTCATGTCTGACTCGAAGTTTAGGTTCATGTTTGACCTAGTTTCAAACAACGGGTTCATGTCTGACTCGAAGTTTAGGTTCATGTTTGACCTGGTTTCAAACAACGGGTTCATGTCTGACTCAAAGTATAAGTTCATGTTTGACCTGACTTCAAATGTCGGGTTCATGTCTGACTCGAAGTTTAGGTTCATGTTTGACCTGGTTTCAAACAACAGGTTCATGTCTGACTCGAAGTTTAGGTTCATGTTTGACCTGGTTTCAAACAACGGGTTCATGTCTGACTCGAAGTTTAGGTTCAGGTTTGACCTGGTTTCAAACGACGGGTTCATGTCTGACTCGAAGCTTAGGTTCATGTTTGACCTGGTTCAAATGACGGGTTCATGTCTGACTCGACATTTAGGTTCATGTTTGACCTGGTTTCAAACAACGGGTTCATGTCTGACTCAAAGTTTAGGTTCATGTTTGACCTGGTTTCAAACGACGGGTTCATGTCTGACTTGATGTTTAGGTTCATGTTTGACCTGGTTTCAAACAACGGGTTCATGTCTGACTCGAAGTTTAGGTTCATGTTTGACCTAGTTTCAAACAACGGGTTCATGTCTGACTCGAAGTTTAGGTTCATGTTTGACCTGGTTTCAAACAACGGGTTCATGTCTGACTCAAAGTTTAAGTTCATGTTTGACCTGGCTTCGAATGACGGGTTCATGTCTGACTCGACGTTTAGGATCATGTTTGACCTGGTTTCAAACAACGGGTTCATGTCTGACTCGAAGTTTAGGTTCATGTTTGACCTTGTTTCAAACGACGGGTTCATGTCTGACTCGATGTTTAGGTTCATGTTTGACCTGGTTTCAAACAACGGGTTCATGTCTGACTCGGAGTTTAGGTTCATGTTTGACCTAGTTTCAAACAACGGGTTCATGTTTGATTCGAAGTTTAGGTTCATGTTTGACCTGGTTTCAAACAACGGGTTCATATCTGACTCGAAGTTTAGTTTCTTGTTTGACCTGAGTTCCAACAACGGGTTCATGTCTGACTCGAAGTTTAGGTTCATGTTTGACCTGGTTTCAAACAAAGGGTTCATGTCTGACTCGAAGTTTAGGTTCATGTTTGACCTGGTTTCAAACAACGGGTTCATGTCTGACTTGATGTTTAGGTTAATGTTTGTCCTGGTTTCAAACAACGGCTTCATGTCTGACTCGAAGTTTAGGTTCATGTTTGACCTAGTTTCAAACAACGGGTTCATGTCTGACTCTAAGTCTAGGTTCATGTTTGACCTGGTTTCAAACAACGGGTTCATGTCTGACTCGAAGTTTAACTTCATGTTTGACCTGGCTTCAAATGACGGGTTCATGTCTGACTCGAAGTTTAGGTTCATGTTTGACCTGGTTTTAAACAACAGGTTCATGTCTGACTCGACGTTTAGGTTCATGTTTAACCTAGTTTCAAACAACGGGTTCATGTCTGACTCAAAGTTTAGGTTCAGGTTTGACCTGGTTTCAAACGATGGGTTCATGTCTGACTCGAAGCTTAGGTTCATGTTTGACCTGGTTCAAATGACGGGTTCATGTCTGACTCGAAGTTTAGGTTCATGTTTGACCTGGTTTCAAACAACTGGTTCATGTCTGACTCGAAGTTTAGTTTCATGTTTGACCTGAGTTCCAACAACGGGTTAATGTCTGACTCGAAGTTTAGGTTCATGTTTGACCTGGTTTCAAACGACGGGTTCATGTCTGACTTGAAGTTTAGGTTCATGTTTGTCCTGGTTTAAAACAACGGGTTCATGTCTGACTCGAAGTTTAGGTTCATGTTTGACCTAGTTTCAAACAACGGGTTCATGTCTGACTCAAAGTTTAGGTTCATGTTTGACCTGGTTTCAAACAACGGGTTCATGTCTGACTCGAAGTTTAAGTTCATGTTTGACCTGACTTCAAATGACGGGTTCATGTCTGACTCGAAGTTTAGGTTCATGTTTGACCTGGTTTCAAATAACAGGTTCATGTCTGACTCGAAGTTTAGGTTCATGTTTGACCTGGTTTCAAACAATGGGTTCATGTCAGACTCGAAGTTTAGGTTTAGGTTTGACCTGGTTTCAAACGACGGGTTCATGTCTGACTCGAAGTTTAGGTTCATGTTAGACCTGGTTCAAATGACGGGTTCATGTCTGACTTGATGTTTAGGTTCATGTTTGTCCTGGTTTCAAACAACGGGTTCATGTCTGACTCAAAGTTTAGGTTCATGTTTGACCTGGTTTCAAACAACGGGTTCATGTCTGACTCGAAGTCTAGGTTCATGTTTGACCTGGTTTCAAACAACGTGTTCATGTCTGGCTCGAAGTTTAACTTCATGTTTGACCTGGCTTCAAATAACGGGTTCATGTCTGACTCGAAGTATAGGTTCATGTTTGACCTGGTTTCAAACAACAGGTTCATGTCTGACTCGACGTTTAGGTTCATGTTTAACCTAGTTTCAAACAACGGGTTCATGTCTGACTCGAAGCTTAGGTTCATGTTTAACCTGGTTCAAATGACGGGTTCATGTCTGACTCGAAGTTTAGGTTCATGTTTGACCTGGTTTCAAACAACTAGTTCATGTCTGACTCGAAGTTTAGTTTCATATTTGACCTGAGTTCCAACAACGGGTTAATATCTGACTCGAAGTTTATGTTCATGTTTGACCTGGTTTCAAACGACGGGTTCATGTTTGACTTGATGTTTAGGTTCATGTTTGTCCTGGTTTCAAACAACGGGTTCATGTATGACTCGAAGTTTAGGTTCATGTTTGACCTAGTTTCAAACGACGGGTTCATGTCTGACTTGATGTTTAGGTTCATGTTTGACCTGGTTTCAAACAACGGGTTCATGTCTGACTCGAAGTTTAGGTTCATGTTTGACCTAGTTTCAAACAACGGGTTCATGTCTGACTCGAAGTTTAGGTTCATGTTTGACCTGGTTTCAAACAACGGGTTCATGTCTGACTCAAAGTTTAAGTTCATGTTTGACCTGGCTTCGAATGACGGGTTCATGTCTGACTCGACGTTTAGGATCATGTTTGACCTGGTTTCAAACAACGGGTTCATGTCTGACTCGAAGTTTAGGTTCATGTTTGACCTTGTTTCAAACGACGGGTTCATGTCTGACTCGATGTTTAGGTTCATGTTTGACCTGGTTTCAAACAACGGGTTCATGTCTGACTCGGAGTTTAGGTTCATGTTTGACCTAGTTTCAAACAACGGGTTCATGTTTGATTCGAAGTTTAGGTTCATGTTTGACCTGGTTTCAAACAACGGGTTCATATCTGACTCGAAGTTTAGTTTCTTGTTTGACCTGAGTTCCAACAACGGGTTCATGTCTGACTCGAAGTTTAGGTTCATGTTTGACCTGGTTTCAAACAAAGGGTTCATGTCTGACTCGAAGTTTAGGTTCATGTTTGACCTGGTTTCAAACAACGGGTTCATGTCTGACTTGATGTTTAGGTTAATGTTTGTCCTGGTTTCAAACAACGGCTTCATGTCTGACTCGAAGTTTAGGTTCATGTTTGACCTAGTTTCAAACAACGGGTTCATGTCTGACTCTAAGTCTAGGTTCATGTTTGACCTGGTTTCAAACAACGGGTTCATGTCTGACTCGAAGTTTAACTTCATGTTTGACCTGGCTTCAAATGACGGGTTCATGTCTGACTCGAAGTTTAGGTTCATGTTTGACCTGGTTTTAAACAACAGGTTCATGTCTGACTCGACGTTTAGGTTCATGTTTAACCTAGTTTCAAACAACGGGTTCATGTCTGACTCAAAGTTTAGGTTCAGGTTTGACCTGGTTTCAAACGATGGGTTCATGTCTGACTCGAAGCTTAGGTTCATGTTTGACCTGGTTCAAATGACGGGTTCATGTCTGACTCGAAGTTTAGGTTCATGTTTGACCTGGTTTCAAACAACTGGTTCATGTCTGACTCGAAGTTTAGTTTCATGTTTGACCTGAGTTCCAACAACGGGTTAATGTCTGACTCGAAGTTTAGGTTCATGTTTGACCTGGTTTCAAACGACGGGTTCATGTCTGACTTGAAGTTTAGGTTCATGTTTGTCCTGGTTTAAAACAACGGGTTCATGTCTGACTCGAAGTTTAGGTTCATGTTTGACCTAGTTTCAAACAACGGGTTCATGTCTGACTCAAAGTTTAGGTTCATGTTTGACCTGGTTTCAAACAACGGGTTCATGTCTGACTCGAAGTTTAAGTTCATGTTTGACCTGACTTCAAATGACGGGTTCATGTCTGACTCGAAGTTTAGGTTCATGTTTGACCTGGTTTCAAATAACAGGTTCATGTCTGACTCGAAGTTTAGGTTCATGTTTGACCTGGTTTCAAACAATGGGTTCATGTCAGACTCGAAGTTTAGGTTTAGGTTTGACCTGGTTTCAAACGACGGGTTCATGTCTGACTCGAAGTTTAGGTTCATGTTAGACCTGGTTCAAATGACGGGTTCATGTCTGACTTGATGTTTAGGTTCATGTTTGTCCTGGTTTCAAACAACGGGTTCATGTCTGACTCAAAGTTTAGGTTCATGTTTGACCTGGTTTCAAACAACGGGTTCATGTCTGACTCGAAGTCTAGGTTCATGTTTGACCTGGTTTCAAACAACGTGTTCATGTCTGGCTCGAAGTTTAACTTCATGTTTGACCTGGCTTCAAATAACGGGTTCATGTCTGACTCGAAGTATAGGTTCATGTTTGACCTGGTTTCAAACAACAGGTTCATGTCTGACTCGACGTTTAGGTTCATGTTTAACCTAGTTTCAAACAACGGGTTCATGTCTGACTCGAAGCTTAGGTTCATGTTTAACCTGGTTCAAATGACGGGTTCATGTCTGACTCGAAGTTTAGGTTCATGTTTGACCTGGTTTCAAACAACTAGTTCATGTCTGACTCGAAGTTTAGTTTCATATTTGACCTGAGTTCCAACAACGGGTTAATATCTGACTCGAAGTTTATGTTCATGTTTGACCTGGTTTCAAACGACGGGTTCATGTTTGACTTGATGTTTAGGTTCATGTTTGTCCTGGTTTCAAACAACGGGTTCATGTATGACTCGAAGTTTAGGTTCATGTTTGACCTAGTTTCAAACGACGGGTTCATGTCTGACTTGATGTTTAGGTTCATGTTTGACCTGGTTTCAAACAACGGGTTCATGTCTGACTCGAAGTTTAGGTTCATGTTTGACCTAGTTTCAAACAACGGGTTCATGTCTGACTCGAAGTTTAGGTTCATGTTTGACCTGGTTTCAAACAACGGGTTCATGTCTGACTCAAAGTTTAAGTTCATGTTTGACCTGGCTTCGAATGACGGGTTCATGTCTGACTCGACGTTTAGGATCATGTTTGACCTGGTTTCAAACAACGGGTTCATGTCTGACTCGAAGTTTAGGTTCATGTTTGACCTTGTTTCAAACGACGGGTTCATGTCTGACTCGATGTTTAGGTTCATGTTTGACCTGGTTTCAAACAACGGGTTCATGTCTGACTCGGAGTTTAGGTTCATGTTTGACCTAGTTTCAAACAACGGGTTCATGTTTGATTCGAAGTTTAGGTTCATGTTTGACCTGGTTTCAAACAACGGGTTCATATCTGACTCGAAGTTTAGTTTCTTGTTTGACCTGAGTTCCAACAACGGGTTCATGTCTGACTCGAAGTTTAGGTTCATGTTTGACCTGGTTTCAAACAAAGGGTTCATGTCTGACTCGAAGTTTAGGTTCATGTTTGACCTGGTTTCAAACAACGGGTTCATGTCTGACTTGATGTTTAGGTTAATGTTTGTCCTGGTTTCAAACAACGGCTTCATGTCTGACTCGAAGTTTAGGTTCATGTTTGACCTAGTTTCAAACAACGGGTTCATGTCTGACTCTAAGTCTAGGTTCATGTTTGACCTGGTTTCAAACAACGGGTTCATGTCTGACTCGAAGTTTAACTTCATGTTTGACCTGGCTTCAAATGACGGGTTCATGTCTGACTCGAAGTTTAGGTTCATGTTTGACCTGGTTTTAAACAACAGGTTCATGTCTGACTCGACGTTTAGGTTCATGTTTAACCTAGTTTCAAACAACGGGTTCATGTCTGACTCAAAGTTTAGGTTCAGGTTTGACCTGGTTTCAAACGATGGGTTCATGTCTGACTCGAAGCTTAGGTTCATGTTTGACCTGGTTCAAATGACGGGTTCATGTCTGACTCGAAGTTTAGGTTCATGTTTGACCTGGTTTCAAACAACTGGTTCATGTCTGACTCGAAGTTTAGTTTCATGTTTGACCTGAGTTCCAACAACGGGTTAATGTCTGACTCGAAGTTTAGGTTCATGTTTGACCTGGTTTCAAACGACGGGTTCATGTCTGACTTGAAGTTTAGGTTCATGTTTGTCCTGGTTTAAAACAACGGGTTCATGTCTGACTCGAAGTTTAGGTTCATGTTTGACCTAGTTTCAAACAACGGGTTCATGTCTGACTCAAAGTTTAGGTTCATGTTTGACCTGGTTTCAAACAACGGGTTCATGTCTGACTCGAAGTTTAAGTTCATGTTTGACCTGACTTCAAATGACGGGTTCATGTCTGACTCGAAGTTTAGGTTCATGTTTGACCTGGTTTCAAACAACAGGTTCATGTCTGACTCGAAGTTTAGGTTCATGTTTGACCTGGTTTCAAACAATGGGTTCATGTCAGACTCGAAGTTTAGGTTTAGGTTTGACCTGGTTTCAAACGACGGGTTCATGTCTGACTCGAAGTTTAGGTTCATGTTAGACCTGGTTCAAATGACGGGTTCATGTCTGACTTGATGTTTAGGTTCATGTTTGTCCTGGTTTCAAACAACGGGTTCATGTCTGACTCAAAGTTTAGGTTCATGTTTGACCTGGTTTCAAACAACGGGTTCATGTCTGACTCGAAGTCTAGGTTCATGTTTGACCTGGTTTCAAACAACGTGTTCATGTCTGGCTCGAAGTTTAACTTCATGTTTGACCTGGCTTCAAATAACGGGTTCATGTCTGACTCGAAGTATAGGTTCATGTTTGACCTGGTTTCAAACAACAGGTTCATGTCTGACTCGACGTTTAGGTTCATGTTTAACCTAGTTTCAAACAACGGGTTCATGTCTGACTCGAAGCTTAGGTTCATGTTTAACCTGGTTCAAATGACGGGTTCATGTCTGACTCGAAGTTTAGGTTCATGTTTGACCTGGTTTCAAACAACTAGTTCATGTCTGACTCGAAGTTTAGTTTCATATTTGACCTGAGTTCCAACAACGGGTTAATATCTGACTCGAAGTTTATGTTCATGTTTGACCTGGTTTCAAACGACGGGTTCATGTTTGACTTGATGTTTAGGTTCATGTTTGTCCTGGTTTCAAACAACGGGTTCATGTATGACTCGAAGTTTAGGTTCATGTTTGACCTAGTTTCAAACAACGGGTTCATGTCTGACTCGAAGTTTAGGTTCATGTTTGACCTGGTTTCAAACAACGGGTTCATGTCTGACTCGAAGTATAAGTTCATGTTTGACCTGACTTCAAATGTCGGGTTCATGTCTGACTCGAAGTTTAGGCTCATGTTTGACCTGGTTTCAAACAACAGGTTCATGTTTGACTCGAAGTTTAGGTTCATGTTTGACCTGGTTTCAAACAACGGGTTCATGTCTGACTCGAAGTTTAGGTTCAGGTTTGACCTGGTTTCAAACGACGGGTTCATGTCTGACTCGAAGCTTAGGTTCATGTTTGACCTGGTTCAAATGACGGGTCATGTCTGACTCGACATTTAGGTTCATGTTTGACCTGGTTTCAAACAACGGGTTCATGTCTGACTCAAAGTTTAGGTTCATGTTTGACCTGGTTTCAAACGACGGGTTCATGTCTGACTTGATGTTTAGGTTCATGTTTGACCTGGTTTCAAACAACGGGTTCATGTCTGACTCGAAGTTTAGGTTCATGTTTGACCTAGTTTCAAACAACGGGTTCATGTCTGACTCGAAGTTTAGGTTCATGTTTGACCTGGTTTCAAACAACGGGTTCATGTCTGACTCAAAGTTTAAGTTCATGTTTGACCTGGCTTCGAATGACGGGTTCATGTCTGACTCGACGTTTAGGATCATGTTTGACCTGGTTTCAAACAACGGGTTCATGTCTGACTCGAAGTTTAGGTTCATGTTTGACCTTGTTTCAAACGACGGGTTCATGTCTGACTCGATGTTTAGGTTCATGTTTGACCTGGTTTCAAACAACGGGTTCATGTCTGACTCGGAGTTTAGGTTCATGTTTGACCTAGTTTCAAACAACGGGTTCATGTTTGATTCGAAGTTTAGGTTCATGTTTGACCTGGTTTCAAACAACGGGTTCATATCTGACTCGAAGTTTAGTTTCTTGTTTGACCTGAGTTCCAACAACGGGTTCATGTCTGACTCGAAGTTTAGGTTCATGTTTGACCTGGTTTCAAACAAAGGGTTCATGTCTGACTCGAAGTTTAGGTTCATGTTTGACCTGGTTTCAAACAACGGGTTCATGTCTGACTTGATGGTTTCAAACAACGGCTTCATGTCTGACTCGAAGTTTAGGTTCATGTTTGACCTAGTTTCAAACAACGGGTTCATGTCTGACTCGAAGTCTAGGTTCATGTTTGACCTGGTTTCAAACAACGGGTTCATGTCTGACTCGAAGTTTAACTTCATGTTTGACCTGGCTTCAAATGACGGGTTCATGTCTGACTCGAAGTTTAGGTTCATGTTTGACCTGGTTTCAAACAACAGGTTCATGTCTGACTCGACGTTTAGTTTCATGTTTAACCTAGTTTCAAACAACGGGTTCATGTCTGACTCAAAGTTTAGGTTCAGGTTTGACCTGGTTTCAAACGATGGGTTCATGTCTGACTCGAAGCTTAGGTTCATGTTTGACCTGGTTCAAATGGCGGCTTCATGTCTGACTCGAAGTTTAGGTTCATGTTTGACCTGGTTTCAAACAACTGGTTCATGTCTGACTCGAAGTTTAGTTTCATGTTTGACCTGAGTTCCAACAACGGGTAAATGTCTGACTCGAAGTTTAGGTTCATGTTTGACCTGGTTTCAAACGACGGGTTCATGTCTGACTTGAAGTTTAGGTTCATGTTTGTCCTGGTTTCAAACAACGGGTTCATGTCTGACACGAAGTTTAGGTTCATGTTTGACCTAGTTTCAAACAACGGGTTCATGTCTGACTCGAAGTTTAGGTTCATGTTTGACCTGGTTTCAAACAACGGGTTCATGTCTGACTCGAAGTTTAAGTTCATGTTTGACCTGACTTCAAATGACGGGTTCATGTCTGACTCGAAGTTTAGGTTCATGTTTGACCTGGTTTCAAAGAACGGGTTCATGTCTGACTCGAAGTTTAACTTCATGTTTGACCTGGCTTCAAATGACATGTTCATGTCTGGCTCGAAGTTTAGGTTCATGTTTGACCTGGTTTCAAACAACGGGTTCATGTCTGACTCGAAGTATAAGTTCATGTTTGACCTGACTTCAAATGTCGGGTTCATGTCTGACTCGAAGTTTAGGTTCATGTTTGACCTGGTTTCAAACAACAGGTTCATGTCTGACTCGAAGTTTAGGTTCATGTTTGACCTGGTTTCAAACAACGGGTTCATGTCTGACTCGAAGTTTAGGTTCAGGTTTGACCTGGTTTCAAACGACGGGTTCATGTCTGACTCGAAGCTTAGGTTCATGTTTGACCTGGTTCAAATGACGGGTTCATGTCTGACTCGACATTTAGGTTCATGTTTGACCTGGTTTCAAACAACGGGTTCATGTCTGACTCAAAGTTTAGGTTCATGTTTGACCTGGTTTCGAACGACGGGTTCATGTCTGACTTGATGTTTAGGTTCATGTTTGACCTGGTTTCAAACAACGGGTTCATGTCTGACTCGAAGTTTAGGTTCATGTTTGACCTAGTTTCAAACAACGGGTTCATGTCTGACTCGAAGTTTAGGTTCATGTTTGACCTGGTTTCAAACAATGGGTTCATGTCTGACTCAAAGTTTAAGTTCATGTTTGACCTGGCTTCGAATGACGGGTTCATGTCTGACTCGACGTTTAGGATCATGTTTGACCTGGTTTCAAACAACGGGTTCATGTCTGACTCGAAGTTTAGGTTCATGTTTGACCTTGTTTCAAACGACGGGTTCATGTCTGACTCGATGTTTAGGTTCATGTTTGACCTGGTTTCAAACAACGGGTTCATGTCTGACTCGGAGTTTAGGTTCATGTTTGACCTAGTTTCAAACAACGGGTTCATGTTTGATTCGAAGTTTAGGTTCATGTTTGACCTGGTTTCAAACAACGGGTTCATATCTGACTCGAAGTTTAGTTTCTTGTTTGACCTGAGTTCCAACAACGGGTTCATGTCTGACTCGAAGTTTAGGTTCATGTTTGACCTGGTTTCAAATAACGGGTTCATGTCTGACTTGATGTTTAGGTTAATGTTTGTCCTGGTTTCAAACAACGGCTTCATGTCTGACTCGAAGTTTAGGTTCATGTTTGACCTAGTTTCAAACAACGGGTTCATGTCTGACTCGAAGTCTAGGTTCATGTTTGACCTTGTTTCAAACAACGGGTTCATGTCTGACTCGAAGTTTAACTTCATGTTTGACCTGGCTTCAAATAACGGGTTCATGTCTGACTCGAAGTTTAGGTTCATGTTTGACCTGGTTTCAAACAACAGGTTCATGTCTGACTCGACGTTTAGGTTCATGTTTAACCTAGTTTTAAACAACGGGTTCATGTCTGACTCAAAGTTTAGGTTCAGGTTTGACCTGGTTTCAAACGATGGGTTCATGTCTGACTCGAAGCTTAGGTTCATGTTTGACCTGGTTCAAATGACGGGTTCATGTCTGACTCGAAGTTTAGGTTCATGTTTGACCTGGTTTCAAACAACTGGTTCATGTCTGACTCGAAGTTTAGTTTCATGTTTGACCTGAGTTCCAACAACGGGTTAATGTCTGACTCGAAGTTTAGGTTCATGTTTGACCTGGTTTCAAACGACGGGTTCATGTCTGACTTGAAGTTTAGGTTCATGTTTGTCCTGGTTTCAAACAACGGGTTCATGTCTGACTCGAAGTTTAGGTTCATGTTTGACCTAGTTTCAAACAACGGGTTCATGTCTGACTCGAAGTTTAGGTTCATGTTTCACCTGGTTTCAAACAACGGGTTCATGTCTGACTCGAAGTTTAAGTTCATGTTTGACCTGACTTCAAATGACGGGTTCATGTCTGACTCGAAGTTTAGGTTCATTTTTGACCTGGTTTAAAACAACAGGTTCATGTCTGACTCGAAGTTTAGGTTCATGTTTGACCTGGTTTCAAACAACGGGTTCATGTCTGACTCGAAGTTTAGGTTCAGGTTTGACCTCTTTTTAAACGACGGGTTCATGTCTGACTCGAAGTTTAGGTTCATGTTTGACCTGGTTCAAATGACGGGTTCATGTCTGACTTGATGTTTAGGTTCATGTTTGTCCTGGTTTCAATCAACGGGTTCATGTCTGACTCAAAGTTTAGGTTCATGTTTGACCTGGTTTTAAACAACGGGTTCATGTCTGACTCAAAGTCTAGGTTCATGTTTGACCTGGTTTCAAACAACGGGTTCATGTCTGACTTGAAGTTTAACCTCATGTTTGACATGGCTTCAAATGACGGGTTCATGTCTGACTCGAAGTTTAGGTTCATGTTTGACCTGGTTTCAAACAACAGGTTCATGTCTGACTCGACGTTTAGGTTCATGTTTAACCTAGTTTCAAACAACGGGTTCATGTATGACTCGAAGTTTAGGTTCATGTTTGACCTGGTTTCAAACAACGGGTTCATGTCTGACTCAAAGTTTAAGTTCATGTTTGACCTGGCTTCGAATGACGGGTTCATGTCTGACTCGACGTTTAGGATCATGTTTGACCTGGTTTCAAACAACGGGTTCATGTCTGACTCGAACTTTAGGTTCATGTTTGACCTTGTTTCAAACGACGGGTTCATGTCTGACTCGATGTTTAGGTTCATGTTTGACCTGGTTTCAAACAACGGGTTCATGTCTGACTCGGAGTTTAGGATCATGTTTGACCTAGTTTCAAACAACGGGTTCATGTTTGATTCGAAGTTTAGGTTCATGTTTGATCTGGTTTCAAACAACGGGTTCATATCTGACTCGAAGTTTAATTTCTTGTTTGACCTGAGTTCCAATAACAGGTTCATGTATGACTCGAAGTTTAGGTTCATGTTTGACCTGGTTTCAAACAAAGGGTTCATGTCTGACTCGAGGTTTAGGTTCATGTTTGACCTGGTTTCAAACAACGGGTTCATGTCTGACTTGATGTTTAGGTTAATGTTTGTCCTGGTTTCAAACAACGGCTTCATGTCTGACTCGAAGTTTAGGTTCATGTTTGACCTAGTTTCAAACAACGGGTTCATGTCTGACTCGAAGTCTAGGTTCATGTTTGACCTGGTTTCAAACAACGGGTTCATGTCTGACTCGAAGTTTAAGTTCATGTTTGACCTGACTTCAAATGACGGATTCATGTCTGACTCGAAGTTTAGGTTCATGTTTGACCTGGTTTAAAACAACAGGTTCATGTCTGACTCGAAGTTTAGGTTCATGTTTGACCTGGTTTCAAACAACGGGTTCATGTCTGACTCGAAGTTTAGGTTCAGGTTTGACCTGGTTTTAAACGACGGGTTCATGTCTGACTCGAAGTTTAGGTTCATGTTTGACCTAGTTCAAATGACGGGTTCATGTCTGACTTGATGTTTAGGTTCATGTTTGACCTGGTTTCAAACAACTGGTTCATGTCTGACTCGAAGTTTAGTTTCATGTTTGACCTGAGTTCCAACAACGGGTTAATATCTGACTCGAAGTTTATGTTCATGTTTGACCTGGTTTCAAACGACGGGTTCATGTCTGACTTGATGTTTAGGTTCATGTTTGTCCTAGTTTCAAACAACGGGTTCATGTATGACTCGAAGTTTAGGTTCATGTTTGACCTAGTTTCAAACAACGGGTTCATGTCTGACTCGAAGTTTAGGTTCATGTTTGACCTGGTTTCAAACAACGGGTTCATGTCTGACTCGAAGTATAAGTTCATGTTTGACCTGACTTCAAATGTCGGGTTCATGTCTGACTCGAAGTTTAGGTTCATGTTTGACCTGGTTTCAAACAACAGGTTCATGTCTGACTCGAAGTTTAGGTTCATGTTTGACCTGGTTTCAAACAACGGGTTCATGTCTGACTCGAAGTTTAGGTTCAGGTTTGACCTGGTTTCAAACGACGGGTTCATGTCTGACTCGAAGCTTAGGTTCATGTTTGACCTGGTTCAAATGACGGGTTCATGTCTGACTCGACATTTAGGTTCATGTTTGACCTGGTTTCAAACAACGGGTTCATGTCTGACTCAAAGTTTAGGTTCATGTTTGACCTGGTTTCGAACGACGGGTTCATGTCTGACTCGAAGTTTAAGTTCATGTTTGACCTGACTTCAAATGACGGATTCATGTCTGACTCGAAGTTTAGGTTCATGTTTGACCTGGTTTAAAACAACAGGTTCATGTCTGACTCGAAGTTTAGGTTCATGTTTGACCTGGTTTCAAACAACGGGTTCATGTCTGACTCGAAGTTTAGGTTCAGGTTTGACCTGGTTTTAAACGACGGGTTCATGTCTGACTCGAAGTTTAGGTTCATGTTTGACCTAGTTCAAATGACGGGTTCATGTCTGACTTGATGTTTAGGTTCATGTTTGACCTGGTTTCAAACAACTGGTTCATGTCTGACTCGAAGTTTAGTTTCATGTTTGACCTGAGTTCCAACAACGGGTTAATATCTGACTCGAAGTTTATGTTCATGTTTGACCTGGTTTCAAACGACGGGTTCATGTCTGACTTGATGTTTAGGTTCATGTTTGTCCTGGTTTCAAACAACGGGTTCATGTATGACTCGAAGTTTAGGTTCATGTTTGACCTAGTTTCAAACAACGGGTTCATGTCTGACTCGAAGTTTAGGTTCATGTTTGACCTGGTTTCAAACAACGGGTTCATGTCTGACTCGAAGTATAAGTTCATGTTTGACCTGACTTCAAATGTCGGGTTCATGTCTGACTCGAAGTTTAGGTTCATGTTTGACCTGGTTTCAAACAACGGGTTCATGTCTGACTCGAAGTTTAGGTTCATGTTTGACCTAGTTTCAAACAACGGGTTCATGTCTGACTCGAAGTTTAGGTTCATGTTTGACCTGGTTTCAAACAACGGGTTCATGTCTGACTCAAAGTTTAAGTTCATGTTTGACCTGGCTTCGAATGACGGGTTCATGTCTGACTCGACGTTTAGGATCATGTTTGACCTGGTTTCAAACAACGGGTTCATGTCTGACTCGAAGTTTAGGTTCATGTTTGACCTTGTTTCAAACGACGGGTTCATGTCTGACTCGATGTTTAGGTTCATGTTTGACCTGGTTTCAAACAACGGGTTCATGTCTGACTCGGAGTTTAGGTTCATGTTTGACCTAGTTTCAAACAACGGGTTCATGTCTGACTCGAAGTTTAGGTTCATGTTTGACTTGGTTTCAAACAACGGGTTCATGTCTGACTTGATGTTTAGGTTAATGTTTGTCCTGGTTTCAAACAACGGCTTCATGTCTGACTCGAAGTTTAGGTTCATGTTTGACCTAGTTTCAAACAACGGGTTCATGTCTGACTCGAAGTCTAGGTTCATGTTTGACCTGGTTTCAACCAACGGGTTCATGTCTGACTCGAAGTTTAACTTCATGTTTGACCTGGCTTCAAATGACGGGTTCATGTCTGACTCGAAGTTTAGGTTCATGTTTGACCTGGTTTCAAACAACAGGTTCATGTCTGACTCGACGTTTAGGTTCATGTTTAACCTAGTTTTAAACAACGGGTTCATGTCTGACTCAAAGTTTAGGTTCAGGTTTGACTTGGTTTCAAACGATGGGTTCATGTCTGACTCGAAGCTTAGGTTCATGTTTGACCTGGTTCAAATGACGGGTTTATGTCTGACTCGAAGTTTAGGTTCATGTTTGACCTGGTTTCAAACAACTGGTTCATGTCTGACTCGAAGTTTAGTTTCATGTTTGACCTGAGTTCCAACAACGGGTTAATGTCTGACTCGAAGTTTAGGTTCATGTTTGACCTGGTTTCAAACGACGGGTTCATGTCTGACTTGAAGTTTAGGTTCATGTTTGTCCTGGTTTCAAACAACGGGTTCATGTCTGACTCGAAGTTTAGGTTCATGTTTGACCTAGTTTCAAACAACGGGTTCATGTCTGACTCGAAGTTTAGGTTCATGTTTGACCTGGTTTCAAACAACGGGTTCATGTCTGACTCGAAGTTTAAGTTCATGTTTGACCTGACTTCAAATGACGGGTTCATGTCTGACTCGAAGTTTAGGTTCATGTTTGACCTGGTTTAAAACAACGAGTTCATGTCTGACTCGAAGTTTAGGTTCATGTTTGACCTGGTTTCAAACAACGGGTTCATGTCTAACTCGAAGTTTAGGTTCAGGTTTGACCTGGTTTTAAACGACGGGTTCATGTCTGACTCGAAGTTTAGGTTCATGTTTGACCTGGTTCAAATGACGGGTTCATGTCTGACTTGATGTTTAGGTTCATGTTTGTCCTGGTTTCAATCAACGGGTTCATGTCTGACTCAAAGTTTAGGTTCATGTTTGACCTGGTTTCAAACAACGGGTTCATGTCTGACTCAAAGTCTAGGTTCATGTTTGACCTGGTTTCAAACAACGGGTTCATGTCTGACTCGAAGTTTAACCTCATGTTTGACCTGGCTTCAAATGACAGGTTCAAGTCTGACTCGAAGTTTAGGTTCATGTTTGACCTGGTTTCAAACAACAGGTTCATGTCTGACTCGACGTTTAGGTTCATGTTTAACCTAGTTTCAAACAACGGGTTCATGTCTGACTCGAAGTTTAGGTTCATGTTTGACCTGGTTTCAAACAACGGGTTCATGTCTGACTCAAAGTTTAAGTTCATGTTTGACCTGGCTTCGAATGACGGGTTCATGTCTGACTCGACGTTTAGGATCATGTTTGACTTGGTTTCAAACAACGGGTTCATGTCTGACTCGAAGTTTAGGTTCATGTTTGACCTTGTTTCAAACGACGGGTTCATGTCTGACTCGATGTTTAGGTTCATGTTTGACCTGGTTTCAAACAACGGGTTCATGTCTGACTCGGAGTTTAGGATCATGTTTGACCTAGTTTCAAACAACGGGTTCATGTTTGATTCGAAGTTTAGGTTCATGTTTGACCTGGTTTCAAACAACGGGTTCATATCTGACTCGAAGTTTAGTTTCTTGTTTGACCTGAGTTCCAACAACGGGTTCATGTCTGACTCGAAGTTTAGGTTCATGTTTGACCTGGTTTCAAACAAAGGGTTCATGTCTGACTCGAAGTTTAGGTTCATGTTTGACCTGGTTTCAAACAACGGGTTCATGTCTGACTTGATGTTTAGGTTAATGTTTGTCCTGGTTTCAAAGAACGACTTCATGTCTGACTCGAAGTTTAGGTTCATGTTTGACCTAGTTTCAAACAACGGGTTCATGTCTGACTCGAAGTCTAGGTTCATGTTTGACCTGGTTTCAAACAACGGGTTCATGTCTGACTCGAAGTTTAAGTTCATGTTTGACCTGACTTCAAATGACGGATTCATGTCTGACTCAAAGTTTAGGTTCATGTTTGACCTGGTTTAAAACAACAGGTTCATGTCTGACTCGAAGTTTAGGTTCATGTTTGACCTTGTTTCAAACAACGGGTTCATGTCTGACTCGAAGTTTAAGTTCATGTTTGACCTGACTTCAAATGACGGATTCATGTCTGACTCGAAGTTTAGGTTCATGTTTGACCTGGTTTAAAACAACAGGTTCATGTCTGACTCGAAGTTTAGGTTCATGTTTGACCTGGTTTCAAACAACGGGTTCATGTCTGACTCGAAGTTTAGGTTCTGGTTTGACCTGGTTTTAAACGACGGGTTCATGTCTGACTCGAAGTTTAGGTTCATGTTTGACCTAGTTCAAATGACGGGTTCATGTCTGACTTGATGTTTAGGTTCATGTTTGACCTGGTTTCAAACAACTGGTTCATGTCTGACTCGAAGTTTAGTTTCATGTTTGACCTGAGTTCCAACAACGGGTTAATATCTGACTCGAAGTTTATGTTCATGTTTGACCTGGTTTCAAACGACGGGTTCATGTCTGACTTGATGTTTAGGTTCATGTTTGTCCTGGTTTCAAACAACGGGTTCATGTATGACTCGAAGTTTAGGTTCATGTTTGACCTAGTTTCAAACAACGGGTTCATGTCTGACTCGAAGTTTAGGTTCATGTTTGACCTGGTTTCAAACAACGGGTTCATGTCTGACTCGAAGTATAAGTTCATGTTTGACCTGACTTCAAATGTCGGGTTCATGTCTGACTCGAAGTTTAGGTTCATGTTTGACCTGGTTTCAAACAACGGGTTCATGTCTGACTCGAAGTTTAGGTTCATGTTTGACCTAGTTTCAAACAACGGGTTCATGTCTGACTCGAAGTTTAGGTTCATGTTTGACCTGGTTTCAAACAACGGGTTCATGTCTGACTCAAAGTTTAAGTTCATGTTTGACCTGGCTTCGAATGACGGGTTCATGTCTGACTCGACGTTTAGGATCATGTTTGACGTGGTTTCAAACAACGGGTTCATGTCTGACTCGAAGTTTAGGTTCATGTTTGACCTTGTTTCAAACGACGGGTTCATGTCTGACTCGATGTTTAGGTTCATGTTTGACCTGGTTTCAAACAACGGGTTCATGTCTGACTCGGAGTTTAGGTTCATGTTTGACCTAGTTTCAAACAACGGGTTCATGTCTGACTCGAAGTTTAGGTTCATGTTTGACCCGGTTTCAAACAACGGGTTCATGTCTGACTTGATGTTTAGGTTAATGTTTGTCCTGGTTTCAAACAACGGCTTCATGTCTGACTCGAAGTTTAGGTTCATGTTTGACCTAGTTTCAAACAACGGGTTCATGTCTGACTCGAAGTCTAGGTTCATGTTTGACCTGGTTTCAACCAACGGGTTCATGTCTGACTCGAAGTTTAACTTCATGTTTGACCTGGCTTCAAATGACGGGTTCATGTCTGACTCGAAGTTTAGGTTCATGTTTGACCTGGTTTCAAACAACAGGTTCATGTCTGACTCGACGTTTAGGTTCATGTTTAACCTAGTTTTAAACAACGGGTTCATGTCTGACTCAAAGTTTAGGTTCAGGTTTGACCTGGTTTCAAACGATGGGTTCATGTCTGACTCGAAGCTTAGGTTCATGTTTGACCTGGTTCAAATGACGGGTTTATGTCTGACTCGAAGTTTAGGTTCATGTTTGACCTGGTTTCAAACAACTGGTTCATGTCTGACTCGAAGTTTAGTTTCATGTTTGACCTGAGTTCCAACAACGGGTTAATGTCTGACTCGAAGTTTAGGTTCATGTTTGACCTGGTTTCAAACGACGGGTTCATGTCTGACTTGAAGTTTAGGTTCATGTTTGTCCTGGTTTCAAACAACGGGTTCATGTCTGACTCGAAGTTTAGGTTCATGTTTGACCTAGTTTCAAACAACGGGTTCATGTCTGACTCGAAGTTTAGGTTCATGTTTGACCTGGTTTCAAACAACGGGTTCATGTCTGACTCGAAGTTTAAGTTCATGTTTGACCTGACTTCAAATGACGGGTTCATGTCTGACTCGAAGTTTAGGTTCATGTTTGACCTGGTTTAAAACAACGAGTTCATGTCTGACTCGAAGTTTAGGTTCATGTTTGACCTGGTTTCAAACAACGGGTTCATGTCTAACTCGAAGTTTAGGTTCAGGTTTGACCTGGTTTTAAACGACGGGTTCATGTCTGACTCGAAGTTTAGGTTCATGTTTGACCTGGTTCAAATGACGGGTTCATGTCTGACTTGATGTTTAGGTTCATGTTTGTCCTGGTTTCAATCAACGGGTTCATGTCTGACTCAAAGTTTAGGTTCATGTTTGACCTGGTTTCAAACAATGGGTTCATGTCTGACTCAAAGTCTAGGATCATGTTTGACCTGGTTTCAAACAACGGGTTCATATCTGACTCGAAGTTTAACCTCATGTTTGACCTGGCTTGAAATGACAGGTTCAAGTCTGACTCGAAGTTTAGGTTCATGTTTGACCTGGTTTCAAACAACAGGTTCATGTCTGACTCGACGTTTAGGTTCATGTTTAACCTAGTTTCAAACAACGGGTTCATGTCTGACTCGAAGTTTAGGTTCATGTTTGACCTGGTTTCAAACAACGGGTTCATGTCTGACTCAAAGTTTAAGTTCATGTTTGACCTGGCTTCGAATGACGGGTTCATGTCTGACTCGACGTTTAGGATCATGTTTGACCTGGTTTCAAACAACGGGTTCATGTCTGACTCGAAGTTTAGGTTCATGTTTGACCTTGTTTCAAACGACGGGTTCATGTCTGACTCGATGTTTAGGTTCATGTTTGACCTGGTTTCAAACAACGGGTTCATGTCTGACTCGGAGTTTAGGATCATGTTTGACCTAGTTTCAAACAACGGTTTCATGTTTGATTCGAAGTTTAGGTTCATGTTTGACCTGGTTTCAAACAACGGGTTCATATCTGACTCGAAGTTTAGTTTCTTGTTTGACCTGAGTTCCGACAACGGGTTCATGTCTGACTCGAAGTTTAGGTTCATGTTTGACCTGGTTTCAAACAAAGGGTTCATGTCTGACTCGAAGTTTAGGTTCATGTTTGACCTGGTTTCAAACAACGGGTTCATGTCTGACTTGATGTTTAGGTTAATGTTTGTCCTGGTTTCAAAGAACGACTTCATGTCTGACTCGAAGTTTAGGTTCATGTTTGACCTAGTTTCAAACAACGGGTTCATGTCTGACTCGAAGTCTAGGTTCATGTTTGACCTGGTTTCAAACAACGGGTTCATGTCTGACTCGAAGTTTAAGTTCATGTTTGACCTGACTTCAAATGACGGATTCATGTCTGACTCAAAGTTTAGGTTCATGTTTGACCTGGTTTAAAACAACAGGTTCATGTCTGACTCGAAGTTTAGGTTCATGTTTGACCTGGTTTCAAACAACGGGTTCATGTCTGACTCGAAGTTTAGGTTCAGGTTTGACCTGGTTTTAAACGACGGGTTCATGTCTGACTCGAAGTTTAGGTTCATGTTTGACCTGGTTCAAATGACGGGTTCATGTCTGACTTGATGTTTAGGTTCATGTTTGTCCTGGTTTCAATCAACGGGTTCATGTCTGACTCAAAGTTTAGGTTCATGTTTGACCTGGTTTCAAACAACGGGTTCATGTCTGACTCAAAGTCTAGGTTCATGTTTGACCTGGTTTCAAACAACGGGTTCATGTCTGACTCGTAGTTTAACTTCATGTTTGACCTGGCTTCAAATGACGGGTTCATGTCTGACTCGAAGTTTAGGTTCATGTTTGACCTGGTTTCAAACAACAGGTTCATGTCTGACTCGACGTTTAGGTTCATGTTTAACCTAGTTTCAAACAACGGGTTCATGTCTGACTCGAAGTTTAGGTTCATGTTTGACCTGGTTTCAAACAACGGGTTCATGTCTGACTCAAAGTTTAAGTTCATGTTTGACCTGGCTTCGAATGACGGGTTCATGTCTGACTCGACGTTTAGGATCATGTTTGACCTGGTTTCAAACAACGGGTTCATGTCTGACTCGAAGTTTAGGTTCATGTTTGACCTGGTTCAAACAACGGGTTCATGTCTGACTCGAAGTTTAGTTTCTTGTTTGACCTGAGTTCCAACAACGAGTTCATGTCTGACTCGAAGTTTAGGTTCATGTTTGACCTGGTTTCAAACAAAGGGTTCATGTCTGACTCGAAGTTTAGGTTCATGTTTGACCTGGTTTCAAACAACGGGTTCATGTCTGACTTGATGTTTAGGTTAATGTTTGTCCTGGTTTCAAACAACGGCTTCATGTCTGACTCGAAGTTTAGGTTCATGTTTGACCTAGTTTCAAACAACGGGTTCATGTCTGACTCGAAGTTTAGGTTCATGTTTGACCTGGTTTCAAACAACGGGTTCATGTCTGACTCAAAGTTTAAGTTCATGTTTGACCTGGCTTCGAATGACGGGTTCATGTCTGACTCGACGTTTAGGATCATGTTTGACCTGGTTTCAAACAACGGGTTCATGTCTGACTCGAAGTTTAGGTTCATGTTTGACCTTGTTTCAAACGACGGGTTCATGTCTGACTCGATGTTTAGGTTCATGTTTGACCTGGTTTCAAACAACGGGTTCATGTCTGACTCGGAGTTTAGGTTCATGTTTGACCTAGTTTCAAACAACGGGTTCATGTCTGACTCGAAGTTTAGGTTCATGTTTGACCTGGTTTCAAACAACGGGTTCATGTCTGACTTGATGTTTAGGTTAATGTTTGTCCTGGTTTCAAACAACGGCTTCATGTCTGACTCGAAGTTTAGGTTCATGTTTGACCTAGTTTCAAACAACGGGTTCATGTCTGACTCGAAGTCTAGGTTCATGTTTGACCTGGTTTCAAACAACGGGTTCATGTCTGACTCGAAGTTTAACTTCATGTTTGACCTGGCTTCAAATGACGGGTTCATGTCTGACTCGAAGTTTAGGTTCATGTTTGACCTTGTTTCAAACGACGGGTTCATGTCTGACTCGATGTTTAGGTTCATGTTTGACCTGGTTTCAAACAACGGGTTCATGTCTGACTCGGAGTTTAGGATCATGTTTGACCTAGTTTCAAACAACGGGTTCATGTTTGATTCGAAGTTTAGGTTCATGTTTGACCTGGTTTCAAACAACGGGTTCATATCTGACTCGAAGTTTAGTTTCTTGTTTGACCTGAGTTCCAACAACGGGTTCATGTCTGACTCGAAGTTTAGGTTCATGTTTGACCTGGTTTCAAACAAAGGGTTCATGTCTGACTCGAAGTTTAGGTTCATGTTTGACCTGGTTTCAAACAACGGGTTCATGTCTGACTTGATGTTTAGGTTAATATTTGTCCTGGTTTCAAACAACGGCTTCATGTCTGACTCGAAGTTTAGGTTCATGTTTGACCTAGTTTCAAACAACGGGTTCATGTCTGACTCGAAGTCTAGGTTCATGTTTGACCTGGTTTCAAACAACGGGTTCATGTCTGACTCGAAGTTTAAGTTCATGTTTGACCTGACTTCAAATGACGGATTCATGTCTGACTCAAAGTTTAGGTTCATGTTTGACCTGGTTTAAAACAACAGGTTCATGTCTGACTCAAAGTTTAGGTTCATGTTTGACCTGGTTTCAAACAACGGGTTCATGTCTGACTCAAAGTTTAAGTTCATGTTTGACCTGACTTCAAATGACGGGTTCATGTCTGACTCGAAGTTTAGGTTCATGTTTGACCTGGTTTAAAACAACAGGTTCATGTCTGACTCGAAGTTTAGGTTCATGTTTGACCTGGTTTCAAACAACGGGTTCATGTCTGACTCGAAGTTTAGGTTCATGTTTGACCTGGTTTCAAACAACGGGTTCATGTCTGACTCGAAGTTTAGGTTCAGGTTTGACCTGGTTTTAAACGACGGGTTCATGTCTGACTCAAAGTTTAAGTTCATGTTTGACCTGACTTCAAATGACGGGTTCATGTCTGACTCGAAGTTTAGGTTCATGTTTGACCTGGTTTAAAACAACAGGTTCATGTCTGACTCGAAGTTTAGGTTCATGTTTGACCTGGTTTCAAACAACGGGTTCATGTCTGACTCGAAGTTTAGGTTCATGTTTGACCTGGTTTCAAACAACGGGTTCATGTCTGACTCGAAGTTTAGGTTCAGGTTTGACCTGGTTTTAAACGACGGGTTCATGTCTGACTCAAAGTTTAAGTTCATGTTTGACCTGACTTCAAATGACGGGTTCATGTCTGACTCGAAGTTTAGGTTCATGTTTGACCTGGTTTAAAACAACAGGTTCATGTCTGAATCGAAGTTTAGGTTCATGTTTGACCTGGTTTCAAACAACGGGTTCATGTCTGACTCAAAGTTTAGGTTCATGTTTGACCTGGTTTCAAACAACGGGTTCATGTCTGACTCAAAGTTTAAGTTCATGTTTGACCTGACTTCAAATGACGGGTTCATGTCTGACTCGAAGTTTAGGTTCATGTTTGACCTGGTTTAAAACAACAGGTTCATGTCTGACTCGAAGTTTAGGTTCATGTTTGACCTGGTTTCAAACAACGGGTTCATGTCTGACTCGAAGTTTAGGTTCATGTTTGACCTGGTTTCAAACAACGGGTTCATGTCTGACTCGAAGTTTAGGTTCAGGTTTGACCTGGTTTTAAACGACGGGTTCATGTCTGATCAAAGTTTAAGTTCATGTTTGACCTGACTTCAAATGACGGGTTCATGTCTGACTCGAAGTTTAGGTTCATGTTTGACCTGGTTTAAAACAACAGGTTCATGTCTGACTCGAAGTTTAGGTTCATGTTTGACCTGGTTTAAAACAACAGGTTCATGTCTGACTCGAAGTTTAGGTTCATGTTTGACCTGGTTTCAAACAACAGGTTCATGTCTGACTCGACGTTTAGGTTCATGTTTAACCTAGTTTCAAACAACGGGTTCATGTATGACTCGAAGTTTAGGTTCATGTTTGACCTGGTTTCAAACAACGGGTTCATGTCTGACTCAAAGTTTAAGTTCATGTTTGACCTGGCTTCGAATGACGGGTTCATGTCTGACTCGACGTTTAGGATCATGTTTGACCTGGTTTCAAACAACGGGTTCATGTCTGACTCGAAGTTTAGGTTCATGTTTGACCTTGTTTCAAACGACGGGTTCATGTCTGACTCGATGTTTAGGTTCATGTTTGACCTGGTTTCAAACAACGGGTTCATGTCTGACTCGGAGTTTAGGTTCATGTTTGACCTAGTTTTAAACAACGGGTTCATGTTTGATTCGAAGTTTAGGTTCATGTTTGACCTGGTTTCAAACAACGGGTTCATATCTGACTCGAAGTTTAGTTTCTTGTTTGACCTGAGTTCCAACAACGGGTTCATGTCTGACTCGAAGTTTAGGTTCATGTTTGACCTGGTTTCAAACAAAGGGTTCATGTCTGACTCGAAGTTTAGGTTCATGTTTGACCTGGTTTCAAACAACGGGTTCATGTCTGACTTGATGTTTAGGTTAATATTTGTCCTGGTTTCAAACAACGGCTTCATGTCTGACTCGAAGTTTAGGTTCATGTTTGACCTAGTTTCAAACAACGGGTTCATGTCTGACTCGAAGTCTAGGTTCATGTTTGACCTGGTTTCAAACAACGGGTTCATGTCTGACTCGAAGTTTAAGTTCATGTTTGACCTGACTTCAAATGACGGATTCATGTCTGACTCAAAGTTTAGGTTCATGTTTGACCTGGTTTAAAACAACAGGTTCATGTCTGACTCAAAGTTTAGGTTCATGTTTGACCTGGTTTCAAACAACGGGTTCATGTCTGACTCAAAGTTTAAGTTCATGTTTGACCTGACTTCAAATGACGGGTTCATGTCTGACTCGAAGTTTAGGTTCATGTTTGACCTGGTTTAAAACAACAGGTTCATGTCTGACTCGAAGTTTAGGTTCATGTTTGACCTGGTTTCAAACAACGGGTTCATGTCTGACTCGAAGTTTAGGTTCATGTTTGACCTGGTTTCAAACAACGGGTTCATGTCTGACTCGAAGTTTAGGTTCAGGTTTGACCTGGTTTTAAACGACGGGTTCATGTCTGACTCAAAGTTTAAGTTCATGTTTGACCTGACTTCAAATGACGGGTTCATGTCTGACTCGAAGTTTAGGTTCATGTTTGACCTGGTTTAAAACAACAGGTTCATGTCTGACTCGAAGTTTAGGTTCATGTTTGACCTGGTTTCAAACAACGGGTTCATGTCTGACTCGAAGTTTAGGTTCATGTTTGACCTGGTTTCAAACAACGGGTTCATGTCTGACTCGAAGTTTAGGTTCAGGTTTGACCTGGTTTTAAACGACGGGTTCATGTCTGACTCAAAGTTTAAGTTCATGTTTGACCTGACTTCAAATGACGGGTTCATGTCTGACTCGAAGTTTAGGTTCATGTTTGACCTGGTTTAAAACAACAGGTTCATGTCTGAATCGAAGTTTAGGTTCATGTTTGACCTGGTTTCAAACAACGGGTTCATGTCTGACTCAAAGTTTAGGTTCATGTTTGACCTGGTTTCAAACAACGGGTTCATGTCTGACTCAAAGTTTAAGTTCATGTTTGACCTGACTTCAAATGACGGGTTCATGTCTGACTCGAAGTTTAGGTTCATGTTTGACCTGGTTTAAAACAACAGGTTCATGTCTGACTCGAAGTTTAGGTTCATGTTTGACCTGGTTTCAAACAACGGGTTCATGTCTGACTCGAAGTTTAGGTTCATGTTTGACCTGGTTTCAAACAACGGGTTCATGTCTGACTCGAAGTTTAGGTTCAGGTTTGACCTGGTTTTAAACGACGGGTTCATGTCTGATCAAAGTTTAAGTTCATGTTTGACCTGACTTCAAATGACGGGTTCATGTCTGACTCGAAGTTTAGGTTCATGTTTGACCTGGTTTAAAACAACAGGTTCATGTCTGACTCGAAGTTTAGGTTCATGTTTGACCTGGTTTAAAACAACAGGTTCATGTCTGACTCGAAGTTTAGGTTCATGTTTGACCTGGTTTCAAACAACAGGTTCATGTCTGACTCGACGTTTAGGTTCATGTTTAACCTAGTTTCAAACAACGGGTTCATGTCTGACTCGAAGTTTAGGTTCATGTTTGACCTGGTTTCAAACAACGGGTTCATGTCTGACTCAAAGTTTAAGTTCATGTTTGACCTGGCTTCGAATGACGGGTTCATGTCAGACTCGACGTTTAGGATCATGTTTGACCTGGTTTCAAACAACGGGTTCATGTCTGACTCGAAGTTTAGGTTCATGTTTGACCTTGTTTCAAACGACGGGTTCATGTCTGACTCGATGTTTAGGTTCATGTTTGACCTGGTTTCAAACAACAGGTTCATGTCTGACTCGGAGTTTAGGATCATGTTTGACCTAGTTTCAAACAACGGGTTCATGTTTGATTCGAAGTTTAGGTTCATGTTTGACCTGGTTTCAAACAACGGGTTCATATCTGACTCGAAGTTTAGTTTCTTGTTTGACCTGAGTTCCAACAACGGGTTCATGTCTGACTCGAAGTTTAGGTTCATGTTTGACCTGGTTTCAAACAAAGGGTTCATGTCTGACTCGAAGTTTAGGTTCATGTTTGACCTGGTTTCAAACAACGGGTTCATGTCTGACTTGATGTTTAGGTTAATGTTTGTCCTGGTTTCAAACAACGGCTTCATGTCTGACTCGAAGTTTAGGTTCATGTTTGACCTAGTTTCAAACAACGGGTTCATGTCTGACTCGAAGTCTAGGTTCATGTGTGACCTGGTTTCAAACAACGGGTTCATGTCTGACTCGAAGTTTAAGTTCATGTTTGACCTGACTTCAAATGACGGGTTAATGTCTGACTCGAAGTTTAGGTTCATGTTTGACCTGGTTTAAAACAACAGGTTCATGTCTGACTCGAAGTTTAGGTTCATGTTTGACCTGGTTTCAAACAACGGGTTCATGTTTGACTCGAAGTTTAGGTTCAGGTTTGACCTGGTTTTAAACGACGGGTTCATGTCTGACTCGAAGTTTAGGTTCATGTTTGACCTGGTTCAAATGACGGGTTCATGTCTGACTTGATGTTTAGGTTCATGTTTGTCCTGGTTTCAATCAACGGGTTCATGTCTGACTCAAAGTTTAGGTTCATGTTTGACCTGGTTTCAAACAACGGGTTCATGTCTGACTCAAAGTCTAGGTTCATGTTTGACCTGGTTTCAAACAACGGGTTCATGTCTGACTCGAAGTTTAACTTCATGTTTGACCTGGCTTCAAATGACGGGTTCATGTCTGACTCGAAGTTTAGGTTCATGTTTGACCTGGTTTCAAACAACAGGTTCATGTCTGACTCGACGTTTAGGTTCATGTTTAACCTAGTTTCAAACAACGGGTTCATGTCTGACTCGAAGTTTAGGTTCATGTTTGACCTGGTTTCAAACAACGGGTTCATGTCTGACTCAAAGTTTAAGTTCATGTTTGACCTGGCTTCGAATGACGGGTTCATGTCTGACTCGACGTTTAGGATCATGTTTGACCTGGTTTCAAACAACGGGTTCATGTCTGACTCGAAGTTTAGGTTCATGTTTGACCTGGTTTCAAACAACGGGTTCATGTCTGACTCGAAGTTTAGTTTCTTGTTTGACCTGAGTTCCAACAACGAGTTCATGTCTGACTCGAAGTTTAGGTTCATGTTTGACCTGGTTTCAAACAAAGGGTTCATGTCTGACTCGAAGTTTAGGTTCATGTTTGACCTGGTTTCAAACAACGGGTTCATGTCTGACTTGATGTTTAGGTTAAAGTTTGTCCTGGTTTCAAACAACGGCTTCATGTCTGACTCGAAGTTTAGGTTCATGTTTGACCTAGTTTCAAACAACGGGTTCATGTCTGACTCGAAGTCTAGGTTCATGTTTGACCTGGTTTCAAACAACGGGTTCATGTCTGACTCGAAGTTTAAGTTCATGTTTGACCTGACTTCAAATGACGGGTTCATGTCTGACTCGAAGTTTAGGTTCATGTTTGACCTGGTTTAAAACAACAGGTTCATGTCTGACTCGAAGTTTAGGTTCATGTTTGACCTGGTTTCATACAACGGGTTCATGTCTGACTCGAAGTTTAGGTTCAGGTTTGACCTGGTTTTAAACGACGGGTTCATGTCTGACTCGAAGTTTAGGTTTATGTTTGACCTGGTTCAAATGACGGGTTCATGTCTGACTTGATGTTTAGGTTCATGTTTGTCCTGGTTTCAATCAACGGGTTCATGTCTGACTCAAAGTTTAGGTTCATGTTTGACCTGGTTTCAAACAACGGGTTCATGTCTGACTCAAAGTCTAGGTTCATGTTTGACCTGGTTTCAAACAACGGGTTCATGTCTGACTCGAAGTTTAACTTCATGTTTGACCTGGCTTCAAATAACGGGTTCATGTCTGACTCGAAGTTTAGGTTCATGTTTGACCTGGTTTCAAACAACAGGTTCATGTCTGACTCGACGTTTAGGTTCATGTTTAACCTAGTTTCAAACAACGGGTTCATGTCTGACTCGAAGTTTAGGTTCATGTTTGACCTGGTTTCAAACAACAGGTTCATGTCTGACTCAAAGTTTAAGTTCATGTTTGACCTGGCTTCGAATGACGGGTTCATGTTTGACTCGACGTTTAGGATCATGTTTGACCTGGTTTCAAACAACGGGTTCATGTCTGACTCGAAGTTTAGGTTCATGTTTGACCTTGTTTCAAACGACGGGTTCATGTCTGACTCGATGTTTAGGTTCATGTTTGACCTGGTTTCAAACAACGGGTTCATGTCTGACTCGGAGTTTAGGATCATGTTTGACCTAGTTTCAAACAACGGGTTCATGTTTGATTCGAAGTTTAGGTTCATGTTTGACCTGGTTTCAAACAACGGGTTCATATCTGACTCGAAGTTTAGTTTCTTGTTTGACCTGAGTTCCAACAACGGGTTCATGTCTGACTCGAAGTTTAGGTTCATGTTTGACCTGGTTTCAAACAAAGGGTTCATGTCTGACTCGAAGTTTAGGTTCATGTTTGACCTGGTTTCAAACAACGGGTTCATGTCTGACTTGATGTTTAGGTTAATGTTTGTCCTGGTTTCAAACAACGGCTTCATGTCTGACTCGAAGTTTAGGTTCATGTTTGACCTAGTTTCAAACAACGGGTTCATGTCTGACTCGAAGTCTAGGTTCATGTGTGACCTGGTTTCAAACAACGGGTTCATGTCTGACTCGAAGTTTAAGTTCATGTTTGACCTGACTTCAAATGACGGGTTCATGTCTGACTCGAAGTTTAGGTTCATGTTTGACCTGGTTTAAAACAACAGGTTCATGTCTGACTCGAAGTTTAGGTTCATGTTTGACCTGGTTTCAAACAACGGGTTCATGTTTGACTCGAAGTTTAGGTTCAGGTTTGACCTGGTTTTAAACGACGGGTTCATGTCTGACTCGAAGTTTAGGTTCATGTTTGACCTGGTTCAAATGACGGGTTCATGTCTGACTTGATGTTTAGGTTCATGTTTGTCCTGGTTTCAATCAACGGGTTCATGTCTGACTCAAAGTTTAGGTTCATGTTTGACCTGGTTTCAAACAACGGGTTCATGTCTGACTCAAAGTCTAGGTTCATGTTTGACCTGGTTTCAAACAACGGGTTCATGTCTGACTCGAAGTTTAACTTCATGTTTGACCTGGCTTCAAATGACGGGTTCATGTCTGACTCGAAGTTTAGGTTCATGTTTGACCTGGTTTCAAACAACAGGTTCATGTCTGACTCGACGTTTAGGTTCATGTTTAACCTAGTTTCAAACAACGGGTTCATGTCTGACTCGAAGTTTAGGTTCATGTTTGACCTGGTTTCAAACAACGGGTTCATGTCTGACTCAAAGTTTAAGTTCATGTTTGACCTGGCTTCGAATGACGGGTTCATGTCTGACTCGACGTTTAGGATCATGTTTGACCTGGTTTCAAACAACGGGTTCATGTCTGACTCGAAGTTTAGGTTCATGTTTGACCTGGTTTCAAACAACGGGTTCATGTCTGACTCGAAGTTTAGTTTCTTGTTTGACCTGAGTTCCAACAACGAGTTCATGTCTGACTCGAAGTTTAGGTTCATGTTTGACCTGGTTTCAAACAAAGGGTTCATGTCTGACTCGAAGTTTAGGTTCATGTTTGACCTGGTTTCAAACAACGGGTTCATGTCTGACTTGATGTTTAGGTTAAAGTTTGTCCTGGTTTCAAACAACGGCTTCATGTCTGACTCGAAGTTTAGGTTCATGTTTGACCTAGTTTCAAACAACGGGTTCATGTCTGACTCGAAGTCTAGGTTCATGTTTGACCTGGTTTCAAACAACGGGTTCATGTCTGACTCGAAGTTTAAGTTCATGTTTGACCTGACTTCAAATGACGGGTTCATGTCTGACTCGAAGTTTAGGTTCATGTTTGACCTGGTTTAAAACAACAGGTTCATGTCTGACTCGAAGTTTAGGTTCATGTTTGACCTGGTTTCATACAACGGGTTCATGTCTGACTCGAAGTTTAGGTTCAGGTTTGACCTGGTTTTAAACGACGGGTTCATGTCTGACTCGAAGTTTAGGTTTATGTTTGACCTGGTTCAAATGACGGGTTCATGTCTGACTTGATGTTTAGGTTCATGTTTGTCCTGGTTTCAATCAACGGGTTCATGTCTGACTCAAAGTTTAGGTTCATGTTTGACCTGGTTTCAAACAACGGGTTCATGTCTGACTCAAAGTCTAGGTTCATGTTTGACCTGGTTTCAAACAACGGGTTCATGTCTGACTCGAAGTTTAACTTCATGTTTGACCTGGCTTCAAATAACGGGTTCATGTCTGACTCGAAGTTTAGGTTCATGTTTGACCTGGTTTCAAACAACAGGTTCATGTCTGACTCGACGTTTAGGTTCATGTTTAACCTAGTTTCAAACAACGGGTTCATGTCTGACTCGAAGTTTAGGTTCATGTTTGACCTGGTTTCAAACAACAGGTTCATGTCTGACTCAAAGTTTAAGTTCATGTTTGACCTGGCTTCGAATGACGGGTTCATGTTTGACTCGACGTTTAGGATCATGTTTGACCTGGTTTCAAACAACGGGTTCATGTCTGACTCGAAGTTTAGGTTCATGTTTGACCTTGTTTCAAACGACGGGTTCATGTCTGACTCGATGTTTAGGTTCATGTTTGACCTGGTTTCAAACAACGGGTTCATGTCTGACTCGGAGTTTAGGATCATGTTTGACCTAGTTTCAAACAACGGGTTCATGTTTGATTCGAAGTTTAGGTTCATGTTTGACCTGGTTTCAAACAACGGGTTCATATCTGACTCGAAGTTTAGTTTCTTGTTTGACCTGAGTTCCAACAACGGGTTCATGTCTGACTCGAAGTTTAGGTTCATGTTTGACCTGGTTTCAAACAAAGGGTTCATGTCTGACTCGAAGTTTAGGTTCATGTTTGACCTGGTTTCAAACAACGGGTTCATGTCTGACTTGATGTTTAGGTTAATGTTTGTCCTGGTTTCAAACAACGGCTTCATGTCTGACTCGAAGTTTAGGTTCATGTTTGACCTAGTTTCAAACAACGGGTTCATGTCTGACTCGAAGTCTAGGTTCATGTGTGACCTGGTTTCAAACAACGGGTTCATGTCTGACTCGAAGTTTAAGTTCATGTTTGACCTGACTTCAAATGACGGGTTCATGTCTGACTCGAAGTTTAGGTTCATGTTTGACCTGGTTTAAAACAACAGGTTCATGTCTGACTCGAAGTTTAGGTTCATGTTTGACCTGGTTTCAAACAACGGGTTCATGTTTGACTCGAAGTTTAGGTTCAGGTTTGACCTGGTTTTAAACGACGGGTTCATGTCTGACTCGAAGTTTAGGTTCATGTTTGACCTGGTTCAAATGACGGGTTCATGTCTGACTTGATGTTTAGGTTCATGTTTGTCCTGGTTTCAATCAACGGGTTCATGTCTGACTCAAAGTTTAGGTTCATGTTTGACCTGGTTTCAAACAACGGGTTCATGTCTGACTCAAAGTCTAGGTTCATGTTTGACCTGGTTTCAAACAACGGGTTCATGTCTGACTCGAAGTTTAACTTCATGTTTGACCTGGCTTCAAATGACGGGTTCATGTCTGACTCGAAGTTTAGGTTCATGTTTGACCTGGTTTCAAACAACAGGTTCATGTCTGACTCGACGTTTAGGTTCATGTTTAACCTAGTTTCAAACAACGGGTTCATGTCTGACTCGAAGTTTAGGTTCATGTTTGACCTGGTTTCAAACAACGGGTTCATGTCTGACTCAAAGTTTAAGTTCATGTTTGACCTGGCTTCGAATGACGGGTTCATGTCTGACTCGACGTTTAGGATCATGTTTGACCTGGTTTCAAACAACGGGTTCATGTCTGACTCGAAGTTTAGGTTCATGTTTGACCTGGTTTCAAACAACGGGTTCATGTCTGACTCGAAGTTTAGTTTCTTGTTTGACCTGAGTTCCAACAACGAGTTCATGTCTGACTCGAAGTTTAGGTTCATGTTTGACCTGGTTTCAAACAAAGGGTTCATGTCTGACTCGAAGTTTAGGTTCATGTTTGACCTGGTTTCAAACAACGGGTTCATGTCTGACTTGATGTTTAGGTTAAAGTTTGTCCTGGTTTCAAACAACGGCTTCATGTCTGACTCGAAGTTTAGGTTCATGTTTGACCTAGTTTCAAACAACGGGTTCATGTCTGACTCGAAGTCTAGGTTCATGTTTGACCTGGTTTCAAACAACGGGTTCATGTCTGACTCGAAGTTTAAGTTCATGTTTGACCTGACTTCAAATGACGGGTTCATGTCTGACTCGAAGTTTAGGTTCATGTTTGACCTGGTTTAAAACAACAGGTTCATGTCTGACTCGAAGTTTAGGTTCATGTTTGACCTGGTTTCATACAACGGGTTCATGTCTGACTCGAAGTTTAGGTTCAGGTTTGACCTGGTTTTAAACGACGGGTTCATGTCTGACTCGAAGTTTAGGTTTATGTTTGACCTGGTTCAAATGACGGGTTCATGTCTGACTTGATGTTTAGGTTCATGTTTGTCCTGGTTTCAATCAACGGGTTCATGTCTGACTCAAAGTTTAGGTTCATGTTTGACCTGGTTTCAAACAACGGGTTCATGTCTGACTCAAAGTCTAGGTTCATGTTTGACCTGGTTTCAAACAACGGGTTCATGTCTGACTCGAAGTTTAACTTCATGTTTGACCTGGCTTCAAATGACGGGTTCATGTCTGACTCGAAGTTTAGGTTCATGTTTGACCTGGTTTCAAACAACAGGTTCATGTCTGACTCGACGTTTAGGTTCATGTTTAACCTAGTTTCAAACAACGGGTTCATGTCTGACTCGAAGTTTAGGTTCATGTTTGACCTGGTTTCAAACAACAGGTTCATGTCTGACTCAAAGTTTAAGTTCATGTTTGACCTGGCTTCGAATGACGGGTTCATGTCTGACTCGACGTTTAGGATCATGTTTGACCTGGTTTCAAACAACGGGTTCATGTCTGACTCGAAGTTTAGTTTCTTGTTTGACCTGAGTTCCAACAACGAGTTCATGTCTGACTCGAAGTTTAGGTTCATGTTTGACCTGGTTTCAAACAAAGGGTTCATGTCTGACTCGAAGTTTAGGTTCATGTTTGACCTGGTTTCAAACAACGGGTTCATGTCTGACTTGATGTTTAGGTTAATGTTTGTCCTGGTTTCAAACAACGGCTTCATGTCTGACTCGAAGTTTAGGTTCATGTTTGACCTAGTTTCAAACAACGGGTTCATGTCTGACTCGAAGTCTAGGTTCATGTTTGACCTGGTTTCAAACAACGGGTTCATGTCTGACTCGAAGTTTAAGTTCATGTTTGACCTGACTTCAAACGACGGGTTCATGTCTAACTTGAAGTTTAGGTTCATGTTTGACCTGGTTTAAAACAACAGGTTCATGTCTGACTCGAAGTTTAGGTTCATGTTTGACCTGGTTTCATACAACGGGTTCATGTCTGACTCGAAGTTTAGGTTCAGGTTTGACCTGGTTTTAAACGACGTGTTCATGTCTGACTCGAAGTTTAGGTTTATGTTTGACCTGGTTCAAATGACGGGTTCATGTCTGACTTGATGTTTAGGTTCATGTTTGTCCTGGTTTCAATCAACGGGTTCATGTCTGACTCAAAGTTTAGGTTCATGTTTGACCTGGTTTCAAACAACGGGTTCATGTCTGACTCAAAGTCTAGGTTCATGTTTGACCTGGTTTCAAACAACGGGTTCATGTCTGACTCGAAGTTTAACTTCATGTTTGACCTGGCTTCAAATGACGGGTTCATGTCTGACTCGAAGTTTAGGTTCATGTTTGACCTGGTTTCAAACAACAGGTTCATGTCTGACTCGACGTTTAGGTTCATGTTTAACCTAGTTTCAAACAACGGGTTCATGTCTGACTCGAAGTTTAGGTTCATGTTTGACCTGGTTTCAAACAACAGGTTCATGTCTGACTCAAAGTTTAAGTTCATGTTTGACCTGGCTTCGAATGACGGGTTCATGTCTGACTCGACGTTTAGGATCATGTTTGACCTGGTTTCAAACAACGGGTTCATGTCTGACTCGAAGTTTAGGTTCATGTTTGACCTGGTTTCAAACAACGGGTTCATGTCTGACTCGAAGTTTAGTTTCTTGTTTGACCTGAGTTCCAACAACGAGTTCATGTCTGACTCGAAGTTTAGGTTCATGTTTGACCTGGTTTCAAACAAAGGGTTCATGTCTGACTCGAAGTTTAGGTTCATGTTTGACCTGGTTTCAAACAACGGGTTCATGTCTGACTTGATGTTTAGGTTAATGTTTGTCCTGGTTTCAAACAACGGCTTCATGTCTGACTCGAAGTTTAGGTTCATGTTTGACCTAGTTTCAAACAACGGGTTCATGTCTGACTCGAAGTCTAGGTTCATGTTTGACCTGGTTTCAAACAACGGGTTCATGTCTGACTCGAAGTTTAAGTTCATGTTTGACCTGACTTCAAATGACGGGTTCATGTCTGACTCGAAGTTTAGGTTCATGTTTGACCTGGTTTAAAACAACAGGTTCATGTCTGACTCGAAGTTTAGGTTCATGTTTGACCTGGTTTCAAACAACTGGTTCATGTCTGACTCGAAGTTTAGGTTCAGGTTTGACCTGGTTTTAAACGACGGGTTCATGTCTGACTCGATGTTTAGGTTCATGTTTGACCTGGTTCAAATGACGGGTTCATGTCTGACTTGATGTTTAGGTTCATGTTTGTCCTGGTTTCAATCAACGGGTTCATGTCTGACTCAAAGTTTAGGTTCATGTTTGACCTGGTTTCAAACAACGGGTTCATGTCTGACTCAAAGTCTAGGTTCATGTTTGACCTGGTTTCAAACAACGGGTTCATGTCTGACTCGAAGTTTAACTTCATGTTTGACCTGGCTTCAAATGACGGGTTCATGTCTGACTCGAAGTTTAGGTTCATGTTTGACCTGGTTTCAAACAGCAGGTTCATGTCTGACTCGACGTTTAGGTTCATGTTTAACCTAGTTTCAAACAACGGGTTCATGTCTGACTCGAAGTTTAGGTTCATGTTTGACCTGGTTTCAAACAACGGGTTCATGTCTGACTCAAAGTTTAAGTTCATGTTTGACCTGGCTTCGAATGACGGGTTCATGTCTGACTCGACGTTTAGGTTCAGGTTTGACCTGGTTTTAAACGACGGGTTCATGTCTGACTCAAAGTTTAAGTTCATGTTTGACCTGACTTCAAATGACGGGTTCATGTCTGACTCGAAGTTTAGGTTCATGTTTGACCTGGTTTCAAACAACAGGTTCATGTCTGACTCGACGTTTAGGTTCATGTTTAACCTAGTTTCAAACAACGGGTTCATGTCTGACTCGAAGTTTAGGTTCATGTTTGACCTGGTTTCAAACAACGGGTTCATGTCTGACTCAAAGTTTAAGTTCATGTTTGACCTGGCTTCGAATGACGGGTTCATGTCTGACTCGACGTTTAGGATCATGTTTGACCTGGTTTCCAACAACGGGTTCATGTCTGACTCGATGTTTAGGTTCATGTTTGACCTGGTTTCAAACAACGGGTTCATGTCTGACTCGGAGTTTAGGTTCATGTTTGACCTAGTTTCAAACAACGGGTTCATGTTTGATTCGAAGTTTAGGCTCATGTTTGACCTGGTTTCAAACAACGGGTTCATATCTGACTCGAAGTTTAGTTTCTTGTTTGACCTGAGTTCCAACAACGGGTTCATGTCTGACTCAAAGTTTAGGTTCATGTTTGACCTGGTTTCAAACAAAGGGTTCATGTCTGACTCGAAGTTTAGGTTCATGTTTGACCTGGTTTCAAACAACGGGTTCATGTCTGACTTTATGTTTAGGTTAATGTTTGTCCTGGTTTCAAACAACGGCTTCATGTCTGACTCGAAGTTTAGGTTCATGTTTGACCTAGTTTCAAACAACGGGTTCATGTCTGACTCGAAGTCTAGGTTCATGTTTGACCTGGTTTCAAACAACGGGTTCATGTCTGACTCGAAGTTTAAGTTCATGTTTGACCTGACTTCAAATGACGGGTTCATGTCTGACTCGAAGTTTAGGTTCATGTTTGACCTGGTTTGAAACAACAGGTTCATGTCTGACTCGAAGTTTAGGTTCATGTTTGACCTGGTTTCAAACAACGGGTTCATGTCTGACTCGAAGTTTAGGTTCAGGTTTGACCTGGTTTTAAACGACGGGTTCATGTCTGACTCGAAGTTTAGGTTCATGTTTGACCTGGTTCAAATGACGGGTTCATGTCTGACTTGATGTTTAGGTTCATGTTTGTCCTGGTTTCAATCAACGGGTTCATGTCTGACTCAAAGTTTAGGTTCATGTTTGACCTGGTTTCAAACAACGGGTTCATGTCTGACTCAAAGTCTAGGTTCATGTTTGACCTGGTTTCAAACAACGGGTTCATGTCTGACTCGAAGTTTAACTTCATGTTTGACCTGGCTTCAAATGACGGGTTCATGTCTGACTCGAAGTTTAGGTTCATGTTTGACCTAGTTTCAAACAACAGGTTCATGTCTGACTCGACGTTTAGGTTCATGTTTAACCTAGTTTCAAACAACGGGTTCATGTCTGACTCGAAGTTTAGGTTCATGTTTGACCTGGTTTCAAACAACGGGTTCATGTCTGACTCGAAGTTTAAGTTCATGTTTGACCTGGCTTCGAATGACGGGTTCATGTCTGACTCGACGTTTAGGATCATGTTTGACCTGGTTTAAAACAACAGGTTCATGTCTGACTCGAAGTTTAGGTTCATGTTTGACCTGGTTTCAAACAACGGGTTCATGTCTGACTCGAAGTTTAGGTTCAGGTTTGACCTGGTTTTAAACGACGGGTTCATGTCTGACTCGAAGTTTAGGTTCATGTTTGACCTGGTTCAAATGACGGGTTCATGTCTGACTTGATGTTTAGGTTCATGTTTGTCCTGGTTTCAATCAACGGGTTCATGTCTGACTCAAAGTTTAGGTTCATGTTTGACCTGCTTTCAAACAACGGGTTCATGTCTGACTCAAAGTCTAGGTTCATGTTTGACCTGGTTTCAAACAACGGGTTCATGTCTGACTCGAAGTTTAAGTTCATGTTTGACCTGACTTCAAATGACGGGTTCATGTCTGACTCTAAGTTTAGGTTCATGTTTGACCTGGTTTAAAACAACAGGTTCATGTCTGACTCGAAGTTTAGGTTCATGTTTGACCTGGTTTCAAACAACGGGTTCATGTCTGACTCAAAGTTTAGGTTCAGGTTTGACCTGGTTTTAAACGACAGGTTCATGTCTGACTCGAAGTTTAGGTTCATGTTTGACCTGGTTCAAATGACGGGTTCATGTCTGACTTGATGTTTAGGTTCATGTTTGTCCTGGTTTCAATCAACGGGTTCATGTCTGACTCAAAGTTTGGGTTCATGTTTGACCTGGTTTCAAACAACGGGTTCATGTCTGACTCAAAGTCTAGGTTCATGTTTGACCTGGTTTCAAACAACGGGTTCATGTCTGACTTGAAGTTTAACTTCATGTTTGACCTGGCTTCAAATGACGGGTTCATGTCTGACTCGAAGTTTAGGTTCATGTTTGACCTGGTTTCAAACAACAGGTTCATGTCTGACTCGACGTTTAGGTTCATGTTTAACCTAGTTTCAAACAACGGGTTCATGTCTGACTCGAAGTTTAGGTTCATGTTTTACCTGGTTTCAAACAACGGGTTCATGTCTGACTCAAAGTTTAAGTTCATGTTTGACCTGGCTTCGAATGACGGGTTCATGTCTGACTCGACGTTTAGGATCATGTTTGACCTGGTTTCAAACAACGGGTTCATGTCTGACTCGAAGTTTAGGTTCATGTTTGACCTTGTTTCAAACGACGGGTTCATGTCTGACTCGATGTTTAGGTTCATGTTTGACCTGGTTTCAAACAACGGGTTCATGTCTGACTCGGAGTTTAGGTTCATGTTTGACCTAGTTTTAAACAACGGGTTCATGTTTGATTCGAAGTTTAGGTTCATGTTTGTCCTGGTTTCAATCAACGGGTTCATGTCTGACTCAAAGTTTAGGTTCATGTTTGACCTGGTTTCAAACAACGGGTTCATGTCTGACTGAAAGTCTAGGTTCATGTTTGACCTGGTTTCAAACAACGGGTTCATGTCTGACTCGAAGTTTAACTTCATGTTTGACCTGGCTTCAAATGACGGGTTCATGTCTGACTCGAAGTTTAGGTTCATGTTTGACCTGGTTTCAAACAACAGGTTCATGTCTGACTCGACGTTTAGGTTCATGTTTAACCTAGTTTCAAACAACGGGTTCATGTCTGACTCGAAGTTTAGGTTCATGTTTGACCTGGTTTCAAACAACGGGTTCATGTCTGACTCAAAGTTTAAGTTCATGTTTGACCTGGCTTCGAATGACGGGTTCTTGTCTGACTCGACGTTTAGGATCATGTTTGACCTGGTTTCAAATAACGGGTTCATGTCTGACTCGAAGTATAGGTTCATGTTTGACCTTGTTTCAAACGACGGGTTCATGTCTGACTCGATGTTTAGGTTCATGTTTGACCTGGTTTCAAACAACGGGTTCATGTCTGACTCGGAGTTTAGGTTCATGTTTGACCTAGTTTCAAACAACGGGTTCATGTTTGATTCGAAGTTTAGGTTCATGTTTGACCTGGTTTCAAACAACGGGTTCATATCTGACTCGAAGTTTAGTTTCATATTTGACCTGAGTTCCAACAACGGGTTCATGTCTGACTCGAAGTTTAGGTTCATGTTTGACCTGGTTTCAAACAAAGGGTTCATGTCTGACTCGAAGTTTAGGTTCATGTTTGACCTGGTTTCAAACAACGGGTTCATGTCTGACTTGATGTTTAGGTTAATGTTTGTCCTGGTTTCAAACAACGGCTTCATGTCTGACTCGAAGTTTAGGTTCATGTTTGACCTAGTTTCAAACAACGGGTTCATGTCTGACTCGAAGTCTAGGTTCATGTTTGACCTGGTTTCAAACAACGGGTTCATGTCTGACTCGAAGTTTAAGTTCATGTTTGACCTGACTTCAAATGACGGGTTCATGTCTGACTCGAAGTTTAGGTTCATGTTTGACCTGGTTTAAAACAACAGGTTCATGTCTGACTCGAAGTTTAGGTTCATGTTTGACCTGGTTTCAAACAACGGGTTCATGTCTGACTCGAAGTTTAGGTTCAGGTTTGACCTGGTTTTAAACGACGGGTTCATGTCTGACTCGAAGTTTAGGTTCATGTTTGACCTGGTTCAAATGACGGGTTCATGTCTGACTTGATGTTTAGGTTCATGTTTGTCCTGGTTTCAATCAACGGGTTCATGTCTGACTCAAAGTTTAGGTTCATGTTTGACCTGGTTTCAAACAACGGGTTCATGTCTGACTCAAAGTCTAGGTTCATGTTTGACCTGGTTTCAAACAACGGGTTCATGTCTGACTCGAAGTTTAACTTCATGTTTGACCTGGCTTCAAATGACGGGTTCATGTCTGACTCGAAGTTTAGGTTCATGTTTGACCTGGTTTCAAACAACAGGTTCATGTCTGACTCGACGTTTAGGTTCATGTTTAACCTAGTTTCAAACAACGGGTTCATGTCTGACTCGAAGTTTAGGTTCATGTTTGACCTGGTTTCAAACAACGGGTTCATGTCTGACTCAAAGTTTAAGTTCATGTTTGACCTGGCTTCGAATGACGGGTTCATGTCTGACTCGACGTTTAGGATCATGTTTGACCTGGTTTAAAACAACAGGTTCATGTCTGACTCGAAGTTTAGGTTCATGTTTGACCTGGTTTCAAACAACGGGTTCATGTCTGACTCGAAGTTTAGGTTCAGGTTTGACCTGGTTTTAAACGACGGGTTCATGTCTGACTCGAAGTTTAGGTTCATGTTTGACCTGGTTCAAATGACGGGTTCATGTCTGACTTGATGTTTAGGTTCATGTTTGTCCTGGTTTCAATCAACGGGTTCATGTCTGACTCAAAGTTTAGGTTCATGTTTGACCTGGTTTCAAACAACGGGTTCATGTCTGACTCAAAGTCTAGGTTCATGTTTGACCTGGTTTCAAACAACGGGTTCATGTCTGACTCGAAGTTTAAGTTCATGTTTGACCTGACTTCAAATGACGGGTTCATGTCTGACTCGAAGTTTAGGTTCATGTTTGACCTGGTTTAAAACAACAGGTTCATGTCTGACTCGAAGTTTAGGTTCATGTTTGACCTGGTTTCAAACAACGGGTTCATGTCTGACTCGAAGTTTAGGTTCAGGTTTGACCTGGTTTTAAACGACAGGTTCATGTCTGACTCGAAGTTTAGGTTCATGTTTGACCTGGTTCAAATGACGGGTTCATGTCTGACTTGATGTTTAGGTTCATGTTTGTCCTGGTTTCAATCAACGGGTTCATGTCTGACTCAAAGTTTAGGTTCATGTTTGACCTGGTTTCAAACAACGGGTTCATGTCTGACTCAAAGTCTAGGTTCATGTTTGACCTGGTTTCAAACAACGGGTTCATGTCTGACTCGAAGTTTAACTTCATGTTTGACCTGGCTTCAAATGACGGGTTCATGTCTGACTCGAAGTTTAGGTTCATGTTTGACCTGGTTTCAAACAACAGGTTCATGTCTGACTCGACGTTTAGGTTCATGTTTAACCTAGTTTCAAACAACGGGTTCATGTCTGACTCGAAGTTTAGGTTCATGTTTTACCTGGTTTCAAACAACGGGTTCATGTCTGACTCAAAGTTTAAGTTCATGTTTGACCTGGCTTCGAATGACGGGTTCATGTCTGACTCGACGTTTAGGATCATGTTTGACCTGGTTTCAAACAACGGGTTCATGTCTGACTCGAAGTTTAGGTTCATGTTTGACCTTGTTTCAAACGACGGGTTCATATCTGACTCGATGTTTAGGTTCATGTTTGACCTGGTTTCAAACAACGGGTTCATGTCTGACTCGGAGTTTAGGTTCATGTTTGACCTAGTTTCAAACAACGGGTTCATGTTTGATTCGAAGTTTAGGTTCATGTTTGTCCTGGTTTCAATCAACGGGTTCATGTCTGACTCAAAGTTTAGGTTCATGTTTGACCTGGTTTCAAACAACGGGTTCATGTCTGACTCAAAGTCTAGGTTCATGTTTGACCTGGTTTCAAACAACGGGTTCATGTCTGACTCGAAGTTTAACTTCATGTTTGACCTGGCTTCAAATGACGGGTTCATGTCTGACTCGAAGTTTAGGTTCATGTTTGACCTGGTTTCAAACAACAGGTTCATGTCTGACTCGACGTTTAGGTTCATGTTTGACCTGGTTTCAAACAACGGGTTCATGTCTGACTCAAAGTTTAAGTTCATGTTTGACCTGGCTTCGAATGACGGGTTCATGTCTGACTCGACGTTTAGGATCATGTTTGACCTGGTTTCAAACAACGGGTTCATGTCTGACTCAAAGTTTAAGTTCATGTTTGACCTGGCTTCGAATGACGGGTTCATGTCTGACTCGACGTTTAGGATCATGTTTGACCTGGTTTCAAACAACGGGTTCATGTCTGACTCGAAGTTTAGGTTCATGTTTGACCTTGTTTCAAACGACGGGTTCATGTCTAACTCGATGTTTAGGTTCATGTTTGACCTAGTTTCAAACAACGGGTTCATGTCTGACTAGGAGTTCAGGTTCATGTTTGACCTAGTTTCAAACAACGGGTTCATGTTTGATTCGAAGTTTAGGTTCATGTTTGACCTGGTTTCAAACAACGGGTTCATATCTGACTCGAAGTTTAGTTTCTTGTTTGACCTGAGTTCCAACAACGGGTTCATGTCTGACTCGAAGTTTAGGTTCATGTTTGACCTGGTTTCAAACAAAGGGTTCATGTCTGACTCGAAGTTTAGGTTCATGTTTGACCTGGTTTCAAACAACGGGTTCATGTCTGACTTGATGTTTAGGTTAATGTTTGTCCTGGTTTCAAACAACGGCTTCATGTCTGACTCGAAGTTTAGGTTCATGTTTGACCTAGTTTCAAACAACGGGTTCATGTCTGACTCGAAGTCTAGGTTCATGTTTGACCTGGTTTCAAACAACGGGTTCATGTCTGACTCGAAGTTTAGGTTCATGTTTGACCTGGTTTCAAACAACGGGTTCATGTCTGACTCAAAGTCTAGGTTCATGTTTGACCTGGTTTCAAACAACGGGTTCATGTCTGACTCGAAGTTTAACTTCATGTTTGACCTGGCTTCAAATGACGGGTTCATGTCTGACTCGAAGTTTAGGTTCATGTTTGACCTGGTTTCAAACAACAGGTTCATGTCTGACTCGACGTTTAGGTTCATGTTTAACCTAGTTTCAAACAACGGGTTCATGTCTGACTCGAAGTTTAGGTTCATGTTTTACCTGGTTTCAAACAACGGGTTCATGTCTGACTCAAAGTTTAAGTTCATGTTTGACCTGGCTTCGAATGACGGGTTCATGTCTGACTCGACGTTTAGGATCATGTTTGACCTGGTTTCAAACAACGGGTTCATGTCTGACTCGAAGTTTAGGTTCATGTTTGACCTTGTTTCAAACGACGGGTTCATATCTGACTCGATGTTTAGGTTCATGTTTGACCTGGTTTCAAACAACGGGTTCATGTCTGACTCGGAGTTTAGGTTCATGTTTGACCTAGTTTCAAACAACGGGTTCATGTTTGATTCGAAGTTTAGGTTCATGTTTGTCCTGGTTTCAATCAACGGGTTCATGTCTGACTCAAAGTTTAGGTTCATGTTTGACCTGGTTTCAAACAACGGGTTCATGTCTGACTCAAAGTCTAGGTTCATGTTTGACCTGGTTTCAAACAACGGGTTCATGTCTGACTCGAAGTTTAACTTCATGTTTGACCTGGCTTCAAATGACGGGTTCATGTCTGACTCGAAGTTTAGGTTCATGTTTGACCTGGTTTCAAACAACAGGTTCATGTCTGACTCGACGTTTAGGTTCATCTTTGACCTGGTTTCAAACAACGGGTTCATGTCTGACTCAAAGTTTAAGTTCATGTTTGACCTGGCTTCGAATGACGGGTTCATGTCTGACTCGACGTTTAGGATCATGTTTGACCTGGTTTCAAACAACGGGTTCATGTCTGACTCAAAGTTTAAGTTCATGTTTGACCTGGCTTCGAATGACGGGTTCATGTCTGACTCGACGTTTAGGATCATGTTTGACCTGGTTTCAAACAACGGGTTCATGTCTGAGTCGAAGTTTAGGTTCATGTTTGACCTTGTTTCAAACGACGGGTTCATGTCTAACTCGATGTTTAGGTTCATGTTTGACCTGGTTTCAAACAACGGGTTCATGTCTGACTAGGAGTTCAGGTTCATGTTTGACCTAGTTTCAAACAACGGGTTCATGTTTGATTCGAAGTTTAGGTTCATGTTTGACCTGGTTTCAAACAACGGGTTCATATCTGACTCGAAGTTTAGTTTCTTGTTTGACCTGAGTTCCAACAACGGGTTCATGTCTGACTCGAAGTTTAGGTTCATGTTTGACCTGGTTTCAAACAAAGGGTTCATGTCTGACTCGAAGTTTAGGTTCATGTTTGACCTGGTTTCAAACAACGGGTTCATGTCTGACTTGATGTTTAGGTTAATGTTTGTCCTGGTTTCAAACAACGGCTTCATGTCTGACTCGAAGTTTAGGTTCATGTTTGACCTAGTTTCAAACAACGGGTTCATGTCTGACTCGAAGTCTAGGTTCATGTTTGACCTGGTTTCAAACAACGGGTTCATGTCTGACTCGAAGTTTAGGTTCATGTTTGACCTGGTTTCAAACAACGGGTTCATGTCTGACTCAAAGTCTAGGTTCATGTTTGACCTGGTTTCAAACAACGGGTTCATGTCTGACTCGAAGTTTAACTTCATGTTTGACCTGGCTTCAAATGACGGGTTCATGTCTGACTCGAAGTTTAGGTTCATGTTTGACCTGGTTTCAAACAACAGGTTCATGTCTGACTCGACGTTTAGGTTCATGTTTAACCTAGTTTCAAACAACGGGTTCATGTCTGACTCGAAGTTTAGGTTCATGTTTTACCTGGTTTCAAACAACGGGTTCATGTCTGACTCAAAGTTTAAGTTCATGTTTGACCTGGCTTCGAATGACGGGTTCATGTCTGACTCGACGTTTAGGATCATGTTTGACCTGGTTTCAAACAACGGGTTCATGTCTGACTCGAAGTTTAGGTTCATGTTTGACCTTGTTTCAAACGACGGGTTCATATCTGACTCGATGTTTAGGTTCATGTTTGACCTGGTTTCAAACAACGGGTTCATGTCTGACTCGGAGTTTAGGTTCATGTTTGACCTAGTTTCAAACAACGGGTTCATGTTTGATTCGAAGTTTAGGTTCATGTTTGTCCTGGTTTCAATCAACGGGTTCATGTCTGACTCAAAGTTTAGGTTCATGTTTGACCTGGTTTCAAACAACGGGTTCATGTCTGACTCAAAGTCTAGGTTCATGTTTGACCTGGTTTCAAACAACGGGTTCATGTCTGACTCGAAGTTTAACTTCATGTTTGACCTGGCTTCAAATGACGGGTTCATGTCTGACTCGAAGTTTAGGTTCATGTTTGACCTGGTTTCAAACAACAGGTTCATGTCTGACTCGACGTTTAGGTTCATGTTTGACCTGGTTTCAAACAACGGGTTCATGTCTGACTCAAAGTTTAAGTTCATGTTTGACCTGGCTTCGAATGACGGGTTCATGTCTGACTCGACGTTTAGGATCATGTTTGACCTGGTTTCAAACAACGGGTTCATGTCTGACTCAAAGTTTAAGTTCATGTTTGACCTGGCTTCGAATGACGGGTTCATGTCTGACTCGACGTTTAGGATCATGTTTGACCTGGTTTCAAACAACGGGTTCATGTCTGACTCGAAGTTTAGGTTCATGTTTGACCTTGTTTCAAACGACGGGTTCATGTCTAACTCGATGTTTAGGTTCATGTTTGACCTGGTTTCAAACAACGGGTTCATGTCTGACTAGGAGTTCAGGTTCATGTTTGACCTAGTTTCAAACAACGGGTTCATGTTTGATTCGAAGTTTAGGTTCATGTTTGACCTGGTTTCAAACAACGGGTTCATATCTGACTCGAAGTTTAGTTTCTTGTTTGACCTGAGTTCCAACAACGGGTTCATGTCTGACTCGAAGTTTAGGTTCATGTTTGACCTGGTTTCAAACAAAGGGTTCATGTCTGACTCGAAGTTTAGGTTCATGTTTGACCTGGTTTCAAACAACGGGTTCATGTCTGACTTGATGTTTAGGTTAATGTTTGTCCTGGTTTCAAACAACGGCTTCATGTCTGACTCGAAGTTTAGGTTCATGTTTGACCTAGTTTCAAACAACGGGTTCATGTCTGACTCGAAGTCTAGGTTCATGTTTGACCTGGTTTCAAACAACGGGTTCATGTCTGACTCGAAGTTTAAGTTCATGTTTGACCTGACTTCAAATGACGGGTTCATGTCTGACTCGAAGTTTAGGTTCATGTTTGACCTGGTTTAAAACAACAGGTACATGTCTGACTCGAAGTTTAGGTTCATGTTTGACCTGGTTTCAAACAACGGGTTCATGTCTGACTCGAAGTTTAGGTTCAGGTTTGACCTGGTTTTAAACGACGGGTTCATGTCTGACTCGAAGTTTAGGTTCATGTTTGACCTGGTTCAAATGACGGGTTCATGTCTGACTTGATGTTTAGGTTCATGTTTGTCCTGGTTTCAATCAACGGGTTCATGTCTGACTCAAAGTTTAGGTTCATGTTTGACCTGGTTTCAAATAACGGGTTCATGTCTGACTCAAAGTCTAGGTTCATGTTTGACCTGGTTTCAAACAACGGGTTCATGTCTGACTCGAAGTTTAAGTTCATGTTTGACCTGACTTCAAATGACGGGTTCATGTCTGACTCGAAGTTTAGGTTCATGTTTGACCTGGTTTAAAACAACAGGTTCATGTCTGACTCGAAGTTTAGGTTCATGTTTGACCTGGTTTCAAACAACGGGTTCATGTCTGACTCGAAGTTTAGGTTCAGGTTTGACCTGGTTTTAAACGACAGGTTCATGTCTGACTCGAAGTTTAGGTTCATGTTTGACCTGGTTCAAATGACGGGTTCATGTCTGACTTGATGTTTAGGTTCATGTTTGTCCCGGTTTCAATCAACGGGTTCATGTCTGACTCAAAGTTTAGGTTCATGTTTGACCTGGTTTCAAACAACGGGTTCATGTCTGACTCAAAGTCTAGGTTCATGTTTGACCTGGTTTCAAACAACGGGTTCATGTCTGACTCGAAGTTTAACTTCATGTTTGACCTGGCTTCAAATGACGGGTTCATGTCTGACTCGAAGTTTAGGTTCATCTTTGACCTGGTTTCAAACAACGGGTTCATGTCTGACTCAAAGTTTAAGTTCATGTTTGAGCTGGCTTCGAATGACGGGTTCATGTCTGACTCGACGTTTAGGATCATGTTTGACCTGGTTTCAAACAACGGGTTCATGTCTGACTCGAAGTTTAGGTTCATGTTTGACCTTGTTTCAAACGACGGGTTCATGTCTGACTCGATGTTTAGGTTCATGTTTGACCTGGTTTCAAACAACGGGTTCATGTCTGACTCGGAGTTTAGGTTCATGTTTGACCTAGTTTCAAACAACGGGTTCATGTTTGATTCGAAGTTTAGGTTCATGTTTGTCCTGGTTTCAATCAACGGGTTCATGTCTGACTCAAAGTTTAGGTTCATGTTTGACCTGGTTTCAAACAACGGGTTCATGTCTGACTCAAAGTCTAGGTTCATGTTTGACCTGGTTTCAAACAACGGGTTCATGTCTGACTCGAAGTTTAACTTCATGTTTGACCTGGCTTCAAATGACGGGTTCATGTCTGACTCGAAGTTTAGGTTCATGTTTGACCTGGTTTCAAACAACAGGTTCATGTCTGACTCGACGTTTAGGTTCATGTTTAACCTAGTTTCAAACAACGGGTTCATGTCTGACTCGAAGTTTAGGTTCATCTTTGACCTGGTTTCAAACAACGGGTTCATGTCTGACTCAAAGTTTAAGTTCATGTTTGACCTGGCTTCGAATGACGGGTTCATGTCTGACTCGACGTTTAGGATCATGTTTGACCTGGTTTCAAACAACGGGTTCATGTCTGACTCGAAGTTTAGGTTCATGTTTGACCTTGTTTCAAACGACGGGTTCATGTCTGACTCGATGTTTAGGTTCATGTTTGACCTGGTTTCAAACAACGGGTTCATGTCTGACTCGGAGTTTAGGTTCATGTTTGACCTAGTTTCAAACAACGGGTTCATGTTTGATTCGAAGTTTAGGTTCATGTTTGACCTGGTTTCAAACAACGGGGTCATATCTGACTCGAAGTTTAGTTTCTTGTTTGACCTGAGTTCCAACAACGGGTTCATGTCTGACTCGAAGTTTAGGTTCATGTTTGACCTGGTTTCAAACAAAGGGTTCATGTCTGACTCGAAGTTTAGGTTCATGTTTGACCTGGTTTCAAACAACGGGTTCATGTCTGACATGATGTTTAGGTTAATGTTTGTCCTGGTTTCAAACAACGGCTTTATGTCTGACTCGAAGTTTAGGTTCATGTTTGACCTAGTTTTAAACAACGGGTTCATGTCTGACTCGAAGTCTAGGTTCATGTTTGACATGGTTTCAAACAACGGGTTCATGTCTGACTCGAAGTTTAAGTTCATGTTTGACCTGACTTCAAATGACGGGTTCATGTCTGACTCGAAGTTTAGGTTCATGTTTGACCTAGTTTAAAACAACAGGTTCATGTCTGACTCGAAGTTTAGGTTCATGTTTGACCTGCTTTCAAACAACGGGTTCATGTCTGACTCGAAGTTTAGGTTCAGGTTTGACCTGGTTTTAAACGACGGGTTCATGTCTGACTCGAAGTTTAGGTTCATGTTTGACCTGGTTCAAATGACGGGTTCATGTCTGACTTGATGTTTAGGTTCATGTTTGTCCTGGTTTCAATCAACGGGTTCATGTCTGACTCAAAGTTTAGGTTCATGTTTGACCTGGTTTCAAACAACGGGTTCATGTCTGACTCAAAGTCTAGGTTCATGTTTGACCTGGTTTCAAACAACGGGTTCATGTCTGACTCGAAGTTTAACTTCATGTTTGACCTGGCTTCAAATGACGGGTTCATGTCTGACTCGAAGTTTAGGTTCATGTTTGACCTGGTTTCAAACAACAGGTTCATGTCTGACTCGACGTTTAGGTTCATGTTTAACCTAGTTTCAAACAACGGGTTCATGTCTGACTCGAAGTTTAGGTTCATGTTTGACCTGGTTTCAAACAACGGGTTCATGTCTGACTCGAAGTTTAGGTTCATGTTTGACCTGGTTCAAATGACGGGTTCATGTCTGACTTGATGTTTAGGTTCATGTTTGTCCTGGTTTCAATCAACGGGTTCATGTCTGACTCAAAGTTTAGGTTCATGTTTGACCTGGTTTCAAACAACGGGTTCATGTCTGACTCAAAGTCTAGGTTCATGTTTGACCTGGTTTCAAACAACGGGTTCATGTCTGACTCGAAGTTTAACTTCATGTTTGACCTGGCTTCAAATGACGGGTTCATGTCTGACTCGAAGTTTAGGTTCATGTTTGACCTGGTTTCAAACAACAGGTTCATGTCTGACTCGACGTTTAGGTTCATGTTTAACCTAGTTTCAAACAACGGGTTCATGTCTGACTCGAAGTTTAGGTTCATGTTTGACCTGGTTTCAAACAACGGGTTCATGTCTGACTCAAAATTTAAGTTCATGTTTGACCTGGCTTCGAATGACGGGTTCATGTCTGACTCGACGTTTAGGATCATGTTTGACCTGGTTTCAAACAACGGGTTCATGTCTGACTCGAAGTTTAGGTTCATGTTTGACCTTGTTTCAAACGACGGGTTCATGTCTGACTCGGAGTTTAGGTTCATGTTTGACCTAGTTTCAAACAACGGGTTCATGTTTGATTCGAAGTTTAGGTTCATGTTTGACCTGGTTTCAAACAACGGGTTCATATCTGACTCGAAGTTTAGTTTCTTGTTTGACCTGAGTTCCAACAACGGGTTCATGTCTGACTCGAAGTTTAGGTTCATGTTTGACCTGGTTTCAAACAACGGGTTCATGTCTGACATGATGTTTAGGTTAATGTTTTCCTGGTTTCAAACAACGGCTTTATGTCTGACTCGAAGTTTAGGTTCATGTTTGACCTAGTTTCAAACAACGGGTTCATGTCTGACTCGAAGTCTAGGTTCATGTTTGACCTGGTTTCAAACAACGGGTTCATGTCTGACTCGAAGTTTAAGTTCATGTTTGACCTGACTTCAAATGACGTGTTCATGTCTGACTCGAAGTTTAGGTTCATGTTTGACCTGGTTTAAAACAACAGGTTCATGTCTGACTCGAAGTTTAGGTTCATGTTTGACCTGCTTTCAAACAACGGGTTCATGTCTGACTCGAAGTTTAGGTTCAGGTTTGACCTGGTTTTAAACGACGGGTTCATGTCTGACTCGAAGTTTAGGTTCATGTTTGACCTGGTTCAAATGAAGGGTTCATGTCTGACTTGATGTTTAGGTTCATGTTTGTCCTGGTTTCAATCAACGGGTTCATGTCTGACTCAAAGTTTAGGTTCATGTTTGACCTGGTTTCAAACAACGGGTTCATGTCTGACTCAAAGTCTAGGTTCATGTTTGACCTGGTTTCAAACAACGGGTTCATGTCTGACTCGAAGTTTAACTTCATGTTTGACCTGGCTTCAAATGACGGGTTCATGTCTGACTCGAAGTTTAGGTTCATGTTTGACCTGGTTTCAAACAACAGGTTCATGTCTGACTCGACGTTTAGGTTCATGTTTAACCTAGTTTCAAACAACGGGTTCATGTCTGACTCGAAGTTTAGGTTCATGTTTGACCTGGTTTCAAACAACGGGTTCATGTCTGACTCGAAGTTTAGGTTCATGTTTGACCTGGTTCAAATGACGGGTTCATGTCTGACTTGATGTTTAGGTTCATGTTTGTCCTGGTTTCAATCAACGGGTTCATGTCTGACTCAAAGTTTAGGTTCATGTTTGACCTGGTTTCAAACAACGGGTTCATGTCTGACTCAAAGTCTAGGTTCATGTTTGACCTGGTTTCAAACAACGGGTTCATGTCTGACTCGAAGTTTAACTTCATGTTTGACCTGGCTTCAAATGACGGGTTCATGTCTGACTCGAAGTTTAGGTTCATGTTTGACCTGGTTTCAAACAACAGGTTCATGTCTGACTCGACGTTTAGGTTCATGTTTAACCTAGTTTCAAACAACGGGTTCATGTCTGACTCGAAGTTTAGGTTCATGTTTGACCTGGTTTCAAACAACGGGTTCATGTCTGACTCAAAGTTTAAGTTCATGTTTGACCTGGCTTCGAATGACGGGTTCATGTCTGACTCGACGTTTAGGATCATGTTTGACCTGGTTTCAAACAACGGGTTCATGTCTGACTCGAAGTTTAGGTTCATGTTTGACCTTGTTTCAAACGACGGGTTCATGTCTGACTCGATGTTTAGGTTCATGTTTGACCTGGTTTCAAACAACGGGTTCATGTCAGACTCGGAGTTTAGGTTCATGTTTGACCTAGTTTCAAACAACGGGTTCATGTTTGATTCGAAGTTTAGGTTCATGTTTGACCTGGTTTCAAACAACGGGTTCATATCTGACTCGAAGTTTAGTTTCTTGTTTGACCTGAGTTCCAACAACGGGTTCATGTCTGACTCGAAGTTTAGGTTCATGTTTGACCTGGTTTCAAACAAAGGGTTCATGTCTGACTCGAAGTTTAGGTTCATGTTTGACCTGGTTTCAAACAACGGGTTCATGTCTGACTTGATGTTTAGGTTAATGTTTGTCCTGGTTTGAAACAACGGCTTCATGTCTGACTCGAAGTTTAGGTTCATGTTTGACCTAGTTTCAAACAACGGGTTCATGTCTGACTCGAAGTCTAGGTTCATATTTGACCTGGTTTCAAACAACGGGTTCATGTCTGACTCGAAGTTTAACTTCATGTTTGACCTGGCTTCAAATGACGGGTTCATGTCTGACTCGAAGTTTAGGTTCATGTTTGACCTGGTTTCAAACAACAGGTTCATGTCTGACTCGACGTTTAGGTTCATGTTTAACCTAGTTTCAAACAACGGGTTCATGTCTGACTTGATGTTTAGGTTAATGTTTGTCCTGGTTTCAAACAACGGCTTCATGTCTGACTCGAAGTTTAGGTTCATGTTTGACCTGGTTTCAAACAACAGGTTTATGTCTGACTCGACGTTTAGGTTCATGTTTAACCTAGTTTCAAACAACGGGTTCATGTCTGACTCAAAGTTTAGGTTCAGGTTTGACCTGGTTTCAAACGATGGGTTCATGTCTGACTCGAAGCTTAGGTTCATGTTTAACCTGGTTCAAATGACGGGTTCATGTCTGACTCGAAGTTTAGGTTCATGTTTGACCTGGTTTCAAACAACTGGTTCATGTCTGACTCGAAGTTTAGTTTCATGTTTGACCTGAGTTCCAACAACGGGTTAATGTCTGACTCGAAGTTTAGGTTCATGTTTGACCTGGTTTCAAACGACGGGTTCATGTCTGACTTGAAGTTTAGGTTCATGTTTGTCCTGGTTTCAAACTGTAATACCCCAAAATTTGCTCTTCCCTTTTGGCATCATAGCATGGCATTATCATTTATCATATCATATCCATCTCATTAGCATTGCATTGCATTTAACATAGAAAAATGAAGCATGGCATCCTTCTTACCATCAGGGCATGTGATCAGGTGGAAGGTGGACAATCAAGGGATCATTCAAAGCACAAAAGGTCAATCAAGTGCCCTCAAGGCAAGCCAAGAGGTCTTTCATGTCTCATCCCATCTCAATTGATCTTCCACAACCTCAAGGATAAGAGATACAATGGGAGATTGAAGCACTACATCTTTCACTATGCAAGAGGTTCAAAAATTGAAGGAAAACCCTCAAAAGAGATAGCTCATTGATTCAAAGTCATTCTCAAGTGGCATTTCTCATCATCCTTTAAGAGGATACACAACATGCTCTGAGGAATTTGAAATTGAAGACTGCACTTTTTCCTCCTAACCAGAAGGGGCTGAAATTAGGGTTTCCAATTAAATCAGGGTATCTCTGATTTTTTGGACAAAACTTGTTGTCATGGTATTCCATATGTCCCTAAGTGTATGTATGTGGAAAATTGCATCTCAATTGGTTTTAGAAGTGGTTCAATTGGAAGAAAGATCAAGAATCAGAGAAATTGGGGCAAAGTCAAATAATCAGAGGAAAAAGTCAACTCTTGACTTTTTGAGCCCAAAATCATGAAATTCATGTTGCATATGTCCAATGTACAAAATTTGGTCAAGAAACTCCAAAGGAATCATGAAAAAATCAAGATGTGGAAAGTTGCCATTTTTGGATGAAGTAGGGTTACTAAAAATAGCAAGTTTTGGCCATTTTGCATCAGAATTTGAACCAAGGCCATTTAAATTTGGAGCACCAAATGAAAAATCCACTCTGCCTCAATGAAAGATCTTGTTTTAAGCTTCAAATCCATGTGTGGAACATCTCCATTGGATAAAAATTGAGTGAGATATGATTGATCAAAGTTTGAGCAAAGTAGGTTCAAAACTAGGTCATGACCAAGATTTTCAGGGCACGCGCGCGGTCATTTTAACAAACATGTGGTGGGCCTAATGTCCACTCATTTTTCTCATGGTTAAAGGCCTCAAATGGAAAACTTTTCAACATGAAAGTTGTTCATTGCATTGTCATCTTCAATATTCATGTTGGACAATTTTTGGTTTGATCAAGTTATGAGATAGTTTTAAGGGTTCAAAGTCATGTTGGTTATGCTGAAAACCCAGGCGCCATGTTGCCTTGCCAACCAACCCCATTACTACGCCATACACCAGTTTTGATTCCTTTTGTTTCAAGCAATTTTTCATCACCTTGTACACTTCCATTTGACTTGTTTTCAACATCAATATTGTTCCATGATAGCTCCTCTTTTCCATGACTCCAAAACCTTGCCAAACCATTCAATGAGTAGAGAGAAAAACCTCCACGAACTACCCTATGTTGGAATGGATGCATTGATAGCATGTTGCAGGATTCTGGTTCACACACACCACAAACACTTCCACACTTTATTTCCACATTTGGCCAAACATATCACCTACACAATGCACACTATCACGTGCCACACATGGGAATAGAAAGAACAAACTTGCTTACCAAGTTTCTGATGCGCAAGCCCCTGCTACACAACAGTGCCAATTCACTTTCTCCTTGCTCCCACCATATCTCACCATGAGCCATCTTCACCATAGCACTGCTCTCCCTAACTAACTTGACTCAGTTAGTTAGGGATGACTCAGTTTAACCCACTCAACTCAATTAACCAACTCACTAAACCATGGTTAATTCATGATATAAATTCAAACTTCACTTCACAATTCAGTTTTCAACTTCATTTTCACACTCTCACTCAACTACACTTCATTCTCATTTTTCCTCTGAAATTCGCAAGCTCTCTCTCTGAAGCTTCTCTTCCTCTCACACGATTTCATCATCATCTACATCTGAATCCATCTTCAAGCTTCAACATCACACAGCATTGGAACACATTGAAGCTTGGTAGCATTGAAGAGATTGAAGAGTCTTCCACTGCATATTGAATTTCATCAATATTTGCAAGGATTTGTGAGCCTTTATTTGGCCAGTTGAAGATCAAAGAGGAAGCACATTTCTCTGGTTCTCTTTCAACTACAGTTTCCTACATTTTCAGGTTTCAATATCCTAAACTTTCTTGGCACGATTTGCATTCTGTCTAGCTCGTGTTGTGATGATTTGAGCTCACTAAGAGCACTCCTCCATCTGGCTAGTTGATAGAGCTTCTTAGAAGCTTAGATCCAAAACCTAGGGCTAAGTTCATTGCTTCTATTCTCTCTGTTTGTGTGTTGTTTGTGAAAACTAATCCTAGATTCATGCTCTACGTGACTTCCTGAATATTTTGATGTGCATTGCATAAATTTCTGGATTGTTTGGTTGATTGCAGCGCCGGAGAGTGGCCGGAGAGGGTGACCGGAGGTCCCTCTCCGGCCGGTGAGGGTTTGCTAGGGTTTTAGAACCAGAACATGTCACAACCGTTAGATCATTTCAATCCTAGGGTGTATACGTGGCCAGCACATAAATGAACCTCATGCCTCTCACGTGACTCTCTCTCTCTGAATGTTGACTTTGACTTGGTTTGGTGTGCGTGCGTTCATCATTATTAACATGCGTGTGCATTTTGATTCGTTAGATCTGATTACTTGTATGATTATCATTTGTTGACCGAATCATGTGGCTCTGATTGAGTCAACATTTGACTGAGGCTCCACCACTATTACTATAGACTGCGCGCTTAGTGGACCTAAGCCAGATTGTTATTCCCACCCCCTTTTTTCAAGCCCAAACCAGTTTGCACTGTCCAATTGCTATGTTCATACCCCCTTCCATTTCCACGTTTTTTATTTTATTTCCTTTTTTTGTACATGTTTGCTTTCCATTTATTAAAAATACCAAATGACATTATAAAATTCTACAAAAATTCATGAGTATTCTTAAGACATTTAGGAAATTTTTCATGATTTTATTTTCTGATTTTATGACCATTTTGCCCCTGTTCCATTATTTCTTTTGAATTTCCATTTGTATGCATACTTAATGTGACATATGATTTTGTGCATTTTTGTTCTTGATCATAAAAAATGATTTTGATGCCTTTCTTTTTGCATTGTGGTCACAATATGTTGAGGTATGTTTGAGATTTATGAGATGATTTTTAAGTCTTTTTTGGATGACTTTTGATGTGTTGCTTTGAGCATGAATGCATGAAACTTCCATGAGACTTTGACCTAATTGTTGAGTGACTTTGGTTCTGATTCATTGCTTGTGGACTTGATATGTTAATGGCATGTGTTTAAGGTGTTTGATTGGTGAAAGTCATAATTTTTGAAGGATGTTTGCTATTTGTTTGAAGCATGAAGTTTAACTTGTTCATTTTGTGAATGCATGCCTCATGTTTGGTTTGCTTGATCATGAAGGCACTTGTGCCATGAGTTGTGGTTTTGTTTGAGGATGTATAGCATGTTAATTGACTTCTGATTGTGACATTTGGGTTTCACCTTTGCATGTTTGATGTTTATCTTGCACCTTAAGTCACTTGTTTCACAAGTATGAACCACATTCACATCACTTCACCTTTTCTTCTTTGCTTCTTGTTGGATTGAGATTTTGTTTGCATGATTTAGTATGCCCATTTAGGATAACATTAGGTTGTGTAAATATGAGTTACATTCTGACTTGGAAGCATGTATAGCATTCAATCTCATTTCACCTTGTTTGCCAACTTGTTTGAATTTGATTTGTTCATTATATTTTCTTGCTTTACTTGTAAGTGATTGTGCTAACCATGTAGGGGTTTTGGTAAGTTTCAATTGAGTGTGGATAAGGAATCCACATTCAACTTCTATCCTTTCTCTTTTACAATTCCATGTTTTGTTAAGCACTTATGTGCTTTCTTTTAATAACTCATCACTTGCCCTTTGTGAATTACAATTCATCTTCTACTTTAGAAGTGAATTGTTTAATTCATTCTTTCTTTAGACGTTAGGTTGAAACCTCACAAACCTTAGGATCACTCCCTTAACTAATCAATTAGGATTGAGTCTTAGTCCATATAGATTTTTACCTTTATCCTCCCTTGAGTCTCTTTTCTCATCTCAAAGAAAATTCAAAACATATAATAAAGGTAGGCATTTATTGCATTTAGGCCTTTCATATAAAGAAAAGGTTATAAGGGGTCTTCTCTTATAATCTTAGAATGTATAGCATATAGCCCATCTTGGGTCAATGTGTTAAACATTTGATCTTGTATGAGGGACTTAAATGCAATACTTGTTGAAGGTGCAAATAATAAAAAACACTTCTTCATTTCTTAATCAACAAAACACTTAATAAACACAAGTATGCTAGTGTGTTTGAACCTTGACAATTGGAACTAAGTGTGGGGGTCTTCTTCACTCTTAGTGTGCTTTCTTACCCATTCCATCTTGGAATGTGAGGATGTACACATTCCAATGACTAAGATTCAGATACACTATCATATGCAAACAAATGAAAAACTCTTAAAAGACAAAAACAAACAATAATGTCTTTCCTTCGGGAATTCTTTTCTCACCTCATTCACTCTCAACGCACGAACGCGCTTCTACTCGTTCTCTTGCAAGATGGTAACGCACTCGGACCAGCGAGCCTGCAACACCTGAGCTAGAACGTCAGCCGTTCTCTAAAAAACACAAACAATTCATCCCTAGTGAGGGGAACTACGTCGCTCTGATTCTCATGCTCCCGATGAGATACGTAGGCAGTGGGGTAGGGCCCATGCGAGCACTTCTTTTATTTTCCCTACATTTGTTTCTCTTTCTCCTTTCCTTTTTCAGTTCTTTCTCAGTATTCCTTTCTTTACACCCTTTGATCGAGACAAGCAAGCGTGGATCCCATCGGGTACGATGGACGTGAGGGGGTGCTAATACCTTCCTCTCGCGTAACCGACTCCCTTACCCACTTCTCTTGGTCGTAAGACCATGCTTTTCCTTTCCCTCAGGTTTACGCGGTGTTTCCTTTCCCTCTCTTGGGATAAATACACATTGCTGGCGACTCTGTTCGGTGCCACTTTCGCGTTTGTACTTGGATGAAAATCCCGGGAGCGACAGCTGGCGACTCTGCTGGGGATAATGAGGTTGACCTATTGCTGGTCCATCCCTAAGCGAGTCAATCCTAGCGCTTGTCTGTTTTTCTTTCATTGGGTGTTTATTGTTGTGCTGTATTTACCATTTTACTGTATAGTTATTTACTGTATATTACTGTATATTACTGCATTTACTGCATTTTAGCATTTTTATTCCATATGATATATTATGCTATGCTGGACTATGCTGTTTTCTGTTTGGCGGGATGGGATTTCTGAGAGATAAGCCCATTACACAGGCTTGAGTATACACTTAGAATTAGAGTGGAGAGTAGTGGGACCTACGTGCCGTTTGGAGTGCGTTGGGTGTTCACGAAATTCACAGCTAGATGAGGCTATCTTGGGACACGTCGTGGCATACGCATCTTGCGTATTCCAGGATGTAGATCTAGAGAGCTGTCGACTCTAGTGACCGATCATGAGGACCTTAGTGGAAATATCCCTCTTTAGTGGTGACAATGGCAGACCACATTCTGTGGCAAACCCATTCGCACCCGAGGGCCCACTTTGGAACTTGCATAGGATGACTTTTATTTTCTAAGGGGAGTCAGTGGACGACCTCTTTGATTGGCATAGCATTGTATCCTACGGGCTGAATGTGCTATTGCTTCTCAAACCTCTGAAGCTGACAAGCCTTATTTTCTAAGAACCACATGTGAGTATGGGCGGGATGTTTACAGGTTTGCAGGAAACCCAGCCTCCTACCTACCTTACTTGTGATTCCATGATGATTTCAGACATTGTATCCTATGACAGTGATTTAAGTGTTCATCTCAGATATTGCCAGACTCAGTACAGAGACACAGTGCACACAGTTCAATACAGACACCGACACTTGATTACCTGATCACATGCCCTTTTGCATTGCATTATCATATCATAACAGTTATGTTTGTCATTTTCAGGTGCATAATACATTTCTGATTCCAATCCATGGGTTCAACAGAGATCGTCGCCGAGAGAAAGAACAATGTGTCTTACAAGTTTCCAGATCCTGTCTTGGATTCATTGCTCAAAGTTATAGATATGGCTGGTCCGGGTATTCTTGATAGGTTTCAGAAGAGCTACGGGAATTTGGTTGGGATGGTCCGTACAATCACCAAGTATGAGCATGATGCTTTACACACTCTGCTGCAGTTCTACGAGCCTTCGTTGAGGTGCTTTCTTTTTTCAAATTACATTTTGATGCCAACACTGGAAGAATTCTCATTTATTTTGGGAATTCCGATCACGTCGGCAATACCATTCTTCTCTGGTAGTTCTCCCAGCGTAAAAGAAATTGCTGCTGCTTTACAAATGGATCAGACATTGATAAAGAGCGGTGTGAGCAGTAAAAATGGAGTTAGCGGATTTCATTTAGAATTTCTGGCTGGACAGGCCCAAGAGGCTGCAAGTGCTAAAAATTGGACGGTTTACAATTCCATTCTGGCTCTCTGCATATATGGCCTAGTTTTCTTTCCCAATCAGCAAGACTTTGTGGATATGCAAGCAACGAGAGTTTTTGTCCTTAAAAATCCAGTCCCTACTTTGTTAGGAGATTTTTATCATTCCGTGCATTACAAGAATGAGAAAAGGAGGGGAGGATCTGTTAGTTGTTGCACTCCACTGCTGAGTCATTGGTTTTTCAAACATTTGCCTCAGACAGGTGTCTTTGTGGAAACCAAAGATGTGGCGAAATGGTCTAAAAGATTGATGAGTTTAACTGCTGATAACATTGTATGGTTTGATCACCGGTTGTTGAGAATAGAGCTTGTCACAAGATGCGGAAATTTTCCAAATGTGCCTTTGATTGGCAGAAAAGGAGGGATTAATTATAATCCAGTTTTGGCCATCCGACAGTTTGGGTATGCTTCCAGATATCCTCCTACAGAGCAAGATGTGGAAGAATCTTTATTCTTTACAGGAACTAAAGATGCAAAGGTGGTAGAAGTAGTGAATGCTTGGAAAGATAAGCACAAAATTGGAAAAGCAGTTTTTGGAAAAGGAGATTGTAGATCTTATCCTGAATATGACAGGTGGATTGAGACGAAAGTAAAGGAATTGCTTTTACCCTTTTCAAGGGGACCTCTTTTATGTTCAGCACAGCCAGAACAACCCACTATGGTGGCTATTGAAGAATGTGAGAAGTGGAAGAAAATGGTCAGAGAGTTGCAGATAGAGAATTCTGGAATGAGCAGATGCCTTCAGAAAGCTCTAGCTGACAACAAAGAGTTGGAAAAGAGAGCCTTGAAAGCGGAAAAAACCTTGGCTGACAAAGAGGAAGATTTTGATGACCGAGCTCGGTACTTTCGGAAACTTACTCTGGGAGCAGATGACACTAGTCAGGCTCACAAGATTACAAAACAAGCTTTAGCCCGAAGCAAGGATTCATTAGCTCAACTTCGTCAAGCTTGGGATGAAGTCAGAATTGAAAATGCCGAGTTAAAGGATCAGTCGAAGACTAAAGACGAGGAACTTAAAAAGGCACATGAGCAGAGGAGAAAGTATCGGGAAAGTCTCGATAAAAGTCAAGAACAGTTAGAAGAAGCTAGAAGCCAGTTGAAGAATACCAAGAAAGAGCTTGAAGAAGTCATGATAGAAAGGGAGATACTCAAGACGCAAGCTGGCATAAAGAGACACAAAGGAGTGTGTGATGACGAGGCTCTGATGCTGCACATGGGTTCTTTAACTGAAGCTCTTGAGAAAAGGGATGTCTTGATCAAAGAAATGATTGAAAAGCCGAATCACCAGCGTACCCGTATACTTTTTGAGGAGATCAAATACTCAAGTGATAAGCTGAAGGGTGTGGAATTGTCAGACTGATGTTCTTTTCCTTATATTTTGTTGTTAATGGTTACCATCAGGCTTGTTGATGGATCCATTTTTCCTTGTATTGCATTTGCGGCTGAACCTTTCTTAAATATACTTGATTACTTCGTTGAATGAGTATGAGCAGTTTTATTCAGAATTATTCCTTATCAGATAACTGCACACAAGCACATGACCACGACACGTCTCTTTATATCACAATTTCTGGTCTTCAGATTTCTGTGGTGGGATTGGAATCAGGGTATAAAGCACCTCGGAAATGACAAACATGGCATTGCATGGCATTGCATATCATTTTGCATTTTTTGTTACTTGCTTTTCAGGTACTCGTTGCGGGGTCTCTAACCTTTATTTGGTTTCAGGCAGTATAGCGGAGAATCATATTCACCGATATTCGACGCGAAGGAATCAAGTAAGAATCATGGATCAAGTGCAAAGTGATTTGGCGGAAATGAGGGCGCGTATGGACCAGTTCATGACCCTCATGACTGGCATGGCGCAAAATCAGGAGAGACTGAGGCTTCTGGTAGAGCGTCCCGACAACGGGCCCGAAGGTGATCATCATGACAATTCACAGGGACATGGCATTCCTCCTCCCGGTGGCAACCCTCCTCCTGGTGGTAACAATCGGGGTAATGGGAATGGTAGGCATGCTGGTGTTACCCTTGAAGATACTCTGGAAGACCAATTTACTCTGCTGGATGCTGATGTGGGTAATCAAGGGGATCGAAGGTATGATGAGTTAGCAGAGAAGATCAGGGCCATAGAATGCAAGAACTCTATGGGTATTGATGTTACCAGCTTGGGGCTGGTCTCAGGAGTCAGAATTCCCCCTAAATTCAAACCTCCTACTTTCGATAAGTATCACGGCAATGCGTGTCCCCAAACGCATCTTCAAGCTTACTTTGGGAAGATTTCAGCCCATACGGATGACGAGAAGCTATGGATGCACTATTTTCAGGACAGTCTGGCTGGGGCGTCCTTGACCTGGTATATGAAGTTGAATAGAGCTGCTGTGAAGAATTGGAAAGATCTGGCAGAAGCGTTCCTGAAGCAATACCAGTATAATATCGACATGGCGCCCAACCGCACCCAATTGCAGGGATTGTCACAAAATGCCAAGGAGAGTTTCAAAGAATATGCACAGAGGTGGAGGGAAATGGCTGCCCAGGTTCAACCTCCCTTATCAGACAGAGAAATGGCAGATATGTTCATGGGCACCTTGCAAGGGGCCTATCTGGATAGATTAGCTGCTTGTCCGTCAACTGGATTTGCTGATATTGTGATTGCGGGAGAAAGAATAGAAAGTCTGTTAAAGCTTGGAAAGATCCAGGATGTGAGTGGGGCTGGCTCTTCGGGGACGAAGAAACCGTTTGCTAGTAACCAGAAAAGAAGAGAAGGTGATACGAATGCTGTGTTTAGAGGACGAGGCAGAGGGCGTTCTCGAGCTTATTATCAGGTAGATGCTGTGACAATCCCCACACCGTCTGTTCAGAAACAACAACCCCAACAACAAGTTCAACAGCAACAACCCTTTTTCCAGCAAAGGTCTAGACAGAGGGATCGTAAGATGGATCCTCTCCCTATGACTTATGCCGCGCTGTTGCCCCGGCTACTCGAGTTAAAGTTGGTAGAACTCCGTACTATGAAAGCTCCGGTTGCCGGAAACCTGCCACCTAACTTCGATGCTAATGCTCGTTGTGAGTTCCACTCAGGTGCTCAGGGGCACTCCATTGAAAAATGCTGGGCTTTCCATCATAAAGTACAAGATTTGATTGATGCTAAAGCCATCAATTTCTCTCCCGCTCCTAATATTACTCAGCATCCCATGCCTGATCATAGCGCAGCAAATGTGTACGCTATTGAAGATGGGAGGAGATTGAATCTGGTGACAGATATCCGTCAAGTGAAAACTTCTTTGTTGGTTGTAAAAGATCGTTTATTGAAGGGACAGGTGTTCCCGGGCTGTAATCAAGATTGCTTTGAGTGTATGAATCAGGAGAACGGCTGTGATAAGTTGAAGATGGGTTTACAGAATCTGATCGATGAAGGATGTCTACAGTTCGACAGAGTCGTGAAAGACACTGATGAGATATCAACCGTGACCATCTATTACACTCCCGCTGAGATTCAAATGCCGGTCAATGCAGTTCCCGTGGCAAGTGTTGCGCCAGAAGGGCCCAGTCCTGTCACTATCACGGTGCCAGGACCAATTCCGTTCACATCCACGAAAGCTATCCCATGGCACTATGGGGCAGATGTATATTACGAAGGTAAAAAGCAGGAAGTTGAGTCATCAGTCAGCCCAAATGTTGATAACGTAGGGGGTGTAGGGGGCTTTACAAGGAGTGGAAGGTTGTTCGCTCCCCAAACCTTGAGAAGTGATAAAGAGGCAGAAGCTGCAGCAAAGGCTAAAGGTAAACAGGTGGTTGAAAGTGCACCTACACCTGAAGCAGAGACAAAGATTACTTTTGATAAGGAAATGGAAGAATTTATGAAGATAATCAAGAAAAGCGATTATAAGATTGTGGACCAACTGAATCAGACCCCTTCAAAGATTTCAATCCTGTCACTATTGTTGTGCTCTGATGCGCACCGACAGGCGTTGTTGAGAGTGTTGAAGAGTGCGTACGTGCCACAAGAAATTACTGTTAATCAGCTCGAGGGCGTAATCTCCAATGTTAATGTCAGCCATGGCTTGGGCTTTACAAGTAGAGATTTGACTGTTGAAGGAAGAAACCATAATAAGGCTTTGCATATCACGATGGAGTGTAAGGGCGCAGTGTTATCTCATGTACTGGTAGACACTGGTTCGTCACTCAATGTCTTGCCCAAGAAGGCATTGATGAAGCTGGAAGTTGATGGTTTGATCTTAAGGCCTAGTGAATTGGTGGTCAGAGCATTCGATGGGACCCGACGATCTGTGTTTGGTGAGGTGGAATTGCCCGTACAAATTGGACCACAGGTATTCAAATCCACGTTCCATGTAATGGACATACAACCTGCATATAGCTGCCTATTGGGACGCCCTTGGATTCACGGAGCCGGGGCTGTTACTTCTACTCTACATCAAAAGCTGAAGTATGAGTTTGAAGGGCAGGTTGTGACAGTGTGTGGGGAGGAAGACATCTTTGTGAGTCACTTGTCCACGTTCAAGTACATTGAAATGGATGGGGAAATTCATGAGATGCTGTGCCAATCATTTGAAGCAGTCAATATTGACGATGCACCTGAGTCTTCTTCTGTACCAGTTGGGGCTGGTACCTCCATTTCATCTTACAAACAAGCTGTCGAAGTCGTCAGGGCAGGCAACGCCCAAGGTTGGGGCAGGTTGATAGAGACCCCAATGAAGGAAGACAAATTTGGTATTGGTTATCATCCCTCTACAACTTCAGATGCGGGGAGCAGGGGACCCATTACTTTCAATAGTGAGGGAATTATCTACATGGACCAGTCTTGTGCAGCCACGGAGGATAGTGTTGACAGTAATTGTGACCTGGACAACTGGGTACGCCCTCATGCTTCGGGACAACAAGTGCAGAACTGGTTCGTTGAAGAAGTCATCCGGGTTACTCTTCAGACAGAGTAATTTTTCTTTGTTTTTTCTAACCATAATGCATGACAAAATCTTGCGCTCTGCCCAAGGCGTATAGATTCATTTGTAGGGCCACCATGGTTGCATTTGCAATGTTTAATCATTAATAAAGGACGTTTTGCAATCAAATGTTGTTCTCTGTCTTTCAGTTTTTATTTTTGCACAAAAAAAAAATATAAAATGGCAATGTTTCATTTTCTTTTGTTTTGCTTAAAAAATAAATTCTAAAATAAGGCATGAACCCGTTCATGCAGACTTGATCCTCCGGATACCACTGATAACGATTTTGATATGGCCATGTATGACTTTGACAATCCGATTTATCAAGCCGAAGAAGGGGATGAGAAAGATTGTGAACTTCCTGAAGAACTGGCCAGATTGTTGAAACAAGAGGAAAGGGTCATCCAGCCTCATCAGGAGACTGTAGACATCATCAATATTGGTACCGAGGACGCCAAAAAAGAGATCAGGATTGGTGCCAGCTTGCAAGCAGATGTGAAGCAAACTTTGACGGAAATGTTGCGCGAGTATGTTGACGTCTTCGCCTGGTCGTATCAAGACATGCCGGGGTTGGATACAGATATTGTTGTGCACAGGCTGCCATTGAGAGAAGAATGTCCGCCAGTCAAGCAGAAACTTCGTCGGACTCACCCCGACATGGCCTTAAAGATTAAGGAGGAAGTCCAGAAGCAGTGGGACGCTGGTTTTCTTGCTGTGACAAAGTATCCTCCATGGGTAGCCAACATCGTGCCAGTACCGAAGAAAGATGGAAAAGTGAGAATGTGTGTGGATTATCGAGATCTTAATAAAGCTAGCCCGAAAGATGATTTTCCACTACCTCATATTGATGTGCTGGTCGATAATACAGCTCAATTTTCAGTGTTCTCATTTATGGACGGGTTCTCCGGGTACAACCAGATCAAGATGGCACCTGAAGACATGGAGAAGACCACGTTCATTACTCCGTGGGGTACATATTGTTATAAAGTAATGCCTTTTGGGTTGAAAAACGCAGGGGCAACGTACCAGCGGGCGATGGTGACATTGTTTCATGACTTGATTCATAAGGAGATCGAATGTTATGTAGATGATATGATTGCCAAGTCGAGAACAGAAGAGGAACATCTGGTTAACCTGAAAAAGCTGTTTGAAAGGTTGAGAAAGTTCCGTCTGAGATTAAATCCAAACAAGTGCACGTTTGGGGTGCGTTCTGGAAAGTTACTGGGTTTCATTGTGAGCGAAAGAGGAATCGAGGTTGATCCTGCCAAGGTGAAAGCAATACAAGAAATGCCTGAACCGAGAACAGAAAAAGAGGTTCGTGGTTTCTTGGGTAGATTGAACTACATTGCAAGGTTCATATCTCACCTAACAGCCACGTGTGAGCCAATATTTAAATTGTTAAGGAAAGATCAAACGGTCAGGTGGAATGACGATTGCCAATTGGCATTCGATAAGATAAAAGAATACTTGCAGGAACCTCCGATTTTAATACCTCCAGTTGAAGGGAGACCGCTGATAATGTATCTGACAGTGCTTGAAGGTGCCATGGGTTGTGTTCTCGGTCAACATGACGAAACAGGTAGGAAGGAGCATGCTATTTACTACCTGAGCAAAAAGTTCAATGATTGTGAGTCCCGATACTCAATGCTTGAAAAGACATGCTGTGCGCTTGCATGGGCCGCTAAGCGATTGAGGCAATATATGGTTAGGCACACGACCTTGTTGATTTCAAAAATGGATCCTATCAAGTATATTTTCGAGAAACCAGCATTGACAGGCAGAGTTGCACGGTGGCAAATCGTCTTGACAGAGTATGACATTCAGTACACTTCACAAAAGGCCATCAAAGGAAGTATCTTGTCTGATTATCTTGCGCAACAGCCAATGGATGATTACCAACCCATGAAGTTTGACTTCCCTGATGAGGACATCATGTTTCTCAAAGCTAAAGACTGTGAGGAACCACTCCCGGAGGAGGGGCCAGACCCTGAATCCAAATGGAGTCTGATGTTTGATGGGGCTGTCAATATGAATGGGTGCGGAGTTGGAGCAGTTCTTATCACGCCGGAAGGTGTTCATATGCCGTTCACTGCCCGAATAACTTTCGGATGCACCAACAATGAAGCAGAGTACGAAGCTTGTATAATGGGGATCGAGGAGGCGATTAATCTACGGATTAAAACCCTTGATATATTCGGTGATTCAGCTTTGGTAATCAATCAAGTGAAAGGGAGTTGGTACACGCACCAAGCAAATCTAGTGCCGTATAGAGATTATACGAGGAGATTGCTGACATTTTTCACAACAGTGAAACTGTACCACATTCCTCGAGATGAGAATAGGTTCGCTGATGCCTTGGCCACTCTGTCTTCCATGATCAAAGTGCAAGGATGGAACCATGTACCTAAGATTGAGGTATCCCGCCTTGACAGACCAGCATTTGTGTTTGCGGTCGATGCAACGTCTGATGACAAGCCATGGTTTCATGATATTAAGTGTTTCTTGAAAAGTCAAGAGTACCCGTCAGGGGCATCGTCCAAAGACAGGAAGACGTTGAGAAGGTTAGCTGGTAGTTTCTTCTTGAACAAAGATGGTGTGCTGTATAAAAGAAATTTTGACACGGTCCTGCTTAGATGTGTGGATAGACATGAAGCAGACTTGTTGATGATTGAAGTGCACGAAGGCTCTTTCGGTACTCACGCCGGAGGGCATGCAATGGCTAAAAAGTTGTTAAGATCGGGATATTATTGGTTGACTATGGAGTCAGATTGTTGTAAATATGCCCGCAAATGCCATAAATGCCAGATCTATGCAGACAAGGTGCATGTGCCTCCAAATCCGTTGAGCATCATGTCGTCGCCTTGGCCGTTTGCCATGTGGGGCATTGATATGATCGGAAAGATTGAGCCTACAGCTTCCAATGGTCATCGTTTCATCTTGGTGGCAATTGATTACTTCACCAAATGGGTTGAAGCCGCATCCTATGCCAATGTTACAAAACAAGTGGTCGCTCGTTTCTTAAAACGGGATATCATTTGCCGATATGGAGTTCCCGAAAGAATCATTACTGATAATGGTTCTAATTTGAACAATAAGATGATGGCTGAGTTATGTCGGGACTTCAAAATCGAGCATCACAATTCTTCTCCGTACCGCCCAAAGATGAATGGCGCGGTCGAAGCGGCCAACAAAAATATCAAGAAGATTGTACAGAAGATGGTTGTCACGTACAAAGATTGGCATGAGATGTTGCCATTTGCTTTGCATGGGTATCGAACGTCGGTACGCACGTCCACTGGGGCAACCCCATTCTCACTGGTATATGGTATGGAGGCAGTGCTACCGGTTGAAGTAGAGATTCCGTCCCTCAGAGTTATGATGGATGTTAAGCTAGATGAAGCTGAATGGGTACGAGCCAGATTTGATCAGTTGAGCCTTATTGAGGAAAAGCGATTGGCGGCTGTATGTCATGGGCAACTATATCAGCGCAGAATGAAACAGGCATTTGACCAAAAGGTGCGTCCTCGGGTTTATAAAGTCGGAGATGTGGTACTCAAAAGGATCCTTCCTCCCAATACAGATCACAGGGGCAAATGGACTCCTAATTATGAAGGTCCATTCGTGGTTAAAAAGGTCTTTTCGGGCGGAGCCTTATTGCTTACAACCATGGATGGCGAAGACTTTTCATCCCCTGTCAACTCGGACGTAGTCAAAAAATACTTCGCATGAATAGACCCGCTGGATAATAAAAATAAAAAAATCCAGGCAAAAAAGGGCATCCCGGCGAACCAAAAACAGAATAAGGTTCGGGCAAAAATTAGGGATATAATTTAAAAAAATTTTGTACACCCGGTAAGTTGAAAACCCGAAAGGGCAACTTAGGCAAAAAAGGGTATCCTGGTGGATCGAAAACCTGAAAGGGCGGTCCACACAAAAGAGGGATTTAAGCGAATGACTACGGTTTGAGTTATCTGTACCCTGTCACCGTTTGAACAACTGACGTTCTGAAGGATAGGAATCGGTCTGATCATTCCTCAGAAGGCAAGGTCGGGGAGTTTTGAAGACATACTGGTCATAACAGAATGGAAACTCAGTGGAATTTCGTTTTCACATTGCCATTAGGATAGTTTCTTTTCTCAATTTTCAGCGATCACCTCTTTCCAGGGATTGCTTCCAGGTGTAATTGCCTATTCTGGGCTCTCAGTCAATAAATTGAATTTCAGTAAAAAGCTTTCTATTTTTGTTTTATTGCTTTGTTTGCAAAAACGTCCTAATTTTTGATAAAACATTGCATTTGAAAACATGGCAGCCCTGCAATAACATGCGCAGAAAAAATATTTGAAATTACTTCGAATGTTGAATACTCCCGGATGGTGGATTCTAGCCACGCAATATTCGGGGCATGTGGGCATATTCTTTTGTTGCAGGTAGCAGGTGCAGATGATCTTAAGCACAAGACTAGCAATAAATCACCCCACGCAAAAGACTGGGGCAATTATGGGTAAGGAGATCGGCGTTCATCGTTCGGTCGACGATTGTTCATAACGGGTCGATATCAGTGAATTAAGTTCAACTGGGTACCGTTGCATCTTATTAAGTCGATTCTCTCATTCAGTACTTCCAACAGCTACAAGCTTTTCTATATCGATAACGGTCACAGGTTCCCCAAAAGAGTGGTCTCGTCGACACCGAAACTGATGGTCATTATCCCCAGCGAAGTCACAAGAGTTTGAAGAGGCTAGATCTTCTGTAAAATCCTCTTGTGACATCCTTTGCGGGGACGAATTGTTGTGTTGTCCAAGCATGGGGCATGATTGTTTCCCCAGCATGAAGTGTTGGTCACCCCCAGTAGAGTTTGAGGACAGTTGGTCTTCTGTAAAATTCTCTCAAAAGGCATTCCCCAACACGAGACGCTTTAAAGCAGTTTTCTCCAGCAGAGTTTGTTATAAACTCGTCATCCCCAACGGAATTGTCCAAAGGGAAAGCTCGCCTAACATGGGGCATTGTGGTACTCATCCTAAGCTTGACAGTCATATTCTTCAGCAGACTACTGTGGATTTGCTTTGGGTTTCCCCAACAGATCTCTAAGGACTCTTTCTAGCAAGTTGCAGTAGAATGTTCTAACCAGGATTTGCATATCCCTGGCAGAGTAGCCCTGATACCCAGCAAGATCGTATCTCTGGTCATGGTATCCCCACAGAGGTCAGCATCGAATCTTGTCAGCAACTTCCAGCTGAGTTGTTGTTCTCTCCGCAGAGGTTTATCAGATCGACAGAATCTATTCCTCAACAAGGATGGTACAGCCTTTCCCTAGCCGGGTCAGAAGGTTGATAATCCCTATAAAGGATCTTGGGTTGAATAAATCCCCAAGCAGAGTTTTAATGGCTCATTTCCCCAGCAGGACGTCATTTAAAAATTCTCATCCCCAGCGGAGTTGCTGTGACCAGAATCCAGCCCCAAACAGATGGAATAATTCCTGCCAGAGTCGTCATTCCCTCATATCTTAAAGTCCAATTTATTTTTGGCAAGCTTGACAATTCGAAGCAGACGGATTGTTCATCCATTCGCCAGCAGAGATATTATCCTCTCAGGAACCTCTAAAGTTAAGTCATTTCATTGGTCTTTGCTCCTCAGCAGAGTCAGCATAGATGTCTGACACAGATGCAGAGAGTAATGCAATGTTGCATATTCCAAAAGTCCAACAGTGGATTGGCAAAAGTCCGTCTTCGGGTGGCAAAAGTCCAACAGTGGATTGGCAAAAGTCCGTCTTCGGGTGGCAAAAGTCCAACAGTGGATTGGCAAAAGTCCGTCTTCGGGTGGCAAAAGTCCAACAGTGGATTGGCGAAAGGTCCATCTAAGGGTGGCATATTCTAAAAGTCCAACAGTGGATTGGCAAAAGTCCATCTTCGGGTGGCAAAGCAGCTAAAAGTCCAACAGTGGATTGGCAAAAGTCCGTCTTCGGGTGGCAAAAGTCCAACAGTGGATTGGCAAAAGTCCGTCTTCGGGTGGCAAAGGTCCAGCAGTGGATTGGAAAAAGTCCGTCTTCGGGTGGCAAAAGTCCAACAGTGGATTGGCAAAAGTCCGTCTTCGGGTGGCAAAAGTCCAACAGTGGATTGGCAAAAGTCCGTCTTCGGGTGGCAAAGGTCCAACAGTGGATTGGAAAAAGTCCGTCTTCGGGTGGCAAAAGTCCAACAGTGGATTGGCAAAAGTCCGTCTTCGGGTGGCAAAAGTCCAACAGTGGATTGGCGAAAGGTCCATCTAAGGGTGGCATATTCTAAAAGTCCAACAGTGGATTGGCAAAAGTCCATCTTCGGGTGGCAAAGCAGCTAAAAGTCCAACAGTGGATTGGCAAAAGTCCGTCTTCGGGTGGCAAAAGTCCAACAGTGGATTGGCAAAAGTCCGTCTTCGGGTGGCAAAGGTCCAGCAGTGGATTGGAAAAAGTCCGTCTTCGGGTGGCAAAAGTCCAACAGTGGATTGGCAAAAGTCCGTCTTCGGGTGGCAAAAGTCCAACAGTGGATTGGCAAAAGTCCGTCTTCGGGTGGCAAAGGTCCAGCAGTGGATTGGAAAAAGTCCGTCTTCGGGTGGCAAAAGTCCAACAGTGGATTGGCAAAAGTCCGTCTTCGGGTGGCAAAGGTCCAGCAGTGGATTGGAAAAAGTCCGTCTTCGGGTGGCAAAAGTCCAACAGTGGATTGGCAAAAGTCCGTCTTCGGGTGGCAAAAGTCCAACAGTGGATTGGCAAAAGTCCGTCTTCGGGTGGCAAAGGTCCAACAGTGGATTGGAAAAAGTCCGTCTTCGGGTGGCAAAAGTCCAACAGTGGATTGGCAAAAGTCCGTCTTCGGGTGGCAAAAGTCCAACAGTGGATTGGCAAAAGTCCGTCTTTGGGTGGCAAAAGTCCAACAGTGGATTGGCAAAAGTCCGTCTTCGGGTGGCAAAAGTCCAACAGTGGATTGGCAAAAGTCCATCTTCGGGTGGCACGAAGCTGCAAAGTCCACCAGTAGTGTGGCAGGCCAGTAGTCGTCTGGAGTTGCATAAAAGACATTATTAAAGTCCACCAGTAGTGTGGCAGGCCAGTAGTCGTCTGGAGTTGCATAAAAGACATTGTTAAAGTCCACCCGTAGTGTGGCAGGCCAGTAGTGATCTGGAGTTGCATAAAAGACATTGTTAAAGTCCACCCGTAGTGTGGCAGGCCAGTAGTCGTCTGGAGTTGCATAAAAGACATTGTTAAAGTCCACCCGTAGTGTGGCAGGCCAGTAGTCGTCTGGAGTTGCATAAAAGACATTGTTAAAGTCCACCCGTAGTGTGGCAGGCCAGTAGTCGTCTGGCGTTGTATAAAAGACATTGTTAAAGTCCACCAGTAGCGTGGCAAGCCAGTAGTCGTCTGGCATCGTTCAAAAGACAGATCTCTCCGACGTTTCATCGAGGACTCAATCTAGCAGTCTCGTTGGGTTTATATCCCTATTATTCTTCATCATCCAGAGCAAATTTTTGGTTATATTTGGTATTCAATCACTATATACCTTGAAAGTCCGAAAGCAATTGCTTTCAGGCATTCAGGTCTACAGCGCTTGAATAGGGGCAGCTGTAATACCCCAAAATTTGCTCTTCCCTTTTGGCATCATAGCATGGCATTATCATTTATCATATCATATCCATCTCATTAGCATTGCATTGCATTTAACATAGAAAAATGAAGCATGGCATCCTTCTTACCATCAGGGCATGTGATCAGGTGGAAGGTGGACAATCAAGGGATCATTCAAAGCACAAAAGGTCAATCAAGTGCCCTCAAGGCAAGCCAAGAGGTCTTTCATGTCTCATCCCATCTCAATTGATCTTCCACAACCTCAAGGATAAGAGATACAATGGGAGATTGAAGCACTACATCTTTCACTATGCAAGAGGTTCAAAAATTGAAGGAAAACCCTCAAAAGAGATAGCTCATTGATTCAAAGTCATTCTCAAGTGGCATTTCTCATCATCCTTTAAGAGGATACACAACATGCTCTGAGGAATTTGAAATTGAAGACTGCACTTTTTCCTCCTAACCAGAAGGGGCTGAAATTAGGGTTTCCAATTAAATCAGGGTATCTCTGATTTTTTGGACAAAACTTGTTGTCATGGTATTCCATATGTCCCTAAGTGTATGTATGTGGAAAATTGCATCTCAATTGGTTTTAGAAGTGGTTCAATTGGAAGAAAGATCAAGAATCAGAGAAATTGGGGCAAAGTCAAATAATCAGAGGAAAAAGTCTACTCTTGACTTTTTGAGCCCAAAATCATGAAATTCATGTTGCATATGTCCAATGTACAAAATTTGGTCAAGAAACTCCAAAGGAATCATGAAAAAATCAAGATGTGGAAAGTTGCCATTTTTGGATGAAGTAGGGTTACTAAAAATAGCAAGTTTTGGCCATTTTGCATCAGAATTTGAACCAAGGCCATTTAAATTTGGAGCACCAAATGAAAAATCCACTCTGCCTCAATGAAAGATCTTGTTTTAAGCTTCAAATCCATGTGTGGAACATCTCCATTGGATAAAAATTGAGTGAGATATGATTGATCAAAGTTTGAGCAAAGTAGGTTCAAAACTAGGTCATGACCAAGATTTTCAGGGCACGCGCGCGGTCATTTTAACAAACATGTGGTGGGCCTAATGTCCACTCATTTTTCTCATGGTTAAAGGCCTCAAATGGAAAACTTTTCAACATGAAAGTTGTTCATTGCATTGTCATCTTCAATATTCATGTTGGACAATTTTTGGTTTGATCAAGTTATGAGATAGTTTTAAGGGTTCAAAGTCATGTTGGTTATGCTGAAAACCCAGGCGCCATGTTGCCTTGCCAACCAACCCCATTACTACGCCATACACCAGTTTTGATTCCTTTTGTTTCAAGCAATTTTTGATCACCTTGTACACTTCCATTTGACTTGTTTTCAACATCAATATTGTTCCATGATAGCTCCTCTTTTCCATGACTCCAAAACCTTGCCAAACCATTCAATGAGTAGAGAGAAAAACCTCCACGAACTACCCTATGTTGGAATGGATGCATTGATAGCATGTTGCAGGATTCTGGTTCACACACACCACAAACACTTCCACACTTTATTTCCACATTTGGCCAAACATATCACCTACACAATGCACACTATCACGTGCCACACATGGGAATAGAAAGAACAAACTTGCTTACCAAGTTTCTGATGCGCAAGCCCCTGCTACACAACAGTGCCAATTCACTTTCTCCTTGCTCCCACCATATCTCACCATGAGCCATCTTCACCATAGCACTGCTCTCCCTAACTAACTTGACTCAGTTAGTTAGGGATGACTCAGTTTAACCCACTCAACTCAATTAACCAACTCACTAAACCATGGTTAATTCATGATATAAATTCAAACTTCACTTCACAATTCAGTTTTCAACTTCATTTTCACACTCTCACTCAACTACACTTCATTCTCATTTTTCCTCTGAAATTCGCAAGCTCTCTCTCTGAAGCTTCTCTTCCTCTCACACGATTTCATCATCATCTACATCTGAATCCATCTTCAAGCTTCAACATCACACAGCATTGGAACACATTGAAGCTTGGTAGCATTGAAGAGATTGAAGAGTCTTCCACTGCATATTGAATTTCATCAATATTTGCAAGGATTTGTGAGCCTTTATTTGGCCAGTTGAAGATCAAAGAGGAAGCACATTTCTCTGGTTCTCTTTCAACTACAGTTTCCTACATTTTCAGGTTTCAATATCCTAAACTTTCTTGGCACGATTTGTATTCTGTCTAGCTCGTGTTGTGATGATTTGAGCTCACTAAGAGCACTCCTCCATCTGGCTAGTTGATAGAGCTTCTTAGAAGCTTAGATCCAAAACCTAGGGCTAAGTTCATTGCTTCTATTCTCTCTGTTTGTGTGTTGTTTGTGAAAACTAATCCTAGATTCATGCTCTACGTGACTTCCTGAATATTTTGATGTGCATTGCATAAATTTCTGGATTGTTTGGTTGATTGCAGCGCCGGAGAGTGGCCGGAGAGGGTGACCGGAGGTCCCTCTCCGGCCGGTGAGGGTTTGCTAGGGTTTTAGAACCAGAACATGTCACAACCGTTAGATCATTTCAATCCTAGGGTGTATACGTGGCCAGCACATAAATGAACCTCATGCCTCTCACGTGACTCTCTCTCTCTGAATGTTGACTTTGACTTGGTTTGGTGTGCGTGCGTTCATCATTATTAACATGCGTGTGCATTTTGATTCGTTAGATCTGATTACTTGTATGATTATCATTTGTTGACCGAATCATGTGGCTCTGATTGAGTCAACATTTGACTGAGGCTCCACCACTATTACTATAGACTGCGCGCTTAGTGGACCTAAGCCAGATTGTTATTCCCACCCCCTTTTTTCAAGCCCAAACCAGTTTGCACTGTCCAATTGCTATGTTCATACCCCCTTCCATTTCCACGTTTTTTATTTTATTTCCTTTTTTTGTACATGTTTGCTTTCCATTTATTAAAAATACCAAATGACATTATAAAATTCTACAAAAATTCATGAGTATTCTTAAGACATTTAGGAAATTTTTCATGATTTTATTTTCTGATTTTATGACCATTTTGCCCCTGTTCCATTATTTCTTTTGAATTTCCATTTGTATGCATACTTAATGTGACATATGATTTTGTGCATTTTTGTTCTTGATCATAAAAAATGATTTTGATGCCTTTCTTTTTGCATTGTGGTCACAATATGTTGAGGTATGTTTGAGATTTATGAGATGATTTTTAAGTCTTTTTTGGATGACTTTTGATGTGTTGCTTTGAGCATGAATGCATGAAACTTCCATGAGACTTTGACCTAATTGTTGAGTGACTTTGGTTCTGATTCATTGCTTGTGGACTTGATATGTTAATGGCATGTGTTTAAGGTGTTTGATTGGTGAAAGTCATAATTTTTGAAGCATGTTTGCTATTTGTTTGAAGCATGAAGTTTAACTTGTTCATTTTGTGAATGCATGCCTCATGTTTGGTTTGCTTGATCATGAAGGCACTTGTGCCATGAGTTGTGGTTTTGTTTGAGGATGTATAGCATGTTAATTGACTTCTGATTGTGACATTTGGGTTTCACCTTTGCATGTTTGATGTTTATCTTGCACCTTAAGTCACTTGTTTCACAAGTATGAACCACATTCACATCACTTCACCTTTTCTTCTTTGCTTCTTGTTGGATTGAGATTTTGTTTGCATGATTTAGTATGCCCATTTAGGATAACATTAGGTTGTGTAAATATGAGTTACATTCTGACTTGGAAGCATGTATAGCATTCAATCTCATTTCACCTTGTTTGCCAACTTGTTTGAATTTGATTTGTTCATTATATTTTCTTGCTTTACTTGTAAGTGATTGTGCTAACCATGTAGGGGTTTTGGTAAGTTTCAATTGAGTGTGGATAAGGAATCCACATTCAACTTCTATCCTTTCTCTTTTACAATTCCATGTTTTGTTAAGCACTTATGTGCTTTCTTTTAATAACTCATCACTTGCCCTTTGTGAATTACAATTCATCTTCTACTTTAGAAGTGAATTGTTTAATTCATTCTTTCTTTAGACGTTAGGTTGAAACCTCACAAACCTTAGGATCACTCCCTTAACTAATCAATTAGGATTGAGTCTTAGTCCATATAGATTTTTACCTTTATCCTCCCTTGAGTCTCTTTTCTCATCTCAAAGAAAATTCAAAACATATAATAAAGGTAGGCATTTATTGCATTTAGGCCTTTCATATAAAGAAAAGGTTATAAGGGGTCTTCTCTTATAATCTTAGAATGTATAGCATATAGCCCATCTTGGGTCAATGTGTTAAACATTTGATCTTGTATGAGGGACTTAAATGCAATACTTGTTGAAGGTGCAAATAATAAAAAACACTTCTTCATTTCTTAATCAACAAAACACTTAATAAACACAAGTATGCTAGTGTGTTTGAACCTTGACAATTGGAACTAAGTGTGGGGGTCTTCTTCACTCTTAGTGTGCTTTCTTACCCATTCCATCTTGGAATGTGAGGATGTACACATTCCAATGACTAAGATTCAGATACACTATCATATGCAAACAAATGAAAAACTCTTAAAAGACAAAAACAAACAATAATGTCTTTCCTTCGGGAATTCTTTTCTCACCTCATTCACTCTCAACGCACGAACGCGCTTCTACTCGTTCTCTTGCAAGATGGTAACGCACTCGGACCAGCGAGCCTGCAACACCTGAGCTAGAACGTTAGCCGTTCCTTAAAAAACACAAACAATCCATCCCTAGTGAGGGGAACTACGTCGCTCTGATTCTCATGCTCCCGATGAGATACGTAGGCAGTGGGGTAGGGCCCATGCGAGCACTTCTTTTATTTTCCCTACATTTGTTTCTCTTTCTCCTTTCCTTTTTCAGTTCTTTCTCAGTATTCCTTTCTTTACACCCTTTGATCGAGACAAGCAAGCGTGGATCCCATCGGGTACGATGGACGTGAGGGGGTGCTAATACCTTCCTCTCGCGTAACCGACTCCCTTACCCACTTCTCTTGGTCGTAAGACCATGCTTTTCCTTTCCCTCAGGTTTACGCGGTGTTTCCTTTCCCTCTCTTGGGATAAATACACATTGCTGGCGACTCTGTTCGGTGCCACTTTCGCGTTTGTACTTGGATGAAAATCCCGGGAGCGACACAAACAACGGGTTCATGTCTGACTCGAAGTTTAGGTTCATGTTTGACCTAGTTTCAAACAACGGGTTCATGTCTGACTCGAAGTTTAGGTTCATGTTTGACCTGGTTTCAAACAACGGGTTCATGTTTGACTCGAAGTTTAAGTTCATGTTTGACCTGACTTCAAATGACGGGTTCATGTCTGACTCGAAGTTTAGGTTCATGTTTGACCTGGTTTAAAACAACAGGTTCATGTTTGACTCAAAGTTTAGGTTCATGTTTGACCTGGTTTCAAACAACGGGTTCATGTCTGACTCGAAGTTTAGGTTCAGGTTTGACCTGGTTTTAAACGACGGGTTCATGTCTGACTCGAAGTTTAGGTTCATGTTTGACCTGGTTCAAATGACGGGTTCATGTCTGACTTGATGTTTAGGTTCATGTTTTTCCTGGTTTCAATCAACGGGTTCATGTCTGACTCAAAGTTTAGGTTCATGTTTGACCTGGTTTCAAACAACGGGTTCATGTCTGAATCAAAGTCTAGGTTCATGTTTGACCTGGTTTCAAACAACGGGTTCATGTCTGACTTGAAGTTTAACTTCATGTTTGACCTGGCTTCAAATGACGGGTTCATGTCTGACTCGAAGTTTAGGTTCATGTTTGACCTGGTTTCAAACAACAGGTTCATGTCTGACTCGACGTTTAGGTTCATGTTTAACCTAGTTTCAAACAACGGGTTCATGTCTGACTCGAAGTTTAAGTTCATGTTTGACCTGGTTTCAAACAACGGATTCATGTCTGACTCAAAGTTTAAGTTCATGTTTGACCTGGCTTCGAATGACGGGTTCATGTCTGACTCGACGTTTGGGATCATGTTTGACCTGGTTTCAAACAACGGGTTCATGTCTGACTCGAAGTTTAGGTTCATGTTTGACCTGGTTTCAAAGAACAGGTTCATGTCTGACTCGACGTTTAGGTTCATGTTTAACCTAGTTTCAAACAACGGGTTCATGTCTGACTTGATGTTTAGGTTAATGTTTGTCCTGGTTTCAAACAACGGCTTCATGTCTGACTCGAAGTTTAGGTTCATGTTTGACCTGGTTTCAAACAACAGGTTCATGTCTGACTCGACGTTTAGGTTCATGTTTAACCTAGTTTCAAACAACGGGTTCATGTCTGACTCAAAGTTTAGGTTCAGGTTTGACCTGGTTTCAAACGATGGGTTCATGTCTGACTCGAAGCTTAGGTTCATGTTTAACCTGGTTCAAATGACGGGTTCATGTCTGACTCGAAGTTTAGGTTCATGTTTGACCTGGTTTCAAACAACTGGTTCATGTCTGACTCGAAGTTTAGTTTCATGTTTGACCTGAGTTCCAACAACGGGTTAATGTCTGACTCGAAGTTTAGGTTCATGTTTGACCTGGTTTCAAACGACGGGTTCATGTCTGACTTGAAGTTTAGGTTCATGTTTGTCCTGGTTTCAAACAACGGGTTCATGTCTGACTCGAAGTTTAGGTTCATGTTTGACCTAGTTTCAAACAACGGGTTCATGTCTGACTCGAAGTTTAGGTTCATGTTTGACCTGGTTTCAAACAACGGGTTCATGTCTGACTCGAAGTTTAAGTTCATGTTTGACCTGACTTCAAATGACGGGTTCATGTCTGACTCGAAGTTTAGGTTCATGTTTGACCTGGTTTAAAACAACAGGTTCATGTCTGACTCAAAGTTTAGGTTCATGTTTGACCTGGTTTCAAACAACGGGTTCATGTCTGACTCGAAGTTTAGGTTCAGGTTTGACCTGGTTTTAAACGACGGGTTCATGTCTGACTCGAAGTTTAGGTTCATGTTTGACCTGGTTCAAATGACGGGTTCATGTCTGACTTGATGTTTAGGTTCATGTTTGTCCTGGTTTCAATCAACGGGTTCATGTCTGACTCAAAGTTTAGGTTCATGTTTGACTTGGTTTCAAACAACGGGTTCATGTCTGACTCAAAGTCTAGGTTCATGTTTGACCTGGTTTCAAACAACGGGTTCATGTCTGACTCGAAGTTTAACTTCATGTTTGACCTGGCTTCAAATGACGGGTTCATGTCTGACTCGAAGTTTAGGTTCATGTTTGACCTGGTTTCAAAAACCAGGTTCATGTCTGACTCGACGTTTAGGTTCATGTTTAACCTAGTTTCAAACAACGGGTTCATGTCTGACTCGAAGTTTAGGTTCGTGTTTGACCTGGTTTCAAACAACGGGTTCTTGTCTGACTCAAAGTTTAAGTTCATGTTTGACCTGGCTTCGAATGACGGGTTCATGTCTGACTCGACGTTTAGGATCATGTTTGACCTGGTTTCAAACAACGGGTTCATGTCTGACTCGAAGTTTAGGTTCATGTTTGACCTTGTTTCAAACAACGGGTTCATGTCTGACTCAAAGTTTAAGTTCATGTTTGACCTGGCTTCGAATGACGGGTTCATGTCTGACTCGACGTTTAGGATCATCTTTGACCTGGTTTCAAACAACGGGTTCATGTCTGACTCGAAGTTTAGGTTCATGTTTGACCTTGTTTCAAACGACGGGTTCATGTCTGACTCGATGTTTAGGTTCATGTTTGACCTGGTTTCAAACAACGGGTTCATGTCTGACTCGGAGTTTAGGTTCATGTTTGACCTAGTTTCAAACAACGGGTTCATGTTTGATTCGAAGTTTAGGTTCATGTTTGACCTGGTTTCAAACAACGGGTTCATATCTGACTCGAAGTTTAGTTTCTTGTTTGACCTGAGTTCCAACAACGGGTTCATGTCTGACTCGAAGTTTAGGTTCATGTTTGACCTGGTTTCAAACAAAGGGTTCATGTCTGACTCGAAGTTTAGGTTCATGTTTGACCTGGTTTCAAACAACGGGTTCATGTCTGACTTGATGTTTAGGTTAATGTTTGTCCTGGTTTCAAACAACGGCTTCATGTCTGACTCGAAGTTTAGGTTCATGCTTGACCTAGTTTCAAACAACGGGTTCATGTCTGACTCGAAGTCTAGGTTCATGTTTGACCTGGTTTCAAACAACGGGTTCATGTCTGACTCGAAGTTTAACTTCATGTTTGACCTGGCTTCAAATGACGGGTTCATGTCTGACTCGAAGTTTAGGTTCATGTTTGACCTGGTTTCAAACAACAGGTTCATGTCTGACTCGACGTTTAGGTTCATGTTTAACCTAGTTTCAAACAACGGGTTCATGTCTGACTCGAAGTTTAGGTTCATGTTTTACCTGACTTCAAATGACGGGTTCATGTCTGACTCGAAGTTTAGGTTCATGTTTGACCTGGTTTAAAACAACAGGTTCATGTCTGACTCAAAGTTTAGGTTCATGTTTGACCTGGTTTCAAACAACGGGTTCATGTCTGACTCGAAGTTTAGGTTCAGGTTTGACCTGGTTTTAAACGACGGGTTCATGTCTGACTCGAAGTTTAGGTTCATGTTTGACCTGGTTCAAATGACGGGTTCATGTCTGACTCGATGTTTAGGTTCATGTTTGACCTGGTTTCAAACAACAGGTTCATGTCTGACTCGACGTTTAGGTTCATGTTTAACCTAGTTTCAAACAACGGGTTCATGTCTGACTCGAAGTTTAAGTTCATGTTTGACCTGGTTTCAAACAACGGGTTCATGTCTGACTCAAAGTTTAAGTTCATGTTTGACCTGGCTTCGAATGACGGGTTCATGTCTGACTCGACGTTTAGGATCATGTTTGACCTGGTTTCAAACAACGGGTTCATGTCTGACTCGAAGTTTAGGTTCATGTTTGACCTGGTTTCAAAGAACAGGTTCATGTCTGACTCGACGTTTAGGTTCATGTTTAACCTAGTTTCAAACAACGGGTTCATGTCTGACTTGATGTTTAGGTTAATGTTTGTCCTGGTTTCAAACAACGGCTTCATGTCTGACTCGAAGTTTAGGTTCATGTTTGACCTGGTTTCAAACAACAGGTTCATGTCTGACTCGACGTTTAGGTTCATGTTTAACCTAGTTTCTAACAACGGGTTCATGTCTGACTCAAAGTTTAGGTTCAGGTTTGACCTGGTTTCAAACGATGGGTTCATGTCTGACTCGAAGCTTAGGTTCATGTTTAACCTGGTTCAAATGACGGGTTCATGTCTGACTCGAAGTTTAGGTTCATGTTTGACCTGGTTTCAAAAAACTGGTTCATGTCTGACTCGAAGTTTAGTTTCATGTTTGACCTGAGTTCCAACAACGGGTTAATGTCTGACTCGAAGTTTAGGTTCATGTTTGACCTGGTTTCAAACGACGGGTTCATGTCTGACTTGAAGTTTAGGTTCATGTTTGTCCTGGTTTCAAACAACGGGTTCATGTCTGACTCGAAGTTTAGGTTCATGTTTGACCTAGTTTCAAACAACGGGTTCATGTCTGACTCGAAGTTTAGGTTCATGTTTGACCTGGTTTCAAACAACGGGTTCATGTCTGACTCGAAGTTTAAGTTCATGTTTGACCTGACTTCAAATGATGGGTTCATGTCTGACTCGAAGTTTAGGTTCATGTTTGACCTGGTTTAAAACAACAGGTTCATGTCTGACTCAAAGTTTAGGTTCATGTTTGACCTGGTTTCAAACAACGGGTTCATGTCTGACTCGAAGTTTAGGTTCAGGTTTGACCTGGTTTTAAACGACGGGTTCATGTCTGACTCGAAGTTTAGGTTCATGTTTGACCTGGTTCAAATGACGGGTTCATGTCTGACTTGATGTTTAGGTTCATGTTTGTCCTGGTTTCAATCAACGGGTTCATGTCTGACTCAAAGTTTAGGTTCATGTTTGACTTGGTTTCAAACAACGGGTTCATGTCTGACTCAAAGTCTAGGTTCATGTTTGACCTGGTTTCAAACAACGGGTTCATGTCTGACTCGAAGTTTAACTTCATGTTTGACCTGGCTTCAAATGACGGGTTCATGTCTGACTCGAAGTTTAGGTTCATGTTTGACCTGGTTTCAAAAAACAGGTTCATGTCTGACTCGACGTTTAGGTTCATGTTTAACCTAGTTTCAAACAACGGGTTCATGTCTGACTCGAATTTTAGGTTCGTGTTTGACCTGGTTTCAAACAACGGGTTCATGTCTGACTCAAAGTTTAAGTTCATGTTTGACCTGGCTTCGAATGACGGGTTCATGTCTGACTCGACGTTTAGGATCATGTTTGACCTGGTTTCAAACAACGGGTTCATGTCTGACTCGAAGTTTAGGTTCATGTTTGACCTTGTTTCAAACAACGGGTTCATGTCTGACTCAAAGTTTAAGTTCATGTTTGACCTGGCTTCGAATGACGGGTTCATGTCTGACTCGACGTTTAGGATCATCTTTGACCTGGTTTCAAACAACGGGTTCATGTCTGACTCGAAGTTTAGGTTCATGTTTGACCTTGTTTCAAACGACGGGTTCATGTCTGACTCGATGTTTAGGTTCATGTTTGACCTGGTTTCAAACAACGGGTTCATGTCTGACTCGGAGTTTAGGTTCATGTTTGACCTAGTTTCAAACAACGGGTTCATGTTTGATTCGAAGTTTAGGTTCATGTTTGACCTGGTTTCAAACAACGGGTTCATATCTGATTCGAAGTTTAGTTTCTTGTTTGACCTGAGTTCCAACAACGGGTTCATGTCTGACTCGAAGTTTAGGTTCATGTTTGACCTGGTTTCAAACAAAGGGTTCATGTCTGACTCGAAGTTTAGGTTCATGTTTGACCTGGTTTCAAACAACGGGTTCATGTCTGACTTGATGTTTAGGTTAATGTTTGTCCTGGTTTCAAACAACGGCTTCATGTCTGACTCGAAGTTTAGGTTCATGTTTGACCTAGTTTCAAACAACGGGTTCATGTCTGACTCGAAGTCTAGGTTCATGTTTGACCTGGTTTCAAACAACGGGTTCATGTCTGACTCGAAGTTTAACTTCATGTTTGACCTGGCTTCAAATGACGGGTTCAGGTCTGACTCGAAGTTTAGGTTCATGTTTGACCTGGTTTCAAACAACAGGTTCATGTCTGACTCGACGTTTAGGTTCATGTTTAACCTAGTTTCAAACAACGGGTTCATGTCTGACTCGAAGTTTAGGTTCATGTTTGACCTGGTTTCAAACAACGGGTTCATGTCTGACTCAAAGTTTAAGTTCATGTTTGACCTGGCTTCGAATGACGGGTTCATGTCTGACTAGACGTTTAGGATCATGTTTGACCTGGTTTCAAACAACGGGTTCATGTCTGACTCGAAGTTTAGGTTCATGTTTGACCTTGTTTCAAACGACGGGTTCATGTCTGACTCGATGTTTAGGTTCATGTTGGACCTGGTTTCAAACAACGGGTTCATGTCTGACTCGGAGTTTAGGTTCATGTTTGACCAAGTTTCAAACAACGGGTTCAAGTTTGATTCGAAGTTTAGGTTCATGTTTGACCTGGTTTCAAACAACGGGTTCATATCTGACTCGAAGTTTAGTTTCTTGTTTGACCTGAGTTCCAACAACGGGTTCATGTCTGACTCGAAGTTTAGGTTCATGTTTGACCTGGTTTCAAACAAAGGGTTCATGTCTGACTCGAAGTTTAGGTTCATGTTTGACCTGGTTTCAAACAACGGGTTCATGTCTGACTTGATGTTTAGGTTAATGTTTGTCCTGGTTTCAAACAACGGCTTCATGTCTGACTCGAAGTTTAGGTTCATGTTTGACCTAGTTTCAAACAACGGGTTCATGTCTGACTCGAAGTCTAGGTTCATGTTTGACCTGGTTTCAAACAACGGGTTCATGTCTGACCCGAAGTTTAACTTCATGTTTGACCTGGCTTCAAATGACGGGTTCATGTCTGACTCGAAGTTTAGGTTCATGTTTGACCTGGTTTCAAACAACAGGTTCATGTCTGACTCGACGTTTAGGTTCATGTTTAACCTAGTTTCAAACAAAGGGTTCATGTCTGACTCAAAGTTTAGGTTCATGTTTGACCTGGTTTCAAACAACGGGTTCATGTCTGACTCAAAGTTTAAGTTCATGTTTGACCTGGCTTCGAATGACGGGTTCATGTCTGACTCGACGTTTAGGATCATGTTTGACCTGGTTTCAAACAACGGGTTCATGTCTGACTCGAAGTCTAGGTTCATGTTTGACCTGGTTTCAAACAACGGGTTCATGTCTGACTCGAAGTTTAACTTCATGTTTGACCTGGCTTCAAATGACGGGTTCATGTCTGACTCGAAGTTTAGGTTCATGTTTGACCTGGTTTCAAACAACAGGTTCATGTCTGACTCGACGTTTAGGTTCATGTTTAACCTAGTTTCAAACAACGGGTTCATGTCTGACTTGATGTTTAGGTTAATGTTTGTCCTGGTTTCAAACAACGGCTTCATGTCTGACTCGAAGTTTAGGTTCATGTTTGACCTGGTTTCAAACAACAGGTTCATGTCTGACTCGACGTTTAGGTTCATGTTTAACCTAGTTTCAAACAACGGGTTCATGTCTGACTCAAAGTTTAGGTTCAGGTTTGACCTGGTTTCAAACGATGGGTTCATGTCTGACTCGAAGCTTAGGTTCATGTTTGACCTGGTTCAAATGACGGGTTCATGTCTGACTCGAAGTTTAGGTTCATGTTTGACCTGGTTTCAAACAACTGGTCCATGTCTGACTCGAAGTTTAGTTTCATGTTTGACCTGAGTTCCAACAACGGGTTAATGTCTGACTCGAAGTTTAGGTTCATGTTTGACCTGGTTTCAAACGACGGGTTCATGTCTGACTTGAAGTTTAGGTTCATGTTTGTCCTGGTTTCAAACAACGGGTTCATGTCTGACTCAAAGTTTAGGTTCATGTTTGAATTAGTTTCAAACAACGGGTTAATGTCTGACTCGAAGTTTAGGTTCATGTTTGACCTGGTTTCAAACAACGGGTTCATGTCTGACTCGAAGTTTAAGTTCATGTTTGACCTGACTTCAAATGACGGGTTCATGTCTGACTCGAAGTTTAGGTTCATGTTTGACCTGGTTTAAAACAACAGGTTCATGTCTGACTCAAAGTTTAGGTTCATGTTTGACCTGGTTTCAAACAACGGGTTCATGTCTGACTCGAAGTTTAGGTTCAGGTTTGACCTGGTTTTAAACGACGGGTTCATGTCTGACTCGAAGTTTAGGTTCATGTTTGACCTGGTTCAAATGACGGGTTCATGTCTGACTTGATGTTTAGGTTCATGTTTGTCCTGGTTTCAATCAACGGCTTCATGTCTGACTCAAAGTTTAGGTTCATGTTTGACCTGGTTTCAAACAACGGGTTCATGTCTGACTCAAAGTCTAGGTTCATGTTTGACCTGGTTTCAAATAACGGGTTCATGTCTGACTCAAAGTTTAACTTCATGTTTGACCTGGCTTCAAATGACGGGTTCATGTCTGACTCGAAGTTTAGGTTCATGTTTGACCTGGTTTCAAACAACAGGTTCATGTCTGACTCGACGTTTAGGTTCATGTTTAACCTAGTTTCAAACAACGGGTTCATGTCTGACACGAAGTTTAGGTTCATGTTTGACCTGGTTTCAAACAACGGGTTCATGTCTGACTCAAAGTTTAAGTTCATGTTTGACCTGGCTTCGAATGACGGGTTCATGTCTGACTCGACGTTTAGGATCATGTTTGACCTGGTTTCAAACAACGGGTTCATGTCTGACTCGAAGTTTAGGTTCATGTTTGACCTTGTTTCAAACGACGGGTTCATGTCTGACTCGATGTTTAGGTTCATGTTTGACCTGGTTTCAAACAACGGGTTCATATCTGACTCGGAGTTTAGGTTCATGTTTGACCTAGTTTCAAACAACGGGTTCATGTTTGATTCGAAGTTTAGGTTCATGTTTGACCTGGTTTCAAACAACGGGTTCATATCTGACTCGAAGTTTAGTTTCTTGTTTGACCTGAGTTCCAACAACGGGTTCATGTCTGACTCGAAGTTTAGGTTCATGTTTGACCTGGTTTCAAACAAAGGGTTCATGTCTGACTCGAAGTTTAGGTTCATGTTTGACCTGGTTTCAAACAACGGGTTCATGTCTGACTTGATGTTTAGGTTAATGTTTGTCCTGGTTACAAACAACGGCTTCATGTCTGACTCGAAGTTTAGGTTCATGTTTGACCTAGTTTCAAACAACGGGTTCATGTATGACTCGAAGTCTAGGTTCATGTTTGACCTGGTTTCAAACAACGGGTTCATGTCTGACTCGAAGTTTAACTTCATGTTTGACCTGGCTTCAAATGACGGGTTCATGTCTGACTCGAAGTTTAGGTTCATGTTTGACCTGGTTTCAAACAACAGGTTCATGTCTGACTCGACGTTTAGGTTCATGTTTAACCTAGTTTCAAACAACGGGTTCATGTCTGACTCAAAGTTTAGGTTCATGTTTGACCTGGTTTCAAACAACGGGTTCATGTCTGACTCAAAGTTTAAGTTCATGTTTGACCTGGCTTCGAATGACAGGTTCATGTCTGACTCGACGTTTAGGGTCATGTTTGACCTGGTTTCAAACAACGGGTTCATGTCTGACTCGAAGTTTAACTTCATGTTTGACCTGGCTTCAAATGACGGGTTCATGTCTGACTCGAAGTTTAGGTTCATGTTTGACCTGGTTTCAAACAACAGGTTCATGTCTGACTCGACGTTTAGGTTCATGTTTAACCTAGTTTCAAACAACGGGTTCATGTCTGACTCGAAGTTTAGGTTCATGCTTGACCTGGTTTCAAACAACGGGTTCATGTCTGACTCAAAGTTTAAGTTCATGTTTGACCTGGCTTCGAATGACGGGTTCATGTCTGACTCGACGTTTAGGATCATGTTTGACCTGGTTTCAAACAACGGGTTCATGTCTGACTCGAAGTTTAGGTTCATGTTTGACCTTGTTTCAAACGACGGGTTCATGTCTGACTCGATGTTTAGGTTCATGTTTGACCTGGTTTCAAACAACGGGTTCATGTCTGACTCGGAGTTTAGGTTCATGTTTGACCTAGTTTCAAACAACGGGTTCATGTTTGATTCGAAGTTTAGGTTCATGTTTGACCTGGTTTCAAACAACGGGTTCATATCTGACTCGAAGTTTAGTTTCTTGTTTGACCTGAGTTCCAACAACGGGTTCATGTCTGACTCGAAGTTTAGGTTCATGTTTGACCTGGTTTCAAACAAAGGGTTCATGTCTGACTCGAAGTTTAGGTTCATGTTTGACCTGGTTTCAAACAACGGGTTCATGTCTGACTTGATGTTTAGGTTAATGTTTGTCCTGGTTTCAAACAACGGCTTCATGTCTGACTCGAAGTTTAGGTTCATGTTTGACCTAGTTTCAAACAACGGGTTCATGTCTGACTCGAAGTCTAGGTTCATGTTTGACCTGGTTTCAAACAACGGGTTCATGTCTGACCCGAAGTTTAACTTCATGTTTGACCTGGCTTCAAATGACGGGTTCATGTCTGACTCGAAGTTTAGGTTCATGTTTGACCTGGTTTCAAACAACAGGTTCATGTCTGACTCGACGTTTAGGTTCATGTTTAACCTAGTTTCAAACAAAGGGTTCATGTCTGACTCAAAGTTTAGGTTCATGTTTGACCTGGTTTCAAACAACGGGTTCATGTCTGACTCAAAGTTTAAGTTCATGTTTGACCTGGCTTCGAATGACGGGTTCATGTCTGACTCGACGTTTAGGATCATGTTTGACCTGGTTTCAAACAACGGGTTCATGTCTGACTCGAAGTCTAGGTTCATGTTTGACCTGGTTTCAAACAACGGGTTCATGTCTGACTCGAAGTTTAACTTCATGTTTGACCTGGCTTCAAATGACGGGTTCATGTCTGACTCGAAGTTTAGGTTCATGTTTGACCTGGTTTCAAACAACAGGTTCATGTCTGACTCGACGTTTAGGTTCATGTTTAACCTAGTTTCAAACAACGGGTTCATGTCTGACTTGATGTTTAGGTTAATGTTTGTCCTGGTTTCAAACAACGGCTTCATGTCTGACTCGAAGTTTAGGTTCATGTTTGACCTGGTTTCAAACAACAGGTTCATGTCTGACTCGACGTTTAGGTTCATGTTTAACCTAGTTTCAAACAACGGGTTCATGTCTGACTCAAAGTTTAGGTTCAGGTTTGACCTGGTTTCAAACGATGGGTTCATGTCTGACTCGAAGCTTAGGTTCATGTTTGACCTGGTTCAAATGACGGGTTCATGTCTGACTCGAAGTTTAGGTTCATGTTTGACCTGGTTTCAAACAACTGGTCCATGTCTGACTCGAAGTTTAGTTTCATGTTTGACCTGAGTTCCAACAACGGGTTAATGTCTGACTCGAAGTTTAGGTTCATGTTTGACCTGGTTTCAAACGACGGGTTCATGTCTGACTTGAAGTTTAGGTTCATGTTTGTCCTGGTTTCAAACAACGGGTTCATGTCTGACTCAAAGTTTAGGTTCATGTTTGAATTAGTTTCAAACAACGGGTTAATGTCTGACTCGAAGTTTAGGTTCATGTTTGACCTGGTTTCAAACAACGGGTTCATGTCTGACTCGAAGTTTAAGTTCATGTTTGACCTGACTTCAAATGACGGGTTCATGTCTGACTCGAAGTTTAGGTTCATGTTTGACCTGGTTTAAAACAACAGGTTCATGTCTGACTCAAAGTTTAGGTTCATGTTTGACCTGGTTTCAAACAACGGGTTCATGTCTGACTCGAAGTTTAGGTTCAGGTTTGACCTGGTTTTAAACGACGGGTTCATGTCTGACTCGAAGTTTAGGTTCATGTTTGACCTGGTTCAAATGACGGGTTCATGTCTGACTTGATGTTTAGGTTCATGTTTGTCCTGGTTTCAATCAACGGCTTCATGTCTGACTCAAAGTTTAGGTTCATGTTTGACCTGGTTTCAAACAACGGGTTCATGTCTGACTCAAAGTCTAGGTTCATGTTTGACCTGGTTTCAAACAACGGGTTCATGTCTGACTCAAAGTTTAACTTCATGTTTGACCTGGCTTCAAATGACGGGTTCATGTCTGACTCGAAGTTTAGGTTCATGTTTGACCTGGTTTCAAACAACAGGTTCATGTCTGACTCGACGTTTAGGTTCATGTTTAACCTAGTTTCAAACAACGGGTTCATGTCTGACTCGAAGTTTAGGTTCATGTTTGACCTGGTTTCAAACAACGGGTTCATGTCTGACTCAAAGTTTAAGTTCATGTTTGACCTGGCTTCGAATGACGGGTTCATGTCTGACTCGACGTTTAGGATCATGTTTGACCTGGTTTCAAACAACGGGTTCATGTCTGACTCGAAGTTTAGGTTCATGTTTGACCTTGTTTCAAACGACGGGTTCATGTCTGACTCGATGTTTAGGTTCATGTTTGACCTGGTTTCAAACAACGGGTTCATGTCTGACTCGGAGTTTAGGTTCATGTTTGACCTAGTTTCAAACAACGGGTTCATGTTTGATTCGAAGTTTAGGTTCATGTTTGACCTGGTTTCAAACAACGGGTTCATATCTGACTCGAAGTTTAGTTTCTTGTTTGACCTGAGTTCCAACAACGGGTTCATGTCTGACTCGAAGTTTAGGTTCATGTTTGACCTGGTTTCAAACAAAGGGTTCATGTCTGACTCGAAGTTTAGGTTCATGTTTGACCTGGTTTCAAACAACGGGTTCATGTCTGACTTGATGTTTAGGTTAATGTTTGTCCTGGTTACAAACAACGGCTTCATGTCTGACTCGAAGTTTAGGTTCATGTTTGACCTAGTTTCAAACAACGGGTTCATGTATGACTCGAAGTCTAGGTTCATGTTTGACCTGGTTTCAAACAACGGGTTCATGTCTGACTCGAAGTTTAACTTCATGTTTGACCTGGCTTCAAATGACGGGTTCATGTCTGACTCGAAGTTTAGGTTCATGTTTGACCTGGTTTCAAACAACAGGTTCATGTCTGACTCGACGTTTAGGTTCATGTTTAACCTAGTTTCAAACAACGGGTTCATGTCTGACTCAAAGTTTAGGTTCATGTTTGACCTGGTTTCAAACAACGGGTTCATGTCTGACTCAAAGTTTAAGTTCATGTTTGACCTGGCTTCGAATGACAGGTTCATGTCTGACTCGACGTTTAGGGTCATGTTTGACCTGGTTTCAAACAACGGGTTCATGTCTGACTCGAAGTTTAACTTCATGTTTGACCTGGCTTCAAATGACGGGTTCATGTCTGACTCGAAGTTTAGGTTCATGTTTGACCTGGTTTCAAACAACAGGTTCATGTCTGACTCGACGTTTAGGTTCATGTTTAACCTAGTTTCAAACAACGGGTTCATGTCTGACTCGAAGTTTAGGTTCATGCTTGACCTGGTTTCAAACAACGGGTTCATGTCTGACTCAAAGTTTAAGTTCATGTTTGACCTGGCTTCGAATGACGGGTTCATGTCTGACTCGACGTTTAGGATCATGTTTGACCTGGTTTCAAACAACGGGTTCATGTCTGACTCGAAGTTTAGGTTCATGTTTGACCTTGTTTCAAACGACGGGTTCATGTCTGACTCGATGTTTAGGTTCATGTTTGACCTGGTTTCAAACAACGGGTTCATGTCTGACTCGGAGTTTAGGTTCATGTTTGACCTAGTTTCAAACAACGGGTTCATGTTTGATTCGAAGTTTAGGTTCATGTTTGACCTGGTTTCAAACAACGGGTTCATATCTGACTCGAAGTTTAGTTTCTTGTTTGACCTGAGTTCCAACAACGGGTTCATGTCTGACTCGAAGTTTAGGTTCATGTTTGACCTGGTTTCAAACAAAGGGTTCATGTCTGACTCGAAGTTTAGGTTCATGTTTGACTTGGTTTCAAACAACGGGTTCATGTCTGACTTGATGTTTAGGTTAATGTTTGTCCTGGTTTCAAACAACGGCTTCATGTCTGACTCGAAGTTTAGGTTCATGTTTGACCTAGTTTCAAACAACGGGTTCATGTCTGACTCGAAGTCTAGGTTCATGTTTGACCTGGTTTCAAACAACGGGTTCATGTCTGACTCGAAGTTTAACTTCATGTTTGACCTGGCTTCAAATGACGGGTTCATGTCTGACTCGAAGTTTAGGTTCATGTTTGACCTGGTTTCAAACAACTGGTTCATGTCTGACTCGAAGTTTAGTTTCATGTTTGACCTGAGTTCCAACAACGGGTTAATGTCTGACTCGAAGTTTAGGTTCATGTTTGACCTGGTTTCAAACGACGGGTTCATGTCTGACTTGAAGTTTAGGTTCATGTTTGTCCTGGTTTCAAACAACGGGTTCATGTCTGACTCAAAGTTTAGGTTCATGTTTGAATTAGTTTCAAACAACGGGTTCATGTCTGACTCGAAGTTTAGGTTCATGTTTGACCTGGTTTCAAACAACGGGTTCATGTCTGACTCGAAGTTTAAGTTCATGTTTGACCTGACTTCAAATGACGGGTTCATGTCTGACTCGAAGGTTAGGTTCATGTTTGACCTGGTTTAAAACAACAGGTTCATGTCTGACTCAAAGTTTAGGTTCATGTTTGACCTGGTTTCAAACAACGGGTTCATGTCTGACTCGAAGTTTAGGTTCAGGTTTGACCTGGTTTTAAACGACGGGTTCATGTCGGACTCGAAGTTTAGGTTCATGTTTGACTTGGTTTCAAACGACGGGTTCATGTCTGACTTGAAGTTTAGGTTCATGTTTGTCCTGGTTTCAAACAACGGGTTCATGTCTGACTCAAAGTTTAGGTTCATGTTTGAATTAGTTTCAAACAACGGGTTAATGTCTGACTCGAAGTTTAGGTTCATGTTTGACCTGGTTTCAAACAACGGGTTCATGTCTGACTCGAAGTTTAAGTTCATGTTTGACCTGACTTCAAATGACGGGTTCATGTCTGACTCGAAGTTTAGGTTCATGTTTGACCTGGTTTAAAACAACAGGTTCATGTCTGACTCAAAGTTTAGGTTCATGTTTGACCTGGTTTCAAACAACGGGTTCATGTCTGACTCGAAGTTTAGGTTCAGGTTTGACCTGGTTTTAAACGACGGGTTCATGTCTGACTCGAAGTTTAGGTTCATGTTTGACCTGGTTCAAATGACGGGTTCATGTCTGACTTGATGTTTAGGTTCATGTTTGTCCTGGTTTCAATCAACGGCTTCATGTCTGACTCAAAGTTTAGGTTCATGTTTGACCTGGTTTCAAACAACGGGTTCATGTCTGACTCAAAGTCTAGGTTCATGTTTGACCTGGTTTCAAACAACGGGTTCATGTCTGACTCAAAGTTTAACTTTATGTTTGACCTGGCTTCAAATGACGGGTTCATGTCTGACTCGAAGTTTAGGTTCATGTTTGACCTGGTTTCAAACAACAGGTTCATGTCTGACTCGACGTTTAGGTTCATGTTTGACCTGGTTTCAAACAACGGGTTCATGTCTGACTCGAAGTTTAAGTTCATGTTTGACCTGACTTCAAATGACGGGTTCATGTCTGACTCGAAGGTTAGGTTCATGTTTGACCTGGTTTAAAACAACAGGTTCATGTCTGACTCAAAGTTTAGGTTCATGTTTGACCTGGTTTCAAACAACGGGTTCATGTCTGACTCGAAGTTTAGGTTCAGGTTTGACCTGGTTTTAAACGACGGGTTCATGTCGGACTCGAAGTTTAGGTTCATGTTTGACCTGGTTTCAAACGACGGGTTCATGTCTGACTTGAAGTTTAGGTTCATGTTTGTCCTGGTTTCAAACAACGGGTTCATGTCTGACTCAAAGTTTAGGTTCATGTTTGAATTAGTTTCAAACAACGGGTTAATGTCTGACTCGAAGTTTAGGTTCATGTTTGACCTGGTTTCAAACAACGGGTTCATGTCTGACTCGAAGTTTAAGTTCATGTTTGACCTGACTTCAAATGACGGGTTCATGTCTGACTCGAAGTTTAGGTTCATGTTTGACCTGGTTTAAAACAACAGGTTCATGTCTGACTCAAAGTTTAGGTTCATGTTTGACCTGGTTTCAAACAACGGGTTCATGTCTGACTCGAAGTTTAGGTTCAGGTTTGACCTGGTTTTAAACGACGGGTTCATGTCTGACTCGAAGTTTAGGTTCATGTTTGACCTGGTTCAAATGACGGGTTCATGTCTGACTTGATGTTTAGGTTCATGTTTGTCCTGGTTTCAATCAACGGCTTCATGTCTGACTCAAAGTTTAGGTTCATGTTTGACCTGGTTTCAAACAACGGGTTCATGTCTGACTCAAAGTCTAGGTTCATGTTTGACCTGGTTTCAAACAACGGGTTCATGTCTGACTCAAAGTTTAACTTTATGTTTGACCTGGCTTCAAATGACGGGTTCATGTCTGACTCGAAGTTTAGGTTCATGTTTGACCTGGTTTCAAACAACAGGTTCATGTCTGACTCGACGTTTAGGTTCATGTTTAACCTAGTTTCAAACAACGGGTTCATGTCTGACTCGAAGTTTAGGTTCATGTTTGACCTGGTTTCAAACAACGGGTTCATGTCTGACTCAAAGTTTAAGTTCATGTTTGACCTGGCTTCGAATGACGGGTTCATGTCTGACTCGACGTTTAGGATCATGTTTGACCTGGTTTCAAACAACGGGTTCATGTCTGACTCGAAGTTTAGGTTCATGTTTGACCTTGTTTCAAACGACGGGTTCATGTCTGACTCGATGTTTAGGTTCATGTTTGACCTGGTTTCAAACAACGGGTTCATGTCTGACTCGGAGTTTAGGTTCATGTTTGACCTAGTTTCAAACAACGGGTTCATGTTTGATTCGAAGTTTAGGTTCATGTTTGACCTGGTTTCAAACAACGGGTTCATATCTGACTCGAAGTTTAGTTTCTTGTTTGACCTGAGTTCCAACAACGGGTTCATGTCTGACTCGAAGTTTAGGTTCATGTTTGACCTGGTTTCAAACAAAGGGTTCATGTCTGACTCGAAGTTTAGGTTCATGTTTGACCTGGTTTCAAACAACGGGTTCATGTCTGACTTGATGTTTAGGTTAATGTTTGTCCTGGTTACAAACAACGGCTTCATGTCTGACTCGAAGTTTAGGTTCATGTTTGACCTAGTTTCAAACAACGGGTTCATGTATGACTCGAAGTCTAGGTTCATGTTTGACCTGGTTTCAAACAACGGGTTCATGTCTGACTCGAAGTTTAACTTCATGTTTGACCTGGCTTCAAATGACGGGTTCATGTCTGACTCGAAGTTTAGGTTCATGTTTGACCTGGTTTCAAACAACAGGTTCATGTCTGACTCGACGTTTAGGTTCATGTTTAACCTAGTTTCAAACAACGGGTTCATGTCTGACTCAAAGTTTAGGTTCATGTTTGACCTGGTTTCAAACAACGGGTTCATGTCTGACTCAAAGTTTAAGTTCATGTTTGACCTGGCTTCGAATGACAGGTTCATGTCTGACTCGACGTTTAGGGTCATGTTTGACCTGGTTTCAAACAACGGGTTCATGTCTGACTCGAAGTTTAACTTCATGTTTGACCTGGCTTCAAATGACGGGTTCATGTCTGACTCGAAGTTTAGGTTCATGTTTGACCTTGTTTCAAACAACAGGTTCATGTCTGACTCGACGTTTAGGTTCATGTTTAACCTAGTTTCAAACAACGGGTTCATGTCTGACTCGAAGTTTAGGTTCATGCTTGACCTGGTTTCAAACAACGGGTTCATGTCTGACTCAAAGTTTAAGTTCATGTTTGACCTGGCTTCGAATGACGGGTTCATGTCTGACTCGACGTTTAGGATCATGTTTGACCTGGTTTCAAACAACGGGTTCATGTCTGACTCGAAGTTTAGGTTCATGTTTGACCTTGTTTCAAACGACGGGTTCATGTCTGACTCGATGTTTAGGTTCATGTTTGACCTGGTTTCAAACAACGGGTTCATGTCTGACTCGGAGTTTAGGTTCATGTTTGACCTAGTTTCAAACAACGGGTTCATGTTTGATTCGAAGTTTAGGTTCATGTTTGACCTGGTTTCAAACAACGGGTTCATATCTGACTCGAAGTTTAGTTTCTTGTTTGACCTGAGTTCCAACAACGGGTTCATGTCTGACTCGAAGTTTAGGTTCATGTTTGACCTGGTTTCAAACAAAGGGTTCATGTCTGACTCGAAGTTTAGGTTCATGTTTGACTTGGTTTCAAACAACGGGTTCATGTCTGACTTGATGTTTAGGTTAATGTTTGTCCTGGTTTCAAACAACGGCTTCATGTCTGACTCGAAGTTTAGGTTCATGTTTGACCTAGTTTCAAACAACGGGTTCATGTCTGACTCGAAGTCTAGGTTCATGTTTGACCTGGTTTCAAACAACGGGTTCATGTCTGACTCGAAGTTTAACTTCATGTTTGACCTGGCTTCAAATGACGGGTTCATGTCTGACTCGAAGTTTAGGTTCATGTTTGACCTGGTTTCAAACAACTGGTTCATGTCTGACTCGAAGTTTAGTTTCATGTTTGACCTGAGTTCCAACAACGGGTTAATGTCTGACTCGAAGTTTAGGTTCATGTTTGACCTGGTTTCAAACGACGGGTTCATGTCTGACTTGAAGTTTAGGTTCATGTTTGTCCTGGTTTCAAACAACGGGTTCATGTCTGACTCAAAGTTTAGGTTCATGTTTGAATTAGTTTCAAACAACGGGTTCATGTCTGACTCGAAGTTTAGGTTCATGTTTGACCTGGTTTCAAACAACGGGTTCATGTCTGACTCGAAGTTTAAGTTCATGTTTGACCTGACTTCAAATGACGGGTTCATGTCTGACTCGAAGGTTAGGTTCATGTTTGACCTGGTTTAAAACAACAGGTTCATGTCTGACTCAAAGTTTAGGTTCATGTTTGACCTGGTTTCAAACAACGGGTTCATGTCTGACTCGATGTTTAGGTTCAGGTTTGACCTGGTTTTAAACGACGGGTTCATGTCGGACTCGAAGTTTAGGTTCATGTTTGACCTGGTTCAAATGACGGGTTCATGTCTGACTTGATGTTTAGGTTCATGTTTGTCCTGGTTTCAATCAACGGCTTCATGTCTGACTCAATGTTTAGGTTCATGTTTGACCTGGTTTCAAACAACGGGTTCATGTCTGACTCAAAGTCTAGGTTCATGTTTGACCTGGTTTCAAACAACGGGTTCATGTCTGACTCGAAGTTTAACTTCATGTTTGACCTGGCTTCAAATGATGGGTTCATGTCTGACTCGAAGTTTAGGTTCATGTTTGACCTGGTTTCAAACAACAGGTTCATGTCTGACTCGACGTTTAGGTTCATGTTTAACCTAGTTTCAAACAACGGGTTCATGTCTGACTCGAAGTTTAGGTTCATGTTTGACCTGGTTTCAAACAACGGGTTCATGTCTGACTCAAAGTTTAAGTTCATGTTTGACCTGGCTTCGAATGACGGGTTCATGTCTGACTCGACGTTTAGGATCATGTTTGACCTGGTTTCAAACAACGGGTTCATGTCTGACTCGAAGTTTAGGTTCATGTTTGACCTTGTTTCAAACGACGGGTTCATGTCTGACTCGATGTTTAGGTTCATGTTTGACCTGGTTTCAAACAACGGGTTCATGTCTGACTCGGAGTTTAGGTTCATGTTTGACCTAGTTTCAAACAACGGGTTCATGTTTGATTCGAAGTTTAGGTTCATGTTTGACCTGGTTTCAAACAACGGGTTCATATCTGACTCGAAGTTTAGTTTCTTGTTTGACCTGAGTTCCAACAACGGGTTCATGTCTGACTCGAAGTTTAGGTTCATGTTTGACCTGGTTTCAAACAAAGGGTTCATGTCTGACTCGAAGTTTAGGTTCTTGTTTGACCTGGTTTCAAACAACGGGTTCATGTCTGACTTGATGTTTAGGTTAATGTTTGTCCTGGTTTCAAACAACGGCTTCATGTCTGACTCGAAGTTTAGGTTCATGTTTGACCTAGTTTCAAACAACGGGTTCATGTATGACTCGAAGTCTAGGTTCATGTTTGACCTGGTTTCAAACAACGGGTTCATGTCTGACTCGAAGTTTAACTTCATGTTTGACCTGGCTTCAAATGACGGGTTCATGTCTGACTCGAAGTTTAGGTTCATGTTTGACCTGGTTTCAAACAACAGGTTCATGTCTGACTCGACGTTTAGGTTCATGTTTAACCTAGTTTCAAACAACGGGTTCATGTCTGACTCAAAGTTTAGGTTCATGTTTGACCTGGTTTCAAACAACGGGTTCATGTCTGACTCAAAGTTTAAGTTCATGTTTGACCTGGCTTCGAATGACAGGTTCATGTCTGACTCGACGTTTAGGGTCATGTTTGACCTGGTTTCAAACAACGGGTTCATGTCTGACTCGAAGTTTAACTTCATGTTTGACCTGGCTTCAAATGACGGGTTCATGTCTGACTCGAAGTTTAGGTTCATGTTTGACCTGGTTTCAAACAACAGGTTCATGTCTGACTCGACGTTTAGGTTCATGTTTAACCTAGTTTCAAACAACGGGTTCATGTCTGACTCGAAGTTTAGGTTCATGCTTGACCTGGTTTCAAACAACGGGTTCATGTCTGACTCAAAGTTTAAGTTCATGTTTGACCTGGCTTCGAATGACGGGTTCATGTCTGACTCGACGTTTAGGATCATGTTTGACCTGGTTTCAAACAACGGGTTCATGTCTGACTCGAAGTTTAGGTTCATGTTTGACCTTGTTTCAAACGACGGGTTCATGTCTGACTCGATGTTTAGGTTCATGTTTGACCTGGTTTCAAACAACGGGTTCATGTCTGACTCGGAGTTTAGGTTCATGTTTGACCTAGTTTCAAACAACGGGTTCATGTTTGATTCGAAGTTTAGGTTCATGTTTGACCTGGTTTCAAACAACGGGTTCATATCTGACTCGAAGTTTAGTTTCTTGTTTGACCTGAGTTCCAACAACGGGTTCATGTCTGACTCGAAGTTTAGGTTCATGTTTGACCTGGTTTCAAACAAAGGGTTCATGTCTGACTCGAAGTTTAGGTTCATGTTTGACTTGGTTTCAAACAACGGGTTCATGTCTGACTTGATGTTTAGGTTAATGTTTGTCCTGGTTTCAAACAACGGCTTCATGTCTGACTCGAAGTTTAGGTTCATGTTTGACCTAGTTTCAAACAACGGGTTCATGTCTGACTCGAAGTCTAGGTTCATGTTTGACCTGGTTTCAAACAACGGGTTCATGTCTGACTCGAAGTTTAACTTCATGTTTGACCTGGCTTCAAATGACGGGTTCATGTCTGACTCGAAGTTTAGGTTCATGTTTGACCTGGTTTCAAACAACAGGTTCATGTCTGACTCGACGTTTAGGTTCATGTTTAACCTAGTTTCAAACAACGGGTTCATGTCTGACTCAAAGTTTAGGTTCATGTTTGACCTGGTTTCAAACAACGGGTTCATGTCTGACTCAAAGTTTAAGTTCATGTTTGACCTGGCTTCGAATGACGGGTTCATGTCTGACTCGACGTTTAGGGTCATGTTTGACCTGGTTTCAAACAACGGGTTCATGTCTGACTCGAAGTTTAACTTCATGTTTGACCTGGCTTCAAATGACGGGTTCATGTTTGACTCGAAGTTTAGGTTCATGTTTGACCTGGTTTCAAACAACAGGTTCATGTCTGACTCGACGTTTAGGTTCATGTTTAACCTAGTTTCAAACAACGGGTTCATGTCTGACTCGAAGTTTAGGTTCATGCTTGACCTGGTTTCAAACAACGGGTTCATGTCTGACTCAAAGTTTAAGTTCATGTTTGACCTGGCTTCGAATGACGGGTTCATGTCTGACTCGACGTTTAGGATCATGTTTGACCTGGTTTCAAACAACGGGTTCATATCTGACTCGAAGTTTAGGTTCATGTTTGACCTTGTTTCAAACGACGGGTTCATGTCTGACTCGATGTTTAGGTTCATGTTTGACCTGGTTTCAAACAATGGATTCATGTCTGACTCGGAGTTTAGGTTCATGTTTGACCTAGTTTCAAACAACGGGTTCATGTTTGATTCGAAGTTTAGGTTCATGTTTGACCTGGTTTCAAACAACGGGTTCATATCTGACTCGAAGTTTAGTTTCTTGTTTGACCTGAGTTCCAACAACGGGTTCATGTCTGACTCGAAGTTTAGGTTCATGTTTGACCTGGTTTCAAACAAAGGGTTCATGTCTGACTCGAAGTTTAGGTTCATGTTTGACCTGGTTTCAAACAACGGGTTCATGTATGACTTGATGTTTAGGTTAATGTTTGTCCTGGTTTCAAACAACGGCTTCATGTCTGACTCGAAGTTTAGGTTCATGTTTGACCTAGTTTCAAACAACGGGTTCATGTCTGACTCGAAGTCTAGGTTCATGTTTGACCTGGTTTCAAACAACGGGTTCATGTCTGACTCGAAGTTTAACTTCATGTTTGACCTGGCTTCAAATGACGGGTTCATGTCTGACTCGAAGTTTAGGTTCATGTTTGACCTGGTTTCAAACAACAGGTTCATGTCTGACTCGACGTTTAGGTTCATGTTTAACCTAGTTTCAAACAACGGGTTCATGTCTGACTCAAAGTTTAGGTTCGGGTTTGACATGATTTCAAACGATGGGTTCATGTCTGACTCGAAGCTTAGGTTCATGTTTGACCTGGTTCAAATGACGGGTTCATGTCTGACTCGAAGTTTAGGTTCATGTTTGACCTGGTTTCAAACAACTGGTTCATGTCTGACTCGAAGTTTAGTTTCATGTTTGACCTGAGTTCCAACAACGGGTTAATGTCTGACTCGAAGTTTAGGTTCATGTTTGACCTGGTTTCAAACGACGGGTTCATGTCTAACTTGAAGTTTAGGTTCATGTTTGTCCTGGTTTCAAACAACGGGTTCATGTCTGACTCGAAGTTTAACTTCATGTTTGACCTGGCTTCAAATGACGGGTTCATGTCTGACTCGACGTTTAGGATCATGTTTGACCTGGTTTCAAACAACGGGTTCATGTCTGACTCGAAGTTTAACTTCATGTTTGACCTGGCTTCAAATGACGGGTTCATGTCTGACTCGAAGTTTAGGTTCATGTTTGACCTGGTTTCAAACAACAGGTTCATGTCTGACTCGACGTTTAGGTTCATGTTTAACCTAGTTTCAAACAACGGGTTCATGTCTGACTCGAAGTTTATGTTCATGTTTGACCTGGTTTCAAACAACGGGTTCATGTCTGACTCAAAGTTTAAGTTCATGTTTGACCTGGCTTCGAATGACGGGTTCATGTCTGACTCGACGTTTAGGATCATGTTTGACCTGGTTTCAAACAACGGGTTCATGTCTGACTCGAAGTTTAGGTTCATGTTTGACCTGGTTTCAAACAACAGGTTCATGTCTGACTCGACGTTTAGGTTCATGTTTAACCTAGTTTCAAACAACGGGTTCATGTCTGACTCAAAGTTTAGGTTCATGTTTGACCTGGTTTCAAACAACGGGTTCATGTCTGACTCAAAGTTTAAGTTCATGTTTGACCTGGCTTCGAATGACGGGTTCATGTCTGACTCGACGTTTAGGATCATGTTTGACCTGGTTTCAAACAACGGGTTCATGTCTGACTCGAAGTTTAGGTTCATGTTTGACCTGGTTTCAAACAACAGGTTCATGTCTGACTCGACGTTTAGGTTCATGTTTAACCTAGTTTCAAACAACGGGTTCATGTCTGACTCGAAGTTTAGGTTCATGTTTGACCTGGTTTCAAACAACGGGTTCATGTCTGACTCAAAGTTTAAGTTCATGTTTGACCTGGCTTCGAATGACGGGTTCATGTCTGACTCGACGTTTAGGATCATGTTTGACCTGGTTTCAAACAACGGGTTCATGTCTGACTCAAAGTTTAGGTTCATGTTTGACCTTGTTTCAAACGACGGGTTCATGTCTGACTCGATGTTTAGGTTCATGTTTGACCTGGTTTCAAACAACGGGTTCATGTCTGACTCGGAGTTTAGGTTCATGTTTGACCTAGTTTCAAATAACGGGTTCATGTTTGATTCGAAGTTTAGGTTCATGTTTGACCTGGTTTCAAACAACGGGTTCATATCTGACTCGAAGTTTAGTTTCTTGTTTGACCTGAGTTCCAACAACGGGTTCATGTCTGACTCGAAGTTTAGGTTCATGTTTGACCTGGTTTCAAACAAAGGGTTCATGTCTGACTCGAAGTTTAGGTTCATGTTTGACTTGGTTTCAAACAACGGGTTCATGTCTGACTTGATGTTTAGGTTAATGTTTGTCCTGGTTTCAAACAACGGGTTCATGTCTGACTCGAAGTTTATGTTCATGTTTGACCTAGTTTCAAACAACGGGTTCATGTCTGACTCGAAGTCTAGGTTCATGTTTGACCTGGTTTCAAACAACGGGTTCATGTCTGACTCGAAGTTTAACTTCATGTTTGACCTGCCTTCAAATGACGGGTTCATGTCTGACTCGAAGTTTAGGTTCATGTTTGACCTGGTTTCAAACAACAGGTTCATGTCTGACTCGACGTTTAGGTTCATGTTTGACCTGGTTTCAAACAACGGGTTCATATCTGACTCGAAGTTTAGTTTCTTGTTTGACCTGAGTTCCAACAACGGGTTCATGTCTGACTCGAAGTTTAGGTTCATGTTTGACCTGGTTTCAAACAAAGGGTTCATGTCTGACTCGAAGTTTAGGTTCATGTTTGACTTGGTTTCAAACAACGGGTTCATGTCTGACTTGATGTTTAGGTTAATGTTTGTCCTGGTTTCAAACAACGGGTTCATGTCTGACTCGAAGTTTATGTTCATGTTTGACCTAGTTTCAAACAACGGGTTCATGTCTGACTCGAAGTCTAGGTTCATGTTTGACCTGGTTTCAAACAACGGGTTCATGTCTGACTCGAAGTTTAACTTCATGTTTGACCTGCCTTCAAATGACGGGTTCATGTCTGACTCGAAGTTTAGGTTCATGTTTGACCTGGTTTCAAACAACAGGTTCATGTCTGACTCGACGTTTAGGTTCATGTTTAACCTAGTTTCAAACAACGGGTTCATGTCTGACTCAAAGTTTAGGTTCAGGTTTGACCTGATTTCAAACGATGGGTTCATGTCTGACTCGAAGCTTAGGTTCATGTTTGACCTGGTTCAAATGACGGGTTCATGTCTGACTCGAAGTTTAGGTTCATGTTTGACCTGGTTTCAAACAACTGGTTCATGTCTGACTCGAAGTTTAGTTTCATGTTTGACCTGAGTTCCAACAACGGGTTAATGTCTGACTCGAAGTTTAGGTTCATGTTTGACCTGGTTTCAAACGACGGGTTCATGTCTGACTTGAAGTTTAGGTTCATGTTTGTCCTGGTTTCAAACAACGGGTTCATGTCTGACTCGAAGTTTAGGTTCATGTTTGACCTAGTTTCAAACAACGGGTTCATGTCTGACTCGAAGTTTAGGTTCACGTTTGACCTGGTTTCAAACAACGGGTTCATGTCTGACTCGAAGTTTAAGTTCATGTTTGACCTGACTTCAAATGACGGGTTCATGTCTGACTCGAAGTTTAGGTTCATGTTTGACCTGGTTTAAAACAACAGGTTCATGTCTGACTCGAAGTTTAGGTTCATGTTTGACCTGGTTTCAAACAATGGGTTCATGTCAGACTCGAAGTTTAGGTTTAGGTTTGACCTGGTTTCAAACGACGGGTTCATGTCTGACTCGAAGTTTAGGTTCATGTTAGACCTGGTTCAAATGACGGGTTCATGTCTGACTTGATGTTTAGGTTCATGTTTATCCTGGTTTCAAACAACGGGTTCATGTCTGACTCAAAGTTTAAGTTCATGTTTGACCTGGCGTTTAGGATCATGTTTGACCTGGTTTCAAACAACGGGTTCATGTCTGACTCGAAGTTTAGGTTCATGTTTGACCTTGTTTCAAATGACGGGTTCATGTCTGACTCGATGTTTAGGTTCATGTTTGACCTGGTTTCAAACAACGGGTTCATGTCTGACTCGGAGTTTAGGTTCATGTTTGACCTAGTTTCAAACAATGGGTTCATGTTTGATTCGAAGTTTAGGTTCATGTTTGACCTGGTTTCAAACAACGGGTTCATATCTGACTCGAAGTTTAGTTTCTTGTTTGACCTGAGTTCCAACAACGGGTTCATGTCTGACTCGAAGTTTAGGTTCATGTTTGACCTGGTTTCAAACAAAGGGTTCATGTCTGACTCGAAGTTTAGGTTCATGTTTGACCTGGTTTCAAACAACGGGTTCATGTCTGACTTGATGTTTAGGTTAATGTTTGTCCTGGTTTCAAACAACGGCTTCATGTCAAACTCGAAGTTTAGGTTCATGTTTGACCTAGTTTCAAACCACGAGTTCATGTCTGACTCGAAGTCTAGGTTCATGTTTGACCTGGTTTCAAACAACGGGTTCATGTCTGACTCGAAGTTTAACTTCATGTTTGACCTGGCTTCAAATGACGGGATCATGTCTGACTCGAAGTTTAGGTTCATGTTTGACCTGGTTTCAAACAACAGGTTCATGTCTGACTCGACTTTTAGGTTCATGTTTAACCTAGTTTCAAACAACGGGTTCATGTCTGACTCAAAGTTTAGGTTCATGTTTGACCTGGTTTCAAACAACGGGTTCATGTCTGACTCAAAGTTTAAGTTCATGTTTGACCTGGCTTCGAATGACGGGTTCATGTCTGACTCGACGTTTAGGATCATGTTTGACCTGGTTTCAAACAACGGGTTCATGTCTGACTCGAAGTTTAACTTCATGTTTGACCTGGCTTCAAATGACGGGTTCATGTCTGACTCGAAGTTTAGGTTCATGTTTGACCTGGTTTCAAACAACAGGTTCATGTCTGACTCGACGTTTAGGTTCATGTTTAACCTAGTTTCAAACAACGGGTTCATGTCTGACTCGAAGTTTAGGTTCATGCTTTACCTGGTTTCAAACAACGGGTTCATGTCTGACTCAAAGTTTAAGTTCATGTTTGACCTGGCTTCGAATGACGGGTTCATGTCTGGCTCGACGTTTAGGATCATGTTTGACCTGGTTTCAAACAACGGGTTCATGTCTGACTCGAAGTTTAGGTTCATGTTTGACCTTGTTTCAAATGACGGGTTCATGTCTGACTCGATGTTTAGGTTCATGTTTGACCTGGTTTCAAACAACGGGTTCATGTCTGACTCGGAGTTTAGGTTCATGTTTGACCTAGTTTCAAACAACGGGTTCATGTTTGATTCGAAGTTTAGGTTCATGTTTGACCTGGTTTCAAACAACGGGTTCATATCTGACTCGAAGTTTAGTTTCTTGTTTGACCTGAGTTCCAACAACGGGTTCATGTCTGACTCGAAGTTTAGGTTCATGTTTGACCTGGTTTCAAACAAAGGGTTCATGTCTGACTCGAAGTTTAGGTTCATGTTTGACCTGGTTTCAAACAACGGGTTCATGTCTGACTTGATGTTTAGGTTAATGTTTGTCCTGGTTTCAAACAACGGCTTCATGTCTAACTCGAAGTTTAGGTTCATGTTTGACCTAGTTTCAAACAACGGGTTCATGTCTGACTCGAAGTCTAGGTTCATGTTTGACCTGGTTTCAAACAACGGGTTCATGTCTGACTCGAAGTTTAACTTCATGTTTGACCTGGCTTCAAATGACGGGTTCATGTCTGACTCGAAGTTTAGGTTCATCTTTGACCTGGTTTCAAACAACAGGTTCATGTCTGACTCGACGTTTAGGTTCATGTTTAACCTAGTTTCAAAAAACGGGTTCATGTCTGACTCAAAGTTTAGGTTCATGTTTGACCTGGTTTCAAACAACGGGTTCATGTCTGACTCAAAGTTTAAGTTCATGTTTGACCTGGCTTCGAATGACGGGTTCATGTCTGACTTGACGTTTAGGATCATGTTTGACCTGGTTTCAAACAACGGGTTCATGTCTGACTCGAAGTTTAGGTTCATGTTTGACCTTGTTTCAAATGACGGGTTCATGTCTGACTCGATGTTTAGGTTCATGTTTGACCTGGTTTCAAACAACGGGTTCATGTCTGACTCGGAGTTTAGGTTCATGTTTGACCTAGTTTCAAACAACGGGTTCATGTTTGATTCGAAGTTTAGGTTCATGTTTGACCTGGTTTCAAACAACGGGTTCATATCTGACTCGAAGTTTAGTTTCTTGTTTGACCTGAGTTCCAACAACGGGTTCATGTCTGACTCGAAGTTTAGGTTCATGTTTGACCTGGTTTCAAACAAAGGGTTCATGTCTGACTCGAAGTTTAGGTTCATGTTTGACCTGGTTTCAAACAACGGGTTCATGTCTGACTTGATGTTTAGGTTAATGTTTGTCCTGGTTTCAAACAACGGCTTCATGTCTAACTCGAAGTTTAGGTTCATGTTTGACCTAGTTTCAAACAACGGGTTCATGTCTGACTCGAAGTCTAGGTTCATGTTTGACCTGGTTTCAAACAACGGGTTCATGTCTGACTCGAAGTTTAACTTCATGTTTGACCTGGCTTCAAATGACGGGTTCATGTCTGACTCGAAGTTTAGGTTCATGTTTGACCTGGTTTCAAACAACAGGTTCATGTCTGACTCGACGTTTAGGTTCATGTTTAACCTAGTTTCAAACAACGGGTTCATGTCTGACTCAAAGTTTAGGTTCATGTTTGACCTGGTTTCAAACAACGGGTTCATGTCTGACTCAAAGTTTAAGTTCATGTTTGACCTGGCTTCGAATGACGGGTTCATGTCTGACTCGCGTTTAGGATCATGTTTGACCTAGTTTCAAACAACGGGTTCATGTCTGACTCGAAGTTTAACTTCATGTTTGACCTGGCTTCAAATGACGGGTTCATGTCTGACTCGAAGTTTAGGTTCATGTTTGACCTGGTTTCAAACAACAGGTTCATGTCTGACTCGACGTTTAGGTTCATGTTTAACCTAGTTTCAAACAATGGGTTCATGTCTGACTCGAAGTTTAGGTTCATGCTTTACCTGGTTTCAAACAACGGGTTCATGTCTGACTCAAAGTTTAAGTTCATGTTTGACCTGGCTTCGAATGACGGGTTCATGTCTGACTCGACGTTTAGGATCATGTTTGACCTGGTTTCAAACAACGGGTTCATGTCTGACTCGAAGTTTAGGTTCATGTTTGACCTTGTTTCAAACGACGGGTTCATGTCTGACTCGATTTTAGGTTCATGTTTGACCTGGTTTCAAACAACGGGTTCATGTCTGACTCGGAGTTTAGGTTCATGTTTGACCTAGTTTCAAACAACGGGTTCATGTTTGATTCGAAGTTTAGGTTCATGTTTGACCTGGTTTCAAACAACGGGTTCATATCTGACTCGAAGTTTAGTTTCTTGTTTGACCTGAGTTCCAACAACGGGTTCATGTCTGACTCGAAGTTTAGGTTCATGTTTGACCTGGTTTCACACAAAGGGTTCATGTCTGACTCGAAGTTTAGGTTCATGTTTGACCTGGTTTCAAACAACGGGTTCATGTCTGACTTGATGTTTAGGTTAATGTTTGTCCTGGTTTCAAACAACGGCTTCATGTCTGACTCGAAGTTTAGGTTCATGTTTGACCTAGTTTCAAACAACGGGTTCATGTCTGACTCGAAGTCTAGGTTCATGTTTGACTTGGTTTCAAACAACGGGTTCATGTCTGACTCGAAGTTTAACTTCATGTTTGACCTGGCTTCAAATGACGGGTTCATGTCTGACTCGAAGTTTAGGTTCATGTTTGACCTGGTTTCAAACAACAGGTTCATGTCTGACTCGACGTTTAGGTTCATGTTTAACCTAGTTTCAAACAACGGGTTCATGTCTGACTCAAAGTTTAGGTTCAGGTTTGACCTGATTTCAAACGATGGGTTCATGTCTGACTCGAAGCTTAGGTTCATGTTTGACCTGGTTCAAATGACGGGTTCATGTCTGACTCAAAGTTTAGGTTCATGTTTGACCTGGTTTCAAACAACTGGTTCATGTCTGACTCGAAGTTTAGTTTCATGTTTGACCTGAGTTCCAACAACGGGTTAATGTCTGACTCGAAGTTTAGGTTCATGTTTGACCTGGTTTCAAACGACGGGTTCATGTCTAACTTGAAGTTTAGGTTCATGTTTGACCTGGTTTCAAACAACGGGTTCATGTCTGACTCGAAGTTTAACTTCATGTTTGACCTGGCTTCGAATGACGGGTTCATGTCTGACTCGACGTTTAGGATCATGTTTGACCTGGTTTCAAACAACGGGTTCATGTCTGACTCGATGTTTAACTTCATGTTTGACCTGGCTTCAAATGACGGGTTCATGTCTGACTCGAAGTTTAGGTTCATGTTTGACCTGGTTTTAAACAACAGGTTCATGTCTGACTCGACGTTTAGGTTCATGTTTAACCTAGTTTCAAACAACGGGTTCATGTCTGACTCGAAGTTTAGGTTCATGTTTGACCTGGTTTCAAACAACGGGTTCATGTCTGACTCAAAGTTTAAGTTCATGTTTGACCTGGCTTCGAATGACGGGTTCATGTCTGACTCGACGTTTAGGATCATGTTTGACCTGGTTTCAAACAACGGGTTCATGTCTGACTCGAAGTTTAGGTTCATGTTTGACCTGGTTTCAAACAACAGGTTCATGTCTGACTCGACGTTTAGGTTCATGTTTAACCTAGTTTCAAACAACGGGTTCATGTCTGACTCAAAGTTTAGGTTCATGTTTGACCTGGCTTCAAACAACGGGTTCATGTCTGACTCAAAGTTTAAGTTCATGTTTGACCTGGCTTCGAATGACGGGTTCATGTCTGACTCGACGTTTAGGATCATGTTTGACCTGGTTTCAAACAACGGGTTCATGTCTGACTCGAAGTTTAACTTCTTGTTTGACCTGGCTTCAAATGACGGGTTCATGTCTGACTCGAAGTTTAGGTTCATGTTTGACCTGGTTTCAAACAACAGGTTCATGTCTGACTCGACGTTTAGGTTCATGTTTAACCTAGTTTCAAACAACGGGTTCATGTCTGACTCGAAGTTTAGGTTCATGTTTGACCTGGTTTCAAACAACGGGTTCATGTCTGACTCAAAGTTTAAGTTCATGTTTGACCTGGCTTCGAATGACGGGTTCATGTCTGACTCGACGTTTAGGATCATGTTTGACCTGGTTTCAAACAACGGGTTCATGTCTGACTCGAAGTTTAGGTTCATGTTTGACCTTGTTTCAAACGACGGGTTCATGTCTGACTCGATGTTTAGGTTCATGTTTGACCTGGTTTCAAACAACGGGTTCATGTCTGACTCGGAGTTTAGGTTCATGTTTGACCTAGTTTCAAACAACGGGTTCATGTTTGATTCGAAGTTTAGGTTCATGTTTGACCTGGTTTCAAACAACGGGTTCATACCTGACTCGAAGTTTAGATTCTTGTTTGACCTGAGTTCCAACAATGGGTTCATGTCTGACTCGAAGTTTAGGTTCATGTTTGACCTGGTTTCAAACAAAGGGTTCATGTCTGACTCGAAGTTTAGGTTCATGTTTGACCTGGTTTCAAACAACGGGTTCATGTCTGACTTGATGTTTAGGTTAATGTTTGTCCTGGTTTCAAACAACGGCTTCATGTCTGACTCGAAGTTTAGGTTCATGTTTGACCTAGTTTCAAACAACGGGTTCATGTCTGACTCGAAGTCTAGGTTCATGTTTGACCTGGTTTCAAACAACGGGTTCATGTCTGACTCGATGTTTAAATTCATGTTTGACCTGGCTTCAAATGACGGGTTCATGTCTAACTCGAAGTTTAGGTTCATGTTTGACCTGGTTTCAAACAACAGGTTCATGTCTGACTCGACGTTTAGGTTCATGTTTAACCTAGTTTCAAACAACGGGTTCATGTCTGACTCAAAGTTTAGGTTCATGTTTGACCTGGTTTCAAACAACGGGTTCATGTCTGACTCAAAGTTTAAGTTCATGTTTGACCTGGCTTCGAATGACGGGTTCATATCTGACTCGACGTTTAGGATCATGTTTGACCTGGTTTCAAACAACGGGTTCATGTCTGACTCGAAGTTTAACTTCATGTTTGACCTGGCTTCAAATGACGGGTTCATGTCTGACTCGAAGTTTAGGTTCATGTTTGACCTGGTTTCAAACAACAGGTTCATGTCTAACTCGAAGTTTAGGTTCATGTTTGACCTGGTTTCAAACAATGGGTTCATGTCAGACTCGAAGTTTAGGTTTAGGTTTGACCTGGTTTCAAACGACGGGTTCATGTCTGACTCGAAGTTTAGGTTCATGTTAGACCTGGGTCAAATGACGGGTTCATGTCTGACTTGATGTTTAGGTTCATGTTTGTCCTGGTTTCAAACAACGGGTTCATGTCTGACTCAAAGTTTAGGTTCATGTTTGACCTGGTTTCAAACAACGGGTTCATGTCTGACTCGAAGTCTAGGTTCATGTTTGACCTGGTTTCAAACAACGGGTTCATGTCTGACTCGAAGTTTAACTTCATGTTTGACCTGGCTTCAAATAACGGGTTCATGTCTGACTCGAAGTATAGGTTCATGTTTGACCTGGTTTCAAACAACGGGTTCATGTCTGACTCGAAGTTTAACTTCATGTTTGACCTGGCTTCGAATGACGGGTTCATGTCTGACTCGACGTTTAGGATCATGTTTGACCTGGTTTCAAACAACGGGTTCATGTCTGACTCGATGTTTAACTTCATGTTTGACCTGGCTTCAAATGACGGGTTCATGTCTGACTCGAAGTTTAGGTTCATGTTTGACCTGGTTTTAAACAACAGGTTCATGTCTGACTCGACGTTTAGGTTCATGTTTAACCTAGTTTCAAACAACGGGTTCATGTCTGACTCGAAGTTTAGGTTCATGTTTGACCTGGTTTCAAACAACGGGTTCATGTCTGACTCAAAGTTTAAGTTCATGTTTGACCTGGCTTCGAATGACGGGTTCATGTCTGACTCGACGTTTAGGATCATGTTTGACCTGGTTTCAAACAACGGGTTCATGTCTGACTCGAAGTTTAGGTTCATGTTTGACCTGGTTTCAAACAACAGGTTCATGTCTGACTCGACGTTTAGGTTCATGTTTAACCTAGTTTCAAACAACGGGTTCATGTCTGACTCAAAGTTTAGGTTCATGTTTGACCTGGCTTCAAACAACGGGTTCATGTCTGACTCAAAGTTTAAGTTCATGTTTGACCTGGCTTCGAATGACGGGTTCATGTCTGACTCGACGTTTAGGATCATGTTTGACCTGGTTTCAAACAACGGGTTCATGTCTGACTCGAAGTTTAACTTCTTGTTTGACCTGGCTTCAAATGACGGGTTCATGTCTGACTCGAAGTTTAGGTTCATGTTTGACCTGGTTTCAAACAACAGGTTCATGTCTGACTCGACGTTTAGGTTCATGTTTAACCTAGTTTCAAACAACGGGTTCATGTCTGACTCGAAGTTTAGGTTCATGTTTGACCTGGTTTCAAACAACGGGTTCATGTCTGACTCAAAGTTTAAGTTCATGTTTGACCTGGCTTCGAATGACGGGTTCATGTCTGACTCGACGTTTAGGATCATGTTTGACCTGGTTTCAAACAACGGGTTCATGTCTGACTCGAAGTTTAGGTTCATGTTTGACCTTGTTTCAAACGACGGGTTCATGTCTGACTCGATGTTTAGGTTCATGTTTGACCTGGTTTCAAACAACGGGTTCATGTCTGACTCGGAGTTTAGGTTCATGTTTGACCTAGTTTCAAACAACGGGTTCATGTTTGATTCGAAGTTTAGGTTCATGTTTGACCTGGTTTCAAACAACGGGTTCATATCTGACTCGAAGTTTAGATTCTTGTTTGACCTGAGTTCCAACAATGGGTTCATGTCTGACTCGAAGTTTAGGTTCATGTTTGACCTGGTTTCAAACAAAGGGTTCATGTCTGACTCGAAGTTTAGGTTCATGTTTGACCTGGTTTCAAACAACGGGTTCATGTCTGACTTGATGTTTAGGTTAATGTTTGTCCTGGTTTCAAACAACGGCTTCATGTCTGACTCGAAGTTTAGGTTCATGTTTGACCTAGTTTCAAACAACGGGTTCATGTCTGACTCGAAGTCTAGGTTCATGTTTGACCTGGTTTCAAACAACGGGTTCATGTCTGACTCGATGTTTAACTTCATGTTTGACCTGGCTTCAAATGACGGGTTCATGTCTAACTCGAAGTTTAGGTTCATGTTTGACCTGGTTTCAAACAACAGGTTCATGTCTGACTCGACGTTTAGGTTCATGTTTAACCTAGTTTCAAACAACGGGTTCATGTCTGACTCAAAGTTTAGGTTCATGTTTGACCTGGTTTCAAACAACGGGTTCATGTCTGACTCGAAGTCTAGGTTCATGTTTGACCTGGTTTCAAACAACGGGTTCATGTCTGACTCGAAGTTTAACTTCATGTTTGACCTGGCTTCAAATAACGGGTTCATGTCTGACTCGAAGTATAGGTTCATGTTTGACCTGGTTTCAAACAACGGGTTCATGTCTGACTCGAAGTTTAACTTCATGTTTGACCTGGCTTCGAATGACGGGTTCATGTCTGACTCGACGTTTAGGATCATGTTTGACCTGGTTTCAAACAACGGGTTCATGTCTGACTCGATGTTTAACTTCATGTTTGACCTGGCTTCAAATGACGGGTTCATGTCTGACTCGAAGTTTAGGTTCATGTTTGACCTGGTTTTAAACAACCGGTTCATGTCTGACTCGACGTTTAGGTTCATGTTTAACCTAGTTTCAAACAACGGGTTCATGTCTGACTCGAAGTTTAGGTTCATGTTTGACCTGGTTTCAAACAACGGGTTCATGTCTGACTCAAAGTTTAAGTTCATCTTTGACCTGGCTTCGAATGACGGGTTCATGTCTGACTCGACGTTTAGGATCATGTTTGACCTGGTTTCAAACAACGGGTTCATGTCTGACTCGAAGTTTAGGTTCATGTTTGACCTGGTTTCAAACAACAGGTTCATGTCTGACTCGACGTTTAGGTTCATGTTTAACCTAGTTTCAAACAACGGGTTCATGTCTGACTCAAAGTTTAGGTTCATGTTTGACCTGGCTTCAAACAACGGGTTCATGTCTGACTCAAAGTTTAAGTTCATGTTTGACCTGGCTTCGAATGACGGGTTCATGTCTGACTCGACGTTTAGGATCATGTTTGACCTGGTTTCAAACAACGGGTTCATGTCTGACTCGAAGTTTAACTTCTTGTTTGACCTGGCTTCAAATGACGGGTTCATGTCTGACTCGAAGTTTAGGTTCATGTTTGACCTGGTTTCAAACAACAGGTTCATGTCTGACTCGACGTTTAGGTTCATGTTTAACCTAGTTTCAAACAACGGGTTCATGTCTGACTCGAAGTTTAGGTTCATGTTTGACCTGGTTTCAAACAACGGGTTCATGTCTGACTCAAAGTTTAAGTTCATGTTTGACCTGGCTTCGAATGACGGGTTCATGTCTGACTCGACGTTTAGGATCATGTTTGACCTGGTTTCAAACAACGGGTTCATGTCTGACTCGAAGTTTAGGTTCATGTTTGACCTTGTTTCAAACGACGGGTTCATGTCTGACTCGATGTTTAGGTTCATGTTTGACCTGGTTTCAAACAACGGGTTCATGTCTGACTCGGAGTTTAGGTTCATGTTTGACCTAGTTTCAAACAACGGGTTCATGTTTGATTCGAAGTTTAGGTTCATGTTTGACCTGGTTTCAAACAACGGGTTCATATCTGACTCGAAGTTTAGATTCTTGTTTGACCTGAGTTCCAACAATGGGTTCATGTCTGACTCGAAGTTTAGGTTCATGTTTGACCTGGTTTCAAACAAAGGGTTCATGTCTGACTCGAAGTTTAGGTTCATGTTTGACCTGGTTTCAAACAACGGGTTCATGTCTGACTTGATGTTTAGGTTAATGTTTGTCCTGGTTTCAAACAACGGCTTCATGTCTGACTCGAAGTTTAGGTTCATGTTTGACCTAGTTTCAAACAACGGGTTCATGTCTGACTCGAAGTCTAGGTTCATGTTTGACCTGGTTTCAAACAACGGGTTCATGTCTGACTCGATGTTTAACTTCATGTTTGACCTGGCTTCAAATGACGGGTTCATGTCTAACTCGAAGTTTAGGTTCATGTTTGACCTGGTTTCAAACAACAGGTTCATGTCTGACTCGACGTTTAGGTTCATGTTTAACCTAGTTTCAAACAACGGGTTCATGTCTGACTCAAAGTTTAGGTTCATGTTTGACCTGGTTTCAAACAACGGGTTCATGTCTGACTCAAAGTTTAAGTTCATGTTTGACCTGGCTTCGAATGACGGGTTCATATCTGACTCAACGTTTAGGATCATGTTTGACCTGGTTTCAAACAACGGGTTCATGTCTGACTCGAAGTTTAACTTCATGTTTGACCTGGCTTCAAATGACGGGTTCATGTCTGACTCGAAGTTTAGGTTCATGTTTGACCTGGTTTCAAACAACAGGTTCATGTCTGACTCGACGTTTAGGTTCATGTTTAACCTAGTTTCAAACAACGGGTTCATGTCTGACTCGAAGTTTAGGTTCATGTTGAACTGGTTTCAAACAACGGGTTCATGTCTGACTCAAAGTTTAAGTTCATGTTTGACCTGGCTTCGAATGACGGGTTCATGTCTGACTCGACGTTTAGGATCATGTTTGACCTGGTTTCAAACAACGGGTTCATGTCTGACTCGAAGATTAGGTTCATGTTTGACCTTGTTTCAAACGACGGGTTCATGTCTGACTCGATGTTTAGGTTCATGTTTGACCTGGTTTCAAACAACGGGTTCATGTCTGACTCGGAGTTTAGGTTCATGTTTGACCTAGTTTCAAACAACGGGTTCATGTTTGATTCGAAGTTTAGGTTCATGTTTAACCTGGTTTCAAACAACGGGTTCATATTTGACTCGAAGTTTAGTTTCTTCTTTGACCTGAGTTCCAACAACGGGTTCATGTATGACTCGAAGTTTAGGTTCATGTTTGACCTGGTTTCAAACAAAGGGTTCATGTCTGACTCGAAGTTTAGGTTCATGTTTGACCTGGTTTCAAACAACGGGTTCATGTCTGACTTGATGTTTAGGTTAATGTTTGTCCTGGTTTCAAACAACGGCTTCATGTCTGACTCGAAGTTTAGGTTCATGTTTGACCTAGTTTCAAACAACGGGTTCATGTCTGACTCGAAGTCTAGGTTCATGTTTGACCTGGTTTCAAACAACGGGTTCATGTCTGACTCGTAGTTTAACTTCATGTTTGACCTGGCTTCAAATGACGGGTTCATGTCTGACTCGAAGTTTAGGTTCATGTTTGACCTTGTTTCAAACAACAGGTTCATGTCTGACTCGACGTTTAGGTTCATGTTTAACCTAGTTTCAAACAACGGGTTCATGTCTGACTCAAAGTTTAGGTTCATGTTTGACCTGGTTTCAAACAACGGGTTCATGTCTGACTCAAATTTTAAGTTCATGTTTGACCTTGCTTCGAATGACGGGTTCATGTCTGACTCGACGTTTAGGATCATGTTTGACCTGGTTTCAAACAACGGGTTCATGTCTGACTCGAAGTTTAACTTCATGTTTGACCTGGCTTCAAATGACGGGTTCATGTCTGACTCGAAGTTTAGGTTCATGTTTGACCTGGTTTCAAACAACAGGTTCATGTCTGACTCGAAGTTTAGGTTCATGTTTGACCTGGTTTCAAACAATGGGTTCATGTCAGACTCGAAGTTTAGGTTTAGGTTTGACCTGGTTTCAAACGACGGGTTCATGTCTGACTCGAAGTTTAGGTTCATGTTAGACCTGGGTCAAATGACGGGTTCATGTCTGACTTGATGTTTAGGTTCATGTTTGTCCTGGTTTCAAACAACGGGTTCATGTCTGACTCAAAGTTTAGGTTCATGTTTGACCTGGTTTCAAACAACGGGTTCATGTCTGACTCGAAGTCTAGGTTCATGTTTGACCTGGTTTCAAACAACGGGTTCATGTCTGACTCGAAGTTTAACTTCATGTTTGACCTGGCTTCAAATAACGGGTTCATGTCTGACTCGAAGTATAGGTTCATGTTTGACCTGGTTTCAAACAACAGGTTCATGTCAGACTCGACGTTTAGGTTCATGTTTAACCTAGTTTCAAACAACGGGTTCATGTCTGACTCGAAGCTTAGGTTCATGTTTAACCTGGTTCAAATGACGGGTTCATGTCTGACTCGAAGTTTAGGTTCATGTTTGACCTGGTTTCAAACAACTGGTTCATGTCTGACTCGAAGTTTAGTTTCATGTTTGACCTGAGTTCCAACAACGGGTTAATATCTGACTTGAAGTTTATGTTCATGTTTGACCTGGTTTCAAACGACGGGTTCATGTCTGACTTGATGTTTAGGTTCATGTTTGTCCTGGTTTCAAACAACGGGTTCATGTATGACTCGAAGTTTAGGTTCATGTTTGACCTAGTTTCAAACAACGGGTTCATGTCTGACTCGAAGTTTAGGTTCATGTTTGACCTGGTTTCAAACAACGGGTTCATGTCTGACTCGAAGTATAAGTACATGTTTGACCTGACTTCAAATGTCGGGTTCATGTCTGACTCGAAGTTTAGGTTCATGGTTGACCTGGTTTCAAACAACAGGTTCATGTCTGACTCGAAGTTTAGGTTCATGTTTGACCTGGTTTCAAACAACGGGTTCATGTCTGACTCAAAGTTTAAGTTCATGTTTGACCTGGCTTCGAATGACGGGTTCATGTCTGACTCGACGTTTAGGATCATGTTTGACCTGGTTTCAAACAACGGGTTCATGTCTGACTCGAAGTTTAGGTTCATGTTTGACCTTGTTTCAAACGACGGGTTCATGTCTGACTCGATGTTTAGGTTCATGTTTGACCTGGTTTCAAACAACGGGTTCATGTCTGACTCGGAGTTTAGGTTCATGTTTGACCTAGTTTCAAACAACGGGTTCATGTTTGATTCGAAGTTTAGGTTCATGTTTGACCTGGTTTCAAACAACGGGTTCATATCTGACTCGAAGTTTAGATTCTTGTTTGACCTGAGTTCCAACAATGGGTTCATGTCTGACTCGAAGTTTAGGTTCATGTTTGACCTGGTTTCAAACAAAGGGTTCATGTCTGACTCGAAGTTTAGGTTCATGTTTGACCTGGTTTCAAACAACGGGTTCATGTCTGACTTGATGTTTAGGTTAATGTTTGTCCTGGTTTCAAACAACGGCTTCATGTCTGACTCGAAGTTTAGGTTCATGTTTGACCTAGTTTCAAACAACGGGTTCATGTCTGACTCGAAGTCTAGGTTCATGTTTGACCTGGTTTCAAACAACGGGTTCATGTCTGACTCGATGTTTAACTTCATGTTTGACCTGGCTTCAAATGACGGGTTCATGTCTGACTCGAAGTTTAGGTTCATGTTTGACCTGGTTTCAAACAACAGGTTCATGTCTGACTCGACGTTTAGGTTCATGTTTAACCTAGTTTCAAACAACGGGTTCATGTCTGACTCAAAGTTTAGGTTCATGTTTGACCTGGTTTCAAACAACGGGTTCATGTCTGACTCAAAGTTTAAGTTCATGTTTGACCTGGCTTCGAATGACGGGTTCATATCTGACTCGACGTTTAGGATCATGTTTGACCTGGTTTCAAACAACGGGTTCATGTCTGACTCGAAGTTTAACTTCATGTTTGACCTGGCTTCAAATGACGGGTTCATGTCTGACTCGAAGTTTAGGTTCATGTTTGACCTGGTTTCAAACAACAGGTTCATGTCTGACTCGACGTTTAGGTTCATGTTTAACCTAGTTTCAAACAACGGGTTCATGTCTGACTCGAAGTTTAGGTTCATGTTGAACTGGTTTCAAACAACGGGTTCATGTCTGACTCAAAGTTTAAGTTCATGTTTGACCTAGCTTCGAATGACGGGTTCATGTCTGACTCGACGTTTAGGATCATGTTTGACCTGGTTTCAAACAACGGGTTCATGTCTGACTCGAAGTTTAGGTTCATGTTTGACCTTGTTTCAAACGACGGGTTCATGTCTGACTCGATGTTTAGGTTCATGTTTGACCTGGTTTCAAACAACGGGTTCATGTCTGACTCGGAGTTTAGGTTCATGTTTGACCTAGTTTCAAACAACGGGTTCATGTTTGATTCGAAGTTTAGGTTCATGTTTGACCTGGTTTCAAACAACGGGTTCATATTTGACTCGAAGTTTAGTTTCTTCTTTGACCTGAGTTCCAACAACGGGTTCATGTATGACTCGAAGTTTAGGTTCATGTTTGACCTGGTTTCAAACAAAGGGTTCATGTCTGACTCGAAGTTTAGGTTCATGTTTGACCTGGTTTCAAACAACGGGTTCATGTCTGACTTGATGTTTAGGTTAATGTTTGTCCTGGTTTCAAACAACGGCTTCATGTCTGACTCGAAGTTTAGGTTCATGTTTGACCTAGTTTCAAACAACGGGTTCATGTCTGACTCGAAGTCTAGGTTCATGTTTGACCTGGTTTCAAACAACGGGTTCATGTCTGACTCGAAGTTTAACTTCATGTTTGACCTGGCTTCAAATGACGGGTTCATGTCTGACTCGAAGTTTAGGTTCATGTTTGACCTTGTTTCAAACAACAGGTTCATGTCTGACTCGACGTTTAGGTTCATGTTTAACCTAGTTTCAAACAACGGGTTCATGTCTGACTCAAAGTTTAGGTTCATGTTTGACCTGGTTTCAAACAACGGGTTCATGTCTGACTCAAAGTTTAAGTTCATGTTTGACCTTGCTTCGAATGATGGGTTCATGTCTGACTCGACGTTTAGGATCATGTTTGACCTGGTTTCAAACAACGGGTTCATGTCTGACTCGAAGTTTAACTTCATGTTTGACCTGGCTTCAAATGACGGGTTCATGTCTGACTCGAAGTTTAGGTTCATGTTTGACCTGGTTTCAAACAACAGGTTCATGTCTGACTCGAAGTTTAGGTTCATGTTTGACCTGGTTTCAAACAATGGGTTCATGTCAGACTCGAAGTTTAGGTTTAGGTTTGACCTGGTTTCAAACGATGGGTTCATGTCTGACTCGAAGTTTAGGTTCATGTTAGACCTGGTTCAAATGACGGGTTCATGTCTGACTTGATGTTTAGGTTCATGTTTGTCCTGGTTTCAAACAACGGGTTCATGTCTGACTCAAAGTTTAGGTTCATGTTTGACCTGGTTTCAAACAACGGGTTCATGTCTGACTCGAAGTCTAGGTTCATGTTTGACCTGGTTTCAAACAACGGGTTCATGTCTGACTCGAAGTTTAACTTCATGTTTGACCTGGCTTCAAATAACGGGTTCATGTCTGACTCGAAGTATAGGTTCATGTTTGACCTGGTTTCAAACAACAGGTTCATGTCTGACTCGACGTTTAGGTTCATGTTTAACCTAGTTTCAAACAACGGGTTCATGTCTGACTCGAAGCTTAGGTTCATGTTTAACCTGGTTCAAATGACGGGTTCATGTCTGACTCGAAGTTTAGGTTTATGTTTGACCTGGTTTCAAACAACTGGTTCATGTCTGACTCGAAGTTTAGTTTCATGTTTGACCTGAGTTCCAACAACGGGTTAATATCTGACTCGAAGTTTATGTTCATGTTTGACCTGGTTTCAAACGACGGGTTCATGTCTGACTTGATGTTTAGGTTCATGTTTGTCCTGGTTTCAAACAACGGGTTCATGTATGACTCGAAGTTTAGGTTCATGTTTGACCTAGTTTCAAACAACGGGTTCATGTCTGACTCGAAGTTTAGGTTCATGTTTGACCTGGTTTCAAACAACGGGTTCATGTCTGACTCGAAGTTTAGGTTCATGTTTGACCTGGTTTCAAACAACGGGTTCATGTCTGACTCGAAGTATAAGTACATGTTTGACCTGACTTCAAATGTCGGGTTCATGTCTGACTCGAAGTTTAGGTTCATGTTTGACCTGGTTTCAAACAACAGGTTCATGTCTGACTCGAAGTTTAGGTTCATGTTTGACCTGGTTTCAAACAACGGGTTCATGTCTGACTCAAAGTTTAAGTTCATGTTTGACCTGGCTTCGAATGACGGGTTCATGTCTGACTCGACGTTTAGGATCATGTTTGACCTGGTTTCAAACAACGGGTTCATGTCTGACTCGAAGTTTAGGTTCATGTTTGACCTTGTTTCAAACGACGGGTTCATGTCTGACTCGATGTTTAGGTTCATGTTTGACCTGGTTTCAAACAACGGGTTCATGTCTGACTCGGAGTTTAGGTTCATGTTTGACCTAGTTTCAAACAACGGGTTCATGTTTGATTCGAAGTTTAGGTTCATGTTTGACCTGGTTTCAAACAACGGGTTCATATCTGACTCGAAGTTTAGATTCTTGTTTGACCTGAGTTCCAACAATGGGTTCATGTCTGACTCGAAGTTTAGGTTCATGTTTGACCTGGTTTCAAACAAAGGGTTCATGTCTGACTCGAAGTTTAGGTTCATGTTTGACCTGGTTTCAAACAACGGGTTCATGTCTGACTTGATGTTTAGGTTAATGTTTGTCCTGGTTTCAAACAACGGCTTCATGTCTGACTCGAAGTTTAGGTTCATGTTTGACCTAGTTTCAAACAACGGGTTCATGTCTGACTCGAATTCTAGGTTCATGTTTGACCTGGTTTCAAACAACGGGTTCATGTCTGACTCGATGTTTAACTTCATGTTTGACCTGGCTTCAAATGACGGGTTCATGTCTGACTCAAAGTTTAGGTTCATGTTTGACCTGGTTTCAAACAACAGGTTTATGTCTGACTCGACGTTTAGGTTCATGTTTAACCTAGTTTCAAACAACGGGTTCATGTCTGACTCAAAGTTTAGGTTCATGTTTGACCTGGTTTCAAACAACGGGTTCATGTCTGACTCAAAGTTTAAGTTCATGTTTGACCTGGCTTCGAATGACGGGTTCATATCTGACTCGACGTTTAGGATCATGTTTGACCTGGTTTCAAACAACGGGTTCATGTCTGACTCGAAGTTTAACTTCATGTTTGACCTGGCTTCAAATGACGGGTTCATGTCTGACTCGAAGTTTAGGTTCATGTTTGACCTGGTTTCAAACAACAGGTTCATGTCTGACTCGACGTTTAGGTTCATGTTTAACCTAGTTTCAAACAACGGGTTCATGTCTGACTCGAAGTTTAGGTTCATGTTGAACTGGTTTCAAACAACGGGTTCATGTCTGACTCAAAGTTTAAGTTAATGTTTGACCTGGTTTCAAACAACGGGTTCATGTCTGACTCGAAGTTTAACTTCATGTTTGACCTGGCTTCAAATGACGGGTTCATGTCTGACTCGAAGTTTAGGTTCATGTTTGACCTGGTTTCAAACAACAGGTTCATGTCTGACTCGAAGTTTAGGTTCATGTTTGACCTGGTTTCAAACAATGGGTTCATGTCAGACTCGAAGTTTAGGTTTAGGTTTGACCTGGTTTCAAACGACGGGTTCATGTCTGACTCGAAGTTTAGGTTCATGTTAGACCTGGTTCAAATGACGGGTTCATGTCTGACTTGATGTTTAGGTTCATGTTTGTCCTGGTTTCAAACAACGGGTTCATGTCTGACTCAAAGTTTAGGTTCATGTTTGACCTGGTTTCAAACAACGGGTTCATGTCTGACTCGAAGTCTAGGTTCATGTTTGACCTGGTTTCAAACAACGGGTTCATGTCTGACTCGAAGTTTAACTTCATGTTTGACCTGGCTTCAAATAACGGGTTCATGTCTGACTCGAAGTATAGGTTCATGTTTGACCTGGTTTCAAACAACAGGTTCATGTCTGACTCGACGTTTAGGTTCATGTTTAACCTAGTTTCAAACAACGGGTTCATGTCTGACTCGAAGCTTAGGTTCATGTTTAACCTGGTTCAAATGACGGGTTCATGTCTGACTCGAAGTTTAGGTTCATGTTTGACCTGGTTTCAAACAACTGGTTCATGTCTGACTCGAAGTTTAGTTTCATGTTTGACCTGAGTTCCAACAACGGGTTAATATCTGACTCGAAGTTTATGTTCATGTTTGACCTGGTTTCAAACGACAGGTTCATGTCTGACTTGATGTTTAGGTTCATGTTTGTCCTGGTTTCAAACAACGGGTTCATGTATGACTCGAAGTTTAGGTTCATGTTTGACCTAGTTTCAAACAACGGGTTCATGTCTGACTCGAAGTTTAGGTTCATGTTTGACCTGGTTTCAAACAACGGGTTCATGTCTGACTCGAAGTTTAGGTTCATGTTTGACCTGGTTTCAAACAACGGGTTCATGTCTGACTCGAAGTATAAGTACATGTTTGACCTGACTTCAAATGTCGGGTTCATGTCTGACTCGAAGTTTAGGTTCATGTTTGACCTGGTTTCAAACAACAGGTTCATGTCTAACTCGAAGTTTAGGTTCATGTTTGACCTGGTTTCAAACAACGGGTTCATGTCTGACTCAAAGTTTAAGTTCATGTTTGACCTGGCTTCGAATGACGGGTTCATGTCTGACTCGACGTTTAGGATCATGTTTGACCTGGTTTCAAACAACGGGTTCATGTCTGACTCGAAGTTTAGGTTCATGTTTGACCTTGTTTCAAACGACGGGTTCATGTCTGACTCGATGTTTAGGTTCATGTTTGACCTGGTTTCAAACAACGGGTTCATGTCTGACTCGGAGTTTAGGTTCATATTTGACCTAGTTTCAAACAACGGGTTCATGTTTGATTCGAAGTTTAGGTTCATGTTTGACCTGGTTTCAAACAACGGGTTCATATCTGACTCGAAGTTTAGATTCTTGTTTGACCTGAGTTCCAACAATGGGTTCATGTCTGACTCGAAGTTTAGGTTAATGTTTGTCCTGGTTTCAAACAACGGCTTCATGTCTGACTCGAAGTTTAGGTTCATGTTTGACCTAGTTTCAAACAACGGGTTCATGTCTGACTCGAAGTCTAGGTTCATGTTTGACCTGGTTTCAAACAACGGGTTCATGTCTGACTCGATGTTTAACTTCATGTTTGACCTGGCTTCAAATGACGGGTTCATGTCTGACTCGAAGTTTAGGTTCATGTTTGACCTGGTTTCAAACAACAGGTTCATGTCTGACTCGACGTTTAGGTTCATGTTTAACCTAGTTTCAAACAACGGGTTCATGTCTGACTCAAAGTTTAGGTTCATGTTTGACCTGGTTTCAAACAACGGGTTCATGTCTGACTCAAAGTTTAAGTTCATGTTTGACCTGGCTTCGAATGACGGGTTCATATCTGACTCGACGTTTAGGATCATGTTTGACCTGGTTTCAAACAACGGGTTCATGTCTGACTCGAAGTTTAACTTCATGTTTGACCTGGCTTCAAATGACGGGTTCATGTCTGACTCGAAGTTTAGGTTCATGTTTGACCTGGTTTCAAACAACAGGTTCATGTCTGACTCGACGTTTAGGTTCATGTTTAACCTAGTTTCAAACAACGGGTTCATGTCTGACTCGAAGCTTAGGTTCATGTTTAACCTGGTTCAAATGACGGGTTCATGTCTGACTCGAAGTTTAGGTTCATGTTTGACCTGGTTTCAAACAACTGGTTCATGTCTGACTCGAAGTTTAGTTTCATGTTTGACCTGAGTTCCAACAACGGGTTAATATCTGACTCGAAGTTTATGTTCATGTTTGACCTGGTTTCAAACGACGGGTTCATGTCTGACTTGATGTTTAGGTTCATGTTTGTCCTGGTTTCAAACAACGGGTTCATGTATGACTCGAAGTTTAGGTTCATGTTTGACCTAGTTTCAAACAACGGGTTCATGTCTGACTCGAAGTTTAGGTTCATGTTTGACCTGGTTTCAAACAACGGGTTCATGTCTGACTCGAAGTATAAGTACATGTTTGACCTGACTTCAAATGTCGGGTTCATGTCTGACTCGAAGTTTAGGTTCATGTTTGACCTGGTTTCAAACAACAGGTTCATGTCTGACTCGAAGTTTAGGTTCATGTTTGACCTGGTTTCAAACAACGGGTTCATGTCTGACTCTAAGTTTAGGTTCAGGTTTGACCTGGTTTCAAACGACGGGTTCATGTCTGACTCAAAGCTTAGGTTCATGTTTGACCTGGTTCAAATGACGGGTTCATGTCTGACTCGACATTTAGCTTCATGTTTGACCTGGTTTCAAATAACGGGTTCATGTCTGACTCAAAGTTTAGGTTCATGTTTGACCTGGTTTCAAACGACGGGTTCATGTCTGACTTGATGTTTAGGTTCATGTTTGACCTGGTTTCAAACAACGGGTTCATGTCTGACTCGAAGTTTAGGTTCATGTTTGACCTAGTTTCAAACAACGGGTTCATGTCTGACTCGAAGTTTAGGTTCATTTTTGACCTGGTTTCAAACAACGGGTTCATGTCTGACTCAAAGTTTAAGTTCATGTTTGACCTGGCTTCGAATGACGGGTTCATGTCTGACTCGACGTTTAGGATCAAGTTTGACCTGGTTTCAAACAACGGGTTCATGTTTGACTCGAAGTTTAGGTTCATGTTTGACCTTGTTTCAAACGACGGGTTCATGTCTGACTCGATGTTTAGGTACATGTTTGACCTGGTTTCAAACAACGGGTTCATGTCTGACTCGGAGTTTAGGTTCATGTTTGACCTAGTTTCAAACAACGGGTACATGTTTGATTCGAAGTTTAGGTTCATGTTTGACCTGGTTTCAAACAACGGGTTCATATCTGACTCGAAGTTTAGATTCTTGTTTGACCTGAGTTCCAACAATGGGTTCATGTCTGACTCGAAGTTTAGGTTCATGTTTGACCTGGTTTCAAACAAAGGGTTCATGTCTGACTCGAAGTTTAGGTTCATGTTTGACCTGGTTTCAAACAACGGGTTCATGTCTGACTTGATGTTTAGGTTAATGTTTGTCCTGGTTTCAAACAACGGCTTCATGTCTGACTCGAAGTTTAGGTTCATGTTTGACCTAGTTTCAAACAACGGGTTCATGTCTGACTCGAAGTCTAGGTTCATGTTTGACCTGGTTTCAAACAACGGGTTCATGTCTGACTCGATGTTTAACTTCATGTTTGACCTGGCTTCAAATGACGGGTTCATGTCTGACTCGAAGTTTAGGTTCATGTTTGACCTGGTTTCAAACAACAGGTTCATGTCTGACTCGACGTTTAGGTTCATGTTTAACCTAGTTTCAAACAACGGGTTCATGTCTGACTCAAAGTTTAGGTTCATGTTTGACCTGGTTTCAAACAACGGGTTCATGTCTGACTCAAAGTTTAAGTTCATGTTTGACCTGGCTTCGAATGACGGGTTCATATCTGACTCGACGTTTAGGATCATGTTTGACCTGGTTTCAAACAACGGGTTCATGTCTGACTCGAAGTTTAACTTCATGTTTGACCTGGCTTCAAATGACGGGTTCATGTCTGACTCGAAGTTTAGGTTCATGTTTGACCTGGTTTCAAACAACAGGTTCATGTCTGACTCGACGTTTAGGTTCATGTTTAACCTAGTTTCAAACAACGGGTTCATGTCTGACTCGAAGTTTAGGTTCATGTTGAACTGGTTTCAAACAACGGGTTCATGTCTGACTCAAAGTTTAAGTTCATGTTTGACCTGGCTTCGAATGACGGGTTCATGTCTGACTCGACGTTTAGGATCATGTTTGACCTGGTTTCAAACAACGGGTTCATGTCTGACTCGAAGTTTAGGTTCATGTTTGACCTTGTTTCAAACGACGGGTTCATGTCTGACTCGATGTTTAGGTTCATGTTTGACCTGGTTTCAAACAACGGGTTCATGTTTGACTCGGAGTTTAGGTTCATGTTTGACCTAGTTTCAAACAACGGGTTCATGTTTGATTCGAAGTTTAGGTTCATGTTTGACCTGGTTTCAAACAACGGGTTCATATTTGACTCGAAGTTTAGTTTCTTCTTTGACCTGAGTTCCAACAACGGGTTCATGTATGACTCGAAGTTTAGGTTCATGTTTGACCTGGTTTCAAACAAAGGGTTCATGTCTGACTCGAAGTTTAGGTTCATGTTTGACCTGGTTTCAAACAACGGGTTCATGTCTGACTTGATGTTTAGGTTAATGTTTGTCCTGGTTTCAAACAACGGCTTCATGTCTGACTCGAAGTTTAGGTTCATGTTTGACCTAGTTTCAAACAACGGGTTCATGTCTGACTCGAAGTCTAGGTTCATGTTTGACCTGGTTTCAAACAACGGGTTCATGTCTGACTCGAAGTTTAACTTCATGTTTGACCTGGCTTCAAATGACGGGTTCATGTCTGACTCGAAGTTTAGGTTCATGTTTGACCTTGTTTCAAACAACAGGTTCATGTCTGACTCGACGTTTAGGTTCATGTTTAACCTAGTTTCAAACAACGGGTTCATGTCTGACTCAAAGTTTAGGTTCATGTTTGACCTGGTTTCAAACAACGGGTTCATGTCTGACTCAAAGTTTAAGTTCATGTTTGACCTTGCTTCGAATGACGGGTTCATGTCTGACTCGACGTTTAGGATCATGTTTGACCTGGTTTCAAACAACGGGTTCATGTCTGACTCGAAGTTTAACTTCATGTTTGACCTGGCTTCAAATGACGGGTTCATGTCTGACTCGAAGTTTAGGTTCATGTTTGACCTGGTTTCAAACAACAGGTTCATGTCTGACTCGAAGTTTAGGTTCATGTTTGACCTGGTTTCAAACAATGGGTTCATGTCAGACTCGAAGTTTAGGTTTAGGTTTGACCTGGTTTCAAACGACGGGTTCATGTCTGACTCGAAGTTTAGGTTCATGTTAGACCTGGTTCAAATGACGGGTTCATGTCTGACTTGATGTTTAGGTTCATGTTTGTCCTGGTTTCAAACAACGGGTTCATGTCTGACTCAAAGTTTAGGTTCATGTTTGACCTGGTTTCAAACAACGGGTTCATGTCTGACTCGAAGTCTAGGTTCATGTTTGACCTGGTTTCAAACAACGGGTTCATGTCTGACTCGAAGTTTAACTTCATGTTTGACCTGGCTTCAAATAACGGGTTCATGTCTGACTCGAAGTATAGGTTCATGTTTGACCTGGTTTCAAACAACAGGTTCATGTCTGACTCGACGTTTAGGTTCATGTTTAACCTAGTTTCAAACAACGGGTTCATGTCTGACTCGAAGCTTAGGTTCATGTTTAACCTGGTTCAAATGACGGGTTCATGTCTGACTCGAAGTTTAGGTTCATGTTTGACCTGGTTTCAAACAACTGGTTCATGTCTGACTCGAAGTTTAGTTTCATGTTTGACCTGAGTTCCAACAACGGGTTAATATCTGACTCGAAGTTTATGTTCATGTTTGACCTGGTTTCAAACGACGGGTTCATGTCTGACTTGATGTTTAGGTTCATGTTTGTCCTGGTTTCAAACAACGGGTTCATGTATGACTCGAAGTTTAGGTTCATGTTTGACCTAGTTTCAAACAACGGGTTCATGTCTGACTCGAAGTTTAGGTTCATGTTTGACCTGGTTTCAAACAACGGGTTCATGTCTGACTCGAAGTATAAGTACATGTTTGACCTGACTTCAAATGTCGGGTTCATGTCTGACTCGAAGTTTAGGTTCATGTTTGACCTGGTTTCAAACAACAGGTTCATGTCTGACTCGAAGTTTAGGTTCATGTTTGACCTGGTTTCAAACAACGGGTTCATGTCTGACTCTAAGTTTAGGTTCAGGTTTGACCTGGTTTCAAACGACGGGTTCATGTCTGACTCGAAGCTTAGGTTCATGTTTGACCTGGTTCAAATGACGGGTTCATGTCTGACTCGACATTTAGCTTCATGTTTGACCTGGTTTCAAATAACGGGTTCATGTCTGACTCAAAGTTTAGGTTCATGTTTGACCTGGTTTCAAACGACGGGTTCATGTCTGACTTGATGTTTAGGTTCATGTTTGACCTGGTTTCAAACAACGGGTTCATGTCTGACTCGAAGTTTAGGTTCATGTTTGACCTAGTTTCAAACAACGGGTTCATGTCTGACTCGAAGTTTAGGTTCATTTTTGACCTGGTTTCAAACAACGGGTTCATGTCTGACTCAAAGTTTAAGTTCATGTTTGACCTGGCTTCGATTGACGGGTTCATGTCTGACTCGACGTTTAGGATCAAGTTTGACCTGGTTTCAAACAACGGGTTCATGTTTGACTCGAAGTTTAGGTTCATGTTTGACCTTGTTTCAAACGACGGGTTCATGTCTGACTCGATGTTTAGGTACATGTTTGACCTGGTTTCAAACAACGGGTTCATGTCTGACTCGGAGTTTAGGTTCATGTTTGACCTAGTTTCAAACAACGGGTTCATGTTTGATTCGAAGTTTAGGTTCATGTTTGACCTGGTTTCAAACAACGGGTTCATATCTGACTCGAAGTTTAGTTTCTTGTTTGACCTGAGTTCCAACAACGGGTTCATGTCTGACTCGAAGTTTAGGTTCATGTTTGACCTGGTTTCAAACAAAGGGTTCATGTCTGACTCGAAGTTTAGGTTCATGTTTGACCTGGTTTCAAACAACGGGTTCATGTCTGACTTGATGTTTAGGTTAATGTTTGTCCTGGTTTCAAACAACGGCTTCATGTCTGACTCGAAGTTTAGGTTCATTTTTGACCTAGTTTCAAACAACGGGTTCATGTCTGACTCGAAGTCTAGGTTCATGTTTGACCTGGTTTCAAACAACGGGTTCATGTCTGACTCGAAGTTTAACTTCATGTTTGACCTGGCTTCAAATGACGGGTTCATGTCTGACTCGAAGTTTAGGTTCATGTTTGACCTGGTTTCAAACAACAGGTTCATGTCTGACTTGACGTTTAGGTTCATGTTTAACCTAGTTTCAAACAACGGGTTCATGTCTGACTCAAAGTTTAGGTTCAGGTTTGACCTGGTTTCAAACGATGGGTTCATGTCTGACTCGAAGCTTAGGTTCATGTTTGACCTGGTTCAAATGACGGGTTCATGTCTGACTCGAAGTTTAGGTTCATGTTTGACCTGGTTTCAAACAACTGGTTCATGTCTGACTCGAAGTTTAGTTTCATGTTTGACCTGAGTTCCAACAACGGGTTAATGTCTGACTCGAAGTTTAGGCTCATGTTTGACCTGGTTTCAAACGACGGGTTCATGTCTGACTTGAAGTTTAGGTTCATGTTTGTCCTGGTTTCAAACAACGGGTTCATGTCTGACTCGAAGTTTAGGTTCATGTTTGACCTAGTTTCAAACAACGGGTTCATGTCTGACTCGAAGTTTAGGTTCATGTTTGACCTGGTTTCAAACAACGGGTTCATGTCTGACTCGAAGTTTAAGTTCATGTTTGACCTGACTTCAAATGACGGGTTCATGTCTGACTCGAAGTTTAGGTTCATGTTTGACCTGGTTTAAAACAACAGGTTCATGTCTGACTCGAAGTTTAGGTTCATGTTTGACATGGTTTCAAACAACGGGTTCATGTCTGACTCGAAGTTTAGGTTCAGGTTTGACCTGGTTTCAAACGACGGGTTCACGTCTGACTCGAAGTTTAGGTTCATGTTTGACCTGGTTCAAATGACGGGTTCATGTCTGACTTGATGTTTAGGTTCATGTTTGTCCTGGTTTCAATCAACGGGTTCATGTCTGACTCAAAGTTTAGGTTCATGTTTGACCTGGTTTCAAACAACGGGTTCATGTCTGACTCAAAGTCTAGGTTCATGTTTGACCTGGTTTCAAACAACGGGTTCATGTTTGACTCGAAGTTTAAGTTCATGTTTGACCTGGCTTCAAATGACGGGTTCATGTCTGACTCGAAGTTTAGGTTCATGTTTGACCTGGTTTCAAACAACAGGTTCATGTCTGACTCGACGTTTAGGTTCATGTTTAACCTAGTTTCAAACAACGGGTTCATGTCTGACTCGAAGCTTAGGTTCATGTTTAACCTGGTTCAAATGACGGGTTCATGTCTGACTCGAAGTTTAGGTTCATGTTTGACCTGGTTTCAAACAACTGGTTCATGTCTGACTCGAAGTTTAGTTTCATGTTTGACCTGAGTTCCAACAACAGGTTAATGTCTAACTCGAAGTTTAGGTTCATGTTTGACCTGGTTTCAAACGACGGGTTCATGTCTGACTTGATGTTTAGGTTCATGTTTGTCCTGGTTTCAAACAACGGGTTCATGTATGACTCGAAGTTTAGGTTCATGTTTGACCTAGTTTCAAACAACGGGTTCATGTCTGACTCGAAGTTTAGGTTCATGTTTGACCTGGTTTCAAACAACGGGTTCATGTCTGACTCGAAGGTTAAGTTCATGTTTGACCTGACTTCAAATGAAGGGTTCATGTCTGACTCGAAGTTTAGGTTCATGTTTGACCTGGTTTCAAACAACAGGTTCATGTCTGACTCGAAGTTTAGGTTCATGTTTGACCTGGTTTAAAACAACGGGTTCATGTCTGACTCGAAGTTTAGGTTCAGGTTTGACCTGGTTTCAAACGACGGGTTCATGTCTGACTCGAAGTTTAGGTTCATGTTTGACCTGGTTCAAATGACGGGTTCATGTCTGACTTGATGTTTAGGTTCATGTTTGTCCTGGTTTCAATCAACGGGTTCATGTCTGACTCAAAGTTTAGGTTCATGTTTGACCTGGTTTCAAACAACGGGTTCATGTCCGACTCAAAGTCTAGGTTCATGTTTGACCTGGTTTCAAACAATGGGTTCATGTTTGACTCGAAGTTTAAGTTCATGTTTGACCTGGCATCAAATGACGGGTTCATGTCTGACTCGAAGTTTAGGTTCATGTTTGACCTGGTTTCAAACAACAGGTTCATGTCTGACTCGACGTTTAGGTTCATGTTTAACCTAGTTTCAAACAACGGGTTCATGTCTGACTCGAAGCTTAGGTTCATGTTAAACCTGGTTCAAATGACGGGTTCATGTCTGACTCGAAATTTAGGTTCATGTTTGACCTGGTTTCAAACAACTGGTTCATGTCTGACTCGAAGTTTAGTTTCATGTTTGACCTGAGTTCCAACAACGGGTTAATGTCTAACTCGAAGTTTAGGTTCATGTTTGACCTGGTTTCAAACGACGGGTTCATGTCTGACTTGATGTTTAGGTTCATGTTTGTCCTGGTTTCAAACAACGGGTTCATGTATGACTCGAAGTTTAGGTTCATGTTTGACCTAGTTTCAAACAACGGGTTCATGTCTGACTCGAAGTTTAGGTTCATGTTTGACCTGGTTTCAAACAACGGGTTCATGTCTGACTCGAAGGTTAAGTTCATGTTTGACCTGACTTCAAATGACGGGTTCATGTTTGACTCGAAGTTTAGGTTCATGTTTGACCTGGTTTCAAACAACAGGTTCATGTCTGACTCGAAGTTTAGGTTCATGTATGACCTGGTTTCAAACAACGGGTTCATGTCTGACTCGAAGTTTAGGTACAGGTTTGACCTGGTTTCAAACGACGGGTTCATGTCTGACTCGAAGCTTAGGTTCATGTTTGACCTGGTTCAAATGACGGGATCATGTCTGACTCGACGTTTAGGTTCATGTTTGACCTGGTTTCAAACAACGGGTTCATGTCTGACTCAAAGTTTAGGTTCATGTTTGACCTGGTTTCAAACGACGGGTTCATGTCTGACTTGATGTTTAGGTTCATGTTTGACCTGGTTTCAAACAACGGGTTCATGTCTGACTCGAAGTTTAGGTTCATGTTTGACCTAGTTTCAAACAACGGGTTCATGTCTGACTCGAAGTTTAGGTTCATGTTTGACCTGGTTTCAAACAACTGGTTCATGTCTGACTCGAAGTTTAAGTTCATGTTTGACCTGGCTTCGAATGACGGGTTCATGTCTGACTCGACATTTAGGATCATGTTTGACCTGGTTTCAAACAACGGGTTCATGTCTGACTCGAGGTTTAGGTTCATGTTTGACCTTGTTTCAAACGACGGGTTCATGTCTGACTCGATGTTTAGGTTCATGTTTGACCTGGTTTCGAACAACGGGTTCATGTCTGACTCGGAGTTTAGGTTCATGTTTGACCTAGTTTCAAACAACGGGTTCATGTTTGATTCGAAGTTTAGGTTCATGTTTGACCTGGTTTCAAACAACGGGTTCATGTCTGACTCGAAGTTTAGTTTCATGTTTGACCTGAGTTCCAACAACGGGTTCATCTCTGACTCAAAGTTTAGGTTCATGTTTGACCTGGTTTCAAACAAAGGGTTCATGTCTGACTCGAAGTTTAGGTTCATGTTTGACCTGGTTTCAAACGACGGGTTCATGTCTGACTTGATGTTTAGAATCATGTTTGACCTAGTTTCAATCAATGGGTTCATGTCTGACTCGAAGTTTAGGTTCATGTTTGACCTAGTTTCAAACAACGGGTTCATGTTTGACTCGAAGTTTAAGTTCATGTTTGACCTGGCTTCAAATGACGGGTTCATGCCTGACTCAGAGTTTAGGTTCATGTTTGATCTGGTTTCAAATAACAGGTTCATGTCTGACTCAAAGTTTAGGTTCATGTTTGACCTGGTTTCAAACAACGGGTTCATGTCTGACTCGAAATTTAGGTTCAGGTTTCACCTGGTTTAAAACGACGGGTTCATGTCTTACTCGAAGCTTAGGTTCATGTTTGACCTGGTTCAAATGACGAGTTCATGTCAGACTCGAAGTTTAGGTTCATGTTTGACCTGGTTTCAAACAACGGGTTCAAGTTTGACTCGAAGTTTAGTTTCATGTTTGACCTGAGTTCCAACAACGGGTTCATCTCTGACTCAAAGTTTAGGTTCATGTTTGACCTAGTTTCAAACAACGGGTACATGTCTGACTCGAAGTTTAGGTTCATGTTTGACCTGGTTTCAAACAACGGGTTCATGTCTGACTTGATGTTAGGTTCATGTTTGTCATGGTTTCAAACAACGGGTTCATGTCGGACTCGAAGTTTAGGTTCATGTTTGACCTAGTTTCAAACAACGGGTTCATGTCTGACTCGAAGTCTAGGTTCATGTTTGAGCTGGTTTCAAACAACGGGTTCATGTCTGAATCGAAGTTTAAGTTCATGTTTGACCTGGCTTCAAATGACGGGTTCATCTCTGAATCGAAGTTTAGGTTCATGTTTGACCTAGTTTCAAACAACAGGTTCATGTCTGACTCGAAGTTTAGGTTCATGTTTAACCTAGTTTCAAACAACGGGTTCATGTCTGACTCGAAGTTTAGGTTCAGGTTTGACCTGGTTTCGAACGACGGGTTCATGTCTGACTCGAAGCTTAGGTTCATGTTTGACCTGGTTCAAATGACGGGTTCATGTCTGACTCGAAGTTTAGGTTCATGTTTGACCTGGTTTCAAACAACTGGTTCATGTCTGACTCGAAGTTTAGTTTCATGTTTGACCTGAGTTCCAACAACGGATTAATGTCTGACTCGAAGTTTAGGTTCATGTTTGACCTGGTTTCAAACGACGGGTGCATGTCTGACTTGACGTTTAGGTTCATGTTTGTCCTGGTTCAAATGACGGGTTCATGTCTGACTCGAAGTTTATGTTCATGTTTGACCTAGTTTCAAACAACTGGTTCATGTCTGACTCGAAGTTTAGTTTCATGTTTGACCTGAGTTCCATCAACGGGTTCATGTCTGACTCGAAGTTTAGGTTCAGGTTTGACCTGGTTTCAAACGACGGGTTCATGTCTGACTCGAAGCTTAGGTTCATGTTTGACCTGGTTCAAATGACGAGTTCATGTCAGACTCGAAGTTTAGGTTCATGTTTGACCTGGTTTCAAACAACGGGTTCAAGTCTGACTCGAAGTTTAGTTTCATGTTTGACCTGAGTTCCAACAACGGGTTCATGTCTGACTCGAAGTTTAGGTTCATGTTTGACCTGGTTTCAAACAACGGGTTCATGTCTGACTCGAAGTTTAGGTTCAGGTTTCACCTGGTTTCAAACGACGGGTTCATGTCTGACTCGAAGCTTAGGTTCATGTTTGACCTGGTTCAAATGACGAGTTAATGTCAGACTCGAAGTTTAGGTTCATGTTTGACCTGGTTTCAAACAACGGGTTCAAGTTTGACTCGAAGTTTAGTTTCATGTTTGACCTGAGTTCCAACAACGGGTTCATCTCTGACTCAAAGTTTAGGTTCATGTTTGACCTAGTTTCAAACAACGGGTACATGTCTGACTCGAAGTTTAGGTTCATGTTTGACCTGGTTTCAAACAACGGGTTCATGTCTGACTTGATGTTAGGTTCATGTTTGTCATGGTTTCAAACAACGGGTTCATGTCTGACTCGAAGATTAGGTTCATGTTTGACCTAGTTTCAAACAACGGGTTCATCTCTGACTCGAAGTCTAGGTTCATGTTTGACCTGGTTTCAAACAACGGGTTCATGTCTGAATCGAAGTTTAAGTTCATGTTTGACCTGGCTTCAAATGACGGATTCATCTCTGACTCGAAGTTTAGGTTCATGTTTGACCTAGTTTCAAACAACAGGTTCATGTCTGACTCGAAGTTTAGGTTCATGTTTAACCTAGTTTCAAACAACGGGTTCATGTCTGACTCGAAGTTTAGGTTCAGGTTTGACCTGGTTTCGAACGACGGGTTCATGTCTGACTCGAAGCTTAGGTTCATGTTTGACCTGGTTCAAATGACGGGTTCATGTCTGACTCGAAGTTTAGGTTCATGTTTGACCTGGTTTCAAACAACTGGTTCATGTCTGACTCGAAGTTTAGTTTCATGTTTGACCTGAGTTCCAACAACGGATTAATGTCTGACTCGAAGTTTAGGTTCATGTTTGACCTGGTTTCAAACGACGGGTGCATGTCTGACTTGATGTTTAGGTTCATGTTTGTCCTGGTTCAAATGACGGGTTCATGTCTGACTCGAAGTTTATGTTCATGTTTGACCTAGTTTCAAACAACTGGTTCATGTCTGACTCGAAGTTTAGTTTCATGTTTGACCTGAGTTCCATCAACGGGTTCATGTCTGACTCGAAGTTTAGGTTCAGGTTTGACCTGGTTTCAAACGACGGGTTCATGTCTGAATCGAAGTTTAAGTTCATGTTTGACCTGGCTTCAAATGACGGGTTCATCTCTAAATCGAAGTTTAGGTTCATGTTTGACCTAGTTTCAAACAACAGGTTCATGTCTGACTCGAAGTTTAGGTTCATGTTTAACCTAGTTTCAAACAACGGGTTCATGTCTGACTCGAAGTTTAGGTTCAGGTTTGACCTGGTTTCGAACGACGGGTTCATGTCTGACTCGAAGCTTAGGTTCATGTTTGACCTGGTTCAAATGACGGGTTCATGTCTGACTCGAAGTTTAGGTTCATGTTTGACCTGGTTTCAAACAACTGGTTCATGTCTGACTCGAATATTAGTTTCATGTTTGACCTGAGTTCCAACAACGGATTAATGTCTGACTCGAAGTTTAGGTTCATGTTTGACCTGGTTTCAAACGACGGGTGCATGTCTGACTTGACGTTTAGGTTCATGTTTGTCCTGGTTCAAATGACGGGTTCATGTCTGACTCGAAGTTTATGTTCATGTTTGACCTAGTTTCAAACAACTGGTTCATGTCTGACTCGAAGTTTAGTTTCATGTTTGACCTGAGTTCCATCAACGGGTTCATGTCTGACTCGAAGTTTAGGTTCAGGTTTGACCTGGTTTCAAACGACGGGTTCATGTCTGACTCGAAGCTTAGGTTCATGTTTGACCTGGTTCAAATGACGAGTTCATGTCAGACTCGAAGTTTAGGTTCATGTTTGACCTGGTTTCAAACAACGGGTTCAAGTCTGACTCGAAGTTTAGTTTCATGTTTGACCTGAGTTCCAACAACGGGTTCATGTCTGACTCGAAGTTTAGGTTCATGTTTGACCTGGTTTCAAACAACGGGTTCATGTCTGACTCGAAGTTTAGGTTCAGGTTTCACCTGGTTTCAAACGACGGGTTCATGTCTGACTCGAAGCTTAGGTTCATGTTTGACCTGGTTCAAATGACGAGTTAATGTCAGACTCGAAGTTTAGGTTCATGTTTGACCTGGTTTCAAACAACGGGTTCAAGTTTGACTCGAAGTTTAGTTTCATGTTTGACCTGAGTTCCAACAACGGGTTCATCTCTGACTCAAAGTTTAGGTTCATGTTTGACCTAGTTTCAAACAACGGGTTCATGTCTGACTCGAAGTTTAGGTTCATGTTTGACCTGGTTTCAAACAACGGGTTCATGTCTGACTTGATGTTAGGTTCATGTTTGTCATGGTTTCAAACAACGGGTTCATGTCTGACTCGAAGATTAGGTTCATGTTTGACCTAGTTTCAAACAACGGGTTCATGTCTGACTCGAAGTCTAGGTTCATGTTTGACCTGGTTTCAAACAACGGGTTCATGTCTGAATCGAAGTTTAAGTTCATGTTTGACCTGGCTTCAAATGACGGATTCATCTCTGACTCGAAGTTTAGGTTCATGTTTGACCTAGTTTCAAACAACAGGTTCATGTCTGACTCGAAGTTTAGGTTCATGTTTAACCTAGTTTCAAACAACGGGTTCATGTCTGACTCGAAGTTTAGGTTCAGGTTTGACCTGGTTTCGAACGACGGGTTCATGTCTGACTCGAAGCTTAGGTTCATGTTTGACCTGGTTCAAATGACGGGTTCATGTCTGACTCGAAGTTTAGGTTCATGTTTGACCTGGTTTCAAACAACTGGTTCATGTCTGACTCGAATATTAGTTTCATGTTTGACCTGAGTTCCAACAACGGATTAATGTCTGACTCGAAGTTTAGGTTCATGTTTGACCTGGTTTCAAACGACGGGTGCATGTCTGACTTGACGTTTAGGTTCATGTTTGTCCTGGTTCAAATGACGGGTTCATGTCTGACTCGAAGTTTATGTTCATGTTTGACCTAGTTTCAAACAACTGGTTCATGTCTGACTCGAAGTTTAGTTTCATGTTTGACCTGAGTTCCATCAACGGGTTCATGTCTGACTCGAAGTTTAGGTTCAGGTTTGACCTGGTTTCAAACGACGGGTTCATGTCTGACTCGAAGCTTAGGTTCATGTTTGACCTGGTTCAAATGACGAGTTCATGTCAGACTCGAAGTTTAGGTTCATGTTTGACCTGGTTTCAAACAACGGGTTCAAGTCTGACTCGAAGTTTAGTTTCATGTTTGACCTGAGTTCCAACAACGGGTTCATGTCTGACTCGAAGTTTAGGTTCATGTTTGACCTGGTTTCAAACAACGGGTTCATGTCTGACTCGAAGTTTAGGTTCAGGTTTCACCTGGTTTCAAACGACGGGTTCATGTCTGACTCGAAGCTTAGGTTCATGTTTGACCTGGTTCAAATGACGAGTTAATGTCAGACTCGAAGTTTAGGTTCATGTTTGACCTGGTTTCAAACAACGGGTTCAAGTTTGACTCGAAGTTTAGTTTCATGTTTGACCTGAGTTCCAACAACGGGTTCATCTCTGACTCAAAGTTTAGGTTCATGTTTGACCTAGTTTCAAACAACGGGTTCATGTCTGACTCGAAGTTTAGGTTCATGTTTGACCTGGTTTCAAACAACGGGTTCATGTCTGACTTGATGTTAGGTTCATGTTTGTCATGGTTTCAAACAACGGGTTCATGTCTGACTCGAAGATTAGGTTCATGTTTGACCTAGTTTCAAACAACGGGTTCATGTCTGACTCGAAGTCTAGGTTCATGTTTGACCTGGTTTCAAACAACGGGTTCATGTCTGAATCGAAGTTTAAGTTCATGTTTGACCTGGCTTCAAATGACGGATTCATCTCTGACTCGAAGTTTAGGTTCATGTTTGACCTAGTTTCAAACAACAGGTTCATGTCTGACTCGAAGTTTAGGTTCATGTTTAACCTAGTTTCAAACAACGGGTTCATGTCTGACTCGAAGTTTAGGTTCAGGTTTGACCTGGTTTCGAACGACGGGTTCATGTCTGACTCGAAGCTTAGGTTCATGTTTGACCTGGTTCAAATGACGGGTTCATGTCTGACTCGAAGTTTAGGTTCATGTTTGACCTGGTTTCAAACAACTGGTTCATGTCTGACTCGAAGTTTAGTTTCATGTTTGACCTGAGTTCCAACAACGGATTAATGTCTGACTCGAAGTTTAGGTTCATGTTTGACCTGGTTTCAAACGACGGGTGCATGTCTGACTTGATGTTTAGGTTCATGTTTGTCCTGGTTCAAATGACGGGTTCATGTCTGACTCGAAGTTTATGTTCATGTTTGACCTAGTTTCAAACAACTGGTTCATGTCTGACTCGAAGTTTAGTTTCATGTTTGACCTGAGTTCCATCAACGGGTTCATGTCTGACTCGAAGTTTAGGTTCAGGTTTGACCTGGTTTCAAACGACGGGTTCATGTCTGAATCGAAGTTTAAGTTCATGTTTGACCTGGCTTCAAATGACGGGTTCATCTCTGAATCGAAGTTTAGGTTCATGTTTGACCTAGTTTCAAACAACAGGTTCATGTCTGACTCGAAGTTTAGGTTCATGTTTAACCTAGTTTCAAACAACGGGTTCATGTCTGACTCGAAGTTTAGGTTCAGGTTTGACCTGGTTTCGAACGACGGGTTCATGTCTGACTCGAAGCTTAGGTTCATGTTTGACCTGGTTCAAATGACGGGTTCATGTCTTACTCGAAGTTTAGGTTCATGTTTGACCTGGTTTCAAACAACTGGTTCATGTCTGACTCGAAGTTTAGTTTCATGTTTGACCTGAGTTCCAACAACGGATTAATGTCTGACTCGAAGTTTAGGTTCATGTTTGACCTGGTTTCAAACGACGGGTGCATGTCTGACTTGACGTTTAGGTTCATGTTTGTCCTGGTTCAAATGACGGGTTCATGTCTGACTCGAAGATTATGTTCATGTTTGACCTAGTTTCAAACAACTGGTTCATGTCTGACTCGAAGTTTAGTTTCATGTTTGACCTGAGTTCCATCAACGGGTTCATGTCTGACTCGAAGTTTAGGTTCAGGTTTGACCTGGTTTCAAACGATGGGTTCATGTCTGACTCGAAGCTTAGGTTCATGTTTGACCTGGTTCAAATGACGAGTTCATGTCAGACTCGAAGTTTAGGTTCATGTTTGACCTGGTTTCAAACAACGGGTTCAAGTCTGACTCGAAGTTTAGTTTCATGTTTGACCTGAGTTCCAACAACGGGTTCATGTCTGACTCGAAGTTTAGGTTCATGTTTGACCTGGTTTCAAACAACGGGTTCATGTCTGACTCGAAGTTTAGGTTCAGGTTTCACCTGGTTTCAAACGACGGGTTCATGTCTGACTCGAAGCTTAGGTTCATGTTTGACCTGGTTCAAATGACGAGTTAATGTCAGACTCGAAGTTTAGGTTCATGTTTGACCTGGTTTCAAACAACGGGTTCAAGTTTGACTCGAAGTTTAGTTTCATGTTTGACCTGAGTTCCAACAACGGGTTCATCTCTGACTCAAAGTTTAGGTTCATGTTTGACCTAGTTTCAAACAACGGGTACATGTCTGACTCGAAGTTTAGGTTCATGTTTGACCTGGTTTCAAACAACGGGTTCATGTCTGACTTGATGTTAGGTTCATGTTTGTCATGGTTTCAAACAACGGGTTCATGTCTGACTCGAAGATTAGGTTCATGTTTGACCTAGTTTCAAACAACGGGTTCATGTCTGACTCGAAGTCTAGGTTCATGTTTGACCTGGTTTCAAACAACGGGTTCATGTCTGAATCGAAGTTTAAGTTCATGTTTGACCTGGCTTCAAATGACGGATTCATCTCTGACTCGAAGTTTAGGTTCATGTTTGACCTAGTTTCAAACAACAGGTTCATGTCTGACTCGAAGTTTAGGTTCATGTTTAACCTAGTTTCAAACAACGGGTTCATGTCTGACTCGAAGTTTAGGTTCAGGTTTGACCTGGTTTCGAACGACGGGTTCATGTCTGACTCGAAGCTTAGGTTCATGTTTGACCTGGTTCAAATGACGGGTTCATGTCTGACTCGAAGTTTAGGTTCATGTTTGACCTGGTTTCAAACAACTGGTTCATGTCTGACTCGAAGTTTAGTTTCATGTTTGACCTGAGTTCCAACAACGGATTAATGTCTGACTCGAAGTTTAGGTTCATGTTTGACCTGGTTTCAAACGATGGGTGCATGTCTGACTTGATGTTTAGGTTCATGTTTGTCCTGGTTCAAATGACGGGTTCATGTCTGACTCGAAGTTTATGTTCATGTTTGACCTAGTTTCAAACAACTGGTTCATGTCTGACTCGAAGTTTAGTTTCATGTTTGACCTGAGTTCCATCAACGGGTTCATGTCTGACTCGAAGTTTAGGTTCAGGTTTGACCTGGTTTCAAACGACGGGTTCATGTCTGACTCGAAGCTTAGGTTCATGTTTGACCTGGTTCAAATGACGAGTTCATGTTAGACTCGAAGTTTAGGTTCATGTTTAACCTGGTTTCAAACAACGGGTTCAAGTCTGACCCGAAGTTTAGTTTCATGTTTGACCTGAGTTCCAACAACGGGTTCATGTCTGACTCGAAGTTTAGGTTCATGTTTGACCTGGTTTCAAACAACGGGTTCATGTCTGACTCGAAGTTTAGGTTCAGGTTTCACCTGGTTTCAAACGACGGGTTCATGTCTGACTCGAAGCTTAGGTTCATGTTTGACCTGGTTCAAATGATGGATTCATCTCTGACTCGAAGTTTAGGTTCAGGTTTGACCTGGTTTCGAACGACGGGTTCATGTCTGACTCGAAGCTTAGGTTCATGTTTGACCTGAGTTCCAACAACGGGTTCATCTCTGACTCAAAGTTTAGGTTCATGTTTGACCTAGTTCCAAACAATGGGTACATGTCTGACTCGAAGTTTAGGTTCATGTTTGACCTGGTTTAAAACAACGGGTTCATGTCTGACTTGATGTTAGGTTCATGTTTGTCATGGTTTCAAACAACGGGTTCATGTCTGACTCGAAGATTAGGTTCATGTTTGACCTAGTTTCAAACAACGGGTTCATGTCTGACTCGAAGTCTAGGTTCATGTTTGAGCTGGTTTGAAACAACGGGTTCATGTCTGAATCGAAGTTTAAGTTCATGTTTGACCTGGCTTCAAATGACGGGTTCATCTCTGACTCGAAGTTTAGGTTCATGTTTGACCTAGTTTCAAACAACAGGTTCATGTCTGACTCGAAGTTTAGGTTCATGTTTAACCTAGTTTCAAACAACGGGTTCATGTCTGACTCGAAGTTTAGGTTCAGGTTTGACCTGGTTTCGAACGACGGGTTCATGTCTGACTCGAAGCTTAGGTTCATGTTTGACCTGGTTCAAATGACGGGTTCATGTCTGACTCGAAGTTTAGGTTCATGTTTGACCTGGTTTCAAACAACTGGTTCATGTCTGACTCGAAGATTAGTTTCATGTTTGACCTGAGTTCCAACAACGGATTAATGTCTGACTCGAAGTTTAGGTTCATGTTTGACCTGGATTCAAACGACGGGTGCATGTCTGACTTGATGTTTAGGTTCATGTTTGTCCTGGTTCAAATGACGGGTTCATGTCTGACTCGAAGTTTATGTTCATGTTTGACCTAGTTTCAAACAACTGGTTCATGTCTGACTCGAAGTTTAGTTTCATGTTTGACCTGAGTTCCATCAACGGGTTCATGTCTGACTCGAAGTTTAGGTTCAGGTTTGACCTGGTTTCAAACGACGGGTTCATGTCTGACTCGAAGCTTAGGTTCATGTTTGACCTGGTTCAAATGACGAGTTCATGTCAGACTCGAAGTTTAGGTTCATGTTTGACCTGGTTTCAAACAACGGGTTCAAGTCTGACCCGAAGTTTAGTTTCATGTTTGACCTGAGTTCCAACAACGGGTTCATGTCTGACTCGAAGTTTAGGTTCATGTTTGACCTTGTTTCAAACAACGGGTTCATGTCTGACTCGAAGTTTAGGTTCATGTTTGACCTGGTTTCAAACAACGGGTTGATGTCTGACTTGATGTTTAGGTTCATATTTGTCCTGGTTTCAAACAACGGGTTCATGTCTGACTCGAAGATTAGGTTCATGTTTGACCTAGTTTCAAACAACGGGTTCATGTCTGACTCGAAGTCTAGGTTCATGTTTGAGCTGGTTTCAAACAACGGGTTCATGTTTGACTCGAAGTTTAAGTTCATGTTTGACCTGGCTTCAAATGACGGGTTCATGTCTGACTCGAAGTTTAGGTTCATGTTTGACCTGGTTTCAAACAACAGGTTCATGTCTGACTCGAAGTTTAGGTTCATGTGTAACCTAGTTTCGAACAACGGGTTCATGTCTGACTCGAAGTTTAAGTTCAGGTTTGACCTGGTTTCAAACGACGGGTTTATGTCTGACTCGAAACTTAGGTTCATGTTTGACCTGGTTCAAATGACGGGTTCATGTCTGACTCGAAGTTTAGGTTCATGTTTGACCTGGTTTAAAACAACTGGTTCATGTCTGACTCGAAGTTTATTTTCATGTTTGACCTGAGTTCCAACAACGGGTTAATGTCTGGCTCGAAGTTTAGGTTCATGTTTGACCTGGTTTCAAACAACGGGTTCATGTCTGACTCGAAGCTTAGGTTCATGTTTGACCTGGTTCAAATGACGGGTTCATGTCTGACTCGAAGTTTAGGTTCATGTTTGACCTAGATTCAAACAACTGGTTCATGTCTGACTCGAAGTTTAGTTTCATGTTTGACCTGAGTTCCAACAATGGTTTCACGTCTGACTCGAAGTTTAGGTTCATGTTTGACCTGGTTTCAAACAACGGGTTCATATCTGACTCAAAGTTTAGGTTCATGTTTGACTTGGTTTCAAACAACGGGTTCATATCTGACTCAAAGTTTAGGTTCATGTTTGACCTGGTTTCAAATGACGGGTTAATGTCTGACTTGATGTTTAGGTTCATTTTTAACCTAGTTTCAAACAACGGGTTCATGTCTTACTCGAAGTTTAGGTTCATGTTTGACCTAGTTTCAAACAACTGGTTCATGTCTGACTCGAAGTTTAGTTTCATGTTTGACCTGAGTTCCAACAACGGGTTCATGTCTGACTCGAAGTTTAGGTTCAGGTTTGACCTGGTTTCAAACGACGGGTTCATGTCTGACTCGAAGCTTAGGTTCATGTTTGACCTGGTTCAAATGATGGATTCATCTCTGACTCGAAGTTTAGGTTCAGGTTTGACCTGGTTTCGAACGACGGGTTCATGTCTGACTCGAAGCTTAGGTTCATGTTTGACCTGAGTTCCAACAACGGGTTCATCTCTGACTCAAAGTTTAGGTTCATGTTTGACCTAGTTCCAAACAATGGGTACATGTCTGACTCGAAGTTTAGGTTCATGTTTGACCTGGTTTAAAACAACGGGTTCATGTCTGACTTGATGTTAGGTTCATGTTTGTCATGGTTTCAAACAACGGGTTCATGTCTGACTCGAAGATTAGGTTCATGTTTGACCTAGTTTCAAACAACGGGTTCATGTCTGACTCGAAGTCTAGGTTCATGTTTGAGCTGGTTTCAAACAACGGGTTCATGTCTGAATCGAAGTTTAAGTTCATGTTTGACCTGGCTTCAAATGACGGGTTCATCTCTGACTCGAAGTTTAGGTTCATGTTTGACCTAGTTTCAAACAACAGGTTCATGTCTGACTCGAAGTTTAGGTTCATGTTTAACCTAGTTTCAAACAACGGGTTCATGTCTGACTCGAAGTTTAGGATCAGGTTTGACCTGGTTTCGAACGACGGGTTCATGTCTGACTCGAAGCTTAGGTTCATGTTTGACCTGGTTCAAATGACGGGTTCATGTCTGACTCGAAGTTTAGGTTCATGTTTGACCTGGTTTCAAACAACTGGTTCATGTCTGACTCGAAGATTAGTTTCATGTTTGACCTGAGTTCCAACAACGGAGTAATGTCTGACTCGAAGTTTAGGTTCATGTTTGACCTGGTTTCAAACGACGGGTGCATGTCTGACTTGATGTTTAGGTTCATGTTTGTCCTGGTTCAAATGACGGGTTCATGTCTGACTCGAAGTTTATGTTCATGTTTGACCTAGTTTCAAACAACTGGTTCATGTCTGACTCGAAGTTTAGTTTCATGTTTGACCTGAGTTCCATCAACGGGTTCATGTCTGACTCGAAGTTTAGGTTCAGGTTTGACCTGGTTTCAAACGACGGGTTCATGTCTGACTCGAAGCTTAGGTTCATGTTTGACCTGGTTCAAATGACGAGTTCATGTCAGACTCGAAGTTTAGGTTCATGTTTGACCTGGTTTCAAACAACGGGTTCAAGTCTGACCCGAAGTTTAGTTTCATGTTTGACCTGAGTTCCAACAACGGGTTCATGTCTGACTCGAAGTTTAGGTTCATGTTTGACCTTGTTTCAAACAACGGGTTCATGTCTGACTCGAAGTTTAGGTTCATGTTTGACCTGGTTTCAAACAACGGGTTGATGTCTGACTTGATGTTTAGGTTCATATTTATCCTGGTTTCAAACAACGGGTTCATGTCTGACTCGAAGATTAGGTTCATGTTTGACCTAGTTTCAAACAACGGGTTCATGTCTGACTCGAAGTCTAGGTTCATGTTTGAGCTGGTTTCAAACAACGGGTTCATGTTTGACTCGAAGTTTAGGTTCAGGTTTGACCTGGTTTCAAACGACGGGTTCATGTCTGACTCGAAGCTTAGGTTCATGTTTGACCTGGTTCAAATGATGGATTCATCTCTGACTCGAAGTTTAGGTTCAGGTTTGACCTGGTTTCGAACGACGGGTTCATGTCTGACTCGAAGCTTAGGTTCATGTTTGACCTGAGTTCCAACAACGGGTTCATCTCTGACTCAAAGTTTAGGTTCATGTTTGACCTAGTTCCAAACAATGGGTACATGTCTGACTCGAAGTTTAGGTTCATGTTTGACCTGGTTTAAAACAACGGGTTCATGTCTGACTTGATGTTAGGTTCATGTTTGTCATGGTTTCAAACAACGGGTTCATGTCTGACTCGAAGATTAGGTTCATGTTTGACCTAGTTTCAAACAACGGGTTCATGTCTGACTCGAAGTCTAGGTTCATGTTTGAGCTGGTTTCAAACAACGGGTTCATGTCTGAATCGAAGTTTAAGTTCATGTTTGACCTGGCTTCAAATGACGGGTTCATCTCTGACTCGAAGTTTAGGTTCATGTTTGACCTAGTTTCAAACAACAGGTTCATGTCTGACTCGAAGTTTAGGTTCATGTTTAACCTAGTTTCAAACAACGGGTTCATGTCTGACTCGAAGTTTAGGTTCAGGTTTGACCTGGTTTCGAACGACGGGTTCATGTCTGACTCGAAGCTTAGGTTCATGTTTGACCTGGTTCAAATGACGGGTTCATGTCTGACTCGAAGTTTAGGTTCATGTTTGACCTGGTTTCAAACAACTGGTTCATGTCTGACTCGAAGATTAGTTTCATGTTTGACCTGAGTTCCAACAACGGATTAATGTCTGACTCGAAGTTTAGGTTCATGTTTGACCTGGTTTCAAACGACGGGTGCATGTCTGACTTGATGTTTAGGTTCATGTTTGTCCTGGTTCAAATGACGGGTTCATGTCTGACTCGAAGTTTATGTTCATGTTTGACCTAGTTTCAAACAACTGGTTCATGTCTGACTCGAAGTTTAGTTTCATGTTTGACCTGAGTTCCATCAACGGGTTCATGTCTGACTCGAAGTTTAGGTTCAGGTTTGACCTGGTTTCAAACGACGGGTTCATGTCTGACTCGAAGCTTAGGTTCATGTTTGACCTGGTTCAAATGACGAGTTCATGTCAGACTCGAAGTTTAGGTTCATGTTTGACCTGGTTTCAAACAACGGGTTCAAGTCTGACCCGAAGTTTAGTTTCATGTTTGACCTGAGTTCCAACAACGGGTTCATGTCTGACTCGAAGTTTAGGTTCATGTTTGACCTTGTTTCAAACAACGGGTTCATGTCTGACTCGAAGTTTAGGTTCATGTTTGACCTGGTTTCAAACAACGGGTTGATGTCTGACTTGATGTTTAGGTTCATATTTATCCTGGTTTCAAACAACGGGTTCATGTCTGACTCGAAGATTAGGTTCATGTTTGACCTAGTTTCAAACAACGGGTTCATGTCTGACTCGAAGTCTAGGTTCATGTTTGAGCTGGTTTCAAACAACGGGTTCATGTTTGACTCGAAGTTTAAGTTCATGTTTGACCTGGCTTCAAATGACGGGTTCATGTCTGACTCGAAGTTTAGGTTTATGTTTGACCTGGTTTCAAACAACAGGTTCATGTCTGACTCGAAGTTTAGGTTCATGTGTAACCTAGTTTCAAACAACGGGTTCATGTCTGACTCGAAGTTTAAGTTCAGGTTTGACCTGGTTTCAAACGACGGGTTTATGTCTGACTCGAAACTTAGGTTCATGTTTGACCTGGTTCAAATGACGGGTTCATGTCTGACTCGAAGTTTAGGTTCATGTTTGACCTGGTTTAAAACAACTGGTTCATGTCTGACTCGAAGTTTATTTTCATGTTTGACCTGAGTTCCAACAACGGGTTAATGTCTGGCTCAAAGTTTAGGTTCATGTTTGACCTGGTTTCAAACAACGGGTTCATGTCTGACTCGAAGCTTAGGTTCATGTTTGACCTGGTTCAAATGACGGGTTCATGTCTGACTCGAAGTTTAGGTTCATGTTTGACCTAGATTCAAACAACTGGTTCATGTCTGACTCGAAGTTTAGTTTCATGTTTGACCTGAGTTCCAACAACGGTTTCACGTCTGACTCGAAGTTTAGGTTCATGTTTGACCTGGTTTCAAACAACGGGTTCATATCTGACTCAAAGTTTAGGTTCATGTTTGACTTGGTTTCAAACAACGGGTTCATATCTGACTCAAAGTTTAGGTTCATGTTTGACCTGGTTTCAAATGACGGGTTAATGTCTGACTTGATGTTTAGGTTCATTTTTAACCTAGTTTCAAACAACGGGTTCATGTCTTACTCGAAGTTTAGGTTCATGTTTGACCTAGTTTCAAACAACTGGTTCATGTCTGACTCGAAGTTTAGTTTCATGTTTGACCTGAGTTCCAACAACGGGTTCATGTCTGACTCGAAGTTTAGGTTCAGGTTTGACCTGGTTTCAAACGACGGGTTCATGTCTGACTCGAAGCTTAGGTTCATGTTTGACCTGGTTCAAATGATGGATTCATCTCTGACTCGAAGTTTAGGTTCAGGTTTGACCTGGTTTCGAACGACGGGTTCATGTCTGACTCGAAGCTTAGGTTCATGTTTGACCTGAGTTCCAACAACGGGTTCATCTCTGACTCAAAGTTTAGGTTCATGTTTGACCTAGTTCCAAACAATGGGTACATGTCTGACTCGAAGTTTAGGTTCATGTTTGACCTGGTTTAAAACAACGGGTTCATGTCTGACTTGATGTTAGGTTCATGTTTGTCATGGTTTCAAACAACGGGTTCATGTCTGACTCGAAGATTAGGTTCATGTTTGACCTAGTTTCAAACAACGGGTTCATGTCTGACTCGAAGTCTAGGTTCATGTTTGAGCTGGTTTCAAACAACGGGTTCATGTCTGAATCGAAGTTTAAGTTCATGTTTGACCTGGCTTCAAATGACGGGTTCATCTCTGACTCGAAGTTTAGGTTCATGTTTGACCTAGTTTCAAACAACAGGTTCATGTCTGACTCGAAGTTTAGGTTCATGTTTAACCTAGTTTCAAACAACGGGTTCATGTCTGACTCGAAGTTTAGGTTCAGGTTTGACCTGGTTTCGAACGACGGGTTCATGTCTGACTCGAAGCTTAGGTTCATGTTTGACCTGGTTCAAATGACGGGTTCATGTCTGACTCGAAGTTTAGGTTCATGTTTGACCTGGTTTCAAACAACTGGTTCATGTCTGACTCGAAGATTAGTTTCATGTTTGACCTGAGTTCCAACAACGGATTAATGTCTGACTCGAAGTTTAGGTTCATGTTTGACCTGGTTTCAAACGACGGGTGCATGTCTGACTTGATGTTTAGGTTCATGTTTGTCCTGGTTCAAATGACGGGTTCATGTCTGACTCGAAGTTTATGTTCATGTTTGACCTAGTTTCAAACAACTGGTTCATGTCTGACTCGAAGTTTAGTTTCATGTTTGACCTGAGTTCCATCAACGGGTTCATGTTTGACTCGAAGTTTAGGTTCAGGTTTGACCTGGTTTCAAACGACGGGTTCATGTCTGACTCGAAGCTTAGGTTCATGTTTGACCTGGTTCAAATGACGAGTTCATGTCAGACTCGAAGTTTAGGTTCATGTTTGACCTGGTTTCAAACAACGGGTTCAAGTCTGACCCGAAGTTTAGTTTCATGTTTGACCTGAGTTCCAACAACGGGTTCATGTCTGACTCGAAGTTTAGGTTCATGTTTGACCTTGTTTCAAACAACGGGTTCATGTCTGACTCGAAGTTTAGGTTCATGTTTGACCTGGTTTCAAACAACGGGTTGATGTCTGACTTGATGTTTAGGTTCATATTTATCCTGGTTTCAAACAACGGGTTCATGTCTGACTCGAAGATTAGGTTCATGTTTGACCTAGTTTCAAACAACGGGTTCATGTCTGACTCGAAGTCTAGGTTCATGTTTGAGCTGGTTTCAAACAACGGGTTCATGTTTGACTCGAAGTTTAGGTTCAGGTTTGACCTGGTTTCAAACGACGGGTTCATGTCTGACTCGAAGCTTAGGTTCATGTTTGACCTGGTTCAAATGATGGATTCATCTCTGACTCGAAGTTTAGGTTCAGGTTTGACCTGGTTTCGAACGACGGGTTCATGTCTGACTCGAAGCTTAGGTTCATGTTTGACCTGAGTTCCAACAACGGGTTCATCTCTGACTCAAAGTTTAGGTTCATGTTTGACCTAGTTCCAAACAATGGGTACATGTCTGACTCGAAGTTTAGGTTCATGTTTGACCTGGTTTAAAACAACGGGTTCATGTCTGACTTGATGTTAGGTTCATGTTTGTCATGGTTTCAAACAACGGGTTCATGTCTGACTCGAAGATTAGGTTCATGTTTGACCTAGTTTCAAACAACGGGTTCATGTCTGACTCGAAGTCTAGGTTCATGTTTGAGCTGGTTTCAAACAACGGGTTCATGTCTGAATCGAAGTTTAAGTTCATGTTTGACCTGGCTTCAAATGACGGGTTCATCTCTGACTCGAAGTTTAGGTTCATGTTTGACCTAGTTTCAAACAACAGGTTCATGTCTGACTCGAAGTTTAGGTTCATGTTTAACCTAGTTTCAAACAACGGGTTCATGTCTGACTCGAAGTTTAGGTTCAGGTTTGACCTGGTTTCGAACGACGGGTTCATGTCTGACTCGAAGCTTAGGTTCATGTTTGACCTGGTTCAAATGACGGGTTCATGTCTGACTCGAAGTTTAGGTTCATGTTTGACCTGGTTTCAAACAACTGGTTCATGTCTGACTCGAAGATTAGTTTCATGTTTGACCTGAGTTCCAACAACGGATTAATGTCTGACTCGAAGTTTAGGTTCATGTTTGACCTGGTTTCAAACGACGGGTGCATGTCTGACTTGATGTTTAGGTTCATGTTTGTCCTGGTTCAAATGACGGGTTCATGTCTGACTCGAAGTTTATGTTCATGTTTGACCTAGTTTCAAACAACTGGTTCATGTCTGACTCGAAGTTTAGTTTCATGTTTGACCTGAGTTCCATCAACGGGTTCATGTTTGACTCGAAGTTTAGGTTCAGGTTTGACCTGGTTTCAAACGACGGGTTCATGTCTGACTCGAAGCTTAGGTTCATGTTTGACCTGGTTCAAATGACGAGTTCATGTCAGACTCGAAGTTTAGGTTCATGTTTGACCTGGTTTCAAACAACGGGTTCAAGTCTGACCCGAAGTTTAGTTTCATGTTTGACCTGAGTTCCAACAACGGGTTCATGTCTGACTCGAAGTTTAGGTTCATGTTTGACCTTGTTTCAAACAACGGGTTCATGTCTGACTCGAAGTTTAGGTTCATGTTTGACCTGGTTTCAAACAACGGGTTGATGTCTGACTTGATGTTTAGGTTCATATTTATCCTGGTTTCAAACAACGGGTTCATGTCTGACTCGAAGATTAGGTTCATGTTTGACCTAGTTTCAAACAACGGGTTCATGTCTGACTCGAAGTCTAGGTTCATGTTTGAGCTGGTTTCAAACAACGGGTTCATGTTTGACTCGAAGTTTAGGTTCAGGTTTGACCTGGTTTCAAACGACGGGTTCATGTCTGACTCGAAGCTTAGGTTCATGTTTGACCTGGTTCAAATGATGGATTCATCTCTGACTCGAAGTTTAGGTTCAGGTTTGACCTGGTTTCGAACGACGGGTTCATGTCTGACTCGAAGCTTAGGTTCATGTTTGACCTGAGTTCCAACAACGGGTTCATCTCTGACTCAAAGTTTAGGTTCATGTTTGACCTAGTTCCAAACAATGGGTACATGTCTGACTCGAAGTTTAGGTTCATGTTTGACCTGGTTTAAAACAACGGGTTCATGTCTGACTTGATGTTAGGTTCATGTTTGTCATGGTTTCAAACAACGGGTTCATGTCTGACTCGAAGATTAGGTTCATGTTTGACCTAGTTTCAAACAACGGGTTCATGTCTGACTCGAAGTCTAGGTTCATGTTTGAGCTGGTTTCAAACAACGGGTTCATGTCTGAATCGAAGTTTAAGTTCATGTTTGACCTGGCTTCAAATGACGGGTTCATCTCTGACTCGAAGTTTAGGTTCATGTTTGACCTAGTTTCAAACAACAGGTTCATGTCTGACTCGAAGTTTAGGTTCATGTTTAACCTAGTTTCAAACAACGGGTTCATGTCTGACTCGAAGTTTAGGTTCAGGTTTGACCTGGTTTCGAACGACGGGTTCATGTCTGACTCGAAGCTTAGGTTCATGTTTGACCTGGTTCAAATGACGGGTTCATGTCTGACTCGAAGTTTAGGTTCATGTTTGACCTGGTTTCAAACAACTGGTTCATGTCTGACTCGAAGATTAGTTTCATGTTTGACCTGAGTTCCAACAACGGATTAATGTCTGACTCGAAGTTTAGGTTCATGTTTGACCTGGTTTCAAACGACGGGTGCATGTCTGACTTGATGTTTAGGTTCATGTTTGTCCTGGTTCAAATGACGGGTTCATGTCTGACTCGAAGTTTATGTTCATGTTTGACCTAGTTTCAAACAACTGGTTCATGTCTGACTCGAAGTTTAGTTTCATGTTTGACCTGAGTTCCATCAACGGGTTCATGTCTGACTCGAAGTTTAGGTTCAGGTTTGACCTGGTTTCAAACGACGGGTTCATGTCTGACTCGAAGCTTAGGTTCATGTTTGACCTGGTTCAAATGACGAGTTCATGTCAGACTCGAAGTTTAGGTTCATGTTTGACCTGGTTTCAAACAACGGGTTCAAGTCTGACCCGAAGTTTAGTTTCATGTTTGACCTGAGTTCCAACAACGGGTTCATGTCTGACTCGAAGTTTAGGTTCATGTTTGACCTTGTTTCAAACAACGGGTTCATGTCTGACTCGAAGTTTAGGTTCATGTTTGACCTGGTTTCAAACAACGGGTTGATGTCTGACTTGATGTTTAGGTTCATATTTATCCTGGTTTCAAACAACGGGTTCATGTCTGACTCGAAGATTAGGTTCATGTTTGACCTAGTTTCAAACAACGGGTTCATGTCTGACTCGAAGTCTAGGTTGATGTTTGAGCTGGTTTCAAACAACGGGTTCATGTTTGACTCGAAGTTTAAGTTCATGTTTGACCTGGCTTCAAATGACGGGTTCATGTCTGACTCGAAGTTTAGGTTCATGTTTGACCTGGTTTCAAACAACAGGTTCATGTCTGACTCGAAGTTTAGGTTCATGTGTAACCTAGTTTCAAACAACGGGTTCATGTCTGACTCGAAGTTTAAGTTCAGGTTTGACCTGGTTTCAAACGACGGGTTTATGTCTGACTCGAAACTTAGGTTCATGTTTGACCTGGTTCAAATGACGGGTTCATGTCTGACTCGAAGTTTAGGTTCATGTTTGACCTCGTTTAAAACAACTGGTTCATGTCTGACTCGAAGTTTATTTTCATGTTTGACCTGAGTTCCAACAACGGGTTAATGTCTGGCTCGAAGTTTAGGTTCATGTTTGACCTGGTTTCAAACAACGGGTTCATGTCTGACTCGAAGCTTAGGTTCATGTTTGACCTGGTTCAAATGACGGGTTCATGTCTGACTCGAAGTTTAGGTTCATGTTTGACCTAGATTCAAACAACTGGTTCATGTCTGACTCGAAGTTTAGTTTCATGTTTGACCTGAGTTCCAACAACGGTTTCACGTCTGACTCGAAGTTTAGGTTCATGTTTGACCTGGTTTCAAACAACGGGTTCATATCTGACTCAAAGTTTAGGTTCATGTTTGACTTGGTTTCAAACAACGGGTTCATATCTGACTCAAAGTTTAGGTTCATGTTTGACCTGGTTTCAAATGACGGGTTAATGTCTGACTTGATGTTTAGGTTCATTTTTAACCTAGTTTCAAACAACGGGTTCATGTCTTACTCGAAGTTTAGGTTCATGTTTGACCTAGTTTCAAACAACTGGTTCATGTCTGACTCGAAGTTTAGTTTCATGTTTGACCTGAGTTCCAACAACGGGTTCATGTCTGACTCGAAGTTTAGGTTCAGGTTTGACCTGGTTTCAAACGACGGGTTCATGTCTGACTCGAAGCTTAGGTTCATGTTTGACCTGGTTAAAATGACGAGTTCATGTCAGACTCGAAGTTTAGGTTCATGTTTGACCTGGTTTCAAACAACGGGTTCAAGTCTGACTCGAAGTTTAGTTTCATGTTTGACCTGAGTTCCAACAACGGGTTCATGTCTGACTTGAAGTTTAGGTTCATGTTTGACCTGGTTTCAAACAACGGGTTCATGTCTGACTCGAAGTTTAGGTTCATGTTTGACCTGGTTTCAAACAACGTGTTCATGTCTGACTCGAAGTCTAGGTTCAAGTTTGAGCTGGTTTCAAACAACGGGTTCATGTCTGATTCGATGTTTAAGTTGATGTTTGACCTGGCTTCAAATGACGGGTTCATGTCTGACACGAAGTTTAGGTTCATGTTTGACCTGGTTTCAAACAACAGGTTCATGTCTGACTCGAAGTTTAAGTTCATGTTTGACCTAGTTTCAAACAACGGGTTCATGTCTGACTCGAAGTTTAGGTTCAGGTTTGACCTGGTTTCAAACGACGGGTTCATGTCTGATTCGAAGCTTAGGTTCATGTTTGACCTGGTTCAAATGACGGGTTCATGTCTGACTCGAAGTTTAGGTTCATGTTTGACCTGGTTTCGAACAACTGGTTCATGTCTGACTCGAAGTTTAGTTTCATGTTTGACCTGAGTTCCAACAACGGGTTAATGTCTGATTCGAAGTTTAGGTTCATGTTTGACCTGGTTTCAAACGACGGGTTCATGTCTGACTCGAAGCTTAGGTTCATGTTTGACCTGGTTCATGTCTGACTCGAAGTTTAGGTTCATGTTTGACCTAATTTCAAACAACTGGTTCATGTCTGACTCGAAGTTTAGTTTCATGTTTGACCTGAGTTCCAACAACGGGTTCACGTCTGACTCGAAGTTTAGGTTCATGTTTGACGTGGTTTCAAACAACGGGTTTATGTCTGACTCGAAGTTTAAGTTCATGTTTGACCTGGCTTCAAATGACGAGTTCATGTCTGACTCGACGTTTAGGATCATGTTTGACCTGGTTTCAAACAACGGGTTCATGTCTGACTCGAAGTTTAGGTTCATGTTTGACCTTGTTTCAAACGACGGGTTCATGTCTGACTCGATATTTAGGTTCATGTTTGACCTGGTTTCAAACAATGGGTTCATGTCTGACTCGAAGTTTAGGTTCATGTTTGACCTAGTTTCAAACAACGGGTTCATGTTTGATTCAAAGTTTAGGTTCATGTCTGACCTGGTTTCAAACAACGGGTTCATGTCTGACTCGAAGTTTAGTTTCATGTTTGACCTGAGTTCCAACAACGGGTTCATGTCTGACTCGAAGTTTAGGTTCATGTTTGACCTGGTTTAAAACAACGGGTTCATGTCTGACCCGAAGTTTAGGTTCATGTTTGACCTGGTTTCAAACGACGGGTTCATGTCTGACTTGATGTTTAGGTTCATGTTTGACCTGGTTTCAATCAACGGGTTCATGTCTGACTCAAAGTTTAGGTTCATGTTTTACCTAGTTTCAAACAACGGGTTCATGTCTGACTCGAAGTTTAGGTTGATGTTTGACCTGGTTTCAAACAACGGGTTCATGTCTGACTCGAAGTTTAAGTTCATGTTTGACCTGGCTTCAAATGACGGGTTCATGTCTAACTCGAAGTTTAGGTTCATGTTTGACCTGGTTTCAAACGACGGGTTCATGTCTGACTCGAAGCTTAGTTTCATGTTTGACCTGAGTTTCAACAACGGGTTCACGTCTGACTCGAAGTTTAGGTTCATGTTTGACCTAGTTTAAAACAACGGGTTCATATCTGACTCAAAGTTTAGGTTCATGTTTGACCTGGTTTCAAACAACGGGTTCATATCTGACTCAAAGTTTAGGTTCATGTTTGACCTGGTTTCAAACAACGGGTTGATGTCTTACTCGAAGTTTAGGTTCATGTTTGACCTGGTTTCAAACAACGGGTTCATGTCTGACTCGAAGTTTAAGTTCATGTTTGATCTGGCTTTAAATGACGGGTTCATGTCTGACTCGACGTTTAGGATCATGTTTGACCAGGTTTCAAACGACGGGTTCATGTCTGACTCGAAGCTTAGTTTCATGTTTGACCTGAGTTCCAACAACGGGTTCACGTCTGACTCGAAGTTTAGGTTCATGTTTGACCTGGTTTCAAACAACGGGTTCATATCTGACTCAAAGTTTAGGTTGATGTTTGACCTGGTTTCAAACAACGGGTTCATATCTGACTCAAAGTTTAGGTTCATGTTTGACCTGGTTTCAAACAACGGGTTCATGTCTTACTCGAAGTTTAGGTTCATGTTTGACCTAGTTTCAAACAACGGGTTCATGTCTGACTCGAAGTTTAGGTTCATGTTTGACCTGGTTTCAAACAACGGGTTCATGTCTGACTCGAAGTTTAAGTTCATGTTTGACCTGGCTTCAAATGACGGGTTCATGTCTGACTCGACGTTTAGGATCATGTTTGACCTGGTTTCAAACAACGGGTTCATGTCTGACTCGAAGTTTAGGTTCATGTTTGACCTTTTTTCAAACGACGGGTTCATGTCTGACTCGATGTTTAGGTTCATGTTTGACCTGGTTTCAAACAATGGGTTCATGTCTGACTCGAAGTTTAGGTTCATGTTTGACCTAGTTTCAAACAACGGGTTCATGTTTGATTCGAAGTTTAGGTTCATGTTTGACCTGGTTTCAAACAACGGGTTCATGTCTGACTCGAAGTTTAGTTTCATGTTTGACCTGAGTTCCAACAACGGGTTCATGTCAGACTCGAAGTTTAGGTTCATGTTTGACCTGGTTTCAAATAGCGGGTTCATGTCTGACTCGAAGTTTAGGTTCATGTTTGACCTGGTTTCAAATGACGGGTTCATGTCTGACTTGATGTTTAGGTTCATGTTTGACCTGGTTTCAATCAACGGGTTCATGTCTGACTCGAAGTTTAGGTTCATGTTTAACCTAGTTTCAAACAACGGGTTCATGTCTGACTCGAAGTTTAGGTTCAGGTTTGACCTGGTTTCAAACGACGGGTTCATGTCTGACTCGAAGCTTAGGTTCATGTTTGACCTGGTTCAAATGACGGGTTCATGTCTGACTTGATGTTTAGGTTCATGTTTGACCTGGTTTCAATCAACGGGTTCATGTCTGACTCGAAGTTTAGTTTCATGTTTGACCTGAGTTCCAACAACGGGTTCATGTCTGACTCGAAGTTTAGGTTCATGTTTAACCTGGTTTCAAACAACGGGTTCATGTCTGACTCGAAGTTTAGGTTCATGTTTGACCTGGTTTCAAACGACGGGTTCATGTCTGACTTGATGTTTAGGTTCATGTTTGACCTGGTTTCAATCAACGGGTTCATGTCTGACTCGAAGTTTAGGTTCATGTTTGACCTGGTTTCAAACAATGGGTTCATGTCTGACTCGAAGTTTAGGTTCATGTTTGACCTAGTTTCAAACAACGGGTTCATGTTTGATTCGAAGTTTAGGTTCATGTCTGACCTGGTTTCAAACAACGGGTTCATGTCTGACTCGAAGTTTAGTTTCATGTTTGACCTGAGTTCCAACAACGGGTTCATGTCTGACTCGAAGTTTAGGTTCATGTTTGACCTGGTTTCAAACAACGGGTTCATGTCCGACTCGAAGTTTAGGTTCATGTTTGACCTGGTTTCAAACGACGGGCTCATGTCTGACTTGATGTTTAGGTTCATGTTTGACCTGGTTTCAATCAACGGGTTCATGTCTGACTCGAAGTTTAGGTTCATGTTTTACCTAGTTTCAAACAACGGGTTAATGTCTGACTCGAAGTTTAGGTTCATGTTTGACCTGGTTTCAAACAACGGGTTCATGTCTGACTCGAAGTTTAGGTTCATGTTTGACCTTTTTTCAAACGACGGGTTCATGTCTGACTCGATGTTTAGGTTCATGTTTGACCTGGTTTCAAACAATGGGTTCATGTCTGACTCGAAGTTTAGGTTCATATTTGACCTGGTTTCAAATGACGGGTTCATGTCTGACTCGACGTTTAGGATCATGTTTGACCTGGTTTCAAACAACGGGTTCATGTCTGACTCGAAGTTTAGGTTCATGTTTGACCTTTTTTCAAACGACGGGTTCATGTCTGACTCGATGTTTAGGTTCATGTTTGACCTGGTTTCAAACAATGGGTTCATGTCTGACTCGAAGTTTAGGTTCATGTTTGACCTAGTTTCAAACAACGGGTTCATGTTTGATTCGAAGTTTAGGTTCATGTTTGACCTGGTTTCCAACAACGGGTTCATGTCTGACTCGAAGTTTAGTTTCATGTTTGACCTGAGTTCCAACAACGGGTTCATGTCAGACTCGAAGTTTAGGTTCATGTTTGACCTGGTTTCAAATAGCGGGTTCATGTCTGACTCGAAGTTTAGGTTCATGTTTGACCTGGTTTCAAATGACGGGTTCATGTCTGACTTGATGTTTAGGTTCATGTTTGACCTGGTTTCAATCAACGGGTTCATGTCTGACTCGAAGTTTAGGTTCATGTTTAACCTAGTTTCAAACAACGGGTTCATGTCTGACTCGAAGTTTAGGTTCAGGTTTGACCTGGTTTCAAACGACGGGTTCATGTCTGACTCGAAGCTTAGGTTCATGTTTGACCTGGTTCAAATGACGGGTTCATGTCTGACTTGATGTTTAGGTTCATGTTTGACCTGGTTTCAATCAACGGGTTCATGTCTGACTCGAAGTTTAGGTTCATGTTTGACCTGGTTTCAAACAATGGGTTCATGTCTGACTCGAAGTTTAGGTTCATGTTTGACCTAGTTTCAAACAACGGGTTCATGTTTGATTCGAAGTTTAGGTTCATGTCTGACCTGGTTTCAAACAACGGGTTCATGTCTGACTCGAAGTTTAGTTTCATGTTTGACCTGAGTTCCAACAACGGGTTCATGTCTGACTCGAAGTTTAGGTTCATGTTTGACCTGGTTTCAAACAACGGGTTCATGTCCGACTCGAAGTTTAGGTTCATGTTTGACCTGGTTTCAAACGACGGGTTCATGTCTGACTTGATGTTTAGGTTCATGTTTGACCTGGTTTCAATCAACGGGTTCATGTCTGACTCGAAGTTTAGGTTCATGTTTTACCTAGTTTCAAACAACGGGTTAATGTCTGACTCGAAGTTTAGGTTCATGTTTGACCTGGTTTCAAACAACGGGTTCATGTCTGACTCGAAGTTTAGGTTCATGTTTGACCTTTTTTCAAACGACGGGTTCATGTCTGACTCGATGTTTAGGTTCATGTTTGACCTGGTTTCAAACAATGGGTTCATGTCTGACTCGAAGTTTAGGTTCATATTTGACCTGGTTTCAAATGACGGGTTCATGTCTGACTCGACGTTTAGGATCATGTTTGACCTGGTTTCAAACAACGGGTTCATGTCTGACTCGAAGTTTAGGTTCATGTTTGACCTTTTTTCAAACGACGGGTTCATGTCTGACTCGATGTTTAGGTTCATGTTTGACCTGGTTTCAAACAATGGGTTCATGTCTGACTCGAAGTTTAGGTTCATGTTTGACCTAGTTTCAAACAACGGGTTCATGTTTGATTCGAAGTTTAGGTTCATGTTTGACCTGGTTTCAAACAACGGGTTCATGTCTGACTCGAAGTTTAGTTTCATGTTTGACCTGAGTTCCAACAACGGGTTCATGTCAGACTCGAAGTTTAGGTTCATGTTTGACCTGGTTTCAAATAGCGGGTTCATGTCTGACTCGAAGTTTAGGTTCATGTTTGACCTGGTTTCAAATGACGGGTTCATGTCTGACTTGATGTTTAGGTTCATGTTTGACCTGGTTTCAATCAACGGGTTCATGTCTGACTCGAAGTTTAGGTTCATGTTTAACCTAGTTTCAAACAACGGGTTCATGTCTGACTCGAAGTTTAGGTTCAGGTTTGACCTGGTTTCAAACGACGGGTTCATGTCTGACTCGAAGCTTAGGTTCATGTTTGACCTGGTTCAAATGACGGGTTCATGTCTGACTTGATGTTTAGGTTCATGTTTGACCTGGTTTCAATCAACGGGTTCATGTCTGACTCGAAGTTTAGTTTCATGTTTGACCTGAGTTCCAACAACGGGTTCATGTCTGACTCGAAGTTTAGGTTCATGTTTAACCTGGTTTCAAACAACGGGTTCATGTCTGACTCGAAGTTTAGGTTCATGTTTGACCTGGTTTCAAACGACGGGTTCATGTCTGACTTGATGTTTAGGTTCATGTTTGACCTGGTTTCAATCAACGGGTTCATGTCAGACTCGAAGTTTAGGTTCATGTTTGACCTGGTTTCAAACAATGGGTTCATGTCTGACTCGAAGTTTAGGTTCATGTTTGACCTAGTTTCAAACAACGGGTTCATGTTTGATTCGAAGTTTAGGTTCATGTCTGACCTGGTTTCAAACAACGGGTTCATGTCTGACTCGAAGTTTAGTTTCATGTTTGACCTGAGTTCCAACAACGGGTTCATGTCTGACTCGAAGTTTAGGTTCATGTTTGACCTGGTTTCAAACAACGGGTTCATGTCCGACTCGAAGTTTAGGTTCATGTTTGACCTGGTTTCAAACGACGGGTTCATGTCTGACTTGATGTTTAGGTTCATGTTTGACCTGGTTTCAATCAACTGGTTCATGTCTGACTCGAAGTTTAGGTTCATGTTTTACCTAGTTTCAAACAACGGGTTAATGTCTGACTCGAAGTTTAGGTTCATGTTTGACCTGGTTTCAAACAACGGGTTCATGTCTGACTCGAAGTTTAAGTTCATGTTTGACCTGGCTTCAAATGACGGGTTCATGTCTAACTCGAAGTTTAGGTTCATGTTTGACCTGGTTTCAAACAACATGTTCATGTCTGACTCGAAGTTTAGGTTCATGTTTGACCTGGTTTCAAACAACGGGTTCATGTCTGACTCGAAGTTTAGGTTCATGTTTGACCTGGTTTCAAACGACGGGTTCATGTCTGACTCGAAGCTTAGTTTCATGTTTGACCTGAGTTCCAACAACGGGTTCACGTCTGACTCGAAGTTTAGGTTCATGTTTGACCTGGTTTCAAACAACGGGTTCATATCTGACTCAAAGTTTAGGTTGATGTTTGACCTGGTTTCAAACAACGGGTTCATATCTGACTCAAAGTTTAGGTTCATGTTTGACCTGGTTTCAAACAACGGGTTCATGTCTTACTCGAAGTTTAGGTTCATGTTTGACCTAGTTTCAAACAACGGGTTCATGTCTGACTCGAAGTTTAGGTTCATGTTTAACCTAGTTTCAAACAACGGGTTCATGTCTGACTCGAAGTTTAGGTTCAGGTTTGACCTGGTTTCAAACGACGGGTTCATGTCTGACTCGAAGCTTAGGTTCATGTTTGACCTGGTTCAAATGACGGGTTCATGTCTGACTTGATGTTTAGGTTCATGTTTGACCTGGTTTCAATCAACGGGTTCATGTCTGACTCGAAGTTTAGTTTCATGTTTGACCTGAGTTCCAACAACGGGTTCAAGTCTGACTCGAAGTTTAGGTTCATGTTTAACCTGGTTTCAAACAACGGGTTCATGTCTGACTCGAAGTTTAGGTTCATGTTTGACCTGGTTTCAAACGACGGGTTCATGTCTGACTTGATGTTTAGGTTCATGTTTGACCTGGTTTCAATCAACGGGTTCATGTCTGACTCGAAGTTTAGGTTCATGTTTGACCTGGTTTCAAACAATGGGTTCATGTCTGACTCGAAGTTTAGGTTCATGTTTGACCTAGTTTCAAACAACGGGTTCATGTTTGATTCGAAGTTTAGGTTCATGTCTGACCTGGTTTCAAACAACGGGTTCATGTCTGACTCGAAGTTTAGTTTCATGTTTGACCTGAGTTCCAACAACGGGTTCATGTCTGACTCGAAGTTTAGGTTCATGTTTGACCTGGTTTCAAACAACGGGTTCATGTCCGACTCGAAGTTTAGGTTCATGTTTGACCTGGTTTCAAACGACGGGTTCATGTCTGACTTGATGTTTAGGTTCATGTTTGACCTGGTTTCAATCAACTGGTTCATGTCTGACTCGAAGTTTAGGTTCATGTTTTACCTAGTTTCAAACAACGGGTTAATGTCTGACTCGAAGTTTAGGTTCATGTTTGACCTGGTTTCAAACAACGGGTTCATGTCTGACTCGAAGTTTAAGTTCATGTTTGACCTGGCTTCAAATGACGGGTTCATGTCTAACTCGAAGTTTAGGTTCATGTTTGACCTGGTTTCAAACAACATGTTCATGTCTGACTCGAAGTTTAGGTTCATGTTTGACCTGGTTTCAAACAACGGGTTCATGTCTGACTCGAAGTTTAGGTTCATGTTTGACCTGGTTTCAAACGACGGGTTCATGTCTGACTCGAAGCTTAGTTTCATGTTTGACCTGAGTTCCAACAACGGGTTCACGTCTGACTCGAAGTTTAGGTTCATGTTTGACCTGGTTTCAAACAACGGGTTCATATCTGACTCAAAGTTTAGGTTGATGTTTGACCTGGTTTCAAACAACGGGTTCATATCTGACTCAAAGTTTAGGTTCATGTTTGACCTGGTTTCAAACAACGGGTTCATGTCTTACTCGAAGTTTAGGTTCATGTTTGACCTAGTTTCAAACAACGGGTTCATGTCTGACTCGAAGTTTAGGTTCATGTTTGACCTGGTTTCAAACAACGGGTTCATGTCTGACTCGAAGTTTAAGTTCATGTTTGACCTGGCTTCAAATGACGGGTTCATGTCTGACTCGACGTTTAGGATCATGTTTGACCTGGTTTCAAACAACGGGTTCATGTCTGACTCGAAGTTTAGGTTAATGTTTGACCTTTTTTCAAACGACGGGTTCATGTCTGACTCGATGTTTAGGTTCATGTTTGACCTGGTTTCAAACAATGGGTTCATGTCTGACTCGAAGTTTAGGTTCATGTTTGACCTAGTTTCAAACAACGGGTTCATGTTTGATTCGAAGTTTAGGTTCATGTTTGACCTGGTTTCAAACAACGGGTTCATGTCTGACTCGAAGTTTAGGTTCATGTTTGACCTTTTTTCAAACGACGGGTTCATGTCTGACTCGATGTTTAGGTTCATGTTTGACCTGGTTTCAAACAATGGGTTCATGTCTGACTCGAAGTTTAGGTTCATGTTTGACCTAGTTTCAAACAACGGGTTCATGTTTGATTCGAAGTTTAGGTTCATGTTTGACCTGGTTTCAAACAACGGGTTCATGTCTGACTCGAAGTTTAGTTTCATGTTTGACCTGAGTTCCAACAACGGGTTCATGTCAGACTCGAAGTTTAGGTTCATGTTTGACCTGGTTTCAAATAGCGGGTTCATGTCTGACTCGAAGTTTAGGTTCATGTTTGACCTGGTTTCAAATGACGGGTTCATGTCTGACTTGATGTTTAGGTTCATGTTTGACCTGGTTTCAATCAACGGGTTCATGTCTGACTCGAAGTTTAGGTTCATGTTTAACCTAGTTTCAAACAACGGGTTCATGTCTGACTCGAAGTTTAGGTTCAGGTTTGACCTGGTTTCAAACGACGGGTTCATGTCTGACTCGAAGCTTAGGTTCATGTTTGACCTGGTTCAAATGACGGGTTCATGTCTGACTTGATGTTTAGGTTCATGTTTGACCTGGTTTCAATCAACGGGTTCATGTCTGACTCGAAGTTTAGTTTAATGTTTGACCTGAGTTCCAACAACGGGTTCATGTCTGACTCGAAGTTTAGGTTCATGTTTAACCTGGTTTCAAACAACGGGTTCATGTCTGACTCGAAGTTTAGGTTCATGTTTGACCTGGTTTCAAACGACGGGTTCATGTCTGACTTGATGTTTAGGTTCATGTTTGACCTGGTTTCAATCAACGGGTTCATGTCTGACTCGAAGTTTAGGTTCATGTTTGACCTGGTTTCAAACAATGGGTTCATGTCTGACTCGAAGTTTAGGTTCATGTTTGACCTAGTTTCAAACAACGGGTTCATGTTTGATTCGAAGTTTAGGTTCATGTCTGACCTGGTTTCAAACAACGGGTTCATGTCTAACTCGAAGTTTAGTTTCATGTTTGACCTGAGTTCCAACAACGGGTTCATGTCTGACTCGAAGTTTAGGTTCATGTTTGACCTGGTTTCAAACAACGGGTTCATGTCCGACTCGAAGTTTAGGTTCATGTTTGACCTGGTTTCAAACGACGGGTTCATGTCTGACTTGATGTTTAGGTTCATGTTTGACCTGGTTTCAATCAACGGGTTCATGTCTGACTCGAAGTTTAGGTTCATGTTTTACCTAGTTTCAAACAACGGGTTAATGTCTGACTCGAAGTTTAGGTTCATGTTTGACCTGGTTTCAAACAACGGGTTCATGTCTGACTCGAAGTTTAGGTTCATGTTTGACCTTTTTTCAAACGACGGGTTCATGTCTGACTCGATGTTTAGGTTCATGTTTGACCTGGTTTCAAACAATGGGTTCATGTCTGACTCGAAGTTTAGGTTCATATTTGACCTGGTTTCAAATGACGGGTTCATGTCTGACTCGACGTTTAGGATCATGTTTGACCTGGTTTCAAACAACGGGTTCATGTCTGACTCGAAGTTTAGGTTCATGTTTGACCTTTTTTCAAACGACGGGTTCATGTCTGACTCGATGTTTAGGTTCATGTTTGACCTGGTTTCAAACAATGGGTTCATGTCTGACTCGAAGTTTAGGTTCATGTTTGACCTAGTTTCAAACAACGGGTTCATGTTTGATTCGAAGTTTAGGTTCATGTTTGACCTGGTTTCAAACAACGGGTTCATGTCTGACTCGAAGTTTAGTTTCATGTTTGACCTGAGTTCCAACAACGGGTTCATGTCAGACTCAAAGTTTAGGTTCATGTTTGACCTGGTTTCAAATAGCGGGTTCATGTCTGACTCGAAGTTTAGGTTCATGTTTGACCTGGTTTCAAATGACGGGTTCATGTCTGACTTGATGTTTAGGTTCATGTTTGACCTGGTTTCAATCAACGGGTTCATGTCTGACTCGAAGTTTAGGTTCATGTTTAACCTAGTTTCAAACAACGGGTTCATGTCTGACTCGAAGTTTAGGTTCAGGTTTGACCTGGTTTCAAACGACGGGTTCATGTCTGACTCGAAGCTTAGGTTCATGTTTGACCTGGTTCAAATGACGGGTTCATGTCTGACTTGATGTTTAGGTTCATGTTTGACCTGGTTTCAATCAACGGGTTCATGTCTGACTCGAAGTTTAGTTTCATGTTTGACCTGAGTTCCAACAACGGGTTCATGTCTGACTCGAAGTTTAGGTTCATGTTTAACCTGGTTTCAAACAACGGGTTCATGTCTGACTCGAAGTTTAGGTTCATGTTTGACCTGGTTTCAAACGACGGGTTCATGTCTGACTTGATGTTTAGGTTCATGTTTGACCTGGTTTCAATCAACGGGTTCATGTCTGACTCGAAGTTTAGGTTCATGTTTGACCTGGTTTCAAACAATGGGTTCATGTCTGACTCGAAGTTTAGGTTCATGTTTGACCTAGTTTCAAACAACGGGTTCATGTTTGATTCGAAGTTTAGGTTCATGTCTGACCTGGTTTCAAACAACGGGTTCATGTCTGACTCGAAGTTTAGTTTCATGTTTGACCTGAGTTCCAACAACGGGTTCATGTCTGACTCGAAGTTTAGGTTCATGTTTGACCTGGTTTCAAACAACGGGTTCATGTCCGACTCGAAGTTTAGGTTCATGTTTGACCTGGTTTCAAACGACGGGTTCATGTCTGACTTGATGTTTAGGTTCATGTTTGACCTGGTTTCAATCAACGGGTTCATGTCTGACTCGAAGTTTAGGTTCATGTTTTACCTAGTTTCAAACAACGGGTTAATGTCTGACTCGAAGTTTAGGTTCATGTTTGACCTGGTTTCAAACAACGGGTTCATGTCTTACTCGAAGTTTAGGTTCATGTTTGACCTAGTTTCAAACAACGGGTTCATGTCTGACTCGAAGTTTAGGTTCATGTTTGACCTGGTTTCAAACAACGGGTTCATGTCTGACTCGAAGTTTAAGTTCATGTTTGACCTGGCTTCAAATGACGGGTTCATGTCTGACTCGACGTTTAGGATCATGTTTGACCTGGTTTCAAACAACGGGTTCATGTCTGACTCGAAGTTTAGGTTCATGTTTGACCTTTTTTCAAACGACGGGTTCATGTCTGACTCGATGTTTAGGTTCATGTTAGACCTGGTTTCAAACAATGGGTTCATGTCTGACTCGAAGTTTAGGTTCATGTTTGACCTAGTTTCAAACAACGGGTTCATGTTTGATTCGAAGTTTAGGTTCATGTTTGACCTGGTTTCAAACAACGGGTTCATGTCTGACTCGAAGTTTAGGTTCATGTTTGACCTTTTTTCAAACGACGGGTTCATGTCTGACTCGATGTTTAGGTTCATGTTTGACCTGGTTTCAAACAATGGGTTCATGTCTGACTCGAAGTTTAGGTTCATGTTTGACCTAGTTTCAAACAACGGGTTCATGTTTGATTCGAAGTTTAGGTTCATGTTTGACCTGGTTTCAAACAACGGGTTCATGTCTGACTCGAAGTTTAGTTTCATGTTTGACCTGAGTTCCAACAACGGGTTCATGTCAGACTCGAAGTTTAGGTTCATGTTTGACCTGGTTTCAAATAGCGGGTTCATGTCTGACTCGAAGTTTAGGTTCATGTTTGACCTGGTTTCAAATGACGGGTTCATGTCTGACTTGATGTTTAGGTTCATGTTTGACCTGGTTTCAATCAACGGGTTCATGTCTGACTCGAAGTTTAGGTTCATGTTTAACCTAGTTTCAAACAACGGGTTCATGTCTGACTCGAAGTTTAGGTTCAGGTTTGACCTGGTTTCAAACGACGGGTTCATGTCTGACTCGAAGCTTAGGTTCATGTTTGACCTGGTTCAAATGACGGGTTCATGTCTGACTTGATGTTTAGGTTCATGTTTGACCTGGTTTCAATCAACGGGTTCATGTCTGACTCGAAGTTTAGTTTCATGTTTGACCTGAGTTCCAACAACGGGTTCATGTCTGACTCGAAGTTTAGGTTCATGTTTAACCTGGTTTCAAACAACGGGTTCATGTCTGACTCGAAGTTTAGGTTCATGTTTGACCTGGTTTCAAACGACGGGTTCATGTCTGACTTGATGTTTAGGTTCATGTTTGACCTGGTTTCAATCAACGGGTTCATGTCTGACTCGAAGTTTAGGTTCATGTTTGACCTGGTTTCAAACAATGGGTTCATGTCTGACTCGAAGTTTAGGTTCATGTTTGACCTAGTTTCAAACAACGGGTTCATGTTTGATTCGAAGTTTAGGTTCATGTCTGACCTGGTTTCAAACAACGGGTTCATGTCTGACTCGAAGTTTAGGTTCATGTTTGACCTTTTTTCAAACGACGGGTTCATGTCTGACTCGATGTTTAGGTTCATGTTTGACCTGGTTTCAAACAATGGGTTCATGTCTGACTCGAAGTTTAGGTTCATGTTTGACCTAGTTTCAAACAACGGGTTCATGTTTGATTCGAAGTTTAGGTTCATGTTTGACCTGGTTTCAAACAACGGGTTCATGTCTGACTCGAAGTTTAGTTTCATGTTTGACCTGAGTTCCAACAACGGGTTCATGTCAGACTCGAAGTTTAGGTTCATGTTTGACCTGGTTTCAAATAGCGGGTTCATGTCTGACTCGAAGTTTAGGTTCATGTTTGACCTGGTTTCAAATGACGGGTTCATGTCTGACTTGATGTTTAGGTTCATGTTTGACCTGGTTTCAATCAACGGGTTCATGTCTGACTCGAAGTTTAGGTTCATGTTTAACCTAGTTTCAAACAACGGGTTCATGTCTGACTCGAAGTTTAGGTTCAGGTTTGACCTGGTTTCAAACGACGGGTTCATGTCTGACTCGAAGCTTAGGTTCATGTTTGACCTGGTTCAAATGACGGGTTCATGTCTGACTTGATGTTTAGGTTCATGTTTGACCTGGTTTCAATCAACGGGTTCATGTCTGACTCGAAATTTAGTTTCATGTTTGACCTGAGTTCCAACAACGGGTTCATGTCTGACTCGAAGTTTAGGTTCATGTTTAACCTGGTTTCAAACAACGGGTTCATGTCTGACTCGAAGTTTAGGTTCATGTTTGACCTGGTTTCAAACGACGGGTTCATGTCTGACTTGATGTTTAGGTTCATGTTTGACCTGGTTTCAATCAACGGGTTCATGTCTGACTCGAAGTTTAGGTTCATGTTTGACCTGGTTTCAAACAATGGGTTCATGTCTGACTCGAAGTTTAGGTTCATGTTTGACCTAGTTTCAAACAACGGGTTCATGTTTGATTCGAAGTTTAGGTTCATGTCTGACCTGGTTTCAAACAACGGGTTCATGTCTGACTCGAAGTTTAGTTTCATGTTTGACCTGAGTTCCAACAACGGGTTCATGTCTGACTCGAAGTTTAGGTTCATGTTTGACCTGGTTTCAAACAACGGGTTCATGTCCGACTCGAAGTTTAGGTTCATGTTTGACCTGGTTTCAAACGACGGGTTCATGTCTGACTTGATGTTTAGGTTCATGTTTGACCTGGTTTCAATCAACGGGTTCATGTCTGACTAGAAGTTTAGGTTCATGTTTTACCTAGTTTCAAACAACGGGTTAATGTCTGACTCGAAGTTTAGGTTCATGTTTGACCTGGTTTCAAACAACGGGTTCATGTCTGACTCGAAGTTTAGGTTCATGTTTGACCTTTTTTCAAACGACGGGTTCATGTCTGACTCGATGTTTAGGTTCATGTTTGACCTGGTTTCAAACAATGGGTTCATGTCTGACTCGAAGTTTAGGTTCATATTTGACCTGGTTTCAAATGACGGGTTCATGTCTGACTCGACGTTTAGGATCATGTTGACCTGGTTTCAAACAACGGGTTCATGTCTGACTCGAAGTTTAGGTTCATGTTTGACCTTTTTTCAAACGACGGGTTCATGTCTGACTCGATGTTTAGGTTCATGTTTGACCTGGTTTCAAACAATGGGTTCATGTCTGACTCGAAGTTTAGGTTCATGTTTGACCTAGTTTCAAACAACGGGTTCATGTTTGATTCGAAGTTTAGGTTCATGTTTGACCTGGTTTCAAACAACGGGTTCATGTCTGACTCGAAGTTTAGTTTCATGTTTGACCTGAGTTCCAACAACGGGTTCATGTCAGACTCGAAGTTTAGGTTCATGTTTGACCTGGTTTCAAATAGCGGGTTCATGTCTGACTCGAAGTTTAGGTTCATGTTTGACCTGGTTTCAAATGACGGGTTCATGTCTGACTTGATGTTTAGGTTCATGTTTGACCTGGTTTCAATCAACGGGTTCATGTCTGACTCGAAGTTTAGGTTCATGTTTAACCTAGTTTCAAACAACGGGTTCATGTCTGACTCGAAGTTTAGGTTCAGGTTTGACCTGGTTTCAAACGACGGGTTCATGTCTGACTCGAAGCTTAGGTTCATGTTTGACCTGGTTCAAATGACGGGTTCATGTCTGACTTGATGTTTAGGTTCATGTTTGACCTGGTTTCAATCAACGGGTTCATGTCTGACTCGAAGTTTAGTTTCATGTTTGACCTGAGTTCCAACAACGGGTTCATGTCTGACTCGAAGTTTAGGTTCATGTTTAACCTGGTTTCAAACAACGGGTTCATGTCTGACTCGAAGTTTAGGTTCATGTTTGACCTTGTTTCAAACGACGGGTTCATGTCTGACTTGATGTTTAGGTTCATGTTTGACCTGGTTTCAATCAACGGGTTCATGTCTGACTCGAAGTTTAGGTTCATGTTTGACCTGGTTTCAAACAATGGGTTCATGTCTGACTCGAAGTTTAGGTTCATGTTTGACCTAGTTTCAAACAACGGGTTCATGTTTGATTCGAAGTTTAGGTTCATGTCTGACCTGGTTTCAAACAACGGGTTCATGTCTGACTCGAAGTTTAGTTTCATGTTTGACCTGAGTTCCAACAACGGGTTCATGTCTGACTCGAAGTTTAGGTTCATGTTTGACCTGGTTTTAAACAACGGGTTCATGTCCGACTCGAAGTTTAGGTTCATGTTTGACCTGGTTTCAAACGACGGCTTCATGTCTGACTTGATGTTTAGGTTCATGTTTGACCTGGTTTCAATCAACGGGTTCATGTCTGACTCGAAGTTTAGGTTCATGTTTTACCTAGTTTCAAACAACGGGTTAATGTCTGACTCGAAGTTTAGGTTCATGTTTGACCTGGTTTCAAACAACGGGTTCATGTCTGACTCGAAGTTTAAGTTCATGTTTGACCTGGCTTCAAATGACGGGTTCATGTCTAACTCGAAGTTTAGGTTCATGTTTGACCTGGTTTCAAACAACATGTTCATGTCTGACTCGAAGTTTAGGTTCATGTTTGACCTGGTTTCAAACAACGGGTTCATGTCTGACTCGAAGTTTAGGTTCATGTTTGACCTGGTTTCAAACGACGGGTTCATGTCTGACTCGAAGCTTAGTTTCATGTTTGACCTGAGTTCCAACAACGGGTTCACGTCTGACTCGAAGTTTAGGTTCATGTTTGACTTGGTTTAAAACAACGGGTTCATATCTGACTCAAAGTTTAGGTTCATGTTTGACCTGGTTTCAAACAACGGGTTCATATCTGACTCAAAGTTTAGGTTCATGTTTGACCTGGTTTCAAACAACGGGTTCATGTCTTACTCGAAGTTTAGGTTCATGTTTGACCTGGTTTCAAACAACGGGTTCATGTCTGACTCGAAGTTTAAGTTCATGTTTGACCTGGCTTCAAATGACGGGTTCATGTCTGACTCGACGTTTAGGATCATGTTTGACCTGGTTTCAAACGACGGGTTCATGTCTGACTCGAAGCTTAGTTTCATGTTTGACCTGAGTTCCAACAACGGGTTCACGTCTGACTCGAAGTTTAGGTTCATGTTTGACCTGGTTTCAAACAACGGGTTCATATCTGACTCAAAGTTTAGGTTGATGTTTGACCTGGTTTCAAACAACGGGTTCATATCTGACTCAAAGTTTAGGTTCATGTTTGACCTGGTTTCAAACAACGGGTTCATGTCTTACTCGAAGTTTAGGTTCATGTTTGACCTAGTTTCAAACAACGGGTTCATGTCTGACTCGAAGTTTAGGTTCATGTTTGACCTGGTTTCAAACAACGGGTTCATGTCTGACTCGAAGTTTAAGTTCATGTTTGACCTGGCTTCAAATGACGGGTTCATGTCTGACTTGATGTTTAGGTTCATGTTTGACCTGGTTTCAATCAACGGGTTCATGTCTGACTCGAAGTTTAGTTTCATGTTTGACCTGGTTTCAAACAACGGGTTCATGTCTGACTCGAAGTTTAAGTTCATGTTTGACCTGGCTTCAAATGACGGGTTCATGTCTGACTCGACGTTTAGGATCATGTTTGACCTGGTTTCAAACGACGGGTTCATGTCTGACTCGAAGCTTAGTTTCATGTTTGACCTGAGTTCCAACAACGGGTTCACGTCTGACTCGAAGTTTAGGTTCATGTTTGACCTGGTTTCAAACAACGGGTTCATATCTGACTCAAAGTTTAGGTTGATGTTTGACCTGGTTTCAAACAACGGGTTCATATCTGACTCAAAGTTTAGGTTCATGTTTGACCTAGTTTCAAACAACGGGTTCATGTTTGATTCGAAGTTTAGGTTCATGTCTGACCTGGTTTCAAACAACGGGTTCATGTCTGACTCGAAGTTTAGTTTCATGTTTGACCTGAGTTCCAACAACGGGTTCATGTCTGACTCGAAGTTTAGGTTCATGTTTGACCTGGTTTCAAACAACGGGTTCATGTCCGACTCGAAGTTTTGGTTCATGTTTGACCTGGTTTCAAATGACGGGTTCATGTCTGACTTGATGTTTAGGTTCATGTTTGACCTGGTTTCAATCAACGGGTTCATGTCTGACTCGAAGTTTAGGTTCATGTTTTACCTAGTTTCAAACAACGGGTTAATGTCTGACTCGAAGTTTAGGTTCATGTTTGACCTGGTTTCAAACAACGGGTTCATGTCTGACTCGAAGTTTAAGTTCATGTTTGACCTGGCTTCAAATGACGGGTTCATGTCTAACTCGAAGTTTAGGTTCATGTTTGACCTGGTTTCAAACAACATGTTCATGTCTGACTCGAAGTTTAGGTTCATGTTTGACCTGGTTTCAAACAACGGGTTCATGTCTGACTCGAAGTTTAGGTTCATGTTTGACCTGGTTTCAAACGACGGGTTCATGTCTGACTCGAAGCTTAGTTTCATGTTTGACCTGAGTTCCAACAACGGGTTCACGTCTGACTCGAAGTTTAGGTTCATGTTTGACTTGGTTTAAAACAACGGGTTCATATCTGACTCAAAGTTTAGGTTCATGTTTGACCTGGTTTCAAACAACGGGTTCATATCTGACTCAAAGTTTAGGTTCATGTTTGACCTGGTTTCAAACAACGGGTTCATGTCTTACTCGAAGTTTAGGTTCATGTTTGACCTGGTTTCAAACAACGGGTTCATGTCTGACTCGAAGTTTAAGTTCATGTTTGACCTGGCTTCAAATGACGGGTTCATGTCTGACTCGACGTTTAGGATCATGTTTGACCTGGTTTCAAACGACGGGTTCATGTCTGACTCGAAGCTTAGTTTCATGTTTGACCTGAGTTCCAACAACGGGTTCACGTCTGACTCGAAGTTTAGGTTCATGTTTGACCTGGTTTCAAACAACGGGTTCATATCTGACTCAAAGTTTAGGTTGATGTTTGACCTGGTTTCAAACAACGGGTTCATATCTGACTCAAAGTTTAGGTTCATGTTTGACCTGGTTTCAAACAACGGGTTCATGTCTTACTCGAAGTTTAGGTTCATGTTTGACCTAGTTTCAAACAACGGGTTCATGTCTGACTCGAAGTTTAGGTTCATGTTTGACCTGGTTTCAAACAACGGGTTCATGTCTGACTCGAAGTTTAAGTTCATGTTTGACCTGGCTTCAAATGACGGGTTCATGTCTGACTTGATGTTTAGGTTCATGTTTGACCTGGTTTCAATCAACGGGTTCATGTCTGACTCGAAGTTTAGTTTCATGTTTGACCTGGTTTCAAACAACGGGTTCATGTCTGACTCGAAGTTTAAGTTCATGTTTGACCTGGCTTCAAATGACGGGTTCATGTCTGACTCGACGTTTAGGATCATGTTTGACCTGGTTTCAAACGACGGGTTCATGTCTGACTCGAAGCTTAGTTTCATGTTTGACCTGAGTTCCAACAACGGGTTCACGTCTGACTCGAAGTTTAGGTTCATGTTTGACCTGGTTTCAAACAACGGGTTCATATCTGACTCAAAGTTTAGGTTGATGTTTGACCTGGTTTCAAACAACGGGTTCATATCTGACTCAAAGTTTAGGTTCATGTTTGACCTGGTTTCAAACAACGGGTTCATGTCTTACTCGAAGTTTAGGTTCATGTTTGACCTAGTTTCAAACAACGGGTTCATGTCTGACTCGAAGTTTAGGTTCAGGTTTGACCTGGTTTCAAACGACGGGTTCATGTCTGACTCGAAGCTTAGGTTCATGTTTGACCTGGTTCAAATGACGGGTTCATGTCTGACTTGATGTTTAGGTTCATGTTTGACCTGGTTTCAATCAACGGGTTCATGTCTGACTCGAAGTTTAGTTTCATGTTTGACCTGAGTTCCAACAACGGGTTCATGTCTGACTCGAAGTTTAGGTTCATGTTTAACCTGGTTTCAAACAACGGGTTCATGTCTGACTCGAAGTTTAGGTTCATGTTTGACCTGGTTTCAAACGACGGGTTCATGTCTGACTTGATGTTTAGGTTCATGTTTGACCTGGTTTCAATCAACGGGTTCATGTCTGACTCGAAGTTTAGGTTCATGTTTGACCTGGTTTCAAACAATGGGTTCATGTCTGACTCGAAGTTTAGGTTCATGTTTGACCTAGTTTCAAACAACGGGTTCATGTATGATTCGAAGTTTAGGTTCATGTCTGACCTGGTTTCAAACAACGGGTTCATGTCTGACTCGAAGTTTAGTTTCATGTTTGACCTGAGTTCCAACAACGGGTTCATGTCTGACTCGAAGTTTAGGTTCATGTTTGACCTGGTTTCAAACAACGGGTTCATGTCCGACTCGAAGTTTAGGTTCATGTTTGACCTGGTTTCAAACGACGGGTTCATGTCTGACTTGATGTTTAGGTTCATGTTTGACCTGGTTTCAATCAACAGGTTCATGTCTGACTCAAAGTTTAGGTTCATGTTTTACCTAGTTTCAAACAACGGGTTCATGTCTGACTCGAAGTTTAGGTTGATGTTTGACCTGGTTTCAAACAACGGGTTCATGTCTGACTCGAAGTTTAAGTTCATGTTTGACCTGGCTTCAAATGACGGGTTCATGTCTAACTCGAAGTTTAGGTTCATGTTTGACCTGGTTTCAAACGACGGGTTCATGTCTGACTCGAAGTTTAAGTTCATGTTTGACCTGGCTTCAAATGACGGGTTCATGTCTAACTCGAAGTTTAGGTTCATGTTTGACCTGGTTTCAAACAACATGTTCATGTCTGACTCGAAGTTTAGGTTCATGTTTGACCTGGTTTCAAACAACGGGTTCATGTCTGACTCGAAGTTTAGGTTCATGTTTGACCTGGTTTCAAACGACGGGTTCATGTCTGACTCGAAGCTTAGTTTCATGTTTGACCTGAGTTCCAACAACGGGTTCACGTCTGACTCGAAGTTTAGGTTCATGTTTGACTTGGTTTAAAACAACGGGTTCATATCTGACTCAAAGTTTAGGTTCATGTTTGACCTGGTTTCAAACAACGGGTTCATATCTGACTCAAAGTTTAGGTTCATGTTTGACCTGGTTTCAAACAACGGGTTCATGTCTTACTCGAAGTTTAGGTTCATGTTTGACCTGGTTTCAAACAACGGGTTCATGTCTGACTCGAAGTTTAAGTTCATGTTTGACCTGGCTTCAAATGACGGGTTCATGTCTGACTCGACGTTTAGGATCATGTTTGACCTGGTTTCAAACGACGGGTTCATGTCTGACTCGAAGCTTAGTTTCATGTTTGACCTGAGTTCCAACAACGGGTTCACGTCTGACTCGAAGTTTAGGTTCATGTTTGACCTGGTTTCAAACAACGGGTTCATATCTGACTCAAAGTTTAGGTTGATGTTTGACCTGGTTTCAAACAACGGGTTCATATCTGACTCAAAGTTTAGGTTCATGTTTGACCTGGTTTCAAACAACGGGTTCATGTCTTACTCGAAGTTTAGGTTCATGTTTGACCTAGTTTCAAACAACGGGTTCATGTCTGACTCGAAGTTTAGGTTCATGTTTGACCTGGTTTCAAACAACGGGTTCATGTCTGACTCGAAGTTTAAGTTCATGTTTGACCTGGCTTCAAATGACGGGTTCATGTCTGACTTGATGTTTAGGTTCATGTTTGACCTGGTTTCAATCAACGGGTTCATGTCTGACTCGAAGTTTAGTTTCATGTTTGACCTGGTTTCAAACAACGGGTTCATGTCTGACTCGAAGTTTAAGTTCATGTTTGACCTGGCTTCAAATGACGGGTTCATGTCTGACTCGACGTTTAGGATCATGTTTGACCTGGTTTCAAACGACGGGTTCATGTCTGACTCGAAGCTTAGTTTCATGTTTGACCTGAGTTCCAACAACGGGTTCACGTCTGACTCGAAGTTTAGGTTCATGTTTGACCTGGTTTCAAACAACGGGTTCATATCTGACTCAAAGTTTAGGTTGATGTTTGACCTGGTTTCAAACAACGGGTTCATATCTGACTCAAAGTTTAGGTTCATGTTTGACCTGGTTTCAAACAACGGGTTCATGTCTTACTCGAAGTTTAGGTTCATGTTTGACCTAGTTTCAAACAACGGGTTCATGTCTGACTCGAAGTTTAGGTTCAGGTTTGACCTGGTTTCAAACGACGGGTTCATGTCTGACTCGAAGCTTAGGTTCATGTTTGACCTGGTTCAAATGACGGGTTCATGTCTGACTTGATGTTTAGGTTCATGTTTGACCTGGTTTCAATCAACGGGTTCATGTCTGACTCGAAGTTTAGTTTCATGTTTGACCTGAGTTCCAACAACGGGTTCATGTCTGACTCGAAGTTTAGGTTCATGTTTAACCTGGTTTCAAACAACGGGTTCATGTCTGACTCGAAGTTTAGGTTCATGTTTGACCTGGTTTCAAACGACGGGTTCATGTCTGACTTGATGTTTAGGTTCATGTTTGACCTGGTTTCAATCAACGGGTTCATGTCTGACTCGAAGTTTAGGTTCATGTTTGACCTGGTTTCAAACAATGGGTTCATGTCTGACTCGAAGTTTAGGTTCATGTTTGACCTAGTTTCAAACAACGGGTTCATGTATGATTCGAAGTTTAGGTTCATGTCTGACCTGGTTTCAAACAACGGGTTCATGTCTGACTCGAAGTTTAGTTTCATGTTTGACCTGAGTTCCAACAACGGGTTCATGTCTGACTCGAAGTTTAGGTTCATGTTTGACCTGGTTTCAAACAACGGGTTCATGTCCGACTCGAAGTTTAGGTTCATGTTTGACCTGGTTTCAAACGACGGGTTCATGTCTGACTTGATGTTTAGGTACATGTTTGACCTGGTTTCAATCAACGGGTTCATGTCTGACTCGAAGTTTAGGTTCATGTTTTACCTAGTTTCAAACAACGGGTTAATGTCTGACTCGAAGTTTAGGTTCATGTTTGACCTGGTTTCAAACCACGGGTTCATGTCTGACTCGAAGTTTAGGTTCATGTTTGACCTTTTTTCAAACGACGGGTTCATGTCTGACTCGATGTTTAGGTTCATGTTTGACCTGGTTTCAAACAATGGGTTCATGTCTGACTCGAAGTTTAGGTTCATATTTGACCTGGTTTCAAATGACGGGTTCATGTCTGACTCGACGTTTAGGATCATGTTTGACCTGGTTTCAAACAACGGGTTCATGTCTGACTCGAAGTTTAGGTTCATGTTTGACCTTTTTTCAAACGACGGGTTCATGTCTGACTCGATGTTTAGGTTCATGTTTGACCTGGTTTCAAACAATGGGTTCATGTCTGACTCGAAGTTTAGGTTCATGTTTGACCTAGTTTCAAACAACGGGTTCATGTTTGATTCGAAGTTTAGGTTCATGTTTGACCTGGTTTCAAACAACGGGTTCATGTCTGACTCGAAGTTTAGTTTCATGTTTGACCTGAGTTCCAACAACGGGTTCATGTCAGACTCGAAGTTTAGGTTCATGTTTGACCTGGTTTCAAATAGCGGGTTCATGTCTGACTCGAAGTTTAGGTTCATGTTTGACCTGGTTTCAAATGACGGGTTCATGTCTGACTTGATGTTTAGGTTCATGTTTGACCTGGTTTCAATCAACGGGTTCATGTCTGACTCGAAGTTTAGGTTCATGTTTAACCTAGTTTCAAACAACGGGTTCATGTCTGACTCGAAGTTTAGGTTCAGGTTTGACCTGGTTTCAAACGACGGGTTCATGTCTGACTCGAAGCTTAGGTTCATGTTTGACCTGGTTCAAATGACGGGTTCATGTCTGACTTGATGTTTAGGTTCATGTTTGACCTGGTTTCAATCAACGGGTTCATGTCTGACTCGAAGTTTAGTTTCATGTTTGACCTGAGTTCCAACAACGGGTTCATGTCTGACTCGAAGTTTAGGTTCATGTTTAACCTGGTTTCAAACAACGGGTTCATGTCTGACTCGAAGTTTAGGTTCATGTTTGACCTGGTTTCAAACGACGGGTTCATGTCTGACTTGATGTTTAGGTTCATGTTTGACCTGGTTTCAATCAACGGGTTCATGTCTGACTCGAAGTTTAGGTTCATGTTTGACCTGGTTTCAAACAATGGGTTCATGTCTGACTCGAAGTTTAGGTTCATGTTTGACCTAGTTTCAAACAACGGGTTCATGTTTGATTCGAAGTTTAGGTTCATGTCTGACCTGGTTTCAAACAACGGGTTCATGTCTGACTCGAAGTTTAGTTTCATGTTTGACCTGAGTTCCAACAACGGGTTCATGTCTGACTCGAAGTTTAGGTTCATGTTTGACCTGGTTTCAAACAACGGGTTCATGTCCGACTCGAAGTTTAGGTTCATGTTTGACCTGGTTTCAAACGACGGGTTCATGTCTGACTTGATGTTTAGGTTCATGTTTGACCTGGTTTCAATCAACGGGTTCATGTCTGACTCGAAGTTTAGGTTCATGTTTTACCTAGTTTCAAACAACGGGTTAATGTCTGACTCGAAGTTTAGGTTCATGTTTGACCTGGTTTCAAACAACGGGTTCATGTCTGACTCGAAGTTTAAGTTCATGTTTGACCTGGCTTCAAATGACGGGTTCATGTCTAACTCGAAGTTTAGGTTCATGTTTGACCTGGTTTCAAACAACATGTTCATGTCTGACTCGAAGTTTAGGTTCATGTTTGACCTGGTTTCAAACAACGGGTTCATATCTGACTCAAAGTTTAGGTTCATGTTTGACCTGGTTTCAAACAACGGGTTCATGTCTTACTCGAAGTTTAGGTTCATGTTTGACCTGGTTTCAAACAACGGGTTCATGTCTGACTCGAAGTTTAAGTTCATGTTTGACCTGGCTTCAAATGACGGGTTCATGTCTGACTCGACGTTTAGGATCATGTTTGACCTGGTTTCAAACGACGGGTTCATGTCTGACTCGAAGCTTAGTTTCATGTTTGACCTGAGTTCCAACAACGGGTTCACGTCTGACTCGAAGTTTAGGTTCATGTTTGACCTGGTTTCAAACAACGGGTTCATATCTGACTCAAAGTTTAGGTTCATGTTTGACCTGGTTTCAAACAACGGGTTCATATCTGACTCAAAGTTTAGGTTCATGTTTGACCTGGTTTCAAACAACGGGTTCATGTCTTACTCGAAGTTTAGGTTCATGTTTGACCTGGTTTCAAACAACGGGTTCATGTCTGACTCGAAGTTTAAGTTCATGTTTGACCTGGCTTCAAATGACGGGTTCATGTCTGACTCGACGTTTAGGATCATGTTTGACCTGGTTTCAAACGACGGGTTCATGTCTGACTCGAAGCTTAGTTTCATGTTTGACCTGAGTTCCAACAACGGGTTCACGTCTGACTCGAAGTTTAGGTTCATGTTTGACCTGGTTTCAAACAACGGGTTCATATCTGACTCAAAGTTTAGGTTGATGTTTGACCTGGTTTCAAACAACGGGTTCATATCTGACTCAAAGTTTAGGTTCATGTTTGACCTGGTTTCAAACAACGGGTTCATGTTTGATTCGAAGTTTAGGTTCATGTTTGACCTGGTTTCAAACAATGGGTTCATGTCTGACTCGAAGTTTAGGTTCATGTTTGACCTAGTTTCAAACAACGGGTTCATGTTTGATTCGAAGTTTAGGTTCATGTTTGACCTGGTTTCAAACAACGGGTTCATGTCTGACTCGAAGTTTAGTTTCATGTTTGACCTGAGTTCCAACAACGGGTTCATGTCAGACTCGAAGTTTAGGTTCATGTTTGACCTGGTTTCAAATAACGGGTTCATGTCTGACTCGAAGTTTAGGTTCATGTTTGACCTGGTTTCAAATGACGGGTTCATGTCTGACTTGATGTTTAGGTTCATGTTTGACCTGGTTTCAATCAACGGGTTCATGTCTGACTCGAAGTTTAGGTTCATGTTTAACCTAGTTTCAAACAACGGGTTCATGTCTGACTCGAAGTTTAGGTTCAGGTTTGACCTGGTTTCAAACGACGGGTTCATGTCTGACTCGAAGCTTAGGTTCATGTTTGACCTGGTTCAAATGACGGGTTCATGTCTGACTAGATGTTTAGGTTCATGTTTGACCTGGTTTCAATCAACGGGTTCATGTCTGACTCGAAGTTTAGTTTCATGTTTGACCTGAGTTCCAACAACGGGTTAATGTCTGACTCGAAGTTTAGGTTCATGTTTGACCTGGTTTTAAACAACGGGTTCATATCTGACTCAAAGTTTAGGTTCATGTTTGACCTGGTTTCAAACAACGGGTTCATATCTGACTCAAAGTTTAGGTTCATATTTGACCTGGTTTCAAATGACGGGTTAATGTCTGACTTGATGTTTAGGTTCATTTTTGACCTGGTTTCAAACAACGGGTTCATGTCTTACTCGAAGTTTAGGTTCATGTTTGACCTAGTTTCAAACAACGGGTTCATGTCTGACTCGAAATTTAGGTTCATGTTTGACCTGGTTTCAAACAACGGGTTCATGTCTGACTCGAAGTTTAAGTTCATGTTTGACCTGGCTTCAAATGACGGGTTCATGTCTGACTCGACGTTTAGGATCATGTTTGACCTGGTTTCAAACAACGGGTTCATGTCTGACTCGAAGTTTAGGTTCATGTTTGACCTTGTTTCAAACGACGGGTTCATGTCTGACTCGATATTTAGGTTCATGTTTGACCTGGTTTCAAACAATGGGTTCATGTCTGACTCGAAGGTTAGGTTCATGTTTGACCTAGTTTCAAACAACGGGTTCATGTTTGATTCGAAGTTTAGGTTCATGTTTGACCTGGTTTCAAACAACGGGTTCATGTCTGACTCGAAGCTTAGGTTCATGTTTGACCTGGTTCAAATGACGGGTTCATGTCTGACTTGATGTTTAGGTTCATGTTTGACCTGGTTTCAATCAACGGGTTCATGTCTGACTCGAAGTTTAGTTTCATGTTTGACCTGAGTTCCAACAACGGGTTCATGTCTGACTCGAAGTTTAGGTTCATGTTTAACCTGGTTTCAAACAACGGGTTCATGTCTGACTCGAAGTTTAGGTTCATGTTTGACCTGGTTTCAAACGACGGGTTCATGTCTGACTTGATGTTTAGGTTCATGTTTGACCTGGTTCAATCAACGGGTTCATGTCTGACTCGAAGTTTAGGTTCATGTTTGACCTGGTTTCAAACAATGGGTTCATGTCTGACTCGAAGTTTAGGTTCATGTTTGACCTAGTTTCAAACAACGGGTTCATGTTTGATTCGAAGTTTAGGTTCATGTCTGACCTGGTTTCAAACAACGGGTTCATGTCTGACTCGAAGTTTAGTTTCATGTTTGGCCTGAGTTCCAACAACGGGTTCATGTCTGACTCGAAGTTTAGGTTCATGTTTGACCTGGTTTCAAACAACGGGTTCATGTCCGACTCGAAGTTTAGGTTCATGTTTGACCTGGTTTCAAACGACGGGTTCATGTCTGACTTGATGTTTAGGTTCATGTTTGACCTGGTTTCAATCAACGGGTTCATGTCTGACTCGAAGTTTAGGTTCATGTTTTACCTAGTTTCAAACAACGGGTTAATGTCTGACTCGAAGTTTAGGTTCATGTTTGACCTGGTTTCAAACAACGGGTTCATGTCTGACTCGAAGTTTAAGTTCATGTTTGACCTGGCTTCAAATGACGGGTTCATGTCTAACTCGAAGTTTAGGTTCATGTTTGACCTGGTTTCAAACAACATGTTCATGTCTGACTCGAAGTTTAGGTTCATGTTTGACCTGGTTTCAAACAACGGGTTCATATCTGACTCAAAGTTTAGGTTCATGTTTGACCTGGTTTCAAACAACGGGTTCATGTCTTACTCGAAGTTTAGGTTCATGTTTGACCTGGTTTCAAACAACGGGTTCATGTCTGACTCGAAGTTTAAGTTCATGTTTGACCTGGCTTCAAATGACGGGTTCATGTCTGACTCGACGTTTAGGATCATGTTTGACCTGGTTTCAAACGACGGGTTCATGTCTGACTCGAAGCTTAGTTTCATGTTTGACCTGAGTTCCAACAACGGGTTCACGTCTGACTCGAAGTTTAGGTTCATGTTTGACCTGGTTTCAAACAACGGGTTCATATCTGACTCAAAGTTTAGGTTCATGTTTGACCTGGTTTCAAACAACGGGTTCATATCTGACTCAAAGTTTAGGTTCATGTTTGACCTGGTTTCAAACAACGGGTTCATGTCTTACTCGAAGTTTAGGTTCATGTTTGACCTGGTTTCAAACAACGGGTTCATGTCTGACTCGAAGTTTAAGTTCATGTTTGACCTGGCTTCAAATGACGGGTTCATGTCTGACTCGACGTTTAGGATCATGTTTGACCTGGTTTCAAACGACGGGTTCATGTCTGACTCGAAGCTTAGTTTCATGTTTGACCTGAGTTCCAACAACGGGTTCACGTCTGACTCGAAGTTTAGGTTCATGTTTGACCTGGTTTCAAACAACGGGTTCATATCTGACTCAAAGTTTAGGTTGATGTTTGACCTGGTTTCAAACAACGGGTTCATATCTGACTCAAAGTTTAGGTTCATGTTTGACCTGGTTTCAAACAACGGGTTCATGTTTGATTCGAAGTTTAGGTTCATGTTTGACCTGGTTTCAAACAATGGGTTCATGTCTGACTCGAAGTTTAGGTTCATGTTTGACCTAGTTTCAAACAACGGGTTCATGTTTGATTCGAAGTTTAGGTTCATGTTTGACCTGGTTTCAAACAACGGGTTCATGTCTGACTCGAAGTTTAGTTTCATGTTTGACCTGAGTTCCAACAACGGGTTCATGTCAGACTCGAAGTTTAGGTTCATGTTTGACCTGGTTTCAAATAACGGGTTCATGTCTGACTCGAAGTTTAGGTTCATGTTTGACCTGGTTTCAAATGACGGGTTCATGTCTGACTAGATGTTTAGGTTCATGTTTGACCTGGTTTCAATCAACGGGTTCATGTCTGACTCGAAGTTTAGTTTCATGTTTGACCTGAGTTCCAACAACGGGTTAATGTCTGACTCGAAGTTTAGGTTCATGTTTGACCTGGTTTTAAACAACGGGTTCATATCTGACTCAAAGTTTAGGTTCATGTTTGACCTGGTTTCAAACAACGGGTTCATATCTGACTCAAAGTTTAGGTTCATATTTGACCTGGTTTCAAATGACGGGTTAATGTCTGACTTGATGTTTAGGTTCATTTTTGACCTGGTTTCAAACAACGGGTTCATGTCTTACTCGAAGTTTAGGTTCATGTTTGACCTAGTTTCAAACAACGGGTTCATGTCTGACTCGAAGTTTAGGTTCATGTTTGACCTGGTTTCAAACAACGGGTTCATGTCTGACTCGAAGTTTAAGTTCATGTTTGACCTGGCTTCAAATGACGGGTTCATGTCTGACTCGACGTTTAGGATCATGTTTGACCTGGTTTCAAACAACGGGTTCATGTCTGACTCGAAGTTTAGGTTCATGTTTGACCTTGTTTCAAACGACGGGTTCATGTCTGACTCGATATTTAGGTTCATGTTTGACCTGGTTTCAAACAATGGGTTCATGTCTGACTCGAAGGTTAGGTTCATGTTTGACCTAGTTTCAAACAACGGGTTCATGTTTGATTCGAAGTTTAGGTTCATGTTTGACCTGGTTTCAAACAACGGGTTCATGTCTGACTCGAAGCTTAGGTTCATGTTTGACCTGGTTCAAATGACGGGTTCATGTCTGACTTGATGTTTAGGTTCATGTTTGACCTGGTTTCAATCAACGGGTTCATGTCTGACTCGAAGTTTAGTTTCATGTTTGACCTGAGTTCCAACAACGGGTTCATGTCTGACTCGAAGTTTAGGTTCATGTTTAACCTGGTTTCAAACAACGGGTTCATGTCTGACTCGAAGTTTAGGTTCATGTTTGACCTGGTTTCAAACGACGGGTTCATGTCTGACTTGATGTTTAGGTTCATGTTTGACCTGGTTCAATCAACGGGTTCATGTCTGACTCGAAGTTTAGGTTCATGTTTGACCTGGTTTCAAACAATGGGTTCATGTCTGACTCGAAGTTTAGGTTCATGTTTGACCTAGTTTCAAACAACGGGTTCATGTTTGATTCGAAGTTTAGGTTCATGTCTGACCTGGTTTCAAACAACGGGTTCATGTCTGACTCGAAGTTTAGTTTCATGTTTGGCCTGAGTTCCAACACCGGGTTCATGTCTGACTCGAAGTTTAGGTTCATGTTTGACCTGGTTTCAAACAACGGGTTCATGTCCGACTCGAAGTTTAGGTTCATGTTTGACCTGGTTTCAAACGACGGGTTCATGTCTGACTTGATGTTTAGGTTCATGTTTGACCTGGTTTCAATCAACGGGTTCATGTCTGACTCGAAGTTTAGGTTCATGTTTTACCTAGTTTCAAACAACGGGTTAATGTCTGACTCGAAGTTTAGGTTCATGTTTGACCTGGTTTCAAACAACGGGTTCATGTCTGACTCGAAGTTTAAGTTCATGTTTGACCTGGCTTCAAATGACGGGTTCATGTCTAACTCGAAGTTTAGGTTCATGTTTGACCTGGTTTCAAACAACATGTTCATGTCTGACTCGAAGTTTAGGTTCATGTTTGACCTGGTTTCAAACAACGGGTTCATATCTGACTCAAAGTTTAGGTTCATGTTTGACCTGGTTTCAAACAACGGGTTCATGTCTTACTCGAAGTTTAGGTTCATGTTTGACCTGGTTTCAAACAACGGGTTCATGTCTGACTCGAAGTTTAAGTTCATGTTTGACCTGGCTTCAAATGACGGGTTCATGTCTGACTCGACGTTTAGGATCATGTTTGACCTGGTTTCAAACGACGGGTTCATGTCTGACTCGAAGCTTAGTTTCATGTTTGACCTGAGTTCCAACAACGGGTTCACGTCTGACTCGAAGTTTAGGTTCATGTTTGACCTGGTTTCAAACAACGGGTTCATATCTGACTCAAAGTTTAGGTTCATGTTTGACCTGGTTTCAAACAACGGGTTCATATCTGACTCAAAGTTTAGGTTCATGTTTGACCTGGTTTCAAACAACGGGTTCATGTCTTACTCGAAGTTTAGGTTCATGTTTGACCTGGTTTCAAACAACGGGTTCATGTCTGACTCGAAGTTTAAGTTCATGTTTGACCTGGCTTCAAATGACGGGTTCATGTCTGACTCGACGTTTAGGATCATGTTTGACCTGGTTTCAAACGACGGGTTCATGTCTGACTCGAAGCTTAGTTTCATGTTTGACCTGAGTTCCAACAACGGGTTCACGTCTGACTCGAAGTTTAGGTTCATGTTTGACCTGGTTTCAAACAACGGGTTCATATCTGACTCAAAGTTTAGGTTGATGTTTGACCTGGTTTCAAACAACGGGTTCATATCTGACTCAAAGTTTAGGTTCATGTTTGACCTGGTTTCAAACAACGGGTTCATGTTTGATTCGAAGTTTAGGTTCATGTTTGACCTGGTTTCAAACAATGGGTTCATGTCTGACTCGAAGTTTAGGTTCATGTTTGACCTAGTTTCAAACAACGGGTTCATGTTTGATTCGAAGTTTAGGTTCATGTTTGACCTGGTTTCAAACAACGGGTTCATGTCTGACTCGAAGTTTAGTTTCATGTTTGACCTGAGTTCCAACAACGGGTTCATGTCAGACTCGAAGTTTAGGTTCATGTTTGACCTGGTTTCAAATAACGGGTTCATGTCTGACTCGAAGTTTAGGTTCATGTTTGACCTGGTTTCAAATGACGGGTTCATGTCTGACTTGATGTTTAGGTTCATGTTTGACCTGGTTTCAATCAACGGGTTCATGTCTGACTCGAAGTTTAGGTTCATGTTTAACCTAGTTTCAAACAACGGGTTCATGTCTGACTCGAAGTTTAGGTTCAGGTTTGACCTGGTTTCAAACGACGGGTTCATGTCTGACTCGAAGCTTAGGTTCATGTTTGACCTGGTTCAAATGACGGGTTCATGTCTGACTAGATGTTTAGGTTCATGTTTGACCTGGTTTCAATCAACGGGTTCATGTCTGACTCGAAGTTTAGTTTCATGTTTGACCTGAGTTCCAACAACGGGTTAATGTCTGACTCGAAGTTTAGGTTCATGTTTGACCTGGTTTTAAACAACGGGTTCATATCTGACTCAAAGTTTAGGTTCATGTTTGACCTGGTTTCAAACAACGGGTTCATATCTGACTCAAAGTTTAGGTTCATATTTGACCTGGTTTCAAATGACGGGTTAATGTCTGACTTGATGTTTAGGTTCATTTTTGACCTGGTTTCAAACAACGGGTTCATGTCTTACTCGAAGTTTAGGTTCATGTTTGACCTAGTTTCAAACAACGGGTTCATGTCTGACTCGAAGTTTAGGTTCATGTTTGACCTGGTTTCAAACAACGGGTTCATGTCTGACTCGAAGTTTAAGTTCATGTTTGACCTGGCTTCAAATGACGGGTTCATGTCTGACTCGACGTTTAGGATCATGTTTGACCTGGTTTCAAACAACGGGTTCATGTCTGACTCGAAGTTTAGGTTCATGTTTGACCTTGTTTCAAACGACGGGTTCATGTCTGACTCGATATTTAGGTTCATGTTTGACCTGGTTTCAAACAATGGGTTCATGTCTGACTCGAAGGTTAGGTTCATGTTTGACCTAGTTTCAAACAACGGGTTCATGTTTGATTCGAAGTTTAGGTTCATGTTTGACCTTTTTTCAAACAACGGGTTCATGTCTGACTCGAAGTTTAGTTTCATGTTTGACCTGAGTTCCAACAACGGGTTCATGTCTGACTCGAAGTTTAGGTTCATGTTTGACCTGGTTTCAAACAACGGGTTCATGTCTGACTCGAAGTTTAGGTTCATGTTTGACCTGGTTTCAAACGACGGGTTCATGTCTGACTTGATGTTTAGGTTCATGTTTGACCTGGTTTCAATCAACGGGTTCATGTCTGACTCGAAGTTTAGGTTCATGTTTTACCTAGTTTCAAACAACGGGTTCATGTCTGACTCGAAGTTTAGGTTCATGTTTGACCTGGTTTCAAACAACGGGTTCATGCCTGACTCGATGTTTAAGTTCATGTTTGACCTGGCTTCAAATGACGGGTTCATGCCTAACTCGAAGTTTAGGTTCATGTTTGACCTGGTTTCAAACAACAGGTTCATGTCTGACTCGAAGTTTAGGTTCATGTTTGACCTGGTTTCAAACAACGGGTTCATGTCTGACTCGAAGTTTAGGGTCATGTTTGACCTGGTTTCAAACGAAGGGTTCATGTCTGACTCGAAGCTTAGTTTCATATTTGACCTGAGTTCCAACAACGGGTTCACGTCTGACTCGAAGTTTAGGTTCATGTTTGACCTGGTTTCAAACAACGGGTTCATATCTGACTCAAAGTTTAGGTTGATGTTTGACCTGGTTTCAAACAACGGGTTCATATCTGACTCAAAGTTTAGGTTCATGTTTGACCTGGTTTCAAACAACGGGTTCATGTCTTACTCGAAGTTTAGGTTCATGTTTGACCTAGTTTCAAACAACGGGTTCATGTCTGACTCGAAGTTTAGGTTCATGTTTGACCTGGTTTCAAACAACGGGTTCATGTCTGACTCGAAGTTTAAGTTCATGTTTGACCTGGCTTCAAATGACGGGTTCATGTCTGACTCGACATTTAGGATCATGTTTGACCTGGTTTCAAACAACGGGTTCATGTCTGACTCGAAGTTTAGGTTCATGTTTGACCTTTTTTCAAACGACGGGTTCATGTCTGACTCGATGTTTAGGTTCATGTTTGACCTGGTTTCAAACAATGGGTTCATGTCTGACTCGAAGTTTAGGTTCATGTTTGACCTAGTTTCAAACAACGGGTTCATGTTTGATTCGAAGTTTAGGTTCATGTTTGACCTGGTTTCAAACAACGGGTTCATGTCTGACTCGAAGTTTAGTTTCATGTTTGACCTGAGTTCCAACAACGGGTTCATGTCAGACTCGAAGTTTAGGTTCATGTTTGACCTGGTTTCAAATAACGGGTTCATGTCTGACTCGAAGTTTAGGTTCATGTTTGACCTGGTTTCAAATGACGGGTTCATGTCTGACTTGATGTTTAGGTTCATGTTTGACCTGGTTTCAATCAACGGGTTCATGTCTGACTCGAAGTTTAGGTTCATGTTTAACCTAGTTTCAAACAACGGGTTCATGTCTGACTCGAAGTTTAGGTTCAGGTTTGACCTGGTTTCAAACGACGGGTTCATGTCTGACTCGAAGCTTAGGTTCATGTTTGACCTGGTACAAATGACGGGTTCATGTCTGACTTGATGTTTAGGTTCATGTTTGACCTGGTTTCAATCAACGGGTTCATGTCTGACTCGAAGTTTAGTTTCATGTTTGACCTGAGTTCCAACAACGGGTTAATGTCTGACTCGAAGTTTAGGTTCATGTTTGACCTGGTTTCAAACGACGAGTTCATGTCTGACTCGAAGCTTAGGTTCATGTTTAACCTGGTTCATGTCTGACTCGAAGTTTAGGTTCATGTTTGACCTAGTTTCAAACAACTGGTTCACGTCTGACTCGAAGTTTAGGTTCATGTTTGACCTGGTTTTAAACAACGGGTTCATATCTGACTCAAAGTTTAGGTTCATGTTTGACCTGGTTTCAAACAACGGGTTCATATCTGACTCAAAGTTTAGGTTCATATTTGACCTGGTTTCAAATGACGGGTTAATGTCTGACTTGATGTTTAGGTTCATTTTTGACCTGGTTTCAAACAACGGGTTCATGTCTTACTCGAAGTTTAGGTTCATGTTTGACCTAGTTTCAAACAACGGGTTCATGTCTCACTCGAAGTTTAGGTTCATGTTTGACCTGGTTTCAAACAACGGGTTCATGTCTGACTCGAAGTTTAAGTTCATGTTTGACCTGGCTTCAAATGACGGGTTCATGTCTGACTCGACGTTTAGGATCATGTTTGACCTGGTTTCAAACAACGGGTTCATGTCTGACTCGAAGTTTAGGTTCATGTTTGACCTTGTTTCAAACGACGGGTTCATGTCTGACTCGATATTTAGGTTCATGTTTGACCTGGTTTCAAACAATGGGTTCATGTCTGACTCGAAGGTTAGGTTCATGTTTGACCTAGTTTCAAACAACGGGTTCATGTTTGATTCGAAGTTTAGGTTCATGTTTGACCTGGTTTCAAACAACGGGTTCATGTCTGACTCGAAGTTTAGTTTCATGTTTGACCTGAGTTCCAACAACGGGTTCATGTCTGACTCGAAGTTTAGGTTCATGTTTGACCTGGTTTCAAACAACGGGTTCATGTCTGACTCGAAGTTTAGGTTCATGTTTGACCTGGTTTCAAACGACGGGTTCATGTCTGACTTGATGTTTAGGTTCATGTTTGACCTGGTTTCAATCAACGGGTTCATGTCTGACTCGAAGTTTAGGTTCATGTTTTACCTAGTTTCAAACAACGGGTTCATGTCTGACTCGAAGTTTAGGTTCATGTTTGACATGGTTTCAAACAACGGGTTCATGCCTGACTCGATGTTTAAGTTCATGTTTGACCTGGCTTCAAATGACGGGTTCATGTCTAACTCGAAGTTTAGGTTCATGTTTGACCTGGTTTCAAACAACAGGTTCATGTTTGACCTGGTTTCAAACAACAGGTTCATGTCTGACTCGAAGTTTAGGTTCATGTTTGACCTGGTTTCAAATAACGGGTTCATGTCTGACTCGAAGTTTAGGGTCATGTTTGACCTGGTTTCAAACGAAGGGTTCATGTCTGACTCGAAGCTTAGTTTCATGTTTGACCTGAGTTCCAACAACGGGTTCACGTCTGACTCGAAGTTTAGGTTCATGTTTGACCTGGTTTCAAACAACGGGTTCATATCTGACTCAAAGTTTAGGTTGATGTTTGACCTGGTTTCAAACAACGGGTTCATATCTGACTCAAGGTTTAGGTTCATGTTTGACCTGGTTTCAAACAACGGGTTCATGTCTTACTCGAAGTTTAGGTTCATGTTTGACCTAGTTTCAAACAACGGGTTCATGTCTGACTCGAAGTTTAGGTTCATGTTTGACCTGGTTTCAAACAACGGGTTCATGTCTGACTCGAAGTTTAAGTTCATGTTTGACCTGGCTTCAAATGACGGGTTCATGTCTGACTCGACGTTTAGGATCATGTTTGACCTGGTTTCAAACAACGGGTTCATGTCTGACTCGAAGTTTAGGTTCATGTTTGACCTTTTTTCAAACGACGGGTTCATGTCTGACTCGATGTTTAGATTCATGTTTGACCTGGTTTCAAACAATGGGTTCATGTCTGACTCGAAGTTTAGGTTCATGTTTGACCTAGTTTCAAACAACGGGTTCATGTTTGATTCGAAGTTTAGGTTCATGTTTGACCTGGTTTCAAACAACGGGTTCATGTCTGACTCGAAGTTTAGTTTCATGTTTGACCTGAGTTCCAACAACGGGTTCATGTCTGACTCGAAGTTTAGGTTCATGTTTGACCTGGTTTCAAACAACGGGTTCATGTCTGACTCGAAGTTTAGGTTCATGTTTGACCTGGTTTCAAACGACGGGTTCATGTCTGACTTGATGTTTAGGTTCATGTTTGACCTGGTTTCAATCAACGGGTTCATGTCTGACTCGAAGTTTAGGTTCTTGTTTTACCTAGTTTCAAACAACGGGTTCATGTCTGACTCGAAGTTTAGGTTCATGTTTGACCTGGTTTCAAACAACGGGTTCATGTCTGACTCGAAGTTTAAGTTCATGTTTGACCTGGCTTCAAATGACGGGTTCATGTCTAACTCGAAGTTTAGGTTCATGTTTGACCTGGTTTCAAACAATAGGTTCATGTCTGACTCGAAGTTTAGGTTCATGTTTGACCTGGTTTCAAACAACGGGTTCATGTCTGACTCGAAGTTTAGGGTCATGTTTGACCTGGTTTCAAACGACGGGTTCATGTCTGACTCGAAGCTTAGTTTCATGTTTGACCTGAGTTCCAACAACGGGTTCACGTCTGACTCGAAGTTTAGGTTCATGTTTGACCTGGTTTCAAACAACGGGTTCATATCTGACTCAAAGTTTAGGTTGATGTTTGACCTGGTTTCAAACAACGGGTTCATATCTGACTCAAAGTTTAGGTTCATGTTTGACCTGGTTTCAAACAACGGGTTCATGTCTTACTCGAAGTTTAGGTTCATGTTTGACCTAGTTTCAAACAACGGGTTCATGTCTGACTCGAAGTTTAGGTTCATGTTTGACCTGGTTTCAAACAACGGGTTCATGTCTGACTCGAAGTTTAAGTTCATGTTTGACCTGGCTTCAAATGACGGGTTCATGTCTGACTCGACGTTTAGGATCATGTTTGACCTGGTTTCAAACAACGGGTTCATGTCTGACTCGAAGTTTAGGTTCATGTTTGACCTTTTTTCAAACGACGGGGTCATGTCTGACTCGATGTTTAGATTCGTGTTTGACCTGGTTTCAAACAATGGGTTCATGTCTGACTCGAAGTTTAGGTTCATGTTTGACCTAGTTTCAAACAACGGGTTCATGTTTGATTCGAAGTTTAGGTTCATGTTTGACCTGGTGTCAAACAACGGGTTCATGTCTGACTCGAAGTTTAGTTTCATGTTTGACCTGAGTTCCAACAACGGGTTCATGTCTGACTCGAAGTTTAGGTTCATGTTTGACCTGGTTTCAAATAACGGGTTCATGTCTGACTCGAAGTTTAGGTTCATGTTTGAAATGGTTTCAAATGACTGGTTCATGTCTGACTTGATGTTTAGGTTCATGTTTGACCTGGTTTCAATCAACGGGTTCATGTCTGACTCGAAGTTTAGGTTCATGTTTGACCTAGTTTCAAACAACGGGTTCATGTCTCACTCGAAGTTTAGGTTCATGTTTGACCTGGTTTCAAACAACGGGTTCATGTCTGACTCGAAGTTTAAGTTCATGTTTGACCTGGCTTCAAATGACGGGTTCATGTCTGACTCGACGTTTAGGATCATGTTTGACCTGGTTTCAAACAACGGGTTCATGTCTGATTCGAAGTTTAGGTTCATGTTTGACCTTGTTTCAAACGACGGGTTCATGTCTGACTCGATATTTAGGTTCATGTTTGACCTGGTTTCAAACAATGGGTTCATGTCTGACTCGAAGGTTAGGTTCATGTTTGACCTAGTTTCAAACAACGGGTTGATGTTTGATTCGAAGTTTAGGTTCATGTTTGACCTGGTTTCAAACAACGGGTTCATGTCTGACTCGAAGTTTAGTTTCATGTTTGACCTGAGTTCCAACAACGGGTTCATGTCTGACTCGAAGTTTAGGTTCATGTTTGACCTGGTTTCAAACAACGGGTTCATGTCTGACTCGAAGTTTAGGTTCATGTTTGACCTGGTTTCAAACGACGGGTTCATGTCTGACTTGATGTTTAGGTTCATGTTTGACCTGGTTTCAATCAACGGGTTCATGTCTGACTCGAAGTTTAGGTTCATGTTTTACCTAGTTTCAAACAACGGGTTCATGTCTGACTCGAAGTTTAGGTTCATGTTTGACCTGGTTTCAAACAACGGGTTCATGCCTGACTCGATGTTTAAGTTCATGTTTGACCTGGCTTCAAATGACGGGTTCATGTCTAACTCGAAGTTTAGGATCATGTTTGACCTGGTTTCAAACAACAGGTTCATGTTTGACCTGGTTTCAAACAACAGGTTCATGTCTGACTCGAAGTTTAGGTTCATGTTTGACCTGGTTTCAAATAACGGGTTCATGTCTGACTCGAAGTTTAGGGTCATGTTTGACCTGGTTTCAAACAACGGGTTCATGCCTGACTCGATGTTTAAGTTCATGTTTGACCTGGCTTCAAATGACGGGTTCATGCCTAACTCGAAGTTTAGGTTCATGTTTGACCTGGTTTCAAACAACAGGTTCATGTCTGACTCGAAGTTTAGGTTCATGTTTGACCTGGTTTCAAACAACGGGTTCATGTCTGACTCGAAGTTTAGGGTCATGTTTGACCTGGTTTCAAACGAAGGGTTCATGTCTGACTCGAAGCTTAGTTTCATATTTGACCTGAGTTCCAACAACGGGTTCACGTCTGACTCGAAGTTTAGGTTCATGTTTGACCTGGTTTCAAACAACGGGTTCATATCTGACTCAAAGTTTAGGTTGATGTTTGACCTGGTTTCAAACAACGGGTTCATATCTGACTCAAAGTTTAGGTTCATGTTTGACCTGGTTTCAAACAACGGGTTCATGTCTTACTCGAAGTTTAGGTTCATGTTTGACCTAGTTTCAAACAACGGGTTCATGTCTGACTCGAAGTTTAGGTTCATGTTTGACCTGGTTTCAAACAACGGGTTCATGTCTGACTCGAAGTTTAAGTTCATGTTTGACCTGGCTTCAAATGACGGGTTCATGTCTGACTCGACATTTAGGATCATGTTTGACCTGGTTTCAAACAACGGGTTCATGTCTGACTCGAAGTTTAGGTTCATGTTTGACCTTTTTTCAAACGACGGGTTCATGTCTGACTCGATGTTTAGGTTCATGTTTGACCTGGTTTCAAACAATGGGTTCATGTCTGACTCGAAGTTTAGGTTCATGTTTGACCTAGTTTCAAACAACGGGTTCATGTTTGATTCGAAGTTTAGGTTCATGTTTGACCTGGTTTCAAACAACGGGTTCATGTCTGACTCGAAGTTTAGTTTCATGTTTGACCTGAGTTCCAACAACGGGTTCATGTCAGACTCGAAGTTTAGGTTCATGTTTGACCTGGTTTCAAATAACGGGTTCATGTCTGACTCGAAGTTTAGGTTCATGTTTGACCTGGTTTCAAATGACGGGTTCATGTCTGACTTGATGTTTAGGTTCATGTTTGACCTGGTTTCAATCAACGGGTTCATGTCTGACTCGAAGTTTAGGTTCATGTTTAACCTAGTTTCAAACAACGGGTTCATGTCTGACTCGAAGTTTAGGTTCAGGTTTGACCTGGTTTCAAACGACGGGTTCATGTCTGACTCGAAGCTTAGGTTCATGTTTGACCTGGTACAAATGACGGGTTCATGTCTGACTTGATGTTTAGGTTCATGTTTGACCTGGTTTCAATCAACGGGTTCATGTCTGACTCGAAGTTTAGTTTCATGTTTGACCTGAGTTCCAACAACGGGTTAATGTCTGACTCGAAGTTTAGGTTCATGTTTGACCTGGTTTCAAACGACGAGTTCATGTCTGACTCGAAGCTTAGGTTCATGTTTAACCTGGTTCATGTCTGACTCGAAGTTTAGGTTCATGTTTGACCTAGTTTCAAACAACTGGTTCACGTCTGACTCGAAGTTTAGGTTCATGTTTGACCTGGTTTTAAACAACGGGTTCATATCTGACTCAAAGTTTAGGTTCATGTTTGACCTGGTTTCAAACAACGGGTTCATATCTGACTCAAAGTTTAGGTTCATATTTGACCTGGTTTCAAATGACGGGTTAATGTCTGACTTGATGTTTAGGTTCATTTTTGACCTGGTTTCAAACAACGGGTTCATGTCTTACTCGAAGTTTAGGTTCATGTTTGACCTAGTTTCAAACAACGGGTTCATGTCTCACTCGAAGTTTAGGTTCATGTTTGACCTGGTTTCAAACAACGGGTTCATGTCTGACTCGAAGTTTAAGTTCATGTTTGACCTGGCTTCAAATGACGGGTTCATGTCTGACTCGACGTTTAGGATCATGTTTGACCTGGTTTCAAACAACGGGTTCATGTCTGACTCGAAGTTTAGGTTCATGTTTGACCTTGTTTCAAACGACGGGTTCATGTCTGACTCGATATTTAGGTTCATGTTTGACCTGGTTTCAAACAATGGGTTCATGTCTGACTCGAAGGTTAGGTTCATGTTTGACCTAGTTTCAAACAACGGGTTCATGTTTGATTCGAAGTTTAGGTTCATGTTTGACCTGGTTTCAAACAACGGGTTCATGTCTGACTCGAAGTTTAGTTTCATGTTTGACCTGAGTTCCAACAACGGGTTCATGTCTGACTCGAAGTTTAGGTTCATGTTTGACCTGGTTTCAAACAACGGGTTCATGTCTGACTCGAAGTTTAGGTTCATGTTTGACCTGGTTTCAAACGACGGGTTCATGTCTGACTTGATGTTTAGGTTCATGTTTGACCTGGTTTCAATCAACGGGTTCATGTCTGACTCGAAGTTTAGGTTCATGTTTTACCTAGTTTCAAACAACGGGTTCATGTCTGACTCGAAGTTTAGGTTCATGTTTGACATGGTTTCAAACAACGGGTTCATGCCTGACTCGATGTTTAAGTTCATGTTTGACCTGGCTTCAAATGACGGGTTCATGTCTAACTCGAAGTTTAGGTTCATGTTTGACCTGGTTTCAAACAACAGGTTCATGTTTGACCTGGTTTCAAACAACAGGTTCATGTCTGACTCGAAGTTTAGGTTCATGTTTGACCTGGTTTCAAATAACGGGTTCATGTCTGACTCGAAGTTTAGGGTCATGTTTGACCTGGTTTCAAACGAAGGGTTCATGTCTGACTCGAAGCTTAGTTTCATGTTTGACCTGAGTTCCAACAACGGGTTCACGTCTGACTCGAAGTTTAGGTTCATGTTTGACCTGGTTTCAAACAACGGGTTCATATCTGACTCAAAGTTTAGGTTGATGTTTGACCTGGTTTCAAACAACGGGTTCATATCTGACTCAAGGTTTAGGTTCATGTTTGACCTGGTTTCAAACAACGGGTTCATGTCTTACTCGAAGTTTAGGTTCATGTTTGACCTAGTTTCAAACAACGGGTTCATGTCTGACTCGAAGTTTAGGTTCATGTTTGACCTGGTTTCAAACAACGGGTTCATGTCTGACTCGAAGTTTAAGTTCATGTTTGACCTGGCTTCAAATGACGGGTTCATGTCTGACTCGACGTTTAGGATCATGTTTGACCTGGTTTCAAACAACGGGTTCATGTCTGACTCGAAGTTTAGGTTCATGTTTGACCTTTTTTCAAACGACGGGTTCATGTCTGACTCGATGTTTAGATTCATGTTTGACCTGGTTTCAAACAATGGGTTCATGTCTGACTCGAAGTTTAGGTTCATGTTTGACCTAGTTTCAAACAACGGGTTCATGTTTGATTCGAAGTTTAGGTTCATGTTTGACCTGGTTTCAAACAACGGGTTCATGTCTGACTCGAAGTTTAGTTTCATGTTTGACCTGAGTTCCAACAACGGGTTCATGTCTGACTCGAAGTTTAGGTTCATGTTTGACCTGGTTTCAAACAACGGGTTCATGTCTGACTCGAAGTTTAGGTTCATGTTTGACCTGGTTTCAAACGACGGGTTCATGTCTGACTTGATGTTTAGGTTCATGTTTGACCTGGTTTCAATCAACGGGTTCATGTCTGACTCGAAGTTTAGGTTCTTGTTTTACCTAGTTTCAAACAACGGGTTCATGTCTGACTCGAAGTTTAGGTTCATGTTTGACCTGGTTTCAAACAACGGGTTCATGTCTGACTCGAAGTTTAAGTTCATGTTTGACCTGGCTTCAAATGACGGGTTCATGTCTAACTCGAAGTTTAGGTTCATGTTTGACCTGGTTTCAAACAATAGGTTCATGTCTGACTCGAAGTTTAGGTTCATGTTTGACCTGGTTTCAAACAACGGGTTCATGTCTGACTCGAAGTTTAGGGTCATGTTTGACCTGGTTTCAAACGACGGGTTCATGTCTGACTCGAAGCTTAGTTTCATGTTTGACCTGAGTTCCAACAACGGGTTCACGTCTGACTCGAAGTTTAGGTTCTTGTTTTACCTAGTTTCAAACAACGGGTTCATGTCTAACTCGAAGTTTAGGTTCATGTTTGACCTGGTTTCAAACAACGGGTTCATGTCTGACTCGAAGTTTAAGTTCATGTTTGACCTGGCTTCAAATGACGGGTTCATGTCTAACTCGAAGTTTAGGTTCATGTTTGACCTGGTTTCAAACAATAGGTTCATGTCTGACTCGAAGTTTAGGTTCATGTTTGACCTGGTTTCAAACAACGGGTTCATGTCTGACTCGAAGTTTAGGGTCATGTTTGACCTGGTTTCAAACGACGGGTTCATGTCTGACTCGAAGCTTAGTTTCATGTTTGACCTGAGTTCCAACAACGGGTTCACGTCTGACTCGAAGTTTAGGTTCATGTTTGACCTGGTTTCAAACAACGGGTTCATATCTGACTCAAAGTTTAGGTTGATGTTTGACCTGGTTTCAAACAACGGGTTCATATCTGACTCAAAGTTTAGGTTCATGTTTGACCTGGTTTCAAACAACGGGTTCATGTCTTACTCGAAGTTTAGGTTCATGTTTGACCTTGTTTCAAACAACGGGTTCATGTCTGACTCGAAGTTTAGGTTCATGTTTGACCTGGTTTCAAACAACGGGTTCATGTCTGACTCGAAGTTTAAGTTCATGTTTGACCTGGCTTCAAATGACGGGTTCATGTCTGACTCGACGTTTAGGATCATGTTTGACCTGGTTTCAAACAACGGGTTCATGTCTGACTCGAAGTTTAGGTTCATGTTTGACCTTTTTTCAAACGACGGGGTCATGTCTGACTCGATGTTTAGATTCGTGTTTGACCTGGTTTCAAACAATGGGTTCATGTCTGACTCGAAGTTTAGGTTCATGTTTGACCTAGTTTCAAACAACGGGTTCATGTTTGATTCGAAGTTTAGGTTCATGTTTGACCTGGTGTCAAACAACGGGTTCATGTCTGACTCGAAGTTTAGTTTCATGTTTGACCTGAGTTCCAACAACGGGTTCATGTCTGACTCGAAGTTTAGGTTCATGTTTGACCTGGTTTCAAATAACGGGTTCATGTCTGACTCGAAGTTTAGGTTCATGTTTGAAATGGTTTCAAATGACTGGTTCATGTCTGACTTGATGTTTAGGTTCATGTTTGACCTGGTTTCAATCAACGGGTTCATGTCTGACTCGAAGTTTAGGTTCATGTTTGACCTAGTTTCAAACAACGGGTTCATGTCTCACTCGAAGTTTAGGTTCATGTTTGACCTGGTTTCAAACAACGGGTTCATGTCTGACTCGAAGTTTAAGTTCATGTTTGACCTGGCTTCAAATGACGGGTTCATGTCTGACTCGACGTTTAGGATCATGTTTGACCTGGTTTCAAACAACGGGTTCATGTCTGACTCGAAGTTTAGGTTCATGTTTGACCTTGTTTCAAACGACGGGTTCATGTCTGACTCGATATTTAGGTTCATGTTTGACCTGGTTTCAAACAATGGGTTCATGTCTGACTCGAAGGTTAGGTTCATGTTTGACCTAGTTTCAAACAACGGGTTGATGTTTGATTCGAAGTTTAGGTTCATGTTTGACCTGGTTTCAAACAACGGGTTCATGTCTGACTCGAAGTTTAGTTTCATGTTTGACCTGAGTTCCAACAACGGGTTCATGTCTGACTCGAAGTTTAGGTTCATGTTTGACCTGGTTTCAAACAACGGGTTCATGTCTGACTCGAAGTTTAGGTTCATGTTTGACCTGGTTTCAAACGACGGGTTCATGTCTGACTTGATGTTTAGGTTCATGTTTGACCTGGTTTCAATCAACGGGTTCATGTCTGACTCGAAGTTTAGGTTCATGTTTTACCTAGTTTCAAACAACGGGTTCATGTCTGACTCGAAGTTTAGGTTCATGTTTGACCTGGTTTCAAACAACGGGTTCATGCCTGACTCGATGTTTAAGTTCATGTTTGACCTGGCTTCAAATGACGGGTTCATGTCTAACTCGAAGTTTAGGATCATGTTTGACCTGGTTTCAAACAACAGGTTCATGTTTGACCTAGTTTCAAACAACAGGTTCATGTCTGACTCGAAGTTTAGGTTCATGTTTGACCTGGTTTCAAATAACGGGTTCATGTCTGACTCGAAGTTTAGGGTCATGTTTGACCTGGTTTCAAACGAAGGGTTCATGTCTGACTCGAAGCTTAGTTTCATGTTTGACCTGAGTTCCAACAACGGGTTCACGTCTGACTCGAAGTTTAGGTTCATGTTTGACCTGGTTTCAAACAACGGGTTCATATCTGACTCAAAGTTTAGGTTGATGTTTGACCTGGTTTCAAACAACGGGTTCATATCTGACTCAAGGTTTAGGTTCATGTTTGACCTGGTTTCAAACAACGGGTTCATGTCTTACTCGAAGTTTAGGTTCATGTTTGACCTAGTTTCAAACAACGGGTTCATGTCTGACTCGAAGTTTAGGTTCATGTTTGACCTGGTTTCAAACAACGGGTTCATGTCTGACTCGAAGTTTAAGTTCATGTTTGACCTGGCTTCAAATGACGGGTTCATGTCTGACTCGACGTTTAGGATCATGTTTGACCTGGTTTCAAACAACGGGTTCATGTCTGACTCGAAGTTTAGGTTCATGTTTGACCTTTTTTCAAACGACGGGTTCATGTCTGACTCGATGTTTAGATTCATGTTTGACCTGGTTTCAAACAATGGGTTCATGTCTGACTCGAAGTTTAGGTTCATGTTTGACCTAGTTTCAAACAACGGGTTCATGTTTGATTCGAAGTTTAGGTTCATGTTTGACCTGGTTTCAAACAACGGGTTCATGTCTGACTCGAAGTTTAGTTTCATGTTTGACCTGAGTTCCAACAACGGGTTCATGTCTGACTCGAAGTTTAGGTTCATGTTTGACCTGGTTTCAAACAACGGGTTCATGTCTGACTCGAAGTTTAGGTTCATGTTTGACCTGGTTTCAAACGACGGGTTCATGTCTGACTTGATGTTTAGGTTCATGTTTGACCTGGTTTCAATCAACGGGTTCATGTCTGACTCGAAGTTTAGGTTCTTGTTTTACCTAGTTTCAAACAACTGGTTCATGTCTGACTCGAAGTTTAGGTTCATGTTTGACCTGGTTTCAAACAACGGGTTCATGTCTGACTCGAAGTTTAAGTTCATGTTTGACCTGGCTTCAAATGACGGGTTCATGTCTAACTCGAAGTTTAGGTTCATGTTTGACCTGGTTTCAAACAATAGGTTCATGTCTGACTCGAAGTTTAGGTTCATGTTTGACCTGGTTTCAAACAACGGGTTCATGTCTGACTCGAAGTTTAGGGTCATGTTTGACCTGGTTTCAAACGACGGGTTCATGTCTGACTCGAAGCTTAGTTTCATGTTTGACCTGAGTTCCAACAACGGGTTCACGTCTGACTCGAAGTTTAGGTTCATGTTTGACCTGGTTTCAAACAACGGGTTCATATCTGACTCAAAGTTTAGGTTGATGTTTGACCTGGTTTCAAACAACGGGTTCATATCTGACTCAAAGTTTAGGTTCATGTTTGACCTGGTTTCAAACAACGGGTTCATGTCTTACTCGAAGTTTAGGTTCATGTTTGACCTAGTTTCAAACAACGGGTTCATGTCTGACTCGAAGTTTAGGTTCATGTTTGACCTGGTTTCAAACAACGGGTTCATGTCTGACTCGAAGTTTAAGTTCATGTTTGACCTGGCTTCAAATGACGGGTTCATGTCTGACTCGACGTTTAGGATCATGTTTGACCTGGTTTCAAACAACGGGTTCATGTCTGACTCGAAGTTTAGGTTCATGTTTGACCTTTTTTCAAACGACGGGGTCATGTCTGACTCGATGTTTAGATTCGTGTTTGACCTGGTTTCAAACAATGGGTTCATGTCTGACTCGAAGTTTAGCTTCATGTTTGACCTAGTTTCAAACAACGGGTTCATGTTTGATTCGAAGTTTAGGTTCATGTTTGACCTGGTGTCAAACAACGGGTTCATGTCTGACTCGAAGTTTAGTTTCATGTTTGACCTGAGTTCCAACAACGGGTTCATGTCTGACTCGAAGTTTAGGTTCATGTTTGACCTGGTTTCAAATAACGGGTTCATGTCTGACTCGAAGTTTAGGTTCATGTTTGAAATGGTTTCAAATGACTGGTTCATGTCTGACTTGATGTTTAGGTTCATGTTTGACCTGGTTTCAATCAACGGGTTCATGTCTGACTCGAAGTTTAGGTTCATGTTTTACCTTGTTTCAAACAACGGGTTCATGTCTGACTCGAAGTTTAAGTTCATGTTTGACCTGGCTTCAAATGACGGGTTCATGTCTAACTCGAAGTTTAGGTTCATGTTTAACCTGGTTTCAAACAACAGGTTCATGTCTGACTCGAAGTTTATGTTCATGTTTGACCTGCTTTCAAACAACGGGTTCATGTCTGACTCGAAGTTTAGGTTCAGGTTTGACCTGGTTTCAAACGAAGGGTTCATGTCTGACTCGAAGCTTAGGTTCATGTTTGAGCTGGTTCAAATGACGAGTTCATGTCTGACTCGAAGTTTAGGTTCATGTTTGACCTGGTTTCAAACAACGGGTTCATGTCTGACTCAAAGTTTAGTTTCATGTTTGACCTGAGTTCCAACAACGGGTTCATGTCTGACTCAAAGTTTAGGTTCATGTTTGACCTGGTTTCAAACAACGGGTTCATGTCTGACTCGAAGTTTAGTTTCATGTTTGACCTGAGTTCCAACAACGGGTTCATGTCTGACTCGAAGTTTTGGTTCATGTTTGACCTGGTTTCAAACAATGGGTTCATGTCTGACTCGAAGTTTAGTTTCATGTTTGACCTGAGTTCCAACAACCAGTTCATGTCTGACTCGAAGTTTAGGTTCATGTTTGACCTGGTTTTAAACAACGGGTTCATGTCTGACACGAAGTTTAGTTTCATGTTTGACCTGAGTTCCAACAACGGGTTCATTTCTGACTTGAAGTTTAGGTTCATGTTTGACCTGGTTTCAAACAACGGGTTCATGTCTGACTCGAAGTTTAGGTTCATGTTTGACCTGGTTTCAAACACCGGGTTCTTGACTGACTTGAAGTTTAGCTTCATGTTTCACCTGGTTTCAAACAACGGGTTCATGTCTGACTCGAAGTTTAGGTTCATATTTGACCTATTTTCTAACGACGGGTTCATGTCTGACTCGAAGTTTAGGTTCATGTTTGACCTGGTTTCTAACGACGGGTTCATGTCAAACTCGATGTTTAGGATCATGTTTGACCTGGTTTCAAACAACGGGTTCATGTTTGACTCGAAGTTTAGGTTCATGTTTGACCTGGTTTTAAACGACGGGTTCATGTCTGACTTGATGTTTAGGTTCATGTTTGACCTGGTTTCAAACAACGGGTTCATGTCTGACTCGAAGTTTAGGTTCATGTTTGACCTAGTTTCAAACAACGGGTTCATGTCTGACTCGAAGTTTAGGTTCATGTTTGACCGGGTTTCAAACAACGGGTTCATGACTGACTCGATGTTTAGGTTCATGTTTGACCTGGTTTCAAACAACGGGTTCATGGCTGACTCGAAGTTTAGGTTCATGTTTGACCTGGTTTCAAACAACGGGTTCTTGACTGACTCAAAGTTTAGGTTCATGTTTCACCTGGTTTCAAACAACGGGTTCATGTCCGACTCGAAGTTTAGGTTCATGTTTAACCTGTTTTCTAACGACGGGTTCATGTCTGACTCGAAGTTTAGGTTTATGCTTGACATGGTTTCAAACGACGGGTTCAAGTCTGACTCAAAGTTTAGGTTCATGTTTGACTAGAAGTCCAGGTTCATGTTTGACCTGGTTTCAAACAACGGGTTCATGTCTGACTCGAAGTTTAGGTTCATGTTTGACTTGAGTTCAAACAACGGGTTCATGTTTGACCTAGTTTGAAACAACGGGTTCGTGTCTGACTCGATGTTTAGGATCATGTTTGACCTGGTTTCAAACAACGGGTTCATGTCTGACTCGAAGTTTAGCTTCATGTTTGACCTAGTTTCAAACAACGGGTTCATGTTTGATTCGAAGTTTAGGTTCATGTTTGACCTGGTGTCAAACAACGGGTTCATGTCTGACTCGAAGTTTAGTTTCATGTTTGACCTGAGTTCCAACAACGGGTTCATGTCTGACTCGAAGTTTAGGTTCATGTTTGACCTGGTTTCAAATAACGGGTTCATGTCTGACTCGAAGTTTAGGTTCATGTTTGAAATGGTTTCAAATGACTGGTTCATGTCTGACTTGATGTTTAGGTTCATGTTTGACCTGGTTTCAATCAACGGGTTCATGTCTGACTCGAAGTTTAGGTTCATGTTTTACCTTGTTTCAAACAACGGGTTCATGTCTGACTCGAAGTTTAAGTTCATGTTTGACCTGGCTTCAAATGACGGGTTCATGTCTAACTCGAAGTTTAGGTTCATGTTTAACCTGGTTTCAAACAACAGGTTCATGTCTGACTCGAAGTTTATGTTCATGTTTGACCTGCTTTCAAACAACGGGTTCATGTCTGACTCGAAGTTTAGGTTCAGGTTTGACCTGGTTTCAAACGAAGGGTTCATGTCTGACTCGAAGCTTAGGTTCATGTTTGAGCTGGTTCAAATGACGAGTTCATGTCTGACTCGAAGTTTAGGTTCATGTTTGACCTGGTTTCAAACAACGGGTTCATGTCTGACTCAAAGTTTAGTTTCATGTTTGACCTGAGTTCCAACAACGGGTTCATGTCTGACTCAAAGTTTAGGTTCATGTTTGACCTGGTTTCAAACAACGGGTTCATGTCTGACTCGAAGTTTAGTTTCATGTTTGACCTGAGTTCCAACAACGGGTTCATGTCTGACTCGAAGTTTTGGTTCATGTTTGACCTGGTTTCAAACAATGGGTTCATGTCTGACTCGAAGTTTAGTTTCATGTTTGACCTGAGTTCCAACAACCAGTTCATGTCTGACTCGAAGTTTAGGTTCATGTTTGACCTGGTTTTAAACAACGGGTTCATGTCTGACACGAAGTTTAGTTTCATGTTTGACCTGAGTTCCAACAACGGGTTCATTTCTGACTTGAAGTTTAGGTTCATGTTTGACCTGGTTTCAAACAACGGGTTCATGTCTGACTCGAAGTTTAGGTTCATGTTTGACCTGGTTTCAAACACCGGGTTCTTGACTGACTTGAAGTTTAGCTTCATGTTTCACCTGGTTTCAAACAACGGGTTCATGTCTGACTCGAAGTTTAGGTTCATGTTTGACCTATTTTCTAACGACGGGTTCATGTCTGACTCGAAGTTTAGGTTTATGCTTGACATGGTTTCAAACGACGGGTTCAAGTCTGACTCAAATTTTAGGTTCATGTTAGACCTGGTTCAAACGACGGGTTAATGTCTGACTAGAAGTCCAGGTTCATGTTTGACTTGGTTTCAAACAACGGGTTCATGTCTGACTCGAAGTTTAGGTTCATGTTTGACTTGAGTTCAAACAACGGGTTCATGTCTGACTCGAAGCTTAGGTTCATGTTTGACCTGGTTTCAAACAACGGGTTCATGTCTGACTCGATGTTTAGGTTCATGTTTGACCTGGTTTCAAACAACGGGTTCATGTTTGACTCGAAGTTTAGGTTCTTGTTTGACCTGGTTTCAAACAACGGGTTCATGTCTGACTCGAAGTTTCGGTTCATATTTGACCTGGTTTCAAACAACGGGTTCATGTCTGACTCTAAGTTTAGGTTCATGTTTGACCTGGTTTCTAACGACGGGTTCATGTCAAACTCGATGTTTAGGATCATGTTTGACCTGGTTTCAAACAACGGGTTCATGTTTGACTCGAAGTTTAGGTTCATGTTTGACCTGGTTTTAAACGACGGGTTCATGTCTGACTTGATGTTTAGGTTCATGTTTGACCTGGTTTCAAACAACGGGTTCATGTCTGACTCGAAGTTTAGGTTCATGTTTGACCTAGTTTCAAACAACGGGTTCATGTCTGACTCGAAGTTTAGGTTCATGTTTGACCGGGTTTCAAACAACGGGTTCATGACTGACTCGATGTTTAGGTTCATGTTTGACCTGGTTTCAAACAACGGGTTCATGGCTGACTCGAAGTTTAGGTTCATGTTTGACCTGGTTTCAAACAACGGGTTCTTGACTGACTCAAAGTTTAGGTTCATGTTTCACCTGGTTTCAAACAACGGGTTCATGTCCGACTCGAAGTTTAGGTTCATGTTTAACCTGTTTTCTAACGACGGGTTCATGTCTGACTCGAAGTTTAGGTTTATGCTTGACATGGTTTCAAACGACGGGTTCAAGTCTGACTCAAAGTTTAGGTTCATGTTTGACTAGAAGTCCAGGTTCATGTTTGACCTGGTTTCAAACAACGGGTTCATGTCTGACTCGAAGTTTAGGTTCATGTTTGACTTGAGTTCAAACAACGGGTTCATGTTTGACCTAGTTTGAAACAACGGGTTCGTGTCTGACTCGATGTTTAGGATCATGTTTGACCTGGTTTCAAACAACGGGTTCATGTCTGACTCGAAATTTAGGTTCATGTTTGACCTTGTTTCAAACGACGGGTTCATGTCTGACTCGATGTTTAGGTTCATGTTTGACCTGGTTTCAAACAAGGGGTTCATGTCTGACTCGAAGTTTAAGTTCATGTTTGACCTGGCTTCAAATGACGGGTTCATGTCTAACTCGAAGTTTAGGTTCATGTTTGACCTGGTTTCAAACAACAGGTTCATGTCTGACTCGAAGTTTAGGTTCATGTTTGACCTGGTTTCAAACAACGGGTTCATGTCTGACTCGAAGTTTAGGTTCATGTTTGACCTGGTTTCAAACGACGGGTTCATGTCTGACTCGAAGCTTAGTTTCATGTTTGACCTGAGTTCCAACAACGGGTTCACGTCTGACTCGAAGTTTAGGTTCATGTTTGACCTGGTTTCAAACAACGGGTTCATATCTGACTCAAGGTTTAGGTTGATGTTTGACCTGGTTTCAAACAACGGGTTCATATCTGACTCAAAGTTTAGGTTCATGTTTGACCTGGTTTCAAACAACGGGTTCATGTCTTACTCGAAGTTTAGGTTCATGTTTGACCTAGTTTCAAACAACGGGTTCATGTCTGACTCGAAGTTTAGGTTCATGTTTGACCTGGTTTCAAACAACGGGTTCATGTCTGACTCGAAGTTTAAGTTCATGTTTGACCTGGCTTCAAATGACGGGTTCATGTCTGACTCGACGTTTAGGATCATGTTTGACCTGGTTTCAAACAACGGGTTCATGTCTGACTCGAAGTTTAGGTTCATGTTTGACCTTTTTTCAAACGACGGGTTCATGTCTGACTCGATGTTTAGGTTCATGTTTGACCTGGTTTCAAAAAATGGTTCATGGCTGACTCGAAGTTTAGGTTCATGTTTGACCTAGTTTCAAACAACGGGTTCATGTTTGATTCGAAGTTTAGGTTCATGTTTGACCTGGTTTCAAACAACGGGTTCATGTCTGACTCGAAGTTTAGTTTCATGTTTGACCTGAGTTCCAACAACGGGTTCATGTCTGACTCGAAGTTTAGGTTCATGTTTGACCTGGTTTCAAATAACGGGTTCATGTCTGACTCGAAGTTTAGGTTCATGTTTGAAATGGTTTCAAATGACGGGTTCATGTCTGACTTGATGTTTAGGTTCATGTTTGACCTGTTTTCAATCAACGGCTTCATGTCTGACTCGAAGTTTAGGTTCATGTTTTACCTTGTTTCAAACAACGGGTTCATGTCTGACTCGAAGTTTAGGTTCATGTTTGACCTGGTTTCAAACAACGGGTTCATGTCTGACTCGATGTTTAGGTTCATGTTTGACCTGGTTTCAAACAACGGGTTCATGTTTGACTCGAAGTTTAGGTTCTTGTTTGACCTGGTTTCAAACAACGGGTTCATGTCTGACTCGAAGTTTCGGTTCATATTTGACCTGGTTTCAAACAACGGGTTCATGTCTGACTCTAAGTTTAGGTTCATGTTTGACCTGGTTTCTAACGACGGGTTCATGTCAAACTCGATGTTTAGGATCATGTTTGACCTGGTTTCAAACAACGGGTTCATGTTTGACTCGAAGTTTAGGTTCATGTTTGACCTGGTTTTAAACGACGGGTTCATGTCTGACTTGATGTTTAGGTTCATGTTTGACCTGGTTTCAAACAACGGGTTCATGTCTGACTCGAAGTTTAGGTTCATGTTTGACCTAGTTTCAAACAACGGGTTCATGTCTGACTCGAAGTTTAGGTTCATGTTTGACCGGGTTTCAAACAACGGGTTCATGACTGACTCGATGTTTAGGTTCATGTTTGACCTGGTTTCAAACAACGGGTTCATGGCTGACTCGAAGTTTAGGTTCATGTTTGACCTGGTTTCAAACAACGGGTTCTTGACTGACTCAAAGTTTAGGTTCATGTTTCACCTGGTTTCAAACAACGGGTTCATGTCCGACTCGAAGTTTAGGTTCATGTTTAACCTGTTTTCTAACGACGGGTTCATGTCTGACTCGAAGTTTAGGTTTATGCTTGACATGGTTTCAAACGACGGGTTCAAGTCTGACTCAAAGTTTAGGTTCATGTTTGACTAGAAGTCCAGGTTCATGTTTGACCTGGTTTCAAACAACGGGTTCATGTCTGACTCGAAGTTTAGGTTCATGTTTGACTTGAGTTCAAACAACGGGTTCATGTTTGACCTAGTTTGAAACAACGGGTTCGTGTCTGACTCGATGTTTAGGATCATGTTTGACCTGGTTTCAAACAACGGGTTCATGTCTGACTCGAAATTTAGGTTCATGTTTGACCTTGTTTCAAACGACGGGTTCATGTCTGACTCGATGTTTAGGTTCATGTTTGACCTGGTTTCAAACAAGGGGTTCATGTCTGACTCGAAGTTTAAGTTCATGTTTGACCTGGCTTCAAATGACGGGTTCATGTCTAACTCGAAGTTTAGGTTCATGTTTGACCTGGTTTCAAACAACAGGTTCATGTCTGACTCGAAGTTTAGGTTCATGTTTGACCTGGTTTCAAACAACGGGTTCATGTCTGACTCGAAGTTTAGGTTCATGTTTGACCTGGTTTCAAACGACGGGTTCATGTCTGACTCGAAGCTTAGTTTCATGTTTGACCTGAGTTCCAACAACGGGTTCACGTCTGACTCGAAGTTTAGGTTCATGTTTGACCTGGTTTCAAACAACGGGTTCATATCTGACTCAAGGTTTAGGTTGATGTTTGACCTGGTTTCAAACAACGGGTTCATATCTGACTCAAAGTTTAGGTTCATGTTTGACCTGGTTTCAAACAACGGGTTCATGTCTTACTCGAAGTTTAGGTTCATGTTTGACCTAGTTTCAAACAACGGGTTCATGTCTGACTCGAAGTTTAGGTTCATGTTTGACCTGGTTTCAAACAACGGGTTCATGTCTGACTCGAAGTTTAAGTTCATGTTTGACCTGGCTTCAAATGACGGGTTCATGTCTGACTCGACGTTTAGGATCATGTTTGACCTGGTTTCAAACAACGGGTTCATGTCTGACTCGAAGTTTAGGTTCATGTTTGACCTTTTTTCAAACGACGGGTTCATGTCTGACTCGATGTTTAGGTTCATGTTTGACCTGGTTTCAAAAAATGGTTCATGGCTGACTCGAAGTTTAGGTTCATGTTTGACCTAGTTTCAAACAACGGGTTCATGTTTGATTCGAAGTTTAGGTTCATGTTTGACCTGGTTTCAAACAACGGGTTCATGTCTGACTCGAAGTTTAGTTTCATGTTTGACCTGAGTTCCAACAACGGGTTCATGTCTGACTCGAAGTTTAGGTTCATGTTTGACCTGGTTTCAAATAACGGGTTCATGTCTGACTCGAAGTTTAGGTTCATGTTTGAAATGGTTTCAAATGACGGGTTCATGTCTGACTTGATGTTTAGGTTCATGTTTGACCTGTTTTCAATCAACGGCTTCATGTCTGACTCGAAGTTTAGGTTCATGTTTTACCTTGTTTCAAACAACGGGTTCATGTCTGACTCGAAGTTTAGGTTCATGTTTGACCTGGTTTCAAACAACGGGTTCATGTCTGACTCGAAGTTTAAGTTCATGTTTGACCTGGCTTCAAATGACGGGTTCATGTCTAACTCGAAGTTTAGGTTCATGTTTAACCTGGTTTCAAACAACAGGTTCATGTCTGACTCGATGTTTAGGTTCATGTTTGACCTGCTTTCAAACAACGGGTTCATGTCTGACTCGAAGTTTAGGTTCAGGTTTGACCTGGTTTCAAACGACGGGTTCATGTCTGACTCGAAGCTTAGGTTCATGTTTGAGCTGGTTCAAATGACGAGTTCATGTCTGACTCGAAGTTTAGGTTCATGTTTGACCTGGTTTCAAACAACGGGTTCATGTCTGACTCAAAGTTTAGTTTCATGTTTGACCTGAGTTCCAACAACGGGTTCATGTCTGACTCAAAGTTTAGGTTCATGTTTGACCTGGTTTCAAACAACGGGTTCATGTCTGACTCGAAGTTTAGTTTCATGTTTGACCTGAGTTCCAACAACGGGTTCATGTCAGACTCGAAGTTTTGGTTCATGTTTGACCTGGTTTCAAACAATGGGTTCATGTCTGACTCGAAGTTTAGTTTCATGTTTGACCTGAGTTCCAACAACCAGTTCATGTCTGACTCGAAGTTTAGGTTCATGTTTGACCTGGTTTCAAACAACGGGTTCATGTCTGACACGAAGGTTAGTTTCATGTTTGACCTGAGTTCCAACAACGGGTTCATTTCTGACTTGAAGTTTAGGTTCATGTTTGACCTGGTTTCAAACAACGGGTTCATGTCTGACTCGAAGTTTAGGTTCATGTTTGACCTGGTTTCAAACGACGGGTTCAAGTCTGACTCAAATTTTAGGTTCATGTTAGACCTGGTTCAAACGACGGGTTAATGTCTGACTAGAAGTCCAGGTTCATGTTTGACTTGGTTTCAAACAACGGGTTCATGTCTGACTCGAAGTTTAGGTTCATGTTTGACTTGAGTTCAAACAACGGGTTCATGTCTGACTCGAAGCTTAGGTTCATGTTTGACCTGGTTTCAAACAACGGGTTCATGTCTGACTCGATGTTTAGGTTCATGTTTGACCTGGTTTCAAACAACGGGTTCATGTTTGACTCGAAGTTTAGGTTCTTGTTTGACCTGGTTTCAAACAACGGGTTCATGTCTGACTCGAAGTTTCGGTTCATATTTGACCTGGTTTCAAACAACGGGTTCATGTCTGACTCTAAGTTTAGGTTCATGTTTGACCTGGTTTCTAACGACGGGTTCATGTCAAACTCGATGTTTAGGATCATGTTTGACCTGGTTTCAAACAACGGGTTCATGTTTGACTCGAAGTTTAGGTTCATGTTTGACCTGGTTTCAAACGACGGGTTCATGTCTGACTTGATGTTTAGGTTCATGTTTGACCTGGTTTCAAACAACGGGTTCATGTCTGACTCGAAGTTTAGGTTCATGTTTGACCTAGTTTCAAACAACGGGTTCATGTCTGACTCGAAGTTTAGGTTCATGTTTGACCGGGTTTCAAACAACGGGTTCATGACTGACTCAATGTTTAGGTTCATGTTTGACCTGGTTTCAAACAACGGGTTCATGTCTGACTCGAAGTTTAGGTTCATGTTTGACCTGGTTTCAAACAACGGGTTCTTGACTGACTCAAAGTTTAGGTTTATGTTTCACCGGGTTTCAAACAACGGGTTCATGTCCGACTCGAAGTTTAGGTTCATGTTTAACCTGTTTTCTAACGACGGGTTCATGTCTGAATCGAAGTTTAGGTTTATGCTTGACATGGTTTCAAACGACGGGTTCAAGTCTGACTCAAAGTTTAGGTTCATGTTTGACCTGGTTCAAACGACGGGTTCATGTTTGACTAGAAGTCCAGGTTCATGTTTGACCTGGTTTCAAACAATGGGTTCATGTCTGACTCGAAGTTTAGGTTCATGTTTGACTTGAGTTCAAACAACGGGTTCATGTCTGACTCGAAGTTTAGGTTCATGTTTGACCTAGTTTGAAACAACGGGTTCGTGTCTGACTCGATGTTTAGGATCATGTTTAACCTGGTTTCAAACAACGGGTTCATGTCTGACTCGAAGTTTAGGTTCATGTTTGACCTTGTTTCAAACGACGGGTTCATGTCTGACTCGATGTTTAGGTTCATGTTTGACCTGGTTTCAAACAATGGGTTCATGTCTGACTCGAAGTTTAGGTTCATGTTTGACCTAGTTTCAAACAACGGGTTCATCTTTGATTCGAAGTTTAGGTTCATGTTTGACCTGGTTTCAAACAACGGGTTCATGTCTGACTCGAAGTTTAGTTTCATGTTTGACCTGAGTTCCAACAACGGGTTCATGTCTGACTCGAAGTTTAGGTTCATGTTTGACCTGGTTTCAAACAACGGGTTCATGTCAGACTCGAAGTTTAGGTTCATGTTTGACCTGGTTTCAAACAACAGGTTCATGTCTGACTCGAAGTTTAGTTTCATGTTTGACCTGAGTTCCAACAACGGGTTCATGTCTGACTCGAAGTTTAGGTTCATGTTTGACCTGGTTTCAAACAACGGGTTCATGTCTGACTCGAAGTTTAGTTTCATGTTTGACCTGAGTTCCAACAACGGGTTCATGTCTGACTCGAAGTTTAGGTTCATGTTTGACCTGGTTTCAAACAACGGGTTCATGTCTGACTCGAAGTTTAGTTTCATGTTTGACCTGAGTTCCAACAACGGGTTCATGTCTGACTCGAAGTTTAGGTTCATGTTTGACCTGGTTTCAAATAACGGGTTCATGTCTGACTCGAAGTTTAGGTTCATGTTTGAAATGGTTTCAAATGACGGGTTCATGTCTGACTTGATGTTTAGGTTCATGTTTGACCTGGTTTCAATCAACGGCTTCATGTCTGACTCGAAGTTTAAGTTCATGTTTTACCTTGTTTCAAACAACGGGTTCATGTCTGACTCGAAGTTTAGGTTCATGTTTGACCTGGTTTCAAACAACGGGTTCATGTCTGACTCGAAGTTTAAGTTCATGTTTGACCTGGCTTCAAATGACGGGTTCATGTCTAACTCGAAGTTTAGGTTCATGTTTAACCTGGTTTCAAACAACAGGTTCATGTCTGACTCGAAGTTTAGGTTCATGTTTGACCTGCTTTCAAACAACGGGTTCATGTCTGACTCGAAGTTTAGGTTCAGGTTTGACCTGGTTTCAAACGACGGGTTCATGTCTGACTCGAAGCTTAGGTTCATGTTTGAGCTGGTTCAAATGACGAGTTCATGTCTGACTCGAAGTTTCGGTTCATGTTTGACCTGGTTTCAAACAACGGGTTCATGTCTGACTCAAAGTTTAGTTTCATGTTTGACCTGAGTTCCAACAACGGGTTCATGTCTGACTCAAAGTTTAGGTTCATGTTTGACCTGGTTTCAAACAACGGGTTCATGTCTGACTCGAAGTTTAGTTTCATGTTTGACCTGAGTTCCAACAACGGGTTCATGTCAGACTCGAAGTTTTGGTTCATGTTTGACCTGGTTTCAAACAATGGGTTCATGTCTGACTCGAAGTTTAGTTTCATGTTTGACCTGAGTTCCAACAACCAGTTCATGTCTGACTCGAAGTTTAGGTTCATGTTTGACCTGGTTTCAAACAACGGGTTCATGTCTGACTCGAAGTTTAGTTTCATGTTTGACCTGAGTTCCAACAACGGGTTCATGTCTGACTCGAAGTTTAGGTTCATGTTTGACCTGGTTTCAAACAACGGGTTCATGTCTGACTCGAAGTTTAGTTTCATGTTTGACCTGAGTTCCAACAACGGGTTCATGTCTGACTCGAAGTTTAGGTTCATGTTTGACCTGGTTTCAAACAACGGGTTCATGTCTGACTCGAAGTTTAGTTTCATGTTTGACCTGAGTTCCAACAACGGGTTCATGTCTGACTCGAAGTTTAGGTTCATGTTTGACCTGGTTTCAAATAACGGGTTCATGTCTGACTCGAAGTTTAGGTTCATGTTTGAAATGGTTTCAAATGACGGGTTCATGTCTGACTTGATGTTTAGGTTCATGTTTGACCTGGTTTCAATCAACGGCTTCATGTCTGACTCGAAGTTTAAGTTCATGTTTTACCTTGTTTCAAACAACGGGTTCATGTCTGACTCGAAGTTTAGGTTCATGTTTGACCTGGTTTCAAACAACGGGTTCATGTCTGACTCGAAGTTTAAGTTCATGTTTGACCTGGCTTCAAATGACGGGTTCATGTCTAACTCGAAGTTTAGGTTCATGTTTAACCTGGTTTCAAACAACAGGTTCATGTCTGACTCGAAGTTTAGGTTCATGTTTGACCTGCTTTCAAACAACGGGTTCATGTCTGACTCGAAGTTTAGGTTCAGGTTTGACCTGGTTTCAAACGACGGGTTCATGTCTGACTCGAAGCTTAGGTTCATGTTTGAGCTGGTTCAAATGACGAGTTCATGTCTGACTCGAAGTTTAGGTTCATGTTTGACCTGGTTTCAAACAACGGGTTCATGTCTGACTCAAAGTTTAGTTTCATGTTTGACCTGAGTTCCAACAACGGGTTCATGTCTGACTCAAAGTTTAGGTTCATGTTTGACCTGGTTTCAAACAACGGGTTCATGTCTGACTCGAAGTTTAGTTTCATGTTTGACCTGAGTTCCAACAACGGGTTCATGTCAGACTCGAAGTTTTGGTTCATGTTTGACCTGGTTTCAAACAATGGGTTCATGTCTGACTCGAAGTTTAGTTTCATGTTTGACCTGAGTTCCAACAACCAGTTCATGTCTGACTCGAAGTTTAGGTTCATGTTTGACCTGGTTTCAAACAACGGGTTCATGTCTGACACGAAGGTTAGTTTCATGTTTGACCTGAGTTCCAACAACGGGTTCATTTCTGACTTGAAGTTTAGGTTCATGTTTGACCTGGATTCAAACAACGGGTTCATGTCTGACTCGAAGTTTAGGTTCATGTTTGACCTGGTTTCAAACACCGGGTTCTTGACTGACTCGAAGTTTAGCTTCATGTTTCACCTGGTTTCAAACAACGGGTTCATGTCTGACTTGAAGTTTAGGTTCATGTTTGACCTGTTTTCTAACGACGGGTTCATGTCTGACTCGAAGTTTAGGTTTATGCTTGACATGGTTTCAAACGACGGGTTCAAGTCTGACTCAAATTTTAGGTTCATGTTAGACCTGGTTCAAACGACGGGTTAATGTCTGACTAGAAGTCCAGGTTCATGTTTGACTTGGTTTCAAACAACGGGTTCATGTCTGACTCGAAGTTTAGGTTCATGTTTGACTTGAGTTCAAACAACGGGTTCATGTCTGACTCGAAGCTTAGGTTCATGTTTGACCTGGTTTCAAACAACGGGTTCATGTCTGACTCGATGTTTAGGTTCATGTTTGACCTGGTTTCAAACAACGGGTTCATGTTTGACTCGAAGTTTAGGTTCTTGTTTGACCTGGTTTCAAACAACGGGTTCATGTCTGACTCGATGTTTAGGTTCATGTTTGACCTGGTTTCAAACAACGGGTTCATGTTTGATTCGAAGTTTAGGTTCTTGTTTGACCTGGTTTCAAACAACGGGTTCATGTCTTACTCGAAGTTTCGGTTCATATTTGACCTGGTTTCAAACAACGGGTTCATGTCTGACTCTATGTTTAGGTTCATGTTTGACTTAGTTTCTAACGACGGGTTCATGTCAAACTCGATGTTTAGGATCATGTGTGACCTGGTTTCAAACAACGGGTTCATGTTTGACTCGAAGTTTAGGTTCATGTTTGACCTGGTTTCAAACGACGGGTTCATGTCTGACTTGATGTTTAGGTTCATGTTTGACCTGGTTTCAAACAACGGGTTCATGTCTGACTCGAAGTTTAGGTTCATGTTTGACCTAGTTTCAAACAACGGGTTCATGTCTGACTCGAAGTTTAGGTTCATGTTTGACCGGGTTTCAAACAACGGGTTCATGACTGACTCGATGTTTAGGTTCATGTTTGACCTGGTTTCAAACAACGGGTTCATGTCTGACTCGAAGTTTAGGTTCATGTTTGACCTGGTTTCAAACAACGGGTTCTTGACTGACTCAAAGTTTAGGTTTATGTTTCACCGGGTTTCAAACAACGGGTTCATGTCCGACTCGAAGTTTAGGTTCATGTTTAACCTGTTTTCTAACGACGGGTTCATGTCTGACTCGAAGTTTAGGTTTATGCTTGACATGGTTTCAAACGACGGGTTCAAGTCTGACTCAAAGTTTAGGTTCATGTTTGACCTGGTTCAAACGACGGGTTCATGTTTGACTAGAAGTCCAGGTTCATGTTTGACCTGGTTTCAAACAATGGGTTCATGTCTGACTCGAAGTTTAGGTTCATGTTTGACTTGAGTTCAAACAACGGGTTCATGTCTGACTCGAAGTTTAGGTTCATGTTTGACCTAGTTTGAAACAACGGGTTCGTGTCTGACTCGATGTTTAGGATCATGTTTAACCTGGTTTCAAACAACGGGTTCATGTCTGACTCGAAGTTTAGGTTCATGTTTGACCTTGTTTCAAACGACGGGTTCATGTCTGACTCGATGTTTAGGTTCATGTTTGACCTGGTTTCAAACAATGGGTTCATGTCTGACTCGAAGTTTAGGTTCATGTTTGACCTAGTTTCAAACAACGGGTTCATCTTTGATTCGAAGTTTAGGTTCATGTTTGACCTGGTTTCAAACAACGGGTTCATGTCTGACTCGAAGTTTAGTTTCATGTTTGACCTGAGTTCCAACAACGGGTTCATGTCTGACTCGAAGTTTAGGTTCATGTTTGACCTGGTTTCAAACAACGGGTTCATGTCAGACTCGAAGTTTAGGTTCATGTTTGACCTGGTTTCAAACAACGGGTTCATGTCTGACTCGAAGTTTAGTTTCATGTTTGACCTGAGTTCCAACAACGGGTTCATGTCTGACTCGAAGTTTAGGTTCATGTTTGACCTGGTTTCAAACAACGGGTTCATGTCTGACTCGAAGTTTAGTTTCATGTTTGACCTGAGTTCCAACAACGGGTTCATGTCTGACTCGAAGTTTAGGTTCATGTTTGACCTGGTTTCAAACAACGGGTTCATGTCTGACTCGAAGTTTAGTTTCATGTTTGACCTGAGTTCCAACAACGGGTTCATGTCTGACTCGAAGTTTAGGTTCATGTTTGACCTGGTTTCAAATAACGGGTTCATGTCTGACTCGAAGTTTAGGTTCATGTTTGAAATGGTTTCAAATGACGGGTTCATGTCTGACTTGATGTTTAGGTTCATGTTTGACCTGGTTTCAATCAACGGCTTCATGTCTGACTCGAAGTTTAAGTTCATGTTTTACCTTGTTTCAAACAACGGGTTCATGTCTGACTCGAAGTTTAGGTTCATGTTTGACCTGGTTTCAAACAACGGGTTCATGTCTGACTCGAAGTTTAAGTTCATGTTAGACCTGGCTTCAAATGACGGGTTCATGTCTAACTCGAAGTTTAGGTTCATGTTTAACCTGGTTTCAAACAACAGGTTCATGTCTGACTCGAAGTTTAGGTTCATGTTTGACCTGCTTTCAAACAACGGGTTCATGTCTGACTCGAAGTTTAGGTTCAGGTTTGACCTGGTTTCAAACGACGGGTTCATGTCTGACTCGAAGCTTAGGTTCATGTTTGAGCTGGTTCAAATGACGAGTTCATGTCTGACTCGAAGTTTAGGTTCATGTTTGACCTGGTTTCAAACAACGGGTTCATGTCTGACTCAAAGTTTAGTTTCATGTTTGACCTGAGTTCCAACAACGTGTTCATGTCTGACTCAAAGTTTAGGTTCATGTTTGACCTGGTTTCAAACAACGGGTTCATGTCTGACTCGAAGTTTAGTTTCATGTTTGACCTGAGTTCCAACAACGGGTTCATGTCAGACTCGAAGTTTTGGTTCATGTTTGACCTGGTTTCAAACAATGGGTTCATGTCTGACTCGAAGTTTAGTTTCATGTTTGACCTGAGTTCCAACAACCAGTTCATGTCTGACTCGAAGTTTAGGTTCATGTTTGACCTGGTTTCAAACAACGGGTTCATGTCTGACACGAAGGTTAGTTTCATGTTTGACCTGAGTTCCAACAACGGGTTCATTTCTGACTTGAAGTTTAGGTTCATGTTTGACCTGGATTCAAACAACGGGTTCATGTCTGACTCGAAGTTTAGGTTCATGTTTGACCTGGTTTCAAACACCGGGTTCTTGACTGACTCGAAGTTTAGCTTCATGTTTCACCTGGTTTCAAACAACGGGTTCATGTCTGACTCGAAGTTTAGGTTCATGTTTGACCTGTTTTCTAACGACGGGTTCATGACTGACTCGAAGTTTAGGTTTATGCTTGACATGGTTTCAAACGACGGGTTCAAGTCTGACTCAAATTTTAGGTTCATGTTAGACCTGGTTCAAACGACGGGTTAATGTCTGACTAGAAGTCCAGGTTCATGTTTGACTTGGTTTCAAACAACGGGTTCATGTCTGACTCGAAGTTTAGGTTCATGTTTGACTTGAGTTCAAACAACGGGTTCATGTCTGACTCGAAGCTTAGGTTCATGTTTGACCTGGTTTCAAACAACGGGTTCATGTCTGACTCGATGTTTAGGTTCATGTTTGACCTGGTTTCAAACAACGGGTTCATGTTTGACTCGAAGTTTAGGTTCTTGTTTGACCTGGTTTCAAACAACGGGTTCATGTCTGACTCGAAGTTTCGGTTCATATTTGACCTGGTTTCAAACAACGGGTTCATGTCTGACTCTAAGTTTAGGTTCATGTTTGACCTGGTTTCTAACGACGGGTTCATGTCAAACTCGATGTTTAGGATCATGTGTGACCTGGTTTCAAACAACGGGTTCATGTTTGACTCGAAGTTTAGGTTCATGTTTGACCTGGTTTCAAACGACGGGTTCATGTCTGACTTGATGTTTAGGTTCATGTTTGACCTGGTTTCAAACAACGGGTTCATGTCTGACTCGAAGTTTAGGTTTATGTTTGACCTGCTTTCAAACAACGGGTTCATGTCTGACTCGAAGTTTAGGTTCAGGTTTGACCTGGTTTCAAACGACGGGTTCATGTCTGACTCGAAGCTTAGGTTCATGTTTGAGCTGGTTCAAATGACGAGTTCATGTCTGACTCGAAGTTTAGGTTCATGTTTGACCTGGTTTCAAACAACGGGTTCATGTCTGACTCAAAGTTTAGTTTCATGTTTGACCTGAGTTCCAACAACGTGTTCATGTCTGACTCAAAGTTTAGGTTCATGTTTGACCTGGTTTCAAACAACGGGTTCATGTCTGACTCGAAGTTTAGTTTCATGTTTGACCTGAGTTCCAACAACGGGTTCATGTCAGACTCGAAGTTTTGGTTCATGTTTGACCTGGTTTCAAACAATGGGTTCATGTCTGACTCGAAGTTTAGTTTCATGTTTGACCTGAGTTCCAACAACCAGTTCATGTCTGACTCGAAGTTTAGGTTCATGTTTGACCTGGTTTCAAACAACGGGTTCATGTCTGACACGAAGGTTAGTTTCATGTTTGACCTGAGTTCCAACAACGGGTTCATTTCTGACTTGAAGTTTAGGTTCATGTTTGACCTGGATTCAAACAACGGGTTCATGTCTGACTCGAAGTTTAGGTTCATGTTTGACCTGGTTTCAAACACCGGGTTCTTGACTGACTCGAAGTTTAGCTTCATGTTTCACCTGGTTTCAAACAACGGGTTCATGTCTGACTCGAAGTTTAGGTTCATGTTTGACCTGTTTTCTAACGACGGGTTCATGACTGACTCGAAGTTTAGGTTTATGCTTGACATGGTTTCAAACGACGGGTTCAAGTCTGACTCAAATTTTAGGTTCATGTTAGACCTGGTTCAAACGACGGGTTAATGTCTGACTAGAAGTCCAGGTTCATGTTTGACTTGGTTTCAAACAACGGGTTCATGTCTGACTCGAAGTTTAGGTTCATGTTTGACTTGAGTTCAAACAACGGGTTCATGTCTGACTCGAAGCTTAGGTTCATGTTTGACCTGGTTTCAAACAACGGGTTCATGTCTGACTCGATGTTTAGGTTCATGTTTGACCTGGTTTCAAACAACGGGTTCATGTTTGACTCGAAGTTTAGGTTCTTGTTTGACCTGGTTTCAAACAACGGGTTCATGTCTGACTCGAAGTTTCGGTTCATATTTGACCTGGTTTCAAACAACGGGTTCATGTCTGACTCTAAGTTTAGGTTCATGTTTGACCTGGTTTCTAACGACGGGTTCATGTCAAACTCGATGTTTAGGATCATGTGTGACCTGGTTTCAAACAACGGGTTCATGTTTGACTCGAAGTTTAGGTTCATGTTTGACCTGGTTTCAAACGACGGGTTCATGTCTGACTTGATGTTTAGGTTCATGTTTGACCTGGTTTCAAACAACGGGTTCATGTCTGACTCGAAGTTTAGGTTTATGTTTGACCTAGTTTCAAACAACGGGTTCATGTCTGACTCGAAGTTTAGGTTCATGTTTGACCGGGTTTCAAACAACGGGTTCATGACTGACTCGATGTTTAGGTTCATGTTTGACCTGGTTTCAAACAACGGGTTCATGTCTGACTCGAAGTTTAGGTTCATGTTTGACCTGGTTTTAAACAACGGGTTCTTGACTGACTCAAAGTTTAGGTTTATGTTTCACCGAGTTTCAAACAACGGGTTCATGTCCGACTCGAAGTTTAGGTTCATGTTTAACCTATTTTCTAACGACGGGTTCATGTCTGACTCGAAGTTTAGGTTTATGCTTGACATGGTTTCAAACGACGGGTTCAAGTCTGACTCAAAGTTTAGGTTCATGTTTGACCTGGTTCAAACGACGGGTTCATGTTTGACTAGAAGTCCAGGTTCATGTTTGACCTGGTTTCAAACAATGGGTTCATGTCTTACTCGAAGTTTAGGTTCATGTTTGACTTGAGTTCAAACAACGGGTTCATGTCTGACTCGAAGTTTAGGTTCATGTTTGACCTAGTTTGAAACAACGGGTTCGTGTCTGACTCGATGTTTAGGATCATGTTTAACCTGGTTTCAAACAACGGGTTCATGTCTGACCCGAAGTTTAGGTTCATGTTTGACCTTGTTTCAAACGACGGGTTCATGTCTGACTCGATGTTTAGGTTCATGTTTGACCTGGTTTCAAACAATGGGTTCATGTCTGACTCGAAGTTTAGGTTCATGTTTGACCTAGTTTCAAACAACGGGTTCATCTTTGATTCGAAGTTTAGGTTCATGTTTGACCTGGTTTCAAACAACGGGTTCATGTCAGACTCGAAGTTTAGGTTCATGTTTGACCTGGTTTCAAACAACGGGTTCATGTCTGACTCGAAGTTTAGTTTCATGTTTGACCTGAGTTCCAACAACGGGTTCATGTCTGACTCGAAGTTTAGGTTCATGTTTGACCTGGTTTCAAACAACGGGTTCATGTCTGACTCGAAGTTTAGGTTCATGTTTGACCTGGTTTCAAACAACGGGTTCATGTCTGACTCGAAGTTTAGTTTCATGTTTGACCTGAGTTCCAACAACGGGTTCATGTCTGACTCGAAGTTTAGGTTCATGTTTGACCTGGTTTCAAACAACGGGTTCATGTCTGACTCGAAGTTTAGTTTCATGTTTGACCTGAGTTCCAACAACGGGTTCATGTCTGACTCGAAGTTTAGGTTCATGTTTGACCTGGTTTCAAACAACGGGTTCATGTCTGACTCGAAGTTTAGTTTCTTGTTTGACCTGAGTTCCAACAACGGGTTCATGTCTGACTCGAAGTTTAGGTTCATGTTTGACCTGGTTTCAAATAACGGGTTCATGTCTGACTCGAAGTTTAGGTTCATGTTTGAAATGGTTTCAAATGACGGGTTCATGTCTGACTTGATGTTTAGGTTCATGTTTGACCTGGTTTCAATCAACGGCTTCATGTCTGACTCGAAGTTTAAGTTCATGTTTTACCTTGTTTCAAACAACGGGTTCATGTCTGACTCGAAGTTTAGGTTCATGTTTGACCTGGTTTCAAACAACGGGTTCATGTCTGACTCGAAGTTTAAGTTCATGTTTGACCTGGCTTCAAATGACGGGTTCATGTCTAACTCGAAGTTTAGGTTCATGTTTAACCTGGTTTCAAACAACAGGTTCATGTCTGACTCGAAGTTTAGGTTCATGTTTGACCTGCTTTCAAACAACGGGTTCATGTCTGACTCGAAGTTTAGGTTCAGGTTTGACCTGGTTTCAAACGACGGGTTCATGTCTGACTCGAAGCTTAGGTTCATGTTTGAGCTGGTTCAAATGACGAGTTCATGTCTGACTCGAAGTTTAGGTTCATGTTTGACCTGGTTTCAAACAACGGGTTCATGTCTGACTCAAAGTTTAGTTTCATGTTTGACCTGAGTTCCAACAACGGGTTCATGTCTGACTCAAAGTTTAGGTTCATGTTTGACCTGGTTTCAAACAACGGGTTCATGTCTGACTCGAAGTTTAGTTTCATGTTTGACCTGAGTTCCAACAACGGGTTCATGTCAGACTCGAAGTTTTGGTTCATGTTTGACCTGGTTTCAAACAATGGGTTCATGTCTGACTCGAAGTTTAGTTTCATGTTTGACCTGAGTTCCAACAACCAGTTCATGTCTGACTCGAAGTTTAGGTTCATGTTTGACCTGGTTTCAAACAACGGGTTCATGTCTGACACGAAGGTTAGTTTCATGTTTGACCTGAGTTCCAACAACGGGTTCATTTCTGACTTGAAGTTTAGGTTCATGTTTGACCTGGATTCAAACAACGGGTTCATGTCTGACTCGAAGTTTAGGGTCATGTTTGACCTGGTTTCAAACACCGGGTTCTTGACTGACTCGAAGTTTAGCTTCATGTTTCACCTGGTTTCAAACAACGGGTTCATGTCTGACTCGAAGTTTAGGTTCATGTTTGACCTGTTTTCTAACGACGGGTTCATGTCTGACTCGAAGTTTAGGTTTATGCTTGACATGGTTTCAAACGACGGGTTCAAGTCTGACTCAAATTTTAGGTTCATGTTAGACCTGGTTCAAACGACGGGTTAATGTCTGACTAGAAGTCCAGGTTCATGTTTGACTTGGTTTCAAACAACGGGTTCATGTCTGACTCGAAGTTTAGGTTCATGTTTGACTTGAGTTCAAACAACGGGTTCATGTCTGACTCGAAGCTTAGGTTCATGTTTGACCTGGTTTCAAACAACGGGTTCATGTCTGACTCGATGTTTAGGTTCATGTTTGACCTGGTTTCAAACAACGGGTTCATGTTTGACTCGAAGTTTAGGTTCTTGTTTGACCTGGTTTCAAACAACGGGTTCATGTCTGACTCGAAGTTTCGGTTCATATTTGACCTGGTTTCAAACAACGGGTTCATGTCTGACTCTAAGTTTAGGTTCATGTTTGGCCTGGTTTCTAACGACGGGTTCATGTCAAACTCGATGTTTAGGATCATGTTTGACCTAGTTTCAAACAACGGGTTCATGTTTGACTCGAAGTTTAGGTTCATGTTTGACCTGGTTTCAAACGACGGGTTCATGTCTGACTTGATGTTTAGGTTCATGTTTGACCTGGTTTCAAACAACGGGTTCATGTCTGACTCGAAGTTTAGGTTCATGTTTGACCTAGTTTCAAACAACGGGTTCACGTCTGACTCGAAGTTTAGGTTCATGTTTGACCGGGTTTCAAACAACGGGTTCATGACTGACTCGATGTTTAGGTTCATGTTTGACCTGGTTTCAAACAACGGGTTCATGTCTGACTCGAAGTTTAGGTTCATGTTTGACCTGGTTTCAAACAACGGGTTCTTGACTGACTCAAAGTTTAGGTTTATGTTTCACCGGGTTTCAAACAACGGGTTCATGTCCGACTCGAAGTTTAGGTTCATGTTTAACCTGTTTTCTAACGACGGGTTCATGTCTGACTCGAAGTTTAGGTTTATGCTTGACATGGTTTCAAACGACGGGTTCAAGTCTGACTCAAAGTTTAGGTTCATGTTTGACCTGGTTCAAACGACGGGTTCATGTTTGACTAGAAGTCCAGGTTCATGTTTGACCTGGTTTCAAACAATGGGTTCATGTCTGACTCGATGTTTAGGTTCATGTTTGACTTGAGTTCAAACAACGGGTTCATGTCTGACTCGAAGTTTAGGTTCATGTTTGACCTAGTTTGAAACAACGGGTTCGTGTCTGACTCGATGTTTAGGATCATGTTTAACCTGGTTTCAAACAACGGGTTCATGTCTGACTCGAAGTTTAGGTTCATGTTTCACCTTGTTTCAAACGACTGGTTCATGTCTGACTCGATGTTTAGGTTCATGTTTGACCTGGATTCAAACAACGGGTTCATGTCTGACTCGAAGTTTAGGTTCATGTTTGACCTGGTTTCAAACACCGGGTTCTTGACTGACTCGAAGTTTAGCTTCATGTTTCACCTGGTTTCAAACAACGGGTTCATGTCTGACTCGAAGTTTAGGTTCATGTTTGACCTGTTTTCTAACGACGGGTTCATGTCTGACTCGAAGTTTAGGTTTATGCTTGACATGGTTTCAAACGACGGGTTCAAGTCTGACTCAAATTTTAGGTTCATGTTAGACCTGGTTCAAACGACGGGTAAATGTCTGACTAGAAGTCCAGGTTCATGTTTGACTTGGTTTCAAACAACGGGTTCATGTCTGACTCGAAGTTTAGGTTCATGTTTGACTTGAGTTCAAACAACGGGTTCATGTCTGACTCGAAGCTTAGGTTCATGTTTGACCTGGTTTCAAACAACGGGTTCATGTCTGACTCGATGTTTAGGTTCATGTTTGACCTGGTTTCAAACAACGGGTTCATGTTTGACTCGAAGTTTAAGTTCTTGTTTGACCTGGTTTCAAACAACGGGTTCATGTCTGACTCGAAGTTTCGGTTCATATTTGACCTGGTTTCAAACAACGGGTTCATGTCTGACTCTAAGTTTAGGTTCATGTTTGACCTGGTTTCTAACGACGGGTTCATGTCAAACTCGATGTTTAGGATCATGTTTGACCTGGTTTCAAACAACGGGTTCATGTCTGACTCGAAGTTTAGGTTCATGTTTGACCTAGTTTCAAACAACGGGTTCACGTCTGACTCGAAGTTTAGGTTCATGTTTGACCGGGTTTCAAACAACGGGTTCATGACTGACTCGATGTTTAGGTTCATGTTTGACCTGGTTTCAAACAACGGGTTCATGTCTGACTCGAAGTTTAGGTTAATGTTTGACCTGGTTTCAAACAACGGGTTCTTGACTGACTCAAAGTTTAGGTTTATGTTTCACCGGGTTTCAAACAACGGGTTCATGTCCGACTCGAAGTTTAGGTTCATGTTTAACCTGTTTTCTAACGACGGGTTCATGTCTGACTCGAAGTTTAGGTTTATGCTTGACATGGTTTCAAACGACGGGTTCAAGTCTGACTCAAAGTTTAGGTTCATGTTTGACCTGGTTCAAACGACGGGTTCATGTTTGACTAGAAGTCCAGGTTCATGTTTGACCTGGTTTCAAACAATGGGTTCATGTCTGACTCGATGTTTAGGTTCATGTTTGACTTGAGTTCAAACAACGGGTTCATGTCTGACTCGAAGTTTAGGTTCATGTTTGACCTAGTTTGAAACAACGGGTTCGTGTCTGACTCGATGTTTAGGATCATGTTTAACCTGGTTTCAAACAACGGGTTCATGTCTGACTCGAAGTTTAGGTTCATGTTTCACCTTGTTTCAAACGACTGGTTCATGTCTGACTCGATGTTTAGGTTCATGTTTGACCTGGATTCAAACAACGGGTTCATGTCTGACTCGAAGTTTAGGTTCATGTTTGACCTGGTTTCAAACACCGGGTTCTTGACTGACTCGAAGTTTAGCTTCATGTTTCACCTGGTTTCAAACAACGGGTTCATGTCTGACTCGAAGTTTAGGTTCATGTTTGACCTGTTTTCTAACGACGGGTTCATGTCTGACTCGAAGTTTAGGTTTATGCTTGACATGGTTTCAAACGACGGGTTCAAGTCTGACTCAAATTTTAGGTTCATGTTAGACCTGGTTCAAACGACGGGTAAATGTCTGACTAGAAGTCCAGGTTCATGTTTGACTTGGTTTCAAACAACGGGTTCATGTCTGACTCGAAGTTTAGGTTCATGTTTGACTTGAGTTCAAACAACGGGTTCATGTCTGACTCGAAGCTTAGGTTCATGTTTGACCTGGTTTCAAACAACGGGTTCATGTCTGACTCGATGTTTAGGTTCATGTTTGACCTGGTTTCAAACAACGGGTTCATGTTTGACTCGAAGTTTAAGTTCTTGTTTGACCTGGTTTCAAACAACGGGTTCATGTCTGACTCGAAGTTTCGGTTCATATTTGACCTGGTTTCAAACAACGGGTTCATGTCTGACTCTAAGTTTAGGTTCATGTTTGACCTGGTTTCTAACGACGGGTTCATGTCAAACTCGATGTTTAGGATCATGTTTGACCTGGTTTCAAACAACGGGTTCATGTTTGACTCGAAGTTTAGGTTCATGTTTGACCTGGTTTCAAACGACGGGTTCATGTCTGACTTGATGTTTAGGTTCATGTTTGACCTGGTTTCAAACAACGGGTTCATGTCTGACTCGAAGTTTAGGTTCATGTTTGACCTAGTTTCAAACAACAGGTTCATGTCTGACTCGAAGTTTAGGTTCATGTTTGACCGGGTTTCAAACAACGGGTTCATGACTGACTCGATGTTTAGGTTCATGTTTGACCTGGTTTCAAACAACGGGTTCATGTCTGACTCGAAGTTTAGGTTCATGTTTGACCTGGTTTCAAACAACGGGTTCTTGACTGACTCAAAGTTTAGGTTTATGTTTCACCGGGTTTCAAACAACGGGTTCATGTCCGACTCGAAGTTTAGGTTCATGTTTAACCTGTTTTCTAACGACGGGTTCATGTCTGACTCGAAGTTTAGGTTTATGCTTGACATGGTTTCAAACGACGGGTTCAAGTCTGACTCAAAGTTTAGGTTCATGTTTGACCTGGTTCAAACGACGGGTTCATGTTTGACTAGAAGTCCAGGTTCATGTTTGACCTGGTTTCAAACAATGGGTTCATGTCTGACTCGAAGTTTAGGTTCATGTTTGACTTGAGTTCAAACAACGGGTTCATGTCTGACTCGAAGTTTAGGTTCATGTTTGACCTAGTTTGAAACAACGGGTTCGTGTCTGACTCGATGTTTAGGATCATGTTTAACCTGGTTTCAAACAACGGGTTCATGTCTGACTCGAAGTTTAGGTTCATGTTTGACCTTGTTTCAAACGACGGGTTCATGTCTGACTCGATGTTTAGGTTCATGTTTGACCTGGTTTCAAACAATGGGTTCATGTCTGACTCGAAGTTTAGGTTCATGTTTGACCTAGTTTCAAACAACGGGTTCATCTTTGATTCGAAATTTAGGTTCATGTTTGACCTGGTTTCAAACAACGGGTTCATGTCTGACTCGAAGTTTAGTTTCATGTTTGACCTGAGTTCCAACAACGGGTTCATGTATGACTCGAAGTTTAGGTTCATGTTTGACCTGGTTTCAAACAACGGGTTCATGTCAGACTCGAAGTTTAGGTTCATGTTTGACCTGGTTTCAAACGACGGGTTCATGTCTAACTTGATGTTTAGGTTCATGTTTGACCTGGTTTCAATCAACGGGTTCATGTCTGACTCGAAGTTTAGGTTCATGTTTTACCTTGATTCAAACAACAGGTTCATGTCTGACTCGAAGTTTAGGTTCATGTTTGACCTGGTTTCAAACAACGGGTTCATGTCTGACTCGAAGTTTAAGTTCATGTTTGACCTGGCTTCAAATGACGGGTTCATGTCTAACTCGAAGTTTAGGATCATGTTTAACCTGGTTTCAAACAACAGGTTCATGTCTGACTCAAAGTTTAGGTTCATGTTTGACCTGGTTTCAAACAACTGGTTCATGTCTGACTCGAAGTTTAGGTTCAGGTTTGACCTGGTTTCAAACGACGGGTTCATGTCTGACTCGAAGCTTAGGTTCATGTTTGACCTGGTTCAAATGACGAGTTCATGTCTGACTCGAAGTTTAGGTTCATGTTTGACCTGGTTTCAAACAACGGGTTCATGTCTGACTCGAAGTTTAGTTTCATGTTTGACCTGAGTTCCAACAACGGGTTCATGTCTGACTCAAAGTTTAGGTTCATGTTTGACTTGGTTTCAAACAACGGGTTCATGTCTGACTCGAAGTTTAGTTTCATGTTTGACCTGAGTTCCAACAACGGGTTCATGTCTGACTCGAAGTTTAGGTTCATGTTTGACCTGGTTTCAAACAACGGGTTCATGTCTGACACGAAGTTTAGTTTCATGTTTGACCTGAGTTCCAACAACGGGTTCATGTCTGAATCGAAGTTTAGGTTCATGTTTGACCTGGTTTCCAACACCGGGTTCTTGACTGACTCGAAGTTTACCTTCATGTTTCACCTAGTTTCAAACAACGGGTTCATGTCTGACTCGAAGTTTAGGTTCATGTTTGACCTATTTTCTAACGACGGGTTCATGTCTGACTCGAAGTTTAGGTTTATGCTTGACATGGTTTCAAACGACGGGTTCAAGTCTGACTCAAATTTTAGGTTCATCTTAGACCTAGTTCAAACGACGGGTTAATGTCTGACTAGAAGTCCAGGTTCATGTTTGACTTGGTTTCAAACAACGGGTTCATGTCTGACTCGAAGTTTAGGTTCATGTTTGACTTGAGTTCAAACAACGGGTTCATGTCTGACTCGAAGCTTAGGTTCATGTTTGACCTGGTTTCAAACAACGGGTTCATGTCTGACTCGATGTTTAGGTTCATGTTTGACCTGGTTTCAAACAACGGGTTCATGTTTGACTCGAAGTTTAGGTTCTTGTTTGACCTGGTTTCGAACAACGGTTTCATGTCTGACTCGAAGTTTCGGTTCATATTTGACCTGGTTTCAAACAACGGGTTCATGTCTGACTCGAAGTTTAGGTTCATGTTTGACTTGAGTTCAAACAACGGGTTCATGTCTGACTCGAAGCTTAGGTTCATGTTTGACCTGGTTTCAAACAACGGGTTCATGTCTGACTCGAAGTTTAGGTTCATGTTTGACCTGGTTTCAAACGACGGGTTCATGTCTGACTTGATGTTTAGGTTCATGTTTGACCTGGTTTCAAACAACGGGTTCATGTCTGATTCGAAGTTTAGGTTCATGTTTGACCTGGTTTCAAACAACGGGTTCATGTCTGACTCGAAGTTTAGTTTCATGTTTGACCTGAGTTCCAACAACGGGTTCATGTCTGACTCGAAGTTTAGGTTCATGTTTGACCTGGTTTCAAACAACGGGTTCATGTCAGACTCGAAGTTTAGGTTCATGTTTGACCTGGTTTCAAACGACGGGTTCATGTCTGACTTGATATTTAGGTTCATGTTTGACCTTGTTTCAATCAACGGGTTCATGTCTGACTCGAAGTTTAGGTTCATGTTTTACCTTGTTTCAAACAACGGGTTCATGTCTGACTCGAAGTTTAGGTTCATGTTTGACCTGGTTTCAAACAACGGGTTCATGTCTGACTCGAAGTTTAAGTTCATGTTTGACCTGGCTTCAAATGACGGGTTCATGTCTAACTCGAAGTTTAGGTTCATGTTTAACCTGGTTTCAAACAACAGGTTCATGTCTGACTCGAAGTTTAGGTTCATGTTTGACCTGGTTTCAAACAACGGGTTCATGTCTGACTCGAAGTTTAGGTTCAGGTTTGACCTGGTTTCAAACGACGGGTTCATGTCTGATTCGAAGTTTAGGTTCATGTTTGACCTGGTTTCAAACAACGGGTTCATGTCTGACTCGAAGTTTAGTTTCATGTTTGACCTGAGTTCCAACAACGGGTTCATGTCTGACTCGAAGTTTAGGTTCATGTTTGACCTGGTTTCAAACAACGGGTTCATGTCAGACTCGAAGTTTAGGTTCATGTTTGACCTGGTTTCAAACGACGGGTTCATGTCTGACTTGATGTTTAGGTTCATGTTTGACCTGGTTTCAAACAACGGGTTCATGTCTGACTCGAAGTTTAGTTTCATGTTTGACCTGAGTTCCAACAACGGGTTCATGTCTGACTCAAAGTTTAGGTTCATATTTGACCTGGTTTCAAACAACGGGTTCATGTCTGACTCGAAGTTTAGTTTCATGTTTGACCTGAGTTCCAACAACGGGTTCATGTCTGACTCGAAGTTTAGGGTCATGTTTGACCTGGTTTCAAACAACGGGTTCATGTCTGACACGAAGTTTAGTTTCATGTTTGACCTGAGTTCCAACAACGGGTTCATGTCTGACTCGAAGTTTAGGTTCATGTTTGACCTGGTTTCAAACACCGGGTTCTTGACTGACTCGAAGTTTACCTTCATGTTTCACCTAGTTTCAAACAACGGGTTCATGTCTGACTCGAAGTTTAGGTTCATGTTTGACCTATTTTCTAACGACGGGTTCATGTCTGACTCGAAGTTTAGGTTTATGCTTGACATGGTTTCAAACGACGGGTTCAAGTCTGACTCAAATTTTAGGTTCATCTTAGACCTAGTTCAAACGACGGGTTAATGTCTGACTAGAAGTCCAGGTTCATGTTTGACTTGGTTTCAAACAACGGGTTCATGTTTGACTCGAAGTTTAGGTTCATGTTTGACTTGAGTTCAAACAACGGGTTCATGTCTGACTCGAAGCTTAGGTTCATGTTTGACCTGGTTTCAAACAACGGGTTCATGTCTGACTCGATGTTTAGGTTCATGTTTGACCTGGTTTCAAACAACGGGTTCATGTTTGACTCGAAGTTTAGGTTCTTGTTTGACCTGGTTTCGAACAACGGTTTCATGTCTGACTCGAAGTTTCGGTTCATATTTGACCTGGTTTCAAACAACGGGTTCATGTCTGACTCTAAGTTTAGGTTCATGTTTGACCTGGTTTCTAACGACGGGTTCATGTCAAACTCGATGTTTAGGATCATGTTTGACCTGGTTTCAAACAACGGGTTCATGTCTGACTCGAAGTTTAGGTTCATGTTTGACCTGGTTTCAAACGACGGGTTCATGTCTGACTTGATGTTTAGGTTCATGTTTGACCTGGTTTCAAACAACGGGTTCATGTCTGATTCGAAGTTTAGGTTCATGTTTGACCTGGTTTCAAACAACGGGTTCATGTCTGACTCGAAGTTTAGTTTCATGTTTGACCTGAGTTCCAACAACGGGTTCATGTCTGACTCGAAGTTTAGGTTCATGTTTGACCTGGTTTCAAACAACGGGTTCATGTCAGACTCGAAGTTTAGGTTCATGTTTGACCTGGTTTCAAACGACGGGTTCATGTCTGACTTGATGTTTAGGTTCATGTTTGACCTTGTTTCAATCAACGGGTTCATGTCTGACACGAAGTTTAGTTTCATGTTTGACCTGAGTTCCAACAACGGGTTCATGTCTGACTCGAAGTTTAGGTTCATGTTTGACCTGGTTTCAAACACCGGGTTCTTGACTGACTCGAAGTTTACCTTCATGTTTCACCTAGTTTCAAACAACGGGTTCATGTCTGACTCGAAGTTTAGGTTCATGTTTGACCTATTTTCTAACGACGGGTTCATGTCTGACTCGAAGTTTAGGTTTATGCTTGACATGGTTTCAAACGACGGGTTCAAGTCTGACTCAAATTTTAGGTTCATCTTAGACCTAGTTCAAACGACGGGTTAATGTCTGACTAGAAGTCCAGGTTCATGTTTGACTTGGTTTCAAACAACGGGTTCATGTTTGACTCGAAGTTTAGGTTCATGTTTGACTTGAGTTCAAACAACGGGTTCATGTCTGACTCGAAGCTTAGGTTCATGTTTGACCTGGTTTCAAACAACGGGTTCATGTCTGACTCGATGTTTAGGTTCATGTTTGACCTGGTTTCAAACAACGGGTTCATGTTTGACTCGAAGTTTAGGTTCTTGTTTGACCTGGTTTCGAACAACGGTTTCATGTCTGACTCGAAGTTTCGGTTCATATTTGACCTGGTTTCAAACAACGGGTTCATGTCTGACTCTAAGTTTAGGTTCATGTTTGACCTGGTTTCTAACGACGGGTTCATGTCAAACTCGATGTTTAGGATCATGTTTGACCTGGTTTCAAACAACGGGTTCATGTCTGACTCGAAGTTTAGGTTCATGTTTGACCTGGTTTCAAACGACGGGTTCATGTCTGACTTGATGTTTAGGTTCATGTTTGACCTGGTTTCAAACAACGGGTTCATGTCTGATTCGAAGTTTAGGTTCATGTTTGACCTGGTTTCAAACAACGGGTTCATGTCTGACTCGAAGTTTAGTTTCATGTTTGACCTGAGTTCCAACAACGGGTTCATGTCTGACTCGAAGTTTAGGTTCATGTTTGACCTGGTTTCAAACAACGGGTTCATGTCAGACTCGAAGTTTAGGTTCATGTTTGACCTGGTTTCAAACGACGGGTTCATGTCTGACTTGATGTTTAGGTTCATGTTTGACCTTGTTTCAATCAACGGGTTCATGTCTGACTCGAAGTTTAGGTTCATGTTTTACCTTGTTTCAAACAACGGGTTCATGTCTGACTCGAAGTTTAGGTTCATGTTTGACCTGGTTTCAAACAACGGGTTCATGTCTGACTCGAAGTTTAAGTTCATGTTTGACCTGGCTTCAAATGACGGGTTCATGTCTAACTCGAAGTTTAGGTTCATGTTTAACCTGGTTTCAAACAACAGGTTCATGTCTGACTCGAAGTTTAGGTTCATGTTTGACCTGGTTTCAAACAACGGGTTCATGTCTGACTCGAAGTTTAGGTTCAGGTTTGACCTGGTTTCAAACGACGGGTTCATGTCTGATTCGAAGTTTAGGTTCATGTTTGACCTGGTTTCAAACAACGGGTTCATGTCTGACTCGAAGTTTAGTTTCATGTTTGACCTGAGTTCCAACAACGGGTTCATGTCTGACTCGAAGTTTAGGTTCATGTTTGACCTGGTTTCAAACAACGGGTTCATGTCAGACTCGAAGTTTAGGTTCATGTTTGACCTGGTTTCAAACGACGGGTTCATGTCTGACTTGATGTTTAGGTTCATGTTTGACCTTGTTTCAATCAACGGGTTCATGTCTGACTCGAAGTTTAGGTTCATGTTTTACCTTGTTTCAAACAACGGGTTCATGTCTGACTCGAAGTTTAGGTTCATGTTTGACCTGGTTTCAAACAACGGGTTCATGTCTGACTCGAAGTTTAAGTTCATGTTTGACCTGGCTTCAAATGACGGGTTCATGTCTAACTCGAAGTTTAGGTTCATGTTTAACCTGGTTTCAAACAACAGGTTCATGTCTGACTCGAAGTTTAGGTTCATGTTTGACCTGGTTTCAAACAACGGGTTCATGTCTGACTCGAAGTTTAGGTTCAGGTTTGACCTGGTTTCAAACGACGGGTTCATGTCTGACTCGAAGCTTAGGTTCATGTTTGACCTGGTTCAAATGACGAGTTCATGTCTGACTCGAAGTTTAGGTTCATGTTTGACCTGGTTTCAAACAATGGGTTCATGTCTGACTCGAAGTTTAGTTTCATGTTTGACCTGAGTTCCAACAACGGGTTCATGTCTGACTCAAAGTTTAGGTTCATGTTTAACCTGGTTTCAAACAACGGGTTCATGTCTGACTCAAAGTTTAGTTTCGTGTTTGACCTGAGTTCCAACAACGGGTTCATGTCTGACTCGAAGTTTAGGTTCATGTTTGACCTGGTTTCAAACAACGGGTTCATGTCTGACTCGAAGTTTAGTTTCATGTTTGACCTGAGTTCCAACAATGGGTTCATGTCTGACTCGAAGTTTAGGTTCATGTTTGACCTGGTTTCAAACAACGGGTTCATGTCTGACACGAAGTTTAGTTTCATGTTTGACCTGAGTTCCAACAACGGGTTCATTTCTGACACGAAGTTTAGGTTCATGTTTGACCTGGTTTCAAACAACGGGTTCATGTCTGAGTCGAAGTTTAGGTTCATGTTTGACCTGGTTTCAAATACCGGGTTCTTGACTGACTCGAAGTTTAGCTTCATGTTTCACCTGGTTTCAAACAACGGGTTCATGTCTGACTCGAAGTTTAGGTTCATGTTTGACCTGTTTTCTAACGACGGGTTCATGTCTGACTCGAAGTTTAGGTTTATGCTTGACATGGTTTCAAACGACGGGTTCAAGTCTGACTCAAATTTTAGGTTCATGTTAGACCTAGTTCAAACGACGGGTTAATGTCTGACTAGAAGTCCAGGTTCATGTTTGACTTGGTTTCAAACAACGGGTTCATGTCTGACTCGAAGTTTAGGTTCATGTTTGACTTGAGTTCAAACAACGGGTTCATGTCTGACTCGAAGCTTAGGTTCATGTTTGACTTGGTTTCAAACAACGGGTTCATGTCTGACTCGATGTTTAGGTTCATGTTTGACCTGGTTTCAAACAATGGGTTCATGTTTGACTCGAAGTTTAGGTTCTTGTTTGACCTGGTTTCGAACAACGGGTTCATGTCTGACTCGAAGTTTCAGTTCATATTTGACCTGGTTTCAAACAACGGGTTCATGTCTGACTCTAAGTTTAGGTTCATGTTTGACCTGGTTTCTAACGAAGGGTTCATGTCAAACTCGATGTTTAGGATCATGTTTGACCTGGTTTCAAACAACGGGTTTATGTCTGACTCGAAGTTTAGGTTCATGTTTGACCTGGTTTCAAACGACGGGTTCATGTCTAACTTGATGTTTAGGTTCATGTTTGACCTGGTTTCAAACAACGGGTTCATGTCTGACTCGAAGTTTAGGTTCATCTTTGACCTAGTTTCAAACAACGGGTTCATGTCTGACTCGTAGTTTAGGTTCATGTTTGACCGGGTTTCAAACAACGGGTTCATGACTGACTCGATGTTTAGGTTCATGTTAGACCTGGTTTCGAAGAACGTGTTCATGTCTGACTCGAAGTTTCGGTTCATATTCGACCTGGTTTCAAACAACGGTTTCATGTCTGACTCTAAGTTTAGGTTCATGTTTCACCTGGTTTCTAATGACGGGTTCATGTTAAACTCGATGTTTAGGATCATGTTTGACCTGGTTTCAAACAACGGGTTCATGTCTGACTCGAAGTTTAGGTTCATGTTTGACCTGGTTTCAAACGACGGGTTCATGTCTGACTTGATGTTTAGGTTCATGTTTGACCTGGTTTCAAACAACGGGTTCATGTCTGACTCGAAGTTTAGGTTCATCTTTGACCTAGTTTCAAACAACGGGTTCATGTCTGACTCGAATTTTAGGTTCATGTTTGACCGGGTTTCAAACAACGGGTTCATGACTGACTCGATGTTTAGGTTCATGTTTGACCTGGTTTCAAACAACGGGTTCATGTCTGACTCGAAGTTTAGGTTCATGTTTGACCTGGTTTCAAACAACGGGTTCTTGACTGACTCAAAGTTTAGGTTCATGTTTCACCTGGTTTCAAACAACGGGTTCATGTCCGACTCGAAGTTTAGGTTCATGTTAAACCTGTTTTCTAACGACGGGTTCATGTCTGACTCGAAGTTTAGGTTTATGCTTGACATGGTTTCAAACGACGGGTTCAAGTCTGACTCAAAGTTTAGGTTCATGTTTGACCTGGTTCAAACGACGGGTTCATGTCTGACTAGAAGTCCAGGTTCATGTTTGACCTGGTTTCAAACAACGGGTTCATGTCTGACTCGAAGTTTAGGTTCATGTTTGACTTGAGTTCAAACAACGGGTTCATGTCTGACTCGAAGTTTAGGTTCATGTTTGACCTAGTTTGAAACAACGGGTTCGTGTCTGACTCGATGTTTAGGTTCATGTTTGACCTGGTTTCAAACAACGGGTTCATGTTTGACTCGAAGTTTAAGTTCATGTTTGACCTGGCTTCAAATGACGGGTTCATGTCTGACTCGAAGTTTAGGTTCATGTTTGACCTGGTTTCAAACAACGGGTTCATGTCTGACTCGAAGTTTAAGTTCATGTTTGACCTGGCTTCAAATGACGGGTTCATGTCTGACTCGAAGTTTAGGTTCATGTTTGACTTGAGTTCAAACAACGGGTTCATGTCTGACTCGAAGCTTAGGTTCATGTTTGACCTGGTTTCAAACAACGGGTTCATGTCTGACTCGAAGTTTACGTTCAGGTTTAACCTGGTTTCAAACGACGGGGTCATGTCTGACTCGAAGCTTAGGTTCATGTTTGACCTGGTTCAAATGACGAGTTCATGTCTGACTCGAAGTTTAGGTTCATGTTTGACCTGGTTTCAAACAACGGGTTCATGTCTGACTCGAAGTTTAGTTTCATGTTTGACCTGAGTTCCAACAACGGGTTCATGTCTGACTCGAAGTTTAGGTTCATGTTTGACCTGGTTTCAAACAACGGGTTCATGTCTGACACGAAGTTTAGTTTCATGTTTGACCTGAGTTCCAACAACGGGTTCATTTCTGACATGAAGTTTAGGTTCATGTTTGACCTGGTTTCAAACAACGGGTTCATGTCTGAGTCGAAGTTTAGGTTCATGTTTGACCTGGTTTCAAATACCGGGTTCTTCACTGACTCGAAGTTTAGCTTCATGTTTCACCTGGTCTCAAACAACGGGTTCATGTCTGACTCGAAGTTTAGGTTCATGTTTGACCTGTTTTCTAACGACGGGTTCATGTCTGACTCGAAGTTTAGGTTTATGCTTGACATGGTTTCCAACGACGGGTTCAAGTCTGACTCAAAGTTTAGGTTCATGTTTGACCTGGTTCAAACGACGGGTTCATGTCTGACTAGAAGTCCAGGTTCATGTTTGACCTGGTTTCAAACAACGGGTTCATGTCTGACTCGAAGTTTAGGTTCATGTTTGACTTGAGTTCAAACAACGGGTTCATGTCTGACTCGAAGTTTAGGTTCATGTTTGACCTAGTTTGAAACAACGGGTTCGTGTCTGACTCGATGTTTAGGTTCATGTTTGACCTGGTTTCAAACAACGGGTTCATGTTTGACTCGAAGTTTAAGTTCATGTTTGACCTGGCTTCAAATGACGGGTTCATGTCTGACTCGAAGTTTAGGTTCATGTTTGACCTGGTTTCAAACAACGGGTTCATGTCTGACTCGAAGTTTAAGTTCATGTTTGACCTGGCTTCAAATGACGGGTTCATGTCTGACTCGAAGTTTAGGTTCATGTTTGACCTGGTTTCAAACAACGGGTTCATGTTTGACTCGAAGTTTAAGTTCATGTTTGACCTGGCTTCAAATGACGGGTTCATGTCTGACTCGAAGTTTAGGTTCATGTTTGACCTGGTTTCAAACAACGGGTTCATGTCTGACTCGAAGTTTAAGTTCATGTTTGACCTGGCTTCAAATGACGGGTTCATGTCTGACTCGAAGTTTAGGTTCATGTTTGACCTGGTTTCAAACAACGGGTTCATGTCTGATTCGAAGTTTAAGTTCATGTTTGACCTGGCTTCAAATGACGGGTTCATGTCTGACTCGAAGTTTAGGTTCATGTTTGACCTGGTTTCAAACAACGGGTTCATGTCTGACTCGAAGTTTAGGTTCAGGTTTGACCTGGTTTCAAACGACGGGGTCATGTCTGACTCGAAGCTTAGGTTCATGTTTGACCTGGTTCAAATGACGAGTTCATGTCTGACTCGAAGTTTAGGTTCATGTTTGACCTGGTTTCAAACAACGGGTTCTTGTCTGACTCGAAGTTTAGTTTCATGTTTGACCTGAGTTCCAACAACGGGTTCATGTCTGACTCGAAGTTTAGGTTCATGTTTGACCTGGTTTCAAACAACGGGTTCATGTCTGACACGAAGTTTAGTTTCATGTTTGACCTGAGTTCCAACAACGGGTTCATTTCTGACACGAAGTTTAGGTTCATGTTTGACCTGGTTTCAAACGACGGGTTCATGTCTGACTTGATGTTTAGGTTCATGTTTGACCTGGTTTCAAACAACGGGTTCATGTCTGACTCGAAGTTTAGGTTCATCTTTGACCTAGTTTCAAACAACGGGTTCATGTCTGACTCGAATTTTAGGTTCATGTTTGACCGGGTTTCAAACAACGGGTTCATGACTGACTCGATGTTTAGGTTCATGTTTGACCTGGTTTCAAACAACGGGTTCATGTCTGACTCGAAGTTTAGGTTCATGTTTGACCTGGTTTCAAACAACGGGTTCTTGACTGACTCAAAGTTTAGGTTCATGTTTCACCTGGTTTCAAACAACGGGTTCATGTCCGACTCGAAGTTTAGGTTCATGTTAAACCTGTTTTCTAACGACGGGTTCATGTCTGACTCGAAGTTTAGGTTTATGCTTGACATGGTTTCAAACGACGGGTTCAAGTCTGACTCAAAGTTTAGGTTCATGTTTGACCTGGTTCAAACGACGGGTCCATGTCTGACTAGAAGTCCAGGTTCATGTTTGACCTGGTTTCAAACAACGGGTTCATGTCTGACTCGAAGTTTAGGTTCATGTTTGACTTGAGTTCAAACAACGGGTTCATGTCTGACTCGAAGTTTAGGTTCATGTTTGACCTAGTTTGAAACAACGGGTTCGTGTCTGACTCGATGTTTAGGTTCATGTTTGACCTGGTTTCAAACAACGGGTTCATGTTTGACTCGAAGTTTAAGTTCATGTTTGACCTGGCTTCAAATGACGGGTTCATGTCTGACTCGAAGTTTAGGTTCATGTTTGACCTGGTTTCAAACAACGGGTTCATGTCTGACTCGAAGTTTAAGTTCATGTTTGACCTGGCTTCAAATGACGGGTTCATGTCTGACTCGAAGTTTAGGTTCATGTTTGACTTGAGTTCAAACAACGGGTTCATGTCTGACTCGAAGCTTAGGTTCATGTTTGACCTGGTTTCAAACAACGGGTTCATGTCTGACTCGAAGTTTAGGTTCAGGTTTAACCTGGTTTCAAACGACGGGGTCATGTCTGACTCGAAGCTTAGGTTCATGTTTGACCTGGTTCAAATGACGAGTTCATGTCTGACTCGAAGTTTAGGTTCATGTTTGACCTGGTTTCAAACAACGGGTTCATGTCTGACTCGAAGTTTAGTTTCATGTTTGACCTGAGTTCCAACAACGGGTTCATGTCTGACTCGAAGTTTAGGTTCATGTTTGACCTGGTTTCAAACAACGGGTTCATGTCTGACACGAAGTTTAGTTTCATGTTTGACCTGAGTTCCAACAACGGGTTCATTTCTGACATGAAGTTTAGGTTCATGTTTGACCTGGTTTCAAACAACGGGTTCATGTCTGAGTCGAAGTTTAGGTTCATGTTTGACCTGGTTTCAAATACCGGGTTCTTCACTGACTCGAAGTTTAGCTTCATGTTTCACCTGGTCTCAAACAACGGGTTCATGTCTGACTCGAAGTTTAGGTTCATGTTTGACCTGTTTTCTAACGACGGGTTCATGTCTGACTCGAAGTTTAGGTTTATGCTTGACATGGTTTCAAACGACGGGTTCAAGTCTGACTCAAAGTTTAGGTTCATGTTTGACCTGGTTCAAACGACGGGTTCATGTCTGACTAGAAGTCCAGGTTCATGTTTGACCTGGTTTCAAACAACGGGTTCATGTCTGACTCGAAGTTTAGGTTCATGTTTGACTTGAGTTCAAACAACGGGTTCATGTCTGACTCGAAGTTTAGGTTCATGTTTGACCTAGTTTGAAACAACGGGTTCGTGTCTGACTCGATGTTTAGGTTCATGTTTGACCTGGTTTCAAACAACGGGTTCATGTTTGACTCGAAGTTTAAGTTCATGTTTGACCTGGCTTCAAATGACGGGTTCATGTCTGACTCGAAGTTTAGGTTCATGTTTGACCTGGTTTCAAACAACGGGTTCATGTCTGACTCGAAGTTTAAGTTCATGTTTGACCTGGCTTCAAATGACGGGTTCATGTCTGACTCGAAGTTTAGGTTCATGATTGACCTGGTTTCAAACAACGGGTTCATGTTTGACTCGAAGTTTAAGTTCATGTTTGACCTGGCTTCAAATGACGGGTTCATGTCTGACTCGAAGTTTAGGTTCATGTTTGACCTGGTTTCAAACAACGGGTTCATGTCTGACTCGAAGTTTAAGTTCATGTTTGACCTGGCTTCAAATGACGGGTTCATGTCTGACTCGAAGTTTAGGTTCATGTTTGACCTGGTTTCAAACAACGGGTTCATGTCTGATTCGAAGTTTAAGTTCATGTTTGACCTGGCTTCAAATGACGGGTTCATGTCTGACTCGAAGTTTAGGTTCATGTTTGACCTGGTTTCAAACAACGGGTTCATGTCTGACTCGAAGTTTAGGTTCAGGTTTGACCTGGTTTCAAACGACGGGGTCATGTCTGACTCGAAGCTTAGGTTCATGTTTGACCTGGTTCAAATGACGAGTTCATGTCTGATTAGAAGTCCAGGTTCATGTTTGACTTGGTTTCAAACAACGGGTTCATGTCTGACTCGAAGTTTAGGTTCATGTTTGACTTGAGTTCAAACAACGGGTTCATGTCTGACTCGAAGCTTAGGTTCATGTTTGACTTGGTTTCAAACAACGGGTTCATGTCTGACTCGATGTTTAGGTTCATGTTTGACCTGGTTTCAAACAACGGGTTCATGTTTGACTCGAAGTTTAGGTTCTTGTTTGACCTGGTTTCGAACAACGGGTTCATGTCTGACTCGAAGTTTCGGTTCATATTTGACCTGGTTTCAAACAACGGGTTCATGTCTGACTCTAAGTTTAGGTTCATGTTTGACCTGGTTTCTAACGACGGGTTCATGTCAAACTCGATGTTTAGGATCATGTTTGACCTGGTTTCAAACAACGGTTTCATGTCTGACTCGAAGTTTAGGTTCATGTTTGACCTGGTTTCAAACGACGGGTTCATGTCTGACTTGATGTTTAGGTTCATGTTTGACCTGGTTTCAAACAACGGGTTCATGTCTGACTCGAAGTTTAGGTTCATCTTTGACCTAGTTTCAAACAACGGGTTCATGTCTGACTCGTAGTTTAGGTTCATGTTTGACCGGGTTTCAAACAACGGGTTCATGACTGACTCGATGTTTAGGTTCATGTTTGACCTGGTTTCGAACAACGGGTTCATGTCTGACTCGAAGTTTCGGTTCATATTTGACCTGGTTTCAAACAACGGTTTCATGTCTGACTCTAAGTTTAGGTTCATGTTTCACCTGGTTTCTAACGACGGGTTCATGTTAAACTCGATGGTTAGGATCATGTTTGACCTGGTTTCAAACAACGGGTTCATGTCTGACTCGAAGTTTAGGTTCATGTTTGACCTGGTTTCAAACGACGGGTTCATGTCTGACTTGATGTTTAGGTTCATGTTTGACCTGGTTTCAAACAATGGGTTCATGTCTGACTCGAAGTTTAGGTTCATCTTTGACCTAGTTTCAAACAACGGGTTCATGTCTGACTCAAAGTTTAGGTTCATGTTTGACCGGGTTTCAAACAACGGGTTCATGACTGACTCAATGTTTAGGTTCATGTTTGACCTGGTTTCAAACAACGGGTTCATGTCTGACTCGAAGTTTAGGTTCATGTTTGACCTGGTTTCAAACAACGTGTTCTTGACTGACTCAAAGTTTAGGTTCATGTTTCACCTGGTTTCAAACAACGGGTTCATGTCCGAATCGAAGTCTAGGTTCATGTTAAACCTGTTTTCTAACGAAGGGTTCATGTCTGACTCGAAGTTTAGGTTTATGCTTGACATGGTTTCAAACGACGGGTTCAAGTCTGACTCAAAGTTTAGGTTCATGTTTGACCTGGTTCAAACGACGGGTTCATGTCTGACTAGAAGTCCAGGTTCATGTTTGACCTGGTTTCAAACAACGGGTTCATGTCTGACTCGAAGTTTAGGTTCATGTTTGACTTGGGTTCAAACAACGGGTTCATGTCTGACTCGAAGTTTAGGTTCATGTTTGACCTAGTTTGAAACAACGAGTTCGTGTCTGACTCGATGTTTAGGTTCATGTTTGACCTGGTTTCAAACAACGGGTTCATGTTTGACTCGAAGTTTAAGTTCATGTTTGACCTGGCTTCAAATGACGGGTTCATGTCTGATTCGAAGTTTAGGTTCATGTTTGACCTGGTTTCAAACAACGGGTTCATGTCTGACTCGAAGTTTAGGTTCAGGTTTGACCTGGTTTCAAATGACGGGGTCATGTCTGACTCGAAGCTTAGGTTCATGTTTGACCTGGTTCAAATGACGAGTTCATGTCTGACTCGAAGTTTAGGTTCATGTTTGACCTGGTTTCAAACAACGGGTTCATGTCTGACACGAAGTTTAGTTTCATGTTTGACTTGGTTTCAAACAACGGGTTCATGTCTGACTCGATGTTTAGGTTCATGTTTGACTTGAGTTCAAACAACGGGTTCATGTCTGACTCGAAGTTTAGGTTCATGTTTGACCTGGTTTCAAACAACGGGTTCATGTCTGACACGAAGTTTAGTTTCATGTTTGACTTGGTTTCAAACAACGGGTTCATGTCTGACTCGATGTTTAGGTTCATGTTTGACTTGAGTTCAAACAACGGGTTCATGTCTGACTCGAAGCTTAGGTTCATGTTTGACTTGGTTTCAAACAACGGGTTCATGTCTGACTCGATGTTTAGGTTCATGTTTGACCTGGTTTCAAACAACGGGTTCATGTTTGACTCGAAGTTTAGGTTCTTGTTTGACCTGGTTTCGAACAACGGGTTCATGTCTGACTCGAAGTTTCGGTTCATATTTGACCTGGTTTCAAACAACGGGTTCATGTCTGACTCTAAGTTTAGGTTCATGTTTGACCTGGTTTCTAACGACGGGTTCATGTCAAACTCGATGTTTAGGATCATGTTTGACCTGGTTTCAAACAACGGGTTCATGTCTGACTCGAAGTTTAGGTTCATGTTTGACCTGGTTTCAAACGACGGGTTCATGTCTGACTTGATGTTTAGGTTCATGTTTGACCTGGTTTCAAACAACGGGTCCATGTCTGACTCGAAGTTTAGGTTCATCTTTGACCTAGTTTCAAACAACGGGTTCATGTCTGACTCGTAGTTTAGGTTCATGTTTGACCGTGTTTCAAACAACGGGTTCATGACTGACTCGATGTTTAGGTTCATGTTTGACCTGGTTTCGAACAACGGGTTCATGTCTGACTCGAAGTTTCGGTTCATATTTGACCTGGTTTCAAACAACGGTTTCATGTCTGACTCTAAGTTTAGGTTCATGTTTCACCTGGTTTCTAACGACGGGTTCATGTTAAACTCGATGTTTAGGAACATGTTTGACCTGGTTTCAAACAACGGGTTCATGTCTGACTCGAAGTTTAGGTTCATGTTTGACCTGGTTTCAAACGACGGGTTCATGTCTGACTTGATGTTTAGGTTCAGGTTTGACCTGGTTTCAAACGACGGGGTCATGTCTGACTCGAAGCTTAGGTTCATGTTTGACCTGGTTCAAATGACGAGTTCATGTCTGACTCGAAGTTTAGGTTCATGTTTGACCTGGTTTCAAACAACGGGTTCATGTCTGACACGAAGTTTAGTTTCATGTTTGACTTGGTTTCAAACAACGGGTTCATGTCTGACTCGATGTTTAGGTTCATGTTTGACTTGAGTTCAAACAACGGGTTCATGTCTGACTCGAAGTTTAGGTTCATGTTTGACCTGGTTTCAAACAACGGGTTCATGTCTGACACGAAGTTTAGTTTCATGTTTGACTTGGTTTCAAACAACGGGTTCATGTCTGACTCGATGTTTAGGTTCATGTTTGACTTGAGTTCAAACAACGGGTTCATGTCTGACTCGAAGCTTAGGTTCATGTTTGACTTGGTTTCAAACAACGGGTTCATGTCTGACTCGATGTTTAGGTTCATGTTTGACCTGGTTTCAAACAACGGGTTCATGTTTGACTCGAAGTTTAGGTTCTTGTTTGACCTGGTTTCGAACAACGGGTTCATGTCTGACTCGAAGTTTCGGTTCATATTTGACCTGGTTTCAAACAATGGGTTCATGTCTGACTCTAAGTTTAGGTTCATGTTTGACCTGGTTTCTAACGACGGGTTCATGTCAAACTCGATGTTTAGGATCATGTTTGACCTGGTTTCAAACAACGGGTTCATGTCTGACTCGAAGTTTAGGTTCATGTTTGACCCGGTTTCAAACGACGGGTTCATGTCTGACTCGAAGTTTAGGTTCAGGTTTGACCTGGTTTCGAACGACGGGGTCATGTCTGACTCGAAGCTTAGGTTCATGTTTGACCTGGTTCAAATGACGAGTTCATGTCTGACTCGAAGTTTAGGTTCATGTTTGACCTGGTTTCAAACAACGGGTTCATGTCTGACTCGAAGTTTAGTTTCATGTTTGACCTGAGTTCCAACAACGGGTTCATGTCTGACTCGAAGTTTAGGTTCATGTTTGACCTGGTTTCAAACAACGGGTTCATGTCTGACACGAAGTTTAGTTTCATGTTTGACCTGAGTTCCAACAACGGGTTCATTTCTGACACGAAGTTTAGGTTCATGTTTGACCTGGTTTCAAACAACGGGTTCATGTCTGAGTCGAAGTTTAGGTTCATATTTGACCTGGTTTCAAATACCGGGTTCTTGACTGACTCGAAGTTTAGCTTCATGTTTCACCTGGTTTCAAACAACGGGTTCATGTCTGACTCGAAGTTTAGGTTCATGTTTGACCTGTTTTCTAACGACGGGTTCATGTCGGACTCGAAGTTTAGGTTTATGCTTGACATGGTTTCAAACGACGGGTTCAAGTCTGACTCAAATTTTAGGTTCATGTTAGACCTAGTTCAAACGACGGGTTAATGTTTGATTAGAAGTCCAGGTTCATGTTTGACTTTGTTTCAAACAACGGGTTCATGTCTGACTCGAAGTTTAGGTTCATGTTTGACTTGAGTTCAAACAACGGGTTCATGTCTGACTCGAAGCTTAGGTTCATGTTTGACTTGGTTTCAAACGACGGGTTCATGTCTGACTTGATGTTTAGGTTCATGTTTGACCTGGTTTCAAACAACGGGTTCATGTCTGACTCGAAGTTTAGGTTCATCTTTGACCTAGTTTCAAACAACGGGTTCATGTCTGACTCGTAGTTTAGGTTCATGTTTGACCGGGTTTCAAACAACGGGTTCATGACTGACTCGATGTTTAGGTTCATGTTTGACCTGGTTTCGAACAACGGGTTCATGTCTGACTCGATGTTTAGGTTCATGTTTGACTTGAGTTCAAACAACGGGTTCATGTCTGACTCGAAGCTTAGGTTCATGTTTGACTTGGTTTCAAACAACGGGTTCATGTCTGACTCGATGTTTAGGTTCATGTTTGACCTGGTTTCAAACAACGGGTTCATGTTTGACTCGAAGTTTAGGTTCTTGTTTGACCTGGTTTCGAACAACGGGTTCATGTCTGACTCGAAGTTTCGGTTCATATTTGACCTGGTTTCAAACAACGGGTTCATGTCTGACTCTAAGTTTAGGTTCATGTTTGACCTGGTTTCTAACGACGGGTTCATGTCAAACTCGATGCTTAGGATCATGTTTGACCTGGTTTCAAACAACGGGTTCATGTCTGACTCGAAGTTTAGGTTCATGTTTGACCTGGTTTCAAACGACGGGTTCATGTCTGACTTAATGTTTAGGTTCATGTTTGACCTGGTTTCAAACAACGGGTTCATGTCTGACTCGAAGTTTAGGTTCATCTTTGACCTAGTTTCAAACAACGGGTTCATGTCTGACTCGTAGTTTAGGTTCATGTTTGACCGGGTTTCAAACAACGGGTTCATGACTGACTCGATGTTTAGGTTCATGTTTGACCTGGTTTCAAACAACGGGTTCATGTCTGACTCGAAGTTTAGGTTCATGTTTGACCTGGTTTCAAACAACGGGTTCTTGACTGACTCAAAGTTTAGGTTCATGTTTCACCTGGTTTCAAACAACGGGTTCATGTCCGACTCGAAGTTTAGGTTCATGTTAAACCTGTTTTCTAACGAAGGGTTCATGTCTGACTCGAAGTTTAGGTTTATGCTTGACATGGTTTCAAACGACGGGTTCAAGTCTGACTCGATGTTTAGGTTCATGTTTGACCTGGTTCAAACGACGGGTTCATGTCTGACTAGAAGTCCAGGTTCATGTTTGACCTGGTTTCAAACAACGGGTTCATGTCTGACTCGAAGTTTAGGTTCATGTTTGACTTGGGTTCAAACAACGGGTTCATGTCTGACTCGAAGTTTAGGTTCATGTTTGACCTAGTTTGAAACAACGGGTTCGTGTCTGACTCGATGTTTAGGTTCATGTTTGACCTGGTTTCAAACAACGGGTTCATGTTTGACTCGAAGTTTAAGTTCATGTTTGACCTGGCTTCAAATGACGGGTTCATGTCTGACTCGAAGTTTAGGTTCATGTTTGACCTGGTTTCAAACAACGGGTTCATGTCTGACTCGAAGTTTAGGTTCAGGTTTGACCTGGTTTCAAACGACGGGGTCATGTCTGACTCGAAGCTTAGGTTCATGTTTGACCTGGTTCAAATGACGAGTTCATGTCTGACTCGAAGTTTAGGTTCATGTTTGACCTGGTTTCAAACAACGGGTTCATGTCTGACACGAAGTTTAGTTTCATGTTTGACTTGGTTTCAAACAAGGGGTTCATGTCTGACTCGATGTTTAGGTTCATGTTTGACTTGAGTTCAAACAACGGGTTCATGTCTGACTCGAAGTTTAGGTTCATGTTTGACCTGGTTTCAAACAACGGGTTCATGTCTGACACGAAGTTTAGTTTCATGTTTGACTTGGTTTCAAACAACGGGTTCATGTCTGACTCGATGTTTAGGTTCATGTTTGACTTGAGTTCAAACAACGGGTTCATGTCTGACTCGAAGCTTAGGTTCATGTTTGACTTGGTTTCAAACAACGGGTTCATGTCTGACTCGATGTTTAGGTTCATGTTTGACCTGGTTTCAAACAACGGGTTCATGTTTGACTCGAAGTTTAGGTTCTTGTTTGACCTGGTTTCGAACAACGGGTTCATGTCTGACTCGAAGTTTCGGTTCATATTTGACCTGGTTTCAAACAACGGGTTCATGTCTGACTCTAAGTTTAGGTTCATGTTTGACCTGGTTTCTAACGACGGGTTCATGTCAAACTCGATGTTTAGGATCATGTTTGACCTGGTTTCAAACAACGGGTTCATGTCTGACTCGAAGTTTAGGTTCATGTTTGACCTGGTTTCAAACGACGGGTTCATGTCTGACTTGATGTTTAGGTTCATGTTTGACCTGGTTTCAAACAACGGGTTCATGTCTGACTCGAAGTTTAGGTTCATCTTTGACCTAGTTTCAAACAACGGGTTCATGTCTGACTCGTAGTTTAGGTTCATGTTTGACCGGGTTTCAAACAACGGGTTCATGACTGACTCGATGTTTAGGTTCATGTTTGACCTGGTTTCGAACAACGGGTTCATGTCTGACTCGAAGTTTCGGTTCATATTTGACCTGGTTTCAAACAACGGTTTCATGTCTGACTCTAAGTTTAGGTTCATGTTTCACCTGGTTTCTAACGACGGGTTCATGTTAAACTCGATGTTTAGGATCATGTTTGACCTGGTTTCAAACAACGGGTTCATGTCTGACTCGAAGTTTAGGTTCATGTTTGACCTGGTTTCAAACGACGGGTTCATGTCTGACTTGATGTTTAGGTTCAGGTTTGACCTGGTTTCAAACGACGGGGTCATGTCTGACTCGAAGCTTAGGTTCATGTTTGACCTGGTTCAAATGACGAGTTCATGTCTGACTCGAAGTTTAGGTTCATGTTTGACCTGGTTTCAAACAACGGGTTCATGTCTGACACGAAGTTTAGTTTCATGTTTGACTTGGTTTCAAACAACGGGTTCATGTCTGACTCGATGTTTAGGTTCATGTTTGACTTGAGTTCAAACAACGGGTTCATGTCTGACTCGAAGTTTAGGTTCATGTTTGACCTGGTTTCAAACAACGGGTTCATGTCTGACACGAAGTTTAGTTTCATGTTTGACTTGGTTTCAAACAACGGGTTCATGTCTGACTCGATGTTTAGGTTCATGTTTGACTTGAGTTCAAACAACGGGTTCATGTCTGACTCGAAGCTTAGGTTCATGTTTGACTTGGTTTCAAACAACGGGTTCATGTCTGACTCGATGTTTAGGTTCATGTTTGACCTGGTTTCAAACAACGGGTTCATGTTTGACTCGAAGTTTAGGTTCTTGTTTGACCTGGTTTCGAACAACGGGTTCATGTCTGACTCGAAGTTTCGGTTCATATTTGACCTGGTTTCAAACAATGGGTTCATGTCTGACTCTAAGTTTAGGTTCATGTTTGACCTGGTTTCTAACGACGGGTTCATGTCAAACTCGATGTTTAGGATCATGTTTGACCTGGTTTCAAACAACGGGTTCATGTCTGACTCGAAGTTTAGGTTCATGTTTGACCTGGTTTCAAACGACGGGTTCATGTCTGACTCGAAGTTTAGGTTCAGGTTTGACCTGGTTTCGAACGACGGGGTCATGTCTGACTCGAATCTTAGGTTCATGTTTGACCTGGTTCAAATGACGAGTTCATGTCTGACTCGAAGTTTAGGTTCATGTTTGACCTGGTTTCAAACAACGGGTTCATGTCTGACTCGAAGTTTAGTTTCATGTTTGACCTGAGTTCCAACAACGGGTTCATGTCTGACTCGAAGTTTAGGTTCATGTTTGACCTGGTTTCAAACAACGGGTTCATGTCTGACACGAAGTTTAGTTTCATGTTTGACCTGAGTTCCAACAACGGGTTCATTTCTGACACGAAGTTTAGGTTCATGTTTGACCTGGTTTCAAACAACGGGTTCATGTCTGAGTCGAAGTTTAGGTTCATATTTGACCTGGTTTCAAATACCGGGTTCTTGACTGACTCGAAGTTTAGCTTCATGTTTCACCTGGTTTCAAACAACGGGTTCATGTCTGACTCGAAGTTTAGGTTCATGTTTGACCTGTTTTCTAACGACGGGTTCATGTCGGACTCGAAGTTTAGGTTTATGCTTGACATGGTTTCAAACGACGGGTTCAAGTCTGACTCGATGTTTAGGTTCATGTTTGACCTGGTTCAAACGACGGGTTCATGTCTGACTAGAAGTCCAGGTTCATGTTTGACCTGGTTTCAAACAACGGGTTCATGTCTGACTCGAAGTTTAGGTTCATGTTTGACCTGGTTTCAAACAACGGGTTCTTGACTGACTCAAAGTTTAGGTTCATGTTTCACCTGGTTTCAAACAACGGGTTCTTGACTGACTCAAAGTTTAGGTTCATGTTTCACCTGGTTTCAAACAACGGGTTCATGTCCGACTCGAAGTTTAGGTTCATGTTAAACCTGTTTTCTAACGAAGGGTTCATGTCTGACTCGAAGTTTAGGTTTATGCTTGACATGGTTTCAAACGACGGGTTCAAGTCTGACTCGATGTTTAGGTTCATGTTTGACCTGGTTCAAACGACGGGTTCATGTCTGACTAGAAGTCCAGGTTCATGTTTGACCTGGTTTCAAACAACGGGTTCATGTCTGACTCGAAGTTTAGGTTCATGTTTGACTTGGGTTCAAACAACGGGTTCATGTCTGACTCGAAGTTTAGGTTCATGTTTGACCTAGTTTGAAACAACGGGTTCGTGTCTGACTCGATGTTTAGGTTCATGTTTGACCTGGTTTCAAACAACGGGTTCATGTTTGACTCGAAGTTTAAGTTCATGTTTGACCTGGCTTCAAATGACGGGTTCATGTCTGACTCGAAGTTTAGGTTCATGTTTGACCTGGTTTCAAACAACGGGTTCATGTCTGACTCGAAGTTTAGGTTCAGGTTTGACCTGGTTTCAAACGACGGGGTCATGTCTGACTCGAAGCTTAGGTTCATGTTTGACCTGGTTCAAATGACGAGTTCATGTCTGACTCGAAGTTTAGGTTCATGTTTGACCTGGTTTCAAACAACGGGTTCATGTCTGACACGAAGTTTAGTTTCATGTTTGACTTGGTTTCAAACAACGGGTTCATGTCTGACTCGATGTTTAGGTTCATGTTTGACTTGAGTTCAAACAACGGGTTCATGTCTGACTCGAAGTTTAGGTTCATGTTTGACCTGGTTTCAAACAACGGGTTCATGTCTGACACGAAGTTTAGTTTCATGTTTGACTTGGTTTCAAACAACGGGTTCATGTCTGACTCGATGTTTAGGTTCATGTTTGACTTGAGTTCAAACAACGGGTTCATGTCTGACTCGAAGCTTAGGTTCATGTTTGACTTGGTTTCAAACAACGGGTTCATGTCTGACTCGATGTTTAGGTTCATGTTTGACCTGGTTTCAAACAACGGGTTCATGTTTGACTCGAAGTTTAGGTTCTTGTTTGACCTGGTTTCGAACAACGGGTTCATGTCTGACTCGAAGTTTCGGTTCATATTTGACCTGGTTTCAAACAACGGGTTCATGTCTGACTCTAAGTTTAGGTTCATGTTTGACCTGGTTTCTAACGACGGGTTCATGTCAAACTCGATGTTTAGGATCATGTTTGACCTGGTTTCAAACAACGGGTTCATGTCTGACTCGAAGTTTAGGTTCATGTTTGACCTGGTTTCAAACGACGGGTTCATGTCTGACTTGATGTTTAGGTTCATGTTTGACCTGGTTTCAAACAACGGGTTCATGTCTGACTCGAAGTTTAGGTTCATCTTTGACCTAGTTTCAAACAACGGGTTCATGTCTGACTCGTAGTTTAGGTTCATGTTTGACCGGGTTTCAAACAACGGGTTCATGACTGACTCGATGTTTAGGTTCATGTTTGACCTGGTTTCGAACAACGGGTTCATGTCTGACTCGAAGTTTCGGTTCATATTTGACCTGGTTTCAAACAACGGTTTCATGTCTGACTCTAAGTTTAGGTTCATGTTTCACCTGGTTTCTAACGACGGGTTCATGTTAAACTCGATGTTTAGGATCATGTTTGACCTGGTTTCAAACAACGGGTTCATGTCTGACTCGAAGTTTAGGTTCATGTTTGACCTGGTTTCAAACGACGGGTTCATGTCTGACTTGATGTTTAGGTTCAGGTTTGACCTGGTTTCAAACGACGGGGTCATGTCTGACTCGAAGCTTAGGTTCATGTTTGACCTGGTTCAAATGACGAGTTCATGTCTGACTCGAAGTTTAGGTTCATGTTTGACCTGGTTTTAAACAACGGGTTCATGTCTGACACGAAGTTTAGTTTCATGTTTGACTTGGTTTCAAACAACGGGTTCATGTCTGACTCGATGTTTAGGTTCATGTTTGACTTGAGTTCAAACAACGGGTTCATGTCTGACTCGAAGTTTAGGTTCATGTTTGACCTGGTTTCAAACAACGGGTTCATGTCTGACACGAAGTTTAGTTTCATGTTTGACTTGGTTTCAAACAACGGGTTCATGTCTGACTCGATGTTTAGGTTCATGTTTGACTTGAGTTCAAACAACGGGTTCATGTCTGACTCGAAGCTTAGGTTCATGTTTGACTTGGTTTCAAACAACGGGTTCATGTCTGACTCGATGTTTAGGTTCATGTTTGACCTGGTTTCAAACAACGGGTTCATGTTTGACTCGAAGTTTAGGTTCTTGTTTGACCTGGTTTCGAACAACGGGTTCATGTCTGACTCGAAGTTTCGGTTCATATTTGACCTGGTTTCAAACAATGGGTTCATGTCTGACTCTAAGTTTAGGTTCATGTTTGACCTGGTTTCTAACGACGGGTTCATGTCAAACTCGATGTTTAGGATCATGTTTGACCTGGTTTCAAACAACGGGTTCATGTCTGACTCGAAGTTTAGGTTCATGTTTGACCTGGTTTCAAACGACGGGTTCATGTCTGACTCGAAGTTTAGGTTCAGGTTTGACCTGGTTTCGAACGACGGGGTCATGTCTGACTCGAATCTTAGGTTCATGTTTGACCTGGTTCAAATGACGAGTTCATGTCTGACTCGAAGTTTAGGTTCATGTTTGACCTGGTTTCAAACAACGGGTTCATGTCTGACTCGAAGTTTAGTTTCATGTTTGACCTGAGTTCCAACAACGGGTTCATGTCTGACTCGAAGTTTAGGTTCATGTTTGACCTGGTTTCAAACAACGGGTTCATGTCTGACACGAAGTTTAGTTTCATGTTTGACCTGAGTTCCAACAACGGGTTCATTTCTGACACGAAGATTAGGTTCATGTTTGACCTGGTTTCAAACAACGGGTTCATGTCTGAGTCGAAGTTTAGGTTCATATTTGACCTGGTTTCAAATACCGGGTTCTTGACTGACTCGAAGTTTAGCTTCATGTTTCACCTGGTTTCAAACAACGGGTTCATGTCTGACTCGAAGTTTAGGTTCATGTTTGACCTGTTTTCTAACGACGGGTTCATGTCGGACTCGAAGTTTAGGTTTATGCTTGACATGGTTTCAAACGACGGGTTCAAGTCTGACTCAAATTTTAGGTTCATGTTAGACCTAGTTCAAACGACGGGTTAATGTCTGATTAGAAGTCCAGGTTCATGTTTGACTTTGTTTCAAACAACGGGTTCATGTCTGACTCGAAGTTTAGGTTCATGTTTGACTTGAGTTCAAACAACGGGTTCATGTCTGACTCGAAGCTTAGGTTCATGTTTGACTTGGTTTCAAACGACGGGTTCATGTCTGACTTGATGTTTAGGTTCATGTTTGACCTGGTTTCAAACAACGGGTTCATGTCTGACTCGAAGTTTAGGTTCATCTTTGACCTAGTTTCAAACAACGGGTTCATGTCTGACTCGTAGTTTAGGTTCATGTTTGACCGGGTTTCAAACAACGGGTTCATGACTGACTCGATGTTTAGGTTCATGTTTGACCTGGTTTCGAACAACGGGTTCATGTCTGAATCGATGTTTAGGTTCATGTTTGACTTGAGTTCAAACAACGGGTTCATGTCTGACTCGAAGCTTAGGTTCATGTTTGACTTGGTTTCAAACAACGGGTTCATGTCTGACTCGATGTTTAGGTTCATGTTTGACCTGGTTTCAAACAACGGGTTCATGTTTGACTCGAAGTTTAGGTTCTTGTTTGACCTGGTTTCGAACAACGGGTTCATGTCTGACTCGAAGTTTCGGTTCATATTTGACCTGGTTTCAAACAACGGGTTCATGTTTGACTCGAAGTTTAAGTTCATGTTTGACCTGGCTTCAAATGACGGGTTCATGTCTGACTCGAAGTTTAGGTTCATGTTTGACCTGGTTTCAAACAACGGGTTCATGTCTGACTCGAAGTTTAGGTTCAGGTTTGACCTGGTTTCGAACGACGGGGTCATGTCTGACTCGAAGCTTAGGTTCATGTTTGACCTGGTTCAAATGACGAGTTCATGTCTGACTCGAAGTTTAGGTTCATGTTTGACCTGGTTTCAAACAACGGGTTCATGTCTGACTCGAAGTTTAGTTTCATGTTTGACCTGAGTTCCAACAACGGGTTCATGTCTGACTCGAAGTTTAGGTTCATGTTTGACCTGGTTTCAAACAACGGGTTCATGTCTGACACGAAGTTTAGTTTCATGTTTGACCTGAGTTCCAACAACGGGTTCATTTCTGACACGAAGTTTAGGTTCATGTTTGACCTGGTTTCAAACAACGGGTTCATGTCTGAGTCGAAGTTTAGGTTCATATTTGACCTGGTTTCAAATACCGGGTTCTTGACTGACTCGAAGTTTAGCTTCATGTTTCACCTGGTTTCAAACAACGGGTTCATGTCTGACTCGAAGTTTAGGTTCATGTTTGACCTGTTTTCTAACGACGGGTTCATGTCGGACTCGAAGTTTAGGTTTATGCTTGACATGGTTTCAAACGACGGGTTCAAGTCTGACTCAAATTTTAGGTTCATGTTAGACCTAGTTCAAACGACGGGTTAATGTCTGATTAGAAGTCCAGGTTCATGTTTGACTTTGTTTCAAACAACGGGTTCATGTCTGACTCGAAGTTTAGGTTCATGTTTGACTTGAGTTCAAACAACGGGTTCATGTCTGACTCGAAGCTTAGGTTCATGTTTGACTTAGTTTCAAACGACGGGTTCATGTCTGACTTGATGTTTAGGTTCATGTTTGACCTGGTTTCAAACAACGGGTTCATGTCTGACTCGAAGTTAAGGTTCATCTTTGACCTAGTTTCAAACAACGGGTTCATGTCTGACTCGTAGTTTAGGTTCATGTTTGACCGGGTTTCAAACAACGGGTTCATGACTGACTCGATGTTTAGGTTCATGTTTGACCTGGTTTCGAACAACGGGTTCATGTCTGACTCGATGTTTAGGTTCATGTTTGACTTGAGTTCAAACAACGGGTTCATGTCTGACTCGAAGCTTAGGTTCATGTTTGACTTGGTTTCAAACAACGGGTTCATGTCTGACTCGATGTTTAGGTTCATGTTTGACCTGGTTTCAAACAACGGGTTCATGTTTGACTCGAAGTTTAGGTTCTTGTTTGACCTGGTTTCGAACAACGGGTTCATGTCTGACTCGAAGTTTCGGTTCATATTTGACCTGGTTTCAAACAACGGGTTCATGTCTGACTCTAAGTTTAGGTTCATGTTTGACCTGGTTTCTAACGACGGGTTCATGTCTGACTTAATGTTTAGGTTCATGTTTGACCTGGTTTCAAACAACGGGTTCATGTCTGACTCGAAGTTTAGGTTCATCTTTGACCTAGTTTCAAACAACGGGTTCATGTCTGACTCGTAGTTTAGGTTCATGTTTGACCTGGTTTCAAACGACGGGTTCATGTCTGACTTAATGTTTAGGTTCATGTTTGACCTGGTTTCAAACAACGGGTTCATGTCTGACTCGAAGTTTAGGATCATGTTTGACCTGGTTTCAAACAACGGGTTCATGTCTGACTCGAAGTTTAGGTTCATGTTTGACCTGGTTTCAAACGACGGGTTCATGTCTGACTTAATGTTTAGGTTCATGTTTGACCTGGTTTCAAACAACGGGTTCATGTCTGACTCGAAGTTTAGGTTCATCTTTGACCTAGTTTCAAACAACGGGTTCATGTCTGACTCGTAGTTTAGGTTCATGTTTGACCGGGTTTCAAACAACGGGTTCATGACTGACTCGATGTTTAGGTTCATGTTTGACCTGGTTTCGAACAATGGGTTCATGTCTGACTCGAAGTTTCGGTTCATATTTGACCTGGTTTCAAACAACGGTTTCATGTCTGACTCTAAGTTTAGGTTCATGTTTCACCTGGTTTCTAACGACGGGTTCATGTTAAACTCGATGTTTAGGATCATGTTTGACCTGGTTTCAAACAACGGGTTCATGTCTGACTCGAAGTTTAGGTTCATGTTTGACCTGGTTTCAAACAACGGGTTCATGTCTGACTTGATGTTTAGGTTCATGTTTGACCTGGTTTCAAACAATGGGTTCATGTCTGACTCGAAGTTTAGGTTCATCTTTGACCTAGTTTCAAACAACGGGTTCATGTCTGACTCGAAGTTTAGGTTCATGTTTGACCGGGTTTCAAACAACGGGTTCATGACTGACTCGATGTTTAGGTTCATGTTTGACCTGGTTTCAAACAACGGGTTCATGTCTGACTCGAAGTTTAGGTTCATGTTTGACCTGGTTTCAAACAACGGGTTCTTGACTGACTCAAAGTTTAGGTTCATGTTTGACCTGGTTTCAAACAACGGGTTCATGTCCGTCTCGAAGTTTAGGTTCATGTTAAACCTGTTTTCTAACGACGGGTTCATGTCTGACTCGAAGTTTAGGTTTATGCTTGACATGGTTTCAAACGACGTGTTCAAGTCTGACTCAAAGTTTAGGTTCATGTTTGACCTGGTTCAAACGACGGGTTCATGTCTGACTAGAAGTCCAGGTTCATGTTTGACCTGGTTTCAAACAACGGGTTCATGTCTGACTCGAAGTTTAGGTTCATGTTTGACTTGGGTTCAAACAACGGGTTCATGTCTGACTCGAAGTTTAGGTTCATGTTTGACCTAGTTTGAAACAACGGGTTCGTGTCTGACTCGATGTTTAGGTTCATGTTTGACCTGGTTTCAAACAACGGGTTCATGTTTGACTCGAAGTTTAAGTTCATGTTTGACCTGGCTTCAAATGACGGGTTCATGTCTGACTCGAAGTTTAGGTTCATGTTTGACCTGGTTTCAAACAACGGGCTCATGTCTGACTCGAAGTTTAGGTTCAGGTTTGACCTGGTTTCAAACGACGGGGTCATGTCTGACTCGAAGCTTAGGTTCATGTTTGACCTGGTTCAAATGACGAGTTCATGTCTGACTCGAAGTTTAGGTTCATGTTTGACCTGGTTTCAAACAACGGGTTCATGTCTGACTCGAAGTTTGGTTTCATGTTTGACCTGAGTTCCAACAACGGGTTCATGTCTGACTCGAAGTTTAGGTTCATGTTTGACCTGGTTTCAAACAACGGGTTCATGTCTGACACGAAGTTTAATTTCATGTTTGACCTGAGTTCCAACAACGGGTTCATTTCTGACACGAAGTTTAGGTTCATGTTTGACCTGGTTTCAAACAACGGGTTCATGTCTGAGTCGAAGTTTAGGTTCATGTTTGACCTGGTTTCAAATACCGGGTTCTTGACTGACTCGAAGTTTAGCTTCATGTTTCACCTGGTTTCAAACAACGGGTTCATGTCTGACTCGAAGTTTAGGTTCATGTTTGACCTGTTTTCTAACGACGGGTTCATGTCGGACTCGAAGTTTAGGTTTATGCTTGACATGGTTTCAAACGACGGGTTCAAGTCTGACTCAAATTTTAGGTTCATGTTAGACCTAGTTCAAACGACGGGTTAATGTCTGATTAGAAGTCCAGGTTCATGTTTGACTTGGTTTCAAACAACGGGTTCATGTCTGACTCGAAGTTTAGGTTCATGTTTCACTTGAGTTCAAACAACGGGTTCATGTCTGACTCGAAGCTTAGGTTCATGTTTGACTTGGTTTCAAACAACGGGTTCATGTCTGACTCGATGTTTAGGTTCATGTTTGACATGGTTTCAAACAACGGGTTCATGTTTGACTCGAAGTTTAGGTTCTTGTTTGACCTGGTTTCGAACAACGGGTTCATGTCTGACTCGAAGTTTCGGTTCATATTTGACCTGGTTTCAAACAACGGGTTCATGTCTGACTCTAAGTTTAGGTTCATGTTTGACTTGGTTTCTAACGACGGGTTCATGTCAAACTCGATGTTTAGGATCATGTTTGACCTGGTTTCAAACAACGGGTTCATGTCTGACTCGAAGTTTAGGTTCATGTTTGACCTGGTTTCAAACGACGGGTTCATGTCTGACTTGATGTTTAGGTTCATGTTTGACCTGGTTTCAAACAACGGGTTCATGTCTGACTCGAAGTTTAGGTTCATCTTTGACCTAGTTTCAAACAACGGGTTCATGTCTGACTCGTAGTTTAGGTTCATGTTTGACCGGGTTTCAAACAACGGGTTCATGACTGACTCGATGTTTAGGTTCATGTTTGACCTGGTTTCGAACAACGGGTTCATGTCTGACTCGAAGTTTCGGTTCATATTTGACCTGGTTTCAAACAACGGTTTCATGTCTGACTCTAAGTTTAGGTTCATGTTTCACCTGGTTTCTAACGACGGGTTCATGTTAAACTCGATGTTTAGGATCATGTTTGACCTGGTTTCAAACAACGGGTTCATGTCTGACTCGAAGTTTAGGTTCATGTTTGACCTGGTTTCAAACGACGGGTTCATGTCTGACTTGATGTTTAGGTTCATGTTTGACCTGGTTTCAAACAACGGGTTCATGTCTGACTCGAAGTTTAGGTTCATCTTTGACCTAGTTTCAAACAACGGGTTCATGTCTGACTCGTAGTTTAGGTTCATGTTTGACCGGGTTTCAAACAACGGGTTCATGACTGACTCGATGTTTAGGTTCATGTTTGACCTGGTTTCGAACAACGGGTTCATGTCTGAATCGAAGTTTCGGTTCATATTTGACCTGGTTTCAAACAACGGTTTCATGTCTGACTCTAAGTTTAGGTTCATGTTTCACCTGGTTTCTAACGACGGGTTCATGTTAAACTCGATGTTTAGGATCATGTTTGACCTGGTTTCAAACAACGGGTTCATGTCTGACTCGAAGTTTAGGTTCATGTTTGACCTGGTTTCAAACGACGGGTTCATGTCTGACTTGATGTTTAGGTTCATGTTTGACCTGGTTTCAAACAACGGGTTCATGTCTGACTCGTAGTTTAGGTTCATGTTTGACCGGGTTTCAAACAACGGGTTCATGACTGACTCGATGTTTAGGTTCATGTTTGACCTGGTTTCGAACAACGGGTTCATGTCTGACTCGAAGTTTCGGTTCATATTTGACCTGGTTTCAAACAACGGTTTCATGTCTGACTCGAAGTTTAGGTTCATGTTTGACTTGAGTTCAAACAACGGGTTCATGTCTGACTCGAAGCTTAGGTTCATGTTTGACTTGGTTTCAAACAACGGGTTCATGTCTGACTCGATGTTTAGGTTCATGTTTGACCTGGTTTCAAACAACGGGTTCATGTTTGACTCGAAGTTTAGGTTCTTGTTTGACCTGGTTTCGAACAACGGGTTCATGTCTGACTCGAAGTTTCGGTTCATATTTGACCTGGTTTCAAACAACGGGTTCATGTCTGACTCTAAGTTTAGGTTCATGTTTGACCTGGTTTCTAACGACGGGTTCATGTCAAACTCGATGTTTAGGATCATGTTTGACCTGGTTTCAAACAACGGGTTCTTGACTGACTCAAAGTTTAGGTTCATGTTTCACCTGGTTTCAAACAACGGGTTCATGTCCGTCTCGAAGTTTAGGTTCATGTTAAACCTGTTTTCTAACGACGGGTTCATGTCTGACTCGAAGTTTAGGTTTATGCTTGACATGGTTTCAAACGACGGGTTCAGGTCTGACTCAAAGTTTAGGTTCATGTTTGACCTGGTTCAAACGACGGGTTCATGTCTGACTAGAAGTCCAGGTTCATGTTTGACCTGGTTTCAAACAACGGGTTCATGTCTGACTCGAAGTTTAGGTTCATGTTTGACTTGGGTTCAAACAACGGGTTCATGTCTGACTCGAAGGTTAGGTTCATGTTTGACCTAGTTTGAAACAACGGGTTCGTGTCTGACTCGATGTTTAGGTTCATGTTTAACCTGGTTTCAAACAACGGGTTCATGTTTGACTCGAAGTTTAAGTTCATGTTTGACCTGGCTTCAAATGACGGGTTCATGTCTGACTCGAAGTTTAGGTTCATGTTTGACCTGGTTTCAAACAACGGGTTCATGTCTGACTCGAAGTTTAGGTTCAGGTTTGACCTGGTTTCAAACGACGGGGTCATGTCTGACTCGAAGCTTAGGTTCATGTTTGACCTGGTTCAAATGACGAGTTCATGTCTGACTCGAAGTTTAGGTTCATGTTTGACCTGGTTTCAAACAACGGGTTCATGTCTGACTCAAAGTTTGGTTTCATGTTTGACCTGAGTTCCAACAACGGGTTCATGTCTGACTCGAAGTTTAGGTTCATGTTTGACCTGGTTTCAAACAACGGGTTCATGTCTGACACGAAGTTTAGTTTCATGTTTGACCTGAGTTCCAACAACGGGTTCATTTCTGACACGAAGTTTAGGTTCATGTTTGACCTGGTTTCAAACAACGGGTTCATGTCTGAGTCGAAGTTTAGGTTCATGTTTGACCTGGTTTCAAATACCGGGTTCTTGACTGACTCGAAGTTTAGCTTCATGTTTCACCTGGTTTCAAACAACGGGTTCATGTCTGACTCGAAGTTTAGGTTCATGTTTGACCTGTTTTCTAACGACGGGTTCATGTCGGACTCGAAGTTTAGGTTTATGCTTGACATGGTTTCAAACGACGGGTTCAAGTCTGACTCAAATTTTAGGTTCATGTTAGACCTAGTTCAAACGACGGGTTAATGTCTGATTAAAAGTTCAGGTTCATGTTTGACTTGGTTTCAAACAACGGGTTCATGTCTGACTCGAAGTTTAGGTTCATGTTTGACTTGAGTTCAAACAACGGGTTCATGTCTGACTCGAAGCTTAGGTTCATGTTTGACTTGGTTTCAAACAACGGGTTCATGTCTGACTCGATGTTTAGGTTCATGTTTGACCTGGTTTCAAACAACGGGTTCATGTTTGACTCGAAGTTTAGGTTCTTGTTTGACCTGGTTTCGAACAACGGGTTCATGTCTGACTCGAAGTTTCGGTTCATATTTGACCTGGTTTCAAACAACGGGTTCATGTCTGACTCTAAGTTTAGGTTCATGTTTGACTTGGTTTCTAACGACGGGTTCATGTCAAACTCGATGTTTAGGATCATGTTTGACCTGGTTTCAAACAACGGGTTCATGTCTGACTCGAAGTTTAGGTTCATGTTTGACCTGGTTTCAAACGACGGGTTCATGTCTGACTTGATGTTTAGGTTCATGTTTGACCTGGTTTCAAACAACGGGTTCATGTCTGACTCGAAGTTTAGGTTCATCTTTGACCTAGTTTCAAACAACGGGTTCATGTCTGACTCGTAGTTTAGGTTCATGTTTGACCGGGTTTCAAACAACGGGTTCATGACTGACTCGATGTTTAGGTTCATGTTTGACCTGGTTTCGAACAACGGGTTCATGTCTGACTCGAAGTTTCGGTTCATATTTGACCTGGTTTCAAACAACGGTTTCATGTCTGACTCTAAGTTTAGGTTCATGTTTCACCTGGTTTCTAACGACGGGTTCATGTTAAACTCGATGTTTAGGATCATGTTTGACCTGGTTTCAAACAACGGGTTCATGTCTGACTCGAAGTTTAGGTTCATGTTTGACCTGGTTTCAAACGACGGGTTCATGTCTGACTTGATGTTTAGGTTCATGTTTGACCTGGTTTCAAACAACGGGTTCATGTCTGACTCGAAGTTTAGGTTCATCTTTGACCTAGTTTCAAACAACGGGTTCATGTCTGACTCGTAGTTTAGGTTCATGTTTGACCGGGTTTCAAACAACGGGTTCATGACTGACTCGATGTTTAGGTTCATGTTTGACCTGGTTTCGAACAACGGGTTCATGTCTGACTCGAAGTTTCGGTTCATATTTGACCTGGTTTCAAACAACGGTTTCATGTCTGACTCTATGTTTAGGTTCATGTTTCACCTGGTTTCTAACGACGGGTTCATGTTAAACTCGATGTTTAGGATCATGTTTGACCTGGTTTCAAACAACGGGTTCATGTCTGACTCGAAGTTTAGGTTCATGTTTGACCTGGTTTCAAACGACGGGTTCATGTCTGACTTGATGTTTAGGTTCATGTTTGACCTGGTTTCAAACAACGGGTTCATGTCTGACTCGAAGTTTAGGTTCATCTTTGACCTAGTTTCAAACAACGGGTTCATGTCTGACTCGAAGTTTAGGTTCATGTTTGACCGGGTTTCAAACAACGGGTTCATGACTGACTCGATGTTTAGGTTCATGTTTCACCTGGTTTCAAACAACGGGTTCATGTCCGTCTCGAAGTTTAGGTTCATGTTAAACCTGTTTTCTAACGACGGGTTCATGTCTGACTCGAAGTTTAGGTTTATGCTTGACATGGTTTCAAACGACGGGTTCAAGTCTGACTCAAAGTTTAGGTTCATGTTTGACCTGGTTCAAACGACGGGTTCATGTCTGACTAGAAGTCCAGGTTCATGTTTGACCTGGTTTCAAACAACGGGTTCATGTCTGACTCGAAGTTTAGGTTCATGTTTGACCTGGGTTCAAACAACGGGTTCATGTCTGACTAGAAGTTTAGGTTCATGTTTGACCTAGTTTGAAACAACGGGTTCGTGTCTGACTCGATGTTTAGGTTCATGTTTGACCTGGTTTCAAACAACGGGTTCATGTCTGACACGAAGTTTAAGTTCATGTTTGACCTGGCTTCAAATGACGAGTTCATGTCTGACTCGAAGTTTAGGTTCATGTTTGACCTGGTTTCAAACAACGGGTTCATGTCTGACTCGAAGTTTAGGTTCAGGTTTGACCTGGTTTCAAACGACGGGGTCATGTGTGACTCGAAGCTTAGCTTCATGTTTGACCTGGTTCAAATGACGAGTTCATGTCTGACTCGAAGTTTAGGTTCATGTTTGACCTGTTTTCAAACAACGGGTTCATGTCTGACTCGAAGTCTGGTTTCATGTTTGACCTGAGTTCCAACAACGGGTTCATGTCTGACTCAAATTTTAGGTTCATGTTAGACCTAGTTCAAACAACGGGTTGATGTCTGACACGAAGTTTAGTTTCATGTTTGACCTGAGTTCCAACAACGGGTTCATTTCTGACACGAAGTTTAGGTTCATGTTTGACCTGGTTTCAAACAACGGGTTCATGTCTGAGTCGAAGTTTAGGTTCATGTTTGACCTGGTTTCAAATACCGGGTTCTTGACTGACTCGAAGTTTAGCTTCATGTTTGACCTGGTTTCAAACAACGGGTTCATGTTTGACTCGAAGTTTAGGTTCTTGTTTGACCTGGTTTGGAACGACGGGTTCATGTCGGACTCGAAGTTTAGGTTTATATTTGACATGGTTTCAAACGACGGGTTCAAGTCTGACTCTAAGTTTAGGTTCATGTCAAACTCGATGTTTAGGATCATGTTTGACCTGGTTTCAAACAACGGGTTCATGTCTGACTCGAAGTTCAGGTTCATGTTTGACTTGGTTTCAAACAACGGGTTCATGTCTGACTCGAAGTTTAGGTTCATGTTTGACTTGAGTTCAAACAACGGGTTCATGTCTGACTCGAAGTTTAGGTTCATCTTTGACCTAGTTTCAAACAACGGGTTCATGTCTGACTCGTAGTTTAGGATCATGTTTGACCTGGTTTCAAACAACGGGTTCATGTCTGACTCGAAGTTTAGGTTCTTGTTTGACCTGGTTTCGAACAACGGGTTCATGTCTGACTCGAAGTTTCGGTTCATGTTTGACCTGGTTTCAAACAACGGGTTCATGTCTGACTCGAAGTTTAGGTTCATCTTTCACCTGGTTTCTAACAACGGGTTCATGTCTGACTCGTAGTTTAGGTTCATGTTTGACCGGGTTTCAAACAACGGGTTCATGTCCGTCTCGAAGTTTAGGTTCATGTTTGACCTGGTTTCGAACAACGGGTTCATGTCTGACTCGAAGTTTCGGTTCAAATTTGACCTGGTTTCAAACAACGGTTTCATGTCTGACTCTAAGTTTAGGTTCATGTTTCACCTGGTTTCTAACGACGGGTTCATGTTAAACTCGAAGTTTAGGTTCATGTTTGACCTGGTTTCAAACGACGGGTTCATGTCTGACTTGATGTTTAGGTTCATGTTTGACCTGGTTTCAAACAACGGGTTCATGTCTGACTCGAAGTTTAGGTTCATGTTTGACCTGGTTTCAAACAACGGGTTCTTGACTGACTCGAAGTTTAGGTTCATGTTTGACCGGGTTTCAAACAACGGGTTCATGTCCGACTCGAAGTTTAGGTTCATGTTAAACCTGTTTTCTAACGACGGGTTCATGTCTGACTCGAAGTTTAGGTTTATGTTTGACCTGGTTTCAAACGACGGGTTCTTGACTGACTCAAAGTTTAGGTTCATGTTTCACCTGGTTTCAAACAACGGGTTCATGTCCGACTCGAAGTTTAGGTTCATGTTAAACCTGTTTTCTAACGACGGGTTCATGTCTGACTAGAAGTCCAGGTTCATGTTTGACCTGGTTTCAAACAATGGGTTCATGTCTGACTCGAAGTTTAGGTTCATGTTTGACTTGAGTTCAAACAACGGGTTCATGTCTGACTCGAAGTTTAGGTTCATGTTTGACCTAGTTTGAAACAACGGGTTCGTGTCTGACTCGATGTTTAGGTTCATGTTTGACCTGGTTTCAAACAACGGGTTCATGTTTGACTCGAAGTTTAAGTTCATGTTTGACCTGGCTTCAAATGACGGGTTCATGTCTGACTCGAAGTTTAGGTTCATGTTTGACCTGGTTTCAAACAACGGGTTCATGTCTGACTCGAAGTTTAAGTTCATGTTTGACCTGGCTTCAAATGACGGGTTCATGTCTGACTCGAAGTTTAGGTTCATGTTTGACCTGGTTTCAAACAACAGGTTCATGTCTGACTCAAAGTTTAGGTTCATGTTTGACCTGGTTTCAAACAACGGGTTCATGTCTGACTCGAAGTTTAGGTTCAGGTTTGATCTGGTTTCAAACGACGGGGTCATGTCTGACTCGAAGCTTAGGTTCATGTTTGACCTGGTTCAAATGACGAGTTCATGTCTGACTCGAAGTTTAGGTTCATGTTTGACCTGGTTTCAAACAACGGGTTCATGTCTGACTCGAAGTTTAGGTTCATGTTTGACCTGGTTTCAAACAACGGGTTCATGTCTGACTCGAAGTTTAGGTTCATGTTTGACCTGGTTTCAAACAACGGGTTCTTGACTAACTCAAAGTTTAGGTTCATGTTTCACCTGGTTTCAAACAACGGGTTCATGTCCGACTCGAAGTTTAGGTTCATGTTAAACCTGTTTTCTAACGACGGGTTCATGTCTGACTAGAAGTCCAGGTTCATGTTTGACCTGGTTTCAAACAATGGGTTCATGTCTGACTCGAAGTTTAGGTTCATGTTTGACTTGAGTTCAAACAACGGGTTCATGTCTGACTCGAAGTTTAGGTTCATGTTTGACCTAGTTTGAAACAACGGGTTCGTGTCTGACTCGATGTTTAGGTTCATGTTTGACCTGGTTTCAAACAACGGGTTCATGTTTGACTCGAAGTTTAAGTTCATGTTTGACCTGGCTTCAAATGACGGGTTCATGTCTGACTCGAAGTTTAGGTTCATGTTTGACCTGGTTTCAAACAACGGGTTCATGTCTGACTCGAAGTTTAAGTTCATGTTTGACCTGGCTTCAAATGACGGGTTCATGTCTGACTCGAAGTTTAGGTTCATGTTTGACCTGGTTTCAAACAACAGGTTCATGTCTGACTCGAAGTTTAGGTTCATGTTTGACCTGGTTTCAAACAACGGGTTCATGTCTGACTCGAAGGTTAGGTTCAGGTTTGATCTGGTTTCAAACGACGGGGTCATGTCTGACTCGAAGCTTAGGTTCATGTTTGACCTGGTTCAAATGACGAGTTCATGTCTGACTCGAAGTTTAGGTTCATGTTTGACCTGGTTTCAAACAACGGGTTCATGTCTGACTCGAAGTTTAGTTTCATGTTTGACCTGAGTTCCAACAACGGGTTCATGTCTGACTCGAAGTTTAGGTTCATGTTTGACCTGGTTTCAAACAACGGGTTCATGTCTGACTCAAAGTTTAGTTTCATGTTTGACCTGAGTTCCAACAACGGGTTCATGTCTGACTCGAAGTTTAGGTTCATGTTTTACCTAGTTTCAAACAACGGGTTCATGTCTGACTCGAAGTTTAGTTTCATGTTTGACCTGAGTTCCAACAACGGGTTCATTTCTGACACGAAGTTTAGGTTCATGTTTGACCTGGTTTCAAACAACGGGTTCATGTCTGAGTCGAAGTTTAGGTTCATGTTTGACCTGGTTTCAAATACCGGGTTCTTGACTGACTCGAAGTTTAGCTTCATGTTTGACCTGGTTTCAAACAACGGGTTCATGTTTGACTCGAAGTTTAGGTTCTTGTTTGACCTGGTTTCGAACGACGGGTTCATGTCGGACTCGAAGTTTAGGTTTATATTTGACATGGTTTCAAACGACGGGTTCAAGTCTGACTCTAAGTTTAGGTTCATGTCTGACTCGAAGTTTAGGTTCATGTTTGACCTGGTTTCAAACAACGGGTTCATGTCTGACTCGAAGTTTAAGTTCATGTTTGACCTGGCTTCAAATGACGGGTTCATGTCTGACTCGAAGTTTAGGTTCATGTTTGACCTGGTTTCAAACAACAGGTTCATGTCTGACTCAAAGTTTAGGTTCATGTTTGACCTGGTTTCAAACAACGGGTTCATGCCTGACTCGAAGTTTAGGTTCAGGTTTGATCTGGTTTCAAACGACGGGGTCATGTCTGACTCGAAGCTTAGGTTCATGTTTGACCTGGTTCAAATGACGAGTTCATGTCTGACTCGAAGTTTAGGTTCATGTTTGACCTGGTTTCAAACAACGGGTTCATGTCTGACTCGAAGTTTAGGTTCATGTTTGACCTGGTTTCAAACAACGGGTTCATGTCTGACTCGAAGTTTAGGTTCATGTTTGACCTGGTTTCAAACAACGGGTTCTTGACTAACTCAAAGTTTAGGTTCATGTTTCACCTGGTTTCAAACAACGGGTTCATGTCCGACTCGAAGTTTAGGTTCATGTTAAACCTGTTTTCTAACGACGGGTTCATGTCTGACTAGAAGTCCAGGTTCATGTTTGACCTGGTTTCAAACAATGGGTTCATGTCTGACTCGAAGTTTAGGTTCATGTTTGACTTGAGTTCAAACAACGGGTTCATGTCTGACTCGAAGTTTAGGTTCATGTTTGACCTAGTTTGAAACAACTGGTTCGTGTCTGACTCGATGTTTAGGTTCATGTTTGACCTGGTTTCAAACAACGGGTTCATGTTTGACTCGAAGTTTAAGTTCATGTTTGACCTGGCTTCAAATGACGGGTTCATGTCTGACTCGAAGTTTAGGTTCATGTTTGACCTGGTTTCAAACAACAGGTTCATGTCTGACTCGAAGTTTAGGTTCATGTTTTACCTGGTTTCAAACAACGGGTTCATGTTTGACTCGAAGTTTAAGTTCATGTTTGACCTGGCTTCAAATGACGGGTTCATGTCTGACTCGAAGTTTAGGTTCATGTTTGACCTGGTTTCAAACAACGGGTTCATGTCTGACTCGAAGTTTAAGTTCATGTTTGACCTGGCTTCAAATGACGGGTTCATGTCTGACTCGAAGTTTAGGTTCATGTTTGACCTGGTTTCAAACAACAGGTTCATGTCTGACTCGAAGTTTAGGTTCATGTTTGACCTGGTTTCAAACAACGGGTTCATGTCTGACTCGAAGGTTAGGTTCAGGTTTGATCTGGTTTCAAACGACGGGGTCATGTCTGACTCGAAGCTTAGGTTCATGTTTGACCTGGTTCAAATGACGAGTTCATGTCTGACTCGAAGTTTAGGTTCATGTTTGACCTGGTTTCAAACAACGGGTTCATGTCTGACTCGAAGTTTAGTTTCATGTTTGACCTGAGTTCCAACAACGGGTTCATGTCTGACTCGAAGTTTAGGTTCATGTTTGACCTGGTTTCAAACAACGGGTTCATGTCTGACTCAAAGTTTAGTTTCATGTTTGACCTGAGTTCCAACAACGGGTTCATGTCTGACTCGAAGTTTAGGTTCATGTTTTACCTAGTTTCAAACAACGGGTTCATGTCTGACTCGAAGTTTAGTTTCATGTTTGACCTGAGTTCCAACAACGGGTTCATTTCTGACACGAAGTTTAGGTTCATGTTTGACCTGGTTTCAAACAACGGGTTCATGTCTGAGTCGAAGTTTAGGTTCATGTTTGACCTGGTTTCAAATACCGGGTTCTTGACTGACTCGAAGTTTAGCTTCATGTTTGACCTGGTTTCAAACAACGGGTTCATGTTTGACTCGAAGTTTAGGTTCTTGTTTGACCTGGTTTCGAACGACGGGTTCATGTCGGACTCGAAGTTTAGGTTTATATTTGACATGGTTTCAAACGACGGGTTCAAGTCTGACTCTAAGTTTAGGTTCATGTCAAACTCGATGTTTAGGATCATGTTTGACCTGGTTTCAAACAACGGGTTCATGTCTGACTCGAAGTTCAGGTTCATGTTTGACTTGGTTTCAAACAACGGGTTCATGTCTGACTCGAAGTTTAGGTTCATGTTTGACTTGAGTTCAAACAACGGGTTCATGTCTGACTCGAAGTTTAGGTTCATCTTTGACCTAGTTTCAAACAACGGGTTCATGTCTGACTCGTAGTTTAGGATCATGTTTGACCTGGTTTCAAACAACGGGTTCATGTCTGACTCGAAGTTTAGGTTCTTGTTTGACCTGGTTTCGAACAACGGGTTCATGTCTGACTCGAAGTTTCGGTTCATGTTTGACCTGGTTTCAAACAACGGGTTCATGTCTGACTCGAAGTTTAGGTTCATCTTTCACCTGGTTTCTAACAACGGGTTCATGTCTGACTCGTAGTTTAGGTTCATGTTTGACCGGGTTTCAAACAACGGGTTCATGTCCGTCTCGAAGTTTAGGTTCATGTTTGACCTGGTTTCGAACAACGGGTTCATGTCTGACTCGAAGTTTCGGTTCAAATTTGACCTGGTTTCAAACAACGGTTTCATGTCTGACTCTAAGTTTAGGTTCATGTTTCACCTGGTTTCTAACGACGGGTTCATGTTAAACTCGAAGTTTAGGTTCATGTTTGACCTGGTTTCAAACGACGGGTTCATGTCTGACTTGATGTTTAGGTTCATGTTTGACCTGGTTTCAAACAACGGGTTCATGTCTGACTCGAAGTTTAGGTTCATGTTTGACCTGGTTTCAAACAACGGGTTCTTGACTGACTCGAAGTTTAGGTTCATGTTTGACCGGGTTTCAAACAACGGGTTCATGTCCGACTCGAAGTTTAGGTTCATGTTAAACCTGTTTTCTAACGACGGGTTCATGTCTGACTCGAAGTTTAGGTTTATGTTTGACCTGGTTTCAAACGACGGGTTCTTGACTGACTCAAAGTTTAGGTTCATGTTTCACCTGGTTTCAAACAACGGGTTCATGTCCGACTCGAAGTTTAGGTTCATGTTAAACCTGTTTTCTAACGACGGGTTCATGTCTGACTAGAAGTCCAGGTTCATGTTTGACCTGGTTTCAAACAATGGGTTCATGTCTGACTCGAAGTTTAGGTTCATGTTTGACTTGAGTTCAAACAACGGGTTCATGTCTGACTCGAAGTTTAGGTTCATGTTTGACCTAGTTTGAAACAACGGGTTCGTGTCTGACTCGATGTTTAGGTTCATGTTTGACCTGGTTTCAAACAACGGGTTCATGTTTGACTCGAAGTTTAAGTTCATGTTTGACCTGGCTTCAAATGACGGGTTCATGTCTGACTCGAAGTTTAGGTTCATGTTTGACCTGGTTTCAAACAACGGGTTCATGTCTGACTCGAAGTTTAAGTTCATGTTTGACCTGGCTTCAAATGACGGGTTCATGTCTGACTCGAAGTTTAGGTTCATGTTTGACCTGGTTTCAAACAACAGGTTCATGTCTGACTCAAAGTTTAGGTTCATGTTTGACCTGGTTTCAAACAACGGGTTCATGTCTGACTCGAAGTTTAGGTTCAGGTTTGATCTGGTTTCAAACGACGGGGTCATGTCTGACTCGAAGCTTAGGTTCATGTTTGACCTGGTTCAAATGACGAGTTCATGTCTGACTCGAAGTTTAGGTTCATGTTTGACCTGGTTTCAAACAACGGGTTCATGTCTGACTCGAAGTTTAGGTTCATGTTTGACCTGGTTTCAAACAACGGGTTCATGTCTGACTCGAAGTTTAGGTTCATGTTTGACCTGGTTTCAAACAACGGGTTCTTGACTAACTCAAAGTTTAGGTTCATGTTTCACCTGGTTTCAAACAACGGGTTCATGTCCGACTCGAAGTTTAGGTTCATGTTAAACCTGTTTTCTAACGACGGGTTCATGTCTGACTAGAAGTCCAGGTTCATGTTTGACCTGGTTTCAAACAATGGGTTCATGTCTGACTCGAAGTTTAGGTTCATGTTTGACTTGAGTTCAAACAACGGGTTCATGTCTGACTCGAAGTTTAGGTTCATGTTTGACCTAGTTTGAAACAACGGGTTCGTGTCTGACTCGATGTTTAGGTTCATGTTTGACCTGGTTTCAAACAACGGGTTCATGTTTGACTCGAAGTTTAAGTTCATGTTTGACCTGGCTTCAAATGACGGGTTCATGTCTGACTCGAAGTTTAGGTTCATGTTTGACCTGGTTTCAAACAACGGGTTCATGTCTGACTCGAAGTTTAAGTTCATGTTTGACCTGGCTTCAAATGACGGGTTCATGTCTGACTCGAAGTTTAGGTTCATGTTTGACCTGGTTTCAAACAACAGGTTCATGTCTGACTCGAAGTTTAGGTTCATGTTTGACCTGGTTTCAAACAACGGGTTCATGTCTGACTCGAAGGTTAGGTTCAGGTTTGATCTGGTTTCAAACGACGGGGTCATGTCTGACTCGAAGCTTAGGTTCATGTTTGACCTGGTTCAAATGACGAGTTCATGTCTGACTCGAAGTTTAGGTTCATGTTTGACCTGGTTTCAAACAACGGGTTCATGTCTGACTCGAAGTTTAGTTTCATGTTTGACCTGAGTTCCAACAACGGGTTCATGTCTGACTCGAAGTTTAGGTTCATGTTTGACCTGGTTTCAAACAACGGGTTCATGTCTGACTCAAAGTTTAGTTTCATGTTTGACCTGAGTTCCAACAACGGGTTCATGTCTGACTCGAAGTTTAGGTTCATGTTTTACCTAGTTTCAAACAACGGGTTCATGTCTGACTCGAAGTTTAGTTTCATGTTTGACCTGAGTTCCGACAACGGGTTCATGTCTGACTCGAAGTTTAGGTTCATGTTTGACCTGGTTTCAAACAACGGGTCCATGTCTGACTAGAAGTTTAAGTTCATGTTTGACTTGGTTTCTAACAACGGGTTCTTGACTGACTCGAAGTTTAGGTTCATGTTTCACCTGGTTTCAAACAACGGGTTCATGTCTGACTCGAAGTTTAGGTTCATGTTTGACCTGTTTTCTAACAATGGGTTCATGTCTGACTCAAAGTTTAGGTTCATGTTTGACATGGTTTCAAACGACGGGTTCAAGTCTGACTCAAATTTTAGGGTCATGTTTGACCTGGTTCAAACAACGGGTTCTTGATTGACTCAAAGTTTAGGTTCATGTTTGACCTGGCTTCAAACAGCGGGTTCTTGACTGACTCGAAGTTTAGGTTCATGTTTCACCTGGTTTCAAACAACGAGTTCATGTCTGACTCGAAGTTTAGGTTCATGTTTGACCTGTTTTCTAACAACGGGTTCATGTCTGACTCGAAGTTTAGGTTTATGCTTGACATGGTTTCAAACGACGGGTTCAAGTCTGACTCAAACTTTAGGTTCATGTTTGACTTGGTTCAAACGACGGGTTAATGTCTGACTAGAAGTCCAGGTTCATGTTTGACTTGGTTTCAAACAACGGGTTCATGTCTGACTCGAAGTTTAGGTTCATGTTTGACTTGAGTTCAAACAACGGGTTCATGTCTGACTCAAAGTTTAGGTTCATGTTTGACTTGAGTTCAAACAACGGGTTTATGTCTGACTCGAAGTTTAGGTTCATGTTTGACCTGGTTTCAAACAACGGGTTCATGTCTGACTCGATGTTTAGGTTCATGTTTGACCTGGTTTCAAACAATGGGTTCATGTCTGACTTGATGTTTAGGTTCATGTTTGACCTGGTTTCAAACAACAGGTTCATGTCTGACTCGAAGTTTAGGTTCATGTTTGACCTAGTTTCAAACAACGGCTTCATGTCTGACTCGAAGTTTAGGTTCATGTTTGACCGGGTTTCAAACAACGGGTTCATGACTGACTGGATGTTTAGGTTCATGTTTGACCTGGTTTCAGACAACGGGTTCATGTCTGACTCGAAGTTTAGGTTCATGTTTGACCTGGTTTCAAACAACGGGTTCATGTCTGACTCGAAGTTTAGGTTCAGGTTTGACCTGGTTTCAAACGACGGGGTCATCTCTGACTCGAAGCTTAGGTTCATGTTTGACCTGGTTCAAATGACGAGTTCATGTCTGACTCGAAGTTTAGGTTCATGTTTGACCTGGTTTCAAACAACGGGTTCATGTCTGACTCGAAGTTTAGTTTCATGTTTGACCTGAGTTCCAACAACGGGTTCATGTCTGACTCGAAGTTTAGGTTCATGTTTGACCTGGTTTCAAACAACGGGTTCATGTCTGACTCGAAGTTTAGTTTCATGTTTGACCTGAATTCCAACAACGGGTTCATGTCTGACTCGAAGTTTAGGTTCATGTTTGACCTGGTTTCAAACAACGGGTTCATGTCTGACTCGAAGTTTAGTTTCATGTTTGACCTGAGTTCCAACAACGGGTTCATGTCTGACTCGAAGTTTAGGTTCATGTTTGACCTGGTTTCAAACAACGGGTTCATGTCTGACTCGAAGTTTAGGTTCATATTTGACCTGGTTTCAAACGACGGGTTCATGTCTGACTCAAAGTTTAGGTTCATGTTTGACCTGGTTCAAACGATGGATTCATGTCTGACTCGAAGTTTATATTCATGTTTGACCTAGTTTCGAACAACGGGTTCATGCCTGACTCATAGTTTAGGTTCATGTTTAACCTGTTTTTCAACGACGGTTTCATGTCTGACTCGAAGTTTAGGTTTATGCTTGACATGGTTTCAAATGACGGGTTCAAGTCTGACTCAAAGTTTAGGTTCATGTTTGTCCTGGTTCAAACGACGGGTTCATGTCTGACTAGAAGTCCAGGTTCATGTTTGACCTGGTTTCAAACAACGGGTTCATGTCTGACTCGAAGTTTAGGTTCATGTTTGACTTGAGTTCAAACAACGGGTTCATGTCTGACTCGAAGTTTAGGTTCATGTTTGACCTGGTTTCAAACAACGGGTTCGTGTCTGACTCGATGTTTAGGTTCATGTTTGACCTGGTTTCAAATATTGGGTTCATGTTTGACTCGAAGTTTAAGTTCATGTTTGACCTGGCTTCAAATGACGGGTTCATGTGTGACTCGAAGTTTAGGTTCATGTTTGACCTGGTTTCAAACAACGGGTTCATGTCTGACTCGAAGTTTAGGGTCATGTTTGACTTGAGTTCAAACAACGGGTTCATGTCTGACTCGAAGTTTAGGTTCATGTTTGACCTGGTTTCAAACAACGGGTTCATGTCTGACTCGAAGTTTAAGTTCATGTTTGACCTGGCTTCAAATGACGGGTTCATGTCTGACTCGAAGTTTAGGTTCATGTTTGACCTGGTTTCAAACAACAGGTTCATGTCTGACTCGAAGTTTAGGTTCATGTTTGACCTGGTTTCAAACAACGGGTTCATGTCTGACTCGAAGGTTAGGTTCAGGTTTGATCTGGTTTCAAACGACGGGGTCATGTCTGACTCGAAGCTTAGGTTCATGTTTGACCTGGTTCAAATGACGAGTTCATGTCTGACTCGAAGTTTAGGTTCATGTTTGACCTGGTTTCAAACAACGGGTTCATGTCTGACTCGAAGTTTAGTTTCATGTTTGACCTGAGTTCCAACAACGGGTTCATGTCTGACTCGAAGTTTAGGTTCATGTTTGACCTGGTTTCAAACAACGGGTTCATGTCTGACTCAAAGTTTAGTTTCATGTTTGACCTGAGTTCCAACAACGGGTTCATGTCTGACTCGAAGTTTAGGTTCATGTTTTACCTAGTTTCAAACAACGGGTTCATGTCTGACTCGAAGTTTAGTTTCATGTTTGACCTGAGTTCCGACAACGGGTTCATGTCTGACTCGAAGTTTAGGTTCATGTTTGACCTGGTTTCAAACAACGGGTCCATGTCTGACTAGAAGTTTAAGTTCATGTTTGACTTGGTTTCTAACAACGGGTTCTTGACTGACTCGAAGTTTAGGTTCATGTTTCACCTGGTTTCAAACAACGGGTTCATGTCTGACTCGAAGTTTAGGTTCATGTTTGACCTGTTTTCTAACAATGGGTTCATGTCTGACTCAAAGTTTAGGTTCATGTTTGACATGGTTTCAAACGACGGGTTCAAGTCTGACTCAAATTTTAGGGTCATGTTTGACCTGGTTCAAACAACGGGTTCTTGATTGACTCAAAGTTTAGGTTCATGTTTGACCTGGCTTCAAACAGCGGGTTCTTGACTGACTCGAAGTTTAGGTTCATGTTTCACCTGGTTTCAAACAACGAGTTCATGTCTGACTCGAAGTTTAGGTTCATGTTTGACCTGTTTTCTAACAACGGGTTCATGTCTGACTCGAAGTTTAGGTTTATGCTTGACATGGTTTCAAACGACGGGTTCAAGTCTGACTCAAACTTTAGGTTCATGTTTGACTTGGTTCAAACGACGGGTTAATGTCTGACTAGAAGTCCAGGTTCATGTTTGACTTGGTTTCAAACAACGGGTTCATGTCTGACTCGAAGTTTAGGTTCATGTTTGACTTGAGTTCAAACAACGGGTTCATGTCTGACTCAAAGTTTAGGTTCATGTTTGACTTGAGTTCAAACAACGGGTTTATGTCTGACTCGAAGTTTAGGTTCATGTTTGACCTGGTTTCAAACAACGGGTTCATGTCTGACTCGATGTTTAGGTTCATGTTTGACCTGGTTTCAAACAATGGGTTCATGTCTGACTTGATGTTTAGGTTCATGTTTGACCTGGTTTCAAACAACAGGTTCATGTCTGACTCGAAGTTTAGGTTCATGTTTGACCTAGTTTCAAACAACGGCTTCATGTCTGACTCGAAGTTTAGGTTCATGTTTGACCGGGTTTCAAACAACGGGTTCATGAATGACTGGATGTTTAGGTTCATGTTTGACCTGGTTTCAGACAACGGGTTCATGTCTGACTCGAAGTTTAGGTTCATGTTTGACCTGGTTTCAAACAACGGGTTCATGTCTGACTCGAAGTTTAGGTTCAGGTTTGACCTGGTTTCAAACGACGGGGTCATGTCTGACTCGAAGCTTAGGTTCATGTTTGACCTGGTTCAAATGACGAGTTCATGTCTGACTCGAAGTTTAGGTTCATGTTTGACCTGGTTTCAAACAACGGGTTCATGTCTGACTCGAAGTTTAGTTTCATGTTTGACCTGAGTTCCAACAACGGGTTCATGTCTGACTCGAAGTTTAGGTTCATGTTTGACCTGGTTTCAAACAACGGGTTCATGTCTGACTCGAAGTTTAGTTTCATGTTTGACCTGAATTCCAACAACGGGTTCATGTCTGACTCGAAGTTTAGGTTCATGTTTGACCTGGTTTCAAACAACGGGTTCATGTCTGACTCGAAGTTTAGTTTCATGTTTGACCTGAGTTCCAACAACGGGTTCATGTCTGACTCGAAGTTTAGGTTCATGTTTGACCTGGTTTCAAACAACGGGTTCATGTCTGACTCGAAGTTTAGGTTCATATTTGACCTGGTTTCAAACGACGGGTTCATGTCTGACTCAAAGTTTAGGTTCATGTTTGACCTGGTTCAAACGATGGATTCATGTCTGACTCGAAGTTTATATTCATGTTTGACCTAGTTTCGAACAACGGGTTCATGCCTGACTCATAGTTTAGGTTCATGTTTAACCTGTTTTTCAACGACGGTTTCATGTCTGACTCGAAGTTTAGGTTTATGCTTGACATGGTTTCAAATGACGGGTTCAAGTCTGACTCAAAGTTTAGGTTCATGTTTGTCCTGGTTCAAACGACGGGTTCATGTCTGACTAGAAGTCCAGGTTCATGTTTGACCTGGTTTCAAACAACGGGTTCATGTCTGACTCGAAGTTTAGGTTCATGTTTGACTTGAGTTCAAACAACGGGTTCATGTCTGACTCGAAGTTTAGGTTCATGTTTGACCTGGTTTCAAACAACGGGTTCGTGTCTGACTCGATGTTTAGGTTCATGTTTGACCTGGTTTCAAATATTGGGTTCATGTTTGACTCGAAGTTTAAGTTCATGTTTGACCTGGCTTCAAATGACGGGTTCATGTGTGACTCGAAGTTTAGGTTCATGTTTGACCTGGTTTCAAACAACGGGTTCATGTCTGACTCGAAGTTTAGGGTCATGTTTGACTTGAGTTCAAACAACGGGTTCATGTCTGACTCGAAGTTTAGGTTCATGTTTGACCTGGTTTCAAACAACGGGTTCATGTCTGACTCGATGTTTAGGTTCATGTTTGACGTGGTTTCGAACAACGGGTTCATGTTTGACTCGAAGTTTAGGTTCATGTTTGACCTGGTTTCAAACAACGGGTTCATGTCTGACTCGAAGTTTAGGTTCATGTTTGACCTGGTTTCAAACAACGGGTTCATGTCTGACTCGAAGTTTAGGTTCATGTTTGACCTGTTTCTAATGACGGGTTCATGTCAAACTCGATGTTTAGGATCATGTTTGACCTGGTTTCAAACAACGGGTTCATGTCTGACTCGAAGTTTAGGTTCATGTTTGACCTGGTTTCAAACGACGGGTTCATGTCTGACTTGATGTTTAGGTTCATGTTTGACCTGGTTTCAAACAACGGGTTCATGTCTGACTCGAAGTTTAGGTTCATGTTTGACCTAGTTTCAAACAACGGGTTCATGACTCGAAGTTTAGGTTCATGTTTGACCTGGTTTCAAACAACGGGTTCATGTCTGACTCGAAGTTAAGGTTCATGTTTGACCTGGTTTCAAACGAAGGGTTCATGTCTGACTCGAAGTTTAGGTTCATGTTTGACATGGTTTCAGATGACGGGTTCATATCTGACTCAAAGTTTAGGTTCATGTTTGACCTGGTTCAATGACCTAGTTCAAACAATGGGTTCATCTCTGACTCGAAGTTTAGGTTCATGTGTGACCTGGTTTCAAACGACGGGTTCATGTCTGACTTGATGTTTAGGTTCATGTTTGACCTGGTTTCAAACAACGGGTTCATGTCTGACTCGAAGTTTAGGTTCATGTTTGACCTGGTTTCAAACAATGGGTTCATGTCTGACTCGAAATTTAGGTTCATGTTTGACCTAGTTTCAAACGACGGGTTCATGTCTGACTCGAAGTTTAGGATCATGTTTGACCTGGTTTCAAACAACGCGTTCATGTCTGACTCGAAGTTTAGGTCCATGTTTGACCTAGTTTCAAACGACGGGTTCATGTCTGACTCGATGTTTAGGTTCATGTTTGACCTGGTTTCAAACAACGGGTTCATGTCTGATTCGAAGTTTAGGTTCATGTTTGACCTCATTTTAAACAACGGGTTCATGTCTGACTCGAAGTTTAGGTTCATATTTGACCTGGTTTCAAATGACGGGTTCATGTATGACTCGAGGTTTAGGTTCATGTTTGACATGGTTTCAAACTACGGGTTCATGTCTGACTCAAAGTATAGGTTCATATTTGACCTGGTTCAAACGACGGATTCATGTCTGACTCGAAGTTTATATTCATGTTTGACCTGGTTTCAAACAACGGGTTCATGTCTGACTCGAAGTTTAGGTTCATGTTTGACCTGGTTTCAAACAACGGGTTCATGTCTGACTCGAAGTTTAGGTTCATGTTTGACCTGTTTCTAACGACGGGTTCATGTCAAACTCGATGTTTAGGATCATGTTTGACCTGGTTTCAAACGACGGGTTCATGTCTGACTCGAAGTTTAGGTTCATGTTTGACCTGGTTTCAAACGACGGGTTCATGTCTGACTTGATGTTAGGTTCATTTTTGACCTGGTTTCAAACAACGGGTTCATGTCTGACTCGAAGTTTAGGTTCATGTTTGACCTAGTTTCAAACAACGGGTTCATGTCTGACTCGAAGTCTAGGTTCATGTTTGACCTGGTTTCAAACAACGGTTTCATGTCTGACTCGAAGTTAAGGTTCATGTTTGACCTGGTTTCAAACGAAGGGTTCATGTCTGACTCGAAATTTAGGTTCATGTTTGACATGGTTTCAGATGACGGGTTCATATCTAACTCAAAGTTTAGGTTCATGTTTGACCTGGTTCAATGACCTAGTTCAAACAATGGGTTCATCTCTGACTCGAAGTTTAGGTTCATGTGTGACCTGGTTTCAAACGACGGGTTCATGTCTGACTTGATGTTTAGGTTCATGTTTGACCTGGTTTCAAACAACGGGTTCATGTCTGACTCGAAGTTTAGGTTCATGTTTGACCTGGTTTCAAACAATGGGTTCATGTCTGACTCGAAGTTTAGGTTCATGTTTGACCTAGTTTCAAACAACGGGTTCATGACTCGAAGTTTAGGTTCATGTTTGACCTGGTTTCAAACAACGGGTTCATGTCTGACTCGAAGTTAAGGTTCATGTTTGACCTGGTTTCAAACGAAGGGTTCATGTCTGACTCGAAGTTTAGGTTCATGTTTGACATGGTTTCAGATGACGGGTTCATATCTGACTCAAAGTTTAGGTTCATGTTTGACCTGGTTCAATGACCTAGTTCAAACAATGGGTTCATCTCTGACTCGAAGTTTAGGTTCATGTGTGACCTGGTTTCAAACGACGGGTTCATGTCTGACTTGATGTTTAGGTTCATGTTTGACCTGGTTTCAAACAACGGGTTCATGTCTGACTCGAAGTTTAGGTTCATGTTTGACCTGGTTTCAAACAATGGGTTCATGTCTGACTCGAAATTTAGGTTCATGTTTGACCTAGTTTCAAACGACGGGTTCATGTCTGACTCGAAGTTTAGGATCATGTTTGACCTGGTTTCAAACAACGCGTTCATGTCTGACTCGAAGTTTAGGTCCATGTTTGACCTAGTTTCAAATGACGGGTTCATGTCTGACTCGATGTTTAGGTTCATGTTTGACCTGGTTTCAAACAACGGGTTCATGTCTGATTCGAAGTTTAGGTTCATGTTTGACCTCATTTTAAACAACGGGTTCATGTCTGACTCGAAGTTTAGGTTCATATTTGACCTGGTTTGAAATGACGGGTTCATGTATGACTCGAGGTTTAGGTTCATGTTTGACATGGTTTCAAACTACAGGTTCATGTCTGACTCAAAGTATAGGTTCATATTTGACCTGGTTCAAACGACGGATTCATGTCTGACTCGAAGTTTATATTCATGTTTGACCTGGTTTCAAACAACGGGTTCATGTCTGACTCGAAGTTTAGGTTCATGTTTGACCTGGTTTCAAACAACGGGTTCATGTCTGACTCGAAGTTTAGGTTCATGTTTGACCTGTTTCTAACGACGGGTTCATGTCAAACTCGATGTTTAGGATCATGTTTGACCTGGTTTCAAACGACGGGTTCATGTCTGACTCGAAGTTTAGGTTCATGTTTGACCTGGTTTCAAACGACGGGTTCATGTCTGACTTGATGTTAGGTTCATTTTTGACCTGGTTTCAAACAACGGGTTCATGTCTGACTCGAAGTTTAGGTTCATGTTTGACCTAGTTTCAAACAACGGGTTCATGTCTGACTCGAAGTCTAGGTTCATGTTTGACCTGGTTTTAAACAACGGGTTCATGTCTGACTCGAAGTTAAGGTTCATGTTTGACCTGGTTTCAAACGAAGGGTTCATGTCTGACTCGAAGTTTAGGTTCATGTTTGACATGGTTTCAGATGACGGGTTCATATCTAACTCAAAGTTTAGGTTCATGTTTGACCTGGTTCAATGACCTAGTTCAAACAATGGGTTCATCTCTGACTCGAAGTTTAGGTTCATGTGTGACCTGGTTTCAAACGACGGGTTCATGTCTGACTTGATGTTTAGGTTCATGTTTGACCTGGTTTCAAACAACGGGTTCATGTCTGACTCGAAGTTTAGGTTCATGTTTGACCTGGTTTCAAACAATGGGTTCATGTCTGACTCGAAATTTAGGTTCATGTTTGACCTAGTTTCAAACGACGGGTTCATGTCTGACTCGAAGTTTAGGATCATGTTTGACCTGGTTTCAAACAACGGGTTCATGTCTGACTCAAAGTTTAGGTCCATGTTTGACCTAGTTTCAAACGACGGGTTCATGTCTGACTCGATGTTTAGGTTCATGTTTGACCTGGTTTCAAAGAACGGGTTCATGTCTGACTCAAACTTTAGGTTCATGTTTGACCTGGTTTCAAACAACGGGTTCATGTCTGATTCGAAGTTTAGGTTCATGTTTGACCTCGTTTTAAACAACGGGTTCATGTCTGACTCGAAGTTTAGGTTCATATTTGACCTGGTTTCAAATGACGGGTTCATGTATGACTCGAGGTTTAGGTTCATGTTTGACATGGTTTCAAACTACGGGTTCATGTCTGACTCAAAGTATAGGTTCATATTTGACCTGGTTCAAACGACGGATTCATGTCTGACTCGAAGTTTATATTCATGTTTGACCTGGTTTCAAACAACGGGTTCATGTCTGACTCGAAGTTTAGGTTCATGTTTGACCTGGTTTCAAACAACGGGTTCATGTCTGACTCGAAGTTTAGGTTCAAGTTTGACCTGGTTTCTAAGAACGGGTTCATGTCAAACTCAATGTTTAGGATCATGTTTGACCTGGTTTCAAACAACGGGTTCATGTCTGACTCGAAGTTTAGGGTCATGTTTGACTTGAGTTCAAACAACGGGTTCATGTCTGACTCGAAGTTTAGGTTCATGTTTGACCTGGTTTCAAACAATGGGTTCATGTCTGACTCGATGTTTAAGTTCATGTTTGACGTGGTTTCGAACAACGGGTTCATGTTTGACTCGAAGTTTAGGTTCATGTTTGACCTGGTTTCAAACAACGGGTTCATGTCTGACTCGAACTTTAGGTTCATGTTTGACCTGGTTTCAAACAACGGGTTCATGTCTGACTCGAAGTTTAGGTTCATGTTTGACCTGTTTCTAACGACGGGTTCATGTCAAACTCGATGTTTAGGATCATGTTTGACCTGGTTTCAAACGACGGGTTCATGTCTGACTCGAAGTTTAGGTTCATGTTTGACCTGGTTTCAAACGACGGGTTCATGTCTGACTTGATGTTAGGTTCATTTTTGACCTGGTTTCAAACAACGGGTTCATGTCTGACTCGAAGTTTAGGTTCATGTTTGACCTAGTTTCAAACAACGGGTTCATGTGTGACTCGAAGTTTAGGTTCATGTTTGACCTGGTTTCAAACAACGGGTTCATGTATGACTCGAAGTTTAGGTTCATGTTTGACCTGGTTTCAAACAACGGGTTCATGTCTGACTCAAACTTTAGGTTCATGTTTGACCTGGTTTCAAACAACGGGTTCATGTCTGATTCGAAATTTTGGATCATGTTTGACCTCGTTTTAAACAACGGGTTCATGTCTGACTCGAAGTTTAGGTTCATATTTGACCTGGTTTCAAATGACGGGTTCATGTATGACTCGAGGTTTAGGTTCATGTTTGACCTGGTTCAAATGACGAGTTCATGTCTGACTCGAAGTTTAGGTTCATGTTTGACCTGGTTTCAAACAACGGGTTCATGTCTGACTCGAAGTTTAGTTTCATGTTTGACCTGAGTTCCAACAACGGGTTCATGTCTGACTCGAAGTTTAGGTTCATGTTTGACCTAGTTTCAAACAACGGGTTCATGTCTGACTCAAAGTTTAGTTTCATGTTTGACCTGAGTTCCAACAAAGGGTTCATGTCTGACTCGAAGTTTAGGTTCATGTTTTACCTGGTTTCAAACAACGGGTTCATGTCTGACTCGAAGTTTAGTTTCATGTTTGACCTGAGTTCCAACAACGGGTTCATGTCTGACTCGAAGTTTAGGTTCATGTTTGACCTGGTTTCAAACAACGGGTTCATGTCTGACTAGAAGTTTAAGTTCATGTTTGTCTTGGTTTCTAACAACGGGTTCTTGACTGACTCGAAGTTTAGGTTCATGTTTCACCTGGTTTCAAACAACGGGTTCATGTCTGACTCGAAGTTTAGGTTCATGTTTGACCTGTTTTCTAACAATGGGTTCATGTCTGACTCGAAGTTTAGGTTCATGTTTGACCTGTTTTCTAACAATGGGTTCATGTCTGACTCGAAGTTTAGGTTCATGTTTGACATGGTTTCAAACGACGGGTTCAAGTCTGACTCAAATTTTAGGGTCATGTTTGACCTGGTTCAAACAACGGGTTCTTGATTGACTCAAAGTTTAGGTTCATGTTTGACCTGGCTTCAAACAGCGGGTTCTTGACTGACTCGAAGTTTAGGTTCACGTTTCACCTGGTTTCAAACAACGAGTTCATGTCTGACTCGAAGTTTAGGTTCATGTTTGACCTGTTTTCTAACAACGGGTTCATGTCTGACTCGAAGTTTAGGTTCATGTTTGACCTGGTTCAAACGACGGGTTAATGTCTGACTAGAAGTCCAGGTTCATGTTTGACTTGGTTTCAAACAACGGGTTCATGTCTGACTCGAAGTTTAGGTTCATGTTTGACTTGAGTTCAAACAACGGGTTCATGTCTGACTCGAAGTTTAGGTTCATGTTTGACTTGAGTTCAAACAACGGGTTTATGTCTGACTCGAAGTTTAGGTTCATGTTTGACCAAGTTTTAAACAACGGGTTCATGTCTGACTCGATGTTTAGGTTCATGTTTGACCTGGTTTCAAACAATGGGTTCATGTCTGACTTGATGTTTAGGTTCATGTTTGACCTGGTTTCAAACAACAGGTTCATGTCTGACTCGAAGTTTAGGTTCATGTTTGACCTAGTTTCAAACAACGGGTTCATATCTGACTCGAAGTTTAGGTTCATGTTTGACCGGGTTTCAAACAACGGGTTCATGACTGACTGGATGTTTAGGTTCATGTTTGACTTGGTTTCAAACAACGGGTTCATGTCTGACTCGAAGTTTAGGTTCATGTTTGACCTGGTTTCAAACAACGGGTTCATGACTGACTCGAAGTTTAGGTTCAGGTTTGACCTGGTTTCAAACGACGGGGTCATGTCTGACTCGAAGCTTAGGTTCATGTTTGACCTGGTTCAAATGACGAGTTCTTGTCTGACTCGAAGTTTAGGTTCATGTTTGACCTGGTTTCAAACAACGGGTTCATGTCTGACTCGAAGTTTAGTTTCATGTTTGACCTGAGTTCCAACAACGGGTTCATGTCTGACTCGAAGTTTAGGTTCAAGTTTGACCTGATTTCTAAGAACGGGTTCATGTCAAACTCAATGTTTAGGATCATGTTTGACCTGGTTTCAAACAACGGGTTCATGTCTGACTCGAAGTTTAGGGTCATGTTTGACTTGAGTTCAAACAACGGGTTCATGTCTGACTCGAAGTTTAGGTTCATGTTTGACCTGGTTTCAAACAACGGGTTCATGTCTGACTCGATGTTTAAGTTCATGTTTGACGTGGTTTCGAACAACGGGTTCATGTTTGACTCGAAGTTTAGGTTCATGTTTGACCTGGTTTCAAACAACAGGTTCATGTCTGACTCGAACTTTAGGTTCATGTTTGACCTGGTTTCAAACAACGGGTTCATGTCTGACTCGAAGTTTAGGTTCATGTTTGACCTGTTTCTAACGACGGGTTCATGTCAAACTCGATGTTTAGGATCATGTTTGACCTGGTTTCAAACGACGGGTTCATGTCTGACTCGAAGTTTAGGTTCATGTTTGACCTGGTTTCAAACGACGGGTTCATGTCTGACTTGATGTTAGGTTCATTTTTGACCTGGTTTCAAACAACGGGTTCATGTCTGACTCGAAGTTTAGGTTCATGTTTGACCTAGTTTCAAACAACGGGTTCATGTCTGACTCGAAGTTTAGGTTCATGTTTGACCTGGTTTCAAACAACGGGTTCATGTATGACTCGAAGTTTAGGTTCATGTTTGACCTGGTTTCAAACAACGGGTTCATGTCTGACTCAAACTTTAGGTTCATGTTTGACCTGGTTTCAAACAACGGGTTCATGTGTGACTCGAAGTTTAGGTTCATGTTTGACCTGGTTTCAAACAACGGGTTCATGTCTGACTCGAAGTTTAGGTTCAAGTTTGACCTGGTTTCTAACGACGGGTTCATATCAAACTCGATGTTTAGGATCATGTTTGACCTGGTTTCAAACAACGGGTTCATGTCTGACTCGAAGTTTAGGGTCATGTTTGACTTGAGTTCAAACAACGGGTTCATGTCTGACTCGAAGTTTAGGTTCATGTTTGACCTAGTTTCAAACAACGGGTTCATGTCTGACTCGATGTTTAGGTTCATGTTTGACGTGGTTTCGAACAACGGGTTCATGTTTGACTCGAAGTTTAGGTTCATGTTTGACCTGGTTTCAAACAACTGGTTCATGTCTGACTCGAAGTTTAGGTTCATGTTTGACCTGGTTTCAAACAACGGGTTCATGTCTGACTCGAAGTTTAGGTTCATGTTTGACCTGTTTCTAACGACGGGTTCATGTCAAACTCGATGTTTAGGATCATGTTTGACCTGGTTTCAAACAACGGGTTCATGTCTGACTCGAAGTTTAGGTTCATGTTTGACCTGGTTTCAAACGACGGGTTCATGTCTGACTTGATGTTTAGGTTCATGTTTGACCTGGTTTCAAACAACGGGTTCATGTCTGACTCGAAGTTTAGGTTCATGTTTGACCTAGTTTCAAACAACGGGTTCATGACTCGAAGTTTAGGTTCATGTTTGACCTGGTTTCAAACAACGGGTTCATGTCTGACTCGAAGTTAAGGTTCATGTTTGACCTGGTTTCAAACGAAGGGTTCATGTCTGACTCGAAGTTTAGGTGCATGTTTGACATGGTTTCAGATGACGGGTTCATATCTGACTCAAAGTTTAGGTTCATGTTTGACCTGGTTCAATGACCTAGTTCAAACAATGGGTTCATCTCTGACTCGAAGTTTAGGTTCATGTGTGACCTGGTTTCAAACGACGGGTTCATGTCTGACTTGATGTTTAGGTTCATGTTTGACCAGGTTTCAAACAACGGGTTCATGTCTGACTCGAAGTTTAGGTTCATGTTTGACCTGGTTTCAAACAATGGGTTCATGTCTGACTCGAAATTTAGGTTCATGTTTGACCTAGTTTTAAACGACGGGTTCATGTCTGACTCGAAGTTTAGGATCATGTTTGACCTGGTTTCAAACAACGGGTTCATGTCTGACTCGAAGTTTAGGTCCATGTTTGACCTAGTTTCAAACGACGGGTTCATGTCTGACTCGATGTTTAGGTTCATGTTTGACCTGGTTTCAAACAACGGGTTCATGTCTGACTCAAACTTTAGGTTCATGTTTGACCTGGTTTCAAACAACGGGTTCATGTCTGATTCGAAGTTTAGGTTCATGTTTGACCTCGTTTTAAACAACGGGTTCATGTCTGACTCGAAGTTTAGGTTCATATTTGACCTGGTTTCAAATGACGGGATCATGTATGACTCGAGGTTTAGGTTCATGTTTGACATGGTTTCAAACTACGGGTTCATGTCTGACTCAAAGTATAGGTTCATATTTGACCTGGTTCAAACGACGGATTCATGTCTGACTCGAAGTTTATATTCATGTTTGACCTGGTTTCAAACAACGGGTTCATGTCTGACTCGAAGTTTAGGTTCATGTTTGACCTGGTTTCAAACAACGGGTTCATGTCTGACTCGAAGTTTAGGTTCATGTTTGACCTGTTTCTAACGACGGGTTCATGTCAAACTCGATGTTTAGGATCATGTTTGACCTGGTTTCAAACGAAGGGTTCATGTCTGACTCGAAGTTTAGGTTCATGTTTGACCTGGTTTCAAACGACGGGTTCATGTCTGACTTGATGTTAGGTTCATTTTTGACCTGGTTTCAAACAACGGGTTCATGTCTGACTCGAAGTTTAGGTTCATGTTTGACCTAGTTTCAAACAACGGGTTCATGTCTGACTCGAAGTTTAGGTTCATGTTTGACCTGGTTTCAAACAACGGGTTCATGTATGACTCGAAGTTTAGGTTCATGTTTAACCTGGTTTCAAACAACGGGTTCATGTCTGACTCAAACTTTAGGTTCATGTTTGACCTGGTTTCAAACAACGGGTTCATGTCTGATTCGAAATTTAGGATCATGTTTGACCTCGTTTTAAAGAACGGGTTCATGTCTGACTCGAAGTTTAGGTTCATATTTGACCTGGTTTCAAATGACGGGTTCCTGTATGACTCGAGGTTTAGGTTCATGTTTGACATGGTTTCAAACGACGGGTTCATGTCTGACTCAAAGTTTAGGTTCATGTTTGACCTGGTTCAAACGACGGATTCATGTCTGACTCGAAGTTTATATTCATGTTTGACTTGGTTTCAAACCACGGGTTCATGTCTGACTCGAAGTTTAGGTTCATGTTTGACCTGGTTTCATACAACGGGTTCATGTCTGACTCGAAGTTTAGGTTCAAGTTTGACCTGGTTTCTAACGACGGGTTCATGTCAAACTCGATGTTTAGGATCATGTTTGACCTGGTTTCAAACAACGGGTTCATGTCTGACTCGAAGTTTAGGGTCATGTTTGACTTGAGTTCAAACAACGGGTTCATGTCTGACTCGAAGTTTAGGTTCATGTTTGACCTGGTTTCAAACAACGGGTTCATGTGTGACTCGATGTTTAGGTTCATGTTTGACGTGGTTTCGAACAACGGGTTCATGTTTGACTCGAAGTTTAGGTTCATGTTTGACCTGGTTTCAAACAACGGGTTCATGTCTGACTCGAAGTTTAGGTTCATGTTTGACCTGGTTTCAAACAACGGGTTCATGTCTGACTCGAAGTTTAGGTTCATGTTTGACCTGTTTCTAACGACGGGTTCATGTCAAACTCGATGTTTAGGATCATGTTTGACCTGGTTTCAAACGACGGGTTCATGTCTGACTCGAAGTTTAGGTTCATGTTTGACCTGGTTTCAAACGACGGGTTCATGTCTGACTCGAAGTTTAAGTTCATGTTTGACCTGGTTTCAAACGACGGGTTCATGTCTGACTTGATGTTTAGGTTCATGTTTGACCTGGTTTCAAACAACGGGTTCATGTCTGACTCGAAGTTTAGGTTCATGTTTGACCTAGTTTCAAACAACGGGTTCATGTCTGACTCGAAGTTTAGGTTCATGTTTAACCTGGTTTCAAACAACGGGTTCATGTATGACTCGAAGTTTAGGTTCATTTTTGACCTCGTTTTAAACAACGGGTTCATGTCTGACTCGAAGTTTAGGTTCATATTTGACCTGGTTTCAAATGACGGGTTCATGTATGACTCGAAGTTTAGGTTCATGTCTGACTCAAAGTTTAGGTTCATGTTTGACCTGGTTCAAACGATGGATTCATGTCTGACTCGAAGTTTAGGTTCATGTTTGACCGGGTTTCAAACGACGGGTTCATGTCTGACTCGAAGTTTAGGTTCATGTTTGACCTGGTTTCAAACGACGGGTTCATGTCTGACTCGAAGTTTAGGTTCATGTTTGACTTGAGTTCAAACAACGGGTTCATGTCTGACTCGAAGTTTAGGTTCATGTTTGACCTGGTTTCAAACAACGGGTTCATGTGTGACTCGATGTTTAGGTTCATGTTTGACGTGGTTTCTAACGACGGGTTCATGTCAAACTCGATGTTTAGGATCATGTTTGACCTGGTTTCAAACAACGGGTTCATGTCTGACTCGAAGTTTAGGGTCATGTTTGACTTGAGTTCAAACAACGGGTTCATGTCTGACTCGAAGTTTAGGTTCATGTTTGACCTGGTTTCACACAACGGGTTCATGTGTGACTCGATGTTTAGGTTCATGTTTGACGTGGTTTCGAACAACGGGTTCATGTTTGACTCGAAGTTTAGGTTCATGTTTGACCTGGTTTCAAACAACGGGTTCATGTCTGACTCGAAGTTTAGGTTCATGTTTGACCTGGTTTCAAACAACGGGTTCATGTCTGACTCGAAGTTTAGGTTCATGTTTGACCTGTTTCTAACGACGGGTTCATGTCAAACTCGATGTTTAGGATCATGTTTGACCTGGTTTCAAACGACGGGTTCATGTCTGACTCGAAGTTTAGGTTCATGTTTGACCTGGTTTCAAACGACGGGTTCATGTCTGACTCGAAGTTTAGGTTCATTTTTGACCTGGTTTCAAACAACGGGTTCATGTCTGACTCGAAGTTTAGGTTCATGTTTGACCTAGTTTCAAACAACGGGTTCATGTCTGACTCGAAGTTTAGGTTCATGTTTGACCTGGTTTCAAACAACGGGTTCATGTATGACTCGAAGTTTAGGTTCATGTTTAACCTGGTTTCAAACAACGGGTTCATGTCTGACTCAAACTTTAGGTTCATGTTTGACCTGGTTTCAAACAACGGGTTCATGTCTGATTCGAAATTTAGGATCATGTTTGACCTCGTTTTAAACAACGGGTTCATGTCTGACTCGAAGTTTAGGTTCATATTTGACCTGGTTTCAAATGACGGGTTCCTGTATGACTCGAGGTTTAGGTTCATGTTTGACATGGTTTCAAACGACGGGTTCATGTCTGACTCAAAGTTTAGGTTCATGTTTGACCTGGTTCAAACGACGGATTCATGTCTGACTCGAAGTTTATATTCATGTTTGACTTGGTTTCAAACCACGGGTTCATGTCTGACTCGAAGTTTAGGTTCATGTTTGACCTGGTTTCATACAACGGGTTCATGTCTGACTCGAAGTTTAGGTTCAAGTTTGACCTGGTTTCTAACGACGGGTTCATGTCAAACTCGATGTTTAGGATCATGTTTGACCTGGTTTCAAACAACGGGTTCATGTCTGACTCGAAGTTTAGGGTCATGTTTGACTTGAGTTCAAACAACGGGTTCATGTCTGACTCGAAGTTTAGGTTCATGTTTGACCTGGTTTCAAACAACGGGTTCATGTGTGACTCGATGTTTAGGTTCATGTTTGACGTGGTTTCGAACAACGGGTTCATGTTTGACTCGAAGTTTAGGTTCATGTTTGACCTGGTTTCAAACAACGGGTTCATGTCTGACTCGAAGTTTAGGTTCATGTTTGACCTGGTTTCAAACAACGGGTTCATGTCTGACTCGAAGTTTAGGTTCATGTTTGACCTGTTTCTAACGACGGGTTCATGTCAAACTCGATGTTTAGGATCATGTTTGACCTGTTTCTAACGACGGGTTCATGTCAAACTCGATGTTTAGGATCATGTTTGACCTGGTTTCAAACGACGGGTTCATGTCTGACTCGAAGTTTAGGTTCATGTTTGACCTGGTTTCAAACGACGGGTTCATGTCTGACTTGATGTTTAGGTTCATGTTTGACCTGGTTTCAAACAACGGGTTCATGTCTGACTCGAAGTTTAGGTTCATGTTTGACCTAGTTTCAAACAACGGGTTCATGTCTGACTCAAACTTTAGGTTCATTTTTGACCTGGTTTCAAACAATGGGTTCATGTCTGATTCGAAATTTAGGATCATGTTTGACCTCGTTTTAAACAACGGGTTCATGTCTGACTCGAAGTTTAGGTTCATATTTGACCTGGTTTCAAATGACGGGTTCATGTATGACTCGAAGTTTAGGTTCATGTCTGACTCAAAGTTTAGGTTCATGTTTGACCTGGTTCAAACGATGGATTCATGTCTGACTCGAAGTTTAGGTTCATGTTTGACCGGGTTTCAAACAACGGGTTCATGAATGACTGGATGTTTAGGTTCATGTTTGACCTGGTTTCAAACAACGGGTTCATGTCTGACTTGATGTTTAGGTTCATGTTTGACCTGGTTTCAAACAACGGGTTCATGTCTGACTCGAAGTTTAGGTTCATGTTTGACCTAGTTTCAAACAACGGGTTCATGTCTGACTCGAAGTTTAGGTTCATGTTTGACCTGGTTTCAAACAACGGGTTCATGTATGACTCGAAGTTTAGGTTCATGTTTGACCTGGTTTCAAACAACGGGTTCATGTCTGACTCAAACTTTAGGTTCATGTTTGACCTGGTTTCAAACAACGGGTTCATGTGTGACTCGAAGTTTAGGTTCATGTTTGACCTGGTTTCAAACAACGGGTTCATGTCTGACTCGAAGTTTAGGTTCAAGTTTGACCTGGTTTCTAACGACGGGTTCATGTCAAACTCGATGTTTAGGATCATGTTTGACCTGGTTTCAAACAACGGGTTCATGTCTGACTCGAAGTTTAGGGTCATGTTTGACTTGAGTTCAAACAACGGGTTCATGTCTGACTCGAAGTTTAGGTTCATGTTTGACCTAGTTTCAAACAACGGGTTCATGTCTGACTCGATGTTTAGGTTCATGTTTGACGTGGTTTCGAACAACGGGTTCATGTTTGACTCGAAGTTTAGGTTCATGTTTGACCTGGTTTCAAACAACGGGTTCATGTCTGACTCGAAGTTTAGGTTCATGTTTGACCTGGTTTCAAACAACGGGTTCATGTCTGACTCGAAGTTTAGGTTCATGTTTGACCTGTTTCTAACGACGGGTTCATGTCAAACTCGATGTTTAGGATCATGTTTGACCTAGTTTCAAACAACGGGTTCATGTCTGACTCGAAGTTTAGGTTCATGTTTGACCTGGTTTCAAACGACGGGTTCATGTCTGACTTGATGTTTAGGTTCATGTTTGACCTGGTTTCAAACAACGGGTTCATGTCTGACTCGAAGTTTAGGTTCATGTTTGACCTAGTTTCAAACAACGGGTTCATGACTCGAAGTTTAGGTTCATGTTTGACCTGGTTTCAAACAACGGGTTCATGTCTGACTCGAAGTTAAGGTTCATGTTTGACCTGGTTTCAAACGAAGGGTTCATGTCTGACTCGAAGTTTAGGTTCATGTTTGACATGGTTTCAGATGACGGGTTCATATCTGACTCAAAGTTTAGGTTCATGTTTGACCTGGTTCAATGACCTAGTTCAAACAATGGGTTCATCTCTGACTCGAAGTTTAGGTTCATGTGTGACCTGGTTTCAAACGACGGGTTCATGTCTGACTTGATGTTTAGGTTCATGTTTGACCTGGTTTCAAACAACGGGTTCATGTCTGACTCGAAGTTTAGGTTCATGTTTGACCTGGTTTCAAACAACGGGTTCATGTGTGACTCGAAGTTTAGGTTCATGTTTGACCTGGTTTCAAACAACGGGTTCATGTCTGACTCGAAGTTTAGGTTCAAGTTTGACCTGGTTTCTAACGACGGGTTCATGTCAAACTCGATGTTTAGGATCATGTTTGACCTGGTTTCAAACAACGGGTTCATGTCTGACTCGAAGTTTAGGGTCATGTTTGACTTGAGTTCAAACAACGGGTTCATGTCTGACTCGAAGTTTAGGTTCATGTTTGACCTAGTTTCAAACAACGGGTTCATGTCTGACTCGATGTTTAGGTTCATGTTTGACGTGGTTTCGAACAACGGGTTCATGTTTGACTCGAAGTTTAGGTTCATGTTTGACCTGGTTTCAAACAACGGGTTCATGTCTGACTCGAAGTTTAGGTTCATGTTTGACCTGGTTTCAAACAACGGGTTCATGTCTGACTCGAAGTTTAGGTTCATGTTTGACCTGTTTCTAACGACGGGTTCATGTCAAACTCGATGTTTAGGATCATGTTTGACCTAGTTTCAAACAACGGGTTCATGTCTGACTCGAAGTTTAGGTTCATGTTTGACCTGGTTTCAAACGACGGGTTCATGTCTGACTTGATGTTTAGGTTCATGTTTGACCTGGTTTCAAACAACGGGTTCATGTCTGACTCGAAGTTTAGGTTCATGTTTGACCTAGTTTCAAACAACGGGTTCATGACTCGAAGTTTAGGTTCATGTTTGACCTGGTTTCAAACAACGGGTTCATGTCTGACTCGAAGTTAAGGTTCATGTTTGACCTGGTTTCAAACGAAGGGTTCATGTCTGACTCGAAGTTTAGGTTCATGTTTGACATGGTTTCAGATGACGGGTTCATATCTGACTCAAAGTTTAGGTTCATGTTTGACCTGGTTCAATGACCTAGTTCAAACAATGGGTTCATCTCTGACTCGAAGTTTAGGTTCATGTGTGACCTGGTTTCAAACGACGGGTTCATGTCTGACTTGATGTTTAGGTTCATGTTTGACCTGGTTTCAAACAACGGGTTCATGTCTGACTCGAAGTTTAGGTTCATGTTTGACCTGGTTTCAAACAATGGGTTCATGTCTGACTCGAAATTTAGGTTCATGTTTGACCTAGTTTTAAACGACGGGTTCATGTCTGACTCGAAGTTTAGGATCATGTTTGACCTGGTTTCAAACAACGGGTTCATGTCTGACTCAAAGTTTAGGTCCATGTTTGACCTAGTTTCAAACGACGGGTTCATGTCTGACTCGATGTTTAGGTTCATGTTTGACCTGGTTTCAAACAACGGGTTCATGTCTGACTCAAACTTTAGGTTCATGTTTGACCTGGTTTCAAACAACGGGTTCATGTCTGATTCGAAGTTTAGGTTCATGTTTGACCTCGTTTTAAACAACGGGTTCATGTCTGACTCGAAGTTTAGGTTCATATTTGACCTGGTTTCAAATGACGGGATCATGTATGACTCGAGGTTTAGGTTCATGTTTGACATGGTTTCAAACTACGGGTTCATGTCTGACTCAAAGTATAGGTTCATATTTGACCTGGTTCAAACGACGGATTCATGTCTGACTCGAAGTTTATATTCATGTTTGACCTGGTTTCAAACAACGGGTTCATGTCTGACTCGAAGTTTAGGTTCATGTTTGACCTGGTTTCAAACAACGGGTTCATGTCTGACTCGAAGTTTAGGTTCATGTTTGACCTGTTTCTAACGACGGGTTCATGTCAAACTCGATGTTTAGAATCATGTTTGACCTGGTTTCAAACGAAGGGTTCATGTCTGACTCGAAGTTTAGGTTCATGTTTGACCTGGTTTCAAACGACGGGTTCATGTCTGACTTGATGTTAGGTTCATTTTTGACCTGGTTTCAAACAACGGGTTCGTGTCTGACTCGAAGTTTAGGTTCATGTTTGACCTAGTTTCAAACAACGGGTTCATGTCTGACTCGAAGTTTAGGTTCATGTTTGACCTGGTTTCAAACAACGGGTTCATGTATGACTCGAAGTTTAGGTTCATGTTTGACCTGGTTTCAAACAACGGGTTCATGTCTGACTCAAACTTTAGGTTCATGTTTGACCTGGTTTCAAACAACGGGTTCATGTCTGATTCGAAATTTAGGATCATGTTTGACCTCGTTTTAAACAATGGGTTCATGTCTGACTCGAAGTTTAGGTTCATATTTGACCTGGTTTCAAATGACGGGTTCATGTATGACTCGAGGTTTAGGTTCATGTTTGACATGGTTTCAAACGACGGGTTCATGTCTGACTCAAAGTTTAGGTTCATGTTTGACCTGGTTCAAACGACGGATTCATGTCTGACTCGAAGTTTATATTCATGTTTGACTTGGTTTCAAACAACGGGTTCATGTCTGACTCGAAGTTTAGGTTCATGTTTGACCTGGTTTCATACAACGGGTTCATGTCTGACTCGAAGTTTAGGTTCAAGTTTGACCTGGTTTCTAACGACGGGTTCATGTCAAACTCGATGTTTAGGATCATGTTTGACCTGGTTTCAAACAACGGGTTCATGTCTGACTCGAAGTTTAGGGTCATGTTTGACTTGAGTTCAAACAACGGGTTCATGTCTGACTCGAAGTTTAGGTTCATGTTTGACCTGGTTTCAAACAACGGGTTCATGTGTGACTCGATGTTTAGGTTCATGTTTGACGTGGTTTCGAACAACGGGTTCATGTTTGACTCGAAGTTTAGGTTCATGTTTGACCTGGTTTCAAACAACGGGTTCATGTCTGACTCGAAGTTTAGGTTCATGTTTGACCTGGTTTCAAACAACGGGTTCATGTCTGACTCGAAGTTTAGGTTCATGTTTGACCTGTTTCTAACGACGGGTTCATGTCAAACTCGATGTTTAGGATCATGTTTGACCTGGTTTCAAACGACGGGTTCATGTCTGACTCGAAGTTTAGGTTCATGTTTGACCTGGTTTCAAACGACGGGTTCATGTCTGACTCGAAGTTTAGGTTCATGTTTGACATGGTTTCAAACGACGGGTTCATGTCTGACTTGATGTTTAGGTTCATGTTTGACCTGGTTTCAAACAACGGGTTCATGTCTGACTCGAAGTTTAGGTTCATGTTTGACCTAGTTTCAAACAACGGGTTCATGTCTGACTCGAAGTTTAGGTTCATGTTTAACCTGGTTTCAAACAACGGGTTCATGTATGACTCGAAGTTTAGGTTCATGTTTGACCTGGTTTCAAACAACGGGTTCATGTCTGACTCAAACTTTAGGTTCATTTTTGACCTGGTTTCAAACAATGGGTTCATGTCTGATTCGAAATTTAGGATCATGTTTGACCTCGTTTTAAACAACGGGTTCATGTCTGACTCGAAGTTTAGGTTCATATTTGACCTGGTTTCAAATGACGGGTTCATGTATGACTCGAAGTTTAGGTTCATGTCTGACTCAAAGTTTAGGTTCATGTTTGACCTGGTTCAAACGATGGATTCATGTCTGACTCGAAGTTTAGGTTCATGTTTGACCGGGTTTCAAACAACGGGTTCATGAATGACTGGATGTTTAGGTTCATGTTTGACCTGGTTTCAAACAACGGGTTCATGTCTGACTCGATGTTTAGGTTCATGTTTGACCTGGTTTCAAACAACGGGTTCATGTCTGACTCGAAGTTTAGGTTCATGTTTGACCTAGTTTCAAACAACGGGTTCATGTCTGACTCGAAGTTTAGGTTCATGTTTGACCTGGTTTCAAACAACGGGTTCATGTATGACTCGAAGTTTAGGTTCATGTTTGACCTGGTTTCAAACAACAGGTTCATGTCTGACTCAAACTTTAGGTTCATGTTTGACCTGGTTTCAAACAACGGGTTCATGTGTGACTCGAAGTTTAGGTTCATGTTTGACCTGGTTTCAAACAACGGGTTCATGTCTGACTCGAAGTTTAGGTTCAAGTTTGACCTGGTTTCTAACGACGGGTTCATGTCAAACTCGATGTTTAGGATCATGTTTGACCTGGTTTCAAACAACGGGTTCATGTCTGACTCGAAGTTTAGGGTCATGTTTGACTTGAGTTCAAACAACGGGTTCATGTCTGACTCGAAGTTTAGGTTCATGTTTGACCTAGTTTCAAACAACGGGTTCATGTCTGACTCGATGTTTAGGTTCATGTTTGACGTGGTTTCGAACAACGGGTTCATGTTTGACTCGAAGTTTAGGTTCATGTTTGACCTGGTTTCAAACAACGGGTTCATGTCTGACTCGAAGTTTAGGTTCATGTTTGACCTGGTTTCAAACAACGGGTTCATGTCTGACTCGAAGTTTAGGTTCATGTTTGACCTGTTTCTAACGACGGGTTCATGTCAAACTCGATGTTTAGGATCAAGTTTGACCTGGTTTCAAACAACGGGTTCATGTCTGACTCGAAGTTTAGGTTCATGTTTGACCTGGTTTCAAACGACGGGTTCATGTCTGACTTGATGTTTAGGTTCATGTTTGACCTGGTTTCAAACAACGGGTTCATGTCTGACTCGAAGTTTAGGTTCATGTTTGACCTAGTTTCAAACAACGGGTTCATGACTCGAAGTTTAGGTTCATGTTTGACCTGGTTTCAAACAACGGGTTCATGTCTGACTCGAAGTTAAGGTTCATGTTTGACCTGGTTTCAAACGAAGGGTTCATGTCTGACTCGAAGTTTAGGTTCATGTTTGACATGGTTTCAGATGACGGGTTCATATCTGACTCAAAGTTTAGGTTCATGTTTGACCTGGTTCAATGACCTAGTTCAAACAATGGGTTCATCTCTGACTCGAAGTTTAGGTTCATGTGTGACCTGGTTTCAAACGACGGGTTCATGTCTGACTTGATGTTTAGGTTCATGTTTGACCTGGTTTCAAACAACGGGTTCATGTCTGACTCGAAGTTTAGGTTCATGTTTGACCTGGTTTCAAACAATGGGTTCATGTCTGACTCGAAATTTAGGTTCATGTTTGACCTAGTTTTAAACGACGGGTTCATGTCTGACTCGAAGTTTAGGATCATGTTTGACCTGGTTTCAAACAACGGGTTCATATTTGACTCGAAGTTTAGGTCCATGTTTGACCTAGTTTCAAACGACGGGTTCATGTCTGACTCGATGTTTAGGTTCATGTTTGACCTGGTTTCAAACAACGGGTTCATGTCTGACTCAAACTTTAGGTTCATGTTTGACCTGGTTTCAAACAACGGGTTCATGTCTGATTCGAAGTTTAGGTTCATGTTTGACCTCGTTTTAAACAACGGGTTCATGTCTGACTCGAAGTTTAGGTTCATATTTGACCTGGTTTCAAATGACGGGATCATGTATGACTCGAGGTTTAGGTTCATGTTTGACATGGTTTCAAACTACGGGTTCATGTCTGACTCAAAGTATAGGTTCATATTTGACCTGGTTCAAACGACGGATTCATGTCTGACTCGAAGTTTATATTCATGTTTGACCTGGTTTCAAACAACGGGTTCATGTCTGACTCGAAGTTTAGGTTTATGTTTGACCTGGTTTCAAACAACGGGTTCATGTCTGACTCGAAGTTTAGGTTCATGTTTGACCTGTTTCTAACGACGGGTTCATGTCAAACTCGATGTTTAGAATCATGTTTGACCTGGTTTCAAACGAAGGGTTCATGTCTGACTCGAAGTTTAGGTTCATGTTTGACCTGGTTTCAAACGACGGGTTCATGTCTGACTTGATGTTAGGTTCATTTTTGACCTGGTTTCAAACAACGGGTTCATGTCTGACTCGAAGTTTAGGTTCATGTTTGACCTAGTTTCAAACAACGGGTTCATGTCTGACTCGAAGTTTAGGTTCATGTTTGACCTGGTTTCAAACAACGGGTTCATGTATGACTCGAAGTTTAGGTTCATGTTTGACCTGGTTTCAAACAACGGGTTCATGTCTGACTCAAACTTTAGGTTCATGTTTGACCTGGTTTCAAACAACGGGTTCATGTCTGATTCGAAATTTAGGATCATGTTTGACCTCGTTTTAAACAACGGGTTCATGTCTGACTCGAAGTTTAGGTTCATATTTGACCTGGTTTCAAATGACGGGTTCATGTATGACTCGAGGTTTAGGTTCATGTTTGACATGGTTTCAAACGACGGGTTCATGTCTGACTCAAAGTTTAGGTTCATGTTTGACCTGGTTCAAACGACGGATTCATGTCTGACTCGAAGTTTATATTCATGTTTGACTTGGTTTCAAACAACGGGTTCATGTCTGACTCGAAGTTTAGGTTCATGTTTGACCTGGTTTCATACAACGGGTTCATGTCTGACTCGAAGTTTAGGTTCAAGTTTGACCTGGTTTCTAACGACGGGTTCATGTCAAACTCGATGTTTAGGATCATGTTTGACCTGGTTTCAAACAACGGGTTCATGTCTGACTCGAAGTTTAGGGTCATGTTTGACTTGAGTTCAAACAACGGGTTCATGTCTGACTCGAAGTTTAGGTTCATGTTTGACCTGGTTTCAAACAACGGGTTCATGTGTGACTCGATGTTTAGGTTCATGTTTGACGTGGTTTCGAACAACGGGTTCATGTTTGACTCGAAGTTTAGGTTCATGTATGACCTGGTTTCAAACAACGGGTTCATGTCTGACTCGAAGTTTAGGTTCATGTTTGACCTGGTTTCAAACAACGGGTTCATGTCTGACTCGAAGTTTAGGTTCATGTTTGACCTGTTTCTAACGACGGGTTCATGTCAAACTCGATGTTTAGGATCATGTTTGACCTGGTTTCAAACGACGGGTTCATGTCTGACTCGAAGTTTAGGTTCATGTTTGACCTGGTTTCAAACGACGGGTTCATGTCTGACTCGAAGTTTAGGTTCATGTTTGACATGGTTTCAAACGACGGGTTCATGTCTGACTTGATGTTTAGGTTCATGTTTGACCTGGTTTCAAACAACGGGTTCATGTCTGACTCGAAGTTTAGGTTCATGTTTGACCTAGTTTCAAACAACGGGTTCATGTCTGACTCGAAGTTTAGGTTCATGTTTAACCTGGTTTCAAACAACGGGTTCATGTATGACTCGAAGTTTAGGTTCATGTTTGACCTGGTTTCAAACAACGGGTTCATGTCTGACTCAAACTTTAGGTTCATTTTTGACCTGGTTTCAAACAATGGGTTCATGTCTGATTCGAAATTTAGGATCATGTTTGACCTCGTTTTAAACAACGGGTTCATGTCTGACTCGAAGTTTAGGTTCATATTTGACCTGGTTTCAAATGACGGGTTCATGTATGACTCGAAGTTTAGGTTCATGTCTGACTCAAAGTTTAGGTTCATGTTTGACCTGGTTCAAACGATGGATTCATGTCTGACTCGAAGTTTAGGTTCATGTTTGACCGGGTTTCAAACAACGGGTTCATGAATGACTGGATGTTTAGGTTCATGTTTGACCTGGTTTCAAACAACGGGTTCATGTCTGACTCGATGTTTAGGTTCATGTTTGACCTGGTTTCAAACAATGGGTTCATGTCTGACTTGAAGTTTAGGTTCATGTTTGACCTGGTTTCAAACAACGGGTTCATGTCTGACTCGAAGTTTAGGTTCATGTTTGACCTAGTTTCAAACAACGGGTTCATGTCTGACTCGAAGTTTAGGTTCATGTTTGACCGGGTTTCGAGCAACGGGTTCATGACTGACTGGATGTTTAGGTTCATGTTTGACCTGGTTTCAAACAACGGGTTCATGTCTGACTCGAAGTTTAGGTTCATGTTTGACCTGGTTTCAAACAACGGGTTCTTGACTGACTCAAAGTTTAGGTTCTTGTTTCACTTGGTTTCAAACAACGGGTTCATGTCCGACTCGAAGTTTAGGTTCATGTTTAACCTGTTTTCTAACGACGGGTTCATGTCGGACTCGAAGTTTAGGTTTATGCTTGACATGGTTTCAAACGACGGGTTCAAGTCTGACTCAAAGTTTAGGTTCATGTTTGACCTGGTTCAAACGACGGGTTCATGTCTGACTAGAAGTCCAGGTTCATGTTTGACCTGGTTTCAAACAATGGGGTCATGTCTGACTCGAAGTTTAGGTTCATGTTTGACTTGAGTTCAAACAACGGGTTCATGTCTGACTCGAAGTTTAGGTTCATGTTTGACCTGGTTTCAAACAACGGGTTCATGTCTGACTCGATGTTTAGGTTCATGTTTGACCTGGTTTCGAACAACGGGTTCATGTTTGACTCGAAGTTTAGGTTCATGTTTGACCGGGTTTCGAGCAACGGGTTCATGACTGACTGGATGTTTAGGTTCATGTTTGACCTGGTTTCAAACAACGGGTTCATGTCTGACTCGAAGTTTAGGTTCATGTTTGACCTGGTTTCAAACAACGGGTTCTTGACTGACTCAAAGTTTAGGTTCTTGTTTCACTTGGTTTCAAACAACGGGTTCATGTCCGACTCGAAGTTTAGGTTTATGCTTGACATGGTTTCAAACGACGGGTTCAAGTCTGACTCAAAGTTTAGGTTCATGTTTGACCTGGTTCAAACGACGGGTTCATGTCTGACTAGAAGTCCAGGTTCATGTTTGACCTGGTTTCAAACAATGGGTTCATGTCTGACTCGAAGTTTAGGTTCATGTTTGACTTGAGTTCAAACAACGGGTTCATGTCTGACTCGAAGTTTAGGTTCATGTTTGACCTGGTTTCAAACAACGGGTTCATGTATGACTCGAAGTTTAGGTTCATGTTTGACCTGGTTTCAAACAACGGGTTCATGTCTGACTCAAACTTTAGGTTCATTTTTGACCTGGTTTCAAACAATGGGTTCATGTCTGATTCGAAATTTAGGATCATGTTTGACCTCGTTTTAAACAACGGGTTCATGTCTGACTCGAAGTTTAGGTTCATATTTGACCTGGTTTCAAATGACGGGTTCATGTATGACTCGAAGTTTAGGTTCATGTCTGACTCAAAGTTTAGGTTCATGTTTGACCTGGTTCAAACGATGGATTCATGTCTGACTCGAAGTTTAGGTTCATGTTTGACCGGGTTTCAAACAACGGGTTCATGAATGACTGGATGTTTAGGTTCATGTTTGACCTGGTTTCAAACAACGGGTTCATGTCTGACTCGATGTTTAGGTTCATGTTTGACCTGGTTTCAAACAATGGGTTCATGTCTGACTTGAAGTTTAGGTTCATGTTTGACCTGGTTTCAAACAACGGGTTCATGTCTGACTCGAAGTTTAGGTTCATGTTTGACCTAGTTTCAAACAACGGGTTCATGTCTGACTCGAAGTTTAGGTTCATGTTTGACCGGGTTTCGAGCAACGGGTTCATGACTGACTGGATGTTTAGGTTCATGTTTGACCTGGTTTCAAACAACGGGTTCATGTCTGACTCGAAGTTTAGGTTCATGTTTGACCTGGTTTCAAACAACGGGTTCTTGACTGACTCAAAGTTTAGGTTCTTGTTTCACTTGGTTTCAAACAACGGGTTCATGTCCGACTCGAAGTTTAGGTTCATGTTTAACCTGTTTTCTAACGACGGGTTCATGTCGGACTCGAAGTTTAGGTTTATGCTTGACATGGTTTCAAACGACGGGTTCAAGTCTGACTCAAAGTTTAGGTTCATGTTTGACCTGGTTCAAACGACGGGTTCATGTCTGACTAGAAGTCCAGGTTCATGTTTGACCTGGTTTCAAACAATGGGTTCATGTCTGACTCGAAGTTTAGGTTCATGTTTGACTTGAGTTCAAACAACGGGTTCATGTCTGACTCGAAGTTTAGGTTCATGTTTGACCTGGTTTCAAACAACGGGTTCATGTCTGACTCGATGTTTAGGTTCATGTTTGACCTGGTTTCGAACAACGGGTTCATGTTTGACTCGAAGTTTAGGTTCATGTTTGACCTGGTTTCAAACAACGGGTTCATGTCTGACTCGAAGTTTAGGTTCATGTTTGACCTGATTTCAAATGACGGGTTCATGTCTGACTCGAAGTTTAGGTTCAAGTTTGACCTGGTTTCTAACGACGGGTTCATGTCAAACTCGATGTTTAGGATCATGTTTGACCTGGTTTCAAACAACGGGTTCATGTCTGACTCGAAGTTTAGGGTCATGTTTGACTTGAGTTCAAACAACGGGTTCATGTCTGACTCGAAGTTTAGGTTCATGTTTGACCTGGTTTCAAACAACGGGTTCATGTCTGACTCGATGTTTAGGTTCATGTTTGACGTGGTTTCGAACAACGGGTTCATGTTTGACTCGAAGTTTAGGTTCATGTTTGACCTGGTTTCAAACACCGGGTTCATGTCTGACTCGAAGTTTAGGTTCATGTTTGACCTGGTTTTAAACAACGGGTTCATGTCTGACTCGAAGTTTAGGTTCATGTTTGACCTGTTTCTAACGACGGGTTCATGTCAAACTCGATGTTTAGGATCATGTTTGACCTGGTTTCAAACAATGGGTTCATGTCTGACTCGAAGTTTAGGTTCATGTTTGACCTGGTTTCAAACAACGGGTTCATGTCTGACTCGATGTTTAAGTTCATGTTTGACCTGGTTTCAAACAACGGGTTCATGTCTGACTCGAAGTTTAGGTTCATGTTTGACCTGGTTTCAAACAACGGGTTCATGTCTGACTCGAAGTTTAGGTTCATGTTTGACCTGTTTCTAACGACGGGTTCATGTCAAACTCGATGTTTAGGATCATGTTTGACCTGGTTTCAAACGACGGGTTCATGTCTGACTCGAATTTTAGGTTCATGTTTGACCTGGTTTCAAACGACGGGTTCATGTCTGACTTGATGTTAGGTTCATGTTTGACCTGGTTTCAAACAACGGGTTCATGTCTGACTCGAAGTTTAGGTTCATGTTTGACCTAGTTTCAAACAACGGGTTCATGTCTGACTCGAAGTTTAGGTTCATGTTTGACCTGGTTTCAAACAACGGGTTCATGTATGACTCGAAGTTTAGGTTCATGTTTGACCTGGTTTCAAACAACGGGTTCATGTCTGACTCAAACTTTAGGTTCATGTTTGACCTGGTTTCAAACAACGGGTTCATGTCTGATTCGAAATTTAGGATCATGTTTGACCTTGTTTTAAACAACGGGTTCATGTCTGACTCGAAGTTTAGGTTCATATTTGACCTGGTTTCAAATGACGGGTTCATGTATGACTCGAGGTTTAGGTTCATGTTTGACATGGTTTCAAACGACGGGTTCATGTCTGACTCAAAGTTTAGGCTCATGTTTGACCTGGTTCAAACGACGGATTCATGTCTGACTCGAAGTTTATATTCATGTTTGACCTGGTTTCAAACAACGGGTTCATGTCTGACTCGAAGTTTAGGTTCATGTTTGACCTGGTTTCAAACAACGGGTTCATGTCTGACTCGAAGTTTAGGTTCAAGTTTGACCTGGTTTCTAACGACGGGTTCATGTCAAACTCGATGTTTAGGATCATGTTTGACCTGGTTTCAAACAACGGGTTCATGTCTGACTCGAAGTTTAGGGTCATGTTTGACTTGAGTTCAAACAACGGGTTCATGTCTGACTCGAAGTTTAGGTTCATGTTTTACCTGGTTTCAAACAACGGGTTCATGTCTGACTCGATGTTTAGGTTCATGTTTGACGTGGTTTCGAACAACGGGTTCATGTTTGACTCGAAGTTTAGGTTCATGTTTGACCTGGTTTCAAACAACGGGTTCATGTCTGACTCGAAGTTTAGGTTCATGTTTGACCTGGTTTCAAACAACGGGTTCATGTCTGACTCGAAGTTTAGGTTCATGTTTGACCTGTTTCTAATGACGAGTTCATGTCAAACTCGATGTTTAGGATCATGTTTGACCTGGTTTCAAACAACGGGTTCATGTCTGACTCGAAGTTTAGGTTCATGTTTGACCTGGTTTCAAACGACGGGTTCATGTCTGACTTGATGTTTAGGTTCATGTTTGACCTGGTTTCAAACAACGGGTTCATGTCTGACTCGAAGTTTAGGTTCATGTTTGACCTAGTTTCAAACAACGGGTTCATGTCTGACTCGAAGTTTAGGTTCATGTTTGACCTGGTTTCAAACAACGGGTTCATGTATGACTCGAAGTTTAGGTTCATGTTTGACCTGGTTTCAAACGAAGGGTTCATGTCTGACTCGAAGTTTAGGTTCATGTTTGACATGGTTTCAGATGACAGGTTCATATCTGACTCAAAGTTTAGGTTCATGTTCGACCTGGTTCAATGACCTAGTTTCAAACAATGGGTTCATCTCTGACTCGAAGTTTAGGTTCATGTGTGACCTGGTTTCAAACGACGGGTTCATGTCTGACTTGATGTTTAGGTTCATGTTTGACTGGTTTCAAACAACGGGTTCATGTATGACTCGAAGTTTAGGTTCATGTTTGACCTGGTTTCAAACAATGGGTTCATGTCTGACTCAAAATTTAGGTTCATGTTTGACCTAGTTTCAAACAACGGGTTCATGTCTGACTCGATGTTTAAGTTCATGTTTGACATGGTTTCGAACAACGGGTTCATGTTTGACTCGAAGTTTAGGTTCATGTTTGACCTGGTTTCAAACAACGGGTTCATGTCTGACTCGAAGTTTAGGTTCATGTTTGACCTGGTTTCAAACAACGGGTTCATCTCTGACTCGAAGTTTAGGTTCATGTTTGACCTGTTTCTAACGACGGGTTCATGTCAAACTCGATGTTTAGGATCATGTTTGACCTGGTTTCAAACGACGGGTTCATGTCTGACTCGAAGTTTAGGTTCATGTTTGACCTGGTTTCAAACGACGGGTTCATGTCTGACTTGGTGTTAGGTTCATGTTTGACCTGGTTTCAAACAACGGGTTCATGTCTGACTCGAAGTTTAGGTTCATGTTTGACCTGGTTTCAAACAACGGGTTCATGTATGACTCGAAGTTTAGGTTCATGTTTGACCTGGTTTCAAACGAAGGGTTCATGTCTGACTCGAAGTTTAGGTTCATGTTTGACATGGTTTCAGATGACGGGTTCATATCTGACTCAAAGTTTAGGTTCATGTTCGACCTGGTTCAATGACCTAGTTTCAAACAATGGGTTCATCTCTGACTCGAAGTTTAGGTTCATGTGTGACCTGGTTTCAAACGACGGGTTCATGTGTGACATGATGTTTAGGTTCATGTTTGACTGGTTTCAAACAACGGGTTCATGTCTGACTCGATGTTTAGGTTCATGTTTGACCTGGTTTCAAACAATGGGTTCATGTCTGACTCGAAATTTAGGTTCATGTTTGACCTAGTTTCAAACAACGGGTTCATGTCTGACTCGATGTTTAAGTTCATGTTTGACGTGGTTTCGAACAACGGGTTCATGTTTGACTCGAAGTTTAGGTTCATGTTTGACCTGGTTTCAAACAACGGGTTCATGTCTGACTCAAAGTTTAGGTTCATGTTTGACCTGGTTTCAAACAACGGGTTCATGTCTGACTCGAAGTTTAGGTTCATGTTTGACCTGTTTCTAACGACGGGTTCATGTCAAACTCGATGTTTAGGATCATGTTTGACCTGGTTTCAAACGACGGGTTCATGTCTGACTCGAAGTTTAGGTTCATGTTTGACCTGGTTTCAAACGACGGGTTCATGTCTGACTTGATGTTAGGTTCATGTTTGACCTGGTTTCAAACAACGGGTTCATGTCTGACTCGAAGTTTAGGTTCATGTTTGACCTAGTTTCAAACAATGGGTTCATGTCTGACTCAAAGTTTAGGTTCATGTTTGACCTGGTTTCAAACAACGGGTTCATGTATGACTCGAAGTTTAGGTTCATGTTTGACCTGGTTTCAAACAACGGGTTCATGTTTGACTCGATGTTTAGGTTCATGTTTGACGTGGTTTCGAACAACGGGTTCATGTTTGACTCGAAGTTTAGGTTCATGTTTGACCTGGTTTCAAACAACGGGTTCATGTCTGACTCGAAGTTTAGGTTCATGTTTGACCTGGTTTCAAACAACGGGTTCATGTCTGACTCGAAGTTTAGGTTCATGTTTGACCTGTTTCTAATGACGAGTTCATGTCAAACTCGATGTTTAGGATCATGTTTGACCTGGTTTCAAACAACGGGTTCATGTCTGACTCGAAGTTTAGGTTCATGTTTGACCTGGTTTCAAACGACGGGTTCATGTCTGACTTGATGTTTAGGTTCATGTTTGACCTGGTTTCAAACAACGGGTTCATGTCTGACTCGAAGTTTAGGTTCATGTTTGACCTAGTTTCAAACAACGGGTTCATGTCTGACTCGAAGTTTAGGTTCATGTTTGACCTGGTTTCAAACGACGGGTTCATGTCTGACTTGATGTTAGGTTCATGTTTGACCTGGTTTCAAACAACGGGTTCATGTTTGACTCGAAGTTTAGGTTCATGTTTGACCTGGTTTCAAACAACGGGTTCATGTCTGACTCGAAGTTTAGGTTCATGTTTGACCTGGTTTCAAACAACGGGTTCATGTCTGACTCGAAGTTTAGGTTCATGTTTGACCTGTTTCTAACGACGGGTTCATGTCAAACTCGATATTTAGGATCATGTTTGACCTGGTTTCAAACGACGGGTTCATGTCTGACTCGAAGTTTAGGTTCATGTTTGACCTGGTTTCAAACGACGGGTTCATGTCTGACTTGATGTTAGGTTCATGTTTGACCTGGTTTCAAACAACGGGTTCATGTCTGACTCGAAGTTTAGGTTCATGTTTGACCTAGTTTCAAACAACGGGTTCATGTCTGACTCGAAGTTTAGGTTCATGTTTGACCTGGTTTCAAACAACGGGTTCATGTATGACTCGAAGTTTAGGTTCATGTTTGACCTGGTTTCAAACAACGGGTTCATGTCTGACTCGATGTTCTGGTTCATGTTTGACGTGGTTTCGAACAACGGGTTCATGTTTGACTCAAAGTTTAGGTTCATGTTTGACCTGGTTTCAAACAACGGGTTCATGTCTGACTCGAAGTTTAGGTTCATGTTTGACCTGGTTTCAAACAACGGGTTCATGTCTGACTCGAAGTTTAGGTTCATGTTTGACCTGTTTCTAATGACGAGTTCATGTCAAACTCGATGTTTAGGATCATGTTTGACCTGGTTTCAAACAACGGGTTCATGTCTGACTCGAAGTTTAGGTTCATGTTTGACCTGGTTTCAAACGACGGGTTCATGTCTGACTTGATGTTTAGGTTCATGTTTGACCTGGTTTCAAACAACGGGTTCATGTATGACTCGAAGTTTAGGTTCATGTTTGACCTAGTTTCAAACAACGGGTTCATGTCTGACTCGAAGTTTAGGTTCATGTTTGACCTGGTTTCAAACGACGGGTTCATGTCTGACTTGATGTTTGGTTCATGTTTGACCTGGTTTCAAACAACGGGTTCATGTCTGACTCGAAGTTTAGGTTCATGTTTGACCTGGTTTCAAACAACGGGTTCATGTCTGACTCGAAGTTTAGGTTCATGTTTGACCTGGTTTCAAACAACGGGTTCATGTCTGACTCGAAGTTTAGGTTCATGTTTGACCTGTTTCTAACGACGGGTTCATGTCAAACTCGATGTTTAGGATCATGTTTGACCTGGTTTCAAACGACGGGTTCATGTCTGACTCGAAGTTTAGGTTCATGTTTGACCTGGTTTCAAACGACGGGTTCATGTCTGACTTGATGTTAGGTTCATGTTTGACCTGGTTTCAAACAACGGGTTCATGTTTGACTCGAAGTTTAGGTTCATGTTTGACCTAGTTTCAAACAACGGGTTCATGTCTGACTCGAAGTTTAGGTTCATGTTTGACCTGGTTTCAAACAACGGGTTCATGTATGACTCGAAGTTTAGGTTCATGTTTGACCTGGTTTCAAACAACGGGTTCATGTCTGACTCGATGTTTAGGTTCATGTTTGACGTGGTTTCGAACAACGGGTTCATGTTTGACTCGAAGTTTAGGTTCATGTTTGACCTGGTTTCAAACAACGGGTTCATGTCTGACTCGAAGTTTAGGTTCATGTTTGACCTGGTTTCAAACAACGGGTTCATGTCTGACTCGAAGTTTAGGTTCATGTTTGACATGTTTCTAATGACGAGTTCATGTCAAACTCGATGTTTAGGATCATGTTTGACCTGGTTTCAAACAACGGGTTCATGTCTGACTCGAAGTTTAAGTTCATGTTTGACCTGGTTTCAAACAACGGGTTCATGTCTGACTCGAAGTTTAGGTTCATGTTTGACCTGGTTTCAAACAACGGGTTCATGTCTGACTCGAAGTTTAGGTTCATGTTTGACCTGGTGTCAAACAACGGGTTCATGTCTGACTCGAAGTTTAGGTTCATGTTTGACCTGTTTCTAACGACGGGTTCATGTCAAACTCGATGTTTAGGATCATGTTTGACCTGGTTTCAAACGACGGGTTCATGTCTGACTCGAAGTTTAGGTTCATGTTTGACCTGGTTTCAAACGACGGGTTCATGTCTGACTTGATGTTAGGTTCATGTTTGACCTGGTTTCAAACAACGGGTTCATGTTTGACTCGAAGTTTAGGTTCATGTTTGACCTAGTTTCAAACAACGGGTTCATGTCTGACTCGAAGTTTAGGTTCATGTTTGACCTGGTTTCAAACAACGGGTTCATGTATGACTCGAAGTTTAGGTTCATGTTTGACCTGGTTTCAAACAACGGGTTCATGTCTGACTCGATGTTTAGGTTCATGTTTGACGTGGTTTCGAACAACGGGTTCATGTTTGACTCGAAGTTTAGGTTCATGTTTGACCTGGTTTCAAACAACGGGTTCATGTCTGACTCGAAGTTTAGGTTCATGTTTGACCTGGTTTCAAACAACGGGTTCATGTCTGACTCGAAGTTTAGGTTCATGTTTGACATGTTTCTAATGACGAGTTCATGTCAAACTCGATGTTTAGGATCATGTTTGACCTGGTTTCAAACAACGGGTTCATGTCTGACTCGAAGTTTAAGTTCATGTTTGACCTGGTTTCAAACGACGGGTTCATGTCTGACTTGATGTTTAGGTTCATGTTTGACCTGGTTTCAAACAACGGGTTCATGTCTGACTCGAAGTTTAGGTTCATGTTTGACCTAGTTTCAAACGACGGGTTCATGTCTGACTCGAAGTTTAGGTTCATGTTTGACCTGGTTTCAAACGACGGGTTCATGTCTGACTTGATGTTAGGTTCATGTTTGACCTGGTTTCAAACAACGGGTTCATGTCTGACTCGAAGTTTAGGTTCATGTTTGACCTAGTTTCAAACAACGGGTTCATGTCTGACTCGAAGTTTAGGTTCATGTTTGACCTGGTTTCAAACAACGGGTTCATGTATGACTCGAAGTTTAGGTTCATGTTTGACCTGGTTTCAAACAACGGGTTCATGTCTGACTCGATGTTTAGGTTCATGTTTGACGTGGTTTCGAACAACGGGTTCATGTTTGACTCGAAGTTTAGGTTCATGTTTGACCTGGTTTCAAACAACGGGTTCATGTCTGACTCGAAGTTTAGGTTCATGTTTGACCTGGTTTCAAACAACGGGTTCATGTCTGACTCGAAGTTTAGGTTCATGTTTGACCTGGTTTCAAACAACGGGTTCATGTCTGACTCGAAGTTTAGGTTCATGTTTGACCTGGTTTCAAACAACGGGTTCATGTCTGACTCGAAGTTTAGGTTCATGTTTGACCTGGTTTCAAACGACGGGTTCATGTCTGACTTGATGTTTAGGTTCATGTTTGACCTGGTTTCAAACAACGGGTTCATGTATGACTCGAAGTTTAGGTTCATGTTTGACCTAGTTTCAAACAACGGGTTCATGTCTGACTCGAAGTTTAGGTTCATGTTTGACCTGGTTTCAAACGACGGGTTCATGTCTGACTTGATGTTTGGTTCATGTTTGACCTGGTTTCAAACAACGGGTTCATGTCTGACTCGAAGTTTAGGTTCATGTTTGACCTGGTTTCAAACAACGGGTTCATGTCTGACTCGAAGTTTAGGTTCATGTTTGACCTGGTTTCAAACAACGGGTTCATGTCTGACTCGAAGTTTAGGTTCATGTTTGACCTGTTTCTAACGACGGGTTCATGTCAAACTCGATGTTTAGGATCATGTTTGACCTGGTTTCAAACGACGGGTTCATGTCTGACTCGAAGTTTAGGTTCATGTTTGACCTGGTTTCAAACGACGGGTTCATGTCTGACTTGATGTTAGGTTCATGTTTGACCTGGTTTCAAACAACGGGTTCATGTTTGACTCGAAGTTTAGGTTCATGTTTGACCTAGTTTCAAACAACGGGTTCATGTCTGACTCGAAGTTTAGGTTCATGTTTGACCTGGTTTCAAACAACGGGTTCATGTATGACTCGAAGTTTAGGTTCATGTTTGACCTGGTTTCAAACAACGGGTTCATGTCTGACTCGATGTTTAGGTTCATGTTTGACGTGGTTTCGAACAACGGGTTCATGTTTGACTCGAAGTTTAGGTTCATGTTTGACCTGGTTTCAAACAACGGGTTCATGTCTGACTCGAAGTTTAGGTTCATGTTTGACCTGGTTTCAAACAACGGGTTCATGTCTGACTCGAAGTTTAGGTTCATGTTTGACATGTTTCTAATGACGAGTTCATGTCAAACTCGATGTTTAGGATCATGTTTGACCTGGTTTCAAACAACGGGTTCATGTCTGACTCGAAGTTTAAGTTCATGTTTGACCTGGTTTCAAACGACGGGTTCATGTCTGACTTGATGTTTAGGTTCATGTTTGACCTGGTTTCAAACAACGGGTTCATGTCTGACTCGAAGTTTAGGTTCATGTTTGACCTAGTTTCAAACGACGGGTTCATGTCTGACTCGAAGTTTAGGTTCATGTTTGACCTGGTTTCAAACGACGGGTTCATGTCTGACTTGATGTTAGGTTCATGTTTGACCTGGTTTCAAACAACGGGTTCATGTCTGACTCGAAGTTTAGGTTCATGTTTGACCTAGTTTCAAACAACGGGTTCATGTCTGACTCGAAGTTTAGGTTCATGTTTGACCTGGTTTCAAACAACGGGTTCATGTATGACTCGAAGTTTAGGTTCATGTTTGACCTGGTTTCAAACAACGGGTTCATGTCTGACTCGATGTTTAGGTTCATGTTTGACGTGGTTTCGAACAACGGGTTCATGTTTGACTCGAAGTTTAGGTTCATGTTTGACCTGGTTTCAAACAACGGGTTCATGTCTGACTCGAAGTTTAGGTTCATGTTTGACCTGGTTTCAAACAACGGGTTCATGTCTGACTCGAAGTTTAGGTTCATGTTTGACCTGTTTCTAATGACGAGTTCATGTCAAACTCGATGTTTAGGATCATGTTTGACCTGGTTTCAAACAACGGGTTCATGTCTGACTCGAAGTTTAGGTTCATGTTTGACCTGGTTTCAAACGACAGGTTCATGTCTGACTTGATGTTTAGGTTCATGTTTGACCTGGTTTCAAACAACGGGTTCATGTCTGACTCGAAGTTTAGGTTCATGTTTGACCTAGTTTCAAACAACGGGTTCATGTCTGACTCGATGTTTAGGTTCATGTTTGACGTGGTTTCGAACAACGGGTTCATGTTTGACTCGAAGTTTAAGTTCATGTTTGACCTGGTTTCAAACAACGGGTTCATGTCTGACTCGAAGTTTAGGTTCATGTTTGACCTGCTTTCAAACAACTGGTTCATGTCTGACTCGAAGTTTAGGTTCATGTTTGACCTGTTTCTAATGACGAGTTCATGTCAAACTCGATGTTTAGGATCATGTTTGACCTGGTTTCAAACAACGGGTTCATGTCTGACTCGAAGTTTAGGTTCATGTTTGACCTGGTTTCAAACGACAGGTTCATGTCTGACTTGATGTTTAGGTTCATGTTTGACCTGGTTTCAAACAACGGGTTCATGTCTGACTCGAAGTTTAGGTTCATTTTTGACCTAGTTTCAAACAACGGGTTCATGTTTGACTCGAAGTTTAGGTTCATGTTTGACCTGGTTTCAAACAACGGGTTCATGTATGACTCGAAGTTTAGGTTCATGTTTGACCTGGTTTCAAACAACGGGTTCATGTCTGACTCAAACTTTAGGTTCATGTTTGACCTGGTTTCAAACAACGGGTTCATGTCTAATTCGAAATTTAGGATCATGTTTGACCTTGTTTTAAACAACGGGTTCATGTCTGACTCGAAGTTTAGGTTCATATTTGACCTGGTTTCAAATGACGGGTTCATGTATGACTCGAGGTTTAGGTTCATGTTTGACATGGTTTCAAACAACGGGTTCATGTCTGACTCAAAGTTTAGGTTCATGTTTGACCTGGTTCAAACGACGGATTCATGTCTGACTCGAAGTTTATATTCATGTTTGACCTGGTTTCAAACAACGGGTTCATGTCTGACTCGAAGTTTAGGTTCATGTTTGACCTGGTTTCAAACAACGGGTTCATGTCTGACTCGAAGTTTAGGTTCAAGTTTGACCTGGTTTCTAACGACGGGTTCAGGTCAAACTCGATGTTTAGGATCATGTTTGACCTGGTTTCAAACAACGGGTTCATGTCAGACTCGAAGTTTAGGGTCATGTTTGACTTGAGTTCAAACAACGGGTTCATGTCTGACTCGAAGTTTAGGTTCATGTTTGACCTGGTTTCAAACAACGGGTTCATGTCTGACTCGATGTTTAGGTTCATGTTTGACGTGGTTTCGAACAACGGGTTCATGTTTGACTCGAAGTTTAGGTTCATGTTTGACCTGGTTTCAAACAACGGGTTCATGTCTGACTCGAAGTTTAGGTTCATGTTTGACCTGGTTTCAAACAACGGGTTCATGTCTGACTCAAAGTTTAGGTTCATGTTGGACCTGTTTCTAATGACGAGTTCATGTCAAACTTGATGTTTAGGATCATGTTTGACCTGGTTTCAAACAACGGGTTCATGTCTGACTCGAAGTTTAGGTTCATGTTTGACCTGGTTTCAAACGACGGGTTCATGTCTGACTTGATGTTTAGGTTCATGTTTGACCTGGTTTCAAACAGCGGGTTCATGTCTGACTCGAAGTTTAGGTTCATGTTTGACCTAGTTTCAAACAACGGGTTCATGTCTGACTCGAAGTTTAGGTTCATGTTTGACCTGGTTTCAAACAACGGGTTAATGTATGACTCGAAGTTTAGGTTCATGTTTGACCTGGTTTCAAACGAAGGGTTCATGTCTGACTCGAAGTTTAGGTTCATGTTTGACATGGTTTCAGATGACGGGTTCATATCTGACTCAAAGTTTAGGTTCATGTTCGACCTGGTTCAATGACCTAGTTTCAAACAATGGGTTCATCTCTGACTCGAAGTTTAGGTTCATGTGTGACCTGGTTTCAAACGACGGGTTCATGTCTGACTTGATGTTTAGGTTCATGTTTGACTGGTTTCAAACAACGGGTTCATGTCTGACTCAAAGTTTAGGTTCATGTTTGACCTGGTTTCAAACAATGGGTTCATGTCTGACTCGAAATTTAGGTTCATGTTTGACCTAGTTTCAAACAACGGGTTCATGTCTGACTCGATGTTTAAGTTCATGTTTGACGTGGTTTCCAACAATGGGTTCATGTTTGACTCGAAGTTTAGGTTCATGTTTGACCTGGTTTCAAACAACGGGTTCATGTCTGACTCGAAGTTTAGGTTCATGTTTGACCTGGTTTCAAATAACGGGTTCATGTCTGACTCGAAGTTTAGTTTCATGTTTGACCTGTTTCTAACGACGGGTTCATGTCAAACTCGATGTTTAGGATCATGTTTGACCTGGTTTCAAACGACGGGTTCATGTCTGACTCGAAGTTTAGGTTCATGTTTGACCTGGTTTCAAACGACGGGTTCATGTCTGACTTGATGTTAGGTTCATGTTTGACCTGGTTTCAAACAACGGGTTCATGTCTGACTCGAAGTTTAGGTTCATGTTTGACCTAGTTTCAAACAACGGGTTCATGTCTGACTCGAAGTTTAGGTTCATGTTTGACCTGGTTTCAAACAACGGGTTCATGTATGACTCGAAGTTTAGGTTCATGTTTGACCTGGTTTCAAACAACGGGTTCATGTCTGACTCAAACTTTAGGTTCATGTTTGACCTGGTTTCAAACAACGGGTTCATGTCTGATTCGAAATTTAGGATCATGTTTGACCTCGTTTTAAACAACGGGTTCATGTCTGACTCGAAGTTTAGGTTCATATTTGACCTGGTTTCAAATGACGGGTTCATGTATGACTCGAGGTTTAGGTTCATGTTTGACATGGTTTCAAACGACGGGTTCATGTCTGACTCAAAGTTTAGGTTCATGTTTGACCTGGTTCAAATGACGGATTCATGTCTGACTCGAAGTTTATATTCATGTTTGACCTGGTTTCAAACAACGGGTTCATGTGTGACTCGAAGTTTAGGTTCATGTTTGACCTGGTTTCAAACAACGGGTTCATGTCTGACTCGAAGTTTAGGTTCAAGTTTGACCTGGTTTCTAACGACGGGTTCATGTCAAACTCGATGTTTAGGATCATGTTTGACCTGGTTTCAAACAACGGGTTCATGTCTGACTCGAAGTTTAGGGTCATGTTTGACTTGAGTTCAAACAATGGGTTCATGTCTGACTCGAAGTTTAGGTTCATGTTTGACCTGGTTTCAAACAACGGGTTCATGTCTGACTCGATGTTTAGGTTCATGTTTGACGTGGTTTCGAACAACGGGTTCATGTTTGACTCGAAGTTTAGGTTCATGTTTGACCTGGTTTCAAACAACGGGTTCATGTCTGACTCGAAGTTTAGGTTCATGTTTGACCTGGTTTCAAACAACCGGTTCATGTCTGACTCAAAGTTTAGGTTCATGTTTGACCTGTTTCTAATGACGGGTTCATGTCAAACTCGATGTTTAGGATCATGTTTGACCTGGTTTCAAACAACGGGTTCATGTCTGACTCGAAGTTTAGGTTCATGTTTGACCTGGTTTCAAACGACGGGTTCATGTCTGACTTGATGTTTAGGTTCATGTTTGACCTGGTTTCAAACAACGGGTTCATGTCTGACTCGAAGTTTAGGTTCATGTTTGACCTAGTTTAAAACAACGCGTTCATGTCTGACTCGAAGTTTAGGTTCATGTTTGACCTGGTTTCAAACAACGGGTTCATGTATGACTCGAAGTTTAGGTTCATGTTTGACCTGGTTTCAAACGAAGGGTTCATGTCTGACTCGAAGTTTAGGTTCATGTTTGACATGGTTTCAGATGACGGGTTCATATCTGACTCAAAGTTTAGGTTCATGTTCGACCTGGTTCAATGACCTAGTTTCAAACAATGGGTTCATCTCTGACTCGAAGTTTAGGTTCATGTGTGACCTGGTTTCAAACGACGGGTTCATGTCTGACTTGATGTTTAGGTTCATGTTTGACTAGTTTCAAACAACGGGTTCATGTCTGACTCGAAGTTTAGGTTCATGTTTGACCTGGTTTCAAACAATGGGTTCATGTCTGACTCGAAGTTTAGGTTCATGTTTGACCTGGTTTCAAACAACGGGTTCGTGTCTGACTCGAAGTTTAGGTTCATGTTTGACCTGTTTCTAATGACGGGTTCATGTCAAACTCGATGTTTAGGATCATGTTTGACCTGGTTTCAAACAACGGGTTCATGTCTGACTCGAAGTTTAGGGTCATGTTTGACTTGAGTTCAAACAATGGGTTCATGACTGACTCGAAGTTTAGGTTCATGTTTGACCTGGTTTCAAACAACGGGTTCATGTCTGACTCGATGTTTAGGTTCATGTTTGACGTGGTTTCGAACAACGGGTTCATGTTTGACTCGAAGTTTAGGTTCATGTTTGACCTGGTTTCAAACAACGGGTTCATGTCTGACTCGAAGTTTAGGTTCATGTTTGACCTGGTTTCAAACAACGGGTTCATGTCTGACTCGAAGTTTAGGTTCATGTTTGACCTGTTTCTAATGACGGGTTCATGTCAAACTCGATGTTTAGGATCATGTTTGACCTGGTTTCAAACAACGGGTTCATGTCTGACTCGAAGTTTAGGTTCATGTTTGACCTGGTTTCAAACGACGGGTTCATGTCTGACTTGATGTTTAGGTTCATGTTTGACCTGGTTTCAAACAACGGGTTCATGTCTGACTCGAAGTTTAGGTTCATGTTTGACCTAGTTTAAAACAACGCGCTCATGTCTGACTCGAAGTTTAGGTTCATGTTTGACCTGGTTTCAAACAACGGGTTCATGTATGACTCGAAGTTTAGGTTCATGTTTGACCTGGTTTCAAACGAAGGGTTCATGTCTGACTCGAAGTTTAGGTTCATGTTTGACATGGTTTCAGATGACGGGTTCATATCTGACTCAAAGTTTAGGTTCATGTTCGACCTGGTTCAATGACCTAGTTTCAAACAATGGGTTCATCTCTGACTCGAAGTTTAGGTTCATGTGTGACCTGGTTTCAAACGACGGGTTCATGTCTGACTTGATGTTTAGGTTCATGTTTGACTAGTTTCAAACAACGGGTTCATGTCTGACTCGAAGTTTAGGTTCATGTTTGACCTGGTTTCAAACAATGGGTTCATGTCTGACTCGAAATTTAGGTTCATGTTTGACCTAGTTTCAAATGACGGGTTCATGTCTGACTCGAAGTTTAGGATCATGTTTGACCTGTATTCAAACAACGGGTTCATGTCTGACTCGAAGTTTAGGTCCATGTTTGACCTAGTTTCAAACGTCGGGTTCATGTCTGACTCGATGTTTAGGTTCATGTTTGACCTGGTTTTAAACAACGGGTTCATGTCTGACTCAAACTTTAGGTTCATGTTTGACCTGGTTTCAAACAACGGGTTCATGTCTGATTCGAAGTTTAGGTTCATGTTTGACCTCGTTTTAAACAACGGGTTCATGTCTGACTCGAAGTTTAGGTTCATATTTGACCTGGTTTCAAATGACGGGTTCATGTATGACTCGAGGTTTAGGTTCATGTTTGACATGGTTTCAAACGACGGGTTCATGTCTGACTCAAAGTTTAGGTTCATGTTTGACCTGGTTCAAATGACGGATTCATGTCTGACTCGAAGTTTATATTCATGTTTGACCTGGTTTCAAACAACGGGTTCATGTGTGACTCGAAGTTTAGGTTCATGTTTGACCTGGTTTCAAACAACGGGTTCATGTCTGACTCGAAGTTTAGGTTCAAGTTTGACCTGGTTTCTAACGACGGGTTCATGTCAAACTCGATGTTTAGGATCATGTTTGACCTGGTTGCAAACAACGGGTTCATGTCTGACTCGAAGTTTAGGGTCATGTTTGACTTGAGTTCAAACAATGGGTTCATGTTTGACTCGAAGTTTAGGTTCATGTTTGACCTGGTTTCAAACAACGGGTTCATGTCTGACTCGTTGTTTAGGTTCATGTTTGACGTGGTTTCGAACAACGGGTTCATGTTTGACTCGAAGTTTAGGTTCATGTTTGACCTGGTTTCAAACAACGGGTTCATGTCTGACTCGAAGTTTAGGTTCATGTTTGACCTGGTTTCAAACGACGGGTTCATATCTGACTTGATGTTTAGGTTCATGTTTGACCTGGTTTCAAACAACGGGTTCATGTCTGACTCGAAGTTTAGGTTCATGTTTGACCTAGTTTAAAACAACGCGTTCATGTCTGACTCGAAGTTTAGGTTCATGTTTGACCTGGTTTCAAACAACGGGTTCATGTATGACTCGAAGTTTAGGTTCATGTTTGACCTGGTTTCAAACGAAGGGTTCATGTCTGACTCGAAGTTTAGGTTCATGTTTGACATGGTTTCAGATGACGGGTTCATATCTGACTCAAAGTTTAGGTTCATGTTCGACCTGGTTCAATGACCTAGTTTCAAACAATGGGTTCATCTCTGACTCGAAGTTTAGGTTCATGTGTGACCTGGTTTCAAACGACGGGTTCATGTCTGACTTGATGTTTAGGTTCATGTTTGACTAGTTTCAAACAACGGGTTCATGTCTGACTCGAAGTTTAGGTTCATGTTTGACCTGGTTTCAAACAATGGGTTCATGTCAGACTCGAAATTTAGGTTCATGTTTGACCTAGTTTCAAATGACGGGTTCATGTCTGACTCGAAGTTTAGGTTCATGTTTGACATGGTTTCAGATGACGGGTTCATATCTGACTCAAAGTTTAGGTTCATGTTCGACCTGGTTCAATGACCTAGTTTCACACAATGGGTTCATCTCTGACTCGAAGTTTAGGTCCATGTTTGACCTAGTTTCAAACGTCGGGTTCATGTCTGACTCGATGTTTAGGTTCATGTTTGACCTGGTTTTAAACAACGGGTTCATGTCTGACTCAAACTTTAGGTTCATGTTTGACCTGGTTTCAAACAACGGGTTCATGTTTGATTCGAAGTTTAGGTTCATGTTTGACCTCGTTTTAAACAACGGGTTCATGTCTGACTCGAAGTTTAGGTTCATATTTGACCTGGTTTCAAATGACGGGTTCATGTATGACTCGAGGTTTAGGTTCATGTTTGACATGGTTTCAAACGACGGGTTCATGTCTGACTCAAAGTTTAGGTTCATGTTTGACCTGGTTCAAACGACGGATTCATGTCTGACTCGAAGTTTATATTCATGTTTGACCTGGTTTCAAACAACGGGTTCATGTCTGACTCGAAGTTTAGGTTCATGTTTGACCTGGTTTCAAACAACGGGTTCATGTCTGACTCGAAGTTTAGGTTCATGTTTGACCTGGTTTCAAGCGACGGGTTCATGTCTGACTCGAAGTTTAGGTTCATGTTTGACATGGTTTCAGATGACGGGTTCATATCTGACTCAAAGTTTAGGTTCATGTTCGACCTGGTTCAATGACCTAGTTTCAACCAACGGGTTCATGTCTGACTCGAAGATTAGGTTCATGTTTGACTTGGTTTCAAACAACGGGTTCATGTCTGACTCGAAGTTTAGGTTCATGTTTGACCTAGTTTCAAACAACGGGTTCATGTCTGACTCGAAGTTTAGGTTCATGTTTGACCTGGTTTCAAACAACGGGTTCATGTATGACTCGAAGTTTAGGTTCATGTTTGACCTGGTTTCAAACGAAGGGTTCATGTCTGACTCGAAGTTTAGGTTCATGTTTGACATGGTTTCAGATGACGGGTTCATATCTGACTCAAAGTTTAGGTTCATGTTCGACCTGGTTCAATGACCTAGTTTCAAACAATGGGTTCATCTCTGACTCGAAGTTTAGGTGCATGTGTGACCTTGTTTCAAACGACGGGTTCATGTCTGACTTGATGTTTAGGTTCATGTTTGACTGGTTTCAAACAACGGGTTCATGTCTGACTCGATGTTTAAGTTCATGTTTGACGTGGTTTCGAACAACGGGTTCATGTTTGACTCGAATTTAGGTTCATGTTTGACCTGGTTTCAAACAACGGGTTCATGTCTGACTCGAAGTTTAGGTTCATGTTTGACCTAGTTTCAAACAACGGGTTCATGTCTGACTCGAAGTTTAGGTTCATGTTTGACCTGTTTCTAACGACGGGTTCATGTCAAACTCGATGTTTAGGATCATGTTTGACCTGGTTTCAAACGACGGGTTCATGTCTGACTCGAAGTTTAGGTTCATGTTTGACCTGGTTTCAAACGACGGGTTCGTGTCTGACTTGATGTTAGGTTCATGTTTGACCTGGTTTCAAACAACGGGTTCATGTCTGACTCGAAGTTTAGGTTCATGTTTGACCTAGTTTCAAACAACGGGTTCATGTCTGACTCGAAGTTTAGGTTCATGTTTGACCTGGTTTCAAACAACGGGTTCATGTATGACTCGAAGTTTAGGTTCATGTTTGACCTGGTTTCAAACAACGGGTTCATGTCTGACTCAAACTTTAGGTTCATGTTTGACCTGGTTTCAAACAACGGGTTCATGTCTGATTCGAAATTTAGGATCATGTTTGACCTCGTTTTAAACAACGGGTTCATGTCTGACTCGAAGTTTAGGTTCATATTTGACCTGGTTTCAAATGACGGGTTCATGTATGACTCGAGGTTTAGGTTCATGTTTGACATGGTTTCAAACGACGGGTTCATGTCTGACTCAAAGTTTAGGTTCATGTTTGACCTGGTTCAAACGACGGATTCATGTCTGACTCGAAGTTTATATTCCTGTTTGACCTGGTTTCAAACAACGGGTTCATGTGTGACTCGAAGTTTAGGTTCATGTTTGACCTGGTTTCAAACAACGGGTTCATGTCTGACTCGAAGTTTAGGTTCAAGTTTGACCTGGTTTCTAACGACGGGTTCATGTCAAACTCGATGTTTAGGATCATGTTTGACCTGGTTTCAAACAACGGGTTCATGTCTGACTCGAAGTTTAGGGTCATGTTTGACTTGAGTTCAAACAATGGGTTCATGTCTGACTCGAAGTTTAGGTTCATGTTTGACCTGGTTTCAAACAACGGGTTCATGTCTGACTCGATGTTTAGGTTCATGTTTGACGTGGTTTCGAACAACGGGTTCATGTTTGACTCGAAGTTTAGGTTCATGTTTGACCTGGTTTCAAACAACGGGTTCATGTCTGACTCGAAGTTTAGGTTCATGTTTGACTTGGTTTCAAACAACGGGTTCATGTCTGACTCGAAGTTTAGGTTCATGTTTGACCTGTTTCTAATGACGGGTTCATGTCAAACTCGATGTTTAGGATCATGTTTGACCTGGTTTCAAACAACGGGTTCATGTCTGATTCGAAGTTTAGGTTCATGTTTGACCTGGTTTCAAACGACGGGTTCATGTCTGACTTGATGTTTAGGTTCATGTTTGACCTGGTTTCAAACAACGGGTTCATGTCTGACTCGAAGTTTAGGTTCATGTTTGACCTAGTTTAAAACAACGCGTTCATGTCTGACTCGAAGTTTAGGTTCATGTTTGACCTGGTTTCAAACAACGGGTTCATGTATGACTCGAAGTTTAGGTTCATGTTTGACCTGGTTTCAAACGAAGGGTTCATGTCTGACTCGAAGTTTAGGTTCATGTTTGACATGATTTCAGATGACGGGTTCATATCTGACTCAAAGTTTAGGTTCATGTTCGACCTGGTTCAATGACCTAGTTTCAAACAATGGGTTCATCTCTGACTCAAAGTTTAGGTTCATGTGTGACCTGGTTTCAAACGACGGGTTCATGTCTGACTTGATGTTTAGGTTCATGTTTGACTAGTTTCAAACAACGGGTTCATGTCTGACTCGAAGTTTAGGTTCATGTTTGACCTGGTTTCAAACAATGGGTTCATGTCTGACTCAAAATTTAGGTTCATGTTTGACCTAGTTTCAAATGACGGGTTCATGTCTGACTCGAAGTTTAGGATCATGTTTGACCTGGATTCAAACAACGGGTTCATGTCTGACTCGAAGTTTAGGTCCATGTTTGACCTAGTTTCAAACGTCGGGTTCATGTCTGACTCGATGTTTAGGTTCATGTTTGACCTGGTTTTAAACAACGGGTTCATGTCTGACTCAAACTTTAGGTTCATGTTTGACCTGGTTTCAAACAACGGGTTCATGTCTGATTCGAAGTTTAGGTTCATGTTTGACCTCGTTTTAAACAACGGGTTCATGTCCGACTCGAAGTTTAGGTTCATATTTGACCTGGTTTCAAATGACGGGTTCATGTATGACTCGAGGTTTAGGTTCATGTTTGACATGGTTTCAAACGACGGGTTCATGTCTGACTCAAAGTTTAGGTTCATGTTTGACCTGGTTCAAACGACGGATTCATGTCTGACTCGAAGTTTATATTCATGTTTGACCTGGTTTCAAACAACGGGTTCATGTCTGACTCGAAGTTTAGGTTCATGTTTGACCTGGTTTCAAACAACGGGTTCATGTCTGACTCGAAGTTTAGGTTCATGTTTGACCTGGTTTCAAGCTACGGGTTCATGTCTGACTCGAAGTTTAGGTTCATGTTTGACATGGTTTCAAACGACGGGTTCATGTCTGACTTGATGTTTAGGTTCATGTTTGACCTGGTTTCAAACAACGGGTTCATGACTGACTCGAAGTTTAGGTTCATGTTTGACCTGGTTTCAAAAAACGGGTTCATGTCTGACTCGAAGTTTAGGTTCATGTTTGACTTGAGTTCAAACAACGGGTTCATGTCTGACTCGAAGTTTAGGTTCATGTTTGACCTGGTTTCAAACAACGGGTTCATGTCTGACTCGATGTTTAGGTTCATGTTTGACCTGGTTTCGAACAACGGGTTCATGTTTGACTCGAAGTTTAGGTTCATGTTTGACCTGGTTTCAAACAACGGGTTCATGTCTGACTCGAAGTTTAGGTTCATGTTTGACCTGGTTTCAAACAAAGAGTTCATGTCTGACTCGAAGTTTAGGTTCATGTTTGACCTGGTTTCGAACGACGGGTTCATGTCAAACTCGATGTTTAGGATCATGTTTGACCTAGTTTCAAACAACGGGTTCATGTCTGACTCGAAGTTTAGGTTCATGTTTGACCTGGTTTCAAACGACGGGTTCATGTCTGACTTGATGTTTAGGTTCATGTTTGACCTGGTTTCAAACAACGGGTTCATGTCTGACTCGAAGTTTAGGTTCATGTTTGACCTAGTTTCAAACAACGGGTTCATGTCTGACTCGAAGTTTAGGTTCATGTTTGACCTGGTTTCAAACAACGGGTTCATGTCTGACTCGAAGTTTAGGTTCATGTTTGACCTGGTTTCAAAGGAAGGGTTCATATCTGACTCGAAGTTTAGGTTCCTGTTTGACATGGTTTCAGATGACGGGTTCATATCTGACTCAATGTTTAGGTTCATGTTTGACATGGTTCAATGACCTAGTTTCAAACAATGGGTTCATCTCTGACTCGAAGTTTAGGTTCATGTTTGACCTGGTTTCAAACGAAGGGTTCATGTCTGACTCGAAGTTTAGGTTCATGTTTGACATGGTTTCAGATGACGGGTTCATATCTGACTCAAAGTTTAGGTTCATGTTTGACATGGTTTCAAACGACGGGTTCATGTCTGACTTGATGTTAGGTTCATGTTTGACCTGGTTTCAAACAACGGGTTCATGTCTGATTCGAAGTTTAGGTTCATGTTTGACCTAGTTTCAAACAACGGGTTCATGTGTGATTCGAAGTTTAGGTTCATGTTTGACCTGGTTTCAAACAACGGGTTCATGTATGACTCGAAGTTTAGGTTCATGTTTGACCTGGTTTGAAACAACGGGTTCATGTCTGCATGTTTGACCTGGATTCAAACAACGGGTTCATGTCTGACTCGAAGTTTAGGTCCATGTTTGACATAGTTTCAAACGTCGGGTTCATGTCTGACTCGATGTTTAGGTTCATGTTTGATCTGGTTTCAAACAACGGGTTCATGTCTGACTCAAACTTTAGGTTCATGTTTGACCTGGTTTCAAACAACGGGTTCATGTCTGATTCGAAGTTTAGGTTCATGTTTGACCTCGTTTTAAACAACGGGTTCATGTCTGACTCGAAGTTTAGGTTCATATTTGACCTGGTTTCAAATGACGGGTTCATGTATGACTCGAGGTTTAGGTTCATGTTTGACATGGTTTCAAACGACGGGTTCATGTCTGACTCAAAGTTTAGGTTCATGTTTGACCTGGTTCAAACGACGGATTCATGTCTGACTCGAAGTTTATATTCATGTTTGACCAGGTTTCAAACAACGGGTTCATGTCTGACTCGAAGTTTAGGTTCATGTTTGACCTGGTTTCAAACAACGGGTTCATGTCTGACTCAAAGTTTAGGTTCATGTTTGACCTGGTTTCAAGCGACGGGTTCATGTCTGACTCGAAGTTTAGGTTCATGTTTGACATGGTTTCAAACGACGGGTTCATGTCTGACTTGATGTTTAGGTTCATGTTTGACCTGGTTTCAAACAACGGGTTCATGACTGACTCGAAGTTTAGGTTCATGTTTGACCTGGTTTCAAAAAACGGGTTCATGTCTGACTCGAAGTTTAGGTTCATGTTTGACTTGAGTTCAAACAACGGGTTCATGTCTGACTCGAAGTTTAGGTTCATGTTTGACCTGGTTTCAAACAACGGGTTCATGTCTGACTCGATGTTTAGGTTCATGTTTGACCTGGTTTCGAACAACGGGTTCATGTTTGACTCGAAGTTTAGGTTCATGTTTGACCTGGTTTCAAACAACGGGTTCATGTCTGACTCGAAGTTTAGGTTCATGTTTGACCTGGTTTCAAACAACGAGTTCATGTCTGACTCGAAGTTTAGGTTCATGTTTGACCTGGTTTCGAACGACGGGTTCATGTCAAACTCGATGTTTAGGATCATGTTTGACCTAGTTTCAAACAACGGGTTCATGTCTGACTTGATGTTTAGGTTCATGTTTGACCTGGTTTCAAACAACGGGTTCATGTCTGACTCGAAGTTTAGGTTCATGTTTGACCTGGTTTCAAACAACGGGTTCATGTCTGACTCGAAGTTTAGGTTCATGTTTGACCTGGTTTCAAACGAAGGGTTCATGTCTGACTCGAAGTTTAGGTTCCTGTTTGACATGGTTTCAGATGACGGGTTCATATCTGACTCAATGTTTAGGTTCATGTTTGACATGGTTCAATGACCTAGTTTCAAACAATGGGTTCATCTCTGACTCGAAGTTTAGGTTCATGTTTGACCTGGTTTCAAACGAAGGGTTCATGTCTGACTCGAAGTTTAGGTTCATGTTTGACATGGTTTCAGATGACGGGTTCATATCTGACTCAAAGTTTAGGTTCATGTTTGACCTGGTTTCAAACGACGGGTTCATGTCTGACTTGATGTTAGGTTCATGTTTGACCTGGTTTCAAACAACGGGTTCATGTCTGACTCGAAGGTTAGGTTCATGTTTGACCTAGTTTCAAACAACGGGTTCATGTCTGACTCGAAGTTTAGGTTCATGTTTGACCTGGTTTCAAACAACGGGTTCATGTATGACTCGAAGTTTAGGTTCATGTTTGACCTGGTTTGAAACAACGGGTTCATGTCGGACTCGAAGTTTAGGATCATGTTTGACCTGGATTCAAACAACGGGTTCATGTCTGACTCGAAGTTTAGGTCCATGTTTGACATAGTTTCAAACGTCGGGTTCATGTCTGACTCGATGTTTAGGTTCATGTTTGACCTGGTTTCAAATAACGGGTTCATGTCTGACTCAAACTTTAGGTTCATGTTTGACCTGGTTTCAAACGACGGGTTCATGTCTGACTCGAAGTTTAGGTTCATGTTTGACATGGTTTTAAACGACGGGTTCATGTCTGACTCAAAGTTTAGGTTCATGTTTGACCTGGTTCAAACGACGGATTCATGTCTGACTCGAAGTTTATATTCATGTTTGACCAGGTTTCAAACAACGGGTTCATGTCTGACTCGAAGTTTAGGTTCATGTTTGACCTGGTTTCAAACAACGGGTTCATGTCTGACTCGAAGTTTAGGTTCATGTTTGACCTGGTTTCAAGCGACGGGTTCATGTCTGACTCGAAGTTTAGGTTCATGTTTGACATGGTTTCAAACGACGGGTTCATGTCTGACTTGATGTTTAGGTTCATGTTTGACCTGGTTTCAAACAACGGGTTCATGACTGACTCGAAGTTTAGGTTCATGTTTGACCTGGTTTCAAAAAACGGGTTCATGTCTGACTCGAAGTTTAGGTTCATGTTTGACTTGAGTTCAAACAACGGGTTCATGTCTGACTCGAAGTTTAGGTTCATGTTTGACCTGGTTTCAAACAACGGGTTCATGTCTGACTCGATGTTTAGGTTCATGTTTGACCTGGTTTCGAACAACGGGTTCATGTTTGACTCGAAGTTTAGGTTCATGTTTGACCTGGTTTCAAACAACGGGTTCATGTCTGACTCGAAGTTTAGGTTCATGTTTGACCTGGTTTCAAACAACGAGTTCATGTCTGACTCGAAGTTTAGGTTCATGTTTGACCTGGTTTCGAACGACGGGTTCATGTCAAACTCGATGTTTAGGATCATGTTTGACCTAGTTTCAAACAACGGGTTCATGTCTAACTTGATGTTTAGGTTCATGTTTGACCTGGTTTCAAACAACGGGTTCATGTCTGACTCGAAGTTTAGGTTCATGTTTGACCTAGTTTCAAACAACGGGTTCATGTCTGACTCGAAGTTTAGGTTCATGTTTGACCTGGTTTCAAACAACGGGTTCATGTCTGACTCGAAGTTTAGGTTCATGTTTGGCCTGGTTTCAAACGAAGGGTTCATGTTTGACTCGAAGTTTAGGTTCCTGTTTGACATGGTTTCAGATGACGGGTTCATATCTGACTCAATGTTTAGGTTCATGTTTGACATGGTTCAATGACCTAGTTTCAAACAATGGGTTCATCTCTGACTCGAAGTTTAGGTTCATGTTTGACCTGGTTTCAAACGAAGGGTTCATGTCTGACTCGAAGTTTAGGTTCATGTTTGACATGGTTTCAGATGACGGGTTCATATCTGACTCAAAGTTTAGGTTCATGTTTGACCTGGTTTCAAACGACAGGTTCATGTCTGACTTGATGTTAGGTTCATGTTTGACCTGGTTTCAAACAACGGGTTCATGTCTGACTCGAAGTTTAGGTTCATGTTTGACCTAGTTTCAAACAACGGGTTCATGTCTGACTCGAAGTTTAGGTTCATGTTTGACCTGGTTTCAAACAACGGGTTCATGTATGACTCGAAGTTTAGGTTCATGTTTGACCTGGTTTGAAACAACGGGTTCATGTCTGACTCAAACTTTAGGTTCATGTTTGACCTGGTTTCAAACAACGGGTTCATGTCTGATTCGAAATTTAGGATCATGTTTGACCTCGTATTAAACAACGGGTTCATGTCTGACTCGAAGTTTAGGTTCATATTTGACCTGGTTTCAAATGACGGGTTCATGTATGACTCGAGGTTTAGGTTCATGTTTGACATGGTTTCAAATGACGGGTTCATGTCTGACTCAAAGTTTAGGTTCATGTTTGACCTGGTTCAAACGACGGATTCATGTCTGACTCGAAGTTTATATTCATGTTTGACCTGGTTTCAAACAACGGGTTCATGTCTGACTCGAAGTTTAGGTTCATGTTTGACCTGGTTTCAAACAACGGGTTCATGTCTGACTCGAAGTTTAGGTTCAAGTTTGACCTGGTTTCTAACGACGGGTTCATGTCAAACTCGATGTTTAGGATCATGTTTGACCTGGTTTCAAACAACGGGTTCATGTCTGATTCGAAGTTTAGGGTCATGTTTGACTTGAGTTCAAACAACGGGTTCATGTCTGACTCGAAGTTTAGGTTCATGTTTGACCTGGTTTCAAACAATGGGTTCATGTCTGACTCGATGTTTAAGTTCATGTTTGACGTGGTTTCGAACAACGGGTTCATGTTTGACTCGAAGTTTAGGTTCATGTTTGACCTGGTTTCAAACAACGGGTTCATGTCTGACTCGAAGTTTAGGTTCATGTTTGACCTGGTTTCAAACAACGGGTTCATGTCTGACTCGAAGTTTAGGTTCATGTTTGACCTGTTTCTAATGACGGGTTCATGTCAAACTTGATGTTTAGGTTCATGTTTGACCTGGTTTCAAACGAAGGGTTCATGTCTGACTCGAAGTTTAGGTTCATGTTTGACATGGTTTCAGATGACGGGTTCATATCTGACTCAAAGTTTAGGTTCATGTTTGACCTGGTTTCAAACGACGGGTTCATGTCTGACTCGAAGTTTAGGTTCATGTTTGACATGGTTTTAAACGACGGGTTCATGTCTGACTCAAAGTTTAGGTTCATGTTTGACCTGGTTCAAACGACGGATTCATGTCTGACTCGAAGTTTATATTCATGTTTGACCAGGTTTCAAACAACGGGTTCATGTCTGACTCGAAGTTTAGGTTCATGTTTGACCTGGTTTCAAACAACGGGTTCATGTCTGACTCGAAGTTTAGGTTCATGTTTGACCTGGTTTCAAGCGACGGGTTCATGTCTGACTCGAAGTTTAGGTTCATGTTTGACATGGTTTCAAACGACGGGTTCATGTCTGACTTGATGTTTAGGTTCATGTTTGACCTGGTTTCAAACAACGGGTTCATGACTGACTCGAAGTTTAGGTTCATGTTTGACCTGGTTTCAAAAAACGGGTTCATGTCTGACTCGAAGTTTAGGTTCATGTTTGACTTGAGTTCAAACAACGGGTTCATGTCTGACTCGAAGTTTAGGTTCATGTTTGACCTGGTTTCAAACAACGGGTTCATGTCTGACTCGATGTTTAGGTTCATGTTTGACCTGGTTTCGAACAACGGGTTCATGTTTGACTCGAAGTTTAGGTTCATGTTTGACCTGGTTTCAAACAACGGGTTCATGTCTGACTCGAAGTTTAGGTTCATGTTTGACCTAGTTTCAAACAACGAGTTCATGTCTGACTCGAAGTTTAGGTTCATGTTTGACCTGGTTTCGAACGACGGGTTCATGTCAAACTCGATGTTTAGGATCATGTTTGACCTAGTTTCAAACAACGGGTTCATGTCTAACTTGATGTTTAGGTTCATGTTTGACCTGGTTTCAAACAACGGGTTCATGTCTGACTCGAAGTTTAGGTTCATGTTTGACCTAGTTTCAAACAACGGGTTCATGTCTGACTCGAAGTTTAGGTTCATGTTTGACCTGGTTTCAAACAACGGGTTCATGTCTGACTCGAAGTTTAGGTTCATGTTTGGCCTGGTTTCAAACGAAGGGTTCATGTTTGACTCGAAGTTTAGGTTCCTGTTTGACATGGTTTCAGATGACGGGTTCATATCTGACTCAATGTTTAGGTTCATGTTTGACATGGTTCAATGACCTAGTTTCAAACAATGGGTTCATCTCTGACTCGAAGTTTAGGTTCATGTTTGACCTGGTTTCAAACGAAGGGTTCATGTCTGACTCGAAGTTTAGGTTCATGTTTGACATGGTTTCAGATGACGGGTTCATATCTGACTCAAAGTTTAGGTTCATGTTTGACCTGGTTTCAAACGACAGGTTCATGTCTGACTTGATGTTAGGTTCATGTTTGACCTGGTTTCAAACAATGGGTTCATGTCTGACTCGAAGTTTAGGTTCATGTTTGACCTAGTTTCAAACAACGGGTTCATGTCTGACTCGAAGTTTAGGTTCATGTTTGACCTGGTTTCAAACAACGGGTTCATGTATGACTCGAAGTTTAGGTTCATGTTTGACCTGGTTTGAAACAACGGGTTCATGTCTGACTCAAACTTTAGGTTCATGTTTGACCTGGTTTCAAACAACGGGTTCATGTCTGATTCGAAATTTAGGATCATGTTTGACCTCGTATTAAACAACGGGTTCATGTCTGACTCGAAGTTTAGGTTCATATTTGACCTGGTTTCAAATGACGGGTTCATGTATGACTCGAGGTTTAGGTTCATGTTTGACATGGTTTCAAATGACGGGTTCATGTCTGACTCAAAGTTTAGGTTCATGTTTGACCTGGTTCAAACGACGGATTCATGTCTGACTCGAAGTTTATATTCATGTTTGACCTGGTTTCAAACAACGGGTTCATGTCTGACTCGAAGTTTAGGTTCATGTTTGACCTGGTTTCAAACAACGGGTTCATGTCTGACTCGAAGTTTAGGTTCAAGTTTGACCTGGTTTCTAACGACGGGTTCATGTCAAACTCGATGTTTAGGATCATGTTTGACCTGGTTTCAAACAACGGGTTCATGTCTGATTCGAAGTTTAGGGTCATGTTTGACTTGAGTTCAAACAACGGGTTCATGTCTGACTCGAAGTTTAGGTTCATGTTTGACCTGGTTTCAAACAATGGGTTCATCTCTGACTCGATGTTTAAGTTCATGTTTGACGTGGTTTCGAACAACGGGTTCATGTTTGACTCGAAGTTTAGGTTCATGTTTGACCTGGTTTCAAACAACGGGTTCATGTCTGACTCGAAGTTTAGGTTCATGTTTGACCTGGTTTCAAACAACGGGTTCATGTCTGACTCGAAGTTTAGGTTCATGTTTGACCTGTTTCTAATGACGGGTTCATGTCAAACTTGATGTTTAGGTTCATGTTTGACCTGGTTTCAAACGAAGGGTTCATTTCTGACTCGAAGTTTAGGTTCATGTTTGACATGGTTTCAGATGACGGGTTCATATCTGACTCAAAGTTTAGGTTCATGTTTGACCTGGTTTCAAACGACGGGTTCATGTTTGACTTGATGTTAGGTTCATGTTTGACCTGGTTTCAAACAACGGGTTCATGTCTGACTCGAAGTTTAGGTTCATGTTTGACCTAGTTTCAAACAACGGGTTCATGTCTGACTCGAAGTTTAGGTTCATGTTTGACCTGGTTTCAAACAACGGGTTCATGTATGACTCGAAGTTTAGATTCATGTTTGACCTGGTTTCAAACAACGGGTTCATGTCTGACTCAAACTTTAGGTTCATGTTTGACCTGGTTTTAAACAACGGGTTCATGTCTGATTCGAAATTTAGGATCATGTTTGACCTCGTTTTAAACAACGGGTTCATGTCTGACTCGAAGTTTAGGTTCATATTAGACCTGGTTTCAAATGACGGGTTCATGTATGACTCGAGGTTTAGGTTCATGTTTTACATGGTTTCAAATGACGGGTTCATGTCTGACTCAAAGTTTAGGTTCATGTTTGACTTGGTTCAAACGACGGATTCATGTCTGACTCGAAGTTTATATTCATGTTTGACCTGGTTTCAAACAACGGGTTCATGTCTGACTCGAAGTTTAGGTTCATGTTTGACCTGTTTCTAATGACGGGTTCATGTCAAACTTGATGTTTAGGTTCATGTTTGACCTGGTTTCAAACGAAGGGTTCATGTCTGACTCGAAGTTTAGGTTCATGTTTGACATGGTTTCAGATGACGGGTTCATATCTGACTCAAAGTTTAGGTTCATGTTTGACCTGGTTTCAAACGACGGGTTCATGTCTGACTTGATGTTAGGTTCATGTTTGACCTGGTTTCAAACGACGGGTTCATGTCTGACTTGATGTTAGGTTCATGTTTGACCTGGTTTCAAACAACGGGTTCATGTCTGACTCGAAGTTTAGGTTCATGTTTGACCTAGTTTCAAACAACGGGTTCATGTCTGACTCGAAGTTTAGGTTCATGTTTGACCTGGTTTCAAACAACGGGTTCATGTATGACTCGAAGTTTAGGTTCATGTTTGACCTGGTTTGAAACAACGGGTTCATGTCTGACTCAAACTTTAGGTTCATGTTTGACCTGGTTTCAAACAACGGGTTCATGTCTGATTCGAAATTTAGGATCATGTTTGACCTCGTATTAAACAACGGGTTCATGTCTGACTCGAAGTTTAGGTTCATATTTGACCTGGTTTCAAATGACGGGTTCATGTATGACTCGAGGTTTAGGTTCATGTTTGACATGGTTTCAAATGACGGGTTCATGTCTGACTCAAAGTTTAGGTTCATGTTTGACCTGGTTCAAACGACGGATTCATGTCTGACTCGAAGTTTATATTCATGTTTGACCTGGTTTCAAACAACGGGTTCATGTCTGACTCGAAGTTTAGGTTCATGTTTGACCTGGTTTCAAACAACGGGTTCATGTCTGACTCGAAGTTTAGGTTCAAGTTTGACCTGGTTTCTAACGACGGGTTCATGTCAAACTCGATGTTTAGGATCATGTTTGACCTGGTTTCAAACAACGGGTTCATGTCTGATTCGAAGTTTAGGGTCATGTTTGACTTGAGTTCAAACAACGGGTTCATGTCTGACTCGAAGTTTAGGTTCATGTTTGACCTGGTTTCAAACAATGGGTTCATGTCTGACTCGATGTTTAAGTTCATGTTTGACGTGGTTTCGAACAACGGGTTCATGTTTGACTCGAAGTTTAGGTTCATGTTTGACCTGGTTTCAAACAACGGGTTCATGTCTGACTCGAAGTTTAGGTTCATGTTTGACCTGGTTTCAAACAACGGGTTCATGTCTGACTCGAAGTTTAGGTTCATGTTTGACCTGTTTCTAATGACGGGTTCATGTCAAACTTGATGTTTAGGTTCATGTTTGACCTGGTTTCAAACGAAGGGTTCATGTCTGACTCGAAGTTTAGGTTCATGTTTGACATGGTTTCAGATGACGGGTTCATATCTGACTCAAAGTTTAGGTTCATGTTTGACCTGGTTTCAAACGACGGGTTCATGTCTGACTTGATGTTAGGTTCATGTTTGACCTGGTTTCAAACAACGGGTTCATGTCTGACTCGAAGTTTAGGTTCATGTTTGACCTAGTTTCAAACAACGGGTTCATGTCTGACTCGAAGTTTAGGTTCATGTTTGACCTGGTTTCAAACAACGGGTTCATGTATGACTCGAAGTTTAGATTCATGTTTGACCTGGTTTCAAACAACGGGTTCATGTCTGACTCAAACTTTAGGTTCATGTTTGACCTGGTTTTAAACAACGGGTTCATGTCTGATTCGAAATTTAGGATCATGTTTGACCTCGTTTTAAACAACGGGTTCATGTCTGACTCGAAGTTTAGGTTCATATTAGACCTGGTTTCAAATGACGGGTTCATGTATGACTCGAGGTTTAGGTTCATGTTTTACATGGTTTCAAATGACGGGTTCATGTCTGACTCAAAGTTTAGGTTCATGTTTGACTTGGTTCAAACGACGGATTCATGTCTGACTCGAAGTTTATATTCATGTTTGACCTGGTTTCAAACAACGGGTTCATGTCTGACTCGAAGTTTAGGTTCATGTTTGACCTGGTTTCAAACAACGGGTTCATGTCTAACTCGAAGTTTAGGTTCATGTTTGACATGGTTTCAGATGACGGGTTCATATCTGACTCAAAGTTTAGGTTCATGTTTGACCTATTTTCAAACGACGGGTTCATGTCTGACTTGATGTTAGGTTCATGTTTGACCTGGTTTCAAACAACGGGTTCATGTCTGACTCGAAGTTTAGGTTCATGTTTGACCTAGTTTCAAACAACGGGTTCATGTCTGACTCGAAGTTTAGGTTCATGTTTGACCTGGTTTCAAACAACGGGTTCATGTATTGTCGCTCCCGGGATTTTCATCCTAGTACAAACGCGAAAGTGGCACCGAACAGAGTCGCCAGCAATGTGTATTTATCCCAAGAGAGGGAAAGGAAACACCGCGTAAACCTGAGGGAAAGGAAAAGCATGGTCTTGCGACCAAGAGAAGTGGGTAAGGGAGTCGGTTACGCGAGAGGAAGGTATTAGCACCCCCTCGCGTCCATCGTACCCGATGGGATCCACGCTTGCTTGTCTCGATCAAAGGGTGTAAAGAAAAGAATACTGGAAAAGGAACGAAAAGAGAACTGGAAAAGGAACGAGAAACAAATGTAGGGAAAATAAAAGAAGTGCTCGCATGGGCCCTACCCCACTGCCTACGTATCTCATCGGGAGCATGAGAATCAGAGCGACGTAGTTCCCCTCACTAGGGATGGATTGTGTTTTTTAGAGAACGGCTTACGTTCTAGCTCAGGTGTTGCAGGCTCGCTGGTCCGAGTGCGTTACCATCTTGCAAGAGAACGAGTAGAAGCGCGTTCGTACGCTAAGAGTGAATGAGGTGAGAAAAGAATTCCCGAAGGAAAGACGTTATTGTTTGTTTTTGTCTTTTAGAAGGAAGTGTTTTGGATTTGTTTGCATACGACAGTGTATCTGGATCTTAGTCATTGGAATGTGTACCTTCTCACATTCCAAGATGGAATGGGTAAGAAAGCACACTAAGGGTGAAGAAGACCCTCACACTTAGTTCCAATTATCAAGGTGCAAACACACTAGCATACTTGTGTTTATTAAGTGTTTTTGTTGATTAAGAAATGAAGAAGTGTTTTTTATTTGTATCTTCAACAAGTATTGCATTTAAGTCCCTCATACAAGATCAAATGTTTAACACATCGACCCAAGATGGGTTATATGCTATACATTTTAAGATTATAAGAGAAGACCCCTTATAATCTTTTCTTTATATGAAAGGCCTAAATGCAATAAATGCCTACCTTTATTAGATATTTTGAATTTTCTTTGAGATGAGAAAAGAGACTCAAAGGAGGAAAGGTAAAACCTATGTGGACTAAGACTCAATCCTAATTGATTAGTTAAGGGAGTGATCCTAAAGTTTGTGAGGTTTCAACCTAAAGTCTAAAGAAAGAATGAATTAAACAATTCACTTCCAAAGTAGAAGATGAATTGTAATTCAAAAGGGAAAGTAATGAGTTATTAAAAGAAAGCACATAAGTGCTTAACAAAACACAAAATGAAATTGTAAAAGAGAAAGGATAGAAGTTGAATGTGGATTCCTTATCCACACTCAATTGAAACTTACCAAAGCCCCTACATGGTTAGCACAATCACTTACAAGTAAAGTAAGAAGGTATAATGAACAAATCAAATTCAAACAAGTTGACAAACAAAGTAAAATGAGATTAAATGCTATACATGCTTCCAAGTCAGAATGTAACTCATATTTACACAACCTAATGTTATCCTAAATGAGCATACCAAATCATGCAAACAAAATCTCAATCCAACAAGAAGCAAAGAAGGAAAGGGGAAGTGATGTGAATGTGGTTCATACTTGTGAAACAAGTGACTTAAGGTGCAAGATAAACATCAAACATGCAAAGATGAAACCCAAATGTCACAATCAGAAGTCAATTAACATGCTATACATCCTCAAACAAAACCACAACTCATGGCACAAGTGCCTTCATGATCAAGCAAACCAAACATGAGGCATGCATTCACAAAATGAACAAGTTAAACTTCATGCTTCAAACAAATAGCAAACATGCTTCAACAATTATGACTTTCACCAATCAAACACCTTAAACACATGCCATTAACATATCAAGTCCACAAGCAATGAATCAGAACCAAAGTCACTCAACAATTAGGTCAAAGTCTCATGGAAGTTTCATGCATTCATGCTCAAAGCAACACATCAAAAGTCATCCAAAAAAGACTTAAAAATCATCTCATAAATCTCAAACATACCTCAACATATTGTGACCACAATGCAAAAAGAAAGGCATCAAAATCATATTTTATGATCAAGAACAAAAATGCACAAAATCATATGTCACATTAAGTATGCATACAAATGGAAATTCAAAAGAAATAATGGAACAGGGGCAAAATGGTCATAAAATCAGAAAATAAAATCATGAAAAATTTCCTAAATGTTTTAAGAATACACATGAATTTTTGTAGAATTTTCCAATATGTTTTGGTATTTTTAAAAATTAATTATGAAACGTGTGTAAAAATAGAAAAATAAAATGAAATGCAATATGAATGGGGGTGCAACCATAGCAAATCCATAGTTCAATTCGTTTGGGCCTTAGAAGCGTGGGGTGTAAATAATAATCTGTCATAGGTCCAATTACGCGCAAAACACCATAGTAACCATGCACTCCAGTCAACAAAATTGACTCATCAATAGCCATTAGATCAAGTCAAGGTCAAGCCAAAGTCAAAGTACGCAGATCCAACACACGCGGATGAGGACACACGCTCACTACCATGTACCATGCCACACAATGTTTAAGTGGATTCAGAAATGGTGCACATGATTTGCACGTGAATTTTAATGTGCTGTCAACTTTTGGACCACACGATCATGGAAAATGAATGGACAAGATTAAAACGTGCATAAACCCTAGTCATAACAGTCACCGGCCGGAGGGGACCTCCGGTCACCTTCTCCGGCCAACAGCCACCACCTGCAACTTCACATGTTCACAGAAATGTACAATACGCATACCAAAATGAAGCTGAGCTCATGTAGATCAAGAATGCACACTTATTTTTCACATATCAAGCACGTGCACAAAGAACAGAAGAGATCAAGTCCTGCCCTAAGTTTTCAACTATGCCTCTAAAGGCCTATCAACTAGCCAGACAAATTCTTGAGCTTATAAGAAGCCTCAAGAACCTGAAAACCACTTCAAATCAAGTCTATAATGGTGGAAATTCGTACCTGAAGATTTGAGACCTTGAGATGTTCTTCAGAAAACCAGAGATGCTGCTTCCTCTTTGAGCTTCTTTTGGCCAAATAAAGGCTTAGATGCAGTGGTGGATGATGATTCAATGGAGAAGAAATGAAATCCAAGCTTCAAAACCAGTTGCAAGGTAGTGAAATTGAGAAAGAATCAGAGAGATTCTGAAGTGAAAATGAGGAAATGAACAAGGTGAAGCTCGAGAATCAATGGCAATGGTGAGATTGAGAGAGAAGAAGAGCAAGTTTCTGAAGTGAATGTGTGAAAAATGAAGTTAGGAATGAAATTTGAGAGTGAAGTTTTTATTTATAGTGTGAGCTAACCATAGTTAAACTGAGTGAGTCAGCTGAGTCATGGTGGTTTGGGTGAGTCATCCCTAACTAACTGAGTCAAGTTAGTTAGGGAGAGCAATGATATGGTGATGGCAACTCATGATATGCTATGGTGGAGGTGAAAAGAAAATGAAGGCACGGCTGGTTGTAACAGAAACTTGCTCAGCAAGTTTGTTTCTTTCCATTCTCATGTATGCCAAGGCAAGTGTGCAAGGTGTAAGTCATGTGTGTTTGGTTTAATGTGGAAAGCTGATGTGATGAAGTGTTTGGGGTGTGTGTGAACCAAAATCGTGCACCAGTCTGTCAATGCATCAGTATCAACATGAGGTGGTTTGAGTAAGTTTTTCTTTCTACTCAATGAATGAATTGGTGTGTTTTAGGAGTTATTGGAAAGAGGAGATGTAATGCTACATGTTTGGTACGAAAAATGAAATGAAATGATGCTTGGAAGAGGTTGAAAAATGACCTATAACACATAGGTTTGGAACTGGTATGAGGGCGTGGCCAAGGTTGGTTGACAAGGTAACATGGCCCCTAGGTTTTCAGCGTGATCAAAGCACATTGGACTCAACATAACTTCTTGACCTTTGATCAAATAAAAAAAACATGAACACCAATCTTAAAGATCTCACATAGAGGAACAATTTTGATGTTGAAAGATTTTCCATTTGAAGCCTCTAATCATGAGTAATTGATCAATACATTTGGCCCACCAAGTGTTTGAGAAAATGACTGCGCGCGTGCCCTGAAAATCTTGGTCATGACCTAGTTTTGGACCTACTTTGCTCAAACTTTGATCAATCATATCTCACTCAATTTTTATCCAATGGAGATGTTCTACCCATGGATTTGAAGCTCAAAGCAAGATCTTTCATTGAGGCAGAGTGGATTTTTCATTTGGTGCTCCAAATTTAAATGGCCTTGGTTCAAATTCTGATGCAAAATGGCCAAAACTTGCTATTTTTAGTAACCCTTCTTCATCCAAAAATGGCAACTTTCCACATCTTGATTTTGTCATGATTCCTTTGGAGTTTCTTGATCAAATTTTGTACATTGGACATATGTAACATGAATTTCATGAATTTGGCCTCAAAAAGTCAAGAGTTGACTTTTTCCCCTGATTATTTGACTTGGCCCCAAATTTCCTGATTTTTGATCTTTCTTCCAATTGAACCACTTCTAAAACCAATTGAGATGCAATCTTCCACACATATACACTTAAGAACATGTAGAATACCATGACAACAAGCTTTGTCCAAAAAATCAAAGATTCCCTGATTTAATGGGAAACCCTAGTTTTGACCCCCTTTGGTTAGGAGGAAATTGCACATCTTCCAAATCCAAATTCCTCAGAGTATGTTGTGTATCCTCTTAAAGGATGATGAGAAATGCCACTTGAGAATGATTTTGAATCAATGAGCTATCTCTTTTGAGGGTTTTCCTTCAATTTTTGAATCTCTTGCATAGTGAAAGATGTAGTGCTTCAATCTCCCATTGTATCTCTTATCCTTGAGGTTGTGGAAGATCAATTGAGATGGGATGAGACATGAAAGACCTCTTGGCTTGCCTTGAGGGCACTTGATTGACCTTTTTGTGCTTTGAATGATCCCTTGATTGTCCACCTTCCACCCGATCACATGCCCTGATGGTAAGAAGGATGCCATGCTTCATTTTTCTATGTTAAATGCAATGTAATGTTAATGAGGTGGATATGATATGATAAATGATAATGCCATGCTATGATGACAAAGAGGGAGAGCAAATTTTGGGGTATTACAGCTGCCCCTATTCAAGCGCTGTAGACCTGAATGCCTGAAAGCAATTGCTTTCGGACTTTCAAGGTATATAGTGATTGAATACCAAATATAACCAAAAATTTGCTCTGGATGGTGAAGAAGAAAAGGGATATAAACCCAACGAGACTGCTGGATTGAATCTTCGACGAAACGTCGGAGAGATCTGTCTTTTGAACGATGCCAGACGACTACTGGCTTGCCACGCTGCTGGTGGACTTTAATACTGTCTTTTATGCAATTCCAGACGACTACTGGCCTGCCACGCTACTGGTGGACTTTGGAAATGTCTTTTTGAACGACGCCAGACGACTACTGGCTTGCCACACTACTGGTGGACTTTACAGCTTCGTGCCACCCGAAGATGGACTTTTGCCAATCCACTGTTGGACTTTTGCCACCCGAAGACGGACTTTTGCCAATCCACTGTTGGACTTTTAGAATATGCCACCCTTAGATGGACCTTTCGCCAATCCACTGTTGGGCTTTTGCCACCCGAAGACGGACTTTTGCCAATCCACTGTTGGACTTTTGCCACCCGAAGACGGACTTTTGCCAATCCACTGTTGGACTTTTAGCTGCTTTGCCACCCGAAGATGAACTTTTGCCAATCCACTGTTGGACATTTAGAATATGCCACCCTTAGATGGACCTTTCGCCAATCCACTGTTGGACTTTTGCCACCCGAAGACGGACTTTTGCCAATCCACTGTTGGACTTTTGCCACCCGAAGACGGACTTTTGCCAATCCACTGTTGGACTTTTGGAATATGCCACCCTTAGATGGACCTTTCGCCAATCCACTGTTGGACTTTTAGAATATCAAAATTGAATTACTCTTTGCCTCTGCGCCAAACATCTCTGCTGACTCTGCTGAGGAACCACAATCAATGATTTAATCTCGGAGACTCCTAAAAGGATAATATCTCTGTTGGCGGATGGATGAACAATCCGTCTGCTTCGAATTGTCAAGCTTGCCAAAAATAAATTGGACTTTAAGATATGAGGGAATGACGACTCTGCCAGGAATTATTCCATCTGTTTGGGGGAATGAATTCTGGTCACAGCGATTCCGCTGGGGATGAGAATTTTTAAATGACGTCCTGCTGGGGAAATGAGCCATTAAAACTCTGCTTGGGGATTTATTCAACCCAAGATCCTTTATAGGGATTATCCACCTTCTGACCCGGCTGGGGAAAGGCTGTACCATCCTTGTTGAGGAATAGATTCTGTCGATCTTATAAACCTCTGCGGAGAGAACAACAACTCAGCTGGAAGTTGCTGAAAAGATTCGATGCTGACCTCTGTGGGGATACCATGACCAGAGATACGATCTTGCTGGGTATCAGGGCTACTCTGCCAGGGATATGCAAATCCTGGTTAGAACATTCCACTGCAACTTGCTAGAAAGAGTCCTTAGAGATCTGTTGGGGAAACCCAAAGCAAATCCCCAGTAGTCTGCTGAAGAATGTGACTATCAAGCTTAGGATAAGTACTACAATGCCCCATGTTAGGCGAGCTTCCCTTTAGACAATTCCGTTAGGGATGACGGGTTTATAACAAACTCTGCTGGAGAAAACTGCTTTAAAGCGTCTCGTGCTGGGGAATGCCTTTTGAGAGGATTTTACAGAAGACCAACTGTCCTCAAACTCTACTGGGGATGATCAACACTTCATGCTGGGGAACCAAACAATTTGTCCCCGAAGAGGATGTCATAAGAGGATCTTACAGAAGATTTAGCTTCTTCAAACTCCTGCGACTTCGCTGGGGATAATGACCATCAAACTCTACTGGGGGGTGATCAACACTTCATGCTGGGGAAAACAACATGCCCCATGCTTGGACAAAACAACAATTCGTCCCCGAAGAGGATGTCATAAGAGGATTTTACAGAAGATCTAGCCTCTTCAAACTCTTGTGACTTCGCTGGGGATAATGACCATCAGTTTCGGTGTCGACGAGACCACCCTTTTGGGGAACCTGTGACCGTTATTGACACAGAAAAGCTTGTAGTTGTTGGAAGGACTGTATGAGAGAATCGACTTAATAAGATACAACGGTACCCAGTTGAACTTAATTCTCTGACATCGACCCGTTATGCACAATCGTCGACCGAACGATGAACGCCGATCTCCTTACCCATAATTGCCCCAGTCTTTTGCGTGGGGTGATTTATTGCTGGTCTTGTACTTAAAATCATCTGCACCTGCTACCTGCAACAAAAGAATATGCCCACATGCCCCGAATATTGCGTGGCTAGAATCCACCATCCGGGAGTATTCAACATTCGAAGTAATTTCAAATGTTTTTTCTGCGCATGTTATTGCAAGGCTGTCATGTTTTCAAATGCAATGTTTTATCAAAAATTAGGACGTTTTTGCAAACAAAGCAATAAAACAAAAATAGAAAGCTTTTTATTGAAATTCAATTTATTGACTGAGAGCCCAGAATAGGCAATTACATCTGGAAGCAATCCCTGGAAAGAGGTGATCGCTGAAAATTGAGAAAAGAAACTATCCTAATGGCAATGTGAAAACGGAATTCCACTGAGTTTCCATTCTGTTATGACCAGTATGTCTTCAAAACTCCCCGACCTTGCCTTCTGAGGGATGATCAGACCGATTCCTATCTTTCAGAACGTCAGTTGTTCAAACGGTAATGGGTACAGATAACTCAGACTGTAGTCATTCGCTTAAATCCCTCTTTTGTGTGGACCGCCCTTTCAGGTTTTCGATCCACCAGGATACCCTTTTTTGCCTAAGTTGCCCTTTCGGGTTTTCAACTTACCGGGTGTACAATTTTTTTCAATTATATCCCTAATTTTTGCCCGAACCTTATTCTGTTTTTGGTTCGCCGGGATGCCCTTTTTTGCCTGGATTTTTTTTATTCTTATTATCCAGCGGGTCTATTCATGCGAAGTATTTTTTGACTACGTCTGAGTTGACAGGGGATGAAAAGTCTTCGCCATCCATGGTTGTAAGCAATAAAGCTCCGCCCGAAAAGACCTTTTTAACCACGAATGGACCTTCATAGTTAGGAGTCCATTTGCCCCTGTGATCTGTATTGGGAGGAAGAATCCTTTTGAGTACCACATCTCCGACTTTATAAACCCGAGGACGCACCTTCTGGTCAAATGCCTGTTTCATTCTGCGCTGATATAGTTGCCCATGACATACAGCCGCCAATCGTTTTTCCTCAATAAGGCTCAACTGATCAAATCTGGCTCGTACCCATTCGGCCTCATCTAGCTTAACATCCATCATGACTCTGAGGGACGGAATCTCTACTTCAACCGGTAGCACTGCCTCCATACCATATACGAGTGAGAATGGGGTTGCCCCAGTGGACGTGCGTACCGACGTTCGATACCCATGCAAAGCAAATGGTAACATCTCATGCCAATCTTTGTACGTGACAACCATCTTCTGTACAATCTTCTTGATATTTTTGTTGGCCGCTTCGACCGCGCCATTCATCTTTGGGCGGTACGGAGAAGAATTGTGGTGTTCGATTTTGAAGTCCCGGCATAACTCAGCCATCATCTTATTGTTCAAATTAGAACCATTATCAGTAATGATTCTTTCGGGAACTCCATATCGGCAAATGATATCCCGTTTTAAGAAACGAGCGACCACTTGCTTTGTAACATTGGCATAGGATGCAGCTTCAACCCATTTGGTGAAGTAATCAATTGCCACCAAGATGAAACGGTGACCATTGGAAGCTGTAGGCTCAATCTTTCCGATCATATCAATGCCCCACATGGCAAACGGCCAAGGCGACGACATGATACTCAACGGATTTGGAGGTACATGCACTTTATCTGCGTAGATCTGGCATTTATGGCATTTGCGGGCATATTTGTAACAATCTGACTCCATAGTCAACCAATAATATCCCGACCTTAACAACTTTTTAGCCATTGCATGCCCTCCGGCATGGGTACCGAAAGAGCCTTCGTGCACTTCAATCATCAACAAGTCTGCTTCATGTCTATCCACACATCTAAGCAGGACCGTGTCAAAATTTCTTTTATACAGCACGCCATCTTTGTTCAGGAAGAAACTACCGGCTAACCTTCTCAACGTCTTCCTGTCTTTGGACGATGCCCCGGACGGGTACTCTTGACTTTTCAAGAAACACTTAATGTCATGAAACCATGGCTTGTCATCAGACGTTGCATCTACCGCAAACACAAATGCTGGTCTGTCAAGGCGGGATACCTCAATCTTAGGTACATGGTTCCATCCTTGCACTTTGATCATGGAAGACAAAGTGGCCAAGGCATCAGCGAACCTATTCTCATCTCGAGGAATATGATACAGTTTCACTGTTGTGAAAAATGTCAGCAATCTCCTCGTATAATCTCTATACGGCACTAGATTTGCTTGGTGCGTGTACCAACTCCCTTTCACTTGATTGATTACCAAAGCTGAATCACCGAATATATCAAGGGTTTTAATCCGTAGATTAATCGCCTCCTCGATCCCCATTATACAAGCTTCGTACTCTGCTTCATTGTTGGTGCATCCAAAAGTTATTCGTGCAGTGAAAGGCATATGAACACCTTCCGGCGTGATAAGAACCGCTCCAACTCCGCACCCATTCATATTGACAGCCCCATCAAACATCAGACTCCATTTGGATTCAGGGTCTGGCTCCTCCTCCGGGAGTGGTTCCTCGCAGTCTTTAGCTTTGAGAAACATGATGTCCTCATCAGGGAAGTCAAATTTCATGGGTTGGTAATCATCAATCGGCTGTTGCGCAAGATAATCAGACAAGATACTTCCTTTGATGGCCTTTTGTGAAGTGTACTGAATGTCATACTCCGTCAAGACCATTTGCCACCGTGCAACTCTGCCTGTCAATGCTGGTTTCTCGAAAATGTACTTGATAGGATCCATTTTTGAAATCAACAAGGTTGTGTGCCTAACCATATATTGCCTCAATCGCTTAGCGGCCCATGCAAGTGCACAACATGTCTTTTCAAGCATGGAGTATCGGGACTCACAATCATTGAACTTTTTGCTCAGGTAGTAAATAGCATGCTCCTTCCTACCTGTCTCGTCATGTTGACCGAGAACACAACCCATGGATCCTTCAAGCACTGTCAGATACATTATCAGCGGTCTCCCTTCAACTGGAGGCATTAGAATCGGAGGTTCCTGCAAGTATTCTTTTATCTTATCGAATGCCAATTGGCAATCGTCATTCCACCTGACCGTTTGGTCTTTCCTTAACAATTTAAATATTGGTTCACACGTGGCTGTTAGGTGAGATATGAACCTTGCAATGTAGTTCAATCTACCCAAGAAACCACGAACCTCTTTTTCTGTTCTCGGTTCAGGCATTTCTTGTATTGCTTTCACCTTGGCAGGATCAACCTCGATTCCTCTTTCGCTCACAATGAAACCCAGTAACTTTCCAGAACGTACCCCAAACGTGCACTTGTTTGGGTTTAATCTCAGACGGAACTTTCTCAACCTTTCAAACAGCTTTTTCAGGTTAGTCAGATGTTCCTCTTCTGTTCTCGACTTGGCAATCATATCATCTACATAACATTCGATCTCCTTATGAATCAAGTCATGAAACAATGTCACCATCGCCCGCTGGTACGTTGCCCCTGCGTTTTTCAACCCAAAAGGCATTACTTTATAACAATATGTACCCCACGGAGTAATGAACGTGGTCTTCTCCATATCTTCAGGTGCCATCTTGATCTGGTTGTACCCGGAGAAACCGTCCATAAATGAGAACACTGAAAACTGAGCTGTATTATCGACCAGCACATCAATATGAGGTAGTGGAAAATCATCTTTCGGGCTAGCTTTATTAAGATCTCGATAATCCACACACATTCTCACTTTTCCATCTTTCTTCGGTACTGGCACGATGTTGGCTACCCATGGAGGATACTTTGTCACAGCAAGAAAACCAGCGTCCCACTGCTTCTGGACTTCCTCCTTAATCTTTAAGGCCATGTCGGGGTGAGTCCGACGAAGTTTCTGCTTGACTGGCGGACATTCTTCTCTCAACGGTAGCCTGTGCACGACAATATCCGTATCCAACCCCGGCATGTCTTGATACGACCAGGCGAAGACGTCAACATACTCGCGCAACATTTCCGTCAAAGTTTGCTTCACATCTGCTTGCAAGCTGGCACCAATCCTGATCTCTTTTTTGGCGTCCTCGGTACCAATATTGATGATGTCTACAGTCTCCTGATGAGGCTGGATGACCCTTTCCTCTTGTTTCAACAATCTGGCCAATTCTTCAGAAAGTTCACAATCTTTCTCATCCCCTTCTTCGGCTTGATAAATCGGATTGTCAAAGTCATACATGGCCATATCAAAATCGTTATCAGTGGTATCCGGAGGATCAAGTCTGCATGAACGGGTTCATGCCTTATTTTAGAATTTATTTTTAAGCAAAACAAAAGAAAATGAAACATTGCCATTTTATATTTTGTGCAAAAATAAAAACTGAAAGACAGAGAACAAAATTTGATTGCAAAACGTCCTTTATTAATGATTAAACATTGCAAATGCAACCATGGTGGCCCTACAAATGAATCTATACGCCTTGGGCAGAGCGCAAGATTTTGTCATGCATTATGGTTAGAAAAAACAAAGAAAAATTACTCTGTCTGAAGAGTAACCCGGATGACTTCTTCAACGAACCAGTTCTGCACTTGTTGTCCCGGAACATGAGGGCGTACCCAGTTGTCCAGGTCACAATTACTGTCAACACTATCCTCTGTGGCTGCACAAGACTGGTCCATGTAGATAATTCCCCCACTATTGAAAGTAATGGGTCCCCTACTCCCCGCATCTGAAGTTGTAGAGGGATGATAACCAATACAAAATTTGTCTTCCTTCATTGGGGTCTCTATCAACCTGCCCCAACCTTGGGCGTTGCCTGCCCTGACGACTTCGACAGCTTGTTTGTAAGATGAAATGGAGGTACCAGCCCCAACTGGTACAGAAGAAGACTCAGGTGCATCGTCAATATTGACTGCTTCAAATGATTGGCACAGCATCTCATGAATTTCCCCATCCATTTCAATGTACTTGAACGTGGACAAGTGACTCACAAAGATGTCTTCTTCCCCACACACTGTCACAACCTGCCCTTCAAACTCATACTTCAGCTTTTGATGTAGAGTAGAAGTAACAGCTCCGGCTCCGTGAATCCAAGGGCGTCCCAATAGGCAGCTATATGTAGGTTGTATGTCCATTACATGGAACGTGGATTTGAATACCTGTGGTCCAATTTGTACGGGCAATTCCACCTCACCAAACACAGATCGTCTAGTTCCATCGAATGCTCTGACCACCAATTCACTAGGCCTTAAGATCAAACCATCAACTTCCATCTTCATTAATGCCTTCTTGGGCAAGACATTGAGTGATGAACCAGTGTCTACCAGTACATGAGATAACACTGCGCCCTTACACTCCATCGTGATATGCAAAGCCTTATTATGGTTTCTTCCTTCAACAGTCAAATCTCTGCTTGTAAATCCCAAGCCATGGCTAACATTGACATTGGAGATTACGCCCTCGAGCTGATTAACAATAATTTCTTGTGGCACGTATGCACTCTTCAACACTTTCAACAACGCCTGTCGGTGCGCGTCAGAGCACATCAATAGTGACAAGATTGAAATCTTTGAAGGGGTCTGATTCAGTTGGTCCACAATCTTATAATCGCTTTTCTTGATTATCTTCATAAATTCTTCCATTTCCTTATCAAAAATAATCTTTGTCTCTGCTTCAGGTGTAGGCGCACTTTCAACCACCTGTTTACCCTTAGCCTTTGCTGCAGCTTCTACCTCCTTATCACTTCTCAAGGTCTGGGGAGCGAACAACCTTCCACTCCTTGTAAAGCCCCCTACACCCCCTACATTATCAACACTTGGGCTGACTGATGACTCAACTTCCTGCTTGTTACCTTCGTAATATACATCTGCCCCATAGTGCCATGGGATAGCTTTCGTAGACGTGAACGGAATTGGTCCTGGCACCGTGATAGTGACAGGACTGGGCCCTTCTGGCGCAACACTCGCCACGGGAACTGCATTGACCGGCATTTGAATCTCAGCGGGAGTGTAATAGATGGTCACGGTTGATATCTCATCAGTGTCTTTCACAACTCTATCGAACTGTAGACATCCTTCATCGATCAGATTCTGTAAACCCATCTTCAACTGATCACAGCCGTTCTCCTGATTCACACACTCAGAGCAATCTTGATTACAGCCCGGGAACACCTGTCCCTTCAATAAACGATCTTTTACAACCAACAAAGAAGTTTTCACTTGATGAACGTCTAACACCAAATTCAATCTCCTCCCATCTTCAATAGCGTACACATTTGCTGCGCTATGATCAGGCATGGGATGCTGAGTAATATTAGGAGCGGGAGAGAAATTGATGGCTTTAGCATCAATCAAATCTTGTACTTTATGATGGAAAGCCCAGCATTTTTCAATGGAGTGTCCCTGAGCACCTGAGTGGAACTCACAACGAGCATTAGCATCGAAGTTAGGTGGCAGGTTTCCAGCAACCGGAGCTTTCATAGTACGGAGTTCTACCAACTTTAACTCGAGTAGCCGGGGCAACAGCGCGGCATAAGTCATAGGGAGAGGATCCATCTTACGATCCCTCTGTCTAGACCTTTGCTGGAAAAAAGGTTGTTGCTGTTGCTGCTGAACTTGTTGTTGGGGTTGTTGTTTCTGAACAGACGGTGTGGGGATTGTTACAGCATCTACCTGATAATAAGCTCGAGAACGCCCTCTGCCTCGTCCTCTAAACACAGCATTCGTATCACCTTCTCTTCTTTTCTGGTTACTAGCAAACGGTTTCTTCGTCCCCGAAGAGCCAGCTCCACTCACATCCTGGATCTTTCCAAGCTTTAACAGACTTTCTATTCTTTCTCCCGCAATCACAATATCAGCAAATCCAGTTGACGGACAAGCAGCTAATCTATCCAGATAGGCCCCTTGCAAGGTGCCCATGAACATATCTGCCATTTCTCTGTCTGACAAGGGAGGTTGAACCTGGGCAGCCATTTCCCTCCACCTCTGTGCATATTCTTTGAAACTCTCCTTGGCATTTTGTGACAACCCCTGCAATTGAGTGCGGTTGGGCGCCATGTCAATATTATACTGGTATTGCTTCAGGAACGCTTCTGCCAGATCTTTCCAACTCTTCACAGCAGCTCTATTCAACTTCATGTACCAGGTCAAGGATGCCCCAGCCAGACTGTCCTGAAAATAGTGCATCCATAGCTTCTCGTCATCCGTATGGGCTGAAATCTTCCCAAAGTAAGCTTGAAGATGCGTTTGGGGACACGCATTGCCGTGATACTTATCAAAAGTAGGAGGTTTGAATTTAGGGGGAATTCTGACTCCTGAGACCAGCCCCAAGCTGGTAACATCAATACCCATAGAGTTCTTGCATTCTATGGCCCTGATCTTCTCTGCTAACTCATCATACCTTCGATCACCTTGATTACCCACATCAGCATCCAGCAGAGTAAATTGGTCTTCCAGAGTATCTTCAAGAGTAACACCAGCCTGCCTACCATTTCCATTACCCCGATTGTTACCACCAGGAGGAGGGTTGCCACCGGGAGGAGGAATGCCATGTCCCTGTGAATTGCCATGATGATCACCTTCGGGCCCATTGTCGGGACGCTCTACCAGAAGCCTCAGTCTCTCCTGATTTTGCGCCATGCCAGTCATGAGGGTCATGAACTGGTCCATACGCGCCCTCATTTCCGCCAAATCACTTTGCACTTGATCCATGATTCTTACTTGATTCCTTCGCGTCGAATATCGGTGAATATGACTCTCCGCTATACTGCCTGAAACCAAATAAAGGTTAGAGACCCCGCAACGAGTACCTGAAAAGCAAGTAACAAAAAATGCAAAATGATATGCAATGCCATGCAATGCTATGTTTGTCATTTCCAAGGTGCTTTATACCCTGATTCCAATCCAACCACAGAAATCTGAAGACCAGAAATCGTGATATAAAGAGACGTGTCGTGGTCATGTGCTTGTGTGCAGCTATCTGATAAGGAATAATTCTGAATAAAACTGCTCATACTCATTCAACAAAGTATTCCAGTACATTTAAGAAAGGCTCATCCGCAAATGCAATACAAGGAAAAATGGATCCATCAACAAGCCTGATGGTAACCATTAATAACAAAATATAAGGAAAAGAACATCAGTCTGACAATTCCACACCCTTCAGCTTATCACTTGAGTATTTGATCTCCTCAAAAAGTATACGGGTACGCTGGTGATTCGACTTTTCAATCATTTCTTTGATCAAGACATCCCTTTTCTCAAGAGCTTCAGTTAAAGAACCCATGTGCAGCATCAGAGCCTCGTCATCACACACTCCTTTGTGTCTCTTTATGCCAGCTTGCGTCTTGAGTATCTCCCTTTCTATCATGACTTCTTCAAGCTCTTTCTTGGTATTCTTCAAATGGCTTCTAGCTTCTTCTAGCTGTTCTTGACTCTTACCGAGGCTTTCCCGATAATTTCTCCTCTGCTCATGCGCCTTTTCAAGCTCTTCGTCCTTAATCTGCAACCGTTCCTGTAATTCAGCATTCTCTATCCTAACTTCGTCCCAAGCGTGCTGAAACTTTGTTAACTTTTCTTTGGTCTGTGCTAACGCCTGTTTGGTTTGCTTGTGGGCTTGAGTAGCATCATCAGCACCTTTACTAATCTTTCGGAAATGTTGGGCTCTTCCAGCAAAGTCTTTCTCTTTTGCAGTTAGGATTTGTTCAGCATCTTGGGCTTTCCGCTCCAGCTCTTTGTTGGCATGTAGAGCATTCTGAAGACGGCTACTCAACTCGGAATTCTCTCCTTGGAGCTTTTTCACCAAGGCTTGCAACTTGTCAACTTCTTCCACAGTAGCAGTGCTTCTCGCTTTCTCATTCTCCGGATACAAAAGGGGTGCCTTACCAAAAGGCAAGAGAAAATCTTCAACTCTTTTCTTCACCCACTCTTCATATGCTGGATAAACCCGGTTGTTAGGCTTTCCTAGAGTAACTTTCCCCTTTTTCAGTATGCTACCCCAGCTTTCAGAAGCTTTCTGTGCTGCTTCCCATCCTTCTGATGTATGAAAATAGAGGGACTCCTCCACATCTCTCTTAATAGGCGGACCTGTCAGGGCATACCCAAATTGTCGAATGGCCAAAGAAGGATTGTAGTTAATCCCACCCAGTCTTCCTATCAGTGGAACGTTAGGGAACTTACCACAGCTGTGGATAATATTCTTACCAATCAGCCCATGATCTACCCATACGATGTCCTTGGCCACCAATCCCATTAAACGCTGTTTCCACTCTAGAGAATCTTTGGAATCCACAAAAGCCCCTGATTGTGGTAAACGGCCTGCAAACCACTTATAGAACAAGGGTGCACAACAACGAATTATCCCTCCTCTTTCCTTTTCGTTTCGGTTGTACAACGAGTAGTGAAGATCTCCCAGTAGCGTTGGCACCGGGTTCTTCATCATGAATATTCGTATAGCGTCCGTATCAATAAAATCCGGCTCGTTGGGAAACAACACTATGCCGTATATACAAAGGGCTAGCAGAGCATTAAAAACAAGCCAATTCTCGCCTTTAGCTGCTTCCTGGGCCTTCTTAATCAGATATTCCAACTTGTAACCACGAATCTTTCCTTTGTTGGAGACATTGTCACTTAACTCTGATTTGCTCAAATAAAGAGCACCAGCCAACTTTCCAAAGTCAAGATCCCCCACCGATCCAAAGAAAGGGGGCTCCTCCTTGATAGCAATCCCCAACATGTTGGAATACTCCTCCAGGGTAGGAACCAACACATAATCTGGAAATACAAAACATCTCAGAGGCGGATCATAGAACTGCATCAACGTATGGAGACCTCTGGCTTCATAATCACTGACATTACGAACCATAGATAAAATCCACCCATATTTCTCCTCAAAAGCTTCTCGTGCTGCAGGACTCGCCATTCCCTTCAGCATAACAATAGGGCCCAAAGTAGGCGTAAGGAACTTATAGCTGATGATATTCTTCCTCTCTTTAGTGTTCATCTTTGCAGGGACCTGATGACTGGAATCAAGGGTAATATATGCACCTGGAAATGAATAAACATGTATGTTAGGATATGATAATGCAATGCAAAGGGCAATGTGATCAGGTAATCAGGTGTCTGTGCTGAACTGTGAACGGTGTCAGTGTAGCTCATAGATAAGAACCATCTGAATACAATAAGATGAAACTTCCTTTTTGTGCAATGATGATAGAAAACCGGGTATGTAGGAGGTCATGGTTACCTGCAAACCTGTAAACAACCCGCCCTTCTCACATGTGGGTACTAGGATGTTCAGTATCCCGGGCTCTCAGGTCGAGAAATGATGATACGTTCACCATTTCTGGTTTGGCATCATCATCAATCGAGGAGGCCTCAACTGATTCTCCAAAACAAAAAGGTCCTCAGCTTCTGGCACTGAGGTCGAGAAGCAATAGTACATTCATCCCTTAGGGTACAGTACTATCGCCAATCGAGGAATGCCTCCGCTGATTCTCTTTCAAAAAGGGATGTCCTATAGCAAGTTCCCAGCATTGGGTCCTCGGATCGAGAATGTGCAATGGGTTTGCCACGGAATGTGGTCTGCCACTGTCACATCTCGGGAGGAGTGCCGCAACTGAGTCCTCGGGAATGGTCACCAGAGTCGACAGTTCCTCAAGAGAATAACCACTGGCCTGCATAACATGCAGTAGCAGAAAGCTCCTGATAGAACCTCGTCTGGTTGTGGGTCTCATGAACAACAATACGTGGTCACCACCACGCAAGCGTCATGACTATCCACTCTAATACCTATGTATGTACTCAAGCCTTGGTAGTGAGCTTATCTCTCAGAACACCCATCCCGCCAAACAGACAAAACAGTGCAACACAATATAATATATGATATGTAATGCTAAAATGCGGTAAATACAGTAATGTACAGTAAAACAGTAAATAACCATACAATAAAACAGTAAATACAGCACAACAGTAAACACCCAATGAAAGAAAAACAAACAAGCGCTAGGATTGACTCGCTAAGGAAACCAGAGATTCTGGGTGTAGTCCCCAGCAGAGTCGCCAGCTGTCGCTCCCGGGATTTTCATCCTAGTACAAACGCGAAAGTGGCACCGAACAGAGTCGCCAGCAATGTGTATTTATCCCAAGAGAGGGAAAGGAAACACCGCGTAAACCTGAGGGAAAGGAAAAGCATGGTCTTGCGACCAAGAGAAGTGGGTAAGGGAGTCGGTTACGCGAGAGGAAGGTATTAGCACCCCCTCGCGTCCATCGTACCCGATGGGATCCACGCTTGCTTGTCTCGATCAAAGGGTGTAAAGAAAAGAATACTGGAAAAGGAACGAAAAGAGAACTGGAAAAGGAACGAGAAACAAATGTAGGGAAAATAAAAGAAGTGCTCGCATGGGCCCTACCCCACTGCCTACGTATCTCATCGGGAGCATGAGAATCAGAGCGACGTAGTTCCCCTCACTAGGGATGGATTGTGTTTTTTAGAGAACGGCTTACGTTCTAGCTCAGGTGTTGCAGGCTCGCTGGTCCGAGTGCGTTACCATCTTGCAAGAGAACGAGTAGAAGCGCGTTCGTACGCTAAGAGTGAATGAGGTGAGAAAAGAATTCCCGAAGGAAAGACGTTATTGTTTGTTTTTGTCTTTTAGAAGGAAGTGTTTTGGATTTGTTTGCATACGACAGTGTATCTGGATCTTAGTCATTGGAATGTGTACCTTCTCACATTCCAAGATGGAATGGGTAAGAAAGCACACTAAGGGTGAAGAAGACCCTCACACTTAGTTCCAATTATCAAGGTGCAAACACACTAGCATACTTGTGTTTATTAAGTGTTTTTGTTGATTAAGAAATGAAGAAGTGTTTTTTATTTGTATCTTCAACAAGTATTGCATTTAAGTCCCTCATACAAGATCAAATGTTTAACACATCGACCCAAGATGGGTTATATGCTATACATTTTAAGATTATAAGAGAAGACCCCTTATAATCTTTTCTTTATATGAAAGGCCTAAATGCAATAAATGCCTACCTTTATTAGATATTTTGAATTTTCTTTGAGATGAGAAAAGAGACTCAAAGGAGGAAAGGTAAAACCTATGTGGACTAAGACTCAATCCTAATTGATTAGTTAAGGGAGTGATCCTAAAGTTTGTGAGGTTTCAACCTAAAGTCTAAAGAAAGAATGAATTAAACAATTCACTTCCAAAGTAGAAGATGAATTGTAATTCAAAAGGGAAAGTAATGAGTTATTAAAAGAAAGCACATAAGTGCTTAACAAAACACAAAATGAAATTGTAAAAGAGAAAGGATAGAAGTTGAATGTGGATTCCTTATCCACACTCAATTGAAACTTACCAAAGCCCCTACATGGTTAGCACAATCACTTACAAGTAAAGTAAGAAGGTATAATGAACAAATCAAATTCAAACAAGTTGACAAACAAAGTAAAATGAGATTAAATGCTATACATGCTTCCAAGTCAGAATGTAACTCATATTTACACAACCTAATGTTATCCTAAATGAGCATACCAAATCATGCAAACAAAATCTCAATCCAACAAGAAGCAAAGAAGGAAAGGGGAAGTGATGTGAATGTGGTTCATACTTGTGAAACAAGTGACTTAAGGTGCAAGATAAACATCAAACATGCAAAGATGAAACCCAAATGTCACAATCAGAAGTCAATTAACATGCTATACATCCTCAAACAAAACCACAACTCATGGCACAAGTGCCTTCATGATCAAGCAAACCAAACATGAGGCATGCATTCACAAAATGAACAAGTTAAACTTCATGCTTCAAACAAATAGCAAACATGCTTCAACAATTATGACTTTCACCAATCAAACACCTTAAACACATGCCATTAACATATCAAGTCCACAAGCAATGAATCAGAACCAAAGTCACTCAACAATTAGGTCAAAGTCTCATGGAAGTTTCATGCATTCATGCTCAAAGCAACACATCAAAAGTCATCCAAAAAAGACTTTAAAATCATCTCATAAATCTCAAACATACCTCAACATATTGTGACCACAATGCAAAAAGAAAGGCATCAAAATCATATTTTATGATCAAGAACAAAAATGCACAAAATCATATGTCACATTAAGTATGCATACAAATGGAAATTCAAAAGAAATAATGGAACAGGGGCAAAATGGTCATAAAATCAGAAAATAAAATCATGAAAAATTTCCTAAATGTTTTAAGAATACACATGAATTTTTGTAGAATTTTCCAATATGTTTTGGTATTTTTAAAAATTAATTATGAAACGTGTGTAAAAATAGAAAAATAAAATGAAATGCAATATGAATGGGGGTGCAACCATAGCAAATCCATAGTTCAATTCGTTTGGGCCTTAGAAGCGTGGGGTGTAAATAATAATCTGTCATAGGTCCAATTACGCGCAAAACACCATAGTAACCATGCACTCCAGTCAACAAAATTGACTCATCAATAGCCATTAGATCAAGTCAAGGTCAAGCCAAAGTCAAAGTACGCAGATCCAACACACGCGGATGAGGACACACGCTCACTACCATGTACCATGCCACACAATGTTTAAGTGGATTCAGAAATGGTGCACATGATTTGCACGTGAATTTTAATGTGCTGTCAACTTTTGGACCACACGATCATGGAAAATGAATGGACAAGATTAAAACGTGCATAAACCCTAGTCATAACAGTCACCGGCCGGAGGGGACCTCCGGTCACCTTCTCCGGCCAACAGCCACCACCTGCAACTTCACATGTTCACAGAAATGTACAATACGCATACCAAAATGAAGCTGAGCTCATGTAGATCAAGAATGCACACTTATTTTTCACATATCAAGCACGTGCACAAAGAACAGAAGAGATCAAGTCCTGCCCTAAGTTTTCAACTATGCCTCTAAAGGCCTATCAACTAGCCAGACAAATTCTTGAGCTTATAAGAAGCCTCAAGAACCTGAAAACCACTTCAAATCAAGTCTATAATGGTGGAAATTCGTACCTGAAGATTTGAGACCTTGAGATGTTCTTCAGAAAACCAGAGATGCTGCTTCCTCTTTGAGCTTCTTTTGGCCAAATAAAGGCTTAGATGCAGTGGTGGATGATGATTCAATGGAGAAGAAATGAAATCCAAGCTTCAAAACCAGTTGCAAGGTAGTGAAATTGAGAAAGAATCAGAGAGATTCTGAAGTGAAAATGAGGAAATGAACAAGGTGAAGCTCGAGAATCAATGGCAATGGTGAGATTGAGAGAGAAGAAGAGCAAGTTTCTGAAGTGAATGTGTGAAAAATGAAGTTAGGAATGAAATTTGAGAGTGAAGTTTTTATTTATAGTGTGAGCTAACCATAGTTAAACTGAGTGAGTCAGCTGAGTCATGGTGGTTTGGGTGAGTCATCCCTAACTAACTGAGTCAAGTTAGTTAGGGAGAGCAATGATATGGTGATGGCAACTCATGATATGCTATGGTGGAGGTGAAAAGAAAATGAAGGCACGGCTGGTTGTAACAGAAACTTGCTCAGCAAGTTTGTTTCTTTCCATTCTCATGTATGCCAAGGCAAGTGTGCAAGGTGTAAGTCATGTGTGTTTGGTTTAATGTGGAAAGCTGATGTGATGAAGTGTTTGGGGTGTGTGTGAACCAAAATCGTGCACCAGTCTGTCAATGCATCAGTATCAACATGAGGTGGTTTGAGTAAGTTTTTCTTTCTACTCAATGAATGAATTGGTGTGTTTTAGGAGTTATTGGAAAGAGGAGATGTAATGCTACATGTTTGGTACGAAAAATGAAATGAAATGATGCTTGGAAGAGGTTGAAAAATGACCTATAACACATAGGTTTGGAACTGGTATGAGGGCGTGGCCAAGGTTGGTTGACAAGGTAACATGGCCCCTAGGTTTTCAGCGTGATCAAAGCACATTGGACTCAACATAACTTCTTGACCTTTGATCAAATAAAAAAAACATGAACACCAATCTTAAAGATCTCACATAGAGGAACAATTTTGATGTTGAAAGATTTTCCATTTGAAGCCTCTAATCATGAGTAATTGATCAATACATTTGGCCCACCAAGTGTTTGAGAAAATGACTGCGCGCGTGCCCTGAAAATCTTGGTCATGACCTAGTTTTGGACCTACTTTGCTCAAACTTTGATCAATCATATCTCACTCAATTTTTATCCAATGGAGATGTTCTACCCATGGATTTGAAGCTCAAAGCAAGATCTTTCATTGAGGCAGAGTGGATTTTTCATTTGGTGCTCCAAATTTAAATGGCCTTGGTTCAAATTCTGATGCAAAATGGCCAAAACTTGCTATTTTTAGTAACCCTTCTTCATCCAAAAATGGCAACTTTCCACATCTTGATTTTGTCATGATTCCTTTGGAGTTTCTTGATCAAATTTTGTACATTGGACATATGTAACATGAATTTCATGAATTTGGCCTCAAAAAGTCAAGAGTTGACTTTTTCCCCTGATTATTTGACTTGGCCCCAAATTTCCTGATTTTTGATCTTTCTTCCAATTGAACCACTTCTAAAACCAATTGAGATGCAATCTTCCACACATATACACTTAAGAACATGTAGAATACCATGACAACAAGCTTTGTCCAAAAAATCAAAGATTCCCTGATTTAATGGGAAACCCTAGTTTTGACCCCCTTTGGTTAGGAGGAAATTGCACATCTTCCAAATCCAAATTCCTCAGAGTATGTTGTGTATCCTCTTAAAGGATGATGAGAAATGCCACTTGAGAATGATTTTGAATCAATGAGCTATCTCTTTTGAGGGTTTTCCTTCAATTTTTGAATCTCTTGCATAGTGAAAGATGTAGTGCTTCAATCTCCCATTGTATCTCTTATCCTTGAGGTTGTGGAAGATCAATTGAGATGGGATGAGACATGAAAGACCTCTTGGCTTGCCTTGAGGGCACTTGATTGACCTTTTTGTGCTTTGAATGATCCCTTGATTGTCCACCTTCCACCCGATCACATGCCCTGATGGTAAGAAGGATGCCATGCTTCATTTTTCTATGTTAAATGCAATGTAATGTTAATGAGGTGGATATGATATGATAAATGATAATGCCATGCTATGATGACAAAGAGGGAGAGCAAATTTTGGGGTATTACATGTATGACTCGAAGTTTAGGTTCATGTTTCACCTGGTTTCAAACAACGGGTTCATGTCTGACTCAAACTTTAGGTTCATGTTTGACCTGGTTTCAAACAACGGGTTCATGTCTGATTCGAAATTTAGGATCATGTTTGACATCGTTTTAAACAACGGGTTCATGTCTGACTCGAAGTTTAGGTTCATATTTGACCTGGTTTCAAATGACGGGTTCATGTATGACTCGAGGTTTAGGTTCATGTTTTACATGGTTTCAAATGACGGGTTCATGTTTGACTCAAAGTTTAGGTTCATGTTTGACCTGGTTCAAACGACGGATTCATGTCTGACTCGAAGTTTATATTCATGTTTGACCTGGTTTCAAACAACGGGTTCATGTCTGACTCGAAGTTTAGGTTCATGTTTGACCTGGTTTCAAACAACGGGTTCATGTCTGACTCGAAGTTTAGGTTCAAAATTGACCTGGTTTCTAACGACGGGTTCATGTCAAACTCGATGTTTAGGATCATGTTTGACCTGGTTTCAAACAACGGGTTCATGTCTGACTCAAAGTTTAGGTTCATGTTTGACCTGGTTCAAACGACGGATTCATGTCTGACTCGAAGTTTATATTCATGTTTGACCTGGTTTCAAACAACGGGTTCATGTCTGACTCGAAGTTTAGGTTCATGTTTGACCTGGTTTCAAACAACGGGTTCATGTCTGACTCGAAGTTTAGGTTCAAAATTGACCTGGTTTCTAACGACGGGTTCATGTCAAACTCGATGTTTAGGATCATGTTTGACCTGGTTTCAAACAACGGGTTCATGTCTGACTCGAAGTTTAGGTTCATGTTTGACCTGGTTTCAAACAATGGGTTCATGTCTGACTCGATGTTTAGGTTCATGTTTGACGTGGTTTCGAACAACGGGTTCATGTTTGACTCGAAGTTTAGGTTCATGTTTGACCTGGTTTCAAACAACGGGTTCATGTCTGACTCGAAGTTTAGGTTCATGTTTGACCTGGTTTCAAACAACGAGTTCATGTCTGACTCGAAGTTTAGGTTCATGTTTGACCTGGTTTCGAACGACGGGTTCATGTCAAACTCGATGTTTAGGATCATGTTTGACCTAGTTTCAAACAACGGGTTCATGTCTGACTTGATGTTTAGGTTCATGTTTGACCTGGTTTCAAACAACGGGTTCATGTCTGACTCGAAGTTTAGGTTCATGTTTGACCTAGTTTCAAACAACGGGTTCATGTCTGACTCGAAGTTTAGGTTCATGTTTGACCTGGTTTCAAACAACGGGTTCATGTCTGACTCGAAGTTTAGGTTCATGTTTGACCTGGTTTCAAGCGACGGGTTCATGTCTGACTCGAAGTTTAGGTTCATGTTTGACATGGTTTCAAACGACGGGTTCATGTCTGACTTGATGTTTAGGTTCATGTTTGACCTGGTTTCAAACAACGGGTTCATGACTGACTCGAAGTTTAGGTTCATGTTTGACCTGGTTTCAAAAAACGGGTTCATGTCTGACTCGAAGTTTAGGTTCATGTTTGACTTGAGTTCAAACAACGGGTTCATGTCTGACTCGAAGTTTAGGTTCATGTTTGACCTGGTTTCAAACAACGGGTTCATGTCTGACTCGATGTTTAGGTTCATGTTTGACCTGGTTTCGAACAACGGGTTCATGTTTGACTCGAAGTTTAGGTTCATGTTTGACCTGGTTTCAAACAACGGGTTCATGTCTGACTCGAAGTTTAGGTTCATGTTTGACCTGGTTTCAAACAACGAGTTCATGTCTGACTCGAAGTTTAGGTTCATGTTTGACCTGGTTTCGAACGACGGGTTCATGTCAAACTCGATGTTTAGGATCATGTTTGACCTAGTTTCAAACAACGGGTTCATGTCTGACTTGATGTTTAGGTTCATGTTTGACCTGGTTTCAAACAACGGGTTCATGTCTGACTCGAAGTTTAGGTTCATGTTTGACCTAGTTTCAAACAACGGGTTCATGTCTGACTCGAAGTTTAGGTTCATGTTTGACCTGGTTTCAAACAACGGGTTCATGTCTGACTCGAAGTTTAGGTTCATGTTTGGCCTGGTTTCAAACGAAGGGTTCATGTTTGACTCGAAGTTTAGGTTCCTGTTTGACATGGTTTCAGATGACGGGTTCATATCTGACTCAATGTTTAGGTTCATGTTTGACATGGTTCAATGACCTAGTTTCAAACAATGGGTTCATCTCTGACTCGAAGTTTAGGTTCATGTTTGACCTGGTTTCAAACGAAGGGTTCATGTCTGACTCGAAGTTTAGGTTCATGTTTGACATGGTTTCAGATGACGGGTTCATATCTGACTCAAAGTTTAGGTTCATGTTTGACCTGGTTTCAAACGACGGGTTCATGTCTGACTTGATGTTAGGTTCATGTTTGACCTGGTTTCAAACAACGGGTTCATGTCTGACTCGAAGTTTAGGTTCATGTTTGACCTAGTTTCAAACAACGGGTTCATGTCTGACTCGAAGTTTAGGTTCATGTTTGACCTGGTTTCAAACAACGGGTTCATGTATGACTCGAAGTTTAGGTTCATGTTTGACCTGGTTTGAAACAACGGGTTCATGTCTGACTCAAACTTTAGGTTCATGTTTGACCTGGTTTCAAACAACGGGTTCATGTCTGATTCGAAATTAGGATCATGTTTGACCTCGTATTAAACAACGGGTTCATGTCTGACTCGAAGTTTAGGTTCATATTTGACCTGGTTTCAAATGACGGGTTCATGTATGACTCGAGGTTTAGGTTCATGTTTGACATGGTTTCAAATGACGGGTTCATGTCTGACTCAAAGTTTAGGTTCATGTTTGACCTGGTTCAAACGACGGATTCATGTCTGACTCGAAGTTTATATTCATGTTTGACCTGGTTTCAAACAACGGGTTCATGTCTGACTCGAAGTTTAGGTTCATGTTTGACCTGGTTTCAAACAACGGGTTCATGTCTGACTCGAAGTTTAGGTTCAAGTTTGACCTGGTTTCTAACGACGGGTTCATGTCAAACTCGATGTTTAGGATCATGTTTGACCTGGTTTCAAACAACGGGTTCATGTCTGATTCGAAGTTTAGGGTCATGTTTGACTTGAGTTCAAACAACGGGTTCATGTCTGACTCGAAGTTTAGGTTCATGTTTGACCTGGTTTCAAACAATGGGTTCATGTCTGACTCGATGTTTAGGTTCATGTTTGACGTGGTTTCGAACAACGGGTTCATGTTTGACTCGAAGTTTAGGTTCATGTTTGACCTGGTTTCAAACAACGGGTTCATGTCTGACTCGAAGTTTAGGTTCATGTTTGACCTGGTTTCAAACAACGGGTTCATGTCTGACTCGAAGTTTAGGTTCATGTTTGACCTGTTTCTAATGACGGGTTCATGTCAAACTTGATGTTTAGGTTCATGTTTGACCTGGTTTCAAACGAAGGGTTCATGTCTGACTCGAAGTTTAGGTTCATGTTTGACATGGTTTCAGATGACGGGTTCATATCTGACTCAAAGTTTAGGTTCATGTTTGACCTGGTTTCAAACGACGGGTTCATGTCTGACTTGATGTTAGGTTCATGTTTGACCTAGTTTCAAACAACGGGTTCATGTCTGACTCGAAGTTTAGGTTCATGTTTGACCTAGTTTCAAACAACGGGTTCATGTCTGACTCGAAGTTTAGGTTCATGTTTGACCTGGTTTCAAACAACGGGTTCATGTATGACTCGAAGTTTAGGTTCATGTTTGACCTGGTTTCAAACAACGGGTTCATGTCTGACTCAAACTTTAGGTTCATGTTTGACCTGGTTTCAAACAACGGGTTCATGTCTGATTCGAAATTTAGGATCATGTTTGACCTCGTTTTAAACAACGGGTTCATGTCTGACTCGAAGTTTAGGTTCATATTAGACCTGGTTTCAAATGACGGGTTCATGTATGACTCGAGGTTTAGGTTCATGTTTTACATGGTTTCAAATGACGGGTTCATGTCTGACTCAAAGTTTAGGTTCATGTTTGACTTGGTTCAAACGACGGATTCATGTCTGACTCGAAGTTTATATTCATGTTTGACCTGGTTTCAAACAACGGGTTCATGTCTGACTCGAAGTTTAGGTTCATGTTTGACCTGGTTTCAAACAACGGGTTCATGTCTAACTCGAAGTTTAGGTTCATGTTTGACATGGTTTCAGATGACGGGTTCATATCTGACTCAAAGTTTAGGTTCATGTTTGACCTATTTTCAAACGACGGGTTCATGTCTGACTTGATGTTAGGTTCATGTTTGACCTGGTTTCAAACAACGGGTTCATGTCTGACTCGAAGTTTAGGTTCATGTTTGACCTAGTTTCAAACAACGGGTTCATGTCTGACTCGAAGTTTAGGTTCATGTTTGACCTGGTTTCAAACAACGGGTTCATGTATGACTCGAAGTTTAGGTTCATGTTTGACCTGGTTTCAAACAACGGGTTCATGTCTGACTCAAACTTTAGGTTCATGTTTGACCTGGTTTCAAACAACGGGTTCATGTCTGATTCGAAATTTAGGATCATGTTTGACATCGTTTTAAACAACGGGTTCATGTCTGACTCGAAGTTTAGGTTCATATTTGACCTGGTTTCAAATGACGGGTTCATGTATGACTCGAGGTTTAGGTTCATGTTTTACATGGTTTCAAATGACGGGTTCATGTCTGACTCAAAGTTTAGGTTCATGTTTGACCTGGTTCAAACGACGGATTCATGTCTGACTCGAAGTTTATATTCATGTTTGACCTGGTTTCAAACAACGGGTTCATGTCTGACTCGAAGTTTAGGTTCATGTTTGACCTGGTTTCAAACAACGGGTTCATGTCTGACTCGAAGTTTAGGTTCAAAATTGACTTGGTTTCTCACGACGGGTTCATGTCAAACTCGATGTTTAGGATCATGTTTGACCTGGTTTCAAACAACGGGTTCATGTCTGACTCGAAGTTTAGGGTCATGTTTGACTTGAGTTCAAACAACGGGTTCATGTCTGACTCGAAGTTTAGGTTCATGTTTGACCTGGTTTCAAACAATGGGTTCATGTCTGACTCGATGTTTAGGTTCATGTTTGACGTGGTTTCGAACAACGGGTTCATGTTTGACTCGAAGTTTAGGTTCATGTTTGACCTGGTTTCAAACAACGGGTTCATGTCTGACTCGAAGTTTAGGTTCATGTTTGACCTGGTTTCAAACAACGGGTTCATGTCTGACTCGAAGTTTAGGTTCATGTTTGACCTGTTTCTAATGACGGGTTCATGTCAAACTCGATGTTTAGGATCATGTTTGACCTGGTTTCAAACGACGGGTTCATGTCTGACTCGAAGTTTAGGTTCATGTTTGACCTGGTTTCAAACGACGGGTTCATGTCTGACTTGATGTTTAGGTTCATGTTTGACCTGGTTTCAAACAACGGGTTCATGTCTGACTCGAAGTTTAGGTTCATGTTTGACCTAGTTTCAAACAACGGGTTCATGTCTGACTCGAAGTTTAGGTTCATGTTTGACCTGGTTTCAAACGAAGGGTTCATGTCTGACTCGAAGTTTAGGTTCATGTTTGACATGGTTTCAGATGACGGGTTCATATCTGACTCAAAGTTTAGGTTCATGTTCGACCTGGTTCAATGACCTAGTTTCAAACAATGGGTTCATCTCTGACTCGAAGTTTAGGTTCATGTGTGACCTGGTTTCAAACGACGGGTTCATGTCTGACTTGATGTTTAGGTTCATGTTTGACTGGTTTCAAACAACGGGTTCATGTCTGACTCGTAGTTTAGGTTCATGTTTGACCTGGTTTCAAACAATGGGTTCATGTCTGACTCGAAATTTAGGTTCATGTTTGACCTAGTTTCAAACGACGGGTTCATGTCTGACTCGAAGTTTAGGATCATGTTTGACCTGGTTTAAAACAACGGGTTCATGTCTGACTCGAAGTCTAGGTCCATGTTTGACCTAGTTTCAAACGTCGGGTTCATGTCTGACTCGATGTTTAGGTTCATCTTTGACCTAGTTTCAAACAACGGGTTCATGTCTGACTCAAACTTTAGGTTCATGTTTGACCTGGTTTCAAACAACGGGTTCATGTCTGATTCGAACTTTAGGTTCATGTTTGACCTCGTTTTAAACAACGGGTTCATGTCTGACTCAAAGTTTAGGTTCATATTTGACCTGGTTTCAAATGACGGGTTCATGTATGACTCTAGGTTTAGGTTCATGTTTGACATGGTTTCAAACGACGGGTTCATGTCTGACTCAAAGTTTAGGTTCATGTTTGACCTGGTTCAAACGACGGATTCATGTCTGACGCGAAGTTTATATTCATGTTTGACCTGGTTTCAAACAACGGGTTCATGTCTGACTCGAAGTTTAGGTTCATGTTTGACCTGGTTTCAAACAACGGGTTCATGTCTGACTCGAAGTTTAGGTTCATGTTTGACCTGGTTTCAAGCGACGGGTTCATGTCTGACTCGAAGTTTAGGTTCATGTTTGACCTAGTTTCAAACAACGGGTTCATGTCTGACTCGAAGTTTAGGTTCATGTTTGACCTGGTTTCAAACAACGGGTTCATGTATGACTCGAAGTTTAGGTTCATGTTTGACCTGGTTTGAAACAACGGGTTCATGTCTGACTCAAACTTTAGGTTCATGTTTGACCTGGTTTCAAACAACGGGTTCATGTCTGATTCGAAATTTAGGATCATGTTTGACCTCGTTTTAAACAACAGGTTCATGTCTGACTCGAAGTTTAGGTTCATATTTGACCTGGTTTCAAATGACGGGTTCATGTATGACTCGAGGTTTAGGTTCATGTTTGACATGGTTTCAAATGACGGGTTCATGTCTGACTCAAAGTTTAGGTTCATGTTTGACCTGGTTCAAACGACGGATTAATGTCTGACTCGAAGTTTATATTCATGTTTGACCTGGTTTCAAACAACGGGTTCATGTCTGACTCGAAGTTTAGGTTCATGTTTAACCTGGTTTCAAACAACGGGTTCATGTCTGACTCGAAGTTTAGGTTCAAGTTTGACCTGGTTTCTAACGACGGGTTCATGTCAAACTCGATGTTTAGGATCATGTTTGACCTGGTTTCAAACAACGGGTTCATGTCTGACTCGAAGTTTAGGGTCATGTTTGACTTGAGTTCAAACAACGGGTTCATGTCTGACTCGAAGTTTAGGTTCATGTTTGACCTGGTTTCAAACAATGGGTTCATGTCTGACTCGATGTTTAGGTTCATGTTTGACCTGGTTTCAAACAACGGGTTCATGTCTGACTCGAAGTTTAGGTTCATGTTTGACCTGGTTTCAAACAACGGGTTCATGTCTAACTCGAAGTTTAGGTTCATGTTTGACATGGTTTCAGATGACGGGTTCATATCTGACTCAAAGTTTAGGTTCATGTTTGACCTATTTTCAAACGACGGGTTCATGTCTGACTTGATGTTAGGTTCATGTTTGACCTGGTTTCAAACAACGGGTTCATGTCTGACTCGAAGTTTAGGTTCATGTTTGACCTAGTTTCAAACAACGGGTTCATGTCTGACTCGAAGTTTAGGTTCATGTTTGACCTGGTTTCAAACAACGGGTTCATGTATGACTCGAAGTTTAGGTTCATGTTTGACCTGGTTTCAAACAACGGGTTCATGTCTGACTCAAACTTTAGGTTCATGTTTGACCTGGTTTCAAACAACGGGTTCATGTCTGATTCGAAATTTAGGATCATGTTTGACATCGTTTTAAACAACGGGTTCATGTCTGACTCGAAGTTTAGGTTCATATTTGACCTGGTTTCAAATGACGGGTTCATGTATGACTCGAGGTTTAGGTTCATGTTTTACATGGTTTCAAATGACGGGTTCATGTCTGACTCAAAGTTTAGGTTCATGTTTGACCTGGTTCAAACGACGGATTCATGTCTGACTCGAAGTTTATATTCATGTTTGACCTGGTTTCAAACAACGGGTTCATGTCTGACTCGAAGTTTAGGTTCATGTTTGACCTGGTTTCAAACAACGGGTTCATGTCTGACTAGAAGTTTAGGTTCAAAATTGACCTGGTTTCTAACGACGGGTTCATGTCAAACTCGATGTTTAGGATCATGTTTGACCTGGTTTCAAACAACGGGTTCATGTCTGACTCGAAGTTTAGGGTCATGTTTGACTTGAGTTCAAACAACGGGTTCATGTCTGACTCGAAGTTTAGGTTCATGTTTGACCTGGTTTCAAACAATGGGTTCATGTCTGACTCGATGTTTAGGTTCATGTTTGACGTGGTTTCGAACAACGGGTTCATGTTTGACTCGAAGTTTAGGTTCATGTTTGACCTGGTTTCAAACAACGGGTTCATGTCTGACTCGAAGTTTAGGTTCATGTTTGACCTGGTTTCAAACAACGGGTTCATGTCTGACTCGAAGTTTAGGTTCATGTTTGACCTGTTTCTAATGACGGGTTCATGTCAAACTCGATGTTTAGGATCATGTTTGACCTGGTTTCAAACGACGGGTTCATGTCTGACTCGAAGTTTAGGTTCATGTTTGACCTGGTTTCAAACGACGGGTTCATGTCTGACTTGATGTTTAGGTTCATGTTTGACCTGGTTTCAAACAACGGGTTCATGTCTGACTCGAAGTTTAGGTTCATGTTTGACCTAGTTTCAAACAACGGGTTCATGTCTGACTCGAAGTTTAGGTTCATGTTTGACCTGGTTTCAAACGAAGGGTTCATGTCTGACTCGAAGTTTAGGTTCATGTTTGACATGGTTTCAGATGACGGGTTCATATCTGACTCAAAGTTTAGGTTCATGTTCGACCTGGTTCAATGACCTAGTTTCAAACAATGGGTTCATCTCTGACTCGAAGTTTAGGTTCATGTGTGACCTGGTTTCAAACGACGGGTTCATGTCTGACTTGATGTTTAGGTTCATGTTTGACTGGTTTCAAACAACGGGTTCATGTCTGACTCGTAGTTTAGGTTCATGTTTGACCTGGTTTCAAACAATGGGTTCATGTCTGACTCGAAATTTAGGTTCATGTTTGACCTAGTTTCAAACGACGGGTTCATGTCTGACTCGAAGTTTAGGATCATGTTTGACCTGGTTTCAAACAACGGGTTCATGTCTGACTCGAAGTCTAGGTCCATGTTTGACCTAGTTTCAAACGTCGGGTTCATGTCTGACTCGATGTTTAGGTTCATCTTTGACCTGGTTTCAAACAACGGGTTCATGTCTGACTCAAACTTTAGGTTCATGTTTGACCTGGTTTCAAACAACGGGTTCATGTCTGATTCGAAGTTTAGGTTCATGTTTGACCTCGTTTTAAACAACGGGTTCATGTCTGACTCAAAGTTTAGGTTCATATTTGACCTGGTTTCAAATGACGGGTTCATGTATGACTCTAGGTTTAGGTTCATGTTTGACATGGTTTCAAACGACGGGTTCATGTCTGACTCAAAGTTTAGGTTCATGTTTGACCTGGTTCAAACGACGGATTCATGTCTGACTCGAAGTTTATATTCATGTTTGACCTGGTTTCAAACAACGGGTTCATGTCTGACTCGAAGTTTAGGTTCATGTTTGACCTGGTTTCAAACAACGGGTTCATGTCTGACTCGAAGTTTAGGTTCATGTTTGACCTGGTTTCAAGCGACGGGTTCATGTCTGACTCGAAGTTTAGGTTCATGTTTGACCTAGTTTCAAACAACGGGTTCATGTCTGACTCGAAGTTTAGGTTCATGTTTGACCTGGTTTCAAACAACGGGTTCATGTATGACTCGAAGTTTAGGTTCATGTTTGACCTGGTTTGAAACAACGGGTTCATGTCTGACTCAAACTTTAGGTTCATGTTTGACCTGGTTTCAAACAACGGGTTCATGTCTGATTCGAAATTTAGGATCATGTTTGACCTCGTTTTAAACAACGGGTTCATGTCTGACTCGAAGTTTAGGTTCATATTTGACCTGGTTTCAAATGACGGGTTCATGTATGACTCGAGGTTTAGGTTCATGTTTGACATGGTTTCAAATGACGGGTTCATGTCTGACTCAAAGTTTAGGTTCATGTTTGACCTGGTTCAAACGACGGATTCATGTCTGACTCGAAGTTTATATTCATGTTTGACCTGGTTTCAAACAACGGGTTCATGTCTGACTCGAAGTTTAGGTTCATGTTTGACCTGGTTTCAAACAACGGGTTCATGTCTGACTCGAAGTTTAGGTTCAAGTTTGACCTGGTTTCTAACGACGGGTTCATGTCAAACTCGATGTTTAGGATCATGTTTGACCTGGTTTCAAACAACTGGTTCATGTCTGACTCGAAGTTTAGGGTCATGTTTGACTTGAGTTCAAACAACGGGTTCATGTCTGACTCGAAGTTTAGGTTCATGTTTGACCTGGTTTCAAACAATGGGTTCATGTCTGACTCGATGTTTAGGTTCATGTTTGACGTGGTTTCGAACAACGGGTTCATGTTTGACTCGAAGTTTAGGTTCATGTTTGACCTGGTTTCAAACAACGGGTTCATGTCTGACTCGAAGTTTAGGTTCATGTTTGACCTGGTTTCAAACAACGGGTTCATGTCTGACTCGAAGTTTAGGTTCATGTTTGACCTGTTTCTAATGACGGGTTCATGTCAAACTCGATGTTTAGGATCATGTTTGACCTGGTTTCAAACGACGGGTTCATATCTGACTCGAAGTTTAGGTTCATGTTTGACCTGGTTTCAAACGACGGGTTCATGTCTGACTTGATGTTTAGGTTCATGTTTGACCTGGTTTCAAACAACGGGTTCATGTCTGACTCGAAGTTTAGGTTCATGTTTGACCTAGTTTCAAACAACGGGTTCATGTCTGACTCGAAGTTTAGGTTCATGTTTGACCTGGTTTCAAACGAAGGGTTCATGTCTGACTCGAAGTTTAGGGTCATGTTTGACTTGAGTTCAAACAACGGGTTCATGTCTGACTCGAAGTTTAGGTTCATGTTTGACCTGGTTTCAAACAATGGGTTCATGTCTGACTCGATGTTTAGGTTCATGTTTGACGTGGTTTCGAACAACGGGTTCATGTTTGACTCGAAGTTTAGGTTCATGTTTGACCTGGTTTCAAACAACGGGTTCATGTCTGACTCGAAGTTTAGGTTCATGTTTGACCTGGTTTCAAACAACGGGTTCATGTCTGACTCGAAGTTTAGGTTCATGTTTGACCTGTTTCTAATGACGGGTTCATGTCAAACTCGATGTTTAGGATCATGTTTGACCTGGTTTCAAACGACGGGTTCATGTCTGACTCGAAGTTTAGGTTCATGTTTGACCTGGTTTCAAACGACGGGTTCATGTCTGACTTGATGTTTAGGTTCATGTTTGACCTGGTTTCAAACAACGGGTTCATGTCTGACTCGAAGTTTAGGTTCATGTTTGACCTAGTTTCAAACAACGGGTTCATGTCTGACTCGAAGTTTAGGTTCATGTTTGACCTGGTTTCAAACGAAGGGTTCATGTCTGACTCGAAGTTTAGGTTCATGTTTGACATGGTTTCAGATGACGGGTTCATATCTGACTAAAAGTTTAGGTTCATGTTCGACCTGGTTCAATGACCTAGTTTCAAACAATGGGTTCATCTCTGACTCGAAGTTTAGGTTCATGTGTGACCTGGTTTTAAACGACGGGTTCATGTCTGACTTGATGTTTAGGTTCATGTTTGACTGGTTTCAAACAACGGGTTCATGTCTGACTCGTAGTTTAGGTTCATGTTTGACCTGGTTTCAAACAATGGGTTCATGTCTGACTCGAAATTTAGGTTCATGTTTGACCTAGTTTCAAACGACGGGTTCATGTCTGACTCGAAGTTTAGGATCATGTTTGACATGGTTTCAAACAACGGGTTCATGTCTGACTCGAAGTTTAGGTCCATGTTTGACCTAGTTTCAAACGTCGGGTTCATGTCTGACTCGATGTTTAGGTTCATCTTTGACCTGGTTTCAAACAACGGGTTTATGTCTGACTCAAACTTTAGGTTCATGTTTGACCTGGTTTCAAACAACGGGTTCATGTCTGATTCGAAGTTTAGGTTCATGTTTGACCTCGTTTTAAACAACGGGTTCATGTCTGACTCAAAGTTTAGGTTCATATTTGACCTGGTTTCAAATGACGGGTTCATGTATGACTCTAGGTTTAGGTTCATGTTTGACATGGTTTCAAACGACGGGTTCATGTCTGACTCAAAGTTTAGGTTCATGTTTGACCTGGTTCAAACGACGGATTCATGTCCGACTCAAAGTTTATATTCATGTTTGACCTGGTTTCAAACAACGGGTTCATGTCTGACTCGAAGTTTAGGTTCATGTTTGACCTGGTTTCAAACAACGGGTTCATGTCTGACTCGAAGTTTAGGTTCATGTTTGACCTGGTTTCAAGCGACGGGTTCATGTCTGACTCGAAGTTTAGGTTCATGTTTGACCTAGTTTCAAACAACGGGTTCATGTCTGACTCGAAGTTTAGGTTCATGTTTGACCTGGTTTCAAACAACGGGTTCATGTATGACTCAAAGTTTAGGTTCATGTTTGACCTGGTTTGAAACAACGGGTTCATGTCTGACTCAAACTCTAGGTTCATGTTTGACCTGGTTTCAAACAACGGGTTCATGTCTGATTCGAAATTTAGGATCATGTTTGACCTCGTTTTAAACAACGGGTTCATGTCTGACTCGAAGTTTAGGTTCATATTTGACCTGGTTTCAAATGACGGGTTCATGTATGACTCGAGGTTTAGGTTCATGTTTGACATGGTTTCAAATGACGGGTTCATGTCTGACTCAAAGTTTAGGTTCATGTTTGACCTGGTTCAAACGACGGATTCATGTCTGACTCGAAGTTTATATTCATGTTTGACCTGGTTTCAAACAACGGGTTCATGTCTGACTCGAAGTTTAGGTTCATGTTTGACCTGGTTTCAAACAACGGGTTCATGTCTGACTCGAAGTTTAGGTTCAAGTTTGACCTGGTTTCTAACGACGGGTTCATGTCAAACTCGATGTTTAGGATCATGTTTGACCTGGTTTCAAACAACGGGTTCATGTCTGATTCGAAGTTTAGGGTCATGTTTGACTTGAGTTCAAACAACGGGTTCATGTCTGACTCGAAGTTTAGGTTCATGTTTGACCTGGTTTCAAACAATGGGTTCATGTCTGACTCGATGTTTAGGTTCATGTTTGACGTGGTTTCGAACAACGGGTTCATGTTTGACTCAAAGTTTAGGTTCATGTTTGACCTGGTTTCAAACAACGGGTTCATGTCTGACTCGAAGTTTAGGTTCATGTTTGACCTGGTTTCAAACAACGGGTTCATGTCTGACTCGAAGTTTAGGTTCATGTTTGACCTGTTTCTAATGACGGGTTCATGTCAAACTCGATGTTTAGGTTCATGTTTGACCTGGTTTCAAACGAAGGGTTCATGTCTGACTCGAAGTTTAGGTTCATGTTTGACATGGTTTCAGATGACGGGTTCATATTTGACTCAAAGTTTAGGTTTGTGTTTGACCTGGTTTCAAACGACGGGTTCATGTCTGACTTGATGTTAGGTTCATGTTTGACCTGGTTTCAAACAACGGGTTCATGTCTGACTCGAAGTTTAGGTTCATGTTTGACCTAGTTTCAAACAACGGGTTCATGTCTGACTCGAAGTTTAGGTTCATGTTTGACCTGGTTTCAAACAACGGGTTCATGTATGACTCGAAGTTTAGGTTCATGTTTGACCTGGTTTCAAACAACGGGTTCATGTCTGACTCAAACTTTAGGTTCATGTTTGACCTGGTTTCAAACAAAGGGTTCATGTCTGATTCGAAATTTAGGATCATGTTTGACCTCGTTTTAAACAACGGGTTCATGTCTGACTCGAAGTTTAGGTTCATATTTGACCTGGTTTCAAATGACGGGTTCATGTATGACTCGAGGTTTAGGTTCATGTTTTACATGGTTTCAAATGACGGGTTCATGTCTGACTCAAAGTTTAGGTTCATGTTTGACCTGGTTCAAACGACGGATTCATGTCTGACTCGAAGTTTATATTCATGTTTGACCTGGTTTCAAACAACGGGTTCATGTCTGACTAGAAGTTTAGGTTCATGTTTGACCTGGTTTCAAACAACGGGTTCATGTCTGAGTCGAAGTTTAGGTTCATGTTTGACATGGTTTCAGTTGACGGGTTCATATCTGACTCAAAGTTTAGGTTCATGTTTGACCTATTTTCAAACGACGGGTTCATGTCTAACTTGATGTTAGGTTCATGTTTGACCTGGTTTCAAACAACGGGTTCATGTCTGAGTCGAAGTTTAGGTTCATGTTTGACCTAGTTTCAAACAACGGGTTCATGTCTGACTCGAAGTTTAGGTTCATGTTTGACCTGGTTTCAAACAACGGGTTCATGTATGACTCGAAGTTTAGGTTCATGTTTGACCTGGTTTCAAACAACGGGTTCATGTCTGACTCAAACTTTAGGTTCATGTTTGACCTGGTTTCAAACAACGGGTTCATGTCTGATTCGAAATTTAGGATCATGTTTGACATCGTTTTAAACAACGGGTTCATGTCTGACTCGAAGTTTAGGTTCATATTTGACCTGGTTTCAAATGACGGGTTCATGTATGACTCGAGGTTTAGGTTCATGTTTTACATGGTTTCAAATGACGGGTTCATGTCTGACTCAAAGTTTAGGTTCATGTTTGACCTGGTTCAAACGACGGATTCATGTCTGACTCGAAGTTTATATTCATGTTTGACCTGGTTTCAAACAACGGGTTCATGTCTGACTCGAAGTTTAGGTTCATGTTTGACCTGGTTTCAAACAACGGGTTCATGTCTGACTCGAAGTTTAGGTTCAAGTTTGACCTGGTTTCTAACGACGGGTTCATGTCAAACTCGATGTTTAGGATCATGTTTGACCTGGTTTCAAACAACGGGTTCATGTCTGACTCGAAGTTTAGGGTCATGTTTGACTTGAGTTCAAACAACGGGTTCATGTCTGACTCGAAGTTTAGGTTCATGTTTGACCTGGTTTCAAACAATGGGTTCATGTCTGACTCGATGTTTAGGTTCATGTTTGACGTGGTTTCGAACAACGGGTTCATGTTTGACTCGAAGTTTAGGTTCATGTTTGACCTGGTTTCAAACAACGGGTTCATGTCTGACTCGAAGTTTAGGTTCATGTTTGACCTGGTTTCAAACAACGGGTTCATGTCTGACTCGAAGTTTAGGTTCATGTTTGACCTGTTTCTAATGACGGGTTCATGTCAAACTCGATGTTTAGGATCATGTTTGACCTGGTTTCAAACAACGGGTTCATGTCTGACTCGAAGTTTAGGTTCATGTTTGACCTGGTTTCAAACGACGGGTTCATGTCTGACTTGATGTTTAGGTTCATGTTTGACCTGGTTTCAAACAACGGGTTCATGTCTGACTCGAAGTTTAGGTTCATGTTTGACCTAGTTTCAAACAACGGGTTCATGTCTGACTCGAAGTTTAGGTTCATGTTTGACCTGGTTTCAAACGAAGGGTTCATGTCTGACTCGAAGTTTAGGTTCATGTTTGACATGGTTTCAGATGACGGGTTCATATCTGACTCAAAGTTTAGGTTCATGTTCGACCTGGTTCAATGACCTAGTTTCAAACAATGGGTTCATCTCTGACTCGAAGTTTAGGTTCATGTGTGACCTGGTTTCAAACGACGGGTTCATGTCTGACTTGATGTTTAGGTTCATGTTTGACTGGTTTCAAACAACGGGTTCATGTCTGACTCGTAGTTTAGGTTCATGTTTGACCTGGTTTCAAACAATGGGTTCATGTCTGACTCGAAATTTAGGTTCATGTTTGACCTAGTTTCAAACGACGGGTTCATGTCTGACTCGAAGTTTAGGATCATGTTTGACCTGGTTTCAAACAACGGGTTCATGTCTGACTCGAAGTTTAGGTCCATGTTTGACCTAGTTTCAAACGTCGGGTTCATGTCTGACTCGATGTTTAGGTTCATCTTTGACCTGGTTTCAAACAACGGGTTCATGTCTGACTCAAACTTTAGGTTCATGTTTGACCTGGTTTCAAACAACGGGTTCATGTCTGATTCGAAGTTTAGGTTCATGTTTGACCTCGTTTTAAACAACGGGTTCATGTCTGACTCAAAGTTTAGGTTCATATTTGACCTGGTTTCAAATGACGGGTTCATGTATGACTCTAGGTTTAGGTTCATGTTTGACATGGTTTCAAACGACGGGTTCATGTCTGACTCAAAGTTTAGGTTCATGTTTGACCTGGTTCAAACGACGGATTCATGTCTGACTCGAAGTTTATATTCATGTTTGACCTGGTTTCAAACAACGGGTTCATGTCTGACTCGAAGTTTAGGTTCATGTTTGACCTGGTTTCAAACAACGGGTTCATGTCTGACTCGAAGTTTAGGTTCATGTTTGACCTGGTTTCAAGCGACGGGTTCATGTCTGACTCGAAGTTTAGGTTCATGTTTGACATGGTTTCAAACGACGGGTTCATGTCTGACTTGATGTTTAGGTTCATGTTTGACCTGGTTTCAAACAACGGGTTCATGACTGACTCGAAGTTTAGGTTCATGTTTGACCTGGTTTCAAAAAACGGGTTCATGTCTGACTCGAAGTTTAGGTTCATGTTTGACTTGAGTTAAACAACGGGTTCATGTCTGACTCGAAGTTTAGGTTCATGTTTGACCTGGTTTCAAACAACGGGTTCATGTCTGACTCGATGTTTAGGTTCATGTTTGACCTGGTTTCGAACAACGGGTTCATGTATGACTCGAAGTTTAGGTTCATGTTTGACCTGGTTTCAAACGAAGGGTTCATGTCTGACTCGAAGTTTAGGTTCATGTTTGACATGGTTTCAGATGACGGGTTCATATCTGACTCAAAGTTTAGGTTCATGTTCGACCTGGTTCAATGACCTAGTTTCAAACAATGGGTTCATCTCTGACTCGAAGTTTAGGTTCATGTGTGACCTGGTTTCAAACGACGGGTTCATGTCTGACTTGATGTTTAGGTTCATGTTTGACTGGTTTCAAACAACGGGTTCATGTCTGACTCGTAGTTTAGGTTCATGTTTGACCTGGTTTCAAACAATGGGTTCATGTCTGACTCGAAATTTAGGTTCATGTTTGACCTAGTTTCAAACGACGGGTTCATGTCTGACTCGAAGTTTAGGATCATGTTTGACCTGGTTTCAAACAACGGGTTCATGTCTGACTCGAAGTTTAGGTCCATGTTTGACCTAGTTTCAAACGTCGGGTTCATGTCTGACTCGATGTTTAGGTTCATGTTTGACCTGGTTTCAAACAACGGGTTCATGTCTGACTCAAACTTTAGGTTCATGTTTGACCTGGTTTCAAACAACGGGTTCATGTCTGATTCGAAGTTTAGGTTCATGTTTGACCTCGTTTTAAACAACGGGTTCATGTCTGACTCGAAGTTTAGGTTCATATTTGACCTGGTTTCAAATGACGGGTTCATGTATGACTCGAGGTTTAGGTTCATGTTTGACATGGTTTCAAACGACGGGTTACTGTCTGACTCAAAGTTTAGGTTCATGTTTGACCTAGTTCAAACGACGGATTCATGTCTGACTCGAAGTTTATATTCATGTTTGACCTGGTTTCAAACAACGGGTTCATGTCTGACTCGAAGTTTAGGTTCATGTTTGACCTGGTTTCAAACAACGGGTTCATGTCTGACTCGAAGTTTAGGTTCATGTTTGACCAGGTTTCAAGCGAAGGGTTCATGTCTGACTCGAAGTTTAGGTTCATGTTTGACATGGTTTCAAACGACGGGTTCATGTCTGACTCGAAGTTTAGGTTCATGTTTAACCTGGTTTCAAACAACGGGTTCATGTCTGACTCGAAGTTTAGGTTCAAGTTTGACCTGGTTTCTAACGACGGGTTCATGTCAAACTCGATGTTTAGGATCATGTTTGACCTGGTTTCAAACAACGGGTTCATGTCTGACTCGAAGTTTAGGGTCATGTTTGACTTGAGTTCAAACAACGGGTTCATGTCTGACTCGAAGTTTAGGTTCATGTTTGACCTGGTTTCAAACAATGGGTTCATGTCTGACTCGATGTTTAGGTTCATGTTTGACCTGGTTTCAAACAACGGGTTCATGTCTGACTCGAAGTTTAGGTTCATGTTTGACCTGGTTTCAAACAACGGGTTCATGTCTAACTCGAAGTTTAGGTTCATGTTTGACATGGTTTCAGATGACGGGTTCATATCTGACTCAAAGTTTAGGTTCATGTTTGACCTATTTTCAAACGACGGGTTCATGTCTGACTTGATGTTAGGTTCATGTTTGACCTGGTTTCAAACAACGGGTTCATGTCTGACTCGAAGTTTAGGTTCATGTTTGACCTAGTTTCAAACAACGGGTTCATGTCTGACTCGAAGTTTAGGTTCATGTTTGACCTGGTTTCAAACAACGGGTTCATGTATGACTCGATGTTTAGGTTCATGTTTGACCTGGTTTCAAACAACGGGTTCATGTCTGACTCAAACTTTAGGTTCATGTTTGACCTGGTTTCAAACAACGGGTTCATGTCTGATTCGAAATTTAGGATCATGTTTGACATCGTTTTAAACAACGGGTTCATGTCTGACTCGAAGTTTAGGTTCATATTTGACCTGGTTTCAAATGACGGGTTCATGTATGACTCGAGGTTTAGGTTCATGTTTTACATGGTTTCAAATGACGGGTTCATGTCTGACTCAAAGTTTAGGTTCATGTTTGACCTGGTTCAAACGACGGATTCATGTCTGACTCGAAGTTTATATTCATGTTTGACCTGGTTTCAAACAACGGGTTCATGTCTGACTCGAAGTTTAGGTTCATGTTTGACCTGGTTTCAAACAACGGGTTCATGTCTGACTAGAAGTTTAGGTTCAAAATTGACCTGGTTTCTAACGACGGGTTCATGTCAAACTCGATGTTTAGGATCATGTTTGACCTGGTTTCAAACAACGGGTTCATGTCTGACTCGAAGTTTAGGGTCATGTTTGACTTGAGTTCAAACAACGGGTTCATGTCTGACTCGAAGTTTAGGTTCATGTTTGACCTGGTTTCAAACAATGGGTTCATGTCTGACTCGATGTTTAGGTTCATGTTTGACGTGGTTTCGAACAACGGGTTCATGTTTGACTCGAAGTTTAGGTTCATGTTTGACCTGGTTTCAAACAACGGGTTCATGTCTGACTCGAAGTTTAGGTTCATGTTTGACCTGGTTTCAAACAACGGGTTCATGTCTGACTCGAAGTTTAGGTTCATGTTTGACCTGTTTCTAATGACGGGTTCATGTCAAACTCGATGTTTAGGATCATGTTTGACCTGGTTTCAAACGACGGGTTCATGTCTGACTCGAAGTTTAGGTTCATGTTTGACCTGGTTTCAAACGACGGGTTCATGTCTGACTTGATGTTTAGGTTCATGTTTGACCTGGTTTCAAACAACGGGTTCATGTCTGACTCGAAGTTTAGGTTCATGTTTGACCTAGTTTCAAACAACGGGTTCATGTCTGACTCGAAGTTTAGGTTCATGTTTGACCTGGTTTCAAACGAAGGGTTCATGTCTGACTCGAAGTTTAGGTTCATGTTTGACATGGTTTCAGATGACGGGTTCATATCTGACTCAAAGTTTAGGTTCATGTTCGACCTGGTTCAATGACCTAGTTTCAAACAATGGGTTCATCTCTGACTCGAAGTTTAGGTTCATGTGTGACCTGGTTTCAAACGACGGGTTCATGTCTGACTTGATGTTTAGGTTCATGTTTGACTGGTTTCAAACAACGGGTTCATGTCTGACTCGTAGTTTAGGTTCATGTTTGACCTGGTTTCAAACAATGGGTTCATGTCTGACTCGAAATTTAGGTTCATGTTTGACCTAGTTTCAAACGACGGGTTCATGTCTGACTCGAAGTTTAGGATCATGTTTGACCTGGTTTCAAACAACGGGTTCATGTCTGACTCGAAGTCTAGGTCCATGTTTGACCTAGTTTCAAACGTCGGGTTCATGTCTGACTCGATGTTTAGGTTCATCTTTGACCTGGTTTCAAACAACGGGTTCATGTCTGACTCAAACTTTAGGTTCATGTTTGACCTGGTTTCAAACAACGGGTTCATGTCTGATTCGAAATTTAGGTTCATGTTTGACCTCGTTTTAAACAACGGGTTCATGTCTGACTCAAAGTTTAGGTTCATATTTGACCTGGTTTCAAATGACGGGTTCATGTATGACTCTAGGTTTAGGTTCATGTTTGACATGGTTTCAAACGACGGGTTCATGTCTGACTCAAAGTTTAGGTTCATGTTTGACCTGGTTCAAACGACGGATTCATGTCTGACTCGAAGTTTATATTCATGTTTGACCTGGTTTCAAACAACGGGTTCATGTCTGACTCGAAGTTTAGGTTCATGTTTGACCTGGTTTCAAACAACGGGTTCATGTCTGACTCGAAGTTTAGGTTCATGTTTGACCTGGTTTCAAGCGACGGGTTCATGTCTGACTCGAAGTTTAGGTTCATGTTTGACCTAGTTTCAAACAACGGGTTCATGTCTGACTCGAAGTTTAGGTTCATGTTTGACCTGGTTTCAAACAACGGGTTCATGTATGACTCGAAGTTTAGGTTCATGTTTGACCTGGTTTGAAACAACGGGTTCATGTCTGACTCAAACTTTAGGTTCATGTTTTACCTGGTTTCAAACAACGGGTTCATGTCTGATTCGAAATTTAGGATCATGTTTGACATCGTTTTAAACAACGGGTTCATGTCTGACTCGAAGTTTAGGTTCATATTTGACCTGGTTTCAAATGACGGGTTCATGTATGACTCGAGGTTTAGGTTCATGTTTTACATGGTTTCAAATGACGGGTTCATGTCTGACTCAAAGTTTAGGTTCATGTTTGACCTGGTTCAAACGACGGATTCATGTCTGACTCGAAGTTTATATTCATGTTTGACCTGGTTTCAAACAACGGGTTCATGTCTGACTCGAAGTTTAGGTTCATGTTTGACCTGGTTTCAAACAACGGGTTCATGTCTGACTAGAAGTTTAGGTTCAAAATTGACCTGGTTTCTAACGACGGGTTCATGTCAAACTCGATGTTTAGGATCATGTTTGACCTGGTTTCAAACAACGGGTTCATGTCTGACTCGAAGTTTAGGGTCATGTTTGACTTGAGTTCAAACAACGGGTTCATGTCTGACTCGAAGTTTAGGTTCATGTTTGACCTGGTTTCAAACAATGGGTTCATGTCTGACTCGATGTTTAGGTTCATGTTTGACGTGGTTTCGAACAACGGGTTCATGTTTGACTCGAAGTTTAGGTTCATGTTTGACCTGGTTTCAAACAACGGGTTCATGTCTGACTCGAAGTTTAGGTTCATGTTTGACCTGGTTTCAAACAACGGGTTCATGTCTGACTCGAAGTTTAGGTTCATGTTTGACCTGTTTCTAATGACGGGTTCATGTCAAACTCGATGTTTAGGATCATGTTTGACCTGGTTTCAAACGACGGGTTCATGTCTGACTCGAAGTTTAGGTTCATGTTTGACCTGGTTTCAAACGACGGGTTCATGTCTGACTTGATGTTTAGGTTCATGTTTGACCTGGTTTCAAACAACGGGTTCATGTCTGACTCGAAGTTTAGGTTCATGTTTGACCTAGTTTCAAACAACGGGTTCATGTCTGACTCGAAGTTTAGGTTCATGTTTGACCTGGTTTCAAACGAAGGGTTCATGTCTGACTCGAAGTTTAGGTTCATGTTTGACATGGTTTCAGATGACGGGTTCATATCTGACTCAAAGTTTAGGTTCATGTTCGACCTGGTTCAATGACCTAGTTTCAAACAATGGGTTCATCTCTGACTCGAAGTTTAGGTTCATGTGTGACCTGATTTCAAACGACGGGTTCATGTCTGACTTGATGTTTGGGTTCATGTTTGACTGGTTTCAAACAACGGGTTCATGTCTGACTCGTAGTTTAGGTTCATGTTTGACCTGGTTTCAAACAATGGGTTCATGTCTGACTCGAAATTTAGGTTCATGTTTGACCTAGTTTCCAACGACGGGTTCATGTCTGACTCGAAGTTTAGGATCATGTTTGACCTGGTTTCAAACAACGGGTTCATGTCTGACTCGAAGTCTAGGTCCATGTTTGACCTAGTTTCAAACGTCGGGTTCATGTCTGACTCGATGTTTAGGTTCATCTTTGACCTGGTTTCAAACAACGGGTTCATGTCTGACTCAAACTTTAGGTTCATGTTTGACCTGGTTTCAAACAACGGGTTCATGTCTGATTCGAAATTTAGGTTCATGTTTGACCTCGTTTTAAACAACGGGTTCATGTCTGACTCAAAGTTTAGGTTCATATTTGACCTGGTTTCAAATGACGGGTTCATGTATGACTCTAGGTTTAGGTTCATGTTTGACATGGTTTCAAACGACGGGTTCATGTCTGACTCAAAGTTTAGGTTCATGTTTGACCTGGTTCAAACGACGGATTCATGTCTGACTCGAAGTTTATATTCATGTTTGACCTGGTTTCAAACAACGGGTTCATGTCTGACTCGAAGTTTAGGTTCATGTTTGACCTGGTTTCAAACAACGGGTTCATGTCTGACTCGAAGTTTAGGTTCATGTTTGACCTGGTTTCAAGCGACGGGTTCATGTCTGACTCGAAGTTTAGGTTCATGTTTGACCTAGTTTCAAACAACGGGTTCATGTCTGACTCGAAGTTTAGGTTCATGTTTGACCTGGTTTCAAACAACGGGTTCATGTATGACTCGAAGTTTAGGTTCATGTTTGACCTGGTTTGAAACAACGGGTTCATGTCTGACTCAAACTTTAGGTTCATGTTTGACCTGGTTTCAAACAACGGGTTCATGTCTGATTCGAAATTTAGGATCATGTTTGACCTCGTTTTAAACAACGGGTTCATGTCTGACTCGAAGTTTAGGTTCATATTTGACCTGGTTTCAAATGACGGGTTCATGTATGACTCGAGGTTTAGGTTCATGTTTGACATGGTTTCAAATGACGGGTTCATGTCTGACTCAAAGTTTAGGTTCATGTTTGACCTGGTTCAAACGACGGATTCATGTCTGACTCGAAGTTTATATTCATGTTTGACCTGGTTTCAAACAACGGGTTCATGTCTGACTCGAAGTTTAGGTTCATGTTTGACCTGGTTTCAAACAACGGGTTCATGTCTGACTCGAAGTTTAGGTTCAAGTTTGACCTGGTTTCTAACGACGGGTTCATGTCAAACTCGATGTTTAGGATCATGTTTGACCTGGTTTCAAACAACTGGTTCATGTCTGACTCGAAGTTTAGGGTCATGTTTGACTTGAGTTCAAACAACGGGTTCATGTCTGACTCGAAGTTTAGGTTCATGTTTGACCTGGTTTCAAACAATGGGTTCATGTCTGACTCGATGTTTAGGTTCATGTTTGACGTGGTTTCGAACAACGGGTTCATGTTTGACTCGAAGTTTAGGTTCATGTTTGACCTGGTTTCAAACAACGGGTTCATGTCTGACTCGAAGTTTAGGTTCATGTTTGACCTGGTTTCAAACAACGGGTTCATGTCTGACTCGAAGTTTAGGTTCATGTTTGACCTGTTTCTAATGACGGGTTCATGTCAAACTCGATGTTTAGGATCATGTTTGACCTGGTTTCAAACGACGGGTTCATGTCTGACTCGAAGTTTAGGTTCATGTTTGACCTGGTTTCAAACGACGGGTTCATGTCTGACTTGATGTTTAGGTTCATGTTTGACCTGGTTTCAAACAACGGGTTCATGTCTGACTCGAAGTTTAGGTTCATGTTTGACCTAGTTTCAAACAACGGGTTCATGTCTGACTCGAAGTTTAGGTTCATGTTTGACCTGGTTTCAAACGAAGGGTTCATGTCTGACTCGAAGTTTAGGTTCATGTTTGACATGGTTTCAGATGACGGGTTCATATCTGACTAAAAGTTTAGGTTCATGTTCGACCTGGTTCAATGACCTAGTTTCAAACAATGGGTTCATCTCTGACTCGAAGTTTAGGTTCATGTGTGACCTGGTTTCAAACGACGGGTTCATGTCTGACTTGATGTTTAGGTTCATGTTTGACTGGTTTCAAACAACGGGTTCATGTCTGACTCGTAGTTTAGGTTCATGTTTGACCTGGTTTCAAACAATGGGTTCATGTCTGACTCGAAATTTAGGTTCATGTTTGACCTAGTTTCAAACGACGGGTTCATGTCTGACTCGAAGTTTAGGATCATGTTTGACATGGTTTCAAACAACGGGTTCATGTCTGACTCGAAGTTTAGGTCCATGTTTGACCTAGTTTCAAACGTCGGGTTCATGTCTGACTCGATGTTTAGGTTCATCTTTGACCTGGTTTCAAACAACGGGTTCATGTCTGACTCAAACTTTAGGTTCATGTTTGACCTGGTTTCAAACAACGGGTTCATGTCTGATTCGAAGTTTAGGTTCATGTTTGACCTCGTTTTAAACAACGGGTTCATGTCTGACTCAAAGTTTAGGTTCATATTTGACCTGGTTTCAAATGACGGGTTCATGTATGACTCTAGGTTTAGGTTCATGTTTGACATGGTTTCAAACGACGGGTTCATGTCTGACTCAAAGTTTAGGTTCATGTTTGACCTGGTTCAAACGACGGATTCATGTCCGACTCAAAGTTTATATTCATGTTTGACCTGGTTTCAAACAACGGGTTCATGTCTGACTCGAAGTTTAGGTTCATGTTTGACCTGGTTTCAAACAACGGGTTCATGTCTGACTCGAAGTTTAGGTTCATGTTTGACCTGGTTTCAAGCGACGGGTTCATGTCTGACTCGAAGTTTTGGTTCATGTTTGACCTAGTTTCAAACAACGGGTTCATGTCTGACTCGAAGTTTAGGTTCATGTTTGACCTGGTTTCAAACAACGGGTTCATGTATGACTCAAAGTTTAGGTTCATGTTTGACCTGGTTTGAAACAACGGGTTCATGTCTGACTCAAACTCTAGGTTCATGTTTGACCTGGTTTCAAACAACGGGTTCATGTCTGATTCGAAATTTAGGATCATGTTTGACCTCGTTTTAAACAACGGGTTCATGTCTGACTCGAAGTTTAGGTTCATATTTGACCTGGTTTCAAATGACGGGTTCATGTATGACTCGAGGTTTAGGTTCATGTTTGACATGGTTTCAAATGACGGGTTCATGTCTGACTCAAAGTTTAGGTTCATGTTTGACCTGGTTCAAACGACGGATTCATGTCTGACTCGAAGTTTATATTCATGTTTGACCTGGTTTCAAACAACGGGTTCATGTCTGACTCGAAGTTTAGGTTCATGTTTGACCTGGTTTCAAACAACGGGTTCATGTCTGACTCGAAGTTTAGGTTCAAGTTTGACCTGGTTTCTAACGACGGGTTCATGTCAAACTCGATGTTTAGGATCATGTTTGACCTGGTTTCAAACAACGGGTTCATGTCTGATTCGAAGTTTAGGGTCATGTTTGACTTGAGTTCAAACAACGGGTTCATGTCTGACTCGAAGTTTAGGTTCATGTTTGACCTGGTTTCAAACAATGGGTTCATGTCTGACTCGATGTTTAGGTTCATGTTTGACGTGGTTTCGAACAACGGGTTCATGTTTGACTCAAAGTTTAGGTTCATGTTTGACCTGGTTTCAAACAACGGGTTCATGTCTGACTCGAAGTTTAGGTTCATGTTTGACCTGGTTTCAAACAACGGGTTCATGTCTGACTCGAAGTTTAGGTTCATGTTTGACCTGTTTCTAATGACGGGTTCATGTCAAACTCGATGTTTAGGTTCATGTTTGACCTGGTTTCAAACGAAGGGTTCATGTCTGACTCGAAGTTTAGGTTCATGTTTGACATGGTTTCAGATGACGGGTTCATATTTGACTCAAAGTTTAGGTTTGTGTTTGACCTGGTTTCAAACGACGGGTTCATGTCTGACTTGATGTTAGGTTCATGTTTGACCTGGTTTCAAACAACGGGTTCATGTCTGACTCGAAGTTTAGGTTCATGTTTGACCTAGTTTCAAACAACGGGTTCATGTCTGACTCGAAGTTTAGGTTCATGTTTGACCTGGTTTCAAACAACGGGTTCATGTATGACTCGAAGTTTAGGTTCATGTTTGACCTGGTTTCAAACAACGGGTTCATGTCTGACTCAAACTTTAGGTTCATGTTTGACCTGGTTTCAAACAACGGGTTCATGTCTGATTCGAAATTTAGGATCATGTTTGACCTCGTTTTAAACAACGGGTTCATGTCTGACTCGAAGTTTAGGTTCATATTTGACCTGGTTTCAAATGACGGGTTCATGTATGACTCGAGGTTTAGGTTCATGTTTTACATGGTTTCAAATGACGGGTTCATGTCTGACTCAAAGTTTAGGTTCATGTTTGACCTGGTTCAAACGACGGATTCATGTCTGACTCGAAGTTTATATTCATGTTTGACCTGGTTTCAAACAACGGGTTCATGTCTGACTAGAAGTTTAGGTTCATGTTTGACCTGGTTTCAAACAACGGGTTCATGTCTGAGTCGAAGTTTAGGTTCATGTTTGACATGGTTTCAGTTGACGGGTTCATATCTGACTCAAAGTTTAGGTTCATGTTTGACCTATTTTCAAACGACGGGTTCATGTCTAACTTGATGTTAGGTTCATGTTTGACCTGGTTTCAAACAACGGGTTCATGTCTGAGTCGAAGTTTAGGTTCATGTTTGACCTAGTTTCAAACAACGGGTTCATGTCTGACTCGAAGTTTAGGTTCATGTTTGACCTGGTTTCAAACAACGGGTTCATGTATGACTCGAAGTTTAGGTTCATGTTTGACCTGGTTTCAAACAACGGGTTCATGTCTGACTCAAACTTTAGGTTCATGTTTGACCTGGTTTCAAACAACGGGTTCATGTCTGATTCGAAATTTAGGATCATGTTTGACCTCGTTTTAAACAACGGGTTCATGTCTGACTCGAAGTTTAGGTTCATATTTGACCTGGTTTCAAATGACGGGTTCATGTATGACTCGAGGTTTAGGTTCATGTTTGACATGGTTTCAAATGACGGGTTCATGTCTGACTCAAAGTTTAGGTTCATGTTTGACCTGGTTCAAACGACGGATTCATGTCTGACTCGAAGTTTATATTCATGTTTGACCTGGTTTCAAACAACGGGTTCATGTCTGACTCGAAGTTTAGGTTCATGTTTGACCTGGTTTCAAACAACGGGTTCATGTCTGACTCGAAGTTTAGGTTCAAGTTTGACCTGGTTTCTAACGACGGGTTCATGTCAAACTCGATGTTTAGGATCATGTTTGACCTGGTTTCAAACAACTGGTTCATGTCTGACTCGAAGTTTAGGGTCATGTTTGACTTGAGTTCAAACAACGGGTTCATGTCTGACTCGAAGTTTAGGTTCATGTTTGACCTGGTTTCAAACAATGGGTTCATGTCTGACTCGATGTTTAGGTTCATGTTTGACGTGGTTTCGAACAACGGGTTCATGTTTGACTCGAAGTTTAGGTTCATGTTTGACCTGGTTTCAAACAACGGGTTCATGTCTGACTCGAAGTTTAGGTTCATGTTTGACCTGGTTTCAAACAACGGGTTCATGTCTGACTCGAAGTTTAGGTTCATGTTTGACCTGTTTCTAATGACGGGTTCATGTCAAACTCGATGTTTAGGATCATGTTTGACCTGGTTTCAAACGACGGGTTCATGTCTGACTCGAAGTTTAGGTTCATGTTTGACCTGGTTTCAAACGACGGGTTCATGTCTGACTTGATGTTTAGGTTCATGTTTGACCTGGTTTCAAACAACGGGTTCATGTCTGACTCGAAGTTTAGGTTCATGTTTGACCTAGTTTCAAACAACGGGTTCATGTCTGACTCGAAGTTTAGGTTCATGTTTGACCTGGTTTCAAACGAAGGGTTCATGTCTGACTCGAAGTTTAGGTTCATGTTTGACATGGTTTCAGATGACGGGTTCATATCTGACTAAAAGTTTAGGTTCATGTTCGACCTGGTTCAATGACCTAGTTTCAAACAATGGGTTCATCTCTGACTCGAAGTTTAGGTTCATGTGTGACCTGGTTTCAAACGACGGGTTCATGTCTGACTTGATGTTTAGGTTCATGTTTGACTGGTTTCAAACAACGGGTTCATGTCTGACTCGTAGTTTAGGTTCATGTTTGACCTGGTTTCAAACAATGGGTTCATGTCTGACTCGAAATTTAGGTTCATGTTTGACCTAGTTTCAAACGACGGGTTCATGTCTGACTCGAAGTTTAGGATCATGTTTGACATGGTTTCAAACAACGGGTTCATGTCTGACTCGAAGTTTAGGTCCATGTTTGACCTAGTTTCAAACGTCGGGTTCATGTCTGACTCGATGTTTAGGTTCATCTTTGACCTGGTTTCAAACAACGGGTTCATGTCTGACTCAAACTTTAGGTTCATGTTTGACCTGGTTTCAAACAACGGGTTCATGTCTGATTCGAAGTTTAGGTTCATGTTTGACCTCGTTTTAAACAACGGGTTCATGTCTGACTCAAAGTTTAGGTTCATATTTGACCTGGTTTCAAATGACGGGTTCATGTATGACTCTAGGTTTAGGTTCATGTTTGACATGGTTTCAAACGACGGGTTCATGTCTGACTCAAAGTTTAGGTTCATGTTTGACCTGGTTCAAACGACGGATTCATGTCCGACTCAAAGTTTATATTCATGTTTGACCTGGTTTCAAACAACGGGTTCATGTCTGACTCGAAGTTTAGGTTCATGTTTGACCTGGTTTCAAACAACGGGTTCATGTCTGACTCGAAGTTTAGGTTCATGTTTGACCTGGTTTCAAGCGACGGGTTCATGTCTGACTCGAAGTTTTGGTTCATGTTTGACCTAGTTTCAAACAACGGGTTCATGTCTGACTCGAAGTTTAGGTTCATGTTTGACCTGGTTTCAAACAACGGGTTCATGTATGACTCAAAGTTTAGGTTCATGTTTGACCTGGTTTGAAACAACGGGTTCATGTCTGACTCAAACTCTAGGTTCATGTTTGACCTGGTTTCAAACAACGGGTTCATGTCTGATTCGAAATTTAGGATCATGTTTGACCTCGTTTTAAACAACGGGTTCATGTCTGACTCGAAGTTTAGGTTCATATTTGACCTGGTTTCAAATGACGGGTTCATGTATGACTCGAGGTTTAGGTTCATGTTTGACATGGTTTCAAATGACGGGTTCATGTCTGACTCAAAGTTTAGGTTCATGTTTGACCTGGTTCAAACGACGGATTCATGTCTGACTCGAAGTTTATATTCATGTTTGACCTGGTTTCAAACAACGGGTTCATGTCTGACTCGAAGTTTAGGTTCATGTTTGACCTGGTTTCAAACAACGGGTTCATGTCTGACTCGAAGTTTAGGTTCAAGTTTGACCTGGTTTCTAACGACGGGTTCATGTCAAACTCGATGTTTAGGATCATGTTTGACCTGGTTTCAAACAACGGGTTCATGTCTGATTCGAAGTTTAGGGTCATGTTTGACTTGAGTTCAAACAACGGGTTCATGTCTGACTCGAAGTTTAGGTTCATGTTTGACCTGGTTTCAAACAATGGGTTCATGTCTGACTCGATGTTTAGGTTCATGTTTGACGTGGTTTCGAACAACGGGTTCATGTTTGACTCAAAGTTTAGGTTCATGTTTGACCTGGTTTCAAACAACGGGTTCATGTCTGACTCGAAGTTTAGGTTCATGTTTGACCTGGTTTCAAACAACGGGTTCATGTCTGACTCGAAGTTTAGGTTCATGTTTGACCTGTTTCTAATGACGGGTTCATGTCAAACTCGATGTTTAGGTTCATGTTTGACCTGGTTTCAAACGAAGGGTTCATGTCTGACTCGAAGTTTAGGTTCATGTTTGACATGGTTTCAGATGACGGGTTCATATTTGACTCAAAGTTTAGGTTTGTGTTTGACCTGGTTTCAAACGACGGGTTCATGTCTGACTTGATGTTAGGTTCATGTTTGACCTGGTTTCAAACAACGGGTTCATGTCTGACTCGAAGTTTAGGTTCATGTTTGACCTAGTTTCAAACAACGGGTTCATGTCTGACTCGAAGTTTAGGTTCATGTTTGACCTGGTTTCAAACAACGGGTTCATGTATGACTCGAAGTTTAGGTTCATGTTTGACCTGGTTTCAAACAACGGGTTCATGTCTGACTCAAACTTTAGGTTCATGTTTGACCTGGTTTCAAACAACGGGTTCATGTCTGATTCGAAATTTAGGATCATGTTTGACCTCGTTTTAAACAACGGGTTCATGTCTGACTCGAAGTTTAGGTTCATATTTGACCTGGTTTCAAATGACGGGTTCATGTATGACTCGAGGTTTAGGTTCATGTTTTACATGGTTTCAAATGACGGGTTCATGTCTGACTCAAAGTTTAGGTTCATGTTTGACCTGGTTCAAACGACGGATTCATGTCTGACTCGAAGTTTATATTCATGTTTGACCTGGTTTCAAACAACGGGTTCATGTCTGACTAGAAGTTTAGGTTCATGTTTGACCTGGTTTCAAACAACGGGTTCATGTCTGAGTCGAAGTTTAGGTTCATGTTTGACATGGTTTCAGTTGACGGGTTCATATCTGACTCAAAGTTTAGGTTCATGTTTGACCTATTTTCAAACGACGGGTTCATGTCTAACTTGATGTTAGGTTCATGTTTGACCTGGTTTCAAACAACGGGTTCATGTCTGAGTCGAAGTTTAGGTTCATGTTTGACCTAGTTTCAAACAACGGGTTCATGTCTGACTCGAAGTTTAGGTTCATGTTTGACCTGGTTTCAAACAACGGGTTCATGTATGACTCGAAGTTTAGGTTCATGTTTGACCTGGTTTCAAACAACGGGTTCATGTCTGACTCAAACTTTAGGTTCATGTTTGACCTGGTTTCAAACAACGGGTTCATGTCTGATTCGAAGTTTAGGATCATGTTTGACATCGTTTTAAACAACGGGTTCATGTCTGACTCGAAGTTTAGGTTCATATTTGACCTGGTTTCAAATGACGGGTTCATGTATGACTCGAGGTTTAGGTTCATGTTTTACATGGTTTCAAATGACGGGTTCATGTCTGACTCAAAGTTTAGGTTCATGTTTGACCTGGTTCAAACGACGGATTCATGTCTGACTCGAAGTTTATATTCATGTTTGACCTGGTTTCAAACAACGGGTTCATGTCTGACTCGAAGTTTAGGTTCATGTTTGACCTGGTTTCAAACAACGGGTTCATGTCTGACTCGAAGTTTAGGTTCAAGTTTGACCTGGTTTCTAACGACGGGTTCATGTCAAACTCGATGTTTAGGATCATGTTTGACCTGGTTTCAAACAACGGGTTCATGTCTGACTCGAAGTTTAGGGTCATGTTTGACTTGAGTTCAAACAACGGGTTCATGTCTGACTCGAAGTTTAGGTTCATGTTTGACCTGGTTTCAAACAATGGGTTCATGTCTGACTCGATGTTTAGGTTCATGTTTGACGTGGTTTCGAACAACGGGTTCATGTTTGACTCGAAGTTTAGGTTCATGTTTGACCTGGTTTCAAACAACGGGTTCATGTCTGACTCGAAGTTTAGGTTCATGTTTGACCTGGTTTCAAACAACGGGTTCATGTCTGACTCGAAGTTTAGGTTCATGTTTGACCTGTTTCTAATGACGGGTTCATGTCAAACTCGATGTTTAGGATCATGTTTGACCTGGTTTCAAACAACGGGTTCATGTCTGACTCGAAGTTTAGGTTCATGTTTGACCTGGTTTCAAACGACGGGTTCATGTCTGACTTGATGTTTAGGTTCATGTTTGACCTAGTTTCAAACAACGGGTTCATGTCTGACTCGAAGTTTAGGTTCATGTTTGACCTAGTTTCAAACAACGGGTTCATGTCTGACTCGAAGTTTAGGTTCATGTTTGACCTGGTTTCAAACGAAGGGTTCATGTCTGACTCGAAGTTTAGGTTCATGTTTGACATGGTTTCAGATGACGGGTTCATATCTGACTCAAAGTTTAGGTTCATGTTCGACCTGGTTCAATGACCTAGTTTCAAACAATGGGTTCATCTCTGACTCGAAGTTTAGGTTCATGTGTGACCTGGTTTCAAACGACGGGTTCATGTCTGACTTGATGTTTAGGTTCATGTTTGACTGGTTTCAAACAACGGGTTCATGTCTGACTCGTAGTTTAGGTTCATGTTTGACCTGGTTTCAAACAATGGGTTCATGTCTGACTCGAAATTTAGGTTCATGTTTGACCTAGTTTCAAACGACGGGTTCATGTCTGACTCGAAGTTTAGGATCATGTTTGACCTGGTTTCAAACAACGGGTTCATGTCTGACTCGAAGTTTAGGTCCATGTTTGACCTAGTTTCAAACGTCGGGTTCATGTCTGACTCGATGTTTAGGTTCATCTTTGACCTGGTTTCAAACAACGGGTTCATGTCTGACTCAAACTTTAGGTTCATGTTTGACCTGGTTTCAAACAACGGGTTCATGTCTGATTCGAAGTTTAGGTTCATGTTTGACCTCGTTTTAAACAACGGGTTCATGTCTGACTCAAAGTTTAGGTTCATATTTGACCTGGTTTCAAATGACGGGTTCATGTATGACTCTAGGTTTAGGTTCATGTTTGACATGGTTTCAAACGACGGGTTCATGTCTGACTCAAAGTTTAGGTTCATGTTTGACCTGGTTCAAACGACGGATTCATGTCCGACTCAAAGTTTATATTCATGTTTGACCTGGTTTCAAACAACGGGTTCATGTCTGACTCGAAGTTTAGGTTCATGTTTGACCTGGTTTCAAACAACGGGTTCATGTCTGACTCGAAGTTTAGGTTCATGTTTGACCTGGTTTCAAGCGACGGGTTCATGTCTGACTCGAAGTTTTGGTTCATGTTTGACCTAGTTTCAAACAACGGGTTCATGTCTGACTCGAAGTTTAGGTTCATGTTTGACCTGGTTTCAAACAACGGGTTCATGTATGACTCAAAGTTTAGGTTCATGTTTGACCTGGTTTGAAACAACGGGTTCATGTCTGACTCAAACTCTAGGTTCATGTTTGACCTGGTTTCAAACAACGGGTTCATGTCTGATTCGAAATTTAGGATCATGTTTGACCTCGTTTTAAACAACGGGTTCATGTCTGACTCGAAGTTTAGGTTCATATTTGACCTGGTTTCAAATGACGGGTTCATGTATGACTCGAGGTTTAGGTTCATGTTTGACATGGTTTCAAATGACGGGTTCATGTCTGACTCAAAGTTTAGGTTCATGTTTGACCTGGTTCAAACGACGAATTCATGTCTGACTCGAAGTTTATATTCATGTTTGACCTGGTTTCAAACAACGGGTTCATGTCTGACTCGAAGTTTAGGTTCATGTTTGACCTGGTTTCAAACAACGGGTTCATGTCTGACTCGAAGTTTAGGTTCAAGTTTGACCTGGTTTCTAACGACGGGTTCATGTCAAACTCGATGTTTAGGATCATGTTTGACCTGGTTTCAAACAACGGGTTCATGTCTGATTCGAAGTTTAGGGTCATGTTTGACTTGAGTTCAAACAACGGGTTCATGTCTGACTCGAAGTTTAGGTTCATGTTTGACCTGGTTTCAAACAATGGGTTCATGTCTGACTCGATGTTTAGGTTCATGTTTGACGTGGTTTCGAACAACGGGTTCATGTTTGACTCAAAGTTTAGGTTCATGTTTGACCTGGTTTCAAACAACGGGTTCATGTCTGACTCGAAGTTTAGGTTCATGTTTGACCTGGTTTCAAACAACGGGTTCATGTCTGACTCGAAGTTTAGGTTCATGTTTGACCTGTTTCTAATGACGGGTTCATGTCAAACTCGATGTTTAGGTTCATGTTTGACCTGGTTTCAAACGAAGGGTTCATGTCTGACTCGAAGTTTAGGTTCATGTTTGACATGGTTTCAGATGACGGGTTCATATTTGACTCAAAGTTTAGGTTTGTGTTTGACCTGGTTTCAAACGACGGGTTCATGTCTGACTTGATGTTAGGTTCATGTTTGACCTGGTTTCAAACAACGGGTTCATGTCTGACTCGAAGTTTAGGTTCATGTTTGACCTAGTTTCAAACAACGGGTTCATGTCTGACTCGAAGTTTAGGTTCATGTTTGACCTGGTTTCAAACAACGGGTTCATGTATGACTCGAAGTTTAGGTTCATGTTTGACCTGGTTTCAAACAACGGGTTCATGTCTGACTCAAACTTTAGGTTCATGTTTGACCTGGTTTCAAACAACGGGTTCATGTCTGATTCGAAATTTAGGATCATGTTTGACCTCGTTTTAAACAACGGGTTCATGTCTGACTCGAAGTTTAGGTTCATATTTGACCTGGTTTCAAATGACGGGTTCATGTATGACTCGAGGTTTAGGTTCATGTTTTACATGGTTTCAAATGACGGGTTCATGTCTGACTCAAAGTTTAGGTTCATGTTTGACCTGGTTCAAACGACGGATTCATGTCTGACTCGAAGTTTATATTCATGTTTGACCTGGTTTCAAACAACGGGTTCATGTCTGACTAGAAGTTTAGGTTCATGTTTGACCTGGTTTCAAACAACGGGTTCATGTCTGAGTCGAAGTTTAGGTTCATGTTTGACATGGTTTCAGTTGACGGGTTCATATCTGACTCAAAGTTTAGGTTCATGTTTGACCTATTTTCAAACGACGGGTTCATGTCTAACTTGATGTTAGGTTCATGTTTGACCTGGTTTCAAACAACGGGTTCATGTCTGAGTCGAAGTTTAGGTTCATGTTTGACCTAGTTTCAAACAACGGGTTCATGTCTGACTCGAAGTTTAGGTTCATGTTTGACCTGGTTTCAAACAACGGGTTCATGTATGACTCGAAGTTTAGGTTCATGTTTGACCTGGTTTCAAACAACGGGTTCATGTCTGACTCAAACTTTAGGTTCATGTTTGACCTGGTTTCAAACAACGGGTTCATGTCTGATTCGAAATTTAGGATCATGTTTGACATCGTTTTAAACAACGGGTTCATGTCTGACTCGAAGTTTAGGTTCATATTTGACCTGGTTTCAAATGACGGGTTCATGTATGACTCGAGGTTTAGGTTCATGTTTTACATGGTTTCAAATGACGGGTTCATGTCTGACTCAAAGTTTAGGTTCATGTTTGACCTGGTTCAAACGACGGATTCATGTCTGACTCGAAGTTTATATTCATGTTTGACCTGGTTTCAAACAACGGGTTCATGTCTGACTCGAAGTTTAGGTTCATGTTTGACCTGGTTTCAAACAACGGGTTCATGTCTGACTCGAAGTTTAGGTTCAAGTTTGACCTGGTTTCTAACGACGGGTTCATGTCAAACTCGATGTTTAGGATCATGTTTGACCTGGTTTCAAACAACGGGTTCATGTCTGACTCGAAGTTTAGGGTCATGTTTGACTTGAGTTCAAACAACGGGTTCATGTCTGACTCGAAGTTTAGGTTCATGTTTGACCTGGTTTCAAACAATGGGTTCATGTCTGACTCGATGTTTAGGTTCATGTTTGACGTGGTTTCGAACAACGGGTTCATGTTTGACTCGAAGTTTAGGTTCATGTTTGACCTGGTTTCAAACAACGGGTTCATGTCTGACTCGAAGTTTAGGTTCATGTTTGACCTGGTTTCAAACAACGGGTTCATGTCTGACTCGAAGTTTAGGTTCATGTTTGGCCTGTTTCTAATGACGGGTTCATGTCAAACTCGATGTTTAGGATCATGTTTGACCTGGTTTCAAACAACGGGTTCATGTCTGACTCGAAGTTTAGGTTCATGTTTGACCTGGTTTCAAACGACGGGTTCATGTCTGACTTGATGTTTAGGTTCATGTTTGACCTGGTTTCAAACAACGGGTTCATGTCTGACTCGAAGTTTAGGTTCATGTTTGACCTAGTTTCAAACAACGGGTTCATGTCTGACTCGAAGTTTAGGTTCATGTTTGACCTGGTTTCAAACGAAGGGTTCATGTCTGACTCGAAGTTTAGGTTCATGTTTGACATGGTTTCAGATGACGGGTTCATATCTGACTCAAAGTTTAGGTTCATGTTCGACCTGGTTCAATGACCTAGTTTCAAACAATGGGTTCATCTCTGACTCGAAGTTTAGGTTCATGTGTGACCTGGTTTCAAACGACGGGTTCATGTCTGACTTGATGTTTAGGTTCATGTTTGACTGGTTTCAAACAACGGGTTCATGTCTGACTCGTAGTTGAGGTTCATGTTTGACCTGGTTTCAAACAATGGGTTCATGTCTGACTCGAAATTTAGGTTCATGTTTGACCTAGTTTCAAACGACGGGTTCATGTCTGACTCGAAGTTTAGGATCATGTTTGACCTGGTTTCAAACAACGGGTTCATGTCTGACTCGAAGTTTAGGTCCATGTTTGACCTAGTTTCAAACGTCGGGTTCATGTCTGACTCGATGTTTAGGTTCATCTTTGACCTGGTTTCAAACAACGGGTTCATGTCTGACTCAAACTTTAGGTTCATGTTTGACCTGGTTTCAAACAACGGGTTCATGTCTGATTCGAAGTTTAGGTTCATGTTTGACCTCGTTTTAAACAACGGGTTCATGTCTGACTCAAAGTTTAGGTTCATATTTGACCTGGTTTCAAATGACGGGTTCATGTATGACTCTAGGTTTAGGTTCATGTTTGACATGGTTTCAAACGACGGGTTCATGTCTGACTCAAAGTTTAGGTTCATGTTTGACCTGGTTCAAACGACGGATTCATGTCTGACTCGAAGTTTATATTCATGTTTGACCTGGTTTCAAACAACGGGTTCATGTCTGACTCGAAGTTTAGGTTCATGTTTGACCTGGTTTCAAACAACGGGTTCATGTCTGACTCGAAGTTTAGGTTCATGTTTGACCTGGTTTCAAGCGACGGGTTCATGTCTGACTCGAAGTTTAGGTTCATGTTTGACCTAGTTTCAAACAACGGGTTCATGTCTGACTCGAAGTTTAGGTTCATGTTTGACCTGGTTTCAAACAACGGGTTCATGTATGACTCAAAGTTTAGGTTCATGTTTGACCTGGTTTGAAACAACGGGTTCATGTCTGACTCAAACTCTAATTTCATGTTTGACCTGGTTTCAAACAACGGGTTCATGTCTGATTCGAAATTTAGGATCATGTTTGACCTCGTTTTAAACAACGGGTTCATGTCTGACTCGAAGTTTAGGTTCATATTTGACCTGGTTTCAAATGACGGGTTCATGTATGACTCGAGGTTTAGGTTCATGTTTTACATGGTTTCAAATGACGGGTTCATGTCTGACTCAAAGTTTAGGTTCATGTTTGACCTGGTTCAAACGACGGATTCATGTCTGACTCGAAGTTTATATTCATGTTTGACCTGGTTTCAAACAACGGGTTCATGTCTGACTAGAAGTTTAGGTTCATGTTTGACCTGGTTTCAAACAACGGGTTCATGTCTGAGTCGAAGTTTAGGTTCATGTTTGACATGGTTTCAGTTGACGGGTTCATATCTGACTCAAAGTTTAGGTTCATGTTTGACCTATTTTCAAACGACGGGTTCATGTCTAACTTGATGTTAGGTTCATGTTTGACCTGGTTTCAAACAACGGGTTCATGTCTGAGTCGAAGTTTAGGTTCATGTTTGACCTAGTTTCAAACAACGGGTTCATGTCTGACTCGAAGTTTAGGTTCATGTTTGACCTGGTTTCAAACAACGGGTTCATGTATGACTCGAAGTTTAGGTTCATGTTTGACCTGGTTTCAAACAACGGGTTCATGTCTGACTCAAACTTTAGGTTCATGTTTGACCTGGTTTCAAACAACGGGTCCATGTCTGATTCGAAATTTAGGATCATGTTTGACATCGTTTTAAACAACGGGTTCATGTCTGACTCGAAGTTTAGGTTCATATTTGACCTGGTTTCAAATGACGGGTTCATGTATGACTCGAGGTTTAGGTTCATGTTTTACATGGTTTCAAATGACGGGTTCATGTCTGACTCAAAGTTTAGGTTCATGTTTGACCTGGTTCAAACGACGGATTCATGTCTGACTCGAAGTTTATATTCATGTTTGACCTGGTTTCAAACAACGGGTTCATGTCTGACTCGAAGTTTAGGTTCATGTTTGACCTGGTTTCAAACAACGGGTTCATGTCTGACTCGAAGTTTAGGTTCAAGTTTGACCTGGTTTCTAACGACGGGTTCATGTCAAACTCGATGTTTAGGATCATGTTTGACCTGGTTTCAAACAACGGGTTCATGTCTGACTCGAAGTTTAGGGTCATGTTTGACTTGAGTTCAAACAACGGGTTCATGTCTGACTCGAAGTTTAGGTTCATGTTTGACCTGGTTTCAAACAATGGGTTCATGTCTGACTCGATGTTTAGGTTCATGTTTGACGTGGTTTCGAACAACGGGTTCATGTTTGACTCGAAGTTTAGGTTCATGTTTGACCTGGTTTCAAACAACGGGTTCATGTCTGACTCGAAGTTTAGGTTCATGTTTGACCTGGTTTCAAACAACGGGTTCATGTCTGACTCGAAGTTTAGGTTCATGTTTGACCTGTTTCTAATGACGGGTTCATGTCAAACTCGATGTTTAGGATCATGTTTGACCTGGTTTCAAACAACGGGTTCATGTCTGACTCGAAGTTTAGGTTCATGTTTGACCTGGTTTCAAACGACGGGTTCATGTCTGACTTGATGTTTAGGTTCATGTTTGACCTGGTTTCAAACAACGGGTTCATGTCTGACTCGAAGTTTAGGTTCATGTTTGACCTAGTTTCAAACAACGGGTTCATGTCTGACTCGAAGTTTAGGTTCATGTTTGACCTGGTTTCAAACGAAGGGTTCATGTCTGACTCGAAGTTTAGGTTCATGTTTGACATGGTTTCAGATGACGGGTTCATATCTGACTCAAAGTTTAGGTTCATGTTCGACCTGGTTCAATGACCTAGTTTCAAACAATGGGTTCGTCTCTGACTCGAAGTTTAGGTTCATGTGTGACCTGGTTTCAAACGACGGGTTCATGTCTGACTTGATGTTTAGGTTCATGTTTGACTGGTTTCAAACAACGGGTTCATGTCTGACTCGTAGTTTAGGTTCATGTTTGACCTGGTTTCAAACAATGGGTTCATATCTGACTCGAAATTTAGGTTCATGTTTGACCTAGTTTCAAACGACGGGTTCATGTCTGACTCGAAGTTTAGGATCATGTTTGACCTGGTTTCAAACAACGGGTTCATGTCTGACTCGAAGTTTAGGTCCATGTTTGACCTAGTTTCAAACGTCGGGTTCATGTCTGACTCAAAGTTTAGGTTCATGTTTGACCTGGTTTGAAACAACGGGTTCATGTCTGACTCAAACTCTAGGTTCATGTTTGACCTGGTTTCAAACAACGGGTTCATGTCTGATTCGAAATTTAGGATCATGTTTGACCTCGTTTTAAACAACGGGTTCATGTCTGACTCGAAGTTTAGGTTCATATTTGACCTGGTTTCAAATGACGGGTTCATGTATGACTCGAGGTTTAGGTTCATGTTTGACATGGTTTCAAATGACGGGTTCATGTCTGACTCAAAGTTTAGGTTCATGTTTGACCTGGTTCAAACGACGGATTCATGTCTGACTCGAAGTTTATATTCATGTTTGACCTGGTTTCAAACAACGGGTTCATGTCTGACTCGAAGTTTAGGTTCATGTTTGACCTGGTTTCAAACAACGGGTTCATGTCTGACTCGAAGTTTAGGTTCAAGTTTGACCTGGTTTCTAACGACGGGTTCATGTCAAACTCGATGTTTAGGATCATGTTTGACCTGGTTTCAAACAACGGGTTCATGTCTGATTCGAAGTTTAGGGTCATGTTTGACTTGAGTTCAAACAACGGGTTCATGTCTGACTCGAAGTTTAGGTTCATGTTTGACCTGGTTTCAAACAATGGGTTCATGTCTGACTCGATGTTTAGGTTCATGTTTGACGTGGTTTCGAACAACGGGTTCATGTTTGACTCAAAGTTTAGGTTCATGTTTGACGTGGTTTCGAACAACGGGTTCATGTTTGACTCAAAGTTTAGGTTCATGTTTGACCTGGTTTCAAACAACGGGTTCATGTCTGACTCGAAGTTTAGGTTCATGTTTGACCTGGTTTCAAACAACGGGTTCATGTCTGACTCGAAGTTTAGGTTCATGTTTGACCTGGTTTCTAACGACGGGTTCATGTCTGACTCGATGTTTAGGATCATGTTTGACCTGGTTTCTAACGACGGGTTCATGTCAAACTCGATGTTTAGGATCATGTTTGACCTGGTTTCAAACAACGGGTTCATGTCTGACTCGAAGTTTAGGGTCATGTTTGACTTGAGTTCAAACAACGGGTTCATGTCTGACTCGATGTTTAGGTTCATGTTTGACCTGGTTTCGAACAACGGGTTCATGTCTGACTCGAAGTTTAGGTTCATGTTTGACCTGGTTTCAAACAACGGGTTCATGTCTGACTCGAAGTTTAGGTTCATGTTTGACCTGGTTTCAAACAACGGGTTCATGTCTGACTCGAAGTTTAGGTTCATGTTTGACCTGGTTTCAAACAACGGGTTCATGTCTGACTCGAAGTTTAGGTTCATGTTTGACCTGTTTCTAATGACGGGTTCATGTCAAACTCGATGTTTAGGATCATGTTTGACCTGGTTTCAAACAACGGGTTCATGTCTGACTCGAAGTTTAGGTTCATGTTTGACCTGGTTTCAAACGACGGGTTCATGTCTGACTTGATGTTTAGGTTCATGTTTGACCTGGTTTCAAACAACGGGTTCATGTCTGACTCGAAGTTTAGGTTCATGTTTGACCTAGTTTCAAACAACGGGTTCATGTCTGACTCGAAGTTTAGGTTCATGTTTGACCTGGTTTCAAACGAAGGGTTCATGTCTGACTCGAAGTTTAGGTTCATGTTTGACATGGTTTCAGATGACGGGTTCATATCTGACTCAAAGTTTAGGTTCATGTTCGACCTGGTTCAATGACCTAGTTTCAAACAATGGGTTCGTCTCTGACTCGAAGTTTAGGTTCATGTGTGACCTGGTTTCAAACGACGGGTTCATGTCTGACTTGATGTTTAGGTTCATGTTTGACTGGTTTCAAACAACGGGTTCATGTCTGACTCGTAGTTTAGGTTCATGTTTGACCTGGTTTCAAATAATGGGTTCATGTCTGACTCGAAATTTAGGTTCATGTTTGACCTAGTTTCAAACGACGGGTTCATGTCTGACTCGAAGTTTAGGATCATGTTTGACCTGGTTTCAAACAACGGGTTCATGTCTGACTCGAAGTTTAGGTCCATGTTTGACCTAGTTTCAAACGTCGGGTTCATGTCTGACTCGATGTTTAGGTTCATCTTTGACCTGGTTTCAAACAACGGGTTCATGTCTGACTCAAACTTTAGGTTCATGTTTGACCTGGTTTCAAACAACGGGTTCATGTCTGATTCGAAGTTTAGGTTCATGTTTGACCTCGTTTTAAACAACGGGTTCATGTCTGACTCAAAGTTTAGGTTCATATTTGACCTGGTTTCAAATGACGGGTTCATGTATGACTCTAGGTTTAGGTTCATGTTTGACATGGTTTCAAACGACGGGTTCATGTCTGACTCAAAGTTTAGGTTCATGTTTGACCTGGTTCAAACGACGGATTCATGTCTGACTCGAAGTTTATATTCATGTTTGACCTGGTTTCAAACAACGGGTTCATGTCTGACTCGAAGTTTAGGTTCATGTTTGACCTGGTTTCAAACAACGGGTTCATGTCTGACTCGAAGTTTAGGTTCATGTTTGACCTGGTTTCAAGCGACGGGTTCATGTCTGACTCGAAGTTTAGGTTCATGTTTGACCTAGTTTCAAACAACGGGTTCATGTCTGACTCGAAGTTTAGGTTCATGTTTGACCTGGTTTCAAACAACGGGTTCATGTATGACTCAAAGTTTAGGTTCATGTTTGACCTGGTTTGAAACAACGGGTTCATGTCTGACTCAAACTCTAGGTTCATGTTTGACCTGGTTTCAAACAACGGGTTCATGTCTGATTCGAAATTTAGGATCATGTTTGACCTCGTTTTAAACAACGGGTTCATGTCTGACTCAAAGTTTAGGTTCATATTTGACCTGGTTTCAAATGACGGGTTCATGTATGACTCTAGGTTTAGGTTCATGTTTGACATGGTTTCAAACGACGGGTTCATGTCTGACTCAAAGTTTAGGTTCATGTTTGACCTGGTTCAAACGACGGATTCATGTCTGACTCGAAGTTTATATTCATGTTTGACCTGGTTTCAAACAACGGGTTCATGTCTGACTCGAAGTTTAGGTTCATGTTTGACCTGGTTTCAAACAACGGGTTCATGTCTGACTCGAAGTTTAGGTTCATGTTTGACCTGGTTTCAAACAACGGGTTCATGTCTGACTCGAAGTTTAGGTTCATGTTTGACCTGGTTTCAAACAATGGGTTCATGTCTGACTCGATGTTTAGGTTCATGTTTGACGTGGTTTCGAACAACGGGTTCATGTTTGACTCGAAGTTTAGGTTCATGTTTGACCTGGTTTCAAACAACGGGTTCATGTCTGACTCGAAGTTTAGGTTCATGTTTGACCTGGTTTCAAACAACGGGTTCATGTCTGACTCGAAGTTTAGGTTCATGTTTGACCTGTTTCTAATGACGGGTTCATGTCAAACTCGATGTTTAGGATCATGTTTGACCTGGTTTCAAACAACGGGTTCATGTCTGACTCGAAGTTTAGGTTCATGTTTGACCTGGTTTCAAACGACGGGTTCATGTCTGACTTGATGTTTAGGTTCATGTTTGACCTGGTTTCAAACAACGGGTTCATGTCTGACTCGAAGTTTAGGTTCATGTTTGACCTAGTTTCAAACAACGGGTTCATGTCTGACTCGAAGTTTAGGTTCATGTTTGACCTGGTTTCAAACGAAGGGTTCATGTCTGACTCGAAGTTTAGGTTCATGTTTGACATGGTTTCAGATGACGGGTTCATATCTGACTCAAAGTTTAGGTTCATGTTCGACCTGGTTCAATGACCTAGTTTCAAACAATGGGTTCGTCTCTGACTCGAAGTTTAGGTTCATGTGTGACCTGGTTTCAAACGACGGGTTCATGTCTGACTTGATGTTTAGGTTCATGTTTGACTGGTTTCAAACAACGGGTTCATGTCTGACTCGTAGTTTAGGTTCATGTTTGACCTGGTTTCAAACAATGGGTTCATGTCTGACTCGAAATTTAGGTTCATGTTTGACCTAGTTTCAAACGACGGGTTCATGTCTGACTCGAAGTTTAGGATCATGTTTGACCTGGTTTCAAACAACGGGTTCATGTCTGACTCGAAGTTTAGGTCCATGTTTGACCTAGTTTCAAACGTCGGGTTCATGTCTGACTCGATGTTTAGGTTCATCTTTGACCTGGTTTCAAACAACGGGTTCATGTCTGACTCAAACTTTAGGTTCATGTTTGACCTGGTTTCAAACAACGGGTTCATGTCTGATTCGAAGTTTAGGTTCATGTTTGACCTCGTTTTAAACAACGGGTTCATGTCTGACTCAAAGTTTAGGTTCATATTTGACCTGGTTTCAAATGACGGGTTCATGTATGACTCTAGGTTTAGGTTCATGTTTGACATGGTTTCAAACGACGGGTTCATGTCTGACTCAAAGTTTAGGTTCATGTTTGACCTGGTTCAAACGACGGATTCATGTCTGACTCGAAGTTTATATTCATGTTTGACCTGGTTTCAAACAACGGGTTCATGTCTGACTCGAAGTTTAGGTTCATGTTTGACCTGGTTTCAAACAACGGGTTCATGTCTGACTCGAAGTTTAGGTTCATGTTTGACCTGGTTTCAAGCGACGGGTTCATGTCTGACTCGAAGTTTAGGTTCATGTTTGACCTAGTTTCAAACAACGGGTTCATGTCTGACTCGAAGTTTAGGTTCATGTTTGACCTGGTTTCAAACAACGGGTTCATGTATGACTCAAAGTTTAGGTTCATGTTTGACCTGGTTTGAAACAACGGGTTCATGTCTGACTCAAACTCTAGGTTCATGTTTGACCTGGTTTCAAACAACGGGTTCATGTCTGATTCGAAATTTAGGATCATGTTTGACCTCGTTTTAAACAACGGGTTCATGTCTGACTCGAAGTTTAGGTTCATATTTGACCTGGTTTCAAATGACGGGTTCATGTATGACTCGAGGTTTAGGTTCATGTTTGACATGGTTTCAAATGACGGGTTCATGTCTGACTCAAAGTTTAGGTTCATGTTTGACCTGGTTCAAACGACGGATTCATGTCTGACTCGAAGTTTATATTCATGTTTGACCTGGTTTCAAACAACGGGTTCATGTCTGACTCGAAGTTTAGGTTCATGTTTGACCTGGTTTCAAACAACGGGTTCATGTCTGACTCGAAGTTTAGGTTCAAGTTTGACCTGGTTTCTAACGACGGGTTCATGTCAAACTCGATGTTTAGGATCATGTTTGACCTGGTTTCAAACAACGTGTTCATGTCTGATTCGAAGTTTAGGGTCATGTTTGACTTGAGTTCAAACAACGGGTTCATGTCTGACTCGAAGTTTAGGTTCATGTTTGACCTGGTTTCAAACAATGGGTTCATGTCTGACTCGATGTTTAGGTTCATGTTTGACGTGGTTTCGAACAACGGGTTCATGTTTGACTCAAAGTTTAGGTTCATGTTTGACCTGGTTTCAAACAACGGGTTCATGTCTGACTCGAAGTTTAGGTTCATGTTTGACCTGGTTTCAAACAACGGGTTCATGTCTGACTCGAAGTTTAGGTTCATGTTTGACCTGTTTCTAATGACGGGTTCATGTCAAACTCGATGTTTAGGTTCATGTTTGACCTGGTTTCAAACGAAGGGTTCATGTCTGACTCGAAGTTTAGGTTCAAGTTTGACATGGTTTCAGATGACGGGTTCATATTTGACTCAAAGTTTAGGTTTGTGTTTGACCTGGTTTCAAACGACGGGTTCATGTCTGACTTGATGTTAGGTTCATGTTTGACCTGGTTTCAAACAACGGGTTCATGTCTGACTCGAAGTTTAGGTTCATGTTTGACCTAGTTTCAAACAACGGGTTCATGTCTGACTCGAAGTTTAGGTTCATGTTTGACCTGGTTTCAAACAACGGGTTCATGTATGACTCGAAGTTTAGGTTCATGTTTGACCTGGTTTCAAACAACGGGTTCATGTCTGACTCAAACTTTAGGTTCATGTTTGACCTGGTTTCAAACAACGGGTTCATGTCTGATTCGAAATTTAGGATCATGTTTGACCTCGTTTTAAACAACGGGTTCATGTCTGACTCGAAGTTTAGGTTCATATTTGACCTGGTTTCAAATGACGGGTTCATGTATGACTCGAGGTTTAGGTTCATGTTTTACATGGTTTCAAATGACGGGTTCATGTCTGACTCAAAGTTTAGGTTCATGTTTGACCTGGTTCAAACGACGGATTCATGTCTGACTCGAAGTTTATATTCATGTTTGACCTGGTTTCAAACAACGGGTTCATGTCTGACTAGAAGTTTAGGTTCATGTTTGACCTGGTTTCAAACAACGGGTTCATGTCTGAGTCGAAGTTTAGGTTCATGTTTGACATGGTTTCAGTTGACGGGTTCATATCTGACTCAAAGTTTAGGTTCATGTTTGACCTATTTTCAAACGACGGGTTCATGTCTAACTTGATGTTAGGTTCATGTTTGACCTGGTTTCAAACAACGGGTTCATGTCTGAGTCGAAGTTTAGGTTCATGTTTGACCTAGTTTCAAACAACGGGTTCATGTCTGACTCGAAGTTTAGGTTCATGTTTGACCTGGTTTCAAACAACGGGTTCATGTATGACTCGAAGTTTAGGTTCATGTTTGACCTGGTTTCAAACAACGGGTTCATGTCTGACTCAAACTTTAGGTTCATGTTTGACCTGGTTTCAAACAACGGGTTCATGTCTGATTCGAAATTTAGGATCATGTTTGACATCGTTTTAAACAACGGGTTCATGTCTGACTCGAAGTTTAGGTTCATATTTGACCTGGTTTCAAATGACGGGTTCATGTATGACTCGAGGTTTAGGTTCATGTTTTACATGGTTTCAAATGACGGGTTCATGTCTGACTCAAAGTTTAGGTTCATGTTTGACCTGGTTCAAACGACGGATTCATGTCTGACTCGAAGTTTATATTCATGTTTGACCTGGTTTCAAACAACGGGTTCATGTCTGACTCGAAGTTTAGGTTCATGTTTGACCTGGTTTCAAACAACGGGTTCATGTCTGACTCGAAGTTTAGGTTCAAGTTTGACCTGGTTTCTAACGACGGGTTCATGTCAAACTCGATGTTTAGGATCATGTTTGACCTGGTTTCAAACAACGGGTTTATGTCTGACTCGAAGTTTAGGGTCATGTTTGACTTGAGTTCAAACAACGGGTTCATGTCTGACTCGAAGTTTAGGTTCATGTTTAACCTGGTTTCAAACAATGGGTTCATGTCTGACTCGATGTTTAGGTTCATGTTTGACGTGGTTTCGAACAACGGGTTCATGTTTGACTCGAAGTTTAGGTTCATGTTTGACCTGGTTTCAAACAACGGGTTCATGTCTGACTCGAAGTTTAGGTTCATGTTTGACCTGGTTTCAAACAACGGGTTCATGTCTGACTCGAAGTTTAGGTTCATGTTTGACCTGTTTCTAATGACGGGTTCATGTCAAACTCGATGTTTAGGATCATGTTTGACCTGGTTTCAAACAACGGGTTCATGTCTGACTCGAAGTTTAGGTTCATGTTTGACCTGGTTTCAAACGACGGGTTCATGTCTGACTTGATGTTTAGGTTCATGTTTGACCTGGTTTCAAACAACGGGTTCATGTCTGACTCGAAGTTTAGGTTCATGTTTGACCTAGTTTCAAACAACGGGTTCATGTCTGACTCGAAGTTTAGGTTCATGTTTGACCTGGTTTCAAACGAAGGGTTCATGTCTGACTCGAAGTTTAGGTTCATGTTTGACATGGTTTCAGATGACGGGTTCATATCTGACTCAAAGTTTAGGTTCATGTTCGACCTGGTTCAATGACCTAGTTTCAAACAATGGGTTCATCTCTGACTCGAAGTTTAGGTTCATGTGTGACCTGGTTTCAAACGACGGGTTCATGTCTGACTTGATGTTTAGGTTCATGTTTGACTGGTTTCAAACAACGGGTTCATGTCTGACTCGTAGTTTAGGTTCATGTTTGACCTGGTTTCAAACAATGGGTTCATGTCTGACTCGAAATTTAGGTTCATGTTTGACCTAGTTTCAAACGACGGGTTCATGTCTGACTCGAAGTTTAGGATCATGTTTGACCTGGTTTCAAACAACGGGTTCATGTCTGACTCGAAGTTTAGGTCCATGTTTGACCTAGTTTCAAACGTCGGGTTCATGTCTGACTCGATGTTTAGGTTCATCTTTGACCTGGTTTCAAACAACGGGTTCATGTCTGACTCAAACTTTAGGTTCATGTTTGACCTGGTTTCAAACAACGGGTTCATGTCTGATTCGAAGTTTAGGTTCATGTTTGACCTCGTTTTAAACAACGGGTTCATGTCTGACTCAAAGTTTAGGTTCATATTTGACCTGGTTTCAAATGACGGGTTCATGTATGACTCTAGGTTTAGGTTCATGTTTGACATGGTTTCAAACGACGGGTTCATGTCTGACTCAAAGTTTAGGTTCATGTTTGACCTGGTTCAAACGACGGATTCATGTCTGACTCGAAGTTTATATTCATGTTTGACCTGGTTTCAAACAACGGGTTCATGTCTGACTCGAAGTTTAGATTCATGTTTGACCTGGTTTCAAACAACGGGTTCATGTCTGACTCGAAGTTTAGGTTCATGTTTGACCTGGTTTCAAGCGACGGGTTCATGTCTGACTCGAAGTTTAGGTTCATGTTTGACATGGTTTCAAACGACGGGTTCATGTCTGACTTGATGTTTAGGTTCATGTTTGACCTGGTTTCAAACAACGGGTTCATGACTGACTCGAAGTTTAGGTTCATGTTTGACCTGGTTTCAAAAAAGGGGTTCATGTCTGACTCGAAGTTTAGGTTCATGTTTGACTTGAGTTAAACAACGGGTTCATGTCTGACTCGAAGTTTAGGTTCATGTTTGACCTGGTTTCAAACAACGGGTTCATGTCTGACTCGATGTTTAGGTTCATGTTTGACCTGGTTTCGAACAACGGGTTCATGTATGACTCGAAGTTTAGGTTCATGTTTGACCTGGTTTCAAACGAAGGGTTCATGTCTGACTCGAAGTTTAGGTTCATGTTTGACATGGTTTCAGATGACGGGTTCATATCTGACTCAAAGTTTAGGTTCATGTTCGACCTGGTTCAATGACCTAGTTTCAAACAATGGGTTCATCTCTGACTCGAAGTTTAGGTTCATGTGTGACCTGGTTTCAAACGACGGGTTCATGTCTGACTTGATGTTTAGGTTCATGTTTGACTGGTTTCAAACAACGGGTTCATGTCTGACTCGTAGTTTAGGTTCATGTTTGACCTGGTTTCAAACAATGGGTTCATGTCTGACTCGAAATTTAGGTTCATGTTTGACCTAGTTTCAAACGACGGGTTCATGTCTGACTCGAAGTTTAGGATCATGTTTGACCTGGTTTCAAACAACGGGTTCATGTCTGACTCGAAGTTTAGGTCCATGTTTGACCTAGTTTCAAACGTCGGGTTCATGTCTGACTCGATGTTTAGGTTCATGTTTGACCTGGTTTCAAACAACGGGTTCATGTCTGACTCAAACTTTAGGTTCATGTTTGACCTGGTTTCAAACAACGGGTTCATGTCTGATTCGAAGTTTAGGTTCATGTTTGACCTCGTTTTAAACAACGGGTTCATGTCTGACTCGAAGTTTAGGTTCATATTTGACCTGGTTTCAAATGACGGGTTCATGTATGACTCGAGGTTTAGGTTCATGTTTGACATGGTTTCAAACGACGGGTTACTGTCTGACTCAAAGTTTAGGTTCATGTTTGACCTAGTTCAAACGACGGATTCATGTCTGACTCGAAGTTTATATTCATGTTTGACCTGGTTTCAAACAACGGGTTCATGTCTGACTCGAAGTTTAGGTTCATGTTTGACCTGGTTTCAAACAACGGGTTCATGTCTGACTCGAAGTTTAGGTTCATGTTTGACCAGGTTTCAAGCGAAGGGTTCATGTCTGACTCGAAGTTTAGGTTCATGTTTGACATGGTTTCAAACGACGGGTTCATGTCTGACTTGATGTTTAGGTTCATGTTTGACCTGGTTTCAAACAACGGGTTCATGACTGACTCGAAGTTTAGGTTCATGTTTGACCTGGTTTCAAAAAACGGGTTCATGTCTGACTCAAAGTTTAGGTTCATGTTTGACTTGAGTTCAAACAACGGGTTCATGTCTGACTCGAAGTTTAGGTTCATGTTTGACCTGGTTTCAAACAACGGGTTCATGTCTGACTCGATGTTTAGGTTCATGTTTGACCTGGTTTCGAACAACGGGTTCATGTTTGACTCGAAGTTTAGGTTCATGTTTGACCTGGCTTCAAACAACGGGTTCATGTCTGACTCGAAGTTTAGGTTCATGTTTGACCTGGTTTCAAACAACGGGTTCATGTCTGACTCGAAGTTTAGGTTCATGTTTGACCTAGTTTCAAACGACGGGTTCATGTCTGACTCGAAGTTTAGGATCATGTTTGACCTGGTTTCAAACAACGGGTTCATGTCTGACTCGAAGTTTAGGTCCATGTTTGACCTAGTTTCAAACGTCGGGTTCATGTCTGACTCGATGTTTAGGTTCATGTTTGACCTGGTTTCAAACAACGGGTTCATGTCTGACTCAAACTTTAGGTTCATGTTTGACCTGGTTTCAAACAACGGGTTCATGTCTGATTCGAAGTTTAGGTTCATGTTTGACCTCGTTTTAAACAACGGGTTCATGTCTGACTCGAAGTTTAGGTTCATATTTGACCTGGTTTCAAATGACGGGTTCATGTATGACTCGAGGTTTAGGTTCATGTTTGACATGGTTTCAAACGACGGGTTACTGTCTGACTCAAAGTTTAGGTTCATGTTTGACCTAGTTCAAACGACGGATTCATGTCTGACTCGAAGTTTATATTCATGTTTGACCTGGTTTCAAACAACGGGTTCATGTCTGACTCGAAGTTTAGGTTCATGTTTGACCTGGTTTCAAACAACGGGTTCATGTCTGACTCGAAGTTTAGGTTCATGTTTGACCAGGTTTCAAGCGAAGGGTTCATGTCTGACTCGAAGTTTAGGTTCATGTTTGACATGGTTTCAAACGACGGGTTCATGTCTGACTTGATGTTTAGGTTCATGTTTGACCTGGTTTCAAACAACGGGTTCATGACTGACTCGAAGTTTAGGTTCATGTTTGACCTGGTTTCAAAAAACGGGTTCATGTCTGACTCAAATTTAGGTTCATGTTTGACTTGAGTTCAAACAACGGGTTCATGTCTGACTCGAAGTTTAGGTTCATGTTTGACCTGGTTTCAAACAACGGGTTCATGTCTGACTCGATGTTTAGGTTCATGTTTGACCTGGTTTCGAACAACGGGTTCATGTTTGACTCGAAGTTTAGGTTCATGTTTGACCTGGTTTCAAACAACGGGTTCATGTCTGACTCGAAGTTTAGGTTCATGTTTGACCTGGTTTCAAACAACGGGTTCATGTCTGACTCGAAGTTTAGGTTCATGTTTGACCTGGTTTCGAACGACGGGTTCATGTCAAACTCGATGTTTAGGATCATGTTTGACCTAGTTTCAAACAACGGGTTCATGTCTGACTCGAAGTTTAGGTTCATGTTTGACCTGGTTTTAAATGACGGGTTCATGTCTGACTTGATGTTTAGGTTCATGTTTGACCTGGTTTCAAACAACGGGTTCATGTCTGACTCGAAGTTTAGGTTCATGTTTGACCTAGTTTCAAACAACGGGTTCATGTCTGACTCGAAGTTTAGGTTAATGTTTGACCTGGTTTCAAGCAACGGGTTCATGTCTGACTCGAAGTTTAGGTTCATGTTTGACCTGGTTTCAAACAAAGGGTTCATGTCTGACTCGAAGTTTAGGTTCATGTTTGACATGGTTTCAGATGACGGGTTCATATCTGACTCAAAGTTTAGGTTCATGTTCGAGCTAGTTCAATGACCTAGTTTCAAACAATGGGTTCATCTCTGACTCGAAGTTTAGGTTCATGTGTGACCTGGTTTCAAACTACGGGTTCATTTCTGACTTGATGTTTAGGTTCATGTTTGACTAGTTTCAAACAACGGGTTCATGTCTGACTCGTAGTTTAGGTTCATGTTTGACCTGGTTTCAAACAATGGGTTCATGTCTGACTCGAAATTTAGGTTCATGTTTGACCTAGTTTCAAACGACGGGTTCATGTCTGACTCGAAGTTTAGGATCATGTTTGACCTGGTTTCAAACAACGGGTTCATGTCTGACTCGAAGTTTAGGTCCATGTTTGACCTAGTTTCAAACGTCGGGTTCATGTCTGACTCGATGTTTAGGTTCATGTTTGACCTGGTTTCAAACAACGGGTTCATGTCTGACTCAAACTTTAGGTTCATGTTTGACCTGGTTTCAAACAACGGGTTCATGTCTGATTCGAAGTTTAGGTTCATGTTTGACCTCGTTTTAAACAACGGGTTCATGTCTGACTCGAAGTTTAGGTTCATGTTTGACCTGGTTTCAAACGAAGGGTTCATGTCTGACTCGAAGTTTAGGTTCATGTTTGACATGGTTTCAGATGACGGGTTCATATCTGACTCAAAGTTTAGGTTCATGTTCGACCTGGTTCAATGACCTAGTTTCAAACAATGGGTTCATCTCTGACTCGAAGTTTAGGTTCATGTGTGACCTGGTTTCAAACGACGGGTTCATGTCTGACTTGATGTTTAGGTTCATGTTTGACTGGTTTCAAACAATGGGTTCATGTCTGACTCGTAGTTTAGGTTCATGTTTGACCTGGTTTCAAACAATGGGTTCATGTCTGACTCGAAATTTAGGTTCATGTTTGACCTAGTTTCAAACGACGGGTTCATGTCTGACTCGAAGTTTAGGATCATGTTTGACCTGGTTTCAAACAACGGGTTCATGTCTGACTCGAAGTTTAGGTCCATGTTTGACCTAGTTTCAAACGTCGGGTTCATGTCTGACTCGATGTTTAGGTTCATGTTTGACCTGGTTTCAAACAACGGGTTCATGTCTGACTCAAACTTTAGGTTCATGTTTGACCTGGTTTCAAACAACGGGTTCATGTCTGATTCGAAGATTAGGTTCATGTTTGACCTCGTTTTAAACAACGGGTTCATGTCTGACTCAAAGTTTAGGTTCATATTTGACCTGGTTTCAAATGACGGGTTCATGTATGACTCTAGGTTTAGGTTCATGTTTGACATGGTTTCAAACAACGGGTTCATGTCTGACTCGAAGTTTAGGTTCATGTATGACTTGAGTTCAAACAACGGGTTCATGTCTGACTCGAAGTTTAGGTTCATGTTTGACCTAGTTTCAAACAACGGGTTCATGTCTGACTCGATGTTTAGGTTCATGTTTGACCTGGTTTCGAACAACGGGTTCATGTTTGACTCGAAGTTTAGGTTCATGTTTGACCTGGCTTCAAACAACGGGTTCATGTCTGACTCGAAGTTTAGGTTCATGTTTGACCTGGTTTCAAACAACGGGTTCATGTCTGACTCGAAGTTTAGGTTCATGTTTGACCTAGTTTCAAACGACGGGTTCATGTCTGACTCGAAGTTTAGGATCATGTTTGACCTGGTTTCAAACAACGGGTTCATGTCTGACTCGAAGTTTAGGTCCATGTTTGACCTAGTTTCAAACGTCGGGTTCATGTCTGACTCGATGTTTAGGTTCATGTTTGACCTGGTTTCAAACAACGGGTTCATGTCTGACTCAAACTTTAGGTTCATGTTTGACCTGGTTTCAAACAACGGGTTCATGTCTGATTCGAAGTTTAGGTTCATGTTTGACCTCGTTTTAAACAACGGGTTCATGTCTGACTCGAAGTTTAGGTTCATATTTGACCTGGTTTCAAATGACGGGTTCATGTATGACTCGAGGTTTAGGTTCATGTTTGACATGGTTTCAAACGACGGGTTACTGTCTGACTCAAAGTTTAGGTTCATGTTTGACCTAGTTCAAACGACGGATTCATGTCTGACTCGAAGTTTATATTCATGTTTGACCTGGTTTCAAACAACGGGTTCATGTCTGACTCGAAGTTTAGGTTCATGTTTGACCTGGTTTCAAACAACGGGTTCATGTCTGACTCGAAGTTTAGGTTCATGTTTGACCAGGTTTCAAGCGAAGGGTTCATGTCTGACTCGAAGTTTAGGTTCATGTTTGACATGGTTTCAAACGACGGGTTCATGTCTGACTTGATGTTTAGGTTCATGTTTGACCTGGTTTCAAACAACGGGTTCATGACTGACTCGAAGTTTAGGTTCATGTTTGACCTGGTTTCAAAAAACGGGTTCATGTCTGACTCAAATTTAGGTTCATGTTTGACTTGAGTTCAAACAACGGGTTCATGTCTGACTCGAAGTTTAGGTTCATGTTTGACCTGGTTTCAAACAACGGGTTCATGTCTGACTCGATGTTTAGGTTCATGTTTGACCTGGTTTCGAACAACGGGTTCATGTTTGACTCGAAGTTTAGGTTCATGTTTGACCTGGTTTCAAACAACGGGTTCATGTCTGACTCGAAGTTTAGGTTCATGTTTGACCTGGTTTCAAACAACGGGTTCATGTCTGACTCGAAGTTTAGGTTCATGTTTGACCTGGTTTCGAACGACGGGTTCATGTCAAACTCGATGTTTAGGATCATGTTTGACCTAGTTTCAAACAACGGGTTCATGTCTGACTCGAAGTTTAGGTTCATGTTTGACCTGGTTTTAAATGACGGGTTCATGTCTGACTTGATGTTTAGGTTCATGTTTGACCTGGTTTCAAACAACGGGTTCATGTCTGACTCGAAGTTTAGGTTCATGTTTGACCTAGTTTCAAACAACGGGTTCATGTCTGACTCGAAGTTTAGGTTAATGTTTGACCTGGTTTCAAGCAACGGGTTCATGTCTGACTCGAAGTTTAGGTTCATGTTTGACCTGGTTTCAAACAAAGGGTTCATGTCTGACTCGAAGTTTAGGTTCATGTTTGACATGGTTTCAGATGACGGGTTCATATCTGACTCAAAGTTTAGGTTCATGTTCGAGCTAGTTCAATGACCTAGTTTCAAACAATGGGTTCATCTCTGACTCGAAGTTTAGGTTCATGTGTGACCTGGTTTCAAACGACGGGTTCATTTCTGACTTGATGTTTAGGTTCATGTTTGACTAGTTTCAAACAACGGGTTCATGTCTGACTCGTAGTTTAGGTTCATGTTTGACCTGGTTTCAAACAATGGGTTCATGTCTGACTCGAAATTTAGGTTCATGTTTGACCTAGTTTCAAACGACGGGTTCATGTCTGACTCGAAGTTTAGGATCATGTTTGACCTGGTTTCAAACAACGGGTTCATGTCTGACTCGAAGTTTAGGTCCATGTTTGACCTAGTTTCAAACGTCGGGTTCATGTCTGACTCGATGTTTAGGTTCATGTTTGACCTGGTTTCAAACAACGGGTTCATGTCTGACTCAAACTTTAGGTTCATGTTTGACCTGGTTTCAAACAACGGGTTCATGTCTGATTCGAAGTTTAGGTTCATGTTTGACCTCGTTTTAAACAACGGGTTCATGTCTGACTCGAAGTTTAGGTTCATGTTTGACCTGGTTTCAAACGAAGGGTTCATGTCTGACTCGAAGTTTAGGTTCATGTTTGACATGGTTTCAGATGACGGGTTCATATCTGACTCAAAGTTTAGGTTCATGTTCGACCTGGTTCAATGACCTAGTTTCAAACAATGGGTTCATCTCTGACTCGAAGTTTTGGTTCATGTGTGACCTGGTTTCAAACGACGGGTTCATGTCTGACTTGATGTTTAGGTTCATGTTTGACTGGTTTCAAACAACGGGTTCATGTCTGACTCGTAGTTTAGGTTCAGGTTTGACCTGGTTTCAAACAATGGGTTCATGTCTGACTCGAAATTTAGGTTCATGTTTGACCTAGTTTCAAACGACGGGTTCATGTCTGACTCGAAGTTTAGGATCATGTTTGACCTGGTTTCAAACAACGGGTTCATGTCTGACTCGAAGTTTAGGTCCATGTTTGACCTAGTTTCAAACGTCGGGTTCATGTCTGACTCGATGTTTAGGTTCATGTTTGACCTGGTTTCAAACAACGGGTTCATGTCTGACTCAAACTTTAGGTTCATGTTTGACCTGGTTTCAAACAACGGGTTCATGTCTGATTCGAAGATTAGGTTCATGTTTGACCTCGTTTTAAACAACGGGTTCATGTCTGACTCAAAGTTTAGGTTCATATTTGACCTGGTTTCAAATGACGGGTTCATGTATGACTCTAGGTTTAGGTTCATGTTTGACATGGTTTCAAACAACGGGTTCATGTCTGACTCGAAGTTTAGGTCCATGTTTGACCTAGTTTCAAACGTCGGGTTCATGTCTGACTCGATGTTTAGGTTCATGTTTGACCTGGTTTCAAACAACGGGTTCATGTCTGACTCAAACTTTAGGTTCATGTTTGACCTGGTTTCAAACAACGGGTTCATGTCTGATTCGAAGTTTAGGTTCATGTTTGACCTCGTTTTAAACAACGGGTTCATGTCTGACTCAAAGTTTAGGTTCATGTTTGACCTGGTTCAAACGACGGATTCATGTCTGACTCGAAGTTTATATTCATGTTTGACCTGGTTTCAAACAACGGGTTCATGTCTGACTCGAAGTTTAGGTTCATGTTTGACCTGGTTTCAAACAACGGGTTCATGTCTGACTCGAACTTTAGGTTCATGTTTGACCTGGTTTCAAACAACGGGTTCATGTCTGATTCGAAGTTTAGGTTCATGTTTGACCTCGTTTTAAACAACGGGTTCATGTCTGACTCGAAGTTTAGGTTCATATTTGACCTGGTTTCAAATGACGGGTTCATGTATGACTCGAGGTTTAGGTTCATGTTTGACATGGTTTCAAACGACGGGTTACTGTCTGACTCAAAGTTTAGGTTCATGTTTGACCTAGTTCAAACGACGGATTCATGTCTGACTCGAAGTTTATATTCATGTTTGACCTGGTTTCAAACAACGGGTTCATGTCTGACTCGAAGTTTAGGTTCATGTTTGACCTGGTTTCAAACAACGGGTTCATGTCTGACTCGAAGTTTAGGTTCATGTTTGACCAGGTTTCAAGCGAAGGGTTCATGTCTGACTCGAAGTTTAGGTTCATGTTTGACATGGTTTCAAACGACGGGTTCATGTCTGACTTGATGTTTAGGTTCATGTTTGACCTGGTTTCAAACAACGGGTTCATGACTGACTCGAAGTTTAGGTTCATGTTTGACCTGGTTTCAAAAAACGGGTTCATGTCTGACTCAAAGTTTAGGTTCATGTTTGACTTGAGTTCAAACAACGGGTTCATGTCTGACTCGAAGTTTAGGTTCATGTTTGACCTGGTTTCAAACAACGGGTTCATGTCTGACTCGATGTTTAGGTTCATGTTTGACCTGGTTTCGAACAACGGGTTCATGTTTGACTCGAAGTTTAGGTTCATGTTTGACCTGGCTTCAAACAACGGGTTCATGTCTGACTCGAAGTTTAGGTTCATGTTTGACCTGGTTTCAAACAACGGGTTCATGTCTGACTCGAAGTTTAGGTTCATGTTTGACCTAGTTTCAAACGACGGGTTCATGTCTGACTCGAAGTTTAGGATCATGTTTGACCTGGTTTCAAACAACGGGTTCATGTCTGACTCGAAGTTTAGGTCCATGTTTGACCTAGTTTCAAACGTCGGGTTCATGTTTGACTCGATGTTTAGGTTCATGTTTGACCTGGTTTCAAACAACGGGTTCATGTCTGACTCAAACTTTAGGTTCATGTTTGACCTGGTTTCAAACAACGGGTTCATGTCTGATTCGAAGATTAGGTTCATGTTTGACCTCGTTTTAAACAACGGGTTCATGTCTGACTCAAAGTTTAGGTTCATATTTGACCTGGTTTCAAATGACGGGTTCATGTATGACTCTAGGTTTAGGTTCATGTTTGACATGGTTTCAAACAACGGGTTCATGTCTGACTCGAAGTTTAGGTCCATGTTTGACCTAGTTTCAAACGTCGGGTTCATGTCTGACTCGATGTTTAGGTTCATGTTTGACCTGGTTTCAAACAACGGGTTCATGTCTGACTCAAACTTTAGGTTCATGTTTGACCTGGTTTCAAACAACGGGTTCATGTCTGATTCGAAGTTTAGGTTCATGTTTGACCTCGTTTTAAACAACGGGTTCATGTCTGACTCAAAGTTTAGGTTCATGTTTGACCTGGTTCAAACGACGGATTCATGTCTGACTCGAAGTTTATATTCATGTTTGACCTGGTTTCAAACAACGGGTTCATGTCTGACTCGAAGTTTAGGTTCATGTTTGACCTGGTTTCAAACAACGGGTTCATGTCTGACTCGAACTTTAGGTTCATGTTTGACCTGGTTTCAAACAACGGGTTCATGTCTGATTCGAAGTTTAGGTTCATGTTTGACCTCGTTTTAAACAACGGGTTCATGTCTGACTCGAAGTTTAGGTTCATATTTGACCTGGTTTCAAATGACGGGTTCATGTATGACTCGAGGTTTAGGTTCATGTTTGACATGGTTTCAAACGACGGGTTACTGTCTGACTCAAAGTTTAGGTTCATGTTTGACCTAGTTCAAACGACGGATTCATGTCTGACTCGAAGTTTATATTCATGTTTGACCTGGTTTCAAACAACGGGTTCATGTCTGACTCGAAGTTTAGGTTCATGTTTGACCTGGTTTCAAACAACGGGTTCATGTCTGACTCGAAGTTTAGGTTCATGTTTGACCAGGTTTCAAGCGAAGGGTTCATGTCTGACTCGAAGTTTAGGTTCATGTTTGACATGGTTTCAAACGACGGGTTCATGTCTGACTTGATGTTTAGGTTCATGTTTGACCTGGTTTCAAACAACGGGTTCATGACTGACTCGAAGTTTAGGTTCATGTTTGACCTGGTTTCAAAAAACGGGTTCATGTCTGACTCAAAGTTTAGGTTCATGTTTGACTTGAGTTCAAACAACGGGTTCATGTCTGACTCGAAGTTTAGGTTCATGTTTGACCTGGTTTCAAACAACGGGTTCATGTCTGACTCGATGTTTAGGTTCATGTTTGACCTGGTTTCGAACAACGGGTTCATGTTTGACTGGAAGTTTAGGTTCATGTTTGACCTGGCTTCAAACAACGGGTTCATGTCTGACTCGAAGTTTAGGTTCATGTTTGACCTGGTTTCAAACAACGGGTTCATGTCTGACTCGAAGTTTAGGTTCATGTTTGACCTAGTTTCAAACGACGGGTTCATGTCTGACTCGAAGTTTAGGATCATGTTTGACCTGGTTTCAAACAACGGGTTCATGTCTGACTCGAAGTTTAGGTCCATGTTTGACCTAGTTTCAAACGTCGGGTTCATGTCTGACTCGATGTTTAGGTTCATGTTTGACCTGGTTTCAAACAACGGGTTCATGTCTGACTCAAACTTTAGGTTCATGTTTGACCTGGTTTCAAACAACGGGTTCATGTCTGATTCGAAGTTTAGGTTCATGTTTGACCTCGTTTTAAACAACGGGTTCATGTCTGACTCGAAGTTTAGGTTCATATTTGACCTGGTTTCAAATGACGGGTTCATGTATGACTCGAGGTTTAGGTTCATGTTTGACATGGTTTCAAACGACGGGTTACTGTCTGACTCAAAGTTTAGGTTCATGTTTGACCTAGTTCAAACGACGGATTCATGTCTGACTCGAAGTTTATATTCATGTTTGACCTGGTTTCAAACAACGGGTTCATGTCTGACTCGAAGTTTAGGTTCATGTTTGACCTGGTTTCAAACAACGGGTTCATGTCTGACTCGAAGTTTAGGTTCATGTTTGACCAGGTTTCAAGCGAAGGGTTCATGTCTGACTCGAAGTTTAGGTTCATGTTTGACATGGTTTTAAACGACGGGTTCATGTCTGACTTGATGTTTAGGTTCATGTTTGACCTGGTTTCAAACAACGGGTTCATGACTGACTCGAAGTTTAGGTTCATGTTTGACCTGGTTTCAAAAAACGGGTTCATGTCTGACTCAAATTTAGGTTCATGTTTGACTTGAGTTCAAACAACGGGTTCATGTCTGACTCGAAGTTTAGGTTCATGTTTGACCTGGTTTCAAACAACGGGTTCATGTCTGACTCGATGTTTAGGTTCATGTTTGACCTGGTTTCGAACAACGGGTTCATGTTTGACTCGAAGTTTAGGTTCATGTTTGACCTGGTTTCAAACAACGGGTTCATGTCTGACTCGAAGTTTAGGTTCATGTTTGACCTGGTTTCAAACAACGGGTTCATGTCTGACTCGAAGTTTAGGTTCATGTTTGACCTGGTTTCAAGCGACGGGTTCATGTCTGACTCGAAGTTTAGGTTCATGTTTGACATGGTTTCAAACGACGGGTTCATGTCTGACTTGATGTTTAGGTTCATGTTTGACCTGGTTTCAAACAACGGGTTCATGACTGACTCGAAGTTTAGGTTCATGTTTGACCTGGTTTCAAAAAACGGGTTCATGTCTGACTCGAAGTTTAGGTTCATGTTTGACTTGAGTTAAACAACGGGTTCATGTCTGACTCGAAGTTTAGGTTCATGTTTGACCTGGTTTCAAACAACGGGTTCATGTCTGACTCGATGTTTAGGTTCATGTTTGACCTGGTTTCGAACAACGGGTTCATGTATGACTCGAAGTTTAGGTTCATGTTTGACCTGGTTTCAAACGAAGGGTTCATGTCTGACTCGAAGTTTAGGTTCATGTTTGACATGGTTTCAGATGACGGGTTCATATCTGACTCAAAGTTTAGGTTCATGTTCGACCTGGTTCAATGACCTAGTTTCAAACAATGGGTTCATCTCTGACTCGAAGTTTAGGTTCATGTGTGACCAGGTTTCAAACGACGGGTTCATGTCTGACTTGATGTTTAGGTTCATGTTTGACTGGTTTCAAACAACGGGTTCATGTCTGACTCGTAGTTTAGGTTCATGTTTGACCTGGTTTCAAACAATGGGTTCATGTCTGACTCGAAATTTAGGTTCATGTTTGACCTAGTTTCAAACGACGGGTTCATGTCTGACTCGAAGTTTAGGATCATGTTTGACCTGGTTTCAAACAACGGGTTCATGTCTGACTCGAAGTTTAGGTCCATGTTTGACCTAGTTTCAAACGTCGGGTTCATGTCTGACTCGATGTTTAGGTTCATGTTTGACCTGGTTTCAAACAACGGGTTCATGTCTGACTCAAACTTTAGGTTCATGTTTGACCTGGTTTCAAACAACGGGTTCATGTCTGATTCGAAGTTTAGGTTCATGTTTGACCTCGTTTTAAACAACGGGTTCATGTCTGACTCGAAGTTTAGGTTCATATTTGACCTGGTTTCAAATGACGGGTTCATGTATGACTCGAGGTTTAGGTTCATGTTTGACATGGTTTCAAACGACGGGTTACTGTCTGACTCAAAGTTTAGGTTCATGTTTGACCTAGTTCAAACGACGGATTCATGTCTGACTCGAAGTTTATATTCATGTTTGACCTGGTTTCAAACAACGGGTTCATGTCTGACTCGAAGTTTAGGTTCATGTTTGACCTGGTTTCAAACAACGGGTTCATGTCTGACTCGAAGTTTAGGTTCATGTTTGACCAGGTTTCAAGCGAAGGGTTCATGTCTGAGTCGAAGTTTAGGTTCATGTTTGACTTGAGTTCAAACAACGGGTTCATGTCTGACTCGAAGTTTAGGTTCATGTTTGACCTGGTTTCAAACAACGGGTTCATGTCTGACTCGATGTTTAGGTTCATGTTTGACCTGGTTTCGAACAACGGGTTCATGTTTGACTCGAAGTTTAGGTTCATGTTTGACCTGGCTTCAAACAACGGGTTCATGTCTGACTCGAAGTTTAGGTTCATGTTTGACCTGGTTTCAAACAACGGGTTCATGTCTGACTCGAAGTTTAGGTTCATGTTTGACCTAGTTTCAAACGACGGGTTCATGTCTGACTCGAAGTTTAGGATCATGTTTGACCTGGTTTCAAACAACGGGTTCATGTCTGACTCGAAGTTTAGGTCCATGTTTGACCTAGTTTCAAACGTGGGGTTCATGTCTGACTCGATGTTTAGGTTCATGTTTGACCTGGTTTCAAACAACGGGTTCATGTCTGACTCAAACTTTAGGTTCATGTTTGACCTGGTTTCAAACAACGGGTTCATGTCTGATTCGAAGTTTAGGTTCATGTTTGACCTCGTTTTAAACAACGGGTTCATGTCTGACTCGAAGTTTAGGTTCATATTTGACCTGGTTTCAAATGACGGGTTCATGTATGACTCGAGGTTTAGGTTCATGTTTGACATGGTTTCAAACGACGGGTTACTGTCTGACCCAAAGTTTAGGTTCATGTTTGACCTAGTTCAAACGACGGATTCATGTCTGACTCGAAGTTTATATTCATGTTTGACCTGGTTTCAAACAACGGGTTCATGTCTGACTCGAAGTTTAGGTTCATGTTTGACCTGGTTTCAAACAACGGGTTCATGTCTGACTCGAAGTTTAGGTTCATGTTTGACCAGGTTTCAAGCGAAGGGTTCATGTCTGACTCGAAGTTTAGGTTCATGTTTGACATGGTTTCAAACGACGGGTTCATGTCTGACTTGATGTTTAGGTTCATGTTTGACCTGGTTTCAAACAACGGGTTCATGACTGACTCGAAGTTTAGGTTCATGTTTGACCTGGTTTCAAAAAACGGGTTCATGTCTGACTCAAATTTAGGTTCATGTTTGACTTGAGTTCAAACAACGGGTTCATGTCTGACTCGAAGTTTAGGTTCATGTTTGACCTGGTTTCAAACAACGGGTTCATGTCTGACTCGATGTTTAGGTTCATGTTTGACCTGGTTTCGAACAACGGGTTCATGTTTGACTCGAAGTTTAGGTTCATGTTTGACCTGGTTTCAAACAACGGGTTCATGTCTGACTCGAAGTTTAGGTTCATGTTTGACCTGGTTTCAAACAACGGGTTCATGTCTGACTCGAAGTTTAGGTTCATGTTTGACCTGGTTTCGAACGACGGGTTCATGTCAAACTCGATGTTTAGGATCATGTTTGACCTAGTTTCAAACAACGGGTTCATGTCTGACTCGAAGTTTAGGTTCATGTTTGACCTGGTTTCAAATGACGGGTTCATGTCTGACTTGATGTTTAGGTTCATGTTTGACCTGGTTTCAAACAACGGGTTCATGTCTGACTCGAAGTTTAGGTTCATGTTTGACCTAGTTTCAAACAACGGGTTCATGTCTGACTCGAAGTTTAGGTTAATGTTTGACCTGGTTTCAAGCAACGGGTTCATGTCTGACTCGAAGTTTAGGTTCATGTTTGACCTGGTTTCAAACAAAGGGTTCATGTCTGACTCGATGTTTAGGTTCATGTTTGACATGGTTTCAGATGACGGGTTCATATCTGACTCAAAGTTTAGGTTCATGTTCGACCTGGTTTCAAACAACGGGTTCATGTCTGACTCGAAGTTTAGGTCCATGTTTGACCTAGTTTCAAACGTCGGGTTCATGTCTGACTCGATGTTTAGGTTCATGTTTGACCTGGTTTCAAACAACGGGTTCATGTCTGACTCAAACTTTAGGTTCATGTTTGACCTGGTTTCAAACAACGGGTTCATGTCTGATTCGAAGTTTAGGTTCATGTTTGACCTCGTTTTAAACAACGGGTTCATGTCTGACTCGAAGTTTAGGTTCATATTTGACCTGGTTTCAAATGACGGGTTCATGTATGACTCTAGGTTTAGGTTCATGTTTGACATGGTTTCAAACAACGGGTTCATGTCTGACTCAAAGTTTAGGTTCATGTTTGACCTGGTTTCAAACAACGGGTTCATGTCTGACTCGAAGTTTAGGTTCATGTTTGACCTGGTTTCAAACAACGGGTTCATGTCTGACTCGAAGTTTAGGTTCATGTTTGACTTGTTTCTAATGATGGGTTCATGTCAAACTCGATGTTTAGGATCATGTTTGACCTGGTTTCAAACAACGGGTTCATGTCTGACTCGAAGTTTAGGTTCATGTTTGACCTGGTTTCAAACGACGGGTTCATGTCTGACTTGATGTTTAGGTTCATGTTTGACCTGGTTTCAAACAACGGGTTCATGTCTGACTCGAAGTTTAGGTTCATGTTTGACCTAGTTTCAAACAACGGGTTCATGTCTGACTCGAAGTTTAGGTTCATGTTTGACCTGGTTTCAAACGAAGGGTTCATGTCTGACTCGAAGTTTAGGTTCATATTTGACCTGGTTTCAAATGACGGGTTCATGTATGACTCGAGGTTTAGGTTCATGTTTGACATGGTTTCAAACGACGGGTTACTGTCTGACTCAAAGTTTAGGTTCATGTTTGACCTAGTTCAAACGACGGATTCATGTCTGACTCGAAGTTTATATTCATGTTTGACCTGGTTTCAAACAACGGGTTCATGTCTGACTCGAAGTTTAGGTTCATGTTTGACCTGGTTTCAAACAACGGGTTCATGTCTGACTCGAAGTTTAGGTTCATGTTTGACCAGGTTTCAAGCGAAGGGTTCATGTCTGACTCGAAGTTTAGGTTCATGTTTGACATGGTTTCAAACGACGGGTTCATGTCTGACTTGATGTTTAGGTTCATGTTTGACCTGGTTTCAAACAACGGGTTCATGACTGACTCGAAGTTTAGGTTCATGTTTGACCTGGTTTCAAAAAACGGGTTCATGTCTGACTCAAATTTAGGTTCATGTTTGACTTGAGTTCAAACAACGGGTTCATGTCTGACTCGAAGTTTAGGTTCATGTTTGACCTGGTTTCAAACAACGGGTTCATGTCTGACTCGATGTTTAGGTTCATGTTTGACCTGGTTTCGAACAACGGGTTCATGTTTGACTCGAAGTTTAGGTTCATGTTTGACCTGGTTTCAAACAACGGGTTCATGTCTGACTCGAAGTTTAGGTTCATGTTTGACCTGGTTTCAAACAACGGGTTCATGTCTGACTCGAAGTTTAGGTTCATGTTTGACCTGGTTTCGAACGACGGGTTCATGTCAAACTCGATGTTTAGGATCATGTTTGACCTAGTTTCAAACAACGGGTTCATGTCTGACTTGAAGTTTAGGTTCATGTTTGACCTGGTTTCAAATGACGGGTTCATGTCTGACTTGATGTTTAGGTTCATGTTTGACCTGGTTTCAAACAACGGGTTCATGTCTGACTCGAAGTTTAGGTTCATGTTTGACCTAGTTTCAAACAACGGGTTCATGTCTGACTCGAAGTTTAGGTTAATGTTTGACCTGGTTTCAAGCAACGGGTTCATGTCTGACTCGAAGTTTAGGTTCATGTTTGACCTGGTTTCAAACAAAGGGTTCATGTCTGACTCGAAGTTTAGGTTCATGTTTGACATGGTTTCAGATGACGGGTTCATATCTGACTCAAAGTTTAGGTTCATGTTCGAGCTAGTTCAATGACCTAGTTTCAAACAATGGGTTCATCTCTGACTCGAAGTTTAGGTTCATGTGTGACCTGCTTTCAAACGACGGGTTCATTTCTGACTTGATGTTTGGGTTCATGTTTGACTAGTTTCAAACAACGGGTTCATGTCTGACTCGTAGTTTAGGTTCATGTTTGACCTGGTTTCAAACAATGGGTTCATGTCTGAGTCAAAATTTAGGTTCATGTTTGACCTAGTTTCAAACGACGGGTTCATGTCTGACTCGAAGTTTAGGATCATGTTTGACCTGGTTTCAAACAACGGGTTCATGTCTGACTCGAAGTTTAGGTCCATGTTTGACCTAGTTTCAAACGTCGGGTTCATGTCTGACTCGATGTTTAGGTTCATGTTTGACCTGGTTTCAAACAACGGGTTCATGTCTGACTCAAACTTTAGGTTCATGTTTGACCTGGTTTCAAACAACGGGTTCATGTCTGATTCGAAGTTTAGGTTCATGTTTGACCTCGTTTTAAACAACGGGTTCATGTCTGACTCGAAGTTTAGGTTCATATTTGACCTGGTTTCAAATGACGGGTTCATGTATGACTCTAGGTTTAGGTTCATGTTTGACATGGTTTCAAACAACGGGTTCATGTCTGACTCAAAGTTTAGGTTCATGTTTGACCTGGTTTCAAACAACGGGTTCATGTCTGACTCGAAGTTTAGGTTCATGTTTGACCTGGTTTCAAACAACGGGTTCATGTCTGACTCGAAGTTTAGGTTCATGTTTGACTTGTTTCTAATGATGGGTTCATGTCAAACTCGATGTTTAGGATCATGTTTGACCTGGTTTCAAACAACGGGTTCATGTCTGACTCGAAGTTTAGGTTCATGTTTGACCTGGTTTCAAACGACGGGTTCATGTCTGACTTGATGTTTAGGTTCATGTTTGACCTGGTTTCAAACAACGGGTTCATGTCTGACTCGAAGTTTAGGTTCATGTTTGACCTAGTTTCAAACAACGGGTTCATGTCTGACTCGAAGTTTAGGTTCATGTTTGACCTGGTTTCAAACGAAGGGTTCATGTCTGACTCGAAGTTTAGGTTCATGTTTGACCTAGTTTCAAACGACGGGTTCATGTCTGACTCGAAGTTTAGGATCATGTTTGACCTGGTTTCAAACAACGGGTTCATGTCTGACTCGAAGTTTAGGTCCATGTTTGACCTAGTTTCAAACGTCGGGTTCATGTCTGACTCGATGTTTAGGTTCATGTTTGACCTGGTTTCAAACAACGGGTTCATGTCTGACTCAAACTTTAGGTTCATGTTTGACCTGGTTTCAAACAACGGGTTCATGTCTGATTCGAAGTTTAGGTTCATGTTTGACCTCGTTTTAAACAACGGGTTCATGTCTGACTCGAAGTTTAGGTTCATATTTGACCTGGTTTCAAATGACGGGTTCATGTATGACTCGAGGTTTAGGTTCATGTTTGACATGGTTTCAAACGACGGGTTACTGTCTGACTCAAAGTTTAGGTTCATGTTTGACCTAGTTCAAACGACGGATTCATGTCTGACTCGAAGTTTATATTCATGTTTGACCTGGTTTCAAACAACGGGTTCATGTCTGACTCGAAGTTTAGGTTCATGTTTGACCTGGTTTCAAACAACGGGTTCATGTCTGACTCGAAGTTTAGGTTCATGTTTGACCAGGTTTCAAGCGAAGGGTTCATGTCTGAGTCGAAGTTTAGGTTCATGTTTGACTTGAGTTTAAACAACGGGTTCATGTCTGACTCGAAGTTTAGGTTCATGTTTGACCTGGTTTCAAACAACGGGTTCATGTCTGACTCGATGTTTAGGTTCATGTTTGACCTGGTTTCGAACAACGGGTTCATGTTTGACTCGAAGTTTAGGTTCATGTTTGACCTGGCTTCAAACAACGGGTTCATGTCTGACTCGAAGTTTAGGTTCATGTTTGACCTGGTTTCAAACAACGGGTTCATGTCTGACTCGAAGTTTAGGTTCATGTTTGACCTAGTTTCAAACGACGGGTTCATGTCTGACTCGAAGTTTAGGATCATGTTTGACCTGGTTTCAAACAACGGGTTCATGTCTGACTCGAAGTTTAGGTCCATGTTTGACCTAGTTTCAAACGTGGGGTTCATGTCTGACTCGATGTTTAGGTTCATGTTTGACCTGGTTTCAAACAACGGGTTCATGTCTGACTCAAACTTTAGGTTCATGTTTGACCTGGTTTCAAACAACGGGTTCATGTCTGATTCGAAGTTTAGGTTCATGTTTGACCTCGTTTTAAACAACGGGTTCATGTCTGACTCGAAGTTTAGGTTCATATTTGACCTGGTTTCAAATGACGGGTTCATGTATGACTCGAGGTTTAGGTTCATGTTTGACATGGTTTCAAACGACGGGTTACTGTCTGACCCAAAGTTTAGGTTCATGTTTGACCTAGTTCAAACGACGGATTCATGTCTGACTCGAAGTTTATATTCATGTTTGACCTGGTTTCAAACAACGGGTTCATGTCTGACTCGAAGTTTAGGTTCATGTTTGACCTGGTTTCAAACAACGGGTTCATGTCTGACTCGAAGTTTAGGTTCATGTTTGACCAGGTTTCAAGCGAAGGGTTCATGTCTGACTCGAAGTTTAGGTTCATGTTTGACATGGTTTCAAACGACGGGTTCATGTCTGACTTGATGTTTAGGTTCATGTTTGACCTGGTTTCAAACAACGGGTTCATGACTGACTCGAAGTTTAGGTTCATGTTTGACCTGGTTTCAAAAAACGGGTTCATGTCTGACTCAAATTTAGGTTCATGTTTGACTTGAGTTCAAACAACGGGTTCATGTCTGACTCGAAGTTTAGGTTCATGTTTGACCTGGTTTCAAACAACGGGTTCATGTCTGACTCGATGTTTAGGTTCATGTTTGACCTGGTTTCGAACAACGGGTTCATGTTTGACTCGAAGTTTAGGTTCATGTTTGACCTGGTTTCAAACAACGGGTTCATGTCTGACTCGAAGTTTAGGTTCATGTTTGACCTGGTTTCAAACAACGGGTTCATGTCTGACTCGAAGTTTAGGTTCATGTTTGACCTGGTTTCGAACGACGGGTTCATGTCAAACTCGATGTTTAGGATCATGTTTGACCTAGTTTCAAACAACGGGTTCATGTCTGACTCGAAGTTTAGGTTCATGTTTGACCTGGTTTCAAATGACGGGTTCATGTCTGACTTGATGTTTAGGTTCATGTTTGACCTGGTTTCAAACAACGGGTTCATGTCTGACTCGAAGTTTAGGTTCATGTTTGACCTAGTTTCAAACAACGGGTTCATGTCTGACTCGAAGTTTAGGTTAATGTTTGACCTGGTTTCAAGCAACGGGTTCATGTCTGACTCGAAGTTTAGGTTCATGTTTGACCTGGTTTCAAACAAAGGGTTCATGTCTGACTCGATGTTTAGGTTCATGTTTGACATGGTTTCAGATGACGGGTTCATATCTGACTCAAAGTTTAGGTTCATGTTCGACCTGGTTTCAAACAACGGGTTCATGTCTGACTCGAAGTTTAGGTCCATGTTTGACCTAGTTTCAAACGTCGGGTTCATGTCTGACTCGATGTTTAGGTTCATGTTTGACCTGGTTTCAAACAACGGGTTCATGTCTGACTCAAACTTTAGGTTCATGTTTGACCTGGTTTCAAACAACGGGTTCATGTCTGATTCGAAGTTTAGGTTCATGTTTGACCTCGTTTTAAACAACGGGTTCATGTCTGACTCGAAGTTTAGGTTCATATTTGACCTGGTTTCAAATGACGGGTTCATGTATGACTCTAGGTTTAGGTTCATGTTTGACATGGTTTCAAACAACGGGTTCATGTCTGACTCAAAGTTTAGGTTCATGTTTGACCTGGTTTCAAACAGCGGGTTCATGTCTGACTCGAAGTTTAGGTTCATGTTTGACCTGGTTTCAAACAACGGGTTCATGTCTGACTCGAAGTTTAGGTTCATGTTTGACTTGTTTCTAATGATGGGTTCATGTCAAACTCGATGTTTAGGATCATGTTTGACCTGGTTTCAAACAACGGGTTCATGTCTGACTCGAAGTTTAGGTTCATGTTTGACCTGGTTTCAAACGACGGGTTCATGTCTGACTTGATGTTTAGGTTCATGTTTGACCTGGTTTCAAACAACGGGTTCATGTCTGACTCGAAGTTTAGGTTCATGTTTGACCTAGTTTCAAACAACGGGTTCATGTCTGACTCGAAGTTTAGGTTCATGTTTGACCTGGTTTCAAACGAAGGGTTCATGTCTGACTCGAAGTTTAGGTTCATATTTGACCTGGTTTCAAATGACGGGTTCATGTATGACTCGAGGTTTAGGTTCATGTTTGACATGGTTTCAAACGACGGGTTACTGTCTGACTCAAAGTTTAGGTTCATGTTTGACCTAGTTCAAACGACGGATTCATGTCTGACTCGAAGTTTATATTCATGTTTGACCTGGTTTCAAACAACGGGTTCATGTCTGACTCGAAGTTTAGGTTCATGTTTGACCTGGTTTCAAACAACGGGTTCATGTCTGACTCGAAGTTTAGGTTCATGTTTGACCAGGTTTCAAGCGAAGGGTTCATGTCTGACTCGAAGTTTAGGTTCATGTTTGACATGGTTTCAAACGACGGGTTCATGTCTGACTTGATGTTTAGGTTCATGTTTGACCTGGTTTCAAACAACGGGTTCATGACTGACTCGAAGTTTAGGTTCATGTTTGACCTGGTTTCAAAAAACGGGTTCATGTCTGACTCAAATTTAGGTTCATGTTTGACTTGAGTTCAAACAACGGGTTCATGTCTGACTCGAAGTTTAGGTTCATGTTTGACCTGGTTTCAAACAACGGGTTCATGTCTGACTCGATGTTTAGGTTCATGTTTGACCTGGTTTCGAACAACGGGTTCATGTTTGACTCGAAGTTTAGGTTCATGTTTGACCTGGTTTCAAACAACGGGTTCATGTCTGACTCGAAGTTTAGGTTCATGTTTGACCTGGTTTCAAACAACGGGTTCATGTCTGACTCGAAGTTTAGGTTCATGTTTGACCTGGTTTCGAACGACGGGTTCATGTCAAACTCGATGTTTAGGATCATGTTTGACCTAGTTTCAAACAACGGGTTCATGTCTGACTTGAAGTTTAGGTTCATGTTTGACCTGGTTTCAAATGACGGGTTCATGTCTGACTTGATGTTTAGGTTCATGTTTGACCTGGTTTCAAACAACGGGTTCATGTCTGACTCGAAGTTTAGGTTCATGTTTGACCTAGTTTCAAACAACGGGTTCATGTCTGACTCGAAGTTTAGGTTAATGTTTGACCTGGTTTCAAGCAACGGGTTCATGTCTGACTCGAAGTTTAGGTTCATGTTTGACCTGGTTTCAAACAAAGGGTTCATGTCTGACTCGAAGTTTAGGTTCATGTTTGACATGGTTTCAGATGACGGGTTCATATCTGACTCAAAGTTTAGGTTCATGTTCGAGCTAGTTCAATGACCTAGTTTCAAACAATGGGTTCATCTCTGACTCGAAGTTTAGGTTCATGTGTGACCTGCTTTCAAACAACGGGTTCATTTCTGACTTGATGTTTAGGTTCATGTTTGACTAGTTTCAAACAACGGGTTCATGTCTGACTCGTAGTTTAGGTTCATGTTTGACCTGGTTTCAAACAATGGGTTCATGTCTGAGTCAAAATTTAGGTTCATGTTTGACCTAGTTTCAAACGACGGGTTCATGTCTGACTCGAAGTTTAGGATCATGTTTGACCTGGTTTCAAACAACGGGTTCATGTCTGACTCGAAGTTTAGGTCCATGTTTGACCTAGTTTCAAACGTCGGGTTCATGTCTGACTCGATGTTTAGGTTCATGTTTGACCTGGTTTCAAACAACGGGTTCATGTCTGACTCAAACTTTAGGTTCATGTTTGACCTGGTTTCAAACAACGGGTTCATGTCTGATTCGAAGTTTAGGTTCATGTTTGACCTCGTTTTAAACAACGGGTTCATGTCTGACTCGAAGTTTAGGTTCATATTTGACCTGGTTTCAAATGACGGGTTCATGTATGACTCTAGGTTTAGGTTCATGTTTGACATGGTTTCAAACAACGGGTTCATGTCTGACTCAAAGTTTAGGTTCATGTTTGACCTGGTTTCAAACAACGGGTTCATGTCTGACTCGAAGTTTAGGTTCATGTTTGACCTGGTTTCAAACAACGGGTTCATGTCTGACTCGAAGTTTAGGTTCATGTTTGACTTGTTTCTAATGATGGGTTCATGTCAAACTCGATGTTTAGGATCATGTTTGACCTGGTTTCAAACAACGGGTTCATGTCTGACTCGAAGTTTAGGTTCATGTTTGACCTGGTTTCAAACGACGGGTTCATGTCTGACTTGATGTTTAGGTTCATGTTTGACCTGGTTTCAAACAACGGGTTCATGTCTGACTCGAAGTTTAGGTTCATGTTTGACCTAGTTTCAAACAACGGGTTCATGTCTGACTCGAAGTTTAGGTTCATGTTTGACCTGGTTTCAAACGAAGGGTTCATGTCTGACTCGAAGTTTAGGTTCATATTTGACCTGGTTTCAAATGACGGGTTCATGTATGACTCGAGGTTTAGGTTCATGTTTGACATGGTTTCAAACGACGGGTTACTGTCTGACTCAAAGTTTAGGTTCATGTTTGACCTAGTTCAAACGACGGATTCATGTCTGACTCGAAGTTTATATTCATGTTTGACCTGGTTTCAAACAACGGGTTCATGTCTGACTCGAAGTTTAGGTTCATGTTTGACCTGGTTTCAAACAACGGGTTCATGTCTGACTCGAAGTTTAGGTTCATGTTTGACCAGGTTTCAAGCGAAGGGTTCATGTCTGACTCGAAGTTTAGGTTCATGTTTGACATGGTTTCAAACGACGGGTTCATGTCTGACTTGATGTTTAGGTTCATGTTTGACCTGGTTTCAAACAACGGGTTCATGACTGACTCGAAGTTTAGGTTCATGTTTGACCTGGTTTCAAAAAACGGGTTCATGTCTGACTCAAATTTAGGTTCATGTTTGACTTGAGTTCAAACAACGGGTTCATGTCTGACTCGAAGTTTAGGTTCATGTTTGACCTGGTTTCAAACAACGGGTTCATGTCTGACTCGATGTTTAGGTTCATGTTTGACCTGGTTTCGAACAACGGGTTCATGTTTGACTCGAAGTTTAGGTTCATGTTTGACCTGGTTTCAAACAACGGGTTCATGTCTGACTCGAAGTTTAGGTTCATGTTTGACCTGGTTTCAAACAACGGGTTCATGTCTGACTCGAAGTTTAGGTTCATGTTTGACCTGGTTTCGAACGACGGGTTCATGTCAAACTCGATGTTTAGGATCATGTTTGACCTAGTTTCAAACAACGGGTTCATGTCTGACTTGAAGTTTAGGTTCATGTTTGACCTGGTTTCAAATGACGGGTTCATGTCTGACTTGATGTTTAGGTTCATGTTTGACCTGGTTTCAAACAACGGGTTCATGTCTGACTCGAAGTTTAGGTTCATGTTTGACCTAGTTTCAAACAACGGGTTCATGTCTGACTCGAAGTTTAGGTTAATGTTTGACCTGGTTTCAAGCAACGGGTTCATGTCTGACTCGAAGTTTAGGTTCATGTTTGACCTGGTTTCAAACAAAGGGTTCATGTCTGACTCGAAGTTTAGGTTCATGTTTGACATGGTTTCAGATGACGGGTTCATATCTGACTCAAAGTTTAGGTTCATGTTCGAGCTAGTTCAATGACCTAGTTTCAAACAATGGGTTCATCTCTGACTCGAAGTTTAGGTTCATGTGTGACCTGCTTTCAAACGACGGGTTCATTTCTGACTTGATGTTTAGGTTCATGTTTGACTAGTTTCAAACAACGGGTTCATGTCTGACTCGTAGTTTAGGTTCATGTTTGACCTGGTTTCAAACAATGGGTTCATGTCTGAGTCAAAATTTAGGTTCATGTTTGACCTAGTTTCAAACGACGGGTTCATGTCTGACTCGAAGTTTAGGATCATGTTTGACCTGGTTTCAAACAACGGGTTCATGTCTGACTCGAAGTTTAGGTCCATGTTTGACCTAGTTTCAAACGTCGGGTTCATGTCTGACTCGATGTTTAGGTTCATGTTTGACCTGGTTTCAAACAACGGGTTCATGTCTGACTCAAACTTTAGGTTCATGTTTGACCTGGTTTCAAACAACGGGTTCATGTCTGATTCGAAGTTTAGGTTCATGTTTGACCTCGTTTTAAACAACGGGTTCATGTCTGACTCGAAGTTTAGGTTCATATTTGACCTGGTTTCAAATGACGGGTTCATGTATGACTCTAGGTTTAGGTTCATGTTTGACATGGTTTCAAACAACGGGTTCATGTCTGACTCAAAGTTTAGGTTCATGTTTGACCTGGTTTCAAACAACGGGTTCATGTCTGACTCGAAGTTTAGGTTCATGTTTGACCTGGTTTCAAACAACGGGTTCATGTCTGACTCGAAGTTTAGGTTCATGTTTGACTTGTTTCTAATGATGGGTTCATGTCAAACTCGATGTTTAGGATCATGTTTGACCTGGTTTCAAACAACGGGTTCATGTCTGACTCGAAGTTTAGGTTCATGTTTGACCTGGTTTCAAACGACGGGTTCATGTCTGACTTGATGTTTAGGTTCATGTTTGACCTGGTTTCAAACAACGGGTTCATGTCTGACTCGAAGTTTAGGTTCATGTTTGACCTAGTTTCAAACAACGGGTTCATGTCTGACTCGAAGTTTAGGTTCATGTTTGACCTGGTTTCAAACGAAGGGTTCATGTCTGACTCGAAGTTTAGGTTCATATTTTACCTGGTTTCAAATGACGGGTTCATGTATGACTCGAGGTTTAGGTTCATGTATGACATGGTTTCAAACGACGGGTTACTGTCTGACTCAAAGTTTAGGTTCATGTTTGACCTAGTTCAAACGACGGATTCATGTCTGACTCGAAGTTTATATTCATGTTTGACCTGGTTTCAAACAACGGGTTCATGTCTGACTCGAAGTTTAGGTTCATGTTTGACCTGGTTTCAAACAACGGGTTCATGTCTGACTCGAAGTTTAGGTTCATGTTTGACCAGGTTTCAAGCGAAGGGTTCATGTCTGACTCGAAGTTTAGGTTCATGTTTGACATGGTTTCAAACGACGGGTTCATGTCTGACTTGATGTTTAGGTTCATGTTTGACCTGGTTTCAAACAACGGGTTCATGACTGACTCGAAGTTTAGGTTCATGTTTGACCTGGTTTCAAAAAACGGGTTCATGTCTGACTCAAATTTAGGTTCATGTTTGACTTGAGTTCAAACAACGGGTTCATGTCTGACTCGAAGTTTAGGTTCATGTTTGACCTGGTTTCAAACAACGGGTTCATGTCTGACTCGATGTTTAGGTTCATGTTTGACCTGGTTTCGAACAACGGGTTCATGTTTGACTCGAAGTTTAGGTTCATGTTTGACCTGGTTTCAAACAACGGGTTCATGTCTGACTCGAAGTTTAGGTTCATGTTTGACCTGGTTTCAAACAACGGGTTCATGTCTGACTCGAAGTTTAGGTTCATGTTTGACCTGGTTTCGAACGACGGGTTCATGTCAAACTCGATGTTTAGGATCATGTTTGACCTAGTTTCAAACAACGGGTTCATGTCTGACTTGAAGTTTAGGTTCATGTTTGACCTGGTTTCAAATGACGGGTTCATGTCTGACTTGATGTTTAGGTTCATGTTTGACCTGGTTTCAAACAACGGGTTCATGTCTGACTCGAAGTTTAGGTTCATGTTTGACCTAGTTTCAAACAACGGGTTCATGTCTGACTCGAAGTTTAGGTTAATGTTTGACCTGGTTTCAAGCAACGGGTTCATGTCTGACTCGAAGTTTAGGTTCATGTTTGACCTGGTTTCAAACAAAGGGTTCATGTCTGACTCGAAGTTTAGGTTCATGTTTGACATGGTTTCAGATGACGGGTTCATATCTGACTCAAAGTTTAGGTTCATGTTCGAGCTAGTTCAATGACCTAGTTTCAAACAATGGGTTCATCTCTGACTCGAAGTTTAGGTTCATGTGTGACCTGGTTTCAAACGACGGGTTCATTTCTGACTTGATGTTTAGGTTCATGTTTGACTAGTTTCAAACAACGGGTTCATGTCTGACTCGTAGTTTAGGTTCATGTTTGACCTGGTTTCAAACAATGGGTTCATGTCTGACTCGAAATTTAGGTTCATGTTTGACCTAGTTTCAAACGACGGGTTCATGTCTAACTCGAAGTTTAGGATCATGTTTGACCTGGTTTCAAACAACGGGTTCATGTCTGACTCGAAGTTTAGGTCCATGTTTGACCTAGTTTCAAACGTCGGGTTCATGTCTGACTCGATGTTTAGGTTCATGTTTGACCTGGTTTCAAACAACGGGTTCATGTCTGACTCAAACTTTAGGTTCATGTTTGACCTGGTTTCAAACAACGGGTTCATGTCTGATTCGAAGTTTAGGTTCATGTTTGACCTCGTTTTAAACAACGGGTTCATGTCTGACTCGAAGTTTAGGTTCATATTTGACCTGGTTTCAAATGACGGGTTCATGTATGACTCTAGGTTTAGGTTCATGTTTGACATGGTTTCAAACAACGGGTTCATGTCTGACTCAAAGTTTAGGTTCATGTTTGACCTGGTTTCAAACAACGGGTTCATGTCTGACTCGAAGTTTAGGTTCATGTTTGACCTGGTTTCAAACAACGGGTTCATGTCTGACTCGAAGTTTAGGTTCATGTTTGACTTGTTTCTAATGATGGGTTCATGTCAAACTCGATGTTTAAGATCATGTTTGACCTGGTTTCAAACAACGGGTTCATGTCTGACTCGAAGTTTAGGTTCATGTTTGACCTGGTTTCAAACGACGGGTTCATGTCTGACTTGATGTTTAGGTTCATGTTTGACCTGGTTTCAAACAACGGGTTCATGTCTGACTCGAAGTTTAGGTTCATGTTTGACCTAGTTTCAAACAACGGGTTCATGTCTGACTCGAAGTTTAGGTTCATGTTTGACCTGGTTTCAAACGAAGGGTTCATGTCTGACTCGAAGTTTAGGTTCATGTTTGACATGGTTTCAGATGACGGGTTCATATCTGACTCAAAGTTTAGGTTCATGTTCGAGCTAGTTCAATGACCTAGTTTCAAACAATGGGTTCATCTCTGACTCGAAGTTTAGGTTCATGTGTGACCTGGTTTCAAACGACGGGTTCATGTCTGACTTGATGTTTAGGTTCATGTTTGACATGGTTTCAAACAACGGGTTCATGTCTGACTCAAAGTTTAGGTTCATGTTTGACCTGGTTTCAAACAACGGGTTCATGTCTGACTCGAAGTTTAGGTTCATGTTTGACCTGGTTTCAAACAACGGGTTCATGTCTGACTCGAAGTTTAGGTTCATGTTTGACCTGTTTCTAATGATGGGTTCATGTCAAACTCGATGTTTAGGATCATGTTTGACCTGGTTTCAAACAACGGGTTCATGTCTGACTCGAAGTTTAGGTTCATGTTTGACCTGGTTTCAAACGACGGGTTCATGTCTGACTTGATGTTTAGGTTCATGTTTGACTGGTTTCAAACAACGGGTTTATGTCTGACTCGTAGTTTAGGTTCATGTTTGACCTGGTTTCAACCAATGGGTTCATGTCTGACTCGAAGTTTAGGTTCATGTTTGACCTGGTTTCAAACAAAGGGTTCATGTCTGACTCGAAGTTTAGGTTCCTGTTTGACATGGTTTCAGATGACGGGTTCATATCTGACTCAATGTTTAGGTTCATGTTTGACCTGGTTCAAACGACGGATTCATGTCTGACTCGAAGTTTATATTCATGTTTGACCTGGTTTCAAACAACGGGTTCATGTCTGACTCGAAGTTTAGGTTCATGTTTGACCTGGTTTCAAACAACGGGTTCATGTCTGACTCGAAGTTTAGGTTCATGTTTGACCTGTTTCTAATGATGGGTTCATGTCAAACTCGATGTTTAGGATCATGTTTGACCTGGTTTCAAACAACGGGTTCATGTCTGACTCGAAGTTTAGGTTCATGTTTGACCTGGTTTCAAACGACGGGTTCATGTCTGACTTGATGTTTAGGTTCATGTTTGACCTGGTTTCAAACGAAGGGTTCATGTCTGACTCGAAGTTTAGGTTCATGTTTGACCTAGTTTCAAACAACGGGTTCATGTCTGACTCGAAGTTTAGGTTCATGTTTGACCTGGTTTCAAAAGAAAGGTTCATGTCTGACTCGAAGTTTAGGTTCATGTTTGACATGGTTTCAGATGACGGGTTCATATCTGACTCAAAGTTTAGGTTCATGTTTGACCTGGTTTCAAACAACGGGTTCATGTCTGATTCGAAGTTTAGGTTCATGTTTGACCTCGTTTTAAACAACGGGTTCATGTCTGACTCGAAGTTTAGGTTCATATTTGACCTGGTTTCAAATGACGGGTTCATGTATGACTCGAGGTTTAGGTTCATGTTTGACATGGTTTCAAACGACGGGTTACTGTCTGACTCAAAGTTTAGGTTCATGTTTGACCTAGTTCAAACGACGGATTCATGTCTGACTCGAAGTTTATATTCATGTTTGACCTGGTTTCAAACAACGGGTTCATGTCTGACTCGAAGTTTAGGTTCATGTTTGACCTGGTTTCAAACAACGGGTTCATGTCTGACTCGAAGTTTAGGTTCATGTTTGACCAGGTTTCAAGCGAAGGGTTCATGTCTGACTCGAAGTTTAGGTTCATGTTTGACATGGTTTCAAACGACGGGTTCATGTCTGACTTGATGTTTAGGTTCATGTTTGACCTGGTTTCAAACAACGGGTTCATGACTGACTCGAAGTTTAGGTTCATGTTTGACCTGGTTTCAAAAAACGGGTTCATGTCTGACTCAAATTTAGGTTCATGTTTGACTTGAGTTCAAACAACGGGTTCATGTCTGACTCGAAGTTTAGGTTCATGTTTGACCTGGTTTCAAACAACGGGTTCATGTCTGACTCGATGTTTAGGTTCATGTTTGACCTGGTTTCGAACAACGGGTTCATGTTTGACTCGAAGTTTAGGTTCATGTTTGACCTGGTTTCAAACAACGGGTTCATGTCTGACTCGAAGTTTAGGTTCATGTTTGACCTGGTTTCAAACAACGGGTTCATGTCTGACTCGAAGTTTAGGTTCATGTTTGACCTGGTTTCGAACGACGGGTTCATGTCAAACTCGATGTTTAGGATCATGTTTGACCTAGTTTCAAACAACGGGTTCATGTCTGACTCGAAGTTTAGGTTCATGTTTGACCTGGTTTCAAATGACGGGTTCATGTCTGACTTGATGTTTAGGTTCATGTTTGACCTGGTTTCAAACAACGGGTTCATGTCTGACTCGAAGTTTAGGTTCATGTTTGACCTAGTTTCAAACAACGGGTTCATGTCTGACTCGAAGTTTAGGTTAATGTTTGACCTGGTTTCAAGCAACGGGTTCATGTCTGACTCGAAGTTTAGGTTCATGTTTGACCTGGTTTCAAACAAAGGGTTCATGTCTGACTCGAAGTTTAGGTTCATGTTTGACATGGTTTCAGATGACGGGTTCATATCTGACTCAAAGTTTAGGTTCATGTTCGAGCTAGTTCAATGACCTAGTTTCAAACAATGGGTTCATCTCTGACTCGAAGTTTAGGTTCATGTGTGACCTGGTTTCAAACGACGGGTTCATTTCTGACTTGATGTTTAGGTTCATGTTTGACTAGTTTCAAACAACGGGTTCATGTCTGACTCGTAGTTTAGGTTCATGTTTGACCTGGTTTCAAACAATGGGTTCATGTCTGACTCAAAATTTAGGTTCATGTTTGACCTAGTTTCAAACGACGGGTTCATGTCTGACTCGAAGTTTAGGATCATGTTTGACCTGGTTTCAAACAACGGGTTCATGTCTGACTCGAAGTTTAGGTCCATGTTTGACCTAGTTTCAAACGTCGGGTTCATGTCTGACTCGATGTTTAGGTTCATGTTTGACCTGGTTTCAAACAACGGGTTCATGTCTGACTCAAACTTTAGGTTCATGTTTGACCTGGTTTCAAACAACGGGTTCATGTCTGATTCGAAGTTTAGGTTCATGTTTGACCTCGTTTTAAACAACGGGTTCATGTCTGACTCGAAGTTTAGGTTCATATTTGACCTGGTTTCAAATGACGGGTTCATGTATGACTCTAGGTTTAGGTTCATGTTTGACATGGTTTCAAACAACGGGTTCATGTCTGACTCAAAGTTTAGGTTCATGTTTGACCTGGTTTCAAACAACGGGTTCATGTCTGACTCGAAGTTTAGGTTCATGTTTGACCTGGTTTCAAACAACGGGTTCATGTCTGACTCGAAGTTTAGGTTCATGTTTGACTTGTTTCTAATGATGGGTTCATGTCAAACTCGATGTTTAGGATCATGTTTGACCTGGTTTCAAACAACGGGTTCATGTCTGACTCGAAGTTTAGGTTCATGTTTGACCTGGTTTCAAACGACGGGTTCATGTCTGACTTGATGTTTAGGTTCATGTTTGACCTGGTTTCAAACAACGGGTTCATGTCTGACTCGAAGTTTAGGTTCATGTTTGACCTAGTTTCAAACAACGAGTTCATGTCTGACTCGAAGTTTAGGTTCATGTTTGACCTGGTTTCAAACGAAGGGTTCATGTCTGACTCGAAGTTTAGGTTCATGTTTGACATGGTTTCAGATGACGGGTTCATATCTGACTCAAAGTTTAGGTTCATGTTCGAGCTAGTTCAATGACCTAGTTTCAAACAATGGGTTCATCTCTGACTCGAAGTTTAGGTTCATGTGTGACCTGGTTTCAAACGACGGGTTCATGTCTGACTTGATGTTTAGGTTCATGTTTGACATGGTTTCAAACAACGGGTTCATGTCTGACTCAAAGTTTAGGTTCATGTTTGACCTGGTTTCAAACAACGGGTTCATGTCTGACTCGAAGTTTAGGTTCATGTTTGACCTGGTTTCAAACAACGGGTTCATGTCTGACTCGAAGTTTAGGTTCATGTTTGACCTGTTTCTAATGATGGGTTCATGTCAAACTCGATGTTTAGGATCATGTTTGACCTGGTTTCAAACAACGGGTTCATGTCTGACTCGAAGTTTAGGTTCATGTTTGACCTGGTTTCAAACGACGGGTTCGTGTCTGACTTGATGTTTAGGTTCAAGTTTGACTGGTTTCAAACAACGGGTTAATGTATGACTCGTAGTTTAGGTTCATGTTTGACCTGGTTTCAAACAATGGGTTCATGTCTGACTCGAAGTTTAGGTTCATGTTTGACCTGGTTTCAAACAAAGGGTTCATGTCTGACTCGAAGTTTAGGTTCCTGTTTGACATGGTTTCAGATGAAGGGTTCATATCTGACTCAATGTTTAGGTTCATGTTTGACCTGGTTCAAACGACGGATTCATGTCTGACTCGAAGTTTATATTCATGTTTGACCTGGTTTCAAACAACGGGTTCATGTCTGACTCGAAGTTTAGGTTCATGTTTGACCTGGTTTCAAACAACGGGTTCATGTCTAACTCGAAGTTTATGTTCATGTTTGACCTGTTTCTAATGATGGGTTCATGTCAAACTCGATGTTTAGGATCATGTTTGACCTGGTTTCAAACAACGGGTTCATGTCTGACTCGAAGTTTAGGTTCATGTTTGACCTGGTTTCAAACGACGGGTTCATGTCTGACTTGATGTTTAGGTTCATGTTTGACCTGGTTTCAAATGAAGGGTTCATGTCTGACTCGAAGTTTAGGTTCATGTTTGACCTAGTTTCAAACAACGGGTTCATGTCTGACTCGAAGTTTAGGTTCATGTTTGACCTGGTTTCAAACGAAGGGTTCATGTCTGACTCGAAGTTTAGGTTCATGTTTGACATGGTTTCAGATGACGGGTTCATATCTGACTCAAAGTTTAGGTTCATGTTCGAGCTAGTTCAATGACCTAGTTTCAAACAATGGGTTCATCTCTGACTCGAAGTTTAGGTTCATGTGTGACCTGGTTTCAAACGACGGGTTCATGTCTGACTTGATGTTTAGGTTCATGTTTGACTGGTTTCAAACAACGGGTTCATGTCTGACTCGTAGTTTAGGTTCATGTTTGACCTGGTTTCAAACGACGGGTTCATGTCTGACTTGATGTTTAGGTTCATGTTTGACTGGTTTCAAACAACGGGTTCATGTCTGACTCGTAGTTTAGGTTCATGTTTGACCTGGTTTCAAACAATGGGTTCATGTCTGACTCGAAGTTTAGGTTCATGTTTGACCTGGTTTCAAACAAAGGGTTCATGTCTGACTCGAAGTTTAGGTTCCTGTTTGACATGGTTTCAGATGACGGGTTCATATCTGACTCAATGTTTAGGTTCATGTTTGACCTGGTTCAAACGACGGATTCATGTCTGACTCGAAGTTTATATTCATGTTTGACCTGGTTTCAAACAACGGGTTCATGTCTGACTCGAAGTTTAGGTTCATGTTTGACCTGGTTTCAAACAACGGGTTCATGTCTGACTCGAAGTTTAGGTTCATGTTTGACCTGTTTCTAATGATGGGTTCATGTCAAACTCGATGTTTAGGATCATGTTTGACCTGGTTTCAAACAACGGGTTCATGTCTGACTCGAAGTTTAGGTTCATGTTTGACCTGGTTTCAAACGACGGGTTCATGTCTGACTTGATGTTTAGGTTCATGTTTGACCTGGTTTCAAACAACGGGTTCATGTCTGACTCGAAGTTTAGGTTCATGTTTGACCTAGTTTCAAACAACGGGATCATGTCTGACTCGAAGTTTAGGTTCATGTTTGACCTGGTTTCAAACGAAGGGTTCATGTCTGACTCGAAGTTTAGGTTCATGTTTGACATGGTTTCAGATGACGGGTTCATATCTGACTCAAAGTTTAGGTTCATGTTCGAGCTAGTTCAATGACCTAGTTTCAAACAATGGGTTCATCTCTGACTCGAAGTTTAGGTTCATGTGTGACCTGGTTTCAAACGACGGGTTCATGTCTGACTTGATGTTTAGGTTCATGTTTGACTGGTTTCAAACAACGGGTTCATGTCTAACTCGTAGTTTAGGTTCATGTTTGACCTGGTTTCAAACAATGGGTTCATGTCTGACTCGAAATTTAGGTTCATGTTTGACCTAGTTTCAAACGACGGGTTCATGTCTGACTCGAAGTTTAGGATCATGTTTGACCTGGTTTCAAACAACGGGTTCATGTCTGACTCGAAGTTTAGGTCCATGTTTGACCTAGTTTCAAACGTCGGGTTCATGTCTGACTCGATGTTTAGGTTCATGTTTGACCTGGTTTCAAACAACGGGTTCATGTCTGACTCAAACTTTAGGTTCATGTTTGACCTGGTTTCAAACAACGGGTTCATGTCTGATTCGAAGTTTAGGTTCATGTTTGACCTCGTTTTAAACAACGGGTTCATGTCTGACTCGAAGTTTAGGTTCATATTTGACCTGGTTTCAAATGACGGGTTCATGTATGACTCTAGGTTTAGGTTCATGTTTGACATGGTTTCAAACAACGGGTTCATGTCTGACTCAAAGTTTAGGTTCATGTTTGACCTGGTTTCAAACAACGGGTTCATGTCTGACTCGAAGTTTAGGTTCATGTTTGACCTGGTTTCAAACAACGGGTTCATGTCTGACTCGAAGTTTAGGTTCATGTTTGACCTGTTTCTAATGATGGGTTCATGTCAAACTCGATGTTTAGGATCATGTTTGACCTTGTTTTAAACAACGGGTTCATGTCTGACTCGAAGTTTAGGTTCATGTTTGACCTGGTTTCAAACGACGGGTTCATGTCTGACTTGATGTTTAGGTTCATGTTTGACCTGGTTTCAAACAACGGGTTCATGTCTGACTCGAAGTTTAGGTTCATGTTTGACCTAGTTTCAAACAACGGGTTCATGTCTGACTCGAAGTTTAGGTTCATGTTTGACCTGGTTTCAAACGAAGGGTTCATGTCTGACTCGAAGTTTAGGTTCATGTTTGACATGGTTTCAGATGACGGTTTCATATCTGACTCAAAGTTTAGGTTCATGTTCGAGCTAGTTCAATGACCTAGTTTCAAACAATGGGTTCATCTCTGACTCGAAGTTTAGGTTCATGTGTGACCTGGTTTCAAACGACGGGTTCATGTCTGACTTGATGTTTAGGTTCATGTTTGACATGGTTTCAAACAACGGGTTCATGTCTGACTCAAAGTTTAGGTTCATGTTTGACCTGGTTTCAAACAACGGGTTCATGTCTGACTCGAAGTTTAGGTTCATGTTTGACCTGGTTTCAAACAACGGGATCATGTCTGACTCGAAGTTTAGGTTCATGTTTGACCTGTTTCAAATGATGGGTTCATGTCAAACTCGATGTTTAGGATCATGTTTGACCTGGTTTCAAACAACGGGTTCATGTCTGACTCGAAGTTTAGGTTCATGTTTGACCTGGTTTCAAACGACGGGTTCATGTCTGACTTGATGTTTAGGTTCATGTTTGACCTGGTTTCAAACAACGGGTTCATGTCTGACTCGAAGTTTAGGTTCATGTTTGACCTAGTTTCAAACAACGGGTTCATGTCTGACTCGAAGTTTAGGTTCATGTTTGACCTGGTTTCAAACGAAGGGTTCATGTCTGACTCGAAGTTTAGGTTCATGTTTGACATGGTTTCAGATGACGGGTTCATATCTGACTCAAAGTTTAGGTTCATGTTCGAGCTAGTTCAATGACCTAGTTTCAAACAATGGGTTCATCTCTGACTCGAAGTTTAGGTTCATGTGTGACCTGGTTTCAAAGGACGGGTTCATGTCTGACTTGATGTTTAGGTTCATGTTTGACTGGTTTCAAACAACGGGTTCATGTCTGACTCGTAGTTTAGGTTCATGTTTGACCTGGTTTCAAACAATGGGTTCATGTCTGACTCGAAATTTAGGTTCATGTTTGACCTAGTTTCAAACGACGGGTTCATGTCTGACTCGAAGTTTAGGATCATGTTTGACCTGGTTTCAAACAACGGGTTCATGTCTGACTCGAAGTTTAGGTCCATGTTTGACCTAGTTTCAAACGTCGGGTTCATGTCTGACTCGATGTTTAGGTTCATGTTTGACCTGGTTTCAAACAACGGGTTCATGTCTGACTCAAACTTTAGGTTCATGTTTGACCTGGTTTCAAACAACGGGTTCATGTCTGATTCGAAGTTTAGGTTCATGTTTGACCTCGTTTTAAACAACGGGTTCATGTCTGACTCGAAGTTTAGGTTCATATTTGACCTGGTTTCAAATGACGGGTTCATGTATGACTCTAGGTTTAGGTTCATGTTTGACATGGTTTCAAACAACGGGTTCATGTCTGACTCAAAGTTTAGGTTCATGTTTGACCTGGTTTCAAACAACGGGTTCATGTCTGACTCGAAGTTTATATTCATGTTTGACCTAGTTTCAAACAACGGGTTCATGTCTGACTCGAAGTTTAGGTTCATGTTTGATCTGGTTTCAAACAACGGGTTCATGTCTGACTCGAAGTTTAGGTTCATGTTTGACCTGGTTTCAAGCGACGGGTTCATGTCTGACTCGAAGTTTAGGTTCATGTTTGACATGGTTTCAAACGACGGGTTCATGTCTGACTTGATGTTTAGGTTCATGTTTGACCTGGTTTCAAACAACGGGTTCATGACTGACTCGAAGTTTAGGTTCATGTTTGACCTGGTTTCAAAAAACGGGTTCATGTCTGACTCGAAGTTTAGGTTCATGTTTGACTTGAGTTTAACAACGGGTACATGTCTGACTCGAAGTTTAGGTTCATGTTTGACCTGGTTTCAAACAACGGGTTCATGTCTGACTCGATGTTTAGGTTCATGTTTGACCTGGTTTCGAACAACGGGTTCATGTATGACTCGAAGTTTAGGTTCATGTTTGACCTGGTTTCAAACGAAGGGTTCATGTCTGACTCGAAGTTTAGGTTCATGTTTGACATGGTTTCAGATGACGGGTTAATATCTGACTCAAAGTTTAGGTTCATGTTCGAGCTAGTTCAATGACCTAGTTTCAAACAATGGGTTCATCTCTGACTCGAAGTTTAGGTTCATGTGTGACCTGGTTTCAAACGACGGGTTCATGTCTGACTTGATGTTTAGGTTCATGTTTGACTGGTTTCAAACAACGGGTTCATGTCTGACTCGTAGTTTAGGTTCATGTTTGACCTGGTTTCAAACAATGGGTTCATGTCTGACTCGAAATTTAGGTTCATGTTTGACCTAGTTTCAAACGACGGGTTCATGTCTGACTCGAAGTTTAGGATCATGTTTGACCTGGTTTCAAACAACGGGTTCATGTCTGACTCGAAGTTTAGGTCCATGTTTGACCTAGTTTCAAACGTCGGGTTCATGTCTGACTCGATGTTTAGGTTCATGTTTGACCTGGTTTCAAACAACGGGTTCATGTCTGACTCAAACTTTAGGTTCATGTTTGACCTGGTTTCAAACAACGGGTTCATGTCTGATTCGAAGTTTAGGTTCATGTTTGACCTCGTTTTAAACAACGGGTTCATGTCTGACTCGAAGTTTAGGTTCATATTTGACCTGGTTTCAAATGACGGGTTCATGTATGACTCTAGGTTTAGGTTCATGTTTGACATGGTTTCAAACAACGGGTTCATGTCTGACTCAAAGTTTAGGTTCATGTTTGACCTGGTTTCAAACAACGGGTTCATGTCTGACTCGAAGTTTATATTCATGTTTGACCTGGTTTCAAACAACGGGTTCATGTCTGACTCGAAGTTTAGGTTCATGTTTGACCTGGTTTCAAACAACGGGTTCATGTCTGACTCGAAGTTTAGGTTCATGTTTGACCTGGTTTCAAGCGACAGGTTCATGTCTGACTCGAAGTTTAGGTTCATGTTTGACATGGTTTCAAACGACGGGTTCATGTCTGACTTGATGTTTAGGTTCATGTTTGACCTGGTTTCAAACAACGGGTTCATGACTGACTCGAAGTTTAGGTTCATGTTTGACCTGGTTTCAAAAAACGGGTTCATGTCTGACTCGAAGTTTAGGTTCATGTTTGACTTGAGTTTAACAACGGGTTCATGTCTGACTCGAAGTTTAGGTTCATGTTTGACCTGGTTTCAAACAACGGGTTCATGTCTGACTCGATGTTTAGGTTCATGTTTGACCTGGTTTCGAACAACGGGTTCATGTATGACTCGAAGTTTAGGTTCATGTTTGACCTGGTTTCAAACGAAGGGTTCATGTCTAACTCGAAGTTTAGGTTCATGTTTGACATGGTTTCAGATGACGGGTTCATATCTGACTCAAAGTTTAGGTTCATGTTCGACCTGGTTCAATGACCTAGTTTCAAACAATGGGTTCATCTCTGACTCGAAGTTTAGGTTCATGTGTGACCTGGTTTCAAACGACGGGTTCATGTCTGACTTGATGTTTAGGTTCATGTTTGACCTGGTTTCAAACAACGGGTTCATGTCTGACTCGAAGTTTAGGTTCATGTTTGACCTAGTTTCAAACAACGGGTTCATGTCTGACTCGAAGTTTAGGTTCATGTTTGACCTGGTTTCAAACGAAGGGTTCATGTCTGACTCGAAGTTTAGGTTCATGTTTGACATGGTTTCAGATGACGGGTTCATATCTGACTCAAAGTTTAGGTTCATGTTCGAGCTAGTTCAATGACCTAGTTTCAAACAATGGGTTCATCTCTGACTCGAAGTTTAGGTTCATGTGTGACCTGGTTTCAAACGACGGGTTCATGTCTGACTTGATGTTTAGGTTCATGTTTGACTGGTTTCAAACAACGGGTTCATGTCTGACTCGTAGTTTAGGTTCATGTTTGACCTGGTTTCAAACAATGGGTTCATGTCTGACTCGAAATTTAGGTTCATGTTTGACCTAGTTTCAAACGACGGGTTCATGTCTGACTCGAAGTTTAGGATCATGTTGGACCTGGTTTCAAACAACGGGTTCATGTCTGACTCGAAGTTTAGGTCCATGTTTGACCTAGTTTCAAACGTCGGGTTCATGTCTGACTCGATGTTTAGGTTCATGTTTGACCTGGTTTCAAACAATGGGTTCATGTCTGACTCAAACTTTAGGTTCATGTTTGACCTGGTTTCAAACAACGGGTTCATGTATGATTCGAAGTTTAGGTTCATGTTTGACCTCGTTTTAAACAACGGGTTCATGTCTGACTCGAAGTTTAGGTTCATATTTGACCTGGTTTCAAATGACGGGTTCATGTATGACTCTAGGTTTAGGTTCATGTTTGACATGGTTTCAAACAACGGGTTCATGTCTGACTCAAAGTTTAGGTTCATGTTTGACCTGGTTCAAACGACGGATTCATGTCTGACTCGAAGTTTATATTCATGTTTGACCTGGTTTCAAACAACGAGTTCATGTATGACTCGAAGTTTAGGTTCATGTTTGACCTGGTTTCAAACAACGGGTTCATGTCTGACTCGAAGTTTAGGTTCATGTTTGACCTGGTTTCAAGCGACGGGTTCATGTCTGACTCGAAGTTTAGGTTCATGTTTGACATGGTTTCAAACGACGGGTTCATGTCTGACTTGATGTTTAGGTTCATGTTTGACCTGGTTTCAAACAACGGGTTCATGACTGACTCGAAGTTTAGGTTCATGTTTGACCTGGTTTCAAAAAACGGGTTCATGTCTGACTCGAAGTTTAGGTTCATGTTTGACTTGAGTTAAACAACGGGTTCATGTCTGACTCGAAGTTTAGGTTCATGTTTGACCTGGTTTCAAACAACGGGTTCATGTCTGACTCGATGTTTAGGTTCATGTTTGACCTGGTTTCGAACAACGGGTTCATGTATGACTCGAAGTTTAGGTTCATGTTTGACCTGGTTTCAAGCGACGGGTTCATGTCTGACTCGAAGTTTAGGTTCATGTTTGACATGGTTTCAAACGACGGGTTCATGTCTGACTTGATGTTTAGGTTCATGTTTGACCTGGTTTCAAACAACGGGTTCATGACTGACTCGAAGTTTAGGTTCATGTTTGACCTGGTTTCAAAAAACGGGTTCATGTCTGACTCGAAGTTTAGGTTCATGTTTGACTTGAGTTAAACAACGGGTTCATGTCTGACTCGAAGTTTAGGTTCATGTTTGACCTGGTTTCAAACAACGGGTTCATGTCTGACTCGATGTTTAGGTTCATGTTTGACCTGGTTTCGAACAACGGGTTCATGTATGACTCGAAGTTTAGGTTCATGTTTGACCTGGTTTCAAACGAAGGGTTCATGTCTAACTCGAAGTTTAGGTTCATGTTTGACATGGTTTCAGATGACGGGTTCATATCTGACTCAAAGTTTAGGTTCATGTTCGACCTGGTTCAATGACCTAGTTTCAAACAATGGGTTCATCTCTGACTCGAAGTTTAGGTTCATGTGTGACCTGGTTTCAAACGACGGGTTCATGTCTGACTTGATGTTTAGGTTCATGTTTGACTGGTTTCAAACAACGGGTTCATGTCTGACTCATAGTTTAGGTTCATGTTTGACCTGGTTTCAAACAATGGGTTCATGTCTGACTCGAAATTTAGGTTCATGTTTGACCTAGTTTCAAACGACGGGTTCATGTCTGACTCGAAGTTTAGGATCATGTTTGACCTGGTTTCAAACAACGGGTTCATGTCTGACTCGAAGTTTAGGTCCATGTTTGACCTAGTTTCAAACGTCGGGTTCATGTCTGACTCGATGTTTAGGTTTATGTTTGACGTGGTTTCAAACAACGGGTTCATGTCTGACTCAAACTTTAGGTTCATGTTTGACCTGGTTTCAAACAACGGGTTCATGTCTGATTCGAAGTTTAGGTTCATGTTTGACCTCGTTTTAAACAACGGGTTCATGTCTGACTCGAAGTTTAGGTTCATATTTGACCTGGTTTCAAATGACGGGTTCATGTATGACTCGAGGTTTAGGTTCATGTTTGACATGGTTTCAAATGACGGGTTCATGTATGACTCGAGGTTTAGGTTCATGTTTGACATGGTTTCAAACGACGGGTTACTGTCTGACTTAAAGTTTAGGTTCATGTTTGACCTGGTTCAAACGACGGATTCATGTCTGAATCGAAGTTTGTATTCATGTTTGACCTGGTTTCAAACAACGGGTTCATGTCTGACTCGAAGTTTAGGTTCATGTTTGACCTGGTTTCAAACAACGGGTTCATGTCTGACTCGAAGTTTAGGTTCATGTTTGACCAGGTTTCAAGCGAAGGGTTCATGTCTGACTCGAAATTTAGGTTCATCTTTGACATGGTTTCAAACGACGGGTTCATGTCTGACTTGATGTTTAGGTTCATGTTTGACCGGGTTTCAAACAACGGGTTCATGACTGACTCGAAGTTTAGGTTCATGTTTGACCTGGTTTCAAAAAACGGGTTCATGTCTGACTCAAAGTTTAGGTTCATGTTTGACTTGAGTTCAAACAACGGGTTCATGTTGTAATACCCCAAAATTTGCTCTCCCCTTTTGGCGTCATAGCATGGCATTATCATTTATCATATCATATCCATCTCATTAGCATTGCATTGCATTTAATATAGAAAAATGGAGCATGGCATCCTTCTTACCATCAGGGCATGTGATCAGGTGGAAGGTGGGCAATCAAGAGATCATTCAAAGCACAAAAAGGTCAATCAAGTTGGCTCTAAGCAAGCCAAGAGGTCTCTCATGTCTCATACTATCTCAATTAATCATCCACAACCTCAAGGAAGTGAGATTCAATGGGAGATTGAAGCACTACATCTTTCACTATGCAAGAGGTTCAAAAATTGAAGGAAAACCCTCAAAAGAGATAGCTCATTGATTCAAAATCATTCTCAAGTGGCATTTCTCATCATCCTTTAAGAGGATACACAACATACTCTGAGGAATTTGGATTTGGAAGATGTGCAATTTCCTCCTAACCAGAGAGGGTCAAAACTAGGGTTTCCCATTAAATCAGGGAATCTTTGTTTTTTTGAACAAAACTTGATGTCATGGTATTCCATATGTCCTTAAGTGTATGTATGTGGAAAATTACATCTCAATTGGTTTTAGAAGTGATTCAATTGGAAGAAAGATCAAAAATCAGGGAATTTGGGGCCAAGTCAAATAATCAGAGAAAAAAGTCAACCCTTGACTTTTTAAGGCCAAATTCATGAAATTCATGTTATATGTGACCAATGTACAAAATTTGATCAAGAAACTCCAAAGGAATCATGAAAAAATCAAGATTTGGAAAGTTGCCATTTTTGGATGAAGTAGGGTTACTAAAAATAGCAAGTTTTTGGCCATTTTGCATCAGAATTTGAACCAAGGCCATTCAAAATTGGAGCACCAAATGAAAATTCCACTCTGCCTCAATGAAAGGCCTTGCTTTAAGCTTCAAATCCATGTGTGGAACATCTCCATTGGATAAAAAATGAGGGAGATATGATTGATCAAAGTTCGAGCAAAGTAGGTTCAGAACTAGGTCATGATCAAGATTTTCAGGGCACGCGCGCAGTCATTTTAACAAACATGTGGTGGGCCAAATGTCCACTCATTTTTCTCATGGTTAAAGGCCTCAAATGAAAAACTTCTCAACATCAAAGTTGTTCCTTGTAGTGTCATCTTCAATACTCATGTTGGACAAAATTCCATTTGATCAAGTTATAGTGGAGATATATTGGTTCAAAGTCATGTTGATTGTGCTGAAATTTTGTGTGCCAAGTTGCCATGCCATGACTTGCTTCACACGCCCTTACACCAGTTCTCAGACCTTTGTGTTTTAAGCTATTTTGCACCATTTTCCAAACCTCATCTCAATTTGAAATCAACATCAAATGTGTTCCACAACATGCCCTCTTTTATTTGGCATCAAAAGTTCCTCAAACCATTCACTAACATGTGAGAAATTCACCCTCAAACACTTACTGTTACAATGATGATTTGGTGCACGATTTTGGTTCACACACACTACAAACACTTCCTCACTTCAGTTTCCTCTTTAGACCAAGCACACATCACTTACACAATATTTAGTATCACGTGCCTTGCATGAAAATGGAGAGAACAACTTGTTGAGCAAGTTTCTGCCACAACAGTCCTACCATTCCAAGTTTTACTCTTCATCCTCACCATAACTGTCATGAGATTAACCTCACCATAACCCAGCCTTGATCACTCGCCCCCTAACTAACTTGACTCAGTTAGTTAGGGTGGACTCAGTTAACCACCTTGACTCACCCTAACTCAACTCATTAAACCGTGGTAAGCTCACACTATAAAAGAAAATCACACACTCCATTTTCATTTTTCAGTTTTGACAACCACATTTCTCTCCAAGAACACCTCAAACTCTCTCTACTTTCTCTCTGATTCCACACGATTTCAACACTCTTCTTCCACTTTTCATCTGCATTATCATTGCTTGGCATTGTTGGATCAGGAGCACACTGAATCTTCATCATTCTCCCAGTGAAGCTTCATCAACATTTTGCAATTTTCTCTCTGCTCTCAAGATATTAAGCTCAAACAGCATTTATTTTGCTTAGTTTGTGAAGCTCCAAGGAAGAAGAAGAAGATAGGATCTCTGGTATTCTGGTAGATCCAAAGTTCATCATATTTCAGGTTCCCTTCCTCAACTTTGTTTTAGTGAATCTAGCTTGTTTTCGTGGTGTTTGTGGCCTAGTAGAGGTCGTGTGCGTTCTGGCTAGTTGATAGAGCTTCTTAGAAGCTTAGATCCAAAATCTAGGGCTAATTTCATTGCTTCGATTCTCTCTGTTTGTGTGTTGTTTGTGAAAACTAATCCTAGATTCATGCTCTACGTGACTTCCTGAACATTTTGATGTGCATTGCATAAATTTCTGGAATGTTTGGTTGATTGCAGCGCCGAAGAGTGGCCGGAGAAGGTGACCGGAGATCCCTCTCCGGCCGGTGAGTGGATGTTAGGGTTTAGCATGTTCTAATCTTGTGCGTCCATTTTGGCATGATCGTGTGGTGATATTGGTGACAGCGCATTAAAAAACTCGTGCAAGTCATGTGCACATTTCTGATGGACTTAGCCAAATTGATATTCACACCCCCCTTGTTTAAGGCCCAATGTAATTTGAACTGAATAGTTACTAGGCATACACCCCTTCCCTCATTTCATTGCATTATTTTTTTTCATTTTTATACACGTTTACCTTTTAATTTTTAAAAATATCAAACCTCATCATAAAATTCCACAAAAATTCATGTAAATTCTCAAGACATTTAGGAAATTTTTCATGATTTTATTTTCTGATTTTATGACCTTTTTGCCCCTGTTCCATAATTTTCTTTGAATTTCCATTTAGATGCATTCTAAGCATGATACATGAATTTGTTTAATTTTGTTCTTGCTCATTACCAACTATTTTGACATGATTCTTTTTGCATTGATTCACTAATACATTGAAGCATGTTAGATGATTTTTGTTTGTTTTTTAGGTCACTTTATTACATGTTTTGATGCCTATATTTGCACCACTTTGCATGATGTTTCAATTTGACCTAATTGCTTGGTTTGAAGTCATTTTTGCTTTGAATTTTTACATGCTATCTTGATGTATGATGCATTTCTGACCTAGGCACTCCAATACCATGTTTTCATAATTTTCATGAGGCCATTTGATTTTTGTTTGATGCATTACCTTTGAAGTATAATACATGTCATGTCATTTTAACTTTAGTGCATGTTTGCATGATTTCTTTTGTACATACTTGCATGATCATTTGCCTACTTTGTGAGCTACTCACTTGACATTATAGGTCATTGGTACATATTACATGTCATCCTTGCATGTTGATTTTTATTTGAACTTTGTGCATCATTAACATGTATTGTTTGCACTTTCTTTTTGAACTTTCATTCCAATTCTCCTTATATTACTTCTTGAATGTCTTGAAGTTGATTCATAAATACTTTTGAGATGTTCATAAACCATTTTCCATTTAGTTTCAATTCTGGTTGTTGATTTACATGTTCCATTTATGCATGTCCTCTTCATTTCTTTCCATCTTTCATCTATCCCTTCTTCTTGTAACATGTTTAAATGCTAATGGGTGATGCTTGTTGCTTATTCACTTGCACTTGTATGATGATATTCACTTGTTGTCCATATGATGCCCATTCTGGTTGTGGTTCTAGGATTTGTTTTCTCATTTAATTCTTTTGAGTTTTATGATGCATTACATGTTCTTTTATTTCTTATACTTCTTATACATGTTTACTAACCATGTAGGGGCTTTGGTAAGTTTCAATTGAGTGTGGATAAGGAATCCACATTCAACTTCTATCCTTTCTCTTTTACAATTCCATTTTGTGTTTTGTTAAGCACTTATGTGCTTTCTTTTAATAACTCATCACTTTCCCTTTGTGAATTACAATGCATCTTCTACTTTAGAAGTGAATTGTTTAATTCATTCCTTCTTTAGACTTTAGGTTGAAACCTCACAAACCTTTAGGATCACTCCCTTAACTAATCAATTAGGATTGAGTCTTAGTCCATATAGATTTTACCTTTACCTCTTTCTTGAGTCTTTCATCTTCTCATCTTATAACAATAATAAAAAAACACTTAATAAAGGTAGGCATTTATTGCATTTAGGCCTTTCATATAAAGAAAAGATTATAAGGGGTCTTCTCTTATAATCTTAGAATGTGTAGCATATGCCCCATCTTGGGTCAATGTGTTAAACATTTGATCTTGTATGAGGGACTTAAATGCAATACTTGTTGAAGGTGCAAATAATAAAAAACACTTCTTCACTTCATAATCAACAAAACACTTAATAAACACAAGTATGCTAGTGTGTTTGAACCTTGACAATTGGAACTAAGTGTGGGGGTCTTCTTCACCCTTAGTGTGCTTTCTTACTCATTCCATCTTGGAATGTGAGGATGTACACATTCCAATGACTAAGATTCAGATACACTATCATATGCAAACAAATGAAAAAACTCTTAAAAGACAAAAAACAAACAATAACGTCTTTCCTTCGGGAATTCTTTTCTCACCTCATTCACTCTCAACGTATGAACGTGCTTCTACTCGTTCTCTTGCAAGATGGTAACGCACTCGGACCAGCGAGCCTGCAACACCTGAGCTAGAACGTAAGCCGTTCTCTAAAAAACACAAACAATCCATCCCTATTGAGGGGAACTACGTCGCTCTGATTCTCATGCTCCCGATGAGATACGTAGGCAGTGGGGTAGGGCCCATGCGAGCACTTCTTTTATTTTCCCTACATTTGTTCTTCTTTCTCCTTTCTTTCTTTCAGTTCCTTTTCCGGTATCCTTTCTTTACACCCTTTGATCGAGACAAGCAAGCGTGGATCCCATCGGGTACGATGGACGCGTGGGGGTGCTAATACCTTCCTCACGCGTAACCGACTCCCGAACCCAGATCTCTTGGTCGCGAGACCATGCTTTTCCTTCCTCTCAGGTTTATGCGGTGTTTCCTTTCCCTCTCTTGGGATAAATACACATTGCTGGCGACTCTGTTCGGTGCCACTTTCGCGTTTGTACTTGGATGAAAATCCCGGGAGCGACAGCTGGCGACTCTGCTGGGGAACGAACCCAGAATCTCTGGTTTCCTTAGCGAGTCAATCCTAGCGCTTGTCTGCTTTTCTTTCATTGGGTGTTTACTGTTGTGTTGTATTTACTGTTTTATTGTATGGTTATTTACTGCTTTACTGTACATTATTGTATTTACCGTATTTTAGCATTTTCATTTCATATGATATATTATGCTATACTGGACTGTGTTGTTTTCTGTTTGGCGGGCGGGATTTCTGAGAGATAAGCCCATTACACAGGCTTGAGTATACACTTAGAATTAGAGTGGAGAGTAGTGGGACCTACGTGCCGTTTGGAGTGCGTTGGGTGTTCACGAAATTCACAGCTAGACGAGGCTATCTTGGGACACGTCGTGGCATACGCATCTTGCGTATTCCAGGATGTAGATCTAGAGAGCTGTCGACTCTAGTGACCGATCATGAGAACCTTAGTGGAAATATCCCTCTTTAGTGGTGACAATGGCAGACCACATTCTGTGGCAAACCCATTCGCACCCGAGGGCCCACTTTGGAACTTGCATAGGATGACCTTTATTTTCTAAGGGGAGTCAGTGGACGACCTCTTTGATTGGCATAGCATTGTATCCTACGGGCTGAATGTGCTATTGCTTCTCAAACCTCCGAAGCTGACAAGCCTTATTTTCTAAGAACCACATGTGAGCATGGGCGGGATGTTTACAGGTTTGCAGGAAACCCAGCCTCCTACCTACCTTACTCGTGATTCTATGATGATTTCAGACATTGTATCCTATGACAGTGATTTAAGTGTTCATCTCAGATATTGCCAGATTCAGTACAGAGACACAGTGCACACAGTTCAATACAGACACAGACACTTGATTACCTGATCACATGCCCTCTTGCATTGCATTATCATATCATAACAGTTATGTTTGTCATTTTCAGGTGCATAATACATTTCTGATTCCAATCCATGGGTTCAACAGAGATCGTCGCCGAGAGAAAGAACAATGTGTCTTACAAGTTTCCAGATCCTGTCTTGGATTCATTGCTCAAAGTTATAGATATGGCTGGTCCGGGTATTCTTGATAGGTTTCAGAAGAGCTACGGGAATTTGGTTGGGATGGTCCGTACAATCACCAAGTATGAGCATGATGCTTTGCACACTCTGCTGCAGTTCTACGAGCCTTCGTTGAGGTGCTTTCTTTTTTCAGATTACATTTTGATGCCAACACTGGAAGAATTCTCATTTATTTTGGGAATTCCGATCACGTCGGCAATACCATTCTTCTCTGGTAGTTCTCCCAGCGTAAAAGAAATTGCTGCTGCTTTACAAATGGATCAGGCAGTGATAAAGAGTGGTGTGAGCAGTAAAAATGGAGTTAGCGGATTTCATTTAGAATTTCTGTCTGGACAGGCCCAAGAGGCTGCAAGTGCTAAAAATTGGACGGTTTACAATTCCATTCTGGCTCTCTGCATATATGGCCTAGTTTTCTTTCCCAATCAGCAAGACTTTGTGGATATGCAAGCGACAAGAGTTTTCGTTCTTAAAAATCCAGTCCCTACTTTGTTAGGAGATTTTTATCATTCCGTGCACTATAAGAATGAGAAAAGGAGGGGAGGATCTGTTAGTTGTTGTACTCCACTGCTGAGTCATTGGTTTTTCAAACATCTGCCTCAGACAGGTGCCTTTGTGGAAACCAAAGATGTGGCGAAATGGTCTAAACGATTGATGAGTTTAACTGCTGATAACATTGTATGGTTTGATCACCGGTTGTTGAGAATAGAGCTTGTCACAAGATGCGGAAATTTTCCAAATGTGCCTTTGATTGGCAGAAAAGGAGGGATCAATTATAATCCAGTTTTGGCCATCCGACAGTTTGGGTATGCTTCCAGGGATCCTCCTACAGAGCAAGATGTGGAAGAATCTTTATTCTTTACAGGAACTAAAGATGCGAAGGTGGTAGAAGTAGTGAATGCTTGGAAAGATAAGCACAAAATTGGAAAAGCAGTTTTTGGAAAAGGAGATTGTAGATCTTATCCTGAATATGACAGGTGGATTGAGACGAAAGTAAAGGAATTGCTTTTACCCTTTTCAAGGGGACCTCTTTTATGTTCAGCACAGCCAGAACAACCCACTATGGTGGCTATTGAAGAATGTGAGAAGTGGAAGAAAATGGTCAGAGAGTTGCAGATAGAGAATTCTGGAATGAGCAGATGTCTTCAGAAAGCTCTAGCTGACAACAAAGAGTTGGAAAAGAGAGCCTTGAAAGCAGAAAAAACCTTGGCTGACAAAGAGGAAGATTTTGATGACAGAGCTCGGTACTTTCGGAAACTTACTTTGGGAGCAGATGACGCTAGTCAGGCTCACAGGATTACAAAACAGGCTTTAGCCCGAAGCAAGGATTCATTAGCTCAACTTCGTCAAGCTTGGGATGAAGTCAGAACTGAAAATGCCGAGTTAAAGGATCAGTCGAAGACTAAAGACGAGGAGCTTAAAAAGGCACATGAGCAGAGGAGAAAGTATCGGGAAAGTCTCGGTAAAAGTCAAGAACAGTTAGAAGAAGCTAGAAGCCAACTGAGGAATACCAAGAAAGAGCTTGAAGAAGTCATGATAGAAAGGGAGATACTCAAGACGCAAGCCGGCATAAAGAGACACAAAGGAGTGTGTGATGACGAAGCTCTGATGCTGCATATGAGTTCTTTAACTGAAGCTCTTGAGAAAAGGGATGTCTTGATCAAAGAGATGATTGAAAAGCCGAATCACCAGCGTACCCGTATACTTTTTGAGGAAATCAAGTATTCAAGTGATAGGCTGAAGGATGTGGAATTGTCAGACTGATGTTCTTTTCCCTGTATTTTGTTGTTAATGGCTACCATCAGGCTTGTTGATGGATCCATTTTTTTCCTTATATTGCATTTGCGGTTGAACCTTTCTTAAATGTACTTGAATATTTTATTGAATGAGTATGAGCAGTTTTATTCGGGATTATTTCTTATCAGATAGCTGCACACAAGCACATGACCACGACACGTCTCTTTATATCACGATTTCTGGTCTTCAGATTTCTGTGGATTGGATTGGAATCAGGGTATAAAAGCACCTAGGAAATGACAAACATAGCATTGCATGGCATTGCATATCATTTTGCATTTTTGTTACTTGCTTTTCAGGTACTCGTTGCAGGGTCTCTAACCTTTATTTGGTTTCAGGCAGTATAGCGGAGAATCATATTCACCGATATTTGACGAGAAGAAATCAAGTAAGAATCATGGATCAAGTGCAAAGTGATTTGGCCGAAATGAGGGCGCGTATGGACCAGTTCATGACCCTCATGACTGGCATGGCGCAAAATCAGGAGAGGCTGAGGCTTCTGGTCGAGCGTCCCGACAACGGGCCCGAAGGTGATCATCATGACAATTCACAGGGACATGGCATTCCTCCTCCCGGCGGCAACCCTCCTCCCGGTGGTAACAATCGGGGTAATGGAAATGGTAGGCATGCTGGTGTTACTCTTGAAGATACTCTGGAAGACCAATTTACTCTGCTGGATGCTGATGTGGGTAATCAAGGTGATCGAAGGTATGAGGAGTTAGCAGAAAAGATCAGGGCCATAGAGTGCAAGAACTCTATGGGTATTGATGTTACCAGCTTGGGGCTGGTCTCAGGAGTCAGAATTCCCCCTAAATTCAAACCTCCTACTTTTGATAAGTATCACGGCAATGCGTGTCCCCAAACGCATCTTCAAGCTTACTTTGGGAAGATTTCAGCCCATACGGATGACGAGAAGCTATGGATGCACTATTTTCAGGACAGTCTGGCTGGGGCGTCCTTGACCTGGTATATGAAGTTGAATAGAGCTGCTGTGAAGAGTTGGAAAGATCTGGCAGAAGCGTTCCTGAAGCAATACCAGTATAATATTGACATGGCGCCCAACCGCACTCAATTGCAGGGTTTGTCACAAAATGCCAAGGAGAGTTTCAAAGAATATGCACAGAGGTGGAGGGAAATGGCTGCCCAGGTTCAACCTCCCTTGTCAGACAGAGAAATGGCGGATATGTTTATGGGCACCTTGCAAGGGGCTTATCTTGATAGATTAGCTGCTTGTCCGTCAACTGGATTTGCTGATATTGTGATTGCGGGAGAAAGAATAGAAAGTCTGTTAAAGCTTGGAAAGATCCAGGATGTGAGTGGGGCTGGCTCTTCGGGGACGAAGAAACCGTTTGCTAGTAACCAGAAAAGAAGAGAAGGTGATACGAATGCTGTGTTTAGAGGACGAGGCAGAGGGCGTTCTCGAGCTTATTATCAGGTAGATGCTGTAACAATCCCCACACCGTCTGTTCAGAAACAACAACCCCAACAACAAGTTCAACAGCAACAACCTTTTTTCCAGCAAAGGTCTAGACAGAGGGATCGTAAGATGGATCCTCTCCCTATGACTTATGCCGCGCTGTTGCCCCGGCTACTCGAGTTAAAGTTGGTAGAGCTCCGTACTATGAAAGCTCCGGTTGCTGGAAACCTGCCACCTAACTTCGATGCTAATGCTCGTTGTGAGTTCCACTCAGGTGCTCAGGGGCATTCCATTGAAAAATGCTGGGCTTTCCATCATAAAGTACAAGATTTGATTGATGCTAAAGCCATCAATTTCTCTCCCGCTCCTAATATTACTCAGCATCCCATGCCTGATCATAGTGCAGCAAATGTGTACGCTATTGAAGATGGGAGGAGATTGAATCTGGTGACAGATATCCATCAAGTGAAAACTTCTTTGTTGGTGGTAAAAGATCGTTTATTGAAGGGACGGGTGTTCCCGGGCTGTAATCAAGAGTGCTCTGAGTGTATGAATCAGGAGAACGGCTGTGATAAGTTGAAGATGGGTTTACAGAATCTGATCGATGAAGGATGTCTACAGTTTGACAGAGTCGTGAAAGACACTGATGAGATATCAACCGTGACCATCTATTACACTCCCGCTGAGATTCAAATGCCGGTCAATGCAGTTCCCGTGGCGAGTGTTGCGCCAGAAGGGCCCAGTCCTGTCACTATCACGGTGCCAGGGCCAATTCCGTTCACATCTACGAAAGCTATCCCATGGCACTATGGGGCAGATGTATATTACGAAGGTAAAAAACAGGAAGTTGAGTCATCAGTCAGCCCAAATGTTGATAACGTAGGGGGTGTAGGGGGCTTTACAAGGAGTGGAAGGTTGTTCGCTCCCCAAACCTTGAGAAGTGATAAGGAGGTAGAAGCTGCAGCAAAGGCTAAGGGTAAACAGGTGGTTGAAAGTGCGCCTACACCTGAAGCAGAGACAAAGATTACTTTTGATAAGGAAATGGAAGAATTTATGAAGATAATCAAGAAAAGCGATTATAAGATTGTGGACCAACTGAATCAGACCCCTTCAAAGATTTCAATCTTGTCACTATTGATGTGCTCTGATGCGCACCGACAGGCGTTGTTGAAAGTGTTGAAGAGTGCGTACGTGCCACAAGAAATTACTGTTAATCAGCTCGAGGGCGTAATCTCCAATGTTAATGTTAGCCATGGCTTGGGCTTTACAAATAGAGATTTGACTGTTGAAGGAAGAAACCATAATAAGGCTTTGCATATCACGATGGAGTGTAAGGGCGCAGTGTTATCTCATGTACTGGTAGACACTGGTTCATCACTCAATGTCTTGCCCAAGAAGGCATTAATGAAGTTGGAAGTTGATGGTTTGATCTTAAGGCCTAGTGAATTGGTGGTCAGAGCATTCGATGGAACTAGACGATCTGTGTTTGGTGAGGTGGAATTGCCCGTACAAATTGGACCACAGGTATTCAAATCCACGTTCCATGTAATGGACATACAACCTGCATATAGCTGCCTATTGGGGCGCCCTTGGATTCATGGAGCCGGGGCTGTTACTTCTACTCTACATCAAAAGCTGAAGTATGAGTTTGAAGGGCAGATTGTGACAGTGTGTGGGGAAGAAGACATCTTTGTGAGTCACTTGTCTACGTTCAAGTACATTGAAATGGATGGGGAAATTCATGAGATGTTGTGCCAATCATTTGAAGCAGTCAATATTGACGATGCACCTGAGTCTTCTTCTGTACCAGTTGGGGCTGGTACCTCCATTTCATCTTACAAACAAGCTGTCGAAGTCGTCAGGGCAGGCAACGCCCAAGGTTGGGGCAGGTTGATAGAGACCCCAATGAAGGAAGACAAATTTGGTATTGGTTATCATCCCTCTACAACTTCAGATGCAGGGAGCAGGGGACCCATTACTTTCAATAGTGGGGGAATTATCTACACGGACCAGTCTTGTGCAGCCACAGAGGATAGTGTTGACAGTGATTGTGACCTGGACAATTGGGTACGCCCTCATGTTCCGGGACAACAAGTGCGGAACTGGTTCGTTGAAGAAGTCATCCGGGTTACTCTTCAGACAGAGTAATTTTTCTTTGTTTTTTCTAACCATAATGCATGTCAAAATCTTGCGCTCTGCCCAAGGCGTATAGATTCATTTGTAGGGCCACCATGGTTGCATTTGCAATGTTTAATCATTAATAAAGGACGTTTTGCAATCAAATTTTGTTCTCTGTCTTTCAGTTTTTATTTTTGCACAAAAAAAAAATAATGATAAAATGGCAATGTTTCATTTGTTTTGCTTAAAAATAAATTCTAAAATAAGGCATGAACCCGTTCATGCAGACTTGATCCTCCGGATACCACTGATAACGATTTTGATATGGCTATGTATGACTTTGACAATCCGATTTATCAAGCCGAAGAAGGGGATGAGAAAGATTGTGAACTCCCTGAAGAACTGGCCAGATTGTTGAAACAGGAGGAAAGGGTCATCCAGCCTCATCAGGAGACTGTAGACATCATCAATATTGGTACCAAGGACGCCAAAAAAGAGATCAGGATTGGTGCCAGCTTGCAAGCAGATGTGAAGCAAACTTTGACGGAAATGTTGCGCGAGTATGTTGACGTCTTCGCCTGGTCGTATCAAGACATGCCGGGGTTGGATACGGATATTGTCGTGCACAGGCTACCATTGAGAGAAGAATGTTCGCCAGTCAAGCAGAAACTTCGTCGGACTCACCCCGACATGGCTTTAAAGATTAAGGAGGAAGTCCAGAAGCAGTGGGACGCTGGTTTTCTTGCTGTGACAAAGTATCCTCCATGGGTAGCCAACATCGTGCCAGTACCGAAGAAAGACGGAAAAGTGAGAATGTGTGTGGATTATCGAGATCTTAATAAAGCTAGCCCGAAAGATGATTTTCCACTACCTCATATTGATGTGCTGGTCGATAATACAGCTCAGTTTTCAGTGTTCTCATTTATGGACGGGTTCTCCGGGTACAACCAGATCAAGATGGCACCTGAAGACATGGAGAAGACCACGTTCATTACTCCGTGGGGTACATATTGTTATAAAGTAATGCCTTTTGGGTTGAAAAACGCAGGGGCAACGTACCAGCGGGCGATGGTGACATTGTTTCATGACTTGATTCATAAGGAGATCGAATGTTATGTAGATGATATGATTGCCAAGTCGAGAACCGAAGAGGAACATCTGACTGACCTGAAAAAGCTGTTTGAAAGGTTGAGAAAGTTCCGTCTGAGATTAAATCCAAACAAGTGCACGTTTGGGGTGCGTTCTGGAAAGTTACTGGGTTTCATCGTGAGCGAAAGAGGAATCGAGGTTGATCCTGCCAAGGTGAAAGCAATACAAGAAATGCCTGAACCGAGAACAGAAAAAGAGGTTCGTGGTTTCTTGGGTAGATTGAACTACATTGCAAGGTTCATATCTCACCTAACAGCCACATGTGAACCAATATTTAAATTGTTAAGGAAAGATCAAACGGTCAGGTGGAATGACAATTGCCAATTGGCATTCGATAAGATAAAAGAATACTTGCAGGAACCTCCGATTCTAATGCCTCCAGTTGAAGGGAGACCGCTGATAATGTATCTGACAGTGCTTGAAGGATCCATGGGTTGTGTTCTCGGTCAACATGACGAGACAGGTAGGAAGGAGCATGCTATTTACTACCTGAGCAAAAAGTTCAATGATTGTGAGTCCCGATACTCAATGCTTGAAAAGACATGCTGTGCGCTTGCATGGGCCGCTAAGCGATTGAGGCAATATATGGTTAGGCACACAACCTTGTTGATTTCAAAAATGGATCCTATCAAGTATATTTTCGAGAAACCAGCGTTGACAGGCAGAGTTGCACGGTGGCAAATGGTCTTGACAGAGTATGACATTCAGTACACTTCACAAAAGGCCATCAAAGGAAGTATCTTGTCCGACTATCTCGCGCAACAGCCGATTGATGATTACCAACCCATGAAGTTTGACTTCCCTGATGAGGACATCATGTTTCTCAAAGCTAAAGACTGCGAGGAACCACTTCCGGAGGAGGGGCCAGACCCTGAATCCAAATGGAGTCTGATGTTTGATGGGGCTGTCAATATGAATGGGTGCGGAGTTGGAGCAGTTCTTATCACGCCGGAAGGTGTTCATATGCCTTTCACTTCCCGAATAACTTTCGGATGCACCAACAATGAAGCAGAGTACGAAGCTTGTATAATGGGGATCGAGGAGGCGATTAATCTACGGATTAAGACCCTTGATATATTTGGTGATTCAGCTTTGGTAATCAATCAAGTGAAGGGGAGTTGGTACACGCACCAAGCAAATCTAGTGCCGTATAGAGATTATACAAGGAGGTTGCTGACGTTTTTCACAACAGTGAAACTGTACCACATTCCTCGAGATGAGAATAGGTTCGCTGATGCCTTGGCCACTTTGTCTTCTATGATCAAAGTGCAAAGATGGAACCATGTACCTAAGATTGAGGTATCCCGCCTTGACAGACCAGCATTTGTGTTTGCGGTCGATGCAGCGTCTGATGACAAGCCATGGTTTCATGACATTAAGTGTTTCTTGAAAAGTCAAGAGTACCCGTCCGGGGCATCGTCCAAAGACAGGAAGACGTTGAGAAGGTTAGCTAGTAGTTTCTTCCTGAACAAATATGGCGTGCTGTATAAAAGAAATTTTGACACGGTCTTGCTTAGATGTGTGGATAGACATGAAGCAGACTTGTTGATGATTGAAGTGCACGAAGGCTCTTTCGGTACCCATGCCGGAGGGCAGGCAATGGCTAAAAAGTTGTTAAGGTCGGGATATTATTGGTTGACTATGGAGTCAGATTGTTGCAAATATGCCCGCAAATGTCATAAATGCCAGATCTATGCAGACAAGGTGCATGTGCCTCCAAATCCGTTGAGTATCATGTCGTCGCCTTGGCCGTTTGCCATGTGGGGCATTGATATGATCGGAAAGATTGAGCCTACAGCTTCCAATGGTCATCGTTTCATCTTGGTGGCAATTGATTACTTCACCAAATGGGTTGAAGCCGCATCCTATGCCAATGTTACAAAACAAGTGGTCGCTCGTTTCTTAAAACGGGATATCATTTGCCGATATGGAGTTCCCGAAAGAATCATTACTGATAATGGTTCTAATTTGAACAATAAGATGATGGCTGAGTTATGCCGGGACTTCAAAATCGAACATCACAATTCTTCTCCGTACCGCCCAAAGATGAATGGCGCGGTCGAAGCGGCCAACAAAAATATCAAAAAGATTGTGCAGAAGATGGTTGTCACGTACAAAGATTGGCATGAGATGTTACCATTTGCTTTGCATGGGTATCGAACGTCGGTACGCACGTCCACTGGGGCAACCCCATTCTCACTTGTATATGGTATGGAGGCAGTGCTACCGGTTGAAGTAGAAATTCCGTCCCTCAGAGTCATGATGGATGTTAAGCTAGATGAAGCTGAATGGGTACGAGCCAGATTTGATCAGCTGAGCCTTATTGAGGAAAAGCGATTGGCGGCTGTATGTCATGGGCAACTATATCAGCGCAGAATGAAACAGGCATTTGACCAGAAGGTGCGTCCTCGGGTTTATAAAGTCGGAGATGTGGTACTCAAAAGGATCCTTCCTCCCAATACAGATCACAGGGGCAAATGGACTCCTAATTATGAAGGTCCATTCGTGGTTAAAAAGGTTTTTTCGGGCGGAGCTTTATTGCTTACAACCATGGATGGCGAAGACTTTTCATCCCCTGTCAACTCGGACGTAGTCAAAAAATACTTCGCATGAATAGACCCGCTGGATAATAAAAATAAAAAAAATCCAGGCAAAAAAGGGCATCCCGGCGAACCAAAAACAGAATAAGGTTCGGGCAAAAATTAGGGATATAATTGAAAAATTTGTACACCCGGTAAGTTGAAAACCCGAAAGGGCAACTTAGGCAAAAAAGGGTATCCTGGTGGATCGAAAACCTGAAAGGGCGGTCCACACAAAAGAGGGATTTAAGCGAATGACTACGGTTTGAGTTATCTGTACCCCATTACCGTTTGAACAACTGACATTCTGAAGGATAGGAATCGGTCTGATCATTCCTCAGAAGGCAAGGTCGGGGAGTTTTGAAGACATACTGGTCATAACAGAATGGAAACTCAGTGGAATTCCGTTTTCACATTGCCATTAGGATAGTTTCTTTTCTCAATTTTCAGCGATCACCTCTTTCCAGGGATTGCTTCCAGATGTAATTGCCTATTCTGGGCTCTCAGTCAATAAATTGAATTTCAGTAAAAAGCCTCCTATTTTTGTTTTATTGCTTTGTTTGCAAAGACGTCCTAATTTTGATAAAACATTGCATTTGAAAACATGGCAGCCTTACAATAACATGCGCAGAAAAAACATTTGAAATTACTTCGAATGTTGAATACTCCCGGATGGTGGATTCTAGCCATGCAATATTCGGGGCATGTGGGCATATTCTTTTGTTGCAGGTAGCAGGTGCAGATGATTTTAAGCACAAGACCAGCAATAAATCACCCCACGCAAAAGACTGGGGCAATTATGGGTAAGGAGATCGGCGTTCATCGTTCGGTCGACGATTGTGTATAACGGGTCGATATCAGTGAATTAAGTTCAGCTGGGTACCGTTGCATCTTATTAAGTCGATTCTCTCATATAGTATTTCCAACAGCTACAAGCTTTTCTATGTCGATAACGGTCACAGGTTCCCCAAAAGAGTGGTCTCGTCGACACCGAAACTGATGGTCATTATCCCCAGCGAAGTCACAAGAGTTTGAAGAGGCTAGATCTTCTGTAAAATCCTCTTATGACATCCTCTGCGGGGACGAATTGTTGTGTTGTCCAAGCATGGGGCATGATTGTTTCCCCAGCATGAAGTGTTGGTCACCCCCAGTAGAGTTTGAGGACAGTTGGTCTTCTGTAAAATCCTCTCGAAAGGCATCCCCAACATGAGACGTTTTAAAGCAGTTTTCTCCAACAGAGTTTGTTATAAACCCGTCATCCCTAACGGAATTGTCTAAAGGGAAGCTCGCCTAACATGGGGCATTGTAGTACTTATCCTAAGCTCGACAGTCATATTCCTCAGCAGACTACTATGGATTTCCTTTGGGTTTCCCCAACAAATCTCTAAGGACTCTTTCTAGCAAGTTGCAGTGGAATGTTCTAACCAGGATTTGCATATCCCTGGCAGAGTAGCCCTGATACCCAGCAAGATCGTATCTCTGGTCATGGTATCCCCACAGAGGTCAGCATCGAATCTTGTCAGCAACTTCCAGCTGAGTTGTTGTTCTCTCCGCAGAGGTTTATCATATCGACAGAATCTATTCCTCAACAAGGATGGTACAGCCTTTCCCCAGCCGGGTCAGAAGGTTGATAATCCCTATAAAGGAGCTTGGGTTGAATAAATCCCCAAGCAGAGTTTTAATGGCTCATTTCCCCAGCAGGACGTCATTTAAAAATTCTCATCCCCAGCGGAATCGCTGTGACCAGAATTCGTTCCCCCAAACAGATGGAATAATTCCTGGCAGAGTCGTCATTCCCTCATATCTTAAAGTCCAATTTATTTTTGGCAAGCTTGACAATTCGAAGCAGACGGATTGTTCATCCATTCGCCAGCAGAGATATTATCCTTTTAGGAGTCTCCGAGATTAAATCATTGATTGTGATTCCTCAGCAGAGTCGGCAGAGATGTCTGGCGCAGAGGCAGAGAGTAATTCGATTTTAAAATTCTAAAAGTCCAACAGTGGATTGGCAAAAGTCCGTCTTCGGGTGGCAAAAGTCCAACAGTGGATTGGCAAAAGTCCGTCTTCGGGTGGCAAAAGTCCAACAGTGGATTGGCAAAAGTCCGTCTTCGGGTGGCAAAAGTCCAACAGTGGATTGGCAAAAGTCCATCTTCGGGTGGCAAAGCAGCTAAAAGTCCAACAGTGGATTGGCAAAAGTCCGTCTTCGGGTGGCAAAAGTCCAACAGTGGATTGGCAAAAGTCCGTCTTCGGGTGGCAAAAGTCCAACAGTGGATCGGCAAAAGTCCGTCTTCGGGTGGCAAAAGTCCAACAGTGGATTGGCAAAAGTCCGTCTTCGGGTGGCAAAAGTCCAACAGTGGATTGGCAAAAGTCCGTCTTCGGGTGGCAAAAGTCCAACAGTGGATTGGCAAAAGTCCGTCTTCGGGTGGCAAAAGTCCAACAGTGGATTGGCAAAAGTCCGTCTTCGGGTGGCAAAAGTCCAACAGTGGATTGGCAAAAGTCCGTCTTCGGGTGGCAAAAGTCCAACAGTGGATTGGCAAAAGTCCGTCTTCGGGTGGCAAAAGTCCAACAGTGGATTGGCAGAAGTCCATCTTCGGGTGGCACGAAGCTGCAAAGTCCACCAGTAGCGTGGCAGGCCAGTAGTCGTCTGGAATTGCATAAAAGACATTTCCAAAGTCCACCAGTAGCGTGGCAGGCCAGTAGTCGTCTGGAATTGCATAAAAGACAGTATTAAAGTCCACCAGTAGCGTGGCAAGCCAGTAGTCGTCTGGCATCGTTCAAAAGACAGATCTCTCCGACGTTTCATCGAAGATTTAATCCAGCAGTCTCGTTGGGTTTATATCCCTTTTATTCTTCATCATCCAGAGCAAATTTTTGGTTATGTTTGGTATTCAATCACTATATACCTCGAAAGTCCGAAAGCAATTGCTTTCAGGCATTCAGGTCTACAGCGCTTGAATAGGGGCAGCTGTAATACCCCAAAATTTGCTCTCCCCTTTTGGCGTCATAGCATGGCATTATCATTTATCATATCATATCCATCTCATTAGCATTGCATTGCATTTAATATAGAAAAATGGAGCATGGCATCCTTCTTACCATCAGGGCATGTGATCAGGTGGAAGGTGGGCAATCAAGAGATCATTCAAAGCACAAAAAGGTCAATCAAGTTGGCTCTAAGCAAGCCAAGAGGTCTCTCATGTCTCATACTATCTCAATTAATCATCCACAACCTCAAGGAAGTGAGATTCAATGGGAGATTGAAGCACTACATCTTTCACTATGCAAGAGGTTCAAAAATTGAAGGAAAACCCTCAAAAGAGATAGCTCATTGATTCAAAATCATTCTCAAGTGGCATTTCTCATCATCCTTTAAGAGGATACACAACATACTCTGAGGAATTTGGATTTGGAAGATGTGCAATTTCCTCCTAACCAGAGAGGGTCAAAACTAGGGTTTCCCATTAAATCAGGGAATCTTTGTTTTTTTGAACAAAACTTGATGTCATGGTATTCCATATGTCCTTAAGTGTATGTATGTGGAAAATTACATCTCAATTGGTTTTAGAAGTGATTCAATTGGAAGAAAGATCAAAAATCAGGGAATTTGGGGCCAAGTCAAATAATCAGAGAAAAAAGTCAACCCTTGACTTTTTAAGGCCAAATTCATGAAATTCATGTTATATGTGACCAATGTACAAAATTTGATCAAGAAACTCCAAAGGAATCATGAAAAAATCAAGATTTGGAAAGTTGCCATTTTTGGATGAAGTAGGGTTACTAAAAATAGCAAGTTTTTGGCCATTTTGCATCAGAATTTGAACCAAGGCCATTCAAAATTGGAGCACCAAATGAAAATTCCACTCTGCCTCAATGAAAGGCCTTGCTTTAAGCTTCAAATCCATGTGTGGAACATCTCCATTGGATAAAAAATGAGGGAGATATGATTGATCAAAGTTCGAGCAAAGTAGGTTCAGAACTAGGTCATGATCAAGATTTTCAGGGCACGCGCGCAGTCATTTTAACAAACATGTGGTGGGCCAAATGTCCACTCATTTTTCTCATGGTTAAAGGCCTCAAATGAAAAACTTCTCAACATCAAAGTTGTTCCTTGTAGTGTCATCTTCAATACTCATGTTGGACAAAATTCCATTTGATCAAGTTATAGTGGAGATATATTGGTTCAAAGTCATGTTGATTGTGCTGAAATTTTGTGTGCCAAGTTGCCATGCCATGACTTGCTTCACACGCCCTTACACCAGTTCTCAGACCTTTGTGTTTTAAGCTATTTTGCACCATTTTCCAAACCTCATCTCAATTTGAAATCAACATCAAATGTGTTCCACAACATGCCCTCTTTTATTTGGCATCAAAAGTTCCTCAAACCATTCACTAACATGTGAGAAATTCACCCTCAAACACTTACTGTTACAATGATGATTTGGTGCACGATTTTGGTTCACACACACTACAAACACTTCCTCACTTCAGTTTCCTCTTTAGACCAAGCACACATCACTTACACAATATTTAGTATCACGTGCCTTGCATGAAAATGGAGAGAACAACTTGTTGAGCAAGTTTCTGCCACAACAGTCCTACCATTCCAAGTTTTACTCTTCATCCTCACCATAACTGTCATGAGATTAACCTCACCATAACCCAGCCTTGATCACTCGCCCCCTAACTAACTTGACTCAGTTAGTTAGGGTGGACTCAGTTAACCACCTTGACTCACCCTAACTCAACTCATTAAACCGTGGTAAGCTCACACTATAAAAGAAAATCACACACTCCATTTTCATTTTTCAGTTTTGACAACCACATTTCTCTCCAAGAACACCTCAAACTCTCTCTACTTTCTCTCTGATTCCACACGATTTCAACACTCTTCTTCCACTTTTCATCTGCATTATCATTGCTTGGCATTGTTGGATCAGGAGCACACTGAATCTTCATCATTCTCCCAGTGAAGCTTCATCAACATTTTGCAATTTTCTCTCTGCTCTCAAGATATTAAGCTCAAACAGCATTTATTTTGCTTAGTTTGTGAAGCTCCAAGGAAGAAGAAGAAGATAGGATCTCTGGTATTCTGGTAGATCCAAAGTTCATCATATTTCAGGTTCCCTTCCTCAACTTTGTTTTAGTGAATCTAGCTTGTTTTCGTGGTGTTTGTGGCCTAGTAGAGGTCGTGTGCGTTCTGGCTAGTTGATAGAGCTTCTTAGAAGCTTAGATCCAAAATCTAGGGCTAATTTCATTGCTTCGATTCTCTCTGTTTGTGTGTTGTTTGTGAAAACTAATCCTAGATTCATGCTCTACGTGACTTCCTGAACATTTTGATGTGCATTGCATAAATTTCTGGAATGTTTGGTTGATTGCAGCGCCGGAGAGTGGCCGGAGAAGGTGACCGGAGATCCCTCTCCGGCCGGTGAGTGGATGTTAGGGTTTAGCATGTTCTAATCTTGTGCGTCCATTTTGGCATGATCGTGTGGTGATATTGGTGACAGCGCATTAAAAAACTCGTGCAAGTCATGTGCACATTTCTGATGGACTTAGCCAAATTGATATTCACACCCCCCTTGTTTAAGGCCCAATGTAATTTGAACTGAATAGTTACTAGGCATACACCCCTTCCCTCATTTCATTGCATTATTTTTTTTCATTTTTATACACGTTTACCTTTTAATTTTTAAAAATATCAAACCTCATCATAAAATTCCACAAAAATTCATGTGAATTCTCAAGACATTTAGGAAATTTTTCATGATTTTATTTTCTGATTTTATGACCTTTTTGCCCCTGTTCCATAATTTTCTTTGAATTTCCATTTAGATGCATTCTAAGCATGATACATGAATTTGTTTAATTTTGTTCTTGCTCATTACCAACTATTTTGACATGATTCTTTTTGCATTGATTCACTAATACATTGAAGCATGTTAGATGATTTTTGTTTGTTTTTTAGGTCACTTTATTACATGTTTTGATGCCTATATTTGCACCACTTTGCATGATGTTTCAATTTGACCTAATTGCTTGGTTTGAAGTCATTTTTGCTTTGAATTTTTACATGCTATCTTGATGTATGATGCATTTCTGACCTAGGCACTCCAATACCATGTTTTCATAATTTTCATGAGGCCATTTGATTTTTGTTTGATGCATTACCTTTGAAGTATAATACATGTCATGTCATTTTAACTTTAGTGCATGTTTGCATGATTTCTTTTGTACATACTTGCATGATCATTTGCCTACTTTGTGAGCTAATCACTTGACATTATAGGTCATTGGTACATATTACATGTCATCCTTGCATGTTGATTTTTATTTGAACTTTGTGCATCATTAACATGTATTGTTTGCACTTTCTTTTTGAACTTTCATTCCAATTCTCCTTATATTACTTCTTGAATGTCTTGAAGTTGATTCATAAATACTTTTGAGATGTTCATAAACCATTTTCCATTTAGTTTCAATTCTGGTTGTTGATTTACATGTTCCATTTATGCATGTCCTCTTCATTTCTTTCCATCTTTCATCTATCCCTTCTTCTTGTAACATGTTTAAATGCTAATGGGTGATGCTTGTTGCTTATTCACTTGCACTTGTATGATGATATTCACTTGTTGTCCATATGATGCCCATTCTGGTTGTGGTTCTAGGATTTGTTTTCTCATTTAATTCTTTTGAGTTTTATGATGCATTACATGTTCTTTTATTTCTTATACTTCTTATACATGTTTACTAACCATGTAGGGGCTTTGGTAAGTTTCAATTGAGTGTGGATAAGGAATCCACATTCAACTTCTATCCTTTCTCTTTTACAATTCCATTTTGTGTTTTGTTAAGCACTTATGTGCTTTCTTTTAATAACTCATCACTTTCCCTTTGTGAATTACAATGCATCTTCTACTTTAGAAGTGAATTGTTTAATTCATTCCTTCTTTAGACTTTAGGTTGAAACCTCACAAACCTTTAGGATCACTCCCTTAACTAATCAATTAGGATTGAGTCTTAGTCCATATAGATTTTACCTTTACCTCTTTCTTGAGTCTTTCATCTTCTCATCTTATAACAATAATAAAAAAACACTTAATAAAGGTAGGCATTTATTGCATTTAGGCCTTTCATATAAAGAAAAGATTATAAGGGGTCTTCTCTTATAATCTTAGAATGTGTAGCATATGCCCCATCTTGGGTCAATGTGTTAAACATTTGATCTTGTATGAGGGACTTAAATGCAATACTTGTTGAAGGTGCAAATAATAAAAAACACTTCTTCACTTCATAATCAACAAAACACTTAATAAACACAAGTATGCTAGTGTGTTTGAACCTTGACAATTGGAACTAAGTGTGGGGGTCTTCTTCACCCTTAGTGTGCTTTCTTACTCATTCCATCTTGGAATGTGAGGATGTACACATTCCAATGACTAAGATTCAGATACACTATCATATGCAAACAAATGAAAAAACTCTTAAAAGACAAAAAACAAACAATAACGTCTTTCCTTCGGGAATTCTTTTCTCACCTCATTCACTCTCAACGTATGAACGTGCTTCTACTCGTTCTCTTGCAAGATGGTAACGCACTCGGACCAGCGAGCCTGCAACACCTGAGCTAGAACGTAAGCCGTTCTCTAAAAAACACAAACAATCCATCCCTATTGAGGGGAACTACGTCGCTCTGATTCTCATGCTCCCGATGAGATACGTAGGCAGTGGGGTAGGGCCCATGCGAGCACTTCTTTTATTTTCCCTACATTTGTTCTTCTTTCTCCTTTCTTTCTTTCAGTTCCTTTTCCGGTATCCTTTCTTTACACCCTTTGATCGAGACAAGCAAGCGTGGATCCCATCGGGTACGATGGACGCGTGGGGGTGCTAATACCTTCCTCACGCGTAACCGACTCCCGAACCCAGATCTCTTGGTCGCGAGACCATGCTTTTCCTTCCTCTCAGGTTTATGCGGTGTTTCCTTTCCCTCTCTTGGGATAAATACACATTGCTGGCGACTCTGTTCGGTGCCACTTTCGCGTTTGTACTTGGATGAAAATCCCGGGAGCGACACATGTCTGACTCAAAGTTTAGGTTCATGTTTGACCTGGTTTCAAACAACGGGTTCATGTCTGACTCGATGTTTAGGTTCATGTTTGACCTGGTTTCGAACAAAGGGTTCATGTTTGACTCGAAGTTTAGGTTCATGTTTGACCTGGTTTCAAACAACGGGTTCATGTCTGACTCGAAGTTTAGGTTCATGTTTGACCTGGTTTCAAACAACGGGTTCATGTCTGACTCGAAGTTTAGGTTCATGTTTGACCTGGTTTCGAACGACGGGTTCATGTCAAACTCGATGTTTAGGATCATGTTTGACCTAGTTTCAAACAACGGGTTCATGTCTGACTCGAAGTTTAGGTTCATGTTTGACCTGGTTTCAAACGACGGGTTCATGTCTAACTTGATGTTTAGGTTCATGTTTGACCTGGTTTCAATCAACGGGTTCATGTCTGACTCGAAGTTTAGGTTCATGTTTGACCTAGTTTCAAACAACGGGTTCATGTCTGACTCGAAGTTTAGGTTCATGTTTGACCTGGTTTCAAACAACGGGTTCATGTCTGACTCGAAGTTTAGGTTCATGTTTGACCTGGTTTCAAACGAAGGGTTCATGTCTGACTCGAAGTTTAGGTTCCTGTTTGACATGGTTTCAGATGACGGGTTCATATCTAACTCAATGTTTAGGTTCATGTTTGACCTGGTTCAATGACCTAGTTTCAAACAATGGGTTCATCTCTGACTCGAAGTTTAGGTTAATGTTTGACCTGGTTTCAAACGAAGGGTTCATGTCTGACTCGAAGTTTAGGTTCATGTTTGACATGGTTTCAGATGACGGGTTCATATCTGACTCAAAGTTTAGGTTCATGTTTGACCTGGTTCAATGACCTAGTTTCAAACAATGGGTTCATCTCTGACTCGAAGTTTAGGTTCATGTGTGACCTGGTTTCGAACGACGGGTTCATGCCTGACTTGATGTTTAGGTTCATGTTTGACCTGGTTTCAAACAACGGGTTCATGTCTGACTCGAAGTTTAGATTCATGTTTGACCTGGTTTCAAACAACGGGTTCATGTCTGACTCGAAGTTTAGGTTCATGTTTGACCTGGTTTCAAACAACGGGTTCATGTCTGACTCGAAGTTTAGGTTCATGTTTGACCTGGTTTCAAGCGACGGGTTCATGTCTGACTCGAAGTTTAGGTTCATGTTTGACATGGTTTCAAACGACGGGTTCATGTCTGACTTGATGTTTAGGTTCGTGTTTGACCTGGTTTCAAACAACGGGTTCATGACTGACTCGAAGTTTAGGTTCATGTTTGACCTGGTTTCAAAAAACGATTTCATGTCTGACTCGAAGTTTAGGTTCATGTTTGACTTGAGTTAAACAACGGGTTCATGTCTGACTCGAAGTTTAGGTTCATGTTTGACCTGGTTTCAAACGACGGGTTCATGTCTAACTCGAAGTTTAGGTTCATGTTTGACCTGGTTTCAAACAACGGGTTCATGTCTGACTCGAAGTTTAGGTTCATGTTTGACCTGGTTTCAAACAACGGGTTCATGTCTGACTCGAAGTTTAGGTTCATGTTTGACCTGGTTTCGAACGACGGGTTCATGTCAAACTCGATGTTTAGGATCATGTTTGACCTAGTTTCAAACAACGGGTTCATGTCTGACTCGAAGTTTAGGTTCATGTTTGACCTGGTTTCAAACGACGGGTTCATGTCTAACTTGATGTTTAGGTTCATGTTTGACCTGGTTTCAAACAACGGGTTCATGTCTGACTCGAAGTTTAGGTTCATGTTTGACCTAGTTTCAAACAACGGGTTCATGTCTGACTCGAAGTTTAGGTTCATGTTTGACCTGGTTTCAAACAACGGGTTCATGTCTGACTCGAAGTTTAGGTTCATGTTTGACCTGGTTTCAAACGAAGGGTTCATGTCTGACTCGAAGTTTAGGTTCCTGTTTGACATGGTTTCAGATGACGGGTTCATATCTGACTCAATGTTTAGGTTCATGTTTGACCTGGTTCAATGACCTAGTTTCAAACAATGGGTTCATCTCTGACTCGAAGTTTAGGTTCATGTTTGACCTGGTTTCAAACGAAGGGTTCATGTCTGACTCGAAGTTTAGGTTCATGTTTGACATGGTTTCAGATGACGGGTTCATATCTGACTCAAAGTTTAGGTTCATGTTTGACCTGGTTCAATGACCTAGTTTCAAACAATGGGTTCATCTCTGACTCGAAGTTTAGGTTCATGTGTGACCTGGTTTCAAACGACGGGTTCATGTCTGACTTGATGTTTGGGTTCATGTTTGACTGGTTTCAAACAACGGGTTCATGTCTGACTCGTAGTTTAGGTTCATGTTTGACCTGGTTTCAAACAATGGGTTCATGTCTGACTCGAAATTTAGGTTCATGTTTGACCTAGTTTCAAACGACGGGTTCATGTCTGACTCGAAGTTTAGGATCATGTTTGACCTGGTTTCAAACAACGGGTTCATGTCTGACTCGAAGTTTAGGTCCATGTTTGACCTAGTTTCAAACGTCGGGTTCATGTCTGACTCGATGTTTAGGTTCATGTTTGACCTGGTTTCAAACAACGGGTTCATGTCTGACTCAAACTTTAGGTTCATGTTTGACCTGGTTTCAAACAACGGGTTCATGTCTGATTCGAAGTTTAGGTTCATGTTTGACCTCTTTTTAAACAACGGGTTCATGTCTGACTCGAAGTTTAGGTTCATATTTGACCTGGTTTCAAATGACGGGTTCATGTATGACTCGAGGTTTAGGTTCATGTTTGACATGGTTTCAAACGACGGGTTACTGTCTGACTCAAAGTTTAGGTTCATGTTTGACCTGGTTCAAACGACGGATTCATGTCTGACTCGAAGTTTATATTCATGTTTGACCTGGTTTCAAACAACGGGTTCATGTCTGACTCGAAGTTTAGGTTCATGTTTGACCTGGTTTCGAATGACGGGTTCATGTCAAACTCGATGTTTAGGATCATGTTTGACCTAGTTTCAAACAACGGGTTCATGTCTGACTCGAAGTTTAGGTTCATGTTTGACCTGGTTTCAAACGACGGGTTCATGTCTAACTTGATGTTTAGGTTCATGTTTGACCTGGTTTCAAACAACGGGTTCATGTCTGACTCGAAGTTTAGGTTCATGTTTGACCTAGTTTCAAACAACGGGTTCATGTCTGACTCGAAGTTTAGGTTCATGTTTGACCTGGTTTCAAACAACGGGTTCATGTCTGACTCGAAGTTTAGGTTCATGTTTGACCTGGTTTCAAACGAAGGGTTCATGTCTGACTCGAAGTTTAGGTTCCTGTTTGACATGGTTTCAGATGACGGGTTCATATCTGACTCAATGTTTAGGTTCATGTTTGACCTGGTTCAATGACCTAGTTTCAAACAATGGGTTCATCTCTGACTCGAAGTTTAGGTTCATGTTTGACCTGGTTTCAAACGAAGGGTTCATGTCTGACTCGAAGTTTAGGTTCATGTTTGACATGGTTTCAGATGACGGGTTCATATCTGACTCAAAGTTTAGGTTCATGTTTGACCTGGTTCAATGACCTAGTTTCAAACAATGGGTTCATCTCTGACTCGAAGTTTAGGTTCATGTGTGACCTGGTTTCAAACGACGGGTTCATGTCTGACTTGATGTTTGGGTTCATGTTTGACTGGTTTCAAACAACGGGTTCATGTCTGACTCGTAGTTTAGGTTCATGTTTGACCTGGTTTCAAACAATGGGTTCATGTCTGACTCGAAATTTAGGTTCATGTTTGACCTAGTTTCAAACGACGGGTTCATGTCTGACTCGAAGTTTAGGATCATGTTTGACCTGGTTTCAAACAACGGGTTCATGTCTGACTCAAACTTTAGGTTCATGTTTGACCTGGTTTCAAACAACGGGTTCATGTCTGATTCGAAGTTTAGGTTCATGTTTGACCTCTTTTTAAACAACGGGTTCATGTCTGACTCGAAGTTTAGGTTCATATTTGACCTGGTTTCAAATGACGGGTTCATGTATGACTCGAGGTTTAGGTTCATGTTTGACATGGTTTCAAACGACGGGTTACTGTCTGACTCAAAGTTTAGGTTCATGTTTGACCTGGTTCAAACGACGGATTCATGTCTGACTCGAAGTTTATATTCATGTTTGACCTGGTTTCAAACAACGGGTTCATGTCTGACTCGAAGTTTAGGTTCATGTTTGACCTGGTTTCGAACGACGGGTTCATGTCAAACTCGATGTTTAGGATCATGTTTGACCTAGTTTCAAACAACGGGTTCATGTCTGACTCGAAGTTTAGGTTCATGTTTGACCTGGTTTCAAACGACGGGTTCATGTCTAACTTGATGTTTAGGTTCATGTTTGACCTGGTTTCAAACAACGGGTTCATGTCTGACTCGAAGTTTAGGTTCATGTTTGACCTAGTTTCAAACAACGGGTTCATGTCTGACTCGAAGTTTAGGTTCATGTTTGACCTGGTTTCAAACAACGGGTTCATGTCTGACTCGAAGTTTAGGTTCATGTTTGACCTGGTTTCAAACGAAGGGTTCATGTCTGACTCGAAGTTTAGGTTCCTGTTTGACATGGTTTCAGATGACGGGTTCATATCTGACTCAATGTTTAGGTTCATGTTTGACCTGGTTCAATGACCTAGTTTCAAACAATGGGTTCATCTCTGACTCGAAGTTTAGGTTCATGTTTGACCTGGTTTCAAACGAAGGGTTCATGTCTGACTCGAAGTTTAGGTTCATGTTTGACATGGTTTCAGATGACGGGTTCATATCTGACTCAAAGTTTAGGTTCATGTTTGACCTGGTTCAATGACCTAGTTTCAAACAATGGGTTCATCTCTGACTCGAAGTTTAGGTTCATGTGTGACCTGGTTTCAAACGACGGGTTCATGTCTGACTTGATGTTTGGGTTCATGTTTGACTGGTTTCAAACAACGGGTTCATGTCTGACTCGTAGTTTAGGTTCATGTTTGACCTGGTTTCAAACAATGGGTTCATGTCTGACTCGAAATTTAGGTTCATGTTTGACCTAGTTTCAAACGACGGGTTCATGTCTGACTCGAAGTTTAGGATCATGTTTGACCTGGTTTCAAACAACGGGTTCATGTCTGACTCGAAGTTTAGGTCCATGTTTGACCTAGTTTCAAACGTCGGGTTCATGTCTGACTCGATGTTTAGGTTCATGTTTGACCTGGTTTCAAACAACGGGTTCATGTCTGACTCAAACTTTAGGTTCATGTTTGACCTGGTTTCAAACAACGGGTTCATGTCTGATTCGAAGTTTAGGTTCATGTTTGACCTCTTTTTAAACAACGGGTTCATGTCTGACTCGAAGTTTAGGTTCATATTTGACCTGGTTTCAAATGACGGGTTCATGTATGACTCGAGGTTTAGGTTCATGTTTGACATGGTTTCAAACGACGGGTTACTGTCTGACTCAAAGTTTAGGTTCATGTTTGACCTGGTTCAAACGACGGATTCATGTCTGACTCGAAGTTTATATTCATGTTTGACCTGGTTTCAAACAACGGGTTCATGTCCGACTCGAAGTTTAGGTTCATGTTTGACCTGGTTTCAAACAACGGGTTCATGTCTGACTCGAAGTTTAGGTTCATGTTTGACCAGGTTTCAAGCGAAGGGTTCATGTCTGACTCGAAGTTTAGGTTCATGTTTGACATGGTTTCAAACGACGGGTTCATGTCTGACTTGATGTTTAGGTTCATGTTTGACCTGGTTTCAAACAACGGGTTCATGACTGACTCGAAGTTTAGGTTCATGTTTGACCTGGTTTCAAAAAACGGGTTCATGTCTGACTCAAAGTTTAGGTTCATGTTTGACTTGAGTTCAAACAACGGGTTCATGTCTGACTCGAAGTTTAGGTTCATGTTTGACCTGGTTTCAAACAACGGGTTCATGTCTGACTCGATGTTTAGGTTCATGTTTGACCTGGTTTCGAACAACGGGTTCATGTTTGACTCGAAGTTTAGGTTCATGTTTGACCTGGTTTCAAACAACGGGTTCATGTCTGACTCGAAGTTTAGGTTCATGTTTGACCTGGTTTCAAGCGACGGGTTCATGTATGACTCGAAGTTTAGGTTCAAGTTTGACATGGTTTCAAACGACGGGTTCATGTCTGACTTGATGTTTAGGTTCATGTTTGACCTGGTTTCAAACAACGGGTTCATGTGTGACTCGAAGTTTAGGTTCATGTTTGACCTGGTTTCAAAAAACGGGTTCATGTCTGACTCGAAGTTTAGGTTCATGTTTGACTTGAGTTAAACAACGGGTTCATGTCGGACTCGAAGTTTAGGTTCATGTTTGACCTGGTTTCAAACAACGGGTTCATGTCTGACTCGATGTTTAGGTTCATGTTTGACCTGGTTTCGAACAACGGGTTCATGTATGACTCGAAGTTTAGGTTCATGTTTGACCTGGTTTCAAACGAAGGGTTCATGTCTGACTCGAAGTTTAGGTTCATGTTTGACATGGTTTCAGATGACGGGTTCATATCTGACTCAAAGTTTAGGTTCATGTTTGACCTGGTTCAATGACCTAGTTTCAAACAATGGGTTCATCTCTGACTCGAAGTTTAGGTTCATGTGTGACCTGGTTTCAAACGACGGGTTCATGTCTGACTTGATGTTTGGGTTCATGTTTGACTGGTTTCAAACAACGGGTTCATGTCTGACTCGTAGTTTAGGTTCATGTTTGACCTGGTTTCAAACAATGGGTTCATGTCTGACTCGAAATTTAGGTTCATGTTTGACCTAGTTTCAAACGACGGGTTCATGTCTGACTCGAAGTTTAGGATCATGTTTGACCTGGTTTCAAACAACGGGTTCATGTCTGACTCGAAGTTTAGGTCCATGTTTGACCTAGTTTCAAACGTCGGGTTCATGTCTGACTCGATGTTTAGGTTCATGTTTGACCTGGTTTCAAACAACGGGTTCATGTCTGACTCAAACTTTAGGTTCATGTTTGACCTGGTTTCAAACAACGGGTTCATGTCTGATTCGAAGTTTAGGTTCATGTTTGACCTCTTTTTAAACAACGGGTTCATGTTTGACTCGAAGTTTAGGTTCATATTTGACCTGGTTTCAAATGACGGGTTCATGTATGACTCGAGGTTTAGGTTCATGTTTGACATGGTTTCAAACGACGGGTTACTGTCTGACTCAAAGTTTAGGTTCATGTTTGACCTGGTTCAAACGACGGATTCATGTCTGACTCGAAGTTTATATTCATGTTTGACCTGGTTTCAAACAACGGGTTCATGTCCGACTCGAAGTTTAGGTTCATGTTTGACCTGGTTTCAAACAACGGGTTCATGTCTGACTCGAAGTTTAGGTTCATGTTTGACCAGGTTTCAAGCGAAGGGTTCATGTCTGACTCGAAGTTTAGGTTCATGTTTGACATGGTTTCAAACGACGGGTTCATGTCTGACTTGATGTTTAGGTTCATGTTTGACCTGGTTTCAAACAACGGGTTCATGACTGACTCGAAGTTTAGGTTCATGTTTGACCTGGTTTCAAAAAACGGGTTCATGTCTGACTCAAAGTTTAGGTTCATGTTTGACTTGAGTTCAAACAACGGGTTCATGTCTGACTCGAAGTTTAGGTTCATGTTTGACCTGGTTTCAAACAACGGGTTCATGTCTGACTCGATGTTTAGGTTCATGTTTGACCTGGTTTCGAACAACGGGTTCATGTTTGACTCGAAGTTTAGGTTCATGTTTGACCTGGTTTCAAACAACGGGTTCATGTCTGACTCGAAGTTTAGGTTCATGTTTGACCTGGTTTCAAGCGACGGGTTCATGTCTGACTCGAAGTTTAGGTTCAAGTTTGACATGGTTTCAAACGACGGGTTCATGTCTGACTTGATGTTTAGGTTCATGTTTGACCTGGTTTCAAACAACGGGTTCATGACTGACTCGAAGTTTAGGTTCATGTTTGACCTGGTTTCAAAAAACGGGTTCATGTCTGACTCGAAGTTTAGGTTCATGTTTGACTTGAGTTAAACAACGGGTTTATGTCGGACTCGAAGTTTAGGTTCATGTTTGACCTGGTTTCAAACAACGGGTTCATGTCTGACTCGATGTTTAGGTTCATGTTTGACCTGGTTTCGAACAACGGGTTCATGTATGACTCGAAGTTTAGGTTCATGTTTGACCTGGTTTCAAACGAAGGGTTCATGTCTGACTCGAAGTTTAGGTTCATGTTTGACATGGTTTCAGATGACGGGTTCATATCTGACTCAAAGTTTAGGTTCATGTTCGACCTGGTTCAATGACCTAGTTTCAAACAATGGGTTCATCTCTGACTCGAAGTTTAGGTTCATGTGTGACCTGGTTTCAAACGACGGGTTCATGTCTGACTTGATGTTTAGGTTCATGTTTGACTGGTTTCAAACAACGGGTTCATGTCTGACTCGTAGTTTAGGTTCATGTTTGACCTGGTTTCAAACAATGGGTTCATGTCTGACTCAAAATTTAGGTTCATGTTTGACCTAGTTTCAAACGACGGGTTCATGTCTGACTCGAAGTTTAGGATCATGTTTGACCTGGTTTCAAACAACGGGTTCATGTCTGACTCGAAGTTTAGGTCCATGTTTGACCTAGTTTCAAACGTCGGGTTCATGTGTGACTCGATGTTTAGGTTCATGTTTGACCTGGTTTCAAACAACGGGTTCATGTCTGACTCAAACTTTAGGTTCATGTTTGACCTGGTTTCAAACAACGGGTTCATGTCTGATTCGAAGTTTAGGTTCATGTTTGACCTCGTTTTAAACAACGGGTTCATGTCTGACTCGAAGTTTAGGTTCATATTTGACCTGGTTTCAAATGACGGGTTCATGTATGACTCGAGGTTTAGGTTCATGTTTGACATGGTTTCAAACGACGGTTTACTGTCTGACTCAAAGTTTAGGTTCATGTTTGACCTGGTTCAAACGACGGATTCATGTCTGACTCGAAGTTTATATTCATGTTTGACCTGGTTTCAAATAACGGGTTCATGTCTGACTCGAAGTTTAGGTTCATGTTTGACCTGGTTTCAAACAACGGGTTCATGTCTGACTCGAAGTTTAGGTTCATGTTTGACCTGGTTTCAAGCGACGGGTTCATGTCTGACTCGAAGTTTAGGTTCATGTTTGACATGGTTTCAAACGACGGGTTCATGTCTGACTTGATGTTTAGGTTCATGTTTGACCTGGTTTCAAACAACGGGTTCATGACTGACTCGAAGTTTAGGTTCATGTTTGACCTGGTTTCAAAAAACGGGTTCATGTCTGACTCGAAGTTTAGGTTCATGTTTGACTTGAGTTAAACAACGGGTTCATGTCTGACTCGAAGTTTAGGTTCATGTTTGACCTGGTTTCAAACAACGGGTTCATGTCTGACTCGATGTTTAGGTTCATGTTTGACCTGGTTTCGAACAACGGGTTCATGTATGACTCGAAGTTTAGGTTCATGTTTGACCTGGTTTCAAACGAAGGGTTCATGTCTAACTCGAAGTTTAGGTTCATGTTTGACATGGTTTCAGATGACGGGTTCATATCTGACTCAAAGTTTAGGTTCATGTTCGACCTGGTTCAATGACCTAGTTTCAAACAATGGGTTCATCTCTGACTCGAAGTTTAGGTTCATGTGTGACCTGGTTTCAAACGACGGGTTCATGTCTGACTTGATGTTTAGGTTCATGTTTGACTGGTTTCAAACAACGGGTTCATATCTGACTCGTAGTTTAGGTTCATGTTTGACCTGGTTTCAAACAATGGGTTCATGTCTGACTCGAAATTTAGGTTCATGTTTGACCTAGTTTCAAACGACGGGTTCATGTCTGACTCGAAGTTTAGGATCATGTTTGACCTGGTTTCAAACAACGGGTTCATGTCTGACTCGAAGTTTAGGTCCATGTTTGACCTAGTTTCAAACGTCGGGTTCATGTCTGACTCGATGTTTAGGTTCATGTTTGACCTGGTTTCAAACAACGGGTTCATGTCTGACTCAAACTTTAGGTTCATGTTTGACCTGGTTTCAAACAATGGGTTCATGTCTGATTCGAAGTTTAGGTTCATGTTTGACCTCGTTTTAAACAACGGGTTCATGTCTGACTCGAAGTTTAGGTTCATATTTGACCTGGTTTCAAATGACGGGTTCATGTATGACTCGAGGTTTAGGTTCATGTTTGACATGGTTTCAAACGACGGGTTACTGTCTGACTCAAAGTTTAGGTTCATGTTTGACCTGGTTCAAACGACGGATTCATGTCTGACTCGAAGTTTATAATCATGTTTGACCTGGTTTCAAACAACGGGTTCATGTCTGACTCGAAGTTTAGGTTCATGTTTGACCTGGTTTCAAACAACGGGTTCATGTCTGACTCGAAGTTTAGGTTCATGTTTGACCAGGTTTCAAGCGAAGGGTTCATGTCTGACTCGAAGTTTAGGTTCATGTTTGACATGGTTTCAAACGACGGGTTCATGTCTGACTTGATGTTTAGGTTCATGTTTGACCTGGTTTCAAACAACGGGTTCATGACTGACTCGAAGTTTAGGTTCATGTTTGACCTGGTTTCAAAAAACGGGTTCATGTCTGACTCAAAGTTTAGGTTCATGTTTGACTTGAGTTCAAACAACGGGTTCATGTCTGACTCGAAGTTTAGGTTCATGTTTGACCTGGTTTCAAACAACAGGTTCATGTCTGACTCGATGTTTAGGTTCATGTTTGACCTGGTTTCGAACAACGGGTTCATGTTTGACTCGAAGTTTAGGTTCATGTTTGACCTGGTTTCAAACAACGGGTTCATGTCTGACTCGAAGTTTAGGTTCATGTTTGACCTGGTTTCGAACGACGGGTTCATGTCAAACTCGATGTTTAGGATCATGTTTGACCTAGTTTCAAACAACGGGTTCATGTCTGACTCGAAGTTTAGGTTCATGTTTGACCTAGTTTCAAACAACGGGTTCATGTCTGACTCGAAGTTTAGGTTCATGTTTGACCTGGTTTCAAACAACGGGTTCATGTCTGACTCGAAGTTTAGGTTCATGTTTGACATGGTTTCAAACGAAGGGTTCATGTCTGACTCGAAGTTTAGGTTCCTGTTTGACATGGTTTCAGATGACGGGTTCATATCTGACTCAATGTTTAGGTTCATGTTTGACCTGGTTCAATGACCTAGTTTCAAACAATGGGTTCATCTCTGACTCGAAGTTTAGGTTCATGTTTGACCTGGTTTCAAACGAAGGGTTCATGTCTGACTCGAAGTTTAGGTTCATGTTTGACATGGTTTCAGATGACGGGTTCATATCTGACTCAAAGTTTAGGTTCATGTTTGACCTGGTTCAATGACCTAGTTTCAAACAATGGGTTCATCTCTGACTCGAAGTTTAGGTTCATGTGTGACCTGGTTTCGAACGACGGGTTCATGTCTGACTTGATGTTTAGGTTCATGTTTGACCTGGTTTCAAACAACGGGTTCATGTCTGACTCGAAGTTTAGGTTCATGTTTGACCTGGTTTCAAACAATGGGTTCATGTCTGAATCGAAATTTAGGTTCATGTTTGACCTAGTTTCAAACGACGGGTTCATGTCTGACTCGAAGTTTAGGATCATGTTTGACCTGGTTTCAAACAACGGGTTCATGTCTGACTCGAAGTTTAGGTCCATGTTTGACCTAGTTTCAAACGACGGGTTCATGTCTGACTCGATGTTTAGGTTCATGTTTGACCAGGTTTTAAACAACGGGTTCATGTCTGACTCAAACTTTAGGTTCATGTTTGACCTGGTTTCAAACAACGGGTTCATGTCTGATTCGAAGTTTAGGTTCATGTTTGACCTCGTTTTAAACAACGGGTTCATGTCTGACTCGAAGTTTAGGTTCATATTTGACCTGGTTTCAAATGACGGGTTCATGTATGACTCGAGGTTTAGGTTCATGTTTGACATGGTTTCAAACGACGGGTTCATGTCTGACTCAAAATTTAGGTTCATGTTTGACCTGGTTCAAACGACGGATTCATGTCTAACTCGAAGTTTATATTCATGTTTGACCTGGTTTCAAACAACGGGTTCATGTCTGACTCGAAGTTTAGGTTCATGTTTGACCTAGTTTCAAACAACGGGTTCATGTCTGACTCGAAGTTTAGGTTCATGTTTGACCTGGTTTCAAGCGACGGGTTCATCTCTGACTCGAAGTTTAGATTCATGTTTGACATGGTTTCAAACGACGGGTTCATGTCTGACTTGATGTTTAGGTTCATGTTTGACCTGGTTTCAAACAACGGGTTCATGTCTGACTCGAAGTTTAGGTTCATGTTTGACCTGGTTTCAAAAAACGGGTTCATGTCTAACTCGAAGTTTAGGTTCATGTTTGACTTGAGTTCAAACAACGGGTTCATGTCTGACTCGAAGTTTAGGTTCATGTTTGACCTGGTTTCTAATGACGGGTTCATGTCAAACTCAATGTTTAGGATCATGTTTTACCTAGTTTCAAACAACGGGTTCATGTCTGACTCGAAGTTTAGGTTCATGTTTGACCTGGTTTCAAACGACGGGTTCATGTCTGACTTGATGTTTAGGTTCATGTTTGACCTGGTTTCAAACAACGGGTTCATGTCTGACTCGAAGTTTAGGTTCATGTTTGACCTGTTTCTAATGACGGGTTCATGTCAAACTCGATGTTAAGATCATGTTTGACCTGGTTTCAAACGACGGGTTCATGTCTGACTCGAAGTTTAGGTTCATGTTTGACCTGGTTTCAAACGACGGGTTCATGTCTGACTCGAAGTTTAGGTTCATGTTTGACCTAGTTTCAAACAACGGGTTCATGTCTGACTCGAAGTTTAGGTTCATGTTTGACCTGGTTTCAAACAACGGGTTCATGTATGACTCGAAGTTTAGGTTCATGTTTGACCTGGTTTCAAACAACGGGTTCATGTCTGACTCAAACTTTAGGTTCATGTTTGACCTGGTTTCAAACAACGGGTTCATGTCTGATTCGAAATTTAGGATCATGTTTGACTTCGTTTTAAATAACGGGTTCATGTCTGACTCGAAGTTTAGGTTCATATTTGACCTGGTTTCAAATGACGGGTTCATGTATGACTCGAGGTTTAGGTTCATTTTGTACATGGTTTCAAACGACGGGTTCATGTCTGACTCAAAGTTTAGGTTCATGTTTGACCTGGTTCAAACGACAGATTCATGTCTGACTCGAAGTTTATATTCATGTTTGACCTGGTTTCAAACAATGGGTTCATGTCTGACTCGAAGTTTAGGTTCATGTTTGACCTGGTTTCAAACAACGGGTTCATGTCTGACTCGAAGTTTAGGTTCAAGTTTGACCTGGTTTCTAACGACGGGTTCATGTCAAACTCGATGTTTAGGATCATGTTTGACCTGGTTTCAAACAATGGGTTCATGTCTGACTCGAAGTTTAGGGTCATGTTTGACTTGAGTTCAAATAACGTTTTCATGTCTGACTCGAAGTTTAGGTTCATGTTTGACCTGGTTTCAAACAACGGGTACATGTCTGACTTGATGTTTAGGTTCATGTTTGACGTGGTTTCGAACAACGGGTTCATGTATGACTCGAGGTTTAGGTTCATGTTTGACATGGTTTCAAACGACGGGTTCATGTCTGACTCAAAGTTTAGGTTCATGTTTGACCTGGTTCAAACGACGGGTTCATGTCTGACTCAAAATTTAGGTTCATGTTTGACCTGGTTCAAACGACGGATTCATGTCTGACTCAAAGTTTATATTCATGTTTGACCTGGTTTCAAACAACGGGTTCATGTCTGACTCGAAGTTTAGGTTCATGTTCGACCTGGTTTCAAACAACGGGTTCATGTCTGACTCGAAGTTTAGGTTCATGTTTGACCTGGTTTCAAGCGACGGGTTCATGTCTGACTCGAAGTTTAGGTTCATGTTTGACATGGTTTCAAACGACGGGTTCATGTCTGACTTGATGTTTAGGTTCATGTTTGACCTGGTTTCAAACAACGGGTTCATGTCTGACTCGAAGTTTAGGTTCATGTTTGACCTGGTTTCAAAAAACGGGTTCATGTCTGACTCGAAGTTTAGGTTCATGTTTGACTTGAGTTCAAACAACGGGTTCATGTCTGACTCGAAGTTTAGGTTCATGTTTGACCTGGTTTCAAACAAAGAGTGCATGTCTGACTCGATGTTTAGGTTCATGTTTGACCTGGTTTCGAACAATGGGTTCATGTTTGACTCGAAGTTTAGGTTCATGTTTGACCTGGTTTCAAACAACGGGTTCATGTCTGATTCGAAGTTTAGGTTCATGTTTGACCTCGTTTTAAACAACGGGTTCATGTCTGACTCGAAGTTTAGGTTCATATTTGACCTGGTTTCAAATGACGGGTTCATGTATGACTCGAGGTTTAGGTTCATGTTTGACATGGTTTCAAACGACGGGTTCATGTCTGACTCAAAATTTAGGTTCATGTTTGACCTGGTTCAAACGACGGATTCATGTCTAACTCGAAGTTTATATTCATGTTTGACCTGGTTTCAAACAACGGGTTCATGTCTGACTCGAAGTTTAGGTTCATGTTTGACCTGGTTTCAAACAACGGGTTCATGTCTGACTCGAAGTTTAGGTTCATGTTTGACCTGGTTTCAAGCGACGGGTTCATCTCTGACTCGAAGTTTAGGTTCATGTTTGACATGGTTTCAAACGACGGGTTCATGTCTTACTTGATGTTTAGGTTCATGTTTGACCTGGTTTCAAACAACGGGTTCATGTCTGACTCGAAGTTTAGGTTCATGTTTGACCTGGTTTCAAAAAACGGGTTCATGTCTGACTCGATGTTTAGGTTCATGTTTGACTTGAGTTCAAACAACGGGTTCATGTCTGACTCGAAGTTTAGGTTCATGTTTGACCTGGTTTCTAACGACGGGTTCATGTCAAACTCAATGTTTAGGATCATGTTTTACCTAGTTTCAAACAACGGGTTCATGTCTGACTCGAAGTTTAGGTTCATGTTTGACCTGGTTTCAAACGACGGGTTCATGTCTGACTTGATGTTTAGGTTCATGTTTGACATGGTTTCAAACAACGGGTTCATGTCTGACTCGAAGTTTAGGTTCATGTTTGACCTGTTTCTAATGACGGGTTCATGTCAAACTCGATGTTAAGATCATGTTTGACCTGGTTTCAAACGACGGGTTCATGTCTGACTCGAAGTTTAGGTTCATGTTTGACCTGGTTTCAAACGACGGGTTCATGTCTGACTTGATGTTTAGGTTCATGTTTGACCTGGTTTCAAACAACGGGTTCATGTCTGACTCGAAGTTTAGGTTCATGTTTGACCTAGTTTCAAACAACGGGTTCATGTCTGACTCGAAGTTTAGGTTCATGTTTGACCTGGTTTCAAACAACGGGTTCATGTATGACTCGAAGTTTAGGTTCATGTTTGACCTGGTTTCAAACAACGGGTTCATGTCTGACTCAAACTTTAGGTTCATGTTTGACCTGGTTTCAAACAACGGGTTCATGTCTGATTCGAAATTTAGGATCATGTTTGACTTCGTTTTAAACAACGGGTTCATGTCTGACTCGAAGTTTAGGTTCATATTTGACCTGGTTTCAAATGACGGGTTCATGTATGACTCGAGGTTTAGGTTCATTTTGTACATGGTTTCAAACGACGGGTTCATGTCTGACTCAAAGTTTAGGTTCATGTTTGACCTGGTTCAAACGACGGATTCATGTCTGACTCGAAGTTTATATTCATGTTTGACCTGGTTTCAAACAACGGGTTCATGTCTGACTCGAAGTTTAGGTTCATGTTTGACCTGGTTTCAAACAACGGGTTCATGTCTGACTCGAAGTTTAGGTTCAAGTTTGACCTGGTTTCTAATGACGGGTTCATGTCAAACTCGATGTTTAGGATCATGTTTGACCTGATTTCAAACAATGGGTTCATGTCTGACTCGAAGTTTAGGGTCATGTTTGACTTGAGTTCAAACAACGGGTTCATGTCTGACTCGAAGTTTAGGTTCATGTTTGACCTGGTTTCAAACAACGGGTACATGTCTGACTTGATGTTTAGGTTCATGTTTGACGTGGTTTCGAACAACGGGTTCATGTATGACTCGAGGTTTAGGTTCATGTTTGACATGGTTTCAAACGACGGGTTCATGTCTGACTCAAAGTTTAGGTTCATGTTTGACCTGGTTCAAACGACGGGTTCATGTCTGACTCAAAATTTAGGTTCATGTTTGACCTGGTTCAAACGACGGATTCATGTCTGACTCAAAGTTTATATTCATGTTTGACCTGGTTTCAAACAACGGGTTCATGTCTGACTCGAAGTTTAGGTTCATGTTTGACCTGGTTTCAAACAACGGGTTCATGTCTGACTCGAAGTTTAGGTTCATGTTTGACCTGGTTTCAAGCGACGGGTTCATGTCTGACTCGAAGTTTAGGTTCATGTTTGACGTGGTTTCAAACGACGGGTTCATGTCTGACTTGATGTTTAGGTTCATGTTTGACCTGGTTTCAAACAACGGGTTCATGTCTGACTCGAAGTTTAGGTTCATGTTTGACCTGGTTTCAAAAAACGGGTTCATGTCTGACTCGAAGTTTAGGTTCATGTTTGACTTGAGTTCAAACAACGGGTTCATGTCTGACTCGAAGTTTAGGTTCATGTTTGACCTGGTTTCAAACAACGAGTTCATGTCTGACTCGATGTTTAGGTTCATGTTTGACCTGGTTTCGAACAATGGGTTCATGTTTGACTCGAAGTTTAGGTTCATGTTTGACCTGGTTTCAAACAACGGGTTCATGTCTGACTCGAAGTTTAGGTTCATGTTTGACCTGGTTTCAAACAACGGGTTCATGTCTGACTCGAAGTTTAGGTTCATGTTTGACCTGGTTTCTAACGACGGGTTCATGTCAAACTCGATGTTTAGGATCATGTTTTACCTAGTTTCAAACAACGGGTTCATGTCTGACTCGAAGTTTAGGTTCATGTTTGACCTGGTTTCAAAAAACGGGTTCATGTCTGACTCGATGTTTAGGTTCATGTTTGACTTGAGTTCAAACAACGGGTTCATGTCTGACTCGAAGTTTAGGTTCATGTTTGACCTGGTTTCTAACGACGGGTTCATGTCAAACTCAATGTTTAGGATCATGTTTTACCTAGTTTCAAACAACGGGTTCATGTCTGACTCGAAGTTTAGGTTCATGTTTGACCTGGTTTCAAACGACGGGTTCATGTCTGACTTGATGTTTAGGTTCATGTTTGACCTGGTTTCAAACAACGGGTTCATGTCTGACTCGAAGTTTAGGTTCATGTTTGACCTATTTCTAATGACGGGTTCATGTCAAACTCGATGTTAAGATCATGTTTGACCTGGTTTCAAACGACGGGTTCATGTCTGACTCGAAGTTTAGGTTCATGTTTGACCTGGTTTCCAACGACGGGTTCATGTCTGACTTGATGTTTAGGTTCATGTTTGACCTGGTTTCAAACAACGGGTTCATGTCTGACTCGAAGTTTAGGTTCATGTTTGACCTAGTTTCAAACAACGGGTTCATGTCTGACTCGAAGTTTAGGTTCATGTTTGACCTGGTTTCAAACAACGGGTTCATGTATGACTCGAAGTTTAGGTTCATGTTTGACCTGGTTTCAAACAACGGGTTCATGTCTGACTCAAACTTTAGGTTCATGTTTGACCTGGTTTCAAACAACGGGTTCATGTCTGATTCGAAATTTAGGATCATGTTTGACTTCGTTTTAAACAACGGGTTCATGTCTGACTCGAAGTTTAGGTTCATATTTGACCTGGTTTCAAATGACGGGTTCATGTATGACTCGAGGTTTAGGTTCATTTTGTACATGGTTTCAAACGACGGGTTCATGTCTGACTCAAAGTTTAGGTTCATGTTTGACCTGGTTCAAACGACGGATTCATGTCTGACTCGAAGTTTATATTCATGTTTGACCTGGTTTCAAACAACGGGTTCATGTCTGACTCGAAGTTTAGGTTCATGTTTGACCTGGTTTCAAACAACGGGTTCATGTCTGACTCGAAGTTTAGGTTCAAGTTTGACCTGGTTTCTAACGACGGGTTCATGTCAAACTCGATGTTTAGGATCATGTTTGACCTGGTTTCAAACAATGGGTTCATGTCTGACTCGAAGTTTAGGGTCATGTTTGACTTGAGTTCAAACAACGGGTTCATGTCTGACTCGAAGTTTAGGTTCATGTTTGACCTGGTTTCAAACAACGGGTACATGTCTGACTTGATGTTTAGGTTCATGTTTGACGTGGTTTCGAACAACGGGTTCATGTATGACTCGAGGTTTAGGTTCATGTTTGACATGGTTTCAAACGACGGGTTCATGTCTGACTCAAAGTTTAGGTTCATGTTTGACCTGGTTCAAACGACGGGTTCATGTCTGACTCAAAATTTAGGTTCATGTTTGACCTGGTTCAAACGACGGATTCATGTCTGACTCAAAGTTTATATTCATGTTTGACCTGGTTTCAAACAACGGGTTCATGTCTGACTCGAAGTTTAGGTTCATGTTTGACCTGGTTTCAAACAACGGGTTCATGTCTGACTCGAAGTTTAGGTTCATGTTTGACCTGGTTTCAAGCGACGGGTTCATGTCTGACTCGAAGTTTAGGTTCATGTTTGACGTGGTTTCAAACGACGGGTTCATGTCTGACTTGATGTTTAGGTTCATGTTTGACCTGGTTTCAAACAACGGGTTCATGTCTGACTCGAAGTTTAGGTTCATGTTTGACCTGGTTTCAAAAAACGGGTTCATGTCTGACTCGAAGTTTAGGTTCATGTTTGACTTGAGTTCAAACAACGGGTTCATGTCTGACTCGAAGTTTAGGTTCATGTTTGACCTGGTTTCAAACAACGAGTTCATGTCTGACTCGATGTTTAGGTTCATGTTTGACCTGGTTTCGAACAATGGGTTCATGTTTGACTCGAAGTTTAGGTTCATGTTTGACCTGGTTTCAAACAACGGGTTCATGTCTGACTCGAAGTTTAGGTTCATGTTTGACCTGGTTTCAAACAACGGGTTCATGTCTGACTCGAAGTTTAGGTTCATGTTTGACCTGGTTTCTAACGACGGGTTCATGTCAAACTCGATGTTTAGGATCATGTTTTACCTAGTTTCAAACAACGGGTTCATGTCTGACTCGAAGTTTAGGTTCATGTTTGACCTGGTTTCAAACGACGGGTTCATGTCTGACTTGATGTTTAGGTTCATGTTTGACCTGGTTTCAAACAACGGGTTCATGTCTGACTCGAAGTTTAGGTTCATGTTTGACCTGTTTCTAATGACGGGTTCATGTCAAACTCGATGTTAAGATCATGTTTGACCTGGTTTCAAACGATGGGTTCATGTCTGACTCGAAGTTTAGGTTCATGTTTGACCTGGTTTCAAACGACGGGTTCATGTCTGACTTGATGTTTAGGTTCATGTTTGACCTGGTTTCAAACAACGGGTTCATGTCTGACTCGAAGTTTAGGTTCATGTTTGACCTATTTCTAATGACGGGTTCATGTCAAACTCGATGTTAAGATCATGTTTGACCTGGTTTCAAACGACGGGTTCATGTCTGACTCGAAGTTTAGGTTCATGTTTGACCTGGTTTCCAACGACGGGTTCATGTCTGACTTGATGTTTAGGTTCATGTTTGACCTGGTTTCAAACAACGGGTTCATGTCTGACTCGAAGTTTAGGTTCATGTTTGACCTAGTTTCAAACAACGGGTTCATGTCTGACTCGAAGTTTAGGTTCATGTTTGACCTGGTTTCAAACAACGGGTTCATGTATGACTCGAAGTTTAGGTTCATGTTTGACCTGGTTTCAAACAACGGGTTCATGTCTGACTCAAACTTTAGGTTCATGTTTGACCTGGTTTCAAACAACGGGTTCATGTCTGATTCGAAATTTAGGATCATGTTTGACTTCGTTTTAAACAACGGGTTCATGTCTGACTCGAAGTTTAGGTTCATATTTGACCTGGTTTCAAATGACGGGTTCATGTATGACTCGAGGTTTAGGTTCATTTTGTACATGGTTTCAAACGACGGGTTCATGTCTGACTCAAAGTTTAGGTTCATGTTTGACCTGGTTCAAACGACGGATTCATGTCTGACTCGAAGTTTATATTCATGTTTGACCTGGTTTCAAACAACGGGTTCATGTCTGACTCGAAGTTTAGGTTCATGTTTGACCTGGTTTCAAACAACGGGTTCATGTCTGACTCGAAGTTTAGGTTCAAGTTTGACCTGGTTTCTAACGACGGGTTCATGTCAAACTCGATGTTTAGGATCATGTTTGACCTGGTTTCAAACAATGGGTTCATGTCTGACTCGAAGTTTAGGGTCATGTTTGACTTGAGTTCAAACAACGGGTTCATGTCTGACTCGAAGTTTAGGTTCATGTTTGACCTGGTTTCAAACAACGGGTACATGTCTGACTTGATGTTTAGGTTCATGTTTGACGTGGTTTCGAACAACGGGTTCATGTATGACTCGAGGTTTAGGTTCATGTTTGACATGGTTTCAAACGACGGGTTCATGTCTGACTCAAAGTTTAGGTTCATGTTTGACCTGGTTCAAACGACGGGTTCATGTCTGACTCAAAATTTAGGTTCATGTTTGACCTGGTTCAAACGACGGATTCATGTCTGACTCAAAGTTTATATTCATGTTTGACCTGGTTTCAAACAACGGGTTCATGTCTGACTCGAAGTTTAGGTTCATGTTTGACCTGGTTTCAAACAACGGGTTCATGTCTGACTCGAAGTTTAGGTTCATGTTTGACCTGGTTTCAAGCGACGGGTTCATGTCTGACTCGAAGTTTAGGTTCATGTTTGACGTGGTTTCAAACGACGGGTTCATGTCTGACTTGATGTTTAGGTTCATGTTTGACCTGGTTTCAAACAACGGGTTCATGTCTGACTCGAAGTTTAGGTTCATGTTTGACCTGGTTTCAAAAAACGGGTTCATGTCTGACTCGAAGTTTAGGTTCATGTTTGACTTGAGTTCAAACAACGGGTTCATGTCTGACTCGAAGTTTAGGTTCATGTTTGACCTGGTTTCAAACAACGAGTTCATGTCTGACTCGATGTTTAGGTTCATGTTTGACCTGGTTTCGAACAATGGGTTCATGTTTGACTCGAAGTTTAGGTTCATGTTTGACCTGGTTTCAAACAACGGGTTCATGTCTGACTCGAAGTTTAGGTTCATGTTTGACCTGGTTTCAAACAACGGGTTCATGTCTGACTCGAAGTTTAGGTTCATGTTTGACCTGGTTTCTAACGACGGGTTCATGTCAAACTCGATGTTTAGGATCATGTTTTACCTAGTTTCAAACAACGGGTTCATGTCTGACTCGAAGTTTAGGTTCATGTTTGACCTGGTTTCAAACGACGGGTTCATGTCTGACTTGATGTTTAGGTTCATGTTTGACCTGGTTTCAAACAACGGGTTCATGTCTGACTCGAAGTTTAGGTTCATGTTTGACCTGTTTCTAATGACGGGTTCATGTCAAACTCGATGTTAAGATCATGTTTGACCTGGTTTCAAACGATGGGTTCATGTCTGACTCGAAGTTTAGGTTCATGTTTGACCTGGTTTCAAACGACGGGTTCATGTCTGACTTGATGTTTAGGTTCATGTTTGACCTGGTTTCAAACAACGGGTTCATGTCTGACTCGAAGTTTAGGTTCATGTTTGACCTAGTTTCAAACAACGGGTTCATGTCTGACTCGAAGTTTAGGTTCATGTTTGACCTGGTTTCAAACAACGGGTTCATGTATGACTCGAAGTTTAGGTTCATGTTTGACCTGGTTTCAAACAACGGGTTCATGTCTGACTCAAACTTTAGGTTCATGTTTGACCTGGTTTTAAACAACGGGTTCATGTCTGATTCAAAATTTAGGATCATGTTTGACTTCGTTTTAAACAAAGGGTTCATGTCTGACTCGAAGTTTAGGTTCATATTTGACCTGGTTTCAAATGACGGGTTCATGTATGACTCGAGGTTTAGGTTCATGTTTGACATGGTTTCAAACGACGGGTTCATGTCTGACTCAAAGTTTAGGTTCATGTTTGACCTGGATCAAACGACGGATTCATGTCTGACTCGAAGTTTATATTCATGTTTGACTTGGTTTCAAACAACGGGTTCATGTCTGACTCGAAGTTTAGGTTCATGTTTGACCTGGTTTCAAACAACGGGTTCATGTCTGACTCGAAGTTTAGGTTCATGTTTGACCTGGTTTCTAACGACGGGTTCATGTCAAACTCGATGTTTAGGATCATGTTTTACCTAGTTTCAAACAACGGGTTCATGTCTGACTCGAAGTTTAGGTTCATGTTTGACCTGGTTTCAAACGACGGGTTCATGTCTGACTTGATGTTTAGGTTCATGTTTGACCTGGTTTCAAACAACGGGTTCATGTCTGACTCGAAGTTTAGGTTCATGTTTGACCTGTTTCTAATGACGGGTTCATGTCAAACTCGATGTTAAGATCATGTTTGACCTGGTTTCAAACGACGGGTTCATGTTTGACTCGAAGTTTAGGTTCATGTTTGACCTGGTTTCAAACGACGGGTTCATGTCTGACTTGATGTTTAGGTTCATGTTTGACCTGGTTTCAAACAACGGGTTCATGTCTGACTCGAAGTTTAGGTTCATGTTTGACCTAGTTTCAAACAACGGGTTCATGTCTGACTCGAAGTTTAGGTTCATGTTTGACCTGGTTTCAAACAACGGGTTCATGTATGACTCGAAGTTTAGGTTCATGTTTGACCTGGTTTCAAACAACGGGTTCATGTCTGACTCAAACTTTAGGTTCATGTTTGACCTGGTTTCAAACAACGGGTTCATGTCTGATTCGAAATTTAGGATCATGTTTGACTTCGTTTTAAACAACGGGTTCATGTCTGACTCGAAGTTTAGGTTCATATTTGACCTGGTTTCAAATGACTGGTTCATGTATGACTCGAGGTTTAGGTTCATTTTGTACATGGTTTCAAACGACGGGTTCATGTCTGACTCAAAGTTTAGGTTCATGTTTGACCTGGATCAAACGACGGATTCATGTCTGACTCGAAGTTTATATTCATGTTTGACTTGGTTTCAAACAACGGGTTCATGTCTGACTCGAAGTTTAGGTTCATGTTTGACCTGGTTTCAAACGACGGGTTCATGTCTGACTCGAAGTTTAGGTTCATGTTTGACCTGGTTTCTAACGACGGGTTCATGTCAAACTCGATGTTTAGGATCATGCTTTACCTAGTTTCAAACAACGGGTTCATGTCTGACTCGAAGTTTAGGTTCATGTTTGACCTGGTTTCAAACGACGGGTTCATGTCTGACTTGATGTTTAGGTTCATGTTTGACCTGGTTTCAAACAACGGGTTCATGTCTGACTCGAAGTTTAGGTTCATGTTTGACCTGTTTCTAATGACGGGTTCATGTATGACTCGAGGTTTAGGTTCATGTTTGACATGGTTTCAAACGACGGGTTCATGTCTGACTCAAAGTTTAGGTTCATGTTTGACCTGGTTCAAACGACGGGTTCATGTCTGACTCAAAATTTAGGTTCATGTTTGACCTGGTTCAAACGACGGATTCATGTCTGACTCAAAGTTTATATTCATGTTTGACCTGGTTTCAAACAACGGGTTCATGTCTGACTCGAAGTTTAGGTTCATGTTTGACCTGGTTTCAAACAACGGGTTCATGTCTGACTCGAAGTTTAGGTTCATGTTTGACCTGGTTTCAAGCGACGGGTTCATGTTTGACTCGAAGTTTAGGTTCATGTTTGACGTGGTTTCAAACGACGGGTTCATGTCTGACTTGATATTTAGGTTCATGTTTGACCTGGTTTCAAACAACGGGTTCATGTCTGACTCGAAGTTTAGGTTCATGTTTGACCTGGTTTCAAAAAACGGGTTCATGTCTGACTCGAAGTTTAGGTTCATGTTTGACTTGAGTTCAAACAACGGGTTCATGTCTGACTCGAAGTTTAGGTTCATGTTTGACCTGGTTTCAAACAACGAGTTCATGTCTGACTCGATGTTTAGGTTCATGTTTGACCTGGTTTCGAACAATGGGTTCATGTTTGACTCGAAGTTTAGGTTCATGTTTGACCTGGTTTCAAACAACGGGTTCATGTCTGACTCGAAGTTTAGGTTCATGTTTGACCTGGTTTCAAACAACGGGTTCATGTCTGACTCGAAGTTTAGGTTCATGTTTGACCTGGTTTCTAACGACGGGTTCATGTCAAACTCGATGTTTAGGATCATGTTTTACCTAGTTTCAAACAACGGGTTCATGTCTGACTCGAAGTTTAGGTTCATGTTTGACCTGGTTTCAAACGACGGGTTCATGTCTGACTTGATGTTTAGGTTCATGTCTGACCTGGTTTCAAACAACGGGTTCATGTCTGACTCGAAGTTTAGGTTCATGTTTGACCTGTTTCTAATGACGGGTTCATGTCAAACTCGATGTTAAGATCATGTTTGACCTGGTTTCAAACGACGGGTTCATGTCTGACTCGAAGTTTAGGTTCATGTTTGACCTGGTTTCAAACGACGGGTTCATGTCTGACTTGATGTTTAGGTTCATGTTTGACCTGGTTTCAAACAACGGGTTCATGTCTGACTCGAAGTTTAGGTTCATGTTTGACCTAGTTTCAAACAACGGGTTCATGTCTGACTCGAAGTTTAGGTTCATGTTTGACCTGGTTTCAAACAACGGGTTCATGTATGACTCGAAGTTTAGGTTCATGTTTGACCTGGTTTCAAACAACGGGTTCATGTCTGACTCAAACTTTAGGTTCATGTTTGACCTGGTTTCAAACAACGGGTTCATGTCTGATTCAAAATTTAGGATCATGTTTGACTTCGTTTTAAACAAAGGGTTCATGTCTGACTCGAAGTTTAGGTTCATATTTGACCTGGTTTCAAATGACGGGTTCATGTATGACTCGAGGTTTAGGTTCATGTTTGACATGGTTTCAAACGACGGGTTCATGTCTGACTCAAAGTTTAGGTTCATGTTTGACCTGGTTCAAACGACGGATTCATGTCTGACTCGAAGTTTATATTCATGTTTGACTTGGTTTCAAACAACGGGTTCATGTCTGACTCGAAGTTTAGGTTCATGTTTGACCTGGTTTCAAACAACGGGTTCATGTCTGACTCGAAGTTTAGGTTCAAGTTTGACCTGGTTTCTAACGACGAGTTCATGTCAAACTCGATGTTTAGGTTCATGTTTGACCTAGTTTCAAACAACGGGTTCATGTCTGACTCGAAGTTTAGGGTCATGTTTGACTTGAGTTCAAACAACGGGTTCATGTCTGACTCGAAGTTTAGGTTCATGTTTGACCTGGTTTCAAACAACGGGTTCATGTCTGACTCGATGTTTAGGTTCATGTTTGACGTGGTTTCGAACAACGGGTTCATGTTTGACTCGAAGTTTAGGTTCATGTTTGACCTGGTTTCAAACAACGGGTTCATGTCTGACTCGAAGTTTAGGTTCATGTTTGACCTGGTTTCAAACAACGGGTTCATGTCTGACTCGAAGTTTAGGTTCATGTTTGACCTGTTTCTAACGACGGGTTCAGGTCAAATTCGATGTTTAGGATCATGTTTGACCTGGTTTCATACAACGGGTTCATGTCTGACTCGAAGTTTAGGTTCATGTTTGACCTGGTTTCAAACGACGGGTTCATGTCTGACTTGATGTTTAGGTTCAAGTTTTACTTGGTTTCAAACAACGGGTTCATGTCTGACTCGAAGTTTAGGTTCATGTTTGACCTAGTTTCAAACAATGGGTTCATGTCTGACTCGAAGTTTAGGTTCATGTTTGACCTGGTTTCAAACAACGGGTTCATGTATGACTCGAAGTTTAGGTTCATGTTTGACCTGGTTTCAAACGAAGGGTTCATGTCTGACTCGAAGTTTAGGTTCATGTTTGACATGGTTTCAGATGACGGGTTCATATCTGACTCAAAGTTTAGGTTCATGTTTGACCTAGTTCAAGGACCTAGTTTCAAACAATGGGTTCATCTCTGACTCGAAGTTTAGGTTCATGTGTGACCTGGTTTCAAACGACGGGTTCATGTCTGACTTGATGTTTAGGTTCATGTTTGAACTGGTTTCAAACAACGGGTTCATGTCTGACTCGAAGTTTAGGTTCATGTTTGACCTGGTTTCAAACAATGGGTTCATGTCTGACTCAAAATTTAGGTTCATGTTTGACCTAGTTTCAAACGACGGGTTCATGTCTGACTCAAAGTTTAGGATCATGTTTGACCTGGTTTCAAACAACGGGTTCATGTCTGACTCGAAGTTTAGGTCCATGTTTGACCTAGTTTCAAACGACGGGTTCATGTCTGACTCGATGTTTAGGTACATGTTTGACCTGGTTTCAAACAACGGGTTCATGTCTGACTCAAACTTTAGGTTCATGTTTGACCTGGTTTCAAACAACGGGTTCATGTCTGATTCGAAGTTTAGGTTCATGTTTGACCTCATTTTAAACAACGGGTTCATGTCTGACTCGAAGTTTAGGTTCATATTTGACCTGGTTTCAAATGACGGGTTCATGTATGACTCGAGGTTTAGGTTCATGTTTGACATGGTTTCAAACGACGGGTTCATGTCTGACTCAAAGTTTAGGTTCATGTTTGACCTGGTTCAAACGACGGATTCATGTCTGACTCGAAGTTTATATTCATGTTTGACCTGGTTTCAAACAACGGGTTCATGTCTGACTCGAAGTTTAGGTTCATGTTTGACCTGGTTTCAAACAACGGGTTCATGTCTGACTCGAAGTTTAGGTTCATGTTTGACCTGGTTTCAAGCGACGGGTTCATGTCTGACTCGAAGTTTAGGTTCATGTTTGACATGGTTTCAAACGACGGGTTCATGTCTGACTTGATGTTTAGGTTCATGTTTGACCTGGTTTCAAACAACGGGTTCATGTCTGACTCGAAGTTTAGTTTCATGTTTGACCTGGTTTCAAAAAACGGGTTCATGTCTGACTCAAAGTTTAGGTTCATGTTTGACCTGGATCAAACGACGGATTCATGTCTGACTCGAAGTTTATATTCATGTTTGACTTGGTTTCAAACAACGGGTTCATGTCTGACTCGAAGTTTAGGTTCATGTTTGACCTGGTTTCAAACGACGGGTTCATGTCTGACTCGAAGTTTAGGTTCATGTTTGACCTGGTTTCTAACGACGGGTTCATGTCAAACTCGATGTTTAGGATCATGCTTTACCTAGTTTCAAACAACGGGTTCATGTCTGACTCGAAGTTTAGGTTCATGTTTGACCTGGTTTCAAACGACGGGTTCATGTCTGACTTGATGTTTAGGTTCATGTTTGACCTGGTTTCAAACAACGGGTTCATGTCTGACTCGAAGTTTAGGTTCATATTTGACCTGTTTCAAACAACGGGTTCATGTCTGACTCGAAGTTTAGGTTCATATTTGACCTGGTTTCAAATGACGGGTTCATGTATGACTCGAGGTTTAGGTTCATGTTTGACATGGTTTCAAACGACGGGTTCATGTCTGACTCAAAGTTTAGGTTCATGTTTGACCTGGTTCAAACGACGGATTCATGTCTGACTCGAAGTTTATATTCATGTTTGACCTGGTTTCAAACAACGGGTTCATGTCTGACTCGAAGTTTAGGTTCATGTTTGACCTGGTTTCAAACAACGGGTTCATGTCTGACTCGAAGTTTAGGTTCATGTTTGACCTGGTTTCAAGCGACGGGTTCATGTCTGACTCGAAGTTTAGGTTCATGTTTGACATGGTTTCAAACGACGGGTTCATGTCTGACTTGATGTTTAGGTTCATGTTTGACCTGGTTTCAAACAACGGGTTCATGTCTGACTCGAGGTTTAGGTTCATGTTTGACATGGTTTCAAACGACGGGTTCATGTCTGACTCAAAGTTTAGGTTCATGTTTGACCTGGATCAAACGACGGATTCATGTCTGACTCGAAGTTTATATTCATGTTTGACTTGGTTTCAAACAACGGGTTCATGTCTGACTCGAAGTTTAGGTTCATGTTTGACCTGGTTTCAAACGACGGGTTCATGTCTGACTCGAAGTTTAGGTTCATGTTTGACCTGGTTTCTAACGACGGGTTCATGTCAAACTCGATGTTTAGGATCATGCTTTACCTAGTTTCAAACAACGGGTTCATGTCTGACTCGAAGTTTAGGTTCATGTTTGACCTGGTTTCAAACGACGGGTTCATGTCTGACTTGATGTTTAGGTTCATGTTTGACCTGGTTTCAAACAACGGGTTCATGTCTGACTCGAAGTTTAGGTTCATGTTTGACCTGTTTCTAATGACGGGTTCATGTATGACTCGAGGTTTAGGTTCATGTTTGACATGGTTTCAAACGACGGGTTCATGTCTGACTCAAAGTTTAGGTTCATGTTTGACCTGGTTCAAACGACGGGTTCATGTCTGACTCAAAATTTAGGTTCATGTTTGACCTGGTTCAAACGACGGATTCATGTCTGACTCAAAGTTTATATTCATGTTTGACCTGGTTTCAAACAACGGGTTCATGTCTGACTCGAAGTTTAGGTTCATGTTTGACCTGGTTTCAAACAACGGGTTCATGTCTGACTCGAAGTTTAGGTTCATGTTTGACCTGGTTTCAAGCGACGGGTTCATGTTTGACTCGAAGTTTAGGTTCATGTTTGACGTGGTTTCAAACGACGGGTTCATGTCTGACTTGATATTTAGGTTCATGTTTGACCTGGTTTCAAACAACGGGTTCATGTCTGACTCGAAGTTTAGGTTCATGTTTGACCTGGTTTCAAAAAACGGGTTCATGTCTGACTCGAAGTTTAGGTTCATGTTTGACTTGAGTTCAAACAACGGGTTCATGTCTGACTCGAAGTTTAGGTTCATGTTTGACCTGGTTTCAAACAACGAGTTCATGTCTGACTCGATGTTTAGGTTCATGTTTGACCTGGTTTCGAACAATGGGTTCATGTTTGACTCGAAGTTTAGGTTCATGTTTGACCTGGTTTCAAACAACGGGTTCATGTCTGACTCGAAGTTTAGGTTCATGTTTGACCTGGTTTCAAACAACGGGTTCATGTCTGACTCGAAGTTTTGGTTCATGTTTGACCTGGTTTCTAACGACGGGTTCATGTCAAACTCGATGTTTAGGATCATGTTTTACCTAGTTTCAAACAACGGGTTCATGTCTGACTCGAAGTTTAGGTTCATGTTTGACCTGGTTTCAAACGACGGGTTCATGTCTGACTTGATGTTTAGGTTCATGTCTGACCTGGTTTCAAACAACGGGTTCATGTCTGACTCGAAGTTTAGGTTCATGTTTGACCTGTTTCTAATGACGGGTTCATGTCAAACTCGATGTTAAGATCATGTTTGACCTGGTTTCAAACGACGGGTTCATGTCTGACTCGAAGTTTAGGTTCATGTTTGACCTGGTTTCAAACGACGGGTTCATGTCTGACTTGATGTTTAGGTTCATGTTTGACCTGGTTTCAAACAACGGGTTCATGTCTGACTCGAAGTTTAGGTTCATGTTTGACCTAGTTTCAAACAACGGGTTCATGTCTGACTCGAAGTTTAGGTTCATGTTTGACCTGGTTTCAAACAACGGGTTCATGTATGACTCGAAGTTTAGGTTCATGTTTGACCTGGTTTCAAACAACGGGTTCATGTCTGACTCAAACTTTAGGTTCATGTTTGACCTGGTTTCAAACAACGGGTTCATGTCTGATTCAAAATTTAGGATCATGTTTGACTTCGTTTTAAACAAAGGGTTCATGTCTGACTCGAAGTTTAGGTTCATATTTGACCTGGTTTCAAATGACGGGTTCATGTATGACTCGAGGTTTAGGTTCATGTTTGACATGGTTTCAAACGACGGGTTCATGTCTGACTCAAAGTTTAGGTTCATGTTTGACCTGGTTCAAACGACGGATTCATGTCTGACTCGAAGTTTATATTCATGTTTGACTTGGTTTCAAACAACGGGTTCATGTCTGACTCGAAGTTTAGGTTCATGTTTGACCTGGTTTCAAACAACGGGTTCATGTCTGACTCGAAGTTTAGGTTCAAGTTTGACCTGGTTTCTAACGACGAGTTCATGTCAAACTCGATGTTTAGGTTCATGTTTGACCTAGTTTCAAACAACGGGTTCATGTCTGACTCGAAGTTTAGGGTCATGTTTGACTTGAGTTCAAACAACGGGTTCATGTCTGACTCGAAGTTTAGGTTCATGTTTGACCTGGTTTCAAACAACGGGTTCATGTCTGACTCGATGTTTAGGTTCATGTTTGACGTGGTTTCGAACAACGGGTTCATGTTTGACTCGAAGTTTAGGTTCATGTTTGACCTGGTTTCAAACAACGGGTTCATGTCTGACTCGAAGTTTAGGTTCATGTTTGACCTGGTTTCAAACAACGGGTTCATGTCTGACTCGAAGTTTAGGTTCATGTTTGACCTGTTTCTAACGACGGGTTCAGGTCAAATTCGATGTTTAGGATCATGTTTGACCTGGTTTCATACAACGGGTTCATGTCTGACTCGAAGTTTAGGTTCATGTTTGACCTGGTTTCAAACGACGGGTTCATGTCTGACTTGATGTTTAGGTTCAAGTTTTACTTGGTTTCAAACAACGGGTTCATGTCTGACTCGAAGTTTAGGTTCATGTTTGACCTAGTTTCAAACAATGGGTTCATGTCTGACTCGAAGTTTAGGTTCATGTTTGACCTGGTTTCAAACAACGGGTTCATGTATGACTCGAAGTTTAGGTTCATGTTTGACCTGGTTTCAAACGAAGGGTTCATGTCTGACTCGAAGTTTAGGTTCATGTTTGACATGGTTTCAGATGACGGGTTCATATCTGACTCAAAGTTTAGGTTCATGTTTGACCTAGTTCAAGGACCTAGTTTCAAACAATGGGTTCATCTCTGACTCGAAGTTTAGGTTCATGTGTGACCTGGTTTCAAACGACGGGTTCATGTCTGACTTGATGTTTAGGTTCATGTTTGAACTGGTTTCAAACAACGGGTTCATGTCTGACTCGAAGTTTAGGTTCATGTTTGACCTGGTTTCAAACAATGGGTTCATGTCTGACTCGAAATTTAGGTTCATGTTTGACCTAGTTTCAAACGACGGGTTCATGTCTGACTCAAAGTTTAGGATCATGTTTGACCTGGTTTCAAACAACGGGTTCATGTCTGACTCGAAGTTTAGGTCCATGTTTGACCTAGTTTCAAACGACGGGTTCATGTCTGACTCGATGTTTAGGTACATGTTTGACCTGGTTTCAAACAACGGGTTCATGTCTGACTCAAACTTTAGGTTCATGTTTGACCTGGTTTCAAACAACGGGTTCATGTCTGATTCGGAGTTTAGGTTCATGTTTGACCTCATTTTAAACAACGGGTTCATGTCTGACTCGAAGTTTAGGTTCATATTTGACCTGGTTTCAAATGACGGGTTCATGTATGACTCGAGGTTTAGGTTCATGTTTGACATGGTTTCAAACGACGGGTTCATGTCTGACTCAAAGTTTAGGTTCATGTTTGACCTGGTTCAAACGACGGATTCATGTCTGACTCGAAGTTTATATTCATGTTTGACCTGGTTTCAAACAACGGGTTCATGTCTGACTCGAAGTTTAGGTTCATGTTTGACCTGGTTTCAAACAACGGGTTCATGTCTGACTCGAAGTTTAGGTTCATGTTTGACCTGGTTTCAAGCGACGGGTTCATGTCTGACTCGAAGTTTAGGTTCATGTTTGACATGGTTTCAAACGACGGGTTCATGTCTGACTTGATGTTTAGGTTCATGTTTGACCTGGTTTCAAACAACGGGTTCATGTCTGACTCGAAGTTTAGTTTCATGTTTGACCTGGTTTCAAAAAACGGGTTCATGTCTGACTCGAAGTTTAGGTTCATGTTTGACTTGAGTTCAAACAACGGGTTCATGGTTGACTCGAAGTTTAGGTTCATGTTTGACCTGGTTTCAAACAACGGGTTCATGTCTGACTCGAAGTTTAGGTTCATGTTTGACCTGGTTTCGAACAATGGGTTCATGTTTGACTCGAAGTTTAGGTTCATGTTTGACCTGGTTTCAAACAACGGGTTCATGTCTGACTCGAAGTTTAGGTTCATGTTTGACCTGGTTTCAAACAACGGGTTCATGTCTGACTCGAAGTTTAGGTTCATGTTTGACATGGTTTCTAACGACGGGTTCATGTCAAACTCGATGTTTAGGATCATGTTTTACCTAGTTTCAAACAACGGGTTCATGTCTGACTCGAAGTTTAGGTTCATGTTTGACCTGGTTTCAAACGACGGGTTCATGTCTGACTTGATGTTTAGGTTCATGTTTGATCTGGTTTCAAACAACGGGTTCATGTCTGACTCGAAGTTTAGGTTCATGTTTGACCTGTTTCTAATGACGGGTTCATGTCAAACTCGATGTTAAGATCATGTTTGACCTGGTTTCAAATGACGGGTTCATGTCTGACTCGAAGTTTAGGTTCATGTTTGACCTGGTTTCAAACGACGGGTTCATGTCTGACTTGATGTTTAGGTTCATGTTTGACCTGGTTTCAAACAACGGGTTCATGTCTGACTCGAAGTTTAGGTTCATGTTTGACCTAGTTTCAAACAACGGGTTCATGTCTGACTCGAAGTTTAGGTTCATGTTTGACCTGGTTTCAAACAACGGGTTCATGTATGACTCGAAGTTTAGGTTCATGTTTGACCTGGTTTCAAACAACGGGTTCATGTCTGACTCAAACTTTAGGTTCATGTTTGACCTGGTTTCAAACAACGGGTTCATGTCTGATTCAAAATTTAGGATCATGTTTGACTTCGTTTTAAACAAAGGGTTCATGTCTGACTCGAAGTTTAGGTTCATATTTGACCTGGTTTCAAATGACGGGTTCATGTATGACTCGAGGTTTAGGTTCATGTTTGACATGGTTTCAAACGACGGGTTCATGTCTGACTCAAAGTTTAGGTTCATGTTTGACCTGGTTCAAACGACGGATTCATGTCTGACTCGAAGTTTATATTCATGTTTGACTTGGTTTCAAACAACGGGTTCATGTCTGACCCGAAGTTTAGGTTCATGTTTGACCTGTTTTCAAACAACGGGTTCATGTCTGACTCGAAGTTTAGGTTCAAGTTTGACCTGGTTTCTAACGACGAGTTCATGTCAAACTCGATGTTTAGGTTCATGTTTGACCTAGTTTCAAACAACGGGTTCATGTCTGACTCGAAGTTTAGGGTCATGTTTGACTTGAGTTCAAACAACGGGTTCATGTCTGACTCGAAGTTTAGGTTCATGTTTGACCTGGTTTCAAACAACGGGTTCATGTCTGACTCGATGTTTAGGTTCATGTTTGACGTGGTTTCGAACAACGGGTTCATGTTTGACTCGAAGTTTAGGTTCATGTTTGACCTGGTTTCAAACAACGGGTTCATGTCTGACTCGAAGTTTAGGTTCATGTTTGACCTGGTTTCAATCAACGGGTTCATGTCTGACTCGAAGTTTAGGTTCATGTTTGACCTGTTTCTAACGACGGGTTCAGGTCAAATTCGATGTTTAGGATCATGTTTGACCTGGTTTCATACAACGGGTTCATGTCTGACTCGAAGTTTAGGTTCATGTTTGACCTGGTTTCAAACGACGGGTTCATGTCTGACTTGATGTTTAGGTTCAAGTTTTACTTGGTTTCAAACAACGGGTTCATGTCTGACTCGAAGTTTAGGTTCATGTTTGACCTAGTTTCAAACAACGGGTTCATGTCTGACTCGAAGTTTAGGTTCATGTTTGACCTGGTTTCAAACAACGGGTTCATGTATGACTCGAAGTTTAGGTTCATGTTTGACCTGGTTTCAAACGAAGGGTTCATGTCTGACTCGAAGTTTAGGTTCATGTTTGACATGGTTTCAGATGACGGGTTCATATCTGACTCAAAGTTTAGGTTCATGTTTGACTTGGTTCAATGACCTAGTTTCAAACAATGGGTTCATCTCTGACTCGAAGTTTAGGTTCATGTGTGACCTGGTTTCAAATGACGGGTTCATGTTTGACTTGATGTTTAGGTTCATGTTTGACCTGGTTTCAAACAACGGGTTCATGTCTGACTCGAAGTTTAGGTTCATGTTTGACCTGGTTTCAAACAATGGGTTCATGTCTGACTCGAAATTTAGGTTCATGTTTGACCTAGTTTCAAACGACGGGTTCATGTCTGACTCAAAGTTTAGGATCATGTTTGACCTGGTTTCAAACAACGGGTTCATGTCTGACTCGAAGTTTAGGTCCATGTTTGACCTAGTTTCAAACGACGGGTTCATGTCTGACTCGATGTTTAGGTACATGTTTGACCTGGTTTCAAACAACGGGTTCATGTCTGACTCAAACTTTAGGTTCATGTTTGACCTGGTTTCAAACAACGGGTTCATGTCTGATTCGAAGTTTAGGTTCATGTTTGACCTCATTTTAAACAACGGGTTCATGTCTGACTCGAAGTTTAGGTTCATATTTGACCTGGTTTCAAATGACGGGTTCATGTATGACTCGAGGTTTAGGTTCATGTTTGACATGGTTTCAAACGACGGGTTCATGTCTGACTCAAAGTTTAGGTTCATGTTTGACCTGGTTCAAACGACGGATTCATGTCTGACTCGAAGTTTATATTCATGTTTGACCTGGTTTCAAACAACGGGTTCATGTCTGACTCGAAGTTTAGGTTCATGTTTGACCTGGTTTCAAACAACGGGTTCATGTCTGACTCGAAGTTTAGGTTCATGTTTGACCTGGTTTCAATCAACGGGTTCATGTCTGACTCGAAGTTTAGGTTCATGTTTGACCTGTTTCTAACGACGGGTTCAGGTCAAATTCGATGTTTAGGATCATGTTTGACCTGGTTTCATACAACGGGTTCATGTCTGACTCGAAGTTTAGGTTCATGTTTGACCTGGTTTCAAACGACGGGTTCATGTCTGACTTGATGTTTAGGTTCAAGTTTTACTTGGTTTCAAACAACGGGTTCATGTCTGACTCGAAGTTTAGGTTCATGTTTGACCTAGTTTCAAACAACGGGTTCATGTCTGACTCGAAGTTTAGGTTCATGTTTGACCTGGTTTCAAACAACGGGTTCATGTATGACTCGAAGTTTAGGTTCATGTTTGACCTGGTTTCAAACGAAGGGTTCATGTCTGACTCGAAGTTTAGGTTCATGTTTGACATGGTTTCAGATGACGGGTTCATATCTGACTCAAAGTTTAGGTTCATGTTTGACTTGGTTCAATGACCTAGTTTCAAACAATGGGTTCATCTCTGACTCGAAGTTTAGGTTCATGTGTGACCTGGTTTCAAATGACGGGTTCATGTTTGACTTGATGTTTAGGTTCATGTTTGACCTGGTTTCAAACAACGGGTTCATGTCTGACTCGAAGTTTAGGTTCATGTTTGACCTGGTTTCAAACAATGGGTTCATGTCTGACTCGAAATTTAGGTTCATGTTTGACCTAGTTTCAAACGACGGGTTCATGTCTGACTCAAAGTTTAGGATCATGTTTGACCTGGTTTCAAACAACGGGTTCATGTCTGACTCGAAGTTTAGGTCCATGTTTGACCTAGTTTCAAACGACGGGTTCATGTCTGACTCGATGTTTAGGTACATGTTTGACCTGGTTTCAAACAACGGGTTCATGTCTGACTCAAACTTTAGGTTCATGTTTGACCTGGTTTCAAACAACGGGTTCATGTCTGATTCGAAGTTTAGGTTCATGTTTGACCTCATTTTAAACAACGGGTTCATGTCTGACTCGAAGTTTAGGTTCATATTTGACCTGGTTTCAAATGACGGGTTCATGTATGACTCGAGGTTTAGGTTCATGTTTGACATGGTTTCAAACGACGGGTTCATGTCTGACTCAAAGTTTAGGTTCATGTTTGACCTGGTTCAAACGACGGATTCATGTCTGACTCGAAGTTTATATTCATGTTTGACCTGGTTTCAAACAACGGGTTCATGTCTGACTCGAAGTTTAGGTTCATGTTTGACCTGGTTTCAAACAACGGGTTCATGTCTGACTCGAATTTTAGGTTCATGTTTGACCTGGTTTCAAGCGACGGGTTCATGTCTGACTCGAAGTTTAGGTTCATGTTTGACATGGTTTCAAACGACGGGTTCATGTCTGACTTGATGTTTAGGTTCATGTTTGACCTGGTTTCAAACAACGGGTTCATGTCTGACTCGAAGTTTAGGTTCATGTTTGACCTGGTTTCAAAAAACGGGTTCATGTCTGACTCGAAGTTTAGGTTCATGTTTGACTTGAGTTCAAACAACGGGTTCATGTCTGACTCGAAGTTTAGGTTCATGTTTGACCTGGTTTCAAACAACGGGTTCATATCTGACTCGATGTTTAGGTTCATGTTTGACCTGGTTTCGAACAACGGGTTCATGTCTGACTCGAAGTTTAGGTTCATGTTTGACCTGGTTTCAAAAAACGGGTTCATGTCTGACTCGAAGTTTAGGTTCATGTTTGACTTGAGTTCATACAACGGGTTCATGTCTGACTCGAAGTTTAGGTTCATGTTTGACCTGGTTTCAAACAACGGGTTCATGTCTGACTCGATGTTTAGGTTCATGTTTGACCTGGTTTCGAACAACGGGTTCATGTTTGACTCAAAGTTTAGGTTCATGTTTGACCTGGTTTCAAACAACGGGTTCATGTCTGACTCGAAGCTTAGGTTCATGTTTGACCTGGTTTCAAACAACGGGTTCATGTCTGACTCGAAGTTTAGGTTCATGTTTGACCTGGTTCCTAACGACGGGTTCATGTCAAACTCGATGTTTAGGATCATGTTTGACCTAGTTTCAAACAACGGGTTCATGTCTGACTCGAAGTTTAGGTTCATGTTTGACCTGGTTTCAAACGACGGGTTCATGTATGACTCGAAGTTTAGGTTCATGTTTGACCTAGTTTCAAACAACGGGTTCATGTATGACTCGAAGTTTAGGTTCATGTTTGACCTGGTTTCAAACAACGGGTTCATGTCTGACTCGAAGTTTAGGTTCATGTTTGACCTGGTTTTAAACGAAGGGTTCATGTCTGACTCGAAGTTTAGGTTCCTGTTTGACATGGTTTCAGATGACGGGTTCATATCTGACTCAATGTTTAGGTTCATGTTTGACCTGGTTCAATGACCTAGTTTCAAACAATGGGTTCATCTCTGACTCGAAGTTTAGGTTCATGTTTGACCTGGTTTCAAACGAAGGATTCATGTCTGACTCGAAGTTTAGGTTCATGTTTGACATGGTTTCAGATGACGGGTTCATACCTGACTCAAAGTTTAGGTTCATGTTTGACCTGGTTCAATGACCTAGTTTCAAACAATGGGTTCATCTCTGACTCGAAGTTTAGGTTCATGTTTGACCTGGTTCAAACGACGGATTCATGTCTGACTCAAAGTTTAGGTTCATGTTTGACCTGGTTCAAACGACAGATTCATGTCTGACTCGAAGTTTATATTCATGTTTGACCTGGTTTCAAACAACGGGTTCATGTCTGACTCGAAGTTTAGGTTCATGTTTGACCTGGTTTCAAACAACGGGTTCATGTCTGACTCGAAGTTTAGGTTCATGTTTGACCTGGTTTCAAGCGACGGGTTCATGTCTGACTCGAAGTTTAGGTTCATGTTTGACATGGTTTCAAACGACGGGTTCATGTCTGACTTGATGTTTAGGTTCATGTTTGACCTGGTTTCAAACAACGGGTTCATGTCTGACTCGAAGTTTAGGTTCATGTTTGACCTGGTTTCAAAAAACGGGTTCATGTCTGACTCGAAGTTTAGGTTCATGTTTGACTTGAGTTCAAACAACGGGTTCATGTCTGACTCGAAGTTTAGGTTCATGTTTGACCTGGTTTCAAGCGACGGGTTCATGTCTGACTCAAAGTTTAGGTTCATGTTTGACATGGTTTCAAACGACGGGTTCATGTCTGACTTGATGTTTAGGTTCATGTTTGACCTGGTTTCAAACAACGGGTTCATGTCTGACTCGAAGTTTAGGTTCATGTTTGACCTGGTTTCAAAAAACGGGTTCATGTCTGACTCGAAGTTTAGGTTCATGTTTGACTTGAGTTCAAACAACGGGTTCATGTCTGACTCGAAGTTTAGGTTCATGTTTGACCTGGTTTCAAACAACGGGTTCATGTCTGACTCGATGTTTAGGTTCATGTTTGACCTGGTTTCGAACAACGGGTTCATGTTTGACTCGAAGTTTAGGTTCATGTTTGACCTGGTTTCAAACAACGGGTTCATGTCTGACTCGAAGTTTAGGTTCATGTTTGACCTGGTTTCAAACAACGGGTTCATGTCTGACTCGAAGTTTAGGTTCATGTTTGACCTGGTTTCTAACGACGGCTTCATGTCAAACTCGATGTTTAGGATCATGTTTGACCTAGTTTCAAACAACGGGTTCATGTCTGACTCGAAGTTTAGGTTCATGTTTGACCTGGTTTCAAACGACGGGTTCATGTCTGACTCGAAGTTTAGGTTCATGTTTGACCTAGTTTCAAACAACGGGTTCATGTATGACTCGAAGTTTAGGTTCATGTTTGACCTGGTTTCAAACAACGGGTTCATGTCTGACTCGAAGTTTAGGTTCATGTTTGACCTGGTTTCAAACGAAGGGTTCATGTCTGACTCGAAGTTTAGGTTCCTGTTTGACATGGTTTCAGATGACGGGTTCATATCTGACTCAATGTTTAGGTTCATGTTTGACCTGGTTCAATGACCTAGTTTCAAACAATGGGTTCATCTCTGACTCGAAGTTTAAGTTCATGTTTGACCTGGTTTCAAACGAAGGGTTCATGTCTGACTCGAAGTTTAGGTTCATGTTTGACATGGTTTCAGATGACGGGTTCATACCTGACTCAAAGTTTAGGTTCATGTTTGACCTGGTTCAATGACCTAGTTTCAAACAATGGGTTCATCTCTGACTCGAAGTTTAGGTTCATGTGTGACCTGGTTTCAAACGACGGGTTCATGTCTGACTTGATGTTTAGGTTCATGTTTGACCTGATTTCAAACAACGGGTTCATGTCTGACTCGAAGTTTAGGTTCATGTTTGACCTGGTTTCAAACAATGGGTTCATGTCTGACTAGAAATTTAGTTTCATGTTTGACCTAGTTTCAAACGACGGGTTCATGTCTGACTCGAAGTTTAGGATCATGTTTGACCTGGTTTCAAACAACGGGTTCATGTCTGACTCGAATTTTAGGTCCATGTTTGACCTAGTTTCAAACGACGGGTTCATGTCTGACTCGAAGTTTAGGTTCATGTTTGACCTGGTTTCAAACAATGGGTTCATGTCTGACTAGAAATTTAGTTTCATGTTTGACCTAGTTTCAAACGACGGGTTCATGTCTGACTCGAAGTTTAGGATCATGTTTGACCTGGTTTCAAACAACGGGTTCATGTCTGACTCGATGTTTAGGTTCATGTTTGACCTGGTTTCGAACAACGGGTTCATGTTTGACTCGAAGTTTAGGTTCATGTTTGACCTGGTTTCAAACAACGGGTTCATGTCTGACTCGAAGTTTAGGTTCATGTTTGACCTGGTTTCAAACGAAGGGTTCATGTCTGACTCGAAGTTTAGGTTCCTGTTTTACATGGTTTCAGATGACGGGTTCATATCTGACTCAATGTTTAGGTTCATGTTTGACCTGGTTCAATGACCTAGTTTCAAACAATGGGTTCATCTCTGACTCGAAGTTTAGGTTCATGTTTGACCTGGTTTCAAACGAAGGGTTCATGTCTGACTCGAAGTTTAGGTTCATGTTTGACATGGTTTCAGATGACGGGTTCATATCTGACTCAAAGTTTAGGTTCATGTTTGACCTGGTTCAATGACCTAGTTTCAAACAATGGGTTCATCTCTGACTCGAAGTTTAGGTTCATGTGTGACCTGGTTTCAAACGACGGGTTCATGTCTGACTTGATGTTTAGGTTCATGTTTGACCTGGTTTCAAACGACGGGTTCATGTCTGACTCGAAGTTTAGGTTCATGTTTGACCTAGTTTCAAACAACGGGTTCATGTATGACTCGAAGTTTAGGTTCATGTTTGACCTGGTTTCAAACAACGGGTTCATGTCTGACTCGAAGTTTAGGTTCATGTTTGACCTGGTTTCAAACGAAGGGTTCATGTCTGACTCGAAGTTTAGGTTCCTGTTTGACATGGTTTCAGATGACGGGTTCATATCTGACTCAATGTTTAGGTTCATGTTTGACCTGGTTCAATGACCTAGTTTCAAACAATGGGTTCATCTCTGACTCGAAGTTTAGGTTCATGTTTGACCTGGTTTCAAACGAAGGGTTCATGTCTGACTCGAAGTTTAGGTTCATGTTTGACATGGTTTCAGATGACGGGTTCATATCTGACTCAAAGTTTAGGTTCATGTTTGACCTGGTTCAATGACCTAGTTTCAAACAATGGGTTCATCTCTGACTCGAAGTTTAGGTTCATGTGTGACCTGGTTCCAAGCGACGGGTTCATGTCTGACTTGATGTTTAGGTTCATGTTTGACCTGATTTCAAACAACGGGTTTATGTCTGACTCGAAGTTTAGGTTCATGTTTGACCTGGTTTCAAACAATGGGTTCATGTCTGACTAGAAATTTAGTTTCATGTTTGACCTAGTTTTAAACGACGGGTTCATGTCTGACTCGAAGTTTAGGATCATGTTTGACCTGGTTTCAAACAACGGGTTCATGTCTGACTCGAATTTTAGGTCCATGTTTGACCTAGTTTCAAACGACGGGTTCATGTCAGACTCGATGTTTAGGTTCATGTTTGACCTGGTTTCAAACGAAGGGTTCATGTCTGACTCGAAGTTTAGGTTCATGTTTGACATGGTTTCAGATGACGGGTTCATATTTGACTCAAAGTTTAGGTTCATGTTTGACCTGGTTCAATGACCTAGTTTCAAACAATGGGTTCATCTCTGACTCGAAGTTTAGGTTCATGTTTGACTTGAGTTCAAACAACGGGTTCATGTCTGACTCAAAGTTTAGGTTCATGTTTGACCTGGTTTCAAACAACGGGTTCATGTCTGACTCGATGTTTAGGTTCATGTTTGACCTGGTTTCGAACAACGGGTTCATGTTTGACTCGAAGTTTAGGTTCATGTTTGACCTGGTTTCAAACAACGGGTTCATGTCTGACTCGAAGTTTAGGTTCATGTTTGACCTGGTTTCAAACGAAGGGTTCATGTCTGACTCGAAGTTTAGGTTCCTGTTTGACATGGTTTCAGATGACGGGTTCATATCTGACTCAATGTTTAGGTTCATGTTTGACCTGGTTCAATGACCTAGTTTCAAACAATGGGTTCATCTCTGACTCGAAGTTTAGGTTCATGTTTGACCTGGTTTCAAACGAAGGGTTCATGTCTGACTCGAAGTTTAGGTTCATGTTTGACATGGTTTCAGATGACGGGTTCATATCTGACTCAAAGTTTAGGTTCATGTTTGACCTGGTTCAATGACCTAGTTTCAAACAATGGGTTCATCTCTGACTCGAAGTTTAGGTTCATGTGTGACCTGGTTTCAAACGACGGGTTCATGTCTGACTTGATGTTTAGGTTCATGTTTGACCTGATTTCAAACAACGGGTTCATGTCTGACTCGAAGTTTAGGTTCATGTTTGACCTGGTTTCAAACAATGGGTTCATGTCTGACTCGAAATTTAGGTTCATGTTTGACCTAGTTTCAAACGACGGGTTCATGTCTGACTCGAAGTTTAGGATCATGTTTGACCTGGTTTCAAACAACGGGTTCATGTCTGACTCGAATTTTAGGTCCATGTTTGACCTAGTTTCAAACGACGAGTTCATGTCTGACTCGATGTTTAGGTTCATGTTTGACCTGGTTTCAAACGAAGGGTTCATGTCTGACTCGAAGCTTAGGTTCATGTTTGACATGGTTTCAGATGACGGGTTCATATTTGACTCAAAGTTTAGGTTCATGTTTGACCTGGTTCAATGACCTAGTTTCAAACAATGGGTTCATCTCTGACTCGAAGTTTAGGTTCATGTTTGACTTGAGTTCAAACAACGGGTTCATGTCTGACTCGAAGTTTAGGTTCATGTTTGACCTGGTTTCAAACAATGGGTTCATGTCTGACTAGAAATTTAGTTTCATGTTTGACCTAGTTTCAAACGACGGGTTCATGTCTGACTCGAAGTTTAGGATCATGTTTGAAATGGTTTCAAACAACGGGTTCATGTCTGACTCGAATTTTAGGTCCATGTTTGACCTAGTTTCAAACGACGGGTTCATGTCTGACTCGAAGTTTAGGTTCATGTTTGACCTGGTTTCAAACAATGGGTTCATGTCTGACTAGAAATTTAGTTTCATGTTTGACCTAGTTTCAAACGACGGGTTCATGTCTGACTCGAAGTTTAGGATCATGTTTAACCTGGTTTCAAACAACGGGTTCATGTCTGACTCGATGTTTAGGTTCATGTTTGACCTGGTTTCGAACAACGGGTTCATGTTTGACTCAAAGTTTAGGTTCATGTTTGACCTGGTTTCAAACAACGGGTTCATGTCTGACTCGAAGTTTAGGTTCATGTTTGACCTGGTTTCAAACGAAGGGTTCATGTCTGACTCGAAGTTTAGGTTCCTGTTTGACATGGTTTCAGATGACGGGTTCATATCTGACTCAATGTTTAGGTTCATGTTTGACCTGGTTCAATGACCTAGTTTCAAACAATGGGTTCATCTCTGACTCGAAGTTTAGGTTCATGTTTGACCTGGTTTCAAACGAAGGGTTCATGTCTGACTCGAAATTTAGGTTCATGTTTGACATGGTTTCAGATGACGGGTTCATATCTGACTCAAAGTTTAGGTTCATGTTTGACCTGGTTCAATGACCTAGTTTCAAACAATGGGTTCATCTCTGACTCGAAGTTTAGGTTCATGTGTGACCTGGTTTCAAACGACGGGTTCATGTCTGACTTGATGTTTAGGTTCATGTTTGACCTGGTTTCAAACGACGGGTTCATGTCTGACTCGAAGTTTAGGTTCATGTTTGACCTAGTTTCAAACAACGGGTTCATGTATGACTCGAAGTTTAGGTTCATGTTTGACCTGGTTTCAAACAACGGGTTCATGTCTGACTCGAAGTTTAGGTTCATGTTTGACCTGGTTTCAAACGAAGGGTTCATGTCTGACTCGAAGTTTAGGTTCCTGTTTGACATGGTTTCAGATGACGGGTTCATATCTGACTCAATGTTTAGGTTCATGTTTGACCTGGTTCAATGACCTAGTTTCAAACAATGGGTTCATCTCTGACTCGAAGTTTAGGTTCATGTTTGACCTGGTTTCAAACGAAGGGTTCATGTCTGACTCGAAGTTTAGGTTCATGTTTGACATGGTTTCAGATGACGGGTTCATATCTGACTCAAAGTTTAGGTTCATGTTTGACCTGGTTCAATGACCTAGTTTCAAACAATGGGTTCATCTCTGACTCGAAGTTTAGGTTCATGTGTGACCTGGTTCCAAGCGACGGGTTCATGTCTGACTTGATGTTTAGGTTCATGTTTGACCTGATTTCAAACAACGGGTTTATGTCTGACTCGAAGTTTAGGTTCATGTTTGACCTGGTTTCAAACAATGGGTTCATGTCTGACTAGAAATTTAGTTTCATGTTTGACCTAGTTTCAAACGACGGGTTCATGTCTGACTCGAAGTTTAGGATCATGTTTGACCTGGTTTCAATCAACGGGTTCATGTCTGACTCGAATTTTAGGTCCATGTTTGACCTAGTTTCAAACGACGGGTTCATGTCAGACTCGATGTTTAGGTTCATGTTTGACCTGGTTTCAAACGAAGGGTTCATGTCTGACTCGAAGTTTAGGTTCATGTTTGACATGGTTTCAGATGACGGGTTCATATTTGACTCAAAGTTTAGGTTCATGTTTGACCTGGTTCAATGACCTAGTTTCAAACAATGGGTTCATCTCTGACTCGAAGTTTAGGTTCATGTTTGACTTGAGTTCAAACAACGGGTTCATGTCTGACTCAAAGTTTAGGTTCATGTTTGACCTGGTTTCAAACAACGGGTTCATGTCTGACTCGATGTTTAGGTTCATGTTTGACCTGGTTTCGAACAACGGGTTCATGTTTGACTCGAAGTTTAGGTTCATGTTTGACCTGGTTTCAAACAACGGGTTCATGTCTGACTCGAAGTTTAGGTTCATGTTTGACCTGGTTTCAAACGAAGGGTTCATGTCTGACTCGAAGTTTAGGTTCCTGTTTGACATGGTTTCAGATGACGGGTTCATATCTGACTCAATGTTTAGGTTCATGTTTGACCTGGTTCAATGACCTAGTTTCAAACAATGGGTTCATCTCTGACTCGAAGTTTAGGTTCATGTTTGACCTGGTTTCAAACGAAGGGTTCATGTCTGACTCGAAGTTTAGGTTCATGTTTGACATGGTTTCAGATGACGGGTTCATATCTGACTCAAAGTTTAGGTTCATGTTTGACCTGGTTCAATGACCTAGTTTCAAACAATGGGTTCATCTCTGACTCGAAGTTTAGGTTCATGTGTGACCTGGTTTCAAACGACGGGTTCATGTCTGACTTGATGTTTAGGTTCATGTTTGACCTGATTTCAAACAACGGGTTCATGTCTGACTCGAAGTTTAGGTTCATGTTTGACCTGGTTTCAAACAATGGGTTCATGTCTGACTCGAAATTTAGGTTCATGTTTGACCTAGTTTCAAACGACGGGTTCATGTCTGACTCGAAGTTTAGGATCATGTTTGACCTGGTTTCAAACAACGGGTTCATGTCTGACTCGAATTTTAGGTCCATGTTTGACCTAGTTTCAAACGACGAGTTCATGTCTGACTCGATGTTTAGGTTCATGTTTGACCTGGTTTCAAACGAAGGGTTCATGTCTGACTCGAAGCTTAGGTTCATGTTTGACATGGTTTCAGATGACGGGTTCATATTTGACTCAAAGTTTAGGTTCATGTTTGACCTGGTTCAATGACCTAGTTTCAAACAATGGGTTCATCTCTGACTCGAAGTTTAGGTTCATGTTTGACTTGAGTTCAAACAACGGGTTCATGTCTGACTCGAAGTTTAGGTTCATGTTTGATCTGGTTTCAAACAACGGGTTCATGTTTGACTCGATGTTTAGGTTCATGTTTGACCTGGTTTCGAACAACGGGTTCATGTTTGACTCGAAGTTTAGGTTCATGTTTGACCTGGTTTCAAACAACGGGTTCATGTCTGACTCGAAGTTTAGGTTCATGTTTGACCTGGTTTCAAACAACGGGTTCATGTCTGACTCGAAGTTTAGGTTCATGTTTGACCTGGTTTCTAACGACGGGTTCATGTCAAACTCGATGTTTAGGATCATGTTTGACCTAGTTTCAAACAACGGGTTCATGTCTGACTCGAAGTTTAGGTTCATGTTTGACCTGGTTTCAAACGACGGGTTCATGTCTGACTCGAAGTTTAGGTTCATGTTTGACCTAGTTTCAAACAACGGGTTCATGTCTGACTCGAAGTTTAGGTTCATGTTTGACCTGGTTTCAAACAACGGGTTCATGTCTGACTCAAAGTTTAGGTTCATGTTTGACCTGGTTTCAAACGAAAGGTTCATGTCTGACTCGAAGTTTAGGTTCCTGTTTGACATGGTTTCAGATGACGGGTTCATATCTGACTCAATGTTTATGTTCATGTTTGACCTGGTTCAATGACCTAGTTTCAAACAATGGGTTCATCTCTGACTCGAAGTTTAGGTTCATGTTTGACCTGGTTTCAAACGAAGGGTTCATGTCTGACTCGAAGTTTAGGTTCATGTTTGACATGGTTTCAGATGACGGGTTCATATCTGACTCAAAGTTTAGGTTCATGTTTGACCTGGTTCAATGACCTAGTTTCAAACAATGGGTTCATCTCTGACTCGAAGTTTAGGTTCATGTGTGACCTGGTTTCAAACGACGGGTTCATGTCTGACTTGATGTTTAGGTTCATGTTTGACCTGGTTTCAAACAACGGGTTCATGTCTGACTCGAAGTTTAGGTTCATGTTTGACCTGGTTTCAAACAATGGGTTCATGTCTGACTCGAAATTTAGGTTCATGTTTGACCTAGTTTCAAACGACGGGTTCATGTCTGACTCGAAGTTTAGGATCATGTTTGACCTGGTTTCAAACAACGGGTTCATGTCTGACTCGAAGTTTAGGTCCATGTTTGACCTAGTTTCAAACGACGGGTTCATGTCTGACTCGATGTTTAGGGTCATGTTTGACCTGGTTTCAAACGAAGGGTTCATGTCTGACTCGAAGTTTAGGTTCATGTTTGACATGGTTTCAGATGACGGGTTCATATTTGACTCAAAGTTTAGGTTCATGTTTGACCTGGTTCAATGACCTAGTTTCAAACAATGGGTTCATCTCTGACTCGAAGTTTAGGTTCATGTGTGACCTGGTTTCAAACGACGGGTTCATGTCTGACTTGATGTTTAGGTTCATGTTTGACCTGGTTTCAAACAACGGGTTCATGTCTGACTCGAAGTTTAGGTTCATGTTTGACCTGGTTTCAAACAATGGGTTCATGTCTGACTCGAAATTTAGGTTCATGTTTGACCTAGTTTCAAACGACGGGTTCATGTCTGACTCGAAGTTTAGGATCATGTTTGACCTGGTTTCAAACAACGGGTTCATGTATGACTCGAAGTTTAGGTCCATGTTTGACCTAGTTTCAAACGACGGGTTCATGTCTGACTCGATGTTTTGGTTCATGTTTGACCTGGTTTCAAACAACGGGTTCATGTCTGACTCAAACTTTAAGTTCATGTTTGACCTGGTTTCAAACAACGGGTTCATGTATGATTCGAAGTTTAGGTTCATGTTTGACCTCGTTTTAAACAACGGGTTCATGTCTAACTCGAAGTTTAGGTTCATATTTGACCTGGTTTCAAATGACGGGTTCATGTATGACTCGAGGTTTAGGTTCATGTTTGACATGGTTTCAAACGACGGGTTCATGTCTGACTCAAAGTTTAGGTTCATGTTTGACCTGGTTCAAACGACAGATTCATGTCTGACTCGAAGTTTATATTCATGTTTGACCTGGTTTCAAACAACGGGTTCATTTCTGACTCGAAGTTTAGGTTCATGTTTGACCTGGTTTCAAACAACGGGTTCATGTCTGACTCAAAGTTTAGGCTCATGTTTGACCTGGTTTCAAGCGACGGGTTCATGTCTGACTCGAAGTTTAGGTTCATGTTTGACATGGTTTCAAACGACGGGTTCATGTCTGACTTGATGTTTAGGTTCATGTTTGACCTGGTTTCAAACAACGGGTTCATGTCTGACTCGAATATTAGGTTCATGTTTGACCTGGTTTCAAAAAATGGGTTCATGTCTGACTCGAAGTTTAGGTTCATGTTTGACTTGAGTTCAAACAACGGGTTCATGTCTGACTCGAAGTTTAGGTTCATGTTTGACCTGGTTTCAAACAAAGGGTTCATGTCTGACTCGATGTTTAGGTTCATGTTTGACCTGGTTTCGAACAACGGGTTCATGTTTGACTCGAAGTTTAGGTTCATGTGTGACCTGGTTTCAAACGACGGGTTCATGTCTGACTTGATGTTTAGGTTCATGTTTGACCTGGTTTCAAACAACGGGTTCATGTCTGACTCAAAGTTTAGGTTCATGTTTGACCTGGTTTCAAACAATGGGTTCATGTCTGACTCAAAATTTAGGTTCATGTTTGACCTAGTTTCAAACGACGGGTTCATATCTGACTCGAAGTTTAGGATCATGTTTAACCTGGTTTCAAACAACGGGTTCATGTCCGACTCGAAGTTTAGGTCCATGTTTGACCTAGTTTCAAACGACGGGTTCATGTCTGACTCGATGTTTAGGTTCATGTTTGACCTGGTTTCAAACGAAGGGTTGATGTCTGACTCGAAGTTTAGGTTCATGTTTGACATGGTTTCAGATGACGGGTTCATATCTGACTCAAAGTTTAGGTTCATGTTTGACCTGGTTCAATGACCTAGTTTCAAATAATGGGTTCATCTCTGACTCGAAGTTTAGGTTCATGTGTGACCTGGTTTCAAACGACGGGTTCATGTCTGACTTGATGTTTAGGTTCATGTTTGACCTGGTTTCAAACAACGGGTTCATGTCTGACTCGAAGTTTAGCTTCATGTTTGACCTGGTTTCAAACGAAGGGTTCATGTCTGACTCGAAGTTTAGGTTCTTGTTTGACATGGTTTCAGATGACGGGTTCATATCTGACTCAATGTTTAGGTTCATGTTTGACCTGGTTCAATGACCTAGTTTCAAACATTGGGTTCATCTCTGACTCGAAGTTTAGGTTCATGTTTGACCTGGTTTCAAACGAAGGGTTCATGTCTGACTCGAAGTTTAGGTTCATGTTTGACATGGTTTCAGATGACGGGTTCATATCTGACTCAAAGTTTAGGTTCATGTTTGACCTGGTTCAATGACCTAGTTTCAAACAATGGGTTCATCTCTGACTCAAAGTTTAGGTTCATGTGTGACCTGGTTTCAAACGACGGGTTCATGTCTGACTTGATGTTTAGGTTCATGTTTTACCTGGTTTCAAACAACGGGTTCATGTCTGACTCGAAGTTTAGGTTCATGTTTGACCTGGTTTCAAACAATGGGTTCATGTCTGACTCGAAATTTAGGTTCATGTTTGACCTAGTTTCAAACGACGGGTTCATGTCTGACTCGAAGTTTAGGATCATGTTTGACCTGGTTTCAAACAACGGGTTCATGTCTGACTCGAAGTTTAGGTCCATGTTTGACCTAGTTTCAAACGACGGGTTCATGTCTGACTCGATGTTTAGGTTCATTTTTGACCTGGTTTCAAACGAAGGGTTAATGTCTGACTCGAAGTTTAGGTTCATGTTTGACATGGTTTCAGATGACGGGTTCATATTTGACTCAAAGTTTAGGTTCATGTTTGACCTGGTTCAATGACCTAGTTTCAAACAATGGGTTCATCTCTGACTCGAAGTTTAGGTTCATGTGTGACCTGGTTTCAAACGACGGGTTCATGTCTGACTTGATGTTTAGGTTCATGTTTGACCTGGTTTCAAACAACGGGTTCATGTCTGACTCGAAGTTTAGGTTCATGTTTGACCTGGTTTCAAACAATGGGTTCATGTCTGACTCGAAATTTAGGTTCATGTTTGACCTAGTTTCAAACGACGGGTTCATGTCTGACTCGAAATTTAGGATCATGTTTGACCTAGTTTCAAACAACGGGTTTCATGTCTGACTCGAAGTTTAGGTCCATGTTTGACCTAGTTTCAAACGACGGGTTCATGTCTGACTCGATGTTTTGGTTCATGTTTGACCTGGTTTCAAACAACGGGTTCATGTCTGACTCAAACTTTAGGTTCATGTTTGACCTGGTTTCAAACAACGGGTTCATGTCTGATTCGAAGTTTAGGTTCATGTTTGACCTCGTTTTAAACAACGGGTTCATGTCTAACTCGAAGTTTAGGTTCATATTTGACCTGGTTTCAAATGACGGGTTCATGTATGACTCGAGGTTTAGGTTCATGTTTGACATGGTTTCAAACGACGGGTTCATGTCTGACTCAAAGTTTAGGTTCATGTTTGACCTGGTTCAAACGACGGATTCATGTCTGACTCGAAGTTTATATTCATGTTTGACCTGGTTTCAAACAACGGGTTCATGTCTGACTCGAAGTTTAGGTTCATGTTTGACCTGGTTTCAAATAACGGGTTCATGTCTGACTCGAAGTTTAGGTTCATGTTTGACCTGGTTTCAAGCGACGGGTTCATGTCTGACTCGAAGTTTAGGTTCATGTTTGACATGGTTTCAAACGACGGGTTCATGTCTGACTTGATGTTTAGGTTCATGTTTGACCTGGTTTCAAACAACGGGTTCATGTCTGACTCGAAGTTTAGGTTCATGTTTGACCTGGTTTCAAAAAACGGGTTCATGTCTGACTCGAAGTTTAGGTTCATGTTTGACTTGAGTTCAAACAACGGGTTCATGTCTGACTCGAAGTTTAGGTTCATGTTTGACCTAGTTTCAAACGACGGGTTCATGTCTGACTCGAAGTTTAGGATCATGTTTGACCTGGTTTCAAACAACGGGTTCATGTCTGACTCGAAGTTTAGGTCCATGTTTGACCTAGTTTCAAACGACGGGTTCATATCTGACTCGATGTTTAGGTTCATTTTTGACCTGGTTTCAAACGAAGGGTTAATGTCTGACTCGAAGTTTAGGTTCATGTTTGACATGGTTTCAGATGACGGGTTCATATTTGACTCAAAGTTTAGGTTCATGTTTGACCTGGTTCAATGGCCTAGTTTCAAACAATGGGTTCATCTCTGACTCGAAGTTTAGGTTCATGTGTGACCTGGTTTCAAACGACGGGTTCATGTCTGACTTGATGTTTAGGTTCATGTTTGACCTGGTTTCAAACAACGGGTTCATGTCTGACTCGAACTTTAGGTTCATGTTTGACCTGGTTTCAAACAATGGGTTCATGTCTGACTCGAAATTTAGGTTCATGTTTGACCTAGTTTCAAACGACGGGTTCATGTCTGACTCGAAATTTAGGATCATGTTTGACCTAGTTTCAAACAACGGGTTTCATGTCTGACTCGAAGTTTAGGTCCATGTTTGACCTAGTTTCAAACGACGGGTTCATGTCTGACTCGATGTTTTGGTTCATGTTTGACCTGGTTTCAAACAACGGGTTCATGTCTGACTCAAACTTTAGGTTCATGTTTGACCTGGTTTCAAACAACGGGTTCATTTCTGATTCGAAGTTTAGGTTCATGTTTGACCTCGTTTTAAACAACGGGTTCATGTCTAACTCGAAGTTTAGGTTCATATTTGACCTGGTTTCAAATGACGGGTTCATGTATGACTCGAGGTTTAGGTTCATGTTTGACATGGTTTCAAACGACGGGTTCATGTCTGACTCAAAGTTTAGGTTCATGTTTGACCTGGTTCAAACGACGGATTCATGTCTGACTCGAAGTTTATATTCATGTTTGACCTGGTTTCAAACAACGGGTTCATGTCTGACTCGAACTTTAGGTTCATGTTTGACCTGGTTTCAAATAACGGGTTCATGTCTGACTCGAAGTTTAGGTTCATGTTTGACCTGGTTTCAAGCGACGGGTTCATGTCTGACTCGAAGTTTAGGTTCATGTTTGACATGGTTTCAAACGACGGGTTCATGTCTGACTTGATGTTTAGGTTCATGTTTGACCTGGTTTCAAACAACGGGTTCATGTCTGACTCGAAGTTTAGGTTCATGTTTGACCTGGTTTCAAAAAACGGGTTCATGTCTGACTGGAAGTTTAGGTTCATGTTTGACTTGAGTTCAAACAACGGGTTCATGTCTGACTCGAAGTTTAGGTTCATGTTTGACCTGGTTTCAAACAAAGGGTTCATGTCTGACTCGATGTTTAGGTTCATGTTTGACCTGGTTTCGAACAACGGGTTCATGTTTGACTCGAAGTTTAGGTTCATGTGTGACCTGGTTTCAAACGACGGGTTCATGTCTGACTTGATGTTTAGGTTCATGTTTGACCTGGTTTCAAACAACGGGTTCATGTCTGACTCAAAGTTTAGGTTCATGTTTGACCTGGTTTCAAACAATGGGTTCATGTCTGACTCGAAATTTAGGTTCATGTTTGACCTAGTTTCAAACGACGGGTTCATGTCTGACTCGAAGTTTAGGATCATGTTTAACCTGGTTTCAAACAACGGGTTCATGTCTGACTCGAAGTTTAGGTCCATGTTTGACCTAGTTTCAAACGACGGGTTCATATCTGACTCGATGTTTAGGTTCATTTTTGACCTGGTTTCAAACGAAGGGTTAATGTCTGACTCGAAGTTTAGGTTCATGTTTGACATGGTTTCAGATGACGGGTTCATATTTGACTCAAAGTTTAGGTTCATGTTTGACCTGGTTCAATGGCCTAGTTTCAAACAATGGGTTCATCTCTGACTCGAAGTTTAGGTTCATGTGTGACCTGGTTTCAAACGACGGGTTCATGTCTGACTTGATGTTTAGGTTCATGTTTGACCTGGTTTCAAACAACGGGTTCATGTCTGACTCGAACTTTAGGTTCATGTTTGACCTGGTTTCAAACAATGGGTTCATGTCTGACTCGAAATTTAGGTTCATGTTTGACCTAGTTTCAAACGACGGGTTCATGTCTGACTCGAAATTTAGGATCATGTTTGACCTAGTTTCAAACAACGGGTTTCATGTCTGACTCGAAGTTTAGGTCCATGTTTGACCTAGTTTCAAACGACGGGTTCATGTCTGACTCGATGTTTTGGTTCATGTTTGACCTGGTTTCAAACAACGGGTTCATGTCTGACTCAAACTTTAGGTTCATGTTTGACCTGGTTTCAAACAACGGGTTCATTTCTGATTCGAAGTTTAGGTTCATGTTTGACCTCGTTTTAAACAACGGGTTCATGTCTAACTCGAAGTTTAGGTTCATATTTGACCTGGTTTCAAATGACGGGTTCATGTATGACTCGAGGTTTAGGTTCATGTTTGACATGGTTTCAAACGACGGGTTCATGTCTGACTCAAAGTTTAGGTTCATGTTTGACCTGGTTCAAACGACGGATTCATGTCTGACTCGAAGTTTATATTCATGTTTGACCTGGTTTCAAACAACGGGTTCATGTCTGACTCGAACTTTAGGTTCATGTTTGACCTGGTTTCAAATAACGGGTTCATGTCTGACTCGAAGTTTAGGTTCATGTTTGACCTGGTTTCAAGCGACGGGTTCATGTCTGACTCGAAGTTTAGGTTCATGTTTGACATGGTTTCAAACGACGGGTTCATGTCTGACTTGATGTTTAGGTTCATGTTTGACCTGGTTTCAAACAACGGGTTCATGTCTGACTCGAAGTTTAGGTTCATGTTTGACCTGGTTTCAAAAAACGGGTTCATGTCTGACTGGAAGTTTAGGTTCATGTTTGACTTGAGTTCAAACAACGGGTTCATGTCTGACTCGAAGTTTAGGTTCATGTTTGACCTGGTTTCAAACAAAGGGTTCATGTCTGACTCGATGTTTAGGTTCATGTTTGACCTGGTTTCGAACAACGGGTTCATGTTTGACTCGAAGTTTAGGTTCATGTGTGACCTGGTTTCAAACGACGGGTTCATGTCTGACTTGATGTTTAGGTTCATGTTTGACCTGGTTTCAAACAACGGGTTCATGTCTGACTCAAAGTTTAGGTTCATGTTTGACCTGGTTTCAAACAATGGGTTCATGTCTGACTCGAAATTTAGGTTCATGTTTGACCTAGTTTCAAACGACGGGTTCATGTCTGACTCGAAGTTTAGGATCATGTTTAACCTGGTTTCAAACAACGGGTTCATGTCTGACTCGAAGTTTAGGTCCATGTTTGACCTAGTTTCAAATGACGGGTTCATGTCTGACTCGATGTTTAGGTTCATGTTTGACCTGGTTTCAAACGAAGGGTTCATGTTGTCGCTCCCGGGATTTTCATCCTAGTACAAACGCGAAAGTGGCACCAAAACAGAGTCGCCAGCAATGTGTATTTATCCCATGAGAGGGAAAGGAAACACCGCGTAAACCTGAAGGAAAGGAAAGAATATGGTCTTGCGACTAAGAGAAATGGGTTCGGGAGTCGGTTACGCGAGAGGAAGGTATTAGCACCCTCTCGCGTCCATCGTACTCGATGGGATCCGCGCTTGCTTGTCTCGATCAAAGGGTGATAGAAAAGAATACTGGAAGAGGAACTAGAAAAGGAATGGAAAGAGAAAGAAACAAATGTAGGGAAAATAAAAGAAGTGCTCACACGGGCCCTACCCCACTGCCTACGTATCTCATCGGGAGCATGAGAATCAGAGCGACGTAGTTCCCCTCACTAGGGAAAGTTGTTTGTGTTTTTTAGAGAACGACTTACGTTCTAGCTCAGGGGGTGCAGGCTCGCTGGTCCGAGTGCGTTACCATCTTGCAAGAGAACGAGTAGAAGCACGTTCGTACGCTGAGAGTGAGTGAGGTGAGAAAAGAATTCCCGAAGGAAAGACGTTATTGTTTGTTTTTGTCTTTTAAGAAGTTTTGTTATTTGTTTGCATATGATAGTGTATCTAAATCTTAGTCATTGGAGTGTGTACATTCTCACACTCCAAGATGGAATGAGGAAGAAAGTACACTAAGCATGAAGAAGACCCCCACACTTATTTCCAATTATTAAGGTTCAAACACACTAGCATACTTGTGTTTATTAAGTGTTTTTGTTGATTATGAAATGAAGAAGTGTTTTTCTTTATTTGTATTTTCAACAAGTATTGCATTTAAGTCCCTCATACAAGATCAAATATGTAACACATTGACCCAAGATGGGCCATATGCTACACATTCTAAGATTATAAGAGAAGACCCCTTATAATCTTTTCTTTATATGAAAGGCCTAAATGCAATAAATGCCTACCTTTATTAGATATTTTGAATTTTCTTTGAGATGAGAAGAAGAAAGACTCAAGAGAGGAGAAAGGTAAAAATCTATGTGAACTAAGACTCAATCCTAATTGATTAGTTAAGGGAGTGATCCTAATGGTTTGTGAGGTTTAAAACCTAAAGTCTAAAGAAGGAATGAGTTAAACAATTCACTTCTAAAGTAGAAGATGAATTGTAACTCAAAAGGGGAAGTAATGATTTAATCAAAGAAAGCACATAAGTACTTAACAAAACATAAAATGGAATTGTAAAAGAGAAAGGATAGAAGTTGAATGTGGATTCCTTATCCACACTCAATTCCAACTTACCAAAGCCCCTACATGGTTAGTAAACAATAGAAACATGTATAAGGAGTAAAAAGCACTTAATGAACATTAAAATTCAAAAGAATAAGATGAAAAATCAAATCCTAATATCACAACCAGAATGTGCATCATATGGATAACAAGTGAATATCATCATACAAATGCAAGTGAATAAGCAATAATCATCACCCATTAGCATTTAAACATGTTACAAGAAGAAGGGATAGATGAAAGATGGAAAGAAATGAAAAGGACATGCATAAATGGAACATGTACATCAACAACCAGAATTGAAACTAAATGAAAAAAGGTTTATGAACATCTCAAAAGTATCCATGAATCAACCATCAAGACATTCAAGAAGTAATAGAAGAAGAAGTGAGATGAAAATTCAAAAAGAAGGTGCAAACAATACATGTTAGGATGCACAAAGTTCAAGTTGAAATGAACATGTGAAGATGACCTATAATGTGCAACAATGACCTATAATATCACTTGAATGACTCATACAAATATGCAAATGCTCATACAAATATGCACAAAAGAATTCATGCAAACATGCACTAAAGTTAAAATGACATGACATGTATTATACTTCAAATGTAATGCATCAAACAAAAAACCAAATGGATTCATGAAAATTATGCCAGCATATTATTGGAATGCCTAAGTCAGAAATGCATCATACATCAAGATAGCATGTAAAAATTCAGAGCAAAATGACTTCAAACAAAGCAATTAGGTCAAATTGAAACATCATGCAAAGTGGTGCAAATATAGGCATCAAAACATGTCATAAAGTGACCTAAAAAATCAAACAAAAATCATCTAACATGATTCAATGTATTAGTGAATCAATGCAAAAAGAATCATGTTAAAACAGTTTGTAATGAGCAAGAACAAAATTAAACAAATTCATGTATCATGCTTAGAATGCATCTAAATGGAAATTCAAAGAAAATTGTGCAATAGGGGCAAAAGTGTCATAAAATCATGAAATGAAAATATCAAAAATTTCCTAAATGTCTTAATAACATTCATAAATTTTCCCAGAATTTTCTAATAACATATTGTAATTTTAAAAATTAAAAAGGAAACGTGCACAAAATTAAGAAAATAAAAAGAAATGAAATAAGAGAGGGAGGTGTAAGCATAGCAATTGTTCAATTCAAATTGTTTGGGCTTTGGAACGCAAGGGTGTGAATAGCAAACAATCTTGGGTCCAAGTCTGCGCAATACACACTAACTATCATGTTCACTCAGTCAACAAAAAAGTCAATCAATTCACACCATTAGATCAGGTCAAGTCAATACCAAAGTCAAAGTATTTGGATCTAACACACGCACATGAAGGCCTACACTCACTAACATGCACCACACCACATATGGATTAAAATGAAATAAAAAAATATCACGTGAGGTGCATGCTTCTTTTAATGTGCTGGCACACTTTTATCCACACGATCATGAAAAATCAATGGCCACGATTAAAACATACAAAACCCTAGCATTAACAGTCACCGGCCGGAGATGACCTCCGGTCACCTTCTCCGGTCGTGCGCCACCGTCTGCAACTTTATGTTTCCCAGAATTTCACAAATGTTATACCAAAATGAAGAGGAAGTCACACACGTTCCAAATCCACCAATGAAATCATCAAACTATTCACATACGGCAAGAAACAAGCACACACATATTGCCCTAATTTTTTGGATCTAAGCTTCTAAGAAGCTCTATCAACTAGCCGGAGTTCAAATGCTCCTAGTGAGCTCATATCAACAAAATAAGCTAAACAAACTCTAAATCATGCCAGAAAAGTTTGAGATGATGAAACCTGAAAATGCTGCAAACTGGAGTTAAACAAAAAAACAGAGAATCGTGCTTCTTCTTTGAGCTACTCTTGGCCAAATAAAGGCTTGAGAATCTTGAAATCGTGCAGAGAATCACACTGAAAATTCCAATCTCTTGAAACTGAACTTGATTACTTGGATGTGTATGCTCTTATTCTTGATCCAGAATGAAACAATGAAGATGATGGAGGCGAAATGTGAAAGGAGATGGTGAAAATGGAGTGCAGTCAGAGAGAAAACAAAGAGATTGAGAGAAAAAGTTTGAAGTATTGGAGAGGGAGAGTGAAAAAAATGAAGCTGAAAATGAAAATTGAGAGTGAGGATTTGATTTATAGTATGAGCTAACCATGGTTAACCTGAGTTGGTTAACTGAGTTGAAGTGGTTTAGGTGAGTCCATCCTAACTAACTGAGTCAAGTTAGTTAGGGGACGAGTTGTGATATAGTGATGATGATCTATGGCGAGCTAGGGTGGATTACAAAGGATCAGTGGTGGTGGTAAACTCGTGTGTGAGCTGCAGCAACATAAACTTGCTCTACAAGTTTCATTCTTTCCACTTCCATGTAATGAGCCTGAGCAGCACGTGCAAGCAAGGACAATGTTAGTTCTGAAAAGGCAAAGTGTCATAAGGTGTGGGATATGTGCATACACTTTGAAATAACAACAGCAACAACACTTGTTTTTTTCTGATTTTATGACAGTTGGAACCAATGAAAATAAGCAAGTTTGAGAAGGAAATTCTCCATGTATTGTGAATAATTTGATGAGGCTTTGTGATCATTAGAAAGAGGGATCATAGTAGAACATGTTTGGTATGAAAAATGAATTGAAATGAGGCTTGAAATAAGTTGCAAAATGAATTATAACATCCACATTTGGAACTGATAGAAGGGCGTGGCAACTGGTTGGTTGACAATGCATCTTGGCACCCGGATTTTCAGCATGATTACCATGACTTGAGGCCACTATTTCTCCATCATAACTTGATCAGATGAAATTTTGCCCAACATGAACATTGAAGAGGGCATTGCAAGGAACAATATTGATGTTGACAAGTTTTTCATTTGAGGCCTTTAACCATGAGAAAAATAGGCAAATATATGGCACACCAACTGTTTGTAGAAATGACACGCGCGTGACCTGAAGATACTTGGTCATGACCTAGTTTTGAACCTACTTTGCTCAAACTTTGGCCACTCATATCTCACTCAATTTTTATCCAATGGAGATGTTCTACACATAGATTTGAAGCTTGAAACAAGATCTTTTGTTGTGGCCGAGTGGAATTTTCATTTGATGCTCCAATTTTGAATGGCCTTAGCTCAAACTCTGATGCAAAATGGCCTAAAATTACTATTTTTGGAAACCCTATTTCTTCCAAAAATGGCAACTTTTCAAATCTTGATTTTTCTATGATCCTTTTGGAGTTTCTTGATCAAATTTTGTACATTGGTCACATATAACATGAATTTCATGAATTTGGGCCTCAAAAAGTCAAGAGTTGACTTTTCCTCTGATTATTTGACTTAGCCCCAATTTTCCTGATATTTGATCTTTCTTCCAATTGAACCACTTCTACAACCAATTGAGAGGCAATTTTCCATACCCATACAATTAAGGACATGTAGAATACCATGATATCAAGTTTTGTCCAAAAAATCAAAGATAACCTGATTTTACTGTAAACCCTAATTTTGACCCCCTCTGGTTAGGAGGAAATTGCACATCTTCCAAATCCAAATTCCTCAGAGTATGTTGTGTATCCTCTTAAAGGATGATGAGAAATGCCACTTGAGGATGATTTTGAATCAATGAGCTATCTCTTTTGAGGATTTTCCTTCAATTTTTGGACTTCTTGCATAGTGTAGGATGTAATGCTTCAATCTCCTATTGAATCTCACCTTCTTGAGGTTGTGGAAGATCAATTGGGATAGTATGAGACATGAGAGACCTCTTGGCTTGCCTAGAGCCAACTTGATTGACCTTTTGTGCTCTGAAGGATCCATTGATTGTCCACCTTCCACCTGATCACATGCCCTGATGGTAAGAAGGATGCTATGCTTCATTTTTCTATGTTAAATGCAATGTAATGTTAATGAGGTGGATATGATATGATAAATGATAATGCCATGCTATGATGACAAAGAGGGAGAGCAAATTTTGGGGTATTACAGCTGCCCCTATTCAAGCGCTGTAGACCTGAATGCCTGAAAGCAATTGCTTTCGGACTTTCAAGGTATATAGTGATTGAATACCAAATATAACCAAAAATTTGCTCTGGATGATGAGGAAGAAACTTCCACGACATTGCTGGCTTGAATCTTCAATGAAACATTGTCGGAGAAAACTGTCTTTTGAACGACGCCAGACGACTACTGGCTTGCCACACTACTGGTGGACTTTAATAATGTCTTTTATGCAATTCCAGACGACTACTGGCCTGCCACGCTACTGGTGGACTTTGATAACGTCTTTTGAACGAAGCCAGACGACTACTGGCTTGCCACGCTGCCGGTGGACTTCCATAATGTCTTTTATGCAACTCCAGACGACTACTGGCCTGCCACACTACTGGTGGACTTTGCAGCTTCGTGCCACCCGAAGACGGACTTTTGCCAATCCACTGTTGGACTTTTGCCACGCGAAGACGGACTTTTGCCAATCCACTGTTGGACTTTAAGAATTTGCCACCCTTAGATGGACCTTTCGCCAATCCACTGTTGGACTTTTGCCACCCGAAGACGGACTTTTGCCAATCCACTGTTGGACTTTTAGACTTTGCCACCCTTAGATGTACCTTTCGCCAATCCACTGTTGGACTTTTAGAATTTGCCACCCTTAGATGGACCTTTCGCCAATCCACTGTTGGACTTTAAGCTGCTTTGCCACCCGAAGATGGACTTTTGCCAATCCACTGTTGGACTTTTGCCACCCGAAGACGGACTTTTGCCAATCCACTGTTGGACTTTTGCCACCTGAAGACGGACTTTTGCCAATCCACTGTTGGACTTTTGCCACCCGAAGACGGACTTTTGCCAATCCACTGTTGGACTTTTAGCTGCTTTGCCACCCGAAGATGGACTTTTGCCAATCCACTGTTGGACTTTTGCCACCCGAAGACGGACTTTTGCCAATCCACTGTTGGACTTTTAGAATTTCAAAATTGAATTACTCTCTGCCTCTGCGCCAGACATCTCTGCCGACTCTGCTGAGGAACCACAATCAATGATTTAATCTCGGAGACTCCTAAAAGGATAATATCTCTGCTGGAGAATGGATGAACAATCCGTCTGCTTCGAATTGTCAAGCTTGCCAACAATAAATTGGACTTTAAGATATGAGGGAATGATGACTCTGCCAGGAATTATTCCATCTGTTTGGGGCTGGATTCTGGTCACAGCAACTCCGCTGGGGATGAGAATTTTTAAATGACGTCCTGCTGGGGAAATGAGCCATTAAAACTCTGCTTGGGGATTTATTCAACCCAAGATCCTTTATAGGGATTATCAACCTTATAACTCGGCTGGGGAGTATTGCTGACAAGATTCGATGCTGACCTCTGTGGGGGATCATTACCAGAGACACAATCTTGTTGGGGATCATGGCTACTCTGCCAGGGATATGCAAATCCTGGTTAGAACATTCCACTGCAACTTGCTAGAAAGAGTCCTTAGAGATCTGTTGGGGAAACCCAAAGCAAATCCACAGTAGTCTGCTGAAGAATATGACTGTCGAGCTTAGGATAAGTACTACAATGCCCCATGTTAGGCGAGCTTTCCTTTAGACAATTCCGTTGGGGATGACGAGTTTATAACAAACTCTGCTGGAGAAAACTGCTTTAAAGCGTCTCGTGTTGGGGAATGCCTTTTGAGAGGATTTTACAGAAGACCAAATGTCCTCAAACTCTACTGGGGATGATCAACACTTCATGCTGGGGAACCAAACAATTTTTCCCCGAAGAGGATGTCATAAGAGGATTTTACAGAAGATTTAGCTTCTTCAAACTCCTGCGACTTCGCTGGGGATAATGACCATCAAACTCTACTGGGGGGTGATCAACACTTCATGCTGGGGAAACAACATGCCCCATGCTTAAGAAAACCAACAATTTGTCCCCGAAGAGGATGTCATAAGGGAATTTTACAGAAGATTTAGCCTCTTCAAACTCCTAGTGATTTCAACGGGGATTGACCATCAAACTCTACTGGGGAATTCGCAACCATTATCGACACAGAAAAGCTTGTAGCTGTTGGAAGTACTGAATGAGAGAATCGACTTAATAAGATACAACGGTACCCAGTTGAACTTAATTCACTGAGATTGACCCGTTATGAACAATCGTCGACCGAACGATGAACGCCGATCTCCTTACCCATAATTGCCCCAGTCTTTTGCGTGGGGTGATTTATTGCTGGTCTTGTGCTTAAAATCATCTGCACCTGCTACCTGCAACAAAAGAATATGCCCACATGCCCCGAATATTGCGTGGCTAGAATCCACCATCCGGGAGTATTCAACATTCGAAGTAATTTCAAATGTTTTTTCTGCGCATGTTATTGCAAGGCTGCCATGTTTTCAAATGCAATGTTTTATCAAAAATTAGGACGTTTTTGCAAACAAAGCAATAAAACAAAAATAGAAAGCTTTTTATTGAAATTCAATTTATTGACTAAGAGCCCAGAATAAGCAATTACATCTGGAAGCAATCCCTGGAAAGAGGTGATCGCTGAAAATTGAGAAAAGAAACTATCCTAATGGCAATGTGAAAACGGAATTCCACTGAGTTTCCATTCTGTTATGACCAGTATGTCTTCAAAACTCCCCGACCTTGCCTTCTGAGGAATGATCAGACCGATTCCTATCCTTCAGAACGTCAGTTGTTCAAACGGTAATGGGGGATAGATAACTCAGACCATAGTCATTCGCTTAAATCCCTCTTTTGTGTGGACCGCCCTTTCAGGTTTTCGATCCACCAGGATACCCTTTTTTGCCTAAGTTGCCCTTTCGGGTTTTCAACTTACCGGGTGTACAATTTTTTTAATTATATCCCTAATTTTTGCCCGAACCTTATTCTGTTTTTGGTTCGCCGGGATGCCCTTTTTTGCCTGGATTTTTTTTATTTTTATTATCCAGCGGGTCTATTCAGGCGAAGTATTTTTTGACTACGTCCGAGTTGACAGGGGATGAAAAGTCTTCGCCATCCATGGTTGTAAGCAATAAAGCTCCGCCCGAAAAGACCTTTTTAACCATGAATGGACCTTCATAGTTAGGAGTCCATTTGCCCCTGTGATCTGTATTGGGAGGAAGGATCCTTTTGAGTACCACATCTCCGACTTTATAAACCCGAGGACGCACCTTCTGGTCAAATGCCTGCTTCATTCTGCGCTGATATAGTTGCCCATGGCATACAGCCGCCAATCGCTTTTCCTCAATAAGGCTCAACTGATCAAATCTGGCTCGTACCCATTCAGCCTCATCTAGCTTAACATCCATCATGACTCTGAGGGACGGAATCTCCACTTCAACTGGTAGTACTGCCTCCATACCGTATACAAGTGAGAATGGGGTTGCCCCAGTGGACGTGCGTACCGACGTTCGATACCCATGCAAAGCAAATGGTAACATCTCATGCCAATCTTTGTACGTGACAACCATCTTCTGCACAATCTTCTTGATATTTTTGTTGGCCGCTTCGACCGCGCCATTCATCTTTGGGCGGTACGGAGAAGAATTGTGATGTTCGATTTTGAAGTCCCGGCATAACTCAGCCATCATCTTATTATTCAAATTAGAACCATTATCAGTAATGATTGTTTCGGGAACTCCATATCGGCAAATGATATCCCGTTTTAAGAAACGAGCGACCACTTGTTTTGTAACATTGGCATAGGATGCGGCTTCAACCCATTTGGTGAAGTAATCAATTGCCACCAAGATGAAACGATGACCATTGGAAGCTGTAGGCTCAATCTTTCCGATCATATCAATGCCCCACATGGCAAACGGCCAAGGCGACGACATGATACTCAACGGATTTGGAGGCACATGCACCTTATCTGCATAGATCTGGCATTTATGGCATTTGCGGGCATATTTGCAACAATCTGACTCCATAGTCAACCAATAATATCCCGATCTTAACAACTTTTTAGCCATTGCATGCCCTCCGGCATGGGTACCGAAAGAGCCTTCGTGCACTTCAATCATCAACAAGTCTGCTTCATGTCTATCCACACATCTAAGCAGGACCGTGTCAAAATTTATTTTATACAGCACGCCATCTTTGTTCAAGAAGAAACTACCAGCTAACCTTCTCAACGTCTTCCTGTCTTTGGACGATGCCCCGGACGGGTAATCTTGACTTTTCAAGAAACACTTAATGTCATGAAACCATGGCTTGTCATCAGACATTGCATCGACCGCAAACACAAATGCTGGTCTGTCAAGGCGGGATACCTCAATCTTAGGTACATGGTTCCATCCTTGCACTTTGATCATGGAAGACAAAGTGGCCAAGGCATCAGCGAACCTATTCTCATCTCGAGGAATGTGGTACAGTTTCGCTGTTGTGAAAAACGTCAGCAATCTCCTTGTATAATCTCTATACGGCACTAGATTTGCTTGGTGCGTGTACCAACTCCCTTTCACTTGATTGATTACCAAAGCTGAATCACCGAATATATCAAGGGTTTTAATCCGTAGATTAACCGCCTCCTCGATCCCCATTATACAAGCTTCGTACTCTGCTTCATTGTTGGTGCATCCGAAAGTTATTCGTGCAGTGAAAGGCATATGAACACCTTCCGGCGTGATAAGAACTGCTCCAACTCCGCACCCATTCATATTGACAGCCCCATCAAACATCAGACTCCATTTGGATTCAGGGTCTGGCCCCTCCTCCGGGAGTGGTTCCTCGCAGTCCTTAGCTTTGAGAAACATGATGTCCTCATCAGGGAAGTCAAACTTCATGGGTTGGTAATCATCAATCGGGTGTTGCGCAAGATAGTCGGACAAGATACTTCCTTTGATGGCCTTTTGTGAAGTGTACTGAATGTCATACTCTGTCAAGACCATTTGCCACCGTGCAACTCTGCCTGTCAATGCTGGTTTCTCGAAAATGTACTTGATAGGATCCATTTTTGAAATCAACAAGGTTGTGTACCTAACCATATATTGCCTCAATCGCTTAGCGGCCCATGCAAGCGCACAGCATGTCTTTTCAAGCATTGAGTATCGGGACTCACAATCATTGAACTTTTTGCTCAGGTAGTAAATAGCATGCTCCTTCCTACCTGTCTCGTCATGTTGACCGAGAACACAACCCATGGAACCTTCAAGCACTGTCAGATACATTATCAACGGTCTCCCTTCAACTGGAGGCATTAGAATCGGAGGTTCCTGCAAGTATTCTTTTATCTTATCGAATGCCAATTGGCAATCGTCATTCCACCTGACCGTTTGATCTTTCCTTAACAATTTAAATATTGGCTCACACGTGGCTGTTAGGTGAGGTATGAACCTTGCAATGTAGTTCAATCTACCCAAGAAACCACGAACCTCTTTTTCTGTTCTCGGTTCAGGCATTTCTTGTATTGCTTTCACCTTGGCAGGATCAACCTCGATTCCTCTTTCGCTCACAATGAAACCCAGTAACTTTCCAGAACGTACCCCAAACGTGCACTTGTTTGGATTTAATCTCAGACGGAACTTTCTCAACCTTTCAAACAGCTTTTTTAGGTTAATCAGATGTTCCTCTTCTGTTCTCGACTTGGCAATCATATCATCTACATAACATTCGATCTCCTTATGAATCAAGTCATGAAACAATGTCACCATCGCCCGCTGGTACGTTGCCCCTGCGTTTTTCAACCCAAAAGGCATTACTTTATAACAATATGTACCCCACGGAGTAATGAACGTGGTCTTCTCCATATCTTCAGGTGCCATCTTGATCTGGTTGTACCCGGAGAAACCGTCCATAAATGAGAACACTGAAAACTGAGCTGTATTATCGACCAGCACATCAATATGAGGTAGTGGAAAATCATATTTCGGGCTAGCTTTATTAAGATCTCGATAATCCACACACATTCTCACTTTTCCATCTTTCTTCGGTACTGGCACGATGTTGGCTACCCACGGAGGATACTTTGTCACAGCAAGAAACCCAGCATCCCACTGCTTCTGGACTTCCTCCTTAATCTTTAAAGCCATGTCGGGGTGAGTCCGACGAAGTTTCTGCTTGACTGGCGGACATTCTTCTCTTAATTGCAGCCTGTGCACGACAATATCCGTATCCAACCCCGGCATGTCTTGATACGACCAGGCGAAGATGTCAACATACTCGCGCAACATTTTCGTCAAAGTTTGCTTCACATCTGCTTGCAAGCTGGCACCAATCCTGATCTCTTTTTTGGCATCCTTGGTACCAATATTGATGATGTCTACAGTCTCCTGATGAGGCTGGATGACCCTTTCCTCTTGTTTCAACAATCTGGCCAGTTCTTCAGGGAGTTCACAATCTTTCTCATCCCCTTCTTCGGCTTGATAAATCGGATTGTCAAAGTCATACATAGTCATATCAAAATCGTTATCAGTGGTATCCGGAGGATCAAGTCTGCATGAACGGGTTCATGCCTTATTTTAGAATTTATTTTTAAGCAAAACAAAAGAAAAGGAAACATTGCCATTTTATTTTTGTGCAAAAATAAAAACTGAAAGACAGAGAACAAAATTTGATTGCAAAACGTCCTTTATTAATGATTAAACATTGCAAATGCAACCATGGTGGCCCTACAAATGAATCTATACGCCTTGGGCAGAGCGCAAGATTTTGACATGCATTATGGTTAGAAAAAACAAAGAAAAATTACTCTGTTTGAAGAGTAACCCGGATGACTTCTTCAACGGACCAGTTTTGCACTTGTTGTCCCGGAGCATGAGGGCGTACCCAGTTGTCCAGGTCACAATTACTGTCAACACTATCCTCTGTGGCTGCACAAGACTGGTCCGTGTAGATAATTCCCCCACTATTGAAAGTAATGGGTCCCCTGCTCCCTGCATCTGAAGTTGTAGGGGGATGATAACCAATACCAAATTTGTCTTCCTTCATTGGGGTCTCTATCAGCCTGCCCCAACCTTGGGCGTTGCCTGCCCTGACGACTTCGACAGCTTGTTTGTAAGATGAAATGGAGGTACCAGCCCCAACTGGTACAGAAGAAGACTCAGGTGCATCGTCAATATTGACTGCTTCAAATGATTGGCACAACATCTCATGAATTTCCCCATCCATCTCAATGTACTTGAACGTGGACAAGTGACTCACAAAGATGTCTTCTTCCCCACACACCGTCACAACCTGCCCTTCAAACTCATACTTTAGCTTTTGATGTAGAGTAGAAGTAACAGCCCCGGCTCCGTGAATCCAAGGGCGTCCCAATAGGCAGCTATATGTAGGTTGTATGTCCATTACATGGAACGTGGATTTGAATACCTGTGGTCCAATTTGTACGGGCAATTCCACCTCACCAAACACAGATCGTCTAGTTCCATCGAATGCTCTAACCACCAATTCACTAGGCCTTAAGATCAAACCATCAACTTCCAGCTTCATTAATGCCTTCTTGGGCAAGACATTGAGTGATGAACCAGTGTCTACCAGTACATGAGATAACACTGCGCCCTTACACTCCATCGTGATATGCAAAGCCTTATTGTGGTTCCTTCCTTCAACAGTCAAATCTCTACTTGTAAAGCCCAAGCCATGGCTAACATTAACATTGGAGATTACGCCCTCGAGCTGATTAACAGTAATTTCTTGTGGCACGTATGCACTCTTCAATACTTTCAACAACGCCTGCCGATGCGCATCAGAGCACATCAATAGTGACAAGATTGAAATCTTTGAAGGGGTCTGATTCAGTTGGTCCACAATCTTATAATCGCTTTTCTTGATTATCTTCATAAATTCTTCCATTTCATTATCAAAAGTAATCTTTGTCTCTGCTTCAGGTGTAGGCGCATTTTCAACCACCTGTTTACCTTTAGCCTTTGCTGCAGCTTCTGCCTCTTTATTACTTCTCAAGGTTTGGGGAGCGAACAACCTTCCACTCCTTGTAAAGGCCCCTACACCCCCTACGTTATCAATACTTGGGCTGACTGACGACTCAACTTCCTGCTTTTTACCTTCGTAATATACATCTGCCCCATAGTGCCATGGGATAGCCTTCGTAGACGTGAACGGAATTGGTCCTGGCACCGTGATAGTGACAGGACTGGGTCTTTCTGGCGCAACACTCGCCACGGGAACTACATTGACCGGCATTTGAATCTCAGCGGGAGTGTAATAGATGGTCACGGTTGATATCTCATCAGTGTCTTTCACGACTCTGTCGAACTGTAGACATCCTTCATCGATCAGATTCTGTAAACCCATCTTCAACTTATCACAGCCGTTCTCCTGATTCATACACTCAGAGCAATCTTGATTACAGCCCGGGAACACCTGTCCCTTCAATAAACGATCTTTTACAACCAACAAAGAAGTTTTCACTTGATGAACGTCTAACACCAAATTCAATCTCCTCCCATCTTCAATAGCGTACACATTTGCTGCACTATGATCAGGCATGGGATGCTGAGTAATATTAGGAGCGGGAGAGAAATTGATGGCTTTAGCATCAATCAAATCTTGTACTTTATGATGGAAAGCCCAACATTTTTCAATGGAGTGCCCCTGAGCACCTGAGTGGAACTCACAACGAGCATTAGCATCGAAGTTAGGTGGCAGGTTTCCAGCAACCGGAGCTTTCATAGTACGGAGTTCTACCAACTTTAACTCGAGTAGCCGGGGCAACAGCGCGGCATAAGTCATAGGGAGAGGATCCATCTTACGATCCCTCTGCCTAGATCTTTGCTGAAAAAAAGGTTGTTGCTGTTGAACTTGTTGTTGGGGTTGTTGTTTCTGAACAGACGGTGTGGGGATGGTTACAGCATCTACCTGATAATAAGCTTGAGAACGCCCTCTGCCTCGTCCTCTAAACACAGCATTCGTATCACCTTTTCTTCTTTTCTGGTTACTAGAAAACGGTTTCTTCGTCCCCGAAGAGCCAGCCCCACTCACATCCTGGATCTTTCCAAGCTTTAACAGACTTTCTATTCTTTCTCCTGCAATCACAATATCAGCAAATCCAGTTGACGGACAAGTAGCTAATCTATCAAGATAGGCCCCTTGCAAGGTGCCCATGAACATATCTGCCATTTCTCTGTCTGACAAGGGAGGTTGAACCTGGGCAGCCATTTCCCTCCACCTCTGTGCATATTCTTTGAAACTCTCCTTGGCATTTTGTGACAACCCCTGCAATTGAGTGCGGTTGGGCGCCATGTCAATATTATACTGGTATTGCTTCAGGAACGCTTCTGCCAGATCTTTCCAATTCTTCACAGCAGCTCTATTCAACTTCATATACCAGGTCAAGGACGCCCCAGCCAGACTGTCCTGAAAATAGTGCATCCATAGCTTCTCGTCATCCGTATGGGCTGAAATCTTCCCAAAGTAAGCTTGAAGATGCGTTTGGGGACACGCATTGCCGTGATACTTATCAAAAGTGGGAGGCTTGAATTTAGGGGGAATTCTGACTCCTGAGACCAGCCCCAAGCTGGTAACATCAATACCCATAGAGTTCTTGCATTCTATGGCCCTGATCTTTTCTGCTAACTCCTCATACCTTCGATCACCTTGATTACCCACATCAGCATCCAGCAGAGTAAATTGGTCTTCCAGGGTATCTTCAAGAGTGACACCAGCATGCCTACCATTTCCATTACCCCGATTATTACCACCAGGAGGAGGGTTGCCACCGGGAGGAGGAATGCCATGTCCCTGTGAATTGTCATGCTGATCACCTTCGGGCCCATTGTCTGGACGCTCGACCAGAAGCCTCAATCTCTCCTGATTTTGCGCCATGCCAGTCATGAGGGTCATGAACTGGTCCATACGCGCCCTCATTTCAGCCAAATCACTTTGCACTTGATCCATGATTCTTACTTGATTTCTTCGCGTCGAATATCGGTGAATATGATTCTCCGCTATACTGCCTGAAACCAAATAAAGGTTAGAGACCCTGCAACGAGTACCTGAAAAGCAAGTAACAAAATGCAAAATGATATGCAATGCCATGCGGTGCCATGTTTGTCATTTCCTAGGTGCTTTTATACCCTGATTCCAATCCAAACCACAGAAATCTGAAGACCAGAAATCGTGATATAAAGAGACGTATCGTGGTCATGTGCTTGTGTGCGGCTATCTGATAAGAAATAATCCTGAATAAAACTGCTCATACTCATTCAACAAAATATTCAAGTACATTTAAGAAAGGTTCAACCGCAAATGCAATACAAGGAAAAAAATGGATCCATCAACAAGCCTGATGGTAGCCATTAACAACAAAATACAGGGAAAAGAACATCAATCTGACAATTCCACATCCTTCAGCTTATCACTTGAATACTTGATTTCCTCAAAAATTATACGGGTACGCTGGTGATTCGGCTTTTCAATCATTTCTTTGATCAAGACATCCCTTTTCTCAAGAGCTTCAGTTAAAGAACCCATATGCAGCATAAGAGCTTCGTCATCATGCACTCCTTTGTGTCTCTTTATGCCAGCTTGCGTCTTGAGTATCTCTCTTTCTATCATGGCTTCTTCAAGCTCTTTCTTGGTATTCTTCAACTGGCTTCTAACTTCTTCTAACTGTTCTTGACTTTTATCGAGACTTTCCCGATACTTTCTCCTCTGCTCATGTGCCTTTTTAAGCTCCTCGTCTTTAGTCTTCGACTGATCCTTTAACTCGGCATTTTCAATTCTGACTTCATCCCAAGCTTGACGAAGTTGAGCTAATGAATCCTTGCTTCGGGCTAAAGCCTGTTTTGTAATCTTGTGAGCCTGACTAGTGTCATCTGCTCCCAAAGTAAGTTTCCGAAAGTACCGAGCTCGGTCATCAAAATCTTCCTCTTTGTCAGCCAAGGTTTTTTCCGCTTTCAAGGCTCTCTTTTCCAACTCTTTGTTGTCAGCTAGAGCTTTCTGAAGACATCTGCTCATTCCAGAATTCTCTATCTGCAACTCTCTGACCATTTTCTTCCACTTCTCACATTCTTCAATAGCCACCATAGTGGGTTGTTCTGGCTGTACTGAACATAAAAGAGGTCCCCTTGAAAAGGGTAGAAGCAATTCCTTTACTTTCGTCTCAATCCACCTGTCATATTCAGGATAAGATCTACAATCTCCTTTTCCAAAAACTGCTTTTCCAATTTTGTGCTTATCTTTCCAAGCATTCACTACTTCTACCACCTTCGCATCTTTAGTTCCTGTAAAAAATAAAGATTCTTCCACATCTTGCTCTGTAGGAGGATCCCTGGAAGCATACCCAAACTGTCGGATGGCCAAAACTGGATTATAATTGATCCCTCCTTTTCTGCCAATCAAAGGAACATTTGGAAAATTTCCGCATCTTGTGACAAGCTCTGTTCTCAATAACCGGTGGTCAAACCATACAATGTTATCAGCAGTTAAACTCATCAATCGTTTAGACCATTTCGCCACATCTTTGGTTTCCACAAAGGCACCTGTCTGAGGCAAATGTTTGAAAAACCAATGACTCAGCAGTGGAGTACAACAACTAACAGATCCTCCCCTCCTTTTCTCATTCTTGTAATGCACGGAATGATAAAAATCTCCTAACAAAGTAGGGACTGTATTTTTAAGGACGAAAACTCTCGTTGCTTGCATATCCACAAAGTCTTGCTGATTGGGAAAGAAAACTAGGCCATATATGCAGAGAGCCAGAATGGAATTGTAAACCGTCCAATTTTTAGCACTTGCAGCCTCTTGGGCCTGTCCAGACAGAAATTCTAAATGAAATTCGCTAACTCCATTTTTACTGCTCACACCACTCTTTATCACTGCCTGATCCATTTGTAAAGCAGCAGCAATTTCTTTTACGCTGGGAGATCTACCAGAGAAGAATGGTATTGCCGACGTGATCGGAATTCCCAAAATAAATGAGAATTCTTCCAGTGTTGGCATCAAAATGTAATCTGAAAAAAGAAAGCACCTCAACGAAGGCTCGTAGAACTGCAGCAGAGTGTGCAAAGCATCATGTTCATACTTGGTGATTGTACGGACCATCCCAACCAAATTCCCGTAGCTCTTCTGAAACCTATCAAGAATACCCGGACCAGCCATATCTATAACTTTGAGCAATGAATCCAAGACAGGATCTGGAAACTTGTAAGACACATTGTTCTTTCTCTCGGCAACGATCTCTGTTGAACCCATGGATTGGAATCAGAAATGTATTATGCACCTGAAAATGACAAACATAACTGTTATGATATGATCATGCAATGCAAAAGGGCATGTGATCAGGTAATCAAGTGTCTGTGTCTGTATTGAACTGTGTGCACTGTGTCTCTGTACTGAATCTGGCAATATCTGAGATGAACACTTAAATCACTGTCATAGGATACAATGTCTGAAATCATCATAGAATCACAAGTAAGGTAGGTAGGAGGCTGGGTTTCCTGCAAACCTGTAAACATCCCGCCCATACTCACATGTGGTTCTTAGAAAATAAGGCTTGTCAGCTTCGGAGGTTTGAGAAGCAATAACACATTCAGCCCGTAGGATACAATGCTATGCCAATCAAAGAGGTCGTCCACTGACTCCCCTTAGAAAATAAAAGTCATCCTATGCAAGTTCCAAAGTGGGTCCTCGGGTGCGAATGGGTTTGCCACAGAATGTGGTCTGCCATTGTCACCGCTAAAGAGGGATGTTTCCACTAAGGTCCTCATGATCGGTCACTAGAGTCGACAGCTCTCTAGATCTACATCCTGGAATACGCAAGATGCGCATGCCACGACGTGTCCCAAGATAGCCTCGTCTAGCTGTGAATTTCGTGAACACCCAACGCACTCCAAACGGCACGTAGGTACCACTACTCTCCACTCTAATTCTAAGTGTATACTCAAGCCTGTGTAATGGGCTTATCTCTCAGAAATCCCATCCCGCCAAACAGACAAAACAGTGCAACACAATATAATATATGATATGTAATGCTAAAATGCAGTAAATGCAGTAAAATAAATAAACAGCAACATATAGCACAACAGTAAACACCCAATGAAAAAACAAACAAGCGCTAGGATTGACTCGCTTAGGATGGACCAGCAATAGGTCAACCAGATCCCCAGCAGAGTCGCCAGCTGTCGCTCCCGGGATTTTCATCCTAGTACAAACGCGAAAGTGGCATCAAAACAGAGTCGCCAGCAATGTGTATTTATCCCATGAGAGGGAAAGGAAACACCGCGTAAACCTGAAGGAAAGGAAAGAATATGGTCTTGCGACCAAGAGAAATGGGTTCGGGAGTCGGTTACGCGAGAGGAAGGTATTAGCACCCTCTCGCGTCCATCGTACTCGATGGGATCCGCGCTTGCTTGTCTCGATCAAAGGGTGATAGAAAAGAATACTGGAAGAGGAACTAGAAAAGGAATGGAAAGAGAAAGAAACAAATGTAGGGAAAATAAAAGAAGTGCTCGCACGGGCCCTACCCCACTGCCTACGTATCTCATCGGGAGCATGAGAATCAGAGCGACGTAGTTCCCCTCACTAGGGAAAGTTGTTTGTGTTTTTTAGAGAACGGCTTACGTTCTAGCTCAGGGGGTACAGGCTCGCTGGTCCGAGTGCGTTACCATCTTGCAAGAGAACGAGTAGAAGCACGTTCGTACGCTGAGAGTGAGTGAGGTGAGAAAAGAATTCCCGAAGGAAAGACGTTATTGTTTGTTTTTGTCTTTTAAGAAGTTTTGTTATTTGTTTGCATATGATAGTGTATCTAAATCTTAGTCATTGGAGTGTGTACATTCTCACACTCCAAGATGGAATGAGGAAGAAAGTACACTAAGCATGAAGAAGACCCCCACACTTATTTCCAATTATTAAGGTTCAAACACACTAGCATACTTGTGTTTATTAAGTGTTTTTGTTGATTATGAAATGAAGAAGTGTTTTTCTTTATTTGTATTTTCAACAAGTATTGCATTTAAGTCCCTCATACAAGATCAAATATGTAACACATTGACCCAAGATGGGCCATATGCTACACATTCTAAGATTATAAGAGAAGACCCCTTATAATCTTTTCTTTATATGAAAGGCCTAAATGCAATAAATGCCTACCTTTATTAGATATTTTGAATTTTCTTTGAGATGAGAAGAAGAAAGACTCAAGAGAGGAGAAAGGTAAAAATCTATGTGAACTAAGACTCAATCCTAATTGATTAGTTAAGGGAGTGATCCTAATGGTTTGTGAGGTTTAAAACCTAAAGTCTAAAGAAGGAATGAGTTAAACAATTCACTTCTAAAGTAGAAGATGAATTGTAACTCAAAAGGGGAAGTAATGATTTAATCAAAGAAAGCACATAAGTACTTAACAAAACATAAAATGGAATTGTAAAAGAGAAAGGATAGAAGTTGAATGTGGATTCCTTATCCACACTCAATTCCAACTTACCAAAGCCCCTACATGGTTAGTAAACAATAGAAACATGTATAAGGAGTAAAAAGCACTTAATGAACATTAAAATTCAAAAGAATAAGATGAAAAATCAAATCCTAATATCACAACCAGAATGTGCATCATATGGATAACAAGTGAATATCATCATACAAATGCAAGTGAATAAGCAATAATCATCACCCATTAGCATTTAAACATGTTACAAGAAGAAGGGATAGATGAAAGATGGAAAGAAATGAAAAGGACATGCATAAATGGAACATGTACATCAACAACCAGAATTGAAACTAAATGAAAAAAGGTTTATGAACATCTCAAAAGTATCCATGAATCAACCATCAAGACATTCAAGAAGTAATAGAAGAAGAAGTGAGATGAAAATTCAAAAAGAAGGTGCAAACAATACATGTTAGGATGCACAAAGTTCAAGTTGAAATGAACATGTGAAGATGACCTATAATGTGCAACAATGACCTATAATATCACTTGAATGACTCATACAAATATGCAAATGCTCATACAAATATGCACAAAAGAATTCATGCAAACATGCACTAAAGTTAAAATGACATGACATGTATTATACTTCAAATGTAATGCATCAAACAAAAAACCAAATGGATTCATGAAAATTATGCCAGCATATTATTGGAATGCCTAAGTCAGAAATGCATCATACATCAAGATAGCATGTAAAAATTCAGAGCAAAATGACTTCAAACAAAGCAATTAGGTCAAATTGAAACATCATGCAAAGTGGTGCAAATATAGGCATCAAAACATGTTATAAAGTGACCTAAAAAATCAAACAAATATCATCTAACATGCTTCAATGTATTAGTGAATCAATGCAAAAAGAATCATGTCAAAACAGTTTGTAATGAGCAAGAACAAAATTAAACAAATTCATGTATCATGCTTAGAATGCATCTAAATGGAAATTCAAAGAAAATTGTGCAATAGGGGCAAAAGTGTCATAAAATCATGAAATGAAAATATCAAAAATTTCCTAAATGTCTTAATAACATTCATAAATTTTCCCAGAATTTTCTAATAACATTTTGTAATTTTAAAAATTAAAAAGGAAACGTGCACAAAATTAAGAAAATAAAAAGAAATGAAATAAGAGAGGGAGGTGTAAGCATAGCAATTGTTCAATTCAAATTGTTTGGGCTTTGGAACGCAAGGGTGTGAATAGCAAACAATCTTGGGTCCAAGTCTGCGCAATACACACTAACTATCATGCTCACTCAGTCAACAAAAAAGTCAATCAATTCACACCATTAGATCAGGTCAAGTCAATACCAAAGTCAAAGTATTTGGATCTAACACACGCACATGAAGGCCTACACTCACTAACATGCACCACACCACATATGGATTAAAATGAAATAAAAAAATATCACGTGAGGTGCATGCTTCTTTTAATGTGCTGGCACACTTTTATCCACACGATCATGAAAAATCAATGGCCACGATTAAAACATACAAAACCCTAGCATTAACAGTCACCGGCCGGAGATGACCTCCGGTCACCTTCTCCGGTCGTGCGCCACCGTCTGCAACTTTATGTTTCCCAGAATTTCACAAATGTTATACCAAAATGAAGAGGAAGTCACACACGTTCCAAATCCACCAATGAAATCATCAAACTATTCACATACGGCAAGAAACAAGCACACACATATTGCCCTAATTTTTTGGATCTAAGCTTCTAAGAAGCTCTATCAACTAGCCGGAGTTCAAATGCTCCTAGTGAGCTCATATCAACAAAATAAGCTAAACAAACTCTAAATCATGCCAGAAAAGTTTGAGATGATGAAACCTGAAAATGCTGCAAACTGGAGTTAAACAAAAAAACAGAGAATCGTGCTTCTTCTTTGAGCTACTCTTGGCCAAATAAAGGCTTGAGAATCTTGAAATCGTGCAGAGAATCACACTGAAAATTCCAATCTCTTGAAACTGAACTTGATTACTTGGATGTGTATGCTCTTATTCTTGATCCAGAATGAAACAATGAAGATGATGGAGGCGAAATGTGAAAGGAGATGGTGAAAATGGAGTGCAGTCAGAGAGAAAACAAAGAGATTGAGAGAAAAAGTTTGAAGTATTGGAGAGGGAGAGTGAAAAAAATGAAGCTGAAAATGAAAATTGAGAGTGAGGATTTGATTTATAGTATGAGCTAACCATGGTTAACCTGAGTTGGTTAACTGAGTTGAAGTGGTTTAGGTGAGTCCATCCTAACTAACTGAGTCAAGTTAGTTAGGGGACGAGCTGTGATATAGTGATGATGATCTATGGCGAGCTAGGGTGGATTACAAAGGATCAGTGGTGGTGGTAAACTCGTGTGTGAGCTGCAGCAACATAAACTTGCTCTACAAGTTTCATTCTTTCCACTTCCATGTAATGAGCCTGAGCAGCACGTGCAAGCAAGGACAATGTTAGTTCTGAAAAGGCAAAGTGTCATAAGGTGTGGGATATGTGCATACACTTTGAAATAACAACAGCAACAACACTTGTTTTTTTATGATTTTATGACAGTTGGAACCAATGAAAACAAGCAAGTTTGAGAAGGAAATTCTCCATGTATTGTGAATAATTTGATGAGGCTTTGTGATCATTAGAAAGAGGGATCATAGTAGAACATGTTTGGTATGAAAAATGAATTGAAATGAGGCTTGAAATAAGTTGCAAAATGACTTATAACATCCACATTTGGAACTGATAGAAGGGCGTGGCAACTGGTTGGTTGACAATGCATCTTGGCACCTGGATTTTCAGCATGATTACCATGACTTGAGGCCACTATTTCTCCATCATAACTTGATCAGATGAAATTTTGCCCAACATGAACATTGAAGAGGGCATTGCAAGGAACAATATTGATGTTGACAAGTTTTTCATTTGAGGCCTTTAACCATGAGAAAAATAGGCGAATATATGGCACACCAACTGTTTGTAGAAATGACACGCGCGTGACCTGAAGATACTTGGTCATGACCTAGTTTTGAACCTACTTTGCTCAAACTTTGGCCACTCATATCTCACTCAATTTTTATCCAATAGAGATGTTCTACACATAGATTTGAAGCTTGAAACAAGATCTTTTGTTGTGGCCGAGTGGAATTTTCATTTGATGCTCCAATTTTGAATGGCCTTAGCTCAAACTCTGATGCAAAATGGCCTAAAATTACTATTTTTGGAAACCCTATTTCTTCCAAAAATGGCAACTTTTCAAATCTTGATTTTTCTATGATCCTTTTGGAGTTTCTTGATCAAATTTTGTACATTGGTCACATATAACATGAATTTCATGAATTTGGGCCTCAAAAAGTCAAGAGTTGACTTTTCCTCTGATTATTTGACTTAGCCCCAATTTTCCTGATATTTGATCTTTCTTCCAATTGAACCACTTCTACAACCAATTGAGAGGCAATTTTCCATACCCATACAATTAAGGACATGTAGAATACCATGATATCAAGTTTTGTCCAAAAAATCAAAGATAACCTGATTTTACTGTAAACCCTAATTTTGACCCCCTCTGGTTAGGAGGAAATTGCACATCTTCCAAATCCAAATTCCTCAGAGTATGTTGTGTATCCTCTTAAAGGATGATGAGAAATGCCACTTAAGGATGATTTTGAATCAATGAGCTATCTCTTTTGAGGATTTTCCTTCAATTTTTGGACTTCTTGCATAGTGTAGGATGTAATGCTTCAATCTCCTATTGAATCTCACCTTCTTGAGGTTGTGGAAGATCAATTGGGATAGTATGAGACATGAGAGACCTCTTGGCTTGCCTAGAGCCAACTTGATTGACCTTTTGTGCTCTGAAGCATCCATTGATTGTCCACCTTCCACCTGATCACATGCCCTGATGGTAAGAAGGATGCTATGCTTCATTTTTCTATGTTAAATGCAATGTAATGTTAATGAGGTGGATATGATATGATAAATGATAATGCCATGCTATGATGACAAAGAGGGAGAGCAAATTTTGGGGTATTACACATGTCTGACTCGAAGTTTAGGTTCATGTTTGACATGGTTTCAGATGACGGGTTCATATCTGACTCAAAGTTTAGGTTCATGTTTGACCTGGTTCAATGACCTAGTTTCAAATAATGGGTTCATCTCTGACTCGAAGTTTAGGTTCATGTGTGACCTGGTTTCAAACGACGGGTTCATGTCTGACTTGATGTTTAGGTTCATGTTTGACCTGGTTTCAAACAACGGGTTCATGTCTGACTCGAAGTTTAGCTTCATGTTTGACCTGGTTTCAAACGAAGGGTTCATGTCTGACTCGAAGTTTAGGTTCCTGTTTGACATGGTTTCAGATGACGGGTTCATATCTGACTCAATGTTTAGGTTCATGTTTGACCTGGTTCAATTACCTAGTTTCAAACATTGGGTTCATCTCTGACTCGAAGTTTAGTTTCATGTTTGACTTGGTTTCAAACGAAGGGTTCATGTCTGACTCGAAGTTTAGGTTCATGTTTGACATGGTTTCAGATGACGGGTTCATATCTGACTCAATGTTTAGGTTCATGTTTGACCTGGTTCAATGACCTAGTTTCAAACAATGGGTTCATCTCTGACTCGAAGTTTAGGTTCATGTGTGACCAGGTTTCAAACGACGGGTTCATGTCTGACTTGATGTTTAGGTTCATGTTTGACCTGGTTTCAAACAACAGGTTCATGTCTGACTCGAAGTTTAGGTTCATGTTTGACCTGGTTCAATGACCTAGTTTCAAACAATGGGTTCATCTCTGACTCGAAGTTTAGGTTCATGTGTGACCAGGTTTCAAACGACGAGTTCATGTCTGACTTGATGTTTAGGTTCATGTTTGACCTGGTTTCAAACAACGAGTTCATGTCTGACTCGAAGTTTAGGTTCATGTTTGACCTGGTTTCAAACAATGGGTTCATGTCTGACTCGAAATTTAGGTTTATGTTTGACCTAGTTTCAAACGACGGGTTCATGTTTGACTCGAAGTTTAGGATCATGTTTGACCTGGTTTCAAACAACGGGTTCATGTCTGACTCGAAGTTTAGGTCCATGTTTGACCTAGTTTCAAACGACGGGTTCATGTCTGACTCGATGTTTAGGTTCATGTTTGACCTGGTTTCAAACGAAGGGTTCATGTCTGACTCGAAGTTTAGGTTCATGTTTGACATGGTTTCAGATGACGGGTTCATATTTGACTCAAAGTTTAGGTTCATGTTTGACCTGGTTCAATGACCTAGTTTCAAACAATGGGTTCATCTCTGACTTGAAGTTTAGGTTCATGTGTGACCTGGTTTCAAACGACGGGTTCATGTCTGACTTGATGTTTAGGTTCATGTTTGACCTGGTTTCAAATAACGGGTTCATGTCTGACTCGAAGTTTAGGTTCATGTTTGACCTGGTTTCAAACAATGGGTTCATGTCTGACTCGAAATTTAGGTTCATGTTTGACCTAGTTTCAAACGACGGGTTCATGTCTGACTCGAAGTTTAGGATCATGTTTGACCTGGTTTCAAACAACGGGTTCATGTCTGACTCGAACTTTAGGTCCATGTTTGACCTAGTTTCAAACGACGGGTTCATGTCTGACTCGATGTTTTGGTTTATGTTTGACCTGGTTTCAAACAACGGGTTCATGTCTGACTCGAAGTTTAGGTTCATGTTTGACCTCGCTTTAAACAACGGGTTCGTGTCTGACTCGAAGTTTAGGTTCATATTTGACCTGGTTTCAAATGACGGGTTCATGTATGACTCGAGGTTTAGGTTCATGTTTGACATGGTTTCAAACGACGGGTTCATGTCTGACTTGATGTTTAGGTTCATGTTTGACCTGGTTTCAAACAACGGGTTCATGTCTGACTCGAAGTTTTGGTTCATGTTTGACCTGGTTTCAAAAAACGGGTTCATGTCTGACTCGAAGTTTAGGTTCATGTTTGACTTGAGTTCAAACAACGGGTTCATGTCTGACTCGAAGTTTAGGTTCATGTTTGACCTGGTTTCAAGCGACGGGTTCATGTCTGACTCGAAGTTTAGGTTCATGTTTGACATGGTTTCAAACGACGGGTTCATGTCTGACTTGATGTTTAGGTTCATGTTTGACCTGGTTTCAAACAACGGGTTCATGTCTGACTCGAAGTTTTGGTTCATGTTTGACCTGGTTTCAAAAAACGGGTTCATGTCTGACTCGAAGTTTAGGTTCATGTTTGACTTGAGTTCAAACAACGGGTTCATGTCTGACTCGAAGTTTAGGTTCATGTTTGACCTGGGTTCAAACAAAGGGTTCATGTCTGACTCGATGTTTAGGTTCATGTTTGACCTGGTTTCGAACAACGGGTTCATGTTTGACTCGAAGTTTAGGTTCATGTGTGACCTGGTTTCAAACGACGGGTTCATGTCTGACTCGATGTTTAGGTTCATGTTTGACCTGGTTTCGAACAACGGGTTCATGTTTGACTCGAAGTTTAGGTTCATGTGTGACCTGGTTTCAAACGACGGGTTCATGTCTGACTTGAAGTTTAGGTTCATGTTTGACCTGGTTTCAAACAACGGGTTCATGTCTGACTCGAAGTTTAGGTTCATGTTTGACCTAGTTTCAAACGACGGGTTCATGTCTGACTCGAAATTTAGGTTCATGTTTGACCTAGTTTCAAACGACGGGTTCATGTCTGACTCGAAGTTTAGGACCATGTTTGACCTAGTTTCAAACGACGGGTTCATGTCTGACTCGATGTTTAGGTTCATGTTTGACCTGGTTTCAAACGAAGGGTTCATGTCTGACTCGAAGTTTAGGTTCATGTTTGACATGGTTTCAGATGACGGGTTCATATCTGACTCAAAGTTTAGGTTCATGTTTGACCTGGTTCAATGACCTAGTTTCAAATAATGGGTTCATCTCTGACTCGAAGTTTAGGTTCATGTGTGACCTGGTTTCAAACGACGGGTTCATGTCTGACTTGATGTTTAGGTTCATGTTGGACCTGGTTTCAAACAACGGGTTCATGTCTGACTCGAAGTTTAGGTTCATGTTTGACCTGGTTTCAAACAATGGGTTCATGTTTGACTCGAAGTTTAGGATCATGTTTGACCTGGTTTCAAACAACGGGTTCATGTCTGACTCGAAGTTTAGGTCCATGTTTGACCTAGTTTCAAACGACGGGTTCATGTCTGACTCGATGTTTAGGTTCATGTTTGACCTGGTTTCAAACAACGGGTTCATGTCTGACTCAAACTTTAGGTTCATGTTTGACCTGGTTTCAAACAATGGGTTCATGTCTGATTCGAAGTTTAGGTTCATGTTTGACCTCGTTTTAAACAACGGGTTCATGTCTGACTCGAAGTTTAGGTTCATATTTGACCTGGTTTCAAATGACGGGTTCATGTATGACTCGAGGTTTAGGTTCATGTTTGACATGGTTTCAAACGACGGGTTCATGTCTGACTCAAAGTTTAGGTTCATGTTTGACCTGGTTCAAACGACGGATTCATGTCAGACTCGAAGTTTATATTCATGTTTGACCTGGTTTCAAACAACAGGTTCATGTCTGACTCGAAGTTTAGGTTCATGTTTGACCTGGTTTCGAACAACGGGTTCATGTCTGACTCGAAGTTTTGGTTCATGTTGGACCTGGTTTCAAGCGACGGGTTCATGTCTGACTCGAAGTTTTGGTTCATGTTTGACCTGGTTTCAAAAAACGGGTTCATGTCTGACTCGAAGTTTAGGTTCATGTTTGACTTGAGTTCAAACAACGGGTTCATGTCTGACTCGAAGTTTAGGTTCATGTTTGACCTGGTTTCAAGCGACGGGTTCATGTCTGACTCGAAGTTTAGGTTCATGTTTGACATGGTTTCAAACGACGGGTTCATGTCTGACTTGATGTTTAGGTTCATGTTTGACCTGGTTTCAAACAACGGGTTCATGTCTGACTCGAAGTTTTGGTTCATGTTTGACCTGGTTTCAAAAAACGGGTTCATGTCTGACTCGAAGTTTAGGTTCATGTTTGACTTGAGTTCAAACAACGGGTTCATGTCTGACTCGAAGTTTAGGTTCATGTTTGACCTGGGTTCAAACAAAGGGTTCATGTCTGACTCGATGTTTAGGTTCATGTTTGACCTGGTTTCGAACAACGGGTTCATGTTTGACTCGAAGTTTAGGTTCATGTGTGACCTGGTTTCAAACGACGGGTTCATGTCTGACTCGATGTTTAGGTTCATGTTTGACCTGGTTTCGAACAACGGGTTCATGTTTGACTCGAAGTTTAGGTTCATGTGTGACCTGGTTTCAAACGACGGGTTCATGTCTGACTTGAAGTTTAGGTTCATGTTTGACCTGGTTTCAAACAACGGGTTCATGTCTGACTCGAAGTTTAGGTTCATGTTTGACCTAGTTTCAAACGACGGGTTCATGTCTGACTCGAAATTTAGGTTCATGTTTGACCTAGTTTCAAACGACGGGTTCATGTCTGACTCGAAGTTTAGGACCATGTTTGACCTAGTTTCAAACGACGGGTTCATGTCTGACTCGATGTTTAGGTTCATGTTTGACCTGGTTTCAAACGAAGGGTTCATGTCTGACTCGAAGTTTAGGTTCATGTTTGACATGGTTTCAGATGACGGGTTCATATCTGACTCAAAGTTTAGGTTCATGTTTGACCTGGTTCAATGACCTAGTTTCAAATAATGGGTTCATCTCTGACTCGAAGTTTAGGTTCATGTGTGACCTGGTTTCAAACGACGGGTTCATGTCTGACTTGATGTTTAGGTTCATGTTGGACCTGGTTTCAAACAACGGGTTCATGTCTGACTCGAAGTTTAGGTTCATGTTTGACCTGGTTTCAAACAATGGGTTCATGTTTGACTCGAAGTTTAGGATCATGTTTGACCTGGTTTCAAACAACGGGTTCATGTCTGACTCGAAGTTTAGGTCCATGTTTGACCTAGTTTCAAACGACGGGTTCATGTCTGACTCGATGTTTAGGTTCATGTTTGACCTGGTTTCAAACAACGGGTTCATGTCTGACTCAAACTTTAGGTTCATGTTTGACCTGGTTTCAAACAATGGGTTCATGTCTGATTCGAAGTTTAGGTTCATGTTTGACCTCGTTTTAAACAACGGGTTCATGTCTGACTCGAAGTTTAGGTTCATATTTGACCTGGTTTCAAATGACGGGTTCATGTATGACTCGAGGTTTAGGTTCATGTTTGACATGGTTTCAAACGACGGGTTCATGTCTGACTCAAAGTTTAGGTTCATGTTTGACCTGGTTCAAACGACGGATTCATGTCAGACTCGAAGTTTATATTCATGTTTGACCTGGTTTCAAACAACAGGTTCATGTCTGACTCGAAGTTTAGGTTCATGTTTGACCTGGTTTCGAACAACGGGTTCATGTCTGACTCGAAGTTTTGGTTCATGTTGGACCTGGTTTCAAGCGACGGGTTCATGTCTGACTCGAAGTTTAGGTTCATGTATGACATGGTTTCAAACGACGGGTTCATGTCTGACTTGATGTTTAGGTTCATGTTTGACCTGGTTTCAAACAACGGGTTCATGTCTGACTCGAAGTTTAGGTTCATGTTTGACTTGAGTTCAAACAACGGGTTCATGTCTGACTCGAAGTTTAGGTTCATCTTTGACCTGGTTTCAAACAACGGGTTCATGTCTGACTCGATGTTTAGGTTCATGTTTGACCTGGTTTCGAACAACGGGTTCATGTTTGACTCGAAGTTTAGGTTCATGTTTGACCTGGTTTCAAACAACGGGTTCATGTCTGACTCGAAGTTTAGGTTCATGTTTGACCTGGTTTCAAACAACGGGTTCATGTTTGACTCGAAGTTTAGGTTCATGTTTGACCTGGTTTCTAACGACGGGTTCATGTAAAACTCGATGTTTAGGATCATGTTTGACCTAGTTTCAAACAACGGGTTCATGTCTGACTCGAAGTTTAGGTTCATGTTTGACCTGGTTTCAAACGACGGGTTCATGTCTGACTCGAAGTTTAGGTTCATGTTTGACCTAGTTTCAAACAACGGGTTCATGTCTGACTCGAAGTTTAGGTTCATGTTTGACCTGGTTTCAAACAACGGGTTCATGTCTGACTCGAAGTTTAGGTTCATGTTTGACCTGGTTTCAAACGAAGGGTTCATGTCTGACTCGAAGTTTAGGTTCCTGTTTGACATGGTTTCAGATGACGGGTTCATATCTGACTCAATGTTTAGGTTCATGTTTGGCCTGGTTCAATGACCTAGTTTCAAACAATGGGTTCATCTCTGACTCGAAGTTTAGGTTCATGTTTGACCTGGTTTCAAACGAAGGGTTCATGTCTGACTCGAAGTTTAGGTTCATGTTTGACATGGTTTCAGATGACGGGTTCATATCTGACTCAAAGTTTAGGTTCATGTTTGACCTGGTTCAATGACCTAGTTTCAAACAATGGGTTCATCTCTGACTCGAAGTTTAGGTTCAAGTGTGACCTGGTTTCAAACGACGGGTTCATGTCTGACTTGATGTTTAGGTTCATGTTTGACCTGGTTTCAAACAATGGGTTCATGTCTGACTCGAAATTTAGGTGCATGTTTGACCTAGTTTCAAACGACGGGTTCATGTCTGACTCGAAGTTTAGGATCATGTTTGACCTGGTTTCAAACAACGGGTTCATGTCTGACTCGAAGCTTAGGTCCATGTTTGACCTAGTTTCAAACGACGGGTTCATGTCTGACTCGATGTTTAGGTTCATGTTTGACCTGGTTTCAAACAACGGGTTCATGTCTGACTCAAACTTTAGGTTCATGTTTGACCTGGTTTCAAACAACGGGTTCATGTCTGATTCAAAGTTTAGGTTCATGTTTGACCTCGTTTTAAACAACGGGTTCATGTCTGACTCGAAGTTTAGGTTCATATTTGACCTGGTTTCAAATGACGGGTTCATGTATGATTCGAGGTTTAGGTTCATGTTTGACATGGTTTCAAACGACGGGTTCATGTCTGACTCAAAATTTAGGTTCATGTCTGACCTGGTTTAAACGACGGATTCATGTCTGACTCGAAGTTTATATTCATGTTTGACCTGGTTTCAAACAACGGGTTCATGTCTGACTCGAAGTTTAGGTTCATGTTTGACCTGGTTTCAAACAACGGGTTCATGTCTGACTCGAAGTTTAGGTTCATGTTTGACCTGGTTTCAAGCGACGGGTTCATGCCTGACTCGAAGTTTAGGTTCATGTTTGACATGGTTTCAAACGACGGGTTCATGTCTGACTTGATGTTTAGGTTCATGTTTAACTTGGTTTCAAACAACGGGTTCACGTCTGACTCGAAGTTTAGGTTCATGTTTGACCTGGTTTCAAAAAACGGGTTCATGTCTGACTCGAAGTTTAGGTTCATGTTTGACTTGAGTTCAAACAACGGGTTCATGTCTGACTCGAAGTTTAGGTTCATGTTTGACCAGGTTTCAAACAACGGGTTCATGTCTGACTCGATGTTTAGGTTCATGTTTGACCTGGTTTCGAACAACGGGTTCATGTTTGACTCGAAGTTTAGGTTCATGTTTGACCTGGTTTCAAACAACGGGTTCATGTCTGACTCGAAGTTTAGGTTCAAGTTTGACCTGGTTTCAAACAACGGGTCCATGTATGACTCGAGGTTTAGGTTCATGTTTGACATGGTTTCAAACGACGGGTTCATGTCTGACTCAAAGTTTAGGTTCATGTTTGACCTGGTTCAAACGACGGATTCATGTCTGACTCGAAGTTTATATTCATGTTTGACCTGGTTTCAAACAACAGGTTCATGTCTGACTCGAAGTTTAGGTTCATGTTTGACCTGGTTTCAAACAACGGGTTCATGTCTGACTCGAAGTTTTGGTTCATGTTGGACCTGGTTTCAAGCGACGGGTTCATCTCTGACTCGAAGTTTAGGTTCATGTATGACATGGTTTCAAACGACGGGTTCATGTCTGACTTGATGTTTAGGTTCATGTTTGACCTGGTTTCAAACAACGGGTTCATGTCTGACTCGAAGTTTAGGTTCATGTTTGACCTGGTTTCAAACAACGGGTTCATGTCTGACTCGAAGTTTAGGTTCATGTTTGACCTGGTTTCAAACAACGGGTTCATGTTTGACTCGAAGTTTAGGTTCATGTTTGACCTGGTTTCTAACGACGGGTTCATGTAAAACTCGATGTTTAGGATCATGTTTGACCTAGTTTCAAACAACGGGTTCATGTCTGACTCGAAGTTTAGGTTCATATTTGACCTGGTTTCAAACGACGGGTTCATGTCTGACTCAAAGTTTAGGTTCATGTTTGACCTAGTTTCAAACAACGGGTTCATGTCTGACTCGAAGTTTAGGTTCATGTTTGACCTGGTTTCAAACAACGGGTTCATGTCTGACTCGAAGTTTAGGTTCATGTTTGACCTGGTTTCAAACGAAGGGTTCATGTCTGACTCGAAGTTTAGGTTCCTGTTTGACATGGTTTCAGATGACGGGTTCATATCTGACTCAATGTTTAGGTTCATGTTTGGCCTGGTTCAATGACCTAGTTTCAAACAATGGGTTCATCTCTGACTCGAAGTTTAGGTTCATGTTTGACCTGGTTTCAAACGAAGGGTTCATGTCTGACTCGAAGTTTAGGTTCATGTTTGACATGGTTTCAGATGACGGGTTCATATCTGACTCAAAGTTTAGGTTCATGTTTGACCTGGTTCAATGACCTAGTTTCAAACAATGGGTTCATCTCTGACTCGAAGTTTAGGTTCATGTGTGACCTGGTTTCAAACGACGGGTTCATGTCTGACTCGATGTTTAGGTTCATGTTTGACCTGGTTTCAAACAATGGGTTCATGTCTGACTCGAAGTTTAGGATCATGTTTGACCTGGTTTCAAACAACGGGTTCGTGTCTGACTCGAAGCTTAGGTCCATGTTTGACCTAGTTTCAAACGACGGGTTCATGTCTGACTCGATGTTTAGGTTCATGTTTGACCTGGTTTCAAACAACGGGTTCATGTCTGACTCAAACTTTAGGTTCATGTTTGACCTGGTTTCAAACAACGGGTTCATGTCTGATTCAAAGTTTAGGTTCATGTTTGACCTCGTTTTAAACAACGGGTTCATGTCTGACTCGAAGTTTAGGTTCATATTTGACCTGGTTTCAAATGACGGGTTCATGTATGATTCGAGGTTTAGGTTCATGTTTGACATGGTTTCAAACGACGGGTGTAACAACCCAATTCCCATCGCGAATAAATAACATATAATAAATATCAGAGTAACTAAAAATTTATTTTTCCGACAGAAACAGGGATGCCACATTTAAAGAAATAAAATACAATCCCTGCTCAACATTTTTGATACATAACACAAAGAGAAACTTTTCCTCACAAAAGGATGGTCAATTATGGAATAAAGCGGAAAGATCCATAACCGACTTGTTTTACAAATAAATGGTTTTAGAACATCAAAATATAAATACAAAATAATATTTAATATATTCAACAAAAATATACATATAATAAACGTTCCCCGACTCCCGTGCTACGTATCAGAGCAGACACCAAGACCGACAACGGAACGGAGGACTAATCTTCACAAAATCCTCCACGCCTCTAAAGCTGACAATCTGCACTATGCCATAAAAAGCATATTCCAGCAGAAGGGTGAGAAATAACAACTATAACAAGATTGCATAATAATATGCCACAACACAGATAATTCACATATGTAATATTTCTCACCGCATACATCACATACTAACACATATAGCATGGCACCAATACATAATATATCACACATAATAAATCGAATCATGATTTTCCACACATAACACATCCCTTCACAATTCACACCACAATTCATCCCAACTCACTCATATACATCACAATGTATATATCTATACGAAACCAAGCATATAATCATGCATATTCCATTAATTCCATACTTCCACAAACCATACTTTTCCATAATCATTCATCAATGCAAATATACAAAAGATGATCAATGCATACCATAGAGATCGACCAACGACTCTATATAGATGCAAATGCGGGTACCGACTCAATTGGTGATACATTAGTCCCCCAGGAACTCTTGGAATCATCGCTCGTTACATAGAGTAACTCCCCGTCGGGCCTACGATGTTCCCCGTCGCTATAAACCACTATTTCAGGGCGAACGACGTTTATGGATTGCTTTCTACCACTATTTCAGGGCGCACAATCCGATTGCTTTCTACCAGTATTTCATGGCGCACAATCGTCTATAACCACCGCTTTCAGTCCTCAGGCAACGCCTCATATCTTCGAGGCACACGGTGTTATAGAAAATTCCCTCTGGAATCATTCCGTCACTCAGGACGTCACAACAATGCATATCATGATGCTTGGCATACAAATTACTCATGACATTCACATTGCACCCACATACACATCCATAATCATGCATAAATCAACAATTACCACGTATCGCATTTTCTTGCCGTAAGGCCACAAATCATCATCACAACAATATCACGTGCATATTCATTTCACAACATGTCACCACATGCATTTTCATTACAAACCACAAACCACAACAATTATGCAATCACAATCACTTCCACAAGGAATTCACATATCAAATGCTACTCACAACACATCATTATCGCACATTGAAATCAAAACCCAAAACACACATTTATTCCTCCATAACACCACAAACCATCATCACCAATACTTATCATATATATTCACATCAACACAATTATTGTCATAAAGCCACAAACCATCAACAAAGTATTCCACAACAACCAATTATCATCAAAGAATCATCACACAAGTCATACAATCACTTACCAAAGCATAACCCACAATATTGAAAAATAACACCAAAGTCCATAATTCGTTTTCTCGGAAAAGTCGGCCAAAAATAATATTTTTCATCATCACTAAAAAGTACTCCTAAAGACCTTCGATTCGATATAAAGAACTCTTAAATCCGATAAACGACGAATAAGTTACGAATATTTCCAAATAACGCAAAACATAAACCGGACGCCCGACACTACGAAACGGTTCGTAAAAACTGTACCGATTGGGAAGGATTCAGACCTCAAAACTATTTTTCCTAGAAAAAACATCTCGTTAGCTTCCCAACGCTTCGAACGGGGATCAAAACCGACTTACGGTTCGAGAGATATGAATTTCCGAAAATCGCACGAAACCAGAATTTTCACACTAGCAGTCGTGTCCGTACGACTGCGTGAAAATACACCAGTTCTGGTTCAGCAGTGATTTTTGGGGCGTTTTCGCCCGAAACCCGACCGATTCAATTATTTTCTTCAAACAAAATACATGATAATCCTCCATAAATGTATACGGACGTATTAGAATAAAAAATTACGCGATTCCGCGACTTTTGAAAAACACTATTCCGGAACCTAAAAACGCCAAATTTTCAAATATCAACCGATTTTAACGAAACGAGTTTCTATAACGTCGGCCTCACTTCACTCGACTAAACTACGCAATTTATTTCGAAATTCATCCGTGAAAACATCGATTTCTATCGATTTCCTACAATTCGACCTAAACGGAAAACTATAAGAAAATATCCAAAACAATCAAGAAAACATACACATATACATACACAAGCAAGATATAATTGAAACTTCTCACCCTTACCCGATTAATCGCGATTGAAACGGACGAATACTCGATTTTCCTCTTTTTCTCTTTTCTCCCCTCTTCCTCTTCTTTCCTTCTCTTTCTCTTCTTTCTTCTTTTCCTTTTCTTTTCTTTTCTCTTTTTCTATCTTTCTATTCTATTTAAACAAAATATCTACCCAAATGACCAAAATACCCCTCATCTCAAATATCTCGCCAACGCTCTCAAAACGCGACAAAAGATCAACAACGATGAAAAATAATATATTGCCAAATAAAAGTCAATAATAAAATAATCAAATAGACTCGATTAACTAAAACTGACAAAAACTGGGGCGTTACAATTCTCCCCCACTTAGACATTTTCGTCCTCGAAAATCTAACCGATACGAACAACTTCGGATACGACTCTCGCATCCGACTAACAAACCAACATGCCAACAAAAGTCACACCACGAATAACACAACTGACAAACCACCTTGCTAACTACCACAACGACACGACAACGACGACAACTACAACGACAAGATGCAAAGCCCATACAATGCACTTGACGACAAACTCACAACTCAAAGAAAACCACGATACCAACACACAGGTTCACTCTAGAACCGAAACACAACAAGATCGTTACCCTACTCTAGGTAACACTCCCCTAATTCCCCACACAGGAATTAGCTACACACACTCGAACCATCACCATGGAAACGAGGCAATAACACAAACAAGAACACAAGTTCCACGACACAACATCGATTAAACAACCTCCACACAACCATAATACCAACATCCTTGTCACACAACCTTATTACAACCATGCTACGATTCACCAATCGAACATATAACCAAAACATCCATTTACATAACAGCCCATGAATAACATTTAAACCTTTCACTTATCACTTCCATTTTGAAAAGTTCAATGGTCTCATCAGTCCTACATATTCCCAATGTTCAACCTAAGAAATCTTACAAGTCACACACTTATATATGAAATGTGCCACATCACGCTTTCGATGCGCACTCTGATTACTCGTAACCATCAAAACTACCAATCTCACGACCAAAGTCTAACTCTTCCTCATATTCTCCAAAAATCACTGTTCACTTTTAATATATCCAACTTCACACTCTACGGTGTTATCTCACGCACCAGACACAAGTCTCTAAACTGCTCAAATAATTCTAATTCTCGGACCATCAAAACAGACATACACTAAAACTTTCGACTTAACTCATCCGGCACAACCTCGGCTTTTCCCAAAGAATAATCCAAGCCAAATTCATAACTCATCACAAATTCTAGCCATCCTCATTGTCTCATACTCTATTCCTTCAAACCAACCAAGTACTCTAAACTCTTGTGGTTACCAAACACTTCGAGTCAAGAACCATAAAAATAATACCTCCAAATTTTCCAACACAATACAACCGCAACCAATTCCAAATCCTGAATAGTATAGATCCTTTTATGAATCCTCAATTGTCGTAAAGCATAAGCCACGACTTTACTCCCTTGCATTAACACACTGACTAAACTCATCAAAGACACATCACAATACCTCACAAACGATTTATTAGGATCACACAGAATCAAAACTGAAGCCGTATACCATTTCTACTTCAACTCACCCAAAACTAACTCACAACGAACATCCAAAACAAACGACTCATCCTTTGCAAGCCAACTGAAATAACAGAAGTACAAACTTAGTAAAGTCTTCCATACCCTACCGTAACAACCAACTGAGCCCAAAAGTTTCTAATCTCCTTAACCGACTTCGGAACCTCTCATTGTAGAACTGCATCTACTTCCGATGAATCCACAACAAATATCATCCTCAGAAATAACATATCCAAGAAAACTAACCTTTTCAACCAAAATTCTCACTCGGATAGCTTAGCATAAAACTTCGCCTCTTTTCAATACTTGTGATTCAAATCTCAAACACTCTATATGTTCTTCCTCTGGGTTTATAACAGATCCGAATATCCTCAATCAAAACCAATACGAACTTATCCAAATAAATATGAAAGATACGATTCCTCTACTCCACAAACATTACAGACGCATTACTATCACCGAACAACATCACTGCACATTGTAATGTCCAACCAAACTCCAAAAGATAAAAATTCTTAAAGCTCTTGCAAAACTTTCCACTGGGAAACTGGTTACTCACACACAAGCTTAACCGAGTAATTAACAGCCTAATCCGATGGTAACAACACAAACAAGTCACATCAAATCGATCAAAGCCTTCACTCACACAATTCAATATCCTTATCAAACGTTCCAAACAATTGCAATTCCACTCAAACTCAACCAAACCATTCCAGTTATCTGTTCATGAAAGTGGTCACTTATTCTCAATCGTTACCTTATTCCACTATTAGCAATCCATACATACTTTCTTCGCTTAACAGTCCAAATTCCATAAATTCCAACATGTAGCAATAACCAACCAACAATAACTCTTAAATATTACATCCACACTTAGGGGTTCTCTCAACATTTCCCATTATTTCTCTAAAACTCCAAAGACTCCAAACCTCACTAGAACTCTAAGTTTTACTTTTCATAGTCTCAATACCAATACCATCATCTCCATCATACTTGTTATTCCATTCAATCATCAGTTCCTTGTATTACTATCAATACTGGGGCTCTCTAAGACAACACACTTGGTTTCACAAATCCCTTTTTCCAGCAAATCCTTCAACTGCTCTTTCAATCTGAGTTTCGCTTCCTAAAAGTTCTTCTACTTATTTAGCATATCCAAACCTTAAATCCTTACCTTCGTCAAATTTGAGTTCACACTTTACTCTCTGAGAACAACCATTAACGATACCCAATCGTTCTCTCCCAATGACTTCCCAACTGGACCAACATATCAAAATCTCTAATCCATTTCACACACTATCAAAGCCGGAAAGACACGCCTATTCCATCCAACATAATTTCCGTCTGCTATCAACAAGAGATTAAGGGTGATCAGTTCCTCAATTTGTCAATAGAAGCCGACAATCATGATGTGGCATAAACCGTCTTTACCAAACTATAATAGCATTTCTTGCATCCTGTGCACAAAACTACCTAAAGCACAAATCCTTAGTTGACATAAACCTTACCACCGCATCCCTTCTAGAACCGGGAACCACACTATCCAAACAACACTTACAATCTTGCAATTCACAATACACTGAGCCAACGCTCCACACCTGAAGCAACATGGAGAAGTACCAACTTCTCCCCCACTTATCTCAAACTCAATCCTGAAAACAAAGGATTAGAAAACCCAGAAAGTACTGACAGTGTTCCACACACCTATCACGTACTAAGAGATAAACAACAACGACAGTATTCAACTGTCACACCAACTGACTCAATAGCTTGGCCGGACGGACCGACCAGCTCTGATACCACTTATGTAACAACCCAATTCCCATCGCGAATAAATAACATATAATAAATATCAGAGTAACTAAAAATTTATTTTTCCGACAGAAACAGGGATGCCACATTTAAAGAAATAAAATACAATCCCTGCTCAACATTTTTGATACATAACACAAAGAGAAACTTTTCCTCACAAAAGGATGGTCAATTATGGAATAAAGCGGAAAGATCCATAACCGACTTGTTTTACAAATAAATGGTTTTAGAACATCAAAATATAAATACAAAATAATATTTAATATATTCAACAAAAATATACATATAATAAACGTTCCCCGACTCCCGTGCTACGTATCAGAGCAGACACCAAGACCGACAACGGAACGGAGGACTAATCTTCACAAAATCCTCCACGCCTCTAAAGCTGACAATCTGCACTATGCCATAAAAAGCATATTCCAGCAGAAGGGTGAGAAATAACAACTATAACAAGATTGCATAATAATATGCCACAACACAGATAATTCACATATGTAATATTTCTCACCGCATACATCACATACTAACACATATAGCATGGCACCAATACATAATATATCACACATAATAAATCGAATCATGATTTTCCACACATAACACATCCCTTCACAATTCACACCACAATTCATCCCAACTCACTCATATACATCACAATGTATATATCTATACGAAACCAAGCATATAATCATGCATATTCCATTAATTCCATACTTCCACAAACCATACTTTTCCATAATCATTCATCAATGCAAATATACAAAAGATGATCAATGCATACCATAGAGATCGACCAACGACTCTATATAGATGCAAATGCGGTACCGACTCAATTGGTGATACATTAGTCCCCCAGGAACTCTTGGAATCATCGCTCGTTACATAGAGTAACTCCCCGTCGGGCCTACGATGTTCCCCGTCGCTATAAACCACTATTTCAGGGCGAACGACGTTTATGGATTGCTTTCTACCACTATTTCAGGGCGCACAATCCGATTGCTTTCTACCAGTATTTCATGGCGCACAATCGTCTATAACCACCGCTTTCAGTCCTCAGGCAACGCCTCATATCTTCGAGGCACACGGTGTTATAGAAAATTCCCTCTGGAATCATTCCGTCACTCAGGACGTCACAACAATGCATATCATGATGCTTGGCATACAAATTACTCATGACATTCACATTGCACCCACATACACATCCATAATCATGCATAAATCAACAATTACCACGTATCGCATTTTCTTGCCGTAAGGCCACAAATCATCATCACAACAATATCACGTGCATATTCATTTCACAACATGTCACCACATGCATTTTCATTACAAACCACAAACCACAACAATTATGCAATCACAATCACTTCCACAAGGAATTCACATATCAAATGCTACTCACAACACATCATTATCGCACATTGAAATCAAAACCCAAAACACACATTTATTCCTCCATAACACCACAAACCATCATCACCAATACTTATCATATATATTCACATCAACACAATTATTGTCATAAAGCCACAAACCATCAACAAAGTATTCCACAACAACCAATTATCATCAAAGAATCATCACACAAGTCATACAATCACTTACCAAAGCATAACCCACAATATTGAAAAATAACACCAAAGTCCATAATTCGTTTTCTCGGAAAAGTCGGCCAAAAATAATATTTTTCATCATCACTAAAAAGTACTCCTAAAGACCTTCGATTCGATATAAAGAACTCTTAAATCCGATAAACGACGAATAAGTTACGAATATTTCCAAATAACGCAAAACATAAACCGGACGCCCGACACTACGAAACGGTTCGTAAAAACTGTACCGATTGGGAAGGATTCAGACCTCAAAACTATTTTTCCTAGAAAAAACATCTCGTTAGCTTCCCAACGCTTCGAACGGGGATCAAAACCGACTTACGGTTCGAGAGATATGAATTTCCGAAAATCGCACGAAACCAGAATTTTCACACTAGCAGTCGTGTCCGTACGACTGCGTGAAAATACACCAGTTCTGGTTCAGCAGTGATTTTTGGGGCGTTTTCGCCCGAAACCCGACCGATTCAATTATTTTCTTCAAACAAAATACATGATAATCCTCCATAAATGTATACGGACGTATTAGAATAAAAAATTACGCGATTCCGCGACTTTTGAAAAACACTATTCCGGAACCTAAAAACGCCAAATTTTCAAATATCAACCGATTTTAACGAAACGAGTTTCTATAACGTCGGCCTCACTTCACTCGACTAAACTACGCAATTTATTTCGAAATTCATCCGTGAAAACATCGATTTCTATCGATTTCCTACAATTCGACCTAAACGGAAAACTATAAGAAAATATCCAAAACAATCAAGAAAACATACACATATACATACACAAGCAAGATATAATTGAAACTTCTCACCCTTACCCGATTAATCGCGATTGAAACGGACGAATACTCGATTTTCCTCTTTTTCTCTTTTCTCCCCTCTTCCTCTTCTTTCCTTCTCTTTCTCTTCTTTCTTCTTTTCCTTTTCTTTTCTTTTCTCTTTTTCTATCTTTCTATTCTATTTAAACAAAATATCTACCCAAATGACCAAAATACCCCTCATCTCAAATATCTCGCCAACGCTCTCAAAACGCGACAAAAGATCAACAACGATGAAAAATAATATATTGCCAAATAAAAGTCAATAATAAAATAATCAAATAGACTCGATTAACTAAAACTGACAAAAACTGGGGCGTTACAACGGGTTCATGTCTGACTCAAAATTTAGGTTCATGTCTGACCTGGTTTAAACGACGGATTCATGTCTGACTCGAAGTTTATATTCATGTTTGACCTGGTTTCAAACAACGGGTTCATGTCTGACTCGAAGTTTAGGTTCATGTTTGACCTGGTTTCAAACAACGGGTTCATGTCTGACCCGAAGTTTAGGTTCATGTTTGACCTGGTTTCAAGCGACGGGTTCATGCCTGACTCGAAGTTTAGGTTCATGTTTGACATGGTTTCAAACGACGGGTTCATGTCTGACTCGATGTTTAGGTTCATGTTTAACCTGGTTTCGAACAACGGGTTCATGTTTGACTCGAAGTTTAGGTTCATGTTTGACCTGGTTTCAAACAACGGGTTCATGTCTGACTCGAAGTTTAGGTTCATGTTTGACCTGGTTTCAAACAACGGTTTCATGTCTGACTCGAAGTTTAGGTTCATGTTTGACCTGGTTTCTAACGACGGGTTCATGTCAAACTCGATGTTTAGGATCATGTTTGACCTAGTTTCAAACAACGGGTTCATGTCTGACTCGAAGTTTAGGTTCATGTTTGACCTGGTTTCAAACGACGGGTTCATGTCTGACTTGATGTTTAGGTTCATGTTTGACCTGGTTTCAAACAACGGGTTCATGTCTGACTCGAAGTTTAGGTTCATGTTTGACCTAGTTTCAAACAACGGGTTCATGTCTGACTCGAAGTTTAGGTTCATGTTTGACCTGGTTTCAAACAACGGGTTCATGTCTGACTCGAAGTTTAGGTTCATGTTTGACCTAGTTTCAAACGAAGGGTTCATGTCTGACTCGAAGTTTAGGTTCCTGTTTGACATGGTTTCAGATGACGGGTTCATATCTGACTCAATGTTTAGGTTCATGTTTGACCTGGTTCAATGACCTAGTTTCAAACAATGGGTTCATCTCTGACTCGAAGTTTAGGTTCATGTTTGACCTGGTTTCAAACAACGGGTTCATGTCTGACTCGAAGTTTAGGTTCATGTTTGACCTGGTTTCAAACAACGGGTTCATATCTGACTCAAAGTTTAGGTTCATGTTTGTCCTGGTTCAAACGACGGGTTCATATCTAACTCGAAGTTTAGAATCATATCTGACCTGGAATAAACAATGTCAGCAACTATTAGACTTTAATTATCCATGCGAGGAGATTAAGTATCAAATGAGTCAATACCTGGGTTGCAGGTTAGACTTCCTGGGGAATACCAATTATGGTTGCAAAAGTTGGGTAGCACCAGTGATAGACAAGCTTCTCAAGAGATTACTACTTGTTGTTGGGTATAAATTCCAAAGAGATGTTGATATCACGACATTGTTGGGGAAAGGATTTTGTTTTCAACGAGGATCTGTAAAAGATTCTTCCTGCGAGACACGGTGCAAAATAAATGTACATTAAAACTAGGCTCAACAGCCTAACCTAGCAGGGACCAAAGTTCAATCTAGGAATGAGCTAGAAAGAAACGGTCAAACAAGATTTCGACCATTGAGGAATGAGCTTAAATAAGGATTTATCTTATCCAAATATGGAAAAGACAAGTGAACCAAACCTCATCCACGAGGATAAAACTCTATGGGGAATTCAGAAAGATGGGCACTTTATGCCTATGGCTGACAACTCTATTGGAGAGAAAAGACAAACCCAGTCACTTGGGGATATAACGCTAAGGTGAACAAAGCAGGTAAACACAAGAATGAAGCACAAATGCTAAAATGCTAAGCATATGAGTGCATATATCATGCTTATTATGCTTATGCTGACAAAACAGACAAGAAGTGAAAACGGAGATGAAATAGACATCTCGACAAGGATACCCAGCCAAACTCATCAGATTGGACCATTACTGGGGATGAATAAGTAGGATCAGTAGCTCTGCTTCAAAATTACAACTTTCTCTGGTGAGAAGAGTACTCCACTTGGTATAGCATCCCGACTTTACTAGGATTGCCATCATGAGCTTGATCTCTTCACTAGAGAGAAAAGATCCATTAGGAATTGTCAAGATTAGCTGAAGTAACAGCTTACTGGGGACCTAGCAAAAGATGTCATAAAAGTTGAGTAGTTCTGCAAAACTCATCTGCCCCAGAAAGTACCAAGGGGATTTCATGCAGGGTGTTTCAAAATCTTCAAACTCTTGGAGAGATTCATGAATTTCGGCATAATTACCCCAAATGAACTGTATTTACAACAAGGTCCTTGAACTTGTGCTTCAGACTAGTTGTTGACATATGAGGATCCAATTTGCCCCTGTCAGCTCGGTCGACCTGTGAAGAAGACGTCGTTCACTTTTTAGAGATTTATCGAATCTCGACTTGACTGCTTCTGATTAACTGGTTTGTGAGGCTAGGTCATCAAAAGGATTTTATAGAAGAATTGGCATACCAGTTGCCCCAATATCTTCAAACTTTTGAAAGGAAATGAGCCTCGGCATAACTTCCCCTGATTAACTGTATTTTCAATACAAAGTACTAAGATTGTGGTAGAAACAATCAGGGAACAAATTTGCCCCTGCTGATGGGTCAATGAAGTCTAAACTTGTCATAAGATGATCTCAAGAAGATTTGCTCCAGTATTCTGAACTTGAAGAGTTCTGTCCCTGATTCAATGGCACTTGGAAATGTGGATTGGCACATCCCTTCACTTGGTTGCCCCTGACCGAGCTTCCTTTGTTAAGTCAAATTCCCTAGCTGGCTGCATTTGTCGGAATTTCTTTGACATTGAAATATCTTTGCAAACAAGTATTGTTCATTAAAAATTGGCAATTTTAATGCAAAATTCATGCAAGCTTTTGAAATCAAGTTTTATTGATGGAACACACGCGGTGGAATGGTTAAATAATAAAAAACAAAGGTGAATCTAGCCACTTATGGCCTGAAGTGATCAACACACACATCACAAAGATCATTAGGAGTCAGGTTAATCAACTTTACTGTAGTATGCTTTCAAAACAACCTTACCTCAACTAGGTCTTTTAAGGGTTGTAACGTGGCTTGGTTCACGGTTTATGAAACAAAAGATAAAGGCTAGAACTTTATTTGTCCCACCCCATCTTTATGATGAACTCCAATCCTACACTCAGTTAACTCAAGATATGCATTCAAGTTTCCACATGCTAGGAAATGAATTGATGATAGTCGACTATGATTCAGACACCTTTGTAGTCATTACTCCTTTGCAGAATTTGATTGTCCTTTACTGCTGATCCGCTGTCGCGCACGGATCAAAACGAGTGATTTTTAAACTGTAGTTTAGCGACAATGGCTCGAGTCGTATCGCAAGGATTCTTGTTCAATTTAACCAAAAGGGATCGAATTGGGGGGTTTGTTTTCGTTTTAGAAAAGTAATGAGAAAATAAGTGATTATAAAAAATGATTATAAAAATAAGCTAAACGATTTATCTACTGTTTCGGTTTCCCAACTTATCATTGATCCACATAATTTCCATACCCAAGCGGATTCTAATCCCTTTTCGATAATAGAATCAATAACAAACGCAATTGACCCTAGAAGACTTATATTCCTAAATCCCGAATTAAGCAAACAGATTAAATCTTTCGTGAATTAAGCAAACACGAAAATTACGCGGATTAAGCAAACGTGATAAAGTTAAGGACTATGAGGTGCAATCGAAATTAATCAATATTGTTCTATATAATTGAATAAAGCAAACAAGATATATAGCATAATATTGAAAGGGAAAAGTATTTGATTGAAAATTATAGAACCTCAAGGTTGCAGTGGAAACCGATTACAGTAGATGAATCTTAGTGATTAGTTCTCCATGAAATTCGTCAAAAGCCTAAAGATTCTTTTTTTCGTGAATAGAATGTATTCTCTACAGTAACACGCTTCCTAATTTTACATGAAAGAATGAAATCGGGTCATAACCCAACTGGGTTAAAAACAAGAAAAGAACCGGCCCAAAAAATGGTTCAAAACTAATTGTTTCTTATGATTGAAACTTCAACGAATTTTCCGAGGCATCTATATTCTGAATCAGATTCTTCGTCCAACATAAAAGTTGTAGATCTTTTTCTTAGCTTTCCGACGAATGGTAGAACGCCTCAATCCGATTCCTGTAGCTCCAGTTATGAATTTTTTATTGAAAGCTGCTAATGCTGAAAATAACAACGAAAATCAAATAAGGCTGAAAATAAATTAAATTATAAAAACATCATAAAATAGAAAAATAAACAAACCAAACCATAGAAATGCCTAAGTCTAAACATAGAGGAATAAGCATCAAAATGCACTGATCAAATTCCCCCACACTTGAACTTTTGCACTCCGAGCAAAATCAAGAATTTAAAAACAGAAACTTCAAAGCAAAAATCAAACAGAGCATGCAATCTCAAAGGTTCTCCGGATACGAAGTGCAATCAAACTTCTAATTCTAAGCTTCAAGAACATGACATTAGTGATTTACTCTTTTGTGACATTCAAAGAAAATATGAAAAACAGATTACCAAAAAGTACATCACAAGTATCAAGATCCTCACAAGATAAACTGTTTCCACTCAACTCAAGTGTTTAGGTTACATGTTTACACTCAAAGCACAACATGAGAGTTAGTACTACCATAAGCTTGAAAGAACTCTAACATTCACAATTGACTTACATGCACACAAAGATCAAAAGGACTTTTATTAAGGTTGTAACATGGCCAAGGTAAGGGTAGGATAAATCCTAAGGGGTACTAGGCTAAAATCAAAGAGTTAAAAGAGAATTGAAAGAATTGCGGAAGTTGAACTACACGATACATCAATTGCTTTCAAACAACAACCTCACAACTTATTTCTCTTCTCTTTTTCCTTTTATTCTTCTCTTTTTTTTTTTGGAAGGATTATGTATTGACATCCTTCTTTATTTTTTTCATTTTTTTTTCTGCCAACATCATAACAACATTACAACAATAATTCAAGAATAGTGCTCAACCCCACACAACTTTATACAAGGCTCTCTTAACCCTTTGAATATGGTTATTTCATTGTTTTTTACTTTTCGGCTTGTAATGAGTTTTAAACAATAAAGAATAATAGGCTCAAAGGGGCTTGAAAACAAGGGTAATATTATCAAGGTTGGCTTTTTGGCTAACTAGCTAAAAATAAAACAAAACAACATGCCTTTATCATTTCCGTGTGCACAAGTAAATAAAAAGCTTCAACAAGAGTCAATTCAAGTTCTAGAGACTAACAAACATGAGTGAAATCACACAAGAAAGAAAGAGATGGATTTTTGATGTTATCCATTATTAGGCTCAAAATCTCACAAGGTTAGTGATCTACCACTAGTGATGTACAATTTAGAGTTTAGTCATACATACATACTAAGAATACACAAAAAGAATCAATCACATCACACCACAAGTCTTTCGTCAAAGAACATAGAGAAAACTCACAGTTGTAACAAAATAACCAACGAAAAAGCATGCAATTTTAATATTTTTTTTTAAGAAAAAGAAACAAACAAAAACAAAGAAAACAAAACGAAAACAAATGGTTCTCTCACCCACACTTAAAACATACATTGTCCCCAATGAAAGAACATAAATATAAAATAAGAGTGGGAGAAAGGAAAGAACACACCCGAGGAGTCAAGGCAGATAGGTGATCACATAAGCAGCCTTTCCTAAAGAGATATCTTTTACACTTTCCTTTTCCATAAATGTGGGGCTCTCTTTTATGCGGTGAAATTTGAAGTTATTATTAGAGCTCTTGCTTTCTCTTTGTATTCCGGGATCAAACAATGATCCTAGAAAAGTGGAAGTGTGGTCCATCCAATTAATTCGCTTTTGGGGCTGCCTAAACTCAAGAATGCTAACCAAGGTCCATCCAATGCCCTTCTTATGTTCCTGCAATGATTTCTCTTCCTGCACAAATTCAAATAAATTATTAGGAAGTGGTTTCATCTCTAAGGAAGGTGATTGTTCAATGGATGGTGAGGTTGGGGCAGCCGTGATGTCAAGAGCTTTAGCTACATAAACAACTTCATTTATAACTTCATCTGCATGAAAAACATCACCCTACAAGGTAGCATTAATCTCAGGACAAACAGGGCAAATGTTAGTGTCAGTATAGTCATCACATGAGTAACTATCATCAAAATCGGACAATGATGGAAAATCAGCTGCAAACAAATCAATACAAGTATCATCAACCAACTTAGAAATTAACTTAATATGAAAAATAGAATGATGTTCTTCATCAATCTTCTTACTTTTCAGTACTCTATGTGAGAAAGGTATATTAGGTACATACTCTTTTTCTTTTTCCTCAACAACAACAAAAGGCTCAGGTTCAGGTTCAGGTGTAACCTCAACAACTTTCTCATTTTTTTCTGGGGCCAAATCTATAACTTTTTCAGATCGCAAGGATATTGCACTCACATTAGGACCTTTAGGATTCACCACTGTTTGAGCAAGTAGTTGGTTTGATCCCTGAGCTTGTTGTATGGCATTCATTGAAGTGGCAAGTTGTTCAATTTGTGTCTGCAAGGTCTGAATACTAGAATTTGTTTGTTGCTGAAACTGGAGCTCATTTACAGCCAATTGCTTGACAAGGTCCTCTAGTGAAGGTCCGGAAGGTGCAACGGTGGTTACTTGTGGAGGGTTTTGTGGTGGTGGTAATGGCAATATCAATTGTTGTTTCACTAAAGAAATAAGCCCATCAAGTCTGGTTTCTAGAGCATTGTTGTAAGAAGAAACCTGAATCTCATTCACACCTTTTGTTTGGACATAATTGTTTCTAGTTGTAATCTGTTGGGAGTTGAGTGACATATTCTCAATCAAGGCTTTCGCAGCAGCTGGGGTCTTATCAAATAGTGCTCCACCACTAGCAGTATCTAAAATATTTCTATCCATTTGTAGCAATCCCTCATAGAAATACTGGATAAGCAATTGTTCAGTAATCTGGTGCTGGGGGCAACTGGACACTAACTGCTTGAATCTTCCCCAATATTCAGCCAATGATTCATCGTCGAGCTGTCTAATACCACATATATCTTTTCTGATTGATGCAGCTCTGGAGGCAGGAAAATATCTCTCTAGGAAGACTTTCTTTAAATCATTCCAGGTTGTGACAGAATTCAGCTCAAGATAGTAAAACCAATCTTTGGCAGCACCTTGTAGTGAAAACGAGAATGCTTTGAGCTTGATATGATCCTCTGTGATTCCTTCAGGTCTCAAAGGTGTAGAGCACACAACATGGAATTCCTTCAGATGCCTATGCGGGTCCTCACCTGCAAGACCATAAAACCTTGGCAACAAGCGTATTAAACCAGACTTCAATTCGAATGGTACAATAACAACAGGATATTTAATACATAAAACATTATAGTTCACATCAGGGGCAGTAAGTTCTCTAAGCGTTCTTTGGTTAGACATATTAAATTTAATAGGAAAAAAAAATTAACAAAGAATGAGAAAATACATAACCAATTCAGCAATTCAACAAATACAGAAATACCAACAATGTCCCTATTGAGAAATAGAGTGGAAAAATAGAAAAGCGATTAAAATAAAATCTAAAAATTATAAAAATATGACTAAAAATGAAATCAAATCAGAATAAATCTGTACAAAAAATTTCGGATTTTTTTGAAAATATTAAAATAGAAAATAAATCAAAACAATAGCTTCCAAACTCACCTGTTAGACTGGATAGCTTATCACTGCACTGCAACCCTGAAAATCAACCAGCAAAAATAAAAAAACAAAAAAAAAAACAAAAAACTCTAACAAAACTCTAAACTAAAATCCTAAAATTGGTTAAAATCTACAAGAATCCCCGACAATGGCGCCAATTTGATCCGCTGTCGCGCACGGATCAAAACGAGTGATTTTTAAACTGTAGTTTAGCGACAATGGCTCGAGTCGTATCGGAAGGATTCTTGTTCAATTTAACCAAAAGGGATCGAATAGGGGGGTTTGTTTTCGTTTTAGAAAAGTAATGAGAAAAAAAGTGATTATAAAAAATGATTATAAAAATAAGCTAAACGATTTATCTACTGTTTCGGTTTCCTAACTTATCATTGATCCACATAATTTCCATACCCAAGCGGATTCTAATCCCTTTTTGATAATATAATCAATTAACAAGCGCAATTGACCCTAGAAGACTTATATTCCTAAATCCGAATTAAGCAAACAGATTAAATCTTTCGTGAATTAAGCAAACACGAAAATTGCGCGGATTAAGCAAACGCGATAAAGTTAAGGACTATGAGGTGCAATCGAAATTAATCAATATTGTTCTATATAATTGAATAAAGAAAACAAGATATATAGCATAATATTGAAAGGGAAAAGTATTTGATTGAAAATTATAGAACCTCAAGGTTGCAGTGGAAACCGATTACAGTAGATGAATCTTAGTGATTAGTTCTCCATGAAATTCGTCAAAAGCCTAAAGATTCTTTTTTTCGTGAATAGAATGTATTCTCTACAGTAACACGCTTCCTAATTTTACATGAAAGAATGAAATCGGGTCATAACCCAACTGGGTTAAAAACAAGAAAAGAACCGGCCCAAAAAATGGTTCAAAACTAATTGTTTCTTATGATTGAAACTTCAACGAATTTTCCGAGGCATCTATATTCTGAATCAGATTCTTCGTCCAACATAAAAGTTGTAGATCTTTTTCTTAGCTTTCCGACGAATGGTAGAACGCCTCAATCCGATTCCTGTAGCTCCAGTTATGAATTTTTTATTGAAAGCTGCTAATGCTGAAAATAACAACGAAAATCAAATAAGGCTGAAAATAAATTAAATTATAAAAACATCATAAAATAGAAAAATAAACAAACCAAACCATAGAAATGCCTAAGTCTAAACATAGAGGAATAAGCATCAAAATGCACTGATCAAATTCCCCCACACTTGAACTTTTGCACTCCGAGCAAAATCAAGAATTTAAAAACAGAAACTTCAAAGCAAAAATCAAACAGAGCATGCAATCTCAAAGGTTCTCCGGATACGAAGTGCAATCAAACTTCTAATTCTAAGCTTCAAGAACATGACATTAGTGATTTACTCTTTTGTGACATTCAAAGAAAATATGAAAAACAGATTACCAAAAAGTACATCACAAGTATCAAGATCCTCACAAGATAAACTGTTTCCACTCAACTCAAGTGTTTAGGTTACATGTTTACACTCAAAGCACAACATGAGAGTTAGTACTACCATAAGCTTGAAAGAACTCTAACATTCACAATTGACTTACATGCACACAAAGATCAAAAGGACTTTTATTAAGGTTGTAACATGGCCAAGGTAAGGGTAGGATAAATCCTAAGGGGTACTAGGCTAAAATCAAAGAGTTAAAAGAGAATTGAAAGAATTGCGGAAGTTGAACTACACGATACATCAATTGCTTTCAAACAACAACCTCACAACTTATTTCTCTTCTCTTTTTCCTTTTATTCTTCTCTTTTTTTTTTTGGAAGGATTATGTATTGACATCCTTCTTTATTTTTTTCATTTTTTTTTCTGCCAACATCATAACAACATTACAACAATAATTCAAGAATAGTGCTCAACCCCACACAACTTTATACAAGGCTCTCTTAACCCTTTGAATATGGTTATTTCATTGTTTTTTACTTTTCGGCTTGTAATGAGTTTTAAACAATAAAGAATAATAGGCTCAAAGGGGCTTGAAAACAAGGGTAATATTATCAAGGTTGGCTTTTTGGCTAACTAGCTAAAAATAAAACAAAACAACATGCCTTTATCATTTCCGTGTGCACAAGTAAATAAAAAGCTTCAACAAGAGTCAATTCAAGTTCTAGAGACTAACAAACATGAGTGAAATCACACAAGAAAGAAAGAGATGGATTTTTGATGTTATCCATTATTAGGCTCAAAATCTCACAAGGTTAGTGATCTACCACTAGTGATGTACAATTTAGAGTTTAGTCATACATACATACTAAGAATACACAAAAAGAATCAATCACATCACACCACAAGTCTTTCGTCAAAGAACATAGAGAAAACTCACAGTTGTAACAAAATAACCAACGAAAAAGCATGCAATTTTAATATTTTTTTTTAAGAAAAAGAAACAAACAAAAACAAAGAAAACAAAACGAAAACAAATGGTTCTCTCACCCACACTTAAAACATACATTGTCCCCAATGAAAGAACATAAATATAAAATAAGAGTGGGAGAAAGGAAAGAACACACCCGAGGAGTCAAGGCAGATAGGTGATCACATAAGCAGCCTTTCCTAAAGAGATATCTTTTACACTTTCCTTTTCCATAAATGTGGGGCTCTCTTTTATGCGGTGAAATTTGAAGTTATTATTAGAGCTCTTGCTTTTTCTTTGTATTCCGGGATCAAACAATGATCCTAGAAAAGTGGAAGTGTGGTCCATCCAATTAATTCGCTTTTGGGGCTGCCTAAACTCAAGAATGCTAACCAAGGTCCATCCAATGCCCTTCTTATGTTCCTGCAATGATTTCTCTTCCTGCACAAATTCAAATAAATTATTAGGAAGTGGTTTCATCTCTAAGGAAGGTGATTGTTCAATGGATGGTGAGGTTGGGGCAGCCGTGATGTCAAGAGCTTTAGCTACATAAACAACTTCATTTATAACTTCATCTGCATGAAAAACATCACCCTACAAGGTAGCATTAATCTCAGGACAAACAGGGCAAATGTTAGTGTCAGTATAGTCATCACATGAGTAACTATCATCAAAATCGGACAATGATGGAAAATCAGCTGCAAACAAATCAATACAAGTATCATCAACCAACTTAGAAATTAACTTAATATGAAAAATAGAATGATGTTCTTCATCAATCTTCTTACTTTTCAGTACTCTATGTGAGAAAGGTATATTAGGTACATACTCTTTTTCTTTTTCCTCAACAACAACAAAAGGCTCAGGTTCAGGTTCAGGTGTAACCTCAACAACTTTCTCATTTTTTTCTGGGGCCAAATCTATAACTTTTTCAGATCGCAAGGATATTGCACTCACATTAGGACCTTTAGGATTCACCACTGTTTGAGCAAGTAGTTGGTTTGATCCCTGAGCTTGTTGTATGGCATTCATTGAAGTGGCAAGTTGTTCAATTTGTGTCTGCAAGGTCTGAATACTAGAATTTGTTTGTTGCTGAAACTGGAGCTCATTTACAGCCAATTGCTTGACAAGGTCCTCTAGTGAAGGTCCGGAAGGTGCAACGGTGGTTACTTGTGGAGGGTTTTGTGGTGGTGGTAATGGCAATATCAATTGTTGTTTCACTAAAGAAATAAGCCCATCAAGTCTGGTTTCTAGAGCATTGTTGTAAGAAGAAACCTGAATCTCATTCACACCTTTTGTTTGGACATAATTGTTTCTAGTTGTAATCTGTTGGGAGTTGAGTGACATATTCTCAATCAAGGCTTTCGCAGCAGCTGGGGTCTTATCAAATAGTGCTCCACCACTAGCAGTATCTAAAATATTTCTATCCATTTGTAGCAATCCCTCATAGAAATACTGGATAAGCAATTGTTCAGTAATCTGGTGCTGGGGGCAACTGGACACTAACTGCTTGAATCTTCCCCAATATTCAGCCAATGATTCATCGTCGAGCTGTCTAATACCACATATATCTTTTCTGATTGATGCAGCTCTGGAGGCAGGAAAATATCTCTCTAGGAAGACTTTCTTTAAATCATTCCAGGTTGTGACAGAATTCAGCTCAAGATAGTAAAACCAATCTTTGGCAGCACCTTGTAGTGAAAACGAGAATGCTTTGAGCTTGATATGATCCTCTGTGATTCCTTCAGGTCTCAAAGGTGTAGAGCACACAACATGGAATTCCTTCAGATGCCTATGCGGGTCCTCACCTGCAAGACCATAAAACCTTGGCAACAAGCGTATTAAACCAGACTTCAATTCGAATGGTACAATAACAACAGGATATTTAATACATAAAACATTATAGTTCACATCAGGGGCAGTAAGTTCTCTAAGCGTTCTTTGGTTAGACATATTAAATTTAATAGGAAAAAAAAATTAACAAAGAATGAGAAAATACATAACCAATTCAGCAATTCAACAAATACAGAAATACCAACAATGTCCCTATTGAGAAATAGAGTGGAAAAATAGAAAAGCGATTAAAATAAAATCTAAAAATTATAAAAATATGACTAAAAATGAAATCAAATCAGAATAAATCTGTACAAAAAATTTCGGATTTTTTTGAAAATATTAAAATAGAAAATAAATCAAAACAATAGCTTCCAAACTCACCTGTTAGACTGGATAGCTTATCACTGCACTGCAACCCTGAAAATCAACCAGCAAAAATAAAAAAACAAAAAAAAAAACAAAAAACTCTAACAAAACTCTAAACTAAAATCCTAAAATTGGTTAAAATCTACAAGAATCCCCGACAATGGCGCCAATTTGATCCGCTGTCGCGCACGGATCAAAACGAGTGATTTTTAAACTGTAGTTTAGCGACAATGGCTCGAGTCGTATCGGAAGGATTCTTGTTCAATTTAACCAAAAGGGATCGAATAGGGGGGTTTGTTTTCGTTTTAGAAAAGTAATGAGAAAAAAAGTGATTATAAAAAATGATTATAAAAATAAGCTAAACGATTTATCTACTGTTTCGGTTTCCTAACTTATCATTGATCCACATAATTTCCATACCCAAGCGGATTCTAATCCCTTTTTGATAATATAATCAATTAACAAGCGCAATTGACCCTAGAAGACTTATATTCCTAAATCCGAATTAAGCAAACAGATTAAATCTTTCGTGAATTAAGCAAACACGAAAATTGCGCGGATTAAGCAAACGCGATAAAGTTAAGGACTATGAGGTGCAATCGAAATTAATCAATATTGTTCTATATAATTGAATAAAGAAAACAAGATATATAGCATAATATTGAAAGGGAAAAGTATTTGATTGAAAATTATAGAACCTCAAGGTTGCAGTGGAAACCGATTACAGTAGATGAATCTTAGTGATTAGTTCTCCATGAAATTCGTCAAAAGCCTAAAGATTCTTTTTTTCGTGAATAGAATGTATTCTCTACAGTAACACGCTTCCTAATTTTACATGAAAGAATGAAATTGGGTCATAACCCAACTGGGTTAAAAACAAGAAAAGAACCGGCCCAAAAAATGGTTCAAAACTAGTTGTTTCTTATGACTGAAACTTCAACGAATTTTACGAGGCATCTATATTCTGAATCAGCTTCTTCTTCCAACATAAAAGTTGTAGATCTTTTTCTTAGCTTTCCGACGAATGGTAGAACGTCTCAATCTGATTCCTGTAGCTCCCGTTATGAATTTTTTATTGAAAGCTGCTAATGCTGAAAATAACAACGAAAATCAAATAAGGCTGAAAATAAATTAAATTATAAAAACATCATAAAATAGAAAAATAAACAAACCAAACCATAGAAATGCCTAAGTCTAAACATAGAGGAATGAGCATCAAAATGCACTGATCAATTGCTGAGGTTTTGAGACCTCCTCTTGTCTTTGTTGAGGTTATGAGACCTTTTCTTTTTCTTCATTGAGGTTTTGAGACCTCTTCTTTTTGTTATTGTACATGTCCTTTTGCATAAGGCAACGTTTTGGGCTTCCCATCTTTCTTGGCTTTTATCTTAAAAGGGACTCGGCTCATTCTTTGATTAAGGATTTCTTAACGATCCTTCCTTATTTATCAATTTGGGAACACTTGTACAACATTTTAATCATTTGATTTGAGAGAGCTGACTGGTGTCTTCCATGAAGCGCTTTGCATTAGATTGCATAACTAAGTTAAACTGAGAGCTACCCATCCCACGGTTTAAGATTTAAGGGTTTTTTGTGTAAGGAAAGAAAAACTCCTACTTCTAGGCTCAAAGGGGTTAACTAGGGATTATCTTCCTTATTTCTCCAGTGTTTGGGAATTGAAACAATGCCTGACATCCTCGGCAAGGTTTAATCGAAAGCATACCACGACAATTATGGATAATATTTTCATCATCCTCCCCAATCTCTGCTTAACAACAATTTTGATAATTGGAGAGAAACAAGATAAAGATATATATTTTTATAGTGTTTCATGAACATAAAAGTAAATGAGTGAAACGAATGGACTTAATCAAAAGGTGCACAAAAATTTCATTAATCTTGCCAATTTGAAAGTACAACAAAGCTTATAAGTAAAAACAAATTCAACGCAAAGGGAATATAATTAAAAATGCTGAAATGAACAAAATACAACCAACTTTGGCGAATTGATTTCAGAAGATTTCAGTTTTCAGGTCCAAGCGGAGGAACACTTTCGTCACCGTTCATTTGTTCCTTGTGATACAGAATCATGAGAGGCCTGGAAAGTCTTTTTCCGTTTTCTTCAAGAGTCGAGGTAATGATATTTGACATACCTTCTTGAGGTTGCAGTGTTTTCAGCATGCTTAGCAGTCTCGCTTCGAACTCTTTGCGTTCTTCAATGGGATGCCCCATTGTCCCAGTATGGAATTGACATTCAATCTCTGGACGATCTTCTTCAAGAATCAGTTCTTTGTCATAGATCATCCTTTGCACAGTAGATTCTAAGGCTCGGCAACCATCCAAGTCATGCCCTTCAGCTCCTTTATGGAATTTACAAATCAGGTTTGGATCGTGCCAAGGTCTTGGCACAAGGTTGAGAAGTCGAGGAATTATCAACTTGTTTTGCTTCAACAGTGGGAAGAGCTTGCTCAAAGGAACAATAATAGGCTCGAAGTTGACAGGGTACTTTCTCTTGTTTTGAGAACTTTGAGGACAAACAACCGTAGGAGGCTGGAACACCCTTTTGGTAGACACCTGATGACTACGATATTCTGCTGTAAGACCAAGATCAAATGCTGGCTGGTACGGAGTTTCCCTAAAGGCAGATTCTTGGCATGGGAGAACCACATGAGATGGCAAAGGATTGTTGATTTGAATTCCTTGAGGCGTGAACGAGAACTTCTTAGAGTCTAACAGATTCTGAACCTTACTCGGGAGCACCTTACAGTCTTCAGTTGAATGCCCCTGTGCCCTAGTATGGTAGTCACATCGGGCATTGGCGTCAAAGCCTGGTGGGTACGGAAATGGTATTGGCTTTAATTCTTTTGGTACTATCAATCCTCCTTTGATCAAAAATGGTAACATCTTACTGTATGTCATTGGTAGTGGAGAGAAATTCCTTTCTGGTTTTCTTGGCCTTTGTCGTGCATGTCGATGCGGCTGACGGCGGTCTGACCCTTGATACTGAGGAGGTCCTTGAGTTAAAGGAACTACAAGAGACGATGAACTAACAACTTCTCTTGGAGTAATAGGGTAAGCATACGCCTCTTTCTTCATTAGAGCTTGCAAAGTTTCTAGAACCCAATTCATCTGGCATTTGAGGATTCCAACTTCCTCTTTCAAGTCTTCTTGGTTCTTTAGAATTTCACTCATTGTTGCCATTTGTATTGAATAAGTGTTGGGTATCCTTCAGACACAGAGGAAGATACGCAAGACTGAGAAATGCGAATGTGATGCGAATGCGCATGAAATGGAAATGTAAGCCAAGTGGTTTTAAGGAACTTAAAGGCAAGTTACGAATTTTTTTTTTGGAAAAACTGAAGAAGTTTTTATTTTTAAGATCCAAGCTCTGTTGATCTTTTGAAAAGGAAAAGAATGTCTGAATTCCTTGAAACCAACAATGGATTCAATGAGATGTATGCAATGCACAAACACAGGTACACATAAACACAGGCATATGTACATACAACGAAGCACACAAGTCTTAGGTTTAGAGGTCTCATGAATAGAGCCATGGTCTACCCATCCCAACAAGGTGTGGACTATAGGTTCATCAACTGTAGAATAGGATTCTAAAAGTTCTCAGAGTCTACGTAAATCCTTCGGATATTATCGGCCTGCATGACTACTCACGCGGGTTAATAATATTCTCAAGATAAACTCGTCTGAGTGTAGTATCCCATAACAATTACTCAGTACTTACTCTCTCATAGCCACCGCACTATATCCTAAAAGGCTAAGTGGGGTGAAGGTAACTACGGTCCTCAGAATACCTGGCTCCCAATTGAAAAAGTAATATCAATATGACTGCTCATAACAGACATCAACAATCCCAAAGGGCCTCATGTGAGTGTGGTCATCATATGACATAGATTCTTAGGACTACTCCCAACAACCGACTACTGATTACACCACAATCCTATCATATATGTGCTCTCGTGTCCGGGTTAGGACTTTATCTCACCACTCAATAGCACCCTGCACAACGAAGAACCCAAGCAGACAGATATACAGATATGTACATATATACAGGCAAGTAAAAACACACACAACATAAACACAACAAGGTGGGCTTAACCGTCAAATTGTATTCCCCAGTGAAGTCGCCATTTCTATTGCAGTGAGAATCGGATAACAAGCTATTAATTAACTTACATCGCAAAACTTTGAAATCACCACCGACTTTGATTTATCCAAAGGAAAGGTTCATGATCGAGAAAACCTAAAGGGGGGAGATCTAAGGTTCGGGGGTTGGTTATACTAAGGGAAGGTATTAGCTCCCTTAATATCTATAGTACTCTACAGGAACCTCTTGTTTAGTTTGTGTTATGTTATGTTTGCTTGCCAAAGGAAATCTGTTAATGCTAAAGGTAAGGACCTAAGGGTATATACACTAAGTTTGCTCGCCAAGACGTCGCATCTTGTGCCTACGCATCTGACTAAAGAATCAGAGCAACCGTAGTTCACCTAGATAAGGGTGATTTTGAGGAACCATTGACTATGGTCAAAGTTCCAAGGGGAAATGATTTGTGAGCTCATTTTAGAGTTTAAGAAAACTCTCTAAGTCTAAGTTATGATGGGGAAAAAATGGATACTCAACATGGCGAGTATCACATAGAGTTTAAGAACTTCATCCTATTTCTAAGTTATGATTCAATGGCTCTTATGAGGCCAAGAATAGAGGAAGGCTCTTATGATGCCAAGGTGGTATGATTTGTTTATTGACTTATGAGTCAACTGAGGAGGAATTCCCTTTGGAATCGGGGAAACAACAGTTTTATGTAACAAGAAGTTTATAACGGATATTTACATGAAGATGTGGTATTGAATAATAAGGCACTCAGTTGAGTAAGGTTTATAATATCATACAAGATTAAAACCAAACATTTGACATTGTATAAACAAGATATCGTGATCAAGAATCAAGGACAAGCAAGAAATGTAACAAAACCCTAAAAAAGATCATTACACCTCCCTCACGAGTAAGTGCCTTAAATTTAAATATTTTCAATAATCTCTTTTTATAGTCAAAAAGTAAATTCCTTTAAGAACATTTAGCAAAAAGAATGAGTGGAAAAGAGTAAAAAATGATTGAGTCATGCAAGTTTGAAATTTGTGCGTAAACCATAGAAATTCAAGGCAACATGTCATAAAAATAAAGAGAGAAGTCCCCCATGGGTGTTGAACCCAAGACATCACGCATAGAACCCAAAAGTCTTACCAACCAAGCTAATGCGCACGTGTTATTAAATATAGAAGCAACAAGTCTATATGTGAAACAAAATCAATTTAGAAAATTAAAATAAAAGAACTGGGGCGAGGGGGATTCGAACCCCAGTCCTTGTAGTCATTGAGCGTGTGTTCTTACCACTGGGGTAGATATACATCCGTTGTATATGACACCCCCAATCACATATAAGCCATCAAGCAAAAATGAGAAAATGCCAAAAAGGGAACCCAGTTGTGTAAAGGAATTCTCAGGAAAAAGGACCACATAAAAAAAAGATCACGTGCAAGCATTAAAACTTTATCAATCGGTCAATGATGTTAAAATGACAAAAGGACAAAACCAACCCTTTACCAATCATGCGCTGCCAACTCCTCTCCTCTCATGCAAACGTGCAACTAAGAAACAAAGCCAGCGGGAATTACCAGAATGAGAAACACAGCGCACTTCTATTTTTCATACTCATACAAATGAAAAAAAGAACTGAAGCTATCATGAATAAATTGGAACACACCAAGGCAAACATTCATCTTGCTCAATCCATCCCCAGTTCAGTTCACAATCAAATATCATGAATCAAAACACCATCCTAATGCTTCCACATAATAGAACAACCATGAGGACTCATTTACTCATAACAATACGTGAACAGGGGAAATAGGCAAACGAAAATTCAAGTGTTAGGGCTGAAATGATGCCTCCCTGAGACTAGGATGTCAACACAAATCCAAACTTAAACTCATGCTATTAACTTAAAGTAATGTGAATACAATATACGAACAGAACAACAACATTTTAAATCAGACAAACTGAACATGCGAGCATAAAATCATGAAGGTTGCGAGAGGGAGTTTACCAAGTGGAGGCAAGTCCACTGCTTCTTCAGTCTTTGGAGCTTTGGACTTTAACCAAGCTCACCTTCCCCTTGGATCTATGATTATTCGAGACCTTTAAACCAGAAGTGCAAAATCGTTCCTCCTCTTGACTACTCGCGAATCCTCTCTCTTGGTGTGTTGAAGTGAAAAATAATGTTCTGATGGTTTTTATGATGTGGATGATTTGTGTTTTACTAGTAGGTATTATGGTCTAGATGCACCAGCCTTGTGAGTAGGGAAGATGGAGAGGTTTTGAAGTGGTTGTTGTTCTGATCCTTAGTGATTGGTGTTGTTTGTGTGGCTGCACCAAGAGAGAGTGTAATGAGAGAGTGAATGTTTCTTGTTCTGATAACTGGTGTTTCTAAGGAGAAAGCATGAGCGATGGCATGGGATGGTGCCGATATGTGTTGGTTCTGGGTATTTTCGTGTGTGGTATTATTTATGATTGTGTGTTGAATGCTTGGCAATCATGGTTGTTTTGGTTCTTATTATGTGGTGTTGGTGGATGAATTTTTACGTGGAGGTAGTTATGGTGCTGCTCTGATGTTTTTTTTCTTTTGATGCTTGATGCGTGCTTTTATTGTTAGAGTTGCACAACGAGGGATAGTGAGAGCATGCAGTGTCTTGTTCTCACATCCTTTCCTTAAGGCAGTGTGTAGTGTTGTTTGGTTTTTTTTGCTGTTTCATGCAAAAGGGACATGAATAAGAGGGCATGTGATGGCATACTTCTGATATGCTTTTGTTCTTATTGTTGATGTCCTTTGGAGTGAAGTTTCATCTATACTTATATGAGAAATAGGGAAAGGTAGAGGTATGGACCCAAAATACAACTTGCCAAGATCCACCGTTTGCTTTCCATCGTGTGAGCTGTCTTTTGGATGCAAAAGTCCTCAAGTTCTGATATGGTTAGGTCTGATATTGTGGATTTATGGGATTGGTTCAATGCTTAAGGAAAGTAGGAAAAGAAATAGCCATGCTTTGTGTAAAGTTTCTCTCACATCAAGTCCACTTGCACCAAGTTGAATAAGACTAGGTTATTTTAATGATACCACTTGTGTAAATCGTGGCAGAGGATTCAAATTGTGTGAAGTTGGTCTCTAAATATTAGAAAAGTGCAAGTTTTGGTGAAATTCTGATTTTCTAAGTGTAAGGAAAAATGCCAACCTACTCACTTTAGTGCACCATAACTTGATAACCATGTATCCAAATTGTGAGATTTTTTATCCTTTACAAAATAAGTATTTGATAGAACAAATTTCATGTGGAAGAGATCTTGAAATGAGGCTTGGAATAGAGTGAAAATCGTCCATGAAGTCATGTGCACATAGCTGCCAAAAAGACTTAGAAAAAATTTCTAAGTTATGGAAATTTTACAACTTGAAACCCCTAACTTTAACACATCATAACTTGAGATTGGCTTACTCAAATGAGGAGTTCCACACATCCTTAGAAAGCTAGAAGAACAAGGAACAATTTTCATGTCCAAAGATTTTTTATTTAAAGCTTGTAACTAGGTGAAAATTTGGGTTAAAGTCAGGTGGTTTTTAAGGCAAAAAGTGCTGAAATTTCTCTAAGTCTTTGGGCAGTTTAGCTTCCAAGTCTCATAACTCACAAACGATACATTTTTTTGGAGAAAAGTCAAATTTAACACTTTGAATATTTTGATAAGAGCTTCCATATAGGCTTTTAGTCACTTAATTTGGATGTGTGGTTTGGAATTTATGACCATTTCAATTTGGCACAAGAGGGGAAATTTCCATATTTGAAAAGTTTCATGAACTAATCCTTGCTTCCTTTACAAGAAAACTCTTGAGACTTGATCTCTCATTTCTTAAATCATCAATGAGGCATATTATGATGGGTTGAGGCCTTGGATGTTTCATTTTGGATCAAAATCTCAAGGATTAGGGTTTCAATCATAACCCTAATTTCAACTGTGAATGCACTAGGATAATCTCTTATGATCTTGCTTCTGCCATCACATCTAAAGCTCATAGATGGTCCTTAGGGATGTTTATTATCACATGGAGTCATGTCCTGGGGTTTGAGGACAACTCTTGATCAAAATCAAAGCCAGTAATCCACTAGTCTTGACAGAAAACCTAATTTGGAGACAGGGTGAAACTGTGGCTTAAACTAATCATGATGAGAGCCAGGTGACCTTAAATTCTTGTTGAGTGAGACCTCTTTGATGTAGGTAACTCCAATTGTTAATGAACCAAGTAGAACTTGACCAAACATGACAAAATTCATCAGTGATTCCTTAGGTTAAAACCCTAATTCAACAGCTTGGGGTCTGGTGATCTTTGTTGATTTGACTTGATTCAAAGTCTTGAGATCTTGGTACCAATCAAATGGTGAATCTTTGTGATGATTGAATGAAGCTATAGAATACCTTAGGAGGCATTGAATTTCTCTGGGTAAACCCTAATTTGGAACATAAGAGAAACAAACTACAAGATATGGGTTAGTTAAATAGTGCACATATGATTGATCCTAAATGTCTATGCAAGATGTTATGACATCTAAGAGGTAAAATTTGGGGTACAACAACAAGTTCCAACAACACTCCGGAGTCCTCGTGGTCGCTCAACCATTATTCTACCTATCACATACATAGTATTAGGTTGATCAGGCCCAACACTACATAGTATGATATTAAGAGTCATGCTGGAAAGACACACTTAAGAGGCAGGAATAGATTTACTTATGATGTTTCAAGGCTAGGTCGAGGACACGACCTGCTCTGATACCAACTGTAACGCCCTGTATAATATATATCTAGAATAATACAATACAAGCATTTTATTTGGTACTGACATCATCATAAGTGCCAAATTGCGTAATTCACATACTTGACCATTTCTAAAACATGCATACAATCTATGGTACAAGATATGGAAATTAGCCAAACCAATAAAAAACTAATATCAATATACAATATCCTTATTGTATACAATAGATTACACAGCGGAAAAACTAAAACCAAGCTTCTCTTGAAACATCCAAGCTTAGCTCCACCTGTAAATCGTACCTGCAAATACCTCCTGAAAAAAATCAACAGTAGTGGGGTGAGATACATCAAATCTCAGTGAGTTCCCTATCTTATAGATTCTCATGGCTTTATAGGGTTCTAGCCAAATCCTAACTCAAGTTAAGGGGAAGGTAAAATGACATTGAGTACACAAACTCACACTATAAGGGAATATGTCATTGAGTCTATTAACTCAAAAGTTTATCACTAATCGATAACCGTACCAAGGCATCCCTCTTGCCCGTCCGCTTCTACGTCTAGAAATCGACCTGTGTCCTGGATTCTTGTAGTTACTTGGCATACAAAATGGATTCGGAAATAAGGGACATATTATTACCTTAATTCATCACTTCACAAGACCCGTACACCGTCACAAGTCTCTACCCGTAGGTTCCATTCGTACTATACGCGGGAATCAAACCTGCCAAGTAATTCTGCCTGCATTTCAGAGGAGCTCGAGACTCATGAATGCCTCTCAAGGGCGATGGTTACGATTACGTGATCAAATGCACAACGTGATTGCATTCGACAATCACAGGGCCACATTAGCCTTTAGGCCTTTCATGCCTTTAACAATAAAACATAACAATTACACATGTTCCATACTAGTGTCTTATTTTTTCTATATCATTCGGTAATGGACACATGCCTCGGCCTCTCATGCACGAGCGTAGTCATTCTGGTATACATCAATTTCCTAGCCGTTACTAGGTTCCACTATCTTAACCTATGCCATTTGTTTTGGGGTAAAGCTTCCTCACTTTACCTAATTCATATTTTAACATGCATATTCTTTTAATCAGGTTAAACATTAATATTAGGCAAAGCATATTAAAATTTCACATTTTGAATTACATATAATAATTCCATCACAAGTTATACAAAAGCATATTACAAATGTATAGTAGAATCACATATAATGATTCATCACATAAATATCACTTTCGGGTTCCCTCCGATTCATTTAATCGGGTTGTTGTACCCCAAATTTTACCCTCATTTTTCTGCTAGTTGATGTTTTATTTACTGTTCTCTATTTTAACTTAATATTTATTTCAATATCTTTATCTGTCTTTATTTTAATTTATATCCAATATGGCATTTTTATTTCATATATATTTAATCTTAGTTTAACTTTATTTCAAAAATTAATTTAGATAATTAGATTAATTATTCTTTTTGTTTTACTAATTTTGATTTAGAATATTAATTAGTTTATTATTGTCCGTTACCTCATGCCACTATGCTTCTTCCTCCTGCTCTGCAACATCAACGTAAACCTGCGCAAACCGTACGCTCCATCTGCAGTGAAAAAGACAACACAACAACGATCATAAATTCAAAAATTAAAATTGAGGAAACAAGTTCTTGTAGGAGGGAGAAGTTACAACAATAAAAAGGGGGGGGGGGGGGAGAACCACGCAGCGGGGACGGGGGGAAAAACGGCCAAAACAACCTTCAACGTAAAACCCTCTGGTTCTGAAACAACAGCAAAAAAACCCATCTCCCTGCGATCAACACACACAAACTCTATTGTAGGCAGCTTCCCCATGACAACTCTCTTATCTCTGACCAACTCATAGCGCTTATGTCCACCCTTCCTTTTTTTTCATGCAACAATAACAACAATCCTCTCTAAACTTCATCCATCCGATGTGAATAACCACAAACAACACAAGGCCACAACACACTTATTCCTTCCTCAAACAAACTCCTTCACACCCTTTGTTTGTTCTGTTTGCGGCTGCAACGCTTCAATAATGAGGATGATATCACCACATTCCGTCTCACCACCATTCAAGCAAACAGAACACACAACACCTTTCAAACACTTCAACAAAACTCTAACAAAGTATCATCATGTCTCATCGTAACATGCTTCCTGAGAATGAAAGTTTTTGTTCTGTTTCTTTTGACCAATCAACAACATAACCTGTTTCTTTCAACTTTTCCCTCTATCACAAAAGCTCTAACCTCTGCTACTGTCAACAACAATACAAGCCATTTCTCACACGAACCTCCAAGAACAACGCGCACTGAGCCATAACCATACTACTCCACCTTCATCATGTAGTACAAGGTTTTTACCCAATCCACCTTCAAAGATCACCTTCCAAACTACATTAATCATCCACCAATTTTCTCAAAGGCCAAGACTCTCCCCTCATGTCGTGAACCACACACCTCGTCGCCACCACAGTATTACACTTGAATCCCTTGAAAATAAGAGTTTCTTTTCCACCTCACCCTAACAGACTCAATCCACTAATTCAAATTCCCCGGTTTACAAAACCAGTCAAGAATTCAAAGTACAGAAAGAGCATTTCCTAATTCCTCGACCCAGCACCTTCATCTCTCCGAGCCCGTTCTTCGAAACCTCTTCAAACCTCTCTCCGACTCTGTCTATTCACCAAACTCCAAACCACAACAACTTCCTCTTCTCCTTCACTCAACCTAACACTTGTCATCACTATTCCTTCAACTCCAAAACTACCTTCGATTCAACATCAATCTAATTCATTAGACCGACCATACAAGCCCAATTCGTTTCATAGAAAGTGGAGAAGAAGAAGTTAAACAAATCAAACCCATGACAATTCAGAAGAAGTAGAAGAAAGGCTTAGTGTGGTCAAAGAAGGAGAGTAAAGTTACAGAATCTTACCTTGGATTTCATCGCACCGGTAGTCGCCGGTAGGTATTTGTTTTATACTTTTCACATTTATGTTGCGTTTTGATGTTCTTTGATTCACTGCAAGGATTCCGTTTGGACTTGTTTATGTTGAGTTTTATTGAACCAAAATATCGCTGAAGAAATGCAAACCAACCTCACTTCATACTTCTCCTCCAATCAAACCTCTGTAACTGTCCGCCGTAGAAATGAAACACAGCCGCGATTTTAAGACGGAGAGGATCCGAGAGAGAGTGAGACAGACGAGGGAAATCGTGAGAATGAGTAAGATACTGATGAGGCAGATGGAGAGAATAAGGTTTGAAGATGATTCGCTTTGAGTATTGTTGAGCGTGGTTTCAGAGTTTGTGAGGATTGAATCCTTTGACCCGACCCGCCTGCAAACCCAACGCCCCATTCCTGCTTGGGCTCACCAATCATCCTTGGCCCATGCTCATTTCTTCTATCGGCACCCATTCGTTTGGCTTCTAAGGAGACAAATGATTCATGTCTTTAGTTAATTCATTAATTTAGTTTTTATTTTTAGTTAATAAATAAGTTTTAGCTAGATTAATACCTGGTTTCTAGTTATTTTTTAGGTAGAAATTAGCAAAATAGTTTTAATTAGATTTAAAATTAATTTATTAATTAGTTTTAAGTAAAACTTAGTAAACTAGTTTCTATGTAGATTTTGATTTAGAATTTTCAAAACTTTAGTTTTACTAAGTTTTATATAAAATTTTGAACTTTAGTTGTTGTTAAATCTTTGATTAACTTTTTTTGAAATGGTCTTTGATTTGGTTCTTGAGGAAATTATTGATTGATCCTTTCCCTTGTCAGTTTGAGATTTGATGATACTTCTTGACATCACAATGTTATCCATAAATTGTTGATAAGTTTTTTGGTATTCTATTGTTCGTCTTCGATTGTTATCTTGTGTTCCTTATGTTTGTCTTCCTTAAGATTGAAACATATTGATATGTCTTTATAACGATCATGTCCACTTTTATCCATGCTTATCTATGAAATGCTTTTTTGCCATATTCATGCTATTGTTGTTATCTTCTCTTTAGTATCTTATCAATATCTTTAATATCTTATAACTGTTACCTTTCCCCCATTCCAAAGGAAGGTTAAACAAGTTGACTCCTAATTCATTAGCCCCCGCCTTAACTTAAGTAACGTCTTAGGAGAAACTTCATTTCTTGGCCTTATTAGAGCCATAGAAATCACAACGAGCCTTAGGAGAGAGTTCTTAAACTCTTAGTGATATTCATCCTAATGAATACTCACTTTCCCTACTGACTAAAACATAACATAGGTCCATTACAACTAGATTTAGAGAGTTCTTAAACACTACAATGAGCTTTTACTCATTTCCCCTCTGATTATTGACCATAGTCAACCATTCAGTAGAAGTAGAACTACGCATACTTTGATTCTACACCCGAGGATACGTAGGCGCAAAGTGAGATTCTTTGTCGAGTATACTTAGATACTAACCCCTAGGGTTTCAACCTTTAGCATAAAACCTTTAGAAAAAATACGATAACATTAAAACAAGAGGTTCCCGTAGAGTACTACGGACGTTTAGGGTGCTAATACCTTCCCTAGGCGTAACCAACCCCCGAACCTTAGATCTCTTCCCTTTAGGTTTTTCTAACGATCTTGAACCTTTCCTTTGGATAAATCAAAGTCGGTTGTAAAAGAAAATGATGCAAGTTAACAAATAGCTTGTTATCCGATTTTCACCGCAACAGAAATGGCGACTTCACTGGGGACAAGTTAGACCTATTGCTGGTCCTTTCCTAAGAGGGTTAAGCCTATATTGTTTTTATGTTATTCATGTTTGCTTATTTACTTGTATATGCTTATATATGTCATATTTGCTTATATACCTGTATATTTGTTCTTGATTGACATTTTTTCTGTTTGATTTGGGTTGACATGATATCTATGAGTGAGATAAATCCTATACCCGGATTTGAGCATACACTTATGATAGGATGATGGTATTCAAGGAGGCTTTGAGGGAGTCGAATCCTGAAAAGTTGAATTGATAACACCATCACTCAGTTGAAGCCCTCTTAAGAGTCTAGTTATGTTGAACGAATTCGTTCGTGAAAGCGTGCTACTCTCGACCTAGGAGCCCGTGATATTGAGAACCGTAGTTAGCAAACCCCACTAAGCCTTTTAGGATGTAGTGCGGAGACCATGATGAAGTCTATTTTTGAATTGGTTGTCACGCGATACTACACTCAGACGAGATCCTCTTGAGAATTTTATCGATTACCAAGTCATCTGGGAAATCCTTAAAATCCGAAAGATGGGTTGCCGACTCTGGGAACTTCTTAGAACCCTGTTCAGCAGATGAAAACCAGTAGTACATACCTATTGGGATGGGTAGACCATGGCTCCATTCATGAGAACCTAAACCTAGGATTTGTATGTTTGTTGTGTGAACATATGTTGTGCCTGTGTGCTTTATGCATCCATACATTCAAGCATTCTTAGCCCTTTGGTTTCGAGGAACTCAAATGTTTGTTTCCTTTTCAAAAATCAATAGAGCTTGGATTTTAAAAAAACAAAAACTCTTCAATTTTCCAAGTTGTTTACAACTTGCCTTTGAGTTCCTTGAAACCATTTGGCTTGCATTAGCATCTCATTTGCATCATAGCATGTGCATTTCCTCTCTGTCTTCGTCTTATGTCGTCCTTTTCCCTTCAGAATTGTCTTTGAATCGTCACCCGAGCCAAACTCGACAAAGGATGTCTGAACAGTACTGTGAAATGAACAGAGTCAACAATGAATTGGGTGAGCTCCGAGGAGGAATAGGGCATATCATGGAAGTTTTGAATGTTATATGAGCAAAGGTGGATACGCAGGTCACCGTAGTCTCAGAAGTCATTGCTACAATTGTAGAACCTCCCGTTACTATTGTGAACCCCACTTTAGGCATGCCTTTTAACTTCATGCGTGCTCCGGCCGTCACTTCTACTCAATAAGCCGCTCCTTTAGTTAATGAGGCTTTCCAAGCTATTCCTACCTTCACTCCAGCAGTATTGCAAGCCTAGATGCACCCAGTTTTTTAGAATCCACATCCGGTTCATGATCAGGTCAATAGGTCCGAAGAAGGGGATAATCGACATAAAAGGTTGGAGGAAAGTGTAGAGACAATGTGGAGGAAATTGGAAGCAATGGAGAGGAGCAATGTATCTAATACTAATGTTAAAGACATGTGCTTAGTCTCAGGCTTGGTAATTCCACCGAAGTTCAAACTACCCAATTTCGACCTATCTCAGGTGCGACCTGTCCTAAGTCACATTTGGTCATGTATTACCGGTGAATGGCTGCATTTATGGATAATGATAAGTTGATGATCCACTGCTTCCAAGATAGTTTGAAGGGGGCTGCTGCAAAGTGGTATTTGACTTTGGACCACTCTAAGATCCAATGCTTTCAAGATGTATCTGATGCTTTTGTAAAGCATTACAAATATAACATGGACCTGGCGCCAGATCGTAGACAACTACTGAGTATGTCCCAGCGCGATACCGAGTCTTTTAAAGAATATGCACAGAGATGGAGAGAGCTGGCTTCACAGGTAGAGCCACCTTTATCTGAAAAAGAGTTAACTGATTGGTTTGTTGACACGGTGAGACCGGAATTCTATGAAAGGATGATCAGTAGCGTGTCTGCTAATTTTTCCGATATTGTGGCTGTGGGGATTAAAGTAGAGCTTGGTCTGAAGAATGGGAAAATGACCAAGAAAGCTGATAGTTCAAACGACGATGCCAAGAAATCCTTCAAAAGGAAAGGAGAAACCAGTGTAGTAATGACAAACAAACGGACGAAAAATCAGTTCTGGAAACGACAGCAGCAGCAACAGCGTTATTCTGTTCAGCAACCTTATGTGGCCGCCATCGCACCAACATTCAACCACCAAGCTTCTGTTTACATGCCAGTTCCTCAACCATCAGTGTATCAACGAGCGCCCAACGCTCCTGCTTATCGCCAATGGCTCAAGTTTCTCGTCAGAATATTCCAGGCAAAAGAAAGGGTGGAAGGCCTCCGATTCCTCCCATTCCTATGACGTATACAACATTGTATCCTGTTTTGGTGCAACAAGGGTTAATAACTACAAGGTCATCAGGCCCACCTCCTGATCCGCTTCCACCTTCTTATAATCCCAATGCTCATTGTGCATTCCATGAAGGTGCACCAGGCCACAATTTAGAAGGTTGTTTTGCTTTGAAGCATATTGTGAAGGACTTAGTGGAGAGAAACATTTTGTCTTTCGACGGCTCACAGCCTAATATCAAGAACAATCCTTACCCGCTCACGAGATAAGTAAAGGATGTATCAAGACAAAGAGGGATTAGGTGCCTGTGTTTGAGCTCCTTTTTGATTTTCTGTATTTGATTCCCTAAAGGCTGCAATCTTTTGGTTGTTTCAGCAAATTTATCGTATTTCCTTTGCACTTTGAATTTGTATTTGCTTATAAGCTTTGTTGTACTTTCAAATTGGCAAGGTTAATGAAATGTTTGTGCATCTTTTAGATTAAATCCATTCGTTTCACTCATTTACTGTTATTTTCAAAAAGATATTTACCTTGTTTCACTCCCTTTATTCAACTATGTGTTTAAACAAAGATTGGGGAGGATGATGAAAACCTCATGTTCATAATTGCTGTGATATGATTTCAATTAAACCTCGCCGAGGATGTAAGGCATTGTTTCAATTCATCCCTCGTTAGCCCTTCGAACCTAGAAGTAGGAGTTTTTTTTCCTTATACAAAATAACCTTAAATCTCAACCTTGGGGGCAGGGTAGTTCTTAGTTTAACTCGGTTATGCATTCAAACACGAGCGCTGCATATAAGGCGCCAGTCAGCTTTCAAATCAAGTGACTTCCTACTTTTGGAGATTTGAACGTATATTTTGAGTTAACTGAGCGTCGGATTGGAATTCATCCCTTGTTTCATAAACCATGAACCATACCACATTACAACCCCTAAAAGACCTAATTGAGGTAAGGTTGTTTTGAAAAGCATACCACAGCAAGGTTGAGTAACCTGACTCCTAATAATCTTTGGTACTCGCGTGTGTTGGTAACTTCCTTAATGACTAGACCCACCATTGTTTTTGACTATTTAATCATTTCACTGTGCGTTTTTTATCAAAGCTTTGTTTTCAAACTTTGCATTAAATTTTGCCAATTTTTTTGATGAATGATACTTGTTTGCAAAAACAATTCAATATCAAAGGAATCCCAACAAATACATCCAGCTAGGGGTTTCGACTTGATAAAGGAAACTCAGTCAGGGGCAACCCAGTGGAAGGATTTGCCAATCTACCGAATCAGGGGCAGAACTCGTCAAAGTTAAAAATATTGGGGCAAGTCTCCCTGAGGTCATCTTATGACAAGTATGGACTCCAGTGACCTGTCGCCAGGGGCAAGTTTTGTTCCCCCAGTCGTTTCTACTACAGTTTGAGTATTACGAATACAGTTGAACTAGGATAATCATGTCTAAGTTCATTTCTTTTCAAAACTTTGAAGACATTGAAGCATCTGGTATATCAATTCTTCTGTAAAATCCTTTTGATGACTTACCCGCACCTATCAGTTAATCAGAGGCAGTTAAGTTGAGATTCGGTAAATCTCTAAAAGGCCAATCAGTCTGAAGCAAGTTCCAAGGCTTTGTTGTGCAAACGCCGTTAATCTGGAGCAGTTACGTCAAGATCTCTCCAAGAGTTTGAAGATATTGAAACACCCTGTATGCCAATTCTTCTATAAAATCCTCTTGATATCGTATAGACCGTATAGCCTGGGGCAGATAAGATTTGAAGATGATCATTATGCCAGTATCCTTTGCTAGCTCCCCAATAAGATGTTACTTCAGCTAATATTGACAAATTCTCCATGGATTCTCCTCCAACAAAGAGATCAAGCTCATGATGGCAATCCTCATGATGTTATACCTCAGGTGGAATACTCTTTTCACCAGCGAAGTTGTTGATTCTTCTTCATCACCAGTATTGGTCCAGCCCTTTGAGTTTGGCTGGGTATCCTTGTCAAGACGTTTTCTTCGTCTCCAGTCTCGCTTGTCTGTTTTGTCAGCATAAGCATAAGCATGGCATAAGCACTCATATGCATAACATCTTTGCATTTCTGCTTCTTTGTCTGGTGTTTACCTATTTTGGTTCACTTTGGTGTTTGTCTCCCCAAGTGACTGGGTTTGTTTATTCTCTCCAATAGAAAGTCGGCCCTAGGCATAAAGTGCCCATTCTTTTCTGAATTCCCTACAAAGTTTTATCCTCGTGGATGATGGTTGGTTTAGTTATCTTTTCCACATGTGGATAAGATAAATTCCCATTTGAGTTCTTTCCTCAATTGGAGTCTTGTTTGACCGTTTCTTTCTAGTTTGTTCCTAGATTGAACTTTGGTCCCTGGCAGGTGTGATTTTTCAAACCTATCTTTGAACGTGCATTTATTTTGCACCGTTTCTCGCAAGAAACATCTTTTACAAGATCCTCATTAAAGACATAATTATTTCTCCAACAGTATCGTGATATCATCATATCTTTGAAGCAGCAATCTCTTGAAGAAGCTTGGCAGTCTCTTATAAGCAGCTTATCTATCTCTGGTACTATTCAACCTCTTCGCAACCGTAATTTGGTATTCCCCAGGAAGCCTTATCTTCAGTTATGCAACTCCGGTACTAACCTATCAGATTCTATACCTTTATTGGGGCCAATTTCTTGGTTCTATCTCCAATAAGGTTTCTTTTTCCAAAGTGCCAACCGGTCATGGTTGAACCTGTTGTTCCATCACTTTGGATGTCTTTTCCCAGTGAAGACCGTTTTTCGGTTCAACCTTCATTGCGGATTTTTTCTAGAATGTCATCTAGTCGCGTTTAACCTTGATGATCAATCATTCTAGATACTTTGTTTGAGCCCATTTTTTGGTTCTATCTCCAACAAGGTTACGTCTAAAGAGCCAACCGGTCATACTTGAACCTGTTGTTCCATCACTTTAGAGGTGTTTTTAGGATGTCATTTAGTCATGTTTTGACTTGATGATCAATCATCCTAGATACTTTATTGGGGTCCATTTCTTGGTTCAATCTCCAATAAGGTTCTTCGTTTTCCAAAGTGCCAACCGGTCATACTTGAACCTGTTGTTCCATCACTTTGGATGTCTTTTCCCAGTGAAGACCGTTTTTCGGTTCAACCTTCATTGCGGATCCTTTCTAGAATGTCATCTAGCCTTGATGATCAATCATTCTAGATACCTTTATTGGAGCCCATTTCTCGGTTCTATCTCCAATGAGGTTACCTTTCTGGCTCCTACCGGTTTTCCTTCATGAAGCAGATTATGTGTTATCTCAACCAACTCCTATTTGAGTACCAGAGTCTATTCTTGACTCATTAACCATGTTCTCATTTAAACCGCAGCTCTTTATGGAGGAGTCCCCAGAGAAGTCAGCTATTAGACGACATAATTCTTAGTCACTAGAATTGTTATTGGTCTTTGAATACAATAACTTCGTCATTTTCATCTGTTTCTTGGAAGCGGAAAAGTTTTAAGAAAACACAAAGATGAACTAAGTTTTACTCTAGTATCAAGATGTTTTATGGAATCAAGATGGTACAAGAAGAATTAGTAGTACTGTATTTTTTGGCATGGATCTGCCATCTCCAGAGAAAAGAAGATTGCCCCGGTTATCCTTGATGTTTTAGTTTCAGGGTGTTGGCTTATGTTATCCTTTTTTCTTTCCTGTTTTGCGTTGTTCGTGTCATTTCTAGTATATAGCTAAGCATATGCATCATACCCTAGCATCTTTGCATCGTTGTGCTTTGTTTTGCTTGTGGTCTTTTGTTTGTGCCTGTCTTTATTTCCCCAGTGAAGTAAAGACATTCCCGGTTTGCTTTGTATCGTGCTTGTTCGGTCTTAACCTTTGCGCGCCAAATTTGAATCTTTAAACCTTTTGCTGTTCCCCAAGAAGTTTAACATTAAAGGTTTTGTAAAACTGTGTTCTCGTTTGAATCGTGTCAAACTTGAACTTAGACTTTGTTTGAATCGTGTCAAGCATTGTATCGTGTTTTAAAACTTGTTCTTGTTTGAATCGTGTCAAACCTGAACAGAGTCTTTGTTCGAATCGTGTCGGACACTGCCTCTTGTTTTAAAACTGTTCTCGTTTGAATCGTGCCAAACTTGAACTTGGACTTTGTTTGAATCGTGTCAAGCACTGTCTTCTTGTTTTAAAACCGTTCTTGTTCGAATCGTGTCGGACATTGAACCCTTACCTTGGATTTTTGAAAACTTGCTTTAAGCTAAGCTTCTTGGAACAAATTTCTTCAACCTTATAAAACTCCAATCTGGTGTGCAGGGTTTGTCTCTGTCTTCCTGGCTTTTCTTGAAGATCCCATTTTGAACTCTTCAGTTTGAGATCCCCATGAAGTCTTTGCTTGGTTGTCTGTCCTTTTGATTGATCCCTAGTGATCAGGTTTTTCTTTCTGGTTTCATACCCAGAAGGGGTGTGTGTTTCATCCCCAGTAGTCTGTCTCCCCGGGTCTTTCCCAGTGAAGATTGTCTGTGGTCTTTTCCCCGGTGTTTCTTTGGAGTCTCCCCGGTGGGTCTTTTTTGTTGGTTAGCTTGTATCCCTAGTGAGGTGTTTCTCATGGATACTAACCTTCGTCCTTCCCAGTGAAGCTCATCTTGTGTTTGCTTCCTGTCTGCCTTTTGGCTCCTTGTCGTGTCTGCATCTTTGCATCTTCTTGGCATCATGTCTGTTGCATTGCATGTGTATGCATCTAAGGGAAAAATTTTCGGTTATCTGTATTTAAATATCTTTCACTTTTGATTCCATGAGGATCTTCATCTCTCATGTCATCCGGTAAAGATATTTAAATAGGGGCAACTGTTGTACCCCAAATTTTACCCTCATTTTTCTGCTAGTTGATGTTTTATTTATTGTTCTCTATTTTAACTTAATATTTATTTCAATATCTTTATCTGTCTTTATTTTAATTTATATCCAATATGGCCTTTTTATTTCATATATATTTAATCTGGGTTTAACTTAATTTCAAAAATTAATTTAGATAATTAGATTAATTATTCTTTTTGTTTTACTAATTTTAATTTAGAATATTAATTAGTTTATTATTTTTATTAATCATATTATTAAAAAGGGAAGTATCATCCATTTATCTTTAACCATAAACCATTTTTCAATTTAATTTCAAAATCCATTCCCAATTTCCTTTTTAATTCAGATAAGGTCATTCCAATTTAAAACCGTAATTATTATCTTTTTTCAAATCAACTTCTATCCAATCTCATCCAAAAAAAAAATCCATTTAAAAAACAATTCAATTGTTCAAAACCAAAATCCAGATTTATTTCTAATTCCCCATTTTAATCCATCACATTTTTCTTTGTCACAAAAATATATTATTACAACCAAAGCCCATTTTCTTAGGCTCACATATTACAACAGTTATACCAAAAAAAACAAGCTTGCATCTCACATACAACTCCAAAAGACCCTGCTACCGTACCAAAACCATTGTCCTCTACCTCATGCCACTATGCTGCTTCCTCCTGCTCTGCAACATCAACGTAAACCTGCGCAAACTGTACGCTCCATCTGCAGTGAAAAAGACAACACAACAACGATCATAAATTCAAAAATTAAAATTGAGGAAACAGGGTCTTGTAAGAGGGAGAAGTTACAACAATAAAAAGGGGGGAGAACCACGCAGCGGGGACGGGGGGAAAAACGGCCAAAACAACCTTCAACGTAAAACCCTCCTAGTTCTGAAACAACAGCAAAAAAAACCATCTCCCTACGATCAACACACACAAACTCTATTGTAGGCAGCTTCCCCATGACAACTCTCTTATCTCTGACCAACTCATAGCGCCTACGTCCACCCTTCCTTTTTTTTTCACGTAACAATAACAACAATCCTCTCTAAACTCCATCCATCTGATGTGAATAACCACAAACAACACAAGGCCATAACACACTTGTTCCTTCCTCAAACAAACTCCTTCACACGCTTTGTTTGTTCTGTTTGCGGCTGCAACGCTTCAATAATGAGGATGATATCACCGCATTTCGTCTCACCACTATTCAAGCAAACAGAACACACAACACCTTTCAAACACTTCAACAAAACTCCAACAAAGTATCATCATGTCTCATCGTAACATGCTTCCTGAGAATGAGAGTTTTTGTTTTGTTTCTTTTGACCAATCAACAACATAACCTGTTTCTTTCAACTTTTCCCTCCATCACAAAAGCTCTAACCTCTGCTACTGTCAACAACAATACAAGCCATTTCTCACACGAACCTCCAAGAAAAACGCGCACATAACCATACTACTCCACCTTCATCATGTAGTACAAGGTTTTTACCCAATCCACCTTCAAAGCTCACCTTCCAAACTACATTAATCATCCACCAATTTTCTCAAAGACCAAGACTCTCCCCTCATGCCGTGAACCACACACCTCATCGCCACCACAACATTACACTTGAATCCCTTGAAAATAAGAGTTTCTTTTCCACCTCACCCTAACAGACTCAATCCACTAATTCAAATTCCCCAGTTTACAAAACCAGTCAAGAATTCAAAGTATAGAAAGAGCATTTCCTAATTCCTCGACCCAGCACCTTCATCTCTCCGAGCCTGTTCTTCGAAACCTCTTCAAACCTCTCTCCGACTCTGTCTATTCACCAAACTCCAAACCAAAACAACTTCCTCGTCTCCTTCGCTCAACCCAACACTTGTCATCACTATTTCTTCAACTCCGAAACTACCTTCGATTCAACATCAATCTAATTCATTAGACCGACCATACAAGCCCAATTCGTTTCAGAGAAAGTGGAGAAGAAGAAGTTCAAACAAATCAAACCCAGGACAATTCAGAAGAAGTAGAAGAAAGGCTTAGTGTGGTCAAAGAAGGAGAGTAAAGTTACAGAATCTTACCTTGGATTTCGTTGCACTGGTAGTCGCCGGTAGGTATTTGTTTTATACTTTTCACATTTATGTTGCGTTTTGATGTTCTTTGATACACTGCAAGGATTCCGTTTGGACTTGTTTATGTTGAGTTTTATTGAACAAATATCTCGCTGAAGAAATGAAAACCAACCTCACTTCATACTTCTCCTCCGATCAAACCACTGTAACCGTCCTCCGTAGAAACGAAACACAGCCGTGATTTTAAGACGGAGAGGATCCGAGAGAGAGTGAGACAGACGAGGGAAATCGTGAGAATGAGTGAGAGACTGATGAGGCAGATGGAGAGAATAAGGTTTGAAGATGATTCGCTTTGAGTATTATTGAGCGTGGTTTCAGAGTTTGTGAGGATTGAATCAATTAGAGAGCAGCCGTTTTGGCTCGTTTAGGGTTTTTATTTGCTGTTTTCTCTTCCTTCCTTTTAAGCCAGCCAAACTGGGTTTGGGTTCTTTGACCCGACCCGCCTGCAAACCCAGCTCCCCATTCTTGCTTGGGCTCACCAATCATTCTTGGCCCATGCTCAATTCTTCTATCGGCACCCTTTCGTTTGGCTTCTAAGGAGACAAATGATTCATGTCCTTAGTTAATTCATTAATTTACTTTTTATTTTTAGTTAATAAATAAGTTTTAGCTAGATTAATAATTGGGTTCTAGTTATTTTTTAGGTAGAAATTAGCAAAATAGTTTTAATTAGATTTCAATTTAATTTATTAATTAGTTTTAAGTAAAACTTAGTAAACTAGTTTCTATGTAGATTTAGATTTAGAATTTTCAAAACTTTAATTTTACTAAGTTTTAGATAAAATTTTGAAATTTAGTTGTAGTTAAATCTTTGATTAACTTTTTTTGAAATGGTCTTTGATTTCGTTCTTGAGGAAATTATTGATTGATCCTTTCCCTTGTCAGTTTGAGATTTGATGATACTTCTTGACATCTCAATGTTATCCATAAATTGTTGATAAGTTTTTTGGTATTCTATTGTTCATCTTCGATTATTATCTTGTGTTCCATATGTTTGTCTTCCTTAAGATTGAAACATATTGATATGTCTTTATAACGATCATGTCCCCTTTTATCCATGCTTATCTATGAAATGCTTTTTTGCCATATTCATTCTATTGTTGTTATCTTCTCTTTAGTATCTTATCAATATCTTTAATATCTTATAACTGTTACCTTTCCCCCATTCCAAAGGAAGGTTAAACAAGTTGACTCCTAAGTCATTAGCCCCCGCCTTAACTTAAGTAACCTCTTAGGAGAAACTCCATTTCTTGGCCTCATCAGAGCCATAGAAATCACAACTAGCCTTAGGAGAGAGTTCTTAAACTCTTAGTGATATTCATCCTAATGAATACTCACTTTCCCTACTGACTAAAACATAACATAGGTCCATTACAACTAGATTTAGAGAGTTCTTAAACTCTACAATGAGCTTGTACTCATTTCCCCTCTGAATATTGACCATAGTCAACCATTCAGTAAAAGTAGAACTACGCATACTCTGATTCTACACCCGAGGATACGTAGGCGCAAAGTGCGATGCTGTGTCGAGTATACTTAGTGTCGCTCCCGGGATTTTCATCCTAGTACAAACGCGAAAGTGGCACCGAAACAGAGTCGCCAGCAAGGTGTATTTATCCCAAGAGAGGGAAAGGAAACACCGCGTAAACCTGAGAGAAAGGAAAAGCATGGTCTTACGACCAAGAGAAATGGGTTCGGGAGTCGGTTACGCGAGAGGAAGGTATTAGCACCCCCTCACGTCCATCGTACCCGATGGGATCCACGCTTGCTTGTCTCGATCAAAGGGTGTAAAGAAAAGATACTGGAAAAGGAACTGGAAGAAAGAAAGGAGAAAGAATGGAACAGGAACGAGAAACAAACGTAGGGAAAATAAAAGAAGTGCTCGCATGGGCCCTACCCCACTGCCTACGTATCTCATCGGGAACATGAGAATCAGAGCGACGTAGTTCCCCTCACCAGGGATGGATTGTTTGTGTCTTTTAGAGAACGGCTTACGTCCTAGCTCAGGTGTTGCAGGCTCGCCGGTCCGAGTGCGTTACCATCTTGCAAGAGAACGAGTAGAAGCGCGTTCGTGCGTTGAGAATGAATGAGATGAGAAAAGAATTCCCGAAGGAAAGACGTTATTGTTTGTTTTTTGTCTTTTAGAAGGAAGTGTTTTGGATTTGTTTGCATACGACAGTGTATCCAAATCTTAGTCATCGGAATGTGTACAATCTCACATTCCAAGATGGAATGGGTAAGAAAGCACACTAAGGGTGAAGAAGACCCTCACACTTAGTTCCAATTATCAAGGTTCAAACACACTAGCATACTTGTGTTTATTAAATGTTTTGTTGATTATGAAGTGAAGAAGTGTTTTTTATTATTTGCACCTTCAACAAGTATTGCATTTAAGTCCCTCATACAAGATCAAATGTTTAACACATTGACCCAAGATGGGCTATATGCTATACATCTTAAGATTACAAGAGAAGACCCCTTATAATCTTTTCTTTATATGAAAGGCCTAAATGCAATAAATGCCTACCTTTATTATATGTTTTGAATTTTCTTTGAGATGAGAAGAGAGACTCAAGAGAAGGATAAAGGAAGAAACTATGGGGGGACTAAGACACACCCTAGTGTTAGCATGCTTGGATATCCTATGGTTAGTGAGGTTTAAGAAACCTAATCCTACAAGAAAGGAAGAGGGAGAAGAAAGAATACAACTTACTTCCAAGATGGAAGCTAAGTTGTTTCTAGGGAGGGAGAAAGAAAGTTATGAAGGCAAAGCATTATTAAATGCTTAAACAATCACAAACTGAATGATTAAAAGATGAAGGAAGAAATTAGAATGTGGAAGCATATCCACATTCAAATGACTTACCATTAGCCCCTGAAAAGGTTAGTATACTTATTTACAAGTAAAGAAAGAACATAGAGTGAACAAATCAAACCCAAACAAATTGACAAACAAAGTAAAATGAGATTGAATTGCTATAAGAGCTTCCCAATCAGAATGTGCATCTCAAAATGCATTCAATAACATCTACATATCAAACACAAACCAAAGGTACACAAACAAAGAATTAAACACCAAGAAGTGCACTATGAAAGAAGTAGAAGGAGAGTGAAAGGGAATGCAAAACAACTATGCAAGAATACTTCATAAGAAGTCATGGTCAGAATATGGTTACCCTAAACATGTTCCTAAATAGGATCTTCAAACATCACTCAAATCATGCACACCAATTCTCAATTCAACAAGAAGCAAAGAAGAAAAGGTGAAGTGATGTGAATGTGGTTCATACTTGTGAAACAAGTGACTTAAGGTGCAAGATAAACATCAAACATGCAAAGATGAAACCCAAATGTCACAATCAGAAGTCAATTAACATGCTATCCTCAAACAAAACCACAACTCATGGCACAAGTGCCTTCATGATCAAACAAACCAAACATGAGGCATGCATTCACAAAATGAACAAGTTAAACTTCATGCTTCAAACAAATAGCAAACATGCTTCAAAAATTATGACTTTCACCAATCAAACACCTTAAACACATGCCATTAACATATCAAGTCCACAAGCAATGAATCAGAACCAAAGTCACTCAACAATTAGGTCAAAGTCTCATGGAAGTTTCATGCATTCATGCTCAAAGCAACACATCAAAAGTCATTCAAAAAAGACTTAAAAATCATCTCATAAATCTCAAACATACCTCAACATATTGTGACCACAATGTAAAAAGAAAGGCATCAAAATCATTTTTTATGATCAAGAACAAAAATGCACAAAATCATATGTCACATTAAGTATGCATACAAATGGAAATTCAAAAGAAATAATGGAACAGGGGCAAAATGGTCATAAAATCAGTAAATAAAAATCATAGAAAATTTCCTAAATGTTTTAAGAATACACATGAATTTTTGTAGAATTTTCCAATATGTTTTGGTATTTTTAAAAATTAGAAATCAAACGTGGAGAAAGAAATAAAAATGAAAAATAAATGCAAAATGCAGGGGGGTATGAACATAGCAATTGGACAGTTCAAAATCATTTGGGCCTTAAAACAGGGAGGTGCGAACAGCATTCTGGCTAAGTCCACTAAGCGCGCAGAACACTCTAACAACCATGCACTTCAGTCAACAATAGTCAATCAATCATCACCATTGATTCAAGTCAGGTCAACACAAAAGTCAAAGTAATTAAATCCAAGGCACACACGTGAAGGACCACACTCCATACCATGCACTACACCACACGCATGTCACTCTGATTAAAAAATAAAACACGTGCAAGGCATGCTTATTTTAATGCGCTGGCACCACTGTGGCCACACGATGATGAAAAATCAACGGACACGATTAAAACACACCAAAACCCTAGCATCCAAGATCACCGGCCGGAGATGACCTCCGGTCACCTTCTCCGGTCACACCTCCACCGTCTGCAACTCACATTTTCTCCAGAAATTCACAAGCCATATACCAAACGAAAGCTAAGCTCATGAGGAACACAAATCCAACAAGAAAATTCATAGATCAAGCATGAATAAGGAGAATCGAAGAGGATAAATTTGCCCTAATTTTCAGTTCTAAGCTCCTAAAGAGCTCTATCAACTAGCCAGCTTCACATAGCTTCTAATAAGCTCAAACAACACATCAACAAGTCAAAACAGGATAAAATCGTGCAATTAAAGTTTGAGAAATTTTGAAACCTGAAATTGGAGAACTCTTGAATCAACAGAAAACCAGAGATGAGAGATTGATCTTGAGCTTCCTAAGAGCAAAATAAATGCTCTGAACCTTTGGATTTTGAAGACAATGAACTGAGATTCCAATTGGAGAAGTTGCTGCTCTCGATAGCTTGCTCTTACTTCAGCTTGTTCTTGATCAGAAGTGCTTGATGATGAACAATTGATGAAGATCAAGGTGAGAACGTGTGAAGAACTCGTGTGAAATCAGAGAGAGAATGGAGAGAACTCTGAGAGAAAAGTGAGAGCAATTTGGGGTGAGAGTGAAAAATGAGAATCCTCCTCTGAAATTGTGAGAGTTTCAGCTTATATATCCAAGGTTAACTCCCAACCAGTTCAGTTAACAGTTAGAACTCTAGTTAAACTGAGTTAGTTAACTGAGTTTGAGTTAACTAACTGAGTTAGGTGGTTAATGGCACGAGTTGGGGAAGTTCTGTTAGAGTGAGGGTGAGGTTCATGGAGTTATGGTGGTGTGTAGGAGAAGGAAAGTGATGTTATGTTGTTTTGATGTAGCAGCAGGAATCTTGTGGTGCAAGTTTCTCACTTCCTCTTTCATGCAAGGCTCAAGCTCGTATGCATAATGTGAAATGTGTTTGGCCAAATGAAGCAAAGAATAGAGCAGCACACATAGGACTTCTGTCATGTACTTGATGTGTGTTTGAACCAAAATTATGCAGCAAATCTTCATTGTGACAGCAAGTGTTTGAGGAGGAATTTCTCACTTGTCAATGAATGAAACAATCCAATGTTGGTGGCATTAGAAAGATGATACATTAGGGAACAATATTGGTGTTGAAAGTGGGTTGAATTGAAGTTTGGAACATGACCAAATGTGGCTTGTAACAGAAGAAACACCAACTGGTGCATGGGCGAGATAATGAGGTTGGTTGGCAAGGCATGCTTGGCATGGATTTTCAGTTGCATTGACCAATCTTTGAGCCATCATAACTCCTTATCCTTTGATCAAATGAAAAATCCATGAACATCAATCTTGAAGATCCAACATAGGGGAACAACTTTGATGTTGCAAGATTTTTCATTTGAAACCTTTAACCATGAGTAATTGATCTACACATCTTGCTCACCAACTGTTTGAGAAAATGACTGCGCGCAGACCTGGCCAAGCTTGGTCAAGACATGGTTTTTGGCCTACTTTCCTCCAACTTTGATTAATCATATCTCCCTCAATTTTTGTCTAATGGAGATGTTATACCCATGGATTTGAAGCTCAAAGCAAGGCCTTTCATTGAGGCAGAGTGGAATTTTCATTTGGTGCTTCAATTTTGAATGGCCTTGGTTCCAATTCTGATGCAAAATGGCCAAAACTTGCTATTTTTAGCAACCCTACTTCATCCAAAAATGGCAACTTTTTACATCTTGATTTTTTCATGATTCCTTTGGAATTTCTTGACCAAATTTTGTACATTGGACATATGTAACATGAATTTCATGAATTTGGCCTTAAAAAGTCAAGGGTTGACTTTTTCCTCTGATTATTTGACTTGGCCCCAAATTCCTTGATTTTTTATCTTTCTTCCAATTGAATCACTTCTAAAACCAATTGAGATGCAATCTTCCACATCCATATACCTAGGGACATATAGGAAATCATGACATCAAATCTTGCCCAAAAAAGCAAAGATTCCCTGATTTAAATGGAAACCCTAATTTTGGCCCCCTCTGGTTAGGAGGTAAAAGTGCAGTCTCCAATTTCAAATTCCTCAGAGTATGTTGTGTATCTTCTTAAAGGATGATGAGATATACCATTTGAGGATGATTTTGGATCAATGAGCTATCTCTTTTGAGGGTTTTCCTTCAGTTTTTGAATCTCTTGCATAGTGAAAGATGTAATGCTTCAATCTCCCATTGAATCTCACTTCCTTGAGTTTTTGGAAGATCAATTGAGATAGTATGAGACATGAGAGACCTCTTGGCTTGCCTAGAGCCAACTTGATTGACCTTTTTATGCTCTGAATGATTCCTTGATTGTCCACCTTCCACCTGATCACATGCCCTAATGGTAAGAAGGATGCCATGCTTCATTTTTCTATGTTGAATGCAATGTAATGTTAATGAGGTGGATATGATATGATAAATGATAATGCCATGCTATGATGCCAAAAGGGGAGAGCAAATTTTGGGGTATTACAGCTGCCCCTATTCAAGCGCTGTAGACCTGAATGCCTGAAAGCGATTGCTTTCGGACTTTCAAGGTATATAGTGATTGAATACCAAATATAACCAAAAATTTGCTCTGGATGATGAAGAAGAAAAGGGATATAAACCCAACGAGACTGCTGGATTGAATCTTCGATGAAACGTCGGAGAGACCTGTCTTTTGAACGACGCCAGACGACTACTGGCTTGCCACGCTGATGGTGGACTTTAATACTGTCTTTTATGCAATTCCAGACGACTACTGGCCTGCCACACTACTGGTGGACTTTGGAAATGTCTTTTATGCAATTCCAGACGACTACTGGCCTGCCACACTACTGGTGGACTTTGCAGCTTCGTGCCACCCGAAGACGGACTTTTGCCAATCCACTGTTGGACTTTTAGAATTTGCCACCCTTAGATGGACCTTTCGCCAATCCACTGTTGGACTTTTGCCACCCGAAGACGGACTTTTGCCAATCCACTGTTGGACTTGTGCCACCCGAAGACGGACTTTTGCCAATCCACTGTTGGACTTTTGCCACCCGAAGACGGACTTTTGCCAATCCACTGTTGGACTTTTGCCACCCGAAGACGGACTTTTGCCAATCCACTGTTGGACCTTTGCCACCCGAAGACGGACTTTTGCCAATCCACTGTTGGACTTTTGCCACCCGAAGACGGACTTTTGCCAATCCACTGTTGGACTTTTAGCTGCTTTGCCACCCGAAGATGGACTTTTGCCAATCCACTGTTGGACTTTTGCCACCCGAAGACGGACTTTTGCCAATCCACTGTTGGACTTTTGCCACCCGAAGACGGACTTTTGCCAATCCACTGTTGGACTTTTGCCACCCGAAGACGGACTTTTGCCAATCCACTGTTGGACTTTTGCCACCCGAAGACGGACTTTTGCCAATCCACTGTTGGACTTTTGGAATATGCAAAATTGCATTACTCTCTGCATCTGTGTCAGACATCTATGCTGACTCTGCTGAGGAGCAAAGACCAATGAAATGACTTGACTTTAGAGGTTCCTGAGAGGATAATATCTCTGCTGGCGAATGGATGAACAATCCGTCTGCTTCGAATTGTCAAGCTTGCCAATAATAAATTGGACTTTAAGATATGAGGGAATGATGACTCTGCCAGGAATTATTCCATCTGTTTGGGGAATAAATTCTGGTCACAGCGATTCCGCTGGGGATGAGAATTTCTTTGCATGGCGTCTTGCTAGGGGAGAAAAGTCATAAAAACTCTGCTTGGGGATCTATCCAATCCAAGACCCTTTGTAGGGGTTATCCACCTTTTGACCCGGCTGGGGAAAGACTGTACCATCCTTGTTGAGGAATAGATTCTGCCGATCTTATAAACCTCTGCGGGGAGAACAACAACTCAGCTGGGGAGTATTGCTGACAAGATTCGATGCTGACCTCTGTGGGGGATCATTACCAGAGACACAATCTTGCTGGGGATCAGGGCTACTCTGCCAGGGATATGCGAATCCTGGTTAGAACATTCCCCTGCAACTTGCTAGGAAAGAGTCCTTAGAGATCTGTTGGGGAAACCCAAAGCAAATCCACAGTAGTCTGCTGAAGAATATGACTGTCAAGCTTAGGATAAGTACCACAATGCACCATGTTAGGCGAGCTTTCCTTTAGACAATTCCGTTGGGGATGACGAGTTTATAACAAACTCTGCTGGAGAAAACTGCTTTAAAGCGTCTCGTGCTGGGGAATGCCTTTTGAGAGGATTTTACAGAAGACCAACTGTCCTCAAACTCTACTGGGGATGATCAACACTTCATGCTGGGGAACCAAACAATTTGTCCCCGAAGAGGATGTCATAAGAGGATTTTACAGAAGATCTAGCCTCTTCAAACTCTTGTGACTTCGCTGGGGATAATGACCATCAGTTTCGGTGTCGACGAGACCACCCTTTTGGGGAACCTGTGACCGTTATCGACACAGAAAAGCTTGTAGCCGTTGGAAGGACTGAATAAGAGAATCGACTTAATAAGATGCCACGGTACCCAGTTGAACTTAATTCACTGATATCGACCCGTTATGCACAATCGTCGACCGAACGATGAACGCCGATCTCCTTACCCATAATTGCCCCAGTCTTTTGCGTGGGGTGATTTATTGCTGGTCTTGTGCTTAAAATCATCTGCACCTGCTACCTGCAACAAAAGAATATGCCCACATGCCCCGAATATTGCGTGGCTAGAATCCACCATCCGGGAGTATTCAACATTTGAAGTAATCTCAAATGTTTTTTCTGCGCATGTTATTGCAAGGCTGTCATGTTTTCAAATGCAATGTTTTATCAAAAATCAGGACGTTTTTGCAAACAAAGCAATAAAACAAAAATAGGAGGCTTTTTACTGAAATTCAATTTATTGACTGAGAGCCCAGAATAGGCAATTACATCTGGAAGCAATCCCTGGAAAGAGGTGATCGCTGAAAATTGAGAAAAGAAACTATCCTAATGGCAATGTGAAAACGGAATTCCACTGAGTTTCCATTCTGTTATGACCAGTATGTCTTCAAAACTCCCCGACCTTGCCTTCTGAGGAATGATCAGACCGATTCCTATCCTTCAGAACGTCAGTTGTTCAAACGGTAATGGGGTACAGATAACTCAAACCGTAGTCATTCGCTTAAATCCCTCTTTTGTGTGGACCGCCCTTTCAGGTTTTCGATCCACCAGGATACCCTTTTTTGCCTAAGTTGCCCTTTCGGGTTTTCAACTTACCGGGTGTACAAATTTTTCAATTATATCCCTAATTTTTGCCCGAACCTTATTCTGTTTTTGGTTCGCCGGGATGCCCTTTTTTGCCTGGATTTTTTTTATTCTTATTATCCAGCGGGTCTATTCATGCGAAGTATTTTTTGACTACGTCCGAGTTGACAGGGGATGGAAAGTCTTCGCCATCCATGGTTGTAAGCAATAAAGCTCCGCCCGAAAAGACCTTTTTAACCACGAATGGACCTTCATAATTAGGAGTCCATTTGCCCCTGTGGTCTGTATTGGGAGGAAGGATCCTTTTGAGTACCACATCTCCGACTTTGTAAACCCGAGGACGCACCTTTTGGTCAAATGCCTGCTTCATTCTGCGCTGGTATAGTTGCCCATGACATACAGCCGCCAATCGCTTTTCCTCAATAAGGCTCAACTGATCAAATCTGGCTCGTACCCATTCAGCTTCATCTAGCTTAACATCCATCATGACTCTGAGGGACGGAATCTCTACTTCAACCGGTAGCACTGCCTCCATACCATATGCAAGTGAGAATGGGGTTGCCCCAGTGGACGTGCGTACCGACGTTCGATACCCATGCAAAGCAAATGGTAACATCTCATGCCAATCTTTGTACGTGACAACCATCTTCTGCACAATCTTCTTGATATTTTTGTTGGCCGCTTCGACCGCGCCATTCATCTTTGGGCGGTACGGAGAAGAATTGTGATGTTCGATTTTGAAGTCCCGGCATAACTCAGCCATCATCTTATTATTCAAATTAGAACCATTATCAGTAATGATTCTTTCGGGAACTCCATATCGGCAAATGATATCCCGTTTTAAGAAACGAGCGACCACTTGTTTTGTAACATTGGCATAGGATGCGGCTTCGACCCATTTGGTGAAGTAATCAATTGCCACTAAGATGAAACGATGACCATTGGAAGCTGTGGGCTCAATCTTTCCGATCATATCAATGCCCCACATGGCAAACGGCCAAGGCGACGACATGATACTCAACGGATTTGGAGGTACATGCACTTTATCTGCGTAGATTTGGCATTTATGGCATTTGCGGGCATATTTGCAACAATCCGACTCCATAGTCAACCAATAATATCCCGACCTTAACAACTTTTTAGCCATTGCATGCCCTCCGGCATGGGTACCGAAAGAGCCTTCGTGCACTTCAATCATCAACAAGTCTGCTTCATGTTTATCCACACATCTAAGCAGGACCGTGTCAAAATTTCTTTTATACAGCACGCCATCTTTGTTCAAGAAGAAACTACCAGCTAACCTTCTCAACGTCTTCCTGTCTTTGGACGATGCCCCGGACGGGTACTCTTGACTTTTCAAGAAACACTTAATGTCATGAAACCATGGCTTGTCATCAGACGTTGCATCGACCGCAAACACAAATGCTGGTCTGTCAAGGCGGGATACCTCAATCTTAGGTACATGGTTCCATCCTTGCACTTTGATCATGGAAGACAAAGTGGCCAAGGCATCAGCGAACCTATTCTCATCTCGAGGAATGTGGTACAGTTTCACTGTTGTGAAAAATGTCAGCAATCTCCTCGTATAATCTCTATATGGCACTAGATTTGCTTGGTGCGTGTACCAACTCCCTTTCACTTGATTGATTACCAAGGCTGAATCACCAAATATATCAAGGGTTTTAATCCGTAGATTAATCGCCTCCTCGATCCCCATTATACAAGCTTCGTACTCTGCTTCATTGTTGGTGCATCCGAAAGTTATTCGGGCAGTGAAAGGCATATGAACACCTTCCGGCGTGATAAGAACTGCTCCAACTCCGCACCCATTCATATTGACAGCCCCATCAAACATCAGACTCCATTTGGATTCAGGGTCTGGCCCCTCCTCCGGGAGTGGTTCCTCACAGTCTTTAGCTTTGAGAAACATGATGTCCTCATCAGGGAAGTCAAACTTCATGGGTTGGTAATCATCCATTGGCTGTTGCGCAAGATAATCGGACAAGATACTTCCTTTGATGGCCTTTTGTGAAGTGTACTGAATGTCATACTCTGTCAAGACCATTTGCCACCGTGCAACTCTGCCTGTCAATGCTGGTTTCTCGAAAATATACTTGATAGGATCCATTTTCGAAATCAACAAGGTCGTGTGCCTAACCATATATTGCCTCAATCGCTTAGCGGCCCATGCAAGCGCACAGCATGTCTTTTCAAGCATTGAGTATCGGGACTCACAATCATTGAACTTTTTGCTCAGGTAGTAAATAGCATGCTCCTTCCTACCTGTCTCGTCATGTTGACCGAGAACACAACCCATGGAACCTTCAAGCACCGTCAGATACATTATCAGCGGTCTCCCTTCAACTGGAGGCATTAAAATCGGAGGTTCCTGCAAGTATTCTTTTATCTTATCGAATGCCAATTGGCAATCGTCATTCCACCTGACCGTTTGATCTTTCCTCAACAATTTAAATATTGGTTCACACGTGGCTGTTAGGTGAGATATGAACCTCGCAATGTAGTTCAATCTACCCAAGAAACCACGAACCTCTTTTTCTGTTCTCGGTTCAGGCATTTCTTGTATTGCTTTCACCTTGGCAGGATCAACCTCGATTCCTTTTTCGCTCACAATGAAACCTAGCAACTTTCCAGAACGCACCCCAAACGTGCACTTGTTTGGATTTAATCTCAGACGGAACTTTCTCAACCTTTCAAACAGCTTTTTCAGGTTAACCAGATGTTCCTCTTCTGTTCTCGACTTGGCAATCATATCATCTACATAACATTCGATCTCCTTATGAATCAAGTCATGAAACAATGTCACCATCGCCCGTTGGTACGTTGCCCCTGCGTTTTTCAACCCAAAAGGCATTACTTTATAACAATATGTACCCCACGGAGTAATGAACGTGGTCTTCTCCATGTCTTCAGGTGCCATCTTGATCTGGTTGTACCCGGAGAAACCGTCCATAAATGAGAACACTGAAAACTGAGCTGTATTATCGACCAGCACATCAATATGAGGTAGTGGAAAATCATCTTTCGGGCTAGCTTTATTAAGATCTCGATAATCCACACACATTCTCACTTTTCCATCTTTCTTCGGTACTGGCACGATGTTGGCTACCCATGGAGGATACTTTGTCACAGCAAGAAACCCAGCATCCCACTGCTTCTGGACTTCCTCCTTAATCTTTAAAGCCATGTCGGGGTGAGTCCGACGAAGTTTCTGCTTGACTGGCGGACATTCTTCTCTTAATGGCAGCCTGTGCACGACAATATCCGTATCCAACCCCGGCATGTCTTGATACGACCAGGCGAAGACGTCAACATACTCGCGCAACATTTCCGTCAAAGTTTGCTTCACATCTGCTTGCAAGCTGGCACCAATCCTGATCTCTTTTTTGGCGTCCTTGGTACCAATATTGATGATGTCTACAGTCTCCTGATGAGGCTGGATGACCCTTTCCTCTTGTTTCAACAATCTGGCCAGTTCTTCAGAAAGTTCACAATCTTTCTCATCCCCTTCTTCGGCTTGATAAATCGGATTGTCAAAGTCATACATAGCCATATCAAAACCGTTATCAGTGGTATCCGGAGGATCAAGTCTGCATGAACGGGTTCATGCCTTATTTTAGAATTTATTTTTAAGCAAAACAAAAGAAAATGAAACATTGCCATTTTATATTTTTTGTGCAAAAATAAAAACTGAAAGACAGAGAACAAAATTTGATTGCAAAACGTCCTTTATTAATGATTAAACATTGCAAATGCAACCATGGTGGCCCTACAAATGAATCTATACGCCTTGGGCAGAGCGCAAGATTTTGTCATGCATTATGGTTAGAAAAAACAAAGAAAAATTACTCTGTCTGAAGAGTAACCCGGATGACTTCTTCAACGAACCAGTTCTGCACTTGTTGTCCCGGAACATGAGGGCGTACCCAGTTGTCCAGGTCACAATTACTGTCAACACTATCCTCTGTGGCTGCACAAGACTGGTCCGTGTAGATAATTCCCCCACTATTGAAAGTAATGGGTCCCCTGCTCCCCGCATCTGAAGTTGTAGAGGGATGATAACCAATACCAAATTTGTCTTCCTTCATTGGGGTCTCTATCAACCTGCCCCAACCTTGGGCGTTGCCTGCCCTGACGACCTCGACAGCTTGTTTGTAAGATGAAATGGAGGTGCCAGCCCCAACTGGTACAGAAGAAGACTCAGGTGCATCGTCAATATTGACTGCTTCAAATAATTGGCACAGCATCTCATGAATTTCCCCATCCATTTCAATGTACTTGAATGTGGACAAGTGACTCACAAAGATGTCTTCCTCCCCACACACTGTCACGACCTGCCCTTCAAACTCATACTTCAGCTTTTGATGTAGAGTAGAAGTAACAGCCCCGGCTCCGTGAATCCAAGGGCGTCCCAATAGGCAGCTATATGCAGGTTGTATGTCCATTACATGGAACGTGGATTTGAATACCTGTGGTCCAATTTGTACGGGCAATTCCACCTCACCAAACACAGATCGTCGGGTCCCATCGAATGCTCTGACCACCAATTCACTAGGCCTTAAGATCAAACCGTCAACTTCCAGCTTCATTAATGCCTTCTTGGGCAAGACATTGAGTGATGAACCAGTGTCTACCAGTACATGAGATAACACTGCGCCCTTACACTCCATCGTGATATGCAAAGCCTTATTATGGTTTCTTCCTTCAACCGTCAGATCTCTACTTGTAAAGCCCAAGCCATGGCTAACATTAACATTGGAGATTACGCCCTCGAGCTGATTAACAGTAATTTCTTGTGGCACGTACGCACTCTTCAACACTTTCAACAACGCCTGCCGGTGCGCATCAGAGCACATCAATAGTGACAAGATTGAAATCTTTGAAGGGGTCTGATTCAGTTGGTCCACAATCTTATAATCGCTTTTCTTGATTATCTTCATAAATTCTTCCATTTCCTTATCAAAAGTAATCTTTGTCTCTGCTTCAGGTGTAGGCGCACTTTCAACCACCTGTTTACCCTTAGCCTTTGCTGCAGCTTCTGCCTCTTTATCACTTCTCAAGGTTTGGGGAGCGAACAACCTTCCACTCCTTGTAAAGCCCCCTACACCCCCTACGTTATCAATATTTGGGCTGACTGACGGCTCAACTTCCTGCTTTTTACCTTCGTAATATACATCTGCCCCATAGTGCCATGGGATAGCTTTCGTAGATGTGAACGGAATTGGTCCTGGCACCGTGATAGTGACAGGACTGGGCCCTTCTGGCGCAACACTCGCCACGGGAACCGCATTGACCGGCATTTGAATCTCAGCGGGAGTGTAATAGATGGTCACGGTTGATATCTCATCAGTGTCTTTCACAACTCTGTCGAACTGTAGACATCCTTCATCGATCAGATTCTGTAAACCCATCTTCAACTTATCACAGCCGTTCTCCTGATTCATGCACTCAGAGCAATCTTGATTACAGCCCGGGAACACCTGTCCCTTCAATAAACGATCTTTTACAACCAACAAAGAAGTTTTCACTTGATGAACGTCTAACACCAAATTCAATCTCCTCCCATCTTCAATAGCGTACACATTTGCTGCACTATGATCAGGCATGGGATGCTGAGTAATATTAGGAGCGGGAGAGAAATTGATGGCTTTAGCATCAATCAAATCTTGTACTTTATGATGGAAAGCCCAGCATTTTTCAATGGAGTGCCCCTGAGCACCTGAGTGGAACTCACAACGAGCATTAGCATCGAAGTTAGGTGGCAGGTTTCCAGCAACCGGAGCTTTCATAGTACGGAGTTCTACCAACTTTAACTCGAGTAGCCGGGGCAACAGCGCGGCATAAGTCATAGGGAGAGGATCCATCTTACGATCCCTCTGTCTAGACCTTTGCTGGAAAAAAGGTTGTTGCTGTTGAACTTGTTGTTGGGGTTGTTGTTTCTGAACAGACGGTGTGGGGATTGTCACAGCATCTACCTGATAATAAGCTCGAGAACGCCCTCTGCCTCGTCCTCTAAACACAGCATTCGTATCACCTTCTCGTCTTTTCTGGTTACTAGCAAACGGTTTCTTCGTCCCCGAAGAGCCAGCCCCACTCACATCCTGGATCTTTCCAAGCTTTAACAGACTTTCTATTCTTTCTCCCGCAATCACAATATCAGCAAATCCAGTTGACGGACAAGCAGCTAATCTATCCAGATAGGCCCCTTGCAAGGTGCCCATGAACATATCTGCCATTTCTCTGTCTGACAAGGGAGGTTGGACCTGGGCAGCCATTTCCCTCCACCTCTGTGCATATTCTTTGAAACTCTCCTTGGCATTCTGTGACAACCCCTGCAATTGGGTGCGGTTGGGCGCCATGTCAATATTATACTGGTATTGCTTCAGGAACGCTTCTGCCAGATCTTTCCAATTCTTCACAGCAGCTCTATTCAACTTCATGTACCAGGTCAAGGATGCCCCAGCCAGACTGTCCTGAAAATAGTGCATCCATAGCTTCTCGTCATCCGTATGGGCTGAAATCTTCCCAAAGTAAGCTTGAAGATGCGTTTGGGGACACGCATTGCCGTGATACTTATCAAAAGTGGGAGGTTTGAATTTAGGGGGAATTCTGACTCCTGAGACCAGCCCCAAGCTGGTAACATCAATACCCATAGAGTTCTTGCATTCTATGGCCCTGATCTTTTCTGCTAACTCCTCATACCTTCGATCACCTTGATTACCCACATCAGCATCTAGTAAAGTAAATTGGTCTTCCAGAGTATCTTCAAGAGTAACACCAGCATGCCTACCATTTCCATTACCCCGATTGTTACCACCAGGAGGAGGGTTGCCACCGGGAGGAGGAATGCCATGTCCCTGTGAATTGTCATGATGATCACCTTCGGGCCCATTGTCGGGACGCTCTACCAGAAGCCTCAGTCTCTCCTGATTTTGCGCCATGCCAGTCATGAGGGTCATGAACTGGTCCATACGCGCCCTCATTTCCGCCAAATCACTTTGCACTTGATCCATGATTCTTACTTGATTCCTTCGCGTCGAATATCGGTGAATATGACTCTCCGCTATACTGCCTGAAACCAAATAAAGGTTAGAGACCCCGCAACGAGTACCTGAAAAGCAAGTAACAAAAAATGCAAAATGATATGCAATGCCATGCAATGCCATGTTTGTCATTTCCGAGGTGCTTTATACCCTGATTCCAATCCAACCACAGAAATCTGAAGACCAGAAATTGTGATATAAAGAGACGTGTCATGGTCATGTGCTTGTGTGCAGCTATCTGATAAGGAATAATTCTGAATAAAACTGCTCATACTCATTCAACAAAATATTCAAGTACATTTAAGAAAGGTTCCACCGCAAATGCAATACAAGGAAAAAAATGGATCCATCAACAAGCCTGATGGTAGCCATTAACAACAAAATACAGGGAAAAGAACATCAGTCTGACAATTCCACATCCTTCAGCTTATCACTTGAGTATTTGATCTCCTCAAAAAGTATACGGGTACGCTGGTGATTCGGCTTTTCAATCATCTCTTTGATCAAGACATCCCTTTTCTCAAGAGCTTCATTTAAAGAACCCATATGCAGCATCAGAGCTTCGTCATCACACACTCCTTTGTGTCTCTTTATGCCGGCTTGCGTCTTGAGTATCTCTCTTTCTATCATGGCTTCTTCAAGCTCTTTCTTGGTATTCTTCAACTGGCTTCTAGCTTCTTCTAGCTGTTCTTGACTCTTACCGAGGCTTTCCCGATACTTTCTCCTCTGTTCATGTGCCTTTTTAAGCTCCTCGTCTTTAGTCTTCGACTGATCCTTTAACTCGGCATTTTCAATTCTGACTTCATCCCAAGCTTGACGAAGTTGAGCTAACGAATCCTTGCTTCGGGCTAAAGCCTGTTTTGTAATCTTGTGAGCCTGACTAGTGTCATCTGCTCCCAAAGTAAGTTTCCGAAAGTACCGAGCTCGATCATCAAAATCTTCCTCTTTGTCAGCCAAGGTTTTTTCCGCTTTCAAGGCTCTCTTTTCCAACTCTTTGTTGTCAGCTAGAGCTTTCTGAAGACATCTGCTCATTCTAGAATTCTCTATCTGCAACTCTCTGACCATTTTCTTCCACTTCTCACATTCTTCAATAGCCACCATAGTGGGTTGTTCTGGCTGTACTGCACATAAAAGAGGTCCCCTTGAAAAGGGTAAAAGCAATTCCTTTACTTTCGTCTCAATCCACCTGTCATATTCAGGATAAGATCTACAATCTCCTTTTCCAAAAACTGCTTTTCCAATTTTGTGCTTATCTTTCCAAGCATTCACTACTTCTACCACCTTCGCATCTTTAGTTCCTGTAAAGAATAAAGATTCTTCCACATCTTGCTCTGTAGGAGGATCCCTGGAAGCATACCCAAACTGTCGGATGGCCAAAACTGGATTATAATTGATCCCTCCTTTTCTGCCAATCAAAGGCACATTTGGAAAATTTCCGCATCTTGTGACAAGCTCTATTCTCAATAACCGGTGATCAAACCATACAATGTTATCAGCAGTTAAACTCATCAATCGTTTAGACCATTTCGCCACATCTTTGGTTTCCACAAAGGCACCTGTCTGAGGCAAATGCTTGAAAAACCAATGACTCAGCAGTGGAGTGCAACAACTAACGGATCCTCCCCTCCTTTTCTCATTCTTGTAATGCACGGAATGATAAAAATCTCCTAACAAAGTAGGGACTGGATTTTTAAGGACAAAAACTCTCGTCGCTTGCATATCCACAAAGTCTTGCTGATTGGGAAAGAAAACTAGGCCATATATGCAGAGAGCCAGAATGGAATTGTAAACCGTCCAATTTTTAGCACTTGCAGCCTCTTGGGCCTGTCCAGCCAGAAATTCTAAATGAAATCCGCTAACTCCATTTTTACTGCTCACACCACTCTTTATCAATGTCTGATCCATTTGTAAAGCAGCAGCAATTTCTTTTACGCTGGGAGAACTACCAGAGAAGAATGGTATTGCCGACGTGATCGGAATTCCCAAAATAAATGAGAATTCTTCCAGTGTTGGCATCAAAATGTAATCTGGAAAAAGAAAGCACCTCAACGAAGGCTCGTAGAACTGCAGCAGAGTGTGCAAAGCATCATGCTCATACTTGGTGATTGTACGGACCATCCCAACCAAATTCCCGTAGCTCTTCTGAAACCTATCAAGAATACCCGGACCAGCCATATCTATAACTTTGAGCAATGAATCCAAGACAGGATCTGGAAACTTGTAAGACACATTGTTCTTTCTCTCGGCGACGATCTCTGTTGAACCCATGGATCGGAATCAGAAATGTATTATGCACCTGAAAATGACAAACATAACTGTTATGATATGATAATGCAATGCAAGAGGGCATGTGATCAGGTAATCAAGTGTCTGTGTCTGTATTGAACTGTGTGCACTGTGTCTCTGTACTGAGTCTGGCAATATCTGAGATGAACACTTAAATCACTGTCATAGGATACAATGTCTGAAATCATCATAGAATCACGAGTAAGGTAGGTAGGAGGCTGGGTTTCCTGCAAACCTGTAAACATCCCGCCCATGCTCACATGTGGTTCTTAGAAAATAAGGCTTGTCAGCTTCGGAGGTTTGAGAAGCAATAGCACATTCAGCCCGTAGGATACAATGCTATGCCAATCAAAGAGGTCGTCCACTGACTCCCCTTAGAAAATAAAGGCCATCCTATGCAAGTTCCAAAGTGGGTCCTCGGGTGCGAATGGGTTTGCCACAGAATGTGGTCTGCCATTGTCACCACTAAAGAGGGATATTTCCACTAAGGTCCTCATGATCGGTCACTAGAGTCGACAGCTCTCTAGATCTACATCCTGGAATACGCAAGATGCGTATGCCACGACGTGTCCCAAGATAGCCTCGTCTAGCTGTGAATTTCGTGAACACCCAACGCACTCCAAACGGCACGTAGGTCCCACTACTCTCCACTCTAATTCTAAGTGTATACTCAAGCCTGTGTAATGGGCTTATCTCTCAGAAATCCCGCCCGCCAAACAGAAAACAACACAGTCCAGTATAGCATAATATATCATATGAAATGAAAATGCTAAAATACGGTAAATACAGTAATGTACAGTAAAGCAGTAAATAACCATACGATAAAACAGTAAATACAACACAACAGTAAACACCCAATGAAAGAAAAGCAGACAAGCGCTAGGATTGACTCGCTTAGGGATGGACCAGCAATAGGTCAAAATCCATCTCCCCAGCAGAGTCGCCAGCTGTCGCTCCCGGGATTTTCATCCTAGTACAAACGCGAAAGTGGCACCGAAACAGAGTCGCCAGCAAGGTGTATTTATCCCAAGAGAGGGAAAGGAAACACCGCGTAAACCTGAGAGAAAGGAAAAGCATGGTCTTACGACCAAGAGAAATGGGTTCGGGAGTCGGTTACGCGAGAGGAAGGTATTAGCACCCCCTCACGTCCATCGTACCCGATGGGATCCACGCTTGCTTGTCTCGATCAAAGGGTGTAAAGAAAAGATACTGGAAAAGGAACTGGAAGAAAGAAAGGAGAAAGAATGGAACAGGAACGAGAAACAAACGTAGGGAAAATAAAAGAAGTGCTCGCATGGGCCCTACCCCACTGCCTACGTATCTCATCGGGAACATGAGAATCAGAGCGACGTAGTTCCCCTCACCAGGGATGGATTGTTTGTGTCTTTTAGAGAACGGCTTACGTCCTAGCTCAGGTGTTGCAGGCTCGCCGGTCCGAGTGCGTTACCATCTTGCAAGAGAACGAGTAGAAGCGCGTTCGTGCGTTGAGAATGAATGAGATGAGAAAAGAATTCCCGAAGGAAAGACGTTATTGTTTGTTTTTTGTCTTTTAGAAGGAAGTGTTTTGGATTTGTTTGCATACGACAGTGTATCCAAATCTTAGTCATCGGAATGTGTACATTCTCACATTCCAAGATGGAATGGGTAAGAAAGCACACTAAGGGTGAAGAAGACCCTCACACTTAGTTCCAATTATCAAGGTTCAAACACACTAGCATACTTGTGTTTATTAAATGTTTTGTTGATTATGAAGTGAAGAAGTGTTTTTTATTATTTGCACCTTCAACAAGTATTGCATTTAAGTCCCTCATACAAGATCAAATGTTTAACACATTGACCCAAGATGGGCTATATGCTATACATCTTAAGATTACAAGAGAAGACCCCTTATAATCTTTTCTTTATATGAAAGGCCTAAATGCAATAAATGCCTACCTTTATTATATGTTTTGAATTTTCTTTGAGATGAGAAGAGAGACTCAAGAGAAGGATAAAGGAAGAAACTATGGGGGGACTAAGACACACCCTAGTGTTAGCATGCTTGGATATCCTATGGTTAGTGAGGTTTAAGAAACCTAATCCTACAAGAAAGGAAGAGGGAGAAGAAAGAATACAACTTACTTCCAAGATGGAAGCTAAGTTGTTTCTAGGGAGGGAGAAAGAAAGTTATGAAGGCAAAGCATTATTAAATGCTTAAACAATCACAAACTGAATGATTAAAAGATGAAGGAAGAAATTAGAATGTGGAAGCATATCCACATTCAAATGACTTACCATTAGCCCCTGAAAAGGTTAGTATACTTATTTACAAGTAAAGAAAGAACATAGAGTGAACAAATCAAACCCAAACAAATTGACAAACAAAGTAAAATGAGATTGAATTGCTATAAGAGCTTCCCAATCAGAATGTGCATCTCAAAATGCATTCAATAACATCTACATATCAAACACAAACCAAAGGTACACAAACAAAGAATTAAACACCAAGAAGTGCACTATGAAAGAAGTAGAAGGAGAGTGAAAGGGAATGCAAAACAACTATGCAAGAATACTTCATAAGAAGTCATGGTCAGAATATGGTTACCCTAAACATGTTCCTAAATAGGATCTTCAAACATCACTCAAATCATGCACACCAATTCTCAATTCAACAAGAAGCAAAGAAGAAAAGGTGAAGTGATGTGAATGTGGTTCATACTTGTGAAACAAGTGACTTAAGGTGCAAGATAAACATCAAACATGCAAAGATGAAACCCAAATGTCACAATCAGAAGTCAATTAACATGCTATCCTCAAACAAAACCACAACTCATGGCACAAGTGCCTTCATGATCAAACAAACCAAACATGAGGCATGCATTCACAAAATGAACAAGTTAAACTTCATGCTTCAAACAAATAGCAAACATGCTTCAAAAATTATGACTTTCACCAATCAAACACCTTAAACACATGCCATTAACATATCAAGTCCACAAGCAATGAATCAGAACCAAAGTCACTCAACAATTAGGTCAAAGTCTCATGGAAGTTTCATGCATTCATGCTCAAAGCAACACATCAAAAGTCATTCAAAAAAGACTTAAAAATCATCTCATAAATCTCAAACATACCTCAACATATTGTGACCACAATGTAAAAAGAAAGGCATTAAAATCATTTTTTATGATCAAGAACAAAAATGCACAAAATCATATGTCACATTAAGTATGCATACAAATGGAAATTCAAAAGAAATAATGGAACAGGGGCAAAATGGTCATAAAATCAGTAAATAAAAATCATAGAAAATTTCCTAAATGTTTTAAGAATACACATGAATTTTTGTAGAATTTTCCAATATGTTTTGGTATTTTTAAAAATTAGAAATCAAACGTGGAGAAAGAAATAAAAATGAAAAATAAATGCAAAATGCAGGGGGGTATGAACATAGCAATTGGACAGTTCAAAATCATTTGGGCCTTAAAACAGGGAGGTGCGAACAGCATTCTGGCTAAGTCCACTAAGCGCGCAGAACACTCTAACAACCATGCACTTCAGTCAACAATAGTCAATCAATCATCACCATTGATTCAAGTCAGGTCAACACAAAAGTCAAAGTAATTAAATCCAAGGCACACACGTGAAGGACCACACTCCATACCATGCACTACACCACACGCATGTCACTCTGATTAAAAAATAAAACACGTGCAAGGCATGCTTATTTTAATGCGCTGGCACCACTGTGGCCACACGATGATGAAAAATCAACGGACACGATTAAAACACACCAAAACCCTAGCATCCAAGATCACCGGCCGGAGATGACCTCCGGTCACCTTCTCCGGTCACACCTCCACCGTCTGCAACTCACATTTTCTCCAGAAATTCACAAGCCATATACCAAACGAAAGCTAAGCTCATGAGGAACACAAATCCAACAAGAAAATTCATAGATCAAGCATGAATAAGGAGAATCGAAGAGGATAAATTTGCCCTAATTTTCAGTTCTAAGCTCCTAAAGAGCTCTATCAACTAGCCAGCTTCACATAGCTTCTAATAAGCTCAAACAACACATCAACAAGTCAAAACAGGATAAAATCGTGCAATTAAAGTTTGAGAAATTTTGAAACCTGAAATTGGAGAACTCTTGAATCAACAGAAAACCAGAGATGAGAGATTGATCTTGAGCTTCCTAAGAGCAAAATAAATGCTCTGAACCTTTGGATTTTGAAGACAATGAACTGAGATTCCAATTGGAGAAGTTGCTGCTCTCGATAGCTTGCTCTTACTTCAGCTTGTTCTTGATCAGAAGTGCTTGATGATGAACAATTGATGAAGATCAAGGTGAGAACGTGTGAAGAACTCGTGTGAAATCAGAGAGAGAATGGAGAGAACTCTGAGAGAAAAGTGAGAGCAATTTGGGGTGAGAGTGAAAAATGAGAATCCTCCTCTGAAATTGTGAGAGTTTCAGCTTATATATCCAAGGTTAACTCCCAACCAGTTCAGTTAACAGTTAGAACTCTAGTTAAACTGAGTTAGTTAACTGAGTTTGAGTTAACTAACTGAGTTAGGTGGTTAATGGCACGAGTTGGGGAAGTTCTGTTAGAGTGAGGGTGAGGTTCATGGAGTTATGGTGGTGTGTAGGAGAAGGAAAGTGATGTTATGTTGTTTTGATGTAGCAGCAGGAATCTTGTGGTGCAAGTTTCTCACTTCCTCTTTCATGCAAGGCTCAAGCTCGTATGCATAATGTGAAATGTGTTTGGCCAAATGAAGCAAAGAATAGAGCAGCACACATAGGACTTCTGTCATGTACTTGATGTGTGTTTGAACCAAAATTATGCAGCAAATCTTCATTGTGACAGCAAGTGTTTGAGGAGGAATTTCTCACTTGTCAATGAATGAAACAATCCAATGTTGGTGGCATTAGAAAGATGATACATTAGGGAACAATATTGGTGTTGAAAGTGGGTTGAATTGAAGTTTGGAACATGACCAAATGTGGCTTGTAACAGAAGAAACACCAACTGGTGCATGGGCGAGATAATGAGGTTGGTTGGCAAGGCATGCTTGGCATGGATTTTCAGTTGCATTGACCAATCTTTGAGCCATCATAACTCCTTATCCTTTGATCAAATGAAAAATCCATGAACATCAATCTTGAAGATCTCACATAGGGGAACAACTTTGATGTTGCAAGATTTTTCATTTGAAACCTTTAACCATGAGTAATTGATCTACACATCTTGCTCACCAACTGTTTGAGAAAATGACTGCGCGCAGACCTGGCCAAGCTTGGTCAAGACATGGTTTTTGGCCTACTTTCCTCCAACTTTGATTAATCATATCTCCCTCAATTTTTGTCTAATGGAGATGTTATACCCATGGATTTGAAGCTCAAAGCAAGGCCTTTCATTGAGGCAGAGTGGAATTTTCATTTGGTGCTTCAATTTTGAATGGCCTTGGTTCCAATTCTGATGCAAAATGGCCAAAACTTGCTATTTTTAGCAACCCTACTTCATCCAAAAATGGCAACTTTTTACATCTTGATTTTTTCATGATTCCTTTGGAATTTCTTGACCAAATTTTGTACATTGGACATATGTAACATGAATTTCATGAATTTGGCCTTAAAAAGTCAAGGGTTGACTTTTTCCTCTGATTATTTGACTTGGCCCCAAATTCCTTGATTTTTTATCTTTCTTCCAATTGAATCACTTCTAAAACCAATTGAGATGCAATCTTCCACATCCATATACCTAGGGACATATAGGAAATCATGACATCAAATCTTGCCCAAAAAAGCAAAGATTCCCTGATTTAAATGGAAACCCTAATTTTGGCCCCCTCTGGTTAGGAGGTAAAAGTGCAGTCTCCAATTTCAAATTCCTCAGAGTATGTTGTGTATCTTCTTAAAGGATGATGAGATATACCATTTGAGGATGATTTTGGATCAATGAGCTATCTCTTTTGAGGGTTTTCCTTCAGTTTTTGAATCTCTTGCATAGTGAAAGATGTAATGCTTCAATCTCCCATTGAATCTCACTTCCTTGAGTTTTTGGAAGATCAATTGAGATAGTATGAGACATGAGAGACCTCTTGGCTTGCCTAGAGCCAACTTGATTGACCTTTTTATGCTCTGAATGATTCCTTGATTGTCCACCTTCCACCTGATCACATGCCCTAATGGTAAGAAGGATGCCATGCTTCATTTTTCTATGTTGAATGCAATGTAATGTTAATGAGGTGGATATGATATGATAAATGATAATGCCATGCTATGATGCCAAAAGGGGAGAGCAAATTTTGGGGTATTACACTTAGATACTAACCCTTAGGGTTTCAACCTTTAGCATATAACCTTTAGCAAACATAAGATAACACTAAAACAAGAGGTTCCCGTAGAGTACTTCGGACGTTTAGGGTGCTAATATCTTTCCTAGGCGTAACCAACCCCCGAACCTTAGATCTCTTCCCTTTAGGTTTTTCTAACGATCTTGAACCTTTCCTTTGGATAAATCAAAGTCGGTTGTAAAAGAAAATGATGCAAGTTAACAAATAGCTTGTTATCCGATTTTCACCGCAATACGGGTATCGAAATCAATACTTTCACTTTTATCCGGTATGATATTTTCACTGCTTTACATCGGCTATCATTATGTTGCGATCAGACTTATGATAAAAAAGATAGAAATTCTAAACATATCACATAACATTATTTCCTTTTTTTTCCACTGAATAATTAATCCCACATCATACCCTTTATCCGAGTTACGGATAAAAAGTTATGGATTTTCAAAGAAAATAAATTATTGAAAAACTACCAGATTCGCATGGCGAGCAAGGATTTCGCCTGGCGAATCCCCCTTCGCCAGTACTTCGCCCAGCGAACCAGTGGCGAATCCTCATTTTAGAAAAACCCACAAGTTACAGTAGCCAAAACATGTTCCAGTAGCCAGTACTTCGCCCGGCGAGACAGTGGCGAAACCTAATTCGCCTGGAGAATCGTATCAGAACCAGAATTCTTTTTCTGCATTTTTAAGGGTTCCAAAAGTCCCAAGATCCCATCTTTCCATACCAGATCATTTCCGAACATCAAGCAAGTATCATCAATTGATCACATGCATATTACGACTACACTACGCAATTTATATCAAAATTCATCCGTTAGATTTCATTGATTTCTCCGTTTAATCATTTTCTCTCAAATCTAACCTAAGTCCAAAATCACAGATTTCTAGAACTTAGAGTGTCTAACTAGAACCCACCTGATAATCGAAGAGGAGTTTGAAGAAGATGATGATGATCCATGACTTTTCTCTCTTCTTCCTCTTTCCCTCTTCTCTTCCTTTCTCTTCTTCTTCTTCTTCTTCTTCTTCTTCTTACTAACTTCTTCTTTTTCTTTCCTTTCTCTTAACAAATATATATATAATACTATTAATATATAATATAAATCCAATAGAGTAAAATATCTCCAATCGATATTTTATCGTCTCAAACCAGTTGACCAGTTATTAAATTTACCTTAAAATCTTTCCTTAAATTAAAATAATTGATCCCTTCAGAGTCCATTAGTTGCTCTATTGATCCCAATTGATAATACTTAAGGTACTTAGAGGATTCCATTAATCCAATTAATCAAAGATAGAGCACATAGATATTCATCTGATCTCATCTGATATCCAATTAAGCATTTAGAAAATATGGGGTATTACAATCGAGGCGTCGTGCGCGAGAGTGACGACAAGAGTAATACGGTTGCTCTCTCAGCTCAGTGTGCCAGATTTGGACACTGTTGTGAGCGATACTGGATGATTTTGACGAGTATTGTAGTATAGTGAAAATGATCGACAAATTTATGTTTGTGACGAGTGGATTATATGTATGCCGGATAAGTTTCTTCTCTCTAAAGAATGATTTCTTTTTATTTTAATGTTTACTTTTCTGCATTTACTTTAAACCACTTTAATCTAAACTCATAGACGCGAGAGACTATCGAACGACATTCTTTCCCTCAAACCGATCTCTGTGGACACGACATAAATCCCGGAGGGAATTCTTCCGAAAATAAATATTTTTGCTTACCGCTTTACCGCTCCAACAAAATGGCACCGTTGCCGGAGATTGGTTTTGATATTGAATCGCATTGCGATAGTTTCTTTCTTTTTGAGTTTTGTAGATATCGTATATATTGTATATTTTCACTTGTTATACTGATATTTGTAGATTAACATTTTTTTAAGTGTTTGGTTAGGGCAGTTGCTTTTGGTTTTTGCGGTGAGGCATCACTATGGCATGAAGAAAGGAAGTTACTAGCTAAGCACAGTAAAGGCGTCGAGCTTACGACGTAAAACAAGCATGTTTTATTATTTTTTGTTTCGTTGTTACTTTTTCATTCTATCTTAGGTAGTGTGGTGAATTTTCATTAAACAAGTTGTACTCGGATTTTTCGTGAAATTCTCAAATCTTCACTTTACAACTTGTTTAAAGAAATTTCACCCGGTCTTTTAGGTTGTTTATATTAATAGTTTGTGTGTTTGCCTTTGAGCTTGTTTTGAATAGATTGAGGAAATTTAAGGTGTTTGTCCATTTTTTATCGTTTCAACTTGCAAATGCGTGATAATGATAGTGTTTAAAGTTTGGTACGCATCCAAGGTATGTGTTTATCGCTTTCTATACTTTAGCATATTCATGATACTTAGGCATTTTACAAACTTCTATGCCATTCATTCTATCGTATACTTGTTCGTATGTGAATCATTTTAGTTCCCACCCTTTTTGTGAGGTAGCTTTCCATTGTTCATATATGTGCGGAGTACCAACATTCTTGTTCTAACCGGATTTTATTATGCTTAATCTTTTGTTTGTGTTGATTATATGAAAGCATGAAAAGGATCAATGCATTTTGTTTCATATTGAGCACAACTACCTAGCCAAATAGTCATTCACCTTGTGAGCGTGTGATTATTCGTAACCCCTTTGAGCTTTTTGATCCATGTTTTATTTTAACTTAATGCTTGTCTATGAGTATTTAGTTCACTTATTTTTTAATGGATTTTGTTTTTTCTTGAACCCTCAACTTTGTGTTGTTGTATGAATTTTTGCCTTGCCTTAGAAAGTAGGGAATATTCACATGATAATGTGGTTGAATTCAAGTTGGGGACAGAATGATTGTTTACACATTGGCTGGTTTCTATGAGGATGAAAAAGAAAGGAAAAAAAAAAGAAAAATATGAGAAAGAAAAGAAAAGAAAAAAAATGTGAAAAAGAAAGAAAACGAAAATCCTTGAGAAAGGAAACAAAAAGAGTTCAAATAAATATGCTAAATAAGTATTGTGCGTTGTGTAACACTTGGGATTTTGGAAGAAGTTGGTTGGAATTTTGTGTTTGAGCTTTTGTGAGTTGATCACTCCCTTAGGTTTAGGCAAATTTTTGTTTCAATTACCTTTAGAAATTGCCCCTTGTTTGTTTACCCGACCACGCTACAACCTTGAAAAGTCCTTGTGGTTCTTGCCTTTGTATGTTCAATATGATTTTTGGATGGTTTCATAATTTTGTCTATTGTTTGCATGATTGTTGTGTGAGTGATAAGTCCCTCATTTTGTGTTTTTCATCTACCGATGATTATTTTTGCTAGGTGTGATTCATGTTTAAACTTGTGTTGTTTTAGGTTGTTTGGCATGATTTTTGTATTTTGCATTTGTTTCGTGACTATGTTGTCGTCGTAGTTTAGTGGTAAGTATTTACTTTGTGTGTACCGTTTTTGATTTTAACCATACATTTGTTTCCATTTTTCAAAACCTGATGATTCGTGATTCTTTGGTTGTCACTCTGTTTCTTTGAGTTGTTTGATTTTTGTTTGAGGAAAAACAATTATGTATGTAGGGGAGAGTTTGATAAGTGCAAATTGTAGCTATTTTTGTATATAAGTTTTGTTGCACTTATCGATACTTTTTGTTACAAACGTTCGAATAAACCCCGCTTTGTTTGTAAATACGTTTACTTTACATTTTAGTGTTTATATTGCATATAGTGTAAATATCATTGAGTTTAATTGGTTTCCATTTATTTTTGAAGGTATTGAATCAAGGATATCTTGCCATTGTTGTATAGAGCACTGAATAAGCTTTCCCGAGCTTCGAACCGGGCGAAAAACGGAATTATGGTTCAAAAGTTACGAATAAAACAGTGCAGGATTTTTGCTGTCTACTGTCAGCTGCGCCTCAGCAGGGTCGGGCGAAGCAGCGCCAGGCGGTGCATTTTGAGCGCCAGGTGGAAGAGAATTGAAATAAGAATTCCAGTAGCTTTCTAGGAATTTTGGCTAGCGCCGGATGGTACTTATAGCGCCGGGCGGTGCTAGATATTTGTTGCCAGGCTGGTCTTTTGTACAGCTGGTGTGAGTGTAATTAAAGCTAGCGCTGGGCGGTGCCATTCTAGCGCCGGGCGGTGGCGTCATGACAACTTTTTGTATATAACTTATTTTTAGTTCATTTGTTAGGTTATGATGTTTGGGGAGTGATTTTTGGTCTCCCAACTTCATCAACCTCATTCTTTGAAGAGAGAACTTGATAACAACACACGGGTTTTGCATCTTGAAGAATCGGATTTGGATCTTCATCAATCGGGTTGACAACCGGGAGGTTTTGGTTTATCCCTCTTTCTCTCTTTTTTTAATTTCTATTTTGTTGGGTGTTTGTATATTTACTTTGAACATATGTATTTTTGTTGATCATAATATTGTACAAAATCTGCTTTACAAATCATTATCGATGTCTTCCTTGATCTTTTTGCATTTATGTTTGGATTTGTGTTGTGTTAGAGATAAACATCATGAATCTGTATTTGGGATGGATATCTATTATCTAGATGCTAGAGATAGATTTAGAGAATAATATTTATGGTGTCGGAATTAATTCCTTCCGTGTTTCGAGGCTTCATGCGCGAGATTGACGACGAGAGTAATACAGTTGCTCTCTCAGCTCAGTGTGCCAGAGATGGACACTTTTGTGAGCGATACTGGATGACTTTGACGAGTATTGTAGTACATTGAAAATGATCGACAAATTTATGTTTGTGACGAGTGGATTATATGTATGCCGGATAAGTTTCTTCTCTCAGAAGAATGATTTCTTTTTATTTTAATGTTTACTTTTCTGAATTTACTTTAAACCAATATTATCCAAACTCATAGACGCGAGAGACTGTCGAACGACATTCTTTCCCTCAAACCGATCTCTGTGGACACGACATAAATCCCGGAGGGAATTCTTCCGAAAACAAATATTTTTGGTTGTCGCTTTACAGGTCCAACAAAATGGCGTCGTTGCCTGGGATTGTTTTTGATATTGAATCGCATTGCGATAGTTTCTTTGTTTTTTAGTTTTGTAGATATCGTATATATTGTATATTTTCACATGTTATACTGATATTTGTAGATTAACGTTTGTTTAAGTGTTTGGTTAGGGAACTTGCTTTTGGTTTGCGCGGTGAGGCATCACTATGGCATGAAGGAAGGAAGTTACTAGCTAAGCACAGTAAAGGCGTCGAGCTTACGACGTAAAACAAGAATGTTTTATTAATTTTTGTGTCGTTATTACTTTTTCATTCTATCTTAGGTAGTGTGGTGAATTTTCATTAAACAAGTTGTACTCGGATTTTTCGTGAAATTCTCAAATCTTCACTTTTCAACTTGTTTAATGAAATTTCACCCTGTCTTTTAGTTTGTTTATATTTATAGTTTGTGTGTTTGCCTTTGAGCTTGTTTTGAGTAGCTTGAGGAAATTTAAGGTGTTTGTCCATTTTTTATCGTTTCAACTTGCGAATGCATGGTAATGATAGTGTTTAAAGTTTGGTACGCGCCCAAGGTATGTCTTTATCGCTTTCTATACTTTAGCATATTCATGATACTTAGGATTTTTACAAACTTCTATGCCATTCATTCTTTCGTTTACTTGTTCGTATGTGAATCACTTTAGTTCCCACCCTTTTTGTGAGGTAGCTTTCCATTGTTCATATATGCGCGGAGTACCAACATTCTTGTTCTAACTGGATTTTATTATGCTTAATCTTTTGTTTGTGTTGATTATATGAGAGCATGAAAAGGATCAAGGCATTTTGTTTCATTTTGAGCACAACTACCTAGCCAAATAGTCATTCACCTTGTGAGCGTGTGATCATTCGTAACTCCTTTGAGCTTTTTGATCCATGTTTTATTTGAACTTAATGCTTGTCTATGAGTATTTAGTTCACTTATTTTTGAATGGATTTTGTTTTTTCTTGAACTCTCAACTTTGTGTTGTTGTATGAATTTTTGCCTTGCCTTCAAAAGTAGGGAGTATTCACATGATGATGTGGTTGAATTCAATTTGGGGAGAGAATTATTATTTACTCATTGGTTGGTTTCTATGAGGATGAAAAAGAAAAGGAAAAAAAAAAGAGAAAAATATGAGAAAGAAAAGAAAAAAAAGAGAAAAATATGAGAAAGAAAAGAAAAAAAAATGTGAAAAAGAAAGAAAACTAAAATCCTTGAGAAAGGAAACAAAAAGAGTTCAAATAATTGTTCTAAATAAGTATTGTGTGTTGTGTAACACTTGGGATTTTGGAAGAAGTTGATTGGAATTTTGTGTTTGAAATTTTATGAGTTGATCACTCCGTTAGGTTTAGGCAAGTTTTTTGTTTCAATTACCTTTAGAAATTGCCCCTTGTTTGTTTACCCGACCACGCTACAACCTTGAAAAGTCCTTGTGATTCTTGCCTTTGTATGTTCAATATGATTTTTGGATGGTTGCATAACTTAGTCTATTGTTTGCATGATTGTTGTGTGAGTGAAAGTCCCTTATTTTGTGTTTTTCATCTACCGATGATTATTTTTGCTAGGTGTGATTCACATTTGAACTTGTGTTGTTTTAGGATGTTTGGCATGATTTTTGTGTTTTGCATTTGTTTCGTGACTATGTCACTACAAAAAAATGCGGAAATTGTGGCGTTTATAAAAGTGCTAATAGGGCGGTTTCAACCGCCATAATGTTCAAAAAAGGCGTTTTTTATTAACGCCGTAAATTCGACTGCCGCTAAGTATAAAATTGAGGTTTCATATAAACGCGTTGCAAACCGCCATAATTTACATAATATTAAATGGCGGTTTATTTTATTAACTTGAAACGCCACAAATTTCACTATTTTTCAAAAAATAATAGAAAATTATGACGGTTATAAACACCATAATTTTCACATTTGTCATAAAATAATAATAATGCCATATAAGTTGCCCAACATATATCATATTCAAGCTAATAGAATCAAATACACATGAGAATGAAATTTATTTAGATGTTCCACACATAACGCAATATTCCACCATATTCAAAATAGAAAGCTTGTTCATTCAATTTTATTAATCTTTGATAACAAGAGAAACAAAGAAAATAATACAACAACAAAAATCAGCCCATACACACCTGAATCTAAAGGAGGCAGGAAGTACCTAAATAGAAAATACTTCAACATCAAAACTCCTGTCCCACCCTAACACGAACAAAGAAAAAATAATGCAGCATAAAAAGGACCACAACTGACATATATGACTACACTAGTGAGAAAATGAAACTGCAACATGACTGCACCAAGAAGCAAGGAAAAACCGCAGCTAAGGACACAAAACATTGCAACAGAAGTGAGATTCTTACTTAAAGCAGCGCATGCCAAACTTCTTTTAACTCGTGCCACCTATTGATAAACTAGGTGAACAACTGACCTGAAACGCAAATAGAAACAAAACATGACAACACCAAATGGAGAAATTAGAAACAACACAGCCAAACCAAAACATAATAATTTAATACCAAGAATAATGTACCTTGATACCATCTCCTAGAAATAAATTCTTCAAGATAGAATGATTTGATACTAAAATGAATGTCAAGGAAGATTATGGCTACAATCATCATATAGGAATAAAGAGTCATTTTTCAATATAATAGGAATTGAAACACAAGGAAAGAAAAATACATTAAATTGTTTAAACTATCATTAAAGTAGATACCACAAAAATAGAACAAATTGTTTCAACTATCATATCCTAAAGAAGGAAAAATACTTACATAAGGATCAAGAGTCAATAGTTATTCATTTTTGTTTACAGCTGCCATGCTTTATTGCCTTTCTAAATATGTAGTAGACAATATTTGTAAGCAAAATGACAAAATAAGCATATATTTACGTAAAATGACAACTTAATGTAGAATGAATGGCACATAAATACCTATTACCTGCCAACTAGGAAGTTTGAAAATCACAACCCTAAATTCCCGCTAAAATAACAAATTTATCAGCTTTTTAATAGTTGGGACTAGGACATAAGCAACACTAGAAGATGTTAATGTCAACCTTGATTATCTATATTATCTAAGCTTGTATTTTAAATAAATTTCACAATTACGAACTACTTTTCACGGAACACTTAATATTGTCAGTTGTAGCCGTTGAAGCACAATTCTGTAACTTGATTGCAGACTTGTAGAAACCTAATCTTGCTTTTTTTATTTTGAATAAATTATATCAAATGCTTATTTGTTAGAAGTATTAAGTTATTACTGAATGAAAACTATGAAGTTTAATGACTTAAGTGATTAATGGACATATTTTTCAATTTAAAACCAACAAAAAATTTATAAGATAAATGTTATGAATCACAAGAATGTCTCCATTTAGTCTTTAATAAGATGAATGAAAGAAATATGGATCATAGTTGAGACTCTGATCTTTTGAATTATCAAGACAATAATTATTTAGCAATAACTAAAATATAAAAAAAAATAGTGACACCATCAAGATGTTAGATGAAAACTCAATCCAAAATCCCAAGTGCTACATTTGTATAATAATACAAAAGTAAAACATGAGAATATGCACATGGAATAGAAGCGTGGAAGGTTAATGTAACCAACCGTTTCATTTATACGCAATGTTATAGTTGAGGAAGCAGGGCAGAGGTGTGCAATATGCGGGAATGAGGCTGAAACGCTATACCACGTGTTTTTCGACTGTGTTAAAGCTGTGGGGGTGTGGGATAGCTTGGATCGTTGGCTGGGAATTATGAGTGGTGATTTTATTGAATGGAAGGACCGAGCAGTAGAGTTTTCCGGTGTGTTTTCTAAAGCCTCTTGCTACAGCGATGGTATTGTGGTGTGGTGCACGGCGGTTTGGGTAATATGGTTTAGTAGGAATTTACTTTATTTTCAGTCTAATAGTATGTCTGTTCTAGATATGGCCAACTTGATTAAATTTCTTAGTTGGAAGTGGGGAGGCATTTGGAGTAGTAAGAGGAACATCCAGTTTTACGATTGGTTCACAGTCCCTTTGATCAGTTAATAATTTGTGTGGTTGTTTTTGTCTCGATTGTACGGGTTCCTGCACCCCTAGTGCAGTTTCTTTGTTCAATCAATTGCCTTCAGAAAAAAGAAAAAACAGTTTCATTTATACTCATTCACAAGTTCAATTGCAATGAATTTAAAACATATCTACCTGTTTATCCAACCATCTTTAGTGATGATTGTCTTCTCATTGAAGGAGGACCACTTTATTTCTTCTAAATATATCAGTTTCTTCTATGCTTGAAATCCTAAGGTAATAATATTATTAGTAATTACTAAACAAAAATTAAAGTACTTAGGATTTAACTTAAAAAGTTCTAAAACCACAATATGGCAATATATATATATATATATATATATATATATATATATATATATATATATATATATATATATATATATATATATATTGCCAGGCAATGGAAAAACAAGGAAAAAACAAAAACAATGCAAAAACAAGACTACACCTAACAATTGAAGCAAGGAAAAAACAAGACTACACCTAACAATTGAAGCAAGGAAAAAACAAAAACTAAATCTGTAATATGAATATCTTTTTGTTCTCTTTGAATGTATTCTTGGATTTCTGCTTATAACGGGTTACATGATATGATATTCTTTAATAAGAAACATTTTGATTAATATATAAACAATAAAGGTCGAAGCAACGAAGTTGGTGAATACTCAATACCATATATACCATATAAATGATGCAAGCAGGAAACCCAAGAAGTTATTACATATATTACTTATAGACTAGTACCATCATATTACTGAAAGTACAAGACAAGTTCAGATTGAAAGTTGCTTCCTAATTGTGAGGGCCCGTGTTACAAGATCCTATTTTAAGCCCAAACGCACTATTCAGCAGCCAAATTGGCTTAGGGATTTTTACCGATATTAATTATTTTATTGGGTTACTTTTATTTTATTATCTTTGTATTGGGTTATCAAAAGTGGCTTAGGCCCAATTTCTACAACAAACCCTAAGTATTTAAAGCTTGTATTCAGAATTAGAAGATTATGAAATGAGAAAAGTTTAGTTTTATGTTTTCTTGTTCCTTGGCAAACCTAGATCTAGAGAAGCTTAGTGTAGATTATAGCATTGATGCTTTCATTCTGCACTCATGGCTCCCCCAAAACCTCAAAACACTTCATTCCGTGAAATAGTTGAAGAAGCCATTCAAACAACATAGCTGCTTCTCAACAATGCAATGCAAGAAAATCAGATTCAGTTGGATGAACGATTAAATCTTGTGACAGCCGATTGGGAACAACAAATCGGTCAACTTCACACTCGTATGGATAATGCGTTGCATCTTGCTGACAGCAGACATGAATATCTCATGTCCATCCTTACGAAAATCTCAACGCAAAAAGAACCTCCTCACCAACCAGCTACTGTTCACGCAGCAGGTTCCTCTTCAGGTATCACTCATGAACCCTCTTCTACTGGTCCTATTCATACAACATCGCAATATGTTACCCACACTCTCAGCCCAGCTCACACACCCATCCGAAACTCTGTTTCTTTTTCCACCACTCTCCCACAATCTGTTCTTACAGCAGCAACCCGTGTGACTGCTGCACAACCACCCCCACCACCTTATCCACCTTATATTCCATCACCTACCCCTTTTAGACCCACACAAAATTATAATAGCCCTTTTATTCCCCAATTTCCCTACCCACACATGCCACAAATTACACCTTTACTCTCATTTAGAACACCAAAATTAGAACTTGCAATTTTTGATGGATCTAACCCTTTGGAATGGTTGTTTCAAGCTGAACAATTTTTTCAATTTTACCAACTACCACCAGAACACAGATTGTCCTTAATATTTTTTTATATGAAGGGTGAGGCTTTAGGATGGTTTAAGTGGATGCATCAAAGCCAATTATTAACTGATTAGTTTTCATTCACTAAAGCCCTAGATCTACGATTTGGACCCTCTACTTATGACAACCATCAAGCTGAATTATTCAAACTAAAGCAAATTGGTACTGTTGTGGAATATCAATCTCAATTTGAAAAGTTGGGAAAGCAGGTGGTTGGTTTACCACCAGAAGCAATTCTGAACTGTTTTATTTCTGGTTTAACTAAAGAAATCAGAAATGAAATGGCTATTCTTAGACCTGTTTCAATCTCACAAGCCATTGGCCTAGCCAAACTCATTGAATCCAAAATCAAGGATGGCAAACCCAAATTCTCAAAGCCGTTTTCCAACTCCTACACCAAATACACCCCCAACACAACCCCAACCACAACCATCAAAACACCCACCAATACCACCATCCAAACTCCACAAACAACAGCTTCTTCAAACATAACCATTCCTACCAAATTACCTATCAAACGTCTTTCTCACTCACAATTGCAAGAACGCAGGGCTCAAGGGTTATGCTTTAATTGTGATGAAAAATTCACAATTGGTCACAAATGTTCTGCCAACAGATTCCTTTTATTTATGGCTGATAATGATGTGGCAGAACAACAGATTGTTGTTGAGGACAGTAATGAAGTAGAAGCGGTGATGGACCTAAATGACACTTATTTTCAATTATCCCCACAGGCTCTAACTGGTCAGATTTCCCCTCAAACACTTAAATTCAAAGGTATTATTGGGGGATTATCAGTTATGGTTTTAGTCGACACAGGCAGCACACATAACATTATGCAACCTCGCATCGCCCAACACTTATATCTCAAACCCAAACCCACTCACCAGTTTTGAGTTATGGTTGGAAATGGTTCCCATCTACAGTGTGAAGGGATTTGCAACAATGTCCATATTCTCCTCCAAGACAAACCCTTCAACTTATCCTTTTACCTCTTGCCAATCGAAGGAGCTGACATTGTTCTAGGCATGGCTTGGTTAAGAACACTTGGCCCAATTCAAGTAGATTTTTCTATCCCATCCATCACATTTCAACACCAAAGTACACCCCTAACTCTTAAAGGAGACCCAACCACCAGCCCTATCCATACCACATTCCACCAATTTAAACATCTCCTCCATACAAACTCCATTGCTTCCCTCCACCTTATGACTTTTCTTGAAATTGATTCCCCTTCCTTAATAGTTTCATTTCCACCATCCAACCCAGCCACCTTAACCAAAAACTTAGACCCAGCCATTTCAAACATTCTCAATACATACTCTACAATTTTCCAACCACCTTGTGGTCTCCCACCAGAAAGACCTCATGACCATCATATTCCACGACTACCCCATACCCCTCCTATCAATGTCAAACCCTATAGATATCCACACTCACAAAAAAATGCCATGACAACAACTATTCAAGAAATGTTAAATGATGGAATCATCATCCCACGTACCAGCCCTTTCTCCTCTCTTGTTCTTCTCGTTAAAAAGAGAGACGGGATGTGGCGATTTTGTGTCAACTATCGAGCTCTTAACGCTGTCACCATTAAAGATCGTTTCCCAATACCCACAATTGATGAACTTTTGGATGAGCTTGGGTCAGCTAGAATTTTCACTAAGATTGATCTGCGCTCTGGCTACCACCAGATCCGTGTTGCAAGGGAGGATACTCATAAAACGGCTTTTCGCACTCTCGACTGTCACTACGAGTTTCTCGTAATGCCCTTCGGGCTCACTAATGCCCCTTCTACTTTTCAATCTGCCATGAATGATCTTCTAAGACCATACTTACTCAAGTTCGTACTGGTTTTTTTTACGACATTTTAATTTACAGTGCCAAATTTAATGACCATTTAGTTAATTTGCAGGTTGTTTTTGAGCTTTTATTATCTCATTCTTTTGTTGCGAAAATGTTCAAATGTGTCTTTGCAGTGGATCGAGTTGATTACCTAGGACATGTTATTTCTGCTGGTTGTGTGGAACCAGACCCAGAAAAGATTCAGGCAGTGTTGGACTGGCCTGAACCTCATTCACTCACGGCACTCAGAGGTTTTTTAGGGCTCACTGGATTCTATCGTAGATTTGTAAAGAACTACGCCACTCTCGCCGCTCCCCTCACCGATTTTCTTCGTTCCACTAGATTCTCTTGGAGTACAAAGGCCAGTTCAGCCTTTACAGAACTAAAAAAATGACACAAATGTCGGTTTTAACATTTCCGGACTTTACAAAGGAATTCAACATAGAAACTGATGCCTCAGGAGTGGCAATTGGCGTCGTTTTATCTCAGGCAGGACACCCCATAGCTTTCTTCAGCAAGAAGATGACTCCAAGGATGCAAGCTTCTTCCGTTTATGTCAGAGAAATGTACGCCATCACTGAGTCCATCAAAAAATGGCGCCAATACTTGGTTGGCCAACACTTCAGCATCTACACAGATAAAAAAAGTTTAAGGAATTTACTGTTACAAAAGATCCAAACTCCTGAACAGCAAAAATGGGCTTCAAAATTACAGGGCTTTAATTTCAACATTTATTACAAACCTGGCCGTTCAAATCTTGTTGTCGACGCCCTCAGTCGCAAATACAGTGACACCCCGGTCCTACTTTCCATCTCATCTCCTGTGCCAACTCTCATCCAGCAACTCCAACAGTTTTACACCAAAAACACAAAAGGTCAACAATTAGTTTCAGAGGTGATTTCCAACCCAGAAGATCAAAACTACAAGTTCCTAATTGATTTGCTCTACTATCAGAACAAGCTATTCATACCTGATCTATCTGATCCCAAAAACCCCTTGATCTTTGAATTCCACAGCACCCCATCAGCAGGACATTCTGGAGTAAAACCCACTGCTGCTCGAGTTGCCACTTCCTTTTATTGGCCAGGCCTGTACAAAGACATTAAAACCTTTGTTAAACACTGCACAACATGCCAACACAATAAGAATCTAACTCGGAAGAAAAAAGGGTTGTTACAACATTTACCTACTCTTGTTCAAGTATAGGAGGACATCACCATGGATTTCATAACCCAACTTCCAAACTCTTACGGTCACTCAGTGATTTGGGTTGTATGTGACCGCCTGTCAAAGTATGCTAACTTTATTGCCCTTCAGACCAAGTTCTCCGCTTCTGACCTTGCTATTCGTTTCTCCACAGAAATTTTTCGCCTTCATGGTGTTCCAAGATCTATAGTCTCTGACCGCGATCCCATCTTCCTTAGCAAATTCTGGAAGGAATTTTTCAAAATACAAGGCACGGTTCTTAAATTTAGTTCAGCATACCATCCCGAAACAGATGGACAAATAGAGGTTGTAAACCGAACTTTAGAAACTTACTTCCGGTGTTTCACCAGCGATCAACCACGCCATTGGTACAAATTCTTGCACCTTGCGGAGTTCTGGTACAATACGTCCTACCACTCCTCGATCCAGATGTCTCCGTTTCGTGCACTGTATGGTCGTTCTCCACCGTCTATTCCAGACTTCATTTCTGGTTCGGTTACTACTCCTACCTTGGACGAAACTAGAGATAAGATAATCTCAGAGTTAAAACAAAACCTTCACAAGAGTTAGAAACGAATGGAAGAACACGCAAACAGAAAACGGATGTCTTTTACCTTTTCAGTCGGAGATCTTGTCCTCCTTCGACTCCAACCGTATCGGCAACAATTAGTTTTTCGCCTATCCTCTCAGAAGCTAGCCAAGAGATTCTTTTGGCCTTTTAGGGTTAAACATCGCCTCGGTGAGGTTGCCTACGCCTTAGATCTTCCGCCTTCTTCGAAGATCCACCCTGTTGTGCATGTTTCACAATTTAGGCCTTATTTTGGTCCATCACGTACGACTGATTTCTCCAAAAAAAATTTCAGAAAATGGAAGTTCCATCGAAAACACCTCCGATCTTAGTTGTAACGCTTTGAGCTCAGAAGGAAAAGATGAGCGTGTTGTTCCCTTGGAAGTGTTTGGAGAAAACAAAAGAGAACTCTCAAAAGAGAGTGAACTTCTGAACGAAAGTTCACTCTCTTTTCCAACCATCAAAATTAATTATTCGAAATTTTAAAGTTATAAAACTAGCAAAGCCAAACATATTTAGCATCATCAAGAATACATAATGCAATTTGACAACAAAGAACGAGAGAAATACAAATGACCAAAAGCCTGTTTAAGCTAGTCATTTTAAGAATTTTGCAATTTCAAGCTCTCCAGTTGTTCCAGCGCTTTAGATAAGCGTTCCTAAAACATAATATGGTAAAAAAATTAGTAAGAAATCCTTCAGTAATTTACTTATACAAAAAGCTTCAACAAAACTAATAAAAAAATCTCGACTAACTTGCTTATACAAAAAAATTGTCCTATTCAACAACAGAGCTTAAAACAAGAACTTATATGTGGGAAAGAAATTCTCTTGTAAGGTGAACATGAGCCCTTGTAGATCTATCATCATAAAATGTTGCAGCAAAGACAATTTATAATACATTATTACATTATAGTACACTAGCATCTAAACATCTTCTTAATACAAGAGAAAAAGTTCATACCAAAGCCATTTCCACCGAGTTACCACTGGTAGTAGTATCAACTACCTCAGAAATTTCATTATAGTCTTCATATCTTTCTTAGTATGAATCTATCAAGCTTCGTGATGAAATCATGTATCACCTGAAGACCAAGTTTGTTTCCAGTTTGTGTTTTGACAGAAACAGAGTGTTATTGAAGACCCCCGTCACCATCACAATGGGAAAATATTAAATATTAAGTGAAATGAAATTCTATCATGTTGATTACAAGCAAATGTGTTGTATTCGGTCTATTTTTAAGATCTGGATATGCTCACCGAGTCGAGTCCACACCAACAAAATGAAATAATTAATAAAAATGAAAATTAGAGGAGCAACACAACCTAGAGAGATAAACAGATTACTTACCGCATTTTTAAGCACTTTGTTGATGGGAATGAAGCAACGCCGTCCTCCAAATCTAACGACTCTATGAACCCTAACAATTCTTCCTTCATCCAAAGGAAAATTTAACAAACCCGAAATAGTAAAAAGCATAGATGAAAGAGAGGGAAGTTGACGGCAGTCGTGGTTTAGAAAATCTCAGGTGGTGGCCACTAGTTTCAATTGTTTTAATAGGGATAGGGTTTTTAGCGTGGATAGGGTTTTTAGCGTGTAAAGAGTGAGAGAAACTCTTCTATTTTTTGTTAAAAGATATTTATATATTAATGTTAATAAAATAATATTTCTTTACATATATGTTAATAATTTTTTTAAAGAAAAAAATTGATACAATTTAATTAAATAAAAAACAACTTCATACAAAAAAAGGGAATTAAATAAAAATAATAAATAAATAACAGAAACAAATAGAGAAAAAAAGGTAAAAATAAAGAGAAAGAGAAAAATGAACGCTATTTTAAAATGGACAAGTTTACGTAAGTAGCGGCGGTTTAAACCGCCATAAATTGAATAACATTACGGCATTTACTTAAACCGACGCTATTTACGGAAAATTGTGACGGTTTCAGTAACCGACCTAATAAAACCGCCACAATTTACCCGTTTTTTTGTAGTGATGTTGTCATCGTAGTTTAGTGGTATGTATTTACTTTGTTTTTACCGTTTTTTATTTGAACCATACATTTGTTTCCGTTTTTCAAAACCTGTTGATTCGTGATTCTTTGGTTGTCACTCTGTTTCTTTTAGTTGTTTGATTTTTTTTAGGACAAACAATTATGTAAGTTCGGGAGAGTTTGATGAGTGCAAATTGTAGCTATTTTTGTATATAAGTTTTGTTGCACTAATCGATACTTTTTGTTACAAACGTTAGAATAAACCCCGCTTTGTTTGTAAATACGTTTACTTTACATTTTAGTGTATATATTGCGTATAGTGTAAATATCATTGAGTTTAATTGATTTCCATTTATTTTTGTAGGTATTCAATCAAGGATATCTTTCTTTTGTTGTATAGAGCATTGAATAAGCTTTCCAGCGCTTCGAATCAGGCGAAAACAGGAGTTACAGTTCAATAGTTACGAATAAAACAGTGCAGGATTTTTGCTGTCTACTGTCAGCTGCACCTCAGCAGGGCCGGACGACGCAGAGTCGGGCGATGCATTTTGAGCGCCGGGTGTAACACCCTAAATTTCCCCGCGCTATTTAATTAAAATAATCAGAGTAAAACAATACGAAATAGAAATAAAAGATGTTACTTCCAACTTATCATTTGCCCATAAATAGACATGTAACATATAAATGACATTTTCGGAAATCAAACAAATTTAATCCAACCAAATAACCTTTATTACGCAGTGGAAAATTGTTCATTCCAATCAACAAAATATAACGATTTCAATTAACTAAAGCAACTAGTTTTCATGTCAGAAAAACAACTAATAATTCTTCAACAAATAAAATCATATAAAAGCGTTCCCAACTCCCAATACTACATATCAGAGCAAACGCCACTAAAGTGAAGCACCTAGTCTTCACCGACTACTCCTGATTATCTGGACGTTACCCACGTGGAGGTATCATTCAAACAGAAGAGGTAAGATTCTCAAATCAACAAAAGAAGAAGATGATATAATATAAAAGTATAAATCATCAAGTAATTCACCCATATCACAACTGTCAAAAAGCATCACACTCTTCAACACACACACACACATAGATAACCAAGCAACTCATTTTCAACACAACCAATATAAAATTCAATGAGACGCCAACTAGACTCAATTCATGTGGTACCAATTCGATTCCTGTTTCATGATCATAATTCCCGTCGGAATTTCATAATAGTCGCTCACACCCCACATGAGCACACGACATTCGTGATCGCTCACACCCCACACGGGCACACGATCACCCGTAATCGCTCACACCCCACACAGACACATGATTACCTCAATAACAACAATGACATTGATACGATTCTATTTTAAAGAATCTGGATAAGACGCTCACACCCCACATGGGCAACGTCATCCCTCAACTCAAGCAACATGCTATGCACCTTCAATGACAACATGCAACAACGAAACAAATGCACAATACTAGAATGTCACCAATACATTACCTCACGACTGTCCAACATACAGTATACACCTGTTCAAACATTGCAAACATTGCAATCCACAAGAACAACACGCATCACACCACGGTTTTCCGCATCCCACAATTCAACACATCAAAATGCAAAACGAAAACACACCTCGCATGTTGAATAGTTGGAATTCTGTCATTGAAAATAATTTTCGCAGAAAGTACATAAAATCAACTTTCTAACGATTCGAACGGCGAACTAAACGGACTTACGGATAAAAAGTTATGAAGAAAACAAAACTTGACATTTTGCAAAAATTGTGCAACACACAGGTCCGTACAGGTCGTTTCATGAGTCGACTCATACTGTGCAAAAACAAAATTTTTTTCTATTTTTAATCGTTAAATGCCTTCCGGGCCTCCGATTTCGATTCCATAAAAAGCCCCCGTCTCAGAATTCAATGTACTTCGATATTTTAACAAATAAAACGCCATCCAACACATTTACAAAATTAACACCATTATTATCAAAAGTGGAAAAAGTTAGGTTTTCAATCACCTAATCAAACACATATCGAAACATACCGACAAGTATTCCCGATTAAATCCCATCATCACCCGACTATACTACGTAATCTATTCCACATTCATTTGTTAAAACATCGATTCTATTCATTTGTTCATCAATCCAACAACTATGAAAAACTATATTTTTCAACCACACAAATGCAAACAACACATACATACATTAGGAACTCTTATTACACTAGAAATCACAATTCAACCAAGCAATTTATACAATTCAAGCATTATTACTATTACCGACACGCAACTCCAACTTCTCACCAAAACACCAAACAATCAACAAAAACATGGATAAGATCCTAACAATTTATCTACCCTCATACAAACATCATATATCCCTCAAGTTATTGAATATCCCCACCCTTACCTTGTATTGATGAGCTTCCTTCTTCTCCAATGGATTCACTCCTTCACCTTGCCCTAGCCTTTTTTCACCTTTTCTCCCTTGGCTATCACTTTTACATAGAATGAAAAAATAACTTCTTTATTCTCTAACTCTTTACATAACCCCCAACTCTGATTTACCCTATTTGCCCTCACTCAACTTCGTACAATTACCACAATGCCCTTCCACTCACTACACATCTAATTACTTCTATTTATTTATCCCATTATATTATTAATATTTTTGATCTAATCTTACTAAATAATAATAATAATAATAATTCTTGTCACCTATATACTTTTACTAATGTCCATTTTACACTAAGGTTAGAAAATATTAATTAATTAAAATAGGTTAATTAATCTTACTCTTCGCACCACCGATTTCTACGATTTTCGTCGTACACCCCTACTACCCCCAAGACTTATCTCTTAAGGCCACTACCCCTTACCACAGTTACATGAAATATAACGAATACAACAAAACACACCATCAATCACAACAATTCACAATTATTCATAAATAAAAATAAAAAGGAAAATGTGACGTTACAACTCTCCCCCACTTAGAATATTTTCGTCTTCGAAAATTTACCTGATGCGAACTACCCCGAATACGTCCTCGCATCCAAATAGCCAACTCTCATGCCATGAAAGGCAACACCACGAATAACACAAAGTACAATACACCTTACCAACTACAACAACAATAACAAGATGCAATGCTCACGCAATGCACTCGACGACCAACTCAAGACGTAAAGAATAACCAAGTTATGAACACACTGGTTCACACACTCATGTAAGAACTGCGCTACATCATGCTTCAGCTGTGCACTCTGATTACTCGCAACTATCGAATCTACCGAGTTCACATCTAACTTCTGACTCTCTTGAACAATCACCAAAAAATCATTGTTCACTTTCGATATGCCCAACCTCACACTCCACTCTGTTATCTCTCACACCAGACACCAATCTCTGAATTGCTAACTCAATTATAATTCTCTGACCATCAAAGCAGACATATGAAAAGACTTTCGACTTAACTCATCAAGAATTCCAACCATCCTTGTCATCTCATACTCATTTCCTTCCGACCCAACAAGTATTCTACACTAATGTTATCACTAAACACTTCGAACCTAGATCCATAAAAATAATATCTTCAGATGTTCAACACAAATACAACCTCAACCAATTCCAGATCTTGAACAGGATAGATACTTTAGTGACTCCTCAATGGACGTAAAGCATGAGTTGCGACTTTACCCTCTTGTATTAACACACTGTCTAAACTCATCTTAAACATATCCTAATACCCCACAAACGGTTCATTAAGATCAGGCAGAATCAAAACTGGAGCCGTAGTCAACTTCTACTTCAGCTCTCTATAACTTTCCTCACCATAAACATCCCCAAACAACCGACTTACCCTTCGCAAGTCAACTGAGATAACGGAAATGCTAACTTGGAAAAACTTTCCATAACCTACGGTAATACCCAACTAAGTTCAAAAATATTATAATCTCCTTAACCCACTTCGGGGCTTCCTCGTTGTAGGACTACATCTACTTCTGATGGATCCACAACAATACCCTCGTCTGAATTAACATAACCAAGCAAACTCACCTCTACTAACCAAAAGTCACACTTTGATAACTTAGCATATACTTGTAACTCAACTCTCAAATACTCTACACGTTCTTCTTCTAATTTTATAATAGATCAAAACATCCACAACGAACACCACTTCGAACTTATCCAAATAAGTTGTGAAGATACGATTCATACTCTCTACATACACTTTAAGGCATACTAGCCACTACCATCCTCTACCCGACATCCTTGGTCAAATCATGGTCTCACATTCCCATTTACTTCCTCCTTGGATTATCTTTCCAATGCTTCAAGTCCCATGTCAATCAGATTCTCGATTCATCACAAATCAATACTTAAGCTATCCAGAACATAACTGTGAGTTTCTATACTACTCACCGATCAACACGAACCTCATGCTACCATCCTTTTCTGTACCAATAATAATGAAGCTCTCCAAGGCGACACCCTTGGCATATCACTAGTCAACACATTGTTCTCTACTCTTGAATAGTAACTATCAACAACGTCTGAGCGACATACAAAAGCCTCGGATCCGCCTCATCTTCAGATATAGGAATCTGCATCGACTAATCAAAACAATCCGTAAGCACATGGCTTAACTCCAAACAATTCACTGTACATACCATCCCATCTGGCAAGACACGTCTATTCCATCCAACATGATCCCATCTACTATCAATAAGAGATTAAGGGTGATCAGTTCCTCAATTTGTCAATAGGTATCCAACAACCACATCAGTAGCATAGATCATCATTACCTAACTACAATAGCGTCCTGACTTTGTGCCCAAAGTTACCTAAGCATAATGTTCAACAATCTCTCTAAGGCTTACAACGTTTTCTTAATTTCCTTCTTTTCAACCTCGTCAAGGATACATAACCGCCCAAAGTCCATTACATATTCTCCTATAGACACTCATAGAACAACACAATTGTTAAATATTCTCCCGATACCGGAAATGCTACTACACCAAGTACAATTCAAATCGGTCTGCTCCAAATGAAACATTTATTCAAGTTGAGAACTTTAACGACACTAATAAATCCTCCATCTTTCCTTTAATTTCATAATCTCGATGATCCATATAGTTTCACATTTGGGTCTCATTCTAACCACAATCTCAATAGTACCATCTCATCATCTGGTTGGTGATAGAAACTGGCCAAAAAATTTCCGACACATGTCGACATCATGTCCTCAATGACACACAATCCACTTTACTTTTTAACCTTCTCCCTTCCTCAAGAATCTCTCCACTCTAATCATTCTCAATTGGCATACGCCGCACCTCCAGGTGCTTCTCCGATACCCTCACCTCCGTCCTATTACTAAACATTTTATACCTGGCCTCATTTTAACCATTTTCAGCAAGACTCGCTCAACTTCAAACACGATTATCTCCTTCAATATAGGCCTTCTTGATACAAAATTATATGCCAAAATGAAGGGAATTTCCTTTAGATTCCATAAATTCAAAAATCGCCTAAATCCGAGTTACGAGTAAAAAGTTATCACCTGTGTAACGGAGGCTGGTCAAGAAATCCCGTATACATGCCTTCTCCAAAATCAGCTTCAGACCCAAATCTTCAAATGCGTTTTTCTCTTTCATCAAAAACATGTAGAAGATAAAATTTATATGCATAATGTAGGAAATTTCACAAGCTTTCCAAAAAGTCCAGAATTGCTCCCATCGGAGTTACCAGCGAAAAGTTATCACCTGTTTAGTGAAGACTATTCCATAAGTACGACAATGAAGATTGAAAATGGTGAACATGAGTTCCACCCTTTTTGTCTTACTTCTAAGATCCCCCAAGTATCCTCACTCTTCACCCAAATCTGAAGGTAATCTGACCTCAATTCAATTATACTGAACACACACTAGCATAACAGTTGGTCCATCAAATCATCAATCCCGTTGAAGTGGATATTTATTCTCAATCATTACTTTAGACAACTGTCGGTAATCCACACACAATCTCGTACTACCTTCTTTCTTCTTAACTCATAACACCGGAGCTACACTTGTCTCACCAACACACTACACCACTCATCTAAATTATTGGTAAACACATGGTTTAACTCCACCAATTCGTCACAACAATAACATCATCTTGTTCCGACTAAAGAGAACCTGTGCTCATCCTTAGGAAATACGCCAGGATACTCCATACATCACAGACCCATCTTTAGCCACAACATCGCCTTCCCCCCCACAAGGAAGCGAAAAACGAGAACACCTGATCGTCTTCCCTCAAGGATCACACCATTCTCAAACAGTTGGACAATCCAACACTGCACTCCCTCATGTAGCAACATGATAACCAACTCCACAACAACTGGAATATCCAAAAGAAGCAGACATTTCTCCCCCACTTGTTTCATTCCCAACCTGCAAATGAAAAACAAAACAAGCACCAACAGTGTTTTCACACACATGTCGCATACTAGGGAACAACATAATTAGACAACCTGCCCGGACGGACTGACCTGCTCTGATACCACTTGTAACACCCTAAATTTCCGCGCGCTATTTAATTAAAATAATCATAGTAAAACAATATGAACCAGAAATAAAGGATGCTACTTCCAACTTATCATTTGCCCATAAATAGACATGTAACATATAAATGACATTTTTGGAAATCACGCAAATTTAATCCAACAAAATAACCTATATTACGCAACGGAAAATTGTTCATTCCAATCAACAAAATATAACGATTTCAATTAACTAAAGAAACTAGTTTTCATGTCAGAATAACAACTAATAATTCTTCAACAAATAAAATCATATAAAAGCGTTCCCAACTCCCAATGTTACATATCAGAGTAGACGCCACTAAAGTGAAGCACCTCGTCTTCACCGACCACGACTTCCAAACTACTCCTGATGATCTGCACGTTACCCACGTGGAGGTAACATTCAAACAGAAAGAGTGAGATTCACAAATCAACAAAAGAAGAAGATGATATAAATATAAAAGTATAAATCATCAAGTAATTCACCCATATCACAATTGTCAACAAGCATCACATTCTTCAACACACACACACACACACAGATAACCAAGCAATTCATTTGCAACATAACCAATATAAAATGCAATGAGACACCAACTAGACTCAATGCATGTGGTACCAATTCGATCCCTACTTCATGATCATAATTCCCGTCGGAATTTCATAATAGTCGCTCACACCCCACATGGGCACACGATCATCTATAATCGCTCACACCCCACACGGGCACACGATTACCCCAACAACAACAACAACATCGATGCGATTCCATTTTAAAGAATCTGGATAAGACGCTCACACCCCACATGGGCACACGTCATCCCTCAACTCATGCAACATGCTATGCACCTTCAACGACAACATGCAACAACGAAAAAAATGAACAATACTAGCATATCACCAATACATTACCTCACGACTGTCCAACATACAGTATACACCTGTTCAAACATTGCAAACATTGCAATCCACAACAACAACACGCATCACATCACCGATTTACGCATTCCACGGTTCAACACATCAAAACACAAAACGAAAACACACCCCGCAAGTTGAATAGTTGGAATTCTGTCATTGAAAATAATTTTAGCAGAAAGTACATAAAATTAGCTTTCCAACGATTCGAACGGCGAACGAAACGGACTTATGGATCAAAAGTTATGAAGAATTCAAAATTTGACATTTTGGAAAAATTGTGCAACAAACGTGTCCGTACAGGACGACTCATAAGTCGACTCATACTGCGCAAAAACATAAACGTTTTCTGTTTTTAATCATTAAATGCCTTCCGAACCTCCGATTTCGATTCCGTAAAAAGCCCCGGTCTCAGAATTCAATGTACTACGATATTTTCACAATTAAAACGCCATCCAACACATTTAAAAAATTAACACCATTATTATCAAAAGTGGAAAAAGTTAGGTTCTCAATCACCTAATCAAACACATATCAAAATATACCGACAAGTATTCCCGATTAAATCCCATCATCACCCGACTATACTACGTAATCTATTCCACATTCTAACCGTTAAAACATTAATTCTATTCATTTGTTCATCAGTCCAACAACTATGAAAAACTATATTTTTCAACCACACAAATGCAAACAACACACACATACATTAGGAACTCTTATCACACTAGAAATCACAATTCAACCAAGCAATTTACACTATTCTAGCATTATTACTATTACCGACACACGACTCCAACTTCTCACGAAAACCCCAAACAATCAACAATCACATGGATAAGATCCTAACAATTTATCTACCCTCATACAAACATCATATATCCCTGAAGTGATTAAAGAACCTCACCCTTACCTTGTATTGATGAGCTTCTTTCTTCTCCAATGGATTCACTCCTTCACCTTGCTCTAGCCCCTTTTCACCTTTTCTCCCTTGGCTCTCACTTTTACGTAGAATGAAAAATAACTTCCTTATTCTCTAACTCTTTATATAACTCCCAACTCTGATTTACCCTATTTTCCCTCACTCAACTTCGTACAATTACCACAATGCCCTTCCACTCCCTACACATCTAATTACTTCTATTTATTTATCCCATTATATTATTAATATTTTTGAACTAATCTTACTAAATAATAATAATAATAATAATTCTTGTCACCCATATACTTCTACTAATGTCGATTTTACACTATGGTTATCAAATATTAATTAATTAAAATAGGTTAATTAATCTTACTCTCCGCACCACCGATTTCTACGCTTTTAGTCGTACACCCCTACTACCCCCAAGACTTATCTCTTAAGGCCACTACCCCTTACCACGGTTACATGAAATATAAGGAATACAACAAAACACACCATCAATCACAACAATTCACAATTATTCGCAAATAAAAATAAAAAGGAAAATGGGGCGTTACACCGGGCGATGCGGCGGCGGAAGAGAATTGAAATACGAATTCCAGTAGCTTTCTAGGATTTTTGGCTAGCGCCGGGCGGGTACTAGATATTTGTTGCCTGGCTGGTCTTTTGTACAACTGGTGTGAGTGTAATTAAAGCCAGCGCCTGGCCGTGGCGTCGTGACAGCTTTTTGTATATAACTTATTTTTAGTTCATTTGTTAGGTTATGATGTTTGGGGAGTGATTTTTTGTCTCCCAACTTCATCAACCTCATTCTTTGATGAGAGAACTTGATAACAACACATGGATTTTGCATCTTGAAGAAACAGATTTGGATCTTCATCAATCGGGTTGACAACCGGGAGGTTTTGGTTTATCTCTCTTTCTCTCTTTTTGTAATTTCTGTTTTGTTGGGTGTTAGTATATTTACTTTGAACATATGTATTTTTGTTGATCATAATATTGTACAAAATCTGCTTTATAAATCATTATCGATGTCTTCCTAGATCTTTTTGCATTTATGTTTGGATTTGTGTTGTGTTAGAGGTAAACATCATGAATCTTGATTAGGGATGGATATCTATTATCTAGATGCTAGAGATAAATTTAGAGAATAATCTTTATGGTGTTTGAACTTAATGCCTTCCGTGTTTCGAGGCGTCGTGCGCGAGAGTGACGACGAGAGTAATACGGTTGCTCTCTCAGCTCAGTGTGCCAGAGATGGACACTGTTGTGAGCGATACTGGATGATTTTGACGAGTATTGTAGTACAGTGAAAATGATCGACAAATTTATGTTTATGATGAGTGGATTATATGTATGCCGGATAAGTTTCTTCTCTCTGAAGAATGATTTCTTTCTATTTTAATGTTTACTTTTCTGCATTTACTTTAAACCAATTTAATCCAAACTCATAGACGCGAGAGACTGTCGAACGACATTCTTTCCCTCGTACCGATCTCTGTAGACACGACATAAATCCCGGAGGGAATTCTTCCGAAAATAAATAATTTTGCTTACCGCTTTATCGCTCCAACAAAATGGCGCCGTTGTCTGGTCTTTTAGTTTGTTTATATTTATAGTTTGTGTGTTTGCCTTTGAGCTTGTTTTGAGTAGCTTGAGTAAATTTAAGGTGTTTGTCCATTTTTTATCCTTTCAACTTGCAACTGCGTGGTAATGATAGTGTTTAAAGTTTGGTACGCGCCGAAGGTATGTGTTTATCGCTTTCTATAGTTTAACATATTCATGATACTTAGGCATTTTACAAACTGATATGCCATTCATTCTTTCGTATACTTATTCGTATGTGAATCACTTTAGTTCCCACCCTTTTTGTGAGGTAGCTTTCCATTGTTCATATATGCGCGGAGTACCAATATTCTTGTTCTAACTGGATTTTATTATGCTTAATCTTTTGTTTGTGTTCATTATATGAAAGCATGAAAAGGATCAAGGAATTTTGTTTCATTTTGAGCACAACTACCTAGCCAAATAGTCATTCACCTTGTGAGCATGTGATCATTCGTAAATCCTTTGAGCTTTTTGATCCATGTTTTATTTGAACTTAATGTTTGTCTATGAGTATTTAGTTCACTTATTTTTTAATGGATTTTGTTTTTTCTTGAACCCTGAACTTTATGTTGTTGTATGAATTTTTGCCTTGCCTTAGAAAGTAGGGAGTATTCACATGATAATTTGGTTGAATTCAAGTTGGGAAGAGAATGATTGTTTACTCATTGGTTGGTTTCTATGAGGATGAAAAAGAAAATAAAAAAAAAAGAGAAAAATAAGAGAAAGAAAAGAAAAGGAAAAAAATGTGAAAAAGAAAGAAAACGAAAATCCTTGAGAAAGGAAACAAAAAGCGTTCAAATAATTGTGCTAAATAAGTATTGTGTGTTGTGTAACACTTGGGATTTTGAAAGAAGTTGATTGTAATTTTGTGTTTGAGCTTTTGTGAGTTGATCACTCCCTTAGGTTTAGGTAAGTTTTTGTTTCAATTACCTTTAGAAATTTCCCCTTGTTTGTTTACCCAACCACGCTACAACCTTGAAAAGCCCTTGTGATTCTTGACTTTGTATGTTCAATATGATTTTTGGATGGTTGCATAATTTAGTCTATTGTTTGCATGATTATTGTATGAGTGATAAGTCCCTCATTTTGTGTTTTTCATCTACCGATGATTATTTTTGCTAGGTGTGATTCACGTTTGAACTTGTGTTGTTTTAGGATGTTTGGCTTGATTTTTGTATTTTGCGTTTATTTCGTGACTATGTTGTCGGCGTAGTTTAGTGGTAAGTATTTACTTTGTGTGTACCGTTTGTCATTTGAACCATGCATTTGTTTCTGTTTTTCAAAACCTGTTGATTCGTGATTCTTTGGTTGTCACTCTGTTTCTTTGAGTTGTTTGATTTTTGTTTCAGGACACACAATTATGTAAGTTGGGGAGAGTTTGATAAGTGCAAATTGTATCTATTTATGTATATAAGTTTTGTTGCACTTAACGATACATTTTGTTATGAACGTTCGAATAAACCACGCTTTGTTTTTAAATACGTTTACTTTACATTTTAGTGTATATATTGCGTATAGTGTAAATATCATTGAGTTTAATTGATTTCCATTTATTTTTGCAGGTATCCAATCAAGGATATCTTGCCATTGTTGTATAGAGCATTGAATAAGCTTTCCAGCGCTTCGAATCGGGCGAAAAACGGAGTTACGATTCAAAAGTTACGATTAAAACAGTGCAGGATTTTTGCTGTCTACTGTCAGCTGCGCCTCAGCAGGGTCGGGCGACGCAGCGCTGGGCGGTGTATTTTGAGCGCTAGACGGTGCGGCGGCGGATGAGAATTGAAATAAGAATTCCAGTAACTTTCTAGGAATTTTGGCTAGCGCCGGGCGGTACTAGATATTTGTTGCCAGGCTAGTCTTTTGTACAACTGGTGTGAATATAATTAAAGCCAGTGACGGGCGGTGCCATTCTAGCGCCGGGCGGTGGCGTCGTGACAACTTTTTGTATATAACATATTTTTAGTTCATTTGTGAGGTTTTGATGTTTGGGGAGTGATTTTTGGTCTCCCAACTTCATCAACCTCATTCTTTGATGAGAGAACTTGATAACAACATATGGATTTTGCATCTTGAAGAATCAGATTTGGATCTTCATCAATCGGGTTGAAAACCGTGAGGTTTTGGTTTATCTCTCTTTCCCTCTTTTTGCAATTTCTAGTTTGTTGGGTGTTTGTATATTTACTTTGAACATATGTATTTTTGTTGATCATAATATTATATAAAATCTGCTTTACAAATCAATATTGATGTCTTCCTTGATCTTTTTGCATTTATGTTTGGATTTGTGTTGTGTTAAGAGATAAACATCATGAATCTTGATTAGGGATGAATATCTATTGTCTAGATGCTAGAGATAGATTTAGAGAATAATCTTTATGGTTTCGAAACTTGATGCCTTCCGTGTTTCGAGGCGTCGTACGCGAGAGTGACGACGAGAGTAATACGGTTGCTCTCTCAGTTAAGTGTGCCAAAGATGGACACTGTTGTGAGCGATACTGGATGATTTTGACGAGTATTGTAGTATAGTGAAAATGATCGACAAATTTATGTTTGTGACGAGTTGATTATATGTATACCAGATAAGTTTCTTCTCTCTGAAGATTGATTTCTTTTTATTTTAATGTTTACTTTTCTGCATTTACTTTAAACCAATTTAATCCAAACTCATATACGCGAGTGACTGTCGAACGACATTCTTTCCCTCGAACCGATCTCTGTGGACATGACATAAATCCCAGAGGGAATTCTTTCGAAAATAAATATTTTTGCTTGCCGCTTTACCGCTCCAAGAGTTCTCAAGGTAACTTGATTATGACTATAACATGGAGTATTCATTGCTTCAGCCCAAAAATGATGTGGAAGGTGCTTAGCATGAAGCATGACCCTAGCAGATTCTTGAAGAGTCCTATTCTTTATCTTAACTACCCCATTCAGCTGAGGAGTAATGGGATTTGAAAACTCATGATTGATGCCTTCAGAAGAGCAAAAATCAGCAAACTTGCTGTTTTCAAATTGCTTTCCATGATCACTTCTAACGCTGAAAATTTTATTTTCCTTCTCTCTTTGAAGCTTTTGGAATAACCCCTCAAAGACTTCAAAGACATCTGATTTTTCTCTGATGAAATGCACCTAGGTGAATCTTGAGAAATCATCAACAACAACATAAGCATACCTTTTTTCACCAAGGCTCTTAACTTGCATCAGACCCATTAAATCCACGTCAAGAAGTTCCAACACTCTTGATGTTGTCAGATGTTGAACCTTGGGATAGGACATCTTAGTTTGCTTTCCAATTTGGCACAGCCCACAAATTTTTCCTTCCTCTATCTTTAGCTCGGGAATTCCTCTAATTGTTTCTGCAGATAAAATTTTCTTCATTCCTTTTAGATGCAAATGACCAATTTTCTGGTGCCATAGTTGAACTTCATCTTCTTTAGATAGTAGACATGTAGGAGAATTCTTTGTTTAATGGAGTGTCCACAAGTAATAATTGTTTTTAGATCTGATTCCTCTTAGTATAACTTTATCATTCTCATTAGTGACCATACATTCAGACTTAGTGAAGCTGACTTTCATTCCCTGATCACATAAATGACTTATGTATATCAAGTTGGCAGTCAATCCTTTTACAAGCAACACATTTTCAAGACTAGGAGATCCTGCACAAGCTAGCTTTCCAATTACTTGAATTTATCCTTTTGCACCATCCCCAAGAGTGACATAACTAGTGGAGTGTGATCGAATGTTGACCAGGAAGTTCTCTCTACCAGTCATGTGTCTAGAACACCCACTTTCAAAATACCAATCTTCTTTGGCAGAAGCTCTGAGAGAAGTATGAGCAATAAGGGATTTGATAGTTTCCTTGGGAACCCACTTCTTTGTACTCTTCAATGCTTCATGACTAACCTTGGGCTGAACACATGACCTAGGATATCCATGTAGTCTGAAACAGAAAGGTCTGATATGGTCAAATCTACCACAATAATGACATCTCAACTGCTGGGCCTTGCTTCCCTTTTTACTAAACTGATACCTGCCTTTATGTCGAGACACTTGTTTTGAAATCCTGGGATCTTTCACCCTCCCAGTTGAAACGGATTTTGTAGCCTTAGGGTCTCCTTTCAGAATCTGATTATTAAACCCTATGCCTCTTAAGTCACCAGCCATTTGTCCAACTTGAAGAATTTCGTCTAACATGTTAGAATCATTATTCAACATTCTTATAGACTTGGTCATATTTTCAAGCTTGGAGGTCATCATGGTCACCTTATCCTGCAGACTGTAGATGTTAGTCATACATTCTTCCTTCTCATACCGTAGTTGAGCAATAATTTCCTATTGTTTCTCACTCTTAATGCATAGATCTTTGTGGAAAACAACTAGTTCAGCATTAGAAGTTTTTCCATCACTGGACTCTATATCAGATGTCGATCTTCCAGTAAACGCAATTACACGTTTTACTATTTCATCATCACTTTCAGTTTCCTCTTCAGGCCACAAAGCTGCCAATCCCTTAAATTGTTTCTTCAGATAAGTAGGACATTCTGCTTTAATGTGTCCAAACCCTTAACATTCATGACATTTATTCCTTCTATTCTGATTGGTCCTTTCTTCAGTTCTGGCTTTTCCCTGAGAGTTATAGTTCCTACTGGAGTCAGAACTGATGTTCTGGACATTAGGTTTTGACTTCCTCTCCATTCTCTTCACCAATTAATTAAATTGTCTTCCTAGTAACACAATGGCATTGGCCATCCCTTCATTTGTGTCAAGTTCACTTTCTTCCTCTTCATCTCCTGAATTGGAAAAAAAGCAATGCTTTGGTTCTTTTTCTCAGCTCTACCATTTATGGTCATTTCAAAGGTTAGAAGTGACCCCACTTTCTCATCAACACTCAAACTGCAGATATTTTGGCTTTCTTCAATGGTTGTGACCTTCATGTCAAATTTCTTAGGGAGAGACCTAAGAATCTTCCTAACCAGCTTTTCTTCTGATATCTTTTCTCTCAAGGCACTAAGGGCATTAGCTATTTCAAGCACATTCATGTGAAAATCATGAATACTTTCATCATCTCTCATCTTTAGATTCTCAAATTTGGTAGTGAGAAGCTGAAGTCTAGACATCTATACCTTGGATGTTCCTTCATCTTTTCTTTGTTATTTTGACAAAATATAATTTTTTTTATAATTATTATTCTCAGATGTTTTTGAAATAGTTGCTGCTAGGTTCCGACACTAAAGTAAGAATCACATATTCTTTCTTATATTTTCTTTTCACCAAATGGCGTGCGATATATTTTTACAATTTTATTTTTTATTTTTCTATTTTACATAACATTTTCATATAATCAATCACTTATGTTGAGTTTTTATAGTTTAACTCTAGATCTAATTTATTAGATTTATTTAAGTTCTAAATAAATTTGTTTATATATACAAAAAACTTGTTTAAATTATGTGTTGAAGGTCATATAAATTTATAATATAATAGAATGTATGCAGATCTAATAAAGACATAGGTTGTGGTTTTCTGAAGTATAATTTCATGATAAACATCACTATTTTTTTTCATTTTGTCTTTTTATTTATTTATTTTTTCTTTAAAAGAAAATTTCAATTATATGTCTCAAGTTAGAAACATTTAAAATATATCCTTCATTATTTACACGTACCTCTAACTTCTTCATAAAATGTATTAGATAGTATAAACTCTTATTATATTCTCATATTTTAATTATTTTGTTCTTATTAGATAAATTAATGGTTCAAGAACTACTCACGTAATTTATACTATCTTAAATAAATTACATTTAGTAAAACAATCTAAATATTACTTATAATAGATTTGTTTTTTGAATCAAATGATGGATCATCAAAAAAACGCATGGAATCAAGAATTGCGCAGCAATTTTGATATAATTGAAAGTTATCAAGAATTTGAAAGAGATGATGAGTAATATTCAAATTATTTAGAAATTATAAAGTCATTCTGACTTGAAATGCATGCTCCGGATCCTTTAGTAGTCATTGAAAAATTTGATACAGTGGTGCTTAAAACGTTTGATCACACAAAATATCTTAATGAAGAAAAATGTAGCGGTAACGATAATGGAATCTGCATAGATTCTTTTTTATCTAAGAAATTTTCATCTCCAGCCATCAGTATAGCTCCAAGTGTGTGTTCATCACCTCTTGATTAAAATCATAAATTTCAAATTTATGGATATTCTGCAACAGCTAACTAAAAATTTGTAGGTTTATCGTCATTTATTCAAAACACATAGCAACATATGTTGTCCAACAACACTAAAAGTTCTAAACCGCGTCCTTCTAAAGTTGCTAGGCATATGCAGGTAACATAGTTTAGAACTTATTTAATTTTATAAGGCTTGTTTAATGCAAGAAAACACGCTAATCATATGGGAAGAAATTAAGTAAATACATATGTAAATAATATGTTATGTTTGTATTGATATAAATTATGTTTTGCAGGAGGGTAATTGATTTGGTTAGGATTTGGTCATCCAAAATTCAAATGCTATGAGCAATTGATATTGCAAATATAATCGCATTTGGTAAAGACAGCTACACCAGAAAAATAAAACAGCAAATCAAAGCCGAAAAGAATTACAAAAAGTGCAGCGGAAACTTATACCAATCGTATAAAGAACAAGACATGTTACCCTTCCTACCAAGAGCCATCCAATTCCACGACGATCCGACAGTATTATGGAAAATAGAGTCAGCATCCCCGACGTCGTCATTAAATAAAATCCGATTACGAGCCATCCACACATTCCAGCAAGTAATAATCCAAATAGAAAGCCTAGACTTAATATCGCATCTGCCGTTGAGCCTATAAAACCAATTCACCGTAAAATCAATAAAGTTGACACCATGCCGAACTCTATCAATATTCAACCACCGATAGATCAAACGAATAAGATCACCAATTTTGGGACAATGACAGAAGATGTGATCAATAGTCTCGAGATCATTAAAACAGAAAACACACACAGTTTCGTGGACATTGTTGATAACACCTCTTTGAACAAGATTATCGCGCGTAGGCAACCGATTGAGCAGAAGACGCCAAGCAAACACTTTTAACTTAAAAGGCATACTGGAATTCCACATTAAATCGAGGGCCAGCAGCGTTGTTTCTTCCCCCTGTGGCACACCGTTCGCCTCAGAAACTGCAATATAGAAATCCTTGACAGAGAAACCAAGAACCAAGTTCGGTTTCCACTTCCAAGAATCCGCCTCTTCTGATACCACAGCAGCATCCTCCAGAAAACGCCCCAACACAGTAAGATCCTGATTCAGGTTGGTGTACTGCTCAAACAAGTAATTTTTAATGTCCCATATCCACGATGAATCACGCCAGTGGCCTAAATCAGACACGAAAGCAAATTTACAGAAAGCAGCCTGAAATAAAGCAGGAGACATTTTAGAAGGCTTTTAAATCTTATCTTAAATTATTGGTTTGATATTATTTAGATTATATTTCTCATTAAACAAACTTTAATATTTTTTTTTTGTTTATTTTAATTGATGAATTTATTTTCATTTAAATTTAAATATTGTTAGAATCTAAGTAAATTATTATGTTTGACATTATTTTATTATTTAATATTGTAGTCTCTTATGGTTCTTCATTAAAAGATGAATCTTATCGATAAGTGTGATGACATGTATGCGTCGGAGTTTATATTTAAACATGTTAGTTCTCAAGTTGTGAAACTCTGAATTGAAGTAAAATTTTTATATTTTATTGGTTTTGTAAATTTTTATTTGTCTTTTTTTTTTATAAGCAGATGGTAATATTAACATTAATAGAAGTATTAAGGATATCCCAACCCAATTTACAACCAAAACATATGGTTTGAATGAAACATTACAAAAAATAGAAGGGATACAAATACCATTGATAAAAATTACAAGGCATGTTACCCTTACTTAGAGTAAGAATCCACCACCAAGACAAAAACTTGATCCTAGTTACAATTCCTCCCAGATCACAGAAACCGTCGTTAAAAATAATTTGATTTCTAGCCAACCAAATCCCCCCACAAACTATCAACCAAAAGCTTGCAGCAATCTTAAAGGAACACTTACCTTTCAAAACCAACAACCAGGAAATGAGATGTCTAGAAGTATTAGATTCATGAATACTAACCAAATATTTGCACCTTTAATGGAACGAGGCAGTCCCACAAATATTCCAATGATTCTTTGGTATCGGTGTCGATCAAGTTCTCCCCCTGCCCTCTAACCAATGCATCATAGTAAGATTTAACAGTATAATTGTTAAACTTACTTTTGAACCAAATGAACTTGTCTTCAATATCAGATTGGATAATAACATCTTGCAAGAGCAGAATCAGATTATTGAATTCCTTCAGTGCTTCTAACGGCACATTGTCAGGATGCAAATTTCATGTCCATTTGTTGTTCTCCCACTTTCCCATCTCATAAATATAACAATCATGACTCTCCGCAACAAGGAAAAGTGTTGGAAACAAATCTTGCAAGGGCTAATTCCCCAACCATCTCACCTTCAAGAACATGATAGACTTGCCATTTCCCACCCTGCATGAAATAAAATTACAGAACAGGACATAACCATGAATGTTTTTAGTACTCGACAAATCTCTTCACCATTGCGAATCAGTCTGGTTTCCAACTCGATAATCCTTAGAAGTAATGAATTTATATTGATCCCCGTATCTCTCTCTCATAATCGGGCTCAAATGGCCGCAGGCTCAGTTAAGAGCCTCCACTTCCACTTAGACAAAAGGGCCTCATTAAAGCAACCTAGATTTTTCACGCCCAAGCCTTCGTCTGCTTTGCTTTTGCAAGTATCAGCCCAACATATCCAAGTGATTCTCTTATTTTCATCAAAGCCTTGCCAAAGAAATTTTCTTTGGATAGAAATCAAAGCTTTTAAGACTTTTTTAGGTGCCTTAAAGAATGAAAAACAGTGAATAGGGAGGTTAGACATGACAGAGTTTATCAAAGATACTCTTCCCCCTATTGAAAGCAATCTACCCTTCCAACATGACAACCGTAGTTTGAAGCAATTGATAATTGGATCCCAATAGAAAATTCTCATGTGATTGTCACCGATTCGTAAACCTAGAAACAAGAACGGAATCTTACCAATTCTGCAGGCCAAGAATTGTTCCGCCGCTTTAAGAAAATTATTCTCCATGTTAATTCCAAACAGACTAGTTTTTCCAGTGTTAATAGTCAACCCTGACACGAGTTCCAATCCTTTTAGAATTGCCTTAAAAGCCCAAAAATTAGACCAAGCTCCATTACACAAGATAACCGTACCGTCGGCAAACTGCAACAAATTGTAGCAAGATTCGTTGTTTATCTGGAAACCCTGCAGCATACTCAGGTTGTAAATTTGTCTTAAATGCATTAAATTTATATGTATTAGAATATAGTTATGAATAAGAAAATATATACCTAATGAAACACAGAGGAAGATTAGCATTGTCATTGAAAAAAACATCACCAAAGAAGTTGGAAATGCAGCAAAATTTCTCGACATAATACAAATATATTTAAGGATGAAACAACACGATGCAAGAATCTTGATATAAATAAAATGAATCCTAGATTTAAAATAAAAAATGATTCACTTTCAAATTTCTAACATAGAAATACAATCTTCGACTAAAATTTATGTGTCAAGTCACTAATAAAATTTTGTTAGTCACTAAATTTGTTAAGAATATTATAATCAAATCACATTATGTCCAATTCGAGTGTTTGAATACACATTAGCGATATAATAGGTCATTTTTTATATCTATTCTATAATGTCTTTGGAGTATAAACACTTATTCTAAATTTCAACTTGAGTAAAACTACGTAGGATATGAGAAAATAAATAAATAATTTCCTTATATATATATATATATATATAAAGTTAAAGTTAAATATGATTTGAATTTTTTAAAATAACATATAATTTGAATTTTGTAAAATTATAAATGGTTTTCTTTGTGTTTTTCATTTAGATATAGTTTATTTATTTATTATTCTTTATTTATGCGACATTTTTTTTAAGTAAAATGGCTAAGCCCAAGAGATAAATTAATGGATGGTCGGTGAATTAGTAGGTTTACTAATTTTTCAACCTAGTAATATCGGTGATTATCGAAATCTCGATATCGAGGATTACATTATATTCTAGAGTTAGCTTAAATCTTTGTTGAAAAAAAGGTATTTAGGGGTTTTGATTTTAATTGTGGTGCCGTTTATTTACGATGGATGTATCTGTTAAAGTGATACATGAAGATCTCAAAAAATTTCAAATAAATTCTCAAAATTCATATTTTGCCTAATTAGATTAAATTTCGTGGTTTTAAATTTTTCTGAATTTATTTTTATCATGTTACTAATTTCCTATTTTTTCAAAATGTTGTCAGACCTTTCACCACGGGTATTTAAACCAACCGTCATTATAGGTAGCATTTTTTTAACTTATTTTTTCAAAATACTGACAGACCTTTCACCATGGGTAATTTAAACTAACCGTCATTATAGGTAGCGTCTTGTCATAGGTTCAAGTTCCAGCACAAACATTTTTGGTTTTTTACTTATTTTTTCAAGTCTCATTACCAACATTATAGGTGGTGCACATATTGAGTTTAGTCACTATCCTTAAACAAATCTTGGACGTCCATTTAGTGATTATGAACGGCCAAGGCACTACTACTAGTGATCCGCGTGAAACCTAAAACTTAGACGAAGCATGGACTACATCTTCTACCTCCAAACATCATCTTTCATCTACGGTACTATATTTCACAACTAAACCAAATTTCAGAACAAATTTCAGAACTCGAGTTAGCAATGTTAGTTGTTGGTGTTCTTTTTTAATTATTGTTGTTCTTGTTGTTCTTTTTTCTTATTGTTGTTCTTTTTTATTAATGTTGTTCTTGTTGTTATTATTGTTATTGTTGTTGTTGTTGTTGTTGTTGTTGTTGTTGTTGTTGTTCTTGTTCTTCTTCTTCTTCTTCTTGTTATTGTTGTTATTGTTGTTGTTGTTGTTGTTGTTGTTGTTGTTGTTGTTGTTGTTGTTATTATCTGATGTTCTTGTTGTTCTTGTTCTAATGCTGCATTTTTTTTTTATTTTATTAAAAGACATACAACAACGGGTATTTAAAATAACCGTCATTATAGGTAGTATACAACAACATTCTTTAAAATAACCGTCATTATAGGTAGTTCAAATGCTGCATTTTTTTTATTTTTTTAAAACACATACAACAACGGGTATTTAAGATAACCGTCATTATAGGTAGCGTGCTTTCCAATTTATTACAACGTTTACAAGGCCGTGATTGTAAGTATCATATATACAACGAAACTCTACGTAACAACGCTCGCGCCCGCATCATTATATATTTTTCCCATCCGTTGTTAAATGAGTTTTTCGTAATAGTGTAGAGGTACTCAAGGTTTAAATGTTAAGACTTTTGCCTGTGATTTAGTTCTTCAAGCACATTTATATATATTGAATAACATGGATGACGTTCAACCTTACATGACCTTTCACAAAAGTCTAATAAAGGAAAAAATTCTTCTGGAAGAATGAAAGATGGTAGTTGACAGAGTTTAATAAAACTTTCATAACTTTGTTTATTCAAAGTGTTTCTAAATAGAGTAGTGCATCAGAGACAATTAAATAATTGTCACGTATGCTTAAGTTTAATGTAATCACTTGAATTGCAGAGGAAATTTTTCAATCCATCCTGGTTGATTATTCACATGCATATATATATATATATATATATATATATATATATATATATATATATATATATATATATATATATATATATAAACAAGGCATAGATTGTATTCTTCTTTTGAAATAGTAATGACAAGGCAGTATCGTTTTAAACATGATATTGGTGGTAGCATTGGTTTCAGGGAACAGTCCATTTAAAAAAAAAATACTTGGCGGGAGCACCATTTATCATTAAAGTTATTAGACTCTAGTACCGAAATGACCAAATAAGGAAATAGATAGAGTAACTAGTTTTATATTTTAAATGTTTAGAAAATTAAAATGGTCATTCTTTTAATGAAATTTCTTGATTTTTCTTGACTAATCAAAAAATAAAATTAACAAGCTAATTTTTAATATTTTCAAAATAAAATTAGAATGGTAATATTTTAATTCTTTTTGGTAATTCGTTTAATATTGATATTAGTCTACTTATATACTTTTTTATGGTCAACATTACTTAATTAGTTATGCTCAGAAAGGACATACATTTTTAATAGTAATTGTTTTATTTGAGAATATATTAGTTTATTATTCATTAATTGAATATACATTACTTTAATAACTTCATTGAATAAAAAAATAATTTGATAGAAATCTTAACAAATAATATTAAAAATAATTCCTTTTGACCGAAAATATAATTATATGGTATCTGTTTTGAATGCATTGAATTGAACATAATTACTATAAATTAATAACTAGGGTATACTATTAAATAAAAAGTTTCGGATGGTGGATAAACAGCAATAAATGTAAGTTAATCCATTTACTTCATCCCCTTGATATATATACATACAAAATGACAAACGACACCATTACAAGAATTTAATCTTCATCAATAATCACTTAAAGTGAGTGGAACTACTTTTGTATAGTGTATGAATATAAAAACTATATCTCTTCCTTTTTCTTTATTCATTATCAATTTTTCAAATCATGCAAAATTTTCTTTTCTTTCTATCTTCTAATTTTGTGACATTTTTTTCTTATCCTATCACCCTCAAATCGATAGGTAATTTGTCTTATAATTCCCCTTCATTTTTCAAAACTTTCAAAAAAAATTTACATTTTTAATTAATTGTTCATACAAATTATTTATGTGTATTCGTGTTGGAAAAATCCCAAAACTCATATTAGTTATAGAATGAGTCTTAAAAGAGATTATATAGATTGATACTATTTATCTTACAAGTCGAACTCGTAAGAATGATTTATGTGAAACTATAATACATAACTTTTTTTTTTTTACATTTTTATGGGTTTTTGAAACACTTCATATAATCCTTATAATACTTTTTTTTTAAACCTTATAATACTTGTTCTTTGTGGCCTACTCATTTTTGTATATTATATAGTGATCTTTTCCATTTGAAAAACCAGTTAACTATTTCATTGATAGACTTTGAAATTGTGCGTTTGAATGATTTTTTTGAAATTAACAAATATTTAAAAATTATGTTGATAAAATTTTAATATTTTTATGATTATCTTTTCTCAGGTTTTCTAGAGATAGTTGCTACTAAGTTTTCAACGACAAGGTAAGAATATTGTGTGTATTTAATCACAAATTATTTTATCAAATATATATATTCATGTGATATGTGTGTGTGTATATATATATATATATATATATATATATATATATGTTTTTTTTTAGATCTATATATTTATTAAATTTTATTTAAAATTTAAATAAAAAAAATTACATGTAAAAGGTAACTTGTTTCAATTGAATACTAAAGGTAAAATGAATTTATAATGATATAGGATGTATGCAGATATAACAAAGACATAGGCTCTGGTTTTCTTGAACATAATTTGAAAATAATCTTCACTATCCTTTTTATAACTTTTTATTTCTTTTTTTTTATTTAATTTATTTTGAAAATAATACTTGAAATACATGCATCGGTTATAAAATATTTAGAGGTATATTAAAGATTCATTTATTTACACATAGGAATGACTTCTTCATGAACTGCATTAGATAGTATAACATATTATATTGTTGTAGTTAAATTATTTCAATCAAGTTGCATAAATTAATGGGTCAAAAACTCTTTACCTAGTTTATATATTTTAAATAAATTACATTTACTAGAATATATCTAATTATTTTCTCTAATAGCTTTTTTTTAATAACTCAAAAAATTATTGTTAATTATTGCAATGGTGGAAAACAATTTAAGTAATTTTCCATTAGTATTTATTAAAAATTATAGTTCATAAATAGTCAAATGCTTATGTTTTTGTATTTTGGTTTTTAATATTGTTGTTGAAGTCTAATACTAATATATGTATATTATAATTTGAATCAGAAGATGGATCAACTAAAAAATTCATGGAATCTAGAACCGTGCAAAAGTTTTGGCATAGCTAAAAAATTCCATGAATTTGAACTGGATGATGAGTTAGATTGTGATTATTCAAATATTATGAGGCCTTTATCACCTGAAACGGATGTGCCTGATCCATTATTAATCATTGGTAAATTTGTTCCTGTGATGCTTAAACCGATTGATCCATTAACTAGGACGCAAATTGATCGCACAAACTCTCTTAATAAAGTAAACTACAGAGTTATAGATTGTTATATTTCAACTCCAAAATGTAACAGAATCGACATTGACCCTTTTTTACCTGAGAAATTTCCATCTCCAACTATCAGTTTAACTGCGCCCTCTAATGTTGTAAATACAAAAAGGTTCTCCGCTGAAATTTCAAGTCCTACAGAATATACAAGAGTCTTTCAACCAGGTGTGTGTTCATCATTGCTTGATTGAAATATTAAATTTAAATTCTCTGAATATTGTGCAACATCTAACTAAAGATTTGTAGGTTTATCGTCATTTAATCAAAACACAAACCAACATGTGTTGTCTTGCAATACCAAAAATTCTATATCACGTCCTTCTAAAATTCCCAGGCATATGCAGGTAAAACAGTTTAAAACTTAATTAATTAAATATATTTTTGTTTTAAAGTACATATGATAATTGTAATGGAAGAAATTAAGTAAATTTATATTTGAATGATATGTTATGTATGTACTAATATATAGGATGTTTGCAGGATTATAATTGATATGGAGATGAATTGGCCATTCAAAGTACAAAATGCTTTAAGGAATTTATGTTCTTAGTATAATGTGCAATTGGTAAACTCGGTGAAGGGGGAGAATATTTATATTTTAGAAGGGTTTTAAGCTTTGCCCAACATGTTAATTTGATGAATTTTGGGTTTTGTTTCTTAATAGTTAAATTTGAATAAATTTATTTTAGTTTATTTTATTTGATGGAATTAATTGCATTATGTTTAACAAATTTTTATGCCTCAATGTTGTAGTCATTATTGAATGACGAATACTTTCCTTAAATGTTATTTTTATACACACTATCCCTATAGAGTTGTGAAAAATTCTGATGAAGTAGAGTTCTAATATAATTAATTTTTTTAAATAAATAAATAAATTTAATCATAAATTACTAGTTTAATATAATTAGAATATTTAAAAAATTAAATTATGATAAGACTGAAAAAATATAAATTAAATTTCATTATAAATAATTTTTTAAAAATTTTCAAATCCTATATAATTTTCTTTCATTAGTTAATAATTTTCTTTCATTGGTTAATTTGTGTGTGTGTGTGTGTGTTTTTTTTTTTTATATCAAACGTGGTTTTGTATGATTTCATTGGTTGGTACAACCGTACAAGTAACATGGGTTTCAAGGAATAAAACATGTGTAAAAATGTTTTTCAATCCGTGAGAGAGGGAAGAGGAAAAAAAGATGAATCTTAGGTCGACAATGTTTTTCAATAAGATTTATAATATTTCAAAATTGTTAAACACGAATCAATTTAAAGATGAATCTTAGGTATTTTTTATATTTAACTAAGTATGAGTCGATCTTCTTGTTCCATGCCTTAGGTGTTTGCTTGAAACCATAGAGCGCTTTTGGCAATTTGTATACCACTACAACATTTGTTGTTTCTGGCAACACTTTTTTAGATAACATGTAAAAATTGTTGCCTAAAATTCGTAAAGGCAACGATTTATGGCTGTAGACAAAAATATATTTGCAACCTTTGATAATCGTTCTCTAAAATACTTTTGGGGACGTTTTTGGAGCGTCACTCTTTAATTTTTTTGGCAACGATTATTAATTGTGCCCTTAACTACTTTTGGGGACGATTTTGGAGCGTCATTATACTATTTCTTTAACAATGTTTGATAATTGTCCCCCTTAAATACTTTTGAGGACATTTTTAGATTGTTACATTAGTTCTGATAAAAGGCTACATTCCTTCAATGTTGCATAAAATTTTAGCAACATTAAATTTTTGGTGGCAATCTTCCCTCCAAACTTATACATTAAAAAACAAATATTTCCCTCTAAATATTATTAAAAACAATTTAAATATAAAAACTCATCTAACACATAATTAATAATATATAGTATTAACATGTTTGGATTGACTTTTGGAAGACCCAGAATCAATTCTAGAGGTGTAGAATTGATTCTGGGTGATTTTGAGGTGTTTGTTTTTATCAAAAGTAGAATTAATTCTACCTCCAGAATTGATTCTACTTGAAGCTAGAATTTGTAGCTTCTACCTCCAGAATTGATTCTGGGTGATTTTTACACTGAAATTTATTGTCTAACTCACTTTTACATAAATGTATCCAAACATAAATCAATTCTGCAAAACTCAATTCTGTTAAAATCAATTCTACCAAACTCAATTCTGCTAGAATCAATTCTGTTCAACGCCAATCCAAACACACCCTATAGAATAGACAAATACAAACTATAAACATATCATCCCCAAAAAAAATTCAAAATAATCAACTTACTGCTTTTTATCCACATTTCAAAAAAAATATATAAAAAAATTGAAAGAAAAAAAAAAGAAAAAAAAATTATCAACACTGTATCCACGTTTCATAATAAAATATATAAAAAATTTGAAAAAAGAAAAAAGAAAAAAAAAAACTATCAACTCTGTATCCACATTTCATAATAAAATATATAAAAAAATTGAAAAAAGAAATAAGAAAACAAAAGCTGAAAAGAAAAACGAGAGGTTCTCGTTCTTCACACATCACACTGCCGAATCTCATCCAAAACTCGTCGTCTAGTCTACTTTCACCAGCACCAAACAGCAACCATCTTCGACGAATTTCCCAAATCTTCAACAGTTGACCATGACTTCTCCCCCTCCGGGATCTTACCCCCTTCCCGCATCATAACCACTCACTCTAACCCCGCTCGTCGCGCCACCTTCGACTCCATCGACATCACCGTCATTTCTTCCGACGAAGACGTATCCCATTTAATCTCTTTTACTCTTCATTACATTTGCATTTTCATTTTATCGTGTTTTGATTCAATTTCTCTAGGTCGTTCGTGCGATCAATGTCATCGTTTTCTCGGTTAAACCTCAATTAGGTATTTCCCCTATTTCAGTGTGGTTTAGGAAAGAAACTTCGTCATTTTATTGACTAGCTTTATCTTTTTTATTGCAGTGAAGGACGTTGTGTTGAAATTGAATCCACTTCTGACTAAGGAGAAGGTTTTGGTGACACAACTATCATTGGAGAGAGATCATCTTAATAAGAAGCTCAAGCATTTGTGCCCTTTATTTGCAATTATCCTCCTTAGCAAGCGAGAACAAAATTTTGGCAGTGAAGCTGAAGCAGGCATCCATCTCCATTTATAGTTGTGAGCTAATTTCTTGAAATAACTTTAAATTGATATTTAAGTGTTGCTATTAAGTTAGTTTTAATATATGTTGTAGTGTATGTTTTAAATTTTCACAAAATTTACTTGGTAGTGGATACATTTTACCAAGTGTCCTAGCATGTGTCACTAATGTTTTGATCAGTATAACAAAAGAGAATTGGATTATTTCCATCAGAACTTTAATATTGAATTGCTAACTTTTCCTATAATATTGAATTGCAGACCTGTTTATTATATTTTGTAGAAACTGCTCTTTCTTGTTTAACTTTCAATTCCATGGTTGTAATCAAGCACCAACTTTTCTAAAAATATACTAGCTTATAGGTAGAAGTTCATGAATGAATGATTTTATGTCTCTAAATGAATCGTTTATATGAGTGTGTTGGAACTTGAAGCATTAATGCATGGCTCTTAATCTTGGATAGTTGGTGCATAATGCATAACCGACAAAACTACTTTAGGGAATAGAGCCTGTTGCATTATTGAAGATCATAGATACAACTTATAAGACATATATAAATGCTCAAAAATGAAAGACTACCCAAATTTAAATAAAAATTCTAACGGATAATAAAAATAAATCATAGTTATAAGCTATAAACACTAGAAAAAAATGAGAAAAGTCATAAAAAAATAAACAGAAAACTAAACATAAGAAAAAAGGACAAACAGGAATGAGGAGTCTGAGCAAGACAACAAAGGATAGGAAGGGAATTAACATGTGTGAGAATTCATAACTAGAGTCTAGGGATATGTGAGAGTTTTGAAAAGAAGACATGTGAAGACAGTGAACAGAACATCACATGTGAATATAACTAAGCAATGGACTTGACAGAAAATTCGGGTTTTGGCTGGAAATGAGATGCTAGCTCACTAGTAAGAGCTTAGCCTTGTAACCTCAAGGTATTGGTTCAAATCTCCAGGACAGTTTTAAGTCATTAGTGTCACTTGAATTAATACAAATTTCACCCTTCCAAATTTTCTTAAAAGAAAAAAAGACATAAGCAAACTATGATGTATCATGAGTTTTTATGCTGAAACAGAGGGGAGAATATTTGGTGGATAATAGTTTATAATACAACACAAGTTACACTATTAATTACGTTGTTTATTGTTCATTGCCTACAGGTAAAAATCCCAAACGTGAGCAATATTTGTGCTCAAGCTTATATGTAATGTCTAAATTAATGAGACAGTAGTTATAATTATCCACTCAAGCCTATATGTAATGTCTAAATTAATGAGACAGTAGATACTTTGATAGGATCATTTTTTTCTCTAAATGATAAAAAGTAGTGCTAGTCAGTTAGGGGGAAAAGATGGCCCAAGGCGACCTTGCCTTGGTTGCCTTCCCCTGTGACCGGCCATGTATACATGTTAGAAACTATCTGATTATAATTGAGTCATTTACTAAAGAAGGATAGTACTTCTTAGGAACATATAATCTAGATTGAGTCATTTCTTATTAGAGTTGTCAACATATGTAATATTCCAAGACATGATAATATTTCAAGTCATGATAATAGTTTTTACTCAACACCTTTTTTTATGATATTTGTTTTTACTAAACATCTTTAGTTAATAATATTTTTTTTATGATATGGTTATGATGAACACCTCTATTCTGTTATGAAATACCCTTATAAGGTTATAGTAATATATAATTTATTTCATTTTAGAAAACCAAACATGATAAAGAAGGATGGTGTCAATTACTTTTTGGATATTGCATTTACCAAAGGAAAAGTTGAAGAAGAAGAGATTTTGTTTATATGTATGTATACTGTTCCAAATTTGTTTATATATATATATATATATATATACACACACACACACACACACACATATATATATATATATATATATATATATATATATATACACACACACACACACACACACACACACACACATATATATATATATATATATATATATATATATATATGTGTGTGTGTGTGTGTGTGTGTGTGTGTGTGTATATATATATATATATATATATATATATATATATAAACTTTTAAACTTCCAGCCCTTGTAAATATTGGTTTGCCACCATGTTTTTATAACCAGTTGAGTCACATACATTAACAATTGATAAGGCTAATATTAGCAGTAGAGTTTAAATATAGTCATGGTTGTAGCACTGATACTTTTGATCGGCGGCGTTCACGACTATGTTGTCAAGGGTTTGTTAATGCATAATTGAGTGTGTTTTGCTTGTTGTTTTAGTTTTTATTTGTGCAAGGTTTAATTCTTGTTGATGTCTTAATTTTCCATTGGACCAAAAATATTTATGGTTGATGTGTTTTGTTTTATTTTCTTATGCAGCAAGGTATCAATGAAGATGTTAAAAAGGACGATATAAATGATGAAATTCAAGAGGACGACATAGATGATGGATTTCAAGAGGACGTCATAGGTGGCGAATTTCAAGAGGACGACATAGATCTTGAAGATGAATTTCAAGAGGACGATATAGGTGGTGAATTTCAAGAGGACGACGTAGATGAAGAATTTCTGGAGGACAACATATGTGATGAATTTCAAGAGGACGATCTGGATGATGAATTCCAAGAAGACTAACTTGAATGAGTTGGATGATGTCTTTTTTTTGGCTTGTAGTTGAAAGCATTAAACTTATACTATGTTTTTTGTTCTTTTGCTCAACTATGTTTTTTTGTTATTTTACTAGGATCATACTTCAAAGTATTAAACTTAGTATTATAAGTAATGTTACCTTAGGCATTTTGTTTACCGGATACTATCTTGAATTAATGTTTGAACTCGATTTTATTATAATATTACATCTTTTGTGGATGTACGGTTAAATTTGATCTTGTTTAAGTCATAATTGACATTTTTTTGGAAGTCAATCATCATCGACTATATTATTTAGAAAATAATTGGAAAATTGTATATTTTATGGGGACACTGTAAAAGAACAACCTATAAGCTATGGCTACACTTTAAAAATGATCCTTCTGATTCAGATTTAAGGCAACAATTATTAATTGTAGCCGCATATGGCAACGCATAAAAAACGTCGCCTCAAAGGCCACAAATAATCGTCCCCTATTCCTTTTGTTTAGGCGACGTTTTTAAAAAGCGTGCCCAAAGAACCTGAAAAAACGTCCCCTCAGACTATAGGCAACGCTCGCATAGGAGACGCCTAGAAAACGTCCCCTATTCTTTTAGGCAACGATTTCCAGAGTTCTGACAACATTTTTCAAGTGTTGTCAGAGACAACAAATGTTGTAGTGTACTTTACTTGCTTCCTCCAGAACCACAAACGCAACAGGTTGTGTGACGTATACCTCGTCATCTATAGGTCAATTCAAAAATGCCGATCTCACATCTAAGTAAAATGTTGACCAACCTTGATTGCATGGCAGAGCGACCACTAGTCGAACAGTTTCCAATCTTGCGACAGGTGCAAATACTTCTGAGTAGTCGAGTCCAGCTCTCTGGAGAAATCCTTGAGCTACCAATCTCGTCTTATGCCTTCCTATCGACCCATCAACATTGTGCTTCAACTTGAACACCCACTTTTTTTTTTTGAAATAAAAGATATATATTCCAAAGAGGAAAAAAGCTGAATTTACATCAAGTGTGCTATAGTCCAGTTAAACCAAGTAATAAGCCTAACAGATCAAAATTAGCTCATAATTTTTGCTAAGTAATTCCTATATCTCTGTATCATCCAACATCTTTGGACTGTATTATTTATGATCTCTTTTGTGATGCTGTTGTAGTCCATCTCCTTGTCGAAGATAACCGAGTTCCTGTAGATCCAAATTCCATACACCGTTTCTGCAATTGCTGCTTTCAACAAGCCAACCTTGATCCCCTTGCCTCGAGTACTTGTCATCAACCACTTGAATTCTTCTTCCCATTGCTGTGGTTCACGAGATATTTCCAACCAATTAAGCACCTGAGCCCAGATAGTTTTAGTTGCCCCACAAGTAAATAACAGATGGTTCATAGTCTCAACATTGTGTTTGCATAGTTCACATGTATCATCCTGCAACATTCCAAATTTTTTAAGTCTGGCTTTTGTGATCAACCTTCCATGACATGCCAACCATAGGTAAAGAACTGCTCTTGGCCTGGCATAGATACGCTGGATCAAGTGGTTCCAGCCTATTTTTTCCTCAGTCTCCATGTAGTCTTCGTATAACTGCTTGATGGAGAACTTCAAATTCTGTTTCATAATATCCCAAGTATGCTGATACGCACCGATTTCATTCCGACTGTCAATGATAGCTTTCAAAATCCATGAACTGCTGGCTCTTATTTTTACTGTCATAATGTCTTCTCCTCGTATGTAGTAGCTATGAACCCATTGGACCCAAAGAGTCTCCCTATTCATAAAGATGTTCTAAAGACATTTCATCAGAGCTAGATTGTTCCACACTTCCAAGTTGATTAGATTCAACCCTCTATGTTTTATGGGCTTACACATTGTATTCCAAGCGACTGGACTCTTTCTGCTTCTCTCCTGTCCGGCCCAGATGAAAGATCTACATAAGGAGTTGAGTTTTTGTATCACACCTTTGGGGAACGGAAAACACATCAACCAGTACTAGGCCATTGCAGCAAGTACTCTCTTGACTAATTGAATCCTACCTGCTGTGCTTAGGAGTTTTGAGGACCAATGTCTAATTCTAGTAGTGATACTGTCGAGCAGTGGAAAATAGTGTTTGATATTCAATCGTTTACAAGTTAAAGGAACTCCTAAATACCTGACAGGAAGCTCCCCTTCTCCAAACTGTGTCTTCTGTTTCACCTTTTGGATGATATCCTCCTCCATCCCACTGTAGTAAATTTTGCATTTATGAGGATTTACAATCAGACCTGTGGATTCAGAAAAGGATTTGAAAGCCTCCAAAATCATCTCAATGGAGTGGTAGTCACCTCTACTGAATAGCAATACATCATCAGCAAAAGATAAGTGTGTTATACCTAGTTTCTCACACTTGCTATGATGATTAAAATTGGGATTGGTTTGCATTTCTACCATGACTCGATTCATATATTCCATAAGTATAACAAATAATAAGGGGGATATGGGATCCCCTTGTCTGATCCCTCTTCTAGCTTCCATTACATCAGTATACTCACCATTTACATTAAACCTATATGTCACTGTTGTAGTAGCAAGCATGATCCAGTCAATGAACTTTCCAGGCATACCTATTTCGTGAAGGATACATTTAAGTGTTGTCCAGTCTACCATGTCGTAGGCTTTTTGTAAGTCTAATTGGATCATACATCTAGGTGTGGCTCCCTTCCTAGAGTACCCCTTCAATAGTTCAAAAGCAAGCATGATGTGATTATGAACACCCACTTTACTTCAAAAGCTTTTGTATGAGCTAGAAATTCAACCAACTCCCATGTGTTGCTTCTTTCAATCGCTTGTAACTCTTCGACGATAACAGACTTCCATTGTTTATCTTTGAAGGCTTCGCTATAGTTGATTGGTTCAGCACCTGCAAGTAAAGGAAAATGAACTAGTTCCCCATCTATTGTGACTTCATCATCACCAACCACTTCATAGTCTTGAAGTCTTGCTGGACAAGCTCTAGTTTGTTGAGGTCTCTGACTTTTGTCAAACATATCCTCTTCGACTTCGATTGTGTCGAGAGTATCAGCAAAAGCTTCGACTTCTTCTTGGACTAGAGTATCAACAATGTCTTCGACTTCGACATCATAACTTGCTTCATCAAAATCATCTCTCATCAGTGGCTTGTCGATTGCATTACTAGAATTTCAATCCCAGGCAGAATTTTCATACATCACAATGTCTCGACTCATCACAATCTTTTGATTAATTGGATTGAACAACCTGTATGCGCCAGTCTTATGATATCCTAGTAGAATCATAGGTTCACTCTTATCATCAAGCTTCCTTCTCCTAGCATCAGGAATATGCTTGTAGCAAATAGAGCCAAACACCTTCAGATGACTCACTGATGGTCATTTGCCACTCCACACTTCTTCAGAAACGTTGTTCTTCAGCTTCTTGGTAGGGCACCTATTCAAAATATAAATAGCAGCCGAAACAGCCTCACCCCATAAGGATTTTGGCAAATTCTTCTGCTTCAGCAAGCATCTGGTCATGTCCAATATGGTTCTGCTTCTTCATTCTGCTATTCCATTACGTTGAGGAGTATAAGGAGCAGTTATCTCATGATCAATACCATGTTCTGCAAAAAAAAGCTTCAAATATCTTGGATGTGTATTCACCACCTCCATCTGTTGGCAGAACTTTAATTTTCTTTTCACCTTGGTTTTCGACAAGTATCTTGAATCTCTTAAAGATTTCAAATACTTCGTCAATTCGTTTGATCACATAAATCCAGAGCTTTCGACTGTACTTATCGACAAATGAGATGAAATACATGTTTCCGCCAATGGTATGCTCTTCATTTGCCTACATGAATGTTAAGCCTAAATCCATTTCTGGCATCTAGATCCAACAGATATTACTATAGCATCAATATCACACAAATGAGTAATTCATATACAAAGCCAATGATCATAATACGTACATACGTTTAACCCTTTTTTACATGCATTCAACTAATTTTCCAAATGAATGTGAACATCGTTCTTCATCGCTATTCTCACGCACCCTCACGATAACGTTTGTCAAGCACTGTCGCGGTCTCTTATTGCATTAATTACTAGAAACTATTCAAATTAACAAGCAACACAATGCTAAAAAGCTGAGATGCAAATGAATATCAAGAAAATGATGCAAGTTAACAAATAGCTTGTTATCCGATTTTCACCGCAACAGAAATGGCGACTTCACTGGGGACAAGTTAGACCTATTGCTGGTCCTTTCCTAAGAGGGTTAAGCCTATATTGTTTTTATGTTATTCATGTTTGCTTATTTACTTGTATATGCTTATATATGTCATATTTGCTTATATACCTGTATATTTGTTCTTGATTGACATTTTTTCTGTTTGATTTGGGTTGACATGATATCTATGAGTGAGATAAATCCTATACCCAGATTTGAGCGTACACTTATGATAGGACGATGGTATTCAAGGAGGCTTTGAGGGAGTCGAATCCTGAAAAGTTGAATTGATAACACCATCACTCAGTTGAGGCCCTCTTGAGAGTCTAGTTATGTTGAACGAATTCATTCGTGAAAGCGTGCTACTCTCGACCTAGGAGCCCGTGATATTGAGAACCGTAGTTAGCAAACCCCACTAAGCCTTTTAGGATGTAGTGCGGAGACCATGATGAAGTCTATTTTTGAATTGGTTGTCACGCGATACTACACTCAGACGAGATCCTCTTGAGAATTTTATCGATTACCAAGTCATCTGGGAAATCCTTAAAATCCGAAAGATGGGTTGCCGACTCTGGGAACTTCTTAGAACCCTGTTCAGCAGATGAAAACCAGTAGTACATACCTATTGGGATGGGTAGACCATGGCTCCATTCAAGAGACCCTAAACCTAGGATTTGTATGTTTGTTGTGTGAACATATGTTGTGCCTGTGTGCTTTATGCATCCATACATTCAAGCATTCTTAGCCCTTTGGTTTCGAGGAACTCAAATGTTTGTTTCCTTTTCAAAAATCAACAGAGCTTGGATTTTAAAAAAACAAAAACTCTTCAATTTTCCAAGTTGTTTACAACTTGCCTTTGAGTTCCTTGAAACCATTTGGCTTGCATTAGCATCTCATTTGCATCATAACATGTGCATTTCCTCTCTGTCTTCGTCTTATGTCGTCCTTTTCCCTTCAGAATTGTCTTTGAATCGTCACCCGAGCCAAACTCGACAAAGGATGTCTGAACAGTACTGTGAAATGAACAGAGTCAACAATGAATTGGGTGAGCTCCGAGGAGGAATGGGGCATATCATGGAAGTTTTGAATGTTATACGAGCAAAGGTGGATACGCAGGTCACCGTAGTCTCAGAAGTCATTGCTACAATTGTAGAACCTCCCGTTACTATTGTGAACCCCACTTTAGGCATGCCTTTTAACTTCATGCGTGCTCCGGCCGTCACTTCTACTCAATAAGCCGCTCCTTTAATTAATGAGGCTTTCCAAGCTATTCCTACCTTCACTCCAGCAGCAGTGCAAGCCCAGATGCACCCAGTTTTTCAGAATCCACATCCGGTTCATGATCAGGTCAATAGGTCCGAAGAAGGGGATAATCGACATAAAAGGTTGGAGGGAAGTGTAGAGACAATGTGGAGGAAATTGGAAGCAATGGAGAGGAGCAATGTATCTAATACTAATGTTAAAGACATGTGCTTAGTCTCAGGCTTGGTAATTCCACCCAAGTTCAAACTACCCAATTTCGACCTATCTCAGGTGCGACCTGTCCTAAGTCACATTTGGTCATGTATTACCGGTGAATGGCTGCATTTATGGATAATGATAAGTTGATGATCCACTGCTTCCAAGATAGTTTGAAGGGGGCTGCTGTAAAGTGGTATTTGACTTTGGACCACTCTAAGATCCAATGCTTTCAAGATGTATCTGATGCTTTTGTAAAGCATTACAGATATAACATGGACCTGGCGCCAGATCATAGACAACTACTGAGTATGTCCAAGCGCGATACCGAGTCTTTTAAAGAATATGCACAGAGATGGAGAGAGCTGGCTTCACAGGTAGAGCCACCTTTATCTGAAAAAGAGTTAACTGATTGGTTTGTTGACACGGTGAGACCGGAATTCTATGAAAGGATGATCAGTAGCGTGTCTGCTAATTTTTCCGATATTGTGGCTGTGGGGATTAAAGTAGAGTGATAAGTGCAAATTGTACCTATTTTTGTATATATGTTTTGTTGCACTTATCAATGCTTTGTGGTAAATATCATGCGAATAAACCCCGCTTTGTTCGTAAATACGTTTACTTTACGTTTTCGGTGTATAGTGCGTTATCGTGTAAATATCATTAAGTTTAATCGATTTTCATTTATTTTTGTAGGTGTTCCAGCAATGGGATATTTCCATATTCATAAAGAGCATTGAATAAGCTTTCCAACGCTTCAAACCGTGTGTCAATCGGAGTTACGGTTCAAGAGTTATGAAGAAAACAAGTTCTGGTTTTCTGTCATGCTCGCTAGGCGAGCCCCCGTAGCGAACACTCGCTAGCTTGTTCGCTAGGCGAACCGGGGCGAACGAAAAGTTCCAGAATCGTGAAAAAACTCAACAGAAAGGCGGTTTACGTTCGCCTAGCGAACGGGGACTCGCTAGGCGAACCTGGAAATGCAGAATTGCCCATTTAAGCCATTTTTCATCATTTTTTAGTTATGGGTTTGATATTTTTAGTTCCAAATCCATCCAATAGCATTTTTTGACCAGAATTAGGCTAGAAAACACATTGGAGCATGAATTAGGATGATCCGGAGTTGAATCCTTCATGAATCAGAGCCGACAACTTTTGAGATGTTTGGTTTTTCTCCATTTCTTCTCTATGTATTTCTCTATTTTGTGGGTTATGTTTGTATTGTTACTCTAAACCTATGTACATGTATTGATCATGGTTGTATAATATATATGCTTTACAAATCATTATCGATGTTTTCCTTGATCTTTTTGCATTTATGTTTGGATTTGTGTTGTGTTAGAGATAAACATCATGAATCTTGATTAAGGATGGATATCTATTGTCTAGACTCTAGAGATAGATTTAGATAATAATCTTTATAGTGTCGGAACTTAATGTCTTCCGTGTTTCGAGGCGTCGTGCGCGAGAGCGTCGACGAGAGTAATACGGTTGCTCTCTCAACTGTGCGTTAGACATAACCTTTGTTGTGAGCGATACGTGATGATTTTGATGAGTATTGTATGTTGAATGCAACCGATCGATAGGTTTACGTTTGTTCTGAGTAGTGTATATTCATGCTTGATAGGTTTCTTCTCTTCAAAGAATGTATTCTTTTTATGTTTTAATATTTACTTTTCTATTTTCTTGTTTGAAACCATTTAATCCAAACTCATTAACGCGAGAGATTGTCGAACGACATTCTTTCCCTCGAACCGATCTCTGTGGACACGACATAAATCCCGGAGGGAATTCTTCCGAAAATAAATATTTTTGCTTGCTTGCCCTATTCTGCAATCAACAAAATGGCGCCGTTGCCGGGGATTGGTTTTGATATTGAATCGCATTGCGATAGTTTCTTTGTTTTTGAGTTTTGTATATATCGTATATATTGTCTATTTCCATTATGTTTGTTCAAGTGTTGTATACATTTTGTTCCCGTAACCGTTTGTTCATATGTTTGGTTAGGACACTTACTTTAGGTTTGCGCGGTGAGGCATCACTATGGCATGAAGGAAGTGAGTTTGCTAGCTAAGCAATGTAAAAGCGTCGAGCTTACGACGTAAAACAAGCATGTTGTATTATTTTCTTTGGTTGTGTGGTGAACTTTCATTAAACAAGTTGTACTCGGATTTTTCGTAAACTTCTCAAATCTTCACTTTACAACTTGCTTAATGAAATTTCTCCCTTTCTTTTCGTTTGTTTATATTAATAATTCTTGTTCTCGCTAAGCGAGTTCTGGCGAAGTCACCAGCGAAGGTTCGCCTGGCGAACGTTGGCGAAGGTGCCAGCGAGGGAGTGGCAGAAAGTATGCAAAAACCTTCAGTAGGAAAATTGGGTAAATTCGTTGGGCGAGGGAGCCAGCGAATGCTCGCTGATGTGTTCGCGAGGCGAAGGTGCCAGCGAGGGGGTGGCAGAAACTTTCACTTTTGAAAACACCCAAACTTCGCTGGGGCGAAGGATGTAGCGAAGGCTCGCGTTGCGAATGATTCCTTCGCTAGGCGAAGGCTGCTAAGATTTTGGTTGTTGTTTGCTCACAAATTTTGATTGACTTATTTGAGGATGCTTTTGTGATTTTCCAAGTTGGTGCGTTTCAACTTGCGGATGTATGGTAATGATTTTGTTAAGTTTTGTACACGTCTGAGGTATGTATTTATCGCTTTCTATACTTTAGCATATTCATGATACTTAGGCATTTTACAAACTTCCATGCCATCCATTCTTTTGTATACTTGTTCTATTGTGAATCACTTTAGTTCCCAACCTTTTTGTGAGTTGGCTTTCCATTGTTCATATATGCGCGGAGAACCAACATTCTTGTTATAACTGGATTTTATTATGTTGAATCTTTTATTTGTGTTGATTATATGAATGCATGAAAAGGATCAAGGCAATTGTTTCATTTTGAGCATAACTATCTTAGCCAAATAGTTAATTCACCTTGTGAGTGTGTGAGAATTCGTAACCCCTTTGAGCTTTTTGATCCATGTTTTTATTTGAACTTGATGCTTGTCTATGAGTGTCAAATTTACTTTTTGTATGGATTTTGATTGATTATTTTGTTCTTGGAGCTCAACTTTGTGTTGTTGTATGGATTTTTTACCTTGCCTTAGAAAGTAGGGAGTATTCACATGATGGTGCGGTTGAATTCAAGTTGGGGAGAGGATGATTGTGTACTCATTGGTTGGATTCTATGCGGATTGAAAAAGAAAAGAAAAAAGAGAAAAATTTGTGAAAGAGAAAAAGAAAAAAAAAGAAAGAAAAAAGAAAAATCCTTGAAAAAGAAAACAAAAAGAGTTTCAACAATTGTGCTAAATAAGTATTGTGTGTTGTGTAACACTTGGGATTGTGGAAGAAGTTGGTTGAAATTTTGTGTGTGAATCTTTGTGAGTTTTCACTCCCTTAGGTTTAGGAAAGTTTTTGTTTCAATTATCTTTAGAAAATGCCCCTTGTTTGTTTACCCGACCACGTTACAACCTTGAAAGTCCTTGTGATTCTTGCCTTTGTATGTTCAATGTGAATTTGTGGATGTATGCATAATTTAGTCTTTTATTTGCAAGATTGTTGTGTGAGTGAAAGAACCTCATTTTGTGTTTTTCATCTACCGATGATTGTTTTTGCTAGGTGTGATTCACATTTGAACTTGTGTTGTTTTAGAATTTTTGGCATGACTTGTGTACTTTGCTTTTGTTTCGTGACTATGTTATCGTTGCAGTTTAGTGGTAAGTATTTACTTTTTATGTGTACCATTTTCATTTGAACCATTCATTCGTTTCCGTTTTTCAAAACCTGTTGATTCGTCATTCTTTGGATATTGCTTGTGCATTTTCAAGTTTGTTTGATTCTTGTTTGTGGACAAACAATTAGGTAAGTTGGGGAGAGTTTGATAAGTGCAAATTGTACCTATTTTTGTATATATGTTTTGTTGCACTTATCAATGCTTTGTGGTAAATATCGTGCGAATAAACCCCGCTTTGTTCGTAAATACGTTTACTTTATGTTTTCGGTGTATAGTGCGTTATCGTGTAAATATCATTGAGTTTAATCGATTTTCATTTATTTTGGTAGGTGTTCCAGCAATGGGATATTTCCATATTCATAAAGAGCATTGAATAAGCTTTCCAACGCTTCAAACTGTGCGTCAATCGGAGTTACGGTTCAAGAGTTATGAAGAAAACAAGTTCTGGTTTTCTGTCATGCTCGCTAGGCGAGCCCCCGTAGCGAACACTCGCTAGCTTGTTCGCTAGGCGAACCGGGGCGAACGAAAAGTTCCAGAATCGTGAAAAAACTCAACAGAAAGGCGGTTTACGTTCGCCTAGCGAACGGGGACTCGCTAGGCGAACCTGGAAATGCAGAATTGCCCATTTAAGCCATTTTTCATCATTTTTTAGTTATGGGTTTGATATTTTTAGTTCCAAATCCATCCAATAGCATTTTTTGACCAGAATTAGGCTAGAAAACACATTGGAGCATGAATTAGGATGATCCGGATTTGAATCCTTCATGAATCGGAGCCGACAACTTTTGAGATGTTTGGTTTTTCTCTATTTCTTCTCTATGTATTTCTCTATTTTGTGGGTTATGTTTGTATTGTTACTCTAAACCTATGTACATGTATTGATCATGGTTGTATAATATATATGCTTTACAAATCATTATCGATGTTTTCCTTGATCTTTTTGCATTTATGTTTGGATTTGTGTTGTGTTAGAGATAAACATCATGAATCTTGATTAAGGATGGATATCTATTGTCTAGACTCTAGAGATAGATTTAGATAATAATCTTTATGGTGTCGGAACTTAATGTCTTCCGTGTTTCGAGGCGTCGTGCGCGAGAGCGTCGACGAGAGTAATATGGTTGCTCTCTCAACTGTGCGTTAGACATAACCTTTGTTGTGAGCGATACGTGATGATTTTGATGAGTATTGTATGTTGAATGCACCCGATCGATAGGTTTACGTTTGTTCTGAGTAGTGTATATTCATGCTTGATAGGTTTCTTCTCTTCAAAGAATGTATTCTTTTTATGTTTTAATATTTACTTTTCTATTTTCTTGTTTGAAACCATTTAATCCAAACTCATTAACGCGAGAGATTGTCGAACGGCATTCTTTCCCTCGAACCGATCTCTGTGGACACGACATAAATCCCGGAGGGAATTCTTCCGAAAATAAATATTTTTGCTTGCTTGCCCTATTCTGCAATCAACATAGAGCTTGGTCTGAAGAATGGGAAAATGACCAAGAAAGCTAATAGTTCGAACGACAATGCCAAGAAATCCTTCAAAAGGGAAGGAGAAACCAGTGTAGTAATGACAAACAAACGGAAGAAAAATGAGTTCTGGAAATGACAGCAGCAACAACAGCGTTATTCTGTTCAGCAACCTTATGTGGCCGCCATCGCGCCAACATTCAACCACCAAGCTTCTGTTTACCAGCCAGTTCCTCAACCATCAGTGTATCAACGAGCGCCGAACGCTCCTGCTTATCGCCAATGGACTCAAGTTTCTCGTCAGAATATTCCAGGCAAAAGAAAGGGTGGAAGGCCTCCGATTCCTCCCATTCCTATGACGTATACAACATTGTATCCTATTTTGGTGCAACAAGGATTAATAACTACAAGGTCATCAGGCCCACCTCCTGATCCGCTTCCACCTTCTTATAATCCCAATGTTCATTGTGCATTCCATGAAGGTGCACCAGGCCACAATTTAGAAGGTTGTTTTGCTTTGAAGCATATTGTGAAGGACTTAGTGGAGAGAAACATTTTGTATTTCGACGGCTCACAGCCTAATATCAAGAACAATCCTTACCCGCTCACGAGATAAGTAAAGGATGTATCAAGACAAAGAGGGATTAGGTGCCTGTGTTTGAGCTCCTCTTTGATTTTCTCTATTTGATTCCCTAAAGGCTACAATCTTTTGGCTGTTTCAGCAAATTTATCGTATTTCCTTTGCACTTTGAATTTGTATTTGCTTATAAGCTTTGTTGTACTTTCAAATTGGCAAGGTGAATGAAATGTTTGTGCATCTTTTAGATTAAATCCATTCGTTTCACTCATTTACTGTTATTTTCAAAAAGATATTTACCTTGTTTCACTCCCTTTATTCAACTATGTGTTTAAACAAAGATTGGGGAGGATGATGAAAACCTCATGTTCATAATTGCTGTGATATGATTTCAATTAAACCTCGCCGAGGATGTAAGGCATTGTTTCAATTCATCCCTCGTTAGCCCTTCGAACCTAGAAGTAGGAGTTTTCTTTCCTTATACAAAATAACCTTAAATCTCAACCTTGGGGGCAGGGTAGTTCTTAGTTTAACTCGGTTATGCATTCAAACACGAGCGCTGCATATAAGGCGCCAGTCAGCTTTCAAATCAAGTGACTTCCTACTTTTGGAGATTTGAACGTATATCTTGAGTTAACTGAGCGTAGGATTGGAATTCATCCCTTGTTTCATAAACCATGAACCATACCACATTACAACCCCTAAAAGACCTAATTGAGGTAAGGTTGTTTTGAAAAGCATACCACAGCAAGGTTGAGTAACCTGACTCCTAATAATCTTTGGTACTCGCGTGTGTTGGTAACTTCCTTAATGACTAGACCCACCATTGTTTTTGACTATTTAATCATTTCACTGTGCATTTTTTATCAAAGCTTTGTTTTCAAACTTTGCATTAAACTTTGCATTAAATTTTGCCAATTTTTTTGATGAACGATACTTGTATGCAAAAACAATTCAATATCAAAGGAATCCCAACAAATACATCCAGCTAGGGGTTTTGACTTGATAAAGGAAGCTCAGTCAGGGGCAACCCAGTGGAAGGATTTGCCAATCTACCGAATCAGGGGCAGAACTCCTCAAAATTAAAAATATTGGGGCAAGTCTCCCTGAGGTCATCTTATGACAAGTATGGACTCCAGTGACCTGTCGGCAGGGGCAAGTTTTGTTCCCCCAGTCGTTTCTACTACAGTTTGAGTATTACGAATACAGTTGAACTAGGGCAATCATGTCTAAGTTCATTTCTTTTCAAAAGTTTGAAGACATTGAAGCATCTGGTATATCAATTCTTCTGTAAAATCCTTTTGATGACTTACCCGCACCTATCAGTTAATCAGAGGCAGTTAAGTCGAGATTCGGTAAATCTCTAAAAGGCCAATCAGTCTGAAGCAAGTTCCAAGGCTTTGTTGTGCAAACGCCGTTAATCTGGAGCAGTTACGTCAAGATCTCTCCAAGAGTTTGAAGATATTGAAACACCCTGTATGCCAATTCTTCTATAAAATCCTCTTGATATCGTATAGACCGTATATCCTGGGGCAGATAAGATTTGAAGATGATCATTATGCCAATATCCTTTGCTAGCTCCCCAATAAGATGTTACTTCAGCTAATATTGACAAATTCTCCATGGATTCTCCTCCAACAAAGAGATCAAGCTCATGATGCCAATCCTCATGATGTTATACCTCAGGTGGAATACTCTTTTCACCAGCGAAGTTGTTGATTCTTCTTCATCACCAGTATTGGTCCAGCCCTTTGAGTTTGGCTGGGTATCCTTGTCAAGACGTTTTCTTCGTCTCCAGTCTCGCTTGTCTGTTTTGTCAGCATAAGCACTCATATGCATAACATCTTTGCATTTCTGCTTCTTTGTCTGGTGTTTACCTGTTTTGGTTCACTTTGGTGTTTGTCTCCCCAAGTGACTGGGTTTGTCTATTCCCTCCAATAGAAAGTCGGCCCTAGGCATAAAGTGCCCATTCTTTTCTGAATTCCCTACAAAGTTTTATCCTCGTGGATGATGGTTGGTTCAGTTATCTTTTCCACATGTGGATAAGATAAATTCCCATTTGAGTTCTTTCCTCAATTGGAGTCTTGTTTGACCGTTTCTTTCTAGTTTGTTCCTAGATTGAACTTTGGTCCCTGGCAGGTGTGATTTTTCAAACCTATCTTTGAACGTGCATTTATTTTGCACCGTTTCTCGCAAGAAACATCTTTTACAAGATCCTCATTGAAGACATAATTATTTCTCCAACAGTATCGTGATATCATCATATCTTTGAAGCAGCAATCTCTTGAAGAAGTTTGGCAGTCTCTTATAAGCAGCTTATCTATCTCTGGTACTATTCAACCTCTTCGCAACCGTAATTGGGTATTCCCCAGGAAGCCTTAACTTCAGTTATGCAACTCCGGTACTAACCTATCAGATTCTATACCTTTATTGAGGCCAATTTCTTGGTTCTATCTCCAATAAGGTTTCTTTTTCCAAAGTGCCAACCGGTCATGCTTGAACCTGTTGTTCCATCACTTTGGATGTCTTTTCCCAGTGAAGACCGTTTTTCGGTTCAACCTTCATTGCGGATCTTTTCTAGAATGTCATCTAGTCGCGTTTAACCTTGATGATCAATCATTCTAGATACTTTGTTTGAGCCCATTTCTTGGTTCTATCTCCAACAAGGTTACGTCTAAAGAGCCAACCGGTCATACTTGAACCTGTTGTTCCATCACTTTAGAGGTGTTTTTAGGATGTCATTTAGTCATGTTTTGACTTGATGATCAATCATCCTAGATACTTTATTGGGGTCCATTTCTTGGTTCAATCTCCAATAAGGTTCTTCGTTTTCCAAAGTGCCAACCGGTCATACTTGAACCTGTTGTTCCATCACTTTGGATGTCTTTTCCCAGTGAAGACCGTTTTTCGGTTCAACCTTCATTGCGGATCCTTTCTAGAATGTCATCTAGCCTTGATGATCAATCATTCTAGATACCTTTATTGGAGCCCATTTCTCGGTTCTATCTCCAATGAGGTTACCTTTCTGGCTCCTACCGGTTTTCCTTCATGAAGCAGATTATGTGTTATCTTAACCAACTCTTATTTGAGTACCAGAGTCTATTCTTGACTCATTAACCATGTTCTCATTTAAACCGCAGCTCTTTATGCAGGAGTCCCCAGAGAAGTCAGCTGTTAGACGACAGAATTCTTAGTCACTAGAATTGTTATTGGTCTTTGAATACAATAACTTCGTCATTTTCATCTGTTTCTTGGAAGCGGAAAAGTTTTAAGAAAACACAAAGATGAACTAAGTTTTACTCTAGTATCAAGATGTTTTATGGAATCAAGATGGTACAAGAAGAATTAGTAGTACTGTATTTTTTGGCATGGATCGGCCATCTCCAGAGAAAAGAAGATTGCCCCGGTTATCCTTGATGTTTTAGTTTCAGGGTGTTGGCTTATGTTATCCTTTTTTCTTTCCTGTCTTGCGTTGTTTGCGTCATTTCTAGCATATAGCTAAGCATATGCATCATACCCTAGCATCTTTGCATCGTTGTGCTTTGTTTTGCTTGTGGTCTTTTGTTTGTGCCTGTCTTTATTTCCCCAGTGAAGTAAAGGCATTCCCGGTTTGCTTTGTATCGTGCTTGTTCGGTCTTAACCTTTGCGCGCCAAATTTGAATCTTTAAACCTTTTGCTGTTCCCCAAGAAGTTTAACATTAAAGGTTTTGTAAAACTGTGTTCTCGTTTGAATCGTGTCAAACTTGAACTTGGACTTTGTTTGAATCGTGTCAAGCATCGTCTCGTGTTTTAAAACTTGTTCTTGTTTGAATCGTGTCAAACCTGAACAGAGTCTTTGTTCGAATCGTGTCGGACACTGCCTCTTATTTTAAAACTGTTCTCATTTGAATCGTGTCAAACTTGAACTTGGACTTTGTTTGAATCGTGTCAAGCACTGTCTTCTTGCTTTAAAACCGTTCTTGTTCGAATCGTGTCGGACATTGAACCCTTACCTTGGATTTTTGAAAACATGCTTCAAGCTAAGCTTCTTGGAACAAATTTCTTCAACCTTATAAAACTCCAATCTGGTGTGCAGGGTTTGTCTCTGTCTTCCTGGCTTTTCTTGAAGACCCCATTTTGAACTCTTCAGTTTGAGATCCCCAGGAAGTCTTTGCTTGGTTGTCTGTCCTTTTGATTGATCCCTAGTGATCAGGTTTTTCTTTCTGGTTTCATACCCAAAAGGGGTGTGTGTTTCATCCCCAGTAGTCTGTCTCCCCGGGTCTTTCCCAGTGAAGATTGTATGTGGTCTTTTCCCCGGTGTTTCTTTGGAGTCTCCCCGGTGGGTCTTTTTTGTTGGTTAGCTTGTATCCCTAGTGAGGTGTTTCTCATGGATACTAACCTTCGTCCTTCCCAGTGAAGCTCATCTTGTGTTTGCTTCCTGTCTGCCTTTTGGCTCCTTGTCGTGTCTGCATCTTTGCATCTTCTTGGCATCATGTCTGTTGCATTGCATGTGTATGCATCTAAGGGAAAAATTTTCGGTTATCTGTATTTAAATATCTTTCACTTTTGATTCCATGAGGATCTTCATCTCTCATGTCATCCGGTAAAGATATTTAAATAGGGGCACCTGTTGTACCCCAAATTTTACCCTCATTTTTCTGCTAGTTGATGTTTTATTTATTGTTCTCTATTTTAACTTAATATTTATTTCAATATCTTTATCTGTCTTTATTTTAATTTATATCCAATATGGCCTTTTTATTTCATTTATATTTAATCTGGGTTTAACTTAATTTCAAAAATTAATTTAGATGATTAGATTAATTATTCTTTTTGTTTTACTAATTTTAATTTAGAATATTAATTAGTTTATTATTTTTATTAATCATATTATTAAAAAGGGAAGCATCATCCATTTATCTTTAACCATAAACCATTTTTCAATTTAATTTCAAAATCCATTCCTAATTTCCTTTTTAATTCAGATAAGGTCATTCCAATTTAAAACCGTAATTATTATCTTTTTTCAAATCAACTTCTATCCAATCTCATCCAAAAAAAAAATCCATTTAAAAAACAATTCAATTGTTCAAAACCAAAATCCAGATTTATTTCTAATTCCCCATTTTAATCCATCACATTTTTCTTTGTCACAAAAATATATTATTACAACCAAAGCCCATTTTCTTAGGCCCACATATTACAACAGTTATACCAAAAAAAACAAGCTTGCATCTCACATACAACTCCAAAAGACCCTGCTACCGTACCAAAACCATTGTCCTCTACCTCATGCCACTATGCTGCTTCCTCCTGCTCTGCAACATCAACGTAAACCTGCGCAAACTGTACGCTCCATCTACAGTGAAAAAGACAACACAACAACGATCATAAATTCAAAAATTAAAATTGAGGAAACAGGTTCTTGTAAGAGGGAGAAGTTACAACAATAAAAAGGGGGGAGAACCACGCAGCGGGGACGGGGGGAAAAACGGCCAAAACAACCTTCAACGTAAAACCCTCCTGGTTCTGAAACAACAGCAAAAAAAAACCATCTCCCTGCGATCAACACACACAAACTCTGTTGTAGGCAGCTTCCCCATGACAACTCTCTTATCTCTGACCAACTCATAGCGCCTACGTCCACCCTTCCTTTTTTTTTCACGCAACAATAACAACAATCCTCTCTAAACTCCATCCATCTGATGTGAATAACCACAAACAACACAAGGCCATAACACACTTGTTCCTTCCTCAAACAAACTCCTTCATACGCTTTGTTTGTTCTGTTTGCGGCTGCAACGCTTCAATAATGAGGATGATATCGCCGCATTCCGTCTCACCACTATTCAAGCAAACAGAACACACAACACCTTTCAAACACTTCAACAAAACTCCAACAAAGTATCATCATGTCTCATCGTAACATGCTTCCTGAGAATGAGAGTTTTTGTTTTGTTTCTTTTGACCAATCAACAACACAACCTGTTTCTTTCAACTTTTCCCTCCATCACAAAAGCTCTAACCTCTGCTACTGTCAGCAACAATACAAGCCATTTCTCACACGAACCTCCAAGAAAAACGCGCACATAACCATACTACTCCACCTTCATCATGTAGTACAAGGTTTTTACCCAATCCACCTTCAAAGCTCACCTTCCAAACTACATTAATCATCCACCAATTTTCTCAAAGACCAAGACTCTCCCCTCATGCCGTGAACCACACACCTCATCGCCACCACAACATTACACTTGAATCCCTTGAAAATAAGAGTTTCTTTTCCACCTCACCCTAACAGACTCAATCCACTAATTCAAATTCCCCAGTTTACAAAACCAGTCAAGAATTCAAAGTATAGAAAGAGCATTTCCTAATTCCTCGACCCAGCACCTTCATCTCTCCGAGCCTGTTCTTCGAAACCTCTTCAAACCTCTCTCCGACTCTGTCTATTCACCAAACTCCAAACCAAAACAACTTACTCGTCTCCTTCGCTCAACCCAACACTTGTCATCACTATTTCTTCAACTCCGAAACTACCTTCGATTCAACATCAATCTAATTCATTAGACCGACCATACAAGCCCAATTCGTTTCAGAGAAAGTGGAGAAGAAGAAGTTCAAACAAATCAAACCCAGGACAATTCAGAAGAAGTAGAAGAAAGGCTTAGTGTGGTCAAAGAAGGAGAGTAAAGTTACAGAATCTTACCTTGGATTTCGTTGCACTGGTAGTCGCCGGTAGGTATTTGTTTTATACTTTTCACATTTATGTTGCGTTTTGATGTTCTTTGATACACTGCAAGGATTCCGTTTGGACTTGTTTATGTTGAGTTTTATTGAACAAAAATATCGCTTAAGAAATGCAAACCAACCTCACTTCATACTTCACCTCCGATCAAACCACTGTAACCGTCCGCCGTAGAAACGAAACACAGCCGTGATTTTAAGACGGAGAGGATCCGAGAGAGAGTGTGAGACAGACGAGGGAAATCGTGAGAATGAGTGAGAGACTGATGAGGCAGATGGAGAGAATAAGGTTTCAAGATGATTCGCTTTGAGTATTATTGAGTGTGGTTTCAGAGTTTGTGAGGATTGAATCAATTAGAGAGCAGCCGTTTTGGCTCGTTTAGGGTTTTTATTTGCTATTTTCTCTTCCTTCCTTTTAAGCCAGCCAAACTGGGTTTGGGTCCTTTGATCCGACCCGCCTGCAAACCCAGCTCCCCATTCTTGCTTGGGCTCACCAATCATCCTTGGCCCATGCTCAATTCTTCTATCGGCACCCTTTCGTTTGGCTTCTAAGGAGACAAATGATTCATGTCCTTAGTTAATTCATTAATTTACTTTTTATTTTTAGTTAATAAATAAGTTTTAGCTAGATTAATAATTGGGTTCTAGTTATTTTTTAGGTAGAAATTAGCAAAATAGTTTTAATTAGATTTCAATTTAATTTATTAATTAGTTTTAAGTAAAACTTAGTAAACTAGTTTCTATGTAGATTTAGATTTAGAATTTTCAAAACTTTAATTTTACTAAGTTTTAGATAAAATTTTGAAATTTAGTTGTAGTTAAATCTTTGATTAACTTTTTTTGAAATGGTCTTTGATTTGGTTCTTGAGGAAATTATTGATTGATCCTTTCCCTTGTCAGTTTGAGATTTGATGATACTTCTTGACATCTCAATGTTATCCATAAATTGTTGATAAGTTTTTTGGTATTCTATTGTTCATCTTCGATTATTATCTTGTGTTCCTTATGTTTGTCTTCCTTAAGATTGAAACATATTGATATGTCTTTATAACGATCATGTCCCCTTTTATCCATGCTTATCTATGAAATGCTTTTTTGCCATATTCATTCTATTGTTGTTATCTTCTCTTTAGTATCTTATCAATATCTTTAATATCTTATAACTGTTACCTTTCCCCCATTCCAAAGGAAGGTTAAACAAGTTGACTCCTAAGTCATTAGCCCCCGCCTTAACTTAAGTAACCTCTTAGGAGAAACTCCATTTCTTGGCCTCATCAGAGCCATAGAAATCACAACTAGCCTTAGGAGAGAGTTCTTAAACTCTTAGTGATATTCATCCTAATGAATACTCACTTTCCCTACTGACTAAAACATAACATAGGTCCATTACAACTAGATTTAGAGAGTTCTTAAACTCTACAATGAGCTTGTACTCATTTCCCTTCTGAATATTGACCATAGTCAACCATTCAGTAAAAGTAGAACTACGCATACTCTGATTCTACACCCGAGGATACGTAGGCGCAAAGTGCGATGCTGTGTCGAGTATACTTAGATACTAACCCCTAGGGTTTCAACCTTTAGCATAGAACCTTTAGCAAACATAAGATAACACTAAAACAAGAGGTTCCCGTAGAGTACTACGGACGTTTAGGGTGCTAATACCTTTCCTAGGCGTAACCAACCCCCGAACCTTAGATCTCTTCCCTTTAGGTTTTTCTAACGATCTTGAACCTTTCCTTTGGATAAATCAAAGTCGGTTGTAAAAGAAAATGATGCAAGTTAACAAATAGCTTGTTATCCGATTTTCACCGCAATACGGGTATCGAAATCAATACTTTCACTTTTATTCGGTAGGATATTTTCACTGCTTTACATCGGCTATCATTATGTTGCGATCAGACTTATGATCCAAAAGATAGAAATTCTAAACATATCACATAACATTATTTCCTTCTTTTTCCACTGAATAATTAATCCCACATCATACCCTTTATCCGAGTTACGGATCAAAAGTTATGGATTTTCAAAGAAAATAAATTATTGAAAAACTGCCAGATTCGCATGGCGTGCAAGGATTTCGCCTGGCGAATCCCCCTTCGCCAGTACTTCGCCCAGCGAACCAGTGGCGAATCCTCATTTTAGAAAAACCCACAAGTTACAGTAGCCAAAACATGTTCCAGTAGCCAGTACTTCGCCCGGCGAGACAGTGGCGAAACCTAATTCGCCTGGAGAATCGTATCAGAACCAGAATTCTTTTTCTGCATTTTTAAGGGTTCCAAAAGTCCCAAGATCCCATCTTTCCATACCAGATCATTTCCGAACATCAAGCAAGTATCATCAATTGATCACATGCATATTACGACTACACTACGCAATTTATATCAAAATTCATCCGTTAGATTTCATTGATTTCTCCGTTTAATCAATTTCTCTCAAATCTAACCTAAGTCCAAAATCACAGATTTCTAGAACTTAGAGTGTCTAACTAGAACCCACCTGATAATCGAAGAGGAGTTTGAAGAAGATGATGATGATCCATGACTTTTCTCTCTTCTTCCTCTTTCCCTCTTCTCTTCCTTTCTCTTATTCTTCTTCTTCTTCTTCTTAATAACTTCTTCTTTTTCTTTCCTTTCTCTTAACAAATATATATATAATACTATTATTATATAATATAAATCCAATAGAGTAAAATATCTCCAATCGATATTTTATCGTCTCAAACCAGTTGACCAGTTATTAAATTTACCTTAAAATCTTTCCTTGAATTAAAATAATTGATCCCTTTAGAGTCCATTAGTTCCTCTATTGATCCCAATTGATAATACTTAAGGTACTTAGAGGATTCCATTAATCCAATTAATCAAAGATAGAGCACATAGATATTCATCTGATCTCATCTGATATCCAATTGAGCATTTAGATAATATGGGGTATTACAATCGAGGCGTCGTGCGCGAGAGTGACGACAAGAGTAATACGGTTGCTCTCTCAGCTCAGTGTGCCAGAGATGGACACTGTTGTGAGCGATACTGGATGATTTTGACGAGTATTGTAGTATAGTGAAAATAATAGACAAATTTATGTTTGTGACGAGTGGATTATATGTATGCCGGATAAGTTTCTTCTCTCTAAAGAATGATTTCTTTTTATTTTAATGTTTACTTTTCTGCATTTACTTTAAACCACTTTAATCTAAACTCATAGACGCGAGAGACTGTCGAACGACATTCTTTCCCTCAAACCGATCTCTGTGGACACGACATAAATCCCGGAGGGAATTCTTCCGAAAATAAATATTTTTGCTTGCCGCTTTACCGCTCCAACAAAATGGCACCGTTGCCGGAGATTGGTTTTGATATTGAATCGCATTGCGATAGTTTCTTTGTTTTTGAGTTTTGTAGATATCATATATATTGTATATTTTCACTTGTTATACTGATATTTGTAGATTAACGTTTTTTTAAGTGTTTGGTTAGGGCACTTGCTTTTGGTTTTTGCGGTGAGGCATCACTATGGCATGAAGAAAGGAAGTTACTAGCTAAGCACAGTAAAGGCGTCGAGCTTACGACGTAAAACAAGCATGTTTTATTATTTTTTGTTTCATTGTTACTTTTTCATTCTATCTTAGGTAGTGTGGTGAATTTTCATTAAACAAGTTGTACTCGGATTTTTCGTGAAATTCTCAAATCTTCACTTTAGAACTTGTTTAAAGAAATTTCACCCGGTCTTTTAGTTTGTTTATATTTATAGTTTGTGTGTTTGCCTTTGAGCTTGTTTTGAATAGATTGAGGAAATTTAAGGTGTTTGTCCATTTTTTATCGTTTCAACTTGCAAATGCGTGATAATGATAGTGTTTAAAGTTTGGTACGCGTCCAAGGTATGTGTTTATCGCTTTCTATACTTTAGTATATTCATGATACTTAGGCATTTTACAAACTTCTATGCCATTCATTCTATCGTATACTTGTTCGTATGTGAATCATTTTAGTTCCCACCCTTTTTGTGAGGTAGCTTTCCATTGTTCATATATGCGCGGAGTACCAACATTCTTGTTCTAACCGGATTTTATTATGCTTAATCTTTTGTTTGCGTTGATTATATGAAAGCATGAAAAGGATCAATGCATTTTGTTTCATATTGAGCACAACTACCTAGCCAAATAGTCATTCACCTTGTGAGCGTGTGATCATTCGTAACCCCTTTGAGCTTTTTGATCCATGTTTTATTTTAACTTAATGCTTGTCTATGAGTATTTAGTTCACTTATTTTTTAATGGATTTTGTTTTTTCTTGAACCCTCAACTTTGTGTTGTTGTATGAATTTTTGCCTTGCCTTAGAAAGTAGGGAATATTCACATGATAATGTGGTTGAATTCAAGTTGGGGACAGAATGATTGTTTACTCATTGGCTGGTTTGTATGAGGATGAAAAAGAAAGGAAAAAAAAAAAGAAAAATATGAGAAAGAAAAGAAAAGAAAAAAAATGTGAAAAAGAAAGAAAACGAAAATCCCTGAGAAAGGAAACAAAAAGAGTTCAAATAAATATGCTAAATAAGTATTGTGCGTTGTGTAACACTTGGGATTTTGGAAGAAGTTGGTTGGAATTTTGTGTTTAAGCTTTTGTGAGTTGATCACTCCCTTAGGTTTAGGCAAATTTTTGTTTCAATTACCTTTAGAAATTGCCCCTTGTTTGTTTACCCGACCACGCTACAACCTTGAAAAGTCCTTGTAGTTCTTGCCTTTGTATGTTCAATATGATTTTTGGATGGTTTCATAATTTTTTCTATTGTTTGCATGATTGTTGTGTGGGTGATAAGTCCCTCATTTTGTGTTTTTCATCTACCGATGATTGTTTTTGCTAGGTGTGATTCACGTTTGAACTTGTGTTGTTTTAGGTTGTTTGGCATGATTTTTGTATTTTGCATTTGTTTCGTGACTATGTTGTCGTCGTAGTTTAGTGGTAAGTATTTACTTTGTGTGTACCATTTTTTATTTTAACCATTTTTTATTTTCAAAACCTATTGATTCGTGATTCTTTGGTTGTCACTCTGTTTCTTTGAGTTGTTTGGTTTTTGTTTGAGGAAAAACAATTATGTATGTAGGGGAGAGTTTGATAAGTGCAAATTGTAGTTATTTTTGTATATAAGTTTTGTTGCACTTATCAATACTTTTTGTTACAAACGTTCGAATAAACCCCGCTTTGTTTGTAAATACGTTTACTTTACATTTTAGTGTTTATATTGCATATAGTGTAAATATCATTGAGTTTAAGTGATTTCCATTTATTTTTGAAGGTATTGAATCAAGGATATCTTGCCATTGTTGTATAGAGCACTGAATAAGCTTTCCCGAGCTTCGAACAGGACGAAAAACGGAATTACGGTTCAAAAGTTACGAATAAAATAGTGCAGGATTTTTGCTGTCTAATGTCAGCTGCGCCTCAGCAGGGTCGGGCGAAGCAGCGCCAGGCGGTGCATTTTGAGCGCCAGGTGGAAGAGAATTGAAATAAGAATTCCAGTAGCTTTCTAGGAATTTTGGCTAGCGCCAGATGGTACTTATAGCGCAGAGCGGTGCTAGATATTTGTTGCCAGGCTGGTCTTTTGTACAGCTGGTGTGAGCGTAATTAAAGCTAGCGCTGGGCGGTGCCATTCTAGCGCCGGGCGGTGGCGTCGTGACAACTTTTTGTATATAACTTATTTTTAGTTCATTTGTTAGGTTATGATGTTTGAGGACTGATTTTTGGTCTCCCAACATCATCAACCTCATTCTTTGAAGAGAGAACTTGATAACAACACACGGGTTTTGCATCTTGAAGAATCGGATTAGGATCTTCATCAATCGGGTTGACAACCGGGAGGTTTTGGTTTATCCCACTTTCTCTCTTTTTGTAATTTCTGTTTTGTTGGGTGTTTGTATATTTACTTTGAACATATGTATTTTTGTTGATCATAATATTGTACAAAATCTGCTTTACAAATCATTATCGATGTCTTCCTTGATCTTTTTGCATTTATGTTTGGATTTGTGTTGTGTTAGAGATAAACATCATGAATCTGTATTTGGGATGGATATCTATTATCTAGATGCTAGAGATGGATTTAGAGAATAATCTTTATGGTGTCGGAATTAATTCCTTCCGTGTTTCGAGGCTTCATGCGCGAGATTGACGACGAGAGTAATACAGTTGCTCTCTCAGCTCAGTGTGCCAGAGATGGACACTTTTGTGAGCGATACTGGATGATTTTGACGAGTATTGTAGTACATTGAAAATGATCGACAAATTTATGTTTGTGACGAGTGGATTATATGTATGCCGGATAAGTTTCTGCTCTCAGAAGAATGATTTCTTTTTATTTTAATGTTTACTTTTCTGAATTTACTTTAAACCAATATTATCCAAACTCATAGACGCGAGAGACTGTCGAACGACATTCTTTCCCTCAAACCGATCTCTGTGGACACGACATAAATCCCGGAGGGAATTCTTCCGAAAACAAATATTTTTTGTTGTCGCTTTACAGGTCCAACAAAATGGTGTCGTTGCCTGGGATTGTTTTTGATATTGAATCGCATTGCGATAGTTTCTTTGTTTTTGAGTTTTGTAGATATCGTATATATTGTATATTTTCACTTGTTATACTGATATTTGTAGATTAACGTTTGTTTAAGTGTTTGGTTAGGGCATTTGCTTTTGGTTTGCGCGGTGAGGCATCACTATGGCATGAAGGAAGGAAGTTACTAGCTAAGCACAGTAAAGGCGTCGAGCTTACGCCGTAAAACAAGCATGTTTTATTAATTTTTGTGTCGTTATTACTTTTTCATTCTATCTTAGTTAGTGTGGTGAATTTTCATTAAACAAGTTGTACTCGGATTTTTCGTGAAATTCTCAAATCTTCACTTTTCAACTTGTTTAATGAAATTTCATCCGGTCTTTTAGTTTGTTTATATTTATAGTTTGTGTGTTTGCCTTTGAGCTTGTTTTGAGTAGCTTGAGGAAATTTAAGGTGTTTGTCCATTTTTTATCGTTTCAACTTGCGAATGCATGGTAATGATAGTGTTTAAAGTTTGGTACGCGCCCAAGGTATGTGTTTATCGCTTTCTATACTTTAGCATATTCATGGTACTTAGGCTTTTTACAAACTTCTATGCCATTCATTCCTTCGTTTACTTGTTCGTATGTGAATCACTTTAGTTCCCACCCTTTTTGTGAGGTAGCTTTCCATTGTTCATATATGCGCGGAGTACCAACATTCTTGTTCTAACTGGATTTTATTATGCTTAATCTTTTGTTTGTGTTGATTATATGAAAGCATGAAAAGGATCAAGGCATTTTGTTTCATTTTGAGCACAACTACCTAGCCAAATAGTCATTCACCTTGTGAGCGTGTGATCATTCTTTACTCCTTTGAGCTTTTTGATCCATGTTTTATTTGAACTTAATGCTTGTCAATGAGTATTTAGTTCACTTATTTTTGAATGGATTTTGTTTTTTCTTGAACCCTCAACTTTGTGTTGTTGTATGAATTTTTGCGTTGCCTTAAAAAGTAAGGAGTATTCACATGATGATGTGGTTGAATTCAATTTGGGGAGAGAATGATTGTTTACTCATTGGTTGGTTTCTATGAGGATGAAAAAGAAAAGAAAAAAAAAGAGAAAAATATGAGAAAGAAAAGAAAAAAAAGAGAAAAATATGAGAAAGAAAAGAAAAAAAAATGTGAAAAAGAAAGAAAACTAAAATCCTTGAGAAAGGAAACAAAAAGAGTTCAAATAATTGTTCTATATAAGTATTGTGTGTTGTGTAACACTTGGGATTTTGGAAGAAGTTGATTGGAATTTTGTGTTTGAAATTTTATGAGTTGATCACTCTGTTAGGTTTAGGCATGTTTTTTGTTTCAATTACCTTTAGAAATTGCCCCTTGTTTGTTTACCCGACCACGCTACAACCTTGAAAAGTCCTTGTGATTCTTGCCTTTGTATGTTCAATATGATTTTTCGATGGTTGCATAACTTAGTCTATTGTTTGCATGATTGTTGTGTGAGTGAAAGTCCCTTATTTTGTGTTTTTCATCTACCGATGATTATTTTTGCTAGGTGTGATTCACGTTTGAACTTGTGTTGTTTTAGGATGTTTGGCATGATTTTTGTGTTTTGCATTTGTTTCGTGACTATGTCACTACAAAAAAACGCGGAAATTGTGGCGTTTATAAAAGTGCTAATAGGGCGGTTTCAACCGCCATAATGTTCAAAAAAGGCGTTTTTTATTAACGCCGTAAATTCGACTTCCGCTAAGTATAAAATTGCGGTTTCATATAAACGCCATGCAAACCGCCATAATTTACATAATATTAAATGGCGGTTTATTTTATTAACTTGAAAAGCCACAAATTTCACTATTTTTCAAAAAATAATAGAAAATTATGACGGTTATAAACACCATAATTTTCACATTTGTCATAAAAAAATAATAATGCCATATAAGTTGCCCAACATATATCATATTCAAGCTAATAGAATCAAATACACATGAGAATGAAATTTATTTAGATGTTCCACACATAACGCAATATTCCACCATATTCAAAATAGAAAGCTTGTTCATTCAATTTTATTAATCTTTGATAACAAGAGAAACAAAGAAAATAATACAACAACAAAAATCAGCCCATACACACCTGAATCTAGAGGAGGCAGGAAGTACCAAAATAGAAAATACTTCAACATCAAAACTCCTGTCCTACCCTAACACGATCAAAGAAAAAATAATGCAACATAAAAAGGACCACAACAGACATATATGACTACACTAGTGAGAAAATGAAACTGCAACATGACTGCACCAAGAAGCAAGGAAAAACCGCAGCTAAGGACACAAAACATTGCAACAGAAGTGAGATTCTTACTTAAAGCAGCGCATGCCAAACTTGTTTTAACTCGTGCCACCTATTGATAAACTAGATGAACAACTGACCTGAAACGCAAATAGAAACAAAGCATGACAACACCAAATGGAGAAATTAGAAACAACACAGCCAAACCAAAACATAATAATTTAATACCAAGAATAATGTACCTTGATACCATCTCCTAGAAATAAATTCTTCAAGATAGAATGATTTGATACTAAAATGAATGTCAAGGAAGATTATGGCTACAATCATCATATAGGAATAAAGAGTCATTTTTCAATATAATAATATAATAGGAATTGAAACACAAGGAAAGAAAAATACATTAAATTGTTTAAACTATCATTAAAGTAGATACCACAAAAATAGAACAAATTGTTTCAACTATCATATCCTAAAGAAGGAAAAATACTTACATAAGGATCAAGAGTCAATAGTTATTCATTTTTGTTTACAGCTGCCATGCTTTATTGCCTTTCTAAATATGTAGTAGACAATATTTGTAAGCAAAATGACAAAATAAGCATATATTTACGTAAAATGACAACTTAATGTAGAATGAATGGCACATAAATACCTATTACCTGCCAACTAGGAAGTTTGAAAATCACAACCCTAAATTCCCGCTAAAATAACAAATTTATCAGCTTTTTAATAGTTGGGACTAGGACTTAAGTAACACTAGAAGATGTTAATGTCAACCTTGATTATCTATATTATCTAAGCTTGTATTTTAAATAAATTTCACAATTACGAACTACTTTTCACGGAACACTTAATATTGTCAGTCGTAGCCGTTGAAGCACAATTCTGTAACTTGATTGCAGACTTGTAGAAACCTAATCTTGCTTTTTTTATTTTGAATAAATTATATCAAATGCTTATTTGTTAGAAGTATTAAGTTATTACTGAATGAAAACTATGAAGTTTAATGACTTAAGTGATTAATGGACATATTTTTCAATTTAAAACCAACAAAAAATTTATAAGATAAATGTTATGAATCACAAGAATGTCTCCATCTAGTCTTTAATAAGATGAATGAAAGAAATATGGATCATAGTTGAGACTCTGATCTTTTGAATTATCAAGACAATAATTATTTAGCAATAACTAAAATATAAAAAAAAATAGTGACACCATCAAGATGTTAGATGAATACTCAATCCAAAATCCCAAGTGCTACATTTGTATAATAATACAAAAGTAAAACATGAGAATATGCACATGGAATAGAAGCGTGGAAGGTTAATGTAACCAACAGTTTCATTTATACGCAATGTTATAGTTGAGGAAGCAGGGCAGAGGTGTGCAATATGCGGGAATGAGGCTGAAACGCTATACCACGTGTTTTTCGACTGTGTTAAAGCTGTGGGGGTGTGGGATAGCTTGGATCGTTGGCTGGGAATTATGAGTGGTGATTTTATTAAATGGAAGGACCGAGCAGTAGAGTTTTCCGGTGTGTTTTCTAAAGCCTCTTGCTACAGCGATGGTATTGTGGTGTGGTGCACGGCGGTTTGGGTAATATGGTTTAGTAGGAATTCACTTTATTTTCAGTCTAATAGTATGTCTGTTCTAGATATGGCCAACTTGATTAAATTTCTTAGTTGGAAGTGGGGAGGCATTAGGAGTAGTAAGAGGAACATCCAGTTTTACGATTGGTTCACAGTCCCTTTGATCGGTTAATAATTTGTGTGGTTGTTTTTGTATCGATTGTACGGGTTCTTGCACCCCTAGTGCAGTTTCTTTGTTCAATCAATTGCCTTCAGAAAAAAGAAAAAACAGTTTCATTTATACTCATTCACAAGTTCAATTGCAATGAATTTAAAACATATCTACCTGTTTATCCAACCATCTTTAGTGATGATTGTCTTCTCATTGAAGGAGGACCACTTTATTTCTTCTAAATATATCAGCTTCTTCTATGCTTGAAATCCTAAGGTAATAATATTATTAGTAATTACTAAACAAAAATTAAAGTACTTAGGATTTAACTTAAAAAGTTCTAAAACCACAATATGGCAATGGAAAAACAAGGAAAAAACAAAAACAATGCAAAAACAAGACTACACCTAACAATTGAAGCAAGGAAAAAACAAGACTACACCTAACAATTGAAGCAAGGAAAAAACAAAAACTAAATCTGTAATATGAATATCTTTTTGTTCTCTTTGAATGTATTCTTGGATTTCTGCTTATAACGGGTTACATGATATGATATTCTTTAATAAGAAACATTTTGATTAATATATAAACAATAAAGGTCGAAGCAACGAAGTTGGTGAATACTCAATACCATATATACCATATAAATGATGCAAGCAGGAAACCCAAGAAGTTATTACATATATTACTTGTAGACTAGTACCATCATATTACTGAAAGTACAAGACAAGTTCAGATTGAAAAGTTGCTTCCTAATTGTGAGGGCCCGTGTTACAAGATCCTATTTTAAGCCCAAACGCACTATTCAGCAGCCCAATTGGCTTAGGGATTTTTACCGATATTAATTATTTTATTGGGTTACTTTTATTTTATTATCTTTGTATTGGGTTATCAAAAGTGGCCTAGGCCCAATTTCTACAACAAACCCTAAGTATTTAAAGCTTGTATTCAGAATTAGAAGATTATGAAATGAGAAAAGTTTAGTTTTATGTTTTCTTGTTCCTTGGCAAACCTAGATCTAGAGAAGCTTAGTGTAGATTATAGCATTGATGCTTTCATTCTGCACTCATGCCTCCCCCAAAACCTCAAAACACTTCATTCCGTGAAATAGTTAAAGAAGCCATTCAAACAACACAGCTGCTTCTCAACAATACAATGCAAGAAAATCAGATTCAGTTGGATGAACGATTAAATCTTGTGACAGCCGATTGGGAACAACAAATCGGTCAACTTCACACTCGTATGGATAATGCGTTGCATCTTGCTGACAGCAGACATGAATATCTCATGTCCATCCTTACGAAAATCTCAACTAAAAAAGAACCTCCTCACCAACCAGCTACTGTTCACGCAGCAGGTTCCTCTTCAGGTATCACTCATGAACCCTCTTCTACTGGTCCTATTCATACAACATCGCAATATGTTACCCACACTCTCAGCCCAGCTCACACACCCATCCGAAACTCTGTTTCTTTTTTCACCACTCTCCCACAATCTGTTCTTACAGCAGCAACCCGTGTGACCGCTGCACAACCACCCCCACCACCTTATCCACCTTATATTCCATCACCTACCCCTTTTAGACCCACACAAAATTATAATAGCCCTTTTATTCCCCAATTTCCCTACCCACACATGCCACAAATTACACCTTTACCCTCATTTAGAACACCAAAATTAGAACTTGCAATTTTTGATGAATCTGACCTTTTGGAATGGTTGTTTCAAGCTGAACAATTTTTTCAATTTTACCAACTACCACCAGATGAAACATTTAACAACACTAATAAATGATTGTTGTGTAACACTTGGGATTTTGACTTGCCTTAGAAAGTAGGGAGTATTCACATGATAATTTGGTTGAATTCAAGTTGGGAAGAGAATGATTGTTTACTCGTTGGTTGGTTTCTATGAGGATGAAAAAGAAAATAAAAAAAAGGGAAAAATAAGAGAAAGAAAAGAAAAGAAAAAAAAATGTGAAAAAGAAAGAAAACGAAAATCCTTGAGAAAGGAAACAAAAAGCGTTCAAATAATTGTGCTAAATAAGTATTGTGTGTTGTGTAACACTTGGGATTTTGAAAAAAGTTGATTGTAATTTTGTGTTTGAGCTTTTGTGAGTTGATCACTCCCTTAGGTTTAGGTAAGTTTTTGTTTCAATTACCTTTAGAAATTTCCCCTTGTTTGTTTACCCAACCACGCTACAACCTTGAAAAGCCCTTGTGATTCTTGACTTTGTATGTTCAATATGATTTTTGGATGGTTGCATAATTTAGTCTATTGTTTGCATGATTATTGTATGAGTGATAAGTCCCTCATTTTGTGTTTTTCATCTACCGATGATTATTTTTGCTAGGTGTGATTCACGTTTGAACTTGTGTTGTTTTAGGATGTTTGGCTTGATTTTTGTATTTTGCGTTTGTTTCGTGACTATGTTGTCGGCGTAGTTTAGTGGTAAGTATTTACTTTGTGTGTACCGTTTGTCATTTGAACCATGCATTTGTTTCCGTTTTTCAAAACCTGTTGATTCGTGATTCTTTGGTTGTCACTCTGTTTCTTTGAGTTGTTTGATTTTTGTTTCAGGACACACAATTATGTAAGTTGGGGAGAGTTTGATAAGTGTAAATTGTATCTATTTATGTATATAAGTTTTGTTGCACTTAACGATACATTTTGTTACGAACGTTCGAATAAACCACGCTTTGTTTTTAAATACGTTTACTTTACATTTTAGTGTATATATTGCGTATAGTGTAAATATCATTGAGTTTAATTGATTTCCATTTATTTTTGCAGGTATCCAATCAAGGATATCTTGCCATTGTTGTATAGAGCATTGAATAAGCTTTCCAGCGCTTCGAAATGGGCGAAAAACGGAGTTACGGTTCAAAAGTTACGATTAAAACAGTGCAGGATTTTTGCTGTCTACTGTCAGCTGCGCCTCAGCAGGGTCGGGCGACGCAGCGCTGGGCGGTGTATTTTGAGCGCCAGACGGTGCGGCGGTGGATGAGAATTGAAATAAGAATTCCAGTAGCTTTCTAGGAATTTTAGCTAGCGCCGGGCGGTACTAGATATTTGTTGCCAGGCTAGTCTTTTGTACAACTGGTGTGAGTATAATTAAAGCCAGTGACGGGCGGTGCCATTCTAGCGCCGGGCGGGTGGCGTCGTGACAACTTTTTGTATATAACTTATTTTTAGTTCATTTGTGAGGTTTTGATGTTTGGGGAGTGATTTTTGGTCTCCCAACTTCATCAACCTCATTCTTTGATGAGAGAACTTGATAACAACATATGGATTTTGCATTTTGAAGAATCAGATTTGGATCTTCATCAATCGGGTTGAAAACCGTGACGTTTTGGTTTATCTCTCTTTCCCTCTTTTTGCAATTTCTAGTTTGTTGGGTGTTTGTATATTTACTTTGAACATATGTATTTTTGTTGATCATAATGTTATATAAAATCTGCTTTACAAAACAATATTGATGTCTTCCTTGATCTTTTTGCATTTATGTTTGGATTTGTGTTGTGTTAAGAGATAAACATCACGCATCTTGATTAGGGATGAATATCTATTGTCTAGATGCTAGAGATAGATTTAGAGAATAATCTTTATGGTTTCGAAACTTGATGCCTTCCGTGTTTCGAGGCGTCGTACGCGAGAGTGACGACGAGAGTAATACGGTTGCTCTCTCAGTTAAGTGTGCCAAAGATGGACACTGTTGTGAGCGATACTGGATGATTTTGACGAGTATTGTAGTATAGTGAAAATGATCGACAAATTTATGTTTGTGACGAGTTGATTATATGTATACCAGATAAGTTTCTTCTCTCTGAAGATTGATTTCTTTTTATTTTAATGTTTACGTTTCTGCATTTACTTTAAACCAATTTAATCCAAACTCATATACGCGAGTGACTGTCGAACGACATTCTTTCCCTCGAACCGATCTCTGTGGACATGACATAAATCCCGGAGGGAATTCTTTCGAAAATAAATATTTTTGCTTGCCGCTTTACCGCTCCAACAGTTCTCAAGGTAACTTGATTATGACTATAACATGGAGTATTCATTGCTTCAGCCCAAAAATGATGTGGAAGGTGCTTAGCATGAAGCATGACCCTAGCAGATTCTTGAAAAGTCCTATTCTTTCTCTTAACTACCCCATTCAGCTGAGAAGTAATGGGATTTGAAAACTCATGATTGATGCCTTCAGAAGAGCAAAAATCAGCAAACTTGCTGTTTTCAAATTCCTTTCCATGATCACTTCTAACGCTGAAAATTTTATTTTCCTTCTCTCTTTGAAGCTTTTGGAATAACCCCTCAAAGACTTCAAAGACATCTGATTTTTCTCTGATGAAATGCACCTAGGTGAATCTTGAGAAATCATCAACAACAACATAAGCATACCTTTTTTTACCAAGGCTCTCAACTTGCATCAGACCCATTAAATCCACGTCAAGAAGTTCCAACACTCTTGATGTTGTCAGATGTTGAACCTTGGGATAGGACATCTTAGTTTGCTTTCCAATTTGGCACAGCCCACAAATTTTTCCTTCCTCTATCTTTAGCTCGGGAATTCCTCTAATTGTTTCTGCAGATAAAATTTTCTTCATTCCTTTTAGATGCAAATGACCAATTTTCTAGTGCCATAGTTGAACTTCATCTTCTTTAGATAGTAGACATGTAGGAGAATTCTCTGTTTAATGGAGTGTCCACAAGTAATAATTGTTTTTAGATCTGACTCCTCTTAGTATAACTTTATCATTCTCATTAGTGACCATACATTCAGACTTAGTGAAGCTGACTTTCATTCCCTGATCACATAAATGACTTATGTTTATCAAGTTGGCAGTCAATCCTTTTACAAGCAACACATTTTCAAGACTAGGAGATCCTGCACAAGCTAGCTTTCCAATTACTTGAATTTATCCTTTTGCACCATCCCCAAGAGTGACATAACTAGTGGAGTGTGATCGAATGTTGACAAGGAAGTTCTCTCTACCAGTCATGTGTCTAGAACACCCACTTTCAAAATACCAATCTTCTTTGGCAGAAGCTCTGAGAGAAGTATGTGCAATAAGGGATTTGATAGTTTCCTTGGGAACCCACTTCTTTGTACTCTTCAATGCTTCATGACTAACCTTGGGCTGAACACATGACCTAGGATATCCATGCAGTCTGAAACAAAAAGGTCTGATATGGTCAAATCTACCACAATAATGACATCTCAACTGCTGGGCCTTGCTTCCCTTTTTACTAAACTGATACCTGCCTTTATGTCGAGACACTTGTTTTGAAATCCTTGGATCTTTCACCCTCCCAGTTGAAACGGATTTTGTAGCCTTAGGGTCTCCTTTCAGAATCTGATTATTAAACCCTATGCCTCTTAAGTCACCAGCCATTTGTCCAACTTGAAGAATTTCGTCTAACATGTTAGAACCATTATTCAACATTCTTATAGACTTGGTCATATTTTCAAGCTTGGAGGTCATCATGGTCACCTTATCCTGCAGACTGTAGATGTTGGTCATACACTCTTCCTTCTCATACCGTAGTTGAGCAATAATTTCCTATTGTTTCTCACTCTTAATGCATAGATCTTTGTGGAAAACAACTAGTTCAACATTAGAAGTTTTTCCATCACTGGACTCTATATCAGATGTCGATCTTCCAGTAAACGCAATTACACATTTTACTATTTCATCATCACTTTCAGTTTCCTCTTCAGGCCACAAAGCTGCCAATCCCTTAAATTGTTTCTTCAGATAAGTAGGACATTCTGCTTTAATGTGTCCAAACCCTTAACATTCATGACATTTATTCCTTCTATTCTGATTGGTCCTTTCTTCAGTTTTGGCTTTTCCCTGAGAGTTATAGTTCCTACTGGAGTCAGAACTGATGTTCTGGACATTAGGTTTTGACTTCCTCTCCATTCTCTTCACCAATTAATTAAATTGTCTTCCTAGTAACACAATGGCATTGGCCATCCCTTCATTTGTGTCAAGTTCACTTTCTTCCTCTTCATCTCCTGAATTGGAAAAAAAGCAATGCTTTGGTTCTTTTTCTCAGCTCTACCATTTATGGTCATTTCAAAGGTTAGAAGTGACCCCACTTTCTCATCAACACTCAAACTGCAGATATTTTGGGTTTCTTCAATGGTTGTGACCTTCATGTCAAATTTCTTAGGGAGAGACCTAAGAATCTTCCTAACCAGCTTTTCTTCTGATATCTTTTCCCTCAAGGCACTAAGGGCATTAGCTATTTCAAGCACATTCATGTGAAAATCATGAATACTTTCATCATCTCTCATCTTTAGATTCTCAAATTTGGTAGTGAGAAGCTGAAGTCTAGACATCTTTACCTTGGATGTTCCTTCATCTTTTCTTTGTTATTTTGACAAAATATAATTTTTTTATAATTATTATTCTCAGATGTTTTTGAAATAGTTGCTGCTAGGTTCCGACACTAAAGTAAGAATCACATATTCTTTCTTATATTTTCTTTTCACCAAATGGCGTGCGATATATTTTTACAATTTTATTTTTTATTTTTCTATTTTACATAACATTTTCATATAATCAATCACTTATGTTGAGTTTTTATAGTTTAACTCTAGATCTAATTTATTAGATTTATTTAAGTTCTAAATAAATTTGTTTATATATACAAAAAACTTGTTTAAATTATGTGTTGAAGGTCATATAAATTTATAATATAATAGAATGTATGCAGATCTAATAAAGACATAGGTTGTGGTTTTCTGAAGTATAATTTCATGATAAACATCACTATTTTTTTTCATTTTGTCTTTTTATTTATTTATTTTTTCTTTAAAAGAAAATTTCAATTATATGTCTCAAGTTAGAAACATTTAAAATATATCCTTCATTATTTACACGTACCTCTAACTTCTTCATAAAATGTATTAGATAGTATAAACTCTTATTATATTCTCATATTTTAATTATTTTGTTCATATTAGATAAATTAATGGTTCAAGAACTACTCACGTAATTTATACTATCTTAAATAAATTACATTTAGTAAAACAATCTAAATATTACTTATAATAGATTTGTTTTTTGAATCAAATGATGGATCATCAAAAAAACGCATGGAATCAAGAATTGCGCAGCAATTTTGATATAATTGAAAGTTATCAAGAATTTGAAAGAGATGATGAGTAATATTCAAATTATTTAGAAATTATAAAGTCATTCTGACTTAAAATGCATGCTCCGGATCCTTTAGTAGTCATTGAAAAATTTGATACAGTGGTGCTTAAAACGTTTGATCACACAAAATATCTTAATGAAGAAAAATGTAGAGGTAACGATAATGGAATCTGCATAGATTCTTTTTTATCTAAGAAATTTTCATCTCCAGCCATCAGTATAGCTCCAAGTGTGTGTTCATCACCTCTTGATTAAAATCATAAATTTCAAATTTATGGATATTCTGCAACAGCTAACTAAAAATTTGTAGGTTTATCGTCATTTATTCAAAACACATAGCAACATATGTTGTCCAACAACACTAAAAGTTCTAAACCGCGTCCTTCTAAAGTTGCTAGGCATATGCAGGTAACATAGTTTAGAACTTACTTAATTTTATAAGGCTTGTTTAATGCAAGAAAACACGCTAATCATATGGGAAGAAATTAAGTAAATACATATGTAAATAATATGTTATGTTTGTATTGATATAAATTATGTTTTGCAGGAGGGTAATTGATTTGGTCATCCAAAATTCAAATGCTATGAGCAATTGATATTGCAAATATAATCGCATTTGGTAAAGACAGCTACACCAGAAAAATAAAACAGCAAATCAAAGCCGAAAAGAATTACAAAAAGTGCAGCGGAAACTTATACCAATCGTATAAAGAACAAGACATGTTACCCTTCCTACCAAGAGCCATCCAATTCCACGACGATCCGACAGTATTATGGAAAATAGAGTCAGCATCCCCGACGTCGTCATTAAATAAAATCCGATTACGAGCCATCCACACATTCCAGCAAGTAATAATCCAAATAGAAAGCCTAGACTTAATATCGCATCTGCCGTTGAGCCTATCAAACCAATTCACCGTAAAATCAATAAAGTTGACACCATGCCGAACTCTATCAATATTCAACAACCGATAGATCAAACGAATAAGATCACCAATTTTGGGACAATGACAGATGATGTGATCAATAGTCTCGAGATCATTAAAACAGAAAACACACACAGTTTCGTGGACATTGTTGATAACACCTCTTTGAACAAGATTATCGCGCGTAGGCAACCGATTGAGCAGAAGACGCCAAGCAAACACTTTTAACTTAAAAGGCATACTGGAATTCCACATTAAATCGAGGGCCAGCAGCGTTGTTTCTTCCCCCTGTGGCACACCGTTCGCCTCAGAAACTGCAATATAGAAATCCTTGACAGAGAAACCAAGAACCAAGTTCGGTTTCCACTTCCAAGAATCCGCCTCTTCTGATACCACAGCAGCATCCTCCAGAAAACGCCCTAACACAATAAAATCCTGATTCAGGTTGGTGTACTGCTCAAACAAGGAGTTTTTAATGTCCCATATCCACGATGAATCACGCCAGTGGCCTAAATCAGACACGAAAGCAAATTTACAGAAAGCAGCCCGAAATAAAGCTGGAGACATTTTAGAAGGCTTTTAAATCTTATCTTAAATTATTGGTTTGATATTATTTAGATTATATTTCTCATTAAACAAACTTTAATATTTTTTTTGTTTATTTTAATTGATGAATTTATTTTCATTTAAATTTAAATATTGTTAGAATCTAAGTAAATTATTATGTTTGACATTATTTTATTATTTAATATTGTAGTCTCTTATGGTTCTTCATTAAAAGATGAATCTTATCGATAAGTGTGATGACATGTATGCGTCGGAGTTTATATTTAAACATGTTAGTTCTCAAGTTGTGAAACTCTGAATTGAAGTAAAATTTTTATATTTTATTGGTTTTGTAAATTTTTATTTGTCTTTTTTTTTTATAAGTAGATGGTAATATTAACATTAATAGAAGTATTAAGGATATCCCAACCCAATTTACAACCAAAACATAAGGTTTGAATGAAACATTACAAAAAATAGAAGGGATACAAATACCATTGATAAAAATTACAAGGCATGTTACCCTTACTTAGAGTAAGAATCCACCACCAAGACAAAAACTTGATCCTAGTTACAATTCCTCCCAGATCACAGAAACCGTCGTTAAAAATAATTTGATTTCTAGCCAACCAAATCCCCCCACAAACTATCAACCAAAAGCTTGCAGCAATCTTAAAGGAACACTTACCTTTCAAAACCAACAACCAGGAAATGAGATGTCTAGAAGTATTAGATTCATGAATACTAACCAAATATTTGCACCTTTAATGGAACGAGGCAGTCCCACAAATATTCCAATGATTCTTTGGTATCGGTGTCGATCAAGTTCTCCCCCTGCCCTCTAACCAATGCATCATAGTAAGATTTAACAGTATAATTGTTAAACTTACTTTTGAACCAAATGAACTTGTCTTCAATATCAGATTGGATAATAACATCTTGCAAGAGCAGAATCAGATTATTGAATTCCTCCAGTGCTTCTAACGGCACATTGTCAGGATGCAAATTCCATGTCCATTTGTTGTTCTCCCACTTTCCCATCTCATAAATATAACAATCATGACTCTCCGCAACAAGGAAAAGTGTTGGAAACAAATCTTGCAAGGGCTAATTCCCCAACCATCTCGCCTTCAAGAACATGATAGACTTGCCATTTCCCACCCTGCATGAAATAAAATTACAGAACAGGACAGAACCATGAATGTTTTTAGTACTCGACAAATCTCTTCACCATTGCGAATCAGTCTGGTTTCCAACTCGATAATCCTTAGAAGTAATGAATTTATATTGATCCCCGTATCTCTCTCTCATAATCGGGCTCAAATGGCCGCAGGCTCAGTTAAGAGCCTCCACTTCCACTTAGACAAAAGGGCCTCATTAAAGCAACTTAGATTTTTCACGCCCAAGCCTTCGTCTGCTTTGTTTTTGCAAGTATCAGCCCAACATATCCAAGTGATTCTCTTATTTTCATCAAAGCCTTGCCAAAGAAATTTTCTTTGGATAGAAATCAAAGCTTTTAAGACTTTTTTAGGTGCCTTAAAGAATGAAAAACAGTGAATAGGGAGGTTAGACATGACAGAGTTTATCAAAGATACTCTTCCCCCTATTGAAAGCAATCTACCCTTCCAACATGACAACCGTAGTTTGAAGCAATTGATAATTGGATCCCAATAGAAAATTCTCATGTGATTGTCACCGATTCGTAAACCCAGAAACAAGAACGGAATCTTACCAATTTTGCAGGCCAAGAATTGTTCCGCCGCTTTAAGAAAATTATTCTCCATGTTAATTCCAAACAGACTAGATTTTCCAGTGTTAATAGTCAACCCTGACACAAGTTCCAATCCTTTTAGAATTGCCTTAAAAGCCCACAAATTAGACCAAGCTCCATTACACAGGATAACCGTACCGTCGGCAAACTGCAACAAATTGTAGCAAGATTCGTTGTTTATCTGGAAACCCTGCAGCATACTCAAGTTATAAATTTGTCTTAAATGCATTAAATTTATATGTATTAGAATATAGTTATGAATAAGAAAATATATACCTAATGAAACACAGAGGAATATTAGCATTGTCATTGAAAAAAACATCACCAAAGAAGTTGGAAATGCAGCAAAATTTCTCGACATAATACAAATATATTTAAGGATGAAACAACACGATGCAAGAATCTTGATATAAATAAAATGAATCCTAGATTTAAAATAAAAAATGATTCACTTTCAAATTTCTAACATAGAAATACAATCTTCGACTAAAATTTATGTGTCAAGTCACTAATAAAATTTTGTTAGTCACTAAATTTGTTAAGAATATTATAATCAAATCACATTATGTCCAATTCGAGTGTTTGAATACACATTAGCGATATGATAGGTCATTTTTTATATCTATTCTATAATGTCTTTAGAGTATAAACACTTATTCTAAATTTCAACTTGAGTAAAACTACGTAGGATATGAGAAAATAAATAAATAATTTCCTTATATATATATATACATACATATATATATATATATATATATATATATATATATATATATATATATATATATAAAGTTAAAGTTAAATATGATTTGAATTTTTTAAAATAACATATAATTTGAATTTTGTAAAATTATAAATGGTTTTCTTTGTGTTTTTCATTTAGATATAGTTTATTTATTTATTATTCTTTATTTATGCGACATTTTTTTAAAGTAAAATGGCTAAGCCCAAGAGATAAATTAATGGATGATCGGTGAATTAGTAGGTTTACTAATTTTTCAACCTAGTAATATCGGTGATTATCGAAATATCGATATCGAGGATTACATTATATTCTAGAGTTAGCTTAAATCTTTGTTGAAAAAAAGGTATTTAGGGGTTTTGATTTTAATTGTGGTGCCGTTTATTTACGATGGATGTATCTGTTAAAGTGATATATGAAGATCTCAAAAAATTTCAAATAAATTCTCAAAATTCATATTTTGCCTAATTAGATTAAATTTCGTGGTTTTAAATTTTTCTGAATTTATTTTTATCATGTTACTACTTTCCTATTTTTTCAAAATGTTGTCAGACCTTTCACCACGGGTATTTAAACCAACCGTCATTATAGGTAGCATCTTTTTAACTTATTTTTTTAAAATACTGACAGACCTTTCACCATGGGTAATTTAAATCAACCGTCATTATAGGTAGCGTCTTGTCATAGGTTCAAGTTCCAGCACCAACATTTTTGGTTTTTTACTTATTTTTTCAAGTCTCATTACCAACATTATAGGTGGTGCACATATTGAGTTTAGTCACTATCCTTAAACAAATCTTGGACGTCCATTTAGTGATTATGAACGGCCAAGACACTACTACTAGTGATCCGCGTGAAACCTAAAACTTAGACGAAGCATGGACTACATCTTCTACCTCCAAACATCATCTTTCATCTACGGTACTATATTTCACAACTAAACCAAATTTCAGAACAAATTTCAGAACTCGAGTTAGCAATGTTAGTTGTTGGTGTTCTTTTTTAATTATTGTTGTTCTTTTTTATTAATGTTGTTCTTGTTGTTATTATTGTTATTGTTGTTGTTGTTGTTGTTGTTGTTCTTGTTCTTGTTGTTGTTCTTGTTCTTCTTCTTCTTCTTCTTGTTATTGTTGTTATTGTTGTTGTTATTGTTGTTGTTGTTGTTATTCTTATTATTTTCTGATGTTCTTGTTGTTCTTGTTCTAATGCTGCATTTTTTTTTATTTTATTAAAAGACATACAACAACGGGTATTTAAAATAACCGTCATTATAGGTAGTATACAACAACATTCTTTAAAATAACCGTCATTATAGGTAGTTCAAATGCTGCATTTTTTTTATTTTTTTAAAACACATACAACAACGGGTATTTAAGATAACCGTCATTATAGGTAGCGTGCTTTCGAATTTATTACAACGTTTACAGGGCCGTGATTGTAAGTATCATATATACAACGAAACTCTACGTAACAACGCTCGCGCCCGCGTCATTATATATCTTTCCCATCCGTTGTTAAATGAGTTTTTCGTAGTAGTGTAGAGGTACTCAAGGTTTAAATGTTAAGACTTTTGCCTGTGATGTAGTTCTTCAAGCACATTTATATATATTGAATAACATGGATGACGTTCAACCTTACATGACCTTTCACAAAAGTCTAATAAAGGAAAAAATTCTTCTGGACGAATGAAAGATGGTAGTTGACAGAGCTTAATAAAACTTTCATAACTTTGTTTATTCAAAGTGTTTCTAAATAGAGTAGTGCATCAGAGACAATTAAATAATTGTCACGTATGCTTAAGTTTAATGTAATCACTTGAATTGCAGAGGAAATTTTTCAATCCATCCTGGTTGATTATTCACATGCATATATATATATATATATATATTTGTCTCATTCAGGAAACCAAGGTCACTAATATGAATTCTAACATGGCTTCTAGCTTATGGAACAATCAGGATATGGAATGGTCGGGCACTAATTCTATTGGGAGATCTGGTGGTTTAATCACGATGTGGAACGGTAAAATATTGGAAGCTATCTCTAGTTTTAGGGGCCAGGGTTTCTTAGGGATTCATTTCCTTTGGAGGAATAGCCACTTTGTAGTGGTTAACGTATACTCTCCTTGTGGTATAGAGGACAAGAGGAGATTATGGAGGGATCTTATTGATATTAAGGGAAGGCACTCTGGGGTAGGGTGGATAGTAGGGGGCGATTTCAATGCTGTTAAGAAAAGGGAGGAAAGAGTGGGAATTAGCAACCTTTGCAACAGAAGCATGAGGGATTTTGATGAATTTATTGAAGATATAACCTGATAGACCTCCCTGTTGTGGGTAACCGTTTCACTTGGATTAATTCTAATGGCCTTAGTAGGAGTAGATTGGACCGCATTCTGGTGGACGATATTGCCATTAACAACATGTCTTTTAAGAATCAATTGGTGGGAGATAGGGACGTTTCCGATCATCGTCCGGTGTGGATGAAGTCCAAAGCAATCAACTGGGGTCCTAAGCCTTTTAGGTCCTTTAACTGTTGGCAAAGCCATATTGATTTCCATAAGTTTGTCAAGACTTCCTGGGAATCCTAACATTTCTCTGGTTCGGCGAGTTTTATTCTTTCCATGAAGCTCAAAGCTCTCAAAGTGGATTTGCGTAGCTGGAATAAAAACATCTTTGGTTGGTTGGATTTGAGTATTGAGGAAGGGGTTCAACAGCTTAATAAGTTCGAAGAGGTGTCAGTGAATGATAATGATTTGGATAATGGGGAGGTTCTCAAGTTGAGACTTATTGCGCAAGAGGAGATGTGGGCAAACTTGAGGAAGAAGGAAAGTATGTTAGCTCAAAAATCTAGAGTTCGTTGGTTACGCGAAGGAGACAACAATACGAAATACTTTCACAATTTTCTTAAATCGAGGAGCATGTCCAACTACATTGCAGCTGTGAGAATTGGAGAGGACCTTGTTGAGGATCCTGACCAAATTAAGGAAGAAGCCACGAAGTTCTTTGAAGCCAAATTCCAGAACCAGTCAGAGCATATCAGAAGTTTTAATGCTAACAATTTTTCTTGTTTTGCAGATGAAGACAGATTTCTCATGGAATCAGATTTCACTGCTGAAGATGTGAAAAATGCCATTTTCAGTTGTGACAGCAACAAATGTCCTGGGGCCGATGGGTTTAATTTCTCCTTCATTAAATTCTGTTGGGATATAATAGGAGAGGAGTTCTTCAACTGTATTGATGAGTTCTTCAAAGTTGGTTCTTTGCCGAAATGTTTCGTTTCTTCGTTCATTGCGTTAATACCGAAGATTGATAATCCTCTTAGCTTCGAGGACTTCAGACCCATTAGTCTCGTGAGCAGTATTTCCAAGATTATCTCTAAGTTGTTAGCAAACAGGTTGAGCAAATTTATCCACAAAATCATCTCTCCGTCCCAGACTGCTTTCATCCCCGGAAGACAAATATTCGACGGTGTTCTTCTGGCTAATGAGGTAGTTGACTACGCCAAGAGATTTAAGAAGGATTGCTTGTTTCTTAAAGTTGATTTTGCTAGGGAATACGACACGGTTGATTGGAGGTACCTTGACGGTTTGCTTTTAAAGTTGGGTTTCGGTCCTAAATGGATGTCGTGGATTCGCGACATCGTTTTCAACATCCATTTTTCTATTCTCATCAATGGCAGCCCGTCTAAGGATTTCAAGGCAGGCAGAGGGTTAAAACAAGGGGACCCCCTTGCTCCTTTCTTGTTCGCAATCGTTGCTGAAGGCTTGTCGAGCTTCGTTAGAACTGCTGTTGAAATTAACCTGTTATCCCCATTCAAGATTAATGATTGCCTCGCTCCGAGCATTTTACAATTTGCAGACGACACCTTGCTTTTAGGTGACGGATCAGTGGGTAATATTTGGGCTTTCAAATATGTCCTTAGAGCTTTCGAAGTTTCCTCTGGCCTTAAGATCAATTATTCTAAGAGCTGCATTTTTGGTATCGGAGTTGGAACTGAGATGATTTCTGCTGCTGAACACTTCCTTCATTGCAAGTCTGGAAATTTCCCTTTCAACTTTCTCGGTCTCTCGGTTGAAGGGAATCATAGAAGGTTATCTTTTTGGGAGCCTATTCTATCTTGTCTTAAAAAAAGCTCGCTAGTTGGAGTAACAGGAGACTCTCCATAGGAGGCAGAGTCACTTTACTTAATTCGGTTGTTGCGAACTTGCCTATTCACCACCTCGCCTTTTACAAGGCGCCTAAGAAGATTGTGAAGGAAATTATTTCGATTCAGAGAAGATTTCAGTGGATTGGTTCAGCTGAGAAAAGATACATTCCTTGGGTATCTTGGAAAACCGTTTGTAAGTCGAATGATTCGGGAGGTCTCGGCATTAAACATGTAGGTTTGTTTAACAAGGCTCTTCTTGCTAAATGGGCTTGGAAATTCCTCACAGGTGCTGATGAAATTTGGAGGGATCTTCTAGAAGCTAGGTATGGCAACTTGAGCTTGAAATTCCAAAGGTTCGAAGATGTTGGTAGTTCGAGAACTGATTCGAAGTGGTTTAAGGATATCATGGCCAGCTCTAAATCAGATGATTTTGTCCCAGTTTTTAGAGAGGCTCTGGACTGTACCATAGGCGACGGGAACAACGTCGATTTTTGGAATACTCTGTGGCATGGTAATGAGTCTTTGAAAGACACTTTCCCTGTGCTGTTTACAGCCAGCAGGAATAAACAGTGCACTGTCAGCAAGATGGGGGAGTGGGAGGGAGAAAGATGGAAGTGGAAAATTACGATTCATTCGCAAATTGATGATCTCAGCCTGCAGCAGGAGTGGAATGCTTGCAGATTAGTCCTTGAAGATCTTTCCCCGAAGAAAAATGAAAAGGACGAATGGAAATGGAGAGCTAGCGACACTTCGGCTTTCTCGGTGAGTTCTTATTACTTCTTGTTGAATTCTGGTTCGGATTCGTTGGGCAACGATTTGGAAATAAATTCCCTTCTCCAGTTTTTGTGGAAGTGAATCATTCCTCCTAACATTAAAATATTTGGGTGGAGATTATGTTTAAATAGATTGGCAACAAGAGATAATTTGGCTTCTAGGTTGTTAATTGTTAATAACTCTGATAAGAAGTGCATTTTCTGTTCCCACCCTCTAGAAGACATGGATCATATTTTCTTCAATTGCAAGATTGCTATTTTGATATGGAGGCAGATTTGTGCTTGGTTGGATATTGAGTATTTTTCGGTTTCGAATTACATTAATCATGCTAAGGAGTGGAGGAAAAGACTTAAGGGTCGTGGTAACATGGCTACGATTTCGTCTTTTTGGTTTATTTTTTGTTGGAGTATTTGGAGGGTGCGTAATAATGTTTTATTTAGTGATTGTAGTTTTAATGTAAATGATATTGTTAACGAGATCAAAGTGTCTTCGTGGAATTGGCTAATCCTAGGTAGGAAAGGTAGGGTCACTTGTTGACTCTACGATTGGTACAAATTACCATTAGACCTTTTATAATTGTACTACTTGGTTTTGAGATTTCCTTAATCTCGTTTATTGAAGTGCTTATCAAAAAAAATAAACAAGGCATAGATTGTATTCTTCTTTTGAAATAGTAATGACAAGGCAGTATCGTTTTAAACATGATATTGGTGGTAGCATTGGTTTCAGGGAACAGTCCATTTAAAAAAAAAATACTTGGCGGGAGCACCATTTATCATTAAAGTTATTAGACTCTAGTACCGAAATGACCAAATAAGGAAATAGATAGAGTAACTAGTTTTATATTTTAAATGTTTAGAAAATTAAAATGGTCATTCTTTTAATGAAATTTCTTGATTTTTCTTGACTAATCAAAAAATAAAATTAACAAGCTAATTTTTAATATTTTCAAAATAAAATTAGAATGGTAATATTTTAATTCTTTTTGGTAATTCGTTTAATATTGATATTAGTCTACTTATATACTTTTTTATGGCCAACATTACTTAATTAGTTATGCTCAGAAAGGACATACATTTTTAATAGTAATTGTTTTATTTGAGAATATATTAGTTTATTATTCATTAATTGAATATACATTACTTTAATAACTTCATTGAATAAAAAAATATTTTGATAGAAATCTTAACAAATAATATTAAAAATAATTCCTTTTGACCGAAAATATAATTATATGGTATCTATTTTGAATGCATTGAATTGAACATAATTACTATAAATTAATAACTAGGGTATACTATTTATTAAAAAGTTTCGGATGGTGGATAAACAGCAATAAATGTAAGTTAATCCATTTACTTCATCCCCTTGATATATATACATACAAAATGACAAACGACACCATTACAAGAATTTAATCTTCATCAATAATCACTTAAAGTGAGTGGAACTACTTTTGTATAGTGTATGAATATAAAAACTATATCTCTTCCTTTTTCTTTATTCATTATCAATTTTTCAAATCATGCAAAATTTTCTTTTATTTCTATCTTCTAATTTTGTGACATTTTTTTCTTATCCTATCACCCTCAAATCGATAGGTAATTTGTCTTATAATTCCCCTTCATTTTTCAAAACTTTCAAAAAAAATTTACATTTTTAATTAATTGTTCATACAAATTATTTATGTGTATTAGTGTTGGAAAAATCCCAAAACTCATATTAGTTATAGAATGAGTCTTAAAAGAGATTATATAGATTGATACTATTTATCTTACAAGTCGAACTCGTAAGAATGATTTATGTGAAACTATAATACATAACTTTTTTTTTTTTTACATTTTTATGGGTTTTTGAAACACTTCATATAATCCTTATAATACTTTTTTTTTAAACCTTATAATACTTGTTCTTTGTGGTCTACTCATTTTTGTATATTATATCATTATCTTTTCCATTTGAAAAACCAGTTAACTATTTCATTGATAGACTTTGAAATTGTGCGTTTGAATGATTTTTTTGAAATTAACAAATATTTAAAAATTATGTTGATAAAATTTTAATATTTTTATGATTATCTTTTCTCAGGTGTTCTAGAGATAGTTGCTACTAAGTTTTCAACGACAAGGTAAGAATATTGTGTGTATTTAATCACAAATTATTTTATCAAATATATATATTCATGTGATATGTGTGTGTATATATATATATATATATATATATATATATATATATATATATATCTATATATATATATATATCTATATATATATATATGTTATTTTTTAGATCTATATATTTATTAAATTTTATTTAAAATTTAAATAAAAAAAATTACATGTAAAAGGTAACTTGTTTCAATTGAATACTAAAGGTAAAATGAATTAAGTAATCTTCACAAATTTGAAAATAATCTTCACTATCCTTTTTATAACTTTTTATTTCTTTTTTTTTATTTAATTTATTTTGAAAATAATACTTGAAATACATGCATCAACTATAAAATATTTAGAGGTATATTAAAGATTCATTTATTTACACATAGGAATGACTTCTTCATGAACTGCATTAGATAGTATAACATATTATATTGTTGTAGTTAAATTATTTCAATCAAGTTGCATAAATTAATGGGTCAAAAACTCTTTACCTAGTTTATATATTTTAAATAAATTACATTTACTAGAATATATCTAATTATTTTCTCTAATAGCTTTTTTTTAATAACTCAAAAAATTGTTGTTAATTATTGCAATGGTGGAAAACAATTTAAGTAATTTTCCATTAGTATTTATTAAAAATTATAGTTCATAAATAGTCAAATGCTTATGTTTTTGTATTTTGGTTTTTAATATTGTTGTTGAAGTCTAATACTAATATATGTATATTATAATTTGAATCAGAAGATGGATCAACTAAAAAATTCATGGAATCTAGAACCGTGCAAAAGTTTTGGCATAGCTAAAAAATTCCATGAATTTGAACTGGATGATGAGTTAGATTGTGATTATTCAAATATTATGAGGCCTTTATCACCTGAAACGGATGTGCCTGATCCATTATTAATCATTGGTAAATTTGTTCCTGTGATGCTTAAACCGATTGATCCATTAACTAGGACGCAAATTGATCGCACAAACTCTCTTAATAAAGTAAACTGTAGAGTTAAAGATTGTTATATTTCAACTCCAAAATGTAACAGAATCGACGTTGACCCTTTTTTACCTGAGAAATTTCCATCTCCAACTATCAGTTTAACTGCGCCCTCTAATGTTGTAAATACAAAAAGGTTCTCCGCTGAAATTTCAAGTCCTACAGAATATACAAGAGTCTTTCAACCAGGTGTGTGTTCATCATTGCTTGATTGAAATATTAAATTTAAATTCTCTGAATATTGTGCAACATCTAACTAAAGATTTGTAGGTTTATCGTCATTTAATCAAAACACAAACCAACATGTGTTGTCTTGCAATACCAAAAATTCTATATCACGTCCTTCTAAAATTCCCAGGCATATGCAGGTAAAACAGTTTAAAACTTAATTAATTAAATATATTTTTGTTTTAAAGTACATATGATAATTGTAATGGAAGAAATTAAGTAAATTTATATTTGAAGGATATGTTATGTATGTACTAATATATAGGATGTTTGCAGGATTATAATTGATATGGAGATGAATTGGCCATTCAAAGTACAAAATGCTTTAAGGAATTTATGTTCTTAGTATAATGTGCAATTGGTAAACTCGGTGAAGGGGGAGAATATTTATATTTTAGAAGGGTTTTAAGCTTTGCCCAACATGTTAATTTGATGAATTTTGGGTTTTGTTTCTTAATAGTTAAATTTGAATAAATTTATTTTAGTTTATTTTATTTGATGGAATTAATTGCATTATGTTTAACAAATTTTTATGCCTCAATGTTGTAGTCATTATTGAATGACGAATACTTTCCTTAAATGTTATTTTTATACACACTAATCTCTATAGAGTTGTGAAACATTCTGATGAAGTAGAGTTCTAATATAATTAATTTTTTTAAATAAATAAATAAATTTAATCATAAATTACTAGTTTATTATAATTAGAATATTTAAAAAATTAAATTATGATAAGACTGAAAAAATATAAATTAAATTTCATTATAAATAATTTTTTAAAAATTTTAAAATCCTATATAATTTTCTTTCATTAGTTAATAATTTTCTTTCATTGGTTAATTTGTGTGTGTGTGTGTTTTTTTTTTTTTTATATCAAACGTGGTTTTGTATGATTTCATTGGTTGGTACAACCGTACAAGTAACATGGGTTTCAAGGAATAAAACATGTGTAAAAATGTTTTTCAATCCGTGAGAGAGGGAAGAGGAAAAAAAAGATGAATCTTAGGTCGACAATGTTTTTCAATAAGATTTATAATATTTCAAAATTGTTAAACACGAATCAATTTAAAGATGAATCTTATGTATTTTTTATATTTAACTAAGTATGAGTCGATCTTCTTGTTTCATGCCTTAGGTGTTTGCTTGAGACCATAGAGCGCTTTTGGCAATTTGTATACTTTACTTGCTTCCTCCAGAACCACAAACGCAACAGGTTGTGTGACGTATACCTCGTCATCTATAGGTCAATTCAAAAATGCCGATCTCACATCTAAGTAAAATGTTGGCCAACCTTGATTGCATGGCAGAGCGACCACTAGTCGAACAGTTTCCAATCTTGCGACAGGTGCAAATACTTCTGAGTAGTCGAGTCCAGCTCTCTGGAGAAATCCTTGAGCTATCAATCTCGTCTTATGCCTTCCTATCGACCCATCAACATTGTGCTTCAACTTGAACACCCACTTTTTTTTTTGAAATAAAAGATATATATTCCAAGGAGGAAAAAAGATGAATTTACATCAAGTGTGCTATAGTCCAGTTAAACCAAGTAATAAGCCTAACAGATCAAAATTAGCTCATAATTTTTGCTAAGTAATTCCTATATCTCTGTATCATCCAACATCTTTGGATTGTACTGTTTATGATCTCTTTTGTGATGCTGTTGTAGTCCATCTCCTTGTCGAAGATAACCGAGTTCCTGTAGATCCAAATTCCATACACCGTTTCTGCAATTGCTGCTTTCAACAAGCCAACCTTGATCCCCTTGCCTCGAGTACTTGTCATCAACCACTTGAATTCTTCTTCCCATTGCTGTGGTTCACGAGATATTTCCAACCAATTAAGCACCTGAGCCCAGATAGTTTTAGTTGCTCCACAAGTAAATAACAGATGGTTCATAGTCTCAACATTGTGTTTGCATAGTTCACATGTATCATCCTGCAACATTCCAAATTTTTTAAGTCTGGCTTTTGTGATCAACCTTCCATGACATGCCAACCATAGGTAAAGAACTGCTCTTGGCCTGGCATAGTTACGCTGGATCAAGTGGTTCCAGCCTATTTTTTCCTCAGTCTCCATGTAGTCTTCGTATAACTGCTTGATGGAGAACTTCAAATTCTGTTTCATAATATCCCAAGTATGCTGATACGCACCGATTTCATTCCGACTGTCAATGATAGCTTTTAAAATCCATGAACTGCTGGCTCTTATTTTTACTGTCATAATGTCTTCTCCTCGTATGTAGTAGCTATGAACCCATTGGAGCCAAAGAGTCTCCCTATTCATAAAGATGTTCTAAAGACATTTCATCAGAGCTAGATTGTTCCACACTTCCAAGTTGATTAGATTCAACCCTCCATGTTTTATGGGCTTACACATTGTATTGCAAGCGACTGGACTCTTTCTGCTTCTCTCCTGTCCGGCCCAGATGAAAGATCTACATAAGGAGTTGAGTTTTTGTATCACACCTTTGGGGAAAGGAAAACACATCAACCAGTACTAGGCCATTGCAGCAAGTACTCTCTTGACTAATTGAATCCTACCTGCTGTGCTTAGGAGTTTTGAGGACCAATGTCTAATTCTAGTAGTGATACTGTCGAGCAGTGGAAAATAGTGTTTGATATTCAATCGTTTACAAGTTAAAGGAACTCCTAAATACCTGACAGGAAGCTCCCCTTCTCCAAACTGTGTCTTCTGTTTCACCTTTTGGATGATATCCTCCTCCATCCCACTGTAGTAAATTTTGCATTTATGAGCATTTACAATCAGACCTGTGGATTCAGAAAAGGATTTGAAAGCCTCCAAAATCATCTCAATGGAGTGGTAGTCACCTCTACTGAATAGCAGTACATCATCAGCAAAAGATAAGTGTGTTATACCTAGTTTCTCACACTTGCTATGATGATTAAAATTGGGATTGGTTTGCATTTCTACCATGACTCGATTCATATATTCCATAAGTATAACAAATAATAAGGGGGATATGGGATCCCCTTGTCTGATCCCTCTTCTAGCTTCCATTACATCAGTATACTCACCATTTACATTAAACCTATATGTCACTGTTGTAGTAGCAAGCATGATCCAGTCAATGAACTTTCCAGGCATACCTATTTCGTGAAGGATACATTTAAGTGTTGTCCAGTCTACCATGTCGTAGGCTTTTTGTAAGTCTAATTGGATCATACATCTAGGTGTGGCTCCCTTCCTAGAGTACCCCTTCAATAGTTCAAAAGCAAGCATGATGTGATTATGAACACCCACTTTACTTCAAAAGCTTTTGTATGAGCTAGAAATTCAACCAACTCCCATGTGTTGCTTCTTTCAATCGCTTGTAACTCTTCGACGATAACAGACTTCCATTGTTTATCTTTGAAGGCTTCGTTATAGTTGATTGGTTCAGCACCTGCAAGTAAAGCAAAATGAACTAGTTCCCCATTTATTGTGACTTCATCATCACCAACCACTTCATAGTCTTGAAGTCTTGCTGGACAAGCTCTAGTTTGTTGAGGTCTCTGACTTTTGTCAAACATATCCTCTTCGACTTCAATTTTGTCGAGAGTGTCAGCAAAAGCTTCGACTTCTTCTTGGACTGGAGTATCAACAATGTCTTCGACTTTGACATCATAACTTGCTTCATCAAAATCATCTCTCATCAGTGGCTTGTCGATTGCATTACTAGAATTTCAATCCCAGGCAGAATTTTCATACATCACAATGTCTCGACTCATCACAATCTTTTGATTAATTGGATTGAACAACCTGTATGCGCCAGTCTTATGATATCCTAGTAGAATCATAGGTTCACTCTTATCATCAAGCTTCCTTCTCCTAGCATCAGGAATATGCTTATAGCAAATAGAGCCAAACACCTTCAGATGACTCACTGATGATCATTTTCCACTCCACACTTTTTCAGAAACGTTGTTCTTCAGCTTCTTGGTAGGGAACCTATTCAAAATATAAACAGCAGCCGAAACAGCCTCACCCCATAAGGATTTTGGCAAATTCTTCTGCTTCAGCAAGCATCTGGTCATGTCCAATATGGTTCTGCTTCTTCATTCTGCTATTCCATTACGTTGAGGAGTATAAAGAGCAGTTATCTCATGATCAATACCATGTTCTGCAAAAAAAAGCTTCAAATATCTTGGATGTGTATTCACCACCTCCATCTGTTGGCAGAACTTTAATTTTCTTTTCACCTTGGTTTTCGACAAGTATCTTGAATCTCTTAAAGATTTCAAATACTTCGTCAATTCGTTTGATCACATAAATCCAGAGCTTTCGACTGTACTTATCGATAAATGAGATGAAATACATGTTTCCGCCAATGGTATGCTCTTCATTTGCCTACATGAATGTTAAGCCTAAATCCATTTCTGGCATCTAGATCCAACAGATATTACTATAGCATCAATATCACACAAATGAGTAATTCATATACAAAGCCAATGATCATAATACGTACATACGTTTAACCCTTTTTTACATGCATTCAACTAATTTTCCAAATGAATGTGAACATCGTTCTTCATCGCTATTCTCACGCACCCTCACGATAACGTTTGTCAAGCACTGTCGCGGTCTCTTATTGCATTAATTACTAGAAACTATTCAAATTAACAAGCAACACAATGCTAAAAAGCTGAGATGCAAATGAATATCAAATCACAAACCAATGTCAAAAGCTTGCTCAATGATAGAGAAATAAAAGCTTTTACGACTTTTTTAGGTGCCTTAAAGAATGAAAAACAGTGAATAGGGAGGTTAGACATGACAGAGTTTATCAAAGATACTCTTCCCCCTATTGAAAGCAATCTACCCTTCCAACATGACAACCGTCGTTTGAAGCAATTGATGATTGGATACCAATAGAAAATTCTCACGTGATTGTCACCGATTCGTAAACCCAGAAACAAGAACAAAATCTTACCAATTCTGCGGGCCATGAATTATTCTGCCGCTTTAAGAAAATTCTTCTCCATGTTAATTCCAAACAGGCTAGTTTTTCCAGTGTTAATAGTCAACCCTGACACGAGTTCCAATCCTTTTAGAAATTCCTTAAAAGCCCACAAATTAGACCAAGCTCCATTACACAGGATAACCGTATCGTCGGCAAACTGCAGCAAATTGTTGCAAGATTCGTTGTTTATCTGGAAACCCTGCAGCATACTTAGGTTATAAATTTGTCTTAAATGCCTTAAATTTATATGTATTAGAATATAGTTATGAATAAGAAAATATATACCTAATGAAACAAAGAGGAAGATTAGCATTGTCATTGAAAAAAACATCGCCAAAGAAGTTGGAAATTGATAAGAAGTTTTCCTATCAAAGATTTGAGACTAGGGTTTCAATGATAAAAGAGAGAGAATTAAAAACTATCTAAAGAAAAGTAAAAATTAAAGATAACATTTTTCTTGATTCCTTCCCCAAATGTGTCAAAAGACAATACATATATAATGATACTAATGGGCCATTACTAAAATGCCCAATTACTTAGAGGAAACCCAATTTAATAACAATTAAAATACCAACTACTATAAAACCTTAATTTAATAATAAACTAAAATATTAAAATATAGCTAATAATACTCTCTATCATTGTCGCGGGGTTCACTTGAACCTTGTCCTCAAGGTTCTAAAATCAATATGATTGTGGAGGTTGGCTATTTGGAGTTGCATAACCACTAGTAGTTGCAGGAACGGGGCATCCCAAAGTAGATGAACTTGGGACAGTCAAGTGCCATGCGACATCATTTCTCCGTAAATACCCATCTATTATAATTCCAGGAAGTCTCCCATCAACAATGTCCCTTATTTTCATAATTTCAACAATCTCTAAAGCATCTGAAATCCTGCCTTCTTTACTGTCAATTATAAGAATTTGCCCTTTTAAATTTCCTACATAAACCAGGTTTCCATACGTGCTAAAACATGCTGCAGTAGGTGTGAAGGAGGTACTTCCATCAGAACACTTATTGCGTGAGGCAGGGTTTGGTCCACTTGGTTTCTCAAAGACAGAAACTTTAAGAAAACTTGTATCTTCGGTGTTTAAGTCAACAATCATCGGAGAACATGAGAGAGGACATGCCAAGCAGAGAGATGGTTTGGAGGACCCTACTGGATGAAGACGAGCTTGTAAAGGGGTTTGCTGCAAAATTCTTTTTCTTATCCTCTTACCACTTAAAATATCCCTGTTAGATGTCAATCATGATATATTTTTGTATGAATTATTTGGCATTTTTCATGACTTTTCCATGTGGAATATGTTGATTTTAGTGTGGAATGTTGTTGTTGTGCATTATTTGAAATATACTTGTGGTGCTTGTAATGTGTGTGCTAATGTGCAGAAATAGGAATGAAAAGATCAAAGTTTGAAGACACAAAGAAATAGTGCAAGCTGCCACAGAATTGAAATCAACAACAGCATTCGCTAGGCGAGTGTTGGCGAAGATGCCAGCAAAGGTTCGCCTAGCGAACGATAGCGAGAGTGCCAGCGAGGGGGTGGCAGAAAGTTTGCAAAAACTAACAGTAGGAAAACTGGGTAAATTCGCGGGGCGAGGAAGCCAGCGAATGCTCGCTGTCATTTTCGCGAGGCGACGGTGCCAGCGATGGGGTGGCAGAAACTTCCACTTTTGAAAACACCCAAACTTCGCTGGGGCGAGTGAGGTAGCGAAGCTTCGCTTCGCGAGTGAAATGGTTCGCCTAGCGAACCCGCGATAATTCTATTGGGCGGTTTAAGTCTGAGGCACTTAAATGTGCCATGTTTTTAGTCATTCGCTAGGCGAATGAATCCTTCGCTAGGCGAAGGGTGCTGTGAGTAAAGTGTATAAATAGATTTTTTTACTTTTTGTAAGGGGATCTTTTGCTCATTTTCCATCAGAATTGATAGTTTACAGTATTTTGTTCATCAAAGAGTGTATTTTCGATTGGAGAAGCTGAAGTCGCATCCATTCTCGATTAATCGTCGTGGATGCTCATTCATCTCCTCTCTTTACTTGTCATCCAAGCTACCATGAGAAGTGGTAGCTAAACACTCAATGTTGAGGTTAGATGTAGTTGATTCTGTTTTTATGTATTGCTGTTGATCTATTGTATATGAACAAAGTCTTTGATCAATATAGATGAAGTTGTTTTCTCTTAATGCTTTATGTTTGATTTGTTTTACTCTAGACATAGATTCCACAAATCTTGACCTAACAATTTCATCTCTTAAAAACCAAACTCTAGACATAGATTTGGGATTTGCTATTCGCAATGTATTGATCTTAATGATCGTTGCTTAGATTGGTAGCGTGAGACATCATCTAACGGTCTAAACAACGGTACTCACGATTTCGCTTTAGACATAAACGTAGTCGGGAGGATACGCGGTTATATTGGTCGGAAACCGAGTTCATATGCTGGATTAATCGTTTATACATGGAAAGGATTAGCGAAACCTAACCTTAACATGCTTTTATAAAACCTTTTACAAAAATCTTTGTCATAACTTAATCTTTGCTACAAGTGAATGATAACACCAATTGAAACTTTTGAAACCATTAACTTAGAATATCGTAACTATTGAACGGCAGGCATCAAATATCCGACAATCCCTGTGGATACGATAACAAAAACCCACACTATTATTCTTCTAACAAAATGGCCCCGTTGTCGGGGAGGTCGGGGTTGGTAACCTTGATTTCCCGCGTAATTTGCTTCCTCCTCAACGGGAGGACAATAACCAGTCGAATGGTCACCTCGACATAATTCACACACTAACACTTGCACATTTTTACTTGAAGATTCATGCATCTCTTTGAATTGTTGCGGCAGCTTAGACATTTGCTTCGTTAACAACTCAACCTGTTGTGATAACAATTTGTTTTGCGCAAGGATAGCATCGCTTGTTCCTAATTCCAACACTCCCGGAGTTTGTTGAGCAGGTCCACGGTTGTGACTACCTTGATGATCGTTCAAGGCCATTTTATCAATTATAGCTGTGGCTTCCGCTGCAGTTTTGCTTAACAAAGAACTACCGGCGGTGGCATCCAACAAGGTTTTGTGTACAAGTTGCAGCCCATTTCTAAAGATATGTATTTGAGACAATTCATCAAAACCATGGCCTTTTCACTTTTGTAACATTGATTTGAACCTCTCCCAAGCTTCGTTGAGAGATTCATTAGCTCCTTGTGTGAATACCGCGATGGCGCTCTTTGCTTCCATAAACCGAGTGTGAGGGAAGAATCTCTCCAAAAATTTCTCTTCCAAAGCATTCCAATCCGTCATTATGGCAGTTGACTGATCAAGGTACCATTCCTTTGCCTTCCCAATGAGGGAATGCAGGAATAATCTCTTGAACAGAGACTCCTCTTCTGCTTCCGGTGCACCAGTCGCTCCCGCTATTTCATAAAATTTTGTCAAATGGGTGAAAGGATCTTCATGATCCATACCCGTAAATGGACTTTGATATAAAAGTTGAAGAATTCCGGTCTTCATTTCAGCGTGACGACCATTGTGTGCATGGCGAGCGAACTGAGCATTGTGTCTCGGACTATTTGTACATGGCCTAGAAGTAGGTGGTGGTGGTGGTGGTGGATCTCCCTCCATAACTTGAAGTATTTGTGGAAATGGTGGTGGTGTAGAAGTACTTTCCTCTTGTTCTCGCCTCTGTTTCGCAAGCTGCCTCCTTCTTCTAGTTCGGCTATTGATTCTACGAGCGGTTCTTTTAATCTCAGGATCGAAAAGAAGTTGGTCCGCCGGTAGTTTCCCTCGCATAAACTAAGTCTGCACACTAAACAAACAGATTAACAAGTTCAAGATAAAGTGGTAACAGCTTACAATAACTCAACTATCGCAATGCTTGCAATATCAACTAACAATCCCCGGCAACGGCGCCATTTTGTTAGAAGAATAATAGTGTGGGTTTTTGTTATCGTATCCACAGGGATTGTCGGATATTTGATGCCTGTCGTTCAATAGTTGCGATATTCTAAGTTAATGGTTTCAAAAGTTTCAATTGGTGTTATCATTCACTTGTAGCAAAGATTAAGTTATGACAAAGATTTTTGTAAAAGGTTTTATAAAAGCATGTTAAGGTTAGGTTTCGTTAATCCTTTCCATGTATAAACGATTAATCCAGCATATGAACTCGGTTTCCGACCAATATAACCGCGTATCCTCCCGACTAAGTTTATGTCTAAAGCAAAATCGTGAGTACCGTTGTTTAGACCGTTAGATGATGTCTCACGCTAACAATCTAAGCAACGATCATTAAGATCAATACAATGCGAATAGCAAATCCCAAATCTATGTCAAGAGTTTGGTTTTTAAGAGATGAAATTGTTAGGTCAAGATTTGTGGAATCTATGTCTAGAGTAAAACAAATCAAACATAAAGCATTAAGAGAAAACAACTTCATCTATATTGATCAAAGACTTTGTTCATATACAATAGATCAACAGCAATACATAAAAACAGAATCAACTACATCTAACCTCAACATTGAGTGTTTAGCTACCACTTCTCATGGTAGCTTGGATGACAAGTAAAGAGAGGAGATGAATGAGCATCCACGACGATTAATCGAGAATGGATGCGACTTCAGCTTCTTCAATCGAAAATACACTCTTTGATGAACAAAATACTGTAAACTATCAATTCTGATGGAAAATGAGCAAAAGATCCCCTTACAAAAAGTAAAAAAATCTATTTATACACTTTATTCACAGCACCCTTTGCCTAGCGAAGGATTCATTCGCCTAGCGAATGACTAAAAACATGGCACATTTAAGTGCCTCTGACTTAAACCGCCCAATAGAATTATCGCGGGTTCGCTAGGCGAACCATTTCACTCGCGAAGCGAAGCTTGGCTACCTCACTCGCCCCAGCTAAGTTTGGGTGTTTTCAAAAGTGGAAGTTTCTACCACCCCCTCGCTGGCACCTTCGCCTCGCGAACATGACAGCGAGCATTCGCTGGCTTCCTCGCCCCGCGAATTTACCCAGTTTTCCTATGGTACGTTTTTGCAAACTTTCTGCCACCCCCTCGCTGGCACTCTCGCTAACGTTCGCTAGGCGAACCTTCGCTGGCATCTTCGCCAACACTCGCCTAGCGAATGCTATTGTTGATTTCAATTCTTTGGCAGCTTGCACTATTTCTTTGTGTCTTCAAACTTTGATCTTTTCATTCCTATTTCTGCACATTAGCACACACATTACAAGCACCACAAGTATATTTCAAATAATGCACAACAACAACATTCCACACTAAAATCAACATATTCCACATGGAAAAGTCATGAAAAATGCCAAATAATTCATACAAAAATATATCATGATTGACATCTAACAATCCCAAAGTGATAACGACTTGTCGACAACAGATACAAGAATTCGATTACCACACTTTGACCAACAAATACTAGTAATGGGAGAAGAACATTCATTATCTCGAAGCTCTTTAGCAACGCCCCTGGTTAGAAAATCCCAGATATCACAACTTCCATCATTGCAGCCAGCAACAAGAAGGGTACCACGACGGTTAAAAGCAGTGCATTTCATAATCCCATGTTCCAGCTCCAAAAACTCTTCTATCACTTCAAGAAAACTTCCATGCAAAGGATTGTAAAAGTAAGACGAGTTCGTCGCTATTGCAGATGCATTCAAAGCTTCAACATCTCTCAAAAGAACCGAACCAATTTCATCATGAGATTCTTCTTTAACACCCTTGGTAGAATGCTAAGTTACAGAAACAGGATCAGTTTTCAAAATCCATGAATCACCAACAACACCAACAAGATCACCATCAATGCTTTTATACTTAAAATCATTCAAAACAGTAACGTTATTATAATCACTCTCAGATAAAAGCTGAAGATGAAGAGGGTGTGCTAACAATAACAAATCACCCCAACCTCTTTTCTCCCATTTATACTCAACACAAAATGGTTTTGCAAAAACAGCATCACCACACAAAGGGTAAAAAGAGCTAAACCTGTCAAAAACATCCTCGTGCCTCGAATCAGAATCAGGCAACAAAGACATCCGAAGTATACCAAAAAATGCTTCAGAAGTGATAACTGTTTGAACACCTATAATGTCAAGGCCACGAGCAGCCACATCAGTTGCAACCCATGCTGACTCATTCTTTGTGAAGTGACTGTCATCAAGGAATCAGCCATCCCTAGTAGTCGCTTAGTTAGACCAACAAGTCCTAACCCAATGGTGCACCCACTTTCACAGATGTTAAATGGCAATGAAACAACAACTGGAGAATTAATGTTAAATTGCACCTCAATGTGAGGAACCCCGTGAGGAGCAGGAGGGATACCGTCCAAGTGGAAGCTACCAAGAGATTTATCGTCCCTTACAAATTCTCTCTCACCCTGAAGGACATTGATTTCTACACTTGTCTGCCCATCAGTAGCAGTAGATAAATCCTCTGATTTTGAGGTGGGAAGGGTAGTGTTTCTTGGAATAATCTTGGTCATCACTAAACCAAGAGTTTCCAAACCCAATGACAATGGAGAAACATCTAACAGCACAATGTCACTAACATGTCCAGCCTGCACAGCAGAACCATGGGAAACCACTTCAACTGGATTAACAATGACATTTGGGTCCTTACCAATCAGCTTCTTTACAAGCTCCTGAATAGCAGGAATACGCGTTGATCCACCAACAATAATCACCTCATCAATATCTTTAATTGAGAGCTTTGTATCCCTCAATGAATTTTCCACTGGTGTTCTATGTCTGTCAAGAATATCTGAACACAATTCTTTAAATTTATCCCTTGTAAGAGTGATCTCAATATGTTTGGGGCCATCTGTTGTGGTAGTTATGAACGGCAAACTGATGTTTATTTGAGTCAATGATGAAAGCTCCATTTTTGCCTTCTCAGTTGACTCAATAAGACGCTGAAGAGCTTGTTTGTCTTTCAAAAGGTCTATACCTTCATCTCTCTTGAAGTCATCGGCCAGCCAATCAACAACTCTCTTATCAAAATCATCACCACCCAAGTGTATATCACCAGAAGTAGACAGCATCTCAAACACTCTGTCATCAACCTCAAGAACTAAGACATCAAAAGTACCACCTTCGAGGTTAAATACCAAAATAGTTTCATTGTTTTTCCTTTCAAAACCATAAGCCAAGGATGCAGCAGTTGGTTCATTGATAATTCTAAGAACTTCAAGACCAGCAATCCTTCCAGCATCCTTTGCAGCAGTTCTTTGTGAATCATTAAAGTAAGCCGGGACAGTAACGACAACGTTCTTAATTGCAGAGCCAAGGTAAGCTTGAGCAATCTCACACATCTTCATCAGAACCATTGAAGAGATCTCTTCAGCTGCAAATTGCTTATTTAATTTTCCAAGCATCTGCTTTTCAGAATTCTGATGATCTAGATGTGCCAAATCAATAAGAGTTTTCCTCATAATCTTGTATTGAACGAGAACATCACTGTCATTCAAGGTTTCACGGACTATATTCCCATTTTCATCTTCAACTATGAGAACCTCTTCTGGTTTAGCCATACGACAGATCATAAGCCTCTTAAAGAAATCACAGCTCTCTCCAACAACACCATTCTCAGAATACGCACACATAATCGAGTTCCACAAAACCAAGTTTCTCTCCGGCATTCTTTCAAACACCTTAACTGCATTCTCCACAAACCCAAACTTCCCATACATAATAGCAAACGCGTTCTGAACAAACACGTTAGAGAAAAGTTGCGTCTTCAACGCAAACGCGTGAATCGCTTCTCCAAGTTTAACATCAGAGAGCCCCGTACACGCCTTAATAACGCACGACAACGTGAAGTTATCCGGCGAAAACTCAGTGACGGTGAACACCGATGCGTCTTGTTGTTGGTTTTCGTCTTCTCCTTGTTGCTCTTCGTCTTATTGTTTTGTTACTTCCTCTTGATATTGTTCGTCTGCTTCTTCCTGAACAATATTAGGGATATTGTTAACCTTATCATCAAGGAAATCAATTGATTCTGTGAACTACAACATTTCGTCGGTAGGTTCCCTTTTCTCCTCACATAGCAGTAGCAGGTTGTGCCCTAATTCTTTTTTTTATGGATGTTCTTGATTTGTTTCCAGAATAACTTGTAGAAACTTTTGTTTATGTTTTTTTGAATGACAAAGCTTTTGAAGTTTTGTTTGAGAAGTTTTCTTAAAACAAAGGTGAAACACTTGCAAATGCTTCTCAAAATCTCTTCTATTAGTGTTTGTTGGTTGTTGTGGTATGTGACAATTGTTGTAGTAGTATGAATAATGAGACGATGAATATGATGAATATGGGTTAGGTGGAGGTGGTGTATACCCATGATTAAAATACAAACAAGGTGATGGACTTGTAACATATGGGTTTGTGTAATAAGGGGAAAAGAGTTCCCATGGAAAGGATGGAAATGAAGGTGTTGTAGGAGTTGGAAAAGAGGGGTTTGTAGGGTAGGTAGGAGGAATACTCCATGGCTGATATGAAGGTGTATGATAAGGGTAATCCATAGGAGGATTTGAGTACATGATGAAAGCACCAATTGATAAGAAGTTTTCCTACCAAAGATTTGAGACTAGGGTTTCAATGATAAAAAGAGAGAGAATTAAAATCTATCTAAAGAAAAGTAAAAATTAAAGATAACATTTTTCTTGATTGCTTTCCCAAATGTGTCAAAAGACAATACATATATAATGATACTAATGTGTTATTACTAAAATGCCCAATTACTTAGAAGAAACCCAATTTAATAACAATTAAAATACCAACTACTATAAAACCTTAATTTAATAATAAACTAAAATATTAAAATATAACTAATAAAACTCTCTATCAGAAATGCATCAAAATTTCTCGACATAATACAAATATATTTAAGGATGAAACAACACGATGAAAGAATCTTGATATCAATAAAATGAATCCTAGATTTAAAATAAAAAATGATTAACTTTCAAATTTCTAACATAGAAATACAATCTTCGACTAAAATTTATGTGAAGTCACTAATAAAATTTTGTTAGTCACTAAATTTGTTAAGAATATTATAATCAAATCACATTATGTCCAATTCGAGTGTTTGAATACACATTAGTGATATGATAGGTTATTTTTTATATCTATTCTATAATGTCTTTATAGTATAAACACTTATTTTAAATTTCAACTTGAGTAAAACTACGTAGGATATGAGAAAATAAATAAATAATTTCTTTATATATATATATATATATATATATATATATATATATATCAAGTTAAAGTTAAATATGATTTCAATTTTTTAAAATAACATATAATTTGAATTTTATAGTTAAAAGGGAGTGGGATGAGTATAAGATAACAGGAAAAGCTTCGTATATTTTGGCAGAAAAGTTGAAACATTTGAGGACCCGTATTCGTTGGTGGAATTAAATGTGTTTGGTTGGATTGATCTAAGTATCCAAAAAGAAGTGGGGGTTGTCAATGAAATGGAAGAGTTGTTGGATCATAATCTTGGTAATATCTCTAGAGAGGATCTTACGAGAAGGAATGTTGCAGAAGATAATCTTTGGAAATCTATCAGAATTAAAGAGAGTATCTTGAAGCAGAAATCGAGAACGAAGTGGATAGCTGATGGAGATCTTAATACTAAGTTTTTTCATAATATCTTGAGGCAAAGGATTAATTTGAATACCATTAATAGTGTTATGATTAATGGTAGATTGGAGGAAGATGTACAGAAGGTGAAGAAACATGCCAAGTCTCATTTTGATAACAGGTTTACTAAGGCTGAAAGAGCATTTCCTTCAATTGGAGGATCAGGTTTTAAATCTTTGTCACTGTCAAATAGCCAAGAATTAGAAGTTGATGTTACAGTTCAGGAAATCAAGGATGTTGTTTTTGGATTTTCTGGGGATCGTAGCCCTGGACCGGATGGGTTCAACTTTGAATTTCTGAAAAGATGCTGGGATATTGTTGGGTCAGAGTTCTCTAATTGTGTGTTGGAGTTTTTTGAGGGTGAATAGCTTCATAAAACCTTTGCGTCGTCCTTTGTGGTTTTAATCCCAAAGTCTGAAAATCCTGAAGATCTGGATGGTTATAGGCCAATTTCTTTGGTTACCTCAGTCTATAAGATTATTTCTAAAATTCTTGCAAATAGACTTAAGAAGAAAATTGGTGGCATTGTTTCAAATACACAAACGGCGTTCTTGGAAGGAAGAAACATTTTAGATGGGGTATTGGTTTTAAATGAGATCCTGGATTTTGCTAAGAGATCTAAAAAGGAGTTAATGATCTTCAAAGTGGATTTTGCTAAAGCGTATGATTGTGTTCATTGGGATTATCTTCGAGAAGTGATGAAACATATGGGATTTGGAATTAGGTGGATGAGATGGATGGACTTTGGAGTTTTTAATAGTTTTTCTCTGGTTTTAGTCAATGGGAGCCCATCTCAAGATTATAGAGTGACGAGGGGTCTTAAGCAAGGAGACCCTTTAGCTCCTTTCCTATTCTGTCTGGCAGCAGAGGGGTTGGAAATCATTATGAGGCGAGCTGTTGCGAATGGTTTTTTTTCAGAATTTAAGCTCAATCCTAAGATTGGTTTTCACATGTTGCAATTTGCTGATGATTCGGTTTTAATTGGTGATGGTTCGTGGAAGAATATCTTAGCCTTCAAAGCTATTTTGAAAGCTTTTCAGCTCACTTCAGGTTTGGACATCAATTTCAGTAAGAGTGCGTTGATTTGTGTTGGGTTGGATGATTTCAAGATCAGATCTGCAGAGATATTCCTATCTTGTAAAGTTTCTTCTCCTCAATTTTCGTTTCTTGGGATATTAGTAGGAGGTAATCATAGATTAATCTCGTTTTGGAAACCGGTGATTGATATTATGCGTGCTAGATTAAATACGTGGAGGAGTAGGTACTTATCAATGGGAGGTCGAGTCACCCTAATTAATTCCGTCTTAAGTAATCTGCCAATCCATTACATGTCTTTTTATAGAATGCCACTTAAGGTGGTTAGCATTCTCAAGTCTATTCAAAGATCTTTTTTGTGGAATGGGGTAGAGAATAAAAAAGGGATCTCTTGGATAAGTTGGCAAATGGTTTGTAAGAGTAGAGACTTGGGTGGTTTAGGTGTGAAAGATTTAAAGTTATTCAATTTGGCTTTGTTTCTTAAGTGGGCTTGGAGGATTTTAGACAATAAACTCACAATTTGGAGGGATTTGATTAACTATAGATATCCTATGTGCTGTTTTGATTTTTTTAACAGGGAGATGTCTAGTTTGCAGGTGGCTCCATCGTTATGGTTTGTAGATATTTTGCAGTCCTTGAATGTAGTGGGAGAAGATAGGTTGGTTGATTTAATTTCATACGATCTTGGAGAAGGGATGAGAGTGGATTTTTGGAGGTCGAAGTGGGTTGTGGATGAACCACTGTGCAGAAGATTTCCTGCTCTATACGCATTAACAGACACAGAATTTAGCTCAGTTAATAGTAATGGTTATTGGGAGGGAGAGGTTTGGAATTGGGATATCAAGGTTGATGTAGCAGAAAGTCAGGAAATGGAGCGGGTTCAGGTGGTGGAACTATATTCGATCTTGGCTTCCACTTCCATAATCAAGAATGTCAAGGATACCATTAAATGGTTCCTGGAGGATAATTATACTTATTCTGTTTCATCTATGTATGTCTTTTTGCAGGAAATTATGGAAGATAATGCAATACAGTTAGGAGTTGAAATGAAAGCGACATTGAAGTTAGTTTGGCTAGCGCAAGTACCGTTTAAACTGAAAGTGTTTGGGTGGAGAATGCTCCATAGGCGAATTCCAACGAGAGATAATTTGTATCGTAGAGGAATTGTTTCTAATAGTTATGAGACGTCATGCCCTTTTTGCTTCCTCGATATGGAGTCGGCTGAACATGTTCTGTTTCTATGTGGAAAATCTATTATGGTGTGGAATTTTGCTTGTAAATGGTTGGGGATACCGTGTATATTAGTAGGAAATATGGTTTCTCATTTAACATGTTGGATACAGGGTTGTGTCGATAGAGGGGTGTCGGTTAGAATAACAGTTGGGTTATGGTTATCAATTTCTTGGATCCTGTGGTTATGTCGTAACAATATTATTTTTAGGGAGGAATTGTGGGATTTTGATAGGATTTCAAATCGTATTTTTAATTATACTTGGTGGTGGATAGGTAGGAGTCACAAAAGTTCTTATTTTTGTAATTACTTCACTTGGGTTAATTCTCCGAGTGATTTTTGTAGCCGGTGATATTTAAGCAGGCTTTAGTTGTATACGGGTTTGAGTACCCCTTTGTACTCCAGTTTATACGAATTTTGAGCTTATTAAAAAAAAATATAATTTGAATTTTGTAAAATTATAAATAGTTTCCTTTGTGTTTTTCATTTAGATGTAGTTTATTTATTATTATTCTTTATTTATGCGACATTTTTTTAAGTAAAATGGCTAAGCCCAAGAGATAAATTAATGGATGATCGGTGAATTAGCAGGTTTACTAATTTTTCAACCTAGTAATATCGGCGATTATCGAAATATCGATATCGAGGATTACATTATATTCTAGAGTTCGCTTAAACCTTAGTTGAAAAAATGGTATTTAGGGGTTTTGATTTTAGTTGTGGTGCCGTTTATTTACGGTGGATGTATTTGTAAAAGTGATACATGAAGATCTTTAACGGGTATACAAAGAATCATCACCTTCTGAAGGCTTTGATCATGGAATGGTATATCACAAAAGAAGCTATTGAGTTTTAAATAAAGTATTAGTCAAAAGCGAAGTCTTTAGAAATTTTCGAGTCTCGTCGTGATGGTAGCACTACTACAAAACGCACATACAACAACCCCAGGTTTACAACGGCTAGCCTATACACCGTTGTAATAGATATGCTCATTTTTTTAGTCTCATTAGAAGACTTTTAATGACGGTTAATATTCCAACCGTGGCGAAATGCGAGACCTTTCACCACAGGTATTTAAAAAACCGTCATTATAGGTAGCGTCTGGTCATGAGTTCAATTCCCAGCACCAACATTTATGGTTTTTTTACATATTTATTCAAAATGTCCACAACCTTTCACCACGGGTATTTGCAAAACTGTCATTATAGCCTATAGTTTAGTTTTAGGTCTTGTTCTTCGAAAAATAGATTTTAGGGAAAATCGTATCCTTTTTGAGATCTGTTTCATGCATTTGAAGCAGAAAAATCATGCCGTCATTAGTCCTGTATTTTAGAAGAGTTACGAGATTTCACCCTCAAAACCCCAAATTCATCTTTTTTCTATTTTTAATGATTTTTTTACTGTTTTCATATTCTCAAAAAAATCCAAATGAATTCTCAAAATTCTTATTTTACCTAATTAGATTAAATTTCGTGGTTTTAAATTCTTCTGAATTTATTTTTATAATGTTACTTCTTTCATATTTTTTCAAAATGTTGTTAGACCTTTCACCACGGGTATTTAAACCAAATGTCATTATAGGTAGCATTTTTTTAACTATTTTTTTCAAAATGCTGACAGACCTTTCACCACGGGTAATTTAAACCAACCGTCATTATAGGTGTCATAGGTTTAAGTTCCAGCACCAACATTTTTGGTTTTTTACTTATTTTTTCAAGTCTCGTTACCAACATTATAGGTGGCGCATATATTGAGTTTAGTCACTATCCTTAAACAAATCTTGGACGTCCAATTAGTGATTATGAACGGCCAAGACACTACTATTAGTGATCCGCGTGAAACCTAAAACTTAGACGAAGCATGGACTACATCTTCTACCTCCAAAAATCATCTTTCATCTACGGTACTATATTTCTCCACTAAACCAAAATTCAGAACAAATTTCAGAACTGGAGTTAGCATTGTTAGTTGTTGATGTTCTTTTTTAATTATTGTTGTTCTTGTTGTTCTTTTTTATTATTGTTGTTCTTTTTTATTAAAGTTGTTCTTGTTGTTATTATTGTTATTGTTGTTGTTCTTGTTCTTGTTCTTGTTCTTGTTCTTGTTGTTGTTGTTCTTCTTCTTCTTCTTCTTCTTGTTATTGTTGTCATTGTTATTGTTGTTGTTGTTATTATTCTTATTGTTTTGTTATGTTCTTGTTGTTCTTGCTGTTGTTCTTGTTCTAATCCTGCATTTTATTTTATTTTATTAAAAGACATACAATAACGGGTATTTAAAATAGCCGTCATTATAGATAGTATACAACAACGTTCTTTAAAATAACCGTCATTATAGGTAATTCTAATGCTGCATTTTTTTATTTTATTAAAACACATACAACAACGGGTATTTAATATAACCATCATTATAGGTAGCGTGCTTTTCAATTTATTACAACGTTTACAGGGCCGTGACTGTAAGTATCATATATACAACGAAACTCTACATAACAACGCTCGCGCCCGCGTCATTATATATCTTTCCCATCCGTTGTTAAATGAGTTTTTCGTAGTAGTGTAGAGGTACTCAAGGTTTAAATGTTAAGACTTTTGGCTGTGATGTAGTTCTTCAAGCACATTTATATATATTGAATAACATGGATGACGTTCAACCTTACTTTACCTTTCACAAAAGTCTAATAAAGGAAAAATTCTTCCAGACGAATGAAAGATGGTAGTTGACAGAGCTTAATAAAACTTTCACAACTTTGTTTAATCAAAGTGTTTCTAAATAGAGTAGTGCATCAGAGACAATTAAATAATTGTCATGTATGCCTAAGTTTAATGTAATCACTTGAAGTGCAAACGACTTTACTAAATTATATATATATATATATATATATATAGAGATTGTTTTCTTCTTCTGAAATAGTAATGACAAGGCAGTATCGTTTTAAACATGATATTGGTGGTAGCATTGGTGTCATGGAACAGTCCATTTAAAAAAAATACTTGGCGGGAGCACCATTTATCATTAAATTTATTAGACTCTAGTACCGAAATGACCAAATAAGGAAATAGATAGAGTAACTAGTTTTATATTTTAAATGTTTAGAAAATTAAAATGGTCATTTTTTTTTAATGAAATTTCTTGATTTTTCTTGACTAATCAAAAAATAAAATTAACAAGCTAATTTTTAATATTTTCACAATAAAATTAGAATGGTAATATTTTAATTCTTTTTTGTAATTCGTTTAATATTGATATTAGTCTACTTATATACTTTTTTATGGCCAACATTATTTAATTAGTTATGCTCAGAAAGGACATACATTTTTAATAGTAATTGTTTTATTTGAGAATATATTAGTTTATTATTCATTAATTGAATATACATTACTTTAATAACCTCATTGAATAAAAAAATTATTTGATAGAAATCTTAACAAATAATATTAAAAATAATTCCTTTTGACCGAAAATATAATGATATGGTATCTGTTTTGAATGCATTGATTTGAACATAATTAAAAACTAGGGTATACTATTTATTAAAAAGTTTCGGATGGTGGATAAACAGCAATAAATGTAAGTTAATCCATTTACTTCATCCCCTTGATATATATACATACAAAATGACAAACGACACCATTACAAGAATTTAGTCTTCATCAATAATCACATAAAGTGAGTGGAACTACTTTTGAATATAAAAACTATATCTCTTCCTTTTTCTTTATTCATTATCAATTTTTCAAATCATGCAAAATTTTCTTTTCTTTCTATCTTCTAATTTTGTGACATTTTTTTTCTTATCCTATCACCCTCAAATCGATAGGTAATTTGTCTTATAATTTCCCTTCATTTTTCAAAACTTTCAAAAAAAAATTACATATTTAATTAATTGTTCATACAAATTATTTATGTGTATTAGTGTTGGAAAAATCCCAAAATCGATATTAGTTATAGAATGAGTCTTAAAAGAGATTATATAGATTGATATTATTTTTTACATTTTTATGGGTTTTGGAAATACTTCATATAATCCTTATAATACTTTTTTTTTTAAACCTTATAATACTTGTTCTTTGTGGTCTACTCATTTTTGTATATTATATCATTATCTTATCCATTTGAAAAACCAGTTAACTATTTCATTGATAGACTATGAAATTGAGCGTTTAATGATTTTTTGAAATTAACAAATATTTAAAAATTATGTTGATAAAATTTTAATATTTTTATGATTATCTTTTCTCAGGTGTTCTAGAGATAGTTGCTGCTAAGATTTCGACGACAAGGTAGGAATATTGTGTGTATTTAATCACAAATTATTTTATCAAATATATATATTCATGTGATAAGTGTGTATATATATATATATATATATATATATATATATATATATATATATATATATATATATATATATATATATATATATATATATTTATTACATTTTATTTAAAATTTAAATAAAAATATTTACATGTAAAAAGTAACTTGTTTCCGTTAAATATTAAAGCTAAAATGAATTTATAATGATATAGGATGTATGCAGATATAACAAAGACATAGGCTCTGGTTTTCTTGAACATAATTTGAAGATAATCTTCACTATCCTTTTTATGACTTTTTATTTCTTTGTTTTTATTTAATTTATTTTGAAAATAATACTTGAAATACATGCATCAACTATAAAATATTTAGAGGTATTTTAAAGATTCATTTATTTACACATAGGAATGACTTCTTCATGAACTGCATTAGATAGTATAACATATTATATTGTTGTAGTTAAATTATTTCAATCAAGTTGCATAAATTAATGTGTCAAAAACTCTTTACCTAGTTTATATATTTTAAATAAATTACATTTACCAAAATATATCTAATTATTTTTTCTAATAGCTTTTTATTTCAATAACTCAAAAAATTATTGTTAATTATTGCAATGGTGGAAAACAATTTAAGTAATTTTCCAGTAGTATTTATTAAAAATTATAGTTCATAAATAGTCAAATGCTTATGTTTTTGATTTTTGGTTTTTAATATTGTTGGTGATGTCTAATACTAATATTATGTATATTATAATTTGAATTAGAAGATGGATCAACTAAAAAATTCATGGAATCTAGAACCGTGCAAAAGTTTGGGCATAGCTAAAAAATTCTATGAATTTGAACTGGATGATGAGTTAGATTGTGATTATTCGAATATTATGAGGCCCTTATCACCTGAAACGGATGTGCCTGATCCATTTTTTTTTAATAGGCAAAAAATTCAATTATAGGATACTAAGGGGTATCTGATCCCAACTACAAATCCAACCTTGGACTCGCCTTACAAAAAATCTATCGGCGATTTGATCCAGTCGTAATAATTACAAGTAAAATTAAGTTTTCTTCCAATCCACCTCCAAGCTAGAATGACTATGTTATGGACTATAGTATCTTCACACCAAAATTCATCAGAGAACACAATACTATTCCTAACGCTCCACAAGCGCCAACAGATGATAAGCCATAAACCAACTGCATTTTTTATGGCAACGACAGCCGAATGTAAAGAAGAAGTCCAACACCTTAAATGATTATCCACAGAACCGTTCAAAGAAACCACCACCCCGATCCAATCAAGAATTTTCTTCCATGCAACTAAAGATTTGGGACAGTAAAATAATAGATGAGTGACATTTTCTTCAACCTGAAAACATAGGGGGCAGACTTTTTCATGAGGAGACGCAATAATGCCACGTGCACATAAGTTGTCCCGAGATGGAAGTCGATTGTGAATTAGACGCCAACCAAACACCATCGTCTTAATAGGAGAGGAAGCCTTCCAAATAAGATTAAAAGCTGCCACGGACTCGGTCGAAAGGTTAAGTGTTAGTAATTTCCTTTCAATCAAAAACTCGTATGCCGAATGAACCGAGAAATCCCCAGCCGAATTAAGCTTCCATGTTAACCTGTCATGACAGTCCCTATGCAAAGTATGCTCCTGAAGAAGTAGCCATACGTTTTCCTCCTGCTGCAGTAGAACCGAACTGCCCTGACCCGATTTAAATCAATATTCCAATGCCAAACGTCACCATTCCAATTACCATTATCAGCTACCGTGCTTCTCTTATTTAAAGCAGCGTTGTATAATTCAGGGAACAAGGAAACGAAGCTCTCGCTGCCACACCAGGATGACAGCCAACAAGAGGTCGAATGTCCATTACCAGTCAACGAGATGATATGTCTATAGATTGAATCATTTCCATAATCAAGTGAGAAAGCAACAATGTCACGCCACCACGAGGAGGGTTTGACAGACCCACATTCTGTAGCGCCACGCACCAAGGACGAAGAAAATTTCCCGTATCTCGCCTGCATAATATCAGACCATATGTGTTGTATAGGAGATAAAAATTTCCAAACCCATTTAACTAGCAGAGCCTCATTCAAACATTAAATGTCCATGATATCCAAACCACCTGCTTCCCTTGGTTTACACATCGTAGCCCATGGAATCCAAGCAATACCCTTCTTTAAAGGAGAACCATTCCACATAAAATTTCTTTGAAGTGCTGTTAACATATTGGTGACCTTTTTCGGCATTCTACAAAATGACATATAATGGACTGGTAGATTTGTTAGAACAGATTTTATGAGTGTGATTCTGCCTCCCATCGATAACAGCCGCCCGTTCCATGATGCTAACCTGGCTTGAACCTTATCTAACACCGATTTCCAAAATGAAATCAATTTATGGTTACCGCCAATCTGAATTCCGAGAAAATTGAACGGACAATTTTGAATTCTACAAGATAGAAAACTTTCTGCCGCCTTTAAAAACAATTCTTCCACACCAATCCCAATAAGGCTGCTCTTGTTGAAGTTGATTTCTAAACCCGACATTAATTGGAACCCTCTCAGAATCACTTTGAAAGCCCAAATATTACTCCAAGTAGCTTCGCCGACAATTACCGTATCGTCTGCGTATTGAAGCAGGTTCATTGTGTTCTTCTGATTTATCTTAAATCCTTGGAATATACCAACTTCCTCTGCTTTTTTCATCATAGAAGCTAATCCTTCAGCAGCAATAACGAAAAGGTATAGAGATAGTGGATCTCCTTGTCGGAGACCACGAGAAACTTTGAAGTCGCGTGAAGGGCTTCCGTTCACTAGCACGAACATAAAACTGTTGAATGTCGTACCTTCGATCCAACCCAAAAACTTACTACCAAAACCCATAACCTTCATGACCTGTCTAATGTATGACCACTCGGTACAATCATACGCCTTCGTGAAATCAACTTTAAGGCATAAACTCTTGAGTTTACTTCTTCTTGAATAATCGACCACCTCGTTCAAAGATAGAACTCCATCAAGTAAATTCCTCCCAGCAATAAAAGTTGTTTGAGATGAAGATATGATGCCATTCAACACTCTCTTTACCCTGCCAGCCAAGAGTTTGGCAATCACCTTATAAACACTACCCACGAGACAGATTGGTCTGTAGTCATCAAGGTTTTTAGGGTTTTCAATTTTTGGAAGAAGGGCCAGAAAAGAAGAGGAAAGTACCTTCGGGAGTTTAGCTTCGATGAAAAACTCATTTATACATGCAGTGAAATCGTGACCTACAATGTCCCAGCATTTTTGGAAAAACTCCAGGTTGAATCCGTCTGGACCCGGGCTTCTGTCACCTTTACACTGAAAAACTGCCTCTCTAATCTCAGAGTTCACAAAACCTTCTTCTAAAGAATTCCTCTCCATCTCCGTTAGAAACTTGAAATGTTCAGGATTCACACACATCAAAGGTTTATTGGTTGAAGTTAATCTTTTTTCAAAATGATCCGCAACTGCTCCTTTCACACCAGTAACGTCTTCGACAACCAAATCATCCACCATCACCTTATTAATTGTATTCATCAGATTACGGTGTCGAATAACCGAGTGAAAATAACTTGTGTTCCTATCACCATCTTCAATCCATCTTGTAGCAGCCTTCTGTTGAAGTAAACTTTCTTTGATCCTTAAACACTTCCATAACTCATCTTCCGCTTTCTTATAGTTCATAGCAGCCTGGTCAATCATAATATCCTCATTCTCTGCCAGCATATCTTCTGCATTGTTTAGGATCACAGTGTTCTCCTCAATGTTGGTATCTATCCATCCAAATATATTTCTATTCCACCATCTAAGTTTTGACCTTAATGCCTGTAGTTTCTTGGTCAATACGTAACTACTACTGCCTTGAAATTCAAAGGATTCCCAAGTCTGCTTAATGAACTGCATAAAGTGGGGATGTTGAAACAAGCATCGTAGCATTCTAAATGGCTTAGGGCCCCAATCTATATTCCTCATTGATAGCCAAATAGATCTATGGTCGGAGATATCACGCGACCCAACCTTTTGGCATGCCGTGTTCCAGCCATTCAGCAAGCCAAATGAAATCAGAAATCGATCAATTCTGAATCATTGGTAAATTTGTTCCTGTGATGCTTAAACCTATTGATCCATTAAATAGGACGCAAATTGATCGCACAAACTCTCTTAATAAAGTAAACTGCAGAGTTAAAGATTGTTATATTTCAACTCCAAAATGTAACAGAATCGACGTTGACCCTTTTTCACCTGAGGAATTTCCATCTCCAGCTATCAGTTTAACTGCTCCCTCTAATGTTGTAAATACAAAAAGGTTCTCAGCTGAAATTTCATGCCCAACAGAATATACAAGAGTCTTTCAACCAGATGTGTGTTTATCATTGCTTGATTGAAATATTAAATTTAAATTCTCTGAATATTGTGCAACATTTAACTAAAGATTTGTAGGTTTATCGTCATTTAATCAAAACACAACCCAACATGTGTTGTCTTGCAATAACAAAAATTCTATATCACGTCCTTCTAAAATTGTCAGGCATATGCAGGTAAAACAGTTTAAATTTTAATTAATTTAATATATTTTTGTTTTAAAGTACATATGATAATTTTTTTTTTACTAAGCAAAATGTATTCAAACGGATACAAAAGGGTATCCGAACCCAACTACAAAATCAACTATGGATCCACCGTTATAAAAAATCTATCAATGATTTGATCCAATTGTAATAATTACATGTAAAATTAGATCTTTTCCCAATCCATCTCCAAGTTATAATCACAATGTTGTGATACACGGTTTCGTCGTTCCACAACTCGTCTTTAAACATAATTCTATTTCTAACATTCCACATACACCAGCAAATAATAAGCCATATTCCGACCGCATTTTGAATTGAAACACCCAAACAATGTAGCGAAGATGTCCAATTGTAATGGAAGAAATTAAGTAAATTTATATTTGAATGATATGTTATGTATGTACTAATATATAGGATGTTTGCAGGATTATAATTGATATGGAGATGAATTGTCATTCAAAGTACAAAATGCTTTAAGGAATTTATGTTCGTAGTATAATGTGCAATTGGTAAACTCGGTGAAGGGGGAGAATATTTATATTTTAGAAGGGTTTTAAGCTTTGGCCAACATGTTAATTTGATGAATTTTGGGTTTTGTTTCTTAATAGTTAAATTTGAATAAATTTATTTTAGTTTATTTTATTTGATGGAATTAATTGCATTATGTTTAACAAATTTTTATGCCTCAATGTTGTAGTCATTATTGAATGACGAATACTTTCCTTAAATGTTATTTTTATACACACTAATCTCTATAGAGTTGTGAAAGAGTTCTAATATAATTAATTTTTTTAAATAAATAAATAAATTTAATGATAAATTAATAGTTTATTACAATTAGAATATTTAAAAAATTAAATTATAATAAGAATGAAAAAATATAAATTAATTTAAAATTTTAAAAATTATATATAATTTTTAAAAAATTTAAAAATCATATATAATTTTCTTTCATTGGTTAATAATTTTCTTTCATTGGCTAATAATTTTCTTTCATTGGCTAATTTTTGTTTTAAGTGTGTGTGTGTGTGTGTGTGTTATATATCAAACGTGGTTTTGTATGATTTCATTTGTTGGTAAACCATATAAGTAACATGGGTTTCAAGGAATAATACATGTGTAAAAATGGATGACATTGCGTGAGAGAGGGAAGTAGAAAAAGAAGATGAATCTTAGGTCGACAATGTTTTTCAATAAGACTTATAATATTTCAAAATTGTTAAACATGAATCAATTTAAAGACGAATCTTATGTATTTTTTATATTTAACTAAGTATGAGTCGATCTTCTTGTTCCATGCCTTAGGTGTTTGCTTGAGACCATAGAGCGCTTTGGGCAATTTGTATACTTTACTTGCTTCCTCCAGAACCACAAACGCAACAGGTTGTGTGACGATATACCTCATCATCTATAGGTCAATTCAAAAATGCCGATCTCACATCTAAGTAAAATGTTGACCAACCTTGATTGCCTGGCAAAGCCACCACTAGTCGAATAGTTTCCAATCTTTAGACAGGTGCAAATACTTCTGAGTAGTCGAGTACTGCTCTCTAGAGAAATCCTTGAGCTACCAATCTCGTCTTATGCCTTCCTATCGACCCATCAACATTGTGCTTCAACTTGAACACCCACTTTACTTCAAAAGCTTTTGTATGAGCTAGAAATTCAACCAACTCCCATGTGTTGCTTCTTTCAATTTCTTGTAACTCTTCGACCATAACAGACTTCCATTGTTTATCTTTGAAGACTTCGCTATAGTTGACTGGTTTAGCACCTGCAAGTAAAACAAAATGAACTAGTTCCCCATCTATTGTGACTTCATCATCACCAACCACTTCATAGTCTTGAAGTCTTGCTGGACAAGCTCTAGTTCGTTGAGGTCTCTGACTTGTGTCAGACATATCCTCTTCGACTTTGACTGTGTCGAGAGTGTCAGCAAAAGCTTCGACTTCTTCTTGGACTGGAGTATCAACAATGTCTTCGACTTCGACATCATAACTTGCTTCATCAAAATCATATCTCATCAGTGGCTTGTCGATTCATTACTAGCATTCCAATCCCAGGCAGAATTTTCATCCATCACAATGTCACGACTCATCACAATCTTCTGATTAATTGGATTGAACAACCTGTATGCTCCAGTCTTATGATATCCTACTAGAATCATAGGTTCACTCTTATCATCAAGCTTCCTTCTCCTAGCATCAGGAATATGCTTGTAGGAAATAGAGCCAAACACCTTCAGATGACTCACTGATGGTCATTTGCCACTCCACACTTCTTCAGAAACCTTGTTCTTCAGCTTATTGGTAGGGTACCTATTCAGAATATAAACAGCAGCCGAAACAGCTTCACCCCATAATGATTGTGGCAAATTCTTCTGCTTTAGCATGCATCTGGTCATGTACAATATGGTTCTGCTTCTTCATTCTGCTATTCCATTAAGTTGGGGAGTATAAGGAGAAGTTATCATATGATCAATACCATGTTCTGAAAAAAAAGCTTCAAATATCTTGGATGTGTATTCACCACCTCCATCTATTCGCAGAACTTTAATTTTCTTTTCACCTTGGTTTTCGACAAGTATCATGAATCTCTTAAAGATTTCAAATACTTCTTCAATTCGTTTGATCACATAAATCCAGAGCTTTCGACTGTACTTATCGACAAATGAAACGAAATACATGTTTCCACCAATGGTATGCTCTTCATTTACCTACATGAATGTTAAGCCTAAATCCATTTCTGGCATCTAGATCCAACAGATATTACTATAGCATCAATATCACACAAATGAGTAATTTATATACAAAGCCAATGATCAAAATACGTACACACGGTTAACCCTTTTTTACAAGCATTCAACTAATTTGCCAAATGAATGTGAACATCGTTCTTCATCGCTATTCTCACGCACCCTCACGATAACGTTTGTCAAGCACTATCGCGGTCTCTTATTGCATTAATTACTAGAAGCTATTCAAATTAACAGTCAACACAATGCTAAAAAGCTGAGATGCAAATGCATATCAAATCACAAACCCATGTCAAAAGCTTGCTCAATAATACAGGAAAATCTAAGACCACGGATTTGACATAGGTTTTCTCAAGACCAACAAATAAGCAATCAAAGACAACCAATAATAGAGAATCAAAACTAGTTCACAAACATAGATTTGAAGAAATACATAAGGTATCAAGAGATTACATCCAAACCCAACAAGAGATTGAAGATCCTACCTTGTCTCCCTTGAAAATGAAGAGATGTAAAGTTTCTCTGCTGAAAAATATCTATCTATTACAAGTTATATTCATTATATTCTAAAAATGCTGAAAAGTTACTTATATAGTACAATCATGATTTTCCCAGTTCGCAAAGCGAACGTTTTATTCGCATAGCGAGTGTCAAAAATAGGCACCTGAGGTGCCTCTGAAAGTTAAACCGCCACAGAATTTCTTCATGAGTTTGCAATGTGAAGGATCATTCGCAAAGTGAACACTCGCTTTCAAGTTCGCAAAGCGAACTTTAGTGCCTTTTTCCTCTGCTATAATTTTGGGAACATTCGCTGGGACTTCGCCAACCTTCGCAAAGAGAACCTTCGCTACCTAGTTCGCAAAGCAAACTTCTTGAAGTTTTCCCCTTAACTTTGACAGCTTGTATTATTTCTTGTGTCTTACAACTTTGATCAATTAATACCTTTTTCTGCACAATAACACACATATTACAAGCACCAAAGATATATTCTCAATGTTAGAAGAACAACAACAATCATGAGTAAAACTAATGAAAACATGTGAATTGAGTGGAAAAAGTGCAAAGAAAGATATTTCATTTTTAGGTAAAATCTGCACCTAACAGTGACCCCACTTTTCACAGTTACAGCACTACACATCTTTTTTCTCTACTTAGTCTTTCTGATAGGAATTTCCTTCTCCTCTTCAAGGATTCAGATGTTCTATCATTGATCTTATTCTTGTGAGGATTCGACCAAGACTTCTTGCCATGAGTCTTGTCGATTTTGCCTTGGAACTTGTTGAAACCACCATTCTTCTTCCACTATTTAGCCTGTAGGGCTTTTATCGAGTCTTGAACTCTTTTCCTTTCGACAATCCTAATCTCACGCGTTTCCAACGAACCAACCAAATCTTCCAGTTTTAGGGTTTCAAGATTGTTGGATTCTTGAATAGTTACGATAACGTGATCAAAGTGAGAGTTCAACGTATGCATCACCTTCTCAACTATCATCTTATTAGTTAGGGTTTCACCACAACCTTTCATGAGATGAACGAGTTTTCTGCACCTTCGACACATAGCCTGCAATCTTTTCATCTTCTCCCATTGACAACAATTCATATTGTCGTCGTAAAGTTTGCAACTTGACAACCTTAACTTTCTCGCCTCTTTCATAGTACTTGACAAGAATATCCCACGCCTCCTTCGCCGATTCCGCATGAGCGATTTTGTCAAAATTAGCCGCATCAACCGCCGATTGGATGTAGAACGCCGCCTTGCAATGCTTCTTCTTGGCCTCCTTGTGAGCGGTTCTCTGTGCGTCTGTTGCATCTTCACCAAGCACAAGAATGCCATTAGTAACCACTTCTAGGGTTTCACGAAAGTCAAATAATGATCGCATTTGTTTTCTCCATTGGAGCCAATTCTTGCCGTCAAGAGTTGGAAGGGAGTTTGATAAATTTCTGTTACCATTCATCTTTGCAGCGATTGATCAACAATAACCCACAATCTTGAAAACACGATATCTGACGTGTGATTCTTGAAAACACGATCACGAGCTCTAGATACCAATTTGTTAGTGCATGAGACAGTTTTAGTGAGGAGAGAAAGAGAGAGAATAAAGAAACATGGGTTGATATTATTGAATAAATAAAACTGAATTACAAAGTGTCTATTTATACACTTAAGTGACTTGACTAAAATAAAAAACAAAATAACAAACCTTAAACCCTCATTCGCTTTGGACTTAAGTCACATCAGACAACTTGAATTATATTTAATATCTCAACATAGCCAACATAACTTAATTAATTACGCTGAGAAAGGACATACATTTCAAGTATTATTTTAATTATTTGAAAATATATTAGTTTAATAATCATGTCAAATTGGATGTACATTACTTTAATAATTTTATTATAGTAAAACAATCTAAGTATTATTTATATTAAATTTGTTTTTTGAAAAATAAAAAATAAATGTTAATAAATGGAGGCAGACAAGATAACTAATCTTACATTATTATTTATTCTTCATAGATAGTCCGTAAATTATTATCTTTTTATTTTTAATTTTTTATTTAGTTATTGAATCAAAAGATGGATCATCAGAAAAACGCATAGAATCAAGAATAGTGTAGCAATTTTGATATAAATGAAATTTATCAAAATTTTGAAGGAGATGATGAGTTATATTCAGATTATTAAGATATTATGAAGTCATTTTCAACCGAAATGAAATCCATGTTGCGGATCCATTCGTAGTCATTGGAAAATTTGATCTAATGGTTCTTAAACTATTGTTTGTTTCATAGATTTTATTGTTTCAGATAAAGTAGAGTTCTAAAACTTTATTTGTTTCATAGATTTTATTGTTTCTCCTAAATTCATAAAGCATGAAACAACATGGTTAAAGAATTTTGACATAAATAAAACGCATCTTAAATTTAAAATGGAAGGTGATTTACATTTAAAAATGTGATATTGAAATACACTTTTCAACAATAATTTATGAGTCAAGTCACTAGTAAAATTCGAGCTCGTCAATTATTATATTACAACATTTAGGCTTGTTTGGGGCATAAAATAAGTGATAGAATATAATACAATTGAGTGTTAGATAACAAAAAACTATATAATAATTTAATTCTGACATTTTTTATACAATGTCTCTCTATAGTGAATTCTTATTTTAAATTTTATTGGGGTAAAAATTAGTATGATATGATTAAAAAATCAATTACCTATTTATTTCTATTAAATATAATTTAAAATACAAAAAAATATATAATATAATATAATATAATTAACTTTTTTTTTAAATAAATACATAAATATAATGATAAATAACTAGTGTATTATAATTAGAATATTAAAAAAATTAAATTATAATAAAAATAAAAATAAAATATAAATTAATTTAAAATTTTAAAAATTATATATAATTTTCTATCAATGGTTAAAATTTGTTTTAAATATAATATATATATATATATATATATATATATATATATATATATATATATATATAAATATATATAGCTAATCTTCCGTTATTATTTTTTCTTCATAGATAGTCCACTAATTATTATCTTTTTATCTTTAATTTTCAATTTAGTTATTGAATCAAAAGATGGATCTTCAGAAAAATGCATGGAATCAAGAACCGCGTAACAATTTTGATATAAAAGAAATTTGTCAAGACTTTGAAAGGGCTGATGAATGATATTCAGATTATTCAGATATTATGAGTTCATATTCTCACCTGAAACGCATGTTCCAGATCCATTAGTAGTCATTAGAAAATTTGATCTAATGGTGCTTAAACCATTTGATCACACAAAATATCTTAATGAAAAAAAATGTAGAGGTAAAGATAATGGAATCTGCATAGATACTTTTTTACCTAAGAAATTTCCATATTCAATCAGTATAGCTTCACCTTGCGATGAAAAACAAAAAGATTATTTACTGAAATATTAGATCCTAAAGAGTATGCAAGTGTCTCTCAACCAGGTGTGTCTTCATCATCTGTTATTTAAAATTAGAAATTTCAAATTTATTAATATTGTGCAACAACTAACTAAAAATTTGCAGGTTCATTTATTCAAAACACATAGCAACATATATTGTCCAACAACACAAGAAGTTCTAAATCGCATCCATCTAAAGTTGCTAGGCACATGCAGGTAATATAGTTTAGAAATTATTTAAAAATTTTTTTTTATAAGCTATTTGTATTAATGGGAGAAACAGGGATTCTCCAACCCTTACAAAAAACCAAACAAAAGAAGCAGGAAGAAAACACCCCTAAAAGAAATTACAAGAAATTTAAAGGATGATACAACCAATCACAGAAATTACATCTTTTACGACCTATTTCTAACCATCTCCAAGATACAGAAACAATACGGTTAAAAACTTCGTCCCCGTCCCAAACTAGACCGTTGAAAATTATGTTATTCCTCATGTTCCAAATACACCAAGACGAAACAGTCCACAAAAAACAGCTCATATCTCCTTTCCCTTTATGGTAGAGAGCAAGGAACCCTAAAAGAGCATGGCTACTTATATTATCTGCTACAATCGGCTGAACTCCAAACCAGCTGGAAATTTTCAACCACAAAATTTGAATTTTCGGACAATTTAGGAAAAGATGCAAGGCATCCTCATATTCAAGAGAACACAACACCCATGTCTTGTCTTGCGAGGAAGTGATAACGTCCCTAAAGTCAAGGTTGGAACGAGTCGGCAATCTATCGTGAATTAATCTCCAAACAAATATTTGAATCTTCAGAGGAACTTTTGTCTTCCAAACCACTTTCAAAAGCAAAGCCTCCGACTGTTGAAGAAAAGGACCTTGAACAGAATCCGATAAATGTTCGTAAGAATTTTTCACCGAGAACTCCTTGCTTTGATCCAAAAGCCACTCCCATTTGTCCTCCTCAAGATGCATCAGCATACTGCCTTCATTCAAAACCTGCATTAAAGAATTCTGCTCCTGCTCTACAATAGTTCCAGAGTTCCAACAGTTATCCAAGTTCCACTGCCAATGACCATCGTGCCAAGAGCCATAATTTGCAACTAATTCATCTTTTTTCACAGCAGCAGCGTATAGGTTAGGATAAGAAATATCTAGTTGTTGAATACCACACCATTGAGAATTCCAGAAAGGGATATTGCAACCATTACCTATAACTGGTCTTACGCACAAATTGAAATTAATAGAGTCTCCGCTATTTTTGGAGTTGAGGATATCCCTCATCCATAACGACGCGTCTTTAGGGTGGCTGTTCTGATCAGAGTTCATCACCGAAAAACCAAGGTTCCCATAACGACTTACCAAGAAATTACACCATATTTATTACCACCTATAAGAAATTTCAACAACCACTTGGAAAGCAGAGATTTATTGAACAAACCTATGTGTTTTATACCTAGCCCACCCTTGTCTTTGGATTTACATAGAGCACTCCAATTAATCCATGCAATTTTCCTTTTATCCGCCGATCCCGACCACAAGAAGCGACGTTGAATGGCAATAAACTCTTTAATAATTTTTTAGGGAGCCTTGAAAAAAGAAATGTGATGAATCGGTAAGTTTGTAAGAACTGAATTTATCAATGTGACCCTTCCTCCAATAGACATGTTCCTGCCAGCCCATGAATTCAGTCTTTCTTTCAGATAGTCTATTATAGGTTTCCAGAACAAAGCTCTTCTTTGATTGCCACCTATAGAGATTCCCAAGAATTTCATAGGAAAAACTCCTGTCTTACAGTAAAGAAAAGAAGCAGCAGCTCTTGAAAATCCTTCGTCAATACCAATTCCAAGCAAACAACTTTTGGAAAAATTGATTCGTAAACCGGATACCATTTCGAAACCTCTTAAAATAGACTTGATAGACCAAAGATTTTGATACCCGCCGTCACAGAATGTCAAGGTATCGTCGGCAAATTGAAGCAAATCGATAGATTCACCATCTGCAAAACCGAAACCAGAAAACAAATGAATTGATGAAGCTCTTTTAATTATAATAGCTAGAGTTTCTGCCACCAAAGTGAAAAGAAACGGAGCAAGCGGGTCGCCCTGCTTCAATCCTCTAGAAGCCTCGAAATCCTTGGAAGGCGATCCATTAATCAAGACAGATACATGACTGTTGCAAATATTTCCTTCTATCCACCTAATCCAATTAGGACCGAAATTCATTTATTTGAGGACGTGAATTATAAACTTCCAATCAACGCAGTCGTATGCTTGAGCGAAGTCTACCTTAAATAAAATGCAAGACTTCCTATCCCTCCTAGCCATATCAATAACCTCACTGGCTAACAAAACACCATCCAAAAAATTTCTACCGGGTATGAACGCCGTCTGAATCGGTGAGACCAACTTGGATATCTCAGTAGTTATTCTAGTAGCCATAAGTTTGGAAATAACTTTAGAGACACGGCTCACCAAAGAGATAGGTCTATAATCTCCAAAGTTTTGGGGACTGTCTTGTTTAGGAATTAACGCCAAAAACGAAGATGCAAAGATTTTAGGGAGTTTACCAGTCAAAGAAAAGTGCATAATACAATTGGTAAAATCAGGCCCAATGATATCCCAACAATCCTTAATGAATTTAAATGAAAATCCATCAGGGCTAGGAGCTTTGTTTCCATCACAGTCGAAAACTGCTCCCCTGATTTCTTCATGAGTAAAGTGGATATCCAGCTTGCCACGATCTTCCTCGGATAGCTTAGCAAAATCAGAAAGGTTAAGCCTTGGTCTAGCACTGTCTTCCCGTTTAAATTTCTTTTTGAAGAACTAAAGAGCAACATCTTTAACCAGTACGGGGTCTTCCAACAGAACTCCATCATGACCCTGAATGCTAATGTGATTCTGCCTAGTTCTAAATGTAAAAAAGGAATGGAAGTATCTACTATTGACATCTCCCCCCTTAATCCATTTGTGTCTAGAATTTTGGTGGATTATGCTTTCTTTGAAACGTAGTTTACACCAGAAATTCTCCTGATCCTCCCCTTATCTTATCAGCTGAGACTCCGACATGTCTTCAAGGCCCCCCTCCAACAAAGCATCGTAATCATTAAAATTTTTGGCATGCTTATCAATACAGAGGTCTAACCAACCAAAGACGTTATTATTCCACCATTTCAATATCAACTTGAGGGCTCTAAGATTTTCTTTAAAAACAAAGGTAGGGGAACCATGGAAAGAAAAAGAGTTCCACGATTCTCTAATGAAATTCTTACACTCTTTGTGGTCTAGCCAACAATTAAAGAACCAAAAAGGCTTAGGACCCGAATTACGACTGTTAGGTTTAATCCATACGGGTCGGTGATCAGAAATATCCAGATTGCCTACAGATTGGGCCTTAAAATCCCAGCAGTCAATAAGGGACTCATCTACAAGAAATCGATCTAATTTACTACAAGACAGGCCAATAGAATTAAACCAAAAAAACCTGTTACCTACAAAAGGGAGATCGACCAACTCCAAATCTATAATGAAAGAGCAAAACTCCTCGCATTCTCGGGTTGACGAAGAACTGACGCCGTACCTCTCTTCACTACTTTTAACAAAATTAAAGTCTTCCCTCATAATCCATCTTCCCCCTGGATTCCTCATTTTAAATTCAATTATGTCCTCCCATAATTTTCGTTTGTCCCTTAAAGAACAGGGAGAGTAAACATTAACCACATAAAGAGTGGTATTGTTCCAAGAAAACACAGAGCACAAGAATCTTATACCTTTGTAAGTAGATATAGGTTGAAGAAATCCCTTCCTCCAAATTGTCAAAATCCCACCAGACGCACCATTGGATCCACTGGCTGACCATTCAAAACCTCTGTTTCCCCACAAACTCCTAACTATTGAATCCTTCATGATCTTAACCTTAGATTCTTGAATCAGGCATAAATCAGCTTGTCCTTCAATCAAAGTTTTCCTAATTCTCCTTCTCTTGAGAGAGAGATTACACCCACAAACATTATAAGTCACAATAATCATAAATCCAAATTGTCCACACCCTTACTAACTGCCATTTGAATCTTGTCCCTGTTCTCCAGAGTTGTAACCACACTCTCAAATGCCTCTTCGTCTTCTTCTGCTTCCAAACTCATAAGTTGAACCGATTCCCAGATTTTCTTAGGTACGCTATCTAGACCAGCCTTACACCTAGTATTATTTCTTATAACATCCGACTCATTTATGGTATAAGATGCTTCAGGAGGAATATCAAACTCCACTGCCTCTTTAACGGGAGGAAGAGAAAGGATAAGGATCTTCTTAGAAGAGGAACGCTTTTTTTCACTGGAAAATTTCGCCTGGATGGGCCTGACCCAGACGTGTTTAAAAGGGTGGATGAGGAGGGTTCAAAGGGAATTTGTATTCTGTCGTAAAATTCAGCAAAGCCTTTCTTCTTTTTGATTTTGGATCCACCAATATATCCAACATGATCATCTAAATTGGTTGCTATTGGGTCCAGCCCAAGAGTATTCAACCCACCTGTTTTGTCCAGACCAGTAGGAGAGCCCAATAACAAAGGGGACCCCAAATCCACACTGACCCTATTCTTAAGAGTTGAATTCCAATTTTCCTCGGCATTTGAAATTTCCTAAGCCTTCGAAGAAATTTCGATATTCAATCAGTATAGCTTCACCTTGCGATGAAAAACAAAAAGATTATTTACTGAAATTTTAGATCCTAAAGAGTATGCAAGAGTCTCTCAACCAGGTGTGTGTTCATCATCTGTTATTTAAAATTATAAATTTCAAATATATTAATATTGTGCAACAACTAACTAAAAATTTGAGGTTCATTTATTCAAAACACATAGCAACATATATTGTCCAACAGCACAAGAAATTCTAAATCGCATCCATCTAAAGTTGCTAGGCACATGCAGGTAATATAGTTTAGAAATTATTTAATTTTATAAGGCTTGTTTTATTCCAGAAAACACGCAAATCGTATGGGAATAAATTAAGTAAATACATATGTAAATAATATGTTATGTATGTATTGATATAAATTATGTTTCAGGATGGTAATTGATTTGGTTAGGATTTGCTCATTCGAAATTCAATTGCTTTGACAGTTGGTAAATTTTGTGAAGTTAGAGGATATTGACATTTTAGAAGGCTTCTAAATCTTATCTTAATTTGTTGATTATATAATTTTTAGATTTCATTTCTCATTAAACAAACTTTAATATTCTATTTTTGGTTTATTTTCATTGATGGATTTACTTGCTATTAAATTTAAATATTGTTGGATTCTAAGTAAATTATTAGAATTTTTTTAATATACCTTAGTTTTTCAACAAAATTTCCAATAAATCACACATTTCAGCATATTTACCAAAATGACTATGTTTGGAAATGCAGTATAAGGGTGGCGCCATATGGCATGACGCCTCAGTTAAAAGGCAAAAGCCATACCATATGGCGCCTCAGGCCAAATGGGTGTGCCCTAAAAGTTTTTTATGCTGGACAAGGGAGGCGCCATCTCGGATGACGCCTCAGTTCAATTGATTTTATTTTTTAATATTTTGTTTAAGTTGTGAAATGAAAAATGTATTGCAATAGTCCTTATTAAAAAATTAGTCACATTAGAAAGTGTAAGTCTACTGTCTTCTCTCATAGTATACAATAGTGGTACGAATTATTTGCAAAAAATGTATATTCTTGGCGTGGGAGTGTGGTCTTGTCACGCAGATCACATCATTTCTTTACTTTTTCTTCCCATGACTAATAATACCAATAAAAATAATAACAATAATGATAAAGCATTCAAAACAGTAAACCAGTCTGAAGCAATTAAACTCCCAAAATATAATGGTGTAGAGGCATGCTAAAGAATAGTGGAAGGCAAGTGTAGGCATGCAGAGTTGTGTGGTCTTATCAAGGCTAGTCTGGCCATGCAGAGCAGGGCCGACCCAATTAATCTTGAGACCCTGTGCTAATTTGAAAAATAGGCTCAATTTAAAAATAAAATTAAAAATGATGTATCTAAAATTTACAAGACTGTTTCAACCAATTTAGATGTTTTATTTAATTTTTTAAATAGGCCCCTACTAAATAAGGTAATTATTTAAAGATGGAAGAATTACTGAAGGGAATGGGCCGAATTTTGGAATAAGTGGGTTTGATGTAGTGGATCGGTGTGATGAGGGGCCCAATATCTTGAGGTTGTTTGGTTGTGAAGCGATGCTAGTGTTTGGAAAATGACTTGGCAGCGCAGAGTGGTGAGGAGGTAAGGTGTGATTTGACATTTGGCAGGATAAAGATTTGTTTTTAGATTGTGTGGCTGGCTTGTGAATACAAGTGTCTTGGGAAGTGGTATTTGTGTTGGAACTCGTTGGGCACGTGGGTGATGGTATGACTTTTCCAGGCAGAATAAGTGGGGTTTGGTTGGAAAGTTGGAAAGGCAATTGACCGTTGGGGGTATGAAGGGTAGAATTGGAAATTTGTGGGGACACGGTATCACATGGTTGCCTATACTTACACGGGACTTTAGATTTGGAAGTGTGGGAAGTTAAAAACTTTCTATCAGTTTATTTTCTCTCACCACGCAAAGCTTCAAGGTCATTTCTCTCACCACACAAAACCTCAGTCATTCTTCTCTTTTTTTCCAAAACCGAAAACCTTCTTCTTTTCTTCGCTAGTTTCCTTTGCAAACACTTCCTCTGAATAAAAACATGTTTCTCATGTTGTGGTTTCACCATCTTCACCGCTTCTAGTTGTTGTGTCTGTTCCCCCACTCCGATGATTGCATGTGGGGATCCGGTGGTATCAACCTCATCAACATAAGTAGGGAGATCGTGAACCAACGGTGGAGGCCGGAACTCTTGGGCAACATTTGTACCGTGGTAGGGCTTGAGGAGCGAAACATGGAAAACTGGGTGCACACGGGAGGATGACGGCAAATCCAACATGTAAGCGACGGATCCAACACATTTGATGATTTTAAACGGCCCAAAGTATCGCTTTGAAAGTTTTTGTGAGGCGCGGTAGGCTACAGTGGATTGTTGGTACGGTTGAAGCTTCAGCCAAACGAACTCGCCTTCCTTAAAGGTATACTCTCTTCTCTTTAAGTTAGCTTGCTTTTTCATTTGAATACGGCTTTTTTATAAGTGAGTTTGCAACTGACTGAAAATCTTTTCTCTGTGTTGCATGTTGGTGTCCAAAACGTCATCAGAGACCGTGTCGGCTAAGTAGTTCGTTAGGTTTTCAATCACCTAATCAAACACATATCGAAACATACCGACAAGTATTCCCGATTAAATCCCATCATCACCCGACTATACTACGTAATCTATTCCACATTCTAACCGTTAAAACATCGATTCTATTCATTTGTTCATCAATCCAACAACTATGAAATACTATATTTTTCAACCACACAAATGAAAACAACACATACATACATTAGGAACTCTTATTACACTAGAAATCACAATTCAACCAAGCAAATTATATAATTCAAGCATTATTGCTATTACCGACACGCGACTCCAACTTCTCACCAAAACACCAAACAATCAACAAACACAGGGATAAGATCCTAACAATTTATCTACCCTCATACAAACATCATATATCCCTCAAGTTATTGAATAACCCCACCCTTACCTTGTATTGATGAGCTTCCTTCTTCTCCAATGGATTCACTCCTTCACCTTGCCCTAGCCTCTTTTCACCTTTTCTCCCTTGGCTATCCCTTTTACGTAGAATGAAAAAATAACTTCTTTATTCTCTAACTCTTTACATAACCCCCAACTCTGATTTACCCTATTTGCCCTCACTCAAAAACAAAACATATGATAATAAGTTCTACTATTGAGTCATGTTTCAAGTGTATGAAACAAAACTTAATGTAGTGGATTTTCTTATTCGATGTATTTACCGAGTAAGAATTAAATTATTACCAGAAAAAGATTCTTCCGAGTAAGTATTTCATGTATTTCATTGATAAAAAACTCAAATACTTTTATTCTTTGATAATCAAGATTTTTTTTTTGATAAAAAATCTATATCTAAAGTGTTTTAAAATTAAGGTGCCTATTAAATTGATGACATGCTTTTAGTAATTCTTCATGTTGTATGTAATAGCTGAAGAATTATCTTCACTTAAAATAGCTTAGTCTATAGATAAGCAATGCTGTAAATCAGGCTTCATTCATAAGAAGAAATAGTAATTTTAAAGTACTAGTAAATGATCAATGCGACACTATGTTTAATTTTTTTTTTGAAGTTGTTAGATTATTTGTCTTTTATATTTAAATGTGTAATTTTAGAAAAAAAAGTATACCAGTCTATTTTTTATCTGGTATAAAACTTTTGATATTACTTTTTATTTATATTACTTAGATTAAATGATTAGAGAAAGATAAACATTAACTTCAATATCAAAAATCAACAAAATGCTATATTAAAAAATGTTTAAAATATTAATATAATATAATATTTAATGATGGTGTAGTGTTTGAAATATGCAATCAAGTCAATATTTGCTAATATTTGATATAGTATTTTTAATTATAATTAAAACAAAATTATATTGACATAGTTCGGTAGTTCAAATACAACTTAAACTTGAATAAAAAACACTAAACTAAACAACTTAGTAAAAATGACATAAAAATTAACACAACAAACAACTAAAACAACAACATTAAATTTCAGTAATAATGCATAGAAAGACATATGAGAACAACAACGTTTCCTTCAAGCATTGTTCCTTCCACCACGTCTCAGAAAATTAATGTACAACATCTGAGAATAAAAGTGGTAGTGACATAACAATGTATCTCTAACCTTGAGTTTTTTCTCCTTGACGTATTTATCTACCTATAGTCAATATACATCTCCACCCGGTCTCTCTCCGATTTAATTATCTCATAATCATAGTAGTCCATTGTCTCAAGATCCATTATGGTACATTGAGTTTGTTCTGGACGAAGACCCCTCCATAAAACATCAATTAGAAAATGTTGCATAGTATGAGTTTTTGCAAGTTAACATTAGTATTGTAATATAACTTCGTGTAAAAATGCAAAACATTATATATATTTTTTGTTATTATAATTTGTGTAACTAAATATCAAAACTTGATTGCTGCCCTTCAGTGGCCGGGTAATCGTTTTCTCCCAAAACATATCAGGTTCAAACCCTTCTACCTGCTGATTCACCTGTTCACCTGGACCATACATGTTTTTAAGTCATATTGATCTCAAGCAAAGATCTATCGAGTTATGTTGTTAGGTTATGATTCACCTGTACATTGGGACCATTCGACTGGGCCAAATTAATCTCAGTGAACATTTTATCCCTTTGAACATCATTTGGATGCTTGGTTCACTTCTTGAATTGTTTTTCCAAGGATTTCATAAATATCATTTGTGTCAAAAGATGACACTCTGCAAATTCATATATGGGAAGAAACAATATTATGTATGTCACAAATAGAAATGCATGAAAAAAAATCAGACATGTATGCATAAAATGGACTGATTGAACTAAACTCATATTACCCATTAGAAGTAAAAGACGACATTGGTAGCTTGATTCAAATTCCACGCAGAGCACACAATATACCTTTTAAAATACTTAATGTATTTGATTTGTAATATAAGCATTTGATATAATTATATCACATGTTATAACACCATTAGGACATGTTAAATCGCAACATTTCATCATCTAATTCATCCAAACATGGTGGAAAACATTAACATCTCAAAGCAGAAAATAGTACACAAATAGACACACGAAATTCATCATTAAAACAGCCAACAACATCAAAATTTCATAGAAAATTTAGAATCAATCACATCCTAATTTTTCTAAAGAGAGTAAGGACCTCTCATTTACCTCATCATTCAAAACACTTGAATTGATAGCCATTTTCTCCCCCTTACCTTAAATTTTCAGCAATTGATGATGAATTGTACAATTTCTCTGAGTTCCCTCTCCATGTTCCTAGCTTGCTCATCCTTTACCTTCTCATTGCTTTGTGGACGTTTTACAATATGTGGATGATACTTTAATGGTAGGGGTGGGGGACGGAGACATATGTGGGTTATCAAGGCGGTGCTTAGGGCTTTTGAATTAGTCTCGGGCCTTGGTATTAATTTTCACAAAAGCAAACTTATCGGTATATATGTTAGCGAGAGTTTTCTCGAGGCCGCGGCTTACTTCCTTTCTTGTAAAAGAGAATCTCATCAATTCTCTTTTCTTGGTATCCCGATTGGGTCCAATCCTAGGAGGATTGCATCGTGGAAGCCTTTGCTTTATAAATTTGGAAAAATACTTTCCTCTTGGCATGGCCGGTTTTTGTCCTTTGGAGGTCGAATTACACTTATTAAATCTGTCCTTAGTAGTTTTTCTATTTTTCATTCCTCCTTTTTCAAAGCTCCGGTACCTATTTGGAAGGAGATGATGAGAATTCAAGGCAGATTTCTTTGGGATAGTTCGGTTCATAAACGTATAATCCATTGGATGAAGTGGAATGAGCTTTGTTTGCCCCTCATTAAAGGAGGATTAAATTCGAAGAGATTGGATGTGTTCAACGAGGCTCTCCTTCAGAAATGGAGATGGAGAATTATTGTCGGCTCTGATGAATTGTGGTTTCAGATTCTTAAGGCTAGATATGGTGATATTAGATTGGTGATATTAGATTCTTAAGAGCAGTTTTATGCAATGGTTCACTTTTTGGAAATCGAGATTCTTCTTGAAAGGTAAAGAAAGTAGTATTTAGTTGGCGGTTTGTAGGAGTATTTGGTTGGTTAGGAACGACATTATTTTCAGCAATGAGTCGTGGAACATTATGGATATTTTTTGGAAGGTTAAACTTTCTTTATGGAGGTGGTCCTTTGTGGGGGAAATTACTCATCCCAACTGCAGCTTATACGAGTTCGACAAGGACCCCTTGTTTTATTTGTCTTAAGTTTATTTGGTTTGTAATCTCTTTTTCGTTTAGGCGAACCTTTTGTCTCGGCCTTTTTGTTTTGTATCCAGGTGGAGTACCCTTTGTACTCATTTCTATTATATCACATGCTTACAAAAAAAAAAACTAAAATTCTAATAACTTCTAAAGTATTCAACCACCCTCTTACTTCTTTATACCTATATTTCAAGGATACTTACCCCCACAATCACACAACAATAATTTATAAATACTAATATATTAATCAAATAATTTAAAATAATTCAATTAAATTAATTAATCGAATTTGGGGTGTTATTTCTTGATATGCCAAAAAAAACCAAACAATTTCAAATAAGTGACAAGTACCACGATAACTCTTTCTATTTGATTTGCATAATAAAAAATGCCTACTAAACTACATTTGTCACCTTTGAGAAACCAAAGAGTCTGACGAGAGGTTACTCTAAAATACAACAAAATTATTTTAATGATTGAAATCTAGCGAACATACATCATGGTATCGTATATACTACTTTGTTTATTAGCTTTAAAGTTAATTGTTTCTCGAATATGTTTTAGTTTGTGAATTTAATTCTCATATATTAATTATTTTTAGTTATCAATTTAATTTATAAATTTATTAATAAAAAATACATCAAAAGTGTGTTTATAATTTGGATATTTAGAGAGATAATATAAGATAATTATAGTGTATTATATCTCGTTTACTTTTTAATAAAAATTATTGATGTTATGTTAATATTAAAAAATCGCTTCTAATTTAAAATAATATTTTATTTGTGAAATAATTTATGATTTAGAACGGGGAGTAATTCCATAAAAATTAAAATGACAACTTTTCACAGAGTTTTAGAGAGGGAAGTAGGTTTTTTTTTTTTTTTTTATTATTTTCATACTTTTACTTTTATTTTATCTTTTTTTTTTAAGTTTTATAAAAAAAATGAAATTGAGTTCAAAAACCAAAGTAAAACTGGTGTAATGATTTTTTTTAAGTAAGGATTAAAATTAAGAGAGTATTAGGGGTACTTTAACCCCGAAAAAAACTCGGGGAAGAAATAATTTAAACCAACTGAAACTATGACAAACTAATCAAAGGATCCTGACAAAAATCATAAAACTACAGTTGAAATATCAATTATCGCCTACTACGGACCACTTCCACCATGATAATTTAATGTCCCACAGGAAATTCAATATAACCCAAAAAGCGCCTTTGAATAAAATACTGTTTCTAGAAATCCAAATGTTCCAAATAATCGCCATCCAGACTAAACCTTCATTGCCTTTCTTCAATCTGTTGAAATTATCAAACTCCAACAAAACAAAAAATTCTTCCACACTTTCTACTCAAAAGACCAATAAATACCAATCCATTATCCCACAAGATCCCAAACATTCCTAACCACTCTACACCTAAAAAACAAATGACTCAAATCTTCGACTTCGTTAAAACAAAAAATACAAGGGTGGTCGTGGAGAGAAGAGATAACTCGTCTACAGAAGAGTTGATCCTTAGTAGGAATTATGTTAACAAAACATCTCCAAATGAAATCCCGTATTCTGAACGGAGAGTTGACTTTCCACATAGAATTAAAGGCCTTCTATTGATATAAATCAACCTCGCCCTCTAACTTGCTACTTTCAATTAAATACATACAGGATTTAATGGAAGAAACATCCCTCAACTCCGGAATCCAACAAAAAATTTCTTCCTTTCCCTGCAAAACCACTCCACCAGATAGAACCTGCAGCAACAAAGCAAAATTGTCCGCATAATCCAACAGATCCTGGTCCATCAAACCGAAGTTACCCCACGACCAACTACCTTCGTGCCAATCACCCATGTCGGAGACTTTTGCTTTTTTCAAAGAACTGGCCGAAAAAAGATAAGGGAACTGCAGTTTCAGCGGTGCAGAACCCGCCCAATCATCATACATGAATCTGGCTGTATCACCTTCACCAATACTAAACGAGATATAATTTGAAAAGGAAAATGACGCACTTGCTCCAGCTCTAACAGATGAGAAAAGGACCTTCCACCAAGAGGAACTTGACTTCTTAAGGTCCTCGATGTTTCCATCTATTGCAAATGACTTGATATCACCGTACCTTGCCTTAAGGACATCCACCCATAAAGCTTCTTTCTCTAACAACATCCTCCACTTCCATTTCGATAACATCACCTAATTTACTTCACTGATCTTCTTGACCCATAAACCTCTAAGCTTAATCAGTTTACAAACGTTGTCCCACGTAACCCAATAAATCTTTGAATTCTCCTCCGAACCTGTCCAAAGAAAACCGTTGCGAATAATCTCAATTTCTTTCCATACAACAATCGGGGCTTTATAAAACGACATGAAAAAAATTGATAAACTTCCCAACACTAATTTAATCAGCGTGATTCTACCTCATATCAACAACAACCTATCATTCCAACACGACAGTATATTTCTAACCTTAGCCAACAACAATTTCCAAGTTGCTACCCTTCTTGGATTAACACCAACCGGGATACCGAGAAACGAGAACTCTTTGTTTTTAACTCTACAAGAAAGAAAAAAGGCAGCAACAAACAAAAAGTTATTATTCAAGCTGATCCCGATCACCCTACTCTTGTAAAAATTGACTCCTAAACCTGAAACAATTCCGAACCCTCGCAAAATAAACTTGATAGCCCACACATTCTTCCAATTAGCTTCCCCGACAAACAAGGTGTCATCCGCAAACTGTAATAAATTAACTTTGCAGTCACCATCAAAAAAGAAATCTTTAAATTATCTGATCTCGGACGCCTTCCTAACCAAACCAGCTAGACCTTTCGCGATGATAACAAAAAGGAATGGAGATATAGGATCTCCTTGCCGCAATCCCCTTTCAACAATAAAATATTCAATATGGATCTTATTTACCATAATCGACATATGACTCAAAAACACCATGGCTTTCATCCATCTAATCTAAACTGGACCAAACCCCATCATCTTCAACATATATATGAGGAAATCCCATTTCACTTTATTATACGGCTTCTCGAAATCAACCTTGAAGAGGAGACACTCTTTATTAAGTCTTGTGGCAAAGTCCACCGTTTCGTTGGCCACCAAAACCCCATCCAAAAGTTGCCTACTAGGAACAAAAGCGGTCTGGCACCTCGAAATCAATGACCCCAAAACAGACATCAACGCCCCACTAGTAATTTACTCAGTATGTTATACACACTGCCTACGAGGCAAATCGACTTATACTCGTCCAAATCAGCAGGATTGATGGATTTAGGAACAAGGCACAAAAAATAAAAGTAAAGGATTTAGTGAATTTCGCCTTGAAATGGATGTCTTTGATGAATCCTAGGATATCCTCCTTGATAATATGCCAAAATTTTCTAAATAACACGAAGTTGAAGCCATCTGGACCGGGACTAGTGACCCCTCACAGCTCCAAACAATCCTCTAAATTTCCTCATCTGAGAATTCAGCCTCAAGAAAAGTTCTATCCAAATTTGAAAGAGAATTAAAAACTATGCCATCAAGATTGGGTCGGTTAGCCTTAGGTTCTTTAAATTTCTCAAAAAAGAATCTCCTGACCTCATCCTTTACGTGATTCGCACAAACCCTGTTCAGAATCTAAGGACCCGATAAAGTTGAGTATGCGACGACCTTTCAATATGTTGTGGAAATAAGCTGAGTCTGGTCTCCATCCATTTTCCACCTCTGACGAGACTTGTGAATTAAAATATGCTCTTGAATAATAAGCTTTCTCAAAAAATCACTAGTAACATTACTTCTGTGAACCACCAAACCAGCCTCCTGGTCTTCTTTACAACTGACAAGCAAAGGGTCGATAGAGTTCATCTCTTTCTTCTTATCCTCTACCTCTAGCATAACCTTCCCGAAAATCTCGTAATTCCATTTCTTAAGACTTGCTTTAAGAATCCTGAACTTTTCCTTTAGCACATAATCACTTCTAGCAACAACCGAAATGCCCTTCCAAACAACTTCCACAAAGCCAATGAAATCCTTGTGGTCGAACCAGCAGTCGAATATCCTAAGCGGTTTATGGCCCCATTCATCATTTTTAATCACCAACCAAATAGGACAGCGATCTGAGACTTCCCTTTTCCCAATAGATTGAGCTACCACGCTCCACCGATCAATCAAACCATCGGATAGTAAGAAATGATCTAGACGACTCATAGATTTCCCGTATCCACTATACCAAGAGAAGTTGTTACCTTTGTAAGGTAGATCAACCAAATTAGTTTCCTCCATGAAACCTCCAAATAGGCGCATCTCAGTAGATATATTCATAAAGGAACTCCCTTTCCTCCCTTTGTTGCAAGTCACTGAGTTGAAATCTCCACCTACGCACCACTCCCCGTCCCCAAACTTCCTCTTCAATTAAATAATCTCATTCTACAAAATATTCTTCATGTTCAAACAACAGGAAGAATAAACTAAAAAAAAAAACTAATACCTGCCCATCTATGAAGGTTTTAGACCCAGATATCCGTCCCATCTGAAGGAGAAGATAGGTTCAAAGACTCATATCAGGTTCAAACCATTCTACCTGCTGATTCACCTGTTCACCTGGACCATACATGTTTTTAAGTCATATTGATCTCAAGCAAAGATCTATCGAGTTGTGTTGTTAGGTTCTGATTCACCTGTACATTGGGACCATTCGACTGGGCCAAATTAATCTCAGTGAACATTTTATCCCTTTGAACATCATTTGGATGCTTGGTTCACTTCTTGAATTGTTTTTCCAAGGATTTCATAAATATCATTTATGTCAAAAGATGACACTCTGCAAATTCATATATGGGAAGAAACAATATTATGTATGTCACAAACAGAAATGCATTAAAAAAAATCAGACATGTATGCATAAAATGGACTGATTGAACTAAACTCATATTACCCATTAGAAGTAAAAGACGACATTGGTAGCTTGATTCAAATTCCACGCAGAGCACACAATATACCTTTTAAAATACTTGATGTATTTGATTTGTACTATAAGCATTTGATATAATTATATCACATGTTATAACACCATTAGGACATGTTAAATCGCAACATTTCATCATCTAATTCATCCAAACATGGTGGAAAACATTAACATCTCAAAGCAGAAAATAGTACACATATAGACACACGAAATTCATCATTAAAACAGCCAACAACATCAAAATTTCATAGAAAATTTAGAATCAATCACATCCTAATTTTTCTAAAGAGAGTAAGGACCTCTCATTTACCTCATCATTCAAAACACTTGAATTGATAGCCATTTTCTCCCCCTTACCTTAAATTTTCAGCAATTGATGATGAATTGTACAATTTCTCTGAGTTCCCTCTCCATGTTCCTAGCTTGCTCATCCTTTACCTTCTCATCACTTTGTGGACGTTTTACAATATGTGGATGATACTTTAATGGTAGGGGTGGGGGACGGAGACATATGTGGGTTATCAAGGCGGTGCTTAGGGCTTTTGAATTAGTCTCGGGCCTTGGTATTAATTTTCACAAAAGCAAACTTATCGGTATATATGTTAGCGAGAGATTTCTCGAGGCCGCGGCTTACTTCCTTTCTTGTAAAAGAGAATCTCATCAATTCTCTTTTCTTGGTATCCCGATTGGGTCCAATCCTAGGAGGATTGCATCATGGAAGCCTTTGCTTTATAAATTTGGAAAAATAATTTCCTCTTGGCATGGCCGGTTTTTGTCCTTTGGAGGTCGAATTACACTTATTAAATCTGTCCTTAGTAGTTTGTCTATTTTTCATTCCTCATTTTTCAAAGCTCCGGTACCTATTTGAAAGGAGATGATGAGAATTCAAGGCAGATTTCTTTGGGATAGTTCGGTTCATAAACGTAGAATCCATTGGATGAAGTGGAATGAGCTTTGTTTGCCCTCATTAAAGGAGGATTAAATTTGAAGAGATTGGATGTGTTCACCGAGGCTCTCCTCCAGAAATAGAGATGGAGAATTATTGTCGGCTCTGATGAATTGTGGTTTCAGATTCTTAAGGCTAGATATGGTGATATTAGATTCTTAAGAGCGGTTTTATGCAATGGTTCACTTTTTAGAAATCGAGATTCTTCTTGAAAGGTAAAGAAAGTAGTATTTAGTTGGCGGTTTGTAGGAGTATTTGGTTGGTTAGGAACGACATTATTTTCAGCAATGAATCGTGGAACATTAGGAATATTTTTTGGAAGGTTAAACTTTCTTTATGGAGATGGTCCTTTGTGGGGGAAATTACTCATCCCAACTGCAGCTTATACGAGTTCGACAAGGACCCCTTGTTTTATTTGTCTTAAGTTTATTTGGTTTGTAATCTCTTTTTCGTTTAGGCGCACCTTTTGTCTCGGCCTTTTTGTTTTGTATCCAGGTGGAGTACCCTTTGTACTCATTTCTATTATATCACTTGCTTACAAAAAAAAAAACTAAAATTCTAATAACTCCTAAACCATTCAACCACCCTCTTACTTCTTTATACCTATATTTCAAGGAAACTTACCCACACAATCACACAACAATAATTTATAAATACTAATATATTAATCAAATAATTTAAAATAATTCAATTAAATTAATTAATCGAATTTGGGGTGTTATTTCTTGGTATCCCAAAAAAAACCAAACAATTTCAAATAAGTGACAAGTACCACGATAACTCTTTCTATTTGATTTGCATTATGCAAAATCAGAATAAAAAATGCCTACTAAACTACATTTGTCACCTTTGAGAAACCAAAGAGTCTGACGAGAGGTTCCTCTAAAATACAACAAAATTATTTTAACGATTGAAATCTAGCGAACATACATCATGGTATCGTATATACTACTTTGTTTATTAGCTTTAAAGTTAATTGTTTCTCGAATATGTTTTAGTTTGTGAATTTAATTCTCATATATTAATTATTTTTAGTTATCAATTTAATTTATAAATTTATTAATAAAAAATACATCAAAAGTGTGTTTATAATTTGGATATTTAGAGAGATAATATAAGATAATTATAGTGTATTATATCTCGTTTTACTTTTTAATAAAAATAATTGATGTTATGTTAATATTAAAAAATCGCTTCTAATTTAAAATAATATTTTATTTGTGAAATAATTTATGATTTAGAACGGGGAGTAATTCCATAAAAATTAAAATGACAACTTTTCACATAGTTTTAGAGAGGGAAGTAGGTTTTTTTTTTTTTTTATTATTTTCATACTTTTACTTTTATTTTATCTTTTTTTTTTAAGTTTTATAAAAAAAATGAAATTGAGTTCAAAAACCAAAGTAAAACTGGTGTAATGATTTTTTTTAAGTAAGGATTAAAATTAAGAGAGTATTAGGGGTACTTTAACCCCGAAAAAAACTCGGGGAAGAAATAATTTAAACCAACTGAAACTATGACAAACTAATCAAAGGATCCTGACAAAAATCATAAAACTACAGTTGAAATATCAATTATCGCCTACTACGGACCACTTCCACCATGATAATTTAATGTCCCACAGGAAATTCAATATAACCCAAAAAGCGCCTTTGAATAAAATACTGTTTCTAGAAATCCAAATGTTCCAAATAATCGCCATCCAGACTAAACCTTCATAGCCTTTCTTCAATCTGTTGAAATTATCAAACTCCAACAAAACAAAAAATTCTTCCACACTTTCTACTCAAAAGACCAATAAATACCAATCCGTTATCCCATAAGATCCCAAACCTTCCTAACCACTCTACACCTAAAAAACAAATGACTCAAATCTTCGACTTCGTTAAAACAAAAAATACAAGGGTGGTCGTGGAGAGAAGAGATAACTCGTCTACAGAAGAGTTGATCCTTAGTAGGAATTATGTTAACAAAACATCTCCAAATGAAATCCCGTATTCTGAACGGAGAGTTGACTTTCCACATAGAATTAAAGGCCTTCTGTTGATAAATCAACCTCGCCCTCTAACTTGCTACTTTCAATTAAATACATACAGGATTTAATGGAAAAAACATCCCTCAACTCCGGAATCCAACAAAAAATTTCCTCCTTTCCCTGCAAAACCACTCCACCAGATAGAACCTGCAGCAACAAAACAAAATTGTCCGCATAATCCAACAGATCCTGGTCCATCAAACCGAAGTTACCCCACGACCAACTACCTTCGTACCAATCACCCATGTCGGAGACTTTTGCTTTTTTCAAAGAACTGGCCGAAAAAAGATAAGGGAACTGCAGTTTCAGCGGTGGAGAACCCGCCCAATCATCATACATGAATCTGGTTGTATCACCTTCACCAATACTAAACGAGATATAATTTGAAAAGGAAAATGACGCACTTGCTCCAGCTCTAACAGATGAGAAAAGGACCTTCCACCAAGAGGAACTTGACTTCTTAAGGTCCTCGATGTTTCCATCTAAGGCAAATGACTTGATATCACCGTACCTTGCCTTAAGGACATCCACCCATAAAGCTTCTTTCTCTAACAACATCCTCCACTTCCATTTCGATAACATCACCTAATCTAATTCACTGATCTTCTTGACCCATAAACCTCCAAGCTTAATCAGTTTACAAACGTTGTCCCACGCAACCCAATAAATCTTTGAATTCTCCTCCGAACCTGTCCAAAGAAAACCGTTGCGAATAATCTCAATTTCTTTCCATACAACAATCGGGGCTTTATAAAACGACACGAAAAAAATTGATAAACTTCCCAACACTAATTTAATCAGCGTGATTCTACCTCATATCAACAACAACCTATCTTTCCAACACGACAGTATATTTCTAACCTTAGCCAACAACAATTTCCAAGTTGCTACCCTTCTTGGATTAACACCAATCGGGATACCGAGAAACGAGAACTCTTTGTTTTTAACTCTACAAGAAAGAAAAAAGGCAGCAACAAACAAAAATTTATTATTCAAGCTGATCCCGATCACCCTACTCTTGTAAAAATTGACTCCTAAACCTGAAACAATTCCGAACCCTCGCAAAATAAACTTGATAGCCCACACATTCTTCCAATTAGCTTCCCCGACAAACAAGGTGTCATCCGCAAACTGTAATAATTAACTTTGCAGTCGCCATCAAAAAAGAAATCTTTAAATTATCTGATCTCGGACGCCTTCCTAACCAAACCAGCTAGACCTTTCCCGATGATAACAAAAAGGAATGGAGATATAGGATCTCCTTGCCGCAATCCCCTTTCAACAATAAAATATTCAATATGGATCTTATTTACCATAACCGACATATGACTCAAAAACACCATGGCTTTCATCCATCTAATCTAAACTGGACCAAACCCCATCATCTTCAACATATATATGAGGAAATCCCATTTCACCTTATTATACGGCTTCTCGAAATCAACCTTGAAGGGGAGACACTCTTTATTAAGTCTTGTGGCAAAGTCCACCGTTTCGTTAACCACCAAAACCCCATCCAAAAGTTGCCTACTAGGAACAAAAGCGGTCTGGCACCTCGAAATCAATGACTCCAAAACAGACATCAACGCCCCACTAGTAATTTACTCAGGATGTTATACACACTGCCTACGAGGCAAATCGACTTATACTCGTCCAAATCAGCAGGATTGATGGATTTAGGAACAAGGCACAAAAAATAAAAGTAACGGATTTAGTGAATTTCGCCTTGAAATGGATGTCTTTGATGAATCCTAGGATATCCTCCTTGATAATATGCCAAAATTTTCTAAATAACACGAAGTTGAAGCCATCTGGACCGGGACTAGTGACCCCTCACAGCTCCAAACAATCCTCTAAATTTCCTCATCTGAGAATTCAGCCTCAAGAAAAGCTCTATCCAAATTTGAAAGAGAATTAAAAACTATGCCATCAAGATTGGGTCGGTTAGCCTCAGGTTCTTTAAATTTCTCAAAAAAGAATCTCCTGACCTCATCCTTTACGTGATACGCACAAACCCTGTTCAGAATCTAAGGACCCGATAAAGTTGAGTCTGCGACGACCTTTCAATACGTTGTGGAAATAAGCTGAGTCTGGTCTCCATCCATTTTCCACCTCTGACGAGACTTGTGAATTAAAATATGCTCTTGAATAATAAGCTTTCTCAAAAAATCACTAGTAACATTACTTCTGTGAACCACCAAACCAGCCTCCTGGTCTTCTTTACAACTGACAAGCAAAGCGTCGATAGAGTTCATCTCTTTCTTCTTATCCTCTACCTCTAGCATAACCTTCCCAAAAATCTCGTAATTCCATTTCTTAAGACTTGCTTTAAGAATCCTGAACTTTTCCTTTAGCACACAGTCACTTCTAGCAACAACTGAAATGCCCTTCCAAACAACTTCCACAAAGCCAGTGAAATCCTTGTGGTTGAACCAGCAGTGGAATATCCTAAGCGGTTTATGGCCCCATTCATCATTGTTAATCACCAACCAAATAGGACAGCGATCTGAGACTTCCCTTTTCCCAATAGATTGAGCTACCACGCTCCACCGATCAATCAAACCATCGGATAGTAAGAAACGATCTTAACGACTCATAGATTTCCCGTCTCCACTATACCAAGAGAAGTTGTTACCTTTGTAAGGTAGATCAACCAAATTAGTTTCCTCCATGAAACCTCCAAATAGGCTCATCTCAGTAGATCTATTCATAAAAGAACTCCCTTTCCTCCCTTTGTTGCAAGTCACTGAGTTGAAATCTCCACCTACGCACCACTCTCCGTCCCCAAACATCCTCTTCAATTAAATAATCTCATTCTACAAAATATTCTTCATGTTCAAACAACAGGAAGAATAAACTAAAAACAAAATATTCTTCATGTTCAAATATCCGTCCCATCTGAAGGAGAAGATAGGTTCAAAGACTCATATCAGGTTCAAACCCTTCTACCTGCTGATTCACCTGTTCACCTGGACCATACATGTTTTTAAGTCATATTGATCTCAAGCAAAGATCTATCGAGTTGTGTTGTTAGGTTATGATTCACCTGTACATTGGGACCATTCGACTGGGCCAAATTAATCTCAGTGAACATTTTATCCCTTTGAACTTCATTTGGATGCTTGGTTCACTTCTTGAATTGTTTTTCCAAGGATTTCATAAATATCATTTGTGTCAAAAGATGACACTCTACGAATTCATCTATGGGAAGAAACAATATTATGTATGTCACAAACAGAAATGAATGAAAAAAAATCAGACATGTATGCATAAAATGGACTGATTGAACTAAACTCATATTACCCATTAGAAGTAAAAGACGACATTGGTAGCTTGATTTAAATTTCACGCAGAGCACACAATATACCTTTTAAATTACTTGATGTATTTGATTTGTAATATAAGCATTTGATATAATTATATCACATGTTATAACACCATTAGGACATGTTAAATCGCAACATTTCATCATCTAATTCATCCAAACATGGTGGAAAATATTAACATCTCAAAGCAGAAAATAGTACACATATAGACACACGAAATTCATCATTAAAACAGCCAACAACATCAAAATTTCATAGAAAATTTAGAATCAATCACATCCTAATTTTTCTAAAGAGAGTAAGGACCTCTCATTTACCTCATCATTCAAAACACTTGAATTGATAGCCATTTTCTCCCCCTTACCTTAAATTTTCAGCAATTGATGATGAATTGTACAATTTCTCTGAGTTCCCTCTCCATGTTCCTAGCTTGCTCATCCTTTACCTTCTCATCGCTTTGTGGACGTTTTACAATGTGTGGATGATACTTTAATGGTAGGGGTGGGGGACGGAGACATATGTGGGTTATCAAGGCGGTGCTTAGGGCTTTTGAATTAGTCTCGGGCCTTGGTATTAATTTTCACAAAAGCAAACTTATCGGTATATATGTTAGCGAGAGTTTTCTCGAGGCATCGGCTTACTTCCTTTCTTGTAAAAGAGAATCTCATCAATTCTCTTTTCTTGGTATCCCAATTGGGTCCAATCCTAGGAGGATTGCATCATGGAACCCTTTGCTTTATAAATTTCGAAAAATACTTTCCTCTTGGCATGGCCGGTTTTTGTCCTTTGGAGGTCGAATTACACTTATTAAATCTGTCCTTAGTAGTTTGTCTATTTTTCATTCCTCCTTTTTCAAAGCTCTGGTACCTATTTGGAAGGAGATGATGAGAATTCAAGGCAGATTTCTTTGGGATAGTTCGGTTCATAAACGTAGAATCCATTGGATGAAGTGAATGAGCTTTGTTTGCCCCTCATTAAAGGAGGATTAAATTTGAAGAGATTGGATGTGTTCACCGAGGCTCTCCTCCAGAAATGGAGATGGAGAATTATTGTCGACTCTGATGAATTGTGGTTTCAGATTCTTAAGGCTAGATATGGTAATATTAGATTGGTGATATTAGATTCTTAAGTGCGGTTTTATGCAATGGTTCACTTTTTGGAAATCGAGATTCTTCTTGAAAGGTAAAGAAAGTAGTATTTAGTTGGCGGTTTGTAGGAGTATTTGGTTGGTTAGGAACGACATTATTTTCAGCAATGAGTCGTGGAACATTATGAATATTTTTTGGAAGGTTAAACTTTCTTTATGGAGATGGTCCTTTGTGGGGGAAATTACTCATCCCAACTGCAGCTTATACGAGTTCGACAAGGACCCCTTGTTTTATTTGTCTAAAGTTTATTTGGTTTGTAATCTCTTTTTCGTTTAGGCGAACCTTTTGTCTCGGCCTTTTTGTTTTGTATCTAGGTGGAGTACCCTTTGTACTCATTTCTATTATATCACTTGCTTACAAAAAAAAAAAACTAAAATTCTAATAACTTCTAAACCATTCAACCACCCTCTTACTTCTTTATACCTATATTTCAAGGATAATTACCCCCACAATCACACAACAATAATTTATAAATACTAATATATTAATCAAATAATTTAAAATAATTCAATTAAATTAATTAATCGACTTTGGGGTGTTATTTCTTGGTATGCCAAAAAAAACCAAACAATTTCAAATAAGTGACAAGTACCACGATAACTCTTTCTATTTGATTTGCATTATGCAAAATCAGAATAAAAAATGCCTACTAAACTACATTTGTCACCTTTGAGAAACCAAAGAGTCTGACGAGAGGTTCCTCTAAAATACAACAAAATTATTTTAATAATTGAAATCTAGCGAACATACATCATGGTATCGTATATACTACTTTGTTTATTAGCTTTAAAGTTAATTGTTTCTCGAATATGTTTTAGTTTGTGAATTTAATTCTCATATATTAATTATTTTTAGTTATCAATTTAATTTATAAATTTATTAATAAAAAATCCATCAAAAGTGTGTTTATAATTTGGATATTTAGAGAGATAATATAAGATAATTATAGTGTATTATATCTTGTTTTACTTTTTAATAAAAATTATTGATGTTATGTTAATATTAAAAAATCGCTTCTAATTTAAAATAATATTTTATTTGTGAAATAATTTATGATTTAGAACGGGGAGTAATTCCATAAAAATTAAAATGACAACTTTTCACATAGTTTTAGAGAGGGAAGTAGGTTTTTTTTTTTTTTATTATTTTCATACTTTTACTTTTATTTTATCTTTTTATTTAAGTTTTATACGAAAAATGAAATTGAGTTCAAAAACCAAAGTAAAACTGGTGCAATGATTTTTTTTAAGTAAGGATTAAAATTAAGAGAGTATTAGGGGTACTTTAACCCCGAAAAAAACTCGGGGTAGAAATAATTTAAACCAAATTAAACTATGACAAACTAATCAAAAGATCCTGACAAAAATCATAAAACTACAGTTGAAATATGAATTATCGCCTACTACGGACCACTTCCACACTGATAATTTAATGTCCCACAGGAAATTCGATATAACCCAAAAAGCGCCTTTGAATAAAATACTGTTTCTAGAAATCCAAATGTTCCAAATAATCGCCATCCAGACTAAACCTTCATTGCCTTTCTTCAATCTGTTGAAATTATCAAACTCCAACAAAACAAAAAATTCTTCCACACTTTCTACTCAAAAGACCAATAAATACCAATCCATTATCCCACAAGATCCCAAACCTTCTTAACCACTCTACACCTAAAAAACAAATGACTCAAATCTTCGACTTCGTTAAAACAAAAAATACAAGGGTGGTCGTGGAGAGAAGAGATAACTCGTCTACAGAAGAGTTGATCCTTAGTAGGAATTATGTTAACAAAACATCTCCAAATGAAATCCCGTATTCTGAACGGAGAGTTGACTTTCCACAAAGAATTGAAGGCCTTCTGTTGATATAAATCAACCTCGCTCTCTAAGTTGCTACTTTCAATTAAATACATACAGGATTTAATGGAAAAAACATCCCTCAACTCCGGAATCCAACAAAAAATTTCCTCCTTTCCCTGCAAAACCACTCCACCAGATAGAACCTGCAGCAACAAAGCAAAATTGTCCGCATAATCCAACAGATCCTGGTCCATCAAACCGAAGTTACCCCACGACCAACTACCTTCGTGCCAATCACCCATGTCGGAGACATTTGCTTTTTTCAAAGAACTGGCCGAAAAAAGATAAGGGAACTGCAGTTTCAGCGGTGCAGAACCCGCCCAATCATCATACATGAATCTGGCTGTATCACCTTCACCAATACTAAACGAGATATAATTTGAAAAGGAAAATGACGCACTTGCTCCAGCTCTAACAGATGAGAAAAGGACCTTCCACCAAGAGGAACTTGACTTCTTAAGGTCCTCGATGTTTAGAACTTACTTAATTTTATAAGGCTTGTTTAATGCAAGAAAACACGCTAATCATATGGGAAGAAATTAAGTAAATACATATGTAAATAATATGTTATGTTTGTATTGATATAAATTATGTTTTGCAGGAGGGTAATTGATTTGGTTAGGATTTGGTCTTCCAAAATTCAAATGCTATGAGCAATTGATATTGCAAATATAATCGCATTTGGTAAAGACAGCTACACCAGAAAAATAAAACAGCAAATCAAAGCCGAAAAGAATTACAAAAAGTGCAGCGGAAACTTATACCAATCGTATAAAGAACAAGACATGTTACCCTTCCTACCAAGAGCCATCCAATTCCACGACGATCCGACAGTATTATGGAAAATAGAGTCAGCATCCCCGACGTCGTCATTAAATAAAATCCGATTACGAGCCATCCACACATTCCAGCAAGTAATAATCCAAATAGAAAGCCTAGACTTAATATCGCATCTGCCGTTGAGCCTATCAAACCAATTCACCGTAAAATCAATAAAGTTGACACCATGCCGAACTCTATCAATATTCAACAACCGATAGATCAAACGAATAAGATCACCAATTTTGGGACAATGACAGATGATGTGATCAATAGTCTCGAGATCATTAAAACAGAAAACACACACAGTTTCGTGGACATTGTTGATAACACCTCTTTGAACAAGATTATCGCGCGTAGGCAACCGATTGAGCAGAAGACGCCAAGCAAACACTTTTAACTTAAAAGGCATACTGGAATTCCACATTAAATCGAGGGCCAGCAGCGTTGTTTCTTCCCCCTGTGGCACACCGTTCGCCTCAGAAACTGCAATATAGAAATCCTTGACAGAGAAACCAAGAACCAAGTTCGGTTTCCACTTCCAAGAATCCGCCTCTTCTGATACCACAGCAGCATCCTCCAGAAAACGCCCCAACACAATAAAATCCTGATTCAGGTTGGTGTACTGCTCAAACAAGGAGTTTTTAATGTCCCATATCCACGATGAATCACGCCAGTGGCCTAAATCAGACACGAAAGCAAATTTACAGAAAGCAGCCTGAAATAAAGCAGGAGACATTTTAGAAGGCTTTTAAATCTTATCTTAAATTATTGGTTTGATATTATTTAGATTATATTTCTCATTAAACAAACTTTAATATTTTTTTTGTTTATTTTAATTGATGAATTTATTTTCATTTAAATTTAAATATTGTTAGAATCTAAGTAAATTATTATGTTTGACATTATTTTATTATTTAATATTGTAGTCTCTTATGGTTCTTCATTAAAAGATGAATCTTATCGATAAGTGTGATGACATGTATGCGTCGGAGTTTATATTTAAACATGTTAGTTCTCAAGTTGTGAAACTCTGAATTGAAGTAAATTTTTTATATTTTATTGGTTTTGTAAATTTTTATTTGTCTTTTTTTTTATAAGCAGATGGTAATATTAACATTAATAGAAGTATTAAGGATATCCCAACCCAATTTACAACCAAAACATAAGGTTTGAATGAAACATTACAAAAAATAGAAGGGATACAAATACCATTGATAAAAATTACAAGGCATGTTACCCTTACTTAGAGTAAGAATCCACCACCAAGACAAAAACTTGATCCTAGTTACAATTCCTCCCAGATCACAGAAACCGTCGTTAAAAATAATTTGATTTCTAGCCAACCAAATCCCCCCACAAACTATCAACCAAAAGCTTGCAGCAATCTTAAAGGAACACTTACCTTTCAAAACCAACAACCAGGAAATGAGATGTCTAGAAGTATTAGATTCATGAATACTAACCAAATATTTGCACCTTTAATGGAACGAGGCAGTCCCACAAATATTCCAATGATTCTTTGGTATCGGTGTCGATCAAGTTCTCCCCCTGCCCTCTAACCAATGCATCATAGTAAGATTTAACAGTATAATTGTTAAACTTACTTTTGAACCAAATGAACTTGTCTTCAATATCAGATTGGATAATAACATCTTGCAAGAGCAGAATCAGATTATTGAATTCCTCCAGTGCTTCTAACGGCACATTGTCAGGATGCAAATTCCATGTCCATTTGTTGTTCTCCCACTTTCCCATCTCATAAATATAACAATCATGACTCTCCGCAACAAGGAAAAGTGTTGGAAACAAATCTTGCAAGGGCTAATTCCCCAACCATCTCGCCTTCAAGAACATGATAGACTTGCCATTTCCCACCCTGCATGAAATAAAATTACAGAACAGGACAGAACCATGAATGTTTTTAGTACTCGACAAATCTCTTCACCATTGCGAATCAGTCTGGTTTCCAACTCGATAATCCTTAGAAGTAATGAATTTATATTGATCCCCGTATCTCTCTCTCATAATCGGGCACAAATGGCCGCAGGCTCAGTTAAGAGCCTCCACTTCCACTTAGACAAAAGGGCCTCATTAAAGCAACTTAGATTTTTCACGCCCAAGCCTTCGTCTGCTTTGCTTTTGCAAGTATCAGCCCAACATATCCAAGTGATTCTCTTATTTTCATCAAAGCCTTGCCAAAGAAATTTTCTTTGGATAGAAATCAAAGCTTTTAAGACTTTTTTAGGTGCCTTAAAGAATGAAAAACAGTGAATAGGGAGGTTAGACATGACAGAGTTTATCAAAGATACTCTTCCCCCTATTGAAAGCAATCTACCCTTCCAACATGACAACCGTAGTTTGAAGCAATTGATAATTGGATCCCAATAGAAAATTCTCATGTGATTGTCACCGATTCGTAAACCCAGAAACAAGAACGGAATCTTACCAATTTTGCAGGCCAAGAATTGTTCCGCCGCTTTAAGAAAATTATTCTCCATGTTAATTCCAAACAGACTAGTTTTTCCAGTGTTAATAGTCAACCCTGACACGAGTTCCAATCCTTTTAGAATTGCCTTAAAAGCCCACAAATTAGACCAAGCTCCATTACACAGGATAACCGTACCGTCGGCAAACTGCAACAAATTGTAGCAAGATTCGTTGTTTATCTGGAAACCCTGCAGCATACTCAGGTTATAAATTTGTCTTAAATGCATTAAATTTATATGTATTAGAATATAGTTATGAATAAGAAAATATATACCTAATGAAACACAGAGGAAGATTAGCATTGTCATTGAAAAAAACATCACCAAAGAAGTTGGAAATGCAGCAAAATTTCTCGACATAATACAAATATATTTAAGGATGAAACAACACGATGCAAGAATCTTGTTATAAATAAAATGAATCCTAGATTTAAAATAAAAAATGATTCACTTTCAAATTTCTAACATAGAAATACAATCTTCGACTAAAATTTATGTGTCAAGTCACTAATAAAATTTTGTTAGTCACTAAATTTGTTAAGAATATTATAATCAAATCACATTATGTCCAATTCGAGTGTTTGAATACACATTAGCGATATGATAGGTCATTTTTTATATCTATTCTATAATGTCTTTAGAGTATAAACACTTATTCTAAATTTCAACTTGAGTAAAACTACGTAGGATATGAGAAAATAAATAAATAATTTCCTTATATATATATATACATATATATATATATATATATATATATATATATATATATATATATATATATATATATATATATATAAAGTTAAAGTTAAATATGATTTGAATTTTTTAAAATAACATATAATTTGAATTTTGTAAAATTATAAATGGTTTTCTTTGTGTTTTTCATTTAGATATAGTTTATTTATTTATTATTCTTTATTTATGCGACATTTTTTTTAAGTAAAATGGCTAAGCCCAAGAGATAAATTAATGGATGATCGGTGAATTAGTAGGTTTACTAATTTTTCAACCTAGTAATATCGGTGATTATCGAAATATCGATATCGAGGATTACATTATATTCTAGAGTTAGCTTAAATCTTTGTTGAAAAAAAGGTATTTAGGGGTTTTGATTTTAATTGTGGTGCCGTTTATTTACGATGGATGTATCTGTTAAAGTGATACATGAAGATCTCAAAAAATTTCAAATAAATTCTCAAAATTCATATTTTGCCTAATTAGATTAAATTTCGTGGTTTTAAATTTTTCTGAATTTATTTTTATCATGTTACTACTTTCCTATTTTTTCAAAATGTTGTCAGACCTTTCACCACGGGTATTTAAACCAACCGTCATTATAGGTAGCATCTTTTTAACTTATTTTTTCAAAATACTGACAGACCTTTCACCATGGGTAATTTAAATCAACCGTCATTATAGGTAGCGTCTTGTCATAGGTTCAAGTTCCAGCACCAACATTTTTGGTTTTTTACTTATTTTTTCAAGTCTCATTACCAACATTATAGGTGGTGCACATATTGAGTTTAGTCACTATCCTTAAACAAATCTTGGACGTCCATTTAGTGATTATGAACGGCCAAGACACTACTACTAGTGATCCGCGTGAAACCTAAAACTTAGACGAAGCATGGACTACATCTTCTACCTCCAAACATCATCTTTCATCTACGGTACTATATTTCACAACTAAACCAAATTTCAGAACAAATTTCAGAACTCGAGTTAGCAATGTTAGTTGTTGGTTTTCTTTTTTAATTATTGTTGTTCTTTTTTATTTATGTTGTTCTTGTTGTTATTATTGTTATTGTTGTTGTTGTTGTTGTTGTTCTTGTTCTTGTTGTTGTTGTTCTTCTTCTTCTTCTTCTTCTTGTTATTGTTGTTATTGTTGTTGTTATTGTTGTTGTTGTTGTTATTCTTATTATTTTCTGATGTTCTTGTTGTTCTTGTTCTAATGCTGCATTTTTTTTTATTTTATTAAAAGACATACAACAACGGGTATTTAAAATAACCGTCATTATAGGTAGTATACAACAACATTCTTTAAAATAACCGTCATTATAGGTAGTTCAAATGCTGCATTTTTTTTATTTTTTTAAAACACATACAACAACGGGTATTTAAGATAACCGTCATTATAGGTAGCGTGCTTTCGAATTTATTACAACGTTTACAGGGCCGTGATTGTAAGTATCATATATACAACGAAACTCTACGTAACAACGCTCGCGCCCGCGTCATTATATATCTTTCCCATCCGTTGTTAAATGAGTTTTTCGTAGTAGTGTAGAGGTACTCAAGGTTTAAATGTTAAGACTTTTGCCTGTGATGTAGTTCTTCAAGCACATTTATATATATTGAATAACATGGATGACGTTCAACCTTACATGACCTTTCACAAAAGTCTAATAAAGGAAAAAATTCTTCTGGACGAATGAAAGATGGTAGTTGACAGAGCTTAATAAAACTTTCATAACTTTGTTTATTCAAAGTGTTTCTAAATAGAGTAGTGCATCAGAGATAATTAAATAATTGTCACGTATGCTTAAGTTTAATGTAATCACTTGAATTGCAGAGGAAATTTTTCAATCCATCCTGGTTGATTATTCACATGCATATATATATATATATATATATTTGTCTCATTCAGGAAACCAAGGTCACTAATATGAATTCTAACATGGCTTCTAGCTTATGGAACAATCAGGATATGGAATGGTCGGGCACTAATTCTATTGGGAGATCTGGTGGTTTAATCACGATGTGGAACGGTAAAATATTGGAAGCTATCTCTAGTTTTAGGGGCCAGGGTTTCTTAGGGATTCATTTCCTTTGGAGGAATAGCCACTTTGTAGTGGTTAACGTATACTCTCCTTGTGGTATAGAGGACAAAAGGAGATTATGGAGGGATCTTATTGATATTAAGGGAAGGCACTCTGGGGTAGGGTGGATAGTAGGGGGCGATTTCAATGCTGTTAAGAAAAGGGAGGAAAGAGTGGGAATTAGCAACCTTTGCAACAGAAGCATGAGGGATTTTGATGAATTTATTGAAGATATGAACCTGATAGACCTCCCTGTTGTGGGTAACCGTTTCACTTGGATTAATTCTAATGGCCTTAGTAGGAGTAGATTGGACCGCATTCTGGTGGACGATATTGCCATTAACAACATGTCTTTTAAGAATCAATTGGTGGGAGATAGGGACGTTTCCGATCATCGTCCGGTGTGGATGAAGTCCAAAGCAATCAACTGGGGTCCTAAGCCTTTTAGGTCCTTTAACTGTTGGCAGAGCCATATTGATTTCCACAAGTTTGTCAAGACTTCCTGGGAATCCTATCATTTCTGTGGTTCGGCGAGTTTTATTCTTTCCATGAAGCTCAAAGCTCTCAAAGTGGATTTGCGTAGCTGGAATAAAAACATCTTTGGTTGGTTGGATTTGAGTATTGAGGAAGGGGTTCAACAGCTTAATAAGTTCGAAGAGGTGTCAGTGAATGATAATGATTTGGATAATGGGGAGGTTCTCAAGTTGAGACTTATTGCGCAAGAGGAGATGTGGGCAAACTTGAGGAAGAAGGAAAGTATGTTAGCTCAAAAATCTAGAGTTCGTTGGTTACGCGAAGGAGACAACAATACGAAATACTTTCACAATTTTCTTAAATCGAGGAGCAGGTCCAACTACATTGCAGCTGTGAGAATTGGAGAGGACCTTGTTGAGGATCCTGACCAAATTAAGGAAGAAGCCACGAAGTTCTTTGAAGCCAAATTCCAGAACCAGTCAGAGCATATCAGAAGTTTTAATGCTAACAATTTTTCTTGTTTTGCAGATGAAGACAAATTTCTCATGGAATCAGATTTCACTGCTGAAGATGTGAAAAATGCCATTTTCAGTTGTGACAGCAACAAATGTCCTGGGGCCGATGGGTTTAATTTCTCCTTCATTAAATTCTGTTGGGATATAATAGGAGAGGAGTTCTTCAACTGTATTGATGAGTTCTTAAAAGTTGGTTCTTTGCCGAAATGTTTCGTTTCTTCGTTCATTGCGTTAATACCGAAGATTGATAATCCTCTTAGCTTCGAGGACTTCAGACCCATTAGTCTCGTGAGCAGTATTTCCAAGATTATCTCTAAGTTGTTAGCAAACAGGTTGAGCAAATTTATCCACAAAATCATCTCTCCGTCCCAGACTGCTTTCATCCCCGGAAGACAAATATTCGCTGGTGTTCTTCTGGCTAATGAGGTAGTTGACTACGCCAAGAGATTTAAGAAGGATTGCTTGTTTCTTAAAGTTGATTTTGCTAGGGCATACGACACGGTTGATTGGAGGTACCTTGACGGTTTGCTTTTAAAGTTGGGTTTCGGTCCTAAATGGATGTCGTGGATTCGCGACATCGTTTTCAACATCCATTTTTCTATTCTCATCAATGGCAGCCCGTCTAAGGATTTCAAGGCAGGCAGAGGGTTAAAACAAGGGGACCCCCTTGCTCCTTTCTTGTTCGCAATCGTTGCTGAAGGCTTGTCGAGCTTCGTTAGAACTGCTGTTGAAATTAACCTGTTATCCCCATTCAAGATTAATGATTGCCTCGCTCCGAGCATTTTACAATTTGCAGATGACACCTTGCTTTTAGGTGACGGATCAGTGGGTAATATTTGGGCTTTCAAATATGTCCTTAGAGCTTTCGAAGTTTCCTCTGGCCTTAAGATCAATTATTCTAAGAGCTGCATTTTTGGTATCGGAGTTGGAACTGAGATGATTTCTGCTGCTGAACACTTCCTTCATTGCAAGTCCGGAAATTTCCCTTTCAACTTTCTCGGTCTCTCGGTTGGAGGGAATCATAGAAGGTTATCTTTTTGGGAGCCTATTCTATCTTGTCTTAAAAAAAGCTCGCTAGTTGGAGTAACAGGAGACTCTCCATAGGAGGCAGAGTCACTTTACTTAATTCGGTTGTTGCGAACTTGCCTATTCACCACCTCGCCTTTTACAAGGCGCCTAAGAAGATTGTGAAGGAAATTATTTCGATTCAGAGAAGATTTATGTGGATTGGTTCAGCTGAGAAAAGATACATTCCTTGGGTATCTTGGAAAACCGTTTGTAAGTCGAAGGATTCGGGAGGTCTCGGCATTAAACATGTAGGTTTGTTTAACAAGGCTCTTCTTGCTAAATGGGCTTGGAAATTCCTCACAGGTGCTGATGAAATTTGGAGGGATCTTCTAGAAGCTAGGTATGGCAACTTGAGCTTGAAATTCCAAAGGTTCGAAGATGTTGGTAGTTCGAGAACTGATTCGAAGTGGTTTAAGGATATCATGGCCAGCTCTAAATCAGATGATTTTGTCCCAGTTTTTAGAGAGGCTCTGGACTGTACCATAGGCGACGGGAACAACGTCGATTTTTGGAATACTGTGTGGCATGGTAATGAGTCTTTGAAAGACACTTTCCCTGTGCTGTTTACAGCCAGCAGGAATAAACAGTGCACTGTCAGCAAGATGGGGGAGTGGGAGGGAGAAAGATGGAAGTGGAAAATTACGATTCATTCGCAAATTGATGATCTCAGCCTGCAGCAGGAGTGGAATGCTTGCAGATTAGTCCTTGAAGATCTTTCCCCGAAGAAAAATGAAAAGGACGAATGGAAATGGAGAGCTAGCGACACTTCGGCTTTCTCGGTGAGTTCTTATTACTTCTTGTTGAATTCTGGTTCGGATTCGTTGGGCAACGATTTGGAAATAAATTCCCTTCTCCAGTTTTTGTGGAAGTGAATCATTCCTCCTAACATTAAAATATTTGGGTGGAGATTATGTTTAAATAGATTGGCAACTAGAGATAATTTGGCTTCTAGGTTGTTAATTGTTAATAACTCTGATAAGAAGTGCATTTTCTGTTCCCACCCTCTAGAAGACATGGATCATATTTTCTTCAATTGCAAGATTGCTATTTTGATATGGAGGCAGATTTGTGCTTGGTTGGATATTGAGTATTTTTCGGTTTCGAATTACATTAATCATGCTACGGAGTGGAGGAAAAGACTTAAGGGTCGTGGTAACATGGCTACGATTTCGTCTTTTTGGTTTATTTTTTGTTGGAGTATTTGGAGGGTGCGTAATAATGTTTTATTTAGTGATTGTGGTTTTAATGTAAATGATATTGTTAACGAGATCAAAGTGTCTTCGTGGAATTGGCTAATCCTAGGTAGGAAAGGTAGGGTCACTTGTTGACTCTACGATTGGTACAAATTACCATTAGACCTTTTATAATTGTACTACTTGATTTTGAGATTTCCTTAATCTCGTTTATTGAAGTGCTTATAAAAAAAATAAACAAGGCATAGATTGTATTCTTCTTTTGAAATAGTAATGACAAGGCAGTATCTTTTTAAACATGATATTGGTGGTAGCATTGGTTTCAGGGAACAGTCCATTTAAAAAAAAAATACTTGGCGGGAGCACCATTTATCATTAAAGTTATTAGACTCTAGTACCGAAATGACCAAATAAGGAAATAGATAGAGTAACTAGTTTTATATTTTAAATGTTTAGAAAATTAAAATGGTCATTCTTTTAAAGAAATTTCTTGATTTTTCTTGACTAATCAAAAAATAAAATTAACAAGCTAATTTTTAATATTTTCAAAATAAAATTAGAATGGTAATATTTTAATTCTTTTTGGTAATTCGTTTAATATTGATATTAGTCTACTTATATACTTTTTTATGGCCAACATTACTTAATTAGTTATGCTCAGAAAGGACATACATTTTTAATAGTAATTGTTTTATTTGAGAATATATTAGTTTATTATTCATTAATTGAATATACATTACTTTAATAACTTCATTGAATAAAAAAATAATTTGATAGAAATCTTAACAAATAATATTAAAAATAATTCCTTTTGACCGAAAATATAATTATATGGTATCTGTTTTGAATGCATTGAATTGAACATAATTACTATAAATTAATAACTAGGGTATACTATTTATTAAAAAGTTTCGGATGGTGGATAAACAGCAATAAATGTAAGTTAATCCATTTACTTCATCCCCTTGATATATATACATACAAAATGACAAACGACACCATTACAAGAATTTAATCTTCATCAATAATCACTTAAAGTGAGTGGAACTACTTTTGTATAGTGTATGAATATAAAAACTATATCTCTTCCTTTTTCTTTATTCATTATCAATTTTTCAAATCATGCAAAATTTTCTTTTCTTTCTATCTTCTAATTTTGTGACATTTTTTTCTTATCCTATCACCCTCAAATCGATAGGTAATTTGTCTTATAATTCCCCTTCATTTTTCAAAACTTTCAAAAAAAATTTACATTTTTAATTAATTGTTCATACAAATTATTTATGTGTATTAGTGTTGGAAAAATCCCAAAACTCATATTAGTTATAGAATGAGTCTTAAAAGAGATTATATAGATTGATACTATTTATCTTACAAGTCGAACTCGTAAGAAAGATTTATGTGAAACTATAATACATAACTTTTTTTTTTTTTACATTTTTATGGGTTTTTGAAACACTTCATATAATCCTTATAATACTTTTTTTTTAAACCTTATAATACTTGTTCTTTGTGGCCTACTCATTTTTGTATATTATATCATTATCTTTTCCATTTGAAAAACCAGTTAACTATTTCATTGATAGACTTTGAAATTGTGCGTTTGAATGATTTTTTTGAAATTAACAAATATTTAAAAATTATGTTGATAAAATTTTAATATTTTTATGATTATCTTTTCTCAGGTGTTCTAGAGATAGTTGCTACTAAGTTTTCAACGACAAGGTAAGAATATTGTGTGTATTTAATCACAAATTATTTTATCAAATATATATATTCATGTGATATGTGTGTGTGTATATATATATATATATATATATATATATATATGTTATTTTTTAGATCTATATATTTATTAAATTTTATTTAAAATTTAAATAAAAAAAATTACATGTAAAAGGTAACTTGTTTCAATTGAATACTAAAGGTAAAATGAATTAAGTAATCTTCACAAATTTGAAAATAATCTTCACTATCCTTTTTATAACTTTTTATTTCTTTTTTTTTATTTAATTTATTTTGAAAATAATACTTGAAATACATGCATCAACTATAAAATATTTAGAGGTATATTAAAGATTCATTTATTTACACATAGGAATGACTTCTTCATGAACTGCATTAGATAGTATAACATATTATATTGTTGTAGTTAAATTATTTCAATCAAGTTGCATAAATTAATGGGTCAAAAACTCTTTACCTAGTTTATATATTTTAAATAAATTACATTTACTAGAATATATCTAATTATTTTCTCTAATAGCTTTTTTTTAATAACTCAAAAAATTATTGTTAATTATTGCAATGGTGGAAAACAATTTAAGTAATTTTCCATTAGTATTTATTAAAAATTATAGTTCATAAATAGTCAAATGCTTATGTTTTTGTATTTTGGTTTTTAATATTGTTGTTGAAGTCTAATACTAATATATGTATATTATAATTTGAATCAGAAGATGGATCAACTAAAAAATTCATGGAATCTAGAACCGTGCAAAAGTTTTGGCATAGCTAAAAAATTTCATGAATTTGAACTGGATGATGAGTTAGATTGTGATTATTCAAATTTTATGAGGCCTTTATCACCTGAAACGGATGTGCCTGATCCATTATTAATCATTGGTAAATTTGTTCCTGTGATGCTTAAACCGATTGATCCATTAACTAGGACGCAAATTGATCGCACAAACTCTCTTAATAAAGTAAACTGTAGAGTTAAAGATTGTTATATTTCAACTCCAAAATGTAACAGAATCGACGTTGACCCTTTTTTACCTGAGAAATTTCCATCTCCAACTATCAGTTTAACTGCGCCCTCTAATGTTGTAAATACAAAAAGGTTCTCCGCTGAAATTTCAAGTCCTACAGAATATACAAGAGTCTTTCAACCAGGTGTGTGTTCATCATTGCTTGATTGAAATATTAAATTTAAATTCTCTGAATATTGTGCAACATCTAACTAAAGATTTGTAGGTTTATCGTCATTTAATCAAAACACAAACCAACATGTGTTGTCTTGCAATACCAAAAATTCTATATCACGTCCTTCTAAAATTCCCAGGCATATGCAGGTAAAACAGTTTAAAACTTAATTAATTAAATATATTTTTGTTTTAAAGTACATATGATAATTGTAATGGAAGAAATTAAGTAAATTTATATTTGAAGGATATGTTATGTATGTACTAATATATAGGATGTTTGCAGGATTATAATTGATATGGAGATGAATTGGCCATTCAAAGTACAAAATGCTTTAAGGAATTTATGTTCTTAGTATAATGTGCAATTGGTAAACTCGGTGAAGGGGGAGAATATTTATATTTTAGAAGGGTTTTAAGCTTTGCCCAACATGTTAATTTGATGAATTTTGGGTTTTGTTTCTTAATAGTTAAATTTGAATAAATTTATTTTAGTTTATTTTATTTGATGGAATTAATTGCATTATGTTTAACAAATTTTTATGCCTCAATGTTGTAGTCATTATTGAATGACGAATACTTTCCTTAAATGTTATTTTTATACACACTAATCTCTATAGAGTTGTGAAACATTCTGATGAAGTAGAGTTCTAATATAATTAATTTTTTTAAATAAATAAATAAATTTAATCATAAATTACTAGTTTATTATAATTAGAATATTTAAAAAATTAAATTATGATAAGACTGAAAAAATATAAATTAAATTTCATTATAAATAATTTTTTAAAAATTTTAAAATCCTATATAATTTTCTTTCATTAGTTAATAATTTTCTTTCATTGGTTAATTTGTGTGTGTGTGTTTTTTTTATTTTTATATCAAACGTGGTTTTGTATGATTTCATTGGTTGGTACAACCGTACAAGTAACATGGGTTTCAAGGAATAAAACATGTGTAAAAATGTTTTTCAATCCGTGAGAGAGGGAAGAGGAAAAAAAAGATGAATCTTAGGTCGACAATGTTTTTCAATAAGATTTATAATATTTCAAAATTGTTAAACACGAATCAATTTAAAGATGAATCTTATGTATTTTTTATATTTAACTAAGTATGAGTCGATCTTCTTGTTTCATGCCTTAGGTGTTTGCTTGAGACCATAGAGCGCTTTTGGCAATTTGTATACTTTACTTGCTTCCTCCAGAACCACAAACGCAACAGGTTGTGTGACGTATACCTCGTCATCTATAGGTCAATTCAAAAATGCCGATCTCACATCTAAGTAAAATGTTGGCCAACCTTGATTGCATGGCAGAGCGACCACTAGTCGAACAGTTTCCAATCTTGCGACAGGTGCAAATACTTCTGAGTAGTCGAGTCCAGCTCTCTGGAGAAATCCTTGAGCTACCAATCTCGTCTTATGCCTTCCTATCGACCCATCAACATTGTGCTTCAACTTGAACACCCACTTTTTTTTTTGAAATAAAAGATATATATTCCAAAGAGGAAAAAAGCTGAATTTACATCAAGTGTGCTATAGTCCAGTTAAACCAAGTAATAAGCCTAACAGATCAAAATTAGCTCATAATTTTTGCTAAGTAATTCCTATATCTCTGTATCATCCAACATCTTTGGATTGTACTGTTTATGATCTCTTTTGTGATGCTGTTGTAGTCCATCTCCTTGTCGAAGATAACCGAGTTCCTGTAGATCCAAATTCCATACACCGTTTCTGCAATTGCTGCTTTCAACAAGCCAACCTTGATCCCCTTGCCTCGAGTACTTGTCATCAACCACTTGAATTCTTCTTCCCATTGCTGTGGTTCACGAGATATTTCCAACCAATTAAGCACCTGAGCCCAGATAGTTTTAGTTGCTCCACAAGTAAATAACAGATGGTTCATAGTCTCAACATTGTGTTTGCATAGTTCACATGTATCATCCTGCAACATTCCAAATTTTTTAAGTCTGGCTTTTGTGATCAACCTTCTATGACATGCCAACCATAGGTAAAGAACTGCTCTTGGCCTGGCATAGTTACGCTGGATCAAGTGGTTCCAGCCTATTTTTTCCTCAGTCTCCATGTAGTCTTCGTATAACTGCTTGATGGAGAACTTCAAATTCTGTTTCATAATATCCCAAGTATGCTGATACGCACCGATTTCATTCCGACTGTCAATGATAGCTTTCAAAATCCATGAACTGCTGGCTCTTATTTTTACTGTCATAATGTCTTCTCCTCGTATGTAGTAGCTATGAACCCATTGGAGCCAAAGAGTCTCCCTATTCATAAAGATGTTCTAAAGACATTTCATCAGAGCTAGATTGTTCCACACTTCCAAGTTGATTAGATTCAACCCTCCATGTTTTATGGGCTTACACATTGTATTCCAAGCGACTGGACTCTTTCTGCTTCTCTCCTGTCCGGCCCAGATGAAAGATCTACATAAGGAGTTGAGTTTTTGTATCACACCTTTGGGGAAAGGAAAACACATCAACCAGTACTAGGCCATTGTAGCAAGTACTCTCTTGACTAATTGAATCCTACCTGCTGTGCTTAGGAGTTTTGAGGACCAATGTCTAATTCTAGTAGTGATACTGTCGAGCAGTGGAAAATAGTGTTTGATATTCAATCGTTTACAAGTTAAAGGAACTCCTAAATACCTGACAGGAAGCTCCCCTTCTCCAAACTGTGTCTTCTGTTTCACCTTTTGGATGATATCCTCCTCCATCCCACTGTAGTAAATTTTGCATTTATGAGCATTTACAATCAGACCTGTGGATTCAGAAAAGGATTTGAAAGCCTCCAAAATCATCTCAATGGAGTGGTAGTCACCTCTACTGAATAGCAATACATCATCAGCAAAAGATAAGTGTGTTATACCTAGTTTCTCACACTTGCTATGATGATTAAAATTGCGATTGGTTTGCATTTCTACCATGACTCGATTCATATATTCCATAAGTATAACAAATAATAAGGGGGATATGGGATCCCCTTGTCTGATCCCTCTTCTAGCTTCCATTACATCAGTATACTCACCATTTACATTAAACCTATATGTCACTGTTGTAGTAGCAAGCATGATCCAGTCAATGAACTTTCCAGGCATACCTATTTCGTGAAGGATACATTTAAGTGTTGTCCAGTCTACCATGTCGTAGGCTTTTTGTAAGTCTAATTGGATCATACATCTAGGTGTGGCTCCCTTCCTAGAGTACCCCTTCAATAGTTCAAAAGCAAGCATGATGTGATTATGAACACCCACTTTACTTCAAAAGCTTTTGTATGAGCTAGAAATTCAATCAACTCCCATGTGTTGCTTCTTTCAATCGCTTGTAACTCTTCGACGATAACAGACTTCCATTGTTTATCTTTGAAGGCTTCGCTATAGTTGATTGGTTCAGCACCTGCAAGTAAAGCAAAATGAACTAGTTCCCCATTTATTGTGACTTCATCATCACCAACCACTTCATAGTCTTGAAGTCTTGCTGGACAAGCTCTAGTTTGTTGAGGTCTCTGACTTTTGTCAAACATATCCTCTTCGACTTCGATTTTGTCGAGAGTGTCAGCAAAAGCTTCGACTTCTTCTTGGACTGGAGTATCAACAATGTCTTCGACTTCGACATCATAACTTGCTTCATCAAAATCATCTCTCATCAGTGCCTTGTCAATTGCATTACTAGAATTTCAATCCCAGGCAGAATTTTCATACATCACAATGTCTCGACTCATCACAATCTTTTGATTAATTGGATTGAACAACCTGTATGCGCCAGTCTTATGATATCCTAGTAGAATCATAGGTTCACTCTTATCATCAAGCTTCCTTCTCCTAGCATCAGGAATATGCTTATAGCAAATAGAGCCAAACACCTTCAGATGACTCACTGATGGTCATTTTCCACTCCACACTTCTTCAGAAACGTTGTTCTTCAGCTTCTTGGTAGGGAACCTATTCAAAATATAAACAGCAGCCGAAACAGCCTCACCCCATAAGGATTTTGGCAAATTCTTCTGCTTCAGCAAGCATCTGGTCATGTCCAATATGGTTCTGCTTCTTCATTCTGCTATTCCATTACGTTGAGGAGTATAAGGAGCAGTTATCTCATGATCAATACCATGTTCTGCAAAAAAAAGCTTCAAATATCTTGGATGTGTATTCACCACCTCCATCTGTTGGCAGAACTTTAATTTTCTTTTCACCTTGGTTTTCGACAAGTATCTTGAATCTCATAAAGATTTCAAATACTTCGTCAATTCGTTTGATCACATAAATCCAGAGCTTTCGACTGTACTTATCGACAAATGAGTTGAAATACATGTTTCCGCCAATGGTATGCTCTTCATTTGCCTACATGAATGTTAAGCCTAAATCCATTTCTGGCATCTAGATCCAACAGATATTACTATAGCATCAATATCACACAAATGAGTAATTCATATACAAAGCCAATGATCATAATACGTACATACGTTTAACCCTTTTTTACATGCATTCAACTAATTTTCCAAATGAATGTGAACATCGTTCTTCATCGCTATTCTCACGCACCCTCACGATAACGTTTGTCAAGCACTGTCGCGGTCTCTTATTGCATTAATTACTAGAAACTATTCAAATTAACAAGCAACACAATGCTAAAAAGCTGAGATGCAAATGAATATCAAATCACAAACCAATGTCAAAAGCTTGCTCAATGATAGAGAAATAAAAGCTTTTACGACTTTTTTAGGTGCCTTAAAGAATGAAAAACAGTGAATAGGGAGGTTAGACATGACAGAGTTTATCAAAGATACTCTTCCCCCTATTGAAAGCAATCTACCCTTCCAACATGACAACCGTCGTTTGAAGCAATTGATGATTGGATACCAATAGAAAATTCTCACGTGATTGTCACCGATTCGTAAACCCAGAAACAAGAACAGAATCTTACCAATTCTGCGGGCCATGAATTGTTCTGCCGCTTTAAGAAAATTCTTCTCCATGTTAATTCCAAACAGGCTAGTTTTTCCAGTGTTAATAGTCAACCCTGACACGAGTTCCAATCCTTTTAGAAATTCCTTAAAAGCCCACAAATTAGACCAAGCTCCATTACACAGGATAACCGTATCGTCGGCAAACTGCAGCAAATTGTTGCAAGATTCGTTGTTTATCTGGAAACCCTGCAGCATACTTAGGTTATAAATTTGTCTTAAATGCCTTAAATTTATATGTATTAGAATATAGTTATGAATAAGAAAATATATACCTAATGAAACAAAGAGGAAGATTAGCATTGTCATTGAAAAAAACATCGCCAAAGAAGTTGGAAATTGATAAGAAGTTTTCCTATCAAAGATTTGAGACTAGGGTTTCAATGATAAAAGAGAGAGAATTAAAAATTATCTAAAGAAAAGTAAAAATTAAAGATAACATTTTTCTTGATTCCTTCCCCAAATGTGTCAAAAGACAATACATATATAATGATACTAATGGGCCATTACTAAAATGCCCAATTACTTAGAGGAAACCCAATTTAATAACAATTAAAATACCAACTACTATAAAACCTTAATTTAATAATAAACTAAAATATTAAAATATAGCTAATAATACTCTCTATCATTGTCGCGGGGTTCACTTGAACCTTGTCCTCAAGGTTCTAAAATCAATATGATTGTGGAGGTTGGCTATTTGGAGTTGCATAACCACTAGTAGTCGCAGGAACGGGGCATCCCAAAGTCGATGAACTTGGGACAGTCAAGTGCCATGCGACATCATTTCTCCGTAAATACCCATCTATTATAATTCCAGGAAGTCTCCCATCAACAATGTCCCTTATTTTCATAATTTCAACAATCTCTAAAGCATCTGAAATCCTGCCTTCTTTACTGTCAATTATAAGAATTTGCCCTTTTAAATTTCCTACATAAACCAGGTTTCCATACGTGCTAAAACATGCTGCAGTAGGTGTGAAGGAGGTACTTCCATCAGAACACTTATTGCGTGAGGCAGGGTTTGGTCCACTTGGTTTCTCAAAGACAGAAACTTTAAGAAAACTTGTATCTTCGGTGTTTAAGTCAACAATCATCGGAGAACATGAGAGAGGACATGCCAAGCAGAGAGATGGTTTGGAGGACCCTACTGGATGAAGACGAGCTTGTAAAGGGGTTTGCTGCAAAATTCTTTTTCTTATCCTCTTACCACTTAAAATATCCCTGTTAGATGTCAATCATGATATATTTTTGTATGAATTATTTGGCATTTTTCATGACTTTTCCATGTGGAATATGTTGATTTTAGTGTGGAATGTTGTTGTTGTGCATTATTTGAAATATACTTGTGGTGCTTGTAATGTGTGTGCTAATGTGCAGAAATAGGAATGAAAATATCAAAGTTTGAAGACACAAAGAAATAGTGCAAGCTGCCACAGAATTGAAATTAACAACAGCATTCGCTAGGCGAGTGTTGGCGAAGATGCCAGCAAAGGTTCGCCTAGCGAACGATAGCGAGAGTGCCAGCGAGGGGGTGGCAGAAAGTTTGCAAAAATTAACAGTAGGAAAACTGGGTAAATTCGCGGGGCGAGGAAGCCAGCGAATGCTCGCTGTCATGTTCGCGAGGCGACGGTGCCAGCGAGGGGGTGGTAGAAACTTCCACTTTTGAAAACACCCAAACTTCGCTGGGGCGAGTGAGGTAGCGAAGCTTCGCTTCGCGAGTGAAATGGTTCGCCTAGCGAACCCGCGATAATTCTATTGGGCGGTTTAAGTCTGAGGCACTTAAATGTGCCATGTTTTTAGTCATTCGCTAGGCGAATGAATCCTTCGCTAGGCGAAGGGTGCTGTGAGTAAAGTGTATAAATAGATTTTTTTACTTTTTGTAAGGGGATCTTTTGCTCATTTTCCATCAGAATTGATAGTTTACAGTATTTTGTTCATCAAAGAGTGTATTTTCGATTGAAGAAGCTGAAGTCGCATCCATTCTCGATTAATCGTCGTGGATGCTCATTCATCTCCTCTCTTTACTTGTCATCCAAGCTACCATGAGAAGTGGTAGCTAAACACTCAATGTTGAGGTTAGATGTAGTTGATTCTGTTTTTATGTATTGCTGTTGATCTATTGTATATGAACAAAGTCTTTGATCAATATAGATGAAGTTGTTTTCTCTTAATGCTTTATGTTTGATTTGTTTTACTCTAGACATAGATTCCACAAATCTTGACCTAACAATTTCATCTCTTAAAAACCAAACTCTAGACATAGATTTGGGATTTGCTATTCGCAATGTATTGATCTTAATGATCGTTGCTTAGATTGGTAGCGTGAGACATCATCTAACGGTCTAAACAACGGTACTCACGATTTCGCTTTAGACATAAACGTAGTCGGGAGGATACGCGGTTATATTGGTCGGAAACCGAGTTCATATGCTGGATTAATCGTTTATACATGGAAAGGATTAGCGAAACCTAACCTAACATGCTTTTATAAAACCTTTTACAAAAATCTTTGTCATAACTTAATCTTTGCTACAAGTGAATGATAACACCAATTGAAACTTTTGAAACCATTAACTTAGAATATTGCAACTATTGAACGGCAGGCATCAAATATCCGACAATCCCTGTGGATACGATAACAAAAACCCACACTATTATTCTTCTAACAAAATGGCCCCGTTGCCGGGGAGGTCGGGGTTGGTAACCTTGATTTCCCGCGTAATTTGCTTCCTCCTCAACGGGAGGACAATAACCAGTCGAATGGTCACCTCGACATAATTCACACACTAACACTTGCACATTTTTACTTGAAGATTCATGCATCTCTTTGAATTGTTGCGGCAGCTTAGACATTTGCTTCGTTAACAACTCAACCTGTTGTGATAACAATTTGTTTTGCGCAAGGATAGCATCGCTTGTTCCTAATTCCAACACTCCCGGAGTTTGTTGAGCAGGTCCACGGTTGTGACTACCTTGATGATCGTTCAAGGCCATTTTATCAATTATAGCTGTGGCTTCCGCTGCAGTTTTGTTTAACAAAGAACTACCGGCGGTGGCATCCAACAAGGTTTTGTGTACAAGTTGCAGCCCATTTCTAAAGATATGTATTTGAGACAATTCATCAAAACCATGGCCTTTTCACTTTTGTAACATTGATTTGAACCTCTCCCAAGCTTCGTTGAGAGATTCATTAGCTCCTTGTGTGAATACCGCGATGGCGCTCTTTGCTTCCATAAACCGAGTGTGAGGGAAGAATCTCTCCAAAAATTTCTCTTCCAAAGCATTCCAATCCGTCATTATGGCAGTTGACCGATCAAGGTACCATTCCTTTGCCTTCCCAATGAGGGAATGCGGGAATAATCTCTTGAACAGAGACTCCTCTTCTGCTTCCGGTGCACCAGTCGCTCCCGCTATTTCATAAAATTTTGTCAAATGGGTGAAAGGATCTTCATGATCCATACCCGTAAATGGACTTTGATATAAAAGTTGAAGAATTCCGGTCTTCATTTCAGCGTGACGACCATTGTGTGCATGGCGAGCGAACTGAGCATTGTGTCTCGGACTATTTGTACATGGCCTAGAAGTAGGTGGTGGTGGTGGTGGTGGATCTCCCTCCATAACTGGAAGTATTTGTGGAAATGGTGGTGGTGTAGAAGTACTTTCCTCTTGTTCTCGCCTCTGTTTCGCAAGCTGCCTCCTTCTTCTAGTTCGGCTATTGATTCTACGAGCGGTTCTTTTAATCTCAGGATCGAAAAGAAGTTGGTCCGCCGGTAGTTTCCCTCGCATAAACTAAGTCTGCACACTAAACAAACAGATTAACAAGTTCAAGATAAAGTGGTAACAGCTTACAATAACTCAACTATCGCAATGCTTGCAATATCAACTAACAATCCCCGGCAACGGCGCCATTTTGTTAGAAGAATAATAGTGTGGGTTTTTGTTATCGTATCCACAGGGATTGTCGGATATTTGATGCCTGTCGTTCAATAGTTGCGATATTCTCAGTCTATAAGATTATTTCTAAAATTCTTGCAAATAGACTTAAGAAGAAAATTGGTGGCATTGTTTCAAATACACAAACGGCGTTCTTGGAAGGAAGAAACATTTTAGATGGGGTATTGGTTTTAAATGAGATCCTGGATTTTGCTAAGAGATCTAAAAAGGAGTTAATGATCTTCAAAGTGGATTTTGCTAAAGCGTATGATTGTGTTCATTGGGATTATCTTCGAGAAGTGATGAAACATATGGGATTTGGAATTAGGTGGATGAGATGGATGGACTTTGGAGTTTTTAATAGTTTTTCTCTGGTTTTAGTCAATGGGAGCCCATCTCAAGATTATAGAGTGACGAGGGGTCTTAAGCAAGGAGACCCTTTAGCTCCTTTCCTATTCTGTCTGGCAGCAGAGGGGTTGGAAATCATTATGAGGCGAGCTGTTGCGAATGGTTTTTTTTTCAGAATTTAAGCTCAATCCTAAGATTGGTTTTCACATGTTGCAATTTGCTGATGATTCGGTTTTAATTGGTGATGGTTCGTGGAAGAATATCTTAGCCTTCAATGCTATTTTGAAAGCTTTTCAGCTCACTTCAGGTTTGGACATCAATTTCAGTAAGAGTGCGTTGATTTGTGTTGGGTTGGATGATTTCAAGATCAGATCTGCAGAGATATTCCTATCTTGTAAAGTTTCTTCTCCTCAATTTTCGTTTCTTGGGATATTAGTAGGAGGTAATCATAGATTAATCTCGTTTTGGAAACCGGTGATTGATATTATGCGTGCTAGATTAAATACGTGGAGGAGTAGGTACTTATCAATGGGAGGTCGAGTCACCCTAATTAATTCCGTCTTAAGTAATCTGCCAATCCATTACATGTCTTTTTATAGAATGCCACTTAAGGTGGTTAGCATTCTCAAGTCTATTCAAAGATCTTTTTTGTGGAATGGGGTAGAGAATAAAAAAGGGATCTCTTGGATAAGTTGGCAAATGGTTTGTAAGAGTAGAGACTTGGGTGGTTTAGGTGTGAAAGATTTAAAGTTATTCAATTTGGCTTTGTTTCTTAAGTGGGCTTGGAGGATTTTAGACAATAAACTCACAATTTGGAGGGATTTGATTAACTATAGATATCCTATGTGCTGTTTTGATTTTTTTAACAGGGAGATGTCTAGTTTGCAGGTGGCTCCATCGTTATGGTTTGTAGATATTTTGCAGTCCTTGAATGTAGTGGGAGAAGATAGGTTGGTTGATTTAATTTCATACGATCTTGGAGAAGGGATGAGAGTGGATTTTTGGAGGTCGAAGTGGGTTGTGGATGAACCACTGTGCAGAAGATTTCCTGCTCTATACGCATTAACAGACACAGAATTTAGCTCAGTTAATAGTAATGGTTATTGGGAGGGAGAGGTTTGGAATTGGGATATCAAGGGTGATGTAGCAGAAAGTCAGGAAATGGAGCGGGTTCAGCTGGTGGAACTATATTCGATCTTGGCTTCCACTTCCATAATCAAGAATGTCAAGGATACCATTAAATGGTTGCTGGAGGATAATTATACTTATTCTGTTTCATCTATGTATGTCTTTTTGCAGGAAATTATGGAAGATAATGCAATACAGTTAGGAGTTGAAATGAAAGCGACATTGAAGTTAGTTTGGCTAGCGCAAGTACCGTTTAAACTGAAAGTGTTTGGGTGGAGAATGCTCCATAGGCGAATTCCAACGAGAGATAATTTGTATCGTAGAGGAATTGTTTCTAATAGTTATGAGACGTCATGCCCTTTTTGCTTCCTCGATATGGAGTCGGCTGAACATGTTCTGTTTCTATGTGGAAAATCTATTATGGTGTGGAATTTTGCTTGTAAATGGTTGGGGATACCGTGTATATTAGTAGGAAATATGGTTTCTCATTTAACATGTTGGATACAGGGTTGTGTCGATAGAGGGGTGTCGGTTAGAATAACAGTTGGGTTATGGTTATCAATTTCTTGGATCCTGTGGTTATGTCGTAACAATATTATTTTTAGGGAGGAATTGTGGGATTTTGATAGGATTTCAAATCGTATTTTTAATTATACTTGGTGGTGGATAGGTAGGAGTCACAAAAGTTCTTATTTTTGTAATTACTTCACTTGGGTTAATTCTCCGAGTGATTTTTGTAGCCGGTGATATTTAAGCAGGCTTTAGTTGTATACGGGTTGGAGTACCCCTTTGTACTCCAGTTTATACGAATTTTGAGCTTATTAAAAAAAAATATAATTTGAATTTTGTAAAATTATAAATAGTTTCCTTTGTGTTTTTCATTTAGATGTAGTTTATTTATTATTATTCTTTATTTATGCGACATTTTTTTAAGTAAAATGGCTAAGCCCAAGAGATAAATTAATGGATGATCGGTGAATTAGCAGGTTTACTAATTTTTCAACCTAGTAATATCGGCGATTATCGAAATATCGATATCGAGGATTACATTATATTCTAGAGTTCGCTTAAACCTTAGTTGAAAAAATGGTATTTAGGGGTTTTGATTTTAATTGTGGTGCCGTTTATTTACGGTGGATGTATTTGTAAAAGTGATACATGAAGATCTTTAACGGGTATACAAAGAATCATCACCTTCTGAAGGCTTTGATCATGGAATGGTATATCACAAAAGAAGCTATTGAGTTTTAAATAAAGTATTAGTCAAAAGCGAAGTCTTTAGAAATTTTCGAGTCTCGTCGTGATGGTAGCACTACTACAAAACGCACATACAACAACCCCAGGTTTACAACGGCTAGCCTATACACCGTTGTAATAGATATTCTCATTTTTTTAGTCTCATTAGAAGACTTTTAATGACGGTTAATATTCCAACCGTGGCGAAATGCGAGACCTTTCACCACAGGTATTTAAAAAACCGTCATTATAGGTAGCGTCTGGTCATGAGTTCAATTCCCAGCACCAACATTTATGGTTTTTTTACATATTTATTCAAAATGTCCACAACCTTTCACCACGGGTATTTGCAAAACTGTCATTATAGCCTATAGTTTAGTTTTAGGTCTTGTTCTTCGAAAAATAGATTTTAGGGAAAATCGTATCCTTTTTGAGATCTGTTTCATGCATTTGAAGCAGAAAAATCATGCCGTCATTAGTCCTGTATTTTAGAAGAGTTACGAGATTTCACCCTCAAAACCCCAAATTCATCTTTTTTCTATTTTTAATGATTTTTTTACTGTTTTCATATTCTCAAAAAAATCCAAATGAATTCTCAAAATTCTTATTTTACCTAATTAGATTAAATTTCGTGGTTTTAAATTCTTCTGAATTTATTTTTATAATGTTACTTCTTTCATATTTTTTCAAAATGTTGTTAGACCTTTCACCACGGGTATTTAAACCAAATGTCATTATAGGTAGCATTTTTTTAACTATTTTTTTCAAAATGCTGACAGACCTTTCACCACGGGTAATTTAAACCAACCGTCATTATAGGTGTCATAGGTTTAAGTTCCAGCACCAACATTTTTGGTTTTTTACTTATTTTTTCAAGTCTCGTTACCAACATTATAGGTGGCGCATATATTGAGTTTAGTCACTATCCTTAAACAAATCTTGGACGTCCAATTAGTGATTATGAACGGCCAAGACACTACTATTAGTGATCCGCGTGAAACCTAAAACTTAGACGAAGCATGGACTACATCTTCTACCTCCAAAAATCATCTTTCATCTACGGTACTATATTTCTCCACTAAACCAAAATTCAGAACAAATTTCAGAACTGGAGTTAGCATTGTTAGTTGTTGATGTTCTTTTTTAATTATTGTTGTTCTTGTTGTTCTTTTTTATTATTGTTGTTCTTTTTTATTAAAGTTGTTCTTGTTGTTATTATTGTTATTGTTGTTGTTCTTGTTCTTGTTCTTGTTCTTGTTCTTGTTGTTGTTGTTCTTCTTCTTCTTCTTCTTCTTGTTATTGTTGTCATTGTTATTGTTGTTGTTGTTATTATTCTTATTGTTTTGTTATGTTCTTGTTGTTCTTGCTGTTGTTCTTGTTCTAATCCTGCATTTTATTTTATTTTATTAAAAGACATACAATAACGGGTATTTAAAATAGCCGTCATTATAGATAGTATACAACAACGTTCTTTAAAATAACCGTCATTATAGGTAGTTCTAATGCTGCATTTTTTTATTTTATAAAAACACATACAACAACGGGTATTTAATATAACCATCATTATAGGTAGCGTGCTTTTCAATTTATTACAACGTTTACAGGGCCGTGACTGTAAGTATCATATATACAACGAAACTCTACATAACAACGCTCGCGCCCGCGTCATTATATATCTTTCCCATCCGTTGTTAAATGAGTTTTTCGTAGTAGTGTAGAGGTACTCAAGGTTTAAATGTTAAGACTTTTGGCTGTGATGTAGTTCTTCAAGCACATTTATATATATTGAATAACATGGATGACGTTCAACCTTACTTTACCTTTCACAAAAGTCTAATAAAGGAAAAATTCTTCCAGACGAATGAAAGATGGTAGTTGACAGAGCTTAATAAAACTTTCACAACTTTGTTTAATCAAAGTGTTTCTAAATAGAGTAGTGCATGCGAGACAATTAAATAATTGTCATGTATGCCTAAGTTTAATGTAATCACTTGAAGTGCAAACGACTTTACTATATTATATATATATATATATATATATATATATATATATATATATATATATATATATATATATATAGAGAGAGAGAGAGAGAGAGATTGTTTTCTTCTTCTGAAATAGTAATGACAAGGCAGTATCGTTTTAAACATGATATTGGTGGTAGCATTGGTGTCATGGAACAGTCCATTTAAAAAAAATACTTGGCGGGAGCACCATTTATCATTAAATTTATTAGACTCTAGTACCGAAATGACCAAATAAGGAAATAGATAGAGTAACTAGTTTTATATTTTAAATGTTTAGAAAATTAAAATGGTCTTTTTTTTTTAATGAAATTTCTTGATTTTTCTTGACTAATCAAAAAATAAAATTAACAAGCTAATTTTTAATATTTTCAAAATAAAATTAGAATGGTAATATTTTAATTCTTTTTTGTAATTCGTTTAATATTGATATTAGTCTACTTATATACTTTTTTATGGCCAACATTATTTAATTAGTTATGCTCAGAAAGGACATACATTTTTAATAGTAATTGTTTTATTTGAGAATATATTAGTTTATTATTCATTAATTGAATATACATTACTTTAATAACCTCATTGAATAAAAAAATTATTTGATAGAAATCTTAACAAATAATATTAAAAATAATTCCTTTTGACCGAAAATATAATGATATGGTATCTGTTTTGAATGCATTGATTTGAACATAATTAAAAACTAGGGTATACTATTTATTAAAAAGTTTCGGATGGTGGATAAACAGCAATAAATGTAAGTTAATCCATTTACTTCATCCCCTTGATATATATACATACAAAATGACAAACGACACCATTACAAGAATTTAGTCTTCATCAATAATCACATAAAGTGAGTGGAACTACTTTTGAATATAAAAACTATATCTCTTCCTTTTTCTTTATTCATTATCAATTTTTCAAATCATGCAAAATTTTCTTTTCTTTCTATCTTCTAATTTTGTGACATTTTTTTTCTTATCCTATCACCCTCAAATCGATAGGTAATTTGTCTTATAATTTCCCTTCATTTTTCAAAACTTTCAAAAAAAAATTACATATTTAATTAATTGTTCATACAAATTATTTATGTGTATTAGTGTTGAAAAAATCCCAAAATGGATATTAGTTATAGAATGAGTCTTAAAAGAGATTATATAGATTGATATTATTTTTTACATTTTTATGGGGTTTGGAAATACTTCATATAATCCTTATAATACTTTTTTTTTTAAACCTTATAATACTTGTTCTTTGTGGTCTACTCATTTTTGTATATTATATCATTATCTTATCCATTTGAAAAACCAGTTAACTATTTCATTGATAGACTATGAAATTGAGCGTTTAATGATTTTTTGAAATTAACAAATATTTAAAAATTATGTTGATAAAATTTTAATATTTTTATGATTATCTTTTCTCAGGTGTTCTAGAGATAGTTGCTGCTAAGATTTCGACGACAAGGTAGGAATATTGTGTGTATTTAATCACAAATTATTTTATCAAATATATATATTCATGTGATAAGTGTGTATATATATATATATATATATATATATATATATATATATATATATATATATATATATATATATTTATTACATTTTATTTAAAATTTAAATAAAAATATTTACATGTAAAAAGTAACTTGTTTCCGTTAAATATTAAAGCTAAAATGAATTTATAATGATATAGGATGTATGCAGATATAACAAAGACATAGGCTCTGGTTTTCTTGAACATAATTTGAAGATAATCTTCACTATCCTTTTTATGACTTTTTATTTCTTTGTTTTTATTTAATTTATTTTGAAAATAATACTTGAAATACATGCATCAACTATAAAATATTTAGAGGTATTTTAAAGATTCATTTATTTACACATAGGAATGACTTCTTCATGAACTGCATTAGATAGTATAGCATATTATATTGTTGTAGTTAAATTATTTCAATCAAGTTGCATAAATTAATGTGTCAAAAACTCTTTACCTAGTTTATATATTTTAAATAAATTACATTTACCAAAATATATCTAATTATTTTTTCTAATAGCTTTTTATTTCAATAACTCAAAAAATTATTGTTAATTATTGCAATGGTGGAAAACAATTTAAGTAATTTTCCAGTAGTATTTATTAAAAATTATAGTTCATAAATAGTCAAATGCTTATGTTTTTGATTTTTGGTTTTTAATATTGTTGGTGATGTCTAATACTAATATTATGTATATTATAATTTGAATTAGAAGATGGATCAACTAAAAAATTCATGGAATCTAGAACCGTGCAAAAGTTTGGGCATAGCTAAAAAATTCTATGAATTTGAACTGGATGATGAGTTAGATTGTGATTATTCGAATATTATGAGGCCCTTATCACCTGAAACGGATGTGCCTGATCCATTTTTTTTTAATAGGCAAAAAATTCAATTATAGGATACTAAGGGGTATCTGATCCCAACTACAAATCCAACCTTGGACTCGCCTTACAAAAAATCTATCGGCGATTTGATCCAGTCGTAATAATTACAAGTAAAATTAAGTTTTCTTCCAATCCACCTCCAAGCTAGAATGACTATGTTATGGACTATAGTATCTTCACACCAAAATTCATCAGAGAACACAATACTATTCCTAACGCTCCACAAGCGCCAACAGATGATAAGCCATAAACCAACTGCATTTTTTATGGCAACGACAGCCGAATGTAAAGAAGAAGTCCAACACCTTAAATGATTATCCACAGAACCGTTCAAAGAAACCACCACCCCGATCCAATCAAGAATTTTCTTCCATGCAACTAAAGATTTGGGACAGTAAAATAATAGATGAGTGACATTTTCTTCAACCTGAAAACATAGGGGGCAGACTTTTTCATGAGGAGACGCAATAATGCCACGTGCACATAAGTTGTCCCGAGATGGAAGTCGATTGTGAATTAGACGCCAACCAAACACCATCGTCTTAATAGGAGAGGAAGCCTTCCAAATAAGATTAAAAGCTGCCACGGACTCGGTCGAAAGGTTAAGTGTTAGTAATTTCCTTTCAATCAAAAACTCGTATGCCGAATGAACCGAGAAATCCCCAGCCGAATTAAGCTTCCATGTTAACCTGTCATGCCAGTCCCTATGCAAAGTATGCTCCTGAAGAAGTAGCCATACGTTTTCCTCCTGCTGCAGTAGAACCGAACTGCCCTGACCCGATTTAAATCAATATTCCAATGCCAAACGTCACCATTCCAATTACCATTATCAGCTACCGTGCTTCTCTTATTTAAAGCAGCGTTGTATAATTCAGGGAACAAGGAAACGAAGGTCTCGCTGCCACACCAGGATGACAGCCAACAAGAGGTCGAATGTCCATTACCAGTCAACGAGATGATATGTCTATAGATTGAATCATTTCCATAATCAAGTGAGAAAGCAACAATGTCACGCCACCACGAGGAGGGTTTGACAGACCCACATTCTGTAGCGCCACGCACCAAGGACGAAGAAAATTTCCCGTATCTCGCCTGCATAATATCAGACCATATGTGTTGTATAGGAGATAAAAATTTCCAAACCCATTTAACTAGCAGAGCCTCATTCAAACATTAAATGTCCATGATATCCAAACCACCTGCTTCCCTTGGTTTACACATCGTAGCCCATGGAATCCAAGCAATACCCTTCTTTAAAGGAGAACCATTCCACATAAAATTTCTTTGAAGTGCTGTTAACATATTGGTGACCTTTTTCGGCATTCTACAAAATGACATATAATGGACTGGTAGATTTGTTAGAACAGATTTTATGAGTGTGATTCTGCCTCCCATCGATAACAGCCGCCCGTTCCATGATGCTAACCTGGCTTGAACCTTATCTAACACCGATTTCCAAAATGAAATCAATTTATGGTTACCGCCAATCTGAATTCCGAGAAAATTGAACGGACAATTTTGAATTCTACAAGATAGAAAACTTTCTGCCGCCTTTAAAAACAATTCTTCCACACCAATCCCAATAAGGCTGCTCTTGTTGAAGTTGATTTCTAAACCCGACATTAATTGGAACCCTCTCAGAATCACTTTGAAAGCCCAAATATTACTCCAAGTAGCTTCGCCGACAATTACCGTATCGTCTGCGTATTGAAGCAGGTTCATTGTGTTCTTCTGATTTATCTTAAATCCTTGGAATATACCAACTTCCTCTGCTTTTTTCATCATAGAAGCTAATCCTTCAGCAGCAATAACGAAAAGGTATAGAGATAGTGGATCTCCTTGTCGGAGACCACGAGAAACTTTGAAGTCGCGTGAAGGGCTTCCGTTCACTAGCACGAACATAAAACTGTTGAATGTCGTACCTTCGATCCAACCCAAAAACTTACTACCAAAACCCATAACCTTCATGACCTGTCTAATGTATGACCACTCGGTACAATCATACGCCTTCGTGAAATCAACTTTAAGGCATAAACTCTTGAGTTTACTTCTTCTTGAATAATCGACCACCTCGTTCAAAGATAGAACTCCATCAAGTAAATTCCTCCCAGCAATAAAAGTTGTTTGAGATGAAGATATGATGCCATTCAACACTCTCTTTACCCTGCCAGCCAAGAGTTTGGCAATCACCTTATAAACACTACCCACGAGACAGATTGGTCTGTAGTCATCAAGGTTTTTAGGGTTTTCAATTTTTGGAAGAAGGGCCAGAAAAGAAGAGGAAAGTACCTTCGGGAGTTTAGCTTCGATGAAAAACTCATTTATACATGCAGTGAAATCGTGACCTACAATGTCCCAGCATTTTTGGAAAAACTCCAGGTTGAATCCGTCTGGACCCGGGCTTCTGTCACCTTTACACTGAAAAACTGCCTCTCTAATCTCAGAGTTCACAAAACCTTCTTCTAAAGAATTCCTCTCCATCTCCGTTAGAAACTTGAAATGTTCAGGATTCACACACATCAAAGGTTTATTGGTTGAAGTTAATCTTTTTTCAAAATGATCCGCAACTGCTCCTTTCACACCAGTAACGTCTTCGACAACCAAATCATCCACCATCACCTTATTAATTGTATTCATCAGATTACGGTGTCGAATAACCGAGTGAAAATAACTTGTGTTCCTATCACCATCTTCAATCCATCTTGTAGCAGCCTTCTGTTGAAGTAAACTTTCTTTGATCCTTAAACACTTCCATAACTCATCTTCCGCTTTCTTATAGTTCATAGCAGCCTGGTCAATCATAATATCCTCATTCTCTGCCAGCATATCTTCTGCATTGTTTAGGATCACAGTGTTCTCCTCAATGTTGGTATCTATCCATCCAAATATATTTCTATTCCACCATCTAAGTTTTGACCTTAATGCCTGTAGTTTCTTGGTCAATACGTAACTACTACTGCCTTGAAATTCAAAGGATTCCCAAGTCTGCTTAATGAACTGCATAAAGTGGGGATGTTGAAACAAGCATCGTAGCATTCTAAATGGCTTAGGGCCCCAATCTATATTCCTCATTGATAGCCAAATAGATCTATGGTCGGAGATATCACGCGACCCAACCTTTTGGCATGCCGTGTTCCAGCCATTCAGCAAGCCAAATGAAATCAGAAATCGATCAATTCTGAATCATTGGTAAATTTGTTCCTGTGATGCTTAAACCTATTGATCCATTAAATAGGACGCAAATTGATCGCACAAACTCTCTTAATAAAGTAAACTGCAGAGTTAAAGATTGTTATATTTCAACTCCAAAATGTAACAGAATCGACGTTGACCCTTTTTCACCTGAGGAATTTCCATCTCCAGCTATCAGTTTAACTGCTCCCTCTAATGTTGTAAATACAAAAAGGTTCTCAGCTGAAATTTCATGCCCAACAGAATATACAAGAGTCTTTCAACCAGATGTGTGTTTATCATTGCTTGATTGAAATATTAAATTTAAATTCTCTGAATATTGTGCAACATTTAACTAAAGATTTGTAGGTTTATCGTCATTTAATCAAAACACAACCCAACATGTGTTGTCTTGCAATAACAAAAATTCTATATCACGTCCTTCTAAAATTGTCAGGCATATGCAGGTAAAACAGTTTAAATTTTAATTAATTTAATATATTTTTGTTTTAAAGTACATATGATAATTTTTTTTTTACTAAGCAAAATGTATTCAAACGGATACAAAAGGGTATCCGAACCCAACTACAAAATCAACTATGGATCCACCGTTATAAAAAATCTATCAATGATTTGATCCAATTGTAATAATTACATGTAAAATTAGATCTTTTCCCAATCCATCTCCAAGTTATAATCACAATGTTGTGATACACGGTTTCGTCGTTCCACAACTCGTCTTTAAACATAATTCTATTTCTAACATTCCACATACACCAGCAAATAATAAGCCATATTCCGACCGCATTTTGAATTGAAACACCCAAACAATGTAGCGAAGATGTCCAATTGTAATGGAAGAAATTAAGTAAATTTATATTTGAATGATATGTTATGTATGTACTAATATATAGGATGTTTGCAGGATTATAATTGATATGGAGATGAATTGTCATTCAAAGTACAAAATGCTTTAAGGAATTTATGTTCGTAGTATAATGTGCAATTGGTAAACTCGGTGAAGGGGGAGAATATTTATATTTTAGAAGGGTTTTAAGCTTTGGCCAACATGTTAATTTGATGAATTTTGGGTTTTGTTTCTTAATAGTTAAATTTGAATAAATTTATTTTAGTTTATTTTATTTGATGGAATTAATTGCATTATGTTTAACAAATTTTTATGCCTCAATGTTGTAGTCATTATTGAATGACGAATACTTTCCTTAAATGTTATTTTTATACACACTAATCTCTATAGAGTTGTGAAAGAGTTCTAATATAATTAATTTTTTTAAATAAATAAATAAATTTAATGATAAATTAATAGTTTATTACAATTAGAATATTTAAAAAATTAAATTATAATAAGAATGAAAAAATATAAATTAATTTAAAATTTTAAAAATTATATATAATTTTTAAAAAATTTAAAAATCATATATAATTTTCTTTCATTGGTTAATAATTTTCTTTCATTGGCTAATAATTTTCTTTCATTGGCTAATTTTTGTTTTAAGTGTGTGTGTGTGTGTGTTATATATCAAACGTGGTTTTGTATGATTTCATTTGTTGGTAAACCATATAAGTAACATGGGTTTCAAGGAATAATACATGTGTAAAAATGGATGACATTGCGTGAGAGAGGGAAGTAGAAAAAGAAGATGAATCTTAGGTCGACAATGTTTTTCAATAAGACTTATAATATTTCAAAATTGTTAAACATGAATCAATTTAAAGACGAATCTTATGTATTTTTTATATTTAACTAAGTATGAGTCGATCTTCTTGTTCCATGCCTTAGGTGTTTGCTTGAGACCATAGAGCGCTTTGGGCAATTTGTATACTTTACTTGCTTCCTCCAGAACCACAAACGCAACAGGTTGTGTGACGATATACCTCATCATCTATAGGTCAATTCAAAAATGCCGATCTCACATCTAAGTAAAATGTTGACCAACCTTGATTGCCTGGCAAAGCCACCACTAGTCGAATAGTTTCCAATCTTTAGACAGGTGCAAATACTTCTGAGTAGTCGAGTACTGCTCTCTAGAGAAATCCTTGAGCTACCAATCTCGTCTTATGCCTTCCTATCGACCCATCAACATTGTGCTTCAACTTGAACACCCACTTTACTTCAAAAGCTTTTGTATGAGCTAGAAATTCAACCAACTCCCATGTGTTGCTTCTTTCAATTTCTTGTAACTCTTCGACCATAACAGACTTCCATTGTTTATCTTTGAAGACTTCGCTATAGTTGACTGGTTTAGCACCTGCAAGTAAAACAAAATGAACTAGTTCCCCATCTATTGTGACTTCATCATCACCAACCACTTCATAGTCTTGAAGTCTTGCTGGACAAGCTCTAGTTCGTTGAGGTCTCTGACTTGTGTCAGACATATCCTCTTCGACTTTGACTGTGTCGAGAGTGTCAGCAAAAGCTTCGACTTCTTCTTGGACTGGAGTATCAACAATGTCTTCGACTTCGACGTCATAACTTGCTTCATCAAAATCATATCTCATCAGTGGCTTGTCGATTCATTACTAGCATTCCAATCCCAGGCAGAATTTTCATCCATCACAATGTCACGACTCATCACAATCTTCTGATTAATTGGATTGAACAACCTGTATGCTCCAGTCTTATGATATCCTACTAGAATCATAGGTTCACTCTTATCATCAAGCTTCCTTCTCCTAGCATCAGGAATATGCTTGTAGGAAATAGAGCCAAACACCTTCAGATGACTCACTGATGGTCATTTGCCACTCCACACTTCTTCAGAAACCTTGTTCTTCAGCTTATTGGTAGGGTACCTATTCAGAATATAAACAGCAGCCGAAACAGCTTCACCCCATAATGATTGTGGCAAATTCTTCTGCTTTAGCATGCATCTGGTCATGTACAATATGGTTCTGCTTCTTCATTCTGCTATTCCATTAAGTTGGGGAGTATAAGGAGAAGTTATCATATGATCAATACCATGTTCTGAAAAAAAAGCTTCAAATATCTTGGATGTGTATTCACCACCTCCATCTATTCGCAGAACTTTAATTTTCTTTTCACCTTGGTTTTCGACAAGTATCATGAATCTCTTAAAGATTTCAAATACTTCTTCAATTCGTTTGATCACATAAATCCAGAGCTTTCGACTGTACTTATCGACAAATGAAACGAAATACATGTTTCCACCAATGGTATGCTCTTCATTTACCTACATGAATGTTAAGCCTAAATCCATTTCTGGCATCTAGATCCAACAGATATTACTATAGCATCAATATCACACAAATGAGTAATTTATATACAAAGCCAATGATCAAAATACGTACACACGGTTAACCCTTTTTTACAAGCATTCAACTAATTTGCCAAATGAATGTGAACATCGTTCTTCATCGCTATTCTCACGCACCCTCACGATAACGTTTGTCAAGCACTATCGCGGTCTCTTATTGCATTAATTACTAGAAGCTATTCAAATTAACAGTCAACACAATGCTAAAAAGCTGAGATGCAAATGCATATCAAATCACAAACCCATGTCAAAAGCTTGCTCAATAATACAGGAAAATCTAAGACCACGGATTTGACATAGGTTTTCTCAAGACCAACAAATAAGCAATCAAAGACAACCAATAATAGAGAATCAAAACTAGTTCACAAACATAGATTTGAAGAAATACATAAGGTATCAAGAGATTACATCCAAACCCAACAAGAGATTGAAGATCCTACCTTGTCTCCCTTGAAAATGAAGAGATGTAAAGTTTCTCTGCTGAAAAATATCTATCTATTACAAGTTATATTCATTATATTCTAAAAATGCTGAAAAGTTACTTATATAGTACAATCATGATTTTCCCAGTTCGCAAAGCGAACGTTTTATTCGCATAGCGAGTGTCAAAAATAGGCACCTGAGGTGCCTCTGAAAGTTAAACCGCCACAGAATTTCTTCATGAGTTTGCAATGTGAAGGATCATTCGCAAAGTGAACACTCGCTTTCAAGTTTGCAAAGCGAACTTTAGTGCCTTTTTCCTCTGCTATAATTTTGGGAACATTCGCTGGGACTTCGCCAACCTTCGCAAAGAGAACCTTCGCTACCTAGTTCGCAAAGCAAACTTCTTGAAGTTTTCCCCTTAACTTTGACAGCTTGTATTATTTCTTGTGTCTTACAACTTTGATCAATTAGTACCTTTTTCTGCACAATAACACACATATTACAAGCACCAAAGATATATTCTCAATGTTAGAAGAACAACAACAATCATGAGTAAAACTAATGAAAACATGTGAATTGAGTGGAAAAAGTGCAAAGAAAGATATTTCATTTTTAGGTAAAATCTGCACCTAACAGTGACCCCACTTTTCACAGTTACAGCACTACACATCTTTTTTCTCTACTTAGTCTTTCTGATAGGAATTTCCTTCTCCTCTTCAAGGATTCAGATGTTCTATCATTGATCTTATTCTTGTGAGGATTCGACCAAGACTTCTTGCCATGAGTCTTGTCGATTTTGCCTTGGAACTTGTTGAAACCACCATTCTTCTTCCACTATTTAGCCTGTAGGGCTTTTATCGAGTCTTGAACTCTTTTCCTTTCGACAATCCTAATCTCACGCGTTTCCAACGAACCAACCAAATCTTCCAGTTTTAGGGTTTCAAGATTGTTGGATTCTTGAATAGTTACGATAACGTGATCAAAGTGAGAGTTCAACGTATGCATCACCTTCTCAACTATCATCTTATTAGTTAGGGTTTCACCACAACCTTTCATGAGATGAACGAGTTTTCTGCACCTTCGACACATAGCCTGCAATCTTTTCATCTTCTCCCATTGACAACAATTCATATTGTCGTCGTAAAGTTTGCAACTTGACAACCTTAACTTTCTCGCCTCTTTCATAGTACTTGACAAGAATATCCCACGCCTCCTTCGCCGATTCCGCATGAGCGATTTTGTCAAAATTAGCCGCATCAACCGCCGATTGGATGTAGAACGCCGCCTTGCAATGCTTCTTCTTGGCCTCCTTGTGAGCGGTTCTCTGTGCGTCTGTTGCATCTTCACCAAGCACAAGAATGCCATTAGTAACCACTTCTAGGGTTTCACGAAAGTCAAATAATGATCGCATTTGTTTTCTCCATTGGAGCCAATTCTTGCCGTCAAGAGTTGGAAGGGAGTTTGATAAATTTCTGTTACCATTCATCTTTGCAGCGATTGATCAACAATAACCCACAATCTTGAAAACACGATATCTGACGTGTGATTCTTGAAAACACGATCACGAGCTCTAGATACCAATTTGTTAGTGCATGAGACAGTTTTAGTGAGGAGAGAAAGAGAGAGAATAAAGAAACATGGGTTGATATTATTGAATAAATAAAACTGAATTACAAAGTGTCTATTTATACACTTAAGTGACTTGACTAAAATAAAAAACAAAATAACAAACCTTAAACCCTCATTCGCTTTGGACTTAAGTCACATCAGACAACTTGAATTATATTTAATATCTCAACATAGCCAACATAACTTAATTAATTACGCTGAGAAAGGACATACATTTCAAGTATTATTTTAATTATTTGAAAATATATTAGTTTAATAATCATGTCAAATTGGATGTACATTACTTTAATAATTTTATTATAGTAAAACAATCTAAGTATTATTTATATTAAATTTGTTTTTTGAAAAATAAAAAATAAATGTTAATAAATGGAGGCAGACAAGATAACTAATCTTACATTATTATTTATTCTTCATAGATAGTCCGTAAATTATTATCTTTTTATTTTTAATTTTTTATTTAGTTATTGAATCAAAAGATGGATCATCAGAAAAACGCATAGAATCAAGAATAGTGTAGCAATTTTGATATAAATGAAATTTATCAAAATTTTGAAGGAGATGATGAGTTATATTCAGATTATTAAGATATTATGAAGTCATTTTCAACCGAAATGAAATCCATGTTGCGGATCCATTCGTAGTCATTGGAAAATTTGATCTAATGGTTCTTAAACTATTGTTTGTTTCATAGATTTTATTGTTTCAGATAAAGTAGAGTTCTAAAACTTTATTTGTTTCATAGATTTTATTGTTTCTCCTAAATTCATAAAGCATGAAACAACATGGTTAAAGAATTTTGACATAAATAAAACGCATCTTAAATTTAAAATGGAAGGTGATTTACATTTAAAAATGTGATATTGAAATACACTTTTCAACAATAATTTATGAGTCAAGTCACTAGTAAAATTCGAGCTCGTCAATTATTATATTACAACATTTAGGCTTGTTTGGGGCATAAAATAAGTGATAGAATATAATACAATTGAGTGTTAGATAACAAAAAACTATATAATAATTTAATTCTGACATTTTTTATACAATGTCTCTCTATAGTGAATTCTTATTTTAAATTTTATTGGGGTAAAAATTAGTATGATATGATTAAAAAATCAATTACCTATTTATTTCTATTAAATATAATTTAAAATACAAAAAAATATATAATATAATATAATATAATTAACTTTTTTTTTAAATAAATACATAAATATAATGATAAATAACTAGTGTATTATAATTAGAATATTAAAAAAATTAAATTATAATAAAAATAAAAATAAAATATAAATTAATTTAAAATTTTAAAAATTATATATAATTTTCTATCAATGGTTAAAATTTGTTTTAAATATAATATATATATATATATATATATATATATATATATATATATATATATATATATATATATATATATATATATATATATATATATATATAAATATATATAGCTAATCTTCCGTTATTATTTTTTCTTCATAGATAGTCCACTAATTATTATCTTTTTATCTTTAATTTTCAATTTAGTTATTGAATCAAAAGATGGATCTTCAGAAAAATGCATGGAATCAAGAACCGCGTAACAATTTTGATATAAAAGAAATTTGTCAAGACTTTGAAAGGGCTGATGAATGATATTCAGATTATTCAGATATTATGAGTTCATATTCTCACCTGAAACGCATGTTCCAGATCCATTAGTAGTCATTAGAAAATTTGATCTAATGGTGCTTAAACCATTTGATCACACAAAATATCTTAATGAAAAAAAATGTAGAGGTAAAGATAATGGAATCTGCATAGATACTTTTTTACCTAAGAAATTTCCATATTCAATCAGTATAGCTTCACCTTGCGATGAAAAACAAAAAGATTATTTACTGAAATATTAGATCCTAAAGAGTATGCAAGTGTCTCTCAACCAGGTGTGTCTTCATCATCTGTTATTTAAAATTAGAAATTTCAAATTTATTAATATTGTGCAACAACTAACTAAAAATTTGCAGGTTCATTTATTCAAAACACATAGCAACATATATTGTCCAACAACACAAGAAGTTCTAAATCGCATCCATCTAAAGTTGCTAGGCACATGCAGGTAATATAGTTTAGAAATTATTTAAAATTTTTTTTTTATAAGCTATTTGTATTAATGGGAGAAACAGGGATTCTCCAACCCTTACAAAAAACCAAACAAAAGAAGCAGGAAGAAAACACCCCTAAAAGAAATTACAAGAAATTTAAAGGATGATACAACCAATCACAGAAATTACATCTTTTACGACCTATTTCTAACCATCTCCAAGATACAGAAACAATACGGTTAAAAACTTCGTCCCCGTCCCAAACTAGACCGTTGAAAATTATGTTATTCCTCATGTTCCAAATACACCAAGACGAAACAGTCCACAAAAAACAGCTCATATCTCCTTTCCCTTTATGGTAGAGAGCAAGGAACCCTAAAAGAGCATGGCTACTTATATTATCTGCTACAATCGGCTGAACTCCAAACCAGCTGGAAATTTTCAACCACAAAATTTGAATTTTCGGACAATTTAGGAAAAGATGCAAGGCATCCTCATATTCAAGAGAACACAACACCCATGTCTTGTCTTGCGAGGAAGTGATAACGTCCCTAAAGTCAAGGTTGGAACGAGTCGGCAATCTATCGTGAATTAATCTCCAAACAAATATTTGAATCTTCAGAGGAACTTTTGTCTTCCAAACCACTTTCAAAAGCAAAGCCTCCGACTGTTGAAGAAAAGGACCTTGAACAGAATCCGATAAATGTTCGTAAGAATTTTTCACCGAGAACTCCTTGCTTTGATCCAAAAGCCACTCCCATTTGTCCTCCTCAAGATGCATCAGCATACTGCCTTCATTCAAAACCTGCATTAAAGAATTCTGCTCCTGCTCTACAATAGTTCCAGAGTTCCAACAGTTATCCAAGTTCCACTGCCAATGACCATCGTGCCAAGAGCCATAATTTGCAACTAATTCATCTTTTTTCACAGCAGCAGCGTATAGGTTAGGATAAGAAATATCTAGTTGTTGAATACCACACCATTGAGAATTCCAGAAAGGGATATTGCAACCATTACCTATAACTGGTCTTACGCACAAATTGAAATTAATAGAGTCTCCGCTATTTTTGGAGTTGAGGATATCCCTCATCCATAACGACGCGTCTTTAGGGTGGCTGTTCTGATCAGAGTTCATCACCGAAAAACCAAGGTTCCCATAACGACTTACCAAGAAATTACACCATATTTATTACCACCTATAAGAAATTTCAACAACCACTTGGAAAGCAGAGATTTATTGAACAAACCTATGTGTTTTATACCTAGCCCACCCTTGTCTTTGGATTTACATAGAGCACTCCAATTAATCCATGCAATTTTCCTTTTATCCGCCGATCCCGACCACAAGAAGCGACGTTGAATGGCAATAAACTCTTTAATAATTTTTTAGGGAGCCTTGAAAAAAGAAATGTGATGAATCGGTAAGTTTGTAAGAACTGAATTTATCAATGTGACCCTTCCTCCAATAGACATGTTCCTGCCAGCCCATGAATTCAGTCTTTCTTTCAGATAGTCTATTATAGATTTCCAGAACAAAGCTCTTCTTTGATTGCCACCTATAGAGATTCCCAAGAATTTCATAGGAAAAACTCCTGTCTTACAGTAAAGAAAAGAAGCAGCAGCTCTTGAAAATCCTTCGTCAATACCAATTCCAAGCAAACAACTTTTGGAAAAATTGATTCGTAAACCGGATACCATTTCGAAACCTCTTAAAATAGACTTGATAGACCAAAGATTTTGATACCCGCTGTCACAGAATGTCAAGGTATCGTCGGCAAATTGAAGCAAATCGATAGATTCACCATCTGCAAAACCGAAACCAGAAAACAAATGAATTGATGAAGCTCTTTTAATTATAATAGCTAGAGTTTCTGCCACCAAAGTGAAAAGAAACGGAGCAAGCGGGTCGCCCTGCTTCAATCCTCTAGAAGCCTCGAAATCCTTGGAAGGCGATCCATTAATCAAGACAGATACATGACTGTTGCAAATATTTCCTTCTATCCACCTAATCCAATTAGGACCGAAATTCATTTATTTGAGGACGTGAATTATAAACTTCCAATCAACGCAGTCGTATGCTTGAGCGAAGTCTACCTTAAATAAAATGCAAGACTTCCTATCCCTCCTAGCCATATCAATAACCTCACTGGCTAACAAAACACCATCCAAAAAATTTCTACCGGGTATGAACGCCGTCTGAATCGGTGAGACCAACTTGGATATCTCAGTAGTTATTCTAGTAGCCATAAGTTTGGAAATAACTTTAGAGACACGGCTCACCAAAGAGATAGGTCTATAATCTCCAAAGTTTTGGGGACTGTCTTGTTTAGGAATTAACGCCAAAAACGAAGATGCAAAGATTTTAGGGAGTTTACCAGTCAAAGAAAAGTGCATAATACAATTGGTAAAATCAGGCCCAATGATATCCCAACAATCCTTAATGAATTTAAATGAAAATCCATCAGGGCTAGGAGCTTTGTTTCCATCACAGTCGAAAACTGCTCCCCTGATTTCTTCATGAGTAAAGTGGATATCCAGCTTGCCACGATCTTCCTCGGATAGCTTAGCAAAATCAGAAAGGTTAAGCCTTGGTCTAGCACTGTCTTCCCGTTTAAATTTCTTTTTGAAGAACTAAAGAGCAACATCTTTAACCAGTACGGGGTCTTCCAACAGAACTCCATCATGACCCTGAATGCTAATGTGATTCTGCCTAGTTCTAAATGTAAAAAAGGAATGGAAGTATCTACTATTGACATCTCCCCCCTTAATCCATTTGTGTCTAGACTTTTGGTGGATTATGCTTTCTTTGAAACGTAGTTTACACCAGAAATTCTCCTGATCCTCCCCTTATCTTATCAGCTGAGACTCCGACATGTCTTCAAGGCCCCCCTCCAACAAAGCATCGTAATCATTAAAATTTTTGGCATGCTTATCAATACAGAGGTCTAACCAACCAAAGACGTTATTATTCCACCATTTCAATATCAACTTGAGGGCTCTAAGATTTTCTTTAAAAACAAAGGTAGGGGAACCATGGAAAGAAAAAGAGTTCCACGATTCTCTAATGAAATTCTTACACTCTTTGTGGTCTAGCCAACAATTAAAGAACCAAAAAGGCTTAGGACCCGAATTACGACTGTTAGGTTTAATCCATACGGGTCGGTGATCAGAAATATCCAGATTGCCTACAGATTGGGCCTTAAAATCCCAGCAGTCAATAAGGGACTCATCTACAAGAAATCGATCTAATTTACTACAAGACAGGCCAATAGAATTAAACCAAAAAAACCTGTTACCTACAAAAGGGAGATCGACCAACTCCAAATCTATAATGAAAGAGCAAAACTCCTCGCATTCTCGGGTTGACGAAGAACTGACGCCGTACCTCTCTTCACTACTTTTAACAAAATTAAAGTCTTCCCTCATAATCCATCTTCCCCCTGGATTCCTCATTTTAAATTCAATTATGTCCTCCCATAATTTTCGTTTGTCCCTTAAAGAACAGGGAGAGTAAACATTAACCACATAAAGAGTGGTATTGTTCCAAGAAAACACAGAGCACAAGAATCTTATACCTTTGTAAGTAGATATAGGTTGAAGAAATCCCTTCCTCCAAATTGTCAAAATCCCACCAGACGCACCATTGGATCCACTGGCTGACCATTCAAAACCTCTGTTTCCCCACAAACTCCTAACTATTGAATCCTTCATGATCTTAACCTTAGATTCTTGAATCAGGCATAAATCAGCTTGTCCTTCAATCAAAGTTTTCCTAATTCTCCTTCTCTTGAGAGAGAGATTACACCCACAAACATTATAAGTCACAATAATCATAAATCCAAATTGTCCACACCCTTACTAACTGCCATTTGAATCTTGTCCCTGTTCTCCAGAGTTGTAACCACACTCTCAAATGCCTCTTCGTCTTCTTCTGCTTCCAAACTCATAAGTTGAACCGATTCCCAGATTTTCTTAGGTACGCTATCTAGACCAGCCTTACACCTAGTATTATTTCTTATAACATCCGACTCATTTATGGTATAAGATGCTTCAGGAGGAATATCAAACTCCACTGCCTCTTTAACGGGAGGAAGAGAAAGGATAAGGATCTTCTTAGAAGAGGAACGCTTTTTTTCACTGGAAAATTTCGCCTGGATGGGCCTGACCCAGACGTGTTTAAAAGGGTGGATGAGGAGGGTTCAAAGGGAATTTGTATTCTGTCGTAAAATTCAGCAAAGCCTTTCTTCTTTTTGATTTTGGATCCACCAATATATCCAACATGATCATCTAAATTGGTTGCTATTGGGTCCAGCCCAAGAGTATTCAACCCACCTGTTTTGTCCAGACCAGTAGGAGAGCCCAATAACAAAGGGGACCCCAAATCCACACTGACCCTATTCTTAAGAGTTGAATTCCAATTTTCCTCGGCATTTGAAATTTCCTAAGCCTTCGAAGAAATTTCGATATTCAATCAGTATAGCTTCACCTTGCGATGAAAAACAAAAAGATTATTTACTGAAATTTTAGATCCTAAAGAGTATGCAAGAGTCTCTCAACCAGGTGTGTGTTCATCATCTGTTATTTAAAATTATAAATTTCAAATATATTAATATTGTGCAACAACTAACTAAAAATTTGAGGTTCATTTATTCAAAACACATAGCAACATATATTGTCCAACAGCACAAGAAATTCTAAATCGCATCCATCTAAAGTTGCTAGGCACATGCAGGTAATATAGTTTAGAAATTATTTAATTTTATAAGGCTTGTTTTATTCCAGAAAACACGCAAATCGTATGGGAATAAATTAAGTAAATACATATGTAAATAATATGTTATGTATGTATTGATATAAATTATGTTTCAGGATGGTAATTGATTTGGTTAGGATTTGCTCATTCGAAATTCAATTGCTTTGACAGTTGGTAAATTTTGTGAAGTTAGAGGATATTGACATTTTAGAAGGCTTCTAAATCTTATCTTAATTTGTTGATTATATAATTTTTAGATTTCATTTCTCATTAAACAAACTTTAATATTCTATTTTTGGTTTATTTTCATTGATGGATTTACTTGCTATTAAATTTAAATATTGTTGGATTCTAAGTAAATTATTAGAATTTTTTTAATATACCTTAGTTTTTCAACAAAATTTCCAATAAATCACACATTTCAGCATATTTACCAAAATGACTATGTTTGGAAATGCAGTATAAGGGTGGCGCCATATGGCATGACGCCTCAGTTAAAAGGCAAAAGCCATACCATATGGCGCCTCAGGCCAAATGGGTGTGCCCTAAAAGTTTTTTATGCTGGACAAGGGAGGCGCCATCTCGGATGACGCCTCAGTTCAATTGATTTTATTTTTTAATATTTTGTTTAAGTTGTGAAATGAAAAATGTATTGCAATAGTCCTTATTAAAAAATTAGTCACATTAGAAAGTGTAAGTCTACTGTCTTCTCTCATAGTATACAATAGTGGTACGAATTATTTGCAAAAAATGTATATTCTTGGCGTGGGAGTGTGGTCTTGTCACGCAGATCACATCATTTCTTTACTTTTTCTTCCCATGACTAATAATACCAATAAAAATAATAACAATAATGATAAAGCATTCAAAACAGTAAACCAGTCTGAAGCAATTAAACTCCCAAAATATAATGGTGTAGAGGCATGCTAAAGAATAGTGGAAGGCAAGTGTAGGCATGCAGAGTTGTGTGGTCTTATCAAGGCTAGTCTGGCCATGCAGAGCAGGGCCGACCCAATTAATCTTGAGACCCTGTGCTAATTTGAAAAATAGGCTCAATTTAAAAATAAAATTAAAAATGATGTATCTAAAATTTACAAGACTGTTTCAACCAATTTAGATGTTTTATTTAATTTTTTAAATAGGCCCCTACTAAATAAGGTAATTATTTAAAGATGGAAGAATTACTGAAGGGAATGGGCCGAATTTTGGAATAAGTGGGTTTGATGTAGTGGATCGGTGTGATGAGGGGCCCAATATCTTGAGGTTGTTTGGTTGTGAAGCGATGCTAGTGTTTGGAAAATGACTTGGCAGCGCAGAGTGGTGAGGAGGTAAGGTGTGATTTGACATTTGGCAGGATAAAGATTTGTTTTTAGATTGTGTGGCTGGCTTGTGAATACAAGTGTCTTGGGAAGTGGTATTTGTGTTGGAACTCGTTGGGCACGTGGGTGATGGTGTGACTTTTCCAGGCAGAATAAGTGGGGTTTGGTTGGAAAGTTGGAAAGGCAATTGACCGTTGGGGGTATGAAGGGTAGAATTGGAAATTTGTGGGGACACGGTATCACATGGTTGCCTATACTTACACGGGACTTTAGATTTGGAAGTGTGGGAAGTTAAAAACTTTCTATCAGTTTATTTTCTCTCACCACGCAAAGCTTCAAGGTCATTTCTCTCACCACACAAAACCTCAGTCATTCTTCTCTTTTTTTCCAAAACCGAAAACCTTCTTCTTTTCTTCGCTAGTTTCCTTTGCAAACACTTCCTCTGAATAAAAACATGTTTCTCATGTTGTGGTTTCACCATCTTCACCGCTTCTAGTTGTTGTGTCTGTTCCCCCACTCCGATGATTGCATGTGGGGATCCGGTGGTATCAACCTCATCAACATAAGTAGGGAGATCGTGAACCAACGGTGGAGGCCGGAACTCTTGGGCAACATTTGTACCGTGGTAGGGCTTGAGGAGCGAAACATGGAAAACTGGGTGCACACGGGAGGATGACGGAAAATCCAACATGTAAGCGACGGATCCAACACATTTGATGATTTTAAACGGCCCAAAGTATCGCTTTGAAAGTTTTTGTGAGGCGCGGTAGGCTACAGTGGATTGTTGGTACGGTTGAAGCTTCAGCCAAACGAACTCGCCTTCCTTAAAGGTATACTCTCTTCTCTTTAAGTTAGCTTGCTTTTCCATTTGAATACGGCTTTTTTATAAGTGAGTTTGCAACTGACTGAAAATCTTTTCTCTGTGTTGCATGTTGGTGTCCAAAACGTCATCAGAGACCGTGTCGGCTAAGTAGTTCGTTAGGTTTTCAATCACCTAATCAAACACATATCGAAACATACCGACAAGTATTCCCGATTAAATCCCATCATCACCCGACTATACTACGTAATCTATTCCACATTCTAACCGTTAAAACATCGATTCTATTCATTTGTTCATCAATCCAACAACTATGAAATACTATATTTTTCAACCACACAAATGAAAACAACACATACATACATTAGGAACTCTTATTACACTAGAAATCACAATTCAACCAAGCAAATTATATAATTCAAGCATTATTGCTATTACCGACACGCGACTCCAACTTCTCACCAAAACACCAAACAATCAACAAACACAGGGATAAGATCCTAACAATTTATCTACCCTCATACAAACATCATATATCCCTCAAGTTATTGAATAACCCCACCCTTACCTTGTATTGATGAGCTTCCTTCTTCTCCAATGGATTCACTCCTTCACCTTGCCCTAGCCTCTTTTCACCTTTTCTCCCTTGGCTATCCCTTTTACGTTGAATGAAAAAATAACTTCTTTATTCTCTAACTCTTTACATAACCCCCAACTCTGATTTACCCTATTTGCCCTCACTCAAAAACAAAACATATGATAATAAGTTCTACTATTGAGTCATGTTTCAAGTGTATGAAACAAAACTTAATGTAGTGGATTTTCTTATTCGATGTATTTACCGAGTAAGAATTAAATTATTACCAGAAAAAGATTCTTCCGAGTAAGTATTTCATGTATTTCATTGATAAAAAACTCAAATACTTTTATTCTTTGATAATCAAGATTTTTTTTTTGATAAAAAATCTATATCTAAAGTGTTTTAAAATTAAGGTGCCTATTAAATTGATGACATGCTTTTAGTAATTCTTCATGTTGTATGTAATAGCTGAAGAATTATCTTCACTTAAAATAGCTTAGTCTATAGATAAGCAATGCTGTAAATCAGGCTTCATTCATAAGAAGAAATAGTAATTTTAAAGTACTAGTAAATGATCAATGCGACACTATGTTTAATTTTTTTTTTGAAGTTGTTAGATTATTTGTCTTTTATATTTAAATGTGTAATTTTAGAAAAAAAAGTATACCAGTCTATTTTTTATCTGGTATAAAACTTTTGATATTACTTTTTATTTATATTACTTAGATTAAATGATTAGAGAAAGATAAACATTAACTTCAATATCAAAAATCAACAAAATGCTATATTAAAAAATGTTTAAAATATTAATATAATATAATATTTAATGATGGTGTAGTGTTTGAAATATGCAATCAAGTCAATATTTGCTAATATTTGATATAGTATTTTTAATTATAATTAAAACAAAATTATATTGACATAGTTCGGTAGTTCAAATACAACTTAAACTTGAATAAAAAACACTAAACTAAACAACTTAGTAAAAATGACATAAAAATTAACACAACAAACAACTAAAACAACAACATTAAATTTCAGTAATAATGCATAGAAAGACATATGAGAACAACAACGTTTCCTTCAAGCATTGTTCCTTCCACCACGTCTCAGAAAATTAATGTACAACATCTGAGAATAAAAGTGGTAGTGACATAACAATGTATCTCTAACCTTGAGTTTTTTCTCCTTGACGTATTTATCTACCTATAGTCAATATACATCTCCACCCGGTCTCTCTCCGATTTAATTATCTCATAATCATAGTAGTCCATTGTCTCAAGATCCATTATGGTACATTGAGTTTGTTCTGGACGAAGACCCCTCCATAAAACATCAATTAGAAAATGTTGCATAGTATGAGTTTTTGCAAGTTAACATTAGTATTGTAATATAACTTCGTGTAAAAATGCAAAACATTATATATATTTTTTGTTATTATAATTTGTGTAACTAAATATCAAAACTTGATTGCTGCCCTTCAGTGGCCGGGTAATCGTTTTCTCCCAAAACATATCAGGTTCAAACCCTTCTACCTGCTGATTCACCTGTTCACCTGGACCATACATGTTTTTAAGTCATATTGATCTCAAGCAAAGATCTATCGAGTTATGTTGTTAGGTTATGATTCACCTGTACATTGGGACCATTCGACTGGGCCAAATTAATCTCAGTGAACATTTTATCCCTTTGAACATCATTTGGATGCTTGGTTCACTTCTTGAATTGTTTTTCCAAGGATTTCATAAATATCATTTGTGTCAAAAGATGACACTCTGCAAATTCATATATGGGAAGAAACAATATTATGTATGTCACAAATAGAAATGCATGAAAAAAAATCAGACATGTATGCATAAAATGGACTGATTGAACTAAACTCATATTACCCATTAGAAGTAAAAGACGACATTGGTAGCTTGATTCAAATTCCACGCAGAGCACACAATATACCTTTTAAAATACTTAATGTATTTGATTTGTAATATAAGCATTTGATATAATTATATCACATGTTATAACACCATTAGGACATGTTAAATCGCAACATTTCATCATCTAATTCATCCAAACATGGTGGAAAACATTAACATCTCAAAGCAGAAAATAGTACACAAATAGACACACGAAATTCATCATTAAAACAGCCAACAACATCAAAATTTCATAGAAAATTTAGAATCAATCACATCCTAATTTTTCTAAAGAGAGTAAGGACCTCTCATTTACCTCATCATTCAAAACACTTGAATTGATAGCCATTTTCTCCCCCTTACCTTAAATTTTCAGCAATTGATGATGAATTGTACAATTTCTCTGAGTTCCCTCTCCATGTTCCTAGCTTGCTCATCCTTTACCTTCTCATTGCTTTGTGGACGTTTTACAATATGTGGATGATACTTTAATGGTAGGGGTGGGGGACGGAGACATATGTGGGTTATCAAGGCGGTGCTTAGGGCTTTTGAATTAGTCTCGGGCCTTGGTATTAATTTTCACAAAAGCAAACTTATCGGTATATATGTTAGCGAGAGTTTTCTCGAGGCCGCGGCTTACTTCCTTTCTTGTAAAAGAGAATCTCATCAATTCTCTTTTCTTGGTATCCCGATTGGGTCCAATCCTAGGAGGATTGCATCGTGGAAGCCTTTGCTTTATAAATTTGGAAAAATACTTTCCTCTTGGCATGGCCGGTTTTTGTCCTTTGGAGGTCGAATTACACTTATTAAATCTGTCCTTAGTAGTTTTTCTATTTTTCATTCCTCCTTTTTCAAAGCTCCGGTACCTATTTGGAAGGAGATGATGAGAATTCAAGGCAGATTTCTTTGGGATAGTTCGGGTCATAAACGTATAATCCATTGGATGAAGTGGAATGAGCTTTGTTTGCCCCTCATTAAAGGAGGATTAAATTCGAAGAGATTGGATGTGTTCAACGAGGCTCTCCTTCAGAAATGGAGATGGAGAATTATTGTCGGCTCTGATGAATTGTGGTTTCAGATTCTTAAGGCTAGATATGGTGATATTAGATTGGTGATATTAGATTCTTAAGAGCAGTTTTATGCAATGGTTCACTTTTTGGAAATCGAGATTCTTCTTGAAAGGTAAAGAAAGTAGTATTTAGTTGGCGGTTTGTAGGAGTATTTGGTTGGTTAGGAACGACATTATTTTCAGCAATGAGTCGTGGAACATTATGGATATTTTTTGGAAGGTTAAACTTTCTTTATGGAGGTGGTCCTTTGTGGGGGAAATTACTCATCCCAACTGCAGCTTATACGAGTTCGACAAGGACCCCTTGTTTTATTTGTCTTAAGTTTATTTGGTTTGTAATCTCTTTTTCGTTTAGGCGAACCTTTTGTCTCGGCCTTTTTGTTTTGTATCCAGGTGGAGTACCCTTTGTACTCATTTCTATTATATCACATGCTTACAAAAAAAAAAACTAAAATTCTAATAACTTCTAAAGTATTCAACCACCCTCTTACTTCTTTATACCTATATTTCAAGGATACTTACCCCCACAATCACACAACAATAATTTATAAATACTAATATATTAATCAAATAATTTAAAATAATTCAATTAAATTAATTAATCGAATTTGGGGTGTTATTTCTTGATATGCCAAAAAAAACCAAACAATTTCAAATAAGTGACAAGTACCACGATAACTCTTTCTATTTGATTTGCATAATAAAAAATGCCTACTAAACTACATTTGTCACCTTTGAGAAACCAAAGAGTCTGACGAGAGGTTACTCTAAAATACAACAAAATTATTTTAATGATTGAAATCTAGCGAACATACATCATGGTATCGTATATACTACTTTGTTTATTAGCTTTAAAGTTAATTGTTTCTCGAATATGTTTTAGTTTGTGAATTTAATTCTCATATATTAATTATTTTTAGTTATCAATTTAATTTATAAATTTATTAATAAAAAATACATCAAAAGTGTGTTTATAATTTGGATATTTAGAGAGATAATATAAGATAATTATAGTGTATTATATCTCGTTTACTTTTTAATAAAAATTATTGATGTTATGTTAATATTAAAAAATCGCTTCTAATTTAAAATAATATTTTATTTGTGAAATAATTTATGATTTAGAACGGGGAGTAATTCCATAAAAATTAAAATGACAACTTTTCACAGAGTTTTAGAGAGGGAAGTAGGTTTTTTTTTTTTATTTTTATTATTTTCATACTTTTACTTTTATTTTATCTTTTTTTTTTAAGTTTTATAAAAAAAATGAAATTGAGTTCAAAAACCAAAGTAAAACTGGTGTAATGATTTTTTTTAAGTAAGGATTAAAATTAAGAGAGTATTAGGGGTACTTTAACCCCGAAAAAAACTCGGGGAAGAAATAATTTAAACCAACTGAAACTATGACAAACTAATCAAAGGATCCTGACAAAAATCATAAAACTACAGTTGAAATATCAATTATCGCCTACTACGGACCACTTCCACCATGATAATTTAATGTCCCACAGGAAATTCAATATAACCCAAAAAGCGCCTTTGAATAAAATACTGTTTCTAGAAATCCAAATGTTCCAAATAATCGCCATCCAGACTAAACCTTCATTGCCTTTCTTCAATCTGTTGAAATTATCAAACTCCAACAAAACAAAAAATTCTTCCACACTTTCTACTCAAAAGACCAATAAATACCAATCCATTATCCCACAAGATCCCAAACATTCCTAACCACTCTACACCTAAAAAACAAATGACTCAAATCTTCGACTTCGTTAAAACAAAAAATACAAGGGTGGTCGTGGAGAGAAGAGATAACTCGTCTACAGAAGAGTTGATCCTTAGTAGAAATTATGTTAACAAAACATCTCCAAATGAAATCCCGTATTCTGAACGGAGAGTTGACTTTCCACATAGAATTAAAGGCCTTCTATTGATATAAATCAACCTCGCCCTCTAACTTGCTACTTTCAATTAAATACATACAGGATTTAATGGAAAAAACATCCCTCAACTCCGGAATCCAACAAAAAATTTCTTCCTTTCCCTGCAAAACCACTCCACCAGATAGAACCTGCAGCAACAAAGCAAAATTGTCCGCATAATCCAACAGATCCTGGTCCATCAAACCGAAGTTACCCCACGACCAACTACCTTCGTGCCAATCACCCATGTCGGAGACTTTTGCTTTTTTCAAAGAACTAGCCGAAAAAAGATAAGGGAACTGCAGTTTCAGCGGTGCAGAACCCGCCCAATCATCATACATGAATCTGGCTGTATCACCTTCACCAATACTAAACGAGATATAATTTGAAAAGGAAAATGACGCACTTGCTCCAGCTCTAACAGATGAGAAAAGGACCTTCCACCAAGAGGAACTTGACTTCTTAAGGTCCTCGATGTTTCCATCTATTGCAAATGACTTGATATCACCGTACCTTGCCTTAAGGACATCCACCCATAAAGCTTCTTTCTCTAACAACATCCTCCACTTCCATTTCGATAACATCACCTAATTTACTTCACTGATCTTCTTGACCCATAAACCTCTAAGCTTAATCAGTTTACAAACGTTGTCCCACGTAACCCAATAAATCTTTGAATTCTCCTCCGAACCTGTCCAAAGAAAACCGTTGCGAATAATCTCAATTTCTTTCCATACAACAATCGGGGCTTTATAAAACGACATGAAAAAAATTGATAAACTTCCCAACACTAATTTAATCAGCGTGATTCTACCTCATATCAACAACAACCTATCATTCCAACACGACAGTATATTTCTAACCTTAGCCAACAACAATTTCCAAGTTGCTACCCTTCTTGGATTAACACCAACCGGGATACCGAGAAACGAGAACTCTTTGTTTTTAACTCTACAAGAAAGAAAAAAGGCAGCAACAAACAAAAAGTTATTATTCAAGCTGATCCCGATCACCCTACTCTTGTAAAAATTGACTCCTAAACCTGAAACAATTCCGAACCCTCGCAAAATAAACTTGATAGCCCACACATTCTTCCAATTAGCTTCCCCGACAAACAAGGTGTCATCCGCAAACTGTAATAAATTAACTTTGCAGTCACCATCAAAAAAGAAATCTTTAAATTATCTGATCTCGGACGCCTTCCTAACCAAACCAGCTAGACCTTTCGCGATGATAACAAAAAGGAATGGAGATATAGGATCTCCTTGCCGCAATCCCCTTTCAACAATAAAATATTCAATATGGATCTTATTTACCATAATCGACATATGACTCAAAAACACCATGGCTTTCATCCATCTAATCTAAACTGGACCAAACCCCATCATCTTCAACATATATATGAGGAAATCCCATTTCACTTTATTATACGGCTTCTCGAAATCAACCTTGAAGAGGAGACACTCTTTATTAAGTCTTGTGGCAAAGTCCACCGTTTCGTTGGCCACCAAAACCCCATCCAAAAGTTGCCTACTAGGAACAAAAGCGGTCTGGCACCTCGAAATCAATGACCCCAAAACAGACATCAACGCCCCACTAGTAATTTACTCAGTATGTTATACACACTGCCTACGAGGCAAATCGACTTATACTCGTCCAAATCAGCAGGATTGATGGATTTAGGAACAAGGCACAAAAAATAAAAGTAAAGGATTTAGTGAATTTCGCCTTGAAATGGATGTCTTTGATGAATCCTAGGATATCCTCCTTGATAATATGCCAAAATTTTCTAAATAACACGAAGTTGAAGCCATCTGGACCGGGACTAGTGACCCCTCACAGCTCCAAACAATCCTCTAAATTTCCTCATCTGAGAATTCAGCCTCAAGAAAAGTTCTATCCAAATTTGAAAGAGAATTAAAAACTATGCCATCAAGATTGGGTCGGTTAGCCTTAGGTTCTTTAAATTTCTCAAAAAAGAATCTCCTGACCTCATCCTTTACGTGATTCGCACAAACCCTGTTCAGAATCTAAGGACCCGATAAAGTTGAGTATGCGACGACCTTTCAATATGTTGTGGAAATAAGCTGAGTCTGGTCTCCATCCATTTTCCACCTCTGACGAGACTTGTGAATTAAAATATGCTCTTGAATAATAAGCTTTCTCAAAAAATCACTAGTAACATTACTTCTGTGAACCACCAAACCAGCCTCCTGGTCTTCTTTACAACTGACAAGCAAAGGGTCGATAGAGTTCATCTCTTTCTTCTTATCCTCTACCTCTAGCATAACCTTCCCGAAAATCTCGTAATTCCATTTCTTAAGACTTGCTTTAAGAATCCTGAACTTTTCCTTTAGCACATAATCACTTCTAGCAACAACCGAAATGCCCTTCCAAACAACTTCCACAAAGCCAATGAAATCCTTGTGGTCGAACCAGCAGTCGAATATCCTAAGCGGTTTATGGCCCCATTCATCATTTTTAATCACCAACCAAATAGGACAGCGATCTGAGACTTCCCTTTTCCCAATAGATTGAGCTACCACGCTCCACCGATCAATCAAACCATCGGATAGTAAGAAATGATCTAGACGACTCATAGATTTCCCGTATCCACTATACCAAGAGAAGTTGTTACCTTTGTAAGGTAGATCAACCAAATTAGTTTCCTCCATGAAACCTCCAAATAGGCGCATCTCAGTAGATATATTCATAAAGGAACTCCCTTTCCTCCCTTTGTTGCAAGTCACTGAGTTGAAATCTCCACCTACGCACCACTCCCCGTCCCCAAACTTCCTCTTCAATTAAATAATCTCATTCTACAAAATATTCTTCATGTTCAAACAACAGGAAGAATAAACTAAAAAAAAAAACTAATACCTGCCCATCTATGAAGGTTTTAGACCCAGATATCCGTCCCATCTGAAGGAGAAGATAGGTTCAAAGACTCATATCAGGTTCAAACCATTCTACCTGCTGATTCACCTGTTCACCTGGACCATACATGTTTTTAAGTCATATTGATCTCAAGCAAAGATCTATCGAGTTGTGTTGTTAGGTTCTGATTCACCTGTACATTGGGACCATTCGACTGGGCCAAATTAATCTCAGTGAACATTTTATCCCTTTGAACATCATTTGGATGCTTGGTTCACTTCTTGAATTGTTTTTCCAAGGATTTCATAAATATCATTTATGTCAAAAGATGACACTCTGCAAATTCATATATGGGAAGAAACAATATTATGTATGTCACAAACAGAAATGCATTCAAAAAAATCAGACATGTATGCATAAAATGGACTGATTGAACTAAACTCATATTACCCATTAGAAGTAAAAGACGACATTGGTAGCTTGATTCAAATTCCACGCAGAGCACACAATATACCTTTTAAAATACTTGATGTATTTGATTTGTACTATAAGCATTTGATATAATTATATCACATGTTATAACACCATTAGGACATGTTAAATCGCAACATTTCATCATCTAATTCATCCAAACATGGTGGAAAACATTAACATCTCAAAGCAGAAAATAGTACACATATAGACACACGAAATTCATCATTAAAACAGCCAACAACATCAAAATTTCATAGAAAATTTAGAATCAATCACATCCTAATTTTTCTAAAGAGAGTAAGGACCTCTCATTTACCTCATCATTCAAAACACTTGAATTGATAGCCATTTTCTCCCCCTTACCTTAAATTTTCAGCAATTGATGATGAATTGTACAATTTCTCTGAGTTCCCTCTCCATGTTCCTAGCTTGCTCATCCTTTACCTTCTCATCACTTTGTGGACGTTTTACAATATGTGGATGATACTTTAATGGTAGGGGTGGGGGACGGAGACATATGTGGGTTATCAAGGCGGTGCTTAGGGCTTTTGAATTAGTCTCGGGCCTTGGTATTAATTTTCACAAAAGCAAACTTATCGGTATATATGTTAGCGAGAGATTTCTCGAGGCCGCGGCTTACTTCCTTTCTTGTAAAAGAGAATCTCATCAATTCTCTTTTCTTGGTATCCCGATTGGGTCCAATCCTAGGAGGATTGCATCATGGAAGCCTTTGCTTTATAAATTTGGAAAAATAATTTCCTCTTGGCATGGCCGGTTTTTGTCCTTTGGAGGTCGAATTACACTTATTAAATCTGTCCTTAGTAGTTTGTCTATTTTTCATTCCTCATTTTTCAAAGCTCCGGTACCTATTTGAAAGGAGATGATGAGAATTCAAGGCAGATTTCTTTGGGATAGTTCGGTTCATAAACGTAGAATCCATTGGATGAAGTGGAATGAGCTTTGTTTGCCCTCATTAAAGGAGGATTAAATTTGAAGAGATTGGATGTGTTCACCGAGGCTCTCCTCCAGAAATAGAGATGGAGAATTATTGTCGGCTCTGATGAATTGTGGTTTTAGATTCTTAAGGCTAGATATGGTGATATTAGATTCTTAAGAGCGGTTTTATGCAATGGTTCACTTTTTAGAAATCGAGATTCTTCTTGAAAGGTAAAGAAAGTAGTATTTAGTTGGCGGTTTGTAGGAGTATTTGGTTGGTTAGGAACGACATTATTTTCAGCAATGAATCGTGGAACATTAGGAATATTTTTTGGAAGGTTAAACTTTCTTTATGGAGATGGTCCTTTGTGGGGGAAATTACTCATCCCAACTGCAGCTTATACGAGTTCGACAAGGACCCCTTGTTTTATTTGTCTTAAGTTTATTTGGTTTGTAATCTCTTTTTCGTTTAGGCGCACCTTTTGTCTCGGCCTTTTTGTTTTGTATCCAGGTGGAGTACCCTTTGTACTCATTTCTATTATATCACTTGCTTACAAAAAAAAAAACTAAAATTCTAATAACTCCTAAACCATTCAACCACCCTCTTACTTCTTTATACCTATATTTCAAGGAAACTTACCCACACAATCACACAACAATAATTTATAAATACTAATATATTAATCAAATAATTTAAAATAATTCAATTAAATTAATTAATCGAATTTGGGGTGTTATTTCTTGGTATGCCAAAAAAAACCAAACAATTTCAAATAAGTGACAAGTACCACGATAACTCTTTCTATTTGATTTGCATTATGCAAAATCAGAATAAAAAATGCCTACTAAACTACATTTGTCACCTTTGAGAAACCAAAGAGTCTGACGAGAGGTTCCTCTAAAATACAACAAAATTATTTTAACGATTGAAATCTAGCGAACATACATCATGGTATCGTATATACTACTTTGTTTATTAGCTTTAAAGTTAATTGTTTCTCGAATATGTTTTAGTTTGTGAATTTAATTCTCATATATTAATTATTTTTAGTTATCAATTTAATTTATAAATTTATTAATAAAAAATACATCAAAAGTGTGTTTATAATTTGGATATTTAGAGAGATAATATAAGATAATTATAGTGTATTATATCTCGTTTTACTTTTTAATAAAAATAATTGATGTTATGTTAATATTAAAAAATCGCTTCTAATTTAAAATAATATTTTATTTGTGAAATAATTTATGATTTAGAACGGGGAGTAATTCCATAAAAATTAAAATGACAACTTTTCACATAGTTTTAGAGAGGGAAGTAGGTTTTTTTTTTTTTTTATTATTTTCATACTTTTACTTTTATTTTATCTTTTTTTTTTAAGTTTTATAAAAAAAATGAAATTGAGTTCAAAAACCAAAGTAAAACTGGTGTAATGATTTTTTTTAAGTAAGGATTAAAATTAAGAGAGTATTAGGGGTACTTTAACCCCGAAAAAAACTCGGGGAAGAAATAATTTAAACCAACTGAAACTATGACAAACTAATCAAAGGATCCTGACAAAAATCATAAAACTACAGTTGAAATATCAATTATCGCCTACTACGGACCACTTCCACCATGATAATTTAATGTCCCACAGGAAATTCAATATAACCCAAAAAGCGCCTTTGAATAAAATACTGTTTCTAGAAATCCAAATGTTCCAAATAATCGCCATCCAGACTAAACCTTCATAGCCTTTCTTCAATCTGTTGAAATTATCAAACTCCAACAAAACAAAAAATTCTTCCACACTTTCTACTCAAAAGACCAATAAATACCAATCCGTTATCCCACAAGATCCCAAACCTTCCTAACCACTCTACACCTAAAAAACAAATGACTCAAATCTTCGACTTCGTTAAAACAAAAAATACAAGGGTGGTCGTGGAGAGAAGAGATAACTCGTCTACAGAAGAGTTGATCCTTAGTAGGAATTATGTTAACAAAACATCTCCAAATGAAATCCCGTATTCTGAACGGAGAGTTGACTTTCCACATAGAATTAAAGGCCTTCTGTTGATAAATCAACCTCGCCCTCTAACTTGCTACTTTCAATTAAATACATACAGGATTTAATGGAAAAAACATCCCTCAACTCCGGAATCCAACAAAAAATTTCCTCCTTTCCCTGCAAAACCACTCCACCAGATAGAACCTGCAGCAACAAAACAAAATTGTCCGCATAATCCAACAGATCCTGGTCCATCAAACCGAAGTTACCCCACGACCAACTACCTTCGTACCAATCACCCATGTCGGAGACTTTTGCTTTTTTCAAAGAACTGGCCGAAAAAAGATAAGGGAACTGCAGTTTCAGCGGTGGAGAACCCGCCCAATCATCATACATGAATCTGGTTGTATCACCTTCACCAATACTAAACGAGATATAATTTGAAAAGGAAAATGACGCACTTGCTCCAGCTCTAACAGATGAGAAAAGGACCTTCCACCAAGAGGAACTTGACTTCTTAAGGTCCTCGATGTTTCCATCTAAGGCAAATGACTTGATATCACCGTACCTTGCCTTAAGGACATCCACCCATAAAGCTTCTTTCTCTAACAACATCCTCCACTTCCATTTCGATAACATCACCTAATCTAATTCACTGATCTTCTTGACCCATAAACCTCCAAGCTTAATCAGTTTACAAACGTTGTCCCACGCAACCCAATAAATCTTTGAATTCTCCTCCGAACCTGTCCAAAGAAAACCGTTGCGAATAATCTCAATTTCTTTCCATACAACAATCGGGGCTTTATAAAACGACACGAAAAAAATTGATAAACTTCCCAACACTAATTTAATCAGCGTGATTCTACCTCATATCAACAACAACCTATCTTTCCAACACGACAGTATATTTCTAACCTTAGCCAACAACAATTTCCAAGTTGCTACCCTTCTTGGATTAACACCAATCGGGATACCGAGAAACGAGAACTCTTTGTTTTTAACTCTACAAGAAAGAAAAAAGGCAGCAACAAACAAAAATTTATTATTCAAGCTGATCCCGATCACCCTACTCTTGTAAAAATTGACTCCTAAACCTGAAACAATTCCGAACCCTCGCAAAATAAACTTGATAGCCCACACATTCTTCCAATTAGCTTCCCCGACAAACAAGGTGTCATCCGCAAACTGTAATAATTAACTTTGCAGTCGCCATCAAAAAAGAAATCTTTAAATTATCTGATCTCGGACGCCTTCCTAACCAAACCAGCTAGACCTTTCCCGATGATAACAAAAAGGAATGGAGATATAGGATCTCCTTGCCGCAATCCCCTTTCAACAATAAAATATTCAATATGGATCTTATTTACCATAACCGACATATGACTCAAAAACACCATGGCTTTCATCCATCTAATCTAAACTGGACCAAACCCCATCATCTTCAACATATATATGAGGAAATCCCATTTCACCTTATTATACGGCTTCTCGAAATCAACCTTGAAGGGGAGACACTCTTTATTAAGTCTTGTGGCAAAGTCCACCATTTCGTTAACCACCAAAACCCCATCCAAAAGTTGCCTACTAGGAACAAAAGCGGTCTGGCACCTCGAAATCAATGACTCCAAAACAGACATCAACGCCCCACTAGTAATTTACTCAGGATGTTATACACACTGCCTACGAGGCAAATCGACTTATACTCGTCCAAATCAGCAGGATTGATGGATTTAGGAACAAGGCACAAAAAATAAAAGTAACGGATTTAGTGAATTTCGCCTTGAAATGGATGTCTTTGATGAATCCTAGGATATCCTCCTTGATAATATGCCAAAATTTTCTAAATAACACGAAGTTGAAGCCATCTGGACCGGGACTAGTGACCCCTCACAGCTCCAAACAATCCTCTAAATTTCCTCATCTGAGAATTCAGCCTCAAGAAAAGCTCTATCCAAATTTGAAAGAGAATTAAAAACTATGCCATCAAGATTGGGTCGGTTAGCCTCAGGTTCTTTAAATTTCTCAAAAAAGAATCTCCTGACCTCATCCTTTACGTGATACGCACAAACCCTGTTCAGAATCTAAGGACCCGATAAAGTTGAGTCTGCGACGACCTTTCAATACGTTGTGGAAATAAGCTGAGTCTGGTCTCCATCCATTTTCCACCTCTGACGAGACTTGTGAATTAAAATATGCTCTTGAATAATAAGCTTTCTCAAAAAATCACTAGTAACATTACTTCTGTGAACCACCAAACCAGCCTCCTGGTCTTCTTTACAACTGACAAGCAAAGCGTCGATAGAGTTCATCTCTTTCTTCTTATCCTCTACCTCTAGCATAACCTTCCCAAAAATCTCGTAATTCCATTTCTTAAGACTTGCTTTAAGAATCCTGAACTTTTCCTTTAGCACACAGTCACTTCTAGCAACAACTGAAATGCCCTTCCAAACAACTTCCACAAAGCCAGTGAAATCCTTGTGGTTGAACCAGCAGTCGAATATCCTAAGCGGTTTATGGCCCCATTCATCATTGTTAATCACCAACCAAATAGGACAGCGATCTGAGACTTCCCTTTTCCCAATAGATTGAGCTACCACGCTCCACCGATCAATCAAACCATCGGATAGTAAGAAACGATCTAGACGACTCATAGATTTCCCGTCTCCACTATACCAAGAGAAGTTGTTACCTTTGTAAGGTAGATCAACCAAATTAGTTTCCTCCATGAAACCTCCAAATAGGCTCATCTCAGTAGATCTATTCATAAAAGAACTCCCTTTCCTCCCTTTGTTGCAAGTCACTGAGTTGAAATCTCCACCTACGCACCACTCTCCGTCCCCAAACATCCTCTTCAATTAAATAATCTCATTCTACAAAATATTCTTCATGTTCAAACAACAGGAAGAATAAACTAAAAACAAAATATTCTTCATGTTCAAATATCCGTCCCATCTGAAGGAGAAGATAGGTTCAAAGACTCATATCAGGTTCAAACCCTTCTACCTGCTGATTCACCTGTTCACCTGGACCATACATGTTTTTAAGTCATATTGATCTCAAGCAAAGATCTATCGAGTTGTGTTGTTAGGTTATGATTCACCTGTACATTGGGACCATTCGACTGGGCCAAATTAATCTCAGTGAACATTTTATCCCTTTGAACTTCATTTGGATGCTTGGTTCACTTCTTGAATTGTTTTTCCAAGGATTTCATAAATATCATTTGTGTCAAAAGATGACACTCTACGAATTCATATATGGGAAGAAACAATATTATGTATGTCACAAACAGAAATGCATGAAAAAAAATCAGACATGTATGCATAAAATGGACTGATTGAACTAAACTCATATTACCCATTAGAAGTAAAAGACGACATTGGTAGCTTGATTTAAATTTCACGCAGAGCACACAATATACCTTTTAAAATACTTGATGTATTTGATTTGTAATATAAGCATTTGATATAATTATATCACATGTTATAACACCATTAGGACATGTTAAATCGCATCATTTCATCATCTAATTCATCCAAACATGGTGGAAAATATTAACATCTCAAAGCAGAAAATAGTACACATATAGACACACGAAATTCATCATTAAAACAGCCAACAACATCAAAATTTCATAGAAAATTTAGAATCAATCACATCCTAATTTTTCTAAAGAGAGTAAGGACCTCTCATTTACCTCATCATTCAAAACACTTGAATTGATAGCCATTTTCTCCCCCTTACCTTAAATTTTCAGCAATTGATGATGAATTGTACAATTTCTCTGAGTTCCCTCTCCATGTTCCTAGCTTGCTCATCCTTTACCTTCTCATCGCTTTGTGGACGTTTTACAATGTGTGGATGATACTTTAATGGTAGGGGTGGGGGACGGAGACATATGTGGGTTATCAAGGCGGTGCTTAGGGCTTTTGAATTAGTCTCGGGCCTTGGTATTAATTTTCACAAAAGCAAACTTATCGGTATATATGTTAGCGAGAGTTTTCTCGAGGCAGCGGCTTACTTCCTTTCTTGTAAAAGAGAATCTCATCAATTCTCTTTTCTTGGTATCCCAATTGGGTCCAATCCTAGGAGGATTGCATCATGGAACCCTTTGCTTTATAAATTTCGAAAAATACTTTCCTCTTGGCATGGCCGGTTTTTGTCCTTTGGAGGTCGAATTACACTTATTAAATCTGTCCTTAGTAGTTTGTCTATTTTTCATTCCTCCTTTTTCAAAGCTCTGGTACCTATTTGGAAGGAGATGATGAGAATTCAAGGCAGATTTCTTTGGGATAGTTCGGTTCATAAACGTAGAATCCATTGGATGAAGTGAATGAGCTTTGTTTGCCCCTCATTAAAGGAGGATTAAATTTGAAGAGATTGGATGTGTTCACCGAGGCTCTCCTCCAGAAATGGAGATGGAGAATTATTGTCGGCTCTGATGAATTGTGGTTTCAGATTCTTAAGGCTAGATATGGTAATATTAGATTGGTGATATTAGATTCTTAAGTGCGGTTTTATGCAATGGTTCACTTTTTGGAAATCGAGATTCTTCTTGAAAGGTAAAGAAAGTAGTATTTAGTTGGCGGTTTGTAGGAGTATTTGGTTGGTTAGGAACGACATTATTTTCAGCAATGAGTCGTGGAACATTATGAATATTTTTTGGAAGGTTAAACTTTCTTTATGGAGATGGTCCTTTGTGGGGGAAATTACTCATCCCAACTGCAGCTTATACGAGTTCGACAAGGACCCCTTGTTTTATTTGTCTAAAGTTTATTTGGTTTGTAATCTCTTTTTCGTTTAGGCGAACCTTTTGTCTCGGCCTTTTTGTTTTGTATCTAGGTGGAGTACCCTTTGTACTCATTTCTATTATATCACTTGCTTACAAAAAAAAAAAACTAAAATTCTAATAACTTCTAAACCATTCAACCACCCTCTTACTTCTTTATACCTATATTTCAAGGATAATTACCCCCACAATCACACAACAATAATTTATAAATACTAATATATTAATCAAATAATTTAAAATAATTCAATTAAATTAATTAATCGACTTTGGGGTGTTATTTCTTGGTATGCCAAAAAAAACCAAACAATTTCAAATAAGTGACAAGTACCACGATAACTCTTTCTATTTGATTTGCATTATGCAAAATCAGAATAAAAAATGCCTACTAAACTACATTTGTCACCTTTGCGAAACCAAAGAGTCTGACGAGAGGTTCCTCTAAAATACAACAAAATTATTTTAATAATTGAAATCTAGCGAACATACATCATGGTATCGTATATACTACTTTGTTTATTAGCTTTAAAGTTAATTGTTTCTCGAATATGTTTTAGTTTGTGAATTTAATTCTCATATATTAATTATTTTTAGTTATCAATTTAATTTATAAATTTATTAATAAAAAATCCATCAAAAGTGTGTTTATAATTTGGATATTTAGAGAGATAATATAAGATAATTATAGTGTATTATATCTTGTTTTACTTTTTAATAAAAATTATTGATGTTATGTTAATATTAAAAAATCGCTTCTAATTTAAAATAATATTTTATTTGTGAAATAATTTATGATTTAGAACGGGGAGTAATTTGATAAAAATTAAAATGACAACTTTTCACATAGTTTTAGAGAGGGAAGTAGGTTTTTTTTTTTTTTTATTATTTTCATACTTTTACTTTTATTTTATCTTTTTATTTAAGTTTTCTACGAAAAATGAAATTGAGTTCAAAAACCAAAGTAAAACTGGTGCAATGATTTTTTTTAAGTAAGGATTAAAATTAAGAGAGTATTAGGGGTACTTTAACCCCGAAAAAAACTCGGGGTAGAAATAATTTAAACCAAATTAAACTATGACAAACTAATCAAAAGATCCTGACAAAAATCATAAAACTACAGTTGAAATATGAATTATCGCCTACTACGGACCACTTCCACACTGATAATTTAATGTCCCACAGGAAATTCGATATAACCCAAAAAGCGCCTTTGAATAAAATACTGTTTCTAGAAATCCAAATGTTCCAAATAATCGCCATCCAGACTAAACCTTCATTGCCTTTCTTCAATCTGTTGAAATTATCAAACTCCAACAAAACAAAAAATTCTTCCACACTTTCTACTCAAAAGACCAATAAATACCAATCCATTATCCCACAAGATCCCAAACCTTCTTAACCACTCTACACCTAAAAAACAAATGACTCAAATCTTCGACTTCGTTAAAACAAAAAATACAAGGGTGGTCGTGGAGAGAAGAGATAACTCGTCTACAGAAGAGTTGATCCTTAGTAGGAATTATGTTAACAAAACATCTCCAAATGAAATCCCGTATTCTGAACGGAGAGTTGACTTTCCACAAAGAATTGAAGGCCTTCTGTTGATATAAATCAACCTCGCTCTCTAAGTTGCTACTTTCAATTAAATACATACAGGATTTAATGGAAAAAACATCCCTCAACTCCGGAATCCAACAAAAAATTTCCTCCTTTCCCTGCAAAACCACTCCACCAGATAGAACCTGCAGCAACAAAGCAAAATTGTCCGCATAATCCAACAGATCCTGGTCCATCAAACCGAAGTTACCCCACGACCAACTACCTTCGTGCCAATCACCCATGTCGGAGACTTTTGCTTTTTTCAAAGAACTGGCCGAAAAAAGATAAGGGAACTGCAGTTTCAGCGGTGCAGAACCCGCCCAATCATCATACATGAATCTGGCTGTATCACCTTCACCAATACTAAACGAGATATAATTTGAAAAGGAAAATGACGCACTTGCTCCAGCTCTAACAGATGAGAAAAGGACCTTCCACCAAGAGGAACTTGACTTCTTAAGGTCCTCGATGTTTAGAACTTACTTAATTTTATAAGGCTTGTTTAATGCAAGAAAACACGCTAATCATATGGGAAGAAATTAAGTAAATACATATGTAAATAATATGTTATGTTTGTATTGATATAAATTATGTTTTGCAGGAGGGTAATTGATTTGGTTAGGATTTGGTCTTCCAAAATTCAAATGCTATGAGCAATTGATATTGCAAATATAATCGCATTTGGTAAAGACAGCTACACCAGAAAAATAAAACAGCAAATCAAAGCCGAAAAGAATTACAAAAAGTGCAGCGGAAACTTATACCAATCGTATAAAGAACAAGACATGTTACCCTTCCTACCAAGAGCCATCCAATTCCACGACGATCCGACAGTATTATGGAAAATAGAGTCAGCATCCCCGACGTCGTCATTAAATAAAATCCGATTACGAGCCATCCACACATTCCAGCAAGTAATAATCCAAATAGAAAGCCTAGACTTAATATCGCATCTGCCGTTGAGCCTATCAAACCAATTCACCGTAAAATCAATAAAGTTGACACCATGCCGAACTCTATCAATATTCAACAACCGATAGATCAAACGAATAAGATCACCAATTTTGGGACAATGACAGATGATGTGATCAATAGTCTCGAGATCATTAAAACAGAAAACACACACAGTTTCGTGGACATTGTTGATAACACCTCTTTGAACAAGATTATCGCGCGTAGGCAACCGATTGAGCAGAAGACGCCAAGCAAACACTTTTAACTTAAAAGGCATACTGGAATTCCACATTAAATCGAGGGCCAGCAGCGTTGTTTCTTCCCCCTGTGGCACACCGTTCGCCTCAGAAACTGCAATATAGAAATCCTTGACAGAGAAACCAAGAACCAAGTTCGGTTTCCACTTCCAAGAATCCGCCTCTTCTGATACCACAGCAGCATCCTCCAGAAAACGCCCCAACACAATAAAATCCTGATTCAGGTTGGTGTACTGCTCAAACAAGGAGTTTTTAATGTCCCATATCCACGATGAATCACGCCAGTGGCCTAAATCAGACACGAAAGCAAATTTACAGAAAGCAGCCTGAAATAAAGCAGGAGACATTTTAGAAGGCTTTTAAATCTTATCTTAAATTATTGGTTTGATATTATTTAGATTATATTTCTCATTAAACAAACTTTAATATTTTTTTTGTTTATTTTAATTGATGAATTTATTTTCATTTAAATTTAAATATTGTTAGAATCTAAGTAAATTATTATGTTTGACATTATTTTATTATTTAATATTGTAGTCTCTTATGGTTCTTCATTAAAAGATGAATCTTATCGATAAGTGTGATGACATGTATGCGTCGGAGTTTATATTTAAACATGTTAGTTCTCAAGTTGTGAAACTCTGAATTGAAGTAAAATTTTTATATTTTATTGGTTTTGTAAATTTTTATTTGTCTTTTTTTTTATAAGCAGATGGTAATATTAACATTAATAGAAGTATTAAGGATATCCCAACCCAATTTACAACCAAAACATAAGGTTTGAATGAAACATTACAAAAAATAGAAGGGATACAAATACCATTGATAAAAATTACAAGGCATGTTACCCTTACTTAGAGTAAGAATCCACCACCAAGACAAAAACTTGATCCTAGTTACAATTCCTCCCAGATCACAGAAACCGTCGTTAAAAATAATTTGATTTCTAGCCAACCAAATCCCCCCACAAACTATCAACCAAAAGCTTGCAGCAATCTTAAAGGAACACTTACCTTTCAAAACCAACAACCAGGAAATGAGATGTCTAGAAGTATTAGATTCATGAATACTAACCAAATATTTGCACCTTTAATGGAACGAGGCAGTCCCACAAATATTCCAATGATTCTTTGGTATCGGTGTCGATCAAGTTCTCCCCCTGCCCTCTAACTAATGCATCATAGTAAGATTTAACAGTATAATTGTTAAACTTACTTTTGAACCAAATGAACTTGTCTTCAATATCAGATTGGATAATAACATCTTGCAAGAGCAGAATCAGATTATTGAATTCCTCCAGTGCTTCTAACGGCACATTGTCAGGATGCAAATTCCATGTCCATTTGTTGTTCTCCCACTTTCCCATCTCATAAATATAACAATCATGACTCTCCGCAACAAGGAAAAGTGTTGGAAACAAATCTTGCAAGGGCTAATTCCCCAACCATCTCGCCTTCAAGAACATGATAGACTTGCCATTTCCCACCCTGCATGAAATAAAATTACAGAACAGGACAGAACCATGAATGTTTTTAGTACTCGACAAATCTCTTCACCATTGCGAATCAGTCTGGTTTCCAACTCGATAATCCTTAGAAGTAATGAATTTATATTGATCCCCGTATCTCTCTCTCATAATCGGGCACAAATGGCCGCAGGCTCAGTTAAGAGCCTCCACTTCCACTTAGACAAAAGGGCCTCATTAAAGCAACTTAGATTTTTCACGCCCAAGCCTTCGTCTGCTTTGCTTTTGCAAGTATCAGCCCAACATATCCAAGTGATTCTCTTATTTTCATCAAAGCCTTGCCAAAGAAATTTTCTTTGGATAGAAATCAAAGCTTTTAAGACTTTTTTAGGTGCCTTAAAGAATGAAAAACAGTGAATAGGGAGGTTAGACATGACAGAGTTTATCAAAGATACTCTTCCCCCTATTGAAAGCAATCTACCCTTCCAACATGACAACCGTAGTTTGAAGCAATTGATAATTGGATCCCAATAGAAAATTCTCATGTGATTGTCACCGATTCGTAAACCCAGAAACAAGAACGGAATCTTACCAATTTTGCAGGCCAAGAATTGTTCCGCCGCTTTAAGAAAATTATTCTCCATGTTAATTCCAAACAGACTAGTTTTTCCAGTGTTAATAGTCAACCCTGACACGAGTTCCAATCCTTTTAGAATTGCCTTAAAAGCCCACAAATTAGACCAAGCTCCATTACACAGGATAACCGTACCGTCGGCAAACTGCAACAAATTGTAGCAAGATTCGTTGTTTATCTGGAAACCCTGCAGCATACTCAGGTTATAAATTTGTCTTAAATGCATTAAATTTATATGTATTAGAATATAGTTATGAATAAGAAAATATATACCTAATGAAACACAGAGGAAGATTAGCATTGTCATTGAAAAAAACATCACCAAAGAAGTTGGAAATGCAGCAAAATTTCTCGACATAATACAAATATATTTAAGGATGAAACAACACGATGCAAGAATCTTGATATAAATAAAATGAATCCTAGATTTAAAATAAAAAATGATTCACTTTCAAATTTCTAACATAGAAATACAATCTTCGACTAAAATTTATGTGTCAAGTCACTAATAAAATTTTGTTAGTCACTAAATTTGTTAAGAATATTATAATCAAATCACATTATGTCCAATTCGAGTGTTTGAATACACATTAGCGATATGATAGGTCATTTTTTATATCTATTCTATAATGTCTTTAGAGTATAAACACTTATTCTAAATTTCAACTTGAGTAAAACTACGTAGGATATGAGAAAATAAATAAATAATTTCCTTATATATATATATACATATATATATATATATATATATATATATATATATATATATATATAAAGTTAAAGTTAAATATGATTTGAATTTTTTAAAATAACATATAATTTGAATTTTGTAAAATTATAAATGGTTTTCTTTGTGTTTTTCATTTAGATATAGTTTATTTATTTATTATTCTTTATTTATGCGACATTTTTTTTAAGTAAAATGGCTAAGCCCAAGAGATAAATTAATGGATGATCGGTGAATTAGTAGGTTTACTAATTTTTCAACCTAGTAATATCGGTGATTATCGAAATATCGATATCGAGGATTACATTATATTCTAGAGTTAGCTTAAATCTTTGTTGAAAAAAAGGTATTTAGGGGTTTTGATTTTAATTGTGGTGCCGTTTATTTACGATGGATGTATCTGTTAAAGTGATACATGAAGATCTCAAAAAATTTCAAATAAATTCTCAAAATTCATATTTTGCCTAATTAGATTAAATTTCGTGGTTTTAAATTTTTCTGAATTTATTTTTATCATGTTACTACTTTCCTATTTTTTCAAAATGTTGTCAGACCTTTCACCACGGGTATTTAAACCAACCGTCATTATAGGTAGCATCTTTTTAACTTATTTTTTCAAAATACTGACAGACCTTTCACCATGGGTAATTTAAATCAACCGTCATTATAGGTAGCGTCTTGTCATAGGTTCAAGTTCCAGCACCAACATTTTTGGTTTTTTACTTATTTTTTCAAGTCTCATTACCAACATTATAGGTGGTGCACATATTGAGTTTAGTCACTATCCTTAAACAAATCTTGGACGTCCATTTAGTGATTATGAACGGCCAAGACACTACTACTAGTGATCCGCGTGAAACCTAAAACTTAGACGAAGCATGGACTACATCTTCTACCTCCAAACATCATCTTTCATCTACGGTACTATATTTCACAACTAAACCAAATTTCAGAACAAATTTCAGAACTCGAGTTAGCAATGTTAGTTGTTGGTTTTCTTTTTTAATTATTGTTGTTCTTTTTTATTAATGTTGTTCTTGTTGTTATTATTGTTATTGTTGTTGTTGTTGTTGTTGTTCTTGTTCTTGTTGTTGTTGTTCTTCTTCTTCTTCTTCTTCTTCTTGTTATTGTTGTTATTGTTGTTGTTATTGTTGTTGTTGTTGTTATTCTTATTATTTTCTGATGTTCTTGTTGTTCTTGTTCTAATGCTGCATTTTTTTTTATTTTATTAAAAGACATACAACAACGGGTATTTAAAATAACCGTCATTATAGGTAGTATACAACAACATTCTTTAAAATAACCGTCATTATAGGTAGTTCAAATGCTGCATTTTTTTTATTTTTTTAAAACACATACAACAACGGGTATTTAAGATAACCGTCATTATAGGTAGCGTGCTTTCGAATTTATTACAACGTTTACAGGGCCGTGATTGTAAGTATCATATATACAACGAAACTCTACGTAACAACGCTCGCGCCCGCGTCATTATATATCTTTCCCATCCGTTGTTAAATGAGTTTTTCGTAGTAGTGTAGAGGTACTCAAGGTTTAAATGTTAAGACTTTTGCCTGTGATGTAGTTCTTCAAGCACATTTATATATATTGAATAACATGGATGACGTTCAACCTTACATGACCTTTCACAAAAGTCTAATAAAGGAAAAAATTCTTCTGGACGAATGAAAGATGGTAGTTGACAGAGCTTAATAAAACTTTCATAACTTTGTTTATTCAAAGTGTTTCTAAATAGAGTAGTGCATCAGAGATAATTAAATAATTGTCACGTATGCTTAAGTTTAATGTAATCACTTGAATTGCAGAGGAAATTTTTCAATCCATCCTGGTTGATTATTCACATGCATATATATATATATATATATATATATATTTGTCTCATTCAGGAAACCAAGGTCACTAATATGAATTCTAACATGGCTTCTAGCTTATGGAACAATCAGGATATGGAATGGTCGGGCACTAATTCTATTGGGAGATCTGGTGGTTTAATCACGATGTGGAACGGTAAAATATTGGAAGCTATCTCTAGTTTTAGGGGCCAGGGTTTCTTAGGGATTCATTTCCTTTGGAGGAATAGCCACTTTGTAGTGGTTAACGTATACTCTCCTTGTGGTATAGAGGACAAGAGGAGATTATGGAGGGATCTTATTGATATTAAGGGAAGGCACTCTGGGGTAGGGTGGATAGTAGGGGGCGATTTCAATGCTGTTAAGAAAAGGGAGGAAAGAGTGGGAATTAGCAACCTTTGCAACAGAAGCATGAGGGATTTTGATGAATTTATTGAAGATATGAACCTGATAGACCTCCCTGTTGTGGGTAACCGTTTCACTTGGATTAATTCTAATGGCCTTAGTAGGAGTAGATTGGACCGCATTCTGGTGGACGATATTGCCATTAACAACATGTCTTTTAAGAATCAATTGGTGGGAGATAGGGACGTTTCCGATCATCGTCCGGTGTGGATGAAGTCCAAAGCAATCAACTGGGGTCCTAAGCCTTTTAGGTCCTTTAACTGTTGGCAGAGCCATATTGATTTCCACAAGTTTGTCAAGACTTCCTGGGAATCCTATCATTTCTCTGGTTCGGCGAGTTTTATTCTTTCCATGAAGCTCAAAGCTCTCAAAGTGGATTTGCGTAGCTGGAATAAAAACATCTTTGGTTGGTTGGATTTGAGTATTGAGGAAGGGGTTCAACAGCTTAATAAGTTCGAAGAGGTGTCAGTGAATGATAATGATTTGGATAATGGGGAGGTTCTCAAGTTGAGACTTATTGCGCAAGAGGAGATGTGGGCAAACTTGAGGAAGAAGGAAAGTATGTTAGCTCAAAAATCTAGAGTTCGTTGGTTACGCGAAGGAGACAACAATACGAAATACTTTCACAATTTTCTTAAATCGAGGAGCAGGTCCAACTACATTGCAGCTGTGAGAATTGGAGAGGACCTTGTTGAGGATCCTGACCAAATTAAGGAAGAAGCCACGAAGTTCTTTGAAGCCAAATTCCAGAACCAGTCAGAGCATATCAGAAGTTTTAATGCTAACAATTTTTCTTGTTTTGCAGATGAAGACAGATTTCTCATGGAATCAGATTTCACTGCTGAAGATGTGAAAAATGCCATTTTCAGTTGTGACAGCAACAAATGTCCTGGGGCCGATGGGTTTAATTTCTCCTTCATTAAATTCTGTTGGGATATAATAGGAGAGGAGTTCTTCAACTGTATTGATGAGTTCTTAAAAGTTGGTTCTTTGCCGAAATGTTTCGTTTCTTCGTTCATTGCGTTAATACCGAAGATTGATAATCCTCTTAGCTTCGAGGACTTCAGACCCATTAGTCTCGTGAGCAGTATTTCCAAGATTATCTCTAAGTTGTTAGCAAACAGGTTGAGCAAATTTATCCACAAAATCATCTCTCCGTCCCAGACTGCTTTCATCCCCGGAAGACAAATATTCGCCGGTGTTCTTCTGGCTAATGAGGTAGTTGACTACGCCAAGAGATTTAAGAAGGATTGCTTGTTTCTTAAAGTTGATTTTGCTAGGGCATACGACACGGTTGATTGGAGGTACCTTGACGGTTTGCTTTTAAAGTTGGGTTTCGGTCCTAAATGGATGTCGTGGATTCGCGACATCGTTTTCAACATCCATTTTTCTATTCTCATCAATGGCAGCCCGTCTAAGGATTTCAAGGCAGGCAGAGGGTTAAAACAAGGGGACCCCCTTGCTCCTTTCTTGTTCGCAATCGTTGCTGAAGGCTTGTCGAGCTTCGTTAGAACTGCTGTTGAAATTAACCTGTTATCCCCATTCAAGATTAATGATTGCCTCGCTCCGAGCATTTTACAATTTGCAGATGACACCTTGCTTTTAGGTGACGGATCAGTGGGTAATATTTGGGCTTTCAAATATGTCCTTAGAGCTTTCGAAGTTTCCTCTGGCCTTAAGATCAATTATTCTAAGAGCTGCATTTTTGGTATCGGAGTTGGAACTGAGATGATTTCTGCTGCTGAACACTTCCTTCATTGCAAGTCCGGAAATTTCCCTTTCAACTTTCTCGGTCTCTCGGTTGGAGGGAATCATAGAAGGTTATCTTTTTGGGAGCCTATTCTATCTTGTCTTAAAAAAAGCTCGCTAGTTGGAGTAACAGGAGACTCTCCATAGGAGGCAGAGTCACTTTACTTAATTCGGTTGTTGCGAACTTGCCTATTCACCACCTCGCCTTTTACAAGGCGCCTAAGAAGATTGTGAAGGAAATTATTTCGATTCAGAGAAGATTTATGTGGATTGGTTCAGCTGAGAAAAGATACATTCCTTGGGTATCTTGGAAAACCGTTTGTAAGTCGAAGGATTCGGGAGGTCTCGGCATTAAACATGTAGGTTTGTTTAACAAGGCTCTTCTTGCTAAATGGGCTTGGAAATTGCTCACAGGTGCTGATGAAATTTGGAGGGATCTTCTAGAAGCTAGGTATGGCAACTTGAGCTTGAAATTCCAAAGGTTCGAAGATGTTGGTAGTTCGAGAACTGATTCGAAGTGGTTTAAGGATATCATGGCCAGCTCTAAATCAGATGATTTTGTCCCAGTTTTTAGAGAGGCTCTGGACTGTACCATAGGCGACGGGAACAACGTCGATTTTTGGAATACTGTGTGGCATGGTAATGAGTCTTTGAAAGACACTTTCCCTGTGCTGTTTACAGCCAGCAGGAATAAACAGTGCACTGTCAGCAAGATGGGGGAGTGGGAGGGAGAAAGATGGAAGTGGAAAATTACGATTCATTCGCAAATTGATGATCTCAGCCTGCAGCAGGAGTGGAATGCTTGCAGATTAGTCCTTGAAGATCTTTCCCCGAAGAAAAATGAAAAGGACGAATGGAAATGGAGAGCTAGCGACACTTCGGCTTTCTCGGTGAGTTCTTATTACTTCTTGTTGAATTCTGGTTCGGATTCGTTGGGCAACGATTTGGAAATAAATTCCCTTCTCCAGTTTTTGTGGAAGTGAATCATTCCTCCTAACATTAAAATATTTGGGTGGAGATTATGTTTAAATAGATTGGCAACTAGAGATAATTTGGCTTCTAGGTTGTTAATTGTTAATAACTCTGATAAGAAGTGCATTTTCTGTTCCCACCCTCTAGAAGACATGGATCATATTTTCTTCAATTGCAAGATTGCTATTTTGATATGGAGGCAGATTTGTGCTTGGTTGGATATTGAGTATTTTTCGGTTTCGAATTACATTAATCATGCTACGGAGTGGAGGAAAAGACTTAAGGGTCGTGGTAACATGGCTACGATTTCGTCTTTTTGGTTTATTTTTTGTTGGAGTATTTGGAGGGTGCGTAATAATGTTTTATTTAGTGATTGTGGTTTTAATGTAAATGATATTGTTAACGAGATCAAAGTGTCTTCGTGGAATTGGCTAATCCTAGGTAGGAAAGGTAGGGTCACTTGTTGACTCTACGATTGGTACAAATTACCATTAGACCTTTTATAATTGTACTACTTGATTTTGAGATTTCCTTAATCTCGTTTATTGAAGTGCTTATAAAAAAAATAAACAAGGCATAGATTGTATTCTTCTTTTGAAATAGTAATGACAAGGCAGTATCTTTTTAAACATGATATTGGTGGTAGCATTGGTTTCAGGGAACAGTCCATTTAAAAAAAAAATACTTGGCGGGAGCACCATTTATCATTAAAGTTATTAGACTCTAGTACCGAAATGACCAAATAAGGAAATAGATAGAGTAACTAGTTTTATATTTTAAATGTTTAGAAAATTAAAATGGTCATTCTTTTAATGAAATTTCTTGATTTTTCTTGACTAATCAAAAAATAAAATTAACAAGCTAATTTTTAATATTTTCAAAATAAAATTAGAATGGTAATATTTTAATTCTTTTTGGTAATTCGTTTAATATTGATATTAGTCTACTTATATACTTTTTTATGGCCAACATTACTTAATTAGTTATGCTCAGAAAGGACATACATTTTTAATAGTAATTGTTTTATTTGAGAATATATTAGTTTATTATTCATTAATTGAATATACATTACTTTAATAACTTCATTGAATAAAAAAATAATTTGATAGAAATCTTAACAAATAATATTAAAAATAATTCCTTTTGACCGAAAATATAATTATATGGTATCTGTTTTGAATGCATTGAATTGAACATAATTACTATAAATTAATAACTAGGGTATACTATTTATTAAAAAGTTTCGGATGGTGGATAAACAGCAATAAATGTAAGTTAATCCATTTACTTCATCCCCTTGATATATATACATACAAAATGACAAACGACACCATTACAAGAATTTAATCTTCATCAATAATCACTTAAAGTGAGTGGAACTACTTTTGTATAGTGTATGAATATAAAAACTATATCTCTTCCTTTTTCTTTATTCATTATCAATTTTTCAAATCATGCAAAATTTTCTTTTCTTTCTATCTTCTAATTTTGTGACATTTTTTTCTTATCCTATCACCCTCAAATCGATAGGTAATTTGTCTTATAATTCCCCTTCATTTTTCAAAACTTTCAAAAAAAATTTACATTTTTAATTAATTGTTCATACAAATTATTTATGTGTATTAGTGTTGGAAAAATCCCAAAACTCATATTAGTTATAGAATGAGTCTTAAAAGAGATTATATAGATTGATACTATTTATCTTACAAGTCGAACTCGTAAGAAAGATTTATGTGAAACTATAATACATAACTTTTTTTTTTTTTACATTTTTATGGGTTTTTGAAACACTTCATATAATCCTTATAATACTTTTTTTTTAAACCTTATAATACTTGTTCTTTGTGGCCTACTCATTTTTGTATATTATATCATTATCTTTTCCATTTGAAAAACCAGTTAACTATTTCATTGATAGACTTTGAAATTGTGCGTTTGAATGATTTTTTTGAAATTAACAAATATTTAAAAATTATGTTGATAAAATTTTAATATTTTTATGATTATCTTTTCTCAGGTGTTCTAGAGATAGTTGCTACTAAGTTTTCAACGACAAGGTAAGAATATTGTGTGTATTTAATCACAAATTATTTTATCAAATATATATATTCATGTGATATGTGTGTGTATATATATATATATATATATATATATATATATATATATATATATATATATATGTTATTTTTTAGATCTATATATTTATTAAATTTTATTTAAAATTTAAATAAAAAAAATTACATGTAAAAGGTAACTTGTTTCAATTGAATACTAAAGGTAAAATGAATTAAGTAATCTTCACAAATTTGAAAATAATCTTCACTATCCTTTTTATAACTTTTTATTTCTTTTTTTTTATTTAATTTATTTTGAAAATAATACTTGAAATACATGCATCAACTATAAAATATTTAGAGGTATATTAAAGATTCATTTATTTACACATAGGAATGACTTCTTCATGAACTGCATTAGATAGTATAACATATTATATTGTTGTAGTTAAATTATTTCAATCAAGTTGCATAAATTAATGGGTCAAAAACTCTTTACCTAGTTTATATATTTTAAATAAATTACATTTACTAGAATATATCTAATTATTTTCTCTAATAGCTTTTTTTTAATAACTCAAAAAATTATTGTTAATTATTGCAATGGTGGAAAACAATTTAAGTAATTTTCCATTAGTATTTATTAAAAATTATAGTTCATAAATAGTCAAATGCTTATGTTTTTGTATTTTGGTTTTTAATATTGTTGTTGAAGTCTAATACTAATATATGTATATTATAATTTGAATCAGAAGATGGATCAACTAAAAAATTCATGGAATCTAGAACCGTGCAAAAGTTTTGGCATAGCTAAAAAATTTCATGAATTTGAACTGGATGATGAGTTAGATTGTGATTATTCAAATTTTATGAGGCCTTTATCACCTGAAACGGATGTGCCTGATCCATTATTAATCATTGGTAAATTTGTTCCTGTGATGCTTAAACCGATTGATCCATTAACTAGGACGCAAATTGATCGCACAAACTCTCTTAATAAAGTAAACTGTAGAGTTAAAGATTGTTATATTTCAACTCCAAAATGTAACAGAATCGACGTTGACCCTTTTTTACCTGAGAAATTTCCATCTCCAACTATCAGTTTAACTGCGCCCTCTAATGTTGTAAATACAAAAAGGTTCTCCGCTGAAATTTCAAGTCCTACAGAATTTACAAGAGTCTTTCAACCAGGTGTGTGTTCATCATTGCTTGATTGAAATATTAAATTTAAATTCTCTGAATATTGTGCAACATCTAACTAAAGATTTGTAGGTTTATCGTCATTTAATCAAAACACAAACCAACATGTGTTGTCTTGCAATACCAAAAATTCTATATCACGTCCTTCTAAAATTCCCAGGCATATGCAGGTAAAACAGTTTAAAACTTAATTAATTAAATATATTTTTGTTTTAAAGTACATATGATAATTGTAATGGAAGAAATTAAGTAAATTTATATTTGAAGGATATGTTATGTATGTACTAATATATAGGATGTTTGCAGGATTATAATTGATATGGAGATGAATTGGCCATTCAAAGTACAAAATGCTTTAAGGAATTTATGTTCTTAGTATAATGTGCAATTGGTAAACTCGGTGAAGGGGGAGAATATTTATATTTTAGAAGGGTTTTAAGCTTTGCCCAACATGTTAATTTGATGAATTTTGGGTTTTGTTTCTTAATAGTTAAATTTGAATAAATTTATTTTAGTTTATTTTATTTGATGGAATTAATTGCATTATGCTTAACAAATTTTTATGCCTCAATGTTGTAGTCATTATTGAATGACGAATACTTTCCTTAAATGTTATTTTTATACACACTAATCTCTATAGAGTTGTGAAACATTCTGATGAAGTAGAGTTCTAATATAATTAATTTTTTTAAATAAATAAATAAATTTAATCATAAATTACTAGTTTATTATAATTAGAATATTTAAAAAATTAAATTATGATAAGACTGAAAAAATATAAATTAAATTTCATTATAAATAATTTTTTAAAAATTTTAAAATCCTATATAATTTTCTTTCATTAGTTAATAATTTTCTTTCATTGGTTAATTTGTGTGTGTGTGTTTTTTTTATTTTTATATCAAACGTGGTTTTGTATGATTTCATTGGTTGGTACAACCGTACAAGTAACATGGGTTTCAAGGAATAAAACATGTGTAAAAATGTTTTTCAATCCGTGAGAGAGGGAAGAGGAAAAAAAAGATGAATCTTAGGTCGACAATGTTTTTCAATAAGATTTATAATATTTCAAAATTGTTAAACACGAATCAATTTAAAGATGAATCTTATGTATTTTTTATATTTAACTAAGTATGAGTCGATCTTCTTGTTTCATGCCTTAGGTGTTTGCTTGAGACCATAGAGCGCTTTTGGCAATTTGTATACTTTACTTGCTTCCTCCAGAACCACAAACGCAACAGGTTGTGTGACGTATACCTCGTCATCTATAGGTCAATTCAAAAATGCCGATCTCACATCTAAGTAAAATGTTGGCCAACCTTGATTGCATGGCAGAGCGACCACTAGTCGAACAGTTTCCAATCTTGCGACAGGTGCAAATACTTCTGAGTAGTCGAGTCCAGCTCTCTGGAGAAATCCTTGAGCTACCAATCTCGTCTTATGCCTTCCTATCGACCCATCAACATTGTGCTTCAACTTGAACACCCACTTTTTTTTTTGAAATAAAAGATATATATTCCAAAGAGGAAAAAAGCTGAATTTACATCAAGTGTGCTATAGTCCAGTTAAACCAAGTAATAAGCCTAACAGATCAAAATTAGCTCATAATTTTTGCTAAGTAATTCCTATATCTCTGTATCATCCAACATCTTTGGATTGTACTGTTTATGATCTCTTTTGTGATGCTGTTGTAGTCCATCTCCTTGTCGAAGATAACCGAGTTCCTGTAGATCCAAATTCCATACACCGTTTCTGCAATTGCTGCTTTCAACAAGCCAACCTTGATCCCCTTGCCTCGAGTACTTGTCATCAACCACTTGAATTCTTCTTCCCATTGCTGTGGTTCACGAGATATTTCCAACCAATTAAGCACCTGAGCCCAGATAGTTTTAGTTGCTCCACAAGTAAATAACAGATGGTTCATAGTCTCAACATTGTGTTTGCATAGTTCACATGTATCATCCTGCAACATTCCAAATTTTTTAAGTCTGGCTTTTGTGATCAACCTTCTATGACATGCCAACCATAGGTAAAGAACTGCTCTTGGCCTGGCATAGTTACGCTGGATCAAGTGGTTCCAGCCTATTTTTTCCTCAGTCTCCATGTAGTCTTCGTATAACTGCTTGATGGAGAACTTCAAATTCTGTTTCATAATATCCCAAGTATGCTGATACGCACCGATTTCATTCCGACTGTCAATGATAGCTTTCAAAATCCATGAACTGCTGGCTCTTATTTTTACTGTCATAATGTCTTCTCCTCGTATGTAGTAGCTATGAACCCATTGGAGCCAAAGAGTCTCCCTATTCATAAAGATGTTCTAAAGACATTTCATCAGAGCTAGATTGTTCCACACTTCCAAGTTGATTAGATTCAACCCTCCATGTTTTATGGGCTTACACATTGTATTCCAAGCGACTGGACTCTTTCTGCTTCTCTCCTGTCCGGCCCAGATGAAAGATCTACATAAGGAGTTGAGTTTTTGTATCACACCTTTGGGGAAAGGAAAACACATCAACCAGTACTAGGCCATTGTAGCAAGTACTCTCTTGACTAATTGAATCCTACCTGCTGTGCTTAGGAGTTTTGAGGACCAATGTCTAATTCTAGTAGTGATACTGTCGAGCAGTGGAAAATAGTGTTTGATATTCAATCGTTTACAAGTTAAAGGAACTCCTAAATACCTGACAGGAAGCTCCCCTTCTCCAAACTGTGTCTTCTGTTTCACCTTTTGGATGATATCCTCCTCCATCCCACTGTAGTAAATTTTGCATTTATGAGCATTTACAATCAGACCTGTGGATTCAGAAAAGGATTTGAAAGCCTCCAAAATCATCTCAATGGAGTGGTAGTCACCTCTACTGAATAGCAATACATCATCAGCAAAAGATAAGTGTGTTATACCTAGTTTCTCACACTTGCTATGATGATTAAAATTGCGATTGGTTTGCATTTCTACCATGACTCGATTCATATATTCCATAAGTATAACAAATAATAAGGGGGATATGGGATCCCCTTGTCTGATCCCTCTTCTAGCTTCCATTACATCAGTATACTCACCATTTACATTAAACCTATATGTCACTGTTGTAGTAGCAAGCATGATCCAGTCAATGAACTTTCCAGGCATACCTATTTCGTGAAGGATACATTTAAGTGTTGTCCAGTCTACCATGTCGTAGGCTTTTTGTAAGTCTAATTGGATCATACATCTAGGTGTGGCTCCCTTCCTAGAGTACCCCTTCAATAGTTCAAAAGCAAGCATGATGTGATTATGAACACCCACTTTACTTCAAAAGCTTTTGTATGAGCTAGAAATTCAATCAACTCCCATGTGTTGCTTCTTTCAATCGCTTGTAACTCTTCGACGATAACAGACTTCCATTGTTTATCTTTGAAGGCTTCGCTATAGTTGATTGGTTCAGCACCTGCAAGTAAAGCAAAATGAACTAGTTCCCCATTTATTGTGACTTCATCATCACCAACCACTTCATAGTCTTGAAGTCTTGCTGGACAAGCTCTAGTTTGTTGAGGTCTCTGACTTTTGTCAAACATATCCTCTTCGACTTCGATTTTGTCGAGAGTGTCAGCAAAAGCTTCGACTTCTTCTTGGACTGGAGTATCAACAATGTCTTCGACTTCGACATCATAACTTGCTTCATCAAAATCATCTCTCATCAGTGCCTTGTCAATTGCATTACTAGAATTTCAATCCCAGGCAGAATTTTCATACATCACAATGTCTCGACTCATCACAATCTTTTGATTAATTGGATTGAACAACCTGTATGCGCCAGTCTTATGATATCCTAGTATAATCATAGGTTCACTCTTATCATCAAGCTTCCTTCTCCTAGCATCAGGAATATGCTTATAGCAAATAGAGCCAAACACCTTCAGATGACTCACTGATGGTCATTTTCCACTCCACACTTCTTCAGAAACGTTGTTCTTCAGCTTCTTGGTAGGGAACCTATTCAAAATATAAACAGCAGCCGAAACAGCCTCACCCCATAAGGATTTTGGCAAATTCTTCTGCTTCAGCAAGCATCTGGTCATGTCCAATATGGTTCTGCTTCTACATTCTGCTATTCCATTACGTTGAGGAGTATAAGGAGCAGTTATCTCATGATCAATACCATGTTCTGCAAAAAAAAGCTTCAAATATCTTGGATGTGTATTCACCACCTCCATCTGTTGGCAGAACTTTAATTTTCTTTTCACCTTGGTTTTCGACAAGTATCTTGAATCTCTTAAAGATTTCAAATACTTCGTCAATTCGTTTGATCACATAATTCCAGAGCTTTCGACTGTACTTATCGACAAATGAGTTGAAATACATGTTTCCGCCAATGGTATGCTCTTCATTTGCCTACATGAATGTTAAGCCTAAATCCATTTCTGGCATCTAGATCCAACAGATATTACTATAGCATCAATATCACACAAATGAGTAATTCATATACAAAGCCAATGATCATAATACGTACATACGTTTAACCCTTTTTTACATGCATTCAACTAATTTTCCAAATGAATGTGAACATCGTTCTTCATCGCTATTCTCACGCACCCTCACGATAACGTTTGTCAAGCACTGTCGCGGTCTCTTATTGCATTAATTACTAGAAACTATTCAAATTAACAAGCAACACAATGCTAAAAAGCTGAGATGCAAATGAATATCAAATCACAAACCAATGTCAAAAGCTTGCTCAATGATAGAGAAATAAAAGCTTTTACGACTTTTTTAGGTGCCTTAAAGAATGAAAAACAGTGAATAGGGAGGTTAGACATGACAGAGTTTATCAAAGATACTCTTCCCCCTATTGAAAGCAATCTACCCTTCCAACATGACAACCGTCGTTTGAAGCAATTGATGATTGGATACCAATAGAAAATTCTCACGTGATTGTCACCGATTCGTAAACCCAGAAACAAGAACAGAATCTTACCAATTCTGCGGGCCATGAATTGTTCTGCCGCTTTAAGAAAATTCTTCTCCATGTTAATTCCAAACAGGCTAGTTTTTCCAGTGTTAATAGTCAACCCTGACACGAGTTCCAATCCTTTTAGAAATTCCTTAAAAGCCCACAAATTAGACCAAGCTCCATTACACAGGATAACCGTATCGTCGGCAAACTGCAGCAAATTGTTGCAAGATTCGTTGTTTATCTGGAAACCCTGCAGCATACTTAGGTTATAAATTTGTCTTAAATGCCTTAAATTTATATGTATTAGAATATAGTTATGAATAAGAAAATATATACCTAATGAAACAAAGAGGAAGATTAGCATTGTCATTGAAAAAAACATCGCCAAAGAAGTTGGAAATTGATAAGAAGTTTTCCTATCAAAGATTTGAGACTAGGGTTTCAATGATAAAAGAGAGAGAATTAAAAATTATCTAAAGAAAAGTAAAAATTAAAGATAACATTTTTCTTGATTCCTTCCCCAAATGTGTCAAAAGACAATACATATATAATGATACTAATGGGCCATTACTAAAATGCCCAATTACTTAGAGGAAACCCAATTTAATAACAATTAAAATACCAACTACTATAAAACCTTAATTTAATAATAAACTAAAATATTAAAATATAGCTAATAATACTCTCTATCATTGTCGCGGGGTTCACTTGAACCTTGTCCTCAAGGTTCTAAAATCAATATGATTGTGGAGGTTGGCTATTTGGAGTTGCATAACCACTAGTAGTCGCAGGAACGGGGCATCCCAAAGTAGATGAACTTGGGACAGTCAAGTGCCATGCGACATCATTTCTCCGTAAATACCCATCTATTATAATTCCAGGAAGTCTCCCATCAACAATGTCCCTTATTTTCATAATTTCAACAATCTCTAAAGCATCTGAAATCCTGCCTTCTTTACTGTCAATTATAAGAATTTGCCCTTTTAAATTTCCTACATAAACCAGGTTTCCATACGTGCTAAAACATGCTGCAGTAGGTGTGAAGGAGGTACTTCCATCAGAACACTTATTGCGTGAGGCAGGGTTTGGTCCACTTGGTTTCTCAAAGACAGAAACTTTAAGAAAACTTGTATCTTCGGTGTTTAAGTCAACAATCATCGGAGAACATGAGAAAGGACATGCCAAGCAGAGAGATGGTTTGGAGGACCCTACTGGATGAAGACGAGCTTGTAAAGGGGTTTGCTGCAAAATTATTTTTCTTATCCTCTTACCACTTAAAATATCCCTGTTAGATGTCAATCATGATATATTTTTGTATGAATTATTTGGCATTTTTCATGACTTTTCCATGTGGAATATGTTGATTTTAGTGTGGAATGTTGTTGTTGTGCATTATTTGAAATATACTTGTGGTGCTTGTAATGCGTGTGCTAATGTGCAGAAATAGGAATGAAAATATCAAAGTTTGAAGACACAAAGAAATAGTGCAAGCTGCCACAGAATTGAAATTAACAACAGCATTCGCTAGGCGAGTGTTGGCGAAGATGCCAGCAAAGGTTCGCCTAGCGAACGATAGCGAGAGTGCCAGCGAGGGGGTGGCAGAAAGTTTGCAAAAATTAACAGTAGGAAAACTGGGTAAATTCGCGGGGCGAGGAAGCCAGCGAATGCTCGCTGTCATGTTCGCGAGGCGACGGTGCCAGCGAGGGGGTGGTAGAAACTTCCACTTTTGAAAACACCCAAACTTCGCTGGGGCGAGTGAGGTAGCGAAGCTTCGCTTCGCGAGTGAAATGGTTCGCCTAGCGAACCCGCGATAATTCTATTGGGCGGTTTAAGTCTGAGGCACTTAAATGTGCCATGTTTTTAGTCATTCGCTAGGCGAATGAATCCTTCGCTAGGCGAAGGGTGCTGTGAGTAAAGTGTATAAATAGATTTTTTTACTTTTTGTAAGGGGATCTTTTGCTCATTTTCCATCAGAATTGATAGTTTACAGTATTTTGTTCATCAAAGAGTGTATTTTCGATTGGAGAAGCTGAAGTCGCATCCATTCTCGATTAATCGTCGTGGATGCTCATTCATCTCCTCTCTTTACTTGTCATCCAAGCTACCATGAGAAGTGGTAGCTAAACACTCAATGTTGAGGTTAGATGTAGTTGATTCTGTTTTTATGTATTGCTGTTGATCTATTGTATATGAACAAAGTCTTTGATCAATATAGATGAAGTTGTTTTCTCTTAATGCTTTATGTTTGATTTGTTTTACTCTAGACATAGATTCCACAAATCTTGACCTAACAATTTCATCTCTTAAAAACCAAACTCTAGACATAGATTTGGGAGTTGCTATTCGCAATGTATTGATCTTAATGATCGTTGCTTAGATTGGTAGCGTGAGACATCATCTAACGGTCTAAACAACGGTACTCACGATTTCGCTTTAGACATAAACGTAGTCGGGAGGATACGCGGTTATATTGGTCGGAAACCGAGTTCATATGCTGGATTAATCGTTTATACATGGAAAGGATTAGCGAAACCTAACCTAACATGCTTTTATAAAACCTTTTACAAAAATCTTTGTCATAACTTAATCTTTGCTACAAGTGAATGATAACACCAATTGAAACTTTTGAAACCATTAACTTAGAATATTGCAACTATTGAACGGCAGGCATCAAATATCCGACAATCCCTGTGGATACGATAACAAAAACCCACACTATTATTCTTCTAACAAAATGGCCCCGTTGCCGGGGAGGTCGGGGTTGGTAACCTTGATTTCCCGCGTAATTTGCTTCCTCCTCAACGGGAGGACAATAACCAGTCGAATGGTCACCTCGACATAATTCACACACTAACACTTGCACATTTTTACTTGAAGATTCATGCATCTCTTTGAATTGTTGCGGCAGCTTAGACATTTGCTTCGTTAACAACTCAACCTGTTGTGATAACAATTTGTTTTGCGCAAGGATAGCATCGCTTGTTCCTAATTCCAACACTCCCGGAGTTTGTTGAGCAGGTCCACGGTTGTGACTACCTTGATGATCGTTCAAGGCCATTTTATCAATTATAGCTGTGGCTTCCGCTGCAGTTTTGCTTAACAAAGAACTACCGGCGGTGGCATCCAACAAGGTTTTGTGTACAAGTTGCAGCCCATTTCTAAAGATATGTATTTGAGACAATTCATCAAAACCATGGCCTTTTCACTTTTGTAACATTGATTTGAACCTCTCCCAAGCTTCGTTGAGAGATTCATTAGCTCCTTGTGTGAATACCGCGATGGCGCTCTTTGCTTCCATAAACCGAGTGTGAGGGAAGAATCTCTCCAAAAATTTCTCTTCCAAAGCATTCCAATCCGTCATTATGGCAGTTGACCGATCAAGGTACCATTCCTTTGCCTTCCCAATGAGGGAATGCGGGAATAATCTCTTGAACAGAGACTCCTCTTCTGCTTCCGGTGCACCAGTCGCTCCCGCTATTTCATAAAATTTTGTCAAATGGGTGAAAGGATCTTCATGATCCATACCCGTAAATGGACTTTGATATAAAAGTTGAAGAATTCCGGTCTTCATTTCAGCGTGACGACCATTGTGTGCATGGCGAGCGAACTGAGCATTGTGTCTCGGACTATTTGTACATGGCCTAGAAGTAGGTGGTGGTGGTGGTGGTGGATCTCCCTCCATAACTGGAAGTATTTGTGGAAATGGTGGTGGTGTAGAAGTACTTTCCTCTTGTTCTCGCCTCTGTTTCGCAAGCTGCCTCCTTCTTCTAGTTCGGCTATTGATTCTACGAGCGGTTCTTTTAATCTCAGGATCGAAAAGAAGTTGGTCCGCCGGTAGTTTCCCTCGCATAAACTAAGTCTGCACACTAAACAAACAGATTAACAAGTTCAAGATAAAGTGGTAACAGCTTACAATAACTCAACTATCGCAATGCTTGCAATATCAACTAACAATCCCCGGCAATGGCGCCATTTTGTTAGAAGAATAATAGTGTGGGTTTTTGTTATCGTATCCACAGGGATTGTCGGATATTTGATGCCTGTCGTTCAATAGTTGCGATATTCTAAGTTAATGGTTTCAAAAGTTTCAATTGGTGTTATCATTCACTTGTAGCAAAGATTAAGTTATGACAAAGATTTTTGTAAAAGGTTTTATAAAAGCATGTTAAGGTTAGGTTTCGTTAATCCTTTCCATGTATAAACGATTAATCCAGCATATGAACTCGGTTTCCGACCAATATAACCGCGTATCCTCCCGACTAAGTTTATGTCTAAAGCAAAATCGTGAGTACCGTTGTTTAGACCGTTAGATGATGTCTCACGTTAACAATCTAAGCAACGATCATTAAGATCAATACAATGCGAATAGCAAATCCCAAATCTATGTCAAGAGTTTGGTTTTTAAGAGATGAAATTGTTAGGTCAAGATTTGTGGAATCTATGTCTAGAGTAAAACAAATCAAACATAAAGCATTAAGAGAAAACAACTTCATCTATATTGATCAAAGACTTTGTTCATATACAATAGATCAACAGCAATATATAAAAACAGAATCAACTACATCTAACCTCAACATTGAGTGTTTAGCTACCACTTCTCATGGTAGCTTGGATGACAAGTAAAGAGAGGAGATGAATGAGCATCCACGACGATTAATCGAGATTGGATGCGACTTCAGCTTCTCCAATCGAAAATACACTCTTTGATGAACAAAATACTGTAAACTATCAATTCTGATGGAAAATGAGCAAAAGATCCCCTTACAAAAAGTAAAAAAATCTATTTATACACTTTATTCACAGCACCCTTCGCCTAGCGAAGGATTCATTCGCCTAGCGAATGACTAAAAACATGGCACATTTAAGTGCCTCAGACTTAAACCGCCCAATAGAATTATCGCGGGTTCGCTAGGCGAACCATTTCACTCGCGAAGCGAAGCTTGGCTACCTCACTCGCCCCAGCGAAGTTTGGGTGTTTTCAAAAGTGGAAGTTTCTACCACCCCCTCGCTGGCACCTTCGCCTCGCGAACATGACAGCGAGCATTCGCTGGCTTCCTCGCCCCGCGAATTTACCCAGTTTTCCTACGGTACGTTTTTGCAAACTTTCTGCCACCCCCCTCGCTGGCACTCTCGCTAACGTTCGCTAGGCGAACCTTCGCTGGCATCTTCGCCAACACTCGCCTAGCGAATGCTGTTGTTGATTTCAATTCTTTGGCAGCTTGCACTATTTCTTTGTGTCTTCAAACTTTGATCTTTTCATTCCTATTTCTGCACATTAGCACACACATTACAAGCACCACAAGTATATTTCAAATAATGCACAACAACAACATTCCACACTAAAATCAACATATTCCACATGGAAAAGTCATGAAAAATGCCAAAAAATTCATACAAAAATATATCATGATTGACATCTAACAATCCCAAAGTGATAAAGACTTGTCGACAACAGATACAAGAATTCGATTACCACACTTTGACCAACAAATACTAGTAATGGGAGAAGAACATTCATTATCTCGAAGCTCTTTAGCAACGCCCCTGGTTAGAAAATCCCAGATATCACAACTTCCATCATTGCAGCCAGCAACAAGAAGGGTACCACGACGGTTAAAAGCAGTGCATTTCATAATCCCATGTTCCAGCTCCAAAAACTCTTCTATCACTTCAAGAAAACTTCCATGCAAAGGATTGTAAAAGTAAGACGAGTTCGTCGCTATTGCAGATGCATTCAAAGCTTCAACATCTCTCAAAAGAACCGAACCAATTTCATCATGAGATTCTTCTTTAACACCCTTGGTAGAATGCTAAGTTACAGAAACAGGATCAGTTTTCAAAATCCATGAATCACCAACAACACCAACAAGATCACCATCAATGCTTTTATACTTAAAATCATTCAAAACAGTAACGTTATTATAATCACTCTCAGATAAAAGCTGAAGATGAAGAGGGTGTGCTAACAATAACAAATCACCCCAACCTCTTTTCTCCCATTTATACTCAACACAAAATGGTTTTGCAAAAACAGCATCACCACACAAAGGGTAAAAAGAGCTAAACCTGTCAAAAACATCCTCGTGCCTCGAATCAGAATCAGGCAACAAAGACATCCGAAGCATACCAAAAAATGCTTCAGAAGTGATAACTGTTTGAATACCTATAATGTCAAGGCCACGAGCAGCCACATCAGTTGCAACCCATGCTGACTCATTCTTTGTGAAGTGACTGTCATCAAGGAATCATCCATCCCTAGTAGTCGCTTAGTTAGACCAACAAGTCCTAACCCAATGGTGCACCCACTTTCACAGATGTTAAATGGCAATGAAACAACAACTGGAGAATTAATGTTAAATTGCACCTCAATGTGAGGAACCCCGTGAGGAGCAGGAGGGATACCGTCCAAGTGGAAGCTACCAAGAGATTTATCGTCCCTTACAAATTCTCTCTCACCCTGAAGGACATTGATTTCTACACTTGTCTGCCCATCAGTAGCAGTAGATAAATCCTCTGATTTTGAGGTGGGAAGGGTAGTGTTTCTTGGAATAATCTTGGTCATCACTAAACCAAGAGTTTCCAAACCCAATGACAATGGAGAAACATCTAACAGCACAATGTCACTAACATGTCCAGCCTGCACAGCAGAACCATGGGAAACCACTTCAACTGGATTAACAATGACATTTGGGTCCTTACCAATCAGCTTCTTTACAAGCTCCTGAATAGCAGGAATACGCGTTGATCCACCAACAATAATCACCTCATCAATATCTTTAATTGAGAGCTTTGTATCCCTCAATGAATTTTCCACTGGTGTTCTATGTCTGTCAAGAAGATCTGAACACAATTCTTTAAATTTATCCCTTGTAAGAGTGATCTCAATATGTTTGGGGCCATCTGTTGTGGCAGTTATGAATGGCAAACTGATGTTTATTTGAGTCAATGATGAAAGCTCCATTTTTGCCTTCTCAGTTGACTCAATAAGACGCTGAAGAGCTTGTTTGTCTTTCAAAAGGTCTATACCTTCATCTCTCTTGAAGTCATCGGCCAGCCAATCAACAACTCTCTTATCAAAATCATCACCACCCAAGTGTATATCACCAGAAGTAGACAGCATCTCAAACACTCTGTCATCAACCTCAAGAACTAAGACATCAAAAGTACCACCTTCGAGGTCAAATACCAAAATAGTTTCATTGTTTTTCCTTTCAAAACCATAAGCCAAGGATGCAGCAGTTGGTTCATTGATAATTCTAAGAACTTCAAGACCAGCAATCCTTCCAGCATCCTTTGCAGCAGTTCTTTGTGAATCATTAAAGTAAGTCGGGACAGTAACGACAACGTTCTTAATTGCAGAGCCAAGGTAAGCTTGAGCAATCTCACACATCTTCATCAGAACCATTGAAGAGATCTCTTCAGCTGCAAATTGCTTATTTAATTTTCCAAGCATCTGCTTTTCAGAATTCTGATGATCTAGATGTGCCAAATCAATAAGAGTTTTCCTCATAATCTTGTATTGAACGAGAACATCACTGTCATTCAAGGTTTCACGGACTATATTCCCATTTTCATCTTCAACTATGAGAACCTCTTCTGGTTTAGCCATACGACAGATCATAAGCCTCTTAAAGAAATCACAGCTCTCTCCAACAACACCATTCTCAGAATACGCACACATAATCGAGTTCCACAAAACCAAGTTTCTCTCCGGCATTCTTTCAAACACCTTAACTGCATTCTCCACAAACCCAAACTTCCCATACATAATAGCAAACGCGTTCTGAACAAACACGTTAGAGAAAAGTTGCGTCTTCAACGCAAACGCGTGAATCGCTTCTCCAAGTTTAACATCAGAGAGCCCCGTACACGCCTTAATAACGCACGACAACGTGAAGTTATCCGGCGAAAACTCAGTGACGGTGAACACCGATGCGTCTTGTTGTTGGTTTTCGTCTTCTCCTTGTTGCTCTTCGTCTTATTGTTTTGTTACTTCCTCTTGATATTGTTCGTCTGCTTCTTCCTGAACAATATTAGGGATATTGTTAACCTTATCATCAAGGAAATCAATTGATTCAGTGAACTTCAACATTTCGTCGGTAGGTTCCCTTTTCTCCTCACATAGCAGTAGCAGGTTGTGCCCTAATTCTTTTTTTGATGGATGTTCTTGATTTGTTTCCAGAATAACTTGTAGAAACTTTTGTTTTTGTTTTTTTGAATGACAAAGCTTTTGAAGTTTTGTTTGAGAAGTTTTCTTAAAACAAAGGTGAAACACTTGCAAATGCTTCTCAAAATCTCTTCTATTAGTGTTTGTTGGTCGTTGTGGTATGTGACAATTGTTGTAGTAGTATGAATAATGAGACGATGAATATGATGAATATGGGTTAGGTGGAGGTGGTGTATACCCATGATTAAAATACAAACAAGGTGATGGACTTGTAACATATGGGTTTGTGTAATAAGGGGAAAAGAGTTCCCATGGAAAGGATGGAAATGAAGGTGTTGTAGGAGTTGGAAAAGAGGGGTTTGTAGGGTAGGTAGGAGGAATACTCCATGGATGATATGAAGGTGTATGATAAGGGTAATCCATAGGAGGATTTGAGTACATGATGAAAGCACCAATTGATAAGAAGTTTTCCTACCAAAGATTTGAGACTAGGGTTTCAATGATAAAAAGAGAGAGAATTAAAATCTATCTAAAGAAAAGTAAAAATTAAAGATAACATTTTTCTTGATTGCTTTCCCAAATGTGTCAAAAGACAATACATATATAATGATACTAATGTGTTATTACTAAAATGCCCAATTACTTAGAAGAAACCCAATTTAATAACAATTAAAATACCAACTACTATAAAACCTTAATTTAATAATAAACTAAAATATTAAAATATAACTAATAAAACTCTCTATCAGAAAAGCATCAAAATTTCTCGACATAATACAAATATATTTAAGGATGAAACAACACGATGAAAGAATCTTGATATCAATAAAATGAATCCTAGATTTAAAATAAAAAATGATTAACTTTCAAATTTCTAACATAGAAATACAATCTTCGACTAAAATTTATGTGAAGTCACTAATAAAATTTTGTTAGTCACTAAATTTGTTAAGAATATTATAATCAAATCACATTATGTCCAATTCGAGTGTTTGAATACACATTAGCGATATGATAGGTTATTTTTTATATCTATTCTATAATGTCTTTATAGTATAAACACTTATTTTAAATTTCAACTTGAGTAAAACTACGTAGGATATGAGAAAATAAATAAATAATTTCTTTATATATATATATATATATATATATATATATATATATATATATATATATATATCAAGTTAAAGTTAAATATGATTTCAATTTTTTAAAATAACATATAATTTGAATTTTATAGTTAAAAGGGAGTGGGATGAGTATAAGATAACAGGAAAAGCTTCGTATATTTTGGCAGAAAAGTTGAAACATTTGAGGACCCGTATTCGTTGGTGGAATTTAAATGTGTTTGGTTGGATTGATCTAAGTATCCAAAAAGAAGTGGGGGTTGTCAATGAAATGGAAGAGTTGTTGGATCATAATCTTGGTAATATCTCTAGAGAGGATCTTACGAGAAGGAATGTTGCAGAAGATAATCTTTGGAAATCTATCAGAATTAAAGAGAGTATCTTGAAGCAGAAATCGAGAACCAAGTGGATAGCTGATGGAGATCTTAATACTAAGTTTTTTCATAATATCTTGAGGCAAAGGATTAATTTGAATACCATTAATAGTGTTATGATTAATGGTAGATTGGAGGAAGATGTACAGAAGGTGAAGAAACATGCCAAGTCTCATTTTGATAACAGGTTTACTAAGGCTGAAAGAGCATTTCCTTCAATTGGAGGATCAGGTTTTAAATCTTTGTCACTGTCAAATAGACAAGAATTAGAAGTTGATGTTACAGTTCAGGAAATCAAGGATGTTGTTTTTGGATTTTCTGGGGATCGTAGCCCTGGACCGGATGGGTTCAGCTTTGAATTTCTGAAAAGATGCTGGGATATTGTTGGGTCAGAGTTCTCTAATTGTGTGTTGGAGTTTTTTGAGGGTGAACAGCTTCATAAAACCTTTGCGTCGTCCTTTGTGGTTTTAATCCCAAAGTCTGAAAATCCTGAAGATCTGGATGGTTATAGGCCAATTTCTTTGGTTACCTCAGTCTATAAGATTATTTCTAAAATTCTTGCAAATAGACTTAAGAAGAAAATTGGTGGCATTGTTTCAAATACACAAACGGCGTTCTTGGAAGGAAGAAACATTTTAGATGGGGTATTGGTTTTAAATGAGATCCTGGATTTTGCTAAGAGATCTAAAAAGGAGTTAATGATCTTCAAAGTGGATTTTGCTAAAGTGTATGATTGTGTTCATTGGGATTATCTTCGAGAAGTGATGAAACATATGGGATTTGGAATTAGGTGGATGAGATGGATGGACTTTGGAGTTTTTAATAGTTTTTCTCTGGTTTTAGTCAATGGGAGCCCATCTCAAGATTATAGAGTGACGAGGGGTCTTAAGCAAGGAGACCCTTTAGCTCCTTTCCTATTCTGTCTGGCAGCAGAGGGGTTGGAAATCATTATGAGGCGAGCTGTTGCGAATGGTTTTTTTTTCAGAATTTAAGCTCAATCCTAAGATTGGTTTTCACATGTTGCAATTTGCTGATGATTCGGTTTTAATTGGTGATGGTTCGTGGAAGAATATCTTAGCCTTCAAAGCTATTTTGAAAGCTTTTCAGCTCACTTCAGGTTTGGACATCAATTTCAGTAAGAGTGCGTTGATTTGTGTTGGGTTGGATGATTTCAAGATCAGATCTGCAGAGATATTCCTATCTTGTAAAGTTTCTTCTCCTCAATTTTCGTTTCTTGGGATATTAGTAGGAGGTAATCATAGATTAATCTCGTTTTGGAAACCGGTGATTGATATTATGCGTGCTAGATTGAATACGTGGAGGAGTAGGTACTTATCAATGGGAGGTCGAGTCACCCTAATTAATTCCGTCTTAAGTAATCTGCCAATCCATTACATGTCTTTTTATAGAATGCCACTTAAGGTGGTTAGCATTCTCAAGTCTATTCAAAGATCTTTTTTGTGGAATGGGGTAGAGAATAAAAAAGGGATCTCTTGGATAAGTTGGCAAATGGTTTGTAAGAGTAGAGACTTGGGTGGTTTAGGTGTGAAAGATTTAAAGTTTTTCAATTTGGCTTTGTTTCTTAAGTGGGCTTGGAGGATTTTAGACAATAAACTCACAATTTGGAGGGATTTGATTAACTATAGATATCCTATGTGCTGTTTTGATTTTTTTAACAGGGAGATGTCTAGTTTGCAGGTGGCTCCATCGTTATGGTTTGTAGATATTTTGCAGTCCTTGAATGTAGTGGGAGAAGATAGGTTGGTTGATTTAATTTCATACGATCTTGGAGAAGGGATGAGAGTGGATTTTTGGAGGTCGAAGTGGGTTGTGGATGAACCACTGTGCAGAAGATTTCCTGCTCTATACGCATTAACAGACACAGAATTTAGCTCAGTTAATAGTAATGGTTATTGGGAGGGAGAGGTTTGGAATTGGGATATCAAGGTTGCTGTAGCAGAAAGTCAGGAAATGGAGCGGGTTCAGCTGGTGGAACTATATTCGATCTTGGCTGCCACTTCCATAATCAAGAATGTCAAGGATACCATTAAATGGTTGCTGGAGGATAATTATACTTATTCTGTTTCATCTATGTATGTCTTTTTGCAGGAAATTATGGAAGATAATGCAATACAGTTAGGAGTTGAAATGAAAGCGACATTGAAGTTAGTTTGGCTAGCGCAAGTACCGTTTAAACTGAAAGTGTTTGGGTGGAGAATGCTCCATAGGCGAATTCCAACGAGAGATAATTTGTATCGTAGAGGAATTGTTTCTAATAGTTATGAGACGTCATGCCCTTTTTGCTTCCTCGATATGGAGTCGGCTGAACATGTTCTGTTTCTATGTGGAAAATCTATTATGGTGTGGAATTTTGCTTGTAAATGGTTGGGGATACCGTGTATATTAGTAGGAAATATGGTTTCTCATTTAACATGTTGGATACAGGGTTGTGTCGATAGAGGGGTGTCGGTTAGAATAACAGTTGGGTTATGGTTATCAATTTCTTGGATCCTGTGGTTATGTCGTAACAATATTATTTTTAGGGAGGAATTGTGGGATTTTGATACGATTTCAAATCGTATTTTTATTTATACTTGGTGGTGGATAGGTAGGAGTCACAAAAGTTCTTATTTTTGTAATTACTTCACTTGGGTTAATTCTCCGAGTGATTTTTGTAGCCGGTGATATTTAAGCAGGCTTTAGTTGTATACGGGTTGGAGTACCCCTTTGTACTCCAGTTTATACGAATTTTGAGCTTATTAAAAAAAAAATATAATTTGAATTTTGTAAAATTATAAATAGTTTCCTTTGTGTTTTTCATTTAGATGTAGTTTATTTATTATTATTCTTTATTTATGCGACATTTTTTTAAGTAAAATGGCTAAGCCCAAGAGATAAATTAATGGATGATCGGTGAATTAGCAGGTTTACTAATTTTTCAACCTAGTAATATCGGCGATTATCGAAATATCGATATCGAGGATTACATTATATTCTAGAGTTCGCTTAAACCTTAGTTGAAAAAATGGTATTTAGGGGTTTTGATTTTAATTGTGGTGCCGTTTATTTACGGTGGATGTATTTGTAAAAGTGATACATGAAGATCTTTAACGGGTATACAAAGAATCATCACCTTCTGAAGGCTTTGATCATGGAATGGTATATCACAAAAGAAGCTATTGAGTTTTAAATAAAGTATTAGTCAAAAGCGAAGTCTTTAGAAATTTTCGAGTCTCGTCGTGATGGTAGCACTACTACAAAACGCACATACAACAACCCCAGGTTTGCAACGGCTAGCCTATACACCGTTGTAATAGATATGCTCATTTTTTTAGTCTCATTAGAAGACTTTTAATGACGGTTAATATTCCAACCGTGGCGAAATGCGAGGCCTTTCACCACAGGTATTTAAAAAACCGTCATTATAGGTAGCGTCTGGTCATGAGTTCAATTCCCAGCACCAACATTTATGGTTTTTTTACATATTTATTCAAAATGTCCACAACCTTTCACCACGGGTATTTGCAAAACTGTCATTATAGCCTATAGTTTAGTTTTAGGTCTTGTTCTTCGAAAAATAGATTTTAGGGAAAATCGTATCCTTTTTGAGATCTGTTTCATGCATTTGAAGCAGAAAAATCATGCCGTCATTAGTCCTGTATTTTAGAAGAGTTACGAGATTTCACCCTCAAAACCCCAAATTCATCTTTTTTCTATTTTTAATGATTTTTTTACTGTTTTCATATTCTCAAAAAAATCCCAATGAATTCTCAAAATTCTTATTTTACCTAATTAGATTAAATTTCGTGGTTTTAAATTCTTCTGAATTTATTTTTATAATGTTACTTCTTTCATATTTTTTCAAAATGTTGTTAGACCTTTCACCACGGGTATTTAAACCAAATGTCATTATAGGTAGCATTTTTTTAACTATTTTTTTCAAAATGCTGACAGACCTTTCACCACGGGTAATTTAAACCAACCGTCATTATAGGTGTCATTGGTTTAAGTTCCAGCACCAACATTTTTGGTTTTTTACTTATTTTTTCAAGTCTCGTTACCAACATTATAGGTGGCGCATATATTGAGTTTAGTCACTATCCTTAAACAAATCTTGGACGTCCAATTAGTGATTATGAACGGCCAAGACACTACTATTAGTGATCCGCGTGAAACCTAAAACTTAGACGAAGCATGGACTACATCTTCTACCTCCAAAAATCATCTTTCATCTACGGTACTATATTTCTCCACTAAACCAAAATTCAGAACAAATTTCAGAACTGGAGTTAGCATTGTTAGTTGTTGATGTTCTTTTTTAATTATTGTTGTTCTTGTTGTTCTTTTTTATTATTGTTGTTCTTTTTTATTAAAGTTGTTCTTGTTGTTATTATTGTTATTGTTGTTGTTCTTGTTCTTGTTCTTGTTCTTGTTCTTGTTGTTGTTGTTCTTCTTCTTCTTCTTCTTGTTATTGTTGTCATTGTTATTGTTGTTGTTGTTATTATTCTTATTGTTTTGTTATGTTCTTGTTGTTCTTGCTGTTGTTCTTGTTCTAATCCTGCATTTTATTTTATTTTATTAAAAGACATACAATAACGGGTATTTAAAATAGCCGTCATTATAGATAGTATACAACAACGTTCTTTAAAATAACCGTCATTATAGGTAGTTCTAATGCTGCATTTTTTTTATTTTATTAAAACACATACAACAACGGGTATTTAATATAACCGTCATTATAGGTAGCGTGCTTTTCAATTTATTACAACGTTTACAGGGCCGTGACTGTAAGTATCATATATACAACGAAACTCTACATAACAACGCTAGCGCCCGCGTCATTATATATCTTTCCCATCCGTTGTTAAATGAGTTTTTCGTAGTAGTGTAGAGGTACTCAAGGTTTAAATGTTAAGACTTTTGGCTGTGATGTAGTTCTTCAAGCACATTTATATATATTGAATAACATGGATGACGTTCAACCTTACTTTACCTTTCACAAAAGTCTAATAAAGGAAAAATTCTTCCAGACGAATGAAAGATGGTAGTTGACAGAGCTTAATAAAACTTTCACAACTTTGTTTAATCAAAGTGTTTCTAAATAGAGTAGTGCATCAGAGACAATTAAATAATTGTCATGTATGCCTAAGTTTAATGTAATCACTTGAAGTGCAAACGACTTTACTAAATTATATATATATATATATATATATATATATATATATATATATATATATATATATATATATAGAGAGAGAGAGAGAGAGAGAGAGATTGTTTTCTTCTTCTTAAATAGTAATGACAAGGCAGTATCGTTTTAAACATGATATTGGTGGTAGCATTGGTGTCATGGAACAGTCCATTTAAAAAAAATACTTGGCGGGAGCACCATTTATCATTAAATTTATTAGACTCTAGTACCGAAATGACCAAATAAGGAAATAGATAGAGTAACTAGTTTTATATTTTAAATGTTTAGAAAATTAAAATGGTCTTTTTTTTTTAATGAAATTTCTTGATTTTTCTTGACTAATCAAAAAATAAAATTAACAAACTAATTTTTAATATTTTCAAAATAAAATTAGAATGGTAATATTTTAATTCTTTTTTGTAATTCGTTTAATATTGATATTAGTCTACTTATATACTTTTTTATGGCCAACATTATTTAATTAGTTATGCTCAGAAAGGACATACATTTTTAATAGTAATTGTTTTATTTGAGAATATATTAGTTTATTATTCATTAATTGAATATACATTACTTTAATAACTTCATTGAATAAAAAAATTATTTGATAGAAATCTTAACAAATAATATTAAAAATAATTCCTTTTGACCGAAAATATAATGATATGGTATCTGTTTTGAATGCATTGATTTGAACATAATTAAAAACTAGGGTATACTATTTATTAAAAAGTTTCGGATGGTGGATAAACAGCAATAAATGTAAGTTAATCCATTTACTTCATCCCCTTGATATATATACATACAAAATGACAAACGACACCATTACAAGAATTTAGTCTTCATCAATAATCACATAAAGTGAGTGGAACTTCTTTTGAATATAAAAACTATATCTCTTCCTTTTTCTTTATTCATTATCAATTTTTCAAATCATGCAAAATTTTCTTTTCTTTCTATCTTCTAATTTTGTGACATTTTTTTCTTATCCTATCACCCTCAAATCGATAGGTAATTTGTCTTATAATTTCCCTTCATTTTTCAAAACTTTCAAAAAAAAATTACATATTTAATTAATTGTTCATACAAATTATTTATGTGTATTAGTGTTGGAAAAATCCCAAAATCCATATTAGTTATAGAATGAGTCTTAAAAGAGATTATATAGATTGATATTATTTTTTACATTTTTATGGGTTTTGGAAATACTTCATATAATCCTTATAATACTTTTTTTTTAAACCTTATAATACTTGTTCTTTGTGGTCTACTCATTTTTGTATATTATATCATTATCTTTTCCATTTGAAAAACCAGTTAACTATTTCATTGATAGACTATGAAATTGAGCGTTTAATGATTTTTTGAAATTAACAAATATTTAAAAATTATGTTGATAAAATTTTAATATTTTTATGATTATCTTTTCTCAGGTGTTCTAGAGATAGTTGCTGCTAAGTTTTCGACGACAAGGTAGGAATATTGTGTGTATGTAATCACAAATTATTTTATCAAATATATATATTCATGTGATAAGTGTGTGTATATATATATATATATATATATATATATATATATATATATATATATATATATATATATATATATATTTATTAGATTTTATTTAAAATTTAAATAAAAATATTTACATGTAAAAAGTAACTTGTTTCCGTTAAATATTAAAGCTAAAATGAATTTATAATGATATAGGATGTATGCAGATATAACAAAGACATAGGCTCTGGTTTTCTTGAACATAATTTGAAGATAATCTTCACTATCCTTTTTATGACTTTTTATTTCTTTGTTTTTATTTAATTTATTTTGAAAATAATACTTGAAATACATGCATCAACTATAAAATATTTAGAGGTATTTTAAAGATTCATTTATTTACACATAGGAATGACTTCTTCATGAACTGCATTAGATAGTATAACATATTATATTGTTGTAGTTAAATTATTTCAATCAAGTTGCATAAATTAATGTGTCAAAAACTCTTTACCTAGTTTATATATTTTAAATAAATTACATTTACCAAAATATATCTAATTATTTTTTCTAATAGCTTTTAATTTCAATAACTCAAAAAATTATTGTTAATTATTGCAATGGTGGAAAACAATTTAAGTAATTTTCCAGTAGTATTTATTAAAAATTATAGTTCATAAATAGTCAAATGCTTATGTTTTTGATTTTTGGTTTTTAATATTGTTGTTGATGTCTAATACTAATATTATGTATATTATAATTTGAATTAGAAGATGGATCAACTAAAAAATTCATGGAATCTAGAACCGTGCAAAAGTTTGGGCATAGCTAAAAAATTCTATGAATTTGAACTGGATGATGAGTTAGATTGTGATTATTCGAATATTATGAGGCCCTTATCACCTGAAACGGATGTGCCTGATCCATTTTTTTTTAATAGGCAAAAAATTCAATTATAGGATACTAAGGGGTATCTGATCCCAACTACAAATCCAACCTTGGACTCGCCTTACAAAAAATCTATCGGCGATTTGATCCAGTCGTAATAATTACAAGTAAAATTAAGTTTTCTTCCAATCCACCTCCAAGCTAGAATGACTATGTTATGGACTATAGTATCTTCACACCAAAATTCATCAGAGAACACAATACTATTCCTAACGCTCCACAAGCGCCAACAGATGATAAGCCATAAACCAACTGCATTTTTTATGGCAACGACAGCCGAATGTAAAGAAGAAGTCCAACACCTTAAATGATTATCCACAGAACCGTTCAAAGAAACCACCACCCCGATCTAATCAAGAATTTTCTTCCATGCAACTAAAGATTTGGGACAGTAAAATAATAGATGAGTGACATTTTCTTCAACCTGAAAACATAGGGGGCAGACTTTTTCATGAGGAGACGCAATAATGCCACGTGCACATAAGTTGTCCCGAGATGGAAGTCGATTGTGAATTAGACGCCAACCAAACACCATCGTCTTAATAGGAGAGGAAGCCTTCCAAATAAGATTAAAAGCTGCCACGGACTCGGTCGAAAGGTTAAGTGTTAGTAATTTCCTTTCAATCAAAAACTCGTATGCCGAATGAACCGAGAAATCCCCAGCCGAATTAAGCTTCCATGTTAACCTGTCATGACAGTCCCTATGCAAAGTATGCTCGTGAAGAAGTAGCCATACGTTTTCCTCCTGCTGCAGTAGAACCGAACTGCCCTGACCCGATTTAAATCAATATTCCAATGCCAAACGTCACCATTCCAATTACCATTATCAGCTACCGTGCTTCTCTTATTTAAAGCAGCGTTGTATAATTCAGGGAACAAGGAAACGAAGGTCTCGCTGCCACACCAGGATGACAGCCAACAAGAGGTCGAATGTCCATTACCAGTCAACGAGATGATATGTCTATAGATTGAATCATTTCCATAATCAAGTGAGAAAGCAACAATGTCACGCCACCACGAGGAGGGTTTGACAGACCCACATTCTGTAGCGCCACGCACCAAGGACGAAGAAAATTTCCCGTATCTCGCCTGCATAATATCAGACCATATGTGTTGTATAGGAGATAAAAATTTCCAAACCCATTTAACTAGCAGAGCCTCATTCAAACATTGAATGTCCATGATATCCAAACCACCTGCTTCCCTTGGTTTACACATCGTAGCCCATGGAATCCAAGCAATACCGTTCTTTAAAGGAGAACCATTCCACATAAAATTTCTTTGAAGTGCTGTTAACATATTGGTGACCTTTTTCGGCATTCTACAAAATGACATATAATGGACTGGTAGATTTGTTAGAACAGATTTTATGAGTGTGATTCTGCCTCCCATCGATAACAGCCGCCCGTTCCATGATGCTAACCTGGCTTGAACCTTATCTAACACCGATTTCCAAAATGAAATCAATTTATGGTTACCGCCAATCTGAATTCCGAGAAAATTGAACGGACAATTTTGAATTCTACAAGATAGAAAACTTTCTGCCGCCTTTAAAAACAATTCTTCCACACCAATCCCAATAAGGCTGCTCTTGTTGAAGTTGATTTCTAAACCCGACATTAATTGGAACCCTCTCAGAATCACTTTGAAAGCCCAAATATTACTCCAAGTAGCTTCGCCGACAATTACCGTATCGTCTGCGTATTGAAGCAGGTTCATTGTGTTCTTCTGATTTATCTTAAATCCTTGGAATATACCAACTTCCTCTGCTTTTTTCATCATAGAAGCTAATCCTTCAGCAGCAATAACGAAAAGGTATAGAGATAGTGGATCTCCTTGTCGGAGACCACGAGAAACTTTGAAGTCGCGTGAAGGGCTTCCGTTCACTAGCACAGACATAAAACTGTTGAATGTCGTACCTTCGATCCAACCCAAAAACTTACTACCAAAACCCATAACCTTCATGACCTGTCTAATGTATGACCACTCGGTACAATCATACGCCTTCGTGAAATCAACTTTAAGGCATAAACTCTTGAGTTTACTTCTTCTTGAATAATCGACCACCTCGTTCAAAGATAGAACTCCATCAAGTAAATTCCTCCCAGCAATAAAAGTTGTTTGAGATGGAGATATGATGCCATTCAACACTCTCTTTACCCTGCCAGCCAAGAGTTTGGCAATCACCTTATAAACACTACCCACGAGACAGATTGGTCTGTAGTCATCAAGGTTTTTAGGGTTTTCAATTTTTGGAATAAGGGCCAGAAAAGAAGAGGAAAGTACCTTCGGGAGTTTAGCTTCGATGAAAAACTCATTTATACATGCAGTGAAATCGTGACCTACAATGTCCCAGCATTTTTGGAAAAACTCCAGCTTGAATCCGTCTGGACCCGGGCTTCTGTCACCTTTACACTGAAAAACTGCCTCTCTAATCTCAGAATTCACAAAACCTTCTTCTAAAGAATTCCTCTCCATCTCCGTTAGAAACTTGAAATGTTCAGGATTCACACACATCAAAGGTTTATTGGTTGAAGTTAATCTTTTTTCAAAATGATCCGCAACTGCTCCTTTCACACCAGTAACGTCTTCGACAACCAAATCATCCACCATCACCTTATTAATTGTATTCATCAGATTACGGTGTCGAATAACCGAGTGAAAATAACTTGTGTTCCTATCACCATCTTCAATCCATCTTGTAGCAGCCTTCTGTTGAAGTAAACTTTCTTTGATCCTTAAACACTTCCATAACTCATCTTCCGCTTTCTTATAGTTCATAGCAGCCTGGTCAATCATAATATCCTCATTCTCTGCCAGCATATCTTCTGCATTGTTTAGGATCACAGTGTTCTCCTCAATGTTGGTATCTATCCATCCAAATATATTTCTATTCCACCATCTAAGTTTTGACCTTAATGCCTGTAGTTTCTTGGTCAATACGTAACTACTACTGCCTTGAAATTCAAAGGATTCCCAAGTCTGCTTAATGAACTGCATAAAGTGGGGATGTTGAAACAAGCGTCGTAGCATTCTAAATGGCTTAGGGCCCCAATCTATATTCCTCATTGATAGCCAAACAGATCTATGGTCGGAGATATCACGCGACCCAACCTTTTGGCATGCCGTGTTCCAGCCATTCAGCAAGCCAAATGAAATCAGAAATCGATCAATTATGAATCATTGGTAAATTTGTTCCTGTGATGCTTAAACCTATTGATCCATTAAATAGGACGCAAATTGATCGCACAAACTCTCTTAATAAAGTAAACTGCAGAGTTAAAGATTGTTATATTTCAACTCCAAAATGTAACAGAATCGACGTTGACCCTTTTTCACCTGAGGAATTTCCATCTCCAGCTATCAGTTTAACTGCTCCCTCTAATGTTGTAAATACAAAAAGGTTCTCAGCTGAAATTTCATGCCCAACAGAATATACAAGAGTCTTTCAACCAGATGTGTGTTTATCATTGCTTGATTGAAATATTAAATTTAAATTCTCTGAATATTGTGCAACATTTAACTAAAGATTTGTAGGTTTATCGTCATTTAATCAAAACACAACCCAACATGTGTTGTCTTGCAATAACAAAAATTCTATATCACGTCCTTCTAAAATTGTCAGGCATATGCAGGTAAAACAGTTTAAATTTTAATTAATTTAATATATTTTTGTTTTAAAGTACATATGATAATTTTTTTTTTACTAAGCAAAATGTATTCAAACGGATACAAAGGGTATCCGAACCCAACTACAAAATCAACTATGGACCCACCGTTATAAAAAATCTATCAATGATTTGATCCAATTGTAATAATTACATGTAAAATTAGATCTTTTCTCAATCCATCTCCAAGTTAAAATCACAATGTTGTGATACACGGTTTCGTCGTTCCACAACTCGTCTTTAAACATAATTCTATTTCTAACATTCCACATACACCAGCAAATAATAAGCCATACTCCGACCGCATTTTGAATTGAAATACCCAAACAATGTAGCGAAGATGTCCAATTGTAATGGAAGAAATTAAGTAAATTTATATTTGAATGATATGTTATGTATGTACTAATATATAGGATGTTTGCAGGATTATAATTGATATGGAGATGAATTGTCATTCAAAGTACAAAATGCTTTAAGGAATTTATGTTCGTAGTATAATGTGCAATTGGTAAACTCGGTGAAGGGGGAGAATATTTATATTTTAGAAGGGTTTTAAGCTTTGGCCAACATGTTAATTTGATGAATTTTGGGTTTTGTTTCTTAATAGTTAAATTTGAATAAATTTATTTTAGTTTATTTTATTTGATGGAATTAATTGCATTATGTTTAACAAATTTTTATGCCTCAATGTTGTAGTCATTATTGAATGACGAATACTTTCCTTAAATGTTATTTTTATACACACTAATCTCTATAGAGTTGTGAAAGAGTTCTAATATAATTAATTTTTTTAAATAAATAAATAAATTTAATGATAAATTAATAGTTTATTACAATTAGAATATTTAAAAAATTAAATTATAATAAGAATGAAAAAATATAAATTAATTTAAAATTTTAAAAATTATATATAATTTTTAAAAAATTTAAAAATCATATATAATTTTCTTTCATTGGTTAATAATTTTCTTTCATTGGCTAATAATTTTCTTTCATTGGCTAATTTTTGTTTTAAGTGTGTGTGTGTGTGTGTTATATATCAAACGTGGTTTTGTATGATTTCATTTGTTGGTAAACCATACAAGTAACATGGGTTTCAAGGAATAATACATGTGTAAAAATGGATGACATTGCGTGAGAGAGGGAAGTAGAAAAAGAAGATGAATCTTAGGTCGACAATGTTTTTCAATAAGACTTATAATATTTCAAAATTGTTAAACATGAATCAATTTAAAGACGAATCTTATGTATTTTTTATATTTAACTAAGTATGAGTCGATCTTCTTGTTCCATGCCTTAGGTGTTTGCTTGAGACCATAGAGCGCTTTGGGCAATTTGTATACTTTACTTGCTTCCTCCAGAACCACAAACGCAACAGGTTGTGTGACGGTATACCTCATCATCTATAGGTCAATTCAAAAATGCCGATCTCACATCTAAGTAAAATGTTGACCAACCTTGATTGCCTGGCAAAGCCACCACTAGTCGAATAGTTTCCAATCTTTAGACAGGTGCAAATACTTCTGAGTAGTCGAGTACTGCTCTCTAGAGAAATCCTTGAGCTACCAATCTCGTCTTATGCCTTCCTATCGACCCATCAACATTGTGCTTCAACTTGAACACCCACTTTACTTCAAAAGCTTTTGTATGAGCTAGAAATTCAACCAACTCCCATGTGTTGCTTCTTTCAATTTCTTGTAACTCTTCGACCATAACAGACTTCCATTGTTTATCTTTGAAGACTTCGCTATAGTTGACTGGTTTAGCACCTGCAAGTAAAACAAAATGAACTAGTTCCCCATCTATTGTGACTTCATCATCACCAACCACTTCATAGTCTTGAAGTCTTGCTGGCCAAGCTCTAGTTCGTTGAGGTCTCTGACTTGTGTCAGACATATCCTCTTCGACTTTGACTGTGTCGAGAGTGTCAGCAAAAGCTTCGACTTCTTCTTGGACTGGAGTAACAACAATGTCTTCGACTTCGACATCATAACTTGCTTCATCAAAATCATATCTCATCAGTGGCTTGTCGATTGCATTACTAGCATTCCAATCCCAGGCAGAATTTTCATCCATCACAATGTCACGACTCATCACAATCTTCTGATTAATTGGATTGAACAACCTGTATGCTCCAGTCTTATGATATCCTACTAGAATCATAGGTTCACTCTTATCATCAAGCTTCCTTCTCCTAGCATCAGGAATATGCTTGTAGGAAATAGAGCCAAACACCTTCAGATGACTCACTGATGGTCATTTGCCACTCCACACTTCTTCAGAAACCTTGTTCTTCAGCTTATTGGTAGGGTACCTATTCAGAATATAAACAGCAGCCGAAACAGCTTCACCCCATAATGATTGTGGCAAATTCTTCTGCTTTAGCATGCATCTGGTCATGTACAATATGGTTCTGCTTCTTCATTCTGCTATTCCATTAAGTTGGGGAGTATAAGGAGAAGTTATCATATGATCAATACCATGTTCTGAAAAAAAAGCTTCAAATATCTTGGATGTGTATTCACCACCTCCATCTATTCGCAGAACTTTAATTTTCTTTTCACCTTGGTTTTCGACAAGTATCATGAATCTCTTAAAGATTTCAAATACTTCTTCAATTCGTTTGATCACATAAATCCAGAGCTTTCGACTGTACTTATCGACAAATGAAACGAAATACATGTTTCCACCAATGGTATGCTCTTCATTTACCTACATGAATGTTAAGCCTAAATCCATTTCTGGCATCTAGATCCAACAGATATTACTATAGCATCAATATCACACAAATGAGTAATTCATATACAAAGCCAATGATCAAAATACGTACACACGTTTAACCCTTTTTTACAAGCATTCAACTAATTTGCCAAATGAATGTGAACATCGTTCTTCATCGCTATTCTCACGCACCCTCACGATAACGTTTGTCAAGCACTATTGCGGTCTCTTATTGCATTAATTACTAGAAACTATTCAAATTAACAGTCAACACAATGCTAAAAAGCTGAGATGCAAATGCATATCAAATCACAAACCCATGTCAAAAGCTTGCTCAATAATACAGGAAAATCTAAGACCACGGATTTGACATAGGTTTTCTCAAGACCAACAAATAAGCAATCAAAGACAACCAATAATAGAGAATCAAAACTAGTTCACAAACATAGATTTGAAGAAATACATAAGGTATCAAGAGATTATATCCAAACCCAACAAGAGATTGAAGATCCTACCTTGTCTCCCTTGAAAATGAAGAGATGTAAAGTTTCTCTGCTGAAAAATATCTATCTATTACAAGTAATATTCATTATATTCTAAAAATGCTGAAAAGTTACTTATATAGTACAATCATGATTTTCCCAGTTCGCAAAGCGAACGTTTTATTCGCATAGCGAGTGTCAAAAATAGGCACCTGAGGTGCCTCTGAAAGTTAAACCGCCACAGAATTTCTTCATGAGTTTGCAATGTGAAGGATCATTCGCAAAGTGAACACTCGCTTTCAAGTTCGCAAAGCGAACTTTAGTGCCTTTTTCCTCTGCTATAATTTTGGGAACATTCGCTGGGACTTCGCCAACCTTCGCAAAGAGAACCTTCGCTACCTAGTTCGCAAAGCAAACTTCTTGAAGTTTTCCCCTTAACTTTGACAGCTTGTATTATTTCTTGTGTCTTACAACTTTGATCAATTAGTACCTTTTTCTGCACAATAACACACATATTACAAGCACCAAAGATATATTCTCAATGTTAGAAGAACAACAACAATCATGAGTAAAACTAATGAAAACATGTGAATTGAGTGGAAAAAGTGCAAAGAAAGATATTTCATTTTTAGGTAAAATCTGCACCTAACAGTGACCCCACTTTTCACAGTTACATCACTACACATCTTTTTTCTCTACTTAGTCTTTCTGATAGGAATTTCCTTCTCCTCTTCAAGGATTCAGATGTTCTATCATTGATCTTATTCTTGTGAGGATTCGACCAAGACTTCTTGCCATGAGTCTTGTCGATTTTGCCTTGGAACTTGTTGAAACCACCATTCTTCTTCCACTATTTAGCCTGTAGGGCTTTTATCGAGTCTTGAACTCTTTTCCTTTCGACAATCCTAATCTCACGCGTTTCCAACGAACCAACCAAATCTTCCAGTTTTAGGGTTTCAAGATTGTTGGATTCTTGAATAGTTACGATAACGTGATCAAAGTGAGAGTTCAACGTATGCATCACCTTCTCAACTATCATCTTATTAGTTAGGGTTTCACCACAACCTTTCATGAGATGAACGAGTTTTCTGCACCTTCGACACATAGCCTGCAATCTTTTCATCTTCTCCCATTGACAACAATTCATATTGTCGTTGTAAAGTTTGCAACTTGACAACCTTAACTTTCTCGCCTCTTTCATAGTACTTGACAAGAATATCCCACGCCTCCTTCGCCGATTCCGCATGAGCGATTTTGTCAAAATTAGCCGCATCAACCGCCGATTGGATGTAGAACGCCGCCTTGCAATGCTTCTTCTTGGCCTCCTTGTGAGCGGTTCTCTGTGCGTCTGTTGCATCTTCACCAAGCACAAGAATGCCATTAGTAACCACTTCTAGGGTTTCACGAAAGTCAAATAATGATCGCATTTGTTTTCTCCATTGGAGCCAATTCTTGCCGTCAAGAGTTGGAAGGGAGTTTGATAAATTTCTGTTACCATTCATCTTTGCAGCGATTGATCAACAATAACCCACAATCTTGAAAACACGATATCTGACGTGTGATTCTTGAAAACACGATCACGAGCTCTAGATACCAATTTGTTAGTGCATGAGATAGTTTTAGTGAGGAGAGAAAGAGAGAGAATAAAGAAACATGGATTGATATTATTGAATAAATAAAACTGAATTACAAAGTGTCTATTTATACACTTAAGTGACTTGACTAAAATAAAAAACAAAATAACAAACCTTAAACCCTCATTCGCTTTGGACTTAAGTCACATCAGACAACTTGAATTATATTTAATATCTCAACATAGCCAACATAACTTAATTAATTACGCTGAGAAAGGACATACATTTCAAGTATTATTTTAATTATTTGAAAATATATTAGTTTAATAATCATGTCAAATTGGATGTACATTACTTTAATAATTTTATTATAGTAAAACAATCTAAGTATTATTTATATTAAATTTGTTTTTTGAAAAATAAAAAATAAATGTTAATAAATGGAGGCAGACAAGATAACTAATCTTACATTATTATTTATTCTTCATAGATAGTCCGTAAATTATTATCTTTTTATTTTTAATTTTTTATTTAGTTATTGAATCAAAAGATGGATCATCAGAAAAACGCATAGAATCAAGAATAGTGTAGCAATTTTGATATAAATGAAATTTATCAAAATTTTGAAGGAGATGATGAGTTATATTCAGATTATTAAGATATTATGAAGTCATTTTCAACCGAAATGAAATCCATGTTGCGGATCCATTCGTAGTCATTGGAAAATTTGATCTAATGGTTCTTAAACTATTGTTTGTTTCATAGATTTTATTGTTTCAGATAAAGTAGAGTTCTAAAACTTTATTTGTTTCATAGATTTTATTGTTTCTCCTAAATTCATAAAGCATGAAACAACATGGTTAAAGAATTTTGACATAAATAAAACGCATCTTAAATTTAAAATGGAAGGTGATTTACATTTAAAAATGTGATATTGAAATACACTTTTCAACAATAATTTATGAGTCAAGTCACTAGTAAAATTCGAGCTCGTCAATTATTATATTACAACATTTAGGCTTGTTTGGGGCATAAAATAAGTGATAGAATATAATACAATTGAGTGTTAGATAACAAAAAACTATATAATAATTTAATTCTGACATTTTTTATACAATGTCTCTCTATAGTGAATTCTTATTTTAAATTTTATTGGGGTAAAAATTAGTATGATATGATTAAAAAATCAATTACCTATTTATTTCTATTAAATATAATTTAAAATACAAAAAAATATATAATATAATATAATATAATTAACTTTTTTTTTAAATAAATACATAAATATAATGATAAATAACTAGTGTATTATAATTAGAATATTAAAAAAATTAAATTATAATAAAAATAAAAATAAAATATAAATTAATTTAAAATTTTAAAAATTATATATAATTTTCTATCAATGGTTAAAATTTGTTTTAAATATAATATATATATATATATATATATATATATATATATATATATATATATATATATATATATATATATATATATATATATATATATATATATATATATATATATATATATATATATATAAATATATATAGCTAATCTTCCGTTATTATTTTTTCTTCATAGATAGTCCACTAATTATTATCTTTTTATCTTTAATTTTCAATTTAGTTATTGAATCAAAAGATGGATCTTCAGAAAAATGCATGGAATCAAGAACCGCGTAACAATTTTGATATAAAAGAAATTTGTCAAGACTTTGAAAGGGCTGATGAATGATATTCAGATTATTCAGATATTATGAGTTCATATTCTCACCTGAAACGCATGTTCCAGATCCATTAGTAGTCATTAGAAAATTTGATCTAATGGTGCTTAAACCATTTGATCACACAAAATATCTTAATGAAAAAAAATGTAGAGGTAAAGATAATGGAATCTGCATAGATACTTTTTTACCTAAGAAATTTCCATATTCAATCAGTATAGCTTCACCTTGCGATGAAAAACAAAAAGATTATTTACTGAAATATTAGATCCTAAAGAGTATGCAAGTGTCTCTCAACCAGGTGTGTCTTCATCATCTGTTATTTAAAATTAGAAATTTCAAATTTATTAATATTGTGCAACAACTAACTAAAAATTTGCAGGTTCATTTATTCAAAACACATAGCAACATATATTGTCCAACAACACAAGAAGTTCTAAATCGCATCCATCTAAAGTTGCTAGGCACATGCAGGTAATATAGTTTAGAAATTATTTAAAAAAATTTTTTTATAAGCTATTTGTATTAATGGGAGAAACAGGGATTCTCCAACCCTTACAAAAAACCAAACAAAAGAAGCAGGAAGAAAACACCCCTAAAAGAAATTACAAGAAATTTAAAGGATGATACAACCAATCACAGAAATTACATCTTTTACGACCTATTTCTAACCATCTCCAAGATACAGAAACAATACGGTTAAAAACTTCGTCCCCGTCCCAAACTAGACCGTTGAAAATTATGTTATTCCTCATGTTCCAAATACACCAAGACGAAACAGTCCACAAAAAACAGCTCATATCTCCTTTCCCTTTATGGTAGAGAGCAAGGAACCCTAAAAGAGCATGGCTACTTATATTATCTGCTACAATCGGCTGAACTCCAAACCAGCTGGAAATTTTCAACCACAAAATTTGAATTTTCGGACAATTTAGGAAAAGATGCAAGGCATCCTCATATTCAAGAGAACACAACACCCATGTCTTGTCTTGCGAGGAAGTGATAACGTCCCTAAAGTCAAGGTTGGAACGAGTCGGCAATCTATCGTGAATTAATCTCCAAACAAATATTTGAATCTTCAGAGGAACTTTTGTCTTCCAAACCACTTTCAAAAGCAAAGCCTCCGACTGTTGAAGAAAAGGACCTTGAACAGAATCCGATAAATGTTCGTAAGAATTTTTCACCGAGAACTCCTTGCTTTGATCCAAAAGCCACTCCCATTTGTCCTCCTCAAGATGCATCAGCATGCTGCCTTCATTCAAAACCTGCATTAAAGAATTTTGCTCCTGCTCTACAATAGTTCCAGAGTTCCAACAGTTATCCAAGTTCCACTGCCAATGACCATCGTGCCAAGAGCCATAATTTGCAACTAATTCATCTTTTTTCACAGCAGCAGCGTATAGGTTAGGATAAGAAATATCTAGTTGTTGAATACCACACCATTGAGAATTCCAGAAAGGGATATTGCAACCATTACCTATAACTGGTCTTACGCACAAATTGAAATTAGTAGAGTCTCCGCTATTTTTGGAGTTGAGGATATCCCTCATCCATAACGACGCGTCTTTAGGGTGGCTGTTCTGATCAGAGTTCATCACCGAAAAACCAAGGTTCCCATAACGACTTACCAAGAAATTACACCATATTTATTACCACCTATAAGAAATTTCAACAACCACTTGGTAAGCAGAGATTTATTGAACAAACCTATGTGTTTTATACCTAGCCCACCCTTGTCTTTGGATTTACATAGAGCACTCCAATTGATCCATGCAATTTTCCTTTTATCCGCCGATCCCGACCACAAGAAGCGACGTTGAATGGCAATAAACTCTTTAATAATTTTTTAGGGAGCCTTGAAAAAAGAAATGTGATGAATCGGTAAGTTTGCAAGAACTGAATTTATCAATGTGACCCTTCCTCCAATAGACATGTTCCTGCCAGCCCATGAATTCAGTCTTTCTTTCAGATAGTCTATTATAGGTTTCCAGAACAAAGCTCTTCTTTGATTGCCACCTATAGAGATTCCCAAAAATTTCATAGGAAAAACTCCTGTCTTACAGTAAAGAAAAGAAGCAGCAGCTCTTGAAAATCCTTCGTCAATACCAATTCCAAGCAAACAACTTTTGGAAAAATTGATTCGTAAACCGGATACCATTTCGAAACCTCTTAAAATAGACTTGATAGACCAAAGATTTTGATACCCGCCGTCACAGAATGTCAAGGTATCGTCGGCAAATTGAAGCAAATCGATAGATTCACCATCTGCAAAACCGAAACCAGAAAACAAATGAATTGATGAAGCTCTTTTAATTATAATAGCTAGAGTTTCTGCCACTAAAGTGAAAAGAAACGGAGCAAGCGGGTCGCCCTGCTTCAATCCTCTAGAAGCCTCGAAATCCTTGGAAGGCGATCCATTAATCAAGACAGATACATGACTGTTGCAAATATTTCCTTCTATCCACCTAATCCAATTAGGACCGAAATTCATTTATTTGAGGACGTGAATCATAAACTTCCAATCAACGCAGTCGTATGCTTGAGCGAAGTCTACCTTAAATAAAATGCAAGACTTCCTATCCCTCCTAGCCATATCAATAACCCCACTGGCTAACAAAACACCATCCAAAAAATTTCTACCGGGTATGAACGCCGTCTGAATCGGTGAGACCAACTTGGATATCTCAGTAGTTATTCTAGTAGCCATAAGTTTGGAAATAACTTTAGAGACACGGCTCACCAAAGAGATAGGTCTATAATCTCCAAAGTTTTGGGGACTGTCTTGTTTAGGAATTAACGCCAAAAACGAAGATGCAAAGATTTTAGGGAGTTTACCAGTCAAAGAAAAGTGCATAATACAATTGGTAAAATCAGGCCCAATGATATCCCACCAATCCTTAATGAATTTAAATGAAAATCCATCAGGGCTAGGAGCTTTGTTTCCATCACAGTCGAAAACTGCTCCCCTGATTTCTTCATGAGTAAAGTGGATATCCAGCTTGCCACGATCTTCCTCGGATAGCTTAGCAAAATCAGAAAGGTTAAGCCTTGGTCTAGCACTGTCTTCCCGTTTAAATTTCTTTTTGAAGAACTAAAGAGCAACATCTTTAACCAGTACGGGGTCTTCCAACAGAACTCCATCATGACCCTGAATGCTAATGTGATTCTGCCTAGTTCTAAATGTAAAAAAGGAATGGAAGTATCTACTATTGACATCTCCCCCCTTAATCCATTTGTGTCTAGACTTTTGGTGGATTATGCTTTCTTTGAAACGTAGTTTACACCAGAAATTCTCCTGATCCTCCCCTTATCTTATCAGCTGAGACTCCGACATGTCTTCAAGGCCCCCTCCAACAAAGCATCGTAATCATTAAAATTTTTGGCATGCTTATCAATACAGAGGTCTAACCAACCAAAGACGTTATTATTCCACCATTTCAATATCAACTTGAGGGCTCTAAGTTTTTCTTTAAAAACAAAGGTAGGGGAACCATGGAAAGAAAAAGAGTTCCACGATTCTCTAATGAAATTCTTACACTCTTTGTGGTCTAGCCAACAATTAAAGAACCAAAAAGGCTTAGGACCCGAATTACGACTGTTAGGTTTAATCCATACGGGTCGGTGATCAGAAATATCCAGATTGCCTACAGATTGGGCCTTAAAATCCCAGCAGTCAATAAGGGACTCATCTACAAGAAATCGATCTAATTTACTACAAGACAGACCAATAGAATTAAACCAAAAAAACCTGTTACCTACAAAAGGGAGATCGACCAACTCCAAATCTATAATGAAAGAGCAAAACTCCTCGCATTCTCGGGTTGACGAAGAACTGACGCCGTACCTCTCTTCACTACTTTTAACAAAATTAAAGTCTTCCCTCATAATCCATCTTCCCCCTGGATTCCTCATTTTAAATTCAATTATGTCCTCCCATAATTTTCGTTTGTCCCTTAAAGAACAGGGAGAGTAAACATTAACCACATAAAGAGTGGTATTGTTCCAAGAAAACACAGAGCACAAGAATCTTATACCTTTGTAAGTAGATATAGGTTGAAGAAATCCCTTCCTCCAAATTGTCAAAATCCCACCAGACGCACCATTGGATCCACTGGCTGACCATTCAAAACCTCTGTTTCCCCACAAACTCCTAACTATTGAATCCTTCATGATCTTAACCTTAGATTCTTGAATCAGGCATAAATCAGCTTGTCCTTCAATCAAAGTTTTCCTAATTCTCCTTCTCTTGAGAGAGAGATTACACCCACAAACATTATAAGTCACAATAATCATAAATCCAAATTGTCCACACCCTTACTAACTGCCATTTGAATCTTGTCCCTGTTCTCCAGAGTTGTAACCACACTCTCAAATGCCTCTTCGTCTTCTTCTGCTTCCAAACTCATAAGTTGAACCGATTCCCAGATTTTCTTAGGTACGCTATCTAGACCAGCCTTACACCTAGTATTATTTCTTATAACATCCGACTCATTTATGGTATAAGATGCTTCAGGAGGAATATCAAACTCCACTGACTCTTTAACGGGAGGAAGAGAAAGGATAAGGATCTTCTTAGAAGAGGAACGCTTTTTTTCACTGGAAAATTTCGCCTGGATGGGCCTGACCCAGACGTGTTTAAAAGGGTGGATGAGGAGGGTTCAAAGGGAATTTGTATTCTGTCGTAAAATTCAGCAAAGCCTTTCTTCTTTTTGATTTTGGATCCACCAATATATCCAACATGATCATCTAAATTGGTTGCTATTGGGTCCAGCCCAAGAGTATTCAACCCACCTGTTTTGTCCAGACCAGTAGGAGAGCCCAATAACAAAGGGGACCCCAAATCCACACTGACCCTATTCTTAAGAGTTGAATTCCAATTTTCCTCGGCATTTGAAATTTCCTAAGCCTTCGAAGAAATTTCGATATTCAATCAGTATAGCTTCACCTTGCGATGAAAAACAAAAAGATTATTTACTGAAATTTTAGATCCTAAAGAGTATGCAAGAGTCTCTCAACCAGGTGTGTGTTCATCATCTGTTATTTAAAATTATAAATTTCAAATTTATTAATATTGTGCAACAACTAACTAAAAATTTGAGGTTCATTTATTCAAAACACATAGCAACATATATTGTCCAACAGCACAAGAAATTCTAAATCGCATCCATCTAAAGTTGCTAGGCACATGCAGGTAATATAGTTTAGAAATTATTTAATTTTATAAGGCTTGTTTTATTCCAGAAAACACGCAAATCGTATGGGAATAAATTAAGTAAATACATATGTAAATAATATGTTATGTATGTATTGATATAAATTATGTTTCAGGATGGTAATTGATTTGGTTAGGATTTGCTCATTCGAAATTCAATTGCTTTGACAGTTGGTAAATTTTGTGAAGTTAGAGGATATTGACATTTTAGAAGGCTTCTAAATCTTATCTTAATTTGTTGATTATATAATTTTTAGATTTCATTTCTCATTAAACAAACTTTAATATTCTATTTTTGGTTTATTTTCATTGATGGATTTACTTGCTATTAAATTTAAATATTGTTGGATTCTAAGTAAATTATTAGAATTTTTTTAATATAACTTAGTTTTTCAACAAAATTTCCAATAAATCACACATTTCAGCATATTTACCAAAATGACTATGTTTGGAAATGCAGTATAAGGGTGGCGCCATATGGCATGACGCCTCAGTTAAAAGGCAAAAGCCATACCATATGGCGCCTCAGGCCAAATGGGTGTGCCCTAAAAGTTTTTTATGCTGGACAAGGGAGGCGCCATCTCGGATGACGCCTCAGTTCAATTGATTTTATTTTTTAATATTTTGTTTAAGTTGTGAAATGAAAAATGTATTGCAATAGTCCTTATTAAAAAATTAGTCACATTAGAAAGTGTAAGTCTACTGTCTTCTCTCATAGTATACAATAGTGGTACAAATTATTTGCAAAAAATGTATATTCTTGGCGTGGGAGTGTGGTCTTGTCACGCAGATCACATCATTTCTTTACTTTTTCTTCCCATGACTAATAATACCAATAAAAATAATAACAATAATGATAAAGCATTCAAAACAGTAAACCAGTCTGAAGCAATTAAACTCCCAAAATATAATGGTGTAGAGGCATGCTAAAGAATAGTGGAAGGCAAGTGTAGGCATGCAGAGTTGTGTGGTCTTATCAAGGCTAGTCTGGCCATGCAGAGCAGGGCCGACCCAATTAATCTTGAGACCCTGTGCTAATTTGAAAAATAGGCTCAATTTAAAAATAAAATTAAAAATGATGTATCTAAAATTTACAAGACTGTTTCAACCAATTTAGATGTTTTATTTAATTTTTTAAATAGGCCCCTACTAAATAAGGTAATTATTTAAAGATGGAAGAATTACTGAAGGGAATGGGCCGAATTTTGGAATAAGTGGGTTTGATGTAGTGGATCGGTGTGATGAGGGGCCCAATATCTTGAGGTTGTTTGGTTGTGAAGCGATGCTAGTGTTTGGAAAATGACTTGGCAGCGCAGAGTGGTGAGGAGGTAAGGTGTGATTTGACATTTGGCAGGATAAAGATTTGTTTTTAGATTGTGTGGCTGGCTTGTGAATACAAGTGTCTTGGGAAGTGGTATTTGTGTTGGAACTCGTTGGGCACGTGGGTGATGGTGTGACTTTTCCAGGCAGAATAAGTGGGGTTTGGTTGGAAAGTTGGAAAGGCAATTGACCGTTGGGGGTATGAAGGGTAGAATTGGAAATTTGTGGGGACACGGTATCACATGGTTGCCTATACTTACACGGGACTTTAGATTTGGAAGTGTGGGAAGTTAAAAACTTTCTATCAGTTTATTTTCTCTTACCACGCAAAGCTTCAAGGTCATTTCTCTCACCACACAAAACCTCAGTCATTCTTCTCTTTTTTTCCAAAACCGAAAACCTTCTTCTTTTCTTCGCTAGTTTCCTTTGCAAACACTTCCTCTGAATAAAAACATGTTTCTCATGTTGTGGTTTCACCATCTTCACTGCTTCTAGTTGTTGTGTCTGTTCCCCCACTCCGATGATTGCATGTGGGGATCCGGTGGTATCAACCTCATCAACATAAGTAGGGAGATCGTGAACCAACGGTGGAGGCCGGAACTCTTGGGCAACATTCGTACCGTGGTAGGGCTTGAGGAGCGAAACAAGGAAAACTGGGTGCACACGGGAGGATGACGGCAAATCCAACATGTAAGCGACGGATCCAACACATTTGATGATTTTAAACGGCCCAAAGTATCGCTTTGAAAGTTTTTGTGAGGCGCGGTAGGCTACAGTGGATTGTTGGTACGGTTGAAGCTTCAGCCAAACGAACTCGCCTTCCTTAAAGGTATACTCTCTTCTCTTTAAGTTAGCTTGCTTTTCCATTTGAATACGGCTTTTTTATAAGTGAGTTTGCAACTGACTGAATATCTTTTCTCTGTGTTGCATGTTGGTGTCCAAAACGTCATCAGAGACCGTGTCGGCTAAGTAGTTCGTTAGGTTTTCAATCACCTAATCAAACACATATCGAAACATACCGACAAGTATTCCCGATTAAATCCCATCATCACCCGACTATACTACGTAATCTATTCCACATTCTAACCGTTAAAACATCGATTCTATTCATTTGTTCATCAATCCAACAACTATGAAATACTATATTTTTCAACCACACAAATGAAAACAACACATACATACATTAGGAACTCTTATTACACTAGAAATCACAATTCAACCAAGCAAATTATATAATTCAAGCATTATTGCTATTACCGACACGCGACTCCAACTTCTCACCAAAACACCAAACAATCAACAAACACAGGGATAAGATCCTAACAATTTATCTACCCTCATACAAACATCATATATCCCTCAAGTTATTGAATAACCCCACCCTTACCTTGTATTGATGAGCTTCCTTCTTCTCCAATGGATTCACTCCTTCACCTTGCCCTAGCCTCTTTTCACCTTTTCTCCCTTGGCTATCCCTTTTACGTAGAATGAAAAAATAACTTCTTTATTCTCTAACTCTTTACATAACCCCCAACTCTGATTTACCCTATTTGCCCTCACTCAAAAACAAAACATATGATAATAAGTTCTACTATTGAGTCATGTTTCAAGTGTATGAAACAAAACTTAATGTAGTGGATTTTCTTATTCGATGTATTTACCGAGTAAGAATTAAATTATTACCAGAAAAAGATTCTTCCGAGTAAGTATTTCATGTATTTCATTGATAAAAAACTCAAATACTTTTATTCTTTGATAATCAAGATTTTTTTTTTGATAAAAAATCTATATCTAAAGTGTTTTAAAATTAAGGTGCCTATTAAATTGATGACATGCTTTTAGTAATTCTTCATGTTGTATGTAATAGCTGAAGAATTATCTTCACTTAAAATAGCTTAGTCTATAGATAAGCAATGCTGTAAATCAGGCTTCATTCATAAGAAGAAATAGTAATTTTAAAGTACTAGTAAATGATCAATGCGACACTATGTTTAATTTTTTTTTTGAAGTTGTTAGATTATTTGTCTTTTATATTTAAATGTGTAATTTTAGAAAAAAAAGTATACCAGTCTATTTTTTATCTGGTATAAAACTTTTGATATTACTTTTTATTTATATTACTTAGATTAAATGATTAGAGAAAGATAAACATTAACTTCAATATCAAAAATCAACAAAATGCTATATTAAAAAATGTTTAAAATATTAATATAATATAATATTTAATGATGGTGTAGTGTTTGAAATATGCAATCAAGTCAATATTTGCTAATATTTGATATAGTATTTTTAATTATAATTAAACCAAAATTATATTGACATAGTTCGGTAGTTCAAATACAACTTAAACTTGAATAAAAAACACTAAACTAAACAACTTAGTAAAAATGACATAAAAATTAACACAACAAACAACTAAAACAACAACATTAAATTTCAGTAATAATGCATAGAAAGACATATGAGAACAACAACGTTTCCTTCAAGCATTGTTCCTTCCACCACGTCTCAGAAAATTAATGTACAACATCTGAGAATAAAAGTGGTAGTGACATAACAATGTATCTCTAACCTTGAGTTTTTTCTCCTTGACGTATTTATCTACCTATAGTCAATATACATCTCCACCCGGTCTCTCTCCGATTTAATTATCTCATAATCATAGTAGTCCATTGTCTCAAGATCCATTATGGTACATTGAGTTTGTTCTGGACGAAGACCCCTCCATAAAACATCAATTAGAAAATGTTGCATAGTATGAGTTTTTGCAAGTTAACATTAGTATTGTAATATAACTTCGTGTAAAAATGCAAAACATTATATATATTTTTTGTTATTATAATTTGTGTAACTAAATATCAAAACTTGATTGCTGCCCTTCAGTGGCCGGGTAATCGTTTTCTCCCAAAACATATCAGGTTCAAACCCTTCTACCTGCTGATTCACCTGTTCACCTGGACCATACATGTTTTTAAGTCATATTGATCTCAAGCAAAGATCTATCGAGTTGTGTTGTTAGGTTATGATTCACCTGTACATTGGGACCATTCGACTGGGCCAAATTAATCTCAGTGAACATTTTATCCCTTTGAACATCATTTGGATGCTTGGTTCACTTCTTGAATTGTTTTTCCAAGGATTTCATAAATATCATTTGTGTCAAAAGATGACACTCTGCAAATTCATATATGGGAAGAAACAATATTATGTATGTCACAAACAGAAATGCATTAAAAAAAATCAGACATGTATGCATAAAATGGACTGATTGAACTAAACTCATATTACCCATTAGAAGTAAAAGACGACATTGGTAGCTTGATTCAAATTCCACGCAGAGCACACAATATACCTTTTAAAATACTTAATGTATTTGATTTGTAATATAAGCATTTGATATAATTATATCACATGTTATAACACCATTAGGACATGTTAAATAGCAACATTTCATCATCTAATTCATCCAAACATGGTGGAAAACATTAACATCTCAAAGCAGAAAATAGTACACAAATAGACACACGAAATTCATCATTAAAACAGCCAACAACATCAAAATTTCATAGAAAATTTAGAATCAATCACATCCTAATTTTTCTAAAGAGAGTAAGGACCTCTCATTTACCTCATCATTCAAAACACTTGAATTGATAGCCATTTTCTCCCCCTTACCTTAAATTTTCAGCAATTGATGATGAATTGTACAATTTCTCTGAGTTCCCTCTCCATGTTCCTAGCTTGCTCATCCTTTACCTTCTCATTGCTTTGTGGACGTTTTACAATATGTGGATGATACTTTAATGGTAGGGGTGGGGGACGGAGACATATGTGGGTTAGCAAGGCGGTGCTTAGGGCTTTTGAATTAGTCTCGGGCCTTGGTATTAATTTTCACAAAAGCAAACTTATCGGTATATATGTTAGCGAGAGTTTTCTCGAGGCCGCGGCTTACTTCCTTTCTTGTAAAAGAGAATCTCATCAATTCTCTTTTCTTGGTATCCCGATTGGGTCCAATCCTAGGAGGATTGCATCGTGGAAGCCTTTGCTTTATAAATTTGGAAAAATACTTTCCTCTTGGCATGGCCGGTTTTTGTCCTTTGGAGGTCGAATTACACTTATTAAATCTGTCCTTAGTAGTTTTTCTATTTTTCATTCCTCCTTTTTCAAAGCTCCGGTACCTATTTGGAAGGAGATGATGAGAATTCAAGGCAGATTTCTTTGGGATAGTTCGGTTCATAAACGTATAATCCATTGGATGAAGTGGAATGAGCTTTGTTTGCCCCTCATTAAAGGAGGATTAAATTTGAAGAGATTGGATGTGTTCAACGAGGCTCTCCTTCAGAAATGGAGATGGAGAATTATTGTCGGCTCTGATGAATTGTGGTTTCAGATTCTTAAGGCTAGATATGGTGATATTAGATTGGTGATATTAGATTCTTAAGAGCAGTTTTATGCAATGGTTCACTTTTTGGAAATCGAGATTCTTCTTGAAAGGTAAAGAAAGTAGTATTTAGTTGGCGGTTTGTAGGAGTATTTGGTTGGTTAGGAACGACATTATTTTCAGCAATGAGTCGTGGAACATTATGGATATTTTTTGGAAGGTTAAACTTTCTTTATGGAGGTGGTCCTTTGTGGGGGAAATTACTCATCCCAACTGCAGCTTATACGAGTTCGACAAGGACCCCCTGTTTTATTTGTCTTAAGTTTATTTGGTTTGTAATCTCTTTTTCGTTTAGGCGAACCTTTTGTCTCGGCCTTTTTGTTTTGTATCCAGGTGGAGTACCCTTTGTACTCATTTCTATTATATCACATGCTTACAAAAAAAAAAAACTAAAATTCTAATAACTTCTAAAGTATTCAACCACCCTCTTACTTCTTTATACCTATATTTCAAGGATACTTACCCCCACAATCACACAACAATAATTTATAAATACTAATATATTAATCAAATAATTTAAAATAATTCAATTAAATTAATTAATCGAATTTGGGGTGTTATTTCTTGATATGCCAAAAAAAACCAAACAATTTCAAATAAGTGACAAGTACCACGATAACTCTTTCTATTTGATTTGCATTATGCAAAATCAGAATAAAAAATGCCTACTAAACTACATTTGTCACCTTTGAGAAACCAAAGAGTCTGACGAGAGGTTACTCTAAAATACAACAAAATTATTTTAATGATTGAAATCTAGCGAACATACATCATGGTATCGTATATACTACTTTGTTTATTAGCTTTAAAGTTAATTGTTTCTCGAATATGTTTTAGTTTGTGAATTTAATTCTCATATATTAATTATTTTTAGTTATCAATTTAATTTATAAATTTATTAATAAAAAATACATCAAAAGTGTGTTTATAATTTGGATATTTAGAGAGATAATATAAGATAATTATAGTGTATTATATCTCGTTTTACTTTTTAATAAAAATTATTGATGTTATGTTAATATTAAAAAATCGCTTCTAATTTAAAATAATATTTTATTTGTGAAATAATTTATGATTTAGAACGGGGAGTAATTCCATAAAAATTAAAATGACAACTTTTCACATAGTTTTAGAGAGGGAAGTAGGTTTTTATTTTTTTTTTATTTTTATTTTCATACTTTTACTTTTATTTTATCTTTTTTTTTTAAGTTTTATAAAAAAAATGAAATTGAGTTCAAAAACCAAAGTAAACCTGGTGTAATGATTTTTTTTAAGTAAGGATTAAAATTAAGAGAGTATTAGGGGTACTTTAACCCCGAAAAAAACTCGGGGAAGAAATAATTTAAACCAACTGAAACTATGACAAACTAATCAAAGGATCCTGACAAAAATCATAAAACTACAGTTGAAATATCAATTATCGCCTACTACGGACCACTTCCACCATGATAATTTAATGTCCCACAGGAAATTCAATATAACCCAAAAAGCGCCTTTGAATAAAATACTGTTTCTAGAAATCCAAATGTTCCAAATAATCGCCATCCAGACTAAACCTTCATTGCCTTTCTTCAATCTGTTGAAATTATCAAACTCCAACAAAACAAAAAATTCTTCCACACTTTCTACTCAAAAGACCAATAAATACCAATCCATTATCCCACAAGATCCCAAATCTTCCTAACCACTCTACACCTAAAAAACAAATGACTCAAATCTTCGACTTCGTTAAAACAAAAAATACAAGGGTGGTCGTGGAGAGAAGAGATAACTCGTCTACAGAAGAGTTGATCCTTAGTAGGAATTATGTTAACAAAACATCTCCAAATGAAATCCCGTATTCTGAACGGAGAGTTGACTTTCCACATAGAATTAAAGGCCTTCTATTGATATAAATCAACCTCGCCCTCTAACTTGCTACTTTCAATTAAATACATACAGGATTTAATGGAAAAAACATCCCTCAACTCCGGAATCCAACAAAAAATTTCCTCCTTTCCCTGCAAAACCACTCCACCAGATAGAACCTGCAGCAACAAAGCAAAATTGTCCGCATAATCCAACAGATCCTGGTCCATCAAATCGAAGTTACCCCACGACCAACTACCTTCGTGCCAATCACCCATGTCGGAGACTTTTGCTTTTTTCAAAGAACTGGCCGAAAAAAGATAAGGGAACTGCAGTTTCAGCGGTGCAGAACCCGCCCAATCATCATACATGAATCTGGCTGTATCACCTTCACCAATACTAAACGAGATATAATTTGAAAAGGAAAATGACGCACTTGCTCCAGCTCTAACAGATGAGAAAAGGACCTTCCACCAAGAGGAACTTGACTTCTTAAGGTCCTCGATGTTTCCATCTAATGCAAATGACTTGATATCACCGTACCTTGCCTTAAGGACATCCACCCATAAAGCTTCTTTCTCTAACAACATCCTCCACTTCCATTTCGATAACATCACCTAATGTACTTCACTGATCTTCTTGACCCATAAACCTCCAAGCTTAATCAGTTTACAAACGTTGTCCTACGTAACCCAATAAATCTTTGAATTCTCCTCCGAACCTGTCCAAAGAAAACCGTTGCGAATAATCTCAATTTCTTTCCATACAACAATCGGGGCTTTATAAAATGACATGAAAAAAATTGATAAACTTCCCAACACTAATTTAATCAGCGTGATTCTACCTCATATCAACAACAACCTATCATTCCAACACGACAGTATATTTCTAACCTTAGCCAACAACAATTTCCAAGTTGCTACCCTTCTTGGATTAACACCAACCGGGATACCGAGAAACGAGAACTCTTTGTTTTTAACTCTACAAGAAAGAAAAAAGGCAGCAACAAACAAAAAGTTATTATTCAAGCTGATCCCGATCACCCTACTCTTGTAAAAATTGACTCCTAAACCTGAAACAATTCCGAACCCTCGCAAAATAGACTTGATAGCCCACACATTCTTCCAATTAGCTTCCCCGACAAACAAGGTGTCATCCGCAAACTGTAATAAATTAACTTTGCAGTCACCATCAAAAAAGAAATCTTTAAATTATCTGATCTCGGACGCCTTCCTAACCAAACCAGCTAGACCTTTCGCGATGATAACAAAAAGGAATGGAGATATAGGATCTCCTTGCCGCAATCCCCTTTCAACAATAAAATATTCAATATGGATCTTATTTACCATAACCGACATATGACTCAAAAACACCATGGCTTTCATCCATCTAATCTAAACTGGACCAAACCCCCATCATCTTCAACATATATATGAGGAAATCCCATTTCACCTTATTATACGGCTTCTCGAAATCAACCTTGAAGAGGAGACACTCTTTATTAAGTCTTGTGGCAAAGTCCACCGTTTCGTTGGCCACCAAAACCCCATCCAAAAGTTGCCTACTAGGAACAAAAGCGGTCTGGCACCTCGAAATCAATGACCCCAAAACAGACATCAACGCCCCACTAGTAATTTACTCAGTATGTTATACACACTGCCTACGAGGCAAATCGACTTATACTCGTCCAAATCAGCAGGATTGATGGATTTAGGAACAAGGCACAAAAAATAAAAGTAAAGGATTTAGTGAATTTCGCCTTGAAATGGATGTGTTTGATGAATCCTAGGATATCCTCCTTGATAATATGCCAGAATTTTCTAAATAACACGAAGTTGAAGCCATCTGGACCGGGACTAGTGACCCCTCACAGCTCCAAACAATCCTCTAAATTTCCTCATCTGAGAATTCAGCCTCAAGAAAAGCTCTATCCAAATTTGAAAGAGAATTAAAAACTATGCCATCAAGATTGGGTCGGTTAGCCTTAGGTTCTTTAAATTTCTCAAAAAAGAATCTCCTGACCTCATCCTTTACGTGATTCGCACAAATCCTGTTCAGAATCTAAGGACCCGATAAAGTTGAGTATGCGATGACCTTTCAATATGTTGTGGAAATAAGCTGAGTCTGGTCTCCATCCATTTTCCACCTCTGACGAGACTTGTGAATTAAAATATGCTCTTGAATAATAAGCTTTCTCAAAAAATCACTAGTAACATTACTTCTGTGAACCACCAAACCAGCCTCCTGGTCTTCTTTACAACTGACAAGCAAAGGGTCGATAGAGTTATCTCTTTCTTCTTATCCTCTACCTCTAGCATAACCTTCCCGAAAATCTCGTAATTCCATTTCTTAAGACTTGCTTTAAGAATCCTGAACTTTTCCTTTAGCACATAATCACTTCTAGCAACAACTGAAATGCCCTTCCAAACAACTTCCACAAAGCCAATGAAATCCTTGTGGTCGAACCAGCAGTCGAATATCCTAAGCGGTTTATGGCCACATTCATCATTTTTAATCACCAACTAAATAGGACAGCGATCTGAGACTTCCCTTTTCCCAATAGATTGAGCTACCACGCTCCACCGATCAATCAAACCATCAGATAGTAAGAAATGATCTAGACGACTCATAGATTCCCCGTCTCCACTATACCAAGAGAAGTTGTTACCTTTGTAAGGTAGATCAACCAAATTAGTTTCCTCCATGAAACCTCCAAATAGGCGCATCTCAGTAGATATATTCATAAAGGAACTCCCTTTCCTCCCTTTGTTGCAAGTCACTGAGTTGAAATCTCCACCTACGCACCACTCCCCGTCCCCAAACTTCCTCTTCAATTAAATAATCTCATTCTACAAAATATTCTTCATGTTCAAACAACAGGAAGAATAAACTAAAAAAAAAAACTAATACCTGCCCATCTATGAAGGTTTTAGACCCAGATATCCGTCCCATCTGAAGGAGAAGATAGGTTCAAAGACTCATATCAGGTTCAAACCCTTCTACCTGCTGATTCACCTGTTCACCTGGACCATACATGTTTTTAAGTCATATTGATCTCAAGCAAAGATCTATCGAGTTGTGTTGTTAGGTTCTGATTCACCTGTACATTGGGACCATTCGACTGGGCCAAATTAATCTCAGTGAACATTTTATCCCTTTGAACATCATTTGGATGCTTGGTTCACTTCTTGAATTGTTTTTCCAAGGATTTCATAAATATCATTTGTGTCAAAAGATGACACTCTGCAAATTCATATATGGGAAGAAACAATATTATGTATGTCACAAACAGAAATGCATTAAAAAAAATCAGACATGTATGCATAAAATGGACTGATTGAACTAAACTCATATTACCCATTAGAAGTAAAAGACGACATTGGTAGCTTGATTCAAATTCCACGCAGAGCACACAATATACCTTTTAAAATACTTGATGTATTTGATTTGTAATATAAGCATTTGATATAATTATATCACATGTTATAACACCATTAGGACATGTTAAATCGCAATATTTCATCATCTAATTCATCCAAACATTGTGGAAAACATTAACATCTCAAAGCAGAAAATAGTACACATATAGACACACGAAATTCATCATTAAAACAGCCAACAACATCAAAATTTCATAGAAAATTTAGAATCAATCACATCCTAATTTTTCTAAAGAGAGTAAGGACCTCTCATTTACCTCATCATTCAAAACACTTGAATTGATAGCCATTTTCTCCCCCTTAACTTAAATTTTCAGCAATTGATGATGAATTGTACAATTTCTCTGAGTTCCCTCTCCATGTTCCTAGCTTGCTCATCCTTTACCTTCTCATCGCTTTGTGGACGTTTTACAATATGTGGATGATACTTTAATGGTAGGGGTGGGGGACGGAGACATATGTGGGTTATCAAGGCGGTGCTTAGGGCTTTTGAATTAGTCTCGGGCCTTGGTATTAATTTTCACAAAAGCAAACTTATCGGTATATATGTTAGCGAGAGTTTTCTCGAGGCCGCGGCTTACTTCCTTTCTTGTAAAAGAGAATCTCATCAATTCTCTTTTCTTGGTATCCCGATTGGGTCCAATCCTAGGAGGATTGCATCATGGAAGCCTTTGCTTTATAAATTTGGAAAAATACTTTCCTCTTGGCATGGCCGGTTTTTCTCCTTTGGAGGTCGAATTACACTTATTAAATCTGTCCTTAGTAGTTTGTCTATTTTTCATTCCTCCTTTTTCAAAGCTCCGGTACCTATTTGGAAGGAGATGATGAGAATTCAAGGCAGATTTCTTTGGGATAGTTCGGTTCATAAACGTAGAATCCATTGGATGAAGTGGAATGAGCTTTGTTTGCCCTCATTAAAGGAGGATTAAATTTGAAGAGATTGGATGTGTTCACCGAGGCTCTCCTCCAGAAATGGAGATGGAGAATTATTGTCGGCTCTGATGAATTGTGGTTTCAGATTCTTAAGGCTAGATATGGTGATATTAGATTGGTGATATTAGATTCTTAAGAGCGGTTTTTTGCAATGGTTCACTTTTTGGAAATCGAGATTCTTCTTGAAAGGTAAAGAAAGTAGTATTTAGTTGGCGGTTTGTAGGAGTATTTGGTTGGTTAGGAACGACGTTATTTTCAGCAATGAGTCGTGGAACATTATGAATATTTTTTGGAAGGTTAAACTTTCTTTATGGAGATGGTCCTTTGTGGGGGAAATTACTCATCCCAACTGCAGCTTATACGAGTTCGACAAGGACCCCTTGTTTTATTTGTCTTAAGTTTATTTGGTTTGTAATCTCTTTTTCGTTTAGGCGCACCTTTTGTCTCGGCCTTTTTGTTTTGTATCCAGGTGGAGTACCCTTTGTACTCATTTCTATTATATCACTTGCTTACAAAAAAAAAAACTAAAATTCTAATAACTTCTAAACCATTCAACCACCCTCTTACTTCTTTATACCTATATTTCAAGGATACTTACCCCCACAATCACACAACAATAATTTATAAATACTAATATATTAATCAAATAATTTAAAATAATTCAATTAAATTAATTAATCGAATTTGGGGTGTTATTTCTTGGTATGCCAAAAAAAACCAAACAATTTCAAATAAGTGACAAGTACCACGATAACTCTTTCTATTTGATTTGCATTATGCAAAATCAGAATAAAAAATGCCTACTAAACTACATTTGTCACCTTTGAGAAACCAAAGAGTCTGACGAGAGGTTCCTCTAAAATACAACAAAATTATTTTAATGATTGAAATCTAGCGAACATACATCATGGTATCGTATATACTACTTTGTTTATTAGCTTTAAAGTTAATTGTTTCTCGAATATGTTTTAGTTTGTGAATTTAATTCTCATATATTAATTATTTTTAGTTATCAATTTAATTTATAAATTTATTAATAAAAAATACATCAAAAGTGTGTTTATAATTTGGATATTTAGAGAGATAATATAAGATAATTATAGTGTATTATATCTCGTTTTACTTTTTAATAAAAATAATTGATGTTATGTTAATATTAAAAAATCGCTTCTAATTTAAAATAATATTTTATTTGTGAAATAATTTATGATTTAGAACGGGGAGTAATTCCATAAAAATTAAAATGACAACTTTTCACATAGTTTTAGAGAGGGAAGTAGGTTTTTTTTTTTATTATTTTCATACTTTTACTTTTATTTTATCTTTTTATTTAAGTTTTATAAAAAAAATGAAATTGAGTTCAAAAACCAAAGTAAAACTGGTGTAATGATTTTTTTTAAGTAAGGATTAAAATTAAGAGAGTATTAGGGGTACTTTAACCCCGAAAAAAACTCGGGGTAGAAATAATTTAAACCAACTGAAACTATGACAAACTAATCAAAGGATCCTGATAAAAATCATAAAACTACAGTTGAAATATGAATTATCGCCTACTACGGACCACTTCCACACTGATAATTTAATGTCCCACAGGAAATTCGATATAACCCAAAAAGCGCCTTTGAATAAAATACTGTTTCTAGAAATCCAAATGATCCAAATAATCGCCATCCAGACTAAACCTTCATTGCCTTTCTTCAATCTATTGAAATTATCAAACTCCAACAAAACAAAAAATTCTTCCACACTTTCTACTCAAAAGACCAACAAATACCAATCCATTATCCCACAAGATCCCAAACCTTCCTAACCACTCTACACCTAAAAAACAAATGACTCAAATCTTCGACTTCGTTAAAACAAAAAATACAAGGGTAGTCGTGGAGAGAATAGATAACTCGTCTACAGAAGAGTTGATCCTTAGTAGGAATTATGTTAACAAAACATCTCCAAATGAAATCCCGTATTCTGAACGGAGAGTTGACTTTCCACAAAGAATTAAAGGCCTTCTGTTGATATAAATCAACCTCGCCCTCTAACTTGCTACTTTCAATTAAATACATACAGGATTTAATGGAAAAAACATCCCTCAACTCCGGAATCCAACAAAATCCATCAAAAAATTTCCTCCTTTCCCTGCAAAACCACTCCACCAGATAGAACCTGCAGCAACAAAGCAAAATTGTCCGCATAATCCAACAGATCCTGGTCCATCAAACCGAAGTTACCCCACGACCAACTACCTTCGTGCCAATCACCCATGTCGGAGACTTTTGCTTTTTTCAAAGAACTGGCCGAAAAAAGATAAGGGAACTGCAGTTTCAGCGGTGCAGAACCCGCCCAATCATCATACATGAATCTGGCTGTATCACCTTCACCAATACTAAACGAGATATAATTTGAAAAGGAAAATGACGCACTTGCTCCAGCTCTAACTGATGAGAAAAGGACCTTCCACCAAGAGGAACTTGACTTCTTAAGGTCCTCGATGTTTCCATCTAATGCAAATGACTTGATATCACCGTACCTTGCCTTAAGGACATCCACCCATAAAGCTTCTTTCTCTAACAACATCCTCCACTTCCATTTCGATAACATCACCTAATTTACTTCACTGATCTTCTTGACACATAAACCTCCAAGCTTAATCAGTTTACAAACGTTGTCCCACGCAACCCAATAAATCTTTGAATTCTCCTCCGAACCTGTCCAAAGAAAACCGTTGCGAATAATCTCAATTTCTTTCCATACAACAATCGGGGCTTTATAAAACGACACGAAAAAAATTGATAAACTTCCCAACACTAATTTAATCAGCGTGATTCTACCTCATATCAACAACAACCTATCTTTCCAACACGACAGTATATTTCTAACCTTAGCCAACAACAATTTCCAAGTTGCTACCCTTCTTGGATTAACACCAACCGGGATACCGAGAAACGAGAACTCTTTGTTTTTAACTCTACAAGAAAGAAAAAAGGCAGCAACAAACAAAAAATTATTATTCAAGCTGATCCCGATCACCCTACTCTTGTAAAAATTGACTCCTAAACCTGAAACAATTCCGAACCCTCGCAAAATAAACTTGATAGCCCACACATTCTTCCAATTAGCTTCCCCGACAAACAAGGTGTCATCCGCAAACTGTAATAAATTAACTTTGCAGTCGCCATCAAAAAAGAAATCTTTAAATTATCTGATCTCGGACGCCTTCCTAACCAAACCAGCTAGACCTTTCGCGATGATAACAAAAAGGAATGGAGATATAGGATCTCCTTGCCGCAATCCCCTTTCAACAATAAAATATTCAATATGGATCTTATTTACCATAACCGACATATGACTCAAAAACACCATGGCTTTCATCCATCTAATCTAAACTGGACCAAACCCCATCATCTTCAACATATATATGAGGAAATCCCATTTCACCTTATTATACGGCTTCTCGAAATCAACCTTGAAGAGGAGACACTCTTTATTAAGTCTTGTGGCAAAGTCCACCGTTTTGTTGGCCACCAAAACCCCATCCAAAAGTTGCCTACTAGGAACAAAAGCGGTCTGGCACCTCGAAATCAATGACTCCAAAACAGACATCAACGCCCCACTAGTAATTTACTCAGGATGTTATACACACTGCCTACGAGGCAAATCGACTTATACTCGTCCAAATCAGCAGGATTGATGGATTTAGGAACAAGGCACAAAAAATAAAAGTAAAGGATTTAGTGAATTTCGCCTTGAAATGGATGTCTTTGATGAATCCTAGGATATCCTCCTTGATAATACGCCAAAATTTTCTAAATAACACGAAGTTGAAGCCATCTGGACCGGGACTAGTGACCCCTCACAGCTCCAAACAATCCTCTAAATTTCCTCATCTGAGAATTCAGCCTCAAGAAAAGCTCTATCCAAATTTGAAAGAGAATTAAAAACTATGCCATCAAGATTGGGTCGGTTAGCCTCAGGTTCTTTAAATTTCTCAAAAAAGAATCTCCTGACCTCATCCTTTACGTGATACGCACAAACCCTGTTCAGAATCTAAGGACCCGATAAAGTTGAGTCTGCGACGACCTTTCAATACGTTGTGGAAATAAGCTGAGTCTGGTCTCCATCCATTTTCCACCTCTGACGAGACTTGTGAATTAAAATATGCTCTTGAATAATAAGCTTTCTCAAAAAATCACTAGTAACATTACTTCTGTGAACCACCAAACCAGCCTCCTGGTCTTCTTTACAACTGACAAGCAAAACGTCGATAGAGTTCATCTCTTTCTTCTTATCCTCTACCTCTAGCATAACCTTCCCAAAAATCTCGTAATTCCATTTCTTAAGACTTGCTTTAAGAATCCTGAACTTTTCCTTTAGCACACAGTCACTTCTAGAAACAACTGAAATGCCCTTCCAAACAACTTCCACAAAGCCAGTGAAATCCTTGTGGTCGAACCAGCAGTCGAATATCCTAAGCGGTTTATGGCCCCATTCATCATTGTTAATCACCAATCAAATAGGACAGCGATCTGAGACTTCCCTTTTCCCAATAGATTGAGCTACCACGCTCCACCGATCAATCAAACCATCGTATAGTAAGAAACGATCTAGACGACTCATAGATTTCCCGTTTCCACTATACCAAGAGAAGTTGTTACCTTTGTAAGGTAGATCAACCAAATTAGTTTCCTCCATGAAACCTTCAAATAGGCTCATCTCAGTAGATCTATTCATAAAAGAACTCCCTTTCCTCCCTTTGTTGCAAGTCACTGAGTTGAAATCTCCACCTACGCACCACTCTCCGTCCCCAAACTTCCTCTTCAATTAAATAATCTCATTCTACAAAATATTCTTCATGTTCAAACAACAGGAAGAATAAACTAAAAACAAAAACTAATACCTGCCCATCTATGAAGGTTTTAAACCCAGATATTCGTCCCATCTGAAGGAGAAGATAGGTTCAAAGACTCATATCAGGTTCAAACCCTTCTACCTGCTGATTCACCTGTTCACCTGGACCATACATGTTTTTAAGTCATATTGATCTCAAGCAAAGATCTATCGAGTTGTGTTGTTAGGTTCTGATTCACCTGTACATTGGGACCATTCGACTGGGCCAAATTAATCTCAGTGAACATTTTATCCCTTTGAACTTCATTTGGATGCTTGGTTCACTTCTTGAATTGTTTTTCCAAGGATTTCATAAATATCATTTGTGTCAAAAGATGACACTCTGCAAATTCATATATGGGAAGAAACAATATTATGTATGTCACAAACAGAAATGCATGAAAAAAAATCAGACATGTATGCATAAAATGGACTGATTGAACTAAACTCATATTACCCATTAGAAGTAAAAGACGACATTGGTAGCTTGATTTAAATTCCACGCAGAGCACACAATATACCTTTTAAAATACTTGATGTATTTGATTTGTAATATAAGCATTTGATATAATTATATCACATGTTATAACACCATTAGGACATGTTAAATCGCAACATTTCATCATCTAATTCATCCAAACATGGTGGAAAATATTAACATCTCAAAGCAGAAAATAGTACACATATAGACACACGAAATTCATCATTAAAACAGCCAACAACATCAAAATTTCATAGAAAATTTAGAATCAATCACATCCTAATTTTTCTAAAGAGAGTAAGGACCTCTCATTTACCTCATCATTCAAAACACTTGAATTGATAGCCATTTTCTCCCCCTTACCTTAAATTTTCAGCAATTGATGATGAATTGTACAATTTCTCTGAGTTCCCTCTCCATGTTCCTAGCTTGCTCATCCTTTACCTTCTCATCGCTTTGTGGACGTTTTACAATGTGTGGATGATACTTTAATGGTAGGGGTGGGGGACGGAGACATATGTGGGTTATCAAGGCGGTGCTTAGGGCTTTTGAATTAGTCTCGAGCCTTGGTATTAATTTTCACAAAAGCAAACTTATCGGTATATATGTTAGCGAGAGTTTTCTCGAGGCCGCGGCTTACTTCCTTTCTTGTAAAAGAGAATCTCATCAATTCTCTTTTCTTGGTATCCCAATTGGGTCCAATCCTAGGAGGATTGCATCATGGAACCCTTTGCTTTATAAATTTGGAAAAATACTTTCCTCTTGGCATGGCCGGTTTTTGTCCTTTGGAGGTCGAATTACACTTATTAAATCTGTCCTTAGTAGTTTGTCTATTTTTCATTCCTCCTTTTTCAAAGCTCTGGTACCTATTTGGAAGGAGATGATGAGAATTCAAGGCAGATTTCTTTGGGATAGTTCGGTTCATAAACGTAGAATCCATTGGATGAAGTGAATGAGCTTTGTATGCCCTCATTAAAGGAGGATTAAATTTGAAGAGATTGGATGTGTTCACCGAGGCTCTCCTCCAGAAATGGAGATGGAGAATTATTGTCGGCTCTGATGAATTGTGGTTTCAGATTCTTAAGGCTAGATATGGTGATATTAGATTGGTGATATTAGATTCTTAAGTGCGGTTTTATGCAATGGTTCACTTTTTGGAAATCGAGATTCTTCTTGAAAGGTAAAGACAGTAGTATTTAGTTGGCGGTTTGTAGGAGTATTTGGTTGGTTAGGAACGACATTATTTTCAGCAATGAGTCGTGGAACATTATGAATATTTTTTGGAAGGTTAAACTTTCTTTATGGAGATGGTCCTTTGTGGGGGAAATTACTCATCCCAACTGCAGCTTATACGAGTTCGACAAGTACCCCTTGTTTTATTTGTCTAAAGTTTATTTGGTTTGTAATCTCTTTTTCGTTTAGGCGAACCTTTTGTCTCGGCCTTTTTGTTTTGTATCCAGGTGGAGTACCCTTTGTACTCATTTCTATTATATCACTTGCTTACAAAAAAAAAAAACTAAAATTCTAATAACTTCTAAACCATTCAACCACCCTCTTACTTCTTTATACCTATATTTCAAGGATAATTACCCCCACAATCACACAACAATAATTTATAAATACTAATATATTAATCAAATAATTTAAAATAATTCAATTAAATTAATTAATCGACTTAGGGGTGTTATTTCTTGGTATGCCAAAAAAAACCAAACAATTTCAAATAAGTGACAAGTACCACGATAACTCTTTCTATTTGATTTGCATTATGCAAAATCAGAATAAAAAATGCCTACTAAACTACATTTGTCACCTTTGAGAAACCAAAGAGTCTGACGAGAGGTTCCTCTAAAATACAACAAAATTATTTTAATGATTGAAATCTAGCGAACATACATCATGGTATCGTATATACTACTTTGTTTATTAGCTTTAAAATTATTTGTTTCTCGAATATGTTTTAGTTTGTGAATTTAATTCTCATATATTAATTATTTTTAGTTATCAATTTAATTTATAAGTTTATTAATGAAAAATACATCAAAAGTGTGTTTATAATTTGGATATTTAGAGAGATAATATAAGATAATTATAGTGTATTATATCTCGTTTTACTTTTTAATAAAAATTATTGATGTTATGTTAATATTAAAAAATCGCTTCTAATTTAAAATAATATTTTATTTGTGAAATAATTTATGATTTAGAACGGGGAGTAATTCCATAAAAATTAAAATGACAACTTTTCACATAGTTTTAGAGAGGGAAGTAGGTTTTTTTTTTTTTTTTTTTTCATACTTTTACTTTTATTTTATCTTTTTATTTAAGTTTTATAAGAAAAATGAAATTGAGTTCAAAAACCAAAGTAAAACTGGTGCAATGATTTTTTTTAAGTAAGGCTTAAAATTAAGAGAGTATTAGGGGTACTTTAACCCCGAAAAAAACTCGGGGAAGAAATAGTTTAAACCAACTGAAACTATGACAAACTAATCAAAGGATCCTGACAAAAATCATAAAACTACAGTTGAAATATGAATTATCGCCTACTACGGACCACTTCCACACTGATAATTTAATGTCCCATAGGAAATTCGATATAACCCAAAAAGCGCCTTTGAATAAAATACTGTTTCTAGAAATCCAAATGTTCCAAATAATCGCCATCCAGACTAAACCTTCATTGCCTTTCTTTAATCAGTTGAAATTATCAAACTCCAACAAAACAAAAAATTCTTCCACACTTTCTACTCAAAAGACCAATAAATACCAATCCATTATCCCACAAGGTCCCAAACCTTCCTAACCACCCTACACCTAAAAAACAAATGACTCAAATCTTCGACTTCGTTAAAACAAAAAATACAAGGGTGGTCGTGGAGAGAAGAGATAACTCGTCTACAGAAGAGTTGATCCTTAGTAGGAATTATGTTAACAAAACATCTCCAAATGAAATCCCGTATTCTGAACGGAGAGTTGACTTTCCACAAAGAATTAAAGGCCTTCTGTTGATATAAATCAACCTCGCCCTCTAACTTGCTACTTTCAATTAAATACATACAGGATTTAATGGAAAAAACATCCCTCAACTCCGGAATCCAACAAAAAATTTCTTCCTTTCCCTGCAAAACCACTCCACCAGATAGAACCTGCACCAACAAAGCAAAATTGTCCGCATAATCCAACAGATCCTGGTCCATCAAACCGAAGTTACCCCACGACCAACTACCTTCGTGCCAATCACCCATGTCAGAGACTTTTTCTTTTTTCAAAGAACTGGCCGAAAAAAGATAAGGGAACTGCAGTTTCAGCGGTGCAGAACCCGCCCAATAATCATACATGAATCTGGCTGTATCACCTTCACCAATACTAAACGAGATATAATTTGAAAAGGAAAATGACGCGCTTGCTCCAGCTCTAACAGATGAGAAAAGGACCTTCCACCAAGAGGAACTTGACTTCTTAAGGTCCTCGATGTTTCCATCTAATGCAAATGACTTGATATCACCGTACCTTGCCTTAAGGACATCCACCCATAAAGCTTCTTTCTCTAACAACATCCTCCACTTCCATTTCGATAACATCACCTAATTTACTTCACTGATCTTCTTGACCCATAAACCTCCAAGCTTAATCAGTTTACAAACGTTGTCCCACGCAACCCAATAAATCTTTGAATTCTCCTCCGAACCTGTCCAAAGAAAACCGTTGCGAATAATCTCAATTTCTTTCCATACAACAATCGGGGCTTTATAAAACGACACGAAAAAAATTGATAAACTTCGCAACACTAATTTAATCAGCGTGATTCTACCTCATATCAACAACAACCTATCTTTCCAACACGACAGTATATTTCTAACCTTAGCCAACAACAATTTCCAAGTTGCTACCCTTCTTGGATTAACACCAACCGGGATACCGAGAAACGAGAACTCTTTGTTTTTAACTCTACAAGAAAGAAAAAAGGCAGCAACAAACAAAAAGTTATTATTCAAGCTGATCCCGATCACCCTACTCTTGTAAAAATTGACTCCTAAACCTGAAACAATTCCGAACCCTCGCAAAATAAACTTGATAGCCCACACATTCTTCCAATTAGCTTCCCCGACAAACAAGGTGTCATCCGCAAACTGTAATAAATTAAATCTGCAGTCGCCATCAAAAAAGAAATCTTTAAATTATCTGATCTCGGACGCCTTCCTAACCAAACCAGCTAGACCTTTCGCGATGATAACAAAAAGGAATGGAGATATAGGATCTCCTTGCCGCAATCCCCTTTCAACAATAAAATATTCAATATGGATCTTATTTACCATAACCGACATATGACTCAAAAACACCATGGCTTTCATCCATCTAATCTAAACTGGACCAAACCCCATCATCTTCAACATATATATGAGGAAATCCCATTTCACCTTATTATACGGCTTCTCGAAATCAACCTTGAAGAGGAGACACTCTTTATTAAGTCTTGTGGCAAAGTCCACCGTTTCGTTGGCCACCAAAACCCCATCCAAAAGTTGCCTACTAGGAACAAAAGCGGTCTGGCACCTCGAAATCAATGACCCCAAAACAGACATCAACGCCCCACTAGTAATTTACTCAGGATGTTATACACACTTCCTACGAGGCAAATCGACTTATACTCGTCCAAATCAGCAGGATTGATGGATTTAGGAACAAGGCACAAAAAATAAAAGTAAAGGATTTAGTGAATTTCGCCTTGAAATGGATGTCTTTGATGAATCCTAGGATATCCTCCTTGATAATATGCCAAAATTTTCTAAATAACACGAAGTTGAAGCCATCTGGACCGGGACTAGTGACCCCTCACAGCTCCAAACAATCCTCTAAATTTCCTCATCTGAGAATTCAGCCTCAAGAAAAGCTCTATCCAAATTTGAAAGAGAATTAAAAACTATGCCATCAAGATTGGGTCGGTTAGCCTCAGGTTCTTTAAATTTCTCAAAAAAGAATCTCCTGACCTCATCCTTTACGTGATACGCACAAACCCTGTTCAGAATCTAAGGACCCGATAAAGTTGAGTCTGCGACGACCTTTCAATACGTTGTGGAAATAAGCTGAGTCTGGTCTCCATCCATTTTCCACCTCTGACGAGACTTGTGAATTAAAATATGCTCTTGAATAATAAGCTTTCTCAAAAAATCACTAGTAACATTACTTCTGTGAACCACCAAACCAGCCTCCTGGTCTTCTTTACAACTGACAAGCAAAACGTCGATAGAGTTCATCTCTTTCTTCTTATCCTCTACCTCTAGCATAACCTTCCCAAAAATCTCGTAATTCCATTTCTTAAGACTTGATTTAAGAATCCTGAACTTTTCCTTTAGCACACAGTCACTTCTAGCAACAACTGAAATGCCCTTCCAAACAACTTCCACAAAGCCAATGAAATCCTTGTGGTCGAACCAGCAGTCAAATATCCTAAGCGGTTTATGGCCCCATTCATCATTGTTAATCACGAACCAAATAGGACAGCGATGTGAGACTTCCCTTTTCCCAATAGATTGAGCTACCACGCTCCACCGATCAATCAAACCATCGGATAGTAAGAAACGATCTAGACGACTCATAGATTTCCCGTCTCCACTATACCAAGAGAAGTTGTTACCTTTGTAAGGTAGATCAACCAAATTAGTTTCCTCAATGAAACCTCCAAATAGGCTCATCTCAGTAGATCTATTCATAAAAGAACTCCCTTTCCTCCCTTTGTTGCAAGTCACTGAGTTGAAATCTCCACCTACGCACCACTCTCCGTCCCCAAACTTCCTCTTCAATTAAATAATCTCATTCTACAAAATATTCTTCATGTTCAAACAACAGGAAGAATAAACTAAAAAAAAAACTAATACCTGCCCATCTATGAAGGTTTTAGACCCAGATATCCGTCCCATCTGAAGGAGAACATAGGTTCAAAGACTCATATCAGGTTCAAACCCTTCTACCTGCTGATTCACCTGTTCACCTGGACCATACATGTTTTTAAGTCATATTGATCTCAAGCAAAGATCTATCGAGTTGTGTTGTTAGGTTCTGATTCACCTGTACATTGGGACCATTTGACTGGGCCAAATTAATCTCAGTGAACATTTTATCCCTTTGAACATCATTTGGATGCTTGGTTCACTTCTTGAATTGTTTTTCCAAGGATTTCATAAATATCATTTGTGTCAAAAGATGACACTCTGCAAATTCATATATGGGAAGAAACAATATTATGTATGTCACAAACAGAAATGCATGAAAAAAAATCAGACATGTATGCATAAAATGGACTGATTGAACTAAACTCATATTACCCATTAGAAGTAAAAGACGACATTGGTAGCTTGATTTAAATTCCACGCAGAGCACACAATATACCTTTTATAATACTTGATGTATTTGATTTGTAATATAAGCATTTGATATAATTATATCACATGTTATAACACCATTAGGACATGTTAAATCGCAACATTTCATCATCTAATTCATCCAAACATGGTGGAAAACATTAACATCTCAAAGCAGAAAATAGTACACATATAGACACACGAAATTCATCATTAAAACAGCCAACAACATCAAAATTTCATAGAAAATTTAGAATCAATCACATCCTAATTTTTCTAAAGAGAGTAAGGACCTCTCATTTACCTCATCATTCAAAACACTTGAATTGATAGCCATTTTCTCCCCCTTACCATAAATTTTCAGCAATTGATGATGAATTGTACAATTTCTCTGAGTTCCCTCTCCATGTTCCTAGCTTGCTCATCCTTTACCTTCTCATCGCTTTGTGGACGTTTTACAATATGTGGATGATAGTTTAATGGTAGGGGTGGGGGACGGAGACATATGTGGGTTATCAAGGCGGTGCTTAGGGCTTTTGAATTAGTCTCGGGCCTTGGTATTAATTTTCACAAAAGCAAACTTATCGGTATATATGTTAGCGAGAGTTTTCTCGAGGCCGCGGCTTACTTCCTTTCTTGTAAAAGAGAATCTCATCAATTCTCTTTTCTTGGTATCCCGATTGGGTCCAATCCTAGGAGGATTGCATCATGGAAGCCTTTGCTTTATAAATTTGGAAAAATACTTCCCTCTTGGCATGGCCGGTTTTTGTCCTTTGGAGGTCGAATTACACTTATTAAATCTGTCTTTAGTAGTTTGTCTATTTTTCATTCCTCCTTTTTCAAAGCTCTGGTACCTATTTGGAAGGAGATGATGAGAATTCAAGGCAGATTTCTTTGGGATAGTTCGGTTCATAAACGTAGAATCCATTGGATGAAGTGAATGAGCTTTGTTTGCCCCTCATTAAAGGAGGATTAAATTTGAAGAGATTGGATGTGTTCACCGAGGCTCTCCTCCAGAAATGGAGATGGAGAATTATTGTCGGCTCTGATGAATTGTGGTTTCAGATTCTTAAGGCTAGATATGGTGATATTAGATTCTTAAGAGCGGTTTTATGCAATGGTTCACTTTTTGGAAATCGAAATTCTTCTTGAAAGGTAAAGAAAGTAGTATTTAGTTGGCGGTTTGTAGGAGTATTTGGTTGGTTAGGAACGACATTATTTTCAGCAATGAGTCGTGGAACATTATGAATATTTTTTGGAAGGTTAAACTTTCTTTATGGAGATGGTCCTTTGTGGGGGAAATTACTCATCCCAACTGCAGCTTATACGAGTTCGACAAGGACCCCTTGTTTTATTTGTCTAAAGTTTATTTGGTTTGTAATCTCTTTTTCGTTTAGGCGAACTTTTTGTCTCGGCCTTTTTGTTTTGTATCCAGGTGGAGTACCCTTTGTACTCATTTCTATTATATCACTTGCTTACAAAAAAAAAAAAACTAAAATTCTAATAACTTCTAAACCATTCAACCACCCTCTTACTTCTTTTTACCTATATTTCAAGGATAATTACCCCCACAATCACACAACAATAATTTATAAATACTAATATATTAATCAAATAATTTAAAATAATTCAATTAAATTAATTAATCGACTTTGGGGTGTTATTTCTTGGTATGCCAAAAAAAACCAAACAATTTCAAATAAGTGACAAGTACCACGATAACTCTTTCTATTTGATTTGCATTATGCAAAATCAGAATAAAAAATGCCTACTAAACTACATTTGTCACCTCTGAGAAACCAAAGAGTCTGACGAGAGGTTCCTCTAAAATACAACAAAATTATTTTAATGATTGAAATCTAGCGAACATACATCATGATATCGTATATACTACTTTGTTTATTAGCTTTAAAGTTAATTGTTTCTCGAATATGTTTTAGTTTGTGAATTTAATTCTCATATATTAATTATTTTTAGTTATCAATTTAATTTATCAATTTATTAATAAAAAATACATCAAAAGTGTGTTTATAATTTGGATATTTAGAGAGATAATATAAGATAATTATAGTGTATTATATCTCGTTTTACTTTTTAATAAAAATTATTGATGTTATGTTAATATTAAAAAATCGCTTCTAATTTAAAATAATATTTTATTTGTGAAATAATTTATGATTTAGAACGGGGAGTAATTCCATAAAAATTAAAATGACAACTTTTCACATAGTTTTAGAGAGGGAAGTAGGTTTTTTTTTTTTTTATTATTTTCATACTTTTACTTTTATTTTATCTTTTTATTTAAGTTTTATAAGAAAAATGAAATTGAGTTCAAAAACCAAAGTAAAACTGGTGCAATGATTTTTTTTAAGTAAGGATTAAAATTAAGAGAGTATTAGGGGTACTTTAACCCTGAAAAAAACTCGGGGAAGAAATAATTTAAACCAACTGAAACTATGACAAACTAATCAAAGGATCCTGACAAAAATCATAAAACTACAGTTGAAATATGAATTATCGCCTACTACGGACCACTTCCACACTGATAATTTAATGTCGCACAGGAAATTCGATATAACCCAAAAAGCGCCTTTGAATAAAATACTGTTTCTAGAAATCCAAATGTTCCAAATAATCGCCATCCAGACTAAACCTTCATTGCCTTTCTTCAATCTGTTGAAATTATCAAACTCCAACAAAACAAAAAATTCTTCCACACTTTCTACTCAAAAGACCAATAAATACCAATCCATTATCCCACAAGATCCCAAACCTTCCTAACCACTCTACACCTAAAAAACAAATGACTCAAATCTTCGACTTCGTTAAAACAAAAAATACAAGGGTGGTCGTGGAGAGAAGAGATAACTCGTCTACAGAAGAGTTGATCCTTAGTAGGAATTATGTTAACAAAACATCTCCAAATGAAATCCCGTATTCTGAACGGAGAGTTGACTTTCCACAAAGAATTAAAGGCCTTCTGTTGATATAAATAAACCTCGCCCTCTAAGTTGCTACTTTCAATTAAATACATACATGATTTAATGGAAAAAACATCCCTCAACTCCGGAATCCAACAAAAAATTTCTTCCTTTCCCTGCAAAACCACTCCACCAGATAGAACCTGCAACAACAAAGCAAAATTGTCCGCATAATCCAACAGATCCTGGTCCATCAAACCGAAGTTACCCCACGACCAACTACCTTCGTGCCAATCACCCATGTCGGAGACTTTTGCTTTTTTCAAAGAACTGGCCGAAAAAAGATAAGGGAACTGCAGTTTCAGCGGTGCAGAACCCGCCCAATCATCATACATGAATCTGGCTGTATCACCTTCACCAATACTAAACGAGATATAATTTGAAAAGGAAAATGACGCACTTGCTCCAGCTCTAACAGATGAGAAAAGGACCTTCCACCAAGAGGAACTTGACTTCTTAAGATCCTCGATGTTTCCATCTAATGCAAATGACTTGATATCACCGTACCTTGCCTTAAGGACATCCACCCATAAAGCTTCTTTCTCTAACAACATCCTCCACTTCCATTTCGATAACATCACCTAATTTACTTCACTGATCTTCTTGACCCATAAACCTCCAAGCTTAATCAGTTTACAAACGTTGTCCCACGCAACCCAATAAATCTTTGAATTCTCCTCCGAACCTGTCCAAAGAAAACCGTTGCGAATAATCTCAATTTCTTTCCATACAACAATCGGGGCTTTATAAAACGACACGAAAAAAATTGATAAACTTCCCAACACTAATTTAATCAGCGTGATTCTACCTCATATCAACAACAACCTATCTTTCCAACACGACAGTATATTTCTAACCTTAGCCAACAACAATTTCAAAGTTGCTACCCTTCTTGGATTAACACCAACCGGGATACCGAGAAACGAGAACTCTTTGTTTTTAACTCTACAAGAAAGAAAAAAGGCAGCAACAAACAAAAATTTATTATTCAAGCTAATCCCGATCACCCTACTCTTGTAAAAATTGACTCCTAAACCTGAAATAATTCCGAACCCTCGCAAAATAAACTTGATAGCCCACACATTCTTCCAATTAGCTTCCCCGACAAACAAGGTGTCATCTGCAAACTGTAATAAATTAACTTTGCAGTCGCCATCAAAAAAGAAATCTTTAAATTATCTGATCTCGGACGCCTTCCTAACCAAACCAGCTAGACCTTTTGCGATGATAACAAAAAGGAATGGAGATATAGGATCTCCTTGCCGCAATCCCCTTTCAACAATAAAATATTCAATATGGATCTTATTTACCATAACCGACATATGACTAAAAAACACCATGGCTTTCATCCATCTAATCTAAACTGGACCAAACCCCATCATCTTCAACATATATATGAGGAAATCCCATTTCACCTTATTATACGGCTTCTCGAAATCAACCTTGAAGAGGAGACACTCTTTATTAAGTCTTGTGGCAAAGTCCACCGTTTTGTTGGCCACCAAAACCCCATCCAAAAGTTGCCTACTAGGAACAAAAGCGGTCTGGCACCTCGAAATCAATGACCCCAAAACAGACATCAACGCCCCACTAGTAAATTACTCAGGATGTTATACACACTTCCTACGAGGCAAATCGACTTATACTCGTCCAAATCAGCAGGATTGATGGATTTAGGAACAAGGCACAAAAAATAAAAGTAAAGGATTTAGTGAATTTCGCCTTGAAATGGATGTCTTTGATGAATCCTAGGATATCCTCCTTGATAATATGCCAAAATTTTCTAAATAACACGAAGTTGAAGCCATCTGGACCGGGACTAGTGACCCCTCACAGCTCCAAACAATCCTCTAAATTTCCTCATCTGAGAATTCAGCCTCAAGAAAAGCTCTATCCAAATTTGAAAGAGAATTAAAAACTATGCCAACAAGATTGGGTCGGTTAGCCTCAGGTTCTTTAAATTTCTCAAAAAAGAATCTCCTGACCTCATCCTTTACGTGATTCGCACAAACCCTGTTCAGAATCTAAGGACCCGATAAAGTTGAGTCTGCGACGACCTTTCAATACGTTGTGGAAATAAGCTGAGTCTGGTCTCCATCCATTTTCCACCTCTGACGAGACTTGTGAATTCAAATATGCTCTTGAATAATAAGCTTTCTCAAAAAATCACTAGTAACATTACTTCTGTGAACCACCAAACCAGCCTCCTGGTCTTCTTTACAACTGACAAGCAAAGCGTCGATAGAGTTCATCTCTTTCTTCTTATCCTCTTCCTCTAGCATGACCTTCCCAAAAATCTCGTAATTCCATTTCTTAAGACTTGCTTTAAGAATCCTGAACTTTTCCTTTAGCACACAGTCACTTCTAGCAACAACTGAAATGCCCTTCCAAACAACTTCCACAAAGCCAATGAAATCCTTGTGGTCGAACCAGCAGTCGAATATCCTAAGCGGTTTATGGCCCCATTCATCATTGTTAATCACCAACCAAATAGGACAGCGATCTGAGACTTCCCTTTTCCCAATAGATTGAGCTACCACGCTCCACCGATCAATCAAACCATCGGATAGTAAGAAACGATCTAGACGACTCATAGATTTCCCGTCTCCACTATACCAAGAGAAGTTGTTACCTTTGTAAGGTAGATCAACCAAATTAGTTTCCTCCATGAAACCTCCAAATAGGCTCATCTCAGTAGATCTATTCATAAAAGAACTCCCTTTCCTCCCTTTGTTGCAAGTCACTGAGTTGAAATCTCCACCTACGCACCACTCTCCGTCCCCAAACTTCCTCTTCAATTAAATAATCTCATTCTACAAAATATTCTTCATGTTCAAACAACAGGAAGAATAAACTAAAAAAAAAAACTAATACCTGCCCATCTATGAAGGTTTTAGACCCAGATATCCGTCCCATCTGAAGGAGAAGATAGGTTCAAAGACTCATATCAGGTTCAAACCCTTCTACCTGCTGATTCACCTGTTCACCTGGACCATACATGTTTTTAAGTCATATTGATCTCAAGCAAAGATCTATCGAGTTGTGTTGTTAGGTTCTGATTCACCTGTACATTGGGACCATTCGACTGGGCCAAATTAATCTCAGTGAACATTTTATCCCTTTGAACATCATTTGGATGCTTGGTTCACTTCTTGAATTGTTTTTCCAAGGATTTCATAAATATCATTTGTGTCAAAAGATGACACTCTGCAAATTCATATATGGGAAGAAACAATATTATGTATGTCACAAACAGAAATGCATGAAAAAAAATCAGACATGTATGCATAAAATGGACTGATTGAACTAAACTCATATTACCCATTAGAAGTAAAAGACGACATTGGTAGCTTGATTTAAATTCCACGCAGAGCACACAATATACCTTTTAAAATACTTGATGTATTTGATTTGTAATATAAGCATTTGATATAATTATATCACATGTTATAACACCATTAGGACATGTTAAATCGCAATATTTCATCATCTAATTCATCCAAACATGGTGGAAAACATTAACATCTCAAAGCAGAAAATAGTACACATATAGACACACGAAATTCATCATTAAAACAGCCAACAACATCAAAATTTCATAGAAAATTTAGAATCAATCACATCCTAATTTTTCTAAAGAGAGTAAGGACCTCTCATTTACCTCATCATTCAAAACACTTGAATTGATAGCCATTTTCTCCCCCTTACCTTAAATTTTCAGCAATTGATGATGAATTGTACAATTTCTCTGAGTTCCCTCTCCATGTTCCTAGCTTGCTCATCCTTTACCTTCTCATCGCTTTGTGGACGTTTTACAATATGTGGATGATACTTTAATGGTAGGGGTGGGGGACGGAGACATATGTGGGTTATCAAGGCGGTGCTTAGGGCTTTTGAATTAGTCTCGGGCCTTGGTATTAATTTTCACAAAAGCAAACTTATCGGTATATATGTTAGCGAGAGTTTTCTCGAGGCCGCGGCTTACTTCCTTTCTTGTAAAAGAGAATCTCATCAATTCTCTTTTCTTGGTATCCCGATTGGGTCCAATCCTAGGAGGATTGCACCATGGAAGCCTTTGCTTTATAAATTTGGAAAAATACTTTCCTCTTGGCATGGCCGGTTTTTGTCCTTTGGAGGTCGAATTACACTTATTAAATCTGTCCTTAGTAGTTTGTCTATTTTTCATTCCTCCTTTTTCAAAGCTCTGGTACCTATTTGGAAGGAGATGATGAGAATTCAAGGCAGATTTCTTTGGGATAGTTCGGTTCATAAACGTAGAATCCATTGGATGAAGTGAATGAGCTTTGTTTGCCCCTCATTAAAGGAGGATTAAATTTGAAGAGATTGGATGTGTTCACCGAGGCTCTCCTCCAGAAATGGAGATGGAGAATTATTGTCGGCTCTGATGAATTGTGGTTTCAGATTCTTAAGGCTAGATATGGTGATATTAGATTGGTGATATTAGATTCTTAAGAGCGGTTTTATGCAATGGTTCACTTTTTGGAAATCGAGATTCTTCTTGAAAGGTAAAGAAAGTAGTATTTAGTTGGCGGTTTGTAGGAGTATTTGGTTGGTTAGGAACGACATTATTTTCAGCAATGAGTCGTGGAACATTATGAATATTTTTTGGAAGGTTAAACTTTCTTTATGGAGATGGTCCTTTGTGGGGGAAATTACTCATCCCAACTGCAGCTTATACGAGTTCGACAAGGACCCCTTATTTTATTTGTCTAAAGTTTATTTGGTTTGTAATCTCTTTTTCGTTTAGGCGAACCTTTTGTCTCGGCCTTTTTGTTTTGTATCCAGGTGGAGTACCCTTTGTACTCATTTCTATTATATCACTTGCTTACAAAAAGAAAAACTAAAATTCTAATAACTTCTAAACCATTCCACCACCCTCTTACTTCTTTATACCTATATTTCAAGGATAATTACCCCCACAATCACACAACAATAATTTATAAATACTAATATATTAATCAAATAATTTAAAATAATTCAATTAAATTAATTAATCGACTTTGGGGTGTTATTTCTTGGTATCCCGAAAAAAACCAAACAATTTCAAATAAGTGACAAGTACCACGATAACTCTTTCTATTTGATTTGCATTATGCAAAATCAGAATAAAAAATGCCTACTAAACTGCATTTGTCACCTTTGAGAAACCAAAGAGTCTGACGAGAGGTTCCTCTAAAATACAACAAAATTATTTTAATGATTGAAATCTAGCGAACATACATCATGGTATCGTATATACTACTTTGTTTATTAGCTTTAAAGTTAATTGTTTCTCGAATATGTTTTAGTTTGTGAATTTAATTCTCATATATTAATTATTTTTAGTTATCAATTTAATTTATAAATTTATTAATAAAAAATACATCAAAAGTGTGTTTATAATTTGGATATTTAGAGAGATAATATAAGATAATTATAGTGTATTATATCTCGTTTTACTTTTTAATAAAAATTATTGATGTTATGTTAATATTAAAAAATCGCTTCTAATTTAAAATAATATTTTATTTGTGAAATAATTTATGATTTAGAACGGGGAGTAATTCCATAAAAATTAAAATGACAACTTTTCACACAGTTTTAGAGAGGGAAGTAGGTTTTTTTTTTTTTATTATTTTCATAATTTTACTTTTATTTTATCTTTTTATTTAAGTTTTATAAGAAAAATGAAATTGAGTTCAAAAACCAAAGTAAAACTGGTGCAATGATTTTTTTTAAGTAAGGATTAAAATTAAGAGAGTATTAGGGGTACTTTAACCCCGAAAAAAACTCGGGGAAGAAATAATTTAAACCAACTGAAACTATGACAAACTAATCAAAGGATCCTGACAAAAATCATAAAACTATAGTTGAAATATGAATTATCGCCTACTACGGACCACTTCCACACTGATAATTTAATGTCCCACAGGAAATTCGATATAACCCAAAAAGCGCCTTTGAATAAAATACTGTTTCTAGAAATCCAAATGTTCCAAATAATCGCCATCCAGACTAAACCTTCATTGCCTTTCTTTAATCTGTTAAAATTATCAAACTCCAACAAAACAAAAAATTCTTCCACACTTTCTACTCAAAAGACCAATAAATACCAATCCATTATCCCATAAGATCCCAAACCTTCCTAACCACTCTACACCTAAAAAACAAATGACTCAAATCTTCGACTTCGTTAAAACAAAAAATACAAGGGTGGTCGTGGAGAGAAGAGATAACTCGTCTACAGAAGAGTTGATCCTTAGTAGGAATTATGTTAACAAAACATCTCCAAATGAAATCCAGTATTCTGAACGGAGAGTTGACTTTCCACAAAGAATTAAAGGCCTTCTGTTGATATAAATCAACCTCGCCCTCTAACTTGCTACTTCCAATTAAATACATACAGGATTTAATGGAAAAAACATCCCTCAACTCCGGAATCCAACAAAAAATTTCTTCCTTTCCCTGCAAAACCACTCCACCAGATAGAACCTGCAACAACAAAGCAAAATTGTCCGCATAATTCAACATATCCTGGTCCATCAAACCGAAGTTACCCCACGACCAACTACCTTCGTGCCAATCACCCATGTCAGAGACTTTTGCTTTTTTCAAAGAACTGGCCGAAAAAAGATAAGGGAACTGCAGTTTCAGCGGTGCAGAACCCGCCCAATCATCATACATGAATCTGGCTGTATCACCTTCACCAATACTAAATGAGATATAATTTGAAAAGGAAAATGACGCGCTTGCTCCAGCTCTAACAGATGAGAAAAGGACCTTCCACCAAGAGGAACTTGACTTCTTAAGGTCCTCGATGTTTCCATCTAATTCAAATGACTTGATATCACCGTACCTTGCCTTAAGGACATCCACCCATAAAGCTTCTTTCTCTAACAACATCCTCCACTTCCATTTCGATAACATCACCTAATTTACTTCACTGATCTTCTTGACCCATAAACCTCCAAGCTTAATCAGTTTACAAACGTTGTCCCACGCAACCCAATAAATCTTTGAATTCTCCTCCGAACCTATCCAAAGAAAACCGTTGCGAATAATCTCAATTTCTTTCCATACAACAATCGGGGCTTTATAAAATGACACGAAAAAAATTGATAAACTTCGCAACACTAATTTAATCAGCGTGATTCTACCTCATATCAACAACAACCTATCTTTCCAACACGACAGTATATTTCTAACCTTAGCCAACAACAATTTCCAAGTTGCTACCCTTCTTGGATTAACACCAATCGGGATACCGAGAAACGAGAACTCTTTGTTTTTAACTCTACAAGAAAGAAAAAAGGCAGCAACAAACAAAAAGTTATTATTCAAGCTGATCCCGATCACCCTACTCTTGTAAAAATTGACTCCTAAACCTGAAACAATTCCGAACCCTCGCAAAATAAACTTGATAGCCCACACATTCTTCCAATTAGCTTCCCCGACAAACAAGGTGTCATCCGCAAACTGTAATAAATTAACTTTGCAGTCGCCATCAAAAAATAAATCTTTAAATTATCTGATCTCGGACGCCTTCCTAACCAAACCAGCTAGACCTTTTGCGATGATAACAAAAAGGAATGGAGATATAGGATCTCCTTGCCGCAATCCCCTTTCAACAATAAAATATTCAATATGGATCTTATTTACCATAACCGACATATGACTAAAAAACACCATGGCTTTCATCCATCTAATCTAAACTGGACCAAACCCCATCATCTTCAACATATATATGAGGAAATCCCATTTCACCTTATTATACGGCTTCTCGAAATCAACCTTGAAGAGGAGACACTCTTTATTAAGTCTTGTGGCAAAGTCCACCGTTTCGTTGGCCACCAAAACCCCATCAAAAAGTTGCCTACTAGGAACAAAAGCAGTCTGGCACCTCGAAATCAATGACCCCAAAACAGACATCAACGCCCCACTAGTAATTTACTCAGGATGTTATACACACTGCCTACGAGGCAAATCGACTTATACTCGTCCAAATCAGCAGGATTGATGGATTTAGGAACAAGGCACAAAAAATAAAAGTAAAGGATTTAGTGAATTTCGCCTTGAAATGGATGTCTTTGATGAATCCTAGGATATCCTCCTTGATAATATGCCAAAATTTTCTAAATAACACGAAGTTGAAGCCATCTGGACCGGGACTAGTGACCCCTCACAGCTCCAAACAATCCTCTAAATTTCCTCATCTGAGAATTCAGCCTCAAGAAAAGCTCTATCCAAATTTGAAAGAGAATTAAAAACTATGCCATCAAGATTGGGTCGGTTAGCCTCAGGTTCTTTAAATTTCTCAAAAAAGAATCTCCTGACCTCATCCTTTTCGTGATTCGCACAAACCGTGTTCAGAATCTAAGGACCTGATAAAGTTGAGTCTGCGACGACCTTTCAATACGTTGTGGAAATAAGCTGAGTCTGGTCTCCATCCATTTTCCACCTCTAACGAGACTTGTGAATTCAAATATGCTCTTGAATAATAAGCTTTCTCAAAAAATCACTAGTCACATTACTTCTGTGAACCACCAAACCAGCCTCCTGGTCTTCTTTACAACTGACAAGCAAAGCGTCGATAGAGTTCATCTCTTTCTTCTTATCCTCTACCTCTAGCATAACCTTCCCAAAAATCTCGTAATTCCATTTCTTAAGACTTGCTTTAAGAATCCTGGACTTTTCCTTTAGCACACAGTCACTTCTAGCAACAACTGAAATGCCCTTCCAAACAACTTCCACAAAGCCAATGAAATCCTTGTGGTCGAACCAGCAGTCGAATATCCTAAGCGATTTATGGCCCCATTCATCATTGTTAATCACCAACCAAATAGGACAGCGATCTGAGACTTCCCTTTTCCCAATAGATTGAGCTACCACGCTCCACCGATCAATCAAACCATCGGATAGTAAGAAACGATCTAGACGACTCATAGATTTCCCGTCTCCACTATACCAAGAGAAGTTGTTACCTTTGTAAGGTAGATCAACCAAATTAGTTTCCTCCATGAAACCTCCAAATAGGCTCATCTCAGTAGATCTATTCATAAAAGAACTCCCTTTCCTCCCTTTGTTGCAAGTCACTGAGTTGAAATCTCCACCTACGCACCACTCTCCGTCCCCAAACTTCCTCTTCAATTAAATAATCTCATTCTACAAAATATTCTTCATGTTCAAACAACAGGAAGAATAAACTAAAAAAAAAAACTAATACCTGCCCATCTATGAAGGTTTTAGACCCAGATATCCGTCCCATCTGAAGGAGAAGATAGGTTCAAAGACTCATATCAGGTTCAAACCCTTCTACCTGCTGATTCACCTGTTCACCTGGACCATACATGTTTTTAAGTCATATTGATCTCAAGCAAAGATCTATCGAGTTGTGTTGTTAGGTTCTGATTCACCTGTACATTGGGACCATTCGACTGGGCCAAATTAATCTCAGTGAACATTTTATCCCTTTGAACATCATTTGGATGCTTGGTTCACTTCTTGAATTGTTTTTCCAAGGATTTCATAAATATCATTTGTGTCAAAAGATGACACTCTGCAAATTCATATATGGGAAAAAACAATATTATGTATGTCACAAACAGAAATGCATGAAAAAAAATCAGACATGTATGCATAAAATGGACTGATTGAACTAAACTCATATTACCCATTAGAAGTAAAAGACGACATTGGTAGCTTGATTTAAATTCCACGCAGAGCACACAATATACCTTTTAAAATACTTGATGTACTTGATTTGTAATATAAGCATTTGATATAATTATATCACATGTTATAACACCATTAGGACATGTTAAATCGCAACATTTCATCATCTAATTCATCCAACCATGGTGGAAAACATTAACATCTCAAAGCAGAAAATAGTACACATATAGACACACAAAATTCATCATTAAAACAGCCAACAACATCAAAATTTCATAGAAAATTTAGAATCAAATTACATCCTAATTTTTCTAAAGAGAGTAAGGACCTCTCATTTACCTCATCATTCAAAACACTTGAATTGATAGCCATTTTCTCCCCCTTACCTTAAATTTTCTGCAATTGATGATGAATTGTACAATTTCTCTGAGTTTCCTCTCCATGTTCCTAGCTTGCTCATCCTTTACCTTCTCATCGCTTTGTGGACGTTTTACAATATGTGGATGATACTTTAATGGTAGGGTGGGGGACGGAGACATATATGGGTTATCAAGGCGGTGCTTAGGGCTTTTGAATTAGTCTCGGGCCTTGGTATTAATTTTCACAAAAGCAAACTTATCGGTATATATGTTAGCGAGAGTTTTCTCGAGGCCGCGGCTTACTTCCTTTCTTGTAAAAGAGAATCTCATCAATTCTCTTTTCTTGGTATCCCGATTGGGTCCAATCCTAGGAGGATTGCATCATGGAAGCCTTTGCTTTATAAATTTGGAAAAATACTTTCCTCTTGGCATGGCCGGTTTTTGTCCTTTGGAGGTCGAATTACACTTATTAAATCTGTCCTTAGTAGTTTGTCTATTTTTCATTCCTCCTTTTTCAAAGCTCTGGTACCTATTTGGAAGGAGATGATGAGAATTCAAGGCAGATTTCTTTGGGATAGTTCGGTTCATAAACGTAGAATCCATTGGATGAAGTGAATGAGCTTTGTTTGCCCCTCATTAAAGGAGGATTAAATTTGAAGAGATTGGATGTGTTCACCGAGGCTCTCCTCCAGAAATGGAGATGGAGAATTATTGTCGGCTCTGATGAATTGTGGTTTCAGATTCTTAAGGCTAGATATGGTGATATTAGATTGGTGATATTAGATTCTTAAGAGCGGTTTTATGCAATGGTTCACTTTTTGGAAATCGAGATTCTTCTTGAAAGGTAAAGAAAGTAGTATTTAGTTGGCGGTTTGTAGGAGTATTTGGTTGGTTAGGAACGACATTATTTTCAGCAATGAGTCGTGGAACATTATGAATATTTTTTGGAAGGTTAAACTTTCTTTATCGAGATGGTCCTTTGTGGGGGAAATTACTCATCCCAACTGCAGCTTATACGAGTTCGACAAGGACCCCTTGTTTTATTTGTCTAAAGTTTATTTGGTTTGTAATCTCTTTTTCGTTTAGGCGAACCTTTTGTCTCGGCCTTTTTGTTTTGTATCCAGGTGGAGTACCCTTTGTACTCATTTCTATTATATCACTTGCTTACAAAAAAAAAAACTAAAATTCTAATAACTTCTAAAGTATTCAACCACCCTCTTACTTCTTTATACCTATATTTCAAGGATAATTACCCCCACAATCACACAACAATAATTTATAAATACTAATATATTAATCAAATAATTTAAAATAATTCAATTAAATTAATTAATCGACTTTGGGGTGTTATTTCTTGGTATGCCAAAAAAAACCAAACAATTTCAAATAAGTGACAAGTACCACGATAACTCTTTCTATTTGATTTGCATTATGCAAAATCAGAATAAAAAATGCCTACTAAACTGCATTTGTCACCTTTGAGAAACCAAAGAGTCTGACGAGAGGTTCCTCTAAAATACAACAAAATTATTTTAATGATTGAAATCTAGCGAACATACATCATGGTATCGTATATACTACTTTGTTTATTAGCTTTAAAGTTAATTGTTTCTCGAATATGTTTTAGTTTGTGAATTTAATTCTCATATATTAATTATTTTTAGTTATCAATTTAATTTATAAATTTATTAATAAAAAATACATCAAAAGTGTGTTTATAATTTGGATATTTAGAGAGATAATATAAGATAATTATAGTGTATTATATCTCGTTTTACTTTTTAATAAAAATTATTGATGTTATGTTAATATTAAAAAATCGCTTCTAATTTAAAATAATATTTTATTTGTGAAATAATTTATGATTTAGAACGGGGAGTAATTCCATAAAAATTAAAATGACAACTTTTCACATAGTTTTAGAGAGGGAAGTAGGTTTTTTTTTTTTTATTATTTTCATACTTTTACTTTTATTTTATCTTTTTATTTAAGTTTTATAAGAAAAATGAAATTGAGTTCAAAAACCAAAGTAAAACTGGTGCAATGATTTTTTTTAAGTAAGGATTAAAATTAAGAGAGTATTAGGGGTACTTTAACCCCGAAAAAAACTCGGGGAGGAAATAATTTAGACCAACTGAAACTATGACAAACTAATCAAAAGATCCTGACAAAAATCATAAAACTACAGTTGAAATATGAATTATCGCCTACTACGGACCACTTCCACACTGATAATTTAATGTCCCACAGGAAATTCGATATAACCCAAAAAGCGCCTTTGAATAAAATACTGTTTCTAGAAATCCAAATGTTCCAAATAATCGCCATCCAGACTAAACCTTCATTGCCTTTCTTTAATCTGTTGAAATTATCAAACTCCAACAAAACAAAAAATTCTTCCACACTTTCTACTCAAAAGACAAATAAATACCAATCCATTATCCCACAAGATCCCAAACCTTCCTAACCACTCTACACCTAAAAAACAAATGACTCAAATCTTCGACTTCGTTAAAACAAAAAATACAAGGGTGGTCGTGGAGAGAAGAGATAACTCGTCTACAGAAGAGTTGATCCTTAGTAGGAATTATGTTAACAAAACATCTCCAAATGAAATCCCGTATTCTGAACGGAGAGTTGACTTTCCACAAAGAATTAAAGGCCTTCTGTTGATATAAATCAACCTCGCCCTCTAACTTGCTACTTTCAATTAAATACATACAGGATTTAATGGAAAAAACATCCCTCAACTCCGGAATCCAACAAAAAATTTCCTCCTTTCCCTGCAAAACCACTCCACCAGATAGAACCTGCAGCAACAAAGCAAAATTGTCCGCATAATCCAACAGATCCTGGTCCATCAAACCGAAGTTACCCCACGACCAACTACCTTCGTGCCAATCACCCATGTCGGAGACTTTTGCTTTTTTCAAAGAACTGGCCGAAAAAAGATAAGGGTACTGCAGTTTCAGCGGTGCAGAACCCGCCCAATCATCATACATGAATCTGGCTGTATCACCTTCACCAATACTAAACGAGATATAATTTGAAAAGGAAAATGACGCACTTGCTCCAGCTCTAACTGATGAGAAAAGGACCTTCCACCAAGAGGAACTTGACTTCTTAAGGTCCTCGATGTTTCCATCTAATGCAAATGACTTGATATCACCGTACCTTGCCTTAAGGACATCCACCCATAAAGCTTCTTTCTCTAACAACATCCTCCACTTCCATTTCGATAACATCACCTAATTTACTTCACTGATCTTCTTGACACATAAACCTCCAAGCTTAATCAGTTTACAAACGTTGTCCCACGCAACCCAATAAATCTTTGAATTCTCCTCCGAACCTGTCCAAAGAAAACCGTTGCGAATAATCTCAATTTCTTTCCATACAACAATCGGGGCTTTATAAAACGACACGAAAAAAATTGATAAACTTCCCAACACTAATTTAATCAGCGTGATTCTACCTCATATCAACAACAACCTATCTTTCCAACACGACAGTATATTTCTAACCTTAGCCAACAACAATTTCCAAGTTGCTACCCTTCTTGGATTAACACCAACCGGGATACCGAGAAACGAGAACTCTTTGTTTTTAACTCTACAAGAAAGAAAAAAGGCAGCAACAAACAAAAAATTATTATTCAAGCTGATCCCGATCACCCTACTCTTGTAAAAATTGACTCCTAAACCTGAAACAATTCCGAACCCTCGTAAAATAAACTTGATAGCCCACACATTCTTCCAATTAGCTTCCCCGACAAACAAGGTGTCATCTGCAAACTGTAATAAATTAACTTTGCAGTCGCCATCAAAAAAGAAATCTTTAAATTATCTGATCTCGGACGCCTTCCTAACCAAACCAGCTAGACCTTTCGCGATGATAACAAAAAGGAATGGAGATATAGGATCTCCTTGCCGCAATCCCCTTTCAACAATAAAATATTCAATATGGATCTTATTTACCATAACCGACATATGACTCAAAAACACCATGGCTTTCATCCATCTAATCTAAACTGGACCAAACCCCATCATCTTCAACATATATATGAGGAAATCCCATTTCACCTTATTATACGGCTTCTCGAAATCAACCTTGAAGAGGAGACACTCTTTATTAAGTCTTGTGGCAAAGTCCACCGTTTTGTTGGCCACCAAAACCCCATCCAAAAGTTGCCTACTAGGAACAAAAGCGGTCTGGCACCTCGAAATCAATGACTCTAAAACAGACATCAACGCCCCACTAGTAATTTACTCAGGATGTTATACACACTGCCTACGAGGCAAATCGACTTATACTCGTCCAAATCAGCAGGATTGATGGATTTAGGAACAAGGCACAAAAAATAAAAGTAAAGGATTTAGTGAATTTCGCCTTGAAATGGATGTCTTTGATGAATCCTAGGATATCCTCCTTGATAATACGCCAAAATTTTCTAAATAACACGAAGTTGAAGCCATCTGGACCGGGACTAGTGACCCCTCACAGCTCCAAACAATCCTCTAAATTTCCTCATCTGAGAATTCAGCCTCAAGAAAAGCTCTATCCAAATTTGAAAGAGAATTAAAAACTATGCCATCAAGATTGGGTCGGTTAGCCTCAGGTTCTTTAAATTTCTCAAAAAAGAATCTCCTGACCTCATCCTTTACGTGATTCGCACAAACCCTGTTCAGAATCTAAGAACCCGATAAAGTTGAGTCTGCGACGACCTTTCAATACGTTGTGGAAATAAGCTGAGTCTGGTCTCCATCCATTTTCCACCTCTGACGAGACTTGTGAATTAAAATATGCTCTTGAATAATAAGCTTTCTCAAAAAATCACTAGTAACATTACTTCTGTGAACCACCAAACCAGCCTCCTGGTCTTCTTTACAACTGACAAGCAAAGCGTCGATAGAGTTCATCTCTTTCTTCTTATCCTCTACCTCTAGCATAACCTTCCCAAAAATCTCGTAATTCCATTTCTTAAGACTTGCTTTAAGAATCCTGAACTTTTCCTTTAGCACACAGTCACTTCTAGCAACAACTGAAATGCCCTTCCAAACAACTTCCACAAAGCCAGTGAAATCCTTGTGGTCGAACCAGCAGTCGAATATCCTAAGCGGTTTATGGCCTCATTCATCATTGTTAATCACCAACCAAATAGGACAGCGATCTGAGACTTCCCTTTTCCCAATAGATTGAGCTACCACGCTCCACCGATCAATCAAACCATCGGATAGTAAGAAACGATCTAGACGACTCATAGATTTCCCGTCTCCACTATACCAAGAGAAGTTGTTACCTTTGTAAGGTAGATCAACCAAATTAGTTTCCTCCATGAAACCTCCAAATAGGCTCATCTCAGTAGATCTATTCATAAAAGAACTCCCTTTCCTCCCTTTGTTGCAAGTCACTGAGTTGAAATCTCTACCTACGCACCACTCTCCGTCCCCAAACTTCCTCTTCAATTAAATAATCTCATTCTACAAAATATTCTTCATGTTCAAACAACAGGAAGAATAAACTAAAAAAAAAAACTAATACCTGCCCATCTATGAAGGTTTTAGACCCAGATATCCGTCCCATCTGAAGGAGAAGATAGGTTCAAAGACTCATATCAGGTTCAAACCCTTCTACCTGCTGATTCACCTGTTCACCTGGACCATACATGTTTTTAAGTCATATTGATCTCAAGCAAAGATCTATCGAGTTGTGTTGTTAGGTTCTGATTCACCTGTACATTGGGACCATTCGACTGGGCCAAATTAATCTCAGTGAACATTTTATCCCTTTGAACATCATTTGGATGCTTGGTTCACTTCTTGAATTGTTTTTCCAAGGATTTCATAAATATCATTTGTGTCAAAAGATGACACTCTGCAAATTCATATATGGGAAAAAACAATATTATGTATGTCACAAACAGAAATGCATGAAAAAAAATCAGACATGTATGCATAAAATGGACTGATTGAACTAAACTCATATTACCCATTAGAAGTAAAAGACGACATTGGTAGCTTGATTTAAATTCCACGCAGAGCACACAATATACCTTTTAAAATACTTGATGTACTTGATTTGTAATATAAGCATTTGATATAATTATATCACATGTTATAACACCATTAGGACATGTTAAATCGCAACATTTCATCATCTAATTCATCCAACCATGGTGGAAAACATTAACATCTCAAAGCAGAAAATAGTACACATATAGACACACAAAATTCATCATTAAAACAGCCAACAACATCAAAATTTCATAGAAAATTTAGAATCAAATTACATCCTAATTTTTCTAAAGAGAGTAAGGACCTCTCATTTACCTCATCATTCAAAACACTTGAATTGATAGCCATTTTCTCCCCCTTACCTTAAATTTTCTGCAATTGATGATGAATTGTACAATTTCTCTGAGTTTCCTCTCCATGTTCCTAGCTTGCTCATCCTTTACCTTCTCATCGCTTTGTGGACGTTTTACAATATGTGGATGATACTTTAATGGTAGGGTGGGGGACGGAGACATATGTGGGTTATCAAGGCGGTGCTTAGGGCTTTTGAATTAGTCTCGGGCCTTGGTATTAATTTTCACAAAAGCAAACTTATCGGTATATATGTTAGCGAGAGTTTTCTCGAGGCCGCGGCTTACTTCCTTTCTTGTAAAAGAGAATCTCATCAATTCTCTTTTCTTGGTATCCCGATTGGGTCCAATCCTAGGAGGATTGCATCATGGAAGCCTTTGCTTTATAAATTTGGAAAAATACTTTCCTCTTGGCATGGCCGGTTTTTGTCCTTTGGAGGTCGAATTACACTTATTAAATCTGTCCTTAGTAGTTTGTCTATTTTTCATTCCTCCTTTTTCAAAGCTCTGGTACCTATTTGGAAGGAGATGATGAGAATTCAAGGCAGATTTCTTTGGGATAGTTCGGTTCATAAACGTAGAATCCATTGGATGAAGTGAATGAGCTTTGTTTGCCCCTCATTAAAGGAGGATTAAATTTGAAGAGATTGGATGTGTTCACCGAGGCTCTCCTCCAGAAATGGAGATGGAGAATTATTGTCGGCTCTGATGAATTGTGGTTTCAGATTCTTAAGGCTAGATATGGTGATATTAGATTGGTGATATTAGATTCTTAAGAGCGGTTTTATGCAATGGTTCACTTTTTGGAAATCGAGATTCTTCTTGAAAGGTAAAGAAAGTAGTATTTAGTTGGCGGTTTGTAGGAGTATTTGGTTGGTTAGGAACGACATTATTTTCAGCAATGAGTCGTGGAACATTATGAATATTTTTTGGAAGGTTAAACTTTCTTTATCGAGATGGTCCTTTGTGGGGGAAATTACTCATCCCAACTGCAGCTTATACGAGTTCGACAAGGACCCCTTGTTTTATTTGTCTAAAGTTTATTTGGTTTGTAATCTCTTTTTCGTTTAGGCGAACCTTTTGTCTCGGCCTTTTTGTTTTGTATCCAGGTGGAGTACCCTTTGTACTCATTTCTATTATATCACTTGCTTACAAAAAAAAAAACTAAAATTCTAATAACTTCTAAAGTATTCAACCACCCTCTTACTTCTTTATACCTATATTTCAAGGATAATTACCCCCACAATCACACAACAATAATTTATAAATACTAATATATTAATCAAATAATTTAAAATAATTCAATTAAATTAATTAATCGACTTTGGGGTGTTATTTCTTGGTATGCCAAAAAAAACCAAACAATTTCAAATAAGTGACAAGTACCACGATAACTCTTTCTATTTGATTTGCATTATGCAAAATCAGAATAAAAAATGCCTACTAAACTGCATTTGTCACCTTTGAGAAACCAAAGAGTCTGACGAGAGGTTCCTCTAAAATACAACAAAATTATTTTAATGATTGAAATCTAGCGAACATACATCATGGTATCGTATATACTACTTTGTTTATTAGCTTTAAAGTTAATTGTTTCTCGAATATGTTTTAGTTTGTGAATTTAATTCTCATATATTAATTATTTTTAGTTATCAATTTAATTTATAAATTTATTAATAAAAAATACATCAAAAGTGTGTTTATAATTTGGATATTTAGAGAGATAATATAAGATAATTATAGTGTATTATATCTCGTTTTACTTTTTAATAAAAATTATTGATGTTATGTTAATATTAAAAAATCGCTTCTAATTTAAAATAATATTTTATTTGTGAAATAATTTATGATTTAGAACGGGGAGTAATTCCATAAAAATTAAAATGACAACTTTTCACATAGTTTTAGAGAGGGAAGTAGGTTTTTTTTTTTTTATTATTTTCATACTTTTACTTTTATTTTATCTTTTTATTTAAGTTTTATAAGAAAAATGAAATTGAGTTCAAAAACCAAAGTAAAACTGGTGCAATGATTTTTTTTAAGTAAGGATTAAAATTAAGAGAGTATTAGGGGTACTTTAACCCCGAAAAAAACTCGGGGAGGAAATAATTTAGACCAACTGAAACTATGACAAACTAATCAAAAGATCCTGACAAAAATCATAAAACTACAGTTGAAATATGAATTATCGCCTACTACGGACCACTTCCACACTGATAATTTAATGTCCCACAGGAAATTCGATATAACCCAAAAAGCGCCTTTGAATAAAATACTGTTTCTAGAAATCCAAATGTTCCAAATAATCGCCATCCAGACTAAACCTTCATTGCCTTTCTTTAATCTGTTGAAATTATCAAACTCCAACAAAACAAAAAATTCTTCCACACTTTCTACTCAAAAGACCAATAAATACCAATCCATTATCCCACAAGATCCCAAACCTTCCTAACCACTCTACACCTAAAAAACAAATGACTCAAATCTTCGACTTCGTTAAAACAAAAAATACAAGGGTGGTCGTGGAGAGAAGAGATAACTCGTCTACAGAAGAGTTGATCCTTAGTAGGAATTATGTTAACAAAACATCTCCAAATGAAATCCCGTATTCTGAACGGAGAGTTGACTTTCCACAAAGAATTAAAGGCCTTCTGTTGATATAAATCAACCTCGCCCTCTAACTTGCTACTTTCAATTAAATACATACAGGATTTAATGGAAAAAACATCCCTCAACTCCGGAATCCAACAAAAAATTTCCTCCTTTCCCTGCAAAACCACTCCACCAGATAGAACCTGCAGCAACAAAGCAAAATTGTCCGCATAATCCAACAGATCCTGGTCCATCAAACCGAAGTTACCCCACGACCAACTACCTTCGTGCCAATCACCCATGTCGGAGACTTTTGCTTTTTTCAAAGAACTGGCCGAAAAAAGATAAGGGAACTGCAGTTTCAGCGGTGCAGAACCCGCCCAATCATCATACATGAATCTGGCTGTATCACCTTCACCAATACTAAACGAGATATAATTTGAAAAGGAAAATGACGCACTTGCTCCAGCTCTAACTGATGAGAAAAGGACCTTCCACCAAGAGGAACTTGACTTCTTAAGGTCCTCGATGTTTCCATCTAATGCAAATGACTTGATATCACCGTACCTTGCCTTAAGGACATCCACCCATAAAGCTTCTTTCTCTAACAACATCCTCCACTTCCATTTCGATAACATCACCTAATTTACTTCACTGATCTTCTTGACACATAAACCTCCAAGCTTAATCAGTTTACAAACGTTGTCCCACGCAACCCAATAAATCTTTGAATTCTCCTCCGAACCTGTCCAAAGAAAACCGTTGCGAATAATCTCAATTTCTTTCCATACAACAATCGGGGCTTTATAAAACGACACGAAAAAAATTGATAAACTTCCCAACACTAATTTAATCAGCGTGATTCTACCTCATATCAACAACAACCTATCTTTCCAACACGACAGTATATTTCTAACCTTAGCCAACAACAATTTCCAAGTTGCTACCCTTCTTGGATTAACACCAACCGGGATACCGAGAAACGAGAACTCTTTGTTTTTAACTCTACAAGAAAGAAAAAAGGCAGCAACAAACAAAAAATTATTATTCAAGCTGATCCCGATCACCCTACTCTTGTAAAAATTGACTCCTAAACCTGAAACAATTCCGAACCCTCGTAAAATAAACTTGATAGCCCACACATTCTTCCAATTAGCTTCCCCGACAAACAAGGTGTCATCTGCAAACTGTAATAAATTAACTTTGCAGTCGCCATCAAAAAAGAAATCTTTAAATTATCTGATCTCGGACGCCTTCCTAACCAAACCAGCTAGACCTTTCGCGATGATAACAAAAAGGAATGGAGATATAGGATCTCCTTGCCGCAATCCCCTTTCAACAATAAAATATTCAATATGGATCTTATTTACCATAACCGACATATGACTCAAAAACACCATGGCTTTCATCCATCTAATCTAAACTGGACCAAACCCCATCATCTTCAACATATATATGAGGAAATCCCATTTCACCTTATTATACGGCTTCTCGAAATCAACCTTGAAGAGGAGACACTCTTTATTAAGTCTTGTGGCAAAGTCCACCGTTTTGTTGGCCACCAAAACCCCATCCAAAAGTTGCCTACTAGGAACAAAAGCGGTCTGGCACCTCGAAATCAATGACTCCAAAACAGACATCAACGCCCCACTAGTAATTTACTCAGGATGTTATACACACTGCCTACGAGGCAAATCGACTTATACTCGTCCAAATCAGCAGGATTGATGGATTTAGGAACAAGGCACAAAAAATAAAAGTAAAGGATTTAGTGAATTTCGCCTTGAAATGGATGTCTTTGATGAATCCTAGGATATCCTCCTTGATAATACGCCAAAATTTTCTAAATAACACGAAGTTGAAGCCATCTGGACCGGGACTAGTGACCCCTCACAGCTCCAAACAATCCTCTAAATTTCCTCATCTGAGAATTCAGCCTCAAGAAAAGCTCTATCCAAATTTGAAAGAGAATTAAAAACTATGCCATCAAGATTGGGTCGGTTAGCCTCAGGTTCTTTAAATTTCTCAAAAAAGAATCTCCTGACCTCATCCTTTACGTGATTCGCACAAACCCTGTTCAGAATCTAAGGACCCGATAAAGTTGAGTCTGCGACGACCTTTCAATACGTTGTGGAAATAAGCTGAGTCTGGTCTCCATCCATTTTCCACCTCTGACGAGACTTGTGAATTAAAATATGCTCTTGAATAATAAGCTTTCTCAAAAAATCACTAGTAACATTACTTCTGTGAACCACCAAACCAGCCTCCTGGTCTTCTTTACAACTGACAAGCAAAGCGTCGATAGAGTTCATCTCTTTCTTCTTATCCTCTACCTCTAGCATAACCTTCCCAAAAATCTCGTAATTCCATTTCTTAAGACTTGCTTTAAGAATCCTGAACTTTTCCTTTAGCACACAGTCACTTCTAGCAACAACTGAAATGCCCTTCCAAACAACTTCCACAAAGCCAGTGAAATCCTTGTGGTCGAACCAGCAGTCGAATATCCTAAGCGGTTTATGGCCTCATTCATCATTGTTAATCACCAACCAAATAGGACAGCGATCTGAGACTTCCCTTTTCCCAATAGATTGAGCTACCACGCTCCACCGATCAATCAAACCATCGGATAGTAAGAAACGATCTAGACGACTCATAGATTTCCCGTCTCCACTATACCAAGAGAAGTTGTTACCTTTGTAAGGTAGATCAACCAAATTAGTTTCCTCCATGAAACCTCCAAATAGGCTCATCTCAGTAGATCTATTCATAAAAGAACTCCCTTTCCTCCCTTTGTTGCAAGTCACTGAGTTGAAATCTCCACCTACGCACCACTCTCCGTCCCCAAACTTCCTCTTCAATTAAATAATCTCATTCTACAAAATATTCTTCATGTTCAAACAACAGGAAGAATAAACTAAAAACAAAAACTAATACCTGCCCATCTATGAAGGTTTTAAACCCAGATATTCGTCCCATCTGAAGGAGAAGATAGGTTCAAAGACTCATATCAGGTTCAAACCCTTCTACCTGCTGATTCACCTGTTCACCTGGACCATACATGTTTTTAAGTCATATTGATCTCAAGCAAAGATCTATCGAGTTGTGTTGTTAGGTTCTGATTCACCTGTACATTGGGACCATTCGACTGGGCCAAATTAATCTCAGTGAACATTTTATCCCTTTGAACATCATTTGGATGCTTGGTTCACTTCTTGAATTGTTTTTCCGAGGATTTCATAAATATCATTTGTGTCAAAAGATGACACTCTGCAAATTCATATATGGGAAGAAACAATATTATGTATGTCACAAACAGAAATGCATGAAAAAAAATCAGACATGTATGCATAAAATGGACTGATTGAACTAAACTCATATTACCCATTAGAAGTAAAAGACGACATTGGTAGCTTGATTTAAATTCCACGCAGAGCACACAATATACCTTTTAAAATACTTGATGTATTTGATTTGTAATATAAGCATTTGATATAATTATATCACATGTTATAACACCATTAGGACATGTTAAATCGCAACATTTCATCATCTAATTCATCCAAACATGGTGGAAAACATTAACATCTCAAAGCAGAAAATAGTACACATATAGACACACGAAATTCATCATTAAAACAGCCAACAACATCAAAATTTCATAGAAAATTTAGAATCAATCGCATCCTAATTTTTCTAAAGAGAGTAAGGACCTCTCATTTACCTCATCATTCAAAACACTTGAATTGATAGCCATTTTCTCCCCCTTACCTTAAATTTTCAGCAATTAATGATGAATTGTACAATTTCTCTGAGTTCCCTCTCCATGTTCCTAGCTTGCTCATCCTTTACCTTCTCATCGCTTTGTGGACGTTTTACAATATGTGGATGATACTTTAATGGTAGGGGTGGGGGACGGAGACATATGTGGGTTATCAAGGCGGTGCTTAGGGCTTTTGAATTAGTCTCGGGCCTTGGTATTAATTTTCACAAAAGCAAACTTATCGATATATATGTTAGCGAGAGTTTTCTCGAGGCCGCGGCTTACTTCCTTTCTTGTAAAAGAGGATCTCATCAATTCTCTTTTCTTGGTATCCCGATTGGGTCCAATCCTAGGAGGATTGCATCATGGAAGCCTTTGCTTTATAAATTTGGAAAAATACTTTCCTCTTGGCATGGCCGGTTTTTGTCCTTTGGAGGTCGAATTACACTTATTAAATCTGTCCTTAGTAGTTTGTCTATTTTTCATTCCTCCTTTTTCAAAGCTCTGGTACCTATTTGGAAGGAGATGATGAGAATTCAAGGCAGATTTCTTTGGGATAGTTCGGTTCATAAACGTAGAATCCATTGGATGAAGTGAATGAGCTTTGTTTGCCCCTCATTAAAAGAGGATTAAATTTGAAGAGATTGGATGTGTTCACCGAGGCTCTCCTCCAGAAATGGAGATGGAGAATTATTGTCGGCTCTGATGAATTGTGGTTTCAGATTCTTAAGGCTAGATATGGTGATATTAGATTGGTGATATTAGATTCTTAAGAGCGGTTTTATGCAATGGTTCACTTTTTGGAAATCGAGATTCTTCTTGAAAGGTAAAGAAAGTAGTATTTAGTTGGCAGTTTGTAGGAGTATTTGGTTGGTTAGGAACGACATTATTTTCAGCAATGAGTCGTGGAACATTATGAATATTTTTTGGAAGGTTAAACTTTCTTTATGGAGATGGTCCTTTGTGGGGGAAATTAGTCATCCCAACTGCAGCTTATACGAGTTCGACAAGGACCCCTTGTTTTATTTGTCTAAAGTTTATTTGGTTTGTAATCTCTTTTTCGTTTAGGCGAACCTTTTGTCTCGGCCTTTTTGTTTTGTATCCAGGTGGAGTACCCTTTGTACTCATTTCTATTATATCACTTGCTTACAAAAAAAAAAACTAAAATTCTAATAACTTCTAAACCATTCAACCACCCTCTTACTTCTTTATACCTATATTTCAAGGATAATTACCCCCACAATCACACAACAATAATTTATAAATACTAATATATTAATCAAATAATTTAAAATAATTCAATTAAATTAATTAATCGACTTTGGGGTGTTATTTCTTGGTATGCCAAAAAAAACCAAACAATTTCAAATAAGTGACAAGTACCACGATAACTCTTTCTATTTGATTTGCATTATGTAAAATCAGAATAAAAAATGCCTACTAAACTACATTTGTCACCTTTGAGAAACCAAAGAGTCTGACGAGAGGTTCCTCTAAAATACAACAAAATTATTTTAATGATTGAAATCTAGCGAACATACATCATGGTATCGTATATACTACTTTGTTTATTAGCTTTAAAGTTAATTGTTTCTCGAATATGTTTTAGTTTGTGAATTTAATTCTCATATATTAATTATTTTTAGTTATCAATTTAATTTATCAATTTATTAATAAAAAATACATCAAAAGTGTGTTTATAATTTGGATATTTAGAGAGATAATATAAGATAATTATAGTGTATTATATCTCGTTTTACTTTTTAATAAAAATTATTGATGTTATGTTAATATTAAAAAATCGCTTCTAATTTAAAATAATATTTTATTTGTGAAATAATTTATGATTTAGAACGGGGAGTAATTCCATAAAAATTAAAATGACAACTTTTCACATAGTTTTAGAGAGGGAAGTAGGTTTTTTTTTTTTTTTTTATTATTTTCATACTTTTACTTTTATTTTATCTTTTTATTTAAGTTTTATAAGAAAAATGAAATTGAGTTCAAAAACCAAAGTAAAACTGGTGCAATGATTTTTTTTAAGTAAGGATTAAAATTAAGAGAGTATTAGGGGTACTTTAACCCTGAAAAAAACTCGGGGAAGAAATAATTTAAACCAACTGAAACTATGACAAACTAATCAAAGGATCCTGACAAAAATCATAAAACTACAGTTGAAATATGAATTATCGCCTACTACGGACCACTTCCACACTGATAATTTAATGTTGCACAGGAAATTCGATATAACCCAAAAAGCGCCTTTGAATAAAATACTGTTTCTAGCAATCCAAATGTTCCAAATAATCGCCATCCAGACTAAACCTTCATTGCCTTTCTTCAATCTGTTGAAATTATCAAACTCCAACAAAACAAAAAATTCTTCCACACTTTCTACTCAAAAGACCAATAAATACCAATCCATTATCCCACAAGATCCCAAACCTTCCTAACCACTCTACACCTAAAAAACAAATGACTCAAATCTTCGACTTCGTTAAAACAAAAAATACAAGGGTGGTCGTGGAGAGAAGAGATAACTCGTCTACAGAAGAGTTGATCCTTAGTAGGAATTATGTTAACAAAACATCTCCAAATGAAATCCCGTATTCTGAACGGAGAGTTGACTTTCCACAAAGAATTAAAGGCCTTCTGTTGATATAAATCAACCTCGCCCTCTAAGTTGCTACTTTCAATTAAATACATACATGATTTAATGGAAAAAACATCCCTCAACTCCGGAATCCAACAAAAAATTTCTTCCTTTCCCTGCAAAACCACTCCACCAGATAGAACCTGCAGCAACAAAGCAAAATTGTCCGCATAATTCAACAGATCCTGGTCCATCAAACCGAAGTTACCTCACGACCAACTACCTTCGTGCCAATCACCCATGTCGGAGACTTTTGCTTTTTTCAAAGAACTGGCCGAAAAAAGATAAGGGAACTGCAGTTTCAGCGGTGCAGAACCCGCCCAATCATCATACATGAATCTGGCTGTATCACCTTCACCAATACTAACAGATGAGAAAAGGGCCTTCCACCAAGAGGAACTTGACTTCTTAAGGTCCTCGATGTTTCCATCTAATGCAAATGACTTGATATCACCGTACCTTGCCTTAAGGACATCCACCCATAAAGCTTCTTTCTCTAACAACATCCTCCACTTCCATTTCGATAACATCACCTAATTTACTTCACTGATCTTCTTGACCCATAAACCTCCAAGCTTAATTAGTTTATAAACGTTGTCCCACGCAACCCAATAAATCTTTGAATTCTCCTCCGAACCTGTCCAAAGAAAACCGTTGCGAATAATCTCAATTTCTTTCCATACAACAATCGGGGCTTTATAAAACGACATGAAAAAAATTGATAAACTTCGCAACACTAATTTAATCAACGTGATTCTACCTCATATCAACAACAACCTATCTTTCCAACACGACAGTATATTTCTAACCTTAGCCAACAACAATTTCCAAGTTGCTACCCTTCTTGGGTTAACACCAAACGGGATACCGAGAAACGAGAACTCTTTGTTTTTAACTCTACAAGAAAGAAAAAAGGCAGCAACAAACAAAAAGTTATTATTCAAGCTGATCCCGATCACCCTACTCTTGTAAAAATTGACTCCTAAACCTGAAACAATTCCGAACCCTCGCAAAATAAACTTGATAGCCCACACATTCTTCCAATTAGCTTCCTCGACAAACAAGGTGTCATCCGCAAACTGTAATAAATTAACTTTGCAGTCGCCATCAAAAAAGAAATCTTTAAATTATCTGATCTCGGACGCCTTCCTAACCAAACCAGCTAGACCTTTCGCGATGATAACAAAAAGGAATGGAGATATAGGATCTCCTTGCCGCAATCCCCTTTCAACAATAAAATATTCAATATGGATCTTATTTACCATAACCGACATATGACTCAAAAACACCATGGCTTTCATCCATCTAATCTAAACTGGACCAAACCCCATCATCTTCAACATATATATGAGGAAATCCCATTTCACCTTATTATACGGCTTCTCGAAATCAACCTTGAAGAGGAGACACTCTTTATTAAGTCTTGTGGCAAAGTCCACCGTTTCGTTGGCCACCAAAACCCCATCCAAAAGTTGCCTACTAGGAACAAAAGCGATCTGGCACCTCGAAATCAATGACCCCAAAACAGACATCAACGCCCCACTAGTAATTTACTCAGGATGCTATACACACTGCGTACGAGGCAAATCGACTTATACTCGTCTAAATCAGCAGGATTTATGGATTTAGGAACAAGGCACAAAACATAAAAGTAAAGGATTTAGTGAATTTCGCCTTGAAATGGATGTCTTTGATGAATCCTAGGATATCCTCCTTGATAATATGCCAAAATTTTCTAAATAACACGAAGTTGAAGCCATCTGGACCGGGACTAGTGACCCCTCACAGCTCCAAACAATCCTCTAAATTTCCTCATCTGAGAATTCAGCCTCAAGAAAAGCTCTATCCAAATTTGAAAGAGAATTAAAAACTATGCCATCAAGATTGGGTCGGTTAGCCTCAGGTTCTTTAAATTTCTCAAAAAAGAATCTCCTGAACTCATCCTTTACATGATTCGCACAAACCCTGTTCAGAATCTAAGGACCCGATAAAGTTGAGTCTGCGACGACCTTTAAATATGTTGTGGAAATAAGCTGAGTCTGGTCTCCATCCATTTTCCACCTCTGACGAGACTTGTGAATTAAAATATGCTCTTGAATAATAAGCTTTCTAAAAAAATCACTAGTGTCGCTCCCGGGATTTTAATCCTGGTACAAACGCGAAAGTGGCACCAAAACAGAGTCGCTAGCAATGTGTATTTATCCCAAGAGATGGAAAGGAAACATTGCATAAACCAGGGGGAAGGAAAAGAGCATGGTCTTGCGACCAAAAGAAATGGGTTCGGGAGTCGGTTACGCGTGAGGAAGGTATTAGCACCCCCACGCGTCCATCGTACCCGATGGGATCCACGCTTGCTTGTCTCGATCAAAGGGTGTCGTCATCTGGAGTTTCACTGCTACTGGAAAGGAAAGGGAATAGGTACAGAAAAGAATGAAGAAACAGGAAAGAAAAGGAAAAGAAAAGACTCAATAGGACGTCCTCGGAGTCCTAGGCCTACGTATTCCCTCGGGAACAGGAAAATCAGAGTCAACGTAGTTTGGACGCGAACTAAAGGGGAAGGTTGCTCGCCAAGACATCGCCGTCTCGTGCCTACGTATCCTCAATCTAACCAGAAGGAGGAAATCAGAGCAGTCGTAGTTCGACCTACGGGTCAAAAAGAGGCAAAGAGGTGATAAAGAAAGGTTGTGAAAGAAATGTGCTCGGAGAGATCTCGCACGATCTCCTGCCTACGTATCTCACTCGCACGCGAAAATCAGAGTGACGTAGTTCGAACTACGGGTCAAAAAGAGACAAAGAGGTGATAAAGAAAGGTTGTGAAAGAAATGTGCTCGGAGAGATCTCGCACGATCTCCTGCCTTCGTATCTCACTCGCACACGAGAATCAGAGCAACGTAGTTCCCCTCACTAGGGATGGATTGCTTATATTTTTTAGGGAACGGCTAACGTTCTAGCTCAGGTGTTGCAGCTCGCTGTAAGGAGACTTAGCCGTTACCGTCTTGCGGGAGAACGAGGAGAAGCGCGTTCGTACGTCGAGAGTGAGTGAGTTGAGAAGAGAATTCCCAAAGGAAATACATTATTGTTTGTTTTTGTATTTTAAGAAAGAAGTGTTTTGATTGTTTTTGTTTTGTAACACACATTATATTTAAGTCCCTTAAGTGAGATTGAATGCCTCGCACATCGTCCCCAGACGGTACGTATGCTAAACATTCTCCCAAAGAAATGAGAGAAGACCCCTCACCTCCTTGTTCCCACATGAAAGGCCTAAATACAATATTTGTTATGCATTTATTAAGTATTTTTTTACTTTTATTATGAGATGAGAAGAAGTGACTCAAAATTTGAAAGAAAAAAACTAAGGGGAAACTAGGTCCTAATGTTATCATACAATGATAGCTCTATGGTTGAGGTAAGAAAGGGAAGTCTACCTAATGTTAGCATACCTGGATTGCTATCCTAATGTCTCTCCTACCTCCGCCTTAATCCAAAATTAAGTGGAGCGAGGAATCCTAAGGGATCATGTCATCAGACAAGTAAACGCAGGATAAATCAATCACAAAATGAATTAAAAGCAAACGGAAGAATAAACAGTGTTAGTCTTATGTTATGTTTTCTAACCTATCTAACTTGGACAAGTTAGAATAGGTATCCTAATGAGGAAGCAAAAGCTAAAACAAACAATACAATGATATCAAATATCAAAGTAGATCAATAAAAAAAGATGTGAATGAGATCACATAAGCGTCAACATCGGTCGATGTGAGCTAATGACAATGAGTGGGGGTCGATTGCGAACCCTATCTTCCACTTGATTGACTTGATAACAGGAGCAGGTGATGTTCAAAGCTTCAATCATGTAATGAGAGCTAAGAACGACTCGACTAGAATAACGGGGGTCGATTGCGAACCGTACCTTCCGTCAATTGCCTCCTTAGAGGTCTTCAGCACAATATCAAACAAGCACCATCATGGCCTCACTTGAAGGCTTTCCATACAATCCTACTTATCATGGCATTTGCTATTCCTGCTTCTCATGGCATTGACTATTCCTACTTCTCATGGCATTTGAAAGCATTAAAGAGAAGTGAAGAGATAAGAAGTCCTACCAAACGGATATGAATCCGTAGCAAAGCAACGAAAGCGCAACAAAAGCAAGTCACGAAAGCACCTATAAACATATAGCAAACCAAGTTAGAAACAAGCTTTTATTTACAAAATGAAATGGTCACGCCACCTTTGGAATGTCTCCTTTATGTACCTTGCACATGTGAACCAAAGACATTAGTAATAACAAGAGAGGGTATGCACAATATGAAAACCTAAGTCTAATGACTATGCACATTTGAGTCACATTAGTCAAAGTGAAAGACATAAAAGGATTATGAAATTACAAGTCAAGTTACAACTATGCTACAAGACTAATCTACTTTGAAGTTAAAGGTAAACCAACAAAAGAAATCACCTAAGGGCTACAAGTATAGGCAAAGGACATGAAAGTAAACCAAAATCATAATTGAACTCATGTTAGAAGTGTGCACATGTCTCATAAACATCCACCAGTGGCTAAAGTAAAACAAGTTTAAATCCTTAAGACAAAACAAGGCAATGACCCATAAACAGCAGCAACAACAGCGCTCCTGCACATGCATAGCTATAAAAACCAGCAACAAGTAAAAACAGCCTATAACACCTACTATTTCCAGAACGGGCAGGTATGTATACATTCAGGCAGAATAGTAACATTTTACAGCACACTTTGTGCATAGCAGCTGTGTATGTGGCAGCAACTTCTACATTTTACTAATCAAGTGTAAAACACTACAAAACAAACTCAAAGGTTTGTCAAAATTCAAATGGAGTTTGTCAATAAGAAGTAAATGAAATCAATACAAAAAATGTAACCACAATTAGCCACACCTCTATGCAAAACATATTAAGGACTATTAACAAAGTTAACTAATGAAACTATTAAAATGATTAGTACTAAAACCTATGTTTAGTCAATGTTAGAACTAAGTCAAACCAAACTATATCAATATCAATTGGTTCAAAGTTAATTCTAATGAACAATTAACAGACAATTAGTGGTCGATTAAGCCAAAAACAATTAGTGCGATTAAGCAAAAATGATTATCAAGCAATTAAGCTAAAAACAATTATCAAGCAATCAAGCCAAAAACAATTATCAAGCAATCAAGCCAAAAAACGATTAGTGAACTATTAGGCAAAAACAATTAATACGCAATTAAGCTAAAAACGAATAGTGCGATCAAGCAAAACAATTAGCAAAATCTAATCTAATTGGTCAATATCAATTCAAAGTTAAAGCCTAACCCAAATTGAAATAAACTCCTAAACGAAAATTAATCACAATTAAACTACAATTAATCCACTTACTAAACTATGTTAAAATGTTAGTTAAAGTCAATACTAATCTCAAATTGAGGGCAAAATCTAATTAGGCCAGGATTAATTCCTAAGTCCTAATTTTAGTTATCTAATCTAATACAAGACTAAGTTCTAACCAACATTTAATAATCCAATTAAAATTCAATAGAAAATTAACAAAAATTTAATCACAGTTGACTCAAAAAGATAATGAAAACTTAATAGGGGTCACCAAAAAATAGCAAGAAATTCAAAATAATTTTCAATCAGTTCAAAGTGAAACAGGGGTGCAACGAGAAGTTTCAAGTGGTGCAAACAACACTTCCATGGTGTCAGGCCCGATCCACAATTGATGAAGACCTAATAAGCCACAAAAACCTTCAGATTAATACAACCCTCTCTCCATGTTCGCGAAACCTCTTTTCTTGTTTCTCAACGCACGCTTTTCTTCTCCAATTTCTCACGCCGTCGTCAACGTTTTTTCTCAAATTCCGCCTTCTCCTTCTTCGACTTCACTCTCCGGCCATGTTCCCTCCGTCTCTCACTCTTTCATTCGACGTTTTCGTCCTTCCCCTTTTTCCCAAATTCTTCCCAATTCCAACTCAATTTCACAAATCGGAGCCATGAACATCAAGAACCTAAAACCTAAAATCCGTAACTGACGGCGCTTAAGGGGGAATCGAAGCTTCTAAGGTTAGGACTTCCATTCCCTGACCTTAAGCCTACATAGTGATGGACGAAATTTGGAGGAGAATCAAGAGTAGCGATGGCCTTACCGAAACTTCGTCGGAGAACAGTGCATATTCAGGTAGCCTTACGACGATCTCTTTCTTCTTCCTTCACTACTTCAATTTCGCGATCTTCTTCGTACAATTCTCTTCTTCATTTTTTTTTCTTCGCGGTTCGTGGATCGCTTCTGGATATTGTTGATTGTTCTTGTTGTGAATCACAGTGCATAGTTCTGAAGCAATCTGAAGTAAATGATGAGGTGCGACGAAGTCGTCGTTGTTGTGTGGATACGAGTTCTTGCGTAGTGTTGTGTGTTAACCTCCGTTCTTGGATTGTTTTGCAGGTTTGGATTCAATGGAGAATTGGTGAATTGAAGTTGGTGATCGATATAATTACGTGAGGTCTTGGCGGCGGATGAAAGGAAAATGAAGGTTGCTATGAAGAAGGTTATTGAAGATAATGCGGAGGCGATTTCAAGGTTGAAGAAGGTAGTAGATGGTGATTGATTATGGTTTTTGGAGGTTGATGAATGATGCGTTGTAGTTTGGTGATTGGAAGATGAAGATGAAGGTTGCAGGCTTAGAATTGAAGAATGAAGATCTGTCGGTTGGAAAAATGAAGACGAAGGTGGTTACTGGTGTGGAGTTTCTTGTCGTTGGAAAAGGTTGGAGATTTGTGAGCAGAGAGAGTTGCAGAGAATTTGAGAAGAATTGAAGGTTGAAGGCGATTGAAGATTATGGGAATTTTGGCAGAGAATGAAATTAAAGATGACTAGAGTTTGGGAGTTCTGAATTTCTCTTAGATTTTTCTGTGATCAATTTTTTGTTAAGAGAGTTTGTTAGCAGTTAGAGATTCGGTTAGGATCTGTTAGGAAGTTTGTTGGAAATGTTGGAGGAAAAAGGTTAGTGAACATCCTCTAGGGTAAAATGATTAGAGAGATTGATTAGGAAAATGTTAAGATCAATTTTCTGGATTTTTCTGGTATAAATTTTTTGTAAAGAACTGATATGAGTTTGTAACTAAACTGCTGTACATTTCATGTAATGAATTTTTTTCTGAATTTTCTGTTGGGAAATATGGCCCTGTTAGAGATTTTCAAAACCATAGCAGGATGTGAAGATGTAACACCGTCTGTTTGATGCTTCCTTTTTGATTTCGACGCTTTATTTGTCACACTTTGATCACTGGGTAGGCTATTATCAACATCGAAAGAAGACCTGCTCTTAGAAGATTTTGATGGCCTATTTCTCCAAATTGAAATCAACACCAAGGCTTGAAATACTGATGCAATGTCATCGTTCAATGGTGGTGCATGTATCATGGATGCGAAGAATCGTAAAGCAGCCAGGGATGCAGAAAATTACACTATATTAGTTGGAGAAATCTCTAAATTGTATGCTTTAAGAAATCAAATCCACGTCATCAAACTCTAACTTCACGGATCATGACTTCAACGCCTATTAAAGCAAAACATAGTGTATTAAGGTCAACAAGTTCTCACGAGGGTACAAATGGATGGCTTACCGACGGTGATGGTGATGCTATAAAACATTTTGGATCAAATTCGGTGCCATCTAAGAGTCCACTATTTCGGCAAATGAAGGTTGAAATTCTTTTACAAGCCGAGTACATAAGGAGATGATGTCAACATAAGGAGGGAGAGCCTTTGATGACGTGTTCTTTTAATTGCCGGATCCACCATTTGCTTCAAAGTCTCGCTATCACAAAGCCTCATTAAAACCCAATGTTTTTTCTTATAACAGCTCCAAAAGCAACCCCCAAAAGCGAAGACATCACATTATGTGTTGCTAAAACCCAGTTGACCATGGCCAGGTGAATTAACGATGACATGTAAACATATAGTTCTCGATGGAATATGCGAGCGAGACGCTTGAAATGAAATAATGCCTTTCGAATAGACCATAATCCTGTATTTTCCATCTTTACTTGGACCAACTCCTTGAACAAAGTCACCTCTTAAGAACTTGATCACCCTGAACCCTTTGATGAGGATAAGTCTTTGAATTACGGAAAGACGTATAACTAAGGTAACCATGACAGGAGAACTTTAATCCAATGACCCATAGCTGATAACAGTCCACGAGCTCAACAATGACTAAAAATCTAATCCTCCTTGAGATACACCGATGACTTGAAGCAGATAACCTGAACGAGGATAAGATCCTCACAACAATAGAGAGTTCCGAGCATGCACGTAATCTTTGATCTCACGCCTTAGGAGCTCATGCAAACATATGAATATGAGTTATGACCTATTGGATATGCAGATGAATGCGAAGCGAAAGCCAGTTATTGGGTATAAATAAGAGGGCAAATTTTGAGGTGTTACAGCTGCCCGTATTCAATCAACTGTGAATCTGAATGGATGAAAGCAATGGCTATCAGGAATTCAAGATACACAGGGATTGAATACCAAAATAACCGAGAAAATTTGCGCTGTGTGGGTAAAAAGAATGGATACGTGACAAACACAGCAGTTGTGGGAGAAGATATACGTGACAAAGAGTCCAGAACAAGTGAAATCCAAAGAAGGCCTGTCGGGAACGGTTAAGGAGAGCCTGTCGAGAACGGTCAAAGTGAACCAGTCGGGAACGGTCAATGTACGCCTGTCGGGAACGGCTAAAGTTTACAACCTATGGTTACCTATCGGGAATGGTAAATGGGCCAGTCGGGAACGGCTAGGTCTGTAACTTAAAGGGCGCCTGTCGGGAATGGCTAAAGTTAAAAACCTACGGTATACCTGTCGGGAACGGTAAATGGGCCTCTCAGGAACGATCAGGTTTAAAACTTAAAGGGCGTCTGTCGGGAACGGCTAAAGTTGAAAACCTATGCTTACCTATCGGGAATGGTAAATGGGCCTGTCGGGAACGGTCAGGTTTAAAACTTAAAGGGCGCCTGTCTGGAACGGCTAAAGTTGAAAACCTATGCTTACCTATCGGGAATGGCAAATGGGCCTGTCGGGAACGGTCAGGTTTAAAACTTAAAGGGCGCCTGTCGGGAACGGCTAAAGTTGAAAACCTATGGCTTACCTATCGAGAATGGTAAATGGGCCTGTCGGGAACGATCAGGTTTAAAACTTAAAGGGCGCCTGTCGGGAACGGCTAAAGTTGAAAACCTATGCTTACCTATCGGGAATGGTTCCGGGTTGCCTGTCGGGAACGGCTAAAGGAATCCTATCGGGAATGGTTCCGGTTTTCCTGTCGGGAACGATCAGGTTTAAAACTTAATGGGCGACTGTCGGGAACGGCTAAAGTTGAAAACCTATGCTTACCTATCGGGAATGGTTCCGGGTTGCCTGTCGGGAACGGCTAAAGGAATCCTATCGGGAATGGTTCCGGTTTGCTTGTCGGAAACGATTAAAGGAATCCTATCGGGAATGGTTCCGGTTTGCCTGTCGGGAACGGCTAAAGGAATCCTATCGGGAATGGTTCCAAGAAACCTGAGAGATATGACTCTGTAGGGAGAAAGATGATGAAACCCTTGTACTGCTTTGAAATATCTGTGGGGAAATGAACTAGGCATTCTTTCTGGCTTTGTCAATGATATAAGGAGCAAATTTCTGGACTCTCGCACGAGTTATCAAAACTGGCTTATGCTTCACATGCGTATGTTTGAATTTTTCCATAGCGTAATGCTCCATCTCAATGGAAATGCTACGCGTTTTGAGGATGCTATGCATACTATATGCAAAATGCAAAGAGGTCCTTAGCAAAATAAATGCTGAGGAAAGGTAAGTAACTCCGTTGGGGATAACAAGCTGGATTGACTTCGTGGTCGCAAACCGTACTAGGGAAGACAAATTGCCCTGACCTCCTGATCTGGGCACTGACCTGACAAACCTGCTGAGGTTGCTGTAGGAAATGATAACTTTACTGGGGAGGCATCATCTGAACCAGTCCACTTGGGGAATAACTATAACCATAGAACTCCGCTGGGGATTAATGAGCTTACAACAAACTCTGCTGGGGAGAACCACTTCTGAGTGTCTCGTGCTGGAAATGTCCCTTGAGAGGATTTTACAGAAGACCACGCCTCTTCAAACTCTACTGGGGATAATAGATTTGGAACACCTCCTGCTGGGGAATTTTCAAAATGCTCCATGCTTGGGATGGTCAACCTCTTGCTCTTGCCCTATGATACCAGGCTGATTTGAAGAAAACGTCCCAGAAGGATTTTACAGAAGATACGACATCTCCAAACTCCTGGACACTTACTGAGTCTTGAACATTAGTTGCAAGGTCATTCTGCTGGGGAGTTTGCAACCGTTATCGACACATAAAAGCTTGTAGCTGTTGGAAGTACTAAATAGGAGAATCGACTTAATAAGATACAACCTTGCCCATTTGAAATCGACTTGTTAATATCAAATCGTCGTGCACGACCGTCGGCCAGACGATGGATTCAATCAGTAAACGTTGTGACAAACGAATGAGATGGGAATCTTTTTCTGAACATGCTAGCTATAGTACTACCATTTGACGATATTGCTGGGGATCATGAAGCTCTGTAAATACGCTGGGGATGACCACCTCCCGGAAGTACTTTCCTGCTAAGGAACCGTCTCTGCTTCGTAAAAGGAACCGTCGCTGGGGAGGAACGATCATTGGAGCTTCGTAAAAGGATGCCCACCTGCTTGGAGGGGAAGATCAAACCATCTCTACCCTGTCTAGGGACTCGAACTCTTGCTGGAGAAAGGCAAATCCAACTCCGGTTGGGGAAACCAAACCTTATGTCTCTCGCTAGGGAGGATACTTTGCCGAGGATAATGCCGTCTTGGCTATCTCTGTCGGGGGCAACTAGCAACGCTAATACCTCACTGGGGAACGATACCCTCTGGCGCCTTGCTGAGGAAAAGAAAGTCCATGTTGGGAACTACTTTGGCGCTTCACACTTCTACTGATCGACTACATGCCAGATATCACAAGCGAACTCCCGACTTGCCTCGTACCACATGGTCTATTGGGAAAAATCGTCTCAAGAGGATTTTACAGAAAACCTGGCATTCAAAATGCCCCAGGGTATTCAAACTCTCGGAGAGATTTACAGATCTCGACATAACTGCCCCAGACTGCATAGTGCATGAAAGAACTTGCCTCGACAAGATTCGTAAAGATTTGAAATACTCTGCCCCAGTATACCGAATCTTGAAGAGGTGTTTTTGATTAACTATCTTTTGGAGTAGGATAGCTTCTCGTGCTCTTGAGGTGGCCTGCCTCAATATAATCCTTGCAGTGATTTTGCCCTTGACTGATCTTAGAGAGATTTGTCAAATTGAGCTGATTGCCCCATATTACCCGTTTGTGGAGAGATTTATCGGATCTCGACATGATTTCCCCAGTTTGAATGCTTTTGGAGAGATTCAACGGATCTCAACGTGGTTGCCCCCAGTTTGGCTGAACTTTTAGAGATTTCTCGACTTGACTGCCTATGATTGACCGCTCTCTGAAAATACTTTCTCAACATGACTGCCCAAGCTTGGCTACACATTGAAGAGATTTATCGACGTAATTACCCCAGATTAGATTAATCTTGAAATGGCTTGCCCATTCGGCGTGATCGTTTAGTGGCTTGCCCCTGCTCAACGAAGTCTTCTGGCGTTTGCGTCTCATCTTGATCAATCTTTCCATTGTAGAAACTTTCCTGATGTCCTGTACTTACTCGCAAGTAAAACTGATCGTTTTGAAAATGACAATTTTAATGCAATGCATATGACAGTTTTGAGATCCAAGTTTGTTCACTGGAAAAATATGGTGACATATAGTGAACGAATCATTTATCTGAATGTCACATCGATACCACCATGAATGGTAAGAAAGATCCTCTTGGGAGTCAGAACTGACGCGATATTAACCGAAGTATGCTTTTGAAACAACCCTACTTCAATTAGGTCTTTTAAAGGTTGTAACGTGGTCTGGTTCACGGTTTAAGAAAGAAAGGATATAAAGCTCAAAGTTTTATTTTAACCCACCTTTTCTTCTTGATGTTCTCCAGTCCTACGTTCAGCTAATTTGCACAAGCGCTCGCCTCTCAAAAAGTTTTTGTGATCTTTAAGGAACCCAAGAAACTGATAATTTGAGACCCAATGAGGTTTTGGAGTAACAGTCACCCTTTTTGTCTTTTGTTCGTAGTCACACGACTTTGTTCTTGCTCAAGGATTTTCTTTTGGAATACCTTGTTTTTCACTTTCTCATTCTTTTGCTTTTTGATCCCTAATTTTCGCCTGGACTGATTCTTTTGAATCTTTAGATTTTGAAGTCCAGCGGGATGCCCTAACTTTTGCCTAAGTCGCTTGTTTTCAAGTTTCGACTTAGCGGGCTTTTTTTCTTTTTCTTTTTTTTTATTATTTTTTTTTTGGAACAAATCGTGTGACACTGGCTTGTCTTGACTTTGTTGAAAGGGTTGTGACTGCCTCACTCCTTGATTGTTGATAGATAACCATTGTGGTTTCTCATCTCTTGACCTCTTGACGGTGGAATAGAAGGTAATGGATCCTCAGATGCACACTCCTTTTGAAATTTGAATGCTTGGTCAAATTAACTGACACCTACCTTGCCCTAGGTTAAGATTGAGGGTTTTTTCATACGAAAAGAAACTCCTACTTCAAGGCTCAAAGGGGTTAACGAGGGTCTATCTCCCTTATATCTCCAGTGTTTGGGGATTTGAAACAATGCCTGTACATCATCAACAGGGTTTTTGTTCAAAAGCATACAATCAAAAGTTTTTGCGTCTTCGATTTCGTCATCCTCCCTAGGCTCCTGCTTAAACAAGCATATGATAGCGATAAAAAATATGAGTGAACACGACCTGATTTAATCATAACATGCATATTCATTTCATTACCATTATCAATCAAACAGGCAAGTTTTACAAATGAGTTTGCACTTTAACAGAAAAGAAACTACACATGCAAAGAAATGACATGATATAATGATTGCCAGCTTCGAGGAACTGGGACTTTCCAAGCATGATTCGCTAATGAGCTAGCCGTCTTCAAAATTGCTCTTTGAAGTCACTCTGATAACCACCTGCACAACTGCTCTCGGTGCCTTCTTCCATAACTTGGACTGATGGACCCACCTACCGTACAACCTTCAGTTGAATGCCCCTGTGCCCCAGTATGGTAGTCACAACGGGCGTTGACATAAAAATCTGGTGGGTAATGGAAAAGGAACTGGCTTCAATTTCTTTGACACTATTAATCCACCTTTAATCAAATCTTGCAATATCTGCCTGTACGACATCGGCAATGAGTGAAATGCCTCTCGGCTTTCTTGGCCTTTGTCGGGCGTGCTGACGTTGATGACGATAATATGACTATTGATTCTGAGGAAGTCCCTGATTTGGAGATGGATATTGTCCTTGATACGGAGACTCAGAAGATTGCTGACTTTGGACAGTTGATATACTCGAATGCTGAGAATGAGGTGGCAAATATTCCTGAATGGAACTATTTTCTTCCTCGAATTCTTCTTGAGAACTGACAGCTGATGCACTTTCATTAGCTTGGAAGTTTAAGACGTCTTGCATCTTTCCATACTTGAGCAGGCTCTCGATACGTTCTCCCACCAATATCAGGTCAGAAACTTTTGCTGCCCCATTGACAGTCATCTTTTTCCAAGTACGGACCTAGCAATGTATCCATGAATAGATAAACCAATTCTCTCTCTAGTAGTGGCGGTTGAACGCGAGCAGCTAACTCTCTCCATCTCTGAGCGCACCCTCTGGATGATTCGTTATCTGCTTGAGACAAGTCTTGCAACTGCATATGGCCGGGATCCATGTCAAGATTGTAACTGTATTGCTTCACAAAGGCGTTGGCTAAATCTGACCATGACTGGATGCAACCACTCTTTAACTGCATATACCAATACACTGATGCCCCACTCAGACTGTCTTGGAAACATTGAATCATGAGTTTGTCATTGTGGACAGGTCATTCTTTGGCAAAACATCACCAAATGTTGCTTTGGACAAGCATTCCCTTTCACTATTCAGACTTCGGCGTTTTGAACTTTGGAGGCATTACCAGGCCGGGCACCAAACACATGCTCGAAGTAATCAACTCAATAGTATCACGCCTCTCCAGGGCTTTAAGTTTCTCATCCAATACACAGTATTTTTCGTCATCAACAGATCGTGGATCCTTAGGCTTCATCTTTGGAACTACCCCTTGGACATCTGGCACAGAGAATGCAAAACTGTTATAATCAGCACCATCGAGAGAAGATGAATGTCCGCCTCAGACAAAAGGACGTCCTTGCATAACCTGATTCTTAACAGGGATTTACACCGACTGAGCTTGAGCAACATTGTTCATTGGAGGTGGAATGACATTCTCAATTCTCTAAATATTGGCCCCTCCCCTTGTCATGGCTTTCATAGCTTCCACAAGTTGATCCAACTGACTCTTCATCAACTCAACATCGGCCCTAGTCACAAATTGATTCTGCTATCCCGAATTCAAGATTCTCCCCAAAATACTGATTCAAGTCCAATACGAAAATCGGGAAACCAACTGCAGGTCGAGGCAAATGATGGATGAGCTCACTGTTCTGGCCTGGAGAAAGATATGCAAAATGATGCAAGATGCAAATGCAATGCAATAATATGAATGAAATAAGACATGGGATCAAAGCTTCCATATAGTCTGAATAAGTGGGTTGCACTGCAGATGACTGAATAAGTTCACAGGTCTGCTCTGAAGAAAAATACCGGAATACCAAAATATCCGAATAATTAGAATGCCATGATTCCCAAAATATCGGCATAATCAGAATACCAGAATAATCAGAATACCAGAATGCCAGAATATTGGCATAATCAGAATACCAAAATGCCAGAATATCGGCATAATCAGAATACCAGAATGCCAGAATATTGGCATAATCAGAATACCAGAATGCCAGAATATCGGCATAATCAGGGTGCCGACCTAATCAGAATACCAGGATAGTCACAATGTCAGAATACCATAATACCAGGCTGATGAGTCCACACTGATAGGAAAACCAGAATACCAGGTAGGTTGAAGGTCAAGGTTACCTGCAGACCTGTAAACAACCCGCCTCTCTCACATGTGGGTACTAGGGTCCTTAGTATCCTGGACTCTCAGGTCGAGAAATGATGATATGTTCACCATTTCTGGTTTGGCATCATCATCAATCGAGGAGGCCTCAACTGATTCTCCAAAACGAAAGGTCCTCAGCTTCTGGCACTGAGGTCGAGAAGCAATAATACATTCATCCCTCGGGGTACATTACTATCGCCAATCGAGGAGTGCCTCCACTGATTCACTTTCAAAAAAAGATATCCTAAAGCGAGTTTCCAGCATTGGGTCCTCGGATCGAGAATGTGCAATGGGTTTGCCACAGAACGTGGTCTGCCACTGTCATAACTCGGGAGGAGTGCCGCAACTGAGTCCTCGGGAATGGTCACCAGAGTCGACGATTCCTCAAGAGAATAACTACTGGCCTGCATAACATGCAGTAGCAGAAAGCTCCTGATAGAACCTCGTCTGGTTATGGGTCTCATGAACAACAATACGTGGTCACCACCACGCAAGCGTCATGACTATCCACTCTAAAACCTATGTGTATGCTCAAGCCTGGGTAGTGGGCTTATCTCTCAGAACACCCATCCCGCCAAACAGAAAATAACACAGTCCAGGATAACATAATATATCAAATGAAATGAAAATGCTAAAATGCGGTAAATACAGTAATGTACAGTAAAGTAGTAAATAACCATACAATAAAACAGTACATACAGCCCAACAGTAAACACCCAATGAAAGAAAAACAGACAAGCGCTAGGATTGACTCGCTTAAGGATGAACCAGCAAGAGGTCAATCTGTCCCCAGCAGAGTCGCCAGTTGTCGCTCACGGGATTTTAATCCTGGTACAAACGCGAAAGTGGCACCAAAATAGAGTCGCCAGCAATGTGTATTTATCCCAAGAGAGGGAAAGGAAACACTGCATAAACCAGGGGGAAGGAAAAGAGCATGGTCTTGCGACCAAAAGAACTGGGTTCGGGAGTCGGTTACGCGTGAGGAAGGTATTAGCACCCCCACGCGTCCATCGTACCCGATGGGATCCACGCTTGCTTGTCTCGATCAAAGGGTGTCGTCATCTGGAGTTTCACTGCTACTGGAAAGGAAAGCGAATAGGTACAGAAAAGAATGAAGAAACAGGAAAGAAAAGGAAAAGAAAAGACTCAATAGGACGTCCTCGGAGTCCTAGGCCTACGTATTCCCTCGGGAACAGGAAAATCAGAGTCAACGTAGTTCGAACGCGAACTAAAGGGAAAGGTTGCTCGCCAAGACATTGTCGTCTCGTGCCTACGTATCCTCAATCTAACCAGAAGGAGGAAATCAGAGCAGTCGTAGTTCGACCTATGGGTCAAAAAGAGACAAAGAGGTGATAAAGAGAGGTTGTGAAAGAAATGTGCTCGGAGAGATCTCGCACGATCTCCTGCCTACGTATCTCACTCGCACGCGAGAATCAGAGCGACGTAGTTCGACCTACGGGTCAAAAAGAGACAAAGAGGTGATAAAGAAAGGTTGTGAAAGAAATGTGCTCGGAGAGATCTCGCACGATCTCCTGCCTACGTATCTCACTCGCACGCGAGAATCAGAGCAACGTAGTTCCCCTCACTAGGGATGGATTGCTTGTGTTTTTTAGGGAACGGCTAACGTTCTAGCTCAGGTGTTGCAGCTCGCTGTAAGGATACTTAGCCGTTACCGTCTTGCGGGAGAACGAGGAGAAGCGCGTTCGTACGTCGAGAGTGAGTGAGTTGAGAAGAGAATTCCCAAAGGAAAGACATTATTGTTTGTTTTTGTCTTTTAAGAAAGAAGTGTTTTGATTGTTTTTGTTTTGTAACACACATTGTATTTAAGTCCCTCAACTGAGATTGAATGCCTCGCACATCGTCCCCAGACGGTACGTATGCTAAACATTCTCCCAAAGAAATGAGAGAAGACCCCTCACCTCCTTGTTCCCACATGAAAGGCCTAACTACAATATTTGTTATGCATTTATTAAGTATTTTTTTACTTTTATTATGAGATGAGAAGAAGTGACTCAAAATTTGAAAGAAAAAAACTAAGGGGAAACTAGGTCCTAAAGTTATCATACAATGATAGCTCTATGGTTGAGGTAAGAAAGGGAAGTCTACCTAATGTTAGCATACCTGGATTGCTATCCTAATGTCTCTCCTACCTCCGCCTTAATCCAAAATTAAGTGGAGCGAGGAATCCTAAGGGATCATGTCATCAGACAAGTAAACGCAGGATAAATCAATCACAAAATGAATTAAAAGCAAACGGAAGAATAAACAGTGTTAGTCTTATGTTATGTTTTCTAACCTATCTAACTTGGACAAGTTAGAATAGGTATCCTAATGAGGAAGCAAAAGCTAAAACAAACAATACAATGATATCAAATATCAAAGTAGATCAATAAAAAAAGATGTGAATGAGATCACATAAGCGTCAACATCGGTCGATGTGAGCTAATGACAATGAGTGGGGGTCGATTGCGAACCCTATCTTCCACTTGATTGACTTGATAACAGGAGCAGGTGATGTTCAAAGCTTCAATCATGTAATGAGAGCTAAGAACGACTCGACTAGAATAACGGGGGTCGATTGCGAACCCTACCTTCCGTCAATTGCATCCTTAGAGGTCTTCAGCACAATATCAAACAAGCACCATCATGGCCTCACTTGAAGGCTTTCAATACAATCCTACTTATCATGGCATTTGCTATTCCTACTTCTCATGGCATTGACTATTCCTACTTCTCATGGCATTTGAAAGCATTAAAGAGAAGTGAAGAGATAAGAAGTCCTACCAAACGGATATGAATTCGTAGCAAAGCAACGAAAGCGCAACGAAAGCAAGTCACGAAAGTACCTATAAACATATAGCAAACCAAGTTAGAAACAAGCTTTTATTTACAAAATGAAATGGTCACGCCACCTTTGGAATGTCTCCTTTATGTACCTTGCACATGTGAACCAAAGACATTAGTAATAACAAGAGAGGGTATGCACAATATGAAAACCTAAGTCTAATGACTATGCACATTTGAGTCACATTAGTCAAAGTGAACGACATAAAAGGATTATGAAATTACAAGTCAAGTTACAACTATGCTACAAGACTAATCTACTTTGAAGTTAAAGGTAAACCAACAAAAGAAATCACCTAAGGGCTACAAGTATAGGCAAAGGACATGAAAGTAAACCAAAATCATAATTGAACTCATGTTAGAAGTGTGCACATGTCTCATAAACATCCACCAGTGGCTAAAGTAAAACAAGTTTAAATCCTTAAGACAAAACAAGGCAATGACCCATAAACAGCAGCAACAATAGCGCTCCTGCACCTGCATAGCTATATAAACCAGCAACAAGTAAAAACAGCCTATAACAGCTACTATTTCCAGAACGGGCAGGTGTGTATACAATCAGGCAGAATAGTAACATTTTACAGCACACTTTGTGCATAGCAGCTGTGTATGTGGCAGCAACTTCTACATTTTACTAATCAAGTGTAAAACACTACAAAACAAACTCAAAGGTTAGTCAAAATTCAAATGGAGTTTGTCAATAAGAAGTAAATGAAATCAATACAAAAAATGTAACCACAATTAGCCACACCTCTATGCAAAACATATTAAGGACTATTAACAAAGTTAACTAATGAAACTATTAAAATGATTAGTACTAAAACCTATGTTTAGTCAATGTTAGAACTAAGTCAAACCAAACTATATCAATATCAATTGGTTCAAAGTTAATTCTAATGAACAATTAACAGACAATTAGTGGTCGATTAAGCCAAAAACAATTAGTGCGATTAAGCAAAAATGATTATCAAGCAATTAAGCTAAAAACAATTATCAAGCAATCAAGCCAAAAACAATTATCAAGCAATCAAGCCAAAAAACGATTAGTGGACTATTAGGCAAAAACAATTAATACGCAATTAAGCTAAAAACGAATAGTGCGATCAAGCAAAACAATTAGCAAAATCTAATCTAATTGGTCAATATCAATTCAAAGTTAAAGCCTAACCCAAATTGAAATAAACTCCTAAAATAAAATTAATCACAATTAAACTACAATTAATCCACTTACTAAACTATGTTAAAATGTTCGTTAAAGTCAATACTAATCTCAAATTGAGGCCAAAATCTAATTAGGCCAGGATTAATTCCTAAGTCCTAATTCTAGTTATCTAATCTAATACAAGACTAAGTTCTAACCAAAATTTAACAATCCAATTAAAATTCAATAGAAAATTAACAAAAAATTAATCACAGTTGACTCAAAAAGATAATGAAAACTTAATAGGGGTCACCAAAAAATAGCAAGAAATTCAAAATAATTTACAATCAGTTCAAAGTGAAACAGGGGTGCAACGAGAAGTTTCAAGTGGTGCAAACAACACTTCCATGGTGTCAGGCCCGATCCACAATTGATGAAGACCTAATAAGCCACAAAAACCTTCAGATTAATACAACCCTCTCTCCATGTTCGCGAAACCTCTTTTCTTGTTTCTCAACGCACGCTTTTCTTCTCCAATTTCTCACGCCGTCGTCAACGTTTTTTCTCAAATTCTGCCTTCTCCTTCTTCGACTTCACTCTCCGGCCATGTTCCCTCCGTCTCTCACTCTTTCATTCGACGTTTTCGTCCTTCCCCTTTTTCCCAAATTCTTCCCAATTCCAACTCAATTTCACAAATCGGAGCCATGAACATCAAGAACCTAAAACCTAAAATCCGTAACTGACGGCGCTTAAGGGGGAATCGAAGCTTCTAAGGTTAGGACTTCCATTCCCTGACCTTAAGCCTACATAGTGATGGACGAAATTTGGAGGAGAATCAAGAGTAGCGATGGCCTTACCGGAACTTCGTCGGAGAACAGTGCATATTCAGGTAGCCTTACGGCGATCTCTTTCTTCTTCCTTCACTACTTCAATTTCGCGATCTTCTTCGTACAATTCGCCACCCTTTCCTTAGTCGCCACCCCAAATTTAGAAATTGCTCTCCAAACTTTCTCACCTACATTCGATTCCATGTTCAGCCAAAACCTCGAGTTTTCTTGACGAATATCCGAATCATTAGTAGATTTGCAGCACAGCACGTCCCCTCCAGAGAAACAAGGCTCAATTTCCTTCGAAGAGGATAAGGAAACATTGATATTCATTACCGACGAAACTTTAGGAGAAGAAGCCACCGAATTAGCCACTTTTCCCCTTCAGAAAACACAACAAAATAAAGATTGCCTCCATCCTCCTAAATGGGCCTTCTAGCTTCAATAATAGATGTGGGCTTAATAACCTTAAGCCCAAAATCCCTATCCACACTCTCCAGACCCGATCCACCTAAAAGCAAAGGCTGAACCTCAGAATCCGCCAAACTGAGACAAGTGTCACTCTGCAAAAAAGCTTCTGCAAAAAAATATCCTCAATATTCCCCACTGTCTCGTCATCATTAAATGAGTCAACCAATAAAAAAGAGATTTTAGGAGTCAGACTACCAAGTCACTTTCTCACTTCCTCAATAGCAACATCAAAAGTCACCTTTTTACTTAATCCCTTCTGATGCCTTACTCTAGGAACCTTATTCTTCCTGCTAAACTGCTTACCCTTTTTTTTACAAAGAACTTTCTCCTTCACACTGCTCAAAAACTCACCCTCCTCGATATCCGTATTCGAAAACACCTCAGGCACAATTGTTTCAAGCTCCTTGACCGGCGCCGATCCAGAATCATCATCTAAGCTTAAAAAAATCCTAACACGATCCGAAGAATCAAACGAAGACACCCTATCCACCTCCAGTTTCTTTAACATTAATCCTCATAAGGGCATGAGAATGATTACGTTAATCCTCCACAGCCACCACCATCTTTTTGGGTATTTTATGTTTTTAATGTAAATGATTATGTTAAATACTCTTGAGTTGATCATTAAATATTTTTAATTTAAATAAATTTAATATATAGTAATGTAGAAACCAAATTTAATTCATAAACAAATCAATCAATAAGATACTTATACTTATTATGTGTTGGATGGAGAAATTCAGCTAAAGAAAATCTTGTAATGAAAATTGAAATGATGTGAATAATAGTAGAAAGAATATTAAATTTTACGAAAATGATGGAACAATATGTCGTATTGCAATTACCTATAATGCGCATACAGGCAAAAATATAAATGGTATTTTTTGTATGTTTATTTTTTATTTTAGTTTAAATTATTTTTAAAATAAAAAAAATTGAATGAAAGAAGTATGCAAAAGTTTAAATTATTTTTAGAATAAAAAAATTGAATAAAAGAAGTGTGCAAACTGTCATATAACGGTTAGTAAAAAGAGAAGTGTAAATTTAAAATAAAAAACTGAAAAGGATATAATTGGAAGGAATAAAAATGCTACACCAAAACTAAATTTTTCCTTTATAAGAGTTACTATGTCCGTCTTAAATTACAAGAAGTTTTGAATATTTCACACAGATTAAGAAACTTAATTATTATTTTATAGAAAAGACAAATTATGTATGACGTTATAGTAATGTTCCTCAAAGTTATACAAGAGAGGAAAATTAAAAGAGTTCAAAGAATAAATAATACTAATAAATACTTGAAGATATATTGTGGAAAATGTCATTAATATTGCATTGAGAATGTAAGATGACTTATAATATATGAATTTTTTTTTTGACAAAATGACTTATAATAGTATCACACAAATAGTAGTATAAAACATTATTACATGTATAATCAATTAAAATCTTTATATTTACCATTTAATTAAAATGCACCGACACTGTAAATGGATTTTACACTGTTAGTTAATAACAGACGTTAGATGATGAAAAAAAATGGACATTTATTTTAACAATTCCCTAGCGTTCAGACGGACACTCCTGTGCCCGTCTGTCCGCATTTTATAATGCGCAGACGGGTAAAAATATTGTTCTGGACTGGACCAATGGCTAGACATGGCCCAATCCACTTCTGCTCTAGAGCGGCCCAAATTGCCTAAGTCCAATCCACAAAGGGACAAAAGTTACCTTTCTGCCCCTCCAACCGGGCAGGGACTGCATCGCCCCTCCCCGGAAACAACACCTGTTACGCACGGCTCATCCACTCCCCAAACAGTTGAGGGCATGTGCCCGAAACTACGTATGTCCCGACATAACGGCTAGTTTCGGGCATCCTGCCCAACATAACGGCTAGTTTGGGTAGTTACCTATTCTTCAGGAAAATGGTTATTTCGCCCCGAAAATAGGACCGTTGGCCACGCGCTGGAGGCTTTATATAAACCCTCTCACTTGAGAGGGTCAGGTATCAAATATTCACCCTATGAACTAACGCTTTGTACTTGCCCCTTTTCTCTGACCCTTTCCTACTTGAGCGTCGGAGTGCCTTGCAGGTACACCCTCTTCTCTCCATACGACCAGCACTTCAGACGCACTTGGTGGCCCATTTCTACAGGATCTGATCCATCTTTCACGATCAGTGGCGCCGTCTGTGGGAAACATTGTTCTCCATGTCTTTCTTTCCCCGAAAACCAAAGATAAAAACAAATTTCAAAGATCATCATCATCATGGCCTCTCAAGATCACGCCAAAGGTGCTCTACAAACCGCTGTCCTCCCCGTCAACAAGACTGACGTTGACGGCCAATCATCTCTTCACTGAGATGCCCATTTTCTGAGGGACGGAACCACGGCTTCTCCTTCCCCCACCCCTGCTGACCGCAACAACGATCAGCCTACGTTGGACGTCCAGCCCATTCCTGTTCCGCCCAACGCCGACCCGGCCGTGGCGGCCCTCCTAGAGGCGATCAACAAAACCAACACCTTGATCCTACAGCAGAACGAGAGGTTCGGGGCATTGGAAGAGTCCAGCCGTCCAAGATCCCCTCCTCCGCGGAGGAACCAGCGATGATCAAGGAGCGCGCAGCCCCTGAGAGATATTAACCGGAGACTGCGCCAAGATCCTGACCCTCGCGTTGCCCGGAAGCGTGACCAGGTTTCCCCGCGTGACCAGCACTCTCCCGGCCACAAAAAGACTCAAAGGAACGAGCAGTCTCCCCCGGTCAAGTCTAAAGTCCGGGCCCATTCCCCTTCTCCCCGAAGGAACCGCCGCCGCAAGCGTACCCTTCGGTCCCCGTCATTCACCAGTTCTAGCAGCGACAATGAGCCTCATGGCTTATTGTCCCAGGAGATCTTAGCTACCCATCTCCCAAAGGGCCTGGAGAAGCCCCCGTCACTGGGCACGTAAGACGGGACCACTGACCCCGACGAGCACAACGAGAACATTGCTGCGTTGTTGGACTACCGCGGGGTACGAGGCGCCATCAAATGCCGGCTATTTCCAACCACGCTCCGAAAGGGGGCGATGACATGGTACAAGCAGCTGCCCGAGGAGTCCATCACCTCATGGAGACAACTGGGCAGGATGTTCTCACGGCATTTCACAGCTTCTCGCTTTCATCCCTAAGACTGAGGCCTCCATTTGGGCTATAATCCAAGGAAAGGACGAACCTCTCCGTATATATATCGAGAGGTTCAACAAAGAATCAGTACAGGTCCCTACAACGAACGAAATGAAGAAGTTTCTGCTCGAGCAAGGGCTCCGCCCGGGCTCCAAGTTCTCTAAGGCCGTCAGTCTCGCACCACCGAGGAACCTATACGCCCTCCTCCTTAAAGCCCAATCATACATTCAGTACGAAGAGAAGGTTGCAGCCTGCAATGTCCGAGCATCACGCCATTAGGAGAACGCTCGGACCTCCAGAGGAGAGGAAGCCTCGACATCTCGTCGGGGTGAACGGAGGCGCGAGGACCGTCCCGAGACTCCCGCGACAGCAAGGGACCCTCCGGGCGGTTCCACGACTACACCCCCCTGACCGTCTCCAGGGAGAAGATACTGTCCGAATGTGCCAATTCAAAATTCAAGTAGGCAGGGGTCCGCTTCCCCAAACAACTTCCGGCCAGGCCAAACGTGGACAAATCGAAATACTGCCGTTTCTAGTGGAGTCACGGCCACACCACTGAAGACTGTATCCATCTAAAGGATGCCATTGAGATACTGATTAGGGATGATCACCTGAAACAGTTCACGAAGAAGAAGGGCACTCCTCGGCAGGACGCCCAGGTGTCCAAGAAGATAAAAGAGGAAGTACCTTCCTCGGAAGACGCCAACATACAGGTCGCTATGTCCATATCGCGACCAGAGGACTTCTACGTCCCGGACGGGCTCAGCGCCCCTGGTTATTTCGCGGCCCACAACCCGTGGGAGACATTTCCCTCCGCCACGGTTATCTCTAGCGGGGGATTCAACAATGTCACGGTGGGCTCCGTGAAACGAAAAATCGAGCATCTGATCAATACAAGCTCCAATAAGGTGACCACGCTTGATCAGGCCCAGAAGGGCTCCGTCCCCATCTCCTTCTACCGGGAAGAGCTCCTCGGGGGATCCCCAAACTCGAGCATACCTTTGCTCGTCAGAGCCCGAATGGCGAACTTCGACGTTCGCAGAATCCTCGTCGACCAGGGCAGCTCGGTCGACATCATGTACTCCCAGCTGTTTTCAACACTTCAGTTGGACGAATCACACCTTACCCCCTACGTAGGGTCTGACTTGCAGGGATTCAACGGATCAGTGACCAAGCCTTGGGGATACGTCGAACTGATCATAACCTTCGGATCAGCTGAGACGGCCAGATCCGTCAAGGTACAATTTCTGGTGATCGACTGCCCGTCGCCGTACCAGTACATATTCGGAAGACTAGCCCTGGCCGAGTTGGTAGCAGTGCCTTCAACGGTCCACCTCAAGATGAAGTATTACACTTCAAAAGGGATGATCGCCACCCTCCACGGCGATATCGAGGCTGCGCGACGGTGTTTCGAAGCAGCAACAAAGGGGATCAACGTCATTGCGTCCAAGCCAAAAGCATCGAGCAAGCCAGCATTGCCAAGCAGCTCTGAGGAAGCCAAGCCTCTGCCCCAGGTCGACTCAATCGACCTCGATAGCCGCTTCCCCGAAGAAGACCAACAGGAGGAACGAGCAGCTTCAGCCAACCCATCCACATCGTCCAGCAGCAGCTCCTATCCGATGCGCCCGATCCTGGATGGCAACTTCGAGATCATTCTGTTCGGCGAAGACCCTCAGCGGGGAGTGAAGATTGGAGCAGACCTGCCCGACATCGCGAGGAAACAACCCAAAGCATGCCTCCGTGAGAATGCTGACCTCTTCGCCTGGAGCGCCGCTGAGATGCCTGGCCTGGATCCACCCGTCTCATGCCACCAGCTGACAATTGACCCGGCCATCAAGGCCGTAGCACAATGTAGGAGAAAGCAGTCTTCGGAGAAAATGGAGGCTGCAGAAAAAGCTGTAAAGGACCTCCTCGAGGCCAAATTTATTTCAGATGTCAAGTACACCACTTGGCTGTCCAACGTTGTACTCGTTAAAAAATCTAATGGAAAATGGCTAATGTGCATTGATTACACCGATCTTAATAAGGCATGCCCAAAAGATGCATATCCCCTCCCCAATATTGATAAACTTGTTGATAATTCTGCCGGTTTTAAACTTTTATCGTTCATGGATGCCTACTCGGGCTATAATCAAATTCCAATGGCAATGGCCGACAAAAAATACACGACCTTCATGACCGAATCGGGCAACTATTACTACAACGTAATTCCCTTCGGCCTAAAGAACGACGGAGCTACCTATCAAAGAATGATGAACAAGGTCTTCTGGGGAGAGATAGGCGACATGCTCGAAGTCTACATGGACGACATGATTGTAAAATCCCACGAGGAGACCGATCACACTGCCCATTTAAGGAAGGTCTTCGAATAGGCAAAAAAATACAAAATGCATTTTAATCCGGAGAAGTGCACGTTCGGTGTCCGAGCAGGCAAGTTCCTCGGCTTCTACTTAATGGAACGAGGAATCGAGGCCAATCCCGATAAGTGTCGAGCATTCTCCGAGTTTCCTACGCCCAAGTCCAAGAAGTCCATCCTGTCCCTCAATGGGATGCTCGCGTCACTATCTCGTTTCGTGGCCAAGTCTGCCCAGCACGCCCTACCATTCTTCAAATTCCTCAGCAAGGAGGCAGCATTCGAATGGACCGAGGAGTGTGACAAGGCCCTTCTTCATCTGAAACAGGCACTCTCAGAGCCAACAGTCCTCTCTCGCCTGGACAATGGCGAAACGTTGTATCTGTACCTCGCCCTAGCAACCGAAGCAAGTGATCGCCGCTCTCATCCGCGAGACACCTGACGGGCAGAAGTCCATATATTTCACAAGCAAAGCGCTACAAGGATCAGAGTTAAGATACCAACCGATAGAGAAAGTGGCTCTGACCCTCATCAACGCAGCCAGAAGATTAAGACACTACTTCCTGGCTCACACGATCGTGGTTCGAACAGATCAACCCATAAAACAGCTACTGGGACGACCAGATATGGCCGGCCGAATGCTCAAATAGTCGCTTGAACTATCTGAATTTGACATCGGGTATGAAGGCAGGAAAGCTCTCAAAGCCCAGGCTCTGGCCGGCTTCGTCGCGAAAATGACATTCGCGGACTCCCCCGCGAGCGAAGCGCGCAAATGGACCATTTTTGTTGACGGTGCCTCAAGCTCGGCAAGGAGCGGCACGGGCATCATATTGGAAAGCAACAAAGGAATCATCGTCGAAGTATCACTCACCCTATCCTTCCCAACCTCGAACAACCAGGCTGAATACGAGGCCTTCCTCGCTGGGCTATGCCAAGCCGAGGACCTGGACGCAGAAGAAGTCGTCATCTGCACAGATTCACAACTCGTGGCCCTTCAGGTCCGAGGAGAATATCAAGCCAAAAACGACAACCTGACTGAGTACTTAGCCCTGGTTAAGAAGGAAATGGCGAAGTTCGCAAAAGTGGAAGTGAAACATGTTCCCCGCGAACATAACGTGTGAGCAGATGTTCTATCCAAACTAGCCAACACGAAGAAGAAAGGCGTAAACAAGTCCGTCATACAGGAGGTACTTCCTCGACCCAGTATCGAGAAGGCCTCCCCGACCCTCGACGTACAAGTGATCGGCGACAACAACTGCTGGATGACCCCCATGTATAACTACCTCGCTAAAGACGAACTTTCGTCCGACCCAAAAGAGGCCAGCACAGTTAGGCGAAGAGCTTGCTCCTACGTCCTGGTCGAAGATAAACCGTCATATAACAGTTAGTAAAAAGAGAAGTTAAAATTTTAAATAAAAACTAAAACGAGTATAATTAGAAGGAATAAAAAGGCTACACTAAAACTAAGTTTTACCTTTATATATGTTATAGATTATAGATTATAGATTATAGATGTACAAGTATAAACATTTGCCCAAACATATATTTTAACAATTTATGTATGTAATTGTTAATTATTAAAAAGAATAAAAATTTGAAATTATTAGGGAAGAATAGATAAGCTCTAACTTTGTATAGAGAGACTCCAATTTTGGAGGGCATATTTAATATCCTTAAAATTAGAATTTTAAAGTCAACTATTTCGATTATATTATTTTCTTACTATTTTTCTTTATTTATTAAATCTAATTTTATTTAAATAATTCAATTATTGTAATTAATGAAAACATTTTAATAATTGATATTAATTTTATCATTAAAATAAATATGTTTTATCATTTTTTTAAGAATTACATATATCTAAACTAAGATACTTATTATGTGCTGGATGGAGAAATTCACCTAAAGAAAATCTACTAGTTAATGTAAATTGTAATATATCATGTTATTGTAGATTCAATATAGAAATAAATTCTCTCTGGTAAAATTTTCAAGGACAGTACATCACCGCCTTTAAAATTTCATTTGTACTTGTTTAATTATATTTTTATATCGCAAAGATTTCATTTGAGACTTTGCCATTAGTTTATATTAAAAATAAAACTCAAGTAAAAAAGTTAAATTGAAATATTGGAGATAAAAAATAAAAAATGGTTATAAAATTCACTTGAAAAAAAATAGAAAGTAATTTTAGAAACATGAGATTGTAGCAAAGTTTTTAATGTGTGAGTTTATAGGTCAATGTTATCGATGAAAACTTTTCTTAAATGTGTCTCGTCATTTTTATATATATTAATTAATGATAAATATTTAACATTACTATTTATTTAATATTTTTTATTTATATTGATTCATATATAATTTGAAGTGGTTTAATTTAGTAACTTATAGGTTTATGATTATGTTCTATACAAGAACAAAATGAATTATATCTACAAAATTAACACTCTAACGTTCAAAGTAGTGTAGTAAATAAACAATGAACTTTCAAATATGAATTAATATGCCTAAAATTACGCGCTAATTATGCTTTTTCAAGGGGGTTTCTTGGTAACTAAAATGCAATTGGTGAGCATGAAATCCAGATGGTCGTAGGATGTATCTAACGACATATACAAGATTTTTGATGTAGTGATCTAAAATGACTTAAGACTATACCTCCATCTTTGTCATGATCTGCAATCTTTTGATATTTGGCCTCCTGTTCTACCAGGCCTTGGCGATCGGTTCGGAACAGTTGCACCAAGCCATTGTCTTTTGTTATGAAGAATAAGGGCTTTGCAATAGCTATCTTGCGTATTCATGGGGTCATTGAGGGATAGGTTTAATAGGACTTCAACGTTCTTTGAAAGAGGTAATTTATGGGACAATATTCATGTTTGGGGCTTTAAGAGGGGAATAATGACTTACATGTACTCTTTATCCTCATTAGTTGTTCATATGATTACCCAGAGGGTTGTCAACCTAAAAGTCCTAATGACTAGCATGTTCTCTCTATCTGGAAAGAAGGAATTTTAAAGCCAGTTTGTAGCTTCAGTGGGAAAGGATACCTTGGAATTCAGGTCGATTGGATCGGCAGAAATGTCTATCTTCTAAACGTTTACTCACCCTGCAGTATTAAAGAGAAAGGAGAACTTTGGTCCAAGATTTTAAAAATAAAAGCCAAAGAGGAGCCCGGGGAGTGGATCATAGGCGGAGATTTTAACGCAATAAAAAAACCGGATGAACAATTTGGTTGCACGAGTCACAAGAGGAGGTATATGGCAGAATTCGCAGAGTTTATAAGTATGAGTGGTTGTGTGGATACACCTGTATCTGGCTGCAAGTTTTCTTGGTTCAAACCAAGAGGCAAGACGTGTTGTCGTCTCGACAGAATCCTTGTGTCCCCTAGAATTTTAAATGAATGGAACTCGGTCAACCAGAAGATTGGGGAGCGAGATGTCTCAGACCACATACCCCTCTGGCTCACTACTAGAAATATAAACTGGGGACCTATACCTTTTAAAGTCATGTCGTACTGGTTTGATCATCCAAGCTTCATGTCATTCGTGAAAAATCAGTGGGAAGCTAGTTTTGTTACTGGGAAGGCCTCGTTCATTCTGACCAGAAAACTTCAATACCTGCGGGAAAAATTGAGATGGTGGAACATAAACATTTTTGGCTGGATTGACACAAGAATTAAGATGGATGTAGGTGTCATCAATGACGTGGAAGATCTTTTTGAGTTTAAGAAAGAACAGATTACCACACAGGATTTATTTAAGAGGAATGAAGCTGAAGATAATTTATGGAAAAATTTGAGGATTAAGGAAAGCATTTTAAGGCAAAAATCTCGCTCGAAATGGCTTCAAAACGGGGATTTTAACACAAAATACTTTCACGCTGCCTTGAAAAGTCGAATCAACTTGAATTCGATATCATCTGTTTCCGTTAATGACAGTCTGATTGAGGACGTGGCAGGGGTTAAAGCAGCTGTTAGAAACCATTTTTTAAAGAGGTTCAGCAGAAATTCAAGGCCTCTCCCTCATGTTGGTAGCAATGGTATTAAACGTTTATCAGTTCAAGATAGTGAAGAGCTAGAAAGAGAGGTTGATTTGAATGAGATTAGACGTGCTGTTTTTGATTGTGCTGGTGACCGGAGTCCAGGGCCCGATGGATTTAGTTTTGAGTTTTTCAAAAGGTGTTGGAATATCGTAGGGAAGGATTTCTCAAAATGTATTCTTGAATTCTTTGAGGGTGACTGGGTGAGAAACTTCCTAAGGTTCTCGCTTCTTCCTTTTCGGTACTCATTCCAAAAAATGACTGCATGAAGAAGTTAGACGATTACAGACCAATATCATTAGTTAGCTCGGTTTACAAAGTTGTGTCAAAGATCCTTGCAAATTGACTCAAAGGTAGAATTGGTAGCAACATCTCAAAATCTCAATCGGCATTCATTGAAGGAAGGAATCTACTCGACGGTGTCTTAGTGTTAAACGAAGTTCTAGACTTAGCCAAAAGATCCAAAAAGGAGTTAATGCTTCTTAAGGTAGACTTCGCTAAAGCCTACGATTGCGTGGAATGGAACTATTTGCATGACGTAATAAAAATCATGGGTTTCTGTGAAAAATGGATGAGGTGGATGAATAACGGGGTATTCAATTGCCACACTTCGGTTTTGGTTAACGGGATCCCTACAAAGGATTTCCAAGTTTCTAGAGGTCTCAGACAAGGAGACCCGTTGGCTCCGTTTCATTTCACTATTACTGTCGAAGGCCTAGCGGTGTTAATGGACAAAGCGGTGGAGAATGGTACTTATTCTGGTTTCAAGGCTTCTCATGGTGTATCCTTACATTTACTTCAGTATGCAGATGATTCTATGATGGTGGGAGATGGTTCGTGGAGGAACATATTGGCAATCAAGGCAATTCTGAAGGGTTTTCATCTAGTCTCTGGTCTTGATATTAACTTCAACAAGTGTTCTCTTTATGGAGTTAATTTGGAAGACTCGTTTCTTATGGTGGCGGAAAATTATTTATCTTGCAAAGTATCAGCTTGCCCTATCAAATTTCAGGGCATCTCTGTTGGCGGTAATCACAGACTTCTCTCTTTCTGGAAACCAATGATAGACAAGGTGCGTGCCAGAATTAATTCTTGGAAAGGTCGGTTTGTTTCAATTGGTGGCAGAATTACTCTAATAAACTCAGTTCTAGCAAATCTCCCAATTCACTATATGTCTTTTTATAAGCTTCCTAATCGAGTGATTCGTATTCTTATGACAATTCAAAAGAGATTCCTTTGGAATGGTTCTATGTTCAAAAAAGGAGTGTCTTGGGTTAGGTGGAACGTGGTCTGCAAAAGCAAAGAAGATGGAGGTCTTGGGGTTAAAGATTTAAAGCTTTTCAATTATGCTCTGCTATTTAAATGGGTCTGGAAAATTGTTTCCTCGGAAGAATTCATTTGGAGAGATATTATTTTGTGCAAATATGTAAATCTTGCACACGACTTCCACACTAGGCTGCTTCCTAAGTATAATGTTCCACCATCATTATGGTGGAGAGACTTATTCACCATTGTTGGATTTTGTAGCAGCCAATGTTTCTCTGATTTGCTGTCATATGAAGTCAGAAATGGTGTAAACGTGCCCTTCTGGGCTGCTCGCTGGGCAGGTTCCGTAACCCTTGCTTCTTCTTTCCCAGAACTATGGATCAGGGCTGTAAATTCGGAATGCTGGGTCGTAGAAAACGGATTCCACGAAGGAGGAATTTGGAGAAGGAAGCTGAAGCTCCCTCAACAGAATATTCCTGAAGATTTAAGACATCAAGTTTGTTCTATCCATTCCTTGTTGAATGATATTCTGGTGCTTGAAGGTGAAAAGGATAAGGTGGTTTGGTCACATGACAATTTAGGTATGTTATTTGTTTCTTCATTGTACAGTTTGCTGCAGAAGAATGAAGACGCGACTAATTGGAATTGTGGGGAGACTTTGAAGGCGGCACCCAATTTGATTTGGATAACGCAAGTCCCTCTCAAAGTTAGACTATTTGGGTGGAGGATGTTGCACAATAAACTTCCGACTCGCGAGAACCTCTCACATAGAGGTATTATAACCAATTATCACGCAATGGTATGCCCTTTTTACTTCTTAGAAGAAGAAGTTTCCGAACATATCTTCTTCCACTGTCACAAATTTGTGATGGTGTGGAAGTTTGTTTTTAAGTGGTTAGGAATTGAGGAATTTCTTCTCGGTGATATCATTAACCATTTCTATTTCTGGATGGACGGTTGTGTGGAGAAGAATTTTACTGTTCGGAATGCGGCTGGGTTGTGGCTATTGGTATGTTGTGTTATTTGGGTGTCTAGGAATAATATTATGTTTATAGACGAATTTTGGGATCTTGATTCTATTACTAGTCGAGTCGTCTTGTTTTCTTGGTGGTGGATAGGAAAGAAGGGTAAAAACGCTCCTAACTGTAACTATTATATGTGGGTTAATGCCCCTTCTGATTTTTTGTAGGCCCCGATTTTAGTTAGCGGCCTTTTTGTATACGGTTGGGACACTCTTTTGTGTCCTACAATATAATACTATCTTGCTTATTAAAAAAAAACCTAAAAGTCCTACAAAATTCTCAACCATTAATAGCGGGGAATGATTGTGCGATTTTAACCCATTTGAGGAAGCTTGCTAGGCCTTTAAGGGGACTTCACTCTTTTGCTAACTTGCATATTAAATTTTCTAGGAAATTTTTTTTTCTTTTTTCCTCATCTTACCTCTGGGTTTTCTCTGGGTGCGTTAATAAATAATAATAATAATAATAATAATAATAATGCATAAATAATAATAATAATAATAATGCACAAATAATAATAATAATAATAATAATAATAATAATAATAATAATAATAATAATAATAATAATAATAAAAATGAAAATGAAAATTGATTGGTAAAAGGAAAGATAAAAACAATATAAATAGATAAGGAAAAGGATAAAAAATCAAAATGGTCCCCGTTGACTTTTAGTCAACTAGGTTAACCTTTGACTCAACCCAATGCCAAACATACTCACATGAAAGACTTAAACAAAAATGACTCAGATGAATCAAAATGACTCAGTCATGGATCAAGGACTCAAACAAAAATGTGAAGTACATATTCAGAGGCCCAATGTCTCAGATAAACTCAAGTGACAGAAACATGTGACATAAATTAGAAAGAAAAGATAAAATGGTGGAAAAAAAATTAGGGTATGACAAGTACAAAGTTAGTAAACCGACGGTGACATTATTCTTTCATCTCTTTAGGGTGAAAAGTGGTTCCATATATAATGACGGTTTTGTAATCATCTATTTGCGACAGAACATCAAATACTTCGAGCCATATTTTGATAGTGTGAAAACTTCAAGGACCCTTTTTTTCTTGGTGGTTCCTCCTCTACTAGGAAGCCCATTTAAAAATTATAGGCTGAATCATGATGCTCCTTCCTCTTGCACATATATTTTTTTGCAAATACTAGACTCAAAGTTATTTCCTTACTGGAGTTGAGATGTGTCGTTACAAGGAAGAAGTTTTATCTGAAGAAGAGCTATATTTAAAAGGACAGTTAGTGTATTTTTGCTAGGAGCTTGGTTATGTAGGTGTGGTGGTTCCTTTTGACCTTGCTTCTAGTATCCAGTTAAAGAGATGCATTCAAACTCGATGGATTACCTACTACAAATGATACATTTCATGACGAAGATTTCACCTCACTTATTGAAAAATCGAGGACAAATACCTAGACGCACCCTGTTTTTTTATAAGAAAATATACAATATATTATGCCAGTTATTTGGAATACAAAGGGGTAGACTTATTTAGTGTACATGCTTCGAATTCCAACAACCCCGATTTCTGTTTTTATCTCATTAAAAGTGGCGCATTCTTGAATATTTTATTTTTAATATAAAAGTATGCTACTTTTCACCCCGATTTTCTTACCAACCGAGGTGAATATGTTTCTCTGATATGTGTATAGCTTTAGCTTGTAGAATTCATTTTCATTTGTCTAAACAACACAAACAGAACCCTAACGAAGATCCTTAAACAACGAGAGCCATAAAAACATACCATCTTTAATACGAAGATGTTATGTGTTTAGGACTCTATTTTCTTCTTCAGAGATCCAAATTATTTTCTTTTACTTCTTCAAAGATCTGGTAAGTCAAACATCACTACTAATATTTTTGTCATATTATTGTTGTTGTTGTTGATGAAGTTGTTGTTGTTGAGAACTGAAACCCTAGAGTTTTTGTTGTTGTTATTGATGATTGATGTTGTTTTTGTTGATATTGTTGTTCTTGTTATTGAGACCCTAGAGGTTATTTATTGACGTTGTTGTTGCTATTGATATTGTTGTTATTTATTGACATTTTTTTTCTTGATGTTGTGTTTGATATTGTTGTTATTTTCTTGTTGTTTTTGTTGTAGATATTGATATAGAGATTATTTTCTTTTTGATTCTTTGTGCAACTCTCATCTTGTTCTGTCTAATTGAGTTTATTATATCTAATGTCAATTATTTGTTTTACTAACCCCTCTTTGAACATATAACCTAGTAAATTGATTTTGGAAATAATCATATGCAAAACTATGTTGTATCTGAAACTTCTATTACACTGATTAATAATTTTCTAGCATTCTGCAACTCATCATTCATCTCACGTTGTTTTATTGTAAAAATCTCTCCAATACTTCTAGTTTTCATTCAACTTTCTTCCATATTTGCTCATTTTTCAAAGCATCAAATTTTATGCTTTCAAGAATGACTTAGTATAAAAGGAAGTGTTGAATAAAGAACTTGAAACATTGGATAGATTTTAATCATAAAACAGCGTGAGAAGAATGATGAGTTGCATGATGCTTCAAAATCATAATCAATGTAAGTTGTTCTTCAAATATAACACAATTGTTCATATAATTATTTTCCTAACCAATTTTTAGAAGTTATATATTCAATATAGAATTTAGTGAAATGAGCAATCCACGTTAGATTTAATAAACTCAAAATTGTCTTATCCTCGGTTTTATGAGATAACCAAGGTGAAAATATGGTATATCCGTCGGTGAAACTACAAAACTGATGGGGCATATGTTTTCTCCATTTCAGAATTTCAAAAAGGTCTCTCTAGGCATCAAACCCATGACCTTTTCATGACGCTCTTCATTACCCCTCCTCTATAGCCGAGGTTAAATGCATTTCACGTCCGAGGTTAAATGTGATTTTTCTAGTAATGATTGTAGATGCGAAATCTAAAAAAAAAAAGGAAGAATATCTTTGGTAATCAATAAGCTAGTTTTAGGATTGTGTATTCTCTTATTTATTCTTTTGGTCTTTACTAATGTTTTCGCTTTAATTGAAAATATCATGAACAACGGGGATGCCATATGATGATTGAAGAAGGAGACTAAGGTTTCTGCTAATCTTGGTCGGGATTCTGAACAAACCCTCAATTTTGAGGTCTTGGCCCCGAAATCATCATAGACAATAACATATATTTGTGCTTCATGCACAGCCACAAAGATAGGTTATAAATCAGGAGAAGAACAAACCATGAAGTATGGTTAGTATTTAGATTAACAAATGGGTTCATTCCATCAGTGTCAAGTCCAAGCCTAAGGTTTCTTGGCGCATGACCAAAATCTTGATACAAAGAATCAATCTTCTTCTATTACAAAGAATTAGATAGATGGCAATTTTTCCATCGCATTTTCTTTCATCTGTATGCTATATAATATTCTTTGCAACATTTACATTAGCAAACACTTTCTTGAACCTTTGAGCTATTGGTAAGTACCATAAAACTTTGGCAGAAGGATGTTTCTTGCTTAAATCGTCATCGTCGTCATCAACACTACTATCCTGCACCTTATAGCGCAACTCCCCATACTTCGGGCATTTGTATAGTTTTTCATACTCTTTCCTATATTATATGAAATCATTACAATATACATGTATATTGGTATAATCCAAATTCATTGGACACAATATCTATTTGGCCTCATAAATACGGTCCGACAACTTAATACCTCATGGAAGCATTTCTTTCAACAATTTAGTAAATTATGTGAAACTTTTATCTGTCCACCCACTTTTTGCCTTCAGATTAAACAGTTTTAACACACTGACAATCATGTAAAATTTGAGCACCTCTTATATGACAACTCTTCCTTGTCACTACACAAGGTATCATACATATGGGTGTTCCTAAAAGAATATTCTCCAATATCATAGATCATATATTCTAGTCGATCATCCTTATCTACATGAACTCCATCTTTATGTGACGTCGCAGTTTGGTTTTTATCCACTTCATCATGTCACATCCATATTGTATAATGTTGACTAATTCCATCACAACATAGGTGATTGACTATTACTTCCTTTTAAAAAAAATATTTTATTATTGTCAACAATTTTTCTTTTCACGAATTCAAGAAATTCAACAACTCCTTTCTCATACACCAGATTTGATCTATTAACTTTTATCCAACTATGTTTTGTAATAATTTCTGAAATTAAAATCAAAATCCTTATAAAAAGAAAGTGTGTCCCTGAGAAAATTGGAAAGGAAATAAAACTGAATAAAAAATAAAACTGCTAGTGCAAATATTCGAAGTGTGTCTCTGAGGGGCGTATCCCTGAAAGATATTTCACCACAGTTGGTACACATGACCGTGGTGAAAATGTATTTAATTTTTAAGTTTAAAATAAAAACCAAAGGAGCATGCAACATTTCACCACAGTTGATTACATCAATCAAAGGATAAATGTGGATTAAAAGTTATGAACAAAGAAAGACGCCTATGGGAATTGATTTTACCACAAATGCTTTATTATCAAAGGTAAAATATTGTTATGAAAGATAAGTCTTATAGTAGTGTTGATTGCAATGAGTTGGTACGAGTCTGGTCTTTATGATGCTCATTGGATTGTTATCCAGAATATCCTTAAGTACTTGAGAAAGACTAAGGACTCATTACTGATATATGGAAGTTAGGAAGTGCTCGGTGTAATTAGATACACCGTTGCCAGCTTCGAGACATATAAAAATGACTTTTGATCACAATATAGTTATGTGTTTTACTTAAATGGTAGTGTTGTGAGCTTGAAAAGTTCAAAGCAGGTACAATTGTTGGTTCTAAAACTAAGGTTGAGTATATTGCTGCCTCAAATGCAGCAAAGTAATTGGTTTGGATCCTGAAATTCATTAGTGAACTTGACATAGTTTCGAGCATTGTGGACACCATTAAATTCTATTGTGATCACAATGGCGCCATTGCATAACAACATAGTACATTTAAAACCAATTTCTCACGTTAAAAATCCAAAGTGGGTTTCTATCCAAGTACATTTAGAAAATAAAAAGGAACTAGACCACTAAACAAAAATGTAATTCATATGATATGCCAAAACGGTATAATACTTAAATATTTGGCCACCTTAAAATTTAGGGTTAAATATGTTTTTAATCCCTATAAATATCTCTTTTTTTATTTTTAGTCCCTATAAAAAAATGACATATTTTGATTCCTACAAAATTTTTATGCATGTAGTTTTAGTCCTTGCTATTTTCTAAAATTTTGAAAACTATTTAACTACCGCTAAACTTTTAAATTTTTGAATAATTTTTTTCATATGTGTTTCGATTACTATAAAATATTTTTTTACCAAATTATATAATTTTTTAAAATGAGAAGAATTAAATATGAATATTTTAAATTTCAACACAATGATAAAAGTAATGAAAATCTCGACTTATAAATCAAATTTTAAGTTCTTTTTTTTTCGAAGAACTTTTTATAACGTTCTAAACATATCTGCAAAATAATCATTCAAAAATACATATTGAATTAACAGTAGGGACTAAAATTACGTGCATAATTATTTTGTAGGTTCCAAAACTCGCTATTTTTTTAATAGGGACCAAAAACTATATTTGGTAATTTTATAGGACCAAAAACATATTTAATCCTAAAATTTATATACTTAATTATTACCTATTTGATTCTATTCAAATAAAGTTACACTAATGAATAGAAAATTACTACTATTACATATTTAATTCTATTCAAACGAGGTTACAGTAATGAATGAGAAATTACTACTAGTACATCACATACATATCTTGTCCAATTCTTACTTACTGGCATTGCATTGCGAATATTTACCATGATTTCAGCTAATGATTCTGCCAATTCTTTAGGAACCAGATTTGGTTCTGATCAATTCAACAAAATCACATTAATAGTGACAATTATATAGTCGATGTTAATCAATGTTGTCAACTGCAGATCACTAAAAGGAAACACAGAATAAAATCGTTACCTTGGGTTTCAGTAAAACCTTCATATTCTATATTCATCGGAAATGAGAAACAATTACAATCGACAGAACTTTCAACTGACTATTTTTATATCATACTCATCAGTATCTTTTCATACTTCATATCACAAGTACCTTTCTCCTTCTCAATTACATGCTGGCTTTTTACTTTCAACAATTTTCATTGGCCGGGTAGGTTTCCCGTCTGACGTCCTCGACTGCTCCCAACATACTTCCTTCAACATCATTTGAAAGTAAAATATCTAACCAAAATGGTCATTACTTGTATTAATTAGAGTTTCATGTGAAGCTGAGAGAAGATGAAACGAAAAGTAATAGAGAAACATATGACTTTGTTATATCATTCCTTGAATACACTAGCATACATGAAGGTTTTTATATAGACACTATGACTCAGCATCTATAAGCTAAGTTGGTAGTTACAATCTACCAATACAGTTACAACAAACAAACTAACTATAGATGAGCTGACACTCATTCATCTCTAACACTCCCCCTCAAATTGAAGGGTGAGAGGAACTACACACCACTTTAAGTTTGCTACGAAGATCTTCAAAAACTGTAGTGCCAAGAGGTTTAGTTAGTGTATCTGCAAGGTGACACCCTACTGGGACATGTTGGATTTTTAGTTTGTCAGCCACCACTCTCTCACGAACGAAGTGAATGTCCAATTCTATATGCTTTGTGCGAGTAAGAAGAACAGGATTGTGTGACAGAAGAACAACACTTAAGTTGTCACATAGTAGAGTTGGTTGATGAATAGGAATTTTGAGTTCAGACAAAAGAGATTCAAGCCAAAGGAGCTCAGATGTGGTATGTGCCAATGCGCGATATTCTGCTTCTGTACTAGACTGTGCAACTAATGTCTGCTTCTTAGAACTCCAAGACACCAAGTTTGGTCCAAAGAATATGCAAGAGCCAGAAGTAGATCTTCTATCATCTGGATCACTTGCCTAGTCAGAATCACTATAGGCACGGAGAGAAAACTTTGAAGATGATAAAGAAGGAGCCAGCATTAAACCATAGTGAATAGTACCACTTAAGTACCTCAGTAACCTTCTAACAGCAATCCAATGAGTATCTAATGGACATGACATGAACTGACAGGCTTTGTTGACACTAAAAGCTATGCCAGGTCTAGTCAAAGTAACATATTGGAGAGCTCAAACCATGGATCTGTATAACTGAGGATCTGAGAAAAGATTAGTGCCATGTTTACTCAACCTGCAGCTGCTTAGCATGGGAGTAGGAACCCCATTGGCATTGGCCATCTTGGCTCTTGTAAGAAGATCTTTAACATATTTGGACTGATTCAAGAACAGAGAACCATTTGAACAAAATTTTACTTCAATGCCAAGAAAATAACTAGGGCGACCCAGTTTCTTAAGAGCAAAGTCATGATGCAGCTTAGTGATGAGTTTGTGTATGAGATCTGTACTAGAGTCAGTGAGACGTATATCATCTACATAAACCCAAGCATATAAAGTAACACCAAGTTTGAAGTAAACAAACAAAGAACTATCAGATTTAGAAGTAACAAAACCAAAGTGTAGAAGAGCCTTAGTAAGTTTCCCATACCAAGCCCTTGGGGCTTGTTTTAAGCCATAGATAGCTTTATGAAGTTTGCATACAAGACTTTTGTCAGAACTCACAAATCCAGTTGGTTAGGTCATATACATTTCATCATGTAGGACTCCATTTAGAAAAGCATTGTTAACATCAATTTGTTGAATATCCCACTGATATGTGATAGCAAGAGTTAGAATGACCCTAATAGTAGTAGGTTTTACCACTGGAGAAAATGTTTCTGTGTAATCAAAACCTTGTTCTTGGTGAAAGCCTTTAGCAACAAGCTTGGCTTTGTACTTAATAATTGAACCATCAGCATTTTCTTTAATCTTAAACACCCACCTGCAACCTACTACTTTTCTGTCAGGGGATAGAGTAGTAAGTGTCCATGTGTTGTTAACTTGAAGAGCATTGAACTCTTCAGTCATGGCCTTAACCTACTCAGGCTTGGTTAGAGCTTGTTTAGCACTAGTAGGTTCGGATTCAGAATGAACAAGAAAGACTTTGGGTTTGGATTTTCCAGTTTTGGTTCTTGTTAACATAGGGTGAGTATTTTCAGGTGGTGGAACAGCAGGTGTACCAGTACCAATGGAAGGAGACTGAGATGACTCATGTATGGGAATGCATGAGGATAATGTGAGTTCATTTGAACTAAATAAGTTATCAGGAATGAACTCTAAGGAAGGGACTCTCTGAGAACTTGGCTGAGAGAAAGGAGAGGGAGCTTTTGTATCAACTGGAAGGGTATTAATAAATGACAGGTCTGTAGAATTATCCTCAGGATAATTGAATACCTCACGTTGAGGTTGTAGTGATTCATTGGATATAGGATGGTATTGAGGAGTTATATCAACATTACTTATGGAAGGAGGACCTACATGAGGACTCACAGGTCTTGACAGATAACTAGTGACAGGAATGGCTAGATGGGGAGTTGTAGCCTACTGTATCTGTTTTGGAGAATTGTCAGACTTCTTTATAGTAGAGGTGACAGACTTGTGACTTTGGACAGGCTGGACAGACCTGTTTTGAGAGTTATTGGACTGGTGCATAATGTCAATATTTTGTCCTTGGGAATATGACTCAGGATCAGGACCTATGTTATTTGAGTGAGACTGATCTAAAGGTTTCTCAGCAGATGCAGCAACTAGATTAGGGCTAGGACCAGTGACATGACCAATAGAGTTACCTAGACAAATAGAACTAGATGTAGAACAAGGCATAGATATGGGACAAGGCATATTGCCAAGATGTGGAGTATCTGTAGCAGAACTCTTGGAGACATTAGAAAATAGGTGAGGGAAAGGAAATCTGTTTTCATTGAAAGTGACATCCTTAGAGATGTACACTCTGCCATCTTGGTTCAAGCACCTAAAACCTTTGTGCTGAGGAGAAGGACCAAGGTAGACACATTCTTGACTCCTCATTTGCAATTTACGTTGATTATAAGGTCTAATGAGAGGGAAACATGAGCAACCAAACACTTTCATGAGAGAATAATCCGGGGCCCTACCATACAGAGCATGAAATGGAGAATGAAAGGTTTGTAAAGCAAATGTGGGAATTCTATTGATGATGTACACAGAAGTAGAGAAACTGTAATCCCAGTAATCAATAGGTATTGAAGCATGAGTTAGTAACGTGAGGCCCATTTCAACAATTTGCCTATGTTTCCTTTCTACTGTCCCATTTTGATGGGAGGTATGAGGGCAAGTTAGTCTATGAATGATCCCTAATTCTGTCAGGTACTTGGTAAAGGGCCTGAACTCTCCTCCAAAATCGGACTGTACATATTATATTTGGACATTAAATTGTGTCTGAACAAAGTTTGAGAAGAGTTTAAAGGCATGCAGAACCTCAGACTCCTACTTGAGGATATACAACCAAGTGTACCTAGTGTGGCCGTCTACAAAGGCTATATAATACCTATAACCAGAACTGGAAGTATTTCGGGAAGGTCCCCACAAATCAGTATAGATCATGTCAAAAGGCTTAGAATATATTGTTGTAGTTAAAGGAGCATACAATCTATGTGCTTTGCCAAGACTACAAGAAGTACATAAAGACTGTTTATTTGTATTAGCAAAGGGAATATTACACATTTTTAGAATAGAAGCTACAGATTTACAATTGGCATGGCCAAGCTTGTAATTCCATAATGTGCTAGTATCACAATTAACTATTCTATGAGAATGAGAATTAGAAACAACATAGCTTTGAGCACAAGTGAAAGAAGTAGATTTGTTGATATGATTGTGAGACATTTTGAGTTTGACAGGCAGCCGAGGGAAGCAATACAAGCCACTAGTATCTAGAACTCCCTCAACAATGATTTGGTTAGAAGCTTGTGATTTAATATAACACTTATCAGGTAGGAACTCAAAAGTAACATTATTATCACTAGAAAACTTAGAAACAAATAGTAGATTTCTAGTAATGGAAGGAACAAGAAGAACATTAGCTAGGGTGAGAGCACAAGATGAGTTTATAGGTGAGTAAAGTTGTGAGGACCCTATAGCTTGTATATCTAGTGTTTGACCATTACCTACATAGACTTTATTGGTTCCTACATAAGGCTTTATATTTTTCAGAATGAAGGCATAAGGTGTTAAGTGATGAGATGCACCTGAGTCAGCAAACCAAGCCTGAGATTCAAGTTTAGATGGTAAATTGTATTCCTGAGTGTATGTTGAAGGCCTGTTTGTAGTAGATATCGTTGCCACAGTTTGAGAATTCTGAGACGCTTCAGTGCTAGCTTCCTGTTTGTGAGAATTGGTGTTATTGTTGTTGTTTGCGATGTTTGAAGCATTACTTGAGGTGGAAGGCATAAAATTCTCATCAAATCTATGCCAGCAGGTTGTAACCTCATGTCCATATTTGCCATAGAGTTGGCAAGTTGGACGATTGCCTGATGTATACCTGCCTCGACCTCTGCTTCGACCACGATTAAATCTGCCACGACCACGACTTGCAAAATATGCTCCTCTAGAGTTGTTGAGGTCTTGATTTGTATGCGCCACATTAGCTGCAACAGTGGTAGCTGCTAGTTCTTCACAAAACTTGTCTAATTGTGCTTCTTGCACATAGAGTAAGGCTTCCACATCACAAAGATTAGGAGGTGAAGGACACCCATACATATGCATAACAAATGAATTGTACTCTTCAGGCAAACCTTGCAAAATAGAATCCACTTGATCCTTCTCAGAGATTGAGTCACCAACAGCCAAGAGTGAGTTTGCTATAGCCTTGATTCCCAGAACATACTCAGTAATCGACTTAGTACCCTTCTTGGTAGATTTGAGTTCAACTCTTAGCTGTCTAACCCTATCTTTCATCTGTGCATTAAAGAATTGATGAATCTTGTCCCATACCTCATAGGAATGTTTGCACGCAAGAACTCTTGGTAACACGGATTCAGAGATGGTGAACAAAAACCAGATAAAAAGAGCTTGATCTTGCACAATCCAAGATTCATAATCTTCCGAAATCAAACCTGTAATCCGATCTTGATCTGACTTGAACTTCTGCGGGATCTGAGGATTCACCATAAACCTATGCATTTTCTGAGAAAGAATCACACCTTCAACCTGTTGATTCCAAAGGAGGTAGTTGTTTTCCTGCAATTTAATCGAGAGCTTTGGTCCAAATGAATTCGCAGACTTGGACGCAGCAAAACCACTGAACGTTTCTTGAGATTGGGCATGATTTTTTACTACAGATGCTTGATTATCTTCTGACGCCATGGTTGCAAAGGAAGCAAGATCTTGACGACGGAAAGCTGAAGCAGAACACACGGGAAAAAGACGGAGCAACATAGATTGAGCGGAATAGCGCGGAAGATCGTCACGCGAATGATACCATATTAGAGTTTCATGTGAAACATCTTTCACTTGGTGAAGATGTGTGTGGCAGTTTGTGAATTGAGCTTCACTCTGTGAAGCTGAGAGAAGATGAAACGAAAAGTAATAGAGAAAGAGATAACTTTGTTATATCATTCCTTGAATACACTAGCATACATGAAGGTTTTTATATAGACACTATGACTCAGCATCTATAAGTTGAGTTGGTAGTTACATTCTACCAATACAGTTACAACAAACTAACTAACTATAGATGAACTGGCACTCATTCATCTCTAACAACTTGAAAGTAACATGCAAAGTTTATATATCCATCAAGATGAGACTGATGCTTGGATATAATAAAAAACTAAGATCCATTGGTGTTTGGACCACTATTAGCCATAGAAATTAAGAACACTAGGTCTATCATGTTTAAGTTTAATCATAAAAAACTGAGTTTATTCAAATGATTAATCATAAAGAATAACCATCTTTTATGTTTCATATGTTAAATATTTCAGATATTAAATTTGGTAAATAACAGATAAAATAAATAAATTAACATACCATTAATTCCCCTTGCAAAATCAACACCCTGTTACGACGTAACAAAAATAGGTGTTATAAGGTGTTGAAACAATTCATTATAAAATCCAAAATAAATTTGACAGAAATATGGTAAAAGGAGAAGGGTGACTTCCAAAATTCTGTCAACATTGTCTCTTCTACACCAATTTATGTAGGAGTGTGCATGGTTGGTTATTTTTGAAAACCAAAGCATAACCATTTTTAAACCAGTTAAATGGTTTGAATTCATAACAAAAACCACATTTCAATCAAAACTGGTTATAAAACGGATTATAAATTTGGTTATGGTTATATAACCGGTTTTAAACTGGTTATTATTTCTTTTTTCAAAAAATTATTATTTTTTTAAATAATAATAATTTTTTCCAAAAAATAAAAAAAAACAAATTTTTTCCAAAAAATTTAATTTTTTATTCAATTATTTTTACTAATCAAGAAATGATTGATTTTACATTCTACACTCACTTGACTTCAATCACACACTAATTTTTATTTTTTAGTAAGAAATACGGTAAAATATTACTTACACACTAACAAAATAGAATAAAATACTCCTTCCACTTCGTAGATATGTTTTTTTCACTTTCAATTCTATTGCGCCGCAAACTGAGCGCTACATCCGTCAACGGCTTGTTCGATTCGTCTGCTACGGTCGAAGGAGAGAGTTCTGATGAAGAGTTAGTCAAGGATTCTAGTTCCGACGACTCTATCAGCAGCGATCAAAATATTGACGCTAGTCCTGATCAAAACCGAGTCAATGATAATTTTGTAATCCAATTTACATACCATCCCTCTGTTTCCGCTCATCGGAGAATCAAGGAGAGTCCTCTCAGCTCCGATTACATTTGCCGTCAGGTTCTCGCTGTTACTTTAAATTCGTATATATTGACTCGTTTAATTGATTAGTTAAAAAGACGTTACATTAGATTTTATTTTTAAATTTAATTAGTTTAGAATTTGGCATGAGTTATAAAATTGAAATGAAAATAAGTTATTGAGTGATTACAGCAAAATCAAACTGCTTTGCATTCTGTTCTAATTAGACTTATTTTATATTTAGAAGATGGAATGTGAAAACATTAGAAAGTGTGTGCAAACACTCCCTCAGTGTTTCATTGTAGGTCCCTTTATCAATTTCAAATCTATAAAAAAATTTAGTTAATTTTATTCATGATATAAATTAAAATGATTTTAAAAAATTAAAAGAATGAGAAAAAAATATTAATAGTAAGACAAGAATTTATTTGCAAAGTGAATATATAATTAAAGTTCACCGGTAATGTTAATTGTTAGGTAATTTTTTTCCAAACTGTTAATAGTGTAAGAGTTTAACTGCCAGACTTTTAAAAGACTATCAATTAATGTTTTGAATTGAATAGAATGGCAGAGATTCTATTAAAAAATAAAAATAATGATGAGTAAAAAAAGAAATTATAATTAATATAAACTAAATTAAAAATATTAAAAATTCATAATAAAATATTATGAAAATTTTAATTTTATTTCACAAATATTAATTATAAAAAAAATAATATTTTTTTTCAAAAAAAGTTAATTTTGTATTCGACAAAAAAATTAAATTGAAACATTTGAATTTTGGATAATAACCGGATCCGAAAATAAAATATGGTTGGATAACCAACCATTAATAGTTTTTTTTTTTTTTTAATAGGCAAATATATATATTGATAGAGAGCACAAACAGTGCTCAAAACAAACATACAATCAATTCAACGTGAGATATTCCATAGGATTTCTCCACCAATTATAAAAAAACAACACCGATTTACTTCTCGTACCTATTACTAACCAATTCCACGCAGTAACTTTAATATGATTACACGTATCTTCTAAATTCAGACCGGCATTATTGAAGATCACGTTGTTCCTCCGAGTCCACAAACACCAACAAGTGGCCAGCCACACCAACATCCTCTTATTGATTGACCAATCATTAATAGTTAAACTGGTTAATAACCATTTAATTATATCCGGATATTTTAAATGGATTTGGATTTGGTTATGGATTTGAATCCCATAACCGGATATTTTGCACACCCCTACTCAAAGGTGACAAACGTAGCTTAGTAGGCATTTTTTATTCTGATTTTGCAGGATGCAAATCAAATAGGAAGAGTTATAGTGGTACTTGTCACTTATTTGAAATTGTTTGATTTTTTTGGCATAGCAAGAAGTAACACCCCAAATTCGATTAATTAATTTAATTGAATTATTTAGAATTATTTGATTAATATATTGGTATATATAAATTATTGTTGTGTGATTGTGGGGGTAAGTATCCTTGAAATATAGGTATAAAGAAGTAAGAGGGTGGTTGAATGGTTTAGAAGTTATTCAAATTTTAATTAATTATTAGAATAAACTATATTTTATTGAATTTATTATTTAATTCGTAAAATAATGAAATTGGGTCATTGGTGAGAATTGCAGTAAATAAGTGGTAAAAATAGAGAGGCTTGCAATGAGTTTGGCAAAATTCATAATTTAGCAAAGTGTTGGGGGAGTACATATTCTAAAAATAGGGAAAGAGATAGGTTTTTAGAGAAACATCAGATACATAGAAAAGAGGAAAAACAGGAGATGATGAGCATGCTAGGAAATTGGAGAGGGAACTCATAGAAATTGTACAATTCATCATCAATTGCTAAAAATCTAAGGTAAGGGGAAGAAAAGGGCTATCAATTCAGGTGTTTTGAATGATGACGTAAAATGAGAGGTCCTTACTCTCTTTAGGTAAATTAGGATGTGATTGATTCTAAATTTTCTATGAAGTTTTGATGTTGTTGGCTGTTTTAATGATGAATTTTGTGTGTCTATATGTGTACTATTTTCTGTTTTGAGATGTTAATGTTTTCCACCATATTTGAGGGTTTGGAAGGTTTGGAGTAAACATGGTTATGGGTAGCAAATTTCCTTTGTATCAAAGGTAGAGGTAGTATACCTTAGCTTTATGTATTTCTTTTAATTGGCCTTATATGTGAACAATTGTTCATTAATATATGATGAATATTTTTGTTCTTAATGATCCATTCTTGTTTTGTAAAACTCTAGACATAAATTTTATGAAACTTGACCTAAAATATTCATCTATCAATTCATAGATTGGAGAGATCGGTTTGTGGTTGATATTTGCTTTGTGTTGAACTTAAAGCTTACTATATTGGTTGTTATATGGAGAAATCGTGTTGCGATGAATATAGTATTTCTCACGACACCGCTCTAAACATAGACGGTATTGAGAGAATACATGATGATATTAATCGGATCCGACTTCATATGCAAGATTAAGAGAATATGTATTAGTTAGGGTAGATGAAAACCACTTTTGATATACTTTGTTAATCAAACAAATTTAGAATTTAAAGCTTGTCTAATAAATCGTGACAATTTATGAAACAAACTTTGAAAACCCTTTTCTTGAAACAGTAAACTATTGAACGACAAACATCCCATATCAGAAAAATCCATGTGGAGATGATAACAACCCCCCTTTAACTACGATAAGAAATAAATGGCACCGTTGTCGGGGATTGTTGTTTGATATTACTAGCATTGCAATAGTTTATTAATTTTAAGATCTTTGTATTGTGATCTCTTACCTCTGTTTATTTTTCTTGTGCTATTTGATTTGTTTGGTTAAGTGTGCAGATTCTGTTTATGCGAGGGAGTGGACCTGCGGACCAACTTCTTTTTGATCTTGGGATTGAAAGAACAGCGCGTATGCTCAATAGCAGAACTAAGCGGACAAAGCAACTTGCCAAAGAAAGACGAGAGCGCAGAGAAACTTATTCATCTACATCTATTATTACTCCAAACATGGAAGGTCCACCACCACCACCTCCTGCTTCAACCCAATGTGTTACAGTCCAAGACACAACGCTAAGTTCGCACGTAATACCAACAACGGAAGGCATTCTGAGATGAAGACGGGAATCCTAGCTCTTTTATATTTAAATCCCTTTGCGAGGATAGACCATGAGGATTCCTTTACACATCTCACGAAGTTTTACGAGATAGTGGGTGCAACTGGAGCACCAGAAGTCGAAGAGGGATCTTTGTTCAAAAGGCTATTCCCACATTCCTTAATTGGGAAGCCGAAGGAGTGGTATCTTGACCAATCTACTCTTGTGATGACAGATTGGAATGTATTGAAGGAGAAGTTTCTTGAATGATTCTTCCCTCACAATCGGTCTATGGAGGCCAAGACAGCGATTTTGGTATTTGTGCAAGGAGGAAGCTAATATCTCAACGAAGCGTGGGAGATATTCAAATATATGTTGAGAAAGTGTAAAGGCCATGGTTTTGATGACTTGAATCAAGTGCATATATTCCGTAACGGACTTCAACCCGTTCATAAAACTCTTTTGGAAGCTACGGCGGGTGGTTCTCTAATGGCAAAAAGCGCAGAAGATGCAATTGCCATCGTTGATAGGATGTCACTAAATGATCATCAAGGTCAACACAACCGTGGTACTTAAAGAAAGTCGGGAATTATCGAGTTGGGAACGAATGATGCAATTCTTGCGCAAAACAAATGGCTTTCACAATAAGTGGAGTTATTGACACAATTAATATCAAAGCTTCCACAACAAATTAAAGAGATGCAAGAAGTTCCCAATAAAGCTCAACAAATTGCAAGTTGTGAATTGTGCAAAGGTGATCATACTACCAGATATTGTCCACAACCACTACAAGAAAATCACATTTTAGCATAAAAAATATAGCGTCAGCCCCGACACCGACGCTGGTAGCGTTACTGACGTGTCTCCAAAGGCCGACGCTAATAGTGTGAAAGCATTTCTTTTTTTTAATTATTTCTTTCGCAGTAGCGTCGGCTAAAACCGACGCTATTAACACGTGATTAAATGTATATTTTAAGTAATTATTTTATTTTAATTAATAGAAGCGGATCACTAAGAAAATTTCTTGTTCATTTTGGTTGCGTCGGTTAGAGCCGACGCTAATTTTAGCGGAAAAAAATCCATTTCCCCCCATAAATTTTGTTTGCCTCCATTTTTTACTTGTATTAAAAAATTATTTATTTATAATAGTAGCGGCGGCCACAGGCGACGCTATTTTTGGTACGAAAAAATTTCCTTCCCCCCTTAATTTTGTTTGCCTCCTTTTTTATTATAATAAAAAATAATTATTTGTAGCGGCGGCCACAACCATATACACGGCCTCTAATGATAGGCTAAAAAACTCAATCGACCCGCACATCCAGATGAGATTTTCATTGCCACCCATTAAAAGAAGAATGGGGAGTGGGTTGACGCTCGTGCAGCGGCAACACATGTAAGTTAACATTTTATTATTCAGAATTAGATTGAGTACTATTATTATTCCACCCAAATTTCCATATGCTTCGGATGTAAAGTCTTGAGTATACGGTTTACTTAGTACTTAGAGTCTCAAATTTGTATTGTCAATATATAGGGATTTCAATAATTGGGGATGTGAAATATGAAGTTGTTTATGAATGGGTGAACCAGGCATTGTCGAATAGTACTAATATAGACACTGTACATGTCAAAAGGTAGTTGCAGATTGTTCATATATGTATGTCATAGATGATTTTAAGGTTCTTGTTGTCTGTGTTTGTGTCAAGAATAACTCTGTCTCTGTTGTTCACATACCCTAGTTAGTTTCACCCTAATCATTCCAAAATCCTTCTATCACAAAACATAATAACTACAAGCCGTACTGCAATCATGGCCTTAACTTATTGGCCTTAATTCCAAAATCCTTCTAATATTTTTGTTCTGAATGTTATTTTCATTGGTTTTGGAACCTTTAAGTAGGGAGGGACATCTTCAAATTCAAAATTACATAAATGTTAACTGCATAGGGTGGGTTTTTAAGACAAAATCCAAAATTTTGTGATATTGTGAAATTGGTAGAATGTTAATTGCAACCAAGACACCGTTACCTTAATTCTATGTCTTTTATTTCTGTTTTATTCTGACTTATCTAGGTTATTGTTTACAATGGTAGTTCATATGTGAGTACATTTTCGGCGTGCTGGACAATTTCAGTAGGAATGTTTCTTTGTAGGGTGGCTTTATTTGTGAAGAAAAAAAAGCAACTAATGTTAAATCTAATTTGCGAAAACTACTATGTAAATCTAGCGTTTTTCGTAGCTGTTGCACGGTGCTCCAACTGTGGCTTAGGAATTTCAGGAATTGCAGGAATCTTCGGTACATCAGGGATTGGGATACCTAAGTTTGGAACTGCTTCCAATTGTGGTTCTGTTGGTAATGTAGGTAGTGTTGGAAGAGTAGGAAGTGTTGGCAGAGTGGGTATTGGTAGATTTGGCAATCCATCTTTGGAAAGTCATATATGTATGTCATAGATGATTTTAAGGTTCTTGTTGTCTGTGTTTGTGTCAAGAATAGCTTTGTCTCTGTTGTTCACATACCATAGTTAGTTTCACCCTAATCATTCCAAAATCCTTAACAAAACATAATAACTACAAGCTGTACTGCAATCATGGCCTTTACTCATTGGCCTTAATTCCAAAATCCTTCTAATATTTTTGTTCTGAATGTTATTTTCATTGGTTTTAGAACTGATTTTAGATAGCTTTTAAGTTGGGAGGGACATCTTCAAATTCAGAATTACATAAATGGTAACTGCATAGGGTGGGTTTTTAAGACAAAATCCAAAATTTTGTGATATTGTGAAATTAGTAGAATGTTAATTGCAACCAAGACACCGTTACCTTAATTCTAGGTCTTTTATTTATGTTTTATTTTGACTTTTCTAGGTTATTGTTTACAATGGTAGTCCATATGTGAGTACATTTTCGGCATGCTGGACATCTCTATCGTCAGAAACTTCACCAAACCTCATTAATTTGACTTGAATTCCACTTGACAAAACAATAGTATAACAATAATATTTAAAAAAAAGCACAACATTCCATTTCCTAGTTAGTTACAACAATAAACAAGAATGGATTAGAGGAGAAACTCTTGTTGAATATGGAGGTATAGTATTAGTAGCTATAGGTTCACCACGTGATGCTGGAATTAAGGACTGGCTTCAAAAGCTGACACTCATTGAGAAAAAAAAGGAGTTTGCAGAAGAATTTAATGGCTGGTTTTGACTGTAACATAATAACATAACATACAACATTCAATTTTGTTTCATCAATCAACAACATTTTGCTTTTCATACATGTCTTCGTAAATCTTAACCAACGATACTTGAAGATTTTTGTTTATTTAGTTTGTGTTACATTATATATAATATATTAACATTGGTTAAATAATGTGTATCGGAAAAATTCTGCAGTAGTTTGACACAAGTTGGTGATGAAGTGGAAGGATCAACAAGAATACAAATTTGGAAAGAAGCTGCAGGGGTAAAACACGGGGGCGGTGTTATGGAACTGGATAATTGGCACGTAACATAAGATATGGAGTAAACTTCTTGACACAGGTATCAATTACAAACCCACATAGAGAAGCAGATAACCAGGCCATTAAGGCTAATGCGCGGACATACGAATTGGCAAAGAAATTTGATGAATTGTCAAAGAAATTTGATATGTTGCATTCTCTTCAGGCGGTTCCTTCTAGTGCTCCTGCGAGTGGTCATCCTGATTATAACGATTCGGTACGTTCTATTTTTCTCTGAGGTTGTTAGGTTTTTTTAATGGATTTGCAACATCTTAAGTTTCGAAGAAAATAGGTCACCTATATTCTAAATGATGGAAAAATTAAAGTGGCCATTGAGATAGGAGAATACACAATGTAGGTATTTTTGGATAGGATATGGTGTTTGTTGACAATGTACACATTTGAGCTTTTGAGCACATTTTGCTAGAATTACAAGATGTAAGATTCACTTAATTTCACTTGCGGAAAAGTTCCTAGAACTGCGTATGCTTTTAGTAGTAGTTTTGTAGATTCGAAGCTTTTGTTCGTTTCTTACCAGAATATTGTTTCGAATTTACTCTATAAGTAGTAGCTGCTAACATTGAGTGCAGTACTTTTGTTCTGTAATTGTTAGTTACTAGTTTTTTTATATGAACTGCACTGACCAATGGGTAATAATAATAATGAGTAGATTCATGACTATAATTCTTCCTTTAATCATTAGGTTTTAAATTGTTCATGAAAAGTTGAAAACATTGTTTGGCTGTGTTCATATTGCTCGCACTGTGATCCCAATCTCACTGCCTCCAACAGCTTCTCTACCAGTGCCTCCTTTTTTTCAATCTGGAGTAGGGCTAAATGGATTTGGATTTTGGTGTTGTCCTTGATCAATCTCACTTTCTGGATTTGTGGCATTTATTCTCTTGATTAATGACATTTCATTAGTGATGACCATGTGAATTTAATGAAGATTATAGGACAAAATTCTTCAGTTAAGTGACATGACTAGGTCTTGTTGAAGAAGGTAGCTAAGCATAATTAACCAATCCTTGCTTGGAAGTTACAGTATGCCTGTGCTATCGGCCAAGGAACAACTCGTACTAAAGTTCAACTCAAAGCATAGGCTAGTGTATGTGATGACCCTATAGAGCTTAAAAATTATAAGCTCAATTAATTTTTTAAGCCGGAACTCTACCACACCTGCTGCTACTATTTGATACATAATTTTTGTTTATGAGCAGTCATTTATTGCTTTATTGAAACAAACAAAAGTACAAGAGCATAATATTGAAGCATACATGGATTTTATAGAGTATAGAATGGTCCCTGAAACTTAAGATTTAACAATACATTGTGATTGTATTGATTATGCAAATGTCATTTGTGTTAGCTTAGTTCTAGTTTTTGTTAGCTATATGTTTATTTTAATCATCAACATTTACTTGGTACTATCATTATGTGTCTTATTATTTATTTTGAATTTTTATGTGTCTGACTCGTGACTATTTATTTTGGATGTTGCAGGAGGAGGACGATTATGAGGATGATGATGAGGAAGTTGATGTTGGTTATCATGATTAGTACGTAGATCGTTTAAGAGATTATCAATATTTTAGAACTCATTAGTATTTTGATGTTGGTGTATTTTGGAACTCATTAGTATTTTGATGTTGGTGTATTGAGATTATGTATTTTTAAGTAAATTTGTTTTGGATCACCTGAATTGTGGATTGATGAATCTTTTTTGAAATGCCATTGGTCTGTTGGAGTTATTAGCTACGAAGTTTGCTATGAATCCATGCATTAAGTTTGACGATTGGGAAAACTCTGTTGGATTGAATTAATAATAAACAGGGTTTGATCATAACAGGTTACTATCAACCAAATCATGTTTCTAAGAGTCATTGTGGGTTGTTTGAGTGGTTCACTGCTCCAGTCGATTGTATAAAGCGGAGGTTTTGATCAGAACAGGTTACAATCAACCAAATCAAAACTCTGACGATTAAATCTAGTCGTCTCGGCCACGACACCGACGCTACGATAATATAATCTACTGACTAAATCTACTAGTGGTGGCCACGAGGCCGACGCTACTGTAATATATTAAGCTGTCTAAATCTACTAGTGGCGGCCACGTGGCCGACGCTATAATAAAATAATCTGCTGTCTAAATCTACTAGTGGCGGCCACGAGGCCGACGCTACTATAATATAATATGTTGTCTAAATCTACTAGTAGCGGCCACGAGGCCGACGCTACTGTAATATAATATGATGTCTAAATCTACTAGTGGCGGCCACGTGGCCGACGCTACTGTAATATAATATGCTGTCTAAATCTACTAGTGGCGGTCAACTGGCTGACGCTAGTTATTGACGTGGACAAAACTTTGATGACAACCAACTAAATCAAAAAATGACACCTGGTGTAGTACCCTAAATTTTGACCATTGGTTTTGGATTTTTTTGTAGGGAGTGCCATTTTGGGCATTGGGGGTTTGATTAGTAATTTTTGGACTCATTTTGGGATATAGTTCTATTTGAGGTTTTTAGTGAATTTTTCTTAGATCATAATGTTTTAGTGGTTAGTACTAATTTATTTTCGAATTTTTGTTTTATTTATTTAAAAATAGATAATTAGGTTTATTTATTTAATTTTATTAGGAATGTTGTTTTGAAATTAATGTCATTCTATTTTTTATAGAAATTAGATTTTTATTTTTAAATTAATTAGGAATTGTGGTTTTATTAATAATTAAGGTTATTATAGTTTTTTTTTTAAATTAGATTTTCTAGGATAATTAGGTTGTTATTTTTGGAATTTTAGATTAATTAGAGATAATTAGGTGTATTTAGATTAATAGTCTTAGTTTTTAGAATTTTGGTTTAATTATAATAAAAAGGATATTTTGGGTTTTTTTTTATTTATTATCTCAGATTTTTATTAGTTGGTAAATTAATTAGAAAAGGATTAATTTTTTAATTTAGTTTAAGTTTTATTAATATCTTTTTATTAATTAGTTTTATTAATTATTAAAATATAGATTTTTTTAATTAGGGGTTTAGCCCTGATAATTAGGGTTCTATGTTACTTAATTATTATTTATTATTGTTTTACGGTTTTTTTTATTTATTTGTTATTAATGTTGTGGAAGATTTTTAGTCACGATATGTCTTTTTTTTTATTATTTTATTTGTTTTTTTATTTATTAATTATTGGGTCAAATTGTTGACCATGTACAGTGGGCACCTTCTTCCTCTCAAACCCTAATTTTGCGGCTATGATCTGGAAATGGGATATACCAAAAACCCATCAATCCAAAATTGAAACCAAATCAAATCAATTTCATTAATTTTTTGAATCAAAATGTACACAGATCAAATCAATTACAAATCCTAAATCTAAACCTGATCAAAACAAATCAAATTACAGAAGATTACATCAAAAATTTCTAAACTTAATCTAATCAAATTAATTCCTAAACCTAATTTCTAAACTATATAAACTAAGGGTTGAATCCAGAAAAGGGGACGAAAAAAAACCCTAAGAAAAAATCTGCAGCTGCGCAAACCCCACCCTTTCCGAAAAGATCTAACATTGTAGAAAGTTAGGGTTCAACACTCGAACCCTAATTCTTCTGAGCTCAGCCTCCAATTATCCTTACCTGCGAACAAAGAAAGGGAGAGAGGATTAGAGGAGGAAAAGAAAAAAAAACAACCAAAATATTACGAAAAGAATCGCGGCAACGGACGGTAACCCCACTTAGCTTTTATCTTTGATGTCTGATTTGAATCGCTTGCATGTTTGGTTTGCTATGAGGTTCTGGGAATTTGAGGGTTAGGGTTCTTGTGAACTAGGGTTAGGGTTCTTGCTTGGAACCCTAGGGTTCATCCAGGATACTTAGGGTTCGTAGGGTTCAAGGGTAAAACTGGGTTTGGGTTGAATATCAGGTTAGGGTTCCTAGGGTTCTTCACGAACCCTAGAGAACTGGGTTGATTTCTGGGTTATATGGGGTTTAGGGTTCATGGACTTTGAAGTTTCCGGTTGAATACCAACTGGAAATCTGGGTTGGCCGGTGGTTCTGCGGGATTTGATGGTGGTCGGAGAGGTTGTGGGGTGGTGGCCGGAAGAAAAAAGATAGAGAGAGGCGAGAGCAAAAGAGAGAGTATAGTGAGAGGGAGAAGATTAGAGAGAGAAAGAAAAATGGAAATGAGGATTTTCTGAAGGATTGGGATTTAAATATTCCCTCACTGGCGCTATAGATCCTCCACACGTGGCTTCTTGCTGGCCACAGGATCATTTGACCGTTGTAGTTCTGTAGGGGGAGGAGCACTGTGTCCTCTCAGTTGACTTGGCGTAATAGCTGTTGATTCACATTACTTGAACTGGTAATCATAATTAACGGATCAGGAATCTAAGCATTTGGAACCGTCTGATCTCCATCAGACGTCGTACATGAGTCAACCGTTGACTCTACCTTAGGGTTGTTTTTTTTGTTTTTTTCTTTCTCTGTTGGGCTTAAGACAATGAGCCTAATGCCCAATTTCTATATGCGCCCCCACTTGGGGCCCTTTGCTGGTTTCAAAAGGGGGATGTACCCCCTGGTTTTTTATTTTTATTTTAATTAATTAAATTATATTTTATTTAGGATTTTTGGAGATTTTAAAAAAATATGGAATAAATTAGGGGTTTAGGGATTTATTTAGGGATTTTTGTTTTTTATTTTTGGATTTTATTTTGTCAAATTTATTTTTATTTACTTTATTGAAAAAATCACAATTGAATCAATTCCTTGATTTAAAGTGGTAATAAAAAAAATACTTTTTTTATTTGTCAATTTAGAATTTTTTGTTCTTTTTATTATTATTTAATGAAAATTATTAATTTTTAGTTAGATGTGTGGTAATTAAGTGTTCTGTTATATAACTCATGAAATAAAATTTTATAAAGAATTTGTTTTTTTAGGAAAATTGTTTTAAAGGGATTAGGATAAAAAAATAATAAATTATTTTTGGGATAATTACCTTAGGGGATTTATTTGGAACTTGAACTTTATTTTGGATTAATTTTGTTTTTTTGTCATATTAAATTGTTGAATCTTTTGTTTAAATTCTTTTTTTGTAAAAATTAGAATTTGGTTTTTAAAGGTATGTTTAAGGTTTTTTAAGGGATTTACATAAAGGGATAAAACTCTTGGTCCGAGAGCCTAAATAAAGCATAGGATAAGGGATTTGGATTTAGGAATAGAACTCTTGATATCCGAGATTATAAACAAAAGGATTAAGGGATAACGCTCTTGGTCTGAGAGCCTAAATAAGGGATGGGATATGGATTTTTGGGATAAAACTCTTCCTCCGAGAGTATAAACAATGGACAAAGGGATTTAGGGATAGGATTTGGGATTTAGGAACGGGATTAGGGGGTAGGAATAGGGGAGGTGAACTACGGTTACTCTGATCCTTCATTTTGAGGGTACGTAGGCATAGGGTTGCAAACCAACCCTAGCGAGTATAATTAGGAAAAAACTTAGGTTTTTTTTTCATTTAGACAAACAAACATACCCTAAACTCAAAGGTGGATCCCATTGAGTACAATGGAAGTGAAGGGTACCTAACACATTCCCTTCACTTAAATGACTCCTGAACAGTAGGAATCTCTACCTTAGGATAAGGATATTTAGGTTTATCATTATTTTCCTTAAAAAATATGGTGGCGACTCGAACATTTTTGCCGGCCGCGACAGCTAGCGACTTCACTGGGGATTCCTTCCTAGCGAGAGTCAATCCTAGCCTTAGGATTTAGGGTTTTGTTTGTCTTGGATGTTTATTTTTTTGGTTTTTTATTTTATTGTGAATTATTTATTTTTATATCATATATTTATTTATTTAACATTTTGCTTTATTTTGTTATCATGCAAGGGATTGGGGCAATAAAAAAAAGGAGTGAAGCTAAAACCCAAAGCTTGTAACCCTAGAACCTAAAGTGGAACGGAAATGTTTTTGCGGGGGATGCAACGTCCCCTAAATGCATTGATGTCACACTCCGAGTAGATCCTTCCAAAGTCGTCCTTACGAAAGGGCTTGCCCCTCTCGTAGTGGAATGATTTGGATGTGGTCCGTGACTCTGAGAACCTTAACCTACCCCACACCAATCATGGACCTTATGTATTCAACCCTCAAGGGTTGTTACTAGGGTCCTATCCCAAATGGGACTTATCCCGAAGGATTACTGTAGGAAGGCTTGCTCCTTCTCATGGTAAAACAAGGGTATAGTCTAAACATTTTGGGGGTCGTTATGCTGGCCAAATTTAGGTAACCTTCCTGTAAGGGGATTGGGTAGTCTTAACTTAGACCCATCCTGTTCTTGGGAAGCCCGCCTTACTAGGGCCATGCTTACACTTTACCTTTACCCTAATCAAGACCTCATGTGCATTCATCATCCTCATAAATTTTTCTTTTTTTGTATTCATAGGAATCTTAAAATTTTACAAAAAAAAAGGGATTAAATCAAAGGACAATGGAAGTTGGAAAAAAGAGAACTCTCCCCATTAGAGTAAGGATATCAGATATAAAAAGCCTAAAGACTTATGCTGCTGAATTACCCAAGAAAAGAAGGAAACCTATACTTCGTAGGTATGGAGATATATTGGACTTGGTTCTATTTCCTATGCAAGAGGAGGGTCTAACTGCCTTGGCCCAATTTTACGATCCCGAGTTAAGGTGTTTCCAATTCAAGGACTTCCAAATAGCACCTACTTTAGAAGAGGTTCGAAAGATATTGGATTTCCCCAAAAACAATAAAGGTCCATTCAAAACATTGGGGTATAGACCTTCATTGAAAGAGATGGCAAGCTGTTCGTATATTCGTGAAGAGGACCTACAAGCTCATTGGAAAACTAAAGATGACTTCGAAGGGTTCCCTAAATGGTTCTTAGAGAGTAAAGCTAGTCACTTCGCGGCTTGCAAAAATTGGGTAGCCCTAGACACTGTCATGATATTACTTATCTTTGGGTTGGTCCTATTCCCAAGTATTCCGAACTTCATAGACATCACCGCTGTCAACCTATTTCTGGCTGTTACCCTTGGAGAGGAGGACCCTTCAACAACTCTCTTGGCAGATATATACTTCACTCTCCATTGTAGGTTTGATAAAAAGGGAGGGACTATGCTATGTTGTCCTCAGCTATTATACAAGTGGTTGTTTTCCCATCTAGTGAAGGACATAAGGGACATGAGACAAATGAATGCCTATGAGTGGTCCCAATATCAAGTATCCCGTGTTGGTAAGGACATCCTATGGTTTCCTCAAATAATCCAAAGGGATGATGTGATCTTGAGTTGTGGGAACTTTCCTAATGTACCTTTGATTGGCTCAAGAGGGTGCATAAGCTATAATCCTATTTTGGCGATGTGGCAGCTAGGACACCCTTTGTCCTACAAGCCAGAAGACAAGTTGCTAAAAGGCTTCGTCCTACAAGGTGTGAAAGGAGATCATCCTGATGTCCTAAGGATTTCTGAAGCATGGAAGCAAAGTATAAAAGGGAAGAGCAGTCTGAAAAGGCCAAGAGAGGAATCAAGGGTCCCATATTCACAATGGATGGAGGAAAGGATAAGGAAGATGAAGCTTCCCTTTACTTTAGATCGTCCCGTTGATCCCATGGTTCCTCCACCTACCGCAATCTCCATGGAAGAAAGTGAAAAGCTTAAGGAGACCATTGCTAGATTGACAAAAGAGAAAGGTGAATGGGAGGCTAAATTCTACCAAGCTACTGGAGAAAGTAGCTAGCTGAGGTTGAGCCTTAAGGAAGCCATGGAACAATCGAAGGTCAATGAAGGATTAGCCCGAATGGAGGAGGAAAAGAAGGAGCGTGCCCATGCTGATCTCCAAGCTTTGAGCTCACGCATTCAAACTCAACAAGCGGACCTAGATAGGGCTTGGAGGCAAAGGGACGAATAGAGAAACTTATGGATGTCCTCAACACAAAGGGAGGTCAAAGAAGGGTATGATAGGCGAATCTTTGACTTAGAATCTGAGGTTCAAAGTTTGGCAGATGCTCTCCTCAGGAGTAAAAGGCAAGCGTTGGAGGCAATCGTACGGTTGAGAATGAATGAAGAACTTCTTGCCCAACGACCTGAAGGGTGGTTACAAGCTCAAGAGGAAAACCGTGCACTTAGGAGGTCCTATGAGGAATTGGAAGCATCCTATGAAGAGCTTAGAGAGTGGGGCCACTATGCTGAAGTCCACAATAGCCAATTGGAGCACACCGTTGCAGAAGACTTGGCAATCATGGATAATCTACAAAGGGAAAAGGCATACTTTGAAGACAGATATGATAAGTTGGTCTTTCTGACCAATGACCTTATACATGAGATCCCTCGGAAATTAAGGGAAGCTGAGGAAATAGCCATTATTTTCAAGCCAGTAAAGGAGATTTCTGATTTCCTTACACTTTGTCGTGGGATGATGGAAGACTTCAGATCCAGAATTAGGAGAAGGATTTAGGCTTTTTATGTTTGGTTTCTTACTTTTGGGATTTTTTTATGAATATTTTAAGGGTTATCCCCAACTTGGTTTTGCTTATGTAATAAATAGGGCTTCGACCCTAAGTACTCTCTTTCATTAATAAAAATGTTTGAATTTCCATTATCTTTGGTTTAACTCTTAGTTGGTTGAAAATTTAAGATTCCTGAAAAAAAAAACATTTTGCATACTCATACATACATTCATGCATAGCATATATAAAAACATTAAACGGAAATCATTTTTTCTCTCAGAGTCATCTCAACAACCTGACTACTCGACCCAACATCCGTGCTCACCAAAGGAAAGCTATGGAACAAATGGAACAGAATCACGCTGCTCTAAAGGGAGATGTGGATATCGTCAAGGGAAATGTGGAGGAGATGAAGGATAAAATCGACCAGCTGACTCGAGCTATCCAGAATATGATAGCAAGAGACACCGAGGCTAGTAACCGTAGGAATGCTCCTACCCCTCCTCCCCAATATGAAGATAGCAATTCTCTTTTGGGATTCGTGACTGACTTGGAGCGTGAGGCTTTAGAGGCTAGTAAAGGGAAGGCTAACACTCAACATCCTGTAGGGTCTGTTCCTCCACCCGAGCACAATGGAGAATCACGACCCATACAAATACCTGTCACTCGTGAGGTCTCTAATGACTGGCACCTCCAATACGGAGAAGAAGACTCAAGGCAAGTAGTTCGTGAAACCAAACCAGCTGCCGTGGAAGGAAGAAAGGAGGATGAAAAGTATAAGATAATTGAGGAACGGTTAAGGGCTGTGGAAGGATCCAAGATATTTGGTATTGATGCCTTGGAAATGTGCTTGGTACCCGACGTGGTCGTGCCTCCTAAGTTTAAGGCGCCTACCTTCGAGATGTACAAAGGGGTTAGTTGTCCCAAAAGCCACATACGGATGTTTTCCCGAAAGATGGGGGCACACGCTAAGGACAAAAAGCTGATGATGCATGTTTTCTAAGACAGCCTTAGTGGGGCATCCTTGGACTGGTACATGCAGCTGGAAAGGACCTACATCAAGAACTAGGATGATTTGGAAAGTGGCTTCATAAGGTAATACCAATATAATGTAGACATGGCCCCTAATCGCATGAAATTGCAAAGCATATCTCAGAAAAGGGATGAATCTTTTAAGGAGTATGCCCAAAGATGGAGGGAGCTAGCATCTCGTGTGCAACCTCCATTGCGGGAAAACGAACTAGTGGATACATTCATGGGAACTCTGCAAGGATTGTACTATGAGAAGATGATTGGATCAGTCTCAACAGGATTTGCGGATTTGGTTATCATCGGGGAAAGGATTGAGAATGGATTAAAAAGTGGAAAGATTGGAACACCGTCTTCCAGTCAACAAAACGACAAAAGGTACTCCGGAAACCATTCGAAGAAGGAGGCCAATGCCATTTCTGCTGATAGGTATACTCAAGTGCCTTATAACCCATATGTGGCAGCCACGGTCTCTGGCCAAGCGTCTTCTACGCTCCAGATCCAACAGCCAAGGGCCCCACCCCCTCAAAATCAGCAACAATAGAAGCATCCCCCAAGGTAACAAAGGAGTCCATGGAAGGACTTTGACCCTCTACCCGCTACATATACTCAAATCCTGCCAATGTTAATCCAAAAGGGATTGGTAGAAATCAAGTCGTTAGGGCCCCCTCCTATGCCTACTCCTCGAGGGTATGACACTAATGCTAGATGTGATTACCATGCTGGATCGCCAATGCACACGACTGAAAAATGTTTGGCTCTCAAATTTAAGGTGCAAGATTTGCTGGACCAGAAGGTTATTAACTTCAGTTATGACACTCCAAATGTAGGAGATAACCCGTTCCCAGGGCACGCTGGACCAACTGTTAACTCCGTTGAGGGACTAGGAGAGGACGTCATAATTAGAGGGGTGGAGCAAGTAAAGACCCCTATGACGAAAGTGAGGGAAACATTAATTGGGTACGAGGAGTTTGAAAGGCTGCACGGTAACTGTGAGAATTGCGCGATTGATCCCAATAGCTGTAAGAAGATGAAGGAGGTTCTCCAACAACTAATGGACCAAGGGATAGTACAGATTGGGTACTTAAGGAATATGAATGAGGTGGCTGCCTTAGACTCCCAGGGGCAGGCACCTTCTAAAATTCCATACCAGAAAAGAGGAGTCACGACTCCCATTCAAATGCCAGTTCCAAGACCTACACAAGGGCCTATTCAGATACCAGTTCCCGGACAGGCACAGGCTCCCATCCAAATACCAGTTGCGAGACCTACACAGGTTCCTATTCAGATAACAATTCCGGTGCCTGCACGAACATCAATTCAAATACCTGTTCCTGCGCCAGTCAAAGCTCCGGTACCTGCAACGTCAGAAGGTCCTATCACGTTCCATGTACCAATGCCATTTCCATATGAAAGCTCCAAGACTGTACCTTGGAAATATGACGTCACGGCGTCAGTGGGAGGAAAGACTATAGTGCCGTCACCAGCAGTTACTAACATAGCTGGTATTGGAGGAATGACACGTAGTGGATGGGTATACTCTTCAGAACTACCTAAGAAGGATACTCCTGAAAGCTCAAAGGGGAAAGAGACCACTAACACAGGAGAAGGATCTTCCAAAAAGAGCATATCTCCAGAAGACGCTGAGGAGTTTTTAAGGATTATAAAGAGGAGCGATTATAGGGTGGTGGACCAACTAAATCAAACACCGTCCAAGATCTCTATTCTGTCCTTGTTATTAAGCCCAGAAGCACACAGGGAATCCTTGCTGAGGGTCTTAAATGAGGCCCATGTGAATAAAGATATCTCAGTGATACAGTTTGACGAAGTGGTCTCCAATATCTCCGCCAGTACTTGTCTGGGTTTCAGTAGCGAGGAATTACCTCCTGAGGGGCAAAAGCATAATAAAGCCTTGCACATATCAGTTAAATGTCAAGACACTGTCCTTTCAAGAGTGTTAGTGGATACATGGTCTGCTTTAAATGTCATGCCTAAGGATACCCTCATGAAGTTAACATCTGTGAGAACCTTCATGAAAACCAGTTCTTTGGTTGTTAGGGCATTCGACAGTTCAAAAAGAATGGTAATTGGGGAAGTGGACATACCTACAGTGGTGGGATCACATACCTTCATGATCACTTTCCAAGTCATGGACATCAATCCCTCATACACTTGTCTCCTAGGACGACCATGGATTCATGCCGCGGGCGCAGTTACTTCCACACTTCATCAAAAGTCGAAGTTCATATATGGGGACAATTTGATAATCATTGATGGGGAGGAAGACATGTTTGTCAGCCACCTCTCATCATTCAGATACATAGAAGTGGATGGAGAAACATTTGAAATACCGTTCCAAGCTTTGGAGGTTGCGTCTGTCATTCGTAAGCAAGTCGTTAGACAGGAGGAAAGGCCAAAAAGGATCACAGACTTGATTCAGAATGGGGATACTAGGGGCTGGGGCAAGGTGATAGAGATACATGAAAAGAAGGATCAATTCGGGCTGGGTTACAAACCAGCTAATAAAGAGGTACAGAAGTCTCAACAAATGACATCTCCTCCTCTCGAAGAAACTTTCCTTAGTGTCGGATTCAGAGACGAAGAACAAGTGACTGCAATTGAAGAGGAAAATAGAGGGATACCAGATTGGGTGCGCCATTGCTCACCAGGCACAGTTCTCAACAATTGGAGAGCAATCGAGATTCTTGAGATGATTTCTATTTCAAAGTAATTTACTTTTTCTTAAAAAATATATTAATAATAAGTCCTTTGCTATGCCCAAGGCAAATGGACAAGCTTTGTAGGGCCACCTTTTGTTTCTTTGAATTATTTAATAATAAAGTTACATTTTGTTTTCAATTAAGATCCTTTTTTGTTTCTTTCTTAGTTATTCTTTTTTCAAATGGCAATACACCTATTTTTTCTTTCCAAGTACTTTCATTTTTCTCAAATTCAAAAAATAATAAGCATAAAAATATTCCTCATGCAGATTTAAAAATGAACCTATTGAAAATGACACTTCTATAATCCCTTACAACTTCGAGTTCCCGATTTACCAAGCGGAAGAGGGTGATGAGAATGATTGTGAACTTCCCGAAGAGCTAGCCAGAATGTTAAAGTAAGAGGATAAAGTGATACAACCTCATCAGGAACCAGTGGATGTGATCAATCTGGGGACTTACGAGGATAAGAAGGAAGTCAAAGTGGGAGCTTCTTTGAACGAGGATGTAAAGCAGAGGTTGATCAAGTTGCTACGGGAATATGTGGATGTGTTTGCTTGGTCCTATCAAGATATGCCCGGTTTGGACACAGATATTGCTGAACATAAACTACCGCTTAAACCCGAATATCCTCCGGTCAAGCTGAAGTTAAGACGAACTAGACCAGATATGACTCTCAAGATCAAGGAAGAGGTTAAAAAGCAGTTCAACGCAGGGTTCTTAGCCGCAGTAAAGTATCCAGAATGGGTAGCCAATATCGTGCCCGTACCGAAGAAAGATGGGAAGGTTAGAATGTGTGTAGACTATCAAGATCCCAATAGAGCAAGTCCTAAAGACGATTTCCCATTACCTCACATTGATGTATTGGTGGATAAGACGGCTCAATTTTCGGTATTCTCATTTATGGATGGGTTTTTCGGATATAATCAGATAAAGATGGCTCCCTCCGACATGGAAAAGACTACCTTTATTACTCCTTGGGGCACCTTCTGTTACAAGGTGATGCCTTTCGGATTAAAGAACGCAGGGGCAACTTACCAAAGGGCAATGGTCACCCTCTTTCATGACATGATGCACAAGGAAATAGAGGATTATGTGGATGATATGATCGCTAAATCACTAACTGAGGAAGAGCACATAGTCAATTTACGGAAGTTGTTTGAACGGCTAAGGAAGTTCAAGCTACGACTAAATCCTGCGAAGTGTACTTTTGGGGTCAGATCTGGGAAACTATTGGGGTTCATAGTCAGTCAAAGAGGTAGAGGTTGATCCTGATAAAGTTAAGGCCATTCAAGGAATGCCAGCTCCGAGGACTGAAAAAGAAGTACGAGGGTTCTTAGAGAGGCTGAACTATATTGCTAGATTCATCTCACACCTTACTGCCACTTGTGAACCAATCTTCAAGTTGTTGAGGAAAGGCCAAATCCTTGAATGGGATGAACATTGTCAAAATGCTTTTGATCGAATAAAAGGGTATTTACAAGAGCCACCCATATTGGTACCACCTGTTGTAATGCCTGAATTTAATTAATTAATTAATTAAATTATTGAAGGATTTAATTATTGGATTTAGACGAAGTTGAGAATTAATCGGAGTAGTTGGATTTGTCGGTATTATTTTAAGAGGCGTATTGGGATTATTAAGTTAAAGTCGGATTTTAGTCGGTTAAATCGGAGGAATAATATTAAGAATAATATTATTTATTTATTGGACTATCTTATTTAATTAACTAAGTTGAATTGTTGGACCATTTGGTTGATAATCGGAATTAATCTATTAAGCCGGGAGTAAGTAGTTGGTCGCGAATTATTATTTCGGTTAATTTTTTGTTTCGAAGAATTAAGTCGTTAAGTCGGAATATTAGTCGGAAAGTCGAACAAATAATATTATAAGTGATATTGTGGATTATTGGAGCATGTTGGGTAATGGGCTTGGATTTCGTCGGGATTAGCAATTAAGGGGTGTATGACTTAGGCCCATTAGTTGTTATATTGGATTATTATTATTATTATTATTTTAATAATAAGAAAAAGAGAAGAGGAATTAGTCAAGAGGAGAAAGAGGAACAGAATGGGAGAATGGAAGAACGAGGAAATTGGAGAAAACGGTTACGAGAAGTTGCCGTCGGAAAGCCGATCGGAGATTCGAGCCGCCTTCAATCCAGGTAAGGGTGGGATTCGAATTTTATAACCGGGAGTATGATAGTTGATACGTAGGATTGGGGTTATATAAATTCTATCGTATGTGTTGAAATTGCACTGAACGAATCTTGTGTGTTTAGAAATTGATATTTAGTAATAGTTTAGAGACCCATTTAAGATTCGGATTGAAATCGAAAGTCGTAGAATTCGCGTTTGATGGTTCCAAATCACTACTATATGTTTGGTATGAATGAGTATGTGTTTGTTTCGAAGAAAATAGTTGAATCGGTTGGATTTTCGGGCGAAATTGCTCAAACTCGTAGCAGTGTTTATGAAGAAAATTCTGTTTTGGAAAAACTTCAAAAATTCATATCTTTTGATCCGTAAGTCAGTTTTGACCCCCGTTCGAAGCGTTGGAAAGCTAACGAGATGTTCTTTCCAGGAAAAATGGTTTTGAGGGCTGTATCTGGTCCAATTATAGCAGAAAAATAATATAGTCTTTAATTATAAGTAGCAGTACAATATTTATACAACAGTCTCGATTAGCCAAATTAAGCAGAAAATTAGTTGTCCGGAATTTAATAAAAATTGGCGGGATAACTAATATAAATTAGTAGGTATTCTTGGTTGGTTTGTTTTGTGGTAAATATGTCGATTAAGTTGATTTGCAGGTACAGTTGAATAGGTTGAATTGTCCCGGTTTATGGGCACTGTTAAGTTGTAGGTCTTATGACCAATGCTTTATGTTGATGTTGAATACGTTGTGGATGTGGTGATGTTGGTGATGTGATGTTGAATATGTTCTTGATTAAGTTCTAGGTCGAACGACCAATGTTGGATTAAGTTGATGCTATTGATGCATGTGTGAGTTGTTGTTTTCGTTGTTGTTGTTCTGGTTGTTCTTGTTGATGATGTAGTTGATTGTATGCCTTGATAATTGTCGCATACATTGCATTCATGAGTCGGGGCTGTATGCTCACACCACGTTGGCCTTGATGGCAATGTTTAAGTTGGCCTTGATGGCATTGATTAAGTTGGCCTTGATGGCACCTGATTAAGTTGAAATGCCTCGATAACCTGGCAATGTTTAAGTTGGGAGCTCTGCTCCAATGGTACCACATGCATGTGCATAGTTGTGTCACATTTTGAGTCGTTGTGAATTTGTTGTTGTTATTGATTCATTGTTGTTGTGAAGTTGCTGTTGTTGTGAAGTTGTCGTTGTTGTGAAGTTGTTGCTTGTTATAAGTTGCTATTGCTATATCTTGTTGCTTGATATAAGTTGCCAATGTCGTGAGCTATTGTTATATATGTTGTATTACTATAATTTGCATCTTTTATATAAGTTGTTGTTATATGTTGTTATTACTATAAGTTGCTGTCGATACAAGTTGTGGTTATGAGTTGCTGGTTGTTATAAGTTGTGGTTGCTATTAAGTTGTTTATTTCTAGTTGTTGCATGACTGTTGTATGAAGCGGTGAAATTGGTGTGATTCTAATCTAATATATTAATTATCATGCCTGTGATTATATTTTTCGATATCTCACCCCTTCTATAATGATGTTACCTATTATGGGTAATTGAGCAGGTACTGAAGAATAGCTGTGGAAGTGGAGTAAGTTTATGAAGTCTTTAGTGGCTGTTAGTTCGGGTTGGTGTCATGCTCTGATACGTAGCACTCGGGGGAAATGTTTAGTTTATGTTGTTGTTATTATAAGTTGATGAATAGTTGTTATTTCATGTTGTGAAAATTATTTCTAAGTTGTTGCCATTACGGTAATGGTTGAACAATCATGGTTTAAGAAGTTGTAATGACTGAATAAAGTTGCGAATGATTTATAAGTTGTATTCCGAATGCTATGTATCAATTGCAAAATGAAATCCAGATTTTGTGGTTTAAGTTGAAAATGTGACATCTCATTTGTTTTATGTTTGAAAATTTTAGCACTCTGATTTTAATATAAATGTTGGGTAGAAAATGGGGTGTTACATAGTGGTATCAGAGCAGGTCGGTCTGTCCGGCCAATGTTGTCTAATGTTGTTTCTTCCTTAGTACTCGACATGTGTGTGGAACACTGTCGGTGCTTGTTTGTTAGTAGTTTCTAGTAGTTTACTACAAGGTTGGTTTGAATTAAGTTGGGGAGAAGTTTGCTCCCGTACGCGTTGTTGGTATGTAGAAGTTGTTTCAAGGTGATGTTGCTTGCAAGAGTGCATATGTTGGAGAGATGTTATTGCGGACCGGCGAGAGTTTGGACTCACGAATCCGTATCAGTCAAGTTGTAGATGTGCGTAGAGTCTGGACGGTGAATCAAAGATGATTGAAATTAAGGAATTATTCCGAATGGAATGATAAGTTGGTGGATTAATTCGGTAAGTTGTATATCCTGAGTATAGTTGGATTAAAGTTGAGTGATTTTCATAGTTGGACGAAAAGGAGGATGTTGGTAGATTTTGGAAGCAAGAGAGGGAAATGGAACTTATGTTCATCAACCTCAAATTCTGGTTTTTGTGATTTTGGAGCAGCTGTCAGTAAACGAGGTATAACTTTTGACTCGTGATTCGGATGGAAGCGGTTATGGACTTTTTGGAAAGCTTACGAAATTCCCTACAGTTTGCATACAAGGTTTGCCTTCAGGGGGGTTGTGAAGAGGGAGAAAAGTGCATTTTATTGTTTGGGTCTGATGCTGATTTTTGGAAAATTCTGCATACGGAAATTCTGAACGAGTCCCGTTGTGTGGCTGATAACTTTTTACTCGTAAGTCGGATTTACGCGATTCTTGAAGTTTTGAAATCTACACAAAATTCTCTTCATTTTGGAATATGATTTTGTGATTGAGAGATCTGTATTGAAGGAGATATATATGGTTGAAGTTGAGAGACATTTGCTGAAAAAGTTGGAAGGATGAAAACAAGTGTGGAATATTATTAAGAATAAAATGTTGGTATTTGTAAGATGTGACTGTATCGGAGAATGCTTGGAGATGCAATTTATGTTGAATGAGGATGATTAAGATGATGATGTTTAATAAAGGTAATGTTGAGAGAAATGTGAATGTTGATTTGTGTTGCTAAGAATTTTCACCTTGGTTAAAAGTTGTAATTGGAGCAAACTGAATTGGATCGTTCTCAATGTTGTAGCGATTTCGGTGTTGGAAAAATATTTAAAGTCGTGTTGTACTATGAACGTGCATAAGAGGATGCGTAATAGATTTTGAACGTTTTTGTATCGTTGACGAAGTTGAAACTAAAGAAACTAAGAGTGGCATTGGTAAGCCTTAGAAAGTTGGCGGAGCATTATGCTTACGGACTTTGGGCACAAGTGGAAGTACGCTATTGTGTTGGGTACTGATGATTTATTTCACCGTTATGGTTATCGGCTGTCTATTGACAAATTGAGGAACTGATCACCCTTAATCCATTGTTGATAGTAGACGGAGTCATAATTGATGGATAGATGTGTCGTGCCAACTAGTATAGTATGTACGTTGAATTGGTCGAAGTCAAGCCAAGTGCTTAAAGGTTGTTTGTTTTTGCTGATACAAGTTCATATGTTAGAATATTAGTTGAATTTAAGGATGACAGCACGAAGCTGTGTTTGATTGATGAGTAGTATGGAAAAATTTCAGTTGAGACTGGATAATGTGAGAGTTGAGTTACAGGTAGAACAAGAAGTTAAATTATAAGTTGATTTGTAAAAGTGGAGTTTTGGTTGGTAAAGATGATTTATCTTGTTGAATTTAAGTGGACTCAGGTGTCAAATGTTGTTGTAATGTTGTTATGCGCCTAAGGTGATTTTGGGAACTATGTTGATAAAAGATAGTAAAGTTGTAGTTTATGTGTGGTGTTAACGGGGAGATCCCGAAGAGTTAAGTCGAAAGCCTTGGTATTATGTCGATTTTTTGATGATTGGAAGTTGGAGGTCAACTGAGTAGAGTTAGTACCTTGAGAGTAATCAGAGTGCGCAGCGAACGCGTAGTGTATTGCGGTTGTTCAGACGTGAATTGTACCGATGTTGATATTTGGTTACGTTGAGGTTGTGTTTAAGTTGGTATTCTTATGTTGTTGTGTTCTGGTTCTTAAACCGGTAAATTCTTAAGTTGGTTACTTCTTGTGTTGCTATATTAGTTGTCAATTGCATCACTTGGGTAGCATTCGCGTTGTTGTCGCCGTTGAGGTTAAGAACCGTTGTTTGTGTTATATGTGGAGTTGCCTTGCGAGGACGAGATTTGATTACTCGGAAGAATTAAGTTGTTGGAATAGTCGTGTCGGATAAATTTTCGAGGACGAAAATATTCTAAGTGGGGGAGAGTTGTAACGCCTGAATTTAATTAATTAATTAATTAAATTATTGAAGGATTTAATTATTGGATTTAGACGAAGTTGAGAATTAATCGGAGTAGTTGGATTTGTCGGTATTATTTTAAGAGGCGTATTGGGATTATTAAGTTAAAGTCGGATTTTAGTCGGTTAAATCGGAGGAATAATATTAAGAATAATATTATTTATTTGTTGGACTATCTTATTTAATTAACTAAGTTGAATTGTTGGACCATTTGGTTGATAATCGGAATTAATCTATTAAGCCGGGAGTAAGTAGTTGGTCGCGAATTATTATTTCGGTTAATTTTGTGTTTCGAAGAATTAAGTCGTTAAGTCGGAATATTAGTCGGAAAGTTGAACAAATAATATTATAAGTGATATTGTGGATTATTGGAGCATGTTGGGTAATGGGCTTGGATTTCGTCGGGATTAGCAATTAAGGGGTGTATGACTTAGGCCCATTAGTTGTTATATTGAATTATTATTATTATTATTATTATTTTAATAATAAGAAAAAGAGAAGAGGAATTAGTCAAGAGGAGAAAGAGGAACAGAATGGGAGAATGGAAGAACGAGGAAATTGGAGAAAACTGTTACGAGAAGTTGCCGTCGGAAAGCCGATCGGAGATTCGAGCCGCCTTCAATCCAGGCAAGGGTGGGATTCAAATTTTATAACCGGGAGTATGATAGTTGATACGTAGGATTAGGGTTATATAAATTCTATCGTATGTGTTGAAATTGCACTGAACGAATCTTGTGTGTTTAGAAATTGATTTTTAGTAATAGTTTAGAGACCCATTTAAGATTCAGATTGAAATCGAAAGTCGTAGAATTCGCGTTTGATGGTTCCAAATCACTACTATATGTTTGGTATGAATGAGTATGTGTTTGTTTCGAAGAAAATAGTTGAATCGGTCGGATTTTTGGGCGAAATTGCTCAAACCCGTAGCAGTTTTTATGAAGAAAATTCTGTTTTGGAAAAACTTCAAAAATTCATATCTTTTGATCTGTAAGTCGGTTTTGACCCCCGTTCGAAGCGTTGGAAAGCTAACGAGATGTTCTTTCCAGGAAAAATGGTTTTGAGGTCTGTATCTGGTCCAATTATAGCAGAAAAATAATATAGTCTTTAATTATAAGTAGCAGTACAATATTTATACAACAGTCCCGATTAGCCAAATTAAGCGGAAAATTAGTTGTCCGGAATTTTATGAAAATTGGCGGGATAACTAATATAAATTAGTAGGTATTCTTGGTTGGTTTGTTTTGTGGTAATTATGTCGATTAAGTTGATTTGCAGGTACAGTTGAATAGGTTGAATTGTCCCGGTTTATGGGCACTGTTAAGTTGTAGGTTTTATGACCAATGCTTTATGTTGATGTTGAATACGTTGTTGATGTGGTGATGTGATGTTGAATATGTTGTTGATTAAGTTGTAGGTCGAACGACCAATGTTGGATTAAGTTGATGCTATTGATGCATGTTTGAGTTGTTGTTTTCGTTGTTGTTGTTCTGGTTGTTCTTGTTGATGATGTAGTTGATTGTATGCCTTGATAATTGTCGCATACATTGCATTCATGAGTCGGGGCTGTATGCTCACACCACGTTGGCCTTGATGGCAATGTTTAAGTTGGCCTTGATGGCATTGATTAAGTTGGCCTTGATGGCACCTGATTAAGTTGAAATGCCTCGATAACCTGGCAATGTTTAAGTTGGGAGCTTTGCTCCAATGGTACCACATGCATGTGCATAGTTGTGTCACATTTTGAGTCGTTGTGAATTTGTTGTTGTTATTGATTCATTGTTGTTGTGAAGTTGCTGTTGTTGTGAAGTTGTCGTTGTTGTGAAGTTGTTGCTTGTTATAAGTTGCTATTGCTATATCTTGTTGCTTGATATAAGTTGCCAATGTCGTGAGCTGTTGTTATATATGTTGTATTACTATAATTTGCATCTTTTATATAAGTTGTTGTTATATGTTGTTATTACTATAAGTTGCTGTCGATACAAGTTGTGGTTATGAGTTGCTGGTTGTTATAAGTTGTGGTTGCTATTAAGTTGTTTATTTCTAGTTGTTGCATGACTGTTGTATGAAGCGGTGAAATTGGTGTGATTCTAATCTAATATATTAATTATCATGCCTGTGATTATATTTTTCGATATCTCACCCCTTCTATAATGATGTTACCTATTATGGGTAATTGAGCAGGAACTGAAGAATAGCTGTGGAAGTGGAGTAAGTTTATGAAGTCTTTAGTGGCTGTTAGTTCGGGTTGGTGTCATGCTCTGATACGTAGCACTCGGGGGAAATGTTTAGTTTATGTTGTTGTTATTATAAGTTGATGAATAATTGTTATTTCATGTTGTGGAAATTATTTCTAAGTTGTTGCCATTACGGTAATGGTTGAACAATCATGGTTTAAGAAGTTGTAATGACTGAATAAAGTTGCGAATGATTTATAAGTTGTATTCCGAATGCTATGTATCAATTGCAAAATGAAATCCAGATTTTGTGGTTTAAGTTGAAAATGTGACATCTCATTTGTTTTATGTTTGAAAATTTTAGCACTCTGATTTTAATATAAATGTTGGGTAGAAAATGGGGTGTTACATAGTGGTATCAGAGCAGGTCGGTCTGTCCGGCCAATGTTGTCTAATGTTGTTTCTTCCTTAGTACTCGACATGTGTGTGGAACACTGTCGGTGCTTGTTTGTTAGTAGTTTCTAGTAGTTTACTACAAGGTTGGTTTGAATTAAGTTGGGGAGAAGTTTGCTCCCGTACGCGTTGTTGGTATGTAGAAGTTGTTTCAAGGTGATGTTGCTTGCAAGAGTGCATTTGTTGGAGCGATGTTATTGCGGACCGGCGAGAGTTTGGACTCACGAATCCGTATCAGTCAAGTTGTAGATGTGCGTAGAGTCTGGACGGTGAATCAAAGATGATTGAAATTAAGGAATTATTCCGAATGGAATGATAAGTTGGTGGATTAATTCGGTAAGTTGTATATCCTGAGTATAGTTGGATTAAAGTTGAGTGATTTTCATAGTTGGACGAAAAGGAGGATGTTGGTAGATTTTGGAAGCAAGAGAGGGAAATGGAACTTATGTTCATCAACCTCAAATTCTGGTTTTTGTGATTTTGGAGCAGCTGTCAGTAAACGAGGTATAACTTTTGACTCGTGATTCGGATGGAAGCGGTTATGGACTTTTTGGAAAGCTTACGAAATTCCCTACAGTTTGCATACAAGGTTTGCCTTCAGGGGGGTTGTGAAGAGGGAGAAAAGTGCATTTTATTGTTTGGGTCTGATGCTGATTTTTGGAAAATTCTGCATACGGAAATTCTGAACGAGTCCCGTTGTGTGGCTGATAACTTTTTACTCGTAAGTCGGATTTACGCGATTCTTGAAGTTTTGAAATCTACACAAAATTCTCTTCATTTTGGAATATGATTTTGTGATTGAGAGATCTGTATTGAAGGAGATATATATGGTTGAAGTTGAGAGACATTTGCTGAAAAAGTTGGAAGGATGAAAACAAGTGTGGAATATTATTAAGAATAAAATGTTGGTATTTGTAAGATGTGACTGTATCGGAGAATGCTTGGAGATGCAATTTATGTTGAATGAGGATGATTAAGATGATGATGTTTAATAAAGGTAATGTTGAGAGAAATGTGAATGTTGATTTGTGTTGCTAAGAATTTTCACCTTGGTTAAAAGTTGTAATTGGAGCAAACTGAATTGGATCGTTCTCAATGTTGTAGCGATTTCGGTGTTGGAAAAATATTTAAAGTCGTGTTGTACTATGAACGTGCATAAGAGGATGCGTAACTATGTTGTATCTGAAACTTCTATTACACTGATTAATAATTTTCTAGCATTCTGCAACTCATCATTCATCTCACGTTGTTTTATTGTAAAAATCTCTCCAATACTTCTAGTTTTCATTCAACTTTCTTCCATATTTGCTCATTTTTCAAAGCATCAAATTTTATGCTTTCAAGAATGACTTAGTATAAAAGGAAGTGTTGAATAAAGAACTTGAAACATTGGATAGATTTTAATCATAAAACAGCGTGAGAAGAATGATGAGTTGCATGATGCTTCAAAATCATAATCAATGTAAGTTGTTCTTCAAATATAACACAATTGTTCATATAATTATTTTCCTAACCAATTTTTAGAAGTTATATATTCAATATAGAATTTAGTGAAATGAGCAATCCACGTTAGATTTAATAAACTCAAAATTGTCTTATCCTCGGTTTTATGAGATAACCAAGGTGAAAATATGGTATATCCGTCGGTGAAACTACAAAACTGATGGGGCATATGTTTTCTCCATTTCAGAATTTCAAAAAGGTCTCTCTAGGCATCAAACCCATGACCTTTTCATGACGCTCTTCATTACCCCTCCTCTATAGCCGAGGTTAAATGCATTTCACGTCCGAGGTTAAATGTGATTTTTCTAGTAATGATTGTAGATGCGAAATCTAAAAAAAAAAAGGAAGAATATCTTTGGTAATCAATAAGCTAGTTTTAGGATTGTGTATTCTCTTATTTATTCTTTTGGTCTTTACTAATGTTTTCGCTTTAATTGAAAATATCATGAACAACGGGGATGCCATATGATGATTGAAGAAGGAGACTAAGGTTTCTGCTAATCTTGGTCGGGATTCTGAACAAACCCTCAATTTTGAGGTCTTGGCCCCGAAATCATCATAGACAATAACATATATTTGTGCTTCATGCACAGCCACAAAGATAGGTTATAAATCAGGAGAAGAACAAACCATGAAGTATGGTTAGTATTTAGATTAACAAATGGGTTCATTCCATCAGTGTCAAGTCCAAGCCTAAGGTTTCTTGGCGCATGACCAAAATCTTGATACAAAGAATCAATCTTCTTCTATTACAAAGAATTAGATAGATGGCAATTTTTCCATCGCATTTTCTTTCATCTGTATGCTATATAATATTCTTTGCAACATTTACATTAGCAAACACTTTCTTGAACCTTTGAGCTATTGGTAAGTACCATAAAACTTTGGCAGAAGGATGTTTCTTGCTTAAATCGTCATCGTCGTCATCAACACTACTATCCTGCACCTTATAGCGCAACTCCCCATACTTCGGGCATTTGTATAGTTTTTCATACTCTTTCCTATATTATATGAAATCATTACAATATACATGTATATTGGTATAATCCAAATTCATTGGACACAATATCTATTTGGCCTCATAAATACGGTCCGACAACTTAATACCTCATGGAAGCATTTCTTTCAACAATTTAGTAAATTATGTGAAACTTTTATCTGTCCACCCACTTTTTGCCTTCAGATTAAACAGTTTTAACACACTGACAATCATGTAAAATTTGAGCACCTCTTATATGACAACTCTTCCTTGTCACTACACAAGGTATCATACATATGGGTGTTCCTAAAAGAATATTCTCCAATATCATAGATCATATATTCTAGTCGATCATCCTTATCTACATGAACTCCATCTTTATGTGACGTCGCAGTTTGGTTTTTATCCACTTCATCATGTCACATCCATATTGTATAATGTTGACTAATTCCATCACAACATAGGTGATTGACTATTACTTCCTTTTAAAAAAAATATTTTATTATTGTCAACAATTTTTCTTTTCACGAATTCAAGAAATTCAACAACTCCTTTCTCATACACCAGATTTGATCTATTAACTTTTATCCAACTATGTTTTGTAATAATTTCTGAAATTAAAATCAAAATCCTTATAAAAAGAAAGTGTGTCCCTGAGAAAATTGGAAAGGAAATAAAACTGAATAAAAAATAAAACTGCTAGTGCAAATATTCGAAGTGTGTCTCTGAGGGGCGTATCCCTGAAAGATATTTCACCACAGTTGGTACACATGACCGTGGTGAAAATGTATTTAATTTTTAAGTTTAAAATAAAAACCAAAGGAGCATGCAACATTTCACCACAGTTGATTACATCAATCAAAGGATAAATGTGGATTAAAAGTTATGAACAAAGAAAGACGCCTATGGGAATTGATTTTACCACAAATGCTTTATTATCAAAGGTAAAATATTGTTATGAAAGATAAGTCTTATAGTAGTGTTGATTGCAATGAGTTGGTACGAGTCTGGTCTTTATGATGCTCATTGGATTGTTATCCAGAATATCCTTAAGTACTTGAGAAAGACTAAGGACTCATTACTGATATATGGAAGTTAGGAAGTGCTCGGTGTAATTAGATACACCGTTGCCAGCTTCGAGACATATAAAAATGACTTTTGATCACAATATAGTTATGTGTTTTACTTAAATGGTAGTGTTGTGAGCTTGAAAAGTTCAAAGCAGGTACAATTGTTGGTTCTAAAACTAAGGTTGAGTATATTGCTGCCTCAAATGCAGCAAAGTAATTGGTTTGGATCCTGAAATTCATTAGTGAACTTGACATAGTTTCGAGCATTGTGGACACCATTAAATTCTATTGTGATCACAATGGCGCCATTGCATAACAACATAGTACATTTAAAACCAATTTCTCACGTTAAAAATCCAAAGTGGGTTTCTATCCAAGTACATTTAGAAAATAAAAAGGAACTAGACCACTAAACAAAAATGTAATTCATATGATATGCCAAAACGGTATAATACTTAAATATTTGGCCACCTTAAAATTTAGGGTTAAATATGTTTTTAATCCCTATAAATATCTCTTTTTTTATTTTTAGTCCCTATAAAAAAATGACATATTTTGATTCCTACAAAATTTTTATGCATGTAGTTTTAGTCCTTGCTATTTTCTAAAATTTTGAAAACTATTTAACTACCGCTAAACTTTTAAATTTTTGAATAATTTTTTTCATATGTGTTTCGATTACTATAAAATATTTTTTTACCAAATTATATAATTTTTTAAAATGAGAAGAATTAAATATGAATATTTTAAATTTCAACACAATGATAAAAGTAATGAAAATCTCGACTTATAAATCAAATTTTAAGTTCTTTTTTTTTCGAAGAACTTTTTATAACGTTCTAAACATATCTGCAAAATAATCATTCAAAAATACATATTGAATTAACAGTAGGGACTAAAATTACGTGCATAATTATTTTGTAGGTTCCAAAACTCGCTATTTTTTTAATAGGGACCAAAAACTATATTTGGTAATTTTATAGGACCAAAAACATATTTAATCCTAAAATTTATATACTTAATTATTACCTATTTGATTCTATTCAAATAAAGTTACACTAATGAATAGAAAATTACTACTATTACATATTTAATTCTATTCAAACGAGGTTACAGTAATGAATGAGAAATTACTACTAGTACATCACATACATATCTTGTCCAATTCTTACTTACTGGCATTGCATTGCGAATATTTACCATGATTTCAGCTAATGATTCTGCCAATTCTTTAGGAACCAGATTTGGTTCTGATCAATTCAACAAAATCACATTAATAGTGACAATTATATAGTCGATGTTAATCAATGTTGTCAACTGCAGATCACTAAAAGGAAACACAGAATAAAATCGTTACCTTGGGTTTCAGTAAAACCTTCATATTCTATATTCATCGGAAATGAGAAACAATTACAATCGACAGAACTTTCAACTGACTATTTTTATATCATACTCATCAGTATCTTTTCATACTTCATATCACAAGTACCTTTCTCCTTCTCAATTACATGCTGGCTTTTTACTTTCAACAATTTTCATTGGCCGGGTAGGTTTCCCGTCTGACGTCCTCGACTGCTCCCAACATACTTCCTTCAACATCATTTGAAAGTAAAATATCTAACCAAAATGGTCATTACTTGTATTAATTAGAGTTTCATGTGAAGCTGAGAGAAGATGAAACGAAAAGTAATAGAGAAACATATGACTTTGTTATATCATTCCTTGAATACACTAGCATACATGAAGGTTTTTATATAGACACTATGACTCAGCATCTATAAGCTAAGTTGGTAGTTACAATCTACCAATACAGTTACAACAAACAAACTAACTATAGATGAGCTGACACTCATTCATCTCTAACACTCCCCCTCAAATTGAAGGGTGAGAGGAACTACACACCACTTTAAGTTTGCTACGAAGATCTTCAAAAACTGTAGTGCCAAGAGGTTTAGTTAGTGTATCTGCAAGGTGACACCCTACTGGGACATGTTGGATTTTTAGTTTGTCAGCCACCACTCTCTCACGAACGAAGTGAATGTCCAATTCTATATGCTTTGTGCGAGTAAGAAGAACAGGATTGTGTGACAGAAGAACAACACTTAAGTTGTCACATAGTAGAGTTGGTTGATGAATAGGAATTTTGAGTTCAGACAAAAGAGATTCAAGCCAAAGGAGCTCAGATGTGGTATGTGCCAATGCGCGATATTCTGCTTCTGTACTAGACTGTGCAACTAATGTCTGCTTCTTAGAACTCCAAGACACCAAGTTTGGTCCAAAGAATATGCAAGAGCCAGAAGTAGATCTTCTATCATCTGGATCACTTGCCTAGTCAGAATCACTATAGGCACGGAGAGAAAACTTTGAAGATGATAAAGAAGGAGCCAGCATTAAACCATAGTGAATAGTACCACTTAAGTACCTCAGTAACCTTCTAACAGCAATCCAATGAGTATCTAATGGACATGACATGAACTGACAGGCTTTGTTGACACTAAAAGCTATGCCAGGTCTAGTCAAAGTAACATATTGGAGAGCTCAAACCATGGATCTGTATAACTGAGGATCTGAGAAAAGATTAGTGCCATGTTTACTCAACCTGCAGCTGCTTAGCATGGGAGTAGGAACCCCATTGGCATTGGCCATCTTGGCTCTTGTAAGAAGATCTTTAACATATTTGGACTGATTCAAGAACAGAGAACCATTTGAACAAAATTTTACTTCAATGCCAAGAAAATAACTAGGGCGACCCAGTTTCTTAAGAGCAAAGTCATGATGCAGCTTAGTGATGAGTTTGTGTATGAGATCTGTACTAGAGTCAGTGAGACGTATATCATCTACATAAACCCAAGCATATAAAGTAACACCAAGTTTGAAGTAAACAAACAAAGAACTATCAGATTTAGAAGTAACAAAACCAAAGTGTAGAAGAGCCTTAGTAAGTTTCCCATACCAAGCCCTTGGGGCTTGTTTTAAGCCATAGATAGCTTTATGAAGTTTGCATACAAGACTTTTGTCAGAACTCACAAATCCAGTTGGTTAGGTCATATACATTTCATCATGTAGGACTCCATTTAGAAAAGCATTGTTAACATCAATTTGTTGAATATCCCACTGATATGTGATAGCAAGAGTTAGAATGACCCTAATAGTAGTAGGTTTTACCACTGGAGAAAATGTTTCTGTGTAATCAAAACCTTGTTCTTGGTGAAAGCCTTTAGCAACAAGCTTGGCTTTGTACTTAATAATTGAACCATCAGCATTTTCTTTAATCTTAAACACCCACCTGCAACCTACTACTTTTCTGTCAGGGGATAGAGTAGTAAGTGTCCATGTGTTGTTAACTTGAAGAGCATTGAACTCTTCAGTCATGGCCTTAACCTACTCAGGCTTGGTTAGAGCTTGTTTAGCACTAGTAGGTTCGGATTCAGAATGAACAAGAAAGACTTTGGGTTTGGATTTTCCAGTTTTGGTTCTTGTTAACATAGGGTGAGTATTTTCAGGTGGTGGAACAGCAGGTGTACCAGTACCAATGGAAGGAGACTGAGATGACTCATGTATGGGAATGCATGAGGATAATGTGAGTTCATTTGAACTAAATAAGTTATCAGGAATGAACTCTAAGGAAGGGACTCTCTGAGAACTTGGCTGAGAGAAAGGAGAGGGAGCTTTTGTATCAACTGGAAGGGTATTAATAAATGACAGGTCTGTAGAATTATCCTCAGGATAATTGAATACCTCACGTTGAGGTTGTAGTGATTCATTGGATATAGGATGGTATTGAGGAGTTATATCAACATTACTTATGGAAGGAGGACCTACATGAGGACTCACAGGTCTTGACAGATAACTAGTGACAGGAATGGCTAGATGGGGAGTTGTAGCCTACTGTATCTGTTTTGGAGAATTGTCAGACTTCTTTATAGTAGAGGTGACAGACTTGTGACTTTGGACAGGCTGGACAGACCTGTTTTGAGAGTTATTGGACTGGTGCATAATGTCAATATTTTGTCCTTGGGAATATGACTCAGGATCAGGACCTATGTTATTTGAGTGAGACTGATCTAAAGGTTTCTCAGCAGATGCAGCAACTAGATTAGGGCTAGGACCAGTGACATGACCAATAGAGTTACCTAGACAAATAGAACTAGATGTAGAACAAGGCATAGATATGGGACAAGGCATATTGCCAAGATGTGGAGTATCTGTAGCAGAACTCTTGGAGACATTAGAAAATAGGTGAGGGAAAGGAAATCTGTTTTCATTGAAAGTGACATCCTTAGAGATGTACACTCTGCCATCTTGGTTCAAGCACCTAAAACCTTTGTGCTGAGGAGAAGGACCAAGGTAGACACATTCTTGACTCCTCATTTGCAATTTACGTTGATTATAAGGTCTAATGAGAGGGAAACATGAGCAACCAAACACTTTCATGAGAGAATAATCCGGGGCCCTACCATACAGAGCATGAAATGGAGAATGAAAGGTTTGTAAAGCAAATGTGGGAATTCTATTGATGATGTACACAGAAGTAGAGAAACTGTAATCCCAGTAATCAATAGGTATTGAAGCATGAGTTAGTAACGTGAGGCCCATTTCAACAATTTGCCTATGTTTCCTTTCTACTGTCCCATTTTGATGGGAGGTATGAGGGCAAGTTAGTCTATGAATGATCCCTAATTCTGTCAGGTACTTGGTAAAGGGCCTGAACTCTCCTCCAAAATCGGACTGTACATATTATATTTGGACATTAAATTGTGTCTGAACAAAGTTTGAGAAGAGTTTAAAGGCATGCAGAACCTCAGACTCCTACTTGAGGATATACAACCAAGTGTACCTAGTGTGGCCGTCTACAAAGGCTATATAATACCTATAACCAGAACTGGAAGTATTTCGGGAAGGTCCCCACAAATCAGTATAGATCATGTCAAAAGGCTTAGAATATATTGTTGTAGTTAAAGGAGCATACAATCTATGTGCTTTGCCAAGACTACAAGAAGTACATAAAGACTGTTTATTTGTATTAGCAAAGGGAATATTACACATTTTTAGAATAGAAGCTACAGATTTACAATTGGCATGGCCAAGCTTGTAATTCCATAATGTGCTAGTATCACAATTAACTATTCTATGAGAATGAGAATTAGAAACAACATAGCTTTGAGCACAAGTGAAAGAAGTAGATTTGTTGATATGATTGTGAGACATTTTGAGTTTGACAGGCAGCCGAGGGAAGCAATACAAGCCACTAGTATCTAGAACTCCCTCAACAATGATTTGGTTAGAAGCTTGTGATTTAATATAACACTTATCAGGTAGGAACTCAAAAGTAACATTATTATCACTAGAAAACTTAGAAACAAATAGTAGATTTCTAGTAATGGAAGGAACAAGAAGAACATTAGCTAGGGTGAGAGCACAAGATGAGTTTATAGGTGAGTAAAGTTGTGAGGACCCTATAGCTTGTATATCTAGTGTTTGACCATTACCTACATAGACTTTATTGGTTCCTACATAAGGCTTTATATTTTTCAGAATGAAGGCATAAGGTGTTAAGTGATGAGATGCACCTGAGTCAGCAAACCAAGCCTGAGATTCAAGTTTAGATGGTAAATTGTATTCCTGAGTGTATGTTGAAGGCCTGTTTGTAGTAGATATCGTTGCCACAGTTTGAGAATTCTGAGACGCTTCAGTGCTAGCTTCCTGTTTGTGAGAATTGGTGTTATTGTTGTTGTTTGCGATGTTTGAAGCATTACTTGAGGTGGAAGGCATAAAATTCTCATCAAATCTATGCCAGCAGGTTGTAACCTCATGTCCATATTTGCCATAGAGTTGGCAAGTTGGACGATTGCCTGATGTATACCTGCCTCGACCTCTGCTTCGACCACGATTAAATCTGCCACGACCACGACTTGCAAAATATGCTCCTCTAGAGTTGTTGAGGTCTTGATTTGTATGCGCCACATTAGCTGCAACAGTGGTAGCTGCTAGTTCTTCACAAAACTTGTCTAATTGTGCTTCTTGCACATAGAGTAAGGCTTCCACATCACAAAGATTAGGAGGTGAAGGACACCCATACATATGCATAACAAATGAATTGTACTCTTCAGGCAAACCTTGCAAAATAGAATCCACTTGATCCTTCTCAGAGATTGAGTCACCAACAGCCAAGAGTGAGTTTGCTATAGCCTTGATTCCCAGAACATACTCAGTAATCGACTTAGTACCCTTCTTGGTAGATTTGAGTTCAACTCTTAGCTGTCTAACCCTATCTTTCATCTGTGCATTAAAGAATTGATGAATCTTGTCCCATACCTCATAGGAATGTTTGCACGCAAGAACTCTTGGTAACACGGATTCAGAGATGGTGAACAAAAACCAGATAAAAAGAGCTTGATCTTGCACAATCCAAGATTCATAATCTTCCGAAATCAAACCTGTAATCCGATCTTGATCTGACTTGAACTTCTGCGGGATCTGAGGATTCACCATAAACCTATGCATTTTCTGAGAAAGAATCACACCTTCAACCTGTTGATTCCAAAGGAGGTAGTTGTTTTCCTGCAATTTAATCGAGAGCTTTGGTCCAAATGAATTCGCAGACTTGGACGCAGCAAAACCACTGAACGTTTCTTGAGATTGGGCATGATTTTTTACTACAGATGCTTGATTATCTTCTGACGCCATGGTTGCAAAGGAAGCAAGATCTTGACGACGGAAAGCTGAAGCAGAACACACGGGAAAAAGACGGAGCAACATAGATTGAGCGGAATAGCGCGGAAGATCGTCACGCGAATGATACCATATTAGAGTTTCATGTGAAACATCTTTCACTTGGTGAAGATGTGTGTGGCAGTTTGTGAATTGAGCTTCACTCTGTGAAGCTGAGAGAAGATGAAACGAAAAGTAATAGAGAAAGAGATAACTTTGTTATATCATTCCTTGAATACACTAGCATACATGAAGGTTTTTATATAGACACTATGACTCAGCATCTATAAGTTGAGTTGGTAGTTACATTCTACCAATACAGTTACAACAAACTAACTAACTATAGATGAACTGGCACTCATTCATCTCTAACAACTTGAAAGTAACATGCAAAGTTTATATATCCATCAAGATGAGACTGATGCTTGGATATAATAAAAAACTAAGATCCATTGGTGTTTGGACCACTATTAGCCATAGAAATTAAGAACACTAGGTCTATCATGTTTAAGTTTAATCATAAAAAACTGAGTTTATTCAAATGATTAATCATAAAGAATAACCATCTTTTATGTTTCATATGTTAAATATTTCAGATATTAAATTTGGTAAATAACAGATAAAATAAATAAATTAACATACCATTAATTCCCCTTGCAAAATCAACACCCTGTTACGACGTAACAAAAATAGGTGTTATAAGGTGTTGAAACAATTCATTATAAAATCCAAAATAAATTTGACAGAAATATGGTAAAAGGAGAAGGGTGACTTCCAAAATTCTGTCAACATTGTCTCTTCTACACCAATTTATGTAGGAGTGTGCATGGTTGGTTATTTTTGAAAACCAAAGCATAACCATTTTTAAACCAGTTAAATGGTTTGAATTCATAACAAAAACCACATTTCAATCAAAACTGGTTATAAAACGGATTATAAATTTGGTTATGGTTATATAACCGGTTTTAAACTGGTTATTATTTCTTTTTTCAAAAAATTATTATTTTTTTAAATAATAATAATTTTTTCCAAAAAATAAAAAAAAACAAATTTTTTCCAAAAAATTTAATTTTTTATTCAATTATTTTTACTAATCAAGAAATGATTGATTTTACATTCTACACTCACTTGACTTCAATCACACACTAATTTTTATTTTTTAGTAAGAAATACGGTAAAATATTACTTACACACTAACAAAATAGAATAAAATACTCCTTCCACTTCGTAGATATGTTTTTTTCACTTTCAATTCTATTGCGCCGCAAACTGAGCGCTACATCCGTCAACGGCTTGTTCGATTCGTCTGCTACGGTCGAAGGAGAGAGTTCTGATGAAGAGTTAGTCAAGGATTCTAGTTCCGACGACTCTATCAGCAGCGATCAAAATATTGACGCTAGTCCTGATCAAAACCGAGTCAATGATAATTTTGTAATCCAATTTACATACCATCCCTCTGTTTCCGCTCATCGGAGAATCAAGGAGAGTCCTCTCAGCTCCGATTACATTTGCCGTCAGGTTCTCGCTGTTACTTTAAATTCGTATATATTGACTCGTTTAATTGATTAGTTAAAAAGACGTTACATTAGATTTTATTTTTAAATTTAATTAGTTTAGAATTTGGCATGAGTTATAAAATTGAAATGAAAATAAGTTATTGAGTGATTACAGCAAAATCAAACTGCTTTGCATTCTGTTCTAATTAGACTTATTTTATATTTAGAAGATGGAATGTGAAAACATTAGAAAGTGTGTGCAAACACTCCCTCAGTGTTTCATTGTAGGTCCCTTTATCAATTTCAAATCTATAAAAAAATTTAGTTAATTTTATTCATGATATAAATTAAAATGATTTTAAAAAATTAAAAGAATGAGAAAAAAATATTAATAGTAAGACAAGAATTTATTTGCAAAGTGAATATATAATTAAAGTTCACCGGTAATGTTAATTGTTAGGTAATTTTTTTCCAAACTGTTAATAGTGTAAGAGTTTAACTGCCAGACTTTTAAAAGACTATCAATTAATGTTTTGAATTGAATAGAATGGCAGAGATTCTATTAAAAAATAAAAATAATGATGAGTAAAAAAAGAAATTATAATTAATATAAACTAAATTAAAAATATTAAAAATTCATAATAAAATATTATGAAAATTTTAATTTTATTTCACAAATATTAATTATAAAAAAAATAATATTTTTTTTCAAAAAAAGTTAATTTTGTATTCGACAAAAAAATTAAATTGAAACATTTGAATTTTGGATAATAACCGGATCCGAAAATAAAATATGGTTGGATAACCAACCATTAATAGTTTTTTTTTTTTTTTAATAGGCAAATATATATATTGATAGAGAGCACAAACAGTGCTCAAAACAAACATACAATCAATTCAACGTGAGATATTCCATAGGATTTCTCCACCAATTATAAAAAAACAACACCGATTTACTTCTCGTACCTATTACTAACCAATTCCACGCAGTAACTTTAATATGATTACACGTATCTTCTAAATTCAGACCGGCATTATTGAAGATCACGTTGTTCCTCCGAGTCCACAAACACCAACAAGTGGCCAGCCACACCAACATCCTCTTATTGATTGACCAATCATTAATAGTTAAACTGGTTAATAACCATTTAATTATATCCGGATATTTTAAATGGATTTGGATTTGGTTATGGATTTGAATCCCATAACCGGATATTTTGCACACCCCTACTCAAAGGTGACAAACGTAGCTTAGTAGGCATTTTTTATTCTGATTTTGCAGGATGCAAATCAAATAGGAAGAGTTATAGTGGTACTTGTCACTTATTTGAAATTGTTTGATTTTTTTGGCATAGCAAGAAGTAACACCCCAAATTCGATTAATTAATTTAATTGAATTATTTAGAATTATTTGATTAATATATTGGTATATATAAATTATTGTTGTGTGATTGTGGGGGTAAGTATCCTTGAAATATAGGTATAAAGAAGTAAGAGGGTGGTTGAATGGTTTAGAAGTTATTCAAATTTTAATTAATTATTAGAATAAACTATATTTTATTGAATTTATTATTTAATTCGTAAAATAATGAAATTGGGTCATTGGTGAGAATTGCAGTAAATAAGTGGTAAAAATAGAGAGGCTTGCAATGAGTTTGGCAAAATTCATAATTTAGCAAAGTGTTGGGGGAGTACATATTCTAAAAATAGGGAAAGAGATAGGTTTTTAGAGAAACATCAGATACATAGAAAAGAGGAAAAACAGGAGATGATGAGCATGCTAGGAAATTGGAGAGGGAACTCATAGAAATTGTACAATTCATCATCAATTGCTAAAAATCTAAGGTAAGGGGAAGAAAAGGGCTATCAATTCAGGTGTTTTGAATGATGACGTAAAATGAGAGGTCCTTACTCTCTTTAGGTAAATTAGGATGTGATTGATTCTAAATTTTCTATGAAGTTTTGATGTTGTTGGCTGTTTTAATGATGAATTTTGTGTGTCTATATGTGTACTATTTTCTGTTTTGAGATGTTAATGTTTTCCACCATATTTGAGGGTTTGGAAGGTTTGGAGTAAACATGGTTATGGGTAGCAAATTTCCTTTGTATCAAAGGTAGAGGTAGTATACCTTAGCTTTATGTATTTCTTTTAATTGGCCTTATATGTGAACAATTGTTCATTAATATATGATGAATATTTTTGTTCTTAATGATCCATTCTTGTTTTGTAAAACTCTAGACATAAATTTTATGAAACTTGACCTAAAATATTCATCTATCAATTCATAGATTGGAGAGATCGGTTTGTGGTTGATATTTGCTTTGTGTTGAACTTAAAGCTTACTATATTGGTTGTTATATGGAGAAATCGTGTTGCGATGAATATAGTATTTCTCACGACACCGCTCTAAACATAGACGGTATTGAGAGAATACATGATGATATTAATCGGATCCGACTTCATATGCAAGATTAAGAGAATATGTATTAGTTAGGGTAGATGAAAACCACTTTTGATATACTTTGTTAATCAAACAAATTTAGAATTTAAAGCTTGTCTAATAAATCGTGACAATTTATGAAACAAACTTTGAAAACCCTTTTCTTGAAACAGTAAACTATTGAACGACAAACATCCCATATCAGAAAAATCCATGTGGAGATGATAACAACCCCCCTTTAACTACGATAAGAAATAAATGGCACCGTTGTCGGGGATTGTTGTTTGATATTACTAGCATTGCAATAGTTTATTAATTTTAAGATCTTTGTATTGTGATCTCTTACCTCTGTTTATTTTTCTTGTGCTATTTGATTTGTTTGGTTAAGTGTGCAGATTCTGTTTATGCGAGGGAGTGGACCTGCGGACCAACTTCTTTTTGATCTTGGGATTGAAAGAACAGCGCGTATGCTCAATAGCAGAACTAAGCGGACAAAGCAACTTGCCAAAGAAAGACGAGAGCGCAGAGAAACTTATTCATCTACATCTATTATTACTCCAAACATGGAAGGTCCACCACCACCACCTCCTGCTTCAACCCAATGTGTTACAGTCCAAGACACAACGCTAAGTTCGCACGTAATACCAACAACGGAAGGCATTCTGAGATGAAGACGGGAATCCTAGCTCTTTTATATTTAAATCCCTTTGCGAGGATAGACCATGAGGATTCCTTTACACATCTCACGAAGTTTTACGAGATAGTGGGTGCAACTGGAGCACCAGAAGTCGAAGAGGGATCTTTGTTCAAAAGGCTATTCCCACATTCCTTAATTGGGAAGCCGAAGGAGTGGTATCTTGACCAATCTACTCTTGTGATGACAGATTGGAATGTATTGAAGGAGAAGTTTCTTGAATGATTCTTCCCTCACAATCGGTCTATGGAGGCCAAGACAGCGATTTTGGTATTTGTGCAAGGAGGAAGCTAATATCTCAACGAAGCGTGGGAGATATTCAAATATATGTTGAGAAAGTGTAAAGGCCATGGTTTTGATGACTTGAATCAAGTGCATATATTCCGTAACGGACTTCAACCCGTTCATAAAACTCTTTTGGAAGCTACGGCGGGTGGTTCTCTAATGGCAAAAAGCGCAGAAGATGCAATTGCCATCGTTGATAGGATGTCACTAAATGATCATCAAGGTCAACACAACCGTGGTACTTAAAGAAAGTCGGGAATTATCGAGTTGGGAACGAATGATGCAATTCTTGCGCAAAACAAATGGCTTTCACAATAAGTGGAGTTATTGACACAATTAATATCAAAGCTTCCACAACAAATTAAAGAGATGCAAGAAGTTCCCAATAAAGCTCAACAAATTGCAAGTTGTGAATTGTGCAAAGGTGATCATACTACCAGATATTGTCCACAACCACTACAAGAAAATCACATTTTAGCATAAAAAATATAGCGTCAGCCCCGACACCGACGCTGGTAGCGTTACTGACGTGTCTCCAAAGGCCGACGCTAATAGTGTGAAAGCATTTCTTTTTTTTAATTATTTCTTTCGCAGTAGCGTCGGCTAAAACCGACGCTATTAACACGTGATTAAATGTATATTTTAAGTAATTATTTTATTTTAATTAATAGAAGCGGATCACTAAGAAAATTTCTTGTTCATTTTGGTTGCGTCGGTTAGAGCCGACGCTAATTTTAGCGGAAAAAAATCCATTTCCCCCCATAAATTTTGTTTGCCTCCATTTTTTACTTGTATTAAAAAATTATTTATTTATAATAGTAGCGGCGGCCACAGGCGACGCTATTTTTGGTACGAAAAAATTTCCTTCCCCCCTTAATTTTGTTTGCCTCCTTTTTTATTATAATAAAAAATAATTATTTGTAGCGGCGGCCACAACCATATACACGGCCTCTAATGATAGGCTAAAAAACTCAATCGACCCGCACATCCAGATGAGATTTTCATTGCCACCCATTAAAAGAAGAATGGGGAGTGGGTTGACGCTCGTGCAGCGGCAACACATGTAAGTTAACATTTTATTATTCAGAATTAGATTGAGTACTATTATTATTCCACCCAAATTTCCATATGCTTCGGATGTAAAGTCTTGAGTATACGGTTTACTTAGTACTTAGAGTCTCAAATTTGTATTGTCAATATATAGGGATTTCAATAATTGGGGATGTGAAATATGAAGTTGTTTATGAATGGGTGAACCAGGCATTGTCGAATAGTACTAATATAGACACTGTACATGTCAAAAGGTAGTTGCAGATTGTTCATATATGTATGTCATAGATGATTTTAAGGTTCTTGTTGTCTGTGTTTGTGTCAAGAATAACTCTGTCTCTGTTGTTCACATACCCTAGTTAGTTTCACCCTAATCATTCCAAAATCCTTCTATCACAAAACATAATAACTACAAGCCGTACTGCAATCATGGCCTTAACTTATTGGCCTTAATTCCAAAATCCTTCTAATATTTTTGTTCTGAATGTTATTTTCATTGGTTTTGGAACCTTTAAGTAGGGAGGGACATCTTCAAATTCAAAATTACATAAATGTTAACTGCATAGGGTGGGTTTTTAAGACAAAATCCAAAATTTTGTGATATTGTGAAATTGGTAGAATGTTAATTGCAACCAAGACACCGTTACCTTAATTCTATGTCTTTTATTTCTGTTTTATTCTGACTTATCTAGGTTATTGTTTACAATGGTAGTTCATATGTGAGTACATTTTCGGCGTGCTGGACAATTTCAGTAGGAATGTTTCTTTGTAGGGTGGCTTTATTTGTGAAGAAAAAAAAGCAACTAATGTTAAATCTAATTTGCGAAAACTACTATGTAAATCTAGCGTTTTTCGTAGCTGTTGCACGGTGCTCCAACTGTGGCTTAGGAATTTCAGGAATTGCAGGAATCTTCGGTACATCAGGGATTGGGATACCTAAGTTTGGAACTGCTTCCAATTGTGGTTCTGTTGGTAATGTAGGTAGTGTTGGAAGAGTAGGAAGTGTTGGCAGAGTGGGTATTGGTAGATTTGGCAATCCATCTTTGGAAAGTCATATATGTATGTCATAGATGATTTTAAGGTTCTTGTTGTCTGTGTTTGTGTCAAGAATAGCTTTGTCTCTGTTGTTCACATACCATAGTTAGTTTCACCCTAATCATTCCAAAATCCTTAACAAAACATAATAACTACAAGCTGTACTGCAATCATGGCCTTTACTCATTGGCCTTAATTCCAAAATCCTTCTAATATTTTTGTTCTGAATGTTATTTTCATTGGTTTTAGAACTGATTTTAGATAGCTTTTAAGTTGGGAGGGACATCTTCAAATTCAGAATTACATAAATGGTAACTGCATAGGGTGGGTTTTTAAGACAAAATCCAAAATTTTGTGATATTGTGAAATTAGTAGAATGTTAATTGCAACCAAGACACCGTTACCTTAATTCTAGGTCTTTTATTTATGTTTTATTTTGACTTTTCTAGGTTATTGTTTACAATGGTAGTCCATATGTGAGTACATTTTCGGCATGCTGGACATCTCTATCGTCAGAAACTTCACCAAACCTCATTAATTTGACTTGAATTCCACTTGACAAAACAATAGTATAACAATAATATTTAAAAAAAAGCACAACATTCCATTTCCTAGTTAGTTACAACAATAAACAAGAATGGATTAGAGGAGAAACTCTTGTTGAATATGGAGGTATAGTATTAGTAGCTATAGGTTCACCACGTGATGCTGGAATTAAGGACTGGCTTCAAAAGCTGACACTCATTGAGAAAAAAAAGGAGTTTGCAGAAGAATTTAATGGCTGGTTTTGACTGTAACATAATAACATAACATACAACATTCAATTTTGTTTCATCAATCAACAACATTTTGCTTTTCATACATGTCTTCGTAAATCTTAACCAACGATACTTGAAGATTTTTGTTTATTTAGTTTGTGTTACATTATATATAATATATTAACATTGGTTAAATAATGTGTATCGGAAAAATTCTGCAGTAGTTTGACACAAGTTGGTGATGAAGTGGAAGGATCAACAAGAATACAAATTTGGAAAGAAGCTGCAGGGGTAAAACACGGGGGCGGTGTTATGGAACTGGATAATTGGCACGTAACATAAGATATGGAGTAAACTTCTTGACACAGGTATCAATTACAAACCCACATAGAGAAGCAGATAACCAGGCCATTAAGGCTAATGCGCGGACATACGAATTGGCAAAGAAATTTGATGAATTGTCAAAGAAATTTGATATGTTGCATTCTCTTCAGGCGGTTCCTTCTAGTGCTCCTGCGAGTGGTCATCCTGATTATAACGATTCGGTACGTTCTATTTTTCTCTGAGGTTGTTAGGTTTTTTTAATGGATTTGCAACATCTTAAGTTTCGAAGAAAATAGGTCACCTATATTCTAAATGATGGAAAAATTAAAGTGGCCATTGAGATAGGAGAATACACAATGTAGGTATTTTTGGATAGGATATGGTGTTTGTTGACAATGTACACATTTGAGCTTTTGAGCACATTTTGCTAGAATTACAAGATGTAAGATTCACTTAATTTCACTTGCGGAAAAGTTCCTAGAACTGCGTATGCTTTTAGTAGTAGTTTTGTAGATTCGAAGCTTTTGTTCGTTTCTTACCAGAATATTGTTTCGAATTTACTCTATAAGTAGTAGCTGCTAACATTGAGTGCAGTACTTTTGTTCTGTAATTGTTAGTTACTAGTTTTTTTATATGAACTGCACTGACCAATGGGTAATAATAATAATGAGTAGATTCATGACTATAATTCTTCCTTTAATCATTAGGTTTTAAATTGTTCATGAAAAGTTGAAAACATTGTTTGGCTGTGTTCATATTGCTCGCACTGTGATCCCAATCTCACTGCCTCCAACAGCTTCTCTACCAGTGCCTCCTTTTTTTCAATCTGGAGTAGGGCTAAATGGATTTGGATTTTGGTGTTGTCCTTGATCAATCTCACTTTCTGGATTTGTGGCATTTATTCTCTTGATTAATGACATTTCATTAGTGATGACCATGTGAATTTAATGAAGATTATAGGACAAAATTCTTCAGTTAAGTGACATGACTAGGTCTTGTTGAAGAAGGTAGCTAAGCATAATTAACCAATCCTTGCTTGGAAGTTACAGTATGCCTGTGCTATCGGCCAAGGAACAACTCGTACTAAAGTTCAACTCAAAGCATAGGCTAGTGTATGTGATGACCCTATAGAGCTTAAAAATTATAAGCTCAATTAATTTTTTAAGCCGGAACTCTACCACACCTGCTGCTACTATTTGATACATAATTTTTGTTTATGAGCAGTCATTTATTGCTTTATTGAAACAAACAAAAGTACAAGAGCATAATATTGAAGCATACATGGATTTTATAGAGTATAGAATGGTCCCTGAAACTTAAGATTTAACAATACATTGTGATTGTATTGATTATGCAAATGTCATTTGTGTTAGCTTAGTTCTAGTTTTTGTTAGCTATATGTTTATTTTAATCATCAACATTTACTTGGTACTATCATTATGTGTCTTATTATTTATTTTGAATTTTTATGTGTCTGACTCGTGACTATTTATTTTGGATGTTGCAGGAGGAGGACGATTATGAGGATGATGATGAGGAAGTTGATGTTGGTTATCATGATTAGTACGTAGATCGTTTAAGAGATTATCAATATTTTAGAACTCATTAGTATTTTGATGTTGGTGTATTTTGGAACTCATTAGTATTTTGATGTTGGTGTATTGAGATTATGTATTTTTAAGTAAATTTGTTTTGGATCACCTGAATTGTGGATTGATGAATCTTTTTTGAAATGCCATTGGTCTGTTGGAGTTATTAGCTACGAAGTTTGCTATGAATCCATGCATTAAGTTTGACGATTGGGAAAACTCTGTTGGATTGAATTAATAATAAACAGGGTTTGATCATAACAGGTTACTATCAACCAAATCATGTTTCTAAGAGTCATTGTGGGTTGTTTGAGTGGTTCACTGCTCCAGTCGATTGTATAAAGCGGAGGTTTTGATCAGAACAGGTTACAATCAACCAAATCAAAACTCTGACGATTAAATCTAGTCGTCTCGGCCACGACACCGACGCTACGATAATATAATCTACTGACTAAATCTACTAGTGGTGGCCACGAGGCCGACGCTACTGTAATATATTAAGCTGTCTAAATCTACTAGTGGCGGCCACGTGGCCGACGCTATAATAAAATAATCTGCTGTCTAAATCTACTAGTGGCGGCCACGAGGCCGACGCTACTATAATATAATATGTTGTCTAAATCTACTAGTAGCGGCCACGAGGCCGACGCTACTGTAATATAATATGATGTCTAAATCTACTAGTGGCGGCCACGTGGCCGACGCTACTGTAATATAATATGCTGTCTAAATCTACTAGTGGCGGTCAACTGGCTGACGCTAGTTATTGACGTGGACAAAACTTTGATGACAACCAACTAAATCAAAAAATGACACCTGGTGTAGTACCCTAAATTTTGACCATTGGTTTTGGATTTTTTTGTAGGGAGTGCCATTTTGGGCATTGGGGGTTTGATTAGTAATTTTTGGACTCATTTTGGGATATAGTTCTATTTGAGGTTTTTAGTGAATTTTTCTTAGATCATAATGTTTTAGTGGTTAGTACTAATTTATTTTCGAATTTTTGTTTTATTTATTTAAAAATAGATAATTAGGTTTATTTATTTAATTTTATTAGGAATGTTGTTTTGAAATTAATGTCATTCTATTTTTTATAGAAATTAGATTTTTATTTTTAAATTAATTAGGAATTGTGGTTTTATTAATAATTAAGGTTATTATAGTTTTTTTTTTAAATTAGATTTTCTAGGATAATTAGGTTGTTATTTTTGGAATTTTAGATTAATTAGAGATAATTAGGTGTATTTAGATTAATAGTCTTAGTTTTTAGAATTTTGGTTTAATTATAATAAAAAGGATATTTTGGGTTTTTTTTTATTTATTATCTCAGATTTTTATTAGTTGGTAAATTAATTAGAAAAGGATTAATTTTTTAATTTAGTTTAAGTTTTATTAATATCTTTTTATTAATTAGTTTTATTAATTATTAAAATATAGATTTTTTTAATTAGGGGTTTAGCCCTGATAATTAGGGTTCTATGTTACTTAATTATTATTTATTATTGTTTTACGGTTTTTTTTATTTATTTGTTATTAATGTTGTGGAAGATTTTTAGTCACGATATGTCTTTTTTTTTATTATTTTATTTGTTTTTTTATTTATTAATTATTGGGTCAAATTGTTGACCATGTACAGTGGGCACCTTCTTCCTCTCAAACCCTAATTTTGCGGCTATGATCTGGAAATGGGATATACCAAAAACCCATCAATCCAAAATTGAAACCAAATCAAATCAATTTCATTAATTTTTTGAATCAAAATGTACACAGATCAAATCAATTACAAATCCTAAATCTAAACCTGATCAAAACAAATCAAATTACAGAAGATTACATCAAAAATTTCTAAACTTAATCTAATCAAATTAATTCCTAAACCTAATTTCTAAACTATATAAACTAAGGGTTGAATCCAGAAAAGGGGACGAAAAAAAACCCTAAGAAAAAATCTGCAGCTGCGCAAACCCCACCCTTTCCGAAAAGATCTAACATTGTAGAAAGTTAGGGTTCAACACTCGAACCCTAATTCTTCTGAGCTCAGCCTCCAATTATCCTTACCTGCGAACAAAGAAAGGGAGAGAGGATTAGAGGAGGAAAAGAAAAAAAAACAACCAAAATATTACGAAAAGAATCGCGGCAACGGACGGTAACCCCACTTAGCTTTTATCTTTGATGTCTGATTTGAATCGCTTGCATGTTTGGTTTGCTATGAGGTTCTGGGAATTTGAGGGTTAGGGTTCTTGTGAACTAGGGTTAGGGTTCTTGCTTGGAACCCTAGGGTTCATCCAGGATACTTAGGGTTCGTAGGGTTCAAGGGTAAAACTGGGTTTGGGTTGAATATCAGGTTAGGGTTCCTAGGGTTCTTCACGAACCCTAGAGAACTGGGTTGATTTCTGGGTTATATGGGGTTTAGGGTTCATGGACTTTGAAGTTTCCGGTTGAATACCAACTGGAAATCTGGGTTGGCCGGTGGTTCTGCGGGATTTGATGGTGGTCGGAGAGGTTGTGGGGTGGTGGCCGGAAGAAAAAAGATAGAGAGAGGCGAGAGCAAAAGAGAGAGTATAGTGAGAGGGAGAAGATTAGAGAGAGAAAGAAAAATGGAAATGAGGATTTTCTGAAGGATTGGGATTTAAATATTCCCTCACTGGCGCTATAGATCCTCCACACGTGGCTTCTTGCTGGCCACAGGATCATTTGACCGTTGTAGTTCTGTAGGGGGAGGAGCACTGTGTCCTCTCAGTTGACTTGGCGTAATAGCTGTTGATTCACATTACTTGAACTGGTAATCATAATTAACGGATCAGGAATCTAAGCATTTGGAACCGTCTGATCTCCATCAGACGTCGTACATGAGTCAACCGTTGACTCTACCTTAGGGTTGTTTTTTTTGTTTTTTTCTTTCTCTGTTGGGCTTAAGACAATGAGCCTAATGCCCAATTTCTATATGCGCCCCCACTTGGGGCCCTTTGCTGGTTTCAAAAGGGGGATGTACCCCCTGGTTTTTTATTTTTATTTTAATTAATTAAATTATATTTTATTTAGGATTTTTGGAGATTTTAAAAAAATATGGAATAAATTAGGGGTTTAGGGATTTATTTAGGGATTTTTGTTTTTTATTTTTGGATTTTATTTTGTCAAATTTATTTTTATTTACTTTATTGAAAAAATCACAATTGAATCAATTCCTTGATTTAAAGTGGTAATAAAAAAAATACTTTTTTTATTTGTCAATTTAGAATTTTTTGTTCTTTTTATTATTATTTAATGAAAATTATTAATTTTTAGTTAGATGTGTGGTAATTAAGTGTTCTGTTATATAACTCATGAAATAAAATTTTATAAAGAATTTGTTTTTTTAGGAAAATTGTTTTAAAGGGATTAGGATAAAAAAATAATAAATTATTTTTGGGATAATTACCTTAGGGGATTTATTTGGAACTTGAACTTTATTTTGGATTAATTTTGTTTTTTTGTCATATTAAATTGTTGAATCTTTTGTTTAAATTCTTTTTTTGTAAAAATTAGAATTTGGTTTTTAAAGGTATGTTTAAGGTTTTTTAAGGGATTTACATAAAGGGATAAAACTCTTGGTCCGAGAGCCTAAATAAAGCATAGGATAAGGGATTTGGATTTAGGAATAGAACTCTTGATATCCGAGATTATAAACAAAAGGATTAAGGGATAACGCTCTTGGTCTGAGAGCCTAAATAAGGGATGGGATATGGATTTTTGGGATAAAACTCTTCCTCCGAGAGTATAAACAATGGACAAAGGGATTTAGGGATAGGATTTGGGATTTAGGAACGGGATTAGGGGGTAGGAATAGGGGAGGTGAACTACGGTTACTCTGATCCTTCATTTTGAGGGTACGTAGGCATAGGGTTGCAAACCAACCCTAGCGAGTATAATTAGGAAAAAACTTAGGTTTTTTTTTCATTTAGACAAACAAACATACCCTAAACTCAAAGGTGGATCCCATTGAGTACAATGGAAGTGAAGGGTACCTAACACATTCCCTTCACTTAAATGACTCCTGAACAGTAGGAATCTCTACCTTAGGATAAGGATATTTAGGTTTATCATTATTTTCCTTAAAAAATATGGTGGCGACTCGAACATTTTTGCCGGCCGCGACAGCTAGCGACTTCACTGGGGATTCCTTCCTAGCGAGAGTCAATCCTAGCCTTAGGATTTAGGGTTTTGTTTGTCTTGGATGTTTATTTTTTTGGTTTTTTATTTTATTGTGAATTATTTATTTTTATATCATATATTTATTTATTTAACATTTTGCTTTATTTTGTTATCATGCAAGGGATTGGGGCAATAAAAAAAAGGAGTGAAGCTAAAACCCAAAGCTTGTAACCCTAGAACCTAAAGTGGAACGGAAATGTTTTTGCGGGGGATGCAACGTCCCCTAAATGCATTGATGTCACACTCCGAGTAGATCCTTCCAAAGTCGTCCTTACGAAAGGGCTTGCCCCTCTCGTAGTGGAATGATTTGGATGTGGTCCGTGACTCTGAGAACCTTAACCTACCCCACACCAATCATGGACCTTATGTATTCAACCCTCAAGGGTTGTTACTAGGGTCCTATCCCAAATGGGACTTATCCCGAAGGATTACTGTAGGAAGGCTTGCTCCTTCTCATGGTAAAACAAGGGTATAGTCTAAACATTTTGGGGGTCGTTATGCTGGCCAAATTTAGGTAACCTTCCTGTAAGGGGATTGGGTAGTCTTAACTTAGACCCATCCTGTTCTTGGGAAGCCCGCCTTACTAGGGCCATGCTTACACTTTACCTTTACCCTAATCAAGACCTCATGTGCATTCATCATCCTCATAAATTTTTCTTTTTTTGTATTCATAGGAATCTTAAAATTTTACAAAAAAAAAGGGATTAAATCAAAGGACAATGGAAGTTGGAAAAAAGAGAACTCTCCCCATTAGAGTAAGGATATCAGATATAAAAAGCCTAAAGACTTATGCTGCTGAATTACCCAAGAAAAGAAGGAAACCTATACTTCGTAGGTATGGAGATATATTGGACTTGGTTCTATTTCCTATGCAAGAGGAGGGTCTAACTGCCTTGGCCCAATTTTACGATCCCGAGTTAAGGTGTTTCCAATTCAAGGACTTCCAAATAGCACCTACTTTAGAAGAGGTTCGAAAGATATTGGATTTCCCCAAAAACAATAAAGGTCCATTCAAAACATTGGGGTATAGACCTTCATTGAAAGAGATGGCAAGCTGTTCGTATATTCGTGAAGAGGACCTACAAGCTCATTGGAAAACTAAAGATGACTTCGAAGGGTTCCCTAAATGGTTCTTAGAGAGTAAAGCTAGTCACTTCGCGGCTTGCAAAAATTGGGTAGCCCTAGACACTGTCATGATATTACTTATCTTTGGGTTGGTCCTATTCCCAAGTATTCCGAACTTCATAGACATCACCGCTGTCAACCTATTTCTGGCTGTTACCCTTGGAGAGGAGGACCCTTCAACAACTCTCTTGGCAGATATATACTTCACTCTCCATTGTAGGTTTGATAAAAAGGGAGGGACTATGCTATGTTGTCCTCAGCTATTATACAAGTGGTTGTTTTCCCATCTAGTGAAGGACATAAGGGACATGAGACAAATGAATGCCTATGAGTGGTCCCAATATCAAGTATCCCGTGTTGGTAAGGACATCCTATGGTTTCCTCAAATAATCCAAAGGGATGATGTGATCTTGAGTTGTGGGAACTTTCCTAATGTACCTTTGATTGGCTCAAGAGGGTGCATAAGCTATAATCCTATTTTGGCGATGTGGCAGCTAGGACACCCTTTGTCCTACAAGCCAGAAGACAAGTTGCTAAAAGGCTTCGTCCTACAAGGTGTGAAAGGAGATCATCCTGATGTCCTAAGGATTTCTGAAGCATGGAAGCAAAGTATAAAAGGGAAGAGCAGTCTGAAAAGGCCAAGAGAGGAATCAAGGGTCCCATATTCACAATGGATGGAGGAAAGGATAAGGAAGATGAAGCTTCCCTTTACTTTAGATCGTCCCGTTGATCCCATGGTTCCTCCACCTACCGCAATCTCCATGGAAGAAAGTGAAAAGCTTAAGGAGACCATTGCTAGATTGACAAAAGAGAAAGGTGAATGGGAGGCTAAATTCTACCAAGCTACTGGAGAAAGTAGCTAGCTGAGGTTGAGCCTTAAGGAAGCCATGGAACAATCGAAGGTCAATGAAGGATTAGCCCGAATGGAGGAGGAAAAGAAGGAGCGTGCCCATGCTGATCTCCAAGCTTTGAGCTCACGCATTCAAACTCAACAAGCGGACCTAGATAGGGCTTGGAGGCAAAGGGACGAATAGAGAAACTTATGGATGTCCTCAACACAAAGGGAGGTCAAAGAAGGGTATGATAGGCGAATCTTTGACTTAGAATCTGAGGTTCAAAGTTTGGCAGATGCTCTCCTCAGGAGTAAAAGGCAAGCGTTGGAGGCAATCGTACGGTTGAGAATGAATGAAGAACTTCTTGCCCAACGACCTGAAGGGTGGTTACAAGCTCAAGAGGAAAACCGTGCACTTAGGAGGTCCTATGAGGAATTGGAAGCATCCTATGAAGAGCTTAGAGAGTGGGGCCACTATGCTGAAGTCCACAATAGCCAATTGGAGCACACCGTTGCAGAAGACTTGGCAATCATGGATAATCTACAAAGGGAAAAGGCATACTTTGAAGACAGATATGATAAGTTGGTCTTTCTGACCAATGACCTTATACATGAGATCCCTCGGAAATTAAGGGAAGCTGAGGAAATAGCCATTATTTTCAAGCCAGTAAAGGAGATTTCTGATTTCCTTACACTTTGTCGTGGGATGATGGAAGACTTCAGATCCAGAATTAGGAGAAGGATTTAGGCTTTTTATGTTTGGTTTCTTACTTTTGGGATTTTTTTATGAATATTTTAAGGGTTATCCCCAACTTGGTTTTGCTTATGTAATAAATAGGGCTTCGACCCTAAGTACTCTCTTTCATTAATAAAAATGTTTGAATTTCCATTATCTTTGGTTTAACTCTTAGTTGGTTGAAAATTTAAGATTCCTGAAAAAAAAAACATTTTGCATACTCATACATACATTCATGCATAGCATATATAAAAACATTAAACGGAAATCATTTTTTCTCTCAGAGTCATCTCAACAACCTGACTACTCGACCCAACATCCGTGCTCACCAAAGGAAAGCTATGGAACAAATGGAACAGAATCACGCTGCTCTAAAGGGAGATGTGGATATCGTCAAGGGAAATGTGGAGGAGATGAAGGATAAAATCGACCAGCTGACTCGAGCTATCCAGAATATGATAGCAAGAGACACCGAGGCTAGTAACCGTAGGAATGCTCCTACCCCTCCTCCCCAATATGAAGATAGCAATTCTCTTTTGGGATTCGTGACTGACTTGGAGCGTGAGGCTTTAGAGGCTAGTAAAGGGAAGGCTAACACTCAACATCCTGTAGGGTCTGTTCCTCCACCCGAGCACAATGGAGAATCACGACCCATACAAATACCTGTCACTCGTGAGGTCTCTAATGACTGGCACCTCCAATACGGAGAAGAAGACTCAAGGCAAGTAGTTCGTGAAACCAAACCAGCTGCCGTGGAAGGAAGAAAGGAGGATGAAAAGTATAAGATAATTGAGGAACGGTTAAGGGCTGTGGAAGGATCCAAGATATTTGGTATTGATGCCTTGGAAATGTGCTTGGTACCCGACGTGGTCGTGCCTCCTAAGTTTAAGGCGCCTACCTTCGAGATGTACAAAGGGGTTAGTTGTCCCAAAAGCCACATACGGATGTTTTCCCGAAAGATGGGGGCACACGCTAAGGACAAAAAGCTGATGATGCATGTTTTCTAAGACAGCCTTAGTGGGGCATCCTTGGACTGGTACATGCAGCTGGAAAGGACCTACATCAAGAACTAGGATGATTTGGAAAGTGGCTTCATAAGGTAATACCAATATAATGTAGACATGGCCCCTAATCGCATGAAATTGCAAAGCATATCTCAGAAAAGGGATGAATCTTTTAAGGAGTATGCCCAAAGATGGAGGGAGCTAGCATCTCGTGTGCAACCTCCATTGCGGGAAAACGAACTAGTGGATACATTCATGGGAACTCTGCAAGGATTGTACTATGAGAAGATGATTGGATCAGTCTCAACAGGATTTGCGGATTTGGTTATCATCGGGGAAAGGATTGAGAATGGATTAAAAAGTGGAAAGATTGGAACACCGTCTTCCAGTCAACAAAACGACAAAAGGTACTCCGGAAACCATTCGAAGAAGGAGGCCAATGCCATTTCTGCTGATAGGTATACTCAAGTGCCTTATAACCCATATGTGGCAGCCACGGTCTCTGGCCAAGCGTCTTCTACGCTCCAGATCCAACAGCCAAGGGCCCCACCCCCTCAAAATCAGCAACAATAGAAGCATCCCCCAAGGTAACAAAGGAGTCCATGGAAGGACTTTGACCCTCTACCCGCTACATATACTCAAATCCTGCCAATGTTAATCCAAAAGGGATTGGTAGAAATCAAGTCGTTAGGGCCCCCTCCTATGCCTACTCCTCGAGGGTATGACACTAATGCTAGATGTGATTACCATGCTGGATCGCCAATGCACACGACTGAAAAATGTTTGGCTCTCAAATTTAAGGTGCAAGATTTGCTGGACCAGAAGGTTATTAACTTCAGTTATGACACTCCAAATGTAGGAGATAACCCGTTCCCAGGGCACGCTGGACCAACTGTTAACTCCGTTGAGGGACTAGGAGAGGACGTCATAATTAGAGGGGTGGAGCAAGTAAAGACCCCTATGACGAAAGTGAGGGAAACATTAATTGGGTACGAGGAGTTTGAAAGGCTGCACGGTAACTGTGAGAATTGCGCGATTGATCCCAATAGCTGTAAGAAGATGAAGGAGGTTCTCCAACAACTAATGGACCAAGGGATAGTACAGATTGGGTACTTAAGGAATATGAATGAGGTGGCTGCCTTAGACTCCCAGGGGCAGGCACCTTCTAAAATTCCATACCAGAAAAGAGGAGTCACGACTCCCATTCAAATGCCAGTTCCAAGACCTACACAAGGGCCTATTCAGATACCAGTTCCCGGACAGGCACAGGCTCCCATCCAAATACCAGTTGCGAGACCTACACAGGTTCCTATTCAGATAACAATTCCGGTGCCTGCACGAACATCAATTCAAATACCTGTTCCTGCGCCAGTCAAAGCTCCGGTACCTGCAACGTCAGAAGGTCCTATCACGTTCCATGTACCAATGCCATTTCCATATGAAAGCTCCAAGACTGTACCTTGGAAATATGACGTCACGGCGTCAGTGGGAGGAAAGACTATAGTGCCGTCACCAGCAGTTACTAACATAGCTGGTATTGGAGGAATGACACGTAGTGGATGGGTATACTCTTCAGAACTACCTAAGAAGGATACTCCTGAAAGCTCAAAGGGGAAAGAGACCACTAACACAGGAGAAGGATCTTCCAAAAAGAGCATATCTCCAGAAGACGCTGAGGAGTTTTTAAGGATTATAAAGAGGAGCGATTATAGGGTGGTGGACCAACTAAATCAAACACCGTCCAAGATCTCTATTCTGTCCTTGTTATTAAGCCCAGAAGCACACAGGGAATCCTTGCTGAGGGTCTTAAATGAGGCCCATGTGAATAAAGATATCTCAGTGATACAGTTTGACGAAGTGGTCTCCAATATCTCCGCCAGTACTTGTCTGGGTTTCAGTAGCGAGGAATTACCTCCTGAGGGGCAAAAGCATAATAAAGCCTTGCACATATCAGTTAAATGTCAAGACACTGTCCTTTCAAGAGTGTTAGTGGATACATGGTCTGCTTTAAATGTCATGCCTAAGGATACCCTCATGAAGTTAACATCTGTGAGAACCTTCATGAAAACCAGTTCTTTGGTTGTTAGGGCATTCGACAGTTCAAAAAGAATGGTAATTGGGGAAGTGGACATACCTACAGTGGTGGGATCACATACCTTCATGATCACTTTCCAAGTCATGGACATCAATCCCTCATACACTTGTCTCCTAGGACGACCATGGATTCATGCCGCGGGCGCAGTTACTTCCACACTTCATCAAAAGTCGAAGTTCATATATGGGGACAATTTGATAATCATTGATGGGGAGGAAGACATGTTTGTCAGCCACCTCTCATCATTCAGATACATAGAAGTGGATGGAGAAACATTTGAAATACCGTTCCAAGCTTTGGAGGTTGCGTCTGTCATTCGTAAGCAAGTCGTTAGACAGGAGGAAAGGCCAAAAAGGATCACAGACTTGATTCAGAATGGGGATACTAGGGGCTGGGGCAAGGTGATAGAGATACATGAAAAGAAGGATCAATTCGGGCTGGGTTACAAACCAGCTAATAAAGAGGTACAGAAGTCTCAACAAATGACATCTCCTCCTCTCGAAGAAACTTTCCTTAGTGTCGGATTCAGAGACGAAGAACAAGTGACTGCAATTGAAGAGGAAAATAGAGGGATACCAGATTGGGTGCGCCATTGCTCACCAGGCACAGTTCTCAACAATTGGAGAGCAATCGAGATTCTTGAGATGATTTCTATTTCAAAGTAATTTACTTTTTCTTAAAAAATATATTAATAATAAGTCCTTTGCTATGCCCAAGGCAAATGGACAAGCTTTGTAGGGCCACCTTTTGTTTCTTTGAATTATTTAATAATAAAGTTACATTTTGTTTTCAATTAAGATCCTTTTTTGTTTCTTTCTTAGTTATTCTTTTTTCAAATGGCAATACACCTATTTTTTCTTTCCAAGTACTTTCATTTTTCTCAAATTCAAAAAATAATAAGCATAAAAATATTCCTCATGCAGATTTAAAAATGAACCTATTGAAAATGACACTTCTATAATCCCTTACAACTTCGAGTTCCCGATTTACCAAGCGGAAGAGGGTGATGAGAATGATTGTGAACTTCCCGAAGAGCTAGCCAGAATGTTAAAGTAAGAGGATAAAGTGATACAACCTCATCAGGAACCAGTGGATGTGATCAATCTGGGGACTTACGAGGATAAGAAGGAAGTCAAAGTGGGAGCTTCTTTGAACGAGGATGTAAAGCAGAGGTTGATCAAGTTGCTACGGGAATATGTGGATGTGTTTGCTTGGTCCTATCAAGATATGCCCGGTTTGGACACAGATATTGCTGAACATAAACTACCGCTTAAACCCGAATATCCTCCGGTCAAGCTGAAGTTAAGACGAACTAGACCAGATATGACTCTCAAGATCAAGGAAGAGGTTAAAAAGCAGTTCAACGCAGGGTTCTTAGCCGCAGTAAAGTATCCAGAATGGGTAGCCAATATCGTGCCCGTACCGAAGAAAGATGGGAAGGTTAGAATGTGTGTAGACTATCAAGATCCCAATAGAGCAAGTCCTAAAGACGATTTCCCATTACCTCACATTGATGTATTGGTGGATAAGACGGCTCAATTTTCGGTATTCTCATTTATGGATGGGTTTTTCGGATATAATCAGATAAAGATGGCTCCCTCCGACATGGAAAAGACTACCTTTATTACTCCTTGGGGCACCTTCTGTTACAAGGTGATGCCTTTCGGATTAAAGAACGCAGGGGCAACTTACCAAAGGGCAATGGTCACCCTCTTTCATGACATGATGCACAAGGAAATAGAGGATTATGTGGATGATATGATCGCTAAATCACTAACTGAGGAAGAGCACATAGTCAATTTACGGAAGTTGTTTGAACGGCTAAGGAAGTTCAAGCTACGACTAAATCCTGCGAAGTGTACTTTTGGGGTCAGATCTGGGAAACTATTGGGGTTCATAGTCAGTCAAAGAGGTAGAGGTTGATCCTGATAAAGTTAAGGCCATTCAAGGAATGCCAGCTCCGAGGACTGAAAAAGAAGTACGAGGGTTCTTAGAGAGGCTGAACTATATTGCTAGATTCATCTCACACCTTACTGCCACTTGTGAACCAATCTTCAAGTTGTTGAGGAAAGGCCAAATCCTTGAATGGGATGAACATTGTCAAAATGCTTTTGATCGAATAAAAGGGTATTTACAAGAGCCACCCATATTGGTACCACCTGTTGTAATGCCTGAATTTAATTAATTAATTAATTAAATTATTGAAGGATTTAATTATTGGATTTAGACGAAGTTGAGAATTAATCGGAGTAGTTGGATTTGTCGGTATTATTTTAAGAGGCGTATTGGGATTATTAAGTTAAAGTCGGATTTTAGTCGGTTAAATCGGAGGAATAATATTAAGAATAATATTATTTATTTATTGGACTATCTTATTTAATTAACTAAGTTGAATTGTTGGACCATTTGGTTGATAATCGGAATTAATCTATTAAGCCGGGAGTAAGTAGTTGGTCGCGAATTATTATTTCGGTTAATTTTTTGTTTCGAAGAATTAAGTCGTTAAGTCGGAATATTAGTCGGAAAGTCGAACAAATAATATTATAAGTGATATTGTGGATTATTGGAGCATGTTGGGTAATGGGCTTGGATTTCGTCGGGATTAGCAATTAAGGGGTGTATGACTTAGGCCCATTAGTTGTTATATTGGATTATTATTATTATTATTATTTTAATAATAAGAAAAAGAGAAGAGGAATTAGTCAAGAGGAGAAAGAGGAACAGAATGGGAGAATGGAAGAACGAGGAAATTGGAGAAAACGGTTACGAGAAGTTGCCGTCGGAAAGCCGATCGGAGATTCGAGCCGCCTTCAATCCAGGTAAGGGTGGGATTCGAATTTTATAACCGGGAGTATGATAGTTGATACGTAGGATTGGGGTTATATAAATTCTATCGTATGTGTTGAAATTGCACTGAACGAATCTTGTGTGTTTAGAAATTGATATTTAGTAATAGTTTAGAGACCCATTTAAGATTCGGATTGAAATCGAAAGTCGTAGAATTCGCGTTTGATGGTTCCAAATCACTACTATATGTTTGGTATGAATGAGTATGTGTTTGTTTCGAAGAAAATAGTTGAATCGGTTGGATTTTCGGGCGAAATTGCTCAAACTCGTAGCAGTGTTTATGAAGAAAATTCTGTTTTGGAAAAACTTCAAAAATTCATATCTTTTGATCCGTAAGTCAGTTTTGACCCCCGTTCGAAGCGTTGGAAAGCTAACGAGATGTTCTTTCCAGGAAAAATGGTTTTGAGGGCTGTATCTGGTCCAATTATAGCAGAAAAATAATATAGTCTTTAATTATAAGTAGCAGTACAATATTTATACAACAGTCTCGATTAGCCAAATTAAGCAGAAAATTAGTTGTCCGGAATTTAATAAAAATTGGCGGGATAACTAATATAAATTAGTAGGTATTCTTGGTTGGTTTGTTTTGTGGTAAATATGTCGATTAAGTTGATTTGCAGGTACAGTTGAATAGGTTGAATTGTCCCGGTTTATGGGCACTGTTAAGTTGTAGGTCTTATGACCAATGCTTTATGTTGATGTTGAATACGTTGTGGATGTGGTGATGTTGGTGATGTGATGTTGAATATGTTCTTGATTAAGTTCTAGGTCGAACGACCAATGTTGGATTAAGTTGATGCTATTGATGCATGTGTGAGTTGTTGTTTTCGTTGTTGTTGTTCTGGTTGTTCTTGTTGATGATGTAGTTGATTGTATGCCTTGATAATTGTCGCATACATTGCATTCATGAGTCGGGGCTGTATGCTCACACCACGTTGGCCTTGATGGCAATGTTTAAGTTGGCCTTGATGGCATTGATTAAGTTGGCCTTGATGGCACCTGATTAAGTTGAAATGCCTCGATAACCTGGCAATGTTTAAGTTGGGAGCTCTGCTCCAATGGTACCACATGCATGTGCATAGTTGTGTCACATTTTGAGTCGTTGTGAATTTGTTGTTGTTATTGATTCATTGTTGTTGTGAAGTTGCTGTTGTTGTGAAGTTGTCGTTGTTGTGAAGTTGTTGCTTGTTATAAGTTGCTATTGCTATATCTTGTTGCTTGATATAAGTTGCCAATGTCGTGAGCTATTGTTATATATGTTGTATTACTATAATTTGCATCTTTTATATAAGTTGTTGTTATATGTTGTTATTACTATAAGTTGCTGTCGATACAAGTTGTGGTTATGAGTTGCTGGTTGTTATAAGTTGTGGTTGCTATTAAGTTGTTTATTTCTAGTTGTTGCATGACTGTTGTATGAAGCGGTGAAATTGGTGTGATTCTAATCTAATATATTAATTATCATGCCTGTGATTATATTTTTCGATATCTCACCCCTTCTATAATGATGTTACCTATTATGGGTAATTGAGCAGGTACTGAAGAATAGCTGTGGAAGTGGAGTAAGTTTATGAAGTCTTTAGTGGCTGTTAGTTCGGGTTGGTGTCATGCTCTGATACGTAGCACTCGGGGGAAATGTTTAGTTTATGTTGTTGTTATTATAAGTTGATGAATAGTTGTTATTTCATGTTGTGAAAATTATTTCTAAGTTGTTGCCATTACGGTAATGGTTGAACAATCATGGTTTAAGAAGTTGTAATGACTGAATAAAGTTGCGAATGATTTATAAGTTGTATTCCGAATGCTATGTATCAATTGCAAAATGAAATCCAGATTTTGTGGTTTAAGTTGAAAATGTGACATCTCATTTGTTTTATGTTTGAAAATTTTAGCACTCTGATTTTAATATAAATGTTGGGTAGAAAATGGGGTGTTACATAGTGGTATCAGAGCAGGTCGGTCTGTCCGGCCAATGTTGTCTAATGTTGTTTCTTCCTTAGTACTCGACATGTGTGTGGAACACTGTCGGTGCTTGTTTGTTAGTAGTTTCTAGTAGTTTACTACAAGGTTGGTTTGAATTAAGTTGGGGAGAAGTTTGCTCCCGTACGCGTTGTTGGTATGTAGAAGTTGTTTCAAGGTGATGTTGCTTGCAAGAGTGCATATGTTGGAGAGATGTTATTGCGGACCGGCGAGAGTTTGGACTCACGAATCCGTATCAGTCAAGTTGTAGATGTGCGTAGAGTCTGGACGGTGAATCAAAGATGATTGAAATTAAGGAATTATTCCGAATGGAATGATAAGTTGGTGGATTAATTCGGTAAGTTGTATATCCTGAGTATAGTTGGATTAAAGTTGAGTGATTTTCATAGTTGGACGAAAAGGAGGATGTTGGTAGATTTTGGAAGCAAGAGAGGGAAATGGAACTTATGTTCATCAACCTCAAATTCTGGTTTTTGTGATTTTGGAGCAGCTGTCAGTAAACGAGGTATAACTTTTGACTCGTGATTCGGATGGAAGCGGTTATGGACTTTTTGGAAAGCTTACGAAATTCCCTACAGTTTGCATACAAGGTTTGCCTTCAGGGGGGTTGTGAAGAGGGAGAAAAGTGCATTTTATTGTTTGGGTCTGATGCTGATTTTTGGAAAATTCTGCATACGGAAATTCTGAACGAGTCCCGTTGTGTGGCTGATAACTTTTTACTCGTAAGTCGGATTTACGCGATTCTTGAAGTTTTGAAATCTACACAAAATTCTCTTCATTTTGGAATATGATTTTGTGATTGAGAGATCTGTATTGAAGGAGATATATATGGTTGAAGTTGAGAGACATTTGCTGAAAAAGTTGGAAGGATGAAAACAAGTGTGGAATATTATTAAGAATAAAATGTTGGTATTTGTAAGATGTGACTGTATCGGAGAATGCTTGGAGATGCAATTTATGTTGAATGAGGATGATTAAGATGATGATGTTTAATAAAGGTAATGTTGAGAGAAATGTGAATGTTGATTTGTGTTGCTAAGAATTTTCACCTTGGTTAAAAGTTGTAATTGGAGCAAACTGAATTGGATCGTTCTCAATGTTGTAGCGATTTCGGTGTTGGAAAAATATTTAAAGTCGTGTTGTACTATGAACGTGCATAAGAGGATGCGTAATAGATTTTGAACGTTTTTGTATCGTTGACGAAGTTGAAACTAAAGAAACTAAGAGTGGCATTGGTAAGCCTTAGAAAGTTGGCGGAGCATTATGCTTACGGACTTTGGGCACAAGTGGAAGTACGCTATTGTGTTGGGTACTGATGATTTATTTCACCGTTATGGTTATCGGCTGTCTATTGACAAATTGAGGAACTGATCACCCTTAATCCATTGTTGATAGTAGACGGAGTCATAATTGATGGATAGATGTGTCGTGCCAACTAGTATAGTATGTACGTTGAATTGGTCGAAGTCAAGCCAAGTGCTTAAAGGTTGTTTGTTTTTGCTGATACAAGTTCATATGTTAGAATATTAGTTGAATTTAAGGATGACAGCACGAAGCTGTGTTTGATTGATGAGTAGTATGGAAAAATTTCAGTTGAGACTGGATAATGTGAGAGTTGAGTTACAGGTAGAACAAGAAGTTAAATTATAAGTTGATTTGTAAAAGTGGAGTTTTGGTTGGTAAAGATGATTTATCTTGTTGAATTTAAGTGGACTCAGGTGTCAAATGTTGTTGTAATGTTGTTATGCGCCTAAGGTGATTTTGGGAACTATGTTGATAAAAGATAGTAAAGTTGTAGTTTATGTGTGGTGTTAACGGGGAGATCCCGAAGAGTTAAGTCGAAAGCCTTGGTATTATGTCGATTTTTTGATGATTGGAAGTTGGAGGTCAACTGAGTAGAGTTAGTACCTTGAGAGTAATCAGAGTGCGCAGCGAACGCGTAGTGTATTGCGGTTGTTCAGACGTGAATTGTACCGATGTTGATATTTGGTTACGTTGAGGTTGTGTTTAAGTTGGTATTCTTATGTTGTTGTGTTCTGGTTCTTAAACCGGTAAATTCTTAAGTTGGTTACTTCTTGTGTTGCTATATTAGTTGTCAATTGCATCACTTGGGTAGCATTCGCGTTGTTGTCGCCGTTGAGGTTAAGAACCGTTGTTTGTGTTATATGTGGAGTTGCCTTGCGAGGACGAGATTTGATTACTCGGAAGAATTAAGTTGTTGGAATAGTCGTGTCGGATAAATTTTCGAGGACGAAAATATTCTAAGTGGGGGAGAGTTGTAACGCCTGAATTTAATTAATTAATTAATTAAATTATTGAAGGATTTAATTATTGGATTTAGACGAAGTTGAGAATTAATCGGAGTAGTTGGATTTGTCGGTATTATTTTAAGAGGCGTATTGGGATTATTAAGTTAAAGTCGGATTTTAGTCGGTTAAATCGGAGGAATAATATTAAGAATAATATTATTTATTTGTTGGACTATCTTATTTAATTAACTAAGTTGAATTGTTGGACCATTTGGTTGATAATCGGAATTAATCTATTAAGCCGGGAGTAAGTAGTTGGTCGCGAATTATTATTTCGGTTAATTTTGTGTTTCGAAGAATTAAGTCGTTAAGTCGGAATATTAGTCGGAAAGTTGAACAAATAATATTATAAGTGATATTGTGGATTATTGGAGCATGTTGGGTAATGGGCTTGGATTTCGTCGGGATTAGCAATTAAGGGGTGTATGACTTAGGCCCATTAGTTGTTATATTGAATTATTATTATTATTATTATTATTTTAATAATAAGAAAAAGAGAAGAGGAATTAGTCAAGAGGAGAAAGAGGAACAGAATGGGAGAATGGAAGAACGAGGAAATTGGAGAAAACTGTTACGAGAAGTTGCCGTCGGAAAGCCGATCGGAGATTCGAGCCGCCTTCAATCCAGGCAAGGGTGGGATTCAAATTTTATAACCGGGAGTATGATAGTTGATACGTAGGATTAGGGTTATATAAATTCTATCGTATGTGTTGAAATTGCACTGAACGAATCTTGTGTGTTTAGAAATTGATTTTTAGTAATAGTTTAGAGACCCATTTAAGATTCAGATTGAAATCGAAAGTCGTAGAATTCGCGTTTGATGGTTCCAAATCACTACTATATGTTTGGTATGAATGAGTATGTGTTTGTTTCGAAGAAAATAGTTGAATCGGTCGGATTTTTGGGCGAAATTGCTCAAACCCGTAGCAGTTTTTATGAAGAAAATTCTGTTTTGGAAAAACTTCAAAAATTCATATCTTTTGATCTGTAAGTCGGTTTTGACCCCCGTTCGAAGCGTTGGAAAGCTAACGAGATGTTCTTTCCAGGAAAAATGGTTTTGAGGTCTGTATCTGGTCCAATTATAGCAGAAAAATAATATAGTCTTTAATTATAAGTAGCAGTACAATATTTATACAACAGTCCCGATTAGCCAAATTAAGCGGAAAATTAGTTGTCCGGAATTTTATGAAAATTGGCGGGATAACTAATATAAATTAGTAGGTATTCTTGGTTGGTTTGTTTTGTGGTAATTATGTCGATTAAGTTGATTTGCAGGTACAGTTGAATAGGTTGAATTGTCCCGGTTTATGGGCACTGTTAAGTTGTAGGTTTTATGACCAATGCTTTATGTTGATGTTGAATACGTTGTTGATGTGGTGATGTGATGTTGAATATGTTGTTGATTAAGTTGTAGGTCGAACGACCAATGTTGGATTAAGTTGATGCTATTGATGCATGTTTGAGTTGTTGTTTTCGTTGTTGTTGTTCTGGTTGTTCTTGTTGATGATGTAGTTGATTGTATGCCTTGATAATTGTCGCATACATTGCATTCATGAGTCGGGGCTGTATGCTCACACCACGTTGGCCTTGATGGCAATGTTTAAGTTGGCCTTGATGGCATTGATTAAGTTGGCCTTGATGGCACCTGATTAAGTTGAAATGCCTCGATAACCTGGCAATGTTTAAGTTGGGAGCTTTGCTCCAATGGTACCACATGCATGTGCATAGTTGTGTCACATTTTGAGTCGTTGTGAATTTGTTGTTGTTATTGATTCATTGTTGTTGTGAAGTTGCTGTTGTTGTGAAGTTGTCGTTGTTGTGAAGTTGTTGCTTGTTATAAGTTGCTATTGCTATATCTTGTTGCTTGATATAAGTTGCCAATGTCGTGAGCTGTTGTTATATATGTTGTATTACTATAATTTGCATCTTTTATATAAGTTGTTGTTATATGTTGTTATTACTATAAGTTGCTGTCGATACAAGTTGTGGTTATGAGTTGCTGGTTGTTATAAGTTGTGGTTGCTATTAAGTTGTTTATTTCTAGTTGTTGCATGACTGTTGTATGAAGCGGTGAAATTGGTGTGATTCTAATCTAATATATTAATTATCATGCCTGTGATTATATTTTTCGATATCTCACCCCTTCTATAATGATGTTACCTATTATGGGTAATTGAGCAGGAACTGAAGAATAGCTGTGGAAGTGGAGTAAGTTTATGAAGTCTTTAGTGGCTGTTAGTTCGGGTTGGTGTCATGCTCTGATACGTAGCACTCGGGGGAAATGTTTAGTTTATGTTGTTGTTATTATAAGTTGATGAATAATTGTTATTTCATGTTGTGGAAATTATTTCTAAGTTGTTGCCATTACGGTAATGGTTGAACAATCATGGTTTAAGAAGTTGTAATGACTGAATAAAGTTGCGAATGATTTATAAGTTGTATTCCGAATGCTATGTATCAATTGCAAAATGAAATCCAGATTTTGTGGTTTAAGTTGAAAATGTGACATCTCATTTGTTTTATGTTTGAAAATTTTAGCACTCTGATTTTAATATAAATGTTGGGTAGAAAATGGGGTGTTACATAGTGGTATCAGAGCAGGTCGGTCTGTCCGGCCAATGTTGTCTAATGTTGTTTCTTCCTTAGTACTCGACATGTGTGTGGAACACTGTCGGTGCTTGTTTGTTAGTAGTTTCTAGTAGTTTACTACAAGGTTGGTTTGAATTAAGTTGGGGAGAAGTTTGCTCCCGTACGCGTTGTTGGTATGTAGAAGTTGTTTCAAGGTGATGTTGCTTGCAAGAGTGCATTTGTTGGAGCGATGTTATTGCGGACCGGCGAGAGTTTGGACTCACGAATCCGTATCAGTCAAGTTGTAGATGTGCGTAGAGTCTGGACGGTGAATCAAAGATGATTGAAATTAAGGAATTATTCCGAATGGAATGATAAGTTGGTGGATTAATTCGGTAAGTTGTATATCCTGAGTATAGTTGGATTAAAGTTGAGTGATTTTCATAGTTGGACGAAAAGGAGGATGTTGGTAGATTTTGGAAGCAAGAGAGGGAAATGGAACTTATGTTCATCAACCTCAAATTCTGGTTTTTGTGATTTTGGAGCAGCTGTCAGTAAACGAGGTATAACTTTTGACTCGTGATTCGGATGGAAGCGGTTATGGACTTTTTGGAAAGCTTACGAAATTCCCTACAGTTTGCATACAAGGTTTGCCTTCAGGGGGGTTGTGAAGAGGGAGAAAAGTGCATTTTATTGTTTGGGTCTGATGCTGATTTTTGGAAAATTCTGCATACGGAAATTCTGAACGAGTCCCGTTGTGTGGCTGATAACTTTTTACTCGTAAGTCGGATTTACGCGATTCTTGAAGTTTTGAAATCTACACAAAATTCTCTTCATTTTGGAATATGATTTTGTGATTGAGAGATCTGTATTGAAGGAGATATATATGGTTGAAGTTGAGAGACATTTGCTGAAAAAGTTGGAAGGATGAAAACAAGTGTGGAATATTATTAAGAATAAAATGTTGGTATTTGTAAGATGTGACTGTATCGGAGAATGCTTGGAGATGCAATTTATGTTGAATGAGGATGATTAAGATGATGATGTTTAGTAAAGGTAATGTTGAGAGAAATGTGAATGTTGATTTGTGTTGCTAAGAATTTTCACCTTGGTTAAAAGTTGTAATTGGAGCAAACTGAATTGGATCGTTCTCAATGTTGTAGCGATTTCGGTGTTGGAAAAATATTTAAAGTCGTGTTGTACTATGAACGTGCATAAGAGGATGCGTAATGGATTTTGAACGTTTTTGTATCGTTGACGAAGTTGAAACTAAAGAAACTAAGGGTGGCATTGGTAAGCCTTAGAAAGTTGGCGGAGCATTATGCTTACGGACTTTGGGCACAAGTGGAAGTACGCTATTGTGTTGGGTACTGATGATTTATTTCACCGTTATGGTTATCGGCTGTCTATTGACAAATTGAGGAACTGATCACCCTTAATCCATTGTTGATAGTAGACGGAGTCATAATTGATGGATAGATGTGTCGTGCCAACTAGTATAGTATGTACGTTGAATTGGTCGAAGTCAAGCCAAGTGCTTAAAGGTTGTTTGTTTTTGCTGATACAAGTTCATATGTTAGAATATTAGTTGAATTTAAGGATGACAGCACGAAGCTGTGTTTGATTGATGAGTAGTATGGAAAAATTTCAGTTGAGACTGGATAATGTGAGAGTTGAGTTACAGGTAGAACAAGAAGTTAAATTATAAGTTGATTTGTAAAAGTGGAGTTTTGGTTGGTAAAGATGATTTATCTTGTTGAATTTAAGTGGACTCAGGTGTCAAATGTTGTTGTAATGTTGTTATGCGCCTAAGGTGATTTTGGGAACTATGTTGATAAAAGATAGTAAAGTTGTAGTTTATGTGTGGTGTTAACGGGGAGATCCCGAAGAGTTAAGTCGAAAGCCTTGGTATTATGTCGATTTTTTGATGATTGGAAGTTGGAGGTCAACTGAGTAGAGTTAGTACCTTGAGAGTAATCAGAGTGCGCAGCGAACGCGTAGTGTATTGCGGTTGTTCAGACGTGAATTGTACCGATGTTGATATTTGGTTACGTTGAGGTTGTGTTTAAGTTGGTATTCTTATGTTGTTGTGTTCTGGTTCTTTAACCGGTAAATTCTTAAGTTGGTTACTTCTTGTGTTGCGATATTAGTTGTCAATTGCATCACTTGGGTAGCATTCGCGTTGTTGTCGCCGTTGAGGTTAAGAACCGTTGTTTGTGTTATATGTGGAGTTGCCTTGCGAGGACGAGATTTGATTACTCGGAAGAATTAAGTTGTTGGAATAGTCGTGTCGGATAAATTTTCGAGGACGAAAATATTCTAAGTGGGGGAGAGTTGTAACGCCTGAATTTAATTAATTAATTAATTAAATTATTGAAGGATTTAATTATTGGATTTAGACGAAGTTGAGAATTAATCGGAGTAGTTGGATTTGTCGGTATTATTTTAAGAGGCGTATTGGGATTATTAAGTTAAAGTCGGATTTTAGTCGGTTAAATCGGAGGAATAATATTAAGAATAATATTATTTATTTATTGGACTATCTTATTTAATTAACTAAGTTGAATTGTTGGACCATTTGGTTGATAATCGGAATTAATCTATTAAGCCGGGAGTAAGTAGTTGGTCGCGAATTATTATTTCGGTTAATTTTGTGTTTCGAAGAATTAAGTCGTTAAGTCGGAATATTAGTCGGAAAGTTGAACAAATAATATTATAAGTGATATTGTGGATTATTGGAGCATGTTGGGTAATGGGCTTGGATTTCGTCGGGATTAGCAATTAAGGGGTGTATGACTTAGGCCCATTAGTTGTTATATTGAATTATTATTATTATTATTATTATTTTAATAATAAGAAAAAGAGAAGAGGAATTAGTCAAGAGGAGAAAGAGGAACAGAATGGGAGAATGGAAGAACGAGGAAATTGGAGAAAACTGTTACGAGAAGTTGCCGTCGGAAAGCCGATCGGAGATTCGAGCCGCCTTCAATCCAGGCAAGGGTGGGATTCGAATTTTATAACCGGGAGTATGATAGTTGATACGTAGGATTAGGGTTATATAAATTCTATCATTTGTGTTGAAATTGCACTGAACGAATCTTGTGTGTTTAGAAATTGATTTTTAGTAATAGTTTAGAGACCCATTTAAGATTCAGATTGAAATCGAAAGTCGTAGAATTCGCGTTTGATGGTTCCAAATCACTACTATATGTTTGGTATGAATGAGTATGTGTTTGTTTCGAAGAAAATAGTTGAATCGGTCGGATTTTTGGGCGAAATTGCTCAAACCCGTAGCAGTTTTTATGAAGAAAATTCTGTTTTGGAAAAACTTCAAAAATTCATATCTTTTGATCCGTAAGTCGGTTTTGACCCCCGTTCGAAGCGTTGGAAAGCTAACGAGATGTTCTTTCCAGGAAAAATGGTTTTGAGGTCTGTATCTGGTCCAATTATAGCAGAAAAATAATATAGTCTTTAATTATAAGTAGCAGTACAATATTTATACAACAGTCCCGATTAGCCAAATTAAGCGGAAAATTAGTTGTCCGGAATTTTATGAAAATTGGCGGGATAACTAATATAAATTAGTAGGTATTCTTGGTTGGTTTGTTTTGTGGTAATTATGTCGATTAAGTTGATTTGCAGGTACAGTTGAATAGGTTGAATTGTCCCGGTTTATGGGCACTGTTAAGTTGTAGGTTTTATGACCAATGCTTTATGTTGATGTTGAATACGTTGTTGATGTGGTGATGTGATGTTGAATATGTTGTTGATTAAGTTGTAGGTCGAACGACCAATGTTGGATTAAGTTGATGCTATTGATGCATGTTTGAGTTGTTGTTTTCGTTGTTGTTGTTCTGGTTGTTCTTGTTGATGATGTAGTTGATTGTATGCCTTGATAATTGTCGCATACATTGCATTCATGAGTCGGGGCTGTATGCTCACACCACGTTGGCCTTGATGGCAATGTTTAAGTTGGCCTTGATGGCATTGATTAAGTTGGCCTTGATGGCACCTGATTAAGTTGAAATGCCTCGATAACCTGGCAATGTTTAAGTTGGGAGCTTTGCTCCAATGGTACCACATGCATGTGCATAGTTGTGTCACATTTTGAGTCGTTGTGAATTTGTTGTTGTTATTGATTCATTGTTGTTGTGAAGTTGCTGTTGTTGTGAAGTTGTCGTTGTTGTGAAGTTGTTGCTTGTTATAAGTTGCTATTGCTATATCTTGTTGCTTGATATAAGTTGCCAATGTCGTGAGCTGTTGTTATATATGTTGTATTACTATAATTTGCATCTTTTATATAAGTTGTTGTTATATGTTGTTATTACTATAAGTTGCTGTCGATACAAGTTGTGGTTATGAGTTGCTGGTTGTTATAAGTTGTGGTTGCTATTAAGTTGTTTATTTCTAGTTGTTGCATGACTGTTGTATGAAGCGGTGAAATTGGTGTGATTCTAATCTAATATATTAATTATAATGCCTGTGATTATATTTTTCGATATCTCACCCCTTCTATAATGATGTTACCTATTATGGGTAATTGAGCAGGAACTGAAGAATAGCTGTGGAAGTGGAGTAAGTTTATGAAGTCTTTAGTGGCTGTTAGTTCGGGTTGGTGTCATGCTCTGATACGTAGCACTCGGGGGAAATGTTTAGTTTATGTTGTTGTTATTATAAGTTGATGAATAATTGTTATTTCATGTTGTGGAAATTATTTCTAAGTTGTTGCCATTACGGTAATGGTTGAACAATCATGGTTTAAGAAGTTGTAATGACTGAATAAAGTTGCGAATGATTTATAAGTTGTATTCCGAATGCTATGTATCAATTGCAAAATGAAATCCAGATTTTGTGGTTTAAGTTGAAAATGTGACATCTCATTTGTTTTATGTTTGAAAATTTTAGCACTCTGATTTTAATATAAATGTTGGGTAGAAAATGGGGTGTTACATAGTGGTATCAGAGCAGGTCGGTCTGTCCGGCCAATGTTGTCTAATGTTGTTTCTTCCTTAATACTCGACATGTGTGTGGAACACTGTTGGTGCTTGTTTGTTAGTAGTTTCTAGTAGTTTACTACAAGGTTGGTTTGAATTAAGTTGGGGAGAAGTTTGCTCCCGTACGCGTTGTTGGTATGTAGAAGTTGTTTCAAGGTGATGTTGCTTGCAAGAGTGCATTTGTTGGAGCGATGTTATTGCGGACCGGCGAGAGTTTGGACTCACGAATCCGTATCAGTCAAGTTGTAGATGTGCGTAGAGTCTGGACGGTGAATCAAAGATGATTGAAATTAAGGAATTATTCCGAATGGAATGATAAGTTGGTGGATTAATTCGGTAAGTTGTATATCCTGAGTATAGTTGGATTAAAGTTGAGTGATTTTCATAGTTGGACGAAAAGGAGGATGTTGGTAGATTTTGGAAGCAAGAGAGGGAAATGGAACTTATGTTCATCAACCTCAAATTCTGGTTTTTGTGATTTTGGAGCAGCTGTCAGTAAACGAGGTATAACTTTTGACTCGTGATTCGGATGGAAGCGGTTATGGACTTTTTGGAAAGCTTACGAAATTCCCTACAGTTTGCATACAAGGTTTGCCTTCAGGGGGGTTGTGAAGAGGGAGAAAAGTGCATTTTATTGTTTGGGTCTGATGCTGATTTTTGGAAAATTCTGCATACGGAAATTCTGAACGAGTCCCGTTGTGTGGCTGATAACTTTTTACTCGTAAGTCGGATTTACGCGATTCTTGAAGTTTTGAAATCTACACAAAATTCTCTTCATTTTGGAATATGATTTTGTGATTGAGAGATCTGTATTGAAGGAGATATATATGGTTGAAGTTGAGAGACATTTGCTGAAAAAGTTGGAAGGATGAAAACAAGTGTGGAATATTATTAAGAATAAAATGTTGGTATTTGTAAGATGTGACTGTATCGGAGAATGCTTGGAGATGCAATTTATGTTGAATGAGGATGATTAAGATGATGATGTTTAGTAAAGGTAATGTTGAGAGAAATGTGAATGTTGATTTGTGTTGCTAAGAATTTTCACCTTGGTTAAAAGTTGTAATTGGAGCAAACTGAATTGGATCGTTCTCAATGTTGTAGCGATTTCGGTGTTGGAAAAATATTTAAAGTCGTGTTGTACTATGAACGTGCATAAGAGGATGCGTAATGGATTTTGAACGTTTTTGTATCGTTGACGAAGTTGAAACTAAAGAAACTAAGGGTGGCATTGGTAAGCCTTAGAAAGTTGGCGGAGCATTATGCTTACGGACTTTGGGCACAAGTGGAAGTACGCTATTGTGTTGGGTACTGATGATTTATTTCACCATTATGGTTATCGGCTGTCTATTGACAAATTGAGGAACTGATCACCCTTAATCCATTGTTGATAGTAGACGGAGTCATAATTGATGGATAGATGTGTCGTGCCAACTAGTATAGTATGTACGTTGAATTGGTCGAAGTCAAGCCAAGTGCTTAAAGGTTGTTTGTTTTTGCTGATACAAGTTCATATGTTAGAATATTAGTTGAATTTAAGGATGACAGCACGAAGCTGTGTTTGATTGATGAGTAGTATGGAAAAATTTCAGTTGAGACTGGATAATGTGAGAGTTGAGTTACAGGTAGAACAAGAAGTTAAATTATAAGTTGATTTGTAAAAGTGGAGTTTTGGTTGGTAAAGATGATTTATCTTGTTGAATTTAAGTGGACTCAGGTGTCAAATGTTGTTGTAATGTTGTTATGCGCCTAAGGTGATTTTGGGAACTATGTTGATAAAAGATAGTAAAGTTGTAGTTTATGTGTGGTGTTAACGGGGAGATCCCGAAGAGTTAAGTCGAAAGCCTTGGTATTATGTCGATTTTTTGATGATTGGAAGTTGGAGGTCAACTGAGTAGAGTTAGTACCTTGAGAGTAATCAGAGTGCGCAGCGAACGCGTAGTGTATTGCGGTTGTTCAGACGTGAATTGTACCGATGTTGATATTTGGTTACGTTGAGGTTGTGTTTAAGTTGGTATTCTTATGTTGTTGTGTTCTGGTTCTTTAACCGGTAAATTCTTAAGTTGGTTACTTCTTGTGTTGCGATATTAGTTGTCAATTGCATCACTTGGGTAGCATTCGCGTTGTTGTCGCCGTTGAGGTTAAGAACCGTTGTTTGTGTTATATGTGGAGTTGCCTTGCGAGGACGAGATTTGATTACTCGGAAGAATTAAGTTGTTGGAATAGTCGTGTCGGATAAATTTTCGAGGACGAAAATATTCTAAGTGGGGGAGAGTTGTAACGCCTGAATTTAATTAATTAATTAATTAAATTATTGAAGGATTTAATTATTGGATTTAGATGAAGTTGAGAATTAATCGGAGTAGTTGGATTTGTCGGTATTATTTTAAGAGGCGTATTGGGATTATTAAGTTAAAGTCGGATTTTAGTCGGTTAAATCGGAGGAATAATATTAAGAATAATATTATTTATTTATTGGACTATCTTATTTAATTAACTAAGTTGAATTGTTGGACCATTTGGTTGATAATCGGAATTAATCTATTAAGCCGGGAGTAAGTAGTTGGTCGCGAATTATTATTTCGGTTAATTTTGTGTTTCGAAGAATTAAGTCGTTAAGTCGGAATATTAGTCGGAAAGTTGAACAAATAATATTATAAGTGATATTGTGGATTATTGGAGCATGTTGGGTAATGGGCTTGGATTTCGTCGGGATTAGCAATTAAGGGGTGTATGACTTAGGCCCATTAGTTGTTATATTGAATTATTATTATTATTATTATTATTTTAATAATAAGAAAAAGAGAAGAGGAATTAGTCAAGAGGAGAAAGAGGAACAGAATGGGAGAATGGAAGAACGAGGAAATTGGAGAAAACTGTTACGAGAAGTTGCCGTCGGAAAGCCGATCGGAGATTCGAGCCGCCTTCAATCCAGGCAAGGGTGGGATTCGAATTTTATAACCGGGAGTATGATAGTTGATACGTAGGATTAGGGTTATATAAATTCTATCATTTGTGTTGAAATTGCACTGAACGAATCTTGTGTGTTTAGAAATTGATTTTTAGTAAATAGTTTAGAGACCCATTTAAGATTCAGATTGAAATCGAAAGTCGTAGAATTCGCGTTTGATGGTTCCAAATCACTACTATATGTTTGGTATGAATGAGTATGTGTTTGTTTCGAAGAAAATAGTTGAATCGGTCGGATTTTTGGGCGAAATTGCTCAAACCCGTAGCAGTTTTTATGAAGAAAATTCTGTTTTGGAAAAACTTCAAAAATTCATATCTTTTGATCCGTAAGTCGGTTTTGACCCCCGTTCGAAGCGTTGGAAAGCTAACGAGATGTTCTTTCCAGGAAAAATGGTTTTGAGGTCTTTATCTGGTCCAATTATAGCAGAAAAATAATATAGTCTTTAATTATAAGTAGCAGTACAATATTTATACAACAGTCCCGATTAGCCAAATTAAGCGGAAAATTAGTTGTCCGGAATTTTATGAAAATTGGCGGGATAACTAATATAAATTAGTAGGTATTCTTGGTTGGTTTGTTTTGTGGTAATTATGTCGATTAAGTTGATTTGCAGGTACAGTTGAATAGGTTGAATTGTCCCGGTTTATGGGCACTGTTAAGTTGTAGGTTTTATGACCAATGCTTTATGTTGATGTTGAATACGTTGTTGATGTGGTGATGTGATGTTGAATATGTTGTTGATTAAGTTGTAGGTCGAACGACCAATGTTGGATTAAGTTGATGCTATTGATGCATGTTTGAGTTGTTGTTTTCGTTGTTGTTGTTCTGGTTGTTCTTGTTGATGATGTAGTTGATTGTATGCCTTGATAATTGTCGCATACATTGCATTCATGAGTTGGGGCTGTATGCTCACACCACGTTGGCCTTGATGGCAATGTTTAAGTTGGCCTTGATGGCACCTGATTAAGTTGAAATGCCTCGATAACCTGGCAATGTTTAAGTTGGGAGCTCTGCTCCAATGGTACCACATGCATGTGCATAGTTGTGTCACATTTTGAGTCATTGTGAATTTGTTGTTGTTATTGATTCATTGTTGTTGTGAAGTTGCTGTTGTTGTGAAGTTGTCGTGTTGTGAAGTTGTTGCTTGTTATAAGTTGCTATTGCTATATCTTGTTGCTTGATATAAGTTGCCAATGTCGTGAGCTATTGTTATATATGTTGTATTACTATAATTTGCATCTTTTATATAAGTTGTTGTTATATGTTGTTATTACTATAAGTTGCTGTCGATACAAGTTGTGGTTATGAGTTACTGGTTGTTATAAGTTGTGGTTGCTATTAAGTTGTTTATTTCTAGTTGTTGCATGACTGTTGTATGAAGCGGTGAAATTGGTGTGATTCTAATCTAATATATTAATTATCATGCCTGTGATTATATTTTTCGATATCTCACCCCTTCTATAATGATGTTACCTATTATGGGTAATTGAGCAGGTACTGAAGAATAGCTGTGGAAGTGGAGTAAGTTTATGAAGTCTTTAGTGGCTGTTAGTTCGGGTTGGTGTCATGCTCTGATACGTAGCACTCGGGGGAAATGTTTAGTTTATGTTGTTGTTATTATAAGTTGATGAATAGTTGTTATTTCATGTTGTGAAAATTATTTCTAAGTTGTTGCCATTACGGTAATGGTTGAACAATCATGGTTTAAGAAGTTGTAATGACTGAATAAAGTTGCGAATGATTTATAAGTTGTATTCCGAATGCTATGTATCAATTGCAAAATGAAATCCAGATTTTGTGGTTTAAGTTGAAAATGTGACATCTCATTTGTTTTATGTTTGAAAATTTTAGCACTCTGATTTTAATATAAATGTTGGGTAGAAAATGGGGTGTTACATAGTGGTATCAGAGCAGGTCGGTCTGTCCGGCCAATGTTGTCTAATGTTGTTTCTTCCTTAGTACTCGACATGTGTGTGGAACACTGTCGGTGCTTGTTTGTTAGTAGTTTCTAGTAGTTTACTACAAGGTTGGTTTGAATTAAGTTGGGGAGAAGTTTGCTCCCGTACGCGTTGTTGGTATGTAGAAGTTGTTTCAAGGTGATGTTGCTTGCAAGAGTGCATTTGTTGGAGCGATGTTATTGCGGACCGGCGAGAGTTTGGACTCACGAATCCGTATCAGTCAAGTTGTAGATGTGCGTAGAGTCTGGACGGTGAATCAAAGATGATTGAAATTAAGGAATTATTCCGAATGGAATGATAAGTTGGTGGATTAATTCGGTAAGTTGTATATCCTGAGTATAGTTGGATTAAAGTTGAGTGATTTTCATAGTTGGACGAAAAGGAGGATGTTGGTAGATTTTGGAAGCAAGAGAGGGAAATGGAACTTATGTTCATCAACCTCAAATTCTGGTTTTTGTGATTTTGGAGCAGCTGTCAGTAAACGAGGTATAACTTTTGACTCGTGATTCGGATGGAAGCGGTTATGGACTTTTTGGAAAGCTTACGAAATTCCCTACAGTTTGCATACAAGGTTTGCCTTCAGGGGGGTTGTGAAGAGGGAGAAAAGTGCATTTTATTGTTTGGGTCTGATGCTGATTTTTGGAAAATTCTGCATACGGAAATTCTGAACGAGTCCCGTTGTGTGGCTGATAACTTTTTACTCGTAAGTCGGATTTACGCGATTCTTGAAGTTTTGAAATCTACACAAAATTCTCTTCATTTTGGAATATGATTTTGTGATTGAGAGATCTGTATTGAAGGAGATATATATGGTTGAAGTTGAGAGACATTTGCTGAAAAAGTTGGAAGGATGAAAACAAGTGTGGAATATTATTAAGAATAAAATGTTGGTATTTGTAAGATGTGACTGTATCGGAGAATGCTTGGAGATGCAATTTATGTTGAATGAGGATGATTAAGATGATGATGTTTAGTAAAGGTAATGTTGAGAGAAATGTGAATGTTGATTTGTGTTGCTAAGAATTTTCACCTTGGTTAAAAGTTGTAATTGGAGCAAACTGAATTGGATCGTTCTCAATGTTGTAGCGATTTCGGTGTTGGAAAAATATTTAAAGTCGTGTTGTACTATGAACGTGCATAAGAGGATGCGTAATGGATTTTGAACGTTTTTGTATCGTTGACGAAGTTGAAACTAAAGAAACTAAGGGTGGCATTGGTAAGCCTTAGAAAGTTGGCGGAGCATTATGCTTACGGACTTTGGGCACAAGTGGAAGTACGCTATTGTGTTGGGTACTGATGATTTATTTCACCGTTATGGTTATCGGCTGTCTATTGACAAATTGAGGAACTGATCACCCTTAATCCATTGTTGATAGTAGACGGAGTCATAATTGATGGATAGATGTGTCGTGCCAACTAGTATAGTATGTACGTTGAATTGGTCGAAGTCAAGCCAAGTGCTTAAAGGTTGTTTGTTTTTGCTGATACAAGTTCATATGTTAGAATATTAGTTGAATTTAAGGATGACAGCACGAAGCTGTGTTTGATTGATGAGTAGTATGGAAAAATTTCAGTTGAGACTGGATAATGTGAGAGTTGAGTTACAGGTAGAACAAGAAGTTAAATTATAAGTTGATTTGTAAAAGTGGAGTTTTGGTTGGTAAAGATGATTTATCTTGTTGAATTTAAGTGGACTCAGGTGTCAAATGTTGTTGTAATGTTGTTATGCGCCTAAGGTGATTTTGGGAACTATGTTGATAAAAGATAGTAAAGTTGTAGTTTATGTGTGGTGTTAACGGGGAGATCCCGAAGAGTTAAGTCGAAAGCCTTGGTATTATGTCGATTTTTTGATGATTGGAAGTTGAAGGTCAACTGAGTAGAGTTAGTACCTTGAGAGTAATCAGAGTGCGCAGCGAACGCGTAGTGTATTGCGGTTGTTCAGACGTGAATTGTACCGATGTTGATATTTGGTTACGTTGAGGTTGTGTTTAAGTTGGTATTCTTATGTTGTTGTGTTCTGGTTCTTTAACCGGTAAATTCTTAAGTTGGTTACTTCTTGTGTTGCGATATTAGTTGTCAATTGCATCACTTGGGTAGCATTCGCGTTGTTGTCGCCGTTGAGGTTAAGAACCGTTGTTTGTGTTATATGTGGAGTTGCCTTGCGAGGACGAGATTTGATTACTCGGAAGAATTAAGTTGTTGGAATAGTCGTGTCGGATAAATTTTCGAGGACGAAAATATTCTAAGTGGGGGAGAGTTGTAACGCCTGAATTTAATTAATTAATTAATTAAATTATTGAAGGATTTAATTATTGGATTTAGACGAAGTTGAGAATTAATCGGAGTAGTTGGATTTGTCGGTATTATTTTAAGAGGCGTATTGGGATTATTAAGTTAAAGTCGGATTTTAGTCGGTTAAATCGGAGGAATAATATTAAGAATAATATTATTTATTTATTGGACTATCTTATTTAATTAACTAAGTTGAATTGTTGGACCATTTGGTTGATAATCGGAATTAATCTATTAAGCCGGGAGTAAGTAGTTGGTCGCGAATTATTATTTCGGTTAATTTTGTGTTTCGAAGAATTAAGTCGTTAAGTCGGAATATTAGTCGGAAAGTTGAACAAATAATATTATAAGTGATATTGTGGATTATTGGAGCATGTTGGGTAATGGGCTTGGATTTCGTCGGGATTAGCAATTAAGGGGTGTATGACTTAGGCCCATTAGTTGTTATATTGAATTATTATTATTATTATTATTATTTTAATAATAAGAAAAAGAGAAGAGGAATTAGTCAAGAGGAGAAAGAGGAACAGAATGGGAGAATGGAAGAACGAGGAAATTGGAGAAAACTGTTACGAGAAGTTGCCGTCGGAAAGCCGATCGGAGATTCGAGCCGCCTTCAATCCAGGCAAGGGTGGGATTCGAATTTTATAACCGGGAGTATGATAGTTGATACGTAGGATTAGGGTTATATAAATTCTATCATTTGTGTTGAAATTGCACTGAACGAATCTTGTGTGTTTAGAAATTGATTTTTAGTAATAGTTTAGAGACCCATTTAAGATTCAGATTGAAATCGAAAGTCGTAGAATTCGCGTTTGATGGTTCCAAATCACTACTATATGTTTGGTATGAATGAGTATGTGTTTGTTTCGAAGAAAATAGTTGAATCGGTCGGATTTTTGGGCGAAATTGCTCAAACCCGTAGCAGTTTTTATGAAGAAAATTCTGTTTTGGAAAAACTTCAAAAATTCATATCTTTTGATCCGTAAGTCGGTTTTGACCCCCGTTCGAAGCGTTGGAAAGCTAACGAGATGTTCTTTCCAGGAAAAATGGTTTTGAGGTCTGTATCTGGTCCAATTATAGCAGAAAAATAATATAGTCTTTAATTATAAGTAGCAGTACAATATTTATACAACAGTCCCGATTAGCCAAATTAAGCGGAAAATTAGTTGTCCGGAATTTTATGAAAATTGGCGGGATAACTAATATAAATTAGTAGGTATTCTTGGTTGGTTTGTTTTGTGGTAATTATGTCGATTAAGTTGATTTGCAGGTACAGTTGAATAGGTTGAATTGTCCCGGTTTATGGGCACTGTTAAGTTGTAGGTTTTATGACCAATGCTTTATGTTGATGTTGAATACGTTGTTGATGTGGTGATGTGATGTTGAATATGTTGTTGATTAAGTTGTAGGTCGAACGACCAATGTTGGATTAAGTTGATGCTATTGATGCATGTTTGAGTTGTTGTTTTCGTTGTTGTTGTTCTGGTTGTTCTTGTTGATGATGTAGTTGATTGTATGCCTTGATAATTGTCGCATACATTGCATTCATGAGTCGGGGCTGTATGCTCACACCACGTTGGCCTTGATGGCAATGTTTAAGTTGGCCTTGATGGCATTGATTAAGTTGGCCTTGATGGCACCTGATTAAGTTGAAATGCCTCGATAACCTGGCAATGTTTAAGTTGGGAGCTTTGCTCCAATGGTACCACATGCATGTGCATAGTTGTGTCACATTTTGAGTCGTTGTGAATTTGTTGTTGTTATTGATTCATTGTTGTTGTGAAGTTGCTGTTGTTGTGAAGTTGTCGTTGTTGTGAAGTTGTTGCTTGTTATAAGTTGCTATTGTTATATCTTGTTGCTTGATATAAGTTGCCAATGTCGTGAGCTGTTGTTATATATGTTGTATTACTATAATTTGCATCTTTTATATAAGTTGTTGTTATATGTTGTTATTACTATAAGTTGCTGTCGATACAAGTTGTGGTTATGAGTTGCTGGTTGTTATAAGTTGTGGTTGCTATTAAGTTGTTTATTTCTAGTTGTTGCATGACTGTTGTATGAAGCGGTGAAATTGGTGTGATTCTAATCTAATATATTAATTATAATGCCTGTGATTATATTTTTCGATATCTCACCCCTTCTATAATGATGTTACCTATTATGGGTAATTGAGCAGGAACTGAAGAATAGCTGTGGAAGTGGAGTAAGTTTATGAAGTCTTTAGTGGCTGTTAGTTCGGGTTGGTGTCATGCTCTGATACGTAGCACTCGGGGGAAATGTTTAGTTTATGTTGTTGTTATTATAAGTTGATGAATAATTGTTATTTCATGTTGTGGAAATTATTTCTAAGTTGTTGCCATTACGGTAATGGTTGAACAATCATGGTTTAAGAAGTTGTAATGACTGAATAAAGTTGCGAATGATTTATAAGTTGTATTCCGAATGCTATGTATCAATTGCAAAATGAAATCCAGATTTTGTGGTTTAAGTTGAAAATGTGACATCTCATTTGTTTTATGTTTGAAAATTTTAGCACTCTGATTTTAATATAAATGTTGGGTAGAAAATGGGGTGTTACATAGTGGTATCAGAGCAGGTCGGTCTGTCCGGCCAATGTTGTCTAATGTTGTTTCTTCCTTAATACTCGACATGTGTGTGGAACACTGTTGGTGCTTGTTTGTTAGTAGTTTCTAGTAGTTTACTACAAGGTTGGTTTGAATTAAGTTGGGGAGAAGTTTGCTCCCGTACGCGTTGTTGGTATGTAGAAGTTGTTTCAAGGTGATGTTGCTTGCAAGAGTGCATTTGTTGGAGCGATGTTATTGCGGACCGGCGAGAGTTTGGACTCACGAATCCGTATCAGTCAAGTTGTAGATGTGCGTAGAGTCTGGACGGTGAATCAAAGATGATTGAAATTAAGGAATTATTCCGAATGGAATGATAAGTTGGTGGATTAATTCGGTAAGTTGTATATCCTGAGTATAGTTGGATTAAAGTTGAGTGATTTTCATAGTTGGACGAAAAGGAGGATGTTGGTAGATTTTGGAAGCAAGAGAGGGAAATGGAACTTATGTTCATCAACCTCAAATTCTGGTTTTTGTGATTTTGGAGCAGCTGTCAGTAAACGAGGTATAACTTTTGACTCGTGATTCGGATGGAAGCGGTTATGGACTTTTTGGAAAGCTTACGAAATTCCCTACAGTTTGCATACAAGGTTTGCCTTCAGGGGGGTTGTGAAGAGGGAGAAAAGTGCATTTTATTGTTTGGGTCTGATGCTGATTTTTGGAAAATTCTGCATACGGAAATTCTGAACGAGTCCCGTTGTGTGGCTGATAACTTTTTACTCGTAAGTCGGATTTACGCGATTCTTGAAGTTTTGAAATCTACACAAAATTCTCTTCATTTTGGAATATGATTTTGTGATTGAGAGATCTGTATTGAAGGAGATATATATGGTTGAAGTTGAGAGACATTTGCTGAAAAAGTTGGAAGGATGAAAACAAGTGTGGAATATTATTAAGAATAAAATGTTGGTATTTGTAAGATGTGACTGTATCGGAGAATGCTTGGAGATGCAATTTATGTTGAATGAGGATGATTAAGATGATGATGTTTAGTAAAGGTAATGTTGAGAGAAATGTGAATGTTGATTTGTGTTGCTAAGAATTTTCACCTTGGTTAAAAGTTGTAATTGGAGCAAACTGAATTGGATCGTTCTCAATGTTGTAGCGATTTCGGTGTTGGAAAAATATTTAAAGTCGTGTTGTACTATGAACGTGCATAAGAGGATGCGTAATGGATTTTGAACGTTTTTGTATCGTTGACGAAGTTGAAACTAAAGAAACTAAGGGTGGCATTGGTAAGCCTTAGAAAGTTGGCGGAGCATTATGCTTACGGACTTTGGGCACAAGTGGAAGTACGCTATTGTGTTGGGTACTGATGATTTATTTCACCGTTATGGTTATCGGCTGTCTATTGACAAATTGAGGAACTGATCACCCTTAATCCATTGTTGATAGTAGACGGAGTCATAATTGATGGATAGATGTGTCGTGCCAACTAGTATAGTATGTACGTTGAATTGGTCGAAGTCAAGCCAAGTGCTTAAAGGTTGTTTGTTTTTGCTGATACAAGTTCATATGTTAGAATATTAGTTGAATTTAAGGATGACAGCACGAAGCTGTGTTTGATTGATGAGTAGTATGGAAAAATTTCAGTTGAGACTGGATAATGTGAGAGTTGAGTTACAGGTAGAACAAGAAGTTAAATTATAAGTTGATTTGTAAAAGTGGAGTTTTGGTTGGTAAAGATGATTTATCTTGTTGAATTTAAGTGGACTCAGGTGTCAAATGTTGTTGTAATGTTGTTATGCGCCTAAGGTGATTTTGGGAACTATGTTGATAAAAGATAGTAAAGTTGTAGTTTATGTGTGGTGTTAACGGGGAGATCCCGAAGAGTTAAGTCGAAAGCCTTGGTATTATGTCGATTTTTTGATGATTGGAAGTTGGAGGTCAACTGAGTAGAGTTAGTACCTTGAGAGTAATCAGAGTGCGCAGCGAACGCGTAGTGTATTGCGGTTGTTCAGACGTGAATTGTACCGATGTTGATATTTGGTTACGTTGAGGTTGTGTTTAAGTTGGTATTCTTATGTTGTTGTGTTCTGGTTCTTTAACCGGTAAATTCTTAAGTTGGTTACTTCTTGTGTTGCGATATTAGTTGTCAATTGCATCACTTGGGTAGCATTCGCGTTGTTGTCGCCGTTGAGGTTAAGAACCGTTGTTTGTGTTATATGTGGAGTTGCCTTGCGAGGACGAGATTTGATTACTCGGAAGAATTAAGTTGTTGGAATAGTCGTGTCGGATAAATTTTCGAGGACGAAAATATTCTAAGTGGGGGAGAGTTGTAACGCCTGAATTTAATTAATTAATTAATTAAATTATTGAAGGATTTAATTATTGGATTTAGATGAAGTTGAGAATTAATCGGAGTAGTTGGATTTGTCGGTATTATTTTAAGAGGCGTATTGGGATTATTAAGTTAAAGTCGGATTTTAGTCGGTTAAATCGGAGGAATAATATTAAGAATAATATTATTTATTTATTGGACTATCTTATTTAATTAACTAAGTTGAATTGTTGGACCATTTGGTTGATAATCGGAATTAATCTATTAAGCCGGGAGTAAGTAGTTGGTCGCGAATTATTATTTCGGTTAATTTTGTGTTTCGAAGAATTAAGTCGTTAAGTCGGAATATTAGTCGGAAAGTTGAACAAATAATATTATAAGTGATATTGTGGATTATTGGAGCATGTTGGGTAATGGGCTTGGATTTCGTCGGGATTAGCAATTAAGGGGTGTATGACTTAGGCCCATTAGTTGTTATATTGAATTATTATTATTATTATTATTATTTTAATAATAAGAAAAAGAGAAGAGGAATTAGTCAAGAGGAGAAAGAGGAACAGAATGGGAGAATGGAAGAACGAGGAAATTGGAGAAAACTGTTACGAGAAGTTGCCGTCGGAAAGCCGATCGGAGATTCGAGCCGCCTTCAATCCAGGCAAGGGTGGGATTCGAATTTTATAACCGGGAGTATGATAGTTGATACGTAGGATTAGGGTTATATAAATTCTATCATTTGTGTTGAAATTGCACTGAACGAATCTTGTGTGTTTAGAAATTGATTTTTAGTAAATAGTTTAGAGACCCATTTAAGATTCAGATTGAAATCGAAAGTCGTAGAATTCGCGTTTGATGGTTCCAAATCACTACTATATGTTTGGTATGAATGAGTATGTGTTTGTTTCGAAGAAAATAGTTGAATCGGTCGGATTTTTGGGCGAAATTGCTCAAACCCGTAGCAGTTTTTATGAAGAAAATTCTGTTTTGGAAAAACTTCAAAAATTCATATCTTTTGATCCGTAAGTCGGTTTTGACCCCCGTTCGAAGCGTTGGAAAGCTAACGAGATGTTCTTTCCAGGAAAAATGGTTTTGAGGTCTTTATCTGGTCCAATTATAGCAGAAAAATAATATAGTCTTTAATTATAAGTAGCAGTACAATATTTATACAACAGTCCCGATTAGCCAAATTAAGCGGAAAATTAGTTGTCCGGAATTTTATGAAAATTGGCGGGATAACTAATATAAATTAGTAGGTATTCTTGGTTGGTTTGTTTTGTGGTAATTATGTCGATTAAGTTGATTTGCAGGTACAGTTGAATAGGTTGAATTGTCCCGGTTTATGGGCACTGTTAAGTTGTAGGTTTTATGACCAATGCTTTATGTTGATGTTGAATACGTTGTTGATGTGGTGATGTGATGTTGAATATGTTGTTGATTAAGTTGTAGGTCGAACGACCAATGTTGGATTAAGTTGATGCTATTGATGCATGTTTGAGTTGTTGTTTTCGTTGTTGTTGTTCTGGTTGTTCTTGTTGATGATGTAGTTGATTGTATGCCTTGATAATTGTCGCATACATTGCATTCATGAGTTGGGGCTGTATGCTCACACCACGTTGGCCTTGATGGCAATGTTTAAGTTGGCCTTGATGGCACCTGATTAAGTTGAAATGCCTCGATAACCTGGCAATGTTTAAGTTGGGAGCTCTGCTCCAATGGTACCACATGCATGTGCATAGTTGTGTCACATTTTGAGTCATTGTGAATTTGTTGTTGTTATTGATTCATTGTTGTTGTGAAGTTGCTGTTGTTGTGAAGTTGTCGTGTTGTGAAGTTGTTGCTTGTTATAAGTTGCTATTGCTATATCTTGTTGCTTGATATAAGTTGCCAATGTCGTGAGCTATTGTTATATATGTTGTATTACTATAATTTGCATCTTTTATATAAGTTGTTGTTATATGTTGTTATTACTATAAGTTGCTGTCGATACAAGTTGTGGTTATGAGTTACTGGTTGTTATAAGTTGTGGTTGCTATTAAGTTGTTTATTTCTAGTTGTTGCATGACTGTTGTATGAAGCGGTGAAATTGGTGTGATTCTAATCTAATATATTAATTATCATGCCTGTGATTATATTTTTCGATATCTCACCCCTTCTATAATGATGTTACCTATTATGGGTAATTGAGCAGGTACTGAAGAATAGCTGTGGAAGTGGAGTAAGTTTATGAAGTCTTTAGTGGCTGTTAGTTCGGGTTGGTGTCATGCTCTGATACGTAGCACTCGGGGGAAATGTTTAGTTTATGTTGTTGTTATTATAAGTTGATGAATAGTTGTTATTTCATGTTGTGAAAATTATTTCTAAGTTGTTGCCATTACGGTAATGGTTGAACAATCATGGTTTAAGAAGTTGTAATGACTGAATAAAGTTGCGAATGATTTATAAGTTGTATTCCGAATGCTATGTATCAATTGCAAAATGAAATCCAGATTTTGTGGTTTAAGTTGAAAATGTGACATCTCATTTGTTTTATGTTTGAAAATTTTAGCACTCTGATTTTAATATAAATGTTGGGTAGAAAATGGGGTGTTACATAGTGGTATCAGAGCAGGTCGGTCTGTCCGGCCAATGTTGTCTAATGTTGTTTCTTCCTTAGTACTCGACATGTGTGTGGAACACTGTCGGTGCTTGTTTGTTAGTAGTTTCTAGTAGTTTACTACAAGGTTGGTTTGAATTAAGTTGGGGAGAAGTTTGCTCCCGTACGCGTTGTTGGTATGTAGAAGTTGTTTCAAGGTGATGTTGCTTGCAAGAGTGCATATGTTGGAGCGATGTTATTGCGGACCGGCGAGAGTTTGGACTCACGAATCCGTATCAGTCAAGTTGTAGATGTGCGTAGAGTCTGGACGGTGAATCAAAGATGATTGAAATTAAGGAATTATTCCGAATGGAATGATAAGTTGGTGGATTAATTCGGTAAGTTGTATATCCTGAGTATAGTTGGATTAAAGTTGAGTGATTTTCATAGTTGGACGAAAAGGAGGATGTTGGTAGATTTTGGAAGCAAGAGAGGGAAATGGAACTTATGTTCATCAACCTCAAATTCTGGTTTTTGTGATTTTAGAGCAGCTGTCAGTAAACGAGGTATAACTTTTGACTCGTGATTCGGATGGAAGCGGTTATGGACTTTTTGGAAAGCTTACGAAATTCCCTACAGTTTGCATACAAGGTTTGCCTTCAGGAGGGTTGTGAAGAGGGAGAAAAGTGCATTTTATTGTTTGGGTCTGATGCTGATTTTTGGAAAATTCTGCATACGGAAATTCTGAACGAGTCTCGTTGTGTGGCTGATAACTTTTTACTCGTAAGTCGGATTTACGCGATTCTTGAAGTTTTGAAATCTACACAAAATTCTCTTCATTTTGGAATATGATTTTGTGATTGAGAGATCTGTATTGAAGGAGATATATATGGTTGAAGTTGAGAGACATTTGCTGAAAAAGTTGGAAGGATGAAAACAAGTGTGGAATATTATTAAGAATAAAATGTTGGTATTTGTAAGATGTGACTGTATCGGAGAATGCTTGGAGATGCAATTTATGTTGAATGAGGATGATTAAGATGATGATGTTTAGTAAAGGTAATGTTGAGAGAAATGTGAATGTTGATTTGTGTTGCTAAGAATTTTCACCTTGGTTAAAAGTTGTAATTGGAGCAAACTGAATTGGATCGTTCTCAATGTTGTAGCGATTTCGGTGTTGGAAAAATATTTAAAGTCGTGTTGTACTATGAACGTGCATAAGAGGATGCGTAATAGATTTTGAACGTTTTTGTATCGTTGACGAAGTTGAAACTAAAGAAACTAAGAGTGGCATTGGTAAGCCTTAGAAAGTTGGCGGAGCATTATGCTTACGGACTTTGGGCACAAGTGGAAGTACGCTATTGTGTTGGGTACTGATGATTTATTTCACCGTTATGGTTATCGGCTGTCTATTGACAAATTGAGGAACTGATCACCCTTAATCCATTGTTGATAGTAGACGGAGTCATAATTGATGGATAGATGTGTCGTGCCAACTAGTATAGTATGTACGTTGAATTGGTCGAAGTCAAGCCAAGTGCTTAAAGGTTGTTTGTTTTTGCTGATACAAGTTCATATGTTAGAATATTAGTTGAATTTAAGGATGACAGCACGAAGCTGTGTTTGATTGATGAGTAGTATGGAAAAATTTCAGTTGAGACTGGATAATGTGAGAGTTGAGTTACAGGTAGAACAAGAAGTTAAATTATAAGTTGATTTGTAAAAGTGGAGTTTTGGTTGGTAAAGATGATTTATCTTGTTGAATTTAAGTGGACTCAGGTGTCAAATGTTGTTGTAATGTTGTTATGCGCCTAAGGTGATTTTGGGAACTATGTTGATAAAAGATAGTAAAGTTGTAGTTTATGTGTGGTGTTAACGGGGAGATCCCGAAGAGTTAAGTCGAAAGCCTTGGTATTATGTCGATTTTTTGATGATTGGAAGTTGGAGGTCAACTGAGTAGAGTTAGTACCTTGAGAGTAATCAGAGTGCGCAGCGAACGCGTAGTGTATTGCGGTTGTTCAGACGTGAATTGTACCGATGTTGATATTTGGTTACGTTGAGGTTGTGTTTAAGTTGGTATTCTTATGTTGTTGTGTTCTGGTTCTTTAACCGGTAAATTCTTAAGTTGGTTACTTCTTGTGTTGCGATATTAGTTGTCAATTGCATCACTTGGGTAGCATTCGCGTTGTTGTCGCCGTTGAGGTTAAGAACCGTTGTTTGTGTTATATGTGGAGTTGCCTTGCGAGGACGAGATTTGATTACTCGGAAGAATTAAGTTGTTGGAATAGTCGTGTCGGATAAATTTTCGAGGACGAAAATATTCTAAGTGGGGGAGAGTTGTAACGCCTGAATTTAATTAATTAATTAATTAAATTATTGAAGGATTTAATTATTGGATTTAGACGAAGTTGAGAATTAATCGGAGTAGTTGGATTTGTCGGTATTATTTTAAGAGGCGTATTGGGATTATTAAGTTAAAGTCGGATTTTAGTCGGTTAAATCGGAGGAATAATATTAAGAATAATATTATTTATTTATTGGACTATCTTATTTAATTAACTAAGTTGAATTGTTGGACCATTTGGTTGATAATCGGAATTAATCTATTAAGCCGGGAGTAAGTAGTTGGTCGCGAATTATTATTTCGGTTAATTTTGTGTTTCGAAGAATTAAGTCGTTAAGTCGGAATATTAGTCGGAAAGTTGAACAAATAATATTATAAGTGATATTGTGGATTATTGGAGCATGTTGGGTAATGGGCTTGGATTTCGTCGGGATTAGCAATTAAGGGGTGTATGACTTAGGCCCATTAGTTGTTATATTGAATTATTATTATTATTATTATTATTTTAATAATAAGAAAAAGAGAAGAGGAATTAGTCAAGAGGAGAAAGAGGAACAGAATGGGAGAATGGAAGAACGAGGAAATTGGAGAAAACTGTTACGAGAAGTTGCCGTCGGAAAGCCGATCGGAGATTCGAGCCGCCTTCAATCCAGGCAAGGGTGGGATTCGAATTTTATAACCGGGAGTATGATAGTTGATACGTAGGATTAGGGTTATATAAATTCTATCATTTGTGTTGAAATTGCACTGAACGAATCTTGTGTGTTTAGAAATTGATTTTTAGTAAATAGTTTAGAGACCCATTTAAGATTCAGATTGAAATCGAAAGTCGTAGAATTCGCGTTTGATGGTTCCAAATCACTACTATATGTTTGGTATGAATGAGTATGTGTTTGTTTCGAAGAAAATAGTTGAATCGGTCGGATTTTTGGGCGAAATTGCTCAAACCCGTAGCAGTTTTTATGAAGAAAATTCTGTTTTGGAAAAACTTCAAAAATTCATATCTTTTGATCCGTAAGTCGGTTTTGACCCCCGTTCGAAGCGTTGGAAAGCTAACGAGATGTTCTTTCCAGGAAAAATGGTTTTGAGGTCTTTATCTGGTCCAATTATAGCAGAAAAATAATATAGTCTTTAATTATAAGTAGCAGTACAATATTTATACAACAGTCCCGATTAGCCAAATTAAGCGGAAAATTAGTTGTCCGGAATTTTATGAAAATTGGCGGGATAACTAATATAAATTAGTAGGTATTCTTGGGTGGTTTGTTTTGTGGTAATTATGTCGATTAAGTTGATTTGCAGGTACAGTTGAATAGGTTGAATTGTCCCGGTTTATGGGCACTGTTAAGTTGTAGGTTTTATGACCAATGCTTTATGTTGATGTTGAATACGTTGTTGATGTGGTGATGTGATGTTGAATATGTTGTTGATTAAGTTGTAGGTCGAACGACCAATGTTGGATTAAGTTGATGCTATTGATGCATGTTTGAGTTGTTGTTTTCGTTGTTGTTGTTCTGGTTGTTCTTGTTGATGATGTAGTTGATTGTATGCCTTGATAATTGTCGCATACATTGCATTCATGAGTTGGGGCTGTATGCTCACACCACGTTGGCCTTGATGGCAATGTTTAAGTTGGCCTTGATGGCACCTGATTAAGTTGAAATGCCTCGATAACCTGGCAATGTTTAAGTTGGGAGCTCTGCTCCAATGGTACCACATGCATGTGCATAGTTGTGTCACATTTTGAGTCATTGTGAATTTGTTGTTGTTATTGATTCATTGTTGTTGTGAAGTTGCTGTTGTTGTGAAGTTGTCGTGTTGTGAAGTTGTTGCTTGTTATAAGTTGCTATTGCTATATCTTGTTGCTTGATATAAGTTGCCAATGTCGTGAGCTATTGTTATATATGTTGTATTACTATAATTTGCATCTTTTATATAAGTTGTTGTTATATGTTGTTATTACTATAAGTTGCTGTCGATACAAGTTGTGGTTATGAGTTGCTGGTTGTTATAAGTTGTGGTTGCTATTAAGTTGTTTATTTCTAGTTGTTGCATGACTGTTGTATGAAGCGGTGAAATTGGTGTGATTCTAATCTAATATATTAATTATCATCCATGTGATTATATTTTTCGATATCTCACCCCTTCTATAATGATGTTACCTATTATGGGTAATTGAGCAGGTACTGAAGAATAGCTGTGGAAGTGGAGTAAGTTTATGAAGTCTTTAGTGGCTGTTAGTTCGGGTTGGTGTCATGCTCTGATACGTAGCACTCGGGGGAAATGTTTAGTTTATGTTGTTGTTATTATAAGTTGATGAATAGTTGTTATTTCATGTTGTGAAAATTATTTCTAAGTTGTTGCCATTACGGTAATGGTTGAACAATCATGGTTTAAGAAGTTGTAATGACTGAATAAAGTTGCGAATGATTTATAAGTTGTATTCCGAATGCTATGTATCAATTGCAAAATGAAATCCAGATTTTGTGGTTTAAGTTGAAAATGTGACATCTCATTTGTTTTATGTTTGAAAATTTTAGCACTCTGATTTTAATATAAAAGTTGGGTAGAAAATGGGGTGTTACATAGTGGTATCAGAGCAGGTCGGTCTGTCCGGCCAATGTTGTCTAATGTTGTTTCTTCCTTAGTACTCGACATGTGTGTGGAACACTGTCGGTGCTTGTTTGTTAGTAGTTTCTAGTAGTTTACTACAAGGTTGGTTTGAATTAAGTTGGGGAGAAGTTTGCTCCCGTACGCGTTGTTGGTATGTAGAAGTTGTTTCAAGGTGATGTTGCTTGCAAGAGTGCATATGTTGGAGCGATGTTATTGCGGACCGGCGAGAGTTTGGACTCACGAATCCGTATCAGTCAAGTTGTAGATGTGCGTAGAGTCTGGACGGTGAATCAAAGATGATTGAAATTAAGGAATTATTCCGAATGGAATGATAAGTTGGTGGATTAATTCGGTAAGTTGTATATCCTGAGTATAGTTGGATTAAAGTTGAGTGATTTTCATAGTTGGACGAAAAGGAGGATGTTGGTAGATTTTGGAAGCAAGAGAGGGAAATGGAACTTATGTTCATCAACCTCAAATTCTGGTTTTTGTGATTTTGGAGCAGCTGTCAGTAAACGAGGTATAACTTTTGACTCGTGATTCGGATGGAAGCGGTTATGGACTTTTTGGAAAGCTTACGAAATTCCCTACAGTTTGCATACAAGGTTTGCCTTCAGGAGGGTTGTGAAGAGGGAGAAAAGTGCATTTTATTGTTTGGGTCTGATGCTGATTTTTGGAAAATTCTGCATACGGAAATTCTGAACGAGTCCCGTTGTGTGGCTGATAACTTTTTACTCGTAAGTCGGATTTACGCGATTCTTGAAGTTTTGAAATCTACACAAAATTCTCTTCATTTTGGAATATGATTTTGTGATTGAGAGATCTGTATTGAAGGAGATATATATGGTTGAAGTTGAGAGACATTTGCTGAAAAAGTTGGAAGGATGAAAACAAGTGTGGAATATTATTAAGAATAAAATGTTGGTATTTGTAAGATGTGACTGTATCGGAGAATGCTTGGAGATGCAATTTATGTTGAATAAGGATGATTAAGATGATGATGTTTAGTAAAGGTAATGTTGAGAGAAATGTGAATGTTGATTTGTGTTGCTAAGAATTTTCACCTTGGTTAAAAGTTGTAATTGGAGCAAACTGAATTGGATCGTTCTCAATGTTGTAGCGATTTCGGTGTTGGAAAAATATTTAAAGTCGTGTTGTACTATGAACGTGCATAAGAGGATGCGTAATAGATTTTGAACGTTTTTGTATCGTTGACGAAGTTGAAACTAAAGAAACTAAGAGTGGCATTGGTAAGCCTTAGAAAGTTGGCGGAGCATTATGCTTACGGACTTTGGGCACAAGTGGAAGTACGCTATTGTGTTGGGTACTGATGATTTATTTCACCGTTATGGTTATCGGCTGTCTATTGACAAATTGAGGAACTGATCACCCTTAATCCATTGTTGATAGTAGACGGAGTCATAATTGATGGATAGATGTGTCGTGCCAACTAGTATAGTATGTACGTTGAATTGGTCGAAGTCAAGCCAAGTGCTTAAAGGTTGTTTGTTTTTGCTGATACAAGTTCATATGTTAGAATATTAGTTGAATTTAAGGATGACAGCACGAAGCTGTGTTTGATTGATGAGTAGTATGGAAAAATTTCAGTTGAGACTGGATAATGTGAGAGTTGAGTTACAGGTAGAACAAGAAGTTAAATTATAAGTTGATTTGTAAAAGTGGAGTTTTGGTTGGTAAAGATGATTTATCTTGTTGAATTTAAGTGGACTCAGGTGTCAAATGTTGTTGTAATGTTGTTATGCGCCTAAGGTGATTTTGGGAACTATGTTGATAAAAGATAGTAAAGTTGTAGTTTATGTGTGGTGTTAACGGGGAGATCCCGAAGAGTTAAGTCGAAAGCCTTGGTATTATGTCGATTTTTTGATGATTGGAAGTTGGAGGTCAACTGAGTAGAGTTAGTACCTTGAGAGTAATCAGAGTGCGCAGCGAACGCGTAGTGTATTGCGGTTGTTCAGACGTGAATTGTACCGATGTTGATATTTGGTTACGTTGAGGTTGTGTTTAAGTTGGTATTCTTATGTTGTTGTGTTCTGGTTCTTTAACCGGTAAATTCTTAAGTTGGTTACTTCTTGTGTTGCGATATTAGTTGTCAATTGCATCACTTGGGTAGCATTCGCGTTGTTGTCGCCGTTGAGGTTAAGAACCGTTGTTTGTGTTATATGTGGAGTTGCCTTGCGAGGACGAGATTTGATTACTCGGAAGAATTAAGTTGTTGGAATAGTCGTGTCGGATAAATTTTCGAGGACGAAAATATTCTAAGTGGGGGAGAGTTGTAACGCCTGAATTTAATTAATTAATTAATTAAATTATTGAAGGATTTAATTATTGGATTTAGACGAAGTTGAGAATTAATCGGAGTAGTTGGATTTGTCGGTATTATTTTAAGAGGCGTATTGGGATTATTAAGTTAAAGTCGGATTTTAGTCGGTTAAATCGGAGGAATAATATTAAGAATAATATTATTTATTTATTGGACTATCTTATTTAATTAACTAAGTTGAATTGTTGGACCATTTGGTTGATAATCGGAATTAATCTATTAAGCCGGGAGTAAGTAGTTGGTCGCGAATTATTATTTCGGTTAATTTTGTGTTTCGAAGAATTAAGTCGTTAAGTCGGAATATTAGTCGGAAAGTTGAACAAATAATATTATAAGTGATATTGTGGATTATTGGAGCATGTTGGGTAATGGGCTTGGATTTCGTCGGGATTAGCAATTAAGGGGTGTATGACTTAGGCCCATTAGTTGTTATATTGAATTATTATTATTATTATTATTATTTTAATAATAAGAAAAAGAGAAGAGGAATTAGTCAAGAGGAGAAAGAGGAACAGAATGGGAGAATGGAAGAACGAGGAAATTGGAGAAAACTGTTACGAGAAGTTGCCGTCGGAAAGCCGATCGGAGATTCGAGCCGCCTTCAATCCAGGCAAGGGTGGGATTCGAATTTTATAACCGGGAGTATGATAGTTGATACGTAGGATTAGGGTTATATAAATTCTATCATTTGTGTTGAAATTGCACTGAACGAATCTTGTGTGTTTAGAAATTGATTTTTAGTAAATAGTTTAGAGACCCATTTAAGATTCAGATTGAAATCGAAAGTCGTAGAATTCGCGTTTGATGGTTCCAAATCACTACTATATGTTTGGTATGAATGAGTATGTGTTTGTTTCGAAGAAAATAGTTGAATCGGTCGGATTTTTGGGCGAAATTGCTCAAACCCGTAGCAGTTTTTATGAAGAAAATTCTGTTTTGGAAAAACTTCAAAAATTCATATCTTTTGATCCGTAAGTCGGTTTTGACCCCCGTTCGAAGCGTTGGAAAGCTAACGAGATGTTCTTTCCAGGAAAAATGGTTTTGAGGTCTTTATCTGGTCCAATTATAGCAGAAAAATAATATAGTCTTTAATTATAAGTAGCAGTACAATATTTATACAACAGTCCCGATTAGCCAAATTAAGCGGAAAATTAGTTGTCCGGAATTTTATGAAAATTGGCGGGATAACTAATATAAATTAGTAGGTATTCTTGGTTGGTTTGTTTTGTGGTAATTATGTCGATTAAGTTGATTTGCAGGTACAGTTGAATAGGTTGAATTGTCCCGGTTTATGGGCACTGTTAAGTTGTAGGTTTTATGACCAATGCTTTATGTTGATGTTGAATACGTTGTTGATGTGGTGATGTGATGTTGAATATGTTGTTGATTAAGTTGTAGGTCGAACGACCAATGTTGGATTAAGTTGATGCTATTGATGCATGTTTGAGTTGTTGTTTTCGTTGTTGTTGTTCTGGTTGTTCTTGTTGATGATGTAGTTGATTGTATGCCTTGATAATTGTCGCATACATTGCATTCATGAGTTGGGGCTGTATGCTCACACCACGTTGGCCTTGATGGCAATGTTTAAGTTGGCCTTGATGGCACCTGATTAAGTTGAAATGCCTCGATAACCTGGCAATGTTTAAGTTGGGAGCTCTGCTCCAATGGTACCACATGCATGTGCATAGTTGTGTCACATTTTGAGTCATTGTGAATTTGTTGTTGTTATTGATTCATTGTTGTTGTGAAGTTGCTGTTGTTGTGAAGTTGTCGTGTTGTGAAGTTGTTGCTTGTTATAAGTTGCTATTGCTATATCTTGTTGCTTGATATAAGTTGCCAATGTCGTGAGCTATTGTTATATATGTTGTATTACTATAATTTGCATCTTTTATATAAGTTGTTGTTATATGTTGTTATTACTATAACTTGCTGTCGATACAAGTTGTGGTTATGAGTTGCTGGTTGTTATAAGTTGTGGTTGCTATTAAGTTGTTTATTTCTAGTTGTTGCATGACTGTTGTATGAAGCGGTGAAATTGGTGTGATTCTAATCTAATATATTAATTATCATGCATGTGATTATATTTTTCGATATCTCACCCCTTCTATAATGATGTTACCTATTATGGGTAATTGAGCAGGTACTGAAGAATAGCTGTGGAAGTGGAGTAAGTTTATGAAGTCTTTAGTGGCTGTTAGTTCGGGTTGGTGTCATGCTCTGATACGTAGCACTCGGGGGAAATGTTTAGTTTATGTTGTTGTTATTATAAGTTGATGAATAGTTGTTATTTCATGTTGTGAAAATTATTTCTAAGTTGTTGCCATTACGGTAATGGTTGAACAATCATGGTTTAAGAAGTTGTAATGACTGAATAAAGTTGCGAATGATTTATAAGTTGTATTCCGAATGCTATGTATCAATTGCAAAATGAAATCCAGATTTTGTGGTTTAAGTTGAAAATGTGACATCTCATTTGTTTTATGTTTGAAAATTTTAGCACTCTGATTTTAATATAAAAGTTGGGTAGAAAATGGGGTGTTACATAGTGGTATCAGAGCAGGTCGGTCTGTCCGGCCAATGTTGTCTAATGTTGTTTCTTCCTTAGTACTCGACATGTGTGTGGAACACTGTCGGTGCTTGTTTGTTAGTAGTTTCTAGTAGTTTACTACAAGGTTGGTTTGAATTAAGTTGGGGAGAAGTTTGCTCCCGTACGCGTTGTTGGTATGTAGAAGTTGTTTCAAGGTGATGTTGCTTGCAAGAGTGCATCGATGTTATTGCGGACCGGCGAGAGTTTGGACTCACGAATCCGTATCAGTCAAGTTGTAGATGTGCGTAGAGTCTGGACGGTGAATCAAAGATGATTGAAATTAAGGAATTATTCCGAATGGAATGATAAGTTGGTGGATTAATTCGGTAAGTTGTATATCCTGAGTATAGTTGGATTAAAGTTGAGTGATTTTCATAGTTGGACGAAAAGGAGGATGTTGGTAGATTTTGGAAGCAAGAGAGGGAAATGGAACTTATGTTCATCAACCTCAAATTCTGGTTTTTGTGATTTTGGAGCAGCTGTCAGTAAACGAGGTATAACTTTTGACTCGTGATTCGGATGGAAGCGGTTATGGACTTTTTGGAAAGCTTACGAAATTCCCTACAGTTTGCATACAAGGTTTGCCTTCAGGAGGGTTGTGAAGAGGGAGAAAAGTGCATTTTATTGTTTGGGTCTGATGCTGATTTTTGGAAAATTCTGCATACGGAAATTCTGAACGAGTCCCGTTGTGTGGCTGATAACTTTTTACTCGTAAGTCGGATTTACGCGATTCTTGATGTTTTGAAATCTACACAAAATTCTCTTCATTTTGGAATATGATTTTGTGATTGAGAGATCTGTATTGAAGGAGATATATATGGTTGAAGTTGAGAGACATTTGCTGAAAAAGTTGGAAGGATGAAAACAAGTGTGGAATATTATTAAGAATAAAATGTTGGTATTTGTAAGATGTGACTGTATCGGAGAATGCTTGGAGATGCAATTTATGTTGAATGAGGATGATTAAGATGATGATGTTTAGTAAAGGTAATGTTGAGAGAAATGTGAATGTTGATTTGTGTTGCTAAGAATTTTCACCTTGGTTAAAAGTTGTAATTGGAGCAAACTGAATTGGATCGTTCTCAATGTTGTAGCGATTTCGGTGTTGGAAAAATATTTAAAGTCGTGTTGTACTATGAACGTGCATAAGAGGATGCGTAATAGATTTTGAACGTTTTTGTATCGTTGACGAAGTTGAAACTAAAGAAACTAAGAGTGGCATTGGTAAGCCTTAGAAAGTTGGCGGAGCATTATGCTTACGGACTTTGGGCACAAGTGGAAGTACGCTATTGTGTTGGGTACTGATGATTTATTTCACCGTTATGGTTATCGGCTGTCTATTGACAAATTGAGGAACTGATCACCCTTAATCCATTGTTGATAGTAGACGGAGTCATAATTGATGGATAGATGTGTCGTGCCAACTAGTATAGTATGTACGTTGAATTGGTCGAAGTCAAGCCAAGTGCTTAAAGGTTGTTTGTTTTTGCTGATACAAGTTCATATGTTAGAATATTAGTTGAATTTAAGGATGACAGCACGAAGCTGTGTTTGATTGATGAGTAGTATGGAAAAATTTCAGTTGAGACTGGATAATGTGAGAGTTGAGTTACAGGTAGAACAAGAAGTTAAATTATAAGTTGATTTGTAAAAGTGGAGTTTTGGTTGGTAAAGATGATTTATCTTGTTGAATTTAAGTGGACTCAGGTGTCAAATGTTGTTGTAATGTTGTTATGCGCCTAAGGTGATTTTGGGAACTATGTTGATAAAAGATAGTAAAGTTGTAGTTTATGTGTGGTGTTAACGGGGAGATCCCGAAGAGTTAAGTCGAAAGCCTTGGTATTATGTCGATTTTTTGATGATTGGAAGTTGGAGGTCAACTGAGTAGAGTTAGTACCTTGAGAGTAATCAAAGTGCGCAGCGAACGCGTAGTGTATTTCGGTTGTTCAGACGTGAATTGTACCGATGTTGTTATTTGGTTACGTTGAGGTTGTGTTTAAGTTGGTATTCTTATGTTGTTGTGTTCTGGTTCTTAAACCGGTAAATTCTTAAGTTGGTTACTTCTTGTGTTGCGATATTAGTTGTCAATTGCATCACTTGGGTAGTATTCGCGTTGTTGTCGCCGTTGAGGTTAAGAACCGTTGTTTGTGTTATTTGTGGAGTTGCCTTGCGAAGACGAGATTTGATTACTCGGAAGAATTAAGTTGTTGGAATAGTCGTGTCGGATAAATTTTCGAGGACGAAAATATTCTAAGTGGGGGAGAGTTGTAACGCCTGAATTTAATTAATTAATTAATTAAATTATTGAAGGATTTAATTATTGGATTTAGACGAAGTTGAGAATTAATCGGAGTAGTTGGATTTGTCGGTATTATTTTAAGAGGCGTATTGGGATTATTAAGTTAAAGTCGGATTTTAGTCGGTTAAATCGGAGGAATAATATTAAGAATAATATTATTTATTTATTGGACTATCTTATTTAATTAACTAAGTTGAATTGTTGGACCATTTGGTTGATAATCGGAATTAATCTATTAAGCCGGGAGTAAGTAGTTGGTCGCGAATTATTATTTCGGTTAATTTTGTGTTTCGAAGAATTAAGTCATTAAGTCGGAATATTAGTCGGAAAGTTGAACAAATAATATTATAAGTGATATTGTGGATTATTGGAGCATGTTGGGTAATGGGCTTGGATTTCGTCGGGATTAGCAATTAAGGGGTGTATGACTTAGGCCCATTAGTTGTTATATTGAATTATTATTATTATTATTATTATTTTAATAATAAGAAAAAGAGAAGAGGAATTAGTCAAGAGGAGAAAGAGGAACAGAATGGGAGAATGGAAGAACGAGGAAATTGGAGAAAACTGTTACGAGAAGTTGCCGTCGGAAAGCCGATCGGAGATTCGAGCCGCCTTCAATCCAGGCAAGGGTGGGATTCGAATTTTATAACCGGGAGTATGATAGTTGATACGTAGGATTAGGGTTATATAAATTCTATCGTATGTGTTGAAATTGCACTGAACGAATCTTGTGTGTTTAGAAATTGATTTTTAGTAATAGTTTAGAGACCCATTTAAGATTCAGATTGAAATCGAAAGTCGTAGAATTCGCGTTTGATGGTTCCAAATCACTACTATATGTTTGGTATGAATGAGTATGTGTTTGTTTCGAGGAAAATAGTTGAATCGGTCGGATTTTTGGGCGAAATTGCTCAAACCCGTAGCAGTTTTTATGAAGAAAATTCTGTTTTGGAAAGACTTCAAAAATTCATATCTTTTGATCCGGAAGTCGGTTTTGACCCCCGTTCGAAGCGTTGGAAAGCTAACGAGATGTTCTTTCCAGGAAAAATGGTTTTGAGGTCTGTATCTGGTCCAATTATAGTAGAAAAATAATATAGTCTTTAATTATAAGTAGTAGTACAATATTTATACAACAGTCCCGATTAGCCAAATTAAGCGGAAAATTAGTTGTCCGGAATTTTATGAAAATTGGCGGGATAACTAATATAAATTAGTAGGTATTCTTGGTTGGTTTGTTTTGTGGTAATTATGTCGATTAAGTTGATTTGCAGGTACAGTTGAATAGGTTGAATTGTCCCGGTTTATGGGCACTGTTAAGTTGTAGGTTTTATGACCAATGCTTTATGTTGATGTTGAATACGTTGTTGATGTGGTGATGTGATGTTGAATATGTTGTTGATTAAGTTGTAGGTCGAACGACCAATGTTGGATTAAGTTGATGCTATTGATGCATGTTTGAGTTGTTGTTTTCGTTGTTGTTGTTCTGGTTGTTCTTGTTGATGATGTAGTTGATTGTATGCCTTGATAATTGTCGCATACATTGCATTCATGAGTCGGGGCTGTATGCTCACACCACGTTGGCCTTGATGGCAATGTTTAAGTTGGCCTTGATGGCATTGATTAAGTTGGCCTTGATGGCACCTGATTAAGTTGAAATGCCTCGATAACCTGGCAATGTTTAAGTTGGGAGCTTTGCTCCAATGGTACCACATGCATGTGCATAGTTGTGTCACATTTTGAGTCGTTGTGAATTTGTTGTTGTTATTGATTCATTGTTGTTGTGAAGTTGCTGTTGTTGTGAAGTTGTCGTTGTTGTGAAGTTGTTGCTTGTTATAAGTTGCTATTGCTATATCTTGTTGCTTGATATAAGTTGCCAATGTCGTGAGCTGTTGTTATATATGTTGTATTACTATAATTTGCATCTTTTATATAAGTTGTTGTTATATGTTGTTATTACTATAAGTTGCTGTCGATACAAGTTGTGGTTATGAGTTGCTGGTTGTTATAAGTTGTGGTTGCTATTAAGTTGTTTATTTCTAGTTGTTGCATGACTGTTGTATGAAGCGGTGAAATTGGTGTGATTCTAATCTAATATATTAATTATCATGCGTGTGATTATATTTTTCGATATCTCACCCCTTCTATAATGATGTTACCTATTATGGGTAATTGAGCAGGAACTGAAGAATAGCTGTGGAAGTGGAGTAAGTTTATGAAGTCTTTAGTGGCTGTTAGTTCGGGTTGGTGTCATGCTCTGATACGTAGCACTCGGGGGAAATGTTTAGTTTATGTTGTTGTTATTATAAGTTGATGAATAGTTGTTATTTCATGTTGTGGAAATTATTTCTAAGTTGTTGCCATTACGGTAATGGTTGAACAATCATGGTTTAAGAAGTTGTAATGACTGAATAAAGATGCGAATGATTTATAAGTTGTATTCCGAATGCTATGTATCAATTGCAAAATGAAATCCAGATTTTGTGGTTTAAGTTGAAAATGTGACATCTCATTTGTTTTATGTTTGAAAATTTTAGCACTCTGATTTTAATATAAATGTTGGGTAGAAAATGGGGTGTTACATAGTGGTATCAGAGCAGGTCGGTCTGTCCGGCCAATGTTGTCTAATGTTGTTTCTTCCTTAGTACTCGACATGTGTGTGGAACACTGTCGGTGCTTGTTTGTTAGTAGTTTCTAGTAGTTTACTACAAGGTTGGTTTGAATTAAGTTGGGGAGAAGTTTGCTCCCGTACGCGTTGTTGGTATGTAGAAGTTGTTTCAAGGTGATGTTGCTTGCAAGAGTGCATATGTTGGAGCGATGTTATTGCGGACCGGCGAGAGTTTGGACTCACGAATCCGTATCAGTCAAGTTGTAGATGTGCGTAGAGTCTGGACGGTGAATCAAAGATGATTGAAATTAAGGAATTATTCCGAATGGAATGATAAGTTGGTGGATTAATTCGGTAAGTTGTATATCCTGAGTATAGTTGGATTAAAGTTGAGTGATTTTCATAGTTGGACGAAAAGGAGGATGTTGGTAGATTTTGGAAGCAAGAGAGGGAAATGGAACTTATGTTCATCAACCTCAAATTCTGGTTTTTGTGATTTTGGAGCAGCTGTCAGTAAACGAGGTATAACTTTTGACTAGTGATTCGGATGGAAGCGGTTATGGACTTTTTGGAAAGCTTTCGAAATTCCCTACAGTTTGCATACAAGGTTTGCCTTCAGGAGGGTTGTGAAGAGGGAGAAAAGTGCATTTTATTGTTTGGGTCTGATGCTGATTTTTGGAAAATTCTGCATACGGAAATTCTGAACGAGTCCCGTTGTGTGGCTGATAACTTTTTACTCGTAAGTCGGATTTACGCGATTCTTGAAGTTTTGAAATCTACACAAAATTCTCTTCATTTTGGAATATGATTTTGTGATTGAGAGATCTGTATTGAAGGAGATATATATGGTTGAAGTTGAGAGACATTTGCTGAAAAAGTTGGAAGGATGAAAACAAGTGTGGAATATTATTAAGAATAAAATGTTGGTATTTGTAAGATGTGACTGTATCGGAGAATGCTTGGAGATGCAATTTATGTTGAATGAGGATGATTAAGATGATGATGTTTAGTAAAGGTAATGTTGAGAGAAATGTGAATGTTGATTTGTGTTGCTAAGAATTTTCACCTTGGTTAAAAGTTGTAATTGGAGGAAACTGAATTGGATCGTTCTCAATGTTGTAGCGATTTCGGTGTTGGAAAAATATTTAAAGTCGTGTTGTACTATGAACGTGCATAAGAGGATGCGTAATGGATTTTGAACGTTTTTGTATCGTTGACGAAGTTGAAACTAAAGAAACTAAGAGTGGCATTGGTAAGCCTTAGAAAGTTGGCGGAGCATTATGCTTACGGACTTTGGGCACAAGTGGAAGTACGCTATTGTGTTGGGTACTGATGATTTATTTCACCGTTATGGTTATCGGCTGTCTATTGACAAATTGAGGAACTGATCACCCTTAATCCATTGTTGATAGTAGACGGAGTCATAATTGATGGATAGATGTGTCGTGCCAACTAGTATAGTATGTACGTTGAATTGGTCGAAGTCAAGCCAAGTGCTTAAAGGTTGTTTGTTTTTGCTGATACAAGTTCATATGTTAGAATATTAGTTGAATTTAAGGATGACAGCACGAAGCTGTGTTTGATTGATGAGTAGTATGGAAAAATTTCAGTTGAGACTGGATAATGTGAGAGTTGAGTTACAGGTAGAACAAGAAGTTAAATTATAAGTTGATTTGTAAAAGTGGAGTTTTGGTTGGTAAAGATGATTTATCTTGTTGAATTTAAGTGGACTCAGGTGTCAAATGTTGTTGTAATGTTGTTATGCGCCTAAGGTGATTTTGGGAACTATGTTGATAAAAGATAGTAAAGTTGTAGTTTATGTGTGGTGTTAACGGGGAGATCCCGAAGAGTTAAGTCGAAAGCCTTGGTATTATGTCGATTTTTTGATGATTGGAAGTTGGAGGTCAACTGAGTAGAGTTAGTACCTTGAGAGTAATCAGAGTGCGCAGCGAACGCGTAGTGTATTGCGGTTGTTCAGCCGTGAATTGTACCGATGTTGATATTTGGTTACGTTGAGGTTGTGTTTAAGTTGGTATTCTTATGTTGTTGTGTTCTGGTTCTTAAACCGGTAAATTCTTAAGTTGGTTACTTCTTGTGTTGCGATATTAGTTGTCAATTGCATCACTTGGGTAGTATTCGCGTTGTTGTCGCCGTTGAGGTTAAGAACCGTTGTTTGTGTTATATGTGGAGTTGCCTTGCGAGGACGAGATTTGATTACTCGGAAGAATTAAGTTGTTGGAATAGTCGTGTCGGATAAATTTTCGAGGACGAAAATATTCTAAGTGGGGGAGAGTTGTAACGCCTGAATTTAATTAATTAATTAATTAAATTATTGAAGGATTTAATTATTGGATTTAGACGAAGTTGAGAATTAATCGGAGTAGTTGGATTTGTCGGTATTATTTTAAGAGGCGTATTGGGATTATTAAGTTAAAGTCGGATTTTAGTCGGTTAAATCGGAGGAATAATATTAAGAATAATATTATTTATTTATTGGACTATCTTATTTAATTAACTAAGTTGAATTGTTGGACCATTTGGTTGATAATCGGAATTAATCTATTAAGCCGGGAGTAAGTAGTTGGTCGCGAATTATTATTTCGGTTAATTTTGTGTTTCGAAGAATTAAGTCATTAAGTCGGAATATTAGTCGGAAAGTTGAACAAATAATATTATAAGTGATATTGTGGATTATTGGAGCATGTTGGGTAATGGGCTTGGATTTCGTCGGGATTAGCAATTAAGGGGTGTATGACTTAGGCCCATTAGTTGTTATATTGAATTATTATTATTATTATTATTATTTTAATAATAAGAAAAAGAGAAGAGGAATTAGTCAAGAGGAGAAAGAGGAACAGAATGGGAGAATGGAAGAACGAGGAAATTGGAGAAAACTGTTACGAGAAGTTGCCGTCGGAAAGCCGATCGGAGATTCGAGCCGCCTTCAATCCAGGCAAGGGTGGGATTCGAATTTTATAACCGGGAGTATGATAGTTGATACGTAGGATTAGGGTTATATAAATTCTATCGTATGTGTTGAAATTGCACTGAACGAATCTTGTGTGTTTAGAAATTGATTTTTAGTAATAGTTTAGAGACCAATTTAAGATTCAGATTGAAATCGAAAGTCGTAGAATTCGCGTTTGATGGTTCCAAATCACTACTATATGTTTGGTATGAATGAGTATGTGTTTGTTTCGAAGAAAATAGTTGAATCGGTCGGATTTTTGGGCGAAATTGCTCAAACCCGTAGCAGTTTTTATGAAGAAAATTCTGTTTTGGAAAAACTTCAAAAATTCATATCTTTTGATCCGTAAGTCGGTTTTGACCCCCGTTCGAAGCGTTGGAAAGCTAACGAGATGTTCTTTCCAGGAAAAATGGTTTTGAGGTCTGTATCTGGTCCAATTATAGCAGAAAAATAATATAGTCTTTAATTATAAGTAGCAGTACAATATTTATACAACAATCCCGATTAGCCAAATTAAGCGGAAAATTAGTTGTCCGGAATTTTATGAAAATTGGCGGGATAACTAATATAAATTAGTAGGTATTCTTGGTTGGTTTGTTTTGTGGTAATTATGTCGATTAAGTTGATTTGCAGGTACAGTTGAATAGGTTGAATTGTCCCGGTTTATGGGCACTGTTAAGTTGTAGGTTTTATGACCAATGCTTTATGTTGATGTTGAATACGTTGTTGATGTGGTGATGTGATGTTGAATATGTTGTTGATTAAGTTGTAGGTCGAACGACCAATGTTGGATTAAGTTGATGCTATTGATGCATGTTTGAGTTGTTGTTTTCGTTGTTGTTGTTCTGGTTGTTCTTGTTGATGATGTAGTTGATTGTATGCCTTGATAATTGTCGCATACATTGCATTCATGAGTCGGGGCTGTATGCTCACACCACGTTGGCCTTGATGGCAATGTTTAAGTTGGCCTTGATGGCATTGATTAAGTTGGCCTTGATGGCACCTGATTAAGTTGAAATGCCTCGATAACCTGGCAATGTTTAAGTTGGGAGCTTTGCTCCAATGGTACCACATGCATGTGCATAGTTGTGTCACATTTTGAGTCGTTGTGAATTTGTTGTTGTTATTGATTCATTGTTGTTGTGAAGTTGCTGTTGTTGTGAAGTTGTCGTTGTTGTGAAGTTGTTGCTTGTTATAAGTTGCTATTGCTATATCTTGTTGCTTGATATAAGTTGCCAATGTCGTGAGCTGTTGTTATATATGTTGTATTACTATAATTTGCATCTTTTATATAAGTTGTTGTTATATGTTGTTATTACTATAAGTTGCTGTCGATACAAGTTGTGGTTATGAGTTGCTGGTTGTTATAAGTTGTGGTTGCTATTAAGTTGTTTATTTCTAGTTGTTGCATGACTGTTGTATGAAGCGGTGAAATTGGTGTGATTCTAATCTAATATATTAATTATCATGCGTGTGATTATATTTTTCGATATCTCACCCCTTCTATAATGATGTTACCTATTATGGGTAATTGAGCAGGAACTGAAGAATAGCTGTGGAAGTGGAGTAAGTTTATGAAGTCTTTAGTGGCTGTTAGTTCGGGTTGGTGTCATGCTCTGATACGTAGCACTCGGGGGAAATGTTTAGTTTATGTTGTTGTTATTATAAGTTGATGAATAGTTGTTATTTCATGTTGTGGAAATTATTTCTAAGTTGTTGCCATTACGGTAATGGTTGAACAATCATGGTTTAAGAAGTTGTAATGACTGAATAAAGATGCGAATGATTTATAAGTTGTATTCCGAATGCTATGTATCAATTGCAAAATGAAATCCAGATTTTGTGGTTTAAGTTGAAAATGTGACATCTCATTTGTTTTATGTTTGAAAATTTTAGCACTCTGATTTTAATATAAATGTTGGGTAGAAAATGGGGTGTTACATAGTGGTATCAGAGCAGGTCGGTCTGTCCGGCCAATGTTGTCTAATGTTGTTTCTTCCTTAGTACTCGACATGTGTGTGGAACACTGTCGGTGCTTGTTTGTTAGTAGTTTCTAGTAGTTTACTACAAGGTTGGTTTGAATTAAGTTGGGGAGAAGTTTGCTCCCGTACGCGTTGTTGGTATGTAGAAGTTGTTTCAAGGTGATGTTGCTTGCAAGAGTGCATCGATGTTATTGCGGACCGGCGAGAGTTTGGACTCACGAATCCGTATCAGTCAAGTTGTAGATGTGCGTAGAGTCTGGACGGTGAATCAAAGATGATTGAAATTAAGGAATTATTCCGAATGGAATGATAAGTTGGTGGATTAATTCGGTAAGTTGTATATCCTGAGTATAGTTGGATTAAAGTTGAGTGATTTTCATAGTTGGACGAAAAGGAGGATGTTGGTAGATTTTGGAAGCAAGAGAGGGAAATGGAACTTATGTTCATCAACCTCAAATTCTGGTTTTTGTGATTTTGGAGCAGCTGTCAGTAAACGAGGTATAACTTTTGACTCGTGATTCGGATGGAAGCGGTTATGGACTTTTTGGAAAGCTTACGAAATTCCCCACAGTTTGCATACAAGGTTTGCCTTCAGGAGGGTTGTGAAGAGGGAGAAAAGTGCATTTTATTGTTTGGGTCTGATGCTGATTTTTGGAAAATTCTGCATACGGAAATTCTGAACGAGTCCCGTTGTGTGGCTGATAACTTTTTACTCGTAAGTCGGATTTACGCGATTCTTGAAGTTTTGAAATCTACACAAAATTCTCTTCATTTTGGAATATGATTTTGTGATTGAGAGATCTGTATTGAAGGAGATATATATGGTTGAAGTTGAGAGACATTTGCTGAAAAAGTTGGAAGGATGAAAACAAGTGTGGAATATTATTAAGAATAAAATGTTGGTATTTGTAAGATGTGACTGTATCGGAGAATGCTTGGAGATGCAATTTATGTTGAATGAGGATGATTAAGATGATGATGTTTAGTAAAGGTAATGTTGAGAGAAATGTGAATGTTGATTTGTGTTGCTAAGAATTTTCACCTTGGTTAAAAGTTGTAATTGGAGCAAACTGAATTGGATCGTTCTCAATGTTGTAGCGATTTCGGTGTTGGAAAAATATTTAAAGTCGTGTTGTACTATGAACGTGCATAAGAGGATGCGTAATGGATTTTGAACGTTTTTGTATCGTTGACGAAGTTGAAACTAAAGAAACTAAGAGTGGCATTGGTAAGCCTTAGAAAGTTGGCGGAGCATTATGCTTACGGACTTTGGGCACAAGTGGAAGTACGCTATTGTGTTGGGTACTGATGATTTATTTCACCGTTATGGTTATCGGCTGTCTATTGACAAATTGAGGAACTGATCACCCTTAATCCATTGTTGATAGTAGACGGAGTCATAATTGATGGATAGATGTGTCGTGCCAACTAGTATAGTATGTACGTTGAATTGGTCGAAGTCAAGCCAAGTGCTTAAAGGTTGTTTGTTTTTGCTGATACAAGTTCATATGTTAGAATATTAGTTGAATTTAAGGATGACAGCACGAAGCTGTGTTTGATTGATGAGTAGTATGGAAAAATTTCAGTTGAGACTGGATAATGTGAGAGTTGAGTTACAGGTAGAACAAGAAGTTAAATTATAAGTTGATTTGTAAAAGTGGAGTTTTGGTTGGTAAAGATGATTTATCTTGTTGAATTTAAGTGGACTCAGGTGTCAAATGTTGTTGTAATGTTGTTATGCGCCTAAGGTGATTTTGGGAACTATGTTGATAAAAGATAGTAAAGTTGTAGTTTATGTGTGGTGTTAACGGGGAGATCCCGAAGAGTTAAGTCGAAAGCCTTGGTATTATGTCGATTTTTTGATGATTGGAAGTTGGAGGTCAACTGAGTAGAGTTAGTACCTTGAGAGTAATCAGAGTGCGCAGCGAACGCGTAGTGTATTGCGGTTGTTCAGCCGTGAATTGTACCGATGTTGATATTTGGTTACGTTGAGGTTGTGTTTAAGTTGGTATTCTTATGTTGTTGTGTTCTGGTTCTTAAACCGGTAAATTCTTAAGTTGGTTACTTCTTGTGTTGCGATATTAGTTGTCAATTGCATCACTTGGGTAGTATTCGCGTTGTTGTCGCCGTTGAGGTTAAGAACCGTTGTTTGTGTTATATGTGGAGTTGCCTTGCGAGGACGAGATTTGATTACTCGGAAGAATTAAGTTGTTGGAATAGTCGTGTCGGATAAATTTTCGAGGACGAAAATATTCTAAGTGGGGGAGAGTTGTAACGCCTGAATTTAATTAATTAATTAATTAAATTATTGAAGGATTTAATTATTGGATTTAGACGAAGTTGAGAATTAATCGGAGTAGTTGGATTTGTCGGTATTATTTTAAGAGGCGTATTGGGATTATTAAGTTAAAGTCGGATTTTAGTCGGTTAAATCGGAGGAATAATATTAAGAATAATATTATTTATTTATTGGACTATCTTATTTAATTAACTAAGTTGAATTGTTGGACCATTTGGTTGATAATCGGAATTAATCTATTAAGCCGGGAGTAAGTAGTTGGTCGCGAATTATTATTTCGGTTAATTTTGTGTTTCGAAGAATTAAGTCATTAAGTCGGAATATTAGTCGGAAAGTTGAACAAATAATATTATAAGTGATATTGTGGATTATTGGAGCATGTTGGGTAATGGGCTTGGATTTCGTCGGGATTAGCAATTAAGGGGTGTATGACTTAGGCCCATTAGTTGTTATATTGAATTATTATTATTATTATTATTATTTTAATAATAAGAAAAAGAGAAGAGGAATTAGTCAAGAGGAGAAAGAGGAACAGAATGGGAGAATGGAAGAACGAGGAAATTGGAGAAAACTGTTACGAGAAGTTGCCGTCGGAAAGCCGATCGGAGATTCGAGCCGCCTTCAATCCAGGCAAGGGTGGGATTCGAATTTTATAACCGGGAGTATGATAGTTGATACGTAGGATTAGGGTTATATAAATTCTATCGTATGTGTTGAAATTGCACTGAACGAATCTTGTGTGTTTAGAAATTGATTTTTAGTAATAGTTTAGAGACCCATTTAAGATTCAGATTGAAATCGAAAGTCGTAGAATTCGCGTTTGATGGTTCCAAATCACTACTATATGTTTGGTATGAATGAGTATGTGTTTGTTTCGAAGAAAATAGTTGAATCGGTCGGATTTTTGGGCGAAATTGCTCAAACCCGTAGCAGTTTTTATGAAGAAAATTCTGTTTTGGAAAAACATCAAAAATTCATATCTTTTGATCCGTAAGTCGGTTTTGACCCCCGTTCGAAGCGTTGGAAAGCTAACGAGATGTTCTTTCCAGGAAAAATGGTTTTGAGGTCTGTATCTGGTCCAATTATAGCAGAAAAATAATATAGTCTTTAATTATAAGTAGCAGTACAATATTTATACAACAATCCCGATTAGCCAAATTAAGCGGAAAATTAGTTGTCCGGAATTTTATGAAAATTGGCGGGATAACTAATATAAATTAGTAGGTATTCTTGGTTGGTTTGTTTTGTGGTAATTATGTCGATTAAGTTGATTTGCAGGTACAGTTGAATAGGTTGAATTGTCCCGGTTTATGGGCACTGTTAAGTTGTAGGTTTTATGACCAATGCTTTATGTTGATGTTGAATACGTTGTTGATGTGGTGATGTGATGTTGAATATGTTGTTGATTAAGTTGTAGGTCGAACGACCAATGTTGGATTAAGTTGATGCTATTGATGCATGTTTGAGTTGTTGTTTTCGTTGTTGTTGTTCTGGTTGTTCTTGTTGATGATGTAGTTGATTGTATGCCTTGATAATTGTCGCATACATTGCATTCATGAGTCGGGGCTGTATGCTCACACCACGTTGGCCTTGATGGCAATGTTTAAGTTGGCCTTGATGGCATTGATTAAGTTGGCCTTGATGGCACCTGATTAAGTTGAAATGCCTCGATAACCTGGCAATGTTTAAGTTGGGAGCTTTGCTCCAATGGTACCACATGCATGTGCATAGTTGTGTCACATTTTGAGTCGTTGTGAATTTGTTGTTGTTATTGATTCATTGTTGTTGTGAAGTTGCTGTTGTTGTGAAGTTGTCGTTGTTGTGAAGTTGTTGCTTGTTATAAGTTGCTATTGCTATATCTTGTTGCTTGATATAAGTTGCCAATGTCGTGAGCTGTTGTTATATATGTTGTATTACTATAATTTGCATCTTTTATATAAGTTGTTGTTATATGTTGTTATTACTATAAGTTGCTGTCGATACAAGTTGTGGTTATGAGTTGCTGGTTGTTATAAGTTGTGGTTGCTATTAAGTTGTTTATTTCTAGTTGTTGCATGACTGTTGTATGAAGCGGTGAAATTGGTGTGATTCTAATCTAATATATTAATTATCATGCGTGTGATTATATTTTTCGATATCTCACCCCTTCTATAATGATGTTACCTATTATGGGTAATTGAGCAGGAACTGAAGAATAGCTGTGGAAGTGGAGTAAGTTTATGAAGTCTTTAGTGGCTGTTAGTTCGGGTTGGTGTCATGCTCTGATACGTAGCACTCGGGGGAAATGTTTAGTTTATGTTGTTGTTATTATAAGTTGATGAATAGTTGTTATTTCATGTTGTGGAAATTATTTCTAAGTTGTTGCCATTACGGTAATGGTTGAACAATCATGGTTTAAGAAGTTGTAATGACTGAATAAAGATGCGAATGATTTATAAGTTGTATTCCGAATGCTATGTATCAATTGCAAAATGAAATCCAGATTTTGTGGTTTAAGTTGAAAATGTGACATCTCATTTGTTTTATGTTTGAAAATTTTAGCACTCTGATTTTAATATAAATGTTGGGTAGAAAATGGGGTGTTACATAGTGGTATCAGAGCAGGTCGGTCTGTCCGGCCAATGTTGTCTAATGTTGTTTCTTCCTTAGTACTCGACATGTGTGTGGAACACTGTCGGTGCTTGTTTGTTAGTAGTTTCTAGTAGTTTACTACAAGGTTGGTTTGAATTAAGTTGGGGAGAAGTTTGCTCCCGTACGCGTTGTTGGTATGTAGAAGTTGTTTCAAGGTGATGTTGCTTGCAAGAGTGCATCGATGTTATTGCGGACCGGCGAGAGTTTGGACTCACGAATCCGTATCAGTCAAGTTGTAGATGTGCGTAGAGTCTGGACGGTGAATCAAAGATGATTGAAATTAAGGAATTATTCCGAATGGAATGATAAGTTGGTGGATTAATTCGGTAAGTTGTATATCCTGAGTATAGTTGGATTAAAGTTGAGTGATTTTCATAGTTGGACGAAAAGGAGGATGTTGGTAGATTTTGGAAGCAAGAGAGGGAAATGGAACTTATGTTCATCAACCTCAAATTCTGGTTTTTGTGATTTTGGAGCAGCTGTCAGTAAACGAGGTATAACTTTTGACTCGTGATTCGGATGGAAGCGGTTATGGACTTTTTGGAAAGCTTACGAAATTCCCTACAGTTTGCATACAAGGTTTGCCTTCAGGAGGGTTGTGAAGAGGGAGAAAAGTGCATTTTATTGTTTGGGTCTGATGCTGATTTTTGGAAAATTCTGCATACGGAAATTCTGAACGGGTCCCGTTGTGTGGCTGATAACTTTTTACTCGTAAGTCGGATTTACGCGATTCTTGAAGTTTTGAAATCTACACAAAATTCTCTTCATTTTGGAATATGATTTTGTGATTGAGAGATCTGTATTGAAGGAGATATATATGGTTGAAGTTGAGAGACATTTGCTGAAAAAGTTGGAAGGATGAAAACAAGTGTGGAATATTATTAAGAATAAAATATTGGTATTTGTAAGATGTGACTGTATCGGAGAATGCTTGGAGATGCAATTTATGTTGAATGAGGATGATTAAGATGATGATGTTTAGTAAAGGTAATGTTGAGAGAAATGTGAATGTTGATTTGTGTTGCTAAGAATTTTCACCTTGGTTAAAAGTTGTAATTGGAGCAAACTGAATTGGATCGTTCTCAATGTTGTAGCGATTTCGGTGTTGGAAAAATATTTAAAGTCGTGTTGTACTATGAACGTGCATAAGAGGATGCGTAATGGATTTTGAACGTTTTTGTATCGTTGACGAAGTTGAAACTAAAGAAACTAAGAGTGGCATTGGTAAGCCTTAGAAAGTTGGCGGAGCATTATGCTTACGGACTTTGGGCACAAGTGGAAGTACGCTATTGTGTTGGGTACTGATGATTTATTTCACCGTTATGGTTATCGGCTGTCTATTGACAAATTGAGGAACTGATCACCCTTAATCCATTGTTGATAGTAGACGGAGTCATAATTGATGGATAGATGTGTCGTGCCAACTAGTATAGTATGTACGTTGAATTGGTCGAAGTCAAGCCAAGTGCTTAAAGGTTGTTTGTTTTTGCTGATACAAGTTCATATGTTAGAATATTAGTTGAATTTAAGGATGACAGCACGAAGCTGTGTTTGATTGATGAGTAGTATGGAAAAATTTCAGTTGAGACTGGATAATGTGAGAGTTGAGTTACAGGTAGAACAAGAAGTTAAATTATAAGTTGATTTGTAAAAGTGGAGTTTTGGTTGGTAAAGATGATTTATCTTGTTGAATTTAAGTGGACTCAGGTGTCAAATGTTGTTGTAATGTTGTTATGCGCCTAAGGTGATTTTGGGAACTATGTTGATAAAAGATAGTAAAGTTGTAGTTTATGTGTGGTGTTAACGGGGAGATCCCGAAGAGTTAAGTCGAAAGCCTTGGTATTATGTCGATTTTTTGATGATTGGAAGTTGGAGGTCAACTGAGTAGAGTTAGTACCTTGAGAGTAATCAGAGTGCGCAGCGAACGCGTAGTGTATTGCGGTTGTTCAGCCGTGAATTGTACCGATGTTGATATTTGGTTACGTTGAGGTTGTGTTTAAGTTGGTATTCTTATGTTGTTGTGTTCTGGTTCTTAAACCGGTAAATTCTTAAGTTGGTTACTTCTTGTGTTGCGATATTAGTTGTCAATTGCATCACTTGGGTAGTATTCGCGTTGTTGTCGCCGTTGAGGTTAAGAACCGTTGTTTGTGTTATATGTGGAGTTGCCTTGCGAGGACGAGATTTGATTACTCGGAAGAATTAAGTTGTTGGAATAGTCGTGTCGGATAAATTTTCGAGGACGAAAATATTCTAAGTGGGGGAGAGTTGTAACGCCTGAATTTAATTAATTAATTAATTAAATTATTGAAGGATTTAATTATTGGATTTAGACGAAGTTGAGAATTAATCGGAGTAGTTGGATTTGTCGGTATTATTTTAAGAGGCGTATTGGGATTATTAAGTTAAAGTCGGATTTTAGTCGGTTAAATCGGAGGAATAATATTAAGAATAATATTATTTATTTATTGGACTATCTTATTTAATTAACTAAGTTGAATTGTTGGACCATTTGGTTGATAATCGGAATTAATCTATTAAGCCGGGAGTAAGTAGTTGGTCGCGAATTATTATTTCGGTTAATTTTGTGTTTCGAAGAATTAAGTCATTAAGTCGGAATATTAGTCGGAAAGTTGAACAAATAATATTATAAGTGATATTGTGGATTATTGGAGCATGTTGGGTAATGGGCTTGGATTTCGTCGGGATTAGCAATTAAGGGGTGTATGACTTAGGCCCATTAGTTGTTATATTGAATTATTATTATTATTATTATTATTTTAATAATAAGAAAAAGAGAAGAGGAATTAGTCAAGAGGAGAAAGAGGAACAGAATGGGAGAATGGAAGAACGAGGAAATTGGAGAAAACTGTTACGAGAAGTTGCCGTCGGAAAGCCGATCGGAGATTCGAGCCGCCTTCAATCCAGGCAAGGGTGGGATTCGAATTTTATAACCGGGAGTATGATAGTTGATACGTAGGATTAGGGTTATATAAATTCTATCGTATGTGTTGAAATTGCACTGAACGAATCTTGTGTGTTTAGAAATTGATTTTTAGTAATAGTTTAGAGACCCATTTAAGATTCAGATTGAAATCGAAAGTCGTAGAATTCGCGTTTGATGGTTCCAAATCACTACTATATGTTTGGTATGAATGAGTATGTGTTTGTTTCGAAGAAAATAGTTGAATCGGTCGGATTTTTGGGCGAAATTGCTCAAACCCGTAGCAGTTTTTATGAAGAAAATTCTGTTTTGGAAAAACTTCAAAAATTCATATCTTTTGATCCGTAAGTCGGTTTTGACCCCCGTTCGAAGCGTTGGAAAGCTAACGAGATGTTCTTTCCAGGAAAAATGGTTTTGAGGTCTGTATCTGGTCCAATTATAGCAGAAAAATAATATAGTCTTTAATTATAAGTAGCAGTACAATATTTATACAACAATCCCGATTAGCCAAATTAAGCGGAAAATTAGTTGTCCGGAATTTTATGAAAATTGGCGGGATAACTAATATAAATTAGTAGGTATTCTTGGTTGGTTTGTTTTGTGGTAATTATGTCGATTAAGTTGATTTGCAGGTACAGTTGAATAGGTTGAATTGTCCCGGTTTATGGGCACTGTTAAGTTGTAGGTTTTATGACCAATGCTTTATGTTGATGTTGAATACGTTGTTGATGTGGTGATGTGATGTTGAATATGTTGTTGATTAAGTTGTAGGTCGAACGACCAATGTTGGATTAAGTTGATGCTATTGATGCATGTTTGAGTTGTTGTTTTCGTTGTTGTTGTTCTGGTTGTTCTTGTTGATGATGTAGTTGATTGTATGCCTTGATAATTGTCGCATACATTGCATTCATGAGTCGGGGCTGTATGCTCACACCACGTTGGCCTTGATGGCAATGTTTAAGTTGGCCTTGATGGCATTGATTAAGTTGGCCTTGATGGCACCTGATTAAGTTGAAATGCCTCGATAACCTGGCAATGTTTAAGTTGGGAGCTTTGCTCCAATGGTACCACATGCATGTGCATAGTTGTGTCACATTTTGAGTCGTTGTGAATTTGTTATTGTTATTGATTCATTGTTGTTGTGAAGTTGCTGTTGTTGTGAAGTTGTCGTTGTTGTGAAGTTGTTGCTTGTTATAAGTTGCTATTGCTATATCTTGTTGCTTGATATAAGTTGCCAATGTCGTGAGCTGTTGTTATATATGTTGTATTACTATAATTTGCATCTTTTATATAAGTTGTTGTTATATGTTGTTATTACTATAAGTTGCTGTCGATACAAGTTGTGGTTATGAGTTGCTGGTTGTTATAAGTTGTGGTTGCTATTAAGTTGTTTATTTCTAGTTGTTGCATGACTGTTGTATGAAGCGGTGAAATTGGTGTGATTCTAATCTAATATATTAATTATCATGCCTGTGATTATATTTTTCGATATCTCACCCCTTCTATAATGATGTTACCTATTATGGGTAATTGAGCAGGAACTGAAGAATAGCTGTGGAAGTGGAGTAAGTTTATGAAGTCTTTAGTGGCTGTTAGTTCGGGTTGGTGTCATGCTCTGATACGTAGCACTCGGGGGAAATGTTTAGTTTATGTTGTTGTTATTACAAGTTGATGAATAGTTGTTATTTCATGTTGTGGAAATTATTTCTAAGTTGTTGCCATTACGGTAATGGTTGAACAATCATGGTTTAAGAAGTTGTAATGACTGAATAAAGTTGCGAATGATTTATAAGTTGTATTCCGAATGCTATGTATCAATTGCAAAATGAAATCCAGATTTTGTGGTTTAAGTTGAAAATGTGACATCTCATTTGTTTTATGTTTGAAAATTTTAGCACTCTGATTTTAATATAAATGTTGGGTAGAAAATGGGGTGTTACATAGTGGTATCAGAGCAGGTCGGTCTGTCCGGCCAATGTTGTCTAATGTTGTTTCTTCCTTAGTACTCGACATGTGTGTGGAACACTGTCGGTGCTTGTTTGTTAGTAGTTTCTAGTAGTTTACTACAAGGTTGGTTTGAATTAAGTTGGGGAGAAGTTTGCTCCCGTACGCGTTGTTGGTATGTAGAAGTTGTTTCAAGGTGATGTTGCTTGCAAGAGTGCATATGTTGGAGCGATGTTATTGCGGACCGGCGAGAGTTTGGACTCACGAATCCGTATCAGTCAAGTTGTAGATGTGCGTAGAGTCTGGACGGTGAATCAAAGATGATTGAAATTAAGGAATTATTCCGAATGGAATGATAAGTTGGTGGATTAATTCGGTAAGTTGTATATCCTGAGTATAGTTGGATTAAAGTTGAGTGATTTTCATAGTTGGACGAAAAGGAGGATGTTGGTAGATTTTGGAAGCAAGAGAGGGAAATGGAACTTATGTTCATCAACCTCAAATTCTGGTTTTTGTGATTTTGGAGCAGCTGTCAGTAAACGAGGTATAACTTTTGACTCGTGATTCGGATGGAAGCGGTTATGGACTTTTTGGAAAGCTTACGAAATTCCCTACAGTTTGCATACAAGGTTTGCCTTCAGGAGGGTTGTGAAGAGGGAGAAAAGTGCATTTTATTGTTTGGGTCTGATGCTGATTTTTGGAAAATTCTGCATACGGAAATTCTGAACGAGTCCCGTTGTGTGGCTGATAACTTTTTACTCGTAAGTCGGATTTACGCGATTCTTGAAGTTTTGAAATCTACACAAAATTCTCTTCATTTTGGAATATGATTTTGTGATTGAGAGATCTGTATTGAAGGAGATATATATGGTTGAAGTTGAGAGACATTTGCTGAAAAAGTTGGAAGGATGAAAACAAGTGTGGAATATTATTAAGAATAAAATGTTGGTATTTGTAAGATGTGACTGTATCGGAGAATGCTTGGAGATGCAATTTATGTTGAATGAGGATGATTAAGATGATGATGTTTAGTAAAGGTAATGTTGAGAGAAATGTGAATGTTGATTTGTGTTGCTAAGAATTTTCACCTTGGTTAAAAGTTGTAATTGGAGCAAACTGAATTGGATCGTTCTCAATGTTGTAGCGATTTCGGTGTTGGAAAAATATTTAAAGTCGTGTTGTACTATGAACGTGCATAAGAGGATGCGTAATGGATTTTGAACGTTTTTGTATCGTTGACGAAGTTGAAACTAAAGAAACTAAGAGTGGCATTGGTAAGCCTTAGAAAGTTGGCGGAGCATTATGCTTACGGACTTTGGGCACAAGTGGAAGTACGCTATTATGTTGGGTACTGATGATTTATTTCACCGTTATGGTTATCGGCTGTCTATTGACAAATTGAGGAACTGATCACCCTTAATCCATTGTTGATAGTAGACGGAGTCATAATTGATGGATAGATGTGTCGTGCCAACTAGTATAGTATGTACGTTGAATTGGTCGAAGTCAAGCCAAGTGCTTAAAGGTTGTTTGTTTTTGCTGATACAAGTTCATATGTTAGAATATTAGTTGAATTTAAGGATGACAGCACGAAGCTGTGTTTGATTGATGAGTAGTATGGAAAAATTTCAGTTGAGACTGGATAATGTGAGAGTTGAGTTACAGGTAGAACAAGAAGTTAAATTATAAGTTGATTTGTAAAAGTGGAGTTTTGGTTGGTAAAGATGATTTATCTTGTTGAATTTAAGTGGACTCAGGTGTCAAATGTTGTTGTAATGTTGTTATGCGCCTAAGGTGATTTTGGGAACTATGTTGATAAAAGATAGTAAAGTTGTAGTTTATGTGTGGTGTTAACGGGGAGATCCCGAAGAGTTAAGTCGAAAGCCTTGGTATTATGTCGATTTTTTGATGATTGGAAGTTGGAGGTCAACTGAGTAGAGTTAGTACCTTGAGAGTAATCAGAGTGCGCAGCGAACGCGTAGTGTATTGCGGTTGTTCAGACGTGAATTGTACCGATGTTGATATTTGGTTACGTTGAGGTTGTGTTTAAGTTGGTATTCTTATGTTGTTGTGTTCTGGTTCTTAAACCGGTAAATTCTTAAGTTGGTTACTTCTTGTGTTGCGATATTAGTTGTCAATTGCATCACTTGGGTAGTATTCGCGTTGTTGTCGCCGTTGAGGTTAAGAACCGTTGTTTGTGTTATATGTGGAGTTGCCTTGCGAGGACGAGATTTGATTACTCGGAAGAATTAAGTTGTTGGAATAGTCGTGTCGGATAAATTTTCGAGGACGAAAATATTCTAAGTGGGGGAGAGTTGTAACGCCTGAATTTAATTAATTAATTAATTAAATTATTGAAGGATTTAATTATTGGATTTAGACGAAGTTGAGAATTAATCGGAGTAGTTGGATTTGTCGGTATTATTTTAAGAGGCGTATTGGGATTATTAAGTTAAAGTCGGATTTTAGTCGGTTAAATCGGAGGAATAATATTAAGAATAATATTATTTATTTATTGGACTATCTTATTTAATTAACTAAGTTGAATTGTTGGACCATTTGGTTGATAATCGGAATTAATCTATTAAGCCGGGAGTAAGTAGTTGGTCGCGAATTATTATTTCGGTTAATTTTGTGTTTCGAAGAATTAAGTCATTAAGTCGGAATATTAGTCGGAAAGTTGAACAAATAATATTATAAGTGATATTGTGGATTATTGGAGCATGTTGGGTAATGGGCTTGGATTTCGTCGGGATTAGCAATTAAGGGGTGTATGACTTAGGCTCATTAGTTGTTATATTGAATTATTATTATTATTATTATTATTTTAATAATAAGAAAAAGAGAAGAGGAATTAGTCAAGAGGAGAAAGAGGAACAAAATGGGAGAATGGAAGAACGAGGAAATTGGAGAAAACTGTTACGAGAAGTTGCCGTCGGAAAGCCGATCGGAGATTCGAGCCGCCTTCAATCCAGGCAAGGGTGGGATTCGAATTTTATAACCGGGAGTATGATAGTTGATACGTAGGATTAGGGTTATATAAATTCTATCGTATGTGTTGAAATTGCACTGAACGAATCTTGTGTGTTTAGAAATTGATTTTTAGTAATAGTTTAGAGACCCATTTAAGATTCAGATTGAAATCGAAAGTCGTAGAATTCGCGTTTGATGGTTCCAAATCACTACTATATGTTTGGTATGAATGAGTATGTGTTTGTTTCGAAGAAAATAGTTGAATCGGTCGGATTTTTGGGCGAAATTGCTCAAACCCGTAGCAGTTTTTATGAAGAAAATTCTGTTTTGGAAAAACTTCAAAAATTCATATCTTTTGATCCGTAAGTCGGTTTTGACCCCCGTTCGAAGCGTTGGAAAGCTAACGAGATGTTCTTTCCAGGAAAAATGGTTTTGAGGTCTGTATCTGGTCCAATTATAGCAGAAAAATAATATAGTCTTTAATTATAAGTAGCAGTACAATATTTATACAACAGTCCCGATTAGCCAAATTAAGCGGAAAATTAGTTGTCCGGAATTTTATGAAAATTGGCGGGATAACTAATATAAATTAGTAGGTATTCTTGGTTGGTTTGTTTTGTGGTAATTATGTCGATTAAGTTGATTTGCAGGTACAGTTGAATAGGTTGAATTGTCCCGGTTTATGGGCACTGTTAAGTTGTAGGTTTTATGACCAATGCTTTATGTTGATGTTGAATACGTTGTTGATGTGGTGATGTGATGTTGAATATGTTGTTGATTAAGTTGTAGGTCGAACGACCAATGTTGGATTAAGTTGATGCTATTGATGCATGTTTGAGTTGTTGTTTTCGTTGTTGTTGTTCTGGTTGTTCTTGTTGATGATGTAGTTGATTGTATGCCTTGATAATTGTCGCATACATTGCATTCATGAGTCGGGGCTGTATGCTCACACCACGTTGGCCTTGATGGCAATGTTTAAGTTGGCCTTGATGGCATTGATTAAGTTGGCCTTGATGGCACCTGATTAAGTTGAAATGCCTCGATAACCTGGCAATGTTTAAGTTGGGAGCTTTGCTCCAATGGTACCACATGCATGTGCATAGTTGTGTCACATTTTGAGTCGTTGTGAATTTGTTGTTGTTATTGATTCATTGTTGTTGTGAAGTTGCTGTTGTTGTGAAGTTGTCGTTGTTGTGAAGTTGTTGCTTGTTATAAGTTGCTATTGCTATATCTTGTTGCTTGATATAAGTTGCCAATGTCGTGAGCTGTTGTTATATATGTTGTATTACTATAATTTGCATCTTTTATATAAGTTGTTGTTATATGTTGTTATTACTATAAGTTGCTGTCGATACAAGTTGTGGTTATGAGTTGCTGGTTGTTATAAGTTGTGGTTGCTATTAAGTTGTTTATTTCTAGTTGTTGCATGACTGTTGTATGAAGCGGTGAAATTGGTGTGATTCTAATCTAATATATTAATTATCATGCCTGTGATTATATTTTTCGATATCTCACCCCTTCTATAATGATATTACCTATTATGGGTAATTGAGCAGGAACTGAAGAATAGCTGTGGAAGTGGAGTAAGTTTATGAAGTCTTTAGTGGCTGTTAGTTCGGGTTGGTGTCATGCTCTGATACGTAGCACTCGGGGGAAATGTTTAGTTTATGTTGTTGTTATTATAAGTTGATGAATAGTTGTTATTTCATGTTGTGGAAATTATTTCTAAGTTGTTGCCATTACGGTAATGGTTGAACAATCATGGTTTAAGAAGTTGTAATGACTGAATAAAGTTGCGAATGATTTATAAGTTGTATTCCGAATGCTATGTATCAATTGCAAAATGAAATCCAGATTTTGTGGTTTAAGTTGAAAATGTGACATCTCATTTGTTTTATGTTTGAAAATTTTAGCACTCTGATTTTAATATAAATGTTGGGTAGAAAATGGGGTGTTACATAGTGGTATCAGAGCAGGTCGGTCTGTCCGGCCAATGTTGTCTAATGTTGTTTCTTCCTTAGTACTCGACATGTGTGTGGAACACTGTCGGTGCTTGTTTGTTAGTAGTTTCTAGTAGTTTACTACAAGGTTGGTTTGAATTAAGTTGGGGAGAAGTTTGCTCCCGTACGCGTTGTTGGTATGTAGAAGTTGTTTCAAGGTGATGTTGCTTGCAAGAGTGCATATGTTGGAGCGATGTTATTGCGGACCGGCGAGAGTTTGGACTCACGAATCCGTATCAGTCAAGTTGTAGATGTGCGTAGAGTCTGGACGGTGAATCAAAGATGATTGAAATTAAGGAATTATTCCGAATGGAATGATAAGTTGGTGGATTAATTCGGTAAGTTGTATATCCTGAGTATAGTTGGATTAAAGTTGAGTGATTTTCATAGTTGGACGAAAAGGAGGATGTTGGTAGATTTTGGAAGCAAGAGAGGGAAATGGAACTTATGTTCATCAACCTCAAATTCTGGTTTTTGTGATTTTGGAGCAACTGTCAGTAAACGAGGTTAACTTTTGACTCGTGATTCGGATGGAAGCGGTTATGGACTTTTTGGAAAGCTTACGAAATTCCCTACAGTTTGCATACAAGGTTTGCCTTCAGGAGGGTTGTGAAGAGGGAGAAAAGTGCATTTTATTGTTTGGGTCTGATGCTGATTTTTGGAAAATTCTGCATACGGAAATTCTGAACGAGTCCCGTTGTGTGGCTGATAACTTTTTACTCGTAAGTCGGATTTACGCGATTCTTGAAGTTTTGAAATCTACACAAAGTTCTCTTCATTTTGGAATATGATTTTGTGATTGAGAGATCTGTATTGAAGGAGATATATATGGTTGAAGTTGAGAGACATTTGCTGAAAAAGTTGGAAGGATGAAAACAAGTGTGGAATATTATTAAGAATAAAATGTTGGTATTTGTAAGATGTGACTGTATCGGAGAATGCTTGGAGATGCAATTTATGTTGAATGAGGATGATTAAGATGATGATGTTTAGTAAAGGTAATGTTGAGAGAAATGTGAATGTTGATTTGTGTTGCTAAGAATTTTCACCTTGGTTAAAAGTTGTAATTGGAGCAAACTGAATTGGATCGTTCTCAATGTTGTAGCGATTTCGGTGTTGGAAAAATATTTAAAGTCGTGTTGTACTATGAACGTGCATAAGAGGATGCGTAATGGATTTTGAACGTTTTTGTATCGTTGACGAAGTTGAAACTAAAGAAACTAAGAGTGGCATTGGTAAGCCTTAGAAAGTTGGCGGAGCATTATGCTTACGGACTTTGGGCACAAGTGGAAGTACGCTATTGTGTTGGGTACTGATGATTTATTTCACCGTTATGGTTATCGGCTGTCTATTGACAAATTGAGGAACTGATCACCCTTAATCCATTGTTGATAGTAGACGGAGTCATAATTGATGGATAGATGTGTCGTGCCAACTAGTATAGTATGTACGTTGAATTGGTCGAAGTCAAGCCAAGTGCTTAAAGGTTGTTTGTTTTTGCTGATACAAGTTCATATGTTAGAATATTAGTTGAATTTAAGGATGACAGCACGAAGCTGTGTTTGATTGATGAGTAGTATGGAAAAATTTCAGTTGAGACTGGATAATGTGAGAGTTGAGTTACAGGTAGAACAAGAAGTTAAATTATAAGTTGATTTGTAAAAGTGGAGTTTTGGTTGGTAAAGATGATTTATCTTGTTGAATTTAAGTGGACTCAGGTGTCAAATGTTGTTGTAATGTTGTTATGCGCCTAAGGTGATTTTGGGAACTATGTTGATAAAAGATAGTAAAGTTGTAGTTTATGTGTGGTGTTAACGGGGAGATCCCGAAGAGTTAAGTCGAAAGCCTTGGTATTATGTCGATTTTTTGATGATTGGAAGTTGGAGGTCAACTGAGTAGAGTTAGTACCTTGAGAGTAATCAGAGTGCGCAGCGAACGCGTAGTGTATTGCGGTTGTTCAGATGTGAATTGTACCGATGTTGATATTTGGTTACGTTGAGGTTGTGTTTAAGTTGGTATTCTTATGTTGTTGTGTTCTGGTTCTTAAACCGGTAAATTCTTAAGTTGGTTACTTCTTGTGTTGCGATATTAGTTGTCAATTGCATCACTTGGGTAGCATTCGCGTTGTTGTCGCCGTTGAGGTTAAGAACCCTTGTTTGTGTTATATGTGGAGTTGCCTTGCGAGGACGAGATTTGATTACTCGGAAGAATTAAGTTGTTGGAATAGTCGTGTCGGATAAATTTTCGAGGACGAAAATATTCTAAGTGGGGGAGAGTTGTAAGGCCTGAATTTAATTAATTAATTAATTAAATTATTGAAGGATTTAATTATTGGATTTACACGAAGTTGAGAATTAATCGGAGTAGTTGGATTTGTCGGTATTATTTTAATAGGCGTATTGGGATTATTAAGTTAAAGTCGGATTTTAGTCGGTTAAATCGGAGGAATAATATTAAGAATAATATTATTTATTTATTGGACTATCTTATTTAATTAACTAAGTTGAATTGTTGGACCATTTGGTTGATAATCGGAATTAATCTATTAAGCCGGGAGTAAGTAGTTGGTCGCGAATTATTATTTCGGTTAATTTTGTGTTTCGAAGAATTAAGTCGTTAAGTCGGAATATTAGTCGGAAAGTTGAACAAATAATATTATAAGTGATATTGTGGATTATTGGAGCATGTTGGGTAATGGGCTTGGATTTCGTCGGGATTAGCAATTAAGGGGTGTATGACTTAGGCCCATTAGTTGTTATATTGAATTATTATTATTATTATTATTATTTTAATAATAAGAAAAAGAGAAGAGGAATTAGTCAAGAGGAGAAAGAGGAACAGAATGGGAGAATGGAAGAACGAGGAAATTGGAGAAAACTGTTACGAGAAGTTGCCGTCGGAAAGCCGATCGGAGATTCGAGCCGCCTTCAATCCAGGCAAGGGTGGGATTCGAATTTTATAACCGGGAGTATGATAGTTGATACGTAGGATTAGGGTTATATAAATTCTATCGTATGTGTTGAAATTGCACTGAACGAATCTTGTGTGTTTAGAAATTGATTTTTAGTAATAGTTTAGAGACCCATTTAAGATTCAGATTGAAATCGAAAGTCGTAGAATTCGCGTTTGATGGTTCCAAATCACTACTATATGTTTGGTATGAATGAGTATGTGTTTGTCTCGAAGAAAATAGTTGAATCGGTCGGATTTTTGGGCGAAATTGCTCAAACCCGTAGCAGTTTTTATGAAGAAAATTCTGTTTTGGAAAAACTTCAAAAATTCATATCTTTTGATCCGTAAGTCGGTTTTGACCCCCGTTCGAAGCGTTGGAAAGCTAACGAGACGTTCTTTCCAGGAAAAATGGTTTTGAGGTCTGTATCTGGTCCAATTATAGCAGAAAAATAATATAGTCTTTAATTATAAGTAGCAGTACAATATTTATACAACAGTCCCGATTAGCCAAATTAAGCGGAAAATTAGTTGTCCGGAATTTTATGAAAATTGGCGGGATAACTAATATAAATTAGTAGGTATTCTTGGTTGGTTTGTTTTGTGGTAATTATGTCGATTAAGTTGATTTGCAGGTACAGTTGAATAGGTTGAATTGTCCCGGTTTATGGGCACTGTTAAGTTGTAGGTTTTATGACCAATGCTTTATGTTGATGTTGAATACGTTGTTGATGTGGTGATGTGATGTTGAATATGTTGTTGATTAAGTTGTAGGTCGAACGACCAATGTTGGATTAAGTTGATGCTATTGATGCATGTTTGAGTTGTTGTTTTCGTTGTTGTTGTTCTGGTTGTTCTTGTTGATGATGTAGTTGATTGTATGCCTTGATAATTGTCGCATACATTGCATTCATGAGTCGGGGCTGTATGCTCACACCACGTTGGCCTTGATGGCAATGTTTAAGTTGGCCTTGATGGCATTGATTAAGTTGGCCTTGATGGCACCTGATTAAGTTGAAATGCCTCGATAACCTGGCAATGTTTAAGTTGGGAGCTTTGCTCCAATGGTACCACATGCATGTGCATAGTTGTGTCACATTTTGAGTCGTTGTGAATTTGTTGTTGTTATTGATTCATTGTTGTTGTGAAGTTGCTGTTGTTGTGAAGTTGTCGTTGTTGTGAAGTTGTTGCTTGTTATAAGTTGCTATTGCTATATCTTGTTGCTTGATATAAGTTGCCAATGTCGTGAGTTGTTGTTATATATGTTGTATTACTATAATTTGCATCTTTTATATAAGTTGTTGTTATATGTTGTTATTACTATAAGTTGCTGTCGATACAAGTTGTGGTTATGAGTTGCTGGTTGTTATAAGTTGTGGTTGCTATTAAGTTGTTTATTTCTAGTTGTTGCATGACTGTTGTATGAATCGGTGAAATTGGTGTGATTCTAATCTAATATATTAATTATCATGCCTGTGATTATATTTTTCGATATCTCACCCCTTCTATAATGATGTTACCTATTATGGGTAATTGAGCAGGAACTGAAGAATAGCTGTGGAAGTGGAGTAAGTTTATGAAGTCTTTAGTGGCTGTTAGTTCGGGTTGGTGTCATGCTCTGATACGTAGCACTCGGGGGAAATGTTTAGTTTATGTTGTTGTTATTATAAGTTGATGAATAGTTGTTATTTCATGTTGTGGAAATTATTTCTAAGTTGTTGCCATTACGGTAATGGTTGAACAAACATGGTTTAAGAAGTTGTAATGACTGAATAAAGTTGCGAATGATTTATAAGTTGTATTCCGAATGCTATGTATCAATTGCAAAATGAAATCCAGATTTTGTGGTTTAAGTTGAAAATGTGACATCTCATTTGTTTTATGTTTGAAAATTTTAGCACTCTGATTTTAATATAAATGTTGGGTAGAAAATGGGGTGTTACATAGTGGTATCAGAGCAGGTCGGTCTGTCCGGCCAATGTTGTCTAATGTTGTTTCTTCCTTAGTACTCGACATGTGTGTGGAACACTGTCGGTGCTTGTTTGTTAGTAGTTTCTAGTAGTTTACTACAAGGTTGGTTTGAATTAAGTTGGGGAGAAGTTTGCTCCCGTACGCGTTGTTGGTATGTAGAAGTTGTTTCAAGGTGATGTTGCTTGCAAGAGTGCATATGGTGGAGCGATGTTATTGCGGACCGGCGAGAGTTTGGACTCACGAATCTGTATCAGTCAAGTTGTAGATGTGCGTAGAGTCTGGACGGTGAATCAAAGATGATTGAAATTAAGGAATTATTCCGAATGGAATGATAAGTTGGTGGATTAATTCGGTAAGTTGTATATCCTGAGTATAGTTGGATTAAAGTTGAGTGATTTTCATAGTTGGACGAAAAGGAGGATGTTGGTAGATTTTGGAAGCAAGAGAGGGAAATGGAACTTATGTTCATCAACCTCAAATTCTGGTTTTTGTGATTTTGGAGCAGCTGTCAGTAAACGAGGTATAACTTTTGACTCGTGATTCGGATGGAAGCGGTTATGGACTTTTTGGAAAGCTTACGAAATTCCCTACAGTTTGCATACAAGGTTTGCCTTCAGGAGGGTTGTGAAGAGGGAGAAAAGTGCATTTTATTGTTTGGGTCTGATGCTGATTTTTGGAAAATTCTGCATACGGAAATTCTGAACGAGTCCCGTTGTGTGGCTGATAACTTTTTACTCGTAAGTCGGATTTACGCGATTCTTGAAGTTTTTAAATCTACACAAAATTCTCTTCATTTTGGAATATGATTTTGTGATTGAGAGATCTGTATTGAAGGAGATATATATGGTTGAAGTTGAGAGACATTTGCTGAAAAAGTTGGAAGGATGAAAACAAGTGTGGAATATTATTAAGAATAAAATGTTGGTATTTGTAAGATGTGACTGTATCGGAGAATGCTTGGAGATGCAATTTATGTTGAATGAGGATGATTAAGATGATGATGTTTAGTAAAGGTAATGTTGAGAGAAATGTGAATGTTGATTTGTGTTGCTAAGAATTTTCACCTTGGTTAAAAGTTGTAATTGGAGCAAACTGAATTGGATCGTTCTCAATGTTGTAGCGATTTCGGTGTTGGAAAAATATTTAAAGTCGTGTTGTATTATGAACGTGCATAAGAGGATGCGTAATGGATTTTTAACGTTTTTGTATCGTTGACGAAGTTGAAACTAAAGAAACTAAGAGTGGCATTGGTAAGCCTTAGAAAGTTGGCGGAGCATTATGCTTACGGACTTTGGGCACAAGTGGAAGTACGCTATTGTGTTGGGTACTGATGATTTATTTCACCGTTATGGTTATCGGCTGTCTATTGACAAATTGAGGAACTGATCACCCTTAATCCATTGTTGATAGTAGACGGAGTCATAATTGATGGATAGATGTGTCGTGCCAACTAGTATAGTATGTACGTTGAATTGGTCGAAGTCAAGCCAAGTGCTTAAAGGTTGTTTGTTTTTGCTGATACAAGTTCATATGTTAGAATATTAGTTGAATTTAAGGATGACAGCACGAAGCTGTGTTTGATTGATGAGTAGTATGGAAAAATTTCAGTTGAGACTGGATAATGTGAGAGTTGAGTTACAGGTAGAACAAGAAGTTAAATTATAAGTTGATTTGTAAAAGTGGAGTTTTGGTTGGTAAAGATGATTTATCTTGTTGAATTTAAGTGGACTCAGGTGTCAAATGTTGTTGTAATGTTGTTATGCGCCTAAGGTGATTTTGGGAACTATGTTGATAAAAGATAGTAAAGTTGTAGTTTATGTGTGGTGTTAACGGGGAGATCCCGAAGAGTTAAGTCGAAAGCCTTGGTATTATGTCGATTTTTTGATGATTGGAAGTTGGAGGTCAACTGAGTAGAGTTAGTACCTTGAGAGTAATCAGAGTGCGCAGCGAACGCGTAGTGTATTGCGGTTGTTCAGACGTGAATTGTACCGATGTTGATATTTGGTTACGTTGAGGTTGTGTTTAAGTTGGTATTCTTATGTTGTTGTGTTCTGGTTCTTAAACCGGTAAATTCTTAAGTTGGTTACTTCTTGTGTTGCGATATTAGTTGTCAATTGCATCACTTGGGTAGCATTCGCGTTGTTGTCGCCGTTGAGGTTAAGAACCGTTGTTTGTGTTATATGTGGAGTTGCCTTGCGAGGACGAGATTTGATTACTCGGAAGAATTAAGTTGCTGGAATAGTCGTGTCGGATAAATTTTCGAGGACGAAAATATTCTAAGTGGGGGAGAGTTGTAACGCCTGAATTTAATTAATTAATTAATTAAATTATTGAAGGATTTAATTATTGGATTTAGACGAAGTTGAGAATTAATCGGAGTAGTTGGATTTGTCGGTATTATTTTAAGAGGCGTATTGGGATTATTAAGTTAAAGTCGGATTTTAGTCGGTTAAATCGGAGGAATAATATTAAGAATAATATTATTTATTTATTGGACTATCTTATTTATTTAACTAAGTTGAATTGTTGGACCATTTGGTTGATAATCGGAATTAATCTATTAAGCCGGGAGTAAGTAGTTGGTCGCGAATTATTATTTCGGTTAATTTTGTGTTTCGAAGAATTAAGTCGTTAAGTCGGAATATTAGTCGGAAAGTTGAACAAATAATATTATAAGTGATATTGTGGATTATTGGAGCATGTTGGGTAATGGGCTTGGATTTCGTCGGGATTAGCAATTAAGGGGTGTATGACTTAGGCCCATTAGTTGTTATATTGAATTATTATTATTATTATTATTATTTTAATAATAAGAAAAAGAGAAGAGGAATTAGTCAAGAGGAGAAAGAGGAACAGAATGGGAGAATGGAAGAACGAGGAAATTGGAGAAAACTGTTACGAGAAGTTGCCGTCGGAAAGCCGATCGGAGATTCGAGCCGCCTTCAATCCAGGCAAGGGTGGGATTCGAATTTTATAACCGGGAGTATGATAGTTGATACGTAGGATTAGGGTTATATAAATTCTATCGTTTGTGTTGAAATTGCACTGAACGAATCTTGTGTGTTTAGAAATTGATTTTTAGTAATAGTTTAGAGACCCATTTAAGATTCAGATTGAAATCGAAAGTCGTAGAATTCGCGTTTGATGGTTCCAAATCACTACTATATGTTTGGTATGAATGAGTATGTGTTTGTTTCGAAGAAAATAGTTGAATCGGTCAGATTTTTGGGCGAAATTGCTCAAACCCGTAGCAGTTTTTATGAAGAAAATTCTGTTTTGGAAAAACTTCAAAAATTCATATCTTTTGATCCGTAAGTCGGTTTTGACCCCCGTTCGAAGCGTTGGAAAGCTAACGAGATGTTCTTTCCAGGAAAAATGGTTTTGAGGTCTGTATCTGGTCCAATTATAGCAGAAAAATAATATAGTCTTTAATTATAAGTAGCAGTACAATATTTATACAACAGTCCCGATTAGCGAAATTAAGCGGAAAATTAGTTGTCCGGAATTTTATGAAAATTGGCGGGATAACTAATATAAATTAGTAGGTATTCTTGGTTGGTTTGTTTTGTGGTAATTATGTCGATTAAGTTGATTTGCAGGTACAGTTGAATAGGTTGAATTGTCCCGGTTTATGGGCACTGTTAAGTTGTAGGTTTTATGACCAATGCTTTATGTTGATGTTGAATACGTTGTTGATGTTGTGATGTGATGTTGAATATGTTGTTGATTAAGTTGTAGGTCGAACGATCAATGTTGGATTAAGTTGATGCTATTGACGCATGTTTGAGTTGTTGTTTTCGTTGTTGTTGTTCTGGTTGTTCTTGTTGATGATGTAGTTGATTGTATGCCTTGATAATTGTCGCATACATTGCATTCATGAGTTGGGGTTGTATGCTCACACCACGTTGGCCTTGATGGCAATGTTTAAGTTGGCCTTGATGGCACCTGATTAAGTTGAAATGCCTCGATAACCTGGCAATGTTTAAGTTGGGAGCTCTGCTCCAATGGTACCACATGCATGTGCATAGTTGTGTCACATTTTGAGTCGTTGTGAATTTGTTGTTGTTATTGATTCATTGTTGTTGTGAAGTTGCTGTTGTTGTGAAGTTGTCATTGTTGTGAAGTTGTTGCTTGTTATAAGTTGCTATTGCTATATCTTGTTGCTTGATATAAGTTGCCAATGTCGTGAGCTGTTGTTATATATGTTGTATTACTATAATTTGCATCTTTTATATAAGTTGTTGTTATATGTTGTTATTACTATAAGTTGCTGTCGATACAATTTGTGGTTATGAGTTGCTGGTTGTTATAAGTTGTGGTTGCTATTAAGTTGTTTATTTCTAGTTGTTGCATGACTGTTGTATGAAGCGGTGAAATTGGTGTGATTCTAATCTAATATATTAATTATCATGCCTGTGATTATATTTTTCGATATCTCACCCCTTCTGTAATGATGTTACCTATTATGGGTAATTGAGCAGGTACTGAAGAATAGTTGGGGAAGTGGAGTAAGTTTATGAAGTCTTTAGTGGCTGTTAGTTCGGGTTGGTGTCATGCTCTGATACGTAGCACTCGGGGGAAATGTTTAGTTTATGTTGTTGTTATTATAAGTTGATGAATAGTTGTTATTTCATGTTGTGGAAATTATTTCTAAGTTGTTGCCATTACGGTAATGGTTGAACAATCATGGTTTAAGAAGTTGTAATGACTGAATAAAGTTGCGAATGATTTATAAGTTGTATTCCGAATGCTATGTATCAATTGCTAAATGAAATCCAGATTTTGTGGTTTAAGTTGAAAATGTGACATCTCATTTGTTTTATGTTTGAAAATTTTAGCACTCTGATTTTAATATAAATGTTGGGTAGAAAATGGGGTGTTACACCTGTACCTGGAAGACCGCTCATAATGTATCTGACGGTGCTTAATAATTCGATGGGTTGTGTACTCGGACAACAAGACGAAACAGGGAGAAAGGAGCATGCAATTTATTACTTGAGTAAGAAATTTACGGATTGCGAATCCATATACTCGCTCTTGGAGAAGACCTGTTGTGCTCTTGTATGGGCTGCCCGGCGATTAAGACAATATATGGTGTGCCATACTACTTTGCTAATATCAAGGATGGACCCTATCAAGTATATATTTGAGAAGCCTGGAGTAACTGGGAGTGTGACTCGGTGGCAGATGTTACTTACTGAATATGATATCCGGTATGTCACCAAGAAGGCCATAAAAGGAAGTGTGTTAGCTGATCACCTTGCTCATCAACCGTTGGACGATTATCAGCCTATGCAATTTGATTTTCCAGATGAGGACGTAATGGCTGTAAGAGATGATGATATCCCAGTTCTTACGAAGGACCTGAACCCGGATCTCAGTGGAAACTTATATTTGATGGAGCCTCAAATGCAGAAGGACAAGGTGTGGGGGCTGTCATAACTTCTCCCACAGGATTTCACATACCTTTTACCGCCAGGATATGCTTCTCATGTATTAACAATATGGCGGAATATGAGGCGTGTATCTTGGGAATTAATGAAGCCATCAAGCTGGGAATCAAGATCTTAGAGGTATATGGAGATTCAGCTCTCATCATCAATCAAGTCAAAGGGGAATGTAGGACACTTAATATCAAATTAACTCGGTATCGAGATTGTGTCTGGAGAAGGATAGTGTACTTTGATGAGATCACCTTCCATCACATTCCTAGAGATCAGACTCAACTGGCAGACGCCTTGGCAACTTTGGCGTTCATGTTCCTGGTCAAATGGTATAATGAAGCACCAGCCATCAGAATTGATCGCCTTGATGAACCATCTTATTGTGGGGCAGTAGAGGCAGAAGTGGATGATAAACCGTGGTTTTATGATATCAAACAGTTCCTCCAGAAATAAGAATATCCTGCAAATGCTTCCAGTGTGGATAAGAAAACACTCAGAAGACTGGCTACTCAGTTTTTCCTAGATGGAGAGGTACTTTACAAAAGAAATCATGACATGGTGTTGCTCCGGTGTTTGGATGGACATGAACAGGAGATGCTTATCAAGGAAATACATGAAGGATCCTTTGGAACCCACGCAAATGGGCATGCAATGGCTAAGAAGATTCTTCGAGCAGGGTATTATTGGTTGACTATGGAATCGGACTGTTTCAATTATGTCAAGAAGTGCCATAAATGTCAGATCTATGCGGATAAAATTCACGTGCCACCAACTCCTTTGAATGTCTTAACTGCTCCTTGGCCTTTCTCTATGTGGGGGATAGACATAATCGGGATGATCGAACCTAAGGCATCAAATGGACACCGGTTCATTCTAGTTGCTATTGATTACTTCACCAAATGGGTCGAAGCTGCTTCCTACACCAATGTGACAAGACAAGTCATTGCACGATTCATCAAGAAAGAGATAATTTTTTGCTATGGGGTTCCAAACAAAATCATTACAGACAATGGGCTCAATCTGAATAACTAAGTGATGGATGAGTTATGTGAGAGTTTCAAAATCGATCACCATAATTCATCACCTTATCGCCCAAAAATGAATGGAGCGGTAGAAGCTGCTAATAAGAACATCAAGAAGATCATCCAGAAGATGGCAAAGACCTACAAAGATTGGCACGAAATGCTCCCTTTCGCACTACACGGCTATAGAACCTCAGTTCAAACTTCGACAAGAGCTACTCCTTTTTCCTTGGTATACGGCACTGAAGCGGTCCTCCCTATTGAAGTAGAAACTCCTTCACTAAGGGTCATAATGGAGGCTAAGCTAGATGAAGCAGAGTGGATACATAATATACTTGATCAACTGAATCTCATAGAGGAAAAACGCATGGCTGCTGTATGTCATGGCCAACTGTATCAGCGGAGACTCAAGAAAGCATTCGATAAGAAAGTTCGTCCTCGCCTATTCGAAGAAGGAGACCTGGTGTTAAGGAAAGTGCTACCCATCCATAAAGATCCTCGCGGCAAATGGACTCCGAATTATGAAGGACCATATGTCATAAAAAGTGCATTTTCAGGAGGAGCTTTAATATTGACTACTATGGATGGAGTGGATTTACCTCGACCGGTAAATTCTGATTCAGTCAAAAAATACTATGCCTAGAAAAAGAGGAGAAAAGCCCGCTAAGTCGAAAACTCTAAAGGGCGACTTAGGCAAAATTTAGGGCGTCCCGGTGAATTGAAAATCGAAAGAGCAATTCAGGCAAAAATTAGGGACCTAGAAAAATGATACCCAACAAGTCGAAAACCCTAAAGGGTGGCTTAGTTGAAAAAAAATGGTATAGCATCCTGGTGGAATAAGATTCTAAAAGAACGGTCCAGGCAAAATTAAGGATATCCAAAAGGCATAAGACTGATAGCACTAATGGAATTCAGAAAGGAATGATCAATCCAGTCATCATCTTCAGAAGCGAAGTGTCAAGACCTCGGAGATTTAGGGATATTAGCCAGTGTTAAATTTAATAGGGACATAGATAAATTTGTTTTTCGTATTGCCATTTCTTTTCAGTTTTGTAGTACTTCCTCCTTACGAGGATTTGCTTTCCTTATGTACTTGTGCCTGTTTATAGGCCTACTTCTCAATGAATACAATTTTCTTTGCTTTTCAATTTTTCTGCTTGATTACAAAATGCCGATTTTATTTATAATAATGCATTGAAACATTGGGTATAATCAAAAGCTAAAAAAAAAAGAGAAAAGGTATTTTACTACGATTCGGGAACAGCAAAAGGATCATGGTTTCCCTCAAAGATAAAAGTAAAAGATCCATAAATTGACGGTCAGAATTCAATCACTACGGGAGTTTCTCTACGCATCTCCATATGTCAAGAGCTTACAACTTGTCACATTCATCAAAAGGAGCTAAGGGTTCAAGGGTTGAGGCGTTGGAATGTCATATAAAGATATGATTTCCGTAAAAACATGCACTGCATATCATAAAAGAGGCGTTAGCCCAAACAGATGCATCATACATAAAAGCATACATGCCCTCACACATGCATACATGGCATAGGATCGTTTTCTTCCAGGGTAAAGGGTTTTAATCGGTTATCTCACCACGAGTTTGTTATCAGGGATCTCAAGGATAGTCGGCGTATTGCCTGCCGGGCTTGGCGGTCAAAATTAGGGTCCTTCTTATATTTAATCGTCTCCTCCTCAAAAGAGAAAGACACATCGTCTTCATCTTTTTGATCCGGAGACAATTAAATAGGGGCAGCTGTAGTACCCTAAATTTTGACCATTGGTTTTGGATTTTTTTGTAGGGAGTGCCATTTTGGGCATTGGGGGTTTGATTAGTAATTTTTGGGCTCATTTTGGGATAAGGTTCTATTTGAGGTTTTTAGTGAATTTTTCTTAGATCATAATGTTTTAGTGGTTAGTACTAATTTATTTTCGAATTTTTGTTTTATTTATTTAAAAATAGATAATTAGGTTTATTTATTTAATTTTATTAGGAATGTTGTTTTGAAATTAATGTCATTTTATTTTTTATAGAAATTATATTTTTATTTTTAAATTAATTAGGAATTATGGTTTTATTAATAATTAAGGTTATTAGAGTTTTTTTTTTTGAAATTAGATTTTCTAGGATAATTAGGTTGTGATTTTTGGAATTTTAGATGAATTAGAGATAATTAGGTGTATTTAGATTAATAGTCTTAGTTTTTAGAATTTTGATTTAATTATAATAAAAAGGATGTTTTGGGTTTTTTTTATTTATTATCTCAGATTTTTATTAGTTGGTAAATTAATTAGAAAAGGATTATTTTTTTAATTTAGTTTAAGTTTTATTAATATCTTTTTATTAATTAGTTTTATTAATTAATAAAATTTAGATTTTTTTTAATTAGGGGATTAGCCCTGATAATTAGTGTTCTATGTTAATTAATTATTATTTATTATTGTTTTACGTTTTTTTTTTATTTATTTGTTATTAATTTTGTGGAAGATTTTTAGTCACGATATGTCTTTTTTTTATTATTTTATTTGTGTTTTTATTTATTAATTATTGGGTCAAATTGTTGACCATGTACAGTGGCACCTTCTTCCTCTCAAACCCTAATTTTGCGGCTATGATATGGAAATGGGATATACCAAAAACGCATCAATCCAAAATTGAAACCAAATCAAATCAATTTCATTAATTTTTTGAATCAAAATGTACATAAATCAAATCAATCACAAATCCTAAATCTAAATCTGATCAAAACAAATCAAATTACAGAAAATTACATAAAAAATTTCTAAACTGAATCTAATCAAATTAATTCCTAAACCTAGTTTCTAAACTATATAAACTAAGGGTTGAATCCCAAAAAGGGGACGAAAAAAAACCCTAAGAAAAAATCTGCAGCAGCGCAAACCTCACCCTTTCAGAAAAGCTCTAATATTGTAGAAAGTTCGGGTTCAACACTCGAACCCTAATTCTTCTGAGCTCAGCCTCCAATTATCCTTACCTGCGAACAAAGAAAGGGAGAGAGGATTAGAGGAGGAAAAGAAAAAAAACAACCAAAATATTACGAAAAGAATCGCGGCAACGGACGGTAACCCCACTTAGCTTTTATCTTTGATGTCTGATTTGAATCGCTTGCATGTTTGGTTTTGTTATGAGGTTCTGGGAATTTGAGGGTTAGGGTTCTTGTGAACTAGGGTTAGGGTTCTTGCTTGGAACCCTAGGGTTCATCCAGGATACTTAGGGTTCGTAGGGTTCAAGGGTAAAACTGGGTTTGGGTTGAATATCAGGTTAGGGTTCCTAGGGTTCTTCACGAACCCTAGAGAACTGGGTTGATTTTTGGGTTATATGGGGTTTAGGGTTCATGGACTTTGAAGTTTCCGGTTGAATACCAACTGGAAATCTGGGTTGGCCGGTGGTTCTGGGGGATTTGACGGTGGTCGGAGAGGTTGTGCGGTGGCGGCCGAAAGAAAAAAGATACAGAGAGGCGAGAGCAAAAGAGAGAGTAGAGTGAGAGTGAGAAGATTAGAGAGAGAAAGAAAAATGGAAATGAGGATTTTCTGAAGGATTGGGATTTAAATATTCCCTCACTGGCGCTATAGATCCTCCACACGTGGCTCCTTGCTGGCCACAGGATCATTTGACCGTTGTAGTTCTGTAGGGGGAGGAGCACTGTGTCCTCTCAGTTGACTTGGCGTAATAGCCGTTGATTCGCATTACTTGAATTGGTAATCATAATCAACGGATCAGGAATCTAAGCATTTGGAACCGTCTGATCTCCATTAAGACAATGGGCCTAATGCCCAATTTCTATATACGCCCCCACTTGGGGCCCTTTGCTGGTTTCAAAAGGGGGATGTACCCCCTGGTTTTTTATTTTTATTTTAATTAATTAAATTATATTTTATTTAGGAATTTTGGAGATTTTAAAAAAATATGGAATAAACTAGGGGTTTAGGGATTTATTTTGGGATTTTTGTTTTTTATTTTTGGATTTTATTTTGTCAAATTTATTTTTATTTACATTATTGAAAAAATCACAATTGAATCAATTCCTTGAATTAAAGTGGTAATAAAAAAAATACTTTTTTTATTTGTCAATTTATGGTTTTTTGTTCTTTTTATTATTATTTAATGAAAATTATTAATTTTTAGTTAGATGTGTGGTAATTAAGTGTTCTGTTATATAACTCGTGTAAATAAAATTTTATAAAGAATTAGATGTGTGGTAATTAAGTGTATTATAAAGATGTGTGGTATCCTCCTGACATTTTTCATGTAAAGCAAGATTATAATTCCTTCCAGCTCGGGGTAACTCCTCGTCACTAAAGCTAAGAGTGTTACAAGCTGTAATGTTGGCGACGACATGGTCAAATTGTCCAGCTGTTATATCCTGAGCTACATGTGCCTGAGCTAACACTTTCTGCAGAGCTGATCTGTGAACTAGTGAATTAACTAACAGAGATAAGATCGAAATCTTGGATGGTGTCTGGTGGAGCTGATCTACCACTTTGTAATCACTCCTCTTGATAATTCTTAGGAACTCTTCATCGGCTTCTTGAGAAATTATCCGTTTTCCTTTGTCTCTAGATGGTGTGGGGACAACAGTTTCCTTGGGTGTGGTTTCCTTGAAAGAAGGAGTGTATACCCTTCCACCTTGTGTCATCTTCCTAGTTCAAACTATATTGGTCACCTCTTCAACAGTAGTTCCCACCTCTTTCCTTGGAACCACGTCTTTAACAACGATTCCCACCTCTTTCTTTGGATCACGTCTTCTCGTCTTCTGCTTCCCATAACGTTCTCATAGACCCACGGCATGGTCTTCATCCCTCTGAACCTAAATGGAACAGGTTTTCTGATGTTACATTGCTTGGAATGACTAATAGTGGAAGCATCAGTCGTTCCAGGATTGTTGAAAATTGGTACTGGTTTATTAAAAACAGGAACTACAGATCCAGGTTTGGGTGCGTTGGACTCAGATACCTGCCCTCTTTGCTTTTGTAGGTTAAACACAGGCTCGATTGCTACAACTTTGCTCTCCTTTTCTTTGCTGAACACTTGTAGGAACCCTTCATTGATCAGATACTAAACATCATCTTGGACTAGACGGCAACCTTTGGTACTGACATTACATTCTTCACAGTCATCATGGCAAACTTCAACTAACCCAGCTTTAAATAGCTTAGCATGAAAAGTCTTGATAGGGGTCTTGATCTTTGTTACATCCAAAACTAATACCTCATTCTTCTCATCTTCTATGGCATTAGTAGTCCCATGGGTAGGTAAAGGATTGTTCTTCACATTTGGTTGATTATCAGCAAATGAAAGGATATTCTTTTCCATCAAAGCCTTCACCACATTCTTCAACGCTAATCATCCCTCTAGGTCATGACCAGTGCTTCCTTTATGAAAAGCACAAGTTGCATTTGGATTGAAGAAAGGCATAGATTTCTTTGTTGGTGGTCCCAAAGGTCTAGTAACGATCAATCCTTGCTCCACTAAAGAAGGATAGAGCTCTGTATATGACATTGGTATAGGTGGAAATGCTGGCTTTCCTCCTTACTTCTTGTGGGGAGAATTCTGTTGTGGAACCTATGGTCTTGGTTGTTGATAATTTTGGTTTTTTGGCCATTGCTGATAGGCTGTCTGTTGATATGCTGGTGGTTGCTCTTGGTGGTTGAAAGTAGGTGTAACAGCAGCCACGTAGGGTTGCTGAGCATACTGCATCTGGTAGATTGGATGTTGCAAGAAGTTTGGTCTCTGGTGTTGCTGGTACATTGGTTGTTTCCATCGAGGGCTCTGGGTCTTCCCTGTCATAATGGCATTAGTTTCTCCTTCCTCATTCTTATGAGAATGACTGGGAGACTTCTTAGTACTGATGCCAGCTGAACTACTCGGAGAACCGATCACCTTTCCACTTTTTAATCCTGCCTCTACCTTCACGCCAATGGCAACAATATCAGCGAAATTAGCACTAACATTGCTGATCATTCTCTCATAAAATTCAGGCTTTACTGTGTCTACAAACCAATCAGCCAACTCCTTCTCTGTTAATGGTGGTTCGACCTGAGAAGCAGTCTCTCTCCAACGTTGTGCATATTCTTTGAAAGTCTCAGTACCTTTCTGGGCCATACTCAGTAACTGTCTTCGGTCAGGAGCTAGATCCATATTGTACTTGTAGTGTTTCACAAAAGCATCAGTCACATCTTGGAAACAACGGACCTGGAACTGGTCTAGACTCAAATACCACTTAGCAGCAGCCCCTTTCAGACTGTCCTGGAAACAATGGATCATCAGCTTGTCATTGCGTACGTACGCGACCATTCTTCGGTAGTACATGATCAAATGGGAATTGGGACATGTGGCCCCTGAGTACAACTCAAAACTTGGTAACTTGAACTTGGGTGGAATTACCAAATCTGAAACTAGACACATGTCTTTGATGTCAGTACTGAAAGCATTACTTAGCTCCATCGCCTTCATTTTCCTCTGCATTGTTTCAACACTCTTTCTCAGTTTCTCGTGTCGATCATCTCCTTCTTCTGACACATCAACATAATCGTAGGGATGATGATTGTGGAAAACCAGATGCACTTGCGTTTGTACTGCTGGTGGAGCATAGGTAGGAATAGCTTGCAGAGTCTCATTAACCAAAGGAACTACTTGCTGTGTGGATAAAGGAATTGTAGCACGGATAAAATCAATGGGCATGCCCAAAGTGTGGCTTGTGACAGGGATGATAGGAGGTTCTATCGTTGTGGTGACGATTTCAGAGACCACAGTGGCCTGAGTGTCCATCTTTGCTCTCATAACATTAATTGCTTCGAGGATTTGTCACATTCCTCCTCGTATCTCATTCAGCTCATTGTTGACTTTGTCCATTTCTCCATAAGCCTCTGACATCCTGAATCGAGCTTGGGCCCGAGTGTTGTAGTTGTGTCTGGGATTCAATGTGTCTATTCTGGAGAGAACACGGCAACATGAGACAAAGACAAGGAGGAAAATGCACATGAAGATGCAAATGAGGATGCAAATGCAGATGTAAGCTAAACTATCAAGAAACCAAAGAAATTTTGCAAATAATATAGATAATAGATTCCTTGATAAAAAAAACAAACTTCTTCATTCAAGAGTCTGGTGAACATTACATCAGGAGCAGTGTATCCTTATACTCCAAGTACATAAGTAAAAATACATCAAAATGAAAGGGAATATTAGCAACAGAAATAACAATAGTAAAACCAGCGATTGAATCCACTGGTTGATGATCCCTCTCCTCCATTGATTACTCTCATCAATTTGCCGATACGCTCCTTTGTTTCCTCTTTTGCGAGAACCAATTCTCCTAACTTTTCCACCATCTTCTGGTTTGCCTTGGTAGGTGATTCATGGTGAGGATGTGGCTTTATCATTACACGTGCTATATCACGAGACCATTGCAAGTGAGCCTATATGACTGGGCATTCAGCTTTCCAAAATTGTCTATTAATCTGGCGCCAAGCGCGTTCCAACCGCATCTTCATTTCAAAACCTCCCCTTTCATCATAAAACATCATCTGCATATCCTCGTCATCTAGAATTCCCTCCTTCAGATTACCCAACTGACGGCGGGCAAGGACAGGGTTGTAATTGATACAACCGTTTCTTCCTATGAGAGGTACATTGGGGCAGTCCCCACAGCTATGGATTATGACAATTCCTTCGTCAGTTGAATCATACCACTCGATGTCGGTATGCTTCAATTCCATCAACTTTCTAGACCAAATCTTACAGTCTTCGACTTCCCAGAAAGTCAGAGTCTTTGGCAGATAATAAACGAACCACTTGTAAAAGAGGACTACGCAGCAAATAATTGGCCCACAGCCTCTTGTGTATCTGGTCTGTATGGAATGGTAGACGTCAGCTAGCAGTGTTGGGACCTGATTGTTGACTGTAAAGAGCTGAATGGCTTGGGTATCCACAAAGTTCTTGGCGTTTAGGAACAGAAACAAGCCATATATCATCAGAGCTAGGGTTGACTCAAACAAAGCTTCACTTCCTCTGTTTTTGAAGTACAGAGCCTTTCCCATCAAGAACTGAGCGGGAAGTCCACGCTTTCCTCCTTTGTTAGTTAGGTTAGCCTCGATGTCAGATAGTCTGATTCTGGTTACTCTGGCGATGTCTCTGGCAGAAGGCATTTCTTCAGTCCCAGAAAAGAAGGGGGCTTCTCTGACTGGAATTCCTATCATGGCTGAGAACTCTTCCAAGGTTGGCATCAACTGGAATTCAGGGAATACAAAACAGCGGTACGCGGGATGATACAACTGGACCAAAACTTCAAGGGCCCTACCGTTACTGGTGTCTTCATCAGTGGAATGATGCATCCATATCAATCAGCGAAGGCTGACTGGTCTTCAACCATCTCTCCTAACCACAACAAACGCTCCACTTCTGGTAGTTCAAAGAAATAAGGCCAAACTCCTTTCCCTGTAGCATCCATTTCTACAAAATCTGCAAAATAAAATTAGTATCTTGATAGTTTAGAAAAAGATGCAAAGTGCAATGCAAATGCGATTGGTTTTAAGGAACTCAAGAAAGACAATTTTCAAAACAGGCCTCATTTCATTATATATTGAGAAGAGTTTACAACTTGGAAAATACATCTCAAAAAGGGTCAAAATACAATAGGATGAGAACAACAACTAGGCCTAAAAGATAAAGCAACCCTATCTAGGAGTGTCCTGCTTCACGCTTCCTCTTCTGTCTCTTCAACTCTTGATTCTCGAAGACCAGCTTATCGACAATCCCTTTCCAAGCACCAGACGTTGGACGAATACCTACATACTCATGAGTGCTAGGAGTAGGCCTCATGCTAGAGAAAAATGAATTTTCCTGTGCCAGAGGTTCATCTATCACGCATTTTTCCAGCCACTCGATCAAGTCGTCTTTCTCTTTCATTTTCTCCTTCATTTCTTCTTGCTCGATACAGACGGTATGATATTTCCACTCCCATGTGTCTCTCTTAAGCTTCATCCTTGCTAGATTTTCTTGATATTCTTCCATGCGCTCAATAGGAATAGCAGATGGAGATGCAATAGTTGGCTGCTGAAGTATTTTGGGAATATAGGGCATCTTGAGGTCATGAGCACGAGATCAAACCCACTGAAGGTATGGCTCCAAGGACACACAGTTTCTTTTCCCTAACTCATCCTTGGTGCTTTCGTGGAATTTATCCTAGGCACACCAAACTCCACTTTTGGTCTCAACAGTGGCTTCTTCGTTAAGATAAAAGAAACCAGACACATGGATACTCCTAGGCTTTTCCTTCATCGCGAATCCGAATTGGCGTCTGGCAAGGATAGGATTATAGTTAGTCCCACCATGGATACCAAGAAGTGGTATGTTAGGAAATGGTCCACAATTATCGATGTATACGTTCTTGTCATAAACCGGGTCATACCAAAAGATGTCGTTGTGAGTAAGAGAGATGATCCTCTGAGACCAACGAAGTTTGTTAGGGTTATCTCGGAATTCAGATGTTCGAGGCAAATGAGTGATGTACCACTGGTAAAGCAATGGTGCGCAACACAAAATAGTTCCTTTCCCTCGAAGAGTCATATGGTGGATTGAATGGAGATCATCACCAAGTAATGTAGGCACAGGGTTTCTACTAATGAAGATCCTGATGGCATTGATGTCGACAAAATCTTCCACATTAGCGAACAGGAACAGACCATAGACCAATAAAGCAAAGGTTGCTTCAAAGGCAACAATACTATTTTGATTAAAGAATTGACAAGCTTTTTCATACAAGAATTTAGATGGTAGTCCCTTGATGCCATCCATGGTGGTGATGTGGGGCTTGACCTCTGACGCATCTAAATGAATACACTCACCAATCTCCTTTGGAGTAGGAATTTTCTCCTGACCGCTGAAAGGTCTTTGTTTCTTCACAGGTAAGCCAATCCAATGAGAATACTCTTCCAAGGTTGGAACCAGTTGGTAATCTGGGAAAGTGAAACAATGATAGAGAGGATCATAAAATTGGACCAAGGTGTCAAGGATTCCTTCCTCCATTTTGGTGCTGAGAAGGCCAACCAATCTTCCATACCGTTTTCGGAAACTTTCATGTCCAGTCACCAAGGTTGCTAATATCTCCAGCTTTGCGAATTTGGGCTTTTTGAAATTGAACTTCTTAGTGTTTCTCTTCTCAATATCCATGATACCTATGATTTTCAAAGGAAAATACGACTGAGTTCCTTAAAACCAATGATATGGATGCAATGAGATGTATGCAATTCGCAAACAAGGGCAAACACAAACATAAGTACACAAACAAAACACACAAGCCTTAGGTTTTGAGGTCTCATGAATGGAGTCATGGTCTACCCATCCCAACAAGGTGTGGACTAAAGGTTCATCTTCTGTAGAATAGGGTTCTAAATGTTCCCAGAGTCTACGTAAATCCTTCGGATATTATCGGCCCATGTAACTACTTGAACGGGTTAATAATATTCTCAAGATAAACTAGTCTGAGTGTAGTATCGCGTGACAACTACTCGGGACTGGCTCCCTCATTGTCACCGCACTACATCCTAAAAGGCCAAGTGGGGTAAAGGTATCTACGTTCCTCAGAATCTCTGGCTCCCAATTAAAAAAGTAATATCAATGCGACTGCTCACATCAGACATCAACGATCCCAAAGGGCCTCATCTGAGTGTGGTCATCATATGCCATAAATTGTTAGGACTACTCCCAACAACCAACTATTGATTACACCACGATCCTATCATATTTGTGCCCTCAAGTCTGGGTTAGGACTTATCTCACCACTAAATAGTACCATGCCCACAAAAAATCTCAAGCAAAGCATATATACAGGTAATAATACAGATATGTACAAATATAGCAAGCAAGCATGAATAACATAAGCAAAACAAGGTGGGTTTAACCCTCAAAACAATCTCCCCAGTGAAGTCACCATTTCTGTTGCGGTGAGAATCGGATAACAAGCTATTAATTAACTTACATCACAAAACTTTGAATTCACAACCGACTTTGATTTATCCAAAGGAAAGGTTCAAGATCGAGAAAAACCTAAAGGGGGGAGATCTAAGGTTCGGGGGTTGGTTACGCCTAGGGAAGGTATTAGCATCCTAAACGTCTGTAGTACTCTACGGGAACCTCTTGTTTTAAACTTGTTATATCTTACTCGCTTGCTAAGGGTGTTATGCTAAAGGTTGAAACCCTAGGGGTTTGCATTTAAGTATACTCGACAAAGTATCGCACTTTGCACCTACATATCCTTACGGGAGTGGAATCAGAGTATCCGTAGTTCACCGATCTATGGGTGAAGGAATAGGAACCATTGAATATGGCCAAAGTTCCAAGGGGAAATGAGTATGAGCTCATTTTAGAGTTCACGATAACTCTCTATATCTAAGTTATAAGGGGAAAGTGAGTTCTCATGATGATGAGAATCACATAGAGTTTAAGAAATCTATCCTACTTCTAAGTTATGATTTCATTGGCTCTCATGAGGCCAAGAAATAAGGGTAAACCTAGCAGGATAAGGTAGGGGTGGTTGTTTAGTGACTCATGAGTCAATTTAAGAAGGTCTCCCTTTGGAATTGGGGGGGGGGGGGGGGGGGGGGGAAGGATAATAGTTATAAAGATACTAAAAGGTAACAAGTTATAATTCAAACATGCTGATGTACAAGGCATGAATAAGCTAGTGGGATGAAGTAAGATTAAGATGTCAATGTAAAGTTAGAATCACACATATTGGACAAAGATTAAACATGATAAACAGAAATAACATGGCAAGATGAACAAGGAAGTGCAATAAAACCCTAATAAGCATTTCTAATCTTATCATGAATAAAAGTCTCAAAATTAAATATTTTATCAATTTTCTTTTATGTTTAAAAAGTAAATTTAATTAGAAGAATATAGCAAAAAGAAGGAAAGAAAAAGGATGAGAAATGAACAAGTTATGGTATTTTGAAAATTGAGATATAAACTTGAAAGTAAGAAAAACAAACAAGTGATAAAAATAAGGAAATGGTACACCTAGGGATTGAACCCAGGTCTTTTCGCTTGCAGTCTAAAACTCTTACCATCAGACCAATACGCGCGTTTGGAAACATAATGGAAACACCAACATATATTTGAAGATAAGTAAAAAAACATAGAAAAATAAAAGGACTGGGGCGAGGGGGATTCGAACCCCAGTCCCAGAGGTAGGCAAGGCGTGTGTTTGTGTGTGCTTTCCACTGGGGTGGCTGTTACATCCAGTATTATAATTGCTTCAATAAATACATGATCTTTTAATGCGCACATGTTTCAACTAAACAACAAACCAATCAAGAAAGCCAACTGCTCGTGACTGCCATACTCATATCATGCAATACCATTCAATAAACATTGCCCAAATTAGGTGAAACAGAGGCAAGTGATCTATACTCAAGGCCATGAAATAACACGCATATTGATCAACAAACAAAGCTTTAACACATAAATCTATCAAGTGAGGACAAATGGAAGTTTGAATAATGAATTCACACCAACAGTAGCAAGATATACAACACATTAAATGTAATAAACAGCCACACATATGGGATATCAAGCAAACATTACAAAGTTGAGAATATTTGAAAGTGTAGAGTGTTAAATTCTTACAACAGTGGCAACAGTCAAACATCACATTTCAAATTTAACCACAAACCATACTATCATACCAGCTGCTCACAAAAGGGAAACAAATAGGCTAAGCCAACCAATATCAGACATAATCAGGTAAGAGAGGCAGAAACATGATTGTCAATGCAAAACCAAGAATTGCTACACATACTAACCATCAAGTAAAGGTTCAATCATACAAACTGGACATCAAAAACAAACACAAATGAAAGCACCAGATAAGGAAACCATACGCAGCCATGGCAAGTAATGTTCAGCAAGTATACCACATACTCATTTAAAAATCACACAAGGACATGTCTTGAGTGCAAATGATAAGCAAACATGCATACTATGGAAAACAGTAGGACATGGTTTGATCATGAGCTACATGTTGGCAAGCAAATTAGCACAAACAACAAAACAAGCTAGCAAATTAACACACAACCCTAGCAGCAATCATGTATCATGTTTAAGAGAGGTTTAAATGAAATGGAAAACACCTTGAAATGTAATGAATAGGAAATAAATAGATACAGACCAGCATGGTAATGAGGTTAGTCTCAAGTATGTCAAAAACATCTTCAATAAGTAACATGTTCAGTGAGGAATAGCAAAGATGTTTTAATGTGATGTCAAATGATTGGAAAGGTAGAGAGTTTAAAATGCAAGCTAACAAAGGAATGTGCTAGGGCATAATGATAAGTCAGTTTCAAAGATATATTATCAAAGTTTAAAAGTAATTCCAACATGTTAATCTACTTGCAAAGATAGGTTGAATACAGACATACCCTAAAATAGAACCAAGCATCAATGACTGGTCTTAAAAACATGCTAAATGAGAGTCACAAAAGGATGATATCATAGGACAGAACATCAACAAGCAATAACATCAGTGCTAACAGCTAAACAAAATTCAGGCCAGTCATAGTACATAGGGCAAAGATGGTAAATACCAATGCTAACATACAAAGCAAAATACATCCAGAGTTCACATATCTTCAATGCATATTTAGGTCAAATTACAAGAATGCCAATCAGTCATAATATGAAGACAGAGAAAGCATAGTGTTGAGTCATGAAAACAAAGCTAGGTTAAAGGCAGACCAAACACATATAAAGTCAGGACAGGCTATATAGGTTCAAAACATTTAGTACATCATAAGGCATATATCAACATGAAAAGGAATAGTATGGCCAGTAGTAGAACATTGAGGCATATGATAGGAGCAACTCAAGGCAAAATATCCAGATTCAACATTCATAAGCTTTAAACATATATTGCAACAAAATCATTCCAACAGAATGTAACACAAGTCAGTGGTTTACACATGCTAACAGTTCATACAAACCAACCTCAAACATATGATAATCATCAACCATGACAGAGACAATGATGCATACAGATGTGAACAGAACTATCAACTTTAAAATAACAAATATCCTCAATGACAAAGCTTAAAAACTAAGACTGAGTACACCAAAAGGTCATACATTAATGATAGCAGAAAAAGAAATAGTGCTACATTAGCAAGAACAACTTGACAACATCAAATAATCATTAAATCAGCAATGAAGATGCTAAACTCAGACATTCTACAACTTAAGAGCCCACCCAAAACTTTAAAGAGGGACAAAGGTTCATCAGTTTCCTATCTCAAAGTCTCATTTAAATACATACGACATCCAAGTAGGTCAACAACATCAAACATCAATCTTGTCAATACCAAAACCACAATGAAAACTTATAGTTGCAGTCATTTAGTGAACAAAATCAGAGGTAGTACAACTTATCACTAAATCATTCATTTGTATAAAAGACATCATCTTATCTTATGAACTCGAGTCATGAGCATACAAACAATATATTTCAAGCAAATACCAACAAGATTTATATGTAAAAGAAGAGCAAAATGTATATAATGTAATGACATTAGATGAGCATATTTAAACAAGAGAGACAAAAAATAATACGAAGTGGAATGATGTCCACTGTCTTCAAATGCACTGATTTCTTCCTCTCCAAAGCCCTCCAAGAACACCTTTCAAACTTGCTTGTTTGACACCTTTGGACTTCAGAAGATTTTTGAGTATTTGGTGAAAATTGTTGGTGAATAAATGTGTAGAAGTGAGCCCCTTTTTATAGGCTGAACCAAAGAGTTTGGGTTGTGTGAGTCCAAACATCAAACATGTGGAGTGCTGAGTATGAGCCCAAAATTACAACGTCTCTTTTAAAATTTATATGTTGGTCCATATCTTGGAGACAATTGCGCTGTTCATGCTGTGCAAATCTCAGAATCGCAGGGTCAATTCACCACTTCTCGTATGGCTTCAGAGCTCTTCACTTGATGTCATTGGGAGGGGTATCAAATGAGGCAAAGGTTGGGGATGGCGTGGAGAGTTCACAGGTGGTGACATTTCGAATGCTGAAATTGGCAAATCCTCAGAACAACTTTAGATGAACCAAGCAGTTGAAAGCTGAAATGGGAATTGCTTCTTGGAGAATTCAAATTGAACAAATTGCGCGGCAAGGATTGAATTGAAACAGGTTCTTGAATGAATTGACAAGCTTGTATTTGAATTCCTCCTTTCCACTCTGAGTTTCGCAAGCAAGAACTAGGAAGAAGGAACAATTTGGTTGATTTTGGTTTCTTTAGTGCCACATGTCACCTTCTCATTGGTTGGCAGATGAGTTGAAAAGTCAACACAACTATACTTGATTCCTATTGGTTCTTGGTTAAGAAAGTAATCTCAAAATAGTTTGCAATACATATTTTGCACGTTGGGCCAATCAATGTGGGCTTATGAAATGAAGTGAGAAATGGTTTTCTATCTCTTGTTATAAAAAGATTAGGAAAACAAAATAATAGTGTATTTGGCATTTGATTAGGGTTATAGATATGGTTTAGGAGAATTAAAATTGACAAATTAGAAAAAATTGGTTAAATGATTAATGAAATAGGTTAGGAAAATAAAGGATGATTGAGGGTAGATAAAATGGGTAGAAATTTGGTTATGGAGAGGATCATGGTTAGGGTTATGGAGACAATCTCTTAGAGACCTGCTTGATTCAATGCTCCATCCAAAAAAACTTGATCAATCACCTTCTGATTCTCCTCAAGATAATACCTGATAAAAAGATGAAACAAACACAAACAAAACCTGATAAAAGGGTTAGCTATGCAATATGATTGACCTACTATGACATGCAAGAGATCAATGTATCTAAGGGTAAAATTTGGGGTACAACAATTACCAAGGCAATCAAGGATATCCACCAAGGGGGAACTATCAAAATAATCAAGGTTATGGTGGCGGTTCTTCAAGTCGGCAAAATCCTTATCAACCTCCACCACCTTCGGTTGCGAAACTCTAAGTTGGAAGGCACTTTGGTCCAATTCATGCAAATGTCTATGGCCAACCAAAAAAGTAGTGATGTGGCGATAAAGAATCTATAAAATCAAGTAGGGCAACTTGCCAAGCAAATTGCCGAGCAACAATCGGGTCCTTCGTTCTCCACAAATACTGAAGTGAATCCTATGGCGCATTGCAAGGCAATCGTAACTAGAAGTGGGAAGGAGTTGGAAAAAGAAAATGAGAAAAAGGTGGAAGAAAAAAAAATTGATGGTAGTGTGGAGGAGGATAGTGATGAGGAAGTGGTTGAAAATAAAATTGAAAATGAAGGTGTAGTTGAAAAGAAAAAAGAAAAAAGTGTTGAAGTTGAAATGAGAGTAGTAAGGAGGTGAAGAAAAAGGAGAGACATAGGAGAGTGAAAAAGGGAAAGGAAGTAGTGAGCACTATTTCGATCCAACAATTACCATACCCTCATGCTCCTTCTAAGAAAGAAAATGAACGACATGACGCTCGTTTCATGGATATTTTTAAACAATTGTAAATTAACATTCCTTTTGCCGAAGCTTTGGAGAAAATGCCAAAATATGCTAAGTTTATGAAGGACATTCTCACAAAGAAGCGAAGGTATTCGGAACCGGAAACTATTATCCTTGACGCAAGTTGTAGTGCCATCATCCGAAGAACTCTCCCGAAAAAAGAAGTTGACCCGGGGCGTGTTACTTTTTCGGTAACCATTGGTGATGTCTACGTGGGCAAAGGCTTAATCGATTTGGGCTCAAGCATTAATGTAATTCCATTGTCCATTGTAAAGAGGCTTGGGAACACTGAGATGAAAGCAATTCGGATGACGTTACAATTGGCCGACAAGTCTACAACTCATCCTCATGGGTTGGCTCAAGATGTCTTGGTAAAAGTTGACAAGTTTTTCTTTCCGTTTGATTTTGTTGTTATCGATATGGAGGAAGATGAGGATGCGCCTTTTATTCTTGGATGACCTTTCATGAAAACTGCACGAATGATGATTGATGTGGATGACAGTTTAATGAAAGTGAGGGTTCAAAACAAAGAAGTTTGCTTTGATCTTTTTGAAGCAATGAAACATTATCGAGACAAGCATGATAACTTTCGTATCGATGCAATTGAAGAAGAAACTTTGGAAGTTTCAAAGCATGTTCATGTAGTATCCCCTTTGGAAATGGCTCTTGATAAATCTTTTGAAGTATTTCCCGATGAAGAAGAAAGAGCTCTTGAAGAATGTTTAAAAGAGCTTGAATCTCTCAAAGAGTTGCAACCGTGGAAAGTAGAAACAGAAGAGTTAAAGAAGGATGTGAAAGATGAGAAGTCACCACTTGAATTGAAGGTCTTGCCTTCCAATTTAAAATATGTGTTTCTTGATGACGGTGGTAACAAGCCGGTTATCATTAGTAACGTTTTGTCCAAAAATGAGGAAGACCGTTTAATTCAAGTTTTGAAGAAATATCAAGATGCTATAGGTTGGGTCCTTTCCGATCTAAAAGTAATTAGTCCGGCTTATTGCATGCATCGTATCTTGATGAAAGAGGATTTCAAGGCAGTTGCCCAACTACAACGCCACTTGAATCCAACAATGAAAGAGGTAGTGGGAAAAGAAGTGGTTAAGCTCTTGGATGCCGGCATGATTTATCCTATTTCCGATAGTCCTTGGGTAAGTCCGGTCCAAGTTGTACCTAAGAAAGGAGGAATGACCGTGATCTGAAATGAAAAAAATGAGTTGATCCCTACAAGAACGGGAACGGGTTGGAGGATGTGTATAGATTATACAAGGCTAAACACCGCTACAAGGAAAGACCATTTTCCACTTCCGTTTATGGACCAAATGTTGGAAAGATTGTCGGGACAACAATTCTATTGCTTCTTGGATGGTTACTCCGGTTATAACCAAATTGCGGTTTGACCCGGAAGACCATGAGAAGACAGCTTTCACTTGTCCTTTTGGGATTTTTTCCTACCGTAAGATGCCTTTTGGTTTATGCAACGCACCTGCGACGTTTCAACATTGTGTTCAAGCAATTTTCTCCGATCTCATTGAAAAAATGATGGAGGTTTTCATGGATGACTTCTTCATTTTCGGAGCATCTTTTGATCTTTGTTTGAGGAATTTGGAGGCCGTTCTTGAACGGTGTGTTGAGACAAACTTAGTTTTGAATTGGGAGAAGTGCAATTTTATGGTGACGGAAGGGATTGTGCTTGGCCACAAAGTCTCCTCTAAAGGTTTTGAGGTTGATCAAGCCAAAATTGATGTGATTGAAAAGTTGCCTCCTCCAACAAATGTCAAAGGCATTCGAAGTTTTCTTGGCCATGCGGGATTCTATCGGAGGTTCATCAAGGACTTTGCCAAAGTTGCAAGGCTATTGAGTAATTTGCTCAATAAAGATAAGTCTTTTGATTTTGATGAGTCTTGTATGGTCGCTTTTAATTATTTAAAGCAAAGTTTGACCACCGCACCCATAATCATCGCGCCCGATTGGAAAATTAATTTTGAACTCATGTGTGACACGAGTGATTATGCGGTCGGTGCAGTATTGGGTCAAAGAAAAACAAATAGTTTCCATGCTCAAGTTAATTATGCAACAACTGAAAAGGAGTTGCTTGCAATAGTGTATGCTTTGGAAAAATTTCGTTCTTATTTGATTGGGTCTAGAGTCGTAGTTTATACGGATCACTCGGCGCTTAAGTATTTGATCACCAAGCCAGATGCAAAACAAATGCTTATTCGTTGGATCCTCTTGTTACAAGAATTTGATCTAGAAATTCGTGACAAGAAAGGATCTGAGAATTTGGTTGCGGATCACTTATCTCGCCTTGTCAATGTTGATGTTACCACAACTAAAAAGGAAATCTGAGAGGAATTTCCCGATGAAAAATTGTTTAAAGTCCAAGTTAGGCCTTGGTTTGCGGACATTGCTAACCACAAAGCATCTGGTTGGGTGCCCCAAGACCTAACTTGGAACCAAAAAAAGAAGTTCCTGTCGGATGCAAATTACTATGTGTGGGATGACCTGTATTTGTTCAAATTAGGAGGTGACAACCTTTTGAGAAGGTGTGTCACGAGTGAAGAAGCTCAAAGTATTCTTTGGCATTGCCACAACTCGCCTTATGGCGGCCATTTCAATGGTTCGAGGACGGCCACAAAAGTCTTGTAATCAGGCTTTTATTGGCCTACTGTCTTTAAAGACGTAAATCTTCATGCGCAAAGTTGTGATACTTGTCAAAGAAGTGGGGGAAATGGAAAAAGAGATGAAATGCCCCTTCAAAATATACAAGAAGTTGAAATTTTCGATTGTTGGGACATTGATTTTGTTGGTCCATTTCCACTCTCTTTTGGAAATGAATACATGTTGGTGGCGGTTGACTATGTGTCGAAGTGGGTTGAAGCGATTGCTTCACCTAAGGCTGATGGCAAGATGGTGATCAAATTTTTATAGAAAAATATCTTTTCCCGTTTTGGCACTCTTCGGGTTCTCATTAGTGATGGCGGGTCACACTTTTGCAATGCATCTCTTGAAAATGTTTTAAAATATTATGGTGTATCACATAAAGTGGCGACCCCTTACCACCCACAGTCGAACGGCCAGGCCGAGGTGTCAAACCGAGAAGTGAAGAGAATTTTAGAAAAAACCGTGTCAAGTTCTCGAAAGGATTGGTCGCAGAAATTGGACGAGGCTTTGTGGGCATATCGGACCGCTTACAAAGCTCCAATTGGCTTAACTCCATTTCAAATGGTTTATGGTAAAATATGCCATTTACCGGTTGAAATGGAGCACAAAGCACTGTGGGCCCTTAAGCTGTTAATATTTGATACGAACTTGGTCGGAGAAAAGAGAAAATTACAACTTCAGGAATTGGAAGAAATGCGGAATAACGCCTATCATTCCAGCTGGTTGTATAAAGAAAAGGTAAAGAATTATCACAATAAGAAGATCCGGCAAAAGGACTTCCAGGTCGGCCATTTGGTACTACTGTTTAATTCCCGGTTAAAACTTTTTCTGGGAAAAATAAAATCAAAATGGTCTGGACCATTTCGTGTGAAGAAGGTGAAAAGTTATGGAGCGATTGTGATCGAAGATTTGGAAAAAAGGACTGTTGGACCGTAAATGGTCAACGCTTGAAAATCTACCTTGGTGGTAACTTTGATCGCGACAATTGTTCTGTTCTCCTCGACGTTCTTCATTGATCGTCTTGGACCGTCGAGCTTATCCGATGTTAAACAAGCGCTCGTTGAGAGGCACCCCAATTTTGTAAGTTTTTATCGTTTTCTAGTCCATTTGTTGTTTAAATCATGTTTTTTGTAAAGTTGATGTTTGATGCTGCTCTAAATGATGTTTTGAACTGCTGAAAGTTGGTTTTGAGCTGCTGGAAGTGGGTTGTGTTTTGCAGTGCACGCTTAGCGCGCAATAGCCCGCTCAGCGCGGTTTAAAGAAAAAGGACCCTATACTTCCAGTGGGCAGTGCGCTTAGCGCGGTCCTGAGCCCGCTCAGCGCGGTCTGCGAATTTTTGAAAAAAAATGGCTTTTTCTGGGCCCACTACTGCTGACCCGGCCCAGTGCGTGTTTTAAGAGTTAGGGTTCTGAGATTTTTGCCTCATTTCACCCTTTCTCACCAAAAAGTCTCAAGTTCTCTCTTCTCCTTCAAAAATTTTCAAAAATTTTCGTGTGCCCTAACTGCATTAACTTCATTTTCTTGCTTAGAATCTTCATCAACAAAATGTAAGTTCTTCAATTTCTTTTTAATTTTTCATGAACAAAACCCATTTTGGGTTGAACCTTTAAGTTTAATGTTCTTGTTCATTGTGTTTTCTTTTTTGTTGTCAAAATTCCATTATTGGTACTAGAACAGTGAAATTGCATGTGGTTAGAAACTTTAATTTCAGAATTTAGGGATTGTGATTTAGAAATTATGATTTTTGTATAAATTAGGGTTTTGATTTTGTGAATTCGTAACTCTGTGCATATCTCTGTGAATAAGGTTGTGTTTAGGAAGTAGGAGAAGGTTTGGAAACCGTCTGTTGCAGAGGGGATTTTTTCTGCATTTCGCAGAGCCCGCTTAGCGCGCTCCTGCGCGCTTAGCGCAGTCTGAGATTTGCAGAAAAATTCCCCTTTTCTTAAAATCTGTTTTCCTTTCCTTAGGTTGTTCTTTGTATTTGTTTAGGGATTTAGCAATATTTTAATACTATTTTCATTAACATGTGTTGTTGTTTTGTGTTTGTTCTGTTTTGTTTTTCTTTTCAGATGTCTGGACGTAAGAAGCAACGAGTCATTGGTTCTTCATCAAACCCACCTAAGCGCCCTCCATCCCATCAGTTTGACAGCACTAGATTCCTTGGGCTCGAACAACAATAGTGATATCAACAGCTTGAAAGGAGAACAGTGTGGGCGGATCGAATTATTCTAATTGATCTGTGTAACACCCCAAAATTTGCCTTGTTGTTTTAACTAACTGGTTTATGTTTCTTTGCATTTCTTGCATTAGCATTTGTGCATATCATGGTTCTTGGCATGGGATCAAGGTACTTGGCCCATATTCCCAAGTCTCAAGCCTCAGGGTGGTTTGAGGAGTTCATCATATCTTCATAAGATCAAGATTGGCAAAGGATTTCAAGTGAATCTTTCTCTCCTAATCAGACGGACCGGTTAGGGTTTTTGACTCAAAGGACTTCTTAGAGGGCTTGGTGTGTTCAAGCATGGTGTCATGAGGTCTTTATGCTCACAAGTGTTCATGGAGGGAGACTTGGCTAATGGTTCATGGTGAAGAATGTTCAGTGGATCAGTTGTTTGTGAACCAAGAAAAGTCAACTGTAAAGGAGAAAGTCAACTATGGAATTTTGATATTCTTTTCATGGTTTTCAAGGTCTCACATCCTCATATGGTCTTCAAGGGTCAAGTTTCATATCATTCTTCAAGAATCAAGAGTTTGTGCAAAAGTTACTAAATTTGGAAAATGACCTATAATGAGAACTTTCCATTTTTGGCAATTTTTCCATCACATTCAACATCTCACGAAGTTTTACGAGATAGTGGGTGCAACTGGAGCACCAGAAGTCGAAGAGGGATCTTTGTTCAAAAGGCTATTCCCGTATTCCTTAATTGGGAAGCCGAAGGAGTGGTATCTTGACCAATCTACTCTTGTGATGACAGATTGGAATGTATTGAAGGAGAAGTTTCTTGAATGATTCTTCCCTCACAATCGGTCTATGGAGGCCAAGACAGCGATTTTGGTATTTGCGCAAGGAGGAAGCTAATATCTCAACGAAGCGTGGGAGATATTCAAATATATGTTGAGAAAGTGTAAAGGCCATGGTTTTGATGACTTGAATCAAGTGCATATATTCCGTAACGGACTTCAACCCGTTCATAAAACTCTTTTGGAAGCTACGGCGGGTGGTTCTCTAATGGCAAAAAGCGCAGAAGATGCAATTGCCATCGTTGATAGGATGTCACTAAATGATCATCAAGGTCAACACAACCGTGGTACTTAAAGAAAGTCGGGAATTATCGAGTTGGGAACGAATGATGCAATTCTTGCGCAAAACAAATGGCTTTCACAATAAGTGGAGTTGTTGACACAATTAATATCAAAGCTTCCACAACAAATTAAAGAGATGCAAGAAGTTCCCAATAAAGCTCAACAAATTGCAAGTTGTGAATTGTGCAAAGGTGATCATACTACCAGATATTGTCCACAACCACTACAAGAAAATCACATTTTAGCATAAAAAATATAGCGTCAGCCCCGACACCGACGCTGGTAGCGTTACTGACGTGTCTCCAAAGGCCGACGCTAATAGTGTGAAAGCATTTCTTTTTTTTAATTATTTCTTTCGCAGTAGCGTCGGCTAAAACCGACGCTATTAACACGTGATTAATGTATATTTTAAGTAATTATTTTATTTTAATTAATAGAAGCGGATCACTAAGAAAATTTCTTGTTCATTTTGGTTGCGTCGGTTAGAGCCGACGCTAATTTTAGCGGAAAAAAATCCATTTCCCCCTATAAATTTTGTTTGCCTCCATTTTTTACTTGTATTAAAAAATTATTTATTTATAATAGTAGCGGCGGCCACAGCCGACGCTATTTTTGGTACGAAAAAATTTCCTTCCCCCCTTAATTTTGTTTGCCTCCTTTTTTATTATAATAAAAAATAATTATTTGTAGCGGCGGCCACAACCATATACACGGCCTCTAATGATAGGCTAAAAAACTCAATCGACCCGCACATCCAGATGAGATTTTCATTGCCACCCATTAAAAGAAGAATGGGGAGTGGGTTGACGCTCGTGCAGCGGCAACACATGTAAGTTAACATTTTATTATTCAGAATTAGATTGAGTACTATTATTATTCCACCCAAATTTGCATATGCTTCGGATGTAAAGTCTTGAGTATACGGTTTACATAGTACTTAGAGTCTCAAATTTGCATTGTCAATATATAGGGATTTCAATAATTGGGGATGTGAAATATGAAGTTGTTTATGAATGGGTGAACCAGGCATTGTCGAATAGTACTAATATAGACATTGTACATGTCAAAAGGTAGTTGCAGATTGTTCATATATGTATGTCATAGATGATTTTAAGGTTCTTGTTGTCTGTGTTTGTGTCAAGAATAACTCTGTCTCTGTTGTTCACATACCCTAGTTAGTTTCACCCTAATCATTCCAAAATCCTTCTATCACAAAACATAATAACTACAAGCCGTACTGCAATCATGGCCTTAACTTATTGGCCTTAATTCCAAAATCCTTCTAATATTTTTGTTCTGAATGTTATTTTCATTGGTTTTGGAACCTTTAAGTAGGGAGGGACATCTTCAAATTCAAAATTACATAAATGTTAACTGCATAGGGTGGGTTTTTAAGACAAAATCCAAAATTTTGTGATATTGTGAAATTGGTAGAATGTTAATTGCAACCAAGACACCGTTACCTTAATTCTATGTCTTTTATTTCTGTTTTATTCTGACTTATCTAGGTTATTGTTTACAATGGTAGTTCATATGTGAGTACATTTTCGGCGTGCTGGACAATTTCAGTAGGAATGTTTCTTTGTAGGGTGGCTTTATTTGTGAAGAAAAAAGAGCAACTAATGTTAAATCTAATTTGCGAAAACTACTATGTAAATCTAGCGTTTTTCGTAGCTGTTGCACGGTGCTCCAACTGTGGCTTAGGAATTTCAGGAATTGTAGGAATCTTGGGTACATCAGGGATTGGGATACCTAAGTTTGGAACTGCTGCCAATTGTGGTTCTGTTGGTAATGTAGGTAGTGTTGGAAGAGTAGGAAGTGTTGGCAGAGTGGGTATTGGTAGATTTGGCAATCCATCTTTGGAAAGTCATATATGTATGTCATAGATGATTTTAAGGTTCTTGTTGTCTGTGTTTGTGTCAAGAATAGCTTTGTCTCTGTTGTTCACATACCATAGTTAGTTTCACCCTAATCATTCCAAAATCCTTAACAAAACATAATAACTACGAGCTGTACTGCAATCATGGCCTTTACTCATTGGCCTTAATTCCAAAATCCTTCTAATATTTTTGTTCTGAATGTTATTTTCATTGGTTTTAGAACTGATTTTAGATAGCTTTTAAGTTGGGAGGGACATCTTCAAATTCAGAATTACATAAATGGTAACTACATAGGGTGGGTTTTTAAGACAAAATCCAAAATTTTGTGATATTGTGAAATTAGTAGAATGTTAATTGCAACCAAGACACCGTTACCTTAATTCTAGGTCTTTTATTTCTGTTTTATTCTGACTTTTCTAGGTTATTGTTTACAATGGTAGTCCATATGTGAGTACATTTTCGGCATGCTGGACATCTCTATCGTCAGAAACTTCACCAAACCTCATTAATTTGACTTGAATTCCACTTGACAAAACAATAGTATAACAATAATATTTAAAAAAAAGCACAACATTCCATTTCCTAGTTAGTTACAACAATAAACAAGAATGGATTAGAGGAGAAACTCTTGTTGAATATGGAGGTATAGTATTAGTAGCTATAGGTTCACCACGTGATGCTGGAATTAAGGACTGGCTTCAAAAGCTGACACTCATTGAGAAAAAAAAGGAGTTTGCAGAAGAATTTAATGGCTGGTTTTGACTGTAACATAATAACATAACATACAACATTCAATTTTGTTTCATCAATCAACAACATTTTTCTTTTCATACATGTCTTCGTAAATCTTAACCAACGATACTTGAAGATTTTTGTTTATTTAGTTTGTGTTACATTATATATAATATATTAACATTGGTTAAATAATGTGTATCGGAAAAATTCTGCAGTAGTTTGACACAAGTTGGTGATGAAGTGGAAGGATCAACAAGAATACAAATTTGGAAAGAAGCTGCAGGGGTAAAACACGGGGGCGGTGTTATGGAACTGGATAATTGGCACGTAACATAAGATATGGAGTAAACTTCTTGACACAGGTATAAATTACAAACCCACATAGAGAAGCAGATAACCAGGCCATTAAGGCTAATGCGCGGACATACGAATTGGCAAAGAAATTTGATGAATTGTCAAAGAAATTTGATATGTTGCATTCTCTTCAGGCGGTTCCTTCTAGTGCTCCGGCGAGTGGTCATCCTGATTATAACGATTCGGTACGTTCTATTTTTCTCTGAGGTTGTTAGGTTTTTTTAATGGATTTGCAACATCTTAAGTTTCGAAGAAAATAGGTCACCTATATTCTAAATGATGGAAAAATTAAAGTGGCCATTGAGATAGGAGAATACACAATGTAGGTATTTTTGGATAGGATATGGTGTTTGTTGACAATGTACACATTTGAGCTTTTGAGCACATTTTGCTAGAATTACAAGATGTAAGATTCACTTAATTTCACTTGCGGAAAAGTTCCTAGAACTGCGTATGCTTTTAGTAGTAGTTTTGTAGATTCGAAGCTTTTGTTCGTTTCTTACCAGAATATTGTTTTGAATTTACTCTATAAGTAGTAGCTGCTAACATTGAGTGCAGTACTTTTGTTCTGTAATTGTTAGTTACTAGTTTTTTTATATGAACTGCACTGACCAATGGGTAATAATAATAATGAGTAGATTCATGACTATAATTCTTCCTTTAATCATTAGGTTTTAAATTGTTCATGAAAAGTTGAAAACATTGTTTGGCTGTGTTCATATTGCTCGCACTGTGATCCCAATCTCACTGCCTCCAGCAGCTTCTCTACCAGTGCCTCCTTTTTTTCAATCTGGAGTAGGGCTAAATGGATTTGGATTTTGGTGTTGTCCTTGATCAATCTCACTTTCTGGATTTGTGGCATTTATTCTCTTGATTAATGACATTTCATTAGTGATGACCATGTGAATTTAATGAAGATTATAGGACAAAATTCTTCAGTTAAGTGACATGACTAGGTCTTGTTGAAGAAGGTAGCTAAGCATAATTAACCAATCCTTGCTTGGAAGTTACAGTATGCCTGTGCTATCGGCCAAAGGAACAACTCGTACTAAAGTTCAACTCAAAGCATAGGCTAGTGTATGTGATGACCCTATAGAGCTTAGAAATTATAAGCTCAATTAATTTTTTAAGCCGGAACTCTACCACACCTGCTGCTACTATTTGATACATAATTTTTGTTTATGAGCAGTCATTTATTGCTTTATTGAAACAAACAAAAGTACAAGAGCATAATATTGAAGCATACATGGATTTTATAGAGTATAGAATGGTCCCTGAAACTTAAGATTTAACAATACATTGTAATTGTATTGATTATGCAAATGTCATTTGTGTTAGCTTAGTTCTAGTTTTTGTTAGCTATATGTTTATTTTAATCATCAACATTTACTTGGTACTATCATTATGTGTCTTACTATTTATTTTGAATCTTTATGTGTCTGACTCGTGACTATTTATTTTGGATGTTGCAGGAGGAGGACGATTATGAGGATGATGATGAGGAAGTTGATGTTGGTTATCATGATTAGTACGTAGATCGTTTAGGAGATTATCAATATTTTAGAACTCATTAGTATTTTGATGTTGGTGTATTTTGGAACTCATTAGTATTTTGATGTTGGTGTATTGAGATTATGTATTTTTAAGTAAATTTGTTTTGGATCACCTGAATTGTGGATTGATGAATCTTTTTTGAAATGCCATTGGTCTGTTGGAGTTATTAGCTACGAAGTTTGCTATGAATCCATGCATTAAGTTTGACGATTGGGAAAACTCTGTTGGATTGAATTAATAATAAACAGGGTTTGATCAGAACAGGTTACAATCAACCAAATCATGTTTCTAAGAGTCATTGTGGGTTGTTTGAGTGGTTCACTACTCCAGTCGATTGTATAAAGCGGAGGTTTTGATCAGAACAGGTTACAATCAACCAAATCAAAACTCTGACGATTAAATCCAGTAGTCTCGGCCACGACACCGACGCTACGATAATATAATCTACTGACTAAATCTACTAGTGGTGGCCACGAGGCCGACGCTACTGTAATATATTAAGCTGTCTAAATCTACTAGTGGCGGCCACGTGGCCGACGCTATAATAAAATAATCTGCTGTCTAAATCTACTAGTGGCGGCCACGAGGCCGACGCTACTATAATATAATATGCTGTCTAAATCTACTAATAGCGGCCACGAGGCCGACGCTACTGTAATATAATATGATGTCTAAATCTACTAGTGGCGGCCACGTGGCCGACGCTACTGTAATATAATATGCTGTCTAAATCTACTAGTGGCGGTCAACTGGCTGACGCTAGTTATTGACGTGGACAAAACTTTGATGACAACCAACTAAATCAAAAAATGACACCTGGTGTAGTACCCTAAATTTTGACCATTGGTTTTGGATTTTTTTGTAGGGAGTGCCATTTTGGGCATTGGGGGTTTGATTAGTAATTTTTGGACTCATTTTGGGATATGGTTCTATTTGAGGTTTTTAGTGAATTTTTCTTAGATCATAATGTTTTAGTGGTTAGTACTAATTTATTTTCGAATTTTTGTTTTATTTATTTAAAAATAGATAATTAGGTTTATTTATTTAATTTTATTAGGAATGTTGTTTTGAAATTAATGTCATTCTATTTTTTATAGAAATTAGATTTTTATTTTTAAATTAATTAGGAATTGTGGTTTTATTAATAATTAAGGTTATTATAGTTTTTTTTTTTAAATTAGATTTTCTAGGATAATTAGGTTGTTATTTTTGGAATTTTAGATTAATTAGAGATAATTAGGTGTATTTAGATTAATAGTCTTAGTTTTTAGAATTTTGGTTTAATTATAATAAAAAGGATATTTTGGGTTTTTTTTTATTTATTATCTCAGATTTTTATTAGTTGGTAAATTAATTAGAAAAGGATTAATTTTTTAATTTAGTTTAAGTTTTATTAATATCTTTTTATTAATTATTAAAATATAGATTTTTTTAATTAGGGGATTAGCCCTGATAATTAGGGTTCTATGTTACTTAATTATTATTTATTATTGTTTTACGGTTTTTTTTATTTATTTGTTATTAATGTTGTGGAAGATTTTTAGTCACGATATGTCTTTTTTTTTTATTATTTTATTTGTTTTTTTATTTATTAATTATTGGGTCAAATTGTTGACCATGTACAGTGGGCACCTTCTTCCTCTCAAACCCTAATTTTGCGGCTATGATCTGGAAATGGGATATACCAAAAACCCATCAATCCAAAATTGAAACCAAATCAAATCAATTTCATTAATTTTTTGAATCAAAATGTACACAGATCAAATCAATTACAAATCCTAAATCTAAATCTGATCAAAACAAATCAAATTACAGAAGATTACATCAAAAATTTCTAAACTTAATCTAATCAAATTAATTCCTAAACCTAATTTCTAAACTATATAAACTAAGGGTTGAATCTAGAAAAGGGGACGAAAAAAAAACCCTAAGAAAAAATCTGCAGCTGCGCAAACCCCACCCTTTCAGAAAAGATCTAACATTGTAGAAAGTTAGGGTTCAACACTCGAACCCTAATTCTTCTGAGCTCAGCCTCCAATTATCCTTACCTGCGAACAAAGAAAGGGAGAGAGGATTAGAGGAGGAAAAGAAAAAAAACAACCAAAATATTACGAAAAGAATCGCGGCAACGGACGGTAACCCCACTTAGCTTTTATCTTTGATGTCTGATTTGAATCGCTTGCATGTTTGGTTTGCTATGAGGTTCTGGGAATTTGAGGGTTAGGGTTCTTGTGAACTAGGGTTAGGGTTCTTGCTTGGAACCCTAGGGTTCATCCAGGATACTTAGGGTTCGTAGGGTTCAAGGGTAAAACTGGGTTTGGGTTGAATATCAGGTTAGGGTTCCTAGGGTTCTTCACGAACCCTAGAGAACTGGGTTGATTTCTGGGTTATATGGGGTTTAGGGTTCATGGACTTTGAAGTTTCCGGTTGAATACCAACTGGAAATCTGGGTTGGCCGGTGGTTCTGGGGGATTTGATGGTGGTCGGAGAGGTTGTGGGGTGGTGGCCGGAAGAAAAAAGATAGAGAGAGGCGAGAGCAAAAGAGAGAGTATAGTGAGAGAGAGAAGATTAGAGAGAGAAAGAAAAATGGAAATGAGGATTTTCTGAAGGATTGGGATTTAAATATTCCCTCACTGGTGCTATAGATCCTCCACACGTGGCTTCTTGCTGGCCACAGGATCATTTGACCGTTGTAGTTCTGTAGGGGGAGGAGCACTGTGTCCTCTCAGTTGACTTGGCGTAATAGCTGTTGATTCGCATTACTTGAACTGGTAATCATAATCAACGGATCAGGAATCTAAGCATTTGGAACCGTCTGATCTCCATCAGACGTCGTACATGAGTCAACCGTTGACTCTACCTTAGGGTTTTTTTTTTTTGTTTTTTTCTTTCTCTGTTGGGCTTAAGACAATGGGCCTAATGCCCAATTTCTATATGCGCCCCCACTTGGGGCCCTTTGCTGGTTTCAAAAGGGGGATGTACCCCCTGGTTTTTTATTTTTATTTTAATTAATTAAATTATATTTTATTTAGGATTTTTGGAGATTTTAAAAAAATATGGAATAAATTAGGGGTTTAGGGATTTATTTAGGGATTTTTGTTTTTTATTTTTGGATTTTATTTTGTCAAATTTATTTTTATTTACTTTATTGAAAGAATCACAATTGAATCAATTCCTTGATTTAAAGTGGTAATAAAAAAAATACTTTTTTTATTTGTCAATTTAGGATTTTTTGTTCTTTTTATTATTATTTAATGAAAATTATTAATTTTTAGTTAGATGTGTGGTAATAAGTGTTCTGTTATATAACTCATGAAATAAAATTTTATAAAGAATTTGTTTTTTTAGGAAAATTGTTTTAAAGGGATTAGGATAAAAAAATAATAAATTATTTTTGGGATAATTACTTTAGGGGATTTATTTGGAACTTGAACTTTATTTTGGATTAATTTTGTTTTTTTGTCATATTAAATTGTTGAATCTTTTGTTTAAATTCTTTTTTTGTAAAAATTAGAATTTGGTTTTTAAAGGTATGTTTAAGGTTTTTTAAGGGATTTACATAAAGGGATAAAGCTCTTGGTCCGAGAGCCTAAATAAAGCATAGGATAAGGGATTTGGATTTAGGAATAGAACTCTTGATATCCGAGATTATAAACAAAAGGATTAAGGGATAACGCTCTTGGTCCGAGAGCCTAAATAAGGGATGGGATATGGATTTTTGGGATAAAACTCTTCCTCCGAGAGTATAAACAATGGACAAAGGGATTTAGGGATAGGATTTGGGATTTAGGAACGGGATTAGGGGGTAGGAATAGGGGAGGTGAACTACGGTTACTCTGATCCTTCATTTTGAGGGTACGTAGGCATAGGGTTGCAAACCAACCCTAGCGAGTATAATTAGGAAAAAACTTAGGTTTTTTTTTCATTTAGACAAACAAACATACCCTAAACTCAAAGGTGGATCCCATTGAGTACAATGGAAGTGAAGGGTGCCTAACACATTCCCTTCACTTAAATGACTCCTGAACAGTAGGAATCTCTACCTTAGGATAAGGATATTTAGGTTTATCATTATTTTCCTTAAAAAATATGGTGGCGACTCGAACATTTTTGTCGGCCGCGACCGCTAGCGACTTCACTGGGGATTCCTTCCTAGCGAGAGTCAATCCTAGCCTTAGGATTTAGGGTTTTGTTTGTCTTGGATGTTTATTTTTTTGGTTTTTTATTTTATTGTGAATTATTTATTTTTATTTCATATATTTATTTATTTAACATTTTGCTTTATTTTGTTATCATGCAAGGGATTGGGGCAATAAAAAAAAGGAGTGAAGCTAAAACCCAAAGCTTGTAACCCTAGAACCTAAAGTGGAACGGAAATGTTTTTGCGGGGGATGCAACGTCCCCTAAATGCATTGATGTCACACTCCGAGTAGATCCTTCCAAAGTCGTCCTCACGAAAGGGCTTGCCCCTCTCGTAGTGGAATGATTTGGATGTGGTCCGTGACTCTGAGAACCTTAACCTACCCCACACCAATCATGGACCTTATGTATTCAACCCTCAAGGGTTGTTACTAGGGTCCTATCCCAAATGGGACTTATCCAGAAGGATTACTGTAGGAAGGCTTGCTCCTTCTCATGGTAAAACAAGGGTATAGTCTAAACATTTTGGGGGTCGTTATGCTGGCCAAATTTAGGTAACCTTCCTGTGAGGGGATTGGGTAGTCTTAACTTAGACCCATCCTGTTCTAGGGAAGCCCACCTTACTAGGGCCATGCTTACACTTTACCTTTACCCTAATCAAGACCTCATGTGCATTCATCATCCTCATAAATTTTTCTTTTTTTGTATTCATAGGAATCTTAAAATTTTACAAAAAAAAAGGGATTAAATCAAAGGACAATGGAAGTTGGAAAAAAGAGAACTCTCCCCATTAGAGTAAGGATATCAGATATAAAAAGCCTAAAAACTTATGCTGCTGAATTACCCAAGAAAAGAAGGAAACCTATACTTCGTAGGTATGGAGATATATTGGACTTGGTTCTATTTCCTATGCAAGAGGAGGGTCTAACTGCCTTGGCCCAATTTTACGATCCCGAGTTAAGGTGTTTCCAATTCAAGGACTTCCAAATAGCACCTACTTTAGAAGAGGTTCAAAAGATATTGGATTTCCCCAAAAACAATAAAGGTCCATTCAAAACATTGGGGTATAGACCTTCATTGAAAGAGATGGCAAGTTGTTCGTATATTCGTGAAGAGGACCTACAAGCTCATTGGAAAACTAAAGATGACTTCGAAGGGTTCCCTAAATGGTTCTTAGAGAGTAAAGCTAGTCACTTCGCGGCTTGCAAAAATTGGGTAGCCCTAGACACTGTCATGATATTACTTATCTTTGGGTTGGTCCTATTCCCAAGTATTCCGAACTTCATAGACATCACCGCTGTCAACCTATTTCTGGCTGTTACCCTTGGAGAGGAGGACCCTTCAACAACTCTCTTGGCAGATATATACTTCACTCTCCATTGTAGGTTTGATAAAAAGGGAGGGACTATGCTATGTTGTCCTCAGCTATTATACAAGTGGTTGTTTTCCCATCTAGTGAAGGACATAAGGGACATGAGACAAATGAATGCCTATGAGTGGTCCCAATATCTGGTATCCCGTGTTGGTAAGGACATCCTATGGTTTCCTCAAATAATCCAAAGGGATGACGTGATCTTGAGTTGTGGGAACTTTCCTAATGTACCTTTGATTGGCTCAAGAGGGTGCATAAGCTATAATCCTATTTTGGCGATGAGGCAGCTAGGACACCCTTTGTCCTACAAGCCAGAAGACAAGTTGCTAAAAGGCTTCGTCCTACAAGGTGTGAAAGGAGATCATCCTGATGTCCTAAGGATTTCTGAAGCATGGAAGCAAAGTATAAAAGGGAAGAGCAGTCTGAAAAGGCCAAGAGAGGAATCAAGGGTCCCATATTCACAATGGATGGAGGAAAGGATAAGGAAGATGAAGCTTCCCTTTACTTTAGATCGTCCCGTTGATCCCATGGTTCCTCCACCTACCGCAATCTCCATGGAAGAAAGTGAAATGCTTAAGGAGACCATTGCTAGATTGACAAAAGAGAAAGGTGAATGGGAGGCTAAATTCTACCAAGCTACTGGAGAAAGTAGCTAGCTGAGGTTGAGCCTTAAGGAAGCCATGGAACAATCGAAGGTCAATGAAGGATTAGCCCGAATGGAGGAGGAAAAGAAGGAGCGTGCCCATGCTGATCTCCAAGCTTTGAGCTCACGCATTCAAACTCAACAAGCGGACCTAGATAGGGCTTGGAGGCAAAGGGACGAATAGAGAAACTTATGGATGTCCTCAACACAAAGGGAGGTCAAAGAAGGGTATGATAGGCGAATCTTTGACTTAGAATCTGAGGTTCAAAGTTTGGCAGATGCTCTCCTCAGGAGTAAAAGGCAAGCGTTGGAGGCAATCGTACGGTTGAGAATGAATGAAGAACTTCTTGCCCAACGACCTGAAGGGTGGTTACAAGCTCAAGAGGAAAACCGTGCACTTAGGAGGTCCTATGAGGAATTGGAAGCATCCTATGAAGAGCTTAGAGAGTGGGGCCACTATGCTGAAGTCCACAATAGCCAATTGGAGCACACCGTTGCAGAAGACTTGGCAATCATGGATAATCTACAAAGGGAAAAGGCATACTTTGAAGACAGATATGATAAGTTGGTCTTTCTGACCAATGACCTTATACATGAGATCCCTCGGAAATTAAGGGAAGCTGAGGAAATAGCCATTATTTTCAAGCCAGTAAAGGAGATTTCTGATTTCCTTACACTTTGTCGTGGGATGATGGAAGACTTCAGAGCCAGAATTAGGAGAAGGATTTAGGCTTTTTATGTTTGGTTTCTTACTTTTAAGATTTTTTTATGAATATTTTAAGGGTTATCCCCAACTTGGTTTTGCTTATGTAATAAATAGGGCTTCGACCCTAAGTACTCTCTTTCATTAATAAAAATGTTTGAATTTCCATTATCTTTGGTTTAACTCTTAGTTGGTTGAAAATTTAAGATTCCTGAAAAAAAAAACATTTTGCATACTCATACATACATTCATGCATAACATATATAAAAACATTAAACGGAAATCATTTTTTCTCTCAGAGTCATCTCAACAACCTGACTACTCGACCCAACACCCGTGCTCACCAAAGGAAAGCTATGGAACAAATGGAACAGAATCACGCTGCTCTAAAGGGAGATGTGGATATCGTCAAGGGAAATGTGGAGGAGATGAAGGATAAAATCGACCAGCTGACTCGAGCTATCCAGAATATGATAGCAAGAGACACCGAGGCTAGTAACCGTAGGAATACTCCTACCCCTCCTCCCCAATATGAAGATAGCAATTCTCTTTTGGGATTCGTGGCTGACTTGGAGCGTGAGGCTTTAGAGGCTAGTAAAGGGAAGGCTAACACTCAACATCCTGTAGGGTCTGTTCCTCCACCCGAGCACATGGAGAATCACGACCCATACAAATACCTGTCACTCGTGAGGTCTCTAATGACTGGCACCTCCAATACGGAGAAGAAGACTCAAGGCAAGTAGTTCGTGAAACCAAACCAGCTGCCATGGAAGGAAGAAAGGGGGATGAAAAGTATAAGATAATTGAGGAACGGTTAAGGGCTGTGGAAGGATCCAAGATATTTGGTATTGATGCCTTGGAAATGTGCTTGGTACCCGACGTGGTCGTGCCTCTTAAGTTTAAGGCGCCTACCTTCGAGATGTACAAAGGGGTTAGTTGTCCCAAAAGCCACATACGGATGTTTTCCCGAAAGATGGGGGCACACGCTAAGGACAAAAAGCTGATGATGCATGTTTTCTAAGACAGCCTTAGTGGGGCATCCTTGGACTGGTACATGCAGCTGGAAAGGACCTACATCAAGAACTGGGATGATTTGGAAAGTGGCTTCATAAGGTAATACCAATATAATGTAGACATGGCCCCTAATCGCATGAAATTGCAAAGCATATCTCAGAAAAGGGATGAATCTTTTAAGGAGTATGCCCAAAGATGGAGGGAGCTAGCATCTCGTGTGCAACCTCCATTGCGGGAAAACGAACTAGTGGATACATTCATGGGAACTCTGCAAGGATTGTACTATGAGAAGATGATTGGATCAGTCTCAACAATATTTGCGGATTTGGTTATCATCGGGGAAAGGATTGAGAATGGATTAAAAAGTGGAAAGATTGGAACACCGTCTTCCAGTCAACAAAACGACAAAAGGTACTCCGGAAACCATTCGAAGAAGGAGGCCAATGCCATATCTGCTGATAGGTATACTCAAGTGCCTTATAACCCATATGTGGCAGCCACGGTCTCTGGCCAAGCGTCTTCTACGCTCCAGATCCAACAGCCAAGGGCCCCACCCCCTCAAAATCAGCAACAACAGAAGCATCCCCGAAGGTAACAAAGGAGTCCATGGAAGGACTTTGACCCTCTACCCGCTACATATACTCAAATCCTGCCAATGTTAATCCAAAAGGGATTGGTAGAAATCAAGTCGTTAGGGCCCCCTCCTATGCCTACTCCTCGAGGGTATGACACTAATGCTAGATGTGATTACCATGCTGGATCGCCAATGCACACGACTGAAAAATGTTTGGCTCTCAAATTTAAGGTGCAAGATTTGCTGGATCAGAAGGTTATTAACTTCAGTTATGACACTCCAAATGTAGGAGATAACCCGTTCCCAGGGCACGCTGGACCAACTGTTAACTCCGTTGAGGGACTAGGAGAGGACGTCATAATTAGAGGGGTGGAGCAAGTAAAGACCCCTATGACGAAAGTGAGGGAAACATTAATTGGGTACGAGGAGTTTGAAAGGCTGCACGGTAACTGTGAGAATTGCGCGATTGATCCCAATAGCTGTAAGAAGATGAAGGAGGTTCTCCAACAACTAATGAACCAAGGGATAGTACAGATTGGGTACTTAAGGAATATGAATGAGGTGGCTGCCTTAGACTCCCAGGGGCAGGCACCTTCTAAAATTCCATACCAGAAAAGAGGAGTCACGACTCCCATTCAAATGCCAGTTCCAAGACCTACACAAGGGCCTATTCAGATACCAGTTCCCGGACAGGCACAGGCTCCCATCCAAATACCAGTTGCGAGACCTACACAGGTTCCTATTCAGATAACAATTCTGGTGCCTGCACGAACATCAATTCAAATACCTGTTCCTGCGCCTGTCAAAGCTCCGGTACCTGCAACGTCAGAAGGTCTTATCACGTTCCATGTACCAACGCCATTTCCATATGAAAGCTCCAAGACTGTACCTTGGAAATATGACGTCACGGCGTCAGTGGGAGGAAAGACTATAGTGCCGTCACCAGCAGTTACTAACATAGCTGGTATTGGAGGAATGACACGTAGTGGAAGGGTATACTCTTCAGAACTACCTAAGAAGGATACTCCTGAAAGCTCAAAAGGGAAAGAGACCACTAACACAGGAGAAGGATCTTCCAAAAAGAGCATATCTCCAGAAGACGCTGAGGAGTTTTTAAGGATTATAAAGAGGAGCGATTATAGGGTGGTGGACCAACTAAATCAAACACCGTCCAAGATCTCTATTCTGTCCTTGTTATTAAGCCCAGAAGCACACAGGGAATCCTTGCTGAGGGTCTTAAATGAGGCCCATGTGACTAAAGATATCTCAGTGATACAGTTTAACGAAGTGGTCTCCAATATCTCCGCCAGTACTTGTCTGGGTTTCAGTAGCGAGGAATTACCTCCTGAGGGGCAAAAGCATAATAAAGCCTTGCACATATCAGTTAAATGTCAAGACACTGTCCTTTCAAGAGTGTTAGTGGATACAGGGTCTGCTTTAAATGTCATGCCTAAGGATACCCTCATGAAGTTAACATCTGTGAGAACCTTCATGAAAACCAGTTCTTTGGTTGTTAGGGCATTCGACGGTTCAAAAAGAATGGTAATTGGGGAAGTGGACATACCTACAGTGGTGGGATCACATACCTTCATGATCACTTTCCAAGTCATGGACATCAATCCCTCATACACTTGTCTCCTAGGACGACCATGGATTCATGCCGCGGGCGCAGTTACTTCCACACTTCATCAAAAGTCGAAGTTCATATATGGGGACAATTTGATAATCGTTGATGGGGAGGAAGACATGTTTGTCAGCCACCTCTCATCATTCAGATACATAGAAGTGGATGAAGAAACATTTGAAATACCGTTCCAAGCTTTGGAGGTTGCGCTGTCATTCGTAAGCAAGTCGTTAGACAGGAGGAAAGGCCAAAAAGGATCACAGACTTGATTCAGAATGGGGATACTAGGGGCTGGGGCAAGGTGATAGAGATACATGAAAAGAAGGATCAATTCGGGCTGGGTTACAAACCAGCTAATAAAGAGGTACAGAAGTCTCAACAAATGACATCTCCTCCTCTCGAAGAAACTTTCCTTAGTGTCGGATTCAGAGACGAAGAACAAGTGACTGCAATTGAAGAGGAAAATAGAGGGATACCAGATTGGGTGCGCCATTGCTCACCAGGCACAGTTCTCAACAATTGGAGAGCAATCGAGATTCTTGAGATGATTTCTATTTCAAAGTAATTTACTTTTTCTTAAAAAAAATATTAATAATAAGTCCTTTGCTATGCCCAAGGCAAATGGACAAGCTTTGTAGGGCCACCTTTTGTTTCTTTGAATTATTTAATAATAAAGTTACATTTTGTTTTCAATTAAGATCCTTTTTTGTTTCTTTCTTAGTTATTCTTTTTTCAAATGGCAATACACCTATTTTTTCTTTCCAAGTACTTTCATTTTTCTCAAATTCAAAAAATAATAAGCATAAAAATATTCCTCATGCAGATTTAAAAATGAACCTATTGAAAATTACACTTCTATAATCCCTTACAACTTCGAGTTCCCGATTTACCAAGCGGAAGAGGGTGATGAGAATGATTTTGAACTTCCCGAAGAGCTAGCCAGAATGTTAAAGCAAGAGGATAAAGTGATACAACCTCATCAGGAACCAGTGGATGTGATCAATCTGGGGACTGACGAGGATAAAAAGGAAGTCAAAGTGGGAGCTTTTTTGAACGAGGATGTAAAGCAGAGGTTGATCAAGTTGCTACGGGAATATGTGGATGTGTTTGCTTGGTCCTATCAAGATATGCCCGGTTTGGACACAGATATTGCTGAACATAAGCTACCGCTTAAACCCGAATATCCTCCGGTCAAGCAGAAGTTAAGACGAACTAGACCAGATATGACTCTCAAGATCAAGGAAGAGGTTAAAAAGCAGTTCAACGCAGGGTTCTTAGCCGCAGTAAAGTATCCAGAATGGGTAGCCAATATCGTGCCCGTACCGAAGAAAGATGGGAAGGTTAGAATGTGTGTAGACTATCGAGATCCCAATAGAGCAAGTCCTAAAGACGATTTCCCATTACCTCACATTGATGTATTGGTGGATAACACGGCTCAATTTTCGGTATTCTCATTTATGGATGGGTTTTTCGGATATAATCAGATAAAGATGGCTCCCTCCGACATGGAAAAGACTACCTTTATTACTCCTTGGGGCACCTTCTGTTACAAGGTGATGCCTTTCGGATTAAAGAACGCAGGGGCAACTTACCAAAGGGCAATGGTCACCCTCTTTCATGACATGATGCACAAGGAAATAGAGGATTATGTGGATGATATGATCGCTAAATCACTAACTGAGGAAGAGCACATAGTCAATTTACGGAAGTTGTTTGAACGGCTAAGGAAGTTCAAGCTACGACTAAATCCTGCGAAGTGTACTTTTGGGGTCAGATCTGGGAAACTATTGGGGTTCATAGTCAGTCAAAGAGGTAGAGGTTGATCCTGATAAAGTTAAGGCCATTCAAGGAATGCCAGCTCCGAGGACTGAAAAAGAAGTACGAGGGTTCTTAGAGAGGCTGAACTATATTGCTAGATTCATCTCACACCTTACTGCCACTTGTGAACCAATCTTCAAGTTGTTGAGGAAAGGCCAAATCCTTGAATGGGATGAACATTGTCAAAATGTTTTTGATCGAATAAAAGGGTATTTACAAGAGCCACCCATATTGGTACCACCTGTTGTAATGCCTAAATTTAATTAATTAATTAATTAAATTATTGAAGGATTTAATTATTGGATTTAGACGAAGTTGAGAATTAATCGGAGTAGTTGGATTTGTCGGTATTATTTTAAGAGGCGTATTGGGATTATTAAGTTAAAGTCGGATTTTAGTCGGTTAAATCGGAGGAATAATATTAAGAATAATATTATTTATTTATTGGACTATCTTATTTAATTAACTAAGTTGAATTGTTGGACCATTTGGTTGATAATCGGAATTAATCTATTAAGCCGGGAGTAAGTAGTTGGTCGCGAATTATTATTTCGGTTAATTTTGTGTTTCGAAGAATTAAGTCGTTAAGTCGGAATATTAGTCGGAAAGTTGAACAAATAATATTATAAGTGATATTGTGGATTATTGGAGCATGTTGGGAAATGGGTTTGGATTTCGTCGGGATTAGCAATTAAGGGGTGTATGACTTAGGCCCATTAGTTGCTATATTGAATTATTATTATTATTATTATTATTTTAATAATAAGAAAAAGAGAAGAGGAATTAGTCAAGAGGAGAAAGAGGAACAGAATGGGAGAATGGAAGAACGAGGAAATTGGAGAAAACTGTTACGAGAAGTTGCCGTCGGAAAGCCGATCGAAGATTCGAGCCGCCTTCAATCCAGGCAAGGGTGGGATTCGAATTTTATAACCGGGAGTATGATAGTTGATACATAGGATTGGGGTTATATAAATTCTATCGTATGTGTTGAAATTGCACTGAACGAATCTTGTGTGTTTAGAAATTGATTTTTAGTAATAGTTTAGAGACCCATTTAAGATTCAGATTGAAATCGAAAGTCGTAGAATTCGCGTTTGATGGTTCCAAATCACTACTATATGTTTGGTATGAATGAGTATGTGTTTGTTTCGAAGAAAATAGTTGAATCGGTCGGATTTTTGGGCGAAATTGCTCAAACCCGTAGCAGTTTTTATGAAGAAAATTCTGTTTTGGAAAAACTTCAAAAATTCATATCTTTTGATCCGTAAGTCGGTTTTGACCCCCGTTCGAAGCGTTGGAAAGCTAACGAGATGTTCTTTCCAGGAAAAATGGTTTTGAGGTCTGTATCTGGTCCAATTATAGCAGAAAAATAATATAGTCTTTAATTATAAGTAGCAGTACAATATTTATACAACAGTCCCGATTAGCCAAATTAAGCGGAAAATTAGTTGTCCGGAATTTTATGAAAATTGGCGGGATAACTAATATAAATTAGTAGGTATTCTTGGTTGGTTTGTTTTGTGGTAATTATGTCGATTAAGTTGATTTGCAGGTACAGTTGAATAGGTTGAATTGTCCCGGTTTATGGGCACTGTTAAGTTGTAGGTTTTATGACCAATGCTTTATGTTGATGTTGAATACGTTGTTGATGTGGTGATGTGATGTTGAATATGTTGTTGATTAAGTTGTAGGTCGAACGACCAATGTTGGATTAAGTTGATGCTATTGATGCATGTTTGAGTTGTTGTTTTCGTTGTTGTTGTTCTGGTTGTTCTTGTTGATGATGTAGTTGATTGTATGCCTTGATAATTGTCGCATACATTGCATTCATGAGTTGGGGCTGTATGCTCACACCACGTTGGCCTTGATGGCAATGTTTAAGTTGGCCTTGATGGCATTGATTAAGTTGGCCTTGATGGCACCTGATTAAGTTGAAATGCCTCGATAACCTGGCAATGTTTAAGTTGGGAGCTCTGCTCCAATGGTACCACATGCATGTGCATAGTTGTGTCACATTTTGAGTCGTTGTGAATTTGTTGTTGTTATTGATTCATTGTTGTTGTGAAGTTGCTGTTGTTGTGAAGTTGTCGTTGTTGTGAAGTTGTTGCTTGTTATAAGTTGCTATTGCTATATCTTGTTGCTTGATATAAGTTGCCAATGTCGTGAGCTGTTGTTATATATGTTGTATTACTATAATTTGCATCTTTTATATAAGTTGTTGTTATATGTTGTTATTACTATAAGTTGCTGTCGATACAAGTTGTGGTTATGAGTTGCTGGTTGTTATAAGTTGTGGTTGCTATTAAGTTGTTTATTTCTAGTTGTTGCATGACTGTTGTATGAAGCAGTGAAATTGGTGTGATTCTAATCTAATATATTAATTATCATGCCTGTGATTATATTTTTCGATATCTCACCCCTTCTGTAATGATGTTACCTATTATGGGTAATTGAGCAGGTACTGAAGAATAGCTGTGGAAGTGGAGTAAGTTTATGAAGTCTTTAGTGGCTGTTAGTTCGGGTTGGTGTCATGCTCTGATACGTAGCACTCGGGGGAAAGGTTTAGTTTATGTTGTTGTTATTATAAGTTGATGAATAGTTGTTATTTCATGTTGTGGAAATTATTTCTAAGTTGTTGCCATTACGGTAATGGTTGAACAATCATGGTTTAAGAAGTTGTAATGACTGAATAAAGTTGCGAATGATTTATAAGTTGTATTCCGAATGCTATGTATCAATTGCTAAATGAAATCCAGATTTTGTGGTTTAAGTTGAAAATGTGACATCTCATTTGTTTTATGTTTGAAAATTTTAGCACTCTGATTTTAATATAAATGTTGGGTAGAAAATGGTGTGTTACACCTGTACCTGGAAGACCGCTCATAATGTATCTGACGGTGCTTAATAATTCGATGGGTTGTGTACTCGGACAACAAGACGAAACAGGGAGAAAGGAGCATGCAATTTATTACTTGAGTAAGAAATTTACGGATTGCGAATCCATATACTCGCTCTTGGAGAAGACCTGTTGTGCTCTTGTATGGGCTGCCCGGCGATTAAGACAATATATGGTGTGCCATACTACTTTGCTAATATCAAGGATGGACCCTATCAAGTATATATTTGAGAAGCCTGGAGTAACTGGGAGAGTGACTCGGTGGCAGATGTTACTTACTGAATATGATATCCAGTATGTCACCAAGAAGGCCATAAAAGGAAGTGTGTTAGCTGATCACCTTGCTCATCAACCGTTGGACGATTATCAGCCTATGCAATTTGATTTTCCAGATGAGGACGTAATGGCTGTAAGAGATGATGATATCCCAGTTCTTACGAAGGACCTGAACCCGGATCTCAGTGGAAACTTATATTTGATGGAGCCTCAAATGCAGAAGGACATGGTGTGGGGGCTGTCATAACTTCTCCCACAGGATTTCACATACCTTTTACCGCCAGGATATGCTTCTCATGTACTAACAATATGGCGGAATATGAGGCGTGTATCTTGGGAATTAATGAAGCCATCAAGCTGGGAATCAAGATCTTAGAGGTATATGGAGATTCAGCTCTCATCATCAATCAAGTCAAAGGGGAATATAGGACACTTAATATCAAATTAACTCGGTATCGAGATTGTGTCTGGAGAAGGATAGTGTACTTTGATGAGATCACCTTCCATCACATTCCTAGAGATCAGAATCAACTGGCAGACGCCTTGGCAACTTTGGCGTCCATGTTCATGGTCAAATGGTATAATGAAGCACCAGCCATCAGAATTGATCGCCTTGATGAACCATCTTATTGTGGGGCAGTAGAGGCAGAAGTGGATGATAAACCGTGGTTTTATGATATCAAACAGTTCCTCCAGAAATAAGAATATCCTGCAAATGCTTCCAGTGTGGATAAGAAAACACTCAGAAGACTGGCTGCTCAGTTTTTCCTAGATGGAGAGGTACTTTACAAAAGAAATCATGACATGGTGTTGCTCCGGTGTTTGGATGGACATGAACAGGAGATGCTTATCAAGGAAATACATGAAGGATCCTTTGGAACCCACGCAAATGGGCATGCAATGGCTAAGAAGATTCTTCGAGCAGGGTATTATTGGTTGACTATGGAATCGGACTGTTTCAATTATGTCAAGAAGTGCCATAAATGTCAGATCTATACGGATAAAATTTACGTGCCACCAACTCCTTTGAATGTCTTAACTGCTCCTTGGCCTTTCTCTATGTGGGGGATAGACATAATCGGGATGATCGAACCTAAGACATCAAATGGACACCGGTTCATTCTAGTTGCTATTAATTACTTCACCAAAGGGTCGAAGCTGCTTCCTACACCAATGTGACAAGACAAGTCATTGCACGATTCATCAAGAAAGAGATAATTTTTTGCTATGGGGTTCCAAACAAAATCATTACATACAATGGGCTCAATCTGAATAACTAAGTGATGGATGAGTTATGTGAGAGTTTCAAAATCGATCACCATAATTCATCACCTTATCGCCCAAAAATGAATGGAGCGGTAGAAGCTGCTAATAAGAACATCAAGAAGATCATCCAAAAGATGGCAAAGACCTACAAAGATTGGCACGAAATGCTCCCTTTCGCACTACACGGCTATAGAACCTCAGTTCAAACTTCGACAGGAGCTACTCCTTTTTCCTTGGTATACGGCACTGAAGCGGTCCTCCCTATTGAAGTAGAAACTCCTTCACTAAGGGTCATAATGGAGGCTAAGCTAGATGAAGCAGAGTGGATACAGAATATACTTGATCAACTGAATCTCATAGAGGAAAAGCGCATGGCTGCTGTATGTCATGGCCAACTGTATCAGCGGAGACTCAAGAAAGCATTCGATAAGAAAGTTCGTCCTCGCCTATTCGAAGAAGGAGACCTGGTGTTAAGGAAAGTGCTACCCATCCATAAAGATCCTCGCGGCAAATGGACTCCGAATTATGAAGGACCATATGTCATAAAAAGTACATTTTCAGGAGGAGCTTTAATATTGACTACTATGGATGGAGTGGATTTACCTCGACCGGTAAATTCTGATTCAGTCAAAAAATACTATGCCTAGAAAAAGAGGATAAAATCCCGCTAAGTCGAAAACTCTAAAGGGCGACTTAGGCAAAAGTTAGGGCGTCCCGGTGAATTGAAAATCGAAAGAGCAATTCAGGCAAAAATTAGGGACCTAGAAAAATATTACCCAACAAGTCGAAAACCCTAAAGGGTGGCTTAGTTGAAAAAAATGGTATAGCATCCTGGTGGAATAAGATTCTAAAAGAACGGTCCAGGCAAAATTAAGGATATCCAAAAGGCATAAGACTGATAGCACTAATGGAATTCAGAAAGGAATGATCAATCCAGTCATCATCTTCAGAAGCGAAGTGTCAAGACCTCGGAGATTTAGGGATATTAGCCAGTGTTAAATTTAATAGGGACATAGATAAATTTGTTTTTTGTATTGCCATTTCTTTTCTGTTTTGTAGTACTTCCTCCTTATGAGGATTTGCTTTCCTTATGTACTTGTGCCTGTTTATAGGCCTACTTCTCAATGAATACAATTTTCTTTGCTTTTCAATTTTTCTGCTTGATTACAAAATGCCGATTTTATTTATAATAATGCATTGAAACATTGGGTATAATCAAAAGCTAAAAAAAAAAGAGAAAAGGTATTTTACTGCGATTCGGGAACAGCAAAAGGATCATGGTTTCCCTCAAAGATAAAAGTAAAAGATCCATAAATTGACGGTCAGAATTCAATCACTACGGGAGTTTCACTACGCATCTCCATATGTCAAGAGCTTACAACTTGTCACATTCATCAAAAGGAGCTAAGGGTTCAAGGGTTGAGGCGTTGGAATGTCATATAAAGATATGATTTCCGTAAAAACATGCACTGCATATCATAAAAGAGGCGTTAGCCCAAACAGATGCATCATACATAAAAGCATACATGCCCTCACACATGCATACATGGCATAGGATCGTTTTCTTCCAGGGTAAAGGGTTTTAATCGGTTATCTCACCACGAGTTTGTTATCAGGGATCTCAAGGATAGTCGGCGTATTGCCTGCCGGGCTTGGCGGTCAAAATTAGGGTCCTTCTTATATTTAATCGTCTCCTCCTCAAAAGAGAAAGACACATCGTCTTCATCTTTCTGATCCGGAGACAATTAAATAGGGGCAGCTGTAGTATCCTAAATTTTGACCATTGGTTTTGGATTTTTTTGTAGGGAGTGCCATTTTGGGCATTGGGGGTTTGATTAGTAATTTTTGGGCTCATTTTGGGATAAGGTTCTATTTGAGGTTTTTAGTGAATTTTTCTTAGATCATAATGTTTTAGTGGTTAGTACTAATTTATTTTCGAATTTTTGTTTTATTTATTTAAAAATAGATAATTAGGTTTATTTATTTAATTTTATTAGGAATGTTGTTTTGAAATTAATGTCATTTTATTTTTTATAGAAATTATATTTTTATTTTTAAATTAATTAGGAATTATGGTTTTATTAATAATTAAGGTTATTAGAGTTTTTTTTTTTGAAATTAGATTTTCTAGGATAATTAGGTTGTGATTTTTGGAATTTTAGATTAATTAGAGATAATTAGGTGTATTTAGATTAATAGTCTTAGTTTTTAGAATTTTGCTTTAATTATAATAAAAGGATGTTTTGGGTTTTTTTTATTTATTATCTCAGATTTTTATTAGTTGGTAAATTAATTAGAAAAGGATTATTTTTTTAATTTAGTTTAAGTTTTATTAATATCTTTTTATTAATTAGTTTTATTAATTAATAAAATTTAGATTTTTTTTAATTAGGGGATTAGCCCTGATAATTAGTGTTCTATGTTAATTAATTATTATTTATTATTGTTTTACGTTTTTTATTTATTTATTTGTTATTAATGTTGTGGAAGATTTTTAGTCACGATATGTCTTTTTTTTATTATTTTATTTGTGTTTTTATTTATTAATTATTGGGTCAAATTGTTGACCATGTACAGTGGCACCATCTTCCTCTCAAACCCTAATTTTGCGGCTATGATATGGAAATGGGATATACCAAAAACGCATCAATCCAAAATTGAAACCAAATCAAATCAATTTCATTAATTTTTTGAATCAAAATGTACATAAATAAAATCAATCACAAATCCTAAATCTAAATCTGATCAAAACAAATCAAATTACAGAAAATTACATAAAAAATTTCTAAACTGAATCTAATCAAATTAATTCCTAAACCTAGTTTCTAAACTATATAAACTAAGGGTTGAATCCCGTAAAGGGGACGAAAAAAAACCCTAAGAAAAAATCTGCAGCAGCGCAAACCTCACCCTTTCAGAAAAGCTCTAACATTGTAGAAAGTTAGGGTTCAACACTCGAACCCTAATTCTTCTGAGCTCAGCCTCCAATTATCCTTACCTGCGAACAAAGAAAGGGAGAGAGGATTAGAGGAGGAAAAGAAAAAAAACAACCAAAATATTACGAAAAGAATCGCGGCAACGGACGGTAACCCCACTTAGCTTTTATCTTTGATGTCTGATTTGAATCGCTTGCATGTTTGGTTTTGTTATGAGGTTATGGGAGTTTGAGGGTTAGGGTTCTTGCGAACTAGGGTTAGGGTTCTTGCTTGGAACCCTAGGGTTCATCCAGGATACTTAGGGTTCGTAGGGTTCAAGGGTAAAACTGGGTTTGGGTTGAATATCAGGTTAGGGTTCCTAGGGTTCTTCACGAACCCTAGAGAACTGGGTTGATTTCTGGGTTATATGGGGTTTAGGGTTCATGGACTTTGAAGTTTCCGGTTGAATACCAACTGGAAATCTGGGTTGGCCGGTGGTTCTGGGGGATTTGACGGTGGTCGGAGAGGTTGTGCGGTGGCGGCCGAAAGAAAAAAGATACAGAGAGGCGAGATCAAAAGAGAGAGTAGAGTGAGAGTGAGAAGATTAGAGAGAGAAAGAAAAATGGAAATGAGGATTTTCTGAAGGATTGGGATTTAAATATTCCCTCACTGGCGCTATAGATCCTCCACACGTGGCTCCTTGCTGGCCACAGGATCATTTGACCGTTGTAGTTCTGTAGGGGGAGGAGCACTGTGTCCTCTCAGTTGACTTGGCGTAATAGCCGTTGATTCGCATTACTTGAATTGGTAATCATAATCAACGGATCAGGAATCTAAGCATTTGGAACCGTCTGATCTCCATTAAGACAATGGGCCTAATGCCCAATTTCTATATACGCACCCACTTGGGGCCCTTTGCTGGTTTCAAAAGGGGGATGTACCCCCTGGTTTTTTATTTTTATTTTAATTAATTAAATTATATTTTATTTAGGAATTTTGGAGATTTTAAAAAAATATGGAATAAACTAGGGGTTTAGGGATTTATTTTGGGATTTTTGTTTTTTATTTTTGGATTTTATTTTGTCAAATTTATTTTTATTTACATTATTGAAAAAATCACAATTGAATCAATTCCTTGAATTAAAGTGGTAATAAAAAAATACTTTTTTTATTTGTCAATTTATGGTTTTTTGTTCTTTTTATTATAATTTAATGAAAATTATTAATTTTTAGTTAGATGTGTGGTAATTAAGTGTTCTGTTATATAACTCGTGTAAATAAAATTTTATAAAGAATTAGATGTGTGGTAATTAAGTGTATTATAAAGATGTGTGGTATCCTCCTGACATTTTTCATGTAAAGCAAGATTATAATTCCTTCCAGCTCGGGGTAACTCCTCGTCACTAAAGCTAAGAGTGTTACAAGCTGTAATATTGGCGACGACATGGTCAAATTGTCCATCTGTTATATCCTGAGCTACATGTGCCTGAGCTAACACTTTCTGCAGAGCTGATTTGTGAACTAGTGAATTAACTAACAGAGATAAGATCGAAATCTTGGATGGTGTCTGGTGGAGCTGATCTACCACTTTGTAATCACTCCTCTTGATAATTCTTAGGAACTCTTCATCGGCTTCTTGAGAAATTATCCCCTTTCCTTTGTCTCTAGATGGTGTGGGGACAACAGTTTCCTTGGGTGTGGTTTCCTTGAAAGAAGGAGTGTATACCCTTCCACCTTGTGTCATCTTCCCAGTTCAAACTATATTGGTCACCTCTTCAACAGTAGTTCCCACCTCTTTCCTTGGAACTACGTCTTTAACAACGATTCCCACCTCTTTCCTTGGATCACGTCTTCTCGTCTTCTGCTTCCCATAACGTTCTCATAGACCCACGGCATGGTCTTCATCCCTCTGAACCTAAATGGAACAGGTTTTCTGATGTTACATTGCTTGGAATGACTAATAGTGGAAGCATCAGTCGTTCCAGGATTGTTGAAAATTGGTACTGGTTTATTAAAAATAGGAACTACAGATCCAGGTTCGGGTGCGTTGGACTCAGATACCTGCCCTCTTTGCTTTTGTAGGTTAAACACAGGCTCGATTGCTACAACTTTGCTCTCCTTTTCTTTGTTGAACACTTGTAGGAACCCTTCATTGATCAGATACTGAACATCATCTTGGACTAGACGGCAACCTTTGGTACTGACATTACATTCTTCACAGTCATCATGGCAAACTTCAACTAACCCAGCTTTAAATAGCTTAGCATGAAAAGTCTTGATAGGGGTCTTGATCTTTGTTACATCCAAAACTAATACCTCATTCTTCTCATCTTCTATGGCATTAGTAGTCCCATGGGTAGGTAAAGGATTGTTCTTCACATTTGGTTGATTATCAGCAAATGAAAGGATATTCTTTTCCATCAAAGCCTTCACCACATTCTTCAACGCTAATCATCCCTCTAGGTCATGACCAGTGCTTCCTTTATGAAAAGCACAAGTTGCATTTGGATTGAAGAAAGGCATAGATTTCTCTGTTGGTGGTCCCAAAGGTCTAGTAACGATCAATCCTTGCTCCACTAAAGAAGGATAGAGCTCTGTATATGACATTGGTATAGGTGGAAATGCTGGCTTTCCTCCTTACTTCTTGTGGGGAGAATTCTGCTGTGGAACCTATGGTCTTGGTTGTTGATAATATTGGTTTTTGGCCATTGCTGATAGGCTGTCTGTTGATATGCTGGTGCTTGCTGCGTTGCTTGGTGGTTGAAAGTAGGTGTAACAGCAGCCACGTAGGGTTGCTGAGCATACTGCATCTGGTAGATTGGATGTTGCAAGAAGTTTGGTCTCTGGTGTTGCTGGTACATTGGTTGTTTCCATCGAGGGCTCTGGGTCTTCCCTGTCATAATGGCATTAGTTTCTCCTTCCTTATTCTTATGAGAATGACTGGGAGACTTCTTAGTACTGACGCCAGCTGAACTACTCGGAGAACCGATCACCTTTCCACTTTTTAATCCTGCCTCTACCTTCACGCCAATGGAAACAATATCAGCGAAATTAGCACTAACACTGCTGATCATTCTCATAAAATTCAGGCTTTACTGTGTCTACAAACCAATCAGCCAACTCCTTCTCTGTTAACGGTGGTTCGACCTGAGAAGCAGTCTCTCTCCAACGTTGTGCACATTCTTTGAAAGTCTCAGTACCTTTCTGGGCCATACTCAGTAACTGTCTTCGGTCAGGAGCTAGATCCATGTTGTACTTGTAGTGTTTCACAAAAGCATCAGTCACATCCTGGAAACAACGGACCTGGAACTGGTCTAGACTCAAATACCACTTAGCAGCAGCCCCTTTCAGACTGTCCTGGAAACAATGGATCATCAGCTTGTCATTGCGTACGTACGCGACCATTCTTCGGTAGTACATGATCAAATGGGAATTAGGACATGTGGCCCCTGAGTACAACTCAAAACTTGGTAACTTGAACTTGGGTGGAATTACCAAATCTGAAACTAGACACATGTCTTTGATGTCAGTACTGAAAGCATTACTTAGCTCCATCGCCTTCATTTTCCTCTGCATTGTTTCAACACTCTTTCTCAGTTTCTCGTGTCGATCATCTCCTTCTTCTGACACATCAACATAATCCTAGGGATGATGATTGTGGAAAACCGGATGCACTTGCGTTTGTACTGCTGGTGGAGCATAGGTAGGAATAGCTTGCAGAGTCTCATTAACCAAAGGAACTACTTGCTGTGTGGATAAAGGAACTGTAGCACGGATAAAATCAATGGGCATGCCCAAAGTGTGGCTTGTGACAGGGATGATAGGAGGTTCTATCGTTGTGGTGACGATTTCAGAGACCACAGTGGCCTGAGTGTCCATCTTTGCTCTCATAACATTAATTGCTTCGAGGATTTGTCACATTCCTCCTCGTATCTCATTCAGCTCAATGTTGACTCTGTCCATTTCTCCATAAGCCTCTGACATCCTGAATCGAGCTTGGGCCCGAGTGTTGTAGTTGTGTCTGGGATTCAATGTGTCTATTCTGGAGAGAACACGGCAACATGAGACAAAGACAAGGAGGAAAATGCACATGAAGATGCAAATGAGGATGCAAATGCAGATGCAAGCTAAACTATCAAGAAACCAAAGAAATTTTGCAAATAATATAGATAATAGATTCCTTGATAAAAAAACAAACTTCTTCATTCAAGAGTCTGGTGAACATTACATCAGGAGCAGTGTATCCTTATACTCCAAGTACATAAGTAAAAATACATCAAAATGAAAGGGAATATTAGCAACAGAAATAACAATAGTAAAACCAGCGATTGAATCCACTGGTTGATGATCCCTCTCCTCCATTGATTACTCTCATCAATTTGCCGATACGCTCCTTTGTTTCCTCTTTTGCGAGAACCAATTCTCCTAAATTTTCCACCATCTTCTGCTTTGCCTTGGTAGGTGATTCATGGTGAGGATGTGGCTTTATCATTACATGTGCTATATCACGAGACCATTGCAAGTGAGCCTATATGACTGGGCATTCAGCTTTCCAAAATTGTCTATTAATCTGGCGCCAAGCGCGTTCCAACCGCATCTTCATTTCAAAACCTCCCCTTTCATCATAAAACATCATCTGCATATCCTCGTCATCTGGAATTCCCTCCTTCAGATTACCCAACTGACGGCGGGCAAGGACAGGGTTGTAATTGATACAACCGTTTCTTCCTATGAGAGGTACATTGGGGCAGTCCCCACAGCTATGGATTATGACAATTCCTTCGTCAGTTGAATCATACCACTCGATGTTGGTATGCTTCAATTCCATCAACTTTCTAGACCAAATCTTACAGTCTTCGACTTCCCAGAAAGTCAGAGTCTTTGGCAGATAAGAAACGAACCACTTGTAAAAGAGGACTACGCAGCAAATAATTGGCCCACAGCCTCTTGTGTATCTGGTCTGTATGGAATGGTAGACGTCAGCTAGCAGTGTTGGGACCTGATTGTTCACTGTAAAGAGCTGAATGGCTTGGGTATCCACAAAGTTCTTGGCGTTTAGGAACAGAAACAAGCCATATATCATCAGAGCTAGGGTTGACTCAAACAAAGCTTCACTTCCTCTGTTTTTGAAGTACAGAGCCTTTCCCATCAAGAACTGAGCGGGAAGTCCACGCTTTCCTCCTTTGTTAGTTAGGTTAGTCTCGATGTCAGATAGTCTGATTCTGGTTACTCTGGCGATGTCTCTGGCAGAAGGCATTTCTTCAGTCCCAGAAAAGAAGGGGGCTTCTCTGACTGGAATTCCTATCATGGCTGAGAACTCTTCCAAGGTTGGCATCAACTGGAATTCAGGGAATACAAAACAGCGGTACGCGGGATGATACAACTCGACCAAAACTTCAAGGGCCCTACCGTTACTGGTGTCTTCATCAGTGGAATGATGCATCCATATCAATCAGCGAAGGCTGACTGGTCTTCAACCATCTCTCCTAACCACAACAAACGCTCCACTTCTGGTAGTTCAAAGAAATAAGGCCAAACTCCTTTCCCTGTAGCATCCATTTCTACAAAATCTGCAAAATAAAATTAGTATCTTGATAGTTTAGAAAAAGATGTAAAGTGCAATGCAAATGCGATTGGTTTTAAGGAACTCAAGAAAGACAATTTTCAAAACAGGCCTCATTTCATTATATATTGAGAAGAGTTTACAACTTGGAAAATACATCTCAAAAAGGGTCAAATTACAATAGGATGAGAACAACAACTAGGCCTAAAAGATAAAGCAACCCTATCTAGGAGTGTCCTGCTTCACGCTTCCTCTTCTGTCTCTTCAACTCTTGATTCTCGAAGACCAGCTTATCGACAATCCCTTTCCAAGCACCAGACGTTGGAGGAATACCTACATACTCATGAGTGCTAGGGGTAGGCCTCATGCTAGAGAAAAATGAATTTTCCTGTGCCAGAGGTTCATCTATCACGCGTTTTTCCAGCCACTCGATCAAGTCGTCTTTCTCTTTCATTTTCTCCTTCATTTCTTCTTGCTCGATACAGACGGTATGATATTTCCACTCCCATGTGTCTCTCTTAAGCTTCATCCTGGCTAGATTTTCTTGATATTCTTCCATGTGCTCAATAGGAATAGCAGATGGAGATGCAATAGTTGGCTGCTGAAGTATTTAGGGAATATAGGGCATCTTGAGGTCATGAGCACGAGATCAAACCCACTGAAGGTATGGCTCCAAGGACACACAGTTTCTTTTCCCTAACTCATCCTTGGTGCTTTCGTGGAATTTATCCTAGGCACACCAAACTCCACTTTTGGTCTCAACAGTGGCTTCTTCGTTAAGATAAAAGAAACCAAACACATGGATACTCCTAGGCTTTTCCTTCATCGCGAATCCCAATTGGCGTCTGGCAAGGATAGGATTATAGTTAGTCCCACCATGGATACCAAGAAGTGGTATGTTAGGAAATGGTCCACAATTATCGATGTATACGTTCTTGTCATAAACCGGGTCATACCAAAAGATGTCGTTGTGAGTAAGAGAGATGATCCTCTGAGACCAACGAAGTTTGTTAGGGTTGTCTCGGAATTCAGATGTTCGAGGAAAATGAGTGATGTACCACTGGTAAAGCAATGGTGCGCAACACAAAATAGTTCCTTTCCCTCGAAGAGTCCTATGGTGGATTGAATGGAGATCATCACCAAGTAATGTAGGCACAGGGTTTCTACTAATGAAGATCCTGATGGCATTGATGTCGACAAAATCTTCCACATTAACGAACAGGAACAGACCATAGACCAATAAAGCAAAGGTTGCTTCAAAGGAAACAATACTATTTTGATTAAAGAATTGACAAGCTTTTTCATACAAGAATTTAGATGGTAGTCCCTTGATGCCATCCATGGTGGTGATGTGGGGCTTGACCTCTGACGCATCTAAATGAATACACTCACCAATCTCCTTTGGAGTAGGAATTTTCTCCTGACCGCTGAAAGGTCTTTGTTTCTTCATAGGTAAGCCAATCCTATGAGAATACTCTTCTAAGGTTGGAACCAGTTGGTAATATGGGAAAGTGAAACAATGATAGAGAGGATCATAAAATTGGACCAAGGTGTCAAGGATTCCTTCCTCCATTTTGGTGCTGAGAAGGCCAACCAATCTTCCATACCGTTTTCGGAAACTTTCATGTCCAGTCACCAAGGTTGCTAATATCTTCAGCTTTGCCAATTTGGGCTTTTTGAAATTGAACTTCTTAGTGTTTCTCTTCTCAATATCCATGATACCTATGATTTTCAAAGGAAAATACGACTGAGTTCCTTAAAACCAATGATATGGATGCAATGAGATGTATGCAATTCGCAAACAAGGGCAAACACAAACATAAGTACACAAACAAAACACACAAGCCTTAGGTTTTGAGGTCTCATGAATGGAGTCATGGTCTACCCATCCCAACAAGGTGTGGACTAAAGGTTCATCTTCTGTAGAATAGGGTTCTAAATGTTCCCAGAGTCTACGTAAATCCTTCGGATATTATCGGCCCATGTAACTACTTGAACGGGTTAATAATATTCTCAAGATAAACTAGTCTGAGTGTAGTATCGCGTGACAACTACTCGGGACTGGCTCCCTCATAGTCACCGCACTACATCCTAAAAGGCCAAGTGGGGTAAAGGTATCTACGGTCCTCAGAATCTCTGGCTCCCAATTGAAAAAGTAATATCAATGCGACTGCTCACATCAGACATCAACGATCCCAAAGGGCCTCATCTGAGTGTGGTCATCATATGCCATAAATTGTTAGGACTACTCCCAACAACCAACTATTGATTACACCACGATCCTATCATATTTGTGCCCTCAAGTCTGGGTTAGGACTTATCTCACCACTAAATAGTACCATGCCCACAAAAAATCTCAAGCAAAGCATATATACAGGTAATAATACAGATATGTACAAATATAGCAAGCAAGCATGAATAACATAAGCAAAACAAGGTGGGTTTAACCCTCAAAACAATCTCCCCAGTGAAGTCACCATTTCTGTTGCGGTGAGAATCGGATAACAAGCTATTAATTAACTTACATCACAAAACTTTGAATTCACAACCGACTTTGATTTATCCAAAGGAAAGGTTCAAGATCGAGAAAAACCTAAAGGGGGGAGATCTAAGGTTCGGGGGTTGGTTACGCCTAGGGAAGGTATTAGCATCCTAAACGTCTGTAGTACTCTACGGGAACCTCTTGTTTTAAACTTGTTATATCTTACTCGCTTGCTAAGGGTGTTATGCTAAAGGTTGAAACCCTAGGGGTTTGCATCTAAGTATACTCGACAAAGTATCGCACTTTGCACCTACATATCCTTACGGGAGTGGAATCAGAGTATCTGTAGTTCACCGATCTATGGGTGAAGGAATAGGAACCATTGAATATGGCCAAAGTTCCAAGGGGAAATGAGTATGAGCTCATTTAAGAGTTCACGATAACTCTCTATATCTAAGTTATAAGGGGAAAGTGAGTTCTCATGATGATGAGAATCACATAGAGTTTAAGAAATCTATCCTACTTCTAAGTTATGATTTCATTGGCTCTCATGAGGCCAAGAAATAAGGGTAAACCTAGCAGGATAAGGTAGGGGTGGTTGTTTAGTGACTCATGAGTCAATTTAAGAAGGTCTCCCTTTGGAATGAGGGAGGGGGGGAAGGATAACAGTTATAAAGATACTAAAAGGTAACAAGTTATAATTCAAACATGCTGATGTACAAGGCATGAATAAGCTAGTGGGATGAAGTAAGATTAAGATGTCAATGTAAAGTTAGAATCACACATATTGGACAAAGATTAAACATGATAAACAGAAATAACATGGCAAGATGAACAAGGAAGTGCAATAAAACCCTAATAAGCATTTCTAATCTTATCATGAATAAAAGTCTCAAAATTAAATATTTTATCAATTTTCTTTTATGTTTAAAAAGTAAATTTAATTAGAAGAATATAGCAAAAAGAAGGAAAGAAAAAGGATGAGAAATGAACAAGTTATGGTATTTTGAAAATTGAGATATAAACTTGAAAGTAAGAAAAACAAACAAGTGATAAAAATAAGGAAATGGTACACCTAGGGATTGAACCCAGGTCTTTTCGCTTGCAGTCTAAAACTCTTACCATCAGGCCAATACGCGCGTTTGGAAACATAATGGAAACACCAACATATATTTGAAGATAAGTAAAAAAACATAGAAAAATAAAAGGACTGGGGCGAGGGGGATTCGAACCCCAGTCCCAGAGGTAGGCAAGGCGTGTGTTTGTGTGTGCTTTCCACTGGGGTGACTGTTACATCCAGTATTATAATTGCTTCAATAAATACATGATCTTTTAATGCGCACATGTTTTAACTAAACAACAAACCAATCAAGAAAGCCAACTGCTCGTGACTGCCATACTCATATCATGCAATACCATTCAATAAACATTGCCCAAATTAGGTGAAACAGAGGCAAGTGATCTATACTCAAGGCCATGAAATAACACGCATATTGATCAACAAACAAAGCTTTAACACATAAATCTATCAAGTGAGGACAAATGGAAGTTTGAATAATGAATTCACACCAACAGTAGCAAGATATATAACACATTAAATGTAATAAACAGCCACACATATGGGATATCAAGCAAACATTACAAAGTTGAGAATATTTGAAAGTGTAGAGTGTTAAATTCTTACAACAGTGGCAACAGTCAAACATCACATTTCAAATTTAACCACAAACCAAACTATCATACCAGCTGCTCACAAAAGGGAAACAAATAGGCTAAGCCAACCAATATCAGACATAATCAGGTAAGAGAGGCAGAAACATGATTGTCAATGCAAAACCAAGAATTGCTACACATACTAACCATCAAGTAAAGGTTCAATCATACAAACTGGACATCAAAAACAAACACAAATGAAAGCACCAGATAAGGAAACCATACGCAGCCATGGCAAGTAATGTTCAGCAAGCATACCACATACTCATTTAAAAATCACACAAGGACATGTCTTGAGTGCAAATGATAAGCAAACATGCATACTATGGAAAACAGTAGTACATGGTTTGATCATGAGCTACATGTTGGCAAGCAAATTAGCACAAACAACAAAACAAGCTAGCAAATTAACACACAACCCTAGCAGCAATCATGTATCATGTTTAAGAGAGGTTTAAATGAAATGGAAAACACCTTGAAATGTAATGAATAGGAAATAAATAGATACAGACCAGCATGGTAATGAGGTTAGTCTCAAGTATGTCAAAAACATCTTCAATAAGTAACATGTTCAGTGAGGAATAGCAAAGATGTTTTAATGTGATGTCAAATGATTGGCAAAGTAGAGAGTTTAAAATGCAAGCTAACAAAGGAATGTGCTAGGGCATAATGATAAGTCAGTTTCAAAGATATATTATCAAAGTTTAAAAGTAATTCCAACATGTTAATCTACTTGCAAAGATAGGTTGAATACAGACATACCCTAAAATAGAACCAAGCATCAATGACTGGTCTTAAAAACATGCTAAATGAGAGCACAAAAGGATGAGATCATAGGACAGAACATCAACAAGCAATAACATCAGTGCTAACAGCTAAACAAAATTCAGGCCAGTCATAGTACATAGGGCAAAGATGGTAAATACCAATGCTAACATACAAAGCAAAATACATCCAGAGTTCACATATCTTCAATGCATATTTAGGTCAAATTACAAGAATGCCAATCAGTCATAATATGAAGACAGAGAAAGCATAGTGTTGAGTCATGAAAACAAAGCTAGGTTAAAGGCAGACCAAACACATATAAAGTCAGGACAGGCTATATAGGTTCAAAACATTTAGTACATCATAAGGTATATATCAACATGAAAAGGAATAGTATGGCCAGTAGTAGAACATTGAGGCATATGATAGGAGCAACTCAAGGCAAAATATCCAGATTCAACATTCATAAGCTTTAAACATATATTGCAACAAAATCATTCCAACAGAATGTAACACAAGTCAGTGGTTTACACATGCTAACAGTTCATACAAACCAACCTCAAACATATGATAATCATCAACCATGACAGAGACAATGATGCATACAGATGTGAACAGAACTATCAACTTTAAAATAACAAATATCCTCAATGACAAAGCTTAAAAACTAAGACTGAGTACACCAAAAGGTCATACATTAATGATAGCATAAAAAGAAATAGTGCTACATTAGCAAGAACAACTTGACAACATCAAATAATCATTAAATCAGCAATGAAGATGCTAAACTCAGACATTCTACAACTTAAGAGCCCACCCAAAACTTTAAAGAGGGACAAAGGTTCATCAGTTTCCTATCTCAAAGTCTCATTTAAATACATACGACATCCAAGTAGGTCAACAACATCAAACATCAATCTTGTCAATACCAAAACCACAATGAAAACTTATAGTTGCAGTCATTTAGTGAACAAAATCAGAGGTAGTACAACTTATCACTAAATCATTCATTTGTATAAAAGACATCATCTTATCTTATGAACTCGAGTCATGAGCATACAAACAATATATTTCAAGCAAATACCAACAAGATTTATATGTAAAAGAAGAGCAAGATGTATATAATGTAATGACATTAGATGAGCATATTTAAACAAGAGAGACAGAAAACAATACGAAGTGGAATGATGTCCACTGTCTTCAAATGCACTGATTTCTTCCTCTCCAAAGCCCTCCAAGAACACCTTTCAAACTTGCTTGTTTGACACCTTTGGACTTCAGAAGATTTTTGAGTATTTGGTGAAAATTGTTGGTGAATAAATGTGTAGAAGTGAGCCCCTTTTTATAGGCTGAACCAAAGAGTTTGGGTTGTGTGAGTCCAAACATCAAACATGTGGAGTGCTGAGTATGAGCCCAAAATTACAACGTCTCTTTTAAAGTTTATATGTTGGTCCATATCTTGGAGACAAATGCGCTGTTCATGCTGTGCAAATCTCAGAATCGCAGGGTCAATTCACAACTTCTCGTATGGCTTCAGAGCTCTTCACTTGATGTCATTGGGAGGGGTATCAAATGAGGCAAAGGTTGGGGATGGCGTGGAGAGTTCGCAGGTGGTGACATTTCGAATGCTGAAATTGGCAAATCCTCAGAACAACTTTAGATGAACCAAGCAGTTGAAAGCTGAAATGGGAATTGCTTCTTGGAGAATTCAAATTGAACAAATTGCGCGGCAAGGATTGAATTGAAACAGGTTCTTGAATGAATTGACAAGCTTGTATTTGAATTCCTCCTTTCCACTCTGAGTTTCGCAAGCAAGAACTAGGATGAAGGAACAATTTGGTTGATTTTGGTTTCTTTAGTGCCACATGTCACCTTCTCATTGGTTGGCAGATGAGTTGAAAAGTCAACACAACTATACTTGATTCCTATTGGTTCTTGGTTAAGAAAGTAATCTCAAAATAGTTTGCAATACATATTTTGCACGTTGGGCCAATCAATGTGGGCTTATGAAATGAAGTGAGAAATGGTTTTCTATCTCTTGTTATAAAAAGATTAGGAAAACAAAATAATAGTGTATTTGGCATTTGATTAGGGTTATAGATATGGTTTAGGAGAATTAAAATTGACAAATTAGAAAAAATTGGTTAAATGATTAATGAAATAGGTTAGGAAAATAAAGGATGATTGAGGGTAGATAAAATGGGTAGAAATTTGGTTATGGAGAGGATCATGGTTACGGTTATGGAGACAATCTCTTAGAGACCTGCTTGATTCAATGCTCCATCCAAAAAAACTTGATCAATCACCTTCTGATTCTCCTCAAGATAATACCTGATAAAAAGATGAAACAGACACAAACAAAACCTGATAAAAGGGTTAGCTATGCAATATGATTTACCTACTATGACATGCAAGAGATCAATGTATCTAAGGGTAAAATTTGGGGTACAACAATTACCAAGGCAATCAAGGATATCCACCAAGGGGGAACTATCAAAATAATCAAGGTTATGGTGGCGGTTCTTCAAGTCGGCAAAATCCTTATCAACCTCCACCACCTTCGGTTGCGAAACTCTAAGTTGGAAGGCACTTTGGTCCAATTCATGCAAATGTCTATGGCCAACCAAAAAAGTAGTGATGTGGCGATAAAGAATCTATAAAATCAAGTAGGGCAACTTGCCAGGCAAATTGCCGAGCAACAATCGGGTCCTTCGTTCTCCACAAATACTGAAGTGAATCCTATGGCGCATTGCAAGGCAATCGTAACTAGAAGTGGGAAGGAGTTGGAAAAAGAAAATGAGAAAAAGGTGGAAGAAAAAAAAATTGATGGTAGTGTGGAGGAGGATAGTGATGAGGAAGTGGTTGAAAATAAAATTGAAAATGAATGTGTAGTTGAAAAGAAAAAAGAAAAAAGTGTTGAAGTTGAAAATGAGAGTAGTAAGGAGGTGAAGAAAAAGGAGAGACATAGAAGAGTGAAAAAGGGAAAGGAAGTAGTGAGCACTATTTCGATCCAACAATTACCATACCCTCATGCTCCTTCAAAGAAAGAAAATGAACGACATGACACTCGTTTCATGGATATTTTTAAACAATTGCAAATTAACATTCCTTTTGCCGAAGCTTTGGAGAAAATGCCAAAATATGCTAAGTTTATGAAGGACATTCTCACAAAGAAGCGAAGGTATTCGGAACCGGAAACTATTATCCTTGACGCAAGTTGTAGTGCCATCATCCAAAGAACTCTCCCGAAAAAAGAAGTTGACCCGGGGCGTGTTACTTTTTCGGTAACCATTGGTGATGTCTACGTGGGCAAAGGCTTAATCGATTTGGGCTCAAGCATTAATGTAATTCCATTGTCCATTGTAAAGAGGCTTGGGAACACTGAGATGAAAGCAATTCGGATGACGTTACAATTGGCCGACAAGTCTACAACTCATCCTCATGGGTTGGCTCAAGATGTCTTGGTAAAAGTTGACAAGTTTTTCTTTCCGGTTGATTTTGTTGTTATTGATATGGAGGAAGATGAGGATGCGCCTTTTATTCTTGGACGACCTTTCATGAAAACTGCACGAATGATGATTGATGTGGATGACAGTTTAATGAAAGTGAGGGTTCAAAACAAAGAAGTTTGCTTTGATCTTTTTGAAGCAATGAAACATTATCGAGATAAGCATGATAACTTTCGTATCGATGCAATTGAAGAAGAAACTTTGGAGGTTTCAAAGCATGTTCATGTAGTATCCCCTTTGGAAATGGCTCTTGATAAATCTTTTGAAGTATTTTCCGATGAAGAAGAAAGAGCTCTTGAAGAATGTTTAAAAGAGCTTGAATCTCTCAAAGAGTTGTAACCGTGGAAAGTAGAAACAGAAGAGTTAAAGAAGGATGTGAAAGATGAGAAGTCACCACTTGAATTGAAGGTCTTGCCTTCCAATTTAAAATATGTGTTTCTTGATGACGGTGGTAACAAGCCGGTTATCATTAGTAACATTTTGTCCAAAAATGAGGAAGACCGTTTAATTCAAGTTTTGAAGAAATATCAAGATGCTATAGGTTGGGTCCTTTCCGATCTAAAAGTAATTAGTCCGGCTTATTGCATGCATCGTATCTTGATGGAAGAGGATTTCAAGGCGGTTGCCCAACTACAACGCCACTTGAATCCAACAATGAAAGAGGTAGTGGGAAAAGAAGTGGTTAAGCTCTTGGATGCCGGCATGATTTATCCTATTTCCGATAGTCCTTGGGTAAGTCCGGTCCAAGTTGTACCTAAGAAAGGAGGAATGACCGTGACCTAAAATGAAAAAAATGAGTTGATCCCTACAAGAACGGGAACGGGTTGGAGGATGTGTATAGATTATACAAGGCTAAACACCGCTACAAGGAAAGACCATTTTCCACTTCCGTTTATGGACCAAATGTTGGAGAGATTGTCGGGACAACAATTCTATTGCTTCTTGGATGGTTACTCCGGTTATAACCAAATTGCGGTTGACCCGAAAGACCATGAGAAGACAGCTTTCACTTGTCCTTTTGGTTTTTTTTCCTACCGTAAGATGCCTTTTGGTTTATGCAACGCACCTGCGACGTTTCAACGTTGTGTTCAAGCAATTTTCTCCGATCTCATTGAAAAAATGATGGAGGTTTTCATGGATGACTTCTTCATTTTCGGAGCATCTTTTGATCTTTGTTTGAGGAATTTGGAGGCCGTTCTTGAACGGTGTGTTGAGACAAACTTAGTTTTGAATTGGGAGAAGTGCAATTTTATGGTGACGGAAGGGATTGTGCTTGGCCACAAAGTCTCCTCTAAAGGTTTTGAGGTTGATCAAGCCAAAATTGATGTGATTGAAAATTTGCCTCCTCCAACAAATGTCAAAGGCATTCGAAGTTTTCTTGGCCATGCGGGATTCTATCGGAGGTTCATCAAGGACTTTGCCAAAGTTGCAAGGCTATTGAGTAATTTGCTCAATAAAGATAAGTCTTTTGATTTTGATGAGTCTTGTATGGTCGCTTTTAATTATTTAAAGCAAAGTTTGACCACCGCACCCATAATCATCGCGCCCGATTGGAAAATTAATTTTGAACTCATGTGTGACACGAGTGATTATGCGGTCGGTGCGGTATTGGGTCAAAGAAAAACAAAAAGTTTCCATGCTCAAGTTAATTATGCAACAACTGAAAAGGAGTTGCTTGCAATAGTGTATGCTTTGGAAAAATTTCGTTCTTATTTGATTGAGTCTAGAGTCGTAGTTTATACGGATCACTCGGCGCTTAAGTATTTGATCACCAAGCCAGATGCAAAACAAAGGCTTATTCGTTGGATCCTCTTGTTACAAGAATTTGATCTAGAAATTCGTGACAAGAAAGGATCTGAGAATTTGGTTGCGGATCACTTATCTCGCCTTGTCAATGTTGACGTTACCACAGCTAAAAAGGAAATCTGAGAGGAATTTCCCGATGAAAAATTGTTTAAAGTCCAAGTTAGGCCTTGGTTTGCGGACATTGCTAACCACAAAGCATCTGGTTGGGTGCCCCAAGACCTAACTTGGAACCAAAAAAAGAAGTTCCTGTCGGATGCAAATTACTATGTGTGGGATGACCTGTATTTGTTCAAATTAGGAGGTGACAACCTTTTGAGAAGGTGTGTCACGAGTGAAGAAGCTCAAAGTATTCTTTGGCATTGCCATAACTCGCCTTATGGCGGCCATTTCAATGGTTCGAGGACCGCCACAAAAGTCTTGTAATCAGGCTTTTATTGGCCTACTGTCTTTAAAGACGTAAATCTTCATGCGCAAAGTTGTGACACTTGTCAAAGAAGTGGGGGAAATGGAAAAAGAGATGAAATGCCCCTTCAAAATATACAAGTTGAAATTTTTGATTGTTGGGACATTGATTTTGTTGGTCCATTTCCACTCTCTTTTGGAAATGAATACATGTTGGTGGCGGTTGACTATGTGTCGAAGTGGGTTGAAGCGATTGCTTCACCTAAGGCTGATGGCAAGATGGTGATCAAATTTTTATAGAAAAACATCTTTTCCCGTTTTGGCACTCTTCGGGTTCTCATTAGTGATGGCGGGTCACACTTTTGCAATGCATCTCTTGAAAATGTTTTAAAATATTATGGTGTATCACATAAAGTGGCAACCCCTTACCACCCACAGTCGAACGGCCAGGCCGAGGTGTCAAACCGAGAAGTGAAGAGAATTTTAGAAAAAACCGTTTCAAGTTCTCGAAAGGATTGGTCGCAGAAATTGGACGAGGCTTTGTGGGCATATCGGACCGCTTACAATGCTCCAATTGGCTTAACTCCATTTCAAATGGTTTATGGTAAAATATGCCATTTACCGGTTGAAATGGAGCACAAAGCACTGTGGGCCCTTAAGCTGTTAATATTTGATACGAACTTGGTCGGAGAAAAGAGAAAATTACAACTTCAGGAATTGGAAGAAATGCGGAATGCCGCCTATCATTCCAGCTGGTTGTATAAAGAAAAGGTAAAGAATTATCACAATAAGAAGATCCGGCAAAAGGACTTCCAGGTCGGCTATTTGGTACTACTGTTTAATTCCCGGTTAAAACTTTTTCCGGGAAAATTAAAATCAAAATGGTCTGGACCATTTCGTGTGAAGAAGGTGAAAAGTTATGGAGCGATTGTGATCGAAGATTTGGAAAAAAAAGACTGTTGGACCGTAAATGGTCAACGCTTGAAAATCTACCTTGGTGGTAACTTTGATCGCGACAATTGTTCTGTTCTCCTCGACGTTCTTCATTGATCGTCTTGGACCGTCGAGCTTATCCGATGTTAAACAAGCGCTCGTTGAGAGGCACCCCAATTTTGTAAGTTTTTATCGTTTTCTAGTCCATTTGTTGTTTAAATCATGTTTTTTGTAAAGTTGATGTTTGATGCTGCTCTAAATGATGTTTTGAACTGCTGAAAGTTGGTTTTGAGCTGCTGGAAGTGGGTTGTGTTTTGCAGTGCACGCTTAGCGCGCAGTAGCCCGCTCAGCGCGGTTTAAAGAAAAAGGACCCTATACTTCCAGTGGGCAGTGCGCTTAGCGCGGTCCTGAGCCCACTCAGCGCGGTCTGCAAATTTTTGAAAAAAAATGGCTTTTTCTGGGCCCACTACTGCTGACCCGGCCCAGTGCGTGTTTTAAGAGTTAGGCTTCTGAGATTTTTGCCTCATTTCACCCTTTCTCACCAAAAAGTCTCAAGTTCTCTCTTCTCCTTCAAAAATTTTCAAAAATTTTCGTGTGCCCTAACTGCATTAACTTCATTTTCTTGCTTAGAATCTTCATCAACAAAATGTAAGTTCTTCAATTTCTTTTTAATTTTTCATGAACAAAACCCATTTTGGGTTAAACCTTTAAGTTTAATGTTCTTGTTCATTGTGTTTTCTTTTTTGTTGTCAAAATTCCATTATTGGTACTAGAACAGTGAAATTGCATGTGGTTAGAAACTTTAATTTCAGAATTTAGGGATTGTGATTTAGAAATTAGGATTTTTGTATAAATTAGGGTTTTGATTTTGTGAATTCGTAACTCTGTGCATATCTCTGTGAATAAGGTTGTGTTTAGGAAGTAGGAGAAGGTTTGGAAACCGTCTGTTGCAGAGGGGATTTTTTCTGCATTTCGCAGAGCCCGCTTAGCGCGCTCCTGCGCGCTTAGCGCAGTCTGAGATTTGCAGAAAAATTCCCCTTTTCTTAAAATCTGTTTTCCTTTCCTTAGGTTGTTCTTTGTATTTGTTTAGGGATTTAGCAATATTTTAATACTATTTTCATTAACATGTGTTGTTGTTTTGTGTTTGTTCTGTTTTGTTTTTCTTTTCAGATGTCTGGACGTAAGAAGCAACGAGTCATTGGTTCTTCATCAAACCCACCTAAGCGCCCTCCATCCCATCAGTTTGACAGCACTAGATTCCTTGGGCTCGAACAACAATAGTGATATCAACAGCTTGAAAGGAGAACAGTGTGGGCGGATCGAATTATTCTAATTGATCCGTGCAACACCCCAAAATTTGCCTTGTTGTTTTAACTAACTGGTTTATGTTTCTTTGCATTTCTTGCATTAGCATTTGTGCATATCATGGTTCTTGGCATGGGATAAAGGTACTTGGCCCATATTCCCAAGTCTCAAGCCTCAGGGTGGTTTGAGGAGTTCATCATATCTTCATAAGATCAAGATTGGCAAAGGATTTCAAGTGAATCTTTCTCTCCTAATCAGACGGACCGGTTAGGGTTTTTGACTCAAAGGACTTCTTAGAGGGCTTGGTGTGTTCAAGCATGGTGTTATGAGGTCTTTATGCTCACAAGTGTTCATGGAGGGAGACTTGGCTAATGGTTCATGGTGAAGAATGTTCAGTGGATCAGTTGTTTGTGAACCAAGAAAAGTCAACTGTAAAGGAGAAAGTCAACTATGGAATTTTGAGATTCTTTTCATGGTTTTCAAGGTCTCACATCCTCATATGGTCTTCAAGGGTCAAGTTTCATATCATTCTTCAAGAATCAAGAGTTTGTGCAAAAGTTACTAAATTTGGAAAATGACCTATAATGAGAACTTTCCATTTTTGGCAATTTTTCCATCACATTCAACTTGACTTTTCATCATCAAGGAAGCTTCAAATTAATTTTCCTCAAACATGAAAGTTGAAGAGCTCTCTCTCTCCCATTTCCACAAAGTACTAGTTTGTCTCCATATCATTTGTAGAACTCAAGTTATGGTCAAAACAATGCAAGGTGCATTTCATGGATTTCTTATATGTCAAATTTTCCACCATTTGTATTTTCACTCAAAAGGACTTGTAATGTTCCCAATTGCTTCATGCCACATTACAACATCAAAATACAAGTCAAGAGGATCATTTTTGGCCTTTGAATCAATTCATTCCATGACTTATTTTTCACTTATTCAACAAAGTTCAAAATTGCAAATGGATCAAAAACTCACCAACCAAGTCATTGCAAGGCCCAAGTACAATTCAGGTGTGGTTAGCAAGTGGAATGCAAGTGAATCATGTTGATTTCATTGAGCTTGCACGTGTGGATTAGTGGTGGTAACACAAAGTGCAAAATTGCAAATTCATCCAAATCTCATTTACCAAAGGTTTAATCACTTGCTAATAACAATCAGTGGACTAATGGAGACTATATAAGCTTACTCATGCCTCCAAAATTAGGTCATGCTTTCATTTTGGCTCAAAATCCATTTTTCACTCCACACTTTCTCTTCTTCGATTCTCCCTCTCCATAAGGCTTTCTTGAGTTTTCTTTCCACATTCTTGATCAGTGAAGAGAGTAGAACAAGAATCAACCATCATTTTGAGCTGAGAGCAATTTTATCACCAAGTTCAGTTCAAGAGGATCCAAGTTCAAACCTCAAGATCTAGCACGATTCCAAGCTCTAGTTGCATTTATTTTGCAATTAGATGTTCCAAGGAGTAGATCTGCAGCTTCCAGAGGGTTTTCTTGGTGTATTTCAAGTTCTACAAGGTTCAGGTTGGTGAACTTCTCATGCTCTTAGAACTTGAATTTTAAGTGTGCATAATGATCTATGAGGTTCACTGAGTATGCTGATGTGTTTTGTTTGAAATTTGGACGTGTATCATGAGAGTATTTGATGATTTAAGTTTTGGATCCAAACTTTCTTTCGTTCGATTTGCTTTGTGTGTTGCTTGTTTGTTGAAATGAGTTTGATATTTGTGATCCTCATGAAAATCTGGTTCGAATGGTATACTCATGTGTCATTTCTGGAGAAATATATGTTGCAGCTCACCGGAGAGGGTGACCGGAGCCCTAGCTCCGGCGACTGGTTTTATTTTCCGGCCAGACAAGGTTTTGTGAAGAAGACACAATCTCAGTCGTTCGTACGTTTGATCCAGTGGTCCACGCTTTGCCACGTTTTTTTATTTTCTGTTTTATTTTATGGGTTACATGTGTGCCAGCTTATGTTTATTACCATGTACCACAGATCTAGACCTCACATCTTGCTTACTTTTTGAATTGGTTGACTGATGCCATGCGTTTGATTAATCATGTGGATGAGATTTAGCCAACACATTAAAATATGCATGTGCTTCTCACGTGTTATTTTTTTAATTCCTGAGTGCTTTGGTGTGCGCGTGTTTATTTTGTTATGGTGTGCGTGTGAATCATGGCCCTAGATCTTGTGTACTGATTGCTTTTGTTGACCCACTGTGAAGCGCTGGATTAATCTGATGGTGTGTGTGTGTCTTCAATGTTGACTGGGTTCTATGTATTCCTCTTTGACTTGCGCTGATGGACCTTTTGTTATGGGCTTTCTTTTCACACCCCTACTTTTTGGCCCTTTGATTGTTTTCAACGTATTTGTGTTGCTGCTTGCAACCCCATGCCTATTTTCATTATTTTATTTTATTCAATTGTTGCATTTCATTTTTAATTTTTTAAAAATAGATTTATGCATCCAAAAATCCCAAAAAAATTCATGAAGCATGTTTAGAGTTTTATAAAATTTTCTCAAATTTTATTTTCCTTTTTTATTTTATTTGTGGCATCTGAATTAATTAATTGTTTAATTTCTTTGTGGTTTGTCTCATTTGTGCACACTTCTACTTGTAGAATTTATTTCTCATCATCTATACATGATCTTGAACTCATTCTTTTTGCATTGTTTCACCAACATGTTGAAGTGCATAAAAAGATTTTTGTTTCATTTTTAAAACTTTTTCATATTGCATTTTAGTCCTTTTCTTTTGCATATTAGTGCATAATTCCTTTGTGACTTTGCATGATTGATTGAAGGCTTTATCTTGTGAATTTTTGTATGAATATTTGAAATGATGTTTTCTTCTGGTTGAGGTGTTTTAAGAATTAATTTGGTAATCTCTGAAGTTGATTTGCTAATTGTTTGATTGCTCTTTGTTTGAGGTTTCCTTTATGCATATCTTTGATCATGTTTGGTTACTTGTTTGAGAAGGCACTTGTGCCATTGTTTGGGATTGCTTCTTTGACTTCATGAGCCATGTTTGAATCATTATAAGTCATATGATTGTCATTATAGGTCATTGGTATGAGATTGTTGAATATTTTGTGCACATGTTCAATGTTTGATTTACATGCCTCTTTTTGACTTATTTTCTCACTTCTTCTCATCTATGCCTCTTCTTGGTTTGTGTATGCCATGCCATATCACTTCTTTGCATCTCCTTTGATGTATGTTTCTGACCTTGAAGCTTTGTATTCATGTCATATGTTATTCATGTTGCATCTCGCACATTTTAACATGTTGCATCTACATGCTTTCTTCTCCTTCTTCTAATGAATCTTAATGTTGGATAATTGCTTGTATGCCTTGAGTGACACTTGTATAGCATGTTTAGGCACATGCTTAGGTCATCCACATTCTGACTTGGATTTTATTTGAAGCATTCTTGCATGATCACCTTGCATATCCACTCATTCTTCTTCTATTCCTTCTTTGATGACTTTCTTGGATGTTTTGCCACTTGTTTGCATTCTCTTTGCTTGAGTTTGTTTGGTAAACATTATGGGTCACCCTTAAGGTGTTCATTCTGACTTGGATGAGTTTCATTTGGTTTGTAACCATTTCTCTTTGGGTTGTACCTTGTTGAGTTTCATTTGTACTATTGTTGCTTATGTTTGTTTTTGCTAACCATGTAGGGGCTAATGGTAAGTGAATGGGATGTGGATGGTCATCCATATTCTAACTTCTCCTTTCTCTTTTAAGCTTTCATACTTGTGTTTGCCTTAGCATTTAAGATGCTTTTCCCCTCTCTTTCACTCTTTTCATCCCTTGAGTCTCAAGACTTGATTTAGTCTTGGATTCTTTTCCCCTTAGAGCTACCTAGTCCAACTTAATTTCTGATTAAGCTTGGAGTAGGATTAGCATTAGGTTTTAGGTAGTCGTTCCTCCTAAGCCTCACTAACCATAGGACATCCATGCATGATAACATTAGGACTCTTAGTTTCCCTTTAGAGTTTCCTTTGTGTCGTCTCTCTTCTCATCTCAAAACTTCTTCAAAGTACGTAATAAAGGTTAACGTGTATTGCGCTTGAGCCTTCTATATGGGAAGTGGGGAATGAGGGGCTTCCTCTCATTCTCCTAGGATACCTAGTGTACGTCCTGTTGGGGACGATGCGCGAAGTATTCGTTCCTATACTTAAGACTTGGGTTCAATGCAAGTTACGAAACAACTTAAAAGACACTTCTGTCTAAAAAACACAAAACCAATTCAAATCTTTTGTCCTTCGGGATTGTTGGGTTTCAAACTCCTTTTTTTTTTCAGAAAAGAGCTCGTCGCTCACGTAAAAAAGACCTACCCATCCGTGGTCGTACCCACGAACTACATTAGCTCTGATTCCTCTCTCTCTCGTCCGATTGAGGATATGTAGGCACAAGACAGCGATTGTCTTGGCGAGCAACCTTCCCCCACAGTTCCCGTCCGAACTACGTTGACTCTGACTTTCCCATTGCACTGAGGAGTACGTAGGCCTAGGGCAATGATACCGTCCTATCGAGTCACTCCTTTTTTTTCTTTTCTTCTTCGCTTCTACGTTCATTCCGTTCTCGTTTCTTCTCCGGTCCAGTAGCAGTGGAGCTCCAGACGACGACACCCTTTGATGCAGACAACAAGCGTGGATCCCGTCGAGTACGATGGACGTGTTGGGTGCTAGACCCTTCCCTTCGCGTAACCGACTCCCGTACCCGTTTCTCTTGGTCGTGAGACCATGTTCTTTCCCTCCTTTCAGGTTTATGTAGTGTTCCCCTTCCCTCTCTTGGGATAAATACACATTGCTGACGACTCTGTGTTTTCTGCGCCACTCTCGCGTTTGTACCGTTGGATGCGAATCTTTCGGGAGCGACAGCTGGCGACTCTGCTGGGGATTCTGGTTGACCTACTGCTGGTCCTTCCCCTTTAGCGAGTCGATCCTAGCGCTTGTCTGTTTATTTTCTTTGGGTGTTTATTTTTGTGGTGCTTTGCTTTGTTGTATATTACTGTATTTGCTATGTTATTTGCTTTACTGTTTTTACAGCTTTTATTGCATTGCATTTTCATTTTACTACTGTCATACTCGATATTACTGTGCTGTGCTGGCTGGTTTTCTGTTTGGCGGGTTGGGATGTTCTGAGAGATAAGCCCACTACCCAGGCTTGAGCATACACACAGGTTTTAGAGTGGATAGTTGTGACGCTTGCATGGGGGTGGCCATGTATTGTCGTTCATGAGACCCACAACCAGATGAGGTTCTATCCGGAGCTACCTGCTACTGTGCGTTGGTACAGGCCAGTAGGTATTCTCTTGAGGGATTGTCGACTCTGGAGACCATTCTTGAGGACTCGGTTGCGGCACTCCTCCCGTGATGTAACAGTGGCAGACCACGTTCTGTGGCAAACCCATTGCACATTCTCGATCCGAGGACCCAATGCTGGGGACTTGCTATAGGTTTTCCTTTTGAGGTGAATCAGCGGACGACCTCTTTGATTGGCGGTAGCATTGTATCCATCGGGCTGAATATGCTATTGCTTCTCAAACCTCTGAAGCTGAGGATCTATCATTTTTGTGAATCATTTATGGCCTCCTAGATTGGTGATGATGCCAAACCAAAAATGGTGAACGTATCATCATTTCTCGACCTGAGAGCCCGTGATATTGAGGATCTTAGTACCCACCTGTGAGAGGGGCAGATTGTTTACAGGTTTCCAGGTAGCCGTGACCTTCTACGTACCCGGTATTTTTGGATTCTTTGTCTCTACAGCCGTATCAGTGTGGTTATTCTGTTATCCCAGTTTGACTCAAGAGTTTATACTGAGCCTCAAGATTGTCCAGCCAGTTCAGCACAGATGCTTGATGCCTTGATCCCATGCTTTGCATTGCATTTCATTTTTTTTCTCTGACATTCATATTTTTGCATTTCCAGGTTGTATCCGAATCTGTGATTCCAGTCAGAGGGCAGTATTAGGGATGGATGTTCCAAGAGGTAAGAAGGATATTATTATCTACAAGTTTCTCAAGCCAGCAATAGGTCCTCTCACTATCCTGAAGGGAATGGCGTGTCCTGAGGTTTTGAATGCTTTCGCGGAGAAGTATGGGTGGATTCTGTCTTTTGTTCTCAACATCGACGATTATGAGTTTCGGGGTCTTCATACGCTGATGCAGTTCTATGACCCTCCGCTGAGATGTTTCTTGTTCCTGGATTATTTGTTAGTGCCTACCTTGGAGGAATATTCTAACATGCTAGGGATTGCTATCAAGGAAGTTCCTCCCTTCTTTGGTTCAAAAGGAGATCTGGATTGTGGGAAATTGGCCGGTGCTCTTTATTTGAGCAAGTCAGAGTTAGAAGCCAACATCTCCAACAAAGGAAAGATCTGTGGTTTCAAGTTGGGGTATCTAATGAAGAAGGCTAAAAAATCAGCAGAGGATAAAGATTGGATTGTGTTCAACGCACTGTTAGCTCTTTGTGTTTATGGAATTGTGTTGTTCCCCAATGAGCCTGATTTTGTTGATGAAGATGCTATCAAAATATTCATAAAGAGAAATCATGTGCCAACCCTGTTGGGAGATCTCCATTATGCCTTATACAACAAGAGTGAAAATAAGAGAGGAAGGATGGTTCATTGTTGCACTCCATTGTTTTATAAATGGTTCGCAAGTCGTCTACCTCAATCTGGTGCCTTTGTTGACTCTAAAGATTCCCTAGAGTGGAGTCAGCGTCTGATGGGTTTGGTCAGTAAAAACATCGTGTGTATAAATCAAGGATTGCTTGGCAAGGATATCATTCACAACTGTGGTAATACCCTAATGTTCCTTTGATAGGGAGGAAGGGAGGAATTAACTATAACCCTTCCTTGGCCGTCAGACAGTTTGGTTATGCTCTGGTAGGTCCGCCTGTTAAGAGAGATGTGGAAGAATCATTGTATTTTCACTCATCTGAAGGTTTGGAGGAGGCGCAGAGAGCTTCTGAAGCTTGGGGTAGTATACTGAAGAAAGGCAAAGCCGTTCTGGGCAAACCTAACAATCAGGCTTTCCTTCCTTATGTGGATTGGATAAAACAGAGAGTTGAGGAGTGCTACTTGCCTTTTGATCGAGCACCTATGCTGTACCCAGAAAGTGTGGTGGAAAGACTTACTGTGCCTATTGAAGAGTTCAACAAGCAACAGAAGTTGGTGCACGAATTGAGAGCAGAGAATTCTGGTATGAGTAGTCGGTTGCAAGGAGTTTTGTAGGACAACTTAGAGCTGAAGTGGCAAGTTAAAGAGTCGACTGAGCGTTTGAAGAAGACAGAAAATGATCTGGATAGCAGAATTCAGCATTTCAAGAAGATTAGCATGGCAGCAGAGACATCAAGCAAAACCACCAGGACAACTAAGAAGCTTTTGGCTAAGACTGAAACCGAACTTGATGCTTGTCAAGAGATGTGGAGTGAGGTCCAAGTCAAAAACGAGGAATTAAACAAAGAGCTGAAAAAGGCGAAAGAAAAAGGAAAACATTTCTTCAACAAGTGGAAAGAATCCCAAAAGGAGATTGAAGAGCTCAAATTACAAGCTGGAATCAAGAAGGTGAGACATGAAGGTAGCAACGCTGGAGAGCAGATTGCAGCGCTGAACCAAGAGATTGCAAAGAGAAACAGGTTAATCAAAGGGCTAATCACGCGACCGGCACATCCTGACACTTTGAATCTTCTGGAAGAAATGGAGGCTAGTCTGTTTGGGGTAGAATTGTAGTTGTTGTGTATCTGCTCTGTTCTTTTTTTTGTGGTTACCATCAGGATTGTTGAGGGAATCACCGTTGGTTACAATTGACTTTGTATGAATTCTTCCATCTTGATAATAGAATGTTTGATTCAGATATTTGTGCCTTGGTGGTTTTTATTTGGATTGTGGCTTGTATCCTTGGTTTAATTCTGCGGTATTGCTGGGTTCGGATTTATTTTCCGATGAGGTGTCCAATCTCTGGCCCAGTTTCAAAGATTGGAATCGAAGGATATACCTTGGAAATGTTTAAATATGTTTGTTTGCATCTTTGCATTCGCATTTGCATAATCATAATCATTTTTGCATAGCAGGTTTTCTTGGGTTCTCTGGTTTTCTTATGCTCTCTTTTTTTCCGTCAGGATTGATCAACCAACTCATCGGTATTCTACCAGGCTTAATCAAAGCAGAGTGATGGACAAAGTTCAGGCAGATATGGCAGCTATGCAAGCTCGCATCGATCGATTCATGGAGATGATGCAGGGTGTGGTGCAAAGTCAGAATGAATTCAGAACTCTGGTTCAGCCTTTGGTGTCGCAGGTTGATGAAAATGGCATCTTACACGGTAGTTTTCTTAATCGTGTTATTCCTCCGGGCGGAGGTGGTGCTGGTATCAACATTCCTATCACCGGTGCTGGTGGACAGGGTGGTATTCCTTCAGTGGTTGGAGAGGGAAGTACTGTTCGAGCTATCCATGGCCCTCGTATTGATGATCAACAGGATGATGTTTTTTCAGTCAGAAGCTTGGATGCTGGCCTACCTGTGGTCAGTGATGAAAGGATCCGTTTAATTGAGGCTCAATTGAAGGGGGTTGTGAAACAGGATGATCTGGGAATAGATTTGGACGACCTAGGGTTGGTCCCTGATATTGTCATTCCACACAAGATTCAGATTTCTACAAGGGAGAAGTATAATGGTTCTACCTGCCCGAGAACTCATATAAAAGCTTATACCAGGAAGATGGCTGCTCACGCCAAAGATGAAAAGTTAATGATGCACTTTTTCCAAGACAGCCTATCCGGCGCGTCTTTGGAATCGTATATGGCGCTGGAGAGTAGAGATGTTCGTACTTGGAGAGAGTTAGCTGCAGCTTTTATCAAGCATTACCAGTATAACATAGACAAGGCTCCCAAAAGAACTCAGCTGTTGAGCATGTCCCAAAAGAGTGATGAAAGTTTCAAAGAATACACGCAAAGGTGGCGTGAATTGGCGGCTAGGGTACAGCCACCAATGCTGGAAAAAGAGATGTTGGACATGTTCATGGACACACTGCCTAAGCACTATTATGAGAAGCTTTTGCCTTGTTCTCTAGGCAAGTTTGCAGATGTGATTGCTATCGGACAGAAGGTAGAGGTTGGAATTAAGGCTGGAAAAATTTCTAGTGGTGACGGATCGTCCTCCGGACATGGCAAGAAGCCGTTTGATGGTTATAAGAAGAAAGGAGAGGCCAACGCTGTATCATCTCACAAGGGAAAAGGGAAACAGTGTCAGGGCAATAGTCAACAAGTAGCATCGGTAACTATCCCAGCAACGGTACTCCTCCACAGCAACAGAGAAATAATGCTAATCAGAATAGGCAGCAGGGTCAGTATCAGAACAGACAAAGAAATGCAAAAAGGCATTTTGATCAACCCCTAATGTCGTATGCATATTTGTTGCAACATTTGCTGCAATTGCGTGTAGTTGAGCTCCGCACCCTGGCTCCACCAACAGGGGAACTCCCACGAGGCTATGACGCTAACGCACACTGCGATTTTCATTCTGGTGCTCCGGGGCACACTGTGGAGAAGTGTAGGGCGTTTCATCACAAGGTGCAAGACCTTGTAGACTCCAAGGCTATCAATTTCTCGAATGTTGGGCCAAATGTTATTCAAAACCCTATGGCTGATCACAATGGGCTGAAGGTGAATGCGATAATTGAAGAAGGTGAAGCTTTGAGTTTAATCATGGATGTTGAGGAGCTGAAGACTCCGTTGGCTGTGGTTAAAAATAGGTTATTGAAAGGTGGCATCTATCCGGGTTGTGATGAGAACTGCTCAGATTGTTTGACAAAGGTTAATGGTTGTGATTCATTGAAGATGGGTATTCACAGTATGATTGATGAGGGTTGTTTACAGTTTGACAGAGGTAATTAGCAAGAAGAGGTTGTTAGTGAGAAGGTTGCTACTATCACCATTCCGTTCAAAACAATTACTATTTCTGGTCCAGCAAGGCCACCTCCAGTCATTATCACAAGGGCTGGACCCATTCTGTATGAAAGTTCTAAGGCTATTCCTTGGAATTACGGTGCAGAGGTGTTTGTCAATGGACAAAGGCAGGAATTAATGAATACTTCACCAGTAAGTTCTAGTTCAGAAGTTAAAGTTGAGACTGATGCTATAACGAGAAGTGGTAGAGTGCTTACTCCTGTTAATGATCAACCCAGTACTTCTAGACAAGATAGGGGAAAACAGGCATTGGATGGTTCTATTCAGACTCCAGTGGTTATTGATTCTACAATAAAGCCTGTTGATGATGCTTTTTCTGAAAATGTTGAGGAATTTATGAGACTCATCCGGAGAAGTGATTATAAGATCGTGGACCAGTTACATCAGACCCCGTCCAAGATCTCTATTCTGTCTTTGCTCTTGTGTTCTGAGGCTCACAGGAATGCTCTTCTGAAAGTCTTGAATGCAGCTTATGTTCCTCAAGAAATATCTGTCAATCAGCTGGAAGGGGTTGTAGCACATGTGAACGCTGGCAATGGCTTGGGATTCACAGATCTTGACTTGACTACCGCTGGCAGGAATCATAACAATGCCCTGCATATTTCGATTGAGTGTCGTGGTTCACTGATGTCACATGTATTGGTTGATACCGGATCATCGTTGAATGTATTGCCCAAGAAAGCGTTAATGAAGTTGGATACCCGGGGACTTATTTGTACAACAAGTGACTTGGTGGTGCGAGCTTTTGATGGCTCAAAGAGATCTGTCTTTGGTGAGATTACGCTTCCGATCAAGGTTGGACCGGAAATCTTTGATGCAACATTTTATATAATGGATATTCAGCCAGCGTACAGCTGTTTATTGGGTCGTCCTTGGATCCATGGTGCAGGCGCTGTAATCTCCACTTTGCATCAAAAACTAAAATACATGTTTGATGGTCATGTCGTGACAGTGTGCGGAGAAGAAGACATAATGATCAGTCAGTTGTCAACCTTCAAATACGTGGAGGTGGATGGTGAAATCCATGAGACGTTGTGTCAGGGGTTTGAGAAGGTGAAGGTTTCTGAAGAGGTTGTCCAGTCTGAAGCTATAGAGCAGTCTGCAGTGGCAAATCAACCTGAGGTTTCTATGTCTTCGTTTAAAGACGCCAAGGCTGTGGTTGAAGCTGGTAGCTCACAAAGGTGGGGCCAGGTGGTTGAAGTCCAGGAAAAGAGGGATACTTATGGATTGGGGTACAAGCCATCCAGGAGAGATGGGGATCCTCCCAAATTCTATGGCTTAGTCCGTTTCACTAGTGCCGGTGTTTTCTTCGACAGGGTCAATGCCATTGAGGAAGAAGGGGACAGCGATTGTGACATGGATAGTTGGATCCGTCCTTGCGTCCCAGGAGAAAGCCTGTGCAACTGGTCTTCCGAGAAAGTCATTTAAGTGACAGGCTTCGAGTAATTGCTTTGTTTTCCTATTATGTTAATCCTGCGTTCTGCCCAAGACGTAGTGATTTTATTTGTAGGGCTTTTAACTGTTGCATGTTTTGCTTTATCATCCATAAAGAACTTTTCACACTCAAATATTTTGATCTCTGTCTTTCTGTTTTTATTTTTATGCATTAAAAACCCACATCAAAATGGAAATGTGTTTCTTTGTTGCATACATAATAAAAGATACCTCATCAATCATGCAGGTCTTTTTGTTCAGATGACACCGATCATGACTCAGCTATAGCTCGGTATGACTTTGACAATCCAATCTATCAGGCTAAAGAAGAGACTGACGAAGATTGTGAACTGCCCGAAGAGTTGGCCAGATTGTTGAAACAAGAGGAGAGAGTCATCCTACCTCATCAGGAGGAAGTTGAGATTGAGAATCTAGGAACCGAGGATGCCAGAAAGGAAGTAAGACTAGGGGCTGCATTGGAAGACAATGTCAAGGGAAGATTGATTGAAATGCTCTGAGAGTATGTGGACATCTTCGCCTGGTCCTACCAAGACATGCCTGGGCTCGATACTGATATTGTTGTACACCGGCTACCACTTAAAGAAGGTTGTGCTCCGGTCAAGCAAAAGTTGAGAAGAACTAAACCGGAGATATCTGTCAAGATCAAGGAAGAGGTTCAGAAGCAGCTAGATTCCGGTTTTCTTGCCGTGACAAATTATCCTCCATGTGTTGCTAACATCGTGCCTGTACCTAAGAAGGATGGGAAGGTCAGGATGTGTGTTGATTACAGGGATTTGAATAGAGCAAGCCCAAAGGATGATTTCCCGCTCCCTCACATTGATGTGTTAGTTGACAACACTACTCAGTATTATGTGTTTTCCTTGATGGATGGCTTCTCTGGGTATAACCAAATCAAGATGGCCCCAGAGGACATGGAGAAAACAACATTCATAACACCGTGGGGAACTTTTTGCTACAAAGTGATGCCCTTTGGATTAAAAAATGCAGGGGCAACATACCAGCGAGCGATGGTGACTCTCTTTCATGATATGTTGATGACATGATTGCGAAGTCACAGACGAAAGAAGAACATTTGGTAAATCTTCATAAGTTATTTGAAAGGTTAAGAAAGTTTAGACTGAGGTTGAATCCAAACAAGTGCACCTTCGGGGTGAGATCAGGAAAATTGCTGGGGTTTGTTGTTAGTGAAAAGGGTATCGAGGTTGATCCTGCAAAGGTAAGAGCCATACAAGAAATGCCTGTGCCGAAAACAGAAAAAGAGGTTTGTGGTTTCTTGGGGAGATTAAACTACATTTCTAGGTTCATCTTGCATCTCACAGCCACGTGTGAACCAATCTTCAAGTTGCTAAGAAAAGATCAAGCGGTCAGGTGGAATGAAAATTGTCAAAAGGCGTTTGAAAAGATTAAAGAATATTTGCAGGAACCTCCGGTCCTTGTGCCAGGAAGACTTTTGACTATGTATCTCACGGTTCTTGAGAATTCAATGGGTTGTGTGCTCGGTCAACAAGACGAGTCAGGTAGAAAAGAGCACGCCATCTACTACTTGAGTAAAAAGTTTACTGATTGCGAGTCAAGGTACTCAATGCTGGAGAAAACATGCTGTGCACTCGCTTGGGCCGCTAAGCGTTTGAGGCAGTATATGTTAAACCATACAACCCTATTGATTTCGAAGATGGATCCGATCAAGTATGTGTTTGAGAAGCAAGCACTTTCTGGTAGAATAGCCCGTTGGCAGATGGTTTTGACAGAATATGATATTCAGTATGTTTCCCAAAAAGCCATCAAGGGAAGTGTTTTGTCAGAATATCTTGCTGAATAGCCAATTGAGGATTATTAACCGATGAAGTTTGAATTTCCGGACGAGCATATCATGTATCTGAAGATGAAGGATTGTGAAGAGCCTTTGCCTGATGAAGGACCTGAGATTGGATCTCAGTGGAAGATGATTTTTGATAGAGCTGTTAATTCATATGGTAACGGAATCGGGGCAATCATTACGACTCCACAGGGTTCTCATATACCCTTTACTACCCGATTAGCGTTCATATGCACCAACAATGAGGCAGAGTATGAAGCATGCATCATGGGGTTAGAAGAAGCAATTGATTTGAGAATCAAGAACCTCGATGTTTATGGTGATTCTGCGTTGGTGGTTAATCAGATTACAGGTGAATGGGAGACTCGTCAAGCGAATCTTATTCCATATAACAACTATGCCAGAAGGTTGTTACCTTTCTTTGACAGAGTAGACTTCCATCACATTCCCCGGATAGAGAATCAGATGGCCGATGCCTTGGCCACGTTGTCATCAATGTATCGGGTGAATCTTTGGAATGAAGCTCCTTCAATCAGAATCATGCGCTTGGACAGGCCTACTTTTGTGTTTGCAGTTGAAGGGGTATCAGATGGCAAGCCTTGGTATCATGACATCAAGGTCTTCTTGAAGAGTCAGGAATACCCAGCTGGGGCATCTTCCAAGGATAAAAAGACATTGCGGAGGTTATCAGGAAACTTCTTTTTGAACAAAGACGATGTGTTGTACAAGAGAAACTTTGACATGGTCTTGCTACATTGTGTTGATGAACACGAGGCAGGCCTATTAATGGAAGAGGTTCACGAAGGTTCCTTCGGTACTCATGCCAATGGGCATGCTATGGCAAGAAAATTGTTGAGAGTCGGGTATTATTGGATGACTATGGAGTCTGATTGTTTCAAATACGCCCGGAAATGTCATAAATGCCAGATTTATGCTGACATGGTGCACGTACCACCACTCCTCTGAATGTTTTGTCGTCACCGTGGCCTTTTTCCATGTGGGGCATTGACATTATTGGAAAGATTGAGCCGACTGCTTAGAATGGACATCGCTTTATCCTGGTGGCTATTGATTATTTCACGAAGTGGGTAGAAGCAGCATCGTATGCCAACGTTACCAGACAGGTAGTGGCCCGATTTATTAAGAAGGACATCATCTGCCGGTATGGAGTCCCAGAGAGAATCATTAATGAAAATGGTTCAAATTTGAACAATATGATGATGAAGGAGCTATGCCAGAGCTTTAAGATCGAACATCACAATTCTTCTCCTTACCACCCGAAAATGAATGGGGCTGTTGAAGCGGCAAATAAGAACATTAAGAAGATTGTGCAGAAGATGGTAGTGACATACAAAGACTGGCATGAGATGTTGCCTTACGCTTTGCACGGTTATCGTACTTCGGTACGCACATCAACTAGGGCAACTCCTTTCTCACTGGTGTATGGTATGGAAGCAGTCCTGCCATTAGAAGTTGATATTCCTTCTTTGAGAATTCTGACAGACGTGAAGCTTGATGAGGCTGAGTGGGTGCGTTCTCGGCTGAATGAACTGAACCTCATTGAAGGGAAGAGATTGAAAGCCATTGCGAATAGCCGGTTGTATCAGAGCAGGATGAGGAAAGCCTTTGATCAGAAAGTGCATCCTTAGTGTTTTCAAGCTGGTGAATTAGTTCTGAAAAGGATCATTCCTCCTCAAACAGATCACAGGGGCAAGTGGACTCCAAATTACGAAGGGCCATATGTAGTAAGACAGGTTTTCTCCGGTGGAGCCTTATTACTCTCAACTATGGATGGCGAAGATTTTACGTCCCCTGTGAACGCGGATGTAGTCAAAAAATACTTTGCATAAAAGAGACCCGCTGAACATAAAAAGAAGGTTCAGGCAAAAATGGGGCATCCTGGCGAACCATAAAAAGAAAAGGTTAGGGCAAAAATTAGGGATAAAAAGAAAAGAAATAAACCCGCAAGGTTGAAAACCTGAAAAGGCAACTTTGGCAAAAATGGGTATCCCGGTGGATTGAAAACCCGAAAAGGGCGATCCAGGCAAAAGTTAGGGATTTAAAAGCAAAGACTACGATCCGCGTTCGATCTGTGATCACTGTTCACGCTTGGAAAATTCAAAGGAAAGGAATCAGTCCAGTCAGTCATCTTCAAAGGCCAAAGTATCTGCGGATAAACAAGTCATATGGGTTATAGCTGAGTCGAGTCATGGTGGATGTCTGTTCCCCACATTGCCGACATGTGTATTTTCTTTTGCTTTTTGCGCAATTACCTCTTTTCAGGAATTGCTTCCAGATGTAAATGCCTATTTACAGGCCAATTCATTCAATAAAGTTTGCATTTCAGTCAAGGAGCTTTTGTTTTTGTTTTACCTGTTTTGTTTGTGAAAATGTCCGATATTTTTGATAAACATTACATGCTAAATGTTGAGCTTTATTAAACAAGTTGGAAAACAGTGGCAATTGCTTAGGTGACAGTCACTATGATGATAATCAAAGTAATCATTGTTGCATGTAGACCTTTTTGTTGGTTTTGCAGGATGACAGGTGTACCTCCCCAGTAGAGCTCTCCCCAACTTGGAAGTCTGATCGTCCTCAGCAGTTTATCACTCTTCCCCATCAGAGTATCAAGGATCGTCTTCCTCAACAAAAGTATAAAGAAGTAGTTCCCCGAGCGGAGTCGTTGAGGATCGTCCCCCTCAGCAGGATATAAGAGGTTTTTTCCCCAGCCAGAGTTGTGGTTTGGCTCACCTTTCTTCAGCAAGTGATGTCTCCCCATGGAGTATGGGGCAGTTGTTTTTTCCCCAGCTAGTCAGGAAGCATGTGTTATCCCCTAGCAGGGTGGATGTTGACAACTACTTTCTCTCCCAAGCGGAGTCGTTGAGGATCATCTTTCTCAGCAGAGTACAGAGGATTGTATACCAGCCAAAGTTGTGTTTGGATTACTATTCTCCATCAAGTATTCAGAGGTTGATTGCTCTAAGGTGGATGTTATCGTATCTCCCGCAGGAGATTTGTGGACAAAGAAGTTATTATCCCCACAGAGTCCTGGTATCCAATTTCCTCAGTTGGTCAGAAAGTATAGTCTCAGCGACAATGGTTTGATCGAATCCCCAGTAGGGTGAGGGTAAAGTTACTTCCCTAGCAGCAGATTAAGCTCATATCCCCAAGCAGAGTCTGGTGGTGAGTGGTATCCCCAGCAGGTCTTAAGTCCAATCGTTTTGGCAGGCGTCAAATCCAAGTTCTGAAACAGTTGTTCATCCCTAGCGGAGGAGTTTCCATCTTCAGTATTCATCTCCCTCCCCGGCTGAGTGGGTATTCTCTCGGAGTTTTGTCAATCTCCAGCAGAGTTGTTGATCTTGATATTCCCCAACAGAGTGGGTATTCGCTCGGAGTTTCGTGATTGTGATCTTCCCTAGAAGGGTGGAGTTTTCCTCAACTTGTTTTTTGGTTTGATGAAGATTTATTTTGTCATCCCCGGTGGAGTTTTCCTTTGCCTTCAGCATTTATTTTGTTGAGGCGCCTCCTTTGCATTGCATAAGCATTTGTTTTGCATGGCATCCTCCCAAATGCGTAGCATTTCCACTTCGTGTGGAGCATTACGGCAAAATTCAAACATATGCATCTGAAGCATAAGCCAGGTTTGGGGTTTTCCTTCGTCAGGAAAACCGGATTTCAGGGAGATATCTTTTGACTTTATTCCGCAGGTGTTGAGTTAAGCAATATTTGACAGTTCCCCGACAGAGTGTTTTGCCAGGATTGTTTATCCTTGATTTCATTTTTACCCCTTCGTCCAGGTGGTCCTTTCGTTTATTCCCTCAAAGGTTTTTACCGTCAGACACTCGTCCGTGTTTCCCTCAGCACCCGTCCGTGTTTGAACCTTTGATTTCAATACCCGTCTGTATTGACCTTTTGATGACACTCGTCTGTGTCGCCTTCCATTCCCCAGCGGGATTAATTCCCGATAAAGTTGCTTTACAACCTTTTCAGTACCCGTCCGTATTGAATCCTTTTACACCCGTCCGTGTACCTTTTTCAGTACCCGTCCGTATTGAAATCCTTTTACACCCGTCCGTGTACCTTTTCAGTACCTGTCCGTATTGAATTTTTTACACCCGTCCGTGTACCTTTTCAGTACCCGTCCGTATTGAAACCTTTTACACCCGTCCGTGTAACCTTTTCAGTACCCGTCCGTATTAAAAACCTTTTACACCCGTCCGTGTACCCTTTTCAGTACCCGTCCGTATTGAAAACCTTTTACACTCGTCCGTGTACCTTTTCAGTACCCGTTCGTATTGAATCCTTTTACACCCGTCCGTGTACCTTTTCAGTACCCGTCCGTATTGAATCCTTTTACACTCGTCCGTGTACCTTTTCAGTACCCGTCTGTATTGAATCCTTTTACACCCGTCCGTGTACCTTTTCAGTACCCGTCCGTATTGAATATTTTACACCCGTCCGTGTACCTTTTCAGTGCCCGTCCGTATTGAATTTTTTACACCCGTCCGTGTACCTTTTCGATGCCCGTCCGTATTGAAACCCTTTTACACCCGCCCGTGTACCTTTTCCGATACCCGTCCGTATCTAATATCCTTGATTCCTTGACACCCGTCAGTGTTTATCCCCAGCATAGCTAACACTCATTTGTGATTATTTCAAGACTTTTCAATACATTATTTGTATTGGTTTCCAACACTTGTCCGTGTTATGACAGTGCAGCAATTATTGCTTGTTCCCTAGTGGAGTCGTCCCTCCTTTGAGGATTACAAATTTCAGGTTTCTTTTGGTATTAAATCTCCATGAATCCTTTGAATGCATGACAGTCGTTGATATCATACCTTCAGGACCAAGTTGATTGAATAGGGGCAGCTGTAACACTCCAAAATTTGCCTTGTTGTTTTAGCTAACTGGTTTATGTTTCTTTGCATTTCTTGCATTAGCATTTGTGCATAGCATGGTTCTTGGCATGGGATCAAGGTACTTGGCCCATATTCTCAAGTCTCAAGCCTCAGGGTGGTTAGAGGTGTTCATCATATCTTCATAAGATCAAGATTGGCAAAGGATTTCAAGTGAATCTTTCTCTCCTAATCAGAGGGACCAGTTAGGGTTTTTGACTCAAAGGACTACTTAGAGGGCTTGGTGTGTTCAAGCATGGTGTCATGAGGTCTTTATGCTCATAAGTGTTCATGGAGGGAGACCTGGCTAATGGTTCATGGTGAAGAATGTTCAGTGGATCAGTTGTTTGTGAACCAAGAAAAGTCAACTGTAAAGGAGAAAGTCAACTGTGGAATTTTGAGATTCTTTTCATGGTTTTCAAGGTCTCACATCCTCATATGGTCTTCAAGGGTCAAGTTTCATATCATTCTTCAAGAATCAAGAGTTTGTGCAAAAGTTACTAAATTTGGAAAATGACCTATAATGAGAACTTTCCATTTTTGGCAATTTTTCCATCACATTCAACTTGACTTTTCATCATCAAGGAAGCTTCAAATCAATTTTCCTCAAACATAAAAGTTGAAGATCTCTCTCTCCCATTTCCAAAAAGTACTAGTTTGTCTCCATATCATTTGTAGAACTCAAGTTATGGTCAAAACAATGCAAGGTGCATTTCATGGATTTCTTATATGTCAAATTTTCCACCATTTGAATTTTCACTCAAAAGGACTTGTAATGTTCCCAATTGCTTCATGCCACATTACAACATCAAAATACAAGTCAAGAGGATCATTTTTGGCCTTTGAATCAATTCATTCCATGACTTATTTTTCACTTATTCAACAAAGTTCAAAATTGCAAATGGATCAAAAACTCACCAACCAAGTCATTGCAAGGCCCAAGTACAATTCAGGTGTGGTTAGCAAGTGGAATGCAAGTGAATCATGCTGATTTCATTGAGCTTGCACGTGTGGATTAGTGGTGGTAACCTAAAGTGCAAAATTGCAAATTCATCCAAATCTCATTAACCAAAGGTTTAATCACTTGCTAATCACAATCAGTGGACTAATGGAGAGTATATAAGCTTACTCATGCCTCCAAAATTAGGTCTTGCATTCATTTTGGCTCAGAATCCATTTTTCACTCCACACTTTCTCTTCTTCGATTCTCCCTCTCCATAAGGCTTTCTTGAGTTTTCTTTCCACATTCTTGATCAGTGAAGAGAGTAGAACAAGAATCAACCATCATTTTGAGCTGAGAGCAAGGTTTTCACCAAGTTCAGTTCAAGAGGATCCAAGTTCTAACCTCAAGATCTAGCACGATTCCAAGCTCTAGTTGCATTTATTTTGCAATTAGAGGTTCCAAGGAGTAGATCTGCAACTTCCAGAGGGTTTTCTTGGTGTATTTCAAGTTCTACAAGGTCCAGGTTGGTGAACTTTTCATGCTCTTAGAACTTGAATTTTAAGTGTGCATAATGATCTATGAGGTTCACTGAGTATGCTGATGTGTTTTGTTTGAATTTTGGACGTGTATCATGAGAGTATTTGATGATTTAAGTTTTGGATCCAAACTTTCTTTCGTTCGATTTTCTTTGTGTGTTGCTTGTTTGTTGAAATGAGTTTGATATTTGTGATCCTCATGAAAATCTAGTTCGAATGGTATACTCATGTGTCATTTCTGGAGCAATATATGTTGCAGCTCACCGGAGAGGGTGACCGGAGCCCTAGCTCCAGCGACTGGTTTTATTTTCCGGCCAGCCAAGGTTTTGTGAAGAAGACACAATCTCAGCCGTTCGTGTGTTTGATCCAGTGGTCCACGCTTTGCCACGTTTTTTTATTTTCTGTTTTATTTTATGGGTTACATGTGTGCCAGCTTATGTTTATTACCATGTACCACAGATCTAGACCTCACATCTTGCTTACTTTTTGAATTGGTTGACTGATGCCATGCGTTTGATTAATCATGTGGATGAGATTTAGCCAACACATTAAAATATGCATGTGCTGCTCACGTGTTAGTTTTTTAATTCCTGAGTGCTTTGGTGTGCGCGTGTTTATTTTGTTATGGTGTGCGTGTGAATCATGGCCCTAGATCTTGTGTACTGATTGCTTTTGTTGACCCACTGTGAAGCGCTGGATTAATCTGATGGTGTGTGTGTGTCTTCAATGTTGACTGGGTTCTATGTATTCCTCTTTGACTTGCGCTGATGGACCTTTTGTTATGGGCTTGCTTTTCACACCCCTCCTTTTGGGCCCTTTGATTGTTTTCAACGTATTTGTGTTGCTGCTTGCACCCCCATGCCTATTTTCATTATTGTATTTTATTCAATTGTTGCATTTCATTTTTAATTTTTTAAAAATAGTTTTATTCATCCAAAAATCCCAAAAAAAATCATGAAGCATGTTTAGAGTTTTATAAAATTTTATTTTCCTTTTTTATTTTATTTGTGGCATCTGAATTAATTAATTGTTTAATTTCTTTGTGGTTTGTCTCATTTGTGCACACTTCTACTTGTAGAATTTATTTCTCATCATCTATACATGATCTTGAACTAATTCTTTTTGTATTGTTTCACCAGCATGTTGAAGTGCATAAAAACATTTTTGCTTCATTTTTTAAACTTTTTCATATTGCATTTTGGTCCTTTTCTTTTGCATATTAGTGCATAATTCCTTTGTGAATTTGCATGATTGATTGAAGGCTTTATCTTGTGAATTTTTGTATGAATTTTTGACATGATGTTTGCTTCTGGTTGAGGTGTTTTGAGAATTAATTTGGTAATCTCTGAAGTTGATTTGCCAATTGTTTGATTGCTCTTTGTTTGAGGTTTCCTTTATGCATATCTTTGATCATGTTTGGTTACTTGTTTGAGAAGGCACTTGTGCCATTGTTTGGGATTGCTTCTTTGACTTCATGAGCCATGTTTGAATCATTATAAGTCATATGATTGTCATTATAGGTCATTGGTATGAGGTTGTTGCATATTTTGTGCACATGTTCAATGTTTGATTTACATGCCTCTTTTTGACTTATTTTCTCACTTCTTCTCATCTATGCCTCTTCTTGGTTTGTGTTTGGTTTGTGTATGCCATGCCATATCACTTATTTGCATCTGCTTTGATGTATGTTTCTGACCTTGAAGCTTTGTATTCATTTCATATGTTATTCATGTTGCATCTCGCACATTTTAACATGTTGCATTTACATTCTTTCTTCTCCTTCTTCTAATGAATCTTAATGTTGGATACTTGCTTGTATGCCTTGAGTGACACTTGTATAGCATGTTTAGGCACATGCTTAGGTCATCCACATTCTGACTTGGATTTTATTTGAAGCATTCTTGCATGATCACCTTGCATATCCACTCATTCTTCTTCTATTCCTTCTTTGATGACTTTCTTGGATATTTTGCCACTTGTTTGCATTCTCTTTGCTTGAGTTTGTTTGGTAAACATTATGGGTCACCCTTAAGGTGTTCATTCTGACTTGGATGAGTTTAATTTGGTTTATAACCATTTCTCTTTGGGTTGTACCTTGTTGAGTTTCATTTGTACTATTGTTGCTTATGTTTGTTTTTGCTAACCATGTAGGGGCTAATGGTAAGTGAATGGGATGTGGATGGTCATCCATATTCTAACTTCTCCTATCTCTTTTAAGCTTTCATACTTGTGTTTGCCTTAGCATTTAAGATGCTTTTCCCCTCTCTTTCACTCTTTTCATCCCTTGAGTCTCAAGACTTGATTTAGTCTTGGATTCTTTTCCCCTTAGAGCTACCTAGTCCAACTTAATTTCTGATTAAGCTTGGAGTAGGATTAGCATTAGGTTTTAGGTAGTCGTTCCTCCTAAGCCTCACTAACCATAGGACATCCATGCATGATAACATTAGGACTCTTAGTTTCCCTTTAGAGTTTCCTTTGTGTCGTCTCTCTTCTCATCTCAAAACTTCTTCAAAATACGTAATAAAGGTTAACGTGTATTGCGCTTGAGCCTTCTATGTGGGAAGTAGGGAATGAGGGGCTTCCTCTCATTCTCCTAGGATACCTAGTGTACGTCCTGTTGGGGACGATGCGCGAAGTATTCGTTCCTATACTTAAGACTTGGGTTCAATGCGAGTTACGAAACAACTTAGGGTTAATAGCTATTTTGCCCCCTACCATATAGACGCTTTTTGAAAAACCCCCCTATAAAAAAAAACTTGTAAAATATACCCTAACATTTGAAGATTCTCTCAATTTTGACCTTCATGACATCCAGTCACCAAAAAAGCTGATGTGGCAGCGTTTTTTTATTTTTTATTTTTGATGTGGAAGGCCATGTGGCTTTTTAATTTTATTTTTGTTTTATTTAAATGCCACGTTGGCATTTTGTTTTTCATTTATTTTTGGTTTATTTTTAAAAACATGTTAAATGTTCAAAATGTGTTGTAGATAGGAGTAGAACTCATGACCTCTCATCACAAAGTATCACTCATTACCACTAGGCCATGTTGTGTTTTGTGACATTGTTTGCAACTATAATATACATAATACATAATTAACTAGTTAAAAATTTTTACTAAACTAAAATCTTTTAAATCATTTTTATTAAACTATTTAATTTTTTTTTCTTAATATACTGTAACTATTAATAATATAGTTAAAATGTTAAAAAATAATTATTATTTATTTTAAAAATGTTAAAAATTAGGTTAGTTTAAAATTGTTTTAAAATGTTTTAGTATATTAATTTAGTAATAAAATGTTAATATAAGCTACAGTAAATTAAATTAAATAGGTAAATGAATATTTTAATATAAGCTACAGTAAATTAAATTAAATAGGTAAATGAATATTTTAATATAAGTTACAGTAAATTAAATTAAATAGGTAAATGAATATTTTAATATAAGCTATAGTAAATTAAATTAAATAGGTAATTATTATTAAAAATTAAATTAAAATATATTTACGTTATTACTATTAAAAATTAAAATATATTTAAATTAAGCTACAGTATATTTACGTTATTACTATTAAAAATTAAATTAAAATATTCATTTATCTATTTAATTTAATTTACTGTAGCTTATATTAAAATATTCATTTACCTATTTAATTTGCTTTACTGTAGCTTATATTAAAATATTCATTTACCTATTTAATTTAAATTACTGTAGCTTATATTAAAATATTTAGTTACCTATTTAAATAATTTACTGTAGCTTATATTAAAATATTTATTTACTTATTTAATTGAATTTATTGTAGTTTATATTAAAATATTAATTTACGTTAATATTAATATTAATTTACTGTAGCTTATATTAAAATATTTATTTAACTCTTTAATTTAATTTACTGTAGCTTAATATTTATTTAATCTATTTAATCTAATTAAAATGTTTATTATTGTACCATATTAATATACTAAATTAATATATTAAATTAATATACTAAATTAACATAATAAATTAACATTTTATTACTAAATTAATATACTAAAACATTTTAAAACAATTTTAAACTAACCTAATTTTTAACATTTTTAAAATAAATAATAATTATTTTTAACATTTTAACTATATTATTAATAGTTACAGTATATTAAGACAAAAAATTAAATAGTTTAATAAAAATGATTTAATAGATTTTAGTTTAGTAAAAATTTTTAACTAGTTAATTATGTATTATGTATATTATAGTTGCAAACAATGGCACAAAACACAACATGGTCTGGTGGTAATGAGTGATGCTTTGTGATGAGAGGTCATGAGTTCTACTCCTATCTACAACACTTTTTGAACATTTAACATGTTTTTAAAAATAAACCAAAAATAAATGAAAAACAAAATGCCAACATGGCATTTAAATAAATCAAAAATAAAATTAAAAAGCCACATGGCCTTCCACGTCAAAAAAAAAAAAAAAACGCTGCCACATCAGTTTTTTTGGTGACTTAATGTCATGAAGGTCAAAATTGAGAGAATTTTCAAATGTTAGTGTATTTTTTGCAATTTTTTTTTTTATAGGGGGGTTTTTCAAAAAGCGCCTATATGGCAGGGGGCAAAATAGCTATTAACCCAACAACTTAAAAGACACTTCTGTCTAAAAAACACAAAACCAATTCAAATCTTTTGTCCTTCGGGATTGTTGGGTTTCAAACTCCTTTTTTTCAGAAAAGAGCCCGTCGCTCACGTAAAAAACACCTATCCATCCGTGGTCGTACCCACGAACTACATTAGCTCTGATTCCTCTCTCCCGTCCGAACTACGTTGACTCTGACTTTCCCATTGCCCTGATGGAGTACGTAGGCCTAGGACAACGATACCGTCCTATCGAGTCACTCCTTTTTTTTCTTTTCTTCTTCGTTTCTCCGTTCTTTCCGTTCTCGTTTCTTCTCCGGTCCAGTAGCAGTGGAGCTCCAGACGACGACACCCTTTGATGCAGACAACAAGCGTGGATCCCGTCGAGTACGATGGACGTGTTGGGTGCTAACACCTTCCCTTCGCGTAACCGACTCCCGTACCCGTTTCTCTTGGTCGTGAGACCATGTTCTTTCCCTCCTATCAGGTTTATGCAGTGTTCCCTTTCCCTCTCTAGGGATAAATACACATTGCTGGAGACTCTGTATTTTCTGCGCCACTCTCGCGTTTGTACCATTGGATGCGATACTTTCGGGAGCGACAATCCAGAAGGAAGCTATCGCCGCACTGCTTCTTTTATTTCTGGTGAAGGCTGGGACAAGTTATCTTCACCTTACCCCGAGTACCACTTGGACATTGTGAGGGAGTTCGATACGAATGCCTTGCCCTCCGATGGTGAGCATTTCAATTTCAAAACTTGGGTTTGGGGGGAGGAAATTAATTTCTTAAGGGATGCTATAAATACTTACCTTGGTAACCACCTTCAGCTGGTCGAGGATGAATTATGTGACTTTTATAGGATGATGGCTCGGCGTAGCTGGAGTGCCAAGCAATTAAGGGAAGTGTTATGTGTGAGGGGGCAGACATACCAGCTAAGCGCTAATGGAGCACCCCTCAAGTTTTTTAGGAGTGTGTTGACTACAGAAGCACAAATTGTGATGGCGGTTATTTTGCACAACCTTAAGCCACGTAGTCATACCTCCTCCATTCCTATGGAGACTGCTGCTTTTAATACTTGCATCCTTGACGACGAGAAGACCGTGGACATAGCACAAATCATTTCCAGTGAGCTTAAGAGGATAGTTGTGAGTGCTACACCGTTGGGTGATAGGGTGGCGTGTACCTTAACATATCCTGGACTTATCATGGCCTTGTGCAATAGGGCGCGTGTCACCCTTCCTACTCATGGGAATGTTAAATTGGTTGTGCTGGATGATAATTATATAACTCGTCATTGTTTGCAGGCACTGAATTTAGATGATGTTGTTCCTGTAGCTGCTGCTGCCCCTGCAGGGCGTGCTCGTGGTCCAAGTGTTGATGCCAATTAGGCAATGCACGAGGCTCACCAGCGAGCCTTCTTATTCATGCACAAATCGATGATGCAGCTGCAGCTCCAGATCCGGGAGCCACATATTGATCATTCTTTGAGGTCTCGAGCAGACCTCATGGCTTATGCGAGATGGCCTGAGGGCAGGCTTGGTTTTTCGGAGGGGGCAGGTGTTGATGATGACGATGATGATGATGGAGCGGGCGATGGAGCATCTAGCTCGAGTTCTTATTGATGATGGGTTTGATGTGTCTTTTTTTTTCTTGTATTTTGTATTTTGCTATGATTAGTATGTTTCTTTCATTATCTACTTTTGTTTAGGATTGTTGTATTCTCCATCCGGGTGGATGTTGATTTTGGATAATTGTTACAATATTTTTTGGTTATTAGTGAATTTTCCATCCGGGCGGATGATGTTCTATGTTTATCATTTTTGGTACAATTTTTGTTGTTGTTGTTTGTTCTCTATTTTAAGGTAATTAATGGATAAAGCAAGTTAATTTCTAGGTACAAAAGTGATGTGCTTCACCATACATTGATGGTGATGATAAATTTCTGAACTGATGCACAAAAGGTACTCTGTTTTGTGCGTTGTAGAATGTTAATACGAACATGAACTTTTTGCTTTACATAATTTTCAAGCTTTTCTTCATTTTGTATATTTGTTCATATTGGAATCAATTAGGACATAACCACAAATGTGAGTTCCCTCCATTGTTCACAAATTATTGAGGAATTTAAGTGGTTGTTGCATTACTCAAAATTTTTATGTTTAATCTTACTTTTTGTTTTCAAATTTTGGAAACTTGGAAATGATCAAGGCAATTTTTGAGTACTATGAGTAGAACCACTTTTCCAAAAATCACTTAAAGTAACCTTGTGAGTGTGTGATCATTAGAAACCTCTCTTGAGCCTAAAACGAGAAAATTTTGTATCCGTGAAGCATGAACCCGAACTTTAACCGCTTTGAAGAGCATTTTTTATTTAATTATTAGTATTGTTAAAGTTGGGGAGATTGGTTCATTGTGAAAAGAGAAGAAGAAATTGTGGGCAATGCATTCTCAATTGAAATCAAAAATAGATTGAAAAAGAAAGAAAAGGAAAAATAAATGAAAAATCAAAAGAGAAATAAAAATAAAATTGTAGAAATCCAAAGAAAAAGAGATAGAATGCATTGTGAGAATAATTTGAAAGTTTGAGCAAGATTGGTTGTTTAGAAAAGAAAATGCTCTTCATGAATTTTACCCTTTCTTGTTCAATGGCCGTGTACATATGACCTTTGTTTCTTAACCCCGACCAAGTTACAACCTATAAAAGTCCTTTTGTGACCTTTGTTTCCATTATTTTAATTAAAGTGTGAGATGATTGCATAAATTATTTTGGATGTGGCACAATTGCTTATGAGTGTATTTTGTCCCTTGTATATATTGAGCTTGGCTCATTTGAATAAATTAGGTGATTCCAGATTGAACATTTGTTTACTTATGATGAGTGCTTGTTATTTATGTTTAGAATTTAGTTCATATACATATTTTTATTCTGTCAGAGCTAAGCATTACTTGCAGGTGTATCAATTCGGTTAGAACCATTGATTTTTGTTTGTGTTCGCTTATCCGTTTTCCCTCTTGCTTCTAGTCTATTTTCCCTTTGTTTGAGGACAAACAAAGAAACAAGTTGGGGAGAGTTATTAGATACTAAATTGTGTTAATATTTAGTTTAGTTTTTAGCACCTCTTTGTGATCTTTATTTGATAATCAATGCTTTTCCCATTGTTTCCGGTTAATAACCATAGTATAGTTAATTACATTATTAGACTTATTTATTTAACTTTTGTGTTTTAATTGAAGGTTTTTACATGTAAAGGTGAAGCTTGGAGCAAGGAAGGCTCCCTAGAAGCAGTTTGTGAAGAAAATGATTTTTGAAGCATGCTTGGAGCCCGCTAAGCGCACTCCTAGCGCGAGGATGGAGCTAGTTACAGAGAGTAGCCCGCTTAGCGCGCTGTTAGGTCGGTTTGCAATAAATGAGACCGCGCTTAGCGCGGTGCAGCGCGCTCAGCTCACTCTGCGATCCTCTGCCCCCTTATAAATAGACTTTTCTGTATTTTTTTTGGGATCCTTGATATATTTCAGAGCAAAATACATTGGAAACACTGTAGCATTTCATTTTGGAAGATTGGAAGCATCATTCGTCGAGAGATCGTCATTGATGCTTGATATTCTTCTTCATCTTATTGTTTGTTTAGCTTCCATGACAATGGAGAGCTAATTTTCCTTTTGTGTCAAGGTTAGATGGTAGACAAACCTTTCTTTTGCATGTATATGTATTGATTCTAGCTTGTGAACTCTTGGATGATGAATGTATGATGAAAAACTTTGTTTCTATGGTTTATTCTTTGTGTTGGTTCATGATTGAGAAATGTGTTCTTACACTTTACATAGGTTTTTCATCCATCAATGCACATTGGCTAGAGATAGTAATGAGTGTTGATGTTCATAAATATCGAAATTGAATGTTGTCATTTTGATAGTTTGAGTGAGAGATCATCAAAGGATCAAAATGGTAAAACTCACAATAGGTGTTAGAGATAAACATGTTGGGAGGATATGTGATTACATTTACCGTCTAACCGAGTTCATTAGCTTTGTCGATTATATACGTGCAAAATGGTTTGTCGAACCCTAATCTTGACATGTTTTTACAAATCATTAAAACCAATCTTTTTACCATTCATTACTTAACTTAGAATGCAAGTTTTCCGACTAAAAACAACCAAAACCCTTGTTACTTTGAAGTTTAAAATGTATACAACTGTAGAACGGCTGCGATATCATCGAACAATTTCTGTGGAACGATAACAAAACCCTAACTCTATTTGTATTCCAACAATTATACAGAAACTTTTTCTCCAGTGGTCAAACCCACAACCATTAGGATTATTCTTACTCTTGCTATTACTCATAAGTGGCTCATCCAACAAATAGATGTGAATAATGCCTTTCTCAATGGCACTCTCCATGATGAAGTTTACATGATCCAACCAACTGGTTTTCTGCATTCTGATAAAAGTCTTGTCTGCAAGTTGAATAGGTCTATATATGGTCTTAAACAGGCCCCAAGGGCCTGGTATGAGAAGTTGGTTAAGGCACTGGTACAGTTTGGATTTATTTCTTCTAAATGTGATAGCTCTCTATTTGTGTATTCCAAACTTGATGTCACCCTATATGGTCTTGTTTACGTGGATGACATACGCATCACTGGTTCCAGCACAACTCTGATTCACACACTGATCAACAAACTTCATCAGGAATTTGCTTTAAAACAATTGGGGCAGCCTTGATATTTTTTGGGTATTGAACTAGAACACTGCAGTGATGGCTCATTATTCCTTACATAGTCAAAATACATTAAGGATTTGCTAGCTCATTCCTTGATGACAAATGCTAATGGTGCTCCTACACCAATGTTAAGTACCTGTCAGTTAAGCAAACATGGAACTAATCTCTTCTCTGATCCTCAACTCTACAGATCCATAGTTAGAGCTCTTCAGTATGTTACTTTGACTCGGCCAGATATTGTATTCAGTATCAACAAGGCCTGTCAGTTTATGTCCTGTCCTCTAGACACACATTGGTCTGTAGTCAGAAGGCTTTTGAGGTATCTTAGTCGTACTCTTACACATGGGCTGATGTTATCTCCTTCTGTTGCTACATCCAAGTTCTCACTTCGTGCATATAGTGATTCCGACTGGGTGAGTGATCCGGATGATAGAAGATCTACATCTGGTTCATGTTTATTCTTTGGACCAAACTTGGTCTCTTGGAGCTCAAAGAAACAGTCTCTTGTCGCTCGATCAAGTACAGAAGCGGAGTATCGTGCTCTAGCTCGCACCACTTCAGAAATGCTTTGGGTAGAGTCTCTCTTAACAGAACTTGGTATTCCCATTCATCCTCCTGTCTTGCTATGTGATAATCAGTGCGGTTCTACTTTCACATAATCCTATACTACACGCACGAACAAAACACATTGAGTTGGATATTCATTTTGTTCGTGAACGTGTCGTCGCTGGAAAACTCACCATCCAACATGTACCGGCAGCGTTTCAGATAGCGGATGCATGAATAACGTTGTGTTGCTTTTAAAGCCAAATAGGTCTATATAATCATTACGTTTTAAAAATTTATCAAACTCATAAAGAATGGTCATAATAGTATACAGTACAATACACTTTATTTGTCATTTTAATTATCACCATTCATTCTATACCAAATTTCTTTTTTAGCATCATTCATTTTCTATCACATCCATTACGTTAGTATGAATGCTAGTTGCTACAAAAAAAATTTGTGGTTTCTTATCACACCACTCATATTTCTTAGGCACCATCGAATATTCGTTTTTTCCCCCAATTTTTAGATGTCCACATCCGGACGCACCCTTTTTCTAAAATTTTTCAGTTTTTTTCGGATGTGCACATCCGGAAGAATTCCTGATCTGCAAATCCGGAAAAAATTAAAAGAATTGCATAAAATCATTTACTTTTAAATATAATTAAATTCAATAAAATTAAAATCCAACATAATTAAACTTAATATGATTTTTTCAATATAATTAAATCCAATTTAATTAAATCCAATATAATTAAAATTAATAAGATTAAAATTATTATGATTTTTTCAATATAATTAAATCCAATATAATTAAATTAATTTTAGAAGTAAATACCATATAATTTTTATTATAATTTAGAAGTAAATACCATATAATTTAGAAGTAAATACCATATAATTTTAAATACCAATATAATTAAATCCAATTTTAGAAGTAAATACCATATAATTTTAAATCCAATATAATTAATTTAATTTTTTCAATATAAAAAAAAAATTTAGAATTAAATACCATATTAATCATATTAATTATATTGAAAAAAAATTAATCATATTAAATATCATATTAATTTTAATTAATATAGATTTTAATTATATTGGATTTAATTATATTTAAAAATGATATTAGTTTTAATTATATTGAATTTTAATTAGATTGGATTTAATTATATTTAGAAGTAAATGATTTTATGGAATTCTTTTGATTATTTCCGGATTTGCAATTCAGGATTTCTTTCGGATGTGCACATCCGGAACATATCAACGTTTTTTAAAAATTTGGTGCGTCTGGACTTGCAAATCCGGAATCTGAGGGTAAAAATGAAATTTCTCGTGGTGCCTAAGAAACTTGGGTGGTGTATTAAGAAATCACCAAAAATATCCATTTTTCCACGGAAGTCATTGGTTTCTAAAAATAAAATTCTTTTATCATATTTACATGCATTAAGCAAATGAAAGTTTTTTATTTTATTTTAATTTTATGGGTAGATGAAAATGAAAAAAATAAATAATCCTTACAATTTAAAAAATTCAAAATGCTCTGTTTTTCAAAAAATTAATCATATAAACAAACTTTAACAAGACTTTTTTTTTTATAGGCAAAAATACACTATAGGATACTAAGGGGTATCCGAACCCGATTGCAAGAGCCAACTTAGGACGCGCCTTACAAAAAATCTAACGGCGATTTGGTCCAGTCATAATAATTACAAGTAAAATTAAGTTTTTTTCCAATCCATCTCCAAGCTAGAACGACTATGTTATGAACTATTGACTCAACACACCAAATTTCGTCAGTAAACAAGATACTATTCCCAATTCTCCATAAGCTCCAACAAATGACAAGTCACAGGCCAATTGCATTTTTTATGGCAACACCAGCCGCATACAACGAAAAGGTCAAACTTCTTAAATGATTAACCACGGATCCGTTCATAGGAACCATCACCCCTAACGAATCAATTACTTTCCTCCACACTAAATTGGAGTTGGGACAGTAAAATAAAAGATGGAGGATATTCTCTTCAACCTGAACACAGAAGGGGCAAACTTTATCGTGAGGAGATTCGATAATGTCGCGAGCACAAAGGTTGTCACGTGTTGGAAGGCGATTATGAATTAGAAGCCAACCAAAAACCATCGTCTTAACAGGGGAAGAAGCTTTCCATATAAGTGTAAAAGCTGTCACGTCGTCCGTTGAAATATAATCTGGCACAAGTTTCCTTTCTAGCAAGAACTCGTATGCAGAGTGAACAGAAAATTCTCCGTCCGACTTAAGGCTCCATGAAATACTGTCATAGGCATTCTTGCATAAATTATGCTCCTGCAGAAACAGATATAAGTCCTCCTCCTGCTGCCTTAAAACCAGGTTGCTGTCATCCAAGCTTCTATCAATTTTCCACTGCCAAAATTCAACATTCCACCTACCATTATTGTGCACTGAACTTCTCTTGTTGACAGCAGCGATGTACATATCCGGGAACAAGGTTTCCAAAGACTCGTTGCAGCACCAAGGTGACTTCCAAAAAGAAGTCTTTTGCCCATTTCCAATCACTGATTTCATATGACTAAAAATTGAATTGTACGTTACCAAAATCACAAGATAAAGCAACCATGTCGCGCCACCATAAGGAGGTTTTAACAGATCCACAGTCTACAGAACCACGAACCAGAGATAAAGAAAAATTGCCATATCTCGCCTGCAGAATTTCGGTCCAAATGTGATGCCTAGAGGTAATGAGTTTCCAAATCCATTTAGCTATTAGGGCTTCATTCAAGCATTGAATATTCATAATATCCAAACCCCCAACCTCCCTAGGTTTACAAATCGTGTTCCATGAAATCCAAGCTATGCCATCTTTTAATGGAGAACCATTCCACATAAAATTTCTTTGAAGAGATGTTAATATTTTAATAACCTTCTTCAGCATCCTATAGAAAGACATATAATGGATTGGTATGTTTGTTAAAACATATTTTATAAGTGTGATTCTACCACCCATCGATAACAACCGACTTTTCCAAGAGGCTACCCTGGCTTGGACCTTCTCTACCACCGGTTTCCAAAAGGAAATCAATTTACGATTCCCGCCAATCTGAATTCCAAGAAATGTGAAAGGACAATTTTGAATTTGACAGGATAAGAATCTTTCTGCCGCCTTTAGAAGCAATTCATCCACACCAATCCCAATGAGGCTGCTCTTATTGAAGTTAATTTCTAACCCTGACATTAATTGAAAGCCTCTCAGAATCACATTGAGAGCCCAAATATTGCTCCAAGTAGCTTCCCCGATTAAGACCGTGTCATCCGCGTATTTAAGTAGATTCAAAGTATTTTTATGATTAATCTTAAGCCCACGAAATATGCCAACTTCCTCAGCCTTTTTCATCATAGAAGCTAATCCTTCAGCAGCAATAACAAACAGATATGGAGATAGAGGGTCCCCCTGGCGGAGGCCACGAGAAACTTTGAAATCACTTGAAGGGCTGCCATTCACTAGAACAGACATGAAGCTGTTGAATGCAGTACCTTCGATCCAGCCCATAAACCTACTTCCAAAACCCATAATCTTCATAACCTGTCTAATATATGACCATTCAGTGCAATCTTACGCTTTTGCGATATTAACTTTAAGAAATAAACTCTTGAGTTTGCTTCTCTTTGAGTAATCAATCACCTCGTTCATAGATAACACTCTATCAAGTAAATTCCTCCCCGCAATGAAAGCAGTTTGAGATGGGGATATAATACCATTCAGAACTCTCTTTAGCCTGCCCGCCAAAAGTTTGGCGATCACCTTATAAACGCTACCCACAAGACAGATTGGTTTGTAATCATCAAGATTTATAGGATTTTCAATTTTTGGGATGAGGGCTAGAAAAGAAGAAGATAGTACCTTGGGCAGCTTAGCTTCAAAGAAAAACTCATTAATACAGGCAGTAAAGTCGTGTCCTATAAAATCCCAGCATTTCTGGAAAAACTCCAAGTTGAACCCGTGTGGTCCCGGGCATCTGTAATCTTTACACTGAAAAACTCCCTCTCTAATCTCAGTTTCCGTAAAGTCTTCTTCCAGAGAAATCCTCTCCATCTTAGTTAGACACTTAAAATGTTCAGGATTCACACGCAACAAAGTTTTATTGGTGGAGGTAAGCCTTTTTTCAAAATGATTTACAACTGCTACTTTCACACCTGCAACAACTTCAATAACCGATTCATCTACTGTCACCTTATGAATTGTGTTCATCAGATTACGGTGACGAATAACTGAATCAAAATAGCTTGTATACCTATCTCCATCTTCTATCCATCTAGTAGCAGCCTTCTGATGAAGTAAACTTTCTTTAATTCTTAAACATTTCCATAGCTCCTCTTCCGCTTTCTTATAATTCGTATCAGCCTGATTCATCCGCAAATCCCCACTCTCTGTCAACAAATCTTCTACCTTATTTAGAATGACAGTATTCTCCTCAATGTTGGTATCTATCCAGCCAAATATATTCCTGTTCCACCATCTTATTTTGTACCTCAATGCCTGAAGTTTCTTGGTCAGAACATAACTACAGGTGCCTTGAAAGCCAAAAGATTCCCACGATTGTTTTACGAACTGCATGAAATTAGGATGTTGGAACCAACAGCTAAGCATTCTAAAAGGCTTAGGGCCCCAGTCAATATTCCTCATTGATAACCAGACAGGTCTATGATCAGAGATGTCACGCGATCCTACTTTTTGGCAAGCCGTGTTCTAATCATTCAGTAATCCAAAAGAGATAAAAAAATGATCAATTCTGCTACAAGCGTTTGCATCAGGGCTGAACCAAGTAAACTTGTTACCAGATACAGCCAAGTCCATGCATCCAGTCATTTGAATGAAGTCTTTCTCTTCCTTTTCCTTTTCCTTTTCGTTTCTTTCTGTTGTACTCTTTACAGCGTTGAATTCACCACCTATTATCCACTCTCCAACCTCTTGTTTTGATTTAATACTCAAAATATTGCTCGACTAGGCTCTTTTTTCATTGTTGTTACATGATGAAAAGATATTAAAGAAATAACTCAATTTGTTCCTCCGAACAGCCTTGAGCCCCAAATAACCTTTCCCTTTATAACTACAAATCGGAACAAGAATATTTTCTTTCCATATGGTTAGAATTCCTCCAAATAAACCTTCGGAGCTTGAGGCCGACCATTGGCACCTCTCGTTACCCCATAATTTATGAACCATTGCATAACTCATGACTTCACATTTAGTTTCCTGTATGAATGCTATATCAGCCCCACCTTTCTTCAACAGTTCACGAATTTTACGCTTCTTAACCAAGCTTCCACATCCCCTCACGTTGTATGTTGCTATATTCATAAAGACATAATAGCAGCCACCTTCTTAAAATTCTTCGCGTTTTTCCTCTTCTTCCAAATTACGGATAATAGATTCGAAAGCCTCATCATTCTTTTCCGCTTCTATTGCCAACCTTCTAATGGAGTTCCACATATGGGTAGGTAAACCAGACAACTTTGTTTTAATTCTAGAATTGCTTCTCATTATCTCTTCGTCTCCAATTGATCCAGACCTCTGTCTATTCGATTCCTCGGGTATTGAATCACTTAATTCAGCATTGTCAGTTTCACTAACGTGAGTCATTGGTGTTGCCAAACTATTGTCTGCTAACAGCAAAGAAGAGTAATAAGATGGCGTGTAAGGAATCTTTAAGTTCCTATAAATATATCCTAACGATTTCTTCTTCTTCTGTTGTTTGTTAAAGGCCATTGCATTTTTAGAAGTCAGGCCACCAGGGGAGATATTTCCTATCTCAATTTCTTCATCACCAACGAGATCCTTTGGAGAACCAGTAGCTGGGTTCTTGGACTTTCCAACATTGATAAACGCTATACCTTTTCCACTATTATGTTGTATTTTATACTGCATAGACTGAGACCTATTAGTCTCATCTATACGCCGACCTGTGTCATTGGCACAGTCTGAATCTAAAGTGCTCACAGCAGGTTGTGGGCCCACGTGATTTCTATCCGTTGAATCCTTATGTTGCCCCAAACGTGTTTTAAACGTTTTCACACCAGAGTCCATATCCCTATGTCCTGTTACATATAGATACCTACCAGTCCTTTCAGTGAGACCCACTTTTTTGCCCAAGACTAATTTTACTTAAAAAAAAAGTTAAATACTCGTCTGGTAAATAAGATATATGGGCTTAATTTTGTCAAATATTTATTTGTGGTATAATTTAATAAGTTATTAATTAAAATTGTGATACTGAATATTATGAAAATACTTTTCTTAAGTGTTAATCAAATTATAAGTTTTTTTTACAAGTGAAAAAAAAAAGAAATTATTGCATTAGCTAATAAAAGAGTGATAATTTTTACAAGAATCTCAGCAAAAGATCGGTATGTTGCATCATTACGATCTCCATGTTTTGCTAAATAGTCAGTATAAACATTTTTCTCCCTAAAAGTATAAAATATTTGAACTTGTTATTCCCTAGTGAAAAGTTCTTTAATGTTGTGGAGAATCGTAACATAGTGATGTCAAACATTAACAGACTCTGAGATAAGCTTGATAGCAAAGTTGGAGTCAGAATAACACATCAAGTCTTTGATGCCATGTTCCACTACCATACGTAAACTGATCTTGAGGGCTTATCAGAACCTGAAATCGGCTAGAGATGACGTCTGCGATGCTGGGTGTGAAAGATGAAGACAGGGTGTACCTGCAAGACACTCCGATGCTAAATTATTGGTCGGGAGAAAGAAAGGGCAAGTACAAAGAATGTGTTTCAAAGGATGATTTAGAATACTTGACCCTCTCAAATGAGAGGGTTTTTATAGTGCCCCAAACGCTTGGCCATTGGTACCTATTTGGGGGGCCAGATAACAATTTTCCAAAGAATAGGTAACTCCCAGAAACTAGCCGTTGGGACAGGTAGAGGTGCCCGAAACTAGCCGTTGCCACGGGCACGGGCATCATGACTGTTTCTGGATGGAGGAACCGTGCGTGACGGGCACGAACTGCTAAGGAGGGGCAGTTGACCATGGGTTCATCCGACTAGCCTTGCCCGGGAGAGGGGCAGAAAGGTAAATGCTACCCTTAATTGGCTGGACTTAGATAATTGGGTCGTTTTGAGAGCAGAAGTGAATTGGACCATGCCTAGCCATTAGGCCAGTCCAGAACAGGAGCCCCTAAGTCGTTGCTCCCGAGCATGAGATTGATGACTTAAGGGTAGCCCGTAGTCTCTGTGAGATCCTGAGATGGTCGTCGCTTGCCGACGAGACGAGGTTGTTTTACGGTGCCCGGGGGAGTCCGTGCCCAGGGGACCTGTAATGTTGCACGGCGTGCCCTGCTTGCGGGGAGCCCAACTGTTGATGTGATCTGAAGAGGTGAAGTGTTACGCGTGCCTCGAATAAGAATAGAGTAGAAATAATTAAATAAAAGCCTAAATATTGATTCAAAGCGTCAAAATGAACAATTGCATGTTTTTTTTTTGCAAGGACTAAAACCATGATCATCAATAAATTATCTCATGTATTAAATTATCTAGAACTTTTTTTAAACAACAAATTCAATAAGGGAGTACTAGGGGTGCCCAAACTAGCTTAATACTGCAGGACAGAGGAGATCTTCCTGCTCCAAGCTTCAACTGATTTCGCATTTGCATATAGAGAAACCGCACAACCCCATAACACCTGGTCTTCACCTTGGATAACAGGAGAAAACCAGCCAACATGTTGAAAAGATCACTGCGTCTGTTTCTGAAAGTTTCGTCATCCATGCCCTGTAAACCGTAATCTCCCCAACTCCAAATTGAATCCACCCACTGACCCATTTCGGAGACAATTAACTTTTTCGAAGAGCTATACAAAAACAGCATCGGAAAATGTCAGCAATAGAAGAACCTCCACACCCCTTCCGCGTCCAGAATTGAATATGTTTCTCGTCTCCAATTTTATAAAAAATATTACCTGCAAAATCAAAACCAAAGTTAGCAGTTATCGCTCCGATTTTAGAAAAATCCTTCCACCATGTTGAAGTTGATACTGACGCTTTGCAGCAATTGTTTGAAAGCATTAACTCCTCGCAATTCACTTATCTTGCCTCTAACAATTTCTTCTATAAAGCATCCTTTTCCAAAAGAATTCTCTAATTCCACTTAGATAAGAAAGCTAAATTAAATTCATCCAAACTTTTAATTCCAAGACCTCTGAGTTCAAACCGATTCCCACTTAACCCAGTGTATCTTCGAAGACTCCTCCGATCCTCCCCAAAGGAATCTTTGCTTTAATAAGTCTATATCTTTCCTAATTCGAACCGACACTCTATAGAACGATAACAGAAAGATAGGAAGGCTGCTCAACAATGAGTTAATTAACGTTATCTTTCCTCTAAGCGATAAGTACTTACCTCTCCACGAAGCTAATTTTGATTCGATTCTTTCAACTAAAGGAATCCACATCTTCACACACCTTGGATTGGATCCTATAGGTAAGTCAAGAAATTCAAAAGATGAAACCTCCATTTTACAACCTAAGAAGTTGGATGGTGCCTATAAGAAATGATCGCACATATTGATCCCGATCAATTTACTTTTGTGAAAATTAACTCCCAAACCCACAACCAACTCGAAACCCCTAAGAATTGCTTTGATACACCATAGATTCTTCCAATTGTCTGCCCCCATAATCAACATATCGTCTGAAAATTGAATCAAATTGATTGAAAGATTATTCAACATATGAATGAGGCCTTCTTCTACCAAAAGGAAAATGATCCTGTAACTACAATTTAAAACAAAGGATTACACAAAAGAATAATAGTGGAAGATCAATCAATACAGCATAAAATGACTGAGGTAATGAAACAAGGTTCTCCAATTACAATCATGTTTTATATATATAAAGAAACTATAACAACAAGGGGGAGGAATAAGGGATAAGACACTAGTGCAGGAAAAACCTTTTACATCGGGCGAAAAACACATTTTACATCGGATCTTGGTCCGATGTAAAGCCAGGTGATGTAGTAAATCAAATACATTTTACATCGGGCAATAGCCCGATGTGAAAAATACACCTACTACATTGGTTGACTATTACGTCTGATGTGAAATACGGGTTTAACTTTATTTATTTTTAAATAAATGCACATTTAACATCGGTTGCCTTTCTGGCCTGATGTAAAATGTAGGTTGTTACATCGGTTGTCTTTCTGACCCGATGTAAAATATAGGTTTTTACATCGGTTGCAAGGCGCGTCCGATGTAATATGTATGCTATATTTCTTAAAAAATTAGACTGTTTTTAAGTGGAATCATTTAAGTCGCTATATGGTATCTAATTTTTCATATTTTTCTAACCAACCTGTTAATTTTATTAATTTATATTTACAAGTGCATTTAAATAAATTATATATCAATTAAAATTAATTGACCCATGCGGACGCACAAGTCTTTTAATAGCTTCTATAATAATTCAAATCTTCAAACCAAAATTATAGTAAAAGAAAATAAATCTAACTTCCTCACAAGGAAAAAATGAAACTCAACATCCCTCAATAAAATTACAAAATTAGACTTTGGTCATAAAAAAAAAGTCTCTAAATAAATAGAACTAGTGCAAAACCATTTTGTTATGAGGTAGACCTTTGAAGGTGAATTCTCAATTAGACAGTGGAAGCGGTTTCCTTCACACCATGATCTTTAGACAATGTTTCCCAATTAATTTGCCTAAGAACTTTAACTCTTTCATCAATTGTCACAAAACCAACTTCAGGAGCTATGGTATCACTAGTCCCAGCTTTCTAAAGCAATACAACAGTAGCTCCGATATCTGGTCCGTGGAGTTTCCTAGTCAGCAGAAGCCGAAGGGGCATGAAGAGCAACTTTCCCTTGCGCTTAAGTGATTTGCCAAAGCCTTTGACCCAATTTTTCCAGCCATCTTGGCCTTCTTCGAGCGCACGTAACAGATCACCGCTATCGTAGGCAGCCAAGAAACTGGCACAAAACTCAGAAAGATTATCTTGTATGAAAAATTTTGCTTCATGGCTGCAATTAAGCAACACGTAGAAAATCGGCAAAATCAATAAAAGGAAAATGTCAATTGAACAATTAGGACTATCTAAATAGAAGAATATGAACATCACCTTTGTAAAGTAGAATGTAGAGGATAAGAAAGAAAATTCGAAAGTGCAGTATCTGCATCAGTTATCAACTCAATTCCATCCTTAAGTAGTTGAATTGATTCCTGTTAGAAGATGTGATGACACGGTACTAAATAAACCACAATGCCTCAGAAAAAATATGAAACAAAACCGATTCTTTTATAAGGAAACTAAATCAACAAAGCATGGAATTGGATCTCACATCAACGAAGGGCCCTTCTGATATTATGAGCATGTCAGATGTCTTTCAGCGCTCAGCGATAAGTTTGTTCAAGTCCTCTGATGGGCGTGCTCTTAAATGTTGACCATTCATCCATCTAATTCAAAAGGTATAAAGAAAATTACAAGGTCATAGAATTATAATTTTGTAGTAATAGTAGCAAGACTTTGCAAGGACTCCTAATAGTAAAAAACACTCTAATTTTATGATACGAATAAATTTATTATTAATGGACACAGAAATCGTATGCAAATGAATGTAGCATCCATCCTAAAATCTATAATAAGCAACTGTAAGATTTTTTATTACCGATTTGATCTTGTTATAGGATAACGATGTGAAACAACACATAGGATTCATCCATAAAAGTAGGCAAATTGTAACACTTACCTTAACTTTGTGGAATCAAAAACTGCACCACTTTTGTTCACACGTTCAATAGTGAATCTTTCAACTGTTTAACACCAGAAAGGCATTTTAAAGTAAGAAGGTTGTGAAACTATATGAATAGAAAATCATAAAAATGGGGTTCAATCAGAAAATTCACTAACCAAGTTTATTAGGGGTGAAGAACTCATTTTCGGTGGCACAATTTTCAGTGGCACCATACTGCCAAACCATATTCCTCTGCTTTTTTTCTGGCAATAAAAGAAACAGCGTGCATGTTTGGTATATTTCAAAGTATATTTCAAGGTGGTGATTTTATCTTTGCCGGTCCAAACATACACAACACCACGTAACAAGAAATAAGACTCATCACATTAAAATCATCAAGTATAATATCTTGTTTGGTACAAACCACAAACTAGCAATATTATCAGCATATGGTTAGTGTAAAAAGAAAGACACACTGTTATTGAGATTAATCTAATATACTTTAATCTAAAGAGCAGTGTTGCCAATAACTGTAAAAGAAAAATGCAGGGTGTTTTTATCCAATCCAATCCAACCAACCATGAAAAATACATAGCCACGTGTTAATTTTACACAAGAAATGCAGCAAATGTAACAAAATGAAACCAAAGAACACCTTATGGAATTTCAATTTTTTTGTTTTTTTTTCTCTTTCAATACAACCTAAGTACACTTCTAGCAATAGAATGTGCCTGATTAGACCTTCCTTTCGAAGCATCGTTTCTCCGGCCACCAGGCGTTAAGTATTCACCTCCCAACCTTTCTATCAATCAGGATCCCTCCTCACAATTCAGTCTCTCTTCACGTTTTTCTCTGCTCAGTATTCACCTTCTTCACTCCCTCACCCTCATTCAATCCCTCTAAACCTCAGACTCGTCTCTCACACACACTCCCACCTTCAATCCTTTTCAACACTCTCACAAACCTCTCCATTACAACTCACTGCCACACACAAGTTCTACAATTCACGCAGAAGAAGCAAGAATCACACACCAGCAACATCACGCAAATTCGCAACGTACGAAACAAGCAACACAAGAACGCAAGTCTCTCGTCAACAATGTCACAACAATTTCAAAACAATCTCACGCTAATCTCACACGCATCGCAAGAACACAACAATAACAAGCACAAAGCACTCACAATTCCTTCAGACTATGTTAGAGAAGAAGAAGGTCGTTGGGGATTAGGGATCAAAGAGTTTACCGTATTCAAGGCGCCTCTGGATTTCTAGTCATCTTCGTCTTCAACCTTCTCAATATTGACTGGAGCAATTCACCGCTCTGCAGCTTGGTTCGTTTCTTCCAAAATCTTCGGTTTCGCGTTGTCGCTTGTTACCAATTGATTATATGAATGCTGAGACAATATATACCTAACCTTCTAGACTCGGACTTTGCGTAATCATCCTTTCATTTTAGTTGTAGCTACCTAGGGTTTCTGAGTAGATTGAAGATTTAGGTTGATTAGTGAGAAATTGAATAAAGTTGTGGAGAAATCTGAAACAAGGAAGAGGATAGGTAACTTTCACGGTGAGGAAATCCATCTTCGGCTTCTGCTAAGGTGATGGAGACGAAGATGAAGATTTGAGATCGCAGCTGTTAGGGTTTTAGTGAGACGCGAGGAAACAAAAAGAAATGATATTTAGAGTGAAAATTGACTTTTCACATCGGCTGCTATTAGGCCCGATGTAAAGGTCCACGTTTCACATCGGGTTCAAATCAAAGACCGATGTGAAATTCTTTATGACAAAACTTCATATTATTTACGAAATTGCCACCTTGTTATTTTTTTCGTCAGAGGACTTAATAACATCAGTGCAAAGTCAGACCCGATGTAAAATCCTTTATAACAAAACTTCATATTATTTACGAAACTGCCACCGCATTATTTTTTACATCAGTGAAAATAAATGTTTGATGTAAAATCTCTAAATCAAATATTTTTCACTGATGTAAAAAATAATGCGTTGGCAGTTTCGTAAATAATATTTGATGTAACCTGAAGTGAAAAATATTTGATTTAGAGATTTTACATCAAACATTTGTACTACTTTGTACTACTTTTCTGAATCCAAGACACCTAGTTCTTTTTTCACTCCTTTGTACTACTTTTCTGAATCCAAGACACATAAAAAGTGTTCAGAAAGAGTGAAAAAAGAACTCTACTATCAAAGGAGGCACAAACTTAACAAACATAGAAAATATACGACCAACGATAGAACTAGGTGCAGACATCATACAAATGGCAAAAATAAGACACAAAAATATAAATTTCAATTCATATGCTTTCATTGATTTATTACCAGCCTCCTTCTTGTTCATGTCTTATATTCGGCAAGGTAATGATAATAATCCCCTTTAATGCAAGCTGTTGTTTTCTGTTTTGAAAAAAATTGGCACAAGAAAATTATCGGAACGAGTCGCGTACTAGGTCGCTTTCTTTAAAACGTTTCGTCGTACTGCCAAAATTATGCAATGCAGTCACGTTTCGACGACGTCTACATGATAAAACAGTCCGTTCAAAAATTACGATTATCACTTGCATTGAGATAAATCGTTCGTAGAGATACACCTTCAGATGGTGTTAAAACCACTCGTATCTGAAAGTAAATTCAGTCGACGATGACGCGATAAACCACTCGTTAATCTGAAAAACAAAAATTATAGACGAAGTGAATGAGAGGGGGAAGAGAGATTTCAGAGAAATTCAGAATCTGGAGTATTTTTTTCAACTGATACGCACAATACAATTTATAGTCATGAATCTGATATGATAGAGAGAAAATAGTGGGAGATTGGAGAAAAAATAGTGGGAGAGTTGAGAGAAAAAAGTGGGAGGGAGTTATTCAATCAAAACTAGGTTAAGAATAGGTGTTAATGAGTGACTCATTATAGTTATTAATTAATAATTAATTAATATTAATTATTTTAGTTCCACATAATCAAATAGAATTGAATTCCATTAATTAATTGGATGGCCCTTTCAAATTCACATCAAGTTTTCCAACAATCCCCCACTTGAATTTAAAAGGTAATTTTAAAAGTAACGTCGAACATTTCTAAGATTGTACATAAGCAAAGGTGTCTACGACTTGAACCTTTGTGTAGCAAGTAGGATTCCGATTCAACATGAGTGACACCATTGTCTTGAACTCTATCTCAAACATCAAACCCGCACATAACCTTTTCTTAAGGTGTATTCTAATAACTCGTGCTTTAATGGTCCTGCACGTGTATCCCAGTTTAGTTAAGGCTCTAGGAATTTTGATTCCATAGGAACCAGCCTAAGTTCCACAATCACATAGGTGAGTGATAAGTGCAAAATGTACCTATTTTTGTATATAAGTTTTGTTGCACTTATCTATATTTTTTGTCAAATATCATACGAATAAACCCCGCTTTGTTTGTAAATACGTTTACTTTACGTTTTAGTGTATATTGCGTTTTCTTGTAAATATCATTGAGTTTAATTGATTTTATCTCAATTTTGCATGTATTCAATCAAGGATATCTTGCCATTGTTGTATAGAGCATTGAATAAGCTTTCCAACGCTTCGAACCGGGCGAAAAAAGGAGTTACAGTTCAAAAGTTACGAATAAAACAGTGCAGAATTTTCTGCTGACTAGTGTGATGCGCCCCTGCAGCGCCGGGCGGTGCAGGGGCGGTAGAAAAAAACTGAAATTTGATTTCCAGTGGCGTGCCATGATTTTGGGCTAGCGCCGGGCGCCTAAAACTCCGCCGGGCGGTACTGTGCGGACAAAAACTCCATAAAAGGGTCAAAAACTCATTTTTTAGGTTATGGGTTGGATATTTTTTGATCCCAACTTCATCAAACCTCATTCTTTGATAGATTAGCTTAGAAAACAACATGGAAGCATGCATACGGATGAACCGGGGTGGATTGAGCGTCAACCGGCTCTGACAATCCGCGAGATGTTTGGTTCATTTCTTTTCTTCTTTGTGTTTTTCTTCTATGTTGGGTTGTGTATATGTATTTATTCTGAACTCATGTATATTTGTCGCCCATGACGTTATATGATATCTGCTTTACAAATCTTTATTGGTGATTGTCTTTGATTTTTGCTTTATGCGCGAGGTTTGAGTTGCGTTAGAGATAATCCTCGCAAACTTCGATTAGGGATGATTATCTGTTAGTTTATGGACTCTAGAGATAGATTTATGAGCTAACAATCTTCAATAGGCGTCGAAGTTTAATGCCTTCTGTGTTTCGAGGCTTCGCTCGCGAGAGTGACGAAGAGAGTGACACGGTTGTTATCTCAACTTTGCGTTAGACATAACCTTTGTTGTGAGCGATGCTGGGTGATATTGAGGAGTATTTTAGGTGGAGTATAACTGGTCGGTAAGTTTAAGTTTGTGAGGAGTGATTTATATGCGTTGCCGGATGAGTTTTTCTCTCTGAAGAATGATTTCTTTTTGTTTTAATGTTTACTTTTTTGGTTTCTTGTTTGAAACTATTTTAATCCAAACTCATAAATGCGAGAGACTGTCGAACGACATTCTTTCCCTCGAACCGATCTCTGTGGACACGACATAAATCCCGGAGGGAATTCTTTCCAAAAATATATATTTTTGCTGCTTGCCCTATTTTGCAACCAACAAAATGGCGTCGTTGCGGGGGATCGATTTTGATATTGAATCGCATTGCGATAGTTTCTTTGTTTTTGAGTTTTGTATATATCGTATATATTGTCTATTTCCACAATGTTTGTTCAAGTGTTATATACGTTTTGTTCCCGTAATGTTTGTTCGAATGTTTGGTTAGGGCACTTGCTTTTGGTTTGCGCGGTGATGCATCACCATGGCATGAAGGAAGGAAGTTACTAGCTAAGCATTGTAAAGGCGTCGAGCTTACGACGTAAAACAAGCATGTTTTCTTTTGTTGTTTTTTTGTTTCATTATTACTTTTTCATTTTAGCTTAGGTAGTGTGGTGAACATTCATTAAACAAGTTGTACTCGGATTTTTCGTAAATTCTCAAATCTTCACTTTAAAACTTGTTTAATGAATTTTCTGCCGGTTTTTCAGTTTGTTCATATTAATAGTTTTCGTGTTTTTCAATGAGCTTGTTTTGAGTAGCTTGAGGATGTTTGGTGATGTTCCATGTTTGATCGTTTCAACTTGCGGATGTATGGTAATGATTTTGTTAAGTTTTGTACACGTCCAAGGTATGTGTTTATCGCTTTCTAGACTTTAGCATATTCATGATACTTAGGCATTTTACAAACTTTCATGCCATTCATTCTTTTGTATACTTGTTCTTGTTGTGAATCACTTTAGTTCCCACCCTTTTTGTGAGGAAGCCTTCTATTGTTCATATATGCACGGAGTACCAACATTCTTGTTCTAACTGGATTTTATTATGTTAAATCTTTTGTTTGTGTTGATTATATGAATGCATTAAAATGATCAAGGCAATTGTTTCATTTTGAGCACAACCACCTTAGCCAAATAGTCAATTCACCTTGTGAGTGTGTGATCATTTGTAACCCCTTTGAGCTTTTTGATCCATGTTTTATTTGAACTTAATGCTTGTCTATGAGTGTTTAGTTCACTTATTTTTTATTGGATTTTGTTTTTTCTTGGACCTCAACTTTGTGTTGTTGTATGAATTTTTACCTTGCCTTAGAAAGTAGGGAGTATTCACATGATGATGTGGTTGAATTCAAGTTGGGGAGAGGATGATTGTATACTCATTGGTTGGATTCTATGAGGATTGAAAAGGAAAAGAAAAAAGAGAAAAATTTGTAAAAGAGAAAAAGAAAGAAAAAAGGAAGAAAAAGAAAAATCCTTGAAAAAGGAAACAAAAAGAGTTTCAATAATTGTGCTGAATAAGTATTGTGTGTTGTGTAGCACTTGAGATTTTGGAAGAAGTTGGTTGAAATTTTATGTGTGAATCTTTGTGGGTTTTCGCTCCCTTAGGTTTAGGCAAGTTTTTGTTTCAATTACCTTTAGAAATTGCCCCTTGTTTGTTTACCCGACCACGTTACAACCTTGAAAGTCCTTGTGATTCTTTCCTTTGTATGTTCAATATGAATTTGTGGATGTATGCATAATTTAGTCTTTTGTTTGCATGAGTGTTGTGTGAGTCTAAAGAACCTCATTTTGTGTTTTTCATCTACCGATGATTGTTTTTACTATGTGTGATTCACTTTGGAACTTGTGTTGTTTTAGAATGTTTGGCATGATTTTTGTATTTTGCATTTGTTTCGTGACTATGTTATCCTCGTAGTTTAGTGGTAAGTATTTACTTTTTGTGTGTACCATTTTCATTTGAACCATTCATTCGTTTCCGTTTTTCAAAACCTGTTGATTCGTCTTTCTTTGGATATTGCTTGTGCATTTTTAAGTTTGTTTGATTCTTGTTTGTGGACAAACAATTATGTAAGTTGGGGAGAGTTGATAAGTGCAAAATGTACCTATTTTTGTATATAAGTTTTGTTGCACTTATCTATACTTTTTGTTAAATATCATACAAATAAACCCCGCTTTGTTTGTAAATACGTTTACTTTACGTTTTAGTGTATATTGCGTTTTCTTGTAAATATCATTGAGTTTAATTGATTTTATCTCAATTTTGCAGGTATTCAATCAAGGATATCTTGCCATCGTTGTATAGAGCATTGAATAAGCTTTCCAACGCTTCGAACCGGGGGAAAAACGGAGTTACGGTTCAAAAGTTACGAATAAAACAGTGCAGAATTTCCTGCTGACTGTTGTGCTGCGCCCCTGCAGCGCCGGGCGGTGCAGGGGCGGTAGAAAAAAACTGAAATTTGATTTCCAGTGGCATGCCATGATTTTGGGCTAGCGCCGGGTGCCCAAAACGCCGCCGGGTGGTACTGTTCGGACAAAAACTCTATAAAAGGGTCAAAAGCTCATTTTTTAGGTTATGGGTTGAATATTTTTTTATCCCAACTTCATTAAACCTCATTCTTTGATAGATTAGCTTAGAAAACAACATGGAAGCATGCATACAGATGAACCAAGGTGGATTGATCGTCGACCGGCTCTGACAATCTGCGAGATGTTTGGTTCATTTCTTTTCTTCTTTGTGTTTTTCTTCTATGTTGGGTTGTGTATATGTATTTATCCTGAACTCGTGTATATTTGTCGCCCATGGCGTTATATGATATCTGCTTTACAAATCTTTATTGGTGATTGTCTTTGATTTTTGCTTTATGCGCGAGGTTTGAGTTGCGTTAGAGATAATCCTCGTAAACTTCGATTAGGGATGATTATCTGTTAGTTTATGGACTCTAGAGATAGATTTATGAGCTAACAATCTTCAATAGGCGTCGAAGTTTAATGCCTTCCGTGTTTCGAGGCTTCGCTCGTGAGAGTGACGAAGAGAGTGACACGGTTGTTATCTCAAATTTGCGTTAGACATAACCTTTGTTCTGAGCGATGCTGGGTGATATTGAGGAGTATTTTAGGTGGAGTATAACTGGTCGGTAAGTTTAAGTTTGTGAGGAGTGATTTATATGCGTTGCCGGACGAGTTTTTCTCTCTGAAGAATGATTTCTTTTTGCTTTAATGTTTACTTTTTTGTTTTCTTGTTTGAAACTATTTTAATCCAAACTCATAAACGCGAGAGACTGTCGAACGACATTCTTTCCCTTGAACCGATCTCTGTGGACACGACATAAATCCCGGAGGGAATTCTTTCCGAAAATAAATATTTTTGCTGCTTGCCCTATTCTGCATTCAACAGTGAGTGTATCAAGAGTACTCATGTAGCCTAGGTACTCCCTCATACAGAGTATAGATCTCATTAAGAGTTTCTATTATCTAATCCTCTTATTACTTCAATATTCATGCTTCACTTGCATGATCATCTCATATTGCTCACGACTTGTTAATACCCATTGAACCTATTTCTTGGGATCTCCAGTCATCTAGTTCGGGTTACCGTCATAAACAACTCATTTGTTTATAAGCATTAGTACCATCTTCTTGGATGTATTATGGACTTTCTCTCTAGCTAATCCTTTCGTCAAAGGATCTGCTAAGTTTTCATCAGTGCGTACATGATACACTCTTATAGCTCCGTTAGACATACAATCTCTAACAGTGCTGTGGTTTTTTTAATTTGACGTCTTTTACCATTATAATAACGATTCTCAATTTTTGCAATAGTCGCGGTACTATTGCAGTGGATCAACGCAGCTGGCATAGGTTTCTCCCATAGAGGGATCTCAGCTAGCAAGCATCTTAACGAACTTGCTTATTCACTAACTGTAGCTAGTGCTATCATCTCAGACTCCATTATGGATTGTGCCAGGATAGTCTGTTTCTTTGATTTCCAAGATACAGCTCCTCCAACTATACTAAATATATAGCCACTAGTAGCTTTGGAATCATCCGATAAGGTGTTCCAATCTGCATCATTGTATCCTTCTAGTGCACCAGGAAATTTCTGGTAATATAGGTCGAGATCCATTGTCCTTTTAAGGTACCTCGTGACTCGCTCAATAGCTTGCCAGTGCTCGATACTCGGTCTAATTGTAAACCTGCACAACAATCCTACGACATATGCAATGTCGGGTCTAGTACAATCAGTGGCATACCTAAGTGTTGCGGTGAAAATCGGATAACAAGCTATTAATTAACTTGCATCATATTTCTTTTACAACCGACTTTGATTTATCCAAAGGAAAGGTTCAAGATCGTTAGAAAAACCTAAAGGGGGAGATCTAAGGTTCGGGGGTTGGTTATACGAAGGGAAGGTATTAGCACCCTAAGTATCTGTAGTACTCTACAGGAACCTCTTGTTTAGTTTGTGTTATGTTACGTTTGCTTCCTAAAAGGATCTGTACTAAGGTAAGGACCTAAGGTATGTACACTAAGTTTGCTCGCCAAGACGTCGCATCTTGTGCCTACGTATCTGACTAAAGAATCAGAGCAACCGTAGTTCACCTAACTAAGGGTGAAAGAAAGGAAACATCGACTATGGCCAACGTTCCAAAGGGAAATGAGTATAAGCTTATTTTAGGGTTCACGATAACTCTCTAAGTCTACGTTATGAAGGGAGGAAGTGAATTCTCATGATAGTGAGAACCACACAGAGTTCATGATAACTTTGTAAGTCTGAGTAAAGGTAAAGTGAGCTCTCATGATAGTGAGAATCACATGGAGTTCATGATAACTCCATCCTATTACTAAACTGTGGGGGAAACGGCTCTTATGAGGCCAAGGATGAAAGGTAAGGTTTGTGACTTAGGAGTCAAGGTAAAGATCTTTCCTTTGGAAGGAGGGTCAAGAATCAAGCATGAATATGATATATACAGTATGAACAAAAGTATAATCAAGATAGTATGAACAAAGTAATATGAACATGGTAATAATCAAAACATCAAAATAAAATGATAATAAATCAAAGAATGATGGTAACCACATAGTATCATGTTTATCATGCTAACATGCCAAGAAACAATGTCAAGCAAACATATATACAAGCAGATAAAAAATGCATCAATGTAAATGAGCAATAGATAGAAAGATCTAACCCAAAATAGAGAGCATGCTGGTGAGCCACTGACGAACCAAGATCAAAACCTCCACTCCAAGAGCATAGGGTAAAGAGTCCTAAATCTAAGTCCTCAGTCCAAAACTCAGAATAGTAACCACAGTCCAGTCAATTGAGTTTTTTAGGGTTTCGATATTTATTAGTGTGTTTTAAATGAACAAATAAAATGAACAATATACACAAGATATAAATATGAACAATGATAATATTAACAAGGATAATAATTGACATCAAGATATATATATTGACTGAAAGTAAATTTAGTGATTGTTGATTAATTTATGGGATTGATGAATCCAGTCCAATGTAGTGCTGATCCGTCGTAGTACAGTCTATGAAGAAAACTATACTATAGGAGGATGCACAATCGATCTTTGTGTTAAGACACGATGGAGAAATGATATAGAGGATTATTCTCCGATGAAATCGTGCCACACGAAAAGAAAAGGTAAAGACCTTATCTTAATCACAAACTCTCGTTGATTAGTCGAAGGTAACCTATCACGATCTCAAAGTATAGAAAGAGATCTCGATGATCACTCACTACAGATTTGAAATAATGAAGGTTCGTCGCTTCGCTAACAACGTTCGTGAATAGAAAGACTTCATCGGTCAAAAATGAAAATGAAGATATAAGAAAATACAGAATGAAGTAGAAATAAAGTCGGTCTCGTCTTAATCATGATTTAATCGAGAAACCGATAATCTATGATATTCGACTTTCATCCACCGGTAAAATAAAAGAAATTGCCTCATATATATCACGATTTAGTGATTTGAAATAAATCGATAAAAAGTCGTGATTTTGCAATATCATCGGCCCAAAACAATAATGGGCTCAAAGTGAAAAACAAAGTTGGTCTCGTATTTAATCAAGACTTATGTCGGTAAACCGATAATCTCGATATTTAACTTTCATCAACCAATAAAAATAACTAAAGGGAGGCCTCATACTAATCAAGAAATTTATTGATTTTGATAAATCAACAAAACATGATTTTTGTGAGATCATTGGCCACAAAAAATGAGATTGAAATGAAACATAAAGTTGGTATAGTCTAAATTAAGATTTTAAATCGATAAAATCGATAAATCTTTGATTAAACTCTCATTGACCAAAAAAAAGAAAATAGGCCTCATATAAAATCAAGACATTTAATGACTTGAAATAAGTCAATAAAATCAAGAATTCTTTTATGTCATAGGCCAAAATATAAAGAAAAAAATGGAATGGAAATCAAAATGCAAATGAAATAGAAAATAAAAACAAGAGAAAATGGAAATGAAAACAACATAGTAGATTAAGAGAATAAGTATATAAAAAAAAATAAAATAAAAAAAATAATTTGAAAAAGTTAATATAATAAAGGAAAAGAAAAGCATAGAAAATAGGAGGAGAGGCGCCAGATTCATTGATAGGGTGTCAATGGAAATTGCATATGGGCCAGAGCCCACGTATCCACTTGGTTCACAAACTAAATGGGGGTGGTGCGTGTAGCACCATGGGTTCTAGAAATGTCAAAGGGCCAAGCAAAGTGACAAAAGCATCACTCATCAAAGAACACTCGGTCAAACCACAAATCAAAACCAAATTTCAACTCTTCAAAGGTCACTGAGAAACATCAACAGCTTCACACCCTTCATCATTTTAAAGCAAAACAAACATCAGGAAAACAACTCAAAGTCGCGCTTCGGGGAAAACCCGATCTTCCGTTTTCGCTTCCTTGTGTGTCTTCCTCTTTCTCGCTCGAACTTTGTTCGCTTGCTTCAACTTCTCACTCGTTCAAACCGATTCGCACGGCTTCGATCTGTCTCGGTTTCCACTTTGTTTTAACAGGTTTGTTCGTCTGATGTTCTTGTTTGGATTCGTCTTGAGTTGTTGTTTCACTCAAACATCTTCTCTTTCAGGTTAATTGATCTGGGTTTCTGAAGTGCGTGTTGAGTAATTTAGGTTGATGTGGTTCTGTTGATTTGGACAGTGGCTGTTGATGTGAGTTAAAGTGCGAAGTGTTTCGGAGGTGGAGGGTGAATGGAGGTTGAGCAATGAAAGAGTAGTTACGGAGGTACGATGAACGAAACTTGGAAGGAGAAGGTTTAAGATGGAAAATTTGCGAAGATGATTGAACGGTGAAGTTAGAAGTTAGGACGCAAACGAAGTCGAGTTGTTTGTTGCTGTTGTGGTTCGAAGTTAGGTGAAGGGTGTTACTGGGTTTGAAGGAAGAATCGTGGGAATGGTGGTTTTTAGGTGTTTTCGGAGTGAGGTCTTGAATGGTTGATTCTGATAGATTTTTAGGATGAAGGAGATTTGGTTGAGTTTGGGTGTTTGGTTTTGTGAGTCGCCTTTTCTCCGACTGGTTTGTAGTAGTTGAATGATTTTTTCAGATGAAAGTTGGGTTGGGTTTGTTGTGGTTGAAACTGGTGATGGGAGATGGTTATGATAACGGGAAGATTTTTTTGTAAAGGTTTGTGAAATGTTGTAATGATTGAAGGTTGAAGGTGTTGGTTTAGGAATCAGCTGAGTTTTGTTGGCTGAGAGCTTGTGATTCCGGATGGGTTTAGAAGAAGGTTGAAGAAATTTGAAGGTGGATGAAGACAGGTTTTGCGATTTGGAGATTTGCAGAAAAGGAATTGTGAGCGATTGATGTTGTTGGGAGGGAGAATGCTCGCTGAAGGTTGATGTTTTTCGTTGTTGTTCTCTGTGTCTGAAGAAGACAAGGAATTGGTCCTTTTAAAACCGTCACCAGTTATGCGTATTCCCTCTCTCTGATTTCTCATTTTCTTTTTTAAATCAAAAACACAAACTTGTTGAATGCTGTTATTGATAAGTCGCTTTTTGTGCAGGTCTTTGTGCTTGGGTCACAGGGATAATGAGCAAAGCAGTCCTGGTCAAAATTTCAAAGGGCTCAGCAGTGGCTTGCAGGTGGTATTTTTGTGCAACTTTTGGTGGAGTGTTACAGTTTCCAGCAACGATGCAAGTTTAGCAGCTGTGGGGTCCTTGCGCTTTGGCTTTTATTATTATTTCTTTGCAAAAAACTTTGTACGTCTGAAAATAGCCATGTAAAGTAAAAAAGTAAAACAACAACGGGCTTTGGATTGAGATTGAAGCATAATGGATCTTGTTGTGTGGTCTGTTGAAAATGAAGGAAAGGTTTTTGGAGGATTTTTGTGAATTATGAAAATTAAGTCAAATTAAAATGAATTAGACTAAAAAAAGGCCAAGACTATAATTATAATTAAAATTAAATTGAAAATAAAATTATACTAAATTAACTTAAGTTAACTAAACTAAAAACTAAATTAAAGTTAAAATTAAGTTTAAAATTAAATTAAGTTTAAAATCAAACTAACTTAAATATGAAAAATAATAGGCTAAAGTGGATTTAAATAAATTCTAAATAAACCTAAATCAAATATTTAACTAAACAAAAAAGTAATGATAGTAATTAAAATCAAGAAATGACAAAATTGACAAAATGTCTAATTAATGATTAACGGACCAAAAGACCGCAAATGCTAAAATGACCGGCAAAAAAAAAAAAATGACGTGCAGAAAATCATAGTATCTGAGGGTAAAATTTGGGGTGCAACACTAAGACTGCCAATGATGCTCGTATATTCTGTTTGTCTGACACTTTCACCAGTGTTCTTAAGCAGTTTCACACTTGGATCATATGGTGTGCACGCAGGTTTACGGTCAAAGTATTTATATTTCATTAAGATCTTCTCCAAATAATGTAATTGATCTAAAGAAATTCCTTTTTCGGATCTCATGATCTTGATGTCAAGGATCATGCTTGCTTCTCCAATGTCTTTCATATCAAAGTTGTTCTACATCATTGATTTCACATCATTAATGGTCTGAATGTTTGATCCAAATATGAGTAGATCGTCTACATAGAAACATATGATATTGCAAATGCGATTTTCAGATTTGTATTAAACACATTTGTCACTTTCATTCACTTTGTACCCATTTGATATTATTAAGTTATCAAACTTTTCATGCCATTGCTTAGGAGCTTGTTTTAGTCCATATAGAGAGTTGTCCAACTTACAGACCTTGTTTTCTTGTCCATGGATCACAAACCCTTCCGGTTGTTCCATATAGATTTCTTCTTCTAAGTCACCATCTAAAAAAGTTGTTTTAACATCCATTTGGAGTACTATTAAGTTATAAATAGCAGCTATTAAAATAAGTACCCTAATGGATGTAATTCTAGTGACTGGAGAAAAAGTGTCGAAGAAATCTATATTTTCTCTTTGTCTAAAACCCTTGGCTAAAAGGCGAGCCTTGTATTTATCAATAGTTCCATCGGGTTTTAGTTTCTTTTTCAAAACCTATTTACAACCGATTGGTTTGCAGCCAGGAGGCAGGTCTACTAAGTGCCAGGTCTTGTTAGAATCTAGAGATTCTATCTCATCATTTATAGCTTCTTGCCATAAATCTGCACCAGAGATGACAAGGCTTTTAAAGATTTATTGGATCTTCTTCTACATTATAAGCCGCATAATCGGGACCATAATCTTTAGCAACTCTTACTCTTTTACTTCGTCAAAGTTCTGTTTCTACATTGCCGTTGCTTTCTGTGCTTCTTATCACATGGGTGTGACTCGATTAAGTGCCCCCATTATTTCTCGATTTGAAGGGAAATTTGTCTTCATAGAATTCAGCATCATTTTATTCTATGATCTCTTTTGCATTTAGGTCATAAAAGCTATATGCCTTACTGTTTGCTGCATACCCAATGAATACACATTCATAGGCTCTACTAGCGAGTTTAACTCGTTTCGGATCCGGAATTCTGACATAAGGCAGACAAGGCCAAGTTCTCAAATAAGACAAGTTTGGTTGTCTTTTCTTTAATATCTCTTAAGGTGAGATCTTACTTTTTGACTTGGGGACTCTATTCAGGACATAACAAACATGCAATAAAATTTCCCCCCACCAGTGAGGTACAGCACCATAATTCATCATAATTGCAACAACAAGTTTAGTAATAGTTCTATTCTTTCTCTCTGCTTCACCGTTCATTTTCAAGAGAATATGGAGCAGTCGTCTCATGTACAATTCCATGTGTAATATAAAAATCATTAAATAACCCAGAATCGTATTCAGTTCCCTTATCACTACGAAGTCTCTTAATCTTCTTATTTAGTTGATTCTCAATTTCCGTTACATACATCTTAAACATTTCAAGTGCTTCACTTTTATTCTTCATTAAGTATACATAAGTGTAATCAGAGCAATCGTCAATAAAAGTGATGAAATAACGTTTACTATTTTTAGTTAATGTTCCATCTAATTCACATATATCAGAATGTATAAGATCTAAGGGATCAAATTCTTTAATAATTTATTTATGAGACGTCTTAGTAATTTTAGCTTGACTACAATATTCACATTTATTTGTATTATTGACATTTAATTTAGGGATTATGCCTAAGTTGCTTGAATTAGAGATAACACACTTATTAACGTGACAAAGTCTAGCATGTCAAATATTAAAATCACACAAAGATTAAACGGAAGGAGAAATTTTATTCAAATCAACATTCAACTTAAATATGCCATCAGTGGCGTACCCTTTCCCAACAAAAATACCATTCTTAGTGATGGTGTACAAATCTGCCCCAATAGACTGACTAAACCCTGTCTTATTTAAAAGAAAACCAGAAAAAGATTCTTCCTAATTTCAGGAACGTGCATGAAGTCCTTCAAGATTAAAGTTTTTCCTGAGATAAAGTTCAGCTCAACGACTCCAATTCCAGCATTATCAGTGGTGTGGGCATCTCCCAACAACACTTTCTTATCTTCAGCATTCGTGTATGTCTTGAACATAGCACAATCATAGCAGACATGACGAGAGGTGTCACTGTCTATCGATCAACCATCACTTTCACCAACCATGTTGATTTCAGTGATCATAACAATGAATTGCTCGTTAGTCAAGTTAACCCGTGCATTAGAGCCAACGGGTTTATTCCTGCTCTTACATCTCTTAGCCATATGACTCAGTTTTCCACAATTAAAGCAAGTGAAAATCGGAGCGTCATTTCATTGAGTTGGTGGTTGCTGTCTAGCAATTAGAGCAGATAGACCCTTTGAGGGATTCCCATTCTTAATTCGGTTCACAACATTGCGGCTCTGATTCTTTAATGGTTTGTAAGTGGAATTCAAAATTGAACTGAATCTCTTTTTGTTGTTATAAACAACTAAGACCATATTCTTCTGATCTTGTCTTCTAGCTTCCTCTTCAATTCCGAGGCGAATGATCAGACTCTCAATTGAAAAGTCTTTTGTTTTATGTCGAAGAAAATTTTTGAAATCTTTTCAACCAGGCGGAAGTTTGTCAATTATCACAGGAATCTGAAATTGTTCATCGAGGGGCATACCTTCAGTTATGCTTTCATGAGCAATCTTCTGAATTTCGTGGCTTTGAACTTCTACATATTTTTCATCCACCATCTTATAATTCAGGATGCGGCTGACAACATATTTCTTTGCACCAGCTTCTTCAGTATCATATTTCTTCTGCATAGGTTCCCATACATGTTTAGCAATGTTACAATTACTGTAGTAATCATACAGATCATTTGCAAGGCCGTTCAAAATGTGGTTTTTGCAAAGATAATCATTATCTTTCCAAATGGCAATCTCTTCTGGAGCTTTAAATTATCTGCCTTAGTCTTAGCAGAAGAGTTTGATTCAAACAAGTTGAGAGTCTCGTCTGAATCCGCAGTTGTCTTACCATTAGTTTATTCAGTTGATCCAGAAGGAGCAACAAGGATATCCTCAGTCAGAACGAGGGCAACCTTCTTTAAAGTTAAGAAAAATTTTCATCTTAGCTTGCTAACGTTTGAAGTGAGAACCCTCAAACTTGAATGGTTTGTCAGAGACAGAAGCGGCCGCAGTAGCACCGATAATTTCTTCAGTAGCCATGGCAGTTACAAAAAACGTCTCAAAATTGTTGTTTCGATTTTGAAAAAAAATTGGCATAAGGATGAAACAACCCGTTCCAAAATTACGATTATCACTTGCACTGAGGTAAATCGTTCGTAGAGATACACCTTCATATGGTGTTAAAACCACTCGTATCTTAAAGTAAATTCAGTCACGATGGTACGATAAACCACTCGTTAATTAGAAAAAAATTTATAGATGATGTGAATGAAATGGGAAAGAGAGATTCAGGAGAAATTCAGAATCTAGAATATTTTTTTCAACTGATACGCACAATACAATCTATAGTCATGAATCTGATACGATGGAGAGAAAATAGTGGGAGAGTGGAGAAAAAATAGTGGGAGAGTTGAGAGAAAAATTTGGGAGGGAGTTATTCAATCAAAACTAGGTTAAGACTAGGTTTTGATGAGTGACTCATTATAATTATTAATTAATAATTAATTAATATTAATTATTTTTTTTCCACATAATCAATTGACTTCCATTAATTAATTGGATGACCCTTTCAAATTCACATCAAGTTTTCCAACACAAGCACATCAAGTTTTCCAACACAAGCAGAATATTCATCCTTATGCTTATACTCCTTAGTTCATTTCACATTTACATAATTTCCCTTTAACTCTTCCTTTTGATTTATGGAAGACATAATCCTCCACGGACATTCTTATAACCAACCGAAAGCATTCCTTACTTCAATAATCAATTCAACCTAATATTTTCAAAATTCTTCATTGAATCCTTTCCATGCTTCAATAGTCTGTATTTAATAATATCATGCTTTCTGTGTATATTTCAACAATCATGGGTTTCAAAATGTCATGTATTGAGCTTCAAATTAAGTTAAGGTAACATGATCGTGATCCATGGAATATTGTTAAAAGATCAAGCTTATTTTAAACAGAATATAAAAAACTAACACGATAGAAAAAATAAACACAATAATAAAACTATGGCATTTGTATCATCTGATTCATGGTGGAACCATTGGTCCTCCTCAATCTTGTTCTTCTTTTCACTCTTCTCTTAGACTTCCCACCAAATATCAATACAAGCCATCTAGGCTTTCCAATAAAAACATGCAATATCCAAGACCTATTCCAAACACAAATCCACATCCATATCCAATTGCCACTGCTTTCCATCCAAATCCAAATTTCTCTTCACTCCAAAACTTGTTAGGTGAAGGTGGAAAATGTTTACCAGGTCCACATTTCTTTGACAAGGGTAATCCACATAACTCAGAGTTTCCTTCATATGAATCATTTGAGAATGTATTGAACTGATTTCCTTGAATTATTTCTCCCACAAGATGGTTATTGGAAAGATCCAAGAATTCTAGAAAATTCAAATTGGATAATTCTGCTGGAATAACACCGGTGATCATATTTGATGAGAGATCCAAAGATTCTAAATTTTTCAAATTTACCATGGATCAAGGAATAATCCCACCGAGTCTGTTATAGGAAAGGTTAAGTCCAATAAGTTCATGAAGCTCTCCAATAATATTTGAAATCTCTCCTTCAAATTTGTTTCTTGACAAATCAATAACTGCAAAGTTCTTTGAAATTTTCACCAGTGTGGAATTGATCCCCATTATTGTCACAATTACATTTGTTTTTTTTAATAAGCAAGAAATATATTGAATCGGAGAACTGAGGGTTCTCAACCTGCTTACAAAACGAGGCAAAGCTCGAAAGAAGGAAAATTACAAGCCAATTGAACATTAAGATAAATAGAACAAAGGGAATTTGCTAAATTCATAGAAATTGCAATTGGAATGAGTAATTCTCCCGATAAAAGTCTATCTCCACACCAAAACTTTTATGCTCCAAACCAAGTCCATCACATTCCAATGGGCATTTTTAAAAATGATACCGTTTCTTAATAACCACAAATTCCAAACCGTTGCTAACCAAACAGAACCTACCTTCCCCTTCTTCAACCTCTTCTGAAAACCAAACCGGCTCCAAATCATAAAACTCTCCTTTAAACAATTGGAATCAAAATCATCAAAACCGATCCAATCTCCAATCTCCTTCCAAACTAATTTCGAGACAGAACAAGACAAAAATAAATGAATACCTGTTTCGATGGAATTACGACATAAAACACAATCAATAGTATCATCCGAGAGATTGCAACCTCTATTAGAAAGGTTAACCTTGGAAGGAAATCTATTAAGAAAACACCTCCAACCGAAACATTTTACTTTAAAAAGGGCCTCCATCTTCCAAATTAATTCATAAGCTCCATCATATTTGTTAACAGGACCATGTATTACGAAGATTTCTATGTGTAAAAACAATCCATCTGCCATATATGAAAAACTTTCATCCTCATCTTTCATGGCATCAAACCTTTTAAAATATGCTTTTGGAAGTGGGCCACTAAATTTATTGCCTGAGATATCAAAAATTATCAAAATGGGACCATGGAACTTATTTGGGAATTTTACCTGCCACCCCCCCAATTAAACCTGGCACCCCCTCAATTTTTCATTTTACCATATCACCCCTGATATTATTTACATAAAAAATAACATTTTTTAACCCAAAAAATCACTTTTTTAGAAACTTGAAAACAAAATTTCCGGTAGTACAAAACAAAATTCCCGGTAGTGTTTTCCTGAAAATTCTGTAACCCCAAAAAAACCGGTAGTACAAATAGTAAATTACCGGTACAAAATACCGGGAATTTTCAAAAAACTGGTAATAATTACCGGTAATTCTGATTATACCGGTGTCATTTTGCAGAACCATTCTGGGAATTTCAAAATTACCGGTATCTATCAAAATACCGGGAATTTGAAATGTCTGGTATACCAGGAATTCCCGTTTTGGACGAAATTTTCGGTAACAGGTCTGTTTTTTTTTTTAATAAGCTAAATATATTAACGGGGTCTGTGTCATAAAAAATGCTTGCCATTTGTGCTCCAGAATCGTAAGGGTCTTCTACCGACTCGTGTAGCAATTACACTCAGTTCTTTACCACTGACAAACTATGTATTATACGTAGACACTTAAAATTTACTATTATTTCGTTTGATTTCATGTTTATGTCACTATAAGTTGTGATGTTTTTGAATGACAGATTTTTGAGAGCCGATCCGACGTATTAGCTTGGGCGCAGAATATTGGGAAGCAACATGATATCATAGTTGTGACAATTTGTTCTGATATTGCAACTGGCCAGCGAGGAAAGAAGGGTAAATTGATATTGGGTTGTGAGAGAGGAGGAAATTATAAAAGAAAAATGTCTGAAAGTAGTCATTCTTCGGAGAAGGATGGTCTTGCAAGTATGAAAGTGAAATGTCCCTTTCGGCTGAGGTCTTCGCCAAGTGGTATTGGTTGGAGGGTGCGCGTTATGTGTGGGTTCCACAATCATAGACTATCTGAAGATTTGTCAGGGCACGACATATTAGGTCGTCTACAACCTCATGAGAGACAGTTTGTGAATTACATGACGAAGTATAACATGCCTCTGAGACACATAATTTCCGCCTTGAAAGACCAAGATCCAGAAAACCTCACGAGTGTTGGGCAAGTATATAAGGCTAGAGCTGCGTACCATGAAAGCAAGAGAGGTTCATTGACAGAAATGCAAATGTTGTTTAGTCTTATTCATAAAGAAAAGTACATGTGTTGGACAAGAAATAGGGAAGACTCGAATGTTGTTGATGATATTTTCTGGACACATCCTGATTCAGTGAAGCTGTTGAATATGTTTCACTTGGTGTTGATTTTTTATTGTACATACAAGACCAATAGGTACCGATTACCGTTGCTTGAGATTGTTGGCGTTACATCAACAAAGTTGACGTTTTCCGTAAGGTTTGCGTATTTGGAACACGAAAGGGAGGAGAATTTCAAATGGGCAATGGAGAAGCTGAAAGAATTGTTTTTTTCTGAGAAATTGCTACCAAATGTTGTTGTGACTGACAGAGAACTTGCCTTGATGAATGCACTTGAAGTTGTGTTTCCTAATTCAACACACCTGTTATGTGTGTCCCACATTTCGAAAAATGTTAGCATGAAATGTAAGGAATATGTTAAAACAGAAAGACATGAATATGTCATGGAGCTGTGGAACAAAATCATGTATGCTAATAGAGAGAGTGAGTATCTCATACACTTGAAGCACTTTGAGACTGTTTGTGTTGACATACCTTTGTTTGTTAACTATGTGAAAAAAACATGGTTGACACCGTATAAAGAAAGGTTTGTTTCTGCATGGACAAACAAAGTTCCTCACATGGGAAACACAACAACGAACAGATATACCTGCGTCTTATTTGACTTTATAAATTAGCATAATTGATGTTTAATTGTGTTTTTATTATTGCGGTTTAGGGTCGAGTCTGTGCATTGGAGACTCAAAAATATGTTGTCACATAGTCGGGGAGACTTATGCCGAAGTTGGGATGTTGTTAACACCATGCTGAAGTTGCAGTTAGGCTCAATTAGAGTGTCGTTTGAAAAGAGTATCGTGAAATTTGAGCATCGGTATAACACTCCATTCTACACCAACTTGCACGGTTTTGTGTCAAGGCAATGTATACAACACATAGGGAAGGAGCTAGAACGGGTCAAATTTGTTGGTATAAACAAAGAAATGTATGGTTGCTTCATTAGATCAACACATGGTTTACCCTGTGCGTGTCAACTTGTCGGTCTTCAAATACAAGGTCTGTCTATTCCTTTAGAAGAAATTCATGTTTTCTGGAAGAAATTACACATTCAAGAGCATACTGACGGACCAGAGGATAGTGGTTCAAAGATGGATTTAGACGCAGAATGTGAAGATTTGAAGACATATTTCAATTCTTTGGATATGGCAGGTCAGAGGGTGTTGAAGAAGAAAATTAGAGAACTAACTTATCCAGCCACATCTTCTATGCGTCCACCGCCGGTGAAGTATAAGCCGAAGAGAGGAGTTAAGAAGATCAAAAAGGGTGTAGAGAGTGATGTGCGTCGTGATCTCTCGCAGTGGGAGTATGGTGAGGCCTCGCAGGGGAGTCAGACTACAAAGACATCATGTACAAAACTAACAGGAAGTCAACCTTCTAGTCAACCGTCCACTGTATCTTCTAAGCATAAATACTTGTCTCAGTTTCCTCGGTTCATGCATCTATACATTGACGACATAATTGATGTGGGTGACGATGGAAATTGTGGTTTTTGGGCTATTGCATCATTACTTGGATGGGGTGAAGAGTCTTGGGCGTTGATTTGGAATCAGTTGGATGCTCAAATTTATCAACAACGAAAATTGTTTTCAAAGTTGTTTTATGACACCGTTGATGTGGTTCGACATTCCTTAAAAGTAACACACTTAGGTGCACAGGGTAGAGAGAAATGGATGTCGATTCCAGATATGGGTTATCCTATTGCGACCGGGTACAATTTGGTTTTTGCCTCCCTTTCAATGACACTGAACCAAACCTTCTTCCCTCTTACCATAGCTCCATCTATGTTTGCAAGTAGGCATAAAATGATTGTTGTTGGATTTGTCAACAACAATCATTGGGTTCAGGTAAAATTAAAACCTGATAATCATTTGCCTCCCGTCATGTCCCGGTGGAGAGAGAACTGTACTGAAGAGGCAAGAGCCTGGGAAACAGCATATGCAAGACGGATTAGGCACTGGGAGGAAGAAATTAGGAAGGTACAGTAGTTTTAATTATTTTCGTATGCTGTTATGTATTTTTATCGTATGATATCATTTTAATTTACCATGTAATCTTGATGATGTTCTTGTTGATCAAACACTATTGGAAACACTATTGGAGATTGCAGGTTTTTTAAATTTTTGCAGGCTCAGGGCTGTTACCGGGAATTTTAGTTTACGTGAAATTCCCGGTATACCAGATATTTCAATTCCCCGGTATTTTTCACTTTTTCTGTTAATTTAAAAAGCTGGTACATTTATACCGGTAAATTCGAAATGTCCGGTGAAAGATACCGGCATTTTCAAAATTACCGGTATTACCTAAAAATTCCGGTAAATACGTTGAAATTGAAGGAAAAATCCAGGACCTTCAAAAAATCCGGTATGGAACCGGACATTCCTAAAAACCGGGGTTTCCCACAGGAGTAAAATCGACTTTTTGCATGTATTGAGGGGTGCCAGGTTTAATTGGTGAGGTGGCAGGTAAAATTCTCAACTTATTGTCTCGCAAAACCAACACTTTTATTGGAAAATAGAGCATACATAATTAAATAAGAATGAAAATATTGATTCAAAGCAAAAAAGGAACCATTGCACGTTATTTTTTGCAAGCACTAAAACCATTGATTCACATTAAATATATAAAAATATATGGAAGGATCATCAATCATTGCACATAAGAATAGATATCACTTAAATATATTGTATAACTTTTCTGAAAATCCAATACATATAAAAGTGTTCAGACAGAGTAAAAAAAATTCAGAGGAGGCACAAACTTAACAAACTCGGAAAACATACCACCAAGGATAAAACTAAGTGCAGGCATCATAATACAAATGACAAAAATAAGACACATAAATATAAATTTCAATTCATATGCTTTCACTGATGGATTACCAACCCCACTTGTTGTGCCTGTCTTAAACTCGACCAATGCAAAACTAAAGAAATTAAAGACCAAAATCTGTAATAGAGAATGAGACATGATTGCTCACATCTTATAGTAAAACACAGTTGATTCACCAGTTGCAGCTGAAGGTAAACAATGTTCATCAATTTCTCTCACATTATCAGTGCAGATATTTCAAAGCTCTGTTTCAAACCTATGCCTATACTCCTTAATTCCTTTCAGATTTACATAATTTCTCTTTGACTCTTCCTTTTTCTTTATGGAAGACATAATCCTCCACGGTGCTCTGCGGGCACCAATCACATTCTTATAATCAAACAAAAGTAGACACCAAACACACCTTTGAAATTATATGTGCTACAAAGTAAATGGAAAGTCATAAGATTAACATATTATATTGCAAAAGATAACATACTTTGATTTTCATCTAATCACTCGTTACGAATATTCTCAACGCTGAACAATAGCAAACATTGCAATAAATTGTCCACATATTATTTACTAGTTACAAGACAATCAAAGACAACTTTAAGATGGAGAAATAAAAACAGAATTTACACATTAACCCCAATAACAAGCGCAACAAAAAATTGTCCACAAAGTTAACGGTTACCACACTTTATTAGTGGACACAGAAACATGAAAAACCAGAAGTAAAGGAGCTCTTAGAGTTTATTGGATATGAGATTAAACTTTATCTTACAATATTGTGTAGGGATTGGATTTGACAGTCTAAATGCAAGACACGATCTTCCTAGAAATCTCGTGAAGCCTGCAGTTCTTCCATCTCTTCCATCACCTAACTCAGCATCTCTTGCATTTGTGACATTGCTTTGTCTCAACTCTAACTTGCTCCACTATTGTTTTTACAATAGTCTTGCAATGTCCCGAACACCGATTCCCTTCACATGAAAATCTTTCCTACATGATTTGAAATTTGAATATCATTCTTTCAGCAGTGAATTGTACCCTTTCACAATCCCTCCATTTTCTTTCTTATAATCCCCACCACCTTTAAAGTTCAAAAAATTCCATAAGAAACAAACATATAAAAATACAATCGATGGATTAAGAAGCTAAGCAAAAAGGAAATCATATGGTGGTTACTATTTTCACTTACATTCAATTTGTTCAGCAGGCTTTCCATAAGAACATTTGTTCAGAAGCGGATGGTAATCCTGGCGCATGGCCATTGGAACAATTCCGGCATGACCTTGTGAACCTTTAACCGTAACCTGCACAAAATAGCTTATCATTAATATCACTTTTATTTTATTTTTTGTATACATATTACTTTTGAATTGCTTCAACAAATTTGAATTTTTTTTTTACTTTCAATCGTGTCTGTCCAGCTATTCTTTTAAGAACACCAAGTGGGAAAAACCAACTTGTTCTTGCATAGGACCCTTCTCGATGTGAAACTGCAACACTATAAACGAATAACACAAATGCTCGTTATACCTCGACACAACATTAAACAGATTTTGGAGCATACTTGACCTGCAAAAGCATTTATTATGCGGCTTTTATTGAGTTATTTTTAAGAATCTCTTTTATTGTTACATTTCTGAAAGGCGTCTATAAGTAAATATATTTCTTACATGATTTTTTATGATAGCCATAACCAAAAAGCTCAAAGTTGATACGTCTTATCAGATATCTCCAATGTCGTAACAGGTAAAATACACGCTATATCCCCACTACCTAAAAAAGTAGTTTGAAATCTCACAGCCTCTTCATCGCAAAATGCAATCACCTGCACGTTTAGATGACATTAGAATGAATCCAAATTCAAGATAAGATTCATGTCCATCCAAATAGACACACATTAGAGATTTGTACTGTTTGGATTCAATTTAGTATTCACTCACTTACTGTCATAGATTATACGACTCACACAACAATGTTATTGTTGGTAATATTTACACTCAAATATTTGTTGTATACATTAGCTGGTTTCTATTTTGGTGTAGGCACACTATGCTTTGAAAGCTGTCTGGTTGCATTTTACTGTGACTTATGCAAGTTTAAACCGACATTCGAGTGAGAGAAATAACTGCTCCGCCAATGCTAATAATCACCGGATCAGAATCCAATAACAGATAACCTCCTAACAGAATGAAACAGGTCTAAACTGTCCTAAAACAACATGAGTTGTAGAAGAAGTAGCCCTGCATCAGAAAGAAAACTATCTGTCAAAAACAGCGCATCACTATTTTCTATTATTAAAACATGAAAGCGGAAAAAACTTTCACCCCAATGCCAATGCACCTGACCACTGTAAGAGAAAGGAGTTGATTTAGAAGGAGGAGACACTGGAAGCACCGATATTATTTTGAAAATTGCAAGTAGAACCCATGTGGTGACGTAGTGAACAAATGTGAGGAATCACTACGCCAAAATTACTCTTTGGCAACACTTCATAGGCAGCGCTTTATTACAAAAGCCCTGCTATAAGTTAAAAAATTTAGAAAACACGGAAACTGTTCACTTAGAAAAATAAAAGCGCGTCTAAATACAAGACCTTAGACAGCGCTTTTGAGGAAAGCTCTTTCTAAGGACTTATAAATTAAAACATAAAAAATTAAAGGAAAATATTAGACAGCGCTTTCCTTAAAAGCGCTGTCTAAGGTCTTATAAATTAAAAAAAAAAATATAAGACCTGAGACAGCGCTTTTGTGGAAAGCGCTTTCTAAGGTCTTATAAATTAAAAAAAAAATTAAAGGAAAATATTAGACAACGCTTTACTCAAAAGCGCTGTCTAAGGTCTTATAAATTAAAAGAAAATAAAATCAAAAGTGTAACGCCCCGATTTCGATTATTCCCATTTTGTTGAGTCCTTTATTTAAATTGCGTGATAAATTATTTTATTGCGAAATTGGTATGTTAATATGCTATGTTGACATGTTATGATATTTTACCGTTTTTGAGAGTTTTCGGGGAAATTAGAATGGAGGGTATTTTGGACATTTCTCAATTAATGGTAAGTTGGAAATTTAGTAAAATTGGTAGAAAAGTGATTAAGTGAAGAATTATGTGAGAAAATGAATTAATTGAATTTGAGTAGAAAATAAGAAAAGAAAAAAAAAAAGAAAGTAGGAAAATTAATAGAAAAGAAAAAGAGATAAGAAGAAGAAATAGGAGAGAAATAGAAAGAAAAGGGAAATAGAAGAGAAAGAAGAAGGAAGAGGAGAAAAGAGAAAGAAAAGAGGAAAAGCTAGAAAAATCAAGAAATCAACTTCTAGGAATCAATTTAATCGGGTAAGGGTTTGAAACTCGATTATTCTATACATGTATGTGATTATGTATGATTGTTGTGGTTGAAAAATTATGATTGGTAGAGTTTTGGGTTATATGTGAGTTTTAGGTCGATTTGTGGAATCGGTGTTTTTAACGGTTAAAAATCGATAAAAATGTGTTTAGAATGATCTCTATATGTGTATGATCCATAACTATGCTTGGTTTTGCGGTTGGGAATGATCAAAGGTGGGAAAATGAGAAAATGGGGGTTTTGATGATGAAGCCACGCTGTGGAGCATGGCTGTCTGGTGTGAATCGCCGGGCGAAATGCCCAGAGCGCCGGGCGGTGCGTGCTTTCGCGGGGCGAAATTGAGAGGCGAGAGAGTGTCAAGCTACTGGTTTGGTTCACGTTTTTGAGGGTTTCCTTCGCCCCTTCTTCGCCGAACGAAGTGAAGGCGAAATTGAAGCGTCGCCGGGCGAAACGTTCCTGTCGCTGGGCGCTTTTGTTTTTTTATTTATTTTCTTTTCTTTTAAAAATTCATAATTCCCGAACCGTAATTCCGATTTAAGCGTTCTTTATATCGTTGGAGAGCTTATGAAATGTTCTTGCTTGTGATGATGGTTTTGAGATCGTTGGCCGATTAAATAAGTCGGAAAATCTAGAATAGTGTTATTTAACGACTTTTACCGTTTTGAATGTGGGTTTGGATGTGAATCATACAATAGTGCATTGAAGTGAATGTATATAGATTGTATGTGATTGTGTGAGATGAATGCATGAGTATATTGTGAATATGTATGCATTTCAAGAATGTCGTGAGTCATTTGTATGTGAAGCATAATGATGTACAATCTTGTGTTGTGCGATTCTAATGAGAATCCGTTGTAACGTCGTGTGCCTAAGTGAGGTGTGAGCGATGAATACAAACGATTGTGTGGCTAGGTGAGGTGTGTCCAATCAGATTGTGTGCCTAGGTGAGGTGTGAGCAATCGGATTGTGTGCCTATGTGAGGTGTGAGCAATCCATAAACATTGTGTGCTTATGTGAAGTGTGAGCAATGGGTGAACATCGTAGGCCCGACGGGGAGTTACATTGGTAACGAGCGATGGTTCCAATAAGTTCCTGAGTGAACTTGAGATGATTGAGTCGGTACCCGCATTGCATTTGCATAGAGTCGTGAGTCGGTCTCTATGATTTGCATTTATCATCTTTATAATTGAGAATTGATGAATAAACATGAATATGTATGTTTAGGTGGAATGGTGAGAATTGTGAAAGTATGCATGATGAATATGCTTGGTTATATATATACATTGTGATGTATATGAGTGGGTTGTGTTGAATTGTGGTGAGAATGTAGTATATGTGTATTTTCATGCTAAGATACATAATTATATACATTTATATTATAATTGTGTTTCTCACCCTTCTGTTGTTTTATGATGCTCTATGCGGCATTGCAGAGTAGGTATGCTGATGGTCTTTTTGTGAAGCGAGTCTTCATTCTTTTGGTCGGTCGGCTCTGATATGTAGCACCGGGTAGCTAGGAAGTATATGATTCTTTTGTGAAACATTGTACATGTATCTTGTTGATGAATGTTTATGTAAACATGAGTTATGTTGGTGGATAATACTTGATGATATATATATGTATATATGTTGGATGTTATTCAATGTTTAGATTTTTCCGCTTTTATTCTAAATATTGAGATGTGGGTGTAAGGACTAAGTTCCTCTGTTGCAAAGTTACCCCACTGTTGCATATCAATTGTTGAGCAGGTGTTGAATGTTTTAATTTCATGTATAATGTGACAAACCTTTTTTTATACTATGTTTATAATTATACTCTGACGAAATTTTTAATATGTGCCTAAATGATTATGTGATTATTTGGGGGTATAAAAAGGGGGTGTTACATTAAGTGGTATCAGAGCCAGTGTTGAGTCAGTTGTGTCTGTCTTGTTGTTGTGATGGTTGAACTGTTGTTTAACCTTGTCGTCATTTTTGGGAATGATCAGAATATGGCTTGTAGAAACGACAATGCGCTGGCTGCTGCTTTGGAAGCAATGGCTATGGCGGTGCAAGGTGCACCTAACGTGAATGCTAATGACGAGTTCATGAAGAATCAACCATCGGTCTTCAATGGAAGATTTGATCCTGATGGTGCTCAAGGTTGGTTGAAAGAGATCGAAAGGATCTTCAGAGTTATGGACTGTGTGGAGGAGAATAAGGTGAGGCTTGGGTCTCACATGCTGAAGGAAGAAGCCGACGATTGGTGGGTCGATATGCGTCAAGTTCTTGAGGTGGATGATGAAGAGATAACTTGGGATTTATTTCGTACCGAGTTCTTGAGGAAGTATTACCCTAAAAGTGTGAAAGGGAAGAAGGAGATGGAGTTCCTTGAACTGAAACAAGGTAGTATGTCCGTGGTGGACTACGTTGTGAAGTTGGATCAATTCCATCCTCACTATGCTGCAATTACTGCTGAGTTCTCAAAGTGTATTAAGTATGAGAATGGTTTGCGTCCCGAGATTAAACAAGCTGTGGGATATCAAAGGATTAGAAGGTTTACGGATTTGACGGAATGTTGTAGAATCTTTGAGGAAGATAGCAAGGCTCGTTCTACACATTACAAGAGTTTGAATGAGAGGAAGGGAAAGCAACAAGCTAGAAGTGGACCTTATGTGACACCCGTCGATAAGGGCAAGCATAGGGGAAACTTTGAGAAGAGATCTAGTGGAGGAGGTTCTGGTTCCATTAAGTGTGACAAGTGTGGTGAAATAGGTCATAAATCATTTGAGTGTAGGAAGACAGTGGTGAAATGTTCTAACTGTGGAGGCCTTGGGCATGCTACTACCGATTGTAGAAGGAATATGGTGAAGTGCTATAATTGTGGAGAAGTGGGTCACATTAGTACTAAGTGTACTAAGCCGAAACAAGCTCAAGCGGGCGGAAAGGTGTTTGCATTAGCAGGGACGGACACTACTAGTGCAGACCGTTTGATTAAAGGTACATGCTTTATTAATAGTACGCCTTTAGTTGCTATTATTGATATGGGGACGACTCATTCATTCATTTCTCGCGAGTGCGCTAAGCGTTTGAATTTGTTTATGACTTCTTGGGGTGGTGAGATGGTTATTGAGACTCCTGCTTCAGGGTCGGTAACTACGTCTTTGGTATGTGTAAGTTGTCCTTTGACCATGTATGGTAAAGACTTCATTATGGATTTAGTGTGTTTGCCGTTGGAGGGATTGGACGTAATCTTGGGTATGAACTGGTTGCGATTTAATCGAGTTCATATAGATTGCTATCACAAGTTAGTGAGGTTTCCTTCCTTGGAAGATGATGAAGATGAGAGTTTCCTATCCACTAAAGAGTTGAAGAAACTTCTAGCGGACGAAGCTCAATTGTTCGGTTTGTTTGCATCATTGTCGGTGGAGAGTAAAGTTGAGCTCGATGTGTTCCCAGTGGTGTGTGATTTTCCAGAAGTGTTTCCGGAGGATATTACGGATGTACCGCTGGAAAGAGAAGTTGAGTTTTCTATTGATCTAGTTTCGGGTACTAGACCGGCTTCGATGGCACCGTATCGTATGTCGGCATCGGAGTTGGTAGAATTGAAGAAGCAATTGAATGACTTGTTGGACAAGAGATTTGTAAGACCAAGTGTTTCTCCTTGGGGTGCTCCGGTATTGTTGGTAAAGAAGAAGGATGGAAGTGTGCGGTTATACATTGATTATCGACAATTGAACAAGGTGACAATTAAGAACAAGTATCCGCTTCCAAGGATCGATGATTTGATGGACCAATTGGTTGGTGCGCGTGTTTTTATCAAGATTGATTTGAGATCAGGATATCACCATATTCGTGTTAAAGAAGAGAATATTCAGAAGACGGCCTTTAGGACACAGTATGGTCATTACGAATATTCCGTGATGCCATTCGGGGTTTCTAATGCGCCGGGTGTGTTTATGGAATACATGAATCGTATTTTTCATGAACAGTTAGATCGTTTTGTGGTTGTGTTCATCGACGATATTTTGATTTATTCTAAGTCTCAAGAGGAGCATGAAGAGCATTTGAGAATTGTGTTGTAAATTTTGAAAGAGAAACAATTGTATGCTAAGTTGTCGAAATGTGAATTTTGGTTGCCGGAAGTAAGTTTTCTTGGGCATGTTATTTCCGGTGGTGGTATTAGTGTTGATCCATCCAAGATTGATGTGGTGATGCTATGGGAGGCTCCTAAATCGGTTACGGAAATTCGAAGCTTTTTAGGCTTGGCGGGTTATTATCGGAGGTTTATTGAGGGATTTTCGAAGTTGGCACTTCCGTTAACGCAATTGACTTGTAAAGGAAAGGCTTTCATTTGGGATATTCATTGAGAAGAGAGTTTCAATGAGCTAAAAAGAAGGTTGACAACGACACCGATCTTGATTTTGCCAAATCCGACGGAACCATTTGTTGTGTATTGTGATGCTTCATTGGTTGGTTTGGGTGGTGTTTTGATGCAAGATGGAAAAGTTGTGGCTTAAGCTTGAAGACAATTGAGGGTGCATGAAAATAATTATCCTACACATGACTTGGAGTTAGCGGCCGTGGTGTTTGTTTTGAAAATTTGGAGGCACTATCTTTATGGTGCAAGATTTGAAGTTTTTAGCGATCACAAGAGCTTGAAATATTTATTTGATAAAAAAGAATTGAACATGAGACAAAGAAGGTGGTTAGAGCTTTTAAAGGATTATGATTTTGGTTTGAATTACCATCTGGGTAAGGCAAACGTGGTAGCCGATGCTTTGAGTCGGAAGTCGTTACATATGTCCGCTTTGATGATGAGAGAATAGGAACTTTTGGAGAATTTTAAAGACTTGAGTTTGGTTTGTGAAATGACGCCGGGAAGTGTGAGACTTGGTATGCTTCATGTTACGAATGATTTTCTTGCAACCGTATGTGAAAAGCAAAAGTTGGATTTGAAGTTCGTTGATTTGATGACGAATGAGAATGAGGATTTCAAGGTTGATAATTTTGGAGTTTTGAGATTTCGTGGTCGTATTTGTATTCCCGATGATGCGGAGTTGAAAAAGGTGATATTGGAAGAAGGACACCGAAGTAACTTAAGTATTCATCCGGGAGCGAATAAAATGTATCAAGATTTGAAGAAAATCTTTTGGTGGTCCGGATTAAAGAGGGACGTGGCTCAATTTGTGTATGCGTGCTTAACTTGTCAAAAGTCTAAGGTGGAGCATCAAAAGCCTAGTGGATTGATGCAACCGTTGGACATTCCAGAGTGGAAATGGGATAGTATATCGATGGATTTTGTTACCAAATTGCCGAATACGCAAAGAGGTCATAATGCTATTTGGGTAATCGTTGATAGGCTTACTAAATCTGCCCACTTCATTCCGATTGATATTAGTTATCCCTTGGAGAAGTTAGGCGAGATTTATATTCTTGCGGTTGTGAAGTTACATGGGATTCCTAAGAGTATTGTATCGGATAGGGATCCTAGATTCATGTCGAGGTTTTGGGAGAGTTTACAAAAGGATTTGGGTTCTAAGCTAAGATTGAGTTCGGCTTATCATCCGCAAACGGATGGTCAAACCGAGAGGACAATTCAATCGTTGGAGGATTTATTGCGTGCTTATGTGCTCGAGCAGGGTGGTGCTTGGGATAGTTATTTGGCATTGATTGAGTTCACCTACAATAACAGTTTTCATTCGAGTATAAGTACGACACCGTTTGAGGCTTTGTATGGTCGGAGATGTCGAACACCTTTGTGTTGGCATGAAACCGGTGAGAGGACGATAGTTGGACCGGAGATGGTACAACAAACGACGGAGAAAGTGAAGTTTATTCGGGAAAAGATGAAAGCTTCTCAAAGTAGACAAAAGAGCTATCATGACAAGAGAAGGAAAGATCTTGAGTTTCAAGAAGGCGACCATGTGTTTTTGAGAGTTACGCCAGTTACGGGTGTGGGTCGTGCTTTGAAGTCGAAGAAGTTGACTTCTCGTTTTATTGGTCCGTATCAGATTTCTGCACGAGTTAGTGCTGTGGCTTACCGTGTGGCGTTGCCTCCGAATCTTTCGAATTTGCATGATGTATTCCATGTTTCGCAACTTCGGAAGCATGTTCCGGACCCGTCACATGTTATTCCTATGGACGAGGTTGAAGTAAGAGTTAACCTTACGGTTGAAGCTTTACCGATTAGGATTTTGGACCGTGAAGTTAAGAAGCTAAGAGGAAAGGATATTGCGCTTGTGAAGGTAGCGTGGGGAGGCGCTGCGGAAGGCAATATGACTTGGGAACCAGAGAGTAGGATGCGAGAGTCGTATCCGGAATTGTTTGAATCAGGTAATATTTTCGAGGACGAAAATTTCTAAAGTGGGGGAGAGTTGTAACGCCCCGATTTCGATTATTCCCATTTTGTTGAGTCCTTTATTTAAATTGCGTGATAAATTATTTTATTGTGAAATTGGTATGTTAATATGCTATGTTGACATGTTATGATATTTTACCGTTTTTGAGAGTTTTCGGAGAAATTAGAATGGAGGGTATTTTGGACATTTCTCAATTAATGGTAAGTTGGAAATTTAGTAAAATTGGTAGAAAAGTGATTAAATGAAGAATTATGTGAGAAAATGAATTAATTGAATTTGAGTAGAAAATAAGAAAAAAAAAAGAAAGTAGGAAAATTAATAGAAAAGAAAAAGAGATAAGAAGAAGAAATAGGAGAGAAATAGAAAGAAAAGGGAAATAGAAGAGAAAGAAGAAGGAAGAGGAGAAAAGAGAAAGAAAAGAGGAAAAGCTAGAAAAATCAAGAAATCAACTTCTAGGAATCAATTTAATAGGGTAAGGGTTTGAAACTCGATTATTCTATACATGTGTGTGATTATGTATGATTGTTGTGGTTGAAAAATTATGTTTGGTAGAGTTTCGTGTTATATGTGAGTTTTAGGTCGATTTGTGGAATCGGTGTTTTTAACGGTTAAAAATCGATAAAAATGTGTTTAGAATGATCTCTATATGTATATGATCCATAACTATGCTTGGTTTTGCTGTTGGGAATGATTAAAGTGGGAAAATGAGAAAATGGGGGTTTTGATGATGAAGCCACGCTGTTGAGCATGGCTGTCTGGTGTGAATCGCCGAGCGAAATGCCTAGAGCGCCGGGCGGTGCGTGCTTTCGCCGGGTGAAATTGAGAGGCGAGAGAGTGTCAAGCTACTGGTTTGGTTCACGTTTTTGAGGGTTTCCTTCGCCCCTTCTTCGCCGGGCGAAGTGAAGGCGAAATTGAAGCGTCGCCGGGCGAAACGTTCCTGTTGCCGGGCACTTTTGTTTTTTTTTTATTTTCTTTTCTTTTAAAAATTCATAATTCTAGAACCGTAATTCCGATTTAAGCGTTCTTTATATCGTTGGAGAGCTTATGAAATATTCTTGCTTGTGATGATGGTTTTGAGATCGTTGGCCAATTAAATAAGTCGAAAAATCAGGAATAGTGTTATTTAACGGCTTTTACCGTTTTGAATGTGGGTTTGGATGTGAATCATACAATAGTGCATTGAAGTGAATGTATATAGATTGTATGTGATTGTGTGAGATGAATGCATGAGTATATTGTGAATATGTATGCATTTCAAGAATGTCGTGAGTCATTTGTATGTGAAGCATAATGATGTACATTCTTGTGTTGTGCGATTCTAATGAGAATCCGTTGTAACGTCGTGTGCCTAAGTGAGGTGTGAGCGATGATTACAAACGATTGTGTGCCAAGGTGAGGTGTGAGAAATCAGATTGTGTGCCTAGGTGAGGTGTGAGCAATCAGATTGTGTGCCTATGTGAGGTGTGAGCAATCCATAAACATTGTGTGCCTATGTGAGGTGTGAGCAATGAGTGAACATCGTAGGCCCGACGGGGAGTTACATTGGTAACGAGCGATGGTTCCAATAAGTTCCTGAGTGAACTTGAGATGATTGAGTCGGTACTGCATTGCATTTGCATAGAGTCGTGAGTCGGTCTCTATGATTTGCATTTATCATCTTTATAATTGAGAATTGATGAATAAACATGAATATGTATGTTTAGGTGGAATGGTGAGAATTGTGAAAGTATGCATGATGAATATGCTTGGTTATATATATATATATATATATATATATATATATATATATATATATATATATATATATATACATTGTGATGTATATGAGTGGGTTGTGTTGAATTGTGGTGAGAATGTAGTATATGTGTATTTTCATGCTAAGATACATAATTATATGCATTTATATTATAATTGTGTTTCTCACCCTTCTGCTGTTTTATGATGCTCTATGAGGCATTGCAGAGTAGGTATGCTGATGGTCTTTTTGTGAAGCGAGTCTTCATTCTTTTGGTCGGTCAGCTCTGATATGTAGCACCGGGTAGCTAGGAAGTATATGATTCTTTTGTGATACATTGTACATGTATCTTGTTGATGAATGTTTATGTAAACATGAGTTATGTTGGTGGATAATACTTGATGATATATATATATATATATATATATATATGTGTATATATGTTGGATGTTATTCAATGTTTAGATTTTTCCGCTTTTATTCTAAATATTGAGATGTGGGTGTAAGGACTAACTTCCTCTGTTGCAAAGTTACCCCACTGTTGCATATCAATTGTTGAGCAGGTGTTGAATGTTTTAATTTCATGTATAATGTGACAAACCTTTTTTTATACTATGTTTATAATTATACTCTGACGAAATTTTTAATATGTGCCTAAATGATTATGTGATTATTTGGGGGTATAAAAAGGGGGTGTTACAAAAAGCGCTATCTAAGGCCCATATGAGACAGCGCTTTCAAAAGCGCTTTCTAAGGCCCACCTTAGACAACGCTTTCATTCAAAGCGCTGTCTAAGGTCTTTTTAATTAAAATAAAGATTGAAACTGTATCAGTATTCTATACTTTTTCATTTCATTCTTTCCCTCTTTCCCTCTCTTTCTACGAACAAGAACGAATCAGAGCTGAAACCACCGCCGTCGTCCGTCGTTTCACCGTCGTCGTCGGTCCTTTCTCGCTGTCGTCCGTCCGGCCGTCGTCCTTCCTACATTGTCCTCCACCATCCTCCACCGTGCTCCACTGTTCCGGTAAGAGTTTTTCTTTTTATGTTAGGTTTTAAGTGAGTTTCATATTTTTCTGTTAGGTTTTGTTCTTGTTACCATATTTTTGGAGTTCTTTAGATATAATGATGTTCTGTTAGGTTTTGGAGTTCTTTTGATAGAATGATGTTCTTTTGATAGAATATGAGTAGTTTAGATTAGTGTTATTGTAGTTTAGGTTAGTTTAGGTTAGTGTTATTGTAGTTTAGGTTAGTTTAGGTTAGTGTTAATGTTGCTCTACATTGTTATTGCTATATAATGTGTTAGTTTAGTTTAGGTTAGTTTAGGTTAGTGTTAGTGTTAGTGTTAATATTGCTCATTATTTTAATATTGTAAATCCTTGAGGTTGTTGTTCTAAAGAACCGAAATTCAAAGCAATTTATTAGGTAAAGAAATATATTGTAAATCCTTAAGTCATAACTTTCCTCCTTTTGGTTTTGATTTCTATTAATTACTAATGGAAAAACCATGGATAAAAAATGGATAAGTAGGAAAACTGTGTTATGTTAGAAGCCCTGTTAGAAGCTCATTCAATGTTCTATGTTTTATCATAACTTTCCTCCTCATCCAATGTTTTGATTCCTCATATAATAGTGTTTTTGTTGACCTTAATCAGTAGGAAAAGCATGGATAAAAAATGGATGGATGCCGATCGATTGTCCAAAGAGTACGAGAATGGGGTATTGGATTTCGTTAAGTTTGTTGTTCAACACGTTAAAGACCCCAGTCGAATGGACTGTCCTTGCTTGGGTTGTTGTTATGTGGGTAAGGTTGACGCAGATGGATTGAAACCGCATTTACTAATGCATGCAATTGATCGAAGTTATAAGTGTTGGATACATCATGGTGAGAAAATTAACGAGAATGTTGAACCGAAGGGGAAAAGTAATACGACCTATGCTTCAGATGACAAAGACACGGAAACATACGATTGTGATCGAGTCGAAGAGATTGCAGAAGCAGTTGAAGAAGATCTTCATGATTGTCCCGAAATGTTTGAGAGGTTGGTAAGCGATGCAGAGAAACCGCTCTATCAAGGTTGCACTAAATTCACAAGACTGTCTGCGGTATTGAAGTTGTACAACTTAAAGGCGGGCAATGGATGGTCGGATAAAAGTTTCACAGAGTTATTGGCCCTTTTGAGAGAAATGCTACCGGAGGATAATGTTCTTCCCAAACGAACCTATGAGGCCAAAAAAATGTTGTGCTCTTTTGGCATGAGCTATGATAAGATACATGCTTGTCCAAACGATTGCGTTTTGTTTCGAAACGAATATGCATCGTTAACTGAGTGCCCTAAATGCGGTTTGTCTCGATATAAGAAAAAATTGTCTCCAGCCAAGGTCTTATGGTATTTTCCTATAATTCTGAGATTTAGGCGCATGTTTCATAGTGAAACCGATGCAAGACACCTGACTTGGCATGCAGATGAAAGAATTATTGATGAAAAGTTGCGACATTCGGATGATTCACCACAGTGGTCGAAAATTGATAATGATTATCGTGACTTTGGAGAAGAAGCAAGAAACCTTCGCTTGGCATTATCTACTGATGGAATGAACCCACATGGTCTTCAAAGTATCTCACATACCACATGGCCTGTGATTCTTATGATTTATTACCTACCTCCGTGGCTATGCATGAAGCATAAGTACATGATGTTATTTATGTTAATCTCTGGGCCTAAACAACCAGGGAATGACATAGACGTATACTTGATACCTTTGATCGAAGATTTAAAGATATTGTGGGAGAACGGTGTGGAGGTTTATGATGGATATAGGAAAGAAAGTTTCAATTTGAGGGCGATGTTGTTTGGCACAATTAATGATTTTCCAGCTTACGGGAATCTATCAGGGTACAGCATAAAAGGTGAAAAAGCGTGTCCTATTTGTGAAGATAAAACAGATTTGAAGCGATTGGAGTTTGGTCATAAGAATGTCTTTCTCGGCCATCGTAGATTCTTAAATGCCAAACATCACTACCGTGGGTGGAGACAAGAATTCAATGGAGACACCGAACAAGGTAGAGCTCCACCTATGTTGTCAGGTGACCAAGTTTTTAAAAAGGTGAAAGATATGCGTACTCAGTTTGGCAAACCTTTTGCACGTAAGGTTGTCAAAGGTGGGTGGAAAAAGAGGTCGATATTTTTTGAATTGCCATATTGGAAGTCTTTGTACGTGAGTCATTTTCTCGATGTTATGCATATTGAGAAAAATGTATTTGAAAGTGTTATTGGTACGTTACTCAATATAAAAGGAAAGACTAAGGATGGCCTTAAAGCAAGAAAAGACTTGGTAGCGATGGGGATTAGAACTGAATTAGCACCCGTGAAGAAAGGAAGACGAACATATCTACCACCTGCTGCTTTTACTCTGTCTAGAAAGGGGAAGAAAATATTGTGTAAGTTTCTGAGTGAAGTTAAAGTTCCAGAAGAATACTCTTCAGATGTTAGAAGACTTGTGTCTATGAAAGACCTCACGTTGAAGAGTTTAAAGACACACGTCTGCCATGTTATAATGGAACACTTTCTACCAATAGATATACGATCTATTTTGCCAGTGAAAGTAAGAAGCGCCATAACTAATTTGTGTTTTTTCTTTAGGTCAATTTGTAGTAAGGTAATCGATCCCGATATCTTACCAACACTACAAAAAGAGATAGTTATTACCTTGTGTGAGCTTGAAATGTATATTCCTCCCTCTTTTTTTGACATAATGGTACATCTAGTTGTTCATCTTGTGAAAGAGACACAGTTGTGTGGACCAGCTTATATGAGATGGATGTACCCTGCTGAACGTTATATGAAAATATTAAAAGGGTACGTGAAAAGTCGAAGTCGACCAGAGGGGTGTATTGTTGAACGATACATTGTTGAAGAAGCGGTTGAGTTTTGTACTGAATATTTGTCCAATGTTCAATCGATTGGACTCCCCAAAGCTCATATTTTCGAAAAAAAGGATGGTAAAAAATTAATTGGAATGAGAATTGTGACAATATCAAGGGATGAACGGGATCAAGTGCATTTCTATGTACTGCACAATGATAATGAGGTTGAGCCATATGTTGAGATGCACAAGGATGTACTCCGAAGGTTAAATCAGAACAGAAATGAAAATTGGATAGTACGAGAGCACAATCAAAGTTTCATACAATGGTTAAAGGATCATATTTATTCGAAGCGCTCTTCAGATCCTGCTTCAGTAACAGAAAGGTTGAGATGTTTGGCATATGGTCCAAGTTTGCATGTGTATTCTCATAGCGCATGCGCAATTAATGGATACACATTTTATACCAAAGAACAAGATGATAAAAGTACTATGCAAAATAGTGGTGTCACCGTCCTAGCTGAAGCAATGCACATATCAAGTATGAAGGACTTAAACCCCAAATATGCAAATCTGTCATATTTTGGAGTTATTGAGCATATTTGGGTGTTTGATTACGAGAAGTTTCAGATTCCAATCTTTGGTTGCAAGTGGGTAAATAGTAGTGGCATACGAATGGATAAGTCTGGATTTTTGCAAGTGGAACTTAATAGGGTGGGGTACAAAGATGAGCCTTTTATTCTAGCATCTCAAGCTAAACAAGTGTTCTATGTCACTGACCCGACGAGTACGAAATGGTCTATAGTGCTTTTATCTAACAAAGTGGTTGATGATAGCCGTGTAGATCAATGTGATATTGATGTTGAGAATGAGTCATGCATTAGACGGAATGAGTTGAATAGAAATGATCAAGATGAGGATCTTATAGCGGATGAGTCATATATCAGAAATGACCATAACAAGGGAATTTTGATCCATTCATCCGTCCACATTGGTAAGAAACAAGTAATTCATATTCCAACCAAGAAAAGAACGAGATGTTAGTGAAAGAGGTAAAATAATAAAATGTTATATATTATGTCATAGTATAATTGATATCCTTGATTTCCTTGATTTCTTTATCCTTGATTTCTTTATTATATTTGTTATATATTATGTCATATTATATTTGTTTTATAATATATTTGATATCCTTGATTTCTTTATTACAGGTTAGATGGCTACTAACGATGATCACCAACATGATGATGATCACCCACATGATGATGATTACCCACATGATGATGATCCTATTCAGGATGAAAGTCATAAATCTATGGAAGAAGAGATTAAAAGAGGAATAACCGTTATGAAGAAAGTGATACGTGCTAGAGATCAAGGCATCATTTTAGATGTGCATTGGAGCCCTTCAGGCATTCTTGTTGAGCCTAACAGTCATACCTTGACAAGTTTCATTGGTGCACTTGTAAGGAATGCGATTCCTATTACTTGTGATGATTGGAGAAACAAACAGTTGAAGGAAGCCAAAGAAAAAATTTGGAATGAGATAAAGGTACCATAATTATGTCTTTAATTATCCCAACTAATCATGTATTTTAAATTATTTGTACTAACCAATGTGTATGGTTTTTTTAGAGGTGCTTCAACGTTGAGGAAGAAAGAAAAGCTTATTTGATCAGATTGGCAGGGAAGCTCCTAAGAGGGTTTAGGACATATTTAAACCGCACCTTTCTTAAGGATGCTGATGGTAACTTTGTTGATGCAGAGTATCCATCTAAATATGCAAGTTTGATTTCACCACAAGAATGGGTAACGTTTAAAGCCAAACGAGAAACCCCGACATTTAAGAGTTTAAGTGCAATTAATCGGGAAAGAGCATCAGCTCCCCAGTATCGATACAGGAAAGGACGTGTTGGATATGAACGTTTGGAGCAATCTTTGGTAAGTATCAATAAATTGCATTGATATAATAATTGTTCATCATGAGTTATATTTGATCATATTATTTGGCTTTATATGTAGTTACAAAAGGCGAATAGCTCTGAAACATCTCTTCTTGCACATGTCTTGTGGAAGGAAGCCCGTGTGGGCATGTCTGGAGTTGTTGCAGAAGAGGCTCTACAAGTATTTGAGAAATGTGTAAGTATAACAATATTTCTTTAATTAAATCAAAACTTTATTAACAAATATTTGACAAATATTTGATATTCATCTAATTTTCAGGAGCCGTTATCTTAGTCTGTATCTCCAGATGATTCCAGGAGCATACTTAGTCGGGCATTAGATGTCCCTGAGTATTCTGGTCGGGTGAGGGGTAAGGGATTTGGGATCACTCCGACCTACTTGAATATTAAAAAAGGAAAGGCTCCTAGTAATACTGAACTTTAACCTAGATTGGAAGCACTGCAAGCTGAAGTTCGGTAATTAAGAAAGGGGAAAGAAAGGGATAACGCTTCAGGTTTGAGAGATGGATCGGAGAAAGATAGTATCAACTGCAGCTTTCGACCGAATATTCCAGAGGTAACTATATATATTTTTATGAAATTAAATTAGTAGCTTAAATTATTTAAATGACATATATACACATTAACAATGTCATATTTATTTTTGGTTTTAGGGCGTTTCCCATTGTCAGCTCTTCTTATCTTCACCAACTTATCGGAAGGTTGGCAAGGGAAAAGTGTATAACACTTCGGTAGAATTACTTCACAATAAACCATTCCCTACTGGATGCATGAAAGTATCGGTTGATATTGCTACAGAGGCGGGTGCATTATTACCCTATCCTGACGATGTTTCGGATGCAACATTGGTGGGAGATGCTATAGGGTCGTATGTTGCATGGCCGTCAAACCTCATACTCGTAGGATATGAGGTATGCTTAAAACCGTTATGAACCTTTGTTAACCTTAATGTGTAGATTCAAAGATTTTACGAGCATTTTATTTTCATTTTTTACATGGTAATTTTATTTAGACTCCAAGAAGATCCAAAACAAAGGATAAGGGGATTCCGGAGCATACCGAGTCCGTTGTCTCAAAAAAAGAGGTACATCAAAATTATATGATATTTATGCATGGAAAATGTTAAATTGGATATCTTATACTTCATCTAACAAATTATATGATATATAACTGTCTGGTAAAGAGATTAGCAACGTTTCAACACAGAAAAATGTTGGTGCTAAGAAGAACAGGGCTAGAAAACAACCTATCTCCAAGTTTAGGTCGTTCCTTCAGACGTTTCTACAATTGACAGATATTCCGGCCGGAGGTGTTCGTCTTATACATATGGAGAATGGTATATATGGCTTTGAACATAAACAAAATATTGGTAATGAAGACTTCGAGCAAGTTTTCAATCATGAAGAATTGGGCGTCAGTGTTGTCAATACATACGTGAGGTATATATCCGATCTACTTTGGTATATTAATTGAACAACTTATTTACTTTATGTTTCAAATGAATAGTCTAATGTTAATGATGTTTTTATTTAAGGTTTCTGTATGACAAAGTTATGCGCCCACGTGGATTGCAGCAAAGATTTGCATTCTTATGCCCCACGTCAGTCAACTTATCCTTAATAATAAATAAACCAGATGAGGTCCTGGCGTATGTATGCGGCGTCTTTATGGACAACCAAGAAACGGAAAAGTTGTTCCTTTTACCGTTTAATACTGGGTTAGATTTTCATTCTAAATTCATCTATTATAGTTTTTTTGTATTTTGACGTCGTGTAGAAAGTTTCCATCTAACACTTGTTTAATCTTACAGTGGACATTGGTTGTTGGTCGCAATTAATCCTAGCAGAGAAGTGGTGTATTATCTGGATTCGTTAGGAAATGATTGGACAACATACCCGGATATGAAGAAATGTAGTGACACGTAAGTGAGATTGTTCTAAATATGAATGTGTATATTGTTTTGTTTCTTTATTTATTTATGTGAATTGTTCTAAATATTCATTTATATTTTATTAGCGTTATACAAGCTTTCCGAGCACTACGAGATGGCCAAGTACCAAAGAGGAGAGTCAACCCCATTACATGGAATACAGTGAAGGTATATTAATTATCACATGTTTTATTATATTAGTGATGCTACTTGATAAAACTTAGGATTTATCCATATTTTCTTTTCATTTGTAGTGTCCTCGGCAACGTAATGAAATAGATTGCAGATATTTCATGTTGAGGTTTATGAGAGACACTCTTTTTTTGGATCGAATAGAGATTCCATCCGATGTATGTATTTCTAACTTATGAGTTATTTTAATATTTAACATATATCTCTCATATAATGAAATAGTTAAAACTAAATCAAACTATGTTATTTTATTATGTAGTACTTTGAAGAAGGCAAGTGTGCTCATTACTCAATTTCTCAATTGGATGAAATTAAAGAGGATTAGTGTTAATACATTATGGAGCTCAGAGTTTTATCAGGTATAATATTGTACTCTTACTTTAATTGATGAGAATTTAAATACGTGTAACTTTCTAACTATAGACATTGTTGATGTATTCTTTTAATTGAATTACAATCTTTGTGTTCTTTCAGGACCTATGTAGATTTGAAGCAATGCTTTGGTTGGATGCAAAAGTACTAGTATAAGTAATATGTACATTTGTAGAAAAAATGTAATGATTTGTAATTATAAATTGGTCTATATATATATATATATATATATATATATATATATATTGGTTTGAATTGCCAATTGTTTTGGATATATAATTTTGGTGTAAATTGGTACATTTAAATAGGTCAAATTGGATTGATTTGAATCTCCAAATTGTGGTATTTTTCTGGAAAAAAATTGGTTGAAAAACAGGTCAAATTCTGGTTGAAAAACCTGGTAAAAATTGTGGTTTAAAAAAATTTATATAAAAATTTTCGTATACCTTAGACAGCGCTTTACACTAAAAGCGCTGTCTAAGGTGGGGCTTAGAAAGCGCTTTCACAAAAAGCGCTGTCTAAGGTATGCCTAAAAAAGTTCAAAAAGGTGGGGCTTAGAAAGCGCTTTCACCAAAAGCGCTGTCTAAGGTATACCTAAAAAAGTTCAAAAAGGTGGGTCTTAGACAGCGCTTTTTGTGAAAGCGCTGTCTAAGGTATACCTAAAAAATGTCAAAAAGGTGGGGCTTAGACAGCGCTTTTACCAAAAGCGGTGTCTAAGGTATACCTAAAAAATGTCAAAAAGCGCTGTCTAATGGTACCATAGACAGCGCTTTTCATTAAATATACCCCCTTTAGACAGCGCTTTCTGTATTACCCAAAGCGCTGTCTAAACCTTTAGCAGCGCAGGTTTAGACAGCGCTTAAAAGCGCTGTCTAAGGCCAAAAAAAGCGCTGTCTAAGGTCTTGTTTGGCGTAGTCAATATTGGAAAGTTAAAACAAAAATTCATAATGATGATAAGTTACTCGCAACATAAATGGTTCTGATTTCTTACCAATTTGTTTGCCATGATGATTCCAACTTCAACCATGAAGTTGAAGGATAATGCGACCCCTGGTCCACAATATCTTTGTTGTTGTCGCTTGGCTCCTTCCGATGTTCGGAGCTCATTGTATAGAAAAGATCTTAGTTCTTCCAGTGCTTTACCTGAACATTTTTAGCCATAAAAACAATGCATTATGTGATTCAATCATGATGAAACTCAACTAATTTCTAAAGCAAATCACAGAAAATAAAAAATTCTTGAATCAAAAAAAAGAACCTGTTTCGCCTGCATCACTGTCTTTCCTTTTGATGAATTTGCATCCATTTCCAAACAGTGAATCCAACCACCCCATAACAACCAAGCCTATTCATGGACATGGAGCACATATTACATCTAAATTCTTTATTTATTAAACACCTTTTTTAAGACACAATTATGTAACAATTACTCAAAAAACAGAATTGAAAAAGTAAAAGTCTCATAAATATGAATTAAAAGACCATGTTTCTTATAATACAATCAATCTGGTCATACATAAAAAAAAAAGAGAAAAAGAGAAAAAGAGAAGCTAAGTAGATTTATTTTGATTTGTGTCCTATAGGAGAATATTGCATTTGATATGAACAAAGTAGTAAGATTCTTAGTAACATTTGTTTGTTGTATCATCATGTGTAACAACCACCTTCATTTCCTCTTTTAGTTGAAATTATATCAATTCATAACTAAACTTGAAGCAAATTAAAGTTTCATATTATTTTATTATTATAAAAAAAAGTTTCATCATCACACCAACTGATTGGTAGCATTTCCCATATTATTATAGTATTTCTTAAATCTTTATGTAAATTAAGTTACACTTTTTCATTTAATTCTAATTTCAATCTATTTGTTAAACTCAAATAAAATAAATACAACACACCTTACAACATTATCAAGAACACCTCAAAAACAACAACGGAAAGTTTACAACACAAAATCAAAGTAGCTGATCAAACAAGAATGATCAAGCTTATTTTAAACAGAAAATAAACACAAGAATAAAACTATGACATTTGTATCATCTGATTCATGGTTGAACCATTGGTCCTCCTCACTCTTGTTCTTCTTTTCACTCTTCTCTTAGGCTTCCCACCAAATATGATCACAAGCCATCTTGGCTTTCCAACTAAAAACATGCAATATCCAAGGCCTATTCCAAACACAAATCCACATCCATATCCAATTGCCACTGGCTTCCATCCAAATCCAATTCCAAATTTCTCTTCACTCCAAAATTTGGTTGATGAAGGTGAAGGTGGAGATTGTTGTTCGGGTCCACACTTCTTTGATAACGGAAATCCGCATAATTCCAAGTTTCCTTCATATGAATCATTTGAAAATGTATTGAACTGCTTTCCTTGAGGTATTTCACCTACAAGATGGTTATTGGAAAGATTCAAAACTTCAAGGCTGTTTAGATTTGTGAATTCGGGAGGAATCATACCAATCAACATATTTGAGGAGAGATCCAACCATTCCAAGTTTGTCAAATTCCCCATGGACCGGGGAATATGACCAATGAGTTTGTTATGGGAAAGGTTAAGTCCTATGAGCTCATGGAGCTCACCAATAACATTCGGAATCTCTCCGTCAAACTTGTTTCTTGACAAATCAATACTTACTAAGATTCTAGGAATTTTTTTGATTGCCATATTGGTTCCTTTCATTGTCACAACCATAGAATCGTAGTAAATCTTAAATTCATCGCTTGAATCTATTCTTTCACTAAATGTGTCCAATACTACAACAGGATCAACACCAATTCCCATATATGAGCTACCTAGTGGATCTTGAATAACATTTTTCATCGCTTCAAACTTTTTAAAATAGGTTTTTGGTAGCGGACCGCTAATGTTATTTCCAGAGATATCAAAGATAATTAAACTGGGAAATGGATGATTGACCTTCAGATTAACAATGAAACCATGCAACTTGTTGTCTCGTAACACCAACACTTTCAAATTTTGCAGAGTTTGAAGCCAGTCTGGAAATTTGTCTTCTATTCTGTTGCTGCCAAGATTCAAAACTTCAAGATATTTGCATTGTGACAAAGTTTCAGGAAAACGATCTTCTAGTTGGTTGCCAAAGAGATTCAGATTCGAAAGTTGACAGTCCTTTGAAAAGTTATTAGGAAAAGTGCCATAAAACTTGTTCATTTGTAGATCCAAAACTTCAAGAGATGATAAACTGACAAGACAATTTGGAATGGTACCTGTCAATTTATTGTGTGCAAGATTGAGAAAGTTTAGTGAACTCTTGTTGCAAATTGAGGCAGAAAGTTCACCTTGTAGTAAGTTATAACTTAGATCAAGGTAATTGAGCGGGTGACTACTTGAGATATGATCTATTGATGTGAACATGTTTTGAGAGAGATTCAAAAATCCAATTGAATTCATTGTTTCAAGTAACCAATCAGGCACTCTTCCAGTAAATCTGTTATTGGACATATCAAGAGAAGACAAACTTAGGTGTTTTCCTAGGAATTTGGGAAGTTCATTCAAATTCAAAGAAGACAATTCTAATATGAGTAGTTGAGAAAAATTGTAATTGACATTGGTTTCAATGTTTAGTGATAATTGGCTATTATATGACAGGGATAGAGATTGCAGATTTTGAAGTTTGGAAAAGTGGTGAAAATCAACAACACCACTCAAGTTATTTGATGATAGACATAAAACAGTTAGGTTTGAAAGGTTGAAAATTGATTTCGGAATATTGCCCTGTAGCTTATTGTTGCATAGAATAAGGTCTTCTAACAAATATGATGAGATTGCACTGATATGCCCTGTAAATCGATTGGTTGCTAGATTTAACCTTTTCAAACAAGGCAAAGATAACAGAGAGGAAGGAATTGTTCCATTTAACAAGTTGTTATGTAAAATCAATTCAGTTAGTTTTTGAAACCCTGAAATTTTGTTGATTAGGGGACCCACTAATTTATTATTATAGCCATAAAAACTCACAAGTTGATTCAAATTAAATAATGAAGAAGGAATTTGTCCTTCTAAATAGTTTGAACCGAGATTGAGTTGTTGCAGTTTGGTCATCCCACCAAACACATCTGGAATCTGACCATTAAATGAATTGGATGAAAGGTCTAAGGCAATGAGATGCTGAAGGTTTGAAAGTGATTTTGGAAGTTCACCTCCAATTTTGTTACGACTCAAATCTAATTTTTGAAATGTATTTGATTGGTGAAATACATTTGACAGTTGACCACTAAGATCATTTTGAGAGAGATCTAGAGAAGTTAGATATGAAAGAGTTAAGAGTGAGGATGGAATTGAACCGTTAAGGGAGTTCAAGTTGAGACTTAGAGAAGTAAGATGTGTGAGGTTAGCAAATGATAAAGGAATGGGTCCATGGAAATCATTTCTTGAAAAATCCAAAATTCTAAGAAAAACACTGCAACTCAATTCTGGAAGTTGGCCTTGAAGTTCGTTATAAACACCATTCATGTATAGTTCTTGAATACTTGGTAAGCAGAGATCCCATTTTTCTAAGTTTTTGCCTAATCCTGTGCTTCCAAGATTTAGAGTAGCCAAAGAGGAAGAATGATTGAAGAGCAAATCAATGGAGTTTGGTGGTATTGAAGACATATTCGTGTCATCCAAAAACATCTCTCTTAAATTTGTTGCATTATGCACGAGCCTCTTCAAAGTGGATTCTTTCCATACTATGTCCTTATTCCCAGAGAGATGAAATGATGTTAATTTGGAAAGGTGTGAGATTTGAGAAGGAACATCACCTTGAAAGAAACAGAAAGACAAGTCAAGATGTGTGAGACTCTGAAATTCACCAAACTTTGAATGAAATTGGGAGGGGAAGAAATAATTGGTAGAAAGATTGAGTGTCTGGAGGTGAGGAAGATAGAAAAGGGTACTGTTGGGGTGTAATGTACCATTAAGACCTTCACAACAAAGGTCAAGGCCAATCACATGACCAGAAACAGTGTCACAAGTGACCCCATGCCATGAACAACAATCACTCCCATTTTTCCATGTTGCTGTTTTCATAGTAGTAGATTGACCAGATACATCACAATCATAAAAATTAAGAGTACCTATAGTAAATGAAGATTTAAATTGAAGCAAAGCATAATGCTCATCATGATGACATAAGAAATTGAAAGAAAAGAAGGATGGAAAATGAAAGAAAAAAAGATGTAAAAACAGAAACAACCACTTCATGGGTGATGGATTTTGTGGAAACAGAATAGTTTATGTGAAAGAAAATAAAGTTTGGATGAAAATGGAAAGGAAGGCAACATAAATATTTATAGCCAACATTTAAATACAAAATATATCTCAAATTTTATTTTTAAAACAAATTTTAGTTCTTTAAAGGCGACTAATGATAATGTGTTATTTTCACTCAAAATAATTCTTGATATCTCAATAGAATCTTAAGGCTGGAAAATGGCTATCCATATAAAATATCTTTGGACTAATCGTATGTTCAATAAATAAAAAACATTCTTAAATTTAACTCTTTATTTAATTAATGACCCATTGTCCATCATAATAAACTGTTAAGGGAGCTATATAAATTTACTTCTACTCCCAATCAGCTGATGGAATTGTGATTTATCAAGTTTATTAGAGTAATATTATAAAAAAATTTAAAAGTATATATTTAAATTAATTTCATTGAATGCTTTTATTTAGAGTTACATTGAATTTCACCCATACAATTACAGTTTAGTATTTAATTATTTATTAACGCATTCATCAAACAACTAGCAAATTGAAGTTGAACACGTCTAATTTATCTTTCAAAAATTATTTTAAAAACACAAATAAGAAATGAATTCCACAAATATTATAATCAACAATAAAAGTTTACTTTGATTAACTTATCTACACATATATTTCTCATATTTTTAAATCTAAAAGAATATATAATGTAAAAAATATTTTTCTATTTAATTAAAAATACGAATTACATTCAAGTCAAATGTTTATCCAATTCCTTCTCTTAACATATTTGATAGCCATTGTAATTTCATACTATTCAATTTGAAAAGAGATGCAAACTCCAATCTTAACTATAAAATTATCTAAATTATTCCAAAACATGTCATTGCAAGTTGATTTTTCTTAATTTCCCTTTTCAAACTCTATCTATATTGAACTTAAATCAATTATTACTAAAAAAAACAAAATTTTAATTTAACATATTATTTATTAATAGTATAAATTAAAACTATTTGAATTTAAATTTTAATAATTAATTTTATAAATGAGATGAAATAAGAAGACTAAAAGTATAATTTAACATATTATTTATTAATAGTTTAAATTAAATTTTATCAAATACACTGAATTATAGAAACACTTTTTTATGTGGCTGCCAAATTATAGATTGTACCATTATTACATAAATTATCAAAATTAAATTCTTTATGACAAGTTGCAAATTTGGAAGGTTGCCAGTAAATTTTGTTGTATCTATAAATTGACTTGGAAGTCTTCGGCAAATATAGAATTTGTCTAAACTTTTAAACCATTCATTTCTTATCTCATTGAGATCATTATAATCCTTCCATTCAGATATGCAAATGACTTATTTTGAATCTCATCTTCAAATTTATTTCGTACTGTATAAAAAATTTTCCAGTTATTATCTAGTGGCTAATTGAACAAATAATATATTAATTTTTATATGGAAAAATAATATCATCTACAAAGAGGAAAATACTTAATTTTAAGTCGACCAAAAATTCTATTTATTAACGTTAGAAAATGTAATTCATTGTTTAGTAGAAAAGTTGTATTCGATATAGTGGTATTCTACTTAATTCATGTAGTTGTAGTATAGAAGATATAAGTTATCTTTTTTTTAATAAGCTATATTATATATCGGGGATACAGGAGGGGTATCCCAACCCGTATACATCAAAAGACCTCTAACTAAAATCAAGGCCTAAAAAAATCACTAAGGGCGTTAACCCAAGTGTAGTAGTTACAATTATATGCACTTTTGTGTTTCTTTCCTATCCACCACCAAGAAAAAATTAAGATACGATTAGAAATCGTATCAAGATCCCAAAATTCGTCTCTAAATATTATGTTGTTTCTAGATGACCAAATAAGCCAACAAACTGTCAACCAAAATCCGACAGCAATACTGACAGGAAACTAAATTCGTACACATCCAGCCACCCAACAGGATAAATGATTCCGCATTCCTCCGACAAAAATCTCTGGGATGCCCAACCAATTACACTCAAATTTCCATACCATAGTAGATTTATGACAGTGAAAGAATACATGTTCCACACTTTCCGCCTCTAAGAAATAGAAGGGACAGACTGTTTCATGCCTGTTAGTGATAATACCTCTGCGGACAAGGTTATCGCGTGTTGGGATTCTCTTATGCAACAGTCTCCACCCAAACACTTTCACCTTAAATGGTTCCTGCGCTATCCAAATGAGTTTGAAAGCAGCCCTTAAATCTTCCTCTGCAGCCAGGGCTAAAGCTCCATCATTTTCCTGCATAAAGTTATAAAGAGAGGAAACAGAAAAAATAGCATTATCATTGAGCAACCATTTGACCATGTCACGTGATCCCACGGTCGGTTTAAACTCAGGCAACATAGAATACAATTTCGAAAGTTGGATATTGACAACTTCAATCATATTTTGATGGATTATCTTGATGTCCCAGCGCCAAGTTCCATCTTCCCAAAAACCATTATTGACCACAGGACTTCTTTTGTTTATTGCATAATTCCATATATCCGGGAAGACCGTAGCCAATGCCCTCGTACCAGCCCACCGTGAGAGCCAAAAAGAAACTTTATCACCATTGCCAATTATGTGAGAAATAAAACCAGAAACAGAGTTTATCCCACATGATACAGAGACTTAAAGCAAATCTCGCCACTAGATAGAAGTAGAGATATAGTAGTTAGGAAACTCACCAGTATGGAAGTCGTGCGCGTGATTAAGATACCGAAAATCGATTCTATCCTTCCACAAACTACCCTCCTGTACCAGAATTTTCCATATCCACTTAAACAACAAAGCGAGATTGAAATGTTTTAAATCTTTCACCCCTAAGCCACCATCTACTTTGTTTTTGCAAAGTGAAAACCGTACTCCAACGCACCCATGAAACTCCCTTTTTAGCCATCAAGCTATTCCATAAAAATCTCTTTTGAATAGAGGTGAGAATACGAATAACTTTAGCAGGAAGTTTGTAAAAAGACATGAAATGAATTAGTAGGTTTGCAAGGACATAATTGATCAAGGTTACTCTACCGCCCATGGATAAGAACTGAATTATCCAAGAATTCAATCTAGACCGAACCTTATCAATCATTGGTTTCCAAAAAGAGACTAATATATGGTTGCCTCCGATGAAAATGCCTAGAAACTTGAAAGGACAGGCAGATATCTTACAGGCAAGAAAGTTTTCTGCAACCAAAAGAGTCATCTCATCTACTCCAATACCATAGAGGGAGCTCTTGTTGAAATTTATTTCAAGACCTGAAACTAGATGAAAACCTTTTAAGATAGACTTGGCTGCCAGAATATTGTTCCACGAGCCGTCTCCTAATAAAACCGAATCATCTGCGTATTGTAATAAGTCAAGAGAGACATCCGAGTTGACCTTGAAACCTGAGTAAAGTCCTCTGTCCATCGCTCTATTCATTAAGACTGCAAGGTCTTCCGCAACTATAGTGAAAAGGAGAGGAGCTAGGGGATCGCCATGCTTAAGGCCCCTTGTTACAGTAAAGTCCAAAGTAGGACTCCCATTAACCAGAACAAAGGAGAAACTGTTGAAAACCCCGTTGTCCATCCACCTCAACCATTTTTTACCGAAACCCATGATTTTCATGACATCTCGTAAATAATTCCAATCAACACAGTCGTATGCTTTGGCGAAATCTACCTTTAAAAGCAGAAGGTCTTTCTTGGATCGTTTAGCAAAGTCAATAGCTTTATTTAGGACCAGAACACCATCGAGCAGATTCCTTCCTTCTCTGAACGCCGTTTGAGAATATGATATTATGCTTCCTATTTTCTTTTTAAGTATGGTGGCGAGGATTTTTGACACTACTTTATAGACAAAACCAATGAGAGAGATTGGCCTGTAGTCGTCTAAGTTCTTTGGGCAGTCATTTTTAGGAATGAGCACCAAAAATGAAGAAAAAAAAACCTTGTGCAATTTCTCGGCTTCAAAAAATTCCATAATACAGTTCGTAAAGTTGATGCCTACGATGTTCCAGCACTTTTTGAAAAACTCAAAGCTGTAACCATCAGGGCCAGGACTACGATCCCCAGCACACTCGAAAACAGCTCTTCTGATTTTAGCCGCATCCACTACTGTCTCGAGCTCATCGCTGTCCAGAATATAAAGGCATTTGAATCCTGATTCTCCCACATATGGAAAAGGCCTTGAGACTTTGTTAAACCTCTTTAAAAAATGGTCTATGACTGCCTCTTTGACCCCTTGGACATCCTCCACAAAGTTACCGTTAACACAAACTGAAGTAATAGTGTTCATATTGATACGATTTCTTAAAGCAGCCTGAAAATACTTAGTATTAGCATCACCATCCGCAATCCATTTTGACCTATATTTTTGCCTAAGAATGCTTTCTTTAATCCTTAAAGAGTTCCATAGATCGTCCTCCGCAGCATTCGTATTATCCAGTTCCTCTGATGTTATGCATCCTTGTTTTAAATCAATAAGATCTTCGATCTCATTTATGATACCTGTTTCCATCTTGATTTTGGTGTCAACCCAGCCAAATATATTAATATTCCACCAACGAAGCATCTCCCGAAGATTTTGCACCTTCCTGGACAGGATGAAAGACGCCTTCCCAACTACCTTAAAGTCTTCCCATTCTTTTTTAACAAATGACATAAAACTTGTATGTTCAAACCAGCAAGAAAAAACTTTGAATGGCTTGGGCCCCCAGTTTGTATTTTTTGCGGAGATCCAAACCGGCCTGTGATCTGATACGTCCCGATCACCTATCTTTTGACAAACCATATTCCACTCGTTAAAGGCTCCAGGGGAAACTAAGAATCTGTCGAGACGGCTAAAGATCTTGCCTCTCGATTTAAACCAGGAGTATTTGATTCCAAAAAGAGGCAAGTCCACACAACCAATCATGTTAATAAACTCGGAGAATTCCTCCATGTATCTTCTATTATGACTGGTATATCCTACTTGTTTGGCCAGGCACTTAATCGAATTAAAGTTGCCACCTAGAATCCACTCTCCAGGTTCTAAACAATTTTTAAGATTAATAAGGTAGGACCAGACCTCCCTTTTTTCTGAGATAGTGTAAGGCGAGTAGATGTTAAACATATAACACTCCCTTCCTCTCCAGATACCCTGCATTCCTAAAAAACCTTTGCCCCTGTAACTGCAAATAGGCTCCAAAACGCCCTCTTTCCGTATAGTTAACACTCCGCCTGAATGACCCGTAGAATGCATTGCTGACCACTGGCAGAATCTGTCTCCCCAAATACCATAAACCAAATCATCAGACATAGTTGTACATTTAGTTTCCTATAGGAAACAAATTTCTGTACCTGCATTATTTATCGTATCTCTAATTTTCTTCCTCTTTAAACCACCCCCACTCCCTCTGATATTGTAGGTGATTATTTTCATGTGGGAACGATAGCATCCGCCTTCTTACCTTTCTTCGACTTTCTGTCAACCGCTTCAAGGTTTTGCAAGATGGTTTCAAAGACTTCATCGTCTTCCTCCACCTCTATTCCTAAATATTTAATAGACTCCCATACTATAGCACGAAGATTTTCTAGTTTCTTCTTAATCCTTGAGTTGCTCTGAAGGAAGCCAGAGTCACTGATGGAGTTATCAATTGAATCAGGCTCCTTATTGACATATAAAGGAGGTTGTTTTACCCCTCCACCACCTTTATGCCGATGTTGAGGAATAAGAGATTTAGGGTACAAACATTATGCCTGCAAGAGAGTGGCATAATACGAGGGATTGAAAGGAATTTTTATCTTCTGATAGATATCTTCAATAAGTTTCGTTTTCTTCTTCGATGAAAACTCCCCGGCGTTTTTGCAAGCCACAGGACCGGGTGTCATACCCCAAATTTGTCCTACCTATATATAATCTTCATTTATACATCCATCCAATATCCATCTACCCATTTTAAGTTCTTCTTCTAAATTCTCATTAAAAAAAAAATCATATTCCTTTTTTCATCCATTAAATCCATTTACCTTAATCCACTTCATTTTTAATATCCATAAATACCCACTCTCCATTATTATCCATTTACATTTTTTCCCACTTTTCAAATCCATATTTTCCATAACCTATTCTTAAAATCATTCCATTCAATTCATATCCAATCCAATTCAATTATCCATATTTTATTCATTCATTACAATATCCATTTCAAAAAATTCATTTATAATCCATCATTATCCATTTTTAATATTCATTATTCAATCCATCTTATAAATATGCATTTCTTCTTTTCATTTTCATATTTATTATCCACTTCCTATCTTAAGCTATGACCACATTTCTAAATTCAAGTCCATTTCTAAATTCACATTAAATCATCTTTAGCCAAAATTCGTTTTTAATTACAAACCATAATACAAAACAAAAAGTCCATTACAAGAAAATAATTGCAAAAAAATAGTCTAAAGTTCATTTGTTACAATTCACCATCATTTTTGTACATGTCCATAAGCAATTTTCTTTTCCTTCACTATTTCCTAAGCCCATTTGATCATAAGCCTATATAACTATTATTACAACCAAAATGTTCTTTATTTAATAATGCAACAAAGTGCCAAAGTCTACCATATACAAAATCCAGCCAAAACCAGGATCAAAACCGTATCACCCTGTACATAAACAGCACAAAACCTGCGCACAACATGCCTGCTGCACTTATGCTACCACCAACCAACAAAAACAGCCTGCACCCTGTGATATCAACATCAACAACAGAGGAAAAGGACTCATCATCAACAATAAGACAAACTCTTTGTACTTCAAAACTTAATTAGCAAGTTTGATTTGTTTTAAAAAGAGGGAGTCAAACAGCAGAAGGAAAAGGAAACATCCTAACCTCATTGTTCTTCTTTTACTCTCATCTTGTAAACACTTTGCAAATCAAGACACACAACACTACTTCATCCATTTTTTTCACAAGCAACCTCAACAACACCCTTATGCGCAGTATATACATGCTTCCCATAACCATGACAGCGTAAAAAAAAACCGTTTCAAACTCCTCCACAACTTACCACTTTCGCCATTAATCATCACCCTTCATAACCTTCATCATCTCATAAACTCACCAACCATGTCCAGCCGTGAACCTTCTGCCTCAACCAATACAGAACACACGAGCAAAACTGGATCACCACCTTACTCCGGCGACGATAACACACACAAACCTTCAATCACTTTCTCCTTCTCTCGATAGCATACAAACTCCACTATACAACTCATAATCACAACAACTCAACATCAACCCCTCACAAGCACCTATCCCTGCTCACCATCAACAAAAACCCAACTTTCGGCGGAAAACCCATCGGAAGCCGTTCATCTCAAACTCATCCTCTTCTTTCCATTAACCACACTTTAACCTCACCATACACACAGAAAAATCAAACGAATATCTCGCTCTTCATCCTCCATTTCCCACGGCGGAAAACCAGTCTGCAACAACAAACCACCTGAACCACCCCAATCGACCAGAAACGCGCACAACAATCGTATCGCAATGATACCGCCACAAACCCCTCAGATTACACACCATGGCCGCCACGAACAAGAAGGTTGAGAACCGCGAGTGAGTAGAAGACGTTGAGAGAGAAGGAGAAAGAGAATTTGAGCGAGACAGAGATAAATCTGTGAGAACGAAGGAGAAAAGAAGGAGAGAACGCGGCGTGAGGGAGAGAATCGCGGCCGTGAAAACAAGGAGGGAGCGATCACAGAGAGAGGTATGAATGTTGTTCTTGTTGTGTTTCTGAGCTTTTATGTGAACGTGTTTAATCTCTCATTCTCGCAAATGGTTGTGTCTGCTGGGCGTCCTCATTAACCCTTCCCATAAACTCTAGCCGAACCGGGTTTGGGCCAGGGTGGTCCGACCCGGTTGTCCCTTGTTTTTCTCTTTTGGGCTTGCTAATCCCCAGCCCTTCATCTTAGCATTTTCTTATTGTCCTTAGTTTTTTTTTATATTATTTTTATGATTAGTGATAATTTTAGGATTAGTTTTATGACCTTTTTTTAAAAGTAATAATTTTAGGATTAATGTTATAATTTTAGAATTAAGTTTTTATAACCTTTTTTTTTAAAGTAGTAATTTTAGGATTAATGTTATAATTTTAGAATTAAGTTTTTATATCCTTTTTTGTTTAATTAGTAATATTAGGATTAGTCTTTTTACTTTAGGATAAGTTTTTATTATTATTAGATTTAGTATTTTAAATTTTTAGTTAGTATTTTAATTTTTAGGAGTTGTATTTTAATTTTTTAGGTTTAGAAATTTATATTAATAACTTTTAATAATAATGAAAATAACCAAAAAATATGGTAAAATTAAAATACCTAATCTAATTAAAATATACTTTCTTGACTTAAAAGTCATGATTCAAATTTAAAACATTTACCTAATCCCTACAAACACTTTCTAACAAAAAATTAAAATCATCATCCACTTTGTTTAATTTTTAAAATATTTTCTTGATTAAACTAAAGTCATAAAGCACTTAGGCTAATTTTCACAAACCTATTTTCTTAATTAAATTATGGAAGTAGTGGGCTTTTGGGGTCAAGCACTCCTTGGGTCCTTGAACTAACGCTCTTGAGGCGCACGCCTTGAGTTGTGTTCGTTTCGACCTTCCATTTCTAAAACACTTAATCCTCATAAAACTCGTAACTTATTCAAACCCTAATCTGATTAACACATCTAATTAAAATACTCTAATCAAATCAAAATCGTTTTCCTAATCAAACTACGAAAGTAGTGGACTCTTGAAGTCTAGCACTTCTTGGGCCCTTGAATGAATGCTCTTGAGGCGCACAGTTTGGGTTGTGTTCATTCCGAACTTTCTTTCCTAAAACACGCCCTAATTACATGGACAAAGAAACCAATTGTCCAACAAACACGATTTCATAATTAGTAGAATGAAAAAGGTGTCATTGAGATCTAGCATCTCAGTAATGCCCCGATTAATTGGTTGCGAGGCCAGCGTCTCGTTTATCGAATAGTCGTCATTCTTCCCTCAAAATATTTAACAAACCAAACACTTTCCACACAACCGAAACCCTAATACACTTAATCCACAACTCAAACACCTTTCCCAAAGAACATTGTTTAAGTCATTCTTTCGCGCATATGAACTCGTGCTTCAGCCTCCCCTAGCGAGCAGACAAGCCAATGTTTAGCAGTTAGAATGCAACCTAAACTCTCGTTCGCCTAAAACACGTCCAAATCAAACCTTTTTTCTCAATCAAATCTCTAATACACTTAATCCTTATTCAAACAACTTTTGTTTAGTCCATTCTTCCGCGCATATAAACTAGTGCTTCAGCCTCTCTTGACGAGCAGACAAGCCAACGTTTAGCAGTTAGAATGCGAATTAAACACTCATTCGCCTAAAAAACACAAACCAACCGTAGTCCCACGAACTACGAATGCTCTGACTTTCCCATTGCACAAGGGAATACGTAGGCACAAGGATCTTAATCCTTGCCGAGCACATTAATAAAAACCACCCCATTTTTCCTTAGAAAGCAATATCTACATTAGAAAAAAACAAACAAACCAAGCTAACATTTCCCCCGAATCGAATCAAGAGGCTCCCGTTGAGTACAACGGACGTAGAGGTTGCTAATACCTTCCCTCTTGCGTAACCGACTCCCGAACCCGAATTTGGTTGCGACGACCATGTTCTTATCTCCTTTTAAAGGGTTTCTCGATATTTTCCTTTCCCTCTTTTGGGATAAATAAAGTTCGGTGGCGACTCTGTTTCGAACAGTTTTTTCCGCGTCCATCGCGAGGATCGTATTTTTCGAGGTACGACATATGGCGACTCTGCTGGGGATATGCATTGCCCTATGCTAGAGAGAGTCAAGCCTAACTTGACTCGATTCGAGAGTGTTAGCTTTGCTTGTTTGATTTCTTCTTATTTGTTTTCTCTTATTACTTCATTATTTGCTTTGTGTTGCTTTCTCTTTATTATATGTTGATTATCATACTTGTCTGTTGGATCTTGGGATGATATCACAAGTAAGGCTCTATACCCGAGTCTTGGAAAAAGAAGAGAGAAGACCTAGTTTAGATCTTGGAAGTAATTAGTGTTAGTCCCCAAGGACTCACTTCTTGTGTGCCTAGCATGAAAGCTTCCCTTAGAGTAGACCTTTTCGTAGATCTTGTTGTAACGCAGTTAGCCTATTGCACGACTCGATTCATGAAGGGTCCGTGACTCTGGGAACCACTCTTAGCACCAGTTTTCATCTTGGCGGTCGTTAGTGTTAGTCTTCGAGGACTCGCTTCTCGTGGGCCTAACATGAAGGCTACGCTCAGGATAGACCTTTTCGTATCCCCGTCACAATGTAGCTAGCCTGTTGCGGGATGTTGATGCGATTAGTGTCCGAGACCCTGGGAACCATATCCATCAACATAAGAGCTATCCCGTGAGTGGGTTTATGGGTAAAGAATCTAGAACTATCCTTATAAAGCCTACCTGTTATGAGGGTTAGGAAGTTACTTGTGATATCCTGGATCCTGGATCTGCCTGCATTGCATTTGTTTGCATATCATTGCATTTGCATCTCATTTGCATGACATACCCTTCCAACCAAAACTCATCCGATCCTCTGTCCATTTCCTGCCAGCTAATTTCCCGACGCTCATACTGAACCTGTGGTAACCGCAAAACATTTAAAGCAAGTTCAAGCGGAGATAAGAGGAGCATAGAGAATTTGAAAGCAGTGGTGGCTATGTCAGAGAATAACTTTCAACATGTTGAGGTGAACATTCCTACTCAATCTCAAATGATGTCGCTGACTGATTCCATGGAGAAAAGGTTTTATGCCCTCGAAGAAAAAGTTCAAGCTATGAAAACGTGCAATACTTCTAGCCTCAATGCTGTTGATATGTGCCTAGTGCCAGACTTGGTAATTCCTCCGAAGTTCGAAGTACCCAACTTCGAGAAGTACGCTGGTCTCAGTTGCCCAAAGCGTCATTTGGTTATGTTCTGCGGAAAGATGACTTCTCATATCCGCGACGACAAGTTGATGATTTACTGTTTTCAAGACAATTTAAGTGGTGCATCTTTGAATTGGTACATGGATTTAGAAAGAAGCTGTATCCAATCATGGAAAGACTTGTCCAATGCTTTCCTAAAGCAATATGAGTACAATTTGGACATGGCTCCCAGTCGAACGCAGCTGCAAAGCCTATCTCAGAAGAGCGGTGAATTCATTAGGGATTATGCACAACGGTGGCGAGAATTGGCAGCTAGGGTACAACCACCCCTCCTGGATAAAGAAGTGATTGACATGTTCTTGAATAGTCTGCATGACACCTATCTTGAAAGAATGACTGGCAGTTCATTCTCAAGCTTCTCTGACCTTATAATAGTAGGAGAACGCATCGAGAGTTACCTCAAAGCTAAACAAGTCCAAGACGTCTCGAGTAATCAAGCTGGTGAGACTGAATCCTTCAGCAATCCCCAAGAGGAAGAGGATAATGAAATTGATGCAGTCCTAGCAAATGTTGAGTATTCTCAGGGTACACCAGCAAGACTTTATGGCCCTTCAGCTTCTCGGCAGTTATCATTGTCAGTGCCATATCATCCTTATGGGCGACCTGTCAATCCTAGGGCGTCATACCAGAAACCCATGATTTCTCCTCGTGTAAATCAACGAGCCCGTGGTCGTGGATATCAGAATCATCATCAGAATCAGCATAGGCCTCGTAACAACTTGGAAAGAAGGACTGCTGCTCTTCACCCAGTTCCTATGTCGTACAGTCTATTTTTGCCGCATTTGGTCCGAAGCTCATTGGTAGAGCCCAAAGCTATCAAGCCTTTGCCAGAACCATACCCGCCTGGATACGACCCCAATGCGTATTGTGGATATCATGCTGGATAAATGGGGCATTCGACCGAAGATTGCAAAGCTTTTCAAGCCAAGGTGTAACAGTTGATTGACAAGAAGCACATATCTTTTCAAGAAGGGAACTTGGTTGTGCACGTCAGCTTCTCGCCCAAATAAGTTCCAAGACTTCAAAAGGCATCCCCTAAAGCCAGTGGTTCAGACAGGAAGACTTCCTCAGATACTGGCAATCATTGGATTGTTCTTATCATTCGCATTTGTAATTTCTTTATGATTAAATGCTACTTGTTTGGAACATTGTTTATTTTTAATGGTAATATTAATGAAGTGATCGTGCATTTTTTGAACTAACCATGTCGCATTCGCTCATTTTTCTTTACTTATAACAAAATAAAAATACAAAAAACAAAAACAACAAAATTCTTCCGTATACTTCTTATCCACTCTCTTTATCAAACTTTTGTTTAGCAAAGATTGGAGGGAGGATGATGAAAACAAAATACCCATAATTGTTGACGGTATGCTTTTGGATGGAATCCTGCGAAGGATGTACAGGCATTGTTTCAAATCCCCAAACACTGGAGAGATAAGGAGTTAGTCCCTAGTTAACCACTTCTAGCCTAGAAGTAGGAGTTTCCTTCGGATATTCAAACCCTTACACTCAACCTGGGGAAGGGTAGTGTTCAGTTAACGTAATTACGCACTCAGTTCACAAAAGCAAAATCCAAAAACATGATGGTTGTTCATCAATTACCTATAACATGGCAGTCACAATCCTTCGACAAAATTATAAAAAGAAAACAAAAAAACAAAAAGCCTGCTAAGTCAAGCACCTCAAAGGGAGACTTAGACAAAAATCAAGGCAACCCTGATGGACTCGAAAAGCAAAGTCAGTCCATGCAAAAGATAGGGATAAAAAAACAAAAGAGTTCCTCGAATCCTCAACAAAAAACAAAATAAGGTCTAGTGGCCACCATGTCAAATTAAAGGGTCGCTGACATCATGACAAAAGCAAGATAATGTGACTGCCATTTCAAGGAAATCTTGAATCCTCATCTTCGCTCTTACACTGTCGAACTCTCTTTGAAGATGAATGTGTGTCAATTTAACTGAACGTAGGACTGAAGATCATCACGAAGAAGGGATGGGTACATATAAATTTGAGCCTTATATCCTTTGTTTTCAATAACCGTGAACCAGACCACATTACAACCCTCGAAAGACCTAATTGAGGCGGGGGAAAGCATACTACAGCAAGGTTGCGTAAACTGACTCCTAGAGATTTTCTAATCTTCTGAATTGGTGTCATATTCTTGCTATATCTTTCACACCAGCTAAATCAGCACCACGTTTGGACTAATGGTCCATCCGTCACACATTATCACATCATTCTAATAATGATTGATTTTTTCAAAACTTGCATGAACATCACATTAAGATTACCATTTGAGAACGAACAATTTTGACTGCAAGTCAGTGTTTGACATCAAGGAAATTCCAACAAGGGGCAATCAAAGAAAGCTAGGTCATTCAACAATGTTGGTTGGAATCGACAACACCTCATAACCCTTTGGAACAGGGGCATTGACATCCAATGATTATGGAGTCAGTCAGTTTAAAGCAAGTCCCCGAAGCATTAGTTGATTATGGGGAAAATCATTCAGGAATCAGGTTGAACATGGTGAATTATCTCAAGACTCTACCAACCAGGGGCAGGCTACCCAGAGGTTCTTTTTATTTAAGGAAAAACCCCTCCAATGTTCAATCAACACAAGTTAAGTCGCTCCAACGCTCATTCTGGGGCAAGCTACCTCAAGGGTACTTTGAAGCCAAATACTTCAAGAGTCATTCAATGAAGGAAGAATCCTTTCTTGACTTGGAATGTTGGGGCAAGCCATCTCGAGATCATCTCATGGTACAACTGTTTCCAAATTCCTTTCTAGGACGAAGCCTTTCACGACTTGGAATTCTGGGGCAAGCCATCTCGAGATCATCTCATGGTACAATTGTTTCCAATCTCCTGTCAAGGAGAAGTTCTTCATAGACCCAGACTGGGGCAAGATGAGCCACACAGGGGAAAATCTCTCCGTTGCTTTCAATCTGCTCAACCGAACACCATCAAGTGACATTTGAGTTCAAGACGAGTGTCGGGGAATCATGCTATCACCCCACAAAAATAACCTTTTGCCTTCTTTCTGACAAGAGACCTTGCTGCATAGAAACCTATCCATCCCTTATCCTGGAGCATCCTTAGAAACCTTCATATCATTGCATAAATCACTCATATGCATTAGTCATGTCGCTTCGCTCATTGCATAGACATGTGTATCATACCTCAAGCCTAACCTTCCAACAAGATTTGACGTCTCAATGCCAGATACCGCAAGATTTAACCCAAAGTCCAATTTCATTTGGCACATATATCCAAAGTCCAACTTAGCTTGGAAACCCAAAGTCCAATTAAGCTTGGCAATCCAAAAGTCCAATTCTTTATTGGCAAGTACCCAAAAGACCACACTCGTTGGCACCTCCAAATCTTTTAAAGTACAGTTCCCGCCTGGAAATTCTTTTAAAGGTCCAGTTCTCGACTGGCAAATCTTTTAAAGGTCCAGTTCTCGACTGGCAAATCTTTTAAAGGTCCAGTTCTCGACTGGAAAATCTTTTAAGGTCCAGTTCCCGCCTGGCAAATCTTTTAAGGTCCAGTTCACGCCAGGCAAATCTTTTAAAGGTCCAGTTCTCGACTGGCAAATCATTTAAGGTCCAGTTCCCGCCTGACAAATCTTTTAAAGGTCCAGTTCCCGCCTGGAAAATCTTTTAAGGTCCAGTTCTCGACTGGCAAATCTTTTAAGGTCCAGTTCCCGCCTGGCAAATCTTTTAAAGGTCCAGTTCTCGAGTGGTAAATCATTTAAGGTCCAGTTCTCGACTGACAAATATTTTAACGTCCAGTTCCCGCCTGGCAAATCTTTTAAGGCCCAGTTCCCGCCTGGCAAATCTTTTAAGGCCCAGTTCCCGCCTGGCAAATCTTTTAAGGTCCAGTTCCCGCCTGGCAAACATTTCAAGGTCCCGCTCCCGCCTGGTAAATCTTTTAAAGGTCCAGTTCCCGCCTGGCAAATCTTTTAAAGGTCCAGTTCCCGCCTGGCAAATCATTTTAAGGCCCAGTTCTCGTCTGGAAAATCTCTTAAGGCCCAGTCCTCGTCTGGCGAATACCCTTTTCTCACCCGTTCTCGTCTGGTAATCTATCCTCCAATCCAGTTCTAGTCTGGAAGATTAACCAAAGTCCAATCCTTTATTGGCAACTACTCAAAAGTCCATCGTCGTTGGCATCCTCATAACCAAAGTCCAATTTATTGGCAAACACCAAAAAAACCAAAGTCCAATTTCACTTGGCAACCACCAAATCCAGTCCCTAGTGAAACCTTCGACAAGGAAACTTATCCCCAGCGCACCCGATCATTTGCATCGTCATATGCATAGCATGCTAGCATAACATTACATAATCATATCAAGCACTATCATATCATACGTGCATTAGATTCCCTTGCAGTTGCATCTTAGTGTGCATGTCAGTGCATTATGCAATGCATGGCATTTCCATCCCCAGCAGCGTAGCATAACAGGATCCAGGATCAGTTCGCAAGCATCTTGGCCAATCCTCCATCAAAGTCGGCAGTAGGCTTCTAAAAAGAGTTGATACCCCACACGTGCTCAAGGAATTCTATTCCCCAACAAGTCATTCTTCAGCCAGGTAGTTGATATTGACAATCCCCAACAGCTGTTGTTATTCTTACTCCCCAAGCAGAGGATATCCTAGAAAGTTTCTTGTGAGCTTTCCCCTGCAGAGCCGGCACATTTCCTCCGACGGGAATCTTGCTCAAATATTCTCCTAGCAAATTTGTTTCAGAGATATTGCTTTGATATCATCGAGGAACCTTAATGGATAAGGTGTTGCTTCGACGACCCAGAGAATCGTCGGCCCACAAAAATACAACTTTGGTATCATCGGAGAACCTTAATGGATAAGGGACTGCTTCGACCACCCAGAGAATCTCAAGTTATTCTGTTCATTTGGAACCCCTCTACTTCATTCTGTCAGCTCTTACTCTACAACACTTTACCTTTTGTGAGACAAAATTTGGGGCATTCTTATATCTAATTGACTTCTACCCTTAGACTGAACTCCGTAGCCGTTCACTCTCTCGGTTCAAGGCAATTAGATAGGGGCATCTGTCATACCCAAAATTTGTCCTACCTATATATAATCTTCATTTATACATCCATCCAATATCCATCTACCCATTTTAAGTTCTTCTTCTAAATTCTCATTACAAAAAAAATCATATTCCTTTTTTCATCCATTAAATCCATTTACCTTAATCCACTTCATTTTTAATGTCCATAAATACCCACTCTCCATTATTATCCATTTCCATTTTTTTCCCACTTTTCAAATCCATATTTTCCATAACCTTTTCTTAAAATCATTCCATTCAATTCATATCCAATCCAATTCAATTATCCATATTTTATTCATTCATTTCAATATCCATTTCAAAAAATTCATTTATAATCCATCATTATCCATTTTTAATATTCATTATTCAATCCATGTTATAAATATGCATTTCTTCTTTTCATTTTCATATTTATTATCCACTTCCTATCTAAAGCTATGACCACATTTCTAAATTCAAGTCCATTTCTAAATTCACATTAAATCATCTTGATCCAAAATTCGTTTTTTATTACAAACCATAATACAAAACAAAAAGTCCATTACAAGAAAATAATTGCAAAAAAATAGTCTAAAGTTCATTTGTTACAATTCACCATCATTTTTATACATGTCCATAAGCAATTTTTTTTTCCTTCACTATTTCCTAAGCCCATTTGATCATAAGCCCATATAACTATTATTACAACCAAAATGTTCCTTTATTAATAATGTAACAAAGTGCCAAAGTCTACCATATACAAAATCCAGCCAAAACCAGGATCAAAACCGTATCACCCTGTACATAAACAGCATAAAACCTGCGCAAAACATGTCTGCTGCACTTCTGCTACCACCAACCAACAACAACAGCCTGCACCCTGTGATATCAACATCAACAACAGAGGAAAGGGACTCATCATCAACAATAAGACAAACTCTTTGTACTTTAAAACTTAATCAGCAAGTTTGATTTGTTTTTAAAAGAGGGAGTCAAACAGCAGAAGGGGAGGGGGAACTAACCTGGATATTTTTCATTTCCTCCGAAGCCACACAAACCTTCACATCCTAACCTCATTGTTCTTCTTTTACTCTCATCTTGTAAACACTTTGCAAATCAAGACACACAACACTACTTCATCCATTTTTTTCACAAGCAACCTCAACAACACCCTCATGCGCAGTATATACATGCTTCCCATAACCATGAGAGCGTAAAAAAAACCGTTTCAAACTCCTCCACAACTTACCACTTCCGCCATTAATCATCACCCTTCATAACCTTCATCATCTCATAAACTCACCAACCATGTCCAGCCGTGAACCTTCCGCCTCAACCAATACAGAACACACGAGTAAAACGGGATCACCACCTTACTACGGCGACGGTAACACACACAAACCTTCAATCACTTTCTCCTTCTCTCGATAGCATACAAACTCCACTATACAACTCATAATCACAACAACTCAACATCAACCCCTCACAAGCACCTATCCCTGCTCACCATCAACAAAAACCCAACTTTCGGCGGAAAACCCATCGGAAGCCGTTCACCTCAAACTCATCCTCTTCTTTCCATTAACCACACTTTAACCTCACCATACACACAGAAAAATCAAACGAATATCTCGCTCTTCACCCTCCATTTCCAACGGCGAAAAACCAGTCTGCAACAATAAACCACCTGAACCACCCCAACCGACCAGAAACGCGTACAACAATCGTATCGCCATCATACCGCCACAAACCCCTCCGATTACACAACATGGCCGTCGCGAACAAGAAGGTTGAGAACCGCGAGTGAGTAGAAGACGTTGAGAGAGAAGGAGAAAGAGAAACCGAGCGAGACAGAGAGAAATCTGCGAGAACGAAGGAGAAAAGAAGGAGAGAACGCAGCGTGAGGGAGAGAATCGCGGTCGTGAAAACAAGGAGGGAGCGATCACAGAGAGAGGTATCAATGTTGTTCTTGTTGTGTTTCTGAGCTTTTCTGTGAACGTGTTTATTCTCTCATTCTCGCAAATGGTTGTGTCTGCTGGGTGTCCTCATTAACCCTTCCCATAAACTCTAGCCGAACCGGGTTTGGGCCAGGGTGGTCCGACCCGGTTGTCCCTTGTTTTTCTCTTTTGGGCTTGCTAATCCCCAGCCCTTCATCTTAGCATTTTCTTATTGTCCTTAGTTTTTTTTATATTATTTTTATGATTAGTGATAATTTTAGGATTAGTTTTATGACCTTTTTTTAAAAGTAATAATTTTAGGATTAATGTTATGATTTTAGAATTAAGTTTTTATAAACTTTTTTTTTTAAGTAGTAATTTTAGGATTAATGTTATAATTTTAGAATTAAGTTTTTATAACCTTTTTTGTTTAATTAGTAATATTAGGATTAGTGTTTTTACTTTAGGATAAGTTTTTATTATTATTAGATTTAGTATTTTAAATTTTTAGTTAGTATTTTAAATTTTAGGAGTTGTATTTTAATTTTTTAGGATTAGAAATTTATATTAATAACTTTTAATAATAATGAAAATAACCAAAAAATATGGTAAAATTAAAATACCTAACCTAATTAAAAATATACTTTCTTGACTTAAAAGTCATGATTCAAATTTAAAACAATTACCTAATCCCTACAAACACTTTCTAACAAAAAATGAAAATCATCATCCACTTTGTTTAATTCTTAAAATATTTTCTTGATTAAACAAAAGTCATAAAGCACTTAGGCTAATTTTCACAAACCCATTTTCTTAATTAAATTATGGAAGTAGTGGGTTTTTGGGGTCAAGCACTCCTTGGGTCCTTGAACTAACGCTCTTGAGGCGCACGCCTTGAGTTGTGTTCGTTTCGACCTTCCATTTCTAAAACACTTAATCCTCCTAAAACTCGTAACTTATTCAAACACTAATCTGATTAACACATCTAATTAAAATACTCTAATCAAATCAAAATCGTTTTCCTAATCAAACTACGAAAGTAGTGAACTCTTGAAGTCTAGCACTTCTTGGGCCCTTGAATGAATTCTCTTGAGACGCACGCTTTGGGTTGTGTTCATTCCGAACTTTCTTTCCTAAAACACGCCCTAATTACATGGACAAAGAAACCAATTATCCAACAAACACGATTTCATAATTAGTAGAATGAAAAAGGTGTCGTTGAGATCTAGCATCTCAGTAATGCCCCAATTAATTGGTTGCGAGGCCGGCGTCTCGTTTATCGAATAGTCGTTATTCTTCCCTCAAAATATTCAACAAATCAAACACTTTCCACCCAACCGAAACCCTAATACACTTAATCCACAACTCAAACACCTTTCCCAAAGAACATTGTTTAAGTCATTCTTTCGCGCATATGAACTTGTGCTTCAGCCTCCCCTAGCGAGCAGACAAGCCAATATTTAGTAGTTAGAATGCAACCTAAACTCTCGTTCGCCTAAAACACGTCCAAATCTCTAATACACTTAATCCTTATTCAAACAACTTTTTACAAAAAAGAACATTGTTTAGTCCATTCTTCCGCGCATATAAACTAGTGCTTCAGCCTCTCTTGACGACCAGACAAGCCAATGTTTAGCAGTTAGAATGCGAATTAAACACTCGTTCGCCTAAAAAACAAAAACCAACCGTAGTCCCACGAACTACGAATGCTCTGACTTTCCCATTGCACAAGGGAATACGTAGGCACAAGGATCTTAATCCTTGTCGAGCACATTAATAAAAACCACCCCATTTCTCCTTAGAAAGCAATATCTACATTAGAAGAAAACAAACAAACCAAGCTAACATTTCCCCCGAATCGAATCAAGAGGTTCCCGTTGAGTACAACGGACGTAGAGGGTGCTAATACCTTCCCTCTTGTGTAACCGACTCCCGAACCCGAATTTGGTTGCGACGACCATGTTCTTATCTCCCTTTAAAGGTTTTTTCGATATTTTCCTTTCCCTCTTTTGGGATAAATAAAGTTCGGTGGCGACTCTGTTTCGAACAGTTTTTTCCGCATCCATCGCGAGGATCGTATTTTTCGAGGTACGACACCGGGGTCACCGCGTATCAAAGTCTCTTGAAAGGTAGAAGTATCATCTTCCTTAGACACAACAACATTAACCAAATTTTTCTCACCAACTGTCTTGGAGAAGTCAATATCAACTATTCTTTTTTGAATCTCTACGGTATAAGTCACGTGATCAGGACTAGAACCCTGAAAGTCTCTTCTGTCTTCGCTTTCTCCAAGGCCCAAATTAGACTTGTCCCTTTCTTGCATTAAAACTCGTGACTGTGAGGGAATTACAAAACCCCTTTCCTCTACTCTGCTACAGCTAGTAACATCAAGACCCAAAGCACATTAGGGCTCTACCTCTGCTTCACATGCTCCCATGTTATAGTCCTTATGCAAATTCCTTAGTTCACCATCCTCAAAATCTTGAGATTTGGGCTTAGATGTTTTCGACTAGCTGCTGAGAACCCTAGTAGAGTTGTCCCAAAACGCCTCTTCATCATCCGGATCCGACTCAGATTCCACAACATCTGAACTATCCTCTTCAAAACAAGAGACTTTGGAAAGGCCTTGATCTCTGATATAAGGCCCAAAAAAATCCTCTACAATCTTAATTCTGTACACTGTATCATCCACATAAACACTAATTACTTCATTCAAATTCATAGCAAATTTAGTTCGAATCAGAACTCTTGTGACATCAAATCTCAGTTGCTTCCTCGTGTCTTCATCCATCTTTATATAAACTCCAGTAGTTACAGCTACGAATTTGAAAAAATTTTCACCCCATACATGGCACGGTAACCCGAAGATTTTGACCCACGTAAGTCTCTCCTGGTCAACGTCGTTGGGGGACCAGGGATGGATATCTGAGAACCACTTAGAGATCCATTTGTTATCCTCTGCTATCAACTTTTTTATATCACCCGGGTTATCTTCTTCTAAGAGACATAAGTTAACCCCCATGGGGGTGATCTTAATATTGAAAAAACCTTCCATCTGAAATGCTTCCGTGACCTCAACAACAGAACCAGGTTTCTCCAATACACCAGCAAAAGCCTGTTCAAACCTCTCCAATTCTTCTCCATTGACATTGAAGCTCAAATGAGCAAAGTTAGGTTTGTAACCAAGGAGGACCTGATTCGATATACTCCCATTCCGTCCGCTGGCACCTTTAGCGATCTGGGCATAAGTAGCTCCCATATTATTCCTGCGCTTATCAGAGAACTTAGAAGTAGGACCACCTACATTCTCCTTATCCAAACTTCCATTCTTCGAAAATATCACTCCACCAGCTGTCTTATAATCTCTCCGAAATCTTGGTAGATTAGCAAATATCTTAGTACCATTAATGACAATGTTGTCAAGTTTAATGGCAAGAAGATGTTCGTCTTCGACTTTTTTAAATCTAACAAAGCTGAACCTTTTACCCCTTATATCCAATCTTCCCGGAATAAAAAATTCCAATATGAATCCAAATTCTTTAAAGATCTCGTACATTTGTTTAGCGTCAAAGGAGTCCGGGAACTGAATAAAAAAGAATGACGAAGCTTCTTTTAGATCTAGATCGACCTTCTCCCGGAGATAGGTTTCCGGTCCTTCTTCTTCCCAACCTCCACCCAAGTCCCTTGATTATGACCGGTAAAATTATGAACCTCCATAGATGTAGATCCAGACTTTCTCGAGACGAAATCACTGAAAAAGCTCAAAACCCAGCACTCCACAGAACCAGAAATGGAAAATCCAACCAGGAACCCAAAAAAAAGATACAAGTGAATCTAGTTACCAAGTAATGGGAAGGGGACTGCGTAAAATGACCCTAAGGGAGGAAGGTCCCTAATCCAAAGATTAGGACTTTAAACCAAACCCTTAAAGATCAAAGAGTACACCGACCCAAAACAAAGAAACCAAGATCCAGAGTAGAAAAACTAGAGATACGATAAAGGTTAGTGAACCTGGTACATCTTTTCTGCAGTGCAAGTTGAAGAAGTTGGAACGTTTCTAGAGAAGATGAAGCGTGAAATATGAAAGAGATTTTTTAAGAAAAATTTTCTAAAGACTAACAGTTGACTCACAGTTGTTGCTAAAGATATAAGTTATCTAAGTGTAAGTTGTATTCGACTTTGTCGAATACAATATGTTATCGATTTGTGTAAGCATTTATTCGACAGAGCCAAATACTGCAGTCTATATATTGTATGCTTTGAACTAAGGCAAAGTATCACGACAATTTTCACTTTAAATAAAATTTCTTTTTCACAATATAATTTCTCTCTCCCTTTTTCTTCTTTTTCTTCATTCTTCTTGAAACCCTGATTGTTCCAACCAATTGGTATTAATGAGCCCGATTGCGACCTAGAAAGAATCTATAATGGCAAACAGTAACAGAACAACAACACAGTTTCTAGGAAATCTACCGATTTTCAAAAGTGGGAACTACGAGAGGTGGGTTGCGCAAATGAAGGTCATCTTCAGATTTCAAGATGTGGCTGAAATGGTGTGTGACAGAGTACCTTCATTGGAAGAAAATGCAAATGGTGTTCAGAAGGCTGCACACAAAGAAGAAAAAAAAGGAAGAAAGATGGACAATCTCTTTTCTTTTCTTGATTAATGCAGAAAATATAGGTTTCTATGTGAAAATTGGGTTATGATCCCCAAAAAGTGTGAAAAGTCCATATATAGTACTATTAGAATCTGTCAAGTTCGCCCAGCGAATACCACAATTTTTTTTATAAGCAATTTGTATTAAAAGGGAGAACACAGGGATTCTCCAACCCGATACAAAAAACCAATCAAAAGAGAGGGAAACAGAAATCCTATAAATTACAAATAATCTATAGGATGTTTCATCCATTCGTAAAAACTACATCTCCTACGACCAAGTTCCAACCATCTCCAAAAAAGGGTAACAACACTATTAAATATGACCTCGACATTGAAGAAAACATCGTTAAAGATAATATTATTTCTTGTGCTCCAAATGCACCAAGTAGCGATAATCCACACAAAACAACTCATACCCTCCTTACCCTTATCGTACAAAGCCAAGAACCAACGCAAAGCATGGTTGCTAATGGAGTTAGACGAAACCGACGGATATCCTAACCAAGCAGCGAACACCACTTTATGGCACCTGAATTGCCTCTGAACAGTTAAACTGCCCCTGAGGGAAATATTTAAGTTCGTTGTGCGAACACTTCTTCGCCCAGCGAGCTACTTCACTACAAGTTTCCACAGCAAACTTATGGTCCTTTAGCTACTGCCTCAAATCCGGGATGGTTCGCTAGGGTTTTGTTGCAACCTCGCCCAACGAATATTCATCGTTTTCTCACGGTTGTTTGCCCAGCGAACATGCTGAATCTTCTCCTTTTCTTTGGCTTCTTTGTCAATTCACTTGTGTCTTACTCTTTGATGTTTTATGCCTAAATCCTGCAAGAGCACATAATTGAAGAATAACATGGAAACATGGAATAAATCCATTGTAACGTAACAAAAGAGTTGAAAATACCAATAAATATGGATCAAAATAAGACATGTTTGACATTCAACAGGTACCTTAATTCAGGATACAGTAACCACATGACTGAGAATAAAAGGTGGTTCACTAAGTTAGATGAATAGATAAAGAAATTGATTAGGTTTGCAGATGATAAGCATTTCACATCAAGCAGAAAAGGAAACATAGATGTGGTGAGAAAAGAAGGTCAGAGGGCCATTATTACTGATGTATTATATGTACCTTCGTAGACAAGTAATTTGATATGCATATGTCAATTACTTGCCAAAGGATATAACATGAAGTTGGAAGAAAATATGATGAAGGTGTAAAATGGTGAAGGAAGGATGATCCTGAAGGAACCATTGGCAGATAACAGAACCTTCCAGATTGAGATCGACATGGTTGATCGTCGATGTTTTTTTTCGTCTGCAGTAAAAGACAAGAATTGGTTATGGCATTGCAGGTATGAACACCTAAACTTAAATTTAACTCTATTTAATAATAATAATCCATTGCTGTTCACAATAAAATGTTAAGGGAGATGTATAAATTTAGTTCTACTCCCAATCGGATTTATCAAGTTTATTAGAGTAATATTATAAAAAAAAACTGTATGCGTATATATTTAAATTAATTTCATTGAATGATTTTATTAAGAGTTACATTGAATTTCACCCATACAACTACAGTTTAGTATTTAATTATTTATTAACCTATCCAATTTTAAGATGGATCATATCCATTAAACAATTAGCTAAATTGAGAGAGTTGAACACGTATAATTTATTAAATAAATATGAAATGAATTTCACAAAGTATTATAATCAACGATTAAAATTTACTTTGATTAATTTATCTGCATATATATTTCTCTCTAAGATATTTTTAAATCTAAAAAAAATATAGTGTATAAAATATTTTTCTATTTAAATTAGTTTAAGCCAAATATTTATCCAATTCCTTATGTTAACATATTAGATAGGCATTATAATTCCCTGCAATTCAATTTAAATGTAGGTGCAAACTTCAATCTTAACTGATAAAATTATTAAGAATGTTCCTAAAATATTCCAAAATAGATGGAGTGGATGATATCAAGGCTACAATTCAAGACCATTTCGCCAAGTTTTATTTGGAATCCGATGAAGCTAGACCAGTCTCGGAAGGTGTTTCTTTTAGCAGGCTGAATGTGGAGGATAGGGAAAGTTTGAAAAGTCCGTTTTCCGAATAACAGATCAAAGCTTCGGTTTGGTCCTGTGACGGAAATAAATGTGCGGGTCCAGACGGATACACCATGGAATTCTTTAAGAAGGGATGAGAGGTATTAAAGAAAGACGTGTTTCGTTTTGTCAAGGACTTCTACATGAATGCAAGGTTGACAAAAGCTTGTACGACTTCGTTTTTGGCCTTGATTCCAAAGATTCCGAACCCTCAAGCTATCGTGGAATACATACCTATATGTTTGGTTAATAGTTTGTACAAAATTTTGGCAAAGTTGTTGGCAATTTGTCTCAAGAAGGTTGTTGATAAGCTGATATCTCCAAAGCAGTCATCTTTTATTGAAGGACGAAACATCTCCGACGGAATTCTTATTGTAAATGAAGTGATGGACTTGGCAAAAAGAGATAATATGAGTTGCGTGATGCTGAAAGTGGACTATGAGAAAGTGTACGACACGTTAAGTTGGAATTCGGTAAGAGGTGGATAAGTTGGATGAAGAGTTGCATATTTACAAGTACCATGTCGGTTCTGGTTAGTAGGGGGACGACCAAAGACTTCGTTTTGAAAAGAGGCATGAGGCAAGGCGATCCATTGTCGTTGTTCCTGTTTGTAATAGAAATGGAAGGTTTAACAGGATTAGTCAATAAAGCGGTGGAGCTCAAGCTTTTCAAAGGCTTTCACTACGATGGTGAAGAATCGGTGGACGTTTTATAGTTCGTAGACGAGACAATCATATTGGGAGAAGGAACTTCTGAAAATAGATGGTGTTTGAAAGCTGTTATGAGGGGATTTGAGATGATGTCGGGTCTTAAAGTCAATTTCTGCAAGAGCAAGTTATACGGTGTGAATGTCATTGATTGGTTCCTTAACGCAGCTCCCACTTTCTTGGCCTGCAGAGTTGATTTGTTTGCCATTTAGATTTTTAGGAGTTCCGATTGGTGATAGTCCAAGGAAGAAGTCGATGTGGAACAATTTACTGGAGTTTTTAAGGAAGAAATTAGCAGATTGGAAAGGGAGGCAACTATCTTTTGCAGGCATAATAGTTTTAACCAATTCGGTTTTGAACGCAATTCTGGTTTACACATTGTATTTTTACAAAGCCCCAGCATAAGTTTTGAAGGAAATTCGTCGCATTCAGAGCAGTGTTTTATGGAACGGAAAAGAAGACAAAAGAACAATTCATTGGGCAAGTTGGACCGATATTTGTAAACTGAAATCGTTGGGTGGTCTTGGCATAAAGGACGTAGAATCAATTAATAGAAGATTGTTACTGAAGTGGAAGTGGCGTATATTGAAGGAAAAAGAGGCGATATGGCAAAAGCTTCTTCGTTACCGTTACGATAACATAAAAGTTACAGTCGGAGGAAATGCGATGTTGGGAAAGAATGACTCAATCTAGTGGAGAGATATCGTCTTGAATGAATTATCAAGTCAATCAAATTTGGATTTTTCTAACCTTTTTCTTTGCAGGATTGGTAACGGGAATTCGACGTCTTTTTGGTATGCGAAATGGTTGGCGAGCCAATATTTGTAGGATGCTTATCCTTCTTTGTTCGAAGCAGCAGATTTGCATTCAATTTCTGTTCAAGAAGCGGGTAGCTGGAATAATAACGTGTGGACATGGAACCTTCCTGTTATTGTTAGAGGAATGGAAGAATTGTGGGAAGAAACGAGAGCAGAATTATGGGAGGAGATTCATGGCAGCAGTCCTAAGCAGGAAATCAAGGATGACTTCGTTTAGTTGCTCAAGGAGGATGGTGAATTCTCTGTCAAGTCCTGCATGAAAGCGTTTTCTGCTGGATTAACTCCTTCATGGTCACAAACAGAGATGCATGCGTTGAGCTTCATGTGGAATATTGTTGTGCCGTCGAAGGTTTTATTTTTTGGCTGAAGATATTTAATCAACAAGTTGCCGACAAAACACCAGCTTGTTCGAAGACAGATTTTGTCTGATCCGAGAGATTTGGCTTGTGCTTTCTGTTTTCAAACCGACGAATCCCTGTTACATCTTTTTTCTGACTGTTTTCGCACTCATCTTTTATGGGAAAAATTGTTGGCATGGATCGGTGGGGACATAAGCCTGACAATTCAAGATTTGAGGGTTTTCCCCAAGGTTTATTTCAAGGTGAATAACTTACATGATAGGAATACGGTGGGGCTAATTTGGTTGGCATCGGTGTGGAGTATATGGTTGATGCGCAATGACATTCAATTTAACGGGGCTGTTTTTAGTTTTGAAGAATGCATGACGACAATCATATATAGGTTTTGGGTTTGGATGGGTTTAAAGAGTAATAACTCTTCTTGTATCAATTTTCTTGAATGACATAGTGCCCCTCTCTTGTGTAGTAGGCGGTAGCAGGTCTTAATTTTCTTTTGTATTTACGGAGTAATTCTCCTACTCTATTAATACAAGTTTGCTTATTAAAAAAATGATTTCTCTGTTCAAACTCTGTCTATATTGCACTTAAATTATCATTTTGTAGAACTCTTCACCTAAGAGGAATGCTTCAGTTATTTGGTTCTACACATTATGGTGCATTTGGAGGTAAAGAAATCAAATTATCTTTAATGATGGATTCAGATGTTCGGAAGAAATTTTCCATAGAATCATTTATACGTTTTGGTGGTGGTTAGCAATTAATTCGATTCAAAGAAATAGGTGTAACTATTATGAATGGTTTACTAGTCCTTCAGAATATTTGTAAATAGTTTTGGTTGTGATCTTATTACTTTGTAACTGCAGTCCAATTTGAATACTTATAGTATTCTTTTCTTTTTAATAGAATTTTGCTGATTATAAAAAAAAATTACATAATAATTATAAACTCGTGAATCGAAGAATATTTGTGTCATTTAAAAGAATTAGATATCATATAAATTAATTATTTAATATGAAAAGTGTCTTTATCGAAATCAATTTTAGCATTTTTAAATCTAATATCATGATAATAATTTTTAATTTTAAAACAAATAAATGTGACAACATACTTTCTATCTACTATATATTTTGTTTGGTTGGGGAAGAGAAAAAACGGAAGTAAAATATTGTAAGAATAAATAAAAATAAAATAATTATTTAATAGATTTATATAAACAAATGAAATAATAATAATAATAATAATAATAATAATAATAATAATAATAATAATAATAATAATAAGCACGCATCTTTATAAAATGACATTAATATTCTAAGACAAATATTAAAATGAAGAGGTTCTAAAAAATAATTCTTTTATGGAAAAAAGGGTGATGCACAGATAGTGTATCCCGATTCCCGACCAATGATTATAAAACAAATTTATTTTATATTATCCACCAATGACGATCATGCATCCCATCAAGTCATATTGAAAATTTTAAATTAACTATTTGGCATGATATATTCTTATTAGATAACAATGTAAAACATTTTTACACTGTCAGTGCATAACAATTAAACCCTTCTTTTATTATATTTACTTGCATTAGACAACAATAATTAACTAAAAAAATACAAAGTGTGCCAAAACTTTAAAATTTAAACCTCTACGGATATAATTTTATTTATAATGGACATAATTATAATTTTAATTCGAATATTTTAATGTATTCTTAGATCTAGTTCTTTTATTTTAGATTTAAGGCATAATTAGTCACTGTGTCCCTTAACTTTGAGCAAAGTTTCGCTTTGGTCCCTGAACTAAAAAATGTTACATAATGGTCCTTTAATTTAAGTTTCGTTAAATATTTTGATCCCTTCTGTTAGTTTGTGTCAAAAAATGTTAGTTTGTGTGAGCTGGCATGTCAAGTAAGCCATATTAGAATTCCACATCAACATATGTATATGTTACGTTATATAGGGTTCCATTTGATTGCAGCTTCATTCTTCTTCCACCATTCTTCAGTCGTCTTCCATATTTCTAACCTCTTCCGTGTTCATCTTCAAATCAGGGTTAAATTCCTTTCTTCCATCTTCCTTTTATCATCTTCCATTTTCTTCTCTAATTTGGGAATTAGGGTTCAATGTCAAAGAGTGCAAGCAATGCCTCAACTTCAAATAACCATAGCTATGGTACATCTGGATCTTTGATTCATAGAAACAAGAGAATCAAGTGCTTTTTCCAAGATGAAAGTGCTCTTAGAACAGTGAATGATGTGAACAGTGTCAACAAGGAGAGAAAATTCGGTTATAGAAATTACAGAAACCACATTGAAAAGGGTTGTAATTTCTTCAAGTGGTTGGGTGATGAGTTTGTTGATGAAAGTGATTTGAAGCTTGAAAGACAAACGAAAAAAATTAACAAATTGAATAATAAAGTTATCTACACTAGAGGGTGGCTCAAAATGTCCATTGTTGTTGGGATTGTAAGCTTAGGGTTGAACCTTGTGTTTGTAACAATGTATCTCAATTAGTTTTAGGGTAGTTCAAAGTTATGTTGTTATGTTGGTAGTTCTAGGGTTGAACCTTATGTTTGTAACAAATTGATGACTTTGTTTAATGAATAATGTATTGTTATGTTGTTTCAATGAATAATGTATGTGTTATGTTTTCACATTTTCAGTGAATAATATCTCAATATCCAACCTTGAAAAAATGCAGCCTAATGACCAAAATTTGTGGAAACAAACTGTAATATAACTTGGCATCATAAGTCATTCCAACATTCATTAACAGATTCAAAGTTTGATACGTAACAGGTTCAATAACAAAAGGCCATTATAAGGCATTACATAACAGGTTCAAAAACAAAAGGCCATTATAAGGCATTGCATAACAGGTTCAATTCCAAAATATGCATTAACAAAAACAAAAGAGTCAGTCCATTAAATGGCATTACAAAATCTTAGTAGACAGAATAATAATGATTATGGTTGGCTTGAAACAGGCTTGCCACCCTTATGAAGTTTTTTCTTAGTTTTGGGTTGTGGATGACTTGTAACAACAGGTGGTGGTGGCTGACTTGTAACAACAGGTGGTGGTAGTTGACTTGTAACAACTTGTGATGGTGGCTGACTTGTTGCAACAGGTGGTGGTGGTTGACTTGTAACAACTTGTGATGGTTGCTGACTTGCTGCATCTTGTACCTGACTTGAATCAGCTTGGGATGGTGGCTGACTTGTTGGTTTTTGTGGTTGTGGTAGTTTACAAATGGCCTTGTTGTGACCATCCATGTGGCAAAGACTACACTTTATACCATGTCTTTCCCTCTTCATGTGTGTCTCATCCCTCACCATCTCTCCAGCTTCCCTATTCCTTTTTTTCTCTGGCCTTCCAGGCTGCCTCTTTATTGGTGATGGCTGAAGATCAACAGCACTAGTCTTTTCCCACAAGGCTTCCCCATTAAGTGGATATATCCAGTGCATACACTACAAGAAAATTGGCAGATTGCGACGGTTAAAACCGTCGTAATTTGCAACGCATGGCGGTTGTAGCATTGTCGCAGAAACGCGTGTCGCGAGGCCGTTTCGCGTCAGTTATCAAAACTGTCACGCAAACCGTCGTTATCTTTCGCGACGGGTAGGGAACTGACGTAATCTGCATATTACGACGGTTATTAACCGTCGTAAATTTCCATTTGATTTTTATTTTCTTGTTGAGTACGACGGTTCAAACCGTCGCAACTTTCTGTTCCACAGGTGCATCTGCAGGTAAATTCGTAGGAAATATCTTTTCAACTGGTAAATCCGCAGGTAATTTATTTTTAAAATAAAAAAAATTAATTGCTGAAATATGAATAGAATGGGACAAAAAATCACATATTCTTCATTCAACTAAACCTATATATCATATTATATTTATACAACTCTATATTCCAACTAAATAGTAACTAAATTCTAACTATTTATTTAAAAAAAAATACAGTAGTGACTCAAGCCTTTTTAATGACACGTCCTGCAGCTGATCTTAATACTATGATGTCCCAACATAGCACACTGCAAGGTTGCATATGTGGTAGAATTGACATCATAACCGCGTGTGACATTATAATGCACGATATCAAGTAAATATTTTCTTTCAATACGTATCGTGAAGGAAATGTGAACCTTCCAAAGAGCATCAAGATTAATATATCAACAAGTAGCAAGAGTTCTTAAATCACTCTATGATAAACACACTTTTTGTTCAAACTAAGGCTCAATTTAATTCTATGTATTGACAGTGGAATATCTGCAGCCATCACAAGTTAACCCAATTCATAACCGTTCCCGGTAATTCAACCACAACTGGTTTGCATCACGAAGGGACATACCAATAATTGTCAACTGTGCATAAACAGCAGACCCGCATTCGAGAACTCCAAATTCTTCACCAGAATAAAACCTTGCCATTTACTGCGAACCAAACTGCTACTCCACAGTTTTGCAGCAAGACCTGCAAACATAGCAGTATCTTGTGATAAAATCAACACCACCAAAATTAAAAGAACAGTTCTTATCGAGAAGCGAGTGAAGCGCGCCATATGCTTAATGGTCCCTACTTTCAAAAATCCTGTGGAGGCAACTCTGAATGGGTCAGACACAAGGCATCATTTTAACTGACAGAAGATGCAACTAGGACTGTCGTGAAACTCAGGCTCTCCGTGAATCTGTTGTTAACTTCCTTTGAATTCCGCAACCAGCTCTCGCATTATCGTCGCACCTGTTTCATGAAAATTACAGTGAGAATTATCGTTGTAGCATTACACATGTGGAAGGCGGATCACGAATATGTTATGCACGTTCGAAACACTTACCGACGGATGCAGCAGTGCTATGATTATATGTTAGAGGGACCATGCTCAATTCTTGGTTATATGTTAGAGGGACCATGCTCAATTCTTGGAGGACCCTGCTCTGGTATCAATGCCTAAGAAAGAATCAGTGGTTAAATCCGGTCATAACACGTTCAAACTCGAAAATCGTTTGGTCGTCGTGAGAAATGAAGCTAAGGAATATGGTCATCGGGCGTGTTTATCACAGAGTAGCAAGAAGTGTGACAAAAACGAGAAGCTCATCAAATCTGCAGACATAATTCAAGAAGAGATCAAATCAAGGCTAATCAAGATAGAATGAGCTCCATCACATTTAAAAAGAGAATGGGAGCTTTAAGCACACTGACATTAAAATCAAGTCAACAAATAATCTGGATGAAACAATGTTTCACTAGAAGATAACCGTATAGATACTGGGGAAATGAAGATAAAAAAAGATTATCGAATGCATCCTAAAAATAAGCATACTATACAGAAAGTAATATAGGAATAAACATAGGCTAATGCAAACAGATTTTACTTCTGTTTAGGGTGAAATCGCTGAAAATAGAATTGTATATTGTATTGACAAGGTCACTAAAAGTCATTAACTCTAACCAAAATTTAGTTGGGAGCAGAGATAGAGACTTCTCCTTTAAAGAATTTAGGAATCAAATGAAATAATTTTGAATCATATTGGAAGAGATTACCACAATAATGAGAAAGCCAGCAGTTGTGAGGCATTATTTAGCTGTCAAACTGAGTTTCATGTGAGGATTGTAAGGGCTCAAAAGTCAAAAGGCCAACCAGAAAGAAAATCACACTCGGGGTCGACATACATTATGGTCTAACCCCAATAATATGTAGCAGGAACTAAGTATTGCTAGCCAAGTGGTATCCAGCGCAAGACACGTAAGAAATGAAAACACATACGCAAGTTACGAAATACACTTCTCAGATAAAAGTATGAGCAGTGCTATATGGCAAAAAAAAATTGCAATAAGTCTCTCATTATGGGGTCATTGTTGGATAAGACGTAGGAAGGAGAAGGATACCACTCATCCATCAGTCAATGGCCAAATGATATTGACACCACCAATTCACAATGTTTGTCTGTGATTCTTTTTTTGTATTCTCATACACCAAAGAAAAGGAGGACACTGTATCCTCCTACCTCTGTATTTATCTTCTCAAGCTAAATGAATTTCTTTTATTTGACCAAAATAAGATCTGTCTTACAACATTTATCTACGTATATAATAAATCACGCTTGCTGAGACAACAAGGAAATGGTTATGTCTAGTTGCAAATACCATCATGCACGGCAGAATTGTAAGATACAGAAATAGAATCAGGGGAAGAAACCGATCCAGAGTATTCTGAAATTCTTCAGATTCACCACACAACTTCCTTGTTTGACCAAATTACTTGCATTACCAAGGAACCTAGACAGAGGAGATTACTAGAGACTCGACATCTCATTTGCATTATTATGGCAGATATTTTCAGCAAGAAAGCAACATAAGAGGGTGAGCCACCAGAAACAATATAAAAACAACATCCTGGTTTTCCTCTGAAAATAATTTATGGAGATAAAGATGACACCATAGTAGTCTAAGACAAACATTAAGAAAAGACAGGCAGATCCATGATTTCTAAGATAAAACACAGATGAGAGTAGATAAAGAAATTTAAAAGGAAATACAAAACCAGAAATGGATTATCAAGCACAATCACGTTAACCGCTGATTTGGAAGAAACAGGAACCAAGTTGAAGAACCCTTGAGAATACTGTCTCGACCAACAGAATAACTTTACGGAGCTGAGGAGATGAACAAGGACATGTTTCAATAGTTAAACTTTTCAGCTTCTAAACCACCCCAGAAAGAACTTCAACAATTCAAGTGGACATGATAAATGCCTGGATCAAGTTTTAAGCTGCACGTTTCTCTTCAAGTGTGCCAGATATTAGGGCAATGTGATCACCACGGTCAGATCTAGTGTCAGAAATCTCTACCGTTGCTCCAGAAATCTTCCTGATATTGGCTATATTTTCCCCTCCTTTACCCAACACTTTACCAACGACATTAGCAGGAATCAACATATCCCGAGTTGATGGGGGAGGCAATCCTCCGTAAGGATTGGAAGCATATGACGATATAGATCCATAGCCATTTTCTCCCATCGGCAAAGATCCGTATCCATACAGGCTGCTTGAAGAAAACATGCATGGGCCAGTTGCACCTTCATCCCTATGATCATAAACGAGTGGAGCAACAACAGAAGGAACAGAAGGCAACATAGATGGGAACGAAAAACCTGCACCACTTGAGTAGAAGGATTCGCTGCCTATAGAAGAATTATGCCCAATGGCCTTTTCTCTCAATACATCATCTCTGAGTCGTAAGATAATCTGGATTAGTGCATCTCTTACACAATCAACAACACCTCCCACCTCAACAAGTTCATCATTGACATTTGCACGTTTTGGCTTATCACTTCTAGAGATTCGAATATCTGCCCCAGTTCTCTTCCGAATTTCATTTATGATAGATCCACTTTTACCGATAATACAACCTATCACTTTGCATGGAACTAGAAGCCGAATTGACACTGATGTATCATCTTCGTCGCTTATCTTCCCTTGTAACAGTAGAGCAGCTTCAACTGCCATGGACTTCAGATCACTAGTCGACTCTATTGCAGTTATAATGATCAAACACTCTTCGTGATTAGCCTTGGTATCATCAATATCAATACGAGCACCACTTTCCTGCCTCATACTTTTAATTGTACTCCCTCCCTTTCCTACATAGTAATTCCGATAACGAGAATAAACAATAAATCACCAAAAATCTTCACTAAATATAAACAAAAAGAATAATAATCAAAATGGAACAGATTCATACCTAGAAAGTATTTTCCCTTGGAGTAACTAATCTGGTAGCACATGTTGTTTTCTTTGACTTCTTTGATGGAATCCAGAGTTGCTTCAGATTACGAATAATCCATCACACATAAATATCAACATATCTTTAATGCTAGTTTAGTAATTTCAATACAAAAAATGACCAAAAGATAACGAAGAACGAAAAAAGCAAAAACCCGAAAACCAAAAGCGACATTGATAGATAGAAAAAAAAACTCACGAGGATCTTAGCGGCGAGTGAGTGAGAAGGACCACGGTGCGAAAGCGAATTGAGCGCTACTTAGGCGACGGAATGTTCAGCTTGACGTAGAGTTGAACAGTACTGAGGACTCTCGAAGATCTCGCCGTTAAAGTTAACGGTAGCTTTAAACCTCGGCGCGTGATCGGGACCTTCTCGGATACAAGTGTTTGAAGGAAGATTGAAGCAGCTCCTCTGCGCCAGCTCTTGAAGCTGGTTCTTCTACATTTTCCGATCTCTCTCAGTTCGCTCGAGTAGTGGATAAACAAATGAATGCTGTGAAATAGATCGGGTTGGACGATTCTCCGGCGAGAGCAGGTCCTGTTGGTGCCGGGGAACGATCACAGGCGATAAGGTTTGGTGTTAGGGTTAGAGGATGCATGAGAGGGAGTTAGAGAGAGAAAGTGGAGGAGCGAGAAAGGAGAAGAAGTAAAGAAGAAGACTAATTAGTGATTTTCTGGTAATAATAATATAAAATTATTAATATAATATATAAAATTAATTTTTTTACAAATTTAACGGCGGTTATCCAAAACCGTCGTAATATGTTTTAAACTTTTAAAAAATTTAACGGCGGTTATCCAAAACTGTCGTAATATATTTAAATTTTTTAAAAATTTAACGACGATTGTCTAAAACCGTCATGGCAACTGCCGTAACTTGCGAATAACGACGGTTTTTATGGAACTCTCGCAATCAATGTGTCGCAAAACTCTATTTTTCTTGTAGTGATAGCAAACAACATATTGTTCCTTCTTGTAACAGTCAAGTACAAAGTCATCAATCTCCAAATGTTGATCTTTCATGCAAGACATTGCATAACAGCAAGGAAGACCAGTCAACATCCATATCCTACATGAGCATTCTTTCTTGTAAAGGTTGACAACATATTTTTCTCCATTGAGTGAAGTATGCCTCACCTCATAGTCATATTCGCCTGCACGCCTGTAATAAAGTAACCATTTTAATGTTAGTCTATGTAAACAATTAGCCATTTGAAAGTAATGTTCAACAAATCAACCATGTTACCTCACAATCCAATGATTGGTTTTCCGTTACTCCCTTTCCATCCTCTTCTTGATGTTAGGTAGTATGATGCCATCGCATTTGGTAATCTTTTGCCTATTGGATTCCCATCTCTGCATTAAGTATACTCTAATTTCTTCCAGCATTGTCACAATGGTCTTGGATCTAGCAGCTACAAATACAGAATTGAAGGCCTCTGACTTATTGTTAACCAAACAGTCACAACCTGAACTTGGTTAGAACCTTGATTTCCTCCAGAATATTGGTGGAATTTTGATGAGGTTTTTGAAGGCCTTTTCATTAACTTCTTTGATTTCAATCATTATTTTCTCCCAAGCATTAACATAACTTGCACATGCAGCCCTCCACATCAACTCTTTTAATTTCAGGCCAGGGAACTTTTTCCTGAAGTTACTATACAAATGTCTGCAATATAAAGTAAGTGTAAGTAAACATGTAAGAACAACTAAGTATGTCATATTCAACATGTAAGTAAACATAATACCTAACACAAAATCTCTGGTCAACATTACCAAGTAATTCATCAAGAGCTAGCATTAAAACTTGCATCCATAAATAAGTAAGAATGATGGTGAACATAAAACAATTTGTTAACATATAAATTTCAAGGTGAGAGTTTACAACCTTTTGTTGATCACTAATGAAGGTATAGGTTCTGCACAACATGACTCCTCCCAAATCAGGTATCACTACGCCAAACATGACCTTAGACAGCGCTTTTTTTGGCCTTAGACAGCGCTTTTAAGCGCTGTCTAAACCCGCGCTGCTAAAGGTTTAGACAGCGCTTTGGGTAATACCAAAAGCGTTGTCTAAAGGGGGGTATGTTTAATGAAAAGCGCTGTCGATGGTACCATTAGACTGCGCTTTTTGACATTTTTTAGGTATACCTTAGACAGCGTTTTTTTTAAAAGCGCTGTCTAAGCCCCACCTTTTTGAACATTTTTAGGTATACCTTAGACAACGCTTTTTTTGAAAGCGCTTTCTAAGCCCCACCTTTTTTAACTTTTTTAGGCATACCTTATACAGTGCTTTTGGTGAAAGCGATTTCTAAGCCCCACCTTAGACAGCGCTTTTAGTGTAAAGCGCTGTCTAAGGTATACGAAAATTTTTATATAAATTTTTTTAAACCACAATTTTTACCAGGTTTTTCAACCAGAATTTGACCTGTTTTTCAACCAATTTTTTTCAGAAAAATACCACAATTTGGAGATTCAAATCAATCCAATTTGGCCTATTTAAATGTACCAATTTACACCAAAATTATATATCCAAAACAATTGGCAATTCAAACCAATATATATATATATATATACACACCAATTTATAATTACAAATCATTACGTTTTTTCTACAAATGTACATATTACTTATACTAGTACTTTTGCATCTAACCAAAGCATTGCTTCAAATCTACATAGGTCCTGAAAGAACACAAAGATTGTAATTCAATTAAAAGAATACATCAACAATGTCTATAGTTAGAAAGTTACACATATTTAAATTCTCATCAATTAAAGTAAGAGTACAATATTATACCTAATAAAACTCCGAGCTCCATAATGTCTTGAAATAACTCATAAGTTAGAAATACATACATCGGATGGCCACTTCTCTGCTAGGATTAATTGCGACTAACAACTAATGTCCACTGTAAGATTAAGCAAGTGTTAGATGGAAACTTTCTACATGACGTCAAAATACAAAAAAACTATAATAGATGAATTTAGAATGAAATAATATGTAACATTTTATTATTTTACCTCTTTCACTAACATCTCTTTCTTTTCTTGGTTGGAATATGAATTACTTGTTTCTTAGCAATGCGGACGGATGAATGGATCCAAATTCCCCCGTTATGGTCATTTCTGATATATGACTCATTCGCTATAAGATCCTCCTCTTGATCATTTCTATTCAACTCATTCCGTCTAATGCACGACTCATTATCAACATCAATATCACATTGATCTACATCGCTATCATCAACCATTTTGTTAGATAAAAGCACTATAGACCATTTCGTACTCGTCGGGTCAGTGACATAGAACACTTGTTTAGCTTGAGATGCTAGAATAAAAGGCTCATCTTTGTACCCCACCCTATTAAGATCCACTTGCAAAAATCCAGACTTATCCATTCGTATGCCACTACTATTTACCCACTTGCAACCAAAGATTGGAATCTGAAACTTCTCGTAATCAAACACCCAAATGTGCTCAATAACTCCAAAATATGACAGATTTGCATATTTGGGGTTTAAGTCCTTCATACTTGATATGTGCATTGCTTCAGCTAGGACGGTGACACCACTATTTTGCATAGTACTTTTATCATCTTGTTCTTTGGTATAAAATGTGTATCCATTAATTGCGTATGCGCTATGAGAATACACATGCAAACTTGGACCATATGCCAAACATCTCAACCTTTCTGTTACTGAAGCAGGATCTGAAGAGCGCTTCGAATAAATATGATCCTTTAACCATTGTATGAAACTTTGATTGTGCTCTCGTACTATCCAATTTTCATTTCTGTTCTGATTTAACCTTCGGAGTACATCCTTGTGCATCTCAACATATGGCTCAACCTCATTATCATTGTGCATAACATACAAATGCACTTGATCCCGTTCATCCCTTGATACTGTCACAATTTTATTTCCAATTAATTTTTTACCATCCTTTTTTTTGAAAATATGAGCTTTGGGGAGTCCAATCGATTGAACATTGGACAAATATTCAGTACAAAACTCAACCGCTTCTTCAACAATGTATCGTTCAACAATACACCCCTCTGGTCGACTTCGGCTTTTCACGTACCCTTTTAATATTTTCATTTAACGTTCAGCAGGGTACATCCATCTCATATAAGTTGGTCCACACAACTGTGTCTCTTTCACAAGATGAACAACTAGATGTACCATTATGTCAAAAAAAGAGGAAGGAAAATACATTTCAAGCTCACACAAGGTAATAACTATCTCTTTTTGTAGTGTTGGTAAGATATCGGGATCGATTACCTTACTACAAATTGACCTAAAGAAAAAACACAAATTAGTTATGGCGCTTCTTACTTTCACAGGCAAAATAGAACGTATACCTATTGGTAGAAAGTGTTCCATTATAACATGGCAGTCGTGTGTCTTTAAACTCTTCAACGTGAGGTCTTTCATAGACACAAGTCTTCTAACATCTGAAGAGTATCCTTCTGGAACTTTAACTTCACTCAGAAACTTACACAATATTTTCTTCTCCTTTCTAGACAGAGTAAAAGCAGCAGGTGGTAGATATGTTCGTCTTCCTTTCTTCACGGGTGCTAATTCAGTTCTAATCCCCAACGCTACCAAGTCTTTTCTTGCTTTAAGGCCATCCTTAGTCTTTCCTTTTATATTGAGTAACGTACCAATAACACTTTCAAATACATTTTTCTCAATATGCATAACATCGAGAAAATGTCTCACATACAAAGACTTCCAATATGGCAATTCAAAAAATATCGACCTCTTTTTCCACCCACCTTTGACAACCTTATGTGCAAAAGGTTTGCCAAACTGAGTACGCATATCTTTCACCTTTTTAAAAACTTGGTCACCTGACAACATAGGTGGAGCTCTACCTTGTTCGGTGTCTCCATTGAATTTTTGTCTCCACCCACGGTAGTGATGTTTGGCATTTAAGAATCTACAATGGCCGAGAAAGACATTCTTATGACCAAACTCCAATCGCTTCGAATCTGTTTCATCTTCACAAATAGGACACGCTTTTTCACCTTTTATGCTGTACCCTGATTGATTCCCGTAAGCTGGAAAATCATTAATTATGCCAAACAACATCGCCCTCAAATTGAAACTTTCTTTCCTATATCCATCATAAACCTCCACACCGTTCTCCCACAATATCTTTAAATCTTCGATCAAAGGTGTCAAGTATACGTCTATGTCATTCCCTGGTTGTTTAGGCCCAGAGATTAACATAGATAACATCATGTACTTACGCTTCATGCATAGCCACGGAGGAAGGTTTTAAATCATAAGAATCACAGGCCATGTGTTATGTGAGATACTTTGAAGACCATGCGGGTTCATTCCATCAGTAGATAATGCCAAGCGAAGGTTTCTTGCTTCTTCTCCAAAGTCAGGATAATCATTATCAATTTTCGACCACTGTGGTGAATCAGCCGGATGTCGCAACTTTCCATCAATAATTCTTTCATCTGCATGCCAAGTCAGGTGTCTTGCATCGGTTTCACTACGAAACATGTGCCTAAATCTCGGAATTATAGGAAAATACCATAAGACCTTGGCTGGAGACAATTTTTTCTTATATCGAGACAAACCGCATTTAGGGCACTCAGTTAACGATGAATATTCGTTTCGAAACAAAACACAATCGTTTGGACAAGCATGTATCTTATCATAGCTCATGCCAATAGAGCACAACATTTTTTTGGCCTCATAGGTTCGATTGGGAAGAACATTATCCTCCGGTAGCATTTCTCTCAAAAGGGCCAACAACTCTGTGAAACTTTTATCCGACCATCCATTGCCCGCCTTTAAGTTGTACAACTTCAATACCGCAGACAGTCTTGTGAATTTAGTGCAACCTTGATAGAGCGGTTTCTCTGCATCGTTTACCAACCTCTCAAACATTTTGGGACAATCATGAAGATCTTCTTCAACTGCTTCTGCAATCTCTTCGACTCGATCACAATCGTATGTTTCCGTGTCTTTGTCATCTGAAGCATAGGTCGTATTACTTTTCCCCTTCGGTTCAACATTCTCGTTAATTTTCTCACCATGATGTATCCAACACTTATTACTTCGATCAATTCCATGCATCAGTAAATGCGATTTCAATCCATCTGCGTCAACCTTACCCACATAACAACAACCCAAGCAAGGACAGTCCATTCGACTGGGGTCTTTAACGTGTTGATCAGCAAACTTAACGAAATCCAATACCCCATTCTCGTACTCTTTGGACAATCGATCAGCATCCATCCATTTTTTATCCATGGTTTTCCTACTTATTAAGGTCAACAAAAACACTATTATATGAGGAATCAAAACATTGAATGAGGAGGAAAGTTATGATAAAACATAAAACATTGAATGAGCTTCTAACAGGGCTTCTAACATAACACAGTATTAAAATAACAAAATAACACTAACAACCTCAAGGATTTACAATATTAAAATAATGAGCAATATTAACACTAACACTAACACTAACCTAAACTAACCTAAACTAAACTAACACATTATATAGCAATAACAATGTAGACCAACATTAACACTAATCTAAACTACTCATATTCTATCAAAAGAATATCATTCTATCAAAATAACTCCAAAACCTAACAGAACAAAACCTAAAAGAATATCATTATATCTAAAGAACTCCAAAAATATGGTAACAAGAACAAAACCTAACAGAACATCATTATATCTAAAGAACTCCAAAAATATGGTAACAAGAACAAAACCTAACAGAAAAATATGAAACTCACTTAAAACCTAACATAAAAAGAAAAACTCTTACCGGAACAGTGGAGCACGGTGGAGTACGGTGGAGGATGGTGGAGGACAAAGTAGGAAGGACAACGGCCGGACGGTCGACGGCGAGAAAGGACGGACGTCGGCGGTGAAAGGACGGACGACGGCGGTGGTTTCAGCTGCGCTGGTTCGTTCTTGTTCGCAGAAAGAGAGTGAAAGAGGGAAAGAATGAAATGAAAAAGTATAGAATACTGATACCGTTTCAATTTTTATTTTAATTAAAAAGACCTTAGATAGCGCTTTGAATGAAAGCGCTGTCTAAGGTGGGCCTTAGAAAGCGCTTTTGAAAGCGTTGTCTCATATGGGCCTTAGACAACGCTTTTGATTTTATTTTTTTTAATTTATAAGACCTTAGACATGGCTTTCGAGTAAAGCGCTGTCTCAGGTCTTATATTTTTTCTTAATTTATAAGACCTTAGACAGCGCTTTTAAGGAAAGTGCTGTCTAATATTTTCCTTTAATTTTTTTTTTAATTTATAAGACCTTAGAAAGAGCTTTCCTCAAAAGCGTTGTCTAAAGTCTTATATTTAGACGCGCTTTTATTTTTCTAAGTGAACAGTTTCCATGTTTTCTAAATTTTTAACTTATAGCAGCGCTTTTGTAATAAAGCGCTGCCTATGTAGTGCTGCTAAAGGACACTTTTGGCGTAGTGTATCAATAACTCTAGAAACCAGCTCCATGAGTCTTTAGTTTCACCCTCAGCAACAACATATGCAATTGGAATCATTTGGTCATTTGGCTCCCTACCAATGGCAACTAGTATCTGTCCTCCATAGTATCCCATTAAGAAACAACCATCTAATCCTATAATAGGCCTGCATTTCAAAAAACTGTCCTTGCAAGCTTTGAGACATACATACATCATTTGAAAGTGAGGATTCAATTGAGTAGAGTTTTCACTGCTTTCCCCTTGAACTGGTAGCTGACTTGTAATCTTCACAGTTGATCCTGGGTTTGCCCTCAAGAGTTCATGTCCATAATCATGGATTCTTCTATACTTCTCTCTAAAAGAGCCATCAACAGCTAGTGTTTTAGCTCTATATGTCAATGTCTTGTTAATCCCATCATTCCACTTTTCATGTGTCTTCTCCATAATATCAATCGACTTCAAAGTTGGATTCTCCATAACATTTGTTTGAATTTTCTTGCCCAACCATTTTGAATTGAGGAACCTAATCTTATAATCTATACTACATGTATGTTTGTCCATAATTGTCCTAAATTTCCAAGTCTCCTCACCTTTTATATTTGCATAGTAAGCCTCCCACGGGCAACCTGCCTTACATTTAACTCTCATTCTTGCCTTATCATTTTTTGTAAATTTCAAGTTCCTTCCTTCCTGAATGACATATGTTCTTATTGCCTCTTGAACACCCCCTTTGTAGAAAAATATGTACCAAGTTCCCATTTGTAGTCTTCCATTCTTTTTGGAAGCTTAAAGGTTACAAAATCATCCTTTACAACCTCATCATTCTCACTGTCATAATTAGTAGGCATTTTATCACTGTTATACTCCTCAAAATCTCTTAAACCTCTCAAATTGTCCAGATTTACCTCACCATCATTATCAGCACCTACATCCCTAACAACGACCTTTTCCTTTCCTTTCCCCTTTCCTTTCCCCTTCCCTTTCCCTATCCCTTTCCCTTTACCTTTCCCCCTCCCTTTCCCCTTACGTTTCCCCTTACCTTTCTCATTGCCTTTTCCCTTCCTTTTACTTGTTGCATTCACTTCATCCTCATCAATTGCTATCTCTCCATCAATACCTATATCATTCTATGAGTCTTCAAAATTAACATTCAAAGCACTGTCATGACTTCCATCTTCTTGGTTATAGTTAACTACCTCATCTTGTTCTTGGTTAGAGTTCAGTCCTTCAATTATTTCATATGCTCCAGCATTCATCCCTACATCCACATTCTCCTCCATTTCACAGGTGGTCCCCACATCATCCATATTGTTACAGTTTGTCCCCTCTTGACCCACATTCTCCTCAATTTCACAGTTGGTCCCCACATAACCCACATTTTCCTCAATTGCAACATTCTCTTCAATCCCAACATTCTCCTCAACTTCATCAATTCTTGTCCCCTCTTCCACCACATTTTCACCCAGTGTGGTCTCACCTTCATTACTTCCCCCTTCATATACTTCACCAACCCCACATCTTCAGCCAATGTGGTCCCATCCTGATTATTAACCATATCAGTCCCTTCACCACATATCTTCACCCAATATGCTAACATCCGGTAGTGACAGTATGGGCTCCTCAATAACATCAGGTTCAGATACAGGACGTGTAACATACAAGTGGCATTCCCCAGTTAACACTGCAATTGTTTTCATCCTATCAGTCCCCTTATCATTTCCTAATTGAACTATATAATTAGCAATCATGTCATCATAATACCAAAGTATATCTATAGTAGGGTAACCTAACTCTCTTAACTTGTCCAATATTTCAATGTAACTCCAATAATCAAGATCAACATCCCATATCTCCTCTAACCCTACATAACCTGACTTGGTAAAATTTGCAAACTCCCTAGAAAACTCACCAGAATGATGAACAACACACTTAAACCTACTCTCCATGACCTAATCAACCTACATATAGTATCAGAAGTACTAAGTAAGTTAGGTATAGAAGAAAGTTAACATTTTTTGAATCGTATTCGTCCAAGTTCGTACCTTAGGGTTTTTTTTGCAGACGAATGAAATAATGAAGTTCTTCTTCTTCGTTCTTCTTCAATTGAGCGTTGTTGTCGTAAACGTCGCTATCGTCGTCTTCAATGAACTTCGTCTTCAAACAAGTGTTGTTGTTCACAATATAGCTGCTCTCTGAACCTGAGCTTTCATCCAACAATGTAAGCATGCCCTAATACGCATCTCCTTAATATGAATGTTAAGTGTAATACAAAATTCACCTCATCCATTAAAATAATTACAGAATGTCCACATAAGCCATTTAAAGTCCACCAGTGCAATTTCTAACGTTTTTCCAACCAAAACTAACAGATAGGACTAATATACGTAACGAAGTATAACTTAGTGGACCATAATGTAACTTTTTTTTCTTAAGGGACCAAAGTGAAACAATGAATAAAGTTAAGGTACTAAAAGAGATATTAAGCCTAGATTTAATTAACTTTAGTATTTTTTATGTTATTAAAATTAATAATGTGTTTATCATTTGAATGATACGTCACTTGTAAATTTTGATATTTTAGCATATAAAATTCTTTCGGTAACATGATATATTGATATTAAGTGATATGTCATTGAAAATGAATATATTATCTATTTTAAATGAAAAATGTTAGAATAAATTAAAACTATTTGAATTTAAATTTTAATAATTAATTTTGTAAATGAGATGAAATAAGATGAATAAAATTATAATTTAATATATTATTTATTAATAGTATAAATTAAATTTTATCAAATACACCGAATGGAAACACTTTTTATACATGGCTACCAAATTATAAATTGTACCATTATTAAATAATTTATAAAATTTAAATTCTTTATGACAAGTGACAAATTTGGAAGTTTGCAAGTAAATTTTGTAGTATATATAAATTGACTTGAAGTCTTCTGCAAATATAGAATTGGTCTAAACTTTTTTAAATCATTCAATTTTTATCTCATTGAGAACATTATAATCCTTCCATGCAGATATGCACATGACTTATTTTGAATCTTATCTTCAAATTTATTTTTTGTGGTATCAAAAGTTTCCCAATTATTGTCTAGTGGCTAATTGACGCTCACCTAGTTGCATGCCACAACTAAATATGTTAATAATTATGAAGGGAATACAATAGGCGATCCTTAAAGAATGAAAGATGTTATGTTGTAAATTGCGAGAGGAATAGGTTTGTTAAAATTCTTAGGCCCAAGCATTATATAAGATCATCAATTGAAAAGAATGAAGGTTCAATGTCCTTTCTTATTTCGTATATTAACCTTGAGGTTCATTTTAATCCCTTAACTCAAAAGAGTATGATAATGGTCTCATAACTCTTCAAAACATAAAATGTGAGTTATTTTTGTCTAATTAGCGACGAATTTATGAGTTTTTCCATTGCTAATTAGACAAAAAAGGAACTGTGACATCTTGTATTTCCTATAAAAATAGTATAGTAGATAGTAGAGCAAAGAACCAGAGTTCTTATGACCGTTGCTACCTGGGTTTAGAGTGAAACCAGCGGCGGAGGTGCACAGTGCCCTCACGGCGGTGCATCTTCTTCTCCTCTCCCTTCTCCCTCTTTCTACTCCCAGTTTTAGGTGTGGAGTGCTTTTAGATTTGGTTTAAACTCCTAATCTTAGGATTAGGGACCTTTCCATAAGCCCTCTATTGCCTAAATTTGTGATTCTCCTCTTCTACTTTTTCCCTTCTATTGTGTCATTAATAGACTCAACTCTATTTCCTGAGATGATCATAGCAGATGCGCCAGCTAATGGTACAAATATCTCTACTGATAAACCTATTAAATCATTTGTTGAGGCTCTTGGTAATGTTTACGACATTCCAATGAGTCAATTACGAGTTCCCTGTGTTAAAGGAGACCGCATTTCCATTGCAATTCTAGAAGATGAGTACCTCCATGGAGTGGAGGCTTGTAAACACAATCTGCACGACAAAATTTTGTGGCCTAAGGGTTCTTCTCCTCTTACAGTATTGCAGCTCAAAGCCAAGCTGAATACTTTGTGGATTAGTATAAGCAAATGAGGTGTTACATCCCTTGGCAAAGGTTTCTTTGAATTCTGTTTCTCCAATTTAGAAGATGTTGGAAGAGTCCGATAGAATTCATCTTGGAACCTAAACTCGGGATCATTGAAGCTTTTCCTTTGGTTGAAAGATTTCATCCCTAATAATGTCAATCAATCGTCTGCTCAAGTCTGGGTCAGGATACTTGGTCTTCCCCAAAAATATTGGAGACCTAAAATCATATTTACTATTGCTAGCAGCCTTGATACTCCTATTTGTATTGATTCCACTTCCAACCGTTCTCAGTTCGAAAGGTCCTTCAGTCATTTTGTTCGTGTTCTGGTGGATGTTGACTTGCTCTCTGAACTTAGAGATAGTATTTTAGTCAAACGCACCGGCTTTGCATTTTTTGTAGGTATCGAATACGAGAAGCCTCCAGAGTTTTGCCAATTCTGCAAGGCTTTTGGTCACATGGAAAACAACTGCAGAAGGAATAAAAGTAGAGAAGAAAACAACTGCAAGGCTTCTGGTGCTGCGGTTGTTTGAGACGGTGGTGGTGGTGCAGCGGTTGTATGAGGCGGTGGTGGTGTTGTGGTTGTATGAGGCGGTGATGGTGACGCGGTCGTCAGAATTGGTGGTGCTTGCGTTCTTTGACGCGTGCTAGAAGTGATGTTTTGATTCCTTGTGTCATGCTTCATGCGAGATGTGTTTATAGCTAGAGCCCCAGGTGGCATATGTCGTGTCCGACATAATCTATCAACACTGCATTAGCAAGAATGCATGAAATTAAAGATATTAAATTTTAAAGAAACCAAATAGTGAAAGTTTTTGTCATCTTACGGTTTCTTTCCCGTTGGTGCTCCCTTCTTTGACCTTTCTCTTGTCATTTCAAATTACACATAGTATAAGCCACAATAATCTACACAATTAAGGCGAAAACCAATCAATACTATATATTGAGCATGATGGTATTCATTGATTGATAAAGAACTGAAGTAAAAATATCACAGAGGTAGATATCATAGTATGTGCCACATAGTCCACATTTTTAACCACCAAGTTTTGGTAGTGGCAACATTGCTATGGGCAAAATTAACACCAACTTGTGGCTGCAATTTCATGCCTCAAACATAAAAAGAATGAAACACACTCATCACACACACATATATAACACACAACACAAAAAAAACATAATTTAAATTCATTCAATGAATCAAGGTTGTGAATTACTCAAGAATCCTAAATGGGTCTTGGGACTTTGCCATTGACCTCTCCTAAATGGGTCTTGTGATTACTCAAGAATCCAAAATGTGATTACTCAAATTCATTCCAACGCATGTGTAAGTGTTCTTTTCTTCTATTTATTCATTTTTTATGTTGTTGGTTTTGGTATTACTTTAGAATTGTGGTACTGACTAATTTCATTTCTTTATAACTACTTCAGGCGTTAAATCTTTGATCAAGAGGAGATACATGTATCTTACAGAAGAGATTTTGAAAGAAAATCCTAGTGTTTGTGAATATATGGCTCTTTCATTGGATGCAAGGCAAGACATGGTGGTGGTAGAGGTACCTTGTAACACCCCCTTTCTATACCTCCAAATAATCATTTAGGTACATATTAAAAATTCCGTCAGAGTATAATTATAAACATAGTATAAAAGAGGTATGTCACATTATACATGAAATTAAAACATTAAACACCTGCTCAACTATTGATATGCAACAGTGGGGTAACTTTGCACCAGAGGAACTTAGTCCTTACACCCACATCTCAATATTTAGAATAAAAGCGGAAAATCTAAACATCGAATAACATCAAACATATATACATATATATATCATCAAGTATTATCCATCAACATGGTTCATGTTTACTTAAACATTCCAAAACAAGATACATGTACAAATGTATCACAAAAGAATCATATACATCCTAGCTACCCGGTGCTACATATCAGAGCCGACCGACCAAAAGAATGAAGACACGCTTCACAAAAGACCACCAGCATACCTACTCTGCCATGCCTCATAGAGCATCATAAAACAACAGAAGGGTGAGAAATATTATCATAATAACAATGCATATAATTATATATCATAGCATAAAAATACACATATTCCACATTCTCACCACAATTCATCACATCTCACTCATATACATCACAATGTATATATAGATACAAAACCAAGCATATACAGCATGCATACTTTCACAATTCTTATCATTCCACAAAAACATACATATTCATGTTTATTCATCAATGCACCATTATAAAGATGATAAATGCAAATCATAGAGACCGACTCACGACTCTATGCAAATGCAATGCGGGTACCGACTAAATCATCTCAAGTTCACTCTGGAACTTATTGGAACCATCGCTCGTTACCACTGTAACTCCCCGTCGGGCCTACGATGTTCACTCATTGCTCACACCCCACATGGGCACACAATGTTTATGGATCGCTCACATCCCACACGGGCACACGACCCGATCGCTCACACCCCACATGGGCACACGATCGTCTATAATCATCGCTCACACCCCACATGGGCACACGACAATACAAGATGCCTATCATGATGCTGGACACCCAAGAACTCATGACAATCAAATGCATCTTCACACATATATGCAACCATAATCATGCATATATTTCAACTCATCATCATTATTCATGCATTGAAAACAATTCAAACAATGCATTTCAACCATAAAGGCCACCAACCACATACATTGGAATTTCACATAAACAATGCATAACATCACAAACCACAACAATCATACAATCACAATTACTTCCACAAGGGATTCACACCACAAAGGCTACCCACAACACATCATAACAACATACATTGATATTCAATCAAACAATGTATTTTACCACATAACAACATCATTTATGGATCGCTCACACCCTACACGGGCACACGACCCGATCGCTCACACCCCGCATGGGCACACGATCTTCTATAATCATCGCTCACACCCCACATGGGCACACGACGTTATAGCGGATTCTCATTAGAATCCCACAACACAAGAATGCACATCATTATGCTTCACATACAAAATGACTCAAGACATTCTTGAAATGCATACATATTCACCATATATTCATGCATTAATCTCATACTATCACATACAATCTATATACATTCACATCAATGTACTATTGTATGATTCACATTCAAAATACACATTCAAAACGGTGAAAGTCGCTAAATAACACTATTCCCGACTTTTCGACATAATTAAATCGGCTAACAATTTCCAAATCGTCATAATAAGAAAGTACAGCTCAATAGCTTCACAACGATACCAAGAATGTAAAAATCGGATAAACGGAACAAAAGTTACGGACGAAAACGAAAACACATTTTGAAAAATCCCATTTTTACAATTGGCCTGACCATACGCGTATCACCATTTTCATACGCGTACGGCCCTGATTCCTCGCCATTCCCATACGCGTATCACCAATGCCCATACGCGTATGGGTAGAACCCATTTCCTTCACAAATTTCACGTTTCAAAGCCCATACGCGTATGCTCAACACCATACGCGTATCACCAGATGGTCGGGAAAAGACACAATTCATACGCGTAATGGCACAAACACAGGCCAATGATACGCGTAACGCCTGGGCTCATACACGTATGGACATTCCCCTTACGCGTACGGCCAGGGCAAACCCAGAAAAATTCTGCAGAACGTGTTTCTGCGTTTTGCACCCCAACCACACCCAAATTCATCATCTAAACTCAGAAAAATTCCAATTTGATGTACAACAACATATATCAATCATGTATCAACAACAAGGAACACGAAAGCATCATTTCCAAAACTAATTAATCAAATTTTAACACTTTCTACACAAATGGGTTTATACAAAAACTCATAAAAATCAACAACAACAACACACAATCATACATAATGATATACATTGATGAGATAATAAAATTTCACACCCTTACCCGGATTCCAAGCTTGCTAGATGATTGGTCTTGATGATTTTCTAGTTTTATCCAAGTTTTCTTCTCTTTTCTCTTCTTCCTCTGTCTTTCTCTCCTTTTTCTCTCTATCTTTCTTTTCTTTCTCTTTCTCTCCTATTTCCTCTCCTTATCTTTTTTTCTTTTCTATTTCTTATTTTCTACTCAAATTAAATTAATTCATTTTCTCACACAATTCTATTTCCACTAAATTTCTAACCTATCATTAATTGAGAAATGTCTAAAATACCCTCCATTCCAATTTCCCCGAAAACTCTCAAAAATGGTAAAATATCATAACATGTCAACATAGTATATTAACATACCAATTTCACAAATAAAATAATTTATCACTCAATTTAAATAAAAGACTCAACAAAATGGGAAATAATCGAAATCGGGGCGTTACAACTCTCCCCCACTTTAGAAATTTTCGTCCTCGAAAATATTACCTGATTCAAACAACTCCGGATACGACTCTCGCATCCGACCGACAAACTAACATGCCCACAAAAGGCACACCACGAATAACAAAACTGACAAACCACCTTGCTAACAGCAACCACAATAACGACACGACACAGGAATTAGCTATGCGCACTCAAACCATCACCATGGAAACAAGGCAACAACACAACCAAGAACACAAGTTCCACGACACAACATCGACTAAAGAACCTCCACACAACCATAATACCAACATCCTTGTCACACAACATTATTACAACCATGCTACGATTCCCAAATAGACTATATAACCAAAACATCCATCTATACAGTAGCCCATGAATAATAGTTAAACCTTTCACATATCACTTCCATCCTGAAACGTCCAAAGGTCTCAACACTCCTACACGTTTCCAATGTTCAACCTATGAACTCTTACCAGTCCCACACGCATACACGAATCATGTTACCTCACGCTTCCGTTGCACACTCTGATTACTCATAACCATCAAAACTGACATGTATAAAAACTTTCGACTTAACTTATCACGTACGACACTAACTTTTCCTAAGGATAATCCAATCCATATTCATAACCCATCTCAAATTCTAACCATCCTCATTGTCTCATACTCTATTCCTTCAAACCAACCAAGTACTTAAAACTCTTGCGATTACCCAACACTTCGAGGCGAGAACCATAAAAATAATACCTCCAAATTTTCCAACACAATACAATCGCGACTAATTCCAAATCCAGAATAGCATAGATCCCTTTATGAATCCTCAATTTTCGTAAAGCATAAGCCACGACTTTACCCTCTTGCATTAACACACTGACTAGATTCATCAAGGACGCATCCCAATACCCCACAAACGGTTCACCAAGGTCACACAGAACCAAAACTAGAGTCGAAGACAACTTCTACATCAGCTCCCCGCAACTTACTCACAACGAACGCCCAAAACAAATGACTCACCCTTTGCAAGTCAACTGAGATAACAGAAGTACGAACTTAGAAAAGTCTCCAATAACCAGCGGTAATAACCAACTAAAGTCCAAAAAGCTTCTAAGCACTTTAACCGACTTTGGAGTCCCTCAACGTAGAACTGCATCTACTCCCGATGAATCCACAACAAATACCACCATCAGAAATAACATATCCAAGAAAACTAACCTTTTCAACCAAAATTCTTACTTGAATAACTTAGCATAACACTTTGTCTCTTTTCAACACTTGCGAGTCAATTCTCAAACACTCTACTCATTCTTCCTCCGAGTTTATAACAGATCCAAATATCCTCAATCAAAACCACTACAAACTTACCCAATTAAATATAGAAGATACAATTCCTCTACTCCACAAACATTACGGACGCATTACTAACACCAAGCAACGTCACTGTACGTTGTAATGCCCAATCCAATTCCAAAAAGTATAAATTCTCAAAGCTTTAGCAAAACTTTTCACTGGGTAACTGGGTACTCACACCCAAGCTTAACCAAGTAATTAACAGCCTATTCCGATGATAACAACATAACCAGTCACATCAAATCGATCAAAGCCTTAACTCACACAATCCACCACTCTTATCCAACATTCCATACACTTGCAACTCCATTCAAACTCAACCAAGCCAAGAGAACTCTTAAATATTACACCCACACCTAGGGTTTCCTCAAAATTTCCCTTAATGCTCTAAAACTCCAAAGACTCCAAACCTCACCCGAACTCCAAGTTTTACTTTCTATAGTCTCAATACCAATACCATCATGCTTGTTATTCCATTCAATCATCATTCCCTGTTGGTACTAACAAAGTTGGAGCTCTCTAGGACCACACCTTAATGTTCCATCCAAAAACACATCCGAAAACCATGCACAACTGACGGCCCATCACTATGGCTTCTTGCCAATTTCCAGAACACTATCATCACAGACAAAACAAATTTCTTAGTCCCATCTACTAAGAGTTTCCTACTTACTTAGCAGACATAAACCTCCACTATTCACCTTCGTCCAATTAAGTTCAATCTCTACTCTCTGAGAAGCAGTCCTTAATAATACCCAATCATTCTCTCTCAATGACTTTCCAACTTGACCAACATATGGAAACCCCGAATCCGTCTTCTCTTCCGATATAAGAATCTTCTTCGACTCAACAAAATAATCTGTAATCATTTCCTTAAATTCCAAATAATTCATTGCACACACTAACAAAGCCGGAAAGACCCGTCTACTCCGTCCAACATAATTCCCGTCTACTATCAACAAGAGATTAAGGGTGATCAGTTCCTCAATTTGTCAATAGACAGCCGACAATCATGATGAGGCATAAACCATCTTTACCAAACTATAGTAGCATTTCTTGCATCCTGTGCACTAAACTACCTAAGGCACAAATCCTTAGTTGACATAAACCTTACCTCTGCCTTCCTTCCAGAACTGGGAACAACGCTGTCCAAACCACACTTTTAATCTTGCAACCAACGGCACACTGAGCCCACGCTCCACAACTGAAGCAACTTCGAGAAGTTCCAGCTTCTCCCCCACTTACCTCAATCTCACACCTGAAGACAAAGGATTACCAAAAACCAGAAAGCACTGACTGTGTTCCACACACATATCACGTACTAAGGGATAACCAACAATGACAGTATACAACTGTCACACCAACAGACTTAACAACTGACTCAACACTGGATTTGATACCACTTAATGTAACACCCCCTTTCTATACCCCCAAATAATCATTTAGGTACATATTAAAAATTCCGTCAGAGTATAATTATAAACATAGCATAAAAGAGGTATGTCACATTATACATGAAATTAAAACATTCAACACCTGCTCAACAATTGATATACAACAGTGGGGTAACTTTGCACCAGAGGAACTTAGTCCTTACACCCACATCTCAATATTTAGAATAAAAGCGGAAAATCTAAACATCGAATAACATCAAACATATATACATATATATATATATATATCATCAAGTATTATCCACCAACATGGTTCATGTTTACTTAAACATTCCTCAACAAGATACATGTACAAATGTATCATAAAAGAATCATATACATCCTAGCTACCGGGTGCTACATATCAGAGCCGACCGACCAAAAGAATGAAGACACGCTTCACAAAAGACCACCAGCATACCTACTCTGCAATGCCTCATAGAGCATCATAAAACAGCAGAAGGGTGTGAAATATTATCATAATAACAATGCATATAATTATATATCATAGCATAAAAATACACATATTCCACATTCTCACCACAATTCATCACATCTCACTCATATACATCACAATGTATATATAGATACAAAACCAAGCATATACATCATGCATACTTTCACAATTCTTATCATTCCACATAAACATACACATTCATGTTTATTCATCAATGCACCATTATAAAGATGATAAATGCGAATCATAGAGACCGACTCACGACTCTATGCAAATGCAATGCGGTACCGACTCAATCATCTCAAGTTCACTCTGGAACTTATTGGAACCATCGCTCATTACCACTGTAACTCCCCGTCGGGCCTACGATGTTCACTCATTGCTCACACCCCACATGGGCACACAATGTTTATGGATCGCTCACACCCCACACGGGCACATGACCCGATCGCTCACACCCCACATGGGCACACGATCGTCTATAATCATCGCTCACACCCCACATGGGTACACGACATTACAAGATGCCTATCATGATGCTGGACACCCAAGAACTCATGACAATCAAATGCATCTTCACACATATATGCAACCATAATCATGCATATATTTCAACTCATCATCATTATTCATGCATTGAAAACAATTCAAACAATGCATTTCAACCATAAAGGCCACCAACCACATACATTGGAATTTCACATAAACAATGCATAACATCACAAACCACAACAATCATACAATCACAATTACTTCCACAAGGGATTCACACCACAAAGGCTACCCACAACACATCATAACAACATACATTGATATTCAATCAAACAATGTATTTTACCACACAACAACATCATTTATGGATCGTTCACACCCCACACGGGCACACGACCCGATCGCTCACACCCCGCATGGGCTCACGATCGTTTATAATCATCGCTCACACCCCACATGGGCACACGACGTTATAGCGGATTCTCATTAGAATCCCACAACACAAGAATGCACATCATTATGCTTCACATACAAAATGACTCAAGACATTCTTGAAATGCATACATATTCACCATATATTCGTGCATTCATCTCATACTATCACATACAATCTATATACATTCACATCAATGTACTATTGTATGATTCACATTCAAAATACACATTCAAAATGGTGAAAGTCGCTAAATAACACTATTCCTGACTTTCTGACATAATTAAATCGGCTAACCATTTCCAAATCGTCATAATAAGAAAGTACAGCTCAATAGCTTCACAACGATACCAAGAATGTAAAAATCGGATAAACGGAACAAAAGTTACGGACGAAAACGAAAACACATTTTGAAAAATCCCATTTTTACAATTGGCCTGACCATACGCGTATCACCATTTTCATACGCGTACGGCCCTGATTCCTCGCCATTCCCATATGCGTATCACCAATGGCCATACGCGTATGGGCAGAACCCATTTCCTTCACAAATTTCACGTTTCAAAGCCCATACGCGTATGCTCAACACCATACGCGTATCACCATATGGCCGGGAAAAGATACAATTCATACGCGTAATGGCACAAACACAGGCCAATGATACGCGTAACGCCTGGGCTCATACGCGTATGGACATGCCCCTTACGCGTACGGCCAGGTGTAATACCCCAAATTTTGACCACTTAGATTTCCCATCATTGTGAAAATCATCATCACAATATGGATGAACCATCATGCTTCATCAGTCTCCCCAAAGATGGGTGAGCATCCAATACAATCAAAATTAGGGTTTCAAGCCCTCTCTGAGCTTTAGACAAAGGATCAATCAAGAAATGACATGATCTTCAACTTGTCTAATCTCTCAAACATCCACAATGGATCAAAAAGGACTCCCACTTCAAGGATTAAGCACAAGGCTGCTCCCTTCTAGGTGGATCAAGTCTCAAGATCGACAGTGTCACCAAATTAGGGTTTTGGTCAACCAGGGCCTCCAGATGGAAATTTTCATCTGGGGATAAGGCAATGATCCAAAACATGACCTAATATACTTCATGGAACCTCATGAACCCATGCATCAAGTCAATTTTTCCTCAGGGGATGCATTCATCAAAAATCAGGAATTAGGGTTTCTCGACCTAATTTACCCCTAAGTTGACTTTTGGGACACACCAAGAGCCAAGACCTCAAGACATGATTTGAGGATCTCTAATACACCATATTGATCCATTTGGAACAATGGATTAATCCAAGAAGCTTGAGCAACAAGTCTCAATTTCATCTGCACCACAATTAGGGTTTTAAGAGAAAAGTCAACTGTAACTTTGACTTTTGACCTAGACATGCTCCCAAACCCTAATACATGATTGAGTATACCCTATGACACCCATGGAACATGTCCATCAAGTTTGATTTAGGTCAAGGACATGATTTCCTGAAGAATTGCACAGTTTGGAATTCATCTGATAAAAAGTCAACTGTGCACAAAAGTCAACTTTGACTTTTTGAGATTTTTCACCAAAATGGATTTTTAACCCTAAAATGATGTTAATGTATGATTTGAATCATCATTCATCAAGAAAAATCAAGAAAAGTGAGATAACTTGTAAAAGGGGTAACCATAAAACTTAGAAATTTTTCTAAGTTAAAAATAAAGTGGCAAAGGTACCAACTTTGGAGGACCATAACTCCTAAACCACAAGGCCATTTTTTCTCATCCAAATATGGATTTGTAGCCCTCATTATCACCTACAAAAACTTCAACTACAAGTCATTCAAATTCATTAAGGATTTTGAGTTATGGAGTGATCAAAGTGGCTGAAAAGTGAAAATATCACTTTTTCCAACACTTAGTGAAATTTTCACTAAGTCAGATTTTGCCTTCACTTTTCGCCAAATGTAGGGGGATTTTTCACTTGGAATCAAAAGAGATCAAAACCAAACTTGTTCAAACAGTTGTTGTATCATGTAAGAGCTTTCCAAAATGGCCAAGAACATTGCCAAATTCAACCTACTTCATGAGATACAACATTGGCAAGTTGCCTTGCTGAAATCTGTCAAGGCAAGGCAGAATTTGCATTTTGGCTCGATTTGCCAAAATCAGCCAATTGCAATTGCTCCAATCCACCTGGACACCTCAGAGGATTGAATCCAAAGGGGACAATCACTGAGCCAAGCCTCCAAGGTCCAAGGAACATGGAATAACATGTTGAACCTAGAGTTGCCAAAATAGGGACAAGACTTCAAATTTGGAATGAGGCATTCAATGGAACCATCAAGGTGGGATGGACTGAGCCATTCTCATCTGAAATCAATCAAGACTTATCCAAGACCAAGGGGACCAAAGCTCTGTGCCCTAACCTCTAGTCAATGGCTAGAGGAGACTTTCATTTCCATTGGCCAACATTGAGGAAACCTACTTACCAGCTGCCATGCACTATTCCTTGCAAAACAAACTTGCTCTACTATAAATAGAGCTCAATTGTGGTCATTTTGAGTACACCAAAGCCATCTAACAGATGCTTTCCTCAAAATCTCTTTCTCTTGGCAAAAATGTCTTTCTTAGCAAGGTAGCTATCGGGTTTGGAGTTTGAGAGCAATTCTGCACAAACCAATCACTCACACACCTCACATACATCACATATGAGCTGATCACACACTCACATAACATCTGGAGCATCAAAATCTCAAAATCACTTGCCATCCACACAAGTTTGAAGTGAAGTTGCAGCTGAGATGTCATAAACTGATCCAGTCCATTTCAATTCAATCCAAGTGTTCAAACACACTCCATATGGTGTAGGGAAGTTGTCCAGATCATCACAACTTGTCTGTAACACCTCCAACTCAAAATCACATCTGCTCTTGCTGTCACGACTTAGAGGTAAGCCTAAACTTGGGCATCTCTCAATCTATGCATATTTCCTCGCACAATAATTTGGCCATATGTTCATAATCATGCATGGAATGTTTTCCCTCAATTAATTCCATTGTTTGAATCGTGTATCAAAAATCCTAGCCTTCATGCAGAAATTAGGGTTCTTGAGGTTGAGACGAGCATAATGATATGTGGATTGCATGATATGATTACGTATTCATGGAGATTGGATAGAAAATGCAAATCTGGGCAAACTGAAAAACGCGCGTGTTCTTGGTGTTGTTCTTGGCGTCATTTTCATAAATTCAAATATTTGAATTTTGTGATTTTGTTTAATTGATTCAAAAATTAATTTCTCTCTGAGTTTTAATGATTTTGAGTTAATTCTTTTTTTAATAATTCACAAAAATGTTAAAATATTTTATTTTATCAAAAAATCCCAAAAATATTATTTATTTCATATAATTGATATTTTTGTAAAGAATTAAAATTTTGATTGTTTTTGGCATTTTAAATATTTTTTCTACATTGATTTTGCAACTTTTAATGCTTTCTAATTATTTTGTAGGTCAATACTTAATTTTTGAAGCATTAATCCAAGATCACAATTTGTTTTCCATGTGTTAAACAATTTTTGATCATTTTAATTGAATTTTTATTCAATTAAATACATTTTGAAAACAAATTAGGATTTAGGATTAATTCAACCCTCATAAATCATTTTCAAAACATTTTGGGCCTCTATTAGAGTGTAAGACCCAATCCTTTTTTTGACCAAATCATTTTTGGGCCTCACTTATTGTATAAGTCCCGATACCGTCAAAAAACAAACGGCGCGATCGTCGCCTTTTCAAAAATCATTTGGGCCTCTCCTTCAGCTATAAGACCCATTCAAAACACTTTGGGCCTCTATTAGAGTGTAAGACCCAATCCCCCTTTTAACCAAAACATTATTGGGCCTCACTTATTGTATAAGTCCCTCTGCGTTAAAAGAAAACATCGGCGCAATCGCCATTTTTAAACGAAAAATCATTTGGGCCTACCCTCGTGTTATAAGCCCTTCTCTTTTCTTTAAACCTTTTTTGGGCCTCTTGAGAGAGTGTAAGACCCATCCCTTTGTACAGAAAACCTTTTTGGGCCCCAGTCACTTGTATAAGTCCCTCTGTACAAATTCAACAGTGCGCTCACTGATAAAACCCTGGGCCTCTCCTTGAGCTGTAAGCCCCAAATCTTTCTTTTTCAAAGCACTTTCTCCTTTGATTTTGAATATATTGTTGTTTTCAATCTTTCTTTGTTGAACAACTAACCAAACAGCATGGAAGTACTACAACCGAGTAAGTGGTTATCGCTTTCATTTACTGCTTTCATATTATAAACTGTATTGTGGGGCTGCTCACTGTAAGTCTCCTTTCATAAACTCATATCTACTGTGTAATAATAGTATAGATATTTCGAGTTTCCCCGGCTACTACGTCTAGAACTAGGTGACGCCGTTTCACTTATTCGTAGAAATAGACGCCTAGATCCCCAATAGGAGCACCAGATACAGTCGTCTCTTCGGCTGTTCTCCTTAGGAATTGTCAAGGAACTCTATTCCCAAAGATGAATGTATTCTCTGTGAATGGCATCTTTGAGTTTCTTCCAAATTCTCGAACTTTCCTGACTTGATCTATTCCTTGTGGATAGTTTGCCTTGAATGTCTCGGGGTTTGGGTACCCACTACGGTCAAAATCTTGGACCTTAACTAAGGAACCCCCTTTAAAAGCTAAAAGTCGCTGGATAGTAAACCTCGCACGTTTACCAGTGGTTTTCATCTTTAAAAGAGTTATCTCTCCTAATGGAAAGGAGATGATAGACCCACGGGCTTCTTAAAAGCATCAGCCTCCTCTTGGGCATTATTCAAGGACCCTACGGCTTCTTAGAAGTATTCACAGCCTCCTCTTAGGCTTCGTATAATGATCTCTTCCTCCGGGAATGATAGCCTCCTCTTGGGCTTCGTACAAGGACCCGTCGGCTTCTTAAAAGATTCCAGCCTCCTCTTGGGCTTCGTACAAATTGTCCCGACGACCTCCTAGAGGTATAGGAACAGAACTTAGTCATCCTCATAGAACAGTCCTTTCATAGAGTCTACTACTGTTTCTCGAAGCATAGTACAAAAGATAAAACTCTAGACACGGACAGTCTAACTTCCTTGAGTCTCACAGACATTCTCAAGCACCCTTCGTTAAATAGGAAGGAAACCCGCAGACTCCGATAGTCTCAATACCCTTTGGATTTCCCGTTTCCTCAAAGAAAAGGAAATATCCCTGATCCTCAAATCAAATTCCTGAGTACAGCGTTGCTCATATAAGAACTGATTTTCTCTTTTAAATCAGTATATTGGATCTGTCACTTAACTGAAACAGTTACAATAGCCTCCATCTCGGGCTTCGTACGAGATACGAAAATTCTCCCCAGTGGAGTCAAAACAACCTTTTAGCCTCTCTCTCAGGCTTTGTATGAGACACAAAAGATTCCCTCGTAGAGTCAATCACCCTTTTTTTTGCCTCCATCTCGGGCCTCGTACGAGATATAAATCCCTTAAGCTAAAGTCAAACTCTTTGCTAGCCTCCTCTTAGGCTTTGTATAACGATATGACCCGCTGGGTCAAAAACCTTTAGCCTCTCTCTCGGGCTTTGTACGAGACACAAAATAGCCTCCTCTTAGGCTTTGTATAATGATTTTCCTAGCGGAAATTAGCCTCCTCTTAGGCTCTGTATAAGAAAACCACTGGTTGATCCAATCAACCTTTTAGCATCAAAGCAGTGCCTCGTTCGCAGTACATAAACATCAACAACTCCTTTCCCTTCATCTAATCGCTGTAAACGGCAAGCCTCTGGATCATCTACATCCATGCCACTGTCCCTCTTTTAGCATGAGAAATTCCTAAGGAAAGATGGCATTGCTCTACACTGAGTTAAAGTCTTCTCCTTCAGGTTAAAACCCTTTCTTCGGAAATTATGGCATTGCTCGGATCCGCGTATCCCAGTTAAAGTAATTCTCCTTCTCCCCTCTTTAGAGATGACAAATTCTCTCTAAAGTCGAGGTCTTTTAGCTTCACATCTTGGGCTTTAAACAAGATACAAATCACCTTTCGCTTCATGTCTTGGGCTTTGAACAAGACACCAAAAACCAATTTCCTCCCATAGAATACGAGGAACTACGAACGCTCTGATTTCCCTGTTTCGGTAAACGGGAATACGTAGGCATAAGATCGAAAGAAAAGATCTTAGCGAGCGCAATCAACAAAAAAACCAAATCCCATATCTCCATCAATTAAAAGCAGTAATTCAAAAACATAAGTCCTAACATCCTAATCCTTATTCCCTGCCAGAAACCCTTTGCCTAGAAAAAAGAAAGAAAGAACCTGTATTGGCGAAATACGAATAACCAGTACAAAGGCCCCCCCACATTGATAGCATCCGTAACCTAACAGACCGCTGTTTAAACTCAGTATGCAAGAAGGGTTAATTGGAGACATCTATTTCCCTTCCTTATTCAGCTCACAATAGGATAAAAAATGAATCGACCTGTAGTTTTAAGCTCAACCGCAGAGAACGATCCGCGCTTAAGAACCGCGTCCAAAATCGCTCGCTACAGAAAAATGGCGCCCACCGTGGGGCTCTTGTTTTTCTTTCTTTCTGTTTTCCTTGTAAAATGGCAACTCTGCTGGGGAGTCTTTGCCAAGATCTTTTTGCCTTAGGGCATCATCCCCGTTTTCTACGGAAAATGGGAACTCTACCGAAGAGAAATATTGACCTATGCTGGTCCATCTCTTAGGCAGGGAACCACAGATTGGGGCTTCCGCCGGGGAACCCATTTTCTGTTAGGAACTTAAGATTCATAGCTTTATAAGTCTAGGATGATTAGGACAAATATATATACTGCTTTTCCTAATTGCTATACGTGTTTATTTTTTTGCTAATGGGAATGCGTGTGATGCCGCATGTGGTGAGATTGAGTATACACTTAAGAAAAGCCAACCTTTTTTCGTAGTGCGGAAGCTATCGGAAATAGCTGTTACGCGATACTACCCTCATTTGAGGCTGGTGATCTATTCTCGGTGAATGGCACTTACTCTAAGATTGCACACAACTCGCTGGCGATCCGCTTGTTGTTTTGCTTTCCTGGGAGGAGCTGATGATAATGAGTACAGGTACAAAAATCACCCTAGTATAAACCTTTGGGGATGGGTAGAGCCTTGACTTCATGACAACGACCCTCTGACCCCATGTTTTTTCTATGTTTTTGTGTGCTGCATTCATGCATTCATTTAATAAAACATTAAAACATTCAAAAAACTTTCTCTTCTAGTCTCTCCTTTTTTCAAATTAAACTAAGACTGTGATTGCAAATATCAGAGAAGAGGATTACGCTAATGGATTTCGGTAGAAGGAGAACTCACCAGTATACCTTCAAGGTTCCAAAACTAGGGGATTTGAGAAAGTTAGCGAGGATGGTCGTTAACCCAGAGGCTTTCAGAGCCAAGCACGGTGGTTTGCTACCACTATTAAGAGTCCATGTGATTAAGGGAATCATGGATGCGCTCATTCAATTCTACGATCCGGTTTATCATTGTTTCACATTCCCGGATTACCAGCTAGCACCAACGCTGGAGGAGTATTCTCATCTGACTGATTTACATATCACAGATCGAGCTCCATTTTCTGGAATGGAAGAAATTCCAAAGAATCAGACTATTGCAAGAGCAATTCATTTGGACGAGTCTGAGGTCAGGACTCACATGATTACTATGGGTGGCATCCAAGGTTTTCCAGCCCAGTTCCTAACCAAGAAAGCGCTGTACTTTGCTAGTATCGGGAACGGGACTGCTTTTGAAAGCATCTTTGTCTTGGTCACCTACGGATTATTTTTGTTTCCCAACATCAATAACTTCGTCGATATCAACGCTATTAAGGTTTTTCTCATTGGAAACCCTGTGCCGACTTTGCTCGCAGATGCGTATCATTCTGTACACTTAGGAAATTTGTACAGCGGAGGGGAGATCACATGCTGTGTACCTTTGCTTTACAAGTGGTTTATCTCTCACTTGCCCAAGTCTGCCGCTTTTTGGGATTGCAAGAGTGTCTTACGTTGGTCGCAGAAGATCATGTCCCTCACCAACTCTGATATAGATTGGTGTAATAGGATTTATGAGGGAATCAGAATCATTGACCGTTGTGGAAACTTCCCCAGCGTACCCCTCATAGGATCTAAAGGAGGAATCAACTATCATCCGATATTAGTTCTTCGTCAATTTGGATACCCGATGAGACACATCCCACTGGGTGTTCATCTGGAGGGTCTTTTCTTCAAAGAAGAAGAAAATGACAGAGCACTAAAGATGGAAATAGTGCAAGCTTGGAAACATGTTCATAAGATAGGACGAGAGTCTCTGGGAAAACCGGACTGTGTCTCGGTGGAGCCTTATCTCCATTGGGTACAAACTAGAGCTCTCAAGCTAAAGATGCCTTATCCTCGTTACGGAATTCTTCCGCCGAGGGAAATTGTCATGTACTTCATGACGGAAACTGAAAAGCTTCAGGTTACTCTCAACAAAGTTCAAAAGGAAAGAAGGTCTTGGAAGAACAAGTACCGCACCCTCGGCGTAGAGTGTATCCAAATACAACAATTACTGAAAGAGAAAGATGCTCTGATCGAAATTTTGGAGCAGCATGCTGTAGAGAATCAAGATGACCAAAGGAATTTGCTCACTCCTTTCACCTGGAAAGGGAATGACAACCCGACAACGGCCCAAGCGCCCCGGTCAAAGAAAAGGAAAGTACCAGAATCAGCACCCGGTTTCTCCTCAGAGAGGACTCGGGACCCATTAGTTTAGGTTTCTGTTTCTGCACTTTGTAATCTACTGTATTTCCATTTCTGTAATCCTTTCGATTTCAATAAAAAAGGGGTTTCCCCACTGTTTGATATTTGCAATCTAATTGTTGAAGTTTATTTTAATTAAACCTAAAAACAATTAATATAATCATTGCATTCATCATTCTCACATTGCGTATTCTTCTTCCCTACGAATCTCACGTTTGTGTCTCGATTCTAGAGTCAAACTGTCTCATTCGTATAATACTCGGGCCAATCGTCAAAAAAGGATGGATGATCTTGAGGAAGAAAACAGAGACTTGAAAGAAGAGATCGACACTCTGAGAGAGGATATGAGAAAGCTTCGTAACGACATGCAAGCCATGGCAGAAGCTCAGCTACAAAGAACTGTGATCTTAGAGATCACCTCAACGCCCATCATTGAAAAGTATGATCCTAGGTATCAGATGCCGAAAGATCGTCCTTGGGGCATGCCTGTTAACTATATCCTGGAAGGATATGTTCCGCCGATCACTGAAGATCAGGGAATCGCAACAGAAGCCGCTGGGCCTGAAGGTTACAAACTTCGGGAAAGCGAAGATGCCAGGGGCATACTCAAGACTCCTGAAGGTTACAAACTTCGGGAGGCGCCAAGACTTACTGCCGTAGTCACGGTACCACCCCCTGTGGTGCACACTGTCCCGGAAGGACAGATTCCACCAACACCTTCTGGTAAGAAGGAAACTATGTTTGACAGAATGGAGAAAATTCCAAGAACAGTTCTTGGAAATGCAGAAAGAGCTGCAAGCCATTCGCGGTCAGGATCTATTTGGGAAGGACGCCGCAGACCTCTGCTTGGTCCCAAATGTAAAAGTCCCGCACAAGTTCCATGTGCCCGACTTTGAAAAATACAAGGGTAACTCTTGCCCTTAGAGCCATCTGGTGATGTACGCTCGGCGGATGTCAGCCCAGACGGAGAATCAGGACCTTCTGATTCACTACTTCCAGGATAGTTTGACCGGTGCCGCACTCAAATGGTACATGGGTTTAAACCGTACTACGATCAGTACATTCAGAGATCTTGGTACTACCTTCGTCCAACAATACAAGTACAATTTGGACATGGCACCCGACAGAGATCAACTCAGATCAATGTCGCAAAAGGACAAGGAAACCTTTAAGGAGTATGCTCAAAGGTGGCGTGAAATTGCCGCTCAAATTTGTCCACCTCTTGAGGAAAAAGAGATGACAAAGATCTTCTTAAAGATCTTAAGCTCATTTTACTATGACCGAATGGTCGCCAGTGCGCCCAGTGATTTCACCGAAATGGTCGGCATGGGTGTACGTCTTGAGGAAGCCGTCCGAGAAGGACGTTTGGTAAAAGACACGGGATCAACGAGCGGTGCTAAAAAAAATGGTAGTGCTCTCCCTAAGAAAAAAGAGCAAGATATTGGGAATATCTCTCTCGGAAAGCAAAGGCGTCGTTATCATCCAGTAGCAGCTATTACTCCTGCTATCGGCCCCGCGCCCGTTCCTATGTATCAACCTCAGGTTGTGCAGAGCCAGCCTGATCAACAAAGGACACAACAGCCTCTTCAGCAGGCTCGTCCTCCATATAACAACAACCGTACAACACGGCCACCAGGATTTGATCCTATACCCGTAACGTATGCAGAGCTATTTCCGTTACTGCTGGCTAAGGGGCACATTCAGACTAAGTCTCCCCTTTCAGTTCTGGAAAATCTGCCTTTTTGGTTTAAAGCGGATCAAACATGCCCTTATCATCAAGGAGGTTCAGGGCATAACATTGAGACTTGTCTCAATTACAAATCCGACGTGCAAAAGCTTGTTAGGAGCGGGCTCTTATCTTTTAAGGATACGAATCCTAATGTCCTTACGAACCCGCTGCCTCAACATGAGAAGGCTGCAGTCAATCTGATTGAGAAAGAGACTAACAATGTCTATCAAATTCACGATGTACTCTTATTGGGGACCAATCTGGTCAAGATGCAATGTAGACAGAGTGGATATGGCCATGTGCCACCTCATAACTATCACCAGTGTGATATCTGCTCTAAAGATAACCAAGGATGTTCGGTAGTGCAATCAGCTCTACAGGAACAAATGGATCTTGGATGGATCCAAGAGCACCGAGTTCGTGAAGTTAACATGCTTTACACGAATTCCAACGTCATTCAAAACCATGACATCCGTGTGATGAATGTCAACTTGGTGGCGATGCACTCAAGGCAAAGCCAGTATCATAATCTGCCGCGACACGATTACAGTTCCTGTCTGATTTGCTCGGTAAACAAACAGGGATGCTCTTTCATACAAGAGGCCCTCCAGCGTCAGATGGATCTTGGATGGATCCAAGACTACCATGATAGGAACTCCTATCAAATCAACATGGTTCAGATCTTTGACATTCGCGTGATGAATACCAACCTGGTAGAGTTACATGCTGAGCAGGTCCGACTTGGATTCTTAATATCACATGCCTATCAAAGCTGTAAAGCGGGTTGCGAAAACGATCGAGGTTGTACCCTTGTCCAGGAGGCACTTCAGCACTTGTTCAATCACTGGTGGCTGCCAATCTATATGGACGAAGATACTCAGTAGATTAGTATCAATAACAGGAATCCTACTCGTCGTCAAAGTCAGGATGTCCGATCAATAGAAGATAACCTAGTAAGGTTGCATTGCATTCAAAGTGGGCGTGGCCAGGTGCCACCACACAACTATGACAGTTGTAGCATCTGTTCGGAAAGTAACCAAGGGTGTTACCTTGTGAGAGCAGCTCTTTAGGATCAGATCGATCACGGAGAAATTCATTCATATCCAGATTCAGGACCCATCATTTGGCCATCGAACTACCTTGCCGATCAGGTTGAGGATGTTGTCACGATCTCTGGTCATCACCAGATCAGGGATGTTTTTGCCATCATTCCTCTACTTGACGAATCTAGAGTTCCCAACCGGGAACGGATCGAGGTTACTTATGACGGTCAGAAAAATCAGAAGGTTCCCATAGTCATCTATCTACCAGGGCCATTACCGTATGAATCAGCTAAGGCGATCCCTTACAAATACGGTGCAACAATAATTGAGAATGGAAAGGAAATTCCATTACCCTCCGTCGTGAATATTGCAGACATTAGTCGTGTAACACGGAGCGGTCGAATCTTCAACCGAGGGGTTGGAGAATCCAACAAAGAAAAGGAACTTCAGGCAGAAATTCCTGATCCGCCAGTCGGTCAATCTAGTAATCCCGACCTTTCAAAAGACAAAGATGAGATGCTAAAGCTCATCCAAAGGAGTGAATATAACATTGTTGATCAACTGTTACAGACTCCTTCAAAGATCTCAGTATTATTACTGTTACTCAGTTCAAAAGCCCACAGGGAGGCTTTACAGAAAGTCTTGGAGCAAGCCTTTGTGGAACAGGATGTAACAATCAGACAATTCGATAGCATTGTCTCTAACATCACTTCCTGCAATAATTTGGGATTTAGTGATGAGGAATTACCTGAAGAAGGTCGTCGTCATAACATGGCGCTCAACACTACGGTTAACTGCCTGGGCGATGCTTTAGCCAACGTACTGGTAGACACAGGGTCAGCCCTGAATGTTATGCCGAAGTCCACTTTGATGCAATTATCATTTAAGGGCCCTCCGATGAGAGTCAGCGAGGTCGTCGTCAAAGCATTCGACGGATCCAGAAAAACAGTTATCGGCGAAGTGGATCTTCCCATAACTATTGGTCCTCACACTTTCCAAGTCCCTTTCCAGGTCATGGACATCCGGGCAACATACAGTTGTTTATTAGGAAGACCTTGGATACATCAGGCTGGAGCGGTTACTTCAACCCTCCACCAAAAGGTAAAGTTCGTCAAGAACGATCAACTTGTCACGGTTTATGGGGAACAAGCCTTACTTGTGAGTAACCTATCATCATCTACTTGTGTGGAACCCGAGGAGGTTATTGGAACTCAATTCCAAGCACTATCGGTGAGCAAGAACGATCAGTTCAAAGGAGGAACCTCGATTTGCTCATACAAAGATGCTATCAAAGCGGTCGAGAGTACCGATACGACAGGATGGGGACGGCTTGTCATTCCTATTGACAATAAAACAAAGAAGGGTCTTGGTTTTTCTGCAACCTGTACCCAGACGGCCGCCAACGATGAAAGTCTTCATCCCCTTCGAAACTTCTTCCACAGTGGAGGTTTTCTTCACCCAGTGTCTCAGACAGTTCATGCTATCAATGAGGAAGATCCCTCTGACACAGATGAAGAATGGAAGTCCTACCTTAACAAGGACGGCTATATGTCTCAGGAAGAGGTGCCTATGCCTTTTTGCTTTCCTACAGAAAGTCCGAGATTTATACCAAGATCAGATGTCGAAATGATCTACGGAGATTGTGATCCGGAAGGATGCCGTGCTCCGCCAAATTCATTAGAGGAAGACACTCTGATGAAAGAAAACTTTGATCGCAATTACTATGGCCCGATGGATGGTCTGCCAATGTGGCAGCCTTACCCAGGAAACTTGGGGCAAGAAAGTCAGTCGAGTAATGAAACTCAGCTGAGCGTCATTGAGCAGAATACCTGTGTCCCCGCCATGTCATGGGATCAACACTCAGGTCATTCGGAAACTACTCAACATGAAGATGAATTCGCAATGTTTGCAGGACTAGAATTCATCAACTATCCTTTTCCTGAGGTCAACGTCATCGAGAGGGATGACTTCTCCAGTTCTAAAGAAGTTTGGGACGCCCTGGGACAACCAAGTGGAAAATATGACTATATGGTCAAGTACACTGCTCCCGAAAGCTCTCGTATCAGGCTCGAAGATATCCAGTCAACTGGATGGGGAGATACAGCTGAGAGCACCAATGCTATGCAAAATGCAACAGAGGAATCCTCCTACGACAATTCTGCCTGGGAGACAGATTCCAATGATCCTGCTCCACCAGAAATCAGCGTCATTTCTGAAGATAAATCAAGGAAGGTGCCAGACTTTGTGATTCACCGAGGAGTTCGCCGCCAATGGGTTGCTGTCGAGGTTCCGAAGGTTGTTCGTCAGTCAAAGTAATTGCCATCTTTAACCTTTCACCCTGCCCAGGTGAAACGGATGTTTTGATAGGGCTCGCTTTCTGTAAATTTTCCTCTTCGCTTTGCCCAGAGCGAGTGAGTTTTGTTTTATAGGGCTGTAGTTTCAAGATTCGACTTGTTCATTAATAAAAGAACGTCGTTCTGTAATTTCCGCATTAATTATTGTTTTCTCTTGTTGCTTTTTCAGAAAATGGTAATCCTAAAAAACATTCAATCATAAAAACAAGCAGTAAAATCAAAACACTGCACACACTTGCATTTTCTCTATCTCTTCTAAACATGAATCATCACGTCATGCAGATTGCTTGTTTTATACCCCGTTGAAACATACGATCCGATGCCTTCTTCCAACTTTGAGTTCCCGGTATTCGAGGCTGAAGAAGAAAATGACAACGAAATTCCAGAAGAGATCTCCCGACTACTCAGACAAGAGGAAAGGTCCATTGAACCTCACAAAGAACCATTAGAAACGGTAAACTTGGGTTCAGAAAAAGAGAGAAAAGAAATCAGGATCGGAGCACTGCTCAGTCCAACTGCCAAAGAGGATCTGATAAAGCTTCTCAAAGAATTCCCCGATGTATTCGCTTGGTCCTATCAGGATATGCCAGGGTTGGATACCAGCATCGTGGAACATCACTTACCGTTGAGATTGGAATGTCCGCCAGTAAAGCAAAGGTTGAGACGCACTCACCCGGACATGGCCATCAAAATCAAAGAGGAGGTACAAAAACAGATCGACGCGGGTTTCCTCGCTACATCTGAATATCCTCAATGGTTAGCCAACATCGTACCCGTTCCCAAAAAGGACGGAAGGGTCAAAATGTGTGTTGATTACAAAGATCTAAACAAGGCAAGTCTAAAGGACGACTTTCCTTTACCACACATTGACATGCTGGTTGACAGCACAGCAAAGTTCAAAGTATTCTCCTTCATGGATGGATTCTCGGGCTATAACCAGATCAAAATGGCGCCGAAAGACATGGAGAAAACTTCGTTCATTACCCCATGGGGTACCTTTTGTTACAAGGTAATGCCGTTCGGTTTGAAGAATGCCGGGGCAACCTATCAAAGGGCCATGACTACTCTGTTTCATGACATGATACATAAGGAAATCGAGGTATATGTCGATGATTTGATTGCAAAATCAAGAACAGAGGATGAGCACGTTGAACATCTGTCAAAATTGTTCGAACGTCTAAGAAAATTCAAGCTCCGCTTGAATCCCAACAAGTGCACGTTCGGTGTCCGTTCAGGGAAACTACTAGGGTTCATCGTCAGCCAGAAAGGAATTGAAGTTGATCCTGACAAGGTCAAGGCCATTCAAGAAATGCCTTCTCCGAAAACTGAAAAACAAGTCAGAGGATTCCTGGGACGTTTGAACTACATCTCCAGATTCATATTCCTTATGACCGCGACATGTGCGCCGATTTTCAAATTACTCAAAAAGAACCAGGATTGCGTTTGGTCAGAAGATTGCCAAACCGCCTTCGACAGTATTAAGGAATACCTGTTGAATCCTCTGATTCTATCACCTCCAGTGGAAGGAAGACCACTGATCATTTACCTCACAGTCCTAGAGGACTCAATGGGATGTGTACTTGGCCAACAAGACGAAACTAAAAGGAAAGAGTCTGCCATTTACTATCTAAGCAAGAAATTCACCGACTGCGAAACTCGGTACACAATGCTTGAGAAAACTTGTTGCGCTTTGGCTTGGGCAGCCAAACGTCTTTGCCAGTACATGATTCGTCATACTACTTGGTTGGTCTCCGAAATGGATCCAATCAAGTACGTTTTCGAAAAACCTGCTCTCACGGGAAGGATTGCCCGTTGGCAGATGTTACTATCAGAATATGACATAGAGTACCATGCTTAAAAAGCCGTTAAAGGAAGTATTTTAGCCGATCATTTGGCTCATCAACCGATTGACAATCAAGAATCAATCGGGTTTGACTTCCCAGACGAAGATGTCATGTATCTAAAGATGAAAGATTGCGATGAACCGCTACCCAGTGAAGGGCCAGAACCAGGTTCCCAGTGGGGACTTATCTTTGACGGAGCAGTCAATCATTATGGAAATGGAATTGGGGCAATCATTGTTACCCCTCAGGGTTCCCACATTCCTTTCACTGCCAGACTTACGTTCAAATGTACGAACAACGAGGCCGAATACGAAGCATGTATCATGGGTCTCGAAGAAGCAATTGATTTAAGGATCAAAAACTTGGACGTATACGGCGATTCAGCCCTGGTTATTAACCAGATAAAAGGAGATTGGAACACATACCAATCAGGATTGATTCCTTACAAGGACTATGCAAGAAGGTTGCTACCCTTCTTCAACAGAGTCGACTTTCATCACATCCCTCGTGATGAGAATCACATGGCTGATGCATTAGCCACTCTCTCTTCCATGATTAGTGTAGGTCGATGGAATGACATACCTAAGATCGACATCATGCACCTTGAACGTCCCGCTTACATCTTCATGATTGAAGCAGTCATAGACGACAGACCTTGGTATCACGATATCAAATGCTTCCTTCAGAAACAAGAGTACCCATCTGGGGCACTCAGAAAAGACAGGAAAACCCTCAGAAGATTGGCTGGAAACTTCTTCCGGAGCGGTGACACTCTTTATAAGAGAAATTTTGACATGGTCTTGCTCCGATGTGTCGACAGACCAGAAGCAGACATGCTCATGAAAGAAATTCATGAAGGATCCTTTGGCACTCATGCCAACGGACACACAATGGCGAGAAAAATTCTCAGGGCCGGGTATTATTGGTTGACAGTGGAATCCGACTGCTACAAGTACATGAGGAGGTGTCACAAGTGTCAGATATACTCCGACAAAATTCATGTACCGCCATCACATCTCAAAGTTCTTTCTTCCCCGTGGCCATTTTCCATATGGGGAATCGACATGATTGGCATGATTGAGCCCAAGGCTTCAAACGGACATCGGTTCATCCTGGTAGCCATTGATTATTTCACCAAGTGGGTCGAAGCAGCGTCATTCGCCAATGTAACCCGACAAGTGGTGGTCCGATTTATCAAAAACAATATCATCTGCCGTTATGGTGTTCCAAGCGAGATCATTACTGATAATGGATCTAACTTGAACAATAAGATGATGAAAGAGTTATGCGCAGAGTTCAAGATCGAACACCATAACTCATCTCCCTACCGACCCAAGATGAACGGAGCGGTAGAAGCGGCTAACAAGAACATCAAGAAGATCGTTCAAAAGATGGTTGTAACCTATAAAGACTGGCACGAGATGTTACCTTTTGCTCTTCATGGTTATCGCACATCTGTCCGCACTTCAACAGGGGCTACCCCTTTCTCTCTAGTATATGGCATGGAGGCAGTGCTTCCCATAGAAGTAGAGATCCCGTCAATTAGGGTATTGATGGAAGCTAAGCTCACCGAAGCTGAATGGTGTCAAAATCGACACGACGAACTGAACCTGATCGAAGAAAAGAGAATCACGGCACTATGCCACGGTCAGTTGTACCAACAGAGAATGAAAAGGGAGTTCGACAAAAAGGTCCGACCTCGTGTTTTCAGAAAAGGAGACCTCGTGCTCAAGAAGATACAATCATTTCTCACTGACTCTCGGGGCAAATGGACCCCGAATTATGATGGCCCCTATGTGGTCACGAAAGCTTTCTCAGGCGGCGCCTTGAGACTTGCAACCATGGACGGAGAGGAATTTGCCTACCCCACGAATGTTGATGTAGTCAAGAAATACTTGGCCTAAACTAAAAAAAAACGTCTCGGTGGATTGAAAACCCGAAAGGGCGGTCCAGGCAAAAGTTGGAGACATGAAAAAAATCATCCCGATGGATTGGAAATCTCATAGTACAATCCAGGAAAAAATTAGGGATAATGGCAAGTAACTATGTTCAACAGAGGCAAGTCCCTCAGCAGCAGTTACAGCATCATCTATCGGAGGAAATCTCCAGTCAAAGGTCATCTTCGACGGAAGCTCAGGATGTCCCGAACTCAAAGTTGGTAGAAGGATAGTGGTCGTTATGTTTCAACGTAGCCCTTTTCCCTGTAAATTACCATTTTCTAACTTTGTATATACTCTTTGGAATCACGCGTTTGGCTGATCTCCATCTTATCAATAAAATTTGAGCCCTTGTGCTTTTGTTTGTAATTCTTAACTTGTTTTAGCTTTACAGAACGACGTTGTTTAAACTTAATCAGCGATTCTTGAAATAATACAAAAATGAATTTACTTGTTAAAACTTTTTCTGCTTTTAAATTATAGATGGCATTTCTTTTGACTGTTAAACATCAGAAGAACATCGATCGCTTCTCCCGAAGTAAGCGAACTTCAAAGTGCAGAATCAAAGTACTCCTTCTAAGCCAGTATGCCTGAATGAAGGGATCAACTGTGTCAGAGACCTTGTTTCGTCTGACACGCCTCGGCCGAGTTCTCATCTCCTAAGCCCGATCAACATAGCTCCCAACGGGACTATCTCTCCTAAGCAAGGTGGAATTGCTATTTTGAATCAACGGTACTTCTTCGCCCCGCGATGGCCGAGTATCCAATTGTGTTCATCCATTAGTCTGTATGTCGCGTCTGTTTTGTCAGCATATACATACAGACTTCATGCATTTTATTTGCGTTCGCATTTCATATTGCATCACTATCACTTGAGTCGGTCTTGTCCCCTAGTGATAAACAGTTTTTTCAATCAAGTTTGTCAGTTCTTTCCTCGTCAGGAAGTGTTGCGTCTGCACAACGTGGCCACCAGTGTATCTTTAGATCAGAGTCGGCACTTGGCCACTTTGATAACTTGAACCTCTGAAAGATCAGAGAACCTTCGACAAATGTCACTCTTCGCCATTGAAGATGATATCCTCGCTTTCCCGGATTAAGGAAAATCCCCAGAGAAAGCCTCGTGATCAGAAATTCGGCAGCATGCCAGTTTTGCTCCGAAAGGACCGCTGATGAGAAGGTCATTGGCACCTCAAAATTGGACCCCATCATATGGCATTTCTCCGGGAAGATCCCGAGAAAAGTATGATGTAACCCCAAACGAAAACAGTCTCTCAAGAGACTCGTTTTCCCCAGTAGAATCGACAAATGGCGTCTCCAACAGAGAAGTTTGTACACCTCTACAACTCAGACGACTGGGTTCCCCAGCAAGTCTGACATCAAAACTTTTTCCACTCAAATGGCATCTCCCCAGGAAAATTCGGCGAGAAGTTTGAGGAAAGCCGCTATGAATAGCGTCCCTTGTCAAGAAAGTTTATTGACAAAAGAAACTAAGACCAGTTCTTGGTAGGAAACCAGGATCGAGGGGAAGTTTAAATCAGAAACTCAGACCAGTTCCTTGGCTGAAAACCAGGATCGAGGGGAAGTTTAAATCAGAAACTGAGACCAGTTCCTTGGTAGGTAACCAAGAACGAGGGGAGGTTTATGACAAAAGAAACTAAGACCAGTTCTTGGTAGGAAACCAGGATCGAGGGGAAGTTTAAATCAGAAACTAAGACCAGTTCCTTGGCTGAAAACCAGGATCGAGGGGAAGTTTAAATCAGAAACTGAGACCAGTTCCTTGGCTGAAAACCAGGATCGAGGGGAAGTTTACCTTTTCTAAGCATCATTGCTTAGTTAAAGAAGATGAATGTGTAAGCTATCATTCATAACCACCATCAAAATTTTGGATATTCCGATATTTAATCCTCTTGCACCCCGAATGCTCGAATCCCTTCGTCATTCATACCTTCGGGTCCAAGAAGATTAAATAAGGGCATCTGTAATACCCCAAATTTTGACCACTTAGATTTCCCATCATTGTGAAAATCATCATCACAATATGGATGAACCATCATGCTTCATCAGTCTCCCCAAAGATGGGTGAGCATCCAATACAATCAAAATTAGGGTTTCAAGCCCTCTCTGAGCTTTAGACAAAGGATCAATCAAGAAATGACATGATCTTCAACTTGTCTAATCTCTCAAACATCCACAATGGATCAAAAAGGACTCCCACTTCAAGGATTAAGCACAAGGCTGCTCCCTTCTAGGTGGATCAAGTCTCAAGATCGACAGTGTCACCAAATTAGGGTTTTGGTCAACCAGGGCCTCCAGATGGAAATTTTCATCTGGGCATAAGGCAATGATCCAAAACATGACCTAATATACTTCATGGAACCTCATTAACCCATGCATCAAGTCAATTTTGCCTCAGGGTATGCATTCATCAAAAATCAGGAATTAGGGTTTCTCGACCTAATTTACCCCTAAGTTGACTTTTGGGACAAACCATGAGCCAAGACCTCAAGACATGATTTGAGGGTCTCTAATACACCATATTGATCCATTTGGAACAATGGATTAATCCAAGAAGCTTGAGCAACAAGTCTCAATTTCATCTGCACCACAATTAGGGTTTTAAGAGAAAAGTCAACTGTAACTTTGACTTTTGACCTAGACATGCTCCCAAACCCTAATACATGATTGAGTATACCCTATGACACCCATGGAACATGTCCATCAAGTTTGATTTAGGTCAAGGACATGATTTCCTGAAGAATTGCACAGTTTGGAATTCATCTGATAAAAAGTCAACTGTGCACAAAAGTCAACTTTGACTTTTTGAGATTTTTCACCAAAATGGATTTTTAACCCTAAAATGATGTTAATGTATGATTTGAATCATCATTCATCAAGAAAAATCAAGAAAAGTGAGATAACTTGTAAAAGGGGTAACCATAAAACTTAGAAATTTTTCTAAGTTAAAAATAATGTGGCAAAGGTACCAACTTTGGAGTACCATAACTCCTAAACCACAAGGCCATTTTTTCTCATCCAAAGATGAATTTGTAGCCCTCATTATCACCTACAAAAACTTCAACTACAAGTCATTCCAATTCATTAAGGATTTTGAGTTATAGAGTGATCAAAGTGGCTGAAAAGTGAAAATGTCACTTTTTCCAACACTTAGTGAAATTTTCACTAAGTCAGATTTTGCCTTCACTTTTCGCCAAATGTAGGGGGATTTTTCAGTTGGAATCAAAAGAGATCAAAACCTAACTTGTTCAAACAGTTGTTGTATCATGTAAGAGCTTTCCAAAATGGCCAAGAACATTGCCAAATTCAACCTACATCATGAGATACAACATTGGCAAGTTGCCTTGCTGAAATCTGTCAAGGCAAGGCATAATTTGCATTTTGGCTCGATTTGCCAAAATCAGCCAATTGCAATTGCTCCAATCCACCTGGACACCTCAGAGGATTGAATCCAAAGGGGACAATCACTGAACCAAGCCTCCAAGGTCCAAGGAACAAGGAATAGCATGTTGAACCTAGAGTTGCCAAAATAGGGACAAGACTTCAAATTTGGAATGAGGCATTCAATGGAACCATCAAGGTGGCATGGACTGAGCCATTCTCATCTGAAATCAGTCAAGACTTATCCAAGACCAAGGGGACCAAAGCTCTGTGCCCTAACCTCTAGTCAATGGCTAGAGGAGACTTTCATTTCCATTGGCCAACATTGAGGAAACCTACTTACCAGCTGCCATGCACTATTCCTTGCAAAACAAACTTGCTCTACTATAAATAGAGCTCAATTGTGGTCAGTTTGAGTACACCAAAGCCATCTAACAGATGCTTTCCTCAAAATCTCTTTCTCTTGGCAAAAATGCCTTTCTTAGCAAGGTAGCTATCGGGTTTTGAGTTTGAGAGCAATTCTGCACAAACCAATCACTCACACACCTCACATACATCACATATGAGCTGATCACACACTCACATAACATCTGGAGCATCAAAATCTCAAAATCACTTGCCATCCACACAAGTTTGAAGTGAAGTTGCAGCTGAGATGCCATAAACTGATCCAGTCCATTTCAATTCAATCCAAGTGTTCAAACACACTCCATATGGTGTAGGGAAGCTGTCCAGATCATCACAACTTGTCTGTAACACCTCCAACTCAAAATCACATCTGCTCTTGCTGTCACGACTTGGAGGTAAGCCTAAACTTGGTCATCTCTCAATCTATGCATATTTCCTCGCACAATAATTTGGCCATATGTTCATAATCATGCATGGAATGTTTTCCCTCAATTAATTGCATTGTTTGAATCGTGTATCAAAAATCCTAGCCTTCATGCAGAAATTAGGGTTCTTGAGGTTTCTTCGTGATTTCTTGTTGTATGTTTAATTTAAATGAAATTAAAGTACATAGACATGATCGTGAGGTTGAGACGAGCATAATGATATGTGGATTGCATGATATGATTACGTATTCATGGAGATTGGATAGAAAATGCAAATCTGGGCAAACTGAAAAACGCGCGTGTTCTTGGTGTTGTTCTTGGCGCCATTTTCATAAATTCAAATATTTGAATTTTGTGATTTTGTTTAATTGATTCAAAAATTAATTTCTCTCTGAGTTTTAATGATTTTGAGTTGATTCTTTTTTTAATAATTCACAAAAATGTTAAAATATTTTATTTTATCAAAAAATCCCAAAAATATTATTTATTTCATATAATTGATATTTTTGTAAAGAATTAATATTTTGATTGTTTTTGGCATTTTAAATATTTTTTCTACATTGATTTTGCAACTTTTAATGCTTTCTAATTATTTTGTAGGTCAATACTTAATTTTTGAAGCATTAATCCAAGATCACAATTTGTTTTCCATGTGTTTAACAATTTTTGATCATTTTAATTGAATTTTTATTCAATTAAATACATTTTGAAAACAAATTAGGGTTTTGGATTAATTCAACCCTCATAAATCATTTTCAAAACACTTTGGGCCTCTATTAGAGTGTAAGACCCAATCCTTTTTTTGACCAAATCATTTTTGGGCCTCACTTATTGTATAAGTCCCGATACCGTCAAAAAACAAACGGCGCGATCGTCGCCTTTTCAAAAATCATTTGGGCCTCTCCTTGAGCTATAAGACCCATTCAAAACACTTTGGGCCTCTATTAGAGTGCAAGACCCAATCCCCCTTTTAACCAAAACATTTTTGGGCCTCACTTATTGTATAAGTCCCTCTGCGTTAAAAGAAAACATCGGCGCGATCGCCATTTTTAAACGAAAAATCATTTGGGCCTACCCTCGTGTTATAAGCCCCTCTCTTTTCTTTAAACCTTTTTTGGGCCTCTTGAGAGAGTGTAAGACCCATCCCTTTGTACAGAAAACCTTTTTGGGCCCCAGTCACTTGTATAAGTCCCTCTGTACAAATTCAACAGTGCGCTCACTGATAAAACCCTGGGCCTCTCCTTGAGCTGTAAGCCCCAAATCTTTCTTTTTCAAAGCACTTTCTCCTTTGATTTTGAATATATTGTTGTTTTCAATCTTTCTTTGTTGAATAACTAACCAAACAGCATGGAAGCACTACAACCGAGTAAGTGGTTATCGCTTTCATTTACTGCTTTCATATTATAAACTGTATTGTGGGGCTGCTCACTGTAAGTCTCCTTTCATAAACTCATATCTACTGTGTAATAATAGTATAGATATTTCAAGTTTCCCCGGCTACTACGTCTAGAACTAGGTGACGTCGTTTCACTTATTCGTAGAAATAGACGCCTAGATCCCCAATAGGAGCACCAGATACAGTCTTCTCTTCGGTTGTTCTCCTTAGGAATTGTCAAGGAACTCTATTCCCAAAGATGAATGTATTCTCTGTGAATGGCATCTTTGAGTTTCTTCCAAATTCTCGAACTTTCCTGACTTGATCTATTCCTTGTGGATAGCTTGCCTTGAATGTCTCGGGGTTTGGGTACCCACTACGATCATAATCTTGGACCTTAACTAAGGAACCCTCTTTAAAAGCTAAAAGTCGCTGGATAGTAAACCTCGCACGTTTACCAGTGGTTTTCATCTTTAAAAGAGTTATCTCTCCTAATGGAAAGGAGATGATAGACCCACGGGCTTCTTAAAAGCATTGACCTCCTCTTGGGCATTATTCAAGGACCCTACGGCTTCATAGAAGTATTCACAGCCTCCTCTTAGGCTTCGTATAATGATCTCTTCCTCCGGGAATGATAGCCTCCTCTTGGGCTTCGTACAAGGACCCGTCGGCTTCTTAAAAGATTCCAGCCTCCTCTTGGTCTTCGTATAAATTGTCCCGACGACCTCCTAGAGGTATAGGAACATAACTTAGTCATCCTCATAGAACAATCCTTTCATAGAGTCTACTACTGTTTCTCGAAGCATAGTACAAAAGATAAAACTCTAGACACGGACAGTCTAACTTCCTTGAGTCTCAAAGACATTCTCAAGCACCCTTCGTTAAATAGGAAGGAAACCCGCAGACTCGGATAGTCTCAATACCCTTTGGATTTCCCGTTTCCTCAAAGAAAAGGAAATATCCCTGATCCTCAAATCAAATCCCTGAGTACAGCGTTGCTCATATAAGAACTGATTTTCTCTTTTAAATCAGTATATTGGATCTGTCACTCAACTGAAACAGTTACAATAGCCTCCATCTCGGGCTTCGTACGAGATACCAAAATTCTCCCCAGTGGAGTCAAAACAACCTTTTAGCCTCTCTCTCAGGCTTTGTATGAGACACAAAAGATTCCCTCGTAGAGTCAATCACCCTTTTTTTTGCCTCCATCTCGGGCCTCGTACGAGATATAAATCCCTTAAGCAAAAGTCGAACTCTTTGCTAGCCTCCTCTTAGGCTTTGTATAACGATATGCCCCGCTGGGTCAAAAACCTTTAGCCTCTCTCTCGGGCTTTGTACGAGACACAAAATAGCCTCCTCTTAGGCTTTGTATAATGATTTTCCTAGCGGAAATTAGCCTCCTCTTAGGCTTTGTATAAGAAAACCACTGGTTGATCCAATAAACCTTTTAGCATCAAAGTTGTGCCTCGTTCGCAGTACACAAACATCAACAACTCTTTTCCCTTCATCTAATCGCTGTAAGCGGCAAGCCTCTGGATCATCTACATCCATGCCACTGTCCCTCTTTTAGCATGAGAAATTCCTAAGGAAAGATGGCATTGCTCTACACTGAGTTAAAGTCTTCTCCTTCAGGTTAAAACCCTTTCTTCGGAAATTATGGCATTGCTCGGATCCGCGTATCCCAGTTAAAGTAATTCTCCTTCTCCCCTCTTTAGAGATGACAAATTCTCTCTAAAGTCGAGGTCTTTTAGCTTCACATCTTGGGCTTTAAACAAGATACAAATCACCTTTCGCTTCATGTCTTGGGCTTTGAACAAGACACCAAAAACCAATTTCCTCCCATAGAATAGGAGGAACTACGAACGCTCTGATTTCCCTGTTTCGGTAAACGGGAATACGTAGGCATAAGATCGAAAGAAAAGATCTTAGCGAGCGCAATCAACAAAAAAACCAAATCCCATATCTCCATCAATTAAAAGCAGTAATTCAAAAACATCAGTCCTAACATCCTAATCCTTATTCCCCGCCAGAAACCCTTTGCCTAGAAAAAAGAAAGAAAGAACCTGTATTGGCGAAATACGAATAACCAGTACAAAGGCCCCCCACATTGATAGCATCCGTAACCTAACAGACCGCTGTTTAAACTCAGTATGCAAGCAGGGTTAATTGGAGACATCTATTTCCCTTCCTTATTCAGCTCACAATAGGATAAAAAATGAATCGACCTGTAGTTTTAAGCTCAACCGCAGAGAACGATCCGCGCTTAAGAACCGCGTCCAAAATCGCTCGCTACACCAGGGCAAACCCAGAAAAATTCTGCAGAACATGTTTCTGCGTTTTGCACCCCAACCACACCCAAATTCATCATCTAAACTCAGAAAAATTCCAATTTGATGTACAACAACATATATCAATTATGTATCAACAACAAGGAACACGAAAGTATCATTTCCAAAACTAATTAATCGAATTTTAACACTTTCTACACAAATGGGTTTATACAAAAACTCATAAAAATCAACAACAACAACACACAATCATACATAATGATACACATTGATGAGATAATAAGATTTCACACCCTTACCCGGATTCCAAGCCTGCTAGATGATTGTTCTTGATGATTTTCTAGTTTTATCCAAGTTTTCTTCTCTTTTCTCTTCTTCCTCTTTCTTTCTCTCCTTTTTCTCTCTATCTTTCTTTTCTTTCTCTTTCTCTCCTATTTCCTCTCCTTATCGCTTTTTCTTTTCTATTTCTTATTTTCTACTCAAATTAAATTAATTCATTTTCTCACACAATTCTATTTTCACTAAATTTCTAACTTATCAGTAATTGAGAAATGTCTAAAATACCCTCCATTCTAATTTCCCCGAACACTCTAAAAAACGGTAAAATATCATAACATGTCAACATAGTATATTAACATACCAATTTCACAAATAAAATAATTTATCACTCAATTTAAATAAAAGACTCAACAAAATGGGAAATAATCGAAATCGGGGCGTTACATACCTAGACTAGGGAAAGAGGCTGTTGTCAAAGCCATAAAAGAATGGGGGAAAGATTAATCACATAATTTTTTGCACAAACATGGTGAACCAAAGTTATAATCAAAACATACAATGATGACAGTACCGTACAAATGTCTTACGTTACGTGTATAAGTGATGATTATAAACTAACAAATCAAAATATCACTTTTAACATTTGTTAACATTTCTAGAAAAGTATATATGCAATTTTGATCATAAATATGCTTATTTGGGAGAGCATTGTACATTATAGCATCTCCATTGTGTTAAGGAGACCATTCTAACATGACTTTGAAAAGAGGTTGTACATTATAGATTCTGATTTCAGATAGACAACCTCAGAGAAGGATTATTTGCTGAAAGATTACCTTTTAATGCAACCTATTTAAATTCTCAGCAAAAAAGGTTGTTTGTTTTTTAATTGATTCATTGTTTTGTTGTCCCTGTCACTAGAAACTTATACCATGCACTCCGTAAAAATACGGGAAAAGTCTCAATATTTTATGTTTTTTCCATATTATCTATGTTGCCCCAAATTATATCTTATTCAATTCAATGCTTTTGTTTTTTTTTCTATTTAAAGCTTTTACATTTAGTCGTAATCGATAATGATATATTGAATTCACATTTGAATCGGGTTCTCATTCTTCTTTCTTATTTGTGTAACCTCCCATCTTTCTAACAACCATGTTATCAAACGAGAACCTATCCGCAAATACATTGTAGTTCTTCTTTATCTTAATTTATTTTCTATGTTTCTACAGCTATTTGCTTATCATACAGTAAACAAGAACCTATCCGCAAAGCCCAGGGAGCTGTCCAAACTCCCAGTTCCTGCATCATTGATTGCAGGTGCCTGTGCTGAACCTAACTTACAGCCTGAACCTACATCTTAATTTGATCTACATCTTGAACCTAACTTACAGCAAAGTGTTGAAGAAAAATTCAAACTAATGACCAACATCATCACATTTATACATAAAGAATATGGACCAGATTAATTTTAGCAAACCTTATGCATAGGATGACCAAGCAACTTTCTCCCAAGCTCTTTTATTAGAGTTGTTTGATTTTAAGTTAACTTGAGAGTATGACAACCATGACAACAAAGTGACTAACACAGGAAACCACAAATTATCCTGTCCATTAAAAGACATACTTCTCATAATTAATACCAAGTCATACAAAAGACTCATCAACACACAATCCAACTATCACTACAATAGAAGACTGTTGAAATTGCTACAAATTTCTAGAATATTCTTAAATATAATATGTATGAAAATGGTAGAAGATCCTAGAATTATAATAGTTATGAATATGGTAGAACAATCTAGAACTATAAGTATATTAAAATAATAGAAGAACCTAGAATTATCATGATACTCATCTATCATGAAAACTCTAGAAAGAACTTATGTAATGTAGAGGGTGGTGACTTGAGCCTATAAATAGGCCATTGGTATCTTGTAATTCATCATCCAAGAAATCAATGACATAGCCTTCTTCTAAACAATTTTCTAAAACTATCTTTTATCAACTATCAACTAACCAACTACCAACAGTGGCATCAGAGCTACGTTCGGTCATATATTGGGCGTAGTTATATTACCTACCTAACATTCTAAAATCCTCCAAACTACTACAAAAATTTTCTTTGTACTATAAACCCACTCCGAATTTTTTTTTTCTAAACTATGGATAACACCACTCAATCATCATCTATTTCTGTCCCTATTTTCAATGGTGAAAATTATGATTTCTGGCGTGTTAAAATGGAAACATTTTTTTCATCTCAAGATTTATGGGACATAGTAAAAGAAGGCTTCGCCGTTCCCGCGGACACTTCAGCTCTTAATGCAACTCAAGAAAAAGAGTTGAAGCAAAACAAACAGAAAAATTCAAAGGCGTTGTTCACCTTGCAACAAGCGGTGACTGATGCAATTTTTCCAAGAATTATGGGAGCTAAGACTGCCAAAGAAGCATGGAACACGCTGCAGGAGGAGTTTCAAGGAAGCGATAAGGTACGTGTCGTTAAACTTCAATCTCTAAGAAGAGATTTTGAACTATTGAAGATGAAGGAGTCTGAGACAGTTAAAGATTACTATTCTAAAGTTAAAGAAATAGTTAATCAAATGAGAGCTTTTGGGGAGGAAATTCTTGACAAGAAAACCGTTGAAAAAATTCTAATTACTATGCCCCCAAAGTTTGACCCAATCGTGACAACGATTGAAGAAACCAAAGATCTGTCCACTCTATCAGTGACAGAACTTGTGGGCTCTCTTGAAGCATATGAGCAAAGACTGTATAGGCATAAAGAAGATACACTAGAAAATTCCTTCCAGTCAAAGCTAAAATTTCAGCCCCAAAATAAAGAAAGTGGAGGAAAGAAAAATTATGGAGAAACTTCCAGAAGAAGAGAAGTTTCTAGAAATTTCCTTAAGAACAAGCTAGATAAAAATTCTCCATGCAATATATGCAAAAGACTAGGCCACGCAGAGAAAAATTGTTGGTACCGTAATATGCCACAATGCAACCATTGCAAGAAGTTCGGGCACGTAGAGAAAAATTGTCGCAACAAAAATAGGCATCAAGCTAATATCGCAGAGGAGCATGATCAAGAACAATGTATGTTCTATGCCACTCAAGACTCAATCAAAGAAAAAGGTGGAAGTTGGTATTTAGATAGTGGATGTAGCAACCACATGGCTAAGGATGAGACTATTTTCAAAAGCATTGACGAGTCTGTCAAAGTCAAAGTTCGACTGGGAAATGGAAGTGTGGTTGAATTAAAAGGCAAAGGCACTGTCATGGTGGAGACAAATAAAGGTACACGACTCATCCATGATGTTTTACTAGTTCCCAGCCTAAAAGAAAATCTTCTAAGCATTGGCCAAATGATGGAGAGAGGCTACACACTTCACTTTGAAGGAGGTGTATGTAAAATCTTAGACAACAAAAATAAAAGGTCTGAGATAGCCCAAGTGAAGATGAATAAGAGCAATAGAAGCTTCCCGCTAAATTTAAAATATGCAACTAACATTGCCATGAAGGTGCAAGTTGATGATTCATGGCTCTGGCATCGAAGATTTGGCCACTTCAACGCACATGCCTTGAAGTTGTTACATGAGAAGAATATGATGAGAGATCTTCCAAGCATAAAGGAGAATAATGAAGTGTGTGAAGGATGTCTCCTTGGTAAGCAACACCGATTTTTGTTCTCAACAAGCAGAGCATGGAGAGCGAAAGATCTATTGGAGCTGATACATACTGACGTCTGTGGACCAATGAGAACGCCATCACACGAGAACAACATGTACTTCATACTATTCATTGATGACTTCTCTAGAATGACATGGGTCTATTTCCTAAAAGAAAAATCAGAAGTTTTTGGAGTATTCAAAAAGTTCAAGGCCCTTGCTGAAAATCAAAGTGGAAAACGGATAAAAGTACTAAGAAGTGATCGAGGCAAAGAATACACCTCCCGCGAGTTTGACAAATTTTGTGAGGATGAAGGCATTGAGCGACAACTTACGGTCGCATATTCTCCTCAACAAAATGGTGTGTCGGAGAGAAAGAATCGCACAGTTATGGAAATGGCTAGATCGATGCTAAAGGAGAAGGGACTTCCTAACACATTCTGGGCTGAAGCAGTATACACTGCTGTTTACATACTCAACAGATGTCCAACTAAGGCAGTACAAGATAAGACTCCAATTGAAGCTTGGAACGGAAAGAAGCCATCAGCAAAGCACCTAAGGGTCTTTGGATCTATATGCTATATTCACATTCCAGACGTGAAGAGGCACAAGCTTGAAGACAAGACTATACGAGGTATCTTCCTGGGGTATAGCACTATCTCTAAAGGCTACCGTGTCTACAACTTGCAAACAAAAAAACTCATCATCAGTCGAGATGTTGAAGTTGATGAGAATGCTTCTTGGAATTGGGATGAAGAAAAAATGGAGAAGACCATCCTTATACCAACTCAACTACCTCAAGAAGAAGATGAAGAAGAAGACTCAAGTGAATCTGCTTCACCTCCACCACAACAACAAGATCAAGAACTATCATCACCAGAGTCTAATCCAAGACGAGTAAGATCTTTGGTGGACATATATGAAACCTGTAACTTGGCCATTCTTGAACCTGGAAGCTTTGAAGAAGCGTCAAAGCAGGAAGTATGGGTCAAGGCAATGGAAGAAGAGATAAAGATGATCGAAAAAAACAACACATGGGAGTTAGTAAATCGTCCTCTTGGAAAAGATATCATTGGGGTTAAGTGGGTCTATAAGACAAAGCTCAACCCTGATGGCACCATACAGAAACACAAGGCGAGACTAGTAGCTAAGGGTTACTCACAACAACCTGGGATTGACTACAATGAGACATTTGCACCAGTAACTCGTCTTGATACCATTAGAGCTCTAATAGCTCTTGCGGCACAAAAAGGATGGACTATACATCAACTAGATGTCAAATCTGCCTTCCTCAACGGCGTACTTGAAGAAGAGATCTATGTGGAGCAGCCTCAAGGATTCATGTCTGAAGGAGAAGAAAACAAAGTGTTAAGACTAAGAAAGGCACTCTACGGTTTGAAGCAAGCACCTCGAGCATGGTATAGCAGAATCGATCAGTATTTCATGGGTCGAGGATTCAGGAGGAGCAAAAGTGAGCCTACACTTTACATCAAGTCTCAAGGTCAGCACACTCTCTTACTCTCTCTATATGTGGACGATCTTATCTACACGGGAAGTAATACTAAGATGATGATGGAGTTTAAAGAAGACATGATGAAGACCTTTGAGATGACCGACCTTGGTTTGATGAGTTACTTCCTCGGTATAGAGGTAAGTCAGAGAAAAGAAGGAATATTCATCTCGCAAAAGAAATACACAGAAGGCTTACTTAAAAAATTCAAGATGTATGGTTGCAAACCAGTCGCTACTCCACTCATAACAAATGAGAAACTACAGAAGAATGATGGAGCACCAGAAGCTGATGCTTCCATATACAAAAGTCTAGTTGGAAGCCTCCTATATTTGACAGCTACACGGCCAGACATAATGTATGCTACAAGTCTTCTATCAAGATTCATGCAAAGCCCAAGTCAAATACACTTTGGAGCAAGAAAAAGAATTTTGAGGTATCTACAAGGAACAAAAGAATTAGGTATATGGTACACTATCGAAACCAACTCAGGATTACTTGGCTACACCGACAGTGATTGGGCAGGTTCGGTAGATGACATGAAAAGCACCTCTGGCTATGCTTTCTCACTAGGATCAGGAATTTTCTCTTGGGCGTCGAAGAAGCAAGCTACGGTTGCACAATCTACAGCAGAAGCAGAGTATGTGGCAGCTGCTGAAGCAACGAGTCAAGCTATATGGCTTCGAAGGATACTTGAAGACATGGGAGAAAAACTGGATGGGCCTACTAAAATCAATTGCGACAACAAATCAGCAATTGCAATAGCGAAAAATCCAGTACATCACAACAGAACAAAACACATAGCAATCAAGTATCACTTTATCAGAGAAGCTGAAACAACTAAAGAGATCAAACTCGACTACTGCAGAACAGAAGATCAAATTGCAGACATATTCACGAAGGCGTTGCCGAGACCAAGATTTGAAGAGCTACGAGCTATGCTTGGAGTCACAGAAATTTGCATCAAGGAGGAGTGTTGAAATTGCTACAAATTTCTAGAATATTCTTAAATATAATATGTATGAAAATGGTAGAAGATCCTAGAATTATAATAGTTATGAATATGGTAGAACAATCTAGAACTATAAGTATATTAAAATAATAGAAGAACCTAGAATTATCATGATACTCATCTATCAGGAAAACTCTAGAAAGAACTTATGTAATGTAGAGGGTGGTGACTTGAGCCTATAAATAGGCCATTGGTATCTTGTAATTCATCATCCAAGAAATCAATGACATAGCCTTCTTCTAAACAATTTTCTAAAACTATCTTTTATCAACTATCAACTAACCAACTACCAACAAAGACCATAATAGCTAACACTTGGGAAACAATAGGTATTTACACTTTCTTTCCCCCATATATCATTAGCAAAATTTACAAACAATATGACAACTCCGGATAAGTAATTCACTTCAAGAATCATACAAACAATGACTAATAAACTAAGCATACATTATACATCCAATTTACTCAGAAATATAAGCATCCATGACAACCATTTCCATTTTATCTCTCTCCCAATGACATACACTGGTTGGTAACAGAGCCAATTATTAGTGATTTCAGTCCTATTTTGCGTAACACCTTGTTATGGTGAAATTTATAATACTACTATTACTAAGTTTGCTAGTTTTGTTAAATGCTCATGCTGATTTTGACTAAGAAATACTTGAAAAACTGTGTAAAACCTTTCTAAGATTGTATAATATGTTTTCTTAATGTCAACATATCACATTATGATTGCTACTAAGAAATATAGTTGAAAATCAATTCATGTGGTCTATAATTTCAATGCTTAACAAGATTTTAAGTAGTGTATTATTCTGATTTCATTCTCATTAAAGCTATCGATGTCATCATTCGTCCTCCTAGAGCGCCAAACATTAAAGAGGTGCGTTGGTCTCCTCTGAATTTGGATTGGATTAAGTGTAATTGTGATGGTGCTTTTACTTCTTCTTCTGCCGGTTGTGGTGGTATCTTCAGGAATAACTTAGGCAATTTTTTGCTCGCCTTTGTGGAGAATTTGTGCTGGAATTCTTCCATTTATGCTTAGTTTGCTACTGTTCTTCGTGCTTTGGACATAGCTAAGTCCAAAGGTTGGCGTAAGCTTTAGGTTGAAACCGATTCACTAATGGTGGTCAAAGCTTTCTCCAACCCTTCTTTAGTCCCTTGGAGTCTTCGTAATCAATGGAACTCATACCGGGATTCGTCTAACAACATAAATATTGTGATCACGTATATTTATGGGGAAGGAAACTCTTGCGCTGATTTTTTTGCCAATATTGGTCTTACTACTAATTCCACCATCTTTTTTTTATTCCATCCCTCTTGAGATAAGGAATGATTTTGTAAAGAATAGGTTAGGTATAACTTTCTTTAGATTCACTAACCTTTGATGGGGCTAACTTTGTTCCCCATTTTAAAAAAAATAGACAAAAAGGACTAACATGACATGTTTTTAAGAGTTAAGAGACAAATATGATACTTTTTAAGTTAAGGGATCAAAATGAATCTCAAGTTTAACTCACAGGATCAAAATGAGTATTAAGCCAAGAATGAAGTAGAACTCACTGAGAGAGAGAGACAGAGAGAGAGAGAGAGAGAGAGAGAGAGAGAGAGAGAGAGAGAGAGAGAGAGAGAGAGAGAGAGAGAGAGAGTATCTTTAGCTTATATCCCACTGTTGGATCTAATAGAACAACAACATGTAAAAGGTGTCGATTCAAGTAGGGATGATTTTATCCGTTCACATTATATAAACCTCGACACACGCCAGTTTCAGTTATTCTACTCATTTTCCCACTAGAATTACTTTTCATTGATTTACTGACTTGAGCTATCTTGTGCTACTCTTACAGGTCCACTACACTCTATCGTATCAAAAACATACTTCGTCGTGTATGAACCCTATCTCATTCCATGATCAATTATTTCTGATTCCGGTACATAACAACTCATATAATCAATCAAATTATTATGTTTTATTATTTATGTGATCTTTGAAAAATTTACGGATAAAATTACTAATCAGGAATATTATCTAAAACTAATCAAATCATCAAGATTAGTGATCATAAAAATTGAGTTATATGAAAATAAACAAGCAATATATATGCAAATAAGATGATAATTATAATTGTCATATACAAATATATAATATTAAATTTTTTTATAAGAAAGGACATGGTATTAGATAGAAGCACAAAGGGTGCCTAATTCGAATACAAATGGAACAAACAAAAAAATACAACAAACAAGAGAGCCACCCTACTTTACTCTACTCAAAACAAAAGACCGATTTAACACACTAATCTAACCCTTGAATCCCTCTTTCCCTCTTATAAAAGGCCATATAAGCCACTCCTAAGAAAAGAATTTGATCAGCACTATCAATTAAAAGTTGTCTAGAATCCCTCCATTAAACAAAACTGCATTCCTACATAACCAAATGCTCCAACAAAATGATAAACTGAATAACTAGTTAACATTAAATCTAAGAAAACTAGAAACCTTGTTATCTAACATCCTGAGCCGAGGAAGAAGAGAAGAAACATCCCTCGCATCCGCAACCTCTAAACCCAATCAATTGCACAGATCAAACCATAAAAGCTTACTAACCTCACTAGAGTAAAATAAGTGCTCCAAGTCCTCATCAAAATAGAAACACAAAGGACAAACAAAATTATACACACCGAATATAATTCCACGTCTAGCCAAATCCATCTTAAGAGGGAGCCTCTTCTAATACATTTTCCATCAAAAATTAAGATTTTACTAGGGACTTTCGTCTTCCATAATTAGTCTAAATCCGAATTCGAAACTTAATGCAAAAACAGATCCGTCTCAAACAACTCCTGCAACCTACCGTAATTGGCTTAAATAGAAAATCCAGTACTGTGACATCACTATATAAAAGCATCCTTCTTCCCCGTGATCAGTTAAATCTTTGCCAGAACAACGTCCAACTCTGCACTAGAATAGTCTGTTGCAATAACAACCTTTGATATCACTGAGTAATCGGTCCAACACCAGCCCGAATCGCTCCAGTTGTCGTGATGATTGACCTTTACTGAAGCTGCATCGCAAAGTTCAAACAGAGCGGAAAATTTCTCGCAAAGAGGAGTTGTACCAACCTACCTATGTCTCAAAAAGTCAATTGCACTCCCATCACCAAGTTTGCAAGAATTCGATGACGCAAACCAAGATCCTTGATTAGTCTCCAAAGCTTCTCCTACCAAACAAATATCTTTCCACCGTAAAGATGAATTATTACAACAACTAGACATTGTATCAACGATCATTGCTTTAGTCACATTCTCATACCTACAAGAAAGAAGGTTAGACCAAACAAAATTATTCTTTGACATAATACGCCACTTCTAGAAGCTCAATATTTTATGTGTCATATTGAATTTACACATAAAATAAATTTATTCTAAAATTAATCAAACTGAAATAATTAATATTGAAAAACTATATTATAGAACAACAAAATTACATATAGTGGTAGTCGTTTCAAGTCCAACCATTTAATAGATGTAGAACCTAAGTTCAAATCTTGACTAATAATCAATATTCATTATATCATAATCAAAATCATTCTAATTATTATGGACCCGTTTATTTTGACTTTTTTTTTTAAAATAATTTTTATAGTGTTATATATTTTGAGGTAAAAAAATTTTTAAAAAAAAAATTCATAAAAACTTTAAATAAAAATTCGGTTTAAATAATTATTCTTAAAATATTAATTTAGATATTTCATAATTTAATCGAAATATAAATAACCATTAGTGTTAATCATGAAGTTGTTGTCTATATTGACTTAGAAGTCATCATTCCTGCCTTAGGTGGAGTTGTTGTTTTTATATATTTAATGAAATTATATTAAATAAAATTTAAATTTAATAAATAAATAAATAAAACTGAATAGAATAAAAATAATAAAACATATTTATTTTACAATCTAGTGGTTTAACTATAACGACAATTTATTTAACGATCAAGGTTCAAACTCTCGTCACCATACTCTCCCTCCAATCAATTATAATTAGAGATGCATATGCTGGTTGACTTGCCTTGTTTTGCTAGGCCTATCTTGAATCTGTCTGACATTCAGCAATTGTGTGAATCTGATAGAACCAAGTTAGAGGCACCTTTCACTGGTGAGGAAATTTTTGCTCCTGTTTGCGACTGTGAGGGCGATAAATCTCCAGAACCAGACGGTTACTCTTTTAGATTTATCAAGGAGTGTTGGGAATTCGTTGGACCTGATATGGTGAGAAGTGTTGTCCATTTCTCTTCCACTAGTAAGCTTCCGAAGGCTTTTATCTCCTCTTTTATAGCTCTGATTCCTAAAGTGGATTGTCCTCAAAATTTTGGTGAATTTAGACATATCTCTCTCGTTGGATGCATTTCAAAAATCATTTCCAAGGTTTTGTCTTCGAGGCTTTCCCCTGTCATTTCGTGTTTGGTTTCCAAAGTTCAAATGGCTTTCATTCCCGGAAGGAATCTTTTGGATGGAGTTTTATTAGCTAACAAAATTATAGATTCGGCTAGAAGAGATAAGCGACACTGTTTTCTTTTCAAAGTCAATTTTGCTCAAGCGTACGATTGTGTTGATTGGGACTTCTTGATTCACGTCCTTAGATCCATGAACTTCGGTCCTAATTGGATTAAATGGATAAAAGGGTCGGTGTGCAATAGTTTTGCTTCGGTTTTGATAAACGGTAGTCCGACAAGGGATTTTCAGGCGACAAGAGATTAACATAAAAATTTCAATACTGAAAAAAAACTATAAGTATGAAATGTAATCTAATAGGGGGGGTGTGGTGAATTAGATTAACCGATCTTTTTGAAAAATTCTCGTTTTATGAGTGATTGCAATAGTTCTTTTTGAAAAATTATGAATGGTAAAATGAAGAAAAATAAGTGCAAAAAATTAAAGAACACCAAGATGTATATTGGTTCCCCTTTTCTTTAAAGGGTAGTCTAGTCCCCTCACACCCTGTGAGAGATTTCCACTAACACTACAAGAAAAGTTGTATATACCCACGGATCATTACCCACGGTCATGTAGTCGTCAGTAATTTTGTCGGTATAGACGGTCTATCCGTCGGTAATTCGTGAGTACCTGAGACAATATTAAATATATTTTTTTGAAACAATACCCACGACTTAGCCATGGAAAACATCCACGGTTTTGCACCATCGGTAATTACCCATGGTTGAACCCTCGGTAAAGTTTTATATACTTATAAAAAAAACTGTCACAAATTTATATTAAAATGAATACTAAAATTATTAATTTAAAAAACTAAAAGAAAAAAATCAAAATTATTAATTTAAAAAACTATTTTTATGGATAAGAAATTTAAACACTTATTTTGAAACCACTTAAAATATATACTATTAACCAATAATTTTTTCTTAATATAAATTAAAAAAACTAATGATATTTTTAAAAGGTACAAAAAAATTACTTTAAATTACTTAAAACCAATAAGTTTGGATATTCTAATAATATAATTTTTTATTCTAATTATATACACAGTTTCTATTATAAAGTTTAGATAAATTATTAGTGTTACATATTACAAATAGGTCTGGATATACTAATAGTCTTTATTATAATTAGTATATACTAATACTGTTCATTATTATTAGTATATTATTTGTTAGAGTGTTCTATTTTAATTGGAAATAATTACTATATATATGAATAGTTTTAATTCTCTACAATCAACCACCTAATAAAGTGGTTTACGGTCGAATTTTCCAATCTATTAATAATATAAATGAAACAAATGGAGGATACTATGAGTAAATATATAATTTAACTAAAAATTAGACATATATACAAAGTACCAAAAATTAGAGTCAAAACAGTATTAAGACTTCAAACCCTCATTCTCCATAGATGCATTCTTATTTCTTATAGTCAAAACAGTATTAAGACTTCAAACCCTCATTCTCCAAACTTCTCTCTCAACTTTCGTTCTTCAAACTTCTCTCATCCTCCAAACTTCTCTCAGCCGCTTGTGATTCTTCTCAGACTCTGTTTTCTGTCCTAACTCTTCACAAATCGGTAAGTTCACTTCTCTGACTCTATTTTTTTTTCTTTTTCTTTTCAAAACCCTAATTTTATAACTTTCCTTTCTAATTTAACAAGTCTATTTCTTGTTATGATTATCAATCTTTGTTTTGTTCATGTCTTTGATATTGTTATTGATAGTTATTGTTATTGTTGCATGTGCATTGTCTGCGTTTGTAAATATCTACAGGAAAACAAAAATACCATTAGTATTAGCATCAATCTTTATTATTAGTGAAGCCTGTTATTCTAATGGTTATTTTATTTTATTTTATTTTAATATAATATATATTGTATATGATGTGAGGGGCTAAAAAGTAGAGATAACTAGGTTTAAGAAAGAGAGTGAAGTGAGATGAGAAATGGGTTTTAAGTTTCCTTTGATGTTACAGTTTGAGAAATCTTGTTGATGTATAGATTAATAAGCTGCTATTGTGTGATTCAACTTATGTTATGACTTTGTGATGCTGTTTTTATGAAGAAGTTATTTGATTCAATCTCATGGAAATGTAAGTGATTCTTGGTATGGTTTCCGCCGTTATCGATTTCAATTTTATGCGTTTCAAGATTGATAAATGCATCTGTTAACCTGAGCTGTGAATGCCTATTGCATATTCGGTTGCGTTCTTGACAGCTTTGCAAGCCTTTTGTGTGATAAGTTCTACTACGGAAATTTGTCGTTCGAACTCGAGATCGTTTGCGCATAACTGCTTGATATTATGCTATGACACTTTGCTGCTATTGTGTTTAGTTTAGTTACTGATGGCGATTCAAGTACACTGTATTTGGTTTGGTTTGCTGCTTGTTGTTCTTTGGCATGATTTTGTTGCTATTCTTCTAATTGGTACAAGGCTGAAAACATGGCATATGTTTGCTCTTGCAAGATTTTATTGATGAACTTTGAGGAAGAATTCTAGCAAAACAAAACATGTTTCGTAGTTATGGCATATGTGTGGTATTTGTTTTAGATGAAAGTGTTGTTATTATTCCTTTTGTAAGCAAATGTGATTGGTGTGTGCATTACTTTAACGTGAATCAGATGCTGGGTACGTGACTTTCTTTTTTTTTCCTTTGAAATGTCAAACTTAATTATGATAAGTAAGTTAATGCATTTTCCAAAGATTTAGATCAGTGGGGTATTTTTTTTCCAAGGATATAGGATTGTATATTAACTAATCCAACTTTATTAACTTAGAATTAGTTTATAATTTTAGGTTAGTAGGTTAGTAATGGTCCTCGAACGAGTTAGTTATGGCTCTCAATCTCTATAATATGATATTATAATACATCTATTTTACAGGGACATGACCAGATAAATCTAACCTAAGAGTTTTAGTTCACCTGAATATGTTATTGATACGTTTTTTTTTTAATAAGCAATTGTATTAAAAGAGTAGGAGAGATACTCCAAAATACAAAGAGAACTGCATCTAATGCCTACCACAAAGAATAGGATTAGAGTGCCAGTCACCAAAATTTATACACACGGGTGGCTTGCGCTTTAAACCCATCCAAACCCAGGATCTAAAATCAATAGCCGAGATACAATCAGTAAAACTAAAATCCGCTCCATTGAAAAGGATATCATTACGCATTAACCAAATACTCCACACCGTAGCCAACCAAATTGTTCCTACCGTAAATCTGTCCGTAGAGTTATAAGTCTGATAATGATACCACGGGAACATGATTAAATCCTGCAGCTGCAAGTTAAGGTCTGCACCCATCCAATCCAGGACCTTACCCCACACCCTCACTGATCTGATGCAACCCGAGAACAAATGAGACGAAGTTTCATCCGAGCTAGAACAGAAAATGCAGGCAGCTTCAGTGCCGCTGTTCAAGATCCCCCTAGTAATCAACAAATCCTTCGACGGCAGCCTGTTGATAACCATTCTCCAACCGAAAAAAGAGACTTTAGACGGCACGGCCAAGTTCCATAAGAAATTATGTGCATTCCTATCAAATTCAGTCCACGAAGGGTTAACAACATCCATCATTGCCGTGTAACAAGACTTGACCGTAAAGATACCATCCGCGGTGAGCTTCCAACTCATGTCGTCTTTAACCTCCTGCTGAGGTTCGAAACCTATGAAAACCTCCATAAAATCCCTTTTAGTGTCTTCCTCCAGGTCCTCCCAGCCTCTAATGATATCTTTGAAATTCCAATTCCAAATGTTGTTAGTCCTGCAACCTGCTTTGCTAACTATCAGAGTGTGGGAGACGGCTGCATCGTATAAAGCAGGAAAGGTGTCCTTTAGATCTTGATCGGACAACCAGTTCGCGGACCAAAAGGAGATGGAAGAGCCAATACCCATCCTGCAGGAAAAAAGATTAGAAAACAACAGCTTAGGTTGAACAGAAATCTCATTGAGGATAATGTCTCTCCACCAAATGGAGTCTTTATACGATAACACCTCCTCTCCACCAACAGTGACCTTAGCGTCAATGTTACCGTAACGAGATCTAAGCAACTTTTGCCAAATCGCATGCCTATCGTTAAGAATCTGCCACTTCCATTTAAGGAGCAGACATTTGTTGAAAACTTCCACGTCTTTCACTCCAAGACCTCCCTTGTTATGCGGTTTACAAATATCATTCCAACTAACCCAGTAGATTGGCCTCTTATCCAAATAACCATTCCAAAGAAACCTACTTTGGATGCTGTGAATTTCCTTGATAACTGCTGCCGGTGCTTTGTAGAAAGCCAGAGTATACGTTGGCAAGGCATTGAGAACCGAGTTTATCAGGACAACTCTCCCCGCGATTGATGACTGTCTCCCCCTCCAACCTGCCAATATGTTGCGCATTGTATCCAAGATGTTATTCCACATAGCTCTCTTCCTAGGGCTATTACCAATGAACACGCCTAGAAATCTGAAGGATAACCGGTCGACTCTACAGACGAGAAAAGAAGACGCTGCCTCGAGAAAGTTATCTTCCAAATTCACCCCATAGAATTTGCTTTTATTGAAGTTTACTTTGAGACCCGACATTAATTCGAAACCTCTCATAATAGCTTTCATGGACCGGAGATTTTCCAAGAAACCTTCCCCAATAAATATTGTATCGTCTGCAAATTGCAAGACGTCCACCGAACCTTCTCCAGAAAAAAAGAAACATCTGTAGATGTTCATCTCCACAGCCCTATTAACTAAAGCCGTCAAACCTTCCATGGCTAAAAGAAACAGAAACCGCGACAGCGGATCCCCCTGTCTCAGCCCTCTGCGAACAACGAAATCTCTCGTAGTACCACCATTGACAATGATTGACATAGAACTGTTGAAAACACAGCATTCCATCCATCTAAGCCATCTAGAACCGAATCCCATAGTCTGCATCATATGACGGAGATAATTCCAGCTGAGAGTGTCATAAGCTTTCTCGTAATCAATCTTCAGCAATAAGCAGCTCCTCTTACCACGCTTTTCCATGCCTAGAACTTCGTTAGCCATCAGAATACCATCTGAGATATTGCGCCCTTCGATGAAAGCAGATTGCTTAGGGGAGATAAGCTTGTCCATCACCTTCTTAAGACGGTTCGCCAACAGTTTGGCTAGGATTTTATACAGACTATTCACCAAGCATATAGGTCTGAAGTCTGCCAGGGATTGAGGATTGGCAAGCTTAGGAACCAACATCAAGAAGGAGGCAGTACAGGCTTTAGTCAACTTAGCTTTCCTATGAAAGTCATTGACAAAGCGTAACACATCGATCTTAAGGAACTCCCAACCTTTCTTGAAGAATTCTAGCGTAAAACCATAAGGACCAGCACTCTTGTTTCCGTCACACGACCAAACCGCGGCTTTGACTTCATCAACGGAGAAAGGGACCTCAAGGCTATCACTATCCGCCATGCTCAAGGAGTTGATAGTAGTCCTTGCAGGAACAGGCCTATCGTAATCAGTTTCCGTGAAAAGATTGGTAAAGTGCTCATGATCTCAGTGGATTGAAGATCTGCCAAGCCATTATCCTTCTCTTTGTAATCTCTCAATGTGTGAGAGAGAGAGAGAGAGGGTTGATTGCGATGGAAATTGAATGGCTACAATGGTATGTTCAGGTGTGGTCTCGGCTTAACATGTAAGTTAGATAAAAATATATTAGTAGTTAGTAAATACCATTTAGAAGGAAACAAAGCCTTCCACTGCACCTAGTTAGTACTATGTGCATTTAACCATCATTTGTGATTGTTTTTGGAATAGGCAATGTTAGTAGTTAATGTCTTATGTTTGCGCTAGAGTTGTCATTACTATCCATCTGGGCTGCTTCTCAAACCAACTCGTCCCCTAAAATAAACCCCTAAGTAACATTATTAAGAAATTTTTGACAATTTAAATTTTAAACTATGTGTTTTGAATGTTTGATTAAAAAGGCAAGTTTCAATGACCAAAGGGAATTTATTGAGCTGTAAGATTAAATATAGAGTTGAAATTAAATGATATAAATATCTTTATTAGCATTTTCTATAATAATTAAATGAGAAATATTTTTGTTAATGCAGTACTACAAGCGATACTTGGACTTTCTAACGGTGCCTATAACTTTCATTGGCTTTTAAATTCCTCAGGTAATTTTAATCCTTATATATTTTGCGTTGTTAGGATTTAGTTGGATAAATGACATCTCTGCCATGCATTCTGAGAGCTTATGACATCTTTAAAATATAGTTATAGATAAGATTGCTAATTTTTTAATTTATTTCTTCCGTCTTGATAGCTTCAAGTCATCGATAAAGTAAGCAATTGTATATGGATCGTTACCCTCCAGAACGTAGTTGGGTATATGATAGACATTATCCTCATAGGGGGGTTTGAAACTAACCTTTGTAAATGGGGTTGATGAGTTCATAAAAAAGGCTAATATGCAACTTAATGTTGAACGCGATGGTGGAATTAGATGTCCTTGTAACAAGTGCATGTGCATGCCGGTATTGTCCGAAGGTGACGTTAGATTTCACTTGTATAAACATGGATTCCAACCAAATTATTGGTATTGGACAGATCACGGTGAAAAAGCCCCACGTATTGACTCAACAAATGTATCAAGTAGTAGTAGACATGTGGATAATGAAGACCATTTTGAATTAATGCAACATATGGTCGAGGATGCATTGGGGCCTGATTATGATTTTCGAAGTATGGGCAACAAAGATGATAAGGATGTTGATAACAAATATAATGTTAATGAGGATGTGCGGAATGAGAATGAGGTTGGCGAGGAAGGGGGAATTAATGAAGATAAAGTCGATGAATATGAGGTTGATAGAGAACATATTAATTTGGAAGACAATCATGAAGAGCCACCAAATAAGGAAGCTGAAGAATTTTATGATCTGCTAACTTCTGCAAACCAACCGTTATATGAGGGTGCTTCTGAATCGAAACTTTCAGTATGTGTGAAGCTTATGGCTTGCAAAACAAATTGGAATGTACCTCAAAAATGTATTGATTTCTTTGCAAGCATGCTTCTAAAAGTGTGTCCTTCAAAGGATTCATTGCCAAAAAATTTCTACCAAGTAAAAAAATTGGTGTCCATGCTTGGTTTGAAGTCTCAAAAAATTGATTGTTGTGTGAATGGGTGCATGTTGTACTACAAAGATACGATTGCAGATCGAGAGTGTAGGTTTTGTCATGAACCACGATATGTTCCTCGTAAGACTGGGATGGGTAATTACAATGACGTTCCAGTTAAGAGAATGTACTACTTGCCAATCACTCCAAGGTTGAAAAGATTGTATGCCTCAATAGAAACTGCAAAAGATATGAGATGGCATCATCATAACAATTCAAGTTCATGTGTTTTACGTCATCCATCTGATGGTAAATCTTGGAAGAATTTTGATGCGATGCATCCAGACTTTGCAAATGAACCAAGAAATGTGAGGCTAGGTTTATGTTCTAATGGTTTTACACCATACATTCAGGCATCTTCATCCCCATATTCTTGTTGGCCTGTGATTGTGACACCATATAATCTCCCCCCTGAATTGTGCATGACTAAACCATTTTTGTTTTTAACATGCCTCATACCAGGACCACATAATCCAAAAGCTCACATTGATGTGTACTTACAACCATTAATAGAAGAGCTTCAGAACTTGTGGAATCAAGGGGATTTGACTTATGATATCTCCACTAAACAAAACTTTGTAATGAAGGCAGCATTAATGTGGACAATTAATGACTTTCCAGCTTACGGTATGTTATCAGTGTGGAGTACTCAAGGAAAGTTGGCATGTCCAGTGTGTATGGATGGAAATAAGGCTTTTACGCTGGAATATGGTGGAAAAAATTCGTGGTTTGATTGTCACCGTAGGTTCTTACCACGTAATCATGCCTTTCGAAGAAGTAAGAAAAAGTTCACTAAAAATAAAGTTGTGAGGGAAGAGCCGCCTCCTATATTGACAGGAGAAGAAATATATTGTTGGGTTCGTGATCTATGGGAACTTGTAGATAATCGAGTTTCTAAATTAAAATGATATGGAGAAAGCCATAATTGGTCTAAACGAAGCATATTTTGGGATCTTCCATGTTGGAAAGACAATTTATTAAGGCACAATCTAGACGTGATGCACATTGAGAAAAATTTCTTCGATAATGTGTTTAATACAGTCATGAATATTAAGAACAAGACAAAGGACAATGAAAAGGCTAGAATGGACTTGGCCATCATTTGTCAACGTAGGGACTTAGAGTTGATTAAACACGACAATGGAAAGATGACAAAACCTAAGGCAAATTACTGTCTTTCTTCTGATGAGGCAAAAAAAGTTTGTAAATGGATAAAGGAGCTTAAGATGCCTGATGGATATGCTTCAAACTTGGCTAGATGTGTGGATGTCAACAAAGGGAAATTGCATGGAATGAAAAGTCATGATTGTCATGTGTTTATGGAGTGTTTACTTCCATTTGCATTTAGTTCATTGCCTGATCTTGTATGGAAACAACTCACAGAGTAAAGTCAATTCTTTAAGGGATTATGCAGCAGTACCTTAAGAAAAGATGAATTGATTAAATTAGGTGATAAAATTCCAGTCATCATATGCAAACTTGAAAGAATATTTCCACCAGGATTCTTTGATTCAATGGAGCATCTTCCAATTCACCTTCCATATGAGGCACAACTTGGTGGTCCTGTACAATATCGATGGATGTATCCATTTGAAAGGTATTTTGGATACATTCCTAATTATTAATATATTCATTTTATTTAAATCTTTCACATTTCATAGAAGATCTGACACTCATTTTTTTAAGAATGATGGGAGATTTTAAGCGGTCAGTGAAGAATAAGGCTAGAGTGGAAGGCTCAATATGTATGTCGTATTTACACCGAGAGACAACATATTTTTGTTCCCGCTATTTCAAAACGGTCACCTTATCTGCCACAAGTCAACGTAATGAAGAGTTAGGACTGAATGATGATGTAACACCAACATTGTCAATAAGCAACTCTCTTGGACGTCCTAGTGGAAAACCTCAAATACATTGGTTGACTGATGCTGAATGGAGATCTGCTCATGTACACATACTCATTAATTGCAATGAGGTTAAGCCATATATTAAGTAAGTAACGAAACAAATTTAAACACAAAATAAACATTTACAGTACATATATCACAACAATTCTCTCTTTATTTCCAGTATTTTTTTGCAAAATAAGTCCACCAATGAAGAAGATCCTTTAGCTTCAACTCTTATACATGGAGAATTCCCAGAATGGTTTCGAGAGTATGTAAGTGTTAGTCATTCAAACTTGTTAAAAAAAGTTTAATAACTTTATCTTTATTGTGAATTTCATGTTTGTATAGGCCACTGATGAGGGAAATGGTGTGACGGACAAAAAACTAATATCATTAGCTTGGGGTCCTGAATCAAATGCCATGAGTTGGCACAAGTACTTCATTAATGGGTACAAATTCCACACACAAGCATGGAGTCAAGGTAAAAAGACCATAAATAGTGGGGTTTATGTGAAGGGGATTACAGAAGGTGGGGAAGATGATTTCTATGGAGTCATTAAACATATCTTTGAGTTGGAATATCATGAATTATCTCAAAAAGTAGCCTTGTTTTACTGTCAATGGTTTGATCCAAAACGAGGTAGAGGAACAAAAGTTCATCCTCATTATGATATTGTAGATATCAAGATGAACAAAAAATATGATCGTTATGATCCATTCATAATTGCACAAAAGGCCAAACAAGTGTATTATGTACCTTACCCAGAAATGCGTGTAGACAAACGTGGTTGGTGTGCAGTGATAAAGACAAAGCCCAGAGGTCGTATAGAGGTTGTTGACATTGATGATGATACACCCTATCAAGATGAAGAGATGGCTCATGTTGAACAGATAACTGAAATTTAAGATATAGCCGGCTTGCACGATGAAACACATAGTGATGAAGAAGTTGATGTTACATTAATTACTGGCATGCAAATTGATGCTAGTGCAGATAATGATTATAGGGAAGATAATAATATCGATGATGAAATTACTAACACCATATTCTCCATATCTTCAACACCGTCCAAAAGTGAGTTGAAGAAAATAGCTAGAGAAACTTTTTTCATTATAATTGCATATATTTTTCAACATAATTTCATATATATTTTAGTTCTTTGTTATTTTAGTATATAAAAAATAATATGCATTATTTTTTTTCTAAAGATGTCTCCAAAAGGAAAAGGTAGGGTGATTCCACCAAACAAGATGCCTCCAAAAGGAAAAGGTATAATGATTCCGCCAAACAAGAAGAGGAAGATGGTTTTGCCGCATAAGGTGACTCAAGCAGCCAAGAATGCACATGTTTCAAGACAGCTAGAGCTAGAATAACATGATGTGGAGCAAATGGATGTGGAGCAACAAGATGCAAGAGAAGTGGAAATGGAACAACGTGATGCTGGACAAGTGGATACAGAGATACAAGGCAAAGAAAATCCAAAAGATCCACCTATAACTATGGTGCCAACTCCAGGTTTTAGGCCACATGAGGCAATAGAAACATCTTTCCATGTCAGAGATCCTTCCTCATCAGCTCAAGGTTCACGACACACGTCAGATCCAAACACTCAATCAGCTACACTACATGTGCACACCAGTGATGATCTGGCGCAAGAATCGAGACACTCTCGTCATGAGATTTATAAGACAACTTATGGGAGGCCCTATATTTTTGCAGATGGCAGAGGGTACATATTTGTTTTATATTAATTTATCACTTATGTTGACGCGTGTATAATGTATTTTAATATTTTGTTTATAATTTGCATGTACGTGGAACCCGTGTAGGGTGACCTCGAGGGTCCTTACCAAAGTAATTGAGTCACAATTCCGTAAGGCATGGATTAGTTGGGGGGAGATACCAGATAAAAGGGTGAATCAGATGTTCATGAAATTTGGGGTAAGTTTGTTAATTTGTTTAGTTTTTCAAAACTTCAAAGTTTATAACTATTGCTGTCATTTTTCTGTTTTAGAAGCAAATTTGGTGTGATTTAGTTTATTTGTATTCTTGCATATAAGAGGTTTATTAGTTTATTTGTATTCTTGCATATAAGAGGTTTATTTGTATTCTTAGTGTGATTTAACTGAACTTCAGAATTTCATGTAAAAGGAATGTAAATGACCTTAACTGTCAAAAGACAAACAAGCACTATTATTTGTAGCATAATTATGTCTTGGACTTAATAATTTTATTTATTTTCTTTTGGTACATTATGTAGCTAATTCACCAGATAGCTGTACAGTGTTTTGCATTTTGAGTGCCATAAGTCGCATTCCATTGATGATTTCTTGTACATAATGTATAGTTCTTCCTTTGAATTCAGCATTGAAAATAGTAAAGAAATGGTTTTATGTTGTTGTAGTAACTTTGCTAGAGCACTATAGTATATAATATAGTCTTCTGGAATTTAACTGAGATACTATTTGCAAATTTAAAGAATTGTTTTTCTGGAATTTAAATGAGATACTATTTGGGAAAAAATATTCATAAATTTTGTTGAATGGTTATACATACCCGAGCAAACAAGAAAAATATAAAAAAAAAAAAGATCTATCGATCAAATATTGGTATATTTGTTTTAAAAAAATTACAATACTACAGACAGCTTAACCGTCAGAAAATTTATACTACAAATTGAGTTACTTATCGAAGGCTTAGACCTCGGTAAATTTACTGACGGCTTAGTCGTGGATAATATAAGACAAAAAACTTGATGTTTAATCACCTATTACCCGCAAACTATTCATGGTTTAGCCGTGGATAACATCGTCGGTTTATATAGCCGTCCGTAGATGTTACCGAGGAGCGAATTACCGAGGGCCCCGTAGTCGTTGGTAAGCCCTCGGTAATTTACTTTTACCCACGGCTTTTTCTTGTTACCGAGGGTTTTTGGCCCTAGGTACTGACAAATTTTCTTGTAGTGTAAGTTAGATTTTGTACAAACCTCACACCAAGGTCACTCATACACTCTTCTAACATAAACAAGAAAGTAAACCACTTTCTTTTAAACTTGAATAAAAATCACACACCACTACAAAATGCGCAAACAACAACGACATGTTTACAACGGATTCATCTAAACCGTTGTAATATGTTAAAATTTTTGCGCACAGTAAGTAGTCGTACGTATAAACAAAAATATAATGACGGTTGTTTTAAAAGACCGTAGTAATAAATATTGTGCAGCAAGCTTCGATTCCCAGCAGTTACACTTTTTCCATTTTTTAGAGTACATTAAGCATTTGTCACTTAAGTCCATTATTTATAAAATAAATTGTAAATGATTTTACAACTATTTTTTCAACCAACCGTTGTTATAGGACATAACTCCATTATTTTAAAAATAAATTGTAAAATAGTTTACAACGGTGAAGTAAAACAACCGTTGTAAGAGGTCTTCAATTCCACTACGGTTGTGTTTTCCAACCGTAATTAAAGAGTTCACTGATAAATTAAAACAAAACTTATTTTGTATTATTTCTTTCAAAAGACACCCTAGTTGAACAAGCAAGTCAGAGACGACAGCGGCTGCGTAAACTTTACCCTCTTCGTAGCTCAAATCTTCACACCCTCTTCGTTCATTTGATTCTTCAGCTTCGAAATACTGTATTCTTCAACATCTTCATTCTTTTTTTCTTTGTTTATGTTGTATATACTCAAGTCAGTATTAGAGTAAATGTTTTATATGGTTTAGGTTTAGATTTGTATATGCATTAAGTTTTTGGATTACATTTTGGTGTGTCATTCACATTATTATATGTGTATAAATTTCAAAAGTTCTTATGGATCGTAGTTGGATGAAAGCGCGATAGATTAGGTCCGGTTTATGAGAAAGGAGTTCATAAATTTCTTGAATACGCTGGTAAACATCTTCCCAAAAATAATGGTATCTTTTTTTGTCCTTGCGTTCTTTGCGCGAATATCAAAAAGTGTAGAAAGGATGAAATATTCCATCACCTTTGTTGTGATGGTATATGCGAAAATTATATAATATGGACGTGCCATGGTGAAGTGGAGGAAAGTCGTACATCACAAAGTCAAAGAGTCGATGAAGATGAATATATGGAAGATCAACTAGAGGATATGTTCCGTGATATTAGGGAATCTTCTTTTAAGAATGGTCATATTTATGATACTTTATATAGTGATAAAGACACACATTTATATAAGGGATGCACATATTTTACACGATTGTCGGCGGTGTTAAAGTTTTTTAATCTGAAGGCAAAAAATGGATGGTCGGATAAAAGTTTCACGGAATTACTTGAACTGCTAAAGGAAATGTTACCAAAAGATAACAAATTGTGGATCGTTGTTATGATGCCAAGAAGATATTGTGTCTAATCGGTCTGGAGTATATCAAAATACATGCTTGCCCTAATGATTGCATATTATACCGAAAAGAGTATGAAGACTTGTATCAATGTCCGAAATATGGTGTTAGTAGGACAATGTTAGTAGGAAGCATCCTCCTGCTAAAGTGTTATGGTACTTGCCAATAATTTCACGATTTAAGAGACTTTTTGCTAATTCGAATGACGCAAAGAATCTTAGATGGCATGCAGATGAAAAAACTTGTGATGGAAACATTCGCCATGATGCTGATTTGTTGCAATGGAAGAAAATTAATTTATTGTTTCCGAATTTTGGAGTTGAGCCAAGAAACCTTAGGCTTGAACTTGCCACCGATGGAATGAACCCCTTTAGTACTCTGAGCACTAATCATACTTCGTGGCCTATTCTTCTCACTATTTACAACCTATATCCTTGGTTGAGTATGAAGCGCAAGTATATACTATTAAGTTTGATGATTTCTGGACCACGACAACCTGGTAACGACATAGATGTTTATCTAAGTCCATTAATTGATGAATTACGACTCTTATGGGATAAAGGCGTTGAAGTTGATGATGCATATTCTGGGGAAAAGTTTAAGATGCGTGCAATGTTATTTTGCACAATCAACGACTTTCCTACTTACGGTAACTTGGCTGGATATAGTGTCAAAGGACATAGAGCGTGTCGTATATGCGAAGATGATACTTGTTATCACCAACTTGAGTTTGGAAAATAGACTGTTTACCTTGGGCATCGAAAATTTCTAAAACCTGATAATCCTTATCGCAGATTGCGTAAGGCTTTTAATGGAGAGCAAGAGTTTGATGAGGCACCTGAACCTTTAACCGGGGAAGAAGTTTATCAACGGCGGGAACACATTAATGTTGTCTTTGGGAAAAGAAAAAAAGAAAAAGGGCAGTTACGCAAAATATTTGGAAAAAGAGGTCCATCTTCCTTGATCATTCGTATTGGTCAAGTCTTGATGTTAGACTTTGTCTTGATGTGATGCACATAGAGAAAAATGTGTGTGATAGTTTGATTGGCACACTTCTAAACATTCCAGGAAAGACTAAAGATAGTAAGACTTCCTGTCTTGATATGGAGAAGATGGGTATAAGAAAACAATTGGCTCCAATAGAGAAAGGAAAAAGAACTTATCTGCCTCCAGCATGTCACACTCTTTCTAAAAAGGAAAAGAAAATTTTATGCGAGTGTTTGCAAGGTATTAAAGTTCCGCAAGGTTACTCATCAAACATCAAGAAACTTGTATCAATGAAAGATCTCAAGTTAATTGGTTTAAAATCTCATGATTGTCATGTATTGATGCAACAACTTCTACCAGTGGCTATCCGTGGGATCCTACCAAAAAATGTGAAAGTAACTATAACGAGATTGTGCTTATTCTTCAATGTCATATGTAATAAAGTTCTTGATTTAAGAAAATTAGATGAATTAGAAGATGAGGCTGCCATAATCTTGTATCAATTGGAGATGTATTTTCCTCCATCATTTTTTGACATTATGGTTCACTTACTTGTTCATCTAGTCAGAGAAATCAGAATTTGTGGTCTAGTTTATTTAAGGTGGATGTATCCAATAGAGCGATATATGAAGCTTCGATTGTTGAAAGATACATCACAGAAGAAGCTGTTGAGTTTTGTACAAACTATTTGTCAGATGCAGATTCTATAGGAATTCCAATTTCTCGTCATGCTGACACAGACGGAAGAGGTATTCAAGGTCTAAATGTTAAGTCAATGGCTCGGGATGTAGTTATTCAAGCACATTTCTATATATTGAATAATATAGATGAAGTTCAACCTTTCATAAATACTTACAAAGGACTTTTGAGGAAAAAATATCCCCAAATGAGTGACAATTTGTTGTTGATAGAGAATAACAAGAGATTCATAGAATGGTTTAATAAAAGTGTATCTAATGATCGTAGTGCGTCCGAGATACTTAATTGGTCGTCGTACGAGCCAAAATTTTGTGTCATTACTTGGACTGCATACGACATTGGTTATTATACTTTTATACAACATCAAAAGATGATCATAGTACAATGAAAAATAGTGAGGTTATGGTTGAAGCCGAATCAATGTATTTCTCTAGTTCGAAAGATAAGAATCATGTATTGGCAACTACCGCATTTTATGGTGTCATTGATGAGATTTGGGAGATTGAATATGTTATTTTCAAAGTGGCTTTATTTAAATGCAAATGTGTTCCCAATAATAGTAATGGTGTACAGATTGATGACTTAGGATTCACACGGGTCGACCTTGGCAAGGAATCTTTTGTGAGAACAAGATTTGGTTCTGCAATATCACTTCTAAGTTTTGATGATATCAAACGAGTATCTTTGTATGAACAATTAGTAAGACTAATGTTTATTACTCTTGAGAATCTAACAAACAGATTATGCTTCTGTAAATTGGTGAGGACATAATGCTAAAAGAATATACTTCGCCTACACGCTACACTTGAAGTGCTGAAAAGCAGAAGTTGGCAAGACTCTGATGAAATATGGATAGAGAACAAGTTCTGAAGATCTGAAGACAAAAGGTTCTGATTGAACGAAGTCCAGATGCTGAAGGCTTTCACTCGTTGATAAAGGTTCTGAAGACCTAACCATAGTCTCTACTCATGCTTCAACTAAATACTATCTGAAGCCTCTGAAGATATGAAGACAATTTTGTTAGTGAACAAGGTTCCGAAGACCAAATGCTGAAAACTCCGAAGGCGCTGTTCTGAGGACTCAAAGACTTAAAGATCTTAAGAACCAAGCTATGTTTTCCCTTCTTACTCTTGCTCGCAGTAGCCTCTGAAGTTAAGAAGCCATGAAGACTAAGCAACAAATTTCAACCGAATATATCTTGGTAACTGTGCAAAAGTTCAAATGAAGATTTCTTAGTAACAGTGCCAATAAAGATATACTGACAAAACAGGACAAAAAAGGGTTCATCTGTCTTCACGCTTCTACCAAACCGCCGTCTATAGTCATGATTACCTTGCAACAGCTACTTTTACTCGGCTATAAAAGGACTTGAAGACTCAAAGAATGATAACAACTTCACCGATTCAATCACGCTCTATCTTGCTATTATCATTCAAAAATCAATTTTCTGTGCTGTAAAATAGTTTACATATTCAGCTTATATTAGAAGCAATACCTTGTAAACAAACTATTTTCAAACTGCTGTTTGAAATTCCTTGAGAAAAACCTGGTGAGGTTAGATTTCTTGAGAAATCTAGGACTAGTGAGAGTCTTAGAGGTTGTTGTTAGTCACCATCATTTTGGCTTGTGCATTGTATTAATATGTTTGATTAGTGGATTAAGACGTCGATTGAGAGAGGCGAAATCACCTTGGCGGGTGGACTAGATTAACTTGAGAAATTCTCAAGTGAACTAGTATAAACATACCGTGTTATCTCTTTCAAGCTTCATTAATACTCTCATTCATAAGTTGAAGAGTTGATTAAAAAGGGGTTTATAAAAAAGAAAAAAAATTATTTTTGAAAAACCAATTCAAACCCCCCTTTCTTGTGTTTTTCACACCTTCAATTGGCATCAGAGCTCCGGTTATGAGGTGATAAGAAGGTTGAATTTATTATCAAGCACTTAACAATGTTCAGTACCGATCCAAGTGTGAAAAACAATGGCTGCACCTGATCTAAATGTTACCGCAAATGAAAGAGATTCCTATAGTGCAAAACCTCCTATCTTTGATGGGGAAAAATTTGACTATTGGAAGGACAGAATCGAAAGTTACTTTCTAGCCTTTGACTTAGATCTATGGGATCTGGTAGTCGATGGCTACAGTTACCCTGTAGATTCTAAAGGCAAAAAGATTGCCAGAAGTGCATTTACAGATGCTCAGAAGAAGACATAAAAGAATCATCACAGAGCAAGAAAGATTCTGTTAAATGCAATTTAATATACGGAATATGAAAAAATCACAAACAAAGAAACTGCAAAGTCTATCTTTGATTCCCTCAAAATGACTCATGAAGGCAACGCTCAAGTCAAAGAGACAAAGGCTCTTGCATTAATCCAGAAATATGAGGTCTTCAGAATGGAAGATGATGAATCGGTGGAAACTATGTTTTCAAGATTTCAGATGCTTGTTGCAGGACTCAAAGTTCTGGACAAAGGTTATTCTACCGCTGATCATGTCAAGAAGATTATCAAAAGTCTGCCTGTCAAGTGGAGACCAATGGTAACAACTTTGAAACTAGCAAAGGACTTGAACAACATAAGTCTTGAGGAAATAAATAGTTCTTTTAGGAGTCACAAAATAGAACTTCAAGGGGATGAACCTCAGAAGAGAGGTAAATTTATTGCTCTAAAGGCTAAATCTGAAAAGAAAAAGGCCTATCAAGTAGAGGAAGAATCTGAAGAAGATTCAGACGAAGACGAACTATCTCTTATATCAAAGAAGATAAGTCAACTATGGAAATACAGAAGGAATAAGTTCATAGGACCAAGAAGAAAACCTGAGTATACACATAAAAAAGCTTATGGAAGAGAAGTCACGTGTTTTGAATGCAAGGTACCTGGACATATCAAGAATGATTGTCCAAAATTCAAGAAAGATGGAAAACCTAGAAAAACTAAAAAGGGTCTTATGGCAACTTAAGACGATTCAGAGTCAGAAGAAGATTCCGACGGAGAACATGCAAATGAAGCATTCATGGCCAAGACCGGTACGAATGAAGTTTTATCAGAAGAAGAACTATCAGACTCTGATGACGACAGAGAGGTACTTTCTTCCTTATCTCGTTCTGAACTAGAAATAGGATTATCTGAACTTATGGATAGGTATCAACTTCTTTTAAGAAAACACAAAACTCTGAAAAAGACTCTTGTGGTTCCTTCAAAAGACATTACTGAAAGCAAGCAAACTATTTTGGAATTAAACGAAAAATTATTCCTCTTAGAAAAATCGAATGCTGTTTTAAAAAGTAAAGTAGCTAAGTTAGAGGAAGAGATCATGTCTGATATAACTATCACTAATGAAGTTGTCAGATATGACAGAGCTTTTCAGCACTTCCTTGCTAAAAGCATAGATAGAAGTAAAATGGCTTCAATGATCTATGGAGTTAGCAGAAATGGGGGTAGAGGTCTAGGATATTTAGGACCATCACAACCTTATGATGAAACCAAAAATATAAAACTCTTACCTTTATCTAAACGTTTTGTGCATGCCGATACCAAGCTAAAATGTTCAGAACCAGAAAGTTCTAAGCCTGTTATATCACAAACACAGGCACGGAAGAAAAATTCCAAACACAAATACTATGCACAAATACCACACTATTTTTCTGCCGCACGAAAATTCAAAGGTATCAGAACCTCTGGAAAGGCTAATGTGAAAGGACCCACAAAATGGGTACCTAAGAATAAGATAATTTATGTTGCAGATATCCTTAATGGCGCCACTGAAACACCAATCATGGTACCTGGACAGTGGATGCTCACGACACATGACGGGAGAAAGGCATATGTTCCAAGATCTGAAACTTAAGCCTCGAGGTGTCGTTGGTTTCGGAGGAAATCAGAAGGGAAGAATCATTGGCTCTGGAACTGTTGGTAATGGTAATCTTCCTTCTATTAATAATGTTCTATTAGTTGAAGGTCTAATGCATAATTTATTGTCAATTAGCCAACTTAGTGACAATGGTTATGACGTTATTTTCAATCAAACGTCCTGTAAGACTGTCAGTCAAAAGGATGGATTTGTTCTGTTCAATGGTAAAAGGAAGAACAATACTTACAACATTAAATTATCAGACTTAAAACACCAAAATGTAAAGTGTCTTCTGTTTGTAAATGAAGAGCAATGGGTCTAGCACAGACGTCTGGGTCATGTTAGCTTGAGAAAAATCTCACAGCTGAACAAGCTTGGACTTATCAGAGGTTTGCAAATCTGAAGTTCTCTTCAGATGCTCTTTGTGAAGCATGTCAGAAAGGAAAGTTTTCAAAAACTTCTTTTAAAGCAAAGAATATTGTTTCTACCTCTAGACCATTGGAACTTCTTCACATTGATCTATTTGGACCAGTGAAAACTGCTTCTATCAATGGTAAGAAATACGAACTAGTCATCGTTGACGATTACAATCGTTGGATATTGGTAAAATTCTTAAGACACAAGGATGAGTCACATTCTCTGTTTGCTTCCTTCTGCACCCAAGTGCAAAACGAAAAGAATTGTAAAATCATCAAGGTCAGAAGTGATATTGTTGGAGAATTTGAAAACAAAGATTTTGAAAAACTTCTTGATTCATATGGGATATCTCATGATTTTTCTTGTCCTAGAACTCCTCAACAAAATGGAGTTGTAGAAAGAAAGAACAAAACTTTACAAGAAATGGCTCGCACCATGATCCAAGAAACTTACATAGCTAAGCACTTTTGGGCAGAAGCAGTTAACACAGCGTGCTATATTCAAAATAAAATCTCTATAAGACCTATCTTGAATAAAAATCCTTATGAATTGTGGAAGAATAAGATTCCCAACATTTCTTATTTTCATCCGTTTGGATGTATTTGTTTTATGTTAAACACTAAAGAGAATCTTGGCAAGTTTGATTCCAAAGCACAGATGTGTTTGCTGTTAGGATACTCTGAACACTCAAGAGCCTACAGAGTTTATAACACAGAATCACGGATTGTCGAAGAATCAATTCATGTCAGATTCGATGATAAGCTTGACCCAGAAAAGTCAAACCTAGTTGAAAAGTTTGTAGATTTAGAAATTAGCTTTTTAGAACCGAAAGAAAAGGTAAAAGAAGTTAAAAGTCCAGAAGTCCCTACTCACAATATCATTGATGAATCATCTAATACTCCACAACAAAAGAAAAGGAGAATCTCAACTTCACATCTTGAAGAACTAATTCTAGGTAGCAACGACGTTCCCATCAAAACTAGCTCAGCCTTTAAACCATTTTAAGAAACGCTTTTAGGATTGATGTCTTTAATTGAACCAAAGATAGTTGATGAAGCTCTTATGGACAAGGACTGGGTTCTGGAAATGGAAGAAGAACTTAATAAGTTCTCAAAAAATGATGTATGGGATCTCGTTCCAAAATCTAAAGGTGTCCACGTAATCAGAATCAAATGGGTTTTCAGAAACAAGCTAAATGAAAAGGGTGAAGTCATAAAAAACAAGGCACGACTTATAGCACAGGGTTACAGTCAACAAGAAGGGATTAATTATAACGAAACTTTTGCTCCGGTCGCCAGACTTGAAGCAATACGATTATTAATCTCCTTTTCAGTAAATCATAACATCATCTTATACCAGATGGATGTTAAGAGTGCATTTCTGAATGGTTACATATCAGAAGAAGTTTATCTCAAACAACCTCCTGGTTTTGAAAACTCAGAAAAGATAGATTTTGTTTTTAAATTTAAAAAGCCTCTCTATGGTCTGAAACAAGCTCCCAGAGCTTGGTACGACAGATTGAGCAAATTTCTTTTAGAAAATAACTTCACCAGAGGCAAAGTTGATACTACTCTCTTCTGTAAATCATTCAAAAATTATATTCTTATAGTTCAGATTTATGTCGATGATATTATTTTTGGTTCTGCTAATCCCTCTCTATGCGAAGAATTTTCAAAGTTAATGCAAGCAGAATTTGGAATGAGCCTAATAGGTGAATTGAAGTTCTTCCTGGGAATTCAAATTGATCAAAAACCAGAGGCTACTTACATTCATCAAAGTAAGTACACCACAAAACTTCTGAAGAAATTCAACATGATGGATTGTAAAATAGCTAAGACTCCAATGCATCCAACATGCATAATGGGGAAGAAAGCAGCAAGTGGTAAAGTTTGTCAGAAGATGTATCGTGGAATGATAGGTTCTCTTTTGTATCTAACTGCTTCTAGACCTGATATATTATTCAGCGTACACCTTTGTGCTAGATTCCAATCAGATCCCAGCGAACCTCATTTAACTGCTGTTAAACGAATTCTAAGGTATCTGAGAGGAACTACTAACCTTGGCTTGATGTATGAGAAAACATCAGAGTACACTCTTTCTGGTTACTGCGATGCAAACTATGCTGGAGACAGATTGGAAAGAAAGAGCACATCTGGAAACTGTTAGTTCCTGGGGAACAACCTAATCTCATTGTCAAGTAAGAGACAATCAACAATTGCTCTCTCAACAGCAGAAGCAGAATACATTTCTGCTTCTCTATGTAGTACGCAGATGCTCCGGATGAAAAATCAGCTAGAAGATTATCAGATACATGAGAGTAACATCCCTATCTATTGTGATAATACTGATGCTATCTGTTTAAGTAAAAATCCAATCTTGCATTCTATGGCTAAGCGCATAGAAATTAAACATCACTTCATTAGAGACTATGTTCAGAAGGGAACTCTATATTTAAAATTCATCGATACAAACCATCAATGGGCTGGCATTTTTACAAAACCCTTGGCTGAAGATAAATTTCAATTTATTTTAACACATCTAAAAATGGATTTTTGTCCAGAGTAAGATCGTGTCAGAATCAAATGTGCTTAGTCAGAGTCTGAAGAAATAAGATTTTTTTCATTTGTTTAAATCTCAGCTATCAGAGGCTACTTCGGTCAGAATGGTCTCTGACGAGATGGAAACTCTTGAGTTGTCCGGACTCTGAGAATATTGAAATGTGTCACTTGAATTAGAAAATGATTAACGCATGTAACCAAGGTTATATCCAAATTATTACATATTTAAGTACATAATGAACAGTAATCTCTCTTGGGATTGATTTAAAATCATAATTGCGTTCATTTCTTAACTCCCAATACTTCATTTTCAAATTTCAAATCTATTCACACTACCGCACATTCATTTCCTCATATTAAGAAACCCTAAAACCTCCAAATCGCCTCTCTCTCTCTCTCTCACACCTGCTCATTGTTCTCATCTCAATCAATCACAAAATTCATCATGATGAATACCATTCAACAAGAAACTGTTCGCTTCGCCAAAGAATTTGAAGCTACATTGAATCCCTCACAGGAGTTATCCTCTTCATCCATCGCACCTTCTACAAGCTCTGCGACCACCACAACGATCGCTTCGACTTCATCATCTCTTCCGACGATCGATGTAAACCATGTAACGCAAAGAAATTCCTCAATTACTTGTGTTGTGCATGCAGATGATCTAACTGTTCTAAAAGAACTAGATGTCGACTTCGACAATCTTTGTGATAATGGGTTTAACCTGAATGATCAACTAAACACTCAAGGATGGAAAAGTTACTTTGACAGACTTAGAGGTCCTACCTATGAAGCCCTAGTAAAAGAATTCTGGACGCAAGCTGAAACAGATGATCTTCATGTTGTGTCTTTTGTTATGGATCAAAAGATTATTATCAATGAGAAGTCAATTTCAGATCTGCTAGGAATGAAGTTTTTGGAAGGAAAAAGGGTGTATGGAAAGACCGAGATATCTGACTCTGTCATCAACAAAGCAATCTTCAAAAATTATCAATCTAGGACAACAGAGTATAAAAGCAAGGATTTGCATGATAATATGAGGATCTGGCATAAGATTATTCTTGGGTGGATCAATCCAAGACCTTCAAAGAGTGCTACTGACTTCTTCAATGCAACTCAAAAGTACATGCTGTACTATTTGTACAAGAATGAGAAAATGTGTCTACCATCAATTTTGTTCTACTATCTAAGGGATATGATACGCAAGACAAGAACAACAGCCTCGCCAGAAAGGAAGATTGTAAACTACATTCCCTTCGGAAGAATTCTCTCTGATATCTTTGTTGAAAGTGGCTTAGTGGAGTATCTAGTCAAAGAAGCCAAATATACAGAATAACTGACTACAAGCATAGGGGAGGCTTTCAATGCTGTTAACCTTAAGCATATGAAAATGTTCACGAATGTTGAAGTGAAACCCTTGTCTATCTCTCATGACACTGTGATAAAAAATAGAATTTTAGTAACAGACTATCCCATCTATCACAAAGGGGATCATATAAATTAAATTGCTAGATTCGTTGCCATAATGAGAGAAGAAGGACATGACATGACCAAATTCAGAATTGAAGATGTCGCTTCAAAACCTAAATATATTACCAGGGGCAAGAGGAGGCAAACTGAAGAAGATTCTAAGCCTAAGAAAAGGAAGAAGGATAACAAAGCTGAATCTTCTAAAACTTTCACTCTATAGTCTCTTCTTCTTGGGAATACCAGTAAGTTTGTTATCAATACTTCCGTTTCATTGAATGTTACTAGAACTGCTACTACTACTACCTCAAATCCACAAGTCAGCTTCAAGCCACCATCTTTTTCAATTCTACCACCTCCAATCTCTATTCCTGTAATTCCACAAATTTACTTTCCATTAATTAGTACACCTATCTAATCCGAAGCAATTCCTACATACACTTCATCAACAACCACCTCAATCATCCAACCAGATATACGTGTCTCACCGATGTCTTACGCGTTTCATCAGAAAATCATTGTTGAATCCTCAATCCAACACTCTGATCCTCTATCTCCAAATTCTGAACCTCTCATGATTTCAGTTACCCCAGAAGTATCTTCTCCTAATGATCAACAAATGACTGAACATGTTCCTACTGAGATTGCTTCATCTCAACTAGCCCCGTCTGAAACCAACTCTGCAGAACCTGACCATGCTTTAGTCATCTATGATGTACCCCTTCCAACAACCCTTTAAGAATGCATTATTCAATTTCGTAACAAGGTGTTAAAGAAGGTTACAAAGTTAAGGGCAGAAATAAACACAAGTGTCAAGCCTCTAGAGCTTGAAAATTCTTGTCAAATCTTTCAGAAATGGTTGGATTCTGAACTTGCAAGAATTGCAAGCTTCTCAGACGCCACTATAACTGCCGAAGTTCAGTTGGCAAAGGAAAAAGTAGAAGCTGAAGAGTGAAAAAGGGAACTCAAGTTTTTGGCCGCAAAACATAAAGAAGGTGGAGAAAGAGCTGCTGAAGAAGCAAGACTTCTAGCAGAAAAGGCTGCTGAGGAAGCCAGATTGGAACAAGAAGCTAAAGCCACAGAAAAGGCCAAGCAAAATACTATAGTCATTTCCTCATCTGATCCTGTTGTGAAACGTTTGGAAGATGCAATTGAAGAAATCAAAGGAGAGCATAAGATTTTCAGAGAAAATTTTGCAGAACAAAAAGCTGTCAATAAGAACGTTCAAAGCTTGCTTCAAAAGATTCTGGACAAGATGTCCTCTGGAAGCACCTAAGATTGTCTGTATTTCTTTTGTTTTTAAGATTTTAGATCTCAGTTTTTCACCCTTGGACAACATTTATTTTTTATCATGAAAAAAAGGGGGAGAAGTAATGAATGTGGTATTTTGATTCTCATAGTCAATCTCTGAGAAATAACGCTGTTTACATGCTAACCAATAAAACTGTTATTTTTATTAGATTGTTTTTCTTTTAATGAATTCTGATGCGATTAAACCACCATGAGGATAAACTTCAGAAAATCAGAACTCTGTTTTGGTTCTGGGCTCTTGACAAACTCTGAAGGATCAAAGTTGAAATTCACCAAGTCTAAGACTCCGGGGGAGTACTTCATACAGATGATAAGCATTCCTTAAAACCTTTACTACTCTTGTATTATGTACAAAATTGTGTCATCAAAAGACTTAGTTTTGTCATCATAAAAAAGGGGGAGATTGAGAGGACAAGATTTGGTTATGCAATATAACTTCTAAGTTTTGATGATATTAAACGAGTATGTTTGTATGAACAATTTTGTAAAACTAATATTTGTTACTCTTGAGAATCTAACAAACAGGTTATGCTTCTGTAAATTGGTGAGGACATAATGCTAAAAGAATATACTTCGCCTACACGCTACACGTGAAGTGCTAAAAAGCAGAAGTTGGCAAGACTCTGATAAAATATTGATAGAGAACAAGTTCTGAAGATCTGAAGACAAAAGGATCTGATTGAACGAAGTCCAGATGCTGAAGGCTTTCACTCGTTGATAAAGGTTCTGAAGACCTAACCATAGTCTCTACTCATGCTTCAACTAAATACTATCTGAAACCTCTGAAGATATGAAGACAATTTTGTTAGTGAACAAGGTTTCAAAGACCAAATGCTGAAAACTCCGAAGGCGCTGTTCTGAGGACTCAAAGACTTAAAGATCTTAAGAACCAAGCTATGTTTTCCCTTCATACTCATGCTCGCAGTAGCCTCTGAAGTTAAGAAGCCATGAAGACTAAGCAACAAAGTTCAACCGAAGATATCTTGGTAACTGTGCAAAAATTCAAATGAAGATTTCTTGGTAACAGTGCCAATAAAGATATACTGACAAAACCGAACACAAAAGGTTTCATCTGTCCTCACGTTTCTACCCAACCTCCGCCAATAGTCATGATTACGTTGCAACGACTACTTGTACTCGGCTATAAAAGGACTTGAAGACTCAAAGAATTATAACAACTTCACCGATTCAATCCCGCTCTATCTTGCTATTATCATTCAAAAATCAATTTTCTGTGCTGTAAAATAGTTTACATATTCAGCTTATATTAGAAGCAATACCTTGTAAACAAACTATTTTCAAAACTGCTGTTTGAAATCCCTTGAGAAAAACCTGGTGAGGTTAGATTTCTTGAGAAGTCTAGGATTAGTGAGAGTCTTAGAGGTTGTTCCTTAAAAGAGTCTAGTGTGATTAGATCTCTTGAGAAGTCTAGAACTTGAGAGTTTTAAAGGTTGTTGTTAGTCTCCAGCATTTTGGCTTGTGCATTGTATTAATATGTTTGAATAGTGGATTAAGACCTCAATTGAGAGAGGCGAAACCATCTTGGCGGGTGGACTAGATTAACTTGAAAAATTCTTAAGTGAACTAGTATAAACATACTGTGCTATCTCTTTCAAGCTTCATTAATACTATCATTCATAAGATGAAGAGTTGATTAAAAAGGGGTTAATAAAAAAGAAAAGAATTTTATTTTTGAAAAACCAATTCAAACCCCCCTTTCTTGTGTTTTTCACACCTTAATCTTTTATGACCAAACCATTCATCATAGCTTCTCAAGCAAAACAAGTTTTCTATGTTACCGACCCATCAGACATATCGGGGAAATGGTCAATCGTTCTCCAAGGGAAACACATTCCTCATAGTGATAGAAGTCTTGATATTCCGTTCACGCTTTCTTACACAACACAAGTCTCTACTTCATATGATGAAGTTGATGGAGATGCCGTGCACGCTATTCAAATCGATCATGAAGAAGGCATATGGGAAAATTAACAAGTACGTAATTTAGTCTTTATTCATAATATATTAATTGTATGTTATAGTTTCTAAATATTTTTACTAACAAGTATAATTATTTGAAATCATAGGTCTTTAGAGTCAAGATACTAAGAGATAAGAAACCAAAACACTAAGTTACAATTATGTGATGTTATGTAATGTGTAAACTGTAGGTTGTTTATTCTAATGAATTGTAAGATATTTATTACAATTGAATATGATACAACTATGTGATGTTATGTAATGTGCAAAATGTAGGTTGTTTGTTCTTATAAATTGTTAGATATTTGTTATAATTGAATATGATACAATTATGTGATGTTATGTAGTGTGTAAACTGTAGGTTGTTTATTCTGATAAATTGTAAGATATTTGTTACAACTGAATATGATACAATTATGTGATATTATGAATATGATACAATTAACATTATTATGATTACTTTATTACAAATGTTAGCTGTATTTTCTGCTGTGATATGGTGAACAATAATACAGGTTAAAAAAAGGGATTAATTATAAAATCAGTAATCTTTTTCTTAATTCTGCAGAATATGTAACAACGGTTATACATCATAACTGTAATAATATCTTATGCTTTAAAAATGGTTATATTACACAACCGTTATAATATCTCGCGTGCTGTCTAGAAAAAAATAAATATCAAAACAGCGCAACTGGGAATCAAACCTAGAACAATTACTTTATCACAACGGTTGTTTGTATAAACTGTTGTGATAGGTAGCGCTCTTTCCAGTTTAATACAACGGTTACTGGTCCATGATTGTAAGTATCATATTGATGAGTCCGCAAGTGCACGGAAATATCGAAGTAATATAAAAGATTGTCGAAACCACAGAGACCAATGTCAACCTACTGTAATCTATCGTTGCTTTATAAAGCTAAGGCTAATGATAATTGAAAAAAGGGAAACTAAGACTAGAACTAAAACTAAGAAAATATGATAATAAAGAGAGGCCGGAATATGGATTCCGGGTTCCTAAAGGACTTTGTAGAAATCGGGTACTAATTACAACTATAACTTAGTTCCGTAGAATATACCAACTTAAAGACCTTGCCTCACGCTCTCGCGGTATTAACAAAAGTCATGTTCCCTAATCCCAAGATTTTTCTCTCGCTCGCCCGGTAACTAGGAAATATATTTTGAAAGCCAATAATATCCTAAACGCATCTAAAGCGCTCTGGCTGTATTTAGATATGTTACCTAATTTCCATTATCCGGTTCGATACCCACGCTCTCGTAGTGCCGGCTCTAACCTTAATTAATTTCTCACTCTTGTGACAAAATTGTGTTAAATACCCTCTCACTCTCGTGACAAAGCTATTTAAATTAGACTTGGAAATTAAAACCAAAACAGAATTTTGATCATAAGTTCGTACCTATTATTTTCTACCGAGTCCCGTCGGTAACGACGGTCCTCATACGCCGGACTCGGGACAATTTAGTAAGACACAGAATTAATTAAAAGTGCGTAAATCATTACGGTTACGATAAAGAACGGCATAATAATTAAATTTGACAAATAAAGCAATTATAATAAATAATGCGATAAAAAAAAGGACCTGTAAATAATGCAAAAAGGAAAGCTGGAATTACTTCTTGAATAATGCAAAATAAACTTCGCGTACAATAACTGGAACTGAATTTGAAATAAATGAAACAGCACCTAAGACTAATGGTGTGGTAGTTCCTCAATGTGAGAAACTACCACTTTTACATGGTAAACTTTTCTGCCTAAAAACTAAGAATAGTAATCTGCCCTCCAGATGAAACTTGGAAAAAATGGACTATATATAGACCTCCAGTATGAGAGAATATAGGAGCACTAGTTGAAACTGCTACTGAGTTTGAGTCTGAGGGAATATAGGAGAAAATGTCGAACGTGTGAAACTGTAAACTTCTCTCTTCGTGACCACGTCTATCTCCAACGTCACGTTTCTGTTTTTAAACCTATGACGATCGTGGGGGCTGCGTAACGGTCGTGGTGGCTTTGGTCTTCATGACGGTCGTGGCACTATGTGTGACGATCGTCACACATACAAAATCTGATTTCTCTGCTTTTTCTGCTATTTTTCTCTGTTCTTTCCTTATTCTGTTACTTTTTTACTCTTTTCTCATTCTTGGCTTGGAAACTGAAATACCTGCGAAAACACTTGAATATCCTCGGAATAATCGGAAATTAGACGGAAATGGGATAAGATTTGAACATAAATCAAGGTAAAAATACGATATGTTTTCGTGTTATCAAACTCCCCTATACTCACCCTTGGCTACCAACTCTACTTCAGTTAAGTTTCTGTAGATAGGTACTAGCTCACACACTAAGGATATCGTAACAACACAACTCCGCTTTTGCGGTCATCAACCTTCATCCTATACAAACCAATCTAAATCATGTCATTATACCTAAGCCTAACTCACTCATCCTTCTTTCGTCCCTTTTTATTCTGGAACAATCACATTAAGCCCGTTATCCTTTCACACTCATGGTAGGATAGCCTGTTAGTGACTATGATCTCATTATTATCATTTATATTTTATTTTGCACATTGGCTTAATTATCAATAAAATAAAGAAGTTTGCACCATTGGGCTAAATGATCGGGTGAGAATCACCTAACTTAGAAGGAGCATTTATTTCCATTCAATACTTTTTCTTTAATTTACTTTTAGCCTGAGATCATACACTTATTTGCATCGGCTTCCTACTTAATGTGTGCTTAGGATGGTGCTGACTGCTAAATAAACTAATTAGGGACTACTAAAGGGGTGAGAACTTAAGGTTATGGCATAACAAGTACTCAAATTGATTTCCATAATTTAGAGGCTCACGGTGTTAAAACGATACCGATCTTGCAGAATTTTCCCAAGTCTCACAATCTAACCTCAATTTCGTCTGTAACCTAAGATTTTCAAAAGAAACACTGTTTTTAACTCAAAAATTTTCAAAATATTTGGTATGGCTCGAGAGAATGGGAAGATCGATAGATAACATAAAATCACGCATAAAGACTCGACAACACATACACAGACGCACGAAACATTAAAACCAAAAAAAATTTAAAATCATGTTAGAAAATAGTAAATCTAACTAGAAAGCGGTGAAATGAAAGCAGTAAAGTTCCTCCCCCACACTTAACCCAAACATTGCCCTCAATGTTTCGAAAAAAGGTGGTAAAGAGGAAGGATAGAACCTGTATGAATGCCACGACCAAATTCGCTATGATTCTTCCCATGTTGTCCCTGTCTTTACTGGCCATTCTACTTCGGCGTCTTGTACTACGAGTTATCTGAATTTGCTGAAACTTCACTTTACTGAAACCGCTCATCATATTATTTGTGTCCGAAGGAAATACCTGCAAAAAATGCTAGAAACATACGGTGCGGTGTGTGTAGGTGGAATCTGACCATGCAAAGAACAAGGAGGATGTAAGTCACGAACGGGAGAGATATGCCCTCTCCTATCATACTCATCATCGGTGTCACCACCAGCAGCGACATTCGCAGGAATTTCCTTGGGCACCATTTCATTTCCGGGATTGTCATCTAGAGATTTTTTTGCCTAAATGCAGTAGAGAGGTGACTAGCGATGCAATTCTTTATTTTCCGCAAACACAAACAATAAAAGTAAAACATTAAATTAAAAGCTCGTGGGTTTCCTCCCACGTAGGGCTTGTTTAACGTCGATAGCTCAACGATTAGGAGTGTTAATTTTCGGTTTCCATGGCCATTTATCAAGCCATCTCACATATCCCTCACCTTCTCTTTTCTTCATTTTGTGGGGCGGTTCATTCTTTTGAACTTGTGGTGGTGGTTCTGGATCTATCCTAAGTATTACTTTTTCGAGTTTGGGCTCAGTTATCTCATCCACCATCTCAAAGTCTAACCTTACCCTCTTAGCAGTGATGATATCCCTAGTTTCATGGTCCTCGGATTTTCTCTTTTTATGCATGACCTCAAACAAAGATGCATCGGTTTGGATATTTTCCAATACCTCCACATATGTTTTGAATTGGGAGTCTACAAACCTTTGCGAGAAAGGAATTGGTGGGGTATAGGGATGAGGAACAACCTTAGGTGCTACTTTCTCTACCTCTTTGACGACCTCACTTTCAGGTGGTCCTAGTGAATTTTTCTCAATCTCTACTTCTTCCTCACCAGAACTCTCCTCAACCTCAATATCATTCTCCTCAACCTCATTATCACTTTCCTCGGGGTTCTCGATTTGTTTTTCATTAATAGTTGTTACAACATCCACATGCTCCTCAGGGTAGGGTCCTATAGGTGTCTGTGCAAGCAGGGAGATTTGAGTCTCTAATGCCTCAATGTGAATCGCGAGGGACTCGACCATAGTGTTTATATGCCTAAGGGTTTCATAAGTATCGAGATGTTGTCATCTAAGTTCTTCATTATGGAGAGTTTGTGTCTCCACAAAGTGCTCCATCATAGACTCTACCCTAGAATTAGTTGTTGTTTCAATGAAGTCCTCCATTAATGCTTCGAGGTTGGAATTAACAGATTCTTGTGGTTCCTCGAAATATTGGGAATGGTGATCGTAGAGGAAATTTTGGTGCGGTTCCTCGAGATATTGGGAGTGAGTCAGTGTCGCATTGAAATCCTGCATTAATATTTCTAGGTTGGAATTATGAGATTCTTGCAGTTCCTCAAAATTTTGGGAATGGTAATCATAGGAAAAATTTGAATGCGGTTCCTCAAAATATTGGGAGTATTGCGGTTGGTAATTGTAGAGAAAATTTGGGTGCGGCTCCTCAAGATATTGTGAGTGGTTATCATAGAGAAAATTTGGGTGATACATAGTTTTTAATTTTTTTAATTTTTTAATTTTTTACTTTTTTTTATTTTATACTTTATAGGATTGTCTTAGTCTATACGGTGCAACAACGGAATAACAATATTGACTGTTGGTCCCCGGCAACGGCGCCAAAAACTTGATGCGTCCGCAAGTGCACGGAAATATCGAAGTAATATAAAAGATTGTCGAATCCACAGAGACCAATGTCAACCTATTGTAATCTATCGTTGCTTTGTAAAGCTAAGGCTAATGGTAATTGATAAAAGGGAAACTAAGACTAGAACTAAAACTAAGAAAATATGATAATAAAGAGAGGCCCGAATATGGATTCCGCGTTCCTAAAGGACTTTGTAGAATTCGGGTACTAATTACAACTATAACTTAGTTCCATAGAATATACCAACTTAAAGACCTTGCCTCATGCTCTCGCGATATTAACAAAAGTCATGTTCTCTAATCCCAAGATTTTGCTCTCGCTCGCCCGGTAACTAGGAAATATATTTTGAAGGCCAATAATATCCATAACAACGATAAAAACCATCAATGCTTACAATCATCTTCATAAACCATAGAAAAACCAAAAGATAGTTATATCATACATAACATAGTCATAGCATAGTCATAACATAACCAAAATAATGCTACCCAACCTAATATAAAGCAACCTAATAGCATTCTAAATATATATTATAAATAGGACAAACTAACTAGTAATAGAAAGGACAAAACATAGTAACAAGGACCAAACAAAAAAGGCACTAAGACTTGGTTTTAATCCAACTCACCATTACTTAAATGGAGATGCTCAAGTTAGTAGTAAAGTCCATCTATTTTGTTGCACATTGAGTTGTGGTTGGAAGACACTAGGTTTTCAAGGTTGTCAACTTTTGTTCCAATTTGACCAATAGTTTCTTCAATAGAATCAAATCTTATTGCAATGGAATCAACTTTGTTGGTCAAGGCACATAACTTTTCCATCAATATCTCATTATTTACAAGGTTGGAAGGACCTCCAGAAGATGATGCTTGATGAATCTCATATTTGTAAACATACTTGGTACCATCCCAAATAGTACTTGTTTTCTTGAGAACTGCTTCATCAATCAAGTTATCAAACTTGTTCATTGGAACCATTCTTTTTCCAGTCAGAACTACCGGACTTTGTTCAATTATCTTTCTAATCTCTCGAGGATATGGAAGGCCTCCCATCTTAACTCTAGATTCATACATGTGATGTTTGATGATATAAGCCCATTTATTGCTACTTTTTCTTTGAGTGCAAGCAATAATTTTACTTTATTTTCAGTCATTTCAGAGTAATTTTCAGTCATTTAAGACCTCTCAATTTGGTTATCAGAATGTTACCAGCATCCCTCTGTGCATCAATCTTTTCCCAAGATTCCTTTACAAACTCTAAAAAGCCCGAGTGTTCAAACCACGCATTAAAATTCTTAAACGGTTTTGGCCCCTAATCCATATGATTAGATACCAGCCACACCGGCCTATGATCCGATACATATCTACCCCCCATCTTCTGAGCTGTTATTTTCCATTTTCTCACTAAATCTTTAGATAATATAATTCTATCAAGTCTACTTTTGCACAAGTCGCTCATGTTGAACCAAGTAAACTTATTCCCTACTACCGGCATATCTATCAGATTCGTGACATCTATGAATGAAGAAAACTCCTCTATCTCCCCCAATCGCCTATTCACTCCTAGTGATACGATTATTTTTCCATTTGATAAGTTCCTCCCAAAGTTTCCTTTTCTCCATATGTACACACGATGAGTATATGTTAACAATACAACAATTATGCCTTTCCACTCACCATAAACTTCCAAAAATCTAGTTTCCCTAAAATTGTAATGAGCTTTGAACACCTTCTTATTCCAAATTGGCAACGGACCCCCTGACAATCCTATAGGTTCATTACTTGACCAAGAAAAATTGTTATTTCCCCATAGATTCTTCACAAATGTATCACTAATCCTCTGAGCCTTAGTTTCCTGAATCATACAAAAGTCTACCTTTTCCTTTGACACCATATGACGCAATATACGTTTCTTAATGGAGGATTCACACCCAAGAATATTAAATTTGAAAATAATCATTAGACCTTAATGTGAGACACCTTCTCACCTTCAAAAATCCTCCGATCCCTCAGCTCGAGATCTCTGATAATGCCCTCAAAAACCTCGTCATCTTCATCTCCTTCAATGCCCAAATTATTAATTGATTGCCAAATTTTCCTGGGAACATCTTCGTGAGATTTGATTATCCTAACATTGCCCTGAATAACATCTGTATCAGATAAGGATCCACAACATAATATTGATCCTCTTGCGTATCTAGATGAAGCCTCATCTGCCGAATTTGGATCAATGTTATTATTCAACGATGACACCACGTCTTCACGAATTGGAAACAATTTGTGGGCTGAATGTAGAAGGCTTGAAGAATATGAAGGTGAGAATGGAATCCTGATGTTTTCATAAAGTTCAAACAACAATTTTTTCTTTCTAGGAATAGGCCCAATGAAAGGCCCACCAAATCTCACATTGGAACAAGAAATAGGATCCATCAAAATTTTTTCCAAGCCCAAACTACATTCGATTCCTCTATCTTCCACCTTGGGAATACCTAATGCAACTTTCAACGCACGTGAATTGTGTAAGTCTTCTGCAGGTCCCATCAGCACACAATCCGTATCAACAACATTAAATGATGCGTGTATTCCCACTTCCAATTTTTTTTGATTTGTCAGCTATAATAACTCCAAGATCCTCTTTTTTTCCATATGTCGCTTTATTATTCCCTGCTTTTTCTTTGACCAGCCACTCATCACACTCAACTGATAAATCTTTATCCAACGTTTTTTCCTTTTCTCATATACTAGGCTTTCCATCTACTCTCTTTTCCTCTAACTTGCTTTGAATGTCGTGCTACTCTTCTTCTCCGCCATCACCATTTCTTGAGACTTCCAGACCACTATCAAAACCACCATCTTCATCTTTTGTCTCGCTTATTTCCAAAATACTATCCGTTGCTCGTTTCTTATTAACCACAATCCGTTTAGGCCCATAAAAATCTTCCAAAAGCTTGATTCGATATAACCTTCCATCAATTTCCACGTTGAAAATTTCGTTAAGATTCATGGCGAATTCGGTCTTGATTAAAAATCTTGCAACATCCATATTTTTCTGCGTTTCAGTTTCCTTATCACATTGAATGAACTCTCCAACTCTACCAGACACGAATTTAATGAACTCTGAACACCAAGCATGACATGGTAATCCAAAGCATCTGATCCAAGTTAATTGTTCATTATCGGTGTCATCTGGAGACCATGGATGTATGTTATAAAACCAACGCGATATCCATTCTTCCTCTTCCTGAATCAGCATTCTCAAAGCCCCTTCAATCCTTTCTTCCAACGGGTACAAATTTACACCAAGGGGTGTAACCTTAATATGAAAGAATCCTTCTGAGTTTAAGGTTTCACTACTATGTAAATACCAATTAACAACGGTTGGGAAAGGTATATAAAGACGCTGGCGCAGACGTTGTTATGTTTATTGTCTTTGTATAATGATACTTATAATCACGGTTCATTAACCGTTGTAATAACCTGGAAACAGCGTGCCCTATCACAACAGTTATTCAAACGAACCGTTGTGATAAATATAATTTTCCTTGATTTGATTTCCAACTGCGGTGTTTTGATATTTATTTTTTTCTGTGCAGCGCGCGAGATATTAAGACGGTTATATTATGTAATTTTTTTCTCATGGTATATTTGTCATCAATGTTTTCATTTTTGTTTCATCTCTCTCTTTTTTGCATTTAAAAAAAATTCAAGTATATATGACACAAAATATAGATATTGAATTATTTTAATACCAATATTGTAGATGATCGCGAATTGGACATGGTAGTGGGTGGTTTAGACAACTCCCTAACACAATTGAGTTTGCAATGGCAGAAATGACGAACAACCCAAAAGTGGCAAGGAAGTTTCAAAAGGAATCAGAAATTGTAGTTGGAAAAGAGGACTTTGTAGAAGATTCTCAAATTCACAAGTTACCCTACTTTCATGCAGTGATGAAATACACTTTTCATTATCACACGGTGCTTCCACATATGGTCCCTCACTGCCTTAGTAAAACCATAAATAATGAAGGCTACACAATTATAGAGGGATTTTGGGTGTTTGTTAACATCTGAGCTATTCATAGAGACCCTTCTGATCGGGAGAATCCAATAGAATTTGATGCTACAAGGTTCTTGGATGGGAAATGGGATTACAGTGGGAATGACTTTAATTATTTTCCATTTGATTTTGGAAGAAGGATTTGTGCTAGAATAGCAATGACTGAAAGGACTGTATTTGAACTTTACAGCTGCCCCTGTGCACTTGTTTAATTGGACAATACCCGAAAGAGAAAAACTGGATGTTTCAGAAAAAAATTGGTATTGTTCTAAAAAAGAAAACTCATCTGCTTCCTATTCCCATGCCACAATTGTCCAATCCGGGTTTTTAAAAAGAGAATTCAACTACTTATATTAGAGAATAGGTATCACGTAGGGTGGGAAAGTGTGACATGTATTTTATTAAGGTGGATGCTTGAAAATAGCCCAAAATATATGTTGAGTTTTGAGATGTTAATAAGCTTCTAGTACATAGAGAAACATTATTATAGTTTTGAACGATTTTCAATTTAAGCATCAGTCCACTATAGATCATATAAGACACTTCTTCACCTGAGAAATCATCTATTAAATGCATATCTACTTATCGAGAATAAATAATAAACACTACCACGGAAAACCCATTTAACAACGGTTGGGAAAAATATATAATAACGCGGGCACAAACGTTGTTATGTAGAGTGTCGTTGTATATATGATACTTACAATCACGGCGCAATAAGCATTGTAATAAACTGGAAAGCGCGCTACATACAATGACAGTTATTTTAAATAACTGTTGTTGTATGTCTTTTAATACAATAAAAATATACAACATTAGAACTACCTATAATCACGGTTATTTTAAATAACCGTTGTTGTATGTTTTTTAATAAAATAAAAAAAATGCAGCATTAGAACAAGAACAACAACAAGAACAACAAGAACATCAAGAACATCAAGAATAATAACAAGAACAACAATAAGAACAACAACAACAACAACAAAAACAAAAACAACAACAACAATAACAATAATTACAGCAAGAACAACAAGAACACCAATAATAATAAAGAACAACAAGAACAACAATAATTAAAAAAGAACACCAACAACTAACATTGCTAACTAAAATCCATACTTTCCTTGTCTCATTTAAGTGTAGAAGAGATGATGGAGTTCTGAAATTTGTTAAGAAATTTTGTTTAGTGGAGAAATATAGTATCGTAAATGAAAGATGATGTTTGGAGGTAGAAGATGTAGTTCGTCTAAGTTTTATGTTTCACGCGGATCATTAATAGTAGTGTCTTGGCCGTTGATAATCACTAAATGGACGACCAATATTTGTTTAAGAATAGTGAATAAACTCAATAAGCGCGCCACCTATAATGTTGGTAATGGGACTTGAAAAAATATGTAAAAAAGCAAAAATGTTGGTGCTGGGACTTGAATCCATGACCAGACGCTACTTATGATCACAATTTTTTAACTACACGTGGTGAAAGGTCTGTCAGCACTTTGAATAAATAAGTAAAAAACGCTACCTATAATCACGGTTTTTTAAATACCCAAGGTGAAAGGTCTGTTAGCATTTTGAAAAAATAGGAAAGAAGTAACATGATTAAAATAAATTCATAAAAATACAAAAACACAAAATTTAATCTAATTGAGTAAAATAAGTATTTTGAGATTTTTTTTAGAATTTTTTGAGACTATGAAAACAGTAAAAAAATTCATTGAAAATAGAAAAAAATATGAATTTGGGGTTTTGAGGGTGAAGTCCCGTAACTCTTATAGAGTACGAGATAAATGATCGCACGATTTTTTTTTCGGAATGCAAGAAACAGATTTCAAAAAGGAGACGATTTTCCTGAAAACCGGATTTTCCCACCAGCAAGACGTAAAACTAAACTATGGGCTATAATCACGGTTTTTTAAATACCCATGGTGATCAGGCTATCAGCGTTTTGAAAAAATAAGTAAAAAACCATAAATGCTGGTGCTGAGACTTGAACCCATGACCAGACGCTACCTATAATCACGGATTTTTAAATAATTGTGGTGAAAGACCTCACATTTCACCACGGTTGGAATTTTAACCATAGCATTTTAATAAGACTAAAAAATGCGCGCATCCAATTTGCACTATTACAACGGTGTATATGAATCTGTTGTAAACATGGCGTTGATGTTTACGCGTTTTGTAGTAGTGAAAGGTGGTATCTATGAGATTTTAGGTGGTGTTATGTGTACAAAAAATTAATAACCTACTAATTATTTATATTATTTTCTTGTATCTCTTATATCTAACAAATTGTTTTTTGTTTTTGTCTTATGGATACATAGAGTTGTTGATTGGCTAGCTAGTGACCTAGTGACTTCAAAAGAGATGAAGGTATAGACATTTTGAGAGACAAACAAGCACTCCAACATCTTTCTGAGGAAAAAAACCAAAAATGGAGCTTTCATTGGGGACTTAAACAAGCATAAGGAATTTTCTCAGCCATAAAGCAATTTACACTCAATTATTATAGGATAAAACTCTTTCTAACCACATTGGCGTAATCGGAAAAACTCATTGGTGAACATTTAGATAGAAAAATAATAAATTGTAATATATATTCGATACATAACCAATACAAACAATATATTTAAAGTATAGTTTTTTAAGAACTAGACAATATTTCTTCTACACTAGCCATACATGTTAATTATCCAAAACATAAATCATGAACATATGAACTATAATGAATACATAGAAAAAGAGAGAAACGTAAACACAATAAACTGAAAGTTCAAAGGTAGCATAAAAAATATCCATTGTTTAAGTTGTTGCATCTCATTGTGAGCATTCAAAAGAGGAAACTCTATTTGTTTACTTGCGACTCGAATGTCATATTTGATTGCAGAAACTAGCTAGTTTTATGCATATGAGTTTGTCTTGGTCATAAATTCAGTCATTGTATTGTTTATCTGTATGAGAAGTTTGGATTTTCTACTCGTTATTTTGATCTATCAATTAAGAATTTAGAGTAATTCGGTTCTAGCAAGGTTGTTTGTGTGTAGAGAGCATGGTGCATGAATATGCTGGCGTTGTATGACTCTTGCAATTATGCATTTTGTCTAGAGGTGTTGTGTTGCACTTTTTTTTAATTTTCTAGTAGCCGCTGATGGTTAAGTTTTGGGTCTCTACCGTGATTGATTCTTGTATATAGAAATAATTGTAATTAAATTTTCAATTGACACAAATTGTTAGACCATGTATTTTTTTTGTTACATGTTGTTAAGAGTCCTACATCGGACAATATATGGCATGAACATGTGTTTATAAGTGGGGGTAATCCTCACTTTACCAACCGGTTTTATAGGGTTGAGTTAGGCCCAATTAGGGATGGCAAAATGGATGGATTGGATGGATATGGATTGGATAGTTAATGGATGGATCAAAACAATCCATTAGTCCATTAGCAATCCACTAAAATTTTCTTAAAATTATCCAATCGGATCCATCCGTTAAGAATAAAATCCATCCATTAACATATTTTTAATGGATGGATATCCATCCATCCAATTTTTTTTTATTTAAAAAAAATCAGTTCTTTTATTCGGAAAAAAAAAGTCGGGTTTTTTTCGAAAAAAAAAATCAGTTTTTTTCCGGAAAAAAAATCGGTTTTTTTAAAAAAAAAAATCGGGTTTCTTCGGAAAAAAAAGTCGGTTTTTTTCCTAAAAAAAATCGACTTTTTTTCGAAAAAAAAGTCGGTTTTTTTTCGGGAAAAAAATTCGGTTCTTGTTTTCGGAAAAAAAAGTCGTTTTCTTTTTTCAGAAAAAAAGTCGTTTTTTTCGGAAAAAAATGTCGGTTTTCCTTTCGAAAAAAATCGTTTTTTTTTTTTCGAAAAAATAAAGACGGTTTTTTTTTTCGGAAAAAACGTCAGTTTTTCTTTCGAAAAAAATGTCGGTTTTTTTCGAAAAAAAGTCGGTTTTTTTTTGGTAAAAAAGTCGGCTTTTTTAAAAAAAAAAAGTCGGTTTTTTTTCGAAATAAAAGGCGATTATTTTTCCGAAAAAAAAAAGTCGGTTTTTTTTTTTGGGAAAAAAAATCGGTTTTTGTTTTCGGATAAAAAAGCCGGTTTTTTTTTCGGAAAAAAAGTCGGTTTTTTATTTCAAAAAAAAATCGGTTTTTTTTTTAGAAAAAAATTTCGTTTATTTTTTTAAAAAGATTAATTCTTTTTTAAAAAAAAATCCATTTTTAATTATTTTTTAAAAAATAAATCTAACAGAGATAAAAATAATCCATTGGATATTTAAAATATGTTGGATGGATTGAACCAATCCATACATATAAATGGATGGATTTAATCCAATCCATTAACTTACTTTTTATGTGATGGATGGATTGGATGATTTTTTGATGGATGACTTGGATGGATTTTGCTTTAATGGATCCAATTGCCACCTCTAGGCCCAACCACAATTCCTTAACATGGTATCAAGAGCATTGTTTAAGATCCGGTGGGCCACCCACCATTTATTTCCAGGAGGTGTGTTTTCTGTTAAAGATAGATGTCAAAACTAGGCTATAATAGTCTTTATATGAAAAACGCTATTATATTCTTTACTTTTAACCGCGCTTAAAAACCGTATCTTAATCATCTAACCTATGTTATGGGGGAACACTCTCTCAAAAACGCTATTTGAAAAACGCTATCTTAGTCATTCAACCCATGGTTTTAAATTGCGGTCCGCAACCGCAATTGCACCCGCAATATTGCGGATGCGGTTGCCTTCGCAACCGCATCGGACCGCAATTGCGGTGTGATTTGAAAACATCGCTTTCGGCTATGTTTGGAATCACATTTGACAACTTCAATCATGTTTCTTCAAGTATTTTCATCTAAAATTAAAATATTAGAATCCTAAAACTCAATTTACTTATTATGTAATGGAAAAACTTAACATTAAGTGTTTTTCAACTTTGTATTTCAAACATCTCCTTATAAAAATTCACACCGCAACGGCCGCAATATGCATCGCAACACCCGCAATGACCGCAATCGCAACACCCGCAACCGCAACCGCATTCGCAGCCGCAACCGCAATTTAAAACCATGATCCAACCTATCTTATACTCTTTATGTTCTTATTTTTAATTGTAAGAACACTCTCTCACTATTGTATCAGAAGTTTTTGTCATTTTTTATAATAAAAAATGGGATTAATTAAAGCACTCGGGTTGTTATAACCCTTACAACCAAAGCAGAAATGTTTGTCATTAATTTTTGCTTAACTTCTTTTAAGTTACATAGCAATTCAGAAATCGAATATATGCCTTCTAGGTTTTATCAAACTATTAGATAGGTTGAAGGTTAAGGTTGGTTTGTTGATTCCTTTTCGGTTGCAGGTTAAGTTTGGTCCGTTGATTCTTTTTTCAATTGCAGACACTCTTTTGAGATTGATGGATCTGTTAGTTTTTTCTTTTGGTGATTCATTCACAACTCAACTGTGTCGCCACTTCTATAGTTTTTTCACCATATAAGTAAAAATGTTTGAATTTAATTATAACTATCTTAAATGTTGGTGGTTATGGTGAATTTCAATTCCGGATGATTGATTAAGATTTCACACTCTCGAAACTCGTGTTGTTGCAGTAAAGAAAATTATGTTCCTGTTTATTCAACTTATTAAGAAAATTAATAATAATTCTATAACCATCTTTAATTTATACCAACTTTGACGGATAAGATCCACATGTCTACTAAAGGCAAAAAAAAGCGCTATTATATATATTTTCTGGCGTAGTGTCATTCACAACTCAACTGTGTTGCCACTTCTATAGTTTTTTCACCATATGATTAAAAATGTTTGAATTTAATTATAACTATCTTAAATGTGGGTGGTTATGGTGAATTTCAATTCCAGATGATTGATTAAGAGTTCACACTCTCCAAATTCGTGTTGCTGCAGTAAGGAAATTGTGTTCCTGTTTATTCAAAAAATGACTACTTATTAAAAAAATTATTAGTAATTCTATAATGATCTTTAATTTATACCCACTCTGACAGATAAGATCCACAGGTGTGCTTGTTTTTGTTAAGTTTATTACACTAACCTCAATTTTGATCCCTAAACTAATTGTGACTTTAGAGATATTGACAACGTAACCAGTATAATAAAGCCAACTTGCATATAGTAATTTAAGGTCGCATGCGACCTTCTCTATTCATCCTTCTCTAATCACTTTATCCATTTTTTCTCATTTGCCAAAAGAAAATCAAAGTCTTAACTTTTCTTATAAACCTATACACGCATAGTTGGTCCTAGTCAATTAGTTGTTGTATAATTTTTAAATTTAATATCTGATAGAGAGTCTTATTAATAAATATTAGTTAGAAATATTTAAGTTATAATTTTAATATATTAGTTTAGATTAATTATTATAGTATTCTAGAATATTCTTAGCTCTTTGGGATTGTGCCACTTAGAAGGCTAAGATATGTTTAGAGTAGTATATATAGTGTAGTGCTCTATCTCTTTGTATTTTTATTTCATTCATCATTTTATTTTTATTTTGTATTGATTGAAGAAAAAAAAAAAGAAAAGAGAAAAAAAAAAAAAAGAAGAAGAAAGAGGAAGTAGAAAAAAAAAACGTGAAAAAAAAAGGGAGAAACAAAGAGAGAAAAAAAGGAGAAAAGAAGAAGAAATAGAAGAAGAAATAGAAAAAGAATGGCGGAAAGAAGAAAGAGTGGAGGAAGAGATGAAGAAAGGAAAATTGGAAAACGAAAAGAAAGAGAGAGAGAGAAAAAAAGAGAAGAAGGACGTGAGATAGAGGAAAAGAAGGAGAAAAGTGTGGTGTAGCAAATCATGAATGCTGACTACATCACATAATTCCACACTCCACCTTTTCTTTCTCTCCAAGGCACTTTTTTTTTTCTCTCTCCCACGTGATACAATTACTTACTACAATGCGAAAAAAAATTATTTCTCCCAATTTCAAGGCAAATTCACATTTATTTGTGTAAGTGTTAATTTTAGAACCTTGAGGACAAGGTTCAAGTGAATCCGTCGGCAATGATAGAGAGTCTTATTAATAAATATTAGTTAGAAATATTTAAGTTATAATTTTAATATATTAGTTTAGATTAATTATTATAGTATTCTAGAATATTCTTAGCTCTTTGTCATTGTGCCACTTAGAAGGCTAAGATATGTTTAGAGTAGTATATATAGTGTAGTGCTCTATCTCTTTGGAATCAATGAAATCAATGAAGTCTTTATTTTTATCTCTCTCTTAATTCTATTTGTCTTTTATTTTAGTTAGAATTTATAGTTTTCTCTAATTTTGTTAGGGTTCTAATTTTGCATCCTAACAATTGGTGCTTTCATCTTTGCACTCAAGCTCTTCCATGGCATACCAATTTCCCCCATCTTTCACTACTCAATTTTACCCATATCATCCCAATATCACCACTGTTACTCCTTCATTTCCATCTTATTCCACAAACATTTCTCTTGTAACTCCATCTCAAAATTTGTCCTATAACCATGGATACACACCACATCTACAACCTGCGTATGACTATTACACACCTTTCTACCAACAAAATAATTCCACTCCTTTTATTCCTCCCTACCAACCCACACCAAAGCCATCAGATTCAACATCTCATCATTCTAACGTTTTTCCAAAAGACCACTATCACCATCAACAAGCAACAACTTCCATTTCACCTCATCTACATCCATCCTATACCATTTCTCAGCAAACTCACCTGTCCACAGATTCAGTTCAAGAAATTTTTCAAGAATGTTGTCAGAAATTGGCTCAGGCAGAAGAAAAATATCAGAACCAAAAGAGAGCTATTGAAGAGAAATATCAAGCCTCTATTCTTTCTATCAAGAAAAGGTCTCAAGAACTCAAAGAAAAGTACGTGTTCAAGAGTAATGCAGAGAAATTGAAAGAAAAAGACGAAATGGAAAAACTTTCAGATTCACTAAAATCAACTCCGGCATCTTCTCCGGCGATTTTTCCGACTCCGACGACATTTCTGACTCTGACAGTATTTCCGGCAATTACTCCGGCGAAAACTCCAACAAGTCAGGCGACAACTCAACTTCTGGTGTCATCTCCTTTGCCTAAACCACCAAATCTGTCATTAGAACCACAAAATCCTCCATTAAAACCACTCCCGGCGACTTTTCCGGCAACAATTCCGGCGACAGTTCTAACATTTTCGCCGGCGAATTCAACAACATTGTCACCACAGCCAAAGCCGCCTCTCTCATCACCAACACCACTTATCGGTCTCCGACGGCCACCGCCAAAACCACCACCATTTTCGGACTGCTTTAATCATTTTAATTTCTTATTAGTCTTGTTTAAAAAAAAAAGGGGAGAAGAAAAGTGTTTTGAGAAGTGGAAAGAGAGAATGCAAGATTGTGAGAGAAAAAAAAAAAAAAAAGAAAGAAGAAGAAGCATAGTTGAAACAGAAAAGAGAAGAAAGAAAAAAAAAAAAAAAAGGAAGAAAGAGAGAGAAAAGAGGGTAGAAAAATCACAGCATGCATAAAGAGAGAGAAAGAATGTGATAGAGAAGAGAAAAATAATAAAATCTAATTACAATGGCGTGTTGCTTTTCTCACACACTGTTGTGTTGTTTTTCTCACACAGTAGTCATGTGTCCCATCCGCCCTAATGTTTTCTCTTTTTCATGTGGATGCCAGCTATTATGTCATTACCCTTCCTTTTTCATTTTTCATGTGATACCTATAATTATCTCATGTCATACAACCCAATACTCTCTTTACTACTTTGGAGTGGGTAATTTTGGTGTGACAATTATCCAACGCATGAGACACAACTCAACAAACATGTCCTTTCCAAGCCACATATAATCTCCTCTTTCAATCCCATTTTTCATTTTCAAATTCTTCTTTTTTATTTGTTGATGTTAATTTTAGAACCTTGAGGACAAGGTTCAAGTGAACCCGGCGGCAATAATACGGAGTTTATTAGAATAATTTATCAATTAGTTAAATGAGTTTTTATTAGTATTTTGAATTAGAAATTATTTTATATTATTATGTTTTCTAGAATATTCTTAGGTCCTTGTGATTGTGCCACTTGGATGGCTATGATATTTTTAAAGTTCTATATATTGAGGTGTAATGTGTTATTTGAAAATCAATCAAGAAATCAAAAGTTATCTTTATCCTTTTATTTTCTTAGTTTGCTTCTAGATTTGTAGCTATTTTATATCTTGTTAGGGTTAGCAATTTTGCTTCCTAACAATATCCGTTTTAAAATGTGTACGCTTTTCTTATAAGACTATGTGTTTTGTTATTTGAGTATACACAATTCTTAACTTCGATGTATTAATGTATATGGAGACATTGAAAGTTGAAAAAAAAAACTATGGTTACTTATTGCAAGGGAGAGAAAGCTACTACTGAGAGGCCAATGCTTCAAATCGTTCATGTAAAATTTTATTAATTAGTGGTGTTTTACTGTGTCCATTGTTGGCTTGCATCTTTTTGCTATTTTACATTTTTACTTGTTATCTTTATGTTTATGTATGAGAATTTTGATGAAATAACTTCCTATGTTTCGATTTTATCGTGAGTTTTTCAACTTGCTATGTCAACAATTTTCTTATTTGCATTGCTATCATAGATTCATAATTGATTATTAGTTTTAATTTTCATTGTATCAGTAACGCATAAGGTGAATTGTAAGCTCAAGATTGAGCTCATAGGATTGGTCAAACAAGGTAGGCCAGACAAAAAGGGTGGGCGAGACAGAGTGGATAAAGGTTTCTTCCTCAGAAAAGGGGTAGCAATAGGTTTCTTCCTTATTTATGTTGCGGACAACTGGGATGCCGAATTTTATGATAAGGTCAGTGATGATATCTATGTTAATCTTGGTATGTGGTCCTTAATTTATTATAAAGCATCTCAAGTTAGGAATTCGATGAAATCATATACTATATTCCTCAATTTGCAAATAATTTCATGGACTGCATAACGTAACATTCATTAAAAATAAACTAGAGAAATTGTTGGTACTGATAAATCACGGATAAGTTAGATTTTTTTGACATGCCCCTACCCCAAATTAGATAAATTTATTGAATTCCTAAAAAAATTGTGAAAATTGTGAAAATTCCTTGATAAATATATTGAATTCCTAGAAAATTGTGAAAATTGTGGAAGGGTTCATATATACTAATCATTTTCCGGTTCTAGTTGTAATTCAAGGGACTTCTATGGTTTCCGACTTTCCCTTTACAAACTCAAGCTGCATGTCGAGGTTCTAAAAGAGCACGATACCATTTTTTCCAACTGTGACAAGCCCACTGTCAGTATCATATAGAGCCCGCCCGTATGGACCATAATGGAGGATGCTGATGAAAGATTGGGTGTTGAGTTTGAAGGAGGAGTGATTCCAAGATGCCATTTACAAGCCCTCAAGTTAAGGAGTTTCTCATGGTATGTTTGTCATCAATGTTTCCATTTTTGTTTCATCTCTCTCTTTTTTGCATTTAAAAAAAATTCAAGTTTATATGACACAAAATATAGATATTGAATTATTTTAATACCAATATTATGGATGATCGCTAACTGTACATGGTAGTGGGTGGTTTAGACAACTCCCCTAACACAATTAAGTTTGCAATGGCAAAAATGACGAACAAACCAAAAGTGTCGAGGAAGTTTCAAGAGGAATTAGAAATTGTAGATGGAAAAAATAACTTTGTAGAAGATTTTCATATTCACAAGTTACCCTACTTAGATGCAGTGATCATGGGCGGATTTAAGGTCTGGTCAGTCTGGGTTAGATGCAGTGATCATGGGCGGTTTTAAGGTCCGGCTAGTCTGGGCACGTGCTTAGGTTCTGGTCAAAAAAATTTCCTTCTTTACATAGTGATCATGGGCGGTTTTAAGAAGTGCTATTACGGCAGTCTAAACCGCAAATTAACAAAAATGCAGACAAATACAAATCTCAACCAAAAATTAAATTATGAAGGTGATATTACGGCGGTTTAAACCGCCACAATTAATGAAAATGCAGAAAAATACAAATATAAACCAAAAATTAAATTATAAAAGTACTATTACGGCTATTTAAACCGCCCCAATTAATGAATATGCAGAAAAATACAAATTTAAACAAAAAATTTTATTATAAAAGTACTATTATGGCGGTTTAAACCGCTACAATTAATGAAAATGCAGAAAATACAAATTTAAACAAAAAATTAAATTATAAATTATAAATTATGAAAAAAATACATGTATAATGTTGTAAATTATGGTTTAAACCAAAAAATTTTTATTTTTTTTGCATAAAAATACAGGTTTAAACCAAAAAATTATAAATTATGCAAAAAAATTATATTTTTATGCAATTAAGTATACATTACATCAATTTTTTTGAATTTATAATATTTAGATTCAACTACATTACAAAAAGTGCAACAATTGAAATAAAGATTAAAGTTGCAATTAAAGTGCAAAAATTAAAAATGAATACTTAGAAGAAATAAAAATTAACATAAAAGTAGCAATTACTAAAATTAAAAAAAAAACATGTACGGTGCTGCAAAAAAGAAGTAGAAAAGAATAAATTTTATCCTCAAATATATAAAAAATATATTAGCACTCTATACAATTCTATAGATGAATTTCTACAATTATAAAAGAAAATATTCGATTTAAAAAAAAATAAAAACAAAATTCATTTTAAAAGAACTGACGTGTCAAAATAAAGGCGGTTAAAACTGCCATTGTTTCTATTAACACTACGTCAGTTTATAAAAATGTCATATTTTAATGTAAATAGTGGCAGTTTTATTAAACGCAATTTAAAAAATGTCGTATTTCATACAAATTTTTGCGGTCTTTAAATTTTTGCCTAGACTTCAAAAAATATCTGGCTCCACCACTGGAAGTGATGAAACACACTTTTCATTATCACACGGTGCTTCCGCTTATGGTCCCTCACTGCCCAAGTAAAACCACAAATATTGAAGGCTACACAATTATAGAGGGATCTTGGGTGTTTGTTAATGTCTGTGCTATTCATACAGACCCTTCTGATTGGGAGAATCCACTAGAATTTGATGTTATAAGGTTCTTGGATGGGAAATGGGATTACAGTGGGACAACATGGGGTTGTTGATTGGCTAGCTAGTGACCTAGTGACTCCAAAAGAGATGAAGGTATAGACATTTTGAGAGACAAACAAGCACTCCAACATCTTACTGGGACAACAAAGAAAACAAAAATGGAGCTTTCATTGGTGACTTAAACAAGCATAAGGTATTTTCTCAGTCATAAAGCAATTTACACTCAATTATTATAGGTTAAAACTCTTTCTAACCACATTGGCATAATAAAAAAAACTCACTGGTGAACATTTAGAAAGAAAAATAATAAATAGTAATATATATTTGATACATAACCAATACAAACAATATATTTAAAGTATATTATTTTAGAAACTAGACAATATTTCTTCTACACTAGCCATACACGTCAATTATCAAAAACATAAATCATGAACATATAAACTATAATGAATGCATAGAAAAAGAGAGAAACGTAAACACAATAAATTGAAAGTTAAAAGGTAGCATAAAAAATGTCCATTGTTTAAGTTTCGGCATCTCATCATGAGCATTCAAAAGAGGAAACTCTATTTGTTTACTTTTTTTTTATAAGCAACTTCATTAATTGGAGATTAAGGAAATCTTAAACCAAAGAATTACAATCAACAGATAAAAGTTACACTTACAAAAAGTCGAGCGGATTCTTAAACCACTCGTATAAACTACACCTCTTATTTTTCTTTTGACCAAGAATCAACCAGTTCCACGAGGTAATTTTAATATCAACAACAATATCATCTACGTTACAAAACGCATCTTCAAACAAAATTCAATTTCGAATCCTCCAAACGTTCCAACAAGTAATTAACCATATGGCAAACGAGCTTCCGGTACTTCTACTGTCGTGAACTTTCGCGAACCAATCCAAAGCATGGAGTCTACAGTTAGGTTCCGATATTTGTTTACTTGCGACTCAGATGTCATATTTGATTGTAGGAACTAGTTATATGCATATGCGAGTTTGGCTTGCTCATAAATTCAGCCATTGTGTAGTTTATCTGTATAAGAGGTTTGGATTTTCTACTCATTGTTTTAAACTATTAATTAAGAATTTAGAGTGATTCGGTTCTAACAAGGTTATTTGTGTGTATGTTAGTTCTAGTGGCTCTCAATATCGGGTGTGTGTAGACAGCATGGTGCATGAACATGCTGGCGTTGTATGATTTTTGCAATTAAGCATATTGTCTAGAGGTGTTGTGTTGCACTTTTTTTTATAATTTTCTAGTAGCCTCGGATGGATAAGTTTTGGGTCTCCACCGTGATTAATTCTTGTATATTGAAATAATTGCAATTAAATTTTTAATTGACACAAATTGTTAGACCATGTATTTTTTTTGTTACATGTTCTGTGTTAATATTTCTGTTTTAGAAAAATTGATGTGTTATCTTTGTAGAAATATTGAGTTACAAGATCATTATGTTTTTGCTGATAAAAAAACAAGGGTATTTAATAGCCTTTTTCTAAAAAGCGCTATTAAAGATAGATGTCAAAACTAGGCTATGATGGCCTATATATGAAAAATGCCATTATACTCTTTTACTTTTAATAGCTCTTAACATTGCTATCTAAGCCATCCAACCTATAATACCTTGAAATTTAATAGCACTTAAATGTAGAGATGCTCATGGACAGTTAATTTTCATAATCAATCCATAACCATAAATAATCCATATGTTATAACCGGTTATTAAAACCAATTGTCATAGCCGGCTTTCATTCTTGTCAACTACTTAGAGATCAAGCTTATCATTTCATGCTTACTTAGAGCAACACTACTTAAACCAATTTATAGGGTTAGTCTATCATCATGCTTATGCTTTTGCAGGGTTGAAGGGTTGGTAATAGCATGACATGTTTGTATGGAATTTGAAGCAACTTGTTAATGTCATGGTTTGATTCGATGGTGTGTTTAAATTAGCTAGGAATTAGCTATAAATTAGTCAGGAATTAACTACATATATATTATTACTAATAGGGTTGGTGTGTTTAAATTAGCTAGGGATTACCTGTAAATTAGCTAGGAATTAGCTACAGATTATTACTAATAGGATGGTGTGTTTAGATTAGTTAGGGATTAGCTAGGAAATAGCTACAAACACTACAAGAAAAAAGAAGATTTACGACACTTGAGTTGCGACAGTTATCTCAAAACCGTCGTTATTCCTGGATTGCGACGGTTGTCACGACAGTTAGGGTCAACTGTCGCATATTTTTTGCGACAGTTATCACAAAACCGTCCTTATTCCTGGACTGCGACGGTTGTCACGACTGTTAGAGACTGGACTGCGACGGTTGTCACCACAGTTATCACAAAACCGTCCTGATTATGTTTTCTACTTAACTTTTTTTTTTATAAAATAATTTTTTTGATTGAGCAAAAAGGAAAATTTGTTCCTCCCAATTCATAAAAAAAAAATTCTTATCGACTCCTCAACTGGAAATTGAATTTACTTTAATATATTATAAATATTTTTTTATATAATTGTTTTGATAAATACATTATTATATATATATATATATATATATATATATATATATATATATATTTCACTTTTTTTAAATATGATTTAAATGATAAAATGTTTTGAATATTTTTCTCAAAATTTTACTTAACAATTTTTTTAAAAAATCCATTATTTTAAATAAATATCAAATAAATTAAATTTATATTAAATTATTATAAAATTATGAAAATTATTATTTTAAATTTAATAATTTACAAAACATTACCCAAAAACGTTTAGGTGAAACAATAACTTCACCAAAATCATGCACCTTGTATATCCATTTCTCTAGAAAACCTCTTGCAAAGCACCCCCTTTAGTCGGGGATACTTCACCCAACATACACTGCCATGATATGTCGTCACAAATTTACGACAAAGGTATCCCAATGTCCTCTGCTCCTGTCGTCATTCTCTCTCCTCCCGATACCAACCAAGATTTTTTCGCACTCCACCGGAGAACCCATTGCTTAACTCTTCCAACATTGATGTTCCTCATTGTACTGTTAATCAGACAGTCGATGTTGATGTGGAGTCTCAGGTGTTCGTTGATTTGCCTGGATTTTCCGAATTAGGGTTTCTGGAGAACTCACAATGTGTTGATGGAGATGAACTGGCTGAGATACGTTCTAATGAATTTAGGGTTATGGAAAGGGAAATTTCTGAATTATGTCCAGCTGTGAAAAACACATCATTGAATTTTTGTGATTTTTTTGATTTGGGGATTAAGGTTTTATTCAATTTAAAATCTGTCAGAGTTGGTGGGGTTGGCAGTGGGGCTGAGAATGCTGGAATTGTTTGTATCTCAGTCTGCTGGAGTGGTATCAGACTGGTGGAAGATGTGGTTGGAGGAGGTTAGCTTTGTAGTCTGAGTTGGGTGGTTGTTGATCTTCATAACTGTTCCAGCTTGCATTATTATCGATGGATTGGCTGATTAAGTACATGTAACTTCGGATTCGTTCCTAGCAGGAAGTCCGGGGAATTGGCTTGAGAGCGCTATGTTGGTGATCGTCCCGAGTCATTGTAGCAGTAATATATAGGTGTTTGGCTGCGGTGTTGGTTCTGGTGAATTCTCGTTCTTTATGGGTTTGAGAGGATGTAGGATTAATAGAGGAGTAAAGAGATAGATATTTTCATGGTTGGTTAGGGAGTGGTGTCCCTTTATCTGAAGAGCGTTGAGTTATTTTTAGCAACTGTCGGTGGTAGTCAGTGGCTTTATTCAAGTCGTAGCAACCATCATTGTTGGAGTTGGCAATCTGCTTGGTGAGTTAATTGGATAGTCTTGGAAATGCATTGTCTGTCAAAAGTGGAATATTGTGTTTGGAGCAGCTTTGGCATTTTTGTTTGGATTGTGTAAGATCCAGATTCAAGGTCCTTCTATGTCTGTCAAGGTCAAGCCGTACTTACTCTTATTTTGGTCTCAGGAGGTGCAGTTTGGTGGTGGGTTAGTTTTGCATTCTGGTGTCGGTTTGGTCGTTGGGATCTTAATTAGGATCTGGTGTCAGTCAGCGATACATTCTGTCACATTCCTTCAGCAGTACTGAGTAGAGGATTTGATATTTTTACATTTGGAAGAGGACCTTGAGGTCTCGTGGTCTTGGTTGAGAGCTTCGCGTAAGTAAGGTGTGATTTTATTAGGATTAGAGGAGTTTGCTGGAGGTCTAGATGTTTTTCACAGAATGCTGGCCGATTAAGCGGAGACTTTCAGTGTTTTAGCAGTAGTCCTCCAAGCGAGGGTGGAAGGTTGTGTCCCTTCAGTCGTGAAGTAAATCTTTTTTGGGTGCTATTCTGAATTTGGATTGCGAATCGAATGAGGTTTATGGTTTCAGTGGTGGCAGTAGTCTCTTGCCCTCAGACTGGTTTCTGGAGCTGTTTCCTTGATGCATTCAATTTCTGGTTGGATTTCTCAAACTGATTTCATTTCGTAGGTGTGGTGTGTGGTACATTGTAAGGATAAACGCATGTTATCAGGCGGCGTGGCTTAATGGTAGAAAGTGGTTTGGAGCTCCATCTGTTCTTCCAAAAGTCAGAGACTATTTTGAAATTGATGGAAAGGCAACTACAAGTCTCTCAGCTGTAGTTTAGATCCAACAGCATGCCATCCTAGGATTTTCCTTGAAAATTCAGGTGCAACAGTTTATATCGCCATTGTCTTTGTGGCTCGATGATCCAAGTGCCTTCGAGTAGTACCATTTTGGGTGTGTGTTCCATGTTTTATCTCGTTGCTAGTCTCGGTTGTTGGTGGTTCGAAGAGGCCATTGTGCTTTTGCCTATAGTTTGTTGAGTGTATGATGGTTTGAATATAGAGGATTTTCTTGATGTGTGATTACTTGTTAGTGAAAGATGCTTACAAAACAATCTCTCTTTGGAGAGGTTTGGAAGGTGGCTGCCGTTCTTCTTATGAGTTATGTTTTATGATAGCTTACCAACAGGGCTAGGGAGGGGTGCATAGTATGCATATAGAACATCCCGTTAGCTTGGAATAATTGGTCTTGGAAGTTCAAAATTTCCTTTATAGATCAGTGTTTATTTTGTCCAAGTGTTGGTGAATTGATTGCCTCCAAGGTGTTGCGCTGGTACAATCTGGTTATTGGATTCCGTATTCCGGTTTTGCAGGGATTCTAGAGATTCGAGCATCGGCGGGGTATGAGGTTGGAAAGTGGTCGTTGGATTTGATGTTCATTGGCAGTAGGAATTGTTGTCTCAGTTTCCTATTACTTCCCAATGATTTGGGTGTTGTGAATGGAATGATCTGATGTATGTTTGGTTTTACTATAGTTGATTTTGAATGAATCTGTTATTTGTAAAGTTGGTTTTGGTTTAAATTAAGTAGAAAGTAAATTAATTTTTTGTTTGAATATATTTTTAAAGTAAAATTGAATTGAACAATATATTTCAGATTAAAAATCAATTAGGGAGGTAAAAAAAATTTCAAATTCTAGTTAGAAGTTTGAATCGGTAATTTAGGTAAATGAATTGTAGAGGTGTAGAATTGATTTTAGATGTTTTTGAATTGGATTGATTTTGGTTCTACAATTGTGTCTAATTTAAAACATATCAGATCAACTTTATGATTCTAGAATTGATTATAGAATTAACTTGACTATTTTACCATTTTTTAATCCATTATATGATATAGAGTAGAATTATGAGTAGTTTAAGTTAGGATAATAATTTAGTAAGTCATTTATATTATTAACTATAAGTATTGTTATTGGGCTCTTAGTAGTATTTGGGCTTTTAGATTTATTATCCATTAAGAGTATTATATATTGTAGTCTCATAGAGACATTGGAAATCAATCAATGAAATCAAAATGTTATCTTTATCTTTTATTATCTTTTAGTTTCATCTCTCTTAGTTTTATTTGTCAATTTAAAGTTTTTATTAGTTTGTTAGGGTTCTATTTTTTGCATCCTAATGTAGCGAGCGATTTTGGACGCGGTTCTTAAGCGCTGGTCGCTCTCTGCGGTTTGAGCTTTGACTACAGGTCGATTCATTTTTTATCCTATTGTGAGCTGAATAAGGAAGGGAAATAGATGTCTCCAATTAATCCTGCTTTGCATACTGAGTTTAAACAACGGTCTGTTAGGTTACGAATGCTATCAATGTGGGGGGGCCTTTGTACTGGTTATTTGTATTTTCGCCAATACGGTTCTCTTTCTTTTTATCTAGGCAAAGGGTTTCTGGCGGGGAACAAGGATTAGGATGTTAGGACTGATGCTTTTGAATTACTGCTTTTAACTGATGGAGATATGGGATTTGGGTTTTTTGTTGATTGCGCTCGCTAAGATCTTTTCCTTCGATCTTATGCCTACGTATTCCCGTTTACCGAAACAGGGAAATCAGAGCGTTCGTAGTTCCTCCTATTCTATGGGAGGAAATGGTTGTTTTGGTGTCTTGTTCAAAGCCCAAGACGTGAAGCGAAAGGTGGTTTGTATCTTGTTCAAAGCCCAAGATGTGAAGCTGAAAGGTCTATTTGTGTCTTGTTCAAAGCCCAAGACGTGAAGCTGAAAGACCTCGACTTTAGAGAGAATTTGTCATCTCTAAAGAGGGGGAAGGAGAATTACTTTAACTGGGATACGCGGATCCGAGCAATGCCATAATTTCCGAAGAAAGGGTTTTAACCTGAAGAAGAAGACTTTAACTCAGTGTAGAGCAATGCCATCTTTCCTTAGGAATTTCTCATGCTAAAAGAGGGACAGTGGCGTGGATATAGATGATCCAGAGGCTTGCCGCTTACAGCGATTAGATGAAAGGAAAGGAGTTGTTGATGTTTGTGTACTGTGAACGAGGCACAGCTTTGATGCTAAAAGGTAGATTGGATCAACCAGTGGTTTTCTTATACAAACCCTAAGAGGAGGCTAATTTCCGCTAGGAAAATCATTATACAAAGCCTAAGAGGAGGCTATTTTGTGTCTCGTACAAAGCCCGAGAGAGAGGCTAAAAGATTTTGACCCGACGATGGAGTCTTTTGGTATCTCGTATAAAGCCCGAGATGGAGGCTATTGTTTGTTTGACTCTACGAGGGAGTCTTTGTGTCTCGTACGAAGCCCGAGATAGAGGCTAAAAGTTTGACTCAACAAGAGAGTGTTTTTGTATCTCGTACGAAGCCCGAGATGGAGGCTAAAGGTTTGTTTCAGTTGAGTGACAGATTCAAAATACTGATTTTAAAAGAGAAAATCAGTTCTTATATGAGCAACACTGTACTTAGGGATTTGATTTGAGGATCAGGGATATTACCTTCGCTTTGAGGAAACGGGAAATCCAAAGGGTATTGAGACTGTCCGAGTCAGCGGGTTTCCTTCCTATTTAACGAAGGGGGTCACTTGAGAATGTCTTTGAGACTCAAGGAAGTTAGACTGTCCAAGTCTAGAGTTTTTTTTTTCTTTTGTACTATGCTTTGAGAAACAGTAGTAGACTCTATGAAAGGACTGTTCTATGAGGATGACTAGGTTCTGTTCCTATACCTCTAGGAGGTCGTCGGGACAATTTGTACGAAGCCCAAGAGGAGGCTGGAAACTTTTAAGAAGCCGACGGGTCCTTGTACTAAGCCCAAGAGGAGGCTATCATTCCCGAAGGAAGAGATCGTTATACGAAGCCTAAGAGGAGGCTGTGAATACTTCTAAGAAGCCGTAGTGTCCTTGAATAATGCCCAAGAGGAGGCCGATGCTTTTAAGAAGCCTGTGGGTCTATCATCTCCTTTCCATTAGGAGAGATAACTCTTTTAAAGATAAAAACCACTGGTAAACGTGCGAGGTTTACTATCCAGTGACTCCTAGCTTTTAAAGAGGGTTCCTTAGTTAAGGTCCAAGATTATGACCGTAGTGGGTACCCAAACCCCGAGACATTCAAGGCAAGCTATTCACAAGGAATAGATCAAGTCAGGAAAGTTCGAGAATTTGGAAGAAACTCAAAGATGCCATTCACGGAGAATACATTCATCTTGGGGAGTAGAGCTTCTTGACGATTCCTAAGGAGGACAGCCGAAGAGAAGACTGTATCTGGTGCTCCTATTGGGGATCTAGGCGTCTATTTCTACGAATAAATGAAACGGCGTCACCTAGTTCTAGACGTAGTTGTCGGGGAAACTCGAAATATCTATACTATTATTACACAGTAGATATGAGTTTATGAAAGGAGACTTACAGTGAGCAGCCCCACAATACAGTTTATAATATGAAAGCAGTAAATGAAAGCGATAACCACTTACTCGGTTGTAGTGCTTCCATGTTGTTTGGTTAGTTGTTCAACAAAGAAAGATTGAAAACAACAGTATATTCAAAATCAAAGGAGAAAGTGCTTTGAAAAAGAAAGATTTGGGGCTTACAGCTCAAGGAGAGGCCCAGGGTTTTATCAGTGAGCACACTGTTGAATTTATACAGAGGGACTTATACAAGTGACTGGGGCCCAAAAAGGTTTTCTGTACAAAGGGATGGGTCTTACACTCTCTCAAGAGGCCCGAAAAAGGTTTAAAGAAAAAAGAGTGGGGCTTATAACACGAGGGTAGGCCCAAATGATTTTTTCGTTTAAAAATGGCGATCGCGCCGAGGTTTTCTTTTAACGCAGAGGGACATATGCAATAAGTGAGGCCCAAAATATTTTGGTTAAAAGGGGGATTGGGTCTTACACTCTAATAGAGGCCCAAAGTGTTTTGAATGGGTCTTATAGCTCAAGGAGAGGCCCAGATGATTTTTATTTTTAAACGGGCGACGATCGCGCCGTTTACTTGTACAGAGGGACTTATACAATGAGTGAGGCCCAAAAAAGTTTTTGTACAAGGGGGGATGGGTCTTACACTCTCTCAAGAGGCCCAAAAAAAGTTTTGAAAGTGATTTATGAGGGTTGAATAAATCCAAAACCCTAATTTGTTTTCAAAATGTATTTAATTGAATAAAAATTCAATTAAAATGATCAAAAATTATTTAACACATGGAAAACAAATTGTGATCTTGGATTAATGCTTCAAAAATTAAGTATTGACCTACAAAATAATTAGAAAGCATTAAAAGTTGCAAAATCAATGTAGAAAAAATATTTAAAATGTCAAAAACAATTAAAATATTAATTCTTTGCAAAAATATCAATTATATGAAATAAATAATATTTTTGGGATTTTTTGTGAAAATAAAATATTTTAACATTTTTGTGAATTATTAAAAAAAGAATCAACTCAAAATCATTAAAACTCAGAGAGAAATTAATTTTTGAATCAATTAAACAAAATCATAAAATTCAAATATTTGAATTTCTAAAAATGGCGCCAAGAACAAGCTGAAGAACACGCGCGTGTTCTTGGTTTCTCAGATTTGCATTTTCTATCCAATCTCCATGAATACGTAATCATATCATGTAATCCACATATCATTATGCTCGCCTCAACCTCACGATCATGTCTATGTACTTTAATTTCATTTAAATTAAACATACAACAAGAAATCACGAAGAGACCTCAAGAACCCTAATTTCTGCATGAAGGCTAGGATTTTTGATACACGATTCAAACAATGCAATTAATTGAGGGAAAACATTCCATGCATGATTATGAACATATGGCCAAATTATTGTGCGAGGAAATATGCATAGATTGAGAGATACCAAGTATGTGCTTACCTCCAAGTCGTGACAGCAAGTTCAAAGTGATTTTTGATTTGGAGATGTTACAGATGAGTGGTGATGATCTAAACAGCTTCCCTACACCCTATGGATTGTGTTTGGATGGTTGGACTTGATTGAAATTGGCTGGATCATTTTGTGGTACCTCAGCTGCACTTCGGTTAAAACCTTGAGCAACCAGCTGATGATTTTGTGAAATTGATGTTTCAGAAGTAATCTAAGTGTTTGATCAGCTCATATGTGATGTATGTGAGGTGTGTGAGTGATTGGTTTGATTGGAATTGCTCTAAAACTCAAAACCCGATAATGACTTGCCTTAGAAGGAAAAATTGGAGTGAAAGAAGAGATTTTGAGGAAAGCATCTGTTAGATGGCTTTGGTGTACTCAAACTGACCACAATTGAGCTCTATTTATAGTAGAGCAAGTTTGTTTTGCAAGGAATAGTGCATGGCAGCTGGTAAGTAGGTTTGGCCAATGTTGGCAAATGAAAATCCAAGTATCCTCTAGCCATTGACTAGAGGTTAGGGCACAGAGCTTTGGTCCCCTTGGTCTTGGATAAGTCTTGACTGATTTGAGATGAGAATGGCTCAGTCCATGCCACCTTGATGGTTCCATTGAATGCCTCATTCCAAATTTGAAGTCTTGTCCCTATTTTGGCCATTCTAGGTTCAACATGCTATTTCTTGTTCCATGGACTTTGGAGGCTTGGCTCAGTGATTGTCCCCTTTAGATTCAATCCTCTGAGGTGTCCAAGTGGATAGGAGCAATTGAATTTGGCTGATTTTGGCAAATCGACCAAAGTTGCAAATTCTGCCTTGCCTTGACAGATTTCAGCAAGGCAACTTGGCAATGTTGTATCTCATGGTGTAGGTTGAATTTGGCAATGTTCTTGGCCATTTTGGAAAGCTCTTACATGATACAACAACTGTTTAAACAAGTTTTGTTTTGATCTCTTTTGATTCCAAGTGAAAAATCCCCCTACATTTGGCAAAAAGTGATGCAGAATCTGACTTAGTGAAAATTTCACTAAGTGTTGGAAAAAGTGACATTTTCACTTTTCAGCCACTTTGATCACTCCATAACTCAAAATCCTTAATGAATTGAAATGACTTGTAGTTGAAGTTTTTGTAGGTGATAATGAGGGCTACAAATCCATCTTTGGATGAGAAAAAATGGCCTTGTGTTTAGGAGTTATGGTCCTCCAAAGTTGGTACCTTTGCCACTTTATTTTTAACTTAGAAAAATTTCTAAGTTTTATGGTTACCCCTTTTACAAGTTATCTCACTTTTCTTGATTTTTCTTGATGAATGAAGATTCAAATCATACATTAACATCATTTTAGGGTTAAAAATCCATTTTGGTGAAAAATCTCAAAAAGTCAAAGTTGACTTTTGTGCATAGTTGACTTTTTATCAGATGAATTCCAAACTGTGCAATTCTTCAGGAAATCATGTCCTTGACCTAAATCAAACTTGATGGACATGTTCCATGGGTGTCATAGGGTATATTCAATCATGTATTAGGGTTTAGGAGCATGTCATGGTCAAAAGTCAAAGTTACAGTTGACTTTTCTCTTAAAACCCTAATTGTGGTGCAGATGAAATTGAGACTTGTTGCTCAAACTTCTTGGATTAACCCATTGTCCCAAATGGATCAATATGGTATATTAGAGACCCTCAAATCATGTCTTGAGGTCTTGGCTCATGGTTTGTCCCAAAAGTCAACTTAGGGGTGAATTAGGTCAAGAAACCCTAATTCCTGATTTTTGATGAATGCATCCCCTGAGGCAAAATTGACTTGATGCATGGGTTCATGAGGTTCCATGAAGTATATTAGGTCATGTTTTGGATCATTGCCTTGTGCCCAGATGAAAATTTCCATCTGGAGGCCCTGGTCGACCAAAACCCTAATTTGGTGACACTGTCGATCTTGAGACTTGATCCACCTAGAAGGGAGCAGCCTTGTGCTTAATCCTTGAAGTGGGAGTCCTTTTTGATCCATTGTGGATATTTAAGAGATTAGACAAGTTGAAGATCATGTTATTTCTTGATTGATCCTTTGTCTAAGCACTCAGAGAGGGCTTGAAACCCTAATTTTGATTGAATTGGATGCTCACCCATCTTTGGGGAGACTGATGAAGCATGATGGTTCATCCATATTGTGATGATGATTTTCACAATGATGGGAAATCTAAGTGGTCAAAATTTGGGGTATTACACCTAACAATTGGTGTTTTCATTTTCGATCTCACTTCCGCTTGACCTCATGACAATAGTATTGTTTGATGGAGAAGATGAAGCATATTGGTGGATTCTTTGTTTTGAGAGATTTTTCAAAGAGCATGGAACCCATGAGTCATTGAAGGTGTTGAAAGCTGTTGGAGCTTTGAGAGGTTCTGCTCTCAAATGGTGGATATGGTGGTCTCGTATTCATCGCCGATATAGTTGGGATACATTTACGACATCTTTGTTATGGAGATTTAAACCGGAATGGAGAGAAATTTTACCAATACAAGAAGAGGAGGAGCCAGATCTAGAAGAGGAAATAGAACCCACTTGTGATGATTTTGTGGAGCATGCAATAGCAAAAACAAAGAGCGACAAAAACCCTAAAATACCTCAAAAAAAGAAGCAGCAACGAGAAGAAAAACTGGAAAATCCTAAAATCCTTCCAAAGAAGAAGACCAACACTACATCACTCTCTTCTTCTTATACTATGAAACCCATGACATAAGCTTATTTTCATGAAGATTTTCATCCTTCACTCTCCACCAATGTTTTCACTGCCGCAAAACCTATTAGCCTAACTACCACTAAAAACAACCGCTCAGTCACCATCTCCGCCGCCGCCAACGACAACTCTCAGTCACTAGATTCCCTCACCGATAACATCAAAGACAAAGCCCGCCATCACCCTACCGCCGCCAACAACTTCACCGCCAAATACGTCCCATTCGGTACCGGTTTTGATTCCGATGAATCTCACTCACTCGACGAAATCGTTTACCGTAGCAAATTCGGTGGTCTCCTCGATGTCCATCACGACATGGAAGCTCTCGCGAAGTTCGATGGCGCGTACTGGCGCAACCTCTTCGACTCGCGCGTGGGGAAAACCACGTGGCCTTATGGTTCTGGTGTGTGGAGTAAGAAAGAGTGGGTTCTACCTGAGATCAACGTTGATGACATCGTGAGCGCTTTCTAAGGTAACTTTAACCTTTTCTAGGCTGAACGTTTTGGCAAACAGTTTGTAGGCATGAACGACCTTTGGGTTAAACACTGTGGTATAAGCCATACTGGGAGTTTCAAGGATCTCGGAATGACGGTGCTAGTTAGTCAGGTGAATCGTCTCCGGAAAATGAACCGTCCGCTCGTCGGAGTTGATTGTGCTTCCACCGGTGACACCTCAGCTGCACTCTTAGCTTACTGCACTGCGGCTGGAATTCCTTCCATTGTGTTCCTTCTGACGAACAAAATCTCCACGGCGCAGTTGATTTAACCGGTTTCAAATGGTGCATTGGTTCTCAGCATTGCCTATTTATTTGGCAAATTCGCTCAATAGTTTGAGAATTGAAGGACAGAAAACAGCTGCTGTTGAGATATTGCAGCAGTTTGACTGGCAGGTACCTGATTGGGTGGTTGTTCCTGGCGGAAATTTGGGGAACATTTATGCATTTTACAAAGGTTTCGAAATGTGTAAAGATTTGGGTCTTGTTGATACGATTCCAAGGCTTGTTTGTGCTCAAGCTGCAAATGCAAATCCTTTGTATTTGTATTATAAAAATGGGTGGAAAGAATTTAAAGCGATCAAAGCCGAAACAGCATTTGCTTCCGAATCTACGTTGGTGAAAAGGTTTTGTTTGGATGAACAAGTGAAAGGTAAATTCAAGGAAAATATCTTCTTCATTACATTTTCAAAAACACCAAAGCCGAATGCTATAGTGAAGAAACTGTTTTAGCACACTGGCTACCAAGTTCTCGATTTTCAAAGCGACGAAGACATGTTTAACCAATTGGAACAATTGATGAAACAAATTGTTAAAAATGGTCTGATATTGTTGGTCTTAGACGATGTTTGGCTAGGATCAGAATCACTTGTTTACAATTTTGTTTTTGAGATTCCAAACTACAAGATTTTAGTGACATCAAGATTTGCAATTGGAAGATTCGGACATTCATTCGTATTGAAACCTTTTTCGGAAGCAAATGCTATAAACCTGTTTAAGCATTCAGCTTCCTTAACTAAAAGCAACTCAGATATTCCTGATGATGTTGTGAAAGAGATAGTAAAAGGTTGTAGTGGTTCTCCCTTAGCGTTTCGAGTGAGTGGAAGATCATTGAGTAATGAACAGCAGATAGTTTGGCTTAACAGGGCTAGGGAATTATCAGCTGGTGGTACGATTCTCGATTCTAACATCGACGTACTTTCGTGTCTCCAAAAGAGCTTAGATGTTTTGGATCCAAAGTCCATGGAGTGTTTTCGGGACTTAGGCTTATATCCTGAAGATCAGAGGATCCCTGTCGCTGCCCTTGTTGATATGTGGGCCGAACTAAGGAATGATGATGATGCAACTGCAATAGAGCGAATCTATAAACTGGTTAACCTCAACTTAGCTGATATTATTGTCACAAGAAGAGTTGCAAGTGTTGGTGGAGGTGATTTCTACATGGCTGGAAAGTTTGATGTTGAGGTTGTGATTATTCTATTTAAGCAATGGGATCCGGGCGTAGCTTTAGAACCTTGAGGACAAGGTTCAAGTGAACCCGGCGGCAATGATAGAGAGTAGAATTATGAGTAGTTTAAGTTAGGATAATAATTTAGTAAGTCATTTATATTATTAACTATGAGTATTGTTATTGGGCTCTTAGTAGTATTTGGGCTTTTAGATTTATTATCCATTAAGAGTATTATATATTGTAGTCTCATAGAGACATTAGAAATCAATCAATGAAATCAAAATGTTATCTTTATCTTTTATTATCTTTTAGTTTCATCTCTCTTAGTTTTATTTGTCAATTTAAAGTTTTTATTAGTTTGTTAGGGTTCTATTTTTTGCATCCTAACATTATGCACACTATATTCCGTTTTTTAATTTGTTTGTTTCCCCCTTTCTCTTCCTCTAGTGTTTCGCAGTTTAAAGGAGACTTTTGACGAGGCTAACGAGAGAGAAGATGCCAAGGCAATTGTTGTTACAGGTATGGAAAGTGCTTCTGAAATTAACAGTTTATTGTGAATGGAATGTCGAAAATTGCATTTCTCTCTGTAAACAACTTGATCTCGCATCAGGAATGGATCTACAACAATAACACTTCAAAGCCAACTCAACACGTCTTTCATTTCGAGAGAATGGTTGACAGGGATAATGTTTGCTACGGGTTTTAAAAAGTAGAAATATAGGTTGAATTTCCAAACTTGATGGAAACGAGGTTTGTATGATCGTGATTCTCACTATCTATTGAAAATATTGAGTACACCATAAACAACTACCTTAAAGTTCCATAAAAAACAAACATCACCTCATCGTCGCCCTAGTCTTCTTCCACTCACTGACAACACTCATTTCCTCCCTAAACGGTACTCACACCATAACAACAACTTACAACCATCTCTGATGAAAGATGAAAAATAATTTGATTGTTATTCATGAAAAAAATTAATAAGAAAGCACATTAAATGCAACTTTTATTTATTTTTATTTTTAAAAATATATAATTTTATTCACCTCTCAAACCACATCAACATATCATTTCTGACAATTATTTGACATTGAGTTTGTGCAAACTTGCTTGTTGCGTGAGCTGCAGCTGTTTCGTGTACGATGTTGTTTCCATGTCGTGCTATAGAAACGAGCTGCTTCTGTCTGATGTCATTGTGGTTGTTCGAGTCTTCTCTGATGTAAACTGAACCGCTTCTCATTCTGGCAACTCCCCTACTTCAACTCGGTGTCGTGGTGATTTTGTTCGGGCTTTAGTCCGTCTGAGTTCAACAGGTACAACATCTTTAAGTCGGTGTCGGTAACATTCAGTTTTTAAATATATTCAAATTTTGGTTCTTGGTTTTCTATTATGGTTTTGTCTCGATTGCATATTATATTTTCGATTTGATTATAATGATCTTATATTTGTTGCGCATGTCGTAATTATGTTGCTTGTTCTTTTGTCAACGGTTCGTTGATGCGTGTTTATGTCAGAGTTTGTTTACATGAAGGTACATATTGAGTTGCTGTATTTTCACTGTGTTAGTAACTTTACCTTGTTATGCTCAGCAACAACTTGATTTTGAAAATGGTTCTGTCTATTTTGTTCATGCTGCTTTGCTTACATGGCTTTCATAGTGATATTGTTGTGTTAATTATGTGAACAATCATGACATAATGTTGTTTTGGGTAATTCTTGCTGGACTCTCTTGTATTTTTTTTTTGGTTTATTTGTACATAATTGTTGTGTTGGGTTCACATGTATGTGCTGAATTATAGGCTTACATTGATTAAATGTTCAACTGCTCTCCCTTATTTTCACACTGTTAGTAAACTTTGAGTAGAAATGTAGAAAGCGCCTACAAGAATTTTTAGTGGAAAATGGAAATGAATTATCGTTTGGTCCTGTAAAATCTCAACAGGGATGATAATAGACATGACAATATCAACCAAAAGTTTTATCTGTGACAGAGAAGATGAATGCGAATTAAATAGAATGCATTTTTTTTGAAAATTTTCAATTTATTTTTAAAATGCATTTTCAAAGACTTCATAATACTTTCTCTAATGTTTACTTCAACTCATAAGTAAATAAGCCCTTAATTTTTTTCCTCTGCTTAATTGAAGATGGATACATAAAGTCTAATATAAGAGAAAAACAATTATTTGGTCCACTCTAAACATTCACTGCTAAGAAAGTTATACTTGATGGAGAACATTCCAATTAGGCCAGGGTTGAGAGAAACTATCTAAAAATATAGGTCAAATCATCACAAGATAATTTAATTTAATGGTGCATCACCAGATAGATATAGCCTACAGCAGAACATAGTGGCATCGTTTAACCTGTATATCTGACTCCACCTAGTGTACAACTACTTTTATTTTCTTGACAGGAAAGCGGAAAAATCTTAAAACTTGGTTACCTTTATTATTGTTTGTTACCTTAAAGTTCAGAGTAGTTTTGAGTGGTTATCATAATCTATACATATAAGTTCAGAGTAGTTTTGAGTAGTCTACCCTTTCAATACCCTAGTGGATAAAAATGTATTGTCACAAAATGCAGAAGCTTAAACAAGCTTTACGCTATGAATTTGATGATGTCCCTTAACATCATTGACAGCATTATCTCAAGTTTCTACATGGCTCATCTATAGGAATCAGTATGATGCACAATTCCAACTTAGTTCTACTTATATATTCCAGTTATATGTGTTATCCTATTTGCTTTGATTTGTATGAGAGAAAAATGTTGCAGGGGATCTCACTACAAGAAAATAATCATTTTGCTTTGCTTTGTTTACACATGAATAAATCATTTGAGTTTTGTGGCAGATGGTTCTCCCCATTGCTGTTGAAGATGTAAAGAGAGAGGTCAAGATATTGAAAGAACTTACAGGCCATGAAACGGGGTTCAGTTCTATAATGCCTTTGAGGATGATTCATATGTGTACATTCTTATGAAGTAAGTTAATTTCCCTCCTTCTCACATAAAAATGAATTGATTCTATCAGTTATTGCGACAATTGCTGATTATATCGAGTTAAGCTATGAGTTTGTATTATTTGCTGATAACGCTAAGAGGTACATTCTTACTCATAAGCTCATAATTGCATGGTGATCAAAGATCTTCTGGAATCATACCTCTTGCTTTGAAGGATACTTTTAGTATTACCCAAAAGGTATGAAAAATACTGGTCTGTTTGCTACATTTTTATTATAGGAATCATGTAATCTGATGTTTCTTCACACCAGACTCCAAACCGAGAGTTTCTTCTTCGAGTTTCGTACTTGGATATCTACAATGAGGTGTGCTTCTTTCTGATATGTAGCTTGTTTCTTGTGATGCTATGTTCATGTTGATGCTGTCTTCTACAAACATGAAAATAATTTTAAGTCGTTTTGTTCTTACGCTGTTATTCTCAAACCTGCCTTTTTGGTAGTTAATGACTTATTAAATCTTGCAGGACAAAACTTAAGAGTCTGAGAGGATGCTCAGGTACTGCTCATAAGGTTGAGGGATTTTGTGAAGCTGCTATGGATGCTATAGGCCGTGTAAAATGGGTTCCACCTCAAGTATTGCATTTAAAGTTTCCTTGCCTAATTATTTTGTTCATTTGCAATTTTTTGTTCGCATAGAGATGAGCCACTCATCATTTTTTGTGTTGCCTTTTGTTGATATATGTGAACTACTTAGGGAGAAAACAAAATCTCAGCAATGACTTCCAGTCGCTTTGATTGGTGTATATCACGATAGAGAACATGGGGTGTGCCAATTCCAGTTTTTTTTTATCACGTGCAGTCTAGATAACCACTTATGAATGAATAGACAATTAATCATATAAATTGTAAGTGAAAAAATAACAATGTCATTTTCCTTTATTTTTCTTAGTGATCAAGTTATGATTTTGTACTACCTCAATACCTTTTGTGTTTGATAGAATTACTTTTTCACTGTTCGTAAATATTAAACAAATATCATTGTCCCTATTTGAGTACATTCAATGGTAAATATTCCAAATTTGTTTTATTGCTTATGCTCTTTTAAATCATGTTGGTCCTAAGAAATCAGTACATCCTAATATTGATCTCTTACTTTTCTTTCTGAGACTGTCAGCTATTATAGTACAAAAGGGTGGTGATGCATGGTGGTACATGACAGTAGAAGAACTCCTCCCAGCTAAATATTGTGATAAAGCAGCAGAATATGAAAAAAGGACTGACACAATGAATGTGTGGTTTGATTCAGGTACAATAATATACCTGAGCTAATCCTGCTGGCATATAGTGTTAGTTACCTTATATAATTATTCTTAATTTCCAAAAGGGGTCATTGAAATTATTCTTAATTTCCCTATTGAAATTATTCTAATAAGTATTAATTTATTAATACTCCTGATTGAAATTATTCTGCGGGTTGGAACTTGAGCAAAATCGGGACATGTGTACTTCCCGCTCTTCAAGCTGAAGATCTTGTTAAATTTTTCCAGTAATGCTCTCAAGGACCTTTTTAGAGTTCTATATAGCAGGTTTGACTATTTATACTTCCTGCTCTTCAAGCTGATACCCTGCTCACACATAGCCTATGCATTGTGAATTTGGACATTTAGTTTGTTACACATAACCTATGCATTGAAGTTTAATTAAGTTGTATATTAACTACAGGTTGAGGATGTTGTTGAGATTGTGATTCTGGTGCTCAGAAAGAAACAGAGTTGCAAGCTTGTGATTCAAATAATGATAGTTCAATCAAGATATCAACTACCAGATAAACAGATCCTATCAAATGTATTTGATTCTTTATCTGCATGTAACTGTAATATGATAAGCTTCTAACATATAAAGTGAAATGGTGCTTGTATAAATGTAATGTGATATATATATGTTTAGTTGAATGAGGAATACTCATTCTGTCCATATTTCTACAAACAATTTTTTTTTTAATTTAAAAATAAATTACCTGCGGATTTACCTGTGGAAAGAAATATTCCTACGGATTTACCTGCGGATGCACCTGTGGAACAGAAAGTTGCGACGGTTGAAATCGTCGTAATCAACAATAAAAAGAAAAATTAAATGGAAATTACGACGGTTGGTAACCGTCGCAATATGCATATTACGTCAGTTCCCTACCGTCGTGAGAGATAACGAAGGTTGGTGTGACGGTTTTGACAACCGACGCGATACGGCCTCGCAACACACGATTCTACCACAGAGCTGGAACCGTCGTGACTTGCAAATTACGGCGGTTTTAACCGTCGTAACCTACCAAAATAACTGTCGCAATTTGCCAATTGTCTTGTAGTGAAATTAGCTACCATTTATGGGCTTAGATATGATATTAATATAAAAAAATTTAAAATTGAAACAATTGACACGTGGCAGTTGTGTCAGCATTTTTTGCCACGTTGACATTGCCACATGTCTGCCACATCATCAAAAAAATTCACATGGCATGCCACATCATCCTCCGTTTGTGGAAACTAACGGGATGAACTAAATTTAGGGACAGAAAACTTTAGGAGGATCAATGTTTGAAGGAAATATTTTGAGGGACCAAACCTCAAAGTTGGGATATTTATAGGGACCTTAAACATATTTAACCCTTTTTTTTTTATAAAAAAATTAACTAATTTGGTTTTTATTTTGGATATGGATGTCCAAATTATGGATTTGGTTAAAACCATATTAAAAATATATCCAAAATACGGATTTGGTTTAAACCATAGTAATAATTAACCGGTTTTTAATAACCGAATTTGGATAAGGATATGGATTATTTAAATAACCGGTTTATTTGAGCACCCCTAAATAGTGAGAGAGTGTTCTTACACCAGAAAACACATTTAATGGCGTTTTTCTGGACTTTAATAGTGCCTTTAACTGTAGGGGCTGCATTTTGTGTATTTCTTTCATAAGACGCCCTAAGTGAACAAGCGAGTCAGAGACGACAGCGGTACCGTAATCTTTACCCTCTTCGTATCCATTCATTTGGAGCTCAAATCTTTACCTTCGAAGTACGGTACTCTTCAATATCTTCATTCATTTTTTCTTGGTTTATGTTGTATATGATCAAATATTGATCATCTTCCTTCATTTTATTCCTACGGTAGCTTCGAAGTACGGTATTCTTCAACATCTTCATTCTTTTTTTCTTTGTTTATGTTGTATATACTCAACTCAGTATGAGAGTACATGTTTCATATGATTTAGTTTTATATTTGCATATGTATATGCTTAAGTTTTTGGATTAGATTTTATTGTGTCATTCACATTATTATACGTGTATAAGTTTCAGAAGTTGTTATGGACCGTAGTTGGATGAAAGCCACCGCTATCATGAGCGAACCAAGCACATTGATGTGAGGCTGCATTTTGTCATAGGGGTAATCGAGCGTGGAGAAGTCCAAGTGCTAAAGGTTTCGACAGATCATATTGTTGCTGATATGATCACCAAGACGTTGCCCAGTTGCAAGTTTTTCCACTGTATGCAGTTGATAAAACTACATGAAGAAAACTAGTCTGTTTCTTGAAATTAGAGTTAGATCCAAGGTGGAGATTTGTGGGATATTGGATCGAACTATAGTTAGCATGTCGTTGAAGTCTGCTCACATGCGGTTGTTGTAGACCTACATGCTGTAGTCGAATTGTGTTCTAGTATGTAGATGTCGAATTAGGCATTGTGTTAAGGATTCAATTGTTTAAGTTAGCTTGTACCCAAGTTAGCTTGTAATGGGTAATTGTTAAAAAGTCCATAAAGTTTAGTATGTTAGATTTATGATAAATAGCATACTAGTCTCTCATCATAAGTGTTGTCACTACTACGAAATACCCATTTAACAACGGTTGGGAATGACATATAATGACACGGGCGAGGGCGTTGTTATGTAGATTGTTGTTGTATATATGATACTTACAACGACAGCCTTGTTTGCGTTGTAATAAACAGGAAAACGCGCTAACTAACACAACGGTTTTACATTACACCGTTGTAATAAATATAATTGTCCTCGGTTCGATTCCCAGCAGCACAGTTTTGATATTTATTTTTTGCTGGACAGCGCGCCAGATATTATAACGGTTAGGAAATATAACCGTCTTTAAAGTTTCTTCAAAATTAACAAATATCATTCTGCTTTTATAATTAATCCCATTTTTTTACCTGTATTATTGTTCTCCATATCTCAGCACAGCAGAAAAATACAATTCACATTTTGTGATACAGTTTTCATAATAATATTAATCGTATCATATTCATAATATCACATATACCAGATTACAGTTTATCAGAACAAACAACCTACATAAATAAAATATCACATATACCATATTACAGTTTACACACATTACCTAACTTCACATAATTGTAACTTGGTGTATTGTTATCTTGTCTCTTGGTGTCTTGTGTCCTGGCTTGGTGTCTGGACTCAAAATACCTATGATTTCAAATAATTATACTTGTTAGTAAAAATATTTCTAAACTATAACATACAATTAATATATTATGAATAAATAATAAATTACGTACTTGTTAATTTTCCCATATGCCTTTTTCATGATCGAGTCGTATAGCATGCACGGCATCTCCATCAACTTCATCATATGAGGTAGGAACTTGGGTTGTGTAAGAAGGTGTGGACGGAATATCAAGACTTTCATCACTAAGAGGAATGTATTTTCCTTGGAGAACGATTGACCATTTCCCCGATTTGTCCGATGGATCGGAAACATAGAAAACTTATTTTGCTTGAGAAGCCATGGTGAATGGTTATGTATTAAAAGATGCCTTGCCAAGGTCGACCCGGGTGGATCCTAAGTCACCAATGTTTACACCATTGCTATTATTGGGAACCCACTTGCATTTAAATAATGCCACTTTGAAAATAACATAATCAATCTCCCAAATCTCATCAATGACACCATAAAATGCGGTAGTTGCCAATACCAAATTCTTATTATTCGAACTAGAGAAATACATTGATTCGGCTTCAACCATAACCCCACTATTTCGCATTGTACTACGATCATCCTTTGATTTTGTATAAAAGGTATAATGACCAATGTCGTATGCACTCCAGGTAATGACATAAAATTTTGGCCCGTACGACAACAATCTAAGTATCCCAGATGCACTAGGATCATTAGATACACTTTTATTAAACCAATCCATGAATCTATTGTTATGCTCTATCAACAACAACTTGTCATTCATTTGGGGATATTTTTTCTTCATAAGTCTTTTGTGAGTATCTATAAAAGGTTGAACCTCATCTATATTATTCAATATATAGAAATGTGATTGAATAACTACATCCCGAGCCATTGACCTAACATTTAGACCTTGAATACCTCTTCCGTCTGTGTCAGCATGACGAGACTTTGGAATTCCTATAGAATCTGCATCCGACAAATAGTTTGTACAAAACTCAACAGCTTCTTCTGTGATGTACCTTTCAACAATCGAAGCTTCCGGTCGGTGATGATTCTTCGTATATCCTTTAAAGATCTTCATATATCGCTCTATTGGATACATCCACCTTAAATAAACTGGACAACAAATTCTGATTTCTCTTACGAGATGAACAAGTAAGTGAACCATAATGTCAAAAAATGATGGCGGAAAATACATCTCCAATTGACACAAGATTATGGCAGCCTCATCTTCTAATTCAACCAATTTTTTGAAATCAAGAACTTTATTACATATGGCATTGAAGAATAAACACAGTCTTGTTATAGTTACTCTCTCATTTTTTGGAAGGATCCCACGGATAGCCACTGGTAGAAGTTGTTGCATCAATACATGACAATCACGAGATTTTAAACCAATTAACTTGAGATCTTTCATTGATACAAGTTTCTTGATGTTTGATGAGTAACCTTGCGGAACTTTAATACCTTGCAAACACTCGCAGAACATCTTCTTTTCCTTTTTAGATAGAGTGTGACATGCTGGAGGCAGATAAGTTCTTTTTCCTTTCTCTATTGGAGCCAACTGTATTCGTATACCCATCTTCTCCATATCAAGACGGGAAGTCTTACTATATTTAGTCTTGCCCGGAATGTTTAGAAGTGTGCCAATCAAACTATCACACACATTTTTCTCCACGTGCATCACATCAAGACAATGTCTAACATCAAGACTTGACCAATATGGAAGATCAAAGAAGATGGACGTCTTTTTCCATATATTTTTCGCAACTGCCCCTTTTTCTTTTCCTCTCTTCCCACCTTTTTCTTTTTCTCTATTCCCACCTTTTTCTTTTTCTCTCTTCCCAAGGACAACACTAATGTATTCCTGCCATTAATAAACTTCATCCCCGGTTAAATGTTTAGGAGCCTCACCAAATTCTTGCTCTCCATTAAAAGCCTTTCGCAATCTACGATAAGGATGGCCCGGTTTTAGAAATTTTCGATGCCCAAGGTAAACGGTCATTTTCCCAAACTCAAGTTTGTGATAACAAGTATCATCTTCACACATAGGACATGCTTTATGTCCTTTGACACTGTATCCCGCCAAGTTACCGTAAGCCGGAAAGTCGTTAATTGGGCAAAATAACATTGCACGCATATTAAACTTTTCCCCAGAATATGCATCATCAACTTCAATGCCTTCATCCCACAAGAGTCGTGAATCATCAATCAATGGACTAAGATAAACATCTATGTCGTTACCAGGTTGTCGTGGTCCAGAAATCATCATACTTAACAGTATATACTTGCGCTTCATGCACAACCAAGGAGAAAGGTTGTAAATAGTGAGAAGAAAAGGCCATGAAGTATGATTAGTGCTCATATTACCAAAGGGGTTCATTCCATCGGTGGCAAGCCCAAGCCTAAGATTTCTTGGCTCGACTCCAAAATTCAGAAACAACAAATCAATTTTCTTCCTTTGCAAAGAATCAGCTACATGGCGAATGTTTCCATCACGAATCCTTTCATCTGCATGCCATCTAAGATTCTTTGCGTCATTCGAATTAGCAAAAAGTCTCTTTAATCGTGAAAGTATTGGCAAGTACCATAACACTTTAGCAGGAGGATGCTTCCTACAAACATTGTCATAGTGATCATTGTCATCACCATTGCTAGCCTTCAGCTTGTAACGCGACACACCACATTTCGGACATTGAAACAAGTCTTCATACTCTTTCCGGTATAATATGCAATCATTAGGGCAAGCATGTATCTTGATATACTCCAGACCCAGTGGACACAATATCTTCTTGGCCTCATAGAAACGATCCGGCAATTTGTTATCTTCTGGTAACATTTGCTGTAGCAATTCAAGTAATTCCGTGAAACTTTTATCCGACCATCCATTTTTTGCCTTCAGATTAAACTACTTTAACACCGCCGACAATCGTGTGAACTCTGTGCATCCCTTATATAAAGGGGTGTCTTTATCACGACATAAATTATCATAAATATGAGCATTCATAAAAGAATATTCCCCAATATCACGGAACATATCCTCTAGGTGATCTTCCATATATTCATCTTCCTCCACTCTTTGACTTTGTGACGCCCGACTTTCCTTATTATCCACCTCACCATGCCACGTCCATATTATATAATTTTGACATATACCATCACAACAAAGGTGATTGTGTATTTCTTTCTTTGTACCCTTTTTTATATTAGCATAAATAACACAAGGACAATAAAAGATACCATCATTGCCGGGAAGATGTTTATCAGCGTATTCAAGGAATTCACAAACTCCGTTCTCATAAACCGGATCTAATCTATTGGCTTTCATCCAACTACGATCCATTACAACTTCTGAAATTTATACATGTATAATAATGTGAATAACACACCAAAATCTAATCCAAAAACTCAAGCATATGCATATACAATATGAACAAAGAAAAAATCAATGAAGATGTACTCTCATACTAAACATAAAGCATATGAAACATCTCACTCTAACTTGAGCATATACAATATGAACAAAGAAAAAAGGAATGAAGATGTTGAAGAGAACCTTACTTCAAAGCTGAAGAAGCAAATGAATGATGAAGACGGTCAATATTTGAGCATAAACCAAGAAAAAAGGAATGAAGATGTTGAAGAGTACCTTACTTCGAAGCTGAAGAAGCAAATGAAAGAAGACGGTCAATATTTGAGAATAAACCAAGAAAAAAGGAATGAAGATGTTGAAGAGTACCTTATTTGATCAATATTTGAGCTCTAAATGAATGGATACGAAGAGGGTAAATGTTATGGCGTCTCTGGCTCACTTGTTCAATTAGGGCGTCTTATGAAAGAAATACATAATAAGTTTTGTTTTAATTTACCAGTAAACCTTTTAATCTCGGTTGGAGAAACAAACCGTCGTGGAATCTTAAGTGACACACGCTAAATGGATCCTAAAAAAAGGAAAAAATGTGTTGCAGGGAATCGAAGCTTGTTACATTTCATTTATTACTACGGTTGTTCATCTTAACCGTTGTAAAATAATTTACAACTTATTTTTAAAATAATGGACTTAATTGTCACACGCTAAATGTACTCTAAAAAGTGGAAAAAATGTAGTTGCAGGGAATCAAAGCTTGATACATTTTATTTATTACTAAGGTGGTTTCATTCAACCGTCATTAAATGACTCAGATTTTACATGGGCGAGAGATTTTTAACCTATTACAACGGCATAAAAGGATGCGTTGTAAGTCTGACGTTGTTGTTTTAGCGTTTTAAAGTAGTGGGTGTGATAAATCCTAATTAGGGTGAGAGGGTTATTTATTATTCTTGAGTACTTATAATCTGTTTTATAGAGAAAGTAAAGAATTTTCCTTGTTTTTCCTTAATCTTAACCCTTGTGTGTTTTTTGATAATAAAGAAACCATTTATACTTTGTTTAAAAGTATCCTAATTCACAATACAATTCTTAACTTTGATGTATTAATGTATATGGAGACGCTGAAAGTCGGAAAGAAAAGCTGGGGTGCTGAGATTGTGGTGGTCACTTATTGCAAGGGAAAGAAAGATACCAATGCTTCAAATCGTTCATGTAAAATTTTATTAATTAATAGGGTCTTTATTGTGTCCATTGTTGGCTTACATCATTTAGCTATTTTACATTTTTACTTGTTATCTTTATGTTAATCTATGCAGTGATCTTTTTTTTTTCTTCCAGCAAAATGTCAAATTGCTCAAACTATGAGGAAATCAGCCATATCTTATGAAATTCAATGTGCACTATGGAAAATACGTAAGCTTAGTTAACTTTCCACCTTTTTCAATAATTAAAATTAGTATTCCCTTATGTTTCCTATCTATATTTCAAAGCTATAACACTTAATGTACACATTATATAAACCCAAGCACGAGGTAGAATTTTAAATTTAATTATTGACATAATTTGTAGATAATCTCGTCAATTCTATATACACGTTTCAACATTAGCAATGATCTTTCTTTATGGCATATAATAGTAATTTTAAATCCCTCACTAACATTTTGTGACATTAAAATTCATTACGAATATTAGTGTTCATGAAGTGATTTAATTTTAGTGTTTTAGTGAAGGAAAACTATTCTCTAAATTTAATTTTTTTAGTTGAGAAATATTGGAGCCACTTGTTTTTGAATGCTTTCATAATAGCCTAGCATTCCTTCAGCTAAGGCAAAACTTTTTAGATCCTATATCAGAATGCTTGCTAGTTTTTGCAACTAGCTTTTCTATTTATGTATAAACAACCCCTCTACGTTGTATTTTTGGTTGACATTAAACTGTGAGATGATGTGACCTAAATAAAATTATTGTGTGTGAAAAAGGTCATCGTTATACCAACAAAAAGAAAAAGTAGTCATTTAAAACTCAATCTTGGCATACGAATGAAAAAAAAAACTCATTCACTCTTGCATACCCGTTTACAAGAGTGATCTTGATTTTTCTCAATGAATTAATCTATAAAAAGTCAGTTACTACTCTTTCGGCGTGATGGTAGTTTATTGGGTTTTCTACTTGCTCAACGTGCTCATTTGGATCTCTCATTTTGTCATGTCTTTATGGCATTGGTGGCTTCTCCAACTACCTTGAAATTTTGCTATCGAGGATGCAAGCGGACAACATGTTCTTTTTCATCGCTAGAATAGGAACATTTTCATCGTATCTTTGACTTCTTCGAGGATGTTGTGTTGGTTAATGATGAGGACGATGAACCTCGTGAAAAGTATGGCTATTGCTATTCCCTCCAGGGTTAGGTGGAGGAGTTCTATGTTATTAATGTCGGTCTCGAAATAGAGACCTTGAGGCTTCTCCGTGTGGTGTTGATGTTTTATGGAGACCAATGGATTTAGGAATAGGTGCTTGATTTTCTGTTATGATTCAAATTGAAGAAAAGTCGTGTCATCAAAGTGAGTCATTAAAATGGTTAGAGAAAAGAGACACTTGTCACTTGATCCAACATTTAAGGGAATAAAGGTAACATTCATTCTATAAAAGGGAGCATTGATTTGAAACAAAGGCATGAAAGAAAATTGATGAAGTCTCTCCTCTTTCTTTTTGGTACTCTCTTGTAGAGTAATAGCTTAAGTCTTGCACTTAGCTTTCTTCTATCTTGTTTGTATTTCTATTTCCTAAATGAATTCACTCCATCTTTAAATTCAGAATTTGATTGTAATTCATTCCTCTTAAATCAATACTACATATTCATCCATTTGTTATCATATTATTTCTTTTGGGTTGTTCATAAAATCACAACCCTTACATTTTCCTAGGATGAGACTTCTCGCACAATGTTATTCCCTGGTGTCAGATGTGGTAGGCTCTCTTAAATTTTGAATAGCCTCTCTACTAAGAATTATGAATTATGCTAGTGCACACATTGTACTCTAAGATTGACCTTTTAAAATTAAAGCACATGGAATATTCGTGTCCAAGTATAACAGACAGTGGAGGAGAATTTTGTTGGAACATAATCTTCTTGCATAGGGTTAACCCCATGCCATGAGCAACAATCACTCCCATTTTTCCATGTTGCTGTTTTCATAGGACTAAGTTCACCTTCGTAAATAACGTTAGTCTGTGTAGTAAATGAGGACATGAACTGAATCAAAGCAGAATACTCATCATGAAGACATAAGAAATTCAAAGAAGAGAATGAAGGAAAATGGAAGAGAAAAAGATGTAAAATAAAAAACAACCACCCCATGGATGATTACTTTAGCTTTGAAATTGATGAAGATTTTGTGGAAAAGAAAGGGTGCGTGAATGGCGAGAAAGGTAATACAAATATTTATAACCAAATTTTTCATGTTTTTCATACACATTTTCTTCTCAGTGATGTTAGAAGGTTACAATAATAAGTCTATCAAACAGATAAAGTGTAACTTTTTCAAACTTTCGGCTACTTTTTAAATTCAAATTCACATTATATAAAAGTTTAACTTTAATTATATTAAGATTTACACGTAAAATTCGTAATCAATTAACAATGTAGAAAATATGTCAAAACTAAACGTTTTATTTCATTAGTGGTCCATTGCATGTACTCTCACGTTATTATTATGAAAGCTCATATTATTATATACATTTTATTTGTTGATTTAATAAATATCACTCGTTTTTTAACCCATCCATAGGGGTGGAAATAGGCTAAGCTAGGCTTTATAAGGTCTAGGTCTGACCTACGATAAACTTAAAAGGCATGAGCCTGACCTATGGCCTATTATAGACTCTTTTTTTTGCTTGACCTGACCTTTTTAAAAGTCTGGTCTGGCCTGAAAGCCTATTTACAAGCCTTATTCTCATTATGGTTCTCAATTATTCCATATTATTTAAGAAGTTTTATAGGTTGACCTATATATACATATATAGGCCGACCTATTTAATCTTTGTTCTAATATATATACATATATAGGTCAATATATGTATCCTTTTTTCTAATATATATGCATATATTGGACAACTTATTTAACATATTTTTAATATATATGAAAATATAGGCTGGCCTATAAGGCTTCATAGGTTTTTTTAATAGCCTAAGTCTGACCTATTTAATTAAATAGACTTTTAAAAAAGCCTAAGTCTGACCTTTTTATTAAAAAAACATGGTCTGGCCTGACCTTAAGTAGGCTAGGCTATAGGCCCCTGTAGGCCGGCCTGGCCTATTCCCACCCCTAACCATCAATTACGTTCTAACTTTTTCGACTACAAACCATTCATTCCATCTTACAATTTCTTCCTTTTCATATTTTAAATGAGATTAATTACTATGCATTGATAGTGTAAATTTTTTTTATACGATTAATGCATGAGTAGATATTAAATAATTAAAAGAAAACTTAATTAAATTCATTTTAAATTATAAAATAATTAAAAAATGTAAAATATGCAGGTATTAAAAAAAATTTGTAAGTAAAAATAAAATGTGGCAGTGATCAATTTGATTTTTTTTAAGTTCAATTTAATAAATAGTTTAAGAGTATAATTTATTAATATATAAATGTGTGTTAGAAGTCTTATCACTAAAAATAATAAAAATTCTCAGTTGCCACGTGATATTCACGTCACAACGTAAAAAATAACGTCACAACATGTTTTTAGCGACATGATTATTCAAGCGGCAGGAACATGTGTGGCAACTTTGTTGCCACATAAAAATCACGTCGCAACTTTGTCACGTGATTTTCATGTTGCAATAGTCACCACAGCAGTTTCCGCTTTACCTGTTATACTTCAGTAGTAACTGGCGTAGCAGCATAGTGGGTAGAACACTACAACAAAAAGGACTTATAACATCTCACCTTAGACAGCGCTTTATTACAAAAGCGCTGCTATAGGTCAAAAACACGGAATCTATTAATTTAATAAAGGAAAAGCGCAAAAAAATATAAGACCTTAGACAGCGCTTTAGTGAAAAGCGTTGTCTAAGGCCTTTTAAATTTTTAAAAAAATTTAATGGAAAATATTAGACAGCGCTTTCCTTAAAAGCGCTGTCTAAGGCCTTTTAAATTTAAAAAAAATATAAGACCTTAGACAGCGCTTTTAAGGAAAGCGCTGTCTAAGGTGTTAAATATTTAAAAAAATAAAAACAAAAGCGCTGTCTAAGGCCAATCTTAGAAAGCGCTTTTAAAGCGCTGTCTAAGGGCCACCTTAGAAAGCGCTTTGTTGAAAAGCGCTGTCTAAGGCCAATCTTAGAAAGCGCTTTTAAAGCGCTGTCTAAGGGCCACCTTAGAAAGCGCTTTGTTGAAAAGCGCTGACTAAGGTCTAATAAAATTAAAATATATGAATATACTCAGTTTTCATTTTCAGTTTTGCGCTCTTTCTTCTCCCTCCCCTGTTGCGAACGGATACTTGCGAACCTGAGCTAAACCCTTGCCGTCGTCCACCGCGCCGTCGTCCACCGTTCCTCCCTCATTTCGCGACTCCGACGACCTTTACTCCACCGTGACCGTCTGTTCCTCTCTCATTTCACGTTTTCGTCACTCAGTTTGGAAGTTTAAGAGTTTCAGATTATTACACATTTTATAAGGTATGCTGATAATGTTGCTGTTGATAATGTTGTTGTTGATGTTGATAATAATGTTGTTGTTGATGTATTACACATTTTACACGTTTCAGAGTATTACACATTTTACACGTTTCAGAGTTTCAGTTTGGAAGTTTCAGAGTTTCAGAGTTTCAGTTGATAATGTTGCTGATAATGTTGATAATGTTGTTGTTGATGTTGATAATAATGTTGTTGTTGATGTTGATAATAATGTTGTTTATGTTGTTGCTAATGTTGGACTGTTGCTAATGTTGATAATGTTGCTAATGTTGTTAATGTTGTTGCTAATGTTGGACTGTTGTTGGATATAAGAATAAAATATGTGCTAACTTCATTTTTGGTGATATAGGAATAGAATCAATATAATGTGTTAGTTTAGTTTGTTCTTGTTAACATTTTTCTACATTGTTAACTATTGCTATATAATGTGTTTGTTTAGTTTAGTTTAGGTTAGTGTTAGTGTTAGTGTTAGGTTAGTGTTAGTGTTAGTGTTAGTGTAGTATTCTTGTAACATGTAAAATTGAAGCTAACTATATTCTTTTTTACTTGGATTATTGTAGTGTGCCTTCTTCAGCACCTTTGATATTTTCTGTGAGTGTAATATACTATTTAAAAGACTTTAACATTATGGAAGAAGCTGGTGGAGTCGGCAAGGGAACTGCTTGGGACTTTAACGTTGATGTTAATGATAGCACCTTGCAAATCCACTTATCATGGGCAGGAAAAAGAACTAATGCAATTCCTATGAGAGGTGTATACGGACCTCTTATATCTGCTATCACCGTGACCCCAAGTAACTACTAGTTTTCATATTGTTTTGATTTCATAACCTTCTGCTAAATATACTGAGTAAGCTACATTGTATTTCATATTCTTAAAAACATTTATACTTTTCTTTAGACTTTAAAATTCCTTCAAATGGTTTATCTGCTGGAGCAATTGCTGGAATTGTGATTGGATTAATGTTTAATTCTTACTGATATGATCATATGACTTTTGAAATTGCATAGATCTAATAACTTATATTGTGTTGGTCAATTTGTGGTGTAAAAGATCGGGGTAGGATCTCTTGGCGATGTAACCATCTTGCTAACATTGATTTTAAATGATGATCAGTATAGAGGTTAGTTACTGTAATGGACACATATTTTTGTTTCTTTGACTTCGGTTTCAACTTTGACTATCCTTTTCATGAACATATTTGATATAACAAAATTCTAAATTTTTTATATTTTGTCTAGGAAAATTGGAGAGAACATCTGTTTTGAAGGCGATATGTGCTGGATTTAAGGAAACTACCGAACCTCAAGTTTGTATAAGTGGAGGTTAGTGTGCTTAATATTTCATCATATGAACCGAACTAATGATTGATTATTTTAGATTAAAATTTCTAATGTTAGAGTGAGTTCAACTTTATTCTGGTTTCGATTTATCAGATATTGAAACTAATGAGTGTCTAGGAAGAAGAAATGGAGGATGTCGGCAAGACAAAAGTGCTAATGTAACTGCGTGCAAGGTATACATAAGCAATTTCTGTTGCCAATTTTTCTTACAAAATATAAGCACTATGGACATATATAACGGTCCATAGTCTTTCTCTGATTGGCTGCAAATTGAACATTTTATTGTTTCTCAGGATACTTTCAGGGGAAGAGTTTGTGAGTGTCCTGTTGCGGAAGCTGTTCAGTATAAGGGTGATGGTTATGCAACATGTGAAGGTACTCTTTCTAGAAATATAATAAAGTTACATCTTCATTTTATTTTTCGAATATTAAAATATATGTTTTCGTCTGGGATCATGATTCACTGCAGTCACCGCTTGTTTACTACTAACCAAAATGATAAGCAATTTTCCATGTTGTTGATGATATGTTTACTCTTCTCATTTGACAGCTTTTGGACCTGCAAGATGTGCTTTCTATTGAATTAGTTTACTAGTAACCAAAACATGGCATCTAATTCTAAGGTGCTGACGTGGATCTTCTTATAATATGTGTTGTAAATAATCATTGAGATTAGTAGGAATTAGTTTGCATTAGTTGTCACAAGCTAAGTTGTCTGGCCCAATTATTATCTACCACACACTTTCTGTTTGCTGTTAAAAAAACATACACTTCCAATATAATTCAATTTATAAAATTTACCACAAATGTTTATAGGAATCAGCACAACGTAAGTGTTAAATGTCTAGTTTTGCATTATTAATATATATATTTTTTATAAATATGTTCTTATGTATTGTTAAGGATGACTTCATTGATTTTATATATCCACTGGTACACTGGGTAAACTAATGGAATCTTACAAAAAGAATCACATGCAGATAAGTAGTTTGTTATTGTATTTGCTAACGCTAAAGTTTAAGGAAATTCTAAATTGGCTTACACACTGTTTTAGTTTGATGATTGTTACATGGATTTATTTATTTTGTATTATTATCTTTTTCATTTTGTTGCTTAGGTACAAGGTATATAGTTACAGCAATGAGACCAATGCATGGTTTAGTGAAGCTGTTGGAAGACCTTGCACTTTGATATGGTATTCTGGTTCCAATCATAAGTTTGTGTTAGATAAGACCAAATATTTCTATATCCCTAAACTTAAGGTATAATATTATACTCTTACTTTAATTGATGAGAATTTTAATATGTGTAACTTTGGTTGGAGTAATGCTTTGGTTGGATGCAATTTTGGTGTATATACTTTGAATTTCAATTTTGGTGTATATACTTTGAATTACAAACTTTGAATTACAATTTTGGATGCAATTTTGGTGTATATACTTTGAATTACAATTTTGGTGTATATACTTTGAATTGCAATTTTGGTGTATATACTTTGAATTACAAACTTTGAATTACAATTTTGGTGTATATACTTTGAATTACAATTTTTGGTGTATATACTTTGAATTTTAATACTTTGAATTACAATCTTTGTGTTTTCAGGACCTATAATGTAGATTGAAGCAATGTTTTGGTTGGATGCAATTTTGGTGTATATACAATTTTGGTGTATAAGTAATATGTGCATTGTAGAAAAAATGCTTTGGTTGGAAGCAATAACTTTGGTTGGAAGCAATGCTTTGGTTGGATGCAATTTTGGTGAATAAGTAAAATGTGCATTTGTAGAAAAATGTAATGATTTGTAATTATAAATAGGTGTATATACAATTTTGGTTTGTAATTTTAAATATATATATTGGTATGAAATGCCAATTTTGGATATATAATTTTGGTGTAGAAAGGCCAATGGTTTGAATTGCCAATTCTGAAAAAAATTGCTGGTTGAAAATTACAGGTCAAATTCTGGTTGAAAAAACCTGGTAAAATTGTGGTTAAAAAAAAATTATATAAAATTTTTCGTACACCTTAGACAGCGCTTTTGGTGAAAGCGCTGTCTAAGGTCCACTTTAGACAGCGCTTATGGTGAAAGCGCTGTCTAAGGTGTACTAAAAAAGTCAAAAATGGAAGGTCTTAGACAGCGCTTATGGTGAAAGCGCTGTCTAAGGTGTACTAAAAAAGTCAAAAAAGGAAGGTCTTAGACAGCGCTTTTGGAGAAAGCGCTGTCTAAGGTGTACCAAAAAAGTCAAAAAAAGGTAGGGCTTAGACAGCGCTTTTGACGAAAGCGCTGTCTAAAGTAATCCATATAATGTGAAAAAGCGCTGTCTAAAGGTACCATAGACAGCGCTTTTCATTAAATACACGCCCCTTTAGACAGCGCTTTTGGTAATACCAAAAGCGCTGTCTAAACCTATAGCGTCGCTGGTTTATACAGCGCTTTAAAGCGCTGTCTAAAGGCTCAAAAAGCGTTGTCTAAAACCGTTTTTGCGCTAGTGGAAGATGTAAGAAGGTTGCCACCTGATTTTCATGTGTCAAGTTACGATGTGATATTCACATGGTTAGTTGCGACGTGATATTCATGTGACTAGTTGCGACGAAAATATCACGTGGCTAGTTGCGACGTGAAAATTATTAGGAATAATAATTTATATTTTAATTAATATTTACAAACAAACTTGGTGACCAAGTTTGTTAGAGGGTATTTTAGTATTTTATTGTTGCTTTTGTAGCCCTAGTTTTTAGCTTATAAATAGGGTAGTGTAGATGTCATTCCAATCATTGTATCCTTATCATTTGTAGCCGTCATTCTCAATATAATATATTCTCTTCTTTTCATCATTATTTTCACCTTGTACACCAACAATTGGCATCTAGAGCTCCGGTTAGGATCAACAGGAAAACACGGGAAACACGAGTGAAAACGTGAGGATTCTTGTGTGATTGAATTTTTGGTTCTTGATTCGTGTTGAATCTAGAACAAAATTCTGATCAGAATCATAATTCTTTGATTCTGTGGGTTGGGAAACACTGTGTGTGGTAAGTTCTGAGTGTATTGTACAAGGTTGAAGATGATGAACGACGGCGGCGGCATGAACACCAAGCTTCCAGTATTTGATGGAAAAAACTGGAATCGTTGGATGATTCAGATGCGTGTACTGTTCGGTGCTCAAGATGTTCTAGATCTTGTCATTGAAGGTTATGTTCCGGTAGCAGCAGATGCGACGGAGGAGCAGAAGAACGCGCAGAAGGATACAAGGAAGAAAGATCAGAAAGCATTGTTCTACATACATCAGTGTGTGGATGCGAATGTGTTTGAGAAGATTGCAGATTCAACGACGGCAAAGGCGGCGTGGGACACACTGGTCAGATGTTACGGTGGTGACGCATCAGTGAAGAAGGTGAAGCTTCAGTCTCTACGTAAGCAGTATGAGAATCTCAACATGAAGAACAATGAGAAAGTTTCTGAGTACATCTCCAGAGTGATTCTGATCACTAATGAGATGAAGGCGTGTGGAGAAACTCTTTCTGAACAAGTAATCATTGAGAAGGTATTGAGATCCTTTACTCCTTAGTTTGATTACATTGTGGTAGCATTAGAACATTCTAAGGATCTGAGCACCATGAGAATTGAGGAGCTGCAAAGCAGTCTAGAAGCGCAAGAGTTCTGTCTGACTGAGAGAACTTCTAAAAGGGAAGTAGAGCAGCAGGCTCTGAAAGCAGTTTCTGATAAGAAGCATCAGAAACAGTTGTGGTCAGAAGCCAGGAGAAGATCTGATGGTGGTCAGAAGCCAGGAGAAGATCCAATGTTACTGTTGCAAGAAGTTTGGTCACTTTGCTAGAGATTGTTGGTCAAACAAAGAAAGGAAGTCAGAAGAAGCAAATATAGCCAGAAGTTCTGATGATGAATCTGTGCTACTGATGGCTTCTGAATCTGATGATACAAATTTGACAGACTGGTGGTATATGGACACTGGCTGCTCAAATCATCTTACTGGAAATAAGAAATGGCTGGTTGATTTTGATTCTGAGAAGAGGACAAAGATCAGATGTGCTGATGACAAATATCTTAACGCTGAAGGTATGGGAAATGTCAGAGTTGTTCTGAATAATGGGAAAACAACATTGATTCTGAAAGTGTGGTATGTACCTGGCATAAAAAGCAATCTGATGAGCGTGGGACAATTAATTGAGAAAGGTTTTTCAGTTATCATGAACGACAATCTTCTGAAGCTGTATGACTGTAATCAGAAGTTGATTATGGAGTCAGAACATGGAAGGAATAGAACATTCAAGGTGAATGTCAGAACTTCTGACTCTGAATGTCTTAGTGCAACAAGTGTTGTGAAGGAAAGTGAGCTGTGGCACAGAAGATTTGGTCATCTGAATTTCAGAAGCTTAGAACATCTGAATTCGAAGAAGCTGGTACATGGAATTCCTACAATTAAGAAGCCTGAGAAGTCATGCAAAGTATGCATGGAAGGAAAGCAACCAAGATTGCCATTTGCGTCAGAAGTTGTTCCAAGAGCAAAACATGTCTTGGGAGTAGTACATTCTGATGTGTGTGGTCCATTTCTAGTAGCATCGATCGGAGGGAATAAATACATCGTGTCAATTGTTGATGAATTCACGAGAATGACATGGGTATCCCTTATTAAGTTCAAACACGAGGTGTTTGCTGAATTCAAGAAGTTTCGAATGAAGGTTCAGAATCAGAGTGGTCAGACTCTAAAGATTCTCAGAACCGATGGTGGGGGTGAGTATAACTCCAAAGAGTTTCAGAAGTTTTGTGAGGAGAATGGAATTGAGCATGAGGTTACTGCTCCTTATACTCCTCAACACAATGGTCTTGCTGAAAGAAGAAATCATACTTTGCTTGATATGACGAGAAGCATGCTGAAGGAGAAGAAGCTTCCTCACAACTTGTGGGGAGAAGCTGTTGCCACCGCAGCATATGTGCTCAACAGATATCCAACGAAGAAGCTGAAGGAAATAGTTCCTATTCAGAAGTGGACGGGAGAAAAGCAAAGTGTTAGTCATTTGAAGGTTTTTGGTTCTGTGTGTTACAAACATGTTCCAGAAGATAGAAGACAGAAGTTGGACGATATAAGCAAAGTAATGTTACTGTTGGGGTACCACAGTACAGGTGCGTACAAGCTTTATTGTCCAGAAACTAATAAAGTTGAATTCAACAGAGACGTTATTGTGAAGGAATCAGAAGTTTGGAATTGGGACAAGTCTCAATCTGATTCTGATGTGAGAATTTCTGAAGAAAGGTCAGAAATAAGAATTTCTGAAACTGATGGTGATTCTGACTCTGAAGGAGACTCAGAAGATCAAGGTGATTCTGATGATCTAGATTCTGATGATGATCAAGATTCTGGTGGTGATTCAGACTCTGGGAATATGCCAGACTCTGAAGGTGGTCAAGGTTCTGGAGGAAGTCCAACTTCTGAAGCATGAGGTTCTGAAGGAGAAATTTTTTAGGACAGAAATTCTGAGGTTCAAGCATCTGAAGAAGATTCTGAACGAGGTCAGAGGCCACAGAGAATCAGAAACATTCCAAGAAGATTTGAAGAGTTTGACATGTTGCAAGACACTGGAGTAGATTCTGAAGGAGAAATTATTCAGTGTGCCATGTTAGTAGACTCTGAACTCGTGAGTACAGAAGAGGCTCTCAAGCAGAAGTTCTGGCTAAAGGCCATGAAAGAAGAACTTGATGCCATAGAGAGAAACAAGACCTGGAAGCTGACAGAACTTCCAAAGGACAAGAAAGCCATCAGCGTCAGATGGGTTTTCAAGCAGAAGCTAAAGCCAGATGGATCAATTGGCAAACACAAAGCGAGGTTGGTAGCAAGAGGATTTCTGCAGAAACCTGGGCTGGATTATTCTGAAGTGTTTGCACCTGTAGCGAGACATGAAACAATCTGATGCATTTAGATGTGAAATCTGCATTTCTGAATGGTCCATTAGAAGAAGAAGTTTATGTGTCACAACCTCCTGGATTTGTGAAAAAGAATCAGGAAGGGATGGTGTACAGATTACATAAAGCTTTGTATGGATTGAAGCAAGCGCCCAGAGCTTGGAATCAGAAGATTGATTCATTTTTCAAGAAGCAAGGTTTTCAGAAATGTGAGATGGAATACGGTGTTTATGTTCAGCATATTTCTGAAGGAAATATGATTCTGGTGTGTTTGTACGTTGATGACATATTGCTGACCGGAAGTTCTGAACAAGAACTAGCTAAGTTCAAGAAGGTGCTGATGAATGAGTTTGAAATGACTGATCTCGGGAAAATGACATACTTTCTAGGGATGGAGTTCAGATATTCTGAGAAAGGTATCATTTTGCATCAGCTGAAGTATGAACGAGAACTTCTGAAGAGATTTAAGCTGCAGAATTGTAAGGCTGCTATCACACCTGCAGATACAAATCAGAAACTAGATTCTGATTCTGATGGTGAGGATGTGGATGCTACAACCTTCAAACAGTTGGTTGGTTCTCTAATGTATTTATGTAATACTAGACCTGATATTTGCTATGCAGTTGAAATGGTTAGTAGATTCATGAGTAAACCCAAGTGGTCCCATTACCAAGCTGCTGTCAGGATTCTGAGGTATATCAAGGGAACTCTGAAGTTTGGAGTGTTGTTCCCTTCTGGAAGAAAGAGTGAATCAGAACTTTTGAGTTATTCAGATTCTGATTGGTGTGGAGACAGAGTTGACAGAAGAAGTACTTTTGGATACTTGTTCAAGTTTCTGGGAGGTCCTATTTCTTGGAGTTCTAAGAAGCAAACTGTTGTTGCGTTGTCCACTTGTGAAGCTGAATATATTGCAGGTGCTGTTACTGCATGCCAAGCTGTGTGGATTCTGAACTTGTTGGAGGATCTGAAGATCAAAGTTGACAAACCTCTAAAGCTGATGATTGATAACAAGTCTGCAATCAATCTTGCCAGAAACCCAGTGTTGCATGGGAGAAGCAAGCATATTGAGACAAAGTATCACTTTCTGAGAAGTCAAGTTCAGAGTGGAGTGTTAGAAGTTATGCACTGTAGCACCCAGAAGCAATTGGCAGATGTTCTGATGAAGGCTATCAAGACGGATCAATTTCTTCGCTTAAGGGATGGAATTGGTGTTGTTAGTTTTGAGGAAATATAAATTAAGGGATGGTATTAGGAATAATAATTTATATTTTAATTAATATTTACAAACTTGGTGACCAAGTTATTTAGAGGGTATTTTAGTATTTTATTGTTGCTTTTGTAGCCCTAGTTTTTAGCTTATAAATAGGGTAGTGTAGATGTCATTCCAATCATTGTATCTTTATCATTTGTAGCCGTCATTCTCAATATAATATATTCTCTTCTTTTCATCATTATTTCACCTTGTACACCAACAAAAATCACGTGGCAAAATAATTTTTTTTAATAAATAAAAAGTTGTATTGTTTTACGTTTTAACAAAAGTTTAATACATTGTTTTTTAATAATATATTAAAATGAATAATAAAATGAATAAATAAATTATTTTTTAATTATTTTTAAATACCAAATTAATAATAATTTTTTAGTATATTAATAAATATAAACAAATACTAAAATTAATAATAAAATTTTTAAATAATAAGTTTATAATATACTAAAATTAATAATTAGTATTTTACAAAAATTTAAATTTAAAATTAAAATAAATTCTTCGGATCAATCCGTATCGAGAAACGCGTCAAGGTCAAAATCATCGTCATCCTCGTCATCCATTTGTTATTGACCTCCAACACATTCATTTTCACCAAACGCTTGATTACCGCCACCTTGTGATTGCATAAATTGTCGCATCATCTCCTCCATATCAGCTTATCTCTTCTTCATTGCCTCTATTTGACGTTGTTGCTCCTCCATTTGAGCCTTTAGCGTCGCCTCACGTTGCACCGACTCGCATCTCTCCTCAGTTAGCGACAATTGTCTTATTGTTTCTAGCATTTCGGGTGTCAATAGTGGTGGATGTGACGTTCTTTCACCATCTCTAACTCTTTGAAATAATGTTCTATCCCCTTTTCTCATACCGCCGACCAAAGTTCCAGCACCAAATAAACATCCATTAGGTCCCTTTCTGCCAATTACTAAACCCCATATATAAAAATTCACACGTGGATTAAGCAGCTCGGAACCTCTCGAAGTATATTGAGGATTTTCTACTAAAAATTTTGTGAGTAATGTATGATAATCCTCCTACACATACAATAAAAAAATTAATTTAAATATAGCTTAAACAATTTAAATTAAATTAAATAATAGATAGAGCCACGTGATTTTTACGCCACAATATCTCAGTTGCCACATAAAAATCACGCCACAAAGTTTCCATTAAATAAAAATATATATATAAACAATTTAAATAAAATAAAATAATTTACCAAACCTTTTTTAGTACATTCGTCAAAAAATTCCCTCGATTTTTTTTTGTTCGAGTCTTTATAACCAACTCCCTCATGAGTGGAGGTCTCCCCAAACTCTTTTCTTAAATAGTAAAAGTAACTTTAATTAAAAATATATAATAAATCGAAATATAACTTAAAAAAGTAGTAATAATTACCGTGCGTCGAGCATATTCGACAACAATTATACTTCCAATGGCATTAAGGCTACCCTCTTTTTCAGATGCTCTCATTTTCTTTACTTTTTCAGATCTTTCCTTAAAACCAGTTGTATCCCAATAATTAAGAAGTTCATCAGATACTTCTTTGTTTATCCAGTTTGGACGAATATTTTCACTTTCCCAACGGTTTTTAGCACGCTGTAGCATGTCAGAAAGCCGAACCGATGTTCTACCAAAATAATTTTTTAACCTATTTCTCATTCATTTTTTTCCATGTGTTGCGGTGAGAATCGAATATCAAGCTATTGTATTAACTTGAATCACAAATCATTGAAGTTCGCCACCGAACTTTAATTTATCCAAAGGAAAGAAAAAAGATCGAAAGAAAACCCTAATTGTGCAATGTAACAACAAAGCTAAGAGATCTAAAGTTCAAGGGTTGGTTATACTACGGGAAGGTTGTGAGAACAAGTTTTGGTTCTGCAATATTAATCCTAAGTTTTGATGATATCAAACGAGTATATTTTGTATGAACAATTTTGTAAGACTAATGTTTGCTATTTTTTAGTATCTAACAAATAGGTTATGCTCCCGTTAATTGGCGTAGACATGATGCTAAAAGAAAACACTCCAACTATACGTCAGACTCTGATATAATACGAATAGAGAACAAGTACTGAAGATCTTAAGACAAAGGTTCTGATTGAACGAAGTCCAGATGCTAAAGGCTTATACTCTCTAGTCAAGGTTCTGAAAGACCAAACCATAACTTCTACTCATGCTTCAACCAAATACTATATGAAGCCTCTGAAGAAATGGAGATAAAAGTTCTGAGTAAACAAGGTTCTGAGGACTTCGAAGGCGCTGCTCTGAGGAATCAAAGACTTGAAGGTCTTAAGAACCAAGCTATGTTTTCCCTTCTCACTCACGCTCTCAGAAGTCTCTGAATTTGAGAAGCCAAGAAGACTAAGCTACGAAGTACAACTGTACCCCAATACAAAGCGAATATATCTTGGTAACAGTCCAAACAGTACAAATGAAGATATTCTGATAAGACAGGACGCAAAAGCTATTATTTGTCCTCACGTCTTCGTCATAGCCGTCAGCCTAGATATCTATCATGATGACATTTCAAACGGCTATTTTCTACACGACTATTTAAAGAAGCAAGACTTGAAGAAAGTAACACACGAACGCAACTACAAAATTACTTTCTACTCTCTATCTTTCTTAAGTCATTCTGGTTATAACTTGTTTACATATTCAGGTTTTGTAAGAAGCATATTCCTGTAAACTAAACTTGTTCAAACTTATGTTTGTATTCCTTGAAGAAAGACCTGTAGGGTTGTATTTCTTGAGAAGTCTAAGAAGGGTTATCTTAGAGGTTGTTCCTTGAGAAAGACCTGTGAGGTTGTATTTCTTGAGAAGTCTAGATATTGAGAGTTTTAAAGGTTATAGCCAGTCACCAGCGTTTTAGCTAGTTCATTGTATTGATCTGATTGATTAGTGGATTAAGACCTCGATTGAGAGAGGAAAAATCAACTTGGCGGGTGGACTAGATGAACTTGAGTATTTCTCAAGTGAACTAGTATAAACATACCGTGTTATCTCTTTCAGCTTTAACAAATACATTAATTCATTAACGAAAGAGATTCAAGAAAGGAAGTTTTTATAAGAAATTATTTTTATTTTGAAAAACCAATTCAACCCCCCCCCCCCTCTTTCTTGTGTTTTTAACTCCTTCAATTGGTATCAGAGCTCCGGTTCTGAGGTGATAAAAAGATTGAATTTTTATCAAGCACTTAACAGTGTTCAGTATCGATCCAAGTGTGAAAAACAATGACTACACCACCTGTTGAGTCAAGTGTCATTGTAAATGAAAGAGATTCTTTTAGTGCAAAGCCTCCTATCTTTGATGGAGAAAAATTTGACTATTGGAAAGATAGAATTGAAAGTTACTTTTTGTCGTTTGACTTAGATCTCTGGGATCTGGTAGTCGATGGCTACAGTCACCCTGTAGATCCTGAAGGAAAAAAGATTTCCAGAAGTGCATTCACAGATGTGCAAAAGAAAACTTACAAGAATCAACACAAAGTAAGAACGATTCTATTAAATGCAATTTCATATATGGAATATGAAAAAATTACAAACAAAGAAACTGCAAAGTCTATCTTTGACTCTCTTCGTATGACTCACGAAGGCAATGCTAAAGTCAAGGAGACTAAGGCTCTTGCACTAATTCAAAAATATGAGATATTCAAAATGGAAGACGATGAATCTGTGGAAACCATGTTTTTAAGATTCCAGATGCTTATTGCAGGACTCAGAGTTCTAGACAAAGGATATTCCACAACTGATCATGTCAAGAAAATTATCAGAAGTCTACCTGTCAAATGGAGACCAATGGTAACTGCCTTGAAACTAGCAAAGGATTTGAATAGTATAAGTCTTGAGGAATTAATCAGTTCCTTAAGAAGTCATGAGATAGAGCTTCAAGGAGATAAACCTCAGAAGAAAACTAAATCCATTGCTCTAAAGGCTAACTCTGAAAAGAAAAAGGCGTATCAAGTAGAAGAAGAAGTGGAAGAATCTGAAGAAGATTTAGACGAAGACGATATATCTCTCATATCAAGGAAAATAAGTCAACTATGGAGGTACAAAAATAATAAGTTCAGAGGACCAAGAAGAAGATTTGAGTCTACACATGGTCAAAGGAGAACTTATGGAATAGACGTTACATGCTTTGAATGCAAAGAACCTGGACATATAAAAAATGATTGTCCATAGTTTAAGAAAGAGGAAAGACCTAAGAAAGCTAAAAAGGGTCTTATGGCAACCTGGGATGATTCAGAGTCAGAAGATGATTCCGATGAAGAACATGCCAATGTGGCATTCATGGCTAAAACCAACGACGTCCTATCAGAAGGAGAACCATCAGATTCTGACGACGAAAAAGAGGTACTTTCTTCTTTATCCCGTTCTGAACTCGAAATAGGATTATCTGAACTGATGGAAAAATATCAAATCCTTCTAAGAAAACACAAAACTCTGAAAAAGACTTTTGTGGTTCCTTCAGAAGATATTACTAAAAGCAAGCAAACTATTTCTGAATTAAATGAAAAATTATTTTCCTTAGAAAAATCAAATGCTGCTTTAAAAAGCAAAGTCTCTAAGTTAGAAGAAGAAATCACTTCCAACATAACTAACACTAATGAAGTAGTCAGGTATGATAGAGCTTTCCAACACCTTCTAGCTAAAAGCATAGATAGAAGCAAAATGGTTTCAATGATCTATGGAGTCTGCAGGAATGGTAATAGAGGTCTGGGATATTCAGGACCATCACAACCATATGATGAGACCAAGAGTATCAAAATAATACCTCTATCCAAACATTTTGTGTCCTCTGGCACTAACTCGAAATATTCAGAACCAAAAGGTTCAAGATTTATTACTACACAGACACAGATACAAATGAAAACATCTAAGCTTAAACGCTATGCACAAGTTCCACACTATTATTCTACTGTTAGAAAATCCAAAAGTATCAAAACCTTTGGAAAGACTAATATAAAAGGACCCATAAAATGGGTACCTAAGAATGAGATAGTTTATGTTGCAGATATCCTTAATGGCACCACTGAAACACCAGTCATGCCGCCTGGACAGTGGATGCTCGCGACACATGACGGGAGAAAGGCATATGTTCCAAGATTTGAAACTTAACCCTGGAGGCGTTGTCGGTTTCGGAGGCGAGTGATCAGACTCTCAATTGAAAACTCTTTTGTTTTATATCGAAGCAAATTTTTGAAATCTTTCCAACCAGTGGGCAGTTTGTCAATTATCACAGCAATCTGAAATTGTTCATCGAGCGGCATACCTTCAGTTATGATTTCATGAGCAATCTTCTGAATTTCGTGGCTTTGAGCTTCCACCGGCTTTTCGTCCACCATCTTATAATTCAAGTAGCGGATGACAACATATTTCTTTGCACCAACTTCTTCAGTATCATATTTCTTCTGCATAGGTTCCCATACATGTTTAGCAGTGTTACAATTACTGTAGTAATCATACAGATCATCAGCAAGGCTATTCAAAATGTGGTTTTGCCAAAGATAATCATTATCTTTCCAAATGACAAAGCTCTTTCTAGAGCTTTAAATCATCTGCCGTAGTCTTAGCAGAAGAGTCTGATTCAGACAAGTTGAGAGTCTCGTCTGAATCCGCAATTGTCTTAACATTAGTTTGTTCAGTTAATCTAGAAGGAGCAACAAGGATATCCTTAGTCAGAACGTGGGCAACCTTCTTTAAAGTTAAGAAAAATTTCATCTTAGCTTGCTAACGTTTGAAGTGGGAACCCTCAAACTTGAACGGTTTGTCAAAGATAGAAGCGGCCGCAGTAGCACCGATAATTTCTTCAGTAGCCATGGCATGTACAAAAAACGTCTTAAATTGTTGTTTTCAATTTTGAAAAAAAATTGGCACAAGGATAAAACAACCCTTTCAAAAATTACGATTATCACTTGCACTGAGATAAATCGTTCGTAGAGATACACCTTCATATGGTGTTAAAACCACTCGTATCTTAAAGTAAATCCAGTCGACGATGGTGATCTAAACCACTCGTTAATCAGAAAAAGAAAAATTATAGATGAAGTGAATGAAAGGGGGAAGAAAGATTCCAGAGTAATTCAGAATCTGGAATTTTTTTTTCAACTGATACACACAATACAATTTATAGTCATGAACCTGATACGATGGAAAGAAAATAGTGGGAGAGTGGAGAAAAAAAAAGTGGGAGAGTTAAGAGAAAAAAGTAGGAGGGAGTTATTGAATCAAAACTAGGTTAAGACTTTTGATGAGTGACTCATTATAATTATTAATTAATAATTAATTAATATTAATTATTTTATTTTCACATAATCAATTGACTTCCATTAATTAATTGGATGACCCTTTCAAGTTCAAATCAAGTTTTCCAACACAAAAGAATATTCATCCTTATGCTTATACTCCTTAGTTCATTTCACATTTACATAATTTCTCTTTTAACTCTTCCTTTTGATTTATGGAAGACACAATCCTCCACGGACATTCTTATAACCAACCGAAAGCATTCATTACTTCAATAGTCAATTCAACATAATATTTTCAAAATTCTTCATTGAATCCTTTCCATGCTTCAATATTCTGTATTTAATAATATCATGCTTTCTGTGTATATTTCAACAATCATGGGTTTCAAAATGTCATGTATTGAGCTTCAAATTAAGTTAAGGTAACATGATCGTTGTCCATGAAATATTGTTAAGAGATCAAGCTTATTTTAAACAGAATATAAAAACTAACACGATAGAAAAAATAAACACAATAATAAAACTATGGCATTTGTATCATCTGATTCATGGTTGAAATATTGGTTCTCCTCACTCTTGTTCTTCTTTTCACTCTTCTCTTAGGCTTACCACCAAATATCATCACAAGCCATCTAGGCTTTCCAATAAAAACATGCAATATCCAAGGCCTATTTCAAACACAAATCCACATCCATAGCCAATTGTCACTGCTTTCCATCCAAATCCAAATTTCTCTTCTCTCCAAAAGATGTTGTGTGAAGGTGGAAAATGTTGTTCAGGTCAACATTTCTTTGACAAGGGTAATCCACATAACTCAGTTTCCTTCATATGAATCATTTGAGAATGTATTGAATCGATTTTCTTGAACTATTTCTCCCACAAGATGGTTATTGGAAAGATCCAAGAATTCTAGAAAATTCAAATTGGATAATTCTGTGAAATAACACTGGTGATCATATTTCATGAGAGATCCAAAGATTTTAAATTTGCCAAATTTACCATAATCCCACTGAGTCTGTTATAGGAAAGGTTAAGTCCAATAAGTTCATGAAGCTCTCCAATAACATTTGAAATCTCTCCTTCAAATTTGTTTCTTGACAAATCAATAACTGCAAAGTTCTTTGAAATTTTCACCAGTGTGGAATTGATCCCCTTTATTGTACGTCACAATTACATAATAATAGTAGTACCATGTATTACGAAGATTTCTGAGTAAAAACAATCCATCTGCTATATATGAAAAACTTGCATCCTCATCTTTCATGGCATCAAACTTTTTAAAATATGTTTTTGGATGTGGGCAATTAAATTGTAGGAACTGGGTTCCAAGAAAGATGAATGTTTGAGAGAAAGAAGAAGAAGAAGAAGGAGAGAGAGAAAGAGAGATTAGGGTTTGCAAAACTTTCTAATTTTATTGTTAAAATGCTGTGTGCTATTGTTGTGTGTAATTACAAATTACAAAGCCCTTTATAACCCAGGCCCAAACAAACATTTCGACTAAACTTCTTAACAGCTATATTCGACTCTGTCGAATACAGCTGACTATACATCACTACAACTAATTCGACTTTGACAAAACCTATACAGACTCAGACTTCGACTTCGACAGAGAACTTGAATTACTTCTAACACACCACCTAATTCATGTTCTCGAGACTTCTCATCCCAATGCTCTTCTTTAACTCGTTGAATCTGACTTTCTTCAAAGGTTTGGTAAGTATGTCGGCTAGTTGAAATTCAGTCTTGCAATATTCAAGATCAAGCTTCCCTCTGTTCACTTGATCCCTGAGAAAATGATACCTTCTTTCTATGTGCTTACTTCGACCATGACACATAGGATGATTGGCAAGATCAATAGCTGACTTGTTGTCTACAAACAACTTCATCTTCCCAGGTTCCTTGATCTTGAGTTCTTCGAGCAACATATTTATCCATGCTGCCTGACATGCTGCATACGATGCAGCTACGTACTCAGCTTCACATGATGACAACGCCACAATGCTTTGTTTTCTCAAACTCCTAGAGATTGGAGCTCCTTCTATCATGAAAATGTAGTCTGCATTACTCTTCTTCTCATCTTGGTCTCCACTGAAATCTGAATCTATGTAACCATATACCTCCGCATCTTTCGACTTGGACTTATTTCGACACGACATCAGCACACCATGATCAATCATACCCTTAATGTATCTCAGCACTCTCTTTACTGCAATGAGATGACATTCTTGGGGTTTCTCCATGAATCAACTTAACAATCCGACACTCTGACAAATGTCCGGCCTTGTATTGCAAAGATACCTCAAGGATCCAATAATTTGTTTGTACAGTGTCGAACTTACAAACTCATCATCAGTTACCTTCTTCAACTTTGCTCCTGTTTTCAATGGAGTGGTTGCAGCTTTACAGTCAGCCATTTTGAACCTCTTAAAGATGTCTTGAGCATACTTCTTCTGGTGCAGGAACACACCTTCAACTGTGTCTTTGAATTCCATCCCTAAGAAATATGACAAATTCCCTAGGTCAGACATTTCGAACTCTTGCATTAGCTTCGACTTAACTTTTCTTATCTCAGCTTCATTTGCACCTGTAATTAGCAAATCATCGATGTACAAGCATAAAATGATTAGACTATCATTGTCGACATCATTTACATAAACTCCATGCTCAGACACATACTTTGTGAAACCAGCTTCGATTAGAAAACTATCTATTCTTTTGTTCCAAGCCCTCGGGGCTTGCTTCAATCCATAAAGAGCCTTCCTCAATCTATACACCTTCGACTCATGCCCTTTGATCTCAAACCCTGGTGGTTGATTGACATAAACTTCTTCCTCCAAAGGTCCATTCAAGAATGCTGATTTTACATCCAACTGATGTATCTTCCATCCTTTATATGTTGTTGTCGAAACAACAATCCTGATTATTTCCAACGTAGCCACTGGCGCATAGACTTCGTTGAAATCAATACCAGGTTTCTGCAGAAAACCTCTTGCCACTAGTCTTGCCTTATGCTTGGCAATTTCACCATTTAGCCTTCGTTTCAGCTTGTAAACCCATTTCACATCAATAGGCTTCTTGCTGGCTTTTTCGACAAGTTCCCAGGTATTGTTCTTCTCGATTGCCCTGAGTTCTTCCTTCATGGCTTCACACCAATTCGAATCATTCATGGATTCATCCAAGTTAATTGGTTCCACTTCAGCCATCACCATTGCTTCTTCTATTAAGTCACCATCTGCATCGATTGCATTATCTGGAAATCTCTCATATCCCGCTAACCTTGTCGACTCAGCCCTTATTCTAGTTGTTCTTCTGGCATTATGCTCAGGAGGTTCTTCATTTCGAATTGTCGTGACCTTAGTTTGTCGGTTTTCTTCAAATACCGTCGGAATTGTCTTTTCCATCTGTCGACCAGTTTCTTATCGAACTGACCTATGACTCCACTCCCATTTTTTATTTTCATCTACCAGAACATCTCGACTTATCACAGCTTTATCATCTTCTGGTGAATATAGTCGATATGCACTAGTTGAATGATAACCTATGAGCACCATGGTTTGACTTTGATCATCTAGTTTTGTTCTTAATTGCTCAGGAACATGCCTAAAACATATTGATCCAAAAACTCTAAGATGACTTACATTTGGCTTATCACCTATCCATGCTTCATAAGGAGTCTTCTCGACTAGCTTCTTCGTTGGACATCTATTCAGAATGTATACTACTGTCGAAGCTGCTTCAGCCTAAAATCTCTTTGGCACCGCTTTAGCCTTCAACATACATCTCGTCATATTCAGTATACTTCTATTCTTCCTCTCAGCTATTCCATTATGTTGAGGTGTATAGGGTGCAATAACCTCATGCTCTATACCTTCCTCTTCACAAAATCTAGCAAACTCTCGAGAGGTGTATTCACCACCACCACCAGTTCTCAGTTTCTTTAGCTTGCAGCCACTTTGCTTTTCGACAAGCAACTTAAACTTCTTGAACTTTGTGAATACTTCACTCTTACTTTCGATCATATAAATCCACATATATCTGGTGAATTCATCGATGAAAGTTAAAAAGTAACGCTTGCCACCATTCGACCTAACTTCAAAAGGTCCACATACGTCAGAATGAACAAGCTCCAACTTTCCTTTTGACTTAATTGGCAGATCATGTTTGAATGCTTTTCTAGCCTGCTTTGCTTTGCAGCATTCTTCACACACATGATTTGGTTCCTTCACCTGAGGTAAACCATAAACCATCTTCTTCTGATTGAGCATACCCAAACTCCTGAAGTTTAGATGCCCATATCTATGATTCCATAGCCAATTCTTTTCCTCTTCTGTAGTTGACGCAAGACATTGATGATCAATCATGTTAATCTGAACTTTATAGGTCTTGTTATCAGCCAATAGTGCTTTCAGTACCAACCTACCATCAGCATGATACACCTTTATTTGGTTCTTCTCCAGCTTCATGTTATGTCCTTTGGAAAGTAATTGACCTATACTTATCAAGTTACTTGTCATAGAAGGCACATACAACACATCAGTAATGCTGGCGTTTCTACCATCTCTTCTCATTACAAATATGTTTCCTCTTCCACCTGATGTGATCTGTCTACGATCTGCAAACTTTATCACCTTCTTAACTGATTCGTCAAGCTTGGTGAACCAGTTCTTGTTACCGGTCATGTGGTTGCTGCAACCTGAATCAAGATACCACAAATTCGTTTCATCAGGGTCTGACTGAGTATCTGCCATTAGTAGCACATCATCAGAATCACTATCTTCTGCCTGTGCATACTACGCTTTGTCACTTTCTTTTGCTCGTGCTTCCTTCTTCTTTCGACAGTCTTGAGCATAGTGACCAAAACCTTGACAATTGTAACACTGCACGTCTTTCATGTCAACTTTCTTCCCAGAATACTTGTTGCCCATGCCTTTCTTTGTTGAATCATCATGATTCTTTGAACTCTTGCTTGACTTCTCATCACTAGAAAGATTTCTTCCCTGCTTTACCTTCCCAGACTTCTTTGTGAATTTCGCTTGTAGTGCTTGGTCCGATACCTTTTCTCTTTCTGAATCTCTTTGCTTCAATCTCATCTCATGAGCTTCCAAAGAAGCCTGTAGCTCTTCAACCTTCATCTCAGCGAGGTTCTTGGACTCTTCAATGGACACTACAATGTAATCAAAATTTGCAGTCAGAGATCTTAGTACCTTCTCAATTTTCTGCAAATCTGTGATTGTTTCTCCACAAGACTTCATCTGGTTCGTCAGCATCACCAATCTTGAAAATAACTCCGAAACTAATTCATCTTCCTTCATTTGAATCATTTCGTATTTCTTTCTCAAGGTTTGCAACTTCACCCTCTTCAGTTTCTCATCACCTCCATACAAGTTCTTTAACTTGTCCCGCGCTCCTTTTGCAGATTCTTCTTCAATAATTTTCTCAAACACATTCGGATCGACACACTGGTGAATCAAGAACAACGCTTTGCCATCTTTCTTCCGTTTATCCTTGTACACAGCTTTCTGTTCATCAGTCGCATTCGCCCCCAATTCGGTTACACCATCATTCACGATTTCAACCACATCTTGAAATCTGAAAATAACCCTCATCTGCGCAACCCACCGTTGATAGTTTTCCCCTTTGAAAACCGGTAGATTCGCTGGGAATGTGTGGACGTTGTTGTTCCGTTTGCCATTAGATTCTCTCTGAGTCGCAACCGGGCTCGTTGATACCAATTGTTGGAACTGGGTTCCAAGAAAGATGAATGTTTGAGAGAAAGAAGAAGAAGAAGAAGGAGAGAGAGAAAGAGAGATTAGGGATTGCAAAACTTTCTAATTTTATTGTTAAAATGTTGTGTGCTATTGTTGTGTGTAATTACAAATTACAAAGCCCTTTATATAGGCTATCAAAGCCCATGCCCAAACAAACATTTCGACTAAACTTCTTAACAGCTATATTCGACTCTGTCGAATACAGCTGACTACACATCACTACAACTAATTCGACTTTGACAAAACCTATACAGACTCAGACTTCGACTTCGACAGAGAACTTGAATTACTTCTAACATAAATTATGATTAAATCCACTCTACTGGAATCTCCAGTTATTAGAAGTATAGATATCACTTAAATATATTGTACAACTTTTCTGAATCCGATACATACAAAAGTGTTCAGAAAGAGTATATAAAAAAACACTACTTTCAAAAGAGGCACAAACTTAACAAACTCGGAAAATATACCACCAAGGATAACACTAGGTGTAGGCATCATAATACAAATGGCAAAAACAAGACATAAGAATATAAATTTCAATTCATATGCTTTCACTGATGGATTACTAAATTCGATAATCTACCAATGCAAAACTAAAAAAATAAAAATACTAAAATATGTAGTAGAGAATGAGACATGATTGCTCACATCTTATAGTAAAATACAGGTGATTCACCCGTTGCAGTTGACGGTAAACAATGTTCATCAATTTCTCTCATTATCAGTGCAGATATTTCAAAGCTCTGTTTCAAACCTATATCTATTCTCCTTAATTCTTTTCAGATTTACATCATTTCTCTTTGACTCTTCCTTTATTCTACACGGATGACATAATCCTCCACGGTGCTCTACGGGCACCAATCACATTCTTATAATCAAACAAAAGTAGACACCAAACACACCTTTGAAATTATATCATTGTTTTGTCTCAACTCTAACTTTTCCTACATGATTTGAATATCATTCTTTCAATAGTGAATTGTACTCTTCCTCCATTCTCTCTAATAATATCCCCTTTCACAATCCCTCCATTTTCCTTCTTAGAATCCCCGCCTTTAAAGTTTAAAAAATTCCATAAGAAACAAACATAAAAACAATACAATCCATGGATTAAGAAGCTAATCAATAAAGAAAACACATGCTGGTTACTATTTTCACTTACATTCAATTTGTTCAGCAGCAGCCACCATAGGATCCTGGCGCATGGTCATTGGAACAGTTCTGGCATGACCTTGTGAGCCTTTAACCGTAACCTGCACAAAATAGCTTATCATTAATATCATCTTTTAGTTTATTTTTTGTATACTGATTACTTTTAAATTGCTTCAACACATTTGAAAATATTTTTTTACTTTCAATCGTGTCTGTCCAACTATGCCTTTAACTCCAATTGGGAAACCAACTTGTTCTAACACAGAACCCTGCTCAATGTGAAGCTGCAACACTATAAACGAATAACGCAAATGCTCATTATACCTCGACACAACACCAAACTGATTTTGGATCATACTTGAGCGGCAATAACATTTATTCCGCGGCTTCTATTGACTTCTCTTTACGAATCTCTTTTATTGTTACATTTTTGAAATGCATCTATAACTAAATCTCTAAATATATTTCTTATCAGATATCTCCAATGTCATAACAGGTAAAATACATGTTATAGCCACACTGCCTTAAATCGTATTTTGAAATCTCACACCCTCTTCATCGCAAAATGCAATCACCTGGACGATTAGATGACATTAGAATGAATCCGGATTCAAGATAAGGTTCATGTCCATCCAAATACACATACACCAGAGATTAGTACAGTTTGGATTCAATTTAGTATTGAATGAGAAACTACTGGTTTGTGGTGTTCACTCACTCACTATCATAGATTATATGACTCACACGTCAATTTTATTGTTGGTAATATTTACACTCAAATCTCTGTTGTCTCCTGTTGTGAAAAACAATGACTTTAATCAAAGTATAAAACTGGTTTCTTGAATTATCAAGAACCAAAAACAAGGGTTAGGGTTTAACGGAAAAGAAAACAAGAAGAAGAGGAAGAAGGAACAACAAGGATTGGACAAATATAATTTTGTTTACTATTCACTTTCTCATTAAAGTTTACAAATGATTACAAGTGAATATCACAATTTCCCACACTCAACAAACTGAGTGTACTAGCCTATTTATAGGCTAACTAAGTAACTTGCAGCTCAAGAAACCTAAACAATTGGATCCTTAACACAAGGCCCAATTCGACAGAATAAAAACATTTTGACAGGATACATATAAGAACAGACTTTGACTACTATATGTAACTAACAGGCATCAGCATGTGAACAAGCTTCGACTGCATGCTTGCCTTCTGTTGAAATACATGAAAGCTCTCCTTCGACACAGATGAGTTAGACCCAAATCTCACAAATCTCCACCTTGGATCTAACTCAGCAACAAAGGGAAACAACTAGCTTTCATCATGCAGCTTTATCAACTGCATACAGTGGAAGAACTTGCAACTTGGCAACGTCTTGGTGATCATATCAGCAGCATTGTCTTCAGTCGAAACCTTCAGCACCTGGACTTCACCACGCTCGATTATCTCTCTGACGAAATGCAACCTCACATCAATGTGCTTAGTTCGCTCATGATAGGCTGAATTCTTCGACAGGTGTATTGCACTTTGACTATCACATTTAACAGTGATACTTCGACCTTGAAGTTTCAGCTCCTTTGCAAAACCTTTAAGCCACAATGATTCCTTCACAGCTTTAGTGAGAGCGATATATTCAGCTTCAGTGGTTGATAAGGCAACAACCTTCTGAAGCGTCGCTTTCCAACTGATTATTGTGCCAAACATTGTGAAAACATATCCAGAAATAGACTTTCTGGAATCCATACAACCTGCATAATCAGAATCAACAAAACCTTCGATTTCGACTATGCTATCACCATCACAGGCTCCACCATAAATTAAAACTCTTTTCAGAGACCCATTTATGTACCTGAGAATCCACTTTACAGCTTGCCAGTGCGCCTTTCCAGGATTGGCCATACACCTTCTCACAAGGCTCACTCCATATGATATGTCTGGCCTCGTAAAGACCATAGCATACATCAAAGAACCCACTACACTAGCTTTAGTAGGTGTCACAACAGGCTTTGAATTCGACATACCAAACTTGTCGAGAAGCTTCCGTAGGTATGTCTCTTGAGATAAGTGCAACTTCGATTGCTTTCTGCCTCTCCGGATGTCAATCCCAAGAGTCCTGGCTGCAGCTCCCAGATCCTTCATTTCGAACTCCTTACTGAGTTTAGCCTTCACCTTCGTTACATCCTCAACACTGTTGCTAGCTATGAGAATATCATCCACATACAGTAGCAACATAACAAGTGAGTTTCTAGGTCAAAATCTGAAGTAAACACAGTGATCAAACTGACTTCTAGTGAAACCAATGTGTGTCATGAACTTGTCGAATCTCCTGTTCCACTGTCGAGGAGACTGATTCAGGCCATACAACGACCTATTCACCTTGCACACAAATTCTTCATTACCCTTTTCTGCATACCCTTCAGGTTGACGCATCAGGATCGTTTCATCTAGATCACCATACAGAAATGCTGTCTTCACATCCATTTGCTCAAGTTCCAAGTCGAACTTTGCCACCATGGCCAACAACATTCGAATGGATCTATGCTTTACAACAGGTGAGAATACATCATTGAAGTCAACTCCTTCTTTCTGAGTGAACCCCCTAGCAACCAGCCTCGCCTTAAAGCGCTTCGACATCACTCCTTCGATTCCTTCCTTGACCTTGAAAATCCACTTACAACTGACTAACCTTGCTCCTGCAGGTTTCTCAATCAGCTCCCAAGTGTTATTATCATGAAGAGATTTCATCTCGTCATCCATGGCTTTTTTCCATTCAGTCTTTTCTCGACTCCTTATAGCTTCCTTGTAATCCTTAGGTTCTTCGTCAAGTACCTCACTTGCAGAGATTAAGGCAAAAGCTATAAGATCTGCACAACCAAGTCTCTGAGGTGGCTTGATGACTCTTCTCGACCTATCTCTTGCCAGTAGGTGGTCATCAACAGCTTCCTCAGCCTCTTCAGCATCTTGCTCTTCGACTTCATCAGGGCTATGCACTTCAGCATCACTATGCTCTACCTCAACAGGCATCTCTACCTGTTCCAGCTCCTCTTCAGAGATTTCTGTTGTAATACCCGGTAAATTTATAAACACTCTAGTTAGTATTATTATAATCAACTGGGTTCCGGAGTACTCTGAGCAATTATTTGATAAAACAATTAGAGTAAACTGGCGAACTCGGTGTTGATTTAATTAATAATAGTTAACTTTGAGTTTTATTGGTTGATGCTTTGAGCTAAATTGGATATTTAGTAGTGTTACTAAAAATGATAGTTTTCTTTACTATCTATTTTCTTTTCATTTTCCTTATTTGGTAAAAGTAGAGAAACTTAGAGGAAGAGAAAGTGAAGGAAAGAAAGAAAGGAAAAGAGGAAGGAAAAGGAAAAGGAGAAGAAGATTTCTCAAAAAGCTCAAGAATCATCATCCGTTCATCTGTTCTTCGTCTAATCATTCAGTATCAACCTCCTCGTCTAGTAATCCAGGTGGGTTCTAGTTAGACTCTTTAGAGTAGAGTTTGTGTTGAATTTAGAGTTAGGTTGAAATTGTGAAAATCGATTATTTTGGCTCAAAATCGGAAACCTAACTGTTGAAATTCAATGTGTGATTATATGTGGTACTGGTTGTTGTATTATAACATGTTTTGTTGCTTGATGATTGATCAAAATGTGATTTTGGGGTTGATTTGGACAAAACTCGTAGCAGGTTTTTCTGCTGGTTTTCTGCAGTTTTTCTCTGCCCATACGTGTATGGGGCCTTGCCTTACGCGTATGGGGCATGGCATTACGCGTACGGATGGGAAATACGCGTAATGGTTTTAAAACGTGGATTTTTCAAGGGAAAACGCCTCTGCTCATACGCGTATAGGAAGGGTGATACGCGTATGGGATTTTAAAAAGGAAATTTTCAGAGAAAACACCCTCTGCTCATACGCGTATGGCCTTGGGCAATACGCGTATGGATGGGCGAGAATTTTGGACAATACGCGTATGGGATGTGCCAATACGCGTATGGCCAGAGGAAATGCAGAAATTCTGCTGTTGTGAAATTTTCCCGATCGATTGTTTCCAATGCCGTAACTTTTTATCCGTAACCCGGATTGGAACAATTTTGGTATCGTTGGAATGGTAATAAAATGTACTTTCTTAATTCTTGGGTTTTAAGATTGTCGGCCGATTTAATTCTATCGGGATTTATGAAATTGTGTCGTTTTGTCGACATTAACTGTGAATGGTGTGAAATTGTTGTTAAAATTATATGCATGTTAAAATATGAATTTATGTAGAGTGAGGATTTACCCTGAACAATGTTGGGAGTGTGTGATAGAATGGGGACAATGCTCGTGCAAGTAAGGCCGAGCCGTGTGTATTATGAAATCATAACCGATTATTATTGATAGTGCGTTTCATGGGTCTCGAGCTCCTCTGAAACATATGCACCATTACTTGGCAGGTTTGAGTCCCGTGTTACGTACGATTGGAACCTACGGGTAGAGACTTGTGATGGTGTACGGGCCGTGAGAAGTGACGGATCACGGTGTACGGGCCGGTGATCCCGGATCCAATTCGTATGCCAAGTAATTCGAGGATCCATGACTCGGACCGCCTTCTAGACGTAGAAGGGTACGGGAATAGGGGATGCCTTGGTATTGTTATTGATTGTGAATCCTTGAGTTTACAGGCTCAAGAGGTACTTCGGTACTTTGTGAATCCTTGAGTGTACGGGCTCAGGACGTACTTCGGTACTAGGGTGAGTGTACGGGCTCACCGGTGTGGTTACTTGTGTGTGTCTCACCCCACTGTTGTCTAAGCCGAGAGGACTTTAAGATAGGGAACTCACTGAGATTTGATGTATCTCACCCCACTGTTGTTTACATCACAGGTTCTGCAGGTTCGCCGAAGGGTAAGGACAAGGTTATTTGACTTTCCTTACAGATCGTGGTTTTGCGATGGCATGGCTTCCGCTATGGCATTATGTTTTGAGATCATTGTATTGATCTAGTTCTTAGTTTTATCTTTAGAACATTTTGTACATAAACATGCCAGAGTATTGTTTTAGGTTGTTTTAATTTTTGGGCATTTTTATGTATACAGTGTTACTAGGAACTTATGTATTTCAGTACCAAAGGTGAAGTTCGTGTATAATATATGATTTGAGGCATGTATTTATATATGGTCTTTACAGTTGGTATCAGAGCAGGTCGTATCCTCGACCTAGCCATGAAATAGAATAAGTGTTTCTTTCCGTTTCAGATACGTGGTGTCGCCTTGGGTCTTGTATGTTATACTTTTAGTATTGGGCCTGATCAACTTAATCCTATTTGTATGACGTTCAGGAACATGGCCGACGGACGTAGAAACAACCGTGGAAGACCTAGAACTCCGAGAACTACTCCAGCTGGGACAGTTCCACAGGGCGAGGAAGGGAATGCCCATTTGTACCAATTTATGCAGCAGATGCAGCAGCAGCAGAATCAGTTCATGCAAGGAATGATGCAACAAATGGCTGATGGTCTGCACCCTCCAGTGGTTGTTCCGGAAGTTACCGGAGGAACCTACAGGGAATTTGCTCGTATGAATCCTCTGGAGTTTCAAGGAGGGCTAGATCCGGTGAAGGCACACGAGTGGATAACAGGTATGGAAAGGATTTTTCAGATAGTTCATTGCAGTGAGGAGAATAAGGTGGTATTTGCTTCTCACTGGTTGAAGGGTCCTGCCATGAAGTGGTGGGAGAGCACTTCATCCTTGATGACAATTCAGGAGGTGCCGAAAGTGTGGGAACAGTTTAAAGTAATCTTTATGGAAAAATACGTTCCGAGTTCTTTAAGGTCGCAAAAGGAGTTTGAATTTCAACAGTTGAGACAGGGCAACTTATCAGTGGCTTCCTATGCTGAAAATTTTGAGAACATGGCTGACTATTCTAGACAGGCCATGTATGCTCCGGATGAGAGGTGGAAGATAGACCAGTTTCTGTTTGGTTTAGGGGCTGAGATTTCACACAGTGTGTCTCAACGGGAATTTACTACTTATGCTGAAATGTTAAGACAATGTTATGTGGCGGAAAATAGTTTGAAAAAGGTACAAATGGAGGTGGATTCGAATAGGGCAACTCAAAGTGACCGTGGAAGGTCGAATCAACAGTTTAGACAACGGCAACAGTTTTCCAAAGGGAAGCAAGTCCAGAGTTCTAGAACTAGTGTGCCTCCGGTATGCCGTACTTGTGGAAGGAATCATTATGGTAGGTGCAATTCGGAGGGAGTACGGTGTTATCAGTGTAACAAAATGGGTCATTGGGCGAGGGATTGTCCTCAGGGTAGGAATCAGGCACAAGGGAAGACTACTGGCCGAGTGTATACCTTGGATGCGAGTAAGGCAAAGGGCGACAATTCATTGATTGCGGGTACGTGTTTCGTGAATGGACATTCTTGCTTTGTTTTATTTGATTGTGGGGCGACGCATTCTTTTGTGTCCACGTGTTGCGTGAAGCGACTTGGGTTGCAAACTTTAGCTTTGTTTCCTCCTATGGTGGTTACTACTGCCATGGATGAAATGGTCGAAACACCTTTGATGTGTGAAAATTGTGTTCTGTCGGTGAATGAAAGAGTCTTCCAAATTGATCTTATTTGTTTGCCGCTCAAGAAAGTGGATGTTGTTCTGGGGATGGATTGGCTTTCAGCTAATTCGGTTTTTATAGGTTGTGAGGAGAAGTTAATTATTATTCCATCTGCTGAGGCTACTTCTAAGGATGTGTTATGAACGATTTTAGAAGGTACGGTGGGAATGTGAAATTTCTTATTCGAGAAGGAGAAATCTGTTTTAATGGTTCTCACTAAGGAAGAAGGTAGTGAACAGCAAGTTCTGAATATTCCAATAGTGTGTGAGTTTCCTGAAGTGTTTCCAGAGGACGTTTCTTCTCTTCCTCTGGAGAGGGAAGTCGAGTTCTCTATTGATCTGATACCGGGAACGGCTCCTATATCCGTTTCTCCGTATCAGATGGCACCGTTTGAGTTAAGAGAGTTAAAGGACCAGTTGGAAGACTTGATGTCTAAGCATTTTGTTAGACCGAGTGTTTCGCCTTGGGGAGCTCCAGTATTGTTGGTAAAGAAGAAAGATGGGGGAATGCGGTTGTGCATTGATTATCGTAAGTTGAATAAAGTCACTATTAAGAACAAGTACCCCTTACCAAGGATAGACGACTTGTTAGATCAATTGAAAGAAGCCAGTGTGCTCTCGAAGATTGATTTACGGTCGGGTTATCATCAGATCCGAGTAAAGAGTTCGGATGTGCCAAAAACTGCATTTAGAACCCGTTACGGTCATTACGAATTCTTAGTGATGCCTTTCGGTGTGACTAATGCTCCAGCTATTTTTATGGATTACATGAATCGAATATTTCAGGCTTACTTGGACCAATTTGTGGTAATCTTTATTGACGACAGTCTTATTTATTCTCGTACTCCACAAGAGCATGGAGAACATCTGAGGATTGTCTTATCGGTATTGCAAGAGAAGCAATTGTTTGCTAAGTTAAGTAAGTGTGAGTTTTGGATGTCGGAAGTTAATTTTCTTGGACATGTTATATCTCAGGGTGGTGTGGCGGTAGATCCATCAAAAGTAGAAGCGGTGATTAAGTGGGAGAGACCGAGAAATGTTTCAGAAGTTAGAAGTTTCTTGGGATTGGCAGGATACTATAGAAGGTTCATTAAGGGTTTTTCTCAATTGGCCTTACCAATGACGAAACTTACTCGGAAGGATTTTGCTTTTGAGTGGGATTCGGGTTGTGAGCAAAGTTTTATGAAATTGAAGGAGAGTTTGACGAGTGCTCCGGTATTAATTATTCCTGATCCTAATAACTCTTACGAAGTGTACTATGATGCTTCTAAGAGGGGATTAGGGGGTGTTCTGATGCAAGGCGGTCAAGTGGTAGCTTATGTTTGTCGACAGTTGAAAGTTCATGAAAAGAATTATCCAACTCATGACTTGGAACTAGCTGCCGTGGTGTTTGCACTGAAGGTGTGGCGTCATTACTTGTATGGTGTACGCTTTGAAATGTTCAGTGACCACAAAAGTTTGAAGTATTTGTTTGACCAAAAGGAGTTAAATATGCGACAAAGAAGGTGGATGAAGTACTTAAAGGATTATGACTTAGAACTGAAGTATCATCCAGGAAAGGCAAATAAGGTAGCGGATGCTTTAAGTCGGAAAATGGTTCATAGTGCAGAATTGATGATTTTGGAGTATTCATTGTTGGAAAAGTTTAGAGATCTCAATCTCCAATTTGTGTGGACTCCGAATGGTGTAATTATGGGGAATTTGAATGTCAATTCTACTTTGAGAGTTGAGATTCAACAAGAACAAATGTTAGAAGAGGAGTTACAAGGGTTGTTACTTCAACCGGGCTTTACACGAGCAACAGATGGGATTGTTCTGTTTAATCAAAGGATTTGTGTTCCGAAAGATGAGGCATTAAAAAGGAAGATTCTAGACGAAGCTCATAAAGGTACTTTTACGATACATCCTGGTTCTTCGAAGATGTATCAAGATTTAAAGAGGGATTATTGGTGGTTTGGGATGAAAAAGGATATAGCGGAATATGTGTCAGGATGTGTAGTGTGCCAACAGGTGAAGATTGAACACCAAAGACCGGGCGGTTTGTTACAACCTTTGGATATTCCAATTTGGAAGTGGGATAGTATTTCTATGGACTTTGCAGTGGGTTTACCCCGAACGCAAGGTGGTTATGATTCTATTTGGGTTATTGTAGATCGACTAACGAAATCTGCGCATTTCTTAGCCGTAAAGACTACTTATAAGGCAAGTCATCTTGCGAGGTTGTTTATTTCCGAGATTGTGAGATTACATGGTGTTCCTTCTAATATTGTGTCCGATAGAGATCCGAAGTTCACTTCGAGATTTTGGAAAGTGTTCCAACAAGCCATGGGTACGAATTTACGGTTGAGCACGTCGAATCATCCTCAAACGGATGGTCAGACTGAGCGAACAATACAAACGATGGAGGATATGTTAAGAGCTTGTGTGCTAGAGAGTAGAGGAAATTGGAAAGAACTTTTGCCGTTAATTGAGTTTTCCTATAACAATAGTTACCATGCGAGCATCGGTATGGCTCCTTATGAAGCATTGTATGGGAGAAAGTGTAGAACACCTTTGTGTTGGGCTGAAATTGGCGAAGATAGGATTTTGGGGCCCAAGATTATTCAAGAGACTACGGAAAAGATTAGAATGATTCGTGAGAAAGTTAAACAAGCCCAAGATCGACAAAAGAGTTATGCGGACAATCGTAGGAGACCTTTGGAATTTGAGGAAGGTGACCATGTATTTCTGAAAGTTACTCCGAGATTGAGATTGAAAGGACCGTTTAAGTCACGTAAATTAAGTCCGAGGTACGTGGGACCGTATCAGATTTTAGAAAGGATTGGTGAAGTTGCTTACAGATTAGCCTTACCACCCTCTCTATCTGAAATGCATGATGTTTTTCACGTATCTCAGCTCCGTAAGTTTATTCCTGATCCTCTTCAGCCAATTCTACCAGAATCCGTGGGTATAGAGACGAATTTGACTTTTGAACCACAACCGAGTTGCATTGTGGGAAGAGAAACAAAAGTGTTAAGAAACAAAGATATTCCACTTGTCAAGGTGCAATGGGATATGACGCATCCAGGTGATGCTACGTGGGAGCTAGAATCGGAAATGCGAGATTCTTATCCGCATCTGTTCAGGTAATCTTCTAAATTCGAGGACGAATTTCTATTTAAGGGGGGGAGGATGTAATACCTCGTAAATTTATAAACGCTCTAGTTAGTATTATTATAATCAACTAGGTTCCGGAGTACTCTGAGCAATTATTTGATAAAACAATTAGAGTAATCTGGCGAACTCGGTGTTGATTTAATTAATAATAGTTAACTTTGAGTTTTATTGGTTGATGCTTTCAGCTAAATTGGACATTTAGTAGTGTTACTAAAAATGATAGTTTTCCTTACTATCTATTTTCTTTTCATTTTCCTTATTTGGTAAAAGTAAAGAAACTTAGAGGAAGAGAAAGTGAAGGAAAGAAAGAAAGGAAAAGAGGAAGGAAAAGGAAAAGGAGAAGAAGATTTCTCAAAAAGCTCAAGAATCATCATCCGTTCATCTGTTCTTCGTCTAATCATTCAGTATCAACCTCCTCGTCTAGTAATCCAGGTGGGTTCTAGTTAGACTCTTTAGAGTAGAGTTTGTGTTGAATTTAGAGTTAGGTTGAAATTGTGAAAATCGATTATTTTGGCTCAAAATCGGAAACCTAACTGTTGAAATTCAATGTGTGATTATATGTGGTACTGGTTGTTGTATTATAACATGTTTTGTTGCTTGATGATTGATCAAAATGTGATTTTGGGGTTGATTTGGACAAAACTCGTAGCAGGTTTTTCTGCTGGTTTTCTGCAGTTTTTCTCTGCCCATACGCGTATGGGGCCTTGCCTTACGCGTATGGGGCATGGCATTACGCGTACGGATGGGCAATACGCGCAATGGTTTTAAAACGTGGATTTTTCAAGGGAAAACGCCTCTGCTCATACGCGTATAGGAAGGGTGATACGCGTATGGGATTTTAAAAAGGAAATTTTCAGAGAAAACACCCTCTGCTCATACGCGTATGGCCTTGGGCAATACGCGTATGGATGGGCGAGAATTTTGGGCAATACGCGTATGGGATGTGCCAATACGCGTATGGCCAGAGGAAATGCAGAAATTCTGCTGTTGTGAAATTTTCCCAATCGATTGTTTCCAATGCCGTAACTTTTTATCCGTAACCCGGATTGGAACAATTTTGGTATCGTTGGAAAGTTAATAAAATGTACTTTCTTAATTCTTGGGTTTTAAGATTGTCGGCCGATTTAATTATATCGGGATTTATGAAATTGTGTCGTTTTGTCGACTTTAACTGTGAATGGTGTGAAATTGTTGTTAAAATTATATGCATGTTAAAATATGAATTTAAGTAGAGTGAGGATTTACCCTGAACAATGTTGGGAGTGTGTGATAGAATGGGGACAATGCTCGTGCAAGTAAGGCCGAGCCGTGTGTATTGTGAAATCATAACTGATTATTATTGATAGTGCGTTTCATGGGTCTCCAGCTCCTCTGAAACATATGCACCATTACTTGGCAGGTTTGAGTCCCGTGTTATGTACGATTGGAACCTACGGGTAGAGACTTGTGACGGTGTACGGGCCGTGAGAAGTGACGGATCACGGTGTACGGGCCGGTGATCCCGAATCCAATTCGTATGCCAAGTAATTCGAGGATCCATGACTCGGACCGCCTTCTAGACGTAGAAGGGTACGGGAATAGGGGATGCCTTGGTATGGTTATTGATTGTGAATCCTTGAGTTTACAGGCTCAAGTGGTACTTCGGTACTTTGTGAATCCTTGAGTGTACGGGCTCAAGACGTACTTCGGTACTAGGGTGAGTGTACGGGCTCACCGGTGTGGTTACTTGTGTGTGTCTCACCCCACTGTTGTCTAAGCCGAGAGGACTTTAAGATAGGGAACTCACTGAGATTTGATGTATCTCACCCCACTGTTGTTGTTTACATCACAGGTTCTGCAGGTTCGCCGAAGGGTAAGGACAAGGTTATTTGACTTTCCTTACAGATCGTGGTTTTGCGATGGCATGGCTTCCGCTATGGCGTTATGTTTTGAGATCATTGTATTGATCTAGTTCTTAGTTTTATCTTTAGAACATTTTGTACATAAACATGCCAGAGTATTGTTTTAGGTTGTTTTAATTTTTGGGCATTTTTATGTATACAGTGTTACTAGGAACTTATGTATTTCAGTACCAAAGGTGAAGTTCGTGTATAATATATGATTTGAGGCATGTATTTATATATGGTCTTTACATCTGCACTTCGACCAACATCATCAGTTTTCTTGAAAGCCATTTCGACCTCATTGAAAACTACATCACGACTTATGATACATCTTCTGTGACCTGGTTCTAGGCACCACAGCCTATTGACTCCCTCAGGATATCCAGGGAACATGCATCTTAGAGCTCGAGGTTCGACCTTGTCTTGCCTAATGTGAGCATAGGCTAAACAGCCAAATACTCTCAGTTTGTTAAGATCTGGTGGATGACCTGATCAAACTTCTTCAGGTGTCTTCATTCCCAGCGCAGTCGAGGGACATCTATTTATCAGATAAGCTGCAGTCGAAACAGCCTCTGCCCAAAACACCTTCTTCAATCCAGCACTAACCAACATGCATCTAACCCTTTCAAGGATTGTTCGATTGAATCTCTCAGCTAAGCCATTTTGTTGAGGAGTACCTGCTATAGTCTTATGCCTTACAATCCCAGACTCAACATAGTAACTATCGAACGCTTCGTTCCAGAACTCAAGGCCATTGTCGGTTCTCAACCTCTTAACCTTTCTGCCAGTTTGAGTTTCGACCAGAACCTTCCAACTTTTGAAATTCTCAAAAGTTTCATCCTTCATCTTCTGAATGAATACCCATAGCTTTCTGGAATAGTCATCAACGATGGATAGAAAATACCTTGCACCTGAGTGTGAAGGATTCGTTGCAGGCCCCCAAAGATCAGCATGAATGCAATCAAGGGATCCATGTGTTCTTTGCTTGCCTTTGTTAAACTTCGCCCTACAGGATTTACCAAATACATAAGATTCACAAAACTCCAGCTTTTCGACGTTGTCACCTCCTAGCAGGTTCTGCTTCCCCAATTCGACCAGGCCTCTTTCGCTGACATGGCCCAATCTCATGTGCCATAACTCTGTCTTCGACATAGGTTTCGTGGATACAACATTTGTCGAACCACTTACAACCTCAGCCTCAAGGGTATACAAGCCTTGGTTTTTCACGCCTCTCAAGACTTCCTTCGACCCTTTCATGACTTTCAGGATACCTTGCTCTCCTTTGAAAACATATCCCTTTCTGTCGAATTCACCAAGAGAAATTAAATTCCTCTTAAGATCAGGTACATACCTAACCCCAATCAATAGCTTTATTGACTCGTCATGGAGCTTGAATCTAACAGATCGAATACCTGCAATCTTGCAAGCTTTATTGTTCCCCAGCAGCACTGATCCTCCATCTTGATCACATAATTCTTCAAACACATTCTTGTTTGGAGTCATATGCCAAGTACATCCGGAATCCATAATCCACTCTTCGCAAGAGTTGCTGCTCGACACCACAAGGACATCAGATGATTCATAACCATCTTGCACAATAGCTGCATTCCCATTTTCCTTACCTCCATGATTATTCAGGCGCTCAGGGCACACCTTTCTTGTGTGACCCTCCTTCTTACAGTGATAACATTTGATACCAGACATATCACCACCATAAGACTTCTGCTGAACCTTTCCTTTCTTCTTATCAAACCTACCATCTTTCTTTGATGATCTTCCTTTCACGGATAACCCTTCGCCAACTGATGAAGGTTTCTGCTCCTTTCTTTCGTTCAAGTCCTTTGAATACAAGGCTGCTTGAACTTCTTCAAAGGTCAGGGACTCTCTTCCATACAAGAGAGTTTCTTTGAAGTGAGCATGCGATCTGGGCAAAACACACAACAACAACAATGCTTGATCTTCATCATCAATCTTCACATCAATGTTTTCAAGATCAAGAATCAGCTTGTTGAAAGAATCCAACTGCTCAGCCAAAGCTTTGTCTTCATTCATCTTGAACGAATACAAGGCTTGCTTCAGGTAAAGACGATTCACCAACGATTTGGTCATGTACAAGCTTTCAAGCTTTACCCATAATCCTGACGCCGTCGTCTCCTTTGACACCTGCCGGAGAATCTTATCGCCAAGGCTCAACAATATTACGCTGTGTGCTTTCTCGATCATTGTCGTCTTTTCTCTTTCCGTCAACGCAGCATCCATGGTTGCCATTCCCTTCAACGCTTCCAAACATCCCTGCTGCACCAGTAGGGCTTTCATCTTCAAGCGCCACTGACCGAAATCGTTCACTCCGGTGAACTTTTCAATCTCATAATTTGTTGAAGCCATCTGATCCACGCTCACCGCACCAATTTGTTGTGAAAAACGATGACTTTAATCAAAGTATAAAACTGGTTTCTTGAATTATCAAGAACTAAAAACAAGGGTTAGGGTTTAACGGAAAAGAAAACAAGAAGAAGAGGAAGAAGGAACAACAAGGATTGGGCAAATATAATTTTGTTTACTATTCACTTTCTCATTAAAGTTTACAAATGATTACAAGTGAATATCACAATTTGTCACACTCAACAAACTGAGTGTACTAGCCTATTTATAGGCGAACTAGGTAACTTGCAGCCCAAGAAACCTAAACAATTAGATCCTTAACACAAGGCCCAATTCGACAGAATAAAAACATTTTGACAAGATACATATAAGAACAGACTTCGACTACTATATGTAACTAACAGGCATCAGCATGTGAACAAGCTTCGACTGCATGCTTGCCTTCTTTCGAAATACATGAAAACTCTCCTTCGACACAGATGAGTTCGACCCAAATCTCACATCTCCATTAGCTGGTTTCACATTATGCTTTGAAAGCTGCTTGGTTGCATTTTCCTGTGACTCTTACAAGTTAAATGTAAATGTTGTGTAAATTGACATTCTAGTGAGAGCAATAACCGCTTCGCCAATGCTAATAATCTCCGGATCAGAATCGAATAACAAATAACCTCCCGACAGAATGACACAGGTCTTAAACTGTCCTAAAACAACATGAGTTGTAGCAAAAGTTGCCGTGCATTAGAAATAAAATTATCTGTCAAAAATAGCGCGTCACTATTTTCTATTATTAAAACATGAAAGCGGAAAAAACTTTCACCCCAATGGCAATGCACCTGACCATTGTAAGAGAAAACCAAGAAGAGCAGATATCAAAATCGGAGACGAGCTGTTTACATCTCACTTGAACGATAACACACCTGGTGGTTCAATCCCCTAGGAAGAAAACTGTGATAAGTGTCGTCTTCCGCACAATTTATACAATGAAAAAATTTCAATTCTAGTTATTGAAAACTTGATTTTTAGAGAGGCGAAATTGGATAATGTCGGTGTTGAACTTTAAATCTGATACAGTTGCAAAATGCATGATTAGTATATAAAGAAATAAAGGATTTAATGGAGTACTTGTTTTTACAGATATATGAAATGCTTTATAAAAGAGAAAGAATGAAAACTCGCAAAAAGCTTAGTTATGACCTTTTTTCGAAGAAATGGTTTTCTTAAAAAATATGAACTCTGCCAAAACAATTGTTGGAGTAACAGAATTTGGTAGAAACCAGCACTTCATGAACCGAGCTGACAGAAAACAGAAAAGGAAATTTTGAATATTTTAACGTAAATAAGCTTTTTAGATAAAGAACCCGGATGCAGTTTTGTCCAATAAACATGTTAGAGCAAGATCATTAACCTGTTATACTTTAGTCATGTGTTTGCAAGTCCGGATGCGAAGGCCATAACAGCACGAAGTGCAAAAATAGAAGATCATGGAGTTGATTTAGAAGGAGGAGACACTGGAAGCACGATATTATTTTGAAAATTGCAAGTAGAACCCATGTGGTGACGTAGTGAACAAATGAGAGGAAAATTGGAAAGTTAAAAGCAATGTTAAGGTAACTCTTCCCATCACCTATCAACAACAAAGTTATAACAAAAATTCATAATGATGATAAGTTACACGCAACACAAATGGTTCTGATTTCTGACCAATTTGTTAGCCAAGATGATACCAACAGCAACCATAAAGTTGAACGAACATGCGACCACCGGTCCGCAATATATTTGTTGCTGTCGCTTGGCTCCTTCTGATGTTCGGAGCTCATTGTAGAGAGAAGATCTTAGTTCTTCCAGTGCTTTACCTGAACATTTTTAGCCATAAAAACAATGCAATATGTGATTCAATCATGATGAATTTGCCTGCATCACTGTCTTTCCTTTTGATGAATTTGCGTCCATTTCCAAACAGTGAATCCGACCACCCCATAACAACCAAACTTATTCATGGACATGGATCACATATTAAATCTAAATTCTTTATTTATTAAACACCTTTTGTAAAACACAATTATGTAACAATTACTAAAAAAACAGAATTGAAAAAGTAAAAGTCTCAAAATATGAATTAAAAGACCATGTTGCTTATAATACAATCAATCTGGTCATACATAAAAAAAAGAGAAAAAGAGAAAAAGAGAAAAAAAGAATAGGAAAAGGAGAAAAGAAGAATAGGAAAAAGAGAAGGTAAGTAGATTTATCTTGATTTGTGTCCTACAAGAGAATATTGCATTTGATATGAGCAAAGTAGAAAAATTCTTAGTAACATTTGTTTGTTGTATGATAGAAAATTGATTTACGGAGAAGTTAAGGTATCATCATCATCATCATCCATGAAATATTGTTATATGAAACAGTCAAAAGAGACATGTGTAACAACCACCTTCATTTTCCCTTTTAGTTGAAATTTCATCAATTCATCACTAAACTTAATGCAAAAGTTTCATATTACTTTATTATTTAAAAAAAAAAATTCATCATCATCACTGAACCATTGGTCCTCCTCACTCTTGTTCTTCTTTTCACTCTTCTCTTAGGCTTCCCACCAAATATCATCACAAGCCATCTTGGCTTTCCAACTAAAAACATGCAATATCCAAGGCCTATTCCAAACACAAATCCACATCCATATCCAATTGCCACTGGCTTCCATCCAAATCCAAATTTCTCTTCACTCCAAGAAATGTCCGGTGAAGGTGGAGATTGTTGTTCAGGTCGACATTTCTTTGACAAGGGTAATCCACATAACCTCAAGTTTCCTTCATATGATTCATTTGAAAATGTGTTGAACTGCTCTCCTTGAGGTATTTCTCCTACAAGATAGTTATAGGAAAGATTCAAGACTTCAAGACTACTCAAATTAGTTAATTCCGCAGGGATTCCACTGGTAAGCATATTTGAGGAGAGATCCAACCATTCCAAATTTGTCAAGTTTCCCATAGATTGTGGAATGTGACCAATGAGTCTGTTATGAGAAAGGTTAAGTCCTTTGAGTGCATGAAGCTCTCCAATATCATTTGGAATCTCTCCTTCAAAAATGTTTCTCGACAAATCAATACTTACAAACATTTTTGGAATTTTTACCAATGGTATATTGATTCCTTTCAATGTCAGAGTCATAGAATCATAATAACTCATTAGTCCTCTTTCATTATATATTCCAAATATTGGAGAGGAATCAACCAGGTCAAATTTTATATATGACAAACTACCCTCTTCATTAACTTGAGTAACATTTTTCATGGATTCAAACTTTTTGAAATATGCTTTTGGAATGTGACCGCTAAAGTTATTTCCTGAGATATCAAAAATAATTAAAGTGGGAAATGGATAATTGATCTTCAGATTAGCTATGGAACCGTGCAGCTTATTGTCTCGCAAAACCAACACTTTCAATTTTTGCAGAGTTTGAAGCGAATCAGGAAATTTGTCTTCTATTCTGTTGCCGCCAAGATTTAAAACTTGAAGATTTTTGCATTGTGACAAAGTTTCAGGAAAACGATCTTCTAGTTGGTTGTCAAAGAGATTCAGAGTAGAAAGTCCACAGTACTTTGAAAAGTTATTTGGAAAAGTGCCATAAAATTTGTTCATTTGTAGATCCAAAACTTCAAGAAATGATAAACTAACAAGACATTGTGGAATGGTACCTGTCAATTTATTGTGTGCAAGATTGAGAAATTTTAGTGAACTCATGTTGCAAACTGAGGCAGAAAGTTCACCTTGTAGTAAGTTATAGCTAAGATCAAGGTAAGTAAGCTGGTAAAGGTAACTACTTGTTGAACTCATTGATGTGAACATGTTTTGAGAGAGATTCAAAAACCCAAGTGAATTCATTGTTTCAAGTAACCAATTGGGCACTCTTCCATTCAATTTGTTATTGGACATATCAAAAGAATAAAAACTTGGGGGCTCTCCTAGGAATTTGGGAATTTCACTCAAACTCAAAGAAGACAATTCCAATATAATTAGTTCAACAAAATTGTAACTGACATTGGGTTCAATGGTTAATGATAATTGGCTATTATGTGAAAGAGACAAAGAAATCAAATTTTGAAGTTTGGAAAAGTGGTGAAAATCAACAACACCACTCAAGTTATTTGATGATAGACATAAAAGAGTTAGGTTTGAAAGGGTGAAAATTGATTTTGGAATATTGCCCTGTAGCTTATTGTTGCATAGATTAAGGACTTCTAACGAATACGATGAGATTGCACTGATATGTCCTGTAAATCGATTGTTTGATAGAGATAAAATCTCCAGACACGGCAAAGATAACAAAGAGGAAGGAATTGTTCCGTTTAACAAGTTGTTGTCGAAATTCAAATCAGTTAGCTTTTGAAACCCTGCAATTTTGTTGGTTAGGGGACCCACTAATTTATTATAAGACAAGTCTAATGTCACAAGTTGATTCAAGTTAAATAATGAAGAAAGAATTTGTCCTTCCAAATTGTTTGAACCGAGATTGAGTTCTTGCAGTTTGGTCATCCCACTAAACACATCTGGAATCCGACCCTTAAATGAATTGGATGAAAGATCTAAGGTAATGAGATGCTGAAGGTTTGAAAGTGATATTGGAAGTTGACCGCTAAGATTATTTGAAGAGAGATCTAGATAAGTTAGACTTGGAAGATTTAAAAGTGAAGATGGAATTGAACTTTTAAAGGAGTTACCCCTGAGACTTAGAGAAGTAAGATATGTGAGGTTAGAAAATGACGGAGGAATGGGTCCTTGGAAATCATTATCGGAAAAATCCAAAATTCTAAGAAAAACACTGCAACTCAATTCTGGAAGCTGACTTATAAAGTCATTTTCTGACATATATAGTTCATGAATTCCTGGTAAACAAAGGATGTTTTGTTTGAATTTTCCGCTTAATCCTGTCGATGAAAGATCTAGAGTAACCAAAGAGGAAGAATGATTGAAGAGCAAACCAATGGAGTTTGGTGTTATTGAAGACATGTATGTTCCATCCAAAAACATGTCCCTTAAATTTGTTGCATTTTGCACAAGTCTCTTCAAAGTGGTCTCTTTCCAAAATAAGAGATAATTGTGAGAGAGATGAATTGATGTTAATTTAGAAAGGTGCGAGATTTGAGGAGGAACATCACCTTGAAAGGAACAAAAAGACAAGTCAAGATGTGTAAGACTCATAAATCTCCCAAACTGAGCATGAAAATGGGTGTCATAGAAATTATTGCCAGAAAGGTTGAGTGTTTGGATATGAGGAAGATGGAAAAGGGTACTGTTGGGGTGTAATGTACCATTAAGACCTTCACAACCAAGGTCAAGGCCAATCACGTGACCAGAAACAGTGTCACAAGTGACCCCATGCCATGAACAACAGTCACTCCCATTTTTCCATGATGTTGTTTTCATTGGACTACATTCTTCGCAATGACAGTAATTAGCAATAGTAAATGAGGACTTGAATTGAAGCAAAGCATAATGCTCATCACGATGACAAAAGAAATTGAAAGAAGAGAAGGATGGAAAATGAAAGAGAAAAAGATGTAAACACAAAAGCAACCACTTCATGGATAATTGATTTTGTGGAAACATAAGAGTTTATGTGAAAGAAAATAGTTTGTATGAAAATAGAAAGGAAGGTAACGTAGCTATTTATAGCCAAAATTAAAATACAAAATATCTCAAATTTAATTTTCAAAACAAACTTTAGATCTATAAAGTGAGTAAAGATGAAGATGATATATGTGTGGAACTTAAAGCTGGAAAACGTCTATGCATATAAAATATGAAGATTTCTTAATACACCACCTAAGTTTTTTAGGCACCATGTAAAATTTCATTTTTGTTCCCAGATTTCGGATTTGCACATCCGGACGCACCAAATTTTTAAAAAACGCTGATATGTTCCGGATGTGCACATCCGGAAGAAATCATGATTTGCAAATCCGGAAAAAATCAAAAGAATTCCATAAAATCATTTACTTCTAAATATAATTAAATCCAATATAATTAAAATTCAACATAATTAAACTTAATATGATTTTTTCAATATAATTAAATCCAATATAATTAAAATTAATATGATTTTTTCAATATAATTAAATCCAATATAATTAAATTAATTTTAGAAGTAAATACCATATAATTTTAATTATAATTTAAAAGTAAATACCATATAATTTAGAAGTAAATACCATATAATTTTAAATACCAATATAATTAAATCCAATTTTAGAAGTAAATACCATATAATTTTAAATCCAATATAATTAAATTAATTTTTTCAATATAAAAAAAATAATTTAGAATTAAATACCATATTAATCCTATTAATTATATTGAAAAAAATTAATCATATTAAATATCATATTAATTTTAATTAATATAAATTTTAATTATATTGGATTTAATTATATTGAAAAAATGATATTAATTTTAATTATATTGGATTTTAATTAGATTGGATTTAATTATATTTAGAAGTAAATGATTTTATGGAATTCTTTTGATTTTTTCCGGATTTGCAAATCAGGAATTCTTCCGGATGTGCACATCCGGAACATATCAGCGTTTTTTAAAAATTTGGTGCGTCCGGATGTGCAAATCCGGAATCTGGGGACAAAAATGAAATTTCACATGGTGCTTAAGAAACTTGGGTGGTATATTAAGAAATCACCTAAAATATATTTGGACTAATCGTATGTTCAGTAAATAAAAAAACATTCTTAAATTTAACTCTTTATTTAATTAATGACCCATTGCTCATCATAATAAACTGTTAAGGGAGGTATATAAATTTACCTCTACTCTTGTGATTTATCAAGTTTATTAGACTAATATTATAAAAATATGTAAACGCATATATTTAAATTAATTTCATTCAATGATTTTATTTAGAGTTACATTGAATTTCACCTATACAATTGCAGTTTAGTTTTTAATTATTTATTAACACATCCATCAAACAACTAGCAAATTGAAGTTGAACACGTCTAATTTATCTTTCCAAAATAATTTTAAAAACACAAATATGAAATGAATTCCACAAATATTATAATCAACAATAAAAATTTACTTTGATTAACTTATCTGCATATATATTTCTCATATTTTTAAATCTAAAAGAATATATAATGTATAAAATATTTTTCTATTTAATTATAAAATACGAATTACTTTCAAGTCAAATTTTTATCCAATTCCGTCTCTTAGCATATTTGATAGCCACTGTGATTTCATACTATTCAATATGAAAAAAGATGCAAACTCCAATCTTAACTATAAAATTATCTAAACTATTCTAAAACATGTCATTCCAAGTTAATTTTTATAGATTTCCCTTTTCAAACTCTATCTATATTGATCTTAAATCAATTATTACTAAAAAAACAACAAAATTTAATTTAACATATTATTTATTAATAGTATAAATTAAAACTATTTGAATTAATATTTTAATAATTAATTTTATAAATGAGATGAAATAAGAAGACTAAAATTATAATTTAACACATTATTTATTAATAGTATAAATTAAATTTTATCAAATACGCTGAATTATAGAAATACTTTTTTTATGTGGCTACCCAATTATAAATTGTACCATTATTACATAAATTATCAAAACTAAATTCTTTATGACAAGTTGCAAATTTGGAAGGTTGCAAGTAAATTTTGTTGTATCTATAAATTGACTTGGAAGTCTTCGGCAAATATAGAATTGGTCTAAACTTTTCAATCATTCATTTCTTATCTCATTGAGATCGTTATAATCCTTCCATGCAGATATGCATATGACTTATTTTGAATCTCATCTTAAAATTTATTTCTTACTGTATCAAAATTTTTCCAATTATTATCTAGTGGCTAATTGAACAAATAATAAATTAATTTTTATATGAAAAAATAATATCATCTACAAAGAGGAAAATACTTAATTTTAAGTCGACCACAAATTCTATTCATTAACGTTAGAAGATGTAATTCATTATTTAGTAGAAAAGTTGTATTCGATATAGTGGTATTCTACTTAATTCATGTAGTTGTAGTATACAGGATAGAAGTTATCTAAGTGTAAATTGTATTCGACTTTGTCAAATACAACATGTTATCGATTTGTGTAAGCATGTATTCGATAGAGGCGAATACTGCAGTCTATATATTGTATGTTTTGGTTGCCTATTTATACATATAACATTATAGAGCAAAATATCACGTTAATTTCCACTTTAAATAATATTTCCTTTTCACAATATAATTTCTCTCTCCCTTCTTCTTTTTCTTCATTCTTCTTGAAAACCTGATTGTTCCAACAAATTGGTATTAATGAGCCCGATTGCGACCTAGAAAGAATCTATAATGGAAAAAAGTAACACAACAACAACACAATTTCTAGGAAATCTATCAATTTTCAAAGGTGAGAACTACGAGAGGTGGGTTGCACAAATGAAGGTCATCTTCAGATTTCAAGATGTGGCTGAAATCGTGTGTGATGGAATACTTGCATTGGAAGCAAATGCAAATGGTGTTCAGAAGGCTGCACACAAAGGAAAAAAATGAAGAAAGATGGAAAAGCTCTTTTCTTGATTAATCAATGTGTGGATCCTAATGTGTTAGAGAAAATTATTGAAGAAGAATCGGTTAAAGGAGCATGGGACAAGTTAAAGAACTTGTATGGTGGAAATGAAAAAGTGAAGAAGGTGAAGTTGCAGACGTTGAAAAAGCAATTTGAGATGACTCAAATAAAAAAAATGAGAGAGTTTCAGAATACTTTTCACGTGCGGTGCTGCTAACGGACCAAATGAAGTTGTGCGGTGAATCGATCACTGATTTGCAAAATATTGAGAAAGTGTTGAAATCTCTGACTGCAAATTTGATTACATTTTCGGGTCTTTCAAAGTGTCCAGAAAAACTAGCTGAGATGAAGTTAGAAGAACTTCACGCTTCATTAAAAGCTCATAAGATGAGGCTGAAGTAGAGAACCTCAGAAAAGGAGAAGGTGGATGAGCAGGCATTACAAGCATGATTCACGAAGAAGTATGGTAAAGAAAAGGCGAAGTAGAGAAAAAAAATCTTGCAAATCATGAGAAGTCAAGCAAGAACTCAAAGAATCACTCTGATTCAACCAAGAAAGGCATGGACAACAATTATTCGAGGAAGAAAGTTGGCATGAAGGAGGTGCAATGTTAGAACTGTCAAGTATTTGCTAATTATGCTCGAGATTGTCGAAGAAAGAAGGAATCAAGAGCAAAAGATAACGACGAAGTGAAATATGCACATGGAGGAGGAAACAACTCAGATGATATGCTACTCATGGAAAATACCCAATCAAATGGTGAATAAACTAATATGTGATTCTGTTCAAATCGTACTATAGGGAGGTTTTGTTATCGTCTCCATATGGATTGTTCTGATATGGGATGATTCTCGTTCAATAGTTTACCGTTTCAAGAAAAGGGTTTTCAATGTTTGTTTCATAAATTGTCACGATTTTAGTAGCAAAGCTATAAATTCTAAAGTGTTTGATTAATAAAGTATATCAAAAGTAGTTTTCATCTACCCTATATAATATGTATTCTCTTAATCTTGCATGTGAAGTCGGATCCGATTAATATCATCGCGCATTCTCTCAATACTGTCTATCTCTATAGCGTTGTCGTGAGAAATACCGTATTCATCGCTACACGATCTCTCCATATAACAACCAATATAGTAAGTTTTAAGTTCAATACAAAGCAAATATCAACCATACGCCAATCTCTCCAATCTATAAATCGATAGATGAATATTTTAGGTCAAGTTCTATAAAATCTATGTCTAGAGTTTTACAAAACAAGAATTGATCATTAAGAACAAAAATATTCATCATATATTAATCATCACTTGTTCACATACAAGGTCAATCAAAAGAAATACATAAAGCTAAGGTAAACTACCTCTACCTTTGATACAAAGGAAATTAGCTACCCATAACAAAGGTAGCTTGCTTTACAAGTAATGAGAGAAGATGAATGAGCATCCACGTCGAAGAATCGAACTCGGATGTGAATCCAGCTTCCATTTGCAAAATATCACTCTTTGGTGAAGAAATGCAGAAAATACAGGTTTCTATGTGAAAATGGGGTGATAATCCCCAAAAAAGTGTGAAAAGTACATATATAGTACTTTTAGAATCTGTCAAGTTTGCCCAGCGAACACCACTTTAGGGCACCTGAAGTTCCTCTGAACAGTTAAACCACCCCTGAGGAAATATCTAAGTTCGCTGTGCGAACACTTCTTCGCCCAGCGAGCTACTTCACTACAAGTTTGCACATCGAACTTATGGTCCTTTAGCTACTGCCTAAAATATGGGATGCTTTGTTTGGGCTTCGCTGTATTCTCGCCCAACGAATATTCATTAGTTGCTCGCTGTTGTTCGCCCAGTGAACATGCTGAATCTTCTCCTTTTCTTTGGCTTTTTTGTCAATTCACTTGTGTCTTACTCTTTGATGTTTTATGCCTAAATCCTGCACAATAACACACAAATCAAAGCAACCAAAGGTATTTGCACATAATTGAAGAATAGCATGGAAACATATAATAAATCCATTAAAACATAACAAAAGAGTTGAAAATGCTAATAAATATGGATCAAAATAAGACATGTTTAGCATTCAACAGGTACCTGAATTCAGGATGCAGTAACCACATGACTAAGAATAAAAGGTGTTTCACTAAGTTAGATGAATAGATAAAGAAATTAATTAGGTTTGCAAATGATAAGCATTTCACATCAAGCGGAAAAGGAAACATAAATGTGGTGATAAAAGAAGGTTAGAGGGCCATTATTATTAATTAGGCAAAAATACGTGTCGGCCATAACTTTCTCTTGTCATATCTACTTTTCACTATTCTTGTCTTTTATCAATTTTGTCTTTTATCAATTTTCTTTGCAATAATGACACTTGTGGTCTCCACTGCTTTTAACTATCCGACAAAACTCCTGGTGTGTCTCCAGCTGTCCTTGGAAATTATTGCGCTCAATCTTCTGAGTAAATATCTGCAGAGTCCTCAAAATTCCTGGTTGCTGATCTTTGTCTTTCTTGCAAATAACAATTGCTTTATCACTCATTGAATAGCTCCAAAACTTGGCTTGATCATAGGTCTGCTTCATCATCATAAGGATTACATGGAATCCCAAGGCTCTTCTTCTAGTTATCCATGACTTGTCAACTATTGGCTTCTCTTCTTTGTTAATTACTTGTTGAGACTGTATTGTTTCATCATTGAGTGTTCCGATCTTGACAAAATAGACTGCTTCTCCTTCTTCATCAGGGCTAGCTGTATATATTTTTACAAATATAGTCTTCTGAGGATTTACTCCTCTAATATATCCTCGAATACCGTTTAAAATTGAATCTGGGAAATATTTTAACTTGGATAAATCGTTGCTTGGATCAATATAAATAGAGTCAATAAATCCAAATCTTAAGAGATCATTAAGAAGACTAGTATCTTCCCAATCATCTAAGATTATTAGGATTCTTGGATATATTCCTTTATATTCAATAATATAACTTTCAATTTCTCTTGGATTTCCTGCATACATAAATTCAACCATTTTTTGATAAATTGTAATAAATTTATCAACTGGTTCCTTGGAGGGGGAATTAATTAACTTGTCTTTAAACGTAGAATTTATAAATCTCAATTTTTTAGGAGTATCTTTTCCTTTTCCCAAAAAACTGGATGAACTTGGCATGTCTCTTGGCGAATTTGTATAGGTTTTAATGTCAAGAGTCCGAAGAATCTCTTGCTTGATTGTAATCATATATTTGGAAAATATTTCCAACTTGTTGTCAATCATATGATCATCAATTTCAGAGGCCATATTGAAAAATTCCTTTTCAATTTCCTCGAGCTTGGATGTTATAACCTTGGTTTTATCTTCTTGGAGTGGATTATCCATTGGGTCTCGACAAATAATCTGCAAAACAATTGTCAGTTCCTTTTATATATATAATTTTAAACGTAAATGGACTAATCCTCATTTGCCATCTAATCCTTCTTCTATTAACAATATTGTCTTTAATTTTATTTTCGAGAAAAGCTTTAACTTGTGTATTATCCGTTTTAATAATAAATTCCTTTTTAGCTAACCAAATTTTAAAAGATTCAATAGCTCTAATAACCGCTAAGACTTCTTTTTCATTTATATCATAATTCAATTCAGCACCTCTAAATGTTCCTGAACTGTATCTAAGAATTAAATCATCTCCTTGGCGTCGTAAAACTGCTCCCCAAAATTTATCAGAGGCATCAGTTTCAATATATAAATTATCCTCCTCTTTTGGTAGGGGAAGTCTCTCTAAATGTTTTACTTTTTCCTTTATAATTTTCACCCAATTAGTATCATCTTCATTCCATTCAAATTTTTGATCTTTTCGGATCTTGGCCTGCAATCTACTTTTTAATTTAGCACAATCTCTAATAAATTGTGAAGCATAATTAATATGTCCCAAAAAGGATTGAACTTGTTTAATATTATCTAATTTATCGGGAAATTCTAGAATTTTTTCAGATATATGGGGTTGTAATTCTATAATTCCTTTATCAATTATTAGTCCTAGATAACTAATCTTCTCTTTAGCTAATTCAGCTTTCTTTTTACTTAATACTAATCCATTTTCGTATCTACATTAATAAAATATTGTGTACTACCCCTTCCATTTTTCTCGGTTAAGTCTAGGCTTTTTCTACCAACTTCTAGATTTTTTGACTTGAGACCCTTTTGTTCAAACATTATTTTTCGAATAATAGCTTGATTTTTATTTCCTATTATTTCTCCTGATTTTTCTATGATATTGGATATTTCATCGGTTCTAATTTCTTCTATGTATGTCAACTAAAATTTGAGACACTAAAATTTGGTTCATATTCAAAGATTATCTTTCCAAAATATAAATTTCCCATTACGGCTCCAAATAGTGCATCTTGTACATTATGCCTAATTCTTTCATCAATTAAATACATAGCTATAGGTGAGTCTAACTTTTCTTGAAAATATCCTTTTATCATAACTTGAACTTTAATTAAGTCAATTACCTTCATCTTATCTTTCTTAGTTTTGTCCATATTTCTTAATATTGAATCGACTATTTCTCTTGTAATTAATGGAATCCTTCCTTTTTTCTTAGCTATTCCTATCTCTACACTAGACTCATGAATTTTTTGTATTCTCACGGTTTGCCCTATATACTTTCCAAATTTTTCTAGTAGACTTTTTGTTGGTTCTATATCTAAGTCTAATCTTTTAATTTCTTCTAATTTTTCATATTCTCTAATATTTGAAAATTCTATAGATTGATCAGTAATTTCTTCTTCCTCCCTATTCATCATCACTTGATTCCTCAGAGTTTATACTAGCATCATATAGGCTATAATCTGACTCTATTTCTGATTCTATTGGTTCAAAACCGTAGTCATAGATTTCATCTAGTATTTTTATATTTTGTTTATTCCTCTTTGGACATTGGTTAGCATAATGCCCTTCTTGTTTACAAATAAAACAAGTACATGTCTTGGGTTTTCTTGAATAGTTATTAGGTTTATTTATACTATTTCTATCTTTATTATAGTTATTATAACTATTTTTAATTCTATCAAACCTTCTTTTTCTAAAATATCGATTCTTATTATTATTTTTGTAATAAGTTTTCTTAAATTTCCATTTCTTTCTTTTCTTATAAGGTTTATCATAGCATCCGTATTGTCCTACTTCATTATTATTTATACAACATAGCTGTCGTTTTTGATATTTATAAATTTTGTTTTGATTGTTTGCTTCTAAACAGTAATCAGTTATCTTTTGCTTAGCAAACCATATTCTAGCTCCTAGTGTTGGGGTTTGATTTTCCTTATCTAATTCCTTTAGCTTTGCTGAGAAATCTCTTATTATTCTCGATCTAAATGGTTCCGGTAGCTTTTCATAATACATTCTACCATAAAATTCATATTCTGGTGACGAGTCTTTAAATCTAGCTTTATAAAACCAGTCGGTGTATTCACAAGTATATTGGTCAAAATAGCACATATGGCATATACTGATATTCATCATACCTCTAGTAGCATTTTCTCTGTCTATTGCCCATAGGTTTTTTATATCTGAATAATATCCTAAGAATTCTCCCCTTATAAGTTTTTCAAGATTACTAAGAAATTTTATAATAGTGTCTGACTCATTTTTCAATGTATTATATGTTTCTCCTAAACTCTCAATGAATCTTTCTACACTTCCCCTCATGGTTCTTCTTAAGAACTCAATTCCTTGGTCTTTGGTCATTCCTTCTTTATTTATTACCGCTGCATTTTCTTTTATCCACATAGTAAGCATCTTTTCTCTATCTTCAACACAATCTAGATCTAGGTAAATTCCAGTTGGGTTTAACGCTTGAGGTTCTTTGTCATATGGAACATATTTCATAGGGATATAATTATTTGGTTTTCTTATATTATAGTATTGTCTTCTATCAATATATTTCCTAGTTGGGGCTTCCTGTTCTTCCTCATTTATTCTCCAATGATTATCGGGCATGTTACTAGCTGAACTTGAAGCTTGTCCTGGATTTACTACTACTGGTGTACTTGGGGTTTTTGTATTCGGCTTAATGTCTACACAAATATTTTTATCATCTTCGCCTATTTCTAAAGTTTTCAATTTATCTATTAATTCATTTTCATAATCACTGTCATTTTCCATTTCTAGATATTGATCAATATTTACTTTCATATTTGCTTCTCTAGAACCCTCTTCATTACTTGAGCTACTATCTATTTCTATTTCAGGATTTAACTCTTTAATCTCACTTCCGTATAATCCTAAAATTGTGGGTGACATCTGATCTTTGTTTTCTAATAACTTATCAATAATAGATTTTTGTTTTTCTATATTAGGTTTAGGTGGTCTACCTATAATATCTTCAATAAATTTCTTTTCTAATTCGCTGTCTAGTAAAATATTAGTAATTTCTAACCGTTTCTTTATTATTTCTAACTGATCATTTAAAAATTCTAGCTTTTCATTGTTAATTAATTTTAGGAAGTTTTGCTTAGTTTTATCTTGCTCTAGGTTTTCGATCTCACTTCGCAACATCTTTATTTTATCCATATTATACCTTCTGTAACATAGTATAGATCTGTTCCCATATTTCTTTTTTGGATTCATCAGTTTCTCTATCCATACGTTTCATGATACTTGTTTCAATTTGAGTTTTATAATGTATTAAACAAATTTCTAGTTGTAATATACCTTCAGAGGTAAAGTCATAAATATCTTTTCCTTCTGTGGTTATAATTGGTAAGTTTATTCCTTGTAACCTATCATAACAATTGGAATTAGAACTACTAGCTTGGTTTTCAATATCTTGTGTATTTCTCTGAATCTTGTCTTGCTCTGATACCAATAATGACCTGTCGGGTGGTTCTTCTTTTAATTCATTTTTTAATCTACATGGACAGGGACATCCGCATCTAAGTTTTAAACATTGATGGGTTGAACAATAACCACATCCTGGGCATCCATTATTTTTAATTTTAGATTGTTCTTTTCTAACTATTAATCTTTCTAATGCCTCCATTAGATCCCTTGTTCGTTCTTGAATGAAGTCAAAATCTAGATGCAAATATGTTATCAATTGTTATGATAGTAGTTCTTATAAAACTCAAATTGAAACAAGTATCATGAAACGTATGGATAGAGAAACTGATGAATCCAAAAAAGAAATATGGGAACAGATCTATACTATGTTACAGAAGGTATAATATGGATAAAATAAAGATGTTGCGAAGTGAGATCGAAAACCTAGAGCAAGATAAAACTAAGCAAAACTTCCTAAAATTAATTAACAATGAAAAGCTAGAATTTTTAAATGATCAGTTAGAAATAATAAAGAAACGGTTAGAAATTACTAATATTTTACTAGACAGCGAATTAGAAAAGAAATTTATTCAAGATATTATAGGTAGACCACCTAAACCTAATATAGAAAAACAAAAATCTATTATTGATAAGTTATTAGAAAACAAAGATCAGATGTCACCCACAATTTTAGGATTATACGGAAGTGAGATTAAAGAGTTAAATCCTGAAATAGAAATAGATAGTAGCTCAAGTAATGAAGAGGGTTCTAGAGAAGCAAATATGAAAGTAAATATTGATCAATATCTAGAAATGGAAAATGACAGTGATTATGAAAATGAATTAATAGATAAATTGAAAACTTTAGAAATAGGCGAAGATGATAAAAATATTTGTGTAGACATTAAGCCGAATACAAAAACCCCAAGTACACCAGTAGTAGTAAATCCAGGACAAGCTTCAAGTTCAGCTAGTAACATGCCCGATAGGAAGAACAGGAACCCCCAACTAGGAAATATATTGATAGAAGACAATACTATAATATAAGGAAAACCAAATAATTATATCCCTATGAAATATGTTCCATATGACAAAGAACCTCAAGCGTTAAACCCAACTGGAATTTACCTAGATCTAGATTGTGTTGAAGATAGAGAAAAGATGCTTACTATGTGGATAAAAGAAAATGGAGCGTAATAAATAAAGAAGGAATGACCAAAGGACCAAGGAATTGAGTTCTTAAGAAGAACCATGAGAGGAAGTGTAGAAAGATTCATTGAGAGTTTAGGAGAAACATATAATACATTGAAAAATGAGTCAGACACTATTATAAAAATTTCTTAGTAATCTTGAAAAACTTATTAGGGGAGAATTCTTAGGATATTATTCAGATATAAAAAACCTATGGGCAATAGACAGAGAAAATGCTACTAGAGGTATGATGAATATCAGTATATGCCATATGTGCTATTTTGACCAATATACTTGTGAATACACCGACTGGGTTTTATAAAGCTAGATTTAAAGACTCGTCACCAGAATATGAATTTTATGGTAGAATGTATTATGAAAAGCTACCGGAACCATTTAGATCGAGAATAATAAGAGATTTCTCAGCAAAGCTAAAGGAATTAGATAAAGAAAATCAAACCCCAACACTAGGAGCTAGAATATGGTTTGCTAAGCAAAAGATAACTGATTACTGTTTAGAAGCAAACAATCAAAACAAAATTTATAAATATCAAAAAACGACAGCTATGTTGTATAAATAATAAATGAAGTAGGACAATACGGATGCTATGATAAACCTTATAAGAAAAGAAAGAAATGGAAATTTAAGAAAACTTATTACAAAAATAATAATAAGAATCGATATTTTAGAAAAAGAAGGTTTGATAGAATTAAAAATAGTTATAATAACTATAATAAAGATAGAAATAGTATAAATAAACCTAATAACTATTCAAGAAAACCCAAGACATGTACTTGTTTTATTTGTAAACAAGAAGGGCATTATGCTAACCAATGTCCAAAGACGAATAAACAAAATATAAAAATACTAGATGAAATCTATGACCTACGGTTTTGAACCAATAGAATCAGAAATAGAGTCAGATTATAGCCTATATGATGCTAGTATAAACTCTGAGGAATCAGTGATGATGAATAGGGAGGAAGAAGAAATTACTGATCAATTCTATAGAATTTTCAAATATTAGAGACATATGAAAAATTAGAAGAAATTAAAAGATTAGACTTAGATATAGAACCAACAAAAAGTCTACTAGAAAAATTTGGAAAGTATATAGGACAAACCGTTGAGGAATACAAAAAATTCATGAGTCTAGTGTAGAGATAGGAATAGCTAAGAAAAAAGGAAGGATTCCATTAATTACAAGAGAAATAGTCGATTCAATATTAAGAAAATATGGACAAAACTAAGAAAGATAAGATGAAGGTAATTGACTTAATTAAAAGTTCAAGTTATGATAAAAGGATATTTCAAGAAAAGTTAGACTCACCTATAGCTATGTATTTAATTGATGAAAGGAATTAGGCATAATGTACAAGATGCACTATTTGGAGCCGTAATGGGAAATTTATATTTTGGAAAGATAATCTTTGAATATGAACCAAATTTTAGTGTCTCAATAAATGATAAGAATTTGGATAAATCATTAGTCTTATATCATAAATTAGAAAATTTTGAAATGCCTCAAGGAAGTCATTGTTATTCAATTACATATAGAACAATTTTTGGAATAAGCCCAAGTCACCATACCATGAGATTTAAACCTGAAAAGATAAAATTCAAAGAGATATTTGATGGAGTAGTAGAATGGATACCTCCTAGAAGAATAAGGCCTGAAGAATTGACATACATAGAAGAAATTAGAACCGATGAAATATCCAATATCATAGAAAAATCAGGAGAAATAATAGGAAATAAAAATCAAGCTATTATTCGAAAAACAATGTTTGAACAAAAGGGTCTCAAGTCAAAAAATCTAGAAGTTGGTAGAAAAAGCCTAGACTTAACCGAGAAAAATGGAAGGGGTAGTACACAATATTTTATTAATGTAGGTATTAAATTAGGAAGAAATCCTATAAAATGCTTAATAGATACAGGAGCAGGAACTAGTCATATTACTATAGATTTGATACAAGGAATTGGAATACCTATAAGAGAATTAGAAAATAAATATTATTATCTAGATTATTACAATAATAAACATCATGTTACTCATAAAGCAGAGATTATAATATTAATTAAAGAATTTGAAATCCCTATAAATATAGAAGTGGAAGATAGCGTATAGTACAGAATTTCTACTAGGTATGGACTTTTTAAGTAGCTTTGAAGATTATACAATAAAAGATACATATATAGAATTATGTTATAATGGAAAGACAATCGAAATTAGTAGAGTGTAAAAAAGATCACTAAAAGACAAAATTCTATTATAATCCAAGTAATATACGAAAGGAAAATATATCATGCTCTAATCGATTCGGGATCAGGTTTTAGTCTTACAAGTCATCAATTTGGTAATATAAAACAAATAGATAAGATTATAGGAAGAGATATACATAACAATGAAACAATATTTAATCAAGGATATGAGAATTTATGGATTACTATTGGAAACTTAAAAGTAAGATTTGATAAAATATATTATTATCCTAATATAGTTTATTATTTCTTATTAGGACAAGATTTTATAAATAGAAATGTGCCATTCACATTGGATACAATGAAAGTATACTTTACAAGCCATGTGGAACTCAATTCTCAGAGAAACTTTTATGTCAACCTTATAGACATACCTATACGCACAACCAGCGTGGTGAATTATTACCAATTTATTTAAATCAAAATCAAAATAAAAATCAAGGACCAATTTCATATTAAACAAAAAAATTGTAGATTTATTAGAAAAATGTTATTCGGAAGACCCACAAGCATTTTCTAGAAGAAAACAATATTATGCTACTATTGAACTATTAACTGAAAAACCTATATGTGAAAAACCAATGTGATATACTAAAGAAGACGAAAAAGATTATGAAAATATTATACAAAAACATTTTGAAATATAATTTAATTCGAAACACTAAGAGTAATTATAATTCTGCAAGCTTGTTTGGTTAGAAACCATAATGAAATAAAAAGAGGAGAACCAAGAATGGTAATAAATTACAAACCCCTAAATAAGATTGTAAAAGATTACCCTTATCCATTACCAAGAAAAGATATGATTTATGAAAAGATTAAAGATGGAAAGATATTTTCGAAATTTGATCTAAAATCAGGATTTTATCAGATATTATTAGAGGAAGGTAGTAAAAATTGCACAGCTTTTAGTACACCCCAAGGAAGATATGAATGGAATGTTCTACCTATGGGATTAAAGACAAGTCCAGGAATATTTCAAGAAAGATTAGATAAAATCTATAAAGATTGTTATTCTTTTATAATTCATATATATTGATGACATCTTAGTTTTTAGTCAAAATATTAGTGATCATAATAAACATTTATTTATTTTCGCCAACAAGAGCATACGAAAATGGATTAGTATTAAGTAAAAAGAAAGCTGAATTAGCTAAAGAGAAGATTAGTTATCTAGGACTAATAATTGATAAAGGAATTATAGAATTACAACCCCATATATCTGAAAAAATTCTAGAATTTCCCGATAAATTAGATAATATTAAACAAGTTCAATCCTTTTTGGGACTTATTAATTATTGCTTCACAATTTATTAGAGATTGTGCTAAATTAAAAAGTAGATTGCAGGCCAAGATCCGAAAAGATCAAAAATTTGAATGGAATGAAGATGATACTAATTGGGTGAAAATTATAAAGGAAAAAGTAAAAACATTTAGAGAGACTTCCCCTACCAAAAGAGGAGGATAATTTATATATTGAAACTGATGCCTCTGATAAATTTTGGGGAGCAGTTTTACGACGCCAAGGAGATGATTTAATTCTTAGATACACTTCAGGAACATTTAGAGGTGCTGAATTGAATTATGATATAAATGAAAAAGAAGTCTTAGCGGTTATTAGAGCTATTGAATCTTTTAAAATTTGGTTAGCTAAAAAGGAATTTATTATTAAAACGGATAATACACAAGTTAAAGCTTTTCTCGAAAATAAAAATTAAAGACAATATTGTTAATAGAAGAAGGATTAGATGGCAAATGAGGATTAGTCCATTTACGTTTAAAATTATATTTATATAAAAGGAACTGACAATTGTTTTGCAGATTATTTGTCGAGACCCAATGGATAATCCACTCCAAGAAGATAAAACCAAGGTTATAACATCCAAGCTCGAGGAAATTGAAAAGGAATTTTTCAATATGGCCTCTGAAATTGATGATCATATGGTCAAGATTGACAACAAGTTGGAAATATTTTCCAAATATATGATTACAATCAAGCAAGAGATTCTTCGGACTCTTGACATTAAAACCTATACAGATTCGCCAAGAGACATGCCAAGTTCATCCAGTTTTTTGGGAAAAGGAAAAGATACTCCTAAAAAATTGAGATTTATAAATTCTACGTTTAAAGACAAGTTAATTAATTCCCCGTCCAAGGAACCAGTTGATAAATTTATTACAATTTATCAAAAAATGGTTGAATTTATGTATGCAGGAAATCCAAGAGAAATTGAAAGTTATATTATTGAATATAAAGGAATATATCCAAGAATCCTAATAATCTTAGATGATTGGGAAGATACTAGTCTTCTTAATGATCTCTTAAGATTTGGATTTATTGACTCTATTTATATTGATCCAAGCAACGATTTATCCAAGTTAAAATATTTTCCAGATTCAATTTTAAACGGTATTCGAGGATATATTAGAGGAGTAAATCCTCAGAAGACTATATTTGTAAAAATATATACAGCTAGGCCCTGATGAAGAAGGAGAAGCAGTCTATTTTGTCAAGATCGGAACACTCAATGATGAAACAATACAGTCTCAACAAGTAATTAACAAAGAAGAGAAGCCAATAGTTGACAAGTCATGGATAACTAGAAGAAGAGCCTTGGGATTCCATGTAATCCTTATGATGATGAAGCAGACCTATGATCAAGCCAAGTTTTGGAGCTATTCAATGAGTGATAAAGCAATTGTTATTTGCAAGAAAGACAAAGATCAGCAACCAGGAATTTTGAGGACTCTGCAGATATTTACTCAGAAGATTGAGCCGCAATAATTTCCCAAGGACAGCTGGAGACACACCAGGAGTTTTGTCGGATAGTTAAAAGCAGTGGAGACCACAAGTGTCATTATTGCAAAGAAAATTGATAAAATACAAAATTGATAAAAGACAAGAATAGTGAAAAGTAGATATGACAAGAGAAAAGTTATGGCCGACACGTTTTTTTGCCTAAAAAAGAAAGGAAAGAGATAAGATTCCCTAGAGATAAGATCTACCCCACCAATAATGTAGACTTTATGTAAACTCTAGTTAGATAATATTGTAACTATAGTTAAGTTTACCTTTTGTGTGCCTATAAAAGCTCGATTATGTAACATTTGTACTCACGAGCTTTCAAAAAATAAATCTTTGTATGTATAAAAACAACCATGTTCTAAATAAAATTCCAAGTTTCTGAAATCTGAGTTTTAGTATCATATTTCCTCATGTTTACTTAGTTAAAATAAGGATTTAGTAAACAACTCAGGAGGCTGGGTATTTTCTATGCTTAAAGAACGATCGGAGCCCGAGGTCCATTTTGTCCGCCGTTGAAGCCAGGAAGGCGTTTTTGAGGCGTTGAAGGACGGCAAGCTCAATTAATTGTTCAAGAAGCGTGGTAAGGCCCATTAACCTTCTTAGTTTACTGTTTATCGTTATTTTAAGTAAGAAACCTCTGAAAACGAAATACTGATAACTAAACCAGAAAGTAGGAAATATTTTTCCAATGAGTTCATTAACGCAAACTGAATTTGAGGATATTATGGATCAAGCAAACTTATTAAACCAAGATGAGATTGATCATCTATATAATGAAATTAATGAAGACTATGAGGTAGAAAATTATACTAATTATTATAGAACCTTTGATAATTATGATGAAATTATAAATATGATAACATATTTGCATCTAGATTTTGACTTCATTCAAGAACGAACAAGGGATCTAATGGAGGCATTAGAAAGATTAATAGTTAGAAAAGAACAATCTAAAATTAAAAATAATGGATGCCCAGGATGTGGTTATTGTTCAACCCCATCAATGTTTAAAAACTTAGATGCGGATGTCCCTGTCCATGTAGATTAAAAAATGAATTAAAAGAAGAACCACCCGACAGGTCATTATTGGTATCAGAGCAAGATAAGATTCAGAAAAAATATACAAGATATTGAAAACCAAGCTAGTAGTTCTAATTCCAATTGTTATGATAGGTTACAAGGAATAAACTTACCAATTATAACCACAGAAGGAAAAGATATATATGACTTTACCTCTGAAGGTATATTACAACTAGAAATTTGTTTTAATACATTATAAAACTCAAATTGAAACAAGTATCATGAAACGTATGGATAGAGAAACTGATGAATCCAAAAAAAGAAATATGGGAACAGATCTATACTATGTTACAGAAGGTATAATATGGATAAAATAAAGATGTTGCGAAGTGAGATAGAAAACCTAGAGCAAGATAAAACTAAGCAAAACTTCCTAAAATTAATTAACCAATGAAAAGCTAGAATTTTTAAATGATCAGTTAGAAATAATAAAGAAACGGTTAGAAATTACTAATATTTTACTAGACAGCGAATTAGAAAAGAAATTTATTCAAGATATTATAGGTAGACCCACCTAAACCTAATATAGAAAAACAAAAATCTATTATTGATAAGTTATTAGAAAACAAAGATCAGATGTCACCCACAATTTTAGGATTATACGGAAGTGAGATTAAAGAGTTAAATCCTGAAATAGAAATAGATAGTAGCTCAAGTAATGAAGAGGGTTCTAGAGAAGCAAATATGAAAGTAAATATTGATCAATATCTAGAAATGGAAAATGATAGTGATTATGAAAATGAATTAATAGATAAATTGAAAACTTTAGAAATAGGCGAAGATGATAAAAATATTTGTGTAGACATTAAGCCCGAATACAAAAACCCCAAGTACACCAGTAGTAGTAAATCCAAGACAAGCTTCAAGTTCAGCTAGTAACATGCCCCGATAATCATTGGAGAATAAATGAGGAAGAACAGGAACCCCCAACTAGGAAATATATTGATAGAAGACAATACTATAATATAAGAAAACCAAATAATTATATCCCTATGAAATATGTTCCATATGACAAAGAACCTCAAGCGTTAAACCCAACTGGAAATTTACCTAGATCTAGATTGTGTTGAAGATAGAGAAAAGATGCTTACTATGTGGATAAAAGAAAATGGAGCGGTAATAAATAAAGAAGGAATGACCAAAGACCAAGGAATTGAGTTCTTAAGAAGAACCATGAGAGGAAGTGTAGAAAGATTCATTGAGAGTTTAGGAGAAACATATAATACATTGAAAAATGAGTCAGACACTATTATAAAATTTCTTAGTAATCTTGAAAAACTTATTAGGGGAGAATTCTTAGGATATTATTCAGATATAAAAAACCTATGGGCAATAGACAGAGAAAATGCTACTAGAGGTATGATGAATATCAGTATATGCCATATGTGCTATTTTGACCAATATACTTGTGAATACACCGACTGGTTTTATAAAGCTAGATTTAAAGACTCGTCACCAGAATATGAATTTTATGGTAGAATGTATTATGAAAAGCTACCGGAACCATTTAGATCGAGAATAATAAGAGATTTCTCAGCAAAGCTAAAGGAATTAGATAAAGAAAATCAAACCCCAACACTAGGAGCTAGAATATGGTTTGCTAAGCAAAAGATAACTGATTACTGTTTAGAAGCAAACAATCAAAACAAAATTTATAAATATCAAAAACGACAGCTATGTTGTATAAATAATAATGAAGTAGGACAATACGGATGCTATGATAAACCTTATAAGAAAAGAAAGAAATGGAAATTTAAGAAAACTTATTACAAAAATAATAATAAGAATCGATATTTTAGAAAAAGAAGGTTTGATAGAATTAAAAATAGTTATAATAACTATAATAAAGATAGAAATAGTATAAATAAACCTAATAACTATTCAAGAAAACCCAAGACATGTACTTGTTTTATTTGTAAACAAGAAGGGCATTATGCTAACCAATGTCCAAAGACGAATAAACAAAATATAAAAATACTAGATGAAATCTATGACTACGGTTTTGAACCAATAGAATCAGAAATAGAGTCAGATTATAGCCTATATGATGCTAGTATAAACTCTGAGGAATCAAGTGATGATGAATAGGGAGGAAGAAGAAATTACTGATCAATCTATAGAATTTTCAAATATTAGAGAATATGAAAAATTAGAAGAAATTAAAAGATTAGACTTAGATATAGAACCAACAAAAAGTCTACTAGAAAAATTTGGAAAGTATATAGGACAAACCGTGAGAATACAAAAAATTCATGAGTCTAGTGTAGAGATAGGAATAGCTAAGAAAAAAGGAAGGATTCCATTAATTACAAGAGAAATAGTCGATTCAATATTAAGAAATATGGACAAAACTAAGAAAGATAAGATGAAGGTAATTGACTTAATTAAAGTTCAAGTTATGATAAAAGGATATTTTCAAGAAAAGTTAGACTCACCTATAGCTATGTATTTAATTGATGAAAGAATTAGGCATAATGTACAAGATGCACTATTTGGAGCCGTAATGGGAAATTTATATTTTGGAAAGATAATCTTTGAATATGAACCAAATTTTAGTGTCTCAATAAATGATAAGAATTTGGATAAATCATTAGTCTTATATCATAAATTAGAAAATTTTGAAATGCCTCAAGGAAGTCATTGTTATTCAATTACATATAGAACAATTTTTGGAATAAGCCCAAGTCACCATACCATGAGATTTAAACCTGAAAAGATAAAATTCAAAGAGATATTTGATGGAGTAGTAGAATGGATACCTCCTAGAAGAATAAGGCCTGAAGAATTGACATACATAGAAGAAATTAGAACCGATGAAATATCCAATATCATAGAAAAATCAGGAGAAATAATAGGAAATAAAAATCAAGCTATTATTCGAAAAACAATGTTTGAACAAAAGGGTCTCAAGTCAAAAAATCTAGAAGTTGGTAGAAAAAGCCTAGACTTAACCGAGAAAAATGGAAGGGGTAGTACACAATATTTTATTAATGTAGGTATTAAATTAGGAAGAAATCCTATAAAATGCTTAATAGATACAGGAGCAGGAACTAGTCATATTACTATAGATTTGATACAAGGAATTGGAATACCTATAAGAGAATTAGAAAATAAATATTATTATCTAGATTATTACAATAATAAACATCATGTTACTCATAAAGCAGAGATTATAATATTAATTAAAGAATTTGAAATCCCTATAAATATAGAAGTGGAAGATAGCGTAAGTACAGAATTTCTACTAGGAATGGACTTTTTAAGTAGCTTTGAAGATTATACAATAAAAGATACATATATAGAATTATGTTATAATGGAAAGACAATCGAAATTAGTAGAGTGTAAAAAGATCACTAAAAGACAAAATTCTATTATAATCCAAGTAATATACGAAAGGAAAATATATCATGCTCTAATCGATTCGGGATCAGGTTTTAGTCTTACAAGTCATCAATTTGGTAATATAAAACAAATAGATAAGATTATAGGAAGAGATATACATAACAATGAAACAATATTTAATCAAGGATATGAGAATTTATGGATTACTATTGGAAACTTAAAAGTAAGATTTGATAAAATATATTATTATCCTAATATAGTTTATTATTTCTTATTAGGACAAGATTTTATAAATAGAAATGTGCCATTCACATTGGATACAATGAAAGTATACTTTACAAGCCCATGTGGAACTCAATTCTCAAAGAAACTTTTATGTCAACCTTATAGACATACCTATACGCACAACCAGCGTGGTGAATTATTACCAATTTATTTAAATCAAAATCAAAATAAAAATCAAGACCAATTTCATATTAAACAAAAAATTGTAGATTTATTAGAAAAATGTTATTCGGAAGACCCACAAGCATTTTCTAGAAGAAAACAATATTATGCTACTATTGAACTATTAACTGAAAAACCTATATGTGAAAAACCAATGTGATATACTAAAGAAGACGAAAAAGATTATGAAAATATTATACAAAAACATTTGAAATATAATTTACTTCGAAACACTAAGAGTAATTATAATTCTGCAAGCTTTTTGGTTAGAAACCATAATGAAATAAAAAGAGGAGAACCAAGAATGGTAATAAATTACAAACCCCTAAATAAGATTGTAAAAGATTACCCTTATCCATTACCAAGAAAAGATATGATTTATGAAAAGATTAAAGATGGAAAGATATTTTCGAAATTTGATCTAAAATCAGGATTTTATCAGATATTATTAGAGGAAGGTAGTAAAAATTGCACAGCTTTTAGTACACCCCAAGGAAGATATGAATGGAATGTTCTACCTATGGGATTAAAGACAAGTCCAGGAATATTTCAAGAAAGATTAGATAAAATCTATAAAGATTGTTATTCTTTTATAATCATATATATTGATGACATCTTAGTTTTTAGTCAAAATATTAGTGATCATAATAAACATTTATTTATTTTCGCCACAAGAGCATACGAAAATGGATTAGTATTAAGTAAAAAGAAAGCTGAATTAGCTAAAGAGAAGATTAGTTATCTAGGACTAATAATTGATAAAGGAATTATAGAATTACAACCCCATATATCTGAAAAAATTCTAGAATTTCCCGATAAATTAGATAATATTAAACAAGTTCAATCCTTTTTGGGACATATTAATTATGCTTCACAATTTATTAGAGATTGTGCTAAATTAAAAAGTAGATTGCAGGCCAAGATCCGAAAAGATCAAAAATTTGAATGGAATGAAGATGATACTAATTGGGTGAAAATTATAAAGGAAAAAGTAAAACATTTAGAGAGACTTCCCCTACCAAAAGAGGAGGATAATTTATATATTGAAACTGATGCCTCTGATAAATTTTGGGGAGCAGTTTTACGACGCCAAGGAGATGATTTAATTCTTAGATACACTTCAGGAACATTTAGAGGTGCTGAATTGAATTATGATATAAATGAAAAAGAAGTCTTAGCGGTTATTAGAGCTATTGAATCTTTTAAAATTTGGTTAGCTAAAAAGGAATTTATTATTAAAACGGATAATACACAAGTTAAAGCTTTTCTCGAAAATAAAATTAAAGACAATATTGTTAATAGAAGAAGGATTAGATGGCAAATGAGGATTAGTCCATTTACGTTTAAAATTATATTTATATAAAAGGAACTGACAATTGTTTTGCAGATTATTTGTCGAGACCCAATGGATAATCCACTCCAAGAAGATAAAACCAAGGTTATAACATCCAAGCTCGAGGAAATTGAAAAGGAATTTTTCAATATGGCCTCTGAAATTGATGATCATATGGTCAAGATTGACAACAAGTTGGAAATATTTTCCAAATATATGATTACAATCAAGCAAGAGATTCTTCGGACTCTTGACATTAAAACCTATACAGATTCGCCAAGAGACATGCCAAGTTCATCCAGTTTTTTGGGAAAAGGAAAAGATACTCCTAAAAAATTGAGATTTATAAATTCTACGTTTAAAGACAAGTTAATTAATTCCCCGTCCAAGGAACCAGTTGATAAATTTATTACAATTTATCAAAAAATGGTTGAATTTATGTATGCAGGAAATCCAAGAGAAATTGAAAGTTATATTATTGAATATAAAGGAATATATCCAAGAATCCTAATAATCTTAGATGATTGGGAAGATACTAGTCTTCTTAATGATCTCTTAAGATTTGGATTTATTGACTCTATTTATATTGATCCAAGCAACGATTTATCCAAGTTAAAATATTTCCCAGATTCAATTTTAAACGGTATTCGAGGATATATTAGAGGAGTAAATCCTCAGAAGACTATATTTGTAAAAATATATACAGCTAGCCCTGATGAAGAAGGAGAAGCAGTCTATTTTGTCAAGATCGGAACACTCAATGATGAAACAATACAGTCTCAACAAGTAATTAACAAAGAAGAGAAGCCAATAGTTGACAAGTCATGGATAACTAGAAGAAGAGCCTTGGGATTCCATGTAATCCTTATGATGATGAAGCAGACCTATGATCAAGCCAAGTTTTGGAGCTATTCAATGAGTGATAAAGCAATTGTTATTTGCAAGAAAGACAAAGATCAGCAACCAGGAATTTTGAGGACTCTGCAGATATTTACTCAGAAGATTGAGCGCAATAATTTCCAAGGACAGCTGGAGACACACCAGGAGTTTTGTCGGATAGTTAAAAGCAGTGGAGACCACAAGTGTCATTATTGCAAAGAAAATTGATAAAATACAAAATTGATAAAAGACAAGAATAGTGAAAAGTAGATATGACAAGAGAAAGTTATGGCCGACACGTTTTTTTGCCTAAAAAAGAAAGGAAAGAGATAAGATTCCCTAGAGATAAGATCTACCCCACCAATAATGTAGACTTTATGTAAACTCTAGTTAGATAATATTGTAACTATAGTTAAGTTTACCTTTTGTGTGCCTATAAAAGCTCGATTATGTAACATTTGTACTCACGAGCTTTCAAAAAATAAATCTTTGTATGTATAAAACAACCATGTTCTAAATAAAATTCCAAGTTTCTGAAATCTGAGTTTTAGTATCATATTTCCTCATGTTTACTTAGTTAAAATAAGGATTTAGTAAACAACTCAGGAGGCTGGGTATTTTCTATGCTTTAAAGAACGATCGGAGCCCGAGGTCCATTTTGTCCGCCGTTGAAGCCAGGAAGGCGTTTTTGAGGCGTTGAAGGACGGCAAGCTCAATTAATTGTTCAAGAAGCGTGGTAAGGCCCATTAACCTTCTTAGTTTACTGTTTATCGTTATTTTAAGTAAGAAACCTCTGAAAACGAAATACTGATAACTAAACCAGAAAGTAGGAAATATTTTTCCAATGAGTTCATTAACGCAAACTGAATTTGAGGATATTATGGATCAAGCAAACTTATTAAACCAAGATGAGATTGATCATCTATATAATGAAATTAATGAAGACTATGAGGTAGAAAATTATACTAATTATTATAGAACCTTTGATAATTATGATGAAATTATAAATATGATAACATATTTGCATCTAGATTTTGACTTCATTCAAGAACGAACAAGGGATCTAATGGAGGCATTAGAAAGATTAATAGTTAGAAAAGAACAATCTAAAATTAAAAATAATGGATGCCCAGGATGTGGTTATTGTTCAACCCATCAATGTTTAAAACTTAGATGCGGATGTCCCTGTCCATGTAGATTAAAAAATGAATTAAAAGAAGAACCACCCGACAGGTCATTATTGGTATCAGAGCAAGATAAGATTCAGAAAAATATACAAGATATTGAAAACCAAGCTAGTAGTTCTAATTCCAATTGTTATGATAGGTTACAAGGAATAAACTTACCAATTATAACCACAGAAGGAAAAGATATATATGACTTTACCTCTGAAGGTATATTACAACTAGAAATTTGTTTAATACATTATAAAACTCAAATTGAAACAAGTATCATGAAACGTATGGATAGAGAAACTGATGAATCCAAAAAAGAAATATGGGAACAGATCTATACTATGTTACAGAAGGTATAATATGGATAAAATAAAGATGTTGCGAAGTGAGATAGAAAACCTAGAGCAAGATAAAACTAAGCAAAACTTCCTAAAATTAATTAACAATGAAAAGCTAGAATTTTTAAATGATCAGTTAGAAATAATAAAGAAACGGTTAGAAATTACTAATATTTTACTAGACAGCGAATTAGAAAAGAAATTTATTCAAGATATTATAGGTAGACCACCTAAACCTAATATAGAAAAACAAAAATCTATTATTGATAAGTTATTAGAAAACAAAGATCAGATGTCACCCACAATTTTAGGATTATACGGAAGTGAGATTAAAGAGTTAAATCCTGAAATAGAAATAGATAGTAGCTCAAGTAATGAAGAGGGTTCTAGAGAAGCAAATATGAAAGTAAATATTGATCAATATCTAGAAATGGAAAATGATAGTGATTATGAAAATGAATTAATAGATAAATTGAAAACTTTAGAAATAGGCGAAGATGATAAAAATATTTGTGTAGACATTAAGCCGAATACAAAAACCCCAAGTACACCAGTAGTAGTAAATCCAAGACAAGCTTCAAGTTCAGCTAGTAACATGCCCGATAATCATTGGAGAATAAATGAGGAAGAACAGGAACCCCCAACTAGGAAATATATTGATAGAAGACAATACTATAATATAAGAAAACCAAATAATTATATCCCTATGAAATATGTTCCATATGACAAAGAACCTCAAGCGTTAAACCCAACTGGAATTTACCTAGATCTAGATTGTGTTGAAGATAGAGAAAAGATGCTTACTATGTGGATAAAAGAAAATGGAGCGGTAATAAATAAAGAAGGAATGACCAAAGACCAAGGAATTGAGTTCTTAAGAAGAACCATGAGAGGAAGTGTAGAAAGATTCATTGAGAGTTTAGGAGAAACATATAATACATTGAAAAATGAGTCAGACACTATTATAAAATTTCTTAGTAATCTTGAAAAACTTATTAGGGGAGAATTCTTAGGATATTATTCAGATATAAAAAACCTATGGGCAATAGACAGAGAAAATGCTACTAGAGGTATGATGAATATCAGTATATGCCATATGTGCTATTTTGACCAATATACTTGTGAATACACCGACTGGTTTTATAAAGCTAGATTTAAAGACTCGTCACCAGAATATGAATTTTATGGTAGAATGTATTATGAAAAGCTACCGGAACCATTTAGATCGAGAATAATAAGAGATTTCTCAGCAAAGCTAAAGGAATTAGATAAAGAAAATCAAACCCCAACACTAGGAGCTAGAATATGGTTTGCTAAGCAAAAGATAACTGATTACTGTTTAGAAGCAAACAATCAAAACAAAATTTATAAATATCAAAAACGACAGCTATGTTGTATAAATAATAATGAAGTAGGACAATACGGATGCTATGATAAACCTTATAAGAAAAGAAAGAAATGGAAATTTAAGAAAACTTATTACAAAAATAATAATAAGAATCGATATTTTAGAAAAAGAAGGTTTGATAGAATTAAAAATAGTTATAATAACTATAATAAAGATAGAAATAGTATAAATAAACCTAATAACTATTCAAGAAAACCCAAGACATGTACTTGTTTTATTTGTAAACAAGAAGGGCATTATGCTAACCAATGTCCAAAGACGAATAAACAAAATATAAAAATACTAGATGAAATCTATGACTACGGTTTTGAACCAATAGAATCAGAAATAGAGTCAGATTATAGCCTATATGATGCTAGTATAAACTCTGAGGAATCAAGTGATGATGAATAGGGAGGAAGAAGAAATTACTGATCAATCTATAGAATTTTCAAATATTAGAGAATATGAAAAATTAGAAGAAATTAAAAGATTAGACTTAGATATAGAACCAACAAAAAGTCTACTAGAAAAATTTGGAAAGTATATAGGACAAACCGTGAGAATACAAAAAATTCATGAGTCTAGTGTAGAGATAGGAATAGCTAAGAAAAAAGGAAGGATTCCATTAATTACAAGAGAAATAGTCGATTCAATATTAAGAAATATGGACAAAACTAAGAAAGATAAGATGAAGGTAATTGACTTAATTAAAGTTCAAGTTATGATAAAAGGATATTTTCAAGAAAAGTTAGACTCACCTATAGCTATGTATTTAATTGATGAAAGAATTAGGCATAATGTACAAGATGCACTATTTGGAGCCGTAATGGGAAATTTATATTTTGGAAAGATAATCTTTGAATATGAACCAAATTTTAGTGTCTCAATAAATGATAAGAATTTGGATAAATCATTAGTCTTATATCATAAATTAGAAAATTTTGAAATGCCTCAAGGAAGTCATTGTTATTCAATTACATATAGAACAATTTTTGGAATAAGCCCAAGTCACCATACCATGAGATTTAAACCTGAAAAGATAAAATTCAAAGAGATATTTGATGGAGTAGTAGAATGGATACCTCCTAGAAGAATAAGGCCTGAAGAATTGACATACATAGAAGAAATTAGAACCGATGAAATATCCAATATCATAGAAAAATCAGGAGAAATAATAGGAAATAAAAATCAAGCTATTATTCGAAAAACAATGTTTGAACAAAAGGGTCTCAAGTCAAAAAATCTAGAAGTTGGTAGAAAAAGCCTAGACTTAACCGAGAAAAATGGAAGGGGTAGTACACAATATTTTATTAATGTAGGTATTAAATTAGGAAGAAATCCTATAAAATGCTTAATAGATACAGGAGCAGGAACTAGTCATATTACTATAGATTTGATACAAGGAATTGGAATACCTATAAGAGAATTAGAAAATAAATATTATTATCTAGATTATTACAATAATAAACATCATGTTACTCATAAAGCAGAGATTATAATATTAATTAAAGAATTTGAAATCCCTATAAATATAGAAGTGGAAGATAGCGTAAGTACAGAATTTCTACTAGGAATGGACTTTTTAAGTAGCTTTGAAGATTATACAATAAAAGATACATATATAGAATTATGTTATAATGGAAAGACAATCGAAATTAGTAGAGTGTAAAAAGATCACTAAAAGACAAAATTCTATTATAATCCAAGTAATATACGAAAGGAAAATATATCATGCTCTAATCGATTCGGGATCAGGTTTTAGTCTTACAAGTCATCAATTTGGTAATATAAAACAAATAGATAAGATTATAGGAAGAGATATACATAACAATGAAACAATATTTAATCAAGGATATGAGAATTTATGGATTACTATTGGAAACTTAAAAGTAAGATTTGATAAAATATATTATTATCCTAATATAGTTTATGATTTCTTATTAGGACAAGATTTTATAAATAGAAATGTGCCATTCACATTGGATACAATGAAAGTATACTTTACAAGCCCATGTGGAACTCAATTCTCAGAGAAACTTTTATGTCAACCTTATAGACATACCTATACGCACAACCAGCGTGGTGAATTATTACCAATTTATTTAAATCAAAATCAAAATAAAAATCAAGACCAATTTCATATTAAACAAAAAATTGTAGATTTATTAGAAAAATGTTATTCGGAAGACCCACAAGCATTTTCTAGAAGAAAACAATATTATGCTACTATTGAACTATTAACTGAAAAACCTATATGTGAAAAACCAATGTTATATACTAAAGAAGACGAAAAAGATTATGAGAATATTATACAAAAACATTTGAAATATAATTTAATTCGAAACACTAAGAGTAATTATAATTCTGCAAGCTTTTTGGTTAGAAACCATAATGAAATAAAAAGAGGAGAACCAAGAATGGTAATAAATTACAAACCCCTAAATAAGATTGTAAAAGATTACCCTTATCCATTACCAAGAAAAGATATGATTTATGAAAAGATTAAAGATGGAAAGATATTTTCGAAATTTGATCTAAAATCAGGATTTTATCAGATATTATTAGAGGAAGGTAGTAAAAATTGCACAGCTTTTAGTACACCCCAAGGAAGATATGAATGGAATGTTCTACCTATGGGATTAAAGACAAGTCCAGGAATATTTCAAGAAAGATTAGATAAAATCTATAAAGATTGTTATTCTTTTATAATCATATATATTGATGACATCTTAGTTTTTAGTCAAAATATTAGTGATCATAATAAACATTTATTTATTTTCGCCACAAGAGCATACGAAAATGGATTAGTATTAAGTAAAAAGAAAGCTGAATTAGCTAAAGAGAAGATTAGTTATCTAGGACTAATAATTGATAAAGGAATTATAGAATTACAACCCCATATATCTGAAAAAATTCTAGAATTTCCCGATAAATTAGATAATATTAAACAAGTTCAATCCTTTTTGGGACATATTAATTATGCTTCACAATTTATTAGAGATTGTGCTAAATTAAAAAGTAGATTGCAGGCCAAGATCCGAAAAGATCAAAAATTTGAATGGAATGAAGATGATACTAATTGGGTGAAAATTATAAAGGAAAAAGTAAAACATTTAGAGAGACTTCCCCTACCAAAAGAGGAGGATAATTTATATATTGAAACTGATGCCTCTGATAAATTTTGGGGAGCAGTTTTACGACGCCAAGGAGATGATTTAATTCTTAGATACACTTCAGGAATATTTAGAGGTGCTGAATTGAATTATGATATAAATGAAAAAGAAGTCTTAGCGGTTATTAGAGCTATTGAATCTTTTAAAATTTGGTTAGCTAAAAAGGAATTTATTATTAAAACGGATAATACACAAGTTAAAGCTTTTCTCGAAAATAAAATTAAAGACAATATTGTTAATAGAAGAAGGATTAGTTGGCAAATGAGGATTAGTCCATTTACGTTTAAAATTATATATATAAAAGGAACTGACAATTGTTTTGCAGATTATTTGTCGAGACCCAATGGATAATCCACTCCAAGAAGATAAAACCAAGGTTATAACATCCAAGCTCGAGGAAATTGAAAAGGAATTTTTCAATATGGCCTCTGAAATTGATGATCATATGGTCAAGATTGACAACAAGTTGGAAATATTTTCCAAATATATGATTACAATCAAGCAAGAGATTCTTCGGACTCTTGACATTAAAACCTATACAGATTCGCCAAGAGACATGCCAAGTTCATCCAGTTTTTTGGGAAAAGGAAAAGATACTCCTAAAAAATTGAGATTTATAAATTCTACGTTTAAAGACAAGTTAATTAATTCCCCCTCCAAGGAACCAGTTGATAAATTTATTACAATTTATCAAAAAATGGTTGAATTTATGTATGCAGGAAATCCAAGAGAAATTGAAAGTTATATTATTGAATATAAAGGAATATATCCAAGAATCCAAATAATCTTAGATGATTGGGAAGATACTAGTCTTCTTAATGATCTCTTAAGATTTGGATTTATTGACTCTATTTATATTGATCCAAGCAACGATTTATCCAAGTTAAAATATTTCCCAGATTCAATTTTAAACGGTATTCGAGGATATATTAGAGGAGTAAATCCTCAGAAGACTATATTTGTAAAAATATATACAGCTAGCCCTGATGAAGAAGGAGAAGCAGTCTATTTTGTCAAGATCGGAACACTCAATGATGAAACAATACAGTCTCAACAAGTAATTAACAAAGAAGAGAAGCCAATAGTTGACAAGTCATGGATAACTAGAAGAAGAGCCTTGGGATTCCATGTAATCCTTATGATGATGAAGCAGACCTATGATCAAGCCAAGTTTTGGAGCTATTCAATGAGTGATAAAGCAATTGTTATTTGCAAGAAAGACAAAGATCAGCAACCAGGAATTTTGAGGACTCTGCAGATATTTACTCAGAAGATTGAGCGCAATAATTTCCAAGGACAGCTGGAGACACACCAGGATTTTTGTCGGATAGTTAAAAGCAGTGGAGACCACAAGTGTCATTATTGCAAAGAAAATTGATAAAAGACAAAATTGATAAAAGACAAGAATAGTGAAAAGTAGATATGACAAGAGAAACTTATGGCCGACACGTATTTTTGCCTAAAAAAGAAAGGAAAGAGATAAGATTCCCTAGAGATAAGATCTACCCCACCAATAATGTAGACTTTATGTAAACTCTAGTTAGATAATATTGTAACTATAGTTAAGTTTACCTTTTGTGTTCCTATAAAAGCTCGATTATGTAACATTTGTACTCACGAGCTTTCAAAAAATAAATCTTTGTATGTATAAAACAACCATGTTCTAAATAAAATTCCAAGTTTCTGAAATCTGAGTTTTAGTATCATATTTCCTCATGTTTACTTAGTTAAAATAAGGATTTAGTAAACAACTCAGGAGGCTGGGTATTTTCTATGCTTTAAAGAACGATCGGAGCCCGAGGTCCATTTTGTCCGCCGTTGAAGCCAGGAAGGCGTTGTTGAGGCGTTGAAGGACGGCAAGCTCAATTAATTGTTCAAGAAGCGTGGTAAGGCCCATTAACCTTCTTAGTTTACTGTTTATCGTTATTTTAAGTAAGAAACCTCTGAAAACGAAATACTGATAACTAAACCAGAAAGTAGGAAATTTTTTTCCAATGAGTTCATTAACGCAAACTGAATTTGAGGATATTATGGATCAAGCAAACTTATTAAACCAAGATGAGATTGATCATCTATATAATGAAATTAATGAAGACTATGAGGTAGAAAATTATACTAATTATTATAGAACCTTTGATAATTATGATGAAATTATAAATATGATAACATATTTGCATCTAGATTTTGACTTCATTCAAGAACGAACAAGGGATCTAATGGAGGCATTAGAAAGATTAATAGTTAGAAAAGAACAATCTAGATTTTGACTTGGAATTTACCTAGATCTAGATTGTGTTGAAGATAGAGAAAATACACAAGTCAAAATCTTAGATTGTTCTTTTCTAACTATTAATCTTTCTAATGCCTCCATTAGATCCCTTGTTCGTTCTTGAATGAAGTCAAAATCTAGATGCAAATATGTTATCATATTTATAATTTCATCATAATTATCAAAGGTTCTATAATAATTAGTATAATTTTCTACCTCATAGTCTTCATTAATTTCATTATATAGATGATCAATCTCATCTTGGTTTAATAAGTTTGCTTGATCCATAATATCCTCAAATTCAGTTTGCGTTAATGAACTCATTGGAAAAAAATTTCCTACTTTCTGGTTTAGTTATCAGTATTTCGTTTTCAGAGGTTTCTTACTTAAAATAACGATAAACAGTAAACTAAGAAGGTTAATGGGCCTTACCACGCTTCTTGAACAATTAATTGAGCTTGTCGTCCTTCAACGCCTCAACAACGCCTTCCTGGCTTCAACGGCGGACAAAATGGACCTCGGGCTCCGATCGTTCTTTAAAGCATAGAAAATACCCAGCCTCCTGAGTTGTTTACTAAATCCTTATTTTAACTAAGTAAACATAAGGAAATATGATACTAAAACTCAGATTTCAGAAACTTGGAATTTTATTTAGAACATGGTTGTTTTATACATACAAAGATTTATTTTTTGAAAGCTCGTGAGTACAAATGTTACATAATCGAGCTTTTATAGGCACACAAAAGGTAAACTTAACTATAGTTACAATATTATCTAACTAGAGTTTACATAAAGTCTACATTATTGGTGGGGTAGATCTTATCTCTAGGGAATCTTATCTCTTTCCTTTCTTTTTTAGGCAAAAATACGTGTCGGCCATAACTTTCTCTTGTCATATCTACTTTTCACTATTCTTATCTTTTATCAATTTTGTCTTTTATCAATTTTCTTTGCAATAATGACACTTGTGGTCTCCACTGCTTTTAACTATCCGACAAAACTCCTGGTGTGTCTCCAGCTGTCCTTGGAAATTATTGCGCTCAATCTTCTGAGTAAATATCTGCAGAGTCCTCAAAATTCCTGGTTGCTGATCTTTGTCTTTCTTGCAAATAACAATTGCTTTATCACTCATTGAATAGCTCCAAAACTTGGCTTGATCATAGGTCTGCTTCATCATCATAAGGATTACATGGAATCCCAAGGCTCTTCTTCTAGTTATCCATGACTTGTCAACTATTGGCTTCTCTTCTTTGTTAATTACTTGTTGAGACTGTATTGTTTCATCATTGAGTGTTCCGATCTTGACAAAATAGACTGCTTCTCCTTCTTCATCAGGGCTAGCTGTATATATTTTTACAAATATAGTCTTCTGAGAATTTACTCCTCTAATATATCCTCGAATACCGTTTAAAATTGAATCTGGGAAATATTTTAACTTGGATAAATCGTTGCTTGGATCAATATAAATAGAGTCAATAAATCCAAATCTTAAGAGATCATTAAGAAGACTAGTATCTTCCCAATCATCTAAGATTATTAGGATTCTTGGATATATTCCTTTATATTCAATAATATAACTTTCAATTTCTCTTGGATTTCCGGCATACATAAATTCAACCATTTTTTGATAAATTGTAATAAATTTATCAACTGGTTCCTTGGACGGGGAATTAATTAACTTGTCTTTAAACGTAGAATTTATAAATCTCAATTTTTTAGGAGTATCTTTTCCTTTTCCCAAAAAACTGGATGAACTTGGCATGTCTCTTGGCGAATCTGTATAGGTTTTAATGTCAAGAGTCCGAAGAATCTCTTGCTTGATTGTAATCATATATTTGGAAAATATTTCCAACTTGTTGTCAATCTTGACCATATGATCATCAATTTCAGAGGCCATATTGAAAAATTCCTTTTCAATTTCCTCGAGCTTGGATGTTATAACCTTGGTTTTATCTTCTTGGAGTGGATTATCCATTGGGTCTCGACAAATAATCTGCAAAACAATTGTCAGTTCCTTTTATATATATAATTTTAAACGTAAATGGACTAATCCTCATTTGCCATCTAATCCTTCTTCTATTAACAATATTGTCTTTAATTTTATTTTCGAGAAAAGCTTTAACTTGTGTATTATCCGTTTTAATAATAAATTCCTTTTTAGCTAACCAAATTTTAAAAGATTCAATAGCTCTAATAACCGCTAAGACTTCTTTTTCATTTATATCATAATTCAATTCAGCACCTCTAAATGTTCCTGAAGTGTATCTAAGAATTAAATCATCTCCTTGGCGTCGTAAAACTGCTCCCCAAAATTTATCAGAGGCATCAGTTTCAATATATAAATTATCCTCCTCTTTTGGTAGGGGAAGTCTCTCTAAATGTTTTACTTTTTCCTTTATAATTTTCACCCAATTAGTATCATCTTCATTCCATTCAAATTTTTGATCTTTTCGGATCTTGGCCTGCAATCTACTTTTTAATTTAGCACAATCTCTAATAAATTGTGAAGCATAATTAATATGTCCCAAAAAGGATTGAACTTGTTTCATATTATCTAATTTATCGGGAAATTCTAGAATTTTTTCAGATATATGGGGTTGTAATTCTATAATTCCTTTATCAATTATTAGTCCTAGATAACTAATCTTCTCTTTAGCTAATTCAGCTTTCTTTTTACTTAATACTAATCCATTTTCGTATGCTCTTGTGGCGAAAATAAATAAATGTTTATTATGATCACTAATATTTTGACTAAAAACTAAGATGTCATCAATATATATGATTATAAAAGAATAACAATCTTTATAGATTTTATCTAATCTTTCTTGAAATATTCCTGGACTTGTCTTTAATCCCATAGGTAGAACATTCCATTCATATCTTCCTTGGGGTGTACTAAAAGCTGTGCAATTTTTACTACCTTCCTCTAATAATATCTGATAAAATCCTGATTTTAGATCAAATTTCGAAAATATCTTTCCATCTTTAATCTTTTCATAAATCATATCTTTTCTTGGTAATGGATAAGGGTAATCTTTTACAATCTTATTTAGGGGTTTGTAATTTATTACCATTCTTGGTTCTCCTCTTTTTATTTCATTATGGTTTCTAACCAAAAAGCTTGCAGAATTATAATTACTCTTAGTGTTTCGAATTAAATTATATTTCAAATGTTTTTGTATAATATTTTCATAATCTTTTTCGTCTTCTTTAGTATATAACATTGGTTTTTCACATATAGGTTTTTCAGTTAATAGTTCAATAGTAGCATAATATTGTTTTCTTCTAGAAAATGCTTGTGGGTCTTCCGAATAACATTTTTCTAATAAATCTACAATTTTTTGTTTAATATGAAATTGGTCTTGATTTTTATTTTGATTTTGATTTAAATAAATTGGTAATAATTCACCACGCTGGTTGTGCGTATAGGTATGTCTATAAGGTTGACATAAAAGTTTCTCTGAGAATTGAGTTCCACATGGGCTTGTAAAGTATACTTTCATTGTATCCAATGTGAATGGCACATTTCTATTTATAAAATCTTGTCCTAATAAGAAATCATAAACTATATTAGGATAATAATATATTTTATCAAATCTTACTTTTAAGTTTCCAATAGTAATCCATAAATTCTCATATCCTTGATTAAATATTGTTTCATTGTTATGTATATCTCTTCCTATAATCTTATCTATTTGTTTTATATTACCAAATTGATGACTTGTAAGACTAAAACCTGATCCCGAATCGATTAGAGCATGATATATTTTCCTTTCGTATATTACTTGGATTATAATAGAATTTTGTCTTTTAGTGATCTTTTTACACTCTACTAATTTCGATTGTCTTTCCATTATAACATAATTCTATATATGTATCTTTTATTGTATAATCTTCAAAGCTACTTAAAAAGTCCATTCCTAGTAGAAATTCTGTACTTACGCTATCTTCCACTTCTATATTTATAGGGATTTCAAATTCTTTAATTAATATTATAATCTCTGCTTTATGAGTAACATGATGTTTATTATTGTAATAATCTAGATAATAATATTTATTTTTTAATTCTCTTATAGGTATTCCAATTCCTTGTATCAAATCTATAGTAATATGACTAGTTCCTGCTCCTGTATCTATTAAGCATTTTATAGGATTTCTTCCTAATTTAATACCTACATTAATAAAATATTGTGTACTACCCCTTCCATTTTTCTCGGTTAAGTCTAGGCTTTTTCTACCAACTTCTAGATTTTTTGACTTGAGACCCTTTTGTTCAAACTTTGTTTTTCGAATAATAGCTTGATTTTTATTTCCTATTATTTCTCCTGATTTTTCTATGATATTGGATATTTCATCGGTTCTAATTTCTTCTATGTATGTCAATTCTTCAGGCCTTATTCTTCTAGGAGGTATCCATTCTACTACTCCATCAAATATCTCTTTGAATTTTATCTTTTCAGGTTTAAATCTCATGGTATGGTGACTTGAGCTTATTCCAAAAATTGTTCTATATGTAATTGAATAACAATGACTTCCTTGAGCCATTTCAAAATTTTCTAATTTATGATATAAGACTAATGATTTATCCAAATTCTTATCATTTATTGAGACACAAAAATTTGGTTCATATTCAAAGATTATCTTTCCAAAATATAAATTTCCCATTACGGCTCCAAATAGTGCATCTTGTACATTATGCCTAATTCTTTCATCAATTAAATACATAGCTATAGGTGAGTCTAACTTTTCTTGAAAATATCCTTTTATCATAACTTGAACTTTAATTAAATCAATTACCTTCATCTTATCTTTCTTAGTTTTGTCCATATTTCTTAATATTGAATAGACTATTTCTCTTGTAATTAATGGAATCCTTCCTTTTTTCTTAGCTATTCCTATCTCTACACTAGACTCATGAATTTTTTGTATTCTCACGGTTTGTCCTATATACTTTCCAAATTTTTCTAGTAGACTTTTTGTTGGTTCTATATCTAAGTCTAATCTTTTAATTTCTTCTAATTTTTCATATTCTCTAATATTTGAAAATTCTATAGATTGATCAGTAATTTCTTCTTCCTCCCTATTCATCATCACTTGATTCCTCAGAGTTTATACTAGCATCATATAGGCTATAATCTGACTCTATTTCTGATTCTATTGGTTCAAAACCGTAGTCATAGATTTCATCTAGTATTTTTATATTTTGTTTATTCCTCTTTGGACATTGGTTAGCATAATGCCCTTCTTGTTTACAAATAAAACAAGTACATGTCTTGGGTTTTCTTGAATAGTTATTAGGTTTATTTATACTATTTCTATCTTTATTATAGTTATTATAACTATTTTTAATTCTATCAAAAATTCTTTTTCTAAAATATCGATTCTTATTATTATTTTTGTAATAAGTTTTCTTAAATTTCCATTTCTTTCTTTTCTTATAAGGTTTATCATAGCATCCGTATTGTCCTACTTCATTATTATTTATACAACATAGCTGTCGTTTTTGATATTTATAAATTTTGTTTTGATTGTTTGCTTCTAAACAGTAATCAGTTATCTTTTGCTTAGCAAACCATATTCTAGCTCCTAGTGTTGGGGTTTGATTTTCCTTATCTAATTCCTTTAGCTTTGCTGAGAAATCTCTTATTATTCTCGATCTAAATGGTTCCGGTAGCTTTTTATAATACATTCTACCATAAAATTCATATTCTGGTGACGAGTCTTTAAATCTAGCTTTATAAAACCAGTCGGTGTATTCACAAGTATATTGGTCAAAATAGCACATATGGCATATACTGATATTCATCATACCTCTAGTAGCATTTTCTCTGTCTATTGCCCATAGATTTTTTATATCTGAATAATATCCTAAGAATTCTCCCCTTATAAGTTTTTCAAGATTACTAAGAAATTTTATAATAGTGTCTGACTCATTTTTCAATGTATTATATGTTTCTCCTAAACTCTCAATGAATCTTTCTACACTTCCTCTCATGGTTCTTCTTAAGAACTCAATTCCTTGGTCTTTGGTCATTCCTTCTTTATTTATTACTGCTCCATTTTCTTTTATCCACATAGTAAGCATCTTTTCTCTATCTTCAACACAATCTAGATCTAGGTAAATTCCAGTTGGGTTTAACGCTTGAGGTTCTTTGTCATATGGAACATATTTCATAGGGATATAATTATTTGGTTTTCTTATATTATAGTATTGTCTTCTATCAATATATTTCCTAGTTGGGGCTTCCTGTTCTTCCTCATTTATTCTCCAATGATTATCGGGCATGCTACTAGCTGAACTTGAAGCTTGTCCTGGATTTACTACTACTGGTGTACTTGGGGTTTTTGTATTCGGCTTAATGTCTACACAAATATTTTTATCATCTTCGCCTATTTCTAAAGTTTTCAATTTATCTATTAATTCATTTTCATAATCACTGTCATTTTCCATTTCTAGATATTGATCAATATTTACTTTCATATTTGCTTCTCTAGAACCCTCTTCATTACTTGAGCTACTATCTATTTCTATTTCAGGATTTAACTCTTTAATCTCACTTCCGTATAATCCTAAAATTGTGGGTGACATCTGATCTTTGTTTTCTAATAACTTATCAATAATAGATTTTTGTTTTTCTATATTAGGTTTAGGTGGTCTACCTATAATATCTTGAATAAATTTCTTTTCTAATTCGTTGTCTAGTAAAATATTAGTAATTTCAAACCGTTTCTTTATTATTTCTAACTGATCATTTAAAAATTCTAGCTTTTCATTGTTAATTAATTTTAGGAAGTTTTGCTTAGTTTTATCTTGCTCTAGGTTTTCGATCTCACTTCGCAACATCTTTATTTTATCCATATTATACCTTCTGTAACATAGTATAGATCTGTTCCCATATTTCTTTTTTGGATTCATCAGTTTCTCTATCCATACGTTTCATGATACTTGTTTCAATTTGAGTTTTATAATGTATTAAACAAATTTCTAGTTGTAATATACCTTCAGAGGTAAAGTCATAAATATCTTTTCCTTCTGTGGTTATAATTGGTAAGTTTATTCCTTGTAACCTATCATAACAATTGGAATTAGAACTATTAGCTTGGTTTTCAATATCTTGTATATTTTTCTGAATCTTATCTTGCTCTGTTCGAAATTTCCTTAATCTCTTATTAATAAAATTTTTGCTTATCAAAAAAATAAAATTTAACTCTATTTAATAATAATGATCCATTGCTGTTCACAATAAAATGTTAAGGGAGATGTATAAACTTAGTTCTACTCCCAATCGGCTGATGGAATTTTGATTTATCAAGTTTATTAGAGTAATATTATAAATAAAAAAACCTGTAAGCGTATATATTGAAATTAATTTTGTTGAATGATTTTACTAAGAGTTACATTGAATTTCACCCATACAATTGTAGTTTAGTATTTAATTATTTATTAACCTATCTAATTTTAAGATGGACCATATCCATTAAACAATTAGCTAAATTGGGAGAATTGAGAGAGTTGAACACGTATAATTTAGGGTTAAGTATGTTTTCTTTCCCTATAAATATATTATACTTTATTTTTAGTCCCTATAAAAAAATAACATATTTTGATCCCAACAAAAATTTTATGCAAGCAGTTTTAGTCTTTGCTATTTTTTAAAATTTTGAAAACTATTTTATTACTCCTAAACTTTTAAATTTTTGAATAATTTTTTTCGTACTTGTTTAGATTACTATAAAATATTTCTTTAGCAAATTATATAGTTTTTTAAAATGAGAAGAATTAAATATAAATTTTTTAAATTTCAAAAGATAATGATAAAAGTAATGAAATTTTCAACGTATAAATCAAATTTTGAGTTTCTTTTTTTTCAATGAATTTTTTATAACGTTCTAAACATATATGCAAAATAATCATTCAAAAATACAGATTCGTTTAACAATGAGGACTAAAACTACGTGTATAATTATCTTGTAGGGATAAAAACTCGCTATTTTTTTAATAGGGACCAAAAACTAAATTTGATAATTTTATAGGGATCAAAAACATATTTAACTCTATAATTTATTAAATAAATATGAAGTGAATTTCACAAAGTATTATAATCAACGATTAAAATTTATTTTGATTAATTTATCTGCATATATATTTCTTTCTAAGATATTTTTAAATATAAAAAAAATAGTGTATAAAATATTATTTTATTTAAATTAGTTTCAAGCCAAATATTTATCCAATTCCTTCTGTAAACATATTTGATAGGCGTTATAATTCCATGCAATTCAATTTAAATGGAGGTACAAACTCCAATCTTAACTGGTTAAATTATTAAGAATGTTCCTAAAATATTCCAAAATATATCATCTCAAAGTTGATTTTTCAAGATTTCTCTTTTCAAACTCTATCTATATTGCACTTAAATTATCAGTTTGGAGAAGTCTTCAACTAAGAGGAATGTTTCAGTTATTTGGTTCTCCACATTATGGTGCATTTGGAGTTAAAGAAATCAAATTATATTTAATGATGGATTCAGATGTTCGGAAGAAATTTTCCATAGTATCATTTATACGTTTTGGTGATGGTTAGCAATTAATTCGATTCACCGAAATAGGTGTAACTATTATGAATGGTTTACTCGTCCTTCCGAATATTTGTAAATAGTTTTGGTTGTGATCTTGTTACTTTGTAACTGAACTCCAATTTGAATACGTATAGTATTCTTTTCTTCTTAATAGAATTTCGTTGATTATTAAAAAAAAAACTTACTTAATTTTAGGTGTGGATGATGACATTTGTCCCAGCGGAAGGGAGCTCGGGTCCTAAGGGTTTGCTCCCCTTGGAGTCACGAGTTCGAAGGAGCACGGGACAAAAAAAAAACCTTCAAGGGCCATACGTGGGGGGGGCCTACGAACCCTCTCTATGTGGATTAGTCAGTCTGACTAGTCGGATACCACATATATCAAAAAAAAAAAAGAATTATAAACTCGTGGATTGAAGAATATTTGTGCCATTAAAAAAGAATTAGATATTATATAAATTAATTATTTAACATAAAAAGTGTCTTTATCGAAATCAATTTTATCATTTTTAAATCTAATATCATGATAATAATTTTTAATTTTAAAACAAATAAATGTGACAACATACTTTCTATCTACTCTGTGTTTTGTTTGGTTGGAGAAGAGAAAAAACGAAAGTAAAATATTGTAAGAATAAATCAAAATAAAATGATTATTTAATAGTTGTATATAAAAAATGAAATAATAATAATAATTATTATTATTATTATTATTATTATTATTATAATAATAATAATCACGCATCTATATAAAAAGACATTAATATTTTAAGACAAATATCAAAATGAAGAGGCTCTAAAAAATGATTCTTTTATGGAAAAAAGGGTGATGCACTACTAGTGTGTTCTATCCAAGGATTCTAAAACAAATTTATTTTATATTATTCACCAATGTCGATCATGCATCCCGGCAAATTATATTAAAAATTTTAAATTAATTATATGGCATGGCAGAATGATGTACTCTTATTAGATGATAATGTAAAATATTTTTATACTGTCAGTACATAACAATTAAACCCTTATTTTATTATATTTACTTGCATTAGACAACAATAATTAACTAAAAAAATACAAAGTGTGCCTAAACTTTAAAATTTAAACCTATGCGGATTTAGTTTTATTTATAATGGACATAATTATAACTTTAATTCGAATATTTTAATGTATTCTTAGATCTAGTTCTTTTATTTTTGATTTAATTTACTTTAGTATTTTTTTTTATGTTATTCAAGTTTATAATGTGTTTATCTTTTGAATGACACATCACTTGTTTTTTTTTTAATAAACGAAAAATCTATTCAAACTGGATACAAAAGGGTGTATCCAATCCCATTTACAAAAACATCAACTTATACCCAAATGATACTACAAAAATTCACAAGGGAAGTTGGTCCAATCATAGTAATTACAAGTAAATCTCCCTTTGGTCCGTTTTCCTAACCACCACCAAGTATACAAAATGATTCTCATTTCTATAGAATCTAGGTCCCATGTTTCTCTATTAAACACTATGTTATTTCTTGTTGTCCATAGACACCAACCAAAGGCCTACTGCATTCTTTATAGACACCTTCTTGGCAAGAAGAACTTGAATCCAATTATGAAACATCTCCAACAAAGAATCATGATTTCCTATAACAATGCCTAGCCATCTCTCAACAAAACACCAAATCTTCTTTGAATTTTGACACAGATATATTAAATGGACTAAACTCTCCTCTTCACCTTTACAGAAAGTGCAGGAATTGGCATCACTTGTAAAATTTGATATGTTAGCATATAAAATTCTTTCGGTAACATGATATATTGATATTAAGTGATATGTCAAGTTTGATAAAAAAAAGTGATATGTCATTGAAAATGAATATATTATTTATTTTAAATGAAAAATGTTAGAATAAATTAAAGCTATTCGAATTTAAATTTTAATAATTAATTTTGTAAATGAGATGAAATAAGATGAATAAAATTATAATTTAATATATTATTCATTAATAGTATAAATTAAAATTTATCAAATACACCGAATGGAAACACTTTTTATACGTGGCTACCAAATTATAAATTGTACCACTATTAAATAAATTATCAAATTTAAACTCTTTATGACAAGTGACAAATTTTGAAGTTTGCAAGTAAATTTTGTTGTATATATAAATTGCCTTGAAGTCTTCTGCAAATATAGAATGAGCTGAGGATATTGAAGCTTTTGAAGGAATTCTTCGAAAATTAGATAACGATGATAAGGAAGTAAGAGCTAAAAAGAGGAATGTAGTTACTTGTGTTCCATGAATATCGTAACTTTTAATGTTCGCGGTTGTTGTAATTCTCTTAAGAGAAGGAGAATTTCGCAGATTCTTTGTCAAGGTAATGCAGACTTATGCCTTATACAGGAAACTAAAGTTTTGGAGATGGATCCTAAAGTGATTAGCAGTTTGTGGAGAAGGCAGGATGTGGAGTGGTCTGTGACGAACTCAGAAGGTCGTTCGGGAGGTATTCTCACTATGTGGAATAAAAACTCTATTACAGCTTGTGCGAGTTTTAGTGGTAGAGGTTACTTGGGTATTCATTTCTTATGGAGGAACCAAGCTTTTGTGGTGATTAATGTCTACTCCCCATGCGGAATTGCTGACAAGAGAAGACTTTGGAGTGAACTTCTAGCCATCAAGAACCGTTACCCGAATGGAGGATGGATCGTTGGAGGTGATTTCAATGCGGCTAAGAATGGGGAGGAAAGAAAAGGTACTCGTGGATCTTATAGTGGAGAAATGAGGGATTTTAGTTCCTTCATTGATGATATGAATCTGAGTGATTTACCGGCAGTAGGAAGCAAGTTCACGTGGTTTAATTCTAACGGAAATAGTAGGAGTAGATTGGATATATTTTTGGTGGATGACTCGGTTATATCCAAGTTGTGTTTAAAGAGCCAAATTGTAGGAGATAAGGACGTTTCGGATCACAGGTCTGTCTGGTTGAAATCTAATAATTTGAATTGGGGACCTAAGCCTTTTAGATCCTTCAATTGTTGGTTTGAACACAAAGAATTCCTTTCTTTTGTGAAGAACTCTTGGTCGTCTTACCATTTTTCTGGTTCCTACTGCTATATCCTGCTCAACAAGCTCAAAGCTCTTAAGGCGGATTTGCGTAGTTGGAACATTAATACTTTTGGTTGGCTTGACTTAAGAATTGAAGATAATGTGGACCAGCTGAATCAGCTTGAATTAAATCTGGAGTTGGTTGATTCCAGCCAAGATGGAAAAGTAGTGCTTAGCAGAATGCGTGCTCAAGATGAGGTTTGGAAGAGCCTCCGGCTTAAAGAAAACATGATTCTGCAGAAATCTAGAATTAGATGGGCCAGGGATGGTGACCTCAACACCAAGTTTTTCCATGATTCCTTAAAGATTAGATACCAGTCTAATTTGATCTCTGCTATTAGAGTAGGCGCTGATATGCTGGTAGATCCGGAAGGGGTTAAAAATGGGGCTAAGGAATTCTTTGAGCTCAAATTCCAGAAAAATGTCAGGCCTAGTATCAGGTTTAATTTGGAATGCGTTGCGAGCCTTGATAGTGCTGACAGAATTGCTTTGGAAGCGGAGTTTTCTACTGATGAAGTGAGAGCTGCTGTTTTTGCCTGTGACGGGAACAAGTGCCCCTGGGTAGACGGATTTAACTTCAAATTTATTAAATCCTGTTGGGCTATAATTGGCCAAGATTTCACAAATAACGTGCTTGAATTCTTTAAGACCGGAAAGCTTCCCAAGATGTTTGCGTCCTCCTTTATTTCGTTGGTTCCTAAGGTTGACAACCCTCAATGTTTCGACGACTTCAGGCCCATCAGCTTAATCAGCTGCGTGCTTAAAACTATATCCAAAATGCTTGCTCGTAGGTTGAGTAAAGTGATCCATAAGCTGATTTCACCATGTCAGTCTGCTTTTAAACCTGGCCGGCAACTTCTCGATGGTGTGCTTTTGGCTAATGAAATAGTAGACTTTGCTAGGAGGAATAAGAAGAAGTGTTTGTTGCATAAAGTAGATTTCGCAAAGGCGTACGATTGTGTAGACTGGTCCTTCCTTGAAGCTATGCTGGTTAAGATGGGATTTGGTCAAAACTGGCTTAAGTGGATTAGAGGATCCATTTTTCATAGCTTTATGTCGGTTTTAATTAACGGCAGTCCTTCGAAGGACTTCAAGGCGTCGAAGGGGTTGAAACAAGGAGACCCTCTTTCTCCTTTCTTATTTGCCATTGTTGCGGAAGGATTGGCTAGTTTGGTTAGAAGTGCTACTGTCAATAATTTGCTATCGGAATTCAAAGTGTACGAATCCTCATCGGTTAGTGTCCTACAGTTTGCAGAAGATACTCTCCTTTTAGGGGATGGTTCGGCTTCTAACATTTAGGCCTTCAAATCTATTCTTCGGGCATTTGAGCTAATTTCTGGTCTTAAGATAAATTTCGCAAAAAGTTGTGTGTTTTGGGGTGGGAGTGGATACGGAGTTTCTGGTGGCAGCAGAACAGTTCCTTTATTGCAATTCCGGAAAGCTTCCTTTTAAGTTCCTCGGGTTAACGGTTGGAGGTAACCATCGTCGCATTTCGTTTTGGAAACCGGTTGTTTCTTGCTTGAGGAATGGGCTATCTAGATGGATTGGTCGGAATCTATCCATTGGAGGGAGAGTTTCCCTTATCAATTCTGTCCTCGTTAATCTTCCGTTACACCACTTATCTTTCTTTAAGGCTCCAAAGAAAGTTGTGAAGGATATTATAGCCATCCAAAGACGGTTCCTTTGGGTAGGATCTTCGAGTAATAGCTTTATCTCTCGGGTTAGTTGGAATTCCGTTTGCAATTCAAAGGAGTGCGGGGGCCTCGGAATAAAACATGTAGGGCGCTTTAATAGGGCTCTCCTTGCTAAATGGTTGTGGAGATTCTCCCGTGACAGCAATGAGATTTGGAGGCCTTTGCTTGTCGCAAGATACAGAAATCTTAGTTTGAAAGTTCAGATTCATGAGGAAGTTGGAAATTCAAATAATGATTCATTGTGGATTAAAGATATTTTTTCTATGGCTGTTTCTAACTGTAATGACAGGTTTTGCGACCTTCTGGTGTGTTCCGCTAGCGATGGGGCTGGTATCTCATTCTGGCATTCAATTTGGATTGGGTGTTCTAGTCTGAAACTTAGCTATCCAAGGCTGTTTATGGCGTGTAGAAAGAAGTCAAGTTCTGTTAAAGAAATGGGCGAATAGGAAGAGGGATCGTGGCGGTGGAAACTTCGCGAAACATTGGATGTTGAGGAAGATCAGCTGGAACCGGATTTGAGGGAGCTCTGTCACCTGTTGGATGCAGTGAATTTGCAATAGACTGTTAAGGATAATTGATAATGGAGTCTTGATAGAACGACGGGATTTACGGTGAGTTCTTATTATCGCTTCATTAGTTCTTGCGTGGCTCTGCATGAGGTTGACGATAGGACTGTGGATTTGTTGGAGCGTGTGTGGAAAACTTCTGTTCCTTTAAAAATCCAAGTTTTTGCTTGGATATTGGCTCTGGATAGATTGCCTACGAGATCGAATTTGGTTGAGAGGCAGATTATTGAAAATCCCCATGATAAAGTGTGTATATTTTGTTTCCAAGAGAATGAGAATTCCTCCTACCTGTTTTTCTCGTGCATTAAATCGATGGAGGTTTGGAGGAAGATATGCGAGTGGGTGGAGATAGATAGAATTTCAGTTTCGGATTGTAGTCTTCATGCGAAGGCTTGGGTTTCGCGTCTTAAAGGCCGGAGTAAATCGGGTACGATTAGTTCTATTTGGTTTATCACTTGTTGGAATATTTGGAGGGTTAGAAATAATATATTATTCAACGATGGTTTTTGTAATGTCGATGAAATTGTTAGTTCTATTATCATTTCCTCTTGGAACTGGTTGATATTAGGTAGAGTTAAAAGTAGGAAGTGTAGCTTGCACGAGTGGTATAAGTTTCCCTACGATTTCCTGTAATTGTATCGTAGTGTTGTTTCCCTACGAGTGGTATAAGTTTCCCTACGATTTCCTGTAATTCTATATATATATATATATATAGAATTGGTCTAAAATTTTTTAAATCATTCATTTTTTATCTCATTGATAACATTATAATCCATCCATGCAGATATGCACATGACTTACTTTGAATCTCATCTTCAAATTTATTTTTTGTGGTATCAAAAGCTTCCCAATTATTATCTAGTGGCTAATTGACGCTCAACTAGTTGCATGCCACAACTAAATATGTTAATAATTATGAAGGGAATACAATAGGCGATCCTAAAAGAATGAAAGCTGTTATGTTGTAAATTGCGAGAGGAATAGGTTTGTTAAAATTCTAAGGCCCAAGCATTATATAAGATCATCAACTGAAAAGAATGAAGGTTCAATGCCCTTTTTTATTTCGTATATTAACTTGAGGTTCATTTTAGTCCCTTAACTAAAAAGAAAATATGATAATGGTCTCATAACTCTTCAAAACATAAAATGTTAGTCATTTTTGTCTAATTAGTGACGAATTTATGAGTTTTTCCATTGCTAATTAGGCAAAAAAGGAACGGTGACATCTTGTATGCCCCAAAAAAATAATATAGTAGATAGTAAAGCAAAGAACTAGAGTTCTTATGACCGTTGCGGCCTGGGTTTAGAGTGAAACCAGTGGCAGAGGTGCGCGGCACCCTCACTACGGTGCATCTTCTTATCCTCCCCCTTCTCCCTCTTTTTCTCACAGTTTTAGGTGTGGAGTGCTTTTGGATTTGGTTTAAACTCCTAATCTTAGGATTAGGGACCTTTGCATGAGCCCTCTATTGCCTAAATTTATGATTCTCTTCATCTATTTTTCCCTTCTATTGTGTCATTAATGGACTCAACTCTATTTCCTGAAACGGTCATAGCACATGTGCCAGCTAAAGGTACAAATATCTCTATTGATAAACCTGTTAAATCATTTATTGAGGCTTTTGGTAATGTTTACGACATTCCAACAAGTCAACTATCGGTTCCCTGTGTTAAAGGTGACCGCATTTCCATTGCAATTCCAGAAAATGAGTACCTCCTTGGAGTGGAGGCTTGTAAACACAATCTGCACGGTAGAATTATGTGGCCTAAGGGTTCTTCTCCTCTTACAGTTTTGCAACTCAAAGCCAAGTTGAATACTTTGTGGATTCGTATAAGCAAATGCGGTGTTACATCCCTTGGCAAAGGTTTCTTTGAATTCTGTTTCTCCAATTTGGAAGATGTTAGAAGAATCCGATCGAATTCCTCTTAGAACCTAAACCCGGAATCGTTGAAACTTTTCCCTTAGTCAAAAGATTTCATCCCTAATAATGTCAATCAATCGTCTGCTCAAGTCTGGGTCAGGATACTTGGTCTTCTCCAAGAATATTGGAGACCTAAAATCATATTTGCTATTGCTAGCAGCCTTGGTACTCCTATTTGTATTGATTCCACTTCCAACCATTCTCAGTTCGAAAGAGCCTTCGATCATTTTGTTCGTGTTCTGGTGGATGTTGACTTGATCTTTGAACTTAGAGATTGCACTACAAAAAAGCGCATAAATTACGGCGGTTAAATTATGGCGGTTAGTGTAAAACGTCACAATTTACCGTTGATTACGGCGGTTTTCGTAAACGTCGTAATAATAGTAAAGCAACAACGGTTTCAACCGCCATTATTTACTGAAAATTTTGCCAACGGCACCACGCTTTTATCTTACTCTTCCCCTATATAATATATAATATTATATATATATATATATATATATATATATATAATATATAATATATTATATAAATATACTTATAAAATATATAATATTATATATATATATATATATATATATATATATATATAAAATATTATATATTATATATAATATAAATATACTTATAAAATATATAATATTATATATATATATATATATATATATATATAATATATTATATATTTTATAAGTATATTTATATTATATATAATATATTATATACACACACACACACACATATATATATATATATATATATATATATATATATATATATATATTATATATATAATATTATATATAATATTATATATATATATATATATATATATATAATATTATATATTAATATATATATATATATATATATATATATAATATTAATATTATATATAATATTAATATTATATATATTAATATTAATATATAATATTAATATTATATATAATATTATATATTAATATATATATATATATATATAATATTATATATATATATATATATATATATATATATATATATATATAATATTATATATAATATTATATATAATATTATATATATATATATATATATATATATATATTATATATAATATTATATATAATATATATATATATATATATATAACATTATATATAATATTATATATTAATATATATATATATATATATAATATTATATATAATATATATATATATATAATATTATATATATATATATATATATATATTAATATATAATATATTATATATATATATATATATATATATATTATATATATAATATTATATATATATATATATATATATATATTATATATAATTATATATATATATTAATATATAATATTATATATATATATATATATAATATATATATATATATATATATATATATATATAAATAATAATAATATGACTTAAAATACATAAAATTTTATGTGTTTGAATTAAATAATAATAATAATAATAATAATAATAGGGAGGAAGAAGAAATTACTGATCAATCTATAGAATTTTCAAATATTAGAGAATATGAAAAATTAGAAGAAATTAAAAGATTAGACTTAGATATAGAACCAACAAAAAGTCTACTAGAAAAATTTGGAAAGTATATAGGGCAAACCGTGAGAATACAAAAAATTCATGAGTCTAGTGTAGAGATAGGAATAGCTAAGAAAAAAGGAAGGATTCCATTAATTACAAGAGAAATAGTCGATTCAATATTAAGAAATATGGACAAAACTAAGAAAGATAAGATGAAGGTAATTGACTTACTTAAAGTTCAAGTTATGATAAAAGGATATTTTCAAGAAAAGTTAGACTCACCTATAGTTATGTATTTAATTGATGAAAGAATTAGGCATAATGTACAATATGCACTATTTGGAGCTGTAATGGGAAATTTATATTTTGGAAAGATAATCTTTGAATATGAACCAAATTTTAGTGTCTCAATAAATGATAAGAATTTGGATAAATCATTAGTCTTATATCATAAATTAGAAAATTTTGAAATGCCTCAAGGAAGTCATTGTTATTCAATTACATATAGAACAGTTTTTGGAATAAGCCCAAGTCACCATACCATGAGATTTAAACCTGAAAAGATAAAATTCAAAGAGATATTTGATGGAGTAGTAGAATGGATACCTCCTAGAAGAATAAGGCCTGAAGAATTGACATACATAGAAGAAATTAGAACCGATGAAATATCCAATATCATAGAAAAATCAGGAGAAATAATAGGAAATAAAAATCAAGCTATTATTCGAAAAACAATGTTTGAACAAAAGGGTCTCAAGTCAAAAAATCTAGAAGTTGGTAGAAAAAGCCTAGACTTAACCGAGAAAAATGGAAGGGGTAGTACACAATATTTTATTAATGTAGGTATTAAATTAGGAAGAAATCCTATAAAATGCTTAATAGATACAGGAGCAGGAACTAGTCATATTACTATAGATTTGATACAAGGAATTGGAATACCTATAAGAGAATTAGAAAATAAATATTATTATCTAGATTATTACAATAATAAACATCATGTTACTCATAAAGCAGAGATTATAATATTAATTAAAGAATTTGAAATCCCTATAAATATAGAAGTGGAAGATAGCGTAAGTACAGAATTTCTACTAGGAATGGACTTTTTAAGTAGCTTTGAAGATTATACAATAAAAGATACATATATAGAATTATGTTATAATGGAAAGACAATCGAAATTAGTAGAGTGTAAAAAGATCACTAAAAGACAAAATTCTATTATAATCCAAGTAATATACGAAAGGAAAATATATCATGCTCTAATCGATTCGGGATCAGGTTTTAGTCTTACAAGTCATCAATTTGGTAATATAAAACAAATAGATAAGATTATAGGAAGAGATATACATAACAATGAAACAATATTTAATCAAGGATATGAGAATTTATGGATTACTATTGGAAACTTAAAAGTAAGATTTGATAAAATATATTATTATCCTAATATAGTTTATGATTTCTTATTAGGACAAGATTTTATAAATAGAAATGTGCCATTCACATTGGATACAATGAAAGTATACTTTACAAGCCCATGTGGAACTCAATTCTCAGAGAAACTTTTATGTCAACCTTATAGACATACCTATACGCACAACCAGCGTGGTGAATTATTACCAATTTATTTAAATCAAAATCAAAATAAAAATCAAGACCAATTTCATATTAAACAAAAAATTATAGATTTATTAGAAAAATGTTATTCGGAAGACCCACAAGCATTTTCTAGAAGAAAACAATATTATGCTACTATTGAACTATTAACTGAAAAACCTATATGTGAAAAACCAATGTTATATACTAAAGAAGACGAAAAAGATTATGAAAATATTATACAAAAACATTAGAAATATAATTTAATTCGAAACACTAAGAGTAATTATAATTCTGCAAGCTTTTTGGTTAGAAACCATAATGAAATAAAAAGAGGAGAACCAAGAATGGTAATAAATTACAAACCCCTAAATAAGATTGTAAAAGATTACCCTTATCCATTACCAAGAAAAGATATGATTTATGAAAAGATTAAAGATGGAAAGATATTTTCGAAATTTGATCTAAAATCAGGATTTTATCAGATATTATTAGAGGAAGGTAGTAAAAATTGCACAGCTTTTAGTACACCCCAAGGAAGATATGAATGGAATGTTCTACCTATGGGATTAAAGACAAGTCCAGGAATATTTCAAGAAAGATTAGATAAAATCTATAAAGATTGTTATTCTTTTATAATCATATATATTGATGACATCTTAGTTTTTAGTCAAAATATTAGTGATCATAATAAACATTTATTTATTTTCGCCACAAGAGCATACGAAAATGGATTAGTATTAAGTAAAAAGAAAGCTGAATTAGCTAAAGAGAAGATTAGTTATCTAGGACTAATAATTGATAAAGGAATTATAGAATTACAACCCCATATATCTGAAAAAATTCTAGAATTTCCCGATAAATTAGATAATATTAAACAAGTTCAATCCTTTTTGGGACATATTAATTATGCTTCACAATTTATTAGAGATTGTGCTAAATTAAAAAGTAGATTGCAGGCCAAGATCCGAAAAGATCAAAAATTTGAATGGAATGAAGATGATACTAATTGGGTGAAAATTATAAAGGAAAAAGTAAAACATTTAGAGAGACTTCCCCTACCAAAAGAGGAGGATAATTTATATATTGAAACTGATGCCTCTGATAAATTTTGGGGAGCAGTTTTACGACGCCAAGGAGATGATTTAATTCTTAGATACACTTCAGGAACATTTAGAGGTGCTGAATTGAATTATGATATAAATGAAAAAGAAGTCTTAGCGGTTATTAGAGCTATTGAATCTTTTAAAATTTGGTTAGCTAAAAAGGAATTTATTATTAAAACGGATAATACACAAGTTAAAGCTTTTCTCGAAAATAAAATTAAAGACAATATTGTTAATAGAAGAAGGATTAGATGGCAAATGAGGATTAGTCCATTTACGTTTAAAATTATATTTATATAAAAGGAACTGACAATTGTTTTGCAGATTATTTGTCGAGACCCAATGGATAATCCACTCCAAGAAGATAAAACCAAGGTTATAACATCCAAGCTCGAGGAAATTGAAAAGGAATTTTTCAATATGGCCTCTGAAATTGATGATCATATGGTCAAGATTGACAACAAGTTGGAAATATTTTCCAAATATATGATTACAATCAAGCAAGAGATTCTTCGGACTCTTGACATTAAAACCTATACAGATTCGCCAAGAGACATGCCAAGTTCATCCAGTTTTTTGGGAAAAGGAAAAGATACTCCTAAAAAATTGAGATTTATAAATTCTACGTTTAAAGACAAGTTAATTAATTCCCCGTCCAAGGAACCAGTTGATAAATTTATTACAATTTATCAAAAAATGGTTGAATTTATGTATGCAGGAAATCCAAGAGAAATTGAAAGTTATATTATTGAATATAAAGGAATATATCCAAGAATCCTAATAATCTTAGATGATTGGGAAGATACTAGTCTTCTTAATGATCTCTTAAGATTTGGATTTATTGACTCTATTTATATTGATCCAAGCAACGATTTATCCAAGTTAAAATATTTCCCAGATTCAATTTTAAACGGTATTCGAGGATATATTAGAGGAGTAAATCCTCAGAAGACTATATTTGTAAAAATATATACAGCTAGCCCTGATGAAGAAGGAGAAGCAGTCTATTTTGTCAAGATCGGAACACTCAATGATGAAACAATACAGTCTCAACAAGTAATTAACAAAGAAGAGAAGCCAATAGTTGACAAGTCATGGATAACTAGAAGAAGAGCCTTGGGATTCCATGTAATCCTTATGATGATGAAGCAGACCTATGATCAAGCCAAGTTTTGGAGCTATTCAATGAGTGATAAAGCAATTGTTATTTGCAAGAAAGACAAATATCAGCAACCAGGAATTTTGAGGACTCTGCAGATATTTACTCAGAAGATTGAGCGCAATAATTTCCAAGGACAGCTGGAGACACACCAGGAGTTTTGTCGGATAGTTAAAAGCAGTGGAGACCACAAGTGTCATTATTGCAAAGAAAATTGATAAAAGACAAAATTGATAAAAGACAAGAATAGTGAAAAGTAGATATGACAAGAGAAAGTTATGGCCGACACGTATTTTTGCCTAAAAAAGAAAGGAAAGAGATAAGATTCCCTAGAGATAAGATCTACCCCACCAATAATGTAGACTTTATGTAAACTCTAGTTTGATAATATTGTAACTATAGTTAAGTTTACCTTTTGTGTGCCTATAAAAACTCGATTATATAACATTTGTACTCACGAGCTTTCAAAAAATAAATCTTTGTATGTATAAAACAACCATGTTCTAAATAAAATTCCAAGTTTCTGAAATCTGAGTTTTAGTATCATATTTCCTCATGTTTACTTAGTTAAAATAAGGATTTAGTAAACAACTCAGGAGGCTGGGTATTTTCTATGCTTTAAAGAACGATCGGAGCCCGAGGTCCATTTTGTCCGCCGTTGAAGCCAGGAAGGCGTTGTTGAGGCGTTGAAGGACGGCAAGCTCAATTAATTGTTCAAGAAGCGTGGTAAGGCCCATTAACCTTCTTAGTTTACTGTTTATCGTTATTTTAAGTAAGAAACCTCTGAAAACGAAATACTGATAACTAAACCAGAAAGTAGGAAATATTTTTCCAATGAGTTCATTAACGCAAACTGAATTTGAGGATATTATGGATCAAGCAAACTTATTAAACCAAGATGAGATTGATCATCTATATAATGAAATTAATGAAGACTATGAGGTAGAAAATTATACTAATTATTATAGAACCTTTGATAATTATGATGAAATTATAAATATGATAACATATTTGCATCTAGATTTTGACTTCATTCAAGAACGAACAAGGGATCTAATGGAGGCATTAGAAAGATTAATAGTTAGAAAAGAACAATCTAAAATTAAAAATAATGGATGCCCAGGATGTGGTTATTGTTCAACCCATCAATGTTTAAAACTTAGATGCGGATGTCCCTGCCATGTAGATTAAAAAATGAATTAAAAGAAGAACCACCCGACAGGTCATTATTGGTATCAGAGCAAGACAAGATTCAGAAAAATACACAAGATATTGAAAACCAAGCTAGTAGTTCTAATTCCAATTGTTATGATAGGTTACAAGGAATAAACTTACCAATTATAACCACAGAAGGAAAAGATATTTATGACTTTACCTCTGAAGGTATATTACAACTAGAAATTTGTTTAATACATTATAAAACCCAAATTGAAACAAGTATCATGAAACGTATGGATAGAGAAACTGATGAATCCAAAAAAGAAATATGGGAACAGATCTATACTATGTTACAGAAGGTATAATATGGATAAAATAAAGATGTTGCGAAGTGAGATCGAAAACCTAGAGCAAGATAAAACTAAGCAAAACTTCCTAAAATTAATTAACAATGAAAAGCTAGAATTTTTAAATGATCAGTTAGAAATAATAAAGAAACGATTAGAAATTACTAATATTTTACTAGACAGCGAATTAGAAAAGAAATTTATTCAAGATATTATAGGTAGACCACCTAAACCTAATATAGAAAAACAAAAATCTATTATTGATAAGTTATTAGAAAACAAAGATCAGATGTCACCCACAATTTTAGGATTATACGGAAGTGAGATTAAAGAGTTAAATCCTGAAATAGAAATAGATAGTAGCTCAAGTAATGAAGAGGGTTCTAGAGAAGCAAATATGAAAGTAAATATTGATCAATATCTAGAAATGGAAAATGACAGTGATTATGAAAATGAATTAATAGATAAATTGAAAACTTTAGAAATAGGCGAAGATGATAAAAATATTTGTGTAGACATTAAGCCGAATACAAAAACCCCAAGTACACCAGTAGTAGTAAATCCAGGACAAGCTTCAAGTTCAGCTAGTAACATGCTCGATAATCATTGGAGAATAAATGAGGAAGAACAGGAAGCCCCAACTAGGAAATATATTGATAGAAGACAATACTATAATATAAGAAAACCAAATAATTATATCCCTATGAAATATGTTCCATATGACAAAGAACCTCAAGCGTTAAACCCAACTGGAATTTACCTAGATCTAAATTGTGTTGAAGATAGAGAAAAGATGCTTACTATGTGGATAAAAGAAAATGGAGCGGTAATAAATAAAGAAGGAATGACCAAAGACCAAGGAATTGAGTTCTTAAGAAGAACCATGAGAGGAAGTGTAGAAAGATTCATTGAGAGTTTAGGAGAAACATATAATACATTGAAAAATGAGTCAGACACTATTATAAAATTTCTTAGTAATCTTGAAAAACTTATTAGGGGAGAATTCTTAGGATATTATTCAGATATAAAAAACCTATGGGCAATAGACAGAGAAAATGCTACTAGAGGTATGATGAATATCAGTATATGCCATATGTTCTATTTTGACCAATATACTTGTGAATACACCGACTGGTTTTATAAAGCTAGATTTAAAGACTCGTCACCAGAATATGAATTTTATGGTAGAATGTATTATGAAAAGCTACCGGAACCATTTAGATCGAGAATAATAAGAGATTTCTCAGCAAAGCTAAAGGAATTAGATAAGGAAAATCAAACCCCAACACTAGGAGCTAGAATATGGTTTGCTAAGCAAAAGATAACTGATTACTGTTTAGAAGCAAACAATCAAAACAAAATTTATAAATATCAAAAACGACAGCTATGTTGTATAAATAATAATGAAGTAGGACAATACGGATGCTATGATAAACCTTATAAGAAAAGAATGAAATGGAAATTTAAGAAAACTTATTACAAAAATAATAATAAGAATCGATATTTTAGAAAAAGAAGGTTTGATAGAATTAAAAATAGTTATAATAACTATAATAAAGATAGAAATAGTATAAATAAACCTAATAACTATTCAAGAAAACCCAAGACATGTACTTGTTTTATTTGTAAACAAGAAGGGCATTATGCTATATTGGTAAGTTTATTCCTTGTAACCTATCATAACAATTGGAATTAGAACTACTAGCTTGGTTTTCAATATCTTGTATATTTTTCTGAATCTTATCTGGCTCTGATACCAATAATGACCTGTCGGGTGGTTCTTCTTTTAATTCATTTTTTAATCTACATGGACAGGGACATCCGCATCTAAGTTTTAAACATTGATGGGTTGAACAATAACCACATCCTGGGCATCCATTATTTTTAATTTTAGATTGTTCTTTTCTAACTATTAATCTTTCTAATGCCTCCATTAGATCCCTTGTTCGTTCTTGAATGAAGTCAAAATCTAGATGCAAATATGTTATCATATTTATAATTTCATCATAATTATCAAAGGTTCTATAATAATTAGTATAATTTTCTACCTCATAGTCTTCATTAATTTCATTATATAGATGATCAATCTCATCTTGGTTTAATAAGTTTGCTTGATCCATAATATCCTCAAATTCAGTTTGCGTTAATGAACTCATTGGAAAAATATTTCCTACTTTCTGGTTTAGTTATCAGTATTTCGTTTTCAGAGGTTTCTTACTTAAAATAACGATAAACAGTAAACTAAGAAGGTTAATGGGCCTTACCACGCTTCTTGAACAATTAATTGAGCTTGCCGTCCTTCAACGCCTCAAAAACGCCTTCCTGGCTTCAACGGCGGACAAAATGGACCTCGGGCTCCGATCGTTCTTTAAAGCATAGAAAATACCCAGCCTCCTGAGTTGTTTACTAAATCCTTATTTTAACTAAGTAAACATGAGGAAATATGATACTAAAACTCAGATTTCAGAAACTTGGAATTTTATTTAGAACATGGTTGTTTTATACATACAAAGATTTATTTTTTGAAAGCTCGTGAGTACAAATGTTACATAATCGAGCTTTTATAGGCACACAAAAGGTAAACTTAACTATAGTTACAATATTATCTAACTAGAGTTTACATAAAGTCTACATTATTGGTGGGGTAGATCTTATCTCTAGGGAATCTTATCTCTTTCCTTTCTTTTTTAGGCAAAAAAACGTGTCGGCCATAACTTTCTCTTGTCATATCTACTTTTCACTATTCTTGTCTTTTATCAATTTTGTATTTTATCAATTTTCTTTGCAATAATGACACTTGTGGTCTCCACTGCTTTTAACTATCCGACAAAACTCCTGGTGTGTCTCCAGCTGTCCTTGGAAATTATTGCGCTCAATCTTCTGAGTAAATATCTGCAGAGTCCTCAAAATTCCTGGTTGCTGATCTTTGTCTTTCTTGCAAATAACAATTGCTTTATCACTCATTGAATAGCTCCAAAACTTGGCTTGATCATAGGTCTGCTTCATCATCATAAGGATTACATGGAATCCCAAGGCTCTTCTTCTAGTTATCCATGACTTGTCAACTATTGGCTTCTCTTCTTTGTTAATTACTTGTTGAGACTGTATTGTTTCATCATTGAGTGTTCCGATCTTGACAAAATAGACTGCTTCTCCTTCTTCATCAGGGCTAGCTGTATATATTTTTACAAATATAGTCTTCTGAGGATTTACTCCTCTAATATATCCTCGAATACCGTTTAAAATTGAATCTGGGAAATATTTTAACTTGGATAAATCGTTGCTTGGATCAATATAAATAGAGTCAATAAATCCAAATCTTAAGAGATCATTAAGAAGACTAGTATCTTCCCAATCATCTAAGATTATTAGGATTCTTGGATATATTCCTTTATATTCAATAATATAACTTTCAATTTCTCTTGGATTTCCTGCATACATAAATTCAACCATTTTTTGATAAATTGTAATAAATTTATCAACTGGTTCCTTGGACGGGGAATTAATTAACTTGTCTTTAAACGTAGAATTTATAAATCTCAATTTTTTAGGAGTATCTTTTCCTTTTCCCAAAAAACTGGATGAACTTGGCATGTCTCTTGGCGAATCTGTATAGGTTTTAATGTCAAGAGTCCGAAGAATCTCTTGCTTGATTGTAATCATATATTTGGAAAATATTTCCAACTTGTTGTCAATCTTGACCATATGATCATCAATTTCAGAGGCCATATTGAAAAATTCCTTTTCAATTTCCTCGAGCTTGGATGTTATAACCTTGGTTTTATCTTCTTGGAGTGGATTATCCATTGGGTCTCGACAAATAATCTGCAAAACAATTGTCAGTTCCTTTTATATAAATATAATTTTAAACGTAAATGGACTAATCCTCATTTGCCATCTAATCCTTCTTCTATTAACAATATTGTCTTTAATTTTATTTTCGAGAAAAGCTTTAACTTGTGTATTATCCGTTTTAATAATAAATTCCTTTTTAGCTAACCAAATTTTAAAAGATTCAATAGCTCTAATAACCGCTAAGACTTCTTTTTCATTTATATCATAATTCAATTCAGCACCTCTAAATGTTCCTGAAGTGTATCTAAGAATTAAATCATCTCCTTGGCGTCGTAAAACTGCTCCCCAAAATTTATCAGAGGCATCAGTTTCAATATATAAATTATCCTCCTCTTTTGGTAGGGGAAGTCTCTCTAAATGTTTTACTTTTTCCTTTATAATTTTCACCCAATTAGTATCATCTTCATTCCATTCAAATTTTTGATCTTTTCGGATCTTGGCCTGCAATCTACTTTTTAATTTAGCACAATCTCTAATAAATTGTGAAGCATAATTAATATGTCCCAAAAAGGATTGAACTTGTTTAATATTATCTAATTTATCGGGAAATTCTAGAATTTTTTCAGATATATGGGGTTGTAATTCTATAATTCCTTTATCAATTATTAGTCCTAGATAACTAATCTTCTCTTTAGCTAATTCAGCTTTCTTTTTACTTAATACTAATCCATTTTCGTATGCTCTTGTGGCGAAAATAAATAAATTTTTATTATGATCACTAATATTTTGACTAAAAACTAAGATGTCATCAATATATATGATTATAAAAGAATAACAATCTTTATAGATTTTATCTAATCTTTCTTGAAATATTCCTGGACTTGTCTTTAATCCCATAGGTAGAACATTCCATTCATATCTTCCTTGGGGTGTACTAAAAGCTGTGCAATTTTTACTACCTTCCTCTAATAATATCTGATAAAATCCTGATTTTAGATCAAATTTCGAAAATATCTTTCCATCTTTAATCTTTTCATAAATCATATCTTTTCTTGGTAATGGATAAGGGTAATCTTTTACAATCTTATTTAGGGGTTTGTAATTTATTACCATTCTTGGTTCTCCTCTTTTTATTTCATTATGGTTTCTAACCAAAAAGCTTGCAGAATTATAATTACTCTTAGTGTTTCGAATTAAATTATATTTCAAATGTTTTTGTATAATATTCTCATAATCTTTTTCGTCTTCTTTAGTATATCACATTGGTTTTTCACATATAGGTTTTTCAGTTAATAGTTCAATAGTAGCATAATATTGTTTTCTTCTAGAAAATGCTTGTGGGTCTTCCGAATAACATTTTTCTAATAAATCTACAATTTTTTGTTTAATATGAAATTGGTCTTGATTTTTATTTTGATTTTGATTTAAATAAATTGGTAATAATTCACCACGCTGGTTGTGCGTATAGGTATGTCTATAAGGTTGACATAAAAGTTTCTCTGAGAATTGAGTTCCACATGGGCTTGTAAAGTATACTTTCATTGTATCCAATGTGAATGGCACATTTCTATTTATAAAATCTTGTCCTAATAAGAAATCATAAACTATATTAGGATAATAATATATTTTATCAAATCTTACTTTTAAGTTTCCAATAGTAATCCATAAATTCTCATATCCTTGATTAAATATTGTTTCATTGTTATGTATATCTCTTCCTATAATCTTATCTATTTGTTTTATATTACCAAATTGATGACTTGTAAGACTAAAACCTGATCCCGAATCGATTAGAGCATGATATATTTTCCTTTCGTATATTACTTGGATTATAATAGAATTTTGTCTTTTAGTGATCTTTTTACACTCTACTAATTTCGATTGTCTTTCCATTATAACATAATTCTATATATGTATCTTTTATTGTATAATCTTCAAAACTACTTAAAAAGTCCATTCCTAGTAGAAATTCTGTACTTACGCTATCTTCCACTTCTATATTTATAGGGATTTCAAATTCTTTAATTAATATTATAATCTCTGCTTTATGAGTAACATGATGTTTATTATTGTAATAATCTAGATAATAATATTTATTTTCTAATTCTCTTATAGGTATTCCAATTCCTTGTATCAAATCTATAGTAATATGACTAGTTCCTGCTCCTGTATCTATTAAGCATTTTATAGGATTTCTTCCTAATTTAATACCTACATTAATAAAATATTGTGTACTACCCCTTCCATTTTTCTCGGTTAAGTCTAGGCTTTTTCTACCAACTTCTAGATTTTTTGACTTGAGACCCTTTTGTTCAAACTTTGTTTTTCGAATAATAGCTTGATTTTTATTTCCTATTATTTCTCCTGATTTTTCTATGATATTGGATATTTCATCGGTTCTAATTTCTTCTATGTATGTCAATTCTTCAGGCCTTATTCTTCTAGGAGGTATCCATTCTACTACTCCATCAAATATCTCTTTGAATTTTATCTTTTCAGGTTTAAATCTCATGGTATGGTGACTTCGGCTTATTCCAAAAATTGTTCTATATGTAATTGAATAACAATGACTTCCTTGAGGCATTTCAAAATTTTCTAATTTATGATATAAGACTAATGATTTATCCAAATTCTTATCATTTATTGAGACACTAAAATTTGGTTCATATTCAAAGATTATCTTTCCAAAATATAAATTTCCCATTACGGCTCCAAATAGTGCATCTTGTACATTATGCCTAATTCTTTCATCAATTAAATACATAGCTATAGGTGAGTCTAACTTTTCTTGAAAATATCCTTTTATCATAACTTGAACTTTAATTAAATCAATTACCTTCATCTTATCTTTCGTCCTTGCTGTTTTCTAAAATTTTGAAAACTATTTAATCACCCCTAAACTTTTAAATTTTTGAATAATTTTTTTCATACATGTTCAGATTACTATGAAATATTTCTTTACCAAATTATATAATTTTTTAAAATGTGAAGAATTAAATATGAATTTTTTAAATTTAAAAAGATAATGATAAAAGTAATGAAAATCTTGACTTATAAATCAAATTTTGAGTTCCTTTTTTTTTAAGGAACTTTTTATAACGTTCTAAACATATTTGCAAAAGAATTATTCAAAAATACACATTGATTTAACAGTAAGGACTAAAACTACGTGCATAATTATTTTGTAGGGACCAAAACATGCTAATTTTTTAATAGAGAACAAAAATAAAATTTGGTAATTTTATAGGGACCAAAAACATATTTAACCCTAATTACAATTAGAGATACGTATCCAGGTTGACTCGCCTCGTTTAGTTAATTCTGCATGAATATCTATCTATATATATATATATATATATATATATATATATATATATATATATATATATATATATATATATATTTTAAATAGTTTGGGTTGTCTCGTCCACAATTATTAGAGGATTATGAGATGTAGACCAAAGTCTAATCAGCGTTAGTTCACTAGTAAGTTGCAAATTTTAACAAAATACGTAAATAAATTACATTTGTTATAATAATTGATTAAATAGTATGAAAATTCAAGTTTTTAAAACAAAAGAAATATTATTGTTGATTATTTTAAAACAAAATTTTTAAATTGTAAGTAGCTACCACAAAAATCATAAAGGATAATTAAAAGCATTTTAATATATTTTAAATCAATTATTTATACTGTTTATTTACTCAGTAGTTATATTTTTTATTAAAAAAGTTTCTCATAAACAAAATTATAAGGGATAAAATTTTAGTTAATTTTAATAGTAATTTTTAGATGGGGTGATTTAACCAAATTAGTCAAACCTACACGAATCAAAGTTTAACCAAATTAAAAATATGGTCTAGAATTCCTGCGAACTATAAACGAGTTTAACGTGGTTGATTTGCAAATCTCAGTCCATACACTAAATTGTAATTATTATAACTTAATAGATCAATTATCAAAAAAGAAACATTGTTAAGATCTTCTATAACAACTGAATATTGCTGAGGACTCTGGTCACGACTACTTTGTAAAATTAGGGTAATGCTAACTTATATTTTATATTATAAGTTAAAAAATATATTTTAAAAAAATTATATTAGAAACAACAATTAAAAAGTCAATTATATCTTTTTATTAAAATTGTTACACAATTTTCAAAATAATATTTTTTTATTTAGTTTTAAACTTGTGCCCTTAAGTATAAGTTAGTATTACCCATAAAATTATTATATTCTTATATTTTAAACTAATAAAATAGGTACTTTCAAAAAAGAAATTGCTCAAAGGAAAACTCGAATGAAACTTGTTCCAAAATTATAAAACCAATTTGTAACCTCAATTCCATTTTAAATTGGTTTAAACGAATTACATTGGTTTAGAAAATTAACTTATATTTATATAAAAGTGATTCTTAAAAACTTAACTAAAATAGTTTTCTAAAAATAAATTAATCTAAACTTTATTTCTAATATTATTAATAATGTTCAATTTAGTTGTAGAATAATAATAATAAATAGTTTGCTTAGAGAGAGAAACTCCCATCCCTCTCTACTTTTCCGGTAACCCTTTCACCTTCTCTCTCGCCAGCGTTTTTCCCATTCCTATCTTCCACCTTCTCCATTGATAGGTCATCCCGTCCGGTATCTCTTTCTCTTTCTTTCTCGCCGGCGTTCTCCCATTCCTATCTATCTCCTTCTCCTTTGAACGGTTTCTTTTCTCCTTTCGAACATGCCTTTCTGCGTTCGTGCTGCTTTCTACTCCGATTCAGTGAAGATTGAGTGTTATCTTCGGCTTAAATTCCTAGCTTTCGAGTTTAGGGGCCTTGGTAATACTTTAATCCTCATCCTGGGTTGGGATTGCGAAGCTTTGGTCGTAGTTTTCGTAGTTGAGCTGCTAGCGGATTATGGAGTGGAAGAGGGTATCCAAGAAACATATTAAGGGTTTTAATAGGGGTTTTAATGGTGGACTGTCAGTCTGGAAGGAGAACTACGGTAGAGGAGCCCCACCAGGGGAACCTATGTCTTCCTTCTTCTTTACCGAATTCCCAGAGAGGATGAATGCTAAAGATTTATTCGAGGTGTTTAAGGTGCATGGAGTTATATCCAAAGTTTTCATTTCCGGGAGAAGAGATATTCGTGGACGAAGATTCGGCTTCGCTAAATTCCGGAAAGTTCACGAACCTCGAATCCTGGTGTGTAACCTCGACAGCATTATCCTTGAAGGAAAGAAGCTTTTCGTCAACATCCCTAGATTCAACAGGGAGAACGTTCAGTCATCTATACGGAAGGACACTCTGAGGAAGAAGGTCATTAACTCAGGTCACTCAATAGGAATCGAGAAAGGTACCAATTGGGCGAGATCGTTTGCCAATGTAGTTGGTATTAACATTTCTCAGGTCAAGAGGAGTGTCAAGAGCGATGGCAACATTATCCCTTTAGAGGTTGATAGTGATTATTGATCGGCTCTTAAACTGATGAGAGTGGGAGTGGTTATGGAGGACGGGAATGCCTATAATATCCAGAGGAATATTAATGAAGAGGGCTTTTTCAATATTAAGGCAACCCCTCTTGGAGCATCATTGTGTTTGTTGGAAGATACTTCTGGTGGAGACATTGAAGACTTCATCAAAGAATCCCAAAACTGGCTGGATGTGTGGTTCAGAGATATTCGTTTATGGTCACCATACTTGGTTGATAGGGATAGATTCGCGTGGGTTAAGTGCTATGGTTTGCCGTGCTTAGCTTGGAGTGAGTCCAATTTCTGGCAGATCGTCTCTAATTTGGGTACCTTCATCCATTGCGATGAGTTTACCAGGGATAAGTCTTGTTTTGATTATGCTCGGCTGCTAATCAAAACTAACGTAGGGGTTATTCATGATTAAAAACTTCGTGTTGAGGTGAACAACAATATTTTTCCTTTATCTGTGACTGAAGATTTTCATGGTGGTCAGGCTGTTCCATTTGGGGAGGATGAAGATGAGGTTATTGATTTTGATGAGTTTGAATCCTCTCTCCCTTCTGACGTAGACGGCGCGCGGGAATCACTAGACGAGTTTGAGTGTGGGGATTCTAGTTTCTCGAAGTCAGCGTTTAAGGAGTATGACTTTTCCCAAAAGAGACACGTTCCTGTTAGTGGAAGTCCTAACTCTGACAACATGTCTTTTGTTGGTGAAAGTCTCGAGCTTCGTGCTTCTGATGGTGGGTCAGAGGATAGTATAGCTATGGTTCAGGCTGAATCACTCAAGGGTCAGAATGTGACAAGAAGGGGAGACCTTTTATTAAGTCAGAACGATCTAGGCAAGGAGGTTGTACCTACTGCTGAGTCTTCAGACGTTGGTCCAGTAGGATTTGAACTTGTTCAGTACAAGGAAGTAACTAATATTGACGCTCTTAAAGGTGAGTTAGTTGTGGATTTGGGCTTGCCTATCCCTATTTCTGGGCCTCCTGGTGGAGTCGTTGGGCCTTCTTGTTAGGGCAAAGCAAAAAAGAAGAAACCACTTCATGAGGTTTATAATAGAATTAAGATCCCGTACACCCCCTCTTATTTCTCAACTCTGTTACACTCTGCTATGAGGGATCACGACGCTTCTGCCAAAAAGAAAGTGGATAGGGTTGCTTCCAAGAGAAGATCGGTTAGATTAGCATATTTTGAGTCAAGTACATCTCTGTTGTGCGGAGAATCGCTCACTGATACCGATATGGTTAGAGGTAACATGAGGTGTCGTAAGCTGCTCGACGATGTTCCGTCCAACTTGCGAAATTCTCTGAAGAACTTAGGGATCCTAGAGGATGTCGACGACGCTGCGCTTGATTTAATTTTGAGAAAGTTGGATAATGAGGATAAGGAGGCACGTCTAGGTATGAAGGCTGTAGCTACTAGTGGATCATGAATATTGTAACTTATAACGTTCGCGGGTGTTGTAGCTCTCTTCAGAGAAGGAGGATCTCTCAAACTTTGTCTAGAGGGAAAGCTGATATATGTTTTATTCAGGAATCCAAAATTTCTGTCATGGATTCCAAAGTTGTTAATAGTCTTTGGAGTAGTAATGATGTGGAGTGGTCGGCTGTGAATTCTTCCGACAATTCAGGAGGTATTCTAACTTTGTGGAATCCTAAAGTTGTGACAGTTTGCTTGAGTTTCAGGGGTGCTGGTTTCCTTGGTATTCAACTCGTTTGGAAAAATCTTTCGTTGATTTTGATCAATGTGTACTCTCCTTGCGGTCTCCAGGACAAAAGGAGATTGTGGAGGGAGCTTGTTCTAGCGAAGAGTAGGTTTCCTGACTGCGGATGGATTGTGGGGGGTGATTTTAACTCTGTCAAATCTGGAGGCGAAATTAAAGGAATCAGGGATACTAATAACCGTGGCATGAAGGAGTTTGTTAGTTTCATTGAGGAGATGAATTTGGTCGACCTCCCGGCTATTGGTAATCGGTATACTTGATTCAACTCTAATGGTACTAGTAGAAGTAGACTGGACAGGTTTTTGGTTAATGATATAGCTATATCCATTCTATCTTTGAAGAACCAAGCTGTGGGCGACTGAGACATATCGAATCATCGTCCGGTGTGGCTGATTTCCAAATCTATCAATTGGGGCCCTAAGCCTTTTCAAACGTTCAACTGCTAGCTGTCTCACCACGATTTTTTGCCTTTTGTTAAAAACAAGTGGGAGTCCTATACTTTCTCTGGTTCTTGTTGTAATATTCTCCATAAGAAGTTTCAAGCCCTCAAAGCTGATCTGAGATTGTGGAATTCTAACGTGTTTGGCTGGTTGGACCTAAACATCGAAGAGTGCGTTCTTAAGCTTAACTTGCAAGAGAGAAGCTCCGGTTTGGACAGAGGTGGTTTTGACGATGAGGCTGTTAAAGACAGATTCAGAATTCAGGAGGAGATGTGGTCTAAGATGAGATTACGCGAGAGTATGCTAGCTCAAAAATCCAGAGTGAAATGGCTCTAAGAGGGAGATCTTAATACCAATTACTTCCACAACTGTCTCAAGGCTAGGAACCGTTCGAATCTTTTCTCTGCAGTTAACGTTAGTGGAATGCTCGTAGAGGACCCTATGGTTATCAAATCAGAAGCGGTGAAGTACTTTGAACTCAGGTATCAGAAACAAACTTTGCATTGCCCTGGGCTTAATTCTCTTAGGGTCCATTGCCTTGATGAGGTCGACAGTTTAGCCTTAGATGCCAATTTTGTTGCCGAAGACGTGAAAAATGCAGTGTTCAGTTGTGATGGCAATAAATTCCCAAGCGTAGATGGTTTCAACTTCTTGTTTATTAAGACTTGCTGGGACATCGTAGGTGTGGATTTTACGAATGGCATTTTGGAGTTCTTCAAGACTGGTTTTTTACCTAAGATGTTCGCATCCTCTTTTATTTCGTTGATTCCGAAGATTGACAATCCTCAAGGTTTCGAAGATTTCCGACCTATCAGTTTGGTTAGTTTTGTTCTCAAAACAATTTCCAAGATGCTGGCTTCTAGGCTGAGATCGTTTATTCACAAAATTATCTCTCCTTCTCAAAATGCTTTTATACCTGGTCGCCAAATATTTGATGGTGTTCTGCTGGCGAGTGAGATCGTAGATTACGCAAAAAGATTTAAGAAGGATTGCCTGCTCTTCAAAGTTGACTTCGCCAAGGCGTATGACTGCGTGGATTGGTTGTATCTCGATGGCATGCTTGTTAAGATGGGTTTTGGTCGAAATTGGTTGAAGTGGATTCATGGATCTGTTTTCAAGAGCTTCATGTCTATTCTTATTAACGGTAGTCCATCGAGGGACTTTAAGGTTGGAAGGGGTCTCAAACAGGGAGATCCTTTAGCTCCATTTTTGTTCGCTATACTGCTGAGGGTTTGGCGTGCCTGACTAGGTCTGCTGCGGCAAGCCATATGTTGTCAGCTTTCAAAATTCAAAACTGCCCTTCTCCTTCCATGCTTCAGTTTGCTGACGACACTCTGCTTATCGGGGATGGTTCCGTGTTAAATATTTGGGCTTTTAAGTCTATCCTTCGGGCGATCGAAGTTGTTTCAGGCCTTAAAATTAATTTTTCTAAGAGCTGCATTTTTGGGATTGGCGTAGCTCCCGAACTTCTTGTCGCTGCTGAGCAGTTCCTGCAATGTAAATCTGGGAGATTGCCTTTTAAATTCCTGGGTTTGTCTATAGGAGGAAATCACCATCATTGTTCATTTTGGAACCATGTTATCTCGCGCTTGAAGTCGCGGCTCTCTAGTTGGAATGGTCGGAATTTATCGATAGGTGGAAGAGTCTCGCTAATTAATTCAGTTCTTGCTAATCTTCCTATTCATCACTTGGCTTTTTTCAAGGCCCCGTCGAAAGTAAGGCAGCAAATAATCGCTATCCAATGTCGATTCCTTTGGGTTGGCGCGTCTGAGAAAAGATTTGTGTCTTGGATCTCTTGGGATTCCGTTTGCAAACCGAAGGATCTTGGAGGCCTGGGTATTAAACATGTTGGTCGCTTTAATCACGCTTTGCTTACGAAATGGGCTTGGAAATTTCACCGTGGTGGTAATGAAATCTGGCGGCAGACGATGGAGAACAGGTATGGCAACTTGAGTGTCTTTTTGCAATCTGGTGCTGCAGGAGGCAGCTCGAAGAAAGAGTCTTCTTGGATGCAGGACATGCGGACAATAGCTGCTAATGAGTCTTACAATTTTTGCAACTTACTCGACTGCAAGATTGGTAATGGCGGTAGCATTTCTTTCTAGAAGACGGTTTGGACCGGTGATATGGCGTTGGACATTAGGTTCCCGGAGCTGTTCCAAATCTGCAGTCAAAAGACCAGCTCTGTAAGAGATATGGGAGAGTGGGAGGGCAATCATTGGCCTGGAAAGTTTTCGACTCTTTCGACTGTTCTGGCAGTTTTCCTGAACATGAGTGGACGGATATTTGCAGGCTATTACATCAGACCACTTTGCTGAAGGATGTGGATGACGTTTGGACTTGGCCTTTTGATGATTCTTCGTTATTTACGGTTAACTCTTTTTACTCTTGCATGAATTCTGCCTGTTACGATAACGATATTGAGGTTGACACTGCTGATATGTTGAAGCTTCTGTGGAAGACGGTTATTCCGGCGAAAATCATTATTTTTGGTTGGAGGATGGTTCTCGATAGGCTCCCCACGAGATATAATTTGCTTGCTAGACGCCTTATTGATAATGAACACGACGAGGTGTGTATGTTTTGTTTCCACCATATTGAAGACTCTTTCCATCTTTTTGTTTCCTGCCATAAATCGTCTATGGTTTGGTATAAAATCTGTGAGTGGGTGGACATCAGAAGAATATCGGAATCTAGCTGGTATCGCCAGGCGAAGACTTGGTTTTCGAGACTTAAAAGGTAGATGCAAAGCGGGAAAGGTAAACTCTATTTGGTTCATAACTTGCTGGAATATTTGGAGATGTAGAAATAATATCCTATACAACGACGCAGTTTTTAACGTTAACGACATTGTCAATGACATTAAAATCACGTCGTGGAATTGGTTGGTCTTAGGTAGCCACGGTAGTAAGAATTGTAGATTGTACAAATGGTTTAAGAATCCGTTCGATTTTCTGTAATTGTTCTTCTTTGCCGGTTGTTGTTCTACGGTCCGAGATTTCCTTAATCTCCTACTATTGAATTTGCTTATAAAAAAAAAAAAATAGTTTTTATCAAAAATAACTTGTTGATAATTTTAATTAAATATAAAATCATTAATAATTTTATATTAAAAATTGAGATAGAATCAATTTTTTATTTGCATATTCCTTTTAATTGTTGGCGACGACTTCAAAAGTATAAGTATAACCATGTAGAAACAAAACTTTACTTATTTTCTTGCGAGTCCATTACGTTATCAAGGTGGTCCATAAAATGACTATTTCCATTTTTGTCTTTATATAGTCATTTTCTAAATTGAAACTAAAATAATAAACTAACATGTCTTCCATTTATATTTGCAAAGGTTTATTTTTCATTTTTCTCTCTATATTGAGCCTCATATTTTTTATTTATTATGATCTAGTTTAGATACATTTGCTATTAATTAACTTAAAGAATACTCCAAGAGCCTGATTGAAACATTAATAAGCTTTAGTATTGACCATGAAGATGTTTTTTTTAATAAGCTAATAGTATATTAATCAAAGGTACTAGGGGTACCTTAACTCAACAATACAACCAAACAATCTCTTAATTTAAACCATCCTTTATAAAAAAATCAAGCGGATGCATATGCCATTCATAAAAATTATAAGACATATGTTCCTTAGATAAAATTAAAATCCACCACCACGAATAATATTTAATACGCGTGAAAACCAAATCTGGATCAACAATCTCATCTTTGAAGATAATATTGTTTCTACCCCTCCACACATTCCAACAAACCACGAACCACAAATTACAAACTACAAAGTTGGAAATTCTACCTCTAAAACCTACTATCCAGGATAATAAATGTTTGGAAATCACACTTTCATGAACATCCTCAATATCCAACCAAACGTAAACCTTACGCCAAACCGCTAAAATTTTTGGACAATAGATGAATAAGTGACTTACCTAGCTCCTCCAAGTGATGGAAACAAAAAACACATACAATATCGTGCGAATTTGTCAAGATTCCATGACGAAGTAGATTACCCCTCGTAGCCATTATATCGTGCAACAATCTCCAACCAAACAATTTCGCCTTCGACGGAATGAGAGCTCTTCAAGTGAAATGCAATGCTACCATCAAAATATCATTTTTCTGTATGACTCTAGTTGCTGTAGATTGTAGTTTGGAATAGAAAAATTTGACAGAAAACAGATTAAATGCACCTATAAGCCACATGACAGTATCCACATCATTTAAACCCTAAATCCTAAACCCTAAACTGTTGGTTGCGGAATAGGGCAAGCAAGCAAAAAGATTTGGAAGTATTTTTCCGGGAATTTATCGTGTCCACAGAGATCGGTGTTACTGAACTGCCGTTCGACAATCTCTAAGTTTATGAGTTTAGGTTTAAATGGTTTAAAGCGTAAATGCGGAAAAGTAAATAAAAACATAAAAACAATTCATTCTTCGAAGAGAAAAGACGTATCAAGCATGTATATATTCCACTCGTCGCAAACATAAATTTACCGACCAATTATACTCCACCTGCAATACTCCTCAATATCACCCGGTATCGCTCACAATAGTGTTCATCTCTGACACACCGAGCTGAGAAACAACCGTATCACTCTCTTCGTCACTCTCGCGCACGAAGCCTCGAAATACGGAAGGCATTTAAGTTCCGACACCCATACGGATTGTTAGCTCTAAATCTATCTCTAGCATCCAGAAACTAACAGATAATCATCCCTAATCAAGATTTGCGATGTTTATCTCTAACACAACCCAAACCCCGCGCATAAAGCAAATCAGAAACATTCATCGATAAAGATTTGTAAAGCAAATTAAATATAACACCATGATCAACAAATATACATGAGATCTAAGTACAAACATATACAAACCCAACAAAGAAGAAAGACATGAAGAAAATCAGAAATGAACCAAACACTTCACGGATTGTCAGAGCCGATCAATGAGAAATCCACCCCGGATCATCCAAATGCAAGCTTCCATGATGTTTTCTAAGCTAATCTACAAGAAAAATGAAGTTTGATGGAGTTGGGAGCAAAAAATACCCAAAACCATCCCTAAAAATGTGTTTTTTACCCATATTTATTGTTGTCATCATCGCAGACCGCGCTCAGCTCGCTATGGGCGCTCAGCGCGCTCTTTTTAAAGTTAAACCGCCTTACAAGCACGCTCAACGCGCTCCAAGCGCGCTCAGCGCGCAACCTGCTGTATTGAAAAATGTTTCAGCCATAACTTGATAACCGTAACTCCGTTTTTCGCCCGGTTCGAAGCGTTGGAAAGCTTATTCAATTTCCTATCTAACAATGAATAAAAATCAACCAAATTGGTGATTTATATTATCCTAATTTTGAGCCTTATTCGTTGATGAGATGCTTAAAATCGTGCGTTTGAAGCCATGTCTTCGACACTTTATTGCTCATGCTCCAAATACACCTCAATACCTACAAAATGAGTAGAAAACTGTCAAACGGTACACAAATACACTAAAACTTGATTATACACTAAATATACACATTTACATACAAAGTGGGGTTTTTTCGAACGATATTTAACAAAAGTATAGATAAGTGCAACAAAACTTATATACAAAAATAGGTACATTTTGCACTTATCATAAACCCTAAACCTTAAAGCCATTATCCATTGCCCTATCTATCGCAGACTCATCCTCAATCTGATTGAGCTTTTGAATCCCATCCTCTATGCTCAAATCCAACCGGCCAAAAGTATTAATATTCCAATTTCTCAGGTCCACTTTGAGTGCTTGGAGCTTTTTGGAGAGAATAAAACTCGCAGAACCATAGAAATGGTAGGACTCCAGCAGGAATGGATCGATTGCAGTCAACTTTTAGAAGTTTTATCCCCGAAGAAAAACAAGAAGGATGAATGGAATTGGGCTACATGTGATTCATTGGCTTTCTCGGTGAGTTCATTTTACTCCATCTTGAATACTAATTCTGTTAATCATGGGATTGAGCTGGAAAACAAGAATTTGCTGCAACTAATGTGGAAATTTTGTTTTCTGATTATGTGTTTAATGATAACGACATTGTTAACGAGATCAAAGTTTCTTCTAGAAATTGGTTGATATTAGGTAGGAAAGTTAGGATTCTTTGTTGCCTTTACGAGTGGTACAAATTTCCGCTCGACTTCTTGTAATTTTTGGTTTGGAGATTTCCTTAATCTCATTTATTGAATTGCCTATAAAAAAAAGATAGAAGAAACATCCTGCACCACCTCAATGAGAACCTGAAACTCATCAAACAAGCTTGAAGAGGGAATAGGCTGTTGAAAATTCCAAATCCATGACCAAACCGAACAATTCCATACTCTCATATCTGCAACCAAACTCTGCGTCGTAGATACATACGAGAATAAACCCGAAAACATGTTTTTCAGAGTGTCGCTGCCCACCCATCTAGCCGTCCAGAACGAAATTAATGCTCCATCCCCTAATATAATTGCAATACATTCACCAAAAGACACCGGTTGAATACTAGTAAAATCTTAAGTTTTGGTGGAAAATGTTTTTGAAGAGGCTCCCTCTCAAGATGGATTTGGCTAGACGTGGAATTATATTGGGTGTGCATAATTTTGTTTGTCCTTTATGTTTCTGTTTTTATGAGGACTTGATGCACTTATTTTGCTTTTGTGAGGTTAGTAAGTTTTTAGGGTTTGATCTGTGCAATTCGTTGGATTTGGAGGTGGCGGATGTGAGGGATGTTTCTTCTCTTCTTCCTCGGCTCAGGATGTTAGATAACAAGGTTTCTAGTTTGCTTAGATTTGATGTTAACTAGTTATTTGGTTTATCATTTTGTTGGAGCATTTGGTTATGTAGGAATGCAGTTTTTTTTAATGGAGGGACTCTAGACAACTTTTAATTGATAGTGATGTTCAAATTCTTTTCTTGGGAGGGGCTTATATGGCCTTTTATAAGAGGGAAAGAGGGATTCAATGGTTAGATTGGTGTGTTAAATCGTGCTTTTGTTTTGAGTAGAGTAGAGTAGGGTTGCTCTCTTGTTTGTTGTATTTCGTTCGTTTGTTCCATTTGTATTCGAGTTAGGCACCTTTTGTTCTTCTATCTTCTACCATGTCTTTTCATATAAAAAAATATAATATTATATATTTGTATATGACAATTATAATTATCATCTTATTTGCATATATATTGCTTGCTTATTTTCATATAACTCAATTTTTATGATCACTAATCTTGATGATTTGATTAATTTTGGATAATATTCCTAATAAGTAATTTTATCCGTAAATTTTTTCAAAGATCACATAAATAATAAAACATAATAATTTGATTGATTATATGTGTTGTTCTGTACCGGAATCATAAATAATTGATCATGGAATGAGATAGGGTTCATACACGAAGAAGCATGTTTTTGATACGGTAGAGTGTGGTGGACCTGTAAGAGTAGAACTAGATAGATAAAGTCAGTAAATGAATGAAAAGTAATTCTAGTGGGAAAATGAGTAGAATAACTGAAATTGGCGTGTGCCGAGGTTTATATAATGCGAACGGATAAAAGCATCCTTGCTTGAATCGACACCTTATACTTGTTGTTGTTCTGTTAGATCCAACCACTACTACAAAACGCTAAAACAACAACGCCAAGCTTACAACGCATCCATTTATGCCGTTGTAATACCCCGTATTTTTAATTACTCTGGATAATATTAGTTGTGATCTACTGAGTTCCAGTGTACTCAGAGAAATTATCTGCAAAGATAATTAGAGTAACGGTTGACCTCAGAGCAAATCTAATTAATATTTTCTGACTCGGAGATATTTTAATTGTTGGAACTTTAGAGACTAATTGGACAATTAGTAGTGTTACTAATTGATGATATCTTACTATATCAATTCCTTTCCACCCTTTTTCCACACTTGGAAGGAAAGAAAGAAAAGATAGAAAGAAGTTGGAGAGAAGGAAGAGGAAAGGAAGGAAAAGAGAAGAAAAGTTGGAAGAGAGAAAGATCAAGATCATAATCCATTCTTCATCAAATCATCTTCCAATCTTCATCTTCATCATCTATTCAAGGTGGGTTCTAGATAGAAACTTAAGTTCTAGAGTTATAAATGATTTTAGCTTAAGTTAGGTTTTATGAGAAATTGCTTAAATGGGTAATCGATGGAATTTAACGGTTGAAATGCGGTATAATCTGTGTAGTATAATCCCTAGTCATGTATGATCATCTGTTAATATATGTTTTACATGAAGGTGAAGTTTTGGGATGAGAAATTGGTAACCTAGCTCTGTTTTCACGCTGCTGGAAAACTCAGTTTTCCCAGATTCGCACTGCGAATCCCCTAGCGAAGGGGAAATCGAGCACTCGCTGGATATTCGCACAGCGAAGGTGAAGGCGAACATTCGCCAGAGGTTCGCACTATGAACTTTACCTTGTTTTGGTTCTGACTTGGTTCGCCAGATGTTCGCACTGTGAATGGTGCAGCGAACCAGTGTTGGCTAGGCATTCGCTGGAAGCTTCGCACTGCGAATGAGGAAGCGAGCATTCGCTGGCTTCTTCATAATGCGAACATGACAGATCATCCAACTTGTTTCTTTCATAACTTTTGCCTCGTTTATCCATTGTGAGTATTCTTGATATCGTTGTGAAGCTATGAATATCCTCTAGCTAATGGAAGTGAGAAATATTTGTTTATTGCCCGATTAAATAAATCGGAGGGAACCGTGAATTGGTGTAATGTGTGAGATGTTGAATTATGTGTGTCTATTATGTGATTAATGAATATATGCATATGTTCTTATTGTTAAACATGTTTGAATATGTATGCATGTTAAAATACGAAATAGGTAGAGTGAGGAGTATTACCGTAAACGATGGTAGGAACGTGTGGAATGACATAGTGACAATGCTCGCGCATGAAAGGCCGAGGTGTGTGTCTAGTAATCGTAACAAATTATCTTGGGTGCAGTTTCATGGGTCTCGAGCTCCTCTGAAACGTATGCACAATTACTTGGTAGGTTTGATTCCCTACGTGTAGTACGATTGGAGCCTATGCATTGGGTAGAGACTTGTGATGGTTAACAGGCCATGAGAAGTGACGGTTCATGGTTAACAGGCCGGTGATCCCGAATCCAATTCGTATGCCAAGTAACTACAAGGATCCATGACTCGGGTCGTCTTCTAGACGTAGAAGCGGACAGGAAAAGGGGATGCCTTGGTACGGTTATTGATTAGCGAGATTCTTGAGTTAACAGGCTCGGGACTTACTTTCGTTTTAGTGTGAGTTAGCAGGCTCACGATTGTGGATCCATATATGGCGTGTGTGTACTCAAAGCCACTTCCCTTCCCTTTTGACTTGAGTTAGGTTGTTAGAACCTTGTAAAGCCGAGAGGAATATAAGATAGCGAACTCACTGAGATTTGATGTATCTCACCCCACTGTTGTTGTTTACATCACAAGTACTACCGGTTCAGTGAAGGGTAAGGACAAAGTAGTTTGACTTTTTCTTACGGATCGTAGCTTTTGAGATGGCATGGCTTCCGCTATGGCGTTTTATTTTGAGATCATTGTATTGATCTAGTTCTTAGTACATTTTGGGACATCTTGTATATGTTATGCCGTAGACTTTAGAACTTTGTATTTAGGGCATTTAATGTATATAATGTGTTAACTAGGAACTTATGGTATTTCAGTACCAAATACTTGGATTCATGTATAATATATATGCTTTGATGTATGTTGTTATATATGGGTGTTACAGCTGGTATCAGAGCAGGTTGTATCCTCGACCTAGCCATGAAATAGTATAAGTAATTCTTTCCGTTTCATATGCGTAGTGTCACCCTTGGTCTTAAATGTTATATGTATGGTATTGAGCCTGATCAACTTAATCCTATCTATATGACGTTTAGGAACATGGTTGACGGATGCAGAAGCAATCGTGGTAGACCCACAAACCCTCTAGCTGGGACAAATCCGCCAGGTGACGATGAGAATGCTCCTCTCTATCAGTTTATGCAGTGGATGCAACAACAACAGAACCAGTTTATGCAACAAGTAGTACAGCAGATGGCTGGTGGCCTGTATCCTCCAATGGTTGTTCCTGAAGCTGCAGGGGGAACCTTTAGGGATTTTATCCGTATGAATCCTCCGGAGTTTCTGGGAGGGTTAGATCCGGTAACAGCTCATGAGTGGATATCCAGTATAGAAAGGATTTTCTTGATAGTCCACTGTAGTGAGGAAAACAAAGTAGTGTTTGCTTCTCACTCATTGAGGGATCCTGCTAGGAGATGGTGGGATATTGCTTCAGCTTTTATGACTATGCAGGGTGTACCTAAAGTGTGGGAGCAGTTCAGGGCTATTTTTATGGAAAAGTACCTTCCTTGTCCTTGGAGGACCTGAAGAGAGTTTGAAGTCCAACAATTTGGGTCTAGGCAGCAAGCTTTCCAAAGGAAACAAGTCTAGGACTCTCGGAATAGTGCACCTCCTGTGTGTCGTACGTGTCGTAAGATACATTTTAGCAGATGTCGCTTCAAAGGGGTGAAGTGTTATCAATGTCAGAAGGTGGGACATATGGCGAGGGATTGTCCTCAGAATAGGAATCCGACGCAAGGGAAGAAAGCAAAGGGCGATGACTCTAGGATTGCTGGTACGTGTTTGTTAATGGGTTTCCTTGTTTTGTTTTATTTGATTGTGGAGCAACGCACTCCTTTATATTAATGCAATGTATCAAGCGACTTGGGTTGCAAGTGACTCCACTGTCTCCACTCATGGTGGTTAACACTGTCGTGGATGAGATTGTTGAAACACCTTTAATGTGTGAAAATTGTGTTTTATCTGTGGATGGAAGAGTTTTCCAGATTGATTTGATTTGTTTACCGCTTAAGAAAGTGGATGTTTAGACAACTACTTTAGAAGGTACGGTTGGAATGATAAATTTCTTGTTTGAAAAAGGAAAAGTCGGTTCTTTTGGTTCTTTCTAAAGAGGAGAGTGACAACCTTCAGGTGTTGAGTATTCCTACCAAAGGTGCTGATTTCACTTGGTACAACGGTCGTAGTGGTCGTGCCGCGATGGAAAGTCGGATGGATAGGGCTTTTTGTAACCAAAAGTGGATCCTGGACAGTAACTCAGTAATTGTTACTTTTATTCCCAGGTTGCGTTCCGACCATCACCCTATTATCCTTGAGTCCTCTTTCTCCACGGCTCGGACTACACTCATTTCATGTTTCTTCGTATGTGGACGCTTCATGATAATTATCATGATTTTATTGCCAAAATTTGGTTCACACGTATCGTCGGCTACCCTATGTGTATCTTATCTAAGGAGCTGCAAATTCTAAAAGCTCAGTTCAAAGTTTGGAACAAGGTGGTCTTTGGTGACATCCACAACCTTGTTACTAACCATAGCAGCAATCTAGATAGAATACAGAACCTTATCAGTTTGGATGGGCCTACTGCTACTCTCAGAATGATGGAGAAGAAGGCACGGATGGATTTGGAGAAAATCCTCATTCAAGAGGAAGCTTTTTGGTCTGAGAAAGCAAACCTCTCCTGGCATAATTGCGGCGACAGAAATACATCCTTCTTTCACCGTATAGCTAAAATTAAAAGATCCAACAACATTATCACTTCCCTCAATGATGGTAATAATCTCGTTACTTCTCCGACTGAGATAACTAGCATTGCGGTTAATTATTATTCCAGTTTATTTGGTGAAGATAACTTCAGTATGGATAATAACAATTTGGTTGAGCAAGTAATTCCTCTTATTGTGGATAACAACACAAATCTGCTGCTGACCATGGTTCCTTCCAAAGAGGATATTCGTAATGCCGTCTTTGGCCTCATCAAAAACAGTGCCTCTGGTCCCGACGGGTTTGGAGGTGTTTTCTTTCACACTTAATGGCATATTATTGAAACGAATGTGTGCAACGGAGTTTTGGAATTTTTCACTCATGATTGGATTCTACCCAAATATAATGCCAACACCATCGTCCTGATTCCTAAGTCCAAGGATGCGCATTCGATGAACATGTATAGACACATTGCTCTGGCGAACTTCAAATTCAAAAATATCTCGAAAATCTTAGCAGACAGGTTGGCTTCGATTGTACCAAATATTATATCTAAGGAGCAACGTGGTTTTATTCACGGTCGAAATATTATGGATTGCACTTGTTTAGCTTCCGAAGTGATCAACAATCTCGATAACAAGAACAAGCATGGTAATTTGGCTTTAAAGTTTGATATCACTAGTACAAAAAATAGTTTTTAAATCGGTTAAAAATGAATTTTTAAATCGGTTGATGGTCTGATTTAATTCCAGCCTATTTAGAAAGTTTTTGGATTTTAAATCAGGTATCATCCGATTTAAAATATTTTATTAAATCAGTTAGTTTGATTTAAAAGTGTTTATTTAAATCAGTTTGACACATTTAAAAAAACTTCAAAAATTAATGAAAGTTTTTAAATCTTTATAATCCAATTTAAAATCTCAAATTTAAATCGGTTCACTTGATTTAGTAAGGCTATTTTAAATCAAGTCATTCGATTTAAAAGTACAATGTCATTTTTTTCTAGTTGTTATTTTTCTTTTGTTTCTTCCACAATATTGTACACAAAATGATAAATAATACAAATTTTCATCACATGACCAAAGACTTAAAATTACTACAAATATTATCACTTAAAATTATAAATATTGTACACAAAATTATAAATAATACAAAATTTCACCACATAAACTAATAACAACTTTTACCATTATACAGACTCATTAAATAATTCTTCACATGACCAAAGACTTAAAATTACTACAAATATTATCATTTAAGCTGTCCTGTGCTAGCTTCTTTTGTATGAGTTTCTTCTGAATCTTCCATTCAGTTGTATAATCATCTACATGATATCCTGCTTTGTTGAATATATTATTGTACTTAGAAAATACATCACAAAAATGTTGAAAATGGCATACAAATTTGGAATAGTTTCCTGATACAACAAGTTTAAAAATAAACCAAAAGTAGTGAAAAAGAATGTAATTATAATATGCAATTTCCAAATGTCCTATTATAAAACCAAGCTATCTACCACACTAGCTAGAGAATAAACTAGAATCATATATCACCAAACTATTATCTTCCTTGAGAATCAATGTCTAAATTAAATAAAACTACAAAATAATCTTTTTCTGCAGTTGCTGGTGGAGGAACTTTGTTAAGTGAGCAGTCTAATAGAGTTTTGATAATCTAGTTGGGTACACCAATTGTTTTGCATATGGTTGTAGTTTCTAGTCCTGATAGATCTAGAGTGGAGGTGCAGTCGGTTCAACCTTGGTTTTGCTGGAGTGTGTTTTTTCCCGCCATTATCCACATACTATATCCAATCCTACATTTATAACGTATATCAAAAGAAAGAAAGAATGACAATCCAATTCAAAAACGTTTCGCTCACAAAATCAAGAATCAGAACTCAAAATAAAAATAGATACTATACAAGTACTACTGGAAGAAACCTAAATTGTTACCTGCCTTTTACACTGGAGCATGGCTCCATCAATTCAAGTTTCGCGGCAATGCGAGTAAGATAACCATCCGCGATTTTATTCAGATATACTAAAGGGGTTTTTCCAATCAACGATACAAATTACACAAATACAAATACAAAAATAAATAACCGAAATCCACATAAATAACACAATATGAACATTAAAATAAGGGAAAAACACATACCAAGATGGAATGAGATAGGATATAAAAAGAATTTTTGTTTATAAAAGTGAGCTAGTTGTAAGATATATTTAGGATATCTTATATACATTTGTTAATACTTAAGATTTAGTAGTGTATATTAAGCCATTTGTCATTCCTAAAAGAAATAGAATGACCATGGTCATTCTTCTAAGATAACAAAAATTGATTAACACTACACATATTCTTTTATTCAAGCCAAATAGAAGAGGCAATATAACTTACAGTATCCCTTTTGGATTAACCATGTTCTTGGCACTTCCATTGCAATAACCATCCACAATAATGAATCCAAAGAAAAGCACATGGAACACAGTGATAATTAGGTTCAATATAGAGCTTTCCTTTGTACTGAAATGAAACCCAAAGAGAAATTCCAAGTAGGATAACTATCACAATGGTGAAAATCAATAATTGTTTAGTCTGAATTTTACAAGCAGATTGAGTATTCCGATTTTGTTATTGTATAATTTGAACCGTCGTATCTCAAATTAACTGTCGAGATCGATAAAAATGTCTTTTTCTAAGGCTTAGGAATAGGAAGGGAAAAGAAAAAAAAGAGGTACTCACCTTGACCTCTAGGTACAGTTTCTTCTCCCATGCATATAGCCTCTCAACAGTAGAGGAATGTCCACTATTTCCAAGACCATTATTAGCCTTAAAACTACCAACAGAAACCTCCTGAGTCAACTTGCCAAATCCATTCCATTTAGGACTTGAAGAACCCCAAGCCCACATTAATGGACTCAAACTCCATCCATTTCCATACAATTTACATACCACCAACAAGTACATTATAAACACAACCTTCAAAATTAAAAAACATGAAACACCAACATGAATGTTGAACAAAAACAACACAAAGTAATTAACAATAAACTAAAAAGGAAATTTGTCTACTTCATTGAATAACACTCCACTCAACAAAAACAACCCAAAATTTCCAATCTCAAAGAGGTAAAAGACTCAACAAAAAAAACTCAAAATTTGTGACATGCATGTGTAACTTACTTGCTTTACTATAATCAGAAAAACCAGAAGTTGGAACTTGTAACAGAAATGAAACTTGAGAACCAGCATCAGCAGCTTTGAGAAAGTAATCATCAAGCCCTTTGATAACTTCAACCAGATCTTTACTGTTTCTAGAAACCACCATTGCAAGCTCACTAGGCGTTTCCTTAAAAAAAACCCGACCACACCAGACGACAGAGTCGCCATACTCGCCGCCGCACCACCAGCCATCACAACCACCTCAGAGCCAGTATGGATAATAACAATTTGGTTGAGCAAGTAATTCCTCTTATTGTGGATAACAACACAAATCTGCTGCTGACCATGGTTCCTTCCAAAGAGGATATTCGTAATGCCGTCTTTGGCCTCATCAAAAACAGTGCCTCTGGTCCCGACGGGTTTGGAGGTGTTTTCTTTCACACTTAATGGCATATTATTGAAACGAATGTGTGCAACGGAGTTTTGGAATTTTTCACTCATGATTGGATTCTACCCAAATATAATGCCAACACCATCGTCCTGATTCCTAAGTCCAAGGATGCGCATTCGATGAACATGTATAGACACATTGCTCTGGCGAACTTCAAATTCAAAAATATCTCGAAAATCTTAGCAGACAGGTTGGCTTCGATTGTACCAAATATTATATCTAAGGAGCAACGTGGTTTTATTCACGGTCGAAATATTATGGATTGCACTTGTTTAGCTTCCGAAGTGATCAACAATCTCGATAACAAGAACAAGCATGGTAATTTGGCTTTAAAGGTTGATATCACTAGTACAAAAAATAGTTTTTAAATCGGTTAAAAATGAATTTTTAAATCGGTTGATGGTCTGATTTAATTCCAGCCTATTTAGAAAGTTTTTGGATTTTAAATCAGGTATCATCCGATTTAAAATATTTTATTAAATCAGTTATTTTGATTTAAAAGTGTTTATTTAAATCAGTTTGACACATTTAAAAAAACTTCAAAAATTAATGAAAGTTTTTATATCTTTATAATCCAATTTAAAATCTCAAATTTAAATCGGTTCACTTGATTTAGTAAGGCTATTTTAAATCAAGTCATTCGATTTAAAAGTACAATGTCATTTTTTTCTAGTTGTTATTTTTCTTTTGTTTCTTCCACAATATTGTACACAAAATGATAAATAATACAAATTTTCATCACATGACCAAAGACTTAAAATTACTACAAATATTATCACTTAAAATTATAAATATTGTACACAAAATTATAAATAATACAAAATTTCACCACATAAACTAATAACAACTTTTACCATTATACAGACTCATTAAATAATTCTTCACATGACCAAAGACTTAAAATTACTACAAATATTATCATTTAAGCTGTCCTGTGCTAGCTTCTTTTGTATGAGTTTCTTCTGAATCTTCCATTCAGTTGTATAATCATCTACATGATATCCTGCTTTGTTGAATATATTATTGTACTTAGAAAATACATCACAAAAATGTTGAAAATGGCATACAAATTTGGAATAGTTTCCTGATACAACAAGTTTAAAAATAAACCAAAAGTAGTGAAAAAGAATGTAATTATAATATGCAATTTCCAAATGTCCTATTATAAAACCAAGCTATCTACCACATTAGCTAGAGAATAAACTAGAATCATATATCACCAAACTATTATCTTCCTTGAGAATCAATGTCTAAATTAAATAAAACTACAAAATAATCTTTTTCTGCAGTTGCTGGTGGAGGAACTTTGTTAAGTGAGCAGTCTAATAGAGTTTTGATAATCTAGTTGGGTACACCAATTGTTTTGCATATGGTTGTAGTTTCTAGTCCTGATAGATCTAGAGTGGAGGTGCAGTCGGTTCAACCTTGGTTTTGCTGGAGTGTGTTTTTTCCCGCCATTATCCACATACTATATCCAATCCTACATTTATAACGTATATCAAAAGAAAGAAAGAATGACAATCCAATTCAAAAACGTTTCGCTCACAAAATCAAGAATCAGAACTCAAAATAAAAATAGATACTATACAAGTACTACTGGAAGAAACCTAAATTGTTACCTGTCTTTTACACTGGAGCATGGCTCCATCAATTCAAGTTTCGCGGCAATGCGAGTAACATAACCATCCGCGATTTTATTCAGATATACTAAAGGGGTTTTTCCAATCAACGATACAAATTACACAAATACAAATACAAAAATAAATAACCGAAATCCACATAAATAACACAATATGAACATTAAAATAAGGGAAAAACACATACCAAGATGGAATGAGATAGGATATAAAAAGAATTTTTGTTTATAAAAGTGAGCTAGTTGTAAGATATATTTAGGATATCTTATATACATTTGTTAATACTTAAAATTTAGTAGTGTATATTAAGCCATTTGTCATTCCTAAAAGAAATAGAATGACCATGGTCATTCTTCTAAGAGAACAAAAATTGATTAACACTACACATATTCTTTTATTCAAGCCAAATAGAAGAGGCAATATAACTTACAGTATCCCTTTTGGATTAACCATGTTCTTGGCACTTCCATTGCAATAACCATCCACAATAATGAATCCAAAGAAAAGCACATGGAACATAGTGATAATTAGGTTCAATATAGAGCTTTCCTTTGTACTGAAATGAAACCCAAAGAGAAATTCCAAGTAGGATAACTATCACAATGGTGAAAATCAATAATTGTTTAGTCTGAATTTTACAAGCAGATTGAGTATTCCGATTTTGTTATTGTATAATTTGAACCGTCGTATCTCAAATTAACTGTCGAGATCGATAAAAATGTCTTTTTCTAAGGCTTAGGAATAGGAAGGGAAAAGAAAAAAAAGAGGTACTCACCTTGACCTCTAGGTACAGTTTCTTCTCCCATGCATATAGCCTCTCAACAGTAGAGGAATGTCCACTATTTCCAAGACCATTATTAGCCTTAAAACTACCAACAGAAACCTCCTGAGTCAACTTGCCAAATCCATTCCATTTAGGACTTGAAGAACCCCAAGCCCACATTAATGGACTCAAACTCCATCCATTTCCATACAATTTACATACCACCAACAAGTACATTATAAACACAACCTTCAAAATTAAAATACATGAAACACCAACATGAATGTTGAACAAAAACAACACAAAGTAATTTACAATAAACTAAAAAGGAAATTTGTCTACTTCATTGAATAACACTCCACTCAACAAAAACAACCCAAAATTTCCAATCTCAAAGAGGTAAAAGACTTAACAAAAAAAACTCAAAATTTGTGACATGCATGTGTAACTTACTTGCTTTACTATAATCAGAAAAACCAGAAGTTGGAACTTGTAACAGAAATGAAACTTGAGAACCAGCATCAGCAGCTTTGAGAAAGTAATCATCAAGCTCTTTGATAACTTCAACCAGATCTTTACTGTTTCTAGAAACCACCATTGCAAGCTCACTAGGCGTTTCCTTAAAAAAAACCCCACCACACCAGACGACAGAGTCGCCATACTCGCCGCCGCACCACCAGCCATCACAACCACCTCAGAAATTTCGGTTTCTCTAAGAAATTCGGTAAATAGATTCAAATCATCCTCTCCTCTGCTCACCTTTCAATCAATGTTAATGGTGTGCACCACAGTTATTTCAACTGAAAAATAGGCATTCACCAAGGTGATCTGCTGTCTTCCATCCTGTTTTGTTTAGCGGAAGACGTTCTTAGTAGAAGCATCTCTAAGGTTGTTTCTGAAGGCGGTATTAATCTCATCAAAGTTTCTAAGAATAATTTTGTACCATCACACATTTTCTATGCCGACGACATCATGATTTTTTGCTCAGAAAAATTGTCAAACATTCACGCTTTAAGGCGCATTTTTGCTGATTACTCTGCTACCTCAGGTCAGATTGTTAACTTAGAAAAATCTCATGTTTACTTTGGGTCCATTTCCGATATGAAGGTAAATCGTATCCTTCACTGCACTGGTTTTAACAGAGGTTCTCTCCCTTTCAATTATTTGGGAGTTCCTATTTTGAAAGGTCGCATCAAAGCATCCCACATCCTTCCCATAACGGATAAAATTCTTGCTAAGTTATCAGCTTGGAAAGGCTCGCTTCTCTCAATGGCGGATCGTACCACGCTTGTTAAACCGGTTGTCCATAACATGATTATGTACTCTATCAACATGTATTTTTCACTTCTTAAAAACATTGAAAAAGCTTGCAGAAACTTCATTTGGTGCGGCGACATTCATAAGAAGAAAGCTATTATGGTGGCCTGGAAAAAAACTTGTCAACCTTATGAATCGGGTGGCCTTCGTTTGAGATCTTTAATCCGGTTAAATAATGCTACTAGTCTCAAGCTGGGTTGGGATTTGTTGAATAGAAATGATTCGTGGGCTATCCTTCTGAAGAACCACGTTTTGAGGAACCATGGCTAGATCAATTATCACATATTCTCCTCGCACTGGACAGGTATGAAATCGATGTTTCCCACTATCAATCTCCACTTTTGTTGTTCGTTGGGTTATGGTAGGTTGATCAAGTTCTGGACTGACTCCTGGTGCGGTCATCCTCTTTTATGTCATTCCTCTCTGGACTTTCTTCATGCAAAGAACATCAATGTCAATTCTTTGGTGGCGGATTTCATCTCTAATGGTAATTATTCGTTTCCTCCTTCTTGGTATGAGTGGTTTCCTTTCCTTACTTCTCTTCCTCCGGTTCCGGTTGATAATAGTAGTAAGGATATTAGAATTTGGAATGCTATTGTTTTGGGTCAGCTCACCCTTAAGGATGCCTATTGGTTCTTTTCTAATCCTCATCCTCCTTTGGATTGGGCTAAGAGCATTTAGAAGGATGACATTCCTCCATCGAAATCTCTTTTGGTTTTGAAGCTTATGCAGGATAAAATTCCTACTAATTTACTCATAATGAAAAGAGGTATCAATCTGGCATCTTATTTCCCGTTGTGTCATAATGATATGGAAAGCACAATTCATCTTTTCATTACCAACACTTTCGATTTTAGTTCGGTGGAGCAATGGCTCGAGTTTTGTCACCATGGTAAGTCAAAGCAATGCGCCTTGGTTTTGATTGCAGCTATGGTTTTAATTCTTAATCAAATCTGGTTCTCTAGAAACAATTGGATTCACAACAATCAAAAGTCGAACGTTTCTAACTCTATTTGTAAGATCTTGGCTCAAATCAAGATGGTTGGGAATCACACGCTTTTAACTTCTTCTCCTTCTATGTCTGATTTCATTCATATTATAACTTTCGATGTCATCATTTGTCCTCCTAGAGAGCTAAACATTAAAGAGGTGTTTTGGTCTCCTCCGAATTTGGATTGGATTAAGTGTAATTGCGATGGTGTTTTCACTTCTTCTTCTGCCGGTTGTGGTGGTATCTTCAGGGATAACTTAGGTAATTTTTTGCTTGCCTCTGTGAAGAATTTGAGCTGGAATTCATCCATATATGTTGAGTTTGCTGCTGTTTTTCGTGCTTTGGAAATAGTTAAGTCCAAAGGTTGTCGTAAGCTTTGGGTTGAAACCGATTCACTAATGGTGGTCAAAGATTTCTCCAACCCTTCTTTAGTCCCTTGGAGACTTCGTAATCAATGGAAGTCGTGCCGGGATTTATTTAACAACATCAATATTATGATCACGCATATTTACAGGGAAGGAAACTCTTGCGCTGATTTTTTTTCCAATATTGGTCTCACTACTAATTCCACCTTCTTTTTTTATTCCATCCCTCTTGAGATAAGGAATGATTATGTAAAGAATAGGTTAGGTATACCTTTCTTTAGATTCGCTAACCTTTGATGGGGCTAACTTTGTTCCCCTTTTTGTAACTCCTTTTCTTTTTTATCAATATATTCTGATTTTTTTTAAAAATTTAGACAAAAAGGATAACATGACATATCTTTAAGAGTTAAGAGACAAATATGATACTTTTTAAGTTAAGGGATCAAAATGAATCTCAAGTTTAACTGAGAGAGAGAGAGAGAGAAAGAGAGAGAGAGAGAGAGAGAGAGAGAGAGAGAGAGAGAAAGAAAATATCTTTAGCTTATATCCCACTGTTCACTACTGCGAAAAACACATTTAACAACGATTGCGAATAACATATAATGACGCGGGCGAGGGCGTTGTTATGTAGATTGTTGTTGTATATATGATACTTACAATGACAGCCTTGTATGCGTTGTAATAAACAGGAAACTGCGCTAACTATCACAACAGTTTTACATTACACCGTTGTAATAAATATAATTGTCCTCGGTTCGATTTCCAGCAGCAATGTTTTGATATTTATTTTTTGCTGGACAGCGTGCCAGATATTATAACGGTTAGGAAATATAACTGTCGTTAAAGTTTCTGCAAAATTAACAAATATCATCCTGCTTTTATAATTAATCCCTTTTTTTTACCTGTAATATTGTTCTCCATATCTCAGCACAGCAGAAAAATACAATTCACATTTTGTGATACAGTTTTCATAATAATATTAATCGTATCATATTCATAATATCACATATACCAGATTATAGTTTATTAGAACAAACAACCTACATAAATAAAATATCACATATACCATATTACAGTTTACACACATTACATAACTTCACATAATTGTAACTTGGTGTATTAGTATCTTGTCTCTTGGTGTCTTGTCTCCTGGCCTAGTTTCTGGACTCAAAATACCTATGATTTCAAATAATTATACTTATTAGTAAAAATACTTCTAAACTATAACGTACAATTAATATATTATGAATAAATAATAAATTACGTACTTGTTTATTTTCCCATATGCCTTCTTCATGATCGAGTCGTATAGCATGCACGACATCTCCATCAACTTCATCATATGAGGTAGAAACTTGTGTTGTGTAAGAAGGTGTGGACGGAATATCAAGACTTTCATCACTAAGAGGAATGTATTTTCCTTGGAGAACGATTGACCATTTCCTCGATTTGTCTGATGGATCGGAAACATAGAAAACTTGTTTTGCTTGAGAAGTCGTGATGAATGGTTATGTATTAAAAGATGCCTTGCCAAGGTCGACCCGGGTGAATCCTAAGTCATCAATGTCTACACCATTACTATTATTGGGAACCCACTTGCATTTAAATAAAGCCACATTGTAAATAACATAATCAATCTCCCAAATCTCATCAATGACACCATATAACACGGTAGTTGCCAATACCAAATTCTTATCTTTTGAACTAGAGAAATACATCGATTCGGCTTCAGCCATACCCCCACTATTTTGCATTGTACCACGATCATCTTTCGATTTTGTATAAAAGGTATAATGACCAATGTCGTATGCACTCCAGGTAATGACACAAAATTTTGGCCCGTACGACAACCATCTAAGTATCTCGGATGCACTAGGATCATTAGATACACTTTTATTAAACCAATCCATGAATCTATTATTATGCTCTATCAACAACAACTTGTCATTCATTCACGGATATTTTTTCTTCATAAGTCTTTTGTGAGTATCTATGAAAGGTTGAACCTCATCTATATTATTCAATATATAGAAATGTGATTGAATAACTACATCCCGAGCCATTGACCTAACATTTAGACCTTGAATACCTCTTCCGTCTGTGTCAGCATGATGAGACTTTGGAATTCCTATAGAATCTGCATCCGACAAATATTTTGTACAAAACTTAACAGCTTCTTCTATGATGTACCTTTCAACAATCGAAGCATCCGGTCGGTGATGATTCTTCATATATCCTTTAAATATTTTAATATATCGTTCTATTGGATACATCCACCTTAAATAAACTGGACCACAAATTCGGATTTCTCTTACGAGATGTACAAGTAAGTGAACCATAATGTCAAAAAATGATGGCGGAAAATACATCTCCAATTGACACAAGATTATGGCAGCCTCATCTTCTAATTCATCCAATTTTTTGAAATCAAGAACTTTATTACATATGGCATTGAAGAATAAACACAGTCTCGTTATAGTTACTCTCACATTTTTTGGAAGGATCCCACGAATAGCCACTAGTAGAAGTTGTTGCATCAATACATGACAATCATGATATTTTAAACCAATTAACTTGAGATCTTTCATTGATACAAATTTCTTGATGTTTGATGAGTAACCATGCGGAACTTTAATACCTTGCAAACACTCGCAGAACATCTTCTTTTCCTTTTTAGATAGAGTGTGACATGCTGGAGGCAGATAAGTTCTTTTTCCTTTCTCTATTGGAGCCAATTGTTTTCGTATACACATCTTCTCCATATCAAGACGGGAAGTCTTACTATCTTTCGTCTTGCCCGAAATGTTTAAAAGTGTGCCAATCAAACTATCACACGCATTTTTCTCCACGTGCATCACATCAAGACAATGTCTAACATCAAGACTTGATCAATATGGAAGATCAAAGAAGATGGACCTATTTTTCCATATATTTTTCGTAACTGCCTCTTTTTCTTTTCCTCTCTTCCTACCTTTTTCTTTTTCTCTCTTCCCACCTTTTTCTTTTTCTCTCTTCCCAAGGACAACATTAATGTATTCCTGCCATTGATAAACTTCATCCCCAGTTAAAGGTTTAGGAGCCTCACCAAACTCTTGCTCTCATTAAAAGCCTTTCGTAATCTACGATAAGGATGACCCGGTTTTAGAAATTTTCGATGCCCAAGGTAAACCGTCTTTTTTCCAAACTCAAGTTGGTGATAACAAGTATCATCTTCACATATAGGACACGCTTTATGTCCTTTGACACTGTATCCCGCCAAGTTACCGTAAGCCAGAAAGTCGTTAATTGTGCAAAATAACATTGCACGCATATTAAACTTTTCCCTAGAATATGCATCATCAACTTCAATGCCTTCATCCCACAAGAGTCGTAAATCATCAATTAATGGACTAAGATAAACATCTATGTCGTTACCAGGTTGTCGTGGTCCAGAAATCATCATACTTAACAGTATATACTTACGCTACATGCACAACCAACGAGATATGTTGTAAATAGTGAGAAGAACAGGCCATGAAGTATGATTAGTGCTCATATTACCAAAGGTTTTCATTCCATCGGTGGCAATCCCAAGCCTAAGATTTCTTGGCTCGACTTCAAAATCCGGAAACAACGGATCAATTTTCTTCCATTGTAAAGAATCATCTATATGGCGAATGTTTCCATCATGAATCCTTTCATCTTCATGCCATCTAAGATTCGTTGCATCATTCGAATTAGCAAAAAGTCTCCTTAATCGTGAAAGTATTGGCAAGTACCATTACACTTTAGCAGGAGGATGCTTCCTACTAACATTGTCATAGTGATCATTGTCATCACCATTGCTAGCCTTCAGCTTGACACACCAAATTTTGGACATTGAAACAAGTCTTCATACTCTTTCCGGTATAATATGCAATCATTAGGGCAAACATGTATCTTGATATACTCCAGACCCAGTGGACACAATATCTTCTTGGCCTCATAGGAACGATCCGACAATTTGTTATCTTCTGGTAACATTTGCTGTAGCAATTCAAGTAATTCCTTGAAACTTTTATCCGACCAACCATTTTTTGTCTTCAGATTAAACTACTTTAACACTGCCGACAATCGTGTGAACTATGTGCATCCCTTATATAAAGGCGTGTCTTTATCACGACATAAATTATCATAAATATGAGCATTCATAAAAGAAGATTCCCCAATATCACGGAACATATCCTCTAGGTGATCTTCCATATATTCATCTTCCTCCACTCTTTGACTTTGTGACGCCTGACTTTCCTTATTATCCACCTCACCATGCCACGTCCATATTATATAATTTTGACATATACCATCACAACAAAGGTGATTGTGTATTTCTTTCTTTGTACCATTTTTGATATTAGCGCAAACAACACCAGGACAATAAAAGATACCATCATTGCCGGGAAGATGTTTATCAGCATATTCAAGGAATTCACAAAATCCGTTCTCATAAACCGGATCTAATCTATTGGCTTTCATCCAACTCGATCCATTACAACTTCTGAAATTTATACATGTATAATAATGTGAATGAAACACCAAAATCTAATCCAAAAACTCAAGCATATGCATATACAATATGAACAAAGAAAAAATCAATGAAGATGTACTCTCATACTAAACGTAAAGCATATGAAACATCTCATTCTGACTTGAGCATATACAATATGAACAAAGAAAAAGGCAATGAATATGTTGAAGAGAACCTTACTTCGAAGCTAAAGAAGCAAATAAATGATGAAGACGGTCAATATTTGAGCATAAACCAAGAAAAAAGGAATGAAGATGTTGAAGAGAACCTTACTTCGAAGCTGAAGAAGCGAATGAATGATAAAGACGGTCAATATTTGAGCATAAACCAAGAAAAAAGGAATGAAGATATTAAAGAGTACCTTATTTAAGCAATATTTAAGCTCCAAATGAATGGATATGAAGAGGGTAAAGGTTAGGGCATCTCTGGCTCACTTGTTCGATTAGGGTGTCTTATGAAAGAAATACATAATAAGTTTTGTTTTAATTTATCAGTAAACCTTTTAATCTCGGTTGGAGAAACAAACCGTCGTGAAATCTTAAGTGACACACGCTACATGTATCCTAAAAAAAGGAAAAAATGTGTTGCAGGGAATCGAAGCTTGTTACATTTCATTTATTACTACGGTTGTTTATCTTAACCGTTGTAAAATAATTTACAATTTTTTTTTAAAATAATGGACTTAATTGTCACACGCTAAATGTACTCTAAAAAATGGAAAAAATGTAGTTGCAGGGAATCGAAGCTAGATACATTTTATTTATTACTACGGTGGTTTCACTTAACCGTCATTAAATGACTCAGCTTTTACAAGGGCAAGAAATTTTTAACCTATTACAACGGCTGTAACACCCATATATAACAACATACATCAAAGCATATATATTATACATGAATCAAAGTATTTGGTACTGAAATACCATAAGTTCCTAGTTAACACATTATATACATTAAATGCCCTAAATACAAAGTTCTAAAGTCCACGACATAACATATACAAGATGTCCCAAAATGTACTAAGAACTAGATCAATACAATGATCTGAAAATAAAACGCCATAGCGGAAGCCATGCCATCTCAAAAGCTACGATTCGTAAGAAAAAGTCAAACTACTTTGTCCTTACCCTTCGCCGAACCGGTAGTACCTGTGATGTAAACAACAACAGTGGGGTGAGATACATCAAATCTCAGTCAGTTCGCTATCTTATAGTCCTCTCGGCTTAACAAGGTTCTAACAACCTAACTCAAGTCAAAAGGGAAGGGAAGTGACTTTGAGTACACACACGCCATATATGGATCCACGCTCGTGAGCCTGCTAACTCACACTAAAACGAAAGTAAGTCTTGAGCCTGTTAACTCAAGAATCTCGCTAATCAATAACCGTACCAAGGCATCCCCTTTTCCCGTCCGCTTCTACGTCTAGAAGACGACCCGAGTCATGGATCTTTGTAGTTACTTGGCATACGAATTGGATTCGGGATCACCGGCCTGTTAACCGTGAACCGTCACTTCCCATGGCCTGTTAACCATCACAAGTCTCTACCCAATGCATAGGCTCCAATTGTACTACCCGTAGGGAATCAAACCTACCAAGTAATTGTGGATACGTTTCAGAGGAGCTTGAGACCCATGAAACTGCTCCCAAGATAATTGGTTACGATTACTAGACACACGCCTCAGCCTCTCGTGCGCGAGCGTTGTCACTATGTCATTCCACACGTTCCTACCATCGTTTACGGTAATATTCCTCACTCTACCTATTTCGTATTTTAACATGCATACATATTCAAACATGTTTAACAATAAGAGCATAGGCATATATTCATCAATCACATAATAGACACACATAATTCAACATCTCACACATTACACCAATTCACGATTCCCTCCGATTTATTTAATCGGGCAATAAACAGATATTTCTCACTTCCATTAACTAGAGGATATTCATAGCTTCACAACGATACCAAGAATACTCACAACGGATAAACGAGGCAAAAGTTATGAAAGAAACATGTTTGATGATTTATCATGTTCGCATTACGAAAAAGCCAGCGAATGCTCGCTTCCTCATTCGCAGTGCGAAGCTTCTAGCGAATTCCTAGCCAACACTGGTTCGCTGCACCATTCGCAGTGCGAACCTCTGGCGAACCAAGTCAGAACCAAAACAAGGTAAAGTTCGCAGTGCGAACCTCTAGCGACCGTCGATGTGCGAATATCCAGCGAGTGCTCGATTTCTCCTTCGCTAGGGGATTCGCAGTGTGAATCTGGGAAAACTGAGTTTTCCAGCAGCGTGAAAATAGAGCTAGGTTACCAATTTCTCATCCCAAAACTTCACCTTCATGTAAAACATATATTGACAGATGATCATACATAGCTAGGGATTATACTACACAGATTATACCGTATTTCAACCGTTAGATTCCATCGATTATCCATTTAAGCAATTTCTCATAAAACCTAACTTAAGCTAAAATCATTTCTAACTCTAGAACTTAAGTTTCTATCTAGAACCCACCTTGAATAGATGATGAAGATGAAGACTGGAAGATGATTTGATGAAGAATGGATGATGATCTTGATCTTTCTCTCTTCCAAGTTTTCTTCTCTTTTCCTTCCTTTCCTCTTCCTTCTCTCCAACTTCTTTCTATCTTTTCTTTATTTCCTTCCAAGTGTAGAAAAAGGGTGGAAAGGAATTGATATAGTAAGATATCATCAATTAGTAACACTACTAATTGTCCAATTAGTCTCTAAAGTTCCAACAATTAAAATATCTCCGAGTCAGATAATATTAATTAGATTTGCTCTGAGCTCAACCGTTACTCTAATTATCTTTGCAGATAATTTCTTAGAGTACACTGGAACTCAGTAGATCATAACTAATATTATCCAGAGTAATTAAAAATACGGGGTATTACATCCTCCCCCCTTAAATAGAAATTCGCCCACGAATTTAAAACAATTACCTGAAAAGATGAGGATATACCTCCCGCATCTCCGATTCTAATTCCCAAGTTGCATCGCTCGGATGCGTCTCATCCCACTGGACCTTAACAAGAGGAATCTCTTTGTTCCTTAACACTTTAGTTTCTCTTCCTATGATACGACTCGGTTGAGGCTCAAACGTCAAATCGGCTTCTATCTCAATTGTATCTGGTAAAATTGGCTGAAGAGGATCTGGGTCAAATTTCCGAAGCTGAGACACATGAAAAACGTCGTGCATCTCTAATAGAGAAGGCGGTAAGGCTAATCTGTAAGCTATTTCGCTAATTCTCTCCAAAATCTGATACGGTCCCACGTATCTCGGACTTAATTTCCACGACCAAAACGGTCCTTTCAACCGCAATCTCGAAGTAACCTTCAAAACACGTGATCGCCTTCTTCAAATTCTAAAGGTCTTCTTCGGTTATCCGCATAACTCTTCTGACAATCTTGTGCTTGTTTGACCTTTTCACGGATCATCCTATTATTCTCCGTAGTTTCGTGAATAATCTCGGGTCCCAACATCCTATTGTCGCTCCCGGGATTTTCATCCTAGTACAAACGCGAAAGTGGCACCGAACAGAGTCGCCAGCAATGTGTATTTATCCCAAGAGAGGGAAAGGAAACACTGCATAAACCTGAAGGAAAGGAAAGAGCATGGTCTCGCGACCAAGAGAACTGGGTTCGGGAGTCGGTTACGCGAGAGGAAGGTATTAGCACCCCCTCGCGTCCATCGTACCCGATGGGATCCACGCTTGCTGCTTCAATCAAAGGGTGTAAGAAAAGAATGCTGGAAAAAAGGAACTGAAAGAAAAGGAAAGAGAAAAAAAAAAACAAATGTAGGGAAAATAAAAGAAGTGCTCGCATGGGCCCTACCCCACTGCCTACGTATCTCATCGGGAACATGAGAATCAGAGCGACGTAGTTCCCCTCACTAGGGATGGATTGTTTGTGTTTTTTAGAGAACGGCTGACGTTCAAGCTCAGGTGTTGCATGCTCGCTGGTCCGAGTGCGTTACCATCTTGCAAGAGAACGAGTAGAAGCGCGTTCGTACGCTAAGAGTGAATGAGGTGAGAAAAGAATTCCCGAAGGAAAGACGTTATTGTTTGTTTTTGTCTTTTAGAAGGAAGTGTTTTGGATTTGTTTGCATATGATAGTGTATCTGGATCTTAGTCATTGGAATGTGTACATTCTCACATTCCAAGATGGAATGAGTAAGAAAATACACTAAGTGTGAAGAAGACCCTCACACTTAGTTCCAATTATTAAGGTTCAAACACACTAGCATACTTGTATTTATTAAGTGTTTTTGTTGATTATGAAATGAAGAAGTGTTTTTTATTATTTGCACCTTCAACAAGTATTGCATTTAAGTCCCTCATACAAGATCAAATGTTTAACACATTGACCCAAGATGGGCTATATGCTACACATTCTAAGATTACAAGAGAAGACCCCTTATAATCTTTTCTTTATATGAAAGGCCTAAATGCAATAAATGCCTACCTTTATTATATGTTTTGAATTTTCTTTGAGATGAGAAGATGAAAGACTCAAGAGAAGGTAAAGGTAAAATCTATATGGACTAAGACTCAATCCTAATTGATTAGTTAAGGGAGTGATCCTAAAGTTTGTGAGGTTTCAACCTAAAGTCTAAAGAAAGAATGAATTAAACAATTCACTTCTAAAGTAGAAGATGAATTGTAATTCACAAGGGGAAAGTGATGAGTTATTAAAAGAAAGCACATAAGTGCTTAACAAAACACAAAATGGAATTGTAAAAGAGAAAGGATAGAAGTTGAATGTGGATTCCTTATCCACACTCAATTGAAACTTACCGAAGCCCCTACATGGTTAGTAAACATGTATAAGAAGTATAAGAAGTAAAAGAACATGTAATGCATCATAAAACTCACAAGAATTAAATGAGAAACCAAATCCTAGAGCCACAATTAGAATGTACATCATATGGAAACCAATGGTTATTATCATACAAGTGCAAGTGAATAGGCAACAAACATCATCCATTAGCATTTAAACATGTTACAAGAAGAAAGGGTAGATGAAAGATGGAAAGAAATGAAGAGGACATGCATAAATGGAACATGTAAATCAACAACCAGAATTGAAACTAAATGGAAAATGGTTTATAAACATCTCAAAAGTATTTATGAGGTAACTTCAAGACATTCAAGAAGTAATATAAGAAGAATTGAAATGAAAGTTCAAAAAGAAAGGGCAAACAATACATGTTAATGATGCACAAAGTTCAAATTGAAATGAACATGTAAAGATGACCTATAATGTGTGTCAAAGACCTATAATATCATATGAATGGCTCATAACATATGCAAATGCTCATACAAATGTGCACAAAAGAATTCATGTAAACATGCACTAAAGTTGTAATGACATGCCATGGATTATACATCCAATGTGATGCATCAAACAAAGACCAAATGGATTCATGAAAATTATGCTAGCATATCATTGGAATGCCTAGGTCATAAATGCATCATACATCAAGATAGCATATAAAAATTCAGAGCAAAATGCCTTCAAGCAAAGCAATTAGGTCAAATTGAAACATCATGCAAAGTGGAGCAAATATAGGCATCAAGACATATGATAAATTGACCTAAAAAATCAAACAAAAATCATCTAACATGCTTCAATGTATTAGTGAATCAATGCAAAAAGAATCATGTCAAAATAGTTGGTAATGAGCAAGAACAAAATTAAACAAATTCATGTATCATGCTTAGAATGCATCTAAATGGAAATTCAAAGAAAATTATGGACCAGGGGTAAAAAGGTCATAAAATCAGAAAATAAAATCATGAAAAATTTCCTAAATGTTTTAAGAATACACATGAATTTTTGTAGAATTTTCCAATATGTTTTGGTATTTTTAAAAATTAATTATGAAACGTGTAGCAAAAAAAAAAAATGAAAAATAAAATGCAAAATGCAGGGGGTATGAACATAGCAATTGGACAGTGCAAATTCATTGGGCTTTAAAAAAGAGGAGGTGCGAATAGCATTCAGGTTAGGTCCATTAAGCGCGCAGAACACACTAACAACCATGCACTTTAGTCAACAATAGTCAAAGTAATAACAACCATCAGATTAAGTCAAGTCAAGAAACAAGTCAAGGTAATTACATCCAATGCGCATACATGAATGTGCATCTTAACTACCATGCAATGCATCACATCACTTTTAAGTGAATCAGAAAAATGGCACATGACGTGCACGCCCTTTTTTAATGTGCTGGCAGCATTTTGGCCATTAGATCATACTCATCCAACGGACCAAATTCAAACTGAGCATAAAACCCTAACCAAAAACCACCGGCCGGAGAGGGACCTCCGGTCACCTTCTCCGGTCACACGCCACCGTCTGCAACTTCACATGTCCCAGAAATGCCCAACATGTACATCAATCGAAAGAGAAACTAATGGAGAACATGAATTCAAGAACAAAATGCACAAACAGTTCATGATACGAGAGAATTCAACAGAAAAAGATTTGCCCTAACATTTGAACTATGCCTCTAAAGGCCTATCAACTAGCCGGGCCAGTTCTTGAGCTTATAAGAAGCTGCAAGAACCTGAAAACAAACTCACATTAAGTCTATAATGGATGAAATTCGTACCTGAAGATTGGAGACTTTGAGGTATTCTTCAGAAAACCAGAGATCGTAGCTTCTTCTTCAACCTTGGAGCTTCACAAATTAAGCAAAATAAATGCTATATAACTGGTTGTCTTGAGAGCAGAGAGATTCAATGTTGAACAGTGCTTGAAGCAACCTTGAGAACTATACTGAAATCTCCTTCAATCAAGTGCCATTGATGATGATGAGGATGAAGTATCGTGTGCTTGGAGAAGAATTTTTGAGAGAGTTGGTAACAGAGTGAGAGAGTCAGAGAGAAAGTGGAGAGAACTTTGAAGTGAAAAATGAGAAATGAAGCTCAGACTGAAATTAGAGGTGAGATTTCTATTTATAATGTGAGTTAACCATGGTTTAGTGAGTCAGTTAAGTGAGTCAATGCTTGGTTAATTGAGTGCACCCTAACTAACTGAGTCAAGTTAGTTAGGGGCGAGTCATTGATGGTTGTGGTGTGGTGTGGGAATGTTCACGACAGTTATGGTGGAATGAAGAGTGAAGCTTGGAATGGTAAGGTTGTTGTGGCAGAAACTTGCTCAACAAGTTGTTCTCTCTATTTTCATGCAAGGCACATGATGTTAAACATTGTGTAGGTGATATGTGCTTGACCAAATGTGGAAATAAAGTTCATGGATTGTTTGATGAATGTCTGAACCAAACTGCTAACTCTGATGTGATTCCTCAGTTGGAAATGGTGAAGTTTGCGCATGGATATCTCTCTCTTCAAGCCATGGACATGAGTGATCTTGGTACCATTTCAAAGTGTGTACATGGTATAACAACTTTGATGTTGAAAAGAAGTGAAAATGAGACTTGCAACATATTGAAGATGAGCTTCAAACATAGGAACTCAAGACTGGCTTAAAATGCTGCAGAATGCGCACATGTGTGGCATGACTTGGTTGTGACCTAGTCAAATTTCAGTTGTACTGACCATACTTTGAGCCATCATAACTCCTTATTCTTTGATCAAATGGCATTTTGTCCAACATGAATAATGAAGAAGACACTACAAGGAACAACTTTGATGTTGAAAAGATTTTCATTTAGAGCTTTTATCATTGAGAAAAATGAGCGAACATTTGGCACACCAACTGTTTGAGGAAATGATGTGCGCGTGACCTGAAAATACTTGGTCATGACATGGTTTTTTGCCCTACTTTCCTCCAACTTTGATCCATCATATCTCCCTCAATTTTTATCCAATGGAGATGTTCTACACATGGATTTGAAGCTTAAAACAAGATCTTTCATTGAGGCAGAGTGGATTTTTCATTTGGTGCTCCAAATTTGAATGGCCTTGGTTCAAACTCTGATGCAAAATGGCCAAAACTTGCTATTTTTAGTAACCCTTCTTCATCCAAAAATGGCAACTTTCCACATCTTGATTTTTTCATGATTCCTTTGGAGTTTCTTGATCAAATTTTGTACATTGGACATATGTAACATGAATTTCATGAATTTGGCCTCAAAAAGTCAAGAGTTGACTTTTTCCTCTGATTATTTGACTTGGCCCCAAATTCCCTGATTTTTTATCTTTCTTCCAATTGAAACACTTCCAAAACCAATTGAGAGGCAATTTTCCATACACATACACTTAAGAACATGTAGAATATCATGACAACAAGCTTTGTCCAAAAAATCAGAGATATCCTGATTTTATTAGAAACCCTAATTTTGACCCTCTCTGGTTAGGAGGAAATTGCACATCTTCCAAATCCAAATTCCTCAGAGTATGTTGTGTATCCTCTTAAAGGATGATGAGAAATGCCACTTGAGAATGATTTTGAATCAATGAGCTATCTCTTTTGAGGGTTTTCCTTCAATTTTTGAACCTCTTGCATAGTGAAAGATGTAGTGCTTCAATCTCCCATTGAATCTCACTTCCTTGAGGTTGTGGATGATTAATTGAGATAGTATGAGACATGAGAGACCTCTTGGCTTGCTTAGAGCCAACTTGATTGACCTTTTTGTGCTTTGAATGATTCCTTGATTGTCCACCTTCCACCTGATCACATGCCCTGATGGTAAGAAGGATGCCATGCTTCATTTTTCTATGTTAAATGCAATGTAATGTTAATGAGGTGGATATGATATGATAAATGATAATGCCATGTTATGAAGCCAAAAGGGGAGAGCAAATTTTGGGGTATTACAGCTGCCCCTATTCAAGCGCTGTAGACCTGAAGGCCTGAAAGCAAATGCTTTCGGACTTTCAAGGTATATAGTGATTGAATACCAAAAATAACCAAAAATTTGCTCTGGGTGATGAAGAAGAAAAGGGATATAAACCCAACGAGACTGCTGGATTGAATCTTCGACGAAACGTCGGAGAGATCTGTCTTTTGAACGATGCCAGACGACTACTGGCTTGCCACGCTGCTGGTGGACTTTAATAATGTCTTTTATGCAACTCCAGACGACTACTAGCCTGCCACACTACTGGTGGACTTTGGAAATGTCTTTTTGAACGACGCCAGACGACTACTGGCTTGCCACACTACTGGTGGACTTTAATACTGTCTTTTATGCAATTCCAGACGACTACTGGCCTGCCACACTACTGGTGGACTTTGGAAATGTCTTTTTGAACGACGCCAGACGACTACTGGCTTGCCACGCTACTGGTGGACTTTGCAGCTTCGTGCCACCCGAAGATGGACTTTTGCCAATCCACTGTTGGACTTTTAGAATATGCCACCCTTAGATGGACCTTTCGCCAATCCACTGTTGGACTTTTGCCACCCGAAGACGGACTTTTGCCAATCCACTGTTGGACTTTTAGCTGCTTTGCCACCCGAAGATGGACTTTTGCCAATCCACTGTTGGGCTTTTGCCACCCGAAGACGGACTTTTGCCAATCCACTGTTGGACTTTTGCCACCCGAAGACGGACTTTTGCCAATCCACTGTTGGACTTTTAGAATATGCCACCCTTAGATGGACCTTTCGCCAATCCACTGTTGGACTTTTGCCACCCGAAGACGGACTTTTGCCAATCCACTGTTGGACTTTTAGCTGCTTTGCCACCCGAAGATGGACTTTTGCCAATCCACTGTTGGGCTTTTGCCACCCGAAGACGGACTTTTGCCAATCCACTGTTGGACTTTTGCCACCCGAAGACGGACTTTTGCCAATCCACTGTTGGACTTTTAGAATATGCCACCCTTAGATGGACCTTTCGCCAATCCACTGTTGGACTTTTGCCACCCGAAGACGGACTTTTGCCAATCCACTGTTGGACTTTTAGCTGCTTTGCCACCCGAAGATGGACTTTTGCCAATCCACTGTTGGGCTTTTGCCACCCGAAGACGGACTTTTGCCAATCCACTGTTGGACTTTTGCCACCCGAAGACGGACTTTTGCCAATCCACTGTTGGACTTTTGCCACCCGAAGACGGACTTTTGCCAATCCACTGTTGGACTTTTGCCACCCGAAGACGGACTTTTGCCAATCCACTGTTGGACTTTTAGAATTTTAAAATCGAATTACTCTCTGCCTCTGCGCCAGACATCTCTGCCGACTCTGCTGAGGAACCACAATCAATGATTTAATCTCGGAGACTCCTAAAAGGATAATATCTATGCTGGCGAATGGATGAACAATCCGTCTGCTTCGAATTGTCAAGCTTGCCAAAAATAAATTGGACTTTAAGATATGAGGGAATGGCGACTCTGCCAGGAATTATTCCATCTGTTTGGGGGAACGAATTCTGGTCACAGCGATTCCGCTGGGGATGAGAATTTTTAAATGACGTCCTGCTGGGGAAATGAGCCATTAAAACTCTGCTTGGGGATTTATTCAACCCAAGATCCTTTATAGGGATTATCAACCTTCTGACCCGGCTGGGGAAAGACTGTACCATCCTTGATGAGGAATAGATTCTGTCGATCTGATAAACCTCTGCGGAGAGAACAACAACTCAGCTGGAAGTTGCTGACAAGATTCGATGCTGACCTCTGTGGGGATACCATGACCAGAGATACGATCTTGCTGGGTATCAGGGCTACTCTGCCAGGGATATGCAAATCCTGGTTAGAACATTCCACTGCAACTTGCTAGAAAGAGTCCTTAGAGATCTGTTGGGGAAACCCAAAGCAAATCCACAGTATTCTGCTGAAGAATATGACTGTCAAGCTTAGGATAAGTACCACAATGCCCCATGTTAGGCGAGCTTTCCTTTAGACCATTCTGTTGGGGATGACGAATTTATAACAAACTCTGCTGAAAACTGCTTTAAAGCGTCTCGTGTTGGGGAATGCCTTTTGAGAGGATTTTACAGAAGATTTAGCTTCTTCAAACTCCTGCGGCTTCGCCGGGGATAATGACCATCAAACTCTACTGGGGGTGATTAACACTTCATGCTGGGGAAACAACATGCCCCATGCTTAAGAAAACCAACAATTTGTCCCCGAAGAGGATGTCATAAGAGGATTTTACAGAAGATCTAGCCTCTTCAAACTCTTGTGACTTCGCTGGGGATAATGACCATCTGTTTTGGTGTCGACGAGCCCACTCTTTTGGGGAACCTGTGACCGTTATCGACACAGAAAAGCTTGTAGCTGTTGGAAGGACTGAATAAGAGAATCGACTTAATAAGATGCAACGGTACCCAGTTGAACTTAATTCACTGATATCGACCCGATGAACGCCGATCTCCTTACCCATAATTGCCCCAGTCTTTTGCGTGGGGTGATTTATTGCTGGTCTTGTGCTTAAAATCATCTGCACCTGCTACCTGCAACAAAAGAATATGCCCACATGCCCCGAATATTGCGTGGCTAGAATCCACCATCCGGGAGTATTCAACATTCGAAGTAATTTCAAATATTTTTTCTGCGCATGTTATTGCAAGGCTGCCATGTTTTCAAATGCAATGTTTTATCAAAAATTAGGACGTTTTTGCAAACAAAGCAATAAAACAAAAAAGAAAGCTTTTTACTGAAATTCAATTTATTGACTGAGAGCCCAGAATAGGCAATTACATCTGGAAGCAATCCCTGGAAAGAGGTGATCGCTGAAAATTGAGAAAAGAAACTATCCTAATGGCAATGTGAAAACGGAATTCCACTGAGTTTCCATTCTGTTATGACCAGTATGTCTTCAAAACTCCCCGACCTTGCCTTCTGAGGAATGATCAGACCGATTCCTATTCTTCAGAACGTCAGTTGTTCAAACGGTAATGGGTACAGATAACTCAGACTGTAGTCATTCGCTTAAATCCCTCTTTTGTGTGGACCGCCCTTTCAGGTTTTCGATCCACCAGGATACCCTTTTTTGCCTAAGTTGCCCTTTCGGGTTTTCAACTTACCGGGTGTACAAATTTTTTCAATTATATCCCTAATTTTTGCCCGAACCTTATTCTGTTTTTGGTTCGCCGGGATGCCCTTTTTTGCCTGGATTTTTTATTTTTATTATCCAGCGGGTCTATTTATGCGAAGTATTTTTTGACTACGTCCGAGTTGACAGGGGATGAAAAGTCTTCGCCATCCATGGTTGTAAGCAATAAAGCTCCGCCCGAAAAGACCTTTTTAACCACGAATGGACCTTCATAGTTAGGAGTCCATTTGCCCCTGTGATCTGTATTGGGAGGAAGGATCCTTTTGAGTACCACATCTCCGACTTTATAAACCCGAGGACGCACCTTCTGGTCAAATGCCTGCTTCATTCTGCGCTGATATAGTTGCCCATGACATACAGCCGCCAATCGCTTTTCCTCAATAAGGCTCAGCTGATCAAATCTGGCTCGTACCCATTCAGCTTCATCTAGCTTAACATCCATCATAACTCTGAGGGACGGAATCTCTACTTCAACCGGTAGCACTGCCTCCATACCATATACAAGTGAGAATGGGGTTGCCCCAGTGGACGTGCGTACCGACGTTCGATACCCATGCAAAGCGAATGGTAACATCTCATGCCAATCTTTGTACGTGACAACCATCTTCTGTACAATCTTCTTGATATTTTTGTTGGCCGCTTCAACCGCGCCATTCATCTTTGGGCGGTACGGAGAAGAATTGTGGTGTTCGATTTTGAAGTCCCGGCATAACTCAGCCATCATCTTATTGTTCAAATTAGAACCATTATCAGTAATGATTCTTTCGGGAACTCCATATCGGCAAATGATATCCCGTTTTAAGAAACGAGCGACCACTTGTTTTGTAACATTGGCATAGGATGAGGCTTCAACCCATTTGGTGAAGTAATCAATTGCCACCAAGATGAAACGATGACCATTGGAAGCTGTAGGCTCAATCTTTCCGATCATATCAATGCCCCACATGGCAAACGGCCAAGGCGACGACATGATACTCAACGGATTTGGAGGCACATGCACCTTGTCTGCATAGATCTGGCATTTATGGCATTTGCGGGCATATTTGCAACAATCTGACTCCATAGTCAACCAATAATATCCCGACCTTAACAACTTTTTAGCCATTGCCTGCCCTCCGGCATGGGTACCGAAAGAGCCTTCGTGCACTTCAATCATCAACAAGTCTGCTTCATGTCTATCTACACATCTAAGCAGGACCGTGTCAAAATTTCTTTTATACAGCACGCCATCTTTGTTCAAGAAGAAACTACCAGCTAACCTTCTCAACGTCTTCCTATCTTTGGACGATGCCCCGGGCGGGTACTCTTGACTTTTTAAGAAACACTTAATGTCATAGAACCATGGCTTGTCATCAGACGCTGCATCGACCGCAAACACAAATGCTGGTCTGTCAAGGCGGGATACCTCAATCTTAGGTACATGGTTCCATCCTTGCACTTTGATCATGGAAGACAAAGTGGCCAAGGCATCCGCGAACCTATTCTCATCTCGAGGAATGTGGTACAGTTTCACTGTTGTGAAAAATGTCAGCAATCTCCTCGTATAATCTCTATACGGCACTAGATTTGCTTGGTGCGTGTACCATCTCCCTTTCACTTGATTGATTACCAAGGCTGAATCACCAAATATATCAAGGGTCTTAATCCGTAGATTAATCGCCTCCTCGATCCCCATTATACAAGCTTCGTACTCTGCTTCATTGTTGGTGCATCCGAAAGTTATTCGGGCAGTGAACGGCATATGAACACCTTCCGGCGTGATAAGAACTGCTCCAACTCCGCACCCATTCATATTGACAGCCCCATCAAACATCAGACTCCATTTGGATTCAGGGTCTGGCCCCTCCTCCGGAAGTGGTTCCTCGCAGTCCTTAGCTTTGAGAAACATGATGTCCTCATCAGGGAAGTCAAACTTCATGGGTTGGTAATCATCAATCGGCTGTTGCGCGAGATAGTCGGACAAGATACTTCCTTTGATGGCCTTTTGTGAAGTGTACTGAATGTCATACTCTGTCAAGACCATTTGCCACCGTGCAACTCTGCCTGTCAATGCTGGTTTCTCGAAAATATACTTGATAGGATCCATTTTTGAAATCAACAAGGTCGTGTGCCTAACCATATATTGCCTCAATCGCTTAGCGGCCCATGCAAGCGCACAGCATGTCTTTTCAAGCATTGAGTATCGGGACTCACAATCATTGAACTTTTTGCTCAGGTAGTAAATAGCATGCTCCTTCCTACCTGTCTCGTCATGTTGACCGAGAACACAACCCATGGAACCTTCAAGCACTGTCAGATACATTATCAGCGGTCTCCCTTCAACTGGAGGCATTAAAATCGGAGGTTCCTGCAAGTATTCTTTTATCTTATCGAATGCCAATTGGCAATCGTCATTCCACCTGACCGTTTGATCTTTCCTCAACAATTTAAATATTGGTTCACACGTGGCTGTTAGGTGAGATATGAACCTCGCAATGTAGTTCAATCTACCCAAGAAACCACGAACCTCTTTTTCTGTTCTCGGTTCAGGCATTTCTTGTATTGCTTTCACCTTGGCAGGATCAACCTCGATTCCTCTTTCGCTCACAATGAAACCCAGTAACTTTCCAGAACGTACCCCAAACGTGCACTTGTTTGGGTTTAATCTCAGACAGAACTTTCTCAACCTTTCAAACAACTTTTTCAGGTTAACCAGATGTTCCTCTTCTGTTCTCGACTTGGCAATCATATCATCTACATAACATTCGATCTCCTTATGAATCAAGTCATGAAACAATGTCACCATCGCCCGCTGGTACGTTGCCCCTGCGTTTTTCAACCCAAAAGGCATTACTTTATAACAATATGTACCCCACGGAGTAATGAACGTGGTCCTCTCCATGTCTTCAGGTGCCATCTTGATCTGGTTGTACCCGGGAACCCGTCCATAAATGAGAACACTGAAAACTGAGCTGTATTATCGACCAGCACATCAATATGAGGTAGTGGAAAATCATCTTTCGGGCTAGCTTTATTAAGATCTCGATAATCCACACACATTCTCACTTTTCCATCTTTCTTCGGTACTGGCACGATGTTGGCTACCCATGGAGGATACTTTGTCACAGCAAGAAAACCAGCGTCCCACTGCTTCTGGACTTCCTCCTTAATCTTTAAGGCCATGTCGGGGTGAGTCCGACGAAGTTTCTGCTTGACTGGCGGACATTCTTCTCTCAATGGCAGCCTGTGCACAACAATATCTGTATCCAACCCCGGCATGTCTTGATATGACCAGGCGAAGATGTCAACATACTCGCGCAACATTTCCGTCAAAGTTTGCTTCACATCTGCTTGCAAGCTGGCACCAATCCTGATCTCTTTCTTGGCGTCCTTGGTACCAATATTGATGATTTCTACAGTCTCCTGATGAGGCTGGATGACCCTTTCCTCTTGTTTCAACAATCTGGCCAGTTCTTCAGAAAGTTCACAATCTTTCCCATCCCCTTCTTCGGCTTGATAAATCGGATTGTCAAAGTCATACATGGCCATATCAAAATCGTTATCAGTGGTATCCGGAGGATCAAGTCTGCATGAACGGGTTCATGCCTTATTTTAGAATTTATTTTTAAGCAAAACAAAAGAAAATGAAACATTGCCATTTTATATTTTGTGTGCAAAAATAAAAACTGAAAGACAGAGAACAAAATTTGATTGCAAAACGTCCTTTATTAATGATTAAACATTGCAAATGCAACCATGGTGGCCCTACAAATGAATCTATACGCCTTGGGCAGAGCGCAAGATTTTGACATGCATTATGGTTAGAAAAAACAAAGAAAAATTACTCTGTCTGAAGAGTAACCCGGATGACTTCTTCAACGAACCAGTTCTGCACTTGTTGTCCCGAAGCATGAGGGCATACCCAGTTGTCCAGGTCACAATCATTGTCAACACTATCCTCTGTGGCTGCACAAGACTGGTCCGTGTAGATAATTCCCCCACTATTGAAAGTAATGGGTCCCCTGCTCCCCGCATCTGAAGTTGTAGAGGGATGATAACCAATACCAAATTTGTCTTCCTTCATTGGGGTCTCTATCAACCTGCCCCAACCTTGGGCGTTGCCTGCCCTGACGACTTCGACAGCTTGTTTGTAAGATGAAATGGAGGTACCAGCCCCAACTGGTACAGAAGAAGACTCAGGTGCATCGTCAATATTGACTGCTTCAAATGATTGGCACAACATCTCATGAATTTCCCCATCCATTTCAATGTACTTGAACGTGGACAAGTGACTCACAAAGATGTCTTCTTCCCCGCACACCGTCACAACCTGCCCTTCAAATTCATACTTCAACTTTTGGTGTAGAGTAGAAGTAACAGCCCCGGCTCCGTGAATCCAAGGGCGTCCCAATAGGCAGCTATATGCAGGTTGTATGTCCATTACATGGAACGTGGATTTGAATACCTGTGGTCCAATTTGTACGGGCAATTCCACCTCACCAAACACAGATCGTCTGGTTCCATCGAATGCTCTGACCACCAATTCACTAGGCCTTAAGATCAAACCATCAACTTCCAGCTTCATCAATGCCTTCTTGGGCAAGACATTAAGTGATGAACCAGTGTCTACCAGTACATGAGATAACACTGCGCCCTTACACTCCATCGTGATATGCAAAGCCTTATTATCGTTTCTTCCTTCAACAGTCAAATCTCTACTTGTAAAGCCCAAGCCATGGCTGACATTAACATTGGAGATTACGCCCTCGAGCTGATTAACAGTAATTTCTTGTGGCACGTATGCACTCTTCAACACTTTCAACAACGCCTGCCGGTGCGCATCAGAGCACATCAATAGTGACAAGATTGAAATTTTTGAAGGGGTCTGATTCAGTTGGTCCACAATCTTATAATCGCTTTTCTTGATTATCTTCATAAATTCTTCCATTTCCTTATCAAAAGTAATCTTTGTCTCGGCTTCAGGTGTAGGCGCACTTTCAACCACCTGTTTACCTTTAGCCTTTGCTGCGGCTTCTGCCTCTTTTTCACTTCTCAAGGTTTGGGGAGCGAACAACCTTCCACTCCTTGTAAAGCCCCCTACACCCCCTACGTTATCAATATTTGGGCTGACTGACGACCCAACTTCCTGCTTTTTACCTTCGTAATATACATCTGCCCCATAGTGCCATGGGATAGCTTTCGTAGACGTGAACGGAATTGGTCCTGGCACCGTGATAGTGACAGGACCGGGCCCTTCTGGCGCAACACTCGCCACGGGAACTGCATTGACCGGCATTTGAATCTCAGCGGGAGTGTAATAGATGGTCACGGTTGATATCTCATCAGTGTCTTTCACGACTCTGTCGAACTGTAGACATCCTTCATCGATCAGATTCTGTAAAACCATCTTCAACTTATCACAGCCGTTCTCCTGATTCATACACTCAGAGCAATCTTGATTACAGCCCGGGAACACCTGTCCCTTCAATAAACGATCTTTTACAACCAACAAAGAAGTTTTCACTTGATGAACGTCTAACACCAAATTCAATCTCCTCCCGTCTTCAATAGCGTACACATTTGCTGCACTATGATCAGGCATGGGATGCTGAGTAATATTAGGAGCGGGAGAGAAATTGATGGCTTTAGCATCAATCAAATCTTGTACTTTATGATGGAAAGCCCAGCATTTTTCAATGGAGTGCCCCTGAGCACCTGAGTGGAACTCACAACGAGCATTAGCATCGAAGTTAGGTGGCAGGTTTCCAGCAACCGGAGCTTTCATAGTACGGAGTTCTACCAACTTTAACTCGAGTAGCCGGGGCAACAGCGCGGCATAAGTCATAGGGAGAGGATCCATCTTACGATCCCTCTGTCTAGACCTTTGCTGGAAAAAAGGTTGTTGCTGTTGAACTTGTTGTTGGGGTTGTTGTTTCTGAACAGACGGTGTGGGGATTGTTACAGCATCTACCTGATAATAAGCTCGAGAACGCCCTCTGCCTCGTCCTCTAAACACAGCATTCGTATCACCTTCTCTTCTTTTCTGGTTACTAGCAAACGGTTTCTTCGTCCCCGAAGAGCCAGCCCCACTCACATCCTGGATCTTTCCAAGCTTTAACAGACTTTCTATTCTTTCTCCCGCAATCACAATATCAGCAAATCCAGTTGACGGACAAGCAGCTAATCTATCCAGATAGGCCCCTTGCAAGGTGCCCATGAACATATTTGCCATTTCTCTGTCTGACAAGGGAGGTTGGACCTGGGCAGCCATTTCCCTCCACCTCTGTGCATATTCTTTGAAACTCTCCTTGGCATTCTGGGACAATCCCTGCAATTGGGTGCGGTTGGGCGCCATGTCGATATTATACTGGTATTGCTTCAGGAACGCTTCTGCCAGATCTTTCCAATTCTTCACTGCAGCTCTATTCAACTTCATGTACCAGGTCAAGGACGCCCCAGCCAGACTGTCCTGAAAATAGTGCATCCATAGCTTCTCGTCATCCGTATGGGCTGAAATCTTCCCAAAGTAAGCTTGAAGATGCGTTTGGGGACACGCATTGCCGTGATACTTATCAAAAGTAGGAGGTTTGAATTTAGGGGGAATTCTGACTCCTGAGACCAGCCCCAAGCTGGTAACATCAATACCCATAGAGTTCTTGCACTCTATGGCCCTGATCTTTTCTGCTAACTCCTTATACCTTCGATCACCTTGATTACCCACATCAGCATCTAGTAGAGTAAATTGGTCTTCCAGAGTATCTTCAAGAGTAACACCAGCATGCCTACCATTTCCATTCCCCCGATTGTTACCACCAGGAGGAGGATTGCCACCGGGAGGAGGGATGCCGTGTCCCTGTGAATTGTCATGTTGGTCACCTTCGGGCCCATTGTCTGGACGCTCGACCAGAAGCCTCAGCCTCTCCTGATTTTGCGCCATGCCAGTCATGAGGGTCATGAACTGGTCCATACGCGCCCTCATTTCGGCCAAATCACTTTGCACTTGATCCATGATTCTTACTTGATTTCTTCTCGTCGAATATCGGTGAATATGATTCTCCGCTATACTGCCTGAAACCAAATAAAGGTTAGAGACCCTGCAACGAGTACCTGAAAAGCAAGTAACAAAAAATGCAAAATGATATGCAATGCCATGCAATGCCATGTTTGTCATTTCCGAGGTGCTTTATACCCTGATTCCAATCCAACCACAGAAATCTGAAGACCAGAAACCGTGATATAAAGAGACGTGTCGTGGTCATGTGCTTGTGTGCAGCTATCTGATAAGGAATAATTCTGAATAAAACTGCTCATACTCATTCAACAAAGTATTCCAGTACATTTAAGAAAGGCTCATCCGCAAATGCAATACAAGGAAAAAAATGGATCCATCAACAAGCCTGATGGTAACCATTAATAACAAAATATAAGGAAAAGAACATCAGTCTGACAATTCCACATCCTTCAGCTTATCACTTGAGTATTTGATCTCCTCAAAAAGTATACGGGTACGCTGGTGATTCGGCTTTTCGATCATTTCTTTGATCAAGACATCCCTTTTCTCAAGAGCTTCAGTTAAAGAACCCATGTGCAACATCAGAGCCTCGTCATCACACACTCCTTTGTGTCTCTTTATGCCGGCTTGCGTCTTGAGTATCTCCCTTTCTATCATGACTTCTTCAAGCTCTTTCTTGGTATTCCTCAGCTCACCTCTAGCTTCTTCTAGCTGTTCTTGACTCTTACCGAGGCTTTCCCGATACTTTCTCCTCTGCTCATGCGCCTTTTCAAGCTCTTCATCCTTAATCTGCAACTGTTCTTGTAATTCAGCATTCTCTATCCTAACTTCGTCCCAAGCGTGCTGAAACTTTGTTAACTTTTCTTTGGTCTGTGCTAACGCCTGTTTGGTTTGCTTGTGGGCTTGAGTAGCATCATCAGCACCTTTACTAATCTTCCGGAAATGTTGGGCTCTTCCAGCAAAGTCTTTTTCTTTTGCAGTTAGGATTTGTTCAGCATCTTGGGCTTTCCGCTCCAGCTCTTTGTTGGCATGTAGAGCATTCTGAAGACGGCTACTCAACTCGGAATTCTCTCCTTGGAGCTTTTTCACCAAGGCTTGCAACTTGTCAACTTCTTCCACAGTAGCAGTGCTTCTTGCTTTCTCATTCTCCGGATACAAAAGGGGTGCCTTACCAAAAGGCAAGAGAAAATCTTCAACTCTTTTCTTCACCCACTCTTCATATGCTGGATAAACCCGGTTGTTAGGCTTTCCTAGAGTAACTTTCCCCTTTTTCAGTATGCTACCCCAGCTTTCAGAAGCTTTCTGTGCTGCTTCCCATCCTTCTGATGTATGAAAATAGAGGGACTCCTCCACATCTCTCTTAATAGGCGGACCTGTCAGGGCATACCCAAATTGTCGAATGGCCAAAGAAGGATTGTAGTTAATCCCACCCATTCTTCCTATCAGTGGAACGTTAGGGAACTCACCACAGCTGTGTATAATATTCTTACCAATCAGCCCATGATCTACCCATACGATGTCCTTGGCCACCAATCCCATTAAACGCTGTTTCCACTCTAGAGAATCTTTGGAATCCACAAAAGCCCCTGATTGTGGTAAACGGCCCGCAAACCACTTATAGAACAAGGGTGCACAACAACGAATTATCCCTCCTCTTTTCTTTTCATTTCGGTTGTACAATGAGTAGTGAAGATCTCCCAGTAGCGTTGGCACCGGGTTCTTCATCATGAATATTCGTATAGCGTCCGTATCAATGAAATCCGGCTCGTTGGGAAACAACACTATGCCGTATATACAAAGGGCTAACAAAGCATTAAAAACAAGCCAATTCTCGCCTTTAGCTGCTTCCTGGGCCTTCTTAATCAGATATTCCAGCTTGTAACCACGAAACTTTCCTTTGTTGGAGACATTGTCACTTAACTCTGATTTGCTCAAATAAAGAGCACCAGCCAACTTCCCAAAGTCAAGATCCCCCACCGATCCAAAGAAAGGGGGCTCCTCCTTGATAGCAATCCCCAACATGTTGGAATACTCCTCCAGGGTAGGAACCAACACATAGTCTGGAAATACAAAACATCTCAGAGGCGGATCATAGAACTGCATCAACGTATGGAGACCTCTGGCTTCATAATCACTGACATTACGAACCATAGATAAAATCCACCCATATTTCTCTTCAAAAGTTTCTCGTGCTGCAGGGCTCGCCATTCCCTTCAGCACAACAATAGGGCCCAAAGTAGGCGTAAGGAACTTATAGCTGATGATATTCTTCCTCTCTTTAGTGTTCATCTTTGCAGGGACCTGATGACTGGAATCAAGGGTAATATATGCACCTGGAAATGAATAAACATGTATGTTAGGATATGATAATGCAATGCAAAGGGCAATGTGATCAGGTAATCAGGTGTCTGTGCTGAACTGTGAACGGTGTCAGTGTAGCTCTGAGACTAATATAGAACCATAGATAAGAACCATCTGAATACAATAGGATGAAACTTCCTTTTTGTGCAATGATGATAGAAAACCGGGTATGTAGGAGGTCATGGTTACCTGCAAACCTGTAAACAACCCGCCCTTCTCACATGTGGGTACTAGGATGTTCAGTATCCCGGGCTCTCAGGTCGAGAAATGATGATACGTTCACCATTTCTGGTTTGGCATCATCATCAATCGAGGAGGCCTCAACTGATTCTCCAAAACAAAAAGGTCCTCAGCTTCTGGCACTGAGGTCGAGAAGCAATAGTACATTCATCCCTCAGGGTACAGTACTATCGCCAATCGAGGGGTGCCTCCGCTGATTCTCTTTCAAAAAGGGATGTCCTATAGCAATTTCCCAGCATTGGGTCCTCGGATCGAGAATGTGCAATGGGTTTGCCACGGAATGTGGTCTGCCACTGTCACATCTCGGGAGGAGTGCCGCAACTGAGTCCTCGGGAATGGTCACCAGAGTCGACAGTTCCTCAAGAGAATAACCACTGGCCTGCATAACATGCAGTAGCAGAAAGCTCCTGATAGAACCTCGTCTGGTTGTGGGTCTCATGAACAACAATACGTGGTCACCACCACGCAAGCGTCATGACTATCCACTCTAATACCTATGTGTGTACTCAAGCCTGTGTAGTGAGCTTATCTCTCAGACCACCCATCCCGCCAAACAGACAAAACAGTGCAACACAATATAATATATGATATGTAATGCTAAAATGCGGTAAATACAGTAAAATAAATAAACAACAACATATAGCACAATATTAAACACCCAATGAAAGAAAAGCAGACAAGCGCTAGGATTGACTCGCTAAGGAAACCAGAGATTCTGGGTTCGTTCCCCAGCAGAGTCGCCAGCTGTCGCTCCCGGGATTTTCATCCTAGTACAAACGCGAAAGTGGCACCGAACAGAGTCGCCAGCAATGTGTATTTATCCCAAGAGAGGGAAAGGAAACACTGCATAAACCTGAAGGAAAGGAAAGAGCATGGTCTCGCGACCAAGAGAACTGGGTTCGGGAGTCGGTTACGCGAGAGGAAGGTATTAGCACCCCCTCGCGTCCATCGTACCCGATGGGATCCACGCTTGCTGCTTCAATCAAAGGGTGTAAGAAAAGAATGCTGGAAAAAAGGAACTGAAAGAAAAGGAAAGAGAAAAAAAAAAACAAATGTAGGGAAAATAAAAGAAGTGCTCGCATGGGCCCTACCCCACTGCCTACGTATCTCATCGGGAACATGAGAATCAGAGCGACGTAGTTCCCCTCACTAGGGATGGATTGTTTGTGTTTTTTAGAGAACGGCTGACGTTCTAGCTCAGGTGTTGCATGCTCGCTGGTCCGAGTGCGTTACCATCTTGCAAGAGAACGAGTAGAAGCGCGTTCGTACGCTAAGAGTGAATGAGGTGAGAAAAGAATTCCCGAAGGAAAGACGTTATTGTTTGTTTTTGTCTTTTAGAAGGAAGTGTTTTGGATTTGTTTGCATATGATAGTGTATCTGGATCTTAGTCATTGGAATGTGTACATTCTCACATTCCAAGATGGAATGAGTAAGAAAATACACTAAGTGTGAAGAAGACCCTCACACTTAGTTCCAATTATTAAGGTTCAAACACACTAGCATACTTGTATTTATTAAGTGTTTTTGTTGATTATGAAATGAAGAAGTGTTTTTTATTATTTGCACCTTCAACAAGTATTGCATTTAAGTCCCTCATACAAGATCAAATGTTTAACACATTGACCCAAGATGGGCTATATGCTACACATTCTAAGATTACAAGAGAAGACCCCTTATAATCTTTTCTTTATATGAAAGGCCTAAATGCAATAAATGCCTACCTTTATTATATGTTTTGAATTTTCTTTGAGATGAGAAGATGAAAGACTCAAGAGAAGGTAAAGGTAAAATCTATATGGACTAAGACTCAATCCTAATTGATTAGTTAAGGGAGTGATCCTAAAGTTTGTGAGGTTTCAACCTAAAGTCTAAAGAAAGAATGAATTAAACAATTCACTTCTAAAGTAGAAGATGAATTGTAATTCACAAGGGGAAAGTGATGAGTTATTAAAAGAAAGCACATAAGTGCTTAACAAAACACAAAATGGAATTGTAAAAGAGAAAGGATAGAAGTTGAATGTGGATTCCTTATCCACACTCAATTGAAACTTACCGAAGCCCCTACATGGTTAGTAAACATGTATAAGAAGTATAAGAAGTAAAAGAACATGTAATGCATCATAAAACTCACAAGAATTAAATGAGAAACCAAATCCTAGAGCCACAATCAGAATGTACATCATATGGAAACCAATGGTTATTATCATACAAGTGCAAGTGAATAGGCAACAAACATCATCCATTAGCATTTAAACATGTTACAAGAAGAAAGGGTAGATGAAAGATGGAAAGAAATGAAGAGGACATGCATAAATGGAACATGTAAATCAACAACCAGAATTGAAACTAAATGGAAAATGGTTTATAAACATCTCAAAAGTATTTATGAGGTAACTTCAAGACATTCAAGAAGTAATATAAGAAGAATTGAAATGAAAGTTCAAAAAGAAAGGGCAAACAATACATGTTAATGATGCACAAAGTTCAAATTGAAATGAACATGTAAAGATGACCTATAATGTGTGTCAAAGACCTATAATATCATATGAATGGCTCATAACATATGCAAATGCTCATACAAATGTGCACAAAAGAATTCATGTAAACATGCACTAAAGTTGTAATGACATGCCATGGATTATACATCCAATGTGATGCATCAAACAAAGACCAAATGGATTCATGAAAATTATGCTAGCATATCATTGGAATGCCTAGGTCAGAAATGCATCATACATCAAGATAGCATATAAAAATTCAGAGCAAAATGCCTTCAAGCAAAGCAATTAGGTCAAATTGAAACATCATGCAAAGTGGAGCAAATATAGGCATCAAGACATATGATAAAGTGACCTAAAAAATCAAACAAAAATCATCTAACATGCTTCAATGTATTAGTGAATCAATGCAAAAAGAATCATGTCAAAATAGTTGGTAATGAGCAAGAACAAAATTAAACAAATTCATGTATCATGCTTAGAATGCATCTAAATGGAAATTCAAAGAAAATTATGGACCAGGGGTAAAAAGGTCATAAAATCAGAAAATAAAATCATGAAAAATTTCCTAAATGTTTTAAGAATACACATGAATTTTTGTAGAATTTTCCAATATGTTTTGGTATTTTTAAAAATTAATTATGAAACGTGTAGCAAAAAAAAAAAATGAAAAATAAAATGCAAAATGCAGGGGGTATGAACATAGCAATTGGACAGTGCAAATTCATTGGGCTTTAAAAAAGAGGAGGTGCGAATAGCATTCAGGTTAGGTCCATTAAGCGCGCAGAACACACTAACAACCATGCACTTTAGTCAACAATAGTCAAAGTAATAACAACCATCAGATTAAGTCAAGTCAAGAAACAAGTCAAGGTAATTACATCCAACGCGCATACATGAATGTGCATCTTAACTACCATGCAATGCATCACATCACTTTTAAGTGAATCAGAAAAATGGCACATGACGTGCACGCCCTTTTTTAATGTGCTGGCAGCATTTTGGCCATTAGATCATACTCATCCAACGGACCAAATTCAAACTGAGCATAAAACCCTAACCAAAAACCACCGGCCGGAGAGGGACCTCCGGTCACCTTCTCCGGTCACACGCCACCGTCTGCAACTTCACATGTCCCAGAAATGCCCAACATGTACATCAATCGAAAGAGAAACTAATGGAGAACATGAATTCAAGAACAAAATGCACAAAAAGTTCATGATACGAGAGAATTCAACAGAAAAAGATTTGCCCTAACATTTGAACTATGCCTCTAAAGGCCTATCAACTAGCCGGGCCAGTTCTTGAGCTTATAAGAAGCTGCAAGAACCTGAAAACAAACTCACATTAAGTCTATAATGGATGAAATTCGTACCTGAAGATTGGAGACTTTGAGGTATTCTTCAGAAAACCAGAGATCGTAGCTTCTTCTTCAACCTTGGAGCTTCACAAATTAAGCAAAATAAATGCTATATAACTGGTTGTCTTGAGAGCAGAGAGATTCAATGTTGAACAGTGCTTGAAGCAACCTTGAGAACTATACTGAAATCTCCTTCAATCAAGTGCCATTGATGATGATGAGGATGAAGTATCGTGTGCTTGGAGAAGAATTTTTGAGAGAGTTGGTAACAGAGTGAGAGAGTCAGAGAGAAAGTGGAGAGAACTTTGAAGTGAAAAATGAGAAATGAAGCTCAGACTGAAATTAGAGGTGAGATTTCTATTTATAATGTGAGTTAACCATGGTTTAGTGAGTCAGTTAAGTGAGTCAATGCTTGGTTAATTGAGTGCACCCTAACTAACTGAGTCAAGTTAGTTAGGGGCGAGTCATTGATGGTTGTGGTGTGGTGTGGGAATGTTCACGACAGTTATGGTGGAATGAAGAGTGAAGCTTGGAATGGTAAGGTTGTTGTGGCAGAAACTTGCTCAACAAGTTGTTCTCTCTATTTTCATGCAAGGCACATGATGTTAAACATTGTGTAGGTGATATGTGCTTGACCAAATGTGGAAATAAAGTTCATGGATTGTTTGATGAATGTCTGAACCAAACTGCTAACTCTGATGTGATTCCTCAGTTGGAAATGGTGAAGTTTGCGCATGGATATCTCTCTCTTCAAGCCATGGACATGAGTGATCTTGGTACCATTTCAAAGTGTGTACATGGTATAACAACTTTGATGTTGAAAAGAAGTGAAAATGAGACTTGCAACATATTGAAGATGAGCTTCAAACATAGGAACTCAAGACTGGCTTAAAATGCTGCAGAATGCGCACATGTGTGGCATGACTTGGTTGTGACCTAGTCAAATTTCAGTTGTACTGACCATACTTTGAGCCATCATAACTCCTTATTCTTTGATCAAATGGCATTTTGTCCAACATGAATAATGAAGAAGACACTACAAGGAATAACTTTGATGTTGAAAAGATTTTCATTTGGAGCTTTTATCATTGAGAAAAATGAGCGAACATTTGGCACACCAACTGTTTGAGGAAATGATGTGCGCGTGACCTGAAAATACTTGGTCATGACATGGTTTTTTGCCCTACTTTCCTCCAACTTTGATCCATCATATCTCCCTCAATTTTTATCCAATGGAGATGTTCTACACATGGATTTGAAGCTTAAAACAAGATCTTTCATTGAGGCAGAGTGGATTTTTCATTTGGTGCTCCAAATTTGAATGGCCTTGGTTCAAATTCTGATGCAAAATGGCCAAAACTTGCTATTTTTAGTAACCCTTCTTCATCCAAAAATGGCAACTTTCCACATCTTGATTTTTTCATGATTCCTTTGGAGTTTCTTGATCAAATTTTGTACATTGGACATATGTAACATGAATTTCATGAATTTGGCCTCAAAAAGTCAAGAGTTGACTTTTTCCTCTGATTATTTGACTTGGCCCCAAATTCCCTGATTTTTTATCTTTCTTCCAATTGAAACACTTCCAAAACCAATTGAGAGGCAATTTTCCATACACATACACTTAAGAACATGTAGAATATCATGACAACAAGCTTTGTCCAAAAAATCAGAGATATCCTGATTTTATTAGAAACCCTAATTTTGACCCTCTCTGGTTAGGAGGAAATTGCACATCTTCCAAATCCAAATTCCTCAGAGTATGTTGTGTATCCTCTTAAAGGATGATGAGAAATGCCACTTGAGAATGATTTTGAATCAATGAGCTATCTCTTTTGAGGGTTTTCCTTCAATTTTTGAACCTCTTGCATAGTGAAAGATGTAGTGCTTCAATCTCCCATTGAATCTCACTTCCTTGAGGTTGTGGATGATTAATTGAGATAGTATGAGACATGAGAGGCCTCTTGGCTTGCTTAGAGCCAACTTGATTGACCTTTTTGTGCTTTGAATGATTCCTTGATTGTCCACCTTCCACCTGATCACATGCCCTGATGGTAAGAAGGATGCCATGCTTCATTTTTCTATGTTAAATGCAATGTAATGTTAATGAGGTGGATATGATATGATAAATGATAATGCCATGTTATGAAGCCAAAAGGGGAGAGCAAATTTTGGGGTATTACACCTATCTTCACCAACTTCTGCCCCACACAACGGTGTCCTGCACTTCCTTCCCTACAACGCCTCATAAGGTGCCATACCAATACTTGCAAGATAACTATTATTATAAGAGAACTCAATCAACGGCAAAAGTTCTATCCAATTTCCTCCACTTTCAAGTACACAAGCTCTCAACATGTCTTCCATGGTTTGTATTGTCCGTTCCGTCTGACCTTCCGTTTGCGGATGATTCGACGTACTCAAACACAACTTCGTTCCCATCGCTTGTTGAAAAGCTATCCAAGATCTCGAAGTAAACTTTGGATCTCTATCCGAAACGATACTAGTGGGAATACCATGCAACCTCACTATTTCCGAAAGGAACAACCTTGCAAGATGACTCGCCTTATAAGTAGTCTTTACGGCCAAGAAATGAGCAGACTTCGTTAATCGATCTACAATTACCCAAATCGAATCATAACCGCCTTGCGTGCGTGGTAATCCCACTGCGAAGTCCATCGAAGTGCAATCCCACTTCCACACCAGAATTTCTAAAGGTTGCAACAAGCCACCCGGTCTTTGGTGTTCAATCTTCACTTGTTGGCATACCACACATTCCGACACATATACCGCAACATCCATTTTCATCCCGGACCACTAATAGTCCCTCTTTAGATCTTGATACATCTTTGAAAAACCCGGATGTATTTTAACTCCAATTCATAATATTTCAAATATTCCATCCACCTCCTTTGACGCATGTTCAATTCCTTCTGATCAAAGAGGTACTTTAAGCTCTTGTGGTCGCTAAACATCTCAAAGCGTACACCATACCAATAGTGACGCCACACCTTCAAGGTAAATACAACGACCGCCAATTCGAAATCATGCGTTGGATAATTCTCTTCATGGACTTTCAACTGTCGTGAAGCATAAGCCACTACATGTCCATCTTGCATTAACACACCTCCTAATCCCATCTTCGATGCATCACAATATACCTCATACGACTTGCTAGGATCAGGAATAACCAAAGCAGGAGCGGTCGTCAATCTCTCCTTCAAACTCATAAAACTTTTCTCATAAGCCGAATCCCATTCATACGAATAATCCTTCCGAGTAAGTCTCGTCATCAGTAACGCCAGTTGAGAAAAGCCTTTAATAAACCTTCTATAACAACCTGCTAATCCGAAGAAGCTTCTAACTTCAGACACATTCTTCGGTCTCTCCCAATTAATCACCGCCTCAACTTTTGATGGATCAACCGCTACACCTCCCGGAGATATGACATGTCCAAGGAAGTTAACCTCCGACATCCAAAACTCACACTTACTTGGCTTGGCAAAAGTTGCCTCTCTTGTAAGATGGATAAAACGATTAGTATAATAATTAGTATAATTTTCTACCTCATAGTCTTCATTAATTTCATTATATAGATGATCAATCTCATCTTGGTTTAATAAGTTTGCTTGATCCATAATATCCTCAAATTCAGTTTGCGTTAATGACCTCATTGGAAAAATATTTCGTACTTTCTGGTTTAGTTATCAGTATTTCGTTTTCAGAGGTTTCTTACTTAAAATAACGATAAACAGTAAACTAAGAAGGTTAATGGGCCTTACCACGCTTCTTGAACAATTAATTGAGCTTGCCGTCCTTCAACGCCTCAACAACGCCTTCCTGGCTTCAACGGCGGACAAAATGGACCTCGGGCTCCGATCGTTCTTTAAAGCATAGAAAATACCCAGCCTCCTGAGTTGTTTACTAAATCCTTATTTTAACTAAGTAAACATGAGGAAATATGATACTAAAACTCAGATTTCAGAAACTTGGAATTTTATTTAGAACATGGTTGTTTTATACATACAAAGATTTATTTTTTGAAAGCTCGTGAGTACAAATGTTACATAATCGAGCTTTTATAGGCACACAAAAGGTAAACTTAACTATAGTTACAATATTATCTAACTAGAGTTTACATAAAGTCTACATTATTGGTGGGGTAGATCTTATCTCTAGGGAATCTTATCTTTTTCCTTTCTTTTTTAGGCAAAAATACGTGTCGGCCATAACTTTCTCTTGTCATATCTACTTTTCACTATTCTTGTCTTTTATCAATTTTCTTTGCAATAATGACACTTGTGGTCTCCACTGCTTTTAACTATCCGACAAAACTCCTGGTGTGTCTCCAGCTGTCCTTGGAAATTATTGCGCTCAATCTTCTGAGTAAATATCTGCAGAGTCCTCAAAATTCCTGGTTGCTGATCTTTGTCTTTCTTGCAAATAACAATTGCTTTATCACTCATTGAATAGCTCCAAAACGTGGCTTGATCATAGGTCTGCTTCATCATCATAAGGATTACATGGAATCCCAAGGCTCTTCTTCTAGTTATTCATGACTTGTCAACTATTGGCTTCTCTTCTTTGTTAATTACTTGTTGAGACTGTATTGTTTCATCATTGAGTGTTCCGATCTTGACAAAATAGACTGCTTCTCCTTCTTCATCAGGGCTAGCTGTATATATTTTTACAAATATAGTCTTCTGAGGATTTACTCCTCTAATATATCCTCGAATACCGTTTAAAATTGAATCTGGGAAATATTTTAACTTGGATAAATCGTAGCTTGGATCAATATAAATAGAGTCAATAAATCCAAATCTTAAGAGATCATTAAGAAGACTAGTATCTTCCCAATCATCTAAGATTATTAGGATTCTTGGATATATTCCTTTATATTCAATAATATAACTTTCAATTTCTCTTGGATTTCCTGCATACATAAATTCAACCATTTTTTGATAAATTGTAATAAATTTATCAACTGGTTCCTTGGAGGGGGAATTAATTAACTTGTCTTTAAACGTAGAATTTATAAATCTCAATTTTTTAGGAGTATCTTTTCCTTTTCCCAAAAAACTGGATGAACTTGGCATGTCTCTTGGCGAATCTGTATAGGTTTTAATGTCAAGAGTCCGAAGAATCTCTTGCTTGATTGTAATCATATATTTGGAAAATATTTCCAACTTGTTGTCAATCTTGACCATATGATCATCAATTTCAGAGGCCATATTGAAAAATTCCTTTTCAATTTCCTCGAGCTTGGATGTTATAACCTTGGTTTTATCTTCTTGGAGTGGATTATCCATTGGGTCTCGACAAATAATCTGCAAAACAATTGTCAGTTCTTTTTATATATATAATTTTAAACGTAAATGGACTAATCCTCATTTGCCATCTAATCCTTCTTCTATTAACAATATTGTCTTTAATTTTATTTTCGAGAAAAGCTTTAACTTGTGTATTATCCGTTTTAATAATAAATTCCTTTTTAGCTAACCAAATTTTAAAAGATTCAATAGCTCTAATAACCGCTAAGACTTCTTTTTCATTTATATCATAATTCAATTCAGCACCTCTAAATGTTCCTGAAGTGTATCTAAGAATTAAATCATCTCCTTGGCGTCGTAAAACTGCTCCCCAAAATTTATCAGAGGCATCAGTTTCAATATATAAATTATCCTCCTCTTTTGGTAGGGGAAGTCTCTCTAAATGTTTTACTTTTTCCTTTATAATTTTCACCCAATTAGTATCATCTTCATTCCATTCAAATTTTTGATCTTTTCGGATCTTGGCCTGCAATCTACTTTTTAATTTAGCACAATCTCTAATAAATTGTGAAGCATAATTAATATGTCCCAAAAAGGATTGAACTTGTTTAATATTATCTAATTTATCGGGAAATTCTAGAATTTTTTCAGATATATGGGGTTGTAATTCTATAATTCCTTTATCAATTATTAGTCCTAGATAACTAATCTTCTCTTTAGCTAATTCAGCTTTCTTTTTACTTAATACTAATCCATTTTCGTATGCTCTTGTGGCGAAAATAAATAAATGTTTATTATGATCACTAATATTTTGACTAAAAACTAAGATGTCATCAATATATATGATTATAAAAGAATAACAATCTTTATAGATTTTATCTAATCTTTCTTGAAATATTCCTGGACTTGTCTTTAATCCCATAGGTAGAACATTCCATTCATATCTTCCTTGGGGTGTACTAAAAGCTGTGCAATTTTTACTACCTTCCTCTAATAATATCTGATAAAATCCTGATTTTAGATCAAATTTCGAAAATATCTTTCCATCTTTAATCTTTTCATAAATTATATCTTTTCTTGGTAATGGATAAGGGTAATCTTTTACAATCTTATTTAGGGGTTTGTAATTTATTACCATTCTTGGTTCTCCTCTTTTTATTTCATTATGGTTTCTAACCAAAAAGCTTGCAGAATTATAATTACTATTAGTGTTTCGAATTAAATTATATTTCAAATGTTTTTGTATAATATTTTCATAATCTTTTTCGTCTTCTTTAGTATATAACATTGGTTTTTCACATATAGGTTTTTCAGTTAATAGTTCAATAGTAGCATAATATTGTTTTCTTCTAGAAAATGCTTGTGGGTCTTCCGAATAACATTTTTCTAATAAATCTACAATTTTTTGTTTAATATGAAATTGGTCTTGATTTTTATTTTGATTTTGATTTAAATAAATTGGTAATAATTCACCACGCTGGTTGTGCGTATAGGTATGTCTATAAGGTTGACATAAAAGTTTCTCTGAGAATTGAGTTCCACATGGGCTTGTAAAGTATACTTTCATTGTATCCAATGTGAATGGCACATTTCTATTTATAAAATCTTGTCCTAATAAGAAATCATAAACTATATTAGGATAATAATATATTTTATCAAATCTTACTTTTAAGTTTCCAATAGTAATCCATAAATTCTCATATCCTTGATTAAATATTGTTTCATTGTTATGTATATCTCTTCCTATAATCTTATCTATTTGTTTTATATTACCAAATTGATGACTTGTAAGACTAAAACCTGATCCCGAATCGATTAGAGCATGATATATTTTCCTTTCGTATATTACTTGGATTATAATAGAATTTTGTCTTTTAGTGATCTTTTTACACTCTACTAATTTCGATTGTCTTTCCATTATAACATAATTCTATATATGTATCTTTTATTGTATAATCTTCAAAGCTACTTAAAAAGTCCATTCCTAGTAGAAATTCTGTACTTACGCTATCTTCCACTTCTATATTTATAGGGATTTCAAATTCTTTAATTAATATTATAATCTCTGCTTTATGAGTAACATGATGTTTATTATTGTAATAATCTAGATAATAATATTTATTTTCTAATTCTCTTATAGGTATTCCAATTCCTTGTATCAAATCTATAGTAATATGACTAGTTCCTGCTCCTGTATCTATTAAGCATTTTATAGGATTTCTTCCTAATTTAATACCTACATTAATAAAATATTGTGTACTACCCCTTCCATTTTTCTCGGTTAAGTCTAGGCTTTTTCTACCAACTTCTAGATTTTTTGACTTGAGACCCTTTTGTTCAAACTTTGTTTTTCGAATAATAGCTTGATTTTTATTTCCTATTATTTCTCCTGATTTTTCTATGATATTAGATATTTCATCGGTTCTAATTTCTTCTATGTATGTCAATTCTTCTGGCCTTATTCTTCTAGGAGGTATCCATTCTACTACTCCATCAAATATCTCTTTGAATTTTATCTTTTCAGGTTTAAATCTCATGGTATGGTGACTTGGGCTTATTCCAAAAATTGTTCTATATGTAATTGAATAACAATGACTTCCTTGAGGCATTTCAAAATTTTCTAATTTATGATATAAGACTAATGATTTATCCAAATTCTTATCATTTATTGAGACCCTAAAATTTGGTTCATATTCAAAGATTATCTTTCCAAAATATAAATTTCCCATTACGGCTCCAAATAGTGCATCTTGTACATTATGCCTAATTCTTTCATCAATTAAATACATAGCTATAGGTGAGTCTAACTTTTCTTGAAAATATCCTTTTATCATAACTTGAACTTTAATTAAATCAATTACCTTCATCTTATCTTTCTTAGTTTTGTCCATATTTCTTAATATTGAATCGACTATTTCTCTTGTAATTAATGGAATCCTTCCTTTTTTCTTAGCTATTCCTATCTCTACACTAGACTCATGAATTTTTGTATTCTCACGGTTTGTCCTATATACTTTCCAAATTTTTCTAGTAGACTTTTTGTTGGTTATATATCTAAGTCTAATCTTTTAATTTCTTCTAATTTTTCATATTCTCTAATATTTGAAAATTCTATAGATTGATCAATAATTTCTTCTTCCTCCCTATTCATCATCACTTGATTCCTCAGAGTTTATACTAGCATCATATAGGCTATAATCTGACTCTATTTCTGATTCTATTGGTTCAAAACCGTAGTCATAGATTTCATCTAGTATTTTTATATTTTGTTTATTCCTCTTTGGACATTGGTTAGCATAATGCCCTTCTTGTTTACAAATAAAACAAGTACATGTCTTGGGTTTTCTTGAATAGTTATTAGGTTTATTTATACTATTTCTATCTTTATTATAGTTATTATAACTATTTTTAATTCTATCAAACCTTCTTTTTCTAAAATATCGATTCTTATTATTATTTTTGTAATAAGTTTTCTTAAATTTCCATTCTTTCTTTTCTTATAAGGTTTATCATAGCATCCGTATTGTCCTACTTCATTATTATTTATACAACATAGCTGTCGTTTTTGATATTTATAAATTTTGTTTTGATTGTTTGCTTCTAAACAGTAATCAGTTATCTTTTGCTTAGCAAACCATATTCTAGCTCCTAGTGTTGGGGTTTGATTTTCCTTATCTAATTCCTTTAGCTTTGCTGAGAAATCTCTTATTATTCTCGATCTAAATGGTTCTGGTAGCTTTTCATAATACATTCTACCATAAAATTCATATTCTGGTGACGAGTCTTTAAATCTAGCTTTATAAAACCAGTCGGTGTATTCACAAGTATATTGGTCAAAATAGCACATATGGCATATACTGATATTCATCATACCTCTAGTAGCATTTTCTCTGTCTATTGCCCATAGATTTTTTATATCTGAATAATATCCTAAGAATTCTCCCCTAATAAGTTTTTCAAGATTACTAAGAAATTTTATAATAGTGTCTGACTCATTTTTCAATGTATTATATGTTTCTCTTAAACTCTCAATGAATCTTTCTACACTTCCTCTCATGGTTCTTCTTAAGAACTCAATTCCTTGGTCTTTGGTCATTCCTTCTTTATTTATTACCGCTCCATTTTCTTTTATCCACATAGTAAGCATCTTTTCTCTATCTTCAACACAATCTAGATCTAGGTAAATTCCAGTTGGGTTTAACGCTTGAGGTTCTTTGTCATATGGAACATATTTCATAGGGATATAATTATTTGGTTTTCTTATATTATAGTATTGTCTTCTATCAATATATTTCCTAGTTGGGGCTTCCTGTTCTTCCTCATTTATTCTCCAATGATTATCGGGCATGTTACTAGCTGAACTTGAAGCTTGTCCTGGATTTACTACTACTGGTGTACTTGGGGTTTTTGTATTCGGCTTAATGTCTACACAAATATTTTTATCATCTTCGCCTATTTCTAAAGTTTTCAATTTATCTATTAATTCATTTTCATAATCACTGTCATTTTCCATTTCTAGATATTGATCAATATTTACTTTCATATTTGCTTCTCTAGAACCCTCTTCATTACTTGAGCTACTATCTATTTCTATTTCAGGATTTAACTCTTTAATCTCACTTCCGTATAATCCTAAAATTGTGGGTGACATCTGATCTTTGTTTTCTAATAACTTATCAATAATAGATTTTTGTTTTTCTATATTAGGTTTAGGTGGTCTACCTATAATATCTTGAATAAATTTCTTTTCTAATTCGCTGTCTAGTAAAATATTATTAATTTCTAACCGTTTCTTTATTATTTCTAACTGATCATTTAAAAATTCTAGCTTTTCATTGTTAATTAATTTTAGGAAGTTTTGCTTAGTTTTATCTTGCTCTAAGTTTTCGATCTCACTTCGCAACATCTTTATTTTATCCATATTATACCTTCTGTAACATAGTATAGATCTGTTCCCATATTTCTTTTTTGGATTCATCAGTTTCTCTATCCATACGTTTCATGATACTTGTTTCAATTTGAGTTTTATAATGTATTAAACAAATTTCTAGTTGTGAAGCATAATTAATATGTCCCAAAAAGGAGTGAACTTGTTTAATATTATCTAATTTATCGGGAAATTCTAGAATTTTTTCAGATATATGGGGTTGTAATTCTATAATTCCTTTATCAATTATTAGTCCTAGATAACTAATCTTCTCTTTAGCTAATTCAGCTTTCTTTTTACTTAATACTAATCCATTTTCGTATGCTCTTGTGGCGAAAATAAATAAATGTTTATTATGATCACTAATATTTTGACTAAAAACTAAGATGTCATCAATATATATGATTATAAAAGAATAACAATCTTTATAGATTTTATCTAATCTTTCTTGAAATATTCCTGGACTTGTCTTTAATCCCATAGGTAGAACATTCCATTCATATCTTCCTTGGGGTGTACTAAAAGCTGTGCAATTTTTACTACCTTCCTCTAATAATATCTAATAAAATCCTGATTTTAGATCAAATTTTGAAAATATCTTTCCATCTTTAATCTTTTCATAAATCATATCTTTTCTTGGTAATGGATAAGGGTAATCTTTTACAATCTTATTTAGGGGTTTGTAATTTATTACCATTCTTGGTTCTCCTCTTTTTATTTCATTATGGTTTCTAACCAAAAAGCTTGCAGAATTATAATTACTCTTAGTGTTTCGAATTAAATTATATTTCAAATGTTTTTGTATAATATTTTCATAATCTTTTTCGTCTTCTTTAGTATATAACATTGGTTTTTCACATATAGGTTTTTCAGTTAATAGTTCAATAGTAGCATAATATTGTTTTCTTCTAGAAAATGCTTGTGGGTCTTCCGAATAACATTTTTCTAATAAATCTACAATTTTTTGTTTAATATGAAATTGGTCTTGATTTTTATTTTGATTTTGATTTAAATAAATTGGTAATAATTCACCACGCTGGTTGTGCGTATAGGTATGTCTATAAGGTTGACATAAAAGTTTCTCTGAGAATTGAGTTCCACATGGGCTTGTAAAGTATACTTTCATTGTATCCAATGTGAATGGCACATTTCTATTTATAAAATCTTGTCCTAATAAGAAATCATAAACTATATTAGGATAATAATATATTTTATCAAATCTTACTTTTAAGTTTCCAATAGTAATCCATAAATTCTCATATCCTTGATTAAATATTGTTTCATTGTTATGTATATCTCTTCCTATAATCTTATCTATTTGTTTTATATTACCAAATTGATGACATGTAAGACTAAAACCTGATCCCGAATCGATTAGAGCATGATATATTTTCCTTTCGTATATTACTTGGATTATAATAGAATTTTGTCTTTTAGTGATCTTTTTACACTCTACTAATTTCGATTGTCTTTCCATTATAACATAATTCTATATATGTATCTTTTATTGTATAATCTTCAAAACTACTTAAAAAGTCCATTCCTAGTAGAAATTCTGTACTTACGCTATCTTCCACTTCTATATTTATAGGGATTTCAAATTCTTTAATTAATATTATAATCTCTGCTTTATGAGTAACATGATGTTTATTATTGTAATAATCTAGATAATAATATTTATTTTCTAATTCTCTTATAGGTATTCCAATTCCTTGTATCAAATCTATAGTAATATGACTAGTTCCTGCTCCTGTATCTATTAAGCATTTTATAGGATTTCTTCCTAATTTAATACCTACATTAATAAAATATTGTGTACTACCCCTTCCATTTTTCTCGGTTAAGTCTAGGCTTTTTCTACCAACTTCTAGATTTTTTGACTTGAGACCCTTTTGTTCAAACTTTGTTTTTCGAATAATAGCTTGATTTTTATTTCCTATTATTTCTCCTGATTTTTCTATGATATTGGATATTTCATCGGTTCTAATTTCTTCTATGTATGTCAATTCTTCAGGCCTTATTCTTCTAGGAGGTATCCATTCTACTACTCCATCAAATATCTCTTTGAATTTTATCTTTTCAGGTTTAAATCTCATGGTATGGTGACTTGGGCTTATTCCAAAAATTGTTCTATATGTAATTGAATAACAATGACTTCCTTGAGGCATTTCAAAATTTTCTAATTTATGATATAAGACTAATGATTTATCCAAATTCTTATCATTTATTGAGACACTAAAATTTGGTTCATATTCAAAGATTATCTTTCCAAAATATAAATTTCCCATTACGGCTCCAAATAGTGCATCTTGTACATTATGCCTAATTCTTTCATCAATTAAATACATAGCTATAGGTGAGTCTAACTTTTCTTGAAAATATCCTTTTATCATAACTTGAACTTTAATTAAATCAATTACCTTCATCTTATCTTTCTTAGTTTTGTCCATATTTCTTAATATTGAATCGACTATTTCTCTTGTAATTAATGGAATCCTTCCTTTTTTCTTAACTATTCCTATCTCTACACTAGACTCATGAATTTTTTGTATTCTCACGGTTTGTCCTATATACTTTCCAAATTTTTCTAGTAGACTTTTTGTTGGTTCTATATCTAAGTCTGATCTTTTAATTTCTTCTAATTTTTCATATTCTCTAATATTTGAAAATTCTATAGATTGATCAGTAATTTCTTCTTCCTCCCTATTCATCATCACTTGATTCCTCAGAGTTTATACTAGCATCATATAGGCTATAATCTGACTCTATTTCTGATTCTATTGGTTCAAAACCGTAGTCATAGATTTCATCTAGTATTTTTATATTTTGTTTATTCCTCTTTGGACATTGGTTAGCATAATGCCCTTCTTGTTTACAAATAAAACAAGTACATGTCTTGGGTTTTCTTGAATAGTTATTAGGTTTATTTATACTATTTCTATCTTTATTATAGTTATTATAACTATTTTTAATTCTATCAAACCTTCTTTTTCTAAAATATCGATTCTTATTATTATTTTTGTAATAAGTTTTCTTAAATTTCCATTTCTTTCTTTTCTTATAAGGTTTATCATAGCATCCGTATTGTCCTACTTCATTATTATTTATACAACATAGCTGTCGTTTTTGATATTTATAAATTTTGTTTTGATTGTTTGCTTCTAAACAGTAATTAGTTATCTTTTGCTTAGCAAACCATATTCTAGCTCCTAGTGTTGGGGTTTGATTTTCCTTATCTAATTCCTTTAGCTTTGCTGAGAAATCTCTTATTATTCTCGATCTAAATGGTTCCGGTAGCTTTTCATAATACATTCTACCATAAAATTCATATTCTGGTGACGAGTCTTTAAATCTAGCTTTATAAAACCAGTCGGTGTATTCACAAGTATATTGGTCAAAATAGCACATATGGCATATACTGATATTCATCATACCTCTAGTAGCATTTTCTCTGTCTATTGCCCATAGATTTTTTATATCTGAATAATATCCTAAGAATTCTCCCCTAATAAGTTTTTCAAGATTACTAAGAAATTTTATAATAGTGTCTGACTCATTTTTCAATGTATTATATGTTTCTCTTAAACTCTCAATGAATCTTTCTACACTTCCTCTCATGGTTCTTCTTAAGAACTCAATTCCTTGGTCTTTGGTCATTCCTTCTTTATTTATTACCGCTCCATTTTCTTTTATCCACATAGTAAGCATCTTTTCTCTATCTTCAACACAATCTAGATCTAGGTAAATTCCAGTTGGGTTTAACGCTTGAGGTTCTTTGTCATATGGAACATATTTCATAGGGATATAATTATTTGGTTTTCTTATATTATAGTATTGTCTTCTATCAATATATTTCCTAGTTGGGGCTTCCTGTTCTTCCTCATTTATTCTCCAATGATTATCGGGCATGTTACTAGCTGAACTTGAAGCTTGTCCTGGATTTACTACTACTGGTGTACTTGGGGTTTTTGTATTCGGCTTAATGTCTACACAAATATTTTTATCATCTTCGCCTATTTCTAAAGTTTTCAATTTATCTATTAATTCATTTTCATAATCACTGTCATTTTCCATTTCTAGATATTGATCAATATTTACTTTCATATTTGCTTCTCTAGACCCCTCTTCATTACTTGAGCTACTATCTATTTCTATTTCAGGATTTAACTCTTTAATCTCACTTCCGTATAATCCTAAAATTGTGGGTGACATCTGATCTTTGTTTTCTAATAACTTATCAATAATAGATTTTTGTTTTTCTATATTAGGTTTAGGTGGTCTACCTATAATATCTTGAATAAATTTCTTTTCTAATTCGCTGTCTAGTAAAATATTAGTAATTTCTAACTGTTTCTTTATTATTTCTAACTGATCATTTAAAAATTCTAGCTTTTCATTGTTAATTAATTTTAGGAAGTTTTGCTTAGTTTTATGTTGCTCTAGGTTTTCGATCTCACTTCGCAACATCTTTATTTTATCCATATTATACCTTCTGTAACATAGTATAGATCTGTTCCCATATTTCTTTTTTGGATTCATCAGTTTCTCTATCCATACGTTTCATGATACTTGTTTCAATTTGAGTTTTATAATGTATTAAACAAATTTCTAGTTGTAATATACCTTCAGAGGTAAAGTCATAAATATCTTTTCCTTCTGTGGTTATAATTGGTAAGTTTATTCCTTGTAACCTATCATAACAATTGGAATTAGAACTACTAGCTTGGTTTTCAATATCTTGTATATTTTTCTGAATCTTATCTTGCTCTGATACCAATAATGACCTGTCGGGTGGTTCTTCTTTTAATTCATTTTTTAATCTACATGGACAGGGACATCCGCATCTAAGTTTTAAACATTGATGGGTTGAACAATAACCACATCCTAGGCATCCATTATTTTTAATTTTGGATTGTTCTTTTCTAACTATTAATCTTTCTAATGCCTCCATTAGATCCCTTGTTCGTTCTTGAATGAAGTCAAAATCTAGATGCAAATATGTTATCATATTTATAATTTCATCATAATTATCAAAGGTTCTATAATAATTAGTATAATTTTCTACCTCATAGTCTTCATTAATTTCATTATATAGATGATCAATCTCATCTTGGTTTAATAAGTTTGCTTGATCCATAATATCCTCAAATTCAGTTTGCGTTAATGAACTCATTGGAAAAATATTTCCTACTTTCTGGTTTAGTTATCAGTATTTCGTTTTCAGAGGTTTCTTACTTAAAATAACGATAAACAGTAAACTAAGAAGGTTAATGGGCCTTACCACGCTTCTTGAACAATTAATTGAGCTTGCCGTCCTTCAACGCCTCAACAACGCCTTCCTGGCTTCAACGGCGGACAAAATGGACCTCGGGCTCCGATCGTTCTTTAAAGCATAGAAAATACCCAGCCTCCTGAGTTGTTTACTAAATCCTTATTTTAACTAAGTAAACATGAGGACATATGATACTAAAACTCAGATTTCAGAAACTTGGAATTTTATTTAGAACATGGTTGTTTTATACATACAAAGATTTATTTTTTGAAAGCTCGTGAGTACAAATGTTACATAATCGAGCTTTTATAGGCACACAAAAGGTAAACTTAACTATAGTTACAATATTATCTAACTAGAGTTTACATAAACTAACATGTCTTCCATTTATATTTGCAAAGGTTTATTTTTCATTTTTCTCTCTATATTGAGCCTCATATTTTTTATTTATTATGATCTAGTTTAGATACATTTGCTATTAATTAACTTAAAGAATACTCCAAGAGCCTGATTGAAACATTAATAAGCTTTAGTATTGACCATGAAGATGTTTTTTTTAATAAGCTAATAGTATATTAATCAAAGGTACTAGGGGTACCTTAACTCAACAATACAACCAAACAATCTCTTAAGTTAAACCATCCTTTATAAAAAAATCAAGCGGATGCATATGCCATTCATAAAAATTATAAAACATATGTTCCTTAGATAAAATTAAAATCCACCACCACGAATAATATTTAATACGCGTGAAAACCAAATCTGGATCAACAATCTCATCTTTGAAGATAATATTGTTTTTACCCCTCCACACATTCCAACAAACCACGAACCACAAATTACAAACTACAAAGTTGGAAATTCTACCTCTAAAACCTACTATCCAGGATAATAAATGTTTGGAAATCACACTTTCATGAACATCCTCAATATCCAACCAAACGTAAATCTTACGCCAAACCGCTAAAATTTTTGGACAATAGATGAATAAGTGACTTACCTAGCTCCTCCAAGTGATGGAAACAAAAAACACATACAATATCGTTCGAATTTGTCAAGATTCCATGACTAAGTAGATTACCCCTCGTAGCCATTATATCGTGCAACAATCTCCAACCAAACAATTTCGCCTTCGACGGAATGAGAGCTCTTCAAGTGAAATGCAATGCTACCATCAAAATATCATTTTTCTGTATGACTCTAGTTGCTGTAGATTGTAGTTTGGAATAGAAAAATTTGACAGAAAACAGATTAAATGCACCTATAAGCCACATGACAGTATCCACATCATTTAAACCCTAAATCCTAAACCCTAAACTGTTGGTTGCGGAATAGGGCAAGCAAGCAAAAAGATTTGGAAGTATTTTTCCGGGAATTTATCGTGTCCACAGAGATCGGTGTTACTGAACTGCCGTTCGACAATCTCTAAGTTTATGAGTTTAGGTTTAAATGGTTTAAAGCGTAAATGCGGAAAAGTAAATAAAAACATAAAAACAATTCATTCTTCGAAGAGAAAAGACGTATCAAGCATGTATATATTCTACTCGTCGCAAACATAAATTTACCGACCAATTATACTCCACCTGCAATACTCCTCAATATCACCCGGTATCGCTCACAATAGTGTTCATCTCTGACACACCGAGCTGAGAAACAACCGTATCACTCTCTTCGTCACTCTCGCGCACGAAGCCTCAAAATACGGAAGGCATTTAAGTTCCGACACCCATACGGATTGTTAGCTCTAAATCTATCTCTAGCATCCAGAAACTAACAGATAATCATCCCTAATCAAGATTTGCGATGTTTATTTCTAACACAACCCAAACCTCGCGCATAAAGCAAATCAGAAACATTCATCGATAAAGATTTGTAAAGCAAATTAAATATAACACCATGATCAACAAATATACATGAGATCTAAGTATAAACATATACAAACCCAACAAAGAAGAAATACATGAAGAAAATCAGAAATGAACCAAACACTTCACGGATTGTCAGAGCCGATCAATGAGAAATCCACCCCGGATCATCCAAATGCAAGCTTCCATGATGTTTTCTAAGCTAATCTACAAGAAAAATGAAGTTTGATGGAGTTGGGAGCAAAAAATACCCAAAACCATCCCTAAAAATGTGTTTTTTACCCATATTTATTGTTGTCATCATCGCAGACCGCGCTCAGCTCGCTATGGGCGCTCAGCGCGCTCTTTTTAAAGTTAAACCGCCTTACAAGCACGCTCAACGCGCTCCAAGCGCGCTCAGCGCGCAACCTGCTGTTTTGAAAAATGTTTCAGCCATAACTTGATAACCGTAACTCCGTTTTTCGCCCGGTTCGAAGCGTTGGAAAGCTTATTCAATTTCCTATCTAACAATGAATAAAAATCAACCAAATTGGTGATTTATATTATCCTAATTTTGAGCCTTATTCGTTGATGAGTTGCTTAAAATCGTGCGTTTGAAGCCATGTCTTCGACACTTTATTGCTCATGCTCCAAATACACCTCAATACCTACAAAATGAGTAGAAAACTGTCAAACGGTACACAAATACACTAAAACTTGATTATACACTAAATATACACATTTACATACAAAGTGGGGTTTTTTCGAACGATATTTAACAAAAGTATAGATAAGTGCAACAAAACTTATATACAAAAATAGGTACATTTTGCACTTATCATAAACCCTAAACCTTAAAGCCATTATCCATTGCCCTATCTATCGCAGACTCATCCTCAATCTGATTGAGCTTTTGAATCCCATCCTCTATGCTCAAATCCAACCAGCCAAAAGTATTAATATTCCAATTTCTCAGGTCCACTTTGAGTGCTTGGAGCTTTTTGGAGAGAATAAAACTCGCAGAACCATAGAAATGGTAGGACTCCAGCAGGAATGGATCGATTGCAGTCAACTTTTAGAAGTTTTATCCCCGAAGAAAAACAAGAAGGATGAATGGAATTGGGCTACATGTGATTCATTGGCTTTCTCGGTGAGTTCATTTTACTCCATCTTGAATACTAATTCTGTTAATCATGGGATTGAGCTGGAAAACAAGAATTTGCTGCAACTAATGTGGAAATTTTGTTTTCTGATTGTGTGTTTAATGATAACGACATTGTTAACGAGATCAAAGTTTCTTCTAGAAATTGGTTGATATTAGGTAGGAAAGTTAGGATTCCTTGTTGCCTTTACGAGTGGTACAAATTTCCGCTCGACTTCTTGTAATTTTTGGTTTGGAGATTTCCTTAATCTCATTTATTGAATTGCCTATAAAAAAAAGATAGAAGAAACATCCTGCACCACCTCAATGAGAACCTGAAACTCATCAAACAAGCTTGAAGAGGGAATAGGCTGTTGAAAATTCCAAATCCATGACCAAACCGAACAATTCCATACTCTCATATCTGCAACCAAACTCTGCGTCGTAGATACATACGAGAATAAACCCGATAACATGTTTTTCAGAGTGTCGCTGCCCACCCATCTAGCCGTCCAGAACGAAATTAATGCTCCATCCCCTAATATAATTGCAATACATTCACCAAAAGACACCGGTTAAATACTAGAATTGATTCTCTTTAAATCCTTCCACCATTGAGAATCATGATTGTTAGGTTCATAAGCCTCCATAGATAAAATTAGTTTTGAATAGTCACCATACTTTTTCAAGCAACACCTCGCACCAAATAGCATCCGGTTCGTTAAGGAGACGCCAAAACCATTTTGCCACCAATGCCCAATTAAATAATCGCAAGTCCTTCACACCTAAACCTCCCTCCTCCTTTGATTTATAAATAGATTCCCACTATACACAAGCCATTTTTTTCTTCTCGTCCGACCCTTGCCACAAGAAGTTGTTTTTTGCATTGACTTGAAGTCTTTGTTACTGTTTTAGCTGCTCTCATTGTTTTGATTTTGGAGATTTTTTTTAGTGAAAAATTAGAATTTTCTTTGTACATCTTTGTAAAAAATGCTTGGTAACTGTGATAATTGAATATGAATAATAACTAAAGATCAATTTATGGGCATGTTTTACCTTTAAATATATATATATATATATATATATATATAAAATGATTTTTAAAATATTACAGCCAGTTTGTTAAATTCATTTTTCCAAATTGAAAAGTTAATTTTGAAATTCTATAATATAAACATGGATTAAATATGTCAGGGGTCCTCATGAATATGTCAACATTAAATTTTAGTCCGTTTAAAATTTTTCTTCAAACAATGGTGCTAACAAACCTTTTCGTTTCTGAAAATGGTCTCTCCCGTTAGTTTTCACTAACGGAGGCTTATTTGGCATACCATGTGGAAATTTTTGATGATGTGGCATACATGTGGCAATACTAACGAGGAAAAAAATACAAACATAGATGTCACGTGTCAATTGTTTCCATTTTATATTTTTTTATATAAAATCATACTTAAACCTAGAAATGGTAGCTAATCTATAGCTAATTCCTAGCTAATGATCTATTCCTTTTATTTTGAATCATTCATGTACTTTGTGTGACAGATTACAAAGAGGGAAGCTAAGAGAAACTGGAAGAGCTGGAAATGGAGGTCTTCAAAGATGCATTCTCACTTTATCACCATGGTTTCTCCATAACCATCACTCTCTTTATTCATGTTCTTCCATGATGCACATCACTACACAAACTCCATTAACACATATTTAGCAAACATAAACTTTCTAGCACCTATAACTAAACAAAATACTTTGGTTCAATTGAGTGCATGAAATTGAACCCGAATGAAATTCACAAGGATGAGTTAGTAATAATATTTTTTAAATAAATTAAATGTCTAACTATATAAAATATAAATATTAAATAAATATTTTTACATATTATACAATTCACTTCAGAAAGTTGTGGATATTCGCCCCAGAGTGCAACTGGAAGACAAAGTATGTTGCTTGACCATGTTTCGTTTATGGAACACATGTTACAATTTGCAATGTTTTGATTTCGACTTATTTGAAATGTAAGGTTCTTAATGATGCTAAGGCAGTTTTTCAGGCCATGAGTAAATCATAATGTAGTGTCTTGGACGACAATGATTTCTATTAATGAAGAGAATGTGGTGTCTTACTTTTATAGGATTATTGCATGGTATAACAAGAATATGCTGATAGAAAGTCTAATAGTTTATGGGTTAGGCATAAAAAGTTGTTTTTCATCAGAATAAAATGTCTCCAATTAGCTACAATTGTAACTACCAATTAGCTACAAAATTTTATGAATTCAAGTATGGTGTTGATCTTTGCCATGTGGCATGCCACGTCAACATTTTTTGCCATGCTGACACTGCCACGTGTATGTTCAGTCATAAAAAATTTTCCACGTGGCATGCCCTGTCAGCTTCTGTTAACGGCCGTTGACATGAGGGAACAAAAGTGTAGACGAAAAATATTAGGAGAACCATTCTTTGAAAAAAAAATTTTAAGGGAGTAAAAGTGAAAATTGCCATATTTATGAAGACCAAAAACATATTTAACCCTATAAACATAATCGAACTATTTATTCAAAAAATCTCAAGTACTATTTTAATTACACTTTGAAACAAAGTTTATATATGGAGTAATATCACTCACTAAACTAGTTTTTTAAAAATGAGTTAGTTCTAATATTATTAATAATGTTTATTTTAACTGTATAATAATAATAAGGGTTAAATAATTTTGTAATTCTCATAAATATCTCAAATTTCGTCTTTAATCCCTATAAATATTTCCTTTAAATAATAGTCCTCATAAAATTTTTCATCCACACTTTTGGTCCCTAATACTAAAACTGTCGCTAAAACTATCGCTAATTCAATCCCTAAATAATAAATCATCGCTAAAATCGTCACTGATTTTGTCGCTAAGCTATAAAAAACGTCGATAAGTTACAAAAGAGACCAAAAGTGTGGATGAAAAATTTTATGGGGACCATTTTTTGAAGAAAATATTTTGAAGGACTAAAAATGAAATTTAAAATATTTAGCAGGAGTACAAACATATTTAACCCTAATAATAATAATAAATAGTTTTGTTATAACGAGAATAACTTGTTGAGAATTTTATTTCAATATAAAATTATTAATAATTTTACAATAAAAAATTAAAATATAACTATTTCTTATTTATAGATTGGGGTGAAAATAGGTCAGACCGAAAACAGGGGCCTACGACTTAGCCTACACAGATCCAGGTCAGATCAAACTTTTTTTTAAATAGAAAATGCCGAGACTTTTTTATAAGCCTATTTAGTTAAAAAGGCAATGCCTCAAACCATGAAAAAACTTTTTAAGCCTAACAGACCAACCTATATAAAAAAATATGATTAATGTTTTTTATTATCATTATGCTATGTTTTGTACTTTGCATTAAAATAAATAAATAAAAATTGAGTATCTTTGATAACTTATGAAAATAAGATGAAAACACCTTATGAACAATGTTATAAGTTATTTTCATAAATTATATTAAATAAACAGTCTAACAAAACTTATGTAATAGGTATGTTAAAATAGAATTTTTTTACCCAAATACCCCTATTTTTCAGTAAAATTCCCAAAATACCCTACGTTTCAAAAAAAATCCCAAAGTACCCCAGTTAGGGTTTGGGATTCCACATTGTCGCCAAATCAATTGGCGACCCTTCTTTAGGGCATCCAAGCTGTCGCCAATTGAACTAGAGACTGCATATTAAGCAGCCAATTCAATTGGCGACCTCGTGTAAAAAATTACAAGGAAGTCGCCAATTGATGTCGAGACTCCCTAGAAACTGATCTTTTTCCTTTTACACTAGGTCGCCAATTGAATTGGCGACTTGATAAGCAGTCTCCAGTTCAATTGACGACAGTGTGCAATCCCAAACCCTAACTAGGGTACTTTGGGAATTTTTCTGAAACGTGGGGTATTTTGGGAGTTTTGCTGAAAAATAGGGGTATTTGGGCAAAAATTCCAGTTAAAATAAGTAAATCTAAACAAACTTTTTGTCTCATTGGTTTTTTGGTTTATTAGTCTATTTAAACATTATTTTAATTGCTTAATTAAATGTGTCTAAAATAATAGGTTTTTATGTAGGCTAACAGACTAATCGGATCTTAGAAGAGACCATACTTAGGTCTAAAAATAAGCCATTAACATTCTACATGTCAGATTTAAACTTCAATTTTTCGACGGACCAGACTTAGAATTAGCAAAACCTAACTCGACCCAACCAATTTATATCCCTATTTACATATTCCTTTCAATCGTTAGCAACGACTTCAAAAGTATAACCAAGTAAAAACAAACTTTCACTTATTTTCTTGGCAATACGTTATCAAGGTTGTCCTCAAAATTATTATTTCCATATTTTTCTTTATATAATCATATTCTAAATTGAAACAAAATGAATAGACTAACATGTCTTCCATTTATACTTGCAAGGGATTATTTTCATTTTCTCTCTCTATATTTAGCCACATATTTTTTATCATGATATAATTTAGATATTTTCTATTAACTTATAGAATATTCCACAAGCCAGATTGAAACATTAATAAGCTTTTAATATTGACCATGAATTTATTTTCCACATTGACTTGGAAATCATTGTTACCGTTTTAGCTGCTTTCATTGTTTTGATTTTGGATTTCACTTATTTATTTATGTATTTATTTAAAATTAGAATTTCCTTTATACATATTTGTAAAAAATATAGATAATAGTGATTGAAAATGAATGTAGGTTAAAGATCGGCTAAAATCTTTTAACCATAATTTTATTTTTGCAAGTGATTAGGCTGGGAAAATAATTTTTATTCTATTGGTTATTAATTCCTTAAATTTTCTAAAAAGTGTTAAGAGTTAGGAAAAAACAATGCATAGAAAAAAAACACAATAACAACATAAGAAATTAACATGAAAATTCTAAAATCAGAAAAAAAAAAAACTATAAGTATGAAATGGTTCATATAATCTAAGAGGAGGGATGAGGGGGTGTGTGTGTTTGGGGTGTGTGTGTGTTTGAATTAGATTAGCAGATCATTTTTGAAAAATTTTCATTTTAAGAGTGATAGCAAGAGTTCTTAATTTTCCAGAAAAATTATGAATGGTAAAATGCTGAAAAATAAGTGCAACAAATTAAGGAACACCAAGATGTATATTAGTTTCCTTTTTTTTAAAGGGTAATCTAGTCCCCTCATACCATGTGAAAGATTTCCACTAAGTTAGAATTTGTACAAACCCCACACCAAGGTCAATCATACACTCTTCTAACATAAACAAGAAAGCACACCTCTTTCTTTTACACTTGAATAAAAATCACACTACTTTTTATATCTCACAATGATCACTTAATACTTTGTGATCAATACATAATTTTAATGGAGTGTTTGAAAAATGTTGATGTTGTTGCACTTGAACCAATGAGTAATTCAAGTATAACACAATTAGATTGCTCAAAAACTTTTGATAATTAATATGAAATTATACGAAAAAGTTTCAAGTATAAATGCTTAAATTTTATGTAAAAGTTTGAATGAAAGAGGTGACGAAAAAATTATGACTTGAAAGACTTAAATATATGTTATCAAACCTCTACGAATATGTGTATATGAAAAGTGAAAAGTTGCAGCATTTCGCGTGGTTATTGATTACTGAAAAGTGGTAATCGATTACCATGCTCCAACATCTATATATTTGAATTTTTCATGCTGGTAATCGATTACCAATAATTGATAATCTGTTACCATTTCTGGTAATTTGTTACTGACATGATCGAAAAAGAATGCATTTTTCAAATGAAAAAATTTATTTTCCGATTCTTTTCAATGTGCATGCATGGAATAAAACTTGATAGGTTTTAAGAAGCATGTTTCCAGAGCGTTCTAAGAGTATCACACATTGAATTTAAAACTTTATACCTTAAGTAATCTTGAAAGGTTTTATAAACCTTTTAAGATCCTTTTTCTTCTTCCTAGATACACAATGTCTTCATCGAAACTAAAATACACGGAGAAGCATTTCTTCACAAACTCCCGCTTTTCGATGATAATAAAATCAGTGATATTGAGTTTTTGATGAAACAATGGTGAAATTCTGCAATTTTGTAAAATCAGTGATATTGAGTTTTTGATGAAACAATGGTGAAATTCTGCAATTTTGATAAAATCAGTGAAATTCTGAAATTTTGTCCCCCTTTGTGAAACAATGGTGAAATTCTGCAATTTTGTATACAAAAACACAATACTCCTATTTTTTCCCATTTTGCATTATCAAAAAGAAAAAAAGCATAATCCATGCTCATAATAACCATCAATGCTTATAATCATTGCCATAAACCATAGAATAACCAAAAGATAGTTATATCATACATAACATAGTCATAATATTGTCATAGCATAATCATAACATAACCAAAATAATGCTTGCCAACCAAATATAAAGCAACCTAATAGCATTCTAAACATATATTAGAAATAGGACAAAGTAACTGGTAATAGAAAGGACAAAACGTAGTACTAAGGACCAAACAAAAAAGGCATTACGACCCGGTTTCAATCCTCCTCACTATTACTTAAATGAAGATGCTCAAATTGGTAGTAAAGTCCATCTATTTTGTTGCACATTGAGTTGTGGTTGGAAGACACTAGGTTTTCAAGGTTGTCTACTTTTGTTCCAATTTGACCAATAGTTTCTTCAGTAGAATCAAATCTTGTTGCAATGGAATCAACTTTTTTGGTCGAGGCACATAACTTTTCCATCAACATCTCATTAGTGACAAGGTTGGAAGGACCTGCAGAAGATGATGTTTGCTAATTCTCATATTTGTAAACATACTTGGTACCATCCCAAATAATATCTACTTTCTTGAGAACTTCTTCATCAATCAAGTTATCGAACTTGTTCATCGGAACCACTCTTTTTCCAGTCAGAACTACCGGACTTTGTTCGACTATCTTACTAATCTCTCGAGCATATAGAAGACCTCCCATCTTAACTCTAGATTCATACATGTGATGTTTGATTATATAAGCCCAATTAATTGCTACTTTTTCTTTGAGTACAAGCAGTAATTTTACTTCATTTTCAGTCATTTAAAAGTAATTTCCAGCTTTAGGAGTAATGACATAAGAAAGAAAATATTGCAAAATTCTCTCATTTAGATGAAGATTACTATATTAGAGAATGAGTTTACCTTTTCCCTTCATTTGTCCTTAGCCTTTTGTTAAAAGCTTCCTTGCGAGGTACACGACACATAGAAAGGTAGGTCTCAATTTTGTTGAAGTTATCATCTCCATTAAGTCACATTAGAGCTCCTTCATTTGGAATCCCTAAAATGGAGCTAAGGCTAGAATTGGTGATAGTAATTTCAACTCCTTTGACCCATGATTTCAACGAGTTGCCGGACAGAGTTTTATTTGAATAAAACACTTTCACAAGCTCAGGGTAAATATTTCTAGAGTATTCAAAAAAAATTTCAATCCATATTTTTCAAGATTATCAGGAAAGGATAGCTGATTAAAGTTTGAAAGAATACCATATTTTTTCGTGATAACATGACTCTCTTGAAACTTCTCCCGGCAGCAGTTCTTCTGGTCTTCATGTTTGAAAAACCGCGATGAATCTAGAATATCTGTATATTCTACTTCCCTTTCAACAATTCCAATTGATGGGTTCTTTGTTCTTAGGTTCTAGTAGCTAGCCATGGAAGAATCTGAAGAAAAAGAGGGTTTTTGAGATTTTGGAGATTTTGAGGTTTTGGAAGAAATTGGGGATTTTAGATGAAATGAGTGATGAAATTGATGTTAGATGTGGATTACAGGTGAGAAATGATGAATGTTTGAGAGAATTTGATGGTTTGAGGATTATTTTAAGAATAAGTGTGTGTTAGGATTTGGGTGCCACAAGAGGAGAAAACACAAATGACAAGCAAAAGTTGAAAAACTAAATATATTGCGCTGGAACTGGTGTGGTAATCGATTACTGGATATTGGTAATCGATTACCACATAACCTATGTCAAAATCGCCCTGTTTGGTAATATATTACTGGTAATTGGTAACCAATTACCATGTTAAATATTTTGTTTATAAAAAAATGATATTTTTGACACGTTTTGGTTCCAAGGCATATAAAAAAACTTTCTAAATATCACAAATACTCAAATAAAATATATAAAAAAAATTAACTAGCTATACATAAAATAAATAAAATAATTTCACAAATAAAATTGTGAAATTCTTAAAATTTAATGTTGATAAATTTTGGAAGGATCATAATTGTAGCCAACCAATGAACTTTGATATTATTTACACATTGCTTTCATCCAAGATGCCTAATTCGCTCCATATTTTGTAAAAGGATTCTTTTGCTAGAGGCTTGGTAAAAATGTCTGCCAACTGATTATGAGTATCCATGAATGTGACTTTGACGTCGCCTTTGAGTACATGATCTTGTAAGAAATGATGTTGAATGTCTATATGTTTAGTCCTTGAGTGCATGACTGGATTTTTGGTTATGTTTATTGCACTTGTATTATCACATTTCAGTGTAATGCATCTAAGCACAACAACTTCCCGTTAACATGTATTGTGCTTCTGGCGTACTAAGAGCAACACATACTTGTTTCTTACAAGACAATGACACTAATGCATTTCCTAGGATGTGACATGTTCCACTTTTTCTTTTTCGATCAATTTTACAACCTGCATAATCCGAGTCAGAATAACCAACTAAATCCCATATTACCTTTAGGATACCATAAGCCAAAATTTGTTGTTCCTTTGAGATACTTCATGATCCTTTTTACTGCAGTGAAGTGAGACTCCTTTTGATTTGCTTGAAAACCTATGATAGACACAACATTTGTGTCGCATCTGCGAAAATCAACCGATGGAAAAGAACAGAAGAGCCGCCACCGAACGTTATTTATCCCGACGCAGCGAAAGGAAACGATCGAAGAAAACCTCACAAAGGGAAAGGAATGGTCATCGCAACCATCGCCTGGGTTCGAGAGTCGGTTACGCGAGAGGAAGGTATTAGCACCCCCTCGCGTCCATCATCCTCGATGGGATCCACGCTTGTTGTTATCGATCAAAGGGTGTAGGATATGTGAAGCTCAACTGCTTAATGGAAAATGAACGATCAAAAAACAGAGAAATGGGGAGAAAAGAAAAGGTAGCTCGATAGGACATCGCCGTCCTAGGCCTAAGTATTCCCTCGGGAGCGGGAATGTTAGAGTGTACGTAGTTTGACGAACTACGGCTTTGTGGGGGAAGGTTTGCTCGCCAAGACATTGTCGTCTTGTTCCTACGTATCCTCAATCTTACCGGAGAGAGAGGAAGTCAGAGCAGTCGTAGTTCGACCTAACAGGGTCGGTTTGTTTGTGTTTTTTAGGTGGAGTACGTCAACGTTCACGTTCCAGTAGTTTAGGTGTTGCCGCTCGGCGTGGGAGTCTTACGCGTTTACCTGTTTGTGGTAGAACGGAAATGACACATCCTTTATGAGTGGATTATGGGAGATGAGAAGAGATGACTCAAAGGTGTAAGAGAAAATGGAAGTTAGTTGTTAGTGTGCTTGGTGATTAATCTGGATCACACGGGTACGAGAGAAAAGGGAAGTTAGTTGTTAGTGCGCAAAATGATTAATCTCGATAGCACCGGTGCGAGATAAAAGGGAGGTTAGTTGTTAGTGTGCTCGCCGAGATATCGCATCTCGTGCCTACGTATCCTCAATCTGAAAAGAATGAGGAATCCGAGCTACTACGAGTGAATGGGAAACAGGATCTCGATCGCATGGGTGCGAGAGATACGACTCACGAGAGGTCTACGGGAAACTAAGTCCTACAAGTTAGCATGCATCAATAGTCCTAAGGTCAGGATCAGGAGGGAAGTCTACCTAATGTTGTCATGCATGGATTGCTATCCTAATGTCTCTCCTACCTCCGACTTAATCAAAAATTAAGTGGAGCGAGGAATCCTACGGGATCATGTCGTCAGACAAGTAAACACAGGGTAAATCAATCACAAACGAACTAAAAGCAACGAAAGAGCAAACAGTATCAGTCAACAATAATGTCACATAATCAAAGTAAGAAAGGGGGAGCTTTAGCCAAGGGGTCATATCAACCGAGGCAAACAAGCTAGCTGTGGGAAATAAGGGTACTCATCCAATGGTATCGAGAACCATGGAGAGCAGAGTAAAAAATGGGGAGATGTGAATCAGATCACATAAGCATCAGCATCGGTCAATGCGAGCTATAGACAAGGTGTGGGGGTTTGATTACTAAACCCTTCTTCCACTTGACTGACTCGATAACAGGAGCAGGTGGTGTTCAAAGCTTCAATCATGTAATGAGAGCTAAGAACGACTCAACTAGAATAACGGGGGTCGATTGCAAACCCTATCTTCCGGCAATTGCCTTCTTGGAGGTCTTACTAGGGGATACGGGAATGGGATGCCTCTTTGGAGGTCTTAGGCACAATATTAAACAATCACAAACAGAGCCTCATTTGAGGACTTCCAGAATTGCCGGCCAAGTGGCACGGACTCCCATTCCTACTTCTCATGGCATCGAAAGGAAATAATGCAGAATTAGTAAAAGAGAAGTAATACCGAACGGATATCAATCTGTAGCAACACAAGCAAAGTATAAGCAAACCGACAAACTTCTTCCAAATTCTCAGACTTTCCTGGCTTGATCTATTTTCTGTGAATGGCATGTCTTGAACTTCTCGGGGTTTGGGGACCCACAGGCTTCATAAAAACATCCACGCCTCTTCTTGGGCGTTGTACAAGGACCCTACGGCTTCTTAGAAGTATTCACAGCCTCCTCTTAGGCTTCGTATAAGGATTCTTCCTTCGAGAAGAGAGCCTCCTCTTGGGCTTCGTACAAATTATCCCTCGGCTTCTTAAAAGTTTCCAGTCTCCTCTTGGGCTTCGTACAAATTGTCCCGACGACCTCCTAAAGGTATAGGAACAAAAATTAATCATCTTAATAGAACAGTCTTTCAAAGAGTCTAGATCTTCTACCATGAACATACTACTACTGTTTCTTTAAGCATAGTACAAAAGATAAATCTCTAGACTTGGACAGTCTAATCTCCTTGAGCCTCGAAGACATTCTCAAGTAGGGAAAAACACCAGTAGATTCGGACAGTCTCCAATACCCTCTATATTCCCCATTTCCTTAAAGAACAGGAAATGACCCTGATCCTCTGATCAATCCCAAAGCATAGCCTTACCTTTAATCAGTCAATTTATAAGAACTAATTTTCTCTTTTAACCAACCTACTAGACCTGTCACTCAACCAAAACAGCAATCCTTTTAGCCTCCATATCGGACTTCGTACGAGATACAAAAAGTCTCTCTTGTTGAGTCAATCCTTTTAGCCTCCATCTCGGGCTTCGTACGAGATATAAAACACTCTCTTGTTGAGTATAAAAGACTCTCTTGTTGAGTCAACCTTTAGCCTCTGTCTTGGGCTTCGTACAAGACACATCTAAAAGCACTCTCTTGTTGAGTCAACTCCTTTTAGCCTACGGCTTGGGCTTCACTACAGTGGACTATCAAGAAAATCCTTTCTATACTAGATATCCACTCGTGAGCCGTTACCGGATCTAACCCTCCCAGAAACTCCGGAGGATTCATACGGATAAAATCCCTAAAGGTTCCCCCTGCAGCTTCAGGAACAACTACTAGAGGATACAGGCCACCAGCCATCTGCTGTACTACTTGTTGCATAAACTGGTTCTGTTGTTGTTGCATCCACTGCATAAACTGATAGAGAGGAGCATTCTCATCGTCACCTGGCGGATTTGTCCCAGCTAGAGGGTTTGTGGGTCTACCACGATTGCTTTTGCATCCGTCAACCATGTTCCTAAACGTCATATAGATAGGATTAAGTTGATCAGGCTCAATACCATACATATAACATTTAAGACCAAGTGTGACACTACGCATATGAAACGGAAAGAATTACTTATACTATTTCATGGCTAGGTTGAGGATACGACCTGCTCTGATACCAGCTGTAACACCCATATATAACAACATACATCAAAGCATATATATTATACATGAATCCAAGTATTTGGTACTGAAATACCATAAGTTCCTAGTTAACACATTATATACATTAAATGCCCTAAATACAAAGTTCTAAAGTCTACGGCATAACATATACAAGATGTCCCAAAATGTACTAAGAACTAGATCAATACAATGATCTCAAAATAAAACGCCATAGCGGAAGCCATGCCATCTCAAAAGCTACGATCCGTAAGAAAAAGTCAAACTACTTTGTCCTTACCCTTCACCGAACCGGTAGTACTTGTGATGTAAACAACAACAGTGGGGTGAGATACATCAAATCTCAGTGAGTTCGCTATCTTATATTCCTCTCGGCTTTACAAGGTTCTAACAACCTAACTCAAGTCAAAAGGGAAGGGAAGTGGCTTTGAGTACACACACGCCATATATGGATCCACAATCGTGAGCCTGCTAACTCACACTAAAACGAAAGTAAGTCCCGAGCCTGTTAACTCAAGAATCTCGCTAATCAATAACCGTACCAAGGCATCCCCTTTTCCTGTCCGCTTCTACGTCTAGAAGACGACCCGAGTCATGGATCCTTGTAGTTACTTGGCATACGAATTGGATTCAGGATCACCGGCCTGTTAACCGTGAACCGTCACTTCTCATGGCCTGTTAACCATCACAAGTCTCTACCCAATGCATAGGCTCCAATCGTACTACACGTAGGGAATCAAACCTACCAAGTAATTGTGCATACATTTCAGAGGAGCTCGAGACCCATGAAACTGCACCCAAGATAATTGGTTACGATTACTAGACACACACCTCGGCCTTTCATGCGCGAGCATTGTCACTATGTCATTCCACACGTTCCTACCATCGTTTACGGTAATACTCCTCACTCTACCTATTTCGTATTTTAACATGCATACATATTCAAACATGTTTAACAATAAGAACATATGCATATATTCATTAATCACATAATAGACACACATAATTCAACATCTCACACATTACACCAATTCACGGTTCCCTCCGATTTATTTAATCGGGCAATAAACAGATATTTCTCACTTCCATTATCTAGAGGATATTCATAGCTTCACAACGATATCAAGAATACTCACAATGGATAAACGAGGCAAAAGTTATGAAAGAAACAAGTTGGATTATCTGTCATGTTCGCATTATGAAGAAGCCAGCGAATGCTCGCTTCCTCATTCGCAGTGCGAAGCTTCCAGCGAATGCCTAGCCAACACTGGTTCGCTGCACCATTCACAGTGCGAACATCTGGCGAACCAAGTTAGAACCAAAACAAGGTAAAGTTCATACTGCGAACCTCTGGCGAATGTTCGCCTTCACCTTCGCTGTGCGAATATCCAGCGAGTGCTCGATTTCCCCTTCACTAGGGGATTCGCAGTGCGAATCTGGGAAAACTGAGTTTTCCAGCAGCGTGAAAACAGAGCTAGGTTACCAATTTCTCATCCCAAAACTTCACCTTCATGTAAAACATATATTAATAGATGATCATACATGGCTAGGGATTATACTACACAGATTATACCGCATTTCAACCGTTAAATTCCATCGATTACCCATTTAAGCAATTTCTCATAAAACCTAACTTAAGCTAAAATCATTTATAACTCTAGAACTTAAGTTTCTATCTAGAACCCACCTTGAATAGATGATGAAGATGAAGATTGGAAGATGATTTGATGAAGAATGAATGATGATCTTGATCTTTCTCTCTTCCAACTTTTCTTCTCTTTTCCTTCCTTTCCTCTTCCTTCTCTCCAACTTCTTTCTATCTTTTCTTTCTTTCCTTCCAAGTGTGGAAAAAGGGTGGAAAGGAATTGATATAGTAAGATATCATCAATTAGTAACACTACTAATTGTCCAATTAGTCTCTAAAGTTCCAACAATTAAAATATCTCCGAGTCAGAAAATATTAATTAGATTTGCTCTGAGGTCAACCGTTACTCTAATTATCTTTGCAGATAATTTCTCAGAGTACACTGGAACTCAGTAGATCACAACTAATATTATCCAGAGTAATTAAAAATACGGGGTATTACAACGGCATAAATGGATGCGTTGTAAGCCTGGCGTTGTTGTTTTAGCGTTTTGTAGTAGTGGTTGGATCTAACAGAACAACAACAAGTAAAAGGTGTCGATTCAAGCAAGGATGCTTTTATCCGTTCGCATTATATAAACCTCGGCACACGCCAATTTCAGTTATTCTACTCATTTTCCCACTAGAATTACTTTTCATTCATTTACTGACTTTATCTATCTAGTTCTACTCTTACAGGTCCACCACACTCTACCGTATCAAAAACATGCTTCTTCGTGTATGAACCCTATCTCATTCCATGATCAATTATTTATGATTCCGGTACAGAACAACACATATAATCAATCAAATTATTATGTTTTATTATTTATGTGATCTTTGAAAAAATTTACGGATAAAATTACTTATTAGGAATATTATCCAAAATTAATCAAATCATCAAGATTAGTGATCATAAAAATTGAGTTATATGAAAATAAGCAAGCAATATATATGAAAATAAGATGATAATTATAATTGTCATATACAAATATATAATATTATATTTTTTTATATGAAAAGACATGGTAGAAGATAGAAGAACAAAAGGTGCCTAAATCGACTACAAATGGAACAAACGAACGAAATACAATAAACAAGAGAGCAACCCTACTCTACTCTACTCAAAACAAAAGAACGATTTAACACACCAATCTAACCATTGAATCCCTCTTTCCCTCTTATAAAAGGCCATATAAGCCCCTCCCAAGAAAAGAATTTGAACATCACTATCAATTAAAAGTTGTCTAGAGTCCCTCCATTAAAAAAAACTGCATTCCTACATAACCAAATGCTCCAACAAAATGATAAACCAAATAACTAGTTAACATCAAATCTAAGCAAACTAGAAACCTTGTTATCTAACATCCTGAGCCGAGGAAGAAGAGAAGAAACATCCCTCACATCCGCCACCTCCAAATCCAACGAATTGCACAGATCAAACCCTAAAAACTTACTAACCTCACAAAAGCAAAATAAGTGCATCAAGTCCTCATCAAAACAGAAACATAAAGGACAAACAAAATTATGCACACCCAATATAATTCCACGTCTAGCCAAATCCATCTTGAGAGGGAGCCTCTTCAAAAACATTTTCCACCAAAACTTAAGATTTTACTAGGGACTTTTGTCTTCCATAATTGGTCTAAATCCAAATTCGAAACTTAATGCAAAAACAAATTCGTCTCAGACAACTCCTGCAACCTACCATAATTGGCTTTAATAGAAAATCCAGCACTTTGACACCACTATATAAAAGCATCCTTCTTTCCCGTGATCAGTTAAATCTTTTCCAGAACAACGTCCAGCTCTGCACTAGAATTGTCTGTTGTAATAACAACCCTTGATATCGCTGAGTAATCGGTCCAACACCAGCCTGAATCGCTCAAGTTGTCATGATGATTGACCTTTACTGAAGTTGCATCGCAAAGTTGAAACAGAGCGGAAAATTTCCCGCAAAGAGGAGTTGTACCAACCGACTTATGTCTCCAAAAGTCAATTGCACTCCCATCACCAAGTTTGCAAGAATTCGATGACGCAAACCAAGAATCTTGATTAGTCTCCAAAGCTCCTCCTACCAAACAAATATCTTTCCACCATAAAGATGAATTATTACTACAACTAGACATTGTATCAGCGAGCTTAGTCACATTCTCATACCTACAAGAAACAAGGTTAGACCATACAAAATTATTCTTTGACATAATACGCCACTTCCAGAAGCTCAGTATTTTATGTGTCATACTGAATTTACACATAAAATAAATTTATTCTAATATTAATTAAACTTAAATAATTAATATTGAAAAACTATATTATACAATATTAATATAGAACAAGATTACATATAGTGTTAGTAATTCCAAGTCCAACAATTTTGTAGATGTAGAACCTAAGTTCAAATCTTGACTAATAATCAATATTCATTATATCATAATCAAAATCATTCTAATTATTATTCATTGTATTATTATGGACCCGTTTATTTTTGTTTTCTTTTTAAATTATTTTTATAGTGTTATATATTTTTAATGTAACAAAATTTACAAAAATACTTTTCATAAAAACTTTAAACAAAAATTTGGTTTGAATAATTATTCTTAAAATATTATTTTAGATATTTCATCGTTTAATCGAAACATAAATAACCATTCGTGTTAATCATGAAATTGTTGTCTATATTGACTTAGAAGTCATCGTTCTTGCCTTAGGTGGAGTTGTTGTTTTTATATATTTAATGAAATTATTTTAAATAAAATTTTAATTTAATAAATAAATAAATAAAACTGAAAAGAATAAAAATAATAAAACATATTTATGTTACAATCTAGTGGTTTAACTATAACGACAATTTATTTGATGATCATGGTTCAAACCCTCGTTACCATACTCTCTCTCCAATTAATTATAAGGGTTAAATATATTTTTGGTCCCTATAAATATCTCATATTTCATTTTTAGTACCTATTAAAAAAAAGATCTATTTTTGTCCCTACAAAAAATTTATGCAGATAGATTTCGTCCTTGCTGTTTTCTAAAATTTTGAAAACTATTTAATCACCCCTAAACTTTTAAATTTTTGAATAATTTTTTTCATACGTGTTCAGATTACTATGAAATATTTCTTTACCAAATTATATAATTATTTAAAATGTGAAGAATTAAATATGAATTTTTTAAATTTAAAAAGATAATGCTAAAAGTAATGAAAATCTAGACTTATAAATCAAATTTTGAGTTCTTTTTTTTCAAGGAACTTTTTATAACGTTCTAAACATATTTGCAAAAGAATTATTCAAAAATACACATTGATTTTACAGTAGAGACTAAAACTACGTGCATAATTATTTTGTAGGGACCAAAACATGCTATTTTTTTAATAGAGAACAAAAATAAAATTTGGTAATTTTATAGGGACCAATAACATATTTAACCCTAATTACAATTAGAGATACGTATCCAAGTTGACTCGCCTCGTTTAGTTAATTCTGCATGAATATATATATATATATATATATATATATGTTAAATAGTTTGGGTTGTCTCGTCCGCAATTATTAAAGGATTATGAGATGTAGACCAAAGTCTAATCAGCATTAGTTCACTAGTAAGTTGCAAATTTTAACAAAATACGTAAATAAATTACATTTGTTATAATAATTGATTAAATAGTTTGAAAATTCAATTTTTTAGAACAAAAGAAATATTATTGTTGATTATTTTAAAACAAAATTTTTAAATTGTAAGTAGCAACCACAAAAATCATAAAGGATAATTAAAAGCATTTTAATATATTTTAAATCAATTATTTATACTGTTTATTTACTCAGTAGTTATATTTTTTATTAAAAAAGTTTCTCATAAACAAAATTATAAGGGATAAAATTTTAGTTAATTTTAATAGTAATTTTTTGATGGGGTGATTTAACCAAATTAGTCAAACCTACACGAATCAAAATTTAACCAAATTAAAAATATGGTCTAGAATTCCTGCGAGCTATAAACGAGTTTAACGTGGTTCATTTGCAAATCTCAGTCCATACACTAAATTGTAATTATTATAACTTAATAGATCAATTATCAAAAAAGAAACATTGTTAAGATCTCCTATAACAAATGAATATTGCTGAGGACTCTGGTCACGACTACTTTTTAAAATTAGGGTAATGCTAACTTATATTTTATATTATAAGTTAAAAAATATATTTAAAAAAAATTATATTAAAAACAACAATTAAAAAGTCAATTATATCTTTTTATTAAAATTGTTACACAATTTTCAAAATAATATTTTTTTATTTAGTTTTAAACTTGTGCCCTTAAGTATAAGTTAGTATTACCCATAAAATTATTATATTCTTATATTTTAAACTAATAAAATAGGTACTTTCAAAAAAGAAATTGCTCAAAGGAAAACTCGAATGAAACTTGTTCCAAAATTATAAAACCAATTTGTAACCTCAATTCCATTTTAAATTGGTTTAAACGAATTACATTGGTTTAGAAAATTAACTTATATTTATATAAAAGTGATTCTTAAAAACTTAACTAAAATAGTTTTCTAAAAATAAATTAATCTAAACTTTATTTCTAATATTATTAATAATGTTCAATTTAGTTGTAGAATAATAATAATAAATAGTTTGCTTAGAGAGAGAAACTCTCATCCCTCTCTACTTTTCCGGTAACCCTTTCACCTTCTCTCTCGCCGGCGTTTTTCCCATTCCTATCTTCCACCTTCTCCATTGATAGGTCATCCCGTCCGGTATCTCTTTCTCTTTCTTTCTCGCCGGCGTTCTCCCATTCCTATCTATCTCCTTCTCCTTTGAACGGTTTCTTTTCTCCTTTCGAACCTGCCTTTCTGCGTTCGTGCTGCTTTCTACTCCGATTCAGTGAAGATTGAGTGTTATCTTCGGCTTAAATTCCTAGCTTTCAAGTTTAGGGGCCTTGGTAATACTTTAATCCTCATCCTGGGTTGGGATTGCGAAGCTTTGGTCGTAGTTTTCCTAGTTGAGCTGCTAGCGGATTATGGAGTGGAAGAGGGTATCCAAGAAACATATTAAGGGTTTTAATGGGGGTTTTAATGGTGGACTGTCAGTCTGGAAGGAGAACTACGGTAGAGGAGCCCCACCAGGGGAACCTACGTCTTCCTTCTTCTTTACCGAATTCCCAGAGAGAATGAATGTTAAAGATTTATTCGAGGTGTTTAAGGTGCATGGAGTTATATCCAAAGTTTTCATTTCCGGGAGAAGAGATATTCGTGGACGAAGATTCGACTTCGCTAAATTCCGGAAAGTTCACGAACCTCGAATCCTGGTGTGTAACCTCGACAGCATTATCCTTGAAGGAAATAAGCTTTTCGTCAACATCCCTAGATTCAACAGGGAGAACGTTCAGTCATCTATACGGAAGGAAACTCTGAGGAAGAAGGTCATTAAATCAGGTCACTCAATAGGAATCGAGAAAGGTACCAATTGGGCGAGATCGTTTGCCAATGTAGTTAGTAGTAACATTTCTCAGGTCAAGAGGAGTGTCAAGAACGATGGTAACATTATCCCTTTAGAGGTTGATAGTGATTATTGGTCGGCTCTTAAACTGATGAGAGTGGGAGTGGTTATGGAGGACGGGAATGCCTATAATATCCAGAGGAATATTAATGAAGAGGGTTTTTTCAATATTAAGGCAACCCCTCTTGGAGCATCTTTGTGTTTGTTGGAAGATACTTCTGGTGGAGACATTAAAGACTTCATCAAAGAATCCCAAAACTGGCTGGATGTGTGGTTCAGAGATATTCGTTTATGGTCACCATACTTGGTTGATAGGGATAGATTCGCGTGGGTTAAGTGCTATGGTTTTCCGTGCTTAGCTTGGAGTGAGTCCAATTTCTAGCAGATCGTCTTTAATTTGGGTACCTTCATCCATTGCGATGAGTTTACCAGGGATAAGTCTTGTTTTGATTATGCTAGGCTGCTAATCAAAACTAACATAGGGGTTATTCATGATTGGAAACTTCGTGTTGAGGTCAACAACAATATTTTTCCTTTATCTGTGACTGAAGATTTTCATGGTGGTCGGGCTGTTCCATTTGGGGAAGATGACGATGAGGTTATTGATTCTGATGAGTTTGAATCCTCTCTCCCTTCTGACGTAGACGACGCGTGGGAATCACTAGACGAGTTTGAGTGTGGGGATTCTAGTTTCTTGAAGTCAGCGTTTAAGGAGTATGACTTTTCCCAAAAGAGACACGTTCCTGTTAGTGGAAGTCCTAACTCTGACAACTTGTCTTTTGTTGGTGAAAGTCTCGAGCTCCGTGCTTTTGATGGTGGGTCAGAGGATAGTATAGCTATGGTTCAGGCTGAATCACTCAAGGGTCAGAATGTGACAAGAAGGGGAGACCTTTTATTAAGTCAGAATGATCTAGGCAAGGAGGTTGTACCTACTGCTGAGTCTTCAGACGTTGGTCCAGTAGGATTTGAACTTGTTCAGTACAAGGAAGTAAATAATATTGACGCTCTTAAAGGTGAGTTAGTTGTGGATTTGGGCTTGCCTATCCCTATTTCTGGGCCTCCTAGTGGAGTCGTTGGGCCTTCTTGTTGGGGCAAAGCAAAAAAGAAGAAACCACTTCATGAGGTTTATAATAGAATTAAGATCCCGTACACCCCCTCTTATTTCTCAACTCTGTTACACTCTGCTATGAAGGATCACGACGCTTCTGCCAAAAAGAAAGTGGATAGGGTTGCTTCCAAGAGAAGATCTGTTAGATTAGCATCTTTTGAGTCAAGTACATCTCTGTTGTGCGGAGAATCGCTCACTGATACCGATATGGTTAGAGGTAACATGAGGTGTCGTAAGCTGCTCGAGGATGTTCCGTCCAACTTGCGAAATTCTCTGAAGAACTTAGGGATCCTAGAGGATGTCGACGACGCTGCGCTTGATTTAATTTTGAGAAAGTTGGATAACGAGGATAAGGAGGCACGTCTAGGTATGAAGGCTATAGCTACTAGTGGATCATGAATATTGTAACTTATAACGTTCGCGGGTGCTGTAGCTCTCTTAAGAGAAGGAGGATCTCTCAAACTTTGTCTAGAGGGAAAGCTGATATATGTTTTATTCAGGAATCCAAAATTTCTGTCATGGATTCCAAAGTTGTTAATAGTCTTTGGAGTAGTAATGATGTGGAGTGGTCGGCTGTGAATTCTTCCGACAATTCAGGAGGTATTCTAACTTTGTGGAATCCTAAAGTTGTGACAGTTTGCTTGAGCTTCAGGGGTGCTGGTTTCCTTGGTATTCAACTCGTTTGGAAAAACCTTTCGTTGATTTTGATCAATGTGTACTCTCCTTGCGGTCTCCAGGACAAAAGGAGATTGTGGAGGGAGCTTGTTCTAGCGAAGAGTAGGTTTCCTGGCTGCGGATGGATTATGGGGGGTGATTTTAACTCTGTCAAATCTGGAGACGAAAGAAAAGGAATCAGGGATACTAATAATCGTGGCATAAAGGAGTTTGTTAGTTTCATTGAGGAGATGAATTTGGTCGACCTCCCGGCTATTGGTAATCGGTATACTTGGTTCAACTCTAATGGTACTAGTAGAAGTAGACTGGACAGGTTTTTGGTTAATGATATAGCTATATCCATTCTGTCTTTGAAGAACCAAGCTGTGGGCGACAGAGACATATCGAATCATCGTTCGGTGTGGCTGATTTCCAAATCTATCAATTGGGGCCCTAAGCCTTTTCGAACGTTCAACTGCTGGCTGTCTCACCACGATTTTTTGCCTTTTGTTAAAAACAAGTGGGAGTCCTATACTTTCTCTGGTTCTTGTTGTAATATTCTCCTTAAGAAGTTTCCAGCCCTCAAAGCTGATCTGAGATTGTGGAATTCTAACGTGTTTGGCTGGTTGGACCTAAACATCGAAGAGTGCGTTCTTAAGCTTAATTTGCAAGAGAGAAGCTCCGGTTTGGACAGAGGTGGTTTTGACGATGAGGCTGTTAAAGACAGATTCAGAATTCAGGAGGAGATGTGGTCTAAGATGAGATTACGCGAGACTATGCTAGCTCAAAAATCCAGAGTGAAATGGCTCCAAGAGGGAGATCTTAATACCAATTACTTCCACAACTGTCTCAAGGCTAGGAACCGTTCGAATCTTTTCTCTGCAGTTAACGTTGGTGGAATGCTCGTAGAGGACCCTATGGTTATCAAATCAGAAGCGGTGAAGTACTTTGAACTCAGGTATCAGAAATAAACTTTGCATTGCCCTGGGCTTAATTCTCTTAGGGTCCATTTCCTTGATGAGGTCGACAGTTTAGCCTTAGATGCCGATTTTGTTGCCGAAGACGTGAAAAATGCAGTGTTCAGTTGTGATGGCAATAAATGCCCAGGCGTAGATGGTTTCAACTTCTTGTTTATTAAGACTTGCTGGGACATCGTAGGTGTGGATTTTACGAATGGCATTTTGGAGTTCTTCAGGACTGGTTTTTTACCTAAGATGTTCGCATCCTCCTTTATTTCGTTGATTCCGAAGATTGACAATCCTCAAGGTTTCGAAGATTTCCGACCTATCAGTTTGGTTAGTTGTGTTCCCAAAACAATCTCCAAGATGCTGGCTTCTAGGCTGAGATCGTTTATTCACAAAATTATCTCTCCTTCTCTAAATGCTTTTATTCCTGGTCGCCAAATCTTTGATGGTGTTCTGCTAGCGAGTGAGATCGCAGATTATGCAAAAAGATTTAAGAAGGATTGCCTGCTCTTCAAAGTTGACTTCGCCAAGGCGTATGACTGCGTGAATTGGTTGTATCTCGATGGCATGCTTGTTAAGATGGGTTTTGGTCGAAATTGGTTGAAGTGGACTCATGGATCTGTTTTCAAGAGCTTCATGTCTATTCTTATTAACGGTAGTCCATCGAGGGACTTTAAGGTTGGAAGGGGTCTCAAACAGGGAGATCCTTTAGCTCCATTTTTGTTCGCTATAGCTGCTGAGGGTTTGGCGTGCCTGACTAGGTCTGCTGCGGCAAGCCATATGTTGTCAGCTTTCAAACTTTAAAACTGCCCTTCTCCTTCCATGCTTCAGTTTTCTGACGACACTCTGCTTATCAGGGATGGTTCGGTGTTAAATATTTGGGCTTTTAAGGCTATCCTTCGGGCGTTCGAAGTTGTTTCAGGCCTTAAAATTAATTTTTCTAAGAGCTGCATTTTTGGGATTGGCGTAGCTCCCGAACTTCTTGTCGCTGCTGAGCAGTTCCTGCAATGTAAATCTGGGAGATTGCCTTTTAAATTCCTGGGTTTGTCTATAGGAGGAAATCACCATCGTTGTTCGTTTTGGAACCCTGTTATCTCGCGCTTGAAGTCGCGGCTCTCTAGTTGGAATGGTTGGAATTTATCGATAGGTGGAAGAGTCTCGCTAATTAATTGAGTTCTTGCTAATCTTCCTATTCATCACTTGGCTTTTTTCAAGGCCCCGTCGAAAGTAAGGCAGCAAATAATCGCTATCCAACGTCGATTCCTTTGGGTTGGCGCGTCTGAGAAAAGATTTGTGCCTTGGATCTCTTGGGATTCCGTTTGCAAACCGAAGGATCTTGGAGGCCTGGGTATTAAACATGTTGGTCGCTTTAATCACGCTTTGCTTGCGAAATGGGCTTGGAAATTTCACCGTGGCGGTAATGAAATCTGGCGGCAGACGATGGAGAACAGGTATGGCAACTTGAGTGTCTTTTTGCAATCTGGTGCTGCAGGAGGCAGCTCGAAGAAAGAGTCTTCTTGGATGCAGGACATGCGGACAATAGCTGCTAACGAGTCTTACAATTTTTGCAACTTACTCGACTGCAAAATTGGTAATGGCGGTAGCATTTCTTTCTCGAAGACGGTTTGGACCGGTGATATGGCGTTGGACATTAGGTTCCCGGAGCTGTTCCAAATCTGCAGTCAAAAGACCAGATCTGTAAGAGATATGGGAGAGTGGGAGGGCAATCATTGGCGCTGGAAAGTTTTCGACTCTTTCGACTGTTCTTGCAGTTTTCCTGAACATGAGTGGACAGATATTTCCAGGTTGTTACATCAGACCACTTTGCTGAAGGATGTGGATGACGTTTGGACTTGGCCTTTTGATGATTCTTCGTTATTTACGGTTAACTCTTTTTACTCTTGCATGAATTCTTCCTGTTACGATAATGATATTGAGGTTGACACTGCTGATTTGCTGAAGTTTCTGGGGAAGACGGTTATTCCGACGAAAGTCATTATTTTTGGTTGGAGGATGGTTCTCGATAGGCTCCCCACGAGATATAATTTGCTTGCTAGACGCCTTATTGATAATGAACACGACGAGGTGTGTATGTTTTGTTTCCACCATATTGAAGACTCTTTCCATCTTTTTGTTTCCTGCCATAAATCGTCTATGGTTTAGTATAAAATCTGTGAGTGGGTGGACATCAGAAGAATATCGGAATACTAGAATTGATTCTCTTTAAATCCTTCCACCATTGAGAATCATGATTGTTAGGTTCATAAGCCTCCATAGATAAAATTAGTTTTGAATAGTCATCATACTTTTTCAAGCAACACCTCGCACCAAATGGCATCCGGTTCGTTAAGGAGACGCCAAAACCATTTTGCCACCAATGCCCAATTAAACAATCGCAAGTTCTTCACACCTAAACCTCCCTCCTCCTTTGATTTACAAATAGATTCCCACTATACACAAGCCATTTTTTTCTTCTCGTCCGACCCTTGCCACAAGAAGTTGTTGTTTGCATTGACTTGAAGTCTCTGTTACTGTTTTAGCTGCTCTCATTGTTTTGATTTTGGAGATTTTTTTTAGTGAAAAATTAGAATTTTCTTTGTACATCTTTGTAAAAAATGCTTGGTAACTGTGATAATTGAATATGAATAATAACTAAAGATCAATTTATGGGCATGTTTTACCTTTAAATATATATATATATATATATATATTGTATTTTTAAAAATAATTTTTATAAAAAATGATTTTTAAAATATTACAGCCAGTTTTTTAAATTCATTTTTCAAAATTGAAAAGTTAATTTTGAAATTCTATAATATAAACATGGATTAAATATGTCAGGGGTCCTCATGAATATGTCAACATTAAATTTTAGTCCGTTTAAAATTTTTCTTCAAACAATGGCGCTAACAAACCTTTTCGTTCCTGAAAATGGTCTCTCCCGTTAGTTTTCACTAACGGAGGCTTATTTGGCATGCCATGTGGAAATTTTTGATGATGTGGCATACATGTGGCAATACTAACGTGGAAAAAAATACAAACATAGATGCCACGTGTCAATTGTTTCCATTTTATATTTTTTTATATAAAATCATACTTAAACCCAGAAATGTTGTGTCTATCATAGGTTTTCAAGCAAATCAAAAGGAAAACGATATTTATCCCGACGCAGCGAAAGAAAACGATCGAAGAAAACCTCACAAAGGGAAAGGAAGGGTCATCGCAACCATCGCCTGGGTTTGAGAGTCGGTTACGCGAGAGGAAGGTATTAGCACCCCCTCGCGTCCATCATACTCGATGGGACCCACGCTTGTTGTTATCGATCAAAGGGTGTAGGATATCTGAAGCTCAACTGCTCAATGGAAAATGAACGATCGGGAAACGGAGAAATGGGGAGAAAAGAAAAGGTAGCTCGATAGGACATCGCCGTCCTTGGCCTACGTATTCCCTCGGGAGCGGGAATGTCAGAGTGCACGTAGTTTGACGAACTACGGCTTTGTGGGGGAAGGTTTGCTCGCCAAGACATTGCCGTCTTGTTCCTACGTATCCTCAATCTTAACGGAGAGAGAGGAAGTCAGAGCAGTCGTAGTTCGACCTAACAGAGTCGGTTTGTTTATGTTTTTTAGGTGGAGTACGTCAACGTTCACGTTCCAGCAGTTTAGGTGTTGCCGCTCGGCGTGGGAGTCTTACGCGTTTACCTGTTTGTGGTAGAATGGAAATGACGCATCCTTTATGAGTGGATTAAGAGAGATGAGAAGAGATGGCTCAAAGGTGTAAGAGAAAATGGAAGTTAGTTGTTAGTGTGCTTGGTGATTAATCTCGATCACACGGGTGCGAGAGAAAAGGGAAGTTAGTTGTTAGTGTGCAAAATGATTAATCTCGATCGCACGGGTGTGAGAGAAAAGGGAGGTTAGTTGTTAGTGTGCTCGCCGAGATATCGTATCTCGTGCCTACGTATCCTCAATCTGAAAAGAATGAGGAATCCGAGCTACTACGAGTGAATGGGAAACAGGATCTCGATCGCATGGGTGCGAGAGATACGACTCACTAGAGGTCTACAGGAAACTAAGTCCTACAAGTTAGCATACATCAATAGTCCTAAGGTCAGGATCAGGAGGGAAGTCTACCTAATGTTGTCATGCATGGATTGCTATCCTAATGTCTCTCCTACCTCCAACTTAATCAAAAATTAAGTGGAGCGAGGAATCCTACGGGATCATGTCGTCAGACAAGTAAACACAGGTTAAATCAATCACAAAATGAACTAAAAGCAACGAAAGAGCAAACAGTGTCAGTCAACAATAATGTCACATAATCAAAGTAAGAAAGGGGGAGCTTTAGCCAAGGGGTCATATCAACCGAGGCAAACAAGCTAGCTGTGGGAAATAAGGGTACTCATCCAATGGTATCGAGAACCATGGAGAGCAGAGTAAAAAATGGGGAGATGTGAATCAGATCACATAAGCATCAGCATCGGTCAATGCGAGCTATAGACAAGGTGTAGGGATTTGATTACTAAACCCTTCTTCCACTTGACCGACTCGATAACAGGAGCAGGTGGTGTTCAAAGCTTCAATCATGTAATGAGAGCTAAGAACGACTCAACTAGAATAACGGGGGTCGGTTGCAAACCCTATCTTCCGGCAATTGCCTTCTTGGAGGTCTTACCAGGGGATACGGGAATGGGATGCCTCTTTGGAGGTCTTAGGCACAATATTAAACAATCACAAACAGAGCCTCCTTTGAGGACTTCCAGAATTACCGGCCAAGTGGTACGGACTCCCATTCCTACTTCTCATGGCATCGAAAGGAAAAAAATGCGGAATTAGTAAAAGAGAAGAGAAGTAATACCAAACGGATATCAATCTGTAGCAACGCAAGCAAAGTATAAGCAAACCGACAAACTTCTTCCAAATTCTCGGACTTTCCTGGCTTGATCTATTTTCTGTGAATGGCATGTCTTGAACTTCTCGGGGTTTGGGGACCCACAAGCTTCTTAAAAGCATCCACGCCTCCTCTTGGGCGTTGTACAAGGACCCTACGGCTTCTTAGAAGTATTCACAGCCTCCTCTTAGGCTTCGTATAAGGATTCTTCCTTCGGGAAGAGAGCCTCCTCTTGGGCTTCGTACAAATTGTCCCCCGGCTTCTTAAAAGTTTCCAGCCTCCTCTTGGGCTTCGTACAAATTGTCCCGACGACCTCCTAAAGGTATAGGAACAGAAATTAATCATCTTAATAGAATAGTCTTTCAAAGAGTCTAGATCTTTCTACCATGAACATACTACTACTATTTCTTTAAGCATAGTACAAAAGATAAATCTCTAGACTTAGACAGTCTAATCTCCCTGAGCCTCGAAGACATTCTCAAGTAGGGAAAAACACCAGTAGATTCGAACAGTCTCCAATACCCTCTAGATTCCCCATTTCCTTAAAGAACAGGAAATGACCCTGATCCTCTGATCAATCCCAAAGCATAGCCTTATCTTTAATCAGTCAATTTATAAGAACCAATTTTCTCTTTTAACCAACCTACTGGACCTGTCACTCAACTAAAACAGCAATCCTTTTAGCCTCCATCTCGGACTTCGTACGAGATACAAAAAGTCTCTCTTGTTGAGTCAATCCTTTTAGCCTCCATCTCGGGCTTCGTACGAGATATAAAACACTCTCTTGTTGAGTATAAAAGACTCTCTTGTTGAGTCAACCTTTAGCCTCCGTCTTGGGCTTCATACAAGACACATCTAAAAGCACTCTCTTGTTGAGTCAAATCCTTTTAGCCTCCGGCTTGGGCTTCGTACAAGACACATCTAAAAGCACTCTCTTATTGAGTCAACTCCTTTTAGCCTCCATCTTGGGATTCGTACAAGACACATCTAAAAGCATCCTCTTGTTGGGTCAATAGCCTCCTCTTAGGCTTTGTAAAAGAAAAATCCCGGTTGAGTCAATCAACCTTTTAGCATCAAAACTGTGCCTCGTTCACAGGATACAAACATCAACAACTTCTTTCATTTAATTGTTGTAAGTGGCAAGCCTCTGGATTATTTACATCCACGCCACTGTCCCTCTTTTAGCATGAGAAATTCCTAAGGAAAGATAGCATTGCTCTACACTGAGTTAAAGTCTTCTCCTTCAGGTTAAAACCCCCTATAAAGGAAATTATGGCATTGCTAGGATCTGCGTATCCCAGTTAAAGTAATCCTCCTTTATAGTCAGTCACCCAACAGTTGTGACAAACAGACTCCCTTTAGAGATGACAAATTCTCTCTAAAGTCAACACCTTTTCAGCTTCACATCTTGGGCTTTGAACAAGATATAAACCACCTTCATCTTCACATCTTGGGCTTTGAGCAAGATATAAACCGCCTTTAGCTTCACGCCTTGGGCTTTGAACAAGATACCAAAACACCCTTTCCTCCCATAGAATAGGAGGAACTACGATCGCTCTGATTTCCCAGTTTCGGTAAACGGGAATACGTAGGCATAAGATTAAAAGAAAAATCTTAGCGAGCACACTAATCCAAAACGCAAATTCCGTACCTTCACATATCAAACGAAAAGCAAGTCCGTATCCCCCACCAAAAGTCCAAACTCACTCAAAATAACCTAAGAGAGGCCCCTCCACATTGATCGCATCTGTAAACCAACAGTTTTGACTGTTTAATCTTAGTTTGCAAAGCAGGGTTAGTTGGAGACATCTATTTCCCTTCCTTCATCAGCTTCAATAGGATAAAAAATGAATACACCTGTAGTAACCCCAAAGAGCGACAATGCTTAAGAACCATGTCCAAAATCGCTCGCTACACTCGCCCCAAGTTCGCAAAGCGAACGCCAGCGAACATGACTAGTTTTTCAAAAGATTTTCTAGCAATGCCACTTCCTTGAATACTCCAAAACATCTTAAATCCTTAAAACAGCATATAAAGCAATAAATACTTACAATGTTGGGGTGCCTCCCAACAAGCGCATGTTTAACATCGGCTACGCTCGACGGTCCAATGCAATCTCAAGGATCGCAAAACGTCACAACGGATGGATTCTGCTCGAAATCACCACCTAGATAAACTTTCAACCTTTGACCATTTAATGTCCAATTCTCATTTGACTTTATGTCTTCAATGACTATTGCCCCATATGACTTGATCTCCCGAATCCGAAATGGACCAGACCACTTAGATTTCAATTTACCTGGGAACAATTTCAATCGAGAATTGAAAAGTAGGAGCAGCTGCCCCACTTTAAACTACTTGGTCACTATCTTCTTGTCATGGTAAGTTTTGACTCGATCTTTGTAAAGCTTATTACACTCATACGCTTGGAAGCGCAATTCCTCCAATTCATGTAATTGCATTTTTCTTCTGTCTCCGCTTAAAGTTGGATCAAAGTTCAGAAATTTCAAGACCCAAAATGCCTTATGTTCCAACTCTACTGATAGATGACAATTCTTACCGTAGACCAATTTAAAAGGTGTGAGACTAATCAGAGCTTTAAAAGCGGTTCGATAGGCCCACAAAGCATCATCTAGCTTATTTGACCAATCCTTCCTTGAGGATGACACCGTTTTTTCCAAAATTCTTTTAATTTCCCGGTTTGATATCTCCGCTTGCCCATTGGCATGAGGATGAAATGGTGTTGCAACTATGTGCCTAACACCATATTGCTCCAAGTCTTTTTCAAGCTGAGTGTCGCAAAAGTGGGATCCTCCATCACTTATCAACACCCGCGGAGTACCAAATCGAGCAAAAATGTTTCTTTTCAAAAATTTTATCACAGTTTTTCCGTCAGCCTTAGCACATGCTATTGCTTCTACCCATTTGGACACGAAATCAATTGCGACCAAAATATACTCGTTGGAAAACAATGATGGAAAAGGTCCAACAAAGTCGATTCCCCAACAATCAAACACTTCAATTTCCAACATGTTTTGTAAAGGCATTTCATGCCGCTTTGAAATTCCACCACTTCTTTGACACTTGTCACAACTTTTTGCGCATGCGCATGCGCATCTTTGAATAAAGAAGGCCAATAAAATCCCGATTGAAGGACTTTCGTTGTCGTTCTTAATCCGTTAAAATGTCCTCCATACGGAGAGTTGTGACAATGCCAAAGTATTTTAGTGGCTTCATTAATAGAAACACATCTTCTCAAAAGGTTATCGACACCAAGCTTAAACAAATATGGTTCATCCCAAACAAAAGACTTGGCGTTCGACAAAAATTTCTTTTTCTGATGGTGAGTTAGACCATACGGTATTAATCCGGCGGCTGATTTGCCATGTCGGCGAACCATGGTCTAACTTGCACCATATACAATTTCTCATCCGGAAATTCCTCTTTGACCTCTAGTTCCTTTTTGGTCACTTCAACATTTACAAGGCGGGATAAGAGATCCGCCACCAAATTCTCAGATCCTTTCTTTTCACGAATTTCCAAATCAAATTCTTGTAACAAGAGGATCCAACGAATTAGCCTTTGTTTAGAATCGGGCTTGGTGATTAAATACTTAATCGCCGTGTGATCCGTGTAAACGACTACTCGCGACCCAATTAAATAGGAATGAAATTTTTCCAATGTATACACTATCGCAAGTAACTCTTTTTCAGTTGTTGCATAGTTTATTTGAGCTTCATTTAAAACTTTGCTCGCATATTGTATAGCATGAAAAAAAAATTTTACATTGACCCAAAACTGCACCCACCGCATAATCGCTCGCATCACACATGAGTTCAAAATCCATTTTCCAATTAGGTGCGATGATTATGGGTGAGGTAGTCAAACTTTTATTTAGAAAATTAAAAACAAACATGCAAGATTCATCAAAATCAAAGGATTTATTGATAAGTGCAAAATGTACCTATTTTTGTATATAAGTTTGGTTGAACTTATCATTACTTTGTGTTAAAATTGGTTGAATAAACCCCACTTTATGTGTAAATACGTTTACTTTATGTTTTCGTGTGTATCTTGCGTTTCTTGTAAATATCACTGAGTTTAATTGATTTTATCTCATTTTTGTAGGTATTCAAGTAATCATATTTTTTCATATTCATAAATAGCATTGAATAAGCTTTCCAACGCTTCCGACCGTGCGTCAATCCGAGTTACAGTTCAAAAGTTATGAAGAAAACAAGTTCTAGTTTGTTGTCATGTTCGCTAGGCGAACTAGAGGCGAGCGCATTCGCTGGGGAGTTCACTAGGCGAACTCGGGGTCGAATGAAAAGTGCCCGGAAGCGTGAAAAACCCGATTCTGGAAGTAGCTAAGGCGGTTTATGTTCGCTTGGCGAACCCTGGAACACAATTTTGCCTATTTTAGTCATTTTTTAGCATTTTTTAGGTTATGGTTTTGGGGATTCTTGCTCCAACTCCATCAAACTTGATTTTTCAGTAGATTAGATTAGAAAACAACATGTGAGCGATGCTGGGTGATATTGAGGAGTATTGTAGGTTGAGTATAACTGGTCGGTAAGTTTAAGTTTGTGAGGAGTTGGTTATGTGCATGCCGGAAAAGTTTGTCTTGCTGAAGAAAGAATTTGTTTTTATGTTTTAATGTTTACTTTTCTGTTTTCTTATTTTAAACCATTCTAATCCAAACTCATTAACACAAGAGACTGACGAACGACATTCTTTCCCTTGAACCGATCTCTGTGGACACGACATAAATCCCGGAGGGAATTCTTTCAGAAAATAAATATTTTTGCTGCTTGCCCTATTCTGCATCCAACTAAATGGCACCGTTACCGGGGATTGGTTTTGATATTGAATCACATTGCGATAGTTTCTTTGTTTTTGAGTTTTGTATATATCGTATATATTTTCTATTTCCATTATGTTTGTTCAAGTGTTGTATACATTTTGTTCCCGTAACGTTTGTTTAAGTGTTGGGTTAGGGCACTTGCTTTTTGTTTGCGCGGCGAGGCATCACTATGGCGTGAAGGATGGAAGTTACTAGCTAAGCATTGTAAAGGCGTCGAGCTTACGACGTAAAATAAGCATGGTGTATTCTTTTCTTTTGTTGTTGTTTAGTTTAGGTAGTGTGGTGAGTATTCATTAAACAAGTTGTACTCGGATTTTTCGTAAAATTCTCAAATCTTCACTTTACAACTTGTTTAATGAATTTTTTTCCAGTTTTTTAGTTTGTGTATATTAATAGTTTTCGTGTTTGTCAATGAGCTTGTTTTGAGTAGCTTGAGGAAATGTGGTGATGTTCCAAGTTTGATCATTTCAACTTGCGGATGTATGGTAATGATTTTGTTAAGTTTTGTACACGTCCAAGGTATGTATTTATCGCTTTCTAGACTTTAGCATATTCATGATACTTAGGATTTTTACAAACTTCCATGCCATTCATTCTTTTGTATACTTGTTCTTGTTGTGAATCACTTTAGGTCCCACCTTTTTTGTGAGGAAGCCTTCCATGGTTCATATATGCGCGGAGTACCAACATTCTTGTTCTAACTGGATTTTATTATGCTTAATCTTTTGTTTGTGTTGATTATATGAAAGCATGAAAAGGATCAAGGCATTTTGTTTCATTTTGAGCACAACTACCTAGCTAAATAATCATTCACCTTGTGAGCGTGTGATCATTCGTAACCCATTTGAGCCTTTGGTCATTATCCATGTTGTTTGAGTTTGATGCTTGTCTATGAGTGTAAAATTTACTTTTTGTATGGATTTTGATTGATTATTTTTTTCTTGAACCCTCAACTTTGTGTTGTTGTATGAATTTTTACCTTGCCTTAGAAAGTAGGGAGTATTCACATGATGATATGGTTGAATTCAAGTTGGGGAGAGAATGATTGTTTACTCATAGGTTGTTTTCTATGAGGATGAAAAAGAAAAGAAAAAAGAGAAAAATATAAAAAGAAAGAAAAAAGACAAAAGTTTTGAAAATCAAAAACAAAAAGAGTTCAAATAATTGTGGTAAATAAGGATTGTGTTTTGTGTAACACTTGGGATGAAAGAAGAAATTTGATTGAAATTTTGTGTTTGAACTTTTGTGAGTTGATCACTCCCTTAGGTTTATGCAAGTTTTTGTTTCGATTAGCTTTAGGAATTGCCCCTTGTTTGTTTACCCGACCACGCTACAACCTTGAAAGTCCTTGTGATTCTTGCCTTTGTATGTTCAATGTTAATTTTTGGATGGATGCATAATTTGGTCTTTTGTTTGCAAGATTGTTGTGTGAGTGATAAGTACCTCATTTTGTGTTTTTCATCTACCGATGATTATTTTTGCTAGGTGTGATTCAAATTTGAACTTGTGTTGTTTTAGAATTTTTGGCATAATTTTTGTATTTTGCATTTGTTTCGTGACTATGTTGTCGTTGTAGTTTAGTGGTAAGTATTTACTTTGTGTTTACCGTTTTTCATGTAAACCATACATTTGTTTTCTGTTTTTCAAAACTTTTTGATTCGTGATTCTTTGGTTATCACTCGGTTTCGTTGAGTTGTTTGATCTTTGTTTGAGAACAAACAATTATGTACCTATTTTTGTATATAAGTTTTGTTGCACTTATCGTTACAATGTGTTAAAATTTGTTGAATAAACCCCACTTTATGTGTAAATACGTTTACTTTACGTTTTCGTGTGTATATTGCGTTTCTTGTAAATATCATTGAGTTTAATTGATTTTATCTCATTTTTGTAGGTATTCAAGTAATGATATTTTTTCATATTCATAAAGAGCATTGAATAAGCTTTCCAACGCTTCCGACCATGCGTCAATCAGAGTTACGGTTCAAAAGTTATAAAGAAAACAAGTTCTGGTTTGCTGTCATGTTCACTAGGCGAACTGGAGGCGAGCGCATTCGCTGGGGAGTTCGCTAGGTGAACTCGGGGGCGAATGAAAAGTGCCCGGAAGCGTGAAAAACATAATTCTGGAAGTAGCTAAGGCGAATTATGTTTGCTAGACGAACGGGGGCTCGCTAGGCGAACCCTGGAACACAATTTTGCCTATTATAGTCATTTTTTAGCATTTTTTAAGTTATGGTTTTAGGGATTGTTGCTCCAACTCCATCAAACTTCATTTTTCAGTAGATTAGCTTAAAAAACAACATGGAAGCTTGCATACGGATGATCCGGAGTGGATTGATCGTCGACGGCTCTGACAAACCGCGAGATGTTTGGTTCATTTCTCTTCTTCTTTGTGTTTTTCTTCTTTGTTGGGTTTTGTAGATGTATTGACTATGATCTCATGTATATTTTTCACCCATGGCGTTGTATAAAACTTGCTTTACAAATCTTTATTTGTGATTGTCTTTGATTTTTGCTTTATACGCGGGGTTTTGGTTGCGTTAGAGATAATCCTCGCAAACTTCGATTAGGGATTATTATCTGTTAGTTTCTGGATTCTAGAGATAGATTTATGAGCTAACAATCTTCAATAGGCGTCGAAGCTTAATGCCTCTGTGCCTTGAGTCGCGTGCGAGAGTGTCGGCGAGGGTAACACGGTTGTTCTCTCAACTTTGCGTTAGACATAACCTTTGTTGTGAACGATCACTACTACGAAAAACCCATTTAACAACGGTTGGAAATGACATATAATGACGGGGGCGAAGGCGTTGTTATGTAGAGTGTTGTTGTATATGAGGTACGTACAATGACGGTCCTGGGAAACGTTGTTGTATTCCAGTATGTGCGCACCATTTCACGACGGTTAGTTTAGTCAACCGTTGTGATATACTAAACTGTGATCTGGTTCGATTCTCAGCAACAGCATTTTTTATTTATATTAGCGTTTGACATACAACTACGGATAGGTTTATAACCGCTGCCAAAAACATACTGTTTTAAATATAAAATTTATCTGCTATCAAATTATTCCCATAATTTATCCTGTCAAAACAACATCTGTTTACATGCAAACACAATATGTGCATCAAACACAATTCTTCCTATATTTTATCCTTATAAATGAATCAGAGAATTTACATCAAAAGAAATTTACATCAAAAGCTAAATGAATCAGAGAATTAAACTGCTAACATTGTTTAAATCAAAAGCCAATATTATTGATTTCATTATGTGCATCAAAAGCCAAAACTATTGTTCACATTATGTGCATCAAAAGCAAAAAATATGTGCATTAAAAAATGTTGCTGATATATCATACAGCAGGAGCAGAGCCCTTAAGCTCATTGTGGATATACGCCCAATGTTTACGAAGATCCACAAAGTCCTCAAGGGGGAATGGGGTTTCGTCATTAAACATCTACATAAGAGCAAAAAATTGAAGATATATCATGCATGATAATAATTCAATAGTCAACTTATATATTAATATATGTAAACATTTTATGGCATATATTACCGTATCCCATGAATCAACAGTGCCTGCAAGGACGATGTTTAACATATGTTTCATGATAAAATACCCACACTCGTAACGCCCGCGTTGTTTCCTCGTCTACAAATTACATGAATATAAAAACATGAATAAAACCACACATGCATGGATGTAAATGAAATAAACAGGTAATCGGGCCACTTACTTTAGGAGCAAGGTATGCGGGCTTTTTTCTAACATTCCTCAATATATTAACTTGCTCCACAATACTGCACATTGAAAATTGAATTAAACATATTACATGATAAACTAATTACAATTAATGCCAAGGAAAATGATATTAAACAAAGACACTTACGTTAATACAAGATCTTTCATTGGTTTGTGGAGTGGATCGTGCAAGGAACACAGTAATGTCACCGTATTTGTCCTAAACGATATTACGATCAATTGGCAATGACCACTGAATGAACACGAGAATATATATATATATATATATATATATATATATATATATATATATATATATATATATATATATATATATATATATATATATATATATATATTATTAGTTGTTACTAAAACAAAACTAAATATAGAATATATATTACAACAATACTAACCTACATAGGAATGGTGCAAGGTAACATTCCTTTCCTCTGTCATTTAGCCGGCTTTTCAAGTAGTTTTCTCTGATATTTTTTTCATTATACGCCCAAGCAATAAAACTTGGGTCCAAGATTCCATAGGTACTTGATTTATTCAATTCTATATAAACACGGTTAATGTACCTAAATGGTCAAAGAAAATGAATAAATTAAGGGAGAAAATACAAAAAATTATAATGTTCTATACTGACATGTATATTCGACTATATACTTACGTGCACCAAACTTACAAAATAGATATGTCAAGCCACTTATATCCTGCGAGAAAATCCCTCACATCTTCAGGAGTGTAATACACTAAATCCAATTTTGGTCAATGTTCTAGCGGGAGAGCTTGCGCAAGGTCTGTTGTTGAAATGTAGTAGTATAAACTTGTTATTTCATTTGGACTAGGATCCAATATCCCATTGCGGTTATCTACAGGTGGGGGAGGGGCTGTACAATTACTCCTTTTTGTAGAAGCGTGACTTACGACACTTTTACTTGGAGTTTGATCATCACCAACGCAATGACGGTCTTCATTAGTTCGTTGTTCGAGGCTTTCACTTAATCTCTACATCATAACATTCAATTAGAACATAAAACAAAAATAAGTACAATATATTCAATTAGAACATATAATATATATCATACAAAAATAAGCGCGATTTACGACACATACCGAATACATCTCTTGTAACCTTTCCACTTCTTTCTTCCTTTTTTCCCTCTCCTCCTCAAACAGCCTCCTTTGCTCCGCCAATTGCTTCTTAACATTATCAATATTTTGTCGTTGAGCAAGAAATTCAGCGGTTTCGGTGCTTCTTCTTTGAGATCCAAAGTATGATCTCAAGCCGACACCATCTCCAACACCACGGACACGGCCTCCATGCTCAGCTGTTCCGAGAGCTTCGACTAATATGTCATGTCGTGCTTCCGGAACAAATGTGCCTTCACGGGCCGCCACAACCAAGTTATCCTACACAACATAAGCAACTTACATAAGCAAACGCATTTAAATAACAACTCATGAGCAATTTACATAAGCAAATGCATTTAAACAAAACATATACTTACAATTTTCTCAGCAACTACTCTTAAAGCCTCAGAGGTGTACTCTTCATTAGGTCTTAATCGAGCCCTCTCCATTTCTCATGTCTTGAAGGTGGAGATGGAATGTCAGCATCTCCTCCTTCTTGTATTTTTTTCCTGCAGGATCCTCTTCTCAAGTTTCCTGTAACCCCCACGAGACAATCTATGGGGGTACATGTTTTTCGCCTTGTTCTGAATTCCTACTTCGCTTTTAGCCTGTTATTAACATAGTGAAAAATGTGAATGATTAGTATCTATAACTCATTAGCATAACATTATAGGTTACATAAGACTAGTACTAACCTTGAATTCCTCAGAACGGCGTTTCTTCACAAACTTGTGCCACACCTTCTTCGATAAAAAACTATACCGAATCCATGGAGGTTGAAGACCGCTCTTAGGCTTCGTAATGTAGTCAGCCGTGAGTCGTGACTTAAATCCCCTCCAACGAACACCGACATAAGTTATCCACTTTCTTTTCAATTTTGAGTCATCGGTAAACTCAAAATTCAACTGCATTAAATCAATATATAAGTATGAATTAGAAACTATAGGTAGTGATATCAAATATATGAAAATTATGGTATGAAATACCTTAACATTTGTCCATATGCTGTCTTTGACATTACCATCCACTTCTCTCGAATCATCAATCAGTATACTGACTTTGCTACTTGGAAGGAACGCAGCATAACTCCTAAAAGTAGCGTAATGTGGACAATCCACTAATCTGTAGTACGAATCAAACTCGATCGGAATTTTTGCACCAGATGAGTTGCGGACTGATGTGAATTGGGGCATCATTGTGACACCTCTTTGTGATCTTTTCGTTTGACTTTCAGTTGTTTGAGTTTCATTGGCTATCCTTTCATTTGTTTGAGTTTCTTCGCTGGTTTCTGATGAAGAACTCGACAAGGTCGACATCTAAGTTCAAAAACAACAACAACAACAACATGAACAACAATGGCAAAAGTGTTTACTGTAGATGCATGGGGAAAATATTTTACGTATCCTAAAAGTGACGACGAAGTAAACGATGTTGGTGTTGGTGTTTTTGTTGTCTTCCTTCCTTACGACAACGACGGTGTTGTTGTTATCTTCTTTCTCGGCGGTGACGATGATGACGACGGTGTTGGTATGTGCGTAATCTTCTATTTTCTTCACTATCGTGACGATGATGACAAAAATGACAACAAATGGATACTGATGATGCAAGCTTTGGTGGAATCGTGTATTGTTTCACAATATTGAAGGTTAGGGTTTAGGGTTGAAATCGTGTAACGTTTCGCCTGGTTTCTATTTTCAATGGAAAAAAGGATACTGAAGAGACAATGGGACTAACTAGTTTGGAGACTATTGAAACACTACTGTGATGGTCAAGAATTTACACCGTTATGATATATTATTTACATAATGAAATTTCATATTAAAGCGCAAGAGTTATTTTTAGAATTAAAAATTAAAAAAACATACAAAATATATCACAACGGTGTATATAAACAACCGTAGTCATAACTTTTAATTTTTTTAATAAAAAGTAAATAAAAAAGTAAAGGCGCACTTTAACATAAAAGGAATAATATATATGAATGCGCTGAGGTTCGAACACATGAAAACTTGAAGGTATCACCACGGTTGATTTATCAACCATTGTTATATACAGATAATCACCATGGTTGGTTTATCAACCATTGTTATATACAGATAAGTTTTATTCAATAAACAAATGAAATACAACCGCACCTTAGTTTAGATATGTCACAACGGTGTAGGGATGAAGCGTTGTGAGCATGCCGTCGTTGTTTACGCATTTTGTAGTAGTGGATGCTGAGTGATATTGAGGAGTATTATAGGTTGAGTATAACTGGTCGGTAAGTTTAAGTTTGTTAGGAGTTGGTTATGTGCATGTCGGAAAAGTTTGTCTTGCTGAAGAATGAATTTGTTTTTATGTTTTAATGTTTACTATTTTGTTTTCTTGTTTTAAACCATTCTAATCCAAACTCATTAACATAAGAGACTGTCGAACGACATTCTTTCCCTCGAACTGATCTTTGTGGACACGACATAAATCCCGGAGGGAATTCTTTCCGAAAATAAATATTTTTGCTGCTTGCCCTATTCTACATCCAACACTTATCTTTGTTGAGCAAATTGCTCAAAGGCTTTGCTATCTTCGCGGAATCCTTTATGAACCTCCGATAGAATCCCGCATGTCTGAGAAAACTTCGAATGCCTTTGACATTGGTTGGAGGAGGCAAATTTTCAATTACTTCAATTTTTGCTTGATCAACCTCAAGACCTTTAGAGGAGACTTTGTGGACAAGCACAATCCCCTCCGTTACCATAAAATTGCATTTCTCCCAGTTCAATACCAAATTTGTCTCAACACACCGTTCAAGAACGACCTCTAAATTTCTCAAACAAAGATCAAAAGACGCTCCGAAAATGGAGAAGTCGTCCATGAATACCTCCATCGTTTTTTCAATAAGATCGGAGAAAATTTCTTGAACACAATGTTGAAACGTTGCTGGTGCGGTGCATAAACCAAACGACATCTTTCGGTAGGCAAAAATCCCAAAAGGACAAGTGAATGCCGTCTTCTCATGATCATTCGGGTCAACCAAAATTTGGTTATAACTGGAGTAACGATCCAAAAAGCAATAGAATTGTTGGCCCGACAATCTTTCTAACATTTGGTCCATAAACGGAAGTGGAAAATGGTCTTTTCTTGTAGCGGTGTTTAGCCTCCTATAATCTATACACATCCTCCAACCCGTCACCGTTCTTGTTGGGATCAACTCATTTTTTTCATTTCAGATTACGGTCATTCCTCCCTTCTTAGGCACAAATTGGACCGGACTTACCCAAGGACTATCGGAAATCGGGTAAATCATACCGGCATCCAAGAGCTTGACAACCTCTTTTCTCGCTACTTCTTTCATCGTTGGATTCAAACGGCGTTGCGGTTGAGCGACCGGTTTGAAATCCTCTTCCATGAATATTCGATGCATACAATAAGAGGGACTTATTCCTTTTAGATCGGAAAGAGTCCATCCCATTGCTTCTTGATTCTTCTTAAAAATTTGAATTAACCGATTTTTCTCATTGCCAGATAAACTGTTGCTAATGATAACCGGTTTGTTACAACCGTCATCAAGGAAAGCATATTTCAAATTAGAAGGCAACACCTTCAATTCAAGTTGAGACTTCGCATCACTCAATTCTTTCTTTAACACTTCCTCTTCACATTCCCATGGTTGCAACTCCTCTAAAGATTCAAGTTCCTTTAAACACTCTTCAAGTGCTCTTTCTTCTTCATCAGAGAATACTTCAAAGGAATCATCAAGAGGTCTTTGCAAAGGAGACACTACATGAACTTGCTTTGTGACATCCATTATCGCTTCTTCCGTTGCGTCTATTCTAAAACAATCGCATTTGTCCTTTTTGGCCTTCATGGCCTCAAATAGATTGAAATAAACCTCCTCATCTTGGACTCTAACCTTCATAAGACTGTCGTCCATATCAATTGCCATTCTAGCAGTTTTCATAAACGGTCTTCCAAGAATCAATGGAGCGTCTTCATCTTCCTCCATTTCAATCACCACAAAGTCAATAGGAAATAAGAATTTGTCCACTTTAACCAGTACATCTTCAGCTACACCGTGAGGATGGGTAGTGGATTTATCGGCAAGTTGCAATGTCATTTGAGTAGATCTCAATTCCATATATCCCAATCGTTTCACAATAGACAAAGGTATTGTTGTACCCCAAATTTTTTACCCTTAGATGTCATATTCATTTGTGCATCTCAGGTCCAGCATATTGCACAGCTAACCCTTTTTATCAGTTTTTGTTGGCTTTATCTGTGAATTAAGTCTTGTTCTCAGGAGATACAAGAAGTGATTAACTAGGGTTGTGGGCAGGGCATTGGGATCAAGCGATTCTCTCACCCTCTCTTTGGCTTTTATTTTTCATCCTCAATTATCATTATCATTTTTTAAACCAATATCAAATAACTATTCATTAATATTGTTCTAAATATTTATTTTCTAAATCTAATCTTTTTCTAAAAATCATTTATTCTTTTTTCCAAATTCTATTTCAATAACCAATTTCTAATCATTTTTTGTCTAAATTTATTTCCATTTAATTATGTCAATTTTCCTAAAAAACTAAATTCACTTATATTGTTTTTAGATTATTTCTTTTTAAATTATAATAATAGATACTAAATTGGTCACCTATTAGTAGCTATTTCTAACCTTGTCTTTTATAATTTAAAAAGAGATAATTAATTCAAGTTTATTTGCACCATGAAATGTTAATTTCTAATATGCTGCCACACCATTTCACCACCAATTCTCATGTGTTCTCTAGTTCAATTCCAAACTTTCCCTTACATTAAAAAGTACCCTTTACTTGGAAATTTTCAAATGGCACCAAGAACTATGCCACTGATTTCGTTAAACCAAGAGTTGTCACATAGAAGCTCCTAGCACAACTTGTATTTTTTCGAATTGCAATCTGATGTCTGATGGCAGCCACCTACCAATCCATTTGCATCAGTTCTCAAAGCTAACACCGGCCCTAAAACCCGTTGAAAAAATAACCATCAAACTTAAGTACTTTGTACAATGCAGCAAGCACCAAAGTCAATGACAAAATCCATCGTGTAATTGCTCAAACCTTTCCATCCTGGTGGTTGTTGTTCACTTCCTTTTCTGACTCCAGCTTGGTAATAGACAATCCACTCCTTGCACTTGGCTCAAGAATGAAAAGCCATATGCATAACCCTACCTTTTTTTTAGCTCCTAAAAAGAAAGTATCCGTTGGGACTTCTTGGGAATACCAGCTGCCTTGTGCTTTAAAAAGACTGATTCTCCTTCATGAAGGGGACCAACAAGGAAAGGATAAGCAAAACCAAAACACCAAACATCAGAACCTTCATTCAAGAGAAACCACAACACATACCCCTTCGCAAAAAGACATCACCACCACTGCTCCAAACACAAAGCCCGTAAGAGCACACAACCACCATACATAAACAACCATCAACACAATATCAACAATACACCAACATCAAGATCATCAACACAAACACGCCTTACACACCATTAGAACAACAAACCAACCAAAGAAAACATCAGAACATAACTCACTCCACATCATCGTCATCTTCTCAAGAAGAATAGCATTCACAGGTAGTATATAAGATTATTCTTGTTGTATAGTTGTGTACGAACTGTGAAAATTTGTGAAATGTGAATTATGTGAGTGATGCAATGGCGTGCAGCACTTGTTTGCATGTAAGATGCTTAGTATTGTGTAGTTGTGTAGAATTAGCATACTTAATTACGTTGTACGTGTGAAACTTGTGTGTTCATATCTGTGTGTTTGCGTAGCTAATGATGTGATGTTCTGTAAGTTATGTGTGATGTGTACAGGAAACTATAATGCGTGTGTTTAGTAAAATTGCACGTGCGTTTTGTGCTAGTCTGCTGGCTGTAAAGCGTTGTGTTCTTTGTCTGTGATGCTTGTGAACCAACTGCAGTGTGTATGCATGTGTGTTGTGAAGTTGTGTGTACTCGATGATTGTTGAAAATTGTTATGCTAATATACAATCTTGTTTCTCATTTCTCAATCTCTACTCCTTCCTCACCAGAACTCTCATCATCCTCATTATCACTCTCCTTAGGATTTTCGATTTGTTTTTCACTACTGGTCGTTACAACATCCACATATCTCTCAGGGGAGTGTCCTATAGGTGTCTGGGCAAGCAGAGAGATTTGAGTCTCCAATACCTTAGTGTGAGTCGCGAGGGACTCGACCACAGTGTTCATATGCTTAAAGGTTTCATAAGTATCGAGATGTTGTTTTCTAAACTCTTCGTTCTGGAGAGTTTGTGTCTCCACAAAGCGCTCCATCATATATTATAGCCTAGAATTAGTTGTTGTTTCAATGAAATCCTCCATTAATTTTTCGAGGTTGGAATTATGGGATTCTTATGATTCCTCAAAATATTGGGAGTGGTAATCATAGAGGAAATTTGGCTGAGAGTGAGTGAGCGTCGCATTGAAATCCTCCATCAACATTTCGAGGTCAGGATTATGGGATTCTTGTGGTTCCTCAAAATATTGGGAGTGGTAATTGTAGAGGTAATTTGGATGCGGTTCCTCGAAATATTGTGAGTAGTAGTCATAGAGAAAATGTGGGTGATACATAGTTTTTTTTTTCAAACAAGAGTGCCTTAGTCTATACGGTGCAACAACGGAATCACAATATTGACCTTTGGTCCCCGGCAACGGCGCCAAAAACTTGATGCTCCGCAAGTGCACAGATTTATCGAAGTAATATAAAAGATTGTCGATCCCACAGAGACCAATGTCAACCTACCGTTATCTATTGTTGCGATGTAAAGCTAAGGCTATGATTAAAATGGTACGAACGGAAATATAAATGCTAATCACTAAAGGTTTGAAAATAATACTAAAACGAGGCCGAAATATGATTTCCGTGCACCCTAGGGACTTGTAGAATACGTGTACTTATTATGACTATATGCCTATTCTGTAGAATATACCGAGTTAAAGGCTCCGTCTCACGCTCTCGCGGTCTTAACAAAAGCCATATCTCTTTGTCCCATGATTTTGCTCTCGCTCGCCCGGTAACTAAGAAACACTATTCAAAAGGCAACAATATCCTAATAAACATCTAAAGCGCTCTCGCTGTATTTAGATATGATGCTTAATTTCTACTATCCGGTTCGCTCCTCAAGCTCTCACGAATCTCGGCTCAAACCTTTATATGCTTCTCACTCTCATGACAAAGCAATGTTAAATAACTTCTCATTCTCATGACAAAGCTACTTAAATTACGCATATAAATTACAACCAAAACGACATACAATCACGATTTCGTACTTAATACATCTACGGAGTCCCGTTGGTAACGACGGTTCTTATACGCCGGACTCAGACATAATTAGTCTAACATATTAACTCCTAAAACTAACATATTAACAATGCTAGAAATTAAATCATACATACTGATTGATTTTAACAGGAACACATATTTAACTTTTTATCTTGAAATCAAGTTATGTTGCAAGCAAGTAAACTAAACAATGTAGTAAAGATGGGAAAGTAAATACCCTGAAATAAACTGGAATGAAAACAACTTCTATTGAATGACAAATTGATCCAAGCGTACAATCGAAAATAATGTAAAAGATTACAACAGTGCAACAACTACTCAGGGTGAGCAATTATTGCTTTGGAAATTAAATATGTAGTTAGGCTAAAGAATTCGGCAGCGCTTCCGCGCAACTCGGATCCCTCAAATGCAGACCCTCAAGGGTGTATTTATAGAGGTAAATTGGCTCCAAGAAGGTCTGGTACGATTTGAATTCAAACCAAGCAAAATTGTCAAACTGTCACTGAAAAACTGCTCCCGCGCATAATGGCGACCACCGTATGCCTAACGGCGACCTCTGTAACGCCCCAGTCAGTTTTTTCGTTTTATTTATTTGAGTCGTTTTGAGTATTTTATTATTATATTATTTTATCTCTGACTTTTATGTGAAAATATGTTATTTTTCATCGTGATTATATTTTATCGGGTTTTGGGAACGTTTGCGAGATATTTGAGTGTAGGGGTATTTTGGTCATTTCACTTTATTTTGTTAAGTTAGAATATAAAAGATTAGAAAGAGAGAAAATAGTAAGGGAAAGAAGAAGAAGAAAAGAAAAGGAGAAGAGAAGAAAAAGAAAGAATTTGGAAAACTTGGAAATCAATAAACCGACTTTCTAGAACACGATTTAATCGGGTAAGGGTGTGAAACACGGCTATCTTATGTTTGTGTATGATTATGTATGTGTATGTTTGCATATTTTCTGGTCTTTCCATAGCTTTTGATTTTAGGTTGGAAATGGGAAAAATGATGAGAAATCGATGGTTTCGCGGTTGAAAATCGGTGTAAACGTAGTAGAATACTTGTTACCATGATTGAGTTATGTTTTGATTGCTATATGTTGGTTTGGAAATGTTTTGGTGGAGAAAATATGGTTTTGGGATGATCTGGTGCGCTGCTGGGTTTTGCTGAAATCGCAGGTTCGCAATGCGAATGGCCAACGAATGGGTGGCGAGCGTTCGCGTGAGGTTCGCACTGCGAACGTTGTATTATTTTTCATTCTGCCACTATTCGCTGGAGGATTCGCATTGTGAATGGGGTAGCGAGCATTCGCTGGGAGTTCACATTGCGAACGTGGGAAATTTTCAAGGCTATTTTGCTTCTGCCACTGTTCGCTAGGACTTTCGCATTGCGAATGAGGGAGCGAAGGACTCGCTTGGAGCTTCGCACTGCGAACATGATAGTTTATTCCAATTTGTTTTCTCTGTAACTTTTGATCCGTGGTTCGGTTTGAGGCGTGGTTGGTGTCGCTCCCAGTAATTTCATCCAGGTACAAACGCGAGAGTGGCGCGGAACACAGAGTCGCCAGCCGTGTATATTTATCCCAAGAGAGGGAAAGGGAACACCGCATAAACCTGAGGAAGGGGGAAAGGAATGGTCATCGCAACCATAGCCTGGGTTCGGGAGTCGGTTACGCGAGGGGAAGGTGCTAGCACCCCACGCGTCCATCGTACTCGATGGGATCCACGCTTGTTGTCTATTCTAAGGGTGAGTTATCCTAAAATCTATGGCTGTACTGAAACAGGGAAGGGGAAAACAAAGACAGACATGGTAGGACGTCGAAGTCCTAGGCCTACGTACCCCCTTTGTGCAATGGGGAATTCAGAGTCAGCGTAGTTCGGACCAAGTTCTTTTTGTGTTTTTTATGAGCGACGTTATGTTCGCGTCCGGCAGTTAGGGTCGATGCCTGTTTGTGACTCAGATGGAAAGTAACATGCCCTTTTTGAAAATAACCTTTAGTTTGACAATCCCGAAGGACAAAAAGGTTTGAAGTTTGTTTGTATTTTTTAGGACATAAGTGACTTGAGTTAGTTCACAACTTGCATTGCACCAAAGTCTAGGGCACAGGGACGAATACTTAACGAATAGTCCCAAGACAGGACGCTCGCTAAGCACTCTAGAAAGATGAGAGGAAGCCCCTCATTTCTCATTCCCCACGCTTAAGGCTCGTGCGTAATACACTTTATCTTTATTAAGTGTTTTCAAGCAGTTTTGAGATGAGGAGAGAGAAGACACAAAGGAAACTCTAAAGGGAAACTAAGAGTCCTAATGTTATCATGCATGGGTGACCTACGGTTAGTGAGGTTTGACGACAACCTAAGCCTAAAGAAAAGAAAAGATGAGAGACAGAAAGAGTGAGAGTGGACATGGATAACTATCCACACCCTCAAATAATTTACCTCAGCCCCTGCATAAAAGGTTAGTACAAAATAGACATAAGCAAAAGAAATGAGACAAATGGAACCCAAGCAATGACATATACTGATAACCAAGTCAGCTATAACAATCCAAGCATGATTCATGAATTCAAGGAAGTAATCCCAAACAGTGGCACAAGTGCCTTTTCAAACAGGTAACCAGACATGATCAGAGATATGCATACAAAAAGATCTCACACAAAGAGCAGTCACATAACTAGTAAAACATCTTATAAAATTTCTAAATTAATTATCAACATATCTCAACCAGAAGCAAACAACATGTCCAAAATTCATGCCAAAATTCCCAAGATAGGTCACTCAAACAATTATGCAAATTCAGATGAGAAATATGGTTCAATGTGCTAAATAAAAGGACTAAAATACAATATGAAATGATTTTAAAAATGAGAGAAAAATATTTTAATGCAACTCAATGTATTGGTGAAAAAATGAAAAAATAATGAGTTCAAAAGGTTTTGTATGCTATGAGAACAAAATTCTACAAGTTTAGGTATGCATGATATGAATAATTCAAAAAGAAATAAATAAATAATTATTTCAGATGATGAAAATAAAATAAAATAATAAAATAAAATTTGGTAAAATTTTATAAAATGCTAAATGTGAGTCATGAATTTTTTTGGTAATTTTTTAATGCAAGAAACTATTTTTAAAAAAATAAAAATAAATTGCAATAATTAAATGAAATAAAATAGAAAGAAAATGAGTGGGGGGGTATGAACAGCAAGCCAAACATGTTGAAAATGGTAATGGGCTGGAAAAGAGGGGTGCGAACAGAAGGTCCAATCCTAAAATCCATCAGAAAAATAAAAAAAGAACACATGGAAATAGTCAACATGCAGACTCAATACTCACCATTGGATTAATCTCACGCGTGGCAATAAGTCAATCAAAACAAAAAGTAAGCGTGATGAAGGTCTCAGATCCAAGACACACCATAATAATAATACGCGTACCCACACCGAATTACTCAGAAATAAAATAAAAACAAAAAAAATCACACGTGAAGGTCACACGAGAATTTAATGTGTTGGTGTGGTAACATCCACCAGATCATATCAACGCATGGCATTAGTCAACAAAAATCAAAAGTAAGTGAGATGAGTGGGTCAGATTGAAGGCACATGGTAGCTAATCGTGGACTAAAAACACTCAACCATTAAAATTAAATCAGAATTTTTAAACGCGTGGCACAACATGGACCGTTGGATGAAATGCATCAACGGCTGGGAGGTCATCACCTACCTCCAAATCCTAGTCTGGCCGGAGCTCCACACCAGACGCTGGAACTAGGGTTCCGGTCGTCTTCCCCGGCGGCCACCCTCCCCAAAATCTCCAGAAACGGCATATGGGTACATCATTTTAATCAGAAAAACGCGAGGGTTAACATTATCACAACAAAAATTATAAACAATCAGCCTATAAGCCAAACCGAATGAAATAAGCTAGGGATCAAAAAATTAAAACTCACGCAGCAACCAAATTACACGTCCAAACTCCAAACCAAATATATCAGAATCATCAGCAACAATCATAGATCATTATTCACATTTAAAAATAGAGTTTTAGAGTCATGCAAATTGACACTAACCTGAGATGGTCCAACACATATCCTAGTTATTAGCTGAGAATGAAGGATGGTTTGTGCTCTATGGATCCCAAGGAGAAAGACTGAGAAAGAATTTTTGGAAGAATTGCTGTGTGTGATGAGATTCGATGAAAAGAAATTTTATGGTTAAAACTTGATTCTCCTCCAAAATCACGTGTCTCTTTTCTAACCCTAGCATGAGTTATCTTAAATAGGCTAGGTTAATCCACTGATCAGCATTTGGGCCTTGGTAATTCTTTGTTTAATGAGTTTTGGATGATTTTAGAAAATTGCATTATGTGAGATACACCCTCTTCCATGCATGTACACCCAAATATTTCATGATGGATCACTTAATTTTCAATTGCTAATCACACCTGAATTTGATTTGGGCCTTGAAACATTCTGATTCATGAATTTTGATGCCTCTTGCAATTTTGAATAATGGAAAATAAGTGAAGAATAAACCATGGATCCAGTTGATTCAAAGGCCAAAAATAGTCCTTATGGATTGTACTTTGATGTTAGAATGTGCCTTGAAGCAATGTGTAATACCCTAAATTTTGACCACTAAGATTTCCCATCATTGTGAAAATCATCATCACAATATGGATGAACCATCATGCTTCATCAGTCTCCCCAAAGATGGGTGAGCATCCAATACAATCAAAATTAGGGTTTCAAGCCCTCTCTGAGCTTTAGACAAAGACTCAATCAAGAAATGACTTGATTTTCAACTTGTCTAATCTCTCAAACATCCTCAAAGGATCAAAAGGACTCCCACTTCAAGGATTAAGCACAAGGCTGCTCCCTTCTAGGTGGATCAAGTCTCAAGATCGACAGTGTCACCAAATTAGGGTTTAGGTCGACCAGGGCCTCCAGATGGAAATTTTCATCTGGGCACAAGGAAATGATCCAAAACATAACCTAATATACTTCATGGAACCTCATGAACCCATGCATCAAGTCAATTTTGCCTCAGGGGTTGTATTCATAAAAAATCAGGAATTAGGGTTTCTTGACCTAATTCATCCCTAAGTTGACTTTTGGGACAAACCATGAGCCAAGACCTCAAGATATGATTTGAGGGTCTCTAATATACCATATTGATCCATTTGGAACAATGGATTGATCCAAGAAGCTTGAGCAACAAGTCTCAATTTCATCTGCACCACAATTAGGGTTTTAAGGGAAAAGTCAACTGTAACTTTGACTTTTGACCAGGACATGCTCCCAAACCCTAATACATGATTGAATATACCCTATGACACCCATGGAACATGTCCATCAAGTTTGATTTAGGTCAAGGACATGATTTCCTGAAGAATTGCACAGTTTGTAATTCATCTGATAAAAAGTCAACTGTGCACAAAACTCAACTTTGACCTTTTGAGATTTTTCACCAAAATGGTTTTCTAATCCTAAAATGATGTTAATGTATGATTTGAATCATCATTCATCAAGAAAAATCAAGAAAAGTGAGATAACTTGAAAAAGGGGTAACCATAAAACTTAGAAATTTTTCTAAGTTAAAAATAAAGTGGCAAAGGTACCAACTTTGGAGGACCATAACTCCTAAACCACAAGGCCATTTTTTCTCATCCAAAGATGGATTTGTAGCCCTCATTATCACATACAAAAACTTCAACTACAAGTCATTCCAATTCATTAAGGATTTTGAGTTATGGAGTGATCAAAGTGGCTGAAAAGTGAAAATGTCACTTTTTCCAACACTTAGTGAAATTTTCACTAAGTCAGATTCTGCCTCACTTTTTGCCAAATGTAGGGGGATTTTTCACTTGTAATCAAAAGAGATCAAAACCAAACTTGTTCAAACAGTTGTTGTATCATGTAAGAGCTTTCCAAAATGTCCAAGAACATTGCCAAATTCAACCTACACCATGAGATACAACATTGCCAAGTTGCCTTGCTGAAATCTGTCAAGGCAAGGCAGAATTTGCAACTTTGGTCGATTTGCCAAAATCAGCCAAATTCAATTGCTCCTACCCACTTGGACACCTCAGAGGATTGAATCTAAAGGGGACAATCACTGAGCTAAGCCTCCAAAGTCCATGGAACAAGAAATAGCATGTTGAACCTAGAATGGCCAAAATAGGGACAAGACTTCAAATTTGGAATGAGGCATTCAATGGAACCATCAAGGTGGCATGGACTGAGCCATTCTCATCTGAAATCAGTCAAGACTTATCCAAGACCAAGGGGACCAAAGCTCTGTGCCCTAACCTCTAGTCAATGGCTAGAGGAGACTTGGATTTTCATTTGCCAACATTGGCCAAACCTACTTACCAGCTGCCATGCACTATTCCTTGCAAAACAAACTTGCTCTACTATAAATAGAGCTCAATTGTGGTCAGTTTGAGTACACCAAAGCCATCTAACAGATGCTTTCCTCAAAATCTCTTTTTTCACTCCAATTTTGCCTTCTAAGGCAAGTCACTATCGGGTTTTGAGTTTAAGAGCAATTCCAATCAAACCAATCACTCACACACCTCACATACATCACATATGAGCTGATCAAACACTTAGATTACTTCTGAAACATCAATTTCACAAAATCACCAGCTGGTTGCTCAAATTTTCAAACAAGTTGCAGCTGAGGTATCACAAAGTGATCCAGCCAATTTCAATCAAGTCCAACCATCCAAACACAATCCATAGGGTGTAGGGAAGCTGTTCAGATCAACACCACTCATCTATAACACCTCCAAATCAAAAATCACTTTGAACTTCCTGTCACGACTTGGAGGTAAGCACATACTTGGTCATCTCTCAATCTATACATATTTCTTCGCACAATAATTTGGCCATATGTTCATAATCATGCATGGAATGTTTTCCCTCAATTAATTGCATTGTTTGAATCATGTATCAAAAATCATATCCTTCATGCAGAAATTAGGGTTCTTGAGGTCTCTTCGTGATTTCTTGTTGTATGATTAATTTAAATGAAATTAAAGTACATAGACATGATCGTGAGGTTGAGACGAGCATAATGATATGTGGATTGCATGATATGATTACGTATTCATAGAGATTGGATAGAAAACGCAAATCTGAGAAACCAAGAACATGCGCGTGTTCTTCAGCTTGTTCTTGGCACCATTTTTAGAAATTCAAATATTTGAATTTTGTGATTTTGTTTAATTGATTCAAAAATTAATTTCTCTCTGAGTTTTAAGGATTTTGAGTTGATTCTTTTTTTAATAATTCACAAAAATGTTAAAATATTTTATTTTATCAAAAAATCCCAAAAATATTATTTATCTCATATAATTGATATTTTTGCAAAGAATTAATATTTTGATTATTTTTGGCATTTTAAATATTTTTTCTACATTGATTTTGCAACTTTTAATGCTTTCTAATTATTTTGTAGGTCAATACTTAATTTTTGAAGCATTAATCCAAGATCACAATTTGTTTTCCATGTGTTAAACAATTTTTGATCATTTTAATTGAATTTTTATTCAAGTAAATACATTTTGAAAACAAATTAGGGTTTTGGATTAATTCAACCCTCATAAATCATTTTCTAAACTTTTTTGGGCCTCTTGAGAGAGTGTAAGACCCATCCCCCCTTGTACAAAAACCTTTTGGGCCTCATCCATTGTATAAGTCCCTCTGTACAAGTAAACGGCGCGATCGTCGCCCGTTTAAAAATAAAAATCATCTGGGCCTCTCCTTGAGCTATAAGACCCATTCAAAACACTTTTGGCTTCTATTAGAGTTTAAGACCCAATCCCCCTTTTAACCAAAACATTTTGGGCCTCACTTATTGTATAAGTCCCTCTGCGTTAAAAGAAAACCTCGGCGCGATCGCCATTTTAAACGAAAAATCATTTGGGCCTACCCTCGTGTTATAAGCCCCACTCTTTTCTTTAAACCTTTTTGGGCCTCTTGAGAGAGTGTAAGACCCATCCCTTTGTACAGAAAACCATTTTTGGGCCCCAGTCACTTGTATAAGTCCCTCTGTACAAATTCAAACAGTGCGCTCACTGATAAAACTCTGGGCCTCTCCTTGAGCTGTAAGCCCCAAATCTTTCTTTTTCAAAGCACTTTCTCCTTTGATTTTGAATATACTGTTGTTTTCAATCTTTCTTTGTTGAACAACTAACCAAACAACATGGAAGCACTACAACCGAGTAAGTGGTTATCGCTTTCATTTACTGCTTTCATATTATAAACTGTATTGTGGGGCTTCTCACTGTAAGTCTCCTTTCATAAACTCATATCTACTGTGTAATAATAGTATAGATATTTCGAGTTTCCCCGGTAACTACGTCTAGAACTAGGTGACGCCGTTTCACTTATTCGTAGAAATAGACGCCTAGATCCCCAATAGGAGCACCAGATACAGTCTTCTCTTCGGCTGTCCTCCTTAGGAATCGTCAAGAAGCTCTACTCCCCAAGATGAATGTATTATCTGTGAATGGCATCTTTGAGTTTCTTCCAAATTCTTGAACTTTCCTGACCTGATCTATTCCTTGTGGATAGCTTGCCTTGAATGTCTTGGGATTTGGGTACCCACTACGGTCATAATCTTGGACCTTAACTAAGGAACCCTCTTTAAAAGCTAAAAGTCGCTGGATAGTAAACCTCGCACATTTACAGTGGTTTTTATCTTTAAAAGAGTTATCTCTCCTAATGGAAAGGAGATGATAGACCCACGGGCTTCTTAAAAGCATCGGCCTCCTCTTGGGCATTATTCAAGGACACTACGGCTTCTTAGAAGTATTCACAGCCTCCTCTTAGGCTTCGTATAATGATCTCTTCCTCCGGGAATGATAGCCTCCTCTTGGGCTTCGTACAAGGACCCGTCGGCTTCTTAAAAGTTTCCAGCCTCCTCTTGGGCTTCGTACAAATTGTCCCGACGACCTCCTAGAGGTATAGGAACAGAACCTAGTCATCCTCATAGAACAGTCCTTTCATAGAGTCTACTACTGTTTCTCAAAGCATAATACAAAAGATAAAACTCTAGACACGGACAGTCTAACTTCCTTGAGTCTCAAAGACATTCTCAAGCACCCTTCGTTAAATAGGAAGGAAACCCGCAGACTCGGACAGTCTCGACACCCTTTGGATTTCCCGTTTCCTCAAAGAGAAGGAAATATCCCTGACCCTCAAATCAAATTCCTGTGTACAATGTTACTCATATAAGAACTGATTTTCTCTTTTAAAATCAGTATATTGGATCTGTTACTCAACTGAAACAGTTACAATAGCCTCCATCTCGGGCTTCATACGAGATACCAAAATTCTCCCCAGTAGAGTCAAACAACCTTTTTGCCTCTCTCTCGGGCTTTGTACGAGACACATAAGAGACTCTCTCGTTGAGTCAATCACCCCTTTCGCCTCCATCTCGGGCTTTATACGAGATACAAAAGGGTTCTTATAGAGCCAAACAAACAATCGCCTCCATCTCGGGCTTCGTACGAGATGCAAAAAACTCTCTTGTTGAGTCAAATAGCCTCCATCTCGGGCTTTATACGAGATACCAAAAGATTCCCTCGTTGAGCCAAAACCTTTTAGCATCTCTCTCGGGCTTTGTACAAGACACAAGATAGCCTCCTCTTAGGCTTTGTATAATGATTTTCCTAGCGGAAATTAGCCTCCTCTTAGGCTTTGTATAAGAAAACCACTGGTTAATCCAATTAACCTTTTAGCATCAAAGCTGTGCCTCGTTCACAGTACACAAACATCAACAACTCTTTCCCCCATCTAATCGCTGTAAGCGGCAAGCCTCTGGATCATCTACATCCATGCCACTGTCCCTCTTTTAGCATGAGAAATTCCTAAGGAAAATGGCATTGCTCTACACTGTGTTAAAGTCTTCTCCTTCAGGTTAAAACCCTTTCTTCGGAAATTATGGCATTGCTCGGATCCGCATATCCTAGTTAAAGTAATTCTTCTTCTCCCTTCTTTAGAGATGACAAATTCTCTCTAAAGCCGGGTCCTTTCGCTTCACGTCTTGGGATTTGAACAAGACACAAATAGACCTTTCAGCTTCACATCTTGGGCTTTGAACAAGATACAAACCACCTTTCGCTTCACGTCTTGGGCTTTGAACAAGACACCAAAAACCAATTTCCTCCCATAGAATAGGAGGAACTACGAACGCTCTGATTTCCCTATTTCGGTAAACGGGAATACGTAGGCATAAGATCGAAAGAAAATATCTTAGCGAGCGCAATCAACAAAAAACCCAAATCCCATACCTCCATCAATCAAAAGCAGTATTTCAAAAGCATCAATCCTAACATCCTAATCCTTGTTCCCCGCCAGAAACCTTTTTCCTAGACTAAAAGAAAGAAAACAGTATTGGCGAAAATACAAATAACCAGTACAAAGGCCCCCCCACATTGATAGCATCCGTAACCTAACAGACCGCTGTTTAAACTCAGTATGCAAGCAGGGTTAATTGGAGACATCTATTTCCCTTCCTTATTCAGCTCACAATAGGATAAAAAATGAATCGACCTGTAGTTCAAACTCAGACCGCAGAGAGCGACCAACGCTTAAGAACCGCGTCCAAAATTGCTCGCTACAGAAAAGTGGCGCCCACCGTGGGGCCGTTCAAAGTTAGATCTAGGCACGGTCTTCCTTCTCTTCACTTATGTGAAAACCACAGATTGGGGCTTCCGCCGGGGAACCCATTTCTGTCAGGAACTTAGGAATCATAGCTTTATAAGTCTAGGATGATTAGGACAAATATATATACTGCTTTTCCTAATTGCTATACGTGTTTATTTTTCTGCTAATGGGAATGCGGGTGATGCCGTATGTGGTGAGTTTGAGTATACACTTAAGAAAAGCCAACCCTTTCGTAGTGCGGAAACTATCGGAAATAGTTGTTACGCGATACTATCCTCATTTGAGGCTGGTGATCTATTCTCGGTGAATGGCACTTACTCTAAGATTGCTTTACAACTCGCTGGCGATCCGCTTGTTGTCTTGCTTTCCTGGGAGGAGCTGATGATAATGAGTACAGGTACAAAAATCACCCTAGTATAAACCTTTGGGGATGGGTAGAGCCTTGACTTCATGACAACGACCCTTTGACCCCATGTTTTTTCTATGTTTTTGTGTGCTGCATTCATGCATTCATTTAATAAAACATTAAAACATTCAAAAAACTTTCTCTTCTAGTCTCTCTGTTTTTCAAACTAAACTAAGACTGTGATTGCAAATATCAGAGAAGAGGATTACGCTAATGGATTTCGGTAGAAGGAGAACTCACCAGTATACCTTCAAGGTTCCAAAATTAGGGGATTTGAGAAAGTTAGCGAGGATGATCGTTAACCCAAAGGCTTTCAGAGCCAGGCACGGTGGTTTGCTACCACTGTTAAGAGTCTATGTGATTAAGGGGATCATGGACGCGCTCATTCAATTCTACGATCAGATTTATCACTGTTTCACATTCCCGGATTACCAGCTATCACCAACGTTGGAGGAGTATTCTCATCTGACTGATTTACATATCACTGATCGAGCTCCATTTTCTGGACTGGAAGAAATTCCAAAGAATCAGACTATTGCAATAGCAATTCATTTGGACGAGTCTGAGGTCAGGACTCACGTGACCACTAAGGGTGGCATCCAAGGTTTGCCAGCCCAGTTCTTGACAAAGAAAGCTCTGTACTTTGCTAGTATAGGGAACATAACTGCTTTTGAAAGCATCTTTGTCTTGCTCACCTACGGGTTATTTTTGTTTCCCAACATCAATAACTTCGTCGATATCAATGCTATTAAGGTTTTTCTCATTGGAAACCCTGTGCCGACTTTGCTCGCAGATGCGTATCATTCTGTACACTTAGGAAATTTGTACAGCAGAGGGGAGATCACATGCTGTGTACCTTTGCTCTACAAATGGTTTATCTCTCACTTGCCCAAGTTTGTTGCTTTTTGGGATTGCAAGAGTGTCTTACGTTGGTCGCAGAAGATCATGTCTCTTACCAACTCTGATATAGATTGGTGTAATAGGATTTATGAGGGAATTAGAATCATTGACCGTTGTGGAAACTTCCCCAGCGTACCCCTCATAGGAACTAAATGAGGAATCAACTATCATCCGATATTAGTTCTTCGTCAATTTGGATACCCGATGAGACACATCCCACTGGGTGTTCATCTGGAAGGTCTTTTCTTCAAAGAAGGAGAAAACGACAGAGCACTAAAGATGGAAATAGTGCAAGCTTGGAAACATGTTCATAAGAAAGGACGAGAGTCTCTGGGAAAACCGGACTGTGTCTCGGTGGAGCCTTATCTCCATTGGGTACAAACTAGAGCTCTCAAGCTAAAGATGCCTTATCCTCGTTACAGAATTCTTCCACCGAGGGCAACTGTCATGTACTTCATGACGGAAACTGAAAAGCTTCAGGTTACTCTCAACAAAGTTCAAAAGGAAAGAAGATCTTGGAAGAACAAGTACCGCACCCTCGACGTAGAGTGTATCCAAATACAGCAATTACTGAAAGAGAAAGATGCTCTGATTGAAATTTTGGAGCAGCATGCTGTAGAGAATCAAGATGACCAAAGGAATTTGCTCGCTCCTTTCACCTGGCAAAGAAATGACAACCCGACAACGGCCCAAGGGCCCCGGTCAAAGAAGAGGACTCGAGACCCATTAGTTTAGGTTTCTGTTTTTGCACTTTGTAAACTACTATATTTCCATTTCTGTAATCCTTTGGAATTCAATAAAATGGGGTTTCCCCACTGTTTGATATTTGCAATCTAATTGTCGAAGTTTATTTTGATTAAACCAAAAGAACAATTAATATAATCATTGCATTCATCATTCTCACATCGCGTATTCTTCTTCCCTACGAATCTTACGTTTGTGTCTCGATTCTAGAGTCAAACTGTCTCATTCGTATAATACTCGGGCCAATCGTCAGAAAAAGATGGATGATCTTGAGGAAGAAAACAGAGAGTTGAAAGAAGAGATTGACGCTCTGAGAGAGGATATGAGAAAGCTTCGTAATGACATGCAAGCCATGGCAGAAGCTCAGCTACAAAGAACTGTGATCTCATAGATCACCTCAACGCCCATCATAGAAAAGTATGATCCTAGGTATCAGATGCCGAAAGATCGTCCTTGGGGCATGCCTGTTAACTATATCCCGGAAGGATATGTTCCGCCGATCACTGAAGATCAGGGAATCGCAACAGAAGCCGTTGGGCCTGAAGGTTACAAACTTCGGGAAAGCGAAGATGCCAGGGGCATACTGAAGACTCCTGAAGGTTACAAACTTCGGGAGGCACCGAGACTTACTTCCGTAGTCACGGTACCACCCCCTGTGGTGCACACTGTCCCGGAAGGACAGATTCCACAGACACCTTCTGGTAAGAAGGAAACTTTGTTTGACAGAATGGATGAATTCCAGGAGCAGTTCTTGGAAATGCAGAAAGAGCTGCAAGCCATTCGCGGTCAGGATCTATTTGGAAAGGACGCCGCAGACCTCTGCTTGGTCCCAAATGTGAAAGTCCCGCACAAGTTCCAAGTGCCCGACTTTGAAAAATACAAGGGTAACTCATGCCCTCAGAGCCATCTGGTGATGTACGCTCGGCGGATGTCAGCTCAGACGGAGAATCAGGACCTGGTGATTCACTACTTTCAGGATAGTTTAACCGGTGCCGCACTCAAATGGTACATGGGTTTAAACCGTACTACGATCAGTACATTCAGAGATCTTGGTACTGCCTTCGTCCAACAATACAAGTACAATTTGGACATGGCACCCGACAGAGATCAACTCAGATCAATGTCGCAAAAGGGAAAGGAAACCTTTAAGGAGTATGCTCAGAGATGGCGTGAAATTGCCGCTCAGATTTGTCCACCTCTTGAGGAAAAAGAGATGACAAAGATCTTCTTAAAGACCTTAAGCTCATTTTACTATGACCAAATGATTGCCAGTGCACCCAGTGATTTCACCGAAATGGTCGGGATGGGTGTACGTCTTGAGGAAGCCGTCCGAGAAGGACGTTTGGTAAAAGACACTGGATCAACGAGCGGTACTAAAAAATACGGTAGTGCTCTCCCTAAGAAAAAAGAGCAAGATATTGGGAATATCTCTCTCGGAAAGCAAAGGCGACGTTATCAACCAGTAGCAGCTGTTATTCCTGCTATCGGCCCCGCGCCTGTTCCTACATATCAACCTCAGGTTGCGCAGAGTCAACCTGACCAACAAAGAACACAACAGCCTCTTCAGCAGGCTCGTCCTCCATATAACAACAACCTTACGACACGGCCACCAAGATTTGATCCTATACCCGTAACGTACGCAGAACTGTTTCTGTTACTGCTGGCTAAGGGGCACATTCAGACTAAGTCTCCCATTTCAGTTCTGGAAAATCTGCCTTTTTGGTTTAAAGCGGATCAAACATGCCCTTATCATCAAGGAGGTTCAGAGCATAACATTGAGACTTGTCTCAATTTCAAATCCGACGTGCAAAAGCTTGTTAGGAGCGGGCTTTATCTTTCAAAGATACGAATCCTAATGTTCTTACGAACCCGCTGCCTCAGCATGAGAAGGCCGCAGTCAATCTGATTGAGAAAGAGACTAACAATGTCTATCAAATTCATGATGTACTCTTGTTAAAGACCAATCTGGTCAAGATGCATTGTAGACAGAGTGGATATGGCCATGTGCCACCTCATAATTATCACCAGTGTGATATCTGCTCTAAAGACAACCAGGGGTGTTCTGTAGTGCAAGCAGCTCTACAGGAACAAATGGATCTTGGATGGATCCAAGAGCACCGAGTTCGTGGAGTTAACATGGTTTACACGAATTCCAACGTCATTCAAAACCACGACATCCGTGCGATGAATGTCAACTTGGTGGCGATGCACTCAAGGCAAAGCCAGTATCATGATCTGCCGCGGCACGATTACAGTTCTTGTCTGACTTGCTCGGTAAACAAACAGGGATGCTCTTTCATACAAGAGGCCCTCCAGCGTCAGATGGATCTTGGATGGATCCAAGACTACCATGATAGGAACTCCTATCAAATCAACATGATTCAGATCTTTGACATTCACGTGATGAATACCAACCTGGTAGAGTTACATGCTGAGCAGGTCCGACTTGGATTCTTAATATCACATGACTATCAAAAATGTAAAGCGGGTTGCGAAAACGATCGAGGTTGTACCCTTGTCCAGGAGGCACTTCAGCACTTGTTAAATCATTGGTGGATGCCAATCTATATGGACGAAGATACTCAGCAGATTAGTATCAATCACAGGAATCCTACTCGTCGTCAAAGTCAGGATGTCCGATCAATGGAAGATAACCTAGTGAGGTTACATTGCATTCGAAGTGGGCGTGGCCAGGTGCCACCACACAACTATGACAGTTGCAGTGTCTGTTCAGAAAGTAACCAAGGGTGTTACCTTGTGAGAGCAGCTCTTCAGGGTCAGGTCGATCACGGAGAAATTCGTCCATATCCAGGTTCTGGACCCATCAACTGGACGCCGAACTACCTTGCCGGTCAAGTTGAGGATGTTGTCACAATATCTGGTCATCACAGGACCATGGATGTTTTTGCCATCATCCCTCTAATTGACGAATCAAGAGTTCCCAACCGAGAACGAATTGAGATTACTTATGATGGTCAAAAAAATCAGAAGGTTCCCATAGTCGTCTATCTACCGGGGCCACTACCGTATGAATCAGCTAAGGCAATCCCTTACAAATACGGTGCAACAATAATCGAGAATGGAAAGGAAATTCCATTACCCTCTGTCGTGACTATTGCAGACATCAGTCGTGTAACACGGAGCGGTCAAATCTTCAACCGAGGGGTTAGAGAATCCAACAAAGAAAAAGAACTTCAGGCAGAAATTCTTGATCCACCAGTCGGTCAATCTAGTAATCCCGACTTTTCAAAAGACAAAGATGAGATGCTGAAGCTCATCCAAAGGAGTGAATATAACATTGTTGATCAACTGTTACAGACTCCTTCAAAGATCTCGGTATTATCACTGTTACTCAGTTCAGAAGCACACAGAGAGGCTCTACAGAAAGTCTTGGAGCAAGCCTTTGTGGAACAGGATGTAACAATTAGACAGTTCGATAGTATTGTCTCTAACATCACTTCCTGCAACAATTTGGGATTTAGTGATGATGAATTACCCGAAGAGGGTCGTCGTCATAACATGGCGCTCAACATTATAATTAACTGCCAGGGCGATGCTTTAGCCAACGTACTGGTAGACACAGGGTCAGCCCTGAATGTTATGCCGAAGTCCACTTTGATGCAATTATCATTCAAGGGCCCTCCGATGAGAGTCAGCGAGGTCGTCGTCAAAGCATTCGACGGATCCAGAAAAACAGTTATCGGCGAAGTGGATCTTCCCATAACTATTGGTCCTTACACTTTCCAAATCACTTTCCAGGTCATGGACATCCGGGCAACATACAATTGTTTATTAGGAAGACCTTGGATACATCAGGCTGGAGCGGTTACTTCAACCCTCCACCAAAAGCTAAAGTTCGTCAAGAACGATAAACTTGTCACGGTTTGTGGGGAACAAGCCTTGCTTGTGAGCAACTTATCATCATCTACTTGTGTGGAACCCGAGGAGGTTGTTGGAACTCAGTTCCAAGCACTATCGGTGAGCAAGGACAGTCAGTTCAAAGAAGGAACTTCAATTTCTTCATACAAAGATGCTATCAAAGCGGTCGAGAGTACCGATACAACCGGATGGGGACGGCTTGTCATTCCTATTGACAATAAAACAAAGAAGGGTCTTGTTTTTTCTGCAACCTGTACCCAGACAGCCGCCAGCGAAGAAAATCTTCATCCCCTTCAAAACTTCTTCCACAGTGGAGGTTTTCTTCACCGAGTGTCTCAAGCAGTACATGCTATCAATGAGGAAGATCCCTCTGACGCAGATGAAGAGTGGAAGTCCTATCTTAATGAGGACGGTTATATGTCTCAGGAAGAGGTACCTATGCCTTTTTGCTTTCCTACAGAAAGTCCGAGATTTATACCAAGATCAGATGTCGAAATGATTTACGGGGATTGTGATCCGGAAGGATGCTGTGCTCCGCCAAATTCATTAGAGGAAGACACTCCGATGAAAGATAATTTTGACCACAATTACTATGGCCCGATGGATGGTCTGCCAATGTGGCAGCCTTACCCAGGAAACTTGGGGCAAGAGAGTCAGCCGAGTAATGAAAATTAGCTGACCATCATTGAACAGAATACCTGTGTCCCCACCATGTCATGGGATCAACACTCAGGTCATCCAGAAGCTACTCAACATGAAGATGAATTCGCAACATTTGCAGGACTAGAATTCATCAACTATGCTTTTCCCGAGGTCAACGTCATCGAGAGAAATGACTCCTCCAGTTCCACAGAAGTGTGGGACACCCTGGGACAACCAAGTGGAAAATACGACTATATGGTCAAGTACACCGCTCCCGAAAGCTCTCGTATTAGGCTCGAAGATATCTAGCCAACTGGATGGGGAGATACAGCTGAGAACACAAATGTTATGCAAAATACAACAGAGGAATCCTCCTACGACAATTCTGCTTGGGAGACAGATTCCAATGATCCTGCTCCACCAGAAATCAGCGTCATTTCTGAAGACAAATCAAGGAAGGTGCCAGACTTTGTGATTCATCAAGGGGTTCGCCGCCAATGGGTTACCGTCGAGGTTCCGAAGGTCGTTCAAAGTAATTGCCATCTTTAACCTTTCACCCTGCTCATTGTGAAACAGATGTTTTAATAAGGCTCGCTTTCTGTAAAATTCCCCTCTTCGCTTTGCCCAAAGCGACTGAGTTTTGTTTTATAGGGCTGTAGTTTCAGGAGTCGGCTTGTTCATTAATAAAATAATGTCGTTCTGTAATTTCCGCATTAATTGCTGTTTTCTCTTTTTGCTTTTTCAGAAAATGGTAATCCTAAAAAACATTCAAAAATAAAAACAAGCAGTAAAATCAATACACTGCACACACTTGCATTTTCTCTATCTCTTCTAAACACGAATCATCACGTCATGCAGATTGCTTGTTTTATACCCCGTTGAAACATACGATCCGATGCTTTCTTCCAACTTTGAGTTCCCAGTATTCGAGGCTGAAGAAGAAAATGACGACCAAATTCCAGAAGAGATCTCCCAATTACTCAGACAAGAGGAAAGGTCCATCGAACCTCACAAAGAGCCGTTGGAAACGGTAAACTTGGGTTCAAAAAAAGAGAGAAAAGAAATCAGGATTGGGGCACTGCTCAGTCCAACTGCCAGAGAGGGTTTGATAAAGCTTCTCGAAGAATTTCCCGATGTATTCGCTTGGTCCTATCAGGATATGCCAGGGTTGGATATCAGCATCGTGGAACATCACTTACCGTTAAGATCGGAATGTCCGCCAGTAAAGCAAAGGTTGAGACGGACTCACCCGGACATGGCTATCAAAATCAAGGAGGAGGTACAGAAACAGATTGACGCGGGTTTCCTCGCTACATCTGAATATCCTCAATGGTTAGCCAACATCGTACCCGTTTCCAAAAAGGACGGGAGGGTCAGAATGTGTGTTGAATACAGAGATCTGAACAAGGCGAGTCCAAAGGACGACTTTCCTTTACCACACATTGACATGTTGGTTGACAGCACAACAAAGTTCAAAGTATTCTCCTTCATGGATGGATTCTCGGGCTATAACCAGATCAAAATGGCGCCGAAAGACATGGAGAAAACTTCGTTCATTACCCCATGGGGTACCTTTTGTTACAAGGTAATGCCGTTCGGTTTGAAGAATGTCGGGGCAACCTATCAAAGGGCCATGACTACTCTGTTTCATGACATGATACACAAAGAAATCGAGGTATATGTCGATGATTTGATTGCAAAATCAAGAACAGAGGATGAGCACGTTGAACATCTGTCAAAATTGTTCGAACGTCTAAGAAAATTCAAGCCCCGCTTGAATCCCAACAAGTGCACCTTCGGCGTCCGTTCGGGGAAATTACTAGGGTTCATCGTCAGCCAGAAAGGAATTGAAGTTGATCCTGACAAGGTCAAGGCCATTCAAGAAATGCCTTCTCCGAAAACTGAAAAACAAGTCAGAGGATTCCTGGGACGTTTGAACTACATCTCCAGATTCATATTCCTTATGACCGCGACGTGTGCGCCGATTTTCAAATTACTCAAAAAGAACCAGGATTGCGCTTGGTCAGAAGATTGCCAAACCGCCTTCGACAGTATCAAGGAATATCTGTTGAATCCTCCAATTCTATCACCTCCAGTGGAAGGAAGACCACTGATCATTTACCTCACAGTCCTAGAGGACTCAATGGGATGTGTACTTGGCCAACAAGACGAAACTAAAAGGAAAGAGTCTGCCATTTACTATCTAAGCAAGAAATTCACCGACTGCGAGACTCGGTACACAATGCTTGAGAAAACTTGTTGCGCTTTGGCTTGGGCAGCCAAACGTCTTCGCCAATACATGATTCGTCATACTACTTGGTTGATCTCAGAAATGGATCCAATCAAGTATGTCTTCGAAAAACCTGCTCTCACGGGAAGAATTGCCCGTTGGCAGATGTTGTTATCAGAATATGACATAGAGTACCACGCTCAGAAAGCCGTTAAAGGAAGTATTTTAGCCGATCATTTGGCTCATCAACCGATTGACGATCAAGAATCAATCGGGTTTGACTTCCCAGACGAAGATGTCATGTATCTAAAGATGAAAGATTGCGATGAACTGCTACCCAGTAAAGGGCCAGAACCAGGTTCCCAGTGGGGACTTATCTTTGACGGAGCAGTCAATCATTATGGAAACGGAATTGGGGCAATCATTGTTACCCCTCAGGGTTCCCATATTCCTTTCACCGCTCGACTTACGTTCAAGTGTACGAACAACGAGGCCGAATACGAAGCATGTATCATGGGTATCGAAGAAGCGATTGATTTAAGGATCAAAAACTTGGACGTATACGGCGATTCAGCCTTGGTTATTAACCAGATAAAAGGAGATTGGAACACATACCAATCAGGATTGATTCCTTACAAAGACTATGCAAGAAGGTTGTTACCCTTCTTCAACAGAGTTGACTTTCATCACATCCCTCGTGATGAGAATCACATGGCTGACGCATTAGCCACTCTCTCTTCCATGATTAGTGTAGGTCGATGGAATGACATACCTAAGATCGACATAATGCGCCTTGAATGGCCCGCTCACATCTTCGCGATTGAAGCAGTCATAGAAGACAGACCTTGGTATCACGATATCAAATGCTTCCTTCAGAAACAAGAGTACCCATCTGGGGCACTCAGAAAAGACAGGAAAACCCTTAGAAGATTGGCTGGAAACTTCTTCCTGAGCGGTGACACTCTTTATAAGAAAAATTTTGACATGGTCTTGCTCCGATGCGTCGACAGACCAGAAGCAGACGTGCTCATGAAAGAAATTCATGAAGGATCCTTTGGCACTCATGCCAACGGACACACAATGGCGAGAAAAATTCTCAGGGCCGGGTATTATTGGTTGACCATGGAATCCGACTGCTACAAGTACATGAGGAGGTGTCACAAGTGTCAGATATACTCCGACAAAATTCATGTACCGCCATCACATCTCAAAGTTCTTTCTTCCCCATGGCCATTTTCCATATGGGGAATCGACGTGATCGTCTTGATCGAACCTAAGGCTTCAAACGGACATCGGTTCATCCTGGTAGCCATTGATTATTTCACCAAGTGGGTCGAAGCAGCGTCATTCGCCAATGTAACTCGACAAGTGGTGGTCCGATTTATCAAAAACAATATCATCTGCCATTATGGTGTTCCAAGCGAGATCATTACCGATAATGGGTCTAATTTGAACAATAAGATGATGAAAGAGTTGTGTGCAGAGTTCAAGATCGAACACCATAACTCATCTCCCTACCAACCCAAGATGAACGGAGCGGTAGAAGCGGCTAACAAGAACATCAAGAAGATTGTTCAAAAGATGGTTGTAACCTATAAAGATTGGCACGAAATGCTACCCTTTGCTATTCATGGTTATCGCACATCTGTCCGTACTTCAACAGGGGCCACCCCTTTCTCTCTAGTATATGGCATGGAGGCAGTGCTTCCCATAGAAGTAGAGATCCCATCAATCCGGGTATTGATGGAAGCTAAGCTCACCGAAGATGAATGGTGTCAAGGTCGACACGACGAATTAAATCTGATCGAAGAGAAGCGAATCACGGCACTATGCCACGGTCAGTTGTATCAACAGAGAATGAAGAGGGCGTTCGACAAAAAGGTCCGACCTCGTGTCTTCAGGAAAGGAGACCTTGTGCTCAAGAAGATACAATCATTTCTCTCTGATTCTCGGGGCAAATGGACCCCAAATTATGATGGCCCTTATGTGGTCACGAAAGCTTTCTCAGGCGGCGCCTTGAGACTTGCAACCATGGACGGAGAGGAATTTGCCTACCCCACGAATGTTGATGTAGTCAAGAAATACTTCGCCTAAACTAAAAAAAAAAAAAAAGTTTCGGTGGATTGAAAACCCGAAAGGGCGGTCCAGGCAAAAGTTAGAGACATGAAAAAAATCATCCCGATGGATTAGAAATCTCATAGTACAATCCAGGCAAAAATTAGGGATAATGGCAAGTAACTATGTTCAACAGAGGCAAGTCCTTCAGCAGCAGTTACATCATCCATCATAGGAAATCTCCAATCAAAGGTCATCTTCGATGGAAGCTCAGGATGTCCCGAAATCAAATTTGGTAGAAGGATAGTGGTCGTTATGTTTCAACGTAGCCCTTTTCCCTGTAAATTACCATTTTCTAACTTTGTATATACTCTTTGGAATCACGCGTTTGGCTGATCTCCGTCTTATCAATAAAATTTGAGCCCTCGTGCTTTTGTTTGTAATTCTTTACTTGTTTTAGCTTTACAGAACGACGTTGTTTAAACTTAATCAGCGATTCTTGAAATAAAACAAAAATGAATTTACTTGTTAAACTTTTTCTGCTTTTAAATTAAAGATGGCATTTCTTTTGACTGTTGAACATCAGAAGAACATCGATCGCTTCTCCCGAAGTAAGCGAACTTCAAAGTACAGAATCAAGGTACTCCTTTTAGACCAGTACTCCTGAATGAAGGATCAATAATGTCAGAGTCCATGTTTCGTCTGACATCCTCGGCCGAGTTCTCATCTCCTAAGCCCGATCAACATAGCTCCCAACGGGACTATCTCTCCTAAGCAAGGTGGAATTGCTATCAACGGTACTTCTTCGCCCCGCGATGGCCGAGTATCCAATTGTGTTCATCCATTAGTCTGTATGTCGCGTCTGTTTTGTCAGCATATACATACATACATCATGCTTTTTTTATTTTACATTCACATTTCATATTGCATCACTATCACTCTAGTCGGTCTTGTCCCCTAGTGGTAGAAGTCCTCTCAATCGAGTTGTTAGTTCTTGCCTCGTCAGGAAATACTGTGTCGGAACAACCTCGCTTCCAGTTTAATACTGGAAAGAAGTTGGCACGTGGCCACTTTGATAATTTGAACCTCTGAAAAGCCAGAGAAAACTTTCAATAAACATCACTCTTCGCCAGCGAAGATGATATCCTTGCTTTCCCGGATTAAGGAAAATCCACAGAGAAAGCCTCGTGATCAGAGATTCGGCAGCACGCCAGCTTTGCTCCGAAAAACCACCGATGAGAAGGTCATTGGCACCTCAAAATTGGACCCCATCATATGGCGTTTCTCCGGGAAGATCCCGAGAAAAGTATGATGAAAGATCCCAAATGAAAATAGTCTCTCAAGAGACTCGCTTTCCCCAGTAGAATCGACAGATGGCGTCTCCAACAGAGAAGTTTGTGCAACTCTACAACTCAGACGTTGGGTTCCCCAGCAAGTCAGACATCAAACCTTTTTCCGTCAAATGGCATCACCCCAGGAAAATTCGGCGAGAAGTTTGAAGGAAAACCGCTACACATAGCGTCCCTTGTCAATAAAGTTTATTGACAAAAGAAACTAAGACCAGTTCCTTGGTAGGAAACCAGGATCGAGGGGAAGTTTGAATCAGAAACTGAGACAAGTTCCTTGGTAGGAAACCAAGAACGAGGGGAAGTTTAAATCAGAAACTAAGACCAGTTCCTTGGTAGGAAACCAGGATCGAGGGGAAGTTTGAATCATAAACTGAGACCAGTTCCTTGGTAGGAAACCAGGATCGAGGGGAAGTTTGAATCAGAAACTAAGACCAGTTCCTTGGTAGGAAACCAGGATCAAGGGGAAGTTTGAATCAGAAACTGAGACCAGTTCCTTGGTAGGAAACCAAGAACGAGGGGAAGTTTAAATCAGAAACTAAGACCAGTTCCTTGGTAGGAAACCAGGATCGAGGGGAAGTTTGAATCAGAAACTAAGACCAGTACCTTGGTAGGAAACCAGGATCGAGGGGAAGTTTACCTTTTCTAAGCATCATTGCTTAGCTAAAGAAGATGAATGCGTAATCTACCATTCATAACCACCATCAAAATTTCGGGTATCCCGATATTTAATCCTCTTGCACCCCGAATGCCCGAATCCCTTCGTCATTCGCACCTTTGGGTCCAAGAAGATTAAATAGGGGCATCTGTAATACCCCAAATTTTGACCACTTAGATTTCCCATCATTGTGAAAATCATCATCACAATATGGATGAACCATCATGCTTCATCAGTCTCCCCAAAGATGGGTGAGCATCCAATACAATCAAAATTAGGGTTTCAAGCCCTCTCTGAGCTTTAGACAAAGGCTCAATCAAGAAATGACTTGATTTTAAATTTTTCTAATCTCTCAAACATCCTCAAAGGATCAAAAGGACTCCCACTTCAAGGATTAAGCACAAGGCTGCTCCCTTCTAGGTGGATCAAGTCTCAAGATCGACAGTGTCACCAAATTAGGGTTTTGGTCGACCAGGGCCTCCAGATGGAAATTTTCATCTGGGCACAAGGCAATGATCCAAAACATAACCTAATATACTTCATGGAACCTCATGAACCTATGCATCAAGTCAATTTTGCCTCAGGGGATGCATTCATCAAAAATCAGGAATTAGGGTTTCTTGACCTAATTCACCCCTAAGTTGACTTTTGGGCCAAACCATGAGCCAAGACCTCAAGAGATGATTTGAGGGTCTCTAATATACCATATTGATCCATTTGGAACAATGGATTGATCCAAGAAGCTTGAGCAACAAGTCTCAATTTCATCTGCACCACAATTAGGGTTTTAAGGGAAAAGTCAACTGTAACTTTGACTTTTGACCAGGACATGCTCCCAAACCCTAATACATGATTGAATTCACCCTATGACACCCATGGAACATGTCCATCAAGTTTGATTTAGGTTAAGGACATGATTTCCTGAAGAATTGCACAGTTTGGAATTCATCTGATAAAAATTCAACTGTGCACAAAAGTCAACTTTGACTTTTTGAGATTTATCACCAAAATGGTTTTTTAATCCTAAAATGATGTTAATGTATGATTTGAATCATCATTCATCAAGAAAAATCAAGAAAAGTGAGATAACTTGAAAAAGGGGTAACCATAAAACTTAGAAATTTTTCTAAGTTAAAAATAAAGTGGCAAAGGTACCAACTTTGGAGGACCATAACTCCTAAACCACAAGGCCATTTTTTCTCATCCAAAGATGGATTTGTAGCCCTCATTATCACATACAAAAACTTCAACTACAAGTCATTCCAATTCATTAAGGATTTTGAGTTATGGAGTGATCAAAGTGGCTGAAAAGTGAAAATGTCACTTTTTCCAACACTTAGTGAAATTTTCACTAAGTCAGATTCTGCCTCACTTTTTGCCAAATGTAGGGGGATTTTTCACTTGGAATCAAAAGAGATCAAAACCAAACTTGTTCAAACAGTTGTTGTATCATTTAAGAGCTTTCCAAAATGGCCAAGAACATTGCCAAATTCAACCTACACCATGAGATACAACATTGCCAAGTTGCCTTGCTGAAATCTGTCAAGGCAAGGCAGAATTTGCAACTTTGGTCGATTTGCCAAAATCAGCCAAATTCAATTGCTCCTACCCACTTGGACACCTCAGAGGATTGAATCTAAAGGGGACAATCACTGAGCCAAGCCTCCAAAGTCCATGGAACAAGAAATAACATGTTGAACCTAGAATGGCCAAAATAGGGACAAGACTTCAAATTTGGAATGAGGCATTCAATGGAACCATCAAGGTGGCATGGACTGAGCCATTCTCATCTGAAATCAGTCAAGACTTATCCAAGACCAAGGGGACCAAAGCTCTGTGCCCTAACCTCTAGTCAATGGCTAGAGGAGACTTGGATTTTCATTTGCCAACATTGGCCAAACCTACTTACCAGCTGCCATGCACTATTCCTTGCAAAATAAACTTGCTCTACTATAAATAGAGCTCAATTGTGGTCAGTTTGAGTACACCAAAGCCATCTAACAGATGCTTTCCTCAAAATCTCTTCTTTCACTCCAATTTTGCCTTCTAAGGCAAGTCACTATCAGGTTTTGAGTTTGAGAGCAATTCCAATCAAACCAATCACTCACACACCTCACATACATCACATATGAGCTGATCAAACACTTAGATTACTTCTGAAACATCAATTTCACAAAATCACCAGCTGGTTGCTCAAATTTTCAAACAAGTTACAACTGAGGTACCACAAAGTGATCCAGCCAATTTCAATCAAGTCCAACCATCCAAACACAATCCATAGGGTGTAGGGAAGCTGTTCAGATCATCACCACTCATCTGTAACACCTCCAAATCAAAAATCACTTTGAACTTGCTGTCACGACTTGGAGGTAAGCACATACTTGGTCATCTCTCAATCTATGCATATTTCCTCGCACAATAATTTTTCCATATGTTCATAATCATGCATGGAATGTTTTCCCTCAATTAATTGCATTGTTTGAATCGTGTATCAAAAATCCTAGCCTTCATGCAGAAATTAGGGTTCTTGAGGTCTCTTCGTGATTTCTTGTTGTATGATTAATTTAAATGAAATTAAAGTACATAGACATGATCGTGAGGTTGAGACGAGCATAATGATATGTGGATTGCATGATATGATTACGTATTCATGGAGATTGGATAGAAAACGCAAATCTGAGAAACCAAGAACATGCGCGTGTTCTTCAGCTTGTTCTTGGCGCCATTTTTAGAAATTCAAATATTTGAATTTTGTGATTTTGTTTAATTGATTCAAAAATTAATTTCTCTCTGAGTTTTAATGATTTTGAGTTGATTCTTTTTTTAATAGTTCACAAAAATGTTAAAATATTTTATTTTATCAAAAAATCCCAAAAATATTATTTATCTCATATAATTGATATTTTTGCAAAGAATTAATATTTTGATTGTTTTTGGCATTTTAAATATTTTTTCTACATTGATTTTGCAACTTTTAATGCTTTCTAATTATTTTGTAGGTCAATACTTAATTTTTGAAGCATTAATCCAAGATCACAATTTGTTTTCCATGTGTTAAACAATTTTTGATCATTTTAATTGAATTTTTATTCAATTAAATACATTTTGAAAACAAATTAGGGTTTTGGATTAATTCAACCCTCATAAATCATTTTCTAAACTTTTTTGGGCCTCTTGAGAGAGTGTAAGACCCATCCCCCCTTGTACAAAAACCTTTTGGGCTTCATCCATTGTATAAGTCCCTCTGTACAAGTAAACGGCGCGATCGTCGCCCGTTTAAAAATAAAAATCATCTGGGCCTCTCCTTGAGCTATAAGACCCATTCAAAACACTTTGGGTCTCACTTATTGTATAAGTCCCTCTGCGTTTAAAGAAAACCTCGGCGTGATCGCCATTTTAAACGAAAAATCATTTGGGCCTACCCTCGTGTTATAAGCCCCACTCTTTTCTTTAAACCTTTTTGGGCCTCTTGAGAGAGTGTAAGACCCATCCCTTTGTACAGAAAACCATTTTTGGGCCCCAGTCACTTGTATAAGTCCCTCTGTACAAATTCAAACAGTGCGCTCACTGATAAAACCCTGGGACTCTCCTTGAGCTGTAAGCCCCAAATCTTTCTTTTTCAAAGCACTTTCTCCTTTGATTTTGAATATACTGTTGTTTTCAATCTTTCTTTGTTGAACAACTAACCAAACAGCATGGAAGCACTACAACCGAGTAAGTGGTTATCGCTTTCATTTACTGCTTTCATATTATAAACTGTATTGTGGGGCTGCTCACTGTAAGTCTCCTTTCATAAACTCATATCTACTGTGTAATAATAGTATAGATATTTCGAGTTTCCCCGGCAACTACGTCTAGAACTAGGTGACGCCGTTTCACTTATTCGTAGAAATAGACGCCTAGATCCCCAATAGGAGCACCAGATACAGTCTTCTCTTCGGCTGTCCTCCTTAGGAATCGTCAAGAAGCTCTACTCCCCAAGATGAATGTATTCTCCGTGAATGGCATCTTTGAGTTTCTTCCAAATTCTTGAACTTTCCTGACTTGATCTATTCCTTGTGGATAGCTTGCCTTGAATGTCTCGGGATTTGGGTACCCACTACGGTCATAATCTTGGACCTTAACTAAGGAACCCTCTTTAAAAGCTAAAAGTCGCTGGATAGTAAACCTCGCACGTTTACCAGTGGTTTTTATCTTTAAAAGAGTTATCTCCCATAATAGAAAGGAGATGATAGACCCACGGGCTTCTTAAAAGCATCAGCCTCCTCTTGGGCATTATTCAAGGACACTACGGCTTCTTAGAAGTATTCACAGCCTCCTCTTAGGCTTCGTATAATGATATCTTCCTCCGGGAATGATAGCCTCCTCTTGGGCTTCGTACAAGGACCCGTCGGCTTCTTAAAAGTTTCCAGCCTCCTCTTGGGCTTCGTATAAATTGTCCCGACGACCTCTTAGAGGTATAGGAACAGAACCTAGTCATCCTCATAGAACAGTCCTTTCATAGAGTCTACTACTGTTTCTCAAAGCATAATACAAAAGATAAAACTCTAGACACGGACAGTCTAACTTCCTTGAGTCTCAAAGACATTCTCAAGCACCCTTCGTTAAATAGGAAGGAAACCCGCAGACTCGGACAGTCTCGACACCCTTTGGATTTCCCGTTTCCTCAAAGAGAAGGAAATATCCCTGACCCTCAAATCAAATCCCTGTGTACAGTGTTACTCATATAAGAACTGATTTTCTCTTTTAAAATCAGTATATTGGATCTGTCACTCAACTGAAACAGTTACAATAGCCTCCATCTCGGGCTTCGTACGAGATACCAAAATTCTCCCCAGTAGAGTCAAACAACCTTTTCGCCTCTCTCTCGGGCTTTGTACGAGACACATAAGAGACTCTCTCGTTGAGTCAATCACCCCTTTCGCCTCCATCTTGGGCTTTGTACGAGATACAAAAGGGTTCTTATAGAGCCAAACAAACAATCGCCTCCATCTCAGGCTTCGTACGAGATACAAAAAACTCCCTTGTTGAGTCAAATAGCCTCCATCTCGGGCTTTATACGAGATACCAAAAGATTCCCTCGTTGAGTCAAAACCTTTTAGCATCTCTCTCGGGCTTTGTACGAGACACAAGATAGCCTCCCCTTAGGCTTTGTATAATGATTTTCCTAGCGGAAATTAGCCTCCTCTTAGGCTTTGTATAAGAAAACCATTGGTTAATCCAATTAACCTTTTAGCATCAAAGTTGTGCCTCGTTCACAGTACACAAACATCAATAACTCTTTCCCCCATCTAATCGCTGTAAGCGGCAAGCCTCTGGATCATCTACATCCATGCCACTGTCCCTCTTTTAGCATGAGAAATTCCTAAGGAAAGATGGCATTGCTCTACACTGAGTTAAAGTCTTCTCCTTCAGGTTAAAACCCTTTCTTCGGAAATTATGGCATTGCTCGGATCCGCGTATCCCAGTTAAAGTAATTCTCCTTCCCCCTTCTTTAGAGATGACAAATTCTCTCTAAAGCCGGGTCCTTTCGCTTCACATCTTGGGCTTTGAACAAGACACAAATAGACCTTTTAGCTTCACATCTTGGGCTTTGAACAAGATACAAACCACCTTTCGCTTCACGTCTTAGGCTTTGAACAAGACACCAAAAACCAATTTCCTCCCATAGAATAGGAGGAACTACGAACGCTCTGATTTCCCTGTTTCGGTAAACGAGAATACGTAGGCATAAGATCGAAAGAAAAGATCTTAGCGAGCGCAATCAACAAAAAACCCAAATCCCATACCTCCATCAATCAAAAGCGGTATTTCAAAAGCATCAATCCTAACATCCTAATCCTTGTTCCCCGCCAGAAACCTTTTGCCTAGACTAAAAGAAAGAAAACAGTATTGGCGAAAATACAAATAACCAGTACAAAGGCCCCCCCACATTGATAGCATCCGTAACCTAACAGACCGCTGTTTAAACTCAGTATGTAAGCAGGGTTAATTGGAGACATCTATTTCCCTTCCTTATTCAGCTCACAATAGGATAAAAAATGAATCGACCTGTAGTTCAAACTCAGACCGCAAAGAGCGACCAGCGCTTAAGAACCGCGTCCAAAATCGCTCGCTACACAATGGAATTAATTATAGGTCAGTATGTCCCAAAATGCAAAAGTTGTGAAAATGGAACCCTAAAAACCACTTTGCCTTCTTTTGATCATAACTTGAGTTTTACAAATGATATGGAGACCCACTAGTACTTGTTGGAAAGGGGAGAAAAAGATCTTCAACTTTCGTGTTTGAGGAAAATTCATTTGAAGCCTCCTTAATGATGAAAAGTCAAGTTGACTGTAGTGTAAGAACTTGCCCAAAAAGGAAACTTTCAAATTATAGGTCATTTCCATATTTAGTAACTTTTGTACTAACCCTTGATTCTTGATAAATGGTATGAAATTTGACCCTTGAAGACCATATGAGGATGTGAGACCTTGGAAACCTTGAAGGGTACCTCAAAATTCCACAGTTGACTTCCCCTCTCACTGTTGACTTTTCCTCAATTCTCCTGATTCCCAATCCATTGGCCAATTGAACTTCTCATGAACCAAACTGATGGACAATCTTCCATTCCTAGATACTTAGGGACCCAAGAAATACCATGGAATCAAGTCTTGCCCAAAAAATCAGAAATAAACTGACTTTATAGCAAACCCTAATTTTGGTACCCTTAGTCTAGGAGGAAATAGCACAATCTCCAAATCCAAATTCCTCTGAATATGATGTGTATCCTCTCCAACAAAGATAAGATATGCCATTTGGTGATGATAAAAACCCAAGAAGCTTGCCCATTGGAGCAATAAACCCAAGATTCTCAAAACCCTAATTTCTGCACTGGTGAGGAGAGAGTGATCCACAATACAAGGACTCTTGCTTGACCTTTTGAAGAACATCTTCTCCTCTTGAACTTGCCTCAGGTACCTTGACCCCATACTAAGAACCAATGATATGCACACATGATAATGCAAAATGAGATGAAACATAAGCCAGTTAATAATAAAGTAAGGAGGTCAAATTTTGGGGAGCTACAGCTGCCCCTATTCAATCAACTTGGTCCTGAAGATATGATAGCGACAACTCTCAGATATTACACGGGGATTGAATACCGAAAAAGCCCCAGAAATTTGCTAATGGTGAGAATAACGAAATGGAGCGTGCTGAAAAAATAAAGAGTATGACCTCAACCATACCCACAACAAATGAATACAACCTCAATTGTACCCTCCAAGGGAGACTGACCTCAATCACTCCACCCACAAAGATAATATGAATACGACCTCAGTCGCACCCATAAAATGAATACAACCTCAATTGCACTCGCAAAGGAAGATTGACCTCAATCACTCAACCCACGAAGAAAATATGAATACGACCTCAATCGCACCCACAAAACAAATACAACCTCAATTGTACCCTCAAAGGAAGACTGACCTCAATCACTCTACCCACAAAGAAAATATGAATACGACCTCAATCGCACCCACAAAACAAATACAACCTCAATTGTACCCTCAAAGGAAGACTGACCTCAATCACTCTACCCACAAAGAAAATATGAATACGACCTCAATCGCACCCGCAAAACGAATACAACCTCAATTGCACCCGCAAAGGAAAACTGACCTCAATCACTCTACCCACAAAGAAAACCTGAATACGACCTCAATCGTACCCACAAAACAAATACAACCTCAATTGTGCCCGCAAAGGAAGACTGACCTCAAGTGGACTTCGTCGGGGATAACGTGAAACAAAACTTCTGGGTTATGTCATATCTGCTGATAAAGAGAACTGACAAGGGAATCTCGAAATATGCCATCCCTGCTGATAAAGGGAACTGATGAAGGAAATCTTCAAAAGATTGCTATCTCTACTGATGAAGAGAACTGGGTTTCCTGAAATAAGTCAGACGAGAACTGACTACCACAACAATAGGTCAGACGATAACTGACTACCAGGCGAGAACTGGATTTACCAAAGAGATGTCAGACGATAACTGACTACCAGGCGAGAACTGGGTTTACCAAAGAGATGTCAGGCGAGAACTGGGTTTACAAAAGAGATGTCAGGCGAGAACTCACTACCAGGCGAGAACTGGATTTACAAAAGAGGTGTCAGGCGGGAACTGACTACCAGGCGAGAACTGGGTTTACAAAAGAGGTGTCAGGTGAGAACTGACTACCAGGCGAGAACTGGGTTTACACCAAATAAGTCAGTCGAGAACTGACTACCAGACGAGAACTGGATTTACAGAATAAGTCAGACGAGAACTGACTACCAGACGAGAACTGGGTTTCACCAAGCAAGTCAGACGAGAACTGACTACCAGACGAGAACTGGATTTGCAAAGGAGATTGGCCAATCCAAGGCGAACTCCTAACAAAGATAAGATGACTCCGCTGGGGAAAGGGGAAGTCTAAATAAAAGACTCTGCCGGGGAGCACAAGTATGAGGAACACATCCCTCCAAATTCTCCTGAGTTATGCCATCTCTGCTGGGAAAGAGAAATGGAAAGGAAAGCATCAAACCTGGCTTATGCTTCGAATGCAAATGTTTGAATTTTACCGTAATGCTCCACACGAAGTGAAAATGCTACGCGTTTGAGGATGCAATGCAAATGCTTATGATATGCAAAAGAGGTCCCTCCAGCAAAATAAATGCTGGAGAGAAAAGACCAATTCAGCTGGGGATGACAAAAATAAATTGTCCTCTGAATCCAAGAACTCTGCTGAGAAGGGTCATACTGATCGGCTCTTCGGATCAACAACTTCTGCTGGGGATGAAATCCCAAAAGAACATCCACACTACTGGGGATTACACCTGTCCTTTACTGAAGGTGACGTCGAACCTGAGATTCCTCCTTTACTGGGGGAATTAAGAATGAATGCCAATAACGGAATCGGAAGTCTGTTACTGAGGATTGCCAATAATAGATGGGCTTAGGACTTGCTGGGGGATGTCAGCCCATAATACGATCCTGCTTGGGGATACTGCTGAACCTGGCCTGCTGATGGGGAGAATGACTTTACTCCTACCTTGTTGGGGATTATAATATGACATTGTCGGTGAAAGCACATTTCCTGACTGGATGGGGGAAGTGAACACCCTGATTCTGTGGGGAAATAACGTCTTGATCCAGAGAAAATACTTTCCAGGTCTCCTGCTGGGGAAAGTCTGCTCTGCTGAGGAAAGTGCAATCTCAATGCTGGGGAGAGCAAACTGCTGGGGAATACAATCCTGTTGCCATCCAACCTGACCTGTCCCTACGGTCATAAACGGTCCTTTGAACTCTCCACTTGCCCCAGACCACCAGGTCTAATGGAAGAAATCATCTCAAGAGAATTTTACAGAAGATCGGGCTTTCTCACTGCCCCAGGGTCTTCAAACTCTTGGAGAGATTTATCATATCTCGACATAACTGCCCCAGTCTTCATAATCCATGATGTACATTACCTCGAAAGGGATCGTAATGGCTTAAAAATACTCTGCTTTAGTACCTTGAGGAGGTGTAACCATTTTCAGGAGTGGATAATTTCTCACGCTCTAGGGATGGCCTGCCCCAAGTCTTGAAGAAACTTTTCCCCTGACTGATCTTACCGAGATTTGTCAAATCGACCTGATTGCCCCTGCCCAGCTGCTTTAGGGAGAGTTTTCAACACGACTGCTCCAGATTAGCTGCATCATATCACTATTTATCGGGAACCCCCAGGTTGCGCACAGTCTTTTGGCCATATACCTCTTGAAATGATTGTCCTTCGGAATTTTCAAGCATCCCAACTTGGCGGGATCAGGCTTCTTGACTGACGTTCACTGTGTAAGCTGCATTGATGCTTAGGCACATGTATGCAAATAGAACAAGTTATTTATGAGAATGATAATTCTAATGCAACATCCATGTTAACCTTGAAGTTTTTATTGAAGATGTGTCGCCAAACTTTGTGAACGAATCACTAGTCGGGATGCGACCTTGATTTTTGAATGGCAAAACAATGCGCACATACAATACCAACCAATCTTATTAGCACAAGTCATAGGAGTCAGGAACGCTATCCTGTCGAAGTACGCTTTTGGAATAAACCCTGTTTCAATCAGGACTTTTAAGGGTTGTAACGTGGTATGGTTCACGGTTTCAGAAAAAAAGGATTTATGGCTCAAAATTTATCTGTTCCCACCCAGTCTTCGTGATGTTCTCCAGTCCTATGTTCAGTTAATCTGACACAAACGCTCATCTCTAAAAAGGTTTACGATCTTCAAGGAACCCATGCAACTAATGGTTTGACACCTAAGGAGGCTTTGGAGTGACAGTCATCCCTTTTGTGTCTGTAATCACACGAATTGGTTCTTATCAAGGATTTTCTCTTGTAATGCTTTTAGCTTTTTCTTTTTGATCCCTAACTTTTTCCTGGACTAACTCTTTTGAGCTTTTTGATTTTTAAGTCCAGCGGGATGCCCTAACTTTTGCCTAAGTCGCTTGTTTTCAAGTTTCGACTTAGCGGGCTTTCTTTTTTTATTCCCCTTTTTCGAACAAAGCGTGTGACACTGGTTGTCTTACTTGCTTGAAAGGGTTGTGACCGCCTCACTCCTTGGTTGTAGATGGATAACCATTGTGGTTTCACGCCCCTAGATCTCCTGGTGGTGGGATAAAAGGTAATGGATCCTCAGATGCACACTCTCCTCGAAATCTGAACGCTTGGTCAAACTAACTGACGCCTACCCTGCCCCTGGGTCAAGTATGAGGGTTTTTTTCCGTACGAAAGAAGCTCCTACTTCAAGGCTCAAAAGGGGTTAGCGAGGGTCTATCTCCCTTATATCTCTAGTGTTTAGAGGTTTGAAACAATGCCTGTACATCCTCAATAGGGTTCTATCTTTGAACGTACAATCAGAGATTTTGCGTTTTTACTTCATCATCCTCCCTCAAGAGTTCTAAACAAGACAATTGGTATTGCAGTGCATTTAAACATTTAAGAGTGAACACGAATGGATTACTTCAAGGAAAACATGCTCATTGTACTATGATCATCATTAAAAACAAACAAGTTTCTACATGCATATAATGCTTTAACGAGAAATGAAAAACTACAAATGAAAATGCAGTAAAGAAACTAATGACTGCCGTTGTTGAGAAGACTTGACTCCGCCTGGACTACTATCTTTAGGAGACGACCCTTGAAGTCTTCAAACGGATGAGAGGTCGAAAATCACAACCAAGTCTCCTTCTGGAAATGATATGTACCCTTTGTCAATCAATTGTTGCACTTTGGCTTGGAAGGATTTGCAATCTTCGGTTGAGTGCCCCATAGATCCTCCATGATATCCACATTGCACATGGGGATTTTACCCCAGAAGGTATGGTTCTGGAACAGGCTTCAAAGTCTTAGGCTCCACCAATGAGTTTCGAACCAGGTGTGGCAAGAGTTGACTGTACGACATGGGAACTAGATGAAGAGGAGCATTCCTTCTTTCCAAGTTGTTGCGTGGCCTATGCTGATTCTGACGCTGATACGTCTGTTGTTTAGGAGCATAAGGTTGTTGGTACTGAACGACATTAGTCTCTCCTTCTTCTCCCCTGTAACGTTTCTTCGCATTTTCAGAATAACCGGGAGCAACTTGAATCTTTCCCACTTTGATGTCGTTTTCAACTCTTTCTCCTGCCAATACAAGACCTGAAAATCCAATTTCTCATAATAATGCCCCTGAAGCGTGTCCATGAACATATCAACGAGCTCTCTTTCCAACATCGGAGGTTGAACTCGGGAAGCCAATTCACGCCACCTCTGGGCGTACTCTCTAAAGCTTTCACTGCTCTTTTGAGACATACTCTGCAGCTGTGTACGATTGGGAGCCATGTCAGTGTTGTATTGATAGTGTCTAATAAATGCCCCCGCCAGATCTCTCCAACTACGAACGTCTTTCCTCTCTAGCTGCATATACCATTCCAGGGATGCCCCAGATAGGCTATCCTGAAAGCAATGCATCATCAACTTTTCGTTCTTTGCGTGAGCAGCCATTTTACTCGTGTATGCCCTGACGTGGGTCCTTGGGCAAGTCATACCATTGTACTTTTCGAAGGTAGGAGTCTGAAACTTGCGCGGGATAACGACGCCTAGAACCAGTCCCAAATCCTCCAAATCCATACCCAAAGCATCCTGATTCACAACACCCCTTAGTTGTTCCTCAATCAACCGGAACCTCTGATCAGTGTCAATCTGGGAACCAGCATCCCCACCTGGCACAGAGAATGCATCATCTTGAATATCATCAAACTGACGGCCAAGAATAGCACAGACACCAATACCACCTCCCCCGACATTTTCAGCCCCGTCCGGAGGGATCACAACACCAGAAACAGGAATACCTCCGCCCGGAGGGCCATTCTGAACATTAGTACCAGTAACACCAGTATGAACTCCTACATGAAAGACACCCTCTTCATCAATTCTCGCAATCAGTGGCTGAACGAGAGTCCTTAACTGCTCTTGGCCTTGCGCAACCCCTTGCATCAAATCCATGAATTGGTTCATGCGAGTCTGCATCTCAGTCATCTCATTTTGTAGCTGATCCATGAGTCTCTTCTGACTTTGTCTGGTAGAATACCGATGAATATGCTGATCTGCAATCCTGAGATTGGAACAAGATAAGAATACCGGAGATAAACACATGTCATACAAAATGATTATGCAAAATGATTATGAATATGCAAATGCAAATGAACATGTTTGAATATTCGCAGGGCGATCCACCCCTTGATTCCAGTTTAACAACAATATAGAACGGAACTTCTGCTCGTATATTAAGAAAACCAGAGGAAAACCAAATGTCAATAATCATAAATCCAAGACAACAAGTCTAAGCACAATAATCATAGATCCTAACCAACAAGCCTGGCGGTGGTCCGAATAATGAAAAAATAGAAAACTACGGCATATCCTCAAAGTCCACAAGTGTCAATCCCCCCATCCATTATGCTTTTCGCTCCAGTCTTGAATTTCCTTGAACAACTTTCTGGTGTCGGGATGCTTCGGTCTCTGAATTAGCTCTTGAATGAGAACGTCTCTCCTACGCATGATCCCTTCCAAGTATCGGCAATGCAACTCCCAAGCGTCTTCTCTAGAAACACCATCCATACTAGGTCCCTCATGTCTAGATCTCTTCACTCCAGCTTGGACCTTCAGTTCCTCTATGGAGGCTATGGCTTCATTGAGTCGACCCTCGACTGCTTGTCTCTAGAATACCCCTGATAAGATCTCAGCGTCTTTCTTCTTGAGCTGCGACTTCATTTGATCAATCTGAGCCAGGTAATCGTCTTCCTTTCTCTTATTCTCAGCCATTGCAGTTTCTCGGTGAGCATTGAACCTGTGAATTTTTAACAAAGCCTTGTCCAATTCCTCCTTCTTAGACTCGAGAACCTTACTGATACCTTCTAAAGCTTGTTTCATCCTTTGTCTGGTTGCGACCTTGTCAGCTAGCTCCTTTTCTGCTTCAGCAAGAAGCTCTGTCTTCAACTTGGCGATATGAACAGCTTCACCCCGCTCATGTTTCAACTGATAAATCTCTCTTTGTAGCTCACTGTTTTCATTTCGCAGCTTTTCCTTTTCATCCCACAACTTGTTAAACTCCTCTATCTCAACTGTGGTAGGAGGCTCAATCAGCAAGGGGTAAGATGGTGGTTCTACTAGGAAGGGAAAAAGCTCCTCTTCTTCTCTCTTCTTAATCCACTCTTTATAGGAAGGGAAAGCCCAGTTGTTACATTTCCCGAATGAAGTTTTTCCCCTCTTGGTCACCTGCTTCCAAGCATTCACAATCTTCCTTATCATCTGTTGATCCTCAGTACCATTGAAGAATAAGGACTCTTTGACATCTCACCTTTCAGGTGGACCTTTCAAAGGATAACCAAACTGCCTGATAACAAGGGAAGGATTATAGTTAATTCCACCTCTTCTCCCTATCAAGGGTACATTAGGGAATTCTCCGCACTTGCAAATAATCTCTATTCCTAGCAAGTCACGGTTGAACCGGACAATATTGTCAGCAGTCAAGCCCATTAACCACTTTGACCACTTCAGAGAATCTTTCATATCAACGAAGGCGCCAGCTTCGGGGAGATGGCTCAGAAACTAAGTAGATAAGAGCGGTGGACAATAACTCAGAGTTTTTCCCCGCCTATTTTCATTCTTGTAGTGGACTGAGTGATACACATCACCTAGCAAGGTAGGTATAGGATTCTTTGAAATAAAGATTCTGACAACATACATATCCACCATATCAGGAACATTGGGAAACAGGACAATCCCATAGATGCACATAGCCAGAATAGCTTGGAAAGCAGTCCAATTCTTCTCTTTAACATGTATGCAAGCTTGATCAAACAAGAACTTCAATAAGAAACCCTTAGCTCCTTGTTTTTCCTCAATATTACTGCTCAGAACGGATTCACCAATATGAAGAACAATAGCCATTTCTTTTATCCCGGGGTGTTCTTCAGAAAAGAATACTATGTCATGCCTGATGGGGATTCCCAAAATAAATGAGAACTCTTCCAACGTTGGGGCCAAGAGGTAGTCTGGGAAAGTGAAGCAACGCAAAGACGGATCGTAAAACTGAAGAAGTGTATGAATGGCATCCTTCTCATACTTAGAGATATTGTAGACAAACTTCAGAAGTCTCCCATATCCTCCACTGAACTCTGTACGAACTCCGGGACCAGCCATACTAATAAGCTTGTGAATCAATGTCAAGGTCGGATCTGGGAACGAATAGGCAACAGTCTTCTTTCTCTGGACATCCATGCCATGGTAACCTCAGAAAACCGGAATCAAGAGTAAGATGCAAGCCCTGAAAAATGTCAAACATGTCAGAATGCGAGAAGAATGATATGCTCATGCAAACATGGGATCAAGGCAACACTACTGGATGTTCTGTGCTGTTAACTGAACGAGAACCACAACCCAGAAAACCAGAATTCCAAAATACGAACCACTGAGATAATCAGGAACCCAGATAATCAAACATTGATGAAAAATCCAGAAAAACCGGGTAGGTTAAAGGTTTCGGTTACCTGCAAACCTACAAACACCCATCCCCTCTCACGTGTGGGTACTAGGATGTTCAGTATCCCGGGCTCTCATGTCGAGAAATGATGATACGCTCACCCTTTCTGGTTTGGCATCATCATCAATCGAGGAGGCCTCAACTGATTCTCCAAAGCGGAAGGTCCTCAGCTTCTGGCACTGAGGTCGAGAAACAATAGTACATTCATCCCTCGGGGTACAATACTATTGTCAATCGAGGAGTGCCTCCACTGATTCTCTTCAAAAGATAGGGGCCATCCTATGCGAGTTCCAAAGTGGGCCCTCGGGTGCGAATGGGTTTGCCACAGGATGTGGCCTGCCACTGTCACCACTAAAGAGGGATGTTTCCACTAAGGTCCTCGATGATCGGTCACTAGAGTCGACAGCTCTCTAGATCGACATCCTAACATGCGCAAGACACACACGTTAGAATGCGTCCCAAGATATCCTCGTCTGGTTGTGAATTTCGTGAACACACAAACGTACCAAGCGGGCACGTAGGTCCCACTACTCTCCACTCTAGTCCTAGGGTGTACTCAAGCCTGGGTATTGGGCTTATCTCTCAGAACAACCCAACTTGCAAAATAGAAACAGCCAGCACAACACAGCAATATCCAGTATAACAGTAATAAAGATGAAATGCAATGCAGTAAAAGCTGAAAAACAGTAATATACAACATAATATAGCACAACAAAAACAAAAACACCCAAAGAGAACAAAGACAAGCAAGCGCTAGGATTGACTCGCTTAGGGATGGACCAGCATAGGTCAACCAGAGTCCCCAGCAGAGTCGCCAGCTGTCGCTCCCAGGATTTTTATCCAGGTACAAACGCGAGAGTGGCGCGGAACAAAGAGTCGTCAGCCGTGTATATTTATCCCAAGAGAGGGAAAGGGAACACCGCATACCTGAGGAAGGGGGAAAGGAATGGTCATCGCAACCATAGCCTGGGATTAGGAGTCGGTTACGCGAGGGGAAGGTGCTAGCACCCCACGCGTCCATCGTACTCGATGGGATCCACGCTTGTTGTCTATTCTAAGGGTGAGTTATCCTAAAATCTATGGTTGTACTGAAACGGGGAAGGGGAAAACAAAGACAGACTCGGTAGGACGTCGACGTCCTAGGCCTACGTACCCCCTTTGTGCAATGGGGAATTCAGAGTCAACATAGTTCGGACCAAGTTCTTTTTGTGTTTTTTATGAGCGACGTTAAGTTCGCGTCCGGCAGTTAGGGTCGATGCCTGTTTGCGACTCAGACGGAAAGTAACGTGCCCTTTTTGAAAATAGCCTTTAGTTTGACAATCCCTAAGGACAAAAAGGTTTGAAGTTTGTTTGTATTTTTTAGGACAGAAGTGACTTGAGTTAGTTCATAACTTGCATTGCACCAAAGTCTAGTGCACAGGGACGAATACTTAACGAATCGTCCCAAGATAGGACGCTCGCTAAGCACTCTAGAAAGATGAGAGGAAGCCCCTCATTTCTCATTCCCCACGCTTAAGGCTCATGCGCAATACACTTTATCTTTATTAAGTGTTTTCAAGCAGTTTTGAGATGAGGAGAGAGAAGACACAAAGGAAACTCTAAAGGGAAACTAAGAGTCCTAATGTTATCATGCATGGGTGACCTACGGTTAGTGAGGTTTGACGACAACCTAAGCCTAAAGAAAAGAAAAGATGAGAGACAGAAAGAGTGAGAGTGGACATGGATAACTATCCACACCCTCAAATAACTTACCTCAGCCTCTGCATAAAAGGTTAGTACAAAACAGACATAAGCAAAAGAAATGAGACAAATGGAACCCAAGCAATGACATATACTGATAACCAAGTGAGCTATAACAATCCAAGCATGATTCATGAATTCAAGGAAGCAATCCCAAACAGTGGCACAAGTGCCTTTTCAAACAGGTAACCAGACATGATCAGAGATATGCATACAAGAAGATCTCACACAAAGAGCAGTCACATAACTAGTAAAACATCTTATAAAATTTCCAAATTAATTATCAAAATATATCAACCAGAAGCAAACAACATGTCCAAAATTCATGCCAAAATTCCCAAGATAGGTCACTCAAACAATTATGCAAATTCAGATGAGAAATATGGTTCAATGTGTTAAAGAAAAGGACAAAAATGCAATATGAAATGGTTTTAAAAATGAGAGATAAATATTTTAATGCAATTAAATGTATTGGTGAAAAAATGAAAGAAGAATGAGTTCAAAAGGTTTTGTATGCTATGAGAACAAAATTCTACAAGTTTAGGTATGCATGATATGAATAATTCAAAAAGAAATAAACAAATAATTAATTCAGATGATGAAAATTAAATAAAATAATAAAATAAAATTTGGTAAAATTTTATAAAATGCTAAATGTGAGTCATGAATTTTTTTGGTAATTTTTTAATGCAAGAAACTATTTTTTAAAAAATAAAAATGAATTGCAATAATTATATGAAATAAAATAGAAAGAAAATGAGTGGGGGGGGGGGGGGGGGGGTATGAACAGCAAGCCAAACATGTTGAAAATGGTAATGGGCTGGAAAAGAAGGGTGCGAACAGAAGGCCCAATCCTAAAATCCATCAAAAAAATAAAAAAAAACACATGGAAATAGTCAACATGCAGACTCAATACTCACCATTGGATTAATCTCACGCGTGGCAATAAGTCAATCAAAACAAAAAGTAAGCGTGATGAAGGGCTCAGATCCAAGACACACCATAATAATAATACGCGCAGCCACACCGAATTACTCAGAAATAAAATAAAAACAAAAAAAATTACACGTGAAGGTCACACGAGAATTTAATGTGTTGGCGTGGTAACATCCACCAGATCATATCAACGCATGGCATTAGTCAACAAAAATCAAAGGTAAGTGAGATGAGTGGGTCAGATTGAAGGCACGTGGTAGCTAATCATGGACTAAAAATACTCAGCCATTAAAATTAAATCAGAATTTTTAAACGCGTGGCACAACATGGACCGTTGGATGAAATGCATCAACGGATGGGAGGTCATCACCTAGCTCCAAACCCTAGTCTGGGCGGAGCTCCACACCAGACGCCGGAACTAGGGTTCCGGTCGTCTTCCCCGGCGGCCACCCTCCCCAAAATCTCCAGAAACGGCATATGGGTACATCATTTTAATCAGAAAAACACGAGGGTTAACATTATCACAACAAAAATTACAAACAATCAGCCTATAAGCCAAGCCGAATGAAATAAGCTAGGGATCAAAAAATTAAAACTCACGCAGCAACCAAATTACACGTCCAAACTCCAAACCAAATATATTAGAATCATCAGCAACAATCATAGATCATTATTCACATTTAAAAATAGAGTTTTAGAGTCATGCAAATTGACACTAACCTGAGATGGTGCAACACGTGTCCTTGTTATTAGCTGAGAATGAAGGGTGGTTTGTGCTCTATGGATCCCAAGGAGAAAGACTGAGAAAGAATTTTTGGAAGAGCTGCTGTGTGTGATGAGATTCGATGAAAAGAAAGTTTATGGTTAAAACTTGATTCTCCTCCAAAATCACGTGTCTCTTTTCTAACCCTAGCATGAGTTAGCTTAAATAGGCTAGGTTAATCCACTGATCAGCATTTGGGCCTTGGTAATTCTTTGTTTAATGAGTTTTGGATGATTTTAGAAAATTGCATTATGTGAGATACACCCTCTTCCATGCATGTACACCCAAATATTTCATGATGGATCACTTAAGTTTCAATTGCTAATCACACCTGAATTTGATTTGGGCCTTGAAACATTCTGATTCATGAATTTTGATGCCTCTTGCAATTTTGAATAATGGAAAATAAGTGAAGAATAAACCAGGGATCCACTTGATTCAAAGGCCAAAAATAGTCCTTATGGATTTTACTTTGATGTTAGAATGTGCCTTGAAGCAATGGAATTATTATAGGTCACTATGTCCCAAAATGCAAAAGTTGTGAAAATGGAACCCTAAAAACCACTTTTCCTTCTTTTGATCATAACTTGAGTTTTACAAATGATATGGAGACCCATTAGTACTTGTTGGAAAGGGGAGAAAAAGATATTCAACTTTCATGTTTGAGGAAAATTCATTTGAAGCTTCCTTGATGATGAAAAGTCAAGTTGAATGTAGTGTAAGAACTTGCCCAAAAAGGAAACTTTCAAATTATAGGTCATTTCCATATTTAGGAACTTTTGTACCAACCCTTGATTCTTGATAAATGGTATGAAATTTGACCCTTGAAGACCATATGAGGATGTGAGACCTTGGAAACCTTGAAGGGTACCTCAAAATTCCACAGTTGACTTCCCCTCTCACTGTTGACTTTTCCTCAATTCTCCTGATTCCCAATCCATTGGCCAATTGAACTTCTCATGAACCAAACTGATGGACAGTCTTCCATTCCTAGATACTTAGGGACCCAAGGAATACTATGGAATCAAGTATTGCCCAAAAAATCAGAAATAAACTGACTTTATAGCAAACCCTAATTTTGGTACCCTCAGTCTAGGAGGAAATAACACAGTCTCCAAATCCAAATTCCTCTGAATATGATGTGTATCCTCTCCAACAAAGATAAGATATGCCATATGGTGATGATAAAATCCCAAAAAGCTTGCCCATTAGAGCAATAAACCCAAGATTCTCAAAACCCTAATTTCTGCACTGGTTAGGAGAGAGTAATCCACAATACAAGGACTCTTGCTTGACCTTTTGAAGAACATCTTCTCCTCTTGAACTTACCTCAGGTACCTTGACTCCATGCTAAGAACCAATGATATGCACACATGATAATGCTAAATGAGATAAAACATAAGCCAGTTAGTAATAAAGTAAGGAGGGCAAATTTTGGGGTGCTACAGTTGGATACTTTAGAAAGCTTATAAAATGTTTTTTTATGATGATGGTTTTGAGATTGTTGGCCGATTAAATTATGTCGGGAATTAGGAGATGTGTTGTTTTGTTGTCGACTTTTGCGGTTTAATTGGGTGAACTTGTTGTGTATGTGCAATATGCTGTTGGTGTGGATATTTTATGACTTGCGTACTGTTGTGTGATGTAATTGCATGAAATACATATATTGATAATGATTGGTGGCCTTAGGGCAAGAAATTGAAACGTGTGGTATTTGTTGATATATGCATGATTAGGGAATGTGTATATGTGTGCATTTGAATGTCATGAGTCATTGTATGCTGAGCATCATAATATGCATTCTGATAACGTCCTGAGTGACCGATTGATTCCAGAGGGAATCCGCTATAACATCGTGTGCCTTAAAAATAAGAGGTGTGAGCGATCAGATGGATCGTGTACCTTAAAAATAAGAGGTGTGAGCGATGATTATAGACAATCGTGTGCCTTATACAAAGAGGTGTGAGCGATCGGGTCGTGTGCCTTACACAAAGAGGTGTGAGCGATCCATAAACGTCGTGTGCCTTATACAAAGAGGTTTGAGCGACGGGGAACATCGTATGCCTGACGGGGAGTTACACTACGTAACGAGCGATGGTACCAGCAGAGTTCCTGAGTGAACTAGTGATGAGGAATATTGGAAGTCGGTACCGCATGTGAATTGCATAAGAGTCGTTGTGTCGGTCTCTGTGCATTTGCATAAATCATGGATTAATTGGGTATGGATTTGTGAATGTGATTGATGAGATGGAATATGTGTAATTGTATTGATGATGAGTGTATTGTGTATGATTGAAGTGTAGTGGTATTAGATACTTGAGAAATGTACTGCGTTGTGTTATATTTGATTGTGGTGCATTTGTGGTGAGAATATTTTACTTGTGCATTTCTGTGTGAATATATAATTATATGCAACTGTAATATGATTGTGTTTCTCACCCTTCTGCTGTTTTATAATGCTCTATGAGGCATTGCAGATTAGAGTTGCTGGAGGTCTTTTTGTGAAGCTTAGGTCTTCATTCTTTTGTCGGTCGGCTCTGATATGTGACACCGGGTAGTCGGGGTGATCGAGTGTGATTATTTTGATTTGTGTATATGTATCCATTGGATTGTACATGTATGGTTGTATATGTATCTTTTTGCTTTTATTCTGTAATTGGATTGTGGGTGTAATGCTACCTGAATTGTTGCATATCTTTATGAGCAGGTGTTGTATGTTTTGTTTCAAATTGATGTGACCCCTCGGTCTATGCCGTGAATGTTTAATTATACTCTGATGAAATTTTGTATTTTATTTATCGCTTTGATAGCTTGGGGGTGTTACATTAAGTGGTATCAGAGCCAGTCCGTGTCAATTCGTGTCTGGTTGTGTCAGTCCTGGTCTGTGAGGCATGTGGAGTGAGCTGTTTGTTTAACCATAGTTTCTGTTATTGGAAATGAACAGAATATGGCTGGTAGGAACGACGTTGCTTTAGTTGCTGCGATGCAAGCTATGGCTCGGGCTGTGCAGGGTGCACCTAATGCTGCTGGTAATATGAGTTCAGGAAGAACAGACTGCCTATCTTCAAAGGGAGACACAATCCTGATGGTGCACAGATTTGGTTGAAAGAGATTGAAAGAATTTTCTGAGTTATGGATTGTGCTGAGGACAGTAAGGTGAGACTGGGAACTCACATGTTACAGGAAGAAGCTGATGACTGGTGGGTTAGTACTCGTCAGGTGTTGGAAGCTGGGGATGAAAAAGTTACTTGGGAATTGTTTAGCCAGGAGTTTCTGAGGAAGTATTTTCCGGAGGATGTTAGAGGAAAGAAGGAAATTGAGTTCTTGGAACTGAAACAAGCTAATCTGTCTGTTGTTCATTATACTGCTAAGTTTGTGGAGCTTGTGCAGTTTTATCCTCATTATGCTGAAGCGACTGGAGAGTTTTCTAAGTGTGTGAAGTATGAGAGCGGGTTGCGTCCTGAGATTAAGCAGGCAATCGGTTATCAAAGGATTCGAAGGTTTTCTGATTTGGTGGAATGTTGTAGGATTTATGAAGAGGATAGTAAGGCTCGTTCTACTCAATACAAGAGTGTGAGTGACAAAAAAGGGAAGCAACAGTTCCGTGGTGGGCCGTATGTAACACCAGCTGATAAAGGTAAACAAAGGGGTACTTTTGATCGAAGGTCAAGTGGTGGAGGTATGTCTGGTCCTTTGAGGTGTTATAGGTGTGGTGAAGTGGGACATCGTCAGTTCGAATGTAAGAAAGATTTTAGGAAGTGTTCTAACTGTGGAGGTATAGGACACATTGCAGCTGATTGTAAGAGGAACGTGGTGAAGTGCTTTAATTGCGGTGAGCTTGGACTTGTTAGTACGAAGTGTCAGAAACCGAAGCAAGCTCCAGCTGGTGGGAAAGTTTTTGCATTGGCAGGGACTCAGACTTCAAGTGCAGATCGTCTGATCCGAGGTACTTGTTTTATTAATAGTAAGCCTTTAGTTGCTATTATTGATACTGGAGTGACTCATTCGTTTATTTCGTCTGAGTGCGCTAAGCGTTTGAATCTTGTGTTGTCTTTGATGGATGGTGAGATGGTTATTGATACTCCAGCAATGGGGTCAGTAACTACTTCTTTGGTTTGTTTAAGTTGTCCTTTGACCATTTATGATAAAGACTTTGAAATGGATTTAGTGTGTTTTCCGTTGGAAGGTTTGGATGTGGTTCTGGGAATGAATTGGTTGCAATTCAATCGGGTTCATATTGATTGTTATCATAAGCTAGTAAGGTTTCCTTCTCTTGAGGAAGACGAGGACTCGAGTTTCTTATCTACCAAAGAGTTGAAGAGACTTTTGGCGGATGAAGCTCAGTTGTTTGGGTTATTTGCGTCGTTGACGGTGGATAGTCAAGTTTCACTTGATGTGTTTCCTGTTGTGTGATATTTTCCGAAAGTGTTTCCTGAGGATATTTCAGATGTGCCGCCAGAGAGAGAGGTGGAGTTTTCTATAGATCTTGTTCCTGGTACTAGACCTGTATCGATGGCACCATATCGTATGTCGGCATCTGAGTTGGTTGACTTAAAGAAGCAGTTGAATGAATTATTGGAGAAGAGGTTTGTGAGGCCAAGCGTTTCTCCTTGGGGTGCTCCCGTTTTATTGGTGAAAAAGAAAGATGGAAGTATGCGATTGTGTATTGATTATCGCCAGTTAAATAAGGTGACGATTAAGAATAAGTATCCTCTTTCCAGAATTGATGATCTGATGGATCAGTTGGTTGGTGCTTGTGTGTTCAGTAAGATTGACTTGAGGTCAGGGTATCATCAGATAAAGGTGAAAGAGGAAGATATTCAGAAGACGGCTTTTAGGACACGTTACGGTCATTATGAATATTCTGTGATGCCGTTCGGGGATTCTAATGCGCCAGGTGTGTTTATGGAGTACATGAATCGTATTTTTCACGAGCTTTAGATCGATTTGTTGTTGTGTTTATTGATGACATATTGATTTATTCTAAGTCTCGGGAGGAGCACGCGGAGCATTTGGTATTATTTTGCAGGTTTTGAAGGAAAAGAAGCTTTTTGCCAAATTGTCCAAGTGTGAGTTTTGGTTGTCGGAAGTGAGTTTTCTTGGACACGTAATTTCAGGTAATGGTATTTCTGTGGATCCATCTAAAGTAGAAGCAGTTCTACAATGGGAGGCTCCGAGATCTGTTACTGAAATTCGAAGCTTTTTGGGTTTGGCTGGTTATTATCGAAGGGTCATTGAAGGTTTTTCTAAGCTAGCACTTCCTTTGACCCAGTTAACTTGTAAAGGGCAAGCGTTCATTTGGGATATTCGGTGTGAGGAAAGTTTTAATGAGCTGAATAGAAGATTGACGACAGCTCCGATTTTGATTTTGCCGAATCCTAACGAACCATTTGTGGTGTATTGTGATGCGTCTTTGATTGGTCTAGGTGGTGTTCTAATGCAAGACGGTAAGGTCGTGGCGTATGCTTCAAGGCAATTAAGAGTGCATGAGAAGAATTACCCTACACATGACTTGGAGTTAGCGCTGTGGTGTTTGTATTGAAAATTTGGAGGCATTATCTTTTTGGTGCGAGGTTTTAAGTCTTTAGTGATCACAAGAGTTTGAAATATTTGTTTGATCAGAAGGAATTGAATATGAGGCAACGAAGATGGTTGGAATTTTTGAAGGACTACGACTTTGGCTTAAATTACCATCCTGGTAAAGCTAACGTGGTAGCCGATGCGTTGAGTCGAAAATCGTTGCATATGTACGCTTTAATGGTTAAGGAGTGGGAACTTTTGGAATCGTTTAGAGATTTGAGTTTGGTATGTGAAGTGATGTCGGATAGTGTGAGGCTGGGTATGTTGAAGGTTACTAATGATTTTCTGATGACGGTAAGTGAGAAACAGAAGTTGGATGTGAAATTGGTGGATTTGATGTTGGTTGGCGGAAAGGATGTGAGTGGTGATTTTCAAGTGGATGTTAATGGTGTGTTGAGGTTTCGTGGGCGAATTTGTATTCTGGACGATTCGGATTTGAAACGGATGATTTTGGAAGAAGGACACCAGAGTAATTTGAGTATATATCCGGAAGCGAATAAGATGTACCAAGATTTGAAAAAAATTCTCTGATGGTCTGGATTGAAAAAAGATGTTGCTCAGTTTGTGTATGCTTATTTGACGTGCCAGAAGTCGAAAGTGGAACATCAGAGACCGAGTGGGTTGTTGCAATCGTTGGATATTCTGGAATGGAAATGGGATAACCTTTTTATGGATTTTGTAACGGGGTTGCCGAATACTCAGCGAGGTCATAATGCTATTTGGGTGGCTGTGGACAGATTGACTAAATCGGCTCATTTCATTCCGATTGACATCAGTTTTTCTTTGGAACGGTTAGCTGAGATTTATATCGGTGTGATTGTGAAGTTGCATGGGGTTCCGTTAAGTATTATTTCGGATCGAGATCTGAGGTTTACCTCAAGATTTTGGGAAAGTTTGCAGAGGGCGTTGGGTTCTAAATTGAGATTGAGTTCGGCTTATCATCCGCAGACGGATGGGAAGACGGAGAGGACGATTCAGTCTTTGGAGGATTTGTTGCGAGCTTGTGTTCTTGAACAAGGTGGTGCGTGGGATAGTTATCTTGCGTTGATTGAATTCACGTACAATAACAGTTTCCATTCTAGTATTGGAATGGCACCGTTCGAAGCGTTGTATGGACGAAGATGTCGAACACCGTGTGTTGGCACGAATCTGGTGAGAGTTCGGTGGTTGGACCAGAGTTGGTGCAATAAACTACAGACAAAGTGAAGCTTATTCATGAGAAATTGAAGGCTTCTCAGAGTAGACAAAAGAGTTATTATGATCAGAGGCGAAAGGATCTTGAGTTCCAAGAGGGCGATCATGCATTTCTAAGGGTTACGCCGGTAACGGGTGTTGGTCGTGCATTGAAATCGAAGAAGCTTACTTCTCAATTTATTGGTCCTTACCAGATATCTGCGAGAGTGGGTGCTGTGGCTTATCGGGTGGCGTTGCCGCCGAAACTGTCGCATGTATATTTCGGATCCGTCGCATGTATATTCCGGATCCGTCGCATGTGATTCCGATGGATGAGGTTGAGGTAAGGGAGAACCTTACGATCGAGGCTTTACCGGTGAGTATTTTAGATCGAGAGTTGAAGAGGTTGCGGGGCAAGGAAATTGCACTTGTGAAGGTGGCGTGGGGAGGCGCTGCTGAGGGAAATTTGACTTGGGAGTTGGAGAGTTGGATGCGGGAGTCATATCCAGAATTGTTCGTCTCAGGTAATATTTTCGAGGACGAAAATTTCTAAGTGGGGGAGAGTTGTAACGCCCCAGTCAGTTTTGTCAGTTTTGTCGTTTTATTTATTTGAGTCGTTTTGAGTATTTTATTATTATATTATTTTATCTCTGACTTTTATGTGAAAATATGTTATTTTTCATCGTGATTATATTTTATCGGGTATTGGGAACGTTTGTGAGATATTTGAGTGTAGGGGTATTTTGGTCATTTCACTTTATTTTGTTAAGTTAGAATATAATAGAATAGAAAGAGAGAAAATAGTAAGGGAAAGAAGAAGAAGAAAAGAAAAGGAGAAGATAAGAAAAAGAAAGAATTTGGAAAACTTGGAAATCAATCAACCGACTTTCTAGAACACGATTTAATCGGGTAAGGGTATGAAACTCGGTTATCTTATGTTTGTGTATGATTATGTATGTGTATGTTTGCATATTTTCTGGTCTTTCCATAACTTTTGATTTTAGGTTGGAAATGGGAAAAATGATGAGAAATCGATGGTTTCGCGGTTGAAAATCGGTGTAAACGTAGTAGAATACTTGTTACCATGATTGAGTTATGTTTTGATTGCTATATGTTGGTTTGGAAATGTTTTGGTGGAGAAAATATGGTTTTGGGATGATCTGGTGCGCTGCTGGGTTTTGCTGATATCGCAGGTTCGCACTGCGAATGGCCAGCGAATGGGTGGCGAGCATTCGCGTGAGGTTCGCACTGCGAACGTTGTATTATTTTTCATTCTGCTACTGTTCGCTGGAGGATTTGCATTGCGAATGGGGTAGCGAGCATTCGCTGGGAGTTCGCACTGCGAACGAGGGAAATTTTCTAGGCTATTTTGCTTCTGCCACTGTTTGCTAGGACATTCACACTGCAAATGAGGGAGCGAAGGACTCGCTAGGAGCTTCGCACTGCGAACATGACAACTTATTCCAATTTGTTTTCTCTGTAACTTTTGATCCGTGGTTCGGTTTGAGGCGTGGTTGGATGCGTTAGAAGGCTTATAAAATGTTTTTTTTATGATGATGGTTTTGAGATTGTTGGCCAATTAAATTAGGTCGGGAATTAGGAAATGTGTTGTTTTGTTGTCGACTTTTGCCGTTTAATTAGGTGAACTTGATGTGTATGTACAATATGTTGTTGGTGTGGATATTTGATGACTTGTGTACTGTTGTGTGATGTAATTGCATGAAATACATATATTGATAATGATTGGTGGCCTTAGGGTAAGAAAATGAAACGTGTGGTATTTGTTGATATATGCATGATTATGGAATGTGTATATGTGTGCATTTGAATGTCATGAGTCATTGTATGCTGAGCATCATAATATGCATTCTAGTAACGTCCTGAGTGACGGATTGATTCCAGAGGGAATCCGCTATAACATCATGTGCCTTAAAAATAAGAGGTGTGAGCGATCGGATGGATCGTGTGCCTTAAAAATAAGAGGTGTGAGCGATGATTATAGACGATCGTGTGCCTTATACAAAGAGGTGTGAGCGATCGGGTCGTGTGCCTTATACAAAGAGGTGTGAGCGACGGGGAACATCGTATGCCCGACGGGGAGTTACACTAAGTAACGAGCGATGGTACCAGCAGAGTTCCTGAGTGAACTAGTGATGAGGAATATTGGAAGTCGGTACCGCATGTGCATTGCATAAGAGTCGTTGTGTCGGTCTCTGTGCATTTGCATAAATCATGGATTAATTGGGTATGGATTTGTGAATGTGATTGATGAGATGGAATATGTGTAATTGTATTGATGATGAGTGTATTGTGTATGATTGAAGTGTAGTGGTATTTGATACTTGAGAATTGCACTGCGTTGTGTTGTATTTGATTGTGGTGCATTTGTGGTGAGAATGTTTTACTTGTACATTTCTGTGTTAATATATAATTATATGCAACTGTAATATGATAGTGTTTCTCACCCTTCTGCTGTTTTATAATGCTCTATGAGGCATTGAAGATTAGAGTTGCTGGAGGTCTTTTTGTGAAGCTTAGGTCTTCATTCTTTTGTCGGTCGGCTCTGATATGTGACACCGGGTAGTCGGGGTGATCGAGTGTGATTATTTTGATTTGTGTATATGTATCCGTTGGATTGTACATGTATGGTTGTATATGACACAGACACTTCTATGATATATATATATATATGAGATTCAGTTACGAATTTTCCGCTTTTATTCTGTAATTGGATTGTGGGTGTAATGCTACCTGAATTATTGCATATCTTTATGAGCAGGTGTTGTATGTTTTGTTTCAAATTGATGCGACCCCTCGGCCTATGCCGTGAATGTTTAATTATACTCTGATGAAATTTTGTATTTTATTTATCGCTTTCATAGCTTGGGGGTATAGATTGGGGGTGTTACAACCTCCATTAGTTCAAAAGGTGATTTCCCTCCTTTTTTGGGACATAGCGAACGCCTTTCTCCTCTGTAGGGACAAATGGCAAACGCCATTCATTTGGGGAGGCTAAAACTTGCATTTTTGCTGTTTTTTTTCACTCTTCAGCTCTGTTTTCGCTCTTTTTTCCATACTTGCCGATTAAACACCCGTCGACATAAAAACAAAGGAAAACATAATAAATCAAAGTAAATAGTATGAAAGACTCGATAAAACGGTACTAAAAGTGTGCGTAATGAGTCGGAAAATACGATACGAAATCGAGTTATCGATTACGTGATCTCACACATATACGTGATTGTATTCGACAATCACAAGACCACAATTCCTTAAGGCCATATTCGCCTTTCACAAAGAACACAAGGTTCACACACATGTTCTATACTAGTGTCTTATTCTCTCTAGACCTTTACTCGTCGAGGATGCACACCTAGGCATAGGCATCGAACGCACGAGCATCGCCATATGGATTCTCTATCGTAATCCTAGTCATGACCTCTGCTAACAACTACTTATCAAAGATACTCTTCTAGCATCGATGCCTAAGCATTGTCCTTTAAACCTTTACCAAGTCCTAGTTACATTTCTAAGATCATAACATTTGTTTTTGGGTAAAGTTTTCTCACTCTTCCTAACTCATTTTAAGCATGCATATTCTCTCATTCATACTTAACAATAGGTTAGGCAAGATATATTACAATTGCACAACAGATACATATAATGAATCAATCATACTTTATACACATTTTGGGTTTTCCTCCGATTATTTATTAGGGCAACAAAATCGACATTCCGTAATCGGTTACTCTAAATGGGTAATCGATTACTCCATCAAAACATACGCAGATTCTTATTTTTTCCACTGAGTAATCGGTTACTCTAATAGGGTAATCGGTTACTCTGTTACAGAACAGAAAAATTCTGGTTTTTCATGTTTCTAAATTCATCCAAATTCGATCAATCTTTCACATAACTCATAGAAACAATTATTCATTCATTATACAATATATTCACACTTGCATTGATCATATAATGCAATCTATTTCACATTTCAACCATAGAAACAACATTAAATCAAAATCCACCATTTTTACTTAATTTGTAACCTAAGTTTCTACACTTAGGGTTCTAACTAAAACTCACCTAGGATCAAGAAGAAGAGATGGATTGATGATGAAGATGATGAATCCAAGCTTCTTTCTTCTTTCCAAGTTTCTTCCTCTCTTCTTTCTCTCTTTTCCTTTCTTTTCCTCTTCTCTTCTTTTCCGTCCCTTACCAACTTTCTATTCTTTTCTTCTTTCTCTTATCACAATTATATATATATAAACATATTATATAATATAATCCAAAAGGGTAAAACATCTCCATTTGATATTTTATCGTCTAACACCAAATGATCGATTATTAGAGTTACCATAAAATACTCTCTTTAACTAAAATAATTGATCTGTCTCTTTGTTAAATAACTGATCTCTCCAGAGTTCGCTAGTGGCTCTATTAATCCCAATTGACAATACTTAAAGAATTTCATTATTCCAATTGATCAAGATAGTGCACATAGACACTCATCTGATCTCATCTGATATCCAATTGAGCATTTAAATAATATGGAGTGTTACAGAAGTGATACCTAATCTAAATTATTTCAATAAAATCTATCCTATTGAATTGCCTTTTCTAACAAGTAACCGTAAATCAATTTTTAATTTATCAATAATGCGAAGAATCAAACACATACAAAAATAATTCATATTAGAATTAAACTCTTAGTCATTACAATCATTAATTTAGAAATAAACACTTTATTAAAGACATTGACACACCCCTAGCATTTGGGGGTTTAATACAAGACTTTGTTGATTAAAAAAAAAGAATATTAAATCTTTTAAAAATAATTTTCTAAAAACACTTGGTAGTACCTTTTATAAATATACTATTTTTCTTTAATGACACGTGTTGATATTATTTTATTAAATGATGATTATTATACGTGTACTCGGCAATGGCATCCATAATAAATATTTGGCGATGAGGGGAAACAATATTGTCAATAATACTTATACAAAATTATATTGTATATTTTAAAAAATATTTAATATTTTTTAAAACAGTATAATATTTATATCAGAGTTTTTAAATAAAATATTTTATATTGCAGTATATTTTTAATGCTAAACAAACTGTACAAATTAAAAAAAATATAATTAAACTTAATATGAATTTATTTAAGTTCCTTCTCATAAATTTGTACATTTAATTTTTGTAAAAATTGACTTATATAAGTGATAAATAAATTTTTATGGGAACAATTTTAAAGTTTTAAAACCTTAATTGGCAATATATTTTACTTTGAACCCCCTTATTGATGCATCTTAATCCGCCCCAGTTACTAAGGAAATTAATAAATTAATTATGTTTTTATCAAGATAATTTAATAATTAATTATAATAATAATTTTATAAAATAATTAAATATTTTTATTATTGACTTGACTACAAAACCAATTTATTAGATTATAAAAGGCGAGTATAAAATAAGCAAACAGAATTATTATTATTTTATTAATTTTTGAAATTTTGAAAATCAAAATGGTTATATTTTACTAAAAAATTTCTTGATTTTTTTCATTGACTAAACCAATACAAAATTAGTGAGCTAATTATAAGGTTCTTGTATGATTTTTTAGTATAAAGTATTTTATTCAATTTTTTATGGTAATTAGTTTTTAAATATATTTTTTGTGGTCAACACTCCTTTATTAAATATGTTGAGAAAGGAAATACGTTATAAATAGTCTTTTTATATTTAAATGAATATTAGTTTATTAATCAAGTCAAAGTGAATATATCTCACTTCAACTTTTTCCTTAAATATTTTTTTTCTCATAATAAAAAGATAAAATAATTATATGGTACCTACTTTGACGGCATTGATTGAAATATTAACAAAGAACATTTCTCGGCTATATATATTGGTTATCAATTTTTTAAATCACTTACAATTTTATTTTATTTTCTTCTATTCTTCTAGTTTTATTGACACTTATTTTCTTACGCTATAATCCTCAAATCAATAGGTATTTCTCTTGTTATTCTCCTTGTTTACTTTTCAAAAGCTTCGAATATTTCATATATTTCTTGTTTTTTGTGAACTCCTTTTTTTTTATATCTTTATCCTTGCCATTTTAAAATATTCATTAATTATTTCTATGACATACATGGACATCAAGTGTTTGAATGATCTTTTGAAATTAAAGTGTTTTTTTATCTTGATAAATTGTTAATTTTTTATACATATATATATTTTAGGTATTCTTGAGATAGTTGCGGCTAAGGTTCGGCACTAAAGTTATTCTTTATCATAACTTCTTTTATAAAAATAAATGTGACGAGCGGAATATTTCTACAATTTTTTTCTTTTTGCACATAACATTTTCATATAAGTTATAGCTTATGTAGAGTTTTTTAATTTAAACGTGAGGTCAAATCTATTATATTTTGTTCATATTCTAAATACAAAATTTTATATGCATTTAATTTTTTATTTAAATCAATTGTATTCAGTTAAATAGTTTAGTTATTTTTTTAATAGAGTTTTTTTAATAACTCAAATAAATTATTGCTAGTTATTTCATTGGAATAAAATAATTTAACTAACTTTCCTAATATTTATTTATTTATAGTTCATAAATAGTTCACTTTTTATCTTTTTGTCTTTTTGTTATTACTATTGATTTTGACGTCTAATATATTTAATAATACACATTTGATGTCAACATCAATATTAATAGATTTAAAACTAGGTCTCTACTATTTAAACGAAATCCTCCCATATATTTTCACAACTTAAAACGGATGCTAATGTATATTCTAATTTGAATCAGAAGATGGATTGTCTAAAAAATGCATGGAATCAAGAACCACATAGTAGCTTTGGCACAGATAAATGTTTTCATGAATTTGAAGTGGATGATGAGTTAGATATATATTATTCAGATATTATGAGACCCTCATCGCCGGAAACTCATGTGCCTGATCCATTAATAGACATTGGAAAATTTGTTTCTGTGGTTCTTAAACCAGTTAATCCATTAACTGGGATGCAAATTGATCACATGAAATCTCTTGATAAAGAAAAATGCAGAAGTAAAGATTATTGTATTTCAACTCCAAAAGATAATGAAGTTGACATTGATCCTTTTTTACCAAAGAAGTTTCCATCTCCAGCCATTAGTATAACTCCACCTTCTAATGTAAACACAAAAACCTTCTCTAGTGAAACTCCAAGTCCTATACAATATGCAAGAATATTCCATCCAGGTGTGTGTCTATCTCCTCTTGATCAAAATATTAAAATTAAATTCTATAAATATTATGCAACATCTAAATAAATATTTTGTAGGTTTATCGTCACTTAATCAAAACACAATCCAACAAGTGTTGTTCAACAACACTGCAAATTCTACATCACATCCTTCTAAAGTTGCTTGGCATATGCAGGTAATATAATTTAGAAATTTATTTATTTTATATTGTTTGTTTTATGGATGCAAAAACGAGAATTGTAATGAAAAACATTAGGTAAATATATTTGAATTTGTTGGTGTACAAGGTGAATAATGGATGAAAAAGGGTAGAATATATTATAATAGAATGACGGCTACAAAAGGATACAAAATCACTAACTACCACTAGTCTATTTATAAGCTAAAACTAGGGCTACAAAAAGCAACAAACAAAATACTAAAATACCCTCTAACAAACTTAATGACTAAGTTTGGGAATATAAATTATTATTTCTAATACCATCTCTTAATTTATATTTCCTCAAAACTAACAACACCAATTCCATCCTTTAAGCGAAGAAATTGATCAGTCTTGATAGCCTTCGTCAGAACATCTGCCAACTGTTTGTGGGTGCTATAGTGCTCAACTTCTAACACTCAATTATGAACCTGATTTCTCAGAAAATGATACTTGGTCTCAATATGCTTGCTTCTCCCATGCAACACTGGGTTTCTGGCAAGATTGATTGCAGACTTGTTATCAATCATCATCTTCAGAGGCTTGTTTACCTCGATCTTCAGATCCTGCAGCAAGTTCAGAATCCACACAGCTTGGCATGCAGTAACAACACCTGCAATATATTCAGCTTCACAGGTTAACAACGCAACAACAGGTTGCTTCTTGGAACACCAAGAAATAGGGCCTCCCAGGAACTTAAACAAGTACCCAGAAGTACTTCTTCTATCAACTATGTCTCCACACCAATCCGAATCTGAATAACTCAGAAGTTCTGATTCAATCTTTCTTCCAGAAGGAAATAACACTCCATACTTCAGAGTTCCCTTGATATACCTTAGAATCCTGATAGCAGCTTGGTAATGGGACCACTTGGGTTTACTCATGAATCTGCTAACCATTCCAACTGCATAGCAAATATCAGGTCTGGTATTACACAAATACCTCAGAGAACCAACCAACTGTCTGAAGGTTGTAGCATCCACATCCTCACCATCAGAATCAGAATCCAGTTTCTGATTTGTATCTGCAGGTGTGATAGCAGCCTTACAATTATGCAGCTTAAATCTCTTCAGAATCTCACGTTCATACTTCAGCTGATGCAAAATGATACCTTTCTCAGAATATCTGAACTCCATCCCTAGAAAGTATGTCATTTTCCCGAGATCAGTCATTTCAAACTCATTCATCAGCACCTTCTTGAACATAGCTAATTCTTGTTCAGAACTTCCTGTCAATAGTATATCATCAAAGTACAAACACACCAGAATCATATTGCCTTCAGAGATATGCTGAACATAAACACCGTATTCCATCTCACATGTCTGAAAACCCTGCTTCTTGAAAAATGAATCAATCTTTTGATTCCAGGCTCTGGGCGCTTGTTTTAATCCATACAAAGCTTTATGTAATCTATACACCATCCCTTCCTGATTCTTTTTCACAAATCCAGGCTCTGGGCGCTTGTTTCTCTCTATGGCATCGAGTTCTTCTTTCATGGCCTTCAGCCAGACCTTCTGCTTGAGAGCCTCTTCTATACTCACGGGTTCAGAGTCTACTAGCATGGCACACTGGATAATTTCTCCTTCAGAATCTACTTTAGTGTCTTGTAACATGTCAAACTCTTCGAATCTTCTCGGAATGTTTCTGATTCTCTGTGGTCTCTGACCTTGGTCAGAATCTCGTTCGGATGCTTGAACCCCAGAAATTTCTCCTTCAGAAGCTCTTGCTTCAGAAGGTTGACTTCCTCCAGAACCTTGACCATCTTCAGAGTCTGACATATTCCCAGAGTCTGAATCACCACCAGAATCTGGATCATCATCAGAATCTAGATCATTAGAGTCACCTTCATCTTCTGAGTCTCCTTCAGAGTCAGAATCACCATCAGTTTCAGAAACTCTTAGTTTTGACCTTTCTTCAGAAGTTCTCACATCAGAGTCAGATTGAGACTTATTCCAATTCTAAACTTCTGATTCCTTCATAATAACGTCTCTGTTGAGTTCAACTTTATTTGTTTCTGGACAATACAGCTTGTACGCACCTGTACTGTGGTACCCCACCAGTAACATTACTTTGCTTCTATCATCCAACTTCTGTCTTCTGGCTTCTGGAACATGTTTGTAACACACAGAAACAAAAACCTTCAGATGACTAACACTTTGCTTTTCTCCAGTCCACTTCTGAATAAGAACTATTTCCTTCGGCTTCTTCGTTGGACATCTATTGAGCACATATGCTGCGGTGGCAACAGCTTCTCCCCACAAGTTATGAGAAAGCTTCTTCTCCTTCAGCATGCTTCTCGTCATATCAAGCAAAGTACGATTTCTTCTTTCAGCAAGACCATTGTGTTGAGGAGTATAAGGAGCAGTAGCTTCATGCTCAATTCCATTCTCCTCACTGAACTTCTGAAACTCTTTGGAGTTATACTCACCCCCACCATCGGTTCTGAGAATCTTCAGAGTCTGACCACTCTGATTCTGAGCCTTCATTCTGAACTTCTTGAATTCAGCAAACACCTCGTGTTTGAACTTAATAAGGGATACCCATGTAATTCTCGTGAATTCATCAACAAATAACACGAAGTATTTATTCCCTCCGATTGATGCTACTGGAAATGGACCACACACATCAGAATGTACTACTCCCAAGACATGTTTTGCTCTTGGAGCTAATTCTGACGCAAATGGCAATCTTGGTTGCTTCCCTTCCATGCACACTTTGCATGACTTCTTAGGCTTCTTAATTGCATGAATTCCATGTACCAGCTTCTTCGAATTTAGATGCCCTAAACTTCTGAAATTTAGATGACCAAATCTTCTATGCCACAACTCATTTTCCTCCACAAGACTTGTTGCACTGAGGCATTCAGAGTCAGAAGTTCTGACATTCACCTTGAATATTCTATTCCTTCCCTGTTCTGACTCCATAATCAGCTTCTGATTACAGTCATACAACTTCAGAAGATTATCCTTCATGGTAACTGAAAAACCTTTCTCAATTAATTGTCCCACGCTCATCCGATTACTTTTTATGCCAGGTACATACCACACTTTCTGAATCAATGCTGTTTTCCCATTGTTCAGAATGACTTTGACATTTCCCATACCTTCAGCATTAAGATATTTGTCATCAACACATTTGATCTTTTTCCTCTTTTCAGAGTCAAAATCAACCATTCATTTCTTATTTCCAGTAAGATGATTTGAGCAGCCAGTGTCCATTACCACCAGTCTGTCAAATTCGTATCATCAGATTCAGAAGCCATCAGTAGCACAGATTCATCATCATAACTTCTGGCTATATTTGCTTCTTCTGACTTCCTTTCTTTGTTTGACCAACAATCTCTAGCAAAGTGACCAAACTTCTTGCAACAGTAACATTGGATCTTCTTCTTGTCATACTTCTCTTTTCCCTTCTGAGCATTCTTTTGCCTATCAGAAGTTGAGATTTCTGACTTCTGACGACCATCAGATCTTCTCCTGGCTTCTGACCAAGACTGCTTCTGATGCTTCTTATCAGAAACTGCTGCTCTACTTCCCTTTCAGAAGTTCTCTCAGTCAGATGCAACTCTTGCGCCTCTAGACTGCTTTGCAGCTCTTCAATTCTCATGGTGCTCAGATCCTTAGAATGTTCTATTGCTACCACAATGTAATCAAACTGAGTGGTAAGGGATCTGAATACCTTCTCAATGATTACTTGTTCAGAAAGAGTTTCTCCACACGCCTTCATCTCATTAGTGATCAGAATCACTCTGGAGATGTACTCAGAAACTTTCTCATTGTTCTTTATGTTGAGATTCTCATACTGCTTACGTAGAGACTGAAACTTCACCTTCTTCACTGGTGCGTCACCACCGTAACATATGACCAGTGTGTCCCACGCAGCCTTTGCCGTCGTTGAATCAGCGATTTTCTCAAACACATTTGCATCCACACACTAATGAATGTAAAACAATGCTTTCTGATCTTTCTTCCTTGTATCCTTCTGCGCGTTCTTTTGTTCCTCTATTGCATCTGCTGCTACTGGAACGTAACCTTCAGTGACAAGATCCAGAACATCTTGAGCACCGAGCAGTACACGCATCTGAATCATCCAACGAGTCCAGTTTTTGCCATCAAATACTGGAAGCTTGGTGTTCATATTGCCGTTTCCGTTCATCTTCTACCTTGTACAGTCACTCAGATCTCACCAAACACAGTGTTTCCCAATCCCACAGAATCAAAAATCCTGTTCAGATTTTTGTTTAACATTCAACACGAATTCAAGAACCAAAAATCAATCACACAACGCCTCACGTTTCACTCGTGTTTCCCGTGTTTCCCCGTGGATCCGAACTGGAGCTCTAGATACCAATTGTTGGTGTACAAGGTGAATAATGGATGAAAAAGAGTAGAATATATTATAATAGAATGACATCTACAAAAGGATACAAAATTACTAACTACCAATAGTCTATTTATAAGCAAAAACTAGGGCTACAAAAAGCAACAAACAAAATACTAAAATACCCTCTAACAAACTTAATGACTAAGTTTGGGAATATAAATTATTATTTCTAATAGAATTATATGTTATGAATCTACTAATATATAGAATGTTTTGCTGGATGATAAATGATTTGGTGATGGATTTTTCATTCAAAGTAAAAAATGCTTTAAGGATCTAAATATAATTTGCAATTGGTAAATCCGGTGAAGTTAGAGAATATTGATATTTTAGATGGGTTTTTAAGTTTTCGTCAAATTGTTTGTTTGATGAATTTTGTATTTTATTTCTCCTTAAACAAATTTCATTATATTTATTTTGGTTAGTTTTAGTTGATGGATTTTGTTTTCCTTTAAATTTATATATTGATGGAAACTCTATAATTTGGTATGTTTTGCAAACGTTTATGGTTTAATGTTGTAGTCTCATATGATTGAATGATGAATCCTAGTGATAAGTGCTACGACATTGAGATATATATTACACATTTGATCTCTATAGAGTTGTGAAACTTTATTTTGAAGTAGAATTCCTATATTTTATTTGTTTTATAGATTTTATTGTTGGTCTTAAATGCATCAAGGAATATCGACATAAATAAAATGAATTTTGAATTTAAAAATGTAACGCCCATATATAAATACATACATCAAAGCATATATTATACATAAATACCACGTTTGGTACTGAAATATATAAGTCCCTAGTAAACACATTGTACACATACATGCCCAAAAAATCACCTAATACAAAAACTATGGCATAATATATATACAAGATCTTCCAAAGATAAATACTAAGAACTAGATCGACAACGATCTCAAAAACTCCACAACGGAAGCCTTGCCATCCCAAAAACTAAGATAGTAAGGAAAGTCAAACAACCTTATCCTTACCCTCCTCCGAACATGTAGTACCTGTAATATAATCAACAACGTGGGGTGAGATACATCAAATCTCAGTGAGTTCCCTATCTTATAGGTCTTCTTGGCTTTACAAGGTTCTATCACACCTAACTCAAGTCAGAAGGGGAAGGGAAGTGACTTTGAGTACCCACACACACTATATGGATCCATGTTCATAGTCTTATTAACTCATAATATCACTAATCAATAACCTGTACCAAGGCATCCCCTTTTCCTGTCTGTTTCTACGTCTAGAAGTCGACCTGAGTCATGGATCCTTGTAGTTACTTGGCATACGAAATGGATTCGAGATCATCGACATATTAATCGTGAACTGTCACTTCACATGGCATGTTAACCATCACAAGTCTCTTTACCATATAGGCTCCATTCGTGCTACACGTGGGAATTAAACCTGCCAAGTAATTATGCATACGTTTCAGAGGAGCTCGAGACTCATGAAACTGCATCTCAAATGAAACGGTTACGATTACGTGATCATAAACACAACGCGACTGTATTCGACAATCACAAGGCCACATTTACCTTAAGACCTCTTTTGTCTTTTCTCAAATAAACACAATAAAACATGATCCATACTAGTGTAATTATTTCCATACCATTCGGTAATAGACGCACGCCTCGGCCTCTCTTGCACGAGCATCGTCGTTATGTTATTCAACAATTTTCTAGCCGTTACTAGGTTCCAACATAATTTATGGTAATATTCCTCACTCTACCTATTTAATATTTTAACATGCATACACTCTCAAACATGCTTAACAACAAGAGAATAAGTAAGCACAAGTCAGTTATATAATAGAATCACATAATTCAACATATCACCGAGTTACACCAATTCTGGTTCTCTCGGATTTATTTAATCAGGCATCAACACTAGCATTTACACTTCCATTAGATAGAGTATTTCCATAGCTCCCTATCGGTACTAAGAATACCCCGATCGGAGTCACGGTTCAAAAGTTATGGAAGAAACAAATTGGAAAGATCTTTCATGTTCGCTAGGCGAATCCCCTAGCGAACGTTCGCTTTCACCTTCGTCGGGCGAACCCCCGTGGCAAACTCAAACAGAGCTGAAAGGACACAAAATTATCTTAGCGAACACCCAGGCGAACAACTAATGTTTCTATCTAGAACCCACCTTAGAATTGGATGATGATGATGAAGACAAGATAAAATTAATGAAGAGTAGATGATGATTCCAATCTTCTTCTTCCCTTAGGTTTCCTTCTTCTTTTCTCTTCTCTTTTCTCCACTTCTCCTTTCTTTCTTTCTATTTTCTATCTTTTCCAAATGAAGAGAAAAGGAAAAATGAAGTGATACATAGAGAAACTCAATTAGAAAGTAACACTACTAATTGTCCAAAAAGTCTCTATAACACCAAAAGTTAAAACCTCAGAGTCAGATAATATTAATTTGATCTGCTTTGAGCTCATCAGTTTACTCTAATTATTTCGTTCAATAAATTCTCAGATTGAACCGGAACCCAGTTGATCATACTAATATTATTCAGAGTAAAATAATTTACGGGGTATTACATCCTCCCCCATTAAATAGAAATTCACCCACGAATTTAAAACAATTACCTGAAAAGATGAGGATAAACTTCTCGCATCTCGGATTTTAGCTCCCAAGTTGCATCACTCGGATGAGTCTCATCCCACTGAACCTTAACAAGAGGAATCTCTTTATTCCTTAACACCTTAGTTTCCTTTCCTGTGATACGACTCGGTTAAGGCTCAAATGTTAAATCTGCTTCTATCTCAATCGTATCTGGTATAATTGGCTGAAGAGGATCTGGAACAAACTTCCGAAGCTGAGACACATGAAAAACATCATGCATCTCTGACAGAGAAGGCGGTAAGGCTAATCTGTAAGTTACTTCACCAATTCTTTCTAAAATTTGATACGGTCCCACGTATCTCAGACTTAACTTCCGCGACTTAAACGGTCCTTTCAACCTCAACCTCGGAGTAACTTTCAAAAACACGTGATCACCCTCATCAAACTCTAAAGGTCTTCTACGGTTATCCGCATAACTTTTCTGACGATCTTGTGCTTGTTTAACTTTATCACGAATCATCCTAATCTTTTCCGTAGTTTCTTGGATAATCTCTGGTCCCAAAATTCCATCCTCACAAACTTCCGTCCGACACAATGGTGTCCTGCACTTCCTTCTATACAATGCTTCGTAAAGAGCCATACCAATACTTGCATGGTAACTATTGTTATAAAAGAACTCAATCAACGGTAAAAGTTATATCCAATTTCCTCCACTTTCAAGCACACAAGCCCTTAACATATCTTCCATTTTTTGTATTGTCCGTTCCATTTGACCATCCATTTGTAGATGATTCGACGTGCTCAAACACAACTTTGTTCCCATAGCTTATTGAAAAGCTCTCCAAAGTCTTGAAGTAAACTTTGGATCTCTATCCGAAACAATACTAGAGGGAATACCATTCAATCTCACAATTTCCGAAATGAACAATCTTGCGAGATGACTCGCCTTGTAGGTAGTCTTTACGGCTAAGAAATGCGCAGATTTCATCAACCGATCTACAATCACCCAAATAGAATCATAACCACCTTGGGCAAGGGGTAATCCAACTGCAAAATCCATAGAAATACTATCCCACTTCCACACCGGAATATCTAACGGTTGTAGTAAGCCACCTGGTCTTTGGTGCTCAATCTTAACTTGTTGGCATACCGCGCATTCTGATACGTACACCTCAATATCCTTTTTCATACCGGACCACAAATAGTCCCTTTTTAAATCTTGATACATCTTCGAAGAACTAGGATGTATAGTAAAAGCACCCTTATGCGCTTCCTCTAAAATCCTTCTTTTCGACACCGCATCATCCGGAACACAAATCCTTTGGTTAAACAAAATGATTTCGTCGGTAGCTCGCATAAAACCCGGTTGTACTAATACTTCTTGTAACTTTTCATCCAACCCTTGCCCTTGTTGAATTTCTTCCCTAAGAGTAGAATTGATATTCAAATTCCCCATAATCACACAATTAGGAGTCCAAACAAATTGGAGATTGAGATCTTGAAACTTTTCCAATAAGGTATACTCTAACACCATCAACTCGACATTATGTAACACTTTCCTGCTTAATGCATCTGCCACTCTATTCGCTTTACCCAAATGGTACTTTAGCTCCAAATCATAATCTTTCAAATACTTCATCCATCTCCTTTGACGCATGTTCAACTCTTTCTGGTCAAAAAGATACTTTAAACTCTTGTGGTCGCTGAACATCTCAAAATGTACCCCATATAGATAATGACGCCACACTTTCAGTGTAAACACAACTGTCGCCAATTCTAAATCATGTGTTGGATAATTCTCCTTATGAACTTTTAACTGTCGAGAAGCATAAGCCACCACATGACCATCTTGCATTAACACACCTACTAATCCCATCTTTGATGCGTCACAAAATACCTCATACGACTTGCTAGGATCGGGAATAATCAAAACGGGAGCGATCGTCAATCTTTCCATCAAACTCATAAAGCTTCGTTCACAAGCCGAATCCCACTGATACGGCAATCCTTTCGAGTAAGTTTCGTCATTGGTAAAGCCAATTAAGAAAAGCATTTGATAAACTGTGACGCCCTGTATAATATTTATCTAGAATAATACCAAACAAGTGTTTTATTTGGTACTGACACATCAAAAGTGCCTAATGGCCCAATTCACATACTTGTCCATTCCTAAAATATAAATACAACATATGGCACAATTCATAGAAACTAGCCAAAAATATAAAAACTAAGATCAATATACAATGCCCTCAATTGTATACAACAAAATAATACACAGCGGAATAAGCTCAACTAAGCTTCTCTTGAAACATCTAAGCATAGCTCCACTTGTACATCAAACAAGCAAACTATACCCATAATATAGCGACGATAGTGGGGTGAGATACATCAAATCTCAGTGAGTTCCCTATCTTATAGATTCTCTCGGCTTTACAAGGTTCTATCTTAGCCTAACTCAAGTCAAAGGGAAGGGAACTAGACCTTGAGTTCAAACATTCCTGACTAGAGAAACCATCGTACAATTCACAAATCAACAACTAGTTAAGGAATCTTTCCCCAGCCATCCCGCTCAAACAGATTAAACACGGGTCATGGATCCTTCACATAGATAACTTTCCCCGATTATCCCGCTCAAAGAGATTAAACACGGGTCACGGTTATCTAAAATTGGTACTTTCCCTGGCCATCCCACTCAAAGAGATTAAACACAGGTCACTGTACCAACCACTAAGTAACTTTCCCCGACCATCCCGCACAAGGAGATTAAACACTAATCATGGCTACTTACTTAATAAATACTTTCCCCGGCCATCCTACACCAAAGGATTAAACATGGGTCACTAATATTTATTAAGGGACACATACTTAATAAATACTTTCCCCGACCATCCCACACCAGAGGATTAAACACGGGTCACTAATATTTATTAAGGGACATACACTTAATAAATACATTCCCCAGCCATCCTACACCAGAGGATTAAACACGGGTCACTAACATTTATTAAGGGATACATCATAAACCGGAGCAATTACAATCCTCCACTAACAACTACTTATCAAAGACACTCTTCTAGTATCGATGCATAAGCATTGCCCTTTAAACCTTTACCCAGTCCTAGTTACATCTCTAGGATCATAACATTTGTTTGGGGTAAGTTTTCTCACTCTTCCTAATTCATTTTAAAGCATGCATATTTTCTTTCATTCACAATTCACAATTAGATAGACATGGTATAACATAATTTGCATATAACAATATCAAACATAAAACACATAGTGGTTCACACACACATTTTTAAGGTATACTAGCCACTACTATCCTCTACAAAGCACCCTTTGTTAAATCATGGTCTCACATACCATTTAATAGCACATTGGATTCTCTTTCCAAGACTTCAAGTCCCATGTCAATCGGATTCCCGATTCATGAATTGTGGTGGAAACAAGAATCATATTTTCAAATTCAACATATTACACAAAAATGTTTTATTACCATTAACTTATAAATCTTTGACATATAAATATGTTTTTACTTCACCATCAATTAGAGCATTTAAATATCTTCCCAACGCTTCAAACGAGGACCAAAACGGACTTACGGTTCAAAAGATACGCCCGTTTTAAATTTCATTTTTCTGCCAATAGCAGTGGTAATCGATTACTCACTTTGAGTAATCGGTTACCCGATCAAAATTAGTCCAGAAACGTCTTTTTACACAGGTAATCAGTTACTCAAATAGGGTAATCGATTACTGTCGTAACAGAGCCCAAAAATCATGTTTTTCTTCACTCTAAACCATTCCAACTTATACCAAAACATATTGGGACATCAAAACAAGTATGATAGGTTCAATCCACACATAACCCGACTATACTACGCATTTTATATCGCATTTCATCCTTTAGATTTCATTTTTTCTCAATCTAACCTAAGTTCTAAATCCTTAATTCTAGAACTTAGAGTTTCTGACTAGAACCCACCTGATAATCGAAGAGGAGTTTGAAGAAGATGATGAATTGATGATGAACCATGAACTTCTCTTCTTCATTTTTCTCCACTTTCACTCTTCTTTTCTTCCTTTCTCTTCTTTCCTTTCCTTTTCTTCTTTTCTATCTTTTTCTTTCACTTATAACAAATATATATATATATATATATATATATATATATATATATATATATATATATATATATATATATATATATATATATATATATATATATATAAAACTTATTATATAATATAATCCAATAGAGTAAAATATCTCAAATTAATTCTTTATCCTCTAACACCGAACGACCAATTATTAGAGTTACCTCAAAATCCTTTTCTTGAATTAAAATAATTGATCTCTTCAGAGTTCATCAATTGCTCTATTGATCCCAATTGATAATACTTAAAGTACTTAGAGGATTCCATTAATCCAACTTACTAAAGATATAGCACATAGATATTCGTCTGATCTCATCTCATATCCAATTGAGCATCTAGATAATATGGGGTATTACACTCTCCCCCCCTTAAATTGAAATTCTCCCCCAAATTTCCTTCGCTCAACAATAACCACAACTTGCATCATTGTCTTTGTTCCACACTCAACTTTACTTCTATTCAAATTCTGACGTATTCCAATTCCAACTTTACTTTACAGACCAAAATCCTTATTTTCACAATTTAACAAACTTCACGTCCTTAATCATACTCTTGTTCCAATATTGAGTTAACTTCTAACCGTACCTTTTCCGTAATTCATCTATTGTTTCTTACTAAGATACTTGATCGCATTCTACCTTCGAAAAGAATGTACCATTCTATACTTTTCTACTGAGTCACAAACAAAACCATAATACCTTATCCTGGTTTGGGATAACAAACACTCACCAATTCTTCATGAGTTAATTCGGTGATTCCTTTCCTTTATGCAATTACCAACGATTTATCATTTCATAAATCCTCCAACATCCAAAACCACTTCATAATTAGTCAAACGACTTCTTTACCAGTCTCATCTGGTCTGATACTAAACATTGTAACCATTACCTCCGATAATTCATCTCTTTCGTATCACACCAAAAGGCAACACACTTAGAACAAAATCTTCTTATTTCCATACTTCCAAGCAATAATCCTTCTAAATTCTTATTATTCAGACATAACTCATTATCTGTCACCTTCCACTGCGCAATCCAATTTTTTTTAATAGTGGAACACCACGAATTCTTAAGCACTACCAAGTAGCTAACAGTCCACAGATGAACACACTTATCCACTGGGATCCTTACTATCCAGCGGTACAAGAAACTTACTAATGTCCTATGGTAGAACAATTTCTTTGCCAACACACAATATTATAACATATGTCTAATGATGCTCCGCAAGTGCATGGATTTATCGAAGTAATATAAAAGATTGTCGAACCCACAAAGGCCAATGTCAACCTACCATTATCTATTGTTGCAATGTAAAGCTAAGGCTACGATTAAAATGGCACGAACAAAAATATAAATGCTAATCACTAGATGTTTGAAAATAATACTAAAACGAGGCCGAAATATGATTTTCGCGCACCCTAGGGACTTGTAGAATACTTGTACAAATTATGACTATATGCCTATTCTGTAGAATATACCGATTTAAAGGCTCCGCCTCACGCTCTCGCAGTCTTAACAAAAGCCATATCTCTTAGTCCCAAGATTTTGCTCTCGCTCGCCCGGTAACTAAGAAACACTATTTGAAAGCCAACAATATCCTAATCAACATCTAAAGCGCTCTTGCTGTATTTAGATATGATGCCTAATTTCAACTATCCGGTTCGCCCCTCACGCTCTCGCGAATCTCGGCTCAAACCTTTATATGCTTCTCACTCTCATGACAAAGCAATGTTAAATAACTTCTCACTCTCATGACAAAGCTACTTAAATTACGCATAGAAATTACAACCAAAACAACATACAATCACGATTTCGTACATAATACATCTACGGAGTCCCGTCGGTAACGACGGTTCTTGTAACACCCTTCTACCCCACAATCAGTTTTAAACAAATAAATCATATTATCAGAGCAAAATCCACAACCAAGGGTGTACATATTCAAAAACATCATATAATCCTCCTAGTCCTGTCCCGTAACACGGGTTGCTCAAACATCGTCAAAAGAAATCATCATCTAGCAACGGAATCAACTTGTCATATTAAATTCAATTAAACATTTCATAAGAAAGTTATCCAATCTAGAACAACATCATCAGTATAAAATTCCAACATGAATCAAAAGAACACGAAGTTCGCAAATCATCCCAACCCGATGTTACATGACACAGAGCAGGACACCGCTAAACTTAAACAACATAAACGTGGCACTCCAAAGCTACCTCCTTCGTCACCTCGAAGCTACTCTGGGTTATCTGCAAGTTGCCCACATAAGAGGAAACATTTCCAAGCAGGCAGGGTGAGAAAACATAATTCGATATAGTAATAAAAGACATGGAAATTAAATAAATTAAGCAGCAACAACAACAGATCATCATCCAATTTCATTCACATCATCATCAACTTAAAATTCATAATACGACTCATCACAATTACTTCATAAGAAAATGCAATGTCAACTTCAATGAAAATGCAACGTATGCAATGCGGTACCCACTTTTCTCCATGTGATGGACACTGGCCATCAACCCTCCCAATGGGAGCACAACATAGCAACATATCACTCCAATCCGCACTATGGGATTGAAGCTACCAATAGTCCGAAGCCCCAACATAAAATATGCCATGAAATGCAATGATGCTAAACTCCTCATTCCATTCAATTATCAACATGTGCATCATTCATTTCATCTCAACAATATTCATCATAAAACCATGTTTCATCAATTATATATCATCAACACCTCGACTCTAAGTAAACAACACGAGAAAACACCGAGAAACTTCAAGAAATAGCAAAATATAAAACAACCAGCAGTCTGACACGGCCGCCCGTGTCCTGTGACACGGCCCGTGTCAGAAGACCTGGGACACGATTCCAAAACATAAAAAAAAAGTAGTAAGTCAGTAGCCTGACACGGCCACCCGTGTCCTGTGACACGGCCCGTGTTAGAAAGTATGGGACCAATTTCCAAAAATCAAATTTTTCATACAAGAGCAGAAAGCTAACACGGCTGCCCGTGTCCTGTGACATGGCCCGTGTCAGAGTGCGACAAAACCCACTTTTCCAAAAATCTGATTTTTCTGCAATTTTGATCCCCATATCCCCCAAAACCAGTGTTCTACACGAAATTTGATCAAAATACTCATAAGACACACATATATCAACACATACCAGTGAAGTTCCTCATATTATCATCATATCATACATTTCACATCAAAATCATCAAAATCAACACAATTTCACACAATCCTAATCTATTCAATCCCCAATTTCATAACTACAAGGAATTAGGAATTCTCCCCATACCTTAGAGTAATCAGAAACCTTTCTTTTCCTTCTTCAAGATTCTTCTCGAAGTTCCTCAGCCCCTTAGGTTTCCTCTTCCTCTTCTCTCCTTCAGTTTCCTTCACCAAACACGGTCAGTTAGAATGATCGTTCCTTTTCTCTTTTAGTCATATATTCCAGTTTATGAACTTCCCATCCTATCCTTACTTATTCTCCAATAAGACCACCTCGCCCTTTCTTATTTTATTTTAAATAATAATAATAATATAAATAACACATGCTCATTTACTTTATTAAATTATTCAAAAGTGCCTTCTTTCTCCAAAATTCTCCAAAATTATCAAAAATCTCTTAATTCCTTCTAATTCAATTAAACAAATAATTAAATAATTGATTTAGATTTTCGGGTCGTTACAACTCTCCCCTACTTTAAGAATTTTCGTCCTCGAAAATTACTTGAAGTAAACAGAGTCGGATACGAATCCTTCATCTGATCTTCACGCTCCCAAGTCCAACTATCGCCAGCTGGTCCACCCCACAGTACTTTCACTAAAGCAATCTCTTTACCTCGCAGTTGCTTCAACTCTCGACCATCAATCCTCACAGGCAAAGCTTCCACTACCAGGTTATCCCTTACCTGCACATCATCCATTTGAATCACATGCGACGGATCCGGAATATACTTTCTAAACTGCGACACATGAAACACATCATGCAAATTTGCAAGTGACGGTGGTAAAGCCACCCGATAGGCAACTTCTCCTATCCTCTGCATAATCTGATACGGACCAACAAAGCGCGGAGTGAGCTTTCTAGACTTCAAAGCTCTTCCCACACCAGTCATCGGTGTAACTCTTAAGAACACGTGGTCTCCATCTTGGAATTCCAGTACTTTTCTTCTCTTATCATGGTAACTCTTCTGACGACTCTGCGACGTCTTCATTTTATCCTGAATCATTTTAATCTTCTCCATTATCTCTTGCACAATCTCAGGTCCAAGTACAGAACTCTCTCCCGACTCATACCAACACAATGGAGTTCGACAACGTTTACCATACAACGCCTCATATGGAGCCATCCCAATACTAGCATGAAAACTGTTGTTGTATGTAAACTCGATCAATGACAAGTGACTATCCCAAGATCCTCCTTGATCCAACACACAAGCTCTCAACAAATCTTCTAAAGATTGGATTGTTCTTTCCGTCTGACCATCTGTCTGTGGGTGATAAGCAGAACTCATCCTCAACTTAGTACCCAAAGCATCTTGTAGACTCTTCCGAAACCTTGACGTAAACCGCAGATCTCTATCCGATACAATACTCGAAGGTGTTCCATGTAACTTCACAATCTCATCAATATAAATCTCAGCTAACTTCTGCATAGAATAATTAATCCTGATTAGCAAGAAATGCGTCGACTTAGTTAACCTATCCACAATCACCCACATCGAGTCATTACCTCTTGCAGTCTTCGGTAACCCAGTCAGAAAATCCATGGAAATGCTATCCCATTTCCATTTAGGAACATTCAACGGCTGCATCATACCTGAAGGCTTCTGATGTTCAATGTTGGACTTCTGGCAAGTCAAACATGCATACACAAATTCAGCAATATCTCTTTTCATACCTGGCCACCAAAACAATCTACGCAGGTCTTGATACATCTTCATAGCACCAGGATGAATACTCAATCGACTTCTATGCCCTTCCTCCAAAATACTCTTTTTGATTCCAGAAATATCCGGAATACATACTCTATCTCGAAATCTCAAAACTCCATCTTCACCAATTCGGAACTCGCCCCCATTACCTTAGTAATCTTCATTAATTGGTCCACTAACTTCAAATCAGATTTCTGACCTTCCCGAATTTCCTCCAAAATTCCACTAGTCAGCTTTAGCATGCCCAATTTCACACTATCAGCGGTCGCCTCACACAACAAACTCATGTCTCTGAATTGCTCAATCTTTTCAAGTTCTTTCACCATAAGCATCGAAATATGCAATGACTTTCTACTCAAAGCATCAGCCACTACATTTGCTTTACCGGGATGATTAATTCAAATAGAACTCAAAATCCTTCAACAATTCCAGCCACCTTCTCTGCCTCATGTTCAACTCCTTCTGATCGAATAAGTATTTCAAACTTTTATGATCACTGAATACCTCAAATTTCGAACCAAAAAGATAATGCCTCCAAATCTTCAGCACAAATACTACAGCAGCCAACTCTAAGTCATGTGTAGGGTAATTCCTCTCATGGACTCTTAACTGCCTCGAAGCATAAGCGACCACTTTACCATTCTGCATTAAAACTCCACCAAGGCCCATCTTTGAAGCATCACAATAAACCACAAAGGACTCATTCGGGTCTGGCAAATGCAACACCGGAGCTGTCGTCAACTTTCTCTTTAGTTCCACAAAACTTTCTTCACAAGCGACATCCCATACATACGCTTGTCCTTTTCGAGTCAATTGCGTCAACGACAAAGCCAACTTAGAAAAACCTTCAATGAATTTACGATAATAACCAGCCAATCCAAGAAAACTACGAATCTCCGTAGCAGACTTCGGAGTCTCCCACTGCAACACCGCATCAATCTTTGAGGGATCCACAGAAATTCCACCACTTGAAATTACATGGCCTAGGAAACTCACTTCCTTCAACCAAAACTCACACTTTGACAACTTGGCATACAATTTCTTTTCCCTCACCACTTGTAACACAATCTTCAAATGTTCCTTATGTTCTTCTTCTGATTTAGAATATATCAAGATGTCATCTATGAAAACCACCACAAACTTATCAAGATATTCATGAAAGATCCTGTTCATATACTCCATGAACACACCAGGCGCATTAACAACTCCAAATGGCATCACCGTATATTCATAATGACCATACCTCGTTCTGAAAGCTGTTTTCGGAATATCATCAGCCTTAACTCTAATCTGATGATAACCATACCTCAGATCAATCTTACTGAACACACAAGCACCTACAAGTTGATCCATTAAATCGTCGATTCTCGGAAGCGGATACTTATTCTTTATGGTCACCTTATTCAACTGCTGATAATCGACACACAATCTCATACAACCATCTTTCTTCTTAACAAGCAGCACTGGAGCACCCCACGGAGAAACACTAGGACGAATAAACTTCTTCTCTAACAATTCTTCTAGTTGTTTCTTCAACTCACTCAATTCTGAAGCAGACATCCGATAAGGAGCCATCGACACTGGACTCGTACCTGGTATTAAGTCCACAGTAAACTCAACTTCACGTTCCGGAGGTAAGTCACTTATATCCTCAGGAAACACATCTTGAAACTCACAAACCACAGGCAACTCAGCATTGTTGGCTCCACCATCAACTTGCAACGATGCAAACACTGCGAACATCAATTCTTCATCTAATAAAAGTTCATCCACTTGCTTAGCAGATAAGAACATCAGTTCACCATCCTCACCTAACTCTGGAAACCTCACAGTCTTACTATAACAATTAATATGAACGTAGTTGAACTCCAACCAGTTCATACCAAGGATTACATCGATTTGGTTCAAAGGTAAGCACACCAATTCCATCACAAAATCCTTCTCAAAGATTGTCAAAGGACACTTCAAACAAACAAGCATGGTAGTCACCGAACCATTAGCCGGAGTTTCTACTATCATACTACCATTCATGTTAGACAAATTTAAACCCAATCTAGTAGCACACTCAAGAGAGATAAATTAATGCGTAGCTCCAGTATCAATAATAACAATCAACTCAACATTGTTAATAAAACAAGTACCTCGAATCAAGTTGTCCTTCTTGGGAACTTCTGAGCCAGCCAAAGCAAACACTCTTCCCGTAGTCTGGGCAGCGGTAGCAGTCTTCTTTGGTTTCTGGCATTGAGTACTGATATGCCCCTATTCACCACAGTTGAAACAGGTCGGACCCTCATTCGGACAATCACCAATTCTATGCCCAGTCTTGCCACAACGGTAACATCTCAGAACTATGTTAGTACACCCATCAGCTTTGTGACCTGCCTCTCCACACTTATAGCACTTAGTAGGTGCATTAACGACTACCCTACTTGACTTCTTCTCATCCGATACCTTCTGTTCCCTTTATCACCTGGGGTCGCATAAGGTTTTCCTCGGAACTGGCCCTTATCTTTCTTTTCAATTAGCTATTTGTAGTGAGCAGATCGAGCTCGGCTATCTTCATCATAGATTCTACTCTTATCCACCAGTTCCGCATACCTACGAATCTGTTGGCATCAAATACCTTGCTTAATTTCTGGTCTCAGCCCATTCTCAAATTTAAGACACTTAGAAAGTTCAGCATCTGCACGGTTGTAATGAGGACAAAACTTCACAAGCCTCTCAAATTTGGCAGCATACTCCGCCACAGTCATATTTCCTTGTTTCAATTCAATGAATTCCACTTCCATCTTACCACGAGCATCTTCAGGGAAATACTTGCCCGGAAATTCTTGCTTGAACACATTCCAAGTCACCACAGTGCCAACGTCTTCCAGCCTCTGACGGGTGTTATCCCACCAGTCCTCGACCTCTTCTTCCAGCATATGCGTTCCGAACTGCACTTGCTGCGCGTCAGAGCACCCCATCACTCTAAAAATCTTCTCAATCGCCTTGAGCCACTTTTGTGCGCTCGCCGGGTTATGAGTTCCTTCAAACTTCGGTGGGTTGTTCCTCTGAAACTTCTCCAATGCATGAAACTCATCAGGAGCATGGTTCCGAGCAAGAGCTGCAATAGCATCAGCAAGAGCACGCGTGTTGTTTCCAGCCATTCTGTACAACACTCACCACGTCAGAAAACAAATAATCATTAACAAGTAACGACTGAAAACACAAAACTTGGCCGGACAGACCGACCTGCTTTGATACCACTAATGTAACACCCTTCTACCCCACATTCAGTTTTAAAGAAATAAATCATATTATCAGAGTAAAATCCACAACCAAGGGTGTACATATTCAAAAAAATCATATAATCCTCCTAGTCCTGTCCCGTAACACGGTTTGCTCAAACATCGTCAAAAGAAATCATCATCTCGCAGCAGAATCGACATGTCATTTTAAATTCAATTAAACATTTCATCAGAAACTTATCCAATCTAGAACAACATCATCAGTATAAAATTCCAACATGAATCAAAAGAACACGAAGTTCGCAAATCATCCCAACCCGATGTTACATGACACAGAGCAGGACACCGCTAAACTTAAACAACATAAACGAGACACTCCAAAGCTACCTCCTTCGTCACCTCGAAGCTACTCTGGGTTATCTGCAAGTTGCCCACATAAGAGGCAACATTTCCAAGCAGGCAGGGTGAGAAAACATAATTCGATATAGTAATAAAAGACATGGAAATTAAATAAATTAAGCAGCAACAACAACAGATCATCATCCACTTTCATTCACATCATCATCAACTTAAAATTCATAATACGACTCATCACAATTACTTCATAAGAAAATGCAATGTCAACTTCAATGAAAATGCAACGTATGCAATGCGGGTACCGACTTTTCTCTATGTGATGGACACTGGCCATCAACCCTCCCAATGGGAGCACAACATAGCAACATATCACTTCAATCCGCACTATGGGATTGAAGCTACAATAGGCCGTAGCCCCAACATAAAATATGCCATGAAATGCAATGATGCTAAACTCCTCATTCCATTCAATTATCAACATGTGCATCATTCATTTCATCTCAACAATATTCATCATAAAACCATGTTTCATCAATTATATATCATCAACACCTCGACTCTAAGTAAACAACATGAGAAAACACCGAGAAACTTCAAGAAACAGCAAAATATAAAACAACCAGCAGTCTGACACGGCCGCCCGTGTCCTGTGACACGGCCCGTGTCAGAAGACCTGGGACACGATTCCAAAAAATAAAAAAAAAGTAGTAAGTCAGTAGCCTGACACGGCCCGTGTCAGAAAGTCTGGGACCAATTTCCAAAAATCAAAATTTTCATACAAGACCAGAAAGCTGACACGGTCGCCCGTGTCCTGTGAGATGGCCCGTGTCAGAGTGCGACAAAACCCACTTTTCCAAAAATCTGATTTTTCTGCAATTTTGATCCCCATATCCCCCAAAACCAGTGTTCTACACAAAATTTGATCAAAATACTCATAAGACACACATATATCAACACATACCAGTGAAGTTCCTCATATTATCATCATATCATACATTTCACATCAAAATCATCAAAATTAACACAATTTCACATAATCCTAATCTATTCAATCCCCAATTTCATAACTACAAGGAATTAGGAATTCTCCCCATACCTTAGAGTAATCAGAAACCTTTCTTTTCCTTCTTCAAGATTCTTCTCGAAGTTCCTCAGCCCCTTAGGTTTCCTCTTCCTCTTCTCTGCTTCAGTTTCCTTCACCAAAACACGATCAGTTAGAATGATCGTTCCTTTTCTCTTTTAGTCATATATTCCAGTTTATGAACTTCCCATCTTATCCTTACTTATTCTCCAATAAGACCACCTCGCCCTTTCTTATTTTATTTTAAATAATAATAATAATATAAATAACACATGCTCATTTACTTTATTAAATTATTCAAAAGTGCCTTCTTTCTCCAAAATTCTCCAAAATTATCAAAAATCTCTTAATTCCTTCTAATTCAATTAAACAAATAATTAAATAATTGATTTAGATTTTCGGGTCGTTACAGTTCTCATATGCCGGACTCAGACAGAATTAGTCTAACATATTAACTCCTAAAACTAACATATTAACAATGCTGGAAATTAAATCATATATACTAATTGATTTTAACAGGAACACATATTTAAGTTTTTATCTTGAAATCATGTTATGTTGCAACCAAGTAAACTAAACAATGCAGTAAAGACGGGAAAGTAAATAACCCGAAATAAATTGGAATGAAAACAACTTCTATTGAATGACAAATCGATCTAAGCGTATAATCGACAATAATGTAAAAGATTACAACAGTGCAACAACTACTCAGTGTGAGCAATTGTTGCTTTGGAAAGTAAATCTGTAGTTAGGCTAAAGAATTCGGCAGCGCTTCCGCGCAACTCGGATCCCTCAAATGCAGACCCTTAAGGGTATATTTATAGAGGAAAATTGACTCCAAGAAGGTCTGGTACGATTTGAATTCAAACCAAGCAAAACTGTCAAACTGTCACTGAAAAATTGCTCCCGCGCATAATGGCGACCACCGTATGCCTAACGGCGACCGCCATTAGTTCAAAAGGTGATTTCCCTCCTTTCTTGGGACATGGCGAATGCCTTTCTCCTCTGTATGGGAAAATGGCGAGGGGAATTCAGTTGGGGAGGCCAAAACTTGCATTTTTGCTGTTTTTCTTCACTCTTCAGCTCTATTTTTGCTCTTTTTTCCATACTTGCCGATTAAACACCTGTCGACATAAAAACAAAGGAAAACATAATAAATCAAAGAAAATAGTATGAAAGACTTGATAAAACAGTACTAAAATTGCGCGTAATGAGTCGGAAAATACGATACGAATTCGAGTTATCAACACCCCCACACTTAAACCATTGGTTGTCCTCAAGCAATTAACCAACACGGTAAAAAGAAAACAAGCACGGTTCGAAACATAGGCACAACACGACTCTAATCATACGTGGCTGCTAGGCTAATGTTTGATTGATAGGTACTAAATAGTGAAAACAAGGATATCGTAACGACACATTTCCACATTTGCGGACAAAGACTCCCTTCCTATGCAATACCAATTCAAATCATGACATTATAACTCGACCTGTATCCTTCATCCAATTTCACCTCTTTTTCATTCTCGCGCAATCACATTAAGCCCGTTATCCTTCGTGTTTACATGGTAAGTGAACCTGTTAGTGTTTTATGATCTCTTATTCAACACATTTTTCTTTTTCTTTTTTTTTCTTGCGACGAATTTCAAGAGTATGAGCCTTTGGGCTAAGTGGCCGGGTGAGAGCCACCTAACTTAGTTAGAACAGGTCTTTAATTCGCACTATCCAATAAAAATCACATAATCATAAACTCTGAGATCAACACATATTTGCATCGGTTCATTACTTAGTTCACACGCAAGGATGGTGCTGACTGCTGATATAAACTAATCAAGAGGCTACTTTTAAGAAGCTAGGCATAAGGTCTTGGCATAATGTCTATTTAAATCAATATCACATACTTAGGGAATCTAAGGTGTAGGAACGGTACCGATATTTACAAAGCTTTCCCAAGTCTATCTAACACAGCCTAAACAACTATATACTTCCAGAGTGTCGTGCCGTGAATCGAAACAAGTTGGAGGTTAATTTTTTTTTAATTTTGGGGAAATTGAATAACAAGCGAAAACCACGCATAAAGACTCGACAGCACATGCAAAGACTCGATAAAACATTAAAAACAGATAAAATTCCTAAAAGCATGAAATAAACTAAAAAACAATAAAACAAACTAAAAAGCAATAAATATAAAGCGATAAAGTTCCTCCCCCACACTTAAACCAAACATTGTCCTCAATGTTTTGATAAAAGGTGGAAAAAGGAAAGATAGAACCTGTGTGAATGCTACTGCGTGCCAGGTCTTCTCTGATCCTCTCTTGTTGTCTATGTCTTCGCTGGGCACTTCTGCTTCGGCGATGGGGGATTTGAGATACCTTCATTTGTTGAATTTTCTCTTTTCTGAAACAACTCATAATGCTGTCCATTTTCAGAGGAAGTACCTGCAAAAAGTGTTAGAAAAATACATTGCGGTATCGGTGTCACCACCAGCAGCGACATTCGCAGGAATGTCTGTGGGCACCTAGAAGAAGCTGAGATGAAACAAGCAATTTCTTTATTTCCTGCAAACACAAACAATAAAAGTAAACCAATAAATATTAAAATCTTGTGGGTTGCCTCCCACGCAGCGCTTTGTTTAACGTCAATAGCCCGACGGCTAATAATCTTCGGTTTCCGTGGCCACTTATCAAGCCATCTCACATATCCCTCACCTTTTCTTTTCTTCCTTCTATGGGGTGGTTCATTGTTTTGAACTTGTGGTGGTGGGTCTGGATCTATCCTAAGTATCAGTTTTTCAAGTTTAGGCTTAGTTAAATCATCCACCATCTCAAAGTCTAACCTTACCCTCTTAACAATAATGATATCCCTAGTTTCACGGTCCTCAAATTTTCGCTTTTTATGCAAGACCTCAGACAAAGGTGCATTGGTGTGGATATTTTCCAATACAACTACATATGTTTCGGATTTGGAGTCTACCTTAACTTCTACAAACCTTTGTGGGAAGGGAATAGGTGGGGTATAGGGATGTGGAACAATAATAGATGCTTCCTTCTCTATCTCTTCGACAACCTCCCTTTCGGGTGGCGTCGGGGGATTTTTCTCATTCCCTACTCCTTCCTCACCAGAACTCTCATCATCCTCATTATCATTCTCCTTAGGATTTTAGATTTGTTTTTCACTACTGGTCGTTACAACATCCACATATCTCTCAGGGGAGTGTCCTATACGTGTCTGGGCAAGCAGAGAGATTTGAGTCTCCAATGCCTTAGTGTGAGTCGCGAGGGACTCGACCACAGTGTTCATCTGCCTAAAGGTTTCATAAGTATCGAGATGTTGTTTTCTAAAATCTTCATTCTGGAGAGTTTGTGTCTCCACAAAGCGCTCCATCATAGATTCTAGCATAGAATTAGTTGTTGTTTCAATGAAATCTTCCATTAATTTTTCGAGGTTGGAATTATGGGATTCTTGGGATTCCTCAAAATATTGGGAGTGGTAATCATAGAGGAAATTTGGTTGAGAGTGAGTGAACGTCACATTGAAATCCTCCATCAACATTTTGAGGTCGGGATTATGGGATTCTTGTGGTTCCTCAAAATATTGGGAGTCGTAATTGTAGAGGTAATTTGGATGCGGTTCCTCGAGATATTGTGAGTGGTAGTCATAGAAAAAATGTGGGTGATACATAGTTTTTTTTTTAAACAAGAGTGCCTTAGTCTATACGGTGCAACAACGGAATCACAATATTGACCTTTGGTCCCCGACAACGGCGCCAAAAACTTGATGCTCCACAAGTGCACAGATTTATCGAAGTAATATAAAAGATTATCGAACCCACAGAGACCAATGTCAACCTACCGTTATCTATTGTTGCGATGTAATGCTAAGGCTATGATTAAAATGGCACGAACGGAAATATAAATGCTAATCACTAAAGGTTAGAAAATAATACTAAAACGAGGCCGAAATATGATTTCCGCACACCCTAGGGACTTGTAGAATACGTGTACTGATTATGACTATATGCCTATTCTGTAGAATATACCGACTTAAAGGCTCCGCCTCACGCTCTCACGGTCTTAACAAAAGCCATATCTCTTAGTCCCAAAATTTTACTCTCGCTCGCCCCGTAACTAAGAAACACTATTTGAAAGCCAACAATATCCTAATCAACATATAAAGCGCTCTCGCTGTATTTAGATATGATGCCTAATTTCTACTATCCGGTTTGCTCCTCACGCTCTCGCAAATCTCGGCTCAAATCTTTATATGCTTCTCACTCTCATGACAAAGCAATGTTAAATAACTTCTCACTCTCATGACAAAGCTATTTAAATTACACATAGAAATTACAACCAAAACGACATACAATCACGATTTCGTACATAATACATCTACGGAGTCCCGTCGGTAACGACGGTTCTCATACGCCGGACTCAGACAGAATTAGTCTAACATATTAACTCCTAAAACTAACATATTAACAATGCTGGAAATTAAATCATATATACTGATTGATTTTAACAGAAACACAGATTTAAGTTTTTATCTTGAAATCAAGTTATGTTGCAAGCAAGTAAACTAAACAATGCAGTAAAGACGGGAAAGTAAATAACCTGAAAAAACCGGAATAAAAACAACTTCTATTGAATGACAAATCGATCCAAGCGTATAATCGGCAATAATGTAAAAGATTACAACAGTGCAACAACTACTCAGTGTGAGCAATTGTTGCTTTGGAAAGTAAATCTGTAGTTAGGCTAAAGAATTCGGCAGCGCTTCCGCGCAACTCGGATCCCTCAAATGCAGACCCTCAAGGGTATATTTATAGAGGAAAATTGGCTCCAAGAAGGTCTGGTACGATTTGAATTCAAACCAAGCAAAACTGTCAAATTGTCACTGAAAAACTGCTCCCGCGCATAATGGCGACCACCGTATGCCTAACGGCGACCGCCATTAGTTCAAAAGGTGATTTCCCTCCTTTCTTGGGACATGGCGAACGCCTCTCTCCTCTGTATGGGCAAATGGCAAGCGGCATTCAGTTGGGGAGGCCAAAACTTGCATTTTTGCTGTTTTTCTTCACTCTTCAGCTCTATTTTTGCTCTTTTTTCCACACTTGCCGATTAAACACCTGTCGACATAAAAACAAAGGAAAATATAATAAATCAAAGCAAATAGTACGAAAGACTCGATAAAACAGTACTAAAAGTGCACGTAATGAGTCAAAAAATACGATACGAATTCGAGCTATCATCCAACACTCTCCATACGATAAAGGCACAGGAGTTACACTGCTACAACCATAACGTACACAACTCCAAATCCATTCCAAACACGGAATAATCCATCCAAAGTAGATTAACAACTTTCGTTTCTAGCTACCACATTCCCTATTAATTCTTCTTACCAGTTTCCAACTTGCTCAGGGCTTCTTGTTAATTCAAGATCTCAATCAATCACAAGTAACACCATCCCGAAACATCGATCATACATGAGTCACCACTTATTAAAACTCGAACCATCCAAGGGACAATTGTGAGTTTCCTTACTACGCACCCAATCGCCTACTATACTCTGCACGCATATACACCGTCGAAGTCCATATCACGCTTCTCAAGTTACATGCTTAACTTCGGAACATCCAATTTGCACGATTACTTGGAAGGATAACCTTCAACTTCCTCTTTGAATGAAGTACAACTGTACACATCTGGTACTACTCTCACAGTCTAAATCTGATGCTATGAACTCACGGAAGATAATAATTACTAACTCTGACCAACTGTTCATACCTTACTAATACCATAATTTCACACCGAAATATTCCTTGCAAGATCAATACTTCATGAGTAATTTCTAACTTAGTCCTTAAGACTCACAACGGTAATACACCTAAGATCTTCTCATACTCAACACAGTTCACAAGATTATTCCCCAAAGTCAACTCTCTTGTTGTCTGAACAAATGGCTAACTCTCTTGTTCAGAATCAAGATATGCACTTGGCTCGTTTATCAGATAAATGTCTGCAGGCTGTTGTGGCAAGAGGATAGCAACCGATCAGAAAACTATAAATGCTATTTAGTTTGAAATGAATAGGATTGTACATCTCAAGTAGGAAAAAAACACAACAAAGCCAAGAGATATAGTTTCATAAATCTTGTCGCGATGTCAGCACAAATAAAAGCCTATAGGCTACTGTAGTACTAGTAGCACAGTTATGGATCAGGAATTCAATTAGTATTTACATTGAATTAAAATGTATACACTTTAAGAGATTAAAAAAAGTATCTTTCTCAACAAATCCAAAAACTTGACGTTGCATTTAACTGTTTTGGTTGTATGGAAAGAAATCCAGCTGACATCACCAACATGGATTTGGCTTCTCAGAAGTGGGAAGTAGAACTCAATATTAAAGCATATTAGGAATTAATATACATGTATCTCTTGATGAGTTAGTTAGCTACTTTCTAGTTATTAAGTTGCAACTAAGTGCTGAGTTGTCACGATAACTCAGCATCAGCAGCACACCAGTATTTCTATAAATACTGGTTGATTTGATGTAACTAACTTAGTAATTCTGTTACATTCAATACAACAGATTCATTCCTTTCTCACAATTATGCACTCTTTTTCTTTTTCTAAAACACAACCATAGACAAAATATAAAACAGTTGATGCATATCTATAAAAAAATCATAGATTTCATAAGGATAAAATCATTTGATTTTGTTATCATTCAAAAGTAAATTGCTCACTCTGAAAGGAAATTATAAAGGAAACACTGACATAAAGGAAACAATGAAGCTATTCAAAAAATCAAGGAAATAAAACACAACAGACACTAGAGTTAAGGTGCACAAGCAATCTCGTGTTGTTCTCAAGGATGAAACTTAAAATACCTTTCCAAGACAAAGGCATAAGGCAACTCTTTGCAATTCTCCACCAGAAAGATTCACAAATTCTTGGTCCATCAACTGTTCAATAAGTAGGGGTTTCATCACATCTGACATAAACTGAGGATGAGTATATGCATCACAAATTTTTTGATGTAGCAGATGTCTAACAGTTGATTGAAACTTAGGGCTAATTTTCTGAGGTTTGTATGAAACATTGAACTCAAGAAATATCTCTTTTAATTTTGGACCTATTAATTTTGGATCTATCAAAAATAAAGAAATATTTGTGAATGACCTGGTCTAATTCTGTTAAATGCAACTTATAAACAATGTTACAATAAGAAATATCTCTTTTAATTTTGGCTCTTGAGAATACAAGAGCAATTCGTTTACAAGGAGTACTTACACGTGACATTGCAGACATACTGAGTAAGGCATACACCAGATTAGATACAAGTCCCTAACCACTATGGTGAATACTTACACGTGACATCTGCCAAAGGATCAGAGTAAGGAACACCAAGCTCAATAATGTCACATCCACATGAATCAAGCACTGAGTGCTTCTTCTGTGGTTGAAAGATCGTGATCACCAGTTGTGACGTATGGGATTAAAGCCATATTTAATTTGTCTTGTCTTGTGTATAGGACAAAACAAAACTACACTGCAAATACTAGAACCGATGGACACTGCAAATACATAACTAGACTAGTTTAGATATTGGCTAGTAAAATATGTGATATGTATTTTTAGTTCAAGCTAGATGCATACCTCTTTTAGCTTGTTCCTGATATATGAAGCTAAAGGCGACTGACACAATGCATAAAATGTCTGGATAATATATTGTCGCACATCATTGCTTTGCGGCACAAGTTTCTATCTTCTCTAGGAATGAATAGAGAAAGAAGTCAAAGAACCATTCTACTATAAGCAACAAACAAAATTTCTCACTCAGAGCTAGGTGGATTCCCATTCAGATTAAAACAGTGAGATACGACACCACCGGGTATCGTTCCTCCAAATCCCCAAGTAGGAAACCGCTTATCGGATTCATAAAACTGAATAACTTCGCCAACTTCCATTATAGCATACACAAATTTTACCTTGTTCATTAGGCCAGACAATGTAGAAAACCATAGACATACAAAATGTAGAAAACCCCCAATTTAAAAAGAAAATTAAAGTTTTGAATCTATCAAATAACATCAATTTCTCAACCTAGATTTCGAACCATAAACATAATTATAACTTTATTAGAAAACATATAGCAAATCGCTAGAACAACATACAAGAAATTATAAAAATGCATAGGAAGAAAATGAAACTAACGATACCTTTATTCTAAAACAAAACTCGCGAGCTTGCCGTGTGCGTGCGTGTGAAACAAAACTCAATGAACTAAGAGGTTTTCACAGTTTTTAGTTACCATAAATCAATAACATTACAAACCTATATAATCACAAGCATAATAATATTCTCCTATAAAAATAAATAAACTGAAATGTACATATAAGAACCAATAATGTTTATGTACTATGAAGTTTGATTGAGAACCTAACAGAAACCGGAAGAGTTTTACACAAAAGTCCCAGAGTTCAAACTCTTGAAACTAACATAACCATTAACTTAGTAACATATATCTATAAGAAGATTAATAAAATAGGAATATGCAGCTGAATTGGTTAATTACAGGATACATTCATATTTTCTAAGAACCAACCATATTTATGTACCTTAGATGAGTTTGTCCTAGTTTCTGTATCCTGCAATCACAAGGTTAACCTCTATTACATTCCTCTGAAACTCACTCCTACCAGTCAAGAGAACTATCTTGAAGCCTAATTTTTGAAACTTTTTAAACAAACTCAAACTAGAATGTAATGCTAGAACATCGGCCAACTTCACCCAATCATTGAAGGAAGTCTCATTAAAGATTTCGGACCTGTGGTCCAATCAAACAACAAAGTGTGAAAACAAATACACTTCTGATGAATTCACCCAGAAAAAGAATCATATAAGCACTTTCAGCATGGAATAGAACAAAACATAATACACACTCAACAGAGATAAATTGAGAAACCCCTAAGACAGAAGATTGTAGTAAAGCAAGAGATAGTGTAAAAAACCTTATCTTTGTAGAGTTGTTTGAGTTGAGAGACACCTTGGATACCTTTATGAATGAGTTTTCAGAAATTTCTAGGACCCACAATGGTAATATGAGGAATCTTTGTAAGTGATGCACATGAGATGAATCGTTGTAAGTGATACACCGAAGTTGAATCATTGTAGGTGATACACAGATTTATGAGCTGATGGAACTATAAATGAAGATGAATAGTTAGCGTTAGGATTAGGAATAAGAATCGATGCAGTTGTAAATGAAGATGTGACGCAGTTGATACACAAATTGATAAATGATTTAGGAGGGAATGAATTCAGGCAGAAAAATTTAGAAACGGGAGAATTTCAGTGAGAAGTGTTTTCGCGAATTGGGATTTTGACAATGTACTCCAAAAAACTCTTTTACAAAAATTTGACAAAAAAAAAATTATTTTATAAAATTAAACAAGAAAACGATCGTACTACCTGAACCCAAAAACATTACTAACCATTTTTTTATTTATAAATATGCACAACTTAATAAAACAGTGCGGAAAATAGAAGAGTATTTGTTGTTAAAAAAGTATTTGACCAAAAAAAATACTTTTATAAAATAAAAGATTGTGTAAAAAAAATAATATTAAAGAGATATTACATTCATGTCCTCGGTTCGATTCCAATAAGGGGATATTTTTCCAAAGGTTGAGAAAATAATTGAGTTTTTTTTAGAAGTATTGGAGACCTTATACCAACCGGTGACTAGTAATTTTGGTCTCTAAATACTATCTATACCAACGTTTTTTTTAACTGTCACTAAAGGTGTCAGTTGGTATATGGCAAATTTCTTGTAGTGTTCATAAGAAGAATGGATAAGAATGATCAATAATGAAATAGGGGAATACTTATTGTGAAATGGACTGCGAAAGAGCTATGTGAGTTGAATCAAGATGAATTTGAGAGATAATTTAGGGTTTTTTTGATTGGAGGAATTGAAGGTTTGAATCGAATGCGCAAAATATTTGAGGGTTTTTCGCGTTTGAGGGAAAAATTGAGAGCGAAAAAATTGAGAGTGAAATATTAGAGGGTTTTCGCTTTTTTTTTTTATTTCTATTTTTTTTATAGAATGTGTATGGATATTGCTATTATATTGTAAATAAATAATTATAATAATTATTGATTAAAATTAATTAATAAAATTGAAAAGATTGGCTAAAGTAATTGCGACAGTTCGCCCTAACTGTCGCGAGTGTGGAAAGAGGGCGATTCTTTGGTAACTGTCGCAATTATTTCATACAGCATGCCTAAAAAAGCTGTGACGGTTGGCACAAACTGTCGTGACAACTGTCGTAGTCCAGGAATAAGGATGGGTTTTTGATAACTGTCGCAAAAAATCCGCGATAGTTGACCCTCACTGTCGTGACAACCGTCGCAATCCCGGAATAAGGACAGTTTTGTGATATTTGTCGCAACTCAAGTGTCGTAAATCTCTTTTTTTCTTGTAGTGAATGTTAGAGAACAACAACAATCATGAGTAAAGTTAATGAAAACATGAGAATTGAGTGGAAAAAGTGCAAAGAAAGATAGTTCATTTTTAGGTAAAATCTGCACCTAACAGTGACCCCACTTTTCACAGTTACAGCACTGCACACCTTTTTTCTCTACTTTGTCTTTCTGATAGGAATTTCCTTCTCCTCTTCAAGGATTCAGATGTTATATCATCGATCTTATTCTTGTGAGGATTCGACCAAGACTTCTTGCCATGAGTCTTGTTGATTTTGCCTTTGAACTTGTTGGAACCACCATTCTTCTTCCACTATTTAGCCTGTAGGGGTTTTATCGAGTCTTGAACTCCTTTCCTTTCCAGTTTTAGGGTTTCAAGATTGTTGGATTCTTGAATAGTTACGATAACGTGATCAAAGTGAGAGTTCAACGTATGCATTACCTTCTCAACTATCATCTTATTAGTTAGGTTTTCACCACAACCTTTCATGAGATGGACGAGTTTCTGCACCTTCGACACATAGCCTACAGTCTTTTCATCTTCTCCCATTGACAACAATTCATACTGTCGTCGCAAAGTTTGCAACTTGACAAGAATATCCCACGCCTCCTTCGCCGATTTAGCATGAGCGATTTTGTCAAAATTAGCCGCATCAACCGCTGATTGGATGTAGAACGCCGCCTTGCAATCCTTCTTCTTGGCCTCCTTGTGAGCGGTTCTCTATGCGTCTGTTGCATCTTCACCAAACACAAGAATGCCATTAGTAACCACTTCTAGGGTTTCATGAAAGTCAAATAATGATCGCATTTGTTTTCTCCATTGGAGCCAATTCTTGCCATCAAGAGTTGGAAGGGAGTTTGATAAATTTCTGTTACCATTCATCTTTGCAGCGATTGATCAACAATAATCTACAATCCTGAAAACACGATCTCTGACGTGTGATTCTTGAAAACACAATCAAGAATCTAACCGGAGCTTTAGATACCAATTTGTTAGTACATCACACTTTTAGTGAGGAGAGAAAGAGAGAGAATAAAGAAAGATGGATTAATATTATTGAATAAATAAAACTGAATTACAAAGTGTCTATTTATACACTTAAGTGACTTGACTAAAATAAAAAACGAAATAACAAACTTTAAACCCTAATTCGCTTTGGACTTGAATCACATCAGACAACTTGGATTATATCTAATATCTCAACATAGCCAACATAACTTAATTAATTACGCTGAGACATACATTTCAAGTATTATTTTAATTATTTGAAAATATATTAGTTTATTAATCATGGCAAATTGGATGTACATTACTTTAATAACTTCATTATAGTAAAACAATCTAAGTATTACTTATAATAAATTTGTTTTTTGAAAAATTAAAAATAAATGTTAATAAATGGAGGCAGACAATATAACTAATCTTCCATTACTATTTATTCTTCATAGATAGTCCGTAAAATATTATCTTTTTATTTTTAATTTTTTATTTAGATATTGAATCAAAAGATGGATCATCAGAAAAACGCATAGAATTGAGAATCGTGTATCAATTTTGATATAAATGAAATTTATCAAAAATTTGAAGGGGATGCTGAGTTATATTCATATTATTAAGATATTATGAGGTCATTTTCACCTGAAATGAAACACATGTTGCGGATCCATTCGTAGTCATTGGAAAATTTGATCTAATGGTACTTAAACTATTTGATCACACAAAATATCTTAATGAAGAAAAATATAGAGGTAAAAATAATGGAATCTGCATAGATCCTTTTTTTACCTAAGAAATTTTCATCTCCCGCCATCAATATAACTCCACCTTACGAGAAAATACAAAAAGATTATTTACAGAAATTTCAAATCCTAAAGATTATGCAAGAGTCTCTCAACCGTGTGTTCACCATCTTTTGATTAAAACCATAAATTTCAAATTTATTGATATTGATATGATGAGTTAAATTGTGATTATTCGAATATTATGAGGCCCTTATCACCAGAAACTGATGTGTCCAATTCATTATTAATCATTGGAAAATTTGTTCCAGTGATGTTTAAAGGATGCAAATTGATCAAACAAAATCTCTTAATAAAGCAAACTGCAGAGTTAAAGATTGTTATATTTCAAATCCAAAATGTAATAGAAACGACGTTGACCTTTTTTTACATGAGAAATTTCCATCTCCGACTATCAGTCTAACTCTGCCCTGTAATGTTGTAAATAAATAAAAAAGTTCTCTACTAAACTATCAAGTCCTACACAATTTACAAGAGTCTATCAACCAGGTGCGTGTTCTTCATCGGTTGATTGAAATATTAAAATTAAATTCTATGAATATGGTTGTAAAATACTATGCTTAAATTTAAATTCTATAAAATTAAATTCATGGAATGATAAATACTATCCTTAAGTGTTATTTATATACACACTAAATCTCTATAGAGTTGTGAAACATTCTGATGAAGTAGAGTTCTAAAACTTTATTTGTTTCCTAGATTTTATTGTTTCTCCTAAATTCATAAAGGATGAAACAACATGGTTAAAGAATTTTGACATAAATAAAACGCATCTTAAATTTAAAATAGAAGGTGATTTACTTTTAAAAATGTGATATTGAAATATAATTTTCAACAATAATTTATAAGTCAAGTCACTAATAAAATTCGAGCTCGTCAATTATTATATGACAACATTTAGGCTTGTTTTGGGCATAAAATAAGTGATATAATATAATATCAATTGAGTGTTAGATAACAAAAAACTATATAATAATTTAATTCTGACATTTATTATACAATGTCTCTCTATAGTGAATTCTTATTTTAAATTTTATTGGGGTAAAAATTAGTACGATAAGATAAAAAAATCAATTACCTATTTATTTCTATTAAATATAATTTAAAACAAAAAAATAATATAATATAATATAATTATTATTTTTAAATGAATAAATAAATTTAATGATAAATAACTAGTGTATTATAATTAGAATATTAAAAAAATTAAATTATAATAAAAATGAAAAAAAAAATTAATTTAAAATTTTAAAAATTATATATAATTTTCTATCAATGGTTAAAATTTGTTTTAAATATAATATATATATATATATATATATATATATATATATATATATATATATATATATATATATATATATATATATATATATATATATATATATATATATATTTAACTAATCTTCCATTATTATTTTTTCTTCCTAGATAGTCCACTAATTATTATCTTTTTATTTTTAATTTTCAATTTAGTTATTGAATCAAAAGATGGATCTTCAGAAAAACGCATCAAGAATTTGAAAGGGATGATGAGTTATATTCAGATTATTCAGATATTATGAGCTCATATTCTCACCTGAAACGCATGTTCCAGATCCATTAGTAGTCATTAGAAAATTTGATCCAATTGTGCTATTTTATTTTTTTGATAAGCAAAATATATTAAAAAATGAGTACTAAGGGGTACCCAAAACCCAACTACAAAAATAGCTAAGTAATCACCTTACAAAAAATCTAATGCTGATTTGAGCTAACTATAATAGTTACAAGTAAAGTTAAAACGTTTACCAAACCATTTCCAAGTTAGCAACATAATCTTAGAAACTATAGCATCCTCATTCCAAATTTCGTCACCGAAAATAATTTTGTTTCTAACACTCCAAAGGCTCCAACAAATGACAAGCCATAAACCAACTCCGTTATTGATGGCAATACCAGCTGAGTGTAATGACGATGTCCAGCATCTTAAGTGGTCTACGACCGTTCCGTCTAAAAAAACCTCCACCCCAATCCATCGGATAATTTTTTCCCAAATGATGATCGATTTAGAACAACCAAAAATGAGATGAAATACAATCTCGCCCAACTGAAAGCAAAAAGGACATTCACGATCATGTGGAGAGAAGATGATCCCACGTTGAAGAAGGTTATCTCGAGATGGTATTCGGTTTAAAATAAGTCGCCACCCAAAGATCAAAACTTTAACCAGAGAGATAACTTTCCAAATTAATTTGAGAGCAGCCAAAGAATTGTCTGGAAAAGATTCTGGAGGAATGTTTGCTTTGGAAAGTAATTGAAAAGCAGAATGAACAGAGAATTCCAAGTCAGGATTTAAACTCCAACAATTTACATCTTTGATGACCATACTCAATCTCACCTCCGATACCAGAGCCAATATAGTTTCCTGCTGATCGATAACTTGCAAATTCCTGCGAGGTTCAATGATATCGATCTTCCAACTCCATTAGTTATCACGCCAGAAGCCATTTTCATTTATCAAACTGAAAGGATCTGTAGCTACAATAAAAAGTTCAGGAAATATTAAATCAAATGACTCGTTGCCGCAACATGACGACTTCCAAAATAAGGTCTTCTCTCCATTTCCAACAGCAGATCGACAATGCCTACGAAACGAGCACTACTACAAAACGCACAAACAACAACGTCAGGCTTACAACGGATTGCCTATACTCCGTTGTAATAGATGCGCGCTTTTTTTTAATCTCGTTAAAAGGCTTTTAATAACGGTTAATATTCAAACGGTGGTGAAATGTAAGGCCTTTCACGACGGGTATGTTTTCAACCGTCATTATAGGTAGGGCATGGTCATGGGTTCAATTCCCAGCACCAACATTTATGGTTTTTTACATATTATTTCAAAATGCCCACATCCTTTCACCACTGGTATGTTTTCAACCGTCATTATAGCCAATAATTTAGTTTTAGGTCTTGTACTTCAAAAAATCGGTTTTAGGGAAAATCGTCTCCTTTTTGAGATCTGTTTCGTGCATCTGAAGTAGAAAAATCGTGCGGTCATTAGTCCCTTACTCTACAAGAGTTATGGGACTTCACCCTCAAAACCGCAAATTCATCTTTTTTCTATTTTTAATGAATTTTTTACTGTTTTCATAGTCTCAAAAAATTCTAAAAAAATTCTCAAAATTCGTATTTTACCTAATTAGATTAAATTTCGTATTTTTAGATTTTTCTGAATTTATTTTAATCATTTTTTCCTATTTTTTCAAAATGCTGACAGACCTTTCACAACGGATATTTAAACTAACCGTTGTAATAGGTTGCTTTTTTTACTTATTTTTTCAAACTGATGATAGACCTTTCATGACGGGTAATTTAAACCAACCGTCATTAAAGGTAGTGTCTTGTCATGGGTTCAAGTCCCAGCACCAGCATTTTTGGTTTTTTACTTATTTTTTCAATTCTCATTACCAACATTATAGGTGGCGCGCATATTGAGTTTATTCACTATCCTTAAACAAATCTTAGTCATCCATTTAGTGATTATCAACGACCAAGACACTACTATTAGTGATACGCGTGAAACCTAAAACTCAGACGAACTACATCTTCTACCTCCAAACATCATCTTTCAGTTACAATACTCTATTTCTCCACTAAACCAAATTTCAGAACTCGAGTTAGCAATGTTAGGTATTGGTGTTCTTTTTTAATTATTTTTGTTCTTGTTATTCTTTTATTATTGTTGTTCTTGTTGTTATTATTGTTATTATTGTTGTTGTTTTTGTTGATGTTGTTGTTCTTGTTGTTATTATTGTTATTATTGTTGTTGTTGTTGTTGTTCTTGTTGTTCTTTTTCTTCTTCTTCTTGTTCTGATTCTTTTTCTTTTTCTTGTTCTTGTTCTTGTTGTTCTTCTTGTTGTTGGTGTTGTTGTTGTTGTTGTTGTTGTTGTTGTTGTTCTTATTGTTGTTCTTGATGTTCTTACTGTTGTTCTTGTTCTTATTGTTGTTCTTGATGTTCTTGCTGTTGTTCTTGTTCTAATGCTGCATTTTTTTTTTATTTTACTAAAAGACATACAACAACGGTTTTTTTTTTAAATAACCGTCATTATAGGTAGTTCTAATGCTATATTTTTATTTTATTTTATTAAAAGACATACAACAACGGGTATTTAAAATAATCGTCATTATAGGTAGCGCATTTTCCATTTTTTTACAACGGTTACTGGGTCGTCATTGTACGTACCGCATATACAACAACACTCTAGATAACAACGCCTTCGCCCACATCATTATATGTCATTTCCAACCGTTGTTAAATGGGTTTTTTGTAGTAGTGGAGTCACTGTCAAAAAATCGAAACAGAAGAGAGATGTCCCTCCACCACAGTGATTGTTTGACTGTACCTAATTGACAAGAGCCTTTACTCAAGGATTTTGCAGAGAACCATATCTGGCAATTAGAATGTCGCGCCATATAAAATTATGAGTACTCATTATCTTCGAAATCCATTTGGCCATTAAGCCATCATTCAAACTCTGAATGTTCATTATACCTAATCCCCCAGCTTCCTGCGCTTTACATATCATATCCCAACCGATCCAAGCTATACCTTCTTTTGTAGGAGATTCGTTCCATAAAAATCTTCGCTGAATCGTTGTTAAAATTTGAATGACTTTCCTCAGCATCTTATAAAACGACAAGTAATGAATTGGAATATTCGTAAGCACAGATTTTATAAGAGTAACTCTTCCTCCAATGGACATTAATCTTCCCTTTCAAGAGGATAGTCTTGCCTTGTTGAAATACCAAGGAATTTAAATGGACATTGCCGGCTCTTGTTGAAATTTATCTCTAAGCCCGACATTAACTTAAAGCCTCTCAGAATCGCTTTAATGCCCCAAATGTTATTCCAGGTAGCTTCTCCCACCATGGCTGTATCGTCCGCATACTGAAGCAGCGTGAATGTATCCTTTTGGTTAATCTGAATTCCTTTGAATAATACCACCTCCTCTGCTCTTTTCATCACTTTCGCTAAGCCATCCCCTGCAATGTAAAACAAATATGGTGATAATGGATCGCCTTGGCGCAAACCACGAGTAACTTCTTAATCTCGCGAAGGACTTCCATTGACAAGTATTGATATGTAACTTTTAAAGACCGTTCCTTCTATCCAACACATGAACTTGATTCCAAATCCCATAAACTTCATCACATGTCTAATATAAGACCAATCGATACAATCATAGGCTTTTGCAAAATCAACTTTAAGAACTAAGCTGTTAATATTGCTTCTTATTGAGTAGTCCACAACTTCATTCAGAGATAGTAATCCATCAAGTAGGTTTCTCCCTTCTATAAAAGCAGTTTGGGAAGTTGAGATTATGTTGTCCTTAACTTTCTTTAATCTTGCAGACAGAAGTTTTGCTACAACCTTATATACACATCCTACTAAACTTATAGGACGGTAATCATCTAAATTGTTAGGGTCATCTATTTTAGGTATTAAAGCCAGAAAAGATGAGGACAAGACTTTAGGGAGAGTTGCAGTAATAAAGAAATCCTTGATGCAGTTAGTAAAATCCGTTCCTAATACATTCCAGCATTTCTGAATAAACTCCAAGTTGAAACCGTTAGGACCTGGGCTTCTATCTCCCTTACATTGGAAAATTGCTTCTCTAATTTCTCTATCCTCAAAGTTTTCCTCAAGCTTGCTACTTTCAGACCCTGATAAGACTTTGAAATATTCTGGCGTCATACGGATTAGAGGTTTTTTGGTTGCACTGAATCTCTTCTCAAAGTGTTTGGCTATGCCTTCTTTCACACCAGCCACATCATTAATAACTATGTCTTCAACCGTTATCTCTGAAATTGTACTCATCAAGTTGCGATGTCGGATGACAGAGTGAAAGTAAGAAGTATTCCTGCCCCCTTCCTCTATCCACCTGGTTCTAGCCTTCTGGTGTAGCAAGCTTTCTTTGATTCTTAACATTTTCCACATTTCATCTTCAGCCTGGGCGCGATTCTTTAACATATCTTTCGTCGCCTTATCATCAGATCCTGCTATCACCTCTTCTACTTTATTTAAAATCTCTGCATTCTCTTCTATATTGCAATTGACCGAACTGAAAATGCTTCTATTCCACCATCTCAGTTTTGTGCGTAACAGTTGAAGCTTCTTTGAAAAAACATACATAGAATGCCATGTATGTTGAAAGACTCCCAGGTATTTTTTATGAATGTCATGAGTTGAGGATGTTGGAACCAGCACTGGAGTGATCTAAATGGTTTGGAACCCCATTCAATGTTTCTTACTGATATCCAAACTGGCCTATGGTCGGAAATGTCCCTTGCGCTCACCCTTTGAGAAGCCACATTCCACTCATTTAGTAAACCAACCGAGATTAAAAATTTATCTATCCTACTACAGACATATCCTACTGAATTGTACCATGTAAATTTATTCCCAGAAGTATTCAAGTCAATACAACCAGACATTTGTATAAAATCTTCAAATTCTGCCATTAATTTTTTGTTATAACATCCTCTGCCTTTCTTTTCTCTTGCATTCTTGATGACGTTAAAGTCTCCGCCAATGATCCATTCTCCCGCCTCTTGCCCAGGTTTGAGAGTCAATTGATTACTCCATAGCTCCCTTTTCTCAACATTAGAACATGAGGAATATATGTTGAAAAAATAACATAACTTATTCTTCCAAATTGCCTTCACTCCAAGATACCCTTTTCCAATAAAACTGCAGATTGGAAGCAGGATATTTTTCCTCCAAATTGTTAGTATGACCCCAGATAAACCTTCATATTTTGAAGCCGACCAGAGACAATAATCATTTCCCCATATTTTATGTACAATATCGTCATTCATTGATTCACACTTGGTCTCTTGAATGAAAACAATATCTGCCCCTCCTTTGTTCAATGTTTCACGGAGTTTCCTTTTTTTAATCAAACTCCCGCATCCTCTAACATTGTATGTTACTACATTCATTGAGAACAAATAGCTGCCACCTTCGAGCTTGTTTTGAGATTCCTCTCATCCAGTTCCAATTTGCGAATTACTGATTCAAAAACTTCCTCATCCTCTCCTGCTTCAATACCCAATCTCTTAATAGAGGTCCACACCCTTTTAGTGAGATCACTCAACTTTTTCTTGATTCTAGAATTGCTCTGATTGATTTCTGTATCACCAATGGAACCAGATCCACCCTTAGAAGATTCCTCAGAGTAACTAGATATAGAGTCAACTATCTCTAAAGAAAGATTTCTACTATCACTTCCCGACTGTTTAGATTTTGTATTGTCTGCTAATAAAAGAGAAGCATAGTAGGATGGTGTGTAAGGAATTTTTAGGTTCCTGCATATATCCCCCAAGGACTTTTTCTACTTTGCATTCTCATGACCATGAGGCCCCACATTAATGGAAAGTGGCTTTTTTCCATTGATATCTCCGCGTGGCGTTGAGTCTTGTGTCATGTATTCCATTGCCTTTACACCTTTTTGCAGGTTAACCATCTAGGAATAGAAGATATCTACTTCATTGACAGCAAGAGAGGGCCCCACCTAATCTTGATTCTCTTCTAAATCTCTTTGCCTAGCCACAGAAGAGTGTGACCATTGGGAACTCGTGACTTTATCTCTAGATGCACCTTTATTGAGAAGCTCGTCTGTCCTATCTGTATGGCACGTTCTGTCTCCTACTACATTGGGGCATGGTATTGACTTAAGGTTTATACCTAGCATATCAATATCTTCTTGTAACGTTTCTTCAACCTCGCTATTAGAAGACGCTACCACCGTCTGTAACTTTTCTTCACTTTTGGTATCTGACGACACTACCTCAGAACTCTCTTCTGAGCTGTCTCCAAATAACTTGCTTGAGTTCTTTGAATAACGGGCCAAAGCTTCTTCTACCAGCTTGATGCAATAACATTGATTGTTGACCTCAATATTAACGACCTCATTTAAACTCATGGCAAATTTAGTCCTAATAAGAATTCTGGCAACATCGAACTTTTCATGTTTTAGCATTTCAGAGTCAGCTTTGACGAAGGCTCCCACAGTTCCGGCAAAAAGCTTGAAAAAATTGTCTCTCCATACATGACAAGGAAGGCCAAAAATATTGACCCAGGTTAACCTTTCACAGTCAACATCCACAGGCGACCAAGGGTGAATATCTGAGAACCATTTCTCCACCCATTCTTTGTCTTCTTCAATCATTTTCTTAATATCTCCTGTTACTTCTTCTTCTAATAGGACTAAGCTCGCACCCATGGGTGTAGATTTAATCTTAAAGAATCCTTCCTTGTGCAATGCCTCCTGAATCTCATATGATCCTCCTGGATTTTCCATTTTTCCGACGAACGCTTGTTGGAAACGTTTAGTGTCCTCATCCTTGACATTGAACATGAGATGAGTAAAGTTTGGTTTATCATTCATGAGTAGCTTATCAGAATGGTTCTGTTTCTGGCCCCCTTTAGTTACTTCGACACATGATTTTTTATCATACCCAAACCCTTGTTTAAATTTCGAGCTAACATCTAAGTTCCTGTTCCCGTTCTTCTCCTCTAATCTTGTCCTCGAGTACTGTCTACCATTCGGTTTGTCGACTCTTTGGAACCGCGGTGTGTTTGCAAATATCTTCCTGTCATTAAGGACAATATTGTCAAGCTGAATGGCAAGGAGATGTTCGTCAGATACCTGTTTAAATCGAACAAAACCGAATCTTTTCCCACGTTTGTCTAATCTAGCCGGGAGAAAAACTTTGATTACCAATCCAAACTCTTTGAACACAGTAAACATATCTTTAGCCTCAAATGTATCCGGAAATTCTGTGAAGAAAAATGAAGATGTTTTATTTGAGGCTTGTTCCTTCATCTTGCTCCCAACAACTCTCCTTACCGAGCCTCTTGCGAAAGGCTTCATTGTTGTTTTCGATTTCCTGACCTCCTCCCAACCGTCGTCTCGTACCATCATCAGATCTTATAAGTAACACAGCCAAAGTTTTCGATATTTTAATGAAAAACCTAGATCCAATACCCAACCTGACTAATAGAAAAGAGTAGATTAAAAGACCCTACAATGAAGAAACAAATCTATGAAGACCCAAAGGTAGGAAGGTCCCTAATTCGAAAATTAGGACTTTAAACCAAACCCTAAGAGCCTAAGCATGTTCCCCACCGGTAGAATCAAGATCTGCGAAAAACTATGATGAAACTAGGTTAATGAACTCGGTACATTTTTCACATATGAAGATGACCGACTGTGTGAAGAAATTGCTAATTGGTTTTGAGATATTTTTAGAAAGAAGGAAGAGCTTCTCTCACTAGTAATAGAAAGTACCTGCTACAAGTTGGTGCTATTTGATCACACAAAATATCTTAATGAAAACAAATGTAGAGGTAAAGATAATGGAATCTGCATAGATACTTTTTTACCTAAGAAATTTCCATATCCAATCAGTATAGCTTCACCTTGAGATGAAAAACAAAAAGATTATTTACTGAAATTTTAGATCCTAAAGAGTATGCAAGAGTTTCTCAACCAGGTGTGTGTTCATCATCTGTTATTTAAAATTATAAATTTCAAATTTATTAATATTGTGCAACAACTAACTAAAAATTTGCAGGTTCATTTATTCAAATCACATAGCAACATATATTGTCCAACAGCACAAGAAGTTCTAAATTGCATCCATCTAAAGTTACTAGGCACATGCAGGTAATATAGTTTAGAAATGATTTAATTTTATAAGGCTTGTTTTATTCCCGAAAACACGCAAATCGTATGGGAATAAATTAAGTAAATACATATGTAAATAATATGTTAGGTATGTATTGATATAAATTATGTTTCAGGATGGTAATTGATTTGGTTAGGATTTGCTCATTCGAAATTCAATTGCTATGACAGTTGGTAAATTTTGTGAAGTTAGAGGATATTGACATTTTAGAAGGCTTCTAAATCTTATCTTAATTTGTTGGTTATATAATTTTTAGATTTCATTTCTCATTAAACAAACTTTAATATTCTATTTTTGGTTTATTTTAATTGATGGATTTATTTGCAATTAAACTTAAATATTGTTGGAATCTAAGTAAATCATTAGAATTTTTTTAATATAACTTAGTTTTTCAAAAAAATTCCCAAAAAGTCACACATTTCAGCATATTTACCAAAATGACTATGTTTGGAAATGCAGTATAAAGGTGGCATCATATGGCATGACGCCTCAGTTAAAAAGCAAAAGTCATACCATATGGCGCCTCAGGACAAATGGGTGTGCCCTAAAATTTTTTTTATGCTGGACAGGGGAGGCGCCATCTCAGTTCAATTGATTTTTTATTTTTTAATATTTTGTTTAATTTGTGGAATGAAAAATGTATTGGAATAGTCCTTATTATAAAATTAGTCACATTAGAAAGTGTAAGTCTACCGTCTTGTCTCATAGTATTCAATAGTGGTACGAATTATTTGCAAAAAATGTATATTCTTGGCGTGAGAGTGAGGTCTTGTCACACAGATCACATCATTTCTTTACTTTTTCTTCCCATGACTAATAATACCAATAAAAATAATAAAAATAATGATAAAGCATTCAAAACAGTAAACCAGTCTGAAGTAATTAAACTCCCAAAAAATAATGGTGCAGAGGCATGCTAAAGAATAGTGGAAGGCAAGTGTAGGCATGCAGAGTTGTGTGGTCTTGTCAACGCTAGTCTGACCATGCAGAGCAGGGTCGGCCCATTTAATCTAGAGACCCTGTGCTAATTTGAAAAATAGGCTTAATTTAAAAATAAAATTAAAAATTAAAAATGATGTATCTAAAATACCCAAGACTGTTTCAACCAATTTAGATGTTTTATTTAATATTTTAAATAGGCCCCTACTAAATAAGGTAATTATTTAAAAATAAAATCATTTATTTAAATTATAGATAATATTAAAACATAAATTTGACTCATATAAATATGATTTAAGTATCTTTTCTACTCGTATAATTTTTGTATTTATAAAAAAAATTCTAGATCTCACGGACACTAAATCATTTATAATTATGTGTCAATTCATATTTATACAACAATTTAAACATTCACAAATTTAAATGTTTGAAAATATTCTTATAGCATCAAAATTTAAATAAACATGTATTTCTCTGTACAAAACATATATTAATACTTCTCTTATTTTAATAGGAGCTAGACTAGTAAAATACTGAAATGCTTACTAAATCAATAGATTCAATTTACCTTTGTACAAAATAATATATAACTTAGATGAACAATAAATTTTTATAATGGGCCCCCCAAATTGTGAGGCCCTGTGTTATGGCTCTTGTTGCACAGGCACAGGGGCCGGGCCTGATGCAAAGTGTAGGCATGCATAGGCATGCTAAGGAATAGTGGAAGGCAAGTGGAATGCTAAACTATTATGAAGCAATTAAACTACCAAGAGACGTAAGTTATATCAACTATACGCCTATTAATACTCATGAAAGATACAACTTATCATCACATACTTGCAACAACTAAAGTTTGTAAACCAATTCTTCCAAACTTTAGATTTTGTAAACCATTTCTTCCAAACACAATTTAGTTATGGCTCAAAGACCACAATACCTGATAAGTGCACAGCTCAATGGTGAGATATTTGAATGTCCAAACACGGGTTTCAATTTTAGGGATACAGAAGTGACTAGGTTTTTAATTGATAGAAGAAAAAAATTTTATCACTTGAAAGCCCGGTTAGAAAAGAAATTGCAGTGCGATCGAGTTGGGCAAAATTGTATACAAAAACCCCTTCTTTTTTGACGGGCATGACCAAAGTAAATTTTTTCAGTTGAAGATTCGCGATGACGATGATGTGCGTAACATGTTTCTGTGTCATGAGAATTCTGGTTTCATTGACGTTGAGTTATATATTACGTTACAACATTAGCCATTGTCGCAACAACTAGAAGTTCCGTCGACTCTATACAAGATCTATTGGCGTAACGAGGCGTGCCCGTTTAGATTAACAGCATCTTTCCGGAAGCAAAGTGATTCCTGGAAGATAGGGTCAATGGGTCCGGAGCACACTTGCATAATCACGAATCCAAGTCAGGATCATCGGAAGCTCAGCTCTCAGTTGATCTGCAACGAAATTCTATCAGTTATTAGCGACAATCCTTTTGTGAAAGTGAGTACAATAATAGCTCATATCCTTCTGTGGCATAATGATTTAATGCGAAGAAATAAAAAGGGTCGCCCTAACAGCACCCGTATTCACACGGAGATGGATGCAGCAGACAAAATGGTGAGGTTGTGTGGTTTTTGCCGCCAGCTAGGCCACAATCGTACCAAGTATCCAAATGTGGGCTCTAGCATAGCACCATAGTTTCAATTATAAATTTGTCTATTTATAACAACAACAAATTTTATTTCATTGATGGCATACTTAACTGCTCCACCGTCTGCGTGTTCCAGAGTAACATCTTCATTGGAGGCTTGACAGCTGAGTATACAACTAGGGCATCTCTTTTCATCAGTGGAAATTCTGGCAACGGTTCCTCCGGTGCTGATGATGACGACGACGGACGGCGATTTAACCACTCAGACATGGTGTTGAGAAGGGGAGAGTTTGGGATATTGGTGAGGGAAAAGAGGAAATTAGGGTTTTGGTGACAAGTGTTGTGCAATAACAAGTGAGGGTGAACCCTTATTTATAGGCACATGATACCCTATAAAATATTATAATTAATTATATTAAAAAAATAAAATTTTAATCGTTTAAAAAAAACCACTTACACTGAGGCGTCATCCCATATGGCGCCATCCCTGGAAATTAGGGCACCCCAGTTACATTGAGGCGCCATCCCACATGGCGTGTAGGAATTTTTTGAAATTTTTTTGCCTGAGTCGCAATTCCATATGGCGCCTCAGGTCTTTGTGTTTTACAAAACTATGCCACTTTGGTAAATCTTCTAAAACGTGTGTTTTTTTTTTAAAAGTAAGTTATGTGAAAAATAAAATTCAAATTATTATGTTTGACATTATTTTATTATTTAATATTATAGTCTCTTATGGTTCATTAGTAAAAGATGAATCTTCTCGATAAGGGTTATGACATATATGCGTTGGAGATTTTTTTTTTGATAAGCAAGAATCAATAAAAAGAGATTAAGGAAATCTCAAACCAAAGTACAGGAAATACATCCGAAAAGTCGGGATACACCCTAAAACAACCCCAACAAAACAACCCTACTACAAAAAATCAAAGGGAAATTTGGTCCAATCATAAAGGCTACAACTTCGCCTTTTACGATTACCAAAACCCAACCAATTCCAGGAAGAAGCTACTATAGCGTTAAATATGGATTCGACATTACAAACTTCGTCCTTAAACAATATATTATTCTTAAACCTCCAGATATTCCAACAAGAAATAAACCAAATGGAATTAATAGATTCCTCCTTACTTCTACCTTTTAGCCGTTGTAACTAGGCCAAAGCATGAGAACAACAGTCCGACTCCGTGATCCAATCTATGGCCACCCAATCACACACCAAATTCCACACCGAAATAGATTTAGGACAATTAAAGAAAAGGTGAGAGGAGTCCTCATTTGTCCTGAAGCAAAACATACAAACCTTATCGTGAGGTTTGTCGATAACACCTCTCGATACCAAATTTAGACGGGTTGGCAGCCTATCAATTACTAACCTCCAAGTAAATACTTTCACTTTCAAAGGAATATCTGTCTTTCAAATAATTTCCATTACCTGTATAGAATTATCGTCTTCCAAAACCAAGGCTCCATAAGAGGAAATACTATCATAAAATGACTTTACAGAAAAACCATTAATTAAATCTAAACTCCAATGCCATTTATCTTGATCATTGAAAGACAATTGGACAGGCTCTAAAGCATCTAACAACTCAACCAGTTCGTTGTTCATCTGCTAAGAGCTATTAGGAAAAAAGTCAAAAAAGCTCCAGACCCACCTCTCTTCGACCCACTCGCCCATGTCTGAAACATCGCAGGATTTATTACTGCAAATTTGGAACAGGTTTGAATGTGTATCCTTTAAAGACCTACCACCAAACCAAAAAGAATGCCAAAACAGAACCTCTTTTCCATTGCCAACAACAACAGTGATGAAGTTATAGAAAGATACCTGAGGTACAGAGTTAGATACTGACAGAACATCCTTCAACCATGTAGAATCAAAATGCATATTCCCAACCACGTTAAATAACTGAACTTTACGGTTCAAGTTACCATACCTGCCAGAGGGAATAGGACGCCAAATTTCATTACCTCCGTTGCTGAACTTCCACAGCCATTTAAATAGGAGAGCTTTGTTGAAGAGACCAACATGTTTGATACCAAGTCCACAGCAACTTTTCGGTTTACAAACCAACTTCCAACTAACCAAATAAATAAAACCTCTACTCGAGTTACCCACCCACAAGAAACGCCTTTGAATTGCGATGATGTCCTTCACGACCTTTTTAGGAACCTTAAAGAAGGATAGATGGTGGATCAGAAGATTCGCTAGCACAGTATTAATTAGGGTGACACGCCCTCCAATCGATAAATTACGACATATCCAATTGGATAACCTAGCCCTCATACATTCCACCACCGGCCGCCAAAAACAGATCCTCCGATGATTACCTCCAACCCCAAGGCCAAAGAATTTAAAAGGCAGAGAGCCCGATTTGCAATGAAGGAAATTCTCTGAAGTAATCAAGAAATCGGGGTCTATTCCAACACCATATAGACATCTCTTTGAATAATTAATCTTTAGGCCAGACGCAACTTCGAATCCACGCAAAATAGCCTTGAAAGCCCAAATGTTCAAAACCGAACCATCACCAAACAGGAGGGTATCATCCGCAAACTGAAGGATATTTACCGAATCGGCGTTACTGAATTTAAAATCAACCATGATATTGACAGATGAAGCTCTCCTCACTAAGCAAGCCAATCCCTCTGAAACAATCGCAAACAAGAAAGGAGATAGAGGATCTCCTTGCTTTAATCCTATCGTCGCCTTGAAATCTTTAGAGGGACTACCATTAATTAAAACCGAAAGGTAACTATTGAACACTAAACCACAGATCCACTTCAACCAACTGTTACCAAATCCCATGTTAATCAACATTGATTCCAGAAAGTTCCAATCCACACAGTCATAGGCTTGGGAAGAGTCCACCTTGAATAATGAGCACTTCTTCTTTTTTCTTCTTGTAAACTCGATGGTTTCATTAGCCACTAGAACACCGTCCAGAAGTTGGCGACTTGGAATAAAAGCCGTTTGAGTAGGAGATATTAGCTTTCCTATCACAGAACATAACTTTCTTGCAAGCATTTTAGAGATGATTTTAACTACCAAATCGATTAAGCAAATTGGTCTAAAATCTTCGAACTTTTGTGGGCTATCCACTTTAGGCACAAGGGAAAGGAAAGAAGAAACAAACGCTTTATCCAAATTTCCGGAATAGAAGAAATCAAGAACACAGTTAGCAACATCAGATCCCACTATTTCCCAAAAACATCTGAGGAATTTGAAGTTAAAGTCGTCAGTTCCTAGACACTTGTTACCATCACTATCAAATACAGCAGCCTTAACATGACCAAGCGTAAACTCAGACTCCAAGAACAGCTTATCTTCCGAGCTAAGGGCAGCTAAGCTATCAAAACTGCAGTGAGTATTTAATCTAATCTGAGCTTTGAATTTATTCTCAAAGAATACCTTAGCCTCCTGCTTATTAACATAGGATCCTCCAACAAATTACTCCCCACTTTAATAACAGAAATATTATTGGCCCTATACCTTGCTTTAAGAGAATCATGGAAATATCGCATATTATTATCACCATCACTCACCCAGTTGCTTCTGGATTTTTTATTAAGCATAATCTGTTTAAGCTTAAGACTTTTCCAAATATCTTCTTGGATCTCCAACCTCTCCTTCACATTACCATCAGCTTGACTATTATCATTATCATCCAAATTCAACTCTAACTCATTTAAATGAGTAATGCTATCATCAATTTTCAAATCAAGCCATCCAAACACGTCAACATTCCACCACCTAAGATCATTTTTGAGGACTTTAAATTTATTCCATAAGACATTAATAGGAGAACCAGACAAAGATACCGAATTCCAAGATTTTTTCACAAAATCTAAAAAGCCTTTATGCTCCAACCAACAATTAAAGAACCGGAACGACTTCGGGCCTCAATTTACGGACTTCGACTTCAACCAAAGCGGTCGATGATCGGATACGTTTTTATCTCCCACCCATTGGTTCTTCAAATCCAACTTATCAATAACAACATCATTAACTAGAAATCTGTCCAATCTACTACGGCTAAGCCCATTAGAATTAAACCAAGTATATTTACTTCCTATAACAGGCAGATCAATTAGGTTCAATTCCTCAATGAAAGATTTGAATTCCAGCATCTCACCATAGTTAGCACCACTCCTGCCATTCCTCTCCTCCCTGGTATTTATATCATCGAAATCTCCAGCTATAACCTAACCCCCACTAGGAAGCCGATTCTTAATGTCAATCAACTCCGACCAAACTCCTTTTCTCATTAATAACACACGCCGAGTGAACGTTCAAGACATACAGATTCATATTATTCCAAATAAAATGAATACTCAAATAGCCTTTCCCTCTGAAAGTCGAACACGCCAAAGCCAGGTCCTTTCTCCAGATTGTAAGAATCCCTCCAGATTTCCCATCAGAATTTGACGTCGTCCAATCATAACCTGACGACCTCCAAATGCTTTGAAAGACCCCATCATCTATATGTCTCAACTTGGTTTCTTGAAGTAAACATAAATCTGCCTTGCCCTTACAAAGAATATGAGATATTCTCCTTTTTAGAGAACTACAACACCCTCGGACATTGAACGACACAATATTCATTGTCCACCCCTTTCTACATTCTTCTTAACTCTTTTACCTTTTTTATCGTCCTCATCCAACTCCCTAAGGATGCTAACCAAAGCGCCATCCTCAACGTCACCCTCAACCCCAAATTGTTTCATGGTGTTCAAGACTTTAGTATGAACATCATCTAAAGCCATCTTACATCTAAAATTTCCTTTAAACACATCAGTATCTGTGATTGATTTATTACACAACAGCGAATTAGACCCAGCTCTATCAAGAATAACACCCGGGCGAGAGGGTTTAGACTTTCTTATAGTACGAAATCGTCTGGGAATAACCGGGAGTTGTACCGCAACATGGAGGAGGGAAGAGTAATAAGAAGGAGAGTATGAAATTTTAACACTATCATAAACATCGTGGAGCAATTTATTTTTCCTATTTTTAGCCCATTTAGACAGCCAAATTAATCCACCAGAATGCCCAGAAATTGGGTCTGAACAATTCAGGTCCACCACCAAACCATTAAAAAAATGTCCCTTTTTAATATTATTACCCACAACTGCCACGTCCTTGAACTTATGAAAAATAAGTCCATCAATCAATGCAACCTTATCAATTAACTTCGTTCCCCCTTTATCCACCATATCAGCTACCAATGAATGGGTCCCACCCAATGGCACAACTCCCATGGTTGGATTTAAAATACATTTATCCAACCCAACAACAGGTTCGTTTGACACGTTACCAACCCCTCCAACCTCTTCTACTATCTCGAAAAATAGCCCCAACTATGGAAAGGTATCCTGACCCACCACCCCCTACATCTGACACTTCCTTAACATTTGAAACATCACAATCACCAGCTAGTTGGGTAGGGTTGCTAGACTCAACCACTTCTTCCTCAGAGCTACCACCCCAATCAATATCACCTTCGTCGGATGATTCAACGAAATCCGATGAAGAATAAACTCCATCCCCCACTTTATCCACCAATTGATACGACGACGCCAGGTGATCACAAAAATCATCAACCAAAGAGACTTCAAAGGATAAGTTATTACACTTAACAACCACAATCTCACTCAATATTAAAGGCAATTTTGTTTTTATCTGGACACGAGAAACTTCCAACTTAGCCTTACTAAGCGTAGCCTCATCAATCTGGATTAACTTTCCCATCCCGTTCACAATAGATTGAAAAGTTGAAGAATTCTAGGTTGCAAACGGAAGTCCATAACACTTGATCCAGACAAAACGCTCAACATCAACCTCCTCTAGAGTCCATGGCTTTAATGAAGAAAACCATTTGCCAAGACTAACTTCAGCTTCAGCAATAAATTCATCTATGTCACCCTCGTCAATCTCTTCGATCAGACATTTGTTAGCACCAAAGGGTGACACTTTAATATTGAAGAACCCCTCTTCATGCAAGTTCCTTTGAATATCGAATACATAAACTCCTTCAACCACTACACCGACTCTAGCTTTTTCAAACCTTAATTTATCCACATTCTCCATGGTAACCTACACCTCTGAAGGCATATGATTCATCAGGATAAATTTCTTGGGTTTACCACCTCCCACAGCTTGAGAAAATAATCTCCCATCCGTAGTCTTCCCTCTTACTCCCCCACCTGAAGTGAAACCACCTTTACTGCCAAACTCTCTTCCATTTCTAGGACCCAAGATTTTCTCTTCCAGCTGGAACCGTGGTACACTGACAAATAATTTCTTCCCCTTCAGAATAATGTTATCAAGTTTAATCCCCATCATACGAGAATCTTGGATCTTTCTGAACTTTTCAAATCTGGACCTCTTCCCGCGTTTATCTCTTCTTGTTGGGATATAAACTTCCGAAATCACCCCATAAACTTTGAACACCTCAAAAATATCTTTAGCATTCATCTCTTCAGGAAACTCTGTAACGAAGAAAGAGGTCGTTTCTTCGCCTACTGCAACTTTACCAAAAGAACACGAAGTTCGCAAATCATCCCAACCCGATGTGACATGACACAGAGCAGGACACCGCTAAACTTAAACAACATAAACGAGACACTCCAAAGCTACCTCCTTCGTCACCTCGAAGCTACTCTGGGTTATCTGCAAGTTGCCCACATAAGAGGCAACATTTCCAAGCAGGCAGGGTGAGAAAACATAATTCGATATAGTAATAAAAGACATGGAAATTAAATAAATTAAGCAGCAACAACAACAGATCATCATCCACTTTCATTCACATCATCATCAACTTAAAATTCATAATACGACTCATCACAATTACTTCATAAGAAAATGCAATGTCAACTTCAATGAAAATGCAACGTATGCAATGCGGTACCGACTTTTCTCTATGTGATGGACACTGGCCATCAACCCTCCCAATGGGAGCACAACATAGCAACATATCACTCCAATCCGCACTATGGGATTGAAGCTACAATAGGCCGTAGCCCCAACATAAAATATGCCATGAAATGCAATGATGCTAAACTCCTCATTCCATTCAATTATCAACATGTGCATCATTCATTTCATCTCAACAATATTCATCATAAAACCATGTTTCATCAATTATATATCATCAACACCTCGACTCTAAGTAAACAACATGAGAAAACACCGAGAAACTTCAAGAAACAGCAAAATATAAAACAACCAGCAGTCTGACACGGCCGCCCGTGTCCTGTGACACGGCCCGTGTCAGAAGACCTGGGACACGATTCCAAAACATCAAAAAAAAGTAGTAAGTCAGTAGCCTGACACGGCCCGTGTCAGAAAGTCTGGGACCAATTTCCAAAAATCAAAATTTTCATACAAGACCAGAAAGCTGACACGGTCGCCCGTGTCCTGTGAGATGGCCCGTGTCAGAGTGCGACAAAATCCACTTTTCCAAAAATCTGATTTTTCTGCAATTTTGATCCCCATATCCCCCAAAACCAGTGTTCTACACAAAATTTGATCAAAATACTCATAAGACACACATATATCAACACATACCAGTGAAGTTCCTCATATTATCATCATATCATACATTTCACATCAAAATCATCAAAATCAACACAATTTCACATAATCCTAATCTATTCAATCCCCAATTTCATAACTACAAGGAATTAGGAATTCTCCCCATACCTTAGAGTAATCAGAAACCTTTCTTTTCCTTCTTCAAGATTCTTCTCGAAGTTCCTCAGCCCCTTAGGTTTCCTCTTCCTCTTCTCTGCTTCAGTTTCCTTCACCAAAACACGATCAGTTAGAATGATCGTTCCTTTTCTCTTTTAGTCATATATTCCAGTTTATGAACTTCCCATCTTATCCTTACTTATTCTCCAATAAGACCACCTCGCCCTTTCTTATTTTATTTTAAATAATAATAATAATATAAATAACACATGCTCATTTACTTTATTAAATTATTCAAAAGTGCCTTCTTTCTCCAAAATTCTCCAAAATTATCAAAAATCTCTTAATTCCTTCTAATTTAATTAAACAAATAATTAAATAATTGATTTAGATTTTCGGGTCGTTACAGTTCTCATACGCCGGACTCAGACAGAATTAGTCTAACATATTAACTCCTAAAACTAACATATTAACAATGCTGGAAATTAAATCATATATACTAATTGATTTTAACAGGAACACATATTTAAGTTTTTATCTTGAAATCATGTTATGTTGCAAGCAAGTAAACTAAACAATGCAGTAAAGACGGGAAAGTAAATAACCTGAAATAAATTGGAATGAAAACAACTTCTATTGAATGACAAATCGATCTAAGCGTATAATCGACAATAATGTAAAAGATTACAACAGTGCAACAACTACTCAGTGTGAGCAATTGTTGCTTTGGAAAGTAAATCTGTAGTTAGGCTAAAGAATTCGGCAGCGCTTCCGCGCAACTCGGATCCCTCAAATGCAGACCCTTAAGGGTATATTTATAGAGGAAAATTGACTCCAAGAAGGTCTGGTACGATTTGAATTCAAACCAAGCAAAACTGTCAAACTGTCACTGAAAAATTGCTCCCGCGCATAATGGCGACCACCGTATGCCTAACGGCGACCGCCATTAGTTCAAAAGGTGATTTCCCTCCTTTCTTGGGACATGGCGAATGCCTTTCTCCTCTGTATGGGAAAATGGCGAGGGGAATTCAGTTGGGGAGGCCAAAACTTGCATTTTTGCTGTTTTTCTTCACTCTTCAGCTCTATTTTTGCTCTTTTTTCCATACTTGCCGATTAAACACCTGTCGACATAAAAACAAAGGAAAACATAATAAATCAAAGAAAATAGTATGAAAGACTTGATAAAACAGTACTAAAATTGCGCGTAATGAGTCGGAAAATACGATACGAATTCGAGTTATCAACACCCCCACACTTAAACCATTGGTTGTCCTCAAGCAATTAACCAACACGGTAAAAAGAAAACAAGCACGGTTCGAAACATAGGCACAACACGACTCTAATCATATGTGGCTGCTAGGCTAATGTTTGATTGATAGGTACTAAATAGTGAAAACAAGGATATCGTAACGACACATTTCCACATTTGCGGACAAAGACTCCCTTCCTATGCAATACCAATTCAAATCATGACATTATAACTCGACCTGTATCCTTCATCCAATTTCACCTCTTTTTCATTCTCGCGCAATCACATTAAGCCCGTTATCCTTCGTGTTTACATGGTAAGTGAACCTGTTAGTGTTTTATGATCTCTTATTCAACACATTTTTCTTTTTCTTTTTTTTTTCTTGCGACGAATTTCAAGAGTATGAGCCTTTGGGCTAAGTGGTCGGGTGAGAGCCACCTAACTTAGTTAGAACAGGTCTTTAATTCGCACTATCCAATAAAAATCACATAATCATAAACTCTGAGATCAACACATATTTGTATCGGTTCATTACTTAGTTCACACGCAAGGATGGTGCTGACTGCTGATATAAACTAATCAAGAGGCTACTTTTAAGAAGCTAGGCATAAGGTCTTGGCATAATGTCTATTTAAATCAATATCACATACTTAGGGAATCTAAGGTGTAGGAACGGTACCGATATTTACAAAGCTTTCCCAAGTCTATCTAACACAGCTTAAACAACTATATACTTCCAGAGTGTCGTGCCGTGAATCGAAACAAGTTGGAGGTTAATTTTTTTTTTAATTTTGGGGAAATTGAATAACAAGCGAAAACCACGCATAAAGACTCGACAGCACATGCAAAGACTCGATAAAACATTAAAAACAGATAAAATTCCTAAAAGCATGAAATAAACTAAAAAACAATAAAACAAACTAAAAAGCAATAAATATAAAGCGATAAAGTTCCTCCCCCACACTTAAACCAAACATTGTCCTCAATGTTTTGATAAAAGGTGGAAAAAGGAAAGATAGAACCTGTGTGAATGCTACTGCGTGCCAGGTCTTCTCTGATCCTCTCTTGTTGTCCATGTCTTCGCTGGGCACTTCTGCTTCGGCGATGGGGGCTTTGAGATACCTTCATTTGTTGAATTTTCTCTTTTCTGAAACAACTCATAATGCTGTCCATTTTCAGAGGAAGTACCTGCAAAAAGTGTTAGAAAAATACATTGCGGTATCGGTGTCACCACCAGCAGCGACATTCGCAGGAATGTCTGTGGGCACCTAGAAGAAGCTGAGATGAAACAAGCAATTTCTTTATTTCCTGCAAACACAAACAATAAAAGTAAACCAATAAATATTAAAATCTTGTGGGTTGCCTCCCACGCAGCGCTTTGTTTAACGTCAATAGCCCGACGGCTAATAATCTTCGGTTTCCGTGGCCACTTATCAAGCCATCTCACATATCCCTCACCTTTTCTTTTCTTCCTTCTATGGGGTGGTTCATTGTTTTGAACTTGTGGTGGTGGGTCTGGATCTATCCTAAGTATCAGTTTTTCAAGTTTAGGCTTAGTTAAATCATCCACCATCTCAAAGTCTAACCTTACCCTCTTAACAATAATGATATCCCTAGTTTCACGGTCCTCAAATTTTCGCTTTTTATGCAAGACCTCAGACAAAGGTGCATTGGTGTGGATATTTTCCAATACAACTACATATGTTTCGGATTTGGAGTCTACCTTAACTTCTACAAACCTTTGTGGGAAGGGAATAGGTGGGGTATAGGGATGTGGAACAATAATAGATGCTTCCTTCTCTATCTCTTCGACAACCTCCCTTTCGGGTGGCGTCGGGGGATTTTTCTCATTCCCTACTCCTTCCTCACCAGAACTCTCATCATCCTCATTATCATTCTCCTTAGGATTTTAGATTTGTTTTTCACTACTGGTCGTTACAACATCCACATATCTCTCAGGGGAGTGTCCTATACGTGTCTGGGCAAGCAGAGAGATTTGAGTCTCCAATGCCTTAGTGTGAGTCGCGAGGGACTCGACCACAGTGTTCATCTGCCTAAAGGTTTCATAAGTATCGAGATGTTGTTTTCTAAAATCTTCATTCTGGAGAGTTTGTGTCTCCACAAAGCGCTCCATCATAGATTCTAGCATAGAATTAGTTGTTGTTTCAATGAAATCTTCCATTAATTTTTCGAGGTTGGAATTATGGGATTCTTGGGATTCCTCAAAATATTGGGAGTGGTAATCATAGAGGAAATTTGGTTGAGAGTGAGTGAACGTCACATTGAAATCCTCCATCAACATTTCGAGGTCGGGATTATGGGATTCTTGTGGTTCCTCAAAATATTGGGAGTCGTAATTGTAGAGGTAATTTGGATGTGGTTCCTCGAGATATTGTGAGTGGTAGTCATAGAAAAAATGTGGGTGATACATAGTTTTTTTTTTAAACAAGAGTGCCTTAGTCTATACGGTGCAACAACGGAATCACAATATTGACCTTTGGTCCCCGGCAACGGCGCCAAAAACTTGATGCTCCACAAGTGCACAGATTTATCGAAGTAATATAAAAGATTATCGAACCCACAGAGACCAATGTCAACCTACCGTTATCTATTGTTGCGATGTAATGCTAAGGCTATGATTAAAATGGCACGAACGGAAATATAAATGCTAATCACTAAAGGTTAGAAAATAATACTAAAACGAGGCCGAAATATGATTTCCGCACACCCTAGGGACTTGTAGAATACGTGTACTGATTATGACTATATGCCTATTCTGTAGAATATACCGACTTAAAGGCTCCGCCTCACGCTCTCGCGGTCTTAACAAAAGCCATATCTCTTAGTCCCAAAATTTTACTCTCGCTCGCCCCGTAACTAAGAAACACTATTTGAAAGCCAACAATATCCTAATCAACATATAAAGCGCTCTCGCTGTATTTAGATATGATGCCTAATTTCTACTATCCAGTTTGCTCCTCACGCTCTCGCAAATCTCGGCTCAAATCTTTATATGCTTCTCACTCTCATGACAAAGCAATGTTAAATAACTTCTCACTCTCATGACAAAGCTATTTAAATTACACATAGAAATTACAACCAAAACGACATACAATCACGATTTCGTACATAATACATCTACGGAGTCCCGTCGGTAACGACGGTTCTCATACGCCGGACTCAGACAGAATTAGTCTAACATATTAACTCCTAAAACTAACATATTAACAATGCTGGAAATTAAATCATATATACTGATTGATTTTAACAGGAACACAGATTTAAGTTTTTATCTTGAAATCAAGTTATGTTGCAAGCAAGTAAACTAAACAATGCAGTAAAGACGGGAAAGTAAATAACCTGAAAAAACCGGAATAAAAACAACTTCTATTGAATGACAAATCGATCCAAGCGTATAATCGGCAATAATGTAAAAGATTACAACAGTGCAACAACTACTCAGTGTGAGCAATTGTTGCTTTGGAAAGTAAATCTGTAGTTAGGCTAAAGAATTCGGCAGCGCTTCCGCGCAATTCGGATCCCTCAAATGCAGACCCTCAAGGGTATATTTATAGAGGAAAATTGGCTCCAAGAAGGTCTGGTACGATTTGAATTCAAACCAAGCAAAACTGTCAAATTGTCACTGAAAAACTGCTCCCGCGCATAATGGCGACCACCGTATGCCTAACGGCGACCGCCATTAGTTCAAAAGGTGATTTCCCTCCTTTCTTGGGACATGGCGAACGCCTCTCTCCTCTGTATGGGAAAATGGCAAGCGGCATTCAGTTGGGGAGGCCAAAACTTGCATTTTTGCTGTTTTTCTTCACTCTTCAGCTCTATTTTTGCTCTTTTTTCCACACTTGCCGATTAAACACCTGTCGACATAAAAACAAAGGAAAATATAATAAATCAAAGCAAATAGTACGAAAGACTCGATAAAACAGTACTAAAAGTGCACGTAATGAGTCAAAAAATACGATACGAATTCGAGCTATCATCCAACACTCTCCATACGATAAAGGCACAGGAGTTACACTGCTACAACCATAACGTACACAACTCTAAATCCATTCCAAACACGGAATAATCCATCCAAAGTAGATTAACAACTTTCGTTTCTAGCTACCACATTCCCTATTAATTCTTCTTACCAGTTTCCAACTTGCTCAGGGCTTCTTGTTAATTCAAGATCTCAATCAATCACAAGTAACACCATCCCGAAACATCGATCATACATGAGTCACCACTTATTAAAACTCGAACCATCCAAGGGACAATTGTGAGTTTCCCTACTATGCACCCAATCGCCTACTATACTCTGCACGCATATACACCGTCGAAGTCCATATCACGCTTCTCAAGTTACATGCTTAACTTCGGAACATCCAATTTGCACTATTACTTGGAAGGATAACCTTCAACTTCCTCTTTGAATGAAGTACAACTGTACACATCTGGTACTACTCTCACAGTCTAAATCTGATGCTATGAACTCACGGAAGATAATAATTACTAACTCTGACCAACCGTTCATACCTTACTAATACCATAATTTCACACCGAAATATTCCTTGCAAGATCAATACTTCATGAGTAATTTCTAACTTAGTCCTTAAGACTCACAACGGTAATACACCTAAGATCTTCTCATACTCAACACAGTTCACAAGATTATTCCCCAAAGTCAACTCTCTTGTTGTCTGAACAAATGGCCAACTCTCTTGTTCAGAATCAAGATATGCACTTGGCTCGTTTATCAGATAAATGTCTGCAGGCTGTTGTGGCAAGAGGATAGCAACCGATCAGAAAACTATAAATGCTATTTAGTTTGAAATGAATAGGATTGTACATCTCAAGTAGGAAAAAAACACAACAAAGCCAAGAGATATAGTTTCATAAATCTTGTCGCGATGTCAGCACAAATAAAAGCCTATAGGCTACTGTAGTACTAGTAGCACAGTTATGGATCAGGAATTCAATTAGTATTTACATTGAATTAAAATGTATACACTTTAAGAGATTAAAAAAAGTATCTTTCTCAACAAATCCAAAAACTTGACGTTGCATTTAACTGTTTTGGTTGTATGGAAAGAAATCCAGCTGACATCACCAACATGGATTTGGCTTCTCAGAAGTGGGAAGTAGAACTCAATATTAGAGCATATTAGGAATTAATATACATGTATCTCTTGATGAGTTAGTTAGCTACTTTCTAGTTATTAAGTTGTAACTAAGTGCTGAGTTGTCACGATAACTCAGCATCAGCAGCACACCAGTATTTCTATAAATACTGGTTGATTTGATGTAACTAACTTCAGTAATTCTGTTACATTCAATACAACAGATTCATTCCTTTCTCACAATTATGCACTCTTTTTCTTTTTCTAAAACACAACCATAGACAAAATATAAAACAGTTGATGCATATCTATAAAAAAATCATAGATTTCATAAGGATAAAATCATTTGATTTTGTTATCATTCAAAAGTAAATTGCTCACTCTGAAAGGAAATTATAAAGGAAACACTGACATAAAGGAAACAATGAAGCTATTCAAAAAATCAAGGAAATAAAACACAACAGACACTAGAGTTAAGGTGCACAAGCAATCTCGTGTTGTTCTCAAGGATGAAACTTAAAATACCTTTCCAAGACAAAGGCATAAGGCAACTCTTTGCAATTCTCCACCAGAAAGATTCACAAATTCTTGGTCCATCAACTGTTCAATAAGTAGGGGTTTCATCACATCTGACATAAACTGAGGATGAGTATATGCATCACAAATTTTTTGATGTAGCAGATGTCTAACAGTTGATTGAAACTTAGGGCTAATTTTCTGAGGTTTGTATGAAACATTGAACTCAAGAAATATCTCTTTTAATTTTGGACCTATTAATTTTGGATCTATCAAAAATAAAGAAATATTTGTGAATGACCTGGTCTAATTCTGTTAAATGCAACTTATAAACAATGTTACAATAAGAAATATCTCTTTTAATTTTGGCTCTTGAGAATACAAGAGCAATTCGTTTACAAGGAGTACTTACACGTGACATTGCAGACATACTGAGTAAGGCATACACCAGATTAGATACAAGTCCCTAACCACTATGGTGAATACTTACACGTGACATCTGCCAAAGGATCAGAGTAAGGAACACCAAGCTCAATAATGTCACATCCACATGAATCAAGCACTGAGTGCTTCTTCTGTGGTTGAAAGATCGTGATCACCAGTTGTGACATATGGGATTAAAGCCATATTTAATTTGTCTTGTCTTGTGTATAGGACAAAACAAAACTACACTGCAAATACTAGAACCGATGGACACTGCAAATACATAACTAGACTAGTTTAGATATTGGCTAGTAAAATATGTGATATGTATTTTTAGTTCAAGCTAGATGCATACCTCTTTTAGCTTGTTCCTGATATATGAAGCTAAAGGCGACTGACACAATGCATAAAATGTCTGGATAATATATTGTCGCACATCATTGCTTTGCGGCACAAGTTTCTATCTTCTCTAGGAATGAATAGAGAAAGAAGTCAAAGAACCATTCTACTATAAGCAACAAACAAAATTTCTCACTCAGAGCTAGGTGGATTCCCATTCAGATTAAAACAGTGAGATACAACACCACCGGGTATCGTTCCTCCAAATCCCCAAGTAGGAAACCGCTTATCGGAATCATAAAACTGAATAACTTCGCCAACTTCCATTATAGCATACACAAATTTTACCTTGTTCATTAGGCCAGACAATGTAGAAAACCATAGACATACAAAATGTAGAAAACCCCCAATTTAAAAAGAAAATTAAAGTTTTGAATCTATCAAATAACATCAATTTCTCAACCTAGATTTCGAACCATAAACATAATTATAACTTTATTAGAAAACATATAGCAAATCGCTAGAACAACATACAAGAAATTTCAAAAATGCATAGGAAGAAAATGAAACTAACGATACCTTTATTCTAAAACAAAACTCGCGAGCTTGCCGTGTGCGTGCGTGTGAAACAAAACTCAATGAACTAAGAGGTTTTCACAGTTTTTAGTTACCATAAATCAATAACATTACAAACCTATATAATCACAAGCATAATAATATTCGCCTATAAAAATAAATAAACTGAAATGTACATATAAGAACCAATAATGTTTATGTACTATGAAGTTTGATTGAGAACCTAACAGAAACCGGAAGAGTTTTACACAAAAGTCCCAGAGTTCAAACTCTTGAAACTAACATAACCATTAACTTAGTAACATATATCTATAAGAAGATTAATAAAATAGGAATATGCATCTGAATTGGTTAATTACAGGATACATTCATATTTTCTAAGAACCAACCATATTTATGTACCTTAGATGAGTTTGTCCCAGTTTCTGTATCCTGCAATCACAAGGTTAACCTCTATTACATTCCTCTGAAACTCACTCGTACCAGTCAAGAGAACTATCTTGAAGCCTAATTTTTGAAACTTTTTAAACAAACTCAAACTAGAACGTAATGCTAGAACATCGGCCAACTTCACCCAATCATTGAAGGAAGTCTCATTAAAGATTTCGGACCTGTGGTCCAATCAAACAACAAAGTGTGAAAACAAATACACTTCTGATGAATTCACCCAGAAAAAGAATCATATAAGCACTTTCAGCATGGAATAGAACAAAACATAATACACACTCAACAGAGATAAATTGAGAAACCCCTAAGACAGAAGATTGTAGTAAAGCAAGAGATAGTGTAAAAAAACCTTATCTTTGTAGAGTTGTTTGAGTTGAGAGACACCTTGGATACCTTTATGAATGAGTTTTCAGAAATTTCTAGGACCCACAATGGTAATATGAGGAATCTTTGTAAGTGATGCACATGAGATGAATCGTTGTAAGTGATACACCGAAGTTGAATCATTGTAGGTGATACACAGATTTATGAGCTGATGGAACTATAAATGAAGATGAATAGTTAGCGTTAGGATTAGGAATAAGAATCGATGCAGTTGTAAATGAAGATGTGACGCAGTTGATACACAAATTGATAAATGATTTAGGAGGGAATGAATTCAGGTGGAAAAATTTAGAAACGGGAGAATTTCAGTGAGAAGTGTTTTCGCGAATTGGGATTTTGACAATGTACTCCAAAAAACTCTTTTACAAAAATTTGACAAAAAAAAAATTATTTTATAAAATTAAACTAGAAAACGATCGTACTACCTGAACCCAAAAACATTACTAACCATTTTTTTATTTATAAATATGCACAACTTAATAAAACAGTATGGAAAATAGAAGAGTATTTGTTGTTAAAAAAGTATTTGACCAAAAAAAATTCTTTTATAAAATAAAAGATTGTGTAAAAAAAATAATATTAAAGAGATATTACATTCATGTCCTCGGTTCGATTCCAATAAGGGGATATTTTTCCAAAGGTTGAGAAAATAATTGAGTTTTTTTTAGAAGTATTGGAGACCTTATACCAACCGGTGACTAGTAATTTTGGTCTCTAAATACTATCTATACCAACGTTTTTTTTAACTGTCACTAAAGGTGTCAGTTGGTATATGGCAAATTTCTTGTAGTGTTCATAAGAAGAATGGATAAGAATGATCAATAATGAAATAGGGGAATACTTATTGTGAAATGGACTGCGAAAGAGCTATGTGAGTTGAATCAAGATGAATTTGAGAGATAATTTAGGGTTTTTTTGATTGGAGGAATTGAAGGTTTGAATCGAATGCGCAAAATATTTGAGGGTTTTTCGCGTTTGAGGGAAAAATTGAGAGCGAAAAAATTGAGAGTGAAATATTAGAGGGTTTTCGCTTTTTTTTTTATTTCTATTTTTTTTATAGAATGTGTATGGATATTGCTATTATATTGTAAATAAATAATTATAATAATTATTGATTAAAATTAATTAATAAAATTGAAAAGATTGGCTAAAGTAATTGCGACAGTTCGCCCTAACTGTCGCGAGTGTGGAAAGAGGGCGATTCTTTGGTAACTGTCGCAATTATTTCATACAGCATGCCTAAAAAAGCTGTGACGGTTGGCACAAACTGTCGTGACAACTGTCGTAGTCCTGGAATAAGGATGGGTTTTTGATAACTGTCGCAAAAAATCCGCGATAGTTGACCCTCACTGTCGTGACAACCGTCGCAATCCCGGAATAAGGACAGTTTTGTGATATTTGTCGCAACTCAAGTGTCGTAAATCTCTTTTTTTCTTGTAGTGAATGTTAGAGAACAACAACAATCATGAGTAAAGTTAATGAAAACATGAGAATTGAGTGGAAAAAGTGCAAAGAAAGATAGTTCATTTTTAGGTAAAATCTGCACCTAACAGTGACCCCACTTTTCACAGTTACAGCACTGCACACCTTTTTTCTCTACTTTGTCTTTCTGATAGGAATTTCCTTCTCCTCTTCAAGGATTCAGATGTTATAAACATCGTGGAGCAATTTCTTTTTCCTATTTTTAGCCCATTTAGACAGCCAAATTAATCCACCAGAATGCCCAGAAATTGGGTCTGAACAATTCAGGTCCACCACCAAACCATTAAAAAAATGTCCCTTTTTAATATTATTACCCACAACTGCCACGTCCTTGAACTTATGAAAAATAAGTCCATCAATCAATGCAACCTTATCAATTAACTTCGTTCCCCCTTTATCCACCATATCAGCTACCAATGAATGGGTCCCACCCAATGGCACAACTCCCATGGTTGGATTTAAAATACATTTATCCAACCCAACAACAGGTTCGTTTGACACGTTACCAACCCCTCCAACCTCTTCTACTATCTCGAAAAATAGCCCCAACTATGGAAAGGTATCCTGACCCACCACCCCCTACATCTGACACTTCCTTAACATTTGAAACATCACAATCACCAGCTAGTTGGGTAGGGTTGCTAGACTCAACCACTTCCTCCTCAGAGCTACCACCCCAATCAATATCACCTTCGTCGGATGATTCAACGAAATCCGATGAAGAATAAACTCCATCCCCCACTTTATCCACCAATTGATACGACGACGCCAGGTGATCACAAAAATCATCAACCAAAGAGACTTCAAAGGATAAGTTATTACACTTAACAACCACAATCTCACTCAATATTAAAGGCAATTTTGTTTTTATCTGGACACGAGAAACTTCCAACTTAGCCTTACTAAGCGTAGCCTCATCAATCTGGATTAACTTTCCCATCCCGTTCACAATAGATTGAAAAGTTGAAGAATTCTAGGTTGCAAACGGAAGTCCATAACACTTGATCCAGACAAAACGCTCAACATCAACCTCCTCTAGAGTCCATGGCTTTAATGAAGAAAACCATTTGCCAAGACTAACTTCAGCTTCAGCAATAAATTCATCTATGTCACCCTCGTCAATCTCTTCGATCACACATTTGTTAGCACCAAAGGGTGACACTTTAATATTGAAGAACCCCTCTTCATGCAAGTTCCTTTGAATATCGAATACATAAACTCCTTCAACCACTACACCGACTCTAGCTTTTTCAAACCTTAATTTATCCACATTCTCCATGGTAACCTACACCTCTGAAGGCATATGATGCATCAGGATAAATTTCTTGGGTTTACCACCTCCCACAGCTTGAGAAAATAATCTCCCATCCGTAGTCTTCCCTCTTACTCCCCCACCTGAAGTGAAACCACCTTTACTGCCAAACTCTCTTCCATTTCTAGGACCCAAGATTTTCTCTTCCAGCTGGAACCGTGGTACACTGACAAATAATTTCTTCCCCTTCAGAATAATGTTATCAAGTTTAATCCCCATCATACGAGAATCTTGGATCTTTCTGAACTTTTCAAATCTGGACCTCTTCCCGCGTTTATCTCTTCTTGTTGGGATATAAACTTCCGAAATCACCCCATAAACTTTGAACACCTCAAAAATATCTTTAGCATTCATCTCTTCAGGAAACTCTGTAACGAAGAAAGAGGTCGTTTCTTCGCCTACTGCAACTTTACCATTGTTCTCCTTCCACACGGAAAGTCTATCTATTTCCGAGACCCTCCGCTTACCACCTACCTTAACCCAAACCATCTTGGGAGTCCAAAGATAGCAAAAGCAAAACAAAATGAACGCTAGCAACACAATTTATTTGTCTTAAATTCATTAAAATTATATCTATTATAATAGAGTTATCTATTTCTATATATAAAGGGGATACAAGTTTTTGGAGTGGCCTATTTTGATTCCAAAATTACCCTTTTAACAACTGTATATTTTTTTAACTAATATTTATTCTCTATTTTTATAGATTTATTTATTTTTTAATTGTAAGTTACAAATCAAAGAAGATTTAGAGATTGAGCGGTTACAAAAGCGGTTTCTCAATGCTTTAATGGATATAAATATAGGTGAAAGAATACAGGAGAATTAAATTGATGCGATAAATAAAAAGGAAGATAAGAGAACAGTGTGAATTTTTTAGTGTAAATTAAACTGTTGTGGAGAGGACATCCGAAATTTGTGACTGCATATGTTCTGGGGAGACAATCGACACAGCATGAAGAGATCTGAATTCATCTTCTGGTGCATATAAATTTTTTATTCTTCTCACTTTTTCAAAATGTTCTATCTATGTATTGTGTTATTTAACTTATATTATTTAAGATCTTACATTATTTAAGATCTTCCCTAACTACCCGGTGTCACATATCAGAGCCGACCGACAAAAAACTGAAGTCCTAAGCTTCACAAAAAGACCTCCAACAACTTTAATCTACAATGCCTCGTAGAGCATTATAAAATAGCAGAAGGGTGAGAAAAACAATCATAATATCATTGCATACAATTATATATAACACAAAAATACACGTATATACAGTTCTCACCACAACTCACACCATAATTCAAACACAAGACAACACAATGTATAATTCATATTTCCATCACCAAGGTATACCAACCATGCACAATACAAGTATCACCAACACATATCCATATATCCATTTATCCACAATTCCACACATAAACAACCATTAATGATTTATGCAAATGCAAGAGACCGACACAACGACTCTTATGCATATGCACATGCGGTACCGACTTCCATCAATTCTCAACACCAGTTCACTCAGGAACTATTGGAGCCATCGCTCGTTACTTAATGTAACTCGCCGTCGGGCATACAATGTTCCCCATCGCTCACACCTCTTTGTATAAGGCACACGATGTTTATGGATCGCTCACACCTCTTTGTATAAGGCACACGACCCGATCGCTCACACCTCTTTGTATAAGGAACATGATCGTCTATAATCATCACTCACACCTCTTTGCATAAGGCACACGATGTTATAGCGGATTCCCTCTAGAATCAATCCGTCACTCAGGACGTCTCAAGAATGCACATCATGATGCTTAGCATACAATGACTCATGACATTCAAATACACATATAAATGCATTCATCTCTATCAACAAAATCACACTTTGCACTTAAGCCCAAAACAATGCATTTAATTGCCATACGGCCACAAATCATCTCAACACCATCTAAACACATGCATTTACATCATACAACAACACCTTGCATGATACACATCAATTACGCACAGTTACAACGACAAAAGTCGACCAACCGAAAAAATTCCAAATTCCCGATATAATTAAATCGGCTAACAATTTCCAAATCATCATAATAAGAAAGTACAGCTCAATAGCTTTATAACAATACCAAGAATGTAAAAATCGGATAAACGGACCCCAAGTTACGAAAGAAAAACGAAACGATATTTTGAAAAGTCCCATTTTACCATTCTCCTGGCCATACGCGTATGGACAGAGACTCATTTTTCCCAAAATCCACGTCAAAATTCCAATACACGTAGTGCCAACACCGTACGCGTATTGCCCTAAAATGTTACGCGTATCATACGCAAATGGGCAGATGGCCGAGCAAAATGAGAATTCATACGCGTATTAGCCCAAGACTCGCCCATGTTACGCGTATTGCCAAGGCCCATACTCGTATGAACATGCCCCATACGCGTATGACCTGGAAAAACCAGAAAAAAAATTCTGCAGAACTTGCTGCTACGGGTTTCAACCAAAAACCCTCCAAATTCTCATCCAAACTCAGAAAAACACCAATTTGTGGTATAACAATACATACCCAACATGTATAAACAACAAAGAACACAATCAACCTGAGTTTAGACACATTTGGATCAATTTTTTTACCAATTTCTAAACATTATGATTTTTACTATATTTATCATTTCAATCCAATAACAATCACAAACACACATACATAATCATACACAAGCATATAATAATTGAGTTTCGCACCCTTACCTGATTAAATCGATTCTAGAAGTTGATTTCTTTGATTTTCCAAGTTTTTCTCACTTTTCTTCTCTTCTCCTCTTTTCTTCCCTTTTTCCTTCTTCTCTTTTTCTTTCTCTCTATTTTTCTCTCTTTCTATTTTCTATTCTTTCTAACTTAAGAAAAATATCATGAACTGACCAAAATACCCCCACACTCAAATCTCTCGCAAACGCTCCCAAAACCCGATAAAATATCACAACATTGAAAAATAACATATTTCCAAATAAAGTAAAAAATAAAATAAAATAATAATAAAATAATCAATACGACTCGATTAAATAAAAATACTAAAACTGGGGCGTTATAACTTTCCCCCACTTAGAAATTTCCGTCCTCGAAAATATACTTGAGACGAACAACTCTGGATACGACTCCCGCATCCGACTCTCCAACTCCCAAGTCAAATTGCCCTCAGCAGCACCTCCCCACGCCACTTTCACAAGTGCAATATCCTTGCCTCTCAACCGCTTCACCTCGCGATCCAAAATCCTAACTGGTAATGCCTCAACCGTAAGGTTCACCCTTACCTCAACCTCATCCATCGGAATCACATGCGACGGATCTGGAACATACTTTCGGAGCTGTGAAACATGGAACACATCATGCAAATTCGATAGATTCGGCGGTAACGCCACCCTATAAGCCACAACACCCACTCTCGCGGATATCTGGTAAGGACCAATAAACCGAGAAGTAAGTTTCTTCGATTTCAATGCACGACCCACACCCGTTACCGGTGTAACTCTCAAAAATACATGATCGCCCTCTTGAAACTTAAGATCCTTCTGTCTCCGATCATGATAACTTTTTTGTCTACTCTGAGAAACCTTAATTTTCTCACGAATAAGCTTCACTTTCTCCGTCGTCTGTTGCACCAACTCGGGTCCAACCACCGAACTCTCACCAGATTCGTGCCAACACAACGGTGTTCGACACCTTCGTCCATATAATGCTTCAAACGGTGCCATTCCAATACTTGAATGGAAACTGTTATTATACGTGAACTCAATCAATGCAAGATAACTATCCCACACACCACCTTGTTCCGAAACACACGCTCTCAACAAATCTTCCAACGACTGAATCGTCCTCTCCGTCTGACCATCCGTTTGCGAATGATAAGCCGAACTCAATATCAATTTAGAACCCAACGCCTTCTGTAAACTTTCCCAAAATCTCGAGGTAAACCTTAGATCTCGATCCGAAACAATACTCAATGGAACCCCATGCAACTTCACAATCACACTGATGTAAATCTCAGCCAACCTCTCCAAAGAAAAACTGATGTCAATCGGAATAAAATGAGCCGATTTAGTCAGCCTATCCACAATCACCCAAATAGCATTATGCCCTCGCTGTGTATTCGGCAACCTCGTTATAAAATCCATAGAAATGTTATCCCACTTCCACTCAGGAATATCCAACGGTTGCAACAAACCACTAGGCCCCAGATGTTCCACCTTCGATTTCTGACAAGTCAAACATGCATAAACAAACTGACCCACATCTCTCTTCAATCTAGACCACCATAAAATCTTCTTCAAATCTTGGTACATCTTATTCGCTCCCGGATATATACTCAAATTACTTTGGTGTCCTTCCTCCAAAATCATCTTTTTCAACTCCGCATCATCAGGAATACAAATTCTACCTCGGAACCTCAAAACACCATTAACATCCACTTGAAAATCACTATTCGTATCTTTTTCTCCAACCAACATCAAATCCACAAATTTCACATCCAGCTTCTGTTTCTCACTAACAGTCATCAGAAACTCATTAGTAACCTTTAACATTCCAAGCCTCACACTATCCGACGACACTTCACAAACTAAACTCAAATCTCTAAACGATTCCAAAAGCTCCCACTCCTTAAGCATTAAAGCGGACATATGTAACGATTTTTGGCTCAATGCATCGGCTACCACATTAGCTTTACCAGGATGGTAATTCAAGCCAAAGTCGTAGTCTTTCAAAAATTCCAACCATCTACGTTGCCTCATATTCAACTCTTTCTGATCAAACAAATATTTCAAACTTTTATGATCACTAAAGACTTTAAACCTTGCACCATAGAGATAATGCCTCCAAATCTTCAACACAAAAACCATAGCCGCTAATTCAAGATCATGAATAGGATAATTCTTCTCATGCACTCTCAATTGCCTCGAAGCATAAGCCACGACCTTACCTTCTTGCATCAGAACGCCACCTAGACCAATCAAAGAAGCATCACAATAAACCACAAATGGTTCATTAGGATTCAGTAAAATCAAAATCGGAGCTGTCGTCAATCTTCTCTTCAGCTCATTAAAAATTTCTTCACACCGAATTTCCCAAATGAACGCTTGCCCTTTACAAGTCAACTGGGTCAAAGGAAGTGCTAGCTTAGAAAAACCCTCAATGAACCTTCGATAATAACCGGCTAATCCCAAAAAGCTTTGAATTTTAGTAACAGATCTCGGAGCCTCCCATTGTAGAACTGCTTCTACTTTAGATGGATCCACAGAAATACCATTACCTAAAATTACGTGCCCAAGAAAACTCACCTCCGACATCCAGAATTCACACTTAGACAACTTGGCAAAAAGCTTATTTTCTTTCAAAACCTGCAAAACAATACGCAAATGCTCCGCGTGCTCCTTCCGAGACTTAGAATAAATCAAAATGTTATTAATAAACACAACAACAAATCGATCCAAATGCTCGTGGAAAATACGATTCATGTACTCCATAAACACACCTAGCGCATTAGAAACCCCGAACGGCATCACAGAATATTCATAATGACCGTATCGTGTCCTAAAAGCCGTCTTCTGAATATCTTCCTCTTTCACCCTTATCTGATGATACCCTGACCTCAAGTCAATCTTACTGAACACACAAGCACCAACCAACCGATCCATCAGATCATCAATCCTTGGAAGAGGATACTTATTCTTAATCGTCACCTTATTCAGCTGGCGATAATCAATACACAACCGCATACTTCCATCCTTCGTTTTCACCAATAAAACTGGAGCACCCCAAGGAGAAACACTAGGTCTTACAAACTTCTTTTCCAACAACTTATTCAACTGCTTCTTTAACTCAACCAACTCAGATGCCGACATTCGATAAGGTGCCATAGAAACAGGTCTAGTACCAGGAACTAGATCTATAGAAAACTCCACCTCTCTCTCTGGCGGCAAGTCTGAAATATCCTCAGGAAACACTTCCGGAAATTCACACACAACAGGAACCACATCAAGTGAAACTTGACTATCCACAGTCAAAGATGCAAACAACCCAAACAACTGAGCTTCTTCCGCCAAAAGTCTCTTCAACTCTTTGGTAGATAAGAAACTCGAGTCTTTGTCTTCCTCAAGAGAAGGAAACCTTACCAACTTATGATAGCAATCAATATGAACCCTATTGAATTACAACCAATTCATTCCCAAAATCACATCTAAACCTTCCAACGGTAAACACACCAAATCCATCTCAAAGTCTTTACCATAAATGGTCAAAGGACTACTTAGACAAACCAAAGAAGTAGTTACTGACCCCATTGCTGGAGTATCAATAACCATCTTACCATCCATCAAAGACAACACAAGATTCAAACGCTTTGCGCACTCAGACGAAATAAATGAATGAGTCCCTCCAGTATCAATAATAGCAACTAAAGGAGTACTATTAATAAAATAAGTACCTCTGATCAGATGATCTGCACTTGAAGTCTGAGTCCCCGCCAAAGAAAATACCTTCCCACTAGCTAGAGCTTGCTTCGGTTTCTGACACTTCGTACTAACATGTCCAAGTTCACCACAATTAAAGCACTTCACTACGTTCCTCTTACAATCAGCTGCAATGTCTCATATACTTCCACAGTTAGAACACTTCCTAAAATCTTTCTTACACTCAAACTGATGATGCCCCAACTCACCACATTTATAACATCTCAGAGGACCAGACATTCCTCCTCCACTTGACCTTTTCCCAAAATTTCCCCTTTGTTTACCCTTATCAGCTGGTGTTACATAAGGACCACCAGGAACTGTTGCCTCCCTTTCCTCTCGCACACACTCTTATAGTGAGTGAAACGAGCCTTACTGTCCTCTTCATAAATCCTACAACAATCCACCAAATCAGAAAACCTCTGAATCCTTTGATAACCAATTTCCTGCTTTATCTCAGGACGCAGTCCATTCTCAAACTTTACACACTTGGAAAATTCTGCAGTCGCTTTTCCATAATGAGGATAAAACTGCACAAGTTCCACAAACTTAGCAGTATAATCAACAACAAACATATTACCTTGTTTCAGTTCCAAGAACTCAATTTCCTTCATTCCTCTCACATCTTCAGGAAAATACCTCCTCAAGAACTCCCGGCTAAAAACTTCCCAAGTAATTTCTTCCTCTTCTGCAGCTTCCAGCATATGACGTGTACCTATCCACCAATCATCAGCTTCTTCTAGTAACATGCGAGTACCCAGTCTCACCTTCTGATCCTCAGCACAATTCATCACTCAGAAAATCCTTTCAATCTCTTTCAGCCATATCTGTGCACCATCAGGATCATATCTTCCCTTGAAGACAGGCGGTTTGTTCTTCCTGAACTCATCGTTACTTGCAGCATTAGGTGCACCCTACACAGCCCGAGCCATAGCTTGCATAGCAGTAGCCAAAGCAGCATCATTCCTACCAGCCATATTCTGTTCATTTCCAATAACCACACTTATGGTTAAACAAACAGCTCACCCAAACACAACGACCAACAAGGACTGACACGAACTAGCTCTGATACCACTTAATGTAACACCCCCAATCTATACCCCCAATTAAATAAAGTAGTAAAATAAAATTCAAAATTTCATCAGAGTATATTTAAATTATCATGGCATAGATGGGGGAATCACATTATAATGAAACAAATCATACAACACCTGCTCATAAAGATATGCCATAGTGGGGTAGCAATCAACAGAGGAACTCAGTTCCTTACACCACATTTTAGATTTTAGAATAAAAGCGGAAAATATAAAACTGAATATCATATATATATATATATCACATGAAAAGTTCGTCATACATCAAGTTGTACATGCACAAGCCAAAAGATATATATTTACATAATACACAATAATCATAAACGGCCTCCCTAACTACCCGGTGTCACATATCAGAGCCGACCGACAAAAGAATGAAGTCCTAAGCTTCACAAAAAGACCTCCACCAACTTTAATCTACAATGCCTCGTAGAGCATTATAAAACAGCAGAAGGGTGAGAAAAATAATCATAATATCATTGCATACAATTATATATAACACAAAAATATACGTATATACAGTTCTCACCACAACTCACACCATAATTCAAACACAAGACAACACAATGTATAATTCATATTTCCATCACCAAGGTATACCAATCATGCACAATACAAGTATCACCAACACATATCCATATATCCATTTATCCACAATTCCACACATAAACAACCATTAATGATTTATGCAAATGCAAGAGACCGACACAACGACTCTTATGCATATGCACATGCGGTACCGACTTCCATCAATTCTCAACACCAGTTCACTCAGGAACTATTGGAGCCATCGCTCGTTACTTAATGTAACTCGCCGTCGGGCATACGATGTTCCCCATCCCTCACACCTCTTTGTATAAGGCACACGATGTTTATGGATCGCTCACACCTCTTTCTATAAGGCACACGACCCGATCGCTCACACCTCTTTGTATAAGGCACACGATCATCGATAATCATCGCTCACACCTATTTGCATAAGGCACACGATGTTATAGCGGATTCCTTCTGGAATCAATCCGTCACTCAGGACGTCTCAAGAATGCACAACATGATGCTGAGCATACAATGACTCATGACATTCAAATACACAAATAAATGCATTCATCTCGATCAACAAAATCACACTTTGCACTTAAGCCCAAAACAATGCATTTAATTTCCATACGACCACAAATCATCTCAACACCATCTAAACACATGCATTTACATCATACAACAGCACCTTGCATGATACACATCAATTACGCACAGTTACAACGACAAAAGTCGACCAACCGACAAAATTCCAAAATCCCGACATAATTAAATTGGCTAACAATTTCCAATTCATCATAATAAGAAAGTACAGCTCAATAGCTTTCTAACGATACCAAGAATGTGAAAATCGGATAAACGGACCCCAAGTTACGAAAAAAAAAACGAAATGATATTTTGAAAAGTCCAATTTTACCATTCTCCTGGCCATACGCGTATTGTCCAAGGTCATACGCGTATGGACAGAGACTCATTTTTCCCAAAATCCACGTTAAAATTCCAATACGCGTAATGCCAACACCGTACGCGTATTGCCTTAAAATGTTACGCATATCATACGCAAATGGGCAGATGGCCGAGCAAAATGAGAATCCATACGCGTATTGGCCCAAGACTCGCCCATGTTACGCGTATTGCCAAGGCCTATACGCATATGAACATGCCCCATATGCGTATGACCTGGAAAAACCAGAAAAAAAATTCTGCAGAACTTGCTGCTACGGGTTTCAACCAAAAACCCTCCAAATTCTCATCCAATCTCAGAAAAACACCAATTTGAGGTATAACAATACATACCCAACATGTATAAACAACAAAGAAGACAATCAACCTGAGTTTAGACACATTTGGATCAATTTTTTTACCAATTTCTAAACATTATGATTTTTACTATATTTATCATTTCAATCCAATAACAATCACAAACACACATACATAATCATACACAAGCATATAATAATTGAGTTTCGCACCCTTACCCGATTAAATCGATTCTAGAAGTTGATTTCTTTGATTTTCCATGTTTTTCTCACTTTTCTTCTCTTCTCCTCTTTTCTTCCCTTTTTCCTTCTTCTCTTTTTCTTTCTCTCTATTTTTCTCTCTTTCTATTTTCTATTCTTTCTAACTTAAGAAAAATATCATGAACTGACCAAAATACCCCCACACTCAAATCTCTCGCAAACGCTCCCAAAACCCGATAAAATATCACAACATTGAAAAATAACATATTTCCAAATAAAAGTCAAAAATATAATAAAATAATCAATACGACTCGATTAAATAAAAATACTAAAACTGGGGTGTTACAGTTGTTGTCCTAATTTGAGATGAGGTGTTACGGTCTTGTTTTGTGACTCCGTAGAAGAGTATAAGAATGGTATATTCTTTCCGAAGGTAGAATGCGACCAAGTCTTTTGTATGAAACAACAGATGAATTGAGAAAAAGCAAGTTGAAAGTTAAACCGATATTGGAACAAGAGTATGATTAAGGACGTGAAGTTTGATAAATTGTGAAAATACGGATTTTGGTCTGTGAAGTCAAGTTGAATTTTGGATTATGTTAGAAATTCTAACGGAAGTAAAGTTAAGTGTGGATCTAAGACAATTATACAAGTTGCTATTGTTGTCAAGTAGAGGAAATTCGGGGGCGAATTTCAATTTATGGGGGGGATAGTGTAATACCCCATATTATTTAAATGCTCAATTGGATATCAGATAAGATCAGATGAGTATCTATGTGCTCTATCTTTGGATAATTGGATTAATGAAATCCTCTAAGTACTTTAAGTATTTACATTTGGGATCAATAGAGCAACTAATGAACTCTGAAGAGATCAATTATTTTATGAAAGAGACGGATTGGTATTTATTGGTACGAGAGAGTATTTTAAGATAACTCTAATAATTGATCAATTGGGGTGAGATGATAAAATATCAATTGGAGATGTTTTACCCTATTGGATTATTTGGATTATATATATATATATATATATATATATATATATATATATATATATATATATATATATATATATATAAGAAGAAGAAGTTAGTAAGAAGAAGAAGAAGAAAAGAGAAAGAAGAGAAAGAAAAGAAAGAAGAGAGGAGGAAAGGGAAAAGAAAAGAAGAAGCTTGGATCATTGTTCACCATCTTCTTCAAACTCCTCTTCGATTATCAAGTGGGTTCTAGTTAGATACTCTAAGCTCTAGAAATATAAGTTTAGAACTTAGGTTAGTTTTGAGAGGAAATGATTAAACGGATCAATCAATGAAATCTAACGGATGAAATTCGATATAAATTGCGTAAAATACTTGTTGTTATGTTTGGAACATGTTTTGGTTGATATATTATGGATTGGAAGTGTTTGGGTGGAAGAAATGATGGATTTTGGCCCCAAATGACCTATATTGACGTTGCTGAGAATTTCTGAGTTCGTGGGTTCGCCTAGCGAACCACAGTGAAGGGCAAGGAGAATGTTCGACTAGAAGCCTAGCGAACGTGACAGATTTTTCCATTTGTTTCCTTCATAACTTTTGATCCGTAACTCGGATTGAGGCACGGTCAGATGCATTGGAAAGCTATTTCAATGCTCTTTATGATAGTGAAATAGAAACATATGTATATGCCTTGGATTGATTAGAAAATTATGGAAAAGTAATGTATGTGTGAAAAGTGTGGTTTATGTTTCCGCCAAAATTCATGAATCGGAAGCCAATTGATATGGGACTTAAAGCCTTGGAAATAGAATCCAATTTGCTATTAAATGGTGTGTGAGACCATGATTTAACCACGGATGCTTGGTAGAGGATAGTAGTGGCTTGTATGCCTTAAAAATGTGTGTGAATTACTATGTGGTTTATGTTTGACATGTTATGCTATCTTGTGGGTCTTATGATTGATGTTGTTATATGCTTGTCTAATATTGTTGTTGAACATAATTGAGAGGATATGCATGCTTAAAATGAATTTGGAAGAGTGAGGAATCTTTACCCCAAAACAAATGGCATAGTTAAGATTGTTATAATTTTAGGTTGTGAATAGAATTGTGATAGAAACTCTGGATGGCGACGCTCATGCATTCATTGACGAGTTCTAGCCTGGAGTAGATAACCTAGATGGCAAGGCTCGGGCACCTGATGTAGGAAGGTACATCCGTGACGAGATTGGTCTAGGAGAGAGTGAAACACTAGTATGAAACTTATGTGAATTATTGTGATTATGAGAAAAGGAGAATGTGGCCTTAAGGCATTGTGGCCTTGTGATTGTCGAATACAATCACGTTTTGTGTTAGATCACGTAATCGTAACCATTTATCTTGAGTTCCAGTTTCATGATTCTCGAGCTCCTCTGAAACATAGGCATGACTACTTGGCAGGTTTGATTCCCGCGTGCAGTACGAATGGCGCTCAGGGAGCGTATGCTTGTGATGGCTAATGGCCCGTGTGAAGTGACGGTTCATAATGCTTAATGGCCCATAGAACCCGAATCCATTCATATGTCAAGTCGGTTACAAGGATCCATGACTCAGGTCGACTTCTAGACGTATAAGTGGACGAGAAAAGGGGATGCCTTGTGAGGTTATCGATTAGTGATATTTTGAGTTGATGAACTCATGACATGTTTCCATATAGTGTGAGATTGTGAAATAGTGTGAGATTTTGAAATAGTGTGAGATTGTGAAATAGTGTGAGATTGTGAACTCATGGTCATTTCCCTTCCCCTTGACTTGAGTTAGGCTTTTCCTAGAACCTTGCAGAGCCGAGAGAATCCATAAGATAGGGAACTCACTAAGATTTGATGTATCTCACCCCACTATTGTTGATTATTTTCAGGAGGTATTTACAGGTTTGATTTACAAGTGGAGCTATACTTGGATGTTTCAAGAGAAGCTTGGCTTTAGTATTTCCGGTTTGTATTTGTTGTATACAATTGAGGATATTGTATATTGATCTTAGATTTTGTTTTGGCTAGTTTCCATATCTTGCACCATAGATTGTATTATGTTTTTAGAATGGTCAAGTATGTGAATTACGCCATTAGGCACTTATGATGGTGTCAGTACCAAATAAAATGCTTGTATTGTATTATTCTAGATAAATATTATACAGGGCATTACATTTACTAACCATGAGACATTTGTTAGGACACACTATGCCAAAAAAGACCTTTAGCAGCGCTTTAAAGCGCTGCCAAAGGTGGCGCTACTAAAGGTAAAGACTACGCTTTTGTAAATGCAAAAGCGCTGCCATAGGTCCCCTTTAGGTAGTGCTTTTCCATTAAAAGCGCTGTTTTTTGTTCCCCTTTAGGCAGCGCTTTTTAAAGCGCTGCCTAATGAGTATTATTTTCTAACTTTAGGCAGCACTTTTTTTGGAAAAAACGCTGGTTTCCCTTCCCCCCTTATGCAGCGCTTTTTTAAGCGCTTTCTAATGTGTCTCTGCTTAATACTTTAAGCAGCGCTTTTTTTGGAAAAGTGCTTTCTTTAGTTCCACTTTTGGCAGCGCTTTTTCAGTAAAAGCGCTGTGTTTTGTACACGTAAATTGTTTAAAAAATTATTTGTTTTGGATGCCGGTTTTGTCAAAAGCGCTGCTAAAATTCCTTTTTTTAAGAAAGCTTTTTTTTAAAAAAATCTTATAATAGACCTGTATATTAACAAACCTGTATAACATAATTTTTTATCAAAACTTATCATAATTATATACTTCAATTGACAAGCCTTTATTCAACATAGGCCTTATATACTTCAATTCACAATGTTACATAATTACATACTTCAATCACCATATATAGGCCTTATATTTCTTAATTATACACAAGACTTTATCAATTAACCATTCTAATATTCAACTTATGGTCGGCAACTTCTAAATTAATTAACCATTCTAATAACAACTTTTCATACACCATATAACCATTCTAATAACCATTCCACTTCCAAAATAAAATAACCATTCTATAAAACAACTTCCAAAACTATACAAAGTATATACAACAACTTCCAACTTCCATACCCTATATGATTCTCGGCTCAATAAGGTATTGACACCAATCCTCCTTAATTTCTTCCAATTGTACTCTGGAGTAAGTAACACACTTGAATTCATCAAAATACTACATAATATAACATAATATGCATGATTTAGTTAAAAGTAATTAATTATATCAAATATCCGATAAATATTAAAATAACTCCTAAGTTATAAATCCATACCATGATTGGAATCTCTATTTGATCCAAATGAAAGATTTCTTTCATTAACCTCAAAACGAAATAACCGCAATCTATACCATTTTTTTTTACGAGGACACTACACAGAGAAAAAAATAAGAATATATATCAGGATATATAGTCTAACTTGTTTTATCAAGTAGCGTCACTATTATAAGCAAAATTGTGAAAATATACCTCCACTCTGATCCATGTAATGTTGGTTGACTTACTCTTTGATACTTGGGCTCCTCTTTGTGATCGAAATATTTGTATAGCTCTAACATAATATAAACGAATATTTAGAACAATCTCACTTAAATAAATTAATAAACAAATACACACGAATATTTAGAACAATTTCACTTACGTATCAATCGTCGTCTTCATATCCGGGTATTTATCTACATCACCATCTAACAAATCCACATAATACACTATTTCTCTTATCGAATTTATCGCAACCAACAACCAGTGTCCACTGTAAAATAAAATAAAAAGTATCAATATAGTAATTTTATACACAACATCAAAAAACGAAATCTGATAATAAATGAAGTAAGAATGAAAATCTAACCCGTTGCCAGTATTATATGGTAAAAGATACAACTTTTCTGTATCTATGCTGGCCATAAATCTTTCGACTAAGTGAGATTGTACTAAAGTTGGATTCATCGCAATTAACAGTGCATTGATATAGTTGGCAGATAAGAAACCGAATCTTTCTGACAATTGATGCGGGCGTACCAATTTCTCATACAAGAACCTTAAATAAAAACATAATAAACATTAGATTATTCATTGAAATGAGTAAATAAATTGTTTAAACAATTAAAGAGAGTTAATCGGAATACCTGATGTATGTATGCATAACACCGATGCCTAATTCATAATGATTAAAAATCTTATCTAAATCCTCTGTAGAAATTGTTTCTGAATAAGAATAACCGAAAATACCTTCCTCCATAGGTATTTCACGAATACCACTGTCCGTTAAATTCGATGTTCCTACAAGTGTTTCAAGAGACGACCTAAATCGAGATACAATTGCTTTTTTTGTCCCGGTCCTTGCAAGAATCTTTTTTTGGTTGGACGTGTTGCCTAATTCTGGCTTCCTATTCTGACTTCCTGTTCTTTGCAACTCTTGGGCAAGAATCTAAAAATCATATAAGTTAGTAAAACATTTGAATATAGAATTAACACTTTTAATGTGTATATATTGAAAAATTTGTGCTAAATTAATTTCATAATAAGCATATATAGTATCATTAAACTCTGAACCACGCCTTTCTGACATATATTTTTCCTTATCCTTTTGTAACTCACGGACTTGAGCTCTTAATTATTCCATGGCTTCCATCACTTGTTTATTGCTAGAATTTTGGCTCTTTGGACGCTTATAACAGGATGATAGAGTGACCCCAAATCCCTTACCCCTCACACGACCGGAATACTCAGGAAGATTTAATACTCGACTAAGTATGCTCATGCAATCCTGGTCTTCACCTAGAGTTATGGACTGAGACAGAGTCTCCTGGAATTCATATGTATGAATGTCAAAAAATATTAGCTGGGATTAAAAAGCATAAATATTATATATATGTTAATAAGTGGGGTATAAAACGCATAATGTTATACTTACACATTGCTCAAAAACTTGTTGAACATTTTCAGTAACAACTCCATACTTTTTCACACGAGTAGCCTTCCACAAAACATGTTCCGGAACACATGTTTCTTCTCTTTTCTCTTCTTTTAACTACACATTAAGACAAATAATAAAATCAATTATAACACATGGGAAACAAGTTAATCAAAGCATTTATATATACTTACTATTTTTTGCAGTAAGCGTGCATATCCCAAACGCCCCTTCCTATATGGGTACGCGGGTTATGATGCTCTTTGGAGATTTACGCCACTCAACTCCTGGAATGCTTCGGTTCTTCTTTTGGCTACAAAAGTTTCCCATTCTTCAGGTGAAATCAAGTCCACATACTTCATCGGACGTTCTGCTTCAATAAACTTTTCTGCGGCATCCTTAAGATACTTGTTTGATAGAAATGCTCGAAACCCTCTGAGTCTTTTTCCGGCGAATTGAATACAATACTTCTTTTGGTCATCATTAATATTAAAAGACCTCTAAAAAAACAAATAGCATAATTAGTAATTTAAAGACATAATTGGCAACAAAAACAAATAACATCACATATGCTACATGTATCTCACTCCATATCTTTTCTTTTGCGGGTTTCAACGATGGATTTCTCCAATTATCACAAGTAATTGGAATATGCGAACGAACAAGTGTACCAATGTAACTTGTCAAAATTTCTCCGTTAGGCACAATAAGTTAGTTCGTATCATTCCAATGAACGTCATATTTAATTCCTTTATCTCTAGCACGAATGATGTTCTTCATAATAGTTACTCCTCGTGTAATATCTCTTTCCGCTTCTTGAATTGTTCCATGTCCATCATTTTTTGAAGTATCATGTGAATTTTTCTCGTTACTAGCCATTTCACCTGTAATAAATAAAAACATCAATATAAAATGACACAATTATATTAAAAAACTTATAAAGCTAAACAAAATTATAGGGCTTGATATTTCGAAAAGAAGAATATAAAAACTTATAATATTCTAAAAATTATTAAAAAAAAACTTTTATAAAGTTAAACAAACAGACACTATTACTAAATTGAAATGTTTATTTAAATTCTCTAAAGTTTTCTAAAAGTATTCTTCATCACGATGTAAGGGCTCCTCGTTTTAAATGGACTTTGTACTATGAAGAGCAATAAACAAATTCTCTCATTTAAATTGTTAGACTAATAATTCTTCCATTTCTTTTTCTCATTCCATTTACTCAATGCCATTTCATACCCCCAAACATGCAAATAGAACTTCAAGAAAAAGGAGGGATTAAGTTCAAAGTCACTTTAGACACAATTATAAACAATGAACCTGATATGCTCTCGGTTTCAACATTAATCTTAATGGAATGAATTAAATGGTAATCTTTCTTAATTGTAAAGCACGGATTGTAGCAGCATCAAAACACTAACTATCAATAACTTATAAATTCACAAAGTTGTGAGTGAAGTCGATACAGATACGCAAACGGATAGGCAATCAACAATTGAAATCAAACAAACCAATATTTACAATATCCAACACGATGTTCACAATAGCAGTAAGCAAATCGACAAAGACGCAATGAACAACTTAAGCAAACCACCATGAGAGGAAAATGAAATTCTAAAAAATGAAATGATAAAAAATTAAAACCTTACTCACTGTTTCAGAAGGCTTTTCTTCTCCACCTTGTTCAAAACGGCGGCGGAGGGAGTAACGGTGGAGGGAGCAGAGAGAGAGATGGAGTTTTGTCACAGTAACGGCGGAGAGAGCAGAGAGAGATGGCGCTTTGTCACAGTACGGTGGAGGGAGTTACGAAGGAGGGAGCAGAGAGAGAGAGAGAGAGAGAGGAAGCTTCGTCAAAAGCGAGTTTACGAGAGGGAGGGAGTTCACGAGCGAGAAGAGTTTGAAATACTTAGGGTTTTTGAGGAAAATCTATTTTATTTTTTTAACTAAAAGACTTGTAGCAGCGCTTTTGCCTTTTGCAGCGCTTCCTGTTTTAAAAGCGCTGGCTAATGTGTGGTGTACGAATGGCCTTTAAAAGCACTTTTATAAAGCGCAGGCTAAATGTTATCCTATAGCAGCGCTTTTTGAAAGCGCTTTGTAATGGTATCCTATAGCAGCGCTTTCCTCAAAGCGCTATCTAAAGTGTACCCTACATCTGGCCTATAGCAGCGCTTTTCTAAAGCGCTTTCTAAAGTCCCCCTTTAGCAGCGCTTTATTTCAGCGTTATTTATTTTTTGTTTTTTTTAAACTTATAGCAGCGCTTTTGGAAAAAAGCGATGTCTATGTAGTGCTGCCAAAACTCATTTATGGCGTAGTGACACCAAGTATAAAATAGGAATAAGTATAGCACCATTTTTTAGCAGTTATGAATAATTATAGTTATTGTTTTAACAAGTATTTAATAGAGATTTTGTTACTGTGTTATACAAGTGTTTAATGGAGATTTTATTTCTTTGTAAAATGTTTAGGGTCCTGGAGGAGTAGAGAAGACAGCAGCAGCTCCTGCTGCTGTTCCACCAGTTGAAGCAGCAAAGCAAACCCAGTGAGTGACATAATTTATGCCTGACGTGTATCTACGGTTGTAATATGCATAACTACTTTTTTCTGCACCATAATGGGCAACGTGTCAAGAAGTATAGAGGAATGGGTTCCCTTGAAGCTATGACTCAAGGCAGTGATTAAAGGTACCTTGGTGATACAGCAAAGCTTAAAATTCCCTAGGGGATTGTTGGAGTTGTTAAAGATAAGGGTTCTATGTTAAAGTTCATTCCATACACTGCACAAGCAGTAAGGCAAGGGTTTCAGGATATTGGTGCCAACTCTCTGCAGTCTGCACATGACCTTCTAAGATCCAGGGTGTTAAGGCTAGAGGTACGTTTGACTAAGTCAACTTGTTATTTATTTATTGCTCCGATTATTAGCTTTAGTAGTCAATGTAGATGCTTCATTTACACAATCAAAATAATTAATGTTGTTTGTTAACTGACTGCCAATCTTCTATTGAACTAACATACATAGTTTTTTTCATTAGCTTTTGTTTCCATTGTGATACTTATGGAAATGGTAGGAAACTAGTAATAGGATTAGGTAACTCTAGAATTAAAAAATCTTTGTATTGTAGTGCCTGGTAGATGAAATTCCATTTCTGCTGTACTGTCTTGTAGCAGGATTTTTCTGTTTGCTGTTCTGTCATGTTTGGGGTATAGGATATGGCCATCTCTGATATGAGTTGGATGTGGTATCTCTTGCATAAGTTTTGTAACATTTTGGCATGTCTTATGCCCTTTCAACTACCACAAGGTATTGAAACTCCATTAGTTTATCAGAATAATACTTGATCTGCTTTTGTCGAGGTTCGTACCGGAGCAGCACAGATTGAAGAAGGAATTCATGGGCTGGCTTCTTATGAAAAGAAATAATTTTGAAGTTTGAAACCATCATAAATGACAAGCTCGGTAGAAGCTGTTGTTGCAATTAGTATTAAAGAAGGATGCACTTTTGATTCAGCTCATATTAGTATTAAAGAAGGTTTCGACAAAGCAGTATCCGCGGCATCTGAAGCAGTTCAGAAGATGGTTAAAAATCAATAAACAATGTCATGTTTATTTTCTGATAAATTTTGATTTTGATTGTAATGTCTTTGTGGATATTGATTTTGGTTCAGTTTTACTTCATTCTTTATTGTGGATATTGATAATTTTTTTGTTTAATAAAATTATAAATTTTCATTGTATTTTGTATTGATTGAATTAAATATTGTTATGTAGCAATTTTTATATTTTTTTTAAAATAAATTGAATTACGGCGGTTCTAAACCGTCATTATTTTAAATGAAATATATAATATATAATTATGGCGGTTAAAACAGTCGTTATTTACGAAGAAATATATATTATATAATTATGGCGGTTACAACCGTTGTAATAATATATTGGAGACGGTTTGAAACACCGTCGTGGAAAGTTACGACAGTTGGAGCGACAGTTTTACTAACCGTCGTAAAACAGTCTCGCGACAATGTTTCTACGACATAAGAAAAACCATTGTGACTTGCAATTTGCATCGGTTGTAACCTCCGTAACCTTCCATAATTAACCGTCGTAATTTTCCAATTTTCTTGTAGTGATATCGTATATTGCAGAAGGCTTTTAATGGATAGCAAAAGTTTGATATTGCTCTAAAACCCTTAACTGGGAAGGAAGTTTATAAAAGACAACAATACATTAATGCTGTCTTTGAAAAGAAACAAAAAAGGGCTTGTGGATAAAAATATTTACAAAAAGAGGTCGGTGTTATTTGATCTTTCATATTGGTCTAGTCTCGATGTAAGACATTGTCTTGATGTGATACGTGTGGAGAAAAATGTTTGTGATACTAAGAAATCCCCTGAAGATATGGTTGTGATGGGTATACGAAATGAGTTAGCCGCAAAAGAAATACGAAATAGAACATATTTACCCCTAGCTTGTCACACTCTTTCTAAAAAAGAAAAAAATGATTTTGTGATTGTTTATAGGCTATCAAAGTTCCCCAACGATTTTCATCAAATGTGAATAAACGTGTGTCAAAGAACGATCACAAATTAGTTGTCTTAAAATCTTATGATTGTCATGTCTTGATGCAACAACTTATATTAGTGGCTATGTGTGGCATTTTACCAAGAAATGTAAGTGTAACTTTAACTAGATTGTGCTTATTCTTCAATGTTATATTTAGTTAAGTCATTGATCCTAGATATTTAGACGAGTTGGAACATGAGACTGCAATTATCTTGTGTCAATTAGAGATATTTTTTCCATCCATCATTCTTTGACATTATGGTCCACTTAGTTATTCATCTAGTAAGAGAGATTAGAATTTGTGGTGCGGTTTATTTACAGTGGATGTATCTGGTAAAGCGATACATGAAGATCTTTAAAGGGTATACAAGGAATCATCAACGTCTGAAGGCTTTGATCATTGAATGGTACTTCACAGAAGAAACTATTCATACCCCAAATTTTGACCACTAAGATTTCCCATCATTATGCAAATCATTAACACAATATGGAGGAACCATCATGCCTCACCCATCTCCTCAAGAGAGGGTTGAGCATTCACTACAAGCAAGAGTTAGAGTTTTTAGCCCTCTCAGAGCCCTTAGACAAAGGATCAATCAAGGAATGACATGATCTTTAACTTTTCTAACCTCTCAAACACCAATAAAGGATCAAGAGGACTCCCATATTAAGAATCAAGCACAAGGTTGCAACATTCCAAGTGGATTAAGCCTCAAGATCGCCAGTGTCACCAAATTAGGGTTTTGGTCGACTGAGGCCTCCAGATGAAAATTTTCCTCTGGGAAAGAGCCAATGCTTCAAAGCACAACCCAAGATACTCCAAGGGACCTCATGGACCCAATCATCAAGTCAATTTAACCTCAGGGGAAGCATTCATCAAAAATCAGGAATTAGGGTTTCTTGACCTAATTCACCCATAAGTTGACTTTTGGGACAAAACATGAGCCAAGACCTCAAGACATGATTTGAGGGTCTCCATTACACTACATTGATCCATTTGCAACAATGGATTGATCAAAGAAGCATGATCTACAAGTTTCAATTTCATCAGGACCACAATTAGGGTTTCGAGGGAAAAAATCAATTGTACCTTTGACTTTTGACCAAGAAATGTTCCCAAACCTTGGGACATGATTCAATACACCCTATAACACCTATGAAATATGTCCATTAGGTTTGATTTAGGTCAAGGACTTGATTTCACGAAGTATTGCACAGTTTGGATTTCATCCGATAAAAAGTCAACTGTGCACAAAATCAAGTTTGACTTTTTGGAATTTTTCACAATTATGGTTCCTTGACCCTAAAACAATGTTAATATATGATTTTAATCATCATTCATCAAGGAAAATCAAGAAAAGTGAGGTTTCTTGCAAAAGGGGTAACCATAAAAAACTTAGAATGTTATAAGTTATGGAACAAAGTGGCTAGGGTACCAACTTCCAAGGACCATAACTTGAGATCCAAGCAACCATTTAGGATGGTCCAAAGCTGGAGCTGTAGCTCTCATTACACTCTACAAAAGCTTCAACTACAACTCGTTCCAATTCCTCATGGATTTTTAGTTATAGAGTGATCAAAATGGCAAAAAACATGAAAATAACACTTTTCCAACACTTAGTGAAAATCTGCCTAAGTTGGCAGTCTTGAACATCAATGTTTATGATGATTTTTCAATTGGATCCAAATAGTTTCAAGACAAAATATGATCACACATGTCTTGTATCATATGAGGGCTTTCCAATGAGCCCAAAAACATGAGAAAACTCCACCTAAGCTAGAGGTTATGACAACTGCAACATGCCTTGCTGCAAACTGTTTTGGCAAGGCAGATTTGTGCATAAGGGCTCGATTTGATCAAATTGCGCAATAACAAGCATGGTTATCCATCTGCACACCTCAAGGGGGAACAACCAAGGGACAAGCACTTATCTACCAGCCTCCCAAGTCCATGGAGCTATGTTTAGGCGTGACACTCCTAAATTCAAAGATGCTTCAAATATTCAATTTTGTTTCAAAGCATTTAACTGATGCATAGAGGTGGCATTCATCAAGACAATGTTATCCAAGTTCTGTCAAGACTTATCCTTGAACTAAAGAACCTTAGGGATGTTCTCTAACCTCAAGTCAATGGCTAGAGGAGACTTCAGATTCCATTTGATCACAATTGGCCACAGACCTGTACTAGTTGCCATTCACTATTGATGCTAAAACAAACTTGACACACTATAAATAGACCTCATTTGTGATCAGTTTGAGTACACCAAAGCACCCAAACTGATGCTTTCCTCAAAATCACCTCTTTCACTCCAATTTTGCCTTCTAACTTAAGTCACTATCGGGTTTTGAGTTTAAGAGCAATTCCAACCAAACCAATCATACACACACCTCACATATAACATATAGAAGTAATCCAAACCCTCACATAACATCTGGAACACCAATTTCACAAAATCACCAGCCATCTGCACAAGCTTTTTACAGATTTACAGTTGAGGTGCCAAATCAAGTTCCAACTCAATTCAATCCACTCCAAGCATTCAAACACACTCCATAGCACCTAAGGAAGCTGTTAAGATCATCACAACTCATATGTAACACCTGAAACTCAAAAATCAAATTGCTCTTGCTGCCACGACATTTAAGTAAGCCTAAACTTGGTCATCTCATGATTCATGCATATTTCCTCGCACAATAATTTTGCCATATGTTCATTATTATGTATGGAGTGTTTCCTCTCAATTGATTGCTTTGTATGAGTCATGTATGAAATTTCTTAGCCTTCATGCATAAATTAGGGTTCTTGAGGTTTTTCTTTGATTTCTCATTCCATACTTAAAATAAATGAAATTAAAGACCATAGACATGATCATGAGCTGAAAACGAGCAGATTGATTTGTGGATTGTGTGATTTCATCAAGTCTTCAGTGAGATTGATGAGAAAATGCAAATTAGACAAAAATAGGGCACGCGGGCAAGAACAAGGTGTTCTTGGCTCCCTTTTTCAAATTTTTGAATTTTTGAATTTTTATTATTTTATTTAATTGATTCAAAAATTAATTTCTCTCTGAATTTTAATGCTTTTGAGTTGATTCTTTTTTTCAAAATTCACAAAAATGTTAAAATATTTTATTTTACAAAAATTTCCCAAAAATATTATTGATTTCATATATTTTATATTTTTGCAAACAATTAATTTTTATTTGTTTTTTAACATTTTAAAAATTTTCTTTCTCTTGATTTTCCAAACTTATAAGGTTTTCAATCATTTTGTGGATAAAAAAATGATTTTTGAAACATTGACCCAAAATCACAACTCTTTTCTCACATGTTTTCAATGATTTTTATTAATTTTTAATCAAAATTAATTCCATTTTAAAAAATTAGGGTTTTAATTGATTTCACCCTCATCAATCTTTTTTAAAATCTCTTTGGGCCTCTTGATAGAGTGTAAGTCCCACCTCTTTATAAATAAAATAATTTGGGCCTCAGTGTATTGTATAAGTCCCGATACAGTTTCAGAAATTTCGGCGTGATCGTCGTTTTCAAACTATTTTTAACAGGGCCTCCCCTCGTGTTGTAAGTCCCATCTTTCCTTTTCAAAATATTTTTGGGCCTCTCCTAAAGTTGTAAGATCCATCCCTTTGTACAGTAAATTTTTTTGGGCCTTAGTCATTGTATAAGACCCGATACGTTATTCAAAACAACGGTGTGATCACTGTTAAACCCTGAAACCCTGGGCCTCTCCTTGAGTATAAGCCCCAACAATCTTTTTAAAAACAACTTCCCTTTTGATTTAGATTCAAATATATATGTTGTTATCAAAACTTTCTTTAATTTCTTTGAACAACTAACAATACAGCACAGAAGCTTGCTCGCCTGATAGTTTTAAACAGCTTTCATTTATTCGCTTTCATATATATATAACTGTATTGTGGGACGCTGCGCACGGTAAGTCTTCTTTCATATCCTTTTAAATACTTGTCATATATCAACTGTATATATGCTAGTATAGCTATTTAGAGTTTTCCCCGACAACTAGGTCTAGAACTAGGTAAAGTCAGTTGGTCACACTTAAAATACAATCAAAACTAGATCGCCATAGGATTTCCAAATACAGTCTTGCCTTCTCTTGGGCTTAAATAATATGGAACAAAGGGAAAGGCAGTATTCTTCGTGAACCTTTTCTCACGCTGTCACAATTAGAGATTGTCAAAGAAATTCTACTCCCCATAGTTGATCTATTCTCGGTGAATAGCATCTCTTAAGTTTCTTCAAACCTCAGAACTTTCACTAAATTATCTATTCTCGGTGAATAGCATTTTTTTTACTTTTCATGGTTTGGAACCCACAGACTTCCTAAAATCATCCCCGCCTCCTCTTGGGCTTTGTACAAGGACCCTTCGGCTTCTTAGAAGTTCCCATGCCTTCTCTTGGGCTTAATACAAGGATCCTGAAGACCTCTTAAAATTTTAAGACAGGACGTAGTCATTCTTTGCTAAAGCAGTCTTTCCAGTGTCAAATCCTAGACCAATTAAGGGTTGACTCTTATCCCTTAAAACACCTGCCTCCTCTTGGGCATCATACAAAATATAAAACTCTTCCACACCAGTAGACTCGGACAATCTGAATCTTCTTGAGTCTCAAAGACATTCTCAAGTTCCTTACAAACATAGGAGAAACCCCGATTACTCTGGATAAATCTCCAGCAGAGCTAAAACCCAGTCTCTCTCCTAAAAATCCCAAATCAGAACCTCAAGGCATCTGATATCTCAACTCTTCTGGAACCCTCAACAAGAGTTGATTCCCCACTTAGACCTGCCTAGGGATCTCAATAATCCCCAGCACAAAGATAGCCTCCTCTTAGGCTTTGTATAATGACCTTTCCTCAGCATAGTTAGCCTCCTCTTGGGCTTCGTACAATGATTCTCCCCAGCGGAGCTAACCTTTTCAGACTCTCTTGTTGAGTCAATCACTGTTCAGACTCTCTTGTTGAGTCAATCAAACTTTTCAGACTCTCTTGTTGGGTCAATCACTGTCCAGACTCTCTTATTGAGTCAATCACTTATCAGACTCTCTTGTTGAGTCAATCACATTTCATTACTCTCTTGTTGAGTCAACCATTTTAGCCTCAATCCTGGGCTTTGTACAGGACATATAAAAATATTCTCTTATTGAGTCAACCATTTTCCAGCCTTATCTTAGGCTTGGTATAAAGATTTCCCCTAGCAGGAGCTAGCCTCCTCTCATGTTGTGTAGAATAATTTCTCCAGCTTATTCAGCCACAATCCTGGTCTTTGTACAGGACAGATAAAGGCACTCTCTTGTTGAGTTAAACCCTTTTAGCCTCAATCTTGGGCTTTGTACAAGACATAAATCTTCATCTCTTAAATTGGGGATAGATATCTTCCCCAGCCGAGTCATTTCCTCCCAGCCTTCTTTTAGGCTTTAAGAAATGATTTCCCAAGCAGAGTCAAACTCATTTCAGCCTCAATCTTGGGTTTGTACAAGACACATAAAATATCCTCACAAGAGTCAGGTAAATTTACCATTTCAGCCTCAATCTTGGACTTTATACGAGACACAGACAAACCTCCCCGACGGAGTCAAAATCCCTTTTTAGCCTCAATCTTGGGCTTTGTACAAGACAGATAAAACCTCTCACCAATAGAGTCAGTCTCCTTTTTAGCCTCAATCTTGGGATTTGTACAAGACACATACAAATATTCCTCAGTAGAGTCAAAACCCTTTTTAGCCTCAACCTTGGGCTTTATACAAAACAGATAGAACATTTTCCCCGGAAAAGTCAAACTTCTAGCCTCCTCTTAGGCTTTGTATAATGATATCCCCAAAGAGTCAGTCTCTTTTTTCCTCAATCTCGGGCCTCGTACAAGACACATAAACACTTTCTTGTTGAGTCAGTCATTTCTAGCCTCCTCTTAGGCTTTGTATAAGGACTTCCCTAGTGGAGTCAGTCAAACCTTTAGCTTCAATATTGGGCTTTGAACAAGACACAAATACCCCTTTAGCTTCAATCGTGGGCTTTGAACAAGACATCAAAATATCTTTTCCTCCCTTATAATAGGAGGAACTACGATTGCTCTGATTTCCCTGTTTCATTTAAACGAGAATACGTAGGCATAAGATTGCGAAATCTTAGCTAGCATACCAAACAAAAACTTTAGGTCCACCACCTTCATACGAACCAAACTTAGGTCCAGTACCTTACCAAAAACATCGGGAAAACACGAATATCAGCAAAAACTCACTCACTCACTCATATTTCCCAAGAAACTTTCCCAACCCATTAACGGATAAACACCATCAAGTACAAAGCAAAACCTAAAGCTAACATCCTGTGGATAACCACGTATAGGATGGGTAATTGACAACTCCCCATTGTATAACCAGACCCCGGACCCTCCAATCTCTTTAAAGCGTTTGTTCAGTTAGACATTCGCGTGCAAGGTTAGTTTTAGATAGCTTCCCTTTCCCTTTCAGGTTCATGGGATAAATAAGAAATCAAAAAGTAGCACCCCTCCTACCATTGCGGTGAGGAAAACCCAGCGATAAAGTGGTCGCGTCAACGACAAAAATCGCTCGCTACAAGTCAGAAGCGAACTCTATAGAAATTCTCGATGCTCGTCATGATGGTAGCACTACTACAAAATGCGCATACAAAAATGCCAGGTTTACAACAGCTAGCCTATACACCGTTGTAATAGATACGCTCATTTTTTTAGTCTCATTAGAAGACTTTTAATGACGGTTAATATTCCAACCGTGGTGAAATGTGAGGCCTTTCACCATGGGTATTTAAAAAACCGTCATTATAGGTAGCGTCTGGTCATGGGTTCAATTCCCAGCACCAACATTTATGGTTTTTTACATATTTTTTCAAAATTTCCACAACCTTTCACCACAGGTATTTGCAAAACCGTTATTATAGCCTATAGTTTAGTTTTAGGTCTTGTTCTTCAAAAAATAGGTTTTAGGGAAAATCATATCCTTTTTGAGATCTGTTTCATGCACTTGAAGCAGAAAAATAGTGCGGTCATTAGTCCCGTACTCTATAAGAGTTATGGGATTTCACCCTCAAAACCCCAAATTCATCTTTTTTATATTTTAAATGATTTTTTTACTGTTTTCATAGTCTCAAAAAATTCCAAATAAATTCTCAAAATTCTCATTTTACCTAATTAGATTAAATTTCGTGGTTTTAGATTTTTCTAAATTTACTTTAATCATGTTACTTCTTTCCTATTTTTTCAAAATGCTGACAGACCTTTCACCACGGGTATTTAAACCAACCATCATTATAGGTAGCGTTTTTTTTTAGTTTTTTTTTCAAAATGCTGACAGACCTTTCACCACGGGTAATTTAAAACAACCGTCATTATAGATAGTGTCTTGTCATGGGTTCAAGTCCCAGCACCAGTATTTTTGGTTTTCTACTTATTTTTTCAAGTCTCATTACTAAAATTAAAGGTGGCGCGCATGTTGAGTTTATTCATTATCCTTAAACAAATCTTAGTCGTCCATTTAGTGATTATCAACGGCCAAGACACTACTATTAGTGATCCGCGTGAAACCTAAAACTTAGACGAAGCATAGACTACATCTTCTACTTCCAAACATCATCTTTCATTTACCATACCATATTTCTCCACTAAACAAAATTTCAGAACTCGAGTTTGCAATGTTAGTTGTTGGTGTTATTTTTTAATTATTGTTGTTCTTGTTGTTCTTTTTCATTATTGTTGTTCTTGTTGTTCTTTTTTATTAATGTTGTTCTTGTTGTTATTATTGTTATTATTATTATTGTTGTTCTTGTTCTTGCTGTTGTTCTTCTTCTTCTTCTTCTTATTGTTGTTGTTGTTGCTATTGATGTTCTTGTTGTTGTTGCTGTTGCTGTTGTTGTTGTTATTCTTATTGTATTGTTATGTTCTCGTTGTTCTTGTTCTTGCTGTTGTTCTTGTTCTAATGCTGCAATTTTTTTATTTTATTAAGAGACATACAATAATGGGTATTTAAAATAACCGTCATTATAGGTGGTATACAACAACAGTTCTTTAAAATAACTGTCATTATAGGTAGTATACAACAACGGTTCTTTAAAATAACCGTCATTATAGGTAGTTCTAATGCTGCATTTATTTTATTTTATTAAAAGACATACAACAACGGGTATTTAAGATAACTATCATTACAGGTAGCACGCTTTCCAATTTATTACAATGCTTATTGGGCCGTGATTGTAAGTATCATATACACAACGATACTCTACATAACAATGCATGCGCTCGTGTCATTATATATCTTTCCCAACCGTTGTTAAATGGATTTTCCGTAGTGGTGTAGAGGTACTCAAGGTTTAAATGTTAAGACTTTTGGCTGAGATGTAGTTCTTCAAGCACATTTATATATATTGAATAACATGGATGAAGTTCAACCTTACTTGAACTTTCACAAAAGTATAATAAAGGAAAAATTCATCTGGGTGAATGGAAGATGGTAGTTGACAGAGCTTAATTAAACTTTGATAACAAAATTTTCATAACTTGGTTTAATCAAAGTGTTTCTAAATAGAGTAGTGCATCAGAGACAATTAAATGATTGTCATGTATGCCTAAGTTTAATGTAACCACTTGGAGCGCAAACGACATTACTAAATTTTATATATATTTCAATATTAGAAAACAAGGCATAAATTGTATTCTTCTTCTGAAATAGTAATGACAAGGCAGTATCGTTTTAAACATGACATTGGTGGTGTCGCTACTAGAAAAATAGTCGACCGAGGGCAAAAAGAGGAAGAAACAGAGAGTCGTCATCGAACATTATTTATCCCATGAGGGGAAGGGAAAACATTGAGAAAACCCCAAGAAGGAAGGATAAGATGGTCACGCAACCAAATTATGGGTTCGGAAGCCGGTTATGCGGAGGGAAGGTATTAGAACCCCCCCACATCCATCGTACTCGATGGGAACCATTCGATTGTCTATGTGTAAGGATGTTTGCTAAAGGATTGCTTTCTAAGAGGTTCTAAAAGGGGAAAAACAAGAGGGGTTGAAAACCAAAGAAAGTGAAAGAAAATAAAAGAAAAGGTGGGGAGAAGAAAAGGGGACTCGATAGGACTTCGCGGTCCTATGCCTACGTATTCCCTAATGGGAAAGTCAGAGTCCACGTAGTTCTAAGAACTACGGGAGATGGATAGAAGGTGGCTCGCCAAGATCATCGCAATCTTGTGCCTACGTATCTTAAATTTGGACGAGAATAAAGAATCAGAGCAGTCGTAGTTCGACCTACGGTTTGTTGGTGTTTTTTATTGAGGCTATTATCTTGCGGGTTCTAGCAGATAGGTGTTTTGCAGCTCGCTCGTCGAGTTCTATGCGTTACCTGTTGCGGTAGAACGGACATAACATGTCCTTTATGAAAGGGATGAAGTTTCACCATCAAGGCAAGATGTCTCATTTGATTTGTGAAGGCTGGTTTTAAGGGTGAAATAAGTCCTCGGATAGGAACCCCTTCGGGTAGTACCCAATTCTTTATCTCAAAAGATTTATTTTGAAAATGGTGTGGCGAATACGGTTATGTCTTTGTATTGAAAGACGAGTATCGAGACCACACACTCTAAAGTGAGCATCCTAATACTCGAAGAGGAAGATTTCTTCACCCAATCCTCTCTCTTTAGTTCAATACAAAGAGAACCTTATTCTCTTATTAAGGAAGTGTTTTAATTTAGATGGTAAGTACTTCATGACAGTGAACCCTAAAGGTAATGTCAAGCAATCAAGATAGGAGAAGGCCTTCGCCTAACCACTCCACGACCATCTAAGTTTATTAAGAAAAGGTTTGAAAATGCACTTGGTACAAGACCAAGGTTTTTAGACACAAGGAGATGAAATAAAGAGAGAAAAAGGTTTTTGAAAGAATGACTGGTGAATATAGTCACGTCCTCGTATTGAAAGACGAGTATCGAGACCACACACTCTAGAGTGAGCATCCTAATACTCGAAGAGGAAGAGGTCTTCACCCAATCCTCTCTCTTTAGTTCAATACAAAGAGAACTTTATTCTCTTATTTAAAGAAGTGTTTTGAATTTAGATGGTAAGTGCTTTACGACAGTGATTCCTAAAGGTAATGTCAAGCACTTGGGATAGGAAAAGACATTCGCCTAACCACTCCACGACCATCTATATTTATTAAGAAAAAGAAGTTTTGAAAATGAGCATTTGGTACTAGACCAAGGTTTTTGACTTTAGAAGAGAATGAAAATGAGGAATAAAATAGAAACCGAAATGCATTCGAAATGGTCTCGTCTTAATTAAGATTTAATCGAGAAATTGATAATCTAAGATATTTGACTTTCATTAACCAATAAAAAAAAGAAAATGGTCTCATATTGATCAAGATTTTGAATCGATTGAAAGAAATCAACTAATAATGATTTTTGTTATATCATTGGCCAAAAAAGAGAATAAAAAATAACAAGAATGTTAACGGAAAAAATGATGGATCAAAAAATTTATTAGAAACCAAATCTACCAACAAAACAAATATAAAACTCTAAAAAAAAGAAAAACAAGAAAATAAAAAGAAATTAAGAAAAATTGTAATTAAAATAATAAAAAAGAATTAAGAAAAATGAAAAAGGAGGTACATAGTATGAAATGAGAGTGTATGAAGTCAAATTCAATGGGCTGAGCCCAATCGAATAAACATGACAAATTTGGTAAAAAGAAAAAATAAATAAAAACATGAAAATAAAATAAATAATAAAAAAAAACAGACCAAAAAATTGGGTCACGACAAACAAATCTTCTCACTCTCCACTTCTATTGTTTCAGATTCGGTTCCATGGATCTTTCTCAGATCTCAGCTCTTCCTTTCCTCGCGCGTCACCCTCTCTCACGTTGGGTTCAATTGCTCATCGTCAGAAGTGGTGAATTTTCAGTGAGTCCGTCCGTACATCTCATGGTGGTCGGAATGAAACAAGGTCGCCGGCGGAGACGCAGCTAGGAACATCCTCGTGGCAGCGGCGTTGGATTCGCGTTGGGGAGAGCTTTACGGTTTGTATTTTATGTGATTTACTCAATCACTTTTCATCTCCTACTATTTCTCTGTGTTTGATTTCAGAGTTCGTTGAGGGTTTTGACGGTTCGTTATTCACTCGGTGGTGGTGGTAGCAAAGTGGTTGTTGGTGATTCAATGGTGTTAAGGGCGGATTGAAGAAGTTGTCATAGTGGTTGGTCGGAGGGAGTTTATGAAGGTTAGAGGTTTAAAAGAATTTATCAGTGATTATGTTTGGTTTCGGGTTTATGGTTGTTGAAGCATATAAATAAGCTGAAGAAAGAAGTAGATTTTTAAGGGTGTGTGTGTTTATCACGAGGTATTATGTGAAGGAGTGGCAAATTGTGGTTGATTGTGGTTTGGCAGAAGCTCACGGCTCACATGGTGGAGATGTTGTAGAAAGTTACGATACCGAAGTCTAAAACGTCAGTGCCGGAAATGGTAAATGATTCTTGTAATGTCCTGTATAATATATACCTAGAATAATACAATACAAGCATTTTATTTGGTACTGACACCATCATAAGTGCCTAATGGCATAATTCACATACTTGACCATTTCTAAAAACATAATACAATCTATGGCACAAGACATGGAAACTAGCCAAAAATAAAAATCTAAGAATAATATACAATATCCTCAATTGTATACAACAAAATAATACACACCTGAAATAAAGCAACTAAGCTTCTCTTGAAACATCCAGGCATCGCTCCACTTGTAAATCAAACCTGCAAACCACACCTGAAATAAAGCAACTATAGTGGGGTGAGATACATCAAATCTCAGTGAGTTCCCTATCTTATAGATTCTCTCGCCTTTACAAGGTTCTATCCAAATCCTAACTCAAGTCAAGGGGAAGGGAAATGACCTTGAGTTCTCAATCTCACACTATATGGAAACATGTCATGAGTCTGTTAACTCATAAATTCACACGAAAGGAAACACGCCTTGAGCCTGTTAACTCAAGAATCCTTACGAATGGAAATATGCCCTGAGCCTGATAACTCAAGAATCTCACTAATCGATAACCTGTACCAAGGCATCCCCTTTTCCCGTCCGCTTCTATGTCTAGAAGTCGACCCGAGTCATGGATCCTTGTAGTTACTTGGCATACGAAATGGATTCGCGATCATCGGCCAGTTAACTGTGAACCGTCACTTCTCATGGCCTGTTAACCATCACAAGTCTCTTTACCATATAGGCTTCATTCGTACTACACGCGAGAATCAAACCTGCCAAGTAATTATGCATATGTTTCAGAGGAGGAGCTCGAGTCTCATGAAACTACAGCTCAAGATAAATGGTTACGATTACGTGATAATATACACAACGTGATTGTTTTCGACAATCACAAGGCCACATTCGCCTTAAGGCCTCTTTTGTCTTTTACAAAACCACAAAGGTTTACACACATATTCCATACTAGTGTTTCACTCATTTCTAGACCATTACTCATCACGGATGCACCTTTCTACAACACATGCCCGAGCATCGCCATCTAGAGTTTTCTATCAATTTTTAGTCACAACCTAGAATCATATCATTAGGTTTGGGGTAAAGTTTTCTCACTCTTCCCAATTCATATTTTAAGCATGCATATTCTCTCTCATCATACTGTACAACAATTAGTTAGACATGGTATAACACAATTTGCATAAGTAAAACATTTATAACCACGTATCACATAAACATCATTTTCGGACTCCCTCCGATTTATTTAATCGGGTATCAAAATCAAAACTTTTGATTTTTATAGCGTAGGATATTTCCATAGCTTTCCAACGACTATTACCATGCCGCGATCGGAGTTACGATCTAAAAGATACGGATCTTCAAACATTTCACACAAATTCCATTTTTTAACATTTATGCATTTTTGTAAACATTACATTTCTATATTTTTCTTATCAATCCATGGCATATAACCTTCTTTCTACCTCACCATCACAAAGAGCATTGAAATAGTTTTCCAACGCTTCCGACCGTGCGTCAATCCGAGTTACGGATCGAAAGTTATGGATTTTTAAAGTATTTTTCCAAAAAGTTACAGTGTTAATCGGTTAACAAATTTGGTTAACCAGTTAACCAGTCTAAATTTCACGTAAAACACCCTTTTTCACATGTTAATCGATTAACCCTGTTCCAGAAGCATAAAAACATGTTTTTCTTGATACAAAACCCATTCAAACTCATTCAAAACATGTCCCACCACAACAATAAGTATTATCAATTATTTCTACACGTGACCCGACTATACTACGCAGTTTATATCGCATTTCATCCGTTAGATTTCATTGATTTGTCCGTTTAATCATTTTCTCTCAAAATTAACCTAAGTTCAAATCCTATATTTATAGAACTTAGAGTCTCTAACTAGAACCTACCTGGTAATCGAAGAGGAGATTGAAGAAGATGAGATGATGAATCCAAACTTCTCCTTCTTCTTCCAATCTTTTCTCTTCTCCTTTCTCTCCTTTCCTCTTGCTTTCTCTTTTCCTTCTTTCTTCTTCTTCTTACTATCTTTTTCTTTTCTAACAAATATATATATATATATATATATATATATATATATATATATGTATATATATATACATATATATATATATATATAATACCAATATTATATAATATAATCCAACAGGGTAAAATATCTCCAATTGATATTTTGTCGTCTCAACCAATTGATCAGTTATTAAAGTTACCTTAAAATCTTTTCTTGAACTAAAATAATTGATCTGTCTCTTTCATAAAATAATTGATCTCTTTAGAGTTCTCTAGTTGCTCTATTGATCCCAATTAACAATACTTAAAATAATTAGAGAATTCCATTAATTCCAGTAATCAAAGATGGAGCACATAGGCACTCATCCGATCTCATCTGATATCTAATTGAGCATTTAAATAAAATTGGGGTATTACAATTCTTGTTGAACTGCTTTCATGGTTGTGAATTTATTGGTATGTGTTGGTTGTGTGGAAAAGAAAAAGATTTCACGTGTTGTTCTTCTGCAGTCTATTTGTGACAGGTTTATGGAGGAAGTGGAAAACAAAGGTGTTTTGGTTACTGCAATATGAAAATGATGAATAAGGAACTTGTCTTGTGTTCTCTATTGAACTGAGGGAGAGAGATCAATGTGAAGAAAGTTAGCTTTGTCCCCCTTCTATCGTTCTCCCCTTCTCTTTTTAACTCTGTTTATATTCCCTTTTTGAAACCATTAAGCTTGTTTACTGTTTCAATCCTTGGCTTGTATTGTCACTCTCAAAATGCAGATTGTTGTACCATTGTTGCAGAGGTTTTGGATTTTTGTGGAGAGTGGTATTTGTGTAGGGTGTACGTTTTTTGTAGGTTTGTGTTGTGTTTTGTGATGTTCCACACAATAGCAAGCTGTGGTTTTGTCCTTGCGTTGAATTGGTGCGAAAGATTAGCAATTTGGGTGATAAGTTATTGGTACGGTTTTGGAGTGAAGTCGTTTTTGATGCTGCGTTGTGGTGATGCGCAGCAGGTGGTACAATGGTGTAGAGTTAAGTGTGTCGTTTTTGTAGCGTAGCAAGATGGTGGATATCGTGTAGGGTCAAAGGTCAAAGTGTCTCTTTTTTTTTTATGGTACAGGTTTGGCTTGGAGTGGAAATCACGTGCACGGAACTCATGGTACAAGTTTTGAAAAAAGTTGGCTTGGTGGAAATCAAATTCTTTAGTGGCCGAAGCTTGAATCTGGTGAAATACCAAGGAGAGTGGGTCGTGTGAATTAGCATGGGCCCATCTCATTATTTCTTATTTTTTTTATTTTTTGTAGTAATTGAATCATCTTGGTAATCTTGAGTTGTAATAATGGTCCTTTGATTTTATTTGTCAAGTGTGTAATGGACAATGGGCTTTGAATATAGACTTTTGTATCATATCATTCGCACCTCTTGAAATTGTCTTGCAATGCCTCGAACTCTTCAATTAAGAACAATGATGACTAGAACTTGGGTTTTTATGTTAACTCTGTATTTCACATTTGAGAGTATTCTTGAATTTTTCTCGTGATATAAATAACACCCTGAATCGGTCCCTTGAATCAATGAATCTAATAAATCAAATCCTTCATAATGAGCCTTGAATCAAAGACTTGATACATGAATTGCCTTGCACACAATCTTAATTGGGAAACAAACTGATTCCTGACGATTATCTTTAACTATGAAGCACTGACGACTTGATCCACGCACGGATAACCTGACAAGCCTAATGAATATTGATGGGGAGTTAAGACAATGAGAACTCAAACCTTGCTTCAAACTTGAATGGAAAAATCTCGAAGTAAATAGGAAACCCTGATTCAAAGAACCACTTGACTCCATGCCTTTGGAGCTCAATGAAACACATGATTATGCTATGAAGTGACCTAATGGAGATGCACACGATGAAAATGATATGATATGCAAGGTTAGGGGTAGGGTGAAAATAAGGGTGTGACAGTTGCCCCTATTTAATATTCTTGGACTTGAAGGTGAGAGTGGAAGAGGCTTTCTTACATTCAAGGCACAAGGGGATTAAATATAAGAATACCCGGAATTTTCAGTCGGAAAAGGAGTGGAATGAAAGGTGATGAATCAGTGGAAGAGAGGACTCTAGGATAAAAGATTGTGAGATATTCCTTCTACAAAAGGTAGAGAGGACTCTAAAAATTGGTATTCCTATTGCAAAAGGCAAGGAGGGCTTCTGAACAAAAGGTTAGGAGAAAACGTTTCCTTCTATAAAAGTTAGAGAGGACTCAAGAACAAAAGGTTTGGAGACATGATAACTCCCTCTATAACAAGTATTGGAGACTCCCTTGGGAGAAAACGAACGTATTTCCTACTGCAAAAGGCTAAGAGGACTCTTGAAAAAAAGGTTAGGAGAATAATTCCTTCTACAAAAGGTAGAGAGGACTCTATAACAAAAGGTTTGGAGAAAGATGTTCCTTCTGCAAAAGGCAATGAGGACTCCTGAACAAAAGGTTAGGAGAATAATTCCTTCTACAAAAGGTAGAGAGGACTCCACCACAAAGGGTTTGGAGAAAGATGTTCCTTCTGCAAAAGGCAGAGAGGACTCCTGAACGAAAGGTTAGGAGAATAATTCCTTCTACAAAAGGTAGAGATAACTCCACAACAAAAGGTTTGGAGAAAGATGTTCCTTCTGCAAAAGGCAGAGAGGACTCCTGAACAAAAGGTTAGGAGAATAATTCCTTCTACAAAAGGTAGAGAGGACTCCATAATAAAAGGTTTGGAGAAATACGTTCCTTCTGCAAAAGGCAGTGAGGACTCCTGAATAAAATGTTAGGAGAATTATTCCTTCTAGAAAACGTAGAGAGGACTCCACAACAAAAGGTTTGGAGAAAGATATTCCTTCTGCAGAAGGCAGAGAGGACTCCTGAACGAAATGTTAGGAGAATAATTCATTCTACAAAAGGTAGAGAGGACTCCACAACAAAAGGTTTAGAGAAAGATGTTCCTTCTGCAAAAGGCAGAGAGGACTCCTGAACAAAAGGTTAGGAGAATAATTCCTTCTACAAAAGGTAGAGAGGACTCCACAACAAAAGGTTTGGAGAAAGATGTTCCTTCGGCAAAAGGAAGAGAGGAGTCTTGAACAAAAGGTTAGGAGAATAATTCCTTTTACAAAAGGTAGAGAGGACTCCACAACAAAAGGTTTGGAGAAAGACGTTCCTTCTTTAAAAGGTAGAGAGGACTCCTGAACAAAAGGTTAGGAGAATAATTCCTTCTACAAAAGGTTGAGAGGACTCCACAACAAAAGCATGGGAGAAAGATGTTTCCTTCTGCAAAAGGCAGAGAGGACTCTTGAACAAAAGGCTAGGAGAAAGATGATTGCTCTTGCAAAAGGCAAAGAGGATAATTACGAAAGGTAAGCTAAAAATAGCCTGTCCAAAAGGGATGGGAGGACTTACAAAAGGTAAGTTGAAACCATTGCGAAAGGCAAGGAGGAGATGCTTCATGAAAGACTTACAAAAGGTAATTTGAGGGCAATAACCATCCTCATACAAAAGGCACAGGGAACTTGCATAGGGTACCTGAACATCATTGACCTCACAGGCGCAACGCCGGAGGTGGCATTCTCTGGGTAGCGACCATTCAGTTCTTGGCCACATAGGCATCAAGCGTCCAAATCGATCGAAGATACCTAATACAAAGTTTTGTCGCGTGCGTAAGGCAGTGAGAACGCTTACGAAAGGAAAGCAAATGGATAAGATTTCACCCGTAAGGCGATGAAATCCCTAAGGAAAGGTAAGGAGACATGGAATGGACTTACAAAATGGGAGTAAAGGGTAATAACATCTCTATTGCGAAAGGCAAAGGGAACTTGCAAAGGGTATCATAACATCATTGACCTCACAGGCACAACGGAGGAGGTGACATTCTCTGAGAAACGACCATTTAGTTCTTGGCCACATAGGCATCAAGCATCCAAATTGATCGTAAATACCCAATACAAAGTTCTGTCGCGTACGTAAGGCAGCGAGAACGCTTACGAAAGGAAAGCGAGGGAGTAAGATTTCACGCGTAAGGCAACGAAATCCCTTACGAAAGGTAAGGTAAGGAAATATCTTATGCAAAAGGCACAAAAGGAGTTGGAAGTAGTAAGTGATGGGGAAGATAAAGTCCACAGGAATTCCCTACCCTCTACAGGAACTGGCTAAACAAGCGTGCAAATGATGGAGAAATGTATGCAAAATGCTGGGGATATGAGGATATGGAGTGAAGGTCATGCCAAGCACGGTTGGGATTTGGTTTGGGTGCCAAGAAATGGTTGGGCTTTGGTTAAGGTGCCAAGGAAGGTTGTGCTTAGGTTGGAAGTGCCAAGGAAGGTTGGGCTTAGGTTGGATGGGGAATGAACTTAACTTCCCGACACTCGAAATTTGACGATACTACGATCGGACGGCAAATGTGGATGTCCCAAGTTTGGTTATTTGCAGGAGTTACGCTTGTTCATAAGGGAACCTCACTTCTAATTAAGAGCCTGTGATGGCTTGGGAAACAATCGTATGAGCATAACGACTTGACTAATGCATGCTGGTTGCGCTTTTGCTCTGCCCCAAGGATTTTTGACACTTGTTATAAACTCAACATTTACTGGTGTCTGACAGGGTTTTCCTGACCAATCTTGAAAGTGTAATGGAAAACCGCCCCTTTTGCAATTCTTCTGTCCCAATCTGTAGGGTTTCCGAATGAATCCTCCTCGAATGAAAAGTTTGTAGGTGATTATACCATGACACGTCCTGAGATGATTTGCATCAGTGTCTGAATTAGCCTTTGTTTGAGACGTTTGAAGAACTTGCCCTAGAATGAGCGTTAAAGCGACTTAATTTGTGCTTGTTGAGCCTTGGAGGGACTTGCCCTAAGTCACAAGAATCTCTGGGTAGCCTACCCTTGGCTGGCGGAGTCTTGAGATGATTCTCTGATCAACTCACTCTTGAAAGTTTTCCCCCGATTTACAAGGTTATGAGAAGGTCTTGATTTGATTCAGCACCAACAAATGATCAAGTTTCTCTTTTGTTGCACTTTGTTGGAATCTTTTGATGTCAAGTACTTTCTTTCAGTTAAAATTGTTCACTTAGAAATGGTAATTTTAATGTGACATTCATGCAGGTTTTGAAGGAAATCACTTATTGGAATGATGTGAAAGTGTGTGATGAGTGGACCATTAGTCCAAACACAATGCTGATTTACTAGAGTGCGAAAGCTATAGCAAGAATATGACACCAATGCTGAATATTAGTCAATATGCGGGGAGTCAGATTACACAACCTTGCTGTAGTATGTTTTCAGAAAAAAAAACCCCGCCTCAATTAGGTTTTTTAAGGGTTGTAACGTGGTCTGGTTCAAGGTTATTAAAACAAAGGATATTAGGCTCAAATTTTGATTTATACCCACCCATTCTTCGTGATGAACTCCAGTCCTACGATCAGTTACACTACACACATTTATCTTCCAAAAGGGTTGACGGTGTAAAGGCGAAGATTCAAAGTTTGCTTGAAATGACAATCACCTTAATTTATTTTTGGTCATGGATGTCAGTGACCCTTTGACGGAGATCACTGAATTTTACTTTGTTTTGCTTGAGGATTTGAGGACCTCTTTTGCTTTATTTATTTTTTGATCCCAAACTTTTTCCTAAGTCTCCTCTTTGGGTGTTCGACTTAGTGGGCTTTTTCTCTTTTTCTTCTTTTTTTTTTGGAAGGTGGTGACTACTAATTCTTTCGTCATTGAAGAAAAATCGTCATAACCGGAGGTTTCATCTTGAGAACATGTGTAATCAGGATAACTGAACACTACCCATGCCCCATGTTAAGCGTAAGGGTTTGTATATCCGAAAGAAACTCCTACTTCTAGGCTCGAAGTGGTTGACTAGGGACTAACTCCTTATCTCTCCAGTGTTTAGGGGATTTAAAACAATGCCTGTACATCATCAGTGGGATTTTATACGAAAGCATACTATTAGCAATTATGAGTATTCCATTTTCATCATCCTCCCTCCAATCTTTGCTAAAACAACAGTTGATAAAGGGAGTGAAATGTGGAGGAAAATTTTTGTGATTTTTTTGCAATATATGAGAAAAGATGAATGGATACGAATGGATTTATTCAAAAAGCATGTTCATTACACTAACAAAACCATTAGAAAGCAACAATGTCCAATAACAAGTAGCACCTAACAAGAAAGAAACTATAAATGCAATGAAATGACAAGATCTTAAAATTGCCAGCCTTGGGGATTGGGCTTCTCTTTCTTGATTTGCTATTGGGCTAGCCTTCTTGCTCATTGAGACCAGTATGATAACCTTCTTCACACCTACTCTTAGAAGCTTCTTCCATGACAGAGACTGATGAGCCCTCCTGACCAGATGAATGATTGACGTTAATTTGAAGGCCTTGAGGCGTAAATAAGATCAATCTGGACCTAATCATCTTTTGTACTTGGTACTTCAAGGATTTACAATCCTCGATCATGTGCCCAGGCGCTCCAGAATGGAAGACACATCTGGCATTCGCATCATATCCCGGAGGAAGAGGTGTTGGAGGAGGTCCAAGTTCCCTTAGCTGGACAAGTGAGCTACTGAGCAAGACGGGGAGGAGTCGACTGTATGACATAGTAATGGGATCAAAATGCTTCCTTGGCCTCCTTGGTCTGTTCTGTCCCCATTGGACAGAGATTTCCCGCTGATCTGGATACTGATTCTGACTCCGCGCTCGACTCCTCTGACCAAACTAAGCAACAGGTAATGGTCATTGATTGGGGCGCTTTGGAAGTCCAGGTTGTGAAGAAGATCCGCGAGGTAAATCACAGTATAGGAGAGATCTCACAAGCAAGGGAGGAACAATAATCTCTATTGCAGCCTCAGACGGATGATTACCTTCTTTTCTTAGCACAGTTCTCATGACCTCCATGATCAGACCCATCTGAGTCTTCAATTGATGGACTTCCTCCCTCAGTATTTTTTAATCCTGGGACAATACTTGTATGTCCACCACGAACTGCCCCATCTGGCTTCTGACCTCCATCAATTCTGCTTGAATCTGCTCCATGATCAACTTCTGGCTGCTTTGAGTCCAATACGAGCGTCGGGAAGTCAACTGCGGGTTATGGACAAAGGATGGATGAGCTCTGTTGTTCTTGGGTGGAGAAATGATATGCAAAATGATGCGAAGATGCTTATGCAAATGCAATGTTATGAGTGCTATAAGGCATGGGATCAAAGATCAGAGGTTCACGCCACAGGTATCAAAGTTACAGATTTTGCAAGACAACCTAACAAGGTATCCCTCACCTCGGGTAGTCAATCTATTGGTTTATAACAGGGCATTCCACGGGCTTTCAAACAAGGTCCCATGCACTAACCCTCAAAAGTTTTCCATCATAACTACGATTCGTAAGACGGTAATCCCTTCAAAGGATGAGCATAGAGTTATGCCTTAGTAACCTTTGGAATAGGGTTCTAAAGGTTCTCAAAATCACGAACTCCCAGGTCGAAAACAAAGACACCATTACGACTAATCGTAAGACATAATCATTCCCAAAGGGGCCTTATCTGAGCGGTGGAAGTCAAACCAACTCGACGAGTCCTAAGTCTCGCAAACTAGTAAGCAACCACCTCCTAGCTTAGTGTATACTTGAAAAGCTCGGGTAGAAAGCCTTTCTCCTCACAAAACCATCCCCAATAAACCCAACATATAAGAAGAACACAAATAATAAAGCAATAAAGCAATAAAAGTAAACAATCCGCACATACGACAAACAAACTAGGCTTGGCTTGCTTAGGGTAACCATATCCCCAGCAGAGTCGCCAGCTGTCGCTACTCGAAAAATAGTCGACCGGAGACGAAAAGAGGAAGAAACAGAGGGTCGCCATCAAACTTTATTTATCCCATGAGGGGAAGGGAAAACATTGAGAAAACCCCAAGAAGGAAGGTTAAGATGGTCTTGCAACCAAATTATGGGTTCGGAAGTCGGTTATGCAAAGGGAAGGTATTAGCACCCCCACATCCATCGTACTCGATGGGAACCATTCGGTTGTCTATGTGTAAGGATGTTTGCTAAAGGATTGCTTTCTAAGAGGTTCTAAAAGGGAAAGAAATAGGGGTTGAAAACCAAAGAAAGTGAAAGAAAATAAAAGAAAAGGTGGGGAGAAGAAAAGGGGACTCGATAGGACTTCGCGGTCCTATGCTTACGTAGTCCCTAATGGGAAAGTCAGAGTCCACGTAGTTCAGAGGACTTTGGGAGATGGATAGAAGGTAGCTCGCCAAGATCATCGCAATCTTGTGCCTACGTATCTTACATTCGGACGAGAATGAAGAATCAGAGCAATCGTAGTTCGACCTACAGTTTGTTGGTGTTTTTTATGGATGAATGTTATCATACGGGTTCTAGGTGTTTTGCAGCTCGCTCGTGGAGTCTTATGCGTTACCTGTTGCGGTAGAACGAACGTAACATGTCCTTTATTAAAAGGATGAGTTTTCTCCATCAAGGCAAGATGTCTCATTTGATTATTGAAGGTTGGTTTTAAGGGTGAAATAAGTCCTCGGATAGGAACCCCTTCGGGTAGTACCCAATTCTTTATCTCAAAAGATTTATTTTGAAAATGGTGTGGTGAATACGATTATGTCTTTGTATTGAAAAACGAGTATCGAGACCACACACTCTAAAGTGAGCATCCTAATACTCGAAGAGGAAGAGGTCTTCACCCAATCCCCTCTCTTTAGTTCAATACAAAGATAACCTTATTCTCTTATTAAGGAAGTGTTTTGATTAGATGGTAAGTGCTTCATGACAGTGAACCCTAAAGGTAATGTCAAGCACTCGGGATAGGAGAAGGCCTTCGCCTAACCACTCCACGACCATCTAAGTTTATTAATAAAAGGTTTGAAAATGCACTTGGTACAAGACCAAGGTTTTTAGACACAAGGAGATGAAATAAAGAGAGAAAAAGGTTTTAGAAAGAATGGGTGGTGAATATAGTCACGTGTTCGTATTGAAAGATGAGTATCGAGACCACACACTCTAAAGTGAACATCCTAATACTCGAAGAGGAAGAGGTCTTCATCCAATCCTCTCTCTTTAGTTCAATACAAAGAGAACTTTATTCTCTTATTTAAAGTAGTGTTTTGATGTTAGATGGTAAGTGCTTTACGACAGTGAACCCTAAAGGCAATGTCAAGTTTTTCGGAATAGGAAAAGGCCTTCACCTAACCACTCCACGACCATCTAAATTTATTAAGAAAAAGAAGTTTTGAAAATGAGCATTTGGTACTAGACCAAGGTTTTTGATTTTAGGAGAGAATGAAAATGAGGAGTGAAATAGAAACCGAAATGAATTCGAAATGGTCTCGTCTTAATCAAGATTTAATCGAGAAATCGATAATCTATGATATTTGACTTTCATTAACCAATAAAAAAAACAAAATTGCCTCATATTGATCAAGATTTTGAATCGATTGAAAGAAATCAACTAATCATGATTTTTGTTATATCATTGGCAAAAAAAGAGAATAAAAAATAACAAGAATGATAACGAAAAAAATGATGGATCGAAAAATTTATTAGAAACCAAATCTACCACCAAAACAAATATAAAACTCTAACAAAAAAAAAGAAAATTAAAAGAAATTAAGAAAAATTGTAATTAAAATAATTAAAAAGAATTAAGAAAAATGAAAAAGGAGGTACATAGTATGAAATGAGAGTGTATGAAGTCAAATTCAATGGGCTGAGCCCAATAGAATAAACATGACAAATTTGGTCAAAAGAAAAAATAAATAAAAACATGAAAATGAAATAAATAATAAAAAAAACAGACCAAAAACTTGGGTCACGACAAACACATTTTCTCACTCTCCACTTCTATTGTTTCGGATTCGGTTCCATGGATCTTTCTCTAATCTCAGCTCTTCCTTTCCTCGCGCGTCACCCTATCTCACGTCGAATTCGATTGCTCATCGTCGGAAGTGGTGGATTTTCAGTGAGTCCGTCCGTAAATCTCATGGTGGTCGGAATGAAACAAGGTCGCCGGCGGAGACGCATTTAGGAACATCCTCGTGGCAGCGGCGTTGGATTCGCGGTGGGGAGAGCTTTACGGTTTGTATTTTGTGTGATTTACTCAATCTCTCTTCATTTCCTTCTATTTCTCTGTGTTTGATTTCTGAGTTCGTTGAGGGTTTTGACGGTTCGTTATTCACACGGTGGTGGTGGTAGCGAAGTGGTTGTTGGTGATTCAATGGTGTTAAGGGCGGATTGAAGGAGTTGTCGCGGTGGTTGGTCGGAGGGAGTTTATGAAGGTTAGAGGTTTAAAAGAATTTATCAGTGATTGTGTTTGGTTCCTGGTTTATGGTTGTTGAAGCAGATAAATAAGCTGAAGAAAGAAGTAGATTTTTAAGGGGGTGTGTGTTTATCACGAGGTATTATGGTGAGAGTGGATTGAGAAAGCTTGTATGGTTTTTAGAGGTCTGATAAAAGGAGGTGATATGTAGTTAGAAATGTGTGGGTGGTGTTCTTGGAGGTTCGTGTGAGGTGGACAAAATGTGTGTTTGGTTTATGTCATGGCAGTTTGTGTTGGAGTAAAAGTTATGTGAAGGAGTGGCGAGTCGTGGTTGATTGTTGTTTGGCGGAAGCTAACGGATCACATGGTGTAAATGTTGTTGGAAGTTATGATACTAGAGTCTAAAACGTCGGCGCCGAAAATGGTAAATGATTCTTATTGAACTGCTTTCATGGTTGTGAATTTATTGGTCTGTGATGGTTGTGTGGAAAGAAAAAGATTTCACGTGTTGTTCTTCTGTAGTTTATTTGTGACAGGTTTATGGAGGAAGTGGAAAACAAAGGTGTTTTGGTTACTGCAATATGAAAATGATGAACAAGGAACTTGTCTTGTGTTCTCTATTGAACTGAGGGAGAGAGATCAATGTGAAGAAAGTTAGGTTTGTCCCCCTTCTATTGTTCTCCCCCTTCTCTTTTTAACTCTGTTTCTATTCCCTTTTTCAAACCATTAAGCTTGTTTACTTTTTCAATCCTTGGCTTGTATTGTCACTCCCAAAATGCAGATTGTTGTACCATTGTTGCAGAGGTTTTGGAGTTTTGTGGAGAGTGGTCTTTGTGTAGGGTGTACGTTTTTTGTAGGTCTGTGTTGTGTTTTGTGATGTTGCACACAATAGCAAACTGTGGTTTTTTCCTTGCATTGAATTGGTACGAAAGTGTAGCAATTTGGGTGATATGGTTTTGGTACAGTTTTGGAGTGAAGTCGTTTTTGATGCTGCGTTGTGGTGATGCGCAGCAGATGGTACAATGGTGCAGAGTTAAGTGTGTTGTTTCTGTAGCGTAGCAAGATGATGGATATCGTGTAGGGTCAAAGGTCAAAGTGTCTCTTTTTTTATGGTACAAGTTTTAAAAACAGTTGGCTTGGTGGAAATCAAATTCTTTAGTGGCTGAAGCTTGAATCTTGTGAAATTCCAAGGAGAGTGGGCCGTATGAATTATCATTGGGCCATCTCATTATTTCTTTTTTATTTTATTTTTTGTAGTAATTGAATCATCTTGGTAATCTTGAGTTGTAATAATGATCCATATAGGCGATTTTGACCTTCATCACATCTAGTCACCAAAAACCTTCCATTTTGGCCAGGTTTTTATTTTGATCCCCACCATTTTGGCAGCGTTTTTATTTTGACCCCTGCAATTTTGGCAGCGCTTTTATTTTGACCCCTGCCACATCAGCTTTTTTGGTGACTGGATGTGATGAAGGTCAAAATTGAGAGAATCTTCAAATGTTAGGTTTTTTTTTGCAAGTTTTTTTTACAAGGGGATTTTTCTAAAATCGCCTATATGGCAGGGGGCAAAATGACTATTAACCCTTGATTTTATTTGGCAAGTGTGTAATGGATAATGGGCTTTGAATATAGACTTTTGTATCATATCATTCGCACCTCTTGAAATTGTCTTGCAATGCCTCGAACTCTTCGATTAAGAACAATGATGACTAGAACTTGGGTTTTTATGTTAACTCCATATTTCACATTTGAGAGTATTCTTGAATTTTTCTCGTGATATAAATAACACCCTGAATCGGTCCCTTGAATCAATGAATCTAATAAATCAAATCCTTCATAATGACCCTTGAAATCAAAGACTTGATACATGAATTGCCTTGCACACAATCTTAATTGGGAAACAAACTGATTCCTGACGATTATCTTTAACCATGAAGCACTGACGACTTGATCCACACACGGATTACCTGACAAGCCTGACGAATATTGATGAGGAGTTAAGACAATGAGAACTCAAAGCTTGCTTCAAACTTGAATGGAAAAATCTCGAAGAAAACAGGAAACCCTGATTCAAAGAACCACTTGACCCCATGTCTTTGGAGCTCAATGAAACACATGATTATGCTATGAAGTGACCTAATGGAGATGCACACGATGAAAATGATATGATATGCAAGGTTAGGGGTAGGGTGAAAATAAGGGTGTGACAGGTGGTAGCATTGGTTTCAGGGAACAGTCCATTTTAAAAATAAAATACATGGCGGGAGCACCATTTATCATTAAATTTATTAGACTCTAGTACCGAAATGGCAAAATAAGGAAATAGATAGAATAACTAGTTTTATCTTTTAAATGTTAAGAAAAATTAAAATGTTTCTTGATTTTTGTTGACTAATAAAAAAAAATTAACAAGCTAATTTTTAATACTCTCAAAATAAAAATAGATTGGTAATATTTTAATTATTTTTGGTAATTCGTTTTATATTGATATTAGTTTACTTTTTTTTAAGCAAGTAATTTCATTAAAACAAGAACTAAGGGTTCTCGAACCTGATTACAAATAAACGAGATAAAACTCTCGACAAAAAAGATATTGAAAACCAATTGATCCTACGACAAGTGATACAACGGATTTTTACAAATCTCGTAAAAATTACAATTGGTTTTAGCAATATCGCCTATGAAGGACCACTTCCAAGATGTACTCTTAATATTCCAAACCACATCAAGAACATTACACGTTTGATTTTCGAAAACAAAGCTGGTCGTGAGAGACAACAAATTCCAACAAACCGCCAACCAACTTACACCCGCTTTCCCAGTTTTCACTTTCCGAGATTAACAAAACTTAAACTAACTCGAAAAGCTATCTTGGAAGCACCCGCGGTCAAAATTCAAAATATCCACAAAACCAATCCACTCCCTAATCTCCTTCCAAATCAACTTCACCACTGTACACCCCATAAAAAATGACCCAACGTTTCTTCAAACGAATAGCACAACACACAAACAGAAGACGAAGAATCCAGAAACATAATACCTCTCAACTTGAGATTATCTTTAGAAGGAAGTCTATTCTTAAATAACCTCCACCCAAAAGCCTTATTTTTACAAGGAACCCTCAATTTCTAAAACGCCTTCAAAAATACCTCTTCGGCCGTACTAGCAGTAGCGCGGCTGCCAACAAAACTAACATCCACAGCAGAAACAGAGGGCCCTGCCAGACGTGCTTCTGAAACAGCAGGCCCCCTGTTCGTGACATTCTAAAAACGCGAACCCGTAGCAGAAACAGAGGTCCCTGCCAGACGAGCTTCCGTAATAGCAGGGCCATTGTTCGTGGTATTCTGAAAACGTGAACCAGCAAGGAAGCTATTCAATTTGTCACCGAAGCAAGAACACCTGATAAAACTTGAAACAGAACAGCAGCAAGGCTGCCTGGAGCTAGTAACAGACCGAACAGTAGTAAAAACAGAATTATGGACAGAATCATCTTCATTACTGACAGTAATAAAAGAACCAGTATCCACCAATCTAAATTCGAGTATCAAATTGACACAAGTCTTCACAGAGAACCCATTTGCGACATCCGTTTTCCACTTAACAGTGTCACGGTCGCTCGAGGTAGGGCCACGACCTTCCAACATCAAAAACAACCGCTTCAATCTAGTCACCACCACCGAACTGGATGATTGATTCCCAAATTACTCCAAAACCAACATCCATCCACCCAACCTCCCGTGCCTCCTACCGACACATTGTTGAGCTCCGATGCCTCAAAAGCTAAAGGAAATCTTTCTTTAAGACAACACTTATCTAACCAAAAAGCGTGCCAAAAAGATGTCGTCATTCCATTTTTGATCTCAAAAATACAATTCTTTGTAAAAAAGTCAGCATCTAATTAATTATCAATAGTGCCTAAATCTTTCCACCACACCGAGCGAGGGAAATTATTGCCAATAGAATTATCCCCGTTAATAAAGGCCAAATTAATATCACCATATCGAGCTTTCAAGACCCGATACCATAAAGAATCCGAACCCTTAAGAATACACATTTCCATTTTAGTAAAAGAGCTATGTTGAAATCCTCAATTCTTCTAATCCCCAACCATCCCTTTTCAAAAGACCTACAAATATCCTTCCATCCCACCCAATGAATCCTCCACCTCTCCTCCGTTCCTCCCCATAAGAAGATACTTTGTAAACTAGTAATTTCTTTCGCAATCTTTACCGGCATCCTATAAAAGGAAAGCCAAAAAATCGAGAGGGAGCCCAAAACTGACTTAAGAAGAGTAATTCTACCACCAAAACTAAGAAAATGGTTCTTCCAATTATCCAACCTCTTCTTAATCTTCTCCACCAAAGGCTTCCAAGTTGAAATCCTTCTCAGATTAGACCCAATAGCAATCCCAAGAAATTTGAACTTACAATCCTGAACTTTACAAGAAAGGAAGTAAGCCGCCACTTCCAAAAAGTGGGGGTTCGTATTGATCTCAATCAACTTGCTCTTATGGTAGTTAATGCCCAATCCCGACACTATTTCAAAACTTCCAAGAACAACCTTTATAGCCCAAATTTGGTTCCAAGACGACTCACCAAACAATAAAGTATCATCCGCGAATTGAAGTATATCCACCGAGCATAAACTGTTAACAACCACTCCTCCGTACACCCAATAATCCACCCCCTTATTAATCAACCTCGATAGACCCTCCGCAACAATCACATGAATGAAAGGAGAAAGGGGGTCTCCTTGTCTCAAAACCCTTTTCCACCCTAAAATCCTTTGTTGGACTTCCATTCACAAGCACCGACATGTTACTATTAAATATCAATAATTCCATCCATCTCATCCATCTCCCTCCAAAACCCATCCTTCTCATCATATACCTAACAAAATTCCAACTAAACTTGTCATAGGCTTTTTCAAAATCCACCTTAAAAAGAATACAACTCTTACCTTCCTTAGAGTAAAAGTCAACCAATTCATTTGCTACCAAAACTCTGTCAAGAAGTTGCCTTTCGGGCACAAAATCACTTTGGCAAGGTGCTATCAAAGAATTCAACACTAATTTCAATCGACCCGCCAAAAGTTTCGAAATAACCTTATAAAGACACCCCACCAAGCAAATTTTCCTATAATAATCCAGACTTAAAGGGTTTGGAACTTTCGGAACCAACGTCAAGAAAGACGAGGTAATGGATTTAGATAAAACGGAGCCCGAATGGAAAGCATTAAAGAAGTTCACTAAGTCTTCTTTCAAGAAATACCAACATTTCCGAAAGAACAAAAGCGAATAGCCATCGGGGCCCGGACTCTTCGTTCCCTGACAACTCCACACCGCCTCCTTGATCTCCTCCTCGGAAAAGGGAGCTTCAAGAGACAAACTCTCCGAGTGGGAAAGGGAGTGAAAAGGAATACCATCTAACAATGGCCTCTCAAAATCTTCTTCCTTGAATTTATTATAAAAATGATCGAACACCTCATTCTTCACCAAACAAACTGAATCCACAATGCCATTGTCGGTATTAATCATACCAATGTGATTCCTCCTCCTCCTCTCCTTCATGACATTCTGAAAAAACCTACTATTATTATCCCCATCGTTAAGCCATTTTAACCGCGCATTTTAAATTAACATATTCTCTTTAATCTTTAAGTTAATCCAAAACCGACTAGTCGCTTCTTTCCTCTTCCCTAAAACACCTTCCACCTCATGCTCTTCCACATGACATGGAAGGTCATCCGCCTCATTCACCTCCCTAACCCCCTCCTCTATTTCCAACTCATACCTCCCGAAAACATTAGAGTTCCACCATTTTAATCTACCTTTAAACAATCTCAATTTCTCCTTCAACACAAAATCGCTCCTACCGTTAACCACTAATTTCTTCCATTCCTTTTCGACAAAAGGGACAAAGTCATTATTTTCAAACCAAACATTGTTGAACTTAAAAGGTTTTGGACCCCAATCCTCAATATCCACTACTAACCAAATCGGACAATGATCCAATAAATCTCTCTCCCCAATCATTTGTCCCATAATCCCCCATCTATTCACAATAGCACCCGACACAAGAAAATAATCGATTCTACTCATAGCCTTCCCGTCTCCACTAAACCAACTGAATCTCTTTCCTTTACAAGGGATGTCCACCAAAAGACTCTTATCAATAAAGAAACCAAACTCCTTCATCTCCGTACTTCTATTCCATGTAGTTTTACCTTTCTTTTCATTAGAATTTTTCACCACATTAAAATCACCACACATGATCCAATCCCCATCCGTGAATTTGGATTTGGGATCTAATAAAGAGTTCCATAACGGTCTCTTATTATGTAAATCACACGGAGAATAAACATTCACAATGTAATAAATGAAACTTCTCCACATCACTTTAATGCCCAAAAACCCCTCCCCTCTAAAGCTACATAAAACATCTAACTCTCCTTCCTTCCATAAGATTGCAAGGCCACCCGAGGCTCCTCTAGAATCTAGAGAAGAAAAACCCATCGTCTCCCTATTCCAGAAACTCTTAGTCAATTCCTCCTTCAATGTAGATAACTTAGTTTCTTGTAAAAGAAACAAGTCCGCCGTCCCTTTCTTGATAATTTGACTAATTCTTCTTCTCTTCAAAAGAGATCCGCCTCCTCTAATATTCAAGGATCCGATAATCATTTAAAACCATTGTTGTTTGCCATCCTAGTTAACATTCTCCTCTTATCCTCCTTTTCCAATTCAATGGTTCTCTCCTTATGCCCTTCCTTCAATCCTTTCGAGCTAACCCCTATCCTTTCCATCACCTTCCACAACTTATCTCCCCCATTCTTATTCATGTTCTCTCACATCTTTAAGTTGTTCCTATGGATAATGGATTCTTCCGATTGATCCCCGTATATCACCGGGGCCGCCTCTCTAATAAATTCGTTTAACTCTTGAAAAGAAGCTCCAACATTAGGTTCCGTTAAAACCTGATATGGATAGATAACTGAACTATTCAAACCCAACTTAGTAATCCTACGCTTCCTTCTTCCCATTTTCATATTACGGAACCCTCCCTCTTCGACACAAAATTTGTACTTGACCAATTTGTTTCTCCTCCTTCTTTTCAAAATCCCATTCTCCGCCTCTTCTAGAATGGAGACACCCATACTACGTCCAACTTTAGTACCAATAGAACCCAAACCAGAGTTATATAGATTAACATTCAAGCCTGCAAACCTTACCTCAAACTCATCTGCACCATATTTTCCAACCGCTGCCCCAACCGAATGCACCTTCATACTTTCAATAGCCTCATCAAAACTCCCAACACCTGCCTTGGGCGAAGAGACAACACTAGACCCTGTTGAAGAAATAGCCTCACTACTGTCACCGCAGAAAATTCTGTCAACCGGCCCCGAATTACCACCAGCTTCATCCTTTTCGGAGCTGAATTCCTCAATAGAATCATTGTCTTCTTCCCCTTCAGTTCTAACTGCCTTAAAAGACCCAGATTCATCAGAAGATGATATATCACAGTTACTCGTCATGCCATTCGGAATATCGTTGGGAATCCTAACCGGACCATAAGTATCTTCCTTGAGGGTAATTGAAAAAACAACACCATCTATCTCCACATAAACCAGTTCCTTCAGACTTTCAGAAAGCGACAACTTAACCAAAATTCTTCCAACGTCAATATTCAGACCTTTCGAAGTGCTCTCATCCGCACAAGAAAAGGAACCGATAGTGTTGCCCAACTAAATGAAAAAGTCCATATTCCAAGCATGACATGGCACCCCATAAACCCCCACCCACATAACTCTCTCTACATCCACCACCTCCTCCTTCCACGACTTAATCTCAGAGAACCATTGTTTCCACCAAGATTCACCGTTATTCAAAAGCTCCTGAATAAAACCTTCTTCAATATCCTCCAATAAGCATAAAGTACCACCCAACGGAGTAATTTTAATCGTGAAAATACCCTCAATTTCGAATGAAGTTTGAAGATAATATGTAGAACCAGGGGACAAGTGTAACGCCCCAGTTTTTGTCAGTTTTAGTTAATCGAGTCTATTTGATTATTTTATTATTGACTTTTATTTGGCAATATATTATTTTTCATCGTTGTTGATGTTTTATCGCATTTTGAGAGCGTTTGAGAGATATTTGAGCTGAGGGGTATTTTGGTCTTTTGCTTGGGTAAGTTTTATGTTTTTATATAAATAGAAAGAAAAGAGAGAAAAATAGTAAGGAAGAGAAAAAGAGAAAGAAAGAAGGAAAAGAGAAAAGAAGAGGAAGAAGAGAGAAAAGAGGAGAAAAGGGAAAAAATCGCGGGAACTCCGTTTCAAGCGCGAATAATCGGGTAAGGGTGAGAAGTTTCAATTATATATTGCTTGTGTATGTATATGTGTATGTTTTCTTGATTGTTTTGGATAGTTTCATATAGTTTTCATTTTAGGTCGAAATGGTAAAAATGGTTAGAAATCGATGTTTTCACGGATGAATTTCGAAATAAATTGCGTAGATTAGTCGTATGAGGTTAGACCGAGATTATAGAAACTCGTTTGGTTGAAATCGGTTGATATTGTGAGTTTTGACATTTTTGGGTTTTGAGAATGTGAGATTTTGGTGAAAATCGAACGTCGTAGAATTATCGTTTTATGGTCCTAAAACGTTGATATATATTTGGTAAGGATTATTGTGTATTTGTTTCGTATCATAGAATTGAATCGGTCGGATTTTCGGGCAAAATAGCCGAAATCCGTAGCAGCCCGCAGGCGTACGGACGCGTGCTGTAGGTGGAAAATCCTGATTTTTCGGAAAACTTCGGAAATTCATATCTCTTGAACCGTAAGTCGGTTTTGATCCCCGTTCGAAGCGTTGGGAAGCTAACGAGATGTTCTTTCTAGGAAAAATAGTTTTGAGGTCTGAACCTAGTCCAATCGGTACAGTTTTTTCGAACCGTTTCGTAGTGTCGGGCGTCCGGTTTATGTTTTTGCGTTATTTTGAAATATTCATATCTTCTTCGTTGTTTATCGTATTTAAGTGTTCTTTATACCGAATCGAAGCTGTCGATGAGCACTTTTTGATGATGATAGAAAATATTATTTTTGGCCGACTTTTAGCCGACTTTTTCGAGAAACCGTAAAAATGGAATTTTGAGTTATTTTTCAATATTGTAAGACATATTATGATATGTTATGAGATGGCTTGTGTGATGATTCTTTGATGGGAATTTGATGTTGTGGAATGGTATATTGGTGTTTGTGGCCATTTTGGGCAATTGTGTGCATTACTTTATATGTACTTGAAATACATGATTATTGTTAATGCATGAGCATTTGATGTTGGCATGAGTCATTAATGTGTCAAGTATCATGATATGCATTCTTGCATTGGAAGATTCATAGATGAATCAGTTTTATCGTCTTACGCCCTGAAATAATGGTAGAAGCGATTAATCACAATCAGTTTTATCGTCTTACGCCCTGAAATAATGGTAGAAGCGATTAATCACAAATGATTGTGCGCCCTGAAATAGTGGTCGAAAGCAATCCATAAACGTCGTTCGCCCTGAAATAATGGTTTATAGCGACGGGGAACATCGTAGGCCCGACGGGGAGTTACTCTATGTAACAAACGATGATTCCAAGAGTTCCTGGGGGACTAATGAATTACGAGGTTGAGTCGGTACCGCATTGCATTTGCATAGAGTCGTGAGTCGGTCTCTATGATTTGCATTTATCATCTTTATAATGATGTGTTGGTGAGTAAACGTAAATGTGTATGTTTATGTGGAATGATTAAGGATTGTGAAAGTATGCATGATGAATATGCTTGATTATATATATATATATATATATATATATATTTATATATATATATACATTGTGATGTATATGAGTGAGTTGGGATGAATTGTGGTGAGAATTATAAATGGATTGATTATGTGTGAGCTTGTGATAGCCTTGGTGAATTAGTTTGCATAAGAGATGAATGCATTGGTTGTGAGTGATATGTTTTGTGTATAAACATATGCATTATGTGTGAATATGTGATTATGTCGGTATGATTAATATATGTTATATTTTGTGGTGATGTGGTGGTGTGGTTCCATATGTCATAATCGTGGTGGGATTATGTGTGATATGTTTTGTATTGGTGGCATGCTATATGTGTTAGTATGTGATGTAATTGGTGAGAAATATTATATATGTGAATTTATCTGTGTTGTGGCATATTATTATGCAATCTTGTTATAGTTGTTATTTCTCACCCTTCTGCTGGAATATGCTTTTTATGGCATAGTGCAGATTGTCAGCTTTAGAGGCGTGGAGGCAAGTGGAAGAGTTAGATCTTCGTCTTTGCTTAGGTCTTGGTGTCTGCTCTGATACGTAGCACGGGAGTCGGGGAAACGATTATTTTATTTATGTATATAATTGTTGAATATATTTGGTATTACCTTTATATGGAAAAGTTTCCCAATTGAGGGTAACCTATTTTATGCTATGTATCAAATTTATGAGCAGGGAGTGTGTATTCTTATTTTAAAATGTGGCATCCTTGTTTCTGTCGGAAAAATAAATTTTTAGTTACTCTGATTTTATTAATTGTTATTTATTTATGATGGGGAATTGGGGTGTTACATTAGTGGTATCAGAGCAGGTCGGTCCGTCCGGCCAAGCTATTGAGTCAGTTGGTGTGACAGTTGAATACTGTCGTTGTTGTTTATCTCTTAGTACGTGATAGGTGTGTGGAACACTGTCAGTACTTTCTGGGTTTTCTAATCCTTTGTTTTCAGGATTGAGTTTGAGATAAGTGGGGGAGAAGTTGGTACTTCTCCATGTTGCTTCAGGTGTGGAGCGTTGGCTCAGTGTATTGTGAATTGCAAGATTGTAAGTGTTGTTCGGACAATGTTGTTCTCAGTTCCGAAGGGGATGCGGAGGTAAGGTTTATGTCAACTAAGGATTTGTGCCTTAGGTAGTTTTGTGTACAGGATGTAAGAAATGTTATTATAGTTTGGTAAAGACGGTTTATGCCCCATCGTGATTGTCGGCTGTCTATTGACAAATTGAGGAACTGATCACCCTTAATCTCTTGTTGATAGCAGACGGAAATTATGTTGGATGGAATAGGCGGGTCTTTCCGGCTTTGATAGTGTGTGAAATGAATTGTTTGGAATTTAAGGAGATGATTACAGATTGTTTTGATGAGTCGATGAAGATGCTAATATCGGAAGATGAAATGGATTAGAGGTTTTGGTGTGTTAGTCCAGTTGGGAAGTCATTGAGAGAGAATGATTGGGTTTTATTTAAGGACTGCTTCACAGAGAGTAGAGATTGAACTTAATTGGACGAAGGTGAATAGTTGAGGTTTATATCTGCTAAGTAAGTAGGAAACTCTTAGTAGATGGGAATAATATGTTTGTTTTGTCTGTGATGGTAGTGTTCTGGGAATTGGCAGGAAGTCGCAGTGATGGGCCGTCAGTTGGGCATAATTTTCAGATGTGTTTTTGGATGTAACATTGTGTTTGAGAATTCTTTTTGGTTGGTTGTTGATACATGTTGGAATTGCGGAATTGGACGGTCAGGAGAAGAAATTGGGTATGGATTACTAATAGTTGAATAGGGTAATGATTGAGAATAAGTGTCCACTTTCATGAACAGATGACTAGAATGGTTTGGTTGAGTTTGAGTGAATTACAATTGTTTGGAATGTTTGATAAGAGTGGTGAATTGTGTGAGTTGAGCCTTTGATCGATTTAATGTGACTGGTTAGGTTTGTTATCCTCGGAATAGGTTGTTATTTACTCGGTTAAGCTTGTATGTGAGTAACCAGTTACCCAGTGAAAAGTTTTGCAAAAGCTTTAAGGATTTATATCTTTTGGATTTTGGTTGGGAATTGCAACGTATAGTGATGGTATTTGGTGTTAGTAACGCGTCTCTAATGCTTATGGAGTAGAGGAATCGTATCTTCCATATTTAATTGGATAAGTTCGTAATGGCTTTGATGGAGGATATTCGGATCTGTTGTAAACTCAAAGGAAGAACAGGTAGAGTGTTTGGGATTTGAATTACAAGTGTCAAAAAGAGATGAAGTTTTATGCTAAGTTATTCAAGTGAGAATTTGGGTTGAAAAAGGTTAGTTTTCTTGGATATGTTATTTCAGAGGAGAGTATGGTAAGGGATTCATCGGAAGTAGATGTAGTTCTACATTGAGAGGCTCCGAAATTGGTTAAGGAGATTAGAAACTTTTGGACTCAGTTGGTTGTTATTACAGGTTATGGAAGACTTTGTTAAGTTCGTACTTCTGGTATCTCAGTTGACTTACAAAGGGTGAGTCGTTTGTTTGGATGTTCGTTGTGAGTAAGTTTTGGTGAGCTGGAGTAGAAGTTGTCTACGGCTCCAGTTTTGATTCTGTGTGATCCTAATAAACCGTTTGTGAGGTATTGTGATGTGTCTCTGAAGAGTGTGGTCAGGTGTTAATGCAAGGGGGTAAAGTCGTGGCTTATGCTTTATGACAATTGAGGATTTATAAAAGGATCTATACTCTTTTGGGTTTGGATTTGGTCGCGGTTGTATTGTGTTGGAATATTTGGAGGTATTATCTTTATGGTTCCAGATTCGAAGTGTTTAGTAATCACAAGGATATGGATTACTGGTTTGGTCTGAAGGCATAGAGGGTGAGACAGCGAGGATGGTTAAAATTCGTGACGAGTTATGAATTTGGCTCAGATTATCCTATTGGTAAAGTTAATGTCGTGCGGGATAAGTTAAGTTGGAAGTTTTTATACATGGTAGTTTTGATGGTTGCGAGTAATCAGAGTGCGCAGCGGAAGCGTGAGGTGACACATTTTGTATTTACGTGTGAGACTTGTAAGAGTTCATAGGTTGAACATTGAGAACATGTAGGAATGGTGAGACTATTGGACGTTTCAGAATGGAAGTGTTAGGTGGAAGGTTTGAATATTATTCATGGGCTACTATGTAAATGGATGTTTTGATTGTATGTTCGATTGGTGAATCGTAGCATTGTTGTAGTATGGCTGTGTGACAAGGATGTTGGTGTTCTGGTTTTGTTGATGTTGTTGAGACCTTGTGGTGTCGTGTAACTTTATGTTCTTGTTTGTGTTGATTGCCTCGTTTCCATGGTGATGGTTCGAGTGTGTGTAGCTAATTCCTGTGTGGGGAATTAGGGGAGTGTTACCTAGGGTAGGGTAACGATCTTGTTGTGTTTCGGTTCTAGAGTGAACCTGTGTGTTGGTATCTTGGCTTTTCTTTGAGTTGTGAGTTTGTCGTCAAGTGCATTGTATGGGCTTTGCATCTTGTCGTTGTAGTTGTCGTCGTTGTCGTGTCGTTGTGGTAGTTAGCAAGGTGGTTTGTCAGTTGTGTTATTCGTGGTGTGACTTTTGTTGGCATGTTGGTTTGTTAGTCGGATGCGAGAGTCGTATCCGGAGTTGTTCGTATCGGTTAGATTTTCGAGGACGAAAATGTCTAAGTGGGGGAGAATTGTAACGCCCCAGTTTTTGTCAGTTTTAGTTAATCGAGTCTATTTGATTATTTTATTATTGACTTTTATTTGGCAATATATTATTTTTCATCGTTGTTGATGTTTTATCGCATTTTGAGAGCGTTTGAGAGATATTTGAGCTGAGGGGTATTTTGGTCTTTTGCTTGGGTAAGTTTTATGTTTTTATATAAATAGAAAGAAAAGAGAGAAAAATAGTAAGGAAGAGAAAAAGAGAAAGAAAGAAGGAAAAGAGAAAAGAAGAGGAAGAAGAGAGAAAAGAGGAGAAAAGGGAAAAAATCGCGGGAACTCCGTTTCAAGCGCGAATAATCGGGTAAGGGTGAGAAGTTTCAATTATATATTGCTTGTGTATGTATATGTGTATGTTTTCTTGATTGTTTTGGATAGTTTCATATAGTTTTCATTTTAGGTCGAAATGGTAAAAATGGTTAGAAATCGATGTTTTCACGGATGAATTTCGAAATAAATTGCGTAGATTAGTCGTATGAGGTTAGACCGAGATTATAGAAACTCGTTTGGTTGAAATCGGTTGATATTGTGAGTTTTGACATTTTTGGGTTTTGAGAATGTGAGATTTTGGTGAAAATCGAACGTCGTAGAATTATCGTTTTATGGTCCTAAAACGTTGATATATATTTGGTAAGGATTATTGTGTATTTGTTTCGTATCATAGAATTGAATCGGTCGGATTTTCGGGCAAAATAGCCGAAATCCGTAGCAGCCCGCAGGCGTACGGACGCGTGCTGTAGGTGGAAAATCCTGATTTTTCGGAAAACTTCGGAAATTCATATCTCTTGAACCGTAAGTCGGTTTTGATCCCCGTTCGAAGCGTTGGGAAGCTAACGAGATGTTCTTTCTAGGAAAAATAGTTTTGAGGTCTGAACCTAGTCCAATCGGTACAGTTTTTTCGAACCGTTTCGTAGTGTCGGGCGTCCGGTTTATGTTTTTGCGTTATTTTGAAATATTCATATCTTCTTCGTTGTTTATCGTATTTAAGTGTTCTTTATACCGAATCGAAGCTGTCGATGAGCACTTTTTGATGATGATAGAAAATATTATTTTTGGCCGACTTTTAGCCGACTTTTTCGAGAAACCGTAAAAATGGAATTTTGAGTTATTTTTCAATATTGTAAGACATATTATGATATGTTATGAGATGGCTTGTGTGATGATTCTTTGATGGGAATTTGATGTTGTGGAATGGTATATTGGTGTTTGTGGCCATTTTGGGCAATTGTGTGCATTACTTTATATGTACTTGAAATACATGATTATTGTTAATGCATGAGCATTTGATGTTGGCATGAGTCATTAATGTGTCAAGTATCATGATATGCATTCTTGCATTGGAAGATTCATAGATGAATCAGTTTTATCGTCTTACGCCCTGAAATAATGGTAGAAGCGATTAATCACAATCAGTTTTATCGTCTTACGCCCTGAAATAATGGTAGAAGCGATTAATCACAAATGATTGTGCGCCCTGAAATAGTGGTCGAAAGCAATCCATAAACGTCGTTCGCCCTGAAATAATGGTTTATAGCGACGGGGAACATCGTAGGCCCGACGGGGAGTTACTCTATGTAACAAGCGATGATTCCAAGAGTTCCTGGGGGACTAATGAATTACGAGGTTGAGTCGGTACCGCATTGCATTTGCATAGAGTCGTGAGTCGGTCTCTATGATTTGCATTTATCATCTTTATAATGATGTGTTGGTGAGTAAACGTAAATGTGTATGTTTATGTGGAATGATTAAGGATTGTGAAAGTATGCATGATGAATATGCTTGATTATATATATATATATATATATATATATATATATATATTTATATATATATATACATTGTGATGTATATGAGTGAGTTGGGATGAATTGTGGTGAGAATTATAAATGGATTGATTATGTGTGAGCTTGTGATAGCCTTGGTGAATTAGTTTGCATAAGAGATGAATGCATTGGTTGTGAGTGATATGTTTTGTGTATAAACATATGCATTATGTGTGAATATGTGATTATGTCGGTATGATTAATATATGTTATATTTTGTGGTGATGTGGTGGTGTGGTTCCATATGTCATAATCGTGGTGGGATTATGTGTGATATGTTTTGTATTGGTGGCATGCTATATGTGTTAGTATGTGATGTAATTGGTGAGAAATATTATATATGTGAATTTATCTGTGTTGTGGCATATTATTATGCAATCTTGTTATAGTTGTTATTTCTCACCCTTCTGCTGGAATATGCTTTTTATGGCATAGTGCAGATTGTCAGCTTTAGAGGCGTGGAGGCAAGTGGAAGAGTTAGATCTTCGTCTTTGCTTAGGTCTTGGTGTCTGCTCTGATACGAAGCACGGGAGTCGGGGAAACGATTATTTTATTTATGTATATAATTGTTGAATATATTTGGTATTACCTTTATATGGAAAAGTTTCCCAATTGAGGGTAACCTATTTTATGCTATGTATCAAATTTATGAGCAGGGAGTGTGTATTCTTATTTTAAAATGTGGCATCCTTGTTTCTGTCGGAAAAATAAATTTTTAGTTACTCTGATTTTATTAATTGTTATTTATTTATGATGGGGAATTGGGGTGTTACAACAAGACCCGTCCCACATAAGCCTTCTTCAACCTGACGCAATCCTCTTGTTTAGAGTTGTACCTCAAACTAACGTTCTTCCCTGCCAATTGTTGCTTCTCCCCTTACTAACCACCACATCCGCAAAAGACTTATTCCCTACAAAACTCTCTCTTCCCCTGGCACCAAAGTGGAATCCCTTCTTGACCCCCCCTCCACCACTTCCCGCCTTCACCCTAACACCTCTTTTAGAGTTTAGGCCCGATCTGTCAAATCTCGGGAGATTCGCGTGAATCTTCTTACCATTAATCAAAATGTTGTCTAACTTTACCGCCAAGAGCCTAGCATCTCCCCCCTTTCGAAACCTCACAAAACCAAAGTGTTTTCCCTGTCTATTTCTCTTCGAGGGTATAACAACCTCTACTACCTCTCCCACACAACCAAACAACTGGTATATATCTTTGGCAGCAGTTCTCTCAAGAAAGTCAAAAAAATAGACAGAAAAAGTACCTGAACACTTTGATCTGAAATCACCTCCCCCAACTGAGAAGAAATCCCATCTAGATGACCCTTTTCGGAAACCTCTTCTCTTCACCTCTGACCACCCCTGCTCGCCTCCCATGAAAAGAAGAAGAGCCCCCGTACACTTCCTAAAACAGAGAACCACCGCTCAGAAAGAAACCTATATACTTTTTTATGGCCAACATTACTTAATTAGTTATGCTAAGACAGGACATACATTTCTAATAGTAATCGTTTTATTTGAGAATATATTAGTTTATTATTCATTAATTGAATATACATTACTTTGATAACTTCATTGAATAAAAAAATTATTTGATAGAAATCTTAACAAATAATATTAAAAATAATTCCTTTTGACCGAAAATATAATTAGATGGTATCTGTTTTGAATGCATTGAATTGAACATAATTACTATAAATTACTACCTCCGTTTTTTTTTATAAGTCGCTTTAGGAAAAAATTTTGTACCACAATATAAGTCGTTTTATAATACCAATGAATCATTAATGTTATTTTTCCTACTATACCCTTAAATATTTATTATTCTCTCTCCTTTCAATTATGTAAATTTGTCTTTCCAATATCATTAATAGAGGACAATTTTATAAAACCATTCATAATTTCTCTTTTCCATACAACATTTATTATATTTCTTAATATGTGTGAAAAGTCAAAAACGACATATAAAAAAAACGGAGGGAGTAAAAACTAGGGTATACTATTTATTAAAAAGTTTCGGATGGTGGATAAACAGCAATAAATGTAAGTTAATCCATTTACTTCATCCCCTTGATACATATACATACAAAATGACAAACGACACCATTACAAGAATTTAGTCTTCAATCAATAATCACATAAAGTGAGTGGAACTACTTTTGTATAGTGTTTGAATATAAAAAATACATCTCTTCCTTTTTCTGTATTCATTATTAATTTTACAAATCATGCAAAATTTTCTTTTCTTTCTTTCTTCTAATTTTGTGACATTTTTTTTCTTATCCTATCACCCTCAAATCGATAGGTAATTTGTCTTATAATTCCTCTTCATTTTTCAAATCTTTCAAAGAAAATTTACATATTTAATTAATTGTTCATACAAATTATTTATGTGTATTAGTATTGGAAAAATCCCAAAACTCATATTAGTTATAAAATGAGTCTTAAAAGAGATTATATATATTGATACTATTTATCTTATAAGTCGATTTCGTAAGGATGATTTAAGTTAAACTATAATACATAACTATTTTATATATATATATATATATATATATATATATATATATATATATATAAAAGTTAATTTTTCAATTCTTTTTTAACGTAAGATAAAATTTAAATAAAAAAATTTACATGTAAAAAGTAACTAGTTTCAATTGAATATTAAAGGTAAAATGAATTTATAATGATATAGGATGTATGCAGATATAACAAAGACATAGGCTCTGGTTTTCTTGAACATAATTTGATGATAATTTTCACTATCCTTTTTATAACTTTTTATTTCTTTGTTTTTAGTTAATTTATTTTGAAAATAATACTTGAAATACATGCATCAACTATAAAATATTTAGAGGTATATTAAAGATTCATTTATTTACACATAGGAATGACTTCTTCATGAAATGCATTAGATAGTATAACATATTATATTGTTGTAGTTAAATTATTTCAATCATGTTGCATAAATTAATGGGTGAAAAACTCTTTACCTAGTTTATATATTTTAAATAAATTACATTTACTAAAATATTCTATTTCTTTTTTGTAATAGCTTTATTTTAATAACTCAAAAACATTATTGTTAATTATTAAAATGGTGGAAAACAGTTTAAGTAATTTTCAATTGATATTTATTAAAGTTTATAGTTCATAAATAGTCCAATGCTTATATTTTTGTTTTTTGGTTTTTAATATTGTTGTTGATGTCTAATACTAACTATGTATATTATAATTTGAATTAGAAGATGGATCAACTAAAAAATTCATGGAATCTAGAACCGTGCAAAAGTTTTGGCATAAATAAAAATTTTCATGAATTTGAACTGGATGATGAGTTAGATTGTGATTATTCGAATATTATGAGGCCTTTATCACCTGAAACTGACGTGCCTGATCTATTATTTATCATTGGTAAATTTGTTCCTGTGATGTGTAAACCGATTGATCCATTAAATAGGATGCAAATTGATCACACAAACTCTCTTAATAAAAGACGAAGTTACTAATGAGGTAAAACTTAAAGGTAAAAGGATTAATAATATATTTATGATTTCCCTTGATGACTTGTCTTTGAAGGTAAAATGTCTCATGGCGAACAACAATGATTCATGGCTATGGCACAAAAGGATTGCTCACATTCATATGGAACATTTGAATAAACTAGTCAAGCATGATTTACTCATTGGATTGTCAAAGATAAAATTTGTCAAAGATAAGTTGTGTGATGCATGTCAAAAAAGGAAACAAACCAAATCAACTTTCAAATCTTTGGAAACCTTTGATTAATACGGTTCGTGCAAGGCTAAACTCGTGGAAAGGTAGGTTCCTCTCTATGGGAGGTAGAGTAACACTGATCAACACCGTATTGGCAAATATTCCAATTCACTATATGTCGTTCTTCAGAGTCCCAACCAAAGTCATTAACTTATAAACTTTTATTCAGAAGCGATTCTTGTGGCAAGGTTCTGTGGCGAAAAGAGGCATTTCTTGGGTCCGGTGGAACTTGGTGTGCAAACCGGTTGAAGAAGGTGGGCTAGGAGTTAAAGATATAAGATTGTTTAATACAGCTCTCATGTTCAAATGGACCTGGAAGATTTTATCTCAGGAGGGCAGGTTATGGCGAGGACTAATTCATAGCAGGTACCCCAATTACCTACAAGACTTGTATAGCTCTGTTGTATCTAAGAACCGTGTTCCTTCGTCAACTTGGTGGAGAGATCTTGTACAAGTATCTTCTTTCTGCGGCATAAATCTAGAAGATGGACTGCTTACGCATAAACTTGGAAACGGTGAGTTTACTTCATTCTGGACATCACGATGGGCAGCAAACTGCACCTTGGCTGCTGATTTTCCTGGTTTATGGCATCTAGCAGAAAACAAATATAGCAGAATCATTGATAATGGTTTTTGGGAGGATGGCACATGGAATTGGAACATTAAATTTTCAAATCAAACATTGCAGGAAGACATCACATTACAATATGATAAACTACTTGAAGTGCTGCAGGAACACAAGGTGGTCGAAGATGCGCATGATTCGGTTATTTGGTCACACGGCCACACTTCAGTTTTTTCTGTTTCGTCATTATATTATTTCTTGCATGAAAAAGAGAGCAACTTAGTTCTGGTTGCTGCAGAGGATGTTAAATCTGCGTTGAGATTGAATTGGTTGGTCGTCGCTCCACTTAAACTGAAAGTATTTGGTTGGAGATTGATACTCAATAGATTACCTACACGCGACAACTTGATTCGAAGAGGATTAATCACAAACGCTAATGAAAATGTTTGCCCATTCTGTTTCTTAATGGAAGAAAATGCTGAACATCTTCTCTTTCAATGCTCCAATTCAAATCGTGTTTGGAAATTTCTATTCCGTTGGTTAGAAGTTGCGGAATTTTGCGTTGGAGATATTTCGAACCATATTCTATGTTGGATAAATGGGTGTTTACAAGATTCTCTTAGTGTAGGTACTGCTATGGGCTTTTGGCTAGTTGTGTGTTGGGTCATATGGTCGTCTAGGAACAACATCATGTTCAGAGATGAGTTTTGGGATGTAGATACGATTACCAATCGTATAGTCATGTATTCTTGGTGGTGGATTGGTAAAAAACATAAAAATTCACTTAACTGTAATTATTATTCTTGGGTAAATGCCCCTCTAGATTTTTGTAGGCCTTGATTTTTTTGTGAATAGGCCTTGCCTGTATATAGGATTGGATCTCCCCTTGAGATTCCTTAATTTATATACCACTAATCTTGCTTATTAAAAAAAAACTTTCAAATCTAAGAAGGTGGTGTCCACTTCAAGTCCACTACAATTGTTGCATATGGACTTATTTGGTCATCAAGAACACGAAGCTTCGGAGGTAATGTATATGCTTTAGTTATTGTTAACGATTTCTCTAGATATACTTGGACATTCTTTTTAGTGCAAAAAAGTGATGCATTCAAGGCGTTCAAGAAATATGTGAAGCAAATCCAAAATGAGAAGTCACCAACATTTGCCTCCATAAGAAGCGATCATGGTGGAGAATTCCAAAATGCGCCTCAACAAAATGGTGTTGTAGAAAGAAAGAATAGGTCATTGGTGAAACTTGCAAGGACAATGCTTAGCGACTCAAATCTTACAAAATATTTTTGGGCGGATGCGGTAAGCATGGCATGCTTTGTAAGAAATAGAGTAAATATTAGACCTATCCTTAAGAAGACTCCTTATGAACTTTTCAAAGGGAGTAAACCAAACATTGCATACTTTCACATTTTTGGATGCAAGTGCTTTATCTTAAACAATGACAAAGACAATCTTGGTAAGTTCGATGAAAAATCGGACGAAGGTATATTTATTGGTTATTCTCTTTCAAGTAAAGCTTATAGAATTTATAATAAACGAACTTTAACAATTGAAGAATCTATGCATGTAAAGTTTGATGAATCTAACCCCTCAAAGGAGGATATTATTTTGTGTGATGATGATGATGATGATATTTTAGATGTTCCTAAAGAAGATACTTCCAAGACAAAGATAGATGATCAACCGAAGCATCAAGAAGTACTGATTCAACAAGAGGCAAATAATAATGATCTACCTAAGGAATGGAGAACTCATAGAGATCATCCAATTGATAAGGTAATTAGTGATCTTAGTCAAGGCGTTACAACTAGAATAAATCTCAAAGATGCATGCTTGAATATGGCATTTTTCTCACAAATTGAACCTTCCAAAGTTGATGAAGCCTAAGGAGAGGACCAATGGATTATTGCTATGCAAGAAGAGTTAAACCAATTCGAAAGGAATCAAGTGTGGGAACTTGTTCCTAGGCCAAGTAATAAACACATCATAGGTACCGAGTGGGTGTTTAAGAACAAACTTGATGAGAATGGAATAACTATTCATAACAAAGCAAGATTGGTGGCCCAAGGATACAATCAAGATGAAGGAATTGATTTTGAAGAAACATTCGCTCCGATTGCAAGGTTATAAGCTATCTATTTATTACTTGCTTATGCATGTTCATTGAATTTTCAGTTATACCAAATGGATGTCAAGAGCGCATTCTTGAATGGCTACATCAATGAAGAAGTCTACGTCAAACAACCCCCCGACTTTGAAGACTTCAAGAATCCTTCACATGTCTTTAAGTTGAGAAAAGCTCTTTATGGCTTAAAGCAAGCACCAATGGCATGGTATGATAGACTTAGCAACTTTCTTTGCGAAAGAGGATTTGAAAAAGGTAAAATAGATAAGACCTTGTTCATTAAGAGAATTAAGGACAACACTTTATTGGTTCAAGTCTATGTTGACGACATCATATTTGGATCAACAAACAAAGATCTTTGTGAGGAGTTCTCATTGATGATGCAAGGAGAATTCGAGATGTCTATGATGGGAAAGATGAATTACTTTCTTGGATTACAAATTAAGCAGTTAAAGGATGGCGTCTTCATCAACCAATCCAAGAACTGCAAGGAGTTGTTGAAGAGATTTGACATGGATGGTTGCAAGGCTATGTCTACTCTAATGGGATCCGAAACCTACATTGATCAAGACGAATCAGGTATTTCAGAGTATGTTACAAAGTATCGAGGTATGATTTGTTCTTTATTATATTTGACGGTAAGCCGTCCTAACATTATATTTAGTGTGTGTTTATGTGCACGTTTTCAAGCAAATCCGAAGGAGTCACATTTCACAACCGTCAAAAGAATCATGAAGTATCTCAAGGGAACGACAAATGTTGGTCTATGGTATCCAAAAGGTAGTATGTGTAATTTAGTAGGTTATTCTGACTCAGACTATGCAAGTTATAAAACTGATAGCAAAAGCATAGCTGGTACATGTCACACACTGGGAAATGCGTTAGTATCATGGTCCTGCAAGAAACAAGCGTGTGTTTCACTTAGCACGACCGAGGCCAAATATATTGCAGCAGGAAGTTGCTGTGCCCAGATCCTATGGCTCAGCAACAACTACATGAATATGGACTCAACCTTGGATGCGTTTCTTTACAATGTGATAATACAAGTGCGATCAACATAACAAAGAATCCAGTCATGTATTCAAGAACAAAGCACATAGATATACGACATCACTTCCTACGAGATCATGTTCTTCAAAAGGATGTAGAAGTCACCTTTGTGGATACAGATAATCAACTCGCAGACATCTTCACAAATCCGCTCGCAAAATAAGCATTTTACAAAATCCGGAGACAACTTGGCATTTTAGGTGAAGGTGATGTTTGAATCTTCAATAATTATTCATTATTTACTAAAATAATGCCAAGGTACACAAATTGTTTAATCACTTTAATTTTGCAATATTTGTCTAAATATATATTATGTGAAAATATTGCATATCTTTATTTTTATGCCATGTTAGGTCCATTCAAAATTGCATTATTATATGATATAACATGACAAAGTGGAAAAATAAGAAAATAACATGTATTTTTCAAGTTACAAAGATACTGTTTTTTTCCTCAAGTAACTGATTAACAACATGAGGATAATCGATTACCCTGTTGGATATTTCAAATTTTCTCATGTTTTACACTAAGTAGTTGATTAATCTATATACGGTAATCAATTACCACAACTACTGATGTAATTTTTAAAATAAATCAGTATTCACGTATTGCTTCTATTTCCCTCATATGTGTTTGGTCACATACCAATAAGTGCTTATTTTTTCTGACATTAAGTGATTAAATTGGTACTCTTCATCACTTCACTCTTCTTCTCTCATTTACTCAAATATTCTAACTTCCACCTCCCACTAACTCCATTCAAAGAAAAATAAAAACCCACTCACATTTTTCTCTCTTTATAATCCCTAACCTATTAAACCCTCATCTCTAAACACTCACCTTTACTCAAATCCGAAAAACTCTCTTCCAAACCCTAACCTTCAAAAGAACCCATGGCTCCTCCACAACAAAACAAGGGAAAGAAGAAAATGGTTGAAGAAAGCTCTGAACCCGCAGAAGAAGAGATGCTTCCAACTGTCAAAGTTAGGAGACTCACTTTCAACATCAGAACTCAGACTCTCATGCCGATAAAATATGTTAACCTTAAAGCTTTTCCAAATTATAGCTTACCTTTCCTACTTTGTTGAAAGATTTTGGGGTAGATAAGCTAGTGTCTGAAGTGGGTTGTTATTATCCAGATCTTGTCAGAGATTTTTTTCTACACTTTGGATATTGGTACTGATGATTTTTGGGATTTAGTTTTGAATGCTAAGGTTAAGAATGTTGAAATCAGTATGGATTTGAAACAGTTAGGAACATGTTTAGGGATTCCTTCTGAGGGTGAACAAACTCGTCATGGTGTTGAACCAGGTAATGAAGATTGGAAGGATTACAATAGTATGGAATATTTCATTGACATTTATAGGGAAACTTAAGCTGACCTTATGACTCGTCATAATCCAGATTCTTCTCGGGTTGTGAAGTACGTGAATCATTTAACTGTAAGTGACCGTATGCTTCATTATGTCCTTTGCTATGTTTTGGTTCTAAAGCATTCAAATCATGCACACGTTAGTAAAGTTGAGCTGCAACTTATTCGAGCTATGAAAACGAATATTAAGATCAATTGGGCTTATGTCATCTTGTTCCACATGAAGCACCAAATGACACTTTGTGGTGGACTTCCTTATGCAAAGGTAGTTTCAAAAATTTTGGAATATAATGATGTGATGTTACAAAGAGAGCCAAAGACGGTTATGACGGCTTGAAATTGTAAAATCAATACAGTTACGACAACCAAAAATACTGGTATCATCATCGGTCCCAATGGAGTTATATTTCAACCTTCGCTTCTCAAAAAATTCCGAAAGGTGATATTACTAATGCAATGCTTTTCACTAAGACGTGTACCGTTGAGTCGACAATGAACCGCAACCACCGTGAAACCAAACGTGGAATAAACTCTCTTAGGAAGCTTTTCATGTCTATGAATCGATCCTGCGAGCCAATTGAAGAGAGTGAGGATGAATGAGAAGATGAAGATGGTGAAGAAGAAGATGGAGATAACATGTTAGAAAATGACTAGTTAATGTTTAAGTTGTTCTAGTTTATGTTTTTAGTATCTAGCTCATTATGTTTTGGTTTAGTTTATGTTTCAAGTTGTTTTAGTTTATGTTTGGTTGGTCTTGTTTCAAGAACCTTGTTATGTATTTCATACTGTTTCGTACAATGTTTTTCGTACTATCGTTTTATCAATTTCATGTTCTATGTTTTTGTTCCGTACCGTTCTATATTAATATTTTATATGGTTAACATCATTGTATTTATATGCATTCTTGTATTTTCAAATATCTTTTCCCATCCCTTTTGTTAATGGTAAAGGGGGAGAAGAATTGTGTGGTGTATTTTGTATTTTGCTTTCTAACAAAAAGTGCAGATTTCAAAAACTCTCTAAAGTCATGGATTAAGGGGGAGCATCAACCAAGAGGGGGGGGGGGGGTATTTTGTTAGAATAGCACAAAGGAAACAAATTTTCAAGGAATAGTTGTCATCATCAAAAGGTTAAGTAGTTGATCACGGATAGTGGAGGCATGATTCATTGGAGTGGGAACTTGGTTTTCAACCGGATAATTGGAGCATGGACCTGCTGTCACAATTAAGGGATCTGAACATGATGCTGGAAGGGATACAACCAGCACAGGGTGTGCCTGATATACTAATATGGTCAGGTCCTGTTAATAACAACTTTTCTACTAAAACTTGTTATGCTTTTACCATTCATGTCAATAGGCCTGATAGGATTGAAATTAACTTCAAGGCTGCATTAGAAATCTTATGGCAGTCGTTGATACCGTTGAAAGTTAAGTTGTTTGCTTGGCGTTTGATTTTGGATAGATTACACGTAAAAATCTAACGGCCAGGGAGGTAATTTCAAATCCTCGTGACTTGGTGTGTGTGTGTGTGTGTGTGTGTTGTGTTTTAATTAGGTTGAATCTTTGGATCATGTCTTCATTAATTGCCCAAAAAGTGTAAAGGTTTGGAGTTTAATTTCAGATTGGATTGGAGTAGCCCGGTTAACTAGTGATACCTGTAGGGAACATTTAATGGAGTGGTTTTTAAGGTTGATTGGAAGAACGTCGAAAAGGATGGCAAACTTGATTTGGTTTTGTACATGTTGGAACATTTGGCGGTTAAGAAACCAAATCATTTTCAAAGATGGTTTTTGCAATGTTGAACACTTAGTTTTTAGAATTAGACATTATTCTTGGAGGTGGTTATCTTTAGGTTCTTCTATGACATCTCCTTGTACATTTTATGATTGGATGAAACATCCACTCGATTTTTTGTAGTGGATGTATTGTATCACGTCCTTGTTAGCATTATGCTGATTGTTGGGACAACTCTGTTGTAAATTTGTAGTATGGATTGCATCTTTACTATCCATCCGTTTTTGTTGGAATGAAATTGCTTATAAAAAAAAAGAACCGCGTAGCAACTTTGATATAAATGAAATTTCTCAAGAATTTGTAGGGGATGATGAGTTATATTCAAATTATTCAAAAATTATGAGGTCATTCTCACCTGATCCATTAGTAGTCATTGGAAAATTTGATCCAGTGGTGATTAAACCATTTGATCACAAAAAATAACTTAGTGAAGAAAAATGTAGAGGAAAAGATAATGGAATCTGCATAGATCCTTTTTTACTTAAAACATTTCCATTTTCAGCCATCAGTATAGCTCTACCTTGCGATGAAAAAAAATTATTTACTAAAATTTCAGATCCTAAACAGTAAGCAAGAGTCTCTCCACCAGGTGTGTGTTCATCATCTCTTGAGTAAAATCATAAATTTCAAATTTATGGATATTATGCAACAACTAACTAAAAATTTGTAGGTTTGTCACCATGTATACAAAACACAGAGCAAAATTTGTTGTCCAACAACACTAGAAGTTCTAAATCGCGTCCTTCTAAAGTTGCTAGACACATGCAGGTAACATAGTTTGGAAATTATTTAATTTTATAAGATTTGTTTTATGTGAGAAAACATGCTAATCGTATGGGAAGAAATTAAGTAAATACATATGTAAATAATATGTTATGTATGTATTGATATAAAATATTTTTTGCAGGATGAATATTGATATTTTAAATGGGTTTTTAAGTTTTGGTCAAATTGTATGTTTGATGAATTTTGTATTTTGTTTCTCGTTAAATAAATTTGATTATAATTATTTTGGTTAGTTTATTTGATGGATTTATTTTCTTTTAAATTTATATATTGATGGAAACTCGATAATTTGGTATGTTTGGCAAACTTTTATGGTTTAATGTTGTAGTCTCATATGATTCAATGATGAATCCTATTGATAAGTTCTATGACATTGAGATATATTTTACACATTTGATCTCTATAGAGTTGGGAAACTTTATTTTGAAGTAGAATTCCTATATTTTATTTGTTTGATAGATTTTATTGTTTCTCTTAAATGCATCAAGGAACACTTCGCCAAAATTGATATTTGGTATCACCTAATTTAATAGCATTTTTAAATAAAGTGCTATTAAAAAGGAAACAAACACATTTATAATAACACTTTATGGTCGGACGCTATCATAGGATACAGATAATGTGACTTTGATAACACTTTGTAAAAAAACGCTATTATTAAACTTCATTAAGATAACATTTTCTTTAAAACGCTATCAATACTCTTCATTAAGATAACACTTTTAAAAAAAGTGCTATTATTTTACTATTTTTTATTAGCATTTATAGAAAAGTGCTATTATATTAAAAAAATATATAATAAAAAATGAAATGAAGAGCAATTAAGGGAGATAAGCAAAACATTAAACGGAAAATTCCTTCGTTCTATCAGACGTAAACCTTCTCTCTTTTCTATTTGGTTCTCACGATTTCTCTCTCACCCTTTGGAACTCACGAATTCTCCCCCCTATAGAATCCATTCATTTTCTTTTTGCTACTGCAACCCACAAAACCCAGCCCCTTCAGGTTTTAAAAGGTCAAATCCTATCATAAGCAAGAACAATTAGGAATATTTCATCCCCAAACTCAGAAATTATAAACCCTAACATAAACAGACCTCGATTTAGACTTCTAAACGAAATGATTGAGTACCGAAACGGGAGAATGAAGAACTCGTCCTGGATTGTGCTTCAAAAGGTATAGTCCTCTCTTGCTGTTTCTGCTTCTTCTACTCCTTCTGTGTTGTATCTCTCTCTCTCTCTCTCTCTCTCTCTCTCTCTCTCTCCCTCTCTCTCTCTCGTTGTTTTCATGTTGTTGTGCGTTGTGCTTGCGAGGAATTGAGCGAGTGTTTTAACTCAGAGTTTCGATTTGAAATTCTGAGAAGCTATTGGACGAGTTTCCTTTGTGGGTTTTTGTTCTACAAAGTAGGAATTTGCTGTTTCATTGTAATAGATCAACAGAACACATTTGGTGTTCTTCAAGTGATACAAACAGATAGGTCTATTGGATCACACTTCAAAGTTCCACCAGGGTGGATGAACCTGGTATCAACGAAGGTACGCCGCGACTCGACTTTGAAACTCGGCTCGTTTGATTCATCCATGAGCTTCAGTTTACTCATTCCGCAGTTCACACTTGTTGCGGTGAAAATCGGATAACAAACTATTTATTAACTTGCATCATTTTCTTTTACAACCGACTTTGATTTATCCATAGGAAAGGTTCAAGATCGTTAGAAAAACCTAAAGGGGGAGATCTAAGGTTCGGGGGTTGGTTACGTAGTTCTACTTCTACTGAGCTGTTGACTATGGTCAATATTCAGAGGGGAAATGAGTACAAGCTCATTGTGGAGTTTAAGAACTCTCTAAGTCTAGCTGTAATGGTCCTATGTTATGTTTTAGTCAGTAGGGAAAGTGATAGTTCATTAGGATGAACATCACTAAGAGTTTAAGAACTCTCTCCTAAAGCTAGTTATGATTTCTATGGCTCTGATGAGGCCAAGAAATAAAGTTTTCTTCTAAGAGGTTACTTAGGTTAAGGTGGGAGGTCATGACTTTAGGAGTCAACATGTTTAACCTTCCCTTGGAATGGGGGAAAGATAACAGTTATAAGTTACTAAAAGATAACAAGTTAATAATGCAAATAAGATGATGCGACATATGAAATAGATAATGATATGAATAGTCTCGTCTTAATCATGATTTAATCGAGAAATCGATAATCAATGATTCTGGACTTTCATCGACTAAAAAGGTGAATAAAATATAAATAGAGAGAGAGTGGTCTCGTGTTGATCAAAGTCTTGTCAACTCAATAAAATCAACCAAACCACGAGGTTTGTTATGTCATCGACCAAAATGAGGAAAGCGGAATCGAAATGAAAATAAAATCGGTCTCGTCTAAATCAAGATTTAATCGAGAAATCAATAATCTTAATATTTGACTTTCATTGACCAACGAAAAATAAATAAAAGTGGCCTCACATTTATCAGGACTTTATTGAGTTGAAATGATCAAAGTCAAGATTTATGTAACGTCATCGGCCTAAATAAAGATTATGAAATGAAAATAAGGTTGTTCTCGTCTTAATCAAGATTTAAATCGGTAAATCGATAATCTTGACGTTTGACTTTCATCGACCACAATAGAAAAAAAGGAAGTGGCCTCCTACAAATCTAGATTTTTAGTGATTTTGAAATAATCAACAAAGTCAAGATTTATATGATATCCTTGGCCTAAAATAATAAAATCAAAACAAAATTACCAAAATATCAAAACAAAATAAACTATTGAAGTGTATAAAACTCTAATGTTTACAAAACCAAATTCAAATGAAATAACAAACTAAAGAAAATGTTAAACGGGAAATAAAAATTAATTAGGGATAAAACTAGTTAGAAATCCATTTAAAATCAAAATCATAAAAGAGAAAACGGATTAAAAGGCAAAATAATAGTTAGGAGTGTATGAACCAAATAAGGTGTACAAAATGGATGGAATCCTTTGGGCTTGAAGCCCATCATCCACCCTTAGCCAACGATCTACTAGATCCGTCAGCATGTGATGAACCCAATGTTATCCCAAACAGCCAAAAAGGATGCTCGTTTCACTTCAAAGGAAAAGAAAAAAAACGTGGCCACACTGACCAGCTGCCAACGCATTTCACTTTTAAACACCAACCTCAAGTAAACAACTCTCATATCATTTACCAAACTCTCTAAAAAACATCAACACAGCCAACGCGAGAAAGGAAACGGGGAAGAACACAAACGGCGATACGACCCAAGTGGAGCGAGTCGACCTTCCCCTTCACCGTTTTCCGTCACGATGATGATTTCGTTTTGATTTGAATTCCAATCTCTCCTTCTTCTCTTTCTAATTCATAATTTTGGCTTTGGTTTCGGAGATCTTCTGATTTATGGGTTTGAGGGATTATTGTGGCGATTTGGGATTGAAGGTTTGTGGGTTGAAGAAGATGTTTAAGAAGATGGGTCAAACGTTAAGGGTTAATGGATGGTTTATTTGCAGATTCTAGATTGATATGGAAAGGTTTGGATTCGGAGAGAAATCGAAGGAAGAAACGGTTCAGGTTTGAGGTTTTAAATTGGTTTGATTTTGCTCAACATTGTTTCAGCTTTGTGGATTTGGATTTGAAATCAGCTCATTTTTCTACCCTTTCTGTACGTGTGTGTTTGAGAATCTGGGTATGTTTTATGTAGTTTGGTTTGAAAGAGGGTTGAAGGTTTGATTTCGGAGTTGTGGAAAGTGAAAGAAGAATCTAGAATGGTTGTCGTGCGATTTGAAGAAAAGGTTGAGTGTTGTTGTTGATTCGGTGATGGAGGTTTTATGGGTTTCGGGTTGATTGAAGGATGTTTGGATGCTGTTGGTTGAAACAGAAGGTAACGGTTGAAGGTTGGGCATGGTTGGGCATTGAAGAGAAAACAACAGGGGGAGTATATGGTTCTGCAAAAAACGGTTTAGACCTTTTAGGAAGAAAGTGCCGAGATTCGAAGTTGTTGGTGATGGAGAGGAAGAGTTGACGTGGTGGTCCGGCCGGAGACGAGGTTATCGTGAAGGGGTTTATGCAGTAGTTCTGTGTGGACTTTGAAGAGTGAGTGAGAAAGGGTATGTGTTTAAGGCTGATTGATGATGTTTTGTTTTTTTGAGAAAAGATGTGCAGAAGGTGAATATCCCCCCCTCTTCTTCTCTCTGCTTCCTCTACTTATATTCTCAATTTAAACCTTGTTTTTTCAAAATCCCCATTTGTCCGTTACCGTGTAGTTGCTTTCATGCTTGCAGGTGTTGTCTGTGGCGAGATTGTGAAGTCGTGGTCGAAGAGCAGCGTGCTGTCATTGTGTTGAGCAACGTTCGTACGGTTTTGTTGTGGAGCATGGCCTGTTATTGTCAAAGTGGAGAAGAAGTTTTGTACCGTTTGGAAAAGGAGAAGGAACAAATCTTGGTTCCTTGATTTCTCATGAGCCACATGTCGGCTCTCCATTAGCTGATGAAATGGGTTGAAAAGTCAAACAAAGCATTGCTTGATTCTCATTGGTTGAAGGTTAATGAAATATCCAATTATGAAATATAAATAGACACGGTGGACCAAATCATGAGAAATGGAAATGAAATAGTTTCTTTTTCTTAATTTGAATTAATAATATGATTAATAAAAATAATAATAAACTAAATAATATTCTAAATTAAAATTAGTTAGAAAAATAAACTAAATGAATAATTAATCTAATTAATTAACTAATTATTAAAATTAAATTAAATTAAGATTAATTTAAATTAATAAAAATAAAACAACTTAAATATAAAGGAAATAAAAATAGGCCACATTGAAATTAAATTAAAATAAAAACAAATAAAACACTAAAATAAATACTAAATTAAAATATAGAGAAAAATAAGTAAAAACATCAACTAGTAAAAAAAGAGGGTAAAATTTGGGGTGCAACACCACTGCCGGGTTTAAATGAAGCCTTTGCTGCTGTTGCTATAATGGAATTCTTCACCTTGCGAATGCCGGAGTCAATGAGAACCGTTGCTGGCGTCGTCTTCTTTCTGAGTCTGTCTATTGCAAACTACATTAGAAGTTGTTTCTGATCATATATTGGTTCAGTTGGTTCAGCAGAGGGTCTGCTGGTTTTGGCAAATGTTTGTTGGGTTTTTTTGCTAGGTGAGTGGTTTGATTTCTTGAAAGGTTTTTTGCAAAAACAAATGAGTGATGAAGCTAAAGAAATTATTTATTCCATGAGACAAAGGTTGAGAGACTTCGCGAGTATGTCATAATGTATCCGAATCAAAAAGCTTAAACTACCCCTGGTGGAATGGAATTATCATGTGCCATGCGCAGAACACTGCCACTGCATGGTTCTAGACTCCCAGTTTATGTAGTTACTGATAGTTAAGTGAAGTATTAGCACAACTGTTAAGTAGCTAGATTTTGTTAGCTGAAGAAGTTCTTAGCTAGTACTCTTCTATTACTCTCCAGAATATTTTCCTATTGTAACTTATAAAAAGAGTGTACCTCTCTATTATTGCTTTTAGTGAAGTAACTCAAATTTACAGAAACTGTTGTTTTTTTTCTTACATCCTTCAATGTTATTTCTCCTTTTCAACTTGTCGGTTTTAAAAGTTGTGTTCACTTTTTAGTTTGTAATTATTACTAGTATACACTAGCGTTGATTTTTGCTATTATTAGATGTGGTTTGAGGAAACCAGAGTGAGATTGACAGCTAGTCTCCTAGTGCAGCTCTTGATAGCAGCCAACTTGATTATCAAAATCAGGAGCAAAAGCAATCACTGTATCTTCAAAGAATTGATTAGGATGGGCAATATGCTGCAATTGCAACTATGATGGTACATGAATTTGGTTTTCCTTCTGATTTTAATTCAGATAATGAAGGGCATCATGATGTAAATTTCTCAAATTGTGGGGTGAATGGATCTTCTCAGATCAGCTCCTTTGCTGGAAACAGGAGCAGGGACTACTTTTCTTTTGTTTGAAAATGGATCCGCTTGTAAGTTATCTGTTTACTTGGACTGTACAGGAAACATGTATAACTTTTCATTTGTAATTGTTTGCTTTTCTGGAAACTAACTGATGAACAAGGATCTACACCACATAACACATGCAAAAGTTCAAAAGTTACTTCTTTCCTTAGTTGAAACATGGAAGCACACTGTAAACTGATCCACTTCAAAAGTTACTTAACACTGTTCTAGTATGCTAAAGAAAAAGTTGATTTTTGTCGTAATTTTTCTATCGTACATAACTTCAGTAATCATGAGTTATCTTATGGTTGAATGTGTTGCAGAAATTGCTTGATGTTTATTTTCTTTCTTCCAAGATATTGTAGTGCTTTGAGGAAACTTTTGAGTGGTTAAAATTCCAATGTCATAATTTCAGGCACTGGAAGCCATCAAAAAGCAGCCGAAAAATGTGGATACACTTATAGTGATTCCAAACGACCGTCTTCTTGACTTAGCGGATGAGCATACGCGTCTTCAGGATGCTTTCCAGCTTGCCGATGATGTTCTACGATAGGGAGTACATGGAATATAAGACATCATAATAATGGGTTGATCAACAATTTATTGATATTTCCTATTTCATCACTATAATGTGAGAAAGTTTAGTTTATCACAGTAGATTGATAGATTGCTAAATTGCAAAGAGAATTAGGTTATTAAAAATATGAATAAATTCTCTACCTCCTTTTTTCATTTGAGTAATTTCATTGTTTTGATCAAGTCTTCATTTGGTTCTGTTGAAATTTTCAACATAGGCAGTACTTGTTTCTTTTTCTCATCATCAATCATTGTTATACTAGGTAACTTGTTTATTTCTTCTGTCTTTTTTGTTTTGTTTTGTTTTTATTTTCTATCATGTAGTTCAATTAGTTAGTGTTTTTCATCTTTTAGAATTGATTCTTTTGTGTATACGCATGTTTTTCTCTGCCTCATTTGTAGCAAAGGACACCACTCCCTTGAATGGGAACTGATACTTGTGAAGTGGTAGAGCCATTACCAGATCCCCGCTCTTTTAAGGTACATAACAATTAACATAGTTCAATTCAAGTATGTTTATGTGGATACGTGATTGTTTATTTACAATTACTTGAATATTGTAACTAAGTATTTTATTGATTGTGATACATGTCCAAAGTTAAATCGAAGATTATGCACAGAACTCAGGAAATTAGTTGCTAGAGTCCTAAGGATATTTTCGCAGATAGAGGAAACGCGCCCTCGGTCCTCATCAGGAATAGCAGCTCTGTGTTTGCTAACCAAAACACTTGATGAAGCCAAAAAGCTTCTGCAAAATTGCGCTGAATCTAGTATACTCTACCTGGTGTGTAGCTCTTTCTATTATATTTCAGCTAGAAAAAGTTATTTGAACTTTACTATTCTGCGTCGATAATATCTTAAGCAACACAGGAATAAGGAAGCTGTCCATTGAGAAAATTGCCCGACAAATTCAGATATTCTAGACCAGCTAAGCCAAATATGCCCCTTGGAATCTCTCCATGCAAAAAGTTATTGGATAGATCGATTCCAAACATTGATGAAAGATCGTATGTGAAACTGAGTTGGTTGTTATCAGAATTATGTGGATTGTTTATAAATTTTAATAATCAAATTATGACTAACCTCTACAACCATCATAACAGGAACTAAATCCTGAATCTGGACTAAGCTTTTCTCTAATGACTTTTTTGCCTTTTGGCATTTTGACAGTATCGACTCCCCTGTTATTGCCAGTCAGAAATAAAATTATAACACGCTAGCATAGAATCATTGATAAGATTGTACGTATACAACTTTAGTTGCTCAATAGGTTATGATAGAACAACAATAGAGTACCTCCCTCGATTCCACTTTCGGCAACGCACAAACCATTGTTAAACATCACCTTACTCTCACTGCTCACTATCTTCACCTAAAACCTCTCTTTATCTCCGTCGAAAACCACTAAATCAATCCTTTCAACCCCCCAAACGGACCACCAGTTCCGTTCTCCCACATTTGCTTCCACCATAGAATCCACCCTCTGAATCTCTTCTCCACAAGAAATCCTTCATAACCTCACCGTGTAACCCTTTCCGCCTCCACTCACCTTTACCTCCATTATTGCTCTGATTTACACAAGAACAAGCAAGCAACACAGCTTGCTTTCGTGTTTGGGTATTATATTAAGTTGGTTTTGCAGGTTGTTGGTCGAAACGGGGAGATACCAAAGTCATACAAGCTGAGACCATTTTCAGTGGCGCGATATTTGAATGCCGTAGATATGATGATTCAATGAAAGAGATGACGTTAGGCTGCTGTTGAATTTGTTGTTTGTCATCGTGTGTTACTGCTATCACAATGGTACGCCATTAACAATATCACTACACAGTAACTCAGCAGCATCGAAACAGAACGGCAACAACTCTCGCGTGTCGGTAAAATTTATTTCAAATACACTTTTTGTGATTGTGCAGGATAGTTTAGTGTTAGTCTGTGATTATGCAGTGCATTTAAATGGTGGGATCTTGGGGTGTAGTCTTAGAACATTGTAAATCCAAACTGGTTTAATATTATGAGTTGCATTTTTGTTGTTTGCATCTGATGCTTTCATGTTTCTAATTGACTACTTGGTGCGTTCAATTGTTTGTGTGCTTCGTTCCCTTTTAGTGTATATTTTTTACTGTGTCAAATTATCAAAGTCAGAGCCCTCTTGAGTTGGATTCTGCTTTTATATTTTGTTAAACTTACCTTGTATTATGTTGTTATCAAAATCATGTTGAATGTGTTATCTACTACCCTGCGAATTTTTACTGGTTTATGATTGTCATGTAAACTTGATTTTATGACCGACACTGTGTTGCTGCCGAGATTAACTCTTTTCAACTATTCTTTAGTTTCGGTAACCGTCTCTCAATGACACCACATGAGGTCTCAAAGGGTGGTTTCAATTTGTTCATCTATCTCAATGGATTAGTTTGCTATGTGTAGCCTCATTTATATGTTGTAGCTTGTTTTTTTCAATTATTTTCAAGTTCGTTTTATTTTTTGAAGATCATTTCCTGTTGTTGGATGTTTGTGTGGATGATTGCTGTTGCGTTAAGTCTCATTCCAATCTGTGGCTTCGACTTCAAATATGTGTCGGTATGCAGTAATTAGTTTGGTTCAATGTGAACCCTTGTTCTATCATGATTGTTGCATTCTGTCTACTGGTTGGGTATTTGATTTCAATTCTGATGTAATGTTACATTTATGGTGTTCGGGTAATCGATTCTATGCTTGCCAATTCTTTCGTCTCAATCATAATGAATATTTTTAATCTGAATTGTTGAGATTAATAATATGTATGCTGCAGTCATGGTTCACAAATGTATCGATTTCGGTTTCGTTAATTTCTGTTTCAAAGTTTGGTAGTGTTTTATTAATCTGAGTCATGTGTATTTGTAGTGATGTATACATTTAGATCGCAATCCGATTACGTCTGCCTGAGATGAATTTAGAAACTAGTGATGTATACATTTTCTCAATTTTCTCAATCGAGGGAGGTAGAAAAGGGTTGTCAAAGAAAAGCGAGTTGCCTCTCCATTGGACAAATGTAATCAAATTTCAAGTGATGCTGTTGATGGTATGAAAGAAGCTCGTAGGTAAGCATATGCGTGTAGCTCTTGAGTAAGTGAACTGAAAATATAGTAGCTTGTAGCAACAATCATAGAAAAGGATGTAATTTATAGTATTGCTTTTGTGCATGATGTGTTGTTGCTCTTAATGCAGTGATCATATATTTAAGCATTATAGATGGAGGGATGACTTTACAAATAAAACCATATCTGTGTTTGTTTTTGTTTGATAATTAACTCCAGAATTTTCTTGTTGTTTAAGCTTTTAGTTTCAATTGTGAATTGAATACTATTAATCTTTTAGCCGAAATTGTGTGGTTATCATTTTGGTGAGTAGATTTGATATTTTTTCAGCATATGTGATGTATTATTCTCTTGGTTTTTCAGCATATGTGGTTGTGGCTTGTCGGTGAGCTTTACTTTATGGTTTTTCAATACGAGTCAAGTTTTATGGATTTATTGTTACTTTGATTAGTGTAGTTTCTTCTGATATGATTTTATGCAGTTAATGAATTTCAATATGTGTGTGTTTCAATATTTACTCTTAAGATACTTCTAAAAGTGTTTTTGAGGTTTTAAGATTAGTGTTTCTTGCTTTTATCTGATTTTTTTGTTGCTTTTTGAGCAGTGGAACTGAGACAAAGTGTGGAATTGGTGGAGCTGTCATTGGAACAAATTTTCTCAATCAAGAAAGAGTGCATAGAGTCGAGATATGGTTATGTGAAAAGTCATGTGTTTTGTGCTTATTAGTACTCAATATTAATGTCATAAACGATGAACAAATTTGTTTGAATTTTAGTTTATAATTTATTCAATGCATCATAAATTGTTACACCGCCCTTATCTTTCCTCTATATATGTTATGATATTTGTAAACAAGTGGATTTGGTTTAAAATGTTATTTGGTATTGATGAATCATAATATGTATGCAATGAGTAACTTCAAGCGTTATTTGGTATTGAATGTATCTTTTTGATATTTGCAAACCAAAAGAATGATTTTGTGTAAAAAAAAAAGTGTACTATAATAACGTTTTGTAGAGAGTGATGTTAATAAAACACCCTATAATAGCACTTTTAAGAGAGAGTGATATCAAACATGTGCGATATGTTAGCACTTTCGTTGAAAGTGCTATCAAACATGTGTCATATATTAGCGCTTTGTTTGAAAGTGCTATCAAACATGTGCCATATATTAGCGCTTATTTTAAAATTGCTATCAAACATGTGCTCTATAATAGCGTTTATTTTGAAAGTGCTATTAAAAAACGCGCAAAATGCCCACTTTGGTAGCGCTCAAGCAAAAACGCTATTAAAAACTGGTACTTTAATAGCGCTTTGAATTTTGAATTTAAAATTAAAGGTGATTTATTTTCAAAACTCAGAATGTACTACAACACTTAGGTTTATTTGTTGCACAAGATCAAGACATAATACAATATCAATTGAGTTTTTTTTTGGCGAAAGATTCATCAAAGTTTGTGTAAAAAGGGTATAATTATGTTTGTTTTGAAAAAAAAAGTTTTAATAAAAGGGTGTTTTTTCTAATAACATTTATTTTAATCTTTTATTTAAGTATTATGTATTTATTCAATAAATTATCTTCACTAAAGAAAGAGTATTATTCATTTATTCAATGATAGTTGACAACATAATATTGAATGTACACTGTACAAATATTGTGTAGAAATTTAGGCTTTTTTTATCTTTTCATCTCATTTATATTATTAAGGTGTTATTTTATAGAGTAAGAGGGTACACATCCCTTATTTCTGAAAAGAAAAAGGAATAAAAATAGAAAAATAAAATTTTATATATATTTTAAAATTATAAATTTTTTCAAGAAATAAATTAGATTTTTTTTCAAAGTGAAAACTTTTCTCCTGGCATTTAATTATATATCAATATTTATGATTTTACTATATTAATTAAACAGCATCTTAAGTAATAACTAATTTTTATATATTGAAGTTCTACAAAGATTCATATATAATGATTTTTTATGTTTTATAAATTATGCATCATTTAAAAACAGGCACATTGTCAATTTTAAATGCAAAAAGGACGGGGGGTTTTATCTTTATTTTTTGTTCTTAAATTATAGGAAAATTCATATAAAGGTTTGGAGGAAAATAGTTTACATTGAAAGAATGTTGTTGCGGGGAGGCGTTAAAGGTGAATCTATAAACTCTTTCGTTATTTGGATTTATGTGTGCAAGCCTAAGAGTAAAGGTGATTTGGGGGCTAGAGATCCCTGTTTGGTAAATTTAGCCCTTTTGTCTAAGTTGAAGTGGCGTCTTATCTCAAATGGACCTGATCTTTGAAGAGATATCCTTATTGTCTGTAATGGTGATTCCACACTCTTTTATCTAAGGGGTGGTAGAGATTCAGGCTTTTGTAATTACTTCTTCTGTTGGAAAGGAGTTTCCCTTCTAGACTCTAAACTGGATAATGATTATGATTTTATTGTGGATGGTATTAATACGATGGTCGGATCAGAGTTTCAAGCATCTTTTTGGACCAGCTAGTGGATTGAGATTATACCTCTTAAGTATAGGCTTCCTAGGTTGTTCTTGATACCTGACTATCTTGAGGGATGTTTGGGGGAGGTAGGTATGTGGGTAGATGAGACCCTAGTTTGGGACTTCAGGTGGAGGAGACATTTCTTTGTTCATGAGGAACATGTTGTTGTTGAATTCCTTTTTGTCATCCAAGGGTATATATTCTACGTGTATAGAGATAGGTGGACTTAGAAGTTTTCCAAGGACGATATTATTTTTTGTTTCTTTACGTAACATTCACTTTTGGCTTTGTCTATTTCTTCTAGGCACTTGACTTCCACATGTAATCTTTCTATCCCTTTTATTTGGGTTGTTGGGTTCCTTCTAAGATGATTATATTCTCTTGGCGACTTCTCTTTGATAGGTTCCAATCAAGAGAGAAATTATTCAATATAAAGGTGATTGTGGAACCTCATCTTACCTCGAGTCTATTTTGTGGTGCCTATGTCGAGTTAGCTTCTCATTTGATTGTCACCTGTGACTTAGTTAGTAGTGTCATGTATATGAGTTTTAGCTGGTTGAGGCTGTAACGGGAGTAACGTAATCCACCCATTCAATTTTTTGAAGACATGCAGATTTTCTCATTGAAAGAGGCACTATAGGGTTTTTCTCCATATTCAATAAAAGCCACGCCAAACCCATAACTATCGCTAAGCATGATAAGATTAGTGTTGGGTAGATTAACCTATAAAGGATTGACATTTAGAATTTATGGTTTTTCAATCTCAGTGGATGTTCCTCCTTTTTCAATCTTGTCGCTTTCTGCTACTTCAAATCAATGTACACAGTGGATACTGGTTGAACTTCCCCTTATCTTTGGCTTAAATTCATGGCTTTAGGGCTCAGGGGCCTTGGTAAGGTGTTGACTGATACTGGGTTCTTTTGAGTCATTGATTGGCTGAAGTTGCGGATTAGATCTGTATTGACCTGGGAGAGGCTAGAGTTGCTTTGGGGTTTCTTTGAGTGAGTTCAAATGGCGTGGGAACAAGTCAGGTTTAAGAGGAAGGGAGTGAATCAACCAAGGATGTTGGTTTGGAAAGAAAATAAAGGAAAGGGAGCGGGAGTCGGCGAGGAGATGATGACATTTTTCATTTCAGAGTTCCCCGAGTCCTTCAATGCAAAAGACCTCTTTGAGATTTTCCTGGTATACGGAGTTATATCAGAAGTTTATCTGCCGGCAAGAAGAGATAAACGTGGTAGCAAATTTGGGTTCGCTAAGTTCCGAAAAGTCCATGGTTACTCGCAGCGAAGCTGGATAGCATCTTCATTCAAGGAAGGAAAATATACGCAAGCATCCCTAGATCCCAGTTGGAAAATAATGTTAAGAACTGGGTTTATGCTAAGTCAGTTGGTACTAAACAAGTTTCCAAGCAAAATGGTTTCAAGAATGGGTTTTCTGTTGAAGGTAAATCATTTTCCTAGGCTGTGGGGGGAGCGGGAACAGGTAAGGAATGCCCAGCTATGAGGCATGTCAATAACCCTATATCCTTGTCTATCGAGAAGTCTACTATGGAGAGGTTCTTGAAAGCTAAAGTAGGAGTGGCGATCGAAGGAGAAGATGTGAACAATGTGCAGAAAAGTTTGCAAGAAGAGGGTATTTTAAACATAAAGGTCATCCCTTTAGGTGCATAAACGACGAAAAAATTTGTTTGAATTTTAGTTTATAATTTATTCAATGCAACATAAATTGTGACACCGCCCTTACCTAACCTCTATATATGTTATGATATTTGTAAACAAGTGGATTTGGTTTAAAATGTTATTTGGTATTAATGGATCATAATATGTATGCAATGAGTAACTTCAAGCGTTATTTGGTATTGAATGTATCTTTTTGATATTTGCAAATCAAAAGAATGATTTTCTGTAAAAAAAAAAACGTGTACTATAATAGCGTTTTGTAGAGAGTGCTATTAATAAAACATCCTATAATAGCACTTTTAAGAGAGAGTGCTATCAAACATGTGCCACATGTTAGCACTTTCGTTGAAAGTGCTATCAAACATGTGTCATATATTAGCGCTTTGTTTGAAAGTGCTATCAAACATGTGCCATATAGTAGCGCTTATTCACGTGCTCTGTAATAGCGTTTATTTTGAAAGTGCTATTAAAAAACGCGCAAAATGCCCACTTTGGTAGCGCTCAAGGAAAAACCCTATTAAAAACTGGTACTTTAATAGTACTTTGAATTTTGAATTTAAAATGAAAGGTGATTTATTTTCAAAACTCAAAATATACTACAACACTTAGGTTTTTTTGTTGCACAAGATCAAGACATAATACAATATCAATTGAGTGTTTTTTGGCGAAAGATTCATCAAAGTTTGTGTAAAAAGGGTATAATTATGTTTGTTTTGAAAAAAATGTTTTAATAAAAGAGTGTTTTTTCTAGTAACATTTTTTTTAATCTTTTATTTAAGTATTATGTATTTATTCAATAAATTATCTTCACTAAAGAAAGAGTATTATTCATTTCTTCAATGATAGTTGACAACATAATATTGAATGTACACTGTACAAATAGTGTGTAGAAATTTAGGCTTTTTTTTATCTTTTCGTCTCATTTATATTATTAAGGTGTTATTTTATAAAGTAAGAGGGTACACATCCCTTATTTCTGAAAAGAAAAAGGAAAAAAAATAGAAAAATAAAATTTTATATATATTTTAAAATTATAAATTTTTTTAAGAAATAAATTAGATTTTTTTTGAAAGTGAAAACTTTTCTCCTGGCATTTAATTATATATCAATATTTATGATTTTACTATATTAATTATACAACATCTTAAGTAATTAACTAATTTTTATATATTGAAGTTCTACAAAGATTCATATATAATGATTTTTTATGTTTTATAAATTATGCATCATTTAAAAATAGGCACATTGTCAATTTTAAATGCAAAAAACGACGGGGGGTTTTATCTCTATTTTTGTTCTTATCTTATAGGAAAATTCATATAAAGGTTTGGAGGAAAATAGTTTAAATTGAAAGAATGTTGTTGCTGGGAGGCGTTAAAGGCGAATCTATAAACTCTTGGGTTATTTGGATTTATGTGTGCACGCCTAAGAGTAAAGGTGATTTGGGGGCTAGAGATCCCTGTTTGGTAAATGTAGCTCTTTTGTCTAAGTAGAAATGGCGTGTTATCTCAAATGGACCTGGTCTTTGAAGAGATATCCTTATTGTCTGCAATGGTGATTCCACAGTCTTTTATCTAAGGGGTGGTAGAGATTCAGGCTTTTGTAATTACTTCTTCTGTTGGAAAGGAATTTCCCTTCTAGACTCTAAACTGGATGATGATTATGATTTTATTGTGGATGGTATTAATACGATGGTCGGATCAGAGTTTCAAGTATCTTTTTGGACCGGCTAGTGGATTGAGAGTATACCTCTTAAGTATAGGTTTCCTAGGTTGTTCTTGATACCTGACTATCTTAAGGGATGTTTGGGAGAGGTAGGTATGTGGGTAGATGAGACCCTAGTTTGGGACTTCAGGTGGAGGAGACATTTCTTTGTTCCTGAGGAACATGTTGTTGCTGAATTCCTTTTTGTCATCCAAGGGTATATCTTCAACGTGTATAGAGATAGGTGGACTTAGAAGTTTTCCAAGGACGATATTATTTTTTGTTTCTTTACGTAACATTCACTTTTGGCTTTGTCTATTTCTTCAAGGCACTTGATTTCCACATGTAATCTTTCTATCCCTTTCATTTGGGTAGTTGGGTTCATTCTAAGATGATTATATTCTCTTGGCGACTTCTCCTTGATAGGTTCCAATCAAGAGAGAAATTAGTCAATATAAAGGTGATTGTGGACCCTCATCTTACCTCGAGTCTATTTTGTGGTGCCTATGTCGAGTTAGCTTCTCATTTGATTGTCACTTGTGACTTAGTCAGTAGTGTCATGTATATAATTTTTAGCTGGTTAAGGTTGTAACAGGAATAACGTAATCCACCCATTCAATTTTTTGAAGACATGCTGATTTTCTCATTGGAAGAGGCACTATAGGGTTTTTCTCCATATTCAATAAAATCCACGCCAAACCCATAACTATCACTAAGCATGATAAGATTAGGGTTGGGTAAATTAACCTATAAAGAATCGACATTTAGAATTTATGGTTTTTCAATCTCGGTGGATGTTCCTCCTTTTTCAATCTTGTCGTTTTCCGCTACTTCAAATCAATGTACAAAGTGGATACTGGTTGAACTTCCCCTTATCTTTGGCTTAAATTCCTGGCTTTAGGGCTCAGGGGCCTTGGTAAGGTGTTGACTGATACTGGGTTCTTCTGAGTCATTGATTGACTGAAGTCGCGAATTAGATCTGTATTGACCTGGGAGAGGCTAGAGATGCTTCGGGGTTTCTTTGAGTGAGTTCAAATGGCGTGGGAATAAGTCAGGTTTAAGAAGAAGGTAGTGAATCAACCAAGGATGTCGGTTTGGAAAGAAAATAAAGGAAAGGGAGCGGGAGTCGTCGAGGAGATGATGAAATTTTTCATTTCAGAGTTCCCTGAGACCTTCAATGCAAAAGGCCACTTTGATATTTTCCTGGTATACGGAGTTATATCAGAAGTTTATCTCCCGGCAAGAAGAGATAAACGTGGTTGCAAATTTGGGTTCGCTAAGTTCCGAAAAGTCCATGGTTACTCGCAGCGAAGCTGGATAGCATCTTCATTCAAGGAAGGAAAATATACGCAAACATCCCTAGATTCCAGTTAGAAAGCAATGTTAAGAGCCGGGTTTATGCTAAGTCAGTTGGTACTAAACAAATTTCCAATCAAAAGGGTTTCAAGAATGGGTTTTCTGTTGAAGGTAAATCATTTTCCTAGGCTGTGGGGGGAGGGGGAACAGGTAAGGAATGCCCAGCTATGAGGCATGTCAATAACCCGATATCCTTGTCTATCGAGAAGTCTACTATGGAGAGGTTCTTGAAAGCTAAAGTAGGAGTGGCCATCGAAGGAGAAGATGTGAACAATGTGCAGAAAAGTTTGCAAGAAGAGGGTATTTTAAACATAAAGGTCATCCCTTTAGGTGCATAAACGATGAAAAAATTTATTTGAATTTTAGTTTATAATTTATTCAATGCAACATAAATTGTTACACCGCCCTTATCTTTCCTCTATATATGTTATGATATTTGTAAACAAGTGGATTTGGTTTAAAATGTTATTTGGTATTGATGGATCATAATATGTATGCAATGAGTAACTTCAAGCGTTATTTGGTATTGAATGTATCTTTTTGATATTTGCAAACCAAAAGAATGATTTTGTGTAAAAAAAAAAACGTGTACCATAATAGCGGTTTGTAGAGAGTGTTATTAATAAAACATCCTGTAATAGCACTTTTAAGAGAGGGTTCTATCAAACATGTGCTATATGTTAGCACTTTCGTTGAAAGTGCTATCAAACATGTGCCATATGTTAGCACTTTCGTTGAAAGTGCTATCAAACATGTGCCATATAGTAGCGCTTATTTTGAAATTGCTATCAAACATGTGCTCTATAATAGCGTTTATTTTGAAAGTGCTATTGAAAAACGCGCAAAATGCCCACTTTGGTAGCGCTCAAGGAAAAACGCTATTAAAAACTGGTATTTTAATAGCGCTTTGAATTTTGAATTTTAAATTAAAGGTGATTTATTTTCAAAACTCAGAATGTACTACAACACTTAGGTTTATTTGTTGCACAAGATCAAGACATAATACAATATCAATTGAGTGTTTTTCGGCGAAAGATTCATCAAAGTTTGTGTAAAAAGGGTATAATTATGTTTGTTTTGAAAAAAAAGTTTTAATAAAAGAGTGTTTTTTCTAATAAAATTTTTTTTAATCCATTATTTAAGTATTATGTATTTATTCAATAAATTATCTTCACTAAAGAAAGAGTATTATTCATTTATTCAATGATAATTGACAACATAATATTGAATGTACATTGTACAAATATTGTGTAGAAATTTAGGCTTTTTTTATCTTTTAATTTCATTTATATTATTAAGGTGTTATTTTATAAAGTAAGAGGGTACACATCCCTTATTTCTGAAAAGAAAAAGGAAAAAATATAGAAAAATAAAATTTTATATATATTTTAAAATTATAAATTTTTTCAAGAAATAAATTAGATTTTTTTTCAAAGTGAAAACTTTTCTCCTGGCATTTAATTATATATCAATATTTATGATCTTACTATATTAATTAAACAACATCTTAAGTAATTAACTAATTTTTATATATTGAAGTTCTACAAAGATTCGTATATAATGATTTCTTATGTTTTATAAATTATGCATCATTTAAAAATAGGCACGTTGTAAATTTTAAATGCAAAAAGGACGGGGGGTTTTATCTCTATTTTTGTTCTTATCTTATAGGAAAATTCATATAAAGGTTTGGAGGAAAATAGTTTACATTGAAAGAATGTTGTTGCGGGGAGGCGTTAAAGGTGAATCTATAAACTCTTGGGTTATTTGGATTTATGTGTGCAAGCCTAAAAGTAAAGGTGAATTGGGGGCTAGAGATCCCTGTTTGGTAAATTTAGATCTTTTGTCTAAGTAGAAATGGCGTCTTGTCTTAAATGGACCTGGCCTTTGAAGAGATATCCTTATTGTCTGTAATGGTGATTCCACAGTCTTTTATCTAAGGGGTGGTAGAGATTCAGGATTTTGTAATTACTTCTTCTGTTGGAAAGGAGTTTCCCTTCTAGACTCTAAATTGGATGATGATTATGATTTTATTGTGGATGGTATTAATACGATGGTCGGATCAGAGTTTCAATCATCTTTTTGGACCGGCTAGTGGATTGAGAGTATACCTCTTAAGTGTAGGTTTCCTAGGTTGTTCTTGAAACCTAACTATCTTGAGGGATGTTTGGGAGAGGTAGGTATGTGGGTAGATGAGACCCTAGTTTGGGACATCAGGTGGAGGAGACATTTCTTTGTTCATGAGGAACATGTTGTTGCTGAATTCCTTTTTGTCATCCAAGGGTATATCTTCTACGTGTATAGAGATAGGTGGACTTAGAAGTTTTCCATGGATGATATTATTTTTTGTTTCTTTACGTAACATTCACTTTTGGCTTTGTCTATTTCTTCAAGGCACTTGACTTCCGCATGTAATCTTTCTATCCCTTTCATTTGGGTAGTTGGGTTCCTTCTAAGATGATTATATTCTCTTGGCGACTTCTCCTTGATAGGTTCCAATCAAGAGAGACATTTTTCAATATAAAGGTGATTATGGACCCTCATCTTACCTCGAGTCTATTTTGTGGTGCCTATGTCAAGTTAGCTTCTCATTTGATTGTCACTTGTGACCTAGTTAGTAGTGTCATGTATATGATTTTTAGCTGGTTGAGGCTGTAACGGGAGTAACGTAATCCACCCATTCAATTTTTTGAAGACATGCAGATTTTCTCATTGGAAGAGGCACTATAGGGTTTTTCTCCATATTCAATAAAAGCCACGCCAAACCCATAACTATCGCTAAGCATGATAAGATTAGGGTTGGGTAGATTAACCTATAAAGGATCGACATTTAGAATTTATGGTTTTTCAATCTCGGTGGATGTTCCTCCTTTTTACATCTTGTCATTTTGCGCTACTTCAAATCAATGTACAAAGTGGATACTGGTTGAACTTCCCCTTATCTTTGGCTTAAATTCCTGGCTTTAGGGCTCAGGGGGCTTGGTAAGGTGTTGACTGATACTGGGTTCTTCTGAGTCATTGATTGGCTGAAGTCGCGGATTAGATCTGTATTGACCTGGGAGAGGCTAGAGTTGCTTTGGGGCTTCTTTGAGTGAGTTCAAATGGCGTGGGAACAAGTCAGGTGTGAGCAAGCTTTTAAGTTTTTGTATGATAGCAAATTGTGCTTGATATGCATAATTAAATGCCTATGTGTTTGATATACATGATATAAGATTTGTATGCATGATTAGTTGATACATACATGTGATTTCATACCTATACTATGTTTTAAAGACAATGCAATTGATACATATCCTTATTGAAGTCATAAAAACAATTTTCCTTATGTATGTATCAATTCATGTCTGTCATGCATCGACACATTCCTTGGTTAAAAGCACAAAAATGAATTTGCTTAAGTATGTATCGATTCATACGCATCTTGTATCGATACATGCTACTTGGGAATTGTGCTATGTATCGACTCATTCGCATCATGTATCGATGCATAATTAAATTTACCTTCTGGTATTTAACAAAGTTACAGTATGCATCGATGCATATAACCATGTGTCGACTCATGTATGTGTTATAACCACTATGTATCGACTCATACGAATCTTGTATCGATACATAAAGTTGTTTGTTGCTTTTAACCGTTTTTGTTTTTAACATAGAAGTAGTCATGAAAGTTCAGTTACTTAGAGAATTCGTTAGAGTGAAAAAGTGCAATCAAAGCAAAGGCAAGTTTGGTGTGCATCAATTTCATGAGCAGTTTTAGAGACCTGAAAGATACTTTATCTTCATCATCTTCTCAATCACTTTAATTCAAGAACATCAACACATAATCATTCTTGTTCTCCGGATTAAAGGATCTTCGAGATAACGTTCAGTGGTACGATCAAGGATCTAGCTGAGTTGAAGATTCAAAGGAGGTTTCGAGGAAAAAACATCTGGTTTGTCCTTCAAGAACGGGTGTGTTCTTGAGGGTTTGTTAGTCACGTTTGCAGAACATATTCAGCCGCAGCGTAGGGTTTGGAAATTTGGTAATTTCGCAAACAGGTCGTGGAACCGGTGAATTGTCTGTAATTCTTGCAGGGGAAGTTCTTGATTAAGCTCAGATCAAGTGAAGGTTCTTACAAGAAGAAGATCTTGGGGTTTAGATTTCTGGCTTTGTATTGTAACCTTGTAAACAACGAATTCAGCATTATTGATATAACAAGTCTCAATTTCAGTTTGAAATTGAGAGGGAGACGTACCCACACGCGAGGACGAAAGTGGGGAACTTCCTTACCAAATCTCTGTGTATCGTATTCTGCCCTTATCTCTCTTTATGTTTTCAACAAGTTTGTGATTCAATTGGTGTATTGTGTCTTAACATTTCAGTATACAATAGTGGTAAGAAAACTTTTATCAAATCACCATTATTGTTAATCATTGGACACATACACGCCAAGTGTTTGACAAAACTGTCAGCTGAGTTTTTGTTCATTGGAAATAGTATTTGTATGATAAGTGCATTTGATTCTATCCTAATCTGGTGTTAATTCATCTTTGTCATCCTAATATAAATCCAGCATTAATTCGTGTGTTCGGTTTTCTAGTAGCTGGTCCAGAATAGACGGAAGTCGATTCGGGATCGTATTTTTCCGCTAACTTTCAAAAACTCTGATAAGACTCTTTAAATCCTTGTTTTTAAAGGAGGTGATCTATTCACCCCCCTTCTCGATCACTAGCCACACCGTCTAACAAGTGGTATCAGAGTGCCGGTTCGCTGGTGCTTTGTGGCTGCTTGTAACGATATGGATTCTGAACCAAAGGGGGCGTACAATAGAGCGCCTGTTTTCAACGGGGAAAATTATGGCTACTGGAAAGACTGCATGCGAGTTCATATAAATTCTGTGGATAGGAATGTGTGGGCTGCCATTCAAAATGGTCCTTTTCAAATTACTATGAGAAATGAGGCTGGCGCCATAGTTCCTAAACCAGAAGAGGATTACGATGAGAAAGATGAGAAAAAGTGGTCGTGTGATTGGAGAGCTCGAAATATGCTAATTTCAGCACTTGGTGCTGATGAGTATTATCGGGTATCCCATTGCACGACAGCTAAAGAAATGTGGGATGCTTTAGAAATTGCCCATGAGGGTACTACTGAAGTTAAACAGTCCCGTATTAACACACTTAATCAAGAGTTCGAGCTCTTTCGCATGAAACAAGGAGAATCTATCTCTGACATGCAAAAGAGATTCGTTCATCTCATCAATCGTTTGAATGCACTTGGAAAAGTTGTCTCCAATGAAATAGCCACTAATAAAATTCAGAGATGTCTTAGCAGGGAATGGCACCTAAAGTAACAGCTATTAAGGAAGCCAACGACCTCACGACGCTTACGATTACAACTCTATTTGGCAAGCTGGAAGAACATCAGCAAGAACTGGAAAGTCTTGAAATATTTGAGAACAAGAGTAAAAAGGAAAAGAATAAAAACAATGAGAGTGAGAAGAAGCCAATAGCTCTTGTGGCCTCTAGCTCAAAGTCCTCACAAAAAGAGCAAAGTGACAATGATTTAAGTAGTGACGAAGATTCGGGTGATGAGGAAATGGGACTTTTTGTTAAGAGATATAATAGATTCATTCGAAAGAATGGAATCAAGCATTCCGACAAAAATCTCATTAAGTTCCGAAGACAATCTACAGAGTCAAAACAGGAAGAGAATAAGAAGCATAGAGTAAAAGGATCTTGCTTTAATTGTGGTAAATCTGGACATTATAAGACAGAATGTCCTATGAGGAAAAAAGATAAAGGAAAAGCTTCACCAAAAAGGTTCAATAAACAAAGAAGAGCTTATATTGCGTGGGAAAGTGATAGTGATTCATCAAGCTCACAAATTTCAAATGATAGTGATGAGACAGCAAATCTGTGTCTTATGGCTCACACCAAAAATCAGTCCCACCACAAGAAGAAGATCAACGATAAGAAAGATGAGTGTCTTGCATCCGTAGATAGAAGATGGTTTCTAGACAGCGGGTGCTCAAGGCACATGACGGGTGATATATCGCTTTTTATAGACTTCAAAGCAAAGAAGAAGGGATATGTTACTTATGGAGACAATAACAAAGGAGCTATACTTGGCAAAGGTAGTGTAGGTAATCCCTCTACCACTACTATTTCTGATGTCCATCTAGTAGAGGGACTTAAACACAATTTGTTAAGTATTAGTCAATTGTGCGACAAGGGTTACAAGGTTTCTTTCACAAAAACTTGCTGCATAATTGAACATACTGAACAGAATATTGTGTTTAAGGGTGTAAGAGTAAACAATATCTATATGCTTGATCTTTTTGATGTAACTTTAACAAGCAATAAGTGTCTAGTTGCCGTGAATGATGATTCTTGGCTTTGGCACAGACGTTTAGCGCATGTTAACTTCGATTTGCTTAATAAGGTTGTATCTAAGGATCTAGTAGTCGGTCTTCCAAAAATAAAATTTTCAAAAGACCACCTATGTGACGCGTGCCAAATGGGAAACCAAACAAGGATCTCTTTTAAATCTAAAAATGCAATTTCAACTTCACGACCCCTCGAGCTTCTCCATATGGATCTCTTTGGACCTTCTAGGACAAAGAGCCTTGGTGGAAATTAATATGGTTTAGTAATCGTTGATGACTATTCTAGATTTACTTGGACTATATTCCTTCATAGCAAAGATGAAACTTTTTCCGCTTTTAAGAGTTTTGCAAAACTGTCCCAAAATAAAATGAATTCTAAAATAGTTACAATTCGAAGTGATCATGGAGGAGAATTTCAAAACTATCTCTTTGATAGGTACTGTGATAAGAATGGTATTGAGCATAACTTTTCAGCTCCTCGAACTCCACAACAGAATGGCGTTGTGGAGCGCAAAAATCGCGTTCTAGAAGAGTTGGCAAGAACAATGCTAAATGAAGGTGGATTACCAAAATACTTTTGGGCTGATGCAGTTAGCACAGCTTGCTATGTTTTAAACAGGATTTTAATCCGCCCTATCTTAAATAAATCTCCTTATGAGCTTTTAAAAGGAAGAAAGCCAAACTTGTCACATCTTCACGTATTCGGTTGTAAGTGTTTTGTTTTGAATAATGGTAAGGAAAAACTTGGGAAGTTTGATGCAAAAGCGGATGAAGGTATTTTTCTTGGTTATTCACAATCAAGTAAAGCATATAGAGTGTATAATAAGCGTTTACTTTCTGTTGAAGAATCTGTTCATGTCTCTTTTGATGAGTCTTATCCGAAAAATGTCGGAAAAGGTATTTCTTTTGATGACACAGGTATATCTACAGAAGACATACTCAAAGAAGCTGTTTCGGAAATTGATCAGTCCAAAACAGAAGACAATGAGGAGGAGGAAGATACCAGTCATGCAAAAGATAAGGAAGAAGGACAAGCTGAAGTTAATAATCTTCCACCAGCTTGAAGATCTTCAAAAGACCATCCTATTGACAACATTTTGGGAGACATTTCAATGGGAGTAATGACTCGTTCTAGGATAAGTAATTTCTGCTCTCACTTCGCGTTTGTTTCACAAGTAGAACCTAAAAACGCCAAAGAGGCCTTGATTGATGAATTTTGGCTAATGGCCATACAAGAAGAGCTTAATCAATTTAAAAGAAATGACGTTTGGGAACTTGTTCCTCGTCCGCGAGATCATCATATCATAGGTACTAAATGGGTTTTCAGAAATAAGCTTGATGAAAACGGAGTGATAACTAGGAATAAGGCACGTTTAGTGGCACAAGGGTATAACCAAGAGGAGGGCATAGATTATGAGGAAACTTATGCCCCAGTTGCTCGCCTCGAAGCTATACGTCTCTTGCTAGCTTATGCGTATTCTAAAGATTTTAAGCTTTACCAAATGGACGTAAAGAGTACGTTTCTAAATGGTGTCCTAAATGAAGAGGTATACGTCTCACAACCTCCTGGTTTTGAGAGTGCTGAATATCCAGATAATGTTTACAAATTAAAACGAGCTTTGTACGGTCTTAAGCAAGCCCCTCGGGTTTGGTATGAAAGACTTAGCAAATTTCTACTTGATCATGGATATTCAAGAGGTAAAGTGGATACCACCCTCTTCATTAAACACAAGGGAAAACACATTCTTTTCGTTCAAGTTTATGTAGACGATATAATTTTTGGTTCAACTAACATACAATTGCTCGAAGAGTTTTCAAAGGTTATGCAGGGGGAATTTGAAATGAGTCTTATGGGGGAGCTAAATTACTTTCTCGGTCTCCAAATAAAGTAGCTTGATGAGGGTACAACTATGTGTCAAACAAAATACTGCATAGAGCTGCTCAAGCGCTTTGGAATGAACGACTCAAAATCAATAGACACCCCTATGCCTACCAACGGGAATCTAGATAAAGATGAACACGGTAAGAGTGTAGATGTCAAAAGGTATAGAGGTATGATCGAGTCTCTCTTGTATCTTACTGCGTCTAGACCTGGCATCATGTTTAGTGTTTGCATGTGTGCACGATATCAATCAAATCCTAAGGAGTCACACTTGAAAGCTGTTAAGCGTATATTTAGATATCTTCATGGAACGTCTAAATATGGGCTCTGGTATTCCAAAGGAAGCGATTGTAGCTTAGTAGGTTACTCCGATTCTGATTTTACTGGCTGCAAATCAGATAGGAAAAGCACTAGTGGTACATGTCACTTATTTTCAAACGCTTTGGTTAGTTGGCATAGTAAAAAGCAGGTGTCTGTCGTATTGTCTACTGCTGAGGCTGAGTACGTTGCAGCCGGTAGTTGTTGCGCTCAGATCTTATGGCTAAAGCAGCAACTACAAGATTTCGATATTCAACTCAAACGTATTCCAATAAAGTGTGATAACACAAGTGCTATAAATCTTACTAAGAATCCTGTTTTACACTCACGCACTAAACACATAGAGATTAGGCATCACTTTCTTCGCGATCATGTTGAAAAAGAGGACGTTGTATTTGAGCATGTTGATACTAAAAACCAACTTGCTGACATTTTTACGAAACCATTAGCAACGGAACCATTCTTCAACATTCGTCATGAATTGGGGATTTTAGATCTCTCCTCATTGATGTCTTAAGCATGTTGGTTCTTATTTATGTATGTCTCACTTTGGTTGTTGAGATTTGTTTTTAGACCTCACTCATACTTCATAAGGATACATCAATAGAGGTAATATCATTCCTTTCTATATCTCTTTAGAACTATTTGATTTGTGTATGTTAGAACAATTTTTTTTCGTTTATATGTATTTCATTGCACATGTTGTTTGAACATTAATGTTTGATTTGTGAATTATACTTGGGCATCATTATCATGACATAACTCATATTGCATTAGCTAAGAGCTGCTAACAGGTCTCTATACTCAACAGGTAGTAAAAAATTAGTTAAAAAAAATTTAGCTTAGCATCAGTATGTATTGATGCAAAAAGTGCATGTGTCGATACATTCTATTTTCCGGTCGATACATTCGTGCTATGAGTCGACTCATGTCTTTTTATTTCACATTTTTTTCAAACTTGTTTCAGTATGTGTCGATGCATCCGTATTTTGTGTCGACACATAGGACATTTTTAAAACAATTCATTCGTAAAATGAATCGATCCATAACCCTTTGTATCTATGCATACTGATTCTTTTACAATAAATGCATGTTAAATTCAGTTGGGGATCGACACATCAGCCAAATTTAAAGGGTCCATTCACTCTAAACTCATTCCTCGTCTCATACCCACACGGCTAACCCTAATTTCTTCAAACATCTTCATCTCCTAAACCCTAAATCATCTCCTAGCCTTCATTCATCTTAACTCTTCTTCAACTCATCACCATGCCTCCAAGAACCATTCCTGCTAGACAAAGAGGAAGAGGAAAAGGAAAGGAACATGTTGGTACATCTCGTCAGTCTCCACAACCTCCAGAAATCCCTCCTAGTGCGTTAATTCTTCTTTATCCTGCCATCGTTGAGGAGTTTGAGGCCTCTTTCAAGACAAGGTTAGTTATGAAACCCCATGTCTTTACTAAAACTGATGCATCTGCCCTACATCTAACCGATGTTGTTGATCTGTTAAATGCGCAAAAACTTGGTACATTTTTTACCATAAATGATGATTATCATGAGGACTTTATTCGTATATTTTATGCTGGTCTGCAATCTGGTAGAGGCTATATGTTTAAATGTTCTATTGGGACCAGAACTTATACCTTTGAAGCTACTGATTGGCACAAAGTGTTTCAAATCCCTTTTGGCTTGCCTGGATTGAAGAACTGGCATGACCAGAGTTTTGATACCGACTTTAAAATAAGGGAATATGTTGCATCTATTTCAAAATTGGAGAGACCGCTAGGTGAGGATGAATCGCTCACATCTGGTATGATTACAAGCATACCTAGAATACTGCACTAGATTGTCTCGCACATCTTGCGTCCAAAGTCAGGTGGTCATTCTAGGTTGGATAGATCAGATATTCATCTTGTGTACCTTCTACAAAATAAGGTTTCATTGAATTGGCTAAACTACTTTGTGAAACGCATGTTTCTTATGCGTAACAGTACGAAGAATATTACACTTGGATATGCTGCCCAGATTATGCGAATCATCAAATACTGGAATATAACCATACCTTTGGTCCCTCTTATATCTCCCTCTTCTGCTCAAGAGTTCAACACTGCCACTTTATCTCATATGGGATACCGGTGGGATAAGGAGCGTCAATGTTTTAATTTTCTGGAAAGAGGGTCCAAAACACGGGTGTATAAACAGGTCCAAAGGTGGTCCTGAAGCAAATGCTAATGCTGGTTGGGGTGATTGGGTGCCACAAAGGTGGTCTCCAACAAATTATGAACCAGGTCCAACTGCTCCTCTGTTCTCTGGTGCCGCTTCGTCTTCAACTGCTCCTGCGTATTTGACTCAAATGTTTCAGCAAATGGAGCTTGCTAATCAAGCCCGGCATGAACAGGCGCTTTCTTGGCATAACCAACAACATGAATGGCATAAAGAGCATCGTGAGTGGCATGATGAGCATACACGGATGTATCACAATCAGCATGCTTGGCACACGGACTTGGTTAAATGGCATCAAGTTTTTTACAATGAAATGTCTGGTTTTATGGACGATTGCCGTGCCAATCCTGGTATCATGGACAGGTTCAGAAGTGTTGAAGTTCAGAACCGGTTCAGGCGATATAGTTTCATGGGCCATAATCCTGATGAGATGCCTCCTCCGCCGCCTCCACAAAGCTTCAGAGATCCTGATAGAATGATGAAGAGTCCTGTGGAGGCCATAATCCTTTTTAAGCCATCATTACGTCATTTCATTGCATTTCATTTCATCATCATGTTGCTCAAGTTTCCTTGTTAAATTGTTCAAACTTTGTTTGTTTTGGTACTGCTTCGGTAACTCTAAGTACTTTCGTCACAGTTTAATGCTTATTTCTATTAGTTCTGTTTACTTGTGTTATTTTTTCCCTGTCTATGTTATTCTTTGTGAATGAGTGTTTTATATTCAACTTCTTTCTTGGTCATTGTGAGCTTCTATATCAATTTTGTTGTTTTTTTGCTCCATCAATTCTGCGGCCTAGCTTTGGGACTATTTCAACAGATTGTCTTTTTCTTCTTTTTGATGTTGACAAAGGGGGAGAAGAAAGACAACAAGATGTTGACAGCCATGCACAAACTCAGGGGGAGTGTTCTATCACACATCTTGCAAATTTGCCATCATCAAAAAGGGGGAGTTTGTGAGCAAGCTTTTAAGTTTTTGTATGATAGCAAATTGTGCTTGATATGCATAATTAAATGTCTATGTGTTTGATATGCATGATATAAGATTTGTATGCATGATTAGTTCATACATACATGTGATTTCATACCTATACTATGTTTTAAAGACAATGCAATTGATACATATCCTTATTGAAGTCATAAAAACAATTTTCCTTATGTATGTATCAATTCATGTCTGTCATGCATCGACACATTCCTTGGTTAAAAGCACAAAAACGAATTTGCTTAAGTATGTATCGATTCATACGCATCTTGTATCGATACATGCTACTTTGGAATTGTGCTATGTATCGACTCATTCGCATCATGTATCGATGCATAATTAAATTTACCTTCTGGTATTTAACAAAGTTACAGTATGCATCGATGCATATAACCATGTGTCGACTCATGTATGTGTTATAACCACTATGTATCGACTCATACGAATCTTGTATCGATACATAAAGTTATTTGTTGCTTTTAACCGTTTCTGTTTTTCACATATAAGTGGTCATGACAGTTCAGTTACTTAGAGAATTCGTTAGAGTGAAAAAGTGCAATCAAAGCAAAGGCAAGTTTGGTGTGCATCAATTTCATGAGCAGTTTTAGAGACCTGAAAGATACTTTATCTTCATCATCTTTTCAATCACTTTAATTCAAGAACATCAACACATAATCATTCTTGTTCTCTGGATTAAAGGATCTTCGAGAGAACGTTCAGTGGTACGATCAAGGATCTAGCTGAGTTGAAGATTCAAAGGGGGTTTCGAGGAAAAACCATCTGGTTTGTCCTTCAAGAACGGGTGTGTTCTTGAGGGTTTGTTAGTCACATTTGCAGAACATATTCAGCCGCAGCGTAGGGTTTGGAAATTTGGTAATTTCGCAAACAGGTCGTGGAACCGGTGAATTGTCTGTAATTCTTGCAGGGGAAGTTCTTGATTAAGCTCATATCAAGTGAAGGTTCTTACAAGAAGAAGATCTTGGGGTTTAGATTTCTGGCTTTGTATTGTAACCTTGTAAACAACGAATTCAACATTATTGATATAACAAGTCTTAATTTCAGTTTGAAATTGAGAGGGAGACGTACCCACACGCGAGGACGGAAGTGGGGAACTTCCTTACCAAATCTCTGTGTATCGTATTCTGTCCTTATCTCTCTTTACGTTTTCAACAAGTTTGTGATTCAATTGGTGTATTATGTCTTAACGTTTCAGTATACAATAGTGGTAAGAAAACTTTTATCAAATCACCATTATTGTTAATCATTGGACACATACACGCCAAGTGTTTGACAAAACTGTCAGCTGAGTTTTTGTTCATTGGAAATAGTATTTGTATGATAAGTCCATTTGATTCTATCCTAATCTGGTGTTAATTCATCTTTGTCATCCTAATATAAATCCAGCATTAATTCGTGTGTCCGATTTTCTAGTAGCTGGTCCAGAATAGACGGAAGTCGATTCGGGATCGTATTTTTCCGCTAACTTTCAAAAACTCTGATAAGAATCTTTAAATCCTTGTTTTTAAAGGAGGTGATCTATTCACCCCCCCTCTCGATCACTAGCCACACCGTCTAACATCGGGTTTAAGAAGAAGGGAGTGAATCAACCAAGGATGTCGGTTTGGAAAGAAAATAAAGGAAATGGAGCGGGAGTCGGCGAGGAGATGACAACATTTTTCATTTCAGAGTAACTGAGACCTTCAATGCAAAAGACCTCTTTGAGATTTTCCTGGTATACGGAGTTATATCAGAAGTTTACCTGTCGGCAAGAAGAGATAAACGTGGAAGCAAATTTGGGTTCGCTAAGTTCCGAAAAGTCCATGGTTACTGGCAGCGAAACTGGATAGTATCTTCATTCAAGGAAGGAAAATATACCCAAACATCCCTAGATTCCAGCTGGAAAATAATGTTAAGAACCGGGTTTATGCTAAGTTAGTTGGTACTAAACAAGTTTCCAATCAAAAGGGTTTCAAGAATGGGTTTTCTGTTGAAGGTAAATCTTTTTCCTAGGCTGTGGGGGGAGGGGGAACAGGTAAGGAATGCCCAGCTATGAGGCATGCCAATAACCCTATATCCTTGTCTATCAAGAAGTCTACTATGGAGAGGTTCTTGAAAGCTAAAGTAGGAGTGGCTATCGAAGGAGAAGATGTGAACAATGTGCAGAAAAGTTTGCAAGAAGAGGGTATTTTAAACATAAAGGTCATCCCTTTAGGTGCATAAACGATGAACAAATTTGATTGAATTTTAGTTTATAATTTATTCAATGCAACATAAATTGTTACACCGCCCTTATCTTTCCTCTATATATGTTATGATATTTGTAAACAAGTGGATTTGGTTTAAAATGTTATTTGGTATTGATGGATCATAATATGTATGCAATGAGTAACTTCAAGCGTTATTTGGTATTGAATGTATCTTTTTGATATTTGCAAACCAAAAGAATGATTTTGTGTAAAATAAAAGTGTACTATAATAGCGTTTTGTAGAGAGTGCTATTAATAAAACATCCAATAATAGCACTTTTAAGAGAGAGTGCTATCACACATGTGCCATATGTTAGCACTTTCGTTGAAAGTGCTATCAAACATGTGTCATATATTAGCGCTTTGTTTGAAAGTGCTATCAAACATGTGCCATATAGTAGAGCTTATTTTAAAATTTCTATCAAACATGTGCTCTATAATAGCGTTTATTTTGAAAGTGCTATTAAAAAACGCGCAAAACGCCCACTTTGGCAGCGCTCAAGGAAAAACGCTATTAAAAACTGGTACTTTAATAGCGCTTTGAAATTTGAATTTAAAATTAAAGGTGATTTATTTTCAAAACTCAGAATGTACTACAACACTTAGGTTTATTTGTTACACAAGATCAAGACATAATACAATATCAATTGAGTGTTTTTTGGCGAAAGATTCATCAAAGTTTGTGTAAAAAGGGTATAATTATGTTTGTTTTGAAAAAAAAGTTTTAACAAAAGAGTGTTTTTTCTAATAACATTTTTTTAATCTTTTATTTAAGTATTATGTATTTATTCAATAAATTATCTTCACTAAAGAAAGAGTATTATTCATTTATTCAATGATAGTTGACAACATAATATTGAATGTACACTGTACAAATATTGTGTAGAAATTTAGGCTTTTTTTATCTTTTCATCTCATTTATATTATTAAGGTGTTATTTTATAAAGTAAGAGGGTACACATCCCTTATTTCTGAAAAGAAAAAGGAAAAAAATAGAAAAATAAAATTTTATATATATTTTAAAATTATAAATTTTTTCAAGAAATAAATTAGATTTTTTTTCAAAGTGAAAACTTTTCTCCAGGCATTTAATTATATATCAATATTTATGATTTTACTATATTAATTAAACAACATCTTAAGTAATTAACTAATTTTTATATATTGAAGTTCTACAAAGATTCATATATAATGATTTTTTTTGTTTTATAAATTATGCATCATTTAAAAATAGGCACATTGTCAATTTTAAATGCAAAAAGGACGGGGGGTTTTATCTCTATTTTTGTTCTTATCTTATAGGAAAATTCTTCTAAAGGTTTGGAGGAAAATAGTTTACATTGAAAGAATGTTGTTGCGGGGAGGCGTTAAAGGTGAATCTATAAACTCTTGGGTTATTTGGATTTATGTGTGCAAGCCTAAGAGTAAAGGTGATTTGGGGGCTAGAGATCCCTGTTTGGTAAATTTAGCTCTTTTGTCTAAGTAGAAGTGGCGTCTTATCTCAAATGTACCTGGTCTTTAAAGAGATATCCTTATTGTCTGTAATGGTGATTCTACAGTCTTTTATCTAAGGGGTGGTAGAGATTCAGGCTTTTGTAATTACTTCTTCTGTTGGAAAGGAGTTTCCCTTCTAGACTCTAAACTAGATGATGATTATGATTTTATTGTGGATGGTATTAATATGATGGTCGGATAAGAGTTTCAAGCATCTTTTTGGACCGGCTAGTGGATTGAGAGTATACCTCTTAAGTATAGGTTTCCTAGGTTGTTCTTGATACCTGACTTGACTATCTTGAGGGATGTTTGGGAGAGGTAGGTATGTGGGTAGATGAGACCCTAGTTTGGGACTTCAGGAGGAGGAGACATTTCTTTGTTCATGAGGAACATGTTGTTGCTGAATTCCTTTTTGTCATCCAAGGGTATATCTTCTACGTGTATAGAGATAGGTGGATTTAGAAGTTTTCCAAGGACGATATTATTTTTTGTTTCTTTACGTAACATTCACTTTTGGCTTTGTCTATTTCTTCAAAGCACTTGACTTCCACATGTAATCTTCCAATCCCTTTCATTTGGGTAGTTGGGTTCCTTCTAAGATGATTATATTCTCTTGGAGACTTCTCCTTGATAGGTTCCAATCAAGAGAGAAATTATTCAATATAAAGGTGATTATGGACCCTCATCTTACCTCGAGTCTATTTTGTGGTACCTATGTCGAGTTAGCTTCTCATTTGATTGTCACTTGTGACTTAGTTAGTAGTGTCATGTATATGATTTTTAGCTGGTTGAGGCTGTAACGGGAGTAACGTAATCCACCCATTCAATTTTTTGAAGACATGCTGATTTTCTCATTAGAAGAGGCACTATAGGGTTTTTCTCCATATTCAATAAAAGCCACGCCAAACCCATAACTATCGCTAAGCATGATAAGATTAGGGTTAGGTAGATTAACCTATAAAGGATCGACATTTAGAATTTATGGTTTTTCAATCTCGGTAGATGTTCCTCCTTTTTCAATCTTGTCGTTTTCCGCTACTTCAAATAAATGTACAAAGTGGTTACTGGTTGAACTTCCCCTTATCTTTGGCTTAAATTCCTGGCTTTAGGGCTCAGGGGCCTTGGTAAGGTGTTGACTGATACTAGGTTCTTCTGAGTCATTGATTGGCTGAAGTAGCAGATTAGATCTTTATTGGCCTGGGAGAGGCTAGAGTTGCTTTGGGGTTTCTTTGAGTGAGTCCAAATGGCGTGGGAACAAGTCAGGTTTAAGAAGAAGGGAGTGAATCAACCAAGGATGTCGGTTTGGAAAGAAAATAAAGGAAAGGGAGCGTGAGTCGGCGAGGACATGATGACATTTTTCATTTCAGAGTTCCCTGAGACCTTCAATGCAAAAGATCTCTTTGAGATTTTCCTGGTATACGGAGTTATATCAGAAGTTTATCTGCCGGCAAGAAGAGATAAATGTGGTAGCAAATTTTGGTTCTCTAAGTTCCGAAAAGTCCATGGTTACTCGTAGCGAAGCTGGATAGCATCTTCATTCAAGGAAGGAAAATATACGCAAACATCCCTAGATTCCAGTTGGAAAATAATGTTAAGAACCGGGTTTATGCTAAGTCAGTTGGTACTAAACAAGTTTCCAATCAAAAGGGTTTCAAGAATGGGTTTTCTGTTGAAGGTAAATCATTTTCCTAGGCTTTGGGGGAGGGGGAACAGGTAAGGAATGCCCAGCTATGAGGCATGTCAATAACCCTATATCCTTGTCTATCGAGAAGTCTACTATGGAGAGGTTCTTGAAAGCTAAAGTAGGAGTGGCTATTGAAGGAGAAAATGTGAACAATGTGCAGAAAAGTTTGAAAGAAGAGGGTATTTTAAACATAAAGGTCATCCCTTTAGGTGCATCGAAATGCATATTAGAAGACGTTACAGGGGAAGATATTGGAGAGTTTATCAATGATTCTTGGGAATGGTTGGATCTGTGGTTTAGTGAAATCCAGGAGTGGTCATCGTTGGAGATTGATAGTGATAGATTAGTTTGGATAAGATACCAAGGTCTGCCCTGCACTGCTTGGAATGAACAGAATTTTCGTGATATTGTATCGTGCCTGGGATCTTTTATCCAATGCGATGAGAGTACAAGGAGAATGGAAAGTCTTGATCTGCAAGGATTTTGATCAAAACCAATAGAGTGTTTTTTCTGAAAGAAGAGATCCGTGTAGAAGTCAACAATCATCTTTACACATTATCTCTGATTGAGGATTTTTTAGGGGATCTATACAAGAAGATATTAGTGGAAGATGACGAGGAAATTCAGTCTGATGAGTGTGAATCTTCTTCTCAATTTCAATCAGAAGACGAGGGAGAGTGGGATAACGAAGCAGAGTTAGAAGTTGAAGTATCGAGCATCTCTAAAAAAGTTGCATAGGTATCCGTGTCCTCAAGGAAAGATCAGTTGTCTGGTTCAGGAAATCCTAATTCTAATAGTGTGTCCTTCATTGGAGATAGCTTAGGGGGTGGGACAACTAGTGTTAGATCCAAGTCTAATGAGGTTGTGGCAGCTTCAGGATCTATTCAGAACCCTGTAATTAATCATAGAGGAAAACATTTATTGTCAGGTGGCGTGAAGGATAAGATAGTGCTTTTGGAATGTGACAAGTCCCCTCCTTTACACACTGAAGTTATGAGTATTCAGGACTTAGGAGGTAAATCTGCTAAGGTCACTCAGAATGTTTCGTTCAATGGAGAGTTGGTAGTCGACCTGGGGTGTTCAGTTCCTTTGATCGGTCCTCCGGGTGGTATCATTGGGCCCTCTAACTGGGCAAAAAATAGTAAGAAGAAAAAATTACTCCATGAAGTGTACGATTGCGTTAAAATCCCCTATTCTCCATCATACTTTTCGTCATTACTCCTTGCAGCTACGAAGGACCAAGAAGAACCTAATATAGGGAAGTACGACAGGGTGGTTACTAAAAGAAGATCTGGGAGGGTTGTTCCATCTGATTCCAACACATCTCTATTTTGCTATGAATCGATCAATGAAACAGACGTGATTAGAGGGAATACAAGATGTAAAAAAGTACTGGAAGAAGTCGCATCTAAGGTGAGGAAGTCCCTGAAGCAGATAGAGGTAGTAGGAGAAGTGGAAGATGGTGTCTACGATGGGATATTAAGAAAATTGGATCAGGAAGATAAGGAAGCGAGAATAAGAAAGAGGATTATAGCTACTAGCGTTCTATGAATATTGTGGCATTTAACGCCCGCGGATGCTGCAACTCCTTAAAGAGAAGAAGAATATCTCATATTCTTTGTAAAGGGAATGCAGAGATTTGCTTAATTCAGGAAACAAAAGTTACTGAGATGGATGTTAAGTTGGTTCATAGTATGTGGAGGAGTCAGGATGTGGATTGGTCACCGTCGAACTCGGAAGGAAGGTCTGGTGGCATCCTTACTATGTGGAACTCAAAATCCTTGACTGCTTGCGCGAGTTTCTGTGGAAATGGCTTCTTGGGAATTCATTTCCTGTGGAAGAATCAACCTTTAACGGTAGTAAACGTATACTCCCCTTGTGGAATCTCTGACAAAAGAAGACTCTGGATCGATCTGATTACTGCGAAGAGTCGGTACCCGAATAGAGGTTGGATAGTAGGCGGGGACTTCAACGCGGTTAAAATTGGAGCGGAAAGGAAATGAGTAGGTGAAATGAGGGAGTTCAGTTCTTTTATAGAAGACATAAATTTGATTGACTTACCGGCTGTTGGTAACAAATTCACGTGGCATAATTCTAACAACAAAAGCAGAAGTAGGTTGGACAGATTTTTGATTGAAGATAAGATTATTGATCTGTTGTCTTTGAAGAGCCAAGTTGTGGGTGACAGGGACGTGTCTGATCACAGGCCCGTTTGGTTGAAAGATAATAACGTTAATTGGGGCCCTAAACCCTTTAGGACCTTAAATTATAGGTTTGAGCATAAAGAATTCTTGCTGTTTGTGAAGGAGGCCTGGAACTCCTACCTTGCTTCGGGTTCCTGCAACAACATATTACTCAATAAGCTAAAGGCTTTAAAAGCTGATTTAAAATATTGGAATATCCACACTTTTGGTTGGATAGACCTGAAGATAGAAGACAATGTGTATATTCTTAACCAAGTTGAGTTATCATCGAGTCAGGATGCTGGCAGTCAACAGGAATATGTTATAAAGGAAAGGTGTCGTGCTCAAGAAGAGATTTGGAAGAACCTCAAATTGAAAGAAAGTCTGCTCAAACAGAAATCTCGCACGAGATGGCTTAAAGACGGTGACCTTAATACTAGGTTCTTCCACGATTCATTGAAGGTGAGAAACCGATCAAATGCTTTGACTGCTATTAGGGTGAGAGGCAATTTAGTGGAAGATCCTGTTGAATTAAAAACGAAGCAAGGAAGTTTTTGGAAGGAAATTTCCAACACTCTGACATTCCTAGATTCAGTTGTGCCTTTGATGGCCTGGCTAGGCTGGACGAGGCTGATAGGAAAATGTTGGATGCGGAATTCGTGTACGAGGATTTTAGAGTTGCTGTCTTCAATTGCGACGGCTATAAATGCCCTAGAGTAGACGGATTTAACTTTAAATTTCTTAAGAACTGCTGGGACATAGTGGGGAAAGACTTTTTGAATTGTGTCTTAGATTTCTTCAAGACTGGTGTTTTGCCTAAGACGTTTGCGTCTTCTTTCATCTCTCTTGTCCCGACGGTGGAAAATCCTCAGACCTTCGAAGATTTCAGGCCTATTAGCCTTGTTAGGTGCGTCGTTAAAACTTTATTGAAACTGCTTGCTAACAGATTGGGTAAGGTTATTCATAAACTGATTTCTCCTTCCCATTCTGCTTTTATCCCTGGTCGGCAGATTTTTGACGGAGTGGTAACGGCTAGTGAAATAATAGATTTTGCAAAAAGGAATAGAAAGAGTTGCTTGCTTCTTAAGATAGATTTTGCAAAAGCATATGATTGCGTCGATTGGTCGTACCTTAAGATATGCTTATTAAGATGGGTTTCGGGAATAATTGGTTAAAGTGGATTAGAGGATCAGTTTTCAATAGCCATTTATCGATCTTCATTAACGGTAGTCTGTCGAAGGATTTTAAGGCGTCTAGGAGATTGAAACAAGGAAATCTGTTATCTCCGTTTCTCTTTGCTATCGTTGCGGAAGGCTTGGCCAGATTGATGAGAAGTGCTACAATAAACAAAATGCTGTCTGAATTCAAGGTTCATGAGAGTACGACTGTTAGCTTGCTTTAATTTGCAGATGATACCCTCCATTTTGGGGATGGCTCGGCCTCTAATATTTGGGCATTTAAAGCTACTCTCAGAGCATTTGAACTAACTTTTGGCCTTAAGATAAACTACGCTAAAAGTTGCTTGTACGGGTTAGGAATGAAGGCGGATTTAATTGCTGCTGCAGAACAATTCCTGCATTGCAAGTCCGATAGCCTCCTTTTTAAATTTCTCGGTTTAACGATTGGAGGTAATCACCGCCGATACACATTTTGGAAACCGGTAATCCTTTGTTAGAAAACTAGATTATCTAGATGGATTGGCCGGAACCTTTAAATTGAAGGAAGAGTATCTCTAATTAACTCCGTATTGGTTAACCTTCTGATTCATCACTTGGCTTTCTTCAAGGCTCCAAAGAAAGTAGTGAAGGAAATTATAGCAATCCAACGTCGCTTCCTTTGGGTTAGATCCTCGAATGAGAGCTTTGTTTCTTGGGTCAGCTGGAAGTCTATTTGTAAACCGAAAAATTGTGGGGGCTTGGCATTAAACCTTCTCGCTAAATGGCTCTGGAAATCCTCCTGTGACAGTAATGAAATTTGGAGGCCGTTGCTTGAAAAAAGATACGGAAACTTGAGTATGAAAGTTCAAACTTTCATGGAATTTGGAAGTTCGAAAACTGATTCATTGTGGATGAAAGACATAATGTCCACTTCTGTTTCAGAGGCATTTGAAAGGTTCTGTAATCTTCTGGTAGGTAAAGTTGGTGACGGCGTAGATATGGCGTTTTGGCAAGCCGGTTGGCAGGGAAATTCTGCTTTGAAATGCAGATTCTCATCACTGTCCCAAGCGTGCAGGAAGACGGTTTGCTCAGTACGTGAGATGGGGGATTGGGAAGCTGGTCATTGGAGCTGGAAATTCAGGGAATTCCAGGAAGGTGAGGATCAGCAGCTTCAGACGAAACTGGACGATTGCAGGAAGATGCTGGAAGAGGTTCAAATTCAGCAGGATGTAAAGGACGATTGGGAGTGGTCTTTCGACCGTTCGAAAGGCTTTTCAGTAAGTTCTTTTTACTCTTTCCTAAACTCTTTCGAATCCTTGAACTTGCTTGATGACCAATCTGTAGATTTGCTGAATCTTTTGTGGAGTACTTTTATCCCTTTAAAGGTCCAAGTTTTCGCTTGGAGGTTGTTGATAGATAGGTTACCTACGCGATCGAATTTAGCGGTTAAACACATTAAAGAGAATGATCATGACAAAGTTTGTGTGTTGTGTTTCCAAGAGATTGAAGACTCTTCTCACTTATGTTTGGAGTAAGATTTGTGAGTGGGTGGACATAGGAAGAATTTCAGAAACTGATTGTAGGCTTCACGCGAAGGAATGGTTTCAGCGTCTTAAAAGTCGTGGAAAAGAGGGAAAGAAAAATTCAATTTGGTTTATCACCTGTTGGAGTATTTGGAGGACTAGAAATAATATTTTGTTCAGAGACGAAATTTGTAATGTAGAAGATATAGTTAATGCTATTATTGTTTACGCTTGGAATTGGTTGATTTTAGATAGAAATGATAGCAAGAAGTGTAGCTTGTACGAGTGGCACAAATTCCCCTACGATTTTTTGTAATCTTTACGTAGGGTTGTTGGTTGTAGTTCGTTGGTTTTGAGATGCCCTTAATCTCATATAAATGAAATTGCTTATAAAAAAAAAGTGTATCCACCATCAGATTTGTTTATCAATTTTGCAGAGATATTCCCTATGTTGGCCATTATAAGAACGAATGAATAAAAAACAAAAAATTGCAAGAAAGAGGATGAGAAATGGTACATGAGAAGGAAATGAAGCCAAAAAATGCCTAAAGGCAAGGGAAATGCAAAGATGATGGTGAATTAGAGAACGCATAACCCAAACAAAAATAGAAGACACTGGAATCATAAGTCACAGGAGCTCAGAGAAGGAAAAAGAACTCAAAAAGAGAAAAGTAAATCTTAGATTATAAGAGGGAGCAAAAATTGTTTAAAAGATCAAAGTAATTCTTATATAGTTTATCAAGATCAAGGTAATTCTTATATAGTATATTAAGTCCGTGTCTATCATAGCGCCGATTTTCTCGAGTCTACACCGAGGCTAACTTACAGCCAATGCTAAAAAAACAAATGTAAAAATAGTCAACCATAAAACTAGCTTCGGCCTAGCCACGTCTAAAGTCAACTTTAAAATGTCAAACCATTGTTATCTCAAGCTCCATCGAGACTAGAGTTAACTTTAAAAGTCAAACCCTTATCAAGCTCGAGCCTAAAGTCAACCTTAAAAAAGTTAACTTTAAAAGTCAAACCCTTATCAAGCTCGAGGCTAAAGTCAACCGTAAAAAGTTAAGAAATGAATTAGCTTTGCCCTGGCTGAGGCTAAAGTCAATTTGTAATATGTCAAAATAACCTTGTAGCGTTGGTTTAGCAAACCCTAAATTCAAATTAAAAATGTTAACCAAAGTTGTTAGCTTCGACGTGGCAGACGCTAAGGTCAACTATAAATATTCCCTATATTTAAAAGTCATATGTTACATCCTTGGATTATACATTTTGTTACAACTAACAGTACCAGAAACTAAATTCAACTTTCACAATACATTACATGTATTTGTCTAGGAGAAACCTATTGTTAGAACCAAAAAGAAATTGATCAAAATCACAAACTCTTTTAATATAACTTTATTGTCAAGACAAGAAAACACGTTGTCATATTCTCCCTCACATGAAGCATAAATAAAATTATAACTTATTAAAAAAAATTACCAGCATGTGAAGAAAACACTTATGAGTACATCATTATACAATGTTACAAACTAATTAGAAACAAAGCATTATATTACTTGAGTAGCTTATAATGAGAAACCTAAAACAATCACACAGTATTTTGTTGTGTTTAGAAACTTTACTATAAACATCATTTGTGATACAAATCATTCAAAATATTTCATCCATCGGTGATGCATTCGGTTGGACTCTTGATACCTGTGAGCTTTGTGCTACTTATTTGAATTTGGAGAAGTTGGCCTCTTGAATCGTTTCATCTCAAGTTAAATTAAATAATAATCACATATCAGACAACCAATTCCATGTTTTCCATCAAACGAAATGGCACATAAATAGCATTATTGTATAGAAATTCAACATATATAAAGATAATCCTTTGGTGCCTATTAAAAAAAAAAAAGATAATCCTTTGGTGCCTATTAAAAAAAAAAAAGATAATCCTTTAGCTTTATTGCCCAATAACACTATGGTAGAAAACAAAGCTCAAAGTAAAAACATTACCTCATATCATCATGATGCATCAGTTTGTGACTTCTTTCAACTCCGGATGTCTTGTCCGGCATCTCATACAGGAGACTACTATCCTCCGGAACAGCCGAATTCTGCTTTCGGACAGATGCTAACACAACCTGACACATTCTTATAATAGGGCTACCCATTGGCTTCTGAAACCTATATAGCGAGGTTCCTAAAGCGGGAATACCAAATCCAGAATCCCGTCCTGAATCATCTTGAACCCACACGATGAAGCTGCAAGATGCAATGGCACCTAAAATGATTGAAAAGTAATACCAATTGAAAAAGGAATCCTTCTTGACTCTTTCCTTCGAATCAGTATCATTAAACTGATTTGCCCCAAAAGATAGCACTAATGCTTTTACTCAGTGATGGAACAGATGCAGAAATAGTCAAAATACACACCCCCTGCAAGATACAACCATATTAGTAATATCACATAATAAAATGTGTTGAGACGATTATTGACAAGGAGAAGAAATGTATCTTAATTGTATTACAAGGAAATAGATCATAAAAATACTAGTTTTACTTATTTATAAGCCAAAAGGAATACCTTACCAAATTGGCATCAAGAAGTTCTCTAACAGCTTCATCAACAATTTCTGCAGTGGCATTCACCTAAAAGGAGAATATTTGAAAGCATGTGAATAGTGTCATCATGATACATTGTATTCAAATCATGTAACAATGATAATAAGAAAGGGATTTCAAACACTCGCCAATTTAGCACTTTGTAGCTCGTAATCCTCAGAGAGAGACGGTTTCTTAAAGACTCTAAATGATCACTTCCATCTAGTTGCAAAAGAGATAAAATATAGCCTAATATAACCACCAAATACATATCAACAATGGTAATTAATAAGATCTTAAACATAATGCTTTGATATCATAAACATATTTGAAGTAACAATTATCCAAATATTTCAATCATGTCCTAGAAAACAGCCCCAAAAAACAACCCAAAAAACACAGAATACATTAAAGATCATTTTTAGAAAATATACATCCGAGTTCTCATTTGTAACCCCAAAAGATACATCCAAGCTACAACAAAAAACAGCCAGAAAAACTACTTCTACTAACACTACATGAACAAACTTCGTCTAATGACTGGTCATCCAAATCTTTATCATAGTTAGGATTTGACGGTGGAGCGGCACTAGTGGATTCATCTTGTGTAGTATCAATTTTTTTCATAATAAATGCCTTAAAAGCATTCATTTCACGCTCCATCTTCTTAGCAAACTCAGACTCCATCTTCTTGACAAACTCGGTAGCCATTTTAGCTTGTTCTTCTGCCCTTCGAGCAGCCTCATTTGACACCTGAATAGCTTCGGTTGCCTCTTGGAGTCTAGCTCCTGTAACCTCAGCCAAAATTTTCAGCTCTAATTCTAGCTGCTCTCTCTGATTCCAAGGTTGTCACAAACATAGATCCACGGGAACATTGAGATGGTTGGACAAAGATTGTGGATCCTTTCGTTAGACCGATAGCTAAAGTTGTCGTTCTATAGACTCGACCATAACTACGACCCCCATCACAATTTGTCCATGTCTTAAAAATGGTCCCACCATCTAACGACTCAACATCATCTCTAGTTTTTTCTTTAAATGCATTCTCTAAAACAGAAAAAGACGTGGATACTATTGTGAGCACGACAATTTCCAAAATAACATCGATATTAGATATGACAACACAGCAAAAATCAGTGCATACACAGCAGAATGATACAAAGCATAATGGATAGACATGGCCTCTTTTATTCAGAAAATGAAGCCTTAAACATTTGAAGCATACAAAGCATAATGGACAGAAATCAGTGCATACACAACAGAATGATATACGTAGAATTGCAGAACCAGAATGATACGCAACAGAAGCATAATGGACAGAAATCATTGCATACAAGTTAGTGCAGAAATCAGTGCAACATTCATATATTAATGGCAGAAATCAGCGAAGAAATCAAGTCATACAAGTAAGTGCAGAAAACGAAAAACAAATAATTCAAAGTAACAACGAGAACAACAAAAAAAAATCTTACATAAGTAGACTCGACACGATTATCAACCCATTCGCCATTTTCCGTTTATGGGTCTTTAAAAATAACTCATCGGGCCGCACATCCCTTTTAAGTTCATCGGACTACAAATATGAGAAAAAATGTGGGAAAGCATTGACAATATAAATATTTAAAGATTGACACAAAAATTGACTTTATTACTTACAAGCTCAAGTGCTACATCAACATGAGTCTTACGGCTTAAGAAGTGGACAGCTCCGCTTATTGCTGAATTTCGATTGGCCTTGTTTTGAGCGGACAATTTTAGAAACGCATCACTCTTCCAATAAGTTTCAAGACCATCCCAAACATCCTCACCTATCCACGAAGGTCGGGTTTCTGTGATTCAAAGGCTTTCTTTACGAGCGCATGATCCCGAGGATCCCACAATACCTAATATTGAAAATAATTAAAACAACATTATTAATATTAGTGACCAATTTACATTTATTATTGCTGCAGGTTAATCTAATATTCTATGACAAATTGAAGTATTCAGTTATGTAGTCTGATTAATACATTCAGCTCAAAACAGTGATTGGCACTACTACAAATAATGTTTATAACGTTGCACGTGAAAGAAATGTAACCTCGGCTACAAAGCCAACTTAACGAAGGGTGAGATGAAAAGATGTCACTTAACACCTCGGTTAATGAAAAACTGAGGGATAAAGTTATATGATCATGAGTTCGAATTCTAACATCTGTATTTTTATTATTTACAAAAACAGCGTCTTACCTCTCGGTTTATTTAAAAACCAAGGGGTTAGATAATCTGTTTTTTTTATAATAGAACTAATTACATTGTTTACACAGAATATTAATAAATTAATTTGTTTACAAACCACATTGCATACACAAAATATTACATTGTTTACACAGAATATTAAAGTAAAAATGTTATTTTTCATCGTCATCGCTGTCGGTGAAGAACAAATGTTAGATATCTTGGGGAAGAGAAAATGTTAGGGATCCTCGTTTTATAGATCAAATACAATATATTATTTATGACTTGCATTCATTCGTTTCTGATATAAAATAAAAACAAGGTTAGCTAAATAAAATAAATATTCAGTTATATGATTATTTAAAAAGACAAACCTTGAAACCATGATAATTTTCTGCACTTGCAATCCATCACATAAATCTTTGGCAAAATAAATACGCTCTGATCAGCCACATATTAAATAAATCTAACTTTTTCCTAATCTTACAATCTATCACATTGATACTTTTACTTTGTAAAATCTCATGGCGCTTAACTAAACATAGAGTTTCACAACAACCTTTCTTATGGATTCATTAATATCCAATTTAAATATTTAGAATGCTTTTATAATGAGGGTTATAGGTTTCAAGAGGATCACTAATGACAGTGTCTTTAGCATTGATCGTCATTAAATGGATGGTTAAGATTTGTTTAAGGACAATGAAGAAACCACAAAAACATGTTAATATGTTAACTCGGTTATTACTCAAAACCCTTTTTTTATATTTACATTGTTTACAAAGAATATTCAAGATAGAAGAACTGAAAAAGATGAGCGAAATAGATTTGGTGATAAGGTTCCTTTAGATCGTAATATAGAAGAACTGAAAAAGATGGAAGGTTACACAATCAGAAGAGATAGGAGGAGAGGATTAGACTCTAAACTGTCCTTCGCTCAGGTTGCTAGTAGAGGTAATTTGCAGAACGCTGGTATTCAGAAGTCAAATCAAGTATTACTTGGTGAAAAACCCAAGTTCGCTCATCTGAGTTATGAGGTCAAAGGGGAAGAAATGGAAAGATTCGAGCAGGCGTTTACAGGGGTTCTTGAGATACCAGGTACTGCGTTGGAAGTTTCGGAAGCTTTGCAGATGGAGGGTTTCTTTAACATTAAGATTACTCCCATGGGAGCTAATCTTTGTCTTTTAGAGGAAGACAACCCTGGGGATATTAAAAGGTTGATAGCAGAGGAACCAAGCTGGATAGCTAGATGGTTTTCAGACATTCATCCATGGAACCCAAATGATGTGGATGAAGAAAGACTTACCTGGCTTAAGATTTTTGGCCTTCCTTGCCATGTATGGGGTGAAAACTTTTTCAAATTTCTGGTTGGCTGCATAGGAGCTTTGGTCAAAATGGATGATGACACTAGGAAACACTCAAGGTTTGACGTTGCGAGAATTCTAGTAGGACCAAGTTTCCAATTAATTTAAATGAAGTTATCAATGTGGAAGTTAATGAAAGGACTTACCGTATTAAGATTGTGGAAGATTCTTTTGGTCCTTATCTCAAAGATCGTATGTCTGGTAGAAGAACATCTTGCTTTGAGGAAGATAGTTCTGAACTTGTGGATTCGGAGTCTTTCAATTCTGGTGGTGATGAGCTATGGAATAACTTGTATCAGGACATGGGGAGTAAGTCGTTGGATATGGAAGTAGTTCATACTGTATGTCCAGAGAGTTTCCAGGGCCCTGCTGATAGAGAAGCTGTAGAGTTAGTCAGGAATTGTAGTAAGGAGTCGTCCCATCATATGGAGGTTGTGGATAAAAGCTGTTCTAAATTAGGACATTTAATAGTAGACAGTCCAATTGTTGAATATAGAGGTGGCTCCACAAGTGTGGGGGATGAGGTCCAAAGTGGTCTGGAGGCTAATATGATCAAGTCCATAGTGAGTGGTTCGTCTCAAGACTATGTTAAATGTTCCTTGGCTAATCCTATTAGAGAGGTGCCTGAGTTAGTGGGTGATGCTTTAGATAGGAGTTATAGTCCTCAGCACGATATCAGTAGAGATGATGGTGCTGCTAGACAGGAATCTAGGGATAAAGTAGGAGCTCAAGTCATTAAAAAGAAGACAAAGAAGCAAGTTATAGGGGAAATCTATCAAAGGCTGAAAATTCCATTCAACCCTTCGTATTATACTACCCTACTTCAAGCAGAGAGTTCATTTCTGAATGTTCATAAGAAATAGGTGGTGAGGGGAAGAGATACCAAGGAACAATCTCCTTCTTGTCAAGAGAACAAATCGTCCGGGTCTATAAATAACTCCATTTCAGACTCTGGTTTTGTGCAGGGTAATATAAGGATATTGAAGAAATTGGAAAACACTCCTACTAGGGTATGGCACTCCATCCAACAGCTTGGCATTGAAGCTGAGGAAGATGATGAGGTATTTGAGAATATATTGAGGAATTTAGAAGAGGAGGATAGGAGTTCTATTAGAGGTAAGAAGGAGGAAGCTACCAAGGTTAAATGAATATTGTTTCCTACAATATTAGGGGGTGTGGAGGGGTCTTGAAGAGAAAAAAGATCAGAGAAACATTAAGCAAAGCAGGGGCTGAGATATGTTTTTTGCAAGAAACGAAATGTAATAGTGTATCAGAAGGTCTGGTGTTTAGTCTATGGAAAGATAGGAATTGCCAATGGTCTGCATCTAATTCCATTGGATCAGCTGGTGGAATGGTTATTATTTGGAAGACAGAAGTTTTGTCACCTGTATGCAGTTATAGAGGTAGGGGTTATCTTGGAATGCAAGCGATATGGAAGGGCAAGAGGTGTTATTTCTTCAACATTTATTCACCTTGTATCATAGCAGAGAAGAGGGAGTTATGGAAGAGCTTAATAAATCTTAAGAGTACCTTGGCTCCTGGAGAGTGGTTATTAGGGGGAGACTTCAACTCGATTAAGTGTTTGGAGGAACAGATTGGGTACATCAGACCTAACAAAAGACACATGTTAGAGTTTCACGAGTTTATAAATACCTTAGGATTGGTTGATCTTCCTTTAAGTGGGCTTAAGTTTTCATGGTTTAAATCTAAAGGTACAATCTGTAGCCGTCTTGATAGATTTCTTGTTTCTCCTTCCATATTTAATGACTGGAATATGGTGACTCAACGTATTGGGGAGAGGGACATATCTGATCATAGGCCAGTCAGCATTATGGTTAAGAATACTAATTGGGGCCCTAAGCCGTTCAAGGTTCTTTCGTGCTGGTTTGAACATAATGATTTTATTCCATTTATTAAAAAGGAGTGGGAAGGAATCAGTGTTACAGGCAATGCTTCTTATATTCTAGCAAGGAAAATGAAACATCTTAGAGAAAGAATTAGATGGTGGAATACTAATGTATATGGCTGGGTTGATCTCAAAATGCATAAGGAAGCTGAGTCTATTAATTTGCTAGAAGAACTGATAGTTCAGAGACAGGGAGTAATTATAGGTGAGGAATTAAGGAGTAGAAATGAAGCAGAAGATAATTTGTGGAAGTCTATGAGAGTAAAGGAGAGTGTCCTGAAACAAAAGTCGAGAACAAAGTGGATAGCTGATGGACACATTAATACAAAATTTTTTCATTCAGTGTTAAGGCAGAGGATAAGTTTGAACACAATCAATGGAGTAGTTATTGATGGTTCTTTCGTGGAGGATGTTCAGACAGTGAAAGAGGCTGCTAGGTCTCATTTTTTAGGAAGATTTTGCAAGGTGGATAGGCCATTCCCCTGTATTGGAAGTTCTGGTTTTAATTCTCTTTCATTTGAAGACAGTCAGGAATTAGAGGCTGAAGTTAATATGCAGGAAATCAAGGATGTGGTGTTCAGTTTATCAGGGGATCCCAGTCCTGGGCCTGATGGTTTTAGTTTTGAATTTATAAAGAAATGCTGGGAGGTCATGGGTGTAGATTTCTCAAAATGTGTGTTGGAATTCTTTGAAGGGGAACAACTTCATAAAAGTTTTGCTTCTTCCTTCGTGGTATTGATTCCGAAGGTTGAATCTCCTAATGATTTTGACGGGTATAGACCTATCTCTCTGATAACTTCAGTGTATAAGGTAATATCCAAAATTCTTTCTAACAGGCCTAAAAATGAAAATTGGAAGAGTTATTTCAAATACTCAAACTACTTTCTTGGAGGGAAGAAGTTTGTTGGACGGGGTGTTAGTTCTAAACGAAATTATGGAGTTGGCCAAGAGAGATAAGAAGGAACTAATGATGATAAAAGTTGATTTTGCTAAAGCATATGATTGCGTAGATTGGAAGTATTTACGAGAAGTGATGATACATATGGGTTTTGGTTCAAAGTGGTTGAGTTGGATGGAAGATGGAGTTTTTAATAGTTATTCCTCGGTCTTAGTCAACGGCAGTCCAACTCAGGATTTTAGAGTGACTAGGGGACTCAAGCAAGGAGATCCACTTGCTCCTTTCCTGTTCTGTTTGGCAGCAAAGGGTCTGGCTGTAATCATGAAGCGTGCTATAGTTGCTGGAGTGTATTCAGGGTTTAAAGTTAATTCAGAAATAGGTTTCCATCTATTACAATATGCGGACGATTCTATCCTTATTGGAGACGGCTCTTGGAAGAATATTACTGCTATTAAGACTATTCTGAAAGGTTTTCAGTTAACATCTGGATTGGACATTAATTTCAACAAGAGTTCTTTGGTTTGTATGGGTTTGGAAGAGAATAAATGCAGGGCTGCAGAACTGTATCTCTCATGCAAAACTTCACCCCATCAGTTTTCGTATCTTGGGATTTTAGTAGGAGGTAACCACAGGTTATTTGCTTTTTGGAAGCCGGTAATAGACAGGATGAGAGCCAGACTAAATTCTTGGAGAAATCGTTTTCTCTCGATGGGAGGTAGAGTTACTTTACTCAACTCTGTTCTTAATAATTTACCAATCCATTATATGGAATTTTACAAAATGCCGGCTAAGGTGGTTAGAAAACTCATCTCGATTCAAAAAACGTTTTTGTGGAGTGGCTTAGAAAACAAAAGAGGGATTGCTTGGATTAATTGGAGTACGGTTTGTAGGAAGAGAAAGTTTGGAGGTTTAGGAGTAAAAGACCTTAAACTCTTTAATTTGGCTCTGTTTCTCAAATGGGCTTGGAAGATTATAGAAAATAAGAATTCTATTTGGAAGGATCTCATCAATCATAGGTATCCATATTGTTGTTTAGATTTTTTCCGTGGTGAAAGTTCAAAGTTGCAGGTGACTCCTTCTTTATGGTACCGTGATTTGGTTCAGGCCACGAAGGTTAAAGGTTGTGGTATACTGGCAGAGGCGTTGGAGCATAATATAGGTGATGGTAACAGAGCGGATTTTTGGAGGTCAAAGTGGACTTCAAATGAGATATTAGGAGAACGTTTTCCGGGGGTGTATGGTTTCTCTGAGATAGGTTCAGGCAAGGTTATTGAATATGGTTTTTGGGATGGTGCGGAGTGGAGGTGGCTGATTAAATTGCGAGATACAGATATTCCAAAGCAAGTAGTGACACAGCTTGAGGAGCTCTACAGGGTACTTGAAGGATTCTCATTAGTCAAGGATATGACAGACTCGACCAAATGGATGCTGGAAAAAGATAATTGCTTTTCTGTTTCATCTTTGTACGATTTTTTGCAGAAAAAATTCAGACAGAATAATGGTCAGATTGGAAGTGATGATATAGCAGCTTTCAAATTGGTGTGGTTAGCGCGAGTTCCGTTCAAGGTGAAAGTTTTTGGTTGGAGGGTGATACACAAACGAATTCCTACTAGGGATAATTTGATGAGGAGAGGTATTATTACTAATAGATATGAGATGTCGTGTCCATTTTGTTTCTTGGTAGAGGAGTCGATTGAGTACGTTCTATTTTCCTGCTCAAAGTCGACATTGGTGTGGAATTTTGCTTGTAAATGGTGGGGGATTAATTTTATAGTGGAAATGAATGTAGTGGCTCATTTAACAAGTTGGTTGCATAGTTTTGTAGATAAGGGGTTGGGAGTTAGTTTAGCAGTTGGGGTCTGGTTGTCAATTTGTTGGATCATTTGGTTATCCCGTAACAATATTGTATTTAGGGATGAGTTTTGGGATTTGGATACGATTTTGAATCGTATTTTACTTTATACGTGGTGGTGGTTAGGCAAGGAGTATAATAGTCCTTCTTTTTGTAATTATTTCACTTGGGTTAATTATCCTAGTGATTTTTGTAACCGGTGAATTTTGAGCTGGTTAGGTTGTATACGGGTTGGGGAACCCCTTTGTTCCTCTGTTTATATTATTAGCTTATTAAAAAAATACAAAGAATATTTAAATAAATTACTTACCCAAATAAAGAATTTGACAATGGATTCTTGGGAAACAATCTAGAGGAGTTATCTGTTCCAAATAAGGAAAACAAAAATTATATTTACATTGTTTTAAGATTTTTGAGAAGTTATTCGTTCCCACCAAGTGAATTTTTTTTCTTTACATGCAATCATTACCAGATTATATTGAGCAAATGTTTTCGTGATAAATGATTTTACATGAAATAAAACATGAAAGAGAAATGGATGTATGTGTTTAGTAATAAATTTCCCAATGGTGTCAACCGAGGAAAGAAATATATTTCTCAATGTTTTCTTTGATTGGCAACATAGGAATTTTATTACATAAATACTACAACAACATTAACACCATTATGTGAGATATATTGCAAGGGAAGAATAAATGTTTTGGTCAAGATAGAACAACATTGAAGATTTTTTCTTGCTTGCAATTCATCCCAAAGAATGATGCTTGGGGCGTCTTCATATTAGTAACGATTATGGTAAAATCTCCTTAACGAGTACGTTTGTAGTAAAATCTTATTATTTTATGTCTCAGTTAAATAGAAAACCGAAGGATTAGAATATTGTTTTACACTTATAAACAAATAAAATTATAAACTGCGATAGCTGGGAATCGGTGCTTGTACTGTGTTGTTTTTTCAACTCGTTTTTTTTAAAACCGAGGGAATTTTTGTTTTTTTTAAATAATAAAAAAACCGAGGTGAAAGCTTCATCATGAAAAGTGTCATTTGTTGTAGTGTGGACTTTGATGTAACTTATTCATATTTTTAAACAATTTCTCAATTAAACATGTATGCATGAAGAAATTATTGAACACTGAAGTTCTGGCACACAGATACCAGATGTCGTGACAGATGTCACAACACTAGGGTCAAAACAGCTTGATCACAAAAATACAAATGCAAAGATTTAAATGACAGAAAATTAAAATTAACACCAGTAATTGTTAACCCAATTCAGTGCAACTCACCTACAACTAGGGGCTACCAAGCCAGGAAGAAAATTCACTATGATAGTATTAGTTCAAAGTTTAACTCCCCCGTTTACAACTTCTCGCCTAATCCCTACCTTGTGCAACTACTACCTAGAAACCCTCAAGATATGAGATCGCCCTCTCACTTCCTAATCAATCACAATCCTAGTGCAAATTCAATAATTACCAACAATATAAGTACCAACCCTTCCAATTACAATACTTAGTTTTGCTTAAAAGCTTCAACCAAGAACAATACACTCTTGCTTAAAAGTTTTAGAGTGGACAATTAACAATGAACAATCAGTCAACCTAATGCATCAGAATATACATGAGTGGCATACAATTAACAAGCACTAAACCTTAAAGAACAACCAAGACACGACTAATCTTAATTCTCCAAATTTTACAATCTTCGATCCATCTTCTTTAGGTTTATTTAGCTCAGTTCTTTAAATAGCCTTCAGACCTAATGGACCTAGGCTTCTTTTGACGCGCAAAAACAGCAGCAATCAGATTTAACTCAGTGCAAAGCAACATGCAAAATAATAGGAACAAAATACAAACTTTCCTAAAAAGGCTCACTAATCCTTTTTACAAAAATTAACATAATCTGTTAAAACAGAAATTCCCACAATATACTCCAGTGAATAACGCAAACATATGCATCAGATCGAACACACTAAAAAATCACACTAAAAATATCACAATAGTCATGCCCTAACTTTCTGGTATAACATGTCCTGGAAAATGTCACAACATCATGCTGGACATGATGTCTGACTATCATGGCAGAACATCAGGTGTAACATCTTGCTAACAGCATGTTGTTTTACCAAAATATATCCAATCCAAAAGACATAGAACTTACAATCTCCCCTTTTGGCAAATTTTGGCTAAAACGACCTTAGCACACATCAAAGGCATACACAGCGGAATCAAAAGGAAACACAAACAACATGAACCACAAACCCAAACACAATTGTGTCAAAACAATAGAGCACACCTGACAGCACAATGTCAAGACATCTAATCTGACATCACAAACAAAATAACACATGCTACATGAGAACATGTAAGCCTTGTACAAACTGCAACTTTGCAGCAACAGATCAGACAGGTACATAGTTTCCCCTGTCATACATAACTAGTAATCCCCCTGAAGGGGAAAACCAAAATCACAAGAAACATACACATGAACTCTTGCAAGTTCTTACAATAGAACCAAACAATAAAAACATCAAACACATGCACACTCCCCCTGAACATCACAACCTACTGCAGAGAAAATGCATTCTCCTAGACATAACAAATGAAATGATGTTAGAACAAATAGAATGACATCTCAACACCACCAACACAATCATCCATGCAACACAAAAGAAATCATAAGACTGGAATGATCATGTCTATGATTCACACTCTGAGACTTTCTCCTTCTCACAGTATCAACATTATCATCACCACTACTACTCCCCTTTTTAGCCACAAATTTGACAACACCGCTCTTCTTTTCCTTGTATCCTGCATGATCAAGGCTAATTGCTATAATTCTTCAACAATGAAAATTCCTAGTTCTCCTCTTAGTTTCTCAAATTGGTTTGCATCCAAAGTTTTAGTGAAAATATCATCCAGTTGCTTCTCAATGGCTAAATGCTCTAGACTAATCACTTTTTCTTCAACAAGAGCTCTGATAAAGTGATGACGGATGTCAATATGCTTTGTCCTACTATGTTGAGCAGGATTCTTGGATATGTTGATAGTACTCAAATTGTCGCAGTACAATGTCATAAAATCTTGTTTGATATTTTACACCTTCAAGATCTGCTTGATCTAAAGTAGCTGAGAGCAGCTGCTTCCTATTGCAATATACCCAGCCTCAACAGTGGATAGACACAAATAATTTTTCTTTTCACTGAACCAAGAAATAAGGTTGTTTCCCAAGAAAAAACATCCACCAGAGGTGTTTTTCCTATCATCAGCACTACCTGCCCAGTCAGTATCACAATATCCAACCAACATGGCATCACAACCATGTGAGTACAGGATTCCATAGTCACAAGTAACATTGACATACTTTAAAATCCTCTTAACTTGATTGACGTGACTAACTTTAGGCTCAGCTTGATATCTAGCACAAACTCCAACAGCAAATGTGATATCAGGTCTATTAGCAGTCAGATATAGTAGACTTCCTATCATGCTCTTAAAAAGACTTTGACCCACACTAATCCTATTTTCATCTTTAGAAAACTTGAAATGATTAGGTGAAGAGTCCTTTTAAGATTGGCCTTTTCCATGACAAACTTCATTACTATATTCTTGGTATACTTGCTTTGGGATATGAAAAAAGAATCCTCCATTTATCTAACTTTAAGTCTTAGAAAATAAGTTAATTCCCCTACCAGACTCATCTCAAATTCAGACTGTGTCTGTTTGACAAAATGTTGGACCATCTGGTCTGACAATCCACCAAAGACAATGTCATCAACATATATCTGAGAAATCATAATCTTTCCATCCATTTCCTTAACAAAGTCTTGTCTGTTCCTCCTTTTCTTTACCCATTTCTGACTAAGAATTCTTCCAGTCTTTCATACCAAGCCCTAGGGGCTTGCTTCAGGCCATAAAGAGCCTTCTTTAGTTTGTACACATGATTTGGGAAAGTGGAATCCACAAATCATTTTGCCTGTTCAACATAAACTTCCTCTTGTAAGATCCCATACAGGAAGGCACTTTTTACATCCATCTGATACAGCTTAAATCTCATCAAACATGCCACCCCTAGTAAGATTCGTATATATTCAAGACAAGCAACTAGTGCAAAGGTCTCATCAAAGTCAACACCTTCTATTTGATTGTACCCTTGAGCCACAAGTCCGGCCTTGTTCCTAGTAACCACTCCATTTTCATCAGACTTATTTTTATATACCCACCTTGTGGCAAAGACATTGGTTCCCTCAGGTCTAGGAACAAAATCCCAAACTTCATTCCTTTTGAACTGCTTCATTTCTTCTTGCAAGGCATTGATCCAGAACTCATCAGTTAGAGCTTATTTCACACTTTTAGGTTCAATTTTTGAAACAAAATAAGCATTGGATATCGCTTCCCTTGACCTTGTAATAACCCCTTCATTAGGATTTCCTATTATGAGCTCTTTGAGATGATCCTTCTGAATTCCGATAGAGGGCCCTTTACTTGTCTGATTGTCATCATCTTCCACAATGACATGATCCTTGTTGATGTTATTATCAGCATCATTTTCTTCTGTGACAGTCTCCTGAGGTGATGTTTCAAAATCATCTTCAACATTTGTATGCTTTTCTAGATTTTGGTCATCTATTACCACATTAAGAGACTCCATCATTGTCTTGGTTCTTGTATTGAATACTCTATAGTGTTTACTGTTTGTGGAATAGCCTAGGAAAATCCCTTCATCACTTTTAGGATCCATTTTCCTTCTTTGTTCACGATCAGCCATAATATAACACATACTTCCAAAGACATGGAAGTACTTGACAGTAGGTTTTATTCCCTTCCATAATTCATAGAGAGTGGTTGAAGTATCGGTTCTTGATAAATGCAAATTGTAGCTATTTTTGTATATAAGTTTTGTTACACTTATCGATACTTTTTGTTACAAATGTTTGAATAAACCCCGCTTTGTTTGTAAATACGTTTACTTTACATTTTAGTGTATATATTGCGTATGCTGTAAATATCATTGAGTTTAATTGATTTCCATTTATTTTTTTAGGAATTCAATCAAGGAAATCTTGCCATTGTTGTATAGAGCATTGAATAAGCTTTACAACGCTTTGAACCAGGCAAAAAATGGAGTTACGGTTCAAAAGTTACGAATAAAACAGTGCAGGATTTTTGTTGTCTACTGTCAGCTGCGCCTCAGCAGGGCCGGGCGACGCAGCACCGGCGGTGCGGCGGTGGAAGAGAATTGAAATAAGAATTCAAGTCGCTCTTTAGGAATTTTGGCTAGCGTCGGGCGGTACTAGATATTTGTTGCCAGGCTAGTCTTTTGTACAGCTGGTGTGAGTGTAATTAAAGCCAGCGCCGGGCGGTACCATTCTAGCGTCGGGCGGTGGCGTCGTGACAGCTTTTTGAATATAACTTATTTTTAGTTCATTTGTTAGGTTATGATGTTTGGGGAGTGATTTTTGGTCTCCCAACTTCATCAACCTCATTCTTTGATGAGACAACTTAATAACAACACATGGATTTTGCATCTTGAAGAATCGGATTGGATCTTCATCAATCGGGTTGACAACCGGGAGTTTTGGTTTATCTCTCTTTCTCTCTTTTTGTAATTTCTATTTTGTTGGGTGTTTTTATATTTACTTTGAACATTTGTATTTTTGTTGATGATAATATTGTATAAAATCTGCTTTACAAATCATTATCGATGTCTTCCTTGATCTTTTTGCATTTATGTTTGGATTTGTGTAGTGTTAGAGATAAACATCATGAATCATGATTAGGAATGGATATCTATTGTCTAGATGCTAGAGATAGATTTAGAGAATAATCTTTATGGTGTCGGAACTTAATGCCTTCCGTGTTTCGATGTAACGCCCTGTATAATATATATCTAGAATAATACAATACAACCATTTTATTTGGTACTAACACCATCATAAGTGCCTAATGGCGTAATTCACATACTTGACCATTTCTAAAACATGCATACAATCTATGGTACAAGATATGATAATTAGCCAAAACAATAAAAAAAACTAAGATCAATATACAATATCCTTAATTGTATACAATAGATTACACAGTGGAAAAAGTAAAACCAAACTTCTCTTGAAACATCTAAGCTTAGCTCAACTTGTAAATCGTACCTGCAAATACCTCCTGAAAATAATCAACAGTAGTGGGGTGAGATACATCAAATCTCTGTGAGTTCCCTATCTTATGGATTCTCTCGGCTTTACAGGGTTCTAGCCAAATCCAAACTCAAGTCAAGGGGAAGGGAAAATGACCTTGAGTACACAAACTCACACTATATGGAAACATGTCATTGAGTTCGTTAACCCAAAAGTTTATCACTAATCGATAACCGTACCAAGGCATCCCTCTTGCCCATCCGCTTCTACGTCTAGAAGTCGACCCGAGTCCTGGATCCTTGTAGTTACTTGGCATACGAAATGGATTCAGAAATAAGGGACATATTATCACCTTAAATCATCACATCACACGGCCCGTACACCGTCAAAAGTCTCTACCCGCAGGTTCCATTCGTACTATACGCGGGAATCAAACCTGCCAAGTAATTCTGCCTGCATTTTAGAGGAGCTCGAGACTTATGAATGCCTCTCAAGGGCTATGGTTACGATTACGTGATCAAATACACAACGTGATTGTATTCGACAATCACAAGGCCACATTAGCCTTTAGGTCTCTCATGCCTGTAACAATAAAACATAACAATTACACATGTTCCATACTAGTGTCTTATTCTTTCTATATCATTCGGCAATTGACACACGCCTCGACCTCTCATGCACGAGCGTTGTCATTCTGTGATACATCAATTTCCTAGCCGTTACTAGGTTCCACTATCATAAACTATGCCATTTGTTTTGGGGTAAAGCTTCCTCACTCTACCTAATTCATATTTTAACATGCATATTCTTTCAATCAGGTTTAACATTAATATTAGGCAAAGAATATTAAAATTTCATATTTTGAATTACATATAATAATTCCATCACAAGTTATACAAAAGCATATTACAAATGTATAGTAGAATCACATATAATGATTCAACACATAAATATCACTTTTGGGTTCCCTCCGATTCATTTAATCGGGTACCAAAATCAATACTTTCACTTTTATCCCGTAGGGTATTTTCACAGCTTTACATCGGCTATCATTATGCCGCGATCGGACTTATGATCCAAAAGATATCAATTCTAATCATATCACATATTATTATTTCCTTCTTTTTGCACTAAATAATTATTGGGTAGAGGATCGTCATAGCTTTCCAACTGTACCAAGAACGTCTCGATCCGAGTTACGGATCAAAAGTTATGGATTTTCAAAGAAAATAAATTACTGAAAAACTGCCAGATTCGCCTGGCGAGCAAGGATTTCGCCTGGCGAATCCCCCTTCGCGAGTACTTCGCCCGGCGAACCAGTGGCGAATCTTCATTTTAGAAAAATCCATAAGTTCCAGTAGCCAAAACATGTTTTGTCTCCTCATTTTCGCCTGGAGATTGCGGATTTCGCCTGGCGAATTCCTCTTCGCCAGTACCTTGCCTGGCGAGACAGTGGCGAAACCTAATTCGCCCGGCGAGTCCTGATTCGCCTGGCGAATCGCATCAGAACCAGAATTCTTTTCCTGCGTTTTTAAGGGTTCCAAAAGTCCCAAGATCCCATCTTTCCACACCAGATCATTTCCAAACATCAAGCAAGTATCATTAATTGATCACACGCATATTACGACTACACTACGCAATTTATATCAAATTTCATCCGTTATATTTCATTGATTTGTTCGTTTAATCATTTTCTCTCAAATCTAACCTATGTCCAAAATCATAGATTTCTAGAACTTAGAGTGTCTAATTAGAACCCACCTGATAATCGAAGAGGAGTTTGAAGAAGATGATGATGATCCATGGCTTTCTTCTCTTCTTCCTCTTTCCCTCTTCTCTTCCTTTCTCTTCTTCTTCTTCTTCTTCTTACTAACTTCTTCTTTATCTTTCCTTTCTCTTTACAAATATATATATAATACTATTATTATATAATATAAATCCAACAGAGTAAAATATCTCCAATTGATATTTTATCGTCTCAAACCAGTTGACCAGTTATTAAATTTACCTTAAAATCTTTCCTTAAATTAAAATGATTGATCCCTTCCGAGTCCATTAGTTGCTCTATTGATCCCAATTGATAATACTTAAGGTACTTAGAGGATTCCATTAATCCAATCAATCAAAGATAGAGCACCTAGATATTCATCTGATCTCATTTGATATCCAATTGAGCATTTAGATAATATGGGGTATTACACTCCCCCCCCCCTAAATTGAGATTCGCCCCCGACTTGCATCATTGTCTTAATTCCACACTCAACTTTACTTCCGTTAAACTTTCGGACGTATTCCAATTCCAACTTGATTCCACAGACCAAAAATCCGTATTTTCACAATTTATCAAATTTCGTGTCCTTAGTTATACTCTTGTTCCAATACTGGGTTAACTTCAAAGTTTCCTTTTTCCGTAATTCATTTGTTGTTTCATACTAAAAGACTTGGTCGCATTCTACTTCGGAAAGAATGTACAATTCTACATACCTCTATCGAGTCACAACAAGACTGTAATATCATATCTTGGTTCAGGATAATAAACACTTATCAAATCCTCATGAGGTAATTCGGTGATTCCTTTCCTTTATGCAATTACCGACAACTATCCTTTATAAAGCCTTCAAAATTCAAAACCACTTCACAATTCGAAGGCCATGCCACGTTTCTCAACTGAATCCACTTTTCTGAAGTGTTTCGTTTCACATACAATCTCAATTAATGCTTAATTCTGGAAAACCCAATTCTCACTCTTACTTGGAAGGATAACCTTCAAATTTCCGTCTCTGGATAAAGCTCAACTGTACACAATTGGTACCACTCTCACAGAGCCTAAATCCAACACCGTGATTACACACCGAAATATTTCCTTGCGAGATCAATACTTCGGAAATATTCTTTAACTTCATCCTTGAGATTCGCAACAGTAATACACCTAAGACATTCTCATACTCAACATAGTTCACAAGATTATTTCCCCAAGTCAACTCTCTTGTCGTCTGAACAAACGATCAACTATGCAATACCTTTCCAGAAGTCACAATTTCAAAACACAAAACCGTCCTTCATTTACTTGCAATCTCGTTCTCCATTCACACAATACTCTCCACTCAGAGCAACATAATGTAACAAAATGCCAACGATGGTTCTTAAGAGATTCCATAATTTACACACATGTTAATCGATTAACCGTCTGAGCTAAACGGTTAACTCCTTAAAATTCAGCTCAAAATAACATCCTGGCACGTGTTAATCGGTTAAACACTTGGCGTTACTCGGATAACACTGCCACAGAAGCTGAAAACCCTATTTTTTTTTATTCAAAGCCATCCCTACTCAAAACCATCAATCCGATTTGTCCTAACTTGAAATATCATTCTCAACTCGCGGCTTCTTAACTTATATTACATCCACTAACCATGATCCACTCAAGGTAAAACCGACAAGGTCAAAACATTCAGACGACACACTCCAACCAAGTGACAAGGCTAAAATTCCAAATTCTGACGCGGTCACACTACAAAACTTCAGCGGGATAGTTCATTTTTCTGCTCAAACAACTACACTAGATGAAAGCCAATAATGACGACATTATAGGGTTTCAACCACCTCTAATACTTGATTCGTCCATAAGCAAAACCCAACATGGAACCATGACGATACCTCAAAGAGACAGACATATCATGTCAGCATACAACCTTGTTCTACGTCCTTGGATCCACAAAAGGTAAATTCCAATTATTCCGATTATTCACAAATACAGAAGTTTCTCTAAACTTGCAAATAAATCGGGGCAATGCATCCTCTTGAAGAACCTTTTCATCACTCCGTACACATTAACTGGGATTTCTTACCCTTCACTATCCATTGCATACCACACTTACACCAAATTACTTAAGGGAAGATTCGCAACTGACAATTCTCCTCAACTATTCACAAAACCCTTCTGGTATAAATCGTTCCATGATTTACACTTAGTCTATAATAAGTCTTGATTTGCTTCTCGTTGTTTACCGCAATCTTGCTTCTTAAAATACAATTTTACTGTTCCACAGAGTACTTCCCATCGCACTTGTCTCAAGAATAAGAATCCATCACGTACACTTGCTACCACGGTGCTACCACTACGCTCATTCTTAATACCAGAGTGTAACTTTTCTCATTTCAGCTCGTACTACTAGGATTCACGTGGGTGAATCATCTTTGATTGCACTTCCTTAATTTTAGCTTTAACAACATCTTAATAATTCTATCACACATACGTCCAAAATACGTTCCGTTGCCACTTCCTCATAACATACCGTTAATATTGTTTTCCACATCGCGTTTACCTTGCTCTCCATGGTAATCCTCTTAGGTCCAAAAATAAAATCACCATACTACAATTTCCTTGAATCCAAGGTACTTACTCTGTTTCTTAATACAAAATCTTTCCGGTCCGTATCACTGCACTTTCTGTTACTAAATGAAGCTCATTCTTTCTCCAACAAAATACCTTATACTGTCCCTTGGGTAAGTTAACAATTCCAAATTGGTCTCTTACTGAAAACAGAAACCCTGATCTATCATCTCGAACTTAATCTCTCTACACATCTGAATACGCGTGACTTATCTCATACCCTTTGTTCGACACATACTTGTTTCACTTGAAGCATGTAAACACATCCTTGTGTTCCTTCACACACTTCTCTACTACTTTAGGCTCCCATGAAAGTCGAACTTCCTTAACTCTCAACCTTTAACCAATTGGAAGAAATTGTTTCGAACACATTACTTAAGGTACTCTCGTCCATTTAAGATACCATTACGACCATAGAACAAAACACCAATAACTATCTAACTTCCGAACCCTACATCACACGTTCCACAAAATAACTTTTCTTTTTCCACGGAATGAGATTACTTGAAATCCTTATCCATACTAGTGGTCAATTCAGCTCCACTTGCGATGATACCTATTCCTCAATACCTTAACCAATCGTCCGCTAGAGATTCTTAACTTTCAAACTCCATCCTTTCCAAAGGATTTGCTTGAACAACATACTACTCTTTAATTCCTTTGCTACACAAGCACAACTTCTACCAAAACCTCACTGAGCTGACCAAAACTCCTCACTTCTAACTCTTGGCTTCGGCCTATCCTCATAGCATAAGTTCCAACAACACTTCGGAGTCCTCTTGGTCGCTTAACCATGATTCTACCTATCACATACATAGCATTAGGTTGATCAGGCCCAACACTACATAGTATGATATTAAGAGTCCTGCTGGCAAGGCATACTTAAGAGGCAAGAATAGAAGGCTAGGTCTAGGACACGACCTGTATAATATATATTTAGAATATTACAATACAAGCATTTTATTTGGTACTGACACCATCATAAGTGCCTAATGGCGTAATTCACATACTTGACCAATTGTAAAACATGCATACAATCTATGGTACAAGATATGGAAATTAGCTAAAACAATAAAAAAACTAAGATCAATATACAATATCCTTAATTGTATACAATAGATTACACAGCGGAAAAACTAAAACCAAGCTTCTCTTGAAACATCCAAACTTAGCTCCACTTGTAAATCATACCAGCAAATACCTCCTGAAAATAATCAACAGTAGTGGGGTGAGATCCATCAAATCTCAGTGAGTTCCCTATCTTATGGATTCTCTCCGCTTTACAGGGTTCTAGCCAAATCCTAACTCAAGTCAAGGGGAAGGGAAAATGACCATGAGTACACAAACTCACACTATATGGAAACATGTCATTGAGTCTGTTAACTCAAAAGTTTATCACTAATCGATAACCGTACCAAGGCATCCCTCTTGCCCGTCCGCTTCTACGTCTAGAAGTTGACCCGAGTCCTGGATCCTTGTAGTTACTTGGCATACGAAATGGATTCGGAAATAAGGGACATATTATCACCTTAAATCGTCACTTCACACGGTGCGTACACCATCAAAAGTCTCTAACCGCAGGTTCCATTCGTATTATACGCGGGAATCAAACCTGCCAAGTAATTCTGCCTACATTTTAGAGGAGTTTGAGACTCATGAATGCCTCTCAAGGGCGATGGTTACGATTACGTGATCAAATACACAACGTGATTGTATTCGACAATCACAAGGCCACATTAGCCTTTAGGCCTCTCATGCCTTTAACAATAAAACATAACAATTACACATGTTCCATACTAGTGTCTTATTCTTTCTATATCATTCGGCAATGGACACACGCCTCGGCCTCTCATGCACGAGCATTGTGATTCTGTCATACATCAATTTTCTAGCCGTTACTAGGTTCCACTATCATAAACTATGCCATTTGTTTTGGGGTAAAGCTTCCTCACTCTACCTAATTCATATTTTAACATGCATATTCTTTTAATCAGGTTTAACATTAATATTAGGCAAAGAATATTAAAATTTCATATTTTGAATTACATATAATAATTCCATCACAAGTTATACAAAAGCATATTACAAATGTATAGTAGAATCACATATAATGATTCAACACATAAATATCACTTTTGGGTTCCCTCCGATTCATTTAATCGGGTACCGAAATCAATACTTTCACTTTTATCCCGTAGGATATTTTCACAGCTTTACATCGGCTATCATTATGCCGCGGTCGGACTTATGATCCAAAAGATATCAATTCTAATCATATCGCATATTATTATTTCCTTCTTTTTCCACTAAATAATTATTGGGTAGAGGATCGTCATAGCTTTCCAACGGTACCAAGAACGTCTCGATCCGAGTTACGGATCAAAAGTTATGGATTTTCAAAGAAAATAAATTACTGAAAAACTGCCAGATTCGCCTGGCGAGCAAGGATTTCGCTTGGCGAATCCCCCTTCGCGAGTACTTCGCCCGGCGAACCTGTGGCAAATCTTCATTTTAGAAAAATCCATAAGTTCCAGTAGCCAAAACATGTTCTGTCTCCTCATTTTCGTCTGGAGATTGCGGATTTCGCCTGGCGAATTCCTCTTCGCCAGTACCTCGCCCGGCGAGACAGTGGCGAAACCTAATTCGCCCGGCGAGTCCTGATTCGCCTGGCGAATCGTATCAGAACCAGAATTCTTTTTCTACGTTTTTAAGGGTTCCAAAAGTCCCAAGATCCCATCTTTCTACACCAGATCATTTCCAAACATCAAGCAAGTATCATCAATTGATCACATGCATATTACGACTACACTACGCAATTTATATCAAATTTCATCCGTTATATTTCATTGATTTGTCCGTTTAATCATTTTCTCTCAAATCTAACCTAAATCCGAAATCATAGATTTCTAGAACTTAGAGTGTCTAACTAGAACCCACCTGATAATCGAAGAGGAGTTTGAAGAAGATGATGATGATCCATGGCTTTCCTCTCTTCTTCCTCTTTCCCTTTTCTCTTCCTTTCTCTTATTCTCCTTCTTACTAACTTCTTCTTTTTCTTTCCTTTCTCATTACAAATATATATATAAAATACTATTATTATATAATATAAATCCAACAGAGTAAAATATCTCCAATTGATATTTTATCGTCTCAAACCAGTTGACCAGTTATTAAATTTACCTTAAAATCTTTCCTTAAATTAAAATAATTGATCCCTTCAGAGTCCATTTGTTGCTCTATTGCTCCCAATTGATAATACTTAAGGTACTTAGAGGATTCCATTAATCCAATTAATCAGTGATAGAGCACCTAGATATTCATCTGATATCCAAATGAGCATTTAGATAATATGGGGTATTACACTTTCCCCCCCTAAAATTGAAATTCGCCCCCGAATTTCCTTCGCTCAATAATAACCACAACTTGCATCATTGTCTTAATTCCACACTCAACTTTACTTCCGTTAAACTTTCTGACGTATTCCAATTCCAACTTGATTCCACAGACCAAAAATCCATATTTTCACAATTTATCAAACTTCATGTCATTAGCTATACTCTTGTTCCTATACTGGGTTAACTTCAAAGTTTCCTTTTTCTATAATTCATCTGTTGTTTCATACTAAAAGACTTGGTCGCATTCTACTTCGGAAAGAATGTACCATTCTACATACCTCTATCGAGTCACAACAAGACCGTAATATCTTATCTTGGTTCATGATAACAAACACTCATCAAATCCTCATGAGGTAATTCGGTGATTCCTTTCCTTTATGCAATTACCGACAACTATCCTTTATAAAGCCTTTAACATTCAAAACCACTTCACATTTCGAAGGCCATGCCATGTTTCTCAATTGAATCCACTTTTCTCAAGTGTTTAGTTTCACATACAATCTCAATTACATGCTTAATTCCGGAACACCCAATTCTCACTCTTTATTGGAAGGATAACCTTCAAATTTCCTTCCCTGGGAAAAGCTCAACTGCACACAACTGGTAAAACTCTCACAGAGCCTAAATCCAACACCATGATTACACACCGAAATATTTCCTTGCGAGATCAATACTTCAGAAATATTCTTTAATTTCATCCTTGAGATTCGCAACAGTAATACACCTAAGACCTTCTCATACTCAACATAGTTCACAAGATTATTTCCCCAAGTCAACTCTCTTGTCGTCTGAACAAATGGTCAACTACATAATACCTTTGCAGAAGTCACGAATTCAAAACACATAATCGTCCTTCATTTACTTGAAATCTCGTTCTCCATTCACACAATACTCTCCACTCAGAGCAACATAATGTAACAAAATGCCCATGATGGTTCTTAAGAGATTCCATAATTTACACACATGCTAATCGATTAACCGTCTGAGCTAAACGGTTAACTCCTTAAAATTCAGCTCAAAATAACATCCTGGCACATGTTAATCGTTTAAACACTTGGCGTTACTCGGATAACACTGCCACAGAAGCTGAAAACCCAATTTCTTTTAATTCAAAGCCATCCCTACTCAAACCATCAATCCGATTTGTCCTAACTTGAAATATCATTCTCAACTCGCAGCTTCTTAACTTATATTACATCCACTAACCATGATCCACTCAAGGTAAAACCGACAAGGTCAAAACATTCACACGACACACTCCAACCATGTGACATGGCAAAAATTCCAAATTCTGACGCGGTCACACTACAAAACTTCAGCGGAATAGTTCATTTTTATGCTAAAACAACTACACTAGATGAAAGCCAATAATGACGACATGATAGGGTTTCAACCACCTCTCATACTTGATTCGTCCATAAGCAAAACCCAACATGGAACCATGACGATACCTCAAAGCGACAGGCATATCATGTAAGCATACAACCTTGTTCTACGTCCTTGGATCCACAAAAGGTAAATTCCAATTATTCCGATTATTCACAAATACAGAAGTTTCTCTATACTTGCAAATAAATCGAGGCAATGCATTCTCTTGAAGAACCTTTTCATCACTCCGTACACATTAACCAGGATTTCTTACCCTTCACTATCCATTGCATACCACACTTACACCAAATTACTTAAGGGAAGATTCACAACTGACAATTCTCCTCAACTATTCACAAAACCCTTCTGGTATAAATCGTTCCATGATTTACACTTAGTCTATAATAAGTCTTGATTTGCTTCTCGTTGTTTACTGCAATCTTGCTTCTTAAAATACTATTTTACTGTTCCACAGAGTACTTCCCATCACACTTGTCTCAAGAATAAGAATCCATCACGTACACTTGTTACCACGGTGCTAGCACTACGCTCATTCTTAATACCAGAGTGTAACTTTTCTCATTTCAGCTCGTACTACTAGGATTCACGTGGGTGAATCATCTTTGATTGCACTTCCTTAATTTTAGCTTTAACAACATCTTAATAATTCTATCACACATACGTCCAAAATACGTTCCGTTGCCACTTCCTCATAACATACCGTTAATATTGTTTTTCACATCGCGTTTACCTTGCTCTCCATGGTAATCCTCTTTGGTCCAAAAATAAAATCACCATACTACAATTTCCTTGAATCCAAGGTACTTACTCTGTTTCTTAATACAAAATCTTTCCGGTCCGTATCACTGCACTTTCTGTTACTAAATGAAGCTCATTCTTTCTCCAACAAAATACCTTATACTGTCCCTTGGGTAAGTTAACAATTCCAAATTGGTCTCTTACTGAAAACAGAAAACCTGATGTATCATCTCGAACTTAATCTCTCTACACATCTGAATACGCGTGACTTATCTCCTACCCTTTGTTCGACACATACTTGTTTCACTTGAAGCATGTAAACACATCCTTGTGTTCCTTCACACACTTCTCTACTACTTTAGGCTCCCATGAAAGTCGAACTTCCTTAACTCTTAACCTTTAACCAATTGGAAGAAATTGTTTCGAACACATTCCTTAAGGTACTCTCGTCCATTTAAGATACCATTACGACCATAGAACAAAACACCAATAACTATCTCACTTCCGGACCCTACATCACACGTTCCACAAAATAACTTTTCTTTTTCCACGGAATGAGATTACTTGAATACTTATCCATACTAGTGGTCAATTCAGCTCCACTTGCGATGATACCTATTCCTCAATACCTTAACCAATCGTCCGCTAGAGATTCTTAACTTTCAAACTCCATCCTTTCCAAAGGATTTGCTTGAACAACATACTACTCTTTAATTCCTTTGCTACCCAAGCACAACTTCTACCAAAACCTCACTGAGCTGACCAAAACTCCTCACTTCTAACTCTTGGCTTCGGCCTATCCTCATAGCATAAGTTCCAAAAACACTTCGGAGTCCTCTTGGTCGCTTAACCATGATTCTACCTATCACATACATAGCATTAGGTTGATCAGGCCCAACACTACATAGTATGATATTAAGAGTCCTGCTGGCAAGGCATACTTAAGAGGCAAGAATAGAAGGCTAGGTCTAGGACACGACCTGTATAATATATATTTAGAATATTACAATACAAGCATTTTATTTGGTACTGACACCATCATAAGTGCCTAATGGCGTAATTCACATACTTGACCAATTGTAAAACATGCATACAATCTATGGTACAAGATATGGAAATTAGCTAAAACAATAAAAAAACTAAGATCAATATACAATATCCTTAATTGTATACAATAGATTACACAGCAGAAAAACTAAAACCAAGCTTCTCTTGAAACATCCAAACTTAGCTCCACTTGTAAATCATACCAGCAAATACCTCCTGAAAATAATCAACAGTAGTGGGGTGAGATCCATCAAATCTCAGTGAGTTCCCTATCTTATGGATTCTCTCCGCTTTACAGGGTTCTAGCCAAATCCTAACTCAAGTCAAGGGGAAGGGAAAATGACCATGAGTACACAAACTCACACTATATGGAAACATGTCATTGAGTCTGTTAACTCAAAAGTTTATCACTAATCGATAACCGTACCAAGGCATCCCTCTTGCCCGTCCGCTTCTACGTCTAGAAGTTGACCCGAGTCCTGGATCCTTGTAGTTACTTGGCATACGAAATGGATTCGAAAATAAGGGACATATTATCACCTTAAATCGTCACTTCACACGGTGCGTACACCATCAAAAGTCTCTAACCGCAGGTTCCATTCGTATTATACGCGGGAATCAAACCTGCCAAGTAATTCTGCCTACATTTTAGAGGAGTTTGAGACTCATGAATGCCTCTCAAGGGCGATGGTTACGATTACGTGATCAAATACACAACGTGATTGTATTCGACAATCACAAGGCCACATTAGCCTTTAGGCCTCTCATGCCTTTAACAATAAAACATAACAATTACACATGTTCCATACTAGTGTCTTATTCTTTCTATATCATTCGGCAATGGACACACGCCTCGGCCTCTCATGCACGAGCATTGTCATTCTGTCATACATCAATTTCCTAGCCGTTACTAGGTTCCACTATCATAAACTATGCCATTTGTTTTGGGGTAAAGCTTCCTCACTCTACCTAATTCATATTTTAACATGCATATTCTTTTAATCAGGTTTAACATTAATATTAGGCAAAGAATATTAAAATTTCATATTTTGAATTACATATAATAATTCCATCACAAGTTATACAAAAGCATATTACAAATGTATAGTAGAATCACATATAATGATTCAACACATAAATATCACTTTTGGGTTCCCTCCGATTCATTTAATTGGGTACCGAAATCAATACTTTCACTTTTATCCCGTAGGATATTTTCACAGCTTTACATCGGCTATCATTATGCCGCGGTCGGACTTATGATCCAAAAGATATCAATTCTAATCATATCACATATTATTATTTCCTTCTTTTTCCACTAAATAATTATTGGGTAGAGGATTGTCATAGCTTTCCAACGGTACCAAGAACGTCTCGATCCGAGTTACGGATCAAAAGTTATGGATTTTCAAAGAAAATAAATTACTGAAAAACTGCCAGATTCGCCTGGCGAGCAAGGATTTCGCTTGGCGAATCCCCCTTCGCGAGTACTTCGCCCGGCGAACCTGTGGCAAATCTTCATTTTAGAAAAATCCATAAGTTCCAGTAGCCAAAACATGTTCTGTCTCCTCATTTTCGTCTGGAGATTGTGGATTTCGCCTGGCGAATTCCTCTTCGCCAGTACCTCGCCCGGCGAGACAGTGGCGAAACCTAATTCGCCCGGCGAGTCCTGATTCGCCTGGCGAATCGTATCAGAACCAGAATTCTTTTTCTACGTTTTTAAGGGTTCCAAAAGTCCCAAAATCCCATCTTTCTACACCAGATCATTTCCAAACATCAAGCAAGTATCATCAATTGATCACATGCATATTACGACTACACTACGCAATTTATATCAAATTTCATCCGTTATATTTCATTGATTTGTCCGTTTAATCATTTTCTCTCAAATCTAACCTAAATCCGAAATCATAGATTTCTAGAACTTAGAGTGTCTAACTAGAACCCACCTGATAATCGAAGAGGAGTTTGAAGAAGATGATGATGATCCATGGCTTTCCTCTCTTCTTCCTCTTTCCCTTTTCTCTTCCTTTCTCTTATTCTCCTTCTTACTAACTTCTTCTTTTTCTTTCCTTTCTCATTACAAATATATATATAAAATACTATTATTATATAATATAAATCCAACAGAGTAAAATATCTCCAATTGATATTTTATCGTCTCAAACCAGTTGACCAGTTATTAAATTTACCTTAAAATCTTTCCTTAAATTAAAATAATTGATCCCTTCAGAGTCCATTTGTTGCTCTATTGCTCCCAATTGATAATACTTAAGGTACTTAGAGGATTCCATTAATCCAATTAATCAATGATAGAGCACCTAGATATTCATCTGATATCCAAATGAGCATTTAGATAATATGGGGTATTACACTTTCCCCCCCTAAAATTGAAATTCGCCCCCGAATTTCCTTCGCTCAATAATAACCACAACTTGCATCATTGTCTTAATTCCACACTCAACTTTACTTCCGTTAAACTTTCTGACGTATTCCAATTCCAACTTGATTCCACAGACCAAAAATCCATATTTTCACAATTTATCAAACTTCATGTCATTAGCTATACTCTTGTTCCTATACTGGGTTAACTTCAAAGTTTCCTTTTTCTATAATTCATCTGTTGTTTCATACTAAAAGACTTGGTCGCATTCTACTTCGGAAAGAATGTACCATTCTACATACCTCTATCGAGTCACAACAAGACCGTAATATCTTATCTTGGTTCATGATAACAAACACTCATCAAATCCTCATGAGGTAATTCGGTGATTCCTTTCCTTTATGCAATTACCGACAACTATCCTTTATAAAGCCTTTAACATTCAAAACCACTTCACATTTCGAAGGCCATGCCATGTTTCTCAATTGAATCCACTTTTCTCAAGTGTTTAGTTTCACATACAATCTCAATTACATGCTTAATTCCGGAACACCCAATTCTCACTCTTTATTGGAAGGATAACCTTCAAATTTCCTTCCCTGGGAAAAGCTCAACTGCACACAACTGGTAAAACTCTCACAGAGCCTAAATCCAACACCATGATTACACACCGAAATATTTCCTTGCGAGATCAATACTTCAGAAATATTCTTTAACTTCATCCTTGAGATTCGCAACAGTAATACACCTAAGACCTTCTCATACTCAACATAGTTCACAAGATTATTTCCCCAAGTCAACTCTCTTGTCGTCTGAACAAATGGTCAACTACATAATACCTTTGCAGAAGTCACGAATTCAAAACACATAATCGTCCTTCATTTACTTGAAATCTCGTTCTCCATTCGCACAATACTCTCCACTCAGAGCAACATAATGTAACAAAATGCCCATGATGGTTCTTAAGAGATTCCATAATTTACACACATGCTAATCGATTAACCGTCTGAGCTAAACGGTTAACTCCTTAAAATTCAGCTCAAAATAACATCCTGGCACATGTTAATCATTTAAACACTTGGCGTTACTCGGATAACACTGCCACAGAAGCTGAAAACCCAATTTCTTTTAATTCAAAGCCATCCCTACTCAAACCATCAATCCGATTTGTCCTAACTTGAAATATCATTCTCAACTCGCAGCTTCTTAACTTATATTACATCCACTAACCATGATCCACTCAAGGTAAAACCGACAAGGTCAAAACATTCACACGACACACTCCAACCATGTGACATGGCAAAAATTCCAAATTCTGACGCGGTCACACTACAAAACTTCAGCGGAATAGTTCATTTTTATGCTAAAACAACTACACTAGATGAAAGCCAATAATGACGACATGATAGGGTTTCAACCACCTCTCATACTTGATTCGTCCATAAGCAAAACCCAACATGGAACCATGACGATACCTCAAAGCGACAGGCATATCATGTAAGCATACAACCTTGTTCTACGTCCTTGGATCCACAAAAGGTAAATTCCAATTATTCCGATTATTCACAAATACAGAAGTTTCTCTATACTTGCAAATAAATCGAGGCAATGCATTCTCTTGAAGAACCTTTTCATCACTCCGTACACATTAACCGGGATTTCTTACCCTTCACTATCCATTGCATACCACACTTACACCAAATTACTTAAGGGAAGATTCACAACTGACAATTCTCCTCAACTATTCACAAAACCCTTCTGGTATAAATCGTTCCATGATTTACACTTAGTCTATAATAAGTCTTGATTTGCTTCTCGTTGTTTACTGCAATCTTGCTTCTTAAAATACTATTTTACTGTTCCACAGAGTACTTCCCATCACACTTGTCTCAAGAATAAGAATCCATCACGTACACTTGTTACCACGGTGCTAGCACTACGCTCATTCTTAATACCAGAGTGTAACTTTTCTCATTTCAGCTCGTACTACTAGGATTCACGTGGGTGAATCATCTTTGATTGCACTTCCTTAATTTTAGCTTTAACAACATCTTAATAATTCTATCACACATACGTCCAAAATACGTTCCGTTGCCACTTCCTCATAACATACCGTTAATATTGTTTTTCACATCGCGTTTACCTTGCTCTCCATGGTAATCCTCTTAGGTCCAAAAATAAAATCACCATACTACAATTTCCTTGAATCCAAGGTACTTACTCTGTTTCTTAATACAAAATCTTTCCGGTCCGTATCACTGCACTTTCTGTTACTAAATGAAGCTCATTCTTTCTCCAACAAAATACCTTATACTGTCCCTTGGGTAAGTTAACAATTCCAAATTGGTCTCTTACTGAAAACAGAAAACCTGATGTATCATCTCGAACTTAATCTCTCTACACATCTGAATACGCGTGACTTATCTCCTACCCTTTGTTCGACACATACTTGTTTCACTTGAAGCATGTAAACACATCCTTGTGTTCCTTCACACACTTCTCTACTACTTTAGGCTCCCATGAAAGTCGAACTTCCTTAACTCTCAACCTTTAACCAATTGGAAGAAATTGTTTCGAACACATTCCTTAAGGTACTCTCGTCCATTTAAGATACCATTACGACCATAGAACAAAACACCAATAACTATCTCACTTCCGGACCCTACATCACACGTTCCACAAAATAACTTTTCTTTTTCCACGGAATGAGATTACTTGAATACTTATCCATACTAGTGGTCAATTCAGCTCCACTTGCGATGATACCTATTCCTCAATACCTTAACCAATCGTCCGCTAGAGATTCTTAACTTTCAAACTCCATCCTTTCCAAAGGATTTGCTTGAACAACATACTACTCTTTAATTCCTTTGCTACACAAGCACAACTTCTACCAAAACCTCACTGAGCTGACCAAAACTCCTCACTTCTAACTCTTGGCTTCGGCCTATCCTCATAGCATAAGTTCCAACAACACTTCGGAGTCCTCTTGGTCGCTTAACCATGATTCTACCTATCACATACATAGCATTAGGTTGATCAGGCCCAACACTACATAGTATGATATTAAGAGTCCTGCTGGCAAGACACACTTAAGAGGCAAGAATAGAAGGCTAGGTCTAGGACACGACCTGTATAATATATATTTAGAATATTACAATACAAGCATTTTATTTGGTACTGACACCATCATAAGTGCCTAATGGCGTAATTCACATACTTGACCAATTGTAAAACATGCATACAATCTATGGTACAAGATATGGAAATTAGCTAAAACAATAAAAAAACTAAGATCAATATACAATATCCTTAATTGTATACAATAGATTACACAGTGGAAAAACTAAAACCAAGCTTCTCTTAAAACATCCAAACTTAGCTCCACTTGTAAATCATACCTGCAAATACCTCCTGAAAATAATCAACAGTAGTGGGGTGAGATCCATCAAATCTCAGTGAGTTTCCTATCTTATGGATTCTCTCCGCTTTACAGGGTTCTAGCCAAATCCTAACTCAAGTCAAGGGGAAGGGAAAATGACCATGAGTACACAAACTCACACTATATGGAAACATGTCATTGAGTCTGTTAACTCAAAAGTTTATCACTAATCGATAACTGTACCAAGGCATCCCTCTTGCCCGTCCGCTTCTACGTCTAGAAGTTGACCCGAGTCCTGGATCCTTGTAGTTACTTGGCATACGAAATGGATTCGGAAATAAGGGACATATTATCACCTTAAATCGTCACTTCACACGGCCCGTACACCATCAAAAGTCTCTACCCGTAGGTTCCATTCGTATTTTACGCGGCAATCAAACCTGCCAAGTAATTCTGCCTACATTTTAGAGGAGTTTGAGACTCATGAATGCCTCTCAAGGGTGATGGTTACGATTACTTGATCAAATGCACAACGTGATTGTATTCGACAATCACAAGGCGACATTAGCCTTTAGGCCTCTCATGCCTTTAACAATAAAACATAACAATTACACATGTTCCATACTAGTGTGTTATTCTTTCTATATCATTCGGTAATGGACACACGCCTCGGCCTCTCATGCACGAGCATTGTCATTCTGTCATACATCAATTTCCTAGCCGTTACTAGGTTCCACTATCTTAAACTATGCCATTTGTTCTGGGGTAAAGCTTCCCCACTCTACCTAATTTACATTTTAACATGCATATTCTTTCAATCAGGTTTAGCATTAATATTAGGCAAAACATATTAAAATTTCACATTTTGAATTACATATAATAATTCCATCACAAGTTATACAAAAGCATATTACAAATGTATAGTAGAATCACATATAATGATTCATCACATAAATATCACTTTCGGGTTCCTTCCGATTCATTTAATCGGGTATCGAAATCAATACTTTCACTTTTATAATGTAGGATATTTTCACTGCTTTACATCGGCTATCATTATGTCGCGATCGGACTTATGATCCAAAAGATATCAATTCTAAACATATCACATAACCTTAATTCCTTCTTTTTCCACTAAATAATTATTGGGTAGAGGATCGTCATAGCTTTCCAACGGTACCAAGAACGTCTCGATCCGAGTTACGGATCAAAAGTTATGGATTTTCAAAGAAAATAAATTATTGAAAAACTGCCAGATTCGCCTGGCGAGCAAGGATTTCACCTGGCGAATCCCCCTTCGCGAGTACTTCGCCCAGCGAACCAGTGGCGAATCCTCATTTTAGAAAAATCCATAAGTTCCAGTAGCCAAAACATGTTTTGTCTCCTCATTTTCGCCTGGAGATTGCGGATTTCTCCTGGCGAATTGCTCTTCGCCAGTACCTCGCCCGGCGAGACAGTGACGAAACCTGATTCGCCTGGCGAGTCCTGATTTTCCTCCGAATCGCATCAGAACCAGAATTCTTTTTCTGCGTTTTTAAGGGTTCCAAAAGTCCCAAGATCCCATCTTTCTACACCAGATCATTTCCAAACATCAAGCAAGTATCATCAATTGATCACATGCATATTATGACTACACTACGCAATTTATATCAAATTTCATCCGTTATATTTCATTGATTTGTCCGTTTAATCATTTTTTCTCAAATCTAACCTAAGTCCAAAATCATAGATTTCTAGAACTTAGAGTGTCTAACTAGAACCCACCTGATAATCGAAGAGGAGTTTGAAGAAGATGATGATGATCCATGGCTTTCCTCTCTTCTTCCTCTTTCCCTTTTCTCTTCCTTTCTTACTAACTTCTTCATTTTCTTTCCTTTCTCATTACAAATATATATTTATATATATATATAATACTATTATTATATAATCTAAATCCAACAGAGTAAAATATCTCCAATTGATATTTTATCGTCTCAAACCAGTTGACCAGTTATTAAATTTACCTTAAAATCTTTCCTTAAATTAAAATAATTGATCCCTTCAGAGTCCATTAGTTGCTCTATTGATCCCAATTGATAATACTTAAGGTACTTATAGGATTCCATTAATCCAATTAATCAAAGATAGAGCACCTAGATATTCATCTGATATCCAAATGAGCATTTAGATAATATGGGGTATTACACTTTCCCCCCCTAAAATTGAAATTCGCCCCCGAATTTCCTTCGCTCAATAATAACCACAACTTGCATCATTATCTTAATTCCACACTCAACTTTACTTCCGTTAAACTTTCTGACGTATTCCAATTCCAACTTGATTCCACAGACCAAAAATCCATATTTTCACAATTTATCAAACTTCATGTCATTAGTTATACTCTTGTTCCTATACTGGGTTAACTTCAAAGTTTCCTTTTTCTGTAATTCATCTGTTGTTTCATACTAAAAGACTTGGTCGCATTCTACTTCGGAAAGAATGTACCATTCTACATACCTCTATCGAGTCACAACAAGACCGTAATATCTTATCTTGGTTCATGATAACAAACACTCATCAAATCCTCATGAGGTAATTCGGTGATTCCTTTCCTTTATGCAATTACCGACAACTATCCTTTATAAAGCCTTCAACATTCAAAACCACTTCACATTTCGAAGGCCATGCCATGTTTCTCAATTGAATCCACTTTTCTCAAGTGTTTCGTTTCACATACAATCTCAATTACATGCTTAATTCCAGAACACCCAATTCTCACTCTTTATTGGAAGGATAACCATCAAATTTCCTTCTCTGGGTAAAGCTCAACTGCACACAACTGGTAAAACTCTCACAGAGCCTAAATCCAACAACATGATTACACACTGAAATATTTCCTTGCGAGATCAATACTTCAGAAATATTCTTTAACTTCATCCTTGAGTTTCGCAACAGTAATACACCTAAGACCTTCTCATACTCAACATAGTTCACAAGATTATTTCCCCAAGTCAACTCTCTTGTCGTCTGAACAAATGGTCAACTACACAATACCTTTGCAGAAGTCACGAATTCAAAACACATAATCGTCCTTCATTTACTTGAAATCTCGTTCTCCATTCATACAATACTCTCCACTCAGAGCAACATAATGTAACAAAATGCCCATGATGGTTCTTAAGAGATTCCATAATTTACACACATGCTAATCGATTAACCGTCTGAGCTAAACGGTTAACTCCTTAAAATTCAGCTCAAAATAACATCCTGGCACGTGTTAATCGGTTAAACACTTGGCGTTACTCGGATAACACTGCCACAGAAGCTGAAAACCCAATTTCTTTTAATTCATAGCCATCCCTACTCAAACCATCAATCCGATTTGTCCTAACTTGAAATATCATTCTCAACTCGCGGCTTCTTAACTTATATTACATCCACTAACCATGATCCACTCAAGGTAAAACTGACAAAGTCAAAACATTCACACGACACACTCCAACCATGTGACATGGCAAAAATTCCAAATTCTGACGCGGTCACACTACAAAACTTCAGCGGAATAGTTCATTTTTATGCTAAAACAACTACACTAGATGAAGGCCAATAATGACGACATAATAGGGTTTCAACCACCTCTCATACTTGATTCGTCCATAAGCAAAACCCAACATGGAACCATGACGATACCTCAAAGCGACAGGCATATCATGTAAGCATACAACCTTGTTCTACGTCCTTGGATCCACAAAAGGTAAATTCCAATTATTCACGAATACAGAAGTTTCTCTATACTTGCAAATAAATCGAGGCAATGCATCCTCTTGAAGAACCTTTTCTTCACTCTGTACACATTAACCGGGATTTCTTACCCTTCACTATCCATTGCATACCACACTTACACCAAATTACTTAAGGGAAGATTCGCAACTGACAATTCTCCTCAACTATTAACAAAACCCTTCTGGTATAAATCGTTCCATGATTTACACTTAGTCTGCAATAAGTCTTGATTTTTTTCTCGTTGTTTACCGTAATCTTGCTTCTTAAAATACAATTTCACTGTTCCACAGAGTACTTCCCATCACACTTGTCTCAAGAATAAGAATCCATCACATACACTTGTTACCACGGTGCTACCACTGCGCTCATTCTTAATACCAGAGTGTAACTTTTCTCATTTTAGCTCGTACTACTAGGATTCACGTGGGTGAATCATCTTAGATTGCACTTCCTTAATTTTAGCTTTAACAACATCTTAATAATTCTATCACACATACGTCCAAAATACGTTCCGTTGCCACTTCCTCATAACATACCGTTAATACCGTTCTCCACATCGCGTTTACCTTGCTCTCCATGGTAATCCTCTTAGGTCCAAATATAAAATCACCATACTATAATTTCCTTGAATCCAAGGTGCTTACTCTGTTTCTGAATACAAACTATTTCCGGTCCGTATCACTACACTTTCTGTTACTAAATGAAGCTCATTCTTTCTCCAACAAAATACCTTATACTGTCCCTTGGGTAAGTTAACAATTCCAAATTGGTCTCTTACTGAAAACAGAAATCCTGATGTATCATCTCGAACTTAATCTCTCTACACATCTAAATACACGTGACTTATCTCCTACCCTTCGTTCGACACATACTTGTTTCACTTGAGGCATGTAAACACATCCTTGTGTTCCTTCACACACTTCTCTACTACTTTAGGCTCCCATGAAAGTTGAACTTCCTTATCTCTCAACCTTTAACCTGTTGCAAGACATTGTTTCGAACACATTCCTTAAGGTACTCTCGTCCATTTAAGATACCATTGCGACCTTAGAACAAAACACCAATAACTATCTCACTTCCGGACCCTACATCACACGTTCCACAAAATAACTTTTATTTTTCCACGGAATGAGATTACTTAAATCCTTATCCGTACTAGTGGTTAATCCAGCTCCACTAGCGATGATACCTATTCCTCAATACCTTAACCAATCGTCCGAAAGAGATTCTTAACTTTCAAACTCCATCCTTTCCAAAGGATTTGCTTGAACAACATGCTACTCTTTAATTCCATTGCTATCCAAGCACAACTTCTACCAAAACCTCACTGAGCTCACAAAAACTCCTCACTACTGACTTTTGGCATCGGCCTATCCTCATAGCACAAGTTCCAACAACACTTCGGAGTCCTCGTGGTCGCTCAACCATGATTCTACCTATCACATACATAACATTAGGTTGATCAGGCCCAACACTACATAGTATGATATTAAGAGTCCTGCTGGCAAGACACACTTAAGAGGCAGGAATAGATTTACTTATGATGTTTCAAGGCTAGGTCGAGGACACGACCTGCTCTGATACCAACTGTAACGACCTGTATAATATATATCTAGAATATTACAATACTAGCATTTAGTTTGGTACTGACACCATCATAAGTGCCTAATGGCGTAATTCACATACTTGGCCAATTCTAAAACATGCATACAATCTATGGTACAAGATATGGAAATTAGCCAAAACAATAAAAAAACTAAGATCAATATACAAAATCCTTAATTGTATACAATAGATTACACAGCGGAAAAACTAAAACCAAGCTTCTCTTGAAACATCCAAACTTAGCTCCACTTGTAAATCGTACCTGCAAATACCTCCTGAAAATAATCAACAGTAGTGGGGTGAGATACATCAAATCCCAGTGAGTTCCCTATCTTATGGATTCTCTCGGCTTTACAAGGTTCTAGCCAAATCCTAACTCAAGTCAAGGGAAAGGGAAAATGACCTTGAGTACACAAACTCGCACTATATGGAAACATGTCATTGAGTCTGTTAACTCAAAAGTTTATCACTAATCGATAACCGTACCAAGGCATCCCTCTTTCCCATCCGCTTCTACGTCTAGAAGTCGACCCGAGTCCTGGATCCTTGTAGTTACTTGGCATACGAAATGGATTCAGAAATAAGGGACATATTATCACCTTAAATCGTCACTTCACACGGCACGTGGAGTTCATCTTTATTTCTTGTCTTTTATCTTCAAAGTCATTTATTTTTAAAGTCATTTATCTTTCCGCATATTTACTTTCAACAGCACCTTTATATTTCAGTCTTTATTTTCAAGAACGTGGAGTTCATTGCATTTTATTTTCAAAAGCTTTTACATTACTGCATTTACCTTCAAAGTCATTTATTTTCTTGCCCTTTACTTTCGACAGTCATTTACTCTTTTTGCACCTTTTACATTCAAGAACGTGGAGTTCAAGCCCTTTTACATTTCTTGTTGTTTACTTTCGACAGTTATTTATCTTCCTGCACTTTTATTTTTCAAAGTCATTTACCTTTTTGTCTTTTACATTCGACGCCTTTAAATCCTGCATCATTTATTTACAGCCCTTTACATTTCCAAGCCTTTACTTTATTTGCAAGTAGTCGAACGTGGAGTTTATGTAGTTTTCTTTTACTGTCGAACGTGGAGTTCAATTTACATTTCTTGCATTTATCATTGCCAGTTATATTTTCCCTAAAATTTAGCACATGTCCTAGGATTTGTGTGGTCGATCCTGCAAGTTAGTCAGTTTTATTTAAAATTGATAGACCAGAGGTTGTTTACCAAAATTCACAGTAAACAACTTGACCTTTCACAAAAGTCTAATAAAGGAAAAAAATTTCCGGACGAATGAAAGATGGTAGTTGACAGAGCTTAATAAAACTTTCATAACTTTGTTTAATCAAAGTGTTTCTAAATAGAGCAGTGCATCAGAGACAATTAAATAATTGTCACGTATGCCTAAGTTTAATGTAATCACTTGAAGTGCAAACGGCATTAGTAAATTATATATATAATTGTCAACAATACTTAATAAATAGTTGAGAGGATATTAAAGAACATACATTTTTAGCCAACAATACTTAATTAGTTATGCTCAGAAAGGAAATACATTTTTAATAGTAATTGTTTTATTTGAGAATATATTAGTTTATTATTCATTAATTGAATATACATTACTTTAATAACTTCATTGAATAAAAAAATTATTTGATAGAAATCTTAACAAATAATATTAAAAATAATTCCTTTTGACCGAAAATATAATTATATGGTATCTGTTTTGAATGCATTGAATTGAAATAATTACTATAAATTAAAAACTAGGGTATACTATTTATTAAAAAGTTTCGGATGGTGGGTAAACAGCAATAAATGTAAGTTAATCCATTTAATTCATCCCCTTGATATATATACATACAAAATGACAAACGACACCATTACAATAATTTAGTCTTCATCAATAATCACATAAAGTGAGTGGAACTACTTTTGGATAGTGTTTGAATATAAAAGATATATCTCTTCCTTTTTCTTTATTCATTATCAATTTTTCAAATCATGCAAAATTTTCTTTTCTTTCTATCTTCTAATTTTGTGACATTTTTTTCTTATCCTATCACCCTCAAATCGATAGGTAATTTGTCTTATAATTCCCGTTCATTTTTCAAAACTTTCAAAAGAATTTTACATATTTAATTAATTGTTCATACAAAAATAGTTTATAGCGTCTTCGTTAACTTGAAATTATTGGGAGGCTTCTCGTTATGTTCTCTCCTCTCACTAGTTTCCTCTCGTCTTCGTTAACTTCTTCGCCTGCATCTTCACTCATGGACTTTGAATAGGTAGTTTTTGGTTGAAGCTTTCTGGTATTTTCGGCTTAAACTCCTAGCCTTAGGGCTAGGGGCCTTGGTACCGGTTTAGTTCTGAACTAGCTGCTTGTTCTTAGCTCTTGTTCGAGTGCTCTGATTTAGTCGGGTTCTTTGGTAATGGATTGGAAGAAAGTGTCTTACAAGAAGTCTAACAGAATTGCTATAGGATCCTCGATATGGAAAGGAAGGGGGGGGGGGGAGGGAAAGGGGCAGAGGAAGGCGAACCAGTTACATCTTTCTTCATCTCTGATTTCCCTGAGAATATGTTCGCGAAGGATTTGTTCGAAATGTTCAAGGTTTATGGAGTCATCTCCGAGGTTTTCATCTCTAGAAGGAAAGACAAAAGAGGAAAGAGATTCGGGTTTGCACGTTTCAGAAAGGTTCACGACCCTAGAATCTTAGAGGTTAAATTAGATAATATTTTCATTCAGGGTAGGAAAATGCATGTCAACACACCAAGGTTTCAGAAGGTTTGAGTCGATTCTCTAAAGGGGAGACTCAATCATGTTTCTGGTAAAGGACATGTTGGTATTAGTCTCAGAGGAGTAGGTTTTTCGAAACATTTATCTTATGCTCAAATTGCGAAGACGAATTTGGGAGGTGAGAAGGGAGATACTATGAACAGGCTTGTGAGTAGATTTGAACAGGCTTTAGTGGGAGAGGTCCTGGAGAACATCAATCCATTTTCGATTCAGCAAAGCCTCTTCGAGGAAGGATATTTTGATATATCGTCTACTCCTTTAGGTGCTGGTTTGTGCCTCATCGAATCAGGAAAGAAAGGGGTGGTGCATTATTTCATTTTGGAAGCCAAGGACTGGTGTGATAAATGGTTTGCCAAGTTTTAACCTTGGAGTATAAAAGTTGTAGATAGTAAAAGATTTGTGTGGGTTAAATGTTATGGTCTCCCTTGTTTTGCATGGAACCATGATTCTTTTCGCAGTATTTCAAAGGATCTAGGTCAGTTCATTAAATGTGACTTTGATACTTTGAAGAAAGCTAGTTTTGATGAGGCAAGGTTTATCATTAAAACTACTAGAAGCGACTTTATTAATGAGGCCATAGTAATGGAGATAAATGATTTTGAGTTCGTTGTTAGGTTGGTTGAAGACCCTTCGAAATCCATCAGTGGCAAGGATTTACTGGTAGAGGATGTTGATTGTCTAAAGGGTCCTTCATTTTCAGATGGAAAGGATAGCATTAGCTCTTGGTCCAAAGGTTTTGAAGAAGATGAAGGAGTTTCTAGCCCTAACAGTTCCAAGATCTCTAGGGTGGCACACATACATAGGGATGAAGAAACTTTTTCTGATAATGAAGATAGAAGTGGAGACGTTTCCCAATCCTATGTTAGTAATTTCCCATATGTCAGAGAGGTAGACAGTGTCAAGGCCTTTAGAGAGTCGCCTATTTTAGCTAAGGTCAATTTGGTGGACCCCTCGTTTCCTGCTGTGACTTAGACAGATAAAGCAGATATTCCTATTGTCGAGGAAGCTTTGAACTTTACAACTAAGAATGGGGCCAGAGTGGAATTGGGGTCTTCTCCGGTCTTGGGCCCTCTAGAAATCCTGGATAAGTCTGGTGGGTTGAATGATATTGGGTTGGATCCTTTAGCAGCCAATTCTGATGATCTTGTAGGATTTCTTGGAGGTCCCAAAAGCAAAAAGAAGAAAGACATTGCAGATATTTATGAATGATCCAAATTCCCTTTGAACCTTCTTTTTACTCCACTTTTTTAAACGCGACCGGGTCTGGCCCGTACAGACGAAATTTCTCCGTGAAAAAGAAGCGACCTTCTTATAAGAAGAATCTTAATTTTCCCTTCCTCCCGTTTTATAGTCAGGGGAGATTTCTATTCCCCCTGAAGCCTCTTATTCTATTGATGAGTCAGATTTCCTTAGAAATAATACAAGGTGTAAGATCGGTTTAGATAGTGTGCCTATGAAAATTTTGGAATCGGTCAAACTCTTGGGCTTGGATGTAGAGGAAGATGAAGTGGCATTGGAGAGTGTGGTCAGAATCCTGGAGAGTAGGGACAAGATTCATATGGCAACTAGCAAGGTTCTGGATAATTTGGTTTTATGATTATTGTTACTTATAATGTTCGTGGGTGTAATCTCTCCCTCAAGAGAAGAAGAATTAGGAAAACTTTAATGGAAGATCAAGCTGACTTATGCTTGATTCAAGAATCTAAGGTTAAGACCATGAAGGAATCAATAGTTAGAAGTCTGTGGGGAAAATGAGGCTTTGAGTGGTCTGCTAGTAGTTCTAATGGCGCGTCTGGTGGTATATTGACAATTTGGAGGAAGGGAACTATACAATCTATCTCCTCGTACAAAGGATCAGGTTTCTTGTGCTCAGTGTTTTCTTGGAACAACACCATTCTTTACGTGGTCAATGTTTATTCTCCTTACTCAGTAAGGGACAAACGTAAATTATGGGAGGACATCATCGATTTTAAAATGAGGAATATAGGGGGTAGATGGATATTGGGAGGAGATTTTAACTCTGTTAAAAGTAGGGACGAGAGGAATGGCATTAGTTCTTCGCCGGCTCGTGAGTGTGATGAGTTTAGCTCCTTCATTAGAGATTTAGAGTTGGTCGATCTCCCTTTTGTAGGTAACAGGTTTTCCTGGTTTAATTCTAATGGTATGTCTTGTAGCAAACTTGATCGTTTCCTAGTTGACGAGTCTCTAATTGTATGCTGGGATTTTAAGGCTCAAGCAGTTGGCAAGCGGGATATCTCTGACCATCGCCCTATTTGGTTAAAAACTAATAACAGTAATTCGGGTCCTAAGCCTTTTCGATTTTTTAATTGCTGGTTGGATCATAAGGAGTGTAAGAATTTCATTAGGGATTCGTGGAATTCTTTTTCTTTCCATGGATCACCTTCCTTTGTTTTCAAAGAAAAACTCAGAGCCCTTAAATTGAGGTTGAAATGGTGGAATTCTAACGTGTTTGGTTGGTTAGATCTCAATATTGATAATCATGCTGCGAATTTTAACAAATATGATGCCTTACTGGAAGGGGGTTAGAGGGTATGTCTGAGACTCAGCTGATAAAACAGGGGGAGGATCAGGAAAATTTCTAGTGTATCCTACGTTATAAAGAAAGCATTATCCACCAAAAGTCTAGACATAATTGGATCAAGGGGCGAGATGTCAACAGTAGATTCTTCCATTCCTTTTTCAAGTTTAGAAATAGACAGAATTACACTAGCATTCAGGGTCTGGATGGTGTGTTGTTGGAAGAACCTGAATTGATTAAAGATGCTGCCTTTCAGTTCTTCAAATTGAAATTTAAACGGGAAGACAACGTGAGACCATCTCTCACGAGGGACAGGCTGGATACTCATTTTACTCACGAGGAAATAAGGGGAGCTGTTTTTGACTGCGATAGAAACAAAGCTTCTAACCCTGATGGATTTTCGTTTAAATTCATTAGGGACTGCTGGGATATCATAGGGCCTGACTTCACCAACTGTATTCTACATTTTTCTTTGACAGGTAAACTCCCCAAGGTCTTTTCTTCTTCGTTTTTGGCGCTTGTTCCTAAACAAGACAATCCACAAAATTTTGGAGAGTATAGACCTATCTCTTTGGTGAGTTGTGTCTCAAAAGTCATTTCCAAACTTATGGCTACTAGAATTACCTCTGTGATACCCAACTTGGTTTCTCCTATCCAAACGGCGTTCATTCCCGGAAGAAATCTCTTGGATGGAGTTCTATTAGCCAACGAGGCTATTGATCTGGCTAGGAGGGATAGGAAGTCCTGTCTTCTTTTTAAGGTTGACTTCGCTCAAGCTTAGGACTACGTCGATTGGAAGTTCTTGATACACGTTCTCAAATCTATGAACTTTGGTACGAATTGGATTAGGTGGATAGAAGGAAACGTTTGCAATAGTTATGTTTCTGTCTTGATAAATGGATCGTCTACCTAGGATTTCGAGGCTTTTAGAGGTTTGAAGCAGGGTGACCTGCTTGCCCCTTTCCTTTTCACTTTGGTGGCTGAAACCCTTGCCATTATGATAAAAAAAGCTTCTTTTATTAACATGTTTTCTGGTTTCGGGTATGTTGTTGGTGAATCAATCGATATGCTCCAATTTTCTGATGGCACTTTGATTTTCATCGATGGAGGTTATCAGAATCTTTGGGTAATCAAGTCTATTTTAAGAGGCTTCGAAATCGTATCCGGTTTACGAATCAATTTTCCAAAAGTTGTTTATTTGGAATTGGTATCGAGGAAGGTTTTATAAGAGCTGCTGCCTCTTTCCTTTATTGTAAGACTGGTGTGTTTCCTATGAAATTTTTGGGAATCCCAATAGGTGGCAGTCAAAGGAGAGCTTTATTTTGTAAACCTGTGATTGACAGTATGAAGGGTAGGCTGAATTCTTGGGCTGGCATAAACTTATCCATTGGAGGAAGGGTCACCTTAATTAATTCAGTCCTTGCAAACTTACCAATTCACCATCTTTGCTTTTTCTTGGCTCCCTCAAAGATTATTAACGAGTTTATTGCCATTCAACGCCGTTTCTTGTGGTCGGGCTCGGTGGATAAAAGCAAAATTGCTTGGATTAAGTGGAGTACTTAATGTAAACCCAAGGACAAGGGCGGGCTTGGTATAAAGCACATAGGATTGTTTAACAAATCTTTGCTTACTAAGTGGATGCGGAAATATCTTATCGGCGGTAACGAAATTTGGCGTAAGTTCTTGGTTACTTGGTATGGGAACCTTGCTTTTTGGGTGATGAACTTTGAACCAAACAATCATCCCAAGGATGCTTCGATATGGATGAGGGACCTCCTCCATTCCAAAAATTGCGGTGATTGTCCTAATTATAATTTGTGCGTAAGACCTGTAACGCCCCGATTTGTTTAATTGTATTTATTTATTTCATTTATGTGAATTTTGTGAAATGTGTGAATTTATTGTATTTTACCTGCTAATTGAGTTAATTGGTTAATTTTCCTGATAGGTAAAATATTTGCATTACATTATATTTTTCTTTATAACTTTTATTGCACGATATGTTTTTCATCGATATGTTTATGTTTTATCGTATTTTGAGAGTGTTTGAGAGATATTTGAGAGTAAGGGAAAAATGGTCATTTGATTAGTTAGATATTTATTTAAAAAGAGAAATAGAGAGAAAAAGACAGAAAGGAAAAGAAAAGAAAGAAAAGAGAAAGAGAAGAGAAGGAAAAAGAGAGAAGAGGAGAAAGAGGAAAAAGTGAGAAGTTTCGATTATATCTTGCTTGTATATGTATATGTGTATGTTTTCTTGGAATGTTTTGGTTATTTTCTTCTAGTTTCAATTAGGTTGGATTTATGAACAATGAGTAGAAATCGATGAAATGCATGCCTAAATGTGTTATAACATGTTGTTTTGGGTCATTGGGTGCAATAATATCATATGGGTTGAAGGTTTTGATCATTTTTAGGTCCCAAACACGTTTTGGGAGAATTCTGGTTCGTCTAGATTCGCCAGGCGAGCTAGTGGCGAGTCTGCTTCGTCAGGGATTCGCCAGGCGAATTTGTCTGGGACAACAAAAATATAGTTTTCATATTTTCGTCATAACTTTTGAACGGTAATTCCGTTTTGACCCCCGTTCGAAGCGTTGGAAAGTTAATGAAATATTGTTTCTATTAAAAATGGTTTGGAGGGCAGTAGATGATTTATTTAAGTTGTGGTTTTGTAAAAGTGTTGGGTTGTCGGGTTTTTACCGCGTTAAATGCGTGCGGTTGGTGTTTTACCGTGTGTTGTGCTATTGTTATATAACGTGGAGCTTTTATGTGGTTTATATGATGTTGATGCATGTGATAATTATGTTATTGTGTGGTAAAATACATTGTTTGATTGAATATCAATGTATGTTGTTATGATGTTTTGTGGGATTGTTGTGGTTTATATATGTTGTTGAAGCATGTTGAAGCATGTAATTGTTGTGGTTGATGGTGAGTAATTCTTGATGTGAAGTGATATGAGTGTATATGCTAAAATGCTAATTGTTGTGGTTTGTGGATTGTGATGAAATGCATTGTTTTGGGTTTGATTGCAATGCATGATTATTGATGTTGGAATGGCTCACATAGATGTGTTTATGTATGCATTTGATTGTCATGAGTCATTGTATGCCAAGCATCATGATATGCATTCTTGTGATGTCGTGTGCCCTAGTGGGTGTGAGCGACGAAACGGTTCCAGAAGGAATCCGCTATAACATCGTGTGCCTTATACAAAGAGGTGTGAGCAATGATTATAGACGATCGTGTGCCTTATACAAAGAGGTGTGAGCGATCGGGTCGTGTGCCTTATACAAAGAGGTGTGAGCAATCCATAAACTTCGTGTGCATTATACAAAGAGGTGTGAGCGACGGGGAACATCGTTTGCCCGACGGGGAGTTACACTAAGTAACAAGCGATGATTCCAATAGTTCCTGAGTGAACTAATGATGAGAATGATGGATGGATGGTACCGCATTTGCATAGAGTCGTTGTGTCGGTCTCTTTGCATTTGCATAAATCATGAATGGATTGATTATTTGTGGAAGATTGTGAATTGATTGATTATGTGTTGAGTTTGTGATTGGATTGGTGAATTGATGTGCATATGTGATAAATGCATTGTATAGACATGTGCTATGTTTTGTGGGGATGTTGTACCTTACAATGATTGTATTAATTATCTATGGTATGCTATACATGAATATATGTGATGTGGTTGTGTGTTTCCATATGTCATAACTTTGGTATGCCTTATGTGCGAATATGTGATTATGTTGGTATAAGTGATATATGTTATGTATTTGTGGCATGCAATATGTATTAGTATGTGATGCTTGTGGTGAGAATAACTATGCATGTGAATTTTTATGTGTTTGCATATTATTATGCAATCCTGATTTAGTTGTTATTTCTCACTCTTCTACTGTGGTTTGTTGCTCTATGAGGCAATTGCAGATTAGTGTCTTGGAGGCTTTTGTGAAGCTTAGTTCTCCATCCTTTTGTTGGTCTGTCTGCTCTGATACGTAACACGGGAGTCGGGGAACGCTTTTGTTATATATGTATACATTTGTTGGATATATTTTGTATTAACTTTGTATTAATATTTTGATGTTAAAAAATGATTTATTTTGTAAAACAAGGCAGTTATGGATCTTTCCGCTTTATTCCATAATTGATCTTTCCTTTTATATGGAAAAAGGTTTCCCTTTGAGGTTATCCCATTTTGTGTTATGTATAAAAAATTTATGAGCAGGGATTGTGTTTTCTTTCTTTAAATGTGGCATCCTTGTTTCTGTCGGAAAAATAAATTTTTATTTACTCTGATTTAATTATGTATTATTTATTCCCGATGGGAATTGGGTTGTTACAAAAGTGGTATCAGAGCAGGTCGGTCCGTCCGGCCAAGTTGTTGAGTCAGTTGGTGTGACAGTTGAATACTGTCGATGTGGTTTGTTCCTTAGTATATGATATATGTGTGAAACACTGTCAGTACTTTCTGGTTTTCTAATCCTTTGTCTTCAGGTGTGAGAATGAGATAAGTGGGGGAGAAGCTGGTGCTTCTCCAAGTTGCTTTAGTGGTGGAGCGTTGGTTGCAAGATTGTAAGTGTTGTTTGGACAGTGTTGTTCCCGATTCCAGAGGGAATGCGGAGGTAAGGTTTATGTCGACTAAGTATTTGTGCCTTAGGTAGTTGTGTGCACAAGATGCAAGAAATGCTATTATAGTTTGGTAAAGACGGTTTATGCCCCATCATGATTGTCGACTGTCTATTGACAAATTGAGGAACTGATCACCCTTAATCTCTTGTTGATAGTAGACGGAATTATGTTGGATGGGATAGACGTGTCTTTCCGGCTTTGATAGTGTGTGTAAGGAATTGTTTGGAATTTGAAAATGTGTTGGTTTGGAAAAGTTGGATTTTGAGGTGTGGAAACCATGAAAAACACAGCAGAAAATTCTACTTCTGGTGCGATTCGCTAGGCGAATCAGGAATCGCCAGGCGAATGGGGTCTCGCCATTGGATCACCGAGCGAAGTGCTGGCGAAGAGGGATTCGCCAAGCGGAATTCTAATTCGCCAGGCGAAATTCAAGAGGCAGAACATGTGTAGCTACTGGGAGTTTGGGTTTTCAAAAAAATCAGGTTTCGCCACTGGTTCGCCAGGCGAAGGGCTGGTGAAGAGGTATTCGCCAGGCGAAATCCTTACTCGCCAGGCGGATTTGGCTATTTTCCAATAATTGTCTTTCCTTCAAAAATTCATATCTTTTGACTTGGGGGTCCGATTTAAGTGTTCTTTATATCGATATGAAGCTATGAAAGTGTTCTATGCTGTGGAATGTGAAATTATTGTTTATGAGACGGATTAGAGGTTTTGGTATGTTGGTCCAGTTGGGAAGTCATTGAGAGAGAACGATTGGGTATCGTTAATGGTTGTTCTCAGAGAGTAGAGTGTGAACTCAAATTTGACGAAGGTGAAGATCTGAGGTTTGGATCTGCTAAGTGAGTAGAAAAACTCTTAGGCGATGAAACCAAGGTGTTTGTTATATTTGTGATAATAGTGTTCTGGACTTGACAGGAAAGCCACAGTGAAGGGATGTCAGTTGTGCGTGATTTCTAGATGTGTTTCCGGATGGGATATTGGATGTTGGTGTTAGAATTACCCAGTGAAGAATTTTGCAAAAACTTTAAGAATTTATATCTTTTGGAATTTGGTTGGAACGTTCAATAAGAGTGGTGAATTTCGTGAGTTGAGACTTTGATCGATTTCATGTGACTGGTTAGGTTTGTTATCATCGGAATAGGTTGTTATTTACTCGAGTAAGCTTGTATGTGAGTCTAGACAAGTTTGGATGAGGGTTGGAATTCGTGACGAGTTATGAATTTGGCTTGGATTATCCTTCGGGAAAAGCTAGGGTTGTGCCTGAAGAGTTAAGTCGAAAGTTTTTATTCATATGGCTGTTTTGTTGGTTAGGGAGTCAGAATTATTTGAGCAGTTTAGAGACTTGTGTCTGGTGTATGAGATAACACAGTAGAAAGTGAGGTTGGGTATATTGGAAGTGAACTATGATTTTTTTGGTGAATATGAGAAAGAGTTAGACTTTGGACGTGAGATTAGTAGTTTTGATGGTTACGAGTAATCAGAGTGCCAGCGGAAGCGTGATGTGGCACATTTCGTATATGCGTGTGTGACTTGTAAGAGTTCATAGGTTGAACATTGGGAACATGTAGGAATGGTGAGACTATTGGACGTTTCAGAATGGAAGTGTTAGGCGAAAGGTTTAAATATTATTCATGGGCTACTATGTAGATGGATGTTTTGGTTGTATGTTCGATTGGTGAATCGTAGCATTGTTGTAATATTGTTGTGTGACAAGGATGTTAGTATTGTGGTTATGTAGAGGTTGTTGAAACGATGTTGGGTCGTGGAACTTTAGGTTCTTGTCTTTGTTGTTGGCTCGTTTCCATGGTGCTGGTTCGAGTGCAAGTAACTAATTCCTGTGTGGGGGATTAGGGGAGTGTTACCTGGATGTTGGTAACTTGGGTATTCTGTGAGTTGTGAGTTGATCTTCAAGTGCATTGTATAGGCATTGCATCTTGTCGTTGTAGTTGTCGTCGTTGTCGTGTCGTTGTTGTAGTTGATGTTAGCAAGGTGGTTTGTCAGTTGTGTTATTCGTGGTGTGCCTTTGGTTGGCATGTTGGTTGGTTAGTCGGATGCGAGAGTCGTATCCGGAGTTGTTCGTCTCAGTTATATTTTCGAGGACGAAAATGTCTAAGTGGGGGAGAATTGTAACGCCCCGATTTGTTTAATTGTATTTATTTATTTCATTTATGTGAATTTTGTGAAATGTGTGAATTTATTGTATTTTACTTGGTAATTGAGTTAATTGGTTAATTTCCCTGATAGGTAAAATATTTGCATTACATTATATTTTTCTTTTTAACTTTTATTGCACGATATGTTTTTCATCGGTATGTTTATGTTTTATCGCATTTTGAGAGCGTTTGGGAGATATTTGAGCGTAAGGGCAAAATGGTCATTAGATTAGTTAGATATTTATATAAAAAGAGAAATAGAGAGAAAAAGAGAGAAAGGAAAAGAAAAGAAAGAAAAGAGAAAGAGAAGAGAAGGAAAAAGAGAGAAGAGGAGAAAGAGGAAAAAGTGAAGAAACTCCGTTTCAAGCGCGATTAATCGGGTAAGGGTGAGAAGTTTCGATTATATCTTGCTTGTATATGTATATGTGTATGTTTTCTTGGATTGTTTTGGTTATTTTCTTCTAGTTTCAATTAGGTTGGATTTATGAACAATGAGTAGAAATCGATGAAATGCATGCTTAAATGTGTTATAACATGTTGTTTTGGGTCATTGGGTGTAATAATATCACGTGGGTTGAAGTTTTTGATCATTTTTAGGTCCCAAACACGTTTTGGGAGAATTCTCGTTCGTCCAAATTCGCTAGGAGAGCTAGTGGTGAGTCTGCTTTGCCAGGGATTCGCCAGGCGAATTTGTCTGGGACAACAAAATATTGTTTTCGTATTTTCGTCATATCTTTTGAACCGTAAGTACGTTTTGACCCCCGCTCGAAGAGTTGGAAAGATAATGAAATATTATTTCTATTAAACATGGTTTGGAGGACAGTAGATGATTTATTTAAGTCGTGGTTTTGTAAAAGTGTTTGGTTGTCAGGTTTTTATCGCGTTAAATGCGTGCGGTTGGTGTTTTACCGTGTGTTGTGCTATTGTTATATAACGTGGAGCTTTTATGTGGTTTATATGATGATGATGCATGTGATAATTATGTTGTTGTGTTGTAAAATACATTGTTTGATTGAATATCAATGTATGTTGTTATGATGTTTTGTGGGATTGTTGTGGTTTATATATGATGTTGAAGCATGTGATAAGTTGTTGTACTTGTTGTGGTTGATGGTGAGTAATTCTTGATGTGAAGTGATATGAGTGTATATGCTAAAATGCTAATTGTTGTGGTTTGTAGATTATGATGAAATGCATTGTTTTGGGTTTGATTGCAATGCATGATTATTGATGTTGGAATGGTTCACATGGATGTGTATATGTATGCATTTGATTGTCATGAGTCATTGTATGCCAAGCATCATGATATGCATTTTTGTGATGTCGTGTACCCTAGTGGGTGTGACCGACGAAACGGTTCCAGAGGGAATCCGCTATAACATCGTGTGCCTTATACAAAGAGGTGTGAGCGATGATTATAGGCGATCGTGTGCCTTATACAAAGAGGTGTGAGCGATCGGGTCGTGTGCCTTATACAAAGAGGTGTGAGCAATCCATAAACGTCGTGTGCCTTATACAAAGAGGTGTGAGCGACGAGGGACATCGTTTGCCCGACGGGGAGTTACACTAAGTAACAAGCGATGATTCCAATAGTTCCTGAGTGAACTAATGATGAGAATGATTGATGGATGGTACCGCATTTGCATAGAGTCGTTGTGTCGGTCTCTTTGTATTTTCATAAATCATGAATGGATTGATTATGTGTGGAAGATTGTGAATTGATTGATTATGTTTTGAGTTTGTGATTGAATTGATGAATTGATGTGCATATATGATAAATGCATTGGTTATGGATGATATGTTTTATGTATAGACATATGCTATGTTTTATGGGGGATGTTGTACCTTACAATGATTGTATTAATTATCTATGGTATGCTATACATGAATATATGTGATGTGGTTGTGTGTTTCCATATGTCATAACTTTGGTATGCCTTATGTGCGAATATGTGATTATGTTGGTATAAGTGATATATGTTATGTATTTGTGGCGTATTAGTATGTGATGCTTGTGGTGAGAATAACTATGCATGTGAATTTTTATGTGTTTGCATATTATTATGCAATCCTGATGTAGTTGTTATTTCTCACTCTTCTGCTGTGGTTTGTTGCTCTATGAGGCAATTGCAGATTAGTGTCTTGGAGGCTTTTGTGAAGCTTAGTTCTCCATCCTTTTGTCGGTCTGTCTGCTCTGATACGTAACACGGGAGTCGGGGAACGCTTTTGTTATATATGTATACATTTGTTGGATATATTTTGTATTAACTTTGTATGAATATTTTGATGTTAAAAAATGATTTATTTTGTAAAACAAGGCAGTTATGGATCTTTCCACTTTATTCCATAATTGATCTTTCCTTTTATATGGAAAAATGTTCCCCTTTGAGGTTATCCCATTTTGTGTTATGTATCAAAAATTTATGAGCAGGGATTGTGTTTTCTTTCTTTAAATGTGGCATCCTTGTTTCTGTCGGAAAAATAAATTTTTATTTACTCTGATTTTATTATGTATTATTTATTCGCGATGGGAATTGGGGTGTTACAAGACCGACTATAGGTAATGGTTGTAACATACCATTCTGGAATTCTAAATGGTGTGGAAATCAGCAACTGGGCCTTTCTTTCCCTAATCTTTTTGCAGCTGCAGTGAAAAGAAATGGTTTCGTTGCAGATTTCAGTTTTTGGCACGATGGTCTCTGGTAGTGGAATTTTGATAACAGTCGGAAGCCAGGGTCCATTGTTGAGCAGGATATGACTTCTTTAATGCAGGTTCTTATTGATGGCAGCATGCTGATGCGTTTAGAGAGGGACAATTGGGAGTGGATTATGGATCAGAGCAAGGAGTTCTCGGTGAAAAGTTCCTACGGTCACTTATCGCATTCTGTTCATGGCCCTCTTGTTGGCTGCGGAATAGGGCAAGCAAGCAAAAATATTTATTTTCGGAAGAATTCCCTTCGGGATTTATGTCGTGTCCACAGAGATCGGTTCGAGGGAAAGAATGTCGTTCGACAGTCTCTCGCGTTTATGAGTTTGGTTTAAAATGGTTTCAAACATGAAAACAGAAAAGTAAACATTAAAACAAAAAGAACTTCATTCTTCAACAAGAAAAACTCATCCGACAATGCATATAATCGACTCCTCACAAACTTAAACTTACCGACCAGTTATACTCCACCTACAGTACTCCTCAAAATCACCCAGCATCGCTCACAACAAAGGTTATGTCTAACGCAAAGTTGAGCAAGCAACCGTGTCACTCTCTTCGTCACCCTCGCGAGCGAAGCCTCGAAACACGGAAACATGAAGTTCCGACACCCAAACGGATTGTTAGCTCTAAATCTATCTCTAGAGTCCAGAAACTAACCGACAATCGTCCCTAATCGAAGTTTGCGACGGTTCTGTCTAACGCAACCCAAACCCCGCGCATAAAGCAAAAATCAGAGACAATTACCAATTAAGATTTGTAAAGCAAGTTTTATACAACACCATGGGTGACAAATATACATGAGTTTGCAGCAAATACATATACACAACCCAACCATAAAGAAAAACACAAAGAAGAAGAGAAATGAACCAAACATCTCGCGGTTTGTCGGCGCCGGTCGACGATCAATCCACTCCAGATCATCCGTATGCATGCTCCACAGTTGTTTTCTAAGGTAATCCTATGAAGAAATGAAGTTTGATGGAGTTGGAGCAAAAGCCCCCAAAACCATCACCTAAAAAATGCAGAAAAATGAAGTTTATAGGTGTTTGTTGTGACGCCCCCAATCTATACCCCCAATTAACACGCAATTAAAGCGGTAAAAAGAAAATTCAAAAATTGATCAGAGTATATTTGACACATCATGGCATAGAAAGGGAGAATCACATCAAAGTAACCAAACATACACATAACATGCAACACCTGCCCATAATGATATGCAACTGTGGGGTAGCAATCATACAGAGGAAACTTTGTTCCTTACACCCACTTTTCAGAAATTAGAATTAAAGCGGAAAATCTAAAATCTGAATAACATATATACATATACACATATAAACAGTTTGTCATACATCAGGTAGCATATGTACAACCACAATATATCATCAGATATACAAAATAATAGCACGCGGCCACCCTAACTACCCGGAGTCACATATCAGAGCCGACCGACCCAAAATAATGAAGACGCAATGCTTCACAAAAGAAATACCTCCAGCAGCTCTAATCTGCAACGCCTCATAGAGCGTTATAAAACAGCAGAAGGGTGAGAAAAACAACCATCATATAATTGAATAAAATTATATATATAAACACAAAAATGTACAAGTAACACATTCTCACCACAACCACATATAACATAATACCGCACAATTCTCAAGCATCGAATACCATTACACACCACACATATACCATACAATCATCAATCACATTCTTAAATTCACACACAATTAATTCATGATTTATGCAATGCACATAGACAGACACAACGACTCTATGCACATGCCATGCGGTACCGACTTCCAATGTCTTATGTCTCACCATCAGTTCACTCAGGAACTATTGGAACCATCGCTCGTTACTGAGAATCTCAAGTAACTCCCTGTCGGGCCTACGATGTTCACCCCGTCGCCTTAGGTCCTCAGGCAACGCCTCATATTTTCGAGGCACACGACGTTAAGGATTGCTTTAAGTCTCCAAAGGAGCCCATAATCGTCTATACATATCGCTTTAAGTCCTAAGGCAACGCCTCATATTTTCGAGGCACACGATGGTATAGTGGATTCCCTCAAGAATCAAATCGTCACTCAGGACGTTTCAACAATGCACAATATGATGCTTGGCATACAACGACTCATGACTTCACATTGCATGCACACACACATCCACAATCATGCATATATCATCAAATACCACACTTAGCATTTTCTTGCCTTTCGGCCACAAATCGTCATCACAACATTTCATCAAAAACAACTATTCACGATTAATCGGTAAAGTCGGCTAAAAATAATATTCTTCTTCACCAAATCATAGAACAAATTTTTAGCTTCACATCCATATAAAGAACACTTAAATCGGATAAACAACGAAGAAGATATGAATATTTCAAAATAACGTAAAAACATAAACCGTACGTCCGACACGACGAAACGGTTCAAAAAAACTGTACCGATTGGCCTAGGTTCAGACCTCAAAACTATTTTTCCTAAAAAGAACATCTCGTTAGCTTCCCAACGCTTCAAACGGGGACCAAAACCGACTTACGGTTCAAGAGATATGAATTTCCGTAGGTCCCCGACAAACCAGAATTTTATGGTTCAGCACAGTATGTATCGATACATAGGCTTTATGTATCGATACAAAAAGACCTCATGTATCGATACATAGCACGCATGTGTCGACACATGCTGTAGTGAAAATGCTGTTTTTCCCAATTTTCACAGTATGTATCGATGCATAAGGGTTATGTATCGATACATAAACCATTTTGTATCGATACATAGCTGTTATGTATCGATTCATAACTCTGTTTTTCCTTAAAAACCAGATTTTCTCAAAATACACCTTTGCTGCCATTTTTCCAAAGTGCCCGGGAACTCGACTAAATCGAACATTTTCACCGAAACAAACATATACGCTCAACCACCAAATACATAAGAACAATTTAGAACACATAAACGAAATTTCTACGACGTTCGATTTTCCGATTAAATTTCAACCTTTCAAAAAACCAGAATTTTCAAACATCACCAAATCGAATAAAAAGCACGCTATACGACGACCTAACCTTACTCGATACAACTACGTAATTTATTTCGAATTCTAACCGTGAAAGCATCGGTTTCTATCGATTTCTTACAATTCGACCTAAACTGACAAAACAAAGGAAACATAACGAAAACTAACCAAAACATAATCGAACTTCATGAAACTTTAAACAGCAGCTCACATACATATAACCAACCAACACATGTATTTATACGACCTTTCGACCGTAAAAACATTGGTTTCTATCGATTTCGTCAAATACGGCATAAACAGAAACATATGGAAAACCAACCAAAACATCCACACAAAACATACATAATCATACACAATCATAGTATAATCGAGTTTCGCACCCTTACCCGATTTATTCGCGTTCTAGAAAGTTGGGAGATTGATTTCTTCCTTCACAAGTTTTTCCTCTCTTTTCTTCTTTCTCTTCTCTTTTCTTCTTCTCTACTTTTCTGGTTTTTCTTTCTTTTCTCTCTTTCTTACTACTTTTCTATTTTTTATACAAAATCAAAATATCTAGCCACCCAAAAAGACCAAAATACCCCTACACTCAAATTTCTCGCAAACGATCCCAAAATGCGATAAAATATATTCACGACTAAAAATAACACATTTTCACACAAAAGTCGAAATGACAATAAAATAATAATAAAATAATCAAAACGACTCAATAAACAAAATTGGCAAAATGGGGCGTTACAATTCTCCCCCACTTAGAAATTTTCGTCCTCGAAAATCTTACCTGATACAAACAACTCCGGATACGACTCCCGCATCCTACTTTCCAACTCCCACGTCAAATTACCCTCAGCAGCGCCTCCCCACGCCACTTTCACAAGTGCAATCTCTTTACCCCTCAACCGCTTCACCTCACGATCCAAAATCCTAACTGGTAATGCCTCGACCGTAAGGTTATCCCTTACCTCAACCTCGTCCATAGGAATCACATGTGAAGGGTCCAGAACATACTTCCGAAGCTGTGAAACATGAAAAACGTCATGCAAATTCGACAGATTCGGCGGTAACGCCACACGATACGCTACAACACCAACTCTCGCAGATATCTGGTAAGGACCAATAAATCGAGAAGTAAGCTTCTTAGATTTCAAAGCATGACCAACACCCGTTACCCGGCGTAACTCTCAGAAATACGTGATCACCCTCTTGAAACTCAAGATCTTTCCGTCTCCGATCATGATAACTCTTTTGTCTACTCTGAGAAGCTTTCATTTTCTCACGAATAAACTTTACCTTTTCCGTCGTCTGTTGCACCAATTCCGGTCCAACCACAGAACTCTCACCAGTTTCGTGCCAACACAACGGCGTTCGACATCTTCGCCCATATAAAGCCTCAAAAGGTGCCATTCCAATACTAGAATGGAAACTGTTATTATACGTGAACTCAATCAAAGCAAGATAACTGTCCCACGCACCACCTTGTTCCAAAACACACGACCTCAACAAATCCTCCAACGACTGAATAGTTCTTTCGGTCTGACCATCTGTCTGCGGATGATAAGCCGAACTCAACCTCAATTTAGAACCCAAAGCCTTCTGTAAACTTTCCCAAAATCTCGATGTAAACCTAGGATCTCGATCAGAAACAATACTCAAAGGAACCCCATGCAATTTCACCACCACACTGATATAGATCTCAGCTAACCGTTCCAAAGAAAAACTGATGTCAATCGGAATAAAATGCACCAATTTAGTCAGCCTGTCCACAATCACCCAAATAGCATTATGCCCACGCTGAGTATTCGGTAACCCCGTTACAAAATCCATCGAAATGCTATCCCATTTCCACTCAGGAATCTCCAACGGTTGCAACAAACCACTAGGCCTCAAATGTTCCACTTTCGACTTCTGACAAGTCAAACAAGCATACACAAACTGAGCCACATCTCTTTTCAAACCAGACCACCAGAAAATCTTCTTCAAATCTTGGTACATCTTATTCGCTCCCGGATGAATACTTAAGTTACTTCGGTGTCCTTCCTCCAAAATCATTCTTTTCAACTCCGCATCATCAGGTATACAAATACGACCACGGAATCTCAAAACACCAAAATTATCCACCTTGAAATCCACATTCTCATTCATCATCAAATCAACAAATTTCAAATCCAACTTTTGTTTCTCACTAACCGACATCAAAAATTCATTCGTAACTTTCAACATTCCAAGCCTCACACTAACCGATGTCACTTCACATACCAAACTCAAATCTCTAAACGATTCCAAAAGTTCCAACTCTTTCACCATCAATGCGGACATATGCAACGATTTCCGGCTCAATGCATCGGCTACCACATTAGCTTTACCAGGATGGTAATTCAAGCCAAAGTCGTAATCTTTCAAGAATTCCAACCATCTCCACTGTCTCATGTTCAATTCTTTCTGATCAAATAAATATTTCAAACTTTTATGATCACTAAAGACCTCGAACCTCGCACCATAGAGATAGTGCCTCCAAATCTTCAACACAAAAACTATAGCCGCTAATTCAAGATCATGAGTAGGATAGTTTTTCTCATGAACTCTTAACTGCCTTGAAGCGTAAGCCACAACCTTACCTTCCTGCATCAGAACACCACCCAAACCAATTAAGGACGCATCACAATATACCACAAATGGTTCATTAGGATTAGGTAAAATAAGAATCGGAGCTGTCGTCAATCTTTTCTTCAGCTCACAAAAACTTTCTTCACACTGAATATCCCAAATGAATGCTTTGCCCTTACAAGTCAACTGCGTCAAAGGAAGAGCTAGCTTAGAAAAACCTTCAATGAACCTCCGATAATAACAAGTCAAACCTAGAAAGCTTCAAATTTCAGTAATGGATCTAGGAGCCTCCCATTGTAGAACTGCTTCTACTTTAGATGGATCCACAGCAATACCATTACCAGAAATTACGTGCCCAAGAAAACTCACCTCAGACAACCAGAATTCACACTTGGACAATTTGGCAAAAAGCTTCCTTTCTTTCAAAACCTGCAAAACAATACGCAAATGCTCTGCATGTTCTTCCTGAGACTTAGAATAGATTAAAATATCATCAATAAACACCACCACAAAACGATCCAAATGCTCGTGGAAAATCCGATTCATGTATTCCATAAACACACCAGGCGCATTAGAAACCCCGAACGGCATCACCGAATATTCAGAATGACCGTACCGTGTTCTAAAGGCCGTCTTCTGAATATCCTCTTCTTTCACCCTTATCTGATGATATCCCGATCTCAAATCAATCTTACTAAATACACAAGCACCAACCAACTGATCCATCAGATCATCAATCCTTGGAAGCGGATACTTGTTCTTAATCGTCACTTTATTCAACTGGCGATAATCAATACATAATCGCATACTCCCATCTTTCTTTTTCACTAACAAAACAGGAGCACCCCAAGGAGAAACACTTGGCCTCACGAACCTCTTTTCCAACAACTCATTCAACTGCTTTTTCAACTCCACCAATTCAGATGCCGACATTCTATAAGGTGCCATAGAAACAGGTCTAGTACCAGGAACTAGATCTATCGAAAATTCCACCTCTCTCTCTGGCGGTACATCTGAAATATCCTCAGGAAACACCTCAGGAAATTCACACACAACAGGAAACACTTCAAGAGAAACTTGACTATCCACCGATAAAGATGCAAACAAACCAAACAACTGAGCTTCATCCGCCAAAAGTCTCTTCAACTCTTTGGTAGATAAGAAACTCGAGTCTTCATCTTCCTCAAGAGAAGGAAACCTTACAAGCTTATGATAACAGTCAATGTGCACCCGATTAAATTGCAACCAGTTCATTCCCAACACCACATCTAAACCTTCCAATGGTAAACACACCAAATCTATCACAAAGTCTTTACCATAAATGGATAAAGGACAATTTAAACACACCAAAGAAGTAGTTACTGACCCCATCGCTGGAGTATCAATAACCATCTCAAAATCCATCATAGATAACACAAGATTCAAACTCTTCGCGCACTCAGACGAAATAAACGAATGAGTCGCTCCAGTATCAACAATAGCAATTAAAGGCGTATTATTAATAAAGCAAGTACCTCTTATCAGACGATCTGCCTTTGAAGTCTGAGCTCCCGCCAACGAAAACACTTTCCCACTAGTCTGAGCCTTCTTCGGATTAGGACACTTCGAACTAATGTGACCAGGTTCTCCAACAATTGTAACATTTCACCACATTCTTCCTTTTACAATCAGCTAAGACATGTCCAATACCACCACAATTAGAACACTTTATTCACCTTCTTCCTACATTCATGCTGGCGATGACCCAATTCGCCACATTTAAAACACCTAATAGGATTAGACATACCTCCTCCACCTGACCTCCAATCAAAAGAACCCCTTTGTTTACCTTTATCAGCTGGTGTCACATACGGACCAACCACGGAACTGTTGTTTCCCTTTTCTGTCACTTACTCTTTTATAATGAGCTGAACGAGCCTTACTGTCCTCTTCATAAATCCTACAGCATTCAACCAAATCAGCAAACCTTCGAATCCTCTGATAACCAATCGCCTGCTTTATCTCAGGACGCAAGCCACTTTCATACTTCACACACTTAGAAAATTCAGCTGTCGCTTCCACATAGTGAGGATAAAACTGCACAAGCTCCACAAACTTAGCAGTATATTCAACAACAGATAAGTTACCTTGTTTCAGTTCCAAAAACTCAATCTCCTTCTTTCCTCGGACATCTTCCGGAAAATACTTCCTTAGGAACTCTCTGCTAAGCACCTCCCAAGTAATCTCTTCTTCCTCCTCCTCAGCTTCCAACACTTGACGAATACTGATCCACCAGTCGTCAGCCTCTTCATGCAACATGTGAGTGCCCAGCCTCACCTTATCCTCCTCGTCACAATCCATTACTCTGAAAATCCTCTCAATCTCTTTCAACCACAACTGCGCACCATCCGGATCATGTTTCCCTTTAAAGACCGGCGGCTTATTCTTTCTAAACTCATCATTTCCTGCCGCATTCGGTGCACACCCTGCACAGCTCGTGCCATTGCCTCCATCGCAGCAGCCAAAGCAGCATCATTGCGACCAGCCATATTCTGTTCGTCCAAATACAGAACTATGGTTAACAACAACTCGTCCAACACAACTCGCCCAATATGCCAGACACTACTGACACAACAAACACAACAGACACAACTGACACGGACATGCTCTGATACCACTTAATGTGACGCCCCCAATCTATACCCCCAATTAACACGCAATTAAAGCGGTAAAAGAAAATTCGAAAATTGATCAGAGTATATTTGACACATCATGGCATAGAAAGGGAGAATCACATCAAAGTAACCAAACATACATATAACATGCAACACCTGCCCATAATGATATGCAACTGTGGGGTAGCAATCATACAGAGGAAACTTTGCTCCTTACACCCACTTTTCAGAAATTAGAATTAAAGCGGAAAATCTAAAATCTGAATAACATATATACATATACACATATAAACAGTTTGTCATACATCAGGTAGCATATGTACAACCACAATATATCATCAGATATACAAAATAATAGCACGCGGCCACCCTAACTACCCAGAGTCACATATCAGAGCCGACCGACCTAAAATAATGAAGACGCAACGCTTCACAAAAGAAATACCTCCAGCAGCTCTAATCTGCAACGCCTCATAGAGCGTTATAAAACAGCAGAAGGGTGAGAAAAAACAACCATAATATAATTGAATAAAATTATATATATAAACACAAAAATGTACAAGTAACACATTCTCACCACAACCACATATAACATAATACCGCACAATTCTCAAGCATCGAATACCATTACACACCACACATATACCATACAATCATCAATCACATTCTTAAATTCACACACAATTAATTCATGATTTATGCAATGCACATAGACAGACACAACGACTCTATGCACATGCCATGCGGTACCGACTTCCAATGTCTCATGTCTCACCATCAGTTCACTCAGGAACTATTGGAACCATCGCTCGTTACTGAGAATCTCAAGTAACTCCCCGTCGGGCCTACGATGTTCACCGTCGCTTTAGGTCCTCGGGCAACGCCTCATATTTTTGATGCACACGACGTTAAGGATTGCTTTAAGTCTCCAAAGGAGCCCACAATCGTCTATACATATCGCTTTAAGTCTAAGGCAACGCCTCATATTTTCGAGGCACACGATGGTATAGTGGATTCCCTCAAGAATCAAATCGTCACTCAGGACGTTTCAACAATGCACAATATGATGCTTGGCATACAACGACTCATGACTTCACATTGCATGCACACACACATCCACAATCATGCATATATCATCAAATACCACACTTAGCATTTTCTTGCCTTTCGGCCACAAATCGTCATCACAACATTTCATCAAAAACAACTATTCACGATTAATCGGTAAAAGTCGGCCAAAAGTCGGCTAAAAATAATATTCTTCTTCACCAAATCATAGAACATATTTTTAGCTTCACATCCATATAAAGAACACTTAAATCGGATAAACAACGAAGAAGATATGAATATTTCAAAATAACGTAAAAACATAAACCGTACGCCCGACACGACGAAACGGTTCAAAAAAACTGTACCGATTGGCCTAGGTTCAGACCTCAAAACTATTTTTCCTAGAAAGAACATCTCGTTAGCTTCCCAACGCTTCGAACGGGGACCAAAACCGACTTACGGTTCAAGAGATATGAATTTCCGAAGTTTCCCGACAAACCAGAATTTTATGGTTCAGCACAGTATGTATCAGATACATAGGCTTTATGTATCGATACAAAAAGACCTCATGTATCGATACATAGCACGCATGTGTCGACACATGCTGTAGTGAAAATGTTGTTTTTCCCAATTATCACAGTATGTATCGATGCATAAGGGTTATGTATCGATACATAAACCATTTTGTATCGATACATAGCTGTTATGTATCGATTCATAACTCTGTTTTTCCTTAAAAACCAGATTTTCTCAAAATACACCTTTGCTGCCATTTTTCCAAAGTGCCCGGGAACTCGACTAAATCGAACATTTTCACCGAAACAAACATATACGCTCAACCACCAAATACAAAAGAACAATTTAGAACACATAAACGAAATTTCTACGACGTTCAATTTTTCCGATTAAATTTCAACCTTTCAAAAAACCAGAATTTTCAAACATCACCAAATCGAATAAAAAGCACGCTATACGACGACCTAACCTTACTCGATACAACTACGTAATTTATTTCGAATTCTAACCGTGAAAGCATCGGTTTCTATCGATTTCTTACAATTCGACCTAAACGGACAAAACAACGGAAACATAACGAAAACTAACCAAAACATAACCGAACTTCATGAAACTTTAAACAGCAGCTCACATACATATAACCAACCAACACATGTATTTATACGACCTTTCGACCGTAAAAACATTGGTTTCTATCGATTTCGTCAAATACGGCATAAACGGAAACATATGGAAAACCAACCAAAACATCCACACAAAACATACATAATCATACACAATCATAGTATAATCGAGTTTCGCACCCTTACCCGATTTATTCGCGTTCTAGAAAGTCGGGAGATTGATTTCTTCCTTCACAAGTTTTTCCTCTCTTTTCTTCTTTCTCTTCTCTTTTCTTCTTCTCTACTTTTCTGGTTTTTCTTTCTTTTCTCTCTTTCTTACTACTTTTCTATTTTTTTATACAAAATCAAAATATCTAGCCACCCAAAAAGACCAAAATACCCCTACACTCAAATTTCTCGCAAACGATCCCAAAACGCGATAAAATATATTCACGACTAAAAATAACACATTTTCACACAAAAGTCGAAATGACAATAAAATAATAATAAAATAATCAAAACGACTCAATAAACAAAATTGGCAAAATGGGGCGTTACATTTGTTGCTGCCCAGGTTCGCACTGCGAACATCCATTCGCACTGCGAACATACGCCGCCTTTCCAACGTCAAAAATTGTGTTTTTTAAGCATTCAGGCACTATTCATTCGCCCCCGGGTTCGCAGTGCGAGTGCGCCAGCGAGTTCTCGCCACGGGCGTTCGCATTGCGAACATGACAGCAAACCAGCAACTTGTTTTGATCATAAATCTTGAACCGTAACTCCGATTGACGCACGGTTTGAAGCGTTGGAAAGCTTATTCAATGCTCTTTATGAATATGGAAAAATCCCATTGCTGGAACACCTGTAAAAATAAATGAAAATCATTTACTCTCAATGATATTTACACGGTAACGCACTATACACCTAAAACGTATAGTAAACGTATTTACGAACAAAGCGGGGTTTATTCAACCAATTTTAACACAAAGTAATGATAAGTGCAACAAAACTTATATACAAAAATAGGTACATTTTGCACTTATCAAACTCTCCCCAACTTACATAATTGTTTGTCCACAAACAAGAATCAAACAAACTTGAAAATGCACAAGCAATATCCAAAGAATGACGAATCAACAGGTTTTGAAAAATGGAAACGAATGAATGGTTCAAATGAAAACGGTACACACAAAAAGTAAATACTTACCACTAAACTACGACGATAACATAGTCAAGAAACAAAAGCAAAATACAAAAATTCATGCCGAACATTCTAAAACAACACAAGTTCCAAAGTGAATCACACCTAGTAAAAATAATCATCGGTAGATGAAAAACACAAAATGAGGTTCTTTACACTCACACAACACTCATGCAAACAAAAGACTAAATTATGCATACATCCACAAATTCATATTGAAAATACAAAGGCAAGAATCACAAGGACTTTCAAGGTTGTAACGTGGTCGGGTAAACAAACAAGGGCCAATTTCTAAAGGTAATTGAAACAAAAACTTGCCTAAACCTAAGGGAGTGAAAACTCACAAAGATTCACACACAAAATTTCAACCAACTTCTTCCAAAATCCCAAGTGCTACACAACACACAACACTTATTTAGCACACTTATTGAAACTCTTTTTGTTTCCTTTTTCAAGGATTTTTCTTTTTCTTCCTTTTTTCTTTCTTTTTCTCTTTCACAAATATTTCTCTTTTTTCTTTTCTTTTTCAATCCTCATAGAATCCAACCAATGAGTATACAATCATCCTCTCTCCAACTTGAATTCAACCGCACCATCATGTGAATACTCCCCACTTTCTAAGGCAAGGAAAAAAATCCATACAACAACACATAGTTGAGGTCCAAGAAAAAACAAAATCCATTCAAAAATAAGTGAACTAAATACTCATAGACAAGCATTAAGTTCAAATAGAAACATGGATCAAAAAGCTCAAAGGGGTTACGAATTCTCGCACACTCACAAGGTGAATTGACTATTTGGCTAAGGTGGTTGTGCTCAAAATGAAACAATTGCCTTGATCCTTTTCATGCATTCATATAAACAACACAAACAACAGATTCAACATAATAAAATCCAGTTAAACAAGAATGTCGGTACTCCGCGCGTATATGAACAAATGGAAAGCCACCTCACAAAAAGGTTGGGAACTAAAGTGATTCACAAAAGAACAAGTATACAAAAGAATGGATGGCATGGAAGTTTGTAAAATGCCTAAGTATCATGAATATGCTAAAGTATAGAAAGCGATAAATACATACCTCGGACGTGTACAAAACTTAACAAAATCATTACCAAGCATTCGCAAGTTGAAACGAACCAACTTGGAAAATCACAAAAACATCCTCAAGCTACTCAAAACAAGCTCATTGACAAACGCGAAAACTATTAATATACACAAACACACTACCAATGGAACCCTTTATTCGCACTGCGAATCATTCGCAAGCTTCATTCGCACTGCGAACCAATCAGCGAGACTTCGCTGGACCCTCGCCAGGAGTTCGCAGTGCGAACACACGGAAATTGCAAAACTGGAACTCTCTGCCTCCATTCGCTGGCGCCTTCGCTGGTCCTTCGCAGTGCGAACCTTCGCTGGGCCTTCGCCAGATTGTTCGCACTGCGAACACCCTGTTGCAGCAAAAAAAAAAACTCAGTGGAAACTTGCATTGGTTCCATGTGTTCACAATTTTGCTCCATTCATGCCTATACCTGCACAGTAACACACAAATTACAAGCTCCACACATATATTCCAATGGGAACAACCCAAAAATAATGGAAACAGACAATATATACGATATATACAAAACTCAAAAACAAAGAAACTATCGCAATGCGATTCAATATCAAAACCAATCCCCGGCAACAGCGCCATTTTGTTGAAGAGGATATAGCGGCAAGCAAGCAAAAATATTTATTTTCGGAAGAATTCCCTCCGGGATTTATGTCGTGTCCACAGAGAGCGTTTATGTCGGAAGAACTCTCGCGTTTATGAGTTTGGTTTAAAATGGTTTCAAACATGAAAACAGAAAAGTAAACATTAAAACAAAAAGAACTTCATTCTTCAACAAGAAAACTCATCCGACAATGCATATAATCGACTCCTCACAAACTTAAACTTACCGACCAGTTATACTCCACCTACAGTACTCCTCAAAATCACCCAGCATCGCTCACAACACAGGTTATGTCTAACGCAAAGTTGAGCAAGCAACCGTGTCACTCTCTTCGTCACTCTCGCGAGCGAAGCCTCGAAACACGGAAACATGAAGTTCCGACACCCAAACGGATTGTTAGCTCTAAATCTATCTCTAGAGTCCAGAAACTAACCGACAATCGTCCCTAATCGAAGTTTGCGACGGTTATGTCTAACGCAACCCAAACCCCGCGCATAAAGCAAAAATCAGAGACAATTACCAATTAAGATTTGTAAAGCATGTTTTATACAACACCATGGGCGACAAATATACATGAGTTTGCAGCAAATACATATACACAACCCTACCATAAAGACAAACACAAAGAAGAAGAGAAATGAACCAAACATCTCGCGGTTTTTCGGCGCCGGTCGACGATCAATCCACTCCGGATCATCCGTATGCATGATCCACAGTTGTTTTCTAAGGTAATCCTATGAAGAAATGAAGTTTGATGGAGTTGGAGCAAAAACCCCCAAAACCATCACCTAAAAAATGCAGAAAAATGAAGTTTATAGGTGTTTGTTGCTGCCCAGGTTCGCACTGCGAACATCCATTCGCACTGCGAACATACGCCGCCTTTCCAACGTAAAAAATTGTGTTTTTTAAGCATTCAGGCACTATTCATTCGCCCCCGGGTTCGCAGTGCGAGTGCGCCAGCGAGTGCTCGCCACGGGCGTTCGCATTGCGAACATGACAGCAAACCAGCAACTTGTTTTGATCATAACTCTTGAACCGTAACTCCGATTGACGCACGGTTTGAAGCGTTGGAAAGCTTATTCAATGCTCTTTATGAATCTGGAAAAATATCATTGCTGGAACACCTGTAAAAATAAATGAAAATCAATTACTCTCAATGATATTTACACGGTAACGCACTATACACCTAAAACGTAAAGTAAACGTATTTACGAACAAAACGGGGTTTATTCAACCAATTTTAACACAAAGTAATGATAAGTGCAACAAAACTTATATACAAAAATAGGTACATTTTGCACTTATCACCTCTTCTTCAACAGTTGGAGGTTTTGTTTTTGAAGTGATTTGGAAGACTAAAGTTCCTTTGAAGATTCAAATTTTTGCTTGGAGATTAGCCCGTGATAGATTGCCGACTCGATCCAATCTTGTGCTTATGGGGGTTATCTCTTCCTCTCAACATAAGGAGTGCATGTTGTGTTCCCTCGAGGATGAGGATGCATTGCATCTTTTCTTTAATTGTCCGAAAATTCAAACTCTGTGGTTGAAAGTATCTAGCTGGTTAAGAGTTCATCCGATTATCGCCGACAACATTAGTAGCCACGCTCTGTTATGGTTTCTTGCTCTTTATCATAAAGGGAAAGAAGATATAAGCTGTTTTATTTGGATCGTTTCGTCTTGGTGTATTTGGACGGGGACGAAGTTTTTAACCGTATTGTCTCTTTATCTTGGAGATGGTTAGAAATTGGTCGTAAGAGATGTAATTTTTATGATTGGAAGTATCATCCATTAGATTTCTTGTAGTTTTCTTTTTTGGGTGTTTTCTCCCTACTTCCTTTGATTGGCTTTTTGTAACGGGTTGGAGAATCTCTGTTTCTCCCTTTTAATACAAATAGCTTATAAAAAAAATTTTGTTCATACGAATTATTTATGTGTATTAATGTTGGAAAAATCCCAAAACTCATATTAGTTATAAAATGAGTCTTAAAAGAGATTATATAGATTGCTATTATTTATATTACAAGTCGATCTTGTAAGAATGATCTATGTGAAATTATATTACATAACTTTTTCTTTTTTACATTTTTATGGGTTTTTGAAATACTTCATATAATCCTTATAATAATTTTTTTTAAACCTTATAATACTTGTTCTTTGTGGCCTACTGATTTTTGTATATATTTTTTTTGATAAGCAACTTGTATAAAAAGGGAGAAAAAGGGATTCTCCAGCCCCATACAAAAAACCAATCAAAAAGAGAGGCCAAAAAACTCAAGACGGATCACAAAAAGTCAAGAGGTTGTTTAGTCCAATCGTAAAAATTACATCTAGAACGACCTAACTTCAACCATCTCCAAGAGAGAGTCACTACACTACAAAAAGTTGCCTCGACATCGCAAACGACATCCTTGAAAATGATGTTGTTCCTCATGGACCATAAACTCCAAACCGTGACGAACCACACGAAGCAGCTCATGTCTTCCTTGCCCATATCAAACAAGGCCAAAAACCAAAGTAAGGCATGCTTACTAATAGAATCAGTATCGAAACGGGGCACTCCCATCCAATCAAAAATTTTAGACCACAAAGAATTAGATTTGGAGCAAGTCAAAAATAAGTGCTTCGCATCCTCCTCCTCTTGAAAGCACAAGACGCAGACTTTATCGTGACTAGAATTCACAATGCCTCTCTTAGCTAAATTAAGACGAATCGGCAACCTATCACAGATCAATCTCCAAACAAAGATCTGAACCTTAGGTGGCACACGAGACTTCCAAAGAACCTTAAGAAAGAGGGAATCCGCTTCTTCAAAATGGAACCCCTCAATACCTGAAATAAGATGAACATAAAACGAATTAACGGTGAAAACAAGACTAGTGTCCAGCTGCCATTCCCAGGAATCATCAATGTTAGGGAAAACCTTATGGTTTGACACCAAATACTGCAGCGCCGAAACAGAAGCAGGGTCGACAGCAGACCCTTCCGTCCAGCAGGAAACTAAATTCCACACCCAGTTGCTGTTATTCCACTGTCCTAAATCAGCTATAAAAATGTATTTTTTGACCGCAGCAGAAAAGAGTGCAGGAAAAACAGAATTGAGCACCAAATCTCCACACCAAGGCCATTTCCAGAACTGAACATTCTTACCATTTCCAACCACAACTTTCACGAAGGACTGAAACAAGAGAGGACCCCCAAAATCTGATATTTTACGCAGGTCCTTAAGCCACAACGACACAATCGAAGGAGTACTACCCAAGTTCGAATCCATCACCCAATTTCTTAGGCAACCATATCTAGCAGTCAAAAAAGTCCTCCAAATTTCAGAACCACCAGTTAGGAATTTCCATAACCACTTAGAAAGCAAAGCTAAGTTGAAAAAGCCTATATGCCTTATACCAAGCCCCCCTTTATCCTTAGGCTTGCACAGTGAGCTCCATTTAACCCAAGGAATGCCGCTCTTAGTCGCCAAACCAGACCACAAAAATCGACGTTGAATAGCTATCAAAACTTTAATGACTTTGGTGGGCGCCTTGTAGAAGGAAAAGAAATGGATTGGTAAATTCGCTAAAACAGAATTGATCAAAGTAACTCTCCCACCCATCGACAAATTCCGACCAGCCCAAGAAGTAAGCCTAGCTTTAAAACAATTCAAGACAGGTTTCCAGAAAGAAAATCTCCTGTGATTTCCACCAATAGGAATACCTAGGAATTTGATGGGGAAAACACCTGAATTGCAACATAGAAAACAGTCTGCAGCTTTGATAAAATGTGGATCAAGGCCAATTCCAAAGATGCAGCTTTTCAAGAAATTAATTTTAAGACCTGACACCAATTCGAAACCCCGGAGGATGGTCTTCAAAGCCCACAGATTAGAATAACCACCATCACAGAAAATTAACGTATCATCAGCGAATTGGAGAAGCTCAACAGACGCATCATTCTTGAATTTGAAACCAGAGTACAAGTTGAGGGAAGAAGCACGCCTAACCATCACAGCCAACGTTTCCGCGACTAACACAAAAAGGAAAGGGGCAAGAGGGTCACCTTGCTTTAACCCTCTAGAAACCTCGAAATCCCTACTCGGACTACCGTTAATTAAAACAGAAACAAAGGAGTTGCAAACATTACCTTTTATCCATTTAATCCAATTAGGTTCGAAATTCATAGCACTAAGGATGTGAAGCAGAAACTCCCAATCGACGCAGTCGTAGGCTTGAGCGAAGTCGACCATAAAGATTAAACACTTTTCCTTCTTCCTTTTTGCCAAATCAATAACTTCATTGGCAAGGAGCACACCATCCAACATATTCCTACCTGAAATGAAAGCAGTCTGGGAAGGCGAAACAAGTTTAGCAATGACAGAAGAAAGTCTGGAAGACATCAACTTAGAAATAACCTTAGATATACAACCCACGAGACTTATACGTCTGAAGTCCTCGAAATCCAAAGGATTGTCCACTTTAGGGACAAGAGCCAAGAACGTGGAGGAGAACGCCTTCGGCAGGGAGCCGGTATTAAAGAAATGTCCAACGCAATTAGCAAAATCTGAACCCACGATTTCCCAATAGTTTTTGAAGAATTTAAAAGAAAAACCATCCGGACCCGGAGATTTATAACTATCGCAATCAAACACGGCGGCACGAATTTCATCAAAGGTGAAGTTAGCATCCAACATAGAACTATCCAACTGACTAAGTTTAGGGATATCACCAAGAAATAATGAAGGCCTAACAGAGTCTACCTTACTGAACTTGCGTTTGAAAAAATCAAAAGCAGCCTCTTTGATAGCGGTTGGTTCTTCAATCAAATTATCGGGCGTCCCCAGAGCAGTGATGGAGTTGAGTCTGGTCCTAGCCTTTAATTTGGAGTGAAAAAATCTGCTATTGATATCACCTTCCTTCAACCATTTCGACCTATATTTATGAAAAATCATACTCTCTTTGAATCTGAGACTGCTCCAAAACCTCTCTTGATCCTCACTTCTCCTTTTAGTCAAATCCTCTGGCAAACCTTCAATGTTCCCTTCCAACATCTCATCAAAGACATTAAGGTTCCCACCAAGAGTCACAATTTTAAGATCCAGCCACCCGAATACATGAGTATTCCACCATCTCAGTTTAGATTTAAGAGCAAAAAGCTTATCTTTAAGAACGAAAGTCGGCGATCCTTGGAACGAGAACGAATTCCAAGTATCCTTGAGGAAAGGCAAGAACTCCTTATGGTCCAACCAGCAATTAAAGAATTTGAAAGGCTTGGGCCCGTAGTTTAAAGTATTGGATTTGATCATAACCGGACGGTGATCGGATACATCTCGTTTCCCAACAAGTTGGCCCCTAAAGCCCCAGCAGTCAATTAATGAATCATCAACTAAGAACCTGTCTAACTTACTACAGCTCACGCCATTAGAGTTAAACCAGGTGAACCTACTTCCCAGGAAAGGAAGGTCGACCAGCCCCACTTCTCCGATAAAGGAATTGAAATCAGAACACTCCCTAGTCGAAGAAACACGCCTACCCTTTCTCTCGTCACCAGATTTCACTGAATTAAAATCTCCTCCAATAATCCATCTGCAACCAGGATTATTATTTTTGAATCCAACAAGAGCATCCCAGAGCCTCCTTTTTTCACTCAAAGCGTAAGGAGAGTAAACGTTTATAGCACAAAGAACAGATTCGTTCCAAAAGAACTTCGAACACAGAAAGCCTTCCCCTCTACAGGTAGCAATAGGTTGAAATAACCCCTTCCTCCAGACTGACAGAATACCTCCGGAAGCACCAACGGAACCACTAGCGAACCACTCAAAATTACCAGAACCCCATAGACTATTAACCAACTCCTCTCTCATTACAGGAATCTTGGTCTCTTGAAACAAACATAAATCAACAATACCTTCCAAAAGAATTTGACGGATTCTTCTCCTTTTGTAAGATAAGTTACACCCACGAACATTGAATGACATAAAGATCATCGAGCACCAGTTTCAACAACCTTCGAACTAGCGAAAAATTTCCCATCACGATCCTCAAGCTTCCTTATGGTTTCGACACAGAGCTCTTCATCACCCACCGCTTCAATGCCCAAAGTCTTAGCCGTCTCCCAAATTTTCCGTGGGACATCGTTCAGACCCTCCTTGCATCTTAGATTACTTTTAAGGATATCAGAGTCGGACAAAGAAAAACCACTCGAACCCTGTGGCACCTCCGAATTGGAACGAGCCTCAGGAATAGGCAAAAACCTCCTGTAGCTTCGCTTCTTACTAAGAGATCTTTTACCCAGTTTGGATTTTGTATATTATATCATTATCTTTTCCATTTGAAAAATCAGTTAACTATTTCATTGATAGACTTTGAAATTGAGCGTTTGAATGATTTTTTGAAATTAACAAATATTTAAAAATTATGTTGATAAAATTTTAATATTTCTATGATTATCTTTTCTCAGGTGTTCTAGAGATAGTTGCTGCTAAGTTTTCGACAACAAGGTAAGAATATTGTGTGTATTTAATCACAAATTATTTTATCAAATATATATTCATGTGATAAGTGTATATATATATATATATATATATATATATATATATATATATATATATATATATATATATATATATATATATATATATATATATATATATATATATATATTAGATTTTATTTAAAATTTAAATAAAAAAATTTACATGTAAAAAGTAACTTGTTTCAATTGAATATTAAAGGTAAAATGAATTTATAATGATATAGGATGTATGCTGATATAACAAAGACATAGGCTCTGGTTTTCTTGAACATAATTTGAAGATAATCTTCACTATCCTTTTTATAACTTTTTATTTTTTTGTTTTTATTTAATTTATTTTGAAAATAATACTTGAAATACATGCATCAACTATAAAATATTTAGAGGTAAATTAAAGATTCATTTATTTACACATAGGAATGACTTCTTCATGAACTGCGTTAGATAGTATAACATATTATATTGTTGTAGCTAAATTATTTCAATCATGTTGCATAAATTAATGGGTCAAAAACTCTTTACCTAGTTTATATTTTTTAAATAAATTACATTTACTAAAATATATCTAATTATTTTTTCTAATAGCTTTTTTTTTTAATAACTCAAAAAATTATTGTTAATTATTGCAATGGTGGAAAACAATTTAAGTAATTTTCCATTAGTATTTATTAAAAATTATAGTTCATAAATAGTCAAATGCTTATGTTTTTGTTTTTTGGTTTTTAATATTGTTGTTGATGTCTAATACTAATATTATGTATATTATAATTTGAATCAGAAGATGGATCAACTAAAAAATTCATGGAATCTAGAACCGTGCAAAAGTTTTGGCATAGATAAAAAATTCCATGAATTTGAACTGGATGATGAGTTAGATTGTGATTATTCGAATATTATGAGGCCCTTATCACCTGAAACGGATGTGCCTGATCCATTATTAATCATTGGTAAATTTGTTTCTGTGATACTTAAACTGATTGCTCCATTAAATAGGACGCAAATTGATCGCACAAACTCTCTTAATAAAGTAAACTGCAGAGTTGAAGATTGTTATATTTCAACGCCAAAATGTAACCGAATCGACGTTGACCCTTTTTTACCTGAGAAATTTCCATCTCCAGCTATCAGTTTAACTCCGCCCTCTAATGTTGTAAATACAAAAATGTTCTCTGCTGAAATTTCAAGTCCTACAGAATATACAAGAGTCTTTCAACCAGGTGTGTGTTCATCATTGCTTGATTGAAATATTAAATTTAAATTCTCTGAATATTGTGCAACATCTAACTAAAGATTTGTAGGTTTATCCTCATTTAATCAAAACACAAACCAACATGTGTTGTCTTGCAATACCAAAAATTCTATATCACGTCCTTCTAAAATTGCTAGGCATATGCAGGTAAAACAGTTTAAAATTTAATTAATTTAATATATTTTTGTTTTAAAGTACATATGATAATTGTAATGGAAGAAATTAAGTAAATTTATATTTGAATGATATGTTATGTATGTACTAATATATAGGATGTTTGCAGGATTATAATTGATATGGAGATGAATTGGCCATTCAAAGTACAAATTGCTTTTAAGAAATTTATGTTCTTAGTATAATGTGCAATTGGTAAACTCGGTGAAGGGGGAGAATATTTATATTTTAGAAGGGTTTTTAAGCTTTGGCCAACATGTTAATTTGATGAATTTTGGGTTTTGTTTCTTAATAGTTAAATTTGAATAAATTTATTTTAGTTTATTTTATTTGATAGATTTAATTGCATTATGTTTAACAAATTTTTATGGCTCAATGTTGTAGTCATTATTGAATGACGAATACTTTCCTTAAATGTTATTTTTATACACACTAATCTCTATAGAGTTGTGAAACATTCTGATGAAGTAGAGTTCTAATATAATTAATTTTTTTAAATAAATAAATAAATTTAATGATAAATTACTAGTTTATTATAATTAGAATATTAAAAAAATTAAATTATAATAAAAATGAAAAAATATAAATTAATTTAAAATTTAAAAAATTATATATAATTTTTTAAAAATTTAAAAATCATATATAATTTTCTTTCATTGGTTAATTTTTGTTTTAAATAATGTGTGTGTGTGTGTGTGTGTTTTATATCAAACGTGGTTTTGTATGATTTCATTGGTTGGTACAACCGTACAAGTAACATGGGTTTCAAGGAATAATACATGTGTAACAATTGATGACATTGCGTCAGAGAGGGAAGAGGAAAAAGAAGATGAATCTTAGGTCGACAATGTTTTTCAATAAGATTTATAATATTTCAAAAATGTTAAATATGAATCAATTTAAACATGAATCTTATGTATTTTTTATATTTAACTAAGTATGAGTCGATCTTCTTGTTCATGCCTTGGGTGTTTGCTTGAGACCATAGAGCGCTTTGGGCAATTTGTATACTTTACCTGCTTCCTCCATAATCACAAACGCAACAGGTTGTGTGACGTATACCTCGTCATCTATAGGTCAATTCAAAAATGCCGATCTCACATCTAAGTAAAATGTTGACCAACCTTGATTTCATGGCAGAGCCACCACTAGTCGAACAGTTTCTAATCTTGCGACAGGTGCAAATACTTCTGAGTAGTCGAGTCCTGCTCTCTGGAGTAATCCTTGAGCTACCAATATCGTCTTATGCCTTCCTATCGACCCATCAACATTGTGCTTCAATTTGAACACCCATTTTACTTCAAAAGCTTTTGTATGAGCTAGAAATTCAACCAACTCCCATATGTTACTTCTTTCAATTGCTTGTAACTCTTCGACCATAACAGACTTCCATTGTTTATCTTTGAAGGCTTCGTTATAGTTGATTGGTTCAGCACCTACAAGTAAAGCAAAATGAACTAGTTCCCCATCTATTGTGACTTCATCATCACCAACCACTTCATAGTCTTGAAGTCTTGCTGGACGAGCTCTAGTTCGTTGAGGTCTCTGACTTGTGTCAGACATATCCTCTTCGAATTCGACTGTGTCGAGAGTGTCAGCAAATGCTTTGACTTCTTCTTGGACTGGAGTATCAACAATGTCTTCGACTTCGACATTATAACTTGCTTCATCAAAATCATATCTCATGAGTGGCTTGTCGATTGCATTACTAGAATTCCAATCCCAGACAGAATTTTCGTCCATCACAATGTCTCGACTCATCACAATCTTCTGATTAATTGGATTGAACAACCTGTATGCTCTAGTCTTATGATATCCTACTAGAATCATAGGTTCACTCTTATCATCAAGCTTCCTTCTCCTAGCATCAGGAATATGCTTGTAGCAAATAGAGCCAAACACCTTCAGATGACTCACTGATGGTCATTTGCAACTCCATACTTCTTCATAAACCTTGTTCTTCAGCTTCTTGGTAGGGCACCTATTCAGAATATAAACAGCAGCCGAAACAGCTTCACCCCATAAGGATTTTGGCAAATTCTTGCATGCATCTGGTCATGTCCAATATGGTTCTCCTTCTTCTTTCTGCTATTCCATTACATTGAGGAGTATAAGGAGCAGTTATATCATGATCAATACCATGTTCTGCAAAAAAAAGCTTCAAATATCTTGGATGTGTATTCACCACCTCCATCTGTTCGCAGAACTTTAATTTTCTTTTCACCTTGGTTTTCGACAAGTATCTTGAATCTCTTAAAGATTTAAAATACTTCTTCAATTTGTTTGATCACATAAATCCAGAGCTTTCGACTGTACTTATCGACAAATGAGACGAAATACATGTTTCCACCAATGGTATGCTCTTCAAAAGAACCACATACATCTGAATGTACAACTTTGAGTATGAAGGATGATCTTATTGGCATAGTCGAAACAAAAGACTTCCTGGACTGCTTTCCGACTAGACAACCTTCATAGAGTTTGTCGGGCATCTCAAGACTTAGTATACCAATTACCATATCTTAAGTGATCAGTTAATGTAGCGGCCTAAAGTTCAGATGGCGAAACCTCAGATGCCACGACCAACTATTCTTGCGGTCGACAACTGTTTTCAGACATTGTACCTCAGCCGAATTGATCATGGTCTTAAATTTTATATTCTTCGATAGAGGAGATTTCAAGACCAAGTTATTCTGGATGTCAAAAAGTTTTATGGCTCCATCTTTCATAACCACTGATAACCCCCTTTTGACCAGTTGTCCAACACTTAACATATTGGAATTTATTCCAGGGACATATAGTACATCTTTGATCAAGGTTTTTGCTGAATTACTCCTTTGAATAACTATTTTGTCAGTGTCTTCTGCTTGCAACAAGCTATTATCAACAAGTTTGACCTTGCGCTTCTTCGAATCGTCAAAATCTACTAACCAAACTTTTCAACCAGTCATGTGATTTAAGCAACCTGAGTCGAGGAACCAAATCTTGGATTCGACATGGCCATCTGTAACTGCAGCCATAACCATCATATCATCAGAATCACTGAATCTTGACATGCAAGGTTTGCTCCTTCATCCTTGTCTTTTGTCAAACCCTTGTATTTCCATTACCAACAACGTTTAGCCAAGTGATTGTTGGAGCTAGAATAGCAGCAAGTAAAAATAATGTAAGTAACCCAGTTTTGTCATATCCACAGGGATCAGTGCGAGGCAAAGAATTTCGTTCGACAGTATCTACGTTTTTAAGCTTATGGTTCAAAAGGTTTGGTTTAAAACAGAACCAAAAGCAAATGCAGAAAATGTAAAGACAGAAAATATAAAATAAAGGCTGAATTATAAACGGAGCCTTATTGGATTGGATCTCATCAATTGATAACACATGCATTCTTTCGACCAATTTATACATAAATCAAGTGTTCGCCTAATATCATCACATATCACTCACAACATACATATCCTCTCGGTCCCCGCATGTTGTGAGTGATTTTGTACCGATCAATAATTGCTCTCGCACATTACCAATCAATACAAAGCAATTAAAGCCTACATGAATGTTAAGCCTAAATCCATTTCTGGCATCTAGATCCAACAGATATTACTATAACATCAATATCACACAAATGAGTAATTCATATACAAAGCCAATGATCAAAATACGTACACACGTTTAACCCTTTTTTACATGCATTCAACTAATTTGCCAAATGAATGTGAACATCATTCTTCATCGCTATTCTCACGCACCCTCACGATAACGTTTGTCAAGCACTATCACGGTCTCTTATTGTATTAATTATTAGAAGCTATTCAAACTAACAATCAACACAATGTTAAAAAGCTGAGATGCAAATGAATATCAAATCACAAACCCATGTGAAAAGCTTGCTCAATGATAGAGGAAAATCTTAGACCACGAATTTGAAATAGGTTTTGTCAGGACCAATGAATAAGCAATCAAAGACAACCAACAATAGAGAATGAAAACTAGTTCACAATCATAGATTAGAAGAAATACATAAGGTATCAAGAGATTACATCCAAACCCAACAAGAGATTGAAGATCCTACCTTGTCTCCCTTGAAAATGAAGAGATGTAAAGTTTCTCTGCTGAAAAATATCTATATATTACAAGTTATATTCAATATATTCTAAAAATGCTGAAAAGTTACATATATAGTACAATAAGGATTTACCCAGGTCGCAAAGCGAACATTTTATTCGCACAACGAATGTCAAAAATAGGCACCTGAGGTGCCTCTGAAAGTTAAACCACCACAGAATTCCTTCATGAGTTCGCAATGCGAAGGATCATTCGTAAAATGAACACTCGCTTTCAAGTTCCCAAAGCAAACTTTAGTTCCTTTTTCCTCTATCATAATTCTGGGACCATTCGTTGGGACTTTGCTAGCCTTCGCAAAGCGAACCTTCGCTACCTAGTTTGCAAAGCGAACTTCTTGAAGTTTTCCCCTGTTCTTTGGCAGCTTGTTTCATTTCTTGTGTCTTACAACTTTGATCAATTAGTGCCTTTTTCTGCACAATAACACACATATTACAAGCACCAAAGGTATATTCTCAATGTTAGAAGAACAACAACAATCATGAGTAAAACTAATGAAAACATGAGAATTGAGTGGAAAAAGTGCAAAGAAAGATAGTTCATTTTTAAGTAAAATATGCACCTAACAACTCTCCCTGACTAGATTTTGCTTGTCCTCAAGCAAAGTATGCCCCTCATTGAAAATAAGAGGATTTTCTCATGCATAAGATTCAACCAAAGTCAAGCATGAAAATGTGCACAAGCAACATTCACCACTCAATAGAATCGAACAATGACAGAGAATTAAGTTCTTAAACAAATATCATAATGTTTCAAACAATTATTACATTTTCATACTTGAATCACTCTAACACTCCTCTTCAAAATAAGAATGAAGAATTTGACGTGTTTGCAATAGCGGGGAAATTTCACTCACCTGACAAACAATGCAAATAGCAATCAATTCATACAACATCTAACAATCAAAAATGAAAACATGGAAGCAAAAAGATCACTAAGGGCTTTAAAATTGAAGCTTGGTCGGGTTCACAGCAAAGGGACATTTCTAAAGGCCATTGAATCGAAGTTGTCGGTGCAAAAAGAAACATGCACTATAAATGGTATTTAGACATCACGACTTCATTCACCATTTTCCTACCTTTACCACAAACCTTCTCAAACTTCCTTATGCATAATTATTTCATTCTCTATTTTTCTTATTCAAACAAGCATTCTTTTTCTTTTATTTTTCAAATTCGTATTCACACTTTTTCTTTTCATGCTTATTTAAAATTTTTCAAAATTTTTAGCACTCTACCATTCTTCTTTTTCATTCTCCCCAACATGAATTCAACCAAACCTCAAGTGAATGGTCCTTTCTTTTTACGGCCAGGAAATCAAATTAAAACAATGTTCAAAGGTTCAAGAAGAAATTTTTAGAACCTCACAAAATTCAATGATGAACCAAACTTTCAAATTATGTATATAAACCAAGTTCATCACTAAAATGAGATCTAAACTGTTTAGGCTCAAAGGGGTTAACGAATTCTCTCTACTCACGGGTAAGATACTTTTGGATACGGTTGTGCTTAATATAAACAAATGCCTTGATCATTTCTAATGCTTCCACAAAATCACAATAATCAAAAGATAAAGCATGAATCAAACGAATTAAACAAAGTTATCAGTCATCCTAGCATATAGTAAACAATGGAGGTTTCTCACAATTTGAGGCTTTTGGACCTAAATGAAACAAGCATTCAAACAAATTGCAAAATGAAACAAGAATACACATTTGTACAAAGCATCAAATTCTTAAATCAATCCAACATTCTATAAAAAGGTACAATTTACCATGTATACTTTCAACGCTCAACATCCATCCATACTCGGTCGAAGCTTCATTGAATGCTTTTATACAAATAGCAACCAATCTAGAAGTTCTCATCATTCCTGATCACACTAAAGAAAACATAAAAGAAAACAAATACATACAATATAAACAAATGTACAAAGCTAAAAAATATAGAAACTATCGCGATGCGATTCAATATCTAAACATCAGTCCCCGGCAACGACGCCATTTTGTTGGAGCTAGAATAGAAGCAAGCAAAAATAATGTAAGTAACCCAGTTTTATCGTATCCACGGGGATCAGTGCGAGGGAAAGAATGTCGTTCGACGGTATCTACATTTCTAAGCTTATGGTTCAAAAGTTTTGGTTTAAAACGGAACCAAAAGCAAATGCAGAAAATGTAAATACGGAAAATATAAAATAAAGACTGAATTATAAACGGAGCCTTGTTGGATTGGATCTCATCAATTGATAACACATGCATTCTTCTGAACAATTTATACATAAATCAAGCATTCGCCTAATATCATCACGTATCACTCACAACATACATATCCTCTCGGTCCCCGCATGTTGTGAGTGATTTTGTACCGATCAATAATTGCTCTCGCACATTACCAATCAATACGAAGCATTTAAAGCCTACATGAATGTTAAGCCTAAATCCATTTCTGGCATCTAGATCAAACAGATATTACTATAACATCAATATCACACAAATAAGTAATTCATATACAAAGCCAATGATCAAAATACGTACACACGTTTAACCCTTTTTTACATGCATGCAACTAATTTGCAAAATGAATGTGAACATCGTTCTTCATCGCTATTCTCACGCACCCTCACGATAACGTTTGTCAAGCACTATCACGGTCTCTTATTGCATTAATTACTAGAAACTATTCGAATTAACAATCAACACAATGCTAAAAAGCTGAGATGCAAATGAATATCAAATCACAAACCCATGTCAAAAGCTTGCTCAATGATAGAGGAAAATCTAAGACCACAGATTTTAAATAGGTTTTGTCAAGACCAACAAATAAGCAATCAAAGACAACCAATAATAGAGAATCAAAACTACTTCACAAACATAGATTAGAAGAAATACATAAGGTATCAAGAGATTACATCCAAACCCAACAAGAGATTGAAGATCCTACCTTGTCTCCCTTGAAAATGAAGACATGTAAAGTTTCTCTGCTGAAAAATGTCTATCTATTACAATTTATATTCATTATATTCTAAAAATGCTGAAAAGTTACTTATATAGTACAATCAGGATTTGCCCAGTTCACAAAGCGAACGTTTTATTCGCACAACGAATGTCAAAAATAGGCACCTGAGGTGCCTCAGAAAGTTAAACCGCCACAGAATTTCTTCATGAGTTTGCAATGCGAAGGATCATTCGCAAAGCGAACACTCGCTTTCAAGTTCGCAAAGCGAACTTTAGTGTCGTTTTCCTCTGCTATAATTTTGGGAACATTCGCTGGGACTTCGCCATCCTTCACAAAGCAAAACTTCGCTACCTAGTTCGCAAAGCAAACTTCTTAAAGCTTTCCCCTTATCTTTGACAACTTGTATTATTTCTTGTGTCTTACAACTTTGATCAATTAGTGCCTTTTTCTACATAATAACACACATATTACAAGCACCAAAGGTATATTCTCAATGTTAGAAGAACAACAACAATCATGAGTAAAACTAATGAAAACATGAGAATTGAGTGGAAAAAGTGCAAAGAAAGATAGTTCATTTTTTGGTAAAATCTGCACCTAACAGTGACCCCACTTTTCACAGTTACAACACCGCACATCTTTTTTCTCTACTTAGTCTTTCTGATAGGAATTTCCTTCTCCTCTTCAAGGATTCAGATGTTCTATCATCGATCTTATTCTTGTGAGGATTCGACCAAGACTTCTTTCCATGAGTCTGGTCGATTTTACCTTTGAACTTGTTGGAACCACCATTCTTCTTCCACTATTTAGCCTGTAGGGCTTTTATCGAGTCTTGAACTCCTTTCCTTTCGACAATCCTAATCTCATGTGTTTCCAACGAACCAACCAAATCTTCCAGTTTTAGGGTTTCAAGATTGTTGGATTCTTGAATAGTTACAATAACGTGATCAAAGTGAAAGTTCAACGTATGCATTACCTTCTCAACTATCATCTTATTAGTTAGGGTTTCACCACAACCTTTCATGAGATGGACGAGTTTTTTGCACCTTTGACACATAGTCTGCAATCTTTTCAACTTCTCCCATTGACAATAATTCATATTGTCGTCGCAAAGTTTGCAACTTGACAACCTTAACTTTCTCGCCTCTTTCATAGTACTTGACAATAATATCCCACGCCTCCTTCGCCGATTCCGCATGAGCAATTTTGTCAAAATTAGCCGCATCAACCGCCGATTGGATGTAGAACGCCGCCTTGCAATCCTTCTTCTTGGCCTCCTTGTGAGCGATTCTATGTGCGTCTGTTGCATCTTCACCAAGTACAAGAATGTCATTAGTAACCACTTCTAAGGTGTCATGAAAATCAAATAATGATCGCATTTGTTTTCTCCATTGCAGCCAATTCTTGCCTTCAAGAGTTGGAAGGGAGTTTGATAAATTTCTGTTACCATTCATCTTTGCAGCGATTGATCAACAATAACCCACAATCCTAAAAACCCGATCTATGACGTGTGATTCTTGAAAACGCGATCACGAGCTCTAGATACCAATTTGTTAGTGCACGAGACACTTTTAGTGAGGAGAGAAAGAGAGAGAATAAAGAAACATGGATTGATATTATTGAATATATAAAACTGAATTACTAAGTGTCTATTTATACACTTAAGTGACTTCACTAAAATAAAAAACTAAATAACAAACCTTAAACCCTAATTCGCTTTGTAGTTGAATCACATCAGACAACTTGAATTATATCTAATATCTCAACATAGCCAACATAACTTAATTAATTACGCTGAGAAAGGACATACATTTCAAGTATTATTTTAATTATTTGAAAATATATTAGTTTATTAATCATGTCAAATTGGATGTACATTACTTTAATAATTTCATTATAGTAAAACAATCTAAGTATTATTTATAATAAATTTTGTTTTTTGAAAAATAAAAAATAAATGTTAATAAATGGAGGCAGACAATATAACTAATCTTACATTATTATTTATTCTTCATAGATAGTCCGTAAATTATTATCTTTTTATTTTTTATTTTTTATTTAGTTATTGAATCAAAAGATGGATCATCAGAAAAACGCATAGAATCAAGAATCGTGTAGCAATTTTGATATAAATGAAATTTATCAAAAATTTGAAGGGGATGATGAGTTATATTCAGTTTATTAAGATATTATGAGGTCCTTATCACCTGAAACTGATGTGCCCGATTCATTATTAATCATTGATAAATTTGTTCCAGTGATGTTTAAACCGATTGATCCATTAAATAGGATGCAAATTGATCAAACAAAATCTCTTAATAAAGCAAACCGCAGAGTTAAAGATTGTTATATTTCAAATCGAAAATGTAACAGAAACGACGTTGACACTTTTTAACATGAGAAATTTCCATCTCCGGCTATCAGTCTAACTCTGCCCTGTAATGTTGTAAATAAAAAAAAGTTCTCTACTAAACTTTCAAGTCTTACACATTTTACAAGAGTCTATCGACCAGGTGCGTGTTCTTCATCGCTTGATTAAAATAATAAAATTAAATTCTATGAATATTGTTGTAAAATACTATCCTTAAATTTAAATTCTATAAAATTAAATTCATTGAATGAGAAATACTATCCTTAAGTGTTAATTTTATACACACTTAATCTCTATAGAGTTGTGAAACTTTCTGATGAAGTAGAGTTCTAAAACTTTATTTGTTTCATAGATTTTATTGTTTCTCCTGAATTCATAAAGGATGAAACAACATGGTTAAAGAATTTTGACATAAATAAAACGCATCTTAAATTTAAAATGGAAGGTGATTTACTTTTAAAAATGTGATATTGAAATACAATTTTCAACAATAATTTATGAGTCAAGTCACTAGTAAAATTCGAGCTCGTCAATTATTATATTACAACATTTAGGCTTGTTTGGGGCATAAAATAAGTGATAGAATATAATACAATTGAGTGTTAGATAACAAAAAACTATATAATAATTTAATTCTGACATTTATTATACAATGTCTCTCTATAGTGAATTCTTATTTTAAATTTTATTGGGGTAAAAATTAGTACGATATGATAAAAAAATCAATTACCTATTTATTTCTATCAAGTATAATTTAAAATACAAAAAAAAAATATAATATAATATAATTTACTTTTATTAACTAAATAAATAAATTTAATGATAAATAACTAGTGTATTATAATTAGAATATTAAAAAAATTAAAATATATTAAAAATGAAAAAAAATATAAATTAATTTAAAATTTTATAAATTACATATAATTTTCTATCAATGGTTAAAATTTGTTTTAAATATAATATATATATATATATATATATATATATATATATATATATATATATATATATATATTTAACTAATCTTCCATTATTATTTTTTCTTCATGGATAGTCCACTAATTATTATCTTTTTATTTTTAATTTTCAATTTAGTTATTGACTCAAAAGATGGATCTTCAGAAAAACGCATGGAATCATGAACCGCGTAACAATTTTGATATACATGAAATTTCTCAAGAATTTGAAAGGGATGATGAGTTATATTCAGATTATTCAGATATTATGTGTTCATATTCTCACTTGAAACGCATGTTCCATATCCATTAGTAGTCATTAGAAAATTTGATCCAATGGTGCTTAAACCATTTGATCACACAAAATATCTTAATGAAAAAAAATTTAGAGGTAAAGATAATGGAATCTGCATAGATATTTTTTTACCTAAGAAATTTCCATATTCAATCAGTATAGCTTCACCTTGCGATGAAAAACAAAAAGATTATTTACTGAAATTTTAGATCCTAAAGAGTATGCAAGAGTCTCTCAACCAGGTGTGTGTTCATCATCTGTTATTTAAAATTATAAATTTCAAATTTATTAATATTGTGCAACAACCAACTAAAAATTTGCAGGTTCATTTATTCAAAACACATAGCAACATATATTGTCCAACAGCACAAGAAGTTCTAAATCGCATCCATCTAAAGTTGCTAGGCACATGCAGGTAATATAGTTTAGAAATTATTTAATTTTATAAGGCTTGTTTTATTCCAGAAAACACGCAAATCGTATGGGAATAAATTAAGGAAATACATATGTAAATAATATGTTATGTATGTATTGATATAAATTATGTTTCCGGATGGTAATTGATTTGGTTAGGATTTGCTCATTCGAAATTTAATTACTATGACAGTTGGTAAATTTTGTGAAGTTAGAGGATATTGACATTTTAGAAGGCTTCTAAATCTTATCTTAATTTGTTGGTTATATAATTTTTAGATTTCATTTCTCATTAAACAAACTTTAAAATACTATTTTTGGTTTATTTTAATTGATGGATTTATTTGCTATTAAATTTAAACATTGTTGGAATCAAGTAAATTATTAGAATTTTTTTTAACATAACTTAGTTTTTCAAAAAAAATTCCCAAAAAATCACACATTTCGGCATATTTACCAAAATGACTATGTTTGGAAATGCAGTATAAGGGTGGCGCCATATGGCATGACGCCTCAGTTAAAAGGCAAAAGACAAACCATATGGCGCCTCAGGTCAAATGGGTGTGCTGTAAAATTTTTTTATGCTGAACTGGGGAGGCGCCATCTGGGATGGCGCCTCAGTTCAATTGATTTTATTTTTTAATATTTTGTTTAATTTGTGAAATGAAAAAAGTATTGGAATAGTCCTTATTAAAAAATTAGTCACATTAGAAAGTGTAAGTCTACCGTCTTCTCTCATAGTATACAATAGTGGTACAAATTATTTGCAAAAAATGTACATTCTTTACGTGGGGGTGTGGTCTTGTCACGCAGATCACATCATTTCTTTACTTTTTCTTCCTATGACTAATAATACCAATAAAAATAATAACAATAGTGATAAAGCATTCAAAACAGTAAACCAGTATGAAGCAATTAAACTCCCAAAAAATAATGGTGCAGAGGCATGCTAAAGAATAGTGGAAGGCAAGTGTAGGCATGCAGAGTGTAGGCATGCAAAGTTGTGTGGTCTTGTCAAGGCTAGTCTGGCCATGCAGAGCAGGGCCGGCCCAATTAATCTTGAGACCCTGTGCTATTTTGAAAAATAGGCTTAGTTTAAAAATAAAATTAAACATTAAAAAGATGTATCTAAAATACACAAGACTGTTTCAACCAATTTAAATGTTTTATTTAATTTTTTAAATAGGCCCCTACTAAATAAGGTAATGATTTAAAAATAAAATCATTTATTTAAATTATAGATAATATTAAAACATAAATTTGACTCATATAAATATGATTTAAGTATCTTTTCTACTCGTATAATTTTAGTATTTATAAAAAAAATTCGAGATCTCACGGACACTAAATCAATTATAACTATGTGTCAATTCATATTTATACAACAATGTAAACATTCACAATTTAAATGTTAGAAAATATTCTTATATCATCAAAATTTAAATAAACATGCATTTCTCTTTACAAAACATATATTAATACTTCTCTTATTTTAATAGGAGCTAGACTAGTAAAATACTGAAATGCATACTAAATCAATAGATTCAATTTACCTTTGTACAAATAATATATAACTTAGATGAACATTATAATTTTATCATGGCCCCCCAAATTGTGAGGCCCTGTGTTGTGGCTCTTGTTGCACAGGCACAGGGTGTAACACCCCAATTCTACCCATCGAATATTTAATAAAATCAGAGTAATAAAATTTTCAACATTCACATGAGATGTTACACTTACTTCTTGAAAACAAATTCATTTACTCGGATGTATAACAGATACATAACACATAGAGCTCGGATGAACCGATAACAGCAAATTTTAGTCTTTAAAATAAAATAACTTTTATTAACTAAACAGCGGAATCACAATTTTCAACTCAAATGACATAACATCTTTTGTTCAACCGAATCAACTTCAACACAACAAGTATTCAATGACATCAACTTAAAATTCAACAACTAAAGTAACAACAACAATAAAACAACAGTCGTTCATCCCCCCGAGTGTTACGTATCAGAGAAAGACCCTTTTGACTTGCAATAAAGTAACATAAAGACTCCAAAAACTATTCCGAACTGCCACTGCTATTCTTGAGTACCTGCTCATTTCCCATGGTAGGGGAAATATCAGCAGAAGGGGTGAGATATCTAACAATATAATAAGATGTATGATAAATAATATATTAGCATCAGATCATATAAAATCACCACTTCACAGCTTTATAACGACATTTATTACAACACAAACATCAACATAATATAACAACAAATTTTATCATCCCAAAAAAATCATCAACACGATATAACATCTATCTCATCAACATCCAACTCAAGATGCAACATGAAATGCGACTCAAAATGCAACATGAAATGCGACTCAAAATGCACATGCATGTGGTACCATTGGAGCAGAACTCCCAGCTTAAAAATTTGCCAATTAATATTGACGTCAACAAGGAATAAGCCTTCCGCTTAATATTTTTTCCAATCCAGGTCCGCTTAATAATTTGCCAATCCAGGCCAGCTTAATATGTTATGCCATGTGACCCAACATGAAAATCATAATAACAACACTGATAATTACATCTATCAGCACAACAGCAAATCAGCATTGGCCATAGGCCTACAACTTAAATTCTTGCAAATAATTAGAGGCAATTCATCATGTTCCACAGCTTTATACTTCTCAACAACCAGGATCACAACAACTAGAATTTATAATGCACCCACTAAAAGGTACTAAAATCAATCATTTCATTATCCGATAATTTTCGACTGAAAATCAGTTAATTAATTCCATTATCAATTTATCTGCCAGCACTACAAAATTATATAACAACAATAATTCAACATCAACACAATCAACCAAAATGTACAACAGCGATCCGTGATTATTCCGGACAATTCTACTAAAACCGATTAATTATTCTTCTACTAAAATTACTAACAATTCTACTCTGCATTAATATTATTAATATTATTTCGGTACTGTTATTATACATGTGCTGCTAGTCTATTCTTCTACTAATTAATCACTGCTACTGCTATTCAATTATTTCTACATATTCTACTCAATTGATTAGTTCGACTGCTTATTTTTCTACACAGAAATCCTCCTCTACTAATATGGTTCTGCTATACTACTACAACCTGTTTTATTTTGTTTTCTGTCCATACTCTATTGATTCTCATTGCTGCTAAATTTACTAACTCTGTATCTTAACAATCCTGCCAATTTCCAATGTCTCTATTATTTTTATTTCTAACCTGTTGTTTACTGCGTCAGCTATTACTACCTCCTGCTACTTACTTCCATTTTATTCTACTGCTATATGTATATTTAATCCAACTTATAATTAATATATTGCTTATACACTAACTATTATTCTTATTATAGTTATTCTATAATTATTATAACAGTCATTATTATAAATAATATTATTTTATTCCTATAATACTTTAAGCTATGCAATGCTAAGTACATATATATATATGTATCAACACTATGATTTTCTGCTACTTATACTGATGTTCAACTTAATTATATTTCTCACGAATTCATCGCAACCCAACTATTAATTATTTATAGTGGTTCTAATTCATTAATTAAGCCTCTGGTAATTATTTACTCATTTCAATTATAGCTCTGTACTAAACTAAAGTATATCAGTAATCACGCCAGGCTACACAGACCAAAAGACCACGAAATAGAATCTCCAAACTTCCTCACAGCCCAGAATTTGCCCGCGTGACGCTCGTCACGAGAGTGTGACGGTCGTGATGTTGTTTGTGGGTGTGACGGTCGTCATGCCCTTATTACGGTCGTCATGCATACCAATTCTGCGTACGCACCAGGCTTCGTTCGTCACATGCTTGTTTCTTTCCAGTTTTCTTAATTCTACTGATTCTTCCTTCGACTCAGTTCCAGATCAAGCCCCGACCATCACGGTGTAACAACAACGTAGGAATTATATACGAACAACACAATTAAATTTTATACGACCAATTTAATAACATCAACCAAGTTCTGAAATCAAGCATAACAATCAAACATGGACAGAAGCAATTCTACACAAATCTAATCCTACATACTATTTATCGTAAACCCAATTATAGAGTCAGAACCCCACCCTTACCTTGGATTGAAGGTCGCTCTATTTTTTCGATTGGATTCTCGCTCTTGCCGTTTCTACGTGTTCTCCATCAACCCTTGTGCCTCTTCTCTCCAACTTCTCTTTTTCTTTCTCAACTTGTTTGTACGTGAAAATTGCTCTGTTTTTGGTTAACCTCTCACTAAATTCACACCTACTAATTGTTCCTTCTTTTTCTCTGCCACTGCTAACCCATTAGTCCTTTATTTTCTCACCCTAACAATTTGACTAATACGTAGTCTTCCTTATTTTTCTCCCTTCCACCCAATTCATAATAATATTGGGAATAATAATAATAACAATAATAATTACTATAATAATTTCCATCGGGCCTCAATTCTACGCCCCTACTCTTACTACTAGCCACTTAAATAAGCCCGTGAATCTTTTATAATCTTAATATAATAACAACATATTGTTTCTACAAATTAAATCAACTTAATCAAATTAATTCGGCTAAAACCAACTTAGTAACTCAACACAACACAATTCCGATAATCAACACAAATCAACACCAAATATACAAATATATTTAATTAAATAATTAATTAAATAAACAGGGCGTTACACAGGGTCGGGCCTAATGCAGAGTGTAGGCATGCAGAGACATGCTAAGGAATAGTGGAAGGCAAGTGAAATGCTAAACTATTCTGAAGCAATTAAACTACCAAGAGACGTAAGTTATATCAACTATACGCCTATTAATACTCATGAAAGATACAACTTATCATCACATAATTGCAACAACTAAAGTTTGTAAACAATTTCTTCTAAACTTTAAATTTTGTAAACCATTTCTTCCAAACACAATTTAGTTATGGCTCAAAGACCACAATACCTGATAAGTGCACATCTCAATGGTGAGATATTTGAATGTCCAAACACGGGTTTCAATTTTAGGGATACAGAAGTTACTAGGTTTTTAATTGATAGAAGAATAATTTTTTATCATTTGAAAGCCTGGTTAGAAAAGAAATTGCAGTGCGGTCCAGTTGGGCAAATTGTATACAAAAACCCCATCTTTTTTTACGGGCATGACCACTGTAAATTTTTTCAGATGAAGATTCGGGACGACGATGATGTGCGTAACATGTTTCTGAGTCATGAGTATTCTGGTTTCAATGACGTTGAGTTATATATTACATTACAACATCAACCATTGTCGCAACAACTAGAAGTTTCGCCGACTCTATACAAGATCTATTGCCGTAACGAGGCGTGCCCGTTTAGATTAGCAGCATCTTTTCAGAAGCGAAGTGATTCCTGGAAGATAGGGTCAATGGGTCCGGAGCACACTTGCATCATCACGAATCCAAGTCAGGATCATCGCAAGCTCAGCTCTCAGTTGATCTGCAACAAAATTCAATTAGTCATTAGCGACAATCCTTCTGTGAAAGTGAGTACAATAATAGCTCATATCCTTCTGTGGCATAATGATTTGATGTGAAGGAATAAAAAGGGTCTCCCTAACAGCACCCGGATTCACACGGAGATGGATGCAGCAGACAAAATGGTGAGGTTGTGTGGTTTGTGCCGCCAGCCAGGCCACAATCGTACCAAGTGTCCAAATGTGGGCCCTAGCACAGCATCATAGTTTCAACTGTAAATTTGTCTATTTATAACAACAACAAATTTTATTTCATTGATGGTATACTTAACTGATTACAACGACATAACATAACATAACATTACATAACTTAATAGCTAAATATCAACAACTCATATAATCAGCTTATCTAGGAAATTACAACCATCAACTTAATTTCCTGTTCTAACATCATCATCATGAGGACGCCAGCATCATTTTCCACTTTCCTCCAAGACCGGGTGACTCCGTTTGGACCAGACTTCTCAACCAGCCTCTCAATCTTCCTGATATTTTCACCTGCCGTAAATTCATCTGCTAGCCAGCGGTGAAGTTCCCTATGCAAATACTCCAACGTCTGCGTGTTCCAGAGTAGCATCTTCATCGGAGGCTTGACAGCTGAGTATACAACTATGGCATCTCTTTTCATCAGTGGAAATTCTGGCAACGGTTCCTCCGGTGCTGATGATGATGACGACGGACGACGATTTAACCACTCAGACATGGTGTTGAGAAGGGGAGAGTTTGGGATATTGGTGAGGGAAGAGAGGAAATTAGGGTTTTGGTGACAAGTGTTGTGCAATAACAAGTGAGGGTGAACCCTTATTTACAGGAACATGATACCCTATTAAATAATATAATTAATTATATTAAAAAATAAAATTTTTATCGTTAAAATAAAAAAACCACTTACACTGAGGCGTCATCCCATATGGCACCTCCCCTGAAAATTAGGGCACCCCAGTTATACTGAGTTGCACAGTGAGCTCCATTTAACCCAAGGAATACCGCTCTTAGTCCCCGAACCATACCACAAAAACCGACGTTGAATAGCTATCAAAACTTTAATGACTTTGGTGGGCGTCTTGTAGAAGGAAAAGAAATGGATCGGTAAATTCGCTAAAACAGAATTGATCAAAGTAACTCGCCCACCCATCGAAAAATTCCGACCAGCCCAAGAAGTAAGCCTAGCTTTAAAACAATTCAAGACAGGTTTCCAGAAAGAAAATCTCCTGTGATTTCTACCAATAGGAATACCTAGGAATTTGATGGGGAAAACACCTGAATTGCAACATAGAAAACACTCTGCAGCTTTGATAAAATTTGGATCAAGGCCAATTCCAAAGATGCAGCTTTTCGAGAAATTAATTTTAAGACCCGAAACCAATTCGAAACCCCGGAGGATGGTCTTCAAAGCCCACAGATTAGAACAACCACCATCACAGAAAATTAACGTATCGTCAGCGAATTGGAGAAGCTCAACAGACGCATCATTCTTGAATTTGAAACCTGAGTACAAGTTGAGGGAAGAAGCACGCCTAACCATCACAGCCAACGTTTCTGTGACTAACACAAAAAGGAAAGGGGCAAGAGGGTCGCCTTGCTTTAACCCTTTAGAAACCTCGAAATCCCTACTCGGACTACCGTTAATTAAAACAGAAACAAAGGAGTTGCAAACATTACCTTTTATCCATTTAATCCAATTAGGTTCGAAATTCATAGCACCAAGGATGTGAAGCAGAAACTCCCAATCGACGCAGTCGTAGGCTTGAGCGAAGTCGACCTTAAAGATTAAACACTTTTCCTTCTTCCTTTTTGCCAAATCAATAACTTCATTGGCAAGAAGCACACCATCCAACATATTCCTACCTGAAATGAAAGCAGTCTGGGAAGGCGAAACAAGTTTAACAATGACAGAAGCAAGTCTGGAAGACATCAACTTAGAAATAACCTTGGATATACAACCCACGAGACTTATATGTCTGAAGTCCCCGAAATCCAAAGGACTGTCCACTTTAGGGACAAGAGCCAAGAACGTGGAGGAGAACTCCTTCGGCAGGGAGCCGGTATTAAAGAAATGTCCAACGCAATTAGCAAAATCTGAACCCACGATTTCCCAATAGTCTTTGAAGAATTTAAAAGAAAAACCATCCGAACTCGGAGATTTATAACTATCGCAATCAAACACGATGGCACGAATTTCATCAAAGGTGAAGTTAGCATCCAACATAGAACTATCCAACTGACTAAGTTTAGGGATATCACCAAGAAACAATGAAGGCCTAACAGAGTCTACCTTACTGAACTTGCGTTTGAAAAAATCAAAAGCAGCCTCTTTGATAGCGGTTGGTTCTTCAATCAAATTATCGGGCGTCCCCAGAGCAATGATGGAGTTGAGTCTGGTCCTAGCCATTAATTTGGAGTGAAAAAATCTGCTATTGATATCACCTTCCTTCAACCATTTTGACCTATATTTCTGAAAAATCATACTCTCTTTGAATCTGAGACTGCTCCAAAACCTCTCTTGATCCTCACTTCTCCTTTTAGTCAAATCCTCTGGCAAACCTTTGATGTTCCCTTCCAACATCTCATCAAAGACATTAAGGTTCCCACCAAGAGTCTCAATTTTAAGATCCAGCCACCCGAATACATGAGTATTCCACCATCTCAGTTTAGATTTAAGAGCAAAAAGCTTATCTTTAAGAACGAAAGTCGGCGATCCTTGAAACGGGAACGAATTCCAAGTATCCTTGAGGAAAGGCAAGAACTCCTTATGGTCCAACCAGCAATTAAAGAATTTGAAAGGCTTGGGCCCGTAGTTTAAAGTATTGGATTTGATCATAACCGGACGGTGATCAGATACATCTAGTTTCCCAACAAGTTGGCCCCTAAAGCCCCAGCAGTCAATTAATGAATCATCAACTAAGAACCTGTCTAACTTACTACAACTCACGCCATTGGAGTTAAACCAGGTGAACCTACTTCCCAGGAAAGGAAGGTCGACCAGCCCCACTTCTCCGATAAAGGAATTGAAATCAGAACACTCCCTAGTCGAAGAAACACACCTACCCTTTCTCTCGTCACCAGATTTCACTGAATTAAAATCTCCTCCAATAATCCATCTGCAACCAGGATTATTATTTTTGAATCCAACAAGAGCATCCCAGAGCCTTCTTTTTTCACTCAAAGCGCAAGGAGAGTAAACGTTTATAGCACAAAGAACAGATTCGTTCCAAAAGAACTTCGAACACAGAAAGCCTTCCCCTCTACAGGTAGCAATAGGTTGAAATAACCCCTTCCTCCAGACTGACAGAATACCTCCGGAAGCACCAACGGAACCACTAGCGAACCACTCGAAATTACCAGAACCCCAGAGACTATTAACCAACTCCTCTCTCATTACAGGAATCTTGGTCTCTTGAAACAAACAAAAATCAACAATACCTTCCAAAAGAATTTGACGGATTCTTCTCCTTTTGTAAGATAAGTTACACCCACGAACATTGAATGACATAAAGATCATCGAGCACCAGTTTCAACAACCTTCGAACTAGCGAAAAATTTCCCATCACGATCCTCAAGCTTCCTTATGGTTTCGACACAGAGCTCTTCATCACCCACCGCTTCAATGCCCAAAGTCTTAGCCGTCTCCCAAATTTTCCGTGGGACATCGTTCAGACCCTCCTTGCATCTTAGATTACTTTTAAGGATATCAGAGTCGGACAAAGAAAAACCACTCGAACCCTGTGGCACCTCCGAATTGGAACGAGCCTCAGGAATAGGCAAACACCTCCTGTAGCTTCGCTTCTTACTAAGAGATCTTTTACCCAGTTTGGATTTTGTATATTATATCATTATCTTTTCCATTTGAAAAATCAGTTAACTATTTCATTGATAGACTTTGAAATTGAGCGTTTGAATGATTTTTTGAAATTAACAAATATTTAAAAATTATGTTGATAAAATTTTAATATTTCTATGATTATCTTTTCTCAGGTGTTCTAGAGATAGTTGCTGCTAAGTTTTCGACAACAAGGTAAGAATATTGTGTGTATTTAATCACAAATTATTTTATCAACTATATATTCATGTGATAAGTATATATATATATATATATATATATATATATAAGTATATATATATATATATATATATATATATATATATATATATATATATATATATATATATATATATATATATATATATATATATATATATATATATATATATATATATATATATTAGATTTTATTTAAAATTTAAATAAAAAAATTTACATGTAAAAAGTAACTTGTTTCAATTGAATATTAAAGGTAAAATGAATTTATAATGATATAGGATGTATGCTGATATAACAAAGACATAGGCTCTGGTTTTCTTGAACATAATTTGAAGATAATCTTCACTATCCTTTTTATAAGTTTTTATTTTTTTGTTTTTATTTAATTTATTTTGAAAATAATACTTGAAATACATGCATCAACTATAAAATATTTAGAGGTAAATTAAAGATTCATTTATTTACACATAGGAATGACTTCTTCATGAACTGCGTTAGATAGTATAACATATTATATTGTTGTAGTTAAATTATTTCAATCGTGTTGCATAAATTAATGGGTCAAAAACTCTTTACCTAGTTTATATATTTTAAATAAATTACATTTACTAAAATATATCTAATTATTTTTTCTAATAGCTTTTTTTTTTTAATAACTCAAAAAATTATTGTTAATTATTGCAATGGTGGAAAAGAATTTAAGTAATTTTCCATTAGTATTTATTAAAAATTATAGTTCTTAAATAGTCAAATGCTTATGTTTTTGTTTTTTGGTTTTTAATATTGTTGTTGATGTCTAATACTAATATTATGTATATTATAATTTGAATCAGAAGATGGATCAACTAAAAAATTCATGGAATCTAGAACCGTGCAAAAGTTTTGGCATAGATAAAAAATTCCATGAATTTGAACTGGATGATGAGTTAGATTGTGACTATTCGAATATTATGAGGCCCTTATCACCTGAAACGGATGTGCCTGATCCATTATTAATCATTGGTAAATTTGTTTCTGTGATACTTAAACCGATTGCTCCATTAAATAGGACGCAAATTGATCGCACAAACTCTCTTAATAAAGTAAACTGCAGAGTTGAAGATTGTTATATTTCAACTCCAAAATATAACCGAATCGACGTTGCCCCTTTTTTACCTGAGAAATTTCCATCTCCAGCTATCAGTTTAACTCCGCCCTCTAATGTTGTAAATACAAAAATGTTCTCTGCTGAAATTTCAAGTCCTACAGAATATACAAGAGTCTTTCAACCAGGTGTGTGTTCATCGTTGCTTGATTGAAATATTAAATTTAAATTCTCTGAATATTGTGCAACATCTAACTAAAGATTTGTAGGTTTATCCTCATTTAATCAAAACACAAACCAACATGTGTTGTCTTGCAATACCAAAAATTCTATATCACGTCCTTCTAAAATTGCTAGGCATATGCAGGTAAAACAGTTTAAAATTTAATTAATTTAATATATTTTTGTTTTAAAGTACATATGATAATTGTAATGGAAGAAATTAAGTAAATTTATATTTGAATGATATGTTATGTATGTACTAATATATAGGATGTTTGCAGGATTATAATTGATATGGAGATGAATTGGCCATTCAAAGTACAAATTGCTTTTAAGAAATTTATGTTCTTAGTATAATGTGCAATTGGTAAACTCGGTGAAGGGGGAGAATATTTATATTTTAGAAGGGTTTTTAAGCTTTGGCCAACATGTTAATTTGATGAATTTTGGGTTTAGTTTCTAAATAGTTAAATTTGAATAAATTTATTTTAGTTTATTTTATTTGATAGATTTATTTGCATTATGTTTAACAAATTTTTATGGCTCAATGTTGTAGTCATTATTGAATGACGAATACTTTCCTTAAATGTTATTTTTATACACACTAATCTCTATAGAGTTGTGAAACATTCTGATGAAGTAGAGTTCTAATATAATTAATTTTTTTAAATAAATAAATAAATTTAATGATAAATTACTAGTTTATTATAATTAGAATATTTAAAAAATTAAATTATAATAAAAATGAAAAAATATAAATTAATTTAAAATTTTAAAAATTATATATAATTTTTTAAAAATTTAAAAATCATATATAATTTTCTTTCATTGGTTAATTTTTGTTTTAAATAGAGTGTGTGTGTGTGTGTGTTTTTTATATCAAACGTGGTTTTGTATGATTTCATTGGTTGGTACAACCGTACAAGTAACATGGGTTTCAAGGAATAATACATGTGTAACAATTGATGACATTGCGTCAGAGAGGGAAGAGGAAAAAGAAGATGAATCTTAGGTCGACAATGTTTTTCAATAAGATTTATAATATTTCAAAAATGTTAAATATGAATCAATTTAAAGATGAATCTTATGTATTTTTTATATTTAACTAAGTATGAGTCGATCTTCTTGTTCATGTCTTGGGTGTTTGCTTGAGACCATAGAGCGCTTTGGGCAATTTGTATACTTTACCTGCTTCCTCCAGAACCACAAACGCAACAGGTTGTGTGACGTATACCTCGTCATCTATAGGTCAATTCAAAAATGCCGATCTCACATCTAAGTAAAATGTTGACCAACCTTGATTTCATGGCAGAGCCACCACTAGTCGAACAGTTTCTAATCTTGCGACAGGTGCAAATACTTCTGAGTAGTCGAGTCCTGCTCTCTGAAGTAATCCTTGAGCTACCAATCTCGTCTTATGCCTTCCTATCGACCCATCAACATTGTGCTTCAACTTGAACACCCACTTTACTTCAAAAGCTTTTGTATGAGCTAGAAATTCAACCAACTCCCATATGTTACTTCTTTCAATTGCTTGTAACTCTTCGACCATAACAGACTTCCATTGTTTATCTTTGAAGGCTTCGCTATAGTTGATTGGTTCAGCACCTGCAAGTAAAGCAAAATGAACTAGTTCCCCATCTATTGTGACTTCATCATCACCAACCACTTCATAGTCTTGAAGTCTTGCTGGACGAGCTCTAGTTCGTTGAGGTCTCTGACTTGTGTCAGACATATCCTCTTCGACTTCGACTGTGTCGAGAGTGTCAGCAAATGCTTTGACTTCGTCTTGGACTGGAGTATCAACAATGTCTTCGACTTCGAAATTATAACTTGCTTCATCAAAATCATATCTCATGAGTGGCTTGTCGATTGCATTACTAGAATTCCAATCCCAGACAGAATTTTCGTCCATCACAATGTCTCGACTCATCACAATCTTCTGATTAATTGGATTGAACAACCTATATGCTCCAGTCTTATGATATCCTACTAGAATCATAGGTTCACTCTTATCATCAAGCTTCCTTCTCCTAGCATCAGGAATATGCTTGTAGCAAATAGAGCCAAACACCTTCAGATGACTCACTGATGGTCATTTGCAACTCCACACTTCTTCAGAAACCTTGTTCTTCAGCTTCTTGGTAGGGCACCTATTCAGAATATAAACAGCAGCCGAAACAGCTTCACCCCATAAGGATTTTGGCAAATTCTTGCATGCATCTGGTCATGTCCAATATGGTTCTCCTTCTTCTTTCTGCTATTCCATTACATTGAGGAGTATAAGGAGCAGTTATCTCATGATCAATACCATGTTCTGCAAAAAAAGCTTCAAATATCTTGGATGTGTATTCACCACCTCCATTTGTTCGCAGAACTTTAATTTTCTTTTCACCTTGGTTTTCGACAAGTATCTTGAATATCTTAAAGATTTCAAATACTTCTTCAATTTGTTTGATCACATAAATCCAGAGCTTTCGACTGTACTTATCGACAAATGAGACGAAATGCATATTTCCACCAATGGTATGCTCTTCAAAAGAACCACATACATCTGAATGTACAACTTTGAGTATGAAGGATGATCTTATTGGCGTAGTCGAAACAAAAGACTTCCTGGACTGATTTCCGACTAGACAACCTTCATAGAGTTTGTCGGGCATCTCAAGACTTAGTATACCAATTGCCATATCTTAAGTGATCAGTTAATGTAGTGGCCTAAAGTTCAGATGGCGAAACCTCAGATGCCACGACCAACTATTCTTGCGGTCGACAACTGTTTTCAGACATTGTACCTCAGCCGAATTGATCATGGTCTTAAATTTTATATTCTTCGATAGAGGAGATTTCAAGACCAAGTTATTCTGGATGTCAAAAAGTTCTATGGCTCCATCTTTCATAACCACTGATAACCCCTTTTTGACCAGTTGTCCAACACTTAACATATTGGAATTTATTCCAGGGACATATAGTACATCTTTGATCAAGGTTTTTGCTCAATTACTCCTTTGAATAACTATTTTGTCAGTGTCTTCTGCTTGCAACAAGCTATTATCAACAAGTTTGACCTTGCGCTTCTTCGAATCGTCAAAATCTACTAACCAAACTTTTCGACCAGTCATGTGATTTAAGCAACCTGAGTCGAGGAACCAAATCTTGGATTCGACATGGCCATCTGTAACTGCAGCCATAACCATCATATCATCAGAATCACTGAATCTTGACATGCAAGGTTTGCTCCTTCATCCTTGTCTTTTGTCAAACCCTTGTATTTCCATTACCAACAAAGTTTGGCCAAGTGATTGTTGGAGCTAGAATAGCAGCAAGCAAAAATAATGTAAGTAACCCAGTTTTGTCATATCCACAGGGATCAGTGCGAGGCAAAGAATGTCGTTCGACAGTATCTACGTTTCTAAGCTTATGGTTCAAAAGGTTTGGTTTAAAACGGAACCAAAAGCAAATGCAGAAAATGTAAAGACAGAAAATATAAAATAAAGACTGAATTATAAATGGAGCCTTATTGGATTGGATATCATCAATTGATAACATATGCATTCTTTCGACCAATTTAGACATAAATCAAGTGTTCGCCTAATATCATCACATATCACTCACAACATACATATCCTCTCGGTCCCCGCATGTGGTGAGTGATTTTGTACAGATCAATAATTGCTCTCGCACATTACCAATCAATACAAAGCATTTAAAGCCTACATGAATGTTAAGCCTAAATCCATTTCTGGCATCTAGATCCAACATATATTACTATAACATCAATATCACACAAATGAGTAATTCATATACAAAGCCAATGATCAAAATACGCACACACGTTTAACCCTTTTTTACATGCATTCAACTAATTTTCCAAATAAATGTGAACATCATTCTTCATCGCTATTCTCACGCACCCTCACGATAACGTTTGTCAAGCACTATCACGGTCTCTTATTGCATTAATTATTAGAAGCTATTCAAACTAACAATCAACACAATGTTAAAAAGCTGAGATGCAAATGAATATCAAATCACAAGCCCATGTCAAAAGCTTGCTCAATAATAGAGGAAAATCTTAGACCACGAATTTGAAATAGGTTTTGTCAGGACCAACGAATAAGCAATCAAAGACAACCAACAATAGAGAATCAAAACTAGTTCACAATCATAGATTAGAAGAAATACATAAGGTATCAAGAGATTACATCTAAACCCAACAAGAGATTGAAGATCCTACCTTGTCTCCCTTGAAAATGAAGAGATGTAAAGTTTCTCTGCTGAAAAATATCTATATATTACAAGTTATATTCAATATATTCTAAAAATGCTGAAAAGTTACATATATAGTACAATAAGGATTTACCCAATTTGCAAAGCGAAGGTTTTATTCGCACAACGAATGTCAAAAATAGGCACCTGAGGTGCCTCTGAAAGTTAAACCACCACAGAATTCCTTCATGAGTTCGCAATACGAAGGATCATTCGGAAAATGAACACTCGCTTTCAAGTTCCCAAAGCAAACTTTAGTTCCTTTTTCCTCTGTCATAATTCTGGGACCATTCGTTGGGACTTTGCTAGCCTTCGCAAAGCGAACCTTCGCTACCTAGTTTGCAAAGCGAACTTCTTGAAGTTTTCCCCTGTTCTTTGGCAGCTTGTTTCATTTCTTGTGTCTTACAACTTTGATCAATTAGTGCCTTTTTCTGCACAATAACACACATATTACAAGCACCAAAGGTATATTCTCAATGTTAGAAGAACAACAACAATCATGAGTAAAACTAATGAAAACATGAGAATTGAGTGGAAAAAGTGCAAAGAAAGATAGTTCATTTTTAAGTAAAATCTGCACCTAACAACTCTCCCCAACTAGATTTTGCTTGTCCTCAAGCAAAGTATGCCCCTCATTGAAAATAAGAGGATTTTCTCAAGCATAAGATTCAACCAAAGTCAAGCATGAAAATGTGCACAAGCAACATTCACCACTCAATAGAATCGAACAATGACAGAGAATTAAGTTCTTAAACAAATATCATAATGTTTCAAACAATAATTACATTTTCATACTTGAATCACTCTAACACTCCTCTTCAAAATAAGAATGAAGAATTTGACGTGTTTGCAATAGCGGGGAAATTTCACTCACCTGACAAACAATGCAAATAGCAATCAATTCATACAACATCTAACAATCAAAAATGAAAACATGGAAGCAAAAAGATCACTAAGGGCTTTAAAATTGAAGCTTGGTCTGGTTCACAGCAAAGGGACATTTCTAAAGGCCATTGAATCGAAGTTGTCGGTGCAAAAAGAAACATGCACTATAAATGGTATTTAGACATCACGACTTCATTCACCATTTTCCTACCTTTACCACAAACCTTCTCAAACTTCCTTATGCACAATTATTTCATTCTCTATTTTTCTTATTCAAACAAGCATTCTTTTTCTTTTGTTTTTCAAATTCGTATTCACACTTTTTCTTTTCATGCTTATTTAAAATTTTTCAAAATTTTTAGCACTCTACCATTCTTCTTTTTCATTCTCCCCAACATGAATTCAACCAAACCTCAAGTGAATGGTCCTTTCTTTTTATGGCCAGGAAATCAAATTAAAACAATGTTCAAAGGTTCAAGAAGAAATTTTTAGAACCTCACAAAATTCAATGATGAACCAAACTTTCAAATTATGTATATAAACCAAGTTCATCACTAAAATGAGATCTAAACTGTTTAGGCTCAAAGGGGTTAACGGATTCTCTCTACTCACGGGTAAGATACTTTTGGATACGGTTGTGCTTAATATAAACAAATGCCTTGATCATTTCTAATGCTTCCACAAAATCACAATAATCAAAAGATAAAGCATGAATCAAACGAATTAAACAAAGTTATCAGTCATCCTAGCATATAGTAAACAATGGAGGTTTCTCACAATTTGAGGCTTTTGGACCTAAATGAAACAAGCATTCAAACAAATTGCAAAATGAAACAAGAATACACATTTGTACAAAGCATCAAATTCTTAAATCAATCCAACATTCTATAAAAAGGTACAATTTACCATGTATACTTTCAACGCTCAACATCCATCCATACTCGGTCGAAGCTTCATTGAATGCTTTTATACAAATAGCAACCAATCTAGAAGTTCTCATCATTCCTGATCACACTAAAGAAAACATAAAAGAAAACAAATACATACAATATAAACAAATGTACAAAGCTAAAAAATATAGAAACTATCGCGATGCGATTCAATATCTAAACATCTGTCCCCGGAAACGACGCCATTTTGTTGGAGCTAGAATAAAAGCAAGCAAAAATAATGTAAGTAACCCAGTTTTGTCGTATCCACGGGGATCAGTGCGAGGGAAAGAATGTCGTTCGACGGTATCTACATTTCTAAGCTTATGGTTCAAAAGTTTTGGTTTAACACGGACCCAAAAGCAAATGCAGAAAATGTAAAGACGGAAAATATAAAATAAAGACTGAATTATAAACGGAGCCTTGTTGGATTGGATCTCATCAATTGATAACACATGCATTCTTCTGAATAATTTATACATAAATCAAGCATTCGCCTAATATCATCACGTATCACTCACAACATACATATCCTCTCGGTCCCCGCATGTTGTGAGTGATTTTGTACCGATCAATAATTGCTCTCGCACATTACCAATCAATACGAAGCATTTAAAGCCTACATGAATGTTAAGCCTAAATCCATTTCTGGCATCTAGATCAAACAGATATTACTATAACATCAATATCACACAAATAAGTAATTCATATACAAAGCCAATGATCAAAATACGTACACACGTTTAACCCTTTTTTACATGCATGCAACTAATTTGCAAAATGAATGTGAACATCGTTCTTCATCGCTATTCTCACGCACCCTCACGATAACGTTTGTCAAGCACTATCGCGGTCTCTTATTGCATTAATTACTAGAAACTATTCGAATTAACAATCAACACAATGCTAAAAAGCTGAGATGCAAATGAATATCAAATCACAAACCCATGTCAAAAGCTTGCTCAATGATAGAGGAAAATCTAAGACCACGGATTTTAAATAGGTTTTGTCAAGACCAACAAATAAGCAATCAAAGACAACCAATAATAGAGCATCAAAACTACTTCACAAACATAGATTAGAAGAAATACATAAGGTATCAAGAGATTACATCCAAACCCAACAAGAGATTGAAGATCCTACCTTGTCTCCCTTGAAAATGAAGACATGTAAAGTTTCTCTGCTGAAAAATATCTATCTATTACAATTTATATTCATTATATTCTAAAAATGCTGAAAAGTTACTTATATAGTACAATCAGGATTTGCCCAGTTCACAAAGCGAACGTTTTATTCGCACAACGAATGTCAAAAATAGGCACCTGAGGTGCCTCAGAAAGTTAAACCGCCACAGAATTTCTTCATGAGTTTGCAATGCGAAGGATCATTCGCAAAGCGAACACTCGCTTTCAAGTTCGCAAAGCGAACTTTAGTGTCGTTTTCCTCTGCTATAATTTTGGGAACATTCGCTGGGACTTCGCCATCCTTCACAAAGCAAAACTTCGCTACCTAGTTCGCAAAGCAAACTTCTTAAAGCTTTCCCCTTATCTTTGACAACTTGTATTATTTCTTGTGTCTTACAACTTTGATCAATTAGTGCCTTTTTCTACATAATAACACACATATTACAAGCACCAAAGGTATATTCTCAATGTTAGAAGAACAACAACAATCATGAGTAAAACTAATGAAAACATGAGAATTGAGTGGAAAAAGTGCAAAGAAAGATAGTTCATTTTTTGGTAAAATCTGCACCTAACAGTGACCCCACTTTTCACAGTTACAACACCGCACATCTTTTTTCTCTACTTAGTCTTTCTGATAGGAATTTCCTTCTCCTCTTCAAGGATTCAGATGTTCTATCATCGATCTTATTCTTGTGAGGATTCGACCAAGACTTCTTTCCATGAGTCTGGTCGATTTTACCTTTGAACTTGTTGGAACCACCATTCTTCTTCCACTATTTAGCCTGTAGGGCTTTTATCGAGTCTTGAACTCCTTTCCTTTCGACAATCCTAATCTCATGTGTTTCCAACGAACCAACCAAATCTTCCAGTTTTAGGGTTTCAAGATTGTTGGATTCTTGAATAGTTACAATAACGTGATCAAAGTGAAAGTTCAACGTATGCATTACCTTCTCAACTATCATCTTATTAGTTAGGGTTTCACCACAACCTTTCATGAGATGGACGAGTTTTTTGCACCTTCGACACATAGTCTGCAATCTTTTCAACTTCTCCCATTGACAATAATTCATATTGTCGTCGCAAAGTTTGCAACTTGACAACCTTAACTTTCTCGCCTCTTTCATAGTACTTGACAATAATATCCCACGCCTCCTTCGCCGATTCCGCATGAGCAATTTTGTCAAAATTAGCCGCATCAACCGCCGATTGGATGTAGAACGCCGCCTTGCAATCCTTCTTCTTGGCCTCCTTGTGAGCGATTCTATGTGCGTCTGTTGCATCTTCACCAAGTACAAGAATGTCATTAGTAACCACTTCTAAGGTTTCATGAAAATCAAATAATGATCGCATTTGTTTTCTCCATTGCAGCCAATTCTTGCCGTCAAGAGTTGGAAGGGAGTTTGATAAATTTCTGTTACCATTCATCTTTGCAGCGATTGATCAACAATAACCCACAATCCTAAAAACCCGATCTATGACGTGTGATTCTTGAAAACGCGATCACGAGCTCTAGATACCAATTTGTTAGTGCACGAGACACTTTTAGTGAGGAGAGAAAGAGAGAGAATAAAGAAACATGGATTGATATTATTGAATATATAAAACTGAATTACTAAGTGTCTATTTATACACTTAAGTGACTTCACTAAAATAAAAAACTAAATAACAAACCTTAAACCCTAATTCGCTTTGTAGTTGAATCACATCAGACAACTTGAATTATATCTAATATCTCAACATAGCCAACATAACTTAATTAATTACGCTGAGAAAGGACATACATTTCAAGTATTATTTTAATTATTTGAAAATATATTAGTTTATTAATCATGTCAAATTGGATGTACATTACTTTAATAATTTCATTATAGTAAAACAATCTAAGTATTATTTATAATAAATTTTGTTTTTTGAAAAATAAAAAATAAATGTTAATAAATGGAGGCAGACAATATAACTAATCTTACATTATTATTTATTCTTCATAGATAGTCCGTAAATTATTATCTTTTTATTTTTTATTTTTTATTTAGTTATTGAATCAAAAGATGGATCATCAGAAAAACGCATAGAATCAAGAATCGTGTAGCAATTTTGATATAAATGAAATTTATCAAAAATTTGAAGGGGATGATGAGTTATATTCAGTTTATTAAGATATTATGAGGTCCTTATCACCTGAAACTGATGTGCCCGATTCATTATTAATCATTGATAAATTTGTTCCAGTGATGTTTAAACCGATTGATCCATTAAATAGGATGCAAATTGATCAAACAAAATCTCTTAATAAAGCAAACCGCAGAGTTAAAGATTGTTATATTTCAAATCGAAAATGTAACAGAAACGACGTTGACACTTTTTAACATGTGAAATTTCCATCTCCGGCTATCAGTCTGACTCTGCCCTGTAATGTTGTAAATAAAAAAAAGTTCTCTACTAAACTTTCAAGTCCTACACATTTTACAAGAGTCTATCGACCAGGTGCGTGTTCTTCATCGCTTGATTAAAATATTAAAATTAAATTCTATGAATATTGTTGTAAAATACTATCCTTAAATTTAAATTCTATAAAATTAAATTCATTGAATGAGAAATACTATCCTTAAGTGTTAATTTTATACACACTTAATCTCTATAGAGTTGTGAAACTTTCTGATGAAGTAGAGTTCTAAAACTTTATTTGTTTCATAGATTTTATTGTTTCTCCTGAATTCATAAAGGATGAAACAACATGGTTAAAGAATTTTGACATAAATAAAACGCATCTTAAATTTAAAATGGAAGGTGATTTACTTTTAAAAATGTGATATTGAAATACAATTTTCAACAATAATTTATGAGTCAAGTCACTAGTAAAATTCGAGCTCGTCAATTATTATATTACAACATTTAGGCTTGTTTGGGGCATAAAATAAGTCATTGAATATAATACAATTGAGTGTTAGATAACAAAAAACTATATAATACTTTAATTCTGACATTCACTACAAGAAAATGGAGGATTAGCTACCATAATTTTACTATAAAATAATTTTGTAGCTAATTCCTATTTAAAAAACAATCATATAATTGAATTACAAATAATTATTACTTATACTATTTAACTATTTTTTATTTAACATGTACCAAAGACTAAGCATATTATTTTTCTCAGAATAAAATAACTTATATATCTCTTATTGAAAAAATTATATATATAAAATTTAAATTTAATAATTTAATGTAAAACTATATTCTTTATGTACTGCTTTGGTCATCACTCTCTCAAATATTCATCCCGGCAACAAAGGTGTTTCTTCTCAAATGATAGGTTCTCCATCTCCGACCCGCCACCGTCTTCGATCGCCACCATCTTCCTCCAACTCCGATCGACCTCGTTGTCTTCCGACTTCGATCGTCTTGGTTCCTCCATATGGCGCCTCAGGTCAAATGGGTGTGCTGTAAAATTTTTTTATGCTGGACTGGGGAGGCGCCATCTGGGATGGCGCCTCAGTTCAATTGATTTTATTTTTTAATATTTTGTTTAATTTGTGAAATGAAAAAAGTATTGGAATTGTCCTTATTAAAAAATTAGTCACATTAGAAAGTGTAAGTCTACCGTCTTCTCTCATAGTATACAATAGTGGTACAAATTATTTGCAAAAAATGTACATTCTTTACGTGGGGGTGTGGTCTTGTCACGCAGATCACATCATTTCTTTACTTTTTCTTCCTATGACTAATAATACCAATAAAAATAATAACAATAGTGATAAAGCATTCAAAACAGTAAACCAGTATGAAGCAATTAAACTCCCAAAAAATAATGGTGCAGAGGCATGCTAAAGAATAGTGGAAGGCAAGTGTAGGCATGCAGAGTGTAGGCATGCAAAGTTGTGTGGTCTTGTCAAGGCTAGTCTGGCCATGCAGAGCAGGGCCGGCCCAATTAATCTTGAGACCCTGTGCTATTTTGAAAAATAGGCTTAGTTTAAAAATAAAATTAAACATTAAAAAGATGTATCTAAAATACACAAGACTGTTTCAACCAATTTAAATGTTTTATTTAATTTTTTAAATAGGCCCCTACTAAATAAGGTAATGATTTAAAAATAAAATCATTTATTTAAATTATAGATAATATTAAAACATAAATTTGACTCATATAAATATGATTTAAGTATCTTTTCTACTCGTATAATTTTAGTATTTATAAAAAAAATTCGAGATCTCACGGACACTAAATCAATTATAACTATGTGTCAATTCATATTTATACAACAATGTAAACATTCACAATTTAAATGTTAGAAAATATTCTTATATCATCAAAATTTAAATAAACATGCATTTCTCTTTACAAAACATATATTAATACTTCTCTTATTTTAATAGGAGCTAGACTAGTAAAATACTGAAATGCATACTAAATCAATAGATTCAATTTACCTTTGTACAAATAATATATAACTTAGATGAACATTATAATTTTATCATGGCCCCCCAAATTGTGAGGCCCTGTGTTGTGGCTCTTGTTGCACAGGCACAGGGTGTAACACCCCAATTCTACCCATCGAATATTTAATAAAATCAGAGTAATAAAATTTTCAACATTCACATGAGATGTTACACTTACTTCTTGAAAACAAATTCATTTACTCGGATGTATAACAGATACATAACACATAGAGCTCGGATGAACCGATAACAACAAATTTTAGTCTTTAAAATAAAATAACTTTTATTAACTAAACAGCGGAATCACAATTTTCAACTCAAATGACATAACATCTTTTGTTCAACCGAATCAACTTCAACACAACAAGTATTCAATGACATCAACTTAAAATTCAACAACTAAAGTAACAACAACAATAAAACAACAGTCGTTCATCCCCCCGAGTGTTACGTATCAGAGAAAGACCCTTTTGACTTGCAATAAAGTAACATAAAGACTCCAAAAACTATTCCGAACTGCCACTGCTATTCTTGAGTACCTGCTCATTTCCCATGGTAGGGGAAATATCAGCAGAAGGGGTGAGATATCTAACAATATAATAAGATGTATGATAAATAATATATTAGCATCAGATCATATAAAATCACCACTTCACAGCTTTATAACGACATTTATTACAACACAAACATCAACATAATATAACAACAAATTTTATCATCCCAAAAAATTCATCAACACGATATAACATCTATCTCATCAACATCCAACTCAAGATGCAACATGAAATGCGACTCAAAATGCAACATGAAATGCGACTCAAAATGCACATGCATGTGGTACCATTGGAGCAGAACTCCCAGCTTAAAAATTTGCCAATTAATATTGACGTCAACAAGGCATAAGCCTTCCGCTTAATATTTTTTCCAATCCAGGCCCGCTTAATATTTTGCCAATCCAGGCCAGCTTAATATGTTATGCCATGTGACCCAACATGAACATCATAATAACAACACTGATAATTACATCTATCAGCACAACAGCAAATCAGCATTGGCCATAGGCCTACAACTTAAATTCTTGCAAATAATTAGAGGCAATTCATCATGTTCCACAGCTTTATACTTCTCAACAACCAGGATCACAACAACTAGAATTTATAATGCACCCACTAAAAGGTACTAAAATCAATCATTTCATTATCCGGTAATTTTCGACTGAAAATCAGTTAATTAATTCCATTATCAATTTATCTGCCAGCACTACAAAATTATATAACAACAATAATTCAACATCAACACAATCAACCAAAATGTACAACAGCGATCCGTGATTATTCCGGACAATTCTACTAAAACCGATTAATTATTCTTCTACTAAAATTACTAACAATTCTACTCTGCATTAATATTATTAATATTATTTCGGTACTGTTATTATACATGTGCTGCTAGTCTATTCTTCTACTAATTAATCACTGCTACTGCTATTCAATTATTTCTACATATTCTACTCAATTGATTAGTTCGACTGCTTATTTTTCTACACAGAAATCCTCCTCTACTAATATGGTTCTGCTATACTACTACAACCTGTTTTATTTTGTTTTCTGTCCATACTCTATTGATTCTCATTGCTGCTAAATTTACTAACTCTGTATCTTAACAATCCTGCCAATTTCCAATGTCTCTATTATTTTTATTTCTAACCTGTTGTTTACTGCGTCAGCTATTACTACCTCCTGCTACTTACTTCCATTTTATTCTACTGCTATATGTATATTTAATCCAACTTATAATTAATATATTGCTTATACACTAAATGTTATTCTTATTATAGTTATTCTATAATTATTATAACAGTCATTATTATAAATAATATTATTTTATTCCTATAATACTTTAAGCTATGCAATGCTAAGTACATATATATATGTATCAACACTATGATTTTCTGCTACTTATACTGATGTTCAACTTAATTATGTTTCTCACGAATTCATCGCAACCCAACTATTAATTATTTATAGTGGTTCTAATTCATTAATTAAGCCTCTGGTAATTATTTACTCATTTCAATTATAGCTCTGTACTAAACTAAAGTATATCAGTAATCACGCCAGGCTACACAGACCAAAAGACCACGAAATAGAATCTCCAAACTTCTTCACAGCCCAGAATTTGCCCGCGTGACGCTCGTCACGAGAGTGTGACGGTCGTGATGTTGTTTGTGGGTGTGACGGTCGTCATGCCCTTATTACGGTCGTCATGCGTACCAATTCTGCGTACGCACCAGGCTTCGTTCGTCACATGCTTGTTTCTTTCCAGTTTTCTTAATTCTACTGATTCTTCCTTCGACTCAGTTCCAGATCAAGCCCCGACCATCACGGTGTAACAGCAACGTAGGAATTATATACGAACAACACAATTAAATTTTATACGACCAATTTAATAACATCAACCAAGTTCTGAAATCAAGCATAACAATCAAACATGGACAGAAGCAATTCTACACAAATCCAATCCTACATACTATTTATCGTAAACCCAATTATAGAGTCAGAACCCCACCCTTACCTTGGATTGAAGGTCGCTCTATTTTTTCGATTGGATTCTCGCTCTTGCCGTTTCTACGTGTTCTCCATCAACCCTTGTGCCTCTTCTCTCCAACTTCTCTTTTTCTTTCTCAACTTGTTTGTACGTGAAAATTGCTCTGTTTTTGGTTAACCTCTCACTAAATTCACACCTACTTATTGTTCCTTCTTTTTCTCTGCCACTGCTGACCTATTAGTCCTTTATTTTCTCACCCTAACAATTTGACTAATACGTAGTCTTCCTTATTTTTCTCCCTTCCACCCAATTCATAATAATATTGGGAATAATAATAATAACAATAATAATTACTATAATAATTTCCATCGGGCCTCAATTCTACACCCCTACTCTTACTACTAGCCACTTAAATAAGCCCGTGAATCTTTTATAATCTTAATATAATAACAACATATTGTTTCTACAAATTAAATCAACTTAATCAAATTAATTCGGCTAAAACCAACTTAGCAACTCAACACAACACAATTCCGATAATCAACACAAATCAACACCAAATATACAAATATATTTAATTAAATAATTAATTAAATAAACAGGGCGTTACACAGGGTCGGGCCTAATGCAGAGTGTAGGCATGCAGAGACATGCTAAGGAATAGTGGAAGGCAAGTGAAATGCTAAACTATTCTGAAGCAATTAAACTACCATGAGACGTAAGTTATATCAACTATACGCCTATTAATACTCATGAAAGATACAACTTATCATCACATAATTGCAACAACTAAAGTTTGTAAACAATTTCTTCTAAACTTTAAATTTTGTAAACCATTTCTTCCAAACACAATTTAGTTATGGCTCAAAGACCACAATACCTGATAAGTGCACATCTCAATGGTGAGATATTTGAATGTCCAAACACGGGTTTCAATTTTAGGGATACAGAAGTTACTAGGTTTTTAATTGATAGAAGAATAATTTTTTATCATTTGAAAGCCTGGTTAGAAAAGAAATTGCAGTGCGGTCCAGTTGGGCAAATTGTATACAAAAACCCCATCTTTTTTTACGGGCATGACCACTGTAAATTTTTTCAGATGAAAATTCGGGACGACGATGATGTGCGTAACATGTTTCTGAGTCATGAGTATTCTGGTTTCAATGACGTTGAGTTATATATTACATTACAACATCAACCATTGTCGCAACAACTAGAAGTTTCGCCGACTCTATACAAGATCTATTGCCGTAACGAGGCGTGCCCGTTTAGATTAGCAGCATCTTTTCAGAAGCGAAGTGATTCCTGGAAGATAGGGTCAATGGGTCCGGAGCACACATGCATCATCACGAATCCAAGTCAGGATCATCGCAAGCTCAGCTCTCAGTTGATCTGCAACAAAATTCAATCAGTGAGTACAATAATAGCTCATATCCTTCTGTGGCATAATGATTTGATGTGAAGGAATAAAAAGGGTCTCCCTAACAGCACCCGGATTCACACGGGGATGGATGCAGCAGACAAAATGGTGAGGTTGTGTGGTTTGTGCCGCCAGCCAGGCCACAATCGTACCAAGTGTCCAAATGTGGGCCCAAGCACAGCATCATAGTTTCAACTGTAAATTTGTCTATTTATAACAACAACAAATTTTATTTCATTGATGGCATACTTAACTGATTACAAGGACATAACATAACATAACATTACATAACTTAATAGCTAAATATCAACAACTCATATAATCAGCTTATCTAGGAAATTACAACCATCAACTTAATTTCCTGTTCTAACATCATCATCATGAGGACGCCAGCATCATTTTCCACTTTCCTCCAAGACCGGGTGACTCCGTTTGGACCAGACTTCTCAACCAGCCTCTCAATCTTCCTGATATTTTCACCTGCCGTAAATTCATCTGCTAGCCTGCGGTGAAGTTCCCTATGCAAATACTCCAACGTCTGCGTGTTCTAGAGTAGCATCTTCATCGGAGGCTTGACAGCTGAGTATACAACTAGGGCATCTCTTTTCATCAGTGGAAATTCTGGCAACGGTTCCTCCGGTGCTGATGATGATGACGACGGACGACGATTTAACCACTCAGACATGGTGTTGAGAAGGGGAGAGTTTGGGATATTGGTGAGGGAAGAGAGGAAATTAGGGTTTTGGTGACAAGTGTTGTGCAATAACAAGTGAGGGTGAACCCTTATTTACAGGAACATGATACCCTATTAAATAATATAATTAATTATATTAAAAAATAAAATTTTTATCGTTAAAATAAAAAAACCACTTACACTGAGGCGTCATCCCATATGGCACCTCCCCTGAAAATTAGGGCACCCCAGTTATACTGAGTTGCACAGTGAGCTCCATTTAACCCAAGGAATACCGCTCTTAGTCCCCGAACCATACCACAAAAACCGACGTTGAATAGCTATCAAAACTTTAATGACTTTGGTGGGCGTCTTGTAGAAGGAAAAGAAATGGATCGGTAAATTCGCTAAAACAGAATTGATCAAAGTAACTCGCCCACCCATCGACAAATTCCGACCAGCCCAAGAAGTAAGCCTAGCTTTAAAACAATTCAAGACAGGTTTCCAGAAAGAAAATCTCCTGTGATTTCTACCAATAGGAATACCTAGGAATTTGATGGGGAAAACACCTGAATTGCAACATAGAAAACACTCTGCAGCTTTGATAAAATTTGGATCAAGGCCAATTCCAAAGATGCAGCTTTTCGAGAAATTAATTTTAAGACCCGAAACCAATTCGAAACCCCGGAGGATGGTCTTCAAAGCCCACAGATTAGAACAACCACCATCACAGAAAATTAACGTATCGTCAGCGAATTGGAGAAGCTCAACAGACGCATCATTCTTGAATTTGAAACCTGAGTACAAGTTGAGGGAAGAAGCACGCCTAACCATCACAGCCAACGTTTCTGTGACTATCACAAAAAGGAAAGGGGCAAGAGGGTCGCCTTGCTTTAACCCTCTAGAAACCTCAAAATCCCTACTCGGACTACCGTTAATTAAAACAGAAACAAAGGAGTTGCAAACATTACCTTTTATCCATTTAATCCAATTAGGTTCGAAATTCATAGCACCAAGGATGTGAAGCATAAACTCCCAATCGACGCAGTCGTAGGCTTGAGCGAAGTCGACCTTAAAGATTAAACACTTTTCCTTCTTCCTTTTTGCCAAATCAATAACTTCATTGGCAAGGAGCACACCATCCAACATATTCCTACCTGAAATGAAAGCAGTCTGGGAAGGCGAAACAAGTTTAACAATGACAGAAGCAAGTCTGGAAGACATCAACTTAGAAATAACCTTGGATATACAACCCACGAGACTTATATGTCTGAAGTCCCCGAAATCCAAAGGACTGTCCACTTTAGGGACAAGAGCCAAGAACGTGGAGGAGAACTCCTTCGGCAGGGAGCCGGTATTAAAGAAATGTCCAACGCAATTAGCAAAATCTGAACCCACGATTTCCCAAAAGTCTTTGAAGAATTTAAAAGAAAAACCATCCGAACTCGGAGATTTACAACTATCGCAATCAAACACGACGGCACGAATTTCATCAAAGGTGAAGTTAGCATCCAACATAGAACTATCCAACTGACTAAGTTTAGGGATATCACCAAGAAACAATGAAGGCCTAACAGAGTCTACCTTACTGAACTTGCGTTTGAAAAAATCAAAAGCAGCCTCTTTGATAGCGGTTGGTTCTTCAATCAAATTATCGGGCGTCCCCAGAGCAATGATGGAGTTGAGTCTGGTCCTAGCCTTTAATTTGGAGTGAAAAAATCTGCTATTGATATCACCTTCCTTCAACCATTTTGACCTATATTTCTGAAAAATCATACTCTCTTTGAATCTGAGACTGCTCCAAAACCTCTCTTGATCCTCACTTCTCCTTTTAGTCAAATCCTCTGGCAAACCTTTGATGTTCCCTTCCAACATCTCATCAAAGACATTAAGGTTCCCACCAAGAGTCTCAATTTTAAGATCCAGCCACCCGAATACATGAGTATTCCACCATCTCAGTTTAGATTTAAGAGCAAAAAGCTTATCTTTAAGAACGAAAGTCGGCGATCCTTGGAACGAGAACGAATTCCAAGTATCCTTGAGGAAAGGCAAGAACTCCTTATGGTCCAACCAGCAATTAAAGAATTTGAAAGGCTTGGGCCCGTAGTTTAAAGTATTGGATTTGATCATAACCGGACGGTGATCAGATACATCTCGTTTCCCAACAAGTTGGCCCCTAAAGCCCCAGCAGTCAATTAATGAATCATCAACTAAGAACCTGTCTAACTTACTACAACTCACGCCATTGGAGTTAAACCAGGTGAACCTACTTCCCAGGAAAGGAAGGTCGACCAGCCCCACTTCTCCGATAAAGGAATTGAAATCAGAACACTCCCTAGTCGAAGAAACACGCCTACCCTTTCTCTCGTCACCAGATTTCACTGAATTAAAATCTCCTCCAATAATCCATCTGCAACCAGGATTATTATTTTTGAATCCAACAAGAGCATCCCAGAGCCTCCTTTTTTCACTCAAAGCGTAAGGAGAGTAAACGTTTATAGCACAAAGAACAGATTCGTTCCAAAAGAACTTCGAACACAGAAAGCCTTCCCCTCTACAGGTAGCAATAGGTTGAAATAACCCCTTCCTCCAGACTGACAGAATACCTCCGGAAGCACCAACGGAACCACTAGCGAACCACTCAAAATTACCAGAACCCCAGAGACTATTAACCAACTCCTCTCTCATTACAGGAATCTTGGTCTCTTGAAACAAACATAAATCAACAATACCTTCCAAAAGAATTTGACGGATTCTTCTCCTTTTGTAAGATAAGTTACACCCACGAACATTGAATGACATAAAGATCATCGAGCACCAGTTTCAACAACCTTCGAACTAGCGAAAAATTTCCCATCACGATCCTCAAGCTTCCTTATGGTTTCGACACAGAGCTCTTCATCACCCACCGCTTCAATGCCCAAAGTCTTAGCCGTCTCCCAAATTTTCCGTGGGACATCGTTCAGACCCTCCTTGCATCTTAGATTACTTTTAAGGATATCAGAGTTGGACAAAGAAAAACCACTCGAACCCTGTGGCACCTCCGAATTGGAACGAGCCTCAGGAATAGGCAAAAACCTCCTGTAGCTTCGCTTCTTACTAAGAGATCTTTTACCCAGTTTGGATTTTGTATATTATATCATTATCTTTTCCATTTGAAAAATCAGTTAACTATTTCATTGATAGACTTTGAAATTGAGCGTTTGAATGATTTTTTGAAATTAACAAATATTTAAAAATTATGTTGATAAAATTTTAATATTTCTATGATTATCTTTTCTCAGGTGTTCTAGAGATAGTTGCTGCTAAGTTTTCGACAACAAGGTAAGAATATTGTGTGTATTTAATCACAAATTATTTTATCAAATATATATTCATGTGATAAGTATATATATATATATATATATATATATATATATTAGATTTTATTTAAAATTTAAATAAAAAAATTTACATGTAAAAAGTAACTTGTTTCAATTGAATATTAAAGGTAAAATGAATTTATAATGATATAGGATGTATGCTGATATAACAAAGACATAGGCTCTGGTTTTCTTGAACATAATTTGAAGATAATCTTCACTATCCTTTTTATAACTTTTTAATTTTTTGTTTTTATTTAATTTATTTTGAAAATAATACTTGAAATACATGCATCAACTATAAAATATTTAGAGGTAAATTAAAGATTCATTTATTTACACATAGGAATGACTTCTTCATGAACTGCGTTAGATAGTATAACATATTATATTGTTGTAGTTAAATTATTTCAATCGTGTTGCATAAATTAATGGGTCAAAAACTCTTTACCTAGTTTATATATTTTAAATAAATTACATTTACTAAAATATATCTAATTATTTTTTCTAATAACTCAAAAAATTATTGTTAATTATTGCAATGGTGGAAAAGAATTTAAGTAATTTTCCATTAGTATTTATTAAAAATTATAGTTCTTAAATAGTCAAATGCTTATGTTTTTGTTTTTTGGTTTTTAATATTGTTGTTGATGTCTAATACTAATATTATGTATATTATAATTTGAATCAGAAGATGGATCAACTAAAAAATTCATGGAATCTAGAACCGTGCAAAAGTTTTGGCATAGATAAAAAATTCCATGAATTTGAACTGGATGATGAGTTAGATTTTGACTATTCGAATATTATGAGGCCCTTATCACCTGAAACGGATGTGCCTGATCCATTATTAATCATTGGTAAATTTGTTTCTGTGATACTTAAACCGATTGCTCCATTAAATAGGAGGCAAATTGATCGCACAAACTCTCTTAATAAAGTAAACTGCAGAGTTGAAGATTGTTATATTTCAACTCCAAAATATAACCGAATCGACGTTGACCCTTTTTTACCTGAGAAATTTCCATCTCCAGCTATCAGTTTAACTCCGCCCTCTAATGTTGTAAATACAAAAATGTTCTCTGCTGAAATTTCAAGTCCTACAGAATATACAAGAGTCTTTCAACCAGGTGTGTGTTCATCGTTGCTTGATTGAAATATTAAATTTAAATTCTCTGAATATTGTGCAACATCTAACTAAAGATTTGTAGGTTTATCCTCATTTAATCAAAACACAAACCAACATGTGTTGTCTTGCAATACCAAAAATTCTATATCACGTCCTTCTAAAATTGCTAGGCATATGCAGGTAAAACAGTTTAAAATTTAATTAATTTAATATATTTTTGTTTTAAAGTACATATGATAATTGTAATGGAAGAAATTAAGTAAATTTATATTTGAATGATATGTTATGTATGTACTAATATATAGGATGTTTGCAGGATTATAATTGATATGGAGATGAATTGGCCATTCAAAGTACAAATTGCTTTTAAGAAATTTATGTTCTTAGTATAATGTGCAATTGGTAAACTCGGTGAAGGGGGAGAATATTTATATTTTAGAAGGGTTTTTAAGCTTTGGCCAACATGTTAATTTGATGAATTCTGGGTTTAGTTTCTAAATAGTTAAATTTGAATAAATTTATTTTAGTTTATTTTATTTGATAGATTTAATTGCATTATGTTTAACAAATTTTTATGGCTCAATGTTGTAGTCATTATTGAATGACGAATACTTTCCTTAAATGTTATTTTTATACACACTAATCTCTATAGAGTTGTGAAACATTCTGATGAAGTAGAGTTCTAATATAATTAATTTTTTTAAATAAATAAATAAATTTAATGATAAATTACTAGTTTATTATAATTAGAATATTTAAAAAATTAAATTATAATAAAAATGAAAAAATATAAATTAATTTAAAATTTTAAAAATTATATATAATTTTTTAAAAATTTAAAAATCATATATAATTTTCTTTCATTGGTTAATTTTTGTTTTAAATAGAGTGTGTGTGTGTGTGTGTTTTTTATATCAAACGTGGTTTTGTATGATTTCATTGGTTGGTACAACCGTACAAGTAACATGGGTTTCAAGGAATAATACATGTGTAACAATTGATGACATTGCGTCAGAGAGGGAAGAGGAAAAAGAAGATGAATCTTAGGTCGACAATGTTTTTCAATAAGATTTATAATATTTCAAAAATGTTAAATATGAATCAATTTAAAGATGAATCTTATGTATTTTTTATATTTAACTAAGTATGAGTCGATCTTCTTGTTCATGTCTTGGGTGTTTGCTTGAGACCATAGAGCGCTTTGGGCAATTTGTATACTTTACCTGCTTCCTCCAGAACCACAAACGCAACAGGTTGTGTGACGTATACCTCGTCATCTATAGGTCAATTCAAAAATGCCGATCTCACATCTAAGTAAAATGTTGACCAACCTTGATTTCATGGCAGAGCCACCACTAGTCGAACAGTTTCTAATCTTGCGACAGGTGCAAATACTTCTGAGTAGTCGAGTCCTGCTCTCTGAAGTAATCCTTGAGCTACCAATCTCGTCTTATGCCTTCCTATCGACCCATCAACATTGTGCTTCAACTTGAACACCCACTTTACTTCAAAAGCTTTTGTATGAGCTAGAAATTCAACCAACTCCCATATGTTACTTCTTTCAATTGCTTGTAACTCTTCGACCATAACAGACTTCCATTGTTTATCTTTGAAGGCTTCGCTATAGTTGATTGGTTCAGCACCTGCAAGTAAAGCAAAATGAACTAGTTCCCCATCTATTGTGACTTCATCATCACCAACCACTTCATAGTCTTGAAGTCTTGCTGGACGAGCTCTAGTTCGTTGAGGTCTCTGACTTGTGTCAGACATATCCTCTTCGACTTCGACTGTGTCGAGAGTGTCAGCAAATGCTTTGACTTCTTCTTGGACTGGAGTATCAACAATGTCTTCGACTTCGACATTATAACTTGCTTCATCAAAATCATATCTCATGAGTGGCTTGTCGATTGCATTACTAGAATTCCAATCCCAGACAGAATTTTCGTCCATCACAATGTCTCGACTCATCACAATCTTCTGATTAATTGGATTGAACAACCTGTATGCTCCAGTCTTATGATATCCTACTAGAATCATAGGTTCACTCTTATCATCAAGTTTCCTTCTCCTAGCATCAGGAATATGCTTGTAGCAAATAGAGCCAAACACCTTCAGATGACTCACTGATGGTCATTTGCAACTCCACACTTCTTCAGAAACCTTGTTCTTCAGCTTCTTGGTAGGGCACCTATTCAGAATATAAACAGCAGCCGAAACAGCTTCACCCCATAAGGATTTTGGCAAATTCTTGCATGCATCTGGTCATGTCCAATATGGTTCTCCTTCTTCTTTCTGCTATTCCATTACATTGAGGAGTATAAGGAGCAGTTATCTCATGATCAATACCATGTTCTGCAAAAAAAGCTTCAAATATCTTGGATGTGTATTCACCACCTCCATCTGTTCGCAGAACTTTAATTTTCTTTTCACCTTGGTTTTCGACAAGTATCTTGAATATCTTAAAGATTTCAAATACTTCTTCAATTTGTTTGATCACATAAATCCAGAGCTTTCGACTGTACTTGTCGACAAATGAGACGAAATACATATTTCCACCAATGGTATGCTCTTCAAAAGAACCACATACATCTGAATGTACAACTTTGAGTGTGAAGGATGATCTTATTGGCGTAGTCAAAACAAAAGACTTCCTGGACTGATTTCCGACTAGACAACCTTCATAGAGTTTGTCGGGCATCTCAAGACTTAGTATACCAATTGCCATATCTTAAGTGATCAGTTAATGTAGCGGCCTAAAGTTCAGATGGCGAAACCTCAGATGCCACGACCAACTATTCTTGCGGTCGACAACTGTTTTCAGACGTTGTACCTCAGCCGAATTGATCATGGTCTTAAATTTTATATTCTTCGATAGAGGAGATTTCAAGACCAAGTTATTCTGGATGTCAAAAAGTTCTATGGCTCCATCTTTCATAACCACTGATAACCCCTTTTTGACCAGTTGTCCAACACTTAACATATTGGAATTTATTCCAGGGACATATAGTACATCTTTGATCAAGGTTTTTGCTCAATTACTCCTTTGAATAACTATTTTGTCAGTGTCTTCTGCTTGCAACAAGCTATTATCAACAAGTTTGACCTTGCGCTTCTTCGAATCGTCAAAATCTACTAACCAAACTTTTCGACCAGTCATGTGATTTAAGCAACCTGAGTCGAGGAACCAAATCTTGGATTCGACATGGCCATCTGTAACTGCAACCATAACCATTATATCATCAGAATCACTGAATCTTGACATGCAAGGTTTGCTCCTTCATCCTTGTCTTTTGTCAAACCCTTGTATTTCCATTACCAACAAAGTTTGGCCAAGTGATTGTTGGAGCTAGAATAGCAGCAAGCAAAAATAATGTAAGTAACCCAGTTTTGTCATATCCACAGGGATCAGTGCGAGGCAAAGAATGTCGTTCGACAGTATCTACGTTTCTAAGCTTATGGTTCAAAAGGTTTGGTTTAAAACGGAACCAAAAGCAAATGCAGAAAATGTAAAGACAGAAAATATAAAATAAAGACTGAATTATAAATGGAGCCTTATTGGATTGGATCTCATCAATTGATAACATATGCATTCTTTCGACCAATTTAGACATAAATCAAGTGTTCGCCTAATATCATCACATATCACTCACAACATACATATCCTCTCGGTCCCCGCATGTGGTGAGTGATTTTGTACCGATCAATAATTGCTCTCGCACATTACCAATCAATACAAAGCATTTAAAGCCTACATGATTGTTAAGCCTAAATCCATTTCTGGCATCTAGATCCAACATATATTACTATAACATCAATATCACACAAATGAGTAATTCATATACAAAGCCAATGATAAAAATACGTACACACGTTTAACCCTTTTTTACATGCATTCAACTAATTTTCCAAATAAATGTGAACATCATTCTTCATCGCTATTCTCACGCACCCTCACGATAACGTTTGTCAAGCACTATCACGGTCTCTTATTGCATTAATTATTAGAAGCTATTCAAACTAACAATCAACACAATGTTAAAAAGCTGAGATGCAAATGAATATCAAATCACAAGCCCATGTCAAAAGCTTGCTCAATAATAGAGGAAAATCTTAGACCACGAATTTGAAATAGGTTTTGTCAGGACCAACGAATAAGCAATCAAAGACAACCAACAATAGAGAATCAAAACTAGTTCACAATCATAGATTAGAAGAAATACATAAGGTATCAAGAGATTACATCTAAACCCAACAAGAGATTGAAGATCCTACCTTGTCTCCCTTGAAAATGAAGAGATGTAAAGTTTCTCTGCTGAAAAATATCTATATATTACAAGTTATATTCAATATATTCTAAAAATGCTGAAAAGTTACATATATAGTACAATAAGGATTTACCCAGTTTGCAAAGCGAAGGTTTTATTCGCACAACGAATGTCAAAAATAGGCACCTGAGGTGCCTCTGAAAGTTAAACCACCACAGAATTCCTTCATGAGTTCGCAATGCGAAGGATCATTCGGAAAATGAACACTCGCTTTCAAGTTCCCAAAGCAAACTTTAGTTCCTTTTTCCTCTGTCATAATTCTGGGACCATTCGTTGGGACTTTGCTAGCCTTCGCAAAGCGAACCTTCGCTACCTAGTTTGCAAAGCGAACTTCTTGAAGTTTTCCCCTGTTCTTTGGCAGCTTGTTTCATTTCTTGTGTCTTACAACTTTGATCAATTAGTGCCTTTTTCTGCACAATAACACACATATTACAAGCACCAAAGGTATATTCTCAATGTTAGAAGAACAACAACAATCATGAGTAAAACTAATGAAAACATGAGAATTGAGTGGAAAAAGTGCAAAGAAAGATAGTTCATTTTTAGGTAAAATCTGCACCTAACAACTCTCCCCAACTAAATTTTGCTTGTCCTCAAGCAAAGTATGCCCCTCATTGAAAATAAGAGGATTTGCTCAAGCATAAGATTCAACCAAAGTCAAGCATGAAAATGTGCACAAGCAACATTCACCACTCAATAGAATCGAACAATGACAGAGAATTAAGTTCTTAAACAAATATCATAATGTTTCAAACAATAACTACATTTTCATACTTGAATCACTCTAACACTCCTCTTCAAAATAAGAATGAAGAATTTGACGTGTTTGCAATAGCGGGGAAATTTCACTCACTTGACAAACAATGCAAATAGCAATCAATTCATACAACATCTAACAATCAAAAATGAAAACATGGAAGCAAAAAGATCACTAAGGGCTTTAAAGGTTGTAGCTTGGTCGGGTTCACAGCAAAAGGACATTTCTAAAGGCCATTAAATCGAAGTTGTCGGTGCAAAAAGAAACATGCACTATAAATGGTATTTAGACATCACGACTTCATTCACCATTTTCCTACCTTTACCACAAACCTTCTCAAACTTCCTTATGCACAATTATTTCATTCTCTATTTTTCTTATTCAAACAAGTATTCTTTTTCTTTTGTTTTTCAAATTCGTATTCACACTTTTTCTTTTCATGCTTATTTGAAATTTTTCAAAATTTTTAGCACTCTACCATTCTTCTTTTTCATTCTCCCCAACATGAATTCAACCAAACCTCAAGTGAATGGTCCTTTCTTTTTACGGCCAGGAAATCAAATTAAAACAATGATCAAAGGTTCAAGAAGAAATTTTTAGAACCTCACAAAATTCAATGATGAACCAAACTTTCAAATTATGTACATAAACCAAGTTCATCACTAAAATGAGATCTAAACTGTTTAGGCTCAAAGGGGTTAACGAATTCTCTCTACTCACGGGTAAGATACTTTTGGATACGGTTGTGCTTAATATAAACAAATGCCTTGATCATTTCTAATGCTTCCACAAAATCACAATAATCAAAAGATAAAGCATGAATCAAACGAATTAAACAAAGTTATCAGTCATCCTAGCATATAGTAAACAATGGAGGTTTCTCACAATTTGAGGCTTTTGGACCTAAATGAAACAAGCATTCAAACAAATTGCGAAATGAAACAAGAATACACATTTGTACAAAGCATCAAATTCTTAAATCAATCCAACATTCTATAAAAAGGTACAATTTACCATGCATACTTTCAACGCTCAACATCCATCCATACTCGGTCGAAGCTTCATTGAATGCTTTTATACAAATAGCAACCAATCTAGAAGTTCTCATCATTCCTGATCACACTAAAGAAAACATAAAAGAAAACAAATACATACAATATAAACAAATGTACAAAGCTAAAAAATATAGAAACTATCGCGATGCGATTCAATATCTAAACATCAGTCCCCGGCAACGACGCCATTTTGTTGGAGCTAGAATAGAAGCAAGAAAAAATAATGTAAGTAACCCAGTTTTGTCGTATCCACGGGGATCAGTGCGAGGGAAAGAATGTCGTTCGACGGTATCTACATTTCTAAGCTTATGGTTCAAAAGTTTTGGTTTAAAACGGAACCAAAAGCAAATGCAGAAAATGTAAAGACGGAAAATATAAAATAAAGACTGAATTATAAACGGAGCCTTGTTGGATTGGATCTCATCAATTGATAACACATGCATTCTTCTGAACAATTTATACATAAATCAAGCGTTCGCCTAATATCATCACGTATCACTCACAACATACATATCCTCTCGGTCCCGGCATGTTGTGAGTGATTTTGTACCGATCAATAATTGCTCTCGCAGATTACCAATCAATACGAAGCATTTAAAGCCTACATGAATGTTAAGCCTAAATCCATTTCTGGCATCTAGATCAAACAGATATTACTATAACATCAATATCACACAAATAAGTAATTCATATACAAAGCCAATGATCAAAATACGTACACACGTTTAACCCTTTTTTACATGCATGTAACAAATTTGCAAAATGAATGTGAACATCGTTCTTCATCGCTATTCTCACGCACCCTCACGATAACGTTTGTCAAGCACTATCGCGGTCTCTTATTGCATTAATTACTAGAAACTATTCGAATTAACAATCAACACAATGCTAAAAAGCTGAGATGCAAATGAATATCAAATCACAAACCCATGTCAAAAGCTTGCTCAATGATAGAGGAAAATCTAAGACCACGGATTTTAAATAGGTTTTGTCAAGACCAACAAATAAGCAATCAAAGACAACGAATAATAGAGAATCAAAACTAGTTCACAAACATAGATTAGAAGAAATACATAAGGTATCAAGAGATTACATCCAAACCCAACAAGAGATTGAAGATCCTACCTTGTCTCCCTTGAAAATGAAGAGATGTAAAGTTTCTCTGCTGAAAAATATCTATCTATTACAATTTATATTCATTATATTCTAAAAATGCTGAAAAGTTACTTATATAGTACAATTAGGATTTGCTCAGTTCGCAAAGCGAACGTTTTATTCGCACAACGAATGTCAAAAATAGGCACCTGAGGTGCCTCTGAAAGTTAAACCGCCACAGAATTTCTTCATGAGTTTGCAATGCGAAGGATCATTCGCAAAGCGAACACTCGCTTTCAAGTTCGCAAAGCGAACTTTAGTGTCGTTTTCCTCTGCTATAATTTTAGGAACATTCGCTGGGACTTCGCCATCCTTCGCAAAGCGAAACTTCGCTACCTAGTTCGCAAAGCAACCTTCTTAAAGTTTTCCCCTTATCTTTGACAACTTGTATTATTTCTTGTGTCTTACAACTTTGATCAATTAGTGCCTTTTTCTGCATAATAACACACATATTACAAGCACCAAAGGTATATTCTCAATGTTAGAAGAACAACAACAATCATGAGTAAAACTAATGAAAACATGAGAATTGAGTGGAAAAAGTGCAAAGAAAGATAGTTCATTTTTTGGTAAAATCTGCACCTAACAGTGACCCCACTTTTCACAGTTACAACACCGCACATCTTTTTTCTCTACTTAGTCTTTCTGATAGGAATTTCCTTCTCCTCTTCAAGGATTCAGATGTTCTATCATCGATCTTATTCTTGTGAGGATTCGACCAAGACTTCTTTCCATGAGTCTTGTCGATTTTACCTTTGAACTTGTTGGAACCACCATTCTTCTTCCACTATTTAGCCTGTAGGGCTTTTATCGAGTCTTGAACTCCTTTCCTTTCGACAATCCTAATCTCATGCATTTCTAACGAACCAACCAAATCTTCCAATTTTAGGGTTTCAAGATTGTTGGATTCTTGAATAGTTACAATAACGTGATCAAAGTGAAAGTTCAACGTATGCATTACCTTCTCAACTATCATCTTATTAGTTAGGGTTTCACCACAACCTTTCATGAGATGGACGAGTTTTTTGCACCTTTGACACATAGCCTGCAATCTTTTCAACTTCTCCCATTGACAACAATTCATATTGTCGTCGCAAAGTTTGCAACTTGACAACCTTAACTTTCTCGCCTCTTTCATAGTACTTGACAATAATATCCCACGCCTCCTTCGCTGATTCCGCATGAGCAATTTTGTCAAAATTAGCCGCATCAACCGCCGATTGGATGTAGAACGCCGCCTTGCAATCCTTCTTCTTGGCCTCCTTGTGAGCGGTTCTATGTGCGTCTGTTGCATCTTCACCAAGTACAAGAATGTCATTAGTAACCACTTCTAAGGTTTCATGAAAATCAAATAATGATCGCATTTGTTTTCTCCATTGCAGCCAATTCTTGCCGTCAAGAGTTGGAAGGGAGTTTGATAAATTTCTGTTACCATTCATCTTTGCAGCGATTGATCAACAATAACCCACAATCCTAAAAACCCGATCTATGACGTGTGATTCTTGAAAACGCGATCACGAGCTCTAGATACCAATTTGTTAGTGCATTAGACACTTTTAGTGAGGAGAGAAAGAGAGAGAATAAAGAAACATGGATTGATATTATTGAATATATTAAATTGAATTACTAAGTGTCTATTTATACACTTAAGTGACTTCACTAAAATAAAAAACTAAATAACAAACCTTAAACCCTAATTCGCTTTGGACTTGAATCACATCAGACAACTTGAATTATATCTAATATCTCAACATAGCCAACATAACTTAATTAATTACGCTGAGAAAGGACATACATTTCAAGTATTATTTTAATTATTTGAAAATATATTAGTTTATTAATCATGTCAAATTGGATGTACATTACTTTAATAATTTCATTATAGTAAAACAATCTAAGTATTATTTATAATAAATTTTGTTTTTTGAAAAATAAAAAATAAATGTTAATAAATGGAGGCAGACAATATAACTAATCTTACATTATTATTTATTCTTCATAGATAGTCCGTAAATTATTATCTTTTTATTTTTAATTTTTTATTTAGTTATTGAATCAAAAGATGGATCATCAGAAAAACGCATAGAATCAAGAATCGTGTAGCAATTTTGATATAAATGAAATTTATCAAAAATTTGAAGGGGATGATGAGTTATATTCAGATTATTAAGATATTATGAGGTCCTTGTTACCTGAAACTGATGTGCCCGATTCATTATTAATCATTGGTAAATTTGTTCCAGTGATGTTTAAACCGATTGATCCATTAAATAGGATGCAAATTGATCAAACAAAATCTCTTAATAAAGCAAACCGCAGAGTTAAAGATTGTTATATTTCAAATCGAAAATGTAACAGAAACGACGTTGACCCTTTTTAACATGAGAAATTTCCATCTTCGGCTATCAGTCTAACTCTGCCCTGTACTGTTGTAAATAAAAAAAAGTTCTCTACTAAACTTTCAAGTCCTACACATTTTACAAGAGTCTATCGACCAGGTGCGTGTTCTTCATCGCTTGATTAAAATATTAAAATTAAATTCTATGAATATTGTTGTAAAATACTATCCTTAAATTTAAATGCTATAAAATTAAATTCATTGAATGAGAAATACTATCCTTAAGTGTTAATTTTCACCACACTTAATCTCTATAGAGTTGTGAAACTTTCTGATGAAGTAGAGTTCTAAAACTTTATTTGTTTCATAGATTTTATTGTTTCTCCTAAATTCATAAAGGATGAAACAACATGGTTAAAGAATTTTGACATAAATAAAACGCATCTTAAATTTAAAATGGAAAGTGATTTACTTTTAATAATGTGATATTGAAATACAATTTTCAACAATAATTTATGAGTCAAGTCACTAGTAAAATTCGAGCTCGTCAATTATTATATTACAACATTTAGGCTTGTTTGGGGCATAAAATAAGTGATAGAATATAATACAATTGAGTGTTAGATAACAAAAAACTATATAATAATTTAATTCTGACATTTATTATACAATGTATCTCTATAGTGAATTCTTATTTTAAATTTTATTGGGGTAAAAAATTAGTACGATATGATAAAAAAATCAATTACCTATTTATTTCTATTAAGTATAATTTAAAATACAAAAAAAAAATATAATATAATATAATTTACTTTTATTAAATAAATAAATAAATTTAATGATAAATAACTAGTGTATTATAATTAGAATATTAAAAAAATTAAAATATATTAAAAATGAAAAAAAAATATAAATTAATTTAAAATTTTATAAATTACATATAATTTTCTATCAATGGTTAAAATTTGTTTTAAATATAATATATATATATATATATATATATATATATATATATATATATATATATATATATATATTTAACTAATCTTCCATTATTATTTTTTCTTCATGGATAGTCCACTAATTATTATCTTTTTATTTTTAATTTTCAATTTAGTTATTGAATCAAAAGATGGATCTTCAGAAAAAAAACATGGAATCATGAACCGCGTAACAATTTTGATATACAAGAAATTTCTCAAGAATTTGAAAGGGATGATGAGTTATATTCAGATTATTCAGATATTATGTGTTCATATTCTCACTTGAAACGCATGTTCCATATCCATTAGTAGGCATTAGAAAATTTGATCCAATGGTGCTTAAACCATTTGATCACACAAAATATCTTAATGAAAAAAAATTTAGAGGTAAAGATAATGGAATCTGCATAGATATTTTTTTACCTAAGAAATTTCCATATTCAATCAGTATAGCTTCACCTTGCGATGAAAAACAAAAAGATTATTTACTGAAATTTTAGATCCTAAAGAGTATGCAAGAGTCTCTCAACCAGGTGTGTGTTCATCATCTGTTATTTAAAATTATAAATTTCAAATTTATTAATATTGTGCAACAACCAACTAAAAATTTGCAGGTTCATTTATTCAAAACACATAGCAACATATATTGTCCAACAGCACAAGAAGTTCTAAATCGCATCCATCTAAAGTTGCTAGGCACATGCAGGTAATATAGTTTAGAAATTATTTAATTTTATAAGGCTTGTTTTATTCCAGAAAACACGCAAATCGTATGGGAATAAATTAAGGAAATACATATGTAAATAATATGTTATGTATGTATTGATATAAATTATGTTTCCGGATGGTAATTGATTTGGTTAGGATTTGCTCATTCGAAATTCAATTACTATGACAGTTGGTAAATTTTGTGAAGTTAGAGGATATTGACATTTTAGAAGGCTTCTAAATCTTATCTTAATTTGTTGGTTATATAATTTTTAGATTTCATTTCTCATTAAACAAACTTTAAAATACTATTTTTGGTTTATTTTAATTGATGGATTTATTTGCTATTAAATTTAAACATTGTTGGAATCTAAGTAAATTATTAGAATTTTTTTTAACATAACTTAGTTTTTCAAAAAAAATTCCCAAAAAATCACACATTTCGGCATATTTACCAAAATGACTATGTTTGGAAATGCAGTATAAGGGTGGCGCCATATGGCATGACGCCTCAATTAAAAGGAAAAAGACAAACCATATGGCGCCTCAGGTCAAATGGGTGTGCTGTAAAAAATTTTTATGCTGGACTGGGGAGGCGCCATCTGGGATGGCGCCTCAGTTCAATTGATTTTATTTTTTAATATTTTGTTTAATTTGTGAAATGAAAAAAGTATTGGAATAGTCCTTATTAAAAAATTAGTCACATTAGAAAGTGTAAGTCTACCGTCTTCTCTCATAGTATACAATAGTGGTACAAATTATTTGCAAAAAATGTACATTCTTTACGTGGGGGTGTGGTCTTGTCACGCAGATCACATCATTTCTTTACTTTTTCTTCCTATGACTAATAATACCAATAAAAATAATAACAATAGTGATAAAGCATTCAAAACAGTAAACCAGTATGAAGCAATTAAACTCCCAAAAAATAATGGTGCAGAGGCATGCTAAAGAATAGTGGAAGGCAAGTGTAAGCAATTAATTCCATTATCAATTTATCTGCCAGCACTACGAAATTATATAACAACAATAATTCAACATCAACACAATCAACCAAAATGTACAACAGCGATCCGTGATTATTCCGGACAATTCTACTAAAACCGATTAATTATTCTTCTACTAAAATTACTAACAATTCTACTCTGCATTAATATTATTAATATTATTCCGGTACTGTTATTATACATGTGCTGCTAGTCTATTCTTCTACTAATTAATCACTGCTACTGTTATTCAATTATTTCTACATATTCTACTCAATTGATTAGTTCGACTGCTTATTTTTCTACACAGAAATCCTCCTCTACTAATATGGTTCTGCTATACTACTACAACCTGTTTTATTTTGTTTTCTGTCCATACTCTATTGATTCTCATTGCTGCTAAATTTACTAACTTTGTATCTTAACAATCCTGCCAATTTCCAATGTCTCTGTTATTTTTATTTCTAACCTGTTGTTTACTGTGTCAGCTATTACTACCTCCTGCTACTTACTTCCATTTTATTCTACTGCTATATGTATATTTAATCCAACTCATAATTAATATATTGCTTATACACTAACTGTTATTCTTATTATAGTTATTCTATAATTATTATAACAGTCATTATTATAAATAATATTATTTTATTCCTATAATACTTTAAGCTATGCAATGCTAAATACATATATATATGTATCAACACTATGGTTTTCTGCTACTTATACTGATGTTCAACTTAATTATGTTTCTCACGAATTCATCGCAACCCAACTATTAATTATTTATAGTGGTTCTAATTCATTAATTAAGCCTCTGGTAATTATTTACTCATTTCAATTATGGCTCTGTACTAAACTAAAGTATATCAGTAATCACGCCAGGCTACACAGACCAAAAGACCGCGAAACAGAATCTCCAAACTTCCTCACAGCCCAGAATTTGCCCGCGTGACGTTCGTCACGAGAGTGTGACGGTCGTGATGTTGTTTGTGGGTGTGACGGTCGTCATGCCCTTATTACGGTCGTCATGCATACCAATTCTGCGTACGCACCAGGCTTCGTTCGTCACATGCTTGTTTCTTTCCAGTTTTCTTAATTCTACTGATTCTTCCTTCGACTCAGTTCTAGATCAAGCCCCGACCATCACGGTGTAACAGCAACGTAGGAATTATATACGAACAGCACAATTAAATTTTATACGACCAATTTAATAACATCAACCAAGTTCGAAAATCAAGCATAACAATCAAACATGGACAGAAGCAATTTTACACAAATCCAATCCTACATACTATTTATCGTAAACCCAATTATAGAGTCAGAACCCCACCCTTACCTTGGATTGAAGGTCGCTCTATTTTTTTGATTGGATTCTCGCTCTTGCCGTTTCTACGTGTTCTCCATCAACCCTTGTGCCTCTTCTCTCCAACTTCTCTTTTTCTTTCTCAACTTGTTTGTACGTGAAAATTGCTCTGTTTTTGGTTAACCTCTCACTAAATTCACACCTACTTATTGTTCCTTCTTTTTCTCTCCCACTGCTGACCCATTAGTCCTTTATTTTCTCACCCTAACAATTTGACTAATACGTAGTCTTCCTTATTTTTCTCCCTTCCACCCAATTCATAATAATATTGGGAATAATAATAATAACAATAATAATTACTATAATAATTTCCATCAGGCCTCAATTCTACACCCCTACTCTTACTACTAGCCACTTAAATAAGCCCGTGAATCTTTTATAATCTTAATATAATAACAACATATTGTTTCTACAAATTAAATCAACTTAATCAAATTAATTCGGCTAAAACCAACTTAGCAACTCAACACAACACAATTCCGATAATCAACACAAATCAACACCAAATATACAAATATATTTAATTAAATAATTAATTAAATAAACAGGGCGTTACACAGGGTCGGGCCTAATGCAGAGTGTAGGCATGCAGAGACATGCTAAGGAATAGTGGAAGGCAAGTGAAATGTTAAACTATTCTGAAGCAATTAAACTACCAAGAGACGTAAGTTATATCAACTATACGCCTATTAATACTCATGAAAGATACAACTTATCATCACATAATTGCAACAACTAAAGTTTGTAAACAATTTCTTCTAAACTTTAAATTTTGTAAACCATTTCTTCCAAACACAATTTAGTTATGGCTCAAAGACCACAATACCTGATAAGTGCACATCTCAATGGTGAGATATTTGAATGTCCAAACACGGGTTTCAATTTTAGGGATACAGAAGTTACTAGGTTTTTAATTGATAGAAGAATAAATTTTTATCATTTGAAAGCCTGGTTAGAAAAGAAATTGCAGTGCGGTCCAGTTGGGAAAATTGTATACAAAAACCCCATCTTTTTTTACGGGCATGACCACTATAAATTTTTTCAGATGAAGATTCGGGACGACGATGATGTGCGTGACATGTTTCTGAGTCATGAGCATTCCGGTTTCAATGACGTTGAGTTATATATTACATTACAACATCAACCATTGTCGCAACAACTAGAAGTTTCGCCGACTCTATACAAGATCTATTGCCGTAACGAGGCGTGCCCGTTTAGATTAGCAGCATCTTTTCAAAAGTGAAGTGATTCCTGGAAGATAGGGTCAATGGGTCCGGAGCACACTTGCATCATCACGAATCCAAGTCAGGATCATCGCAAGCTCAGCTCTCAGTTGATCTGCAACAAAATTCTATCAGTCATTAGCGACAATCCTTCTGTGAAAGTGAGTACAATAATAGCTCATATCCTTCTGTGGCATAATGATTTGATGTGAAGAAATAAAAAGGGTCTCCCTAACAGCACCCGGATTCACACGGAGATGGATGCAGCAGACAAAATGGTGAGGTTGTGTGGTTTGTGCCGCCAGCCAGGCCACAATCGTACCAAGTGTCCAAGTGTGGGCCCTAGCACAGCATCATAGTTTCAACTGTAAATTTGTCTATTTATAACAACAACAAATTTTATTTCATTGATGGCATACTTAACTAATTACAACGACATAACATAACATAACATTACATAACTTAATAGCTAAATATCAACAACTCATATAATCAGCTTATCTAGGAAATTACAACCATCAACTTAATTTCCTGTTCTAACATCATCATCATGAGGACGCCAGCATCATTTTCCACTTTCCTCCAAGACCGGGTGACTCCGTTTAGACCAGACTTCTCAACCAGCCTCTCAATCTTCCTGATATTTTCACCTGTCGTAAATTCATCTGCTAGCCAGCGGTGAAGTTCCCTATGCAAATACTCCAACGTCTGCATGTTCCAGAGTAGTATCTTCATCGGAGGCTTGACAGCTGAGTATACAACTAGGGCATCTCTTTTCATCAGTGGAAATTCTGGCAACGGTTCCTCCGGTGCTGATGATGATGACGACGGATGACGATTTAACCACTCAGACATGGTGTTGAGAAGGGGAGAGTTTGGGATATTGGTGAGGGAAGAGAGGAAATTAGGGTTTTGGTGACAAGTGTTGTGCAATAACAAGTGAGGGTGAACCCTTATTTACAGGAACATGATACCCTATTAAATAATATAATTAATTATATTAAAAAATAAAATTTTTATCGTTAAAATAAAAAACCCACTTACACTGAGGCGTCATCCCATATGGCACCTCCCCTGAAAATTAGGGCACCCCAGTTATACTGAGGCGCCATCCCACATGGCGTGTAGGAATTTTTTGAAATTGTTTTGCCTGAGTCGCCATCCCATATGGCGCCTCAGGTCTTTCTGTTTTCCAAAACTAGGCCACTTTGGTAAATCTTCTGAAACGTGTGTTTTTTTGGTATTTTTTTAAAAGGTAAGTTATGTTAAAAAAAATTCAAATTAGTATGTTTGACATTATTTTATTATTTAGTATTATAGTCTTCTATGATTCATTATTACAAGATGAATCTTATCGATAAGGGTTATGACATATATGCGTTGGAGATTTTTTTTTTGATAAGCAAGAATCAATAAAAAGAGATTAAGGAAATATCAAACCAAAGTACAGGAAATACATCCGAAAAGTCGGGATACACCCTAAAACAACCCCAACAAAACAACCTTACTACAAAAAATTAAAAGGGAAATTTGGTCCAATCATAAAGGCTACAACTCCGCCTTTTACGATTACTAAAAACCAAACAATTCCAGGAAGAAGCTACTATAGCGTTAAAAATGGATTCGAAATTACAAACTTCGTCCTTAAGCAAGATATTATTCCTAAACCTCTAGATATTCCAACATGAAACAAACCAGATGGAATTAATAGATTCCTCCTTACTTCTACCTTTTAGCCGCTGTAACCAGGCTAAAGCGTGAGAACAACAGTCCGACTCCGTGATCCGATCTATGCCCACTCAAACACACACCAAATTCCACACCGAAACAAATTTAGGACAATTAAAAAAAAGGTGAGGGGAGTCCTCATTTGTCCTAAAGAAAAACATACAAACCTTTTCGTGAGGATTGTCGTTAACACCTCTCGCTACCAAATTCAGACGGGTTGGCAGCCTATCAATTACTAACCTCCAAACAAAAACTTTGACTTTCATAGGAATATCCGTCTTCCAAATAATTTTCGTTACCTGTATAGAATTATCGTCTTCCGAAACCAAGGCTCCACAAGAGGAAATACTATCATAAAATGACTTTACAGAAAAACCATTAATTAAATCTAAACTCCAATGCCATTAATCTTGATCATTGAAAGACAATTTGACAGGCTCTAAAGCATCTAACAACTCAACCAGATCGATGTTCATCTGCTAAGAGCTATTAGGAAAAAAGTCCAAAAAGTTCCAAACCCACCTCTCTTCGACCCACTCGCCCATGTCTGAAACAGCGCAAGATTTATTACTGCAAATCTGGAACAGGTTTAGATATGTATGCTTTAAAAACCTACCAGCAAACCACAAAGAATGCCAAAATAGAACCCCTTTTCCATTGTCAACAACAGCAGTGATGAAGTTATAGAAAGATACCTGAGGTACAGAGTTAGAGACTGACAGAACATCCTTCAACCATGTAGAATCAGAATGCATATTCCCAACCACGTTAAATAACTGAACTTTACGGCTCAAGTTACCATACCTGCTAGAGAGAATAGGACGCCAAATTTCATTACCTCCGTTGTTGAACTTCCACAGCCATTTGGACAGAAGAGCTTTGTTGAAGAGACCAACATGTTTGATACCAAGTCCACCACAACTTTTCGGTTTACAAACCGACTTCCAACTAACCCAAGAAATAAAACCTCTACTTGAGTTACCCGCCCACAAGAAACGCCTTTGAATTACGATGATGTCCTTAATGACCTTTTTAGGAACCTTAAAGAAGGATATATGGTGGATCGGAAGATTCACTAGCACAGTATTATTTAGGGTGGCACGCCCTCCAATCGATAAATTACGACCTATCCAATTGGATAACCTAGCCCTCATACATTCCACAACCGGCCGCCAAAAAGAGATCCTCTGATGATTACCTCCACCTCCAAGTCCAAGGAATTTAAAAGGCAGAGAGCCCGATTTGAAATGAAGGAAATTCTCTGCAGCAATCAAGAAATCGGGGTCTATTCCAATACCATAAAGACAGCTCTTTGAATAATTAATCTTTAGGCCAAACGCAACTTCGAACCCACGCAAAATAGCCTTGAAAGCCCAAATGTTCGAAACCGAACCATCACCAAACAGGAGGGTATCATCCGCAAACTGAAGGATATTTACCGAATCGGCGTTACTGAATTTAAAATCAACCAGGATATTGAGAGATGAAGCTCTTCTCACTAAGCAAGCCAGACCCTCTGAAACAATCGCAAACAAGAAAGGAGATAGAGTATCTCCTTGCTTTAATCCTCTCGTCGCCTTGAAATCTTTAGAGGGACTAGCATTAATTAAAACCGAAAGGTAACAATTGAACATTGAACCACGGATCCACTTCAACCAATAGTTACCAAATCCCATGTTAATCAACATTTATTCCAAAAAGTTACAATCCACACAGTCATAGTCTTGGGCAAAGTCTGTAATACCCCGTATTATTTAAATGCTTAATTGGATGTCAGATGAGATCAGATGAGCTTTTGTGCGCTCTATCTTTAGTAAATTGGATTAATGGAATCCTATAAGTACTTTAAGTATTATCAATTGGGATCAATAGAGCAACTGATGAACTCTGAAGAGATCAATAATTTTAATTCAAGAAAGGGTTTTAAAGTAACTCTAATAATTGATCAATTGGGTTGAGACGATAAAATATCAATTGGAGATATTTTACTCTATTGGATTATATTGTATAATAAGCATTATATATATATATATATATATATATATATATATATATATATATATATATATATTTGTTAAGAAATTAAAAAGAAAGAAAAGATAGTAAAAAGAAGAAGAAAGAAGAAAAGGAAAGGAAGAGAAGAAGAGAGAAAGTGGCGGAAGATGAAGAAGAAGCTCATGGATCATCAACATCTTCTTCAAACTCCTCTTCGATTATCAGGTGGGTTCTAGTTAGATGCTTTAAGTTGTAGAAATAGTATGTTTAGAACTTAGGTTAGATTTGAGAGAAAATGATTAACGGATAAATCAATGAAATCTAACGGATAGAATGCGGAATAGTTCGTGTAGAATAGTCGGGAAATGATAGGATTTAGTCGGGAATGCTTGTGGGTATGATCGGGGGGTTTAAGGATGAGTTTGGAGGGATTTTGTGCCATAAAATTCTGGTTTTTCTGCTGTTTCGCGATGGTTAATCGATTAACCAAATGCGTTAATCGATTAACAGTGTAAGTTTTCAGAAAAATATTATTTTCAAAAACCCATAACTTTGAAACCGTAAGTCCGTTTTGGTCCCCGTTCGAAGCGTTGGGAAGCTAATTTTATTCTCTTTATGATAGTGGAATATAAACATATGTTTATGCCTTGGATTGATAAGAACAATATGGAAATGTAATGTATGTAGTTTGGTTTCCACCGAAACTCAAGAATCGGGAATCCGATTGATACGAGTCCAAAGCCTTTGGAAGGATGATCCAATAAGGCAGTGAATGGTATGAGAGACCATGATATAACCAAGGATGCTTGGTAGAGGATAGTAGTGGCTTGTATTTCTTAAAAATGTGTGTGAACTACTATGTGGATTATGTTTGATATGCATGCTATTATGTGTGTTCCGTGATTGATATGGTTATATGCCAATGATGTGTTTTGCCTATCCTATTGTTTGTTGTAAAACACGATCGAGAGAGTATGCATGTTAAAATATGGAATAAGTAGAGTGAGGAAGCTTTACTGGATTAGAATGACTTAGAGAATCATGCGACATCGCTTACACCGATACTTGAAGAGTATCCGTGGTAAGTGGTTGTCAGTGGGGGATCGTTTTCCTCCGGTTTGTGTGTGTACCTTAATAAATACCGTGACCCGTGTTTAATCCTCTGGTGTGGGATGGCCGGGGAAAGTATTTATTAGGTTTGTGTTCCTTAATAAATATTAGTGACCCGTGTTTAACCTCTTTTAGTGGGGTGGTCGGGGAAAGTATTTATTAAGTAGGTACCGTGACCCGTGTTTAATCTCTTTGAGAGGGATGGCCGGGGAAAGTACATTTGTAAGTGACCGTGACCCGTGTTTAACCTCTTTTAGTGGTGTGGCCGGGGAAAGTTACGAGGTGTTGGTTAGTTTTAGTGACCCGTGTTTAATTCCTTCGAGGAGGGGATGGCCGGGGAAAGTACCAATCGTAGATAACCGTGACCCGTGTTTAACCTCTTTGAGAGGGGTGGCCGGGGAAAGTTATCTACGTTAAGGATCCGTGACCCGTGTTTAACCTCTTGAGCGGGGTGGCCGGGGAAAGATACCTTGACGGAGTTTTGTTTTGTGTTTTACGCGGTTGTTTCTCTAAGTCAGAAATATGAACTCAAGGTCCTTTTCCCTTTTTACCCGTGGACTTGAGTTAGGATTGATAGAACCTTGTAAAGCCGAGAGGACTTATAAGATAGGGAACTCACTGAGATTTGATGTATGTCACCCCACTATAGTTTCTATATTTCAGGTTCGGATTGCAGGTTGATTTAAAAGTGGAGCTATACTTGGATGTTTCAAGAGAAGCTTAGTATTAGTTTTTCCGCTGTGTATTTTTTGTTCTTGTACAATGAGGAATATTGTATAATGTTCTTAGTTTTATTATTTTTGGCTAATTTCCATAGCTTGTACCATAGGTTGTATTATGTTTTAGAATGGTCAAGTATGTGAATTATGCCATTAGGCACTTATGATGGTGTCAGTACCAAATAAAATGCTTGTATTGTATTATTCTAGGTATATAATATACAGGGCATTACAGTTGGTATCAGAGCAGGTCGTGTCCTCGACCTAGCCTTGAAACATCTTAAGTAAATCTATTCTTGCCTCTTAAGTGTGTCTTGCCAGCATGAAACATAATATCATACTATCTAGTGTTGGGCCTGCTCAACCTAATGCTATGTATGTGATAGGTAGAATCATGGTTGAGCGACCACGAGGATTCCGAAGTGTTGTCGGAACTTGTGTTGTGAGGGTAGACTCAAGCCAAGAGTTAGTAGTTTGGAGTTTTGTTCAGCTCATTTGAGGTTTTAGTAGAAGTTGTGCTTTGGGTAACATGGAATTAAAGAGTGGTGTGTTATTAATCAATACTTTGGAATTGATGGAGTTTGAAGGTTAAGGATCCCTATCGGACGATTGGTTAAGTTATCAAGGAATATGTAAAATCGCTAGTAGAGCTGGATTGACCACTAATCGGGATAAGGATTTCAAGTAATCTCATTCCGTGAAAAAGAAAATTGGTTTTGTGGAACGCGTGGCGTAAGGTCCGGAAGTGAGATAAGTGTTGGTGCTTTAGTTCTAAGGCTGTTATGGTATCTTAAATGGACGAGAGTACCTTAAGGAATGTGTTCGAGACAATATCTTCCGACTGGTTAAAGTTGAGAGTTAAGGGCGTTCGGCTTTTATGGGAACTTAAAGTAGTAGAGAAGTGTGTGAAGGAACACAAGGATGTGTTTACATGCTTCAAGAAAAACAAGTGTGAGCCGAAAGAAGGGTAAGACATGAGTTGTGTATCTTCGGTTAGGAAGGGAGATCAGGTTCAGGAGAATACATCAGGATTTCTGTTTTTGGTAAGAGACCAATTTGGAATTTGGGATTTGGTAACTTACCCAAGGAAGGGTATAAGGTATTGTGTTGGAGAAAGTTTGGACTTCATTTAGTAATAGAAAGTGTAGTGATATGGACCAAAATCAGTTTGTATTAAGAGACAGAGTAAGCATCTTGGAATTTGAGGGAATTTTGGTAAGATGGTTTTATATTTGGACAAAGGTGCAATGGAGCTTTTGAGTAGTTGTTGAGGCTCAAATTAAGGAAGTGTAATCAAAGATGATTCACCCATGTGAATCCTAGTAATACGAGCTAAGACGAGAAAATTTACACTTTGGTATTAAGAACAAGCGTAGTGGTAGCACCGTGGTAACAAGTGTACGTGATGGATTATAATTCTTGAGACAAGTGTGAAGGGACGTACTTGGTGGAACAGTGAATATGGGATTTTAAGAAGTAAGATTGTGGAAAAACAACGAAAAGCAATTCAGGACTTATTACGGACTAAGTATAAATCCTGGAACGATTTATACCGGAAGAGTTTTGGAAATAGTCGATGAGAATTGTCAGTTGTGGATTTTCCATTAAGCAACTTGGTGTAAGGGTGGTGTGTAATGGATAGTAAAGAGTAAGAAATCCTGGTTAACATGTGCGAAGTGATGAGAAGGTTCTCCAAGAGGATGCATTGCCCCGAGTTATTTCAAGTATAGAGGAACTTCTGTATTTGTGAATAATCGGAATATTTGGAATCTACCTTTTGTTGGACTAAGAACGTTGTTGTTTTAGTTCTCACCCCGGGATTCGAGTGAGAACAAGGTTGTGTGCTATAGGTTATGTCCATCGCTTTTGTGGTATAGTATGTTGGTTGTATGTTGGATTTTGCTTATGGACGACTCAAGGATGAGTTGTGGTTAAGACCCTAGAATGTCATCATTATTGGATTCCCGCTAGTGTCATTGTATCAACAGAGAGTGAACTGTTCCGCTGAAATTGTAGGGTGACTGCGACGGAATTTGGAATTTTCCTTGTCACTTGGTTGGTGAATGTTATATAAGTTAAGGAGCCACAAGTTGAGAATGATATTATGGGTTAGAGCAAGCTAGATTGATGGTTTGAGTTGGGATGGCTTTGAATTAAGAGGAAAACTGATTTTTTTTGTTTCTACAGCAGTGTTAATCGATTAACACAAGGGGTTAACCGATTAACACATGCAGGGATGGTGTTTTGCGCTAAATTTTGAGGAGTTAACCGATTAGCTCCGGTGGTTAATCGATTAACGTGTGGGTAAATTGTGAAATCCCTTAAGAACCAGCATCTGCGTTTTGTTACCTTATGTTGCTCCGAGTGGAGAGTTTTGTGTGAATGTAAAACGGAATTCCAAGTAAATGAATGATGTATTCGTGGTTGAAAATTTGAGCTTGTGGAAGGGTGTTACTTAGTCGATCATCTGTTTAGATGACCAAGGAATTTGACTACGAGGAAGTAATCTTATGAACTAGTTTGAGTATGAGAAAGTCTTAGGCGCATTGTTATTATTACTGTTGAGAACTTTAAGGATGAAGTCAGAGATTACACATGAAGTATTGATTTGTAAAAAAAAAAAAAATCGTTTTGGTATTTTAATTGTTGGTGTTAGTAAGGTACGAGCGATTGCTCAGAGTTTAGTGATTGTTATCTTCCGCGAGTTCATGGTATGGGATTTAGACAATGAGAGTGGATTCAGTTGAGAAACGTGGCATGTCCTTTAAGGGTGTGTGTACGTGTGAAGTGTTGTATGTGGATTGGTGAGTAGTATGGAAACTCATAATTTTGCTTTGAAGGGTTTAAGTTTTGATAAGTGGTGACTTACATAGGATTATGGTCCTATGTTGGTGTTACGTTGTTATTAGTTGAGATCTAGAATCGACAAGGAACCTTGAGTAAGTTAGAACCCCGTAAGAAGAATCGATTTGGAATGTGGTAGCCCGAACCGAAAGTTGTTAAACTATTTTGGATATGGATTCGAGTTTAGAATGGATTTGGGGTTGTGTATGTTGTGGTAGGAATAGTGTGACTCATGTACCTCTCTATAGTCTGGAGAGTGTTGGACCGATGTTATGATATTGTGTGTCGACGAGGAAATTGTTCTACCATAGGACGTCAATAAGTTTTGTACCGTTGGTTAGTAAGGACCCCAAGTGGATAAGAATGTTTCTCCGTGGACGGTTGGCTAATTGGCAGTGCTCAAGAATTCGTAGTGTTCTACTGTTAGAAGTTGAGTTGCGCAGTAGAGGGTGACAGATGAAAGAGTTCCGTCAGATTAATAAGAATTAGATGGATGGTTACTGATAAGAATAATAAAGAAATAAGGAGATCTTGTTTTAAGTGTGTTATCCTTTGGTATGACACGAAGGAAATGAAATACCGGATGTAAGGAGTACCATGTACAGCATCAGACCAGATGGAACTGGTAAAGAAGTCGTTTGACTAATTGGGGAGTGGTTTAGAACGTTGAAGGATTTACGGAGGAATAGTTGTCGGTAATTGTATGGAGTTAAGGAATCACCGAATTACCTCATGAGAATTTGATGAGTGGTTGTTACCCTGAACCAAGATAAGGTGTTATGGTTTCGTTTTGTGACTCGGTAGAGGGATGTAGAATGGTACATTCTTTCCGAAGTAAGTTGCGACCAAGTCTTTTGTATGAAACAACAGATGAATTGAGGAAACGCAAGTTGAAAGTTAACCCAATATTGGAATAAGAGTATGAATAAGAACGTGAAGTTTAATAATTCGTGAAATTAAGAATTTGGTCTGTGAAGTCCAGTTGGACTATGGATTATGTCAGAAATTCTAACGGAAGTAAAGTCGTGTGTGGAACTAAGACGATAATGCAAGTTGTGGTTATTGTTGAGCGAAGGAAATTCGGGGGCGAATTTCAATTCAAGGGGGGGAAAGTGTAATACCCCGTATTATTTAAATGCTCAATTGGATATCAGATGAGATCAGATGAGCTTTTGTGTGCTCTATCTTTAGTAAATTGGATTAATGGAATCCTATAAGTACTTTAAGTATTATCAATTGGGATCAATAGAGCAACTGATGAACTCTGAAGAGATCAATTATTTTAATTCAAGAAAGGATTTTAAAGTAACTCTAATAATTGATCAATTGGGTTGAGACGATAAAATATCAATTGGAGATATTTTACTCTATTGGATTATATTGTATAATAAGCATTATATATATATATATATATATATATATATATATATATATATATATATATATATATATATATATATATATATATATATATATATATATATATATATATTTGTTAAGAAATGAAAAAGAAAGAAAAGATAGTAAGAAGAAGAAGAAAGAAGAAAAGGAAAGGAAGAGAAGAAGAGAGAAAGTGGAGGAAAATGAAGAAGAAGCTCATGGATCATCAACATCTTCTTCAAACTCCTCTTCGATTATCAAGTTGGTTCTAGTTAGATGCTTTAAGTTCTAGAAATAGTATGTTTAGAACTTAGGTTAGATTTGAGAGAAAATGATTAACGGATAAATCAATGAAATCTAACGAATAGAATGCGGAATAGTTCGCGTAGAATAGTCGGGAAATGATAGGATTTAGTCGAGAATTCTTGTTGGTATGATCGGGGGGTTTAAGGATGAGTTTGGAGGGATTTTGTGCCATAAAATTCTGGTTTTTCTGCTGTTTCGCAATGGTTAATCGATTAACCAAATGCGTTAATCGATTAACAGTGTAAGTTTTCAAAAAAATATTATTTTCAAAAACCCATAACTTTGAAACCGTAAGTCCGTTTTGGTCCCCGTTCGAAGCGTTGGGAAGCTAATTTTATTCTCTTTATGATAGTGGAGTAGAAACATATGTTTATGCCTTGGATTGATAAGAAAAATATGGAAATGTAATGTATGTAGTTTGGTTTTCACCGAAACTCAAGAATCGGGAATCCGATTGATACAAGTCCAAAGCCTTTGGAAGGATGATCCAATAAGGCAGTGAATGGTATGAGAGACCATGATATAACCAAGGATGCTTGGTAGAGGATAGTAGTGGCTTGTATTCCTTAAAAATGTGTGTGAACTACTATGTGGATTATGTTTGATATGCATGCTATTATGTGTGTTCCGTGATTGATATGGTTATATGCAAATGATGTGTTTTGCCTATCCTATTGTTTGTTGTAAAACACGATCGAGAGAGTATGCATGTTAAAATATGGAATAAATAGAGTGAGGAAGCCTTATTGGATTAGAATGACTTAGAGAATCATGCGACATTGCTTACACCGATACTTGAAGAGTATCCGTGGTAAGTGGTTGTCAGTGGGGGATCGTTTTCCTCCAGTTTGTGTGTGTACCTTAATAAATACCGTGACCCGTGTTTAATTCTCTGGTGTGGGATGGCCGGGGAAAGTATTTATTAGGTTTGTGTTCCTTAATAAATATTAGTGACCCGTGTTTAACCTCTTTTAGTGGGGTGGCCGGGGAAAGTATTTATTAAGTAGGTACCGTGACCCGTGTTTAATCACTTTGAGAGGGATGGTCGGGGAAAGTACATTTGTAAGTGACCGTGACCCGTGTTTAACCTCTTTTAGTGGGGTGGCCGGGGAAAGTTACGAGGTGTTGGTTGGTATTAGTGACCCGTGTTTAATTCCTTCGAGGAGGGGATGGCCGGGGAAAGTACCAATCGTAGATAACTGTGACCCGTGTTTAACCTCTTTGAGAGGGGTGGCCGGGGAAAGTTACCTTGACGGAGTTTTGTTTTGTGTTTTACGCGGTTGTTTCTCTAAGTCAGAAATATGAACTCAAGGTCATTTTCCCTTTTTATCCGTGGACTTGAGTTAGGATTGATAGAACCTTGTAAAGCCGAGAGGACTTATAAGATAGGGAACTCACTGAGATTTGATGTATCTCACCCCACTATAGTTTCTATATTTCAGGTTCGGATTGCAGGTTGATTTACAAGTGGAGCTATGCTTGGATGTTTCAAGAGAAGCTCAGTATTAGTTTTTCCGCTGTGTATTTTATTGTTCTTGTACAATGAGGAATATTGTATAATGTTCTTAGTTTTATAATTTTTGGCTAATTTCCATAGCTTGTACCATAGGTTGTATTATGTTTTAGAATGGTCAAGTATGTGAATTACGCCATTAGGCACTTATGATGGTGTCAGTACCAAATAAAATGCTTGTATTGTATTATTCTAGGTATATATTATACAGGGCATTACAAAGTCCACCTTGAATAATAAGCACTTCTTCTTTTTTCATTTTGCAAACTCGATGGTTTCATTAGCCACTAGAACACCGTCCAAAAGTTGGAGACTTGGAATGAAAGTCGTTTGAGTAGGAGATATCAGCTTTCCTATCACAGAACTTAACCTTCTTGCAAGCATTTTAGAGATGATTTTAAGTACACAACTGATTAAGAAATTGGTCTAAAATCTTCGAACTTTTGTGGGCTATCCACTTTAGGCACAAGGGAAAGGAAAGACGAAACAAACGCTTTATCCAACTTTCTGGAATAGAAGAAATCAAGAACACAGTTAGCAACATCAGATCCCACTATTTCCCAACAATATTTGAGGAATTTGAAGTTAAAGCCGTCAGTTCCTGGACACTTGTTACCATACTATCAAATACGGCAGCCTTAACATCACCAAGCGTAAACTCAGACTCCAAGAACAGCTTATCTTCTGAGCTAAGGGTAGCTAAGCTATCAAAATTGTAGTGAGTATTTAATCTAATCTGAGCTTTGAATTTCTTCTCAAAGAATACCTTAGCCTCCTGATTTATTAACACAGGATCCTCCAACAAAGTACTCCTTACTTTAATAACAGAAATATTATTGGCCCTATACCTTGCTTAAAGAGAACCATGGAAATATCGCGTATTATTATCACCATCACTCACCCAGTTGCTTCTGGATTTCTGATTAAGCATAATCTCTTTATGCTTAAGACTTTTCCAAATATCTTCTTGGATCTCCAACCTCTCCTTCACATTACCATCAGCTTGACTATTATCATTATCATCCAAATTCAACTCTAACTCATTTAAATGAGTAATTCTATCATCAATTTTCAAATCAAGACATCTGAACACGTGAACATTCCACCACCTAAGATCGTTTTTTAGGACTTTAAATTTATTCCATAAGACATTACTGGGAGAACCAGACAGAGATACCGAATTCCAAGACTTTTTCACAAAATCTAAAAAGCCTTTATGCTCCAACCAACAATTAAAGAACCGGAACGGCTTCGGGCCCCAATTTACGGACTTCGACTTCAACCAAAGCGGTCGATGATCAGATACGTCTCTATCTCCCACGCATTCGTTCTTCAAATCCAACTTATCAATAACAACATCTTTAACCAGAAATCTGTCCAATCTACTACGGTTAAGCCCATTAGAATTAAACCAAGTATATTTACTTCCTACAATAGGCAGATCAATCAGGCTCAATTCCTCAATGAAAGATTTGAATTCCAGCATCTCACCATAGTTAGCACCACTCCTGCCCTTCCTCTCCTCCCTGGCTTTTATAGCATTGAAATCTCTAGCTATAACCCAACCCCCACTAGGAAGCCGATTCTTAATGTCAATCAACTCCGACCAAAGTCTCCTTTTCTCATTAATAACACACGCCGAGTAAACGTTCAAGACATATAGATTCATATTATTCCAAATAAAATGCATACCCAAATAGCCTTTCCCTCTGAAAGTCGAACACGCCAAAGCCAGGTCCTTTCTCCAGATTGTAAGAATCCCTCCAGATTGCCCATCAGAATTTGACGCAGTCCAATCATAACCCGACGACCTCCAAATGCTTTGAACGACCCCATCATCTATATGTTTAAACTTGGTTTCTTGAAGTAAACATAAATCTGCCTTGCCCTTACAAAGAATATGGGATATTCTCCTTCTTTTTAGAGAATTACAACACCCTCAGACAATGAACGACACAATATTCATTGTCCACCCCTTTCTACATTCTTCTTAACTCTTTTACCTTTTTTATCGTCCTCATCCAACTCCCTAAGGATGCTAACGAAAGCGTCATCCTCAACGTCACCAATTAATCCACCAGAAGGTCCAGAAATTGGGTCTGAACAATTCAGGTCCACCACCAAACCATTAAAAAAATCTCCCTTTTTAATATTATTACCCACAACTGCCACGTCCTTGCACTTATGAAAAAGAAGTCCATCAGTCAAACAACCTTATCAATTAACTTCGTTCCCCCTTTATCCACCATATCAGCTACCAATGAATGGGTCCCACCCAATGGCACAACTCCCATGGTTGGATTTAAAATACATTTATCCAACCCAACAACAGGTTCGTTTGACACGTTACCAACCCCTCCAACCTTTTATACTATATCGAATGTAGCCCCAACTATGGAAAGGTCAACTGACCCACCACCCCCTACATCTGACACTTCCTTAACATGTGAAACATCATAATCACCACCTAGTTGGGTAGGGTTGCTAGACTCAACCACTTTCTCCTCGGAGCTACCACCCCAATCACTATCACCATCGTCGCAGGATTCAATGAAATCCGATGAAGAATAAACTCCATCCCCCACTTTATCCACCGATTGAGACGATGACGCTAGGTGATCACAAAAGTCCTCAACTGAAGAGACTTCAAAGGATAAATTATTACACTTAACAACCACAATCTCATTCAATATTAAACGCAGTTTTGTTTTGATCTGGACACGAGCAACTTTCAACTTAGGCTTCCTAAGCATAGCCTCATCAACCTGGATTAACTTTCCCACCCCGTTCATAATAGATTGAAAAGTTGAAGAATTCCAGGTTGCAAACGGAAGTCCATAACACTTGATCCAGACAAAACGCTCAACATCAACCTCCTCTAGAGTCCATGGATTTAATGAAGAAAACCATTTGCCAAGACTAACTTCAGCTTCAACAATAAATTCATCTAGGTTAACCTCGTCAATCTCTTCGATCATACATTTGTTAGCACCAAAGGGTGACACTTTAATATTGAAGAACCCCTCTTCATGCAAATTCCTTTGAATATCGAATACATAAACTCCTTCAACCACTACACCGACTCTAGCTTTTTCAAACCTTAATTTATCCACATTCTCCATGGTAACCTGCACCTCTGAAGGCCTATGATTCACCGGGATAAAGTTCTTGGGTTTACCACCTCCCACAGCTTTAGTAAATGATCTCCCATCTGTAGTCTTCCCTCTTACTCCCCCACCTGAATTGAAACCACCCTTACTGCCAAACTGTCTTCCATTTCTAGGACCCAAGATTTTCTCTTCCAGCTGAAACCGTGGTACATTGACAAATAATTTCTTCCCCTTCAGAATAATCTTCCTCTTCCCGCGTTTGTCTCTTCTCGCTGGGATATAAACTTCCGAAATCACCCCATAAACTTTGAACACCTCAAAAAGATCTTTAGCATTCATCTCTTCAGGAAACTCGGTAACGAAGAAAGAGGTCGTTTCTTCGCCTTCTGCACCTTTGCCGTTGTTCTCCTTCCACACGGAAAGTCTATCTATTTTCGAGACCCTCCGCTTACCACCTGCCTTAACCCAAACCATATTGGGAGTCCAAAGATAGCAAAACCAAAACAAGTTGAATGCTAGCAACACAAACTAATCACCCTTGCAATTCTATTTCTAAGAACAAAATCAGTAAAACTGAACCAGAACCCACTCACAATCTCCTAAGAACCGTACCAATAACAAACCTAAATGACACCTTCAAACAACCAATGACTCAGTAAAACCCAGAAGAAACCAATTCCTTACCAAGGCCCCTAAGCCCTAAAGCCAGGAATTTAAACCGAAGATAAGGGAGAAGCTCAACTAGTATCTACTTCGTACATTGTTCTAAAGGAGGAGGATGTTAAGCATTAACATGATTCTTAGTTGTCTAACTCTCCAACCCACTCACATATTCAAAAGACAATACGAAGAACATATATGCGTTGGAGATTATATATTATACATGTTAGATCTCAAGTTGATAAACTCTAAATTGAAGTAAAATTTCTATATTTTATTGGTTTTATAAAAATTTTATTTGTCTTAAATGCATTAAAATAATATGTATTATAATAGAGTTATGAATAAGAAAATATATACCTATTGAAACAAAGAGGACGATTAGCATTGTCATTGAAAAAAACATCGCCAAAGAAGTTGGAAATTCAGCAAAATTTCTCGACATAATACAAATATATTTAAGGATGAAACAACACGATGAAAGAATCTTGATATAAATAAAATGAATCCTAGATTTAAAATAAAAAATGATTCACTTTCAAATTTCTAACATAGAAATACAATCTTCGACTAAAATTTATGTGTCAAGTCACTAATAAAATTTTGTTAGTCACTAAATTTGTTAAGAATATTATAATCAAATCACATTATATCCAATTCGAGTGTTTGAATACACATAGCGATATGATAGGTTATTTTTTATATGTATTCTATAATGTCTTTATAGTATAAATACTTATTTTAAATTTCAACTTGAGTAAAACTGCATAGGATATGAGAAAATTAATAAATAATTTATTTATATATATATATATATATATATATATATATATATATATATATATATATATATATATATATAGTTAAATATGATTTGAATTTTTTAAAATAACATATGATTTCAATTTTGTAAAATTATAAATAGTTTTCTTTGTGTTTTTCATTGAGATATAGTTTATTTATTATTATTTATTGATGCCACATTTTTTTAAGTAAAATGGCTAAGCCCAAGAGATAAATTAATGGATGATCAGTGAATTAGCAGGTTTACTAATTTTTCAACCTGGGAATATCGGTGATTATCGAAATATCAATATCAAGGATTACATTATATTCTAGAGTTCGCTTAAACCTTCGTTGAAAACAAGGTATTTAGGGGTTTTGATTTTAATTGTTTGCCATAAAAGATGAAATACGAGTAAATTTAATAGAATAGAAAGGAATACGAGAAGAGAAAGCCAAGGATGAGAGTTTGGTCATGAATCTGTTTGTAATCTAAATCGATCTTGTAACAACTAAATTTCTCTCATACAAATTAGTGGTTCTTCAGATTATTTATTCACATTTCCTTAGCGAATAGATATTTGGTATTCAAATTATTTCATATGGCTATTAGTTAATTGTACATGAACCCAAACTGCCAAATATAAATTAAAAAAAAAAAAAAGAACAATGTATAGATGATATCCCTAGGCCTAAATGATACCTAATCTAAAATATGTCAATCAAAACTAACCTATTGAATTGTATTTTTTAACAGGTAATCGTAAATTAATTTTCAATTTATCGATAATGCGAAGAATCAAGCACATACATAAATAATTCATATTAGAATAAAACTCTTAGTCATTACAATTATTAATTTAGAAATATAAACTTTATCAAGAACATTGCCACACTCCTAGCATTAGGGGGCTCACCTAATCAAAACATGAAAAATTAACATGATAAAAGTCATAAACATTACACAGTGATCACAAAGGATGAAGCTTCAATGGAGTAATTTGTTGTAGTGGTACTTCACGTTGTTTCTACTATGTTTTTTCTTTCTCCTTGGTGAAGTTTGATCTAAAATTTCAAGCAAACACATCAAAATATAATCTCCATTCTTTTAATATTTCAGTGGGTTTTTGAAACAGCTCCGGGTGTCCAAACATATGACAGATCTGTTTGGAGATGCATTTGGATATAGGAAGATTTTTGCCTTATAACTTTGCATACGCGTCTCAGGACGCGTCTGAAATGTTGCACCATTCCAAATGCATCTAGAGATGCATCTAGGGCGCTCAACTTCCCTTTACTCGCCTATAGACACATATTGGGCAAAGGCATATTTTTGCATAAAGTGTGACATATATGTGAATTTGGTATATGCCACCACCAATTACAAAATGGAAAAAAATTAAGTTTATCTTGAGCATCAAAAATTTTTAAGACATAATCATCCATATCGTATATTGCAGAAGGCTTTTAATGGAGAGCAAAAGTTTGATATTGCTCCAAAACCCTTAACTGGGAAGGAAGTTTATAAAAGACAACAATACATTAATGTTGTCTTTGAAAAGAAACGAAAAAGGGCTTGGGGATAAAAATATTTACAAAAAGAGGTCCGTGTTATTTGATCTTTCATGTTGGTCTAGTCTTGATGTAAGACATTGTCTTGATGTGATGCGTGTGGAGAAAAATGTATGTGATAATTTGATTGGAACATTTCTCAACATTAAATGCAAGACAAAAGATACTAAGAAATCCCTTGAAGATATGGTTGTGATGGGTATACGAAAAGAGTTAACCGCAAAAGAAATACGAAATAGAACATATTTACCCCTAGCTTGTCACACTCTGTCTAAAAAAGAAAAAAATGATTTTGCGATTGTTTGTAGGCTATCAAAGTTCCCCAACGATTTTCATCAAATGGGAATAAATGTGTGTCAAAGAATGATCATAAATTAGTTGTCTTAAAATCTTATGATTGTCATGTCTTGATGCAACAACTTATATTAGTGGCTATGTGTGGCATTTTACCAAGAAATGTAAGTGTAACTTTATCTAGATTGTGCTTATTCTTCAATCACTACAACAAAAGTAAGTTATAATATCGCACCTTAGACAGCGCTTTAATACAAAAGCGCTGCTATAAGTCATTGATCCTAGATATTTAGACGAGTTGGAACATGAGGCTGCAATTATCTTGTGTCAATTAGAGATGTTTTTTCATCCATCATTCTTTGACATTATGGTCCACTTAGTTATTCATCTAGTAAGAGAGATTAGAATTTGTGGTGCGGTTTATTTACGGTGGATGTATCTCGTTGTATATGCGTATTTTCGACGCCATGAGTTCAACACATAAAGAGTTATTTTCGACAAGTGGAGGTACATGCCAAAAGAAGCACAACTAAAAGAGTGTATCTACTTGAGAGATATTCTTCAACATTCTTCGACATTTCGACGGGGCAACGTTTCGACATTTCGTCAAGTAAAGATTTCTGCAAATGGAAAAGGTTTTGACAAGTATGAAGAACGTTGTGATAGTTCGACAATTCGACAAGTCTGAAAGGACGCATTGGTTCGACATAACTTAAAGATTCAAATTCAAGAGAATCATAACGTTTGGCAGAAGACGCGTGGAAGCACCTGGCGAAAGGGAGACATGCAGAAGGCCAGATGTCGAGGTTTTAGGATTTAGTCGTTAATAGCAGTTATTTTGTTTATCTATAAATAGGATAGTTGTTATTAGAATTCAGTGTGTAAAACTTGTAGAAAACTTCCTGCAATTACTCAAAGTACCCATGTGAGAGAAAAGAGTTATCCGGAAAAATGTATGTGTAAACACCATCTTTCAATTTCTTTATCAATCAAAGTCTTTTTACCAATTTCTTTACATTACCAACATCTTTATGTTTCCTTCGCCATTTTACTTTAAAGTTCTTTTCAAAGTCATTTTCTTTTATCTCAGACTTTTATCTAGAGTTAGTTAAAATCTTTCATTCTAAAAGACTTAATACATAAAACCAAGCACCAAGATATCACCCTTGACTTAAAATTATCACGTTGATTTAAGTTTTCGCCCGACGTCCTAGGATTTGTTTGGTTAATCCTGCAAGTAACCCAGACTTCACCATTCTGGTAAACCAGAGATTGTTCGTCAAGATCAACAGCGAACAAATTGGCACACCCGGTGGGACTAGTGCAATATAAAACTTAAATAATTTTAAATTAAGGCTTTTTCTTCGTTGTATGATACTAAGAAGCGGTAAATTAGCCGTATCTGACGTAGAGAGACCTAAAAGAACTAGAGTAAGGAAAATGGCGAATCAGTCAAATAATCCTAATCCCAATCCAAATCCAAATGAAAACATTCCAGTTTCCAACCCTATACCTTCGACAGGGGGAAATGTGGATTCAAACCCTGTTTTGGAGGAGGTTATGCCTTCGTCAACAGGATCTATACCAGCGGTTTCGCTCTCCCAAAGTATGCCTAGTTCTTCCACAATGGGACATTCAATGCCTATGGGGACGCCTCCTCCGGGAGGACAAAATTTTAGGCCATTCCAGACAAATTTTTCCATGTCTATGTTCGGAAGAGAACAACCATATGGAATGCCAACGTCAGTAATGGCAAACTTGCAAAGTGCACCACCCTTGTATTCTGACGCCATGGTCCACATGTCTTCGCCACTGCAAGGGTCAGGATATGGTGGAAATATGAGTAGATTGAACCAATCCCTACCAAATTTCCAAATACCAGCAATTACCAATAATTCTGCGCAAGTAATTCGACAATAAATGGACAAAAGTAATCATGATATGGTCCAAATGTTGACTCAACAAATGGGAGCAGTGTTTAACCCTTTAATACAAAACAGTACCCAAACCAACCAATTGTTGGCTGCGCAAATGACGCGCATTGCTGACGTTTTTGGTGTTCCTCAAACACGACAAAGAGAACAAGTGATTCAAAACCAAGTAGTAAATGTCGAAGAGGAACCCACGATAAATCAAAGGCCTTTAGAGAATCCTCAGGCAAACCCTAGAAACCAAGAGGCAGTGGTCGAACAGCCTCGTGTCGAAATCCCTGTTCAACAAGAGCCTAGGAGGGTAATAGTCCAGAGAGGCCAAGATGCTGATGATGTGTTGCAACAGCAAATACGATATAATAACTTGCCTGTTGAAAATAACATAACAGCCATGGTCGAAAGGATAATGGCCCAAAACGGTGTAAATGTAGGGTTGCAAAGGCCTACTTATACTTCCCCATTGTCAGAATACATTCTGCAAGAGGAACTACCCCCAAGATGGAAAGTTCCTAAGTTTACTAAGTTTTCAGGAGATACTAGTGAATCTACTATAGAGCACGTAGCGCGTTATCTAATAGAAGCAGGAGAAATAGCCAATAATGAAAATTTGAAAATGAAGTACTTCCCAAGTTCTTTGACAAAAAATGCATTCACCTGGTTTACATCCTTGCCTGCGAACTCTATATTCACATGGACCCAATTAGAAAGATTGTTCCATGAACAATTCTATATGGGTCAGACTAAGATAAGTTTGAAGGAATTAGCCAGTGTTAAGAGGAAATTTTCAGAGCCTATAGATGATTACCTAAATAGGTTCAGGTTGCTTAAGGCAAGATGTTTCACACAAGTGCCAGAACGAGAGTTAGTTGAAATGGCTGCAGGGGGTCTAGATTATTCTATAAGGAAGAAATTAGACACTCAATATTTAAGAGATATGGCACAATTAGCAGATAGGGTCAGACAGATTGAAAGACTAAAAGCTGAGAAATTTAGATCAAATAAAAATAAAAAGGAAAGAGTGGCCTATGTAGGAGTATGCCAGGATGATGATGGTGGCGAAAATGAACTAATTTTGTTCGACGAACAAGAAATTAATCTGGCAGAACTAAAGTCAGGCCCACCATACGCCTGTAAAGTACTAGCTCCGTCGAATGGAAAAAATCCAGTCTAACCTGAAAAGAATGATAAGTTTCCTAAACAAACTTATACGTTCGACGTCACCAAGTGTAACGAAATTTTTTATTTATTGGTCAAAGATGGTCAGTTAATAAAACCACCAGGCGCTAAAGAACCGCCTGTCGAACAACAGAAAAAGAGGGGTTTTTGTAAGTACCATAACTTTTTGGGTCATAAAACATCTCAATGTTTTCTTTTCAGGGATCTAGTTCAAAATGCTATCCGTGATGGAAGGCTGAAGTTTGGCGAGAAGCCAAAACAACAAATGGGGATTGATTCGAATCCTATGTAGGTTGTCGAAGCACACTATGCTGAACCATCCACTGTGAATATGGTGGAGATTGAAGTTGCTTCTGATGGCAGTTTCGAGATAGTGGAGGTTATGGAAGGTTTCGACACCAGTGTCAACATGGTCGAGATTACTGAAGATCTTGCAGGCCAGAACGAAGTCGAAGGCACTGAAGCGTTCGACAACGATAATGAAGTCAAAGTCACTGAAGATCTTGACAACAAAAACACAGTTAAAGTCACTGAGGACTTCGACGATGAAGGTAAGGTCGAAGTTACTGAAAGCTTTGACAATCAGAAATTGAAGGAAACTACAGAGGGTTTCAACGAAAAGAACGATGACAGTGTTGCTGAAGACGTGGTGGTTCGACCAGGAGAAATCTGGGATTGCTTGGGACAGCCAAGTGGAAAATTCGACTACCTGGTGAAGTACACTATTCCTGCAACCTATCACACCGACATCAGCGAAATCCAACCAACTGGTTGGGGAAGTGATTTTAATGACGATGGTGATTCCCCTATCGCCAAGGAGGAAGTTACTGAGGACTTCGTTGCTGAAAACAAGGCTACTGAAGGCCTTGATCTTGACAACACGAAGGAAGCTGATGTTGCAAATTACTGCATCAACATCATGGGACCTTTCGACAAGGAGGTCACAGGGATGAAAGAAAAAGCTGTGCATGGCCGTGGGAAACCTGGGACTTATGGGATCCTACGAAGAATAAAGGAGGATCCTAAAGAAGAGTCAAACAAGTGTCGCTGCAAGCATGCTCCTAGGAACATATCCTGGTGTTGCTGCCCAGAAGGGAAGTTCGACCTGACAAAAAAGAAGGACAGAGTCGAAGAGGAAAAGCTCATTGAAAAGATGAACAAACTAACCATTGCTGACAAACAAAATGCGGGAGTAAATATGGTAGAAGTGTCTCAGAAAACTCAGGCAGCAGTAGATGAAGATCAACGTCGAGAGGAGTACCAAAAGCTGGCGTACCCCAAAGAAGATGAGAGTTTGGTCGAATTCATCAAAAGGTGCCAGAGAAGGAAGAGTGACGTGATGTTATGCCCTCGTTGCAGTTCCATTTTCGACAGAAAGGATGCCACCAATTTGGAGGCAATAGATCAAGCAAGAAGGAAGGCAAATGGGGGAGCAACAAGATATGATCCAAGAAGGAGTGAGCACCACTAATGGATCATATACAAAGCCAATGATCAAAATACGTACACACGTTTAACCCTTTTTTACATGCATGCAACTAATTTGCAAAATGAATGTGAACATCGTTCTTCATCGCTATTCTCACGCACCCTCACGATAACGTTTGTCAAGCACTATCGCGGTCTCTTATTGCATTAATTACTAGAAACTATTCGAATTAACAATCAACACAATGCTAAAAAGCTGAGATGCAAATGAATATCAAATCACAAACCCATGTCAAAAGCTTGCTCAATGATAGAGGAAAATCTAAGACCACGGATTTTAAATAGGTTTTGTCAAGACCAACAAATAAGCAATCAAAGACAACCAATAATAGAGAATCAAAACTACTTCACAAACATAGATTAGAAGAAATACATAAGGTATCAAGAGATTACATCCAAACCCAACAAGAGATTGAAGATCCTACCTTGTCTCCCTTGAAAATGAAGACATGTAAAGTTTCTCTGCTGAAAAATATCTATCTATTACAATTTATATTCATTATATTCTAAAAATGCTGAAAAGTTACTTATATAGTACAATCAGGATTTGCCCAGTTCACAAAACGAACGTTTTATTCGCACAACGAATGTCAAAAATAGGCACCTGAGGTGCCTCAGAAAGTTAAACCGCCACAGAATTTCTTCATGAGTTTGCAATGCGAAGGATCATTCGCAAAGCGAACACTCGCTTTCAAGTTCGCAAAGCGAACTTTAGTGTCGTTTTCCTCTGCTATAATTTTGGGAACATTCGCTGGAACTTCACCATCCTTCACAAAGCAAAACTTCGCTACCTAGTTCGCAAAGCAAACTTCTTAAAGCTTTCCCCTTATCTTTGACAACTTGTATTATTTCTTGTGTCTTACAACTTTGATCAATTAGTGCCTTTTTCTACATAATAACACACATATTACAAGCACCAAAGGTATATTCTCAATGTTAGAAGAACAACAACAATCATGAGTAAAACTAATGAAAACATGAGAATTGAGTGGAAAAAGTGCAAAGAAAGATAGTTCATTTTTTGGTAAAATCTGCACCTAACAGTGACCCCACTTTTCACAGTTACAACACCGCACATCTTTTTTCTCTACTTAGTCTTTCTGATAGGAATTTCCTTCTCCTCTTCAAGGATTCAGATGTTCTATCATCGATCTTATTCTTGTGAGGATTCGACCAAGACTTCTTTCCATGAGTCTGGTCGATTTTACCTTTGAACTTGTTGGAACCACCATTCTTCTTCCACTATTTAGCCTGTAGGGCTTTTATCGAGTCTTGAACTGCTTTCCTTTCGACAATCCTAATCTCATATGTTTCCAACGAACCAACCAAATCTTCCAGTTTTAGGGTTTCAAGATTGTTGGATTCTTGAATAGTTACAATAACGTGATCAAAGTGAAAGTTCAACGTATGCATTACCTTCTCAACTATCATCTTATTAGTTAGGGTTTCACCACAACCTTTCATGAGATGGACGAGTTTTTTGCACCTTCGACACATAGTCTGCAATCTTTTCAACTTCTCCCATTGACAATAATTCATATTGTCGTTGCAAAGTTTGCAACTTGACAACCTTAACTTTCTCGCCTCTTTCATAGTACTTGACAATAATATCCCACGCCTCCTTCGCCGATTCCGCATGAGCAATTTTGTCAAAATTAGCCGCATCAACCGCCGATTGGATGTAGAACGCCGCCTTGCAATCCTTCTTCTTGGCCTCCTTGTGAGCAATTCTATGTGCGTCTGTTGCATCTTCACCAAGTACAAGAATGTCATTAGTAACCACTTCTAAGGTTTCATGAAAATCAAATAATGATCGCATTTGTTTTCTCCATTGCAGCCAATTCTTGCCGTCAAGAGTTGGAAGGGAGTTTGATAAATTTCTGTTACCATTCATCTTTGCAGCGATTGATCAACAATAACCCACAATCCTAAAAACCCGATCTATGACGTGTGATTCTTGAAAACGCGATCACGAGCTCTAGATACCAATTTGTTAGTGCACGAGACACTTTTAGTGAGGAGAGAAAGAGAGAGAATAAAGAAACATGGATTGATATTATTGAATATATAAAACTGAATTACTAAGTGTCTATTTATACACTTAAGTGACTTCACTAAAATAAAAAACTAAATAACAAACCTTAAACCCTAATTCGCTTTGTAGTTGAATCACATCAGACAACTTGAATTATATCTAATATCTCAACATAGCCAACATAACTTAATTAATTACGCTGAGAAAGGACATACATTTCAAGTATTATTTTAATTATTTGAAAATATATTAGTTTATTAATCATGTCAAATTGGATGTACATTACTTTAATAATTTCATTATAGTAAAACAATCTAAGTATTATTTATAATAAATTTTGTTTTTTGAAAAATAAAAAATAAATGTTAATAAATGGAGGCAGACAATTTAACTAATCTTACATTATTATTTATTCTTCATAGATAGTCCGTAAATTATTATCTTTTTATTTTTTATTTTTTATTTAGTTATTGAATCAAAAGATGGATCATCAGAAAAACGCATAGAATCAAGAATCGTGTAGCAATTTTGATATAAATGAAATTTATCAAAAATTTGAAGGGGATGATGAGTTATATTCAGTTTATTAAGATATTATGAGGTCCTTATCACCTGAAACTGATGTGCCCGATTCATTATTAATCATTGATAAATTTGTTCCAGTGATGTTTAAACCGATTGATCCATTAAATAGGATGCAAATTGATCAAACAAAATCTCTTAATAAAGCAAACCGCAGAGTTAAAGATTGTTATATTTCAAATCGAAAATGTAACAGAAACGACGTTGACACTTTTTAACATGTGAAATTTCCATCTCCGGCTATCAGTCTGACTCTGCCCTGTAATGTTGTAAATAAAAAAAAGTTCTCTACTAAACTTTCAAGTCCTACACATTTTACAAGAGTCTATCGACCATGTAATACCCCGTAAATTTATAAACGCTCTGGTTAATATTATTATGATCAACTGGGTTCCGGAGTACTCTGAGTAATTATTTGATAAAATAATTAGAGTAAACTGACGAACTCAGAGTTGATTAAATTAATAGTATTTAACGTTGAGTTTTTATAATTTGATGTATTTGAGCTAATCATGGACATTTAGTAGTATTACTAAAAGTGATAGTTTCTATACTATCTATTTTCTTTTCATTTTCCTTGGAAGAAAACAAACAAAAGCTAAAGATAGTAAAGAGAAAGGGAAAAGGAAGAGAAGGAAAGGAAGGAGGAGGAAAAAGAGAGGAAAATTTCCCAAAAGCTCAAGATCATCAACAATCATCTGTTCTTCATCAATTCGTCTCAATTTCAACCTCCTCGTCTAGTAATCCAGGTGGGTTCTAGTTAGACTCTTTAGAGTAGGATTATTTTGAGTTTAGAGTTAGATTAGAAATTGTGAAATTGATTAATTTTGCATGAAATTCATGAATCTAGCTGCTAAATGCAATGTGTGATTGTATGTTTATACCGATTGTTATGTTATAACATGTTTTGATGAATTTTAGATTGGAAAAATGGGATTTTGGGGTTGAATTGAATCAACCCGTAGCAGACAGATTCTGCAGGAAAATTTCTGGGTTCAAACTGCCCATACGCGTATCACGCAGGGCCATACGCGTATTGAGTAGGGCAATACGCGTATGGATGTGAAGAAAGTTGGGCGTTACGCGTATGGACAAGGCAATGCGCGTATGAGACATGGTGGTACGCGTATTGGACTTTTACAAGGGAATTTTGAAGGAAAATAGCCTTGCCCATACGCGTATGGCCTTGGGCAATACGCGTATGGCTGGGCGAGATTGTTGGGCAATACGCGTACGGGGAGTACCAATACGCGTATGGCCAGGGGACTTGCAGAATTCTGCTGTTGTGATATTTTATTTCCGATCGTTTGTTTCCAATGCCGTAACTTTTTATCCGTAACTCGGAATGGAACAATTTTGGTATCGTTGGAAAGGTAATAAAATGTACTTTCTTAATCCATGGGTTTTAAGACTGTCGGCCGATTTAATTATATTGGAATTTATGAAATCGTGTCGCTTTGTTGATTTTAGTGTTTAATGTTGTGTAATTATTGTTGAAAATGTATGTATGATAAAACATAAAATAAGTAGAGTGAGGACAATTAACCCAAACAGTGTCGGAAGAATATAGAATGGATAAACACTAGTATGGAACATGTGTGTTAACCGTTTGGTTGTGATAAGGCGTAATGGCCTTGAGATTGTCGAGTACAATCAAGTCTTTGTGAGATCACGTAATCGTAACCGGTTATTATTGTTTTTGCGAGTGCGTTTCATGGGTCTCGAGCTCCTCTGAAACATATGCACCACTACTTGGCAGGTTTGATTCCCGCATTTCATTTTAGTACGAATGGCGCCCATGGAGCGTAGGCTTGTGACGGTATAAGGCCCGTGAGAAGTGACGGTTCATAACGGTTAATGGCCCGTAGAACCCGAATCCATTCGTATGTCAAGTAGGTTGCAAGGATCCATGACCCGGGTCGGCTTCTAGACGTAGAAGAGGACGGGAATAGGGGATACCTTGGCATGGTTATCGATTAGTGATATTGTGAGCTGATGAACTCATAACATGTTTCCATATAGTGTGTGTGTACTCATGGTCTTTCCCCTTTCCCCTTGGACATGAGTTAGGACTTTGTTAGAACCTTGTAGAGCCGAGAGGACTTTAAGATAGGGAACTCACTGAGATTTGATGTATCTCACCCCACTGTTGTTGTTTACATCACAGGTTCTGCAGGTTTGGCGAAGGGTAAGGACAAGGTTATTTGACTTTCCTTACGGATCGTGGTTTTGTGATGGCATGGCTTCCGCTATGGCGTTATGTTCTGAGATCATTGTTTTGATCTAGTTCTTAGTTTTTATCATTTTGGAACATCTTGTATATGTAATGCCTTAGACTTTAGTTCTTTTGTATTAGAGGCATTTATATATATAATGTGTTAACTAGGAACTTATTATGTTTCAGTACCAAAAAGTGAAACTCATGTATAATATATGATTTGAGGCATGTATTGTATATGGTCTTTACAGTTGGTATCAGAGCAGGTCGTATCCTCGACCTAGCCATGAAATAGAATAAGTGTTTCTTTCTGTTTCAGATGCGTGTTGTCGCCTTGGGTCTTAGGTGTTATATTTATGGTATTGAGCCTGATCAACTTAATTCTATCTATATGACATTTAGGAACATGGTTGGCGGACGCAGAAACAATCGTGGTAGACCCACAAATCCTCCAGCTGGGATGAATCCGCCAGGCGGCGATGCAAATGTTTCTTTGTATCAGTTTGTGCAACAAATGCAGCAGCAGCAGAACCAGTTCATGCAACATATGGTGCAACGGATGAATGTAGGTCTTCATCCTCGAGTGGTTGTCCCAGAGATTGTAGGTGGGAGTTTTCGGGATTTCCTCCGCATGAATCCTCCAGAATTTCATGGCGGAATGGATCCTGTGAAAGCTCATGACTGGATTGCTGGCATGGAGAGAATTTTTCTGATAATTTGCTGTAGTGAGGAGAACAAGGTAGTGTTTGCTTCTCACTCACTGAGGGGTCCGGCTGAGAGATGGTGGGATGTTGCTTCAGCTTTCATGACTATGCAAGGTGTACCTAAAGTGTGGGAGCAATTCAGGCCGATTTTTATTGAAAAGTATCTTCCTAGTTCTTTGAGGATTCGAAGAGAGCCTGAAGCCCAGCAGTTGAGGCAATATGATATGATAGAGGATAGCTTGAGGGAAGTTCGGACAGAAGGGGGTTCGCGTAGGGCAAGCCAACAGTCTAATCCTAGGCAACGAGTTTTTAAAAGGAAACAAGTTCAGAGCTCTAGGACTAGTGCATGTCGACACTGTGGTAGAAATCATTGGGGAAAGTGCGGTATCGAAGGTGTGAAGTGTTATCAATGTCAGAAGGTGGGCCATTTGGCGAGGGATTGTCCTCAGGGTAGAAATCAGACACAAGGGAAGACTACTGGTCGAGTATATACTCTGGATGCAAGGAAAGCAAAGGGTGATAATTCCTTGATTGCGGGTACGTGTTTTGTTAATGGTCAACCTTGTTATGTTTTATTTGACTGTGGGGCTACACATTCTTTTGTGTCTTTGAGATGTGTGAAGCGACTAGGGTTGCAAACTAATCCTTTGTTTCCTCCTATGGTGGTTACTACTGCCATGGATGAAATGGTTGAAACACCCCTGATGTGTGAAAATTGTGTGTTGTCGGTGAATAATAGAGTTTTCCAGATCGACCTTATTAGTATACCGCTTAAGAAAGTGGATGTTGTTCTGGGAATGGTTTGGCTTTCAGTTAATTCGGTTTTTATCGGTTGTGAAGAGAAGTTAATTATTATTCCATCTGCTGAGACTACTCTGAAAGATGTTTTATCAACGATTTTAGAAGGTACGGTGAGAATGGTAAATTTCTTGTTTGAATTAAGAGAAATCTGTTTTGTTGGTTCCTACTAAGGAGGGAAGTAGTGAACAACAAGTTCTGAGTATTCCAGTTGTATGTGAATTTTCCGAAGTGTTTCCAGAGAATGTTACTACTCTTTCCTCCGGAGAGAGGAGTCGAGTTCTCTATTGACCTGATACCGGGAACGGCTCCTGTATCCGTTTCTTCGTATCGGATGGCGCCGCTTGGATTAAGAGAATTAAGGGGCAAATTGAAGGACTTGATGTCTAAGCATTTCGTTAGGCCTAGTGTTTCACCTTGGGGAGCTCCAGTGTTATTGGTAAAGAAGGAAAGATGGGGGAATGCGTTTATGCATCGATTATCGTAAGTTGAATAAAGTGACTATTAAGAATAAGTATCCCTTACCAAGGATAGACGACTTGTTAGATCAATTGAAAGGAGCATGTGTGTTCTCGAAGATTGATTTACGGTCGGGTTATCATCAGATTCGAGTGAAGAGTTCCGATGTGCCAAAGACTGCATTTAGGACACGTTACGGTCATTATGAATTCTTAGTGATGCCTTTCGGTGTGACTAATGCTCCAGCCGTTTTCATGGATTACATGAATCGAATATTTCAGACTTACTTGGACCAATTTGTGGTAATCTTTATTGATGACATTCTTATTTATTCTCGTACTCCACAAAAGTGCGAAGAACATCTGAGGATTGTCTTATCGGTCTTGCAAGAGAAGCAATTGTTTGCTAAGTTGAGCAAGTGTGAGTTTTGGATGTCGGAAGTTAATTTTCTTGGACATGTGATATCTCGAGGTGGTGTGGCAGTGGATCCATCGAAAGTAGAAGCAGTGATTAGTTGGGAGAGACCGAGAAATGTTTCAGAAGTTAGAAGTTTCTTGGGATTGGCCGGTTACTATAGAAGGTTTATCAAGGGCTTTTCTCAATTGGCCTTACCAATGACGAAACTTACTCGGAAGAATGTTGCTTTGGAGTGGGATTCGGGTTGTGAACAAAGTTTTATGAAATTGAAGGAAAGTTTGACGAGTGCTCCAGTATTAATTATTCCTAATCCTAACAACTCTTATGAAGTATTTTGTGATGCTTCTAAGAGGGGATTAGGGGGTGTACTGATGCAAAGTGGTCAAGTGGTAGCTTATGCTTCTCGACAGTTAAAAGTTCATGAGAAGAATTATCCGACTCATGATTTGGAACTAGCTGCAGTGGTTTTTGCACTGAAGGTGTGGCGTCATTATTTATATGGTGTACGTTTTGAAATGTACAGTGACCACAAAAGTTTGAAGTATTTGTTTGATCAAAAAGAGTTGAATATGCAACAAAGAAGATGGATGGAGTACTTAAAGGATTATGACTTAGAATTGAAGTATCATCCAGGAAAAGCGAATATAGTAGCGGATGCTTTAAGTCGGAAAATGGTTCATAGTGCGGAATTGATAATTTTGGAGTATTCATTGTTGGAGAAGTTTAGAGATCTTAATCTCCAATTTGTGTGGACTCCGAATGGTGTGATCATGGGAAATTGAATGTCAATTCTACTTTAAGAATGGAGATTCAACAAGAGCAAATGTTAAGGGAGGAGTTACAATAGTTGTTACTTCAACCGGGTTTTACACGAGCTACAGATGGGATTGTTCTGTTTAATCAAAGGAATTGTGTTCCGAAAGATGAAGCGTTAAAAAGGAAGATTCTAGACGAAGCTCATAAAGGTACTGTTACGATACATCCTGGTTCTTCGAAGGTGTATCAGGATTTAAAGAAGGATTATTGGTGGTCTGGAATGAAAAAGGATATAGCGGAATATGTGTCAGAATGTGCAGTATGTCAACAGGTGAAGATTGAACACCAAAGACCGGGCGGTCTATTACGACCTTTGGATATTCCAGTTTGGAAGTGGAGTAGTATCTCTATGGATTTTGCAGTAGGTTTACCTCGTGCACTAGGAGGTTATGATTCTAATTGAGTAATTGTGGATCGACTAACGAAATCTGCACATTTCTTAGCTGTAAAGACTACTTATAAGGCAAGTCATCTTGCAAGGTTGTTTATTGCGAGATTGCATGGTATTCCTTCTAGTATTGTGTCCGATAGAGATCCGAAGTTTACTTCGAGATTTTGGAAAGTGTTCCAACAAGCGATGGGTACGAATTTGTGTTTGAGCACGTCGAATCATCCTCAAACGGATGGTCAGACTGAACGAACAATACAAACGATGGAGGATATGTTAAGAGCTTGTGTGTTAGAGAGTAGAGGGAATTGGAAGGAACTTTTGCCGTTAATTGAGTTTTCCTATAACAATAGTTATCATGCGAGCATCGGTATGGCTCCGTATGAAGCATTGTATGGGAGAAAGTGTAGGACACCTTTGTGTTGGGCTGAAATTGGCGAAGATAGAATTTTGGGACCCGAGATTATTCAAGAGACTACGGAAAAGATTCGAATGATCCGCGAGAAGGTTAAACAAGCACAAGATCGTCAAAAGAGTTATGCGGACAATCGTAGGAGACCTTTGGAATTTGAGGAAGGTGACCATGTATTTCTGAAAGTTACTCCGAGATTGAGATTGAAAGGACCGTTTAAGTCACGTAAGTTAAGTCCGAGATACGTGGGACCGTATCAGATTTTAGAAAGGATTGGTTAAGTTGCTTATAGATTAGCCTTACCACCCTCTCTATCCGAGATGCATGACGTTTTTCACGTATCTCAGCTCCGTAAGTTTATTCCTGATCCTCTTCAGCCAATTCTACCCGAATCAGTGGAAATTGAAGCGGATTTGACTTTTAGACCACAACCGAGTTGTATTGTGGGAAGGGAAACAAAAGTGTTAAGGAACCAAGATATTCCACTTGTTAAGGTGCAATGGGATATGACGCATCCGGGCGATGCTACTTGGGAACTAGAATCGGAAATGCGAGAATCTTATCCACATCTGTTCAGGTAATCTTCTAAATTCGAGGACGAATTTCTATTTAAGGGGGGGAGGATGTAATACCCCGTAAATTTATAAACGCTCTGGTTAATATTATTATGATCAACTGGGTTCCGGAGTACTCTGAGTAATTATTTGATAAAATAATTAGAGTAAACTGACGAACTCAGAGTTGATTAAATTAATAGTATTTAACGTTGAGTTTTTATAATTTGATGTATTTGAGCTAATCATGGACATTTAGTAGTATTACTAAAAGTGATAGTTTCTATACTATCTATTTTCTTTTCATTTTCCTTGGAAGAAAACAAACAAAAGCTAAAGATAGTAAAGAGAAAGGGAAAAGGAAGAGAAGGAAAGGAAGGAGGAGGAAAAAGAGAGGAAAATTTCCCAAAAGCTCAAGATCATCAACAATCATCTGTTCTTCATCAATTCGTCTCAATTTCAACCTCCTCGTCTAGTAATCCAGGTGGGTTCTAGTTAGACTCTTTAGAGTAGGATTATTTTGAGTTTAGAGTTAGATTAGAAATTGTGAAATTGATTAATTTTGCATGAAATTCATGAATCTAGCTGCTAAATGCAATGTGTGATTGTATGTTTATACCGATTGTTATGTTATAACATGTTTTGATGAATTTTAGATTGGAAAAATGGGATTTTGGGGTTGAATTGAATCAACCCGTAGCAGACAGATTCTGCAGGAAAATTTCTGGGTTCAAACTGCCCATACGCGTATCACGCAGGGCCATACGCGTATTGAGTAGGGCAATACGCGTATGGATGTGAAGAAAGTTGGGCGTTACGCGTATGGACAAGGCAATGCGCGTATGAGACATGGTGGTACGCGTATTGGACTTTTACAAGGGAATTTTGAAGGAAAATAGCCTTGCCCATACGCGTATGGCCTTGGGCAATACGCGTATGGCTGGGCGAGATTGTTGGGCAATACGCGTACGGGGAGTACCAATACGCGTATGGCCAGGGGACTTGCAGAATTCTGCTGTTGTGATATTTTATTTCCGATCGTTTGTTTCCAATGCCGTAACTTTTTATCCGTAACTCGGAATGGAACAATTTTGGTATCGTTGGAAAGGTAATAAAATGTACTTTCTTAATCCATGGGTTTTAAGACTGTCGGCCGATTTAATTATATTGGAATTTATGAAATCGTGTCGCTTTGTTGATTTTAGTGTTTAATGTTGTGTAATTATTGTTGAAAATGTATGTATGATAAAACATAAAATAAGTAGAGTGAGGACAATTAACCCAAACAGTGTCGGAAGAATATAGAATGGATAAACACTAGTATGGAACATGTGTGTTAACCGTTTGGTTGTGATAAGGCGTAATGGCCTTGAGATTGTCGAGTACAATCAAGTCTTTGTGAGATCACGTAATCGTAACCGGTTATTATTGTTTTTGCGAGTGCGTTTCATGGGTCTCGAGCTCCTCTGAAACATATGCACCACTACTTGGCAGGTTTGATTCCCGCATTTCATTTTAGTACGAATGGCGCCCATGGAGCGTAGGCTTGTGACGGTATAAGGCCCGTGAGAAGTGACGGTTCATAACGGTTAATGGCCCGTAGAACCCGAATCCATTCGTATGTCAAGTAGGTTGCAAGGATCCATGACCCGGGTCGGCTTCTAGACGTAGAAGAGGACGGGAATAGGGGATACCTTGGCATGGTTATCGATTAGTGATATTGTGAGCTGATGAACTCATAACATGTTTCCATATAGTGTGTGTGTACTCATGGTCTTTCCCCTTTCCCCTTGGACATGAGTTAGGACTTTGTTAGAACCTTGTAGAGCCGAGAGGACTTTAAGATAGGGAACTCACTGAGATTTGATGTATCTCACCCCACTGTTGTTGTTTACATCACAGGTTCTGCAGGTTTGGCGAAGGGTAAGGACAAGGTTATTTGACTTTCCTTACGGATCGTGGTTTTGTGATGGCATGGCTTCCGCTATGGCGTTATGTTCTGAGATCATTGTTTTGATCTAGTTCTTAGTTTTTATCATTTTGGAACATCTTGTATATGTAATGCCTTAGACTTTAGTTCTTTTGTATTAGAGGCATTTATATATATAATGTGTTAACTAGGAACTTATTATGTTTCAGTACCAAAAAGTGAAACTCATGTATAATATATGATTTGAGGCATGTATTGTATATGGTCTTTACAGACCAGGTGCGTGTTCTTCATCGCTTGATTAAAATATTAAAATTAAATTCTATGAATATTGTTGTAAAATACTATCCTTAAATTTAAATTCTATAAAATTAAATTCATTGAATGAGAAATACTATCCTTAAGTGTTAATTTTATACACACTTAATCTCTATAGAGTTGTGAAACTTTCTGATGAAGTAGAGTTCTAAACCTTTATTTGTTTCATAGATTTTATTGTTTCTCCTGAATTCATAAAGGATGAAACAACATGGTTAAAGAATTTTGACATAAATAAAACGCATCTTAAATTTAAAATGGAAGGTGATTTACTTTTAAAAATGTGATATTGAAATACAATTTTCAACAATAATTTATGAGTCAAGTCACTAGTAAAATTCGAGCTCGTCAATTATTATATTACAACATTTAGGCTTGTTTGGGGCATAAAATAAGTCATTGAATATAATACAATTGAGTGTTAGATAACAAAAAACTATATAATACTTTAATTCTGACATTCACTACAAGAAAATGGAGGATTAGCTACCATAATTTTACTATAAAATAATTTTGTAGCTAATTCCTATTTAAAAAACAATCATATAATTGAATTACAAATAATTATTACTTATACTATTTAACTATTTTTTATTTAACATGTACCAAAGACTAAGCATATTATTTTTCTCAGAATAAAATAACTTATATATCTCTTATTGAAAAAATTATATATATAAAATTTAAATTTAATAATTTAATGTAAAACTATATTCTTTATGTACTGCTTTGGTCATCACTCTCTCAAATATTCATCCCGGCAACAAAGGTGTTTCTTCTCAAATGATAGGTTCTCCATCTCCGACCCGCCACCGTCTTCGATCGCCACCATCTTCCTCCAACTCCGATCGACCTCGTTGTCTTCCGACTTCGATCGTCTTGGTTCCTCCATATGGCGCCTCAGGTCAAATGGGTGTGCTGTAAAATTTTTTTATGCTGGACTGGGGAGGCGCCATCTGGGATGGCGCCTCAGTTCAATTGATTTTATTTTTTAATATTTTGTTTAATTTGTGAAATGAAAAAAGTATTGGAATAGTCCTTATTAAAAAATTAGTCACATTAGAAAGTGTAAGTCTACCGTCTTCTCTCATAGTATACAATAGTGGTACAAATTATTTGCAAAAAATGTACATTCTTTACGTGGGGGTGTGGTCTTGTCACGCAGATCACATCATTTCTTTACTTTTTCTTCCTATGACTAATAATACCAATAAAAATAATAACAATAGTGATAAAGCATTCAAAACAGTAAACCAGTATGAAGCAATTAAACTCCCAAAAAATAATGGTGCAGAGGCATGCTAAAGAATAGTGGAAGGCAAGTGTAGGCATGCAGAGTGTAGGCATGCAAAGTTGTGTGGTCTTGTCAAGGCTAGTCTGGCCATGCAGAGCAGGGCCGACCCAATTAATCTTGAGACCCTGTGCTATTTTGAAAAATAGGCTTAGTTTAAAAATAAAATTAAACATTAAAAAGATGTATCTAAAATACACAAGACTGTTTCAACCAATTTAAATGTTTTATTTAATTTTTTAAATAGGCCCCTACTAAATAAGGTAATGATTTAAAAATAAAATCATTTATTTAAATTATAGATAATATTAAAACATAAATTTGACTCATATAAATATGATTTAAGTATCTTTTCTACTCGTATAATTTTAGTATTTATAAAAAAAATTCGAGATCTCACGGACACTAAATCAATTATAACTATGTGTCAATTCATATTTATACAACAATGTAAACATTCACAATTTAAATGTTAGAAAATATTCTTATATCATCAAAATTTAAATAAACATGCATTTCTCTTTACAAAACATATATTAATACTTCTCTTATTTTAATAGGAGCTAGACTAGTAAAATACTGAAATGCATACTAAATCAATAGATTCAATTTACCTTTGTACAAATAATATATAACTTAGATGAACATTATAATTTTATCATGGCCCCCCAAATTGTGAGGCCCTGTGTTGTGGCTCTTGTTGCACAGGCACAGGGTGTAACACCCCAATTCTACCCATCGAATATTTAATAAAATCAGAGTAATAAAATTTTCAACATTCACATGAGATGTTACACTTACTTCTTGAAAACAAATTCATTTACTCGGATGTATAACAGATACATAACACATAGAGCTCGGATGAACCGATAACAACAAATTTTAGTCTTTAAAATAAAATAACTTTTATTAACTAAACAGCGGAATCACAATTTTCAACTCAAATGACATAACATCTTTTGTTCAACCGAATCAACTTCAACACAACAAGTATTCAATGACATCAACTTAAAATTCAACAACTAAAGTAACAACAACAATAAAACAACAGTCGTTCATCCCCCCGAGTGTTACGTATCAGAGAAAGACCCTTTTGACTTGCAATAAAGTAACATAAAGACTCCAAAAACTATTCCGAACTGCCACTGCTATTCTTGAGTACCTGCTCATTTCCCATGGTAGGGGAAATATCAGCAGAAGGGGTGAGATATCTAACAATATAATAAGATGTATGATAAATAATATATTAGCATCAGATCATATAAAATCACCACTTCACAGCTTTATAACGACATTTATTACAACACAAACATCAACATAATATAACAACAAATTTTATCATCCCAAAAAATTCATCAACACGATATAACATCTATCTCATCAACATCCAACTCAAGATGCAACATGAAATGCGACTCAAAATGCAACATGAAATGCGACTCAAAATGCACATGCATGTGGTACCATTGGAGCAGAACTCCCAGCTTAAAAATTTGCCAATTAATATTGACGTCAACAAGGCATAAGCCTTCCGCTTAATATTTTTTCCAATCCAGGCCCGCTTAATATTTTGCCAATCCAGGCCAGCTTAATATGTTATGCCATGTGACCCAACATGAACATCATAATAACAACACTGATAATTACATCTATCAGCACAACAGCAAATCAGCATTGGCCATAGGCCTACAACTTAAATTCTTGCAAATAATTAGAGGCAATTCATCATGTTCCACAGCTTTATACTTCTCAACAACCAGGATCACAACAACTAGAATTTATAATGCACCCACTAAAAGGTACTAAAATCAATCATTTCATTATCCGGTAATTTTCGACTGAAAATCAGTTAATTAATTCCATTATCAATTTATCTGCCAGCACTACAAAATTATATAACAACAATAATTCAACATCAACACAATCAACCAAAATGTACAACAGCGATCCGTGATTATTCCGGACAATTCTACTAAAACCGATTAATTATTCTTCTACTAAAATTACTAACAATTCTACTCTGCATTAATATTATTAATATTATTTCGGTACTGTTATTATACATGTGCTGCTAGTCTATTCTTCTACTAATTAATCACTGCTACTGCTATTCAATTATTTCTACATATTCTACTCAATTGATTAGTTCGACTGCTTATTTTTCTACACAGAAATCCTCCTCTACTAATATGGTTCTGCTATACTACTACAACCTGTTTTATTTTGTTTTCTGTCCATACTCTATTGATTCTCATTGCTGCTAAATTTACTAACTCTGTATCTTAACAATCCTGCCAATTTCCAATGTCTCTATTATTTTTATTTCTAACCTGTTGTTTACTGCGTCAGCTATTACTACCTCCTGCTACTTACTTCCATTTTATTCTACTGCTATATGTATATTTAATCCAACTTATAATTAATATATTGCTTATACACTAAATGTTATTCTTATTATAGTTATTCTATAATTATTATAACAGTCATTATTATAAATAATATTATTTTATTCCTATAATACTTTAAGCTATGCAATGCTAAGTACATATATATATGTATCAACACTATGATTTTCTGCTACTTATACTGATGTTCAACTTAATTATGTTTCTCACGAATTCATCGCAACCCAACTATTAATTATTTATAGTGGTTCTAATTCATTAATTAAGCCTCTGGTAATTATTTACTCATTTCAATTATAGCTCTGTACTAAACTAAAGTATATCAGTAATCACGCCAGGCTACACAGACCAAAAGACCACGAAATAGAATCTCCAAACTTCTTCACAGCCCAGAATTTGCCCGCGTGACGCTCGTCACGAGAGTGTGACGGTCGTGATGTTGTTTGTGGGTGTGACGGTCGTCATGCCCTTATTACGGTCGTCATGCGTACCAATTCTGCGTACGCATCAGGCTTCGTTCGTCACATGCTTGTTTCTTTCCAGTTTTCTTAATTCTACTGATTCTTCCTTCGACTCAGTTCCAGATCAAGCCCCGACCATCACGGTGTAACAGCAACGTAGGAATTATATACGAACAACACAATTAAATTTTATACGACCAATTTAATAACATCAACCAAGTTCTGAAATCAAGCATAACAATCAAACATGGACAGAAGCAATTCTACACAAATCCAATCCTACATACTATTTATCGTAAACCCAATTATAGAGTCAGAACCCCACCCTTACCTTGGATTGAAGGTCGCTCTATTTTTTCGATTGGATTCTCGCTCTTGCCGTTTCTACGTGTTCTCCATCAACCCTTGTGCCTCTTCTCTCCAACTTCTCTTTTTCTTTCTCAACTTGTTTGTACGTGAAAATTGCTCTGTTTTTGGTTAACCTCTCACTAAATTCACACCTACTTATTGTTCCTTCTTTTTCTCTGCCACTGCTGACCCATTAGTCCTTTATTTTCTCACCCTAACAATTTGACTAATACGTAGTCTTCCTTATTTTTCTCCCTTCCACCCAATTCATAATAATATTGGGAATAATAATAATAACAATAATAATTACTATAATAATTTCCATCGGGCCTCAATTCTACACCCCTACTCTTACTACTAGCCACTTAAATAAGCCCGTGAATCTTTTATAATCTTAATATAATAACAACATATTGTTTCTACAAATTAAATCAACTTAATCAAATTAATTCGGCTAAAACCAACTTAGCAACTCAACACAACACAATTCCGATAATCAACACAAATCAACACCAAATATACAAATATATTTAATTAAATAATTAATTAAATAAACAGGGCGTTACACAGGGTCGGGCCTAATGCAGAGTGTAGGCATGCAGAGACATGCTAAGGAATAGTGGAAGGCAAGTGAAATGCTAAACTATTCTGAAGCAATTAAACTACCAAGAGACGTAAGTTATATCAACTATACGCCTATTAATACTCATGAAAGATACAACTTATCATCACATAATTGCAACAACTAAAGTTTGTAAACAATTTCTTCTAAACTTTAAATTTTGTAAACCATTTCTTCTAAACACAATTTAGTTATGGCTCAAAGACCACAATACCTGATAAGTGCACATCTCAATGGTGAGATATTTGAATGTCCAAACACGGGTTTCAATTTTAGGAATACAGAAGTTACTAGGTTTTTAATTGATAGAAGAATAAATTTTTATCATTTGAAAGCCTGGTTAGAAAAGAAATTGCAGTGCGGTCCAGTTGGGAAAATTGTATACAAAAACCCCATCTTTTTTTACGGGCATGACCACTATAAATTTTTTCAGATGAAGATTCGGGACGACGATGATGTGCGTGACATGTTTCTGAGTCATGAGCATTCCGGTTTCAATGACGTTGAGTTATATATTACATTACAACATCAACCATTGTCGCAACAACTAGAAGTTTCGCCGACTCTATACAAGATCTATTGCCGTAACGAGGCGTGCCCGTTTAGATTAGCAGCATCTTTTCAGAAGCGAAGTGATTCCTGGAAGATAGGGTCAATGGGTCCGGAGCACACATGCATCATCACGAATCCAAGTCAGGATCATCGCAAGCTCAGCTCTCAGTTGATCTGCAACAAAATTCAATCAGTGAGTACAATAATAGCTCATATCCTTCTGTGGCATAATGATTTGATGTGAAGGAATAAAAAGGGTCTCCCTAACAGCACCCGGATTCACACGGGGATGGATGCAGCAGACAAAATGGTGAGGTTGTGTGGTTTGTGCCGCCAGCCAGGCCACAATCGTACCAAGTGTCCAAATGTGGGCCCAAGCACAACATCATAGTTTCAACTGTAAATTTGTCTATTTATAACAACAACAAATTTTATTTCATTGATGGCATACTTAACTGATTACAACGACATAACATAACATAACATTACATAACTTAATAGCTAAATATCAACAACTCATATAATCAGCTTATCTAGGAAATTACAACCATCAACTTAATTTCCTGTTCTAACATCATCATCATGAGGACGCCAGCATCATTTTCCACTTTCCTCCAAGACCGGGTGACTCCGTTTGGACCAGACTTCTCAACCAGCCTCTCAATCTTCCTGATATTTTCACCTGCCGTAAATTCATCTGCTAGCCTGCGGCGAAGTTCCCTATGCAAATACTCCAACGTCTCCGTGTTCTAGAGTAGCATCTTCATCGGAGGCTTGACAGCTGAGTATACAACTAGGGCATCTCTTTTCATCAGTGGAAATTCTGGCAACGGTTCCTCCGGTGCTGATGATGATGACGACGGACGACGATTTAACCACTCAGACATGGTGTTGAGAAGGGGAGAGTTTGGGATATTGGTGAGGGAAGAGAGGAAATTAGGGTTTTGGTGACAAGTGTTGTGCAATAACAAGTGAGGGTGAACCCTTATTTACAGGAACATGATACCCTATTAAATAATATAATTAATTATATTAAAAAATAAAATTTTTATCGTTAAAATAAAAAAACCACTTACACTGAGGCGTCATCCCATATGGCACCTCCCCTGAAAATTAGGGCACCCCAGTTATACTGAGTTGCACAGTGAGCTCCATTTAACCCAAGGAATACCGCTCTTAGTCCCCGAACCATACCACAAAAACCGACGTTGAATAGCTATCAAAACTTTAATGACTTTGGTGGGCGTCTTGTAGAAGGAAAAGAAATGGATCGGTAAATTCGCTAAAACAGAATTGATCAAAGTAACTCGCCCACCCATCGACAAATTCCGACCAGCCCAAGAAGTAAGCCGAGCTTTAAAACAATTCAAGACAGGTTTCCAGAAAGAAAATCTCCTGTGATTTCTACCAATAGGAATACCTAGGAATTTGATGGGGAAAACACCTGAATTGCAACATAGAAAACACTCTGCAGCTTTGATAAAATGTGGATCAAGGCCAATTCCAAAGATGCAGCTTTTCGAGAAATTAATTTTAAGACCCGAAACCAATTCGAAACCCCGGAGGATGGTCTTCAAAGCCCACAGATTAGAACAACCACCATCACAGAAAATTAACGTATCGTCAGCGAATTGGAGAAGCTCAACAGACGCATCATTCTTGAATTTGAAACCTGAGTACAAGTTGAGGGAAGAAGCACGCCTAACCATCACAGCCAACGTTTCTGTGACTAACACAAAAAGGAAAGGGGCAAGAGGGTCGCCTTGCTTTAACCCTCTAGAAACCTCGAAATCCCTACTCGGACTACCGTTAATTAAAACAGAAACAAAGGAGTTGCAAACATTACCTTTTATCCATTTAATCCAATTAGGTTCGAAATTCATAGCACCAAGGATGTGAAGCAGAAACTCCCAATCGACGCAGTCGTAGGCTTGAGCGAAGTCGACCTTAAAGATTAAACACTTTTCCTTCTTCCTTTTTGCCAAATCAATAACTTCATTGGCAAGGAGCACACCATCCAACATATTCCTACCTGAAATGAAAGCAGTCTGAGAAGGCGAAACAAGTTTAACAATGACAGAAGCAAGTCTGGAAGACATCAACTTAGAAATAACCTTGGATATACAACCCACGAGACTTATATGTCTGAAGTCCCCGAAATCCAAAGGACTGTCCACTTTAGGGACAAGAGCCAAGAACGTGGAGGAGAACTCCTTCGGCAGGGAGCCGGTATTAAAGAAATGTCCAACGCAATTAGCAAAATCTGAACCCACGATTTCCCAATAGTCTTTGAAGAATTTAAAAGAAAAACCATCCGAACTCGGAGATTTACAACTATCGCAATCAAACACGACGGCACGAATTTCATCAAAGGTGAAGTTAGCATCCAACATAGAACTATCCAACTGACTAAGTTTAGGGATATCACCAAGAAACAATGAAGGCCTAACAGAGTCTACCTTACTGAACTTGCGTTTGAAAAAATCAAAAGCAGCCTCTTTGATAGCGGTTGGTTCTTCAATCAAATTATCGGGCGTCCCCAGAGCAATGATGGAGTTGAGTCTGGTCCTAGCCTTTAATTTGGAGTGAAAAAATCTGCTATTGATATCACCTTCCTTCAACCATTTTGACCTATATTTCTGAAAAATCATACTCTCTTTGAATCTGAGACTGCTCCAAAACCTCTCTTGATCCTCACTTCTCCTTTTAGTCAAATCCTCTGGCAAACCTTTGATGTTCCCTTCCAACATCTCATCAAAGACATTAAGGTTCCCACCAAGAGTCTCAATTTTAAGATCCAGCCACCCGAATACATGAGTATTCCACCATCTCAGTTTAGATTTAAGAGCAAAAAGCTTATCTTTAAGAACGAAAGTCGGCGATCCTTGGAACGAGAACGAATTCCAAGTATCCTTGAGGAAAGGCAAGAACTCCTTATGGTCCAACCAGCAATTAAAGAATTTGAAAGGCTTGGGCCCGTAGTTTAAAGTATTGGATTTGATCATAACCGGACGGTGATCAGATACATCTCGTTTCCCAACAAGTTGGCCCCTAAAGCCCCAGCAGTCAATTAATGAATCATCAACTAAGAACCTGTCTAACTTACTACAACTCACGCCATTGGAGTTAAACCAGGTGAACCTACTTCCCAGGAAAGGAAGGTCGACCAGCCTCACTTCTCCGATAAAGGAATTGAAATCAGAACACTCCCTAGTCGAAGAAACACGCCTACCCTTTCTCTCGTCACCAGATTTCACTGAATTAAAATCTCCTCCAATAATCCATCTGCAACCAGGATTATTATTTTTGAATCCAACAAGAGCATCCCAGAGCCTCCTTTTTTCACTCAAAGCGTAAGGAGAGTAAACGTTTATAGCACAAAGAATAGATTCGTTCCAAAAGAACTTCGAACACAGAAAGCCTTCCCCTCTACAGGTAGCAATAGGTTGAAATAACCCCTTCCTCCAGACTGACAGAATACCTCCGGAAGCACCAACGGAACCACTAGCGAACCACTCAAAATTACCAGAACCCCAGAGACTATTAACCAACTCCTCTCTCATTACAGGAATCTTGGTCTCTTGAAACAAACATAAATCAACAATACCTTCCAAAAGAATTTGACGGATTCTTCTCCTTTTGTAAGATAAGTTACACCCACGAACATTGAATGACATAAAGATCATCGAGCACCAGTTTCAACAACCTTCGAACTAGCGAAAAATTTCCCATCACGATCCTCAAGCTTCCTTATGGTTTCGACACAGAGCTCTTCATCACCCACCGCTTCAATGCCCAAAGTCTTAGCCGTCTCCCAAATTTTCCGTGGGACATCGTTCAGACCCTCCTTGCATCTTAGATTACTTTTAAGGATATCAGAGTCGGACAAAGAAAAACCACTCGAACCCTGTGGCACCTCCGAATTGGAACGAGCCTCAGGAATAGGCAAAAACCTCCTGTAGCTTCGCTTCTTACTAAGAGATCTTTTACCCAGTTTGGATTTTGTATATTATATCATTATCTTTTCCATTTGAAAAATCAGTTAACTATTTCATTGATAGACTTTGAAATTGAGCGTTTGAATGATTTTTTGAAATTAACAAATATTTAAAAATTATGTTGATAAAATTTTAATATTTCTATGATTATCTTTTCTCAGGTGTTCTAGAGATAGTTGCTGCTAAGTTTTCGACAACAAGGTAAGAATATTGTGTGTATTTAATCACAAATTATTTTATCAAATATATATTCATGTGATAAGTATATATATATATATATATATATATATATATTAGATTTTATTTAAAATTTAAATAAAAAAATTTACATGTAAAAAGTAACTTGTTTCAATTGAATATTAAAGGTAAAATGAATTTATAATGATATAGGATGTATGCTGATATAACAAAGACATAGGCTCTGGTTTTCTTGAACATAATTTGAAGATAATCTTCACTATCCTTTTTATAACTTTTTATTTTTTTGTTTTTATTTAATTTATTTTGAAAATAATACTTGAAATACATGCATCAACTATAAAATATTTAGAGGTAAATTAAAGATTCATTTATTTACACATAGGAATGACTTCTTCATGAACTGCGTTAGATAGTATAACATATTATATTGTTGTAGTTAAATTATTTCAATCGTGTTGCATAAATTAATGGGTCAAAAACTCTTTACCTAGTTTATATATTTTAAATAAATTACATTTACTAAAATATATCTAATTATTTTTTCTAATAACTCAAAAAATTATTGTTAATTATTGCAATGGTGGAAAAGAATTTAAGTAATTTTCCATTAGTATTTATTAAAAATTATAGTTCTTAAATAGTCAAATGCTTATGTTTTTGTTTTTTGGTTTTTAATATTGTTGTTGATGTCTAATACTAATATTATGTATATTATAATTTGAATCAGAAGATGGATCAACTAAAAAATTCATGGAATCTAGAACCGTGCAAAAGTTTTGGCATAGATAAAAAATTCCATGAATTTGAACTGGATGATGAGTTAGATTTTGACTATTCGAATATTATGAGGCCCTTATCACCTGAAACGGATGTGCCTGATCCATTATTAATCATTGGTAAATTTGTTTCTGTGATACTTAAACCGATTGCTCCATTAAATAGGAGGCAAATTGATCGCACAAACTCTCTTAATAAAGTAAACTGCAGAGTTGAAGATTGTTATATTTCAACTCCAAAATATAACCGAATCGACGTTGACCCTTTTTTACCTGAGAAATTTCCATCTCCAGCTATCAGTTTAACTCCGCCCTCTAATGTTGTAAATACAAAAATGTTCTCTGCTGAAATTTCAAGTCCTACAGAATATACAAGAGTCTTTCAACCAGGTGTGTGTTCATCGTTGCTTGATTGAAATATTAAATTTAAATTCTCTGAATATTGTGCAACATCTAACTAAAGATTTGTAGGTTTATCCTCATTTAATCAAAACACAAACCAACATGTGTTGTCTTGCAATACCAAAAATTCTATATCACGTCCTTCTAAAATTGCTAGGCATATGCAGGTAAAACATTTTAAAATTTAATTAATTTAATATATTTTTGTTTTAAAGTACATATGATAATTGTAATGGAAGAAATTAAGTAAATTTATATTTGAATGATATGTTATGTATGTACTAATATATAGGATGTTTGCAGGATTATAATTGATATGGAGATGAATTGGCCATTCAAAGTACAAATTGCTTTTAAGAAATTTATGTTCTTAGTATAATGTGCAATTGGTAAACTCGGTGAAGGGGGAGAATATTTATATTTTAGAAGGGTTTTTAAGCTTTGGCCAACATGTTAATTTGATGAATTCTGGGTTTAGTTTCTAAATAGTTAAATTTGAATAAATTTATTTTAGTTTATTTTATTTGATAGATTTAATTGCATTATGTTTAACAAATTTTTATGGCTCAATGTTGTAGTCATTATTGAATGACGAATACTTTCCTTAAATGTTATTTTTATACACACTAATCTCTATAGAGTTGTGAAACATTCTGATGAAGTAGAGTTCTAATATAATTAATTTTTTTAAATAAATAAATAAATTTAATGATAAATTACTAGTTTATTATAATTAGAATATTTAAAAAATTAAATTATAATAAAAATGAAAAAATATAAATTAATTTAAAATTTTAAAAATTATATATAATTTTTTAAAAATTTAAAAATCATATATAATTTTCTTTCATTGGTTAATTTTTGTTTTAAATAGAGTGTGTGTGTGTGTGTGTTTTTTATATCAAACGTGGTTTTGTATGATTTCATTGGTTGGTACAACCGTACAAGTAACATGGGTTTCAAGGAATAATACATGTGTAACAATTGATGACATTGCGTCAGAGAGGGAAGAGGAAAAAGAAGATGAATCTTAGGTCGACAATGTTTTTCAATAAGATTTATAATATTTCAAAAATGTTAAATATGAATCAATTTAAAGATGAATCTTATGTATTTTTTATATTTAACTAAGTATGAGTCGATCTTCTTGTTCATGTCTTGGGTGTTTGCTTGAGACCATAGAGCGCTTTGGGCAATTTGTATACTTTACCTGCTTCCTCCAGAACCACAAACGCAACAGGTTGTGTGACGTATACCTCGTCATCTATAGGTCAATTCAAAAATGCCGATCTCACATCTAAGTAAAATGTTGACCAACCTTGATTTCATGGCAGAGCCACCACTAGTCGAACAGTTTCTAATCTTGCGACAGGTGCAAATACTTCTTAGTCGAGTCCTGCTCTCTGAAGTAATCCTTGAGCTACCAATCTCGTCTTATGCCTTCCTATCGACCCATCAACATTGTGCTTCAGCTTGAACACCCACTTTACTTCAAAAGCTTTTGTATGAGCTAGAAATTCAACCAACTCCCATATGTTACTTCTTTCAATTGCTTGTAACTCTTCGACCATAACAGACTTCCATTGTTTATCTTTGAAGGCTTCGCTATAGTTGATTGGTTCAGCACCTGCAAGTAAAGCAAAATGAACTAGTTCCCCATCTATTGTGACTTCATCATCACCAACCACTTCATAGTCTTGAAGTCTTGCTGGACGACCTCTAGTTCGTTGAGGTCTCTGACTTGTGTCAGACATATCCTCTTCGACTTCGACTGTGTCGAGAGTGTCAGCAAATGCTTTGACTTCTTCTTGGACTGGAGTATCAACAATGTCTTCGACTTCGACATTATAACTTGCTTCATCAAAATCATATCTCATGAGTGGCTTGTCGATTGCATTACTAGAATTCCAATCCCAGACAGAATTTTCGTCCATCACAATGTCTCGACTCATCACAATCTTCTGATTAATTGGATTGAACAACCTGTATGCTCCAGTCTTATGATATCCTACTAGAATCATAGGTTCACTCTTATCATCAAGTTTCCTTCTCCTAGCATCAGGAATATGCTTGTAGCAAATAGAGCCAAACACCTTCAGATGACTCACTGATGGTCATTTGCAACTCCACACTTCTTCAGAAACCTTGTTCTTCAGCTTCTTGGTAGGGCACCTATTCAGAATATAAACAGCAGCCGAAACAGCTTCACCCCATAAGGATTTTGGCAAATTCTTGCATGCATCTGGTCATGTCCAATATGGTTCTCCTTCTTCTTTCTGCTATTCCATTACATTGAGGAGTATAAGGAGCAGTTATCTCATGATCAATACCATGTTCTGCAAAAAAAGCTTCAAATATCTTGGATGTGTATTCACCACCTCCATCTGTTCGCAGAACTTTAATTTTCTTTTCACCTTGGTTTTCGACAAGTATCTTGAATATCTTAAAGATTTCAAATACTTCTTCAATTTGTTTGATCACATAAATCCAGAGCTTTCGACTGTACTTGTCGACAAATGAGACGAAATACATATTTCCACCAATGGTATGCTCTTCAAAAGAACCACATACATCTGAATGTACAACTTTGAGTATGAAGGATGATCTTATTGGCGTAGTCAAAACAAAAGACTTCCTGGACTGATTTCCGACTAGACAACCTTCATAGAGTTTGTCGGGCATCTCAAGACTTAGTATACCAATTGCCATATCTTAAGTGATCAGTTAATGTAGCGGCCTAAAGTTCAGATGGCGAAACCTCAGATGCCACGACCAACTATTCTTGCGGTCGACAACTGTTTTCAGACGTTGTACCTCAGCCGAATTGATCATGGTCTTAAATTTTATATTCTTCGATAGAGAAGATTTCAAGACCAAGTTATTCTGGATGTCAAAAAGTTCTATGGCTCCATCTTTCATAACCACTGATAACCCCTTTTTGACCAGTTGTCCAACACTTAACATATTGGAATTTATTCCAGGGACATATAATACATCTTTGATCAAGGTTTTTGCTCAATTACTCCTTTGAATAACTATTTTGTCAGCGTCTTCTGCTTGCAACAAGCTATTATCAACAAGTTTGACCTTGCGCTTCTTCGAATCGTCAAAATCTACTAACCAAACTTTTCGACCAGTCATGTGATTTAAGCAACCTGAGTCGAGGAACCAAATCTTGGATTCGACATGGCCATCTGTAACTGCAGCCATAACCATTATATCATCAGAATCACTGAATCTTGACATGCAAGGTTTGCTCCTTCATCCTTGTCTTTTGTCAAACCCTTGTATTTCCATTACCAACAAAGTTTGGCCAAGTGATTGTTGGAGCTAGAATAGCAGCAAGCAAAAATAATGTAAGTAACCCAGTTTTGTCATATCCACAGGGATCAGTACGAGGCAAAGAATGTCGTTCGACAGTATCTACGTTTCTAAGCTTATGGTTCAAAAGGTTTGGTTTAAAACGGAACCAAAAGCAAATGCAGAAAATGTAAAGACGGAAAATATAAAATAAAGACTGAATTATAAACGGAGCCTTGTTGGATTGGATCTCATCAATTGATAACACATGCATTCTTCTGAACAATTTATACATAAATCAAGCGTTCGCCTAATATCATCACGTATCACTCACAACATACATATCCTCTCGGTCCCGGCATGTTGTGAGTGATTTTGTACCGATCAATAATTGCTCTCGCACATTACCAATCAATACAAAGCATTTAAAGCCTACATGAATGTTAAGCCTAAATCCATTTCTGGCATCTAGATCCAACATATATTACTATAACATCAATATCACACAAATGAGTAATTCATATACAAAGCCAATGATCAAAATACGTACACACGTTTAACCCTTTTTTACATGCATTCAACTAATTTTCCAAATAAATGTGAACATCATTCTTCATCGCTATTCTCACGCACCCTCACGATAACGTTTGTCAAGCACTATCACGGTCTCTTATTGCATTAATTATTAGAAGCTATTCAAACTAACAATCAACACAATGTTAAAAAGCTGAGATGCAAATGAATATCAAATCACAAGCCCATGTCAAAAGCTTGCTCAATAATAGAGGAAAATCTTAGACCACGAATTTAAAATAGGTTTTGTCAGGACCAACGAATAAGCAATCAAAGACAACCAACAATAGAGAATCAAAACTAGTTCACAATCATAGATTAGAAGAAATACATAAGGTATCAAGAGATTACATCTAAACCCAACAAGAGATTGAAGATCCTACCTTGTCTCCCTTGAAAATGAAGAGATGTAAAGTTTCTCTGCTGAAAAATATCTATATATTACAAGTTATATTCAATATATTCTAAAAATGCTGAAAAGTTACATATATAGTACAATAAGGATTTACCCAGTTTGCAAAGCGAAGGTTTTATTCGCACAACGAATGTCAAAAATAGGCACCTGAGGTGCCTCTGAAAGTTAAACCACCACAGAATTCCTTCATGAGTTCGCAATGCGAAGGATCATTCGGAAAATGAACACTCGCTTTCAAGTTCCCAAAGCAAACTTTAGTTCCTTTTTCCTCTGTCATAATTCTGGGACCATTCGTTGGGACTTTGCTAGCCTTCGCAAAGCGAACCTTCGCTACCTAGTTTGCAAAGCGAACTTCTTGAAGTTTTCCCCTGTTCTTTGGCAGCTTGTTTCATTTCTTGTGTCTTACAACTTTGATCAATTAGTGCCTTTTTCTGCACAATAACACACATATTACAAGCACCAAAGGTATATTCTCAATGTTAGAAGAACAACAACAATCATGAGTAAAACTAATGAAAACATGAGAATTGAGTGGAAAAAGTGCAAAGAAAGATAGTTCATTTTTAGGTAAAATCTGCACCTAACAACTCTCCCCAACTAAATTTTGCTTGTCCTCAAGCAAAGTATGCCCCTCATTGAAAATAAGAGGATTTGCTCAAGCATAAGATTCAACCAAAGTCAAGCATGAAAATGTGCACAAGCAACATTCACCACTCAATAGAATCGAACAATGACAGAGAATTAAGTTCTTAAACAAATATCATAATGTTTCAAACAATAACTACATTTTCATACTTGAATCACTCTAACACTCCTCTTCAAAATAAGAATGAAGAATTTGACGTGTTTGCAATAGCGGGGAAATTTCACTCACCTGACAAACAATGCAAATAGCAATCAATTCATACAACATCTAACAATCAAAAATGAAAACATGGAAGCAAAAAGATCACTAAGGGCTTTAAAGGTTGTAGCTTGGTCGGGTTCACAGCAAAAGGACATTTCTAAAGGCCATTAAATCGAAGTTGTCGGTGCAAAAAGAAACATGCACTATAAATGGTATTTAGACATCACGACTTCATTCACCATTTTCCTACCTTTACCACAAACCTTCTCAAACTTCCTTATGCACAATTATTTCATTCTCTATTTTTCTTATTCAAACAAGTATTCTTTTTCTTTTGTTTTTCAAATTCGTATTCACACTTTTTCTTTTCATGCTTATTTGAAATTTTTCAAAATTTTTAGCACTCTACCATTCTTCTTTTTCATTCTCCCCAACATGAATTCAACCAAACCTCAAGTGAATGGTCCTTTCTTTTTACGGCCAGGAAATCAAATTAAAACAATGATCAAAGGTTCAAGAAGAAATTTTTAGAACCTCACAAAATTCAATGATGAACCAAACTTTCAAATTATGTACATAAACCAAGTTCATCACTAAAATGAGATCTAAACTGTTTAGGCTCAAAGGGGTTAACGAATTCTCTCTACTCACGGGTAAGATACTTTTGGATACGGTTGTGCTTAATATAAACAAATGCCTTGATCATTTCTAATGCTTCCACAAAATCACAATAATCAAAAGATAAAGCATGAATCAAACGAATTAAACAAAGTTATCAGTCATCCTAGCATATAGTAAACAATGGAGGTTTCTCACAATTTGAGGCTTTTGGACCTAAATGAAACAAGCATTCAAACAAATTGCGAAATGAAACAAGAATACACATTTGTACAAAGCATCAAATTCTTAAATCAATCCAACATTCTATAAAAAGGTACAATTTACCATGCATACTTTCAACGCTCAACATCCATCCATACTCGGTCGAAGCTTCATTGAATGCTTTTATACAAATAGCAACCAATCTAGAAGTTCTCATCATTCCTGATCACACTAAAGAAAACATAAAAGAAAACAAATACATACAATATAAACAAATGTACAAAGCTAAAAAATATAGAAACTATCGTGATGCGATTCAATATCTAAACATCAGTCCCCGGCAACGACGCCATTTTGTTGGAGCTAGAATAGAAGCAAGCAAAAATAATGTAAGTAACCCAGTTTTGTCGTATCCACGGGGATCAGTGCGAGGGAAAGAATGTCGTTCGACGGTATCTACATTTCTAAGCTTATGGTTCAAAAGTTTTGGTTTAAAACGGAACCAAAAGCAAATGCAGAAAATGTAAAGACGGAAAATATAAAATAAAGACTGAATTATAAACGGAGCCTTGTTGGATTGGATCTCATCAATTGATAACACATGCATTCTTCTGAACAATTTATACATAAATCAAGCGTTCGCCTAATATCATCACGTATCACTCACAACATACATATCCTCTCGGTCCCGGCATGTTGTGAGTGATTTTGTACCGATCAATAATTGCTCTCGCAGATTACCAATCAATACGAAGCATTTAAAGCCTACATGAATGTTAAGCCTAAATCCATTTCTGGCATCTAGATCAAACAGATATTACTATAACATCAATATCACACAAATAAGTAATTCATATACAAAGCCAATGATCAAAATACGTACACACGTTTAACCCTTTTTTACATGCATGTAACAAATTTGCAAAATGAATGTGAACATCGTTCTTCATCGCTATTCTCACGCACCCTCACGATAACGTTTGTCAAGCACTATCGCGGTCTCTTATTGCATTAATTACTAGAAACTATTCGAATTAACAATCAACACAATGCTAAAAAGCTGAGATGCAAATGAATATCAAATCACAAACCCATGTCAAAAGCTTGCTCAATGATAGAGGAAAATCTAAGACCACGGATTTTAAATAGGTTTTGTCAAGACCAACAAATAAGCAATCAAAGACAACGAATAATAGAGAATCAAAACTAGTTCACAAACATAGATTAGAAGAAATACATAAGGTATCAAGAGATTACATCCAAACCCAACAAGAGATTGAAGATCCTACCTTGTCTCCCTTGAAAATGAAGAGATGTAAAGTTTCTCTGCTGAAAAATATCTATCTATTACAATTTATATTCATTATATTCTAAAAATGCTGAAAAGTTACTTATATAGTACAATTAGGATTTGCTCAGTTCGCAAAGCGAACGTTTTATTCGCACAACGAATGTCAAAAATAGGCACCTGAGGTGCCTCTGAAAGTTAAACCGCCACAGAATTTCTTCATGAGTTTGCAATGCGAAGGATCATTCGCAAAGCGAACACCCGCTTTCAAGTTCGCAAAGCGAACTTTAGTGTCGTTTTCCTCTGCTATAATTTTAGGAACATTCGCTGGGACTTCGCCATCCTTCGCAAAGCGAAACTTCGCTACCTAGTTCGCAAAGCAACCTTCTTAAAGTTTTCCCCTTATCTTTGACAACTTGTATTATTTCTTGTGTCTTACAACTTTGATCAATTAGTGCCTTTTTCTGCATAATAACACACATATTACAAGCACCAAAGGTATATTCTCAATGTTAGAAGAACAACAACAATCATGAGTAAAACTAATGAAAACATGAGAATTGAGTGGAAAAAGTGCAAAGAAAGATAGTTCATTTTTTGGTAAAATCTGCACCTAACAGTGACCCCACTTTTCACAGTTACAACACCGCACATCTTTTTTCTCTACTTAGTCTTTCTGATAGGAATTTCCTTCTCCTCTTCAAGGATTCAGATGTTCTATCATCGATCTTATTCTTGTGAGGATTCGACCAAGACTTCTTTCCATGAGTCTTGTCGATTTTACCTTTGAACTTGTTGGAACCACCATTCTTCTTCCACTATTTAGCCTGTAGGGCTTTTATCGAGTCTTGAACTCCTTTCCTTTCGACAATCCTAATCTCATGCATTTCCAACGAACCAACCAAATCTTCCAATTTTAGGGTTTCAAGATTGTTGGATTCTTGAATAGTTACAATAACGTGATCAAAGTGAAAGTTCAACGTATGCATTACCTTCTCAACTATCATCTTATTAGTTAGGGTTTCACCACAACCTTTCATGAGATGGACGAGTTTTTTGCACCTTTGACACATAGCCTGCAATCTTTTCAACTTCTCCCATTGACAACAATTCATATTGTCGTCGCAAAGTTTGCAACTTGACAACCTTAACTTTCTCGCCTCTTTCATAGTACTTGACAATAATATCCCACACCTCCTTCGCTGATTCCGCATGAGCAATTTTGTCAAAATTAGCCGCATCAACCGCCGATTGGATGTAGAACGCCGCCTTGCAATCCTTCTTCTTGGCCTCCTTGTGAGCGGTTCTATGTGCGTCTGTTGCATCTTCACCAAGTACAAGAATGTCATTAGTAACCACTTCTAAGGTTTCATGAAAATCAAATAATGATCGCATTTGTTTTCTCCATTGCAGCCAATTCTTGCCGTCAAGAGTTGGAAGGGAGTTTGATAAATTTCTGTTACCATTCATCTTTGCAGCGATTGATCAACAATAACCCACAATCCTAAAAACCCGATCTATGACGTGTGATTCTTGAAAACGCGATCACGAGCTCTAGATACCAATTTGTTAGTGCATTAGACACTTTTAGTGAGGAGAGAAAGAGAGAGAATAAAGAAACATGGATTGATATTATTGAATATATTAAATTGAATTACTAAGTGTCTATTTATACACTTAAGTGACTTCACTAAAATAAAAAACTAAATAACAAACCTTAAACCCTAATTCGCTTTGGACTTGAATCACATCAGACAACTTGAATTATATCTAATATCTCAACATAGCCAACATAACTTAATTAATTACGCTGAGAAAGGACATACATTTCAAGTATTATTTTAATTATTTGAAAATATATTAGTTTATTAATCATGTCAAATTGGATGTACATTACTTTAATAATTTCATTATAGTAAAACAATCTAAGTATTATTTATAATAAATTTTGTTTTTTGAAAAATAAAAAATAAATGTTAATAAATGGAGGCTGACAATATAACTAATCTTACATTATTATTTATTCTTCATAGATAGTCCGTAAATTATTATCTTTTTATTTTTAATTTTTTATTTAGTTATTGAATCAAAAGATGGATCATCAGAAAAACGCATAGAATCAAGAATCGTGTAGCAATTTTGATATAAATGAAATTTATCAAAAATTTGAAGGGGATGATGAGTTATATTCAGATTATTAAGATATTATGAGGTCCTTGTTACCTGAAACTGATGTGCCCGATTCATTATTAATCATTGGTAAATTTGTTCCAGTGATGTTTAAACCGATTGATCCATTAAATAGGATGCAAATTGATCAAACAAAATCTCTTAATAAAGCAAACCGCAGAGTTAAAGATTGTTATATTTCAAATCGAAAATGTAACAGAAACGACGTTGACCCTTTTTAACATGAGAAATTTCCATCTTCGGCTATCAGTCTAACTCTGCCCTGTACTGTTGTAAATAAAAAAAAGTTCTCTACTAAACTTTCAAGTCCTACACATTTTACAAGAGTCTATCGACCAGGTGCGTGTTCTTCATCGCTTGATTAAAATATTAAAATTAAATTCTATGAATATTGTTGTAAAATACTATCCTTAAATTTAAATGCTATAAAATTAAATTCATTGAATGAGAAATACTATCCTTAAGTGTTAATTTTCACCACACTTAATCTCTATAGAGTTGTGAAACTTTCTGATGAAGTAGAGTTCTAAAACTTTATTTGTTTCATAGATTTTATTGTTTCTCCTAAATTCATAAAGGATGAAACAACATGGTTAAAGAATTTTGACATAAATAAAACGCATCTTAAATTTAAAATGGAAAGTGATTTACTTTTAATAATGTGATATTGAAATACAATTTTCAACAATAATTTATGAGTCAAGTCACTAGTAAAATTCGAGCTCGTCAATTATTATATTACAACATTTAGGCTTGTTTGGGGCATAAAATAAGTGATAAAATATAATACAATTGAGTGTTAGATAACAAAAAACTATATAATAATTTAATTCTGACATTTATTATACAATGTATCTCTATAGTGAATTCTTATTTTAAATTTTATTGGTGTAAAAAATTAGTACGATATGATAAAAAAATCAATTACCTATTTATTTCTATTAAGTATAATTTAAAATACAAAAAAAAAATATAATATAATATAATTTACTTTTATTAAATAAATAAATAAATTTAATGATAAATAACTAGTGTATTATAATTAGAATATTAAAAAAATTAAAATATATTAAAAATGAAAAAAAAATATAAATTAATTTAAAATTTTATAAATTACATATAATTTTCTATCAATGGTTAAAATTTGTTTTAAATATAATATATATATATATATATATATATATATATATATATATATATATATATATATATATATATATATATATATATATATATATATATATATATATATATATATATATATATTTAACTAATCTTCCATTATTATTTTTTCTTCATGGATAGTCCACTAATTATTATCTTTTTATTTTTAATTTTCAATTTAGTTATTGAATCAAAAGATGGATCTTCAGAAAAAAAACATGGAATCATGAACCGCGTAACAATTTTGATATACAAGAAATTTCTCAAGAATTTGAAAGGGATGATGAGTTATATTCAGATTATTCAGATATTATGTGTTCATATTCTCACTTGAAACGCATGTTCCATATCCATTAGTAGGCATTAGAAAATTTGATCCAATGGTGCTTAAACCATTTGATCACACAAAATATCTTAATGAAAAAAAATTTAGAGGTAAAGATAATGGAATCTGCATAGATATTTTTTTACCTAAGAAATTTCCATATTCAATCAGTATAGCTTCACCTTGCGATGAAAAACAAAAAGATTATTTACTGAAATTTTAGATCCTAAAGAGTATGCAAGAGTCTCTCAACCAGGTGTGTGTTCATCATCTGTTATTTAAAATTATAAATTTCAAATTTATTAATATTGTGCAACAACCAACTAAAAATTTGCAGGTTCATTTATTCAAAACACATAGCAACATATATTGTCCAACAGCACAAGAAGTTCTAAATCGCATCCATCTAAAGTTGCTAGGCACATGCAGGTAATATAGTTTAGAAATTATTTAATTTTATAAGGCTTGTTTTATTCCAGAAAACACGCAAATCGTATGGGAATAAATTAAGGAAATACATATGTAAATAATATGTTATGTATGTATTGATATAAATTATGTTTCCGGATGGTAATTGATTTGGTTAGGATTTGCTCATTCGAAATTCAATTACTATGACAGTTGGTAAATTTTGTGAAGTTAGAGGATATTGACATTTTAGAAGGCTTCTAAATCTTATCTTAATTTGTTGGTTATATAATTTTTAGATTTCATTTCTCATTAAACAAACTTTAAAATACTATTTTTGGTTTATTTTAATTGATGGATTTATTTGCTATTAAATTTAAACATTGTTGGAATCTAAGTAAATTATTAGAATTTTTTTTAACATAACTTAGTTTTTCAAAAAAAATTCCCAAAAAATCACACATTTCGGCATATTTACCAAAATGACTATGTTTGGAAATGCAGTATAAGGGTGGCGCCATATGGCATGACGCCTCAATTAAAAGGAAAAAGACAAACCATATGGCGCCTCAGGTCAAATGGGTGTGCTGTAAAATTTTTTTATGCTGGACTGGGGAGGCGCCATTTGGGATGGCGCCTCAGTTCAATTGATTTTATTTTTTAATATTTTGTTTAATTTGTGAAATGAAAAAAGTATTGGAATAGTCCTTATTAAAAAATTAGTCACATTAGAAAGTGTAAGTCTACCGTCTTCTCTCATAGTATACAATAGTGGTACAAATTATTTGCAAAAAATGTACATTCTTTACGTGGGGGTGTGGTCTTGTCACGCAGATCACATCATTTCTTTACTTTTTCTTCCTATGACTAATAATACCAATAAAAATAATAACAATAGTGATAAAGCATTCAAAACAGTAAACCAGTATGAAGCAATTAAACTCCCAAAAAATAATGGTGCAGAGGCATGCTAAAGAATAGTGGAAGGCAAGTGTAAGCAATTAATTCCATTATCAATTTATCTGCCAGCACTACGAAATTATATAACAACAATAATTCAACATCAACACAATCAACCAAAATGTACAACAGCGATCCGTGATTATTCCGGACAATTCTACTAAAACCGATTAATTATTCTTCTACTAAAATTACTAACAATTCTACTCTGCATTAATATTATTAATATTATTCCGGTACTGTTATTATACATGTGCTGCTAGTCTATTCTTCTACTAATTAATCACTGCTACTGTTATTCAATTATTTCTACATATTCTACTCAATTGATTAGTTCGACTGCTTATTTTTCTACACAGAAATCCTCCTCTACTAATATGGTTCTGCTATACTACTACAACCTGTTTTATTTTGTTTTCTGTCCATACTCTATTGATTCTCATTGCTGCTAAATTTACTAACTTTGTATCTTAACAATCCTGCCAATTTCCAATGTCTCTGTTATTTTTATTTCTAACCTGTTGTTGACTGTGTCAGCTATTACTACCTCCTGCTACTTACTTCCATTTTATTCTACTGCTATATGTATATTTAATCCAACTCATAATTAATATATTGCTTATACACTAACTGTTATTCTTATTATAGTTATTCTATAATTATTATAACAGTCATTATTATAAATAATATTATTTTATTCCTATAATACTTTAAGCTATGCAATGCTAAATACATATATATATGTATCAACACTATGGTTTTCTGCTACTTATACTGATGTTCAACTTAATTATGTTTCTCACGAATTCATCGCAACCCAACTATTAATTATTTATAGTGGTTCTAATTCATTAATTAAGCCTCTGGTAATTATTTACTCATTTCAATTATGGCTCTGTACTAAACTAAAGTATATCAGTAATCACGCCAGGCTACACAGACCAAAAGACCGCGAAACAGAATCTCCAAACTTCCTCACAGCCCAGAATTTGCCCGCGTGACGTTCGTCACGAGAGTGTGACGGTCGTGATGTTGTTTGTGGGTGTGACGGTCGTCATGCCCTTATTACGGTCGTCATGCATACCAATTCTGCGTACGCACCAGGCTTCGTTCGTCACATGCTTGTATCTTTCCAGTTTTCTTAATTCTACTGATTCTTCCTTCGACTCAGTTCTAGATCAAGCCCCGACCATCACGGTGTAACAGCAACGTAGGAATTATATACGAACAGCACAATTAAATTTTATACGACCAATTTAATAACATCAACCAAGTTCGAAAATCAAGCATAACAATCAAACATGGACAGAAGCAATTTTACACAAATCCAATCCTACATACTATTTATCGTAAACCCAATTATAGAGTCAGAACCCCACCCTTACCTTGGATTGAAGGTCGCTCTATTTTTTCGATTGGATTCTCGCTCTTGCCGTTTCTACGTGTTCTCCATCAACCCTTGTGCCTCTTCTCTCCAACTTCTCTTTTTCTTTCTCAACTTGTTTGTACGTGAAAATTGCTCTGTTTTTTGTTAACCTCTCACTAAATTCACACCTACTTATTGTTCCTTCTTTTTCTCTCCCACTGCTGACCCATTAGTCCTTTATTTTCTCACCCTAACAATTTGACTAATACGTAGTCTTCCTTATTTTTCTCCTTTCCACCCAATTCATAATAATATTGGGAATAATAATAATAACAATAATAATTACTATAATAATTTCCATCGGGCCTCAATTCTACACCCCTACTCTTACTACTAGCCACTTAAATAAGCCCGTGAATCTTTTATAATCTTAATATAATAACAACATATTGTTTCTACAAATTAAATCAACTTAATCAAATTAATTCGGCTAAAACCAACTTAGCAACTCAACACAACACAATTCCGATAATCAACACAAATCAACACCAAATATACAAATATATTTAATTAAATAATTAATTAAATAAACAGGGCGTTACACAGGGTCGGGCCTAATGCAGAGTCTAGGCATGCAGAGACATGCTAAGGAATAGTGGAAGGCAAGTGAAATGCTAAACTATTCTGAAGCAATTAAACTACCAAGAGACGTAAGTTATATCAACTATACGCCTATTAATACTCATGAAAGATACAACTTATCATCACATAATTGCAACAACTAAAGTTTGTAAACAATTTCTTCTAAACTTTAAATTTTGTAAACCATTTCTTCCAAACACAATTTAGTTATGGCTCAAAGACCACAATACCTGATAAGTGCACATCTCAATGGTGAGATATTTGAATGTCCAAACACGGGTTTCAATTTTAGGGATACAGAAGTTACTAGGTTTTTAATTGATAGAAGAATAAATTTTTATCATTTGAAAGCCTGGTTAGAAAAGAAATTGCAGTGCGGTCCAGTTGGGAAAATTGTATACAAAAACCCCATCTTTTTTTACGGGCATGACCACTATAAATTTTTTCAGATGAAGATTCGGGACGACGATGATGTGCGTGACATGTTTCTGAGTCATGAGCATTCCGGTTTCAATGACGTTGAGTTATATATTACATTACAACATCAACCATTGTCGCAACAACTAGAAGTTTCGCCGACTCTATACAAGATCTATTGCCGTAACGAGGCGTGCCCGTTTAGATTAGCAGCATCTTTTCAAAAGTGAAGTGATTCCTGGAAGATAGGGTCAATGGGTCCGGAGCACACTTGCATCATCACGAATCCAAGTCAGGATCATCGCAAGCTCAGCTCTCAGTTGATCTGCAACAAAATTCTATCAGTCATTAGCGACAATCCTTCTGTGAAAGTGAGTACAATAATAGCTCATATCCTTCTGTGGCATAATGATTTGATGTGAAGAAATAAAAAGGGTCTCCCTAACAGCACTCGGATTCACACGGAGATGGATGCAGCAGACAAAATGGTGAGGTTGTGTGGTTTGTGCCGCCAGCCAGGCCACAATCGTACCAAGTGTCCAAATGTGGGCCCTAGCACAGCATCATAGTTTCAACTGTAAATTTGTCTATTTATAACAACAACAAATTTTATTTCATTGATGGCATACTTAACTAATTACAACGACATAACATAACATAACATTACATAACTTAATAGCTAAATATCAACAACTCATATAATCAGCTTATCTAGGAAATTACAACCATCAACTTAATTTCCTGTTCTAACATCATCATCATGAGGACGCCAGCATCATTTTCCACTTTCCTCCAAGACCGGGTGACTCCGTTTAGACCAGACTTCTCAACCAGCCTCTCAATCTTCCTGATATTTTCACCTGTCGTAAATTCATCTGCTAGCCAGCGGTGAAGTTCCCTATGCAAATACTCCAACGTCTGCATGTTCCAGAGTAGTATCTTCATCGGAGGCTTGACAGCTGAGTATACAACTAGGGCATCTCTTTTCATCAGTGGAAATTCTGGCAACGGTTCCTCCGGTGCTGATGATGATGACGACGGATGACGATTTAACCACTCAGACATGGTGTTGAGAAGGGGAGAGTTTGGGATATTGGTGAGGGAAGAGAGGAAATTAGGGTTTTGGTGACAAGTGTTGTGCAATAACAAGTGAGGGTGAACCCTTATTTACAGGAACATGATACCCTATTAAATAATATAATTAATTATATTAAAAAATAAAATTTTTATCGTTAAAATAAAAAACCCACTTACACTGAGGCGTCATCCCATATGGCACCTCCCCTGAAAATTAGGGCACCCCAGTTATACTGAGGCGCCATCCCACATGGCGTGTAGGAATTTTTTGAAATTGTTTTGCCTGAGTCGCCATCCCATATGGCGCCTCAGGTCTTTCTGTTTTCCAAAACTAGGCCACTTTGGTAAATCTTCTGAAACGTGTGTTTTTTTGGTATTTTTTTAAAAGGTAAGTTATGTTAAAAAAAAATCAAATTAGTATGTTTGACATTATTTTATTATTTAGTATTATAGTCTTCTATGATTCATTATTACAAGATGAATCTTATCGATAAGGGTTATGACATATATGCGTTGGAGATTTTTTTTTTGATAAGCAAGAATCAATAAAAAGAGATTAAGGAAATATCAAACCAAAGTACAGGAAATACATCCGAAAAGTCGGGATACACCCTAAAACAACCCCAACAAAACAACCTTACTACAAAAAATTAAAAGGGAAATTTGGTCCAATCATAAAGGCTACAACTCCGCCTTTTACGATTACTAAAAACCAAACAATTCCAGGAAGAAGCTACTATAGCGTTAAAAATGGATTCGAAATTACAAACTTCGTCCTTAAGCAAGATATTATTCCTAAACCTCTAGATATTCCAACATGAAATAAACCAGATGGAATTAATAGATTCCTCCTTACTTCTACCTTTTAGCCGCTGTAACCAGGCTAAAGCGTGAGAACAACAGTCCGACTCCGTGATCCGATCTATGCCCACTCAAACACACACCAAATTCCACACCGAAACAAATTTAGGACAATTAAAAAAAAGGTGAGGGGAGTCCTCATTTGTCCTAAAGAAAAACATACAAACCTTTTCGTGAGGATTGTCGTTAACACCTCTCGCTACCAAATTCAGACGGGTTGGCAGCCTATCAATTACTAACCTCCAAACAAAAACTTTGACTTTCATAGGAATATCCGTCTTCCAAATAATTTTCGTTACCTGTATAGAATTATCGTCTTCCGAAACCAAGGCTCCACAAGAGGAAATACTATCATAAAATGACTTTACAGAAAAACCATTAATTAAATCTAAACTCCAATGCCATTAATCTTGATCATTGAAAGACAATTTGACAGGCTCTAAAGCATCTAACAACTCAACCAGATCGATGTTCATCTGCTAAGAGCTATTAGGAAAAAAGTCCAAAAAGTTCCAAACCCACCTCTCTTCGACCCACTCGCCCATGTCTGAAACAGCGCAAGATTTATTACTGCAAATCTGGAACAGGTTTAGATATGTATGCTTTAAAAACCTACCAGCAAACCACAAAGAATGCCAAAATAGAACCCCTTTTCCATTGTCAACAACAGTAGTGATGAAGTTATAGAAAGATACCTGAGGTACAGAGTTAGAGACTGACAGAACATCCTTCAACCATGTAGAATCAGAATGCATATTCCCAACCACGTTAAATAACTGAACTTTACGGCTCAAGTTACCATACCTGCTAGAGAGAATAGGACGCCAAATTTCATTACCTCCGTTGTTGAACTCCCACAGCCATTTGGACAGAAGAGCTTTGTTGAAGAGACCAACATGTTTGATACCAAGTCCACCACAACTTTTCGGTTTACAAACCGACTTCCAACTAACCCAAGAAATAAAACCTCTACTTGAGTTACCCGCCCACAAGAAACGCCTTTGAATTACGATGATGTGCTTAATGACCTTTTTAGGAACCTTAAAGAAGGATATATGGTGGATCGGAAGATTCACTAGCACAGTATTATTTAGGGTGGCACGCCCTCCAATCGATAAATTACGACCTATCCAATTGGATAACCTAGCCCTCATACATTCCACAACCGGCCGCCAAAAAGAGATCCTCTGATGATTACCTCCACCTCCAAGTCCAAGGAATTTAAAAGGCAGAGAGCCCGATTTGAAATGAAGGAAATTCTCTGCAGCAATCAAGAAATCGGGGTCTATTCCAATACCATAAAGACAGCTCTTTGAATAATTAATCTTTAGGCTAAACGCAACTTCGAACCCACGCAAAATAGCCTTGAAAGGCCAAATGTTCGAAACCGAACCATCACCAAACAGGAGGGTATCATCCGCAAACTGAAGGATATTTACCGAATCGGCGTTACTGAATTTAAAATCAACCAGGATATTGAGAGATGAAGCTCTTCTCACTAAGCAAGCCAGACCCTCTGAAACAATCGCAAACAAGAAAGGAGATAGAGTATCTCCTTGCTTTAATCCTCTCGTCGCCTTGAAATCTTTAGAGGGACTAGCATTAATTAAAACCGAAAGGTAACAATTGAACATTGAACCACGGATCCACTTCAACCAATAGTTACCAAATCCCATGTTAATCAACATTTATTCCAAAAAGTTACAATCCACACAGTCATAGTCTTGGGCAAAGTCTGTAATACCCCGTATTATTTAAATGCTTAATTGGATGTCAGATGAGATCAGATGAGCTTTTGTGCGCTCTATCTTTAGTAAATTGGATTAATGGAATCCTATAAGTACTTTAAGTATTATCAATTGGGATCAATAGAGCAACTGATGAACTCTGAAGAGATCAATAATTTTAATTCAAGAAAGGGTTTTAAAGTAACTCTAATAATTGATCAATTGGGTTGAGACGATAAAATATCAATTGGAGATATTTTACTCTATTGGATTATATTGTATAATAAGCATTATATATATATATATATATATATATATATATATATTTGTTAAGAAATTAAAAAGAAAGAAAAGATAGTAAGAAGAAGAAGAAAGAAGAAAAGGAAAGGAAGAGAAGAAGAGAGAAAGTGGCGGAAGATGAAGAAGAAGCTCATGGATCATCAACATCTTCTTCAAACTCCTCTTCGATTATCAGGTGGGTTCTAGTTAGATGCTTTAAGTTGTAGAAATAGTATGTTTAGAACTTAGGTTAGATTTGAGAGAAAATGATTAACGGATAAATCAATGAAATCTAACGGATAGAATGCGGAATAGTTCGTGTAGAATAGTCGGGAAATGATAGGATTTAGTCGGGAATGCTTGTGGGTATGATCGGGGGGTTTAAGGATGAGTTTGGAGGGATTTTGTGCCATAAAATTCTGGTTTTTCTGCTGTTTCACGATGGTTAATCGATTAACCAAATGCGTTAATCGATTAACAGTGTAAGTTTTCAGAAAAATATTATTTTCAAAAACCCATAACTTTGAAACCGTAAGTCCGTTTTGGTCCCCGTTCGAAGCGTTGGGAAGCTAATTTTATTCTCTTTATGATAGTGGAATATAAACATATGTTTATGCCTTGGATTGATAAGAACAATATGGAAATGTAATGTATGTAGTTTGGTTTCCACCGAAACTCAAGAATCGGGAATCCGATTGATACGAGTCCAAAGCCTTTGGAAGGATGATCCAATAAGGCAGTGAATGGTATGAGAGACCATGATATAACCAAGGATGCTTGGTAGAGGATAGTAGTGGCTTGTATTTCTTAAAAATGTGTGTGAACTACTATGTGGATTATGTTTGATATGCATGCTATTATGTGTGTTCCGTGATTGATATGGTTATATGCCAATGATGTGTTTTGCCTATCCTATTGTTTGTTGTAAAACACGATCGAGAGAGTATGCATGTTAAAATATGGAATAAGTAGAGTGAGGAAGCTTTACTGGATTAGAATGACTTAGAGAATCATGCGACATCGCTTACACCGATACTTGAAGAGTATCCGTGGTAAGTGGTTGTCAGTGGGGGATCGTTTTCCTCCGGTTTGTGTGTGTACCTTAATAAATACCGTGACCCGTGTTTAATCCTCTGGTGTGGGATGGCCGGGGAAAGTATTTATTAGGTTTGTGTTCCTTAATAAATATTAGTGACCCGTGTTTAACCTCTTTTAGTGGGGTGGTCGGGGAAAGTATTTATTAAGTAGGTACCGTGACCCGTGTTTAATCTCTTAGAGAGGGATGGCCGGGGAAAGTACATTTGTAAGTGACCGTGACCCGTGTTTAACCTCTTTTAGTGGTGTGGCCGGGGAAAGTTACGAGGTGTCGGTTAGTTTTAGTGACCCGTGTTTAATTCCTTCGAGGAGGGGATGGCCGGGGAAAGTACCAATCGTAGATAACCGTGACCCGTGTTTAACCTCTTTGAGAGGGGTGGCCGGGGAAAGTTATCTACGTTAAGGATCCGTGACCCGTGTTTAACCTCTTGAGCGGGGTGGCCGGGGAAAGATACCTTGACGGAGTTTTGTTTTGTGTTTTACGCGGTTGTTTCTCTAAGTCAGAAATATGAACTCAAGGTCCTTTTCCCTTTTTACCCGTGGACTTGAGTTAGGATTGATAGAACCTTGTAAAGCCGAGAGGACTTATAAGATAGGGAACTCACTGAGATTTGATGTATGTCACCCCACTATAGTTTCTATATTTCAGGTTCGGATTGCAGGTTAATTTAAAAGTGGAGCTATACTTGAATGTTTCAAGAGAAGCTTAGTATTAGTTTTTCCGCTGTGTATTTTTTGTTCTTGTACAATGAGGAATATTGTATAATGTTCTTAGTTTTATTATTTTTGGCTAATTTCCATAGCTTGTACCATAGGTTGTATTATGTTTTAGAATGGTCAAGTATGTGAATTACGCCATTAGGCACTTATGATGGTGTCAGTACCAAATAAAATGCTTGTATTGTATTATTCTAGGTATATAATATACAGGGCATTACAGTTGGTATCAGAGCAGATCGTGTCCTCGACGTAGCCTTGAAACATCTTAAGTAAATCTATTCTTGCCTCTTAAGTGTGTCTTGCCAGCATGAAACATAATATCATACTATCTAGTGTTGGGCCTGCTCAACCTAATGCTATGTATGTGATAGGTAGAATCATGGTTGAGCGACCACGAGGATTCCGAAGTGTTGTCGGAACTTGTGTTGTGAGGGTAGACTCAAGCCAAGAGTTAGTAGTTTGGAGTTTTGTTCAGCTCATTTGAGGTTTTAGTAGAAGTTGTGCTTTGGGTAACATGGAATTAAAGAGTGGTGTGTTATTAATCAATACTTTGGAATTGATGGAGTTTGAAGGTTAAGGATCCCTATCGGACGATTGGTTAAGGTATCAAGGAATATGTAAAATCGCTAGTAGAGCTGGATTGACCACTAATCGGGATAAGGATTTCAAGTAATCTCATTCCGTGAAAAAGAAAATTGGTTTTGTGGAACGCGTGGCGTAAGGTCCGGAAGTGAGATAAGTGTTGGTGCTTTAGTTCTAAGGCTGTTATGGTATCTTAAATGGACGAGAGTACCTTAAGGAATGTGTTCGAGACAATATCTTCCGACTGGTTAAAGTTGAGAGTTAAGGGCGTTCGGCTTTTATGGGAACTTAAAGTAGTAGAGAAGTGTGTGAAGGAACACAAGGATGTGTTTACATGCTTCAAGAAAAACAAGTGTGAGCCGAAAGAAGGGTAAGACATGAGTTGTGTATCTTCGGTTAGGAAGGGAGATCAGGTTCAGGAGAATACATCAGGATTTCTGTTTTTGGTAAGAGACCAATTTGGAATTTGGGATTTGGTAACTTACCCAAGGAAGGGTATAAGGTATTGTGTTGGAGAAAGTTTGGACTTCATTTAGTAATAGAAAGTGTAGTGATATGGACCAAAATCAGTTTGTATTAAGAGACAGAGTAAGCATCTTGGAATTTGAGGGAATTTTGGTAAGATGGTTTTATATTTGGACAAAGGTGCAATGGAGCTTTTGAGTAGTTGTTGAGGCTCAAATTAAGGAAGTGTAATCAAAGATGATTCACCCATGTGAATCCTAGTAATACGAGCTAAGACGAGAAAATTTACACTTTGGTATTAAGAACAAGCGTAGTGGTAGCACCGTGGTAACAAGTGTACGTGATGGATTATAATTCTTGAGACAAGTGTGAAGGGACGTACTTGGTGGAACAGTGAATATGGGATTTTAAGAAGTAAGATTGTGGAAAAACAACGAAAAGCAATTCAGGACTTATTACGGACTAAGTATAAATCCTGGAACGATTTATACCGGAAGAGTTTTGGAAATAGTCGATGAGAATTGTCAGTTGTGGATTTTCAATTAAGCAACTTGGTGTAAGGGTGGTGTGTAATGGATAGTAAAGAGTAAGAAATCCTGGTTAACATGTGCGAAGTGATGAGAAGGTTCTCCAAGAGGATGCATTGCCCCGAGTTATTTCAAGTATAGAGGAACTTCTGTATTTGTGAATAATCGGAATATTTGGAATCTACCTTTTGTTGGACTAAGAACGTTGTTGTTTTAGTTCTCACCCCGGGATTCGAGTGAGAACAAGGTTGTGTGCTATAGGTTATGTCCATCGCTTTTGTGGTATAGTATGTTGGTTGTATGTTGGATTTTGCTTATGGACGACTCAAGGATGAGTTGTGGTTAAGACCCTAGAATGTCATCATTATTGGATTCCCGCTAGTGTCGTTGTATCAACAGAGAGTGAACTGTTCCGCTGAAATTGTAGGGTGACTGCGACGGAATTTGGAATTTTCCTTGTCACTTGGTTGGTGAATGTTATATAAGTTAAGGAGCCACAAGTTGAGAATGATATTATGGGTTAGAGCAAGCTAGATTGATGGTTTGAGTTGGGATGGCTTTGAATTAAGAGGAAAACTGATTTTTTTTGTTTCTACAGCAGTGTTAATCGATTAACACAAGGGGTTAACCGATTAACACATGCAGGGATGGTGTTTTGCGCTAAATTTTGAGGAGTTAACCGATTAGCTCCGGTGGTTAATCGATTAACGTGTGGGTAAATTGTGAAATCCCTTAAGAACCAGCATCTGCGTTTTGTTACCTTATGTTGCTCCGAGTGGAGAGTTTTGTGTGAATGTAAAACGGAATTCCAAGTAAATGAATGATGTATTCGTGGTTGAAAATTTGAGCTTGTGGAAGGGTGTTACTTAGTCGATCATCTGTTTAGATGACCAAGGAATTTGACTACGAGGAAGTAATCTTATGAACTAGTTTGAGTATGAGAAAGTCTTAGGCGCATTGTTATTATTACTGTTGAGAACTTTAAGGATGAAGTCAGAGATTACACATGAAGTATTGATTTGTAAAAAAAAAAAAAATCGTTTTGGTATTTTAATTGTTGGTGTTAGTAAGGTACGAGCGGTTGCTCAGAGTTTAGTGATTGTTATCTTCCGCGAGTTCATGGTATGGGATTTAGACAATGAGAGTGGATTCAGTTGAGAAACGTGGCATGTCCTTTGAGGGTGTGTGTACGTGTGAAGTGTTGTATGTGGATTGGTGAGTAGTATGGAAACTCATAATTTTGCTTTGAAGGGTTTAAGTTTTGATAAGTGGTGACTTACATAGGATTATGGTCCTATGTTGGTGTTACGTTGTTATTAGTTGAGATCTAGAATCGACAAGGAACCTTGAGTAAGTTAGAACCCCGTAAGAAGAATCGATTTGGAATGTGGTAGCCCGAACCGAAAGTTGTTAAACTATTTTGGATATGGATTCGAGTTTAGAATGGATTTGGGGTTGTGTATGTTGTGGTAGGAATAGTGTGACTCATGTACCTCTCTATAGTCTGGAGAGTGTTGGACCGATGTTATGATATTGTGTGTCGACGAGGAAATTGTTCTACCATAGGACGTCAGTAAGTTTTGTACCGTTGGTTAGTAAGGACCCCAAGTGGATAAGAATGTTTCTCCATGGACGGTTGGCTAATTGGCAGTGCTCAAGAATTCGTAGGGTTCTACTGTTAGAAGTTGAGTTGCGCAGTAGAGGGTGACAGATGAAAGAGTTCCGTCAGATTAATAAGAATTAGATGGATGGTTACTGATAAGAATAATAAAGAAATAAGGAGATCTTGTTTTAAGTGTGTTATCCTTTGGTATGACACGAAGGAAATGAAATACCGGATGTAAGGAGTACCATGTACAGCATCAGACCAGATGGAACTGGTAAAGAAGTCGTTTGACTAATTGGGGAGTGGTTTAGAACGTTGAAGGATTTACGGAGGAATAGTTGTCGGTAATTGTATGGAGTTAAGGAATCACCGAATTACCTCATGAGAATTTGATGAGTGGTTGTTACCCTGAACCAAGATAAGGTGTTATGGTTTCGTTTTGTGACTCGGTAGAGGGATGTAGAATGGTACATTCTTTCCGAAGTAAGTTGCGACCAAGTCTTTTGTATGAAACAACAGATGAATCGAGGAAACGCAAGTTGAAAGTTAACCCAATATTGGAATAAGAGTATGAATAAGAACGTGAAGTTTAATAATTCGTGAAATTAAGAATTTGGTCTGTGAAGTCCAGTTGGACTATGGATTATGTCAGAAATTCTAACGGAAGTAAAGTCGTGTGTGGAACTAAGACGATAATGCAAGTTGTGGTTATTGTTGAGCGAAGGAAATTCGGGGGCGAATTTCAATTCAAGGGGGGGAAAGTGTAATACCCCGTATTATTTAAATGCTCAATTGGACATCAGATGAGATCAGATGAGCTTTTGTGTGCTCTATCTTTAGTAAATTGGATTAATGGAATCCTATAAGTACTTTAAGTATTATCAATTGGGATCAATAGAGCAACTGATGAACTCTGAAGAGATCAATTATTTTAATTCAAGAAAGGATTTTAAAGTAACTCTAATAATTGATCAATTGGGTTGAGACGATAAAATATCAATTGGAGATATTTTACTCTATTGGATTATGTTGTATAATAAGCATTATATATATATATATATATATATATATATATATATATATATATATATATATATATATTTGTTAAGAAATGAAAAAGAAAGAAAAGATAGTAAGAAGAAGAAGAAAGAAGAAAAGGAAAGGAAGAGAAGAAGAGAGAAAGTGGAGGAAAATGAAGAAGAAGCTCATGGATCATCAACATCTTCTTCAAACTCCTCTTCGATTATCAAGTTGGTTCTAGTTAGATGCTTTAAGTTCTAGAAATAGTATGTTTAGAACTTAGGTTAGATTTGAGAGAAAATGATTAACGGATAAATCAATGAAATCTAACGAATAGAATGCGGAATAGTTCGCGTAGAATAGTCGGGAAATGATAGGATTTAGTCGAGAATTCTTGTTGGTATGATCGGGGGGTTTAAGGATGAGTTTGGAGGGATTTTGTGCCATAAAATTCTGGTTTTTCTGCTGTTTCGCAATGGTTAATCGATTAACCAAATGCGTTAATCGATTAACAGTGTAAGTTTTCAAAAAAATATTATTTTCAAAAACCCATAACTTTGAAACCGTAAGTCCGTTTTGGTCCCCGTTCGAAGCGTTGGGAAGCTAATTTTATTCTCTTTATGATAGTGGAATATAAACATATGTTTATGCCTTGGATTGATAAGAACAATATGGAAATGTAATGTATGTAGTTTGGTTTCCACCGAAACTCAAGAATCGGGAATCCGATTGATACGAGTCCAAAGCCTTTGGAAGGATGATCCAATAAGGCAGTGAATGGTATGAGAGACCATGATATAACCAAGGATGCTTGGTAGAGGATAGTAGTGGCTTGTATTTCTTAAAAATGTGTGTGAACTACTATGTGGATTATGTTTGATATGCATGCTATTATGTGTGTTCCGTGATTGATATGGTTATATGCCAATGATGTGTTTTGCCTATCCTATTGTTTGTTGTAAAACACGATCGAGAGAGTATGCATATTAAAATATGGAATAAGTAGAGTGAGGAAGCTTTACTGGATTAGAATGACTTAGAGAATCATGCGACATCGCTTACACCGATACTTGAAGAGTATCCGTGGTAAGTGGTTGTCAGTGGGGGATCGTTTTCCTCCGGTTTGTGTGTGTACCTTAATAAATACCGTGACCCGTGTTTAATCCTCTGGTGTGGGATGGCCGGGGAAAGTATTTATTAGGTTTGTGTTCCTTAATAAATATTAGTGACCCGTGTTTAACCTCTTTTAGTGGGGTGGCCGGGGAAAGTATTTATTAAGTAGGTACCGTGACCCGTGTTTAATCTCTTTGAGAGGGATGGCCGGGGAAAGTACATTTGTAAGTGACCGTGACCCGTGTTTAACCTCTTTTAGTGGGGTGGCCGGGGAAAGTTACGAGGTGTTGGTTGGTATTAGTGACCCGTGTTTAATTCCTTCGAGGAGGGGATGGCCGGGGAAAGTACCAATCGTAGATAACTGTGACCCGTGTTTAACCTCTTTGAGAGGGGTGGCCGGGGAAAGTTACCTTGACGGAGTTTTGTTTTGTGTTTTACGCGGTTGTTTCTCTAAGTCAGAAATATGAACTCAAGGTCATTTTCCCTTTTTATCCGTGGACTTGAGTTAGGATTGATAGAACCTTGTAAAGCCGAGAGGACTTATAAGATAGGGAACTCACTGAGATTTGATGTATCTCACCCCACTATAGTTTCTATATTTCAGGTTCGGATTGCAGGTTGATTTACAAGTGGAGCTATGCTTGGATGTTTCAAGAGAAGCTCAGTATTAGTTTTTCCGCTGTGTATTTTATTGTTCTTGTACAATGAGGAATATTGTATAATGTTCTTAGTTTTATTATTTTTGGCTAATTTCCATAGCTTGTACCATAGGTTGTATTATGTTTTAGAATGGTCAAGTATGTGAATTACGCCATTAGGCACTTATGATGGTGTCAGTACCAAATAAAATGCTTGTATTGTAATATTCTAGGTATATATTATACAGGGCATTACAAAGTCCACCTTGAATAATAAGCACTTCTTCTTTTTTCATTTTGCAAACTCGATGGTTTCATTAGCCACTAGAACACCGTCCAAAAGTTGGAGACTTGGAATGAAAGTCGTTTGAGTAGGAGATATCAGCTTTCCTATCACAGAACTTAACCTTCTTGCAAGCATTTTAGAGATGATTTTAAGTACACAACTGATTAAGAAATTGGTCTAAAATCTTCGAACTTTTGTGGGCTATCCACTTTAGGCACAAGGGAAAGGAAAGACGAAACAAACGCTTTATCCAACTTTCTGGAATAGAAGAAATCAAGAACACAGTTAGCAACATCAGATCCCACTATTTCCCAACAATATTTGAGGAATTTGAAGTTAAAGCCGTCAGTTCCTGGACACTTGTTACCATACTATCAAATACGGCAGCCTTAACATCACCAAGCGTAAACTCAGACTCCAAGAACAGCTTATCTTCTGAGCTAAGGGTAGCTAAGCTATCAAAATTGTAGTGAGTATTTAATCTAATCTGAGCTTTGAATTTCTTCTCAAAGAATACCTTAGCCTCCTGATTTATTAACACAGGATCCTCCAACAAAGTACTCCTTACTTTAATAACAGAAATATTATTGGCCCTATACCTTGCTTAAAGAGAATCATGGAAATATCGCGTATTATTATCACCATCACTCACCCAGTTGCTTCTGGATTTCTGATTAAGCATAATCTCTTTATGCTTAAGACTTTTCCAAATATCTTCTTGGATCTCCAACCTCTCCTTCACATTACCATCAGCTTGACTATTATCATTATCATCCAAATTCAACTCTAACTCATTTAAATGAGTAATTCTATCATCAATTTTCAAATCAAGACATCTGAACACGTGAACATTCCACCACCTAAGATCGTTTTTTAGGACTTTAAATTTATTCCATAAGACATTACTGGGAGAACCAGACAGAGATACCGAATTCCAAGACTTTTTCACAAAATCTAAAAAGCCTTTATGCTCCAACCAACAATTAAAGAACCGGAACGGCTTCGGGCCCCAATTTACGGACTTCGACTTCAACCAAAGCGGTCGATGATCAGATACGTCTCTATCTCCCACGCATTCGTTCTTCAAATCCAACTTATCAATAACAACATCTTTAACCAGAAATCTGTCCAATCTACTACGGTTAAGCCCATTAGAATTAAACCAAGTATATTTACTTCCTACAATAGGCAGATCAATCAGGCTCAATTCCTCAATGAAAGATTTGAATTCCAGCATCTCACCATAGTTAGCACCACTCCTGCCCTTCCTCTCCTCCCTGGCTTTTATAGCATTGAAATCTCTAGCTATAACCCAACCCCCACTAGGAAGCCGATTCTTAATGTCAATCAACTCCGACCAAAGTCTCCTTTTCTCATTAATAACACACGCCGAGTAAACGTTCAAGACATATAGATTCATATTATTCCAAATAAAATGCATACCCAAATAGCCTTTCCCTCTGAAAGTCGAACACGCCAAAGCCAGGTCCTTTCTCCAGATTGTAAGAATCCCTCCAGATTGCCCATCAGAATTTGACGCCGTCCAATCATAACCCGACGACCTCCAAATGCTTTGAACGACCCCATCATCTATATGTTTAAACTTGGTTTCTTGAAGTAAACATAAATCTGCCTTGCCCTTACAAAGAATATGGGATATTCTCCTTCTTTTTAGAGAATTACAACACCCTCAGACAATGAACGACACAATATTCATTGTCCACCCCTTTCTACATTCTTCTTAACTCTTTTACCTTTTTTATCGTCCTCATCCAACTCCCTAAGGATGCTAACGAAAGCGTCATCCTCAACGTCACCAATTAATCCACCAGAAGGTCCAGAAATTGGGTCTGAACAATTCAGGTCCACCACCAAACCATTAAAAAAATCTCCCTTTTTAATATTATTACCCACAACTGCCACGTCCTTGCACTTATGAAAAAGAAGTCCATCAGTCAAACAACCTTATCAATTAACTTCGTTCCCCCTTTATCCACCATATCAGCTACCAATGAATGGGTCCCACCCAATGGCACAACTCCCATGGTTGGATTTAAAATACATTTATCCAACCCAACAACAGGTTCGTTTGACACGTTACCAACCCCTCCAACCTCTTATACTATATCGAATGTAGCCCCAACTATGGAAAGGTCAACTGACCCACCACCCCCTACATCTGACACTTCCTTAACATGTGAAACATCATAATCACCACCTAGTTGGGTAGGGTTGCTAGACTCAACCACTTTCTCCTCGGAGCTACCACCCCAATCACTATCACCATCGTCGCAGGATTCAATGAAATCCGATGAAGAATAAACTCCATCCCCCACTTTATCCACCGATTGAGACGATGACGCTAGGTGATCACAAAAGTCCTCAACTGAAGAGACTTCAAAGGATAAGTTATTACACTTAACAACCACAATCTCATTCAATATTAAACGCAGTTTTGTTTTGATCTGGACACGAGCAACTTTCAACTTAGGCTTCCTAAGCATAGCCTCATCAACCTGGATTAACTTTCCCACCCCGTTCATAATAGATTGAAAAGTTGAAGAATTCCAGGTTGCAAACGGAAGTCCATAACACTTGATCCAGACAAAACGCTCAACATCAACCTCCTCTAGAGTCCATGGATTTAATGAAGAAAACCATTTGCCAAGACTAACTTCAGCTTCAACAATAAATTCATCTAGGTTAACCTCGTCAATCTCTTCGATCATACATTTGTTAGCACCAAAGGGTGACACTTTAATATTGAAGAACCCCTCTTCATGCAAATTCCTTTGAATATCGAATACATAAACTCCTTCAACCACTACACCGACTCTAGCTTTTTCAAACCTTAATTTATCCACATTCTCCATGGTAACCTGCACCTCTGAAGGCCTATGATTCACCGGGATAAAGTTCTTGGGTTTACCACCTCCCACAGCTTTAGTAAATGATCTCCCATCTGTAGTCTTCCCTCTTACTCCCCCACCTGAATTGAAACCACCCTTACTGCCAAACTGTCTTCCATTTCTAGGACCCAAGATTTTCTCTTCCAGCTGAAACCGTGGTACATTGACAAATAATTTCTTCCCCTTAAGAATAATCTTCCTCTTCCCGCGTTTGTCTCTTCTCGCTGGGATATAAACTTCCGAAATCACCCCATAAACTTTGAACACCTCAAAAAGATCTTTAGCATTCATCTCTTCAGGAAACTCGGTAACGAAGAAAGAGGTCGTTTCTTCGCCTTCTGCACCTTTGCCGTTGTTCTCCTTCCACACGGAAAGTCTATCTATTTTCGAGACCCTCCGCTTACCACCTACCTTAACCCAAACCATCTTGGGAGTCCAAAGATAGCAAAACCAAAACAAGTTGAATGCTAGCAACACAAACTAATCACCCTTGCAATTCTATTTCTAAGAACAAAATCAGTAAAACTGAACCAGAACCCACTCACAATCTCCTAAGAACCGTACCAATAACAAACCTAAATGACACCTTCAAACAACCAATGACTCAGTAAAACCCAGAAGAAACCAATTCCTTACCAAGGCCCCTAAGCCCTAAAGCCAGGAATTTAAACCGAAGATAAGGGAGAAGCTTAACTAGTATCTACTTCGTACATTGTTCTAAAGGAGGAGGATGTTAAGCATTAACATGATTCTTAGTTGTCTAACTCTCCAACCCACTCACATATTCAAAAGACAATACGAAGAACATATATGCGTTGGAGATTATATATTATACATGTTAGATCTCAAGTTGATAAACTCTAAATTGAAGTAAAATTTCTATATTTTATTGGTTTTATAAAAATTTTATTTGTCTTAAATGCATTAAAATAATATGTATTATAATAGAGTTATGAATAAGAAAATATATACCTATTGAAACAAAGAGGACGATTAGCATTGTCATTGAAAAAAACATCGCCAAAGAAGTTGGAAATTCAGCAAAATTTCTCGACATAATACAAATATATTTAAGGATGAAACAACACGATGAAAGAATCTTGATATAAATAAAATGAATCCTAGATTTAAAATAAAAAATGATTCACTTTCAAATTTCTAACATAGAAATACAATCTTCGACTAAAATTTATGTGTCAAGTCACTAATAAAATTTTGTTAGTCACTAAATTTGTTAAGAATATTATAATCAAATCACATTATGTCCAATTCGAGTGTTTGAATACACATAGCGATATGATAGGTTATTTTTTATATGTATTCTATAATGTCTTTATAGTATAAATACTTATTTTAAATTTCAACTTGAGTAAAACTGCATAGGATATGAGAAAATTAATAAATAATTTATTTATATATATATATATATATATATATATATATATATATATATATATATATAGTTAAATATGATTTGAATTTTTTAAAATAACATATGATTTCAATTTTGTAAAATTATAAATAGTTTTCTTTGTGTTTTTCATTGAGATATAGTTTATTTATTATTATTTATTGATGCCACGTTTTTTTAAGTAAAATGGCTAAGCCCAAGAGATAAATTAATGGATGATCAGTGAATTAGCAGGTTTACTAATTTTTCAACCTGGGAATATCGGTGATTATCGAAATATCAATATCAAGGATTACATTATATTCTAGAGTTCGCTTAAACCTTCGTTGAAAACAAGGTATTTAGGGGTTTTGATTTTAATTGTTTGCCATAAAAGATGAAATACGAGTAAATTTAATAGAATAGAAAGGAATACGAGAAGAGAAAGCCAAGGATGAGAGTTTGGTCATGAATCTGTTTGTAATCTAAATCGATCTTGTAACAACTAAATTTCTCTCATACAAATTAGTGGTTCTTCAGATTATTTATTCACATTTCCTTAGCGAATAGATATTTGGTATTCAAATTATTTCATATGGCTATTAGTTAATTGTACATGAACCCAAACTGCCAAATATAAATAAAAAAAAAAAAAAAGAACAATGTATAGATGATATCCCTAGGCCTAAATGATACCTAATCTAAAATATGTCAATCAAAACTAACCTATTGAATTGTATTTTTTAACAGGTAATCGTAAATTAATTTTCAATTTATCGATAATGCGAAGAATCAAGCACATACATAAATAATTCATATTAGAATAAAACTCTTAGTCATTACAATTATTAATTTAGAAATATAAACTTTATCAAGAACATTGCCACACTCCTAGCATTAGGGGGCTCACCTAATCAAAACATGAAAAATTAACATGATAAAAGTCATAAACATTACACAGTGATCACAAAGGATGAAGCTTCAATGGAGTAATTTGTTGTAGTGGTACTTCACGTTGTTTCTACTATGTTTTTTCTTTCTCCTTGGTGAAGTTTGATCTAAAATTTCAAGCAAACACATCAAAATATAATCTCCATTCTTTTAATATTTCAGTGGGTTTTTGAAACAGCTCCGGGTGTCCAAACATATGACAGATCTGTTTGGAGATGCATTTGGATATAGGAAGATTTTTGCCTTATAACTTTGCATACGCGTCTCAGGACGCGTCTGAAATGTTGCACCATTCCAAATGCATCTAGAGATGCATCTAGGGCGCTCAACTTCCCTTTACTCGCCTATAGACACATATTGGGCAAAGGCATATTTTTGCATAAAGTGTGACATATATGTGAATTTGGTATATGCCACCACCAATTACAAAATGGAAAAAAATTAAGTTTATCTTGAGCATCAAAAATTTTTAAGACATAATCATCCATATCGTATATTGCAGAAGGCTTTTAATGGAGAGCAAAAGTTTGATATTGCTCCAAAACCCTTAACTGGGAAGGAAGTTTATAAAAGACAACAATACATTAATGTTGTCTTTGAAAAGAAACGAAAAAGGGCTTGGGGATAAAAATATTTACAAAAAGAGGTCCGTGTTATTTGATCTTTCATGTTGGTCTAGTCTTGATGTAAGACATTGTCTTGATGTGATGCGTGTGGAGAAAAATGTATGTGATAATTTGATTGGAACATTTCTCAACATTAAATGCAAGACAAAAGATACTAAGAAATCCCTTGAAGATATGGTTGTGATGGGTATACGAAAAGAGTTAACCGCAAAAGAAATACGAAATAGAACATATTTACCCCTAGCTTGTCACACTCTGTCTAAAAAAGAAAAAAATGATTTTGCGATTGTTTGTAGGCTATCAAAGTTCCCCAACGATTTTCATCAAATGGGAATAAATGTGTGTCAAAGAATGATCATAAATTAGTTGTCTTAAAATCTTATGATTGTCATGTCTTGATGCAACAACTTATATTAGTGGCTATGTGTGGCATTTTACCAAGAAATGTAAGTGTAACTTTATCTAGATTGTGCTTATTCTTCAATCACTACAACAAAAGTAAGTTATAATATCGCACCTTAGATAGCGCTTTAATACAAAAGCGCTGCTATAAGTCATTGATCCTAGATATTTAGACGAGTTGGAACATGAGGCTGCAATTATCTTGTGTCAATTAGAGATGTTTTTTCATCCATCATTCTTTGACATTATGGTCCACTTAGTTATTCATCTAGTAAGAGAGATTAGAATTTGTGGTGCGGTTTATTTACGGTGGATGTATCTCGTTGTATATGCGTATTTTCGACGCCATGAGTTCAACACATAAAGAGTTGTTTTCGACAAGTGGAGGTACATGCCAAAAGAAGCACAACTAAAAGAGTGTATCTACTTGAGAGATATTCTTCAACATTCTTCGACATTTCGACGGGGCAACGTTTTGACATTTCGTCAAGTAAAGATTTCTGCAAATGGAAAAGGTTTTGACAAGTATGAAGAACGTTGTGATAGTTCGACAATTCGACAAGTCTGAAAGGACGCATTGGTTCGACATAACTTAAAGATTCAAATTCAAGAGAATCATAACGTTTGGCAGAAGACGCGTGGAAGCACCTGGCGAAAGGGAGACATGCAGAAGGCCAGATGTCGAGGTTTTAGGATTTAGTCGTTAATAGCAGTTATTTTGTTTATCTATAAATAAGATAGTTGTTATTAGAATTCAGTGTGTAAAACTTGTAGAAAACTTCCTGCAATTACTCAAAGTACCCGTGTGAGAGAAAAGAGTTATCCGGAAAAATGTATGTGTAAACACCATCTTTCAATTTCTTTATCAATCAAAGTCTTTTTACCAATTTCTTTACATTACCAGCATCTTTATGTTTCCTTCGCCATTTTACTTTAAAGTTCTTTTCAAAGTCATTTTCTTTTATCTCAGACTTTTATCTAGAGTTAGTTAAAATCTTTCATTCTAAAAGACTTAATACATAAAACCAAGCACCAAGATATCACCCTTGACTTAAAATTATCACGTTGATTTAAGTTTTCGCCCGACGTCCTAGGATTTGTTTGGTTAATCCTGCAAGTAACCCAGACTTCACCATTCTGGTAAACCAGAGATTGTTCGTCAAGATCAACAGCGAACAAATTGGCACACCCGGTGGGACTAGTGCAATATAAAACTTAAATAATTTTAAATTAAGGCTTTTTCTTCGTTGTATGATACTAAGAAGCGGTAAATTAGCCGTATCTGACGTAGAGAGACCTAAAAGAACTAGAGTAAGGAAAATGGCGAATCAGTCAAATAATCCTAATCCCAATCCAAATCCAAATGAAAACATTCCAGTTTCCAACCCTATACCTTCGACAGGGGGAAATGTGGATTCAAACCCTGTTTTGGAGGAGGTTATGCCTTCGTCAACAGGATCTATACCAGCGGTTTCGCTCTCCCAAAGTATGCCTAGTTCTTCCACAATGGGACATTCAATGCCTATGGGGACGCCTCCTCCGGGAGGACAAAATTTTAGGCCATTCCAGACAAATTTTTCCATGTCTATGTTCGGAAGAGAACAACCATATGGAATGCCAACGTCAGTAATGGCAAACTTGCAAAGTGCACCACCCTTGTATTCTGACGCCATGGTCCACATGTCTTCGCCACTGCAAGGGTCAGGATATGGTGGAAATATGAGTAGATTGAACCAATCCCTACCAAATTTCCAAATACCAGCAATTACCAATAATTCTGCGCAAGTAATTCGACAATAAATGGACAAAAGTAATCATGATATGGTCCAAATGTTGACTCAACAAATGGGAGCAGTGTTTAACCCTTTAATACAAAACAGTACCCAAACCAACCAATTGTTGGCTGCGCAAATGACGCGCATTGCTGACGTTTTTGGTGTTCCTCAAACACGACAAAGAGAACAAGTGATTCAAAACCAAGTAGTAAATGTCGAAGAGGAACCCACGATAAATCAAAGGCCTTTAGAGAATCCTCAGGCAAACCCTAGAAACCAAGAGGCAGTGGTCGAACAGCCTCGTGTCGAAATCCCCGTTCAACAAGAGCCTAGGAGGGTAATAGTCCAGAGAGGCCAAGATGCTGATGATGTGTTGCAACAGCAAATACGATATAATAACTTGCCTGTCAAAAATAACATAACAGCCATGGTCGAAAGGATAATGGCCCAAAACGGTATAAATGTAGGGTTGCAAAGGCCTACTTATACTTCCCCATTGTCAGAATACATTCTGCAAGAGGAACTACCCCCAAGATGGAAAGTTCCTAAGTTTACTAAGTTTTCAGGAGATACTAGTGAATCTACTATAGAGCACGTAGCGCGTTATCTAATAGAAGCAGGAGAAATAGCCAATAATGAAAATTTGAAAATGAAGTACTTCCCAAGTTCTTTGACAAAAAATGCATTCACCTGGTTTACATCCTTGCCTGCGAACTCTATATTCACATGGACCCAATTAGAAAGATTGTTCCATGAACAATTCTATATGGGTCAGACTAAGATAAGTTTGAAGGAATTAGCCAGTGTTAAGAGGAAATTTTCAGAGCCTATAGATGATTACCTAAATAGGTTCAGGTTGCTTAAGGCAAGATGTTTCACACAAGTGCCAGAACGAGAGTTAGTTGAAATGGCTGCAGGGGGTCTAGATTATTCTATAAGGAAGAAATTAGACACTCAATATTTAAGAGATATGGCACAATTAGCAGATAGGGTCAGACAGATTGAAAGACTAAAAGCTGAGAAATTTAGATCAAATAAAAATAAAAAGGAAAGAGTGGCCTATGTAGGAGTATGCCAGGATGATGATGGTGGAGAAAATGAACTAATTTTGTTCGACGAACAAGAAATTAATCTGGCAGAACTAAAGTCAGGCCCACCATACGCCTGTAAAGTACTAGCTCCGTCGAATGGAAAAAATCCAGTCTAACCTGAAAAGAATGATAAGTTTCCTAAACAAACTTATACGTTCGACGTCACCAAGTGTAACGAAAGTTTTTATTTATTGGTCAAAGATGGTCAGTTAATAAAACCACCAGGCGCTAAAGAACCGCCTGTCGAACAACAGAAAAAGAGGGGTTTTTGTAAGTACCATAACTTTTTGGGTCATAAAACATCTCAATGTTTTCTTTTCAGGGATCTAGTTCAAAATGCTATCCGTGATGGAAGGCTGAAGTTTGGCGAGAAGCCAAAACAACAAATGGGGATTGATTCGAATCCTATGTAGGTTGTCGAAGCACACTATGCTGAACCATCCACTGTGAATATGGTGGAGATTGAAGTTGCTTCTGATGGCAGTTTCGAGATAGTGGAGGTTATGGAAGGTTTCGACACCAGTGTCAACATGGTCGAGATTACTGAAGATCTTGCAGGCCAGAACGAAGTCGAAGGCACTGAAGCGTTCGACAACGATAATGAAGTCAAAGTCACTGAAGATCTTGACAACAAAAACACAGTTAAAGTCACTGAGGACTTCGACGATGAAGGTAAGGTCGAAGTTACTGAAAGCTTTGACAATCAGAAATTGAAGGAAACTACAGAGGGTTTCGACGAAAAGAACGATGACAGTGTTGCTGAAGACGTGGTGGTTCGACCAGGAGAAATCTGGGATTGCTTGGGACAGCCAAGTGGAAAATTCGACTACCTGGTGAAGTACACTATTCCTGCAACCTATCACACCGACATCAGCGAAATCCAACCAACTGGTTGGGGAAGTGATTTTAATGACGATGGTGATTCCCCTATCGCCAAGGAGGAAGTTACTGAGGACTTCGTTGCTGAAAACAAGGCTACTGAAGGCCTTGATCTTGACAACACGAAGGAAGCTGATGTTGCAAATTACTGCATCAACATCATGGGACCTTTCGACAAGGAGGTCACAGGGATGAAAGAAAAAGCTGTGCATGGCCGTGGGAAACCTGGGACTTATGGGATCCTACGAAGAATAAAGGAGGATCCTAAAGAAAAGTCAAACAAGTGTCGCTGCAAGCATGCTCCTAGGAACATATCCTGGTGTTGCTGCCCAGAAGGGAAGTTCGACCTGACAAAAAAGAAGGACAGAGTCGAAGAGGAAAAGCTCATTGAAAAGATGAACAAACTAACCATTGCTGACAAACAAAATGCGGGAGTAAATATGGTAGAAGTGTCTCAGAAAACTCAGGCAGCAGTAGATGAAGATCAACGTCGAGAGGAGTACCAAAAGCTGGCGTACCCCAAAGAAGATGAGAGTTTGGTCGAATTCATCAAAAGGTGCCAGAGAAGGAAGAGTGACGTGATGTTATGCCCTCGTTGCAGTTCCATTTTCGACAGAAAGGATGCCACCAATTTGGAGGCAATAGATCAAGCAAGAAGGAAGGCAAATGGGGGAGCAACAAGATATGATCCAAGAAGGAGTGAGCACCACTAATGGAGGCGCGGAGACAGACACTATGGCACTTACAAGCCATCAAACAAAGTGATAGATGACAAATGGGTTCAACCCATCAGAGATGCCCAAGGCCAGAAGAAGTGGAAGAATTTTGAAGTGCAGAGAGGCGCTTCAATGGAAAACAAGAAGGAGTTGGAGAAATATAAACCTAGGCCATATCCTTCAGAGAATTATAAAGGAAAGAACCCCATGTCGAGATCCCAGTGGAGGAGGTTCCAAAGGCAAAAGAGGGTTGAGAAAGAAGTTGCTAAAAAAGGTATGATGAGAAAAGTGGCTGGAAACAAGGACGAAGCAGAATGTAGCAGCAACGCTCAAATGGCAAACAAGAAGAAGCCTCTCCAACAAATCAAACCAAACAGCGTAGCAGCGCAAAGTGTGTCCAAAGAGAAGAAGCTGGAGGATGACGAGATGACAGATGATTTTAAGTCAGATTTGGAGGCATCCTTCGACGTTGTCTGTAACGTGGTCTCGGTCCTTCCCAGAGACTATGATAGGATCATGGAAGTCGAAGACGAAGAGGATGGGATGGAAGAGGAAACGATGGTGCACAAGCCCGTGTGTTACTACGTAATGAATAATGGTTGTGTCGAAGAGCAAAATGCTTTCTTCGAAAGACCAGACGATTCCATGAAGGCGCACTTGAAGCCTTTGTTTATCAAAGGAAAAATTGAGAGTGTTGGTGTTAACAAGATCCTAGTGGATGGTGGTGCTGCTGTGAATTTAATGCCCCACTTCATGCTGAAAAAGATTGGCAAAGATTACTCGGATGCAAAGCCCCACAACATGGTTCTGTCGAATTACGAAGGAAAGGTAGGAACAACCATGGGAGTTATTCAAGTGGATCTGACAGTTGGCACTATAACAAGGCCAACAATGTTTATAGTTATTGCTTCTAGGGCAAACTACAACTTGCTGTTGGGAAGAGAATGGATCCATGGTATAGGTGATGTGCCTTCGTCGATGCATCAGAGAATAGTTATTTGGAGGTCAGATGGAATCGTCGAGAACATAGAAGCAGACCAAAGTTACTTCATGTCCGAAGTAAACAATGTAAGTGATCGAAGTTTCGACAAAAACTTAGCCCACATACCTCCTTGCAGTCCGGCGAAATTCGACTTGAGGGCAACGGACAACGCGTACTGTTCCATGTATCTCCATCCTACACATGGTTTTCAGTGGGATAAGGAAGTCATTGGTGACTCCAACTACATGTGGGGGACTACCAACATAGCACCAACAGGATAGGGGAGTGAGTTCGACAATGATGATGAGTGAACAAGCAGTGCTCGACAAAATTACGGCTTACATAGCCGAAAACAAATTCAAAGCGGCTCTGGAGGCCGAAGTAAAATACATGGCTGTCGAAGCCAATCATGAAGATTCAAATGAACAATGTCTTCAAAAAGACGTTGAGGAAAATGATGATAACAACCAAATAGACGAATGGCAACACCAGAAACTTGACTCCATTTATGACGACGAACCTTTGGGGTTCGAAAAAGATCCAGTGTCGAACAATTTGAAGATGGTGGCGCAGGATCCTTTAGAAGAAATCAACTTGGGACTGGGGGAAGAAAAAAGACCAACTTACATAAGTGCAAGGATGGATCCTCAGTTCAGAGTCGAAATAATCCAGTTGTTGAAGGAGTTCAAAGATTGCTTTGCATGGGATTATGACGAAATGCCTGGTTTGGACAGAAGTTTGGTCGAATTGAAGCTGCCAATCATAGAAGGGAAGAAGCCAGTCAAGCAAACTCCAAGGCGCTTTGCACCAGAAGTTCTGTCGAAGATAAAAGAAGAGGTCGAACGACTTCTAAAATGCAACTTCATCCGCACTACCAGGTATGTTGATTGGATTGCAAATATAGTTCCAGTTATTAAGAAAAATGGCAAACTTAGGGTATGCATTGAATTTAGAGATTTAAATTCTGCTACCCCAAAGGACGAATATCCTATGCCAGTAGCAGAAATGCTTATAGATTCTGCAGCAGGTCATGAGTATCTGAGTATGTTAGGTGGATACTCTGGCTATAACCAAATTTTTATTGCTGAAGAAGATGTTTCTAAGACAGCTTTTCGTTGTCCTGGAGCAATTGGAACTTATGAATGGGTAGTGATGCCTTTTGGTTTAAAGAATGCTGGAGCCACTTACCAAAGGGCTATGAATTCAATTTTCCATGATTTTATTGAGACGTTTATGCAGATTTACATTGATGATATTGTAATCAAGTCTGTTTCAGGAAAAGATCATATAGACCATCTTCGACAATCCTTTGAGAGGATGAGAAAGTTTGGTCTAAAGATGAATCCCCTTAAATGTGCTTTTGGTGTGCAGGCGGGTGATTTTTTAGGTTTTGTGGTCCACAAGAAAGGGATCGAAATAAATGAAAACAAAGCCAAAGCTATAATGGAAGCGAAAGCGCCATCAACGAAAAAGGGATTGCAGTCTCTACTAGGGAAGATCAATTTTCTAAGAAGATTCATCTCCAACCTCAGTGGAAAAACACAAGCCTTTTCTCCTCTACTTCGACTAAAGAAAGAAGAATTCACATGGGGGCAAGAGCAGCAAGTGGCTTTCGACAAGATCAAAGAGTACTTGGCTAGTCCTCCAATCTTGATGTCCCCTTGTAGGAAAAGAAGCATGAGATTGTGTATCTCTGCATCAGACAAGACATTAGGAAGTATGTTGTGTCAAGAGGATGAGAATGGCGTCGAAAGGGCCATCTATTATCTCAGCAGAGTCCTAAATGATGCTGAAACTAGATATAGTGCCATAGAAAAACTATGTTTATGTGTATATTTCTCTTGTATGAAATTGAAGCATTATATAAAGCCTGTTGATGTATATGTATCTTCTCATTTCGACGTAATAAAACATATGTTGTCTAAGTCTATTTTGCATAGTCGAATTGGAAAGTGGGCTTTGGCTCTAACAGAATACTCCTTAAGATATTTGCCTTTAAAGGCTATGAAAGGACAAGTGGTGGCTGATTTTATAGCCGACCACTCTATAGTCGAAACTATAGAGTACGTCGAATTAGCACCATGGAAACTGTATTTCGACGGTTCCAGGCATAAGAATGGAATTGGTATTGGGATGGTGATTATTTCTCCTGACAAAATTCTAACAAAGTTCAAGTACAAAGTCGAAGGGCTATGTTCGAACAATGAAGTCGAATATGAAGCTTTGATTGCTGGACTTGAAATCTTGTTGGAATTGGGGGCAACAAGAGTCGAAATAATGGGTGACTCTGAGTTGGTAATAAAGCAGTTGACTAAGGAGTACAAATGTGTGAAAGAGAATCTAATAATGTACTTTGTGATAGCAAATAGACTTCTCAAGAAGTTCGACAATGTGGCTTTTAGGCACATTCCCAGGATGGAGAATCAAGAGGCGAATGATCTTGCTCAACTGGCATCAGGATACAAAGTGTCGGAGGAGAAGTTAGAAAAAGCCATTGAAGTCAGAGGAAGAATCATATCTGTAGGTTTGTCCCCATCATATTTAGAGACAATAAAATTGGGATATGGTGACGAAGAGAATTATGAGATTTGCAACGTAGATGATGCAGGAGTCGAAGACTGGAGAAAACCCATCAAAGAATATTTGCAAGATCCTAATCAAAAAGTCGAACGAAAGGTAAGATATAGAGCATTGAGTTATGTACTTTTTGGCAATGAATTGTTCAAGAAGACTGCAGAAGGAGTCTTGTTAAAATGCTTAGGCGAAAATGAAGCATACATAGCGTTGTCGAATGTGCATAGTGGAGCGTGTGGCGCACACCAAGCAGACCACAAAATGAAGTGGTTATTGTTTCGACAAGGAATGTATTGGCCAACAATGCTGAAGGATTATGTCGAATTTGCAAATGGGTGTCAAGAGTGCCAAGTACATGCAGGCATACCACATGTTCCTGCAAGTGAGTTACATTCGATTGTAAAACCTTGGCCATTCAGAGGTTTGGCTTTAGATTTAATTGGTGAAATTCGACCAGCTTCTTCAAAAGGGCAAAGGTACATTTTAGTTGGAGTAGATTATTTTACTAAGTGGATTGAAGCCATACCATTGGTGAATGTAGATCAAGAAGCAGTTATGGATTTTATCCAAAAGCACATAATCTACAGATTTGGGATACCAGAAACAATAACAACAGATCAAGGATCTGTGTTTACTGGTCGAAAGATGCAGAAGTTTGTACAGGAAACAAGTTTTAAGCTCCTTACTTCGACACCTTATTATGCTCAGGCTAATGGACAAGTCGAAGCAGCTAACAAGGTAGTGATAAATTTGATCAAAAAGCATGTAGGTGGAAAGCCAAAAAATTGGCATAATACCTTAGATCAAATTTTATGGGCTTGTCGAACATCTCCGAAAGAAGCAACCAATTCGACTCCATTTAAATTAACTTATGGGCATGATGCAGTTTTGCCAGTCGAATTGTATTTGCAATCAGTTAGGGTTCAAAGGTATCATGAGATCCCATCAGAGACATACTGGAGTATGATGATGGATGAATTGGTTGATTTAGACGAAGAAAGGCTACGTGCCTTAGATCTCATAAAGAGACAAAAAGAGAGAGTCGAAAAGTTTTACAATAAAAAAGTAAAATTTAAGACTTTTTCAATTGGTGATTTTGTGTGGAAGGTAATTCTTCCTATGGATCGAAAAGACAGAGTTATGGGAAAGTGGTCTCCTAAATGGGAAGGACCTTTCAAAGTTTTGAAAATATTTTCTAATGGCGCATATGAGGTCGAAGAGATAGGGAAAGACGAAAGGATATTAAAAATAAATGGCAAGTATTTGAAAAAGTATAAACCAATATTGTAGGAAATAAAGATAGCAGTCGAATAAAATTGAAATTGAAAGGAAATATTGTGCTGCTAAACAGATGGCGTTAAAATCATTACAAATAAAGCCTCAAAGGGCTGAAAATTGTCAGGCAAATTCGACTAAAACTGAAGGTTTGCAAATTGTGCCTTCAAAGCTGTAAATTTGTCTTTCTGAAATTGAAGTCGACGATCACAGAGGTTCCTGTGAATATGGGCAACTTCAATCTCTTGGTTGATCTTTTGAGCTGTCTCTGCGTGTTGAATGCCAACCTTCAACTCTTCATCAATCTCGCTTTGCCTAGGCTGCTGGATAGAAGCTATGAGTTCCTCCTCTTTGGAAATTTTCTCTTTGAGAACTGCTATTTGTTTCTTCCATGATTGAATGTGGTCATGGAAAGTAGCAATCTTCTTGACAGAGGCTTCAGAAAGCTCTTGTAGCTTCGAAACCTTATTTGTCGAAGTAGAAACAGAGTTCCATTCAGCAGCTTGTTGGTCCATTTTTTTAGAGATTTGTTGACACAAGTCCCTTCGACGGTGAAGATCTGCGCTGGATAAGTCAATCACAGTTGTCAGCTCTATCACAAAATTGCAGACTTCGACAGAAGCATCCAAGACGTTAACTTGCTTCAACAGTTTCTTCAACTCCATTGGAGCAGTGGCATTTTCCTCTAGAACTTGGAACAAGTCAACATCAAGGATTTTTGCCTTGATCTGAGTCATGATATTGGGTAGAGACTGCACTTCAGAAGTGGCTCCAGAAGTAGTCGAACTGCTGTAGGAAGAGTCTTTAAGGTTGAATCTGGTGCTAAGTATGGCTTTCAGGTAGTCCGAGGGTTTCTGCACCTTGAGATTTTCAAGCTCTTCATGAGAAAGACTAGTCGAACCAGTTGTTTGGGAACTCCTTTTAGTTTGGTCAGGAGTAGGCTGGTTGCTAGGCTCTGAAGTTCGCCTAGCTTCCTGTTGCTTCGACAGATCTTCTTCTTCAGCGGTCTTCTCTTCAGGATTTCCTTTGACAGTAGTCTCTACTTCAACATCATCATCTCCTTGTTGCTCAACGTGTAATCCAGGATGAGAAGGAGAGTTGTTATCAGAATCAGCTCCCACAGTAGTGTCGAATGCTTCGACCGTTTGTCTCTCAAGTTCTTTGCTGGGAGTGTCGTCCTCTCGAGCTACCTCCTCCTGGATTGTCTCAGGCTGTTTTTCGACGACTTTTTGCTTCTATCAAAAGAAAAATTTCTAAGTTAGAAATGAAATAAAATAAACGAGAGGGGTCGAAATTGAAGTTTACCTTAGAGGTCTCAGTTTTGGAGCTAGACTTTCCATTCCCCGTGTCCTTCGGCTGATGTTTTGTAGCAGGATTGCTAGAAGATTCCCTTTTAGATGATTTGACAATGGATTTTTGTGAGGCAATTTTCTGCAGTCTTTTCTTCTTTTGAGGAGGGGGGTTTGGAGATGGAGACTCATCACTGGACTCTTCGACAGGGATTATCTCTGGTATTTTCTTTCTTTTTTGGAGTGTAGAGGTTTTTTGACTTACCTAATCATATAAATCAAAAATAGTTAGTGTCTTAAAGAAACAAAAGAATAGATCAAAAGAGGAAGAGATTTATACCTTAGTCGAAGGTGTCTGGGCGGCACTTTGTGGAGTTTCGACGGAAGCTTTCTTTGCAGGCGCTTTCACAGCTGAAAAAGAAAAAAAGGGGAAAGTTAGACAGTGAGAAATACGTGATAATAAAATGATAAAATTCGTTTTGTTGTTAACACCTTCAAGAATGGGATCTTCCACGCGAACGTGTTCTATTCCAATATGAAGGTGCCCTGGGTAGTTATCCAGATGATACTTAGTCGCAACCACGCGTTCAGCAGGTTTTTTATAACTTTCACGAAGAACTTTCATATGGTTCCCACATGTGAACCAATCTGGAAATGGAGGACTTAAAGCCACACCAAATTCAGCAGATGGTAAAGGTGGAAACTTAGGAGGATAATAGCTGAAAGCCAAGTCATAACGCACTTCTGGTCGAATGTGTGAAGGCAGTTTCAACTTCTCCAACTTCTCCGTGAATTTTTCTTTTAAAGTAACCGCTGCTTCGCTTATGGTTCGAATAAGATCATCAGGTCTGTAAATGGTTTCAAAATATTTTTGAAATTTTTGTAATTCTTGGATGTGTCTTTGCGTACCTTTTTTAGTCCGTTCCTGCACAAGAGCAAAAGCATTCGTCAGATGGGTGTTAAAAGCTTTTACGTCGAAAAATTTGGTAGCATAGTATTCCCTCCACCATGTGTCGAACTCAGGAGTGCAAAGGAATGATGGTTGAAAAACCACCGGTCGAATATCCAAAGATTCGTCAGTCAGCCTGTTCGACAATTCTCTACTGGTGGCTTCGTCGTGGAAGGAGTTGTAGAAAACGATGGCCCCTTTTTTAGGGAAAAGAGGTCGAGGCATGATTTGAATTAGCCCAAATTGCCTGGCAACCAAGTTAGGTTGATAAACTATTAAGGCAATCTGGGGTTTCGTAGTGTTGCAGTGAGAGAACAGGAGCCTAGGGGTCAAAAAGGATTCCCAGACATTTAGGAAGATGTTTTCATCTTTTTTGGTTTGCAAGGGGAATTTTCGTGTAAACCATTCAGGTCCAATTGTTCTGTCAGCAAATGGAGCCATAGTCGAAGTAAAATGATGTCTCTCAGCAAACATCATTACATAGCTAATGAAGGCCCGTCGAAGGCTAATTGCTTCATCAGTTGGTGTCAGTTGCACCAACCTAGGCCATTCGAAACTCCTGTTTTCAACTTCCTCTTCATTTATGTCATGCTTCGCAGGAATAAAGGCTTCGAAGGTGGCATTCAGCCATAGTTGCAAGAGCCAAAAGGGGCCTGCCAAATTAAGCTTCCCTTTGTCCTTCAAAGTTTTCAAAGAACGCACGCTTTCGCTCAAGGACTCGTACAGGTTTGCCAGGATTACCTCACTCAAGCATAATTTGATCCCAGCATGGAGTTGGTTCGCCATAGTGATGAACCTCTTAGCCACTTGAAGTGAGCGGGAGCAAAAGACAAATTTGGTCAGCCACAAGGTTAGAAAAGCTATGTGCTCTTTGTCAGAAACTTCTTTGTCATCCTCGCCATGGTAGTGAGACATAAAAAGGGAGTATGGGGCGAAACTAGTGTCGAAATCTATGGAGTCCTCGTTCAGGTGAGTGGGGTCAAAGTCAATGCCAACTGGACTAAGGCCAACTATGGCAGCTATGTCGAACAGCGTAGGGGTGACCATCCCACAAGGGAGGTGGAGGGTGTTATACTTACTATCCCAAAAATAAAGGGAGGCTAGCAGTATGTTAGGGCAAACATTGGGTCCTACTCTTGATAATTGTATCAAGTCAAAAATTCCTATTTCTTTCCAAAATTTTTCTTTAACATTTTCAACTCTGTTCAACCAAGACAGGTAATCTGAAAGGTCTTTCGACCAAGGGCAAGTTCTAAAAATCCTAGTATGATTTAGATAGGTTAAATTTATTACTTCCTCATCTTTTTCATTTGAACCTTGAGGTTCAGTTTGTTCTACTGGTTTCTCAAGAGTTGGGGGTTTCACCCTAGCACCTATGGGTTTTGTGTGAGAATAAGTGGGAAAAAACTCTTGTAAACGCTCAGGCTTAATTTTTGGGTTAGGGAGTGGTCCTAACATGGCATAATGATTACCAGAAATAATAACAGGGATGAGTACCTGGGATTTAAAAATGCAGTCTTTTTCCCTCGCGTTTGGAGGCTCAGGGATGTATTGTTGATCCCCAATCAGTGTTGGTTCATCTAACCTATGCGCAGGAGGGATGATGGAAGGTTGCTGACTCTTGGAAAGTTTGCTGCTTGATGGTTTTTGAAAAGCCATTGTTGAATCAGAAAGTTTTTTAGAGAAAGAAGATGAAGATTTGGAGCGGTTGTGAAGAAGAAAAGTTCAAAAGCGTAAAAAAGAAAGAGAAAAATAAGGGTTCATGTATTTATAAGAGGAGATGATTTAAAAAAAAAAAAACAAAAAAAAACTTTGGGTTTAGTGGTGATCATGGAGGGCACGTGGCATCATCTTGACGGTGATGACGAAAAGTGGAAGTTAAAAAGAAATAGCCATGATGTTAGGTTAAGTAATAATGGGCTAGAAGCTAGAACGTGAGCTGGAGTTGACGTTTTGAGAAAAGTAAAATGATGAAATATGTTGGGACTTGAAATTGTGTAATTTAAAATTAGGATGACATGGCGTCAAAATATTGGTTGAACACCAAAGGATTATTTCTCCAGGGTAGTCGAAATACCTTTGCTGGGGGGCAATTTGTATATGCGTATTTTCGACGCCATGAGTTCAACACATAAAGAGTTGTTTTCAACAAGTGGAGGTACATGCCAAAAGAAGCACAACTAAAAGAGTGTATCTACTTGGGAGATATTCTTCAACATTCTTCGACATTTCGACGGGGCAACGTTTCGACATTTCGTCAAGTAAAGATTTCTGCAAATGGAAAAGGTTTTGACAAGTATGAAGAACGTTGTGATAGTTCGACAATTCGACAAGTCTGAAAGGACGCATTGGTTCGACATAACTTAAAGATTCAAATTCAAGAGAATCATAACATTTGGCAGAAGACGCGTGGAAGCACCTGGCGAAAGGGAGACATGCAGAAGGCCGGATGTTGAAGTTTTAGGATTTAGTCGTTAATAGAAGTTATTTTGTTTATCTATAAATAGGATAGTTGTTATTAGAATTCAGTGTGTAAAACTTGTAGAAAACTTCCTGCAATTACTCAAAGTACCCGTGTGAGAGAAAAGAGTTATCCGGAAAAATGTACGTGTAAACACCATCTTTCAATTTCTTTATCAATCAAAGTCTTTTTACCAATTTCTTTACATTACCAGCATCTTTATGTTTCCTTCGCCATTTTACTTTAAAGTTCTTTTCAAAGTCATTTTCTTTTATCTCAGACTTTTATCTAGAGTTAGTTAAAATCTTTCATTCTAAAAGACTTAATACATAAAACCAAGCACCAAGATATCACCCTTGACTTAAAATTATCACGTTGATTTAAGTTTTCGCCCGGCGTCCTAGGATTTGTTTGGTTAATCCAGCAAGTAACCCAGACTTCACCATTCTGGTAAACCAGAGATTGTTCGCCAAGATCAACAGCGAACACTCGTAAAGCGATACATTAAGATCTTTAAAGGGCATACAAAGAATCATCAACGTATGAAGGCTTTGATCGTTGAATGGTACTTCACAAAAGAAGCTATTGAGTTTTAAACAAAGTATTAGGCAGAAGCGAACTCTATAGAAATTCTCGAGTCTCGTCATGATCGTAGTACTACTACAAAACGCCCATACAACAACGCCAGGTTTACCACGGCTCGCCTATACACCGTTGTAATAGATACGCTCATTTTTTTAGTCTCATTAGAAGACTTTTAATGACGGTTAATATTCCAACCGTGGTGAAATGTGAGGCCTTTCACCACGGGTATTTAAAAAACCGTCATTATAGGTAGCGTCTGGTCATGGGTTCAATTCCCAGCACCAATATTTATGGTTTTTTAACATATTTTTTCAAAATTTCCACAACCTTTCACCACGGGTATTTGCAAAACCGTCATTATAGCCTATAGTTTAGTTTTAGGTCTTGTTCTTCAAAAAATAGGTTTTAGGGAAAATCATATCCTTTTTTAGATCTGTTTCATGCATTTGAAGCAGAAAAATTGTGCGGTCCTTAGTCCCGTACTCTAGAAGAGTTATGGGATTTCACCCTCAAAACCCCAAATTCATCTTTTTTTCTATTTTTAATGATTTTTTTACAGTTTTCATAGTCTCAAAAAATTCCAAATAAATTCTCAAAATTCTTATTTTACCTAATTAGATTAAATTTCATGGTTTTAGATTTTAATGAATTTATTTTAATCATGTTACTTCTTTCCTATTTTTCCAAAATGCTGACAGACCTTTCACTACGGTTATTTAAACCAACCGTCATTATAGGTAGCGTTTTTTACTTATTTTTTCAAAATGCTGACAGACCTTTCACCACGGGTAATTTAAAACAACTGTCATTATAGATAGTGTCTTGTCATGGGTTTAAGTCCCAGCACCAGCAGTTTAGGTTTTCTACTTATTTTTTCGAGTCTCATTACTAACATTATAGGTGGCGCGTATATTGAGTTTATTCACTATCCTTAAACAAATCTTGGTCGTCCATTTAGTGATTATCAACAGCCAAGACACTACTATTAGTGATCCGCGTGAAACTTAAAACTTAGACGAAGCATAAACTACATCTTCTACCTCCAAACATCATCTTTCATTTATGATACCCTATTTCTCCATTAAACAAAATTTCAGAACAAATTTCAGAACTCGAGTTTGCAATGTTAGTTGTTGGTGTTCTTTTTTAATTATTTTTGTTCTTGTTGTTCTTTTTTATTATTGTTGTTCTTGTTGTTCTTTTTTATTAATGTTGTTCTTGTTGTTATTATTGTTATTGTTATTGTTGTTGTTGTTCTTCTTGTTGTTGTTCTTCTTCTTCTTGTTATTGTTGTTGTTGTTGTTATTGATGTTGTTGTTGTTGTTGTTGTTGTTGTTGTTGCTGTTGTTGTTATTATTCTTATTGTTTTGTTATGTTCTTGTTGTTCTTAATGTTGTTCTTATTCTTGCTGCTGTTCTTGTTCTAATACTGCAATTTTATTTATTTTATTAAAAGACATACAACAACGGGTATTTAAAATAACTGTCATTATAGGTAGTATACAACAATGGTTCTTTAAAATAATCGTCATTATAGGTAGTTCTAATGCTGCATTTTTTTTATTAAAAGACATACAACAACGGGTATTTAAGATAACCGTCATTATCGGTAGCACACTTTCATATTTATTACAATGCTTACTGGGTCGTGATTGTAAGTATCATATATACAACGACACTCTACATAACAACGCCTGCGCCCGTGTCATTTTATATCTTTCCCAACCATTGTTAAATGGGTTTTCCGTAGTGGTGTAGAGGTACTCAAGGTTTAAATGTTAAGACTTTTGGCTGAGATGTAGTTCTTCAGGCACATTTATATATATTGAATAACATGGATAAAGTTCAACCTTACTTGACCTTTCACAAAACTCTAATAAAGGAAAAATTCTTCTGGATGAATGGAAGATAATAGTTGACAGAGCTTAATAAAACTTTCATAACAAAATTTTCATAACTTGGTTTACTCAAAGTGTTTCTAAATAGAGTAGTGCATCAGAGACAATTAAATGATTGTCATGTATGCCTAAGTCTAATGTAACCACTTGGAGTGCAAACGACATTACTAAATTATATATATATATATATATATATATATATATATATATATATATATATATATATATATATATATATATATATTTCAATATTAGATAACAAGGCATAAATTGTATCCTTCTTCTGAAATAGTAATGACAAGGCAGTATCGTTTTAAACATGATATTAGTGGTAGCATTGGTTTCAGGGAACAATCCATTTAAAAAAATACATGGCGGGAGTGTCATACCCCAAATTTTGACCACTAAGATCTCCCATCATTGTGCAAATTATCATCACAATATGGATGGGCCATCATACCCCATTAGTCTCCCCAAAGATGGGTGAGCATCCACTACTATCAAACTTAGGGTTTCAAGCCCTCTCAGAGCTCTTAGACAAAGGATCAATCAAGGAATGACATGATCTTCAACTTGTTTAACCACTCAAACATCCACAATGTATCAAGAGGACTCCCACACCAAGAATCAAGCACAATGTTGCAGCATTCTGAGTGGATTAAGCCTCACGATCGCCAGTTTCACCAAATTAGGATTTTGGTCGACCAGGGCCTCCAGATGGGAATTTTTCTCTAGGCATGAGCCAATGCTTCAAAGCATATCCTAATATGCTCCATGGAACATCATGAACCCGATCATCAAGTCAATTTAACCTCAGGGGATGCATTCACAAAAAAAATCAGGAATTGGGGTTTCTTGACCTAATTCACCCCTAAGTTGACTTTTGGGACAAATCATGAGCCAAGACCTCAAGAGAGGATGTAAGGGTCTCTAACACACCACATTTATCCATTTGCAATAATGGATTGATCCAAGAAGCTTGAGCAACAAGTCTCAATTTCATTAGAACCACAATTAGGGTTTCACGGGAAAAGTCAACTGTACCTTTGACTTTTGACCCAGGCATGCTCCCAAACCTTTGGACATGATTCAATACACCCTATAACACCTATGGAACATGTCCATCAAGTTTGATTTAGGTCAAGGACATGATTTCATAAAGGATCGCACAGTTTAGAATTCATCTGACAAAAAGTCAACTGTGCACAAAAGTCAACTTTGACTTTTTGAGATTTTTCACAATTATGGTTTTTTAACCCTAAAATGATGTTAATGTGTGATTGGAATCATCATTCATCAAGAAAAATCAAGAAAAGTGGGATAACTTGTAAAAGGGGTAACCATAAAAACTTAGAAATTTTTCTAAGTTATGGAACAAAGTGGCTAGGGTACCAACTTTGGAGGATCATAAATCCTAAACCACAAGGACATTTTTCCCCATCCAAAGCTGGATTTGTAGCTCTCATGGACCTCTACAAAAGCTTCAACTACCACTCATTCCAATTCCCCTTGGATTTCAAGTTATGGAATGATCAAAATGGCTGAAAACATGAAATGCCACTTTTTCCAACACTTAATGAAATTTTCACTAAGTCAGAATCTGCCTTCACTTTTTTCCAAATGTAGGGGCATTTTTCACTTGGATCCAAAAGGTATCAAAACTAATTATGATCAAACAGTTGTTATATCATATAAGTGCTTTCCGAAATGGCCAAGAACTCCATCAAACTTAACTTGAGCCATGAGATATGACAATGGCAACATGCCTTGCTGAAAACTGCCAAGGCTGGGAAGAATTTTGCACTTCTGCTCGATTTGGCAAAATCAGATAATTCCAAGCCTTGTCATCACTTTGGACACATCTGAGGATCAAATCTAAAGGGAACAAGCACTGATCCAAGCCTCCAAAGTCTTTAGAACAAGAAATAGCATGCCAAACCTAGAAATCCCTAAAAGAGGGACAAAACTCCAATTTTGGATTGGAGCATTCAATGGAAGCACCAAGGTGGCATGGACTGACACATTTGCAACTGAATTCAATCAAGATTGATCCAACAACTAGGGAACCACAACTCTGTGCCCTAACCTCTAGTCAATGGATAGAGAAGACTTGGATTCTCATTGATCAACATTGGCCAAACCTCTGCTGTGGTTGTCATTCACTATTGATCCTAAAACAAACTTGCTCTACTATAAATAGAGCTCATTTGTGCTCAGTTTGAGTACACCAAAGCCATCAAACAAATGCTTTCCTAAAATCACTTTCTTTAGGCAAAAATACCTTCTTTAGCAAGGTAACTCTAAGTTTTTGAGTTAGAGAGCAATTCCACCACAACTCATGATCCAAACACATCCAATATGCCATATCTAAGCTGTCCAAACTCACACAAGTGATCTGTAATCCTTAAATCACAAAGTCATCTCTCAAAACCTCAAAATAGTACTTTTGTGCATTTTTCAAGCCATGCCTTGATTCAGTCACTTTCCAAACCAGATAAAACCTCAAACACACTCCAAATATCATCCTTAAATTGTCCCAAATGGTTCCCCCCATCTGGAACACCATTTGAGGGAGTTGTTATTTTGGCCATTTTTGCCCCTTTTGCAAGAAAGGGCCAGTTTGTGTTTTTGCAGGTTCCAGCTGATTCCAATCATCCTAAAAGCTTCTAAGGGATCATTTGAGAGTGTTCAAAGCATCAAACATTTCTGAAACAAGTAGCTTGGCAGATTGCACAGAAAACTCCAAAAGCTCAAAAAGAGGTGAGCATCATGACTTGAATTTCCGCTGATTAAGCACATCTTATACATGTTTAATATGTTGTGTTTGAACCAATTCGTCATGTAATTCATGCCTGTACCAAAGTGTAGCATAGAAAATGCAATTATAGGCCTATTTCAAAACCCCTATCGGATTTTGAGGAGGGAGCATGATCTGGAAAAAATACCACCACCATTGGATTCCTTGTGAAATTCTAGGCCAGATGCATATAAATTTTGTCCCCAACATAGAGAAATGAGAAAGTTATGGACCTTCCCGTTTTTTGCCAAAACTTGCCTTGCCTTGCCTTGGCCAGGCCTAGAAAACAAGGCAAGCCTAGTATATTGGTTGGTTTGTTTTAATCAACGGATGTATCACCACCCCAGTGGTAAGGCGCACGCCCTATAACCTTGAGGTCGTGGGTTCAAACTCCACCCATGCCATTTTGTGGTTTTTTCACATTTTGCTATTTTTCCCCATATTTTCATGTTTTGTTAATTAATTGGAAAATTAATAACTCCTTCAATTTTAATTATTTTTTATTGGTTCTTTTTGCAAAAAATCACAAAAATGTTAAAATATTTTATTACGAAAAAAAATTAAGTTTATATTAGTTATTTAATATAATTAGTATTTTTGTGAATAAATTCCTTTTTTAATTATTTTTAAACATTTAAAAGTGAATATTTACTTTGAAAATCAAAACCAAATGAGTTGTAAATCATCTTATGATTAAAAACTCATTTTTCAAACCTTAAACAAAAATCACAAATGGTTTATTCAAATTTATTTGGAATTTTTATCATTTTTATTTGATTTTCTTTAAATATTTACTTTTAAAGAAGATAAAATTAGGGTTTCTTTGATTTTCACCCTCACAAATCATTTTCAAACACTCATGGTCCTCTAATAGAGTGTAAGACCCAACCCTTTGTAAATACAACCTATTTTGGGTCTCACTTATTGTATAAGTCCCATTGTATTTCAAAAAGTTCGGCGCGATCATCGCCCGTTTAAAACAAACCATCAGGGCCTCTCCTTGAGCTATAAGGCCCATTTCTTTTTAAAGCCTTTGGGCCTCTAATAGAGTGTAAGACTCAATCCCCTTTAAACCAAAACAATTTTGGGCCTCAGACATTGTATAAGTGTTAACCCTCAATTTCGACGCTAGAAAGAATCAAAGCTATTTTATGTTAAAAAATTATTATTTTTAATATAAGGAAGGCTTCGACCCAGTTTTTGGAGAAGCCTGAGTCGAATAGAGGTGTAGGAACCTCAAAAAATGGCTAAGTGCTGGAAGGGTTTCGACCATGAGAATGTGGAAACAAGCGCTGCAGTGGTTATATTAAGGCTGGAGGGAATTTCCAATATTTGAAATTTAAACAAGAGCAGTTGTGAAAGCGGGAACAGTTGAGACCAAGGAGAAGGCGCCAAAATCCACACGTTCGAAACAGTAACCACCACTTAGTAGTTATTTCCTAGCACTATAAATAGGAGTTAGTTCTATGTAAATGGGGTGTTCATATTTTTGTACAAGTTACTCAAAGAAACTCAATGTACCCGCGGGTAGAGAAACGAGTTCGTGAGAATGTACGTAATGTAACACCATTTTCTTCATTAATGCAATTTATCTTCATCATGTTTAAGATTCAGCCATTTAATTTCCATGCCTTTACAATTTTTTGAACTTTATCTTCCATGCCAAATTTACTTTCAAAGTTATTTAAGTTTTCTGCATCTACCTTCGACTGCACTGTTACATTCAAGCATTTAATCTTCAAGCTTTTACTTTTCAAAGTCTTTTATTTTCAAGAACGTGGAGTTCACCTTTAATCCATTGCATCTATTTCAGAGTCCTTTACTTTCCTGCACTTTACCTTTGACAACACTTTATCATTTCAGCCTTTACTTTTCAAGAACGTGGAGTTCGTCGTATTTTACTTTCAAAGCCTTTTACTTCTTGTCCATTCCTTTCGACGCCTTTAATTTTTGCACCCTTTACTTACAGCCCCTTTAAATTTTAAGCCTTTACTTTACTTTATTGCAAGTAGTCGAACGTGGAGTTCAGTTAGATTTTATTTCAGCATTGTCGAACGTGGAGTTTAGTTTACATTCTCTTTAATTTTCATTTTGTCATTTACACTTGTCTCTCAAATTTAGCACATGTCCTAGGATTTGTGTGGTCGATCCTGCAAGTTAATCAATTTGCGTTTAGATTGATAGACCAGAGGTTGTTTACCAAAATTCACAGTAAACAAATTAGCATGCCCAGTGGGACCTAGTGCTAAGTTTTACACTTTTGTCAACCTTATCTTTCTTGGTGAAGAAGTACTTTCGTTGTATGTTATTGAGAAGTGGGAAGTTAGCCACAACAAACGAAGGGATACCAAAGAGAAGATACACTAAGAAAATGGCAACCAATGCCAACCAAAAAGTTGATCCTCAAGGGAGTATTTCAAACACTCAGTCAAGTAGCAGTATGGGGTCTCAAAGCACACCATCACCAGTGTCTCCGACAGGAGGACAGGCGTCACTTCCATTAGTAGTGTCTGAGCCAGGATCAACATATACAAAATCATATACTCAACCTGTGTTGGAATACATAGGACCGCAAAGTTCTAACTCACCAACACCCCCAGGAGGAAATTTAATGTACAGGCACGTTCCTCCTCCAGGTTTTCCACATCCAGGGTCAAGGAGTCAACCCTATGGTATGCCTACATCAATGACGCAAAATCTGCAGAATGCTCCACCTGTATTTTCAAAAACTGTTGTGTCTTCGCCACTACAAGGGTCAGGATCAGGAGGGCGAAACAACCAGAATATAGGTGTTGGTTACTCTGTTCAAACGCCTAGCCTTACAAATACATCCATAAATTGTTTGAGACAGCAGATGGATGAAAGTAACATGCAAATGGTACATACGTTGTCTCAGACAATGGGAGAAGTTTTTCAACCTTTGATTCAAAATATGACCGAAACTAACCAACAATTGGCTGCACAAGTGGCACGCATGGCTGATTTTATGGGAGTACCAATGGTAGATCGAAGAGCAACTGTTGTAGAAGATATCCCAAGACGTCATCCACGTCAGATACCTGATGCGAACTTGGAGGATCAAGAGATGATTGATCATTTTAGAGTCGAACCACCAAGACACCAGATGTCATATCAGGTGGAGGAAGAACCAGTAGTGATGGTGAACAGGAACCAAAACGCAGATCAACTACTTAGACAGGTTCGACACCAAAATCAAGCAGAAGAAAATAATCTTGCAGCCATGGTTGAAAGGATAATGACTAGAAATGGTATGAATTTTGGCTTCACCAGGCCAAATTATACTTCGCCTATAGTGAAATACATTCTCCAAGCAGAACTACCCCCTAGGACGAAGGTTCCAAAGTTCAGCAAGTTTTCAGGAGATACTACTGAATCTACTGTCGAACATGTGGCTAGGTATTTGATTGAAGCAGGCGAGATTGCAGCTGACGAAAGCCTTAGGATCAAATACTTCCCAAGTTCCCTTACCAAGAATGCCTTCACATGGTTTACTACTTTGCCTCCAAATTCCATATACAATTGGGCCCAACTAGAACGTTTGTTTCATGAACAGTTCTACATGGGGCAAACTAAGATTAGTTTGAAAGAATTGGCTAGCATCAAGCGCAAAGTTACTGAGCCAATTCATGATTACCTGAATAGGTTTCGACTTCTTAAAGCCAGGTGCTTTACACAAGTGCCAGAACATGAGTTGGTCAAAATAGATGCTGGGGGTCTTGATTATTCCATTAGGAAGAAGTTAGATACCTAATATCTTAGAGATATGGCCCAGTTGGCTGATAGGGTTCGACAGCTAGAGAGGTTGAAAGAAGAAAAGGCTAAATTCAGCAGGGGTAAAAAAATAGCCTTTGTCGAATGCAATGAAGATGTGGAGAATCTGTATGGTGAAACATCTTATTTCGACGGAAATGAGGTTGACGTTGCTGAATTAAAGCAAGGTCCACCTTATGCCTGCAAATTATTAGCTCCTTCAGAAGGAAAAAATCCTGTCGAATCTAACGACAAATTTTCTAAGAAAACATATACTTTCGACGTCACTAAATGTGACGAAATTTTTGATTTGTTTGTTAAAGATGGGCAAATGATAGTGCCTGCTGGTGCTAAAACGCCGCCTTTAGAACAAAGAAAGAAAGAGGTTTTTGTAAGTACCATAATTTTTTGGGTCATAAAACTTCTCAATGTTTTCTTTTTAGGGATTTGGTGCAAAATTCTATCCAAGAAGGAAGGCTGAAGTTTGGTGACAAAGGCAAAGCCCAGATGAAGATTGACTCTGACCCATTGCAAGTTGCAGAGGCTAACTATACAGAGCCTCACGAGGTTCAGATGGTGGAAGCCACATATGGATTCGATGAGTCAGTCAACATGGTGGAGGTTACTGAAGACTTCGCCACCAGTTCTGTGATAATTGAAGGTTCTAGTAAGGCTGCAAGTGGCCTAAATTTTGATGGTACCAGTCTAATGTTGGTGACCAAAGAAACTGCTGATAAGTTTGTTGAAATGGATAATGCTGCTAAGGTTTTGGATATGGCCGTGAGTGGGTTGAAGATAAATGCCAATGAAGGCATTAACATGGTCGAATTGGCTGAAGAATCTGATTCTAGCTCAGATAGTATCAACACCAATGAGGCTATGGGCAGAAATGCCCCCAAAGTCCAAGTTGTTAAGGAATTGAAAGATGACATGCTCTTGGTAGGAGAGATACTAGACATGGATGGCTGTTTGGTGGAAAACTGGATATGTATGGCTGCTGAAAAATTTTCAAGACATCTCCTGATGTCGAGAGAGACAATGCTGAGGAAATGGTTGAAGCTGAAAAAGCTGCTTGGCAAAAAGCTTCCCAAAAAGCTGCAAAAGCAGCAGCAGGTGGTGGTTGCTTGGCAAAGACCACTGAAAGTCTGGAAGCCCGTTTCTCCAAGATGCACTTAAAGGACAGAATGGATGTCAACATGGTCGAAATTATAGATCGAAAGGCTGAACAAGTGAGTAAGGCAGATGAGCAAGAGAAGCGCAACAAAATGGCTTATCCTAAGCAAGAAGAGACAATTGTGGATTTCTTGCATCGTTGCCAGAAGAAAGGCTCTGGAGTAATGCTATGTCCTAGATGCAGCGCCATTTTTGATGAAAAAGCTGCCCACAAGCTAGAGGGTGTTAAGAAGGCTGGTGAAAGCTGGGGCAGAAGGTGAACAATGGGCATAGAGGTTTTGACCATAGGCGACTTTCGACAGGGCTAAAAAACCAAGCACCAGGAGTTAGGCCAGGTACGTTCAAACCAGCTGCAAATGTGCCAACAGGTAGTTGGATCAAGCCTATCGAAGGGAGAGGACAGAAGAAAAAGTGGGAGAAATTTGATATGGAAAGAGGTTCTTCGTTCGAGTATAGAAAAGAGAACCACACCACCAATAAATCAGCATACATTTCTCTAAGTTAAAAGGGTAAAAACCCCATGTCTAGATCACAATGGCGAAGAGAGCAGCGCAGGCGAAAGGCTATCAGGGAGGCTCAGGTGCAAGGAGAATCAAGCACCAATGTTGATAATCAAGCTGGGGCAATGGAGAAGATGCCCATACGATGAAAGTTGTTCACTGTTCAGCCAGAAAAGAAGGTCGAAGAGGATGAGAATATGACTGATAACTTCGATAATGAGTCAGCGGCTTCCCTAGATATTCTGGTAAATGTGGTGTCAGTAATGCCAAGAGAATTTGGTCAAGTCTCAGAGGTCGAAGACTTAGATCAAACTGCTGAATTGGAAATGTTGGCACACAAGCCTGTGTGTTATTACATCATGAACAATGGGTGCGTCGAAGAATAAAATGCTTTCTTTGAACGTCCCACAGAGGCAATGAAGGGTCATTTGAAGCCTCTTTACATTACTGGCAATGTAGAAAACGTCCCTGTCAACAAAATTTTGGTAGATTGTGGTGCGACTGTTAATTTGATGCCAAGATTTTTGCTGAGTAAGATTGGGAAGTTTGAGACTGATACCAAACCCCACAACATGGTTCTGTCAAACTATGAAGGAAAAGTTGGTTCCACTCTAGGAATGATTCAGGTGGATCTCACTGTGGGAACTATTACCAGACCAACAGTGTTTATGGTCGTTGAGACGAAAGCTAACTACAATCTACTCTTGGGTAGGGAGTGGATTCATGGGATAGGAGTTGTACCCTCATCTATGCATCAAAGAATCACCATTTGGAGACTAGATGGGATGGTTGAAAATATTGAAGCTGATCAAGGGTACTTTAAGGTGCCCATTAAGCATGTGGACAGTAGGCAATTTGAGAAACATCTGGCGAACAATGCTCCATGTCCTCTAGCTGATTTTGAGTTTACACCTGACGTAGAAACGTTTTATTCGTTGTATTTAAACCCTGTTGAAGGTTTCAGGTGGGACAGGGAGGTACCAGGAGGAAGGTTGCCATGCTTAAGCACACCTCCAATAGAGCCCACAGGATGGGGAGATGAATTCAGTGATCATATGACTGAGTTCGACGATTTAAAAAGAATTTCGGCCTATGTGTCCGAAACAAAACTACAAGCGGCTTTGGAAGCCGCCAATGACTATATGGTTTGCGAAGCCATTTCTAAAGTATATCAAGAAGGTCCCGGTAAGGACTTCGACCCAAAACCTCCAGATAAGGTTGAAACTGGAGAGAAAAGCTAGAGGCTCGACGCCATCTATGAAGATGAGCCTTTGGGATTTGAGAAGGATCCGTTGGCAAATAATATAAAAATGCTAGCACAAGATCCCTTAGAAGAAGTTGACCTCAGTGAGGGGGCAACCAAAAGGCCTACCTACATCAGTGCCAATCTTGATCCCCAATTGAAGGTGGAAGTGGTTCAGTTGTTGAAAGAATTCAAAGACTGCTTCACCTGGGATTATGATGAGATGCCTGGTTTGAGCAGGGACTTGGTCGAACACAGGTTGCCTATGATGCCTGGGAAAAAACTAGTCAAGCAAAATCCAAGACGGTTTGCACCAGAGATATTGTCAAAGATCAAAGAGGAAGTCGAAAGACTGCTTCGTTGCAAATTCATTCGCACTGCAAGGTATGTCGAATGGTTGGCTAATATAGTACCTGTTATTAAAAAGAATGGGTCTTTAAGAGTTTGCATTGATTTTTGAGATTTAAACTCTGCAACTCCAAAAGATGAATATTCAATGCCAGTAGCAGAAATGTTAATAGATTCTGCAGCAGGACATGAATATCTTAGTATGTTGTATGGATATTCTGGCTACAACCAAATATTCATTGCCGAGGAAGATGTTCATAACACTGTTTTTAGATGCCCTGGAGCCTTAGGCACCTATGAATGGGTAGTGAAACCTTTTGGTCTCAAGAATGCTGGTGCCACCTATCAAAGGGCAATGAATTCAATTTTCCACGATTACATAGACACATTCATGCAAATTTATATTGATGATATTGTTATAAAATCTATTTCTGGGAAAGGTCACGTTGACCATCTTCGACAGTCCTTTGAAAGGATGAAAAAATATGGTCTTAAAATGAATCCTTTCAAATGTGCTTTTTGTGTGCAGGCAGCGGATTTCCTAGGCTTTGTGGTTCACAAGAAAGGGATTGAAATAAATCAGAATAAGACCAAAGCCATAATGGAGGCGAAAGCGCCATCAACTAAAAAGGAGTTGCAGTCGTTGTTGGGCAAGATCGACTTCTTAAGAAGGTTTATATCCAACCTGAGTGGCAAAACACAAGTTTTTTCGCCATTGCTTCGTTTCAACAAAGATGGTTTTGAGTGGGGGCAATTACAGCAGGAAGCCTTCGACGAGATCAAGGAGTACCTAAGCCACCCTCCAATTCTTTCGCCACCTTGTAGAAACAAGAGTATGAGATTGTATATAGCTGCATCAGATAAAACTCTAGGGAGCATGTTAGCCCAAGAGGATGAAAATGGAGTCGAAAGAGCCATTTATTATCTTAGTCGAGTTTTAAATGATGCAGAAACTAGGTATAACATGATTGAAAAGTTATGTTTATGCTTGTATTTCTCTTGTACTAAATTGAAGCAATATATAAAGCCCGTTGATGTGTATGTTTCTTCTCACTTTGATGTTGTAAAACATATGTTATCTAAACCTATTTTGCATAGTCGAATTGGCAAATGGGCATTAACATTAACAGAATTTTCCTTAACATATCAACCTTTAAAAGCTGTGAAAGGGCAAATAGTTGCAGACTTTATAGTTGATCACTCCATAAATGAAAATGATTTGAATTATGTTGAATTAAAATCCTGGAAGTTATACTTTGATGGACCAAGTCATAAAAATGGAACAGGAGTGGGAATACACATTATTTTTCCTGAAAGAATTCCAACAAAATTCAAGTACAAGGTCGAAGGACCTTGCTCTAACAATGAGGCTGAATATGAAGCATTAATTGCTGGCCTTGAAATTTTGTTAGAATTGGGGGCAACTAGAGTAGAAATAATGGGAGACTCAGAATTGGTTATAAAACAAATCACAAAGGAGTATAAATGTGTTAAAGAAAATCTCATTATGTACTTTGTGATGACCAATAGATTATTAAAGAAATTTGAGGTAGTGGCCATCCAACACATACCTAGAATAGAAAACCAAGTTGCTAACGACTTGGCTCAAATTGCCTCTGGGTACAAGGTGTCAAAGGAAAACCTTCAAGAAGTAATTGAAGCAAGAGGTAAGGTGGTAGCTGTTGGATTATGCCCATCAGACTTAGAAACAACTAAGCTTGGGTGCATAGATGGTGAAAATTTTGAAATTTTTTCCATAGATAATTTAACAGATGAAGATTGGAGGAAGCCCATAGTTGAATATTTGCAAAACCCAACGGCTTCGACAGAGCGAAAAATCAGGTATCAAGCTTTAAGCTATGTACTGTTGGGGAATGAATTGTTTAAAAAGACCCCTGAGGGAGTCTTATTGAAATGCCTTAGTGAAGCAGAGGCATATTTGGCCCTTTCGAAAATACATAGTGGGGCATGTGGAGCACACCAAGTTGGCCAGAAAATGAAATGGCTGTTGTTTCGACAAGGCATGTATTGGCCCACTATGCTAAAAGATTGCATAGAATTTGCTAAGGGTTGCCAATAATGTCAAATTCATGCTGGCATACAGCACATCCCTGCAAGTGAATTACATTCCATAGTGAAACCATGGCCTTTCAGAGGATGGGCTTTGGATATAGTGGGAGAGATTCGACCAGCATCTTCAAAGAACCAAAGATATATTTTGGTGGGAATTGATTATTTCACCAAGTGGATTGAGGCAATACCACTGGTGAATATAGGTCAAGAAGATGTTATTAAATTCATTCAAAATCACATTATTTATAGGTTTGGCATTCCTGAAACAATTACTACAGATCAGGGATCAGTGTTCACTGGTCGAAAGATGCAGGAATTTTCCAAAGAAATAGGTTTTAAGTTATTAACTTCTACACCTTATTATGCTCAGGCCAATGGGCAAGTCGAAGCTGCCAATAAGGTAGTAATTGGACTAATTAAGAAGCATGTGGGAAAGAGGCCTAGAAATTGGCACAAGACGTTAGACCAAGTTCTTTGGGCATGTCAAACATCCCCTAAAGAGGCTACCAACACTACCCCATTTCGACTCACTTTTGGCCATGATGCGGTTGTGCCTGTTGAGGTTTATTTACAATCTCTAAGAGTTCAAAGACATCATGAGATTCCCTCTGAGAATTATTGGGAAATGATGATGAATGAATTAGTGGATTTGGATGAAGAAAGGCTTAGAGCCTTGGAGTTGTTAAGAAGACAAAAGAAGAGGGTCGAAGAATCCTACAACAAAAAGGTTAAGTCTAAATCTTTTGCATGTGGGGAATTGGTTTGGAAAGTGATTTTTCCCATGGATCGAAAGAATAGAACATTGGGCAAGTGGTCCCCTAAGTAGGAAGGCCCATTCCAAGTTATACAGGTTTTCTCTAATGGAGCTTATGAAGTGGAGGAGTTAGACAAAGATAAAAGAGTCTTGAAAGTAAATGGCAAGTATTTGAAAAAATATAAGCCTATGCTGCAAGAGATTCATATTAAAACATAAGCTTTATTTAATAAAAAGAAAGCCAAAATAGGCCAAGTCAGGCTAATATGGCATACAAAGCAAAGAGAAACCAATACAACAATGTTTAATCAAGGAAAGGTTATTCATAATCTCTCCAATCTATGGAGTTGAGGAAATCCATATAATCTGCATCTGGCTTATCATCAGAGTCTTGGGTGCTGGAGTGCCCTTTCTTAGAGATCTTCATTTTAGTTTCTCTCTTCTTGGCTAGAGAGGTTGCTCCAATGGAGGCTTCAGGTTGCTTGGGCGCCTCCATCTTTTTTGTTTCCTCAACTGCCGTGGCCTTTCCAGCCATCTTCTTGGTTGAGGATTTCTCTGAATTATTCATGTTTGCTTCTACGTAAAACATGGTCAGGTGGAAGAAATTTATACAGGCGAGGTACTGATTGGATTGGCCAGTCAAACGGTGGAAACACGTGAGTTATTCTTGGAAGTAGGCCTGAGGGCTTTGCTATAAATGTTACTTTAAAAAGCTAGAGGCTTGCGCCTTGGAATTTAAAGCTGGAAAGGTGACTTTCCAAGAAAAAGATAGAATGCCTTAATTGCAAATTTGACTGATAAAAGACAACAATAAAGTACATCATCATGTAATATGGGTCGAAAGCAGTTAAGGGCAAAATAATAATGATTGATTAATCAATGCCAAAAGGCATAAAATTGTCATTACATAAAAAGAGTGAAAAGGCCAAGAAACAAGTGATGATTAAACAAACAAAGGTGTCGAAAGTATCAGAAGGGAAGCCTCGACGCCATCTGAGAAAAAGATTCTATGTGATGTTTGAGGCGAGCGTTGCACAAAGATTCGTCAAGTTTTGCTTCTGCGAGCTCTTTTTCATATCTTTGGGCCGCCTCAATACGATCAATAGCATTCTTTGTTTCTTCAGCTATCTCAGTGTCGTCGAAATGGTGCAAATCATGGTTGCGTTTTTCAGCATTTTCAATTTTGGCTTGTAGCTCCGTGATTTGTTGCTTCCAGGTTTCAATGTCCTTCTTGTTGGAGGCTATCTCATCTTGCTTTTTCCTTTGATCAGTCTCCATACGTTTGATCTCTTCGTACGCCTCTTTTGCACCACACCTGGCTGCACTCTCATAGCCATATGTTTTCTCTATGGTATTCCTGATCGAGGGAAGCAGTTTTATTTTGCAGCTATTTGGTTTACCACAGCAGTTAGCTCTATCAGAAAACCAGAAACATTTGGATTGAGAGTGGTGAGCTCAACCTTTGCAAGGGTGTCCTTCAAGTAAGCAGTTGCAGTTGGATTTGAGGCCAAAACTTTGTAAATATCCCCCCTGAAGAATTTTTTCTTGATGGCTTGGAGAATTGGTTGGGCGAAGTCATCTGGTGCTGGAGTCAAAGAGACAGAAGAAGAACCATACCTTTGCTCAAGAATCAATTTGGAAAACTCACGTGGGTTCGACACTTGAGTGCCGTCAGCGAATCCCCAGGTGGTGGAATGACCATAGGCGAAGGAGTATGGCGGGGGTGAGGCTCAGCTTGTTCTTCTTCCTCCTCTGCTGATTCTTCTCCTTCTTCATCTTGTTCTTCTCCCATTTCTTTATCAGACTCCTCAGTAGCTGGTTGCATATTCTCTTGGTCATCAGCTGGTGTAGGAGGTAGTTCATTTGTCTCCTCAGGCGCAGCTTGATCAGGATTGGCATTATGTGTTTGAACTTCAGGTTCATGCCTTTCTTCTTCAACCAATTGACCTTCATCCATGGGGGTATCCAGATTGAAAGGTGGTGGGATTGAGGCATCATCATCATCAGAGTTGGCTCCATCAGCTTGTGCGTTTTGAGTTGGGGTTGGAGCTGGTGGTGCAGTGGGTGCTGTAACATGTGGAGTAGGTTGGTTAATCTCACTCAAACCAGAGCCAATATCAGAAGATGGGTGATAAGTTGGCTCACCTTGGCTATTGAGGAGCGTGGTGGTGAGGCTTTCTGAAGTTGGGTGAGGAACAGAATCGTCAATTACGGCGGTGGCAAAGTTTCTTGGAGTTTGTCGGGAATCTGGATTGTTGATTATGGGTGCCTAAAGAACACAAGTGGAGAAAATGAGAATGAAATAATAGGCGAAAGATGTAAAGCATAATAGAAAAAGGCAATGGTGCACATACCTGAGTTTGTTCAACAACAGGACTTGATTTATCACTCCCATGGTTACTAATAGGGGTTCTCAAGGCCACCTGGAGGGTTCCTTCTCGACACCACTTGTGGTGGATGCCTTTTCGAGTATTTTGGCCACCTTCGAAGGAGGTGGGCCAGTAGGTCCAGAGGCCTTTGTTGGTTTTTTCCTTTTCCTTGTAAGAACCTCCTCAGGAGATTCATCTGAGGCCTCTGAAGCTATAACCACAGCTGGGGTATCCTTCTTACCTTTCTTGGAAGGTGTTGGAGGTTTTCGACCAGTCTGAAGAGGCAGTGCAAATATAAGAAAGAAATTCATATAGTACAAGCATAAACAGGAGAGGTGAAATATACCTGTGTACTCTCTGGTTCTTTGCCACTTTGCAAGGTGGCAGCTCTAGTCGAAGCAGCTTTCCTAGGCACAGCTGAAAGATAACACACAATTGTTACAAGTTAACGATTACATGGTTAGTCATAAAGCCATGGATTAAGGATTTCAAACCTTCATATATTTCAGATTCGACACGAACGTCCTGAATTCCTATATGAAGGTGCCCTTTAAAACTGTCTAACGTATGGTTAGTCGAAACCACTCGTTAAGCCTTTGGCTGAGACTGCTGTCGAAGAAGTTTTAAATGCTCCCCACAGACAAACCAATCTGGAAATGGAGGGGCAAGCGCCACTCCAAAATCAGCATTAGGCAGTCGAGGGAACTTTGGAGGAAAAAGTTTAAAAGCTACCTCATAACGTTTCTCACGAGGGACGTTGGGAGGAATTTTTAGTTGATCCAGCTTTTCTAGAAATTTTCTCTTTAGAGTAACAGCAGCCTCATGAATGGTTCGACTAAGATCATCTGGTCGATAGATAGTTTCAAAGTATTTTTGGAAAGCCTGTATTTCTTCGATGTGAGTGAACTTACTCTTTTTCATCTTGTCCTGCACATGGAGAAAAGCTTGGTCAAGTAACGAAGAAAATGTAGCCACATCAAGAAAGTGCTCACTATAGTGCTTCGACCACCACTGGTGGAAGGATGAAGTGCATAGAAAGGAAGGTTCAAAAAACACAGGAGAGAGGATTCTTCTTTTTTCATTTCGGTTGTCGAGTGTTTAGGAGACATTCTCTTCGTCGAAGCAGGCGGTGTGAAGAATTACTTGGCCTTTTTTCTCATACAAGCACTGAGGGAAGCTCTGGGCCAGCCCAAATTGTCGAGAAACTAAGTTTGGTTGATAGGAAATCAATGCTGATAAACCTCTCCCTAAGTTCAACTTGTGGATAATGAATCTAGGAATCAAATAGGCTTCCTAGATAGCAACAGATTCTGGATCAAGAGGTTGAAGAGGATTTGGAAATGGCCTTTTAAACCACACAGGGCCATAGCTTCGTCGAGCAAAGGGTGCCATGCTAGGAGTGAACTCATAGCGCTTGGCGAACATCATAATATAACTGGTGAAAGCCCTTTGAAGGTTTTCATAATCATCATTAGGAGTGAGTTTGGCCAGACGTGTCCCTTCGACACTCCTTTCCCTGATCTCAGCAGAGGCTTCATCAACTATGCCTTTTCTGGGGAGGCTAGCCTCAAATGTAGCATTGAGCTACAATTGAAGTAGCCAAAGAGGACCACTCAAGTGCATAGGACCTTGGGCTTCCATATTCTTAAGTCGAGAAGCCCCTTCACTGATAGATTCGTAAAGGTTCGCCAGAATGAGTTCACTCAAGCAGGTTCCTCTGTTGTGGTGGAGTTGATTCGCCAGGGGCAGGTACTTCTTAGCTACCTGCAAGGACTTTGTACAAAAAACATACCTCGACAGCCAGACTGTGAGGAAAGCAATGTGTTCTTCATCAGACACCTCATCATTTTCTTGTTTGAAGTGGTGTTTGATAAAGAGGGTGTAGGTCAGTTTGGAGCCTGAAATGTTGATGGTGTCCTCAGCATCAACATCAGGATTATAGACAAGGACATTTGGACGAAGCCCCGTGATGGAAGCTACATCAAAAAGGGTTGGAGTAACCATTCCACATGGCAAATGGAATGTATAATGGGTGCTGTCCCAAAAGTATGGGATGCCGCCAACATATTCAGACAATACGGTATGCTGGTCTTCGACAGCATAAGAAGGTCATAAATCCCTATCTCCTTCCGATGGTCAGCTTTATCCTTCTCCATCTTTGCCATCCATTGGTCGAATTCCTTTAAAGGGTTGACAGCTCTCACCAGCCTGGTGCCATCAGTGAGATAGCCAACATTGATTTTGGGTAAGGGGATCTCTTCAGGGGAAGCTCCAGCAGCGAAATTAATTTTGGGGAAACTCTTTTGCCCTAATGGTCTGGTTCTCCGGTACGAGGGGAAAAACTCACTTTGCCTCTCGTTAGAAATGTCCGCATCAGCCAAAGGACCAGATATTGCATAAGTTTTATCAGACATAACTATGGGAATCATTACCTGAGATTTGTGGATGGCTCTTGATTCTTCAGAGGTGGGTTCCGGCATGCAATGGCGGTTATCTACTAGTTGGGGGCCTGGGATGTTAGCGAACGGAGGGATGGTTTGCTTAAAGGGAGTGGCCTTGCCTCTTTGAGTCTTCTTTGCTTGAAGATTAGTTTGGGAAGATGCCATTGTTGAAGAAGATGAAAAGATGGTGTCTTTGCTGGGTTTGCGTGAGAGAACTGAAGAGAAGAAGAGGTTGCTTGAAAGTATGAAAAGTGTGGAAAGTTCACAAAGTGGCGGAAATAGGTATATATAGACATTTGAAAATCTCAAGAGACTTGGATCCACCGTTGAAGCTGAGGGGTTAGTGGGACGCGTGTCTTTCTCCTGAAGGCGTGATGAAAAGTAGCAGTTATGTGCAGACTGTTAACGTCTATTTTCAAGAAAGGTGTTATGATGAATATGGCTGAAAGGATGTTTTAAGGATTTGTCATGATGGTATGACGTCAGAGGCGTGGGTTAAAGAAACTGAACAGTTCATCCATTAAGTAATTAGTGGGATATTCAGTTAAGGCCATGCAAACAGGCGTCGAAATGGTTATTATATCAAGAAATGGCCTTCCTACGAATTCTGGCGAAAGGACATTCCTTGGGGGCAATTTGTTAACCCTCAATTTCGACGCTAGAAAGAATCAAAGCTATTTTATGTTAAAAAATTATTATTTTTAATATAAGGAAGGCTTCGACCCAGTTTTTGGAGAAGCCTGAGTCGAATAGAGGTGTAGGAACCTCAAAAAATGGCTAAGTGCTGGAAGGGTTTCGACCATGAGAATGTGGAAACAAGCACTGCAGTGGTTATATTAAGGCTGTAGGGAATTTCCAATATTTGAAATTTAAACAAGAGCAGTTGTGAACGTGAGAACAGTTGAGACCAAGGAGAAGGCGCCAAAATCCACACGTTCGAAACAGTAACCTTCACTTAGTAGTTATTTCCTAGCACTATAAATAGGAGTTAGTTTTATGTAAATGGGGTGTTCATATTTTTCTACAAGTTACTCAAAGAAACTCAAAGTACCCGCGTGTAGAGAAACGAGTTTGTGAGAATGTACGTAATGTAACACCATTTTCTTCATTAATACAATTTATCTTCATCATGTTTAAGATTCAGCCATTTAATTTCCATGCCTTTACAATTTCTTGAACTTTATCTTCCATGCCAAATTTACTTTCAAAGTTATTTAAACTTTCTGCATCTACCTTCGACTGCACTGTTACATTCAAGCATTTAATCTTCAAGCTTTTACTTTTTAAAGTCTTTTATTTTCTAGAACGTGGAGTTCACCTTTATTCCATTGCATCTATTTCAGAGTCCTTTAATTTCCTGCACTTTACCTTCGACAACACTTTATCATTCCAGCCTTTACTTTTCAAGAATGTGGAGTTCGTCGCATTTTACTTTCAAAGCCTTTTACTTCTTGTCCATTCCTTTCGACGCCTTTAATTTATGCACCCTTTACTTACAACCCCTTTAAATTTTAAGCCTTTACTTTACTTTATTGCAAGTAGTCGAGCGTGGAGTTCAGTTAGATTTTATTTCAGCATTGTCGAACGTGGAGTTCAGTTTACATTCTCTTTAATTTTCATTTTGTCATTTACACTTGTCTCTCAAATTTAGCACAAGTCATAGGATTTGTGTGGTCGATCCTGCAAGTTAATCAATTTGCGTTTAGATTGATAGACCAGAGGTTGTTTCCCAAAATTCACAGTAAATAATAAGTCTCTCTACGTTAGAAGAAAATCTTGGCGCGATCCCCATTTCAAAACAAATCCCTGGATCTCTCCTTGAGCTATAAGACCCATCTTTGTTCACTTTCAACCATTTTTTGGGCCTCTTGAGAGAGTATAAGACCCACCCCCTTGTACAAAAAACATTTCTTGGGCCTCAGTTACTTGTATAAGTCCCTGTACAAAACGACAGTGCGATCACTAATTAAACTTTGGGCCTCTCCTTCAGCTGTAAGCCCCAATTTCCTTTCAAAAGGAACTTTCTCCTTTGATTTTGTAATATAATGTTATTTTCAATTTCTTTGTTGAACAACTAACCAAACAGCATGGAAGCTCTACAATCGAGTAAGTGTTTACCCGCTTTCATTTACTGCTTTCATATGTATATAACTGTACTGTGGGGTTGTTTCAATGTAAGTCTTCTTTCATAAACTCATATCGACTGTGTAATAATAGTATAGATATTAGAGTTTCCCCGACAACTACGTCTAGAACTAGACAGAACCTAGTCTCCTTATATCCGACATTCTCTCGGACATTTCAACATACCCTAAACCACGAGAACTTTCTTTTACAACAATTTTAGATAACTAGATCTAAGAAATTTCCCCCTTGAACAGTTCATATACAAAAGGCCAATGTTCCAAGTGAAACCCCTTCCGGAACTGTTCATCAGCCTCCTCTTGGGCTTAGTGCAAGGACCCACAGGCTTCCTAAAAGCATCCCCGCCTCCTCTTGGGCGTTGTACAAGGACCCGTCGGCTTCTTAGAAGTTTTCACAGCCTCCTCTTAGGCTTTGTATAATGATTCTTTCTCCAGGAAGATATCCTCCTCTTGGGCTTAGTACAAATTGTCGCTCAGCTTCTTAAAAGTTTTTCTCGCCTCCTCTTGGGTTTCGTACAAATTTTCCCGACGACCTCCTAAAGGTATAGGAACAGAAATTAGTCATCTTAATAGAACAATATTTCAAAGAGTCTAGATCTCACTACTACTGTTTCTTAAGCATAGTACAAAAGATAAAACCCGTAGACTCAGACAGTCTAAAGCTCCGTTGGATTCCCTGTTTCCTTAGAAAACATGAAATAATCCCGATCGTCAAATCAAATCCATGAGTACAATATTACCCATATAAGAACTGATTTTCTCTTTTAACCAACATGCTGGACCTGTCGCTCAACTGAAACAGTTACCCTAGCCTCCTCTTGGGCTTTGTACAATGATCCTCCCCAGCGGAGCTAACCTTTTCACACTCTCTTGTTGAGTATAAAAGACTCTCTTGTTGAGTCAATCTCCTTTTAGCCTCCATCTCGGGCTTCGTACGAGATACAAAAACACTCTCTTGTTGAGTATAAAAGACTCTCTTATTGAGTCAATCACCCTTTAGCCTCTATCTCGGGCTTCGTACGAGATACAAAAACACTCTCTTGTTGAGTATAAAAGACTCTCTTGACGAGTCAGACCTTTTAGCCTCCATCTCGGGCTTTGTACGAGATACAAAAACACTCTCTTATTGAGTATAAAAGACTCTTGTTGTGTCAAACCCCTTTTTTAGCCTCAGTCTTAGGCTTCGTATAAGACAGATAAAAATCACTCTCTTGTTGAGTATAAAAGACTCTCTTGTTGAGTCAACCACTTTTAGCCTCCATCTCAGGCTTCGTACGAGATAGAAAACACTCTCTTGTTGAGTATAAAAGACTCTCTCATTGAGTCAAACCACCTCCAGACTCTCTTGTTGAGTCAATCACCTGTTCAAGACTCTCTTGTTGAGACAAACCTCTTTAGCCTCCGTCTTGGGCTTCATACAAGACATATAAAAGCACTCTCTTGTCGGGGCAATAGCCTCCTCTTAGGCTTTGTATAAGAAAACCCCGATTAAGTCAATCAACCTTTTAGCACCAAAATCTGTGCCTTGCTCACAGTATACAAACATCAATGACTCCTTCCCCCCATCTAATTGCTGTAAGCGACAAGCCTCTGGATTATTTACATCCACACCACTGTCCCTCTTTTAACATGAGAAATTCCTAAGGAAAGATGGCATTGCTCTACACTGAGTTAAAGTCTTCTCCGTCAGGTTGAAAATCCCCTATAAAGGAAATTATGGCATTGCTGGATTCACAGATCCCAGTTAAAGTAATTCTCCTTTATAATCAGTCACCCAACAGCTGTGACAAATAGACCACTTTAGAGATGATAAATTCTCTCTAAAGTCAAAACCCTTTAGCTTCACAGCTTGGGCTTCAAACAAGATACAAATAGACCATTCAGCTTCACATCTTGGGCTTTGAACAAGATACAAACCACCTTTAGCTTCACATCTTGGGCTTTGAATAAGACACCAAAACACCATTTCCTCCCATAGAAATAGAGGAACTACGATCGCTCTGATTTCCCTGTTTCGGTAAACGGGATTACGTAGGCATAAGATTGAAAGAAAAATCTTAGCGAGCACACTAATCAAAAGCCCAAAATCCCGTACCTTCATACATCAATCAAAAACCATCAGTCCTAACATCCTACCAATAGCATAGTCCCGGAATTTCAGTCTTAACAAAATAAGAAGAAAGAGGCCCCACTTCCATATAGCATCCGTAACCTAACAGACCGCTGTTTAAACTCGGTATGCAAGCAGGGTTAATTGGAGACATCTATTTCCCTTCCTTCATCAGCTTCAATAGGATAAAAAATGAATCGACCTGTAATCCCCCCAAGAGCGACAGTGCTTAAGAACCACGTCCAAAATCGCTCGCTACAGGGAGCACCATTTATCACTAAATTTATTAGACTCTAGTACCGAAATGACAAAATAAGGAAATAGATAGAATAACTAGTTTTATATTTTAAATGTTAAAAAAATAAAAATGTTTCTTGATATTCGTTGACTAACAAAAAAATTAACAAACTAATTTTTAATACTCTCAAAATAAAATTAGAATGGTAATATTTTAATTCTTTTTGTTAATTCGTTTTATATTGATATTAGTTTACTTTTTTTTTGTAAGCAAGTAATTTCATTAAAGCGAGAACTAAGGGTTCTCGAACCTGATTACAAAGAAATGAGATAAAACTCTCGACAAAAAAGATATTGAAAACCAATTGATCCTACGACAAGTGATACAACGGATTTTTACAAAACTCGTAAAAATTACAATTGGTTTTAGCAATATCGCCTATGAAGGACCACTTCCAAGATGTAATCTTAATATTCCAAACCACATCAAGAACATTCCAGGTTTGATTTTCAAAAACAAATTTGTTCCTGAGGGACCATAAATTCCAACAAACCGCCAACCAAATTACACCCGCTTTCCCAGTTTTCACTTCCCGAGATAAACAAACCTTAAACCAACTCGAAAAGCTCTCTTGGAAGCACCTGCCGTCAAAAGTCAAAATATCCACAAAACCAATCCACTACCTAATCTCCCTCCAAATCAACTTCACCACTGTACACCCCATAAAAAAATGACCCAACGTTTCTTCAAACGAAGAGCACAACACACAAACAGAAGACGAAGAATCTGGAAACATAATACCTCTCAACTTGAGATTATCTTTAGAAGGAAGTCTATTCTTAAATAACCGCCACCCAAAAGCCTTAACTTTACAAGGAACCCTCAATTTCCAAAACGCCATCCAAAATCTGTCTTCGCCGTAGTAGCAGCAGCGCGGCTGCCAACAAAACTAACATCCACAACAGAAACAGAGGGCCCTGCCAGATGTCCTTCCGAAACAGCAGGCCCGATGTTCGTGACATTCTGAAAATGCGAACCTGCAGTAGAAACAAAGGTCCCTGCCAGACGAGCTTCAGTAATAGCAGGCGCGCTGTTCTTGGTATTCTGAAAACGCGAACCAGCAAGGAAGCTATTCAATCTGTCACCGAAGCAAGAACACCTGATAAAACCTGAAACAGAACCGCAGCAAGGCTGCCTGGAGCTAGTAACAGAAAGAACAGTAGTAAAAAAATTATGGAAAGAATCATTATCATTACTGAGAGTAATAAAAGAACCAGTATCCACTAATCAAAATTCCTGTATCAAATTGACACAAGTCTTCACAGAGAACCCATTTGCGACACCCGCTTTCCACTTAACACTGTCACGGTCGCTCGAGGTAAGGCCACGACCTTCCAACATCAAAAAGAGCCGCTCCAATCCAGTCACCACCACCGAACTGGACGATTGATTAATCCCCAAATCACTCCAAAACCAACATCCATCCACCCAACCTCCCATGCCTCCTACCGACACATTTTTGAGCTCCGATGCCTCAAAAGCTAAAGGAAATCTATCTTTAAGACAATGCTTATCTAACCAAAAAGCGTGCCAAAAAGATGTCGTCATTCCATTTTCGATCTCAAAAATATAATTCTTTGTAAAAAAGTCAGCATCTAATTTATCATCAATAGTGCCTAAATCTTTCCTCCACACCGAGCGAGGGAAATTGTTGCAAATAGAATTATCCCCATTAATAATGGCCAAATTAATACCACCATATCGATCTTTCAAGACCCTATACCATAATGAATCTGAAACCTTAAGAATACGCCATCTCCATTTTAGTAAAAGAGCTATGTTGAAATCCTCGATTCTTCTAATCCCCAACCCCTCTTTTCAAAAGACCTACAAATATCCTTCCATCCCACCCAATGAATCCTCCGCCTCTCCTCCGTTCCTCCCCATAAGAAGTTACATTGTAAACTAGTCATTTCTTTCGCAATCTTTACCGGCATCCTATAAAAGGAAAGCCAAAAAATCGAGAGGGAGCCCAAAACCGACTTAAAAAGAGTAATTCTACCACCAAAACTAAGAAAACAGTTCTTCCAATTATCTAACCTCTTATTAATCTTCTCCACCAAAGGCTTCCTATTTGAAATCCTTCTCGGATTAGACCCAATAAGAATCCGAAGAAATTTGAACTTACAATCCTCAATTTTACAAGAAAGGGAGTAAGCTGCCGCTTCCAAAAAGCAGGGGTTTATATTGATCCCAATCAACTTGCTCTTATGGTAGTTAATGCCCAATCCCGACATTATTTCGAAACTTCTAAGAACCGCCTTTATAGCCCAAATTTGGTTCCAACACGACTCCCCAAACAATAAAGTATCATCCACGAATTGAAGTATATCCACCGAGCATAAACTATTAACAACCACTCCTCCGTACACCCCAATATCCACCGCCTTATTAATCAACCTCGATAGACCCTCCGCAACAATCACATAAATGAAAGGAGAAAGGGGGTCTCCTTGTCTCAAACCCCTTTCCAACCTAAAATCCTTTGTTGGACTTCCATTTACAAGGACCGACATGTTACTATTAAATATCAATAATTCCATCCATCTCCCTCCAAAACCCATCCTTCTCATCATATACCTAACAAAATTCCAACTAACCTTGTCATAGGCTTTTTCAAAATCCACCTTAAAAAGAATACAACTCTTACCTTCCTTAGAGTAAAAGTCAAGCAATTCATTTGCTACCAAAACTCTGTCAAGAAGTTGCCTTCCAGGCACAAAAGCACTTTGGCACAAAGAATCCAACACTAATTTCAATCTACCCGCCAAAAGTTTCGAAAGAACCTTATAAAGACACCCCACCAAGAAAATTGGCTATAATCATCAAGACTTAAAGGGTTCGGAACTTTCGGAACCAACGTCAAGAAAGACGAGGTAATGGATTTAGATAAAACGGAGCCCGATTGGAAAACATTAAAGAAGTTCACTAAGTCTTCTGTCAAGAAATACCAACATTTCCGAAAGAACAAAAGCGAAAAGCCATCGGGGCCCAAACTCTTCGTTCCTCACAACTCCACACCGCCTCCTTGATCTCCTCCTCGGAAAAGGGAGCTTCAAGAGACAAACTCTCCGAGTGCGAAAGGGAGTGAAAAGGAATACCATCTAACAATGGCCTCTCAACATCTTCTTCCTTGAATTTATTATAAAAATGATCGAACACCTCCTTCTTCACCAAACAAACCGAATCCACAATGCCATTGTCGCTATTAATCATACCAATGTGATTCCTCCTCCTCCTCCTCTCCTTCATGACATTGTGAAAAAACGTACTATTATTATCCCCATCGTTAATCCATTTCAACCGCGTCGTTTGAATTAACATATTCTCTTTAATCTTTAAGTTAATCCAAAACTGACTAATCGCTTCTTTCCTCTTCCCTAAAACACCTTCCACCTCATGCTCTTCCACATGACATAGAAGGTCATCCGCCTTATTCACCTCCCTAACCCCCTCCTCTACTTCCAACTCATACCTCCCGAAAACATTAGAGTTCCACCACTTTAATTTACCTTTAAACAATCTCAAATTCTCCTTCAACACAAAATCGCTCCTACCGTTAACCACTAATTCCTTCCATTCCTTTTCCACAAAAGGGACAAAGTCATTATTTTCAAACCAAACATTGTTAAACTTAAAAGGCTTTAGACCCCAATCCTCAATATCCACTACTAACCAAATCGGATAATGATCTGATAAATCCCTCTCCCCAATCATTTGTCCCACAATCCCCCATCTATTCACAATAGCATCCGACACAAGAAAACCGTCGATTCTACTCAGAGCCTTCCCGTCTCCACTAAACCAACTGAATCTCTTTCCTTTACAAGGGACGTCCACCAAAAGACTCTTATCAATAAACAAACCAAACTCCTTCATCTCCGTAGTTCTTTTCCAAGTAGTTTTACCTTTCCTTTCATTAGAATTTTTCACCGCATTAAAATCACCACACATGATCCAATCCCCATCCGTGAATTTGGATTTGAGATCTAATAAAGAGTTCCATAACACTCTCTTATTAGGTAAATCACACGGAGAATAAACATTCACAATGTAATAAATGAAACTTCTCCATATCACTTTAATGCCCAGAAACCCCTCCCCTCTAAGGCTACATAAAACATCTAACTCTTCTTCATTCCATAAGATTGCAAGGCCACCCGAGGCTCCTCTAGAATCTAGAGAAGAAAAACCCACCTTCTCCCTACTCCAGAAACTCTTAGCCAATCCCTCCTTCAAAGTAGATAACATAGTTTCTTGTAAAAGAAACAAGTCCGCCTTCCCTTTCTTGATAATTTGAATAATTCTTCTTCTCTTTAAAAGAGATCCGCCTCCTCTAATATTCAAGGATCCGATAATCATTTAACACCATTTTTGTTCGCCATCCTAGTTAACATTCTCCTCTTATCCTCCTTTTCCAACTCAATGGTTCTCTCCTTATGCCTTTCCTTCAATCCTTTCGAGCTAACCCCTAGCCTTTCCATCACCTTCCACAACATATCTCCCCCATTCTTATTCATGTTCTCCCAAATCTTTAAGTTGTTCCTATGGATAGTGGATTCTTCCGATTGATCCCCGTATATCACCGGGGCCGTCTCTCTAATAACTTCGTTTAACTCTTGAAAAGAAGCTCCAATATTAGGTTCCGTTAAAACCTGATCCGGATAGATAACTGAACTATTCAAACCCAACTAAGTAATCCTACGCTTCATTCTTCCCGTTTTCATATTACGGAACCCTCCCTCTTCGACACAAAATTTGTACTTGACTAATTTGTTTCTCCTCCTTCTTTTCAAAATCCCCTTCTCCGCCTCTTCTAGAATGGAGACACCCATACTACATCCAACTTTAGTACCAACAGAACCCAAACCAGAGTTAGATAGACTAACATTCAAGCCTGCAGAACTTACCTCAAACTCATCCACACCAGATTTTCCAACCGCTGCCCCAACCGAATGTACCTTCATACTTTCAACAGCCTCATCAAAACTCCCAGCACCTGCCTTGGGCAAAGAGACAACACCAGACCCTGTTGTAGAAATAGCCTCACTACTGTCACCGTAGAAAATTTTGTCAACCGGCCCCGGATTACTGCCAGCTTCATCCTTTTCGGAACCGAATTCCTCAATAGAATCATTGTCTTCTGCCCCTTCAGTTCTAACTGCCTTAAAAGACCCAGATTCATCAGAAGATGATATAACACAGTTACTCGTCATGCCATTCGGAATATCGTTGGGAATCCTAACAGGACCGTAAGTATCTTCCTTGAGGGTAACCGGAAAAACAACACCATCTATCTCCACATAAACCAGTTCTTTCATACTTTCAGAAAGCGACAACTTAACCAAAATTCTTCCAACGTCCATATTCAGACCTTTTGAAGTGCTCTCATCCGCACAAGAAAAGGAACCGATAGTGTTGGCCAACTCAATGAAAAGCTCCATATTCCAAGCATGACATGGTACCCCATAAACCCTCACCCACATAACTCTCTCTACATCCACCACCTCCTCCTCCCACGGCTTAATCTCAGAGAACCATTGTTTCCATCAAGATTCACCGTTGGTCAAAAGCTCCTTAATAAAACCTTCTTCAATATCCTCCAATAAGCATAAAGTACCACCCAACAGAGTAATTTTAATCGTGAAAATACCCTCAATTTCGAAAGAAGTTTAAAGATTATATGTAGAACCAGGGGACAAGACCCGTCCCACATAAGCCTTCTTCAACCTGACGCAATCCTCTTGTTTAGAGTTGTACCTCAAACAAACCTTCTTCCCCGCCAACTGTTGCTCTTGCACCTTACTAACCACCACATCCGCAAAAGACTTATTTCCCACAAAACTCTCTCTTTCCCTAGCACTAAAGTGGACCCCCTTCTTGACCCCCCCTCCACCCTAACACCTCCCTTAGAGTTTAGGCCTGATCTGTCAAATCTCGGGAGATTTGGGTGAATCTTCTTACCATCAATAAAAATGTTGTCTAACTTTACCGCCAAGAGCCTAGCATCTCCCCCTCTCGAAACCTCGCAAAACCAAAGCATTTTCCCTGTCTATTTCTCTTCGAGGGTATAACAATCTCTACTACCTCTCCCACACAACCAAACAACTGGTATATATCTTTGGCAGCAGTTCTCTCAGGAAACTCAGAAAAATAGACAGAAAAAGTATCTGAACACTTTGATCTGAAATTACCTCCCCCAACTGAGAAGAAATTCCATCTAGGTGACCCTTTTCAAAAACCTCTCCTCTTCTCCTCTGACCACCCCTGCTCGTCTCCCATGAAAAGGAGAAGAGCCCCCGTACACTTCCCAAAACAGAGAACCACCGCTCATAAAGAAACCTATATACTTTTTTATGGCCAACATTACTTAATTAGTTATGCTCATAAAGGACATACATTTCTAATAGTAATTGTTTTATTTGAGAATATATTAGTTTATTATTCATTAATTGAATATACATTACTTTAATAACTTCATTGAATAAAAAATTTATTTGATAGAAATCTTAACAAATAATATTAAAAATAATTCCTTTTGACCGAAAATATAATTATATGGGTTCTGTTTTGAATGCATTGAATTGAACATAATTACTATAAATTAAAAACTAGGGAATACTATTTATTAAAAAGTTTCGGATGGTGGATAAACAGCAATAAATGTAAGTTAATCCATTTGCTTCATCCCCTTGATATATATACATACAAAATGACAAACGACACCATTACAAGAATTTAGTCTTCATCAATAATCACATAAAGTGAGTGGAACTACTTTTGTATAGTGTTTGAATATAAAAAATATATCTCTTCCTTTTTCTTTATTCATTATCAATTTTTCAAATCATGCAAAATTTTCTTTTCTTTCTATCTTCTAATTTTGTGACATTTTTTTCTTATCCTATCACCTTCAAATCGATAGGTAATTTGTCTTATAATTCCCCTTCATTTTTTAAAACTTCCAAAAAAAAATTACATATTTAATTAATTGTTCATACAAATTATTTATGTGTATTAGTGTTGGAAAAATCCCAAAACTCATATTAGTTATAGAATGAGTCTTAAAAGAGATTATATAGATTGATACTATTTATCTTACAAGTCGATTTCGTAAGAATGATTTATGTGAAACTATAATACATAACTATTTGATATATATATATATATATATATATATATATATATATTGAAAATTTTGCATAGCTCAGAAATTTCTAGTATCAAGCTTTTTGAAGAAGAAAATTCCTCATCCGAGTCCGGGGATCATTCCGGCAGCGACGGAGGTAGCGCTTTTTCCGATGATTCTGAAGGTGGGGAGGATACATCCAAGTCCCCTTTTATTATTAAGAGTAATGTTTCTTGCAATAAGCCAAAGTCAACTTATGGATTTGAGGTGTCAGGCGAAAGGTCCTTTGTGGGTGATAGTTTGGAGGTAGGGGTAGGTGGAATAGATGAGGCTCCCAAGGTTTTTGATGTATCGGCTGAAAAGGGGTCTTTTGGCGAGGTTGTCCCTGACAGTCCTAGGAAACATCATAGGATAAAGTTATTGCAGAGCATTCATAACAAGCCCCAAGGCACTATGGCTAAAGAGTCTAGTGTTGGTCATTTTGTAGGGGTGCCTCATGGGGCGGATACTGTGGTGGACTCTACAGAGATAGCGGGCCTTATCCTTAAGCCCATTGAAGGATTGGGTATTGGGCCTACTAATCCAGAGCTTTTTTCCAAACCAGTAGAGGATATTTTAGTTAAGGGAAGTTAACCAAAATTAATTAAAAAATATAAGATTACCGATTTATACAAGAGAGTCAATATCCCTTACTCACCTTCGTATTTCGCTTCTCTCCTCCACTCTGTAGATCCATACCCTGCGAAATCTAATTTCATTTGTGAAAACGACTCTGAGGCGCATATTCTGCCAGATGCTGCTTTGGTTAGGACTGAAGAAGATTATAGGTACGGTTCTGTTTCTGATTCCGATGTTGCTAGGGGTAATTTGAGGATTAACAAGATCATGGAAGACGTGCCAGTGAGAATATGGAATAATATGAAATTGTTGGGTATTGAGGGGGAAGAGGATGACGAAGTTTTCTCTGGTATAATTAGGTGATTAGAATCCGGGGACAAAAAGGCTAGATCTCTTAAGAGGAATGTTGGAATTATTGATCCATGAATATGGTTTCATTCAATGTTCGAGGGTGCAGAAGTTCACTCAAAAGGAGGAGAACTAACAGTATTCTATTTAAAGGGCAAGCTGATCTTTGTTTGATTCAAGAAACTAAGATTCAATCTATGAAGGATGCGGTTGTTAGATGTTTATGGCGTGGTGGTGATTTTGACTGGTCTGCTACAAATTCGGAGGGTCAATCTGTTGGTACTCTTATAGTTTGGAAGAAGCATATGTTGGTGGCCTTGTCCAGTTTCAAAGGTAAAGGCTACTTGGGAATGAACTTTATGTGGAAAGGTGTTAACATTTATGTTATAAACGTGTATTCTCGTTGCGGTTTAACGGAGAAGAGGAGCCTTTGGAGTGAGTTATTGTCCTTAAAGGCAAAGATGCCAATGGGGAGTTGGATTATAGGAGGAGATTTCAACACCGTGAAAAATGTGGAGGAAAGGGAAGGGCTGGGAGATTCTAATCAAAGAGAGATGGCCGAATTCAGTTTCTTAATTGAGAGCTTAAATCTGATTTACTTGAACATGGCGGGGAGTAGATTCACGTGGTTCAAACCTAATGGAAAGTATAGAAGTACAATTGATAGATTTCTGGTGGATGAATCTTTGATTGATAGATGGAAGCTTAAGATCCAAGTGGTGGGATCGTGATATTTCGGACCATCGTCCATTGTGGCTCATTTCTAATAAGCTTAATTGGGGACCTAAACCATTTAGGTTCCTTAATTGTTGGATCGATCATAAGGATTTCTTTAACTTCGTCAAGAGCTGCTGGAATTCGTTCATGTTTACCGGTTCATTTGGTAACATTCAAGTGGTGGAACATGAACGTTTTCGGTAGGATGGATCTTAGTATTGAAGAAGGGGTGGCTATTCTCAACAATATTGAGGTTGAGATAGAAGGGATTGACTGCAACTTACCTACTGCCTTGCTCGAACAGAGATGTCAAGCTCAACAAGAGTTGTGGAAAAATCTCTGCATTAAGGAAAGTATCTTGCATCAAAAGTCGAGGTCTAAATGGATGTTAGAAGGTGATTTGAATTCCAAATTCTTTCACTCTTCGTTGAATTATCATAGCAGGAAGAATTTCGTGTCTGGGGTGATGGTGGACGATACTCTGGTCGACGATCCTGCTACTGTCAAGCAGGCTGCTATGGAATTCTTCCGTCAGAAGTTATCCTCTAGTAGCATCAAATGTCCATCGTGCGACATGAGGGATTTACACAAATTATCCGAGATAGAGAAGGAAAACTTGGAGGCAGATTTTTCGGCTGAAGTAGTTCATGAAGCAGTGCTGCAATGTGACGCAAACAAATGCCCTGGGGTTGACGAATTCAATTTCTGTTTCATTCATGTTTGTTAGGATATTGTTGGCTCTGATATTACCAATTGTATTCTTGAGTTTTTCAGGACTGGTTATCTTCCGAAAATTGATAACCCTCAAGCTTTTAAAGACTTTAGGCCTATTAGTCTCATAAGCTGCATTCTCAAGATCATATCCAAGATGATGGTGGTAAGGCTCAGCCGTGTTATTATTATACTTATATCTCCATCACAAATGACTTTCATACCGGGAAGACAGATTTTGGACGGTATTGTTGTGGCTAACGAAACCATTGACTGGGGGCGTAGAAAGAAGAGGAAATGTTTGATGTTTAAAGTTGATTTTGCCCAGGCATACGACTGTGTCGAATGGGATTTTCTGGACTCTATGCTTCTGAAGATGGGATTTGGCAAGAATGGGTTGAGATGGATAAAAGGAACCGTATACAATAGTCATTATTCGGTGCTGATTAACGGTAGTCCTTCTGTGGATTTCAAAGCTTTGGGAGGGTTAAAACAAGGGGACCCCTTATCCCCCTTCCTCTTCGCTATTGTTTCGGAAGGTCTCACTGCTTTGGTTCGTAATGCGTTATCTTTGAATCTTCTTTCTGATTTCAAGTTTCGCGACTCTGCATCTGTTAGTATCCTGTAATTTGCAGATGATACATTACTTGTTTGCGACGGTTCGTGTCATAATTTATGGGCGATTAAATCTGTCCTTAGGGCTTTCGAAGTTTTATCAGGTTTGAAAATTAATTTCTCGAAAAGTCGCTTGTTTGGCTTTGGTCTGGAGAGTGAATTTATGAGCGGCAGCTCATTTTCTACATTGTCAAACTAGTGCAGTGCCTTTCAAATTTCTTGGGTTGGTTATAGGAGGCAACCACAGAAAGCTGAATTACTGGCAACCAATTCTGAGGTGTCTCACTGCTCGGTTATCCGCTTGGATTGGTCGAAATCTTTCAATTGGCGGCAGGGTCACTTTTATCAATTCGGTACTTATGAACATGCCTATTCATTACCTTTCATTTTATAAGGCACCAGATTTGATTATTAAGAATATCATTATAATCCAACGCAATTTTCTGTGGGCGGGATCATCGGGGAAGTTTGCTGTCTCTTGGGTGAGTTGGGATTCATTATGTAATCCTAAGGATACAGGTTGGCTTGGAATCAAACACATCGGTCAGTTTAACAAGGCTCTTATTGCCAAATGGCTGTGGAAATTCACTCAAGAAGGTTTGGAACTTTGGAGGCTAATTCTTTGGGATAAATACGGAGACTTGAAGAGAAGAGTCGTCGAAGGAACGGTGGTTGGTGGACCGAATCAAAGACAGAAGTGGGATTCGTTATGGTTGCGTGTGTAGCGAGCGATTTTGGACGCGGTTCTTAAGCGTTGGTCGCTCTCTGCGGTTTGAGCTTTGACTACAGGTCGATTCATTTTTTATCCTATTAAAGCTGATGAAGGAAGGGAAATAGATGTCTCCAATTAACCCTGCTTTGCATACTGAGTTTAAACAGCGGTCTGTTAGGTTACGGATGCTATCAATGTGGGGGGGCCTTTGTACTGGTTTTTTGTATTTTCGCCAATACAGTTTTCTTTCTTTTCATCTAGACAAAAGGTTTCTGGCAGGGAACAAGGATTAGGATGTTAGGACTGATGCTTTTTGATAGGTATGTGAGAGTATGGGATTTTGGTTTTTTGTTGATTATGCTCGCTAAGATCTTTTCTTTCGACCTTATGCCTACGTATTCCCGTTTACCGAAACAGGGAAATCAGAGCGTTCGTAGTTCCTCCTATTCTATGGGAGGAAATGGGTGTTTTTTGGTGTCTTGTTCAAAGCCCAAGACGTGAAGCGAAAGGTGATTTGTATCTTGTTCAAAGCCCAAGATATAAAGCTGAAAAGTCTATTTGTATCTTGTTCAAAGCCCAAGACGTGAAGCTAAAAGGGTGTTGTCTTTAGAGAGAATTTGTCATCTCTAAAGAGGGGGTTGTATGTCACAACTGTTTATAAAGGAGAATTACTTTAACCGGGATTTGTGAATCCGACAATGCCATAATTTCCTTTAAAGAAGGTTTTAACCTGAAGGAGAAGACATTAACTCAGTGTAGAGCAATGCTATCTTTCCTTAGGAATTTCTCACGCTAAAAGAGGGACAGTGGCATGGATGTAGATGATCCAGAGGCTTGCCGCTTACAGCAATTAGATGAAGGGGAAGGAGTTGTTGATGTTTGTGTATTGTGAACGAGGCACAGCTTTTTTGCTAAAAGGTTAATTGGATCAACCAGTTGTTTTCTTATACAAAGCCTAAGAGGAGGCTATTATGTGTCTCGTACAAAGCCCGAGAGAGAGGCTAAAAGGTTTTGACCCGACAATGGAGTCTTTTGGTATCTCGTATAAAGCCCGAGATGGAGGCTATTTGGGGTGATTGACTCAACGAGGGAGTCTCTTATGTGTCTAGTACAAAGCCCGAGAGAGAGGCTAAATGTTGTTTGACTCCACTGGGGAGAATCATTGTACAAAGCCCAAGAGGAGGTTAACTTCACTGGAGAAGGATCATTATACAAAGCCTAAGAGGAGGCTAGGGTAACTGTTTCAGTTAAGTGACAGGTCCAGTATACTGATTTTAAAGAGAAAATCAGTTCTTATATGAGCAACACTGTACTCATGGATTTGATTCAAGGATCCGGGTTATTCCTGTTTTTTAAGGAAGCGGGAAATCTGAAGGGTATTGAGACTGTTCAAGTCTGCGGGTTTCCTTCCTATTTAACGAAGGGGTCACTTGAGAATGTCTTTGAGACTCAAGGAAGTTAGACTGTCCAAGTCCAGAGTTTCATCTTTTGTACTATGCTTTGAGAAACAGTAGTAGACTCTTTGAAAGGACCGTTCTATGCAGATGACTAAATTCTGTTCCTATACCTCTAGGAGGTCGTCGGGACAATTTGTACGAAGCCCAAGAGGAGGCTGGAAACTTTTAAGAAGCCGATCGGTCCTTGTACTAAGCCCAAGAGGAGGCTATCATTCCTGGAGGAAGATATCATTATACGAAGCCTAAGAGGAGGCTGGGGATACTTCTAAGAAGCCGTAGGGTCCTTGTACTAAGCCCAAGAGGAGGCTAGGTTGCTTTTAGGAAGCCAGTGGGTCCTTGTACGATGCCCAAGAGGAGGCCGATGCTTTTAAGAAGCCGATGGGTCCCCAAACCCCGAGAAATTCAAGGCAATGCTATTCACCGAGAATAGATCAAAGTCAGGAAAGTTCGAGAATTTAGAAGAAACTCAAAGATGCCATTCACGGAGAATACATTCATCTCTGGGAGTAGAGTTTCTTGACAATTCCTAATGAGGACAGCTTGAGAGAAGACTGTATCTGGTGATCCTATTGGGGATCTAGTTGTCTATTTCTACGAATAAACGAAACGGCGTCACCTAGTTCTAGACGTAGTTGCCGGGAAAACTCTAAATATCTATACTATTATTACACAGTCGATATGAGTTTATGAAAGAAGACTTACAGTGAAACAGCCCCACAATACAGTTATATGTATATGAAAGCGGTAAATGAAAGCGATAACCACTTACTCGGTTGTAGAGCTTCCATGATGTTTGGTTAGTTATTCAACAAAGAAAGATTGAAAACGACAGTATATTCAAAATCAAAGGAGAAAGTGCTTTGAAAAAGAAAAATTTGGGACTTACAGCTCAAGGAGAGGCCTAGGGTTTTATCAGTGATCGCACTGTTGAATTTGTACAGAGGGACTTATACAAGTGACTGAGGCCCAAAAAGGTTTTCTGTACGAAGGGATGGGTCTTACACTCTCTCAAGAGGGCCAAAGAGTTTTAAAGAAAAAGAATGGGGCTTATAACACGAGGGTAGGCCCAATTGATTATTCGTTTAAAAATGGCGATCGCGCCGAGGTTTTCTTTTAACGCAGAGGGACTTATACAATAAGTGAGGCCCAAAATGGTTTGGTTAAAAGGGGATTGGGTCTTACACCTCAAGGAGAAGCCCAAAGTGTTTTTGAATGGGTCTTATAGCTCAAGGAGAGGCCCAAGGTTATTTTTCAAAAGGCGATGATCGTGCCGTTTATTTGAAAATGTACAGAGGGACTTATACAACGAATGAGGCCCAAAATATTTTTGTACAAGTGGGTTGGGTCTTACACTCTCTCAAGAGGCCTAAAGTGATTTGAAAATGATTTATGAGGGTTGAATTAATCCAAAAACCCTAATTTGTTTTCAAAAATGTACTTAATTGAATAAAAATTCAATTAAAAATGATCAAAATTGTTTAACATATGAAAAACAAATTGTGATTTTGGATTAATGCTTCAAAAATTAAGTATTGACCTACAAAATAATTAGAAAGCATTAAAAGTTGCAAAATCAATGTAGAAAAAATATTTAAAATGTCAAAAAACAATTAAAACATTAATTCTTTGCAAAAATATGAATTATATGAAATAAATAATATTTTTGGGATTTTTTGATAAAATAAAATATTTTAACATTTTTGTGAATTATTAAAAAAAGAATCAACTCAAAATCATTAAAACTCAGAGAGAAATATAATTTTTGAATCAATTAAACAAAATCACAAAATTCAAATATTTGAATTTGTGAAAAAGGCGCCAAGAACACAAGCAAGAACACGCGCGTTTTTCTGGGTTTGGCTGATTTGCGTTTTCCATCCAATCTCACTGAATACGCAATCATATCATGCAATCCACATATCATTATGCTCGTCTCAACCTCACGATCATGTTTATAACACTTAATTTCATTTAAATTAAACATAAAACATGAAATCACGAAGAAACCTCAAGAACCCTAATTTTTGCATGAAGGCTAGGATTTTTGATACACGATTCAAACAATGCAATTAATTGAGGGAAAACATTCCATGCATGATTATGAACATATGGCCAAATTATTGTGCGAGGAAATATGCATAGATTGAGAGATGACCAAGTATATGCTTACCTCTAAGCCGTGACAGCAAGTGCAATATGATTTTTGATTGGGAGGTGTTACAGATGAGTGGTGATGATCTGAACAGCTTCCCTACACCCTATGGAGTGTGTTTGAATGCTTGGACCTGATTGAAATTGGCTGGATCAATTCATGGCATCTCAGCTGCAACTTGATTAAAAATTTGAGCAACCAGCTGGTGATTTTGTGAAATTGGTGTTTCAGAAGTGATCTAAGTGTTTGATCAGCTCATATGTGATGTGTATGAGGTGTGTGTGTGATTGGTTTGATTGGAAAAGCTCTCAAACTCAAAACCCGATAGCTACTTTGCTAAGAAAGGCATTTTTGCCAAGAGAAAGAGATTTTGAGGAAAGCATCTGTTAGATGGCTTTGGTGGACTCAAAATGATCACAATTGAGCTCTATTTATAGTAGAGCAAGTTTGTTTTGGGATCCACAGTGAATGGCAACTGCAGCAGGTGTTTGTTCAATGTTGGCCAATGGAAATGCAAGTCTCCTCTAGCCATTGACTAGAGGTTAGGGCACAGGGCTGTGGTTCCCTTGGTCTTGGATAAGTCTTGACTAATTTCAGATGAGAATGGCTCAGTCCATGCCACCTTGATGCTTCCATTGAATGCTTCAACCCAAATTTGGAGTCTTGTCCCTATTTTGGCCATTCTAGGTTCAACATGCTATTTCTTGTTCCATGGACTTTGGAGGCTTGGCTCAGTGATTGTCCCCTTTAGATTCAATCCTCAGATGTGTCCAAGTGGATAGGAGCATTTGAATTTGGCTGATTTTGGAAAATTGAGCAAAATTACAAATTCTGCCCTGCCTTGACTGATTTCAGCAAGGCAACTTTCCAATGTCATATCTCATGACTCAAATGGAATTTGGCAATGTTCTTGGCCATTTTGGAAAGCCCTTACATGATATAACAACTGTTTGAACATGTTTGGTTTTGATCTCTTTTGAATCCAAGTGAAAAATCCCCCTACATTTGGGAAAAAGTGAAGGCAGATTCTGACTTAGTGAAAATTTCACTAAGTGTTGGAAAAAGTGACATTTTCATTTTTCAGCCATTTTGATCACTCCATAACTCAAAATCCTTAATGAATTGGACTTAGGTCTAGTTGAAATTTTTGTAGAGGGTAATTAGGGCTACAAATCCATCTTTGGATGAGAAAAAATGGCTTTGTGGTTTAGGAGTTATGATCCTTCAAAGTTGGTACCCTTGTCACTTTATTTTTAACTTAGAAAATTTTCTAAGTTTTTATGGTTACCCCTTTTACAAGTCATCCAACTTTTCTTGATTTTTCTTGATGAATGATGATTCAAATCATACATTAACATCATTTTAGGATTAAAAATCCATTTTGGTGAAAAATCTCAAAAAGTCAAAGTTGACTTTTGTGCACAGTTGACTTTTTATCAGATGAATTCCAAACTGTGAAATTCTTCAGGAAATCATGTCCTTGACCTAAATCAAACTTGATGGACATGTTCCATGAGTGTCATAGGGTATATTGGGGCATGTCCTAGGCCTTGGGAGCATGTCCTGGTTAAAAGTCAAAGTTACAGTTGACTTTTCCCTTAAAACCCTAATTGTGGTGCAAATGAAATTGAGACTTGTTGCTCAAGCTTCTTGGATTAATCCATTGTTCCAAATGGATCAATATAGTTCATTAGAGACCCTCAAACCCTCTCTTGAGGTCTTGGCTCTTGATTTGCCCTAAAAGTCAACTTAGGGGTCAATTAGGTCAAGAAACCCTAATTCCTGATTTTTGATGTATGCATCCCCTGAGGCAAAATTGACTCGATGAATGGGTCCATGAGGTTCCATGGAGTACATTAGGTTGTGTTTTGGATCTTTGGCTTGTGTCCAGATGAAAATTTTCCATCTGTAGGCCCTGGTCGACCAAAACCCTAATTTGGTGATACTGTCGATCTTGAGACTTGATCCACCTAGAAGGGAGCAGCCTTGTGCTTGATCCTTGAAGTAGGAGTCCTTTTGATCCATTGTGGACATGTTAGAGGCTAGGCAAGTTAAAGATCAGGTAATTCCTTGATTGATCCTTTGTCTAAGGCTCTGAGAGGGCTTGAAACCCTAATTTTGATTGTAGTGAATGCTCAACAACCCTTGAGGCATTTGATGAGGCATGATGGTTCATCCACATTGTGATGATGATTTGCACAATGATGGGAAATCTTAGTGGTCAAAATTTGGGGTATGACAGCGTGATGTTTTTAAGGCATGGAATCCGTCGAAATTCATTCGATTTGCTGATAATCTGTCTTGTGTTGTGGGGAGTGGAAATTCTGAATTTTTTGGGAATGTTCAATGGTTAGGGACTTCGAAACTTAGTGGGCTTTTTCCAAACTTATACCATGCTGCAGTGGATAAATAGGGGGTTGTTAGGGATGTTGGCTATTGGGAAAATGGTCTTTGGGAATGGAAGATATATAATAGTGATTTTGATTACTATCCGGATCGTGATACGGATATTGAGGTGCTTCGAATATTGTTAAGTTCAGTGGCTTTAAAAGCTGATAGGAACGATGTTTGGAAGTGGAAACTAGATTATTCTCATGGTTTTTCGGTGAATTCCTATTACTCTATTAGCAATATTGCGAAGTTGTTAAGTGAACCGAGTGATATTGTGATGGATCGATTGTGGAGTTCTTCGGCTCCATTCAAAGTTCAAATTTTCGGTTGGTGCCTTTTTCTTAATCGACTGCCTACAAGGGACAATTTAGAGAAAAGAGGAATCATAACAAATGTCCACGAGAAGGTGTGTGTATTTTGCTTTCTGGAAGTCGAGGAAGCAACCCATGTTTTCTGCGAGTGCATAAAGGTGAGACAGGTTTGGAGTAAGGTTTATCAATGGCTGTAAATTGATGACATTTACGAAACGGATTGCGGTAGACATTTTTTGACATGGTTAATAAGTTTTAAAGGTAGGAGTTCCATGGGTTCTGTAGCCTCTTTCTGGTTGATCTCTTGTTGGAGTGTTTGGAGGAGTAGGAATGATATCGTGTTTAATGATGGCATTTGTAACGTCGACAACATATTCCACTCCATTGTAGCTTCTTCTTGGAGGTGGTTAGCGGTTGGGGAGAACGGTAGGATAAAATGCAATTTATACGATTGGACTAAATTCCCTCTTGATTTGTTTTAATGAAAGAGAAATGGAGCTCGATCTTTCTAGTTCTGAGAAGTTTCAGATTGTCATATGGAAGGTTGGAACTACTCTCTCCTGTAACCTTTGTGGTTCGGATTAAGATTGTTGTTAGATGGTTATCCATGGTTTGCATTTTCAGCGTGTTCCCTCGTTTTATGTTGGATATGGGGAGGTTGGGCTTGTTGGTCCTTTTTCATTACTGCAGTTATGTTGAGGGGGGCTGGTTTCTGTTTTGTGTCAGTTTTCTCAGCTTCTATTTTGTTCTGTAGTAGTTTGGTTTAAGCTTTTGAAAGCTTTTGTTATTTGTAATTTATTGGGTGAGAGACCCTCTTAATCTCTCATATTTTATTGAAGTTTGCTTTTATATATATATATATATATATATATATATATATATATATATATATATATATATATATATATATATATATATAAAAGTTAATTTTTCAATTCTTTTTTAACGTAAGATAAAATTTACATGTAAAAAGTAACTAGTTTCAATTGAATATTAAAGGTAAAATGAATTTATAATGATATAGGATGTATGCAGATATAACAAAGACATAGGCTCTGGTTTTCTTGAACATAATTTGATGATAATCTTCACTATCCTTTTTATAACTTTTTATTTCTTTGTGTTTAGTTAATTTATTTTGAAAATAATACTTGAAATACATGCATCAATTATAAAATATTTAGAGGTATATTAAAGATTCATTTATTTACAATAGGAATGACTTCTTCATGAAATGCATTAGATAGTATAACATATTATATTGTTGTAGTTAAATTATTTCAATCATGTTGCATAAATTAATGGGTCAAAAACTCTTTACCTAGTTTATATATTTTAAATAAATTACATTTACTAAAATATTCTAATTATTTTTTCTAATAGTTTTTTTTTAATAACTCAAAAACATCATTGTTAATTATTAAATTGGTGAAAAACAGTTTAAGTAATTTTCAATTAATATTTATTAAAGTTTATAGTTCATAAATAGTCAAATGCTTATATTTTTGTTTTTTGGTTTTTAATATTGTTGTTGATGTCTAATACTAACTATGTATATTATAATTTGAATCAAAAGATCGATCAACTAAAAAATTCATGGAATCTAGAACCGTGCAAAAGTTTTGGCATAAATAAAAAATTTCATGAATTTGAACTGGATAATCAGTTAGATTGTGATTATTCGAATATTATGAGGCCTTTATCACCTGAAACTAACGTGCCTGATCTATTATTTATCATTGGTAAATTTGTTGCTGTGATGTGTAAACGGATTGATCCATTAAATAGGATGCAAATTGATCACACAAACTCTCTTAATAAAATAAACTGCGGAGTTAAAGATTGTTATATTTCAACTTCAAAATGTAACAGAATCAACGTTGACCTTTCAAGTCCGCCCTCTAACGTTTTAACTCCGCCCTCTAACGTTGTAAATACAAAAAGATTCTCTGCTGAAATTTCAAGTCCTACAAAATATACAAGAGTCTTCCGACCAGGTTTTTTTTTTGTAAGCAAGAAATATATTAATGAGAGTACAACAGGTACTCAAACCTGATTACAAAAGTCGAAAAGGGCCTCGACTAGCCAAAGAAATTACCTACCAAATGCAACTAAGATAAGAACAACGATGGATCTTTGTTAAACTCATAAAGATTACATTTGGGATGAGTAATATCTCCTATAAAAGACCATCTCCAAATCGTGTACTTAATCGACCACACAATATCCACAACATTCCAAAAAGAGTTCCGGAAAATGATACCATTCCTGGTAGTCCAGATGGTCCAAGTGACCGCTAACCAGATGCTACCCTCTCTACCCGGAAACAAATTCACGGATTTTTTGAAAACATACCAATCTAGAAACCTCCCCTTTAAATCATTGTTTCCCGATACCTGAAATCCAAGCCACTCAGAAACCTCTTTCCAAACCAATCCAGCTACCGGGCAAGTCATAAGAACATGGTGTAACGTCTCCGCGGATGAGGAACAAAACACACAAGAGAAATCTTCGGAGGGAGAAATGATACCTCTAGCAAGAAGAAGGTTCATTGATGATAATCTATTTAAAAAGCTCCTCCAGCCATAGGCTTTAATTTTCTGCGGCACCATCATTTTCCAAACTAGAGCCAGGACTTTATCGTTCCTCCTTGCCTGACCGTAAGGGATCCGAAACGCATCCGTCAACCTGTAGAAAGATTTAACCGAAAAGATGTTGTCGATAAAGGATAACCAAACCACACTATCCTTTGTCAAAGACTTAAGACAACAGCTATCTAAATGCAGAAACAAATAAGCTACATCAGCATAAATGACCGAGACAGAAGGAGCAGGAACAAAAGCTTCTGGAAAAACCTCTCTCCCTAAGTTAGCAACCGCAGAACCGATTTCTGCATTAACCAAACCAGCGTCCGAAACAAAACCTGATGTTTCTTCATGCGAACTAGTGCCAACACCATTGTCCATCCCAAGAAAAGAATCAGAACGGGCGAAGGGATCCACCTGGGTTCTCACAGCCATTGAAAAACCTGCAGAAAAAACATTAGAAAAACCAGAAATATTAATTCCTAGGTCTCCCCATCTCCACTCTCCATTGGACCATCCGCCCAAACCCGCCACCGACACATCCTTCAAACGAGAGATGAAATATAGGTGAGGATAAAGAGATTTCAAACTGCCGAGTCCCGTCCAATTGACGTGCCAAAAGGGAGTAACAAAACAGCTTCCAATATCAAAGGAATAATTATTAATGAAGATATCCTCCGGATAATGCTTCGATAAAGAAAGAATGTCCATCCACCAAATCGAGGAAGAACTCCCGGTGGGGGACGAGCGGCTATCACGGCAAATGAGCGAATTAATATCCCCGTAGCGAGCTTGCAAAATTTTAAACCAAAGATCCTCCGAACCATTTAAAATTCTCCATCTCCACTTATGGAGGAGAGCTAAATTGAAGTCCTCAATTCTCTTCAAGTTGAGACCACCCTTATCAAAAGGTAAACAAAGGGAGTCCCAACTAATCCAATGAGTTTTTCTACACTCCTCCGAGCTTACCCACAAAAAATCGCCTTGAATTTTAACTAACACATTACGAATCTTCACCGGAACCTTGTAAAGCGAGAGATAAAAAATAGAAAGGCTACTAAGCACCGACTTGAGGAGAGTGATTCTCCCACCAAAGCTCAAGAATCTACCATGCCAACTAAGTAACCGCTTTTCCAACTTATTCACCAAAAAAGACCAAGTTGCGATCCTCCTTGGATTGAATCCTATAGGGATACCGAGGAAGAAGAACTCCTTTCTCTCCGTACGACACAAAAGGAACAAAGCTCCTGCTTCGAGAAAATTAGAAGGAACATTAATTCCAATAAGCATACTCTTATGAAAATTAATTCCAAGGCTCGACACCATCTCAAAGCCTCTAAGAACCGCTTTGATCGCCCACAAATGTCTCCAACTGCCATCTCCTATCAATATAGTGCCGTCCACGAATTGGAGAACATCTACAAAACATTTACCTTTCACGTTCAACCCCGAAAACTCACCTAAAGACACCGAGTTCTTCACTAAAGCCGTTAAAGCCTCCGCAACCAAAACAAAAAGAAAGGGAGAAAGAGGTTCTCCTTGTCTAAGACCTCTTTCCACGAAAAACTCCTTCGTAGGGCTACCGTTGACCTAGATGGACATCTTGCTAGAGAAAATACTGGCTTCCATCCACCTCAACCATAGCTCCCCAAACCCCATTCTTCTTAACATGAATCTAAGAAAGTTCCAACTTACTTTATCATAAGCTTTCTTAAAATCCACCTTAAAAAGAGTGCAACTAATATTTTCTTTACTCGCGTAGTCTACCACTTCGTTTGCCACCAAGACCCCATCAAGCAATTGTCTCCCCGGCACAAAAGCCCTTTGACAAGGCGAAATAACGGAAGCCAAAACACCCTTCAACCTAGCCGCCAAGAGCTTAGATAAAGCTTTATACAAGCATCCCACGAGACAAATGGGTCTATAATCGTCTAAATCCAAAGGATTCGCTCGCTTTGGAATCAAAGTCAAAAAGGAGGAAATGATGGAGTTAGATAACAAGGCACCCTTATGGTAATCCTTAAAAAATCTAAAGAAATTATCTTTAAGAAAATACCAACACTTTTTGATGAAAACAAAAGAATATCCGTCCGGACCCGGACTCTTGGATCCTTCACAACCCCACACCGCATCTTTGATTTCCTCCTCTGAAAACGGACGTTCAAGGAAAATCCTCTCTTGAATGCCGATAGTTTTGAGAGGCAAGCCCTCAAAGATCGGCCTATTAGTATCGGGTTTTAAGAATTTAGAAGCAAAGTGATCCCTCACTTCCTCTTTGACCTCCTTAACCGAAGCTAACAAACCTCTCTACGAATTCAAGGGGTCAATGTGATTTCATCTTCTTCTTTCCTTCATCACGCAATGAAAGTACTTACTATTGATATCTCAGTCGTTGAGCCACTTTAATCTAGACTTTTGGATTAGCATGTTCTCCTTAATCCTCAAGTTCAACCAAAGACAACTATAAGTCTTCTTGCGCTCATCTAAATACTCCTCCGATAAGAGACCGAATTCTCTATCCGCCTTATCATCACCTTCGTTGATGTCCCTCACGCAATCATCTATTTCTAGATCGATCTTGCCGAAAACTTCAAGGTTCCATCCTCTAAGACTACTCTATAGAAGTCTAAGCTTTTCCTTAAAAACAAAATCGCTTCTGCCCTCCACTTTCAAATTATTACACTCCTTCTCCACATATCCCACAAAGTCCTTGTTAGAAAACCATTCATTATTAATTCTAAACGGTTTTGGGCCCCAATCCGATGATTCTGCAACCAACCAAACCGGACAATGGTCCGAAATATCTCTAGGCCCTATGAGTTGACCAACCACTCCCCACCTTCGAATGAACTCATCTGACAACAAGAAATGATCAATTCGACACATGGATGAACCATCCTCACTATACCAAGAGAATCTCTTCCCTTTACAATCAACATCCACAAATTCACTATCCCTAACAAACCCCAAAAATTCTTTCATCTCGATGCTACGCACTTCGGAAACCCTACCCTTCCTTTCGCAAGGATTGGTAACCGCAATAGTAATACAGCTAAGACCTTCTCATACTCAACATAGTTCACAAGATTATTTCCCCAAGTCAACTCTCTTGTCGTCTGAACAAATGGTCAACTACGTAACACCTTTCTAGAAGTCACGATTTCAAAACACAAAATCGTCCTTCATTTACTTGCAATCTCGTTCTCCATTCACACAATACTCTCCACTCGGAGCAACATAATGTAACAAAATGCCGATGATGGTTCTTAAGAGATTCCATAATTTACACACATGCTAATCGATTAACCATCTGAGCTAATCGGTTAACTCCTCAAAATTCAGCTCAAAATAACATCCTGGCACGTGTTAATCGGTTAACCACTTGGCGTTACTCGAATAACCCTGCCACAGAAGCTGAAAACCCAATTTCTTTTAATTCAAAGCCTTCCCTACTCAAAACCATCAATCCGATTTGTCCTAACTTGAAATATCATTCTCAACCCGCGGCTTCTTAACTTATATTAAATCCAGTAACCATGATCCACTCAAGGTAAAACCGACAAGGTCAAAACATTCAGACGACACACTCCAACCAATAAGTGACAAGGCAAAAAATCCAAATTCTGACGCGGTCACACTACAAAACTTCAGCGGGATAGTTCATTTTTATGCTCAAACAACTACACTAGATGAAAGCCAATAATGACGACATTATAGGGTTTTAACCACCTCTCATACTTGATTCGTCCATAAGAAAAACCTAACATGCAACCATTACGATACCTCAAAGTGACGGACATATCATGCCAGCATACAACCTTGTTCTACGTCCTTGGATCCATAAAAGGTAGATTCCAATTATTCCGATTATTCACAAATACAGAAGTTTCTCTATACTTGCAAATAAATGGGGGCAATGTATCCTCTTGTAGAACCTTTTCATCATTCCGTACGCATTAACCGGGATTTCTTACCCTTCACTATCAATTGCATACCACACTTACACCAAATTACTTAAGGGAAGATTCACAACTGACAATTCTCCTAAACTATTCACAAAACCCTTCTGGTATAAATCGTTCCATGATTTACACTTAGTCTGTAATAAGTCTTGATTTTCTTCTCGTTGTTTACCGCAATCTTGCTTCTTAAAATACAATTTCACTATTCCACATAGTACTTCCAATCACACTTGTCTCAAGAATAAGAATCCATCACGTACACTTTTTACCATGGTGCTACCACTACGCTCATTCTTAATACCAGAGTGTAACTTTTCTCATTTCAGCTCATACTACTAGGATTCACGTGGGTGAATCATCTTTGATTACACTTCCTTAATTTTAGCTTTAACAATATCTTAATAATTCTATCACACATACGTCCAAAATACGTTCCGTTGCCACTTTCTCATAACATACCGTTAATACCGTTTTCCACATCGCGTTTACCTTGCTCTCCATGGTAATCCTCTTAGGTCCAAAAATAAAATCACCATACTACAATTTCCTTGAATCCAAGGTACTTACTCTGTTTATTAATACAAACTCTTTCCGGTCCGTATCACTACATTTTCTGTTACTAAATGAAGCTCATTCTTTCTCCAACACAATACCTTATACTGTCCCTTGGGTAAGTTAATAATTCCAAATTAGTCTCTTACTGAAAACAGAAATCCTGATGTATCATCTCGAACTTAATCTCTCTACACATCTGAATACACGCGACTTATCTCCTACCCTTCGTTCGACACATACTTGTTTCACTTGAAGCATGTAAACACATCCTTGTGTTCCTTCACACACTTCTCTACTACTTTAGGCTCCCATGAAAGTCGAACTTCCTTAACTCTCAACCTTTAACCAGTTGGAAGACATTGTTCCGAACACATTCCTTAAGGTACTCTCGTCCATTTGAGATACCATTGCGACCTTAGAACAAAACACCAATAACTATCTCACTTCCGGACCCTATATCACACGTTCCACAAGATAACTTTTCTTTTTCCACGGAATGAGATTACTTGAAATCCTTATCCATACTAGTGGTCAATCCAACTCCACTAGCGATGATACCTATTCCTCAATACCTTAACCAATCGTCCGCTAGAGATTCTTAACTTTCAAACTCCATCCTTTCTAAAGGATTTGCTTGAACAACACACTACTCTTTAATTCCATTGCTACCCAAGCACAAATTCTACCAAAACCTCACTGAGCTGACCAAAACTCCTCACTACTAACTCTTGGCTTGGGTCTATCCTCACAGCACAAGTGTTGCAGTGATAATCAGATAACAAGCTATTAATAAACTTGCATCACAAAACTTTGAAATCACCACTGACTTTGATTTATCCAAAGGAAAGGTTCAAGATCGAGAAAACCTAAAGGGGGGAGATCTAAGGTTCGGAGGTTGGTTATACTAAGGGAAGGTATTAACACCCTTAATATCTGTAGTACTCAACAGGAACCTCTTGTTTAGTTTGTGTTATGTTATGTTTGTTTGCCAAAGGAAATTTGTTAATGCTAAAGGTAAGGACCTAAGGGTATATACACTAAGTTTGCTCGCCAAGACGTCGCATCTTGTGCCTACGTGTATGACTAAAGAATCAGAGCAACCATAGTTCACCTAGCTAAGGGTGATTTTGAGGAACCATTGACTATGTTCAAAGTTCCAAGGGGAAATTAGTTGTGAGCTCATTTTAGAGTTTAAGAAAACTCTCTAAGTCTAAGTTATGATGGGGAAAAAGTGGATACTCAACATGGCGAGTATCATATAGATTTTAAGAACTTTATCCTATTTCTAAGTTATGATTCAATGGCTCTTATGAGGCCAAGAATATAGGAAAGCTCTTATGAGGCCAAGGTGGTATGATTTGTTTATTGACTTATGAGTCAACTGAGAAGGAATTCCCTTTGGAATCGGGGAAACAACAGTTTTATGTAACAAGAAGTTTATAACGGATATTTACATGAAGATGTGGTATTGAATAACAAGGAATTCAAGTTGAGCAAGGTTTATAATATCATACAAGATTAAAACCAAACATTTGACATTGTATAAACAAGATATCATGATCAAGAATCAAGGACAAGCAAGAAATGTAACAAAACCCTAAAAAAGATCTTTACACTTCCCTCTCGAGTAAGTGCCTTAAATTTAATTGTTTTCAATAATCTCTTTTTATATTCAAAAAGTAAATTTCTTTAAGAACATTTAGCAAAACGAATGAGTGGAAAAGAGTAAAAATTATTTGAGTTATGCAAGTTTGAAATTTGTGTGTAAACCATAGAAATTCAAGGCAACATGTAATAAAAATAAAGAGAGAAGTCCCCCATGGGTGTTGAACCCAAGACATCACGCATACAGCCCAAAAGTCTTACCAACCAACCCAATGCACGCGTGTTATTAAATATAGAAGCAACAATTATATATGTGAAACAAAATTAATTTAGAAAATTAAAATAAAAGGACTGGGGCGAGGGGGATTCGAACCCCAGTCCTTGTAGTCATTGAGCGTGTGTCCTTACCACTGGAGTGGCTATACATCCATTGTATATGCCACCCCCAATCACATATAAGGCATGAAGCAAAAATGAGAAAATGCCAAAAGGGAACCCAGCCGTGTAAAGGAATTCTCAGGAAAAAGGACCACATAAAAAAAAGATCACGTGCAAGCATTAGAACTTTATCAATCGGTCAATGATGTTAAAATGACAAAAGGACAAAACCAACCCTTTACACATCATGCGCTGCCAACTCCTCTCCTCTCATGCAAACGTGCAAATAAGAAAGAAAGCCAGCGGGAATTACCAGAATGAGAAACATAGTGCACTTCTATTTTTCATACTCATACAAATGAAAAGAAGAACTGAAGCTATCATGAATAAATTGGAACACACCAAGGCAAACATTCACCTTGCCCAATCCATCCCCAGTTCTGTTCACAATCAAATATCACGAATCAAAACACCATCATAATGCTTCCACGTAATAAAACAACCATGAGGATTCATTTACTCATAACAATACGTGAACAGGGGAAATAGGCAAGCGAAAATTCAAGTGTTAGGGCTGAAATGGTGCCTCCCTGAGACTAGGATGTCAACATAAATCCAAACTTAAACTCATGCTATTAACTTAAAGTAATGTGAATACAATACATGAACAGAACAACAACATTTTAAATCAGACAAACTGAACATGCGAGCATAAAATCATGAAGGTTGCGAGAGGGAGTTTACCAAGTGGAGGCAAGTCCACTTCTTCTTCAGTCTTTGGAGCTTTGGACTTTAACCAAGCGCACCTTCCCCTTAGATAGATGATTGTTTGAGACCTTTAAACCGGAAGTGCAAAATCGTTCCTCCTCTGGACTACTCGCGAATCCTCTCTCTTGGCGTGTTGAAGTGAAAAATAGTGTTCTGATGGTTTTTATGATGTGGATGATTTGTGTTTTACTAGTAGGTATTATGGTCTTGATGCACCAGCCTTGTGAGTAGGGAGGATGGAGAGGTTTTTAAGTGGTTGTTGTTCTCATCCATAGTGCTTGGTGTTGTTTGTGTGGCTGCACCAAGAGATAGTGTAATGAGAGAGTGAAGGTTTCTTGTTCTGATAACAATTGTTTCTAAGGAGAAAGCATAAGCAATGGCATGTGATGGTGCCGATATGTGTTGGTTATGGGTTATTTCGTGTGTGGTATTATTGATGATTGTGTGTTGAATGCTTGGCTATCACGGTTATTTTGGTTCTTATTATTTGGTGTTGGTGGATGAAGTTTTACGTGGAGGTGGTTATGGTGCTGCTTTGATGTTTTTTTTCTTTTGATGCTTGATGCGTTGATAAGTGCAAAGTGTACCTATTTTTGTATATAAGTTTTGTTGCACTTATCGTTACTTTGTGTTAAAATTGGTTGAATAAACCTCACTTTTTGTGTAAATACGTTTACTTTACGTTTTCGTGTGTATATTGCGTTTTCTTGTATATATCGTTGAGTTTAATTGCTTTCCATTCATTTTTGTAGGTATTCAAGTATTGAGATTTTGCCATTGTTTTGAAGAGCATTGAATAAGATTTCCAGCGCTTCCGACCGTCCGTAAATCCGAGCTACGGTGCAGAAGTTGTGGTCAAATAAGAGACTGGTTTTCTATCATGTTCGCTTAGCGAGTGTGACAACGAATGTTCGCTTAGCGAAGGATGGCGAAGGTCCCAGCGAAGGAGTCCAGAATTGGACAGAGGAGAAAGAGGCCAAAGTTCGCTTAGCGAACTTCCTAGCGAGCATTCGCTAGGAGAATAAATCGTTTGCTTAGCGAACTTCTGAAGACAGCAAGAGGCGGTTTAACTTTTTGCAAGCACTTAGGTGCCATTTTCGTGCATTCGCCTAGCGAATGGATGGGTTCTCCTAGTGAACCTGCAAAAATTCTGATTGTATATAATTTATTTCAGTTACTTTTTATGTTATGGTTTTGGGGATTCTTGCTCCAACTCCATCAAACTTCATTTTTTCAGTAGATTTGCTTAGAAAATAACTGTGGAGCATGCCTACGGATGAACCGGGGTGGATTGATCGTCGACCGGCTCTGACAATCCGCGAGATGTTTAGTTTATTTCTCTTTTTCTCTATGGTTGGGTTGTGTATATGTATTTGTTGTAAACTCATGTATATTTGTCGCCCATGGCGTTATATGAAAATTGCTTTACAAATCTTTATTGGTGATTGTCTCTGATTTTTGCTTTATGCGCGGGGTTTGAGTTACGTTAGACATAACCCTCGCAAACTTCGATTAGGGATGACTGTCTGTTAGTTTCTGGATTCTAGAGATAGATTTAGGGCTAACAATATTCAATAGGCGTCGAAACTTAATGCCTCCGTGCCTTGAGCTAGCGTACGAAAGTATCGGCAATGGTAACACAGTTGTTCTCTCAACTTTGCGTTAGACATAACTTATGTTGTGAGCGGTGTTGGGTGATATTGAGGAATATTGTAGGTGGAGTATAACTGGTCGGTAAGTTTATGTTTGGGAGGAGTCGATTATGTGCATGCCAGAAAAGTTTGTCTTGCTGAAGAATGAATTTGTTTTATGTTTTAATGTTTACTTTTCTGTTTTTTTGTTTTAAACCATTTAAACCCAAACTCATAAACGTGAGAGACTGTCGAACGACATTCTTTCCCTCGAACCGATCTCTGTGGGCACGACATAAATCCCGGAGGGAATTCCTTCCGAAAATAAATATTTTTGCTTGCTTGCCGTATACTGCATCCAAAAAAATGGCGTCGTTGCCTGGGATTTGTTTTGACATTGAATCGCATTGCGATAGTTTCTTTGTTTTTGAGTTTTTTATATATCGTATATATTGTCTATTTCCATTATGTTTGTTCAAGTGTTGTATACATTTTATTCCCATAACGTTTGTTTAAGTGTTTAGTTAGGGCACTTACTTTTGGTTTGCACGGTGAGGCATCACTATGGCATGAAGGAAGGAAGTTACTAGCTAACCATTGTAAAGGCGTCGAGCTTACGACGTAAAACAAGCATGGTGTATTCTTTTCTTTTGTTGTTGTTTAGTTTAGGTAGTGTGGTGAGTATTCATTAAACAAGTTGTACTCGGATTTTTCATAAAAATCTCAAATCTTCACTTTACAACTCGGTTAATGAATTTTCTACTGGTTTTTCAGTTTGTGTATATTAATAGTTTTTGTGTTTGTCAATGAAATTGTTTTGAGTAGCTTGAGGAACTTTTGGTGATGTTCCAAGTTTGATCGTTTCAACTCGCGGATGTATGGTAATGATATTGTTAAGTTTTGTACATGTCCGAGGTATGTATTTATCGCTTTCTATACTTTAGCATAATCATGATACTTAGGTATTTTACAACTTCTATGTCATTCATTCTTTTGTATACTTGTTCTTGTGTGAATCACTTTAGTTCCCAACCTTTTTGTGAGGAAGCCTTCTATTGTTCATATATGCTCGGAGTACCAACATTCTTGTTCTAACTGGATTTTATTATGCTTAATCTTTTGTTTGTGTTGATTATATGAAAGCATGAAAAGGATCAAGGCATTTTGTTTCATTTTGAGCACAACTACCTAGCCAAATAGTCATTCACCTTGTGAGTGTGTGATCATTCGTAACCCCTTTGAGCTTTTTGATCCATGTTTTATTTGAACTTAATGCTTGTCTATCAGTATTTAGTTCACTTATGTTTTATTGGATTTTGTTTTTACTTGAGCCCTCAACTTTGTGTTGTTGCATGAATTTTTACCTTGCCTTAGAAAGTAGGGAGTATTCACATGATGATGTGGTTGAATACAAGTTGGGGAGAGAATGATTGTTTACTCATTGGTTGGATTCTATGAGGATTGAAAAAGAAAAGAAAAAAAAAAGAGAAAAATGTGAAAAAGAAAAAAAAAGTGAAAAAGAAAGAAACAGAAAATCCTTGAAAAAGGAAACAAAAAGAGTTCAAATAATTGTGCTAAATAAGTATTGTGTTTTGTGTAACACTTGGGATTTTGGAAGAAGTTGATTGGAATTTGGTGTTTGAACTTTTGTGAGTTTATCACTCCCTTAGGTTTAGGCAAGTTTTTGTTTCAATTATCTTTAGAAATTGCCCCTTGTTTGTTTACCCGACCACGTTACAACCTTGAAAGTCCTTGTGATTCTTGCCTTTGTATGTTCAATGCGAATTTTTGGATGGTTGCATAATTTAGTCTATTGTTTGCATGATTGTTGTGTGAGTGATAAGAACCTCATTTTTTGTTTTTCATCTACCGATGATTGTTTTTGCTAGGTGTGATTCACGTTGGAACTTGAGTTGTTTTAGAATTTTTGGCTTGATTTTTGTATTTTGCATTTGTTTCGTGACTATGTTTTCGTTGTAGTTTAGTGGTAAGTATTTACTTTGTGTGTACCATTTTTCATTTGAACCATACATTTGTTTTCCGTTTTTCAAAACTTGTTGATTCGTGATTCTTTGGTTTTCACTCGGATTCGTTGAGTTGTTTGATTTTTGTTTGAGGACAAACAATTATGTAAGTTGGGGAGAGTTTGATAAGTGCAAAGTGTACCTATTTTGGTATATAAGTTTTGTTGCACTTATCGTTACTTTGTGTTAAAATTGGTTGAATAAACCCCACTTTATGTGTAAATACGTTTACTTTACGTTTTCGTGTGTATATTGCATTTTCTTGTATATATCGTTCAGTTTAATTACTTTCCATTCATTTTTGTAGGTATTCAAGTATTGAGATTTTGCCATTGTTTTGAAGAGCATTGAATAAGCTTTCCAGCGCTTCCGACCGTGCGTAAATCCGAGCTACGGTGCAGAAGCTGTGGTCAAATAAGGGACTAGTTTTCTATCATGTTCGCTTAGAGAGTGTGACAGCGAACGTTCACTTAGTGAAGGCTGGCGAAGGTCCCAGCGAAGGAGTCTAGAATTGGACAGAGGAGAAAGAGACCAAAGTTCGCTTAGCGAACTTCCTAGCGAGCATTCGCTAGGCGAATAAATCGTTCGCTTAGCGAACTTCTGAAGACGGCAAGAGGCGGTTTAACTTTTTGCAAGCACTTAAGTGCCATTTTCGTGCATTCGCCTAGCGAATGGATGGGTTTGCCTAGCGAACCTGCGAAAATTATGATTGTATATAATTCATTTCAGTTACTTTTTATGTTATGGTTTTGGGGATTCTTGCTCCAACTCCATCAAACTTCATTTTTTCAGCAGATTAGCTTAGAAAACAACTGTGGAGCATGCATACGGATGAACCGGGGTGGATTGATCGCCGACCGGCTCTGAAAATCCGCGAGATGTTTGGTTCATTTCTCTTTTTCTTTGTGTTTTTCTTTATGGTTGGGTTGTGTATATGTATTTGCTGTAAACTCATGTATATTTGTCGCCCATGGCGTTATATGAAACTTGCTTTACAAATCTTTATTGGTGATTGTCTCTGATTTTTGCTTTATGAGCGGGGTTTGAGTTGCGTTAGACATAACCTTCGCAAACTTCGATTAGGGATGATTGTCTGTTAGTTTCTGGATTCTAGAGATAGATTTAGGGCTAACAATCTTCAATAGGCGTTGAAACTTAATGCTTCCGTGCCTTGAGCTAGCGTACGAAAGTATCGGCAATGGTAACACAGTTGTTCTCTCAACTTTGCGTTAGACATAACCAGTGTTGTGAGCGATGCTGGGTGATATTGAGGAGTATTGTAGGTTGATTATAACTGGTCGGTAAGTTTAAGTTTCTTGAGGAGTCGATTATGTGCACGCCTGATAAGTTTCTTGTCTCTGAAGAATGAATTTCTTGTTATGTGCTAATGTTTACTTTTCTGTTTTTATGTTTTAAACCATTTAATCCCAAACTCATTAACGCGAGAGATTGTCGAACGACATTCTTTCCCTCGATCCGATCTCTGTAGACACGACATAAATCCTGGACGGAATTCTTTCGAAAATAAATATTTTTGCTTGCTTGCCGTATATTGTATCCAACATGCGTGCTTTTATTGTTAGAGTTGCACAACGAGGGATAGTGAGAGCATGTAGTGTCTTGTTCTCACGTCCTTTCCTTAAGGCAGTGTGTAGTGATGTTTGGTTTTTTTTGCTGTTTCATGCAAAAGGAACATGAATAAGAGGGTGTGTGATGGCATACTGTCGCACCCCAAAATTTGTCCTCCTTACTTTATTACTAACTGGCTTATGTTTCATTGCATTTTTGCATTATCATATGTGCATATCATTGGATCTTAGCATGGGGTCAAGGTGTCTGAGGCATGTTCAAGAGGAGAAGATATTCTTCAAAGGGTCAAGCTAGAGAGCTCAGATGGATCACTCTCTCCTAACCAGTTCTTGAATTAGGGTTTTGGAAATTCTTGGGTTTACTGCTCCAATGGGCAAGCTCCTTGGGTTTTTATCATCACCAAATGGCATATCTTATCTTTGTTGGAGAGGATACACATCATGTTCAGAGGAATTTGGATTTGGAGACTGTGCTATCTCCTCCTAGACTGAGGGTACCAAAACTTGGGTTTGCTATAAAGTCAGTTTATTTCTGATTTCTTGGGCAAAATTTGATTCTATGGTATTCCTTGGGTCCCTGAGTATCTAGGAATGGAAGATTGTCCATCATTTTGGTTCAGGAGAGATTCAATTGGTCAATGGATTGGGAATCAGGAGAATCGGGGAAAAGTCAACTGTACAGAGGAAAAAGTCAACTCCTGACTTTTTGAGGTCAACATCATGATTTTCAAGACAAATGTGAGCAATGGATGGGATTTGATCAAGAAATGCTCAAGGATTCATGAAAAAATCAAGAATGTGGAAAAGTTACTAAAAAGGGAAATGTATGGTTTTAGAAACTTACTATTTTGGGTAAGTTCTTACCACTTTAAGAGACAGTTTTCACCATGACCAAGGTATCATTTGCAAATATTTTCCACATCAGAGTTATAGTATGAAGTATCCCCTCCAAAATGAGCACAAGAACCATAGCATTTAGATCATTTTTGAATGAGTTATAGTGCTCCCAAGTTGGGCATTTTCACCTTACAAGATTCAAGAACCTAGAATATTTCTAAGTCATTTTTGGAAAACTTGGGAACAAACTTTCAAGGCTGATTTTCATCATGATCAAGACTTCATTTGGAAATGTTTGTCACACGAAAGTTGTAATATGAAGTGTTTCCTTCAAAATGAATACAAGAAACGTGCCATTTGAGCCACTATGTAATGAGATATAGGTGATCAAAGTTAGGTATTTTCACCCTGCGAATTTGGAAAAATTGGAATTATTTCTAAGTTGTTTTGGCAGATTTTGTGGACACTATTTCAAGTCAATTTTTCACATACTTCCAAGCATCATTTTCACTCTTCTTCAACATAAGTTTAGTTCTCCATATTTCATATTCTTCATTGGATCTTTGGTTGTCTCAAATGGAGTTGTGTTCACTAAGTTATGGCCATGAAAAGTGTTGGGTACGAATCTGAATTTTCATGGCATTGTGTGATCAAAGTGAATCAAAATTTTCCATTCTCATAAGCTGGGTTACTTAGCACTTCTCAGGCCCATAATATCCACGAAATAACCCTAATTCATGCTATAAAAAGGACACGAAATAAACCCTAAGGAGGTTGGTTGGATTTAGAGAGAAAAGCACAAGGTTTTCAGGGATTTCCTTCTGAGTACGCAGCCAGGTTCCCTTACATTTGTTTGGCCAGCAAGAGTCATCAAAGAGGAGATTCATTCTGGCACACGGCTGCAAGTTTCACATCAAAAAGAAAAGGTTTCACTAGCTCTCACTAGGTACGCTTCTACACACTTTGTTTGATAGCGTGCTCAGATCTAAATGTCTTAGGATGTATTAGCCTTGCTCATATGTTGCGTTTGGATCCACCTGAAGTGAGAATATCGTTCAAGCATGTTGTGTTGTTTGAATTCTTGCTTATGATTTGGTACCCACTACTTTGGTTTTAATTTTCTCTGTGCTTGAATGGTCTTTGTGAAAAACCAATTATACCTTGTTGATCTATGTTTTTCATACTATAATTCTGGGTTTTATTTCGTTCGATTTGGTTGAGATTAGAGGGAGAAATTTGGGGTCGAAGCTGAGGGGATGGGGGCTGCATTTCCACGATGCATGTAGGGTTTGTGGTTGAATGCATGAGGAAGACGATGGCGTGTCGCGTTGTGATTGGCTAATGTTGTGTTTTTGTCCTTTTGTGACTTAAAGGGGGAGGCGACCGATTGATAACATGTTACATGTTGATGTGTTACTTTCTTTTCTTTTCATCATTTGTTTTATGTTTTTTTTATTTGTACAAATAATAATTCTGGTGATTTGTTTTGGAATTGGGCTTGCGCCCCGTTTTATCCTTGCACCCCACCTGAGCCCATGTTCTCTTTCAAACGGGAATTAGTTGCTGAGTGCACCACCCCACTTATTTTTTCTACAATCTTATTTTCATTAATTGTGTTAGGTTCATTTTAAATTTTTTAAAAACACATTCTTGCATTAAAAAATTCCAATAAAATTCATGCATCATTTCTATTATTTTATAAAATTTTTACAAATTTTATTTTTTATTTTTATTTTATTTTTATCATCTAAATTAATTGTTTAATTCAACTTCTTTTTGCATCACACATCTCATGCATACCCTAAATTGTTTATTTTTATTCTCCTCATCCATAAAATAGTTTTGATCCGTTCTTGTTGCATCTATTAGATAACATCCTAAAATACATTAATATATTTTTATTTCATTTTTAATTATTATTTCATATGGCATTCTGATCCTCTTTTTTGCCCACTGAACCCTATTCCTCACCTGAATTTTGTATGATTAATTGAATGACTAACACTTTGAATTTTTGCAGGGATGTTTGGTATTTTGTTTGTCTCTGGTTGAGGGACCTTGAAATTTAATTTGGGAATTTTAGGAGTTATTTTTCTAATTATTTGACTGGTTTTCACTTGAGATCTCTTATATGTGTATTTCTGATCATGCTTAGGTCTTTGTTTGAAAGGCACTTGTGCCATTTGCTTTGGGGTTGCTTCCTTTAACTTCTGAGTTCATGTTTGGATTATTATCATTATTGTTTGCCGTTGCTTGATTTTCATTTGCTTTGATATTAAGTATGTCTATTTTGTACTTACCTTTTACGCAGGGGCTGAGGTAAGTTATTTGAGGGTGTGGATAGTTATCCATGTCCACTCGCATTCTTTATTTCTCTCATCTTTTCTTTTCTTTAGGCTTAGGTTGTCGTCAAACCTCACTAACCGTAGGTCACCCATGTATGATAACATTAGGACTCTTAGTTTCCCTTTAGAGTTTCCTTTGTGTCTTCTCTCTTCTCATCTCAAAACTTCTTGAAAACACTTAATAAGGATAAAGTGTATTGCGCACGAGCCTTAAGCGTGGGGAATGAGAAATGAGGGGCTTCCTCTCATCTTTCTAGAGTGCTTAGCGAGTGTCCTGTCTTGGGACGATGCGTTAAGTATTCGCCCCTGTGCCCTAGACTTTGGCGCAATGCAAGTTATGAACTAACTTAAGTCACTTCTGTCTTAAAAAATACAAACAAACTTCAAACCTTTTTGTCCTTCGGGATTGTCAAACTAAAGGCTATTTTCAAAAAGGGCACGTTACTTTCCGTCTGAGTCGCAAACAGGCATCGACCCTAACTGCCGGACGCGAACTTAACGTCGCTCATAAAAAACACAAAAAGAACTTGGTCCGAACTACGTTGACTCTGAATTCCCCATTGCACATGGGGGGCACGTAGGCCTAGGACGTTGACGTCCTACCGAGTCTGTCTTTGTTTTCCCCTCTCCCGTCTTAGTACAACCATAGATGATAGGATAACTCACCCTTAGAATAGACAACAAGCGTGGATCCCATCGAGTACGATGGACGCGTGGGGTGCTAGCACCTTCCCCTCGCGTAACCGACTCCTAAACCCAGGCTATGGTTGTGATGACCATTCATTTCCCTCTTCCTCAGGTTTATGCGGTGTTCCCTTTCCCTCTCTTGGGATAAATTTACACGGCTTCCGACTCTGTTTTTCCGTGCCACTCTCGCGTTTGTACCGGGATGAAAATCCTGGGAGCGACAGCTGGTTACTCTGATGTGGACTCTGGTTGACCTATGCTGGTCCATCCCTAAGCGAGTCAATCCTAACGCTTGCTTGTCTCTGTTCTCTTTGGGTGTTTTGTTTTTGTTTTGCTTTATGTTGTATTTTATTTTTATTTTTACCGCATTTTCTGCATTTCATTTTTTATTACTGTCATGCTGCTGTGCTGTGCTGGCTGTCTTTGTTTTCCAGGTTGGGTGGGAGTGAGAGCTAAGCCCAATACCCAGGCTTGAGAATACCCTAGGACTAGAGTGGAAAGTAGTGGGACCTACGTGCCCGCTTGGTACGTTTGTGTGTTCACGAAATTCACAACCAGACGAGGCTATCTTGGGACGCATTCTAACGTGTGTGTCTTGCGCATGTTGGGGTGTTGATCTAGAGAGCTGTCGACTCTGGTGACCGATCATTGAGGACCTTAGTGGAAACATCCCTCTTTAGTGGTGACAGTGGCAGACCACATCCCGTGGAAAACCCATTCGCATCTGAGGGCCCGCTTTGGAACTCGCATAGAATGGCCCCTACGTTTTGAAGACAATTAGTGGAGGCACTCCTCGATTGACTTTAGTACTGTACCCCGAAGGATGAATGTACTATTGTTTCTCGACCTCAGTGCCAAAGTTGAGGACCTTCCGCTTTGGAGAATCAGTTGAGGCCTCCTCGATTGATGATGATGCCAAACCAGAAATGGTGAACGTATCATCATTTCTCGACCTGAGAGCCCGGGATACTGAACATCCTAGTACCCACATGTGAGAGGGGATGGGCGTTTGCAGGTTTGCAGGTAACCGAGACTTTCAACCTACCCGGTTTTCTGGATTTCCCATCAATTTCTGATTATTTGGGTTCCTCAATGGTTCAGAATTTTGGTTTTCTGGGTTGTGGTTCTCGTTCAGCTAACAGCACAGCACATCCAGCAGTGTGCCTTGACCCCATGTTTGCATAAGCATATCATTTTTCTTGCATTCTGACATGTTTGACATTTTTTAGGGCTTGCATCTTACTCTTGATTCCAGTTTTCTGAGGTTACTTCAGTATGGATGTTCAGAGAAAGAAGACTGTTGCCTATTCGTTCCCAGAACCGACTTTGACGCTGATTTACAAACTGATTAATATGGCTGGTTCCGGAGTTCGTACAGAGTTCAGTGGAAGGTATGGAAGACTTCTGAAATTTGTCTATAACACTCTAAGTATGAGAAGGATGTCATTCACACACTTCTTCAGTTTTACGATCCGTCTCTGCGTTGCTTCACTTTCCCGGACTACATCTTGGCTCCAACGTTGGAGGAGTTCTCATTTATTTTGGGAATTCCTATCAGTCATGATATAGTTTTCTTTTCTGAGGAACACCCCGGTATAAAAGAAATGGCTGTGGCTCTTCATATTAGTGAATCCGTCCTGAACAGTAATATTGAAGAAAAACAAGGAGTTAAGGGTTTCCTATTGAAGTTCATGTTTGGTCAAGCCTGCATACATGTCAAAGAGAAGAACTGGACTATTTTCCAAGCTATTCTGGCTGTGTGTATCTATGGGATTGTTCTGTTTCCAAATATTCCTGATCTGGTGGATATGCATGCCGTCAAGATCTTTATTTCGAAGAATCCTATACCTACCTTGCTAGGTGATGTGTATCACTCGGTTCACTACAAGAATGAGAATAGGCATGGGAAAACTGTGAGTTGTTGTGCACCGATTTTAGCTACTTGGTTTCTGAGTCGTCTCCCCGAATATAGCGCTTTCGTTGATACGAAAGATTCTCTGAAGTGGTCAAAGAGGGTTATGGGCTTGACTGCTGACAACATTGCTTGGATTAATCGTGACTTGCTAGGAATGGAGATCATTTGCAAATGCGGAGAATTCCCTAATGTTCCCTTGATAGGGAGGAAAGGTGGAATTAACTATAATCCCTCCCTAGCTATCAGACAGTTTGGCTATCCTTTGAAGAATCCACCCGAAGAGCAAGATGTCCGAGAGTCCTTATTCTTCAATGGTATTGAGGATTAAGGGTTGATAAGGAAAGTTGTGAATGCTTGGAAACAGGTGACCAAGAAGCGTAAAATTCCATTCGGGAAAAGTAACAATCGGGCTTTCCCTCCCTATAAAGAGTGGATTAAGAAAAGAGCAGAAGAGGAGCTTCTTCCATTCCCGGTGGAACCACCTTTGTACCCTTTGGTGATCGAGCCTCCTACCACCGTTGAGTAGGAGAAGTATAACAAATTATGGGCTGAAAAGGAAAGGTGCGGGAAGAAAATAGTGAGCTAAAGAGAGAAATTTATCAGTGGAAGCATGAGCGGGGTGAAGCTGTTCATACCGCCAAGTTGAAGACAGAGCTCATTGTTAAAGCAGAAAAAGAGCTTGCTGACATGGTCGCATCCAGAGAAAGAATGAAACAAGCTTTGGATGGTATCAGTAACGTTCTCAGGTTCAAGGAGGAAGAATTAGGCAAGGCTTTGTTGAAGATTCACAGGTTCAATGATCACCAAGAAACTGCCATGGCTGAGAATAAGAGAAAGGAAGATGACTACATAGCTAAGATTGATCAGTTGAGGTCGACGCTCAAGAAGAAAGACGCCGAGATCTTATCAGGGATATTCAAGCGACAAGTAGTCGAGGGTCGACTCAATGAAGCCATAGCCTCCATGGAAGAACTGAAAGTCCAAGCTGAAGTGAAGAAACCTAGACATGAGGGTCCTAGCATGGATGGTGTTTCTGGAGAAGACGCTTGGGAGTTACATTGCCGATACTTGGATGGGATCATACACAGAAGAGACCTTCTCACTCAAGGGCTAATTCAGAGGCCGAAGCACCCCGACACCAAAAAGCTGTTCAAGGAGATTCAAGACTGGTGCAGAAAGCATAGTGGATGGGGAGCATTGACACTTGTAAACTTTGATGATATGCCATAGTTTTCTTTTCTCTTTTATTGTATTGGGATCACCACCAGGCTTGTTGGTTGGGACCTCTTTGATTTATGTGTTCAGATTTGTTATCTTGGATTCGTAATTGTCGACATTTGGTCTTCCTCTGGTTTTCTTAATATATGAGCAGAAGTTTCGTTCTATCTTGTTATTAAACTGGAATCAAGGGGTGGATCGCCCTGCTAATGTTCAAACATGTTCATTTGCATTTTCATATTCATAATCATCTTGCATAATCATTTTGCATGACAGGTGTTTATCTCCGGTATTCTTATCTTGTTATAATCTCAGAATTACAGAGTTGATCATGGAACGAGTTCAAGCTGAGTTGAGTGAACTGAAGGTTCAGATGAGGCAGTTTGGGGAAGACATGCTCCAGGAGCAGAGGATGCTGAGGGAGGAGATCAGTCAGATGAAGGCTCAGATGGGTTTGGTCATAGAGATTTTGGAAACAATGTTGAAGAAGGAAGACAGCCCTGTGCCCGCTTCCACAACAGAGATCCTTACTCCTCCCATCTCTTTGGAATTTGATTTAAATCATGGACTACCTCGGGAGTCTCTTCCGCAAGCGAAAGTTCCAGAACTCTCCCAACAGCAGCTAGGTCTTGGCTCTCAAGAGAAGCCCAAAGGCAAAAGGTATACACAGGGGCAGAAGAAGTCTGAAAGAGTTTTTCGTCCGCTCCCTATGCCATATTCTTAGCTATTGCAGCATCTCCTTCAGTGGCAACTGGTACAGAAAAGGACTTTGGCTCCTCTCACCGGCAATCCTCCACCAGGCTATGATGCAAGAGCCTATTGTGATTTCCATTCTGGGGCACCAGGGCATACCGTGGAGGAATGTTGGGCCTTTCAGCACCGAGTACAGGATTTGATTAACGCAGAGGCAATTGAGTTCACGTCGGGCGGCGTGAATGTACAAGGTGATGTTACCCCAATTGTTGCAGAAGAAGTGAAGGCTCTTCCCCTCTTTGTAGGGTTCACCTCATACCATGGACTTTCTCCACAGCCTCTTGCTACAGAAGTTTTGCGTCAGCAACCTTTATTTGTGCCTCAGTCAAATGTGGAAAGGAAAGTGCAAGCGCAGGTGAGGCACCCAAATCAGCACCGACAGCAGAGTTTTCAGCAGCAGGAGCAACCAAGATCAAGAGGGCCCAAGAGGATATTTGATCCTGTTCCCATCCCTTATAGTCAGCTGTTTATGCGTCTGCTCAAGAAGTCTCTGATTCAAACAAGGGGTACCGTGCCAGTACCTTATCCAATTCCTCTGGATTATGACATGACTGCTAGGTGCGAGTTCCACTCGGAAACGTTTAGGCACACAATTGATGAGTGTAATGTATACAGGCACAAGGTGCAAGACCTGGTAGACTCAGAGATCATTGTATTCACTGAAGATGATATGTACATCAATGGAAACCTCCTTTCTCAAATGAACACACAGTCTGCAAGTACGTCCAGACAGAATTAAGCTTCCTCAGCAATGGCAATCTTCTACTTCTTTACTTGCATTTTCATTTGTAGTTTTTTTATTTCTTGTTAAAGCATCGTATGTATGCAAGACTTGTTTGTTTTTTATGATGATATTAATGCAATGAGTATGTTTTCCTTGAAGTAATCCATTCGTATTCACTCTTAAATGTTTTTTTGTGCACTGCAATACCAATTTTCTTTGTTTAGAACTCTTGAGGGAGGATGACGAAATAAGAACGCAGGTTTCTAATGGTACGCTTTTGGGTAGAACCCTGTTGAGGATGTACAGGCATTATTCCAAACCCCTAAACACTAGAGATATAAGGGAGATAGACCCTTGTTAACCCCTTCGAGCCTTGGAGTAGGAGTTTCCTTCGTACGAAAGAGTCCTCATACTTAACCCAGGGGCAGGGTAGGCGTCAGTTAGTTTGACCAAGCGTCCAAATTTCAAGGAGAGTGTGCATCCGAGGAACCATTACCTTCTATCCCACCGGCAAAAGGTCAAGAGATGCGAAACCACGATGGTCATCCATCAACAACTAAGGAGTGAGACAGTCACATTCCTTTCAAGCAAGCAAGACAACCAGTGTCACACGCTTTGTTCAAAAGAGGAATATAAAAAGAAAGAAAAGAGAAAAGCCCGCTAAGTCGAAGCGACTTAGGCAAAAGTTAGGGCATCCCGCTGGACTTCAAAAATCGAAAAAACTCAAAAAACTCAGTCCAGGCAAAATTAGGGATCAAAAAAAGGGAAAAGGCAAAGGCGTTACAAGAGAAAATCCTCGATAAGAACAAATTCGTGTGATTACGGACACAAAAAAGGGGTGATTGTCATTCCAAACCCTCCTTAGGTGCCAAACCATTAGTGGCATAGGTTCCTTGAAAATCATAAACCTTTTGAGAGATGAGCGTTTTGGTCAGATTAACTGAACATAGGACTGGAGAACATCACGAAGAGTGGGTGGGCACCGATAAATTTTGAGCCGTAAATCTTTTTTTCCTGAAACCGCGAACCATACCACGTTACAACCCTTAAAAGTCCTAATTGAAATAGGGTTCATTCCAAAAGCGTACTTCAACAGGATAACGTTCCTGACTCCTATGAGTTGTGCTAATAAGATTTGTTGGTATTGCATGTGCGCATTGTTTTTGCCATTCAAAAATCAAGGTCGCATCCCAGCAAGTGATTCATTCACGAGGCTCGGCGACGCATTTTCAATAAAAACTTCAAGGTTAACATTCTCATAAATAACTCGTTCTGTTGGCATACATGTGCCTAAACATCAATGGCAGCTTACACAGTGAACGTCAGTCAAGAAGCTTGATCCTACCAAGTTGAGATGCTTGAATATTCTGAAAGATAATCATGTCAAAGGGCATGCTTCCAAGAGACTCAATGTAGAGTGGGCTCTCCCTAGTGAGTCGTGTTAAGATGTAGCCAATCTGGGGCAGTCACGTCGAGAAAACTCTCCAAAATTCAGCTACTCTGGGGCATTCATTCTAGGATCAGGGGCAAAGTCACTTCAAAGCCCATAGTGGGGCAGGCCACCTCTAGAGCATGGGAGATCGTCCACTCCTGAAAATGGTTAATTGAAAACATCTCCTCAAGGTTCAAGATACTAAAGCAGAGTATTTTCGAGTCATTACAATCCCTTGTGAGGTAATGTACTTCATAGATTACGAAGACTGGGGCAGTTATGTCGAGACATGATAAATCTCTACAAGAGTTTGAAGACCCTGGGGCAGGGCGAACGCCCGATCTTCTGTAAAATCCTCTTGAGATGAAAAGTTCAAAGAGTCGCTTATGACCATAAAGGCAAGTCAGGTTGCAGGGCAACAGATTATACATCCCCAGCAGTTGGCTCTCCCCGGCATTAAGATTGCTCCTTCCCCAGCAGGACAAACTTTCCTCAGCAGAGCAGACTTCCCCAACAGAAGACTTGGAAAGTATTTTCTCCAAATCAAGGCGTTATTTTGCCATAGAATCAGGGAGTTCACCTTCCTCATCCAGTCAGGAAGCGTGCTCTCACCGACGATGTCATATTCTAATCCCCAGCAAGGTGGGGGTAAGGGCATTCTCCCCCTCAGCAGTTCAGAAGTATCCCCAAGCAGGATGGTATTATGGGTTGGTATCCCCCAGCAGGTCTTAAGCCCGTCTGTTATTGGCAATCCTTGGCAACAAACTTCCGGTTCCGTTGTTGGCATCCATTCTCAACTCCCCAGCAGAGGAGAAATTTCAGGTTTTGGATGTTACCTTCAGTAAAGGACAGGTGTAGCCCCGGTAGTTCTTTTGGGATTTCATCCCCAGCAGAAGTTTTGATCCAAGGAGTCAGTCAGTAGGACACTTCTCAGCAGAGTTCCTAGATTCAGAGGACAATTTATTTTTGTCATCCCCGACTGAATTGGTCTCTTCTCTCCAACATTTATTTTGCTGGAGAGACCCTCTTTGCATATCATAAGCATTTGCATTGCATCCTCAAACGCGTAGCATTTCCACTTCGTGTGGAGCATTACGGCAAAATTCAAACATTTGCATTCGAAGCATAAGCCAGGTTTGATACTTTCCTTGCCAGTTCTCTTTCTCAGCAGAGATGGCATAACTCAGGAGATTTTGGAGGGATGCGTTCCTCATACTTGTGTTCCCCGGCAGAGTCTTTTATTTAGACTTCGCCTTCCCCAACGGAGTCATCTTATCTGTGGATCAGGAGTCCGTTAGAAGTTTGTCTTTGTTTGCCTCATTTTGGCCTTTTTCTTTTGTGAGTCTTGTTTCACGTTATCCCCAGTGAAGTCCACTTTATGTTGGTTATCCTTTGTGGGTACGATTGAGGTCGTATTCTTAGTTTCTTTGTGGGTAGAGTGATTGAGGTCAGTCTTCCTTTGCGGGTATAATTGAGGTTGTATTCGTTTTGTGGGTGCAATTGAGGTCGTATTCGTATTTTCTTTGTGGGTAGAGTGATTGAGGTCAGTCTTCCTTTGCTGGTATAATTGAGGTTGTATTCGTTTTATGGGTGCGATCGAGGTCGTATTCTTATTTTCTTTGTGGGTAGAGTGATTGAGGTCAGTCTTCCTTTGCGGGTATAATTGAGGTTGTATTCGTTTTGTGGGTGCGATCGAGGCCGTATTCTTATTTTCTTTGTGGGTAGAGTGATTGAGGTCAGTCTTCCTTTGCGGGTATAATTGAGGTTGTATTCGTTTTGTGGGTGCGATTGAGGTCGTATTCTTATTTTCTTTGTGGGTAGAGTGATTGAGGTCAGTCTTCCTTTGCGGGTATAATTGAGGTTGTATTCGTTTTGTGGGTGCGATCGAGGTCGTATTCTTATTGTCTTTGTAGGTAGAGTGATTGAGGTCAGTCTTCCTTTGCGGGTATAATTGACGTTGTATTCGTTTTGTGGGGGCGATTGAGGTCGTATTCTTATTTTCTTTGCGGGTAGAGTGATTGAGGTCAGTCTTCCTTTGAGGTTGTATTCGTCTTTTGGGTACGATTGAGGTCGTATTTGTTTTTTCCTTGTGGATATGGTTGAGGTCATATTCCTTATTTTTCAGCACACTCTCTCTCGTTATTCTTACCATAAGCAAATTTCTGGGGCTCTTTCGGTATTCAATCCCCGTGTACCCTGGAATGTCTGAGAGCCGTTGCTATCACACCTTCAGGACCAAGTTGATTGAATAGGGGCAGCTGTTGCACCCCAAAATTTGCCCTCCTTATTTTATTACTAACTGCCTTATGTTTCATTGCATTTTTGCATTATCATATGTGCATATCATTGGATCTTAGCATGGGGTCAAGGTGCCTGAGGCATGCTCAAGAGAGCTCAGATGGGCAAGCTCTCCTAACTAGTGCTTGAATTAGGGTTTTGGAAATTCTTGGGTTTACTGCTCCAATGGGCAAGCTCCTTGGGTTTTTATCATCACCAAATGACATATCTTATCTTTGTTGGAGAGGATACACATCATGTTCAGAGGAATTTGGATTTGGAGACTGTGCTATCTCCTCCTAGACTGAGGGTACCAAAACTAGGGTTTGCTATAAAGTCAGTTTATTTCTAATTTCTTGGGCAAGACTTGATTCTATGGTATTCCTTGGGTCCCTGAGTATCTAGGAATGGAAGATTGTCCATCAGTTTGGTTCAGGAGAGATTCAATTGGTCAATGGATTGGGAATCAGGAGAATCGGGGAAAAGTCAACTGTACAGAGGAAAAAGTCAACTCCTGACTTTTTGAGGTCAACATCATGATTTTCAAGACAAATGTGAGCAATGGATGGGATTTGATCAAGAAATGCTCAAGGATTCATGAAAAAATCAAGAATGTGGAAAAGTTACTAAAAAGGGAAATGTATGGTTTTAGAAACTTACTATTTTGGGTAAGTTCTTAACCACTTTAAGAGACAGTTTTCACCATGACCAAGGTATCATTTACAAATATTTTCCACATCAAAGTTATAGTATGAAGTATCCCCTCCAAAATGAGCACAAGAACCATGCCATTTGGATCATTTTTGAATGAGTTATAGTGCTCCCAAGTTGGGCATTTTCACCTTACAAGATTCAAGAACTTAGAATTTTTCTAAGTCATTTTTGGCAAACTTGGGAACAAACTTTCAAGGCTGATTTTCATCATGATCAAGACTTCATTTGGAAATGTTTGTCACACGAAAGTTGTAATATGAAGTGTTTCCTTCAAAATGAATACAAGAAACGTGCCATTTGAGCCACTATGTAATGAGATATAGGTGATCAAAGTTAGGTATTTTCACCCTGCGAATTTGGAAAAATTGGAATTATTTCTAAGTTGTTTTGGCAGATTTTGTGGACACTATTTCAAGTCAATTTTTCACATACTTCCAAGCATCATTTCCACTCTTCTTCAACATAAGTTTAGTTCTCCCTATTTCATATTCTTCATTGGATCTTTGGTTGTCTCAAATGGAGTTGTGTGCACTAAGTTATGGCCATGAAAAGTGTTGGGTATGAATATGAATTTTCATGGCATTGTGTGATCAAAGTGAATCAAAACTTTCCATTCTCATAAGTTGGGTTACTTAGCACTTCTCAGGCCCATAATATCCACGAAATAACCCTAATTCATGCTATAAAAAGGACACGAAATAAACCCTAAGGAGGTTGGTTGGATTTAGAGAGAAAAGCACAAGGTTTTCAGGGATTTCCTTCTGAGCACGCAGCCAGGTTCCCTTACATTTGTTTGGCCAGCTAGAGTCATCAAAGAGGAGATTCATTCTGGCACACGGCTGCAAGTTTCACATCAAAAAGAAAAGGTTTCACTAGCTCTCACTAGGTACGCTTCTACACACTTTGTTTGATAGCGTGCTCAGATCTAAATGTGTTAGGATGTATTAGCCTTGCTCATATGTTGCGTTTGGATCCACCAGAAGTGAGAATATCGTTCAAGCATGTTGTGTTGTTTAAATTCTTGCTTATGATTTGGTACCCGCTACTTTGGTTTTAATTTTCTCTGTGCTTGAATGGTCTTTGTGAAAAACCAATTATACCTTGTTGATCTATGTTTTTCATACTATAATTCTGGGTTTTATTTCGTTCGATTTGGTTGAGATTAGAGGGAGAAATTTGGGGTCGAAGCTGAGGGGATGGGGGCTGCATTTCCACGATGCATGTAGGGTTTGTGGTTGAATGCATGAGGAAGACGATGGCGTGTCGCGTTGTGATTGGCTTATGTGTTTTTTTGTCCTTTTGTGACTTAAAGGGGGAGGCGACCGATTGATAACATGTTACATATTGATGTGTTACTTTCTTTTCTTTTCATCATTTGTTTTATGTTTTTTTTATTTGTGTAAATAATAATTCTGGTGATTTGTTTTGGAATTGGGCTTGCGCCCCGTTTTCTCCTTGCACCCCACCTGAGCCCATGTTCTCTTTCAAACGGGAATTAGTTGCTGAGTGCACCACCCCACTTGTTTTTTCTACAATCTTATTTTCATTAATTGTGTTAGGTTCATTTTAAATTTTTTAAAAACATATTCTTGCATTAAAAAATTCCAATAAAATTCATGCATCATTTCTATTATTTTATAAAATTTTTACAAATTTTATTTTTTATTTTTATGTTATTTTTATAATCTAAATTAATTGTTTAATTCAACTTCTTTTTGCATCACACATCTCATGCATACCCTAAATTGTTTATTTTTATTCTCCTCATCCATAAAATATTTTTGATCCGTTCTTTTTGCATATATTAGATAACATCCTAAAATGCATTAATATATTTTTCTTTCATTTTTAATTATTATTTCATATGGCATTCTGATCCTCTTTTTTGCCCACTGGACCCTATTCCTCACCTGAATTTTGTATGATTAATTGAATGACTAACACTTTGAATTTTTGCAGGGATGTTTGGTATGTTGTTTGTCTCTGGTTGAGGGACCTTGAAATTTAATTTGGGAATTTTAGGAGTTATTTTTCTAATTATTTGATTGGTTTTCACTTGAGATCTCTTATATGTGTATTTCTGATCATGCCTAGGTCTTTGTTTGAAAGGCACTTGTGCCATTTGCTTTGGGGTTGCTTCCTTTAACTTCTGAGTTCATGTTTGGATTATTATCATTATTGTTTGCCGTTGCTTGATTTTCATTTTCTTTGATATTGCGTATGTCTATTTTGTACTAACCTTTTACGCAGGGGCTGAGGTAAGTTATTTGAGGGTGTGGATAGTTATCCATGTCCACTCTCATTCTTTATTTCTCTCATCTTTTCTTTTCTTTAGGCTTAGGTTGTCGTCAAACCTTACTAACCGTAGGTCACCCATGCATGATAACATTAGGACTCTTAGTTTCCCTTTAGAGTTTCCTTTGTGTCTTCTCTCTTCTCATCTCAAAACTTCTTGAAAACACTTAATAAGGATAAAGTGTATTACGCACGAGCCTTAAGCGTGGGGAATGAGAAATGAGGGGTTTCCTCTCATCTTTCTAGAGTGCTTAGCGAGCGTCCTGTCTTGGGACGATGCGTTAAGTATTCACCCCTGTGCCCTAGACTTTGGCGCAGTGCAAGTTATGAACTAACTTAAGTCACTTCTGTCTTAAAAAATACAAACAAACTTCAAACCTTTTTGTCCTTCGGGATTGTCAAACTAAAGGCTATTTTCAAAAAGGGCACGTTACTTTCCGTCTGAGTCGTAAACAGGAATCGACCCTAACTGCCGGACGCGAACTTAACGTCGCTCATAAAAAACACAAAAAGAACTTGGTCCGAACTACGTTGACTCTGAATTCCCCATTGCACAAGTGGGGTACGTAGGCCTAGGACGTTGACGTCCTACCGAGTCTGTCTTTGTTTTCCCCTCTCCCGTCTTAGTACTGCCATAGATGATAGGATAACTCACCCTTAGAATAGACAACAAGCGTGGATCCCATCGAGTACGATGGACGCGTGGGGTGCTAGCACCTTCCCCTCGTATAACCGACTCCTGAACCCAGGCTATGGTTGCGATGAACATTCCTTTCCCTCTTCCTCAGGTTTATGCGGTGTTCCCTTTCCCTCTCTTGGGATAAATTTACACGGCTGGCGACTCTGTTTTTCCGCGCCACTCTCGCGTTTGTACTTGGATGAAAATCCTGGGAGCGACACATACTTCTGATATGCTTTTGTTCTTATTGTTGATGTCCTTTGGAGTGAAGTTTCATCTCTACTTATAAGAGAAAAAGGGAAAGGTAGATGTATGGACCCAAAATACAACTTGCCAAGATCCATTGTCTGCTTTCCATCATGTGAGCTGTCTTTTGGATGCAAAATTCCTCAAGTTCTGATAGGGTTAGGTCTGATATTGTGGATTTATGGGATTAGTTCAATGCTTAAGGAAAGTAGGAAAAGAAATAGCCATTCTTTGTGTAAAGTTTCTCTCACATCAAGTCCACTTGCACCAAGTTGAATAAGACTAGGTTATTTTAATGATACCACTTGTGTAAATCATGGAAGACGATTCAAATGGTGTGAAGTTGGTCTCCAAATATCAGAAAAGTGCAAGTTTTGGTGAAATTCTGATTTTCTAAGTGTAAGACAAAATGCCAACCTACTCACTTTAGTGCACCATAACTTGATAACCATACATCCAAATTGTGAGATTTTTGAACGTTTGCAAAATAAGTTTTTGATAGAACAAATTTCATGTGGAAGAGATCTTGAAATGAGGCTTGGAATAGAGTGAAAATCCTCCATGAAGTCATGTGCACATAGCTGCCAAAAAGACTTAGAAAAAATTTCTAAGTTATGTAAATTTTACAACTTGAAACCCCTAACTTTAACACATCATAACTTGAGATTGGCTTACTCAAATGAGGAGTTCCACACATCCTTAGAAAGCTTGAATAACAAGGAACAATTTTCAGGTAAAAAGATTTTTGATTTGAAGCTTGTAACTAGGTGAAATATTAGGTTAAAGTCAGCTGGTTATTAAGGCAAAAAGTGCTGAAATTTCTCAAAGTCTTTGGGCAGTTTAGCTTCCAAGTCTCATAACTCACAAACCATGCATTTTTTGGAGAAAAGTCTTATTTAACACTTTGAATATTTTGGAAAGAGCTTCCATTTAGGCTTTGAGTCACTCAATTTGGATGTGTGGTTTGGAAGTTATGACCATTTCAATTTGGCAAAAGAGGGGAAATTTCCATATTTGAAAAGTTTCATGAACTTAACCTTGCTTCCTTTGCAAGAAAACTCTTGAGACTTGATCTCTCATATCCTAAATCATCAATGAGGCAAATTATGATGGGTTGAATCCTTGGATGTTTCATTTTGGATCAAAATCTCAAGGATTAGGGTTTCAATCAGAACCCTAATTTCAACTGTGAATGCACTGGGATAATCTCTTATGATCTTGCTTCTTCCATCACATCTAAAGCTCATATATGGTCCTTAGGGATTTTTATTATCACATGGAGTCATGTCCTGGGGTTTGAGGATAACTCTTGATCAAAATCAAAGCCAATGATCCACTTGTCTTGACAGAAACCCTAATTTGGAGACAGGGTGAAACTGTGGCTTAAACTAATCATGATGAGAGCCAGATGACCTTGAATTCTTGTTGAGTGAGACCTCTTGGATGTAGGTAACTCAAATGGTTAATAAACCAAGCAGATCTTGATCTAACATGACAAAATTCTTCAGTGATTCCTTAGGTTAAAACCCTAATTCCACAGCTTGGGGTCTGGTGATCTTTGTTTATTTGACTTGATTCAAAGTCTTGAGATCTTGGTACCAATAAAATGGTGAATCTTTGTGATGATTGAATGAAGCTATAGAATACGTTAGGAGGCCTTGAATTTCTCTGGGTAAACCCTAATTTGGAACATAAGAGAAACAAACTGCAAGATATGGGTTAGTTTAATAGTGCACATATGATTGATCCTAAATGTCTATGCAAGCTGTTATGACATATAAGAGGTAAAATTTGGGGTACAATAGTTGCCCCTATTTAAATAGCTTTACCGGATGGCACGAGGAAAGGAAATCCTTGGGACATCAAGGTGGAAAGGTATTTAAATATAGCAAACCGAAAATTTTTCCCTTAGATGGAATGCAGATGCTAAAGACTAGCGACGGACATACAAATGTTGACATGCCATGAACTTCTAGTATGATGATATGATGCCATGATAGTGCAAAAATCCAGACAGACCAGACACCAAAGAAGAAGAGCAAACAACCACAAGTGAGTAACACCGGGGAAGGATGAAAGTTAGTATCCATGAGGAAAACTCACTGGGAATACAGGCTGACCAACAAAAGAAACTCACTGGGGAGACTGAAGGATATACTGGGGATAGCAAGAGTAAAAGGGGAAAACCCTCAAGATCCTCACTAGAGATAGGAGCCGGATAGGTATTCTCCACTGGGGAAAGATCCAGGGAGATGGACGACAGGTTCATATGTGACCGGACGATACTGGGGTAATAAAGCACATTCTTACTGGACATGAAACCAGAAAGAAGACATGATCTCTACTGGGGATCAATTTGAAATAAAAGGATAGTCGTTCGATAAAAGATTTTCTGGGATTTCTTATACTGAAGAGTTCAAACGGGATCTTCAAGAAAAGCCAGGAAAGACAGAGACAAACTCTGCGTGCGCTAAATAATGATCAATCACAAGGACTTTCAAAGAGATACTGATAATGACTGAACCTTTGTTGGGAACCAGATTAAAGTGCCAACAATGATTGGACTCAGAAGTAACATGTCAGTATACACCAATTTGAGTTAGATAGGATACTAATTTGAGTTGGTTTGGATACTAGTATGAGCTGGATTTTGGGTACCAGTATGAGCTGGATTTTTGGATACCAGTATGAGCTGGATTTTAGGTTCACTTTTGATAACGGGTTCACATTTGAACTGGGTTTTTGGTTCACTTTTGACCTGGGTTTCAAACAACGGGTTCATATTTGACCTGGGGTTTAGGTTCATGTTTGACCTGGTTTTCAAACAACGGGTTCATATTTGACTTGGGGTTTAGGTTCATGTTTGACCTGGTTTCAAACAATGGGTTTATGTCTGACTCGAAGTTTAGGTTCATGTTTGACCTGGTTTCATACAACGGGTTCATGTCTGACTCGAAGTTTAGGTTCATGTTTGACATGCTTTCAAACAATGGGTTCATGTCTGACTCGAAATTTAGGTTCATGTTTGACCTGGTTTCAAATGACGGGTTCATGTCTGACTCGAAGTTTAGGTTCATGCTTGACCTGGTTTCAAACAACGTGTTCATGTCAGACTCGAAGTTTAGGTTCATGTTTGACCTGGCTTCAAACGATGGGTTCAGGTCTGACTCGAAGTTTAGGTTCATGTTTGACCTGGTTTCAAACAACGAGTTCATGTATGACTCGAAGTTTAGGTTCATGTTTGACCTGAGTTCAAACAACGGGTTCATGTCTGACTCGAAGTTTAGGTTCATGTTTGACCTGGTTTCAAACAACGGGTTCATGTCTGACTCGAAGTTTAGGTTCATGTTTAACCTGGCTTTAAACGACGGGTTCATGTCTGACTCGAAGTTTAGGTTCATGTTTGACCTGGTTTCAAACAACGGGTTCATGTCTAACTCGAAGTTTAGGTTCATGTTTGAGCTGGTTTCAAACGATGGGTGCATGTCTGACTCAATGTTTAGGTTCATTATTGACCTAGTTTCAAACAACGGGTTCATGTCTGACTCAAAGTTTAGGTTCATGTTTGACATGGTTTCAAACAACGGGTTCATGTTTGACTCGAATTTTAGGTTCATGTTTGACCTGGTTTCAAACAACGGGTTCATGTCTAACTCAAAGTTTAGGTTCAAGTTTGACCTTGTTTCAAACGATGGGTTCATGTCTGACTCGAACTTTAGGATCATGTTTGACCTAGTTTCTAACAACGGGTTTATGTGTGACTAGATGTTTAGGTTCCTATTTGACCTGGTTTTAAATGACGGGTTCATGTCTGACTCGATGTTTAGGTTCATGTTTGACCTGGTTTCAAGAAACGGGTTCATGTATGTCTCGAAGTTTAGGTTCATGTTTGACCTAGTTTCAAACAATGGGTTCATGTCTGACTCGAAGTTTAGGTTCATATTTGACCTGGTTTCAAAAAACGGGTTCATGTATGACTCGAAGTTTAGGTTCATGTTTGACCTGGTTTCAAACGACAGGTTCATGTCTGACTCGAAATTTAGGTTCATGTTTGACCTGGTTTCAAACGACGGGTTCATATCTGACTCGAAGTTTAGGTGCATGTTTGACCTGGTTCAAACGACGGGTTCATGTCTGACTCGAAGTTTAGGTTCATGTTTGACCTGGTTTCAAACAACGGGTTCATATCTGACTCGAAGTTTAGGTTCATGTTTGACCTGGATCAAACGACAGGTTCATATATGACTCGAAGTTTAGATTCATATCTTACCTGGAATAAACAATGTCAGCAACTACTGGACTTTAAGTATCCATGCGAGGAGATTAAGTATCAAATGGGTCAATACCGGGGTTGCAGGTTAGACTTCCTGGGGAATACCAATTATGGTTGTAAAATTTGGGTAGCACCAGGGATAGACAAGCTTCTCAAGAGATTACTACTTGTTGTTGGGTATAAATTCCAAAGAGATGTTGATATCACGACACTGTTGGAGAAAGGATTTTGTTTTCAACGAGGATCTGTAAAAGATTCTTCCTGCGAGACACGGTGCAAAATAATGCACATTAAAACTAGGCTCAACAGCCTAACCTGGCAGGGACCAAAGTTCAATCTAGGAATGAGCTAGAAAGAAACGGTCAAACATGATTTCGACCATTGAGGAATGAGCTCAAATGAGGATTTATCTTATCAAAATATGGAAAAGACAAGTGAACCAAACCTCATCCATGAGGATAAAACTCTGTGGGGAATTCAGAAAGATGGGCACTTTATGCCTATGGTTGACAACTCTATTGGAGAGAAAAGACAAACCCAGTCACTTGGGGATATAATGCTAAGGCGAACAAAGCAGGTAAACACCAGAATGAAGTACAAATGCTAAAATGCTAAGCATATGAGTGCATATATCATGCTTATTATGCTTATGTTGACAAAACAGACAAGAAGCGAAACCGGAGATGAAATTAACATCTCGACAAGGATACCCAGCCAAACTCATCAGATTGGACCATTACTAGGGATGAATAAGTAGGATCAGTAGCTCTGCTTCAAAATTACATCTTTCTCTGGTGAGAAGAGTACTCCACTTGGTATAGCATCCCGACTTTACTAGGATTGCCATCATGAGCTTGATCTCTTCACTGGAGAGAAAAGATCCATTAGGAATTGTCAAGATTAGCTGAAGTAACAGCTTACTGGGGAGCTAGCAAAAGATGTCATAAAAGTTGAGTAGTTCTGCATAACTCATCTGCCCCTGAAAGTACCAAGGCGATTTCATGCAGGGTGTTTCAAAATCTTCAAACTCTTGGAGAGATTCATGAATTTCGGCATAATTTCCCCAGATGAACTGTATTTACAACAAGGTCCTTGAACTTGTGCTTCAGACTAGTTGTTGACATCTGAGGATCAAATTTGCCCCTGTCAGCTTGGTTGACCTGTGAAGGAGACGTCATTCACTTTTTAAAGATTTACCGAATCTCGACTTGACTGCTTCTGATTAACTGGATTGTGAGGCTAGGTCATCAAAAGTATTTTACAGAAGAATTGGCATACCAGTTGCCCCAATATCTTCAAACTTTTGAAAGGAAACGAGCCTCGGCATAACTGCCCCTGATTAACTGTATTTTCAATACAAAGTACTCAGACTGTGGTAGAAACAATCAGGGAACAAATTTGCCCCTGCTGATGGGTCAATGAAGTCTAAACTTGTCATAAGATGACCTCAAGAAGATTTTCTCCAGTATTCTGAACTTGAAGAGTTTTGTCCCTGATTCAATAGCACTTGGAACGGTGGATTGGCATATCCCTCCACTTGGTTGCCCCTGACCGAGCTTCCTTTGTTAAGTCAAATTCCCTAGCTGGCTGCATTTGTCAGAATTTCTTTGACATTGAAATATCTTTGCAAACAAGTATTGTTCATTAAAAATTGACAATTTTAATGCAAAATTCATGCAAGGTTTTGAAATCAAGTTTTATTGATGGAACACACGCGGTGGAATGATTAAATAATCAAAAACAAAGGTGAATCTAGCCACTTATGGGCTGAAGTGATCAACACACACATCACAAAGATCATTAGGAGTCAGGTTAATCAACCTTACTGTAGTATGCTTTCAAAACAACCTTACCTCAATTAGGTCTTTTAAGGGTTGTAACGTGGCTTGGTTCACGGTTTACGAAACAAAAGATAAAGGCTCGAACTTTATTTGTCCCACCCCATCTTTGTGATGAACTCCAATCCTACACTCAGTTAACTCAAGCAATGCATTCAAGTTTCCATATGCTAGGAAATGAATTGATGATAGTTGACTATGATTCAGACACCTTTGTAGTCATTTCTCCTTTGCAGAATTTGATTGTCCTTTATTGCTGAGGTTTTGAGACCTCCTCTTGTCTTTGTTGAGGTTATGAGACCTTTTCTTTTTCTTCATTGAGGTTTTGAGACCTCTTCTTTTTGTTGTTGTACAAGTCCTTTTGCATAAGACAAAGTTTTGGGCTTCCCATCTTTCTTGTCTTTTACCTTAAAAGGGACCCGACTCATTCTTTGATTAAGGATTTCTTAACGATCCTTCCTTATTTATCAATTCGGGAACACTTGTACAACATTTTACTCATTTGATTTGAGATATCTGACTGGTGTCTTCCATGAAGCGCTTTGCATTAGATTGCATGACCAAGTTAAACTGAGAGCTACCCATCCCACGGTTTAAGATTTAAGGGTTTTTTGTGTAAGGAAAGAAAAACTCATACTTCTAGGCTCGAAGGGGTTAACGAGGGATTATCTTCCTTATTTCTCCAGTGTTTGGGAATTGAAACAATGCCTTACATCCTCGGCAAGGTTTAATCGAAAGCATACCACGGCAATTATGGATAATATTTTCATCATCCTCCCCAATCTCTGCTTAACAACAATTTTGATAAGTGGAGAGAAACAACATAAAGATATATATATTTTTTTAGCTTTTCATGAACATAAAAGTAAATGAGTGAAACGAATGGACTTAATCAAAAGGTGCACAAACATTTCATTAATCTTGCCAACTTGAAAGTACAACAAAGCTTATAGGCAAAAACAAATTCAACGCAAAGGAAATATAATTAAAAATGCTTAAATGAAAAAATACAGCCAGCTTAGGCGAATTGATTTCAGAAGATTTCAGTTTTCAGGTCCAAGCGGAGGAACACTTTCGTCACCGATCATTTGTTCCTTGTGATACAGAATCTTGAGAGGCCTGGGAAGTCTTTTGCCTTTTGCTTCAAGAGTCGAGGTAATGACATCTGACGTACCTTCTTGAGGTTGCAGTGTTTTCAGTAGGCTTAGCAGTCTCGCTTCGAACTCTTTGCATTCTTCAATGGGATGCCCAATTGTCCCAGTATGGAATTGACATTCAATCTCCGGACGATCTTCTTCAAGAATCAGTTCTTTGTCATAGATCATCCTTTGCACAGTAGATTCTAAGGCTCGGCAACCATCCAAGTCATGCCCTTCAGCTCCTTTATGGAATTCCCAAATCAGGTTTGGATCGTGCCAAGGTCCTGGTACAGGGTTAAGAAGTCGAGGAATTATCAACTTGTTTTGCATCAACAGTGGAAAGAGCTTGCTCAAAGGCACAAGAATAGGCTCGAAGTTGACAGGGTACTTTCTCTTGTTTTGAGAACTTTGAGGATAAACAACCGTAGGAGGCTGGAACACCCTTTTGGTAAACACCTGATGACTACGATATTCTGCTGTAAAACCAAGATCAAATGCTGGCTGGTATGGAGTTTCCCCAAAGGCAGATCCTTGGCATGGGAGAACCATATGGGATGGCAAAGGATTGTTGATTTGAATTCCTTGAGGCGTGAACGAGAACTTCTCAGAGTCTAACAGATTCTGAACCTTACTCAGGAGCACCTTACAGTCTTCAGTTAAATGCCCCTGTGCCCCAGCATGGTAGTCACATCGGGCATTGGTGTCAAAGCCTGGTGGGTATGGAAATGGTACTGGATTTAATTCTTTTGGTACTATTAATCCTCCTTTGATCAAAACTGGTAACATCTGACTGTATGTCATTGGTAGCGGAGAGAAATCCCTTTTTGGTTTTCTTGGCCTTTGTCGTGCATGCCGATGCGGCTGACGGCGGTCTGAACCTTGATACTGCGGAGGTCCTTGAGTTAAAGGAACCACAAGAGACGATGAACTAAAAACTTATCTTGGAGTAACAGGGTAAGCATACTCCTCTTTCTTCATTAGAGCTTGCAAAGTTTCTAGAACCCAATTCATCTGGCATTTGAGGATTCCGACTTCCTCTTTCAAATCTTCTTGGTTCTTCAGAATTTCACTCATTGTTGCCATTTGTATTGAATAAGTATTGGGTATCCTTCAGACACAGAGGAAGAGACGCAAGACTGAGAAATGCGAATGTGATGCGAATGCGCATGAAATGCAAATGTAAGCCAAGTGGTTTCAAGGAACTCAAACGCAAGTTGCGAAATTTTTTTTGGAAAAACTGAAGAAGTTTTTGTTTTTAAGATCCAAGCTCTGTTGATCTTTTGAAAAGGAAAAGAATGTCTGAATTCCTTGAAACCAACAATGGATGCAATGAGATGTATGCAATGCACAAACACGGGTACACATAAACACAGGCATATGTACATACAACGAAGCAAACAAGTCTTAGGTTTAGAGGTCTCATGAATGGAGCCATGGTCTACCCATCTCAACAAGGTGTGGACTATAGGTTCATCAACTGTAGAATAGGGTTCTAAAAGTTCCCAGAGTCTACGTAAATCCTTCGGATATTATCGGCCTGCATGACTACTCACGCGGGTTAATAATATTCTCAAGATAAACTCGTTCGAGTGTAGTATCGCATCACAACTACTCAGGACTTACTCCCTCATAGCCACCGCACTACATCCTAAAAGGCCAAGTGGGGTGAAGGTAACTACGGTCCTCAGAATCCCTAGCTCCCAATTGAAAAAGTAATATCAATGCGACTGCTCATATCAGACATCAACAATCCCAAAGGGCCTCATCTGAGTGTGGTCATCATATGCCATAGATTGTTAGGACTACTCCCAACAACCGACTATTAATTACACCATGATCCTATCATATATGTGCTCTCGAGTTCGGGTTAGGACTTTATCTCACCACTCAATAGTACCCTGCACAAAGAAGAACCCAAGCAGACAGATATACATATATGTTCATATATACAGGCAAGCAAAAATACACACAACATAAACACAACAAGGTGGGCTTAACCCTCAAAGTGAGAATCGGATAACAAGCTATTAATTAACTTGCATCGCAAAACTTTGAAAACACCACCGACTTTGATTTATCCAAAGGAAAGGTTCAAGATCGAGAAAACCTAAAGGGGGGAGATCTAAGGTTCGGAGGTTGGTTATACTAAGGGAAGGTATTAGCACCCTTAATATCTGTAGTACTCTACAGGAACCTCTTGTTTAGTTTGTGTTATGTTATGTTTGCTTGCCAAAGGAAATCTGTTAATGCTAAAGGTAAGGACCTAAGGGTATATACACTAAGTTTGCTCGCCAAGACGTCGCATCTTGTGCCTACGTATCTGACTAAAGAATCAGAGCAACCGTTGTTCACCTAGCTAAGGGTGATTTTGAGGAACCATTGACTATGGTCAAAGTTCCAAGGGGAAATGAGTTGTGAGCTCATTTTAGAGTTTAAGAAAACTCTCTAAGTCTAAGTTATGAGAGGGAAAAAGTGGATACTCAACATGGCGAGTATCACATAGAGTTTAAGAACTTCATCCTATTTCTAAGTTACGATTCAATGGCTCTTATGAGGCCAAGAATAGAGGAAGGCTCTTATGAGGCCAAGGTGGTATGATTTGTTTATTGACTTATGAGTCAACTGAGGAGGAATTCCCTTTGGAATCGGGGAAACAACAGTTTTATGTAACAAGAAATTTATAACGGATATTTACATGAAGACGTGGTATTGAATAGCAAGGCATTCAAGTTAAGCAAGGTTTATAATATCATACAAGATTAAAACCAAACATTTGACATTGTATAAACAAGATATCATGATCAAGAATCAAGGATAAGCAAGAAATGTAACAAAACCCTAAAAAAGATCCTTACACTTCCCTCATGAGTAAGTGCCCTAAATTTAAATATTTTCAATAATCTCTTTTTATAGTCAAAAAGTAAATTCCTTTAAGAACATTTAGCAAAAAGAATGAGTGGAAAAGAGTAAAAAATGATTGAGTTATGCAAGTTTGAAATTTGTGTATAAACCATAGAAATTCAAGGCAACATGTCATAAACATAAAGAGAGAAGTCCCCCATGGATGTTGAACCCAAGACATCACGCATACAACCCAAAATTCTTACCAACCAAGCTAATGCGCGGGTGTTATTAAATATAGAAGCAACAAGTATATATGTGAAACAAAATCAATTTAGAAAATTAAAATAAAAGGAATGGGGCGAAGGGGATTCGAACCCCAGTCCTTGTAGTCATTGAGCGTGTGTTCTTACCACTGGGGTGGCTATACATCCGTTGTATATGCCACCCCTAATCACATATAAGGCATGAAGCAAAAATGAGAAAATGCCAAAAAGGGAACCCAGTCGTGTAAAGGAATTCTCAGGAAAAAGGACTGCATAAATAAAAGATCACGTGCAAGCATGAGAACTTTATCAATCGGTCAATGATGTTAAAATGACAAAAGGAAAAAACCAACCCTTTATCAATCAAGCGCTACCAACTCCTCTCCTCTCATGCAAACATGCAAATAAGAAACAAAGCCAGCGGGAATGACCAGAATGAGAAAGATAGTGCACTTCTATTTTTCATACTCATACAAATGAAAAGAAGAACTGAAGCTATCATGAATAAATTGGAACACACCAAGGCAAACGGTCATCTTGCTCAATCCATCCCCAGTTTAGTTCACAATCAAATATCATGAATCAAAACACCATCCTAATGCTTCCACATAATAGAACAACCATAACGACTCATTTACTCATAACAATACGTGAACAGGGGAAATAGGAAAACGAAAATTCAAGTGTTAGGGCTGAAATGGTGCCTCCTTGAGACTAGGATGTCAACACAAATCCAAACTTAAACTCATGCTATTAACTTAAAATAATGTGAATACAATACATGAACAGAGCAACAACATTTTAAATCAGACAAACTGAACATGCGAGCGTAAAATCATGAAGGTTGCGAGAGGGAGTTTACCAAGTGGAGGCAAGTCCACTGCTTCTTCAGTCATTGGAGCTTTGGACTTTAACCAAGCGCACCTTCCCCTTGGATCGATGATTGTTCGAGACCTTTAAACCGGAAGTGCAAAACCGTTCCTCCTCTTGACTACTCTCGAATCCTCTCTCTTGGTGTGTTGAAGTGAAAAATAGTGTTCTGATGGTTTTTATGATGTGGATGATTTGTGTTTTACTAGTAGGTATTATGGTCTTGATGCACCAGCCTTGTGAGTAGGGAGGATGGAGAGGTTTTGAAGTGGTTGTTGTTCTGATCCTTAGTGCTTGGTGTTGTTTGTGTGGCTGCACCAAGAGAGAGTGTAATGAGAGAGTGAATGTTTCTTGTTCTGATAACTGGTGTTTCTAAAGAGAAAGCATGAGCGATGGCATGGGATGGTGCCGATATGTGTTGGTTCTGGGTATTTTCGTGTGTGGTATTATTGATGATTGTGTGTTGAATGCTTGGCTATCATGGTTGTTTTGGTTCTTATTATTTGGTGTTGGTGGATGAAGTTTTACGTGGAGGTACTTATGGTGCTGCTCTGATGTTTTTTTTCTTTTGATGCTTGATGCGTGCTTTTATTGTTAGACTTACACAACGAGGGATAGTGAGAGCATGTAGTGTCTTGTTCTCACGTCCTTTCCTTAAGGCAGTGTGTAGTGATGTTTGGTTTTTTCTTGCTGTTTCATGCAAAAGGGACATGAATAAGAGGGTGTGTGATGGCATACTTCTGATATGCTTTTGTTCTTATTGTTGATGTCCTTTGGAGTGAAGTTTCATCTCTACTTATTAGAGAAAAAGGGAAAGGTAGAGGTAAGGACCCAAAATACAACTTGCCAAGATCCACCGTTTGCTTTCCATTGTGTGAGCTGTCTTTTGGATACAAAAGTCCTCAAGTTCTGATAGGGTTAGGTCTGATATTGTGGATTTATGGGATTGGTTCAATGCTCAAGGAAAGTAGGAAAAGAAATAGCCATGCTTTGTGTAAAGTTTCTCTCACATCAAGTCCACTTGCACCAAGTTGAATAAGACTAGGTTATTTTAATGATACCACTTGTGTGAATCGTGGCAGAGGATTCAAATGGTGTGAAGTTGGTCTCTAAATATCAGAAAATTGCAAGTTTTGGTGAAATTCGGATTTTCTAAGTGTAAGACAAAATGCCAGCCTACTCACTTTAGTGCACCATAACTTGATAACCATGCATCCAAATTGTGAGATTTTTGATCCTTTACAAAATAAGTATTTGATAGAACAAATTTCATGCCGAAGAGATCTTGAAATGAGGCTTGGAATAGAGTGAAAATCGTCCATGAAGTCATGTGCACACAGCTACCAAAAAGACTTAGAAAAAATTTCTAAGTTATGGAAATTTTACAACTTGAAACCCCTAACTTTAACACATCATAACTTGAGATTGGCTTACTCAAATGAGGAGTTCCACACATCCATGGCAAGCTTGAAGAACAAGGATAAATTTTCATGTCCAAAGATTTTTGATTTAAAGCTTGTAACTAGGTGAAAAATTGGGTTAAAGTCAGGTGGTTATTAAGGCAAAAAGCCATACTAGGTGAAAAATTAGCTTCCAAGTCTCATAACTCACAAACCATACATTTTTTGGAGAAAAGTAATATTTAACACTTTGAAGATTTTGGAAAAAGCTTCCATTTAGGCTTTTAGTCACTCAATTTGGATGTGTGGTTTGGAAGTTATGACCATTTCAATTTGGCACAAGAGGGGAAATTTCCATATTTGAAAAGTTTCATGAACTAATCCTTGCTTCCTTTGCAAGAAAACTCTTGAGACTTGATCTCTCATATCCTAAATCATCAATGTGACATATTATGATGGGTGAGGCCTTGGATGTTTCATTTTGGATCAAAATCTCAAGGATTAGGGTTTTAGTCATAACCCTAATTTCAACTGTGAATGCACTGGGATAATATCTTATGATCTTGCTTCTTCCATCACATCTAAAGCTCATATATGGTCCTTAGGGATGTTTATTATCACAATGAGTCATGTCCTTGGGTTTGAGGACAACTCTTGATCAAAATCAAAGCCAGTGATCCACTTGTCTTGACAGAAACCTTAATTTGGAGACAAGGTGAAACTGTGGCTTAAACTAATCATGATGAGAGCCAGGTGACCTTGAATTCTTGTTGAATGAAACCTCTTTGATGTAGGTAACTCAAATTGTTAATGAACCAAGCATAACTTGACCAAACATGACAAAATTCTTCAGTGATTCCTTAGGTTAAAACCCTAATTCCACAGCTTGGGGTCTGGTGATCTTTGTTGATTTGACTTGATTCAAAGTCTTGAGATCTTGGTACCAATCAAATGGTGAATCTTTGTGATGATTGAATGAAGCTATAGAATACCTTAGGAGGCCTTGAATTTCTTTGGGTAAACCCTAATTTGAAACATAAGAGAAACAAACTGCAAGATATGGGTTAGTTAAATAGTGCACATATGATTAATCCTAAATGTCTATGCAAGATGTTATGACATCTAAGAGGTAAAATTTGGGGTACAACAAGTTCCGACAACACTTCGGAGTCCTCGTGGTCGCTCAACCATGATTTTACCTATCACATACATAGCATTAGGTTGATCAGGCCCAACACTACATAGTATGATATTAAGAGTCATGCTGGCAAGACACACTTAAGAGGCAAGAATAGATTTACTTATGATGTTTTAAGGCTAGGTCGAGGACACGACCTGCTCTGATACCAACTGCCTAATGGTGTAATTCACATACTTGACCATTTCTAAAGCATGCATACAATCTATGGTACAAGATATGGAAATTAGCCATACCAATAAAAAACTAAGATCAATATACAATATCCTTAATTGTATACAATAGATTACACAGCGGAAAAACTAAAACCACGCTTCTCTTGAAACATCCAAGCTTAGCTCCACTTGTAAATCGTACATGGAAATACCTCCTGAAAATAATCAACAGTAGTGGGGTGAGATACATCAAATCTCAGTGAGTTCCCTATCTTATAGATTCTCTCGGCTTTACAGGGTTCTAGCCAAATCCTAACTCAAGTCAAGGGGAAGGGAAAATGACCTTTAGTACACAAACTCACATTATAAGGGAATATGTCATTGAGTCCGTTAACTCAAAAGTTTATCACTAATCGATAACCGTACCAAGGCATCCCTCTTGCCCGTCCGTTTCTACATTTAGAAGTCGACCCGAGTCCTAGATCCTTGCAGTTACTTGGCATACGAAATGGATTCGGAAATAAGGGACATATTATCACCTTAAATCGTCACTTCACACGGCCCGTACACCGTCACAAGTCTCTACCCGTAGGTTCCATTCATACTATATGCAGGAATCAAACCTGCCAAGTAATTCTGCCTGCATTTCAGAGGAGCTCGAGTCTCATGAATGCCTCTCAAGGGCGATGGTTACGATTACGTGATCAAATGCACAACGTGATTGTATTCGACAATCATAAGGCCACATTAGACTTTAGGCCTCTCATGCCTTTAACAATAAAACATAACAATTACACATGTTCCATACTAGTGTCTTATTCTTTCTATATTATTCAGTAATGGACACACGCCTCGGCTACTCATGCACGAGCGTTGTCATTCTGTCATACATCAATTTCCTAGCCGTTACTAGGTTCCACTATCCTAAACTATGCCATTTGTTTTGGGGTAAAGCTTCCTCACTCTACCTAATTCATATTTTAACATACATATTCTTTCAATCACGTTTAACATTAATATTAGGCAAAGCATATTAAAATTTCACATTTTGAATTACATATAATAATTCCATCATAAGTTATACAAAAGCATATTACAAATGTATAGTAGAATCACATATAATGATTCATCACATAAATATCACTTTTGGGTTCCCTCCGATTCATTTAATCGGGTATCGAAATCAATACTTTCACTTTTATCCCGTAGGATATTTTCACAACATTACATCGGCTATCATTATGCCGCGATCGGACTTATGATCCAAAAGATATCAATTCTAAACATATCACATAACATTATTTCCTTCTTTTTCCACTAAATAATTAATCCCACATCATACCTCTTATCCGAGTTACAGATCAAAAGTTATGGATTTTCAAAGAAAATAAATTATTGAAAAACTGCCAGATTCGCCTGGCGAGCAAGGATTTCTCCTGGCGAATCCGCCTTCGCCAGTACTTCGCCCAGCGAACCAGTGGCGAATCCTTATTTTAGAAAAACCCACAAGTTCCAGTAGCCAAAACATGTTCTGTCTCCTCATTTTCTCATGGCGATTGCGGATTTTGCCTGGCAAATTCCTCTTCGCCAGTACCTCGCCTGGCGAGACAGTGGCGAAACCTAATTCGCTTGGAGAATCACATCAGAACCAGAATTCTTTTTCTTCATTTTTAAGGGTTCCAAAAGTCCCAAGATCCCATCTTTCCACACCAGATCATTTCCAAACATCAACCAAGTATCATCAATTGATCACATGCATATTACGACTACAATACGCAATTTATATCAAACTTCATCCGTTAGATTTCATTGATTTCTCTGTTTAATCATTTTCTCTCAAATCTAACCTAAGTCCAAAATCATAGATTTCTAGAACTTAGAATGTCTAACTAGAACCCACCTGATAATCGAAGAGGAGTTTGAAGAAGTTGATGTTGATCCATGGCTTTTCTCTCTTCTTCCTCTTTCCTTCTTCTCTTCCTTTCTCTTCTTCTTCTTCTTACTAACTTCTTCTTTTTCTTTCCTTTCTCTTAACAAATATATATATATATATATATATATATATATATATATATATATATATATATATATATATATATATATTACTATTATTATATAATATAAATCCAATAGAGTAAAACATCTCCAATCGATATTTTATCGTCTCAAACCAGTTGACCAGTTATTAAATTTACCTTAAAATCTTTCCTTGAATTAAAATAATTGATCCCTTCAGAGTCCATTAGCTGCTCTATTGATCCCTATTGATAATACTTAAGGTACTTAGAGGATTCCATTAATCCAATTAATCAAAGATAGAGCACATAGATATTCATATGATCTCATCTGATATCCAATTGAGCGATTAGATAATATGGGGTATTAGAATCGAGGCGCCGTGCGGGAGAGTGACGGCAAGAGTAATACGGTTGCTCTCTCAGCTCAGTGTGCCAGAGATGGACACTGTTGTGAGCGATACTGGATGATTTTGACGAGTATTGTAGTATAGTGAAAATGATCGACAAATTTATGTTTGTGACGAGTGGATTATATGTATGCCAGATAAGTTTCTTCTCTCTGAAGAATGATTTCTTTTTATTTTAATGTTTACTTTTCTGCATTTACTTTAAACCACTTTAATCTAAACTCATAGATGCGAGTGACTGTCGAACGACATTCTTTCCCTCGAACCGATCTCTGTGGACACGACATAAATCCCGAAGGGAAATCTTCCGAAAATAAATATTTTTGCTTGCCACTTTACCACTCCAACAAAATTGCACCGTTGTCGGGGATTGGTTTTGATATTGAATCGCATTGCGATAGTTTCTTTGTTTTTGAGTTTTGTAGATATCGTATATATTGTATATTTTCACTTGTTATATTGATATTTGTAGATTAACGTTTTTTAAAGTGTTTGGTTAGGGCACTTGCTTTTGGTTTTTGCGGCGAGGCATCACTATGGCATAAAGGAAGGAAGTTACTAGCAAATCACAATAAAGGCGCCGAGCTTACGACGTAAAACAAGCATGTTTTATTATTTTTTGTTTCGTTATTACTTTTTCATTCTATCTTAGGTAGTGTGGTGAATTTTCATTAAACAAGTTGTACTCGGATTTTTCGTGAAATTCTCAAATCTTCACTTTACAACTTGTTTAATGAAATTTCACCCGGTCTTTTAGTTTGTTTATATGAATAGTTCGTGTGTTTGCCTTTGAGCTTGTTTTGAGTAGATTGAGGAAATTTAAGGTGTTTGTCCATTTTTGATCGTCTCAACTTCCAAATGCGTGGTAATGATAGTGTTTCATGTTTGGTACGCGTCCAAGGTATGTGTTTATCGCTTTCTATACTTTAGCATATTCATGATGCTTAGGAATTTTACAAACTTCTATGCCATTCATTCTTTCGTATACTTGTTCGTATGTGAATCACTTAGTTCCCACCCTTTTTGTGAGGTAGCTTTCCATTGTTCATATATGCGCGGAGTACCAACATTCTTGTTCTAACTGGATTTTATTATGCTTAATCTTTTGTTTGTGTTGATTATATGAAAGCATGAAAAGGATCAAGGCATTTGTTTCATTTTGAGCACAACTACCTAGCCAAATAGTCATTCACCTTGTGAGCATGTGATCATTCGTAACCCCTTTAGGCTTTTTGATCCATGTTTTCTTTTAACTTAATGCTTGTCTATGAGTATTTAGTTCACTTATTTTTTAATGGATTTTGTTTTTTCTTGAACCCTCAACTTTGTGTTGTTGTATGAATTTTTGCCTTGCCTAAGAAAGTAGGGAGTACTCACATGATAATGTGGTTGAATTCAAGTTGGGGACAGAATGATTGTTTACTCATTGGTTAGTTTCTATGAGGATGAAAAAGAAAAGTAAAAAAAGGGAAAAATATGAGAAAGAAAAGAAAAGAAAAAAAAATGTGAAAAAGAAATAAAACGAAAATCCTTGAGAAAGGAAACAAAAAGAGTTCAAATAATTGTGCTAAATAAGTATTGTGTGTTATGTAACACTTGGGATTTTGGAAGAAGTTGATTGGAATTTTGTGTTTGAGCTTTTGTGAGTTGATCACTCCCTTAGGTTTAGGCAAATTTTTGTTTCAATTACCTTTTGAAATTGCCCCTTGTTTGTTTACCCGACCACGCTACAACCTTGAAAAGTCCTTGTGGTTCTTGCCTTTCTATGTTCAATATGATTTTTGGATGGTTTCATAATTTAGTTTATTGTTTGCATGATTGTTGTGTGAGTGATAAGTCCCTCATTTTGTGTTTTTCATCTACCGATGATTATTTTTGCTAGGTGTGATTCACGTTTGAACTTGTGTTGTTTTAGGATGTTTGGCATGATTTTTGTATTTTGCATTTGTTTCGTGACTATGTTGTAGTCGTAGTTTAGTGGTAAGCATTTACTTTGTATGTACCGTTTTTCATTTGAACCATACAATTGTTTCCGTTTTTCAAAACCTGTTGATTTGTGATTCTTTGGTTGTCACTCTGTTTCTTTGAGTTGTTTGATTTTTGTTTAAGGACAAACAATTATGTATGTTGGGGAGAGTTTGATAAGTGCAAATTGTAGCTATTTTTGTATATAAGTTTTGTTGCACTTATCGATACTTTTTGTTACAAACATTCAAATAAACCCCGCTTTGTTTGTAAATACGTTTACTTTACATTTTAGTGTTTATATTGCGTATAGTGTAAATATCATTGAGTTTAATTGATTTCCATTTAATTTTACAGATATTCAATCAAGGATATCTTGCCATTGTTGTATAGAGCACTGAATAAGCTTTCCAGAGCTTCGAACCGGGCAAAAAACAGAATTACGGTTCAAAAGTTACGAATAAAACAGTGCAGGATTTTTGCCGTCAATTGTCAGGTGGTGCATTTTGAGCGCCAGGTGGAAGAGAATTGAAATAACAATTCCAGTAGCTTTCTAGGAATTTTGGCTAGCGCCGGACGGTACTTCTAGCATCGGGCGGTACTAGATATTTGTTGCCAGGCTGGTCTTTTGTACAGCTAGTGTGAGTGTAATTAAAGCTAGCGCCGGGCCGTGCCATTCTAGCGCCTGGCGGTGGTGTCGTGACAGCTTTTTGTATATAACTTATTTTTAGTTCATTTGTTAGGTTATGATGTTTGGGGAGTGATTTTTGGTCTCCCAACTTCATCAACCTCATTCTTTGAAGAGAGAACTTAATAACAACACATGGGTTTTGCATCTTGAAGAATCGGATTGGGATCTTCATCAATCAGGTTGACAACCGAGAGGTTTTGGTTAATCTCTCTTTCTCTTTTTCTGTAATTTCTGTTTTGTTGGGTGTTTGTATATTTACTTTGAACATATGTATTTTTGTTGATCATAATATTGTACAAAATCTGCTTTACAAATCATTATCGATGTCTTCCTTGATCTTTTTGCATTTATGTTTGGATTTGTGTTGTGTTAGAGATAAACATCATGAATCTTGATTTGGGATGGATATCTATTGTCTAGATGCTAGAGATAGATTTAGAGAATAATCTTTATGGTGTCGGAACTAATGCCTTCCATGTTTCGAGGCTTCATGCGCGAGATTGACGACGAGAATAATACGGTTGCTCCCTCAGCTTAGTGTGCCAGAGATGGACACTTTTGTGAACGATACTGGATGATTTTGCCGAGTATTGTAGTACAGTGAAAATGATCGACAAATTTATGTTTGTGATGAGTGGATTATATGTATGCCGGATAAGTTTCTTCTCTCTGAAGAATGATTTCTTTTTATTTTAATGTTTACTTTTCTGCATTTACTTTAAACCAATTTAATCCAAACTCATAGACACGAGAGACTGTCGAACGACATTCTTTGCCTCAAACCGATCTCTGTGGACACGACATAAATCCCGAAGGGAATTCTTCCGAAAATAAATATTTTTGCTTACCGCTTTACCGCTCCAACAAAATAGCGTCGTTGCCTGGGATTGGTTTTGATATTGAATCGCATTGCGATAGTTTCTTTGTTTTTGAGTTTTGTAGATATCGTATATATTGTATATTTTCACTTGTTATACTGATATTTGTAGATTAACGTTTGTTTAAGTGTTTGGTTAGGGCACGTGCTTTTGGTTTGCGAGGTGAGGCATCACTATGGCATGAAAGATGGAAGTTACTAGCTAAGCACAGTAAAGGCGTCGAGCTTACGACGTAAAACAAGCATGTTTTCTTATTTTTTGTGTCGTTATTACTTTTTCATTCTATTTTAGGTAGTGTGGTGAATTTTCATTAAACAAGTTGTACTCGGATTTTTCACCCAGTCTTTTAGTTTGTTTATATTAATAGTTTGTGTATTTGCCTTTGAGGTCGTTTTTAGTATCTTGGGAAAATTTAAGGTGTTTGTCCATTTTTGATCGTTTCAACTTGCAAATGCGTGGTAATGATAGTGTTTCATGTTTGGTACGCATCCAAGGTATGTGTTTATCGCTTTCTATACTTTAGCATATTCATGATGCTTAGGAATTTTACAAACTTCTATGCCATTCATTCTTTCGTATACTTGTTCGTATGTGAATCACTTAGTTCCCACCCTTTTTGTGAGGTAGCTTTCCATTGTTCATTTATGCGCGGAGTACCAACATTCTTGTTCTAATTGGATTTTATTATTCTTAATCTTTTGTTTGTGTTGATTATATGAAAGCATGAAAAGGATCAAGGCATTTATTTCATTTTGAGCACAACTACCAAGCCAAATATTCATTCACCTTGTGAGCATGTGATCATTCGTAACCCCTTTGAGCTTTTTGATCCATGTTTTCTTTGAAATTAATGCTTGTCTATGAGTATTTAGTTCACTTATTTTTTAATGGATTTTGTTTTTTCTTGAACCCTCAACTTTGTGTTGTTGTATGAATTTTTGCCTTGCCTTAGAAAGTAGGGAGTATTCACATGATGATGTGGTTGAATTCAATTTGGGGAGAGAATGATTATTTACTCATTGTTTGGTTTCTATGAGGATGAAAAAGAAAAGAAAAAAAAGAGAAAAATATGAGAAAGAAAAGGAAAAAAATGTGAAAAAGAAAGAAAACGAAAATCCTTGAGAAAGGAAACAAAAAGAATTCAAATAATTGTGCTAAATAAGTATTGTGTGTTATGTATCACTTGGGATTTTGGAAGAAGTTGATTGGAATTTTGTGTTTGAGCTTTTGTGAGTTGATCACTCCCTTAGGTTTAGGCAAATTTTTGTTTCAATTACCTTTAGAAATTTCCCCTTGTTTGTTTACCCGACCACGCTACAACCTTGAAAAGTCCTTGTGGTTCTTGCCTTTCTATGTTCAATATGATTTTTGGATGGTTTCATAATTTAGTCTATTGTTTGCATGATTGTTGTGTGAGTGATAAGTCCCTCATTTTGTGTTTTTCATCTACCGATGATTATTTTTGCTAGGTGTGATTCACGTTTGAACTTGTGTTGTTTTAGGATGTTTGGCATGATTTTTGTATTTTGCATTTGTTTCGTGACTATGTTGTAGTCGTAGTTTAGTGGTAAGCATTTACTTTGTATGTACCGTTTTTCATTTGAACCATACAATTGTTTCCGTTTTTCAAAACCTGTTGATTTGTGATTCTTTGGTTGTCACTCTGTTTCTTTGAGTTGTTTGATTTTTGTTTAAGGACAAACAATTATGTATGTTGGGGAGAGTTTGATAAGTGCAAATTGTAGCTATTTTTGTATATAAGTTTTGTTGCACTTATCGATACTTTTTGTTACAAACATTCAAATAAACCCCGCTTTGTTTGTAAATACGTTTACTTTACATTTTAGTGTTTATATTGCGTATAGTGTAAATATCATTGAGTTTAATTGATTTCCATTTAATTTTACAGATATTCAATCAAGGATATCTTGCCATTGTTGTATAGAGCACTGAATAAGCTTTCCAGAGCTTCGAACCGGGCAAAAAACAGAATTACGGTTCAAAAGTTACGAATAAAACAGTGCAGGATTTTTGCCGTCAATTGTCAGGTGGTGCATTTTGAGCGCCAGGTGGAAGAGAATTGAAATAACAATTCCAGTAGCTTTCTAGGAATTTTGGCTAGCGCCGGACGGTACTTCTAGCATCGGGCGGTACTAGATATTTGTTGCCAGGCTGGTCTTTTGTACAGCTAGTGTGAGTGTAATTAAAGCTAGCGTCGGGCCGTGCCATTCTAGCGCCTGGCGGTGGTGTCGTGACAGCTTTTTGTATATAACTTATTTTTAGTTCATTTGTTAGGTTATGATGTTTGGGGAGTGATTTTTGGTCTCCCAACTTCATCAACCTCATTCTTTGAAGAGAGAACTTAATAACAACACATGGGTTTTGCATCTTGAAGAATCGGATTGGGATCTTCATCAATCAGGTTGACAACCGAGAGGTTTTGGTTAATCTCTCTTTCTCTTTTTCTGTAATTTCTGTTTTGTTGGGTGTTTGTATATTTACTTTGAACATATGTATTTTTGTTGATCATAATATTGTACAAAATCTGCTTTACAAATCATTATCGATGTCTTCCTTGATCTTTTTGCATTTATGTTTGGATTTGTGTTGTGTTAGAGATAAACATCATGAATCTTGATTTGGGATGGATATCTATTGTCTAGATGCTAGAGATAGATTTAGAGAATAATCTTTATGGTGTCGGAACTAATGCCTTCCATGTTTCGAGGCTTCATGCGCGAGATTGACGACGAGAATAATACGGTTGCTCCCTCAGCTTAGTGTGCCAGAGATGGACACTTTTGTGAACGATACTGGATGATTTTGCCGAGTATTGTAGTACAGTGAAAATGATCGACAAATTTATGTTTGTGATGAGTGGATTATATGTATGCCGGATAAGTTTCTTCTCTCTGAAGAATGATTTCTTTTTATTTTAATGTTTACTTTTCTGCATTTACTTTAAACCAATTTAATCCAAACTCATAGACGCGAGAGACTGTCGAACGACATTCTTTGCCTCAAACCGATCTCTGTGGACACGACATAAATCCCGAAGGGAATTCTTCCGAAAATAAATATTTTTGCTTACCGCTTTACCGCTCCAACAAAATAGCGTCGTTGCCTGGGATTGGTTTTGATATTGAATCGCATTGCGATAGTTTCTTTGTTTTTGAGTTTTGTAGATATCGTATATATTGTATATTTTCACTTGTTATACTGATATTTGTAGATTAACGTTTGTTTAAGTGTTTGGTTAGGGCACGTGCTTTTGGTTTGCGAGGTGAGGCATCACTATGGCATGAAAGATGGAAGTTACTAGCTAAGCACAGTAAAGGCGTCGAGCTTACGACGTAAAACAAGCATGTTTTCTTATTTTTTGTGTCGTTATTACTTTTTCATTCTATTTTAGGTAGTGTGGTGAATTTTCATTAAACAAGTTGTACTCGGATTTTTCACCCAGTCTTTTAGTTTGTTTATATTAATAGTTTGTGTATTTGCCTTTGAGGTCGTTTTTAGTATCTTGGGAAAATTTAAGGTGTTTGTCCATTTTTGATCGTTTCAACTTGCAAATGCGTGGTAATGATAGTGTTTCATGTTTGGTACGCATCCAAGGTATGTGTTTATCGCTTTCTATACTTTAGCATATTCATGATGCTTAGGAATTTTACAAACTTCTATGCCATTCATTCTTTCGTATACTTGTTCGTATGTGAATCACTTAGTTCCCACCCTTTTTGTGAGGTAGCTTTCCATTGTTCATTTATGCGCGGAGTACCAACATTCTTGTTCTAATTGGATTTTATTATTCTTAATCTTTTGTTTGTGTTGATTATATGAAAGCATGAAAAGGATCAAGGCATTTATTTCATTTTGAGCACAACTACCAAGCCAAATATTCATTCACCTTGTGAGCATGTGATCATTCGTAACCCCTTTGAGCTTTTTGATCCATGTTTTCTTTGAAATTAATGCTTGTCTATGAGTATTTAGTTCACTTATTTTTTAATGGATTTTGTTTTTTCTTGAACCCTCAACTTTGTGTTGTTGTATGAATTTTTGCCTTGCCTTAGAAAGTAGGGAGTATTCACATGATGATGTGGTTGAATTCAATTTGGGGAGAGAATGATTATTTACTCATTGTTTGGTTTCTATGAGGATGAAAAAGAAAAGAAAAAAAAGAGAAAAATATGAGAAAGAAAAGAAAAAAAATGTGAAAAAGAAAGAAAACGAAAATCCTTGAGAAAGGAAACAAAAAGAATTCAAATAATTGTGCTAAATAAGTATTGTGTGTTATGTATCACTTGGGATTTTGGAAGAAGTTGATTGGAATTTTGTGTTTGAGCTTTTGTGAGTTGATCACTCCCTTAGGTTTAGGCAAATTTTTGTTTCAATTACCTTTAGAAATTTCCCCTTGTTTGTTTACCCGACCACGCTACAACCTTGAAAAGTCCTTGTGGTTCTTGCCTTTCTATGTTCAATATGATTTTCGGATGGTTTCATAATTTAGTCTATTGTTTGCATGATTGTTGTGTGAGTGATAAGTCCCCCATTTTGTGTTTTTCATCTACTGATGATTATTTTTGCAAGGTGTGATTCACGTTTGAACTTGTGTTGTTTTAGGATGTTTGGCATGATTTTTATATTTTGCATTTGTTTCGTGACTATGTTGTCGTCGTAGTTTAGTGGTAAGCATTTACTTTGTGTGTACCGTTTTTCATTTGAACCATACAATTATTTCCGTTTTTCAAAACCTGTTGATTTGTGATTCTTTGGTTGTCACTCTGTTTCTTTGAGTTGTTTGATTTTTGTTTGAGGACAAACAATTATGTATGTTGGGGAGAGTTTGATAAGTACAAATTGTAGCTATTTTTGTATATAAGTTTTGTTGCACTTATCGATACTTTTTGTTACAAACATTCGAATAAACCCCGCTTTGTTTGTAAATACGTTTACTTTACATTTTAGTGTTTATATTGCGTGTAGTGTAAATATCATTGAGTTTAATTGATTTCCATTTAATTTTACAGGTATTCAATCAAGGATATCTTGCCATTGTTGTATAGAGCACTGAATAAGCTTTCCAGAGCTTCGAACCGGGCGCAAAACAGAATTACGGTTCAACAGTTACGAATAAAACAGTGCAGGATTTTTGCTGTCTATTGTCAGGCGGTGCATTTTGAGCGCCAGGTGGAAGAGAATTGAAATAAGAATTCCAGTAGCTTTCTAGGAATTTTGGCTGGCGCCGGACGGTACTTCTAGCGCCGGGCGGTACTAGATATTTGTTGCCAGGCTGGTCTTTTGTACAGCTAGTGTGAGTGTAATTAAAGCTAGCGCTGGGCCGTGCCATTCTAGCCTCGGGCGGTGGCGTCGTGACAGCTTTTTGTATATAACTTATTTTTAGTTCATTTGTTAGGTTATGATGTTTGGGGAGTGATTTTTGGTCTCCCAAACCTCATCAACCTCGTTCTTTGAAGAGAGAACTTAATAACAACACCTGGGTTTTGCATCTTGAAGAATCGGATTTGGATCTTCATCAATCAGGTTGACAACCGGGGGGTTTTGGTTAATCTCTCTTTCTGTAATTTCTGTTTTGTTGGGTGTTTGTATATTTACTTTGAACATATGTATTTTTGTTGATCATAATATTGTACAAAATCTGCTTTACAAATCATTATCGATGTCTTCCTTGATCTTTTTGCATTTATGTTTGGATTTGTGTTGTGTTAGAGATAAACATCATGAATCTTGATTTGGGATGGATATCTATTGTCTAGATGCTAGAGATAGATTTAGAGAATAATCTTTATGGTGTCGGAACTAATGCCTTCCATGTTTCGAGGCTTCATGCGCGAGATTGACGACGAGAGTAATACGGTTGCTCCCTCAGCTTAGTGTGCCAGAGATGGACACTTTTGTGAATGATACTGGATGATTTTGCCGAGTATTATAGTACAGTGAAAATGATCGACAAATTTATGTTTGTGATGAGTGGATTATATGTATGCCGGATAAGTTTCTTCTCTCTGAAGAATGATTTCTTTTTATTTTAATGTTTACTTTTCCGCATTTACTTTAAACCAATTTAATGCAAACTCATAGACGCGAGAGACTGTCGAATGACATTCTTTCCCTCAAACCGATCTCTGTGGACACGACATAAATCCCGGAGGGAATTCTTCCGAAAATAAATATTTTTGCTTGCCGCTTTACCGCTCCAACAAAATGGCGTCGTTGCCTGGGATTGGTTTTGATATTGAATCGCATTGCGATAGTTTCTTTGTTTTTGAGTTTTGTAGATATCGTATATATTGTATATTTTCACTTGTTATACTGATATTTGTAGATTAACGTTTGTTTAAGTGTTTGGTTAGGGCACGTGCTTTTGGTTTGCGCGGTGAGGCATCACTATGGCATGAAAGAAGGAAGTTACTAGCTAAGCACAGTAAAAGCGTCGAGCTTACGACGTAAAACAAGCATGTTTTATTATTTTTTGTGTCGTTATTACTTTTTCATTCTATTTTAGGTAGTGTGGTGAATTTTCATTAAACAAGTTGTACTCGGATTTTTCACCCAGTCTTTTAGTTTGTTTATATTAATAGTTTGTGTATTTGCCTTTGAGGTCGTTTTTAGTATCTTCGGAAAATTTAAGGTGTTTGTCCATTTTTGATCGTCTCAACTTCCAAATGCGTGGTAATGATAGTGTTTCATGTTTGGTACGCGTCCAAGGTACGTGTTTATCGCTTTCTATACTTTAGCATATTCATGATGCTTAGGAATTTTACAAACTTCTATGCCATTCATTCTTTCGTATACTTGTTCGTATGTGAATCACTTAGTTCCCACCCTTTTTGTGAGGTAGCTTTCCATTGTTCATATATGCGCGGAGTACCAACATTCTTGTTCTAATTGGATTTTATTATTCTTAATCTTTTGTTTGTGTTGATTATATGAAAGCATGAAAAGGATCAAGGCATTTGTTTCATTTTGAGCACAACTACCTAGCCAAATAGTCATTCACCTTGTGAGCATGTGATCATTCGTAACCCCTTTGAGCTTTTTGATCCATGTTTACTTTGAAATTAATGCTTGTCTATGAGTATTTAGTTCACTTATTTTTTAATGGATTTTGTTTTTTCTTGAACCCTCAACTTTGTGTTGTTGTATGAATTTTTGCCTTGCCTTAGAAAGTAGGGAGTATTCACATGATGATGTGGTTGAATTCAATTTGGGGAGAGAATGATTATTTACTCATTGTTTGGTTTCTATGAGGATGAAAAAGAAAAGAAAAAAAAGAGAAAAATATGAGAAAGAAAAGAAAAAAAATGTGAAAAAGAAAGAAAACGAAAATCCTTGAGAAAGGAAACAAAAAGAATTCAAATAATTGTGCTAAATAAGTATTGTGTGTTATGTATCACTTGGGATTTTGGAAGAAGTTGATTGGAATTTTGTGTTTGAGCTTTTGTGAGTTGATCACTCCCTTAGGTTTAGGCAAATTTTTGTTTCAATTACCTTTAGAAATTTCCCCTTGTTTGTTTACCCGACCACGCTACAACCTTGAAAAGTCCTTGTGGTTCTTGCCTTTCTATGTTCAATATGATTTTCGGATGGTTTCATAATTTAGTCTATTGTTTGCATGATTGTTGTGTGAGTGATAAGTCCCCCATTTTGTGTTTTTCATCTACCGATGATTATTTTTGCTAGGTGTGATTCACGTTTGAACTTGTGTTGTTTTAGGATGTTTGGCATGATTTTTGTATTTTGCATTTGTTTCGTGACTATGTTGTCGTCGTAGTTTAGTGGTAAGCATTTACTTTGTGTGTACCGTTTTTCATTTGAACCATACAATTGTTTCCGTTTTTCAAAACTTGTTGATTTGTGATTCTTTGGTTGTCACTCTGTTTCTTTGAGTTGTTTGATTTTTGTTTGAGGACAAACAATTATGTATGTTGGGGAGAGTTTGATAAGTACAAATTGTAGCTATTTTTGTATATAAGTTTTGTTGCACTTATCGATACTTTTTGTTACAAACATTCGAATAAACCCCGCTTTGTTTGTAAATACGTTTACTTTACATTTTAGTGTTTATATTGCGTGTAGTGTAAATATCATTGAGTTTAATTGATTTCCATTTAATTTTACAGGTATTCAATCAAGGATATCTTGCCATTGTTGTATAGAGCACTGAATAAGCTTTCCAGAGCTTCGAACCGGGCGAAAAACAGAATTACGGTTCAACAGTTACGAATAAAACAGTGCAGGATTTTTGCTGTCTATTGTCAGGCGGTGCATTTTGAGCGCCAGGTGGAAGAGAATTGAAATAAGAATTCCAGTAGCTTTCTAGGAATTTTGGCTGGCGCCGGACGGTACTTCTAGCGCCGGGCGGTACTAGATATTTGTTGCCAGGCTGGTCTTTTGTACAGCTAGTGTGAGTGTAATTAAAGCTAGCGCTGGGCCGTGCCATTCTAGCCTCGGGCGGTGGCGTCGTGACAGCTTTTTGTATATAACTTATTTTTAGTTCATTTGTTAGGTTATGATGTTTGGGGAGTGATTTTTGGTCTCCCAAACCTCATCAACCTCGTTCTTTGAAGAGAGAACTTAATAACAACACCTGGGTTTTGCATCTTGAAGAATCGGATTTGGATCTTCATCAATCAGGTTGACAACCGGGGGGTTTTGGTTAATCTCTCTTTCTGTAATTTCTGTTTTGTTGGGTGTTTGTATATTTACTTTGAACATATGTATTTTTGTTGATCATAATATTGTACAAAATCTGCTTTACAAATCATTATCGATGTCTTCCTTGATCTTTTTGCATTTATGTTTGGATTTGTGTTGTGTTAGAGATAAACATCATGAATCTTGATTTGGGATGGATATCTATTGTCTAGATGCTAGAGATAGATTTAGAGAATAATCTTTATGGTGTCGGAACTAATGCCTTCCATGTTTCGAGGCTTCATGCGCGAGATTGACGACGAGAGTAATACGGTTGCTCCCTCAGCTTAGTGTGCCAGAGATGGACACTTTTGTGAATGATACTGGATGATTTTGCCGAGTATTATAGTACAGTGAAAATGATCGACAAATTTATGTTTGTGATGAGTGGATTATATGTATGCCGGATAAGTTTCTTCTCTCTGAAGAATGATTTCTTTTTATTTTAATGTTTACTTTTCCGCATTTACTTTAAACCAATTTAATGCAAACTCATAGACGCGAGAGACTGTCGAATGACATTCTTTCCCTCAAACCGATCTCTGTGGACACGACATAAATCCCGGAGGGAATTCTTCCGAAAATAAATATTTTTGCTTGCCGCTTTACCGCTCCAACAAAATGGCGTCGTTGCCTGGGATTGGTTTTGATATTGAATCGCATTGCGATAGTTTCTTTGTTTTTGAGTTTTGTAGATATCGTATATATTGTATATTTTCACTTGTTATACTGATATTTGTAGATTAACGTTTGTTTAAGTGTTTGGTTAGGGCACGTGCTTTTGGTTTGCGCGGTGAGGCATCACTATGGCATGAAAGAAGGAAGTTACTAGCTAAGCACAGTAAAAGCGTCGAGCTTACGACGTAAAACAAGCATGTTTTATTATTTTTTGTGTCGTTATTACTTTTTCATTCTATTTTAGGTAGTGTGGTGAATTTTCATTAAACAAGTTGTACTCGGATTTTTCACCCAGTCTTTTAGTTTGTTTATATTAATAGTTTGTGTATTTGCCTTTGAGGTCGTTTTTAGTATCTTCGGAAAATTTAAGGTGTTTGTCCATTTTTGATCGTCTCAACTTCCAAATGCGTGGTAATGATAGTGTTTCATGTTTGGTACGCGTCCAAGGTACGTGTTTATCGCTTTCTATACTTTAGCATATTCATGATGCTTAGGAATTTTACAAACTTCTATGCCATTCATTCTTTCGTATACTTGTTCGTATGTGAATCACTTAGTTCCCACCCTTTTTGTGAGGTAGCTTTCCATTGTTCATATATGCGCGGAGTACCAACATTCTTGTTCTAATTGGATTTTATTATTCTTAATCTTTTGTTTGTGTTGATTATATGAAAGCATGAAAAGGATCAAGGCATTTGTTTCATTTTGAGCACAACTACCTAGCCAAATAGTCATTCACCTTGTGAGCATGTGATCATTCGTAACCCCTTTGAGCTTTTTGATCCATGTTTACTTTGAAATTAATGCTTGTCTATGAGTATTTAGTTCACTTATTTTTTAATGGATTTTGTTTTTTCTTGAACCCTCAACTTTGTGTTGTTGTATGAATTTTTGCCTTGCCTTAGAAAGTAGGGAGTATTCACATGATGATGTGGTTGAATTCAATTTGGGGAGAGAATGATTATTTACTCATTGTTTGGTTTCTATGAGGATGAAAAAGAAAAGAAAAAAAAGAGAAAAATATGAGAAAGAAAAGAAAAAAAATGTGAAAAAGAAAGAAAACGAAAATCCTTGAGAAAGGAAACAAAAAGAATTCAAATAATTGTGCTAAATAAGTATTGTGTGTTATGTATCACTTGGGATTTTGGAAGAAGTTGATTGGAATTTTGTGTTTGAGCTTTTGTGAGTTGATCACTCCCTTAGGTTTAGGCAAATTTTTGTTTCAATTACCTTTAGAAATTTCCCCTTGTTTGTTTACCCGACCACGCTACAACCTTGAAAAGTCCTTGTGGTTCTTGCCTTTCTATGTTCAATATGATTTTCGGATGGTTTCATAATTTAGTCTATTGTTTGCATGATTGTTGTGTGAGTGATAAGTCCCCCATTTTGTGTTTTTCATCTACCGATGATTATTTTTGCTAGGTGTGATTCACGTTTGAACTTGTGTTGTTTTAGGATGTTTGGCATGATTTTTGTATTTTGCATTTGTTTCGTGACTATGTTGTCGTCGTAGTTTAGTGGTAAGCATTTACTTTGTGTGTACCGTTTTTCATTTGAACCATACAATTGTTTCCGTTTTTCAAAACTTGTTGATTTGTGATTCTTTGGTTGTCACTCTGTTTCTTTGAGTTGTTTGATTTTTGTTTGAGGACAAACAATTATGTATGTTGGGGAGAGTTTGATAAGTACAAATTGTAGCTATTTTTGTATATAAGTTTTGTTGCACTTATCGATACTTTTTGTTACAAACATTCGAATAAACCCCGCTTTGTTTGTAAATACGTTTACTTTACATTTTAGTGTTTATATTGCGTGTAGTGTAAATATCATTGAGTTTAATTGATTTCCATTTAATTTTACAGGTATTCAATCAAGGATATCTTGCCATTGTTGTATAGAGCACTGAATAAGCTTTCCAGAGCTTCGAACCGGGCGAAAAACAGAATTACGGTTCAACAGTTACGAATAAAACAGTGCAGGATTTTTGCTGTCTATTGTCAGGCGGTGCATTTTGAGCGCCAGGTGGAAGAGAATTGAAATAAGAATTCCAGTAGCTTTCTAGGAATTTTGGCTGGCGCCGGACGGTACTTCTAGCGCCGGGCGGTACTAGATATTTGTTGCCAGGCTGGTCTTTTGTACAGCTAGTGTGAGTGTAATTAAAGCTAGCGCTGGGCCGTGCCATTCTAGCCTCGGGCGGTGGCGTCGTGACAGCTTTTTGTATATAACTTATTTTTAGTTCATTTGTTAGGTTATGATGTTTGGGGAGTGATTTTTGGTCTCCCAAACCTCATCAACCTCGTTCTTTGAAGAGAGAACTTAATAACAACACCTGGGTTTTGCATCTTGAAGAATCGGATTTGGATCTTCATCAATCAGGTTGACAACCGGGGGGTTTTGGTTAATCTCTCTTTCTGTAATTTCTGTTTTGTTGGGTGTTTGTATATTTACTTTGAACATATGTATTTTTGTTGATCATAATATTGTACAAAATCTGCTTTACAAATCATTATCGATGTCTTCCTTGATCTTTTTGCATTTATGTTTGGATTTGTGTTGTGTTAGAGATAAACATCATGAATCTTGATTTGGGATGGATATCTATTGTCTAGATGCTAGAGATAGATTTAGAGAATAATCTTTATGGTGTCGGAACTAATGCCTTCCATGTTTCGAGGCTTCATGCGCGAGATTGACGACGAGAGTAATACGGTTGCTCCCTCAGCTTAGTGTGCCAGAGATGGACACTTTTGTGAATGATACTGGATGATTTTGCCGAGTATTATAGTACAGTGAAAATGATCGACAAATTTATGTTTGTGATGAGTGGATTATATGTATGCCGGATAAGTTTCTTCTCTCTGAAGAATGATTTCTTTTTATTTTAATGTTTACTTTTCCGCATTTACTTTAAACCAATTTAATGCAAACTCATAGACGCGAGAGACTGTCGAATGACATTCTTTCCCTCAAACCGATCTCTGTGGACACGACATAAATCCCGGAGGGAATTCTTCCGAAAATAAATATTTTTGCTTGCCGCTTTACCGCTCCAACAAAATGGCGTCGTTGCCTGGGATTGGTTTTGATATTGAATCGCATTGCGATAGTTTCTTTGTTTTTGAGTTTTGTAGATATCGTATATATTGTATATTTTCACTTGTTATACTGATATTTGTAGATTAACGTTTGTTTAAGTGTTTGGTTAGGGCACGTGCTTTTGGTTTGCGCGGTGAGGCATCACTATGGCATGAAAGAAGGAAGTTACTAGCTAAGCACAGTAAAAGCGTCGAGCTTACGACGTAAAACAAGCATGTTTTATTATTTTTTGTGTCGTTATTACTTTTTCATTCTATTTTAGGTAGTGTGGTGAATTTTCATTAAACAAGTTGTACTCGGATTTTTCACCCAGTCTTTTAGTTTGTTTATATTAATAGTTTGTGTATTTGCCTTTGAGGTCGTTTTTAGTATCTTCGGAAAATTTAAGGTGTTTGTCCATTTTTGATCGTCTCAACTTCCAAATGCGTGGTAATGATAGTGTTTCATGTTTGGTACGCGTCCAAGGTACGTGTTTATCGCTTTCTATACTTTAGCATATTCATGATGCTTAGGAATTTTACAAACTTCTATGCCATTCATTCTTTCGTATACTTGTTCGTATGTGAATCACTTAGTTCCCACCCTTTTTGTGAGGTAGCTTTCCATTGTTCATATATGCGCGGAGTACCAACATTCTTGTTCTAATTGGATTTTATTATTCTTAATCTTTTGTTTGTGTTGATTATATGAAAGCATGAAAAGGATCAAGGCATTTGTTTCATTTTGAGCACAACTACCTAGCCAAATAGTCATTCACCTTGTGAGCATGTGATCATTCGTAACCCCTTTGAGCTTTTTGATCCATGTTTACTTTGAAATTAATGCTTGTCTATGAGTATTTAGTTCACTTATTTTTTAATGGATTTTGTTTTTTCTTGAACCCTCAACTTTGTGTTGTTGTATGAATTTTTGCCTTGCCTTAGAAAGTAGGGAGTATTCACATGATGATGTGGTTGAATTCAATTTGGGGAGAGAATGATTATTTACTCATTGTTTGGTTTCTATGAGGATGAAAAAGAAAAGAAAAAAAAGAGAAAAATATGAGAAAGAAAAGAAAAAAAATGTGAAAAAGAAAGAAAACGAAAATCCTTGAGAAAGGAAACAAAAAGAATTCAAATAATTGTGCTAAATAAGTATTGTGTGTTATGTATCACTTGGGATTTTGGAAGAAGTTGATTGGAATTTTGTGTTTGAGCTTTTGTGAGTTGATCACTCCCTTAGGTTTAGGCAAATTTTTGTTTCAATTACCTTTAGAAATTTCCCCTTGTTTGTTTACCCGACCACGCTACAACCTTGAAAAGTCCTTGTGGTTCTTGCCTTTCTATGTTCAATATGATTTTCGGATGGTTTCATAATTTAGTCTATTGTTTGCATGATTGTTGTGTGAGTGATAAGTCCCCCATTTTGTGTTTTTCATCTACCGATGATTATTTTTGCTAGGTGTGATTCACGTTTGAACTTGTGTTGTTTTAGGATGTTTGGCATGATTTTTGTATTTTGCATTTGTTTCGTGACTATGTTGTCGTCGTAGTTTAGTGGTAAGCATTTACTTTGTGTGTACCGTTTTTCATTTGAACCATACAATTGTTTCCGTTTTTCAAAACTTGTTGATTTGTGATTCTTTGGTTGTCACTCTGTTTCTTTGAGTTGTTTGATTTTTGTTTGAGGACAAACAATTATGTATGTTGGGGAGAGTTTGATAAGTACAAATTGTAGCTATTTTTGTATATAAGTTTTGTTGCACTTATCGATACTTTTTGTTACAAACATTCGAATAAACCCCGCTTTGTTTGTAAATACGTTTACTTTACATTTTAGTGTTTATATTGCGTGTAGTGTAAATATCATTGAGTTTAATTGATTTCCATTTAATTTTACAGGTATTCAATCAAGGATATCTTGCCATTGTTGTATAGAGCACTGAATAAGCTTTCCAGAGCTTCGAACCGGGCGAAAAACAGAATTACGGTTCAACAGTTACGAATAAAACAGTGCAGGATTTTTGCTGTCTATTGTCAGGCGGTGCATTTTGAGCGCCAGGTGGAAGAGAATTGAAATAAGAATTCCAGTAGCTTTCTAGGAATTTTGGCTGGCGCCGGACGGTACTTCTAGCGCCGGGCGGTACTAGATATTTGTTGCCAGGCTGGTCTTTTGTACAGCTAGTGTGAGTGTAATTAAAGCTAGCGCTGGGCCGTGCCATTCTAGCCTCGGGCGGTGGCGTCGTGACAGCTTTTTGTATATAACTTATTTTTAGTTCATTTGTTAGGTTATGATGTTTGGGGAGTGATTTTTGGTCTCCCAAACCTCATCAACCTCGTTCTTTGAAGAGAGAACTTAATAACAACACCTGGGTTTTGCATCTTGAAGAATCGGATTTGGATCTTCATCAATCAGGTTGACAACCGGGGGGTTTTGGTTAATCTCTCTTTCTGTAATTTCTGTTTTGTTGGGTGTTTGTATATTTACTTTGAACATATGTATTTTTGTTGATCATAATATTGTACAAAATCTGCTTTACAAATCATTATCGATGTCTTCCTTGATCTTTTTGCATTTATGTTTGGATTTGTGTTGTGTTAGAGATAAACATCATGAATCTTGATTTGGGATGGATATCTATTGTCTAGATGCTAGAGATAGATTTAGAGAATAATCTTTATGGTGTCGGAACTAATGCCTTCCATGTTTCGAGGCTTCATGCGCGAGATTGACGACGAGAGTAATACGGTTGCTCCCTCAGCTTAGTGTGCCAGAGATGGACACTTTTGTGAATGATACTGGATGATTTTGCCGAGTATTATAGTACAGTGAAAATGATCGACAAATTTATGTTTGTGATGAGTGGATTATATGTATGCCGGATAAGTTTCTTCTCTCTGAAGAATGATTTCTTTTTATTTTAATGTTTACTTTTCCGCATTTACTTTAAACCAATTTAATGCAAACTCATAGACGCGAGAGACTGTCGAATGACATTCTTTCCCTCAAACCGATCTCTGTGGACACGACATAAATCCCGGAGGGAATTCTTCCGAAAATAAATATTTTTGCTTGCCGCTTTACCGCTCCAACAAAATGGCGTCGTTGCCTGGGATTGGTTTTGATATTGAATCGCATTGCGATAGTTTCTTTGTTTTTGAGTTTTGTAGATATCGTATATATTGTATATTTTCACTTGTTATACTGATATTTGTAGATTAACGTTTGTTTAAGTGTTTGGTTAGGGCACGTGCTTTTGGTTTGCGCGGTGAGGCATCACTATGGCATGAAAGAAGGAAGTTACTAGCTAAGCACAGTAAAAGCGTCGAGCTTACGACGTAAAACAAGCATGTTTTATTATTTTTTGTGTCGTTATTACTTTTTCATTCTATTTTAGGTAGTGTGGTGAATTTTCATTAAACAAGTTGTACTCGGATTTTTCACCCAGTCTTTTAGTTTGTTTATATTAATAGTTTGTGTATTTGCCTTTGAGGTCGTTTTTAGTATCTTCGGAAAATTTAAGGTGTTTGTCCATTTTTGATCGTCTCAACTTCCAAATGCGTGGTAATGATAGTGTTTCATGTTTGGTACGCGTCCAAGGTACGTGTTTATCGCTTTCTATACTTTAGCATATTCATGATGCTTAGGAATTTTACAAACTTCTATGCCATTCATTCTTTCGTATACTTGTTCGTATGTGAATCACTTAGTTCCCACCCTTTTTGTGAGGTAGCTTTCCATTGTTCATATATGCGCGGAGTACCAACATTCTTGTTCTAATTGGATTTTATTATTCTTAATCTTTTGTTTGTGTTGATTATATGAAAGCATGAAAAGGATCAAGGCATTTGTTTCATTTTGAGCACAACTACCTAGCCAAATAGTCATTCACCTTGTGAGCATGTGATCATTCGTAACCCCTTTGAGCTTTTTGATCCATGTTTACTTTGAAATTAATGCTTGTCTATGAGTATTTAGTTCACTTATTTTTTAATGGATTTTGTTTTTTCTTGAACCCTCAACTTTGTGTTGTTGTATGAATTTTTGCCTTGCCTTAGAAAGTAGGGAGTATTCACATGATGATGTGGTTGAATTCAATTTGGGGAGAGAATGATTATTTACTCATTGTTTGGTTTCTATGAGGATGAAAAAGAAAAGAAAAAAAAGAGAAAAATATGAGAAAGAAAAGAAAAAAAATGTGAAAAAGAAAGAAAACGAAAATCCTTGAGAAAGGAAACAAAAAGAATTCAAATAATTGTGCTAAATAAGTATTGTGTGTTATGTATCACTTGGGATTTTGGAAGAAGTTGATTGGAATTTTGTGTTTGAGCTTTTGTGAGTTGATCACTCCCTTAGGTTTAGGCAAATTTTTGTTTCAATTACCTTTAGAAATTTCCCCTTGTTTGTTTACCCGACCACGCTACAACCTTGAAAAGTCCTTGTGGTTCTTGCCTTTCTATGTTCAATATGATTTTCGGATGGTTTCATAATTTAGTCTATTGTTTGCATGATTGTTGTGTGAGTGATAAGTCCCCCATTTTGTGTTTTTCATCTACCGATGATTATTTTTGCTAGGTGTGATTCACGTTTGAACTTGTGTTGTTTTAGGATGTTTGGCATGATTTTTGTATTTTGCATTTGTTTCGTGACTATGTTGTCGTCGTAGTTTAGTGGTAAGCATTTACTTTGTGTGTACCGTTTTTCATTTGAACCATACAATTGTTTCCGTTTTTCAAAACTTGTTGATTTGTGATTCTTTGGTTGTCACTCTGTTTCTTTGAGTTGTTTGATTTTTGTTTGAGGACAAACAATTATGTATGTTGGGGAGAGTTTGATAAGTACAAATTGTAGCTATTTTTGTATATAAGTTTTGTTGCACTTATCGATACTTTTTGTTACAAACATTCGAATAAACCCCGCTTTGTTTGTAAATACGTTTACTTTACATTTTAGTGTTTATATTGCGTGTAGTGTAAATATCATTGAGTTTAATTGATTTCCATTTAATTTTACAGGTATTCAATCAAGGATATCTTGCCATTGTTGTATAGAGCACTGAATAAGCTTTCCAGAGCTTCGAACCGGGCGAAAAACAGAATTACGGTTCAACAGTTACGAATAAAACAGTGCAGGATTTTTGCTGTCTATTGTCAGGCGGTGCATTTTGAGCGCCAGGTGGAAGAGAATTGAAATAAGAATTCCAGTAGCTTTCTAGGAATTTTGGCTGGCGCCGGACGGTACTTCTAGCGCCGGGCGGTACTAGATATTTGTTGCCAGGCTGGTCTTTTGTACAGCTAGTGTGAGTGTAATTAAAGCTAGCGCTGGGCCGTGCCATTCTAGCCTCGGGCGGTGGCGTCGTGACAGCTTTTTGTATATAACTTATTTTTAGTTCATTTGTTAGGTTATGATGTTTGGGGAGTGATTTTTGGTCTCCCAAACCTCATCAACCTCGTTCTTTGAAGAGAGAACTTAATAACAACACCTGGGTTTTGCATCTTGAAGAATCGGATTTGGATCTTCATCAATCAGGTTGACAACCGGGGGGTTTTGGTTAATCTCTCTTTCTGTAATTTCTGTTTTGTTGGGTGTTTGTATATTTACTTTGAACATATGTATTTTTGTTGATCATAATATTGTACAAAATCTGCTTTACAAATCATTATCGATGTCTTCCTTGATCTTTTTGCATTTATGTTTGGATTTGTGTTGTGTTAGAGATAAACATCATGAATCTTGATTTGGGATGGATATCTATTGTCTAGATGCTAGAGATAGATTTAGAGAATAATCTTTATGGTGTCGGAACTAATGCCTTCCATGTTTCGAGGCTTCATGCGCGAGATTGACGACGAGAGTAATACGGTTGCTCCCTCAGCTTAGTGTGCCAGAGATGGACACTTTTGTGAATGATACTGGATGATTTTGCCGAGTATTATAGTACAGTGAAAATGATCGACAAATTTATGTTTGTGATGAGTGGATTATATGTATGCCGGATAAGTTTCTTCTCTCTGAAGAATGATTTCTTTTTATTTTAATGTTTACTTTTCCGCATTTACTTTAAACCAATTTAATGCAAACTCATAGACGCGAGAGACTGTCGAATGACATTCTTTCCCTCAAACCGATCTCTGTGGACACGACATAAATCCCGGAGGGAATTCTTCCGAAAATAAATATTTTTGCTTGCCGCTTTACCGCTCCAACAAAATGGCGTCGTTGCCTGGGATTGGTTTTGATATTGAATCGCATTGCGATAGTTTCTTTGTTTTTGAGTTTTGTAGATATCGTATATATTGTATATTTTCACTTGTTATACTGATATTTGTAGATTAACGTTTGTTTAAGTGTTTGGTTAGGGCACGTGCTTTTGGTTTGCGCGGTGAGGCATCACTATGGCATGAAAGAAGGAAGTTACTAGCTAAGCACAGTAAAAGCGTCGAGCTTACGACGTAAAACAAGCATGTTTTATTATTTTTTGTGTCGTTATTACTTTTTCATTCTATTTTAGGTAGTGTGGTGAATTTTCATTAAACAAGTTGTACTCGGATTTTTCACCCAGTCTTTTAGTTTGTTTATATTAATAGTTTGTGTATTTGCCTTTGAGGTCGTTTTTAGTATCTTCGGAAAATTTAAGGTGTTTGTCCATTTTTGATCGTCTCAACTTCCAAATGCGTGGTAATGATAGTGTTTCATGTTTGGTACGCGTCCAAGGTACGTGTTTATCGCTTTCTATACTTTAGCATATTCATGATGCTTAGGAATTTTACAAACTTCTATGCCATTCATTCTTTCGTATACTTGTTCGTATGTGAATCACTTAGTTCCCACCCTTTTTGTGAGGTAGCTTTCCATTGTTCATATATGCGCGGAGTACCAACATTCTTGTTCTAATTGGATTTTATTATTCTTAATCTTTTGTTTGTGTTGATTATATGAAAGCATGAAAAGGATCAAGGCATTTGTTTCATTTTGAGCACAACTACCTAGCCAAATAGTCATTCACCTTGTGAGCATGTGATCATTCGTAACCCCTTTGAGCTTTTTGATCCATGTTTACTTTGAAATTAATGCTTGTCTATGAGTATTTAGTTCACTTATTTTTTAATGGATTTTGTTTTTTCTTGAACCCTCAACTTTGTGTTGTTGTATGAATTTTTGCCTTGCCTTAGAAAGTAGGGAGTATTCACATGATGATGTGGTTGAATTCAATTTGGGGAGAGAATGATTATTTACTCATTGTTTGGTTTCTATGAGGATGAAAAAGAAAAGAAAAAAAAGAGAAAAATATGAGAAAGAAAAGAAAAAAAATGTGAAAAAGAAAGAAAACGAAAATCCTTGAGAAAGGAAACAAAAAGAATTCAAATAATTGTGCTAAATAAGTATTGTGTGTTATGTATCACTTGGGATTTTGGAAGAAGTTGATTGGAATTTTGTGTTTGAGCTTTTGTGAGTTGATCACTCCCTTAGGTTTAGGCAAATTTTTGTTTCAATTACCTTTAGAAATTTCCCCTTGTTTGTTTACCCGACCACGCTACAACCTTGAAAAGTCCTTGTGGTTCTTGCCTTTCTATGTTCAATATGATTTTCGGATGGTTTCATAATTTAGTCTATTGTTTGCATGATTGTTGTGTGAGTGATAAGTCCCCCATTTTGTGTTTTTCATCTACCGATGATTATTTTTGCTAGGTGTGATTCACGTTTGAACTTGTGTTGTTTTAGGATGTTTGGCATGATTTTTGTATTTTGCATTTGTTTCGTGACTATGTTGTCGTCGTAGTTTAGTGGTAAGCATTTACTTTGTGTGTACCGTTTTTCATTTGAACCATACAATTGTTTCCGTTTTTCAAAACTTGTTGATTTGTGATTCTTTGGTTGTCACTCTGTTTCTTTGAGTTGTTTGATTTTTGTTTGAGGACAAACAATTATGTATGTTGGGGAGAGTTTGATAAGTACAAATTGTAGCTATTTTTGTATATAAGTTTTGTTGCACTTATCGATACTTTTTGTTACAAACATTCGAATAAACCCCGCTTTGTTTGTAAATACGTTTACTTTACATTTTAGTGTTTATATTGCGTGTAGTGTAAATATCATTGAGTTTAATTGATTTCCATTTAATTTTACAGGTATTCAATCAAGGATATCTTGCCATTGTTGTATAGAGCACTGAATAAGCTTTCCAGAGCTTCGAACCGGGCAAAAAACAGAATTACGGTTCAAAAGTTACGAATAAAACAGTGCAGGATTTTTGCCGTCAATTGTCAGGTGGTGCATTTTGAGCGCCAGGTGGAAGAGAATTGAAATAACAATTCCAGTAGCTTTCTAGGAATTTTGGCTAGCGCCGGACGGTACTTCTAGCATCGGGCGGTACTAGATATTTGTTGCCAGGCTGGTCTTTTGTACAGCTAGTGTGAGTGTAATTAAAGCTAGCGCCGGGCCGTGCCATTCTAGCGCCTGGCGGTGGTGTCGTGACAGCTTTTTGTATATAACTTATTTTTAGTTCATTTGTTAGGTTATGATGTTTGGGGAGTGATTTTTGGTCTCCCAACTTCATCAACCTCATTCTTTGAAGAGAGAACTTAATAACAACACATGGGTTTTGCATCTTGAAGAATCGGATTGGGATCTTCATCAATCAGGTTGACAACCGAGAGGTTTTGGTTAATCTCTCTTTCTCTTTTTCTGTAATTTCTGTTTTTTTGGGTGTTTGTATATTTACTTTGAACATATGTATTTTTGTTGATCATAATATTGTACAAAATCTACTTTACAAATCATTATCGATGTCTTCCTTGATCTTTTTGCATTTATGTTTGGATTTGTGTTGTGTTAGAGATAAAAATCATGAATCTTGATTTGGGATGGATATCTATTGTCTAGATGATAGAGATAGATTTAGAGAATAATCTTTATGGTGTCGGAACTAATGCCTTCCATGTTTCGAGGCTTCATGCGCGAGATTGACGACGAGAGTAATACGGTTGCTCCCTCAGCTTAGTGTGCCAGAGATGGACACTTTTGTGAACGATACTGGATGATTTTGCCGAGTATTGTAGTACAGTGAAAATGATCGACAAATTTATGTTTGTGATGAGTGGATTATATGTATGCCGGATAAGTTTCTTCTCTCTGAAGAATGATTTCTTTTTATTTTAATGTTTACTTTTCTGCATTTACTTTAAACCAATTTAATCCAAACTCATAGACGCGAGAGACTGTCGAACGACATTCTTTGCCTCAAACCGATCTCTGTGGACACGACATAAATCCCGAAGGGAATTCTTCCGAAAATAAATATTTTTGCTTACCGCTTTACCGCTCCAACAAAATAGCATCGTTGCCTGGGATTGGTTTTGATATTGAATCGCATTGCGATAGTTTCTTTGTTTTTGAGTTTTGTAGATATCGTATATATTGTATATTTTCACTTGTTATACTGATATTTGTAGATTAACGTTTGTTTAAGTGTTTGGTTAGGGCACGTGCTTTTGGTTTGCGAGGTGAGGCATCACTATGGCATGAAAGATGGAAGTTACTAGCTAAGCACAGTAAAGGCGTCGAGCTTACGACGTAAAACAAGCATGTTTTCTTATTTTTTGTGTCGTTATTACTTTTTCATTCTATTTTAGGTAGTGTGGTGAATTTTCATTAAACAAGTTGTACTCGGATTTTTCACCCAGTCTTTTAGTTTGTTTATATTAATAGTTTGTGTATTTGCCTTTGAGGTCGTTTTTAGTATCTTGGGAAAATTTAAGGTGTTTGTCCATTTTTGATCGTTTCAACTTGCAAATGCGTGGTAATGATAGTGTTTCATGTTTGGTACGCATCCAAGGTACGTGTTTATCGCTTTCTATACTTTAGCATATTCATGATGCTTAGGAATTTTACAAACTTCTATGCCATTCATTCTTTCGTATACCTGTTCGTATATGAATCACTTAGTTCCCACCCTTTTTGTGAGGTAGCTTTCCATTGTTCATATATGCGCGGAGTACCAACATTCTTGTTCTAATTGGATTTTATTATTCTTAATCTTTTGTTTGTGTTGATTATATGAAAGCATGAAAAGGATCAAGGCATTTGTTTCATTTTGAGCACAACTACCTAGCCAAATAGTCATTCACCTTGTGAGCATGTGATCATTCGTAACCCCTTTGAGCTTTTTGATCCATGTTTACTTTGAAATTAATGCTTGTCTATGAGTATTTAGTTCACTTATTTTTTAATGGATTTTGTTTTTTCTTGAACCCTCAACTTTGTGTTGTTGTATGAATTTTTGCCTTGCCTTAGAAAGTAGGGAGTATTCACATGATGATGTGGTTGAATTCAATTTGGGGAGAGAATGATTATTTACTCATTGTTTGGTTTCTATGAGGATGAAAAAGAAAAGAAAAAAAAGAGAAAAATATGAGAAAGAAAAGAAAAAAAATGTGAAAAAGAAAGAAAACGAAAATCCTTGAGAAAGGAAACAAAAAGAATTCAAATAATTGTGCTAAATAAGTATTGTGTGTTATGTATCACTTGGGATTTTGGAAGAAGTTGATTGGAATTTTGTGTTTGAGCTTTTGTGAGTTGATCACTCCCTTAGGTTTAGGCAAATTTTTGTTTCAATTACCTTTAAAAATTTCCCCTTGTTTGTTTACCCGACCACGCTACAACCTTGAAAAGTCCTTGTGGTTCTTGCCTTTCTATGTTCAATATGATTTTCGGATGGTTTCATAATTTAGTCTATTGTTTGCATGATTGTTGTGTGAGTGATAAGTCCCCCATTTTGTGTTTTTCATCTACCGATGATTATTTTTGCTAGGTGTGATTCACGTTTGAACTTGTGTTGTTTTAGGATGTTTGGCATGATTTTTGTATTTTGCATTTGCTTCGTGACTATGTTGTCGTCGTAGTTTAGTGGTAAGCATTTACTTTGTGTGTACCGTTTTTCATTTGAACCATACAATTGTTTCCGTTTTTCAAAACCTGTTGATTTGTGATTCTTTGGTTGTCACTCTGTTTCTTTGAGTTGTTTGATTTTTGTTTGAGGACAAACAATTATGTATGTTGGGGAGAGTTTGATAAGTACAAATTGTAGCTATTTTTGTATATAAGTTTTGTTGCACTTATCGATACTTTTTGTTACAAACATTCGAATAAACCCCGCTTTGTTTGTAAATACGTTTACTTTACATTTTAGTGTTTATATTGCGTGTAGTGTAAATATCATTGAGTTTAATTGATTTCCATTTAATTTTACAGGTATTCAATCAAGGATATCTTGCCATTGTTGTATAGAGCACTGAATAAGCTTTCCAGAGCTTCGAACCGGGCAAAAAACGGAATTACGGTTCAACAGTTACGAATAAAACAGTGCAGGATTTTTGCTGTCTATTGTCAGGCGGTGCATTTTGAGCGCCAGGTGGAAGAGAATTGAAATAAGAATTCCAGTAGCTTTCTAGGAATTTTGGCTAGCGCCGGACGGTACTTCTAGCGCCGGGCGGTACTAGATATTTGTTGCCAGGCTGGTCTTTTGTACAGCTAGTGTGAGTGTAATTAAAGCTAGCGCTGGGCCGTGCCATTCTAGCGTCGGGCGGTGGCGTCGTGACAGCTTTTTGTATATAACTTATTTTTAGTTCATTTGTTAGGTTATGATGTTTGGGGAGTGATTTTTGGTCTCCCAACTTCATCATCCTCATTCTTTGAAGAGAGAACTTAATAACAACACCTGGGTTTTGCATCTTGAAGAATCGGATTTGGATCTTCATCAATCAGGTTGACAACCGGGGGGTTTTGGTTAATCTCTCTTTCTCTCTTTCTGTAATTTCTGTTTTGTTGGGTGTTTGTATATTTACTTTGAACATATGTATTTTTGTTGATCATAATATTGTACAAAATCTGCTTTACAAATCATTATCGATGTCTTCCTTGATCTTTTTGCATTTATGTTTGGATTTGTGTTGTGTTAGAGATAAACATCATGAATCTTGATTTGGGATGGATATCTATTGTCTAGATGCTAGAGATAGATTTAGAGAATAATCTTTATGGTGTCGGAACTAATGACTTCCATGTTTCGAGGCTTCATGCGCGAGATTGACGACGAGAGTAATATGGTTGCTCCCTCAGCTTAGTGTGCCAGAGATGGACACTTTTGTGAACGATACTGGATGATTTTGCCGAGTATTATAGTACAGTGAAAATGATCGACAAATTTATGTTTGTGATGAGTGGATTATATGTATGCCGGATAAGTTTCTTCTCTCTGAAGAATGATTTCTTTTTATTTTAATGTTTACTTTTCCGCATTTACTTTAAACCAATTTAATGCAAACTCATAGACGCGAGAGACTGTCGAACGACATTCTTTCCCTCAAACCGATCTCTGTGGACACGACATAAATCCCGGAGGGAATTCTTCCGAAAATAAATATTTTTGCTTGCCGCTTTACCGCTCCAACAAAATGGCGTCGTTGCCTGGGATTGGTTTTGATATTGAATCGCATTGCGATAGTTTCTTTGTTTTTGAGTTTTGTAGATATCTTATATATTGTATATTTTCACTTGTTATACTGATATTTGTAGATTAACGTTTGTTTAAGTGTTTGGTTAGGGCACGTGCTTTTGGTTTGCGCGGTGAGGCATCACTATGGCATGAAAGAAGGAAGTTACTAGCTAAGCACAGTAAAGGCGTCGAGCTTACGACGTAAAACAAGCATGTTTTATTATTTTTTGTGTCGTTATTACTTTTTCATTCTATTTTAGGTAGTGTGGTGAATTTTCATTAAACAAGTTGTACTCGGATTTTTCACCCAGTCTTTTAGTTTGTTTATATTAATAGTTTGTGTATTTGCCTTTGAGGTCGTTTTTAGTATCTTGGGAAAATTTAAGGTGTTTGTCCATTTTTGATCGTCTCAACTTCCAAATGCGTGGTAATGATAGTGTTTCATGTTTGGTACGCGTCCAAGGTATGTGTTTATCGCTTTCTATACTTTAGCATATTCATGATGCTTAGGAATTTTACAAACTTCTATGCCATTCATTCTTTCGTATACTTGTTCGTATGTGAATCACTTAGTTCCCACCCTTTTTGTGAGGTAGCTTTCCATTGTTCATATATACGCGGAGTACCAACATTCTTGTTCTAATTGGATTTTATTATTCTTAATCTTTTGTTTGTGTTGATTATATGAAAGCATGAAAAGGATCAAGGCATTTGTTTCATTTTGAGCACAACTACCTAGCCAAATAGTCATTCACCTTGTGAGCATGTGATCATTCGTAACCCCTTTGAGCTTTTTGATCCATGTTTACTTTGAAATTAATGCTTGTCTATGAGTATTTAGTTCACTTATTTTTTAATGGATTTTGTTTTTTCTTGAACCCTCAACTTTGTGTTGTTGTATGAATTTTTGCCTTGCCTTAGAAAGTAGGGAGTATTCACATGATGATGTGGTTGAATTCAATTTGGGGAGAGAATGATTATTTACTCATTGTTTGGTTTCTATGAGGATGAAAAAGAAAAGAAAAAAAAGAGAAAAATATGAGAAAGAAAAGAAAAAAAATGTGAAAAAGAAAGAAAACGAAAATCCTTGAGAAAGGAAACAAAAAGAATTCAAATAATTGTGCTAAATAAGTATTGTGTGTTATGTATCACTTGGGATTTTGGAAGAAGTTGATTGGAATTTTGTGTTTGAGCTTTTGTGAGTTGATCACTCCCTTAGGTTTACGCAAATTTTTGTTTCAATTACCTTTAGAAATTTCCCCTTGTTTGTTTACCCGACCACGCTACAACCTTGAAAAGTCCTTGTGGTTCTTGCCTTTCTATGTTCAATATGATTTTCGGATGGTTTCATAATTTAGTCTATTGTTTGCATGATTGTTGTGTGAGTGATAAGTCCCCCATTTTGTGTTTTTCATCTACCGATGATTATTTTTGCTAGGTGTGATTCACGTTTGAACTTGTGTTGTTTTAGGATGTTTGGCATGATTTTTGTATTTTGCATTTGTTTCGTGACTATGTTGTCATCGTAGTTTAGTGGTAAGCATTTACTTTGTGTGTACCGTTTTTCATTTGAACCATACAATTGTTTCCGTTTTTCAAAACCTGTTGATTTGTGATTCTTTGGTTGTCACTTTGTTTCTTTGAGTTGTTTGATTTTTGTTTGAGGACAAACAATTATGTATGTTGGGGAGAGTTTGATAAGTACAAATTGTAGCTATTTTTGTATATAAGTTTTGTTGCACTTATCGATACTTTTTGTTACAAACATTCGAATAAACCCCGCTTTGTTTGTAAATACGTTTACTTTACATTTTAGTGTTTATATTGCGTGTAGTGTAAATATCATTGAGTTTAATTGATTTCCATTTAATTTTACAGGTATTCAATCAAGGATATCTTGCCATTGTTGTATAGAGCACTGAATAAGCTTTCCAGAGCTTCGAACCGGGCGCAAAACGGAATTACGGTTCAACAGTTACGAATAAAACAGTGCAGGATTTTTGCTGTCTATTGTCAGGCGGTGCATTTTGAGCGCCAGGTGGAAGAGAATTGAAATAAGAATTCCAGTAGCTTTCTAGGAATTTTGGCTAGCGCCGGACGGTACTTCTAGCGCCGGGCGGTACTAGATATTTGTTGCCAGGCTGGTCTTTTGTACAGCTAGTGTGAGTGTAATTAAAGCTAGCGCTGGGCCGTGCCATTCTAGCGTCGGGCGGTGGCGTCGTGACAGCTTTTTGTATATAACTTATTTTTAGTTCAATTGTTAGGTTATGATGTTTGGGGAGTGATTTTTGGTCTCCCAACTTCATCATCCTCATTCTTTGAAGAGAGAACTTAATAAAAACACCTGGGTTTTGCATCTTGAAGAATCGGATTTGGATCTTCATCAATCAGGTTGACAACCGGGGGGTTTTGGTTAATCTCTCTTTCTCTCTTTCTGTAATTTCTGTTTTGTTGGGTGTTTGTATATTTACTTTGAACATATGTATTTTTGTTGATCATAATATTGTACAAAATCTGCTTTACAAATCATTATCGATGTCTTCCTTGATCTTTTTGCATTTATGTTTGGATTTGTGTTGTGTTAGAGATAAACATCATGAATCTTGATTTGGGATGGATATCTATTGTCTAGATGCTAGAGATAGATTTAGAGAATAATCTTTATGGTGTCGGAACTAATGCCTTCCATGTTTCGAGGCTTCATGCGCGAGATTGACGACGAGAGTAATACGGTTGCTCCCTCAGCTTAGTGTGCCAGAGATGGACACTTTTGTGAACGATACTGGATGATTTTGCCGAGTATTATAGTACAGTGAAAATGATCGACAAATTTATGTTTGTGATGAGTGGATTATATGTATGCCGGATAAGTTTCTTCTCTCTGAAGAATGATTTCTTTTTATTTTAATGTTTACTTTTCCGCATTTACTTTAAACCAATTTAATGCAAACTCATAGACGCGAGAGACTGTCGAACGACATTCTTTCCCTCAAACCGATCTCTGTGGACACGACATAAATCCCGGAGGGAATTCTTCCGAAAATAAATATTTTTGCTTGCCGCTTTACCGCTCCAACAAAATGGCGTCGTTGCCTGGGATTGGTTTTGATATTGAATCGCATTGCGATAGTTTCTTTGTTTTTGAGTTTTGTAGATATCTTATATATTGTATATTTTCACTTGTTATACTGATATTTGTATTTTAACGTTTGTTTAAGTGTTTGGTTAGGGCACGTGCTTTTGGTTTGCGCGGTGAGGCATCACTATGGCATGAAAGAAGGAAGTTACTAGCTAAGCACAGTAAAGGCGTCGAGCTTACGACGTAAAACAAGCATGTTTTATTATTTTTTGTGTCGTTATTACTTTTTCATTCTATTTTAGGTAGTGTGGTGAATTTTCATTAAACAAGTTGTACTCGGATTTTTCACCCAGTCTTTTAGTTTGTTTATATTAATAGTTTGTGTATTTGCCTTTGAGGTCGTTTTTAGTATCTTGGGAAAATTTAAGGTGTTTGTCCATTTTTGATCGTCTCAACTTCCAAATGCGTGGTAATGATAGTGTTTCATGTTTGGTACGCGTCCAAGGTATGTGTTTATCGCTTTCTATACTTTAGCATATTCATGATGCTTAGGAATTTTACAAACTTCTATGCCATTCATTCTTTCGTATACTTGTTCGTATGTGAATCACTTAGTTCCCACCCTTTTTGTGAGGTAGCTTTCCATTGTTCATATATGCGCGGAGTACCAACATTCTTGTTCTAATTGGATTTTATTATTCTTAATCTTTTGTTTGTGTTGATTATATGAAAGCATGAAAAGGATCAAGGCATTTGTTTCATTTTGAGCACAACTACCTAGCCAAATAGTCATTCACCTTGTGAGCATGTGATCATTCGTAACCCCTTTGAGCTTTTTGATCCATGTTTACTTTGAAATTAATGCTTGTCTATGAGAATTTAGTTCACTTATTTTTTAATGGATTTTGTTTTTTCTTGAACCCTCAACTTTGTGTTGTTGTATGAATTTTTGCCTTGCCTTAGAAAGTAGGGAGTATTCACATGATGATGTGGTTGAATTCAATTTGGGGAGAGAATGATTATTTACTCATTGTTTGGTTTCTATGAGGATGAAAAAGAAAAGAAAAAAAAGAGAAAAATATGAGAAAGAAAAGAAAAAAAATGTGAAAAAGAAAGAAAACGAAAATCCTTGAGAAAGGAAACAAAAAGAATTCAAATAATTGTGCTAAATAAGTATTGTGTGTTATGTATCACTTGGGATTTTGGAAGAAGTTGATTGGAATTTTGTGTTTGAGCTTTTGTGAGTTGATCACTCCCTTAGGTTTACGCAAATTTTTGTTTCAATTACCTTTAGAAATTTCCCCTTGTTTGTTTACCCGACCACGCTACAACCTTGAAAAGTCCTTGTGGTTCTTGCCTTTCTATGTTCAATATGATTTTCGGATGGTTTCATAATTTAGTCTATTGTTTGCATGATTGTTGTGTGAGTGATAAGTCCCCCATTTTGTGTTTTTCATCTACCGATGATTATTTTTGCTAGGTGTGATTCACGTTTGAACTTGTGTTGTTTTAGGATGTTTGGCATGATTTTTGTATTTTGCATTTGTTTCGTGACTATGTTGTCATCGTAGTTTAGTGGTAAGCATTTACTTTGTGTGTACCGTTTTTCATTTGAACCATACAATTGTTTCCGTTTTTCAAAACCTGTTGATTTGTGATTCTTTGGTTGTCACTTTGTTTCTTTGAGTTGTTTGATTTTTGTTTGAGGACAAACAATTATGTATGTTGGGGAGAGTTTGATAAGTACAAATTGTAGCTATTTTTGTATATAAGTTTTGTTGCACTTATCGATACTTTTTGTTACAAACATTCGAATAAACCCCGCTTTGTTTGTAAATACGTTTACTTTACATTTTAGTGTTTATATTGCGTGTAGTGTAAATATCATTGAGTTTAATTGATTTCCATTTAATTTTACAGGTATTCAATCAAGGATATCTTGCCATTGTTGTATAGAGCACTGAATAAGCTTTCCAGAGCTTCGAACCGGGCGCAAAACGGAATTACGGTTCAACAGTTACGAATAAAACAGTGCAGGATTTTTGCTGTCTATTGTCAGGCGGTGCATTTTGAGCGCCAGGTGGAAGAGAATTGAAATAAGAATTCCAGTAGCTTTCTAGGAATTTTGGCTAGCGCCGGACGGTACTTCTAGCGCCGGGCGGTACTAGATATTTGTTGCCAGGCTGGTCTTTTGTACAGCTAGTGTGAGTGTAATTAAAGCTAGCGCTGGGCCGTGCCATTCTAGCGTCGGGCGGTGGCGTCGTGACAGCTTTTTGTATATAACTTATTTTTAGTTCAATTGTTAGGTTATGATGTTTGGGGAGTGATTTTTGGTCTCCCAACTTCATCATCCTCATTCTTTGAAGAGAGAACTTAATAAAAACACCTGGGTTTTGCATCTTGAAGAATCGGATTTGGATCTTCATCAATCAGGTTGACAACCGGGGGGTTTTGGTTAATCTCTCTTTCTCTCTTTCTGTAATTTCTGTTTTGTTGGGTGTTTGTATATTTACTTTGAACATATGTATTTTTGTTGATCATAATATTGTACAAAATCTGCTTTACAAATCATTATCGATGTCTTCCTTGATCTTTTTGCATTTATGTTTGGATTTGTGTTGTGTTAGAGATAAACATCATGAATCTTGATTTGGGATGGATATCTATTGTCTAGATGCTAGAGATAGATTTAGAGAATAATCTTTATGGTGTCGGAACTAATGCCTTCCATGTTTCGAGGCTTCATGCGCGAGATTGACGACGAGAGTAATACGGTTGCTCCCTCAGCTTAGTGTGCCAGAGATGGACACTTTTGTGAACGATACTGGATGATTTTGCCGAGTATTATAGTACAGTGAAAATGATCGACAAATTTATGTTTGTGATGAGTGGATTATATGTATGCCGGATAAGTTTCTTCTCTCTGAAGAATGATTTCTTTTTATTTTAATGTTTACTTTTCCGCATTTACTTTAAACCAATTTAATGCAAACTCATAGACGCGAGAGACTGTCGAACGACATTCTTTCCCTCAAACCGATCTCTGTGGACACGACATAAATCCCGGAGGGAATTCTTCCGAAAATAAATATTTTTGCTTGCCGCTTTACCGCTCCAACAAAATGGCGTCGTTGCCTGGGATTGGTTTTGATATTGAATCGCATTGCGATAGTTTCTTTGTTTTTGAGTTTTGTAGATATCTTATATATTGTATATTTTCACTTGTTATACTGATATTTGTATTTTAACGTTTGTTTAAGTGTTTGGTTAGGGCACGTGCTTTTGGTTTGCGCGGTGAGGCATCACTATGGCATGAAAGAAGGAAGTTACTAGCTAAGCACAGTAAAGGCGTCGAGCTTACGACGTAAAACAAGCATGTTTTATTATTTTTTGTGTCGTTATTACTTTTTCATTCTATTTTAGGTAGTGTGGTGAATTTTCATTAAACAAGTTGTACTCGGATTTTTCACCCAGTCTTTTAGTTTGTTTATATTAATAGTTTGTGTATTTGCCTTTGAGGTCGTTTTTAGTATCTTGGGAAAATTTAAGGTGTTTGTCCATTTTTGATCGTCTCAACTTCCAAATGCGTGGTAATGATAGTGTTTCATGTTTGGTACGCGTCCAAGGTATGTGTTTATCGCTTTCTATACTTTAGCATATTCATGATGCTTAGGAATTTTACAAACTTCTATGCCATTCATTCTTTCGTATACTTGTTCGTATGTGAATCACTTAGTTCCCACCCTTTTTGTGAGGTAGCTTTCCATTGTTCATATATGCGCGGAGTACCAACATTCTTGTTCTAATTGGATTTTATTATTCTTAATCTTTTGTTTGTGTTGATTATATGAAAGCATGAAAAGGATCAAGGCATTTGTTTCATTTTGAGCACAACTACCTAGCCAAATAGTCATTCACCTTGTGAGCATGTGATCATTCGTAACCCCTTTGAGCTTTTTGATCCATGTTTACTTTGAAATTAATGCTTGTCTATGAGAATTTAGTTCACTTATTTTTTAATGGATTTTGTTTTTTCTTGAACCCTCAACTTTGTGTTGTTGTATGAATTTTTGCCTTGCCTTAGAAAGTAGGGAGTATTCACATGATGATGTGGTTGAATTCAATTTGGGGAGAGAATGATTATTTACTCATTGTTTGGTTTCTATGAGGATGAAAAAGAAAAGAAAAAAAAGAGAAAAATATGAGAAAGAAAAGAAAAAAAATGTGAAAAAGAAAGAAAACGAAAATCCTTGAGAAAGGAAACAAAAAGAATTCAAATAATTGTGCTAAATAAGTATTGTGTGTTATGTATCACTTGGGATTTTGGAAGAAGTTGATTGGAATTTTGTGTTTGAGCTTTTGTGAGTTGATCACTCCCTTAGGTTTAGGCAAATTTTTGAATCAGTTACCTTTAGAAATTTCCCCTTGTTTGTTTACCCGACCACGCTACAACCTTGAAAAGTCCTTGTGGTTCTTGCCTTTCTATGTTCAATATGATTTTCGGATGGTTTCATAATTTAGTCTATTGTTTGCATGATTGTTGTGTGAGTGATAAGTCCCCCATTTTGTGTTTTTCATCTACCGATGATTATTTTTGCTAGGTGTGATTCACGTTTGAACTTGTGTTGTTTTAGGATGTTTGGCATGATTTTTGTATTTTGCATTTGTTTCGTGACTATGTTGTCGTCGTAGTTTAGTGGTAAGCATTTACTTTGTGTGTACCGTTTTTCATTTGAACCATACAATTGTTTCCGTTTTTCAAAACCTGTTGATTTGTGATTCTTTGGTTGTCACTCTGTTTCTTTGAGTTGTTTGATTTTTGTTTGAGGACAAACAATTATGTATGTTGGGGAGAGTTTGATAAGTACAAATTGTAGCTATTTTTGTATATAAGTTTTTTGTTGCACTTATCGATACTTTTTGTTACAAACATTCGAATAAACCCCGCTTTGTTTGTAAATACGTTTACTTTACATTTTAGTGTTTATATTGCGTGTAGTGTAAATATCATTGAGTTTAATTGATTTCCATTTAATTTTACAGGTATTCAATCAAGGATATCTTGCCATTGTTGTATAGAGCACTGAATAAGCTTTCCAGAGCTTCGAACCGGGCGAAAAACGGAATTACGGTTCAACAATTACGAATAAAACAGTGCAGGATTTTTGCTGTCTATTGTCAGGCGGTGCATTTTGAGCGCCAGGTGGAAGAGAATTGAAATAAGAATTCCAGTAGCTTTCTAGGAATTTTGGCTAGCGCCGGACGGTACTTCTAGCGCCGGGCGGTACTAGATATTTGTTGCCAGGCTGGTCTTTTGTACAGCTAGTGTGAGTGTAATTAAAGCTAGCGCTGGGCCGTGCCATTCTAGCGTCGGGCGGTGGCGTCGTGACAGCTTTTTGTATATAACTTATTTTTAGTTCATTTGTTAGGTTATGATGTTTGGGGAGTGATTTTTGGTCTCCCAACTTCATCATCCTCATTCTTTGAAGAGAGAACTTAATAACAACACCTGGGTTTTGCATCTTGAAGAATCGGATTTGGATCTTCATCAATCAGGTTGACAACCGGGGGGTTTTGGTTAATCTCTCTTTCTCTCTTTCTGTAATTTCTGTTTTGTTGGGTGTTTGTATATTTACTTTGAACATATGTATTTTTGTTGATCATAATATTGTACAAAATCTGCTTTACAAATCATTATCGATGTCTTCCTTGATCTTTTTGCATTTATGTTTGGATTTGTGTTGTGTTAGAGATAAACATCATGAATCTTGATTTGGGATGGATATCTATTGTCTAGATGCTAGAGATAGATTTAGAGAATAATCTTTATGGTGTCGGAACTAATGCCTTCCATGTTTCGAGGCTTCATGCGCGAGATTGACGACGAGAGTAATACGGTTGCTCCCTCAGCTTAGTGTGCCAGAGATGGACACTTTTGTGAACGATACTGGATGATTTTGCCGAGTATTATAGTACAGTGAAAATGATCAACAAATTTATGTTTGTGATGAGTGGATTATATGTATGCCGGATAAGTTTCTTCTCTCTGAAGAATGATTTCTTTTTATTTTAATGTTTACTTTTCCGCATTTACTTTAAACCAATTTAATGGAAACTCATAGACGCGAGAGACTGTCGAACGACATTCTTTCCCTCAAACCGATCTCTGTGGACACGACATAAATCCCGGAGGGAATTCTTCCGAAAATAAATATTTTTGCTTGCCGCTTTACCGCTCCAACAAAATGGCGTCGTTGCCTGGGATTGGTTTTGATATTGAATCGCATTGCGATAGTTTCTTTGTTTTTGAGTTTTGTAGATATCTTATATATTGTATATTTTCACTTGTTATACTGATATTTGTAGATTAACGTTTGTTTAAGTGTTTGGTTAGGGCACGTGCTTTTGGTTTGCGCGGTGAGGCATCACTATGGCATGAAAGAAGGAAGTTACTAGCTAAGCACAGTAAAGGCGTCGAGCTTACGACGTAAAACAAGCATGTTTTATTATTTTTTGTGTCGTTATTACTTTTTCATTCTATTTTAGGTAGTGTGGTGAATTTTCATTAAACAAGTTGTACTCGGATTTTTCACCCAGTCTTTTAGTTTGTTTATATTAATAGTTTGTGTATTTGCCTTTGAGGTCGTTTTTAGTATCTTGGGAAAATTTATGGTGTTTGTCCATTTTTGATCGTCTCAACTTGCAAATGCGTGGTAATGATAGTGTTTCATGTTTGGTACGCGTCCAAGGTATGAGTTTATCGCTTTCTATACTTTAGCATATTCATGATGCTTAGGAATTTTACAAACTTCTATGCCATTCATTCTTTCGTATACTTGTTCGTATGTGAATCACTTAGTTCCCACCCTTTTTGTGAGGTAGCTTTCCATTGTTCATATATGCGCGGAATACCAACATTCTTGTTCTAATTGGATTTTATTATTCTTAATCTTTTGTTTGTGTTGATTATATGAAAGCATGAAAAGGATCAAGGCATTTGTTTCATTTTGAGCACAACTACCTAGCCAAATAGTCATTCACCTTGTGAGCATGTGATCATTCGTAACCCCTTTGAGCTTTTTGATCCATGTTTACTTTGAAATTAATGCTTGTCTATGAGTATTTAGTTCACTTATTTTTTAATGGATTTTGTTTTTTCTTGAACCCTCAACTTTGTGTTGTTGTATGAATTTTTGCCTTGCCTTAGAAAGTAGGGAGTATTCACATGATGATGTGGTTGAATTCAATTTGGGGAGAGAATGATTATTTACTCATTGTTTGGTTTCTATGAGGATGAAAAAGAAAAGAAAAAAAAGAGAAAAATATGAGAAAGAAAAGAAAAAAAATGTGAAAAAGAAAGAAAACGAAAATCCTTGAGAAAGGAAACAAAAAGAATTCAAATAATTGTGCTAAATAAGTATTGTGTGTTATGTATCACTTGGGAATTTGGAAGAAGTTGATTGGAATTTTGTGTTTGAGCTTTTGTGAGTTGATCACTCCCTTAGGTTTAGGCAAATTTTTGTTTCAATTACCTTTAGAAATTTCCCCTTGTTTGTTTACCCGACCACGCTACAACCTTGAAAAGTCCTTGTGGTTCTTGCCTTTCTATGTTCAATATGATTTTCGGATGGTTTCATAATTTAGTCTATTGTTTGCATGATTGTTGTGTGAGTGATAAGTCCCCCATTTTGTGTTTTTCATCTACCGATGATTATTTTTGCTAGGTGTGATTCACGTTTGAACTTGTGTTGTTTTAGGATGTTTGGCATGATTTTTGTATTTTGCATTTGTTTCGTGACTATGTTGTCGTCGTAGTTTAGTGGTAAGCATTTACTTTGTGTGTACCGTTTTTCGTTTGAACCATACAATTGTTTCCATTTTTCAAAACCTGTTGATTTGTGATTCTTTGGTTGTCACTCTGTTTCTTTGAGTTGTTTGATTTTTGTTTGAGGAAAAACAATTATGTATGTTGGGGAGAGTTTGATAAGTACAAATTGTAGCTATTTTTGTATATAAGTTTTGTTGCACTTATCGATACTTTTTGTTACAAACATTCGAATAAACCTCGCTTTGTTTGTAAATACGTTTACTTTACATTTTAGTGATTATATTGCGTGTAGTGTAAATATCATTGAGTTTAATTGATTTCCATTTAATTTTACAGGTATTCAATCAAGGATATCTTGCCATTGTTGTATAGAGCACTGAATAAGCTTTCCAGAGCTTCGAACGGGGCGAAAAACGGAATTACGGTTCAACAGTTACGAATAAAATAGTGCAGGATTTTTGCTGTCTATTGTCAGGCGGTGCATTTTGAGCGCCAGGTGGAAGAGAATTGAAATAAGAATTCCAGTAGCTTTCTAGGAATTTTGGCTAGCGCCGGACGGTACTTCTAGCGCCGGGCGGTACTAGATATTTGTTGCCAGGCTGGTCTTTTTTATAACTAGCGTGAGTGTAATTAAAGCTAGCGCTAGGCCGTGCCATTCTAGCGTCGGGCGGTGGCGTCGTGACAGCTTTTTGTATATAACTTATTTTTAGTTCATTTGTTAGGTTATGATGTTTGGGGAGTGATTTTTGGTCTCCCAACTTCATCAACCTCATTCTTTGAAGAGAGAACTTAATAACAACACATGGGTTTTGCATCTTGAAGAATCGGATTTGGATCTTCATCAATCAGGTTGACAACCGGGAGGTTTTGGTTAATCTCTCTTTCTCTCTTTCTGTAATTTCTGTTTTGTTGGGTGTTTGTATATTTACTTTGAACATATGTATTTTTGTTGATCATAATATTGTACAAAATCTGCTTTACAAATCATTATCGATGTCTTCCTTGATCTTTTTGCATTTATGTTTGGATTTGTGTTGTGTTAGAGATAAACATCATGAATCTTGATTTGGGATGGATATCTATTGTCTAGATGCTAGAGATAGATTTAGAGAATAATCTTTATGGTGTCGGAACTAATGCCTTCCATGTTTCGAGGCTTCATGCGCGAGATTGACGACGAGAGTAATACGGTTGCTCCCTCAGCTTAGTGTGCCAGAGATGGACACTTTTGTGAACGATACTGGATGATTTTGCCGAGTATTGTAGTACAGTGAAAATGATCGACAAATTTATGTTTGTGATGAGTGGATTATATGTATGCCGGATAAGTTTCTTCTCTCTGAAGAATGATTTCTTTTTATTTTAATGTTTACTTTTCCGCATTTACTTTAAACCAATTTAATCCAAACTCATAGACGCGAGAGACTGTCGAACGACATTCTTTCCCTCAAACCGATCTCTGTGGACACGACATAAATCCCGAAGGGAATTCTTCCGAAAATAAATATTTTTGCTTGCCGCTTTACCGCTCCAACAAAATGGCGTCGTTGCCTGGGATTGGTTTTGATATTGAATCGCATTGCGATAGTTTCTTTGTTTTTGAGTTTTGTAGATATCTTATATATTGTATATTTTCACTTGTTATACTGATATTTGTAGATTAACGTTTGTTTAAGTGTTTGGTTAGGGCACGTGCTTTTGGTTTGCGCGGTGAGGCATCACTATGGCATGAAAGAAGGAAGTTACTAGCTAAGCACAGTAAAGGCGTCGAGCTTACGACGTAAAACAAGCATGTTTTATTATTTTTTGTGTCGTTATTACTTTTTCATTCTATTTTAGGTAGTGTGGTGAATTTTCATTAAACAAGTTGTACTTGGATTTTTCACCCAGTCTTTTAGTTTGTTTATATTAATAGTTTGTGTATTTGCCTTTGAGGTCGTTTTTAGTATCTTGGGAAAATTTAAGGTGTTTGTCCATTTTTGATCGTCTCAACTTGCAAATGCGTGGTAATGATAGTGTTTCATGTTTGGTACGCGTCCAAGGTATGTGTTTATCGCTTTCTATACTTTAGCATATTCATGATGCTTAGGAATTTTACAAACTTCTATGCCATTCATTCTTTCGTATACTTGTTCGTATGTGAATCACTTAGTTCCCACCCTTTTTGTGAGGTAGCTTTCCATTGTTCATATATGCGCGGAGTACCAACATTCTTGTTCTAATTGGATTTTATTATTCTTAATCTTTTGTTTGTGTTGATTATATGAAAGCATGAAAAGGATCAAGGCATTTGTTTCATTTTGAGCACAACTACCTAGCCAAATAGTCATTCACCTTGTGAGCATGTGATCATTCGTAACCCCTTTGAGCTTTTTGATCCATGTTTACTTTGAAATTAATGCTTGTCTATGAGTATTTAGTTCACTTATTTTTTAATGGATTTTGTTTTTTCTTGAACCCTCAACTTTGTGTTGTTGTATGAATTTTTGCCTTGCCTTAGAAAGTAGGGAGTATTCACATGATGATGTGGTTGAATTCAATTTGGGGAGAGAATGATTATTTACTCATTGTTTGGTTTCTATGAGGATGAAAAAGAAAAGAAAAAAAAGAGAAAAATATGAGAAAGAAAAGAAAAAAAATGTGAAAAAGAAAGAAAACGAAAATCCTTGAGAAAGGAAACAAAAAGAATTCAAATAATTGTGCTAAATAAGTATTGTGTGTTATGTATCACTTGGGATTTTGGAAGAAGTTGATTGGAATTTTGTGTTTGAGCTTTTGTGAGTTGATCACTCCCTTAGGTTTAGGCAAATTTTTGTTTCAATTACCTTTAGAAATTTCCCCTTGTTTGTTTACCCGACCACGCTACAACCTTGAAAAGTCCTTGTGGTTCTTGCCTTTCTATGTTCAATATGATTTTCGGATGGTTTCATAATTTAGTCTATTGTTTGCATGATTGTTGTGTGAGTGATAAGTCCCCCATTTTGTGTTTTTCATCTACCGATGATTATTTTTGCTAGGTGTGATTCACGTTTGAACTTGTGTTGTTTTAGGATGTTTGGCATGATTTTTGTATTTTGCATTTGTTTCGTGACTATGTTGTCGTCGTAGTTTAGTGGTAAGCATTTACTTTGTGTGTACCGTTTTTCGTTTGAACCATACAATTGTTTCCGTTTTTCAAAACCTGTTGATTTGTGATTCTTTGGTTGTCACTCTGTTTCTTTGAGTTGTTTGATTTTTGTTTGAGGAAAAACAATTATGTATGTTGGGGAGAGTTTGATAAGTACAAATTGTAGCTATTTTTGTATATAAGTTTTGTTGCACTTATCGATACTTTTTGTTACAAACATTCGAATAAACCCCGCTTTGTTTGTAAATACGTTTACTTTACATTTTAGTGATTATATTGCGTGTAGTGTAAATATCATTGAGTTTAATTGATTTCCATTTAATTTTACAGGTATTCAATCAAGGATATCTTGCCATTGTTGTATAGAGCACTGAATAAGCTTTCCAGAGCTTCGAACCGGGCGAAAAACGGAATTACGGTTCAACAGTTACGAATAAAATAGTGCAGGATTTTTGCTGTCTATTGTCAGGCGGTGCATTTTGAGCGCCAGGTGGAAGAGAATTGAAATAAGAATTCCAGTAGCTTTCTAGGAATTTTGGCTAGCGCCGGACGGTACTTCTAGCGCCGGGCGGTACTAGATATTTGTTGCCAGGCTGGTCTTTTTTATAACTAGCGTGAGTGTAATTAAAGCTAGCGCTAGGCCGTGCCATTCTAGCGTCGGGCGGTGGCGTCGTGACAGCTTTTTGTATATAACTTATTTTTAGTTCATTTGTTAGGTTATGATGTTTGGGGAGTGATTTTTGGTCTCCCAACTTCATCAACCTCATTCTTTGAAGAGAGAACTTAATAACAACACATGGGTTTTGCATCTTGAAGAATCGGATTTGGATCTTCATCAATCAGGTTGACAACCGGGAGGTTTTGGTTAATCTCTCTTTCTCTCTTTCTGTAATTTCTGTTTTGTTGGGTGTTTGTATATTTACTTTGAACATATGTATTTTTGTTGATCATAATATTGTACAAAATCTGCTTTACAAATCATTATCGATGTCTTCCTTGATCTTTTTGCATTTATGTTTGGATTTGTGTTGTGTTAGAGATAAACATCATGAATCTTGATTTGGGATGGATATCTATTGTCTAGATGCTAGAGATAGATTTAGAGAATAATCTTTATGGTGTCGGAACTAATGCCTTCCATGTTTCGAGGCTTCATGCGCGAGATTGACGACGAGAGTAATACGGTTGCTCCCTCAGCTTAGTGTGCCAGAGATGGACACTTTTGTGAACGATACTGGATGATTTTGCCGAGTATTGTAGTACAGTGAAAATGATCGACAAATTTATGTTTGTGATGAGTGGATTATATGTATGCCGGATAAGTTTCTTCTCTCTAAAGAATGATTTCTTTTTATTTTAATGTTTACTTTTCCGCATTTACTTTAAACCAATTTAATCCAAACTCATAGACGCGAGAGACTGTCGAACGACATTCTTTCCCTCAAACCGATCTCTGTGGACACGACATAAATCCCGAAGGGAATTCTTCCGAAAATAAATATTTTTGCTTGCCGCTTTACCGCTCCAACAAAATGGCGTCGTTGCCTGGGATTGGTTTTGATATTGAATCGCATTGCGATAGTTTCTTTGTTTTTGAGTTTTGTAGATATCTTATATATTGTATATTTTCACTTGTTATACTGATATTTGTAGATTAACGTTTGTTTAAGTGTTTGGTTAGGGCACGTGCTTTTGGTTTGCGCGGTGAGGCATCACTATGGCATGAAAGAAGGAAGTTACTAGCTAAGCACAGTAAAGGCGTCGAGCTTACGACGTAAAACAAGCATGTTTTATTATTTTTTGTGTCGTTATTACTTTTTCATTCTATTTTAGGTAGTGTGGTGAATTTTCATTAAACAAGTTGTACTTGGATTTTTCACCCAGTCTTTTAGTTTGTTTATATTAATAGTTTGTGTATTTGCCTTTGAGGTCGTTTTTAGTATCTTGGGAAAATTTAAGGTGTTTGTCCATTTTTGATCGTCTCAACTTGCAAATGCGTGGTAATGATAGTGTTTCATGTTTGGTACGCGTCCAAGGTATGTGTTTATCGCTTTCTATACTTTAGCATATTCATGATGCTTAGGAATTTTACAAACTTCTATGCCATTCATTCTTTCGTATACTTGTTCGTATGTGAATCACTTAGTTCCCACCCTTTTTGTGAGGTAGCTTTCCATTGTTCATATATGCGCGGAGTACCAACATTCTTGTTCTAATTGGATTTTATTATTCTTAATCTTTTGTTTGTGTTGATTATATGAAAGCATGAAAAGGATCAAGGCATTTGTTTCATTTTGAGCACAACTACCTAGCCAAATAGTCATTCACCTTGTGAGCATGTGATCATTCGTAACCCCTTTGAGCTTTTTGATCCATGTTTACTTTGAAATTAATGCTTGTCTATGAGTATTTAGTTCACTTATTTTTTAATGGATTTTGTTTTTTCTTGAACCCTCAACTTTGTGTTGTTGTATGAATTTTTGCCTTGCCTTAGAAAGTAGGGAGTATTCACATGATGATGTGGTTGAATTCAATTTGGGGAGAGAATGATTATTTACTCATTGTTTGGTTTCTATGAGGATGAAAAAGAAAAGAAAAAAAAGAGAAAAATATGAGAAAGAAAAGAAAAAAAATGTGAAAAAGAAAGAAAACGAAAATCCTTGAGAAAGGAAACAAAAAGAATTCAAATAATTGTGCTAAATAAGTATTGTTTGTTATGTATCACTTGGGATTTTGGAAGAAGTTGATTGGAATTTTGTGTTTGAGCTTTTGTGAGTTGATCACTCCCTTAGGTTTAGGCAAATTTTTGTTTCAATTACCTTTAGAAATTTCCCCTTGTTTGTTTACCCGACCACGCTACAACCTTGAAAAGTCCTTGTGGTTCTTGCCTTTCTATGTTCAATATGATTTTCGGATGGTTTCATAATTTAGTCTATTGTTTGCATGATTGTTGTGTGAGTGATAAGTCCCCCATTTTGTGTTTTTCATCTACCGATGATTATTTTTGCTAGGTGTGATTCACGTTTGAACTTGTGTTGTTTTAGGATGTTTGGCATGATTTTTGTATTTTGCATTTGTTTCGTGACTATGTTGTCGTCGTAGTTTAGTGGTAAGCATTTACTTTGTGTGTACCGTTTTTCATTTGAACCATACAATTGTTTCCGTTTTTCAAAACCTGTTGATTTGTGATTCTTTGGTTGTCACTCTGTTTCTTTTAGTTGTTTGATTTTTGTTTGAGGACAAACAATTATGTATGTTGGGGAGAGTTTGATAAGTACAAATTGTAGCTATTTTTGTATATAAGTTTTGTTGCACTTATCGATACTTTTTGTTACAAACATTCGAATAAACCCCGCTTTGTTTGTAAATACGTTTACTTTACATTTTAGTGTTTATATTGCGTGTAGTGTAAATATCATTGAGTTTAATTGATTTCCATTTAATTTTACATGTATTCAATCAAGGATATCTTGCCATTGTTGTATAGAGCACTGAATAAGCTTTCCAGAGCTTCGAATCGGGCGAAAAACGGAATTTCGGTTTAACAGTTACGAATAAAATAGTGCAGGATTTTTGCTGTCTATTGTCAGGCGGTGCATTTTGAGCGCCAGGTGGAAGAGAATTGAAATAAGAATTCCAGTAGCTTTCTAGGAATTTTGGCTAGCGCCGGACGGTACTTCTAGCGCCGGGCGGTACTAGATATTTGTTGCCAGGCTGGTCTTTTGTATAACTAGCGTGAGTGTAATTAAAGCTAGCGCTGGGCCGTGCCATTCTAGCGTCGGGCGGTGGCGTCGTGACAGCTTTTTGTATATAACTTATTTTTAGTTCATTTGTTAGGTTATGATGTTTGGGGAGTGATTTTTGGTCTCCCAACTTCATCAACCTCATTCTTTGAAGAGAGAACTTAATAACAACACATGGGTTTTGCATCTTGAAGAATCGGATTTGGATCTTCATCAATCAGGTTGACAACCGGGAGGTTTTGGTTAATCTCTCTTTCTCTCTTTCTGTAATTTCTGTTTTGTTGGGTGTTTGTATATTTACTTTGAACATATGTATTTTTGTTGATCATAATATTGTACAAAATCTGCTTTACAAATCATTATCGATGTCTTCCTTGATCTTTTTGCATTTATGTTTGGATTTGTGTTGTGTTAGAGATAAACATCATGAATCTTGATTTGGGATGGATATCTATTGTCTAGATGCTAGAGATAGATTTAGAGAATAATCTTTATGGTGTCGGAACTAATGCCTTCCATGTTTCGAGGCTTCATGCGCGAGATTGACGACGAGAGTAATACGGTTGCTCCCTCAGCTTAGTGTGCCAGAGATGGACACTTTTGTGAATGATACTGGATGATTTTGCCGAGTATTGTAGTACAGTGAAAATGATCGACAAATTTATGTTTGTGATGAGTGGATTATATGTATGCCGGATAAGTTTCTTCTCTCTGAAGAATGATTTCTTTTTATTTTAATGTTTACTTTTCCCCATTTACTTTAAACCAATTTAATCCAAACTCATAGACGCGAGAGACTGTCGAACGACATTCTTTCCCTCAAACCGATCTCTGTGGACACGACATAAATCCCGAAGGGAATTCTTCCGAAAATAAATATTTTTGCTTGCCGCTTTACCGCTCCAACAAAATGGCGTCGTTGCCTGGGATTGGTTTTGATATTGAATCGCATTGCGATAGTTTCTTTGTTTTTGGGTTTTGTAGATATCGTATATATTGTATATTTTCACTTGTTATACTGATATTTGTAGATTAACGTTTGTTTAAGTGTTTGGTTAGGGCACGTGCTTTTGGTTTGCGCGGTGAGGCATCACTATGGCATGAAAGAAGGAAGTTACTAGCTAAGCACAGTAAAGGCGTCGAGCTTACGACGTAAAACAAGCATGTTTTATTATTTTTTGTGTCGTTATTACTTTTTCATTCTATTTTAGGTAGTGTGGTGAATTTTCATTAAACAAGTTGTACACGGATTTTTCACCCAGTCTTTTAGTTTGTTTATATTAATAGTTTGTGTATTTGCCTTTGAGGTTGTTTTTAGTATCTTGGGAAAATTTAAGGTGTTTGTCCATTTTTGATCGTTTCAACTTGCAAATGCGTGGTAATGATAGTGTTTCATGTTTGGTACGCGTCCAAGGTATGTGTTTATCGCTTTCTATACTTTAGCATATTCATGATGCTTAGGAATTTTACAAACTTCTATGCCATTCATTCTTTCGTATACTTGTTCGTATGTGAATCACTTAGTTCCCACCCTTTTTGTGAGGTAGCTTTCCATTGTTCATATATGCGCGGAGTACCAACATTCTTGTTCTAATTGGATTTTATTATTCTTAATCTTTTGTTTGTGTTGATTATATGAAAGCATGAAAAGGATCAAGGCATTTGTTTCATTTTGAGCACAACTACCTAGCCAAATAGTCATTCACCTTGTGAGCATGTGATCATTCGTAACCCCTTTGAGCTTTTTGATCCATGTTTACTTTGAAATTAATGCTTGTCTATGAGTATTTAGTTCACTTATTTTTTAATGGATTTTGTTTTTTCTTGAACCCTCACCTTTGTGTTGTTGTATGAATTTTTGCCTTGCCTTAGAAAGTAGGGAGTATTCACATGATGATGTGGTTGAATTCAATTTGGGGAGAGAATGATTATTTACTCATTGTTTGGTTTCTATGAGGATGAAAAAGAAAAGAAAAAAAAGAGAAAAATATGAGAAAGAAAAGAAAAAAAATGTGAAAAAGAAAGAAAACGAAAATCCTTGAGAAAGGAAACAAAAAGAATTCAAATAATTGTGCTAAATAAGTATTGTTTGTTATGTATCACTTGGGATTTTGGAAGAAGTTGATTGGAATTTTGTGTTTGAGCTTTTGTGAGTTGATCACTCCCTTAGGTTTAGGCAAATTTTTGTTTCAATTACCTTTAGAAATTTCCCCTTGTTTGTTTACCCGACCACGCTACAACCTTGAAAAGTCCTTGTGGTTCTTGCCTTTCTATGTTCAATATGATTTTCGGATGGTTTCATAATTTAGTCTATTGTTTGCATGATTGTTGTGTGAGTGATAAGTCCCCCATTTTGTGTTTTTCATCTACCAATGATTATTTTTGCTAGGTGTGATTCACGTTTGAACTTGTGTTGTTTTAGGATGTTTGGCATGATTTTTGTATTTTGCATTTGTTTCGTGACTATGTTGTCGTCGTAGTTTAGTGGTAAGCATTTACTTTGTGTGTACCGTTTTTCATTTGAACCATACAATTGTTTCCGTTTTTCAAAACCTGTTGATTTGTGACTCTTTGGTTGTCACTCTGTTTCTTTGAGTTGTTTGATTTTTGTTTGAGGACAAACAATTATGTATGTTGGGGAGAGTTTGATAAGTGCAAATTGTAGCTATTTTTGTATATAAGTTTTGTTGCACTTATCGATACTTTTTGTTACAAACATTCGAATAAACCCCGCTTTGTTTGTAAATACGTTTACTTTACATTTTAGTGTTTATATTGCGTGTAGTGTAAATATCATTGAGTTTAATTGATTTCCATTTAATTTTACAGGTATTCAATCAAGGATATCTTGCCATTGTTGTATAGAGCACTGAATAAGCTTTCCAGAGCTTCGAACCGGGCGAAAAACGGAATTACGGTTCAACATTTACGAATAAAATAGTGCAGGATTTTTGCTGTCTATTGTCAGGCGGTGCATTTTGAGCGCCAGGTGGAAGAGAATTGAAATAAGAATTCCAGTAGCTTTCTAGGAATTTTGGCTAGCGTCGGACGGTACTTCTGGCGCCGGGCGGTACTAGATATTTGTTGCCAGGCTGGTCTTTTGTATAACTAGCGTGAGTGTAATTAAAGCTAGCGCTGGGCCGTGCCATTCTAGCGTCGGGCGGTGGCGTCGTGACAGCTTTTTGTATATAACTTATTTTTAGTTCATTTGTTAGGTTATGATGTTTGGGGAGTGATTTTTGATCTCCCAACTTCATCAACCTCATTCTTTGAAGAGAGAACTTAATAACAACACATGGGTTTTGCATCTTGAAGAATCGGATTTGGATCTTCATCTATCAGGTTGACAACCGGGAGGTTTTGGTTAATCTCTCTTTCTCTCTTTCTGTAATTTCTGTTTTGTGGGGTGTTTGTATATTTACTTTGAACATATGTATTTTTGTTGATCATAATATTGTACAAAATCTGCTTTACAAATCATTATCGATGTCTTCCTTGATCTTTTTACATTTATGTTTGGATTTGTGTTGTGTTAGAGATAAACATCATGAATCTTGATTTGGGATGGATATCTATTGTCTAGATGCTAGAGATAGATTTAGAGAATAATATTTATGGTGTCGGAACTAATGCCTTCCATGTTTCGAGGCTTCATGCGCGAGATTGACGACGAGAGTAATACGGTTGCTCCCTCAGCTTAGTGTGCCAGAGATGGACACTTTTGTGAACGATACTGGATGATTTTGACGAGGATTGTAGTACAGTGAAAATGATCGAAAAATTTATGTTTGTGATGAGTGGATTTTATGTATGCCGGATAAGTTTCTTCTCTCTGAAGAATGATTTCTTTTTATTTTAATGTTTACTTTTCCGTATTTACTTTAAACCAATTTAATCCAAACACATAGACGCGAGAGACTTTCGAACGACATTCTTTCCCTCAAACCGATCTCTGTGGACACGACATAAATCCCGGAGGGAATTCTTCCGAAAATAAATATTTTTGCTTGCCGCTTTACCGCTCCAACAAAATGGCGTCGTTGCCTGGGATTGGTTTTGATATTGAATCGCATTGCGATAGTTTCTTTGTTTTTGAGTTTTGTAGATATCGTATATATTGTATATTTTCACTTGTTATATTGATATTTGTAGATTAACGTTTGTTTAAGTGTTTGGTTAGGGCACGTGCTTTTGGTTTGCGCGGTGAGGCATCACTATGGCATGAAAGATGGAAGTTACTAGCTAAGCACAGTAAAGGCGTCGAGCTTACGACGTAAAACAAGCATGTTTTATTATTTTTTGTGTCGTTATTACTTTTTCATTCTATTTTAGGTAGTGTGGTGAATTTTCATTAAACAAGTTGTACTCGGAATTTTCGCCCAGTCTTTTAGTTTGTTTATATTAATAGTTTGTGTATTTGCCTTTGAGGTTGTTTTTAGTATCTTGGGAAAATTTAAGGTGTTTGTCCATTTTTGATCGTTTCAACTTGCAAATGCGTGGTAATGATAGTGTTTCATGTTTGGTACGCGTCCAAGGTATGTGTTTATCGCTTTCTATACTTTAGCATATTCATGATGCTTAGGAATTTTACAAACTTCTATGCCATTCATTCTTTCGTATACTTGTTCGTATGTGAATCACTTAGTTCCCACCCTTTTTGTGAGGTAGCTTTCCATTGTTCATATATGCGCGGAGTACCAACATTCTTGTTCTAATTGGATTTTATTATTCTTAATCTTTTGTTTGTGTTGATTATATGAAAGCATGAAAAGGATCAAGGCATTTGTTTCATTTTGAGCACAACTACCTAGCCAAATAGTCATTCACCTTGTGAGCATGTGATCATTCGTAACCCCTTTGAGCTTTTTGATCCATGTTTACTTTGAAATTAATGCTTGTCTATGAGTATTTAGTTCACTTATTTTTTAATGGATTTTGTTTTTTCTTGAACCCTCACCTTTGTGTTGTTGTATGAATTTTTGCCTTGCCTTAGAAAGTAGGGAGTATTCACATGATGATGTGGTTGAATTCAATTTGGGGAGAGAATGATTATTTACTCATTGTTTGGTTTCTATGAGGATGAAAAAGAAAAGAAAAAAAAGAGAAAAATATGAGAAAGAAAAGAAAAAAAATGTGAAAAAGAAAGAAAACGAAAATCCTTGAGAAAGGAAACAAAAAGAATTCAAATAATTGTGCTAAATAAGTATTGTTTGTTATGTATCACTTGGGATTTTGGAAGAAGTTGATTGGAATTTTGTGTTTGAGCTTTTGTGAGTTGATCACTCCCTTAGGTTTAGGCAAATTTTTGTTTCAATTACCTTTAGAAATTTCCCCTTGTTTGTTTACCCGACCACGCTACAACCTTGAAAAGTCCTTGTGGTTCTTGCCTTTCTATGTTCAATATGATTTTCGGATGGTTTCATAATTTAGTCTATTGTTTGCATGATTGTTGTGTGAGTGATAAGTCCCCCATTTTGTGTTTTTCATCTACCAATGATTATTTTTGCTAGGTGTGATTCACGTTTGAACTTGTGTTGTTTTAGGATGTTTGGCATGATTTTTGTATTTTGCATTTGTTTCGTGACTATGTTGTCGTCGTAGTTTAGTGGTAAGCATTTACTTTGTGTGTACCGTTTTTCATTTGAACCATACAATTGTTTCCGTTTTTCAAAACCTGTTGATTTGTGACTCTTTGGTTGTCACTCTGTTTCTTTGAGTTGTTTGATTTTTGTTTGAGGACAAACAATTATGTATGTTGGGGAGAGTTTGATAAGTGCAAATTGTAGCTATTTTTGTATATAAGTTTTGTTGCACTTATCGATACTTTTTGTTACAAACATTCGAATAAACCCCGCTTTGTTTGTAAATACGTTTACTTTACATTTTAGTGTTTATATTGCGTGTAGTGTAAATATCATTGAGTTTAATTGATTTCCATTTAATTTTACAGGTATTCAATCAAGGATATCTTGCCATTGTTGTATAGAGCACTGAATAAGCTTTCCAGAGCTTCGAACCGGGCGAAAAACGGAATTACGGTTCAACATTTACGAATAAAATAGTGCAGGATTTTTGCTGTCTATTGTCAGGCGGTGCATTTTGAGCGCCAGGTGGAAGAGAATTGAAATAAGAATTCCAGTAGCTTTCTAGGAATTTTGGCTAGCGTCGGACGGTACTTCTGGCGCCGGGCGGTACTAGATATTTGTTGCCAGGCTGGTCTTTTGTATAACTAGCGTGAGTGTAATTAAAGCTAGCGCTGGGCCGTGCCATTCTAGCGTCGGGCGGTGGCGTCGTGACAGCTTTTTGTATATAACTTATTTTTAGTTCATTTGTTAGGTTATGATGTTTGGGGAGTGATTTTTGATCTCCCAACTTCATCAACCTCATTCTTTGAAGAGAGAACTTAATAACAACACATGGGTTTTGCATCTTGAAGAATCGGATTTGGATCTTCATCTATCAGGTTGACAACCGGGAGGTTTTGGTTAATCTCTCTTTCTCTCTTTCTGTAATTTCTGTTTTGTGGGGTGTTTGTATATTTACTTTGAACATATGTATTTTTGTTGATCATAATATTGTACAAAATCTGCTTTACAAATCATTATCGATGTCTTCCTTGATCTTTTTACATTTATGTTTGGATTTGTGTTGTGTTAGAGATAAACATCATGAATCTTGATTTGGGATGGATATCTATTGTCTAGATGCTAGAGATAGATTTAGAGAATAATATTTATGGTGTCGGAACTAATGCCTTCCATGTTTCGAGGCTTCATGCGCGAGATTGACGACGAGAGTAATACGGTTGCTCCCTCAGCTTAGTGTGCCAGAGATGGACACTTTTGTGAACGATACTGGATGATTTTGACGAGGATTGTAGTACAGTGAAAATGATCGAAAAATTTATGTTTGTGATGAGTGGATTTTATGTATGCCGGATAAGTTTCTTCTCTCTGAAGAATGATTTCTTTTTATTTTAATGTTTACTTTTCCGTATTTACTTTAAACCAATTTAATCCAAACACATAGACGCGAGAGACTTTCGAACGACATTCTTTCCCTCAAACCGATCTCTGTGGACACGACATAAATCCCGGAGGGAATTCTTCCGAAAATAAATATTTTTGCTTGCCGCTTTACCGCTCCAACAAAATGGCGTCGTTGCCTGGGATTGGTTTTGATATTGAATCGCATTGCGATAGTTTCTTTGTTTTTGAGTTTTGTAGATATCGTATATATTGTATATTTTCACTTGTTATATTGATATTTGTAGATTAACGTTTGTTTAAGTGTTTGGTTAGGGCACGTGCTTTTGGTTTGCGCGGTGAGGCATCACTATGGCATGAAAGATGGAAGTTACTAGCTAAGCACAGTAAAGGCGTCGAGCTTACGACGTAAAACAAGCATGTTTTATTATTTTTTGTGTCGTTATTACTTTTTCATTCTATTTTAGGTAGTGTGGTGAATTTTCATTAAACAAGTTGTACTCGGAATTTTCGCCCAGTCTTTTAGTTTGTTTATATTAATAGTTTGTGTATTTGCCTTTGAGGTTGTTTTTAGTATCTTGGGAAAATTTAAGGTGTTTGTCCATTTTTGATCGTTTCAACTTGCAAATGCGTGGTAATGATAGTGTTTCATGTTTGGTACGCGTCCAAGGTATGTGTTTATCGCTTTCTATACTTTAGCATATTCATGATGCTTAGGAATTTTACAAACTTCTATGCCATTCATTCTTTCGTATACTTGTTCGTATGTGAATCACTTAGTTCCCACCCTTTTTTTGAGGTAGCTTTCCATTGTTCATATATGCGCGGAGTACCAACATTCTTGTTCTAATTGGATTTTATTATTCTTAATCTTTTGTTTGTGTTGATTATATGAAAGCATGAAAAGGATCAAGGCATTTGTTTCATTTTGAGCACAACTACCTAGCCAAATAGTCATTCACCTTGTGAGCATGTGATCATTCGTAACCCCTTTGAGCTTTTTGATCCATGTTTACCTTGAAATTAATGCTTGTCTATGAGTATTTAGTTCACTTATTTTTTAATGGATTTTGTTTTTTCTTGAACCCTCAACTTTGTGTTGTTGTATGAATTTTTGCCTTGCCTTAGAAAGTAGGGAGTATTCACATGATGATGTGGTTGAATTCAATTTGGGGAGAGAATGATTGTTTACTCATTGTTTGGTTTCTATGAGGATGAAAAAGAAAAGAAAAAAAAGAGAAAAATATGAGAAAGAAAAGAAAAAAATGTGAAAAAGAAAGAAAACGAAAATCCTTGAGAAAGGAAACAAAAAGAATTCAAATAATTGTGATAAATAAGTATTGTGTGTTATGTATCACTTGGGATTTTGGAAGAAGTTGATTGGAATTTTGTGTTTGAGCTTTTGTGAGTTGATCACTCCCTTAGGTTTACGCAAATTTTTGTTTCAATTACCTTTAGAAATTTCCCCTTGTTTGTTTACCCGACCACGCTACAACCTTGAAAAGTCCTTGTGGTTCTTGCCTTTCTATGTTCAATATGATTTTCGGATGGTTTCATAATTTAGTCTATTGTTTGCATGATTGTTGTGTGAGTGATAAGTCCCCCATTTTGTGTTTTTCATCTACCAATGATTATTTTTGCTAGGTGTGATTCACGTTTGAACTTGTGTTGTTTTAGGATGTTTGGCATGATTTTTGTATTTTGCATTTGTTTCGTGACTATGTTGTCGTCGTAGTTTAGTGGTAAGCATTTACTTTGTGTGTACCGTTTTTCGTTTGAACTATACAATTGTTTCCGTTTTTCAAAACCTGTTGATTTGTGATTCTTTGGTTGTCACTCTGTTTCTTTGAGTTGTTTGATTTTTGTTTGAGGACAAACAATTATGTATGTTGGGGAGAGTTTGATAAGTGCAAATTGTAGCTATTTTTGTATATAAGTTTTGTTGCACTTATCGATACTTTTTGTTACAAACATTCGAATAAACCCCGCTTTGTTTGTAAATACGTTTACTTTACATTTTAGTGTTTATATTGCGTGTAGTGTAAATATCATTGAGTTTAATTGATTTCCATTTAATTTTACAGGTATTCAATCAAGGATATCTTGCCATTGTTGTATAGAGCACTGAATAAGCTTTCCAGAGCTTCGAACCGGGCGAAAAACGGAATTACGGTTCAACAGTTACGAATAAAATAGTGCAGGATTTCTGCTGTCTATTGTCAGGCGGTGCATTTTGAGCGCCAGGTGGAAGAGAATTGAAATAAGAATTCCAGTAGCTTTCTAGGAATTTTGGCTAGCGTCGGACGGTACTTCTAGCGCCGGGCGGTACTAGATATTTGTTGCCAGGCTGGTCTTTTGTATAACTAGCGTGAGTGTAATTAAAGCTAGCGCTGGGCCGTGCCATTCTAGCGTCGGGCGGTGGCGTCGTGACAGCTTTTTGTATATAACTTATTTTTAGTTCATTTGTTAGGTTATGATGTTTGGGGAGTGATTTTTGATCTCCCAACTTCATCAACCTCATTCTTTGAAGAGAGAACTTAATAACAACACATGGGTTTTGCATCTTGAAGAATCGGATTTGGATCTTCATCTATCAGGTTGACAACCGGGAGGTTTTGGTTAATCTCTCTTTCTCTCTTTCTGTAATTTCTGTTTTGTGGGGTGTTTGTATATTTACTTTGAACATATGTATTTTTGTTGATCATAATATTGTACAAAATCTGCTTTACAAATCATTATCGATGTCTTCCTTGAACTTTTTACATTTATGTTTGGATTTGTGTTGTGTTAGAGATAAACATCATGAATCTTGATTTGGGATGGATATCTATTGTCTAGATGCTAGAGATAGATTTAGAGAATAATATTTATGGTGTCGGAACTAATGCCTTCCATGTTTCGAGGCTTCATGCGCGAGATTGACAACGAGAGTAATACGGTTGCTCCCTCAGCTTAGTGTGCCAGAGATGGACACTTTTGTGAACGATACTGGATGATTTTGACGAGTATTGTAGTACAGTGAAAATGATCGAAAAATTTATGTTTGTGATGAGTGGATTTTATGTATGCCGGATAAGTTTCTTCTCTCTGAAGAATGATTTCTTTTTATTTTAATTTTTACTTTTCCGTATTTTCTTTAAACCAATTTAATCCAAACACATAGACGCGAGAGACTTTCGAACGACATTCTTTCCCTCAAACCGATCTCTGTGGACACGACATAAATCCCGGAGGGAATTCTTCCGAAAATAAATATTTTTGCTTGCCGCTTTACCGCTCCAACAAAATGGCGTCGTTGCCTGGGATTGGTTTTGATATTGAATCGCATTGCGATAGTTTCTTTGTTTTTGAGTTTTGTAGATATCGTATATATTGTATATTTTCACTTGTTATATTGATATTTGTAGATTAACGTTTGTTTAAGTGTTTGGTTAGGGCACGTGCTTTTGGTTTGCGCGGTGAGGCATCACTATGGCATGAAAGATGGAAGTTACTAGCTAAGCACAGTAAAGGCGTCGAGCTTACGACGTAAAACAAGCATGTTTTATTATTTTTTGTGTCGTTATTACTTTTTCATTCTATTTTAGGTAGTGTGGTGAATTTTCATTAAACAAGTTGTACTCGGATTTTTCACCCAGTCTTTTAGTTTGTTTATATTAATAGTTTGTGTATTTGCCTTTGAGGTCGTTTTTAGTATCTTGGGAAAATTTAAGGTGTTTGTCCATTTTTGATCGTCTCAACTTGCAAATGCGTGGTAATGATAGTGTTTCATGTTTGGTACGCGTCCAAGGTATGTGTTTATCGCTTTCTATACTTTAGCATATTCATGATGCTTAGGAATTTTACAAACTTCTATGCCATTCATTCTTTCGTATACTTGTTCGTATGTGAATCACTTAGTTCCCACCCTTTTTGTGAGGTAGCTTTCCATTGTTCATATATGCGCGGAGTACCAACATTCTTGTTCTAATTGGATTTTATTATTCTTAATCTTTTGTTTGTGTTGATTATATGAAAGCATGAAAAGGATCAAGGCATTTGTTTCATTTTGAGCACAACTACCTAGCCAAATATTCATTCACCTTGTGAGCATGTGATCATTCGTAACCCCTTTGAGCTTTTTGATCCATGTTTTCTTTGAAATTAATGCTTGTCTATGAGTATTTAGTTCACTTATTTTTTAATGGATTTTGTTTTTTCTTGAACCCTCAACTTTGTGTTGTTGTATGAATTTTTGCCTTGCCTTAGAAAGTAGGGAGTATTCACATGATGATGTGGTTGAATTCAATTTGGGGAGAGAATGATTATTTACTCATTGTTTGGTTTCTATGAGGATGAAAAAGAAAAGAAAAAAAAGAGAAAAATATGAGAAAGAAAAGAAAAAAAATGTGAAAAAGAAAGAAAACGAAAATCCTTGAGAAAGGAAACAAAAAGAATTTAAATAATTGTGCTAAATAAGTATTGTGTGTTATGTAACACTTGGGATTTTGGAAGAAGTTGATTGGAATTTTGTGTTTGAGCTTTTGTGAGTTGATCACTCCCTTAGGTTTAGGCAAATTTTTGTTTCAATTACCTTTAGAAATTTCCCCTTGTTTGTTTACCCGACCACGCTAAAACCTTGAAAAGTCCTTGTGGTTCTTGCCTTTCTATGTTCAATATGATTTTCGGATGGTTTCATAATTTAGTCTATTGTTTGCATGATTGTTGTGTGAGTGATAAGTCCCCCATTTTGTGTTTTTCATCTACCGATGATTATTTTTGCTAGGTGTGATTCACGTTTGAACTTGTGTTGTTTTAGGATGTTTGGCATGATTTTTGTATTTTGCATTTGTTTCGTGACTATGTTGTCGTCGTAGTTTAGTGGTAAGCATTTACTTTGTGTGTACCGTTTTTAATTTGAACCATACAATTGTTTCCGTTTTTCAAAACCTGTTGATTTGTGATTCTTTGGTTGTCACTCTGTTTCTTTGAGTTGTTTGATTTTTGTTTGAGGACAAACAATTATATATGTTGGGGAGAGTTTGATAAGTGCAAATTGTAGCTATTTTTGTATATAAGTTTTGTTGCACTTATCGATACTTTTTGTTACAAACATTCGAATAAACCCCGCTTTGTTTGTAAATACGTTTACTTTACATTTTAGTGTTTATATTGCGTGTTGTGTAAATATCATTGAGTTTAATTGATTTCCATTTAATTTTATAGGCATTCAATCAAGGATATCTTGCCATTGTTGTATAGAGCACTGGATAAGCTTTCCAGAGCTTCGAACCGGGCGAAAAATGTAACGACCCGTTTTTAGTGTTTCGTATATATGTGCTAATTTATGTTTTGTTAGTGAGTCTTTTGTTCCGTTTGAGTTATTTAAGTGTTATTGGCTTCAATTATGATGTTGGTATGTGAATATGTGATTTTTGGTATATGTTGACTTTTTATCGTTTGTGAGATTTCGCGGGTAAAATTGGATTAGCGGGTATAATTGATATTTTATAACTTATGGTATTATTTAATGATTAGTAAGAATAGATATTAATTAGTTAGATATTTTGTTAGAAAGTGTTTATATTATATATTAAGTTAAGAAAAGATAAAATAAGTAGAAAAAGAAAGAAAGTAGTTAGTAAGAAGAAAGAAGAGAAAAACAAAGAGAAAAGAGAAAGCTTGGGAGGAAAGAGAGAAAGTGAAGAACAAGACCAATTTCTTCAAGAACAAGCTTCATCAAACGATTTCTTAACGGGTAAGGGGGAAAAACTCGGTTAGTATATGCTTGTGTTTCATTATATGTGTTTGTTCTTGGTTGATTTCAATGTGTAGAGAATATAGGTGGTAATATGTGTTTATGACATAATCGTTCGAATAAATAGTTTTAGCGGATGAAATGGATTGAAACTCTGGATATGTGATTGTTGTGTATTAGTTGTTGTATTGTGATAATCATTTTGATACTTGTTGATGATTTTGTGAGATTTTGGAAAAATTGAGTTTAGGTTGATTTTATGCATAATCGGCAGAATCGGGAGATTTCACGGATGAATTTCGAAACGGATTGCGTAGTTTAGTCGAGTGAAGTGAGGCCGACGTTATAGAAACTCGTTTCGTTAAAATCGGTTGATATTTGAAAATTTGGCGTTTTTAGGTTCCGGAATAGTGTTTTTCAAAAGTCGCGGAATCGCGTAATTTTTTATTCTAATACGTCCGTATACATTTATGGAGGATTATCGTGTATTTTGTTTGAAGAAAATAATTGAATCGGTCGGGTTTCGGACGAAAACGCCCCAAAAATCACTGCTGAACCAGAACTGGTGTATTTTCACGCAGTCGTACGGACACGACTGCTAGTGTGAAAATTCTGGTTTCGTGCGATTTTCGGAAATTCATATCTCTTGATCCGTAAGTCGGTTTTAACCCCCGTTCGAAGCGTTGGAAAGCTAATGAGATGTTCTTTCTTAGAAAAATATGTTTGGGGTCTGAATCCTTCCCAATCGGTACAGTTTTTACGAACCGTTTCGTAGTGTCGGGCGTCCGGTTTATGTTTTGCGTTATTTTGAAATATTCGTAACTTATTCGTCGTTTATCGGATTTAAGAGTTCTTTATATCGAATCGAAGGTCTTTAGGAGTACTTTTTAGTGATGATGAAAAATATTATTTTTGGCCGACTTTTTCGAGAAAACGAATTATGGACTTTTGTGTTATTTTTCAATATTGTGGGTTATGCTTTGGTAAGTGATTGTATGACTTGTGTGATGATTCTTTGATGATAATTGGTTGTTGTGGAATACTTTGTTGATGGTTTGTGGCCGTTTGGCATTGTTATATATCACTTTGTTTGTGATTGATATGCATGATTATTATATATGCATGAACATTTATTTAGCATGAGTCGTGCATGTGTCAAGCATAATAACATGCGCTCTTGCTATTAGGATTCTATATGAATCCGTTGTACGTTCGTGTGCCTTACACACTATGGGACGATAACGACGTTACAACTGTTCGTGTGCTTGTTTATAAGTGGAAGCGATCGGATTGTGTGCCTGATCCATATAGGTGGAAGCAATCCATAAACGTCGTGTGCTTATTTATAAGTAGAAGCGACGGGGAACATCGTTAGCCCGACGGGGAGTTACTCTATGTAACAAGCGATGAATTCCAAGAGTTCCTAGGGGACTAATGTATCACCAATTGAGTCGGTACCGCATTTGCATCTATATAGAGTCGTTAGTCGGTCTCTATGGTATGCATTGATCATCTTTTGTATATTTGCATTGATGAATGAATATGGAAAAGTATGCTTTGTGGAATTATGGAATTAATGGAATATGCATGATTATATGCTTAATTACATTTTTATGTATATGATGAACTGATATGTGCGTGAGATAAATGCATTTGAATATGTTTAGGATATGTGATTGAATTGCATACGAATGGTGTTTGGTCATAGGAAGTGAATTGTTATGTGTTGAATTCGGATGATGACATTGTTGTGCTTTGTGTAGATGTGTGGTACTGTTGTTTATGTTTATGTGCTTGGTGTATGAATAATTGCTTGAATATGTCTGTAGTTATTTTCAAGTTTGATATTTGGTGTGGTGAGAAATATTATACATGTTTTGCTAATTGTCTTATAATGTTATGCAATTATATATTAATCCTGTTTCTCACCCTTCTGCTGTGGTTAATGCTGTAATGGCATTGCAGATTAGACGCTGGGAGTCTTTTTGCGAAGATTAGGTCTTCGTTCCTTTTTGTCGGTCCGTGGCTCTGATATGTAACACGAGTAGTCGGGATCGTTGTTTATATTTCTTTTGGCATGTGTATAGCTGGTTGTATGTATTTGTACATGAAAACTTATCTTGTGGATATGACATCAGATATGGATGGTCCGTTTTAATTCTGTATCCGAATACTGATATTTTGGGAACGAAGTTCCATTGTTTATAAAACTATCCAGTTGTTGCATATCTTTTGAGCAGGTTGTTTTTAGTTCACATTTGATGTGACATCCCTGTTTATATCTGTGTGATTTAATCTTTGCTCTGATGTTTTTTTTTTATGAGATTATTTCATTCCGTTTTTGTACGGGGTATAAAAAGGGGGTGTTACATTAAGTGGTATCAGAGCCAGTGTTGAGTCTGTCGTGTCTGTTTGGTCTGTCTGACCGTGTCTTTGTGTCGTTGTGACTGTTGTGTTATGTGGAGTTGCTGTTTAACCATAATTGCTATCATTGGGAATGTTTAGATTATGGCTGGAAGAGGTGCTGCTGCTATGACTGTGGCCATGCAAGCTATGGCGCAAGCGATGAATAATTTACCTAATGCTGCGGCGGACGAGGAATCCCGTAGTATGGACAAGTTTCAGAAAAACAATCCACCAAGTTTCGCAGGTACTCATGATCCAGAGGGATCACAAATTTGGCTAAAGGAGATAGAAAAGATCTTTCGTTTCATTCGGTGCTCCGAAGATCAGAAGATACAGTTTGGTACTCATGTGTTAAAAAAGGAAGCTGAAGACTGGTGGGCTAATACTTCTCAGAGGTTTGAAGAGGATGGTATAGTGGTTACTTGGGCGGTTTTCAAAGAGGCTTTTCTGGAGAAGTATTTTCCGGAAGATGAAAGAGGTAAGAAGGAAATTGAGTTTCTGGAGTTGAAGCAGGATAATTCCTCTGTTGCGGATTATGCTACCAAGTTCGAAGAGTTGGTGAAGTTCTGTCCTAACTATAATACTGCTGGTGCAGAAAGATCAAAGTGTTTGAAGTTTGTCAACGGCTTGAGGCCAGAAATCAAGCAAGGCATCGGTTATCAGGAGATAAGACAGTTTACTGTGCTGGTGAACAAAAGTAGGATTTTGGATGAAGATACTAAAGCACGGGTTAAGTATTACAAGAATATAAGTGATAAGAAAGACAAGGGGCAGTTCAGGGGTAGGCCTTATGCGACTCCTACTGATAAAGGAAAACAGGAGGCAACTTTTGATAGGAAGCAGAGTGGTGAAGGAATGAATTCTTCTGTGAAATGTTTTAATTGTGGTGGTATGGGACATCGTAGGTCAGAATGCAAGAGGAATATGAATCAGACTGATCAGTGCTCTAATTGTGGTATGAGAGGTCATGTAGCTGCTACTTGTAGGAGGAATGCGACTAAGTGTTACAATTGTGGGGAAGCTGGTCATATTAGTACGACGTGCACGAAACCGAGGCAAGCTCAACTGAGAGGAAAAGTATTTGCATTGGCGGGATCTCAGTCTACTAATGCAGATGGTTTGATGGAAGGTATATGTTTTGTTGTTTATACGTCTTTAGTGGTTATTATGGATGCGGGAACAACTTATCTTTTATTTCACTTTTGTGGGTGCTAAGTGTTTGGATTTGGTTACGATTTGTTGGACAAGAGATTGGTAAGGTCACGTGGGTGAGTCTGTGTAGCATGTCTATGATGTTTGTTCCTTAACTCTCCGGGTTTTTCTAATCCTGTGTCTTCAGGGTTATGAATGAGATAAGTCGGGGAGAAGCTGGTACTTCTCCAAGTGACTTCAGGGATGGAACGTTAGCTAGATGTGTCGTTGGTTGCTCAATCATAAGTGTTGTGTGGACAGTTTTGGTACAGATTCGTATAACTGAGGATGGAACTGGATGTTCTGGTTATTCTTTGAGTTGTGTGTTGGTCGTCAAGTGCATTGTATGGGCATTGCATCTTGTCGTGGTCGTTGTTGTCGTCTTTGTCTTGTTGTTGTTGCTGTTTGTGTGCTGAGTCGTTGTTGTGTTGCTCGAGGTGTGTCTTTTGTTGGTTAGTTGGTCGGTTATGTGAGTCGTCTTTGGGGGTTGTCAGTACTTGGCATATTTTCGAGGACGAAAATTTCCAAGTGGGGGAGAGTTGTAACGACCCGTTTTTAGTGTTTCGTATATATGTGCTAATTTATGTTTTGTTAGTGAGTCTTTTGTTCCGTTTGAGTTATTTAAGTGTTATTGGCTTCAATTATGATGTTGGTATGTGAATATGTGATTTTTGGTATATGTTGACTTTTTATCGTTTGTGAGATTTCGCGGGTAAAATTGGATTAGCGGGTATAATTGATATTTTATAACTTATGGTATTATTTAATGATTAGTAAGAATAGATATTAATTAGTTAGATATTTTGTTAGAAAGTGTTTATATTATATATTAAGTTAAGAAAAGATAAAATAAGTAGAAAAAGAAAGAAAGTAGTTAGTAAGAAGAAAGAAGAGAAAAACAAAGAGAAAAGAGAAAGCTTAGGAGGAAAGAGAGAAAGTGAAGAACAAGACCAATTTCTTCAAGAACAAGCTTCATCAAACGATTTCTTAACGGGTAAGGGGGAGAAACTCGGTTAGTATATGCTTGTGTTTCATTATATGTGTTTGTTCTTGGTTGATTTCAATGTGTAGAGAATATAGGTGGTAATATGTGTTTATGACATAATCGTTCGAATAAATAGTTTTAGCGGATGAAATGGATTGAAACTCTGGATATGTGATTGTTGTGTATTAGTTGTTGTATTGTGATAATCATTTTGATACTTGTTGATGATTTTGTGAGATTTTGGAAAAATTGAGTTTAGGTTGATTTTATGCATAATCGGCAGAATCGGGAGATTTCACGGATGAATTTCGAAACGGATTGCGTAGTTTAGTCGAGTGAAGTGAGGCCGACGTTATAGAAACTCGTTTCGTTAAAATCGGTTGATATTTGAAAATTTGGCGTTTTTAGGTTCCGGAATAGTGTTTTTCAAAAGTCGCGGAATCGCGTAATTTTTTATTCTAATACGTCCGTATACATTTATGGAGAATTATCGTGTATTTTGTTTGAAGAAAATAATTGAATCGGTCGGGTTTCGGGCGAAAACGCCCCAAAAATCACTGCTGAACCAGAACTGGTGTATTTTCACGCAGTCGTACGGACACGACTGCTAGTGTGAAAATTCTGGTTTCGTGCGATTTTCGGAAATTCATATCTCTTGATCCGTAAGTCGGTTTTAACCCCCGTTCGAAGCGTTGGAAAGCTAATGAGATGTTATTTCTTAGAAAAATATGTTTGGGGTCTGAATCCTTCCCAATCGGTACAGTTTTTACGAACCGTTTCGTAGTGTCGGGCGTCCGGTTTATGTTTTGCGTTATTTTGAAATATTCGTAACTTATTCGTCGTTTATCGGATTTAAGAGTTCTTTATATCGAATCGAAGGTCTTTAGGAGTACTTTTTAGTGATGATGAAAAATATTATTTTTGGCCGACTTTTTCGAGAAAACGAATTATGGACTTTTGTGTTATTTTTCAATATTGTGGGTTATGCTTTGGTAAGTGATTGTATGACTTGTGTGATGATTCTTTGATGATAATTGGTTGTTGTGGAATACTTTGTTGATGGTTTGTGGCCGTTTGGCATTGTTATATATCACTTTGTTTGTGATTGATATGCATGATTATTATATATGCATGAACATTTATTTAGCATGAGTCGTGCATGTGTCAAGCATAATAACATGCGCTCTTGCTATTAGGATTCTATATGAATCCGTTGTACGTTCGTGTGCCTTACACACTATGGGACGATAACGACGTTACAACTGTTCGTGTGCTTGTTTATAAGTGGAAGCGATCGGATTGTGTGCCTGATCCATATAGGTGGAAGCAATCCATAAACGTCGTGTGCTTATTTATAAGTAGAAGCGACGGGGAACATCGTTAGCCCGACGGGGAGTTACTCTATGTAACAAGCGATGAATTCCAAGAGTTCCTAGGGGACTAATGTATCACCAATTGAGTCGGTACCGCATTTGCATCTATATAGAGTCGTTAGTCGGTCTCTATGGTATGCATTGATCATCTTTTGTATATTTGCATTGATGAATGAATATGGAAAAGTATGCTTTGTGGAATTATGGAATTAATGGAATATGCATGATTATATGCTTAATTACATTTTTATGTATATGATGAACTGATATGTGCGTGAGATAAATGCATTTGAATATGTTTAGGATATGTGATTGAATTGCATACGAATGGTGTTTGGTCATAGGAAGTGAATTGTTATGTGTTGAATTCGGATGATGACATTGTTGTGCTTTGTGTAGATGTGTGGTACTGTTGTTTATGTTTATGTGCTTGGTGTATGAATAATTGCTTGAATATGTCTGTAGTTATTTTCAAGTTTGATATTTGGTGTGGTGAGAAATATTATACATGTTTTGCTAATTGTCTTATAATGTTATGCAATTATATATTAATCCTGTTTCTCACCCTTCTGCTGTGGTTAATGCTGTAATGGCATTGCAGATTAGACGCTGGGAGTCTTTTTGCGAAGATTAGGTCTTCGTTCCTTTTTGTCGGTCCGTGGCTCTGATATGTAACACGAGTAGTCGGGATCGTTGTTTATATTTCTTTTGGCATGTGTATAGCTGGTTGTATGTATTTGTACATGAAAACTTATCTTGTGGATATGACATCAGATATGGATGTTCCGTTTTAATTCTGTATCCGAATACTGATATTTTGGGAACGAAGTTCCATTGTTTATAAAACTATCCAGTTGTTGCATATCTTTTGAGCAGGTTGTTTTTAGTTCACATTTGATGTGACATCCCTGTTTATATCTGTGTGATTTAATCTTTGCTCTGATGTTTTTTTTTTATGAGATTATTTCATTCCGTTTTTGTACGGGGTATAAAAAGGGGGTGTTACAAAAAACGGAATTACGGTTCAACAGTTACGAATAAAACAGTGCAGGATTTTTGCTGTCTATTGTCAGGCGGTGCATTTTGAGCGCCAGGTGGAAGAGAATTGAAATAAGAATTCCAATAGCTTTCTAGGAATTTTGGCTAACGCCGGACGGTACTTCTAGCGCCGGGCAGTACTAGATATTTGTTGCCAGGCTGGTCTTTTGTACAGCTAGTGTGAGTGTAATTAAAGCTAGCGTCGGGCCGTGCCATTCTAGCACCGGGCGGTGGCGTCGTGACAGCTTTTTGTATATAACTTATTTTTAGTTCATTTGTTAGGTTATGATGTTTGGGGAGTGATTTTTGGTCTCCCAACTTCATCAACCTCATTCTTTGAAGAGAGAACTTAATAACAACACATGGGTTTTGCATCTTGAAGAATCGGATTTGGATCTTCATCTATCAGGTTGACAACCGGGAGGTTTTGGTTAATCTCTCTTTCTCTCTTTCTGTAATTTCTGTTTTGTGGGGTGTTTGTATATTTACTTTGAACATATGTATTTTTGTTGATCATAATATTGTACAAAATCTGCTTTACAAATCATTATCGATGTCTTCCTTGATCTTTTTGCATTTATGTTTGGATTTGTGTTGTGTTAGAGATAAACATCATGAATCTTGATTTGGGATGGATATCTATTGTCTAGATGCTAGAGATAGATTTAGAGAATAATCTTTATGGTGTCGGAACTAATGACTTCCATGTTTCGAGGCTTCATGCGCGAGATTGACGACGAGAGTAATACGGTTGCTCCCTCAGCTTAGTGTGCCAGAGATGGACACTTTTGTGAGCGATACTGGATGATTTTGACAAGTATTGTAGTACAGTGAAAATGATCGACAAATTTATGTTTGTGATGAGTGGATTATATGTATGCCGGATAAGTTTCTTCTCTCTGAAGAATGATTTCTTTTTATTTTAATGTTTACTTTTCCGTATTTACTTTAAACCAATTTAATCCAAACTCATAGACGCGAGAGACTGTCGAACGACATTCTTTCCCTCAAACCGATCTATGTGGACACGACATAAATCCCGGAGGGAATTCTTCCAAAAATAAATATTTTTGCTTGCCGCTTTACCGCTCCAACAAAATGGCGTCGTTGCCTGGGATTGGTTTTGATATTGAATCGCATTGCGATAGTTTCTTTGTTTTTGAGTTTTGTAGATATCGTATATATTGTATATTTTCACTTGTTATACTGATATTTGTAGATTAACGTTTGTTTAAGTGTTTGGTTAGGGCACGTGCTTTTGTTTTGTGCGGTGAGGCATCACTATGGCATGAAAGAAGGAAGTTACTAGCTAAGCACAGTAAAGGCGTCGAGCTTACGACGTAAAACAAGCATGTTTTATTATTTTTTGTGTCGTTATTACTTTTTCATTCTATTTTAGGTAGTGTAGTGAATTTTCATTAAACAAGTTGTACTCGGATTTTTCACCCAGTCTTTTAGTTTGTTTATATTAATAGTTTGTGTGTTTGCCTTTGAGCTTGTTTTGAGTAGCTTGAGAAAATTTAAGGTGTTTGTCCATTTTTGATCGTTTCAACTTGCAAATGCGTGGTAATGATAGTGTTTCAAGTTTGGTACGCGTCCAAGGTATGTGTTTATCGCTTTCTATACTTTAGCATATTCATGATGCTTAGGAATTTTACATACTTCTATGCCATTCATTCTTTCGTATACTTGTTCGTATGTGAATCACTTAGCTCCCACCCTTTTTGTGAGGTAGCTTTCCATTGTTCATATATGCGCGGAGTACCAACATTCTTGTTCTAACTGGATTTTATTATGCTTAATCTTTTGTTTGTTTTGATTATATGAAAGCATGAAAAGGATCAAGGCATTTGTTTCATTTTGAGCACAACTACCTAGCCAAATAGTCATTCACCTTGTGAGCATGTGATCATTCGTAACCCCTTTGAGCTTTTTGATCCATGTTTTATTTGAACTTAATGCTTGTCTATGAGTATTTAGTTCACTTATTTTTTAATGGATTTTGTTTTTTCTTGAACCCTCAACTTTGTGTTGTTGTATGAATTTTTGCCTTGCCTTTGAAAGTAGGGAGTATTCAAATGATGATGTGGTTGAATTCAATTTGGGGAGAGAATGATTGTTTACTCATTGGGTGGTTTCTATGAGGGTGAAAAAGAAAAGAAAAAAAAGAGAAAAATATGAGAAAGAAAAGAAAAAAAAATGTGAAAAAGAAAGAAAACGAAAATCCTTGAGAAAGCAAACAAAAAGAGTTCAAATAATTGTTCTAAATAAGTATTGTGTGTTGTGTAACACTTTGGATTTTGGAAGAAGTTGATTGGAATTTTGTGTTTGAGCTTTTATAAGTTGATCACTCCGTTAGGTTTAGGGAAGTTTTTGTTTAAATTACTTTTAGAAATTACCCCTTGTTTGTTCACCCGACCACGCTACAACCTTGAAAAGTCCTTGAGATTCTTGCCTTTGTATGATCAATATGATTTTTGGATGGTTGCATAACTTAGTCTATTGTTTGCATGATTGTTGTGTGAGTGATAAGTCCCTCATTTTGTGTTTTTCATCTACCGATGATTATTTTTGCTAGGTGTGATTCACGTTTGAACTTGTGTTGTTTTAGGATATTTGACATGATTTTTGTATTTTGAATTTTTTTCGTGACTATGTCAGTACAAAAAAATTGCGGAAATTGTGGCGGTTATAAGAGTGCTAATAGGGCGGTTTCAACCGCCATAATGTTCAAAAATGGCATTTTTATTAACGCCGTAAATTCGACTGTCGCTATGTATAAAATGGCGGTTTCATATAAACCCCATGCAAACCGCCATAATTTACATAATATTAAATGGCGGTTTATTTTATTAACTTGAAACGCCACAAATTTCACTATTTTTCTTAAAATAATAGAAAATTATGACGGTTATAAATGCCATAATTTTCACATTTGTCATAAAAAAATAATAATGCCATATAAGTTGCCCAACATATATCATATTCAAACTAATAAAATCAAATACACATGAGAATGAAATTTATTTAGATGTTCCACACATAACGCAATATTCCACCATATTCAAAATAGAAAGCTTGTTCATTCAATTTTATTAATCTTTGATAACAAGAGAAACAAAGTAAATAATACAACAACAAAAATCAACCCATACACACCTGAATCTAAAGGAGGCAGGAAGTACCTAAATAGAAAATACACTACTACGAAAAACACATTTAACAATGATTGGGAATGACATATAATGACGCGGGCGAAGGCGTTGTTATGTAGATTGTCGTTGTAAGTTCGCTGTTTCTACAACGGTCTGGAAACCGTTGTTGAAAGCAGGACGCGCGCCATATATCACAACGGTTATGATAATAAACCGTTGCGATACATACACTTAAGTTCTGGGTTCGAAACCCATCAGTAGCGAATTTATATAAAACATAAATTACTTATGATATCGGTTACAATACATAACCGTTGTTGTAAGTACCCTAAGTTTATTATATTAAATGTAGATTGCTTGTTTTCCAAACACCTCACTAAATAAATATACATGGATTAAATTTGATGAAGATGTCTATAATCTGCAAATTAAACTGTTCTTGAAAACCAACTTAAACAAACCAATGTTGTTTTCTGATTGCATTCGTCTCATCGTGCATTTCACGTTCTTTTACATATATTGTGGTTTATTGATCTGACTCCTTCGATATATCGCTATCTTCGATTATAGTTAAATTTCCATAAGATAAACAAGACATTCACTAGTGCAAAAAGAGTAATTTACACCCGTTTTTTTTACATTTAACACCCGTTATTAGAGGGTGTGAATTCAACGGGTGAGAAATGTCTGACGAATTTACACCCGTTTTAAAACGGGTGTAAATAGATGTTATATTACACCCTTTTTTGTTGAAATCGGGTGTAAATGTTTACATCTATACATTTATAGATGGTATATTACACCCTGTTTTATAGAAATTGGGTGTAAATGTTTACATGTATATATTTATAGATGGTATATGACGCCCTTTTTTGTTTAAAACGGGTGTAAAAATATGTAATATTACAACCTGTTTTCTAGAAAATGGGTGTAAAGTTTTAAATAATTGCATTTAAATTAAACATATTTACTCCCTATTTGATAAAAATCAGGTGTAAAATAAGAAATGTTTACTCTAGATATTAGCAAGTTTACACCCTATTTTCAAAAATATGATATATTACACTCGATTTTACCTTGGATGTTGGCAAATTTACACCCTATTTTCATGATATATTACACCCGATTTTAGCATGGATGTTGACAAATTTACACCATATTTTTAGAAGTCACTTCTACATATAAAACTTCACATGGTAATATAGTAAAGAGAATGCAAAGCATTTGTTATGATAAAATGGGGATTCAATATGCAGTTTTTAACTTCTCTAAAACTAAGTCAGGATTTAACTGTTAGACTTATTGAACTAAAATAAAAAATGTAGTTCATTGTGTATTCGTTTGGTAGATGATCTAGAACCCTCACATTCTGCAGCTATAAACTTGAATGTAATTTACACAAGGCATACGTATTATATTTATCTATTAACATTTGGCAACACATTGATGTCTCTAGGATCTAAACTAAGCCACTCATTTATCCTACCCTCCTGATGATTTACGATTATAATTGGAGTGTGAAAATGAAGGCATTGTCGCATTTGATCAATCAATATTCTGTTGACGAAAACAACCTAGTGAGGAGGATTCTTAACAAACATATCCCCTACACAGAAATGTCCCGGTCCAAAGTTCCTTTGAACATTGATTTATCTTTTGTATTCATTCAGTCAGGTATCAATCTTTGTACTGTGTTCTTCATTCACATATTGTCTCTCGCACACAAGAGCTGAGAAATTCTTGATAGTCGCATCCATGTCTCATCTCGTCTGGCTCTCCCAAGAATCCTCTTTGGCATGCCTTAACCTTTTTGGAGAAGGTATGCCAATCCATCTGATGCCTTCCAGAAAAAGCGTGCTAAGCTTTTGCATTCGGTCTAATTGTTCTTTTGTGACCCATATATCCCCTATTATTAACCAAAAAAAAGTTCAACAGGTTAACAAATAGTAAAAGATTGAGGAAAAAACTGTAGACAGTAAATGTAATTAATATTATATAACACACAAAAGCACTTTTGCATGACAACTTAGAAGACCCTACTTTTGCATTAAGTTTGGAATTTTTGGTTTATAAAAGGAGCCAATCCATATTCCATACACATGCTTTACATAAACCTCCTATAACAAGTTACACTATTTATACGAGAATTTTGTACAGAAACCCCCTGTAACAAGTTATACTTTTTATAGAATTTTTGCTTTAGCCAAAGAAAAAAAAAGTTAACTCATAACACTTTTATAAATGAAGAATTTGAAAAGGAATGGTAAATAAGGAAATTTATGTATCCTGAATTATTGATTATTGGGAAACAAATTGACTTAAGATTAGCACATTAATGCTTAAATTTCTATAATTTGAATCTTAGGAAAGTAGTTATATATTCTTACCTTCGACCTGTAAGAATCTTGGCTATGTTGCCATTGTTGTTAGTGAAAAATACATCACTTATATCACAAACAATGTAGTCTATAGCAGCAAGACGGGATGAAAATGGAAGGAAAGATTTCTGCTCCTCATCAGCTAGCATTTCCTTTGTATAGATGTTGGGGAAAAGATCTTTCAGAGGCTGCATACTCTCGTCCCCTCCGTATATTTCTCCCAACGCAACATAGAGGTATGTGTCATTTGTAAATTCAAGTGCACGCAACATCAAACCCACTTCATGAGGAGTAAGAGGACATTTCCCTCGCTTACATTCTTCGTCTGCACTCAAAACCTGTTTTATCACGAGGCAACAATTCGTTCATTTCATTTCAACATAAAGATAAATCAGATTCAGACTTAAGCAGTATTACATAGCATCATAATTTGTACTTAGAAAGTTTATAGATTGTAGTCTTATAGGTAATGTTGTCCACCTTTTTCTGATTTCACCAAAGTTCGTTTCTTTCTTTATCTCCCCCACCAAAATAACAACTTGAAAATGCTAGCATATCTGGTTCAAACCTGCAATGTATCAAATATTGAATGACGTTGTTAGTGTTAATTACCATGGATCCTCCGCACATTCTAAACTCTTTCCATCTATTCTACTTAAAACTTTGAAATGAAACAAATTGTTAATAATATATTAATTTTAATGATTTGCATGAGAACGATGGTTTTGAGGTTCCGATGCACCACAAACCCAAGGTATAACAAAACAAACACTTCAAAAAGTTTTCATTTATTCGCACTATTAAATGACTTTCATTTTCAAAACATTGTAAAGAAGTTGTGAAGAAAAGAAAAACATCAAACAAACCTCAAATGGACTGCTATGAACCGACGTGCCATCTTTTGCATTCTCATAACAATTGTTTGACCAAGTTCTTGTATAGGTTTTGTAAATCTCAAAGCATGATAATTAACACGGCATCTTAGTTTCTGCAGCTCCTCATCAAGGTGATTTGCAAGTCTAAAGTCAAACTATGTCAATTGTCCAACCTGCGACATCTCCTAAATGTTAGTAACTAAATCACCTAACCACACGCAAATTCACAGTAACACTGCAAATTGACGAAAACCAATTACTTAAGTTTCATAACTATTATTTAAAGAATTAAAACATCCTTAAAATATTAAATAAAAACCAGGGAAATGACCACACCTGTCGTCCCAAAAGTATTGGCAAAACTTGATCAAGATAATAATCAGGCTCTGATTTCCTCAAGACACGCATTATATACTGGTTTTTTTCCATTGACCTCATCACCTTATCAGGAACTCTTTTGACGATAGTAACGACTTTTGCAAGATAAGAAATGAACCAATCAACGTCAAAAATATTGATAAAGTCACTACATTCAAATTTCAGGTGTACTTATTAAATGAACCACTTGAACTTGATTTTATAAGGACTACATGATGGAATCTGCAGATTACCTGTCATCTTTCCAAAAAGAATGATGATCCAACTCAGGTACAACCAGTGTAGCATTAAAAATTTGTGCAACAACTACATCATCTGTTATCTGAATGAAGAATCAATCATAATTCGTTACAATAATGAGATGAAACAGAATATACTATCATAAATATTGAAAACTCACCCGAAAAGACACCATGTTTAACATAATATATTATCATAATTCCTAGTTTTCTCACCTAGTTCCATTAGCACTATAAATTAAGGTATACCGTTCAGAGGTTCACAATGATGTGTAGTATGTTTTTGTTGTGTTAATTGATATGATTGTGGTTGCCAATAATTGAGCAATTTGCTTTAGAGAATAAACAATTGATCTTGTTTTCAACCATAAATTAATAAATTAACTGATATGTTGATATTTTGTATAATGATCCATAGCAAATCATGACGTGTTAAAATAGTTGAGAGGCAGTAAATGAAATACTTCTTTGAAAATCTCTTCTATGTCTTCAAAGCTTGAAAATCCAAGATTTGGATCAGTGAGGATTGTGTCTAAGGATTGAATAACTTCAATCAAGCCTGAGGATATGGTAGAAGTGTTGAATTGTGGCTATTTATAAGGATCTGTTATGTTATGTTAGTCTTCTTCTTCTTCATCTTTTCTTTTTATTTTTCTCAGTTTCTTTTACCTCTGAAAAGTTAAATATTTTTGTTTTTTAAAATAGGTGTGTTTTTTTACTGTTATGTTACTGTTTTATGATATTGCTGGGGGAAAACCAGAGAGGGTAATTGAGCATAATGGAAAGTGATACGTGACGATTAAGGTTGTTTTGTTTTGTTTTGTTTATTGGTTATAGAGACTTGTGTTTTTGCTTTTCATGGGATGGGTGGTTATGATATTTTAATGAATGAAAATGAGCACTTTGGTTGCTGAAATGGTAAGTTTTGTGGAATTTGGGACATGTTTAAATTAAAGTTTACCAAATTATATTGTTAAAAAGAAAAGATGTCAAATTAAATTTTGTTAAACTTGATTTGTAAAACTAAGTTTGGTTAGAATGAAGTAGACTTAACCAAAGGAATAACAAAATGAGAAATTAATGTTGAAATTTCTATTATGACATGTGTACATATTTAATATCTCATAGTACTGTATGACTTGCCACTGAATCTGCATGTTGGTCACACTAAATAAATTTGAGCATAGGGTATTCATATTAATTAAGGTGCATGTATGTATCCACAAAATGCATAGGATATTTAGAATAATTAATCATTTCCTAGACTTAACAAACACCAGTATCCTGATATCATATTAAAACATTATTTAAATAAAAGAGAATAAAATAAGCAATATAACATTCATTACAACTCCATTCTCAAAAATATATATTATTGCATGGTTCCGTGGATTAAAAAAGTGAAAATGGAATTCATATGGTGAACATTCAAATATTGTTAAAATACTAATGCAGTATTGCAGATGCAAGATACTCTCTTAAAACAGGTTCAACATTAGATAAACATAAGTCCATTAACTAGCAAAAGCAACCTCTCTTGATATTTTTGATATGAAAGATAAGTAATACTTCAGCAACACTAATGAAAATATAACATAAAAAATTACATACCGCGTTCTAGCCTAGAGGAGCTTCAATAGCCAGCTGATCAAAGGTAAGGCACTCCCCACCAGCCTTCACAATTCTAGCTCTAGCACTTTCTATGAACCTTAAGGCAGTTACCTTCATTGCAGGCACGTCATAAACACGAATATAATCATTCAGATCCCCCACAACTACAACAATCTTAACCCTCCTAATGAAACAACAACAGAAAACCCAAATTAAGCATTATGTATATATTTAAAAATTATATCAAGTAACAAATTTTCTTTTCTAAAAAATAAGGGCATGTTTGGATTACTTTCTTCAAACTAATCTAATGGCATAAAAACTTGTAAACATGTTTGATAATTTAAGAAATCAGCTTACAAGAAAAAATTGAAAAGTGTATGAATCAATATACCTTTCCCTTCATGAAGCGAATCAACATAGAGAGAGATGGTGGTGGCCTGTTGACTTTGCTCATGAAAAGATGCTTAAGGATAACCGCATTGAAATTACCGGGTGCCCTCCAAACAATGAAATGGTAAAGCTGAAAATTTTAAACAAACAAGGAAATCGCTTCAAACACAGATCCATTATTTGCAATCATAGTAACAAGTGTTATAGTGGTATAGATGGAAAGTACCTTGACGAGAAGGTTGAGATAAATATCATTGAATTTTGGTGCGGTTCGTTTTGTCTTCTTGGACTTACCCCGACCTTTAAATCGATACACTAAAATAGGATAGAAGAACAAAGTGAGATGAAACGATGTCGGAATCATGTTAGTTTCTTCCTCGGTGGAATTGAAAAAGGATAAGCATGAAAGTACAATGATTGTTGTTGTTGTAGGAAGTGAAAGAATCAGAAGCAATATATGGATCAGAAACAGAGAAAAGGGATAAATATGAAAAGTAATGGATGAGTTAGAAAAGGAGATATGGGTCTGTGGAATAGCTATATTAGAATACCCTAATTTCAGTGTTCATATCAAAACACGATTTTAGATTGTTTTTAAAATTTGGGGGAAATTATAGAGATTGACTTTCTAGGGTTTAAGATTGATTGTGAATTGTTTGAAATAATTAAATAATTAAACCTACTCAACTTTTATTTTCGAAATACGTGGAGCCAAAATATTGAACGTTGGGAGATTGAAAGTTTGGAAAAGGACTTATGTGAATAAGAAATTTGGATTTGGATAATAAAAATATTTAAACCGTCATCGCTTCATCTAACATAACAAGACCCAAATCCCTTCTTATTTTTTCAAGAGAACTAGATATTGATATCATTGTTAGGTGTGATTGTATTTCAAAAATAATATAAATTTGGGATTTTGGAGAGAATGATCGTGAGATGATGAGTGATGAGAAAGGGTTGCTTTGATCGATAAAAATTTAGATTCTGATGTGCGATGAAAGGAAGAAGATGGAGTTCTAGGGTTCCAGAGAGAATGAGTTTAGAGAAATGGGGTTTCAGAAAAGGGTTTTGATCGATACAATATATGTTATGTGTTTTTTCATTATTTTATTTACACAATATTAATTTAATAAATTTACACTCCTAAATTCACTCACTTATCCAATTAACAGGTAATCAAATACATTATGGTTTATTAATCTGTTTACGATTAATATTTAGAGTTAATAAAATAAACAATTTTTTTCAGTCAATCTAAATTTACACCTGTTTTACCTTTAACGGGAGTAATAGAGATTTGACTATAATATTGATTTTAATTTAGTATAATAATATCTTTAATTTACACCATTTTGTAAAAAATTTGATGTCTGTTGTCACAAGTTAATACTTAAAATAATATTTTATTTACAAATTTGCCACTGAATTTCTTATTTACACCCGTTTTTCGTATAATAGGTGTAAAATTTAAAATTATATTCATCACTTTGCACTAGTGATTGGATAATTTGCCTCATCTTTGATTTAACTATATTGGAAGATGGCGATGCATCTAAGGAGCGAGATCATTATACCATAATCTATATATAAAAGAACGTGAGATAAATGATGAGAGGCATGCAATCAGAAAACAACATTGGTTTGTTTAAGTTGGTTTTCAAATACAACTTAATTTGCAGATTATAATTATCTATGTCAAATTAACTGAATGTATTTTAAGTGAGAGTTAGTGAAACAAACAATCTACATAGAATATAATAAACTCAAACAAAATTATATACCAGATCCAGATATTATAAACTCATATAATACGCTTGCTACCACCAGCAAACTTTAAGCGAGGGTTAGTTAAACAAACAATGTATATAGAATATGATAAACTCAAACAACATTCTATACCAGATCTAGAAATTATAAACTGATATAATACGCTTGCTTCCACCAGCATCATCACCCTGTATCATCCCCTTAACCTGAAAGGAAACAAAGCAAACTTCAAAAACACTAGTACAAAAATACCTTTTTAGCAGAGATTGTTAAGTCAGTTCACCAACCACCTGACTTAAGAAGTGACGCGGTGGCAATTTCGTAAATATTTGTAACTTAGTTAGGTCGTGTGCATTTAAAACTGACTTAACAAAGATTAAATAAAACAAAGAAATTTGAATTAAATTTCTTAAGTCGCATGTGTTTACTAACTGACTTAAAAAATCTATTTATTAAGTCAGATGTCATCCACCTGACCTAAAATTTTTTATTTATTTCTAACAAATTAAATTCCAATATATATCAGGGGAGAATCGAACCTGGAACCAAAGCTAAATTTTTTTACCCTGTGTTATTTTCATTCGTTTCTTTTCACTTTTCCTTCATTTTATTTTCTAAAAACACTTCTCTTTTATTAAAAATTTTTAAAGCTTATGTTTCTTGAAGACACCTTTTTATCAGTATGACCTTCCATTCCACTGTTCAGAACTCATAGTTCGACCTACAATATTCTACCCGAGGAAGAACTATCGATCGCTAACCTACGAGGCACGTATGTTTCTACTATGTCGGAGCCCTCTATCGTTCATTGTCATTGTTCGTTCGCCGTTGTTCGTTCGCCATTGTTCGTTCGATGTTCTCTACGAGTAACTGTATTTTCTTCTCAACTCAATTGCTTTTTCTTTTCTTCTACTATGATTTCTTCTTTTCTCTTTTATGGTTTTCGATTTCTTTTCTTCTTCTGTGATTTCATCTTTTCTCTTTTTTAAGGTTTTCGATTTCTTTTCTTTAATATTTAGGGTTTCTGGTTTGGGAACATTTTTATGGTATGATGAAACATCGATATGGTGAAGGGCGTATTCAGAGTTAGGCCAGGTTCACCATGGTGGAAATCGGTTAGTTTTCCCTAAGAAACAATCATATGGTGAAGGGCGTAGTCGGAGAAGAAACCCGGTTCTAACCCATTGAGGATCGTCTCACTAAATCTGCATCTCCAGATGAGGTACTTTCTCTCTATTTATCTCTCTCTCAATAATCTGTCTCCTAACTAACCAACTTACCAACTTCATTGCAGGTAGGTAAAATTCAGCTCCACTTTGGATGATGTTTTCCTCTTTGATTTGATTCCAACTCTGCCCAATGATTATGGCGAATCTATTTCTTCCATCACCCAACCCAATAGGAAAATTGCTTCTAAATTTTAAATCCCTGATTCTTCTTCATTGTTCATTGATAAGGATTGAGTTTTCGAACCCTTCCTCAAGTTCGATTATCTTCTCTCTTTTTAATCATAAAGATTATTATTTTTTGATGTTCGAATTTTCTGATTTTGATTTCAATTATGTTGCTCTCTAGGTTTCTAGAATGTTAGTCGGTGGCATTGAGGTTGTTGGTGTGTATGTTTGGGTCAATGATAACCCTTTCAAGAATTCAACATTAATGCTTTGCCAGGTATATACATGTTATTAAAATACAATTAATTTGGTTGTTGGCGTGTACATGTTACGTCACTCTCTAGCTATAAAGAAATAATCTAGACCTGAGTAGTCAATAGTGGCGATATCTCACTATAGGACCACTATGGGAAGAGCCTTAGCGACACAGAACACTATAGGGGCCGCTATAGGGTAAATAGCGGAGCAAAGTGGTTTCCGGCCCGAAGCAGTTTTTGTTTAAGGTGTCAACTTCTAACAATAATACATATTTGAACCTTTCACAAACTTTGTGTTTTTAATCTACCTTGATCTAACTATAACCATGATTACTGGTAAGGATATGCATGATGTTTTCTTTGTGATTGTACTGTTATATGTTGTTATGATATTAGCATGTGGTTCAGTTCGTTGGTGGAAAATCTTCACACCAGATCAATGCTTTATAATAAACCGTTTCGTGGAGGTTTTCGTAGTTCTTTTGCTATCTATCCATTTTATATCTTCCAAGGCAACGAATTACCAATTCATATTAGCTGATTCAATTTAAAAAGTAGTTATCCTTGTTGCTCTTTTTCTATTGAACACGTTCACAAAAAACCAAGATAGTCTTGATTGGACTATTATACTTTTCTCATTACATGACAGTTTCCTGAAACTGTAGCTTCCACAACTTCATTCAAAGTTGATTCTGATGCTGTTTTGCTCAACAGTAGAGAATTGCTTCAAACTGATGCTGAGATAGGTGGAGATGGTAAACTTCATGTTGTTGTTAGAAGATCAACTGCTAACTCTATGATATCTAGATCTTTTAACAAATCTCATTTACACAATATGACGCCAAGAGCTTCTAATCTCACTGGTGTTGAGATATATTCGGTTCACGTTTAAACACTGTTTCATCGAAAGGTACAAGTACTGGAAGTACTGGAATGCTTTATGGTCCTACAAATATTGGAAGAAAGAAGAAATATAGCAAAGTGGTGGAAATGGAAATGGAACTAACAACAAACAATTACACATGTTTATTTGGAGTTCCAGTACTTCACATGTTTCTGAAGGGAATCTTAAACATGTTAATAAAGCTGCTTCTACTGATTTTAGCATTGATGAACCTTCCAAATATGTTCCACATAGAAACACTTTTTTCATCAAAAGGTACTAGTGAACTGTGATTATCCCTATTTTTGTACGCCATCATGAATTGTGATTATTCTATTTGTTATCAAGTATGATCAAGTAGGTTAAAGATACATACAAGTGTGACCACATCAAATGAAGTTTTACCTTTCTGGTTGTTTGCATTAGTTGATAACCCTTGAAACTTCAATTGATTTTCCTATTCTATGTTACTAAGGTTTCTAAGGTATATTCAAAACAGTGTTCACAATAACATCTTCCTTAAACATATATATATATATATATATATATATATATATATATATAGACACACACACACACACACAAAGTAGTATATACTAAGTATTAAAAATATATACTTCGCAGATGATTATATACTAAGTAGTATATACTAAATACAAGTTCCAGTACTTCACAGATGATTATATACTAAGAATTAAAAATATATACTTTTAAGTACTGATAATCATCTTTCAATTTAAGTATTTAAAAATATTACTACTAAGTCCTAAACTCCCTAAAGTACTGTTCTCAGCTCTTGTATTTTTTTTGTGTTTTTGACTTTTGATTAATGTCTAATCTAAGTTAATAGCTGATGAAGTATAATTAAGATTAAAAAAAAAAGGTGATACTACAAAAAGGAATTTGATACTGTATTTTAGAGAATAATTTGCACTATGATATTGTCACTCTAAGTGGGCTAAAAATATTAGATTTGATTCTAAATATTTATGATAATATATTGATTTACATTTTTAAACCTTTCTACACTTGTGTCGCAGATAAGGGTACTTGCCTGAAGCGCTCTGATGCTATATGTCTTTTTCTCTTCCTCCTGGAATCTTCTCGATTGACCATTTGATGGATATTAGTAGGACTAGTTGTGAGGTTATTATAACTTAACATAATTTGTATGCAAAGACAAAAGGTCATTTTCTTTCAATTTTATTTTCATCATTTAATGCACTTTGAGGTTTGGTTTGCCTCTAGAAATATTATGGATGAATTAGTGTTTATTAATTTATGTTAATAAAAATAGTTGTTTTTTTTATATACATAATAATGCTGATTGAAGTTAAGGAGTATGTAGAAAAGTATTTGGTTTGGTGATAAAATAGAAAATATATTTTTAAAAAGATAGTAAACTATTTATAAAAATTGGAGTTATCTGTTAGGTCGGTTATGTTAATACCTGACTTAAGTTGTGTTTTTCTTAAGTCGGGTCAAACATCCGACTTAAAAGGCCAAGACTTGTTACAACGCCTACTCTTAAGTCAGGTATCGAACTGACCTAAGAGCTCATTTTTATCCGACTTAAGAAGTGTTTTTTGTACTAGTGAAATGAGCATCCTTAGTTGAAAACAAACCCTAAAACCATAATCCAGTGATGAGTAAAGAGAAGAACAAGAATAACGCACCTTTTAATGAAACTAATCGCGAAACAGGAATCAATTATGATGTTGAACTAGTTTGGGAAGTCATGAAAAAGAAATATAAAGAGGAAGAAGCTTACACAAAAGCATCATACTTCTTATACTTCTTTTCATTGCTTCTAAAACTAGATAAAGTTTGCTTACACTGTTGTTTCTTCATTTACTAACATCTTGTTCGTGATGCTATGAAAAAAAATACAAGGTGGATGAAGTTTCCATCATAGCTTCATGCTTCTTATACATTTTTCCATAGCAACACAAACATTACGAAGTTTCCAAAGTATGGTCTTTGTTAAGGTAGTGAAAACGAATCTGAAAAAATGAGAACAATCAACAAAAATAACATGCAACAAACGAGATAATGGGAAATATGTAACAATAGATTGAAGAAGAAGAATACCTTAATGTATGAAGCACAAGATTCACGGCTAATGGTGAAAACGAAGAGAAAAAATGGGTTCTAGGGTTTCACTTTGAAGGCAAGGCGTTACTGTCAATTAAATGAAGGTTATTTCACTTATATATGGGTAAACTATTTCACAACGGTTAACAATAACAACCGTATAGATATATATTTATTTATTATAAATATATCACTACGGTTAACCAGAAGAACCGTAGTGATAACCCTTTTATTTGTGAATTTTAAAACAAATAAAAACCGTATACATAGGTATTTATTTATTATAAATATATCACTACGGTTAACCAGAAGAACCGTAGTGATAACCCTTTTATTTATGAATTTTAAAATTAATAAAAATGAAAAGGTGCGCCTTAACTTCTAACTTAATGCATCTGCAGTTTAAACATCAACAATGTAATTCACAATGCATCTGCAGTTTAAACATCAACAATGTAATTCGAACCCTAATTCAACTATTACATTTCATAACAAAGTAAATATTAAACATAAAGGAGACAAAAAAACATAACATCTTGTTATTTCCAGAAAATATCTCTGATTTTAGTTTGTTCTTCAAATTCTTGTTCTTTTTCTTTAAATCCTCATACATAACCTTCAGATAGCCCAATGCTTCCAACTCTGACTTCATAATGCTCTCATCGTCATTTCCATCTCTTTCTCCCACGTCTTCATCCCATATGAACAAATTACATGTTTCATCGCTGCTCCAAAATGGACATCTCCAAAAAAGTCTTCCTTTATTTTGTCCTTCCTTGCATTGATACGAAACCATACGACCATCACAACCACAAAAATTTCCAGATCGAGATTTTACACTAGAACAAGACGTAGAAACACCTTTGGATGATTTTGTCTTCAAATGTGACATTGCAACACCTTAAAGTAGAACACTTTGTTGTTGTTGTTGTTGTTGTCTTCTTCCCGACAATGGTGACGGCGTTGGTGTTAGGGTTGATTCAATGGATAAATTGATATATATATACTTGGTGTTTAAAATACATAAAAAGAAGCTTCAATTTGTAACAACGGGTTTGATAAATATCCGTCGTGATATCCTTATTATTTTTTAGTTAAATATTAATAAAACTTAAAAAGGGAGCATTTACATCAAAGGGATAAACTATTTGAGGGCGATGAGGTTCGAACCCATGATAGCTAGATTGTATCACCACGGTTTTCATAAAAACCGTTATTATACCCTTGAGATTTCTAATTAAAATAATGCGCGCGCATCCAGTACGCACTATAACAACGGTGTATAGGATGCCGTTGTAAACCTGGCGTTGTTGTTTTGCCGTTTTGTAGTAGTGATACTTCAACATCAAAACTCCTGTCCCACCCTAACACGAACAAAGAAAACATAATGCAGCATAAAAAGGACCACAATAGACATATATGACTACACTAGTGAGAAATGAAACTGCAACATGACTGCACCAAGAAACAAGGAAAAACCGCAGCTAAGGACACAAAACATTGCAACAGAAGTGAGATTCTTACTTAAAGTAGCGCATGCCAAACTTGTTTTAACTCGTGCCACCTATTGATAAACTAGATAAACAAATGGCCTGAAACGCAAATAGAAACAAAACATGACAACACCAAATGGAGAAATTAGAAACAACACAGCCAAACCAAAACATAATAATTTAATACCAAGAATAATGTACCTTGATACCATCTCCTAGAAATAAATCCTTCGAGATAGAATGATTTGATACTAAAATGAATGTCAAGGAAGCTTATGGCTACAATCATCATATAGGAATAAAGAGTCATTTTTCAATATAATAATATAATAGGAATTGAAACACAAGGAAAGAAAAATACATTAAATTGTTTAAACTATCATTAAAGTAGAAACCACAAAAATAGAACAAATTGTTTCAACTATCATATCCTAAAGAAGGAAAAATACTTACATAAGGATCAAGAGTCAATGGTTATTCATTTTTGTTTACAGCTGACATGCTTTATTGCCTTTCTAAATATGTAGTAGACAATATTTGAAAGCAAAATGACAAAATAAGCATATATTTACATAAAATGACAACTTAATGTAGAATGAATGGCACATAAATACCTATTACCTGCCAACTAGGAAGTTTGAAAATCACAACCCTAAATTCCCGCTAAAATAACAAATTTATCAGCTTTTTAATAGTTGGGACTAGGACATAAGCAACACTAGAAGATGTTACTGTCAACCTTGATTATCTATATTATCTAAGCTTGTATTTTAAATAAATTTCACAATTACGAACTACTTTTCACGGAACACTTAATATTGTCAGTAGTAGCCGTTGAAGCACAATTCTGTAACTTGATTGCAGACTTGTAGAAATCTAATCTTGATCTTTTTATTTTGAATAAATTATATCAAATGCTTATTTGTTAGAAGTATTAAGTTATTAATGAATGAAAACTATGAAGTTTAATGACTTAAGTGATTAATGGACATATTTTTCAGTTTAAAACCAACACAAAATTTATAAGACAAATGTTATGAATCACAAGAATGTAAAACCCATATATACCTACATGCATCAAATCATATATTATACATGAAAAGTACGTTTGGTACTGGAATACATAAGTTCCTAGTAACACTGTATACATAAAAATGCCCAAAGCAACCTAAAACCAAACACTGGCATGTTATATGTACAAAATGTTCAAAAGTTAAAACTAAGAACTAGATCCCTAAGGACCTCAAAAGACTCCACAACGGAAGCAAAACCAACAGCTAAGCAAGGATAGTCACACGGCCTTATCCTTACCCTTTGCGGAACCTGCAGAACCTGTGATGTAAACAACAACAGTGGGGTGAGATACATCAAATCTCAGTGAGTTCCCTATCTTACAGTCCTCTCGGCTCTACAAGGTTCTAATAAACCTAACTCAAGTCAAAAGGAAAAAGGGAAAATGACTTTGAGTACACACACTATATAAATATCCACACCGGTGGGCCTGTTAACTCACACTAGTACCGAAATACGTCCTGAGCCTGTTAGCTCAAGAATCTCACAAATCAATAACCATACCAAGGCATCCCCTTTTCCCGTCCTTTTCTACGTCTAGAAGACGACCCGAGTCATGGATCCTCGAAATTACTTGGCATACGAAATGGATTCGGGAACAACGGCCTGTTAGCCGTGAACCGTCACTTCTCATGGCCTGTTAACCATCACAAGTCTCTACCCTTAGGTTCCGTTCGTACTAAACGCGGGAATCAAACCTGCCAAGTAATGGTGCATATGTTTCAGAGGAGCTCGAGACCCATGAAACGCACTATCAAAAATAACCGGTTATGATTTCACACTACACACGCCTCACTCTACCTAATTCATATGATAACATGCATATATATTCAAACATGTTAAATAATCAGAGTATAGGCAATTAGGCATCGATCACATAATAAGAACACATAATTCAACATATTACACGTTGCACCCATTCACGGTTCCTTCCGATTTAATTAATCGGCAATAATCAGATAATTCTCACCACCTTTAGCTAGAGGATACTCATAGCTTCACAACGATACCAAGACTACTCACATAGGATAAACGAGTTAAAAGTTATGGACATAACACGAAATGGTATCGCGAAGAGACACACTTCTGCACCCTCCTGGCCGTACGAGTACTGCCCTAAGCCATACGCGTATTGCCAAGCTGGCTCGCCCAACCATACGCGTAATGCCCAGGACCGTACGCGTATCAATACGCAAATGGGCAGATGGCCGAGAAAATGGAACCCCAATACGCGTATTGCCCACCTTTCTGCATAGCCGTACGTGTATTGCCTTAACCAATACGCGTATTGCCTTGGGTGATACGCGTATGGGCAATGTGAAACCCAGAATTTCCTGCATAATTTGGGTCTGCGAAATTGTTCCATTTCTCTTCTAATTCACCTCTAAACACCAGAAAAATTACCAATTTGATACACAACAGAACATATGTAACAAGTAGTAAGCATAAGGATCATAAAAACATGATTTTAGTGTAAAAATTCTCATTTCCTAACAATGTCCAACCTAACTCTAAACTCCATAAAACCTTAATCTAAAGAGTCTAACTAGAACCCACCTGGATTACTAGATGAGGAGGTTGCAGCTGAGATGAAAAGATGAAGATTGTTTGATGATTGATGATCCAGAGCCCTTGAGAGAATTTCTCTTCCTTTCTCTTCCTTTTTCCTTCCTTTGCTTTTCTTTTCTCTTAGTTTCTATCTTTGACCAAATAAGGAAAGGAAAAGAAAATATACAAGAACAATTAATTGGTAATACTACTAACTATCCAAAATTATCTCAATTACACCAATTAATAAAATTCCAATTTAAATAGTATTAATCTAATCAAATTTCCGAGTTCGTCGGTTTACTCTAATTACTTTATCCAATAATTGCTCAGAGTACCCCGGAACCCAGTTGATCATACTAATATTCTCCAAATTGTTCACAAATTATGGGGTGTTACATCCTCCCACCTTAAATAGAAATTCGCCCTAGAATTTAAAGGATCGCCTGAACAGATGAGGGTAGGCCTCCTGCATTTCTGATTCCAATTCCCAAGTTGCATCACCTGGATGCGTCTCATCCCACTGGACCTTAACAAGAGGAATCTCTTTATTCCTTAACACTTTGGTCTCTCTTCCGGTAATACGACTCGACTGAGGCTCAAATGTCAAATCAGCTTCTATCTCCACTGTATCCGATAAAACAGGCTGAAGAGGATCTGGGACAAATTTCTGAAGCTGAGACACATGGAAAACATCGTTCATCTCTGACAGAGAAGGCGGTAAGGCTAATCTGTAAGCTACTTCACCAATTCTTTCCAAAATCTGATACGGTCCCACGTATCTTGGACTTAATTTCCGCGATTTAAATGGTCCTTTCAATCTCAATCTCGGAGTAACCTTCAAAAATACATGATCACCCTCATCAAACTCCAACGGCCTCCTACGGTTATCCGTATAGCTTTTCTGACGGTCTTGGGCTTGTTTAATCTTTTCCCGAATCATTCTAATCTTTTCTGTGGTCTCGTGAATAATCTCGGGTCCCAAAATCCTATCCTCGCCAACCTCCGTCCAACAAAATGGCGTTCTACACTTCCTAACATACAACGCCTCATAAGGTGTCATACCAATACTTGCATGATAACTGTTATTATAAGAGAATTCGATCAACGGCAAAAGTTCTCTCCAATTTCCCCCACTTTCAAGTACACAAGCTCTTAACATGTCTTCCATGGTTTGTATTATCCGTTCCGTCTGACCGTCCGTTTGCGAATGATTCGACGTACTCAAAAACAACCTCGTTCCCATAGCTTGTTGAAAAGCTCTCCAAAATCTAGAAGTAAATTTTGGATCTCTATCTGAAATGATGCTAGTAGGAATACCATGCAATCTCACTATCTCTGAAATGAACAACCTTGCGAGATGACTCGCCTTGAAGGTAGTCTTCACAGCTAAGAAATGCGCGGATTTCATTAACCGGTCCACGATTACCCAAATTGAATCATAACCAGCCTGCGCATGAGGTAATCCCACTGCGAAGTCCATCGAGATACTATCCCATTTCCACATCAGAATTTCTAAAGGTTGCAACAAGCCACCCGGCCTTTGGTGCTCAATCTTCATTTGTTGGCACACCACATATTCCGACACATACACCGCAATATCCTTTTTCATCTCGGACCACCAATAGTCCCTCCTTAAATCCTGATACATCTTTGAAGCACCAGGATGTATAGTAAAAGTACCTTTATGCGCTTCCTCCAAAATCCTTCGTTTTAACTCCGTGTGGTCCGGAACACAAATCCTTTGGTTAAACGAAATGACTCCGTCGGTAGTTCGCACAAAACCCGGTTGAGTCAACAATTCTTGTAACTTCCCATCTAATCCTTTCTCTTGTTAGATTTCTTCTCTGAGAGTAGAGATGATAGTTAAATTTCCCATAACCACACAATTAGGAGTCCAATTAAATTGAATATTTAGATCTCTAAACTTTTCCATTAAGGCATACTCTAACACCATCAACTCGGCACTACGCAACTCTTTCCTACTTAAAGCATCCGCTACCTTGTTCGCTTTGCCCGGATGGTACTTTAGTTCTAAATCATAATCCTTTAAATATTCCATCCACCTCCTTTGACGCATATTCAACTCTTTCTGATCAAATAAGTACTTTAAGCTCTTGTGGTCACTAAACATCTCAAAACACACACCATATAAATAGTGACGCCACACTTTCAAGGTGAAAACAACTGCCGCCAATTCTAAATCATGCGTCAGGTAATTCTCTTCATGTAATCTCAACTGTCACAAAGCGTAAGCCACTACATGTCCATTCTGCATTAACACTCCGCCTAAACCCTTCTTCGATGCATCACAATATACCTCATATGACTTGCTAGGATCAGGAATAACCAAAATAGGAGCAGTCGTCAACCTCTCCTTCAAACTCCTAAAACTCCTTTCACAAGCTGAATCCCACTCATACGAGTAATCCTTCTTAGTAAGTTTGGTCAATGGTAAGGCCAATTGCGAAAATCCCTTGAGAAATCGTCTGTAATAACCTGCTAATCCCAAGAAACTCCTAACTTCGGAAGCATTCTTCGGTCTCTCCCAATTAATTACTGCTTCAACTTTTGATGGATCGACCGCCACACCTCCCTGGGATATGACATGACCAAGGAAATTAACCTCAGACATCCAAAACTCACATTTACTTAATTTAGCAAAAAGTTGCTTCTCTTGCAAGATAGATAAAACAATTCTTAGATGTTCACCGTGCTCTTGAGGATCACGAGAATAAATAAGAATGTCATCAATGAAAATCACCACAAATTGGTCCAAATAAGGCTGAAATATCCGATTCATATAATCCATGAAAACTGTCGGAGCGTTCGTCACACCAAAAGGCATCACCAAGAATTCATAATGACCATAACGGGTTCTGAACGCGGTCTTTGGTACATCTGCACTCTTCACCCGAATCTGATGATAACCCGACCGTAAATTAATCTTCGAGAACACACAGGCTCCTTTCAATTGATCCAACAGGTCGTCTATCCTTGGTAACGGGTATTTATTCTTGATAGTGACCTTATTCAACTGACGGTAATCAATACACAATCGCATTCCACCATCCTTTTTCTTTACCAATAACACTGGAGCTCCCCAGGGTGAAACACTGGGTCGAACAAAATGCTTAGCCAATAGTTCTTCCAACTGATCCTTTAGTTCTCTCAATTCAAGTGGTGCCATCCGATACGGAGAAACGGATATTGGAGTCGTTCCCGGTATCAGGTCAATAGAGAATTCCACTTCCCGCTCCGGAGGAAGAGAAGTGATATCCTCGGGGAAAACTTCAGGAAAGTCACAAACTACCGGAATACTCAGAACTGGAATGTTACTACTCTCCTCCTTAGTAAGAATCAAAAGAACAGACTTTTCTTCCTCAAACAAGAAATTAATCATTCCAACCGTACCTTCTAAAATAGTAGTTAACACATCCTTCGGAGTAGCCTCGGTAGATGGCATAATAATTAACTTCTCCTTGCAACCGATAAAAACCGAATTAGAAGAAAGTCAATTCATTCCCAGAACAACATCCACTTTCTTAAGCGGCAAACAAATAAGATCAATCTGGAAAACTCTTTCATTCACCGATAAAACACAATTTTCACACATCAATGGTGTTTCAACAATTTCATCCATGGCAGTAGTAACCACCATAGGAGGAAATAAAGGAACAGCTTGCAACCCAAGTCGCTTCACACAACGCGTGGACACAAAAGAATGAGTTGCCCCACAATCAAATAAAACAAAACAAGGATGTCCGTTTACGAAACACGTACCCGCAATCAAGGAGTTATCATTCTTTGCTTTTCTCGCATCCAAGGTATACACTCGGCCAGTATTCTTCCCTTGTGCCTGATTCCTACCCTGAGGACAATCCTTCGCCATGTGGCCCACCTTATTACACTGATAACATCTCATTCCCTCCAAACTGCACCTACCATAATGATTCCGTCCACACATACGACATACCAGAGGCACACTAGTTCTGGAACTCTGAGCTTGCTTTCCTTTAAAGGATTGTTGCCTGGGCCTAACCTGTTGATTTGGTCTTCCTCGATCACTTTGATTCATCCTACTCAAATCTCCTTCCATTTGTACCTTCTTCAAACTATGTTCAGCCACATAACACTGTCTTAACAACTCGGCATAAGTAGTAAACTCCCGTTGAGACACACTATGTGAAATTTCAGCCCTTAAACCAAACAAAAACTGATCAATCTTCCATCTCTCATCAGGAGCATACATGGCTTGTCTAGAATAAGCGGCCATAGTTTCAAATTTCTCAGCATACGAAGCCACAGTCAAGTTACCTTGTCTCAATTATTGAAACTCGAATTCCTTCTAAGACCTCAAGGAACTTGGAAAATATTTCTCCATAAAAACTACCTTAAATTGTTCCCACACCTTCGACACCTCTTGGATTGTCATTAAGGCTGAAACACTTTCCCACCACCTCATGGCAGGACCCTTCAACAAGTGGGAAGCAAAGACCACCTTGTTTTCCTCACTGCACTAAACTATTTGGAAAACCCGTTCCATACCTGATATCCATTCATGAGCCTTTACTAGTTCTAACCCTCCCTGAAATTCTGGAGGACTCAACCGAATGAAATCCCTAAAGTTTCCTCCTGCAACCTCAGGAACCACCATTGAAGGATGTAGACCACCCGCCATCTGCTGAACCATTTGTTGCATGAATTGATTTTGTTGTTGTTGCATCTGCTGCATGAATTGATACAACGGAGCATTCCCTTCATCAACCGGCAGATTAGTCCCTGCTGGAGTGTTTCTCGGTCTACCACGGTTGTTTCTGCGCCAATCAGCCATGTTCCTGAATGTCATACAGATAGAATTAAGTTGATCAGACTCAATACCATAATTATATTAGACAAGAACCATGGCGACACGCCGCATATGAAACGGAAAGAAAACTTATTCTATTTCATGGCTAGGTCGAGGATACGACCTGCTCTGATACCAACTGTAAAACCCATATATACATACATGCATCAAATCATATATTATACATGAAAATTACGTTTGGTACTGAAATACATAAGTTCCTAGTAACACTGTATACATAAAAATGCCCAAAGCAACCTAAAACCAAACACTGGCATGTTATATGTACAAAATGTTCAAAAGATAAAACTAAGACCTAGATCCCTAAGGACCTCAAAAGACTCCACAACAGAAGCAAAACCAACAGCTAAGCAAGGATAGTCACACGGCCTTATCCTTACCCTTTGCGGAACCTGCAGAACCTGTGATGTAAACAACAACAGTGGGGTGAGATACATCAAATCTCAGTGAGTTCTCTATCTTACAGTCCTCTTGGCTCTACAAGGTTCTAATAAACCTAACTCAAGTCAAAATGAAAAAGGGAAAATGACTTTGAGTACACACACTATATAAATATCCACACCGGTGATCCTGTTAACTCACACTAGTACAGAAGTACGTCCTGAGCCTGTTAGCTCAAGAATCTCACAAATCAATAACCATACCAAGGCATCCCCTTTTCCCGTCCTCTTCTACGTCTAGAAGACGACCCGAGTCATGGATCCTCGAAATTACTTGGCATACGAAATGGATTCGAGGACAACGGCCTGTTAGCCGTGAACCGTCACTTCTCATGGCCTGTTAACCATCACAAGTCTCTACTCTTAGGCTTCATTCGTACTAAACGCGGGAATCAAACCTGCCAAGTAATGGTGCACATGTTTCAGAGGAGCTCGAGACCCATGAAACGCACTATCAAAAATAACCGGTTATGATTTCACACTACACACGCCTCGGCCTTACTTGCACGAGCGTTGTCACTATTCCATTACAATAAATAGGGTTTTTAGCGTGTAAAGAATGAGAGAAACTCTTCTATTTTTTGTAAAAAGATATTTATATATTAATGTTAGTAAAATAATATTTCTTTACATATATGTTAATAATTTTTTTAAAGAAAAAAATTGATACAATTTAATTTTAAAAAAAAAACAACTTCATACAAAAAAATGGGAATTAAATAAATATAATAAATAAATAACAGAAACAAATAGAGAAAAAAAGTAAAAATAAACAGAAAGAGAAAAATGAGCGCTTTTTTAAAATGGACAAGTTTACGTAAGTAGCGGCGGTTTAAACCGCCATAAGTTGAATAACATTACGGCATTTACTTAAACCGACGTTATTTACGGAAAATTCTGACGGTTTTTGTAACCGACCTAATAAAACCACCACAATTTACCCTTTTTTTGTAGTGATGTTGTCATCGTAGTTTAGTGGTATGTATTTACTTTGTTTGTATCGTTTTTCATTTGAACCATACATTTGTTTCCGTTTTTCAAAACCTGTTGATTTGTGATTCTTTGGTTGCCACTCTGTTTCTTTGAGTTGTTTGATTTTTTTTAGGACAAACAATTATGTAAGTTCGGGAGATGTTGATGAGTGCAAACTTTAGCTATTTTTGTATATAAGTTTTATTGCACTTATCGATACTTTTTGTTACAAACGTTCGAATAAACCCCACTTTGTTTGTAAATAAGTTTACTTTACATTTTAGTGTATATATTACGTATAGTGTAAATATCATTGAGTTTAATTGATTTCCATTTATTTTTGCAGGTATTCAATCAAGGATATCTTTCCATTGTTGAATAGAGCATTGAATAAGCTTTCCAGCGCTTCGAATCGGGCGAAAAACGGAGTTACAGTTCAAAAGTTACGAATAAAACAGTGCAGGATTTTTGCTGTCTACTGTCAGCTGCGCCTCAGCAGGGCCGGACTTCGCAGCGCCGGGCAATGCATTTTGAGCGCCGGGTGTAACACCCTAAATTTACCCGCGCTATTTAATTAAAATAATCAGAGTAAAACAATACGAAACAGAAATAAATTATGCTACTTTCAACTTATCATTTGCCCATAAATAGACATGTAACATATAAATGACATTTTCGAAAATCAAGCAAATTTAATCCAACCAAATAACCTTTATTACGCAGTGGAAAATTGTTCATTCCAATCAACAAAATATAACGATTTCAATTAACTAAAGAAACTAGTTTTCATGTCAGAAAAACAACTAATAATTCTTCAACAAATAAAATCATATAAAAGCGTTCCCAACTCCCAATGTTACATATCAGAGCAAACGCCACTAAAGTGAAGCACCACGTCTTCACCGACTGTTCCTAACTATCTGCACGTTACCCACGTGGAGATAACATTCAAACAGAAGGGGTGAGATTCTCAAATCAACAAAAGAAGAAGATGATATAAATATAAAAGTATAAATCATCAAGTAATTCACCCATATCACAACTGTCAACAAGCATCACACTCTTCAACACACACACACACACAGATAACCAAGCAATTCATTTGCAACACAACCAATATAAAATGCAATGAGACGCCAACTAGACTCAATGCATGTGGTACCAATTCGATCCCTGTTTCATGATCATAAATCCCGTCGGAATTTCATAATAGTCGCTCACACCCCACATGGGCACACGACATTCGTGATCGCTCACAGCCCACATGGGCACACGATCACCTGTAATCATTCACACCCCACACGGACACACGATTACCTCAATAACAATAACGACATTGATATGATTCAATTTTAAAGAATCCGTGTAAGACGCTCACACCCCACATGGGCAACGTCATCCCTCAACTCATGCAACATGCTATGCACCTTCAACGACAACATGCAACAACGAAACAAATGCAGAATACTAGCATGTCACCAATACATTACCTCACAACTGTCCAACATACAGTATACACCTGTTCAAACATTGCAAACATTGCAATCCACAACAACAACACGCATCACACCACCGATTTCCGCATTCCACGGTTCAACACATCAAAACACAAAACGAAAACACATCTCGCATGTTGAATAGTTGGAATTCTGTCATTGAAAATAATTTTAGCAGCAATTACATAAAATCAACTTTCTAACGATTCGAACGGCGAACAAAACGGACTTACGGATCAAAAGTTATGAAGAAAACAAAATTTGACATTTTGGAAAAATTGTGCAACACACAGATCCGTACAGGTCGACTCATGAGTCGACTCATACTGCGCAAAAACAGAATTTTTTTCTATTTTTAATTGTTAAATGCCTTCCGGACCTCCGATTTCGATTCCATAAAAAGCCCCGGTCTCAGAATTCAATGTACTTCGATATTTTCACAATTAAAACGCCATCCAACACATTTACAAAATTAACACCATTATTATCAAAAATGGAAAAAGTTAGGTTTTCAATCACCTAATCAAACACATATTGAAACATACCGACAAGTATTCCCGATTAAATCCCATCATCACCCGACTATACTACGTAATCTATTCCACATTCTAACCGTTAAAACATCGATTCTATTCATTTGTTCATCAATCCAACAACTATGAAAAACTATATTTTTCAACCACACAAATGCAAACAACACATACATACATTAGGAACTCTTATTACACTAGAAATCACAATTCAACCAAGCAATTTACACAATTCAAGCATTATTACTATTACCGACACGCGACTCCAACTTCTCACCAAAACACCAAACAATCAACAAACACATGGATAAGATCCTAACAATTTATCTACCCTCATACAAACATCATATATCCCTCAAGTTATTGAAGAACCCCACCCTTACCTTGTATTGATGAGCTTCCTTCTTCTCCAATGGAATCACTCCTTCACCTTGCCCTAGCCTCTTTTCACCTTTTCTCCCTTGGCTCTTACTTTTACGTAGAATGAAAAAATAACTTCTTTATTCTCTAACTCTTTACATAACCCCCAACTCTGATTTACCCTATTTGCCCTCACTCAACTTCTTACAATTACCACAATACCCTTCCACTCACTACACATCTAATTACTTCTATTTATTTATCCCATTATATTATTAATATTTTTTATCTAATCTTACTAAATAATAATAATAATAATAATAATAATAATTCTCGTCACCCATATACTTCTACTAATCTCCATTTTACACTAAGATTAGCAAATATTAATTAATTAAAATAGGTTAATTAATCTTACTCTCCGCACCACCGATTTCTACGCTTTTAGTCGTACACCCCTACTACCCCCAAGACTTATCTCTTAAGGCCACTACCCCTTACCACGGTTACATGAAATATAACGAATACAACAAAACACACCATCAATCACAACAATTCACAATTATTTGCAAATAAAGATAAAAAGGAAAATGGGACGTTACAACTCTCCCCCACTTAGAATATTTCCGTCCTCGAAAATTTACCTGATGCGAACTACCCCCAATACGTCCTCGCATCCAAATAGCCAACTCTCATGCCATGAAAGGTAACACCACGAATAACACAAAGCACAATACACCTTACCAACGACAACAACAACAACAAGATGCAATGCTCACGTAATGCACTCGACGACCAACTCAAGACGCAAAGAATAACCAAGTTATGAACACACTGGTTCACTCTAGAACTGGAACATAACACGATCGTTATCATCACCATAGGTACCTAAGTAACAACAAAGATAAGAGCATAAAGTTCCATAACACACATCGTCTTAACCACATTAACATAACCCTATTACCAACATCGCTGTCACATTACACTGATGCAACAGTGCTACGATCCACCAATTAAACATGTAGTCTAATACATCCATCTATATAGTAATACATGAACAATATTTAGACCTTTCGCCTATCACTTTAATCCTGGAATGTCCAATGGTTTGCATCAGCCTTGCAGGCTCAATCGTCCAACCCTTGCACTCTTACAAGTCACACACACTCATGTAAGAATTGCGCTATATCATGCTTCAGCTGCGCACTCTGATTACTCGCAACTATCGAATCTACCGAGTTCACATCCAACTTCTGACTCTCTTGAACAATCACCAGAAAAATCGTTGTTCACTTTTAATATGCCCAACCTCACACACCACTGTGTTATCTCTCACACCAGACACCAATCTCTGAATTACTAACTCAATTATAATTCTATGACCATCAAAGCAGACATATGAAAAGACTTTCAACTTAACTCATCAAGAATTCCAACCATCCTTGTCATCTCATAATCCTTTCCTTCCGACCCAACAGGTATTCTACACTCATGTGATCACTAAACACTTCGAACCTAGATCCATAAAAATAATACCTCCAGATGTTCAACACAAATACAACCTCAACCAATTCCAGATCTTGAACAGGATAGATACTTTAGTGACTCCTCAATAGTCGTAAAGCATAAGTTGCGACTTTACCCTCTTGTATTAACACACTGTCTAAACTCATCTTAAACACATCCTAATACCCCACAAACGGTTCAATAAGATCAGGCAGAATCAAAACTGGAGCCGTATTCAACTTCTACTTCAGCTCTCTATTACTTTCCACACCATAAACATCCCCAAACAACCGACTTACCCTTCCCAAGTCAACTGAGATAACGGAAATGCTAACTTGGAAAAACTTTCCATAACCTGCGGTAATACCCAACTAAGTTCAAAAATATTATAATCTCCTTAACCCACTTCGGGGCTTCCTCGTTGTAGAACTACATCTACTTCTGATGGATCCACAACAATACCCTCGTCTGAATTAACATAACCAAGCAAACTCACCTCTACTAACCAAAAGTCACACTTTGATAACTTAGCATATAACTTTATCTCTTTCAATACTTGTAACTCAACTCTCAAATACTCTACACGTTCTTCTTCTGATTTTATAATAGATCAGAACATCCACAACGAACACCACTTCGAACTTATCCAAATAAGTATGGAAGATACGATTCATACTCTCTACATACACTTTAAGGCATACCAACCACTACCATCCTCTACCCGACATCCTTGGTCAAATCATGGTCTCACATTCCCATTTACTTCCTCCTTGGATTATCTTTCCAATGCTTCAAGTCCCATGTCAATCAGATTCTCGATTCATCACAAATCAAAACTCAAGCTATCCAGAACACAACTGTGAGTTTCTATACTACTCACCGATCAACACGTAACCTCATGCTACCATCCTTTTCTTTAACAATAATAATGAAGCTCTCCAAGGCGACACCCTTGGTATATCACTAGTCAACACATTGATCTCTACTCCTGATAAGTAACTATCAACAACGTCTGAGCGACATACAAAAGCCTCGGATTCGCCTCACCTTCAGATATAGGAATCTGCATCGACTAATCAAAACAATCCGTAAGCACATGGCTTAACTCCAAACAATTCACTGTACATACCATCCCATCTGGCAAGACACGTCTATTTTGTCCAACATGATCCCGTCTATTATCAACAAGAGATTAAGGGTGATCAATTTCTCAATTTGTCAATAGGTAGCCAATAACCACATTGGTAGCATAGATCATCATTACCTAACTACAATAGCGTCCTTACTTTGTGCCCAAAGTTACCTAAGCATAATGTTCAACAATCTCTCTAAGGCTTACAACGTTTTCTTAACTTCCTTCTTTTCAACCTCGTCAAGGATACATAACCGCCCAAAGTCCATTACATATTCTCCTATACACACTCATAGCACAACACAATTGTTAAATATTCTCCCGATACCGAAAATGCTACTACACCAAGTACAATTAAAATCGGTCCGCTCCAAATGAAACATTTATCCAAGTTGATAACTTTAATGACACTAATAAATCCTTCGTCTTTCCTTTAATTTAATAATCTCGATGATCCATATAGTTTCACATTTGGGTCTCATTCTAATCACAATAACAATAGTACCATCTCATCATCTGGTTGATGATAGAAACTGGCCAAATATTTTCCGACACATGTCGACATCATGTCCTCAATGACACACAATCCACTTTACTTTTTAACCTTCTCCCTTCCTCAAGAATCTCTCCACTCTAATCATTCTCAATTGGCATACGCAGCACCTCCAGGTGCTTCTCCGATACCCTCACCTCCGTCCTATTACTAAACATTTTATACCTGACCTCATTTTACCCATTTTTAGCAAGACTCGCTCAACTTCAAACACGATTATCTCCTTCAATACAGACCTTCTTGATACAAAATTATATGCCAAAATGAAGGGAATTTCCTGTAGATTCCATAAATTCAAAAATCGCCTAAATCCGAGTTACAAGTAAAAAGTTATCACCTGTGTAACGGAGGCTGGTCAAGAATCCCGTATACCTGCCTTCTCTAAAATCAGCTTCAGACCCAAATCTTAAAATTTATATGCAAAATGTAGGAAATTTCACAAGCTTTCCAAAAAGTCCAGAATCGCTCCCATCGGAGTTACCAGCGAAAAGTTATCACCTGTTTAGTGAAGACTGTTCCATAAGTGCGAAAATGAAGATTGAAAATGGTGAACATGAGTTACACCCTTTTTCTCTTACTTCTAAGATCCCCCAAGTATCCTCACTCTTCACCCAAATCTGAAGGTAATCCGACCTCAATTCAATTATACTGAAGACACACTAGCATAACAGTTGGTCCATCAAATCATCAATCCCGTTGAAGTGGATATTTATTCTCAATCATTACTTTAGACAACTATCGGTAATCCACACACAATCTCGTACTACATTCATTCTTCTTAACTCATAACACCGGAGCTACACTTGTCTCACCAACACACTACACCACTCATCTAAATTATTGGTAAACACATGGTTTAACTCCACCAATTCGTCCCAACAATAACATCATCTTGTTCCGACTAAAGAGAACCTGTGCTCATCCTTAGGAAATACGTCGGGATACTCCACACATCACCGACCCATCTCTAGCCACAACATCGCCTTCCCCCTCACAAGGAAGCAAACAACGAGAACACATGACCGTCTTCCCTCAAGGATCACACCATTCTCAAACAGTTGGACAATCCAACACTGCACTCCTTCATGTAGCAACATGATATCCAATTCCACAACAAATGGAATATCCAAAAGAAGAGGACACTTCTTCCAACCTGCAAATGGAAAACAAAACAAGCACCGACAGTGTTTTCATACACATGTCGCATACTAGGGAACAACATAATTAGACAACCTGGCCAGACGGACCGACCTGCTCTGATACCACTTGTAACACCCTAAATTTTCGCGCGCTATTTAATTAAAATAATCAGAGTAAAACAATATGAAACAGACACTAGTACAAAAATACCTTTTTAGCAGAGATTGTTAAGTCAGTTCACCAACCACCTGACTTAAGAAGTGACGCGGTGGCAATTTCGTAAATATTTGTAACTTAGTTAGGTCGTGTGCATTTAAAACTGACTTAACAAAGATTAAATAAAACAAAGAAATTTGAATTAAATTTCTTAAGTCGCATGTGTTTACTAACTGACTTAAAAAATCTATTTATTAAGTCAGATGTCATCCACCTGACCTAAAATTTTTTATTTATTTCTAACAAATTAAATTCCAATATATATCAGGGGAGAATCGAACCTGGAACCAAAGCTAAATTTTTTTACCCTGTGTTATTTTCATTCGTTTCTTTTCACTTTTCCTTCATTTTATTTTCTAAAAACACTTCTCTTTTATTAAAATTTTTTAAAGCTTATGTTTCTTGAAGACACCTTTTTATCAGTATGACCTTCCATTCCACTGTTCAGAACTCATAGTTCGACCTACAATATTCTACCCGAGGAAGAACTATCGATCGCTAACCTACGAGGCACGTATGTTTCTACTATGTCGGAGCCCTCTATCGTTCATTGTCATTGTTCGTTCGCCGTTGTTCGTTCGCCATTGTTCGTTCGATGTTCTCTACGAGTAACTGTATTTTCTTCTCAACTCAATTGCTTTTTCTTTTCTTCTACTATGATTTCTTCTTTTCTCTTTTATGGTTTTCGATTTCTTTTCTTCTTCTGTGATTTCATCTTTTCTCTTTTTTAAGGTTTTCAATTTCTTTTCTTTAATATTTAGGGTTTCTGGTTTGGGAACATTTTTATGGTATGATGAAACATCGATATGGTGAAGGGCGTATTCAGAGTTAGGCCAGGTTCACCATGGTGGAAATCAGTTAGTTTTCCCTAAGAAACAATCATATGGTGAAGGGCGTAGTCGGAGAAGAAACCCGGTTCTAACCCATTGAGGATCGTCTCACTAAATCTGCATCTCCAGATGAGGTACTTTCTCTCTATTTATCTCTCTCTCAATAATCTGTCTCCTAACTAACCAACTTACCAACTTCATTGCAGGTAGGTAAAATTCAGCTCCACTTTGGATGATGTTTTCCTCTTTGATTTGATTCCAACTCTGCCCAATGATTATGGCGAATCTATTTCTTCCATCACCCAACCCAATAGGAAAATTGCTTCTAAATTTTAAATCCCTGATTCTTCTTCATTGTTCATTGATAAGGATTGAGTTTTCGAACCCTTCCTCAAGTTCGATTATCTTCTCTCTTTTTAATCATAAAGATTATTATTTTTTGATGTTCGAATTTTCTGATTTTGATTTCAATTATGTTGCTCTCTAGGTTTCTAGAATGTTAGTCGGTGGCATTGAGGTTGTTGGTGTGTATGTTTGGGTCAATGATAACCCTTTCAAGAATTTAACATTAATGCTTTGCCAGGTATATACATGTTATTAAAATACAATTAATTTGGTTGTTGGCGTGTACATGTTACGTCACTCTCTAGCTATAAAGAAATAATCTAGACCTGAGTAGTCAATAGTGGCGATATCTCACTATAGGACCACTATGGGAAGAGCCTTAGCGACACAGAACACTATAGGGGCCGCTATAGGGTAAATAGCGGAGCAAAGTGGTTTCCGGCCCGAAGCAGTTTTTGTTTAAGGTGTCAACTTCTAACAATAATACATATTTGAACCTTTCACAAACTTTGTGTTTTTAATCTACCTTGATCTAACTATAACCATGATTACTAGTAAGGATATGCATGATGTTTTCTTTGTGATTGTACTGTTATATGTTGTTATGATATCAGCATGTGGTTCAGTTCGTTGGTGGAAAATCTTCACACCAGATCAATGCTTTATAATAAACCGTTTCGTGGAGGTTTTCGTAGTTCTTTTGCTATCTATCCATTTTATATCTTCCAAGGCAACGAATTACCAATTCATATTAGCTGATTCAATTTAAAAAGTAGTTATCCTTGTTGCTCTTTTTCTATTGAACACGTTCACAAAAAACCAAGATAGTCTTGATTGGACTATTATACTTTTCTCATTACATGACAGTTTCCTGAAACTGTAGCTTCCACAACTTCATTCAAAGTTGATTCTGATGCTGTTTTGCTCAACAGTAGAGAATTGCTTCAAACTGATGCTGAGATAGGTGGAGATGGTAAACTTCATGTTGTTGTTAGAAGATCAACTGCTAACTCTATGATATCTAGATCTTTTAACAAATCTCATTTACACAATATGACGCCAAGAGCTTCTAATCTCACTGGTGTTGAGATATATTCGGTTCACGTTTAAACACTGTTTCATCGAAAGGTACAAGTACTGGAAGTACTGGAATGCTTTATGGTCCTACAAATATTGGAAGAAAGAAGAAATATAGCAAAGTGGTGGAAATGGAAATGGAACTAACAACAAACAATTACACATGTTTATTTGGAGTTCCAGTACTTCACATGTTTCTGAAGGGAATCTTAAACATGTTAATAAAGCTGCTTCTACTGATTTTAGCATTGATGATCCTTCCAAATATGTTCCACATAGAAACACTTTTTTCATCAAAAGGTACTGGTGAACTGTGATTATCCCTATTTTTGTACGCCATCATGAATTGTGATTATTCTATTTGTTATCAAGTATGATCAAGTAGGTTAAAGATACATATAAGTGTGACCACATCAAATGAAGTTTTACCTTTCTGGTTGTTTGCATTAGTTGATAACCCTTGAAACTTCAATTGATTTTCCTATTCTATGTTACTAAGGTTTCTAAGGTATATTCAAAACAGTGTTCACAATAACATCTTCCTTAAACATATATATATATATATATATATATATATATATATATAGACACACACACACACACACAAAGTAGTATATACTAAGTATTAAAAATATATACTTTTAAATGATTATATACTACTTGTAATATATACTTCGCAGATGATTATATACTAAGTAGTATATACTAAATACAAGTTCCAGTACTTCACAGATGATTATATACTAAGAATTAAAAATATATACTTTTAAGTACTGATAATCATCTTTCAATTTAAGTATTTAAAAATATTACTACTAAGTCCTAAACTCCCTAAAGTACTGTTCTCAGCTCTTGTATTTTTTTTGTGTTTTTGACTTTTGATTAATGTCTAATCTAAGTTAATAGCTGATGAAGTATAATTAAGATTAAAAAAAAAAGGTGATACTACAAAAAGGAATTTGATACTGTATTTTAGAGAATAATTTGCACTATGATATTGTCACTCTAAGTGGGCTAAAAATATTAGATTTGATTCTAAATATTTATGAAAATATATTGATTTACATTTTTAAACCTTTCTACACTTGTGTCGCAGATAAGGGTACTTGCCTGAAGCGCTCTGATGCTATATGTCTTTTTCTCTTCCTCCTGGAATCTTCTCGATTGACCATTTGATGGATATTAGTAGGACTAGTTGTGAGGTTATTATAACTTAACATAATTTGTATGCAAAGATAAAAGGTCATTTTCTTTCAATTTTATTTTCATCATTTAATGCACTTTGAGGTTTGGTTTGCCTCTAGAAATATTATGGATGAATTAGTGTTTATTAATTTATGTTAATAAAAATAGTTGTTTTTTTTATATACATAATAATGCTGATTGAAGTTAAGGAGTATGTAGAAAAGTATTTGGTTTGGTGATAAAATAGAAAATATATTTTTAAAAAGATAGTAAACTATTTATAAAAATTGGAGTTATCTGTTAGGTCGGTTATGTTAATACCTGACTTAAGTTGTGTTTTTCTTAAGTCGGGTCAAACATCCGACTTAAAAGGCCAAGACTTGTTACAACGCCTACTCTTAAGTCAGGTATCGAACTGACCTAAGAGCTCATTTTTATCCGACTTAAGAAGTGTTTTTTGTACTAGTGAGAAATAAAGGATGCTACTTCCAACTTATCATTTGCCCATAAATTGACATGTAACATATAAATGACATTTTCGGAAATCACACAAATTTAATCCAACAAAATAACTTTTATTACGCAGCGGAAAATTGTTCATTCCAACCAACAAAATATAACGATTTCAATTAACTAAAGAAACTAGTTTTAATGTCAGAAAAACAACTAATAATTCTTCAACAAATAAAATCATATAAAAGCATTCCCAACTCCCAATGTTACATATCAGAGCAGACGCCACTAAAGTGAAGCACCTCGTCTTCACCGACCACGACTTCCAAACTACTCCTGATTATCTGCACATTACCCACGTGGAGGTAACATTCAAACAGAAGGAGTGAGATTCTCAAATCAACAAAAGAAGAAGATGATATAAATATAAAAGTATAAATCATCAAGTAATTCACCCATATCACAACTGTCAACAAGCATCACACTCTTCAACACACACAAAGATAACCAAGCAATTTATTTGCAACACAACCAATATAAAATGCAATGAGACGCCAAATAGACTCAATGCATGTGGTACCAATTCGATCCCTGTTTCATGATCATAATTCCCGTCAGAATTTCATAATAGTCGCTCACACCCCACATGGGCACACGACATTCGTGATCGCTCACACCCCACACGGGCACACGATTACCTCAACAACAACAACGACATCGATGCGATTCCATTTTAAAGAATCCGGATAAGACGCTCACACTACTACAAAACGGCCAAACAACAACGCCAGGTTTACAACGACATCCTATACACCGTTCTTATAGTGCGTACTAGATGCACGCGCATTATTTTAATTAGAAATCTCAAGGGTATAATAACGGTTGTTATGAAAACCGTGGTGATACAATCTAGCTATCATGGGTTCGAACCTCATTGCCCTCAAATAGTTTATCCCTTTGACGTAAATGCTCCCTTTTTAAGTTTTATTAATATTTAACTAAAAAATAATAAGTATATCACGACGAATTTTTCTCAAAACCATTGTTACAAATTGAAGCTTCTTTTTATGTATTTTAAACACCAAGTATATATATCAATTTATCCATTGAAAAAAGAAACAAGACGAAACAACCCTAACACCAACGTCGTCACCATTGTCGGGAATAAGACAACAACAACAACAAAGTGTTCTACTTTAAGGTGTTGCAATGTCACATTTGAATACAAAATCATCCAAAGGTGTTTCTACGTCTTGTCCCAGTGTAAAATCTCGATCTGGAAATTTTTGTGGTTGTGATGGTCGTATGGTTTCGTATCAATGCAAGAAGGGACAAAATAAAGGAAGGCTTTTTTGGAGATGTCCATTTTGGAGGAACGATGAAACATGTAATTTGTTCATATGGAATTAAGACGTGGGAAAAAGAGATGGAAATGACGATGAGAGCATTATGAAGTTAGAGTTGGAAGTTGTGGGCTATCTGAAGGTTATGTATGAGGATTTAAAGAAAAAGAACAAGAATTTGAAGAACAAACTGAAATTAGAGATATTTTCTGGAAATATCAAGATGTTATGTTTTTTTGTCTCCTTTATGTTTAATATTTACTTTGTTATGAAATGTAATAGTTGAATTAGGGTTCGAATTACATTGTTGATGTTTAAACTGCAAATGCATTGTGAATTACATTATTGATGTTTAAACTGCAGATGCATTGTGAATTACATCGTTGATGTTTAAACTGCAGACGCATTAAGTTAGGATTTAAGGCGCACCTTTTCTTTTTTATTTAATTTAAAATTCATAAATAAAAGGGTTATCACTACGGTTCTTCTGGTTAACCGTAGTGATATATTTATAATAAATAAATACCTATCTATACGGTTTTTATTTATTTTAAAATTCACAGATAAAAGGGTTATCACTATGGTTATTCTGGTCAACCGTAGTGATATATTTATATTAAATAAATACATATCTATACGGTTGTTATTGTTAACCGTTGTGAAATAGTTTACCCATATATAAGCAAAATAACTTTCACTTAATTGACAGTAACGCCGTTGCCTTCAAAGTGAAAGCCTAGATCCCATTTTTTCTCTTCGTTTTCACCATTAGCCATGAATCTTGTGCTTCATACATTAAGGTATTCTTCTTCTTCCATCTACTGTTAGATATTTTCCATTATCTCGTTTGTTGCATGTTGTTTTTGTTGATTGTTCTCATTTTTTCAGATTCGTTTTCACTACCTTAACAAAGACCATACTTTGGAAACTACATAATGTTTGTGTTGCTATGGAAAAATGTATAAGAAGCATGAAACTATGATGGAAACTTTATCCACCTTATACTTTTTTTTCATAGCATCACTAACAAGATGTTAGTAAACTAAGAAACAACAGTGTAAGCAAACTTTATCTAGTTTTAGAAGCAATGAAAAGAAGTATAAGAAGTATGAAGCTTTTGTGTAAGCTTCTTCCTCCTTATATTTCTTTTTCATAGCTTCCCAAACTAGTTCAACATCATTATTGATTCCTGTTCCGCAATTAGTTTCATTAAAAGGTGCGCTATTCCTGTTCCTCTCTTTACTCATCACTGGATTATGGTTTTAGGGTTTGTTTTCAATTGAGGATGCTCATTTTTGAAGTTTGCTTTGTTTCCTTTCAGGTTAAGGGGATGATACAAGGTGATGATGCTGGTGGAAGCAAGCATATTATATTAGTTTATAATTTCAGGATCTGGTATAGAATGTTGTTTGAGTTTATCATATTCTATTTACATTGTTTGTTTAACTAACCCTCACTTAAAGTTTGCTGGTGGTAGCAAGCGTATTATATGAGTTTATAATATCTGGATCTGGTATAGAATTTTGTTTGAGTTTATTATATTCTATGTAGATTGTTTGTTTCACTAACCCTCACTTAAAATACATTCGGTTAATTTGACATAGATACTTATAATCTACAAATTAAGTTGTATTTGAAAACCAACTTAAACAAACCAATGTTGTTTTCTGATTGCATGCCTCTCATCATTTATCTCACGTTCTTTTATATATAGATTATGGTATAATGATCTGGCTCCTTAGATGCATCGCCATCATCCATTATAGTTAAATCAAAGATGATGCAAATTATCCAATGTCTTGTTGATCTTATGGAAATTTAACTATAATCGAAGATAGCGATATATCGAAGGAGTCGGATCAATAAACCACAATATATGTAAAAGAGCGTGAAATGCACGATGAGACGAATGCAATCAGAAAACAACATTGGCTTGTTTAAGTTGGTTTTCAAGAACTGTTTAATTTGCAGATTATAGACATCTTCATCAAATTTAATCCATGTATATTTATTTAGTGAGGTGTTTGGAAAACAAGCAATCTACATTTAATATATAAACTTATGGTACTTACAACAACGGTTATCTATTGTAACCGATATCATAAGTAATTTATGTTTTAAATAAATTCGCCGCTGATGGGTTTCGAACCCAGAACCTAAGTGTGTGTATCGCAACGGTTTATTATCATAATCGTTGTGATATATGGCGCGCGTCCTGCCTTTTAACAACGGTTTCCAGACCGTTGTAGAAATAACGAACTTACAACGACAATCTACATAACAACGGCTTCGCCCGTGTCATTATATGTCATTCCCAACCGTTGTTAAATGGGTTTTTCGTAGTAGTGTCACACCCCACATGGGCACACGTCATCCCTCAACTCATGCAACATGCTATGCACCTTCAACGACAACATGCAACAACGAAACAAATGGACAATACTAGCATATCACCAATACATTATCTCATGACTGTCCAACATACAGTATACACCTGTTCAAACATTGCAAACATTGCAATCCACAACAACAACACGCATCACATCACCGATTTCCGCATTCCACGGTTCAACACATCAAAACACAAAACGAAAACACACACTGCATGTTGAATAGTTGGAATTCTGTCATTGAAAATAATTTTAGCAGAAAGTACATAAAATTAACTTTCCAATGATTCGAACGGCGAACGATACGGACTTAGGGATCAAAAGTTATGAAGAAAACAAAATTTGACATTTTGGAAAAATTGTGCAACACACGAGTCCGTACAGGTCGACTCATGAGTCGACTCATACTGCGCAAAAATAGAAATTTTTTCTATTTTTAATCATTAAATGCATTCCGAACCTCCGAATTCGATTCCGTAAAAAGCCACGGTCTCATAATTCAATGTACTACGATATTTTCACAATTAAAACATCATCCAACACATTTACAAAATTAACACCATTATTATCAAAAGTGGAAAAAGTTAGGTTTTCAATCACCCAATCAAACACATATCGAAACATACCGACAAGTATTCCCGATTAAATCCCATCATCACTCGACTATACTACGTAATCTATTCCACATTCTAACCGTTAAAACATCGATTCTATTCATTTGTTCATCAATCCAACAACTATGAAAAACTATATTTTTCAACCACACAAATGCAAACAACACATACATACATTAGGAACTCTTATCACACTAGAAATCACAATTCAACCAAGCAATTTACACAATTCGAGCATTATTACTATTACCGACACACGACTCCAACTTCTCACGAAAACACCAAACAATCAACAAACACATGGATAAGATCCTAACAATTTATCTACCCTCATACAAACATCATATATCCCTCAAGTGATTGAAGAACCCCACCCTTACCTTGTATTGATGAGCTTCCTTCTTCTCCAATGGATTCACTCCTTCACCTTGCCCTAGCCTCTTTTCACCTTTTCTCCCTTGGCTCTCACTTTTACGTAGAATGAAAAAATAACTTCCTTATTCTCTAACTCTTTACATAACCCCCAAATCTGATTTACCCTATTTGCCCTCACTCAACTTCGTACAATTACCACAATGCCCTTCCACTCACTACACATCTAATTACTTCTATTTATTTATCCCATTATATTATTAATATTTTTTATCTAATCTTACTAAGTAATAATAATAATAATAATAATTCTTGTCACCCATATACTTCTACTAATGTCCATTTTACACTATGGTTATCAAATATTTTTAATTAAAATAGGTTAATTAATCTTACTCTCCGCACCACCGATTTCTACGCTTTTAGTCGTACACCCCTACTACCCCCAAGACTTATCTCATAAGGCCACTACCCCTTACCACGGTTACATGAAATATAAGGAATACAACAAAACACACCATCAATCACAACAATTCATAATTATTCGCATATAAAAATAAAAAGGAAAATGGGGCGTTACACTGGGCGATGCGGCGGCGGAAGAGAATTGAAATACGAATTAGCTTTCTAGGAATTTTGGCTAGCGTCGGGCAGTACTTCTAGCGCTGGGCGGTACTAGATATTTGTTACCAGCGCCGGGCGGTGCCATTCTAGTGCCAGGCAGTGGCGTCGTGACAGCTTTTTGTATATTACTTATTTTTAGTTCATTTGTTAGGTTATGATATTTGGGGAGTGATTTTTGGTCTCCCAACTTCATCAACCTCATTCTTTGATGAGAGAACTTGATAACAACACATGGATTTTGCATCTTGAAGAATCAGATTTGGATCTTCATCAATCGGGTTGACAACCGGGAGGTTTTGGTTTATCTCTCTTTCACTCTTTTTGTAATTTCTGTTTTGTTGGGTGTTTGTATATTTACTTTGAACATATGTATTTTTGTTAATCATAATATTGTACAAAATCTGCTTTACAAATCATTATCGATGTCTTCCTTGATCTTTTTGCATTTATGTTTGGATTTGTGTTGTGTTAGAGATAAACATCATGAATCTTGATTAGGGATGGATATCTATTATCTAGATGCTAGAGATAGATTTAGAGAATAATCTTTATGGTGTCAGAACTTAATACCTTCCGTGTTTCAAGGCGTCGTGCGTGAGAGTGATGACAAGTGTAATACGGTTGCTCTCTCAGCTCAGTGTGCCAGAGATGGACACTGTTGTGAGCGATACTGGATGATTTTGACGAGTATTGTAGTACAGTGAAAATGATCGACAAATTTATGTTTCTGTTGACACTGGATTTCGACCATAGGTGGGAAATGAGGATTCCCATGATGCGTCGGGACAAATGGCACAGCAAGGTGTCGATTTGACACCAGCAGAGAGGCGCGTCGGAGAAGCGGCGACAAGCCTCAGCGTCGGAGGAAAGAAGGCGAAGAGCTGATCCCAACAAGGTTAAATGATTAGGTGGGAAAAGTTTGAAACTTCCAAGACTATGGGAAGTTGAAAAGAAAGTGGGGTGCCACGTGTCAGCTTCAGAAGATATTTGGGTAGACAAACAGTTACATTCTAGGCCTATATAAGGCACTGTATTTTTCATTTTCAAGGGTCGCATTTTTTCACATTGTAAAGGGAAAACACTTAAATTACCAAGCTTAGAGAGAAACGAGTTCACTCTCGCAAAAATGTACAATTGCGTCCAAATTTACTTAATGCAATTTACTTTCAGCATCTAATTTAAATTACTGCTGTTTTGTTTTGCTCAACCTTTCTTTTCTTTATGTCTTCTCTTTGTATCCAAACTCGTGATCGTTAAGAAACTCTTTGCGTCACCAAGGTCACCTCAGAGTGACAACTTGCACTAAAAAATCGAGAAACTCAAACGCAGCATAAACGTACGCTTCCAATTCCTTGTTCTTGGATTTGTGTGGCCGATCCTGCGAGCGCACCTGCGACTGAAGCCCAGCGGTTGTTCACGCCGGCGAACAAAGTGGCATGCCTAGTGAGACCCGTGTGAATTAAGTATATGTTTTTGCGTAGTGGTAAGATGCTAATACCACGACCGAATGAAGAACCGTCTCCGACAGAAAGTACGGTGGGAACACAGACAACTGACGTTGGCTCCGGTACCGTGTCAGCGGTGTCGACCACTCCTAGCGGACCAATCGCAACACCGCATCGAAACGACCCAAAATCAACAATGGCAGGGACTACAGGGGAGTATATGCCTAGTATCACCATGCCGATACCTAGATCGTATGGGATGCCAACAGAGTTCATGTCAAGTTTGCACTCTAGCAGTCATTTATTTGGGGAAAGTTCGTCCCCAGCATTATCAACTTATCAGGGGATAGGACACATGTCGAACCAGATGACTCGTCCCCCAGGTTTTAACCTTTTCTCCCAATCCATACCGACCTTTACCTCTAGTTCCGTCGCGGTCATGAGGCAACAGATGGATGAGAGTAATCATGAGATGGTCCACATGTTGACTAAATATATGGTACCATATTAAGACCATTGATACAGGAGCCAACACAGAGTTACCAACAACTGGCAACTCAAATAACACGAATCGGTGACTTCTTAGGCGCTCCTAGGGCTCAGGGTCAACAGACCACACCACCTCGACCGGAGACGCCCCTTCGTCAGGATGAAGTCTTCGACGAAACTATAGTGCAACCCCGTGAGTTCGAAGAGATTCCTAGGAGGGTTTAGAGGCCTCCTGTGATTGTCCATAGGAACCAAGATCCGGATTTTGTTGTCCAACAGGTTCGACAGGACGCCTTGGCTGGAGAACATAACTTGGAGGTCGTAGTCGAACATATCATGGTCCGTAATGGGGCGAACCCCGGCCTTCGACGGCCAACATATATATCCTTGCTACCAGACTTCGTATTACAAACAGAATTACCCAGGGGGTGGAAAGTGCCAAAATTTACGAAGTTCGCTGGGGAAGCGAAATAATCCACCGTCGAACATGTCGCCCGATATCAAACCGAACTAGGCGATATAGCGAACAATGAGGACTTGAAAATGAAATATTTCCCAAGTTCCCTCACGAAAAATGCATTCACGTGGTTTACTACGTTGCCCCCTCAGTCCATCCATACGTGGGCACAATTGGAGAGACTATTTCACGAACAATTTTATATGGGACAGTCGAAAATAAGTCTGAAAGAGTTGGCAAGCGTAAAACGCAAGGCCACAGAGTCAGTAAACCAGTACTTGAATAGGTTTAGGCTTTTGAAAGCACGGTGCTTTACTCAGGTTCCTACGCATGAATTAGTCGAAATGGCTGCCGGTGGCTTAGACTATTCAATCAGGAAGAAGTTAGACACGCAATATCTTAGGGATATGGCACAACTGGCGGACCGGGTTCGCCAGGTCGAACGATTGAAAGCTGAGAAAGCCCAGTCTAACAGATATCGTAAAAAAGAAAAAGTATCCTATGTGGCTGAACTTAAGCCAGGACCTCCCTATGCATGCAAGCTATTGAAACCGTCGAACGGGAAAAATCCTTCCGAAACTAACAAGACGGATAAATACATCGCTAAAACTTATACTTTTGATGTTTCCAAATGTGATGAAATTTTTGATTTACTGGTTAAAGATGGTCAAATAATTATTCCGCCTGGTTTGAAAGATCCCCCTCTAGATCAAAAGAAAAAGGGGGGATTTTGTAAGTTTCATAATTTCCTTGGTCATAAAATAGCTCAATGTGTTCTTTTCAGGGATTTGGTGCAGAACGCTTTGAAGGAGGGTCGGCTCCAATTTGGCGAGAAGCCAAAGATGCAGGTTGACACCGACCCACTGAAGGTTGAGGAGGCTTTGTACTCAGAACTGTATGAATGTATGATGGTCGAAGCTACTGAGGGCCTCGACAAGCCACAAATGGCTGAAGTGGTAGAATGCATGATGGTCGAAACTACTGAAGGTTCCGACAAGAAGGCTGAGGACAAACTTGAAGCAGTGTACCCCCAGGCTGGCGAAAGTTTGGAGGATTTTCAGGAAAAGTGCAGGATAAGGGGGTCGAAAGCCGCACTATGCCTCAGATGCAACACTGTGTTCGATGAGAAAGCTGCTGAGAGGTATGAGGCAAGTAAGAAAGAAGTGCTGCCAGAGAGCAAGCCACCTGTCCCAAGGTTTGTGTTCGACAGGAGCGGGGCCCCTCGTCGAAATGAGGAGTACAGAAAGTTGTTCCAAGGGGCAAGGCCTAAAACTTTTGTGCCTCCATCAGACTCCCCACAGGAAAGGTGGATGGCACCAGTGAGCTAGAAAGGGAGCAAAAGGCCAAAGTAGAAGGCCCTCGATTTGGAAAAGAGGCGAATGTCGCCGATAAGGGGGTCGAACCCGCAGGATATAGGGTGTCCCCTGACTACAAAGGGAAAAACCCTATGACCAGGACCCAGTGGAGGCGCTATCAGCGCAGTAAGAAGGCTGAAAGGGAGGCTACGACTTCAAAAGTAAAGCCTGTCGGAACGTCTGGACAAAAACGCCAATACCCAAGAGGAAGATGGGCGGAAAAGAACAAAGTGGTGACAAACCAAACCATGGCAGTAACTGTGAACGCATTAGGGGAGAAGGAAGTGGTGTCGACCCAGAGTTCAAAGTTTACTTCGCTGACGAAAAATAAGAAAGAGCCAGAGTATACGCCTCAGTCGGATGAAGAAGAGCCAAAATACTCCCCTCAGTCAGACGAAGAATATGATCCATCACCTGAGGGAGATTTTGACGAAGACATGTACGACGACACCAATGATGACACCTATGGTGAAGACTTCGTGGTAAACGGTGGTATCGTGTCGGTTCTACCAGCTGAGTATGACGTGGTGTCTGAAATCTCTGAGACTGAGGAAGATTTTGTTTCTGGTGAAAATGCAGATGACAAGCTGCTATGTTATTATGTAATGAACAATGGTGCGGTAGAAGAACAAACGGCTATGTTTGAACGTCCTATCCCTGGGATGATGTACAATTTGAAGCGGTTATTCATAAAGGCGAAAGTTGATGGGGTGTCGCACAACATGGTTTTGTCCAACTATGAAGGCAAAACCAGTAACATCCTGGGGGTTGTCCAAGTGGACTTGGCAGTGGGTACAACCAACAGGCTGACACTCTTCATGGTCATCAAATCAAAAGCAAATTTCAATCTGTTGTTGGGACGGGAGTGGATCCATGGAATTGGGGCAGTACCGTCAACAATGCTCCAGAGATTGACCATTTGGAGAAAGGATGGCATCGTCGAAAACATTGAGGCATATCAAAGCTATTACAAAGTCGACGAAGCCAAGGGTAACAAGAAGTCTTTTGACCAACACTTATCGAATGTGGCTCCGTGGGATGACGGGTCAGGGTCTTACACCTCTGTCGACACGGGTCGTGTCCTGAACCTGGAGCCCGACTATGGGTTCATTTGGGACGCTGCCGACGAAGGCATGGAGCCAATGGAAATACCACCAATGGGGTGGCCCGCTACGGGTGAAAATGACTGCTGAGTTAGAAAGCATGACTCGGATTTCGGCCTATCTGGCTGAAAACAGAAAGATGTCGGCACTTGAGAAAGATGAAACTCTCCAACTAGCTAAGGGAGCCGACCGTGACAAAAAAGCCAATGGCCAACAAGGCCAAAAGGAAGCTGTAGAAAATTAGAGGGTTGATGGTATTTATGATGATGAGCCTTTGGGGTTTGTAAAAGGCCCAGATCATGAGCTGCAGAGAATGCAAGCCCAGGACCCGCTTGAGGAAATCGACTTAGGGGATGGGACAACCAAAAGGCCCACATACGTGAGTGCCAAGGTAGGACCAGAAATGAAGGCCAAGTTGGCCAAAGTGTTGAAAGAATACAAGGACTGTTTTGCCTGGGATTATGGCGAAATGCCTGGTTTGAGTCGGAGTGTAGTTGAGCATCGGCTCCTAATCCAGCCATGCAAGAAGCCAGTAAAGAAACACCCTCGACGCTTCGCCCTGGAAGTCATGTCGAAGATCAAGCAGGAAATTTAAAGACTGCTCAAAAGTCGGTTCATCAGAACTGCAAGGCATGTCGAGTGGATTGCAAACATAGTACCTGTTATTAAGAAAAATGGGACCCTTCGAGTTTGCATCGACTTTAGGGATTTGAACAACGCTACCCCTAAAGAAGAATATTCGATGCCCGTGGCAGAGATGTTAGTTGACTCAGCCACGGGCTTCGAATACTTGAGCATGCTTAATGGCTATTCCGGTTACAATCAAATTCTCATAGCCGAAGAGGATGTCCCCAAAACAGCATTTCGATGCCCTGGAGCTTTGGGGACATATGAATGGGTTGTGATGCCTTTTGGGTTGAAAAATGATGGGGCAACTTACCAAAGGGCTATGAATGCTATATTCCATGACTTTATTAAAAATTTTATGCAGGTATAGATTGATGACATAGTCATAAAATCGTCATCAGAGGATGGTCATCTCGACCACCTCCGGCGCTCATTCGAGCGAATGAGGAAATATGGATTAAAAATGAATCCACTAAAATGTGCCTTTGGTGTTCATGCAGGGGACTTCTTGGGATTCGTAGTCCACAAGCGAGGCATCGATATCAACCAGAACAAAACGAAGGCAATCGTAGATCTCAAGCCTCCGACGACAAAGAAACAACTCCAGTCTTTGTTGGGGAAGATCAATTTCTTGAGGAGGTTCATCTCGAACCTAAGTGGCAAGACAAAAGTGCTTTCACCACTGCTCAAGACCAAGAAGGCGAGCGAGTTCCGCTGGGGGCAAGAACAACAAGAGGCCTTCGACACAATTAAGGAATATCTTACGAAGCCTCCAATCTTATTACCACCTAGTATAAATAAAAGCATGAAGTTGTACATTGCAGCGTCGGATACGACCATAGGCAGTATGTTAGCATAAGAGGATGATGGTGGCGTCGAAAGACCCATCTATTACCTTAGTAGGATGTTGATAAATGCTGAAACTAGGTACACTATGATTGAAAAGTTGTGCCTATGTTTGTACTTCTCATGTATGAAATTAAAGCAATATATTAAATCAGTTAATGTTTATGTTTCGTCGCATTTTGATGTTATTAAGCATATGTTGTCCAAACCTATTTTGCATAGTCGAATTGGGAAATGGGCACTAGCGTTAACTGAGTTCTCCCTGACATACGTCCCCTTGAGGGCGATGAAGGGTCAAATAGTGGCAGACCTTATTGTCGACCACGCTGTAGTCGAAATGTCGATACATAGCATCGACGTCGCCCCGTGGAAATTATACTTTGATGGGTCAAGCCATAAAAACAGGGCAGGTGTTGGAATCCTAATAATATCCCCCAGGGTATCCCAACGACCTTTAAATGCAAAGTTGATGGCAAATGCTCAAATAACGAGGCAGAGTACGAAGCCTTAATCACTGGTCTTAAGATACTCAAAGACTTGGGAGCCAAGTGTAGCGAGCGATTTTGGACGCGGTTCTTAACCGTTGATCGCTCTCTGCGGTTGAGCTTAAAACCACAGGTCGATTCATTTTTTATCCTATTGTGAGCTGATGAAGGAAGGGAAATAGATGTCTCCAATTAACCCTGCTTTGCATACTGAGTTTAAACAGCGGTCTGTTAGGTTACGGATGCTATCAATGTGGGGGGGCCTTTGTACTGGTTATTTGTATTTTCGCCAATACTGGTTTCTTTCTTTTTATCCAGACAGAAGGTTTCTGGCGGGGAACAAGGATTAGGGTGTTAGGACTGGTGCTTTTGAATTGCTACTTTTGATATGGGATTTTGGGTTTTTGTTTAGTGTGCTCGCTAAGATTTTTCTTTCAATCTTATGCCTACGTATTCTCGTTTACCGAAACAGGGAAATCAGAGCGTTCGTAGTTCCTCCTATTCTATGGGAGGAAATGGTTGTTTTGGTGTCTTGTTCAAAGCCCAAGACGTGAAGCGAAAGGTGATTTGTGTCTTGTTTAAAGCCCAAGACGTGAAGCTGAAAGACCTCGACTTTAGAGAGAATTTGTCCTCTCTAAAGAGGGAGTTGTATGTCACAACTGTTTATAAAGGAGAATTACTTTAACCGGGATACGCGGATCCTAGCAATGCCATAATTTCCTTTATAGGGGGTTTTAACCTGAAGGGAAAGACTTTAACTCAGTGTAGAGCAATGCTATCTTTCCTTAGGAATTTCTCATGCTAAAAGAGGGACAGTGGCATGGATGCAGACGATCCAGAGGCTTGCCGCTTACAACGATTAGACGAAGAGGAGTTGTTGATGTTTGTATCCTGTGAACGAGGCACAATTTTGATGCTAAAAGGTTGATTGACTCAACCGGGGTTTTTCTTATATAAAGCCTAAGAGGAGGCTAATATGTGTCTCGTACAAAGCCCGAGAGAGAGGCTAAAAGGTTTTGACTCAACGAGGGAATCTTTTGGTATCTCATATAAAGCCCGAGATGGAGGCTATTGTTTATTTGGCTGAATAAGAACCTTTTTGTATCTCGTATAAAGCCCGAGATGTAGGCGAAAGGGATGATGGACTCAACGAGGGAGTCTCTTATGTGTCTCGTACAAAGCCCGAGAGAGAGGCTAAACGTTGTTTGACTCCGCTGGGGAGAATCGTTGTACAAAGCCCAAGAGAGAGGCTAACTTCACTGGAGAAGGATCATTATACAAAGCCTAAGAGGAGGCTATGGTGACTGTTTCAGTTAAGTGACAGGTCCAGTATACTGATTTTGAAAGAGAAAATCAGTTCTTATATAAGCAACACTGTACTCAGGGATTTGATTCAAGGATCAGGGATATTTCCTTTTCTTTGAGGAAACGGGAAATCCAAAGGGTATTGAGATTGTCCGAGTCTGCGGGTTTCTTTCCTATTTAACGAAGGGGTCACTTGAGAATGTCTTTGAGACTCAAGGAGATTAGACTGTCCAAGTCTAGAGTTTCATCTTTTGTACTATGCTTTGAGAAACAGTAGTAGACTCTACGAAAGGACTGTTCTATGCAGATGATTAAGTTCCGTTCCTATACCTCTAGGAGGTCGTCGGGACAATTTGTACGAAGCCCAAGAGGAGGCTGGAAACTTTTAAGAAGCCGACGGGTCCTTGTACGAAGCCCAAGAGGAGGCTATTATTCCCGGAGGAAGAGATCATTATATGAAGCCTAAGAGGAGGCTGTGAAAACTTCTAAGAAGCCATAGGGTCCTTGTACTAAGCCCAAGAGGAGGCGGGGTTGCTTTTAGGAAGCCTGTGGGTCCTTGTACGATGCCCAAGAGGAGGCCGATGCTTTTAAGAAGCCCGTGGGTCCCCAAACCCCGAGAAATTCAAGGCAATGCTATTCACCGAGAATAGATCAAAGTCAGGAAAGTTTGAGAATTTGGAAGAAACTCAAAGATGCCATTCACGGAGAATACATTCATCTCTGGGAGTAGAGTTTCTTGACAATTCCTAATGAGGACAGCCTGAGAGAAGACTGTATCTGGTGATCCTATTGGGGATCTAGTTGTCTATTTCTACGAATAAACGAAACGGCGTCACCTAGTTCTAGACATAGTTGCCAGGGAAACTCGAAATATCTATACTATTATTACACAGTTGATATGAGTTTATGAAAGGAGACTTACAGTGAAACAGCCCCACAATACAGTTATATGTATATGAAAGCGGTAAATGAAAGCGTATAAACACTTACTCGGTTGTAGAGCTTCCATGCTGTTTGGTTAGTTGTTCAACAAAGAAAGATTGAAAACAATAGTATATTCAAAATCAAAGGAGAAAGTGCTTTGAAAAAGAAAGTTTTGGGGCTTACAACTCAAGGAGAGGCCCAGGGTTTTATCAGTGAGCGCACTGTTGAATTTGTACAGAGGGACTTATACAAGTGACTGAGGCCCAAAATATTTTCTGTACAAAGGGATGGGTCTTACAATCTCTCAAGAGGCCCAAAAAGTTTTAAAGAAAAAGAGTGGGGCTTATAACACGTGGGTAGGCCCAGATGATTTTTCCGTTAAAAATGGCGATCGCGCCAAGATTTTCTTTTAACGCAGAGGGACTTATACAATAAGTGAGGCCCAAAAATATTTGGTTAAAAGGGGATTGGGTATTACACTCTATTAGAGGCCCAAATGTTTTGAATGGGTCTTATAGCTCGAGGAGAGGCCCAAGGTTATTTTTTTCAAAAAAGGCGACGATCGCGCCGTTTGTTTTTGACGGTATCGGGACTTATACAATAAGTGAGGCCCAAAAACATTTGGTCAAGAAAGGATTGGGTCTTACACTCTATTAGAGGCCCAAAAGTGTTTTGAAAATCATTTATGAGGGTTGAATTAATCCCAAAACCCTAATTTGATTTCAAAAATGTATTTAACTGAATAAAAATTCAATTAAAATGATCAAAATTGTTTAACATGTGAAAAACAAATTGTGATTTTGGATTAATGCTTCAAAAATTAAGTATTGACCTACAAAATAATTAGAAAGCATTAAAAGTTGCAAAATCAATGTAGAAAAAATATTTAATATGTCAAAAACAACTAAAATATTAATTCTTTGCAAAAATATCAATTATATGAAATAAATAATATTTTTGGGATTTTTTGATAAAATAAAATATTTTAACATTTTTGTGAATTATTAAAAAAAGAATCAACTCAAAATCATTAAAACTCAGAGAGAAATTAATTTTTGAATCAATTAAATAAAATCACAAAATTCAAATATTTGAATTATTCAAAAATGGCGCCAAGAACACACCAAGAACACGCGCGTGTTCTGGGTTTGGCTGATTTGCATTTTCTCCTCAATCTCACTGAATACTTGATTATATCATGCAATCCACATATCATTATGCTCGTCTCAACCTCATGATCATGTCTATGTCCATTAATTTCATTTAAATTAAACATATAACAAGAAATCATGAAAAATCCTCAAGAACCCTAATTTCTGCATGAAGGCTAGGGTTTTTGATACACGATTCAAACAATGCAATTAATTGAGGGAAAACATTCCATGCATGATTATGAACATATGGCCAAATTATTGTGCGAGGAAATATGCATAGATTGAGAGATGACCAAGTATATGTTTACCTCTAGGCCGTGACAGCAAGTGCAAGGTGATTTTTGATTTGGAGGTGTTACAGATGAGTGGTGATGATCTGAACAGGTTCCCTACACTCTATGGAGTGTGTTTGAATGGTTGGACTTGATTGAAATTGGCTGGATCACTTTGTGGTACCTCAGCTGCAACTTGATTGAAAATTTGAGCAACCAGCTGGTGATTTTGTGAAATTGGTGTTTCAAAAGTGATCTAAGTGTTTGATCAGCTCATATGTGATGTATGTGAGGTGTGTGAGTGATTGGTTTGATTGGAATTGCTCTCAAACTCAAAACCCGATAGTGACTTACCTTAGAAGGCAAAATTGGAGTGAAAGAAGAGATTTTGAGGAAAGCATCTGTTTGATGGCTTTGGTTTACTCAAACTGATCACAATTGAGCTCTATTTATAGTAGAGCAAGTTTGTTTTGTAAGGAATAGTGAATGGCAGCTGGTAAGTAGGTTTGGCCAATGTTGGCAAATGAAAATCCAAGTCTCCTCTAGCCATTGACTAGAGGTTAGGGCACAGAGCTTTGGTCCCCTTGGTCTTGGATAAGTCTTGACTGATTTCAGATGAGAATGGCTCAGTCCATGCCACCTTGATGCTTCCATTGAATGCTTCAATCCAAATTTGGAGTCTTGTCCCTATTTTGGCCATTCTATGTTCAACATGCTATTTCTTGTTCCATGGACTTTGGAGGCTTGGCTCGGTGATTGTCCCCTTTAGATTCAATCCTCAGATGTGTCCAAGTGGATAGGAGCATTTGAATTTGGCTGATTTTGGCAAATCGAGCAAAGTTGCAAATTCTGCCTTGCCTTTGACAGATTTCAGCAAGGCAACTTGACAATGTCATATCTCATAGTGTAAGTTGAATTTGGCAATGTTCTTGGCCATTTTGGAAAGCCCTTACATGATACAACAACTGTTTGAACAAGTTTGGTTTTGATCTCTTCTGATTCCATGTGAAAAATCCCTCTACATTTGGCAAAAAGTGAAGCAAAATCTGACTTAGTGAAATTTTCACTAAGTGTTGGAACAAAGTGTGATTTCTTGATTTTGATCACTCCATAACTCAAAATCCTTAATGAATTGGACTTAGGTCTAGTTAAAGTTTTTGTAGAGGGTAATGAGGGCTTCAAATCCATCTTTGGATGAGAAAAAATGGCCATGTGGTTTAGGAGTTATGATCCTCCAAAGTTAGTGCATTAGTGGTATTTTTTCCATAACTTAGAAAAATTTCTAAGTTTTATGGTTACCCCTTTTACAAGTTATCCAACTTTTTTTATTTTTCTTGATGAATGATGATTCAAACCATACATTAACATCATTTTAGGGTTAAAAATCCATTTTGCTGAAAAATCTCAAAAAGTCAAAGTTGACTTTTGTGCACAGTTGACTTTTTATCAGATGAATTCCAAACTGTGCAATTCTTCAGGAAATCATGTCCTTGACCTAAATCAAACTTGATGGACATGTTCCATGGGTGTCATAGGGTATATTGGGGCATGTCCTAGGGTTTGGGAGCATGTCCTGCTCAAAAGTCAAAGTTACAGTTGACTTTCCTCGCGAAACCCTAATTGTGGTGCAGATGAAAATGAGACTTGTTGCTCAAGCTTCCTAGATCAATCCATTGTCCCAAATGGATCAATATAGTTCATTAGAGACCCTTAAATCATGTCTTGAGGTCTTGGCTCTTGATTTGTTCCAAAAGTCAACTTAGGGGTGAATTAGGTCAAGAAACCCTAATTTCTGATTTTTGATGTATGCATCCCCTGAGGTCAAATTGACTTGATGCTTGGGTCCATGAGGTTCCATGGAGTACATTAGGTTGTGTTTTGGATCTTTGGCTTGTTTCTAGATGAAAAATTTCCCTCTAGAGGCCCTGGTAGTCCAAAACCCTAATTTGGTGATACTGGCGATCTTGAGACTTGATCCACCTTGAAGGGAGCAACCTTGTGCTTAATCCTTGAAGTGGGAGTCCTTTTGATCCATTGTGGATGTTTGAGAGGTTAGACAAGTTAAAGATCATGTCATTCCTTGATTTATCCTTTGTCTAAGGCTCTGAGAGGGCTTAAAACCCTAATTTTGATTGAAGTGAATGCTCAACAACCCTTGAGGCATTTGGTGAGGCATGATGGTTCATCCATATTGTGATGATGATTTGCACAATGATGGGAAATCTTAGTGGTCAAAATTTGGGGTATGACACCAAGGAGGTCGAGATAAAAGGAGACTCAGAATTGGTGATTAAACAAATCACTAGGGTGTACAAGTGCGTAAAGGAGCACCTTTTAAGTTACTTCTCGCATGTGCCAAGGATGGAAAACCATAAAGATAATGAACTAGCACAAATTGCCTCTAGTTATAAAATATCGGAAGGTAAGTTGAAAGGCTTCATCGAAACTAGAAAGAAGATGGCGTCGAACGTACACGCACCATCAAGTTGGTCGATATCCAAAGTCTCGATGAGCTTGGTCGAAGGTTTAGAAAGTTGGGAGGTTTTCGTTAGCGATATGTCACCAACGGATTGGCGAAGGATAATTATGGAATATCTGGAGAACCCGTTGGGCAGGACCGATCGAAAGACTAAGTACAGAGCATTGAGTTATGTCCTAGTAGGCAATGAGTTATTGAAGAAAACTCCAGAGGGGGGTGTTTCTCAAATGCTTAGGAGATACTGATGCCTATTTGGCAATTTATGAGGTTCATAGTGGGGCTTATGGAACTCACCAGGTTGGCCAAAAAATGAAATGGCTTTTTTTTCGACAAGGTCTCTACTGGCCCAGCATGCTCAAGGATTGCATAGATTTCGCGAAAGGATGCCAGGATTGACAGAAACACACAAACATCCAGCATATCCCAGCCAGTGAATTACATGTGATTGTCAAACCATGGCCATTTCGAGGATGGGCTTTGGATGTAATAGGAGAGATTCGGCCAGCTTCGTCGAAGCAACAAAAATTCATCCTCGTGGGAATAGACTACTTCACGAAATGGATAGAGGTTGTGCCTCTAGTAAAGGTGGACCAAGAGGCCGTGATAGACTTCATCTAGAATCATATCTTGTATAGGTTTGGGATACTTGAGACAATCACGACAGATCAAGGCTCTGTGTTTGTAGGGCAGAAGATGCAAGAGTTTGCAGCAGAAACAGGTTTCAAGTTGGTCACTTCGACGCCACACTATGCTCAGGCGAATGGTCAGGTCGAAGCAGCTAACAAGATAATAATTGGGTTAATCAAGAAGCACGTTGCGAAAAAGCCAAAGAACTGGCATAAGACGTTGAGTAAAGTGTTATGGGCTTGTCGGACATCACCCAAAGAGTCAACCAACCCTACTCCATTCCGTCTAACCTACGGGCACGACGCCGTGCTACCAGCAGAAGTGTGCTTGTAATCTGTTAGAGTGCAACGACAAAATGAGATTCCATCGGAAAATTATTGGGAAATGATGTTGGACGAACTCGTGGACTTAGACAAGGAGAGAATGATAGCGTTAAATGTATTGTTGCGCCAGAAGGCATGAGTAGCCAAGGCATACAACAAACAGGTCAAGAATAAAACCTTCGCCATGAATGACTATGTTTGGAAAACGCTGTTGCCTATGGATCGACGAGATCGGACAATGGGAAAATGGTCACCAAACTGGGAGGGACCATTTCAAGTGACTCGAGTATTTAGTAATAACGCGTATGAAGTACAAGAGTTAGGAATAGACCAACGAATCTTAAGAGTAAATGGGAAATATTTAAAGAAGTATAGACATATGCTACAAGAGATTCACATCAAAACCTAGCTTTCTCATTAATTAAAAGCCAAAATAGGCTAAAGGGGCCACAAATGGCTTACAAAATGTTTACATCAGTTCGACATACAGACTAAGGAAACTCAGGAAATCTAGCCTTAAAGTCATCAAAGAGGGTCTTCTCATGAACAATCTTTCTCTCAAGAAGCACTTTTCGTCTCTGCATGCGGCTAATAGCATCTTTGATCTTCATAGCCGATTCAACGTGAACAAGTCCTTGAGCTACCTCGTGGTCGATGGCTTCCTGAGAAGGTAGAGGCTCCGCTGAGTCTAAGGAGGCTCTTTGTCGTTCGACATCAGCAATCTTTTTTGTCAGCTCCGTTATCTGGGCTTGGTATTCGAATATCTGCTGGTCGAAAGCCTGGCGTTTGTTGGAGAGCTCCTGCTTTTTAGTTTCATAGTCCCCAAGTTTTTGTTCACAGACTGAGCTAAGGTGCCACTCACGTTTCATGTCGTTATGGCGGAACCGGATTTGGGCGTCGGCCTGGTGATTCATAGCAAGATCTTTGGCTAATTGAGTGAAGAAGGCTTCGAACTTAATCAGGTATGTGGCCATGGGGCCAGGAAGCTGGAATTCAGAAAGTTCATCCAGAAGTTTGAAAACATCATTGGCTATGGCGGAGTCCTCGGCGACAGCCTCCAGAAACTGTTCCTCAAAAAGATAGGACCTCAATTGTTGAAGTTTGAGATTGAAGGAAACATTCACTTCTGGAGTTGGGATTGTGGTCGAACTGGTGGGCTGAATCTCCTCAGCTTCTTGACGAAGTTTATGCATCGCTTTCAGAGTCACTGCTGGATCTGCTGCCTTGGCTGCTAAGAGTGCCTCTGGAGTAAGAGATTCCTCGACCATAGGTGAAACCCTCTCTGGGTTCTGTTCAGGGGGTTGGAGGTTCTCTCTGACTTCAGTAGTGGTGACGGCAGGCGAAGGATTGATAGTCGCCCCAAGAGCTACATCATTATGCTCAAAGTTGTCAGTTGTAGCAGGATGCGTCTTCACCAAGTTTTCCTCGGGCATGAGGATTGGGAATTCGTCGATTTTCTGAGGACTTGGTGTAATGGCGACACCAGTAGTGGTGGCATCTGCAGCCGATTCAGTATCGTCATCACCAACAGTGGTCGAAGTAACCACATTTTCCTGCAAAAAACAAAATGCCAGTGAGCTTCGTCACCCCAAGGTCGTCTAGGACGCAAGTGAAAGTGGAAGTACCTGCGCAGGATGAGTTGTTATCTTGGGAAGGGCGACAGAAGGAATTGGTTTGAAAACATCTTCGAGATTTCTTGGGACAACTGGGGCCACCGTTGAAACGCCGGTTTTTGAAGGTGTTCTCCGCGTTAAAGCCTTTTTCTTCCTCACCAAAGGGGTGGATGGAGGAGACGCTGGAGCGGCTGCGGTGAAGACTCGAGAGTGAGTACTCTCATTTGATTCAGTCCTTTCTGGAGAAGGTACTTTCTCAGAAGCCTCGCAGAAATAATGTCAGAACAAAGGAAAGACAAGGACGCAGGACAGGAAAAATAAAAAGTACATGTAGAGGGTTGGTTCTGGGTTTTTTGGCAGGTCTAGTGGAAGTCGACGCACCAGCTGTTTCTCGTTTGCGCCCCTGAAAACAAAGTTGAAACTATTTAGTTCAGACCTATGGGCAAACGAAATCAAAGTCCAGGGTTTACCTTTGTCGAAGGATCTTCTGTAGGGTCAACATCTATGACAAGGGCCGTAGTCGATGGTTTAGGGATGCCACCAGCCATGGAGGCAAAAGCGTCGGCCACGTTCACTAAGAAAATATTTGGAGTGAAGGCTTGAGTTTGATACTTCAACCACCAAGCATCAAATTCTTGAGTGGTGAAAAAGGAAGGCTGGAAAGAAAATACCGGCAGCTCCAAGTGTTGAGAGGCTCTGACAAACCTCAAACAAGCCCTATGAGCTACTTGAGTCAAGCATCGGCCAGACCGTACTATGTCATCAGGATGCCTCACTAAGGACTTTGGCAACATCTGGCTCAGGCCAAATTGTCGGGCCACCAAATTTAGACATTAGTTCATGAAACCAAAGCCATTGTTTCTCATTTCGATGTGGAAAGAGATCATGGTGGGAGTAAGAAACGCCCGCCAAATAGCATTCGACTGCGCCGCAACTTTAGGTGAGACCCAGGGAATTAGCTTCTGAACCAGGCAGGGCCAAACTTACGCTCCACAAATGGAGCCATGTCAGGAACGAAAGAGGTGGTTTCCACGAACATACTGAGATACCTCATAAAGAGGGCATGTCTTGGAGCTTCTTGGGTGGTCATCAAGGCAAGTCGCATTCCCTCGACAGAATGTTCGTTGTTTAGACGCTCCATCGTCGCAGAGGCTGGATATCCCAATTTGTACTCAAAAGTGGGGTTGAGCCAATGCTGCAACAGCCACATAGGCCCTGAGATGATTAAAGCCTTAGTGGTTTAGTGGAGGAGTTTCAGCCTCATAGCCGACAGGCCAAGAGAATGGTAGAGGGAAGCCAACAGCAGTTTGGCCAGAGATATCTGTCGACCTTCATGGATCTGAATGGCCAAACTGATGAAACTTTTGGCTATTTGTAAGGAGCCAGGGCAAAACATGTAATACAACAGCCATAGAGTCAGGAAGGCAATATGCTCCTCATCAGAGAATTCCTTAGAGCGTTTGTCGTGATGGTCTTCGATGTAGTTTTGGAAGCTCGCACGCTCAAAGTCGAAGGCGTTGTCCGTCTCCAATGTCGGGTCGAACGTCTCGCCTATTGGCGAAAGGCCAGTGATGGCCGCCACATCGAAAAGTGTTGGCGTGAACATCCCACAAGGAAGATGGAACGTATTTGTCGATCCTTCCCAAAAATGCATCGACGCCAGCAACAAACAAGGGTTGACCCTGTGTGCGGTTCTGGAAAGTTGGATGGCGTCGAAGATACCATATTCCTTCCATTGCCTTTGGCGCTGTCCTACGACTCTGTCAAGCCAGGCAAGATAGTCTTTGTTGCCTGGAGTAGGGATGGACCTGAAAACTCGAGATTTGGGGGCCATGTATTTGAGGTCTAAGGTGCCACCTTTCTCGAAAGCAGGTGGGATCGTTTGGTCGAAGTAAGGAAAAAACTTCTGGAGTTCTTGTGGATTAGGCTTGTTGTCCAGAAGGGGGCCGTGAAAACCACAGAGTTTGTTCTCCACCGCGAATGGGATAACCATTTGGCGGCACCAGTTGGCCACCACCGTCTCGTCAGCGGAGGATGGTTGAGGAAGAGGATGGAGTGTTTCCGTTTCAAAGAGTACGTACGCAACCGGATTGTTACCAGTGGTTTAAGGAATGGGAGTTGTAATGGTATTTGATGAAGCCATTGGGGATAAAGGAATACAAAGGATGCTTTGAAGCGATAAATGGTTTAGGAAGAGGAAGTCAAAGTCTAGGTCTCATAGCAAATAGCAAGTTTGTGAAGAAGGAGTTATGGAAAATGGCAAGGTTTCCTGAGAAAGTCTATTTATAGGACGCATGCAGAAAGGTGGAGGCTCTGAGAGTAAGTGGCGTTTGGTTTTGAGGCCCATAACTTGGACGAGACTAGCCATCATGGCGTTTTTCTTGGAAATCGTGGGATGAGATTGCCATAATCATGTCAGACGGTGCTTGCCACGTGTTGTGAGAAAAGACAAAACATTGGGCAAGTGCGTCGGAAGGAAAAGCCGTCGAAATCCTGCAAGAAACCAAAAAAGCCAGATTTCTCCATCAACACAGTATTCAGTCGAAATTGGCCTTTTGGGGGGCAATTTGTTGACACTGGATTTCGACCACAGGTGGGAAATGAGGATTCCCATGACGCGTCAGGACACATGGCACAACAAGGTGTCGATTTGACACCAGCAGAGAGGTGCGTCGGAGAGGCGGCGACGAGCCTCGGCGTCGGAGGAAAAGAAGGCGAAGAGCTGATCCCAACAAGGTTAAATGATTAGGCGGGAAAAGTTTGAAACTTCCAAGACTATGGGAAGTTGAAAAGAAAGTGGGGTGCCACATGTCAGCTTCGGAAAACATTTGGGTAGACAAACAGTTACATTCTAGGCCTATATAAGGCGCTGTATTTTTCATTTTCAAGGGTCGCATTTTTTCACATTGTAAAGGGAAAACACTCAAAGTACCAAGCTTAAAGAGAAACGAGTTCACTCTCGCGAAAATGTACAATTGCGTCCAAATTTACTTAATGCAATTTACTTTCAGCGTCTAATTTAAATTACTGCCCTTTTGTTTTGCTCAGCCTTTCTTTTCTTTATTTCTTCGCTTTGTATCCAAACTCGTGATCGTTAAGAAACTCTTTACGTCACCAAGGTCACCTCAGAGTGACAACTGGCACTAAAAAACCGAGAAACTCAAATGCAACATAAATGTACGCTGCCAATTCCTTGTTCTAGGATTTGTGTGGCCGATCCCGCGAGCGAACCTGCGATGGAAGGCCAGCGGTTGTTTGCGCCGACGAACCATTTCTGACGAGTGGATTATATGTATGCCAGATAAGTTTCTTCTCTCTGAAGAATGATTTCTTTTTATTTTAATGTTTAATTTTCTGCATTTACTTTAAACCAATTTAATCCAAACTCAGAGAAGCGAGAGACTGTCGAACGACATTGTTTCCCTCGAACCGATCTCTGTGGACACGACATAAATCCGGGAGGGAATTCTGCCGAAAATAAATAATTTTGCTTGCCGCTTTATCGCTCCAACAAAATGGTGCTATTGCCTGGGATTGGTTTTGATATTGAATCACATTGCGATAGTTTCTTTGTTTTTGAGTTTTGTAGATATCGTATATATTGTATATTTTCACTTGTTATACTGATATTTGTAGATTAATGTTTGTTTAAGTGTTTGGTTAGGGCACTTGCTTTTGGTTTGCGTAGTGAGGCATCACTATGGCATGAAGGAAGGAAGTTACTAGCTAAGCACAGTAAATGCGTTGAGCTTACGACGTAAAACAAGCATGTTTTATTATTTTTTGTTTCGTTATTACTTTTTCATTCTAGCTTAGGTAGTGTGGTGAATTTTCATTAAACAAGTTGTACTCAGATTTTTCGTGAAATTCTCAAATCTTCACTTTACAACTTGTTTAATGAAATTTCACCCGTTCTTTTAGTTTGTTTATATTTCTAGTTTGTGTGTTTGCCTTTGAGCTTGTTTTGAGTAGCTTGAGGAAATTTAAGGTGTTTGTCCATTTTTTATCGTTTCAACTTGCGAATGCGTGGTAATGATAGTGTTTAAAGTTTGGTATGCGCCGAAGGTATGTGTTTATCGCTTTCTATACTTTAGCATATTCATGATACTTAGGCATTTTACAAACTTCTATGCCATTCATTCTTTCGTATACTTGTTCGTATGTGAATCACTTTAGTTCCCACCCTTTTTGTGAGGTAGCTTTCCATTGTTCATATATGCGCGGAGTACCAACATTCTTGTTCTAACTGGATTTTATTATGCTTAATCTTTTGTTTGTGTTGATTATATGAAATCATGAAAAGGATCAAGGCATTTTGTTTCATTTTGAGCACAACTACCTAGCCAAATAGTCATTCACCTTGTGAGCGTGTGATCATTCGTAACCTCTTTGAGCTTTTTGATCCATGTTTTATTTGAACTAAATGCTTGTCTATGAGTATTTGGTTCACTTATTTTTGAATGGATTTTGTTTTTTCTTGAACCCTTAACTTTGTGTTGATGTATGAATTTTTGCCTTGCATTAGAAAGTAGGGACTATTCACATGATAATGTGGTTGAATTCAAGTTGGTGAGAGAATGATTGTTTACTCATTGGTTGGTTTCTATGAGGATGAAAAAGAAAAGAAAAAAAAGAGAATAATATGAGAAAGAAAAGAAAAGAAAAATAAATGTGAAAAAGAAAGAAAACGAAAATCCTTGAGAAAGGAAACAAAAAGAGTTCAAATAATTGTGCTAAATAAGTATTGTGTGTTGTGTAACACTTGGGATTTTGGAAGAAGTTGATTGGAATTTTGTGTTTTAGCTTTTGTGAGTTGATCACTCCCTTAGGTTTAGGCAAGTTTTTGTTTCAATTACCTTTAGAAATTGCCCCTTGTTTGTTTATCCGACCACGCTACAACCTTGAAAAGTCCTTGTGATTCTTCCCTTTGTATGTTCAATATGATTTTTGGATGGTTGCATAATTTAGTCTATTGTTTGCCTGATTGTTGTATGAGTGATAAGTCCCTCATTTTGTGTTTTTCATCTACCGATGATTATTTTTGCTAGGTGTGATTCACGTTTGAACTTGTGTTGTTTTAGGATGTTTGGCTTGATTTTTGTATTTTTCATTTGTTTCATGACTATGTTGTCGTCGTAGTTTAGTGGTAAGTATTTACTTCGTGTGTACCGTTTTTCATTTGAACCATACATTTGTTTCCGTTTTTCAAAACCTGTTGATTCGTGATTCTTTGGTTGTCACTCTGTTTCTTTGAGTTGTTTGATTTTTGTTTGAGGACAAACAATTATGTAAGCTGGGGAGAATATTTGAACCATAAATTGTAGTTATTTTTGTATATAAGTTTTGTTGCACTTAACGATACCTTTTACTATAAACGTTCGAATAAACCCCGCTTTGTTTTTAAATACGTTTACATTACATTTTAGTGTATATAATGCGTATAGTGTAAATATCATTGAGTTTAATTGATTTCCATTTATTTTTACAGGTATTCAATCAAGAATATCATGCCATTATTGTATAGAGCATTGAATAAGCTTTCCAGTGCTTCGAACCGGGCGAAAAACGAAGTTACGGTTCAAAAGTTACGATTAAAATAATGTAGGATTTTTGCTGTCTACTGTCAGCTGCGCCTCAGCAGGGCCGAGCGACGCAGCACTGGGCGGTGCATTTTGAGCGCCGGACGGTGCAGCGGCGGATGAGAATTGAAATAAGAATTCCAGTAGCTTTCTAGGAATTTTGGCTAGCGCCGGGCGGTACTAGATATTTATTGCCAGACTAGTCTTTTGTACAGCTGGTGTGAGTGTATTTAAAGCCAGCGCCGAGCGGTGCCATTCTAGCGCCGAGCGGTGGCGTCGTGACAACTTTTTGTATATAACTTATTTTTAGTTCATTTGTTAGGTTGTGATGTTTGGGGAGTGATTTTTGGTCTCCCAACTTCATCAACCTCATTCTTTGATGAGAGAACTTGATAACAACATATGGATTTTGCATCTTGAAGAATCGGATTTGGATCTTCATCAATCGGGTTGAAAATCGTGAGGTTTTGGTTTATCTCTCTTTGTCTCTTTTTGTAATTTCTGTTTTGTTGGGTGTTTGTATATTTACTTTGAACATATGTATTTTTGTTGATCATAATATTGTATAAAATATGCTTTACAAATCATTATCGATGTCTTCCTTGATTTTTTGCATTTATGTTTGGATTTGTGTTGTGTTAGAGATAAACATCATGAATCTTGATTAGGGATGGATATCTATTGTCTAGATGCTAGAGATAGATTTAGAGAATAATCTTTATGGTGTCGAAACTTAATGCCTTCCGAGTTTCGAGGCGTCGTGCGCGAGAGTGACGATGAGAGTAATACGGTTGCTCTCTCAGCTAAGTGCGTCAAAGATGGACACTGTTGTGAGCGATACTGGATGATTTTGACGAGTATTGTAGTATAGTGAAAATGATCGACAAATTTATGTTTGTGACGAGTTGATTATATGTATGCCGGATAATTTTCTTCTCTCTGAAGATTGATTTCTTTTTATTTTAATTTTTACTTTTCTGCATTTACTTTAAACCAATTTAATCCAAACTCATATACGCGAGTGACTGTCAAACGACATTCTTTCCCTCGAACCGATCTCTGTGGACACGACATAAATCCCGGAGGGAATTCTTCCGAAAATAAATATTTTTTCTTGCCGCTTTACCGCTCCAACAGTTCTCAAGGTAACTCGATTATGATTATAACATGCAGTATTCATTGCTTCAGCCCAAAAATGATGTGGAAGGTGCTTAGCATGAAGCATGACCCTAGCAGATTCTTGAAGAGTCTTATTCTTTCTCTTAACTACCCCATTCTGCTGAGGAGTAATGGGATTTGAAAACTCATGATTGATGCCTTCAGAAGAGCAAAAATCAGCAAACTTGTTGTTTTCAAATTCCTTTCCATGATCACTTCTAACGCTGAAAATTTTATTTTCCTTCTCTCTTTGAAGCTTTTGGCATAATCCCTCAAAGACTTCAAAGACATTTGATTTTTCTCTGATGAAATGCACCCAGGTGAATCTTGAGAAATTATCAACAACAACATAATCATACCTTTTTCCACCAAGGCTCTCAACTTGCATCAGACCCATTAAATCCATGTCAAGAAGTTCCAACACTCTTGATGTGGTCAGATGTTGAGCCTTGGGATATGACATCTTAGTTTGCTTTCCAATTTGGCATTGCCCACAAATTTTTCCTTCCTCTATCTTGAGCTTAAGAATCACTCTAATTATTTCTGCTGATAAAATTTTCTTCATTCCTTTTAGATGCAAATGACCAAGTTTCTGGTGCCATAGTTGAACTTCATCTTCTTTAGATAGTAGACATGTAGGAGAATTTTTTGTTGAATGGAGTGTCCACAAGTAATAATTGTTTTTAGATCTGACTCCTCTTAGCATAACTTTATCATTCTCATTAGTGACCATACATTCAGACTTACTGACGCTGACTTTCAATCCCTGATCACATAAATGACTTATGTTTATCAAGTTGCCAGTCAATCCTTTTACAAGCAACACATTTTCAAGACTAGGAGATCCTGCACAAGCTAACTTTCCAATTCCTTGAATTTATCCTTTTGCACCATCCCCAAAAGTGACATAACTAGTGGAGTGTGATCGAATGTTGACCAGGAAGTTCTCTATACAAGTCATGCGTCTAGAACACCCACTCTCAAAATACCAATCTTCTTTGGCAGAAGCTCTGAGAGAAGTATGGGCAATAAGGGATTTTATAGTTTCCTTGGGAACCCACTTCTTTGTACTCTTCAATGCTTCATGACTAACCTTGGGCTAAACACATGACCTAGGATATCCATGCAGTTTGAAACAGAAATGTCTGATATGGCCAAATCTACCACAATAATGACATCTCAACTATTGGGCTTGCTTCCCTTTTTACTAAACTGATACCTGCCTTTATGTTGAGACACTTGTTTTGAAATCCTTGGATCTTTCACCCTCCTAGTTGAAACAGATTTTGTAGTCTTAGGGTCTCCTTTCAGAATCTGATTATTAAACCCTATGCCTCTTAAGTCACCAGCCATTTGTCCAACTTGAAGAATTTCGTCTAACATGTTAGAACCATTATTCAACATTCTTATAGACTTGGTCATATTTTCAAGCTTGGAGGTCATCTTGGTCACCTTATCCTGCAGACTGTAGATGTTGGTCATACACTCTTCCTTCTCATACTGTAGTTGAGCAATAATTTCCTGTTGTTTCTCACTCTTAATGCATAGATCTTTGTGGGAAACAACTAGTTTAGCATTAGATGTTTTTCCATCACTGGACTCTATATCAGATGTCCATCTTCCAGTTAAAGCAATTACACGTTTTACTATTTCATCATCACTTTCAGTTTCCTCTTCAGGCCACAAAGCTGTCAATCCCTTATATTGTTTCTTCAGATAAGTAGGACATTCTGCTTTAATATGTCCAAACCCTTCACATTCATGACATTTAACCCTTATATTCTGATTGGTCCTTTCTTCAATTCTTGCTTTTCCCTGAGAGTATAGTTCCTACTGGAGTTAGAACTGATGTTCTGGACATTAGGTTTTGACTTCCTCTCCATTCTCTTCACCACTTAATTAAATTGTCTTCCTAGTAACACAATGGCATTGGCCATCCCTTCATTTGTGTCAAGTTCACTTTCTTCCTCTTCATCTCCTGAATTGGAAAAAAAGCAATGCTTTTGTTCTTTTTCTCAGCTCTATCATTTATGGTCATTTCAAAGGTTAGAAGTGACCCCACTTTCTCATCAACACTCAAACAGCTAATATTTTGGGTTTCTTCAATGGTTGTGACCTTCATGTCAAATTTCTTAGGGAGAGACCTAAGAATCTTCCTAACCAGCTTTTCTTCTGATATCTTTTCTCTCAAGGCACTAAGGGCATTAGCTATTTCAAGCACATTCATGTGAAAATCATGAATACTTTCATCATCTCTCATCTTTAGATTCTCAAATTTGGTAGTGAGAAGCTGAAGTCTAGACATCTTTACCTTGGATATTCCTTCATCTTTTCTTTGTTATTTTGACAAAATATAATTTTTTATAATTATTATTCTCAGATGTTTTTGAAATAGTTGCTTCTAGGTTCCGACACTAAAGTAAGAATCATATATTCTTTCTTATACTTTCTTTTCACCAAATGACTTGCGATATAATTTTACAACCCATCCAAATATATTGGTATTCCACCAACGAATCCTATCTCGAAGATGTTTCAATTTCATTGCCAAAATATAAGAAGCTTTTCCTGATACCTTAAAGTCTTCCCACTCCTTCTTAATGAACGGAATGAAATCACAGTGGTCAAAGCAACACGACAACACCTTGAACGGCTTAGGGCCCCAATTTTTGTTTTTAGCAGCAATCCAAACCGGCCTGTGATCTGAAATATCCCTCTCTCCTATTCATTGCGTCACCATATTCCAATCATTAAAAACAGAGGGAGATACAAGAAACCGATCAAGACGACTACACACTGTCCGTTTTAACTTAAACCAAGAGAATTTGAGTCCACTTAAAGGGAGATCAACCACCCCTAAAGAATTAATGAACTCATAAAACTCTAACATGTGTCTCCTATTGGGGCGACTATACCCAATCTGTTCCTCCATACTCTTAATAGAATTGAAGTCCCCCCTACTATCCACTCTCCTGGACTCAAACTATTTTTAAGATTTATTAATTCCTTCCATAAAACCCTCCTCTCTGCAATGTTACAAGGAGAGTAAATATTAAACAAATAACACTTCCTGCCTTTCCAAATCGCTTTCATCCCTAGATAACCAGTGCCTCTATAACTATAAATGGGTGACAACACATCAGTCTTCCAAATGATGATCTTAGTATTCAAAAGGAAGTTGAGGCCGTTAATGAGATGGAATACTTGATTGTTCTGAACAGTGGAGCTATCACAGGTGAGGACTTGTTATGCAAAAATGTAGCAGAGGATAATTTCTGGAAAGCCATTAGAGTCAAAGAGAGTATTTTGAAACAAAAATCGAGATCTAAGTGGATAGGAGATGGAGATATCAATTCTAAGTTCTTCCATAATGTGTTGAGACAGAGGATAAATCTGAACACCATTAATGGAGTCATAATTAATAGTAAATTGGTGGAGGAAGTGCAGATGGTGAAACAAGCGGCCAGTTCTCATTTTGCTAGTAGATTCAGTAGGGTTGATAGACCTTTTCCTCATATTGGTGGTGTTGGATTTAAATCTCTTTCTCTTGCAGACAGTCAAGAGTTAGAGGTTGATGTAAAATGTCAGGAAATCAGGGAAGTGGTGTTTGGTATTTCTGGAGATCGTAGTCCTGGGCCTGATGGCTTCAGTTTTGAATTTTTAAAAAGATGTTGGGACATAGTAGGTTCAGAATTTTCAAATTGTGTGTTGGAGCTTTTTGCAGGGGAACAATTACATAAAAGCTTTGCTTCATCCTTTGTGGTTTTGATTTCGAAGACTGAAAACCTGAGGATTTTGATGGATACACTACGCCAAAATTACTCTTTGGCAGCACTACATAGGCAGCGCTTTATTACAAAAGCGCTGCTATAAGTTAAAAAATTTAGAAAACACGGAAACTGTTCACTTAGAAAAATAAAAGCGCATCTAAATATAAGACCTTAGACAGCGCTTTTGAGGAAAGCGCTTTCTAAGGTCTTATAAATTAAAAAAAAAATTAAAGGAAAATATTAGACAGCGTTTTCCTTAAAAGCGCTGTCTAAGGTCTTATAAATTAAAAAAATATATAAGACCTGAGACAGCGCTTTTGAGGAAAGCGCTTTCTAAGGTCTTATAAATTAAAAAAAAAATTAAAGGAAAATATTAGACAGCGCTTTAGTCAAAAGCGCTGTCTAAGGTCTTATAAATTAAAAAAAAAAAAAAAATCAAAAGCGCTGTCTAAGGCCCATATGAGACAGCGCTTTCAAAAGCGCTTTCTAAGGCCCACCTTAGACAGCGCTTTCATTCAAAGCGCTGTCTAAGGTCTTTTTAATTAAAATAAAAATTGAAACGGTATCAGTATTCTATACTTTTTCATTTCATTCTTTCCCTCTTTCCCTCTCTTTCTGCGAATAAGAACGAACCAGCTAAAACCACCGCCGTCGTCCGTCCTTTCACCGCCGTCGTCCGTCCTTTCTCGCCGTCGTCCGTCCGCCCGTCGTCCTTCCTACATTGTCCTCCACCATCCTCCACCGTACTCCACCGTGCTCCACTGTTCCGGTAAGAGTTTTTCTTTTTATGTTAGGTTTTAAGTGAGTTTCATATTTTTCTGTTAAGTTTTGTTCTTGTTACCATATTTTTGGAGTTCTTTAGATATAATGATGTTCTGTTAGGTTTTGTTCTGTTAGGTTTTGAAGTTATTTTGATAGAATGATGTTCTTTTGATAGAATATGAGTAGTTTAGATTAGTGTTATTGTAGTTTATGTTAGTTTAGGTTAGTGTTATTGTAGTTTAGGTTAGTTTAGGTTAGTGTTAATGTTGCTCTACACTGTTATTGCTATATAATGTGTTAGTTTAGGTTAGTGTTAGTGTTAGTGTTAATATTGCTCATTATTTTAATATTGTAAATCCTTGAGGTTGTTGTTCTAAAGAACCGAAATTCAAAGAAATTTATTAGGTAAAGAAATATATTGTAAATCCTTGAGTCATAACTTTCCTCCTTTTGGTTTTGATTTCTATTAATTACTAATGGAAAAACCATGGATAAAAAATGGATAAGTAGGAAAACTGTGTTATGTTAGAAGCCCTGTTAGAAGCTCATTCAATGTTCTATGTTTTATCATAACTTTCCTCCTCATTCAATGTTTTGATTCCTCATATAATAGTGTTTTTGTTGACCTTAATAAGTAGGAAAACCATGGATAAAAAATGGATGGATGCCGATCGATTGTCCAAAGAGTACGAGAATGGGGTATTGGATTTCGTTAAGTTTGCTGTTCAACACGTTAAAGAGGTAAAATAATAAAATGTTATATATTATTTCATTCTAAATGTTTATTTATTTATGTGAATTGTTCTAAATATTCATTTATATTTTATTAGCGTTATACAAGCTTTCCGAGCACTACGAGATGGCCAAGTACCAAAGAGGAGAGTCAACCCCATTTCATGGAATACAGTGAAGGTATATTAATTATCACATGTTTTATTATATATTAGTGATGCTACTTGATAAAACTTAGGATTTATCCATATTTTCTTTTCATTTGTAGTGTCCTCGGCAACGTAATGAAATAGATTGCGGATATTTCATGTTGAGGTTAATAGAGACACTCTTATTTTGGATCGAATAGAGATTCCATCCGATGTATGTATTTCTAACTTATGAGTTATTTTAATATTTAACACATATCTCTCATATAATGAAATAGTTAAAACTAAATCAAACTATGTTATATTATTATGTAGTACTTTGAAGAATGCAAGTGTGCTCATTACTCAATTTCCCAATTGGATGAAATTAAAGAGGATTGATGTCAATACATTATGGAGCTCGAAGTTTTATCAGGTATAATATTGTACTCTTACTTTAATTGATGAGAATTTAAATATGTGTAACTTTCTAACTATAGACATTGTTGATGTATTCTTTTAATTGAATTACAATCTTTGTGTTCTTTCAGGACCTATGTAGATTTGAAGCAATGTTTTGGTTGGATGCAAAAGTACTAGTATAAGTAATATGTACATTTGTAGAAAAAATGTAATGATTTGTAATTATAAATTGGTGTGTATATATATATATATATATATATATATATATATATATATATATATATTGGTTTGAATTGCCAATTGTTTTGGATATATAATTTTGGTGTAAATTGGTACATTTAAATAGGCCAAATTGGATTGATTTGAATCTCCAAATTGTGGTATTTTTCTGGAAAAAAATTGGTTGAAAAACAGGTCAAATTCTGGTTGAAAAACCTGGTAAAAATTGTGGTTTAAAAAAATTTATATAAAAATTTTCGTATACCTTAGACAACGCTTTACACTAAAAGCGCTGTCTAAGGTGTGGCTTAGAAAGCGCTTTCACCAAAAGCGCTGTCTAAGGTATGCCTAAAAAAGTTCAAAAAGGTGGGGCTTAAAAAGCGCTTTCACAAAAAGCGCTGTCTAAGGTATACCTAAAAAAGTTCAAAAAGGTGGGGCTTAGACAGCGCTTTTAAAAAAAGCGCTGTCTAAGGTATACCTAAAAAATGTCAAAAAGCACTGTCTAATGGTACCATAGACAGCGCTTTTCATTAAATATACCCCCCTTTAGACAGCGCTTTTGGTATTACCCAAAGCGCTGTCTAAACCTTTAGCAGCGCGGGTTTAGACAGCGCTTAAAAGCGCTGTCTAAGGCCAAAAAAAGCGCTATCTAAGGTCTTGTTTGGCGTAGTGATATAGACCTATCTCTCTTGTCAGTTCTGTTTATAAGGTAATCTCTAAGATTCTTTCCAATAGGCTCAAGAAGAAGATTGGAGGAATTATCTCTAAAACCCAGACTGCGTTTTTGGAAGGTAAAAATATATTAGATGGGGTGTTTGTCTTAAATGAAATTATGGAGTATGCCAAGAGTTCTAAGAAGGATCTAATGATTATCAAAGTGGATTTCGCTAAAGCATATGATTGTGTAGATTGGAACTACCTTCGTGAAGTCATGAATCATATGGGATTTGGTTCAAAGTGGATGAGATGGATGGACCTTGGAGTTTTTAATAGTTTCTCATTTGTTTTAGTTAATGGTAGTCCATCTAAAGATTTCAGAGTATCTAGGGGTCTCAAGCAAGGAGATCCCCTTGCTCCTTTCCTTTTTTGTTTGGCTGCAGAGGGGCTGGAAGTAATAATGAAGCGTGCTATAGCAGCTGGTTCTTTTTCTGAGTTTAGAGTCAACTCTGATATTGATTTTCATTTGTTACAATATGCTGACGATTCTGTCCTAATTGGTGACGGTTCTTGGAAAAATATTATAGCTATTAAATCAATCTTGAAAGGTTTTCATCTCATTTCAGGGTTGGATATAAACTTCAGCAAGAGTTCTTTGATATGTGTTGGTTTGGAAGAGAATAAGATTAGAGCTGCAGAGATGTATCTTTCCTGTAAAATTTCCTCCTCTCAGTTTTCGTTTCTTGGGATCTCTATTGGAGGCAACCACAGGTTAATTTCATTTTGGAAGTCGGTGATTGATACGATGCGTGCTAGATTGAATACGTGGAGGAGCCATTTCTTATCAATGGGAGGTAGAGTTACGTTAATTAATTATGTCTTGAATAATTTGCCTATCCATTATATGGCTTTCTATAAAATTCCGGCCAAGGTGGTTAGAATTCTTACGAATATCCAAAAATCGTTTTTGTGGAATGGCTTGGAGAATAAAAGAGGGATTGCGTGGATAAGCAGGAAAATGGTATGCAGGAATAGAGAGTTGGGTGGTTTAGGAGTGAAAGATCTTAAGTTATTCAATTTGGCTTTGTTCCTCAAATGGTCTTGGAAGATTTTCGAGAACAAGGGTTCAATTTGGAAAGACTTTATCAATTATAGATATCCTCATAGCAATTCTGATTTTTCAGTGGTGAGTTTTCAAAATTGCAGGTCCCTGCTTCTAAGTGGTTTTTAGATCTGTTCCGTGCCACGAAAGTTGCGAGAGAAGGTATGTTGGCTGACTTAATTGCATACGATATTGGAGACGGTAGTAGGGTGGACTTTTGGAGGACTAAATGGGCAATGAATGATACCTTTGGTAGGTGTTTTCCTCTTTTGTTTAGTTTAACAGATACAACAGTAATGACAGTCTTGGATAATGGTTATTGGGAGGGAGAAAATTGGACTTGGGATATTAAACAGGAGGAAACTGATTTGGTTGATCAGGTTCGGACATAGCTTGAAGAATTATATTCGATTTTGGCTGATATATCCATTGACAAGAGCGCCAATGTTTCGGTCAAGTGGTTGCTGGAGGAAAACCATGTTTTTTCTGTTACTTCCATGTATGTTTTTTTGCAGGAGAAAATTAGAGAGGATGTTGCTCAGCTTGGAATTGAATTGAAAGCGGCATTCAAGTTAGTTTGGTTAGCTCAAGCTCCTTTTAAGGTGAAAGTGTTTGGTTGGAGCATACTTCACAAGAGAATTCCTACGAGGGATAATTTGACACGTAGAGGTATTATCACTAATAGACACGAGATGTCTTGTCCTTTCTGTTTCCTTGAAATGGAGTCGGTGGAGCATGTTTTATGTTTCTGTAGTAAGACGATTTTGGTGTGGAATTTTGCTTGTAAATGGGTAGGGATTCCTTGTATATTGGTGGGGAATATGATAACTCATTTAACTTGTTGGGTGCAGGGCTGTGTTGATAGTGGGTAGGAGGTTAGTATAGCAGTAGGCCTTTGGTTATCGATTAGTTGGATTGTTTGGTCATCCCGTAACAACATAGTATTTCGGGATGAATTTTGGGATTTGGATACGATTTCAAATTGTATTTTACTTTACACTTGGTGGTGGATAGGAAAGACTCATAATAGTTCTTATTTTTGTAATTATTTCACTTGGGTTAATTCTCTCAGTGAATTTTGTAGCCGGTGATCTTTGATCTGACTTTTGTATACGGGTTGGGGTACCCTTTTGTACCCCTGTTTATATGAAAGATTAGCTTATTAAAAAAAAAAATATTTTTACAATTTTATTTTTTATTTTTCTATTTTACGTAACATTTTCATATAATCAATCCCCTATGTTGAGTTTTTATAGTTTAACTCTAGATCTAATTTATTAGACTTTTTAAAATTCTAAATAAATTTGTTTATATATACAAAAAACTTGTTTAAATTATGTGTTGAAGGTCATATAAATTTATAATATAATAGAATGTATGCGGATCTAATAAAGACATAGGTTATGGTTTTCTGAAGTATAATTTCATGATAAACATCACTATTTTTTTTCATTTTGTCTTTTTATTTATTTATTTTTTCTTTAAAAGAAAACTTCAATTATATGTCTCAAGTTAGAAACATTTAAAATATATCCTTCATTATTTACACGTACCTCTAACTTCTTCATAAAATGTATTAGATAGTATAAACTCTTATTATATTCTCATATTTTAATTATTTTGATCATATTAGATAAATTAATGGTTCAAGAACTACTCACGTAATTTATACTATCTTAAATAAATTATATTTACTAAAACAATCTAAATATTACTTATAATAGATTTGTTTTTTGAATCAAATGATGGCTCATCAGAAAAACGCATGGAATCAAGAATTGCGTAGCAATTTTGATATAATTGAAAGTTATCAAGAATTTGAAAGAGATGATGAGAAATATTTAGATTATTTAGAAATTATAAAGTCATTCTGACTTGAAAAGCATGCTCCGGATCCTTTAGTAGTCATTTGAAAATTTGATACAGTGGTGCTTAAAACGTTTGATCACACAAAATATCTTAATGAAAAAAAATGTAGAGGTAACGATAATGGAATCTGCATAGATTCTTTTTTATCTAAGAAATTTTCATCTCCAGCCATCAGTATAGCTCCAAGTGTGTATTCATCACCTCTTGATTAAAATCATAAATTTGAAATTTATGGATATTCTGCAACAGCTAACTAAAAATTTGTAGGTTTATCATCATTTATTCAAAACACATAGCAACATATGTTGTCCAACAACACTAGAAGTTCTAAATCGCGTTGCTAGACACATGCAGGTAACATAGTTTAGAACTTATTAAATTTTATAAGGCTTGTTTAATGCAAGAAAATACGCTAATGGTATGGGAAGAAATTAAGTAAATACATATGTAAATAATATCTTATGTTTGTATTGATATAAATTATGTTTTGCAGGAGGGTAATTGATTTGGTTAGGATTTGGTCATCCAAAATTCAAATGCTATGAGCAATTGATATTGCAAATATAATGGCATTTGGTAAAGCTTACGAAGTTAGAGGATATTGACATTTTAGAAGGCTTTTAAATCTTATCTTAAATTATTGGTTTGATAATATTTAGATTATATTTCTCATTAAACAAACTTTAATATTTTTCTTTTGTTTATTTTAATTGATGAATTTATTTTCTTTTAAATTTAAATATTGTTGGAATCTAAGTAAATTATTATGTTTGACATTATTTTATTATTTAATATTGTAGTCTCTAATGATTCTTCATTAAAAGATGAATCTTATCGATAAGTGTGATGACATGTATGCGTCGGAGTTTATATATTCAAACATGTTAGTTCTCAAGTTGTGAAACTCTGAATTGAAGTAAAATTTTTATATTTTATTGGTTTTGTAAATTTTTATTTTGTCTTTTTTTATATAAGCAGATGGTAATATTAACATTAATAGAGGTATTAAGGATATCCCAACCCAATTTACAACCAAAACATAAGGTTTGAATAAAACCTTACAAAAAATCGAAGGGATACAAATACCATTGATAAAAATTACAAGGCATGTTACCCTTACTTAGAGTAAGAATCCACCACCAAGACAAAAACTTGATCTTAGTTACAATTCCTTCCGGATCACAGAAACCGTCGTTAAAAATAATTTGATTTCTAGCCAACCAAATCTCCCCACAAACTATCAACCAAAAGCTTGTAGCAATCTTGAAGGAACACTTACCTTTCAAAACCAACAACCAGGAAATGAGATGTCTAGAAGTATTAGATTCATGAATACTATTAATCACCAACCAAGTGGAAATTTTTTTCCATATGACTTTCGTTTCCGGACAGGAAAGAAAAAGGTGATGAGCATCCTCTAAGTGTTTAAAACAGAACGTACATACCGTGTCGTGAGGATTTTAAATCACGTTACGTCGAAGCAAATTAATCCTCGTTGGTAGTCTATTTAACAACATTCTCTAACCAAATATTTGCATCTTTAATGGAACGAGGCAGTCCCACAAATATTCCAATGATTCTTTGGTATCGATGTCAATCAAGTTCTCCCCCTGCCCTCTAACCAATTCATCATAGTAAGATTTAACAGTATAATTGTTAAACTTACTTTTGAACCAAATGAACTTGTCTTCAATATCAGGTTGGATAATAACATCTTGCACGAGTAGAATCAGATTATTGAATTCCTCCATTGCTTCTAACGGCACACTGTCAAGATGCAAATTCCATGTCCATATGTTGTTCTCCCACTTTCCCATCTCATAAATATAACAATCATGATTCTCCGCAGCAAGGAAAAGTGTTGGAAACAGATCTTGCAAGGGTTAATTCCCCAACCATCTCGCCTTCGAGAACATGATAGACTTGCCATTTCCCACCCTACATGAAAAAAAATTACAGAACAGGACATAACCAGGAATGTTTTTAGTACTCGACAAATCTCTCCACCATTGCGAATCAGTCCGGTTTCCAACTCGATAATCCTTAGAAGTAATGAATTTATATTGATCCCCGTATCTCTCTCTCATAATCGGGCTCCAAATGGTCGCAAGCTCAGTTAAGAGCCTCCACTTCCACTTAGACAAAAGGGCCTCATTAAAGCAACCTAGATTTTTCACGCCCAAGCTTCCGTCTGCTTTGTTTTTGCAAATATCAGCCCAACATATCCAAGTGATTCTCTTATTTTCATCAAAGCCTTGCCAAAGAAATTTTCTTTAGATAGAAATCCAAGCTTTTAAGACTTTTTTAGGTCCCTTAAAGAATGAAAAACAGTGAATAAGGAGGTTAGACATGACAGAGTTTATCAAAGATACTCTTCCCCCTATTGAAAGCAATCTACCCTTCCAACATGGCAACCGTCGTTTGAAGCAATTGATGATTGGATCCCAATAGAAAATTCTCATGTGATTGTCACTGATTCGTAAACCCAGAAACAAGAACGGAATCTTACGAATTCTGCAGGCCAAGAATTGTTCTGCGCTTTAAGAAAATTATTTCTCCATGTTATTTTTTTTAATAAGCAAAATTATATTGATCAAGGATACAAAAGGGGTATCCTAACCCATTTACAAAAAGATCCCACCTATACCTTCATAATTTCTATAAGAATTCTCTAGGAAAGTTAAACCAATTATAATAATTACAACCCCCAAAATTCCTATTTTTTTTACCAATCCGCCACCAAGAGAACACAAAGACATTGTTGTTGCACCCCAAATTTTACCCTCAGTTTTCTTGCTATTTGTTTTTTATTACTTATTATTTATTACTTTTCTCTTTATTTTAATTTGATATTTGTCTTAGTACCTATTTGCTCTATGGCCATTTTAATTTCAATTTGACACTTTTTTCTTTTTTTACTTTAGTTGAGTATTCTAATTTCATTTAATCTAAATCAATTTTATTTAAGTCCAATTCTAATTAATCAAACTGATTATCCTGTTAAATTAGTTCTTAATTTAAATGATGGTATTTTTACATTTTCATAACTATGTTATTATGTTGGTAAGAATTCCACGTTAGTTTTTGGTTTCTCTTTCTTTTATTTTGAACCAATGAGGATCAAGCTTGTGGGGTTTGACTTTTCAACATTTCTTCCAACCATTGAGAGCATGACATGTGGCGTCCAAAGTGCCAAAGGAAACCAATTCTTCCTCCTCCTTTCGTTCTTGCTGAAGAATTGTAAACAAGGGAGAAATCTCAAGTTGTATCGTGTATCAATCCATTCATCCAACGATTCAAATTGCAAGACCGTTGGCGCGGGCTCTTCAATTTTGAATCTCAAAAATCCATTCCTCTTCGAGCTCGTCTTTGCGTTGTGCAGAAAATGGTTCAGAAAAGGCATGCCATTTCCAGCATACGACTGCTCTGTCTGCGAACACGTCTACGCTACCTCCAATCTTTACTTCGTTTGGTATCCCTCTCAAACAGCATCAATGGGAGAGTTTTTGAATTCATTCACCAAGTAATGACTACGATCCTGCACGTCTGAGATGTCACAGCGCATTTCTCTCCCAGAATTGGACTGAAATTGAAATTCAAACGGAAACCTTAAGAGATTCAGCTTATGCCCACCAGCTGCTTGGAAATTTGACCCGGCCCATATGTCTATCAATGACCCAACACTCTGCCTATATAAAGAGGCTCAAATTCAGTTCATAAACAACAACAATTCTCACAAAATATTCGAAGTCTTTGAGTTTTGAGTTTTCACGAGCAAAAGAGGAGAAGAGCTGCTTTGGAGTTTCTTTTTGCTAGTTCAGAAAGGAGAGTATTCAATCTCCTTGAAGGTGCAGTGGACATTACTCCACTTGGTAAATACACGTCCCCTTTTTAATATTCATGTCATCATAGCATATCTCAATCATAACTATTATAATGTGCTTTATATTGTTTTTCACTTGTCTACAATGTGCTTTTGTGTATGTTCTGTCCATGGCTTGATATCTTGAAGTAGGATGATTCTGTTTGCTTTACTGAGTTAGACATGTATGCTGCTCTTATTTAAGTTTTTGTGCTCGAGATAATATCATGTTGATTGTGCATTTGGTTGTGTCCATTAGCTAGCTGCAAGCATATAAAGTTTCGTGTTGATGTTGTATTGTCAAATTAGATGATTTGAATTGATTAAAGTACACATGTGTATCTTGATGTTTGATTGTCTTAGTCCGCCCCTGTTTCTGGTATGCTACTAAGTTTGTTTATGTTCATGAGCAAGATTTATGAGCTGCTTAACATGATAAGATTTCAAAACTGAGTTATTGCATTTTGGTAGCTCATGATAGTTGATCACTTATATGCTTGTTGGTTTATGTTTCAAATGAGCTATGTACTGTAAGTCAGTTGGCACTATCATATCTTCATTTTTTTTTGCTGTACTTGTTATGAATGGTGTGAGTCCTAATGTTGATTAAGACACAATGCTTGTTAATTTACTCCGTGTTATTTTTCTGTTAACTTATTGAGGTTAATGGTTATGGTTGTTAAACTCATGATATTTGTTGCCATCAGTTATGCTTTTTACTTTGAAATAATGAATCTGCCTTGACATGCCTCATTGTATACTAATGCTTTGTTTAAAACAACAATCCATGTTAATGCTCATGAGATGTCAATATGTTTCTATACCATATCATGGTTTGCATTAGTTTAAGACTTTTTGAAACATCCATGCTATGTCTGATAAAGTCTATATGTGTATGACAGCTCTTAACATGTTTATTTGTCTTGTTTCCAACTTGTTCAAATCTTTGCCATCTCATGTCACGTGAACTTTGCCTAAACGCATATGTCTGTTATCGAACCTGTATGCACCAGTTTCTGGACCTCTATTTGTTTCATCTTGATCAAGTCTTTGTTGCACATGAGGATGAGTTTAAGTTGTGATAGTCAGGTTTCTTTTATCTTTCCATATGGCCATGTTGCTAGTTTGCTATATACACTGAAGCTGTTTTGATTTGTATTGCTCATAACCACACTTGATCCCTTGTGTAGAACTTTGTGTCTGATATAAACCTGATATACAACCTATTCATCTAAGTTTCTTTTTAAGCCACAAATATGAACATATGCTGTTTCACTATCCACACATCTCACTTGGTATACCTGCTGCCAGAATGTGGACTTTTTTTAACTTGCATGTTTTGTTGAACTTTGATTGTTTAAGCCTCAAAAGACTTCTTGTGTATGCTATGTGCCATATGTGCAAATTTTGGTCCTTGGTAGTATTGCACAGAACTATGCCTTTTTCATATCGTGATGATGTATTCCAACCTGCTATGACCATGTTCATGTTGCTTCTTACTTTCTACACTCAACTGCCTGTTTGTGTCATGTCCCTTTGCTCATGAACTTGCTAAATGATATGTTGTTTATCTCATTGCAAAATGATATGCTTCTCTAGATCCAGAATGTTGCATTTTTTACCCTGAAGCAATGGTATAATTTTCTGTCTTGAACTTTGACTTGATCCATGCTTGGTTTCAACTGTTGTAATCAGTAGACTTATTCTTGTTACATCAAATTGTATACCTTACCACGTACTAGCTCCCTTTATAATGTTTGTTGATTCAAAAAACATGTTTGATTCAATCTTGTTCAATGCAGTATGTTATGAATGTCTTCATGTTGTAACATTTCTCCATGACTTGTTTTCTTGAAATCCTTATTTGTCTCTACTTTGTGACCAAATGATGCCTCATATATTAGGATTTAGGTTGATCCATTTACAATTTTGAAAAGCTGGTTCTTTGTTGATTGATTTGAGCCCTATACAACCCTACTACACTGATCTGCATCTATTTGTTATTTATTAATTGTATTGCAAGCTGTTTTCATTTCACTAGACCTCCTTTAAGCATGAGGCACGATTACTGCTATGGTTGTGTTTGATTTTGTTAACTCACTGCCTTGTAATGACTTGATGATTTTCCACTGTTGCTTGTTTTATTGTTAGTTTTCTTAACCATTGGATACATGTATGCCACTTTACAACAGTTCTATTAACTTTTCACTTAGCATTCTAGTCATGGAAATGATATGATATGTACGAACTAGAATTAATACCATACTGCTGCCATCATGTGTGTTATCTGCATTCAAGTCATATTCTTGTTTGGTTTTCTAATCTGAGCATTGTATGCATTGCTATTGTTGCTGCCATGACAGTATGTTGTTTGGTTTTTATTGTCAAATGTTCTTGCTATGTGAAGTTATGAGATAAACCTTTGCTTGATATGTGGTATGCGTGAGACTTCATGATTTTTAGTCAGGATATTTGTTTCTGGTTTGACAATGGTCACTGATGTTTGGCATGACATGGTAGTTTTTCATGAGTTAGTTTGATGTTGGTTGGGTTGCATTTGGTTCATTTGAAATAGGCGCGCAAGTAGAGTTCATATATTAATTGAGTCAAGTTATGACCGGATGAAACACGGCGTCCCAACGGTCACACACATGCACATAACTACCTTGCCTACCCTTAGGACTGGGGTTCGAATCCCCTCGCCCCAGTCCTTTTATTTATTTTCCTGATTTTCGCTTGGTTTCAAATATATACGCATTCTGTCTTTCCTTTGGCAGCACGCGCATCTAGCTCAGTTGGTTATGACTTGCTTGTTTGGTTCAAAGGGGCATGGGTTCAAACCCCACGGCTGCACTTCTTCTTTTTTATCACTTAGCTTCATTATTTTCACTATCTTCTTCTAGATTGTTTTTATTTTATTTCTCTTTTTCTTTTTGCTTCATCTTTATATTTTAAGACTTTTTCTATATAAAAAGAATTGAGACTTTATTTTTTATTAAGCTTAAATTGCTCATTATTTGCTTTATTGCATTTTTCTTTTTTCCACTATGCCATAATATATCTAATGTGTTCGACCATTGTGTGTTTAATCTTTACTTTGCTTTGACATCTTGATATCTTAGTCTCATATTTGTATTCATGTCATCTTTGAACATTTTTTTATCTTGAAATATTATTAAATTGGCTTGTTTAATTGTTAAGGTAATATATTCATGTTGATTGGCCATATGTTTGATTCTATATGAACATCATCATTGTTCTAAATATCATCTTTTATATCACTTCTATATGTTTGTCTTCATAAAGATTGAAACATTTTGATTTGTTCTTGTATGTCATTCCTATATGTTTGTCTTCCTAAAGATTGAAGCATAATGATATACTCTTTTATCATGTTCATCTTATCCATATCTTTGTCATAAACATATTGTCATCCTCATGCTTATGTTTGTTTTATCTATTATATCAATGTCTTTTATATCATCTTATTGTTATCAACTGATTTTCCCCTTTTTCCAAAGGAAGGTGAATAGTGTTGACTCTTAAAGTCATAGCCCCCATCTTAACCTAAGTAACCTCTTAGGAAAGGAACTTTGTTTCTTGGCCTCATCAGAGCCATAGAAATTATAACTAGCTTTAGGAAGAGTTCTTCAACTCTTGGTGATATTCATCATAATGAATTTATCACTTCCCCTATTGACTAAACCTCAACATAGGTCCATTTCAACTAGATTTAGAGAGTTCCTAAACTCTACAATGAGCTTGTACTCATTTCCCCTCTGAATATTGGCCATAGTCAATAATTCAGTAGAAGTAGAACTACGCATACTCTGATTATATTCCCGAGGATACGTAGGCGCAAAGTGCGATGCTTTGTCGAGTATACTTAGATACTAACCCCTAGGGTTTTTCAAGCCTTTAGCATAGAACCTTAGCAAACATAAGATAACTTAAGCAAGAGGTTCCCGTAGAGTACTACGGACGTTTAGGGTGCTAATACCTTCCCTAGGCGTAACCAACCCCCGAACCTTAGATCTCCCCATTTAGGTTTTTCTAACGATCTTGAACCTTTCCTTTGGATAAATCAAAGTCGGTTGTAAAAGAAATATGATGCAAATTAATTAATAATTTGTTATCCGATTTTCACCGCAACAGAAATGGCGACTTCACTGGGGAGAGTTAGACCTATTGCTGGTCCATTCCTAGGAGGGTTGAGCCTATCTTGATTTTATGTTATTTATGTTTGCTTATTTGCTTGTATGTGCTTATGTATGTCATATTTGCTTATCTGTACATTTGTTCTTGCTTGATCCTTGGGTTGACATGGTATCTATGAGTGAGATAAGTCCTAACCCGGACTTGAGAGCACATTATTATAGGATCGTGGTGTAATCAATAGTCGGTTGTTGGCAGTAGTACCAACAATTTATGGCATATGATGACCACACTCAGATGAGGCCCTTTGGGATTGTCGATGTCTGATGTGAGAAGTCACATTGATATTACTTTTTCAAATGGGAGCCGTAGATTCTGAGGACCATAGTTACCTCCACCCCACTTGGCCTTTTAGGATGTAGTGTGGTGACTATGAGGGAGCCAGTCTCGAGTAGTTGTCACGCGATACTACATTCAGACGAGTTTATCTTGAGAATATTATTAACTCGTGTAAGTAGTTACATGAGCCGATAATATCCGAAGGATTTACATAGACTCTGGGAACCCCTTAGAACCCTGTTCTGCAAATGACAAACCTGTAGTCCACACCTTGTTGGGATGGGTAGATCTTGACTTCATTCAAGAGATCTTAAACCTAGGGTTTGTTTGCTGTGTGTTTATATGTGTGTTTGCCTGTGTTTGCGCATTGCATACATCTCATTGCATCCTTCTTTGGTTTTAAGGAACTCAGTCTTACTTTCCTTTGAAATTTAGGTATCATGGATATTGAGAAGAGAAACACTAAGAAGTTCAATTTCAAGAGGCCCAAATTGGCAAAACTGAAGAAGTTAGCAACCTTGATACGAGGACATGAGAGTTTCCGTAAGAGATATGGAAGATTGGTTAGCCTTCTTGGAACTAAAATGGAGGAAGGAATCCTTGACACCTTGGTCCAATTTTATGACCCTCTCTATCATTGCTTTACTTTCCAAGATTACCAACCGGTTCCCACTTTAGAAGAGTACTCTCATTGGATTGGCATACCTGTGAAGAAACAAAGACCTTTCAGCGGCCAAGAAAAGATCCCGACTCCAAAAGAGATTGGCGAGTGTATTCATTTGGAAGCATCAGAGGTCAAACCCTACATCACCACCAAGGATGGCATCAAGGGATTACCATCCAAGTTCTTGTATGAAAAAGCTTGTCAGTTTTTCAACGCAAACAGTATTGTAGCCTTTGAAGCTACCTTTGCTTTGTTGGTCTATGGTCTGTTCTTATTTGCTAATGCAGAGGATTTTGTCGACGTCAATGCAATCAGGATCTTCATCAGTAGAAACCCTGTGCCTACACTATTGGGTGACGCTCTCCATTCTGTTCACCATAGGACTCTTCGAGGAAAAGGAACTATTTTGTGTTGTGCACCTTTGCTTTACCAGTGGTACATCACCCATCTACCTCGGACGTCAGAATTCCGAGACAACCCCGACAAGCTCCGTTGGTCTCAAAGAATCAGTCCTCTTACCCATAATGACATCTTTTGGTATGACCCGGTTTATGACAAGAATGTATACTTTGACAGTTGTGGACCATTTCCTAATATACCGCTTCTTGGTATTTATGGTGGGATTAGCTACAGTCCTGTTCTCGCTAGACGCCAATTCGGATTTGCCATGAAGGAAAAGCCTAAGAGTATCCATGTGTCTGGTTTCTTCTATCTTAATGAAGAAGCCACTGATGAGATCAAAAGTGGAGCTTGGTGTGCTTGGGATAAATTCCACGAAAGTACTAAGGACGAGTTGGGAAAGAGAAACTGTGTGTCCTTGGAATCGTACCTTCAGTGGGTTCGATCTAGAGCCCGTGACCTCAAGATGCCTTATATTCCCAGGATACTTCAGCAGCCAACTATTGCATCCCCATCTGCCATTCCTATTGAGTGCATGGAAGAATATCAAGAGAATTTAACCAGGATGAAGCTTGAGAGAGACACATGGGAGTGGAAATATCATACCGTCTGCATTGAGCAAGAAAAGATGAAAGAGAAGATGAAAGAGAAGGATGATCTGATTGAGTGGCTGGAAAGGAGTGTGATAGATGAACCCCAGGCACAAGAGAATTCATTTTTCTCCAGCATGAGGCCTACCCCTAGCACTCATGAGTATGCTTGCATCCCTCCAACATCTGGCGCTTGGAAAGGGATTGTTGACAAATTGATCTTCGAGAACCAAGAGCTGAAGAGACGGAAGAGAAGACGTGATGAAGGGCAATCTTAGACAGTGTTTATTTTCCCCTCTAGGCTTAGTTGTTGATCCTTTTGTATTTTGGGCCTTTTTGATGTACTTTCAAAGTTGTAAAACTCTACTCAATATTCAATGAAATGAGGATTTGTTTTAAGAAATTTGTCGTGCTTTGAGTTCCTTAAAACCAAATCGCATTCACATTGCATTATACATCCCTGCTAAACTATCAAGTCACTAATCTTGTCTTGCAGATTTTGTAGAAATGGATGCCGCAGGAAAAAGAGTTTGGCCTTACTGCTTCGAGCTGCCAGAGGTGGATCGTCTGCTATGGTTGGGAGAGATGATTGAAGACCAGTCAGCCTTTGCTGATAGATATGGGTGTGTCATACCCTTGATGAAGACACCAGTAACTATGGGACCACTTGAAGTTCTAGTCCAACTGTATCACCCAGCATACCGTTGTTTCTTGTTCCCTGAATTTCAGTTAGTACCAACCTTGGAAGAATTTTCAGCCATGATAGGGATCCCAATCAGGGATGCTCCTGTCTTTTCTGGAATTGAAGAAACACCTTCTGCCAGAGACATAGCCAGACTGACCAGAATCAGGTTATCTGATGTCCAAGCCAATTTGACCAATAAGGGAGGAAAACGCGGTTTGCCAGCACAGTTCTTGATGGAGAAAGCTCTGTACTTTAAGAACAGGGGAAATGAAGTTTTGTTTGAATCAACTTTAGCATTGATGATATACGGTTTGTTCCTGTTCCCAAACGCCAAGGATTTTGTAGACACTCAGGCCATTCAGCTGTTTGCAGTCAATAATCCAGTCCCGACACTGTTGGCTGATGTCTACCATTCCATACAGACCAGATATATGAGAGGCAGTGGGCTGATCGTTTGCTGTGTGGCCCTCTTCTACAAGTGGTTTATTTCTTATTTACCGAAGACCCCAGCTTTCTGGGAGATTGAAGACTGCAAGGTGTGGTCTAAGAAGTTGATGGAACTGAAGCATACCGACATTGAATGGTATGATTCAACGGACGAGGGAATCACCATAATCGTTAGCTGTGGGGACTGCCCCAATGTACCTCTCATGGGAAGGAATGGTTGTATCAATTACAACCCCGTCCTCGCTCGCCGTCAGCTGGGTCATTTGAAGGAAGGAATCCCAGATGATAAAGACATGCAGATGATGTTTTATGATGAGAAGGAAGGATTCGAGATGAAGATGTGATTGAGACGCACTTGGCGCTATATCAACAGGGAGTTGTGGAGGTCTGAATGCCCGGTCACAGAGTCTCATTTGCAATGGTCTCGTAGCATAGCCCAAGTAATAATGAAGCCGCATCCCCGCCACGAGTCCCCTACTAAAACGAAGCAGATGATGATGGAGGAATTGGGAGAGCTGGTTCTCGCCAAGAAAGAAACCAAGGAGCGCATCATCAAGATAATGAGGGTAATTAATGGAGAAGGATCGTCAACCGGCGGATTCAATTTCTAAGTATTTTCGTTGACCTTTGTGTTGTTATTGTATCTTTTCGTTTTGTTGTACCTCTACTTATGTACTTGGAGTATGAGAATACCCTGCTCCAAATGTAATGTTTTCCAAACTCTTAATGAAGAAGCTGTTTTATCAAGGATCTATTCTTTACATTATCCGCAATATGTCTTTGGTTTCTTGATAGTTTAGCTTGCATTTGCATTTGCATCTCATTTGCATCTTTGCATACGCACGCCATTCTTCTGTGTCTCATCGCCGTTTTGTCTTCTTCAGAACCAGCACCCTGATCTCTACATTTGTTGCAATATTCGGACCTGGCTTAAGGAGGAAAGATGTCTGATAATTGTGAGAATCTGGATCAAGTCAACGAGGAGCTCAATGAGTTAAGAGTAGGCATGGGACAGATTATGGAAGTTCTGCATGTTATACGAGCAAAAATGGATACTCAAGCTACTGTAGTCTCGGAAATCGTCACCACAACTGTTGAGCCGCCAGTCATCCCTGCTGTGGACACTACTTTAGGGATACCGTTTGAGTTTATACGAGCCACAGCTCCTCAGTCCACTCAACAAGCTGCACCTTTGTTTGGTGAAAACCAACAAACTATCCCAACTTATACTCCACCAGTGATTCAGACCCAGTTTCAGCCCGTCTTCCAGAATCAGCATCATCTTATTAATGACAACGTATCCATGGAAGGAGACGACAGCAACGAGAAATTGAGGGCCAGTATGGAGATTATGCAGAGAAAATTGAAGGCCATAGAGGGAGATAATGTCTTCAGCTCTGACTTAAGGGATATGTGTTTGGTTACTGGCCTAGTAATTCCACCAAAGTTTAAACTACCAAGCTTCGAATTGTACTCTGGCGCTACGTGTCCAAAGGCACACTTGGTCATGTATCTCCGAAGAATGGCGGCATACATGGATAATGATAAGCTGATGATCCATTGTTTCCAGGATAGCCTGAAGGGCGCTGCTAGAAAGTGGTATTTAGGTCTAGATCAGTCTCAGATTAAGTGCTTTCAAGATGTTATGGATGTCTTTATAAAGCACTATAAGTATAACCTGGATCTGGCACCTGATCGTAGGCAACTCTTGACCATGACTCAGAAAAACACTGAGTCGTTCAAAGAATACGCTCAGAGGTGGAGAGAGACTGCGTCACAGGTTGAACCGCCGTTAACCGAAAAGGAGCTAGCCGATTGGTTTGTAGACACTGTGAAACCTGAATTCTATGAGAAGATGATTAGCAACATTGGCGCCAATTTCTCTGACATTATTGCAATCGGTACGAAGGTAGAGGCAGGTCTAAAAAGTGGAAAGGTGGCTAGTTCACCTAACAGTGCTACCAGTACCAGCATCAAAAAGTCTCCAGGCAATTTTCATAAGAAGAAAGAAGGCGAGACTAACGCCATTATGACAGGGAAGAAACAGAGTCCTCGTTGGAAGCGAGCTCTTTTCCAACCACAGCCAGGTCCCAGCTTTCCCCAACAGCCAGTTTATGCAATGCAATTCCCCCAGCAACCATACGTGGCATCTGTTATGCCCACCTTCAATCATCCAGTAATGCAGCAGGCTCCTGCTTCCCAACCACAAAATCAACAGCAGTGGCCAAGGAATCAGTTACCAGCAGCAGCGGCGGCCAGCGCCACAACAAAATACCCCGCCAAGAAAACAGGCAGTGACACCGAACTTTCCTCCTATACCAATGACATACACAGCTTTATATCCTTCGTTGGTGGAGCAAGGGTTAATTGTTACTAGGCCATTGGGGCCACCATCTGAAAGGTCTATGCAGTTTTACAACCCCAATGCAACCTGCGCCTTCCATCAAGGAGGGGTAGGTCATGACTTAGAAGGATGTTTGGCATTGAAGAATCTAGTAAAAGGCCTGATAGAGAAGAATGTTCTGTCTTTCGTCAATAGCCAACCAAATGTGAAAAGCAACCCTTTGCCAAACCATGGGTCAACTAATGCTATTGAAAATGAGAATGACGAGGTAGTAATCTCAGATGCAGCACAGATTAAAACTCCCTTGAATTTGTTTCATGCCAAGCTATTCAGCGCCGGTTTGGTCGAAGCTTGCCATGATGATTGTGAAGAGTGTGATGGTGTTAGTGAAGGATGTTCGTTAGTACAAGGAGATATTCAGCGCTTGATTAATGAAGGTTTCTTACAGGTTTTCAGGAAGGAAGACAGAATAGCGGTGATTGAGCCGATATTCAACTTGCCAAAACAAGAGCAGTTGATTATTGAAGAAGAGTACCCCTCAGTAGTCCCTGTGTTCAACAATCCAGGGGCAAATACTGTGAGTCCTGTTTTTAAACAATCAGTTCCGAGATTTAACAGGCCTGAAGCTGCTGTTCCTGTTAATCGCGCTAGACAAAATAACTTCCCAAAACCAGTTCCATTCAGGTTCAGAGGAACCAAAGCAGTGCCCTGGATTTATGAGGATATCACAGGTGAAAGAAAGAAAAAAGAAATGGCCCCAAGGAAAGAGGTGGGGGTCGTGATAGAAGAACCGGTCCCAAGGAAAGAGGTGGGGACCGATGAGAAGAACGTGTCTAATATAGCAGGGGCAGGGAGAATGATGAGAAGTGGAAGGATTTGTCCCCCTGTGAACATGGAAACATCCAGAAAAGAAGGTGTTAGTCATGTACCTACCAACGATAAAGGAAAAGAAGTAATCTCCAAAGAGGACGATGAAGAGTTCCTTAGAATAATAAAAAGAAGTGACTATAGGATTGTGGATCAGCTCCATCAAACCCCGTCAAAGATTTCTGTTTTGTCTCTATTGATTAATTCACCGGCTCACCGATCTGCGCTGCAGAAGGTTTTGGCTCAGGCTCACGTAGCTCAAGATATCACTACCGGACAATTTGATCACATTGTTGCTAACATTACCGCTTGTAATACCCTCAGTTTCAGTGAGGAAGAGTTAACCCAAGCGGGCCGGAAGCATAATCTTGCTCTGCATATATCCATGACATGTCAAGAAGATACGTTGGCTAGAGTCCTCGTGGATACAGGGTCCTCTCTGAATGTCTTACCAAAGAGAACTCTTGATAAATTGGCATACAAAGGAGGGGTCATGAGACCCACTTCGTTGAGTGTCAAAGCTTTTGATGGTTCGCGAAGGTCTGTTATGGGGGAGATAGAGCTCCCAGTATTGATTGGACCTCAGGAGTTTAATATTCTATTTCAAATTCTGGACATCAATCCTGCTTATAGCTGTTTGCTTGGAAGACCTTGGATCCATGAAGCAGGTGCTGTGACCTCTACGTTGCATCAGAAGATGAAGTTCGTAGCTGATGATAGGTTAGTTATCATACATGGTGAGGAGGATTTGATGGTCAGTAACCTGTCCTCATTTCGCTACATTGAAGCTGACGAGGATGCATTAGAAACCTCTTTCCAAGCTTTGGAAATAGCCAATGCAGTTATGATCGACAACGAGAAGCCGGTAGTTCTAGAGTATCCATCGTTTGCTTCGTATAAGAGCATACAGTCCGCCCTTCAGGAAGGCGTGCCTGCTGGATGGGGTGAAGTCATCGAGATCGAGAAGAGGGACCGACATCAGGGGTTGGGTTACAAACCAACTCCAAAAGATGAAGCTGCTTCAAGAATAAGAAGAAAGACGAAGACTGTGCAAGAGATATTTGTCAAAGGTGGACATCAGGTCCACGCAATCATTGGAAGCGCTGAAGAGGAAGAAGACATTGATCATCTGGTTTTTCGCCAAGAGGGTGCTTTGAGCAATTGGGAGGCTATAGAGATCCCAACTGTGTACCCGGAACCAGAGTAACTTGTTTTGATTTGTTGTTTTCATTTCCCTAGTCTTGCCCAAAGCTAGTGGATTATTTTGTATGGGCCTCCGTTTTCTATATTAATCAATGAAATGACTTTTTTGCAATTTTCGCTGTCTTCACTTTACTGCATTTTTTCTAAAAAATGGCAATCTTTTCAAACAAAACATCTACATTTTGCATGTTTGTGAATTGTCGTACACTTTAGTAATACAAATCATTCTATTATGCAGAATGAATCGTAAACCCATTGTATTCAATGACCCTGCTATTACCATTGACTTTGATTCCTCTGTCTATCAAGCTGAAGAGGAGGAGAATTTTGAGGTACCCAAAGAGCTGGCAGACATGTGTGATTACCAGTATACAGATCTCCAGCCACATGAAGAGCAGGTGGACGTCATCAATCTTGGTTCTGAGGAAGAGAAGAAAGAAGTTAAGATTGGGGCATCTTTGAAACCAGAAATTAGACAGCAGTTGATTTCACTACTTAAAGAATATGTGGATGTGTTTGCTTGGTCCTACCAAGATATGCCTGGTTTAGATACAGATATTGTGGTTCATAAATTACCACTCAAGCCCGAATGCCCGCCGGTAAAACAAAAGCTTCGTAGAAGTCATCCTGATATGGCCCTCAAAATCCGAGATGAAGTCAAGAGGCAATTGGATGCCGGATTTTTAGCAGTCTCCAAGTACCCAGAATGGGTAGCTAATATTGTTCCTGTTATGAAGAAGAATGGAAAGGTGCGAATGTGTGTGGACTACAGGGATCTCAACAAAGCTAGTCCCAAGGATGATTTCCCTCTACCACATATTGATACGCTGGTGGACAACACTGCCCGTTTCGCCATGTTCTCATTTATGGATGGCTTCTCAGGCTATAATCAGATTAAAATGGACCCGGCTGATATGGATAAGACCACCTTCATTACCCCGTGGGGCACTTATTGCTATAAGGTTATGCCTTTTGGACTGAAGAACGCAGGGGCAACGTACCAAAGGGCCATGGTGACTTTGTTTCACGATATGATCCACAAAGAGATAGAGGTGTACGTGGATGATATGATAGCCAAATCTCAGAATGAGGAGGAACATGTAGAACACTTGCTGAAACTGTTCAAGAGGCTTCGGAAGTTTCAGTTGAGGCTGAACCCTGCAAAGTGTACCTTTGGGGTCAGATCTGGGAAACTATTAGGTTTCATTGTCAGCCAGAAGGGTATTGAAGTAGATCCAGATAAAGTGCGAGCAATTCAAGAAATGCCAGCTCCGCAAACTGAGTCTCAAGTCAGGGGATTTCTGGGTCGTTTGAATTACATCTCTCGATTCATCTCCAACATGACTCCAATTTGTTCACCAATCTTCAAATTGCTCCGTAAGAATCAGCCAGTAGAGTGGAATGCTGACTGTCAACAAGCTTTTCAGAAACTCAAAAGTTATCTCCAAGAACCTCCTGTTCTAATTCCTCCGGTATCCGGAAGACCTCTCATTATGTACTTAACAGTTTTGGAAGAGTCCATGGGTTGTGTCTTGGGACAGCATGACGAGACTGGCCGGAAAGAGCACGCAATCTATTATTTGAGTAAGAAGTTTGCAGATAGTGAAAGTCGTTACTCATTACTGGAAAAGACTTGTTGCGCTTTGGCTTGGGCCGCCAAACGTTTGAGGCAGTACCTGATCTGTATACCACCCTTTTGATTTCCAAGATGGATCCGATAAAATACATCTTTGAGAAACCTGCTCAATCAGGTAGACTTGCCCGTTGGCATATGTTATTATCTGAATATGACATTCAATATGTCACTCAAAAGGCCATTAAAGGAAGTATCCTCTCAGAATATCTTGCTGATCGACCAGTTGAAGATTATGGACCACTCAAATTTGACTTCCCTGACGAGGACATTATGGCAGTAAAGGATGATGAAGGGCCAAGTTCTGAAGAAGATCCCAGGGCGGAATATAGATGGAAGATGATGTTCGACGGTTCATCCAATTGCAAGGGGCATGGAGTGGGTGTTGTCATAATTAATCCTGAAGGTGGCTACACCCCTTTTACAGCTAGGCTGGATTTTGGGTGTACAAATAATATTGCTGAGTATGAAGCATGCATTCTGGGTTTGGAAGCTGCAATTGATCTTGGAATCTATTTTCTCGAAGTTATGGGTGACTCCGCTCTAGTTATTTATCAGATTAGAGGCGAGTGGGAGACCAAGGATGAGAAGCTTATCCCTTATCAGGCATATGCTCTGGAGCTGATTAAGTGTTTTGACGAGATAACGTTTTGTCATGTACCACGTACAGAGAATCACGTGGCCGATGCATTAGCGACACTGGCTTCAATGTGGCAAGTCAGATTTATCAATGAAGATCCAGTGATCAGTATTGGAAGAAGGACTGAGTCGGCCTATTGCCAGGTCATCGAAGAAGAATCAGACAACAAACCTTGGTTTCATGATATTTTGAACTTCCTGAAGAACCAAGAATATCCGGCCAATACCTCCGTTCTTGATAAGAAGACTTTACGAAGGCTGTCAGCCAAGTTCTTCATCAGCAACGGTGTATTGTACAAGAGGAATCATGATATGGTTTTGTTAAGATGTGTCGATAAGAGAGAAGCTGACTTGTTGATCCACGATATTCACGAAGGAGCTTTTGGCACCCATGCCAATGGGTATGCCATGGTTAAGAAGATCTTGAGGGCTGGATACTACTGGTTGACTATAGAGACTGATTGCATCCAGTATGCTAGGAAATGCCATAAATGTCAGATCTATGCAGACAAAATGCATGTTCCTCCTACTCTGTTGAATGTACTGTCATCACCTTGGCCGTTCTCCATGTGGGGCATTGATATGATTGGGGCAATTGAGCCTAAAGCGTCTAATGGGCATCGCTTCATCCTGGTGGCCATAGATTACTTTACCAAATGGGTGGAAGCCGCCTCTTATACAAACGTAACTAAGCAAGTAGTTGCTCGTTTCATCAGGAACAATATCATTTGTCGCTATGGGATTCCAAGCAGAATCATAACTGACAATGGGACCAACTTGAATAACAGAACCATGAAGGAGTTGTGTGATAACTTCAAGATCGAGCACCATAATTCTTCACCGTATCGTCCGAAGATGAATGGAGCGGTCGAAGCTGCGAATAAGAATATCAAGAAAATCCTTTAGAAGATGGTCAAAACATACAAAGATTGGCATGAGATGTTGCCATATGCGCTACATGGATATAGGACGTCTGTCAGAACATCAATAGGGGCAACCCCTTTTTCGTTGGTATATGGAATGGATGCTGTTCTCCCCATAGAGGTGGAAATACCTTCGCTGAGAATATTAATGGAGACAAAGCCTGATGAAGCTGAGTGGATTCAAGAGAGATATGACCAGTTGAACCTAATTGATGAGAAGCGCCTAACAGCTATGTGTCATGGTCAGTTATATCAGAAAAAGATGAAGAGAGCATTTGACAAAAAGGTCCGCACTCGAGATTTCCGAGTAGGTGAGTTGGTACTTAAGAAGATCTTGCCGTCGCAAAGAGACGCCCGTGGAAAGTGGGCGCCTAATTATGAAGGTCCATACATAGTTAAGACAGTATTTTCAGGAGGATCTCTTTTCCTCACGACTATGGACGGTGAACAACTTGCACATCCTGTGAATGCCGACTCGGTGCAAAAGTATTATGCTTGAGGCAATAACACCTATGTGATATCCAGGAATCCCCAGAGAAGCTCAAGTTCTGCTACAACTGGAGTCTTTAGTCATTAGGGTTATCGGTCATTGAATACAATGCAACCTTTGATAATTGCCATTTTGTTGCATTTGTAATATTTCATGGGACTCTGCTATTTGGCAAGTCACCATTTTTCAATAAATATCAGCTATTGAATCATTTCCGTGTTTAACACGTTATCTTTCCTTTTTGCAAGTTTAGTCATTTTCACTTGATTTTTTTTAAAACGGAAATTTTGCAATATCTTGAGAAAACACAAAGATAAACTAAGTTTTACTCTGGAATTAAGACGTTTTGGAATCAAGTTCGTACAGAAAGAGTCAGCAGTACTTTTTTCCTTTTGGCATGAATCTGCCACCTCCAGTGAAGGAAGACCACCCCGGGTGTCCTTGATGTTTGGGTTTCAGGGTGTTGACCTGTGTTATCCTTTCTTCTTTCCTGTTTTGCGTCGCTCGCGTCGTTTCTAGCATATAGCTAAGCATATGCATCATACCCTAGCATCTTCGCTCCTTGGAGTTTATTTTTCTTGTGGTCCTGTGTTGGCGTCTGTCTTTATTTCCCCAGTGAAGTGAAGATGTCCCCGGTTTGCTTTATGTCGTGCTCATTCGGTCTTAACCTTTGCGCGCCAGATTTGAATCTTTTTCTACTCCCCAAGAAGTTTAACTTTAAAGGATTTTGGAAAGTTGTTCTTGTTTGAATTGTGTCAAACTTGAACTTAGACTTTGTTTGAATCGTGTCAAGCACTGTCTTTTGTGTTCTCGTTTGAATCGTGTCAAACTTGAACTTAGACTTTGTTTGAATCGTGTCAAGCACTGTCTTTTGTGTTCTCGTTTGAATCGTGTCAAACTTGAACTTAGACTTTGTTTGAATCGTGTCAAGCACTGTCTTTTGTGTTCTCGTTTGAATCGTGTCAAACTTGAACTTAGACTTTGTTTGAATCGTGTCAAGCACTGTCTTTTGTGTTCTCGTTTGAATCGTGTCAAACTTGGACTTAGACTTTGTTTGAATCGTGTCAAGCACTGTCTTTTGTGTTCTCGTTTGAATCGTGTCAAACTTGGACTTAGACTTTGTTTGAATCGTGTCAAGCACTGTCTTTTGTGTTCTCGTTTGAATCGTGTCAAACTTGGACTTGGACTATGTTTGAATCGTGTCAAGCGCTGTCTTTTGTGTTCTCGTTTGAATCGTGTCAAACTTGGACTTGGACTATGTTTGAATCGTGTCAAGCACTGTCTCTTCTGTTCTCGTTTGAATCGTGTCAAACCTGAACAGAGTCTTTGTTCGAATCGTGTCGGACACTGACCCCCTTTGTTTTAAAACCATTCCTGTTCGAATCGTGTCGAACTTGAATTGGGACTTTGCTTGAATCGTGTCAAGCACTGTCTTTTTGTTTTAAAACTGTTCTTGCCCGAATCGTGTCGGACATTGGACACCTCTTTATTTCATTTCTTTCCTAAAAATACTTTAAGATAAATTTCTGGGAATATATTTTTTATTTAACCCTATAAGACTCCTATCTGGTGCGCAGGGTTAGCCTCTGTCTTCCTGGCTTTTCTTGAAGATCCCACTTTTAACCCTTCAGTTTAGGTTCCCCATGAAGTCCTTGCTTGTTCGTCTATACCTTTTAGATTGATCCCCTGTGATCAAGTTTCTTCCTTCTGGTTTCATGTTCGGGAAGGATGTAGGTTTGTTTTGCCCCCAGTAGCTTATCTCCCCGGATCTTTCCCCAGTGGAGATTGTCTGTGGTCTTTTCCCCAGTGTTTCTTTGGAGTCTCCCTGGTGAGTCTCTCTTTTGTTGGTTGGTCGGTATCCCCAGTGAGTTTTTCTCATGGATACTGTACCTTTCGTCCTTCCCAGTGAAGCTCTGATTCTTCTTGCTTCCTGTTCGTCCCTTGGTGTCTTGTTGTGTCGGCATTTTCTGGCATCTTCTTGGCATCATGTTTACTGCATTGCATGTGTGTGCATTTGAGGATAAAATTTTCGGTTATCTATATTTAAATATCCTTCACATTTGATTACATGAGGATCTTCATCTCTCATGTCATCAGGTGAAGATATTTAAATAGGGGCAACTGTTGCACCCCAAATTTTACCCTCAGTTTTCTTGCTATTTGTTTTTTATTACTTATTATTTATTATTTTTCTCTTTATTTTAATTTGATATTTGTCTTAGTACCTATTTGCTCTATGGCCATTTTAATTTCAATTTGACACTTTTTTCTTTTTTTACTTTAGTTGAGTATTCTAATTTCATTTAATCTAAATCAATTTTATTTAAGTCCAATTCTAATTAATCAAACTGATTATCCTGTTAAATTAGTTCTTAATTTAAATGATGGTATTTTTACATTTTCATAACTATGTTATTATGTTGGTAAGAATTCCACGTTAGTTTTTGGTTTCTCTTTCTTTTATTTTGAACCAATGAGGATCAAGCTTGTGGGGTTTGACTTTTCAACATTTCTTCCAACCATTGAGAGCATGACATGTGGCGTCCAAAGTGCCAAAGGAAACCAATTCTTCCACCTCCTTTCGTTCTTGCTGAAGAATTGTAAACAAGGGAGAAATCTCAAGTTGTATCGTGTATCAATCCATTCATCCAACGATTCAAATTGCAAGACCGTTGGCGTGGGCTCTTCAATTTTGAATCTCAAAAATCCATTCCTCTTCGAGCTCGTCTTTGCGTTGTGCAGAAAATGGTTCAGAAAAGGCATGCCATTTCCAGCATACGACTGCTCTGTCTGCGAACACGTCTACGCTACCTCCAATCTTTACTTCGTTTGGTATCCCTCTCAAACAGCATCAATGGGAGAGTTTTTGAATTCATTCACCAAGTAATGACTATGATCCTGCACGTCTGAGATGTCACAGCGCATTTCTCTCCCAGAATTGGACTGAAATTGAAATTCAAACGGAAACCTTAAGAGATTCAGCTTATGCCCACCAGCTGCTTGGAAATTTGACCCGGCCCATATGTCTATCAATGACCCAACACTCTGCCTATATAAAGAGGCTCAAATTCAGTTAATAAACAACAACAATTCTCACAAAATATTCGAAGTCTTTGAGTTTTGAGTTTTCACAAGCAAAAGAGGAGAAGAGCTGCTTTGGAGTTTCTTTTTGCTAGTTCAGAAAGGAGAGTATTCAATCTCCTTGAAGGTGCAGTGGACATTACTCCACTTGGTAAATACACGTCCCCTTTTTAATATTTATGTCATCATAGCATATCTCAATCATAACTGTTATAATGTGCTTTATATTATTTTTCACTTGTCTACAATGTGCTTTTGTGTATGTTCTGTCCATGGCTTGATATCTTGAAGTAGGATGATTCTGTTTGCTTTACTGAGTTAGACATGTATGCTGCTCTTATTTAAGTTTTTGTGCTCGAGATAATATCATGTTGATTGTGCATTTGGTTGTGTCCATTAGCTAGCTGCAAGCATATAAAGTTTCGTGTTGATGTTGTATTGTCAAATTAGATGATTTGAATTGATTAAAGTACACATGTGTATCTTGATGTTTGATTGTCTTAGTCCGCCCCTGTTTCTGGTATGCTACTAAGTTTGTTTATGTTCATGAGCAAGATTTATGAGCTGCTTAACATGATAAGATTTCAAAACTGAGTTATTGCATTTTGGTAGCTCATGATAGTTGATCACTTATATGCTTGTTGGTTTATGTTTCAAATGAGCTATGTACTGTAAGTCAGTTGGCACTATCATATCTTCATTTTTTTTTGCTGTACTTGTTATGAATGGTGTGAGTCCTAATGTTGATTAAGACACAATGCTTGTTAATTTACTCCGTGTCATTTTTCTGTTAACTTATTGAGGTTAATGGTTATGGTTGTTAAACTCATGATATTTGTTGCCATCAGTTATGCTTTTTACTTTGAAATAATGAATCTGCCTTGACATGCCTCATTGTATACTAATGCTTTGTTTAAAACAACAATCCATGTTAATGCTCATGAGATGTCAATATGTTTGTATACCATATCATGGTTTGCATTAGTTTAAGACTTTTTGAAACATCCATGCTATGTCTGATAAAGTCTATATGTGTATGACAGCTCTTAACATGTTTATTTGTCTTGTTTCCAACTTGTTCAAATCTTTGCCATCTCATGTCACGTGAACTTTGCCTAAACGCATATGTCTGTTATCGAACCTGTATGCACCAGTTTTTGGACCTCTATTTGTTTCATCTTGATCAAGTCTTTGTTGCACATGAGGATGAGTTTAAGTTGTGATAGTCAGGTTTCTTTTATCTTTCCATATGGCCATGTTGCTAGTTTGCTATATACACTGAAGCTGTTTTGATTTGTATTGCTCATAACCACACTTGATCCCTTGTGTAGAACTTTGTGTCTGATATAAACCTGATATACAACCTATTCATCTAAGTTTCTTTTTAAGCCACAAATATGAACATATGATGTTTCACTATCCACACATCTCACTTGGTATACCTGCTGCCAGAATGTGGACTTTTTTTAACTTGCATGTTTTGTTGAACTTTGATTGTTTAAGCCTCAAAAGACTTCTTGTGTATGCTATGTGCCATATGTGCAAATTTTGGTCCTTGGTAGTATTGCACAGAACTATGCCTTTTTCATATCGTGATGATGTATTCCAACCTGCTATGACCATGTTCATGTTGCTTCTTACTTTCTACACTCAACTGCCTGTTTGTGTCATGTCCCTTTGCTCATGAACTTGCTAAATGATATGTTGTTTATCTCATTGCAAAATGATATGCTTCTCTAGATCCAGAATGTTGCATTTTTTACCCTGAAGCAATGGTATAATTTTCTGTCTTGAACTTTGACTTGATCCATGCTTGGTTTCAACTGTTGTAATCAGTAGACTTATTCTTGTTACATCAAATTGTATACCTTACCACGTACTAGCTCCCTTTATAATGTTTGTTGATTCAAAAAACATGTTTGATTCAATCTTGTTCAATGCAGTATGTTATGAATGTCTTCATGTTATAACATTTCTCCATGACTTGTTTTCTTGAAATCCTTATTTGTCTCTACTTTGTGACCAAATGATGCCTCATATATTAGGATTTAGGTTGATCCATTTACAATTTTGAAAAGTTGGTTCTTTGTTGATTGATTTGAGCCCTATACAACCCTACTACACTGATCTGCATCTATTTGTTATTTATTAATTGTATTGCAAGCTGTTTTCATTTCACTAGACCTCCTTTAAGCATGAGGCACGATTACTGCTATGGTTGTGTTTGATTTTGTTAACTCACTGCCTTGTAATGACTTGATGATTTTCCACTGTTGCTTGTTTTATTGTTAGTTTTCTTAACCATTGGATACATGTATGCCACTTTACAACAATTCTATTAACTTTTCACTTAGCATTCTAGTCATGGAAATGATATGATATGTACGAACTAGAATTAATACCATACTGCTGCCATCATGTGTGTAATCTGCATTCAAGTCATATTCTTGTTTGGTTTTCTAATCTGAGCATTGTATGCATTGCTATTGTTGCTGCCATGACAGTATGTTGTTTGGGTTTTATTGTCAAATGTTCTTGCTATGTGAAGTTATGAGATAAACCTTTGCTTGATATGTGGTATGCGTGAGACTTCATGATTTTTAGTCAGGATATTTGTTTCTGGTTTGACAATGGTCACTGATGTTTGGCATGACATGGTAGTTTTTCATGAGTTAGTTTGATGTTGGTTGGGTTGCATTTGGTTTATTTGAAATAGGCGCGCAAGGAGAGTTCATATATTAATTGAGTCAAGTTATGACCGGATGAAACACGTCGTCCCAACGGTCACACACATGCACATAACTACCTTGCCTACCCTTAGGACTGGGGTTCGAATCCCCTCGCCCCAGTCCTTTTATTTATTTTCCTGATTTTTGCTTGGTTTCAAATATATACGCATGCTGTCTTTCCTTTGGCAGCACGCGCATCTAGTTCAGTTGGTTATGACTTGCTTGTTTGGTTCAAAGGGGCGTGGGTTCAAACCCCACGGCTGCACTTCTTCTTTTTTATCACTTAGCTTCATTATTTTCACTATCTTCTTCTAGATTGTTTTTATTTTATTTCTCTTTTTCTTTTTGCTTCATCTTTATATTTTAAGACTTTTTCTATATAAAAAGAATTGAGACTTTATTTTTGATTAAGCTTAAATTGCTCATTATTTGCTTTATTGCATTTTTCTTTTTTCCACTATGCCATGATATATCTAATGTGTTCGACCATTGTGTGTTTAATCTTTACTTTGCTTTGACATCTTGATATCTTAGTCTCATATTTGTATTCATGTCATCTTTGAACATTTTTTTATCTTGAAATATTATTAAATTGGCTTGTTTAATTGTTAAGGTAATATATTCATGTTGATTGGCCATATGTTTGATTCTATATGAACATCATCATTGTTCTAAATATCATCTTTTATATCACTTCTATATGTTTCTCTTCATAAAGATCGAAACATTTTGATTTGTTCTTGTATGTCATTCCTATATGTTTGTCTTCCTAAAGATTGAAGCATAATGATATACTCTTTTATCATGTTCATCTTATCCATATCTTTGTCATAAACATATTGCCATCCTCATGCTTATGTTTGTTTTATCTATTATATCAATGTCTTTTATATCATCTTATTGTTATCAACTGATTTTCCCCTTATTCCAAAGGAAGGTGAATAGTGTTGACTCTTAAAGTCATAGCCCCCATCTTAACCTAAGTAACCTCTTAGGAAAGGAACTTTGTTTCTTGGCCTCATCAGAGCCATAGAAATTATAACTAGCTTTAGGAAGAGTTCTTCAACTCTTGGTGATATTCATCATAATGAATTTATCACTTCCCCTATTGACTAAACCTCAACATAGGTCCATTTCAACTAGATTTAGAGAGTTCCTAAACTCTACAATGAGCTTGTACTCATTTCCCCTCTGAATATTGGCCATAGTCAATAATTCAGTAGAAGTAGAACTACGCATACTCTGATTCTATTCCCGAGGATACGTAGGCGCAAAGTGCGATGCTTTGTCGAGTATACTTAGATACTAACCCCTAGGGTTTTTCAAGCCTTTAGCATAGAACCTTAGCAAACATAAGATAACTTAAGCAAGAGGTTCCCGTAGAGTACTACGGACGTTTAGGGTGCTAATACCTTCCCTAGGCGTAACCAACCCCCGAACCTTAGATCTCCCCATTTAGGTTTTTCTAACGATCTTGAACCTTTCCTTTGGATAAATCAAAGTCGGTTGTAAAAGAAATATGAAAATTAATTAATAATTTGTTATCCGATTTTCACCGCAACAATTGTTTATAATGTTCTCCTCATTCCAAACTTCATCTTTGAACAAAATATTGTTTCTACCTAACCACAAAAACCAACAAATGATCAACCATAAGGCCACTTCTTTCTTGATATCCAATTTTTTATCCAAACAAACCTTGACCCAATTCAAAAAGTGGTCAATCAAGTTTGTAACATTGTCCAAACTAAAACCCAACCAAGCATATATTCTACACCAAACTTTACAACTTTTACAACATAAAAGTAGAATATGGTCCAAATTTTCTTCAACCAAAAAGCAAAAAGGACAAACCAAGTCATGTGGATTGGATAAGACACCACGTACCCGTAAGTTATCTCTCGTCGGAAGTCTATTATGGAGAATTCTCCACCCAAACACAACCGTCTTCAGAGGTGATGCAGCCCCCCATAATAATTTGAATAAAACAGAATCCGGGAGAGGGTCAACGTCTTCACAGAATTCTGTCATCAACCAATCATAGCACGATTTAACCGAGAATACTCTACTTGAGTCAAATGGCCATATCAGAGCATCCATTGTGTCCCTGCATAGAGTCACATTCTGCAGAAGTAAACTGAGTTCAACTAACTCTTCATCTGCATTGAGAGAGGAAGATAGCTGCTGAACTAAGGAGGAAAGAGACCAAGAATTGCTGTCCCAATTCCAATAATCCGCGACAGTGGCGTGTTTAAATGCCGCCTCATCCCATAAGAAAGGGAAAAGGGAAGAGACAGAAGAATTACCTAACCATCTTGAGGCCCAAAAAAATGTGTGTTCGCCGTTACCAACTTTAGAAGAAATTAAATCGCCGAAAGTTTTATCTCCAAAACAATGAATTACCATTTCTCCATGTTAATTCCAAACAGACTAGTTTTTCTAGTGTTAATAGTCAACCCTGACACGAGTTCCAATCGATTTAGAATTGCCTTAAAAGCCCACAAATTAGACCAAGCTCCATTACAAAGGATAACCGTATCGTCGGCAAACTGCAGCAAATTGTAGCAAGATTCGTTGTTTATCTGGAATCCCTGCAGCATACTCAGGTTGTAAATTTGTCTTAAATGCATTAAATTTATATGTATTAGAATATAGTTATGAATAAGAAAATATATACCTAATGAAACAAAGAGGAAGATTAGCATTGTCATTGAAAAAAACATCGCCAAAGAAGTTGGAAATGCAGCAAAATTTCTCGACATAATACATATATATTTAAGGATGAAACAACACGATGAAAGAATCTTGATATAAATAAAATGAATCCTAGATTTAAAATAAAAAATGATTCACTTTCAAATTTCTAACATATCTTCGACTAAAATTTATGTGTCAAGTCACTAATAAAATTTTGTTAGTCACTAAATATGTTAAGAATATTATAATCAAATCACATTATGTCCAATTCGAGTGTTTGAATACACATTAGCGATATGGTAGGTTATTTTTTATATCTATTCTATAATGTCTTTATAGTATAAACACTTATTTTAAATTTCAACTTGAGTAAAACTACGTAGGATATGAGAAAATAAATAAATAATTTCTTTATATATATATATATATATATATATATATATATATATAAAGTTAAAGTTAAATATGATTTGAATTTTTTAAAATAACATATAATTTGAATTTTGTAAAATTATAAATAGTTTTCTTTGTGTTTTTCATTTAGATATAGTTTATTTATTATTATTATTTATTTATGCGACATTTTTTAAGTAAAATGGCTAAGCCCAAGAGATAAATTAATGGATGATCGGTGAATTAGCAGGTTTACATTAATATCGATATCGAGGATTACATTATATTTCTAGAGTTCTGTTGTGGAAAAACGATGTCTTTAAGCAATGTATAAATGGTTTCTTAGTGATCAAGAACCAAAAACAAGGGTTAGGGTTTAACGGGAAAAGAAACCAAGAAGAAGAAGAAGAGAACAACAAGGATTGGGCAAATATAATTCTGTTTACTATTAACTTTCACATTAATGTTTACAAATGCTTACAAGTGAATATCACAATTTGCCACACTCCACAAATGAGTGTGCTAGTCTATTTATAGACTAACTAGGTAACTTGCAGCCAAAGAAACCAAAACAATTGGATCCTTAACACAAGGCCCAATTCGACAGAATATAAACATTTCGACAAAATACATATAAGAACAGACTTCGACTACTATATGTAACTAACATGCACCAGCATGTGAACACGCTTCGATGGCATGCTTGCCTCCTGTCGAAATACACGAAAGCTCTCCTTCGACACAGATGAGTTCGACCCAAATCTCACAAAACTCCACCCTGGATCTAACTCAGCAACAGAGGGAAAAAACAACTAGCTTTCATCATGCAGCTTTATCAACTGCATACAGTGGAAGAACTTGCAACTTGGCAACGTCTTGGTGATCATATCAGCAGCATTATCTTCAGTCGAAACCTTCAGCACCTGGACTTCACCACGTTTGATTATCTCTCTGACAAAATGCAGCCTCACATCAATGTGCTTAGTTCACTCATGATAAGCTGAATTCTTCGACAGGTGTATTACACTTTGACTATCACATTTGAGAGTGATACTTCGACCTTGAAGTTTCAGCTCCTTTGCAAAACCTTCAAGCCACAATGCTTCTTGCACAGCTTCAGTGAGGGCAATATATTCAGCTTCAGTGGTTGATAAGGCAACAACCTTCTGAAGCGTCGCTTTCCAACTGATTGTTGTGCCAAACATTGTGAAAACATATCCAGAAATAGACTTTCTGGAATCCATACAACCAGCATAATCAGAGTCGACAAATCCTTCGATTTCGACTATGCTATCACCATCACAGGCTCCACCATAAATCAAGACTCTTTTCAGAGACACATTTATGTACCTGAGAATCCACTTTACAGCTTGCCAGTGAGCCTTTCTAGGATTAGCCATATACCTGCTAACAAGGCTCACTCCATATGCTATGTCTGGCCTCGTACAGACCATAGCATACATCAAAGAACCCACTACACTAGCATATAGAATGCTATTCATATAGATTCTTTCAGCTTCAGTACTCAGACTTTGAGTAGTACTAAGCTTAAACTGAGGATTTGTAGGTGTCACAATAGGCTTCGAATTCGACATACCAAACTTGTCGAGAAGCTTCCGTAGGTATGTCTCTTGAGATAAGCACAACTTCGACTGCTTTCTATCTCTCCGGATGTCAATCCCAAGAATCCTGGCTGCAGCTCTCAGATCCTTCATTTCGAACTCCTTACTGAGTTCAGCCTTCACCTTCGTAACATCCTCAACACTGTTCCTAGCTATAAGGATATCATCCACATATAGCAGCAACATAACAAGTGAGTTTCCAGGTCGAAATCTGAAGTAAACACAGAGATCGAACTGACTTCTAGTGAAACCAATGTGTGCCATGAACTTGTCGAATCTCCTGTTCCACTGTCGAGGAGATTGTTTCAGGCCATACAAAGACATATTCAACTTGCACACATAATCTTCTTTACACTTTTCTACATACCCTTCAGGTTGACGCATCAGGATCGTTTCATCTAGATCACCATACAGAAATGATGTCTTCAAATCCATTTGCTCAAGTTCCAAGTCGAACTTTGCCACCATGGCCAACAGCATTCGAATGGATCTATGCTTTACAACAGGTGAGAACACATCATTGAAGTCGACTCCTTCTTTCTGAGTGAACCCCCTAGCAACCAGCCTCGCCTTAAAACGCTTCGACATCACTCCTTCGATTCCTTCCTTGACCTTGAAAATCCACTTACAACTGACTAACCTTGCTCTTGCAGGTTTCTCAATCAGCTCCCAAGTGTTATTATCATGAAGAGATTTTATCTCGTCACCCATGGCTTTTCGCCATTCAGTCTTGTCTCGACTCCTTATAGCTTCCTTGTAATCTCTAGGTTCTTCGTCAAGTACCTCACTTACAGAGATTAAGGCAAAAGCTATAAGATCTGCATAACCAAGTCTCTGAGGTGGCTTGATGACTCTTCTCGACCTATCTCTTGCCAGTAGGTAGTCATCGACAGTTACCTCAGCCTCTTCAGCATCTTGCTCTTCGACTTCATCAGGGCTATGCACTTCAGCATCACTATGCTCCACCTCAACAGGCATCTCTACCTGTTCCAACTCCTCTTCAGAGATTTCTGCACTTCGACCAACATCACCAGTTTTCTTGAAAGCCATTTCGACCTTATTGAAAACTACATCACGACTTGTGATACATCTTCTGTGACCTGGTTCTAGGCACCACAGCCTATAACCCTTGACTCCCTCAGGATATCCAAGGAATATGCATCTCAGAGCTCTAGGTTCGACCTTGTCTTGCCTAATGTGAGCAAAGACTAAACAGCCAAATACTCTCAGTTTGTCGAGATCTGGTGGATGACCTGACCAAACTTCTTCAGGTGTCTTCATTCCCAGTGCAGTCGAGGGACATCTATTTATCAGATAAGCTGCTGTCGAAACAGCCTCCGCCCAAAACACCTTCTTCAATCCAGCACTAACCAACATGCATCTAACCCTTTCAAGGATTGTTCGATTGAATAACTCAGCTAAGCCATTTTGTTGAGGAGTGCCTGCTACAGTCTTATGCCTTGCAATCCCAGACTCAACACAGTAACTGTCGAACGCTTCGTTGCAGAATTCAAGGCAATTGTCGGTTCTCAACCTCTTAACCTTTCTGCCAGTTTGAGTTTCGACCAGAACCTTCCAACTTTTGAAATTCTCAAAAGTTTCATCCTTCGTCTTCTGAATGAATACCCATAGCTTTCTAGAATAGTCATCAATGATGGATAGAAAATACCTTGCACCTGAGTGTGAAGGATTCCTTGCAGACCCCCAAAGATCGGCATGAATGTAATCAAGGGATCCCTGTGTTATTTGCTTGCCTTTGTTAAACTTCGCCCTACAGGATTTACCAAATACACAAGATTCACAAAACTCCAGCTTTTCGACTTTGTCACCTCCTAGCAGGTTCTGCTTCCCCAATTCGACCAGGCCTCTTTCGCTGACATGGCCCAATCTCATTTGCCATAACTCTGTTTTCGACATAGGTTTCGTGGATACAACATTTGTCGAACCACTTACAACCTCAGCCTCAAGGGTATACAAGCCTTGGTTTTCCACGCCTCTCAAGACTTCCTTCGACCCTTTCATGACTTTCAGGATACCTTGCTCTCCTTTGAAAACATATCCCTTTCTGTCGAATTCACCAAGAGAAATTAAATTCCTCTTAAGATCAGATACATACCTAACCCCAGTCAATAGCTTTATTGACTCATCATGGAGCTTGAATCTAACAGATCCAATACCTGCAATCTTGCAAGCTTTATTTACTACGCCAAATAAGCTATTTAATAGCGTTTTTTTTTTGTTTTTGATAGCGCTTAAAAGCGCTATTAACCGCGCCGCTATTGTAAATGTTTTTTGTTTAATAGCACTTTTAAAGCGCTATTAAAGTACCAGTTTTTAATAGCGTTTTTCCTTAAGCGCTACCGAAGTGGGTATTTTGCACGTTTTTTGATAGAACTTTCAAAATAAGCGCTATTATAGAGCACATGTTTGATAGCACTTTCAAAATAAGCGCGACTATATGGCACATGTTTGATAGCACTTTCAAACGAAGCGCTATTATAGTGGTACCAGGACTTTAGCAGAATAAATGTTGTCACTGACCTTAGAAAATGTGTATTGTATTTGTAATTTGATAGAACCATAATATTTTGAGCATGAGGCTTCCCTACTACGTGAATGCCCCCCTCTAGTTTTGTTGTGACATGGACAATTGAACAACATCCAGCATCCAGCAGTCCAGGAGCTCCGATTCTCGAACTCAGTATTTGCATGTAGATATACTCTCTTGTAATTGTAAAAAAAATGAAGACATCAAGTGAGGATTAGTTATTTTTACAGACTGCACCAATTACAAACTAGAATCAACACACTAAAGAATTGTTGGAAGTAACCATAAAAATATTAATGGAGTGACAACAAGGTTGTTAAGATCGAGATCTTACTTAAGATCGGGAGGGCACAGTAAAATCGTAAAACATAAGATCGTAACTAAGATCGGAAGATCCTACTCAATTATTTTTGTGAGATAGAGAGGGGGTAATAAGATTGTATAACATAAGATTGTAACAAAAATCGGAAGATATTACTAAAATGAAAAAATTAAACTAAATATTTGAAGTTTTTTTACATGATATTTTGGAAGGCAAGTGTATTTGTGGGAAAATGGCCACCGCCGAACTGTAATTGTTGCGTCTCGGCATCTTGTCAACCTTCTCAGCTTGTAATGGCGGTGGCCGAAAAATGGCAAGTGTGGCCGGAAAACGACTGATCGTGACTGGAACTGGCCAAGATCGCTCAAAATCAATGGTTTTACAATTTTTTTCATAGTTTGACTATAACACGCGATTCTACTTAGGATCGGAATCGTTGGGGGTGGGTGAGATCGCAAAATCGTAAGATTTTAAGATCTAGATCGAGATCTTGACAACCATGAGTGACAAGGTAAATCGAGTTTAGAAGACACCAAAGATTCAATTATCAACCTTGTAAAAGACATACATACATTAATGAGACCTTAGGTAATTGTTCAAGCTGCTTTAACTCATGAATACCGTATAAAATAATGCTATTAAGTTGCAGCAACAACACACAACCAACAAGTAAAATAAGTTTCGAACCATGGTTTTTGTGATTTTTAAAGATGTTTTCAAACATGTTTTGAAACATGTTTTCAATAGTGGTTTGAGAGTTAGCATACAATTTTGATTAGTTAGAGAGAGAAGCTCCTCCTTCTCTCTAAAAAACCAAAGGTTCCATTTTCTCTTTCTCTCCTGACCATTTCGAACCACCACCTTCGCCATGTATCAAGTTCATTAATAGTGTTCAACTCTTTTTCTCTCGGCAGCTTCTGCGGCAGTAGTTGTCTGATTGGTTTTTAAGTGTTTGGTTTAAAGTCCTAATCTTCGGATTAGGGGCCTTTCTCCCTTGGAACCGTTTTTCAGTAGCTAACCCTCTTGCGGCTTTGCTGGGATTTGAGTCTGGTTACTTCTCCCGTTGAGGTGTCAGTATGGTTTGGGTGACGGTCAATAGGAATTCGAAGTGGGAAAGGAAGGATGATTTCTCTGTGTGGAAGGAGAATAAAGGTAGGGGAGCGGCTTTAGGGGTATCCACAACGTCATCCTACGTTACTGAGTTCCCGGAGTCGATGAATGCTAAAGACTTGTTCAAAGAGTTTAAGGTTTATGGTGTTATTTCTAAAGTTTTCATCTCCGGTAGACGTAATAAACGTGGCAAGAGATTTGGGTTCGCCAAATTTCGGAAAGTTCATGACCCACGTATTCTGGCGATGAATCTTGACAGTATTATCCTGGGAGGGAAAAAGATTTTCGTTAACTTACCTAGGTTTAACCAGGAGTCTGATCACTCCTTATCCAACCCAGGTATTATTAAGAAGGGATCGAATGCATTTGCTAAAGGAAGTAGATTTGAGAAACCTGTTAGAGATGGCCGTTCGTATGCTAATGTCGTGGGAAGAACGGGTGGAAAGTTGATAGAGAAGCATGTTGATGGTGTTAACCTAATTACTTTGGAGGTCGATAGCTTTTGTGTTGAGAAATTCTCAAAATCAAGGGTGGGAGAAGTTTTGGAGGATGGTAATGCATTTAACATTCAGAAATTGTTAAATGAAGAAGGTTTCTTTTACATTAAAGCTTATCCTTTAGGAGCTTCGTTGTGCATTCTGGAAGATTCTTCAGGGGGAGACATTGATGAGTTCGTATCTGAATCCAAGGAGTGGCTGGATGTTTGGTTCAAGGATATTCGTGTATGGTCACCGGAGGTTGTAGATGGATCTAGATTGGCTTGGGTTAACTGTTATGGTTTACCATGTGCCGCTTGGAATGATGGAAATTTTATGAAGATTTGTTCTAGCCTTGGTTATTTAATTCAGTGTGATGGTAGAACAAGAAGCAAGCCAAGCTTCGATTGTGCTAGATTCCTGATCAAAACGAAGATTGCAGAAGAATTGTATTCTGTAGTTAACATTGTAATCAACAATTCTCAGTTTACTATTAGATTGTCTCAAGACTCTTCATGCGGTAGAGAATCGGTTTGGTCTGAGCAAGCTGATGAGGTGATTAACTCTGATGAGTTTGAATCGTCGGTTCCGTCTGAGGATGAAGGCGCGTGGGAGTCAAATGAGGAGAGAGAATGTGAGGTGTCTAACTTTCCTAAAGCTACGCCTGTGGAGCTAGACAAGTCTGAAATGGATCTGAAGTTGGGAGGAGACGTTACATCTTCAGGTAATGTGTCTTACGTTGGTGATAGTTTTGAAACTGGTGTCAATAAAGGTGGAACAAAAGGTAATAGTTGTTTGTCAACCCCTGTACCTAGTCTGACTCTATCAGTAGATAGATCTGCTGTACCTGTCTCTTGTCATGGGTTGAGGAGCGTAGGGACCCAGAGGGATGTTGACAAGTCACAAAAGGTTGTGGTGGATAATGATAAGGTTAAAGAGAACAGTTGTTGCATTGAACCCAATGGAATGCTAGTAGCGGATTTGGGCTGTTCAAACCCAATGTCTGGGCCACCAGGTGGATTGGTTTAGCCTTCTAACTAGGCCAGATCTAAAAAGAAAAAGTCCCTTAATGAGGTGTATAACTGTATTAAAATCCCGTATAATCCTTCTTATTTCTCTTTGCTACTCCACAATGCTGAGAAGGCCCATGAAGATGTTAACTTAGGTAGGAATATTGTCAAGGAGAAGAGAAAGAGTCGGCCTCGTTTGAAGGATTCTGCTGATTCTGATTCTTTGTTGTGCTGTGAATCTTTGACTGATACTGATTTGATCAGAGGTAATCAAAGATGTCGTAAGTTGTTAGATGAAGTTCCTCATAAGGTCAGAAGCTCCTTGAGAAGATTGGAGATTACTGGGGAAGTTGACGACGATAGTTTTGATGGGTTGTTGAGAAGGTTAGATAAGGAAGACAAGGAATGTAGGGAGGGCCAGAAGGTTGTAGCTATTAGTGGTAAATGAATGTTGTTTCGTTTAATGTCCGGGGATGTTGTAACTCTATTAAAAGGAGGACAATATCTCAAATTTTGATCACAGGGAATGCTGATTTATGTCTTATCAGGAAACCAAATTTGTTGAGATGGAGAGCTGTCTGGCTGTTAGTTTGTGGGGATACCATAACATTGAGTGGTCTGCCTCTAACTCTTCTGGTAGGTCTGGTGGGTTATTGACTATGTGGAACGGTTCTAAGATGACAACCTTGTTTAGCTTTCGGGGGGTTGGTTTTCTTGGAAACCAATTCATGTGGAATGATCAGTTGCTGATAGTCATTAATATTTATTCCCCTTGTGGCTCGGTGGAGAAAAGGAATCTTTGGAAGGAGTTGGGTGATCTGAAGAGAAGATATCCTGGTGGAGCTTGGTTGATTGGTAGGGATTTCAATGCAGTCAGAAGTGTGGGGGAAAGGAAAGGTCTCTCAAGGATCAATAGTAGGGAGATGCTAGATTTCAACAACTTTATCGAAGATCTTAACTTGATTGATCTGCCGGTTATTGGCAGTAGATTCACCTGGTGCAATTCTAACGGTAAGAGCAGAAGTAAGTTGGACAGGTTCCTTGTTGATGATAATGCAATCTTGTTGTTGTCTCTGAAGAATCAAGTTGTTGGAGATAGGGATATATCGGACCACCGGCCGGTTTGGTTGAAGACCAATAACTTTAATTGGGGTCGTAAGCCGTTTAGGAACTTCAATAGTTGGTTTGATCATTCCGATTTTATTCCGCTTGTTAAGTATTCTTGGAACTCTTATCAAGTCTCTGGCTCTTGTAGTAATATCCTTATTACGAAACTAAAAGCCCTTAAGAAGGATTTGCGAAGATGGAATATTGACGTGTTTGGGTTGCAGGACCTTGAGATTGAAGATAAGGTGCAACACATTAATTATTTGGAGATGTTAGAGGATGATGGGTGTGATAGTGTGGGAGTAACCGTATCGAAGGATAAACTACAAGCTCAGGAAGATATGTGGAAGAAACTGAGAATAAAGGAGAGCATGCTTTGTCAGAAGTCTCGAAAGAGGTGGCTGAGCGACGGGGATCTTAATACCAAGTACTTCCACAATATTATTAAGAAGAGGAATAGATTCAATAACCTGTCAGCAATAAAAGTGGGTGAGATTCTGGTGGAAGAGCCTGAGTTGATTAAAAAGGAAGTTGTGTTGTATTTTAAAGGTAGATTTCTGCAACCAAATGCAAACCGGTTTGGTATTAACTTGGATAGCGTGGCCGAGTTGGATGAGGATGATAGATTGTATCTTGAAGCTGATTTCTCGGCAGAAGATGTGAGAGTGGCAGTGTTCTGTTGCGAGGTAACAAGTGTCCTGGGGTGGATGGCTTCAATTTCAACTTTATCAAGGGATGTTGGGACATTATTGGGGAAGATTTTACCAATTGCATCCTGGAATTTTTTGTTACTAGTTTGCTGCCTAAGTCTTTTACTTCTGCTTTCATTTCCCTTGTTCCTAAAGTTTCAAATCCCCAGAACTTTGATGATTTCAGGCCGATTAGCCTGATTAGCAGTGTGTAGAAAATTATTTCTAAGATGTTGACTTGTAGATTGGGTAAGGTGGTTCATAAGCTGATATCGAATTCTCAGTCGGCGTTTATTCCTGGTCGGCAAATCTTCGATGGTGTGTTAATGGCTAACGAAATTATCGACTATGCTAAAAGATCCAAAAAGAACTGCCTTATGTTTAAAGTTAACTTTGCCAAGGCTTACGATTGTTTAGATTAGTCGTTCCTTGAAGATATGCTTATTAAGATGCGTTTCAGAATTAAGTGGTTGAAGTGGATTCGGGGTTCGGTTTTCAACAGCTACCTGTCGGTCCTTATCAACGGCAACCCTTCGAAGGATTTCAAGGCTGATAGGGGCCTTAAACAGGGAGATCCGTTGTCTCCCTACCTGTTTGTTATTGTTGCGGAGGGTATGGCTAGTATTGTGAAGAAGGCCATTGGTTCCAATCCCTTATCAGCTTTCAAAATTAATGATAGCCTTACTGCTAGTATTCTTCAGTTTGCAGATGACACGCTGCTTATTGGCGATGGTTCCGTTGCTAACATCTGGGCTTTTAAGGCCATTTTTAGAGCTTTCGAATTGACGTCAGGGCTCAAGATTAATTTTTATAAAAGTTATTTGTATGGCATAGGGGTTGAACCCGAGTTTCTGTCAGCAGCTGATCGTTTTCTTCAATGCAAGTCTAGATCTTTCCCGTTCATATTTTTAGGTATTCCGGTAGGGGGTAACCATCGTCGGTGTGAGTTTTGGACACCGGTTATCAGTGTGTTGAGAAACAGGTTGTCTACTTGGAGTGGCAGGAATCTGTCTATAGGGGGCAGAGTTACGTTAATTAATTCGGTTCTCGCCAATCTGCCTATTCATCACTTAAGTTTCTTCAAGGCCCCTGAGAAAGTGGTGAAAGAAATCATCTCCATTCAATGGCGGTTTCTTTGGTCGGGAACTAATACTAAGAAGTTTATTTCATGGATCTCTTGGAGTGATGTTTGTAGACCGAAGAATAGGGGTGGGCTAGGTATAAAACATATTGGGAGGTTCAATCGCGCATTACCTTCTAAATGGATTTGGAAGTTCCACAATGGTGGTAACGAAGCTTGGAGGGAGCTGCTGTCCAACAGATATGGGAATTTGAGCTTGAAAGTTCAACTGTCCAAAGTTGTGGGCTATTCTAAGGCGGATTCGCTTTGGATTAAGGACCTGTTGACAATATTCAACTCTGATATTTCTGCTTGCTTCGAGGATGTGGTGGAGTGCAAGGTGGCTGATGGTGTTTCGGTGGCTTTTTGGCATACCAAATGGTTGGGTCATTTGGAGTTGAAGTATAGATTCCCTATGGTTTTTGCTACTAGCAGTTCTTCTTGCTGCACCATTAGTGAGTTAGGGAGATGGGAGGGTAATTATTGGAGGTGGTATCCAGTGAATTTGCTGGCTGATTACTCTGTTATGCATGTGCACGAATGGGAGGAATTCTGCAATACTCTTCAGGCGGTTTCTATTATTAAGGATTCCAAAGACGAGTGGAAATGGGTGGCGAATGATGATAATGTCTTCTCTGTGGCGTCTTTTTACTATGTAACGTGTTGTGCAGGTCCTCATGATGAGTTGGAGGAAAATTCTGCGAACCTCCTTAAGGCGACTTCGAAGACGGAGATCCCGATCAAGGCCCAAGTGTTTGCGTGGAGGATGGTTTTGGATAGACTTCCTACTAGATTAAACTTGGCAAATAGAGGAATTTTAGTGGACAATCATGACAAGGTGTGTGTGTTATGTTTTAACACGTTTGAGAATTCTAGTCACTTATTCTTCTCTTGTAGTATATCGTTTACCATATGGGGGAATATTTGCGATTGGATTGGCATTGATAGAGTTGAGGGAAAGCATTGTAGCCTTCATGCCATGGACTGGATTGCGAAGATTAAGGCGTTAAGGAAAACTGATAGGCCGCTAGATCTTTGGATAATTACTAGTTGGGTTATTTGGAGAATTCGCAACAGTATTTTGTTTGAAGATTGTTTTTGTAATGTAGATGACACCGTTGCGGAAATTAAAATTATCTCGTGGAATTGGTTGATTATATGAAATAAGAAGAGTATATCATGTAGTCTTTATGAGTGGTTTAAGAATCCACTCGATTTCTTGTAATTGGTCTCTCTTGTAGTTTGTAGTTCCTTGGTTTGAGATTTCCTTAATCTCTTATTAATGAAGTTGCTTATAAAAAAAAAAAGTAAAATAAGTTTCATATATAGCATATAATTAACATAGTGTGAAAGCACACATATCACACAATATAGGTTAATTGGTCATGCAATATCACTAAGTTACAACAAGATACATTCAACATAATAAGTTTTATATGGACTAAACTCTTTACATTTATGCCTACATAGCTAGCTTTTAAATAAGACAAAAAATATATAGATAGTATAGAGAATCGATATTAATACTTGAACAATGTACTACAATTGTATTTAACAATGTGTAATTAATGTGGCCATAAAGTCAAATAGTGTAATCTTTCGTAAGAATTCTCACAAAAGGACTTATTATCATATGAATTTGTAGCTAACATTAAAAAAATATTATTTTTGAAATAGGGGCCATTATTTTTAACAAACAATTATAATATGAAATTAAGAATTGGCCTCCAATGAACATCAAATTGCAAGGATGAATTGGCTTCAGGGGTGTACATATGGCAGTATAATTTCAAATCATATGTTTATAAATCAACAGAGCATAAGATAATCCAAAAAGTAATGCTAAGCCTTATGGCCCCACAATCATTATAAGTTGTTACAAGTTACAAACAATGTTTCCACACACATGTAGAGACATTAACAACAAAATCAAAACCATGTAGAGTCATTACTATAACAAATCAGACTTGAATGCATTGACTACCAAAGCTGAACAAGATAAAGATTGAGGAAACTGATGCATCTTTCAAAACATATTCCTTTTTATGATCAAACATGGGTATTTTCAATTCATTTCTCCAATACATACATGCTTCTCTATATTCAAAAAATAATTTCAACAATGCTTTAGGATTCTCAGTCTTCAACATATACAAATTTTAAAATTTTTTATAACATGTTTGTGCAATATTTCTTTGAATAAAAACCAGCATTCAATCTTTCTTGAAAACTTCCTAATAAAGCTAGTTTAATTTTGGGTTATATATTAGTTGTTAATATTTCTATGCATATCAAGTTGATGAATTGCCAAGATAAAAGTATATCTTCAACCAAGTCCATTTGTTTAGGGATAAAAAACATAGAAGCATCCACAAACCTGAGAAAACAAGTTGCTTCCATTCTAATACAAGTAAGACAGATGAGAAAACCTACTTTTGTACAAAGCCTTTTTCCCTATTCCAACTTATTAGCATATAGCTTTGATTTCTCTTTTCATTGTGACCAACAACAAAGTAGTTCCAATTTCCATAGTCACACATAACTAAATATTTTTTCCATGGATAGTCTACAAAATATTGTAAGAACAGGAGTAAAGGATTTATAATACATACTATGAAGTAATATGTGCACTAAAGAGCAGACATACTAGAAAAGTAATAGGAAATGAGTCTATTCCATAACTGACTTCACTAGCTATGCGACGAACATATTTTTGATTAACCCAATCATCATTTGTCAACTCCAACTCACCTAGCATAAATAATGAATTCGGATACTTGTCATTCGCCTTCATGAAAACATTAACCTATAGAAATTATCAGTAACTAGTTTAGTTATAAAATTTATAAATGACTTATTTTAGTTAGAAACATATAAAATGACTACTGTAATAGGTCCGAGAATAGATGATGACTTATAAAGTTATATCAATATTTCTATAGTCCAAGGGTTAATAAAAATTCTATGGTTAAGAACAAAAATGGAAATTTTTCACATCTTTTTTTACTTAGAACACAACACCCAATATATGTATACAAAAATAGAGCTTTCCACCCCTGTTATGACATTTTGGCACAATAGAGGTACTCAGTAATTGAATAAAAACACATGAGAAGAGAAACATATATATATATATATATATATATATATATATATATATATATATAGAGTAAACAACCCCTATTACGGAATTTCGGCACAATAGAGGTACTATGTAACTGAAAAAATACACATGAGAAGAAAAACATAGAGACAACAATAGAACAAAAAAATTAGGGATTTCATATAGAATTTGGGCAAAATCAACAAAGTTTAAACCCTAACTATAAATTTTAAATATAAGAGAAAGCTGTCTTTTTCTACAACAAAGAACAGAGAAATTAACCTAACTGGAAATTGTAAATAAAAGAAAAACTTGTATTTTCTAAAATAATGAGAGAAATTAAACCTAAACTTACCATGGGGAAGATCCAACTTGCTTTCTCTAAAAAAATTGAGAAAAATAGGGTTAACTTCCTATCGGAAAGAAGTTGATCGATTGAAGGAGACAAAGGGAAAAGATTAACCTCAAGAAATAGTGGAGAAAGGTGGAGCTCGGTGGGAGTTGATAATCTCGTGTTGAGACGACGGGGAACATCAATCTAGTCTTATGGCGTTGACACCACCTCCTATTGTTATCACGTTTCAGGTGTTTGAGTTCACTCTGACCTTCGAATATTTGGGAAGGAAGAAAGGGTTTTGAGAAGAACAATGAAAAAATAGTTTTCTTTTTTTCTCTAAAAGAGTGATGGGTTTTTCAAAAATATCCAACAAAATAATTTTTTTTTTTTGTTTTTATTACCTATAATAGCGTTCATTAATAAGCGCTAATAAAGTTATGTTTTATTTTTTATTTTATTACATGTAATAGCGTTCATTAATAAGCGCTAATAAAATTTTGTTTTATTTTTAATATTTTTTTGAGTTATTAGTCTTTAATAGCGATTTTTGAAAAACGCTAACATAGAGGTGACTTATAATAGCGCCGGACAGTTAAGTGCTATTAAAAGTCTTTGTATGCATTTTTTAATAGCATTTTATCTAAAAGCGCTATTAAATTTGTGCTATTGTATATCAAATTTGTAAAGGTTTGAGTGAATAGAATCGTGTTTTGGTTTTTGTGATGCAGAGCTAGCTGAATCGTGTTTTGGTTTTCCCAAAAAGGGTTCATGAATAGTGAAAAATTTGTGCGCCAAAACTAAATCTAAGATCCGCCAAAATATTGCTTTTCTTTTAATTTTATTTTATGTATTATTTATATTATTTATTATTTACTATATATTCTATAATAAATAGCGTTTTAACATGAATGCTATCATAGAGTGGTAAATTAATAGCGTTTCTAATAAAGTGGTATCTTAATGGAGTATAGAACAGTAAATTAATAGCGTTTTCAAAAAAGTGCTATCTTAATTGAACATATTAATAGCGTTTTTAAAAAAACGCTATCTTAATTGAGAATATTAATAGCGTTTTTAAAAAAGCGCTATTTTAGTGAAATTTATTAATAGCGTTTTTTAACAAAGCGCTATCAAAATTACATTGTCTGCATCCTATAATAGCGCCCGACTATAAAGTGCTATTATAGATGTCTGTGTTCTCTTTTTAATAGCACTTTCTTTAAAAGCGCTATTAAATTAGGCGATACAAAAGATCAATTTTGGCGTAGTGATTGTTCCCCAGCAGCGCTGATCCACCATCTTGATCACACAATTCTTCAAACACATTCTTGTTTGGAGTCATATGCCAAGTACATCCAGAATCCATAATCCACTCTTCGCAAGAGTTGCTGCTCGACACCACAAGGACATCAGATGATTCATAACCATCTTGCAAAATAGCTGCATTCTCATTGTCCTTACCTCCATGATTATTCAGGCGCTCAGGGCACACCTTTCTTGTATGACCCTCCTTCTTACAATGATAACATTTGATACCAGACATATCACCACCATAAGACTTTTGCTGAACCTTTCCTTTCTTCTTGTCAAACCTACCATCTTTCTTTGACGATCTTCCTTTTACGGACAACCCTTCGCCAACAGATGAAGGTTTATGCTCCTTTCTTTCGTTCAAGTCCTTTGAATACAAGGCTGCTTAAACTTCTTCAAAGGTCAGGGACTCTCTTCCATACAAGAGTGTTTCTTTGAAGTGAGCATGCGATCTTGGCAAAGCACACAACAACAACAATGCTTGATCTTCATCATCTATCTTCACATCAATGATTTCAAGATCAAGAATCAACTTGTTGAAAGAATCCAACTGCTCAGCCAAAGCTTTGTCTTCATTCATCTTGAACGAATACAAGGCTGGCTTCAGGTAAAGATGATTCACCAACGACTTGGTCATGTACAAGCTTTCAAGCTTCACTCATAATCCCGACGCCGTCGTCTCCTTTGAAACCTGCCGGAGAACCTTATCACCAAGGCTCAACAATATTGTGTTGTGTGCTTTCTCGATCATTGCGGTCTTTTCTCTTTCCGTCAACGCAGCATCCATGGCTGCCATTCCCTTCAACGCTTCCAAACATCTCTGCTGCACCAGTAGGGCTTTCATCTTCAAGCGCCACAGACCGAAATCGTTCACTCCGGTGAGCTTTTCAATCTCATACTTTGTTGAAGACATCTTCTCCACGCTCACCGCACCAATTTGTTGTGGAAAAACGATGTCTTTAAGCAAAGTATAAATGGTTTCTTGCTGATCAAGAACCAAAAACAAGGGTTAGGGTTTAATGGGAAAAGAAACCAAGAAGAAGAAGAAGAGAACAACAAGGATTGGGCAAATATAATTCTGTTTACTATTCACTTTCACATTAATGTTTACAAATGCTTACAAGTGAATATCACAATTTGCCACACTCCATAAATGAGTGTGCTAGTCTATTTATAGACTAACTAGGTAACTTGTAGCCCAAGAAACCTAAACTATTGGATCCTTAACACAAGGCCCAATTCGACAGAATATAAACATTTCTACAAAATACATATAAGAACAGACTTCGACTACTATATGTAACTAACAGGCACCACCATGTGAACACGCTTCGATAGCATCCTTGCCTCCTGTCGAAATACATGAAAGCTCTCCTTCGACACAGATGAGTTCGACCCAAATCTCACAAGTTCGCTTAAACCTTAGTTGAAAAAAAGGTATTTAGGGGTTTTGATTTTAATTGTGGTGCCGTTTATTTACGGTGGATGTATCTGTTAAAGCGATACATGAAGATCTTTAACGGGTATACAAAGAATCATCACCGTCTGAAGGCTTCGATCGTTGAATGGTATATCACAGAAGAAGCTATTGAGTTTTAAATAAAGTATTAGTCAGAAGTGAACTCTATAGAAATTCTCGAGTCTCGTCATGATGGTAGCACTACTACAAAACGCGCATACAACAACGTCAGGTTTACAACGGCTAGCCTATACACCGTTGTAATAGATATGCTCATTTTTTTAGTCTCATTAGAAGAATTTTAATGACAGTTAATATTCCAACCGTCGTGAAATGCGAGGCCTTTCACCACAGGTATTTAAAAAACCGTCATTATAGGTAGCGTCTGGTCATGGGTTAAATTCCCAGCACCAACATTTATGGTTTTTTTACATATTTATTCAAAATGTCCACAACCTTTCACCACTGGTATTTGCAAAACTGTCATTATAGCATATAGTTTAGTTTTAGGTCTTGTTCTTCAAAAAATAGATTTTAGGGAAAATCGTATCCTTTTTGAGATCTCTTTCATGCATTTGAAGCAGAAAAATCATGCGGTCATTAGTCCTATATTCTTGAAGAGTTACGAGATTTCACCCTCAAAATCCCAAATTCATCTTTTTTCTATTTTTAATGATTTTTTACTGTTTTCATATTCTAAAAAAATTCCAAATAAATTCTCAAAATTCTTATTTTACCTAATTAGATTAAATTTCGTGGTTTTAAATTTTTCTGAATTTATTTTTATCATGTTACTTCATTCCTATTTTTTCAAAATGTTGTCAGACCTTTCACCACGGGTATTTAAACCAAACGTCATTATAGGTAGCATTTTTTTAACTTATTTTTTCAAAATGCTGACAAACCTTTTACCACGGGTAATTTAAACTAACCGTCATTATAGGTAGCGTCTTGTCATAGGTTCATGTTCCAGCACCAACATTTTTTATTTTTTACTTATTTTTTCAAGTCTCATTACCAACATTTTAGGTGGCGCACATATTGAGTTTAGTCACTATCCTTAAACAAATCTTGGACGTCCATTTTGTGATTATGAACGGCCAAGACACTACTATTAGTGATCCGCGTGAAACCTAAAACTTAGACGAAACATGGACTACATCTTCTTCCTCCAAACATCATCTTTCATCTACGGTACTATATTTCTCCACTAAACCAAATTTCAGAACAAATTTCAGAACTCGAGTTAGCAATGTTAGTTGTTGGTGTTCTTTTTAAATTATTATCGTTCTTGTTGTTGTTTTTTATTATTGTTGTTTTTTTTTTATTAATGTTGTTCTTGTTGTTATTATTGTTATTGTTGTTGTTGTTGTTGTTCTTGTTGTTGTTGTTGTTGTTCTTCTTCTTCTTCTTCTTCTTCTTCTTCTTGTTGTTGTTGTTATTGTTGTTGTTGTTGTTATTATTCTTATTGTTTTGTTATGTTCATGTTGTTCTTGCTATTGTTCTTGTTCTAATGCTGCATTTTTTTTATTTTATTAAAAGACATACAACAACGGGTATTTAAAATAACCGTCATTATAGGTAGTATACAACAACGTTCTTTAAAATAACCGTCATTATAGGTAGTTCTAATGCTGCATTTTTTTTATTTTATTAAAACACATACAACAACGGGTATTTAAGATAACCGTCATTATAGGTAGCGTGCTTTCCAGTTTATTACAACGTTTACAGGGTCGTGATTGTAAGTATCATATATACAACGAAACTCTACATAACAACGCTCGCGCCCGCGTCATTATATATCTTTCCCATCCGTTGTTAATTGAGTTTTTCGTAGTAGTGTAGAGGTACTCAAGGTTTAAATGTTAAGACTTTTGGTTGTGATGTAGTTCTTCAAGCACATTTATATATATTGAATAACATGGATGACGTTCAACCTTACTTGACCTTTCACAAAAGTCTAAAAAAGGAAAAATTCTTCCGGACGAATGAAAGATGGTAGTTGACAGAGCTTAATAAAACTTTCATAACTTTGTTTAATCAAAGTGTTCCTAAATAGAGTAGTGCATCAGAGACAATTAAATAATTGTCATGTATGCTTAAGTTTAATATAATCACTTGAAGTGCAAACGACTTTACTAAATTATATATATATATATATATATATATATATATATATATATATATATATATATACAACAAGGCATAGATTGTATTCTTCTTCTGAAATAGTAATGACAAGGCAGTATCGTTTTAAACATGATATTGGTGGTAGCCTTTGTTTCAAGGAACAGTCCATTTAAAAAAAAAAATACTTGGCGGGAGCAACATTTATCCTTAAATTTATTATACTCTAGTACCGAAATGACCAAATAAGGAAATAGATAGAGTAACTAGTTTTATATTTTAACTGTTTAGAAAATTAAAATGGTCATTTTTTAATGAAATTTCTTGATTTTTCTTGACTAATCAAAAAATAAAATTAACAAGCTAATTTTTAATATTTTCAAAATAAAATTAGAATGGTAATATTTTAATTCTTTTTGGTAATTCGTTTAATATTGATATTAGTCTACTTATATACTTTTTTATGGCCAACATTAATTAATTAGTTATGCTCAGAAAGGACATACATTTTTAATAGTAATTGTTTTATTTGAGAATATATTAGTTTATTATTCATTAATTGAATATCCATTACTTTAATAACTTCATTGAATAAAAAAATTATTTGATAGAAATCTTAACAAATAATATTAAAAATAATTCCTTTTGACCGAAAATATAATTATATGGTATCTGTTTTGAATGCATTGAATTGAACATAATTACTATAAATTAAAAACTAGGGTATACTATTTATTAAAAAGTTTCGGATGGTGGATAAACAGCAATAAATGTAAGTTAATCCATTTACTTCATCCCCTTGATATATATACATACAAAATGACAAACGACACCATTACAAGAATTTAGTCTTCAATCAATAATCACATAAAGTGAGTGGAACTACTTTTGTATAGTGTTTGAATATAAAAAATATATCTCTTCCTTTTTCTTTATTCATTATCAATTTTTCAAATCATGCAAAATTTTCTTTTCTTTCTATCTTCTAATTTTGTGACATTTTTTTCTTATCCTATCACCCTCAAATCGATAGGTAATTTGTCTTATAATTCCCCTTCATTTTTCAAAACTTTCAAAAAAAATTTACATATTTAATTAATTGTTCATACAAATTATTTATGTGTATTAGTGTTGGAAAAATCCCAAAACTCATATTAGTTATAGAATGAGTCTTAAAAGAGATTATATAGATTGATACTATTTATCTTACAAGTCGATCTCGTAAGAATGATTTATGTGAAACTATAATACATAACTTTTTATTTTTTACATTTTTATGGGTTTTTTAAATACTTCATATAATCCTTATAATACTTTTTTTTAAACCTTATAATACTTGTTCTTTGTGGCCTACTGATTTTTGTATATTATATCATTATCTTTTCCATTTGAAAAACCAGTTAACTATTTCAATGATAGACTTTGAAATTGAGCGTTTGAATGATTTTTTGAAATTAACAAATATTTAAAAATTATGTTGATAAAATTTTAATATTTTTACGATTATCTTTTCTCAGGTGTTCTAGAGATAGTTGCTGCTAAGTTTTCGACGACAAGGTAAGAATATTGTGTGGATTTAATCACAAATTATTTTATCAAATATATATATTCATGTGATAAGTGTGTGTATATATATATATATATATATATATATATATATATATATATATATATATATATATATATATATATATTTATTAGATTTTATTTAAAATTTAAATAAAAAAATTTACATGTAAAAAGTAACTTGTTTCAATTCAATATTAAAGGTAAAATGAATTTATAATGATATAGGATGTATGCAGATATAACAAAGAGATAGGCTATGGTTTTCTTGAACATAATTTGAAGATAATCTTCACTATCCTTTTTATAACTTTTTATTTCTTTGTTTTTATTTAATTTATTTTGAAAATAATACTTGAAATACATGCATCAACTATAAAATATTTAGAGGTATATTAAAGATTCATTTATTTACACATAGGAATGACTTCTTCATGAAGTGCATTAGATAGTATAACATATTATATTGTTGTAGTTAAATTATTTCAATCAAGTTGCATAAATTAATGGGTCAAAAACTCTTTACCTAGTTTATATATTTTAAATAAATTACATTTACTAAAATATATCTAATTATTTTTTCTAATAGCATTTTGTTTTTAATAACTCAAAAAATTATTGTTAATTATTGCAATGGTGGAAAACAATTTAAGTAATTTTCCATTAGTATTTATTAAAAATTATAGTTTATATATAGTCAAATGCTTATGTTTTTGTTTTTTGGTTTTTAATATTGTTGTTGATGTCTAATACTAATATTATGTATATTATAATTTGAATCAGAAGATGGATCAACTAAAAAATTCATGGAATCTAGAACCGTGCAAAAGTTTTGGCATAGATAAAAAATTCCATGAATTTGAACTGGATGATGAGTTAGATTGTGATTATTTGAATATTATGAGGCCCTTATCACCTGAAACGGATGTGCTTGATCCATTATTAATCATTGGTAAATTTGTTCATGTGATGCTTAAACCGATTGATCCATTAAATAGGATGCAAATTGATCGCACAAACTCTCTTAATAAAGTAAACTGCAGAGTTAAAGATTGTTATATTTCAACTCAAAAATGTAACAGAATCGACGTTGACCCTTTTTTACCTGAGAAATTTCCATCTCCAGCTATCAGTTTAACTGCGCCCTCTAATGTTGTAAATACAAAAAGGTTCTCTGCTGAAATTTCAAGTCCTACAGAATATACAAGAGTCTTTCAACCAGGTGTGTGTTCATCATTGCTTGATTGAAATATTAAATTTAAAGTCTCTGAATATTGTGCAACATCTAACTAAAGATTTGTAGGTTTATCGTCATTTAATCAAAACACAAACCAACATGTGTTGTCTTGCAATACCAAAAATTCTATATCACGTCCTTCTAAAATTGCCAGGCATATGCAGGTAAAACAGTTTAAAATTTAATTAATTTAATATATTTTTGTTTTAAAGTACATATGATAATTGTAATGGAAGAAATTAAATAAATTTATATTTGAATGATATGTTATGTATGTACTAATATATAGGATGTTTGCAGGATTATAATTGATATGGAGATGAATTGGCCATTCAAAGTACAAAATGCTTTAAGGAATTTATGTTCTTAGTATAATGTGCAATTGGTAAACTCGGTGAAGGGGGAGAATATTTATATTTAAGAAGGGTTTTAAGCTTTGGCCAACATGTTAATTTGATGAATTTTGGGTTTTGTTTCTTAATAGTTAAATTTGAATAAATTTATTTTAGTTTATTTTATTTGATGGATTTAATTGCATTATGTTTAACAAATTTTTATGCCTCAATGTTGTAGTCATTATTGAATGACGAATACTTTCGTTAAATGTTATTTTTATACACACTAATCTCTATAGAGTTGTGAAACATTCTGATGAAGTAGAGTTCTAATATAATTAATTTTTTTAAATAAATAAATTAGTTTAAAGATAAATTACTAGTTTATTATAATTAGAATATTTAAAAAATTAAATTATAATAAAAATGAAAAAAATATAAATTAATTTAAAATTTTAAAAATTATATATAATTTTAAAAAAAATTAAAAATCATATATAATTTTCTTTCATTGGTTAATAATTTTCTTCCATTGGTTAATTTTTGTTTTAGTGTGTGTGTGTGTGCGCGCGCGTGCGTGCGTGCGTGCGTGCGTGTGTGCGTGTGTGTGCCCGCATGCGTGTGTGTGTGTATATGTGTGTGTGTGTGTGTTTTATATCAAACGTGGTTTTGTATGATTTCATTGGTTGGTACAACCGTACAAGTAACATGGGTTTCAAGGAATAATACATGTGTAAAAATGGATGACATTGCGTGAGAGAGGGAAGTGGAAAAAGAAGACTAATCTTAGGTCGACATTGTTTTTCAATAAGATTTATAATATTTCAAAATTGTTAAACATGAATCAGTTTAAAGATGAATCTTATGTATTTTTTATATTTAACTAAGTATGAGTCGATCTTCTTGTTCCATTCCTTAGGTGTTTGCTTGAGACCATAGAGCGCTTTGGGCAATTTGTATACTTTACTTGCTTCCTCTAGAACCACAAAAGCAACAGGTTGTGTGACGTATACCTCGTAATCTATAGGTCAATTCAAAAATGCCGATCTCACATCTAAGTAAAATGTTGACCAACCTTGATTGCATGGCAGAGCCACCACTAGTCGAACAATTTCCAATCTTGCGACAGGTACAAATACTTCTGAGTAGTCGAGTCTTGCTCTCTGGAGAAATCCTTGAGCTACCAATCTCGTCTTATGCCTTCCTATCGACCCATCAATATTGTGCTTCAACTTGAACACCCACTTTACTTCAAAAGCTTTTGTATGAGCTAGAAATTCAACCAACTCCCATGTGTTGCTTCTTTCAATTGCTTGTAACTCTTCGACCATAACAGACTTCCATTGTTTATCTTTGAAGGCTTCGCTATAGTTGATTGGTTCACCACCTGCAAGTAATGCAAAATGAACTAGTTCCTCATCTATTGCGACTTCATCATCACCAACCACTTCATAGTCTTGAAGTCTTGCTGGACAAGCTCTAATTCGTTGAGGTCTCTGACTTGTGTCAGACATATCCTCTTCGACTTCGACTGTGTCGAGAGTGTCAGCAAAAGCTTCGACTTCTTCTTGGACTAGAGTATCAACAATGTCTTCGACTTCGACATCATAACTTGCTTCATCAAAATCATATCTCATCAGTGGCTTGTCGATTGCATTACTAGAATTCCAATCCCAGGCAGAATTTTCATCCATCACAATGTCTCGACTCATCACAATCTTCTGATTAATTGGATTGAACAACCTGTATGCTCCAGTCTTATGATATCCTACTAGAATCATAGGTTCACTCTTATCATCAAGCTTCCTTCTCCTAGCATCAAGAATATACTTGTAGCAAATAGAGCCAAACACCTTCAGATGACTCACTGATGGTCATTTGCCACTCCACACTTCTTCAGAAACCTTGTTCTTCAGCTTCTTGATAGGGCACCTATTCAGAATATAAACAGCAGCTGAAACAGCTTCACCCCATATGGATTTTGGCAAATTCTTCTGCTTCAGTATGCATCTGGTCATGTCCAATATGGTTCTGCTTCTTCATTCTGCTATTCCATTACGTTGAGGAGTATAAGGAGCAGGTATCTCATGATCAATACCATGTTCTGCAAAATAAGCTTCAAATATCTTAGATGTGTATTCACCACCTCCATCTGTTCGCAGAACTTTAATTTTCTTTTCACCTTGGTTTTCGACAAGTATCTTGAATCTCTTAAAGATTTCAAATACTTCGTCAATTCGTTTGATCACATAAATCCAGAGTTTTCGACTGTACTTATCGACAAATGAGACGAAATACATGTTTCCACCAATGGTATGCTCTTCATTTGCCTACATGAATGTTAAGCCTAAATCCATTTCTGGCATCTAGATCCACCAGATATTACTATAGCATCAATATCACACAAATGAGTAATTTATATACAAAGCCAATGATCAAAATAAGTACACACGTTTAACCCTTTTTTATATGCATTCAACTAATTTGGCAAATGAATGTGAACATTGTTCTTCATCGCTATTCTCACGCACCCTCACGATAACGTTTATCAAGCACTATCGCGGTCTCTTATTGCATTAATTACTAGAAACTATTCAAATTAACAATCAACACAATGCTAAAAAGCTGAGATGCAAATGAATATCAAGTCACAAACCCATGTCAAAAGCTTGCTCAATGATAGAGGAAAATCTAAGACCACGGATTTGAAATAGGTTTTGTCAAGACCAACAAATAAGCAATCAAAGACAACCAATAATAGAGAATCAAAACTAGTTCACAAACATAGATTAAAAGAAATACATAAGGTATCAAGAGATTACATCCAAACCCAACAAGAGATTGAAGATCCTACCTTGTCTCCCTTGAAAATGAAGAGATGTAAAGTTTCTCTGCTGAAAAATATCTATCTATTACAAGTTATATTCATTATATTCTAAAAATGCTGAAAAGTTACTTATATAGTACAATCAAGATTTTCCCAGTTCGCAAAGCGAACGTTTTATTCGCACAGCGAAAGTCAAAAATAGGCACCTGAAGTGCCTCTAAAAGTTAAACCGCCACAGAATTTATTCATGAGTTTGCAATGCGAATGATCATTTGCAAAGCGAACACTCGCTTTCAAGTTCGCAAAGCGAACTTTATTGCCTTTTTCCTCTGCTATATTTTTGGGAACATTCCCTGGGACTTCGCCAGCCTTCGCAAAACGAACCTTCGCTACCTAGTTCGCAAAGCAAACTTCTTGAAGTTTTCCCCTTATCTTCGACAGCTTGTATTATTTCTTGTGTCTTACAACTTTGATCAATTAGTGCCTTTTTCTGCACAATAACACACATATTACAAGCACCAAAGATATATTCTCAGTGTTAGAAGAACAACAACAATCATGCGTAAAACTAATGAAAACATGAGAATTGAGTGGAAAAAGTGCAAAGAAAGATAGTTTATTTTTAGGTAAAATCTGCACCTAACAGTGACCCCACTTTTCACAGTTACCGCACTGCACATCTTTTTTCTCTACTTAGTCTTTCTGATAGGAATTTCCTTCTCCTCTTCAAGGATTCAGATGTTCTATCATCGATCTTATTCTTGTGAGGATTCGACCAAGACTTCTTGCCATGAGTCTTGTCGATTTTGCCTTTGAACTTGTTGGAACCACCATTCTTCTTCCACTATTTAGCCTGTAGGGATTTTATCGAGTCTTGAACTCCTTTCCTTTCGACAATCCTAATGTCATGAGTTTCCAACGAACCAACCAAATCTTCCAGTTTTAGGGTTTCAAGATTGTTGGATTCTTGAATAGTTACGATAACGTTATCAAAGTGAGAGTTCAACGTATGCATTACCTTCTCAACTATCATCTTATTAGTTAGAGTTTCACCACAACCTTTCATGAGATGGACGAGTTTTCTGCACCTTCGACTCATAGCCTGCAATCTTTTCATCTTCTCCCATTGACAACAATTCATATTGTCGTCGCAAAGTTTGCAACTTGACAACCTTAACTTTCTCGCCTCTTTCATAGTACTTGACAAGAATATCCCACGCCTCCTTCGCCGACTCCGCATGAGCGATTTTATCAAAATTAGCCGCATCAACCGCCGATTGGATGTAGAACACCGCCTTGCAATCCTTCTTCTTGGCCTCCTTGTGAGCGGTTCTCTGTGCGTCTGTTGCATCTTCACCAAGCACAAGAATGCTATTAGTAACCACTTCTAGGGTTTCATGAAAGTCAAATAATGATCGCATTTGTTTTCTCCATTGGAGCCAATTCTTGCCGTCAAGAGTTGGAAGGGAGTTTTATAAATTTTTGTTACCATTCATCTTTGCAGCGATTGATCAACAATAACCCACAATCCTGAAAACACGATCTCTGACGTGTGATTCTTGAAAACACGATCACGAGCTCTAGATACCAATTTTTTGTGCATGAGACACTTTTAGTGAGGAGAGAAAGAGAGAGAATAAAGAAACATGGATTGATATTATTGAATAAATAAAACTGAATTACAAAGTGTCTATTTATACACTTAAGTGACTTGACTAAAATTAAAAACTAAATAACAAACCTTATACCCTAATTCACTTTGGACTTTAATCACATCAGACAACTTGAATTATATCTAATATCTCAACATAGCCAACATAACTTAATTAATTACGCTGAGAAAGGACATACATTTCAAGTATTATTTTAATTATTTGAAAATATATTAGTTTATTAATCATGTCAAATTGGATGTACATTACTTTAATAATTTCATTATAGTAAAACAATCTAAGTATTATTTATAATAAATTTGTTTTTTGAAGAATAAAAAATAAATGTTAATAAATGGAGGCAGACAAGATAACTAATCTTACATTATTATTTATTCTTCATAGATAGTCCGTAAATTATTTACTTTTTATTTTTAATTTTTTATTTAGTTATTGAATCAAAACATGGATCATCAGAAAAACGCATAGAATCAAGAATAGTGTAGCAATTTTGATATAAATGGAATTTATCAAAAATTTGAAGGGGATGATGAGTTATATTCAGATGATTAAGATATTATGCGGTCATTTTCACCTGAAACGAAACACATGTTGCGGATCCATTCGTAGTCATTGGAAAATTTGATCTAATGGTTCTTAAACTATTTGATCACACAAAATATATTAATGAAGAAAAATATAGAGGTAAAAATAATGGAATCTGCATAAATCCTTTTTGTACCTAAGAAATTTTCATCTCCCGCAATCAGTATAACTCCACCTTACGAGAAAAAACAAAAAGATTATTTACTGAAATTTCAAATCCTAAAGATTATGCAAGAGTCTCTCAACCGTGTGTTCACCATCTATTGATTAAAACCATAAATTTCAAATTTATTGATATTGATATGATGAGTTAGATTGTGATTGTTCGAATATTATGAGACCCTTATCACCTGAAACTGATGTGCCCGATTCATTATTAATCATTAGTAAATTTGTTCCAGTGATGTTTAAACCGATTGATCCATTAAATAGGATGCAAATTGATCAAACAAAATCTCTTAATAAAGCAAACTGCAGAGTTAAAAATTGTTATATTTCAAATCCAAAATGTAACGGAAACGACGTTGACCCTTTTTTACATGAGAAATTTCCATCTCCGGCTATCAGTCTAACTCTGCCCTGTAATGTTGTAAATTAAAAAAAAGTTCTCTACTAAACTTTCAAGTCCTACACATTTTACAAGTGTCTATCAACCAGGTGCGTGTTCTTCATCGCTTGATTGAAATATTAAAATTAAATTCTATGAATATTGTTGTAAAATACTATCCTTAAATTTAAATTCTATAAAATTAAATTCATTGAATGAGAAATACTATCCTTAAGTGTTAATTTTATACACACTTAATCTCTATAGAGTTGTGAAACTTTCTGATGAAGTAGAGTTCTAAAACTTTATTTGTTTCATTGATTTTATTGTTTCTCCTAAATTCATAAAGGATGAAACAACATGGTTAAAGAATTTTGACATAAATAAAACGCATCTTAAATTTAAAATGGAAGGTGATTTACTTTTAAAAATGTGATATTGAAATACAATTTTCAACAATAATTTATGAGTCAAGTCACTAGTAAAATTCGAGCTCGTCAATTATTATATTACAACATTTAGGCTTGTTTGGGGCATAAAATAAGTCATTGAATATAATACAATTGAGTGTTAGATAACAAAAAACTATATAATACTTTAATTCTGACATTCACTACAAGAAAATGGAGGATTAGCTACCATAATTTTACTATAAAATAATTTTGTAGCTAATTCCTATTTAAAAAACAATCATATAATTGAATTACAAATAATTATTACTTATACTATTTAACTATTTTTTATTTAACATGTACCAAAGACTAAGCATATTATTTTTCTCAGAATAAAATAACTTATATATCTCTTATTGAAAAAATTATATATATAAAATTTAAATTTAATAATTTAATGTAAAACTATATTCTTTATGTACTGCTTTGGTCATCACTCTCTCAAATATTCATCCCGGCAACAAAGGTGTTTCTTCTCAAATGATAGGTTCTCCATCTCCGACCCGCCACCGTCTTCGATCGCCACCATCTTCCTCCAACTCCGATCGACCTCGTTGTCTTCCGACTTCGATCGTCTTGGTTCCTCCATTTACGATCGATATTGTCTTCCTCATTCTCCAATTGAAATCGTCAGTCCCCTCAATCTCCAATCGATCTCTTATCTCAAGTCCAAACTTCAAACCCTAGAACATAGTTTCCTGTTTAATTCAACCTCTTCTGCATTTCAGGTACCAACAATCATCCTTAATTTTGTTTTTATCACTTTCAATTAGCGTTATTAGGTGTTTAATTTTGTGTAATTTGAGTTTTTGCATTATAAAGGTGCAGCATTTGAAGATGGATATTACATATTTCTTTTTCTTCTTCTTTCAATTTTGAAAATATGAATATTACATTGTCACGTGTTAATTTTTTTTATGTTCATTTGTGCCAAAAAATTTCATCATACACTATGTATTTGACCTAAACGATTTTTAATATGATCCCGATCTATTTGCGGACTTGAAAGTAATAATTTTAATGTTGAAGTTATTGTTTGCTTTAGGTTTAAGTTGAATTTTCTAGTTACTTTACAATGTGATATGCAAAAAATTTATAGACGAAACTGATCCTAGCCGTTGGAATAGTGTTTCTGACTCAACTCATTTTTGAACTCTTGTAGTATCATGGTGGAACAACCTCAGCCTTTACAACAACATTTTATTACGACGAAGCTCCTCTTGATTCCTATGGTCTGCAAAGAGAACCAAAGTGGAGTCACCTAAGGGATGTTCACAAGGCTGTGAGCCTATGTAAGAAGGCTCTACTCAATGGTGAACATATCACACAAAAAATTAGCCAGTATCATAAGGTAAGTGTCAAATATAGCATATCGGAGAACAATGTTATCGATTAGTTGAAATTCTGCTATGATGTAGTACTATCTAATAGTGCTGCTATTATGCAGCATTGTATTAGACAGAAGAAATGTATGTCACAGACATTTTAAGCGAAGCTGAAATTTACAAACTATGCAGATTATAGTCTATGAAAAGAAAGAAAGTGATTTATGTGTTGCTTTCATCACTAACAACCACACCTAAAATCCAAAAGTATTAGAATTTAGAGGTTCGAGCTATTATCTACCTCCGCGTTCCATCATCATTCTTCCTGATTGTAAAACTGTGGTCTTCAAGACTCAAAATGTAAAATGGCTATCCTTTAAGTTACTTTGTTATCTTTGAGTAATCTTCGGCCTTCGCTTATTGTAGCTGACTACTTTTAATAATCAGATTGCTTCGCAACACGACTCAAGAAACTTCGAGAGATCAAAAGTTGCAAACAATCACAAGTGGGAAGTGTATATTGAGCCTATTCCAACCAGCAAGGAATTGCCAGCAAAACAAAAAATTCCTGCTAAGCTTTACAGCTTGCTTAAGGACACCACTGATTATGGATGGTACATCACTAGGTGAGTGAGTTCATATCTATTCCACATTGCCAAGCATTGAGTATTTTGAAAACAATTGCAGTCGCAATCGCTAACGCTTCTTCTAAGCAAGCAAATGATATCTGAGACATCATGAAACTGAAATTTATTTACTGCTGTGTGGAGTTGGGTCCAGAAGACTTACCAAAGAAGAATGAGATATCACCGGTTATTCGTATTTTGAATCTTGGTCATTCATTACTTGCTTTTGTAAATGGACAATATGTTGGTAAGCACGCAACACAGAAATTTGAATTCTAAAAGAAAATGGCTCACTCCAATGTAAATATGATAACTTTTTTATGGTTTTAAGGATCTAATCATGGTAGCCATGAAGAGAAAGGCTTTGAATTCCAGAAACGAGTAAGCTTCAAAGTTGGAGTTAACCCCATATCTATCTTGGCTTCTTTAGTAGGACTTCCTGTAAGCTTAAAAGCTTAAGAGTCTTCGTGGAAGGTTGGTATTTTTTTTATAAGAGAAACGGATGAAAGAGTTTATTGATAAATTTGAATCTTGTTAATTTCATTGTGCAAGGTTGCATTACTCCAATGAATCCAACCAACGCTACACAACGCTCTTCTCCTCCTTCCAATTCATCTACTAGTGATAATTTAGGGATTTCTTAACGCGTTTTCTCTGCCGCCGGTGCCGCTGTTCTATCCGCCATTATTGTCAACCCCCTTGATGTTGCCAAGGTCCGCTCTTTCTTATTGACATTTACGCAATCATCCATAGTTTATATAATGATTTTAGGTTATTTTATTCTGGCGTGTTTTGATTTGTTTTCTGGATTTTAATCAGACAAGGTTGCAAGCACAAGCTGCAGGAGTTGCTTATCCTCATCCACTCAGTAATTTGATCAACAGCATGTCTTGTTTTGCCCCAAATATGGTATGTTTGGTGTGGACCATATTTTTGTCTTGCATGGCCAAATGACACTGTGTGTCATTTTGAAGCTAACCTAGTTGTATATTAACATGAGGAAAGAAAATCCTATACTTTTGGAAGGGTAATTGTGCAAATAATTTGACCTTTCTGATACTGTTTTTCAGATGTTTGCTGATTTAAGATGTTCTCCATCGTGTACCCGGGCTGGATTCCATGGGATTGTATCACTCTGTCCTCCCAATTTTTTTTGGTACAAAGGAACACTTGATGTCATGTATGAAATTACACAACAGGTAGGTAGTATAATGCTATAGAATAATGGCATTGGATGGATTAAAACAATCATTTACTTGTCTTGCATAATATACGTTGAATACACGCATATTGTTTATCAATGCCAGAGTGGTGTTTATTTCAGAAGGATTTACTAGGCTAGTGAGAGGCACGAACGCAGGCCTCGTACTTGCAGTACCGACTGTAGGTTCACAATCCATTTAACTGTGTTTTAGTTTTTACTGTTCTAAGTACTAGACATTGCATAATGAGAGCGAGCGAATTGGATAACGTATTTTTTTATTTGCTTAAATCAGGTTGGAATTTACCTTCCTTGCTATGACATATTTCGCAACTGGTTTGAGGAATACACAGCAAAAAATGCTCCAATCGCAACTCTGTATGTACCTTTAGTGGCTGGTTCGTTGGCACGCTCACTGGCTTGTGCAACTTGTTGTCCTATTGAACTTGCCAAAACTCGCATGCAGGTATTTAAAGTGAAGACTTTAACTGGAAAGGAAATTGAAATTGATATTGAGCCAACTGATACAATTTACCGTATCAAGGAACGTGTAGATGAAAAAGAGGGAATTCCACCTGTGCAGCAGAGGTTCTCTCTCTCATTTTATTTGGGCTTAACTAATTCTTTGCCAAATATATAACTCTTAAAACTTAAACACGTCACTTGCAAAACTCGTGTTTCTGATAATTTATGATTATATATTTGAATATTCTGTCAGTATTATTTTGGAAAATAAGTATAGAGAAAATCCAAGCATTTATGTCATTGGTTCAGTTTTCTCCATTCACTTTTAAAAGCTTATTCATGTAAGGCTTTGGTTGAGGATCACGTGGTCTGGTTAACTTGGTTTACCCGTAATCTTGTAGTTGTAAAATGTTACATATACGCGGGTAGTTGATTTTGTATACTTTCAGGAACCTCTTAAAGGTTTGCCACAGTTACTAGACTATGTTTCATGTATGGCTCACTTAGCTGTTTTTGGAATTCTTGGGGTAATAATATGATAACCTTTTCACTTACTTTGAATTGTTAAATATATTCATATTGATGATGGTAGTTATGCTAATTCAGAAATTGTCATAATTAATAACTATGCAGGTCCTTACAAGATATTTACTGCAAAAGTTATTTGGCCCCGGGGTTGCTAACGTGACAAGTAACCATACTATACTTTACCTTGACCTTCCTTCTAATATGGTATGCCCCATTTTCCATCTTTATTATATTCTGTATCTTGTTTACTTATTGTGGTTTTTGTGACAAAGGTCTATACTCTACAAATTATTTGGCCAGGAGCATAGATATTAAACAGTACAGTAGCAACAGTCTTGAGAGAAAACTATACATTAATTCACCATATCTATTCCTTTTCGAACAATATAGAATAAGATTAACACTTTCAAGAGGTTGATCCAAATAGGTATTTTCAGAATTTTGAATTTGAACTAATTAGTTATTCCCTTTCTCATGGGCTATGACAGAAACAAATTAGCTTCTTTATTGGTTTTGCACATCTTAAAATCCCTGATCTACAGGTAATGAGAGAGCTAGTGAAATGGTTGTGCAACACAATTGCAATCTGATTTACTTGTAACTCAAAGTTTAAGCCAAGTTTCTAGTGCTGTCTATAGGAATATTAATTCTTTCCAATCTGAGCAAGTTTAGAGTTTATAGGTTTGATCCATACAAAGTTGTCTGCTTTTTTCGGATTGATCATATACTAGAATATATGATTTTACCTTGAATCCAACCATATCTAAGTTGTGATCATTAGTTGCAACCTTAGAGTTTTTTACTACTACATCTGTTGTATGCTTCTCATATTCTATTTGTACATTAATGTCAAGGTAATCTTGCAATTGTAAGATTGATAATCTACATCTGTTGTGGAATTGATGTTTAAAGTATATCAGCATCTACGTCGGTATATATTAACATGGGGAAGCCTATACACTGCTGATTTGAAGTTCTATTTACTTTTACAATTCCATTGTTTCTAACTTCTTGGTGTTTCTACATGTTAGGTTATGTGGTGATTTAGACAAATGGTTATGTTCAAGAACTCGTGATGTGTTTTTCTGTTGCAAGTGTTCAGAGTTGCTTTTGCTTGCATGATGCTCTGAGTTTTAATGTCCAAGCGCATAATGGTTTGAACATAATCCTTATTGTTGATTCTTCTTAGAACATCTGGATGGTGAACACTAAGATTTTTCTTAGAATATTCTTTGAGATGAGGATAAATATGTATCTTGTAGTTGATTAATGGATTAGTAATTGTCCCATTGAAGATATATTAATATGAAATTGCTTCTTGTGTTCTCATTCTACTAATTAAATATAATCTTAAATGAAAAATTATTAATTTTAGATTATTTATTTAAACCAATGCTTAATTATCAACAAATATGATGCCTTCAAAAGTAGTTTTTTAGGAATAATTTTTTATAATTTAAAGCCTAATCGGTTTTTTATTAGAAAATTAAAAAACTAATATAGCCTTATTTAGCTTGAGATTTGCTATGATTTTTGAGGCGAAGTTGTAGCTGTTTGATTGGAAACATAATAAAGACTGGTATTTTGCTACGATTTAAATGTGGATTAGCTACGAATTACAAAATATTAGTTTGAGTTTTGCTAGAAAAATTTGCTCTAGATAATTACCCACCTAATCCAAGCTACGACATATTCTGTAATTAATCCGCAACTAATCTCTAGCTAACTCTATTTGATAGAGATTCGCTTCAAATTTGCTACGGTTTTTGACATAACTAATCTCTGATTTCCTTGTAGTAATTTTTTATACAATGTCTCTCTATAGTGAATTCTTATTTTAAATTTTATTGGGGTAAAAATTAGTACGATATGATAAAAAAATCAATCACCTATTTATTTCTATTGAATATAATTTAAAATACAAAAAAAAAATATAATATAATATAATTAACTTTTTTTTAAATAAATAAATAAATATAATGATAAATAACTAGTGTATTATAATTAGAATATTAAAAAAATGAAATTATAATAAAAATGAAAAAAAATATAAATTAATTTAAAATTGTAAAAATTTTATATAATTTTCTATCAATGGTTAAAGTTTGTTTTAAATATAATATATATATATATATATATATATATATATATATATATATATATATATATATATATAATCTTCCGTTATTATTTTTTCTTCATAGATAGTCCACTAATTATTATCTTTTTATTTTTAATTTTCAATTTAGTTATTGAATCAAAAGATGGATCTTCAGAAAAACGCATGGAATCAAAAACCGCGTAACAATTTTGATATAAAAGAAATTTCTCAAGACTTTGAAAGGGATGATGAGTTATAATCAGATTATTCAGATATTATGAGTTCATATTCTCACCTGAAATGCATGTTCCAGATCCATTAGTAGTCATAAGAAAATTTGATCCAATGGTGCTTAAACCATTTGATCACACAAAATATCATAATGAAAAAAAATGTAGAGGTAAAGATTATGGAATCTGCATAGATACTTTTTTAACTAAGAAATTTCCATATTCAATCAATATAGCTTCACCTTGCGATGAAAAACAAAAAGATTATTTACTGAAATATTAGATCCTAAAGAGTATGCAAGAGTCTCTCAACCAGGTGTGTGTTCATCATCTGTTAATTAAAATTATAAATTTCAAATTAATTAATATTGTGCAACAACTAACTAAAAATTTGCAGGTTCTTTTATTCAAAACACATAGCAACATATATTGTCCAACAACACAAGAAGTTCTAAATCGCATCCATTTAAAGGTGCTAGGCACATGCAGGTAATATAGTTTAGAAATTATTTAATTTTTTTTTATTAGCTATTTGTATTAATGGGAGAAACCGAGATTCTTCTACCCTTACAAAAAACCAAACAAAAGAAGCAGGAAGAAAACACCCCTAAAAGAAATTACAAGAAATCTAAAGGATGATACAACCAATCATAGAAATTACATCTCTTACGGCCTATTTCTAACCATCTCCAAGATACATAAACAATACGGTTAAAAACTTCGTCCCCGTCCCAAACTAGACCGTTGAAAATTATGTTATTCCTCATGTTCCAAATACACCAAGACGAATCAGTCCACAAAAAACAGCTCATATCTTCTTTCCCTTTATGGTAGAGAGCAAGGAACCATAAAAGAGCATGGCTACTTATATTATCTGCTACAATCGGCTGAACTCCTAACCAGTTGGAAATTTTCAACCACAAAATTTGAATTTTCGGACAATTTAGGAAAAGAAGCAAGGCATCCTCATCTTCAAGAGAACACAACAAGCATGTCTTGTCTTGCGAGGAAGTGATAACGTCCCTAAAGTCAAGGTTGGAACGAGTCGGCAATCTATCGCGAATTAATCTGCAACTAATCCATCTTTTTTCACAGCAGCAGCGTATAGGTTAGGATAAGAAATATCTAGTTGTTGAATACCACACCATTGAGAATTCCAGAAAGGGATATTACAACCATTACCTATAACGGGTCTTACGCACACATTGAAATTAATAGAGTCTCCACTATTTTTGGAGTTAAGGATATTCCTCATCCATAACGACGCGTCTTTAGGGTGGCTGTTCTGATCAGAGTTCATCACCCAAAAACCAAGGTTCCCATAACGACTTACCAAGAAATTACGCCATATTTCATTACCACCTATAAGAAATTTCCACAACCACTTGGTAAGCAGAGATTTATTGAACAATCCTATGTGTTTTATACCTAGCCCACCCTTGTCTTTGGATTTACATAGAGCACTCCAATTGATCCACGCAATTTTGCTTTTATCCGCCGATCCCGACCACAAGAAGCGACGTTGAATGGCAATAAACTCTTTAATAATTTTTTAGGGAGCCTTGAAAAAAGAAAGGTGATGAATCGGTAAGTTTGCAACAACTGAATTTATCAATGTGACTCTTCCTCCAATAGACATGTTCCTGCCAACCCATGAATTCAGTCTTTCTTTCAGACAGTCTATTATAGGTTTCCAGAACAAAGATCTTCTTTGATTGCCACCTATGGAGATTCCTAAGAATTTCATAGGAAAAACTCCTGTCTTGCAGTAAAGAAAAGAAGCAGCAGCTCTTAAAAATCCTTCGTCAATACCAATTCCAAGCAAACAACTTTTGAAAAAATTGATTCGTAAACCGGATACCATTTCGAAACCTCTTAAAATAGACTTGATAGCCCAAAGATTTTGATACCCGCCGTCACAGAATATCAAGGTATCGTCGGCAAATTGAAGCAAATCGATAGATTTACCATCTGCAAAACCGAAACCAGAAAAAAAAATTAATTGTTGAAGCTCTTTTAATCATAATAGCTAGAGTTTATGCCACCAAAGTGAAAAGAAACGGAGCAAGCGGGTCGCCCAGCTTCAATCCTCTAGAAGCCTCGAAATCCTTGGAAGGCGATCCATTAATCAAGACAGATACATGATTGTTGCAAATATTTCCTTCTATCCACCTAATCCAATCAGGACCGAAATTCATTGATTTGAGGACGTGAATCATAAACTTCCTATCAACGCAGTCATATGCTTGAGCGAAGTCTACCTTAAATAAAAGGCAAGACTTCTTATCCCTCCTAGCCATAACAATAACCTCACTGGCTAACAGAACACCATCTAAAAAATTTCTACCGGGTATGAACGTCATCTGAATCGGTGAGACTAACTTGGATATCACAGTAGTCATTCTAGTAGCCATAAGTTTGGAAATAACTTTAGAGACACAGCTCACCAAAGAGATAGGTCTATAATCTCCAAAGTTTTGAGGACTGTCTTGTTTAGGAATTAACGCCAAAAACGAAGATGCAAAGATTTTAGGGAGTTTACCAATCAAAGAAAAGTGCATAATACAATTGGTAAAATCAGGCCCAATGATATCCCAACAATCCTTAATGAATTTAAATGAAAATCCATCAGGGCCAGGAGCTTTGTTTCCATCACAGTCGAAAACTGCTCCCCTGATTTCTTCATGAGTAAAGTGGATATCCAGCTTGCCACAATCTTCCTCGGATAGCTTAGCAAAATCAGAAAGGTTAAGCCTTGGTCTAGCGCTGTCTTCCCGTTTAAATTTCTTTTTGAAGAATTGAAGAGCAACATCTTTAACCAGTACGGGGTCTTCCAACAGAACTCCATCATGATCCTGAATGATAATGTGATTCTGCCTAGTTCTAAACTTAAAAAAGGAATGGAAGTATCTACTATTGACATCTCCCCCCTTAATCCATTTGTGTTTAGACTTTTGGTGGATTATGCTTTCTTTGAAACGCAGTTTACACCAGAAATTCTTCTGATCCTCCCCCCGTCTTATCAGCTGAGACTCCGACATGTCTTCAAGGCCCCCCTTCAACAAAGCATCGTAATCATTAAAATTCTCTGCATGCTTATCAATACAGAGGTTTAACCAACCAAAGACGTTATTATTCCACCATTTCAATCTCAACTTGAGGGCTCTAAGTTTTTCTTTAAAAACGAAGGTAGGGGAACCATGGAAAGAAAATGAGTTCCACGATTCTCTAATGAAGTTCTTACACTCTTTGTGGTCTAGCCAGCAATTAAAGAACCGAAAAAGGCTTAGGACCCGAATTACGGATGTTAGGTTTAATCCATACGGGTCGGTGATCAGAAATATCCCGATTGCCTACAGATTGGGCCTTAAAGTCCCAGCAGTCAATATGGGACTCATCTACAAGAAATCGATCTAATTTACTACAAGACAGGCCATTAGAATTAAACCAAAAAAACCTGTTACCTACAAAAGGGAGATTGACCAACTCCAAATCTCTAATGAAAGAGCAAAACTCCTCACATTCTCGGGCTGACGAAGAACTGACGCCGTACCTCTCTTTACTACTTTTAACAGAATTAAAGTCTCCCCTCATAATCCATCTCCCCCCTGGATTCGTCATTTTAAATTCAATAATGTCCTCCCATAATTTTCTTTTGTCCCTTAAAGAACATGGAGAGTAAACATTAACCACATAAAGAGTGGTATTGTTCCAAGAAAACACAGAGCACAAGAATCCTGTACCTTTGTAAGTAGAGATAGGTTGAAGAAATCCCTTCCTAAAAATTGTCAAAATCCCACCAGACGAACAATTGGATCCACTGGCTAACCATTCAAAACCTCTGTTTCCCCACAAACTCCTAACTATTGAATCCTTCATGATCTTAACCTTAGATTCTTGAATCAGGCATAAATCAGCTTGTCCTTCAATCAAAGTTTTCCTAATTCTCCTTCTCTTGAGAGAGAGATTACACCCACGAACATTATAAGTCACAATAATCATAAATCCATATTGTCCACACCCTTACTAACTGCCATTTGAATCTTGTCCCTGTTCTCTAGAGTTCTAACCACACTCTCAAATGCCTCTTCGTCTTCTTCTGCTTCCAAACCCATAAGTTGAACCGATTCCCACATTTTCTTAGGTACACTATCTAGACCAGCCTTACACCTTGTATTATTTCTTATAACATCCGACTCATCTATGGAATAAGATGCTTCAGGAGGAATATCAAACTCCACTGCCTCTTTAACGGGAGGAAGAGAAAGGCTAAGGATCTTCTTAAAAGAGGAACGCTTCTTTATCATTGGAAAATTTCGCCTGGATGGGTCTGACCCAGACGTGTTTAAAAGGGTGGAGTAGAAGGAGGGTTCAAAGGGAATTTGTATTCTGTCGTACAATTCAGCAATGCCTTTCTTCTTTTTGATTTTGGATCCACCAATATATCCAACATGATCATCTAAATTGGTTGCTATTGGGCCCAGCCCAAGAGTGTTCAGCCCACCTGTTTTGTCCAGACCAGTAGGAGAGCCCAATACCAAAGGGGACCCCAAATCCACACTGACCCCATTCTTAAGAGTTGAATTCCAATTTTCCTCGGTATTTGAAATTTCCTAAGCCTTGTAAGAAACTTCCATATTCAATCAGTATAGCTTCACCTTGCGATGAAAAACAAAAAGATTATTTACTGAAATTTTAGATCCTAAAGAGTATGCAAGAGTCTCTCAACCAGGTGTGTGTTCATCATCTGTTATTTAAAATTATAAATTTCAAATTTATTAATATTGTGCAACAACTAACTAAAAATTTGAGGTTCATTTATTCAAAACACATAGCAACATATATTGTCCAACAGCACAAGAAGTTCTAAATCGCATCCATCTAAAGTTGCTAGGCACATGCAGGTAATATAGTTTAGAAATTATTTAATTTTATAAGGCTTGTTTTATTCCAGAAAACACGCAAATCGTATCGGAATAAATTAAGTAAATACATATGTAAATAATATGTTATGTATGTATTGATATAAATTATGTTTCAAGATGGTAATTGATTTGGTTAGGATTTACTCATTCGAAATTCAATTGCTATGACAGTTGGTAAATTTTGTGAAGTTAGAGGATATTGACATTTTAGAAGGCTTCTAAATCTTATCTTAATTTGTTGGTTATATAATTTTTAGATTTCATTTCTCATTAAACAAACTTTAATATTCTATTTTTGGTTTATTTTAATTGATGGATTTATTTGCTATTAAATTTAAATATTGTTGGAATCTAAGTAAATTATTAGAATTTTTTTTAATATAACTTAGTTTTTCAAAAAAATTCCCAAAAAATAACACATTTCAGCATATTTACCAAAATGACTATGTTTGGAAATGAAGTATAAGGGTGGTGTCATATGGCATGACGTCTCAGTTAAAAGGTAAAAACCATACCATATGGTGCCTCAGGCCAAATGGGTGTGCCCTAAAAGTTTTTTATGCTGGACAGGGGAGGCACCATCTGGGATGACGCTTCAGTTCAATTGATTTTATTTTTTAATATTTTGTTTAATTTGTGAAATAAAAAATGTATTGGAATAGTCCTTATTAAAAAATTAGTCACATTAGAAAGTGTAAGTCTACCGTCTTCTCTCATAGTATACAATAGTGGTACGAATTATTTGCAAAAAATGTATATTCCTGGCGTGGGAGTGTGGGCTTGTCACGCAGATCACATCATTTCTTTACTTTTTCTTCCCATAACTAATAATACCAATAAAAATAATAGCAATAATGATAAAGCATTCAAAACAGTAAACCAGTTTGAAGCAATTAAACTCCCAAAAAATAATGGTGCAGAGGCATGCTAAAGAATAGTGGAAGGCAAGTGTAGGCATGCAGAGTGTAGGCATGCAGAGTTGTGTGGTCTTCTCAAGGCCAGTCTGGCCATGCAGAGCAGGGCCGGCCCAATTAATCTTGAGACCCTGTCCTAATTTGAAAAATAGGTTTAATTTAAAAATAAAATTAAAAATTAAAAATGATGTATCTAAAATTTACAAGACTGTTTCAACCAATTTTGATGTTTTATTTAATTTTTTAAATAGGCCCCTACTAAATAAGGTAATTATTTAAAAATAAAATCATTTATTTAAATTATAGATAATATTAAAACAAAAATTTGACTCATATAAATATGATTTAAGTATCTTTTCTACTCGTATAATTTTTGTATTTATAAAAAAAATGTAAACATTCATATTTATACAACAATGTGTCAATTCATATTTATACAACAATGTAAACATTCACAAATTTAAATGTTAGAAAATATTCTTATATCATCAAAATTTAAATAAACATGAATTTCTCTGTACAAAAAATATATTAATACTTCTCTTATTTTAATAGGAGCTAGACTAGTAAAATACTGAAATGCTTACTAAATCAATAGATTCAATTTACCTTTGTACAAATAATATATAACTTAGATGAACATTATATTTTTATCATGGGCCCCCCAAATTGTGAGGCCCTGTGTTGTGGTTCTTGTTGCACAGGCACAGGGCGGGGCCTAATGCAGAGTGTAGGCATGCAGAGACATGCTAAGGAATAGTGGAAGGCAAGTGGAATGCTAAACTATTCTGAAGCAATTAAACTACCAAGAGACGTAAGTTATATCAAATATACACCTATTAATACTCATGAAAGATACAACTTATCATCACATACTTGCAACAACTAAAGTTTGTAAACCATTTCTTCCAAACTTTAAATTTTGTAAACCATTTCTTCCTAACACAATTTAGTTATGGCTCAAAGACCACAATACCTGATAAGTGCACATCTCAATGGTGAGATATTTGAATGTCCAAACACGGGTTTCAATTTTATTGATACAGAAGTGACTAGGTTTTTAATTGATAGAAGAACAAATTTTTATCATTTGAAAGCCCAGTTAGAAAAGAAATTGCAGTGCGGTCCAGTTGGGCAAATTGTATACAAAAACCCCATCTTTTTTGACGAGCATGACCAATGTAAATTTTTTCAGATGAAGATTCGGGGCGACGATGATGTGCGTAACATGTTTCAGAGTCATGAGCATTTTGGTTTCAATGGCGTTGAGTTATATATTACGTTAAAACATCAAACATTGGCGCAACAACTAGAAGTTCCGCCGACTCTATACAAGATCTATTGCCGTAACGAGGCGTGCCAGTTTAGATTAATAGCATCTTTTCAGAAGCGAAGTAATTCCTAGAAGATAGGGTCAATGGGTCCGGAGCACACTTGCATAATCACGAATCCAAGTCAGGATCATCGCAAGCTCAGCTCTCAATTGATCTGTAACAAAATTCTATCAGTCACTAGCGACAATCCTTCTGTGAAAGCGAGTACAATAATAGCTCATATCCTTCTGTGGCATAATGATATGATGCGAAGAAATAAAAAGGGTCGCCCTAACAGCACCCGTATTCACACGGAGATGGATGCAGCAGACAAAATGGTAAGGTTGTGTGGTTTGTACCGCCAGTCAGGCCACAATCGTACCAAGTGTCCAAATGTGGGCCCTAGCACAACATCATAGTTTCAACTATAAATTTGTCTATTTATAACAACAACAAATTTTATTTCATTGATGGCATACTTAACTGATTACAACGACATAACATAACATAACATTACATAACTTAATAGCTAAATATCAACAACTCATATAATCAGCTTATCTAAGAAATTACAACCATCAATTTAATTTCCTGTTCTAACATCATCATCATGAGGACGCCAACATCATTTTTCACTTTCCTCCAAGACCGGGTGACTCCGTTTGGACCAGACTTCTCAACCAGCCTCTCAATCTTCCTAATATTTTCACCTGCCAAAAATTCATCTGCTAGGCAGCAGTGAAGTTCCATATGCAAATACTCCAATGTCTGCGTGTTCCTGAGTAGCATCTTCATCGGAGGCTTGACAGCTGAGTATACAACTAGGGCATCTCTTTTCTATAGTGGAAATTCTGGTAACGGTTTCTCCGGTGCTACTGATGATGACGACGGACGACGATTTAACCACTCAGACATGGTGTTGAGAAGGGGAGAGTTTGGGATAATTGTGAGGGAAGAGAGGAAATTAGGGTTTTGGTGACAAGTGTTGTGCAATAACAAGTGAGGGTGAACCCTTATTTATAGGCACATGATACCCTATTAAATAATATTATTAATTATATTTAAAAAATAAAATTTTAATCGTTAAAAAAAAAAACCACTTACACTAAGGCGTCATCCCATATGGCACCTCCCTTGGAAATTAGGGCACCCCAGTTACACTGAGGCGCCATCCCACATGGCGTGTAGGAATTTTTTGAAATTTTTTTGCCTTAGTCGCCATCCCATATGGAGCTTCAGGTCTTTCTGTTTTCCAAAACTAGGCCACTTTGGTAAATCTTCTGAAAGCGTGTGTTTTTTTAGTTTTTTTTTTTAAAAAGTAAGTTATGTTAAAAAAAAAAATTCAAATTATTATGTTTGACAATATTTTATTATTTAATATTATAGTCTCTTATGATTCATTATTAAAAGATGAATCTTATCGATAAAGGTTATGACATATATGCGTTGGAGATTTTTTTTTTTTTGATAAGCAAGAATCAATAAAAAGATATTAAGGAAATCTCAAACCAAAGTACCGGAAATACATCCGAAAAGTCGGGATACACCCTAAAACAACCCCAACAAAACAACCCTACTACAAAAAATCAAAGGGAAATTTGGTCCAATCATAAAGGCTACAACTCCGCCTTTTACGATTACTAAAAACCAACCAATTCCAGGAAGAGGCTACTATAGCGTTAAATATGGATTCGACATTACAAACTTCGTCCTTAAGCAAGATATTATTCCTAAACCTCCAGATATTCCAACAAGAAATAAACCAAATGGAATTAATAGATTCCTCCTTACTTCTACATTTTAGCCGTTGTACCCAGGCCAAAGCGTGAGAACAACAGTCCGACTCCGTGATCCGATCTATGCCCACCCAGTCACACACCAAATTCCACACCAAAACAAATTTAGGACAATTAAATAAAAGGTGAGGGGAGTCCTCATTTGTCCTGAAGAAAAACATACAAATCTTATCGTGAGGATTGTCGATAACACCTCTCGCTACCAAATTTAGACGGGTTGGCAGCCTATCAATTACTAACCTCCAAGCAAAAACTTTGACTTTCATAGGAATATCCGTCTTCCAAATAATTTCTGTTACCTGTATAGAATTATCGTCTTCCGAAACCAAGGCTCCATAAGAGGAAATACTATCATAAAATGACTTTACAGAAAAACCATTAATTAAATCTAAACTCCAATGCCATTTATCTTTATCATTGAAAGACAATTGGACAGGCTCTAAAGCATCTAACAACTCAACCAGTTCGCTGTTCATCTGCTGAGAGCTATTAGGAAAAAAGTCAAAAATGTTCCAAACTCACCTTTCTTCGACCCACTCGCCCATGTCTGAAACACCGCAGGATTTATTACTGCAAATCTGGAACAGGTTTGGATATGTATCCTTTAAAGACCTACCAGCAAACCACAAAGAATGCCAAAACATAACCCCTTTTCCATTGCCAATAACAGCAGTGATGAAGTTATAGAAAGATGCCTGAGGTACAGAGTTAGAGACTGACAGAACATTCTTCAACCATGTAGAATCAGAATGCATATTCCCAACCACGTTAAATAACTTAACTTTATGGATCAAGTTACCATACCTGCTAGAGAGAATAGGACGCCAAATTTCATTACCTCTCTTGCTGAACTTCCACAGCCATTTAGATAGGAAAGCTTTGTTGAAGAGACCAACATGTTTGATACCAAGTCCACCGCAACTTTTCGGTTTACAAACCGACTTCCAACTAACCCAAGAAATAAAACCTCTACTCGAGTTTCCTGCCCATAAGAAACGCCTTTGAATTGCGATGATGTCCTTCACGACCTTTTTAGGAACCTTAAAGAAGGATAGATGGTGGATCGGAAGATTCGCTAGCACAGTATTAATTAGGGTGACACGCCCTCCAATCGATAAATTACGACCTATCCAATTGGATAACCTAGCCCTCATACATTCCACAACCAGCCGCCAAAAAGAGATCCTACGATGATTACCTCAAACTCCAAGGCCAAGGAATTTAAATGGCAGAGAGCGCGATTTGCAATGAAGGAAATTCTCTGCAGCAATCAAGAAATCGGGGTCTATTCCAACACCATATAGACATCTCTATGAATAATTAATCTTTAGGCCAGACGCAACTTCGAACCCACGCAAAATAGCCTTGAAAGCCCAAAAGTTCGAAACTGAACCATCACCAAACAGGTGGGTATTATCCGCAAACTGAAGGATATTTACCGAATCAGCGTTACTGAATTTAAAATCAACCAGGATATTGAGAGATGAAGCTCCGCTCACTAAGCAAGCCAATCCCTCTGAAACAATCGCAAACAAGAAAGGAGATAGAGGATCTCCTTGCTTTAATCCTCTCGTCGCCTTGAAATCTTTAGAGGGACTGCCATTAATTAAAACCGAAAGGTAACTATTGAACACTGAACCACGGATCCACTTCAACCAATAGTTACCAAATCCCATGTTAATCAACATTTATTCCAGAAAGTTCGAATCCACACAGTCATAGGCTTGGGCAAAGTCCACCTTGAATAATAAGCACTTCTTCTTTTTTTCTTCTTGCAAACTCGATGGTTTCATTAGCCACTAGAACACCGTCCAAAAGTTGGCGACTTGGAATGAAAGCCGTTTGAGTAGGAGATATCAGCTTTCCTATCACAGACTTAACCTTCTTGCAAGCATTTTAGAGATGATTTTAAGTACACAACTGATTAAGAAAATTGGTCTAAAATCTTCAAACTTTTGTGGGCTATCCACTTTAGGCACAAGGGAAAGGAAAGACGAAAGAAATGCTTTATCCAACTTTCCGGAATAGAAGAAATCAAGAACACAGTTAGCAACATCAGATCCCACTATTTCCCAACAAGATTTGAGGAATTTGAAGTTAAAGCCGTCAGTTCCTGGACACTTGTTACCATCACTATCAAATACGGCAGCCTTAACATCACCAAGCGTAAACTCAGACTCCAAGAACAACTTATCTTCTGAGCTAAGGGCAGCTAAGCTATCAAAACTGCAGTGAATATTTAATCTAATCTGAGCTTTGAATTTCTTCTCAAAGAATACCTTAGCCTCCTGCTTTATTAACACAGGATCCTCCAACAAAGTACTACCTACTTTAACAACAGAAATATTATTGGCCCTATACCTTGCTTAAAGAGAATCATGGAAATATCGCGTATTATTATCACCATCTCTCACCCAGTTGCTTCTGGATTTCTGATTAAGCATAATCTCTTTAAGCTTAAGACTTTTCCAAATATCTTCTTGGATCTCCAACCTCTCCTTCACATTACCATCAGCTTGACTATTATCATTATCATCCAAATTCAACTCTAACTCATTTAAATGAGTAATGCTATCATCAATTTTCAAATCAAGACATCCAAACACGTGAACATTCCATCACCTAAGATCGTTTTTTAGGACTTTAAATTTATTCCATAAGACATTACTGGGAGAACTAGACAAAGATACCGAATTCCAAGACTTTTTCACAATATCTAAAAAGCCTTTATGCTCCATCCAACAATTAAAGAACCGGAACGGCTTCTGGCCTCAATTTACGGACTTCGACTTCAACCAAAGCGGTCGATGATCGGATATGTCTCTATCTCCCACCCATTGGTTCTTCAATTCCAACTTATCAATAACAGCATCATTAACCAGAAATCTGTCCAATCTACTACGGCTAAACCCATTAGAATTAAACCAAGTATATTTACTTCCTACAACAAGCAGATCAATCAGGGTCAATTCCTCAATGAAAGATTTGAATTCCAGCATCTCACCATAGAGGTACTATGTAACTGAAAAAATACACATGAGAAGAAAAACATAGAGACAACAATAGAACAAAAAAATTAGGGATTTCATATAGAATTTGGGCAAAATCAACAAAGTTTAAACCCTAACTATAAATTTTAAATATAAGAGAAAACTGTCTTTTTCTACAACAAAGAACAGAGAAATTAACCTAACTGGAAATTGTAAATAAAAGAAAAACTTGTATTTTCTAAAATAATGAGAGAAATTAAACCTAAACTTACCATGGGGAAGATCCAACTTGCTTTCTCTAAAAAAATTGAGAAAAATAGGGTTAACTTCCTATCGGAAAGAAGTTGATCGATTGAAGGAGACAAAGGGAAAAGATTAACCTCAAGAAATAGTGGAGAAAGGTGGAGCTCGGTGGGAGTTGATAATCTCGTGTTGAGACGACGGGGAACATCAATCTAGTCTTATGGCGTTGACACCACCTCCTATTGTTATCACGTTTCAGGTGTTTGAGTTCACTCTGACCTTCGAATATTTGGGAAGGAAGAAAGGGTTTTGAGAAGAACAATGAAAAAATAGTTTTCTTTTTTTCTCTAAAAGAGTGATGGGTTTTTCAAAAATATCCAACAAAATAATTTTTTTTTTTGTTTTTATTACCTATAATAGCGTTCATTAATAAGCGCTAATAAAGTTATGTTTTATTTTTTATTTTATTACATGTAATAGCGTTCATTAATAAGCGCTAATAAAATTTTGTTTTATTTTTAATATTTTTTTGAGTTATTAGTCTTTAATAGCGATATTTGAAAAACGCTAACATAGAGGTGACTTATAATAGCGCCGGACAGTTAAGTGCTATTAAAAGTCTTTGTATGCATTTTTTAATAGCATTTTATCTAAAAGCGCTATTAAATTTGTGCTATTGTATATCAAATTTGTAAAGGTTTGAGTGAATAGAATCGTGTTTTGGTTTTTGTGATGCAGAGCTAGCTGAATCGTGTTTTGGTTTTCCCAAAAAGGGTTCATGAATAGTGAAAAATTTGTGCGCCAAAACTAAATCTAAGATCCGCCAAAATATTGCTTTTCTTTTAATTTTATTTTATGTATTATTTATATTATTTATTATTTACTATATATTCTATAATAAATAGCGTTTTAACATGAATGCTATCATAGAGTGGTAAATTAATAGCGTTTCTAATAAAGTGGTATCTTAATGGAGTATAGAACAGTAAATTAATAGCGTTTTCAAAAAAGTGCTATCTTAATTGAACATATTAATAGCGTTTTTAAAAAAACGCTATCTTAATTGAGAATATTAATAGCGTTTTTAAAAAAGCGCTATTTTAGTGAAATTTATTAATAGCGTTTTTTAACAAAGGGCTATCAAAATTACATTGTCTGCATCCTATAATAGCGCCCGACTATAAAGTGCTATTATAGATGTCTGTGTTCTCTTTTTAATAGCACTTTCTTTAAAAGCGCTATTAAATTAGGCGATACAAAAGATCAATTTTGGCGTAGTGATTGTTCCCCAGCAGCGCTGATCCACCATCTTGATCACACAATTCTTCAAACACATTCTTGTTTGGAGTCATATGCCAAGTACATCCAGAATCCATAATCCACTCTTCGCAAGAGTTGCGGCTCGACACCACAAGGACATCAGATGATTCATAACCATCTTGCAAAATAGCTGCATTCCCATTGTCCTTACCTCCATGATTATTCAGGCGCTCAGGGCACACCTTTCTTGTATGACCCTCCTTCTTACAGTGATAACATTTGATACCAGACATATCACCACCATAAGACTTTTGCTGAACCTTTCCTTTCTTCTTGTCAAACCTACCATCTTTCTTCGACGATCTTCCTTTTACGGACAACCCTTCGCCAACAGATGAAGGTTTATGCTCCTTTCTTTCGTTCAAGTCCTTTGAATACAAGGCTGCTTAAACTTCTTCAAAGGTCAGGGACTCTCTTCCATACAAGAGTGTTTCTTTGAAGTGAGCATGCGATCTTGGCAAAGCACACAACAACAACAATGCTTGATCTTCATCATCTATCTTCACATCAATGATTTCAAGATCAAGAATCAACTTGTTGAAAGAATCCAACTGCTCAGCCAAAGCTTTGTCTTCATTCATCTTGAACGAATACAAGGCTGGCTTCAGGTAAAGATGATTCACCAACGACTTGGTCATGTACAAGCTTTCAAGCTTCACTCATAATCCCAACGCCGTCGTCTCCTTTGAAACCTGCCGGAGAACCTTATCACCAAGGCTCAACAATATTGTGTTGTGTGCTTTCTCGATCATTGCGGTCTTTTCTCTTTCCGTCAACGCAGCATCCATGGCTGCCATTCCCTTCAACGCTTCCAAACATCTCTGCTGCACCAGTAGGGCTTTCATCTTCAAGCGCCACAGACCGAAATCGTTCACTCCGGTGAGCTTTTCAATCTCATACTTTGTTGAAGACATCTTCTCCACGCTCACCGCACCAATTTGTTGTGGAAAAACGATGTCTTTAAGCAAAGTATAAATGGTTTCTTGCTGATCAAGAACCAAAAACAAGGGTTAGGGTTTAATGGGAAAAGAAACCAAGAAGAAGAAGAAGAGAACAACAAGGATTGGGCAAATATAATTCTGTTTACTATTCACTTTCACATTAATGTTTACAAATGCTTACAAGTGAATATCACAATTTGCCACACTCCATAAATGAGTGTGCTAGTCTATTTATAGACTAACTAGGTAACTTGTAGCCCAAGAAACCTAAACTATTGGATCCTTAACACAAGGCCCAATTCGAAAGAATATAAACATTTCTACAGAATACATATAAGAACAGACTTCGACTACTATATGTAACTAACAGGCACCACCATGTGAACACGCTTCGATAGCATCCTTGCCTCCTGTCGAAATACATGAAAGCTCTCGAGTCTCGTCATGATGGTAGCACTACTACAAAACGCGCATACAACAACGTCAGGTTTACAACGGCTAGCCTATACACCGTTGTAATAGATATGCTCATTTTTTTAGTCTCATTAGAAGAATTTTAATGACAGTTAATATTCCAACCGTCGTGAAATGCGAGGCCTTTCACCACAGGTATTTAAAAAACCGTCATTATAGGTAGCGTCTGGTCATGGGTTAAATTCCCAGCACCAACATTTATGGTTTTTTTACATATTTATTCAAAATGTCCACAACCTTTCACCACTGGTATTTGCAAAACTGTCATTATAGCATAAAGTTTAGTTTTAGGTCTTGTTCTTCAAAAAATAGATTTTAGGGAAAATCGTATCCTTTTTGAGATCTCTTTCATGCATTTGAAGCAGAAAAATCATGCGGTCATTAGTCCTATATTCTTGAAGAGTTACGAGATTTCACCCTCAAAATCCCAAATTCATCTTTTTTCTATTTTTAATGATTTTTTACTGTTTTCATATTCTAAAAAAATTCCAAATAAATTCTCAAAATTCTTATTTTACCTAATTAGATTAAATTTTGAGGTTTTAAATTTTTCTGAATTTATTTTTATCATGTTACTTCATTCCTATTTTTTCAAAATGTTGTCAGACCTTTCACCACGGGTATTTAAACCAAACGTCATTATAGGTAGCATTTTTTTAACTTATTTTTTCAAAATGCTGACAAACCTTTTACCACGGGTAATTTAAACTAACCGTCATTATAGGTAGCGTCTTGTCATAGGTTCATGTTCCAGCACCAACATTTTTGATTTTTTACTTATTTTTTCAAGTCTCATTACCAACATTTTAGGTGGCGCACATATTGAGTTTAGTCACTATCCTTAAACAAATCTTGGACGTCCATTTTGTGATTATGAACGGCCAAGACACTACTATTAGTGATCCGCGTGAAACCTAAAACTTAGACGAAACATGGACTACATCTTCTTCCTCCAAACATCATCTTTCATCTACGGTACTATATTTCTCCACTAAACCAAATTTCAGAACAAATTTCAGAACTCGAGTTAGCAATGTTAGTTGTTGGTGTTCTTTTTAAATTATTATCGTTCTTGTTGTTGTTTTTTATTATTGTTGTTTTTTTTTTATTAATGTTGTTCTTGTTGTTATTATTGTTATTGTTGTTGTTGTTGTTGTTCTTGTTGTTGTTGTTGTTCTTCTTCTTCTTCTTCTTCTTCTTCTTCTTCTTCTTCTTGTTGTTATTGTTGTTGTTGTTGTTATTATTCTTATTGTTTTGTTATGTTCATGTTGTTCTTGCTATTGTTCTTGTTCTAATGCTGCATTTTTTTTTATTTTATTAAAAGACATACAACAACGGGTATTTAAAATAACCGTCATTATAGGTAGTATACAACAACGTTCTTTAAAATAACCGTCATTATAGGTAGTTCTAATGCTGCATTTTTTTTATTTTATTAAAACACATACAACAACGGGTATTTAAGATAACCGTCATTATAGGTAGCGTGCTTTCCAGTTTATTACAACGTTTACAGGGTCGTGATTGTAAGTATCATATATACAACGAAACTCTACATAACAACGCTCGCGCCCGCGTCATTATATATCTTTCCCATCCGTTGTTAATTGAGTTTTTCGTAGTAGTGTAGAGGTACTCAAGGTTTAAATGTTAAGACTTTTGGTTGTGATGTAGTTCTTCAAGCACATTTATATATATTGAATAACATGGATGACGTTCAACCTTACTTGACCTTTCACAAAAGTCTAAAAAAGGAAAAATTCTTCCGGACGAATGAAAGATGGTAGTTGACAGAGCTTAATAAAACTTTCATAACTTTGTTTAATCAAAGTGTTCCTAAATAGAGTAGTGCATCAGAGACAATTAAATAATTGTCATGTATGCTTAAGTTTAATATAATCACTTGAAGTGCAAACGACTTTACTAAATTATATATATATATATATATATATATATATATATATATATATATATATATATATATATACAACAAGGCATAGATTGTATTCTTCTTCTGAAATAGTAATGACAAGGCAGTATCGTTTTAAACATGATATTGGTGGTAGCCTTTGTTTCAGGGAACAGTCCATTTAAAAAAAAAAATACTTGGCGGGAGCAACATTTATCCTTAAATTTATTATACTCTAGTACCGAAATGACCAAATAAGGAAATAGATAGAGTAACTAGTTTTATATTTTAACTGTTTAGAAAATTAAAATGGTCATTTTTTAATGAAATTTCTTGATTTTTCTTGACTAATCAAAAAATAAAATTAACAAGCTAATTTTTAAAATTTTCAAAATAAAATTAGAATGGTAATATTTTAATTCTTTTTGGTAATTCGTTTAATATTGATATTAGTCTACTTATATACTTTTTTATGGCCAACATTACTTAATTAGTTATGCTCAGAAAGGACATACATTTTTAATAGTAATTGTTTTATTTGAGAATATATTAGTTTATTATTCATTAATTGAATATCCATTACTTTAATAACTTCATTGAATAAAAAAATTATTTGATAGAAATCTTAACAAATAATATTAAAAATAATTCCTTTTGACCGAAAATATAATTATATGGTATCTGTTTTGAATGCATTGAATTGAACATAATTACTATAAATTAAAAACTAGGGTATACTATTTATTAAAAAGTTTCGGATGGTGGATAAACAGCAATAAATGTAAGTTAATCCATTTACTTCATCCCCTTGATATATATACATACAAAATGACAAACGACACCATTACAAGAATTTAGTCTTCAATCAATAATCACATAAAGTGAGTGGAACTACTTTTGTATAGTGTTTGAATATAAAAAATATATCTCTTCCTTTTTCTTTATTCATTATCAATTTTTCAAATCATGCAAAATTTTCTTTTCTTTCTATCTTCTAATTTTGTGACATTTTTTTCTTATCCTATCACCCTCAAATCGATAGGTAATTTGTCTTATAATTCCCCTTCATTTTTCAAAACTTTCAAAAAAAATTTACATATTTAATTAATTGTTCATACAAATTATTTATGTGTATTAGTGTTGGAAAAATCCCAAAACTCATATTAGTTATAGAATGAGTCTTAAAAGAGATTATATAGATTGATACTATTTATCTTACAAGTCGATCTCGTAAGAATGATTTATGTGAAACTATAATACATAACTTTTTATTTTTTACATTTTTATGGGTTTTTTAAATACTTCATATAATCCTTATAATACTTTTTTTTAAACCTTATAATACTTGTTCTTTGTGGCCTACTGATTTTTGTATATTATATCATTATCTTTTCCATTTGAAAAACCAGTTAACTATTTCAATGATAGACTTTGAAATTGAGCGTTTGAATGATTTTTTGAAATTAACAAATATTTAAAAATTATGTTGATAAAATTTTAATATTTTTATGATTATCTTTTCTCAGGTGTTCTAGAGATAGTTGCTGCTAAGTTTTCGACGACAAGGTAAGAATATTGTGTGGATTTAATCACAAATTATTTTATCAAATATATATATTCATGTGATAAGTGTGTGTATATATATATATATATATATATATATATATATATATATATATATATTAGATTTTATTTAAAATTTAAATAAAAAAATTTACATGTAAAAAGTAACTTGTTTCAATTCAATATTAAAGGTAAAATGAATTTATAATGATATAGGATGTATGCAGATATAACAAAGAGATAGGCTCTGGTTTTCTTGAACATAATTTGAAGATAATCTTCACTATCCTTTTTATAACTTTTTATTTCTTTGTTTTTATTTAATTTATTTTGAAAATAATACTTGAAATACATGCATCAACTATAAAATATTTAGAGGTATATTAAAGATTCATTTATTTACACATAGGAATGACTTCTTCATGAAGTGCATTAGATAGTATAACATATTATATTGTTGTAGTTAAATTATTTCAATCAAGTTGCATAAATTAATGGGTCAAAAACTCTTTACCTAGTTTATATATTTTAAATAAATTACATTTACTAAAATATATCTAATTATTTTTTCTAATAGCATTTTGTTTTTAATAACTCAAAAAATTATTGTTAATTATTGCAATGGTGGAAAACAATTTAAGTAATTTTCCATTAGTATTTATTAAAAATTATAGTTTATATATAGTCAAATGCTTATGTTTTTGTTTTTTGGTTTTTAATATTGTTGTTGATGTCTAATACTAATATTATGTATATTATAATTTGAATCAGAAGATGGATCAACTAAAAAATTCATGGAATCTAGAACCGTGCAAAAGTTTTGGCATAGATAAAAAATTCCATGAATTTGAACTGGATGATGAGTTAGATTGTGATTATTCGAATATTATGAGGCCCTTATCACCTGAAACGGATGTGCTTGATCCATTATTAATCATTGGTAAATTTGTTCATGTGATGCTTAAACCGATTGATCCATTAAATAGGATGCAAATTGATCGCACAAACTCTCTTAATAAAGTAAACTGCAGAGTTAAAGATTGTTATATTTCAACTCAAAAATGTAACAGAATCGACGTTGACCCTTTTTTACCTGAGAAATTTCCATCTCCAGCTATCAGTTTAACTGCGCCCTCTAATGTTGTAAATACAAAAAGGTTCTCTGCTGAAATTTCAAGTCCTACAGAATATACAAGAGTCTTTCAACCAGGTGTGTGTTCATCATTGCTTGATTGAAATATTAAATTTAAAGTCTCTGAATATTGTGCAACATCTAACTAAAGATTTGTAGGTTTATCGTCATTTAATCAAAACACAAACCAACATGTGTTGTCTTGCAATACCAAAAATTCTATATCACGTCCTTCTAAAATTGCCAGGCATATGCAGGTAAAACAGTTTAAAATTTAATTAATTTAATATATTTTTGTTTTAAAGTACATATGATAATTGTAATGGAAGAAATTAAATAAATTTATATTTGAATGATATGTTATGTATGTACTAATATATAGGATGTTTGCAGGATTATAATTGATATGGAGATGAATTGGCCATTCAAAGTACAAAATGCTTTAAGGAATTTATGTTCTTAGTATAATGTGCAATTGGTAAACTCGGTGAAGGGGGAGAATATTTATATTTAAGAAGGGTTTTAAGCTTTGGCCAACATGTTAATTTGATGAATTTTGGGTTTTGTTTCTTAATAGTTAAATTTGAATAAATTTATTTTAGTTTATTTTATTTGATGGATTTAATTGCATTATGTTTAACAAATTTTTATGCCTCAATGTTGTAGTCATTATTGAATGACGAATACTTTCGTTAAATGTTATTTTTATACACACTAATCTCTATAGAGTTGTGAAACATTCTGATGAAGTAGAGTTCTAATATAATTAATTTTTTTAAATAAATAAATTAGTTTAAAGATAAATTACTAGTTTATTATAATTAGAATATTTAAAAAATTAAATTATAATAAAAATGAAAAAAATATAAATTAATTTAAAATTTTAAAAATTATATATAATTTTAAAAAAAATTAAAAATCATATATAATTTTCTTTCATTGGTTAATAATTTTCTTCCATTGGTTAATTTTTGTTTTAGTGTGTGTGTGTGTGTGCGCGCGTGCGTGCGTGCGTGCGTGTGTGCGTGTGTGTGCCTGCATGCGTGTGTGTGTGTGTATATGTGTGTGTGTGTGTGTTTTATATCAAACGTGGTTTTGTATGATTTCATTGGTTGGTACAACCGTACAAGTAACATGGGTTTCAAGGAATAATACATGTGTAAAAATGGATGACATTGCGTGAGAGAGGGAAGTGGAAAAAGAAGACTAATCTTAGGTCGACATTGTTTTTCAATAAGATTTATAATATTTCAAAATTGTTAAACATGAATCAGTTTAAAGATGAATCTTATGTATTTTTTATATTTAACTAAGTATGAGTCGATCTTCTTGTTCCATTCCTTAGGTGTTTGCTTGAGACCATAGAGCGCTTTGGGCAATTTGTATACTTTACTTGCTTCCTCTAGAACCACAAAAGCAACAGGTTGTGTGACGTATACCTCGTCATCTATAGGTCAATTCAAAAATGCCGATCTCACATCTAAGTAAAATGTTGACCAACCTTGATTGCATGGCAGAGCCACCACTAGTCGAATAATTTCCAATCTTGCGACAGGTACAAATACTTCTGAGTAGTCGAGTCTTGCTCTCTGGAGAAATCCTTGAGCTACCAATCTCGTCTTATGCCTTCCTATCGACCCATCAATATTGTGCTTTAACTTGAACACCCACTTTACTTCAAAAGCTTTTGTATGAGCTAGAAATTCAACCAACTCCCATGTGTTGCTTCTTTCAATTGCTTGTAACTCTTCGACCATAACAGACTTCCATTGTTTATCTTTGAAGGCTTCGCTATAGTTGATTGGTTCACCACCTGCAAGTAATGCAAAATGAACTAGTTCCCCATCTATTGCGACTTCATCATCACCAACCACTTCATAGTCTTGAAGTCTTGCTGGACAAGCTCTAATTCGTTGAGGTCTCTGACTTGTGTCAGACATATCCTCTTCGACTTCGACTGTGTCGAGAGTGTCAGCAAAAGCTTCGACTTCTTCTTGGACTAGAGTATCAACAATGTCTTCGACTTCGACATCATAACTTGCTTCATCAAAATCATATCTCATCAGTGGCTTGTCGATTGCATTACTAGAATTCCAATCCCAGGCAGAATTTTCATCCATCACAATGTCTCGACTCATCACAATCTTCTGATTAATTGGATTGAACAACCTGTATGCTCCAGTCTTATGATATCCTACTAGAATCATAGGTTCACTCTTATCATCAAGCTTCCTTCTCCTAGCATCAAGAATATACTTGTAGCAAATAGAGCCAAACACCTTCAGATGACTCACTGATGGTCATTTGCCACTCCACACTTCTTCAGAAACCTTGTTCTTCAGCTTCTTGATAGGGCACCTATTCAGAATATAAACAGCAGCTGATACAGCTTCACCCCATATGGATTTTGGCAAATTCTTCTGCTTCAGTATGCATCTGGTCATGTCCAATATGGTTCTGCTTCTTCATTCTGCTATTCCATTACGTTGAGGAGTATAAGGAGCAGGTATCTCATGATCAATACCATGTTCTACAAAATAAGCTTCAAATATCTTAGATGTGTATTCACCACCTCCATCTGTTCGCAGAACTTTAATTTTCTTTTCACCTTGGTTTTCGACAAGTATCTTGAATCTCTTAAAGATTTCAAATACTTCGTCAATTTGTTTGATCACATAAATCCAGAGTTTTCGACTGTACTTATCGACAAATGAGACGAAATACATGTTTCCACCAATGGTATGCTCTTCATTTGCCTACATGAATGTTAAGCCTAAATCCATTTCTGGCATCTAGATCCACCAGATATTACTATAGCATCAATATCACACAAATGAGTAATTCATATACAAAGCCAATGATCAAAATAAGTACACACGTTTAACCCTTTTTTATATGCATTCAACTAATTTGGCAAATGAATGTGAACATTGTTCTTCATCGCTATTCTCACGCACCCTCACGATAACGTTTATCAAGCACTATCGCGGTCTCTTATTGCATTAATTACTAGAAACTATTCAAATTAACAATCAACACAATGCTAAAAAGCTGAGATGCAAATGAATATCAAGTCACAAACCCATGTCAAAAGCTTGCTCAATGATAGAGGAAAATCTAAGACCACGGATTTGAAATAGGTTTTGTCAAGACCAACAAATAAGCAATCAAAGACAACCAATAATAGAGAATCAAAACTAGTTCACAAACATAGATTAAAAGAAATACATAAGGTATCAAGAGATTACATCCAAACCCAACAAGAGATTGAAGATCCTACCTTGTCTCCCTTGAAAATGAAGAGATGTAAAGTTTCTCTGCTGAAAAATATCTATCTATTACAAGTTATATTCATTATATTCTAAAAATGCTGAAAAGTTACTTATATAGTACAATCAGGATTTTCCCAGTTCGCAAAGCGAACGTTTTATTCGCACAGCGAAAGTCAAAAATAGGCACCTGAAGTGCCTCTAAAAGTTAAACCGCCACAGAATTTATTCATGAGTTTGCAATGCGAATGATCATTTGCAAAGCGAACACTCGCTTTCAAGTTCGCAAAGCGAACTTTATTGCCTTTTTCCTCTGCTATATTTTTGGGAACATTCCTTGGGACTTCGCCAGCCTTCGCAAAACGAACCTTCGCTACCTAGTTCGCAAAGCAAACTTCTTGAAGTTTTCCCCTTATCTTTGACAGCTTGTATTATTTCTTGTGTCTTACAACTTTGATCAATTAGTGCCTTTTTCTGCACAATAACACACATATTACAAGCACCAAAGATATATTCTCAGTGTTAGAAGAACAACAACAATCATGCGTAAAACTAATGAAAACATGAGAATTGAGTGGAAAAAGTGCAAAGAAAGATAGTTTATTTTTAGGTAAAATCTGCACCTAACAGTGACCCCACTTTTCACAGTTACCGCACTGCACATCTTTTTTCTCTACTTAGTCTTTCTGATAGGAATTTCCTTCTCCTCTTCAAGGATTCAGATGTTCTATCATCGATCTTATTCTTGTGAGGATTCGACCAAGACTTCTTGCCATGAGTCTTGTCGATTTTGCCTTTGAACTTGTTGGAACCACCATTCTTCTTCCACTATTTAGCCTGTAGGAATTTTATCGAGTCTTGAACTCCTTTCCTTTCGACAATCCTAATGTCATGAATTTCCAACGAACCAACCAAATCTTCCAGTTTTAGGGTTTCAAGATTGTTGGATTCTTGAATAGTTACGATAACGTGATCAAAGTGAGAGTTCAACGTATGCATTACCTTCTCAACTATCATCTTATTAGTTAGAGTTTCACCACAACCTTTCATGAGATGGACGAGTTTTCTGCACCTTCGACTCATAGCCTGCAATCTTTTCATCTTCTCCCATTGACAACAATTCATATTGTCGTCGCAAAGTTTGCAACTTGACAACCTTAACTTTCTCGCCTCTTTCATAGTACTTGACAAGAATATCCCACGCCTCCTTCGCCGACTCCGCATGAGCGATTTTATCAAAATTAGCCGCATCAACCGTCGATTGGATGTAGAACACCGCCTTGCAATCCTTCTTCTTGGCCTCCTTGTGAGCGGTTCTCTGTGCGTCTGTTGCATCTTCACCAAGCACAAGAATGCTATTAGTAACCACTTCTAGGGTTTCATGAAAGTCAAATAATGATCGCATTTGTTTTCTCCATTGGAGCCAATTCTTGCCGTCAAGAGTTGGAAGGGAGTTTTATAAATTTTTGTTACCATTCATCTTTGCAGCGATTGATCAACAATAACCCACAATCCTGAAAACACGATCTCTGACGTGTGATTCTTGAAAACACGATCACGAGCTCTAGATACCAATTTTTTGTGCATGAGACACTTTTAGTGAGGAGAGAAAGAGAGAGAATAAAGAAACATGGATTGATATTATTGAATAAATAAAACTGAATTACAAAGTGTCTATTTATACACTTAAGTGACTTGACTAAAATTAAAAACTAAATAACAAACCTTATACCCTAATTCACTTTGGACTTTAATCACATCAGACAACTTGAATTATATCTAATATCTCAACATAGCCAACATAACTTAATTAATTACGCTGAGAAAGGACATACATTTCAAGTATTATTTTAATTATTTGAAAATATATTAGTTTATTAATCATGTCAAATTGGATGTACATTACTTTAATAATTTCATTATAGTAAAACAATCTAAGTATTATTTATAATAAATTTGTTTTTTGAAGAATAAAAAATAAATGTTAATAAATGGAGGCAGACAAGATAACTAATCTTACATTATTATTTATTCTTCATAGATAGTCCGTAAATTATTTACTTTTTATTTTTAATTTTTTATTTAGTTATTGAATCAAAACATGGATCATCAGAAAAACGCATAGAATCAAGAATAGTGTAGCAATTTTGATATAAATGGAATTTATCAAAAATTTGAAGGGGATGATGAGTTATATTCAGATGATTAAGATATTATGCGGTCATTTTCACCTGAAACGAAACACATGTTGCGGATCCATTCGTAGTCATTGGAAAATTTGATCTAATGGTTCTTAAACTATTTGATCACACAAAATATATTAATGAAGAAAAATATAGAGGTAAAAATAATGGAATCTGCATAAATCCTTTTTGTACCTAAGAAATTTTCATCTCCCGCAATCAGTATAACTCCACCTTACGAGAAAAAACAAAAAGATTATTTACTGAAATTTCAAATCCTAAAGATTATGCAAGAGTCTCTCAACCGTGTGTTCACCATCTATTGATTAAAACCATAAATTTCAAATTTATTGATATTGATATGATGAGTTAGATTGTGATTGTTCGAATATTATGAGACCCTTATCACCTGAAACTGATGTGCCCGATTCATTATTAATCATTAGTAAATTTGTTCCAGTGATGTTTAAACCGATTGATCCATTAAATAGGATGCAAATTGATCAAACAAAATCTCTTAATAAAGCAAACTGCAGAGTTAAAAATTGTTATATTTCAAATCCAAAATGTAACGGAAACGACGTTGACCCTTTTTTACATGAGAAATTTCCATCTCCGGCTATCAGTCTAACTCTGCCCTGTAATGTTGTAAATTAAAAAAAAGTTCTCTACTAAACTTTCAAGTCCTACACATTTTACAAGTGTCTATCAACCAGGTGCGTGTTCTTCATCGCTTGATTGAAATATTAAAATTAAATTCTATGAATATTGTTGTAAAATACTATCCTTAAATTTAAATTCTATAAAATTAAATTCATTGAATGAGAAATACTATCCTTAAGTGTTAATTTTATACACACTTAATCTCTATAGAGTTGTGAAACTTTCTGATGAAGTAGAGTTCTAAAACTTTATTTGTTTCATAGATTTTATTGTTTCTCCTAAATTCATAAAGGATGAAACAACATGGTTAAAGAATTTTGACATAAATAAAACGCATCTTAAATTTAAAATGGAAGGTGATTTACTTTTAAAAATGTGATATTGAAATACAATTTTCAACAATAATTTATGAGTCAAGTCACTAGTAAAATTTGAGCTCGTCAATTATTATATTACAACATTTAGGCTTGTTTGGGGCATAAAATAAGTCATTGAATATAATACAATTGAGTGTTAGATAACAAAAAACTATATAATACTTTAATTCTGACATTCACTACAAGAAAATGGAGGATTAGCTACCATAATTTTACTATAAAATAATTTTGTAGCTAATTCCTATTTAAAAAACAATCATATAATTGAATTACAAATAATTATTACTTATACTATTTAACTATTTTTTATTTAACATGTACCAAATACTAAGCATATTATTTTTCTCAGAATAAAATAACTTATATATCTTTTATTGAAAAAATTATGTATATCAATTATATATATATATATATATATATATATATATATATATATATATATATATATATATATATATATATATATATATATATATAAAATTTAAATTTAATAATTTAATGTAAAACTATATTCTTTATGTACTGCTTTGGTCATCACTCTCTCAAATATTCATCCCGGCAACAAAGGTGTTTCTTCTCAAATGATAGGTTCTCCATCTCCGACCCGCCACCGTCTTCGATCGCCACCATCTTCCTCCAACTCCGATCGACCTCGTTGTCTTCCGACTTCGATCGTCTTGGTTCCTCCATTTACGATCGATATTGTCTTCCTCATTCTCCAATTGAAATCGTCAGTCCCCTCAATCTCCAATCGATCTCTTATCTCAAGTCCAAACTTCAAACCCTAGAACATAGTTTCCTGTTTAATTCAACCTCTTCTGCATTTCAGGTACCAACAATCATCCTTAATTTTGTTTTTATCACTTTCAATTAGCGTTATTAGGTGTTTAATTTTGTGTAATTTGAGTTTTTGCATTATAAAGGTGCAGCATTTGAAGATGGATATTACATATTTCTTTTTCTTCTTCTTTCAATTTTGAAAATATGAATATTACATTGTCACGTGTTAATTTTTTTTATGTTCATTTGTGCCAAAAAATTTCATCATACACTATGTATTTGACCTAAACGATTTTTAATATGATCCCGATCTATTTGCGGACTTGAAAGTAATAATTTTAATGTTGAAGTTATTGTTTGCTTTAGGTTTAAGTTGAATTTTCTAGTTACTTTACAATGTGATATGCAAAAAATTTATAGACGAAACTGATCCTAGCCGTTGGAATAGTGTTTCTGACTCAACTCATTTTTGAACTCTTGTAGTATCATGGTGGAACAACCTCAGCCTTTACAACAACATTTTAATACGACGAAGCTCCTCTTGATTCCTATGGTCTGCAAAGAGAACCAAAGTGGAGTCACCTAAGGGATGTTCACAAGGCTGTGAGCCTATGTAAGAAGGCTCTACTCAATGGTGAACATATCACACAAAAAATTAGCCAGTATCATAAGGTAAGTGTCAAATATAGCATATCGGAGAACAATGTTATCGATTAGTTGAAATTCTGCTATGATGTAGTACTATCTAATAGTGCTGCTATTATGCAGCATTGTATTAGACAGAAGAAATGTATGTCACAGACATTTTAAGCGAAGCTGAAATTTACAAACTATGCAGATTATAGTCTATGAAAAGAAAGAAAGTGATTTATGTGTTGCTTTCATCACTAACAACCACACCTAAAATCCAAAAGTATTAGAATTTAGAGGTTCGAGCTATTATCTACCTCCGCGTTCCATCATCATTCTTCCTGATTGTAAAACTGTGGTCTTCAAGACTCAAAATGTAAAATGGCTATCCTTTAAGTTACTTTGTTATCTTTGAGTAATCTTCGGCCTTCGCTTATTGTAGCTGACTACTTTTAATAATCAGATTGCTTCGCAACACGACTCAAGAAACTTCGAGAGATCAAAAGTTGCAAACAATCACAAGTGGGAAGTGTATATTGAGCCTATTCCAACCAGCAAGGAATTGCCAGCAAAACAAAAAATTCCTGCTAAGCTTTACAGCTTGCTTAAGGACACCACTGATTATGGATGGTACATCACTAGGTGAGTGAGTTCATATCTATTCCACATTGCCAAGCATTGAGTATTTTGAAAACAATTGCAGTCGCAATCGCTAACGCTTCTTCTAAGCAAGCAAATGATATCTGAGACATCATGAAACTGAAATTTATTTACTGCTGTGTGGAGTTGGGTCCAGAAGACTTACCAAAGAAGAATGAGATATCACCGGTTATTCGTATTTTGAATCTTGGTCATTCATTACTTGCTTTTGTAAATGGACAATATGTTGGTAAGCACGCAACACAGAAATTTGAATTCTAAAAGAAAATGGCTCACTCCAATGTAAATATGATAACTTTTTTATGGTTTTAAGGATCTAATCATGGTAGCCATGAAGAGAAAGGCTTTGAATTCCAGAAACGAGTAAGCTTCAAAGTTGGAGTTAACCCCATATCTATCTTGGCTTCTTTAGTAGGACTTCCTGTAAGCTTAAAAGCTTAAGAGTCTTCGTGGAAGGTTGGTATTTTTTTTATAAGAGAAACGGATGAAAGAGTTTATTGATAAATTTGAATCTTGTTAATTTCATTGTGCAAGGTTGCATTACTCCAATGAATCCAACCAACGCTACACAACGCTCTTCTCCTCCTTCCAATTCATCTACTAGTGATAATTTAGGGATTTCTTAACGCGTTTTCTCTGCCGCCGGTGCCGCTGTTCTATCCGCCATTATTGTCAACCCCCTTGATGTTGCCAAGGTCCGCTCTTTCTTATTGACATTTACGCAATCATCCATAGTTTATATAATGATTTTAGTTTATTTTATTCTGGCGTGTTTTGATTTGTTTTCTGGATTTTAATCAGACAAGGTTGCAAGCACAAGCTGCAGGAGTTGCTTATCCTCATCCACTCAGTAATTTGATCAGCAGCATGTCTTGTTTTGCCCCAAATATGGTATGTTTGGTGTGGACCATATTTTTGTCTTGCATGGCCAAATGACACTGTGTGTCGTTTTGAAGCTAACCTAGTTGTATATTAACATGAGGAAAGAAAATCCTATACTTTTGGAAGGGTAATTGTGCAAATAATTTGACCTTTCTGATACTGTTTTTCAGATGTTTGCTGATTTAAGATGTTCTCCATCGTGTACCCGGGCTGGATTCCATGGGATTGTATCACTCTGTCCTCCCAATTTTTTTTGGTACAAAGGAACACTTGATGTCATGTATGAAATTACACAACAGGTAGGTAGTATAATGCTATAGAATAATGGCATTGGATGGATTAAAACAATCATTTACTTGTCTTGCATAATATACGTTGAATACACGCATATTGTTTATCAATGCCAGAGTGGTGTTTATTTCAGAAGGATTTACTAGGCTAGTGAGAGGCACGAACGCAGGCCTCGTACTTGCAGTACCGACTGTAGGTTCACAATCCATTTAACTGTGTTTTAGTTTTTACTGTTCTAAGTACTAGACATTGCATAATGAGAGCGAGCGAATTGGATAACGTATTTTTTTATTTGCTTAAATCAGGTTGGAATTTACCTTCCTTGCTATGACATATTTCGCAACTGGTTTGAGGAATACACAGCAAAAAATGCTCCAATCGCAACTCTGTATGTACCTTTAGTGGCTGGTTCGTTGGCACGCTCACTGGCTTGTGCAACTTGTTGTCCTATTGAACTTGCCAAAACTCGCATGCAGGTATTTAAAGTGAAGACTTTAACTGGAAAGGAAATTGAAATTGATATTGAGCCAACTGATACAATTTACCGTATCAAGGAACGTGTAGATGAAAAAGAGGGAATTCCACCTGTGCAGCAGAGGTTCTCTCTCTCATTTTATTTGGGCTTAACTAATTCTTTGCCAAATATATAACTCTTAAAACTTAAACACGTCACTTGCAAAACTCGTGTTTCTGATAATTTATGATTATATATTTGAATATTCTGTCAGTATTATTTTGGAAAATAAGTATAGAGAAAATCCAAGCATTTATGTCATTGGTTCAGTTTTCTCCATTCACTTTTAAAAGCTTATTCATGTAAGGCTTTGCTTGAGGATCACGTGGTCTGGTTAACTTGGTTTACCCGTAATCTTGTAGTTGTAAAATGTTACATATACGCGGGTAGTTGATTTTGTATACTTTCAGGAACCTCTTAAAGGTTTGCCACAGTTACTAGACTATGTTTCATGTATGGCTCACTTAGCTGTTTTTGGAATTCTTGGGGTAATAATATGATAACCTTTTCACTTACTTTGAATTGTTAAATATATTCATATTGATGATGGTAGTTATGCTAATTCAGAAATTGTCATAATTAATAACTATGCAGGTCCTTACAAGATATTTACTGCAAAAGTTATTTGGCCCCGGGGTTGCTAACGTGACAAGTAACCATACTATACTTTACCTTGACCTTCCTTCTAATATGGTATGCCCCATTTTCCATCTTTATTATATTCTGTATCTTGTTTACTTATTGTGGTTTTTGTGACAAAGGTCTATACTCTACAAATTATTTGGCCAGGAGCATAGATATTAAACAGTACAGTAGCAACAGTCTTGAGAGAAAACTATACATTAATTCACCATATCTATTCCTTTTCGAACAATATAGAATAAGATTAACACTTTCAAGAGGTTGATCCAAATAGGTATTTTCAGAATTTTGAATTTGAACTAATTAGTTATTCCCTTTCTCATGGGCTATGACAGAAACAAATTAGCTTCTTTATTGGTTTTGCACATCTTAAAATCCCTGATCTACAGGTAATGAGAGAGCTAGTGAAATGGTTGTGCAACACAATTGCAATCTGATTTACTTGTAACTCAAAGTTTAAGCCAAGTTTCTAGTGCTGTCTATAGGAATATTAATTCTTTCCAATCTGAGCAAGTTTAGAGTTTATAGGTTTGATCCATACAAAGTTGTCTGCTTTTTTCGGATTGATCATATACAAGAATATATGATTTTACCTTGAATCCAACCATATCTAAGTTGTGATCATTAGTTGCAACCTTAGAGTTTTTTACTACTACATCTGTTGTATGCTTCTCATATTCTATTTGTACATTAATGTCAAGGTAATCTTGCAATTGTAAGATTGATAATCTACATCTGTTGTGGAATTGATGTTTAAAGTATATCAGCATCTACGTCGGTATATATTAACATGGTGAAGCCTATACACTGCTGATTTGAAGTTCTATTTACTTTTACAATTCCATTGTTTCTAACTTCTTGGTGTTTCTACATGTTAGGTTATGTGGTGATTTAGACAAATGGTTATGTTCAAGAACTCGTGATGTGTTTTTCTGTTGCAAGTGTTCAGAGTTGCTTTTGCTTGCATGATGCTCTGAGTTTTAATGTCCAAGCGCATAATGGTTTGAACATAATCCTTATTGTTGATTCTTCTTAGAACATCTGGATGGTGAACACTAAGATTTTTCTTAGAATATTCTTTGAGATGAGGATAAATATATATCTTGTAGTTGATTAATGGATTAGTAATTGTCCCATTGAAGATATATTAATATGAAATTGCTTCTTGTGTTCTCATTCTACTAATTAAATATAATCTTAAATGAAAAATTATTAATTTTAGATTATTTATTTAAACCAATGCTTAATTATCAACAAATATGATGCCTTCAAAAGTAGTTTTTTAGGAATAATTTTTTATAATTTAAAGCCTAATCGGTTTTTTATTAGAAAATTAAAAAACTAATATAGCCTTATTTAGCTTGAGATTTGCTATGATTTTTGAGGCGAAGTTGTAGCTGTTTTGATTGGAAACATAATAAAGACTGGTATTTTGCTACGATTTAAATGTGGATTAGCTACGAATTACAAAATATTAGTTTGAGTTTTGCTAGAAAAATTTGCTCTAGATAATTACCCACCTAATCCAAGCTACGACATATTCTGTAATTAATCCGCAACTAATCTCTAGCTAACTCTATTTGATAGAGATTCGCTTCAAATTTGCTACGGTTTTTGACATAACTAATCTCTGATTTCCTTGTAGTAATTTTTTATACAATGTCTCTCTATAGTGAATTCTTATTTTAAATTTTATTGGGGTAAAAATTAGTACGATATGATAAAAAAATCAATCACCTATTTATTTCTATTGAATATAATTTAAAATACAAAAAAAAAATATAATATAATATAATTAACTTTTTTTTAAATAAATAAATAAATATAATGATAAATAACTAGTGTATTATAATTAGAATATTAAAAAAATGAAATTATAATAAAAATGAAAAAAAATATAAATTATTTTAAAATTGTAAAAATTTTATATAATTTTCTATCAATGGTTAAAGTTTGTTTTAAATATAATATATATATATATATATATATATATATATATATATAATCTTCCGTTATTATTTTTTCTTCATAGATAGTCCACTAATTATTATCTTTTTATTTTTAATTTTCAATTTAGTTATTGAATCAAAAGATGGATCTTCAGAAAAACGCATGGAATCAAAAACCGCGTAACAATTTTGATATAAAAGAAATTTCTCAAGACTTTGAAAGGGATGATGAGTTATAATCAGATTATTCAGATATTATGAGTTCATATTCTCACCTGAAATGCATGTTCCAGATCCATTAGTAGTCATAAGAAAATTTGATCCAATGGTGCTTAAACCATTTGATCACACAAAATATCATAATGAAAAAAAATGTAGAGGTAAAGATTATGGAATCTGCATAGATACTTTTTTACCTAAGAAATTTCCATATTCAATCAATATAGCTTCACCTTGCGATGAAAAACAAAAAGATTATTTACTGAAATATTAGATCCTAAAGAGTATGCAAGAGTTTCTCAACCAGGTGTGTGTTCATCATCTGTTAATTAAAATTATAAATTTCAAATTAATTAATATTGTGCAACAACTAACTAAAAATTTGCAGGTTCTTTTATTCAAAACACATAGCAACATATATTGTCCAACAACACAAGAAGTTCTAAATCGCATCCATTTAAAGTTGCTAGGCACATGCAGGTAATATAGTTTAGAAATTATTTAATTTTTTTTTATTAGCTATTTGTATTAATGGGAGAAACCGGGATTCTTCTACCCTTACAAAAAACCAAACAAAAGAAGCAGGAAGAAAACACCCCTAAAAGAAATTACAAGAAATCTAAAGGATGATACAACCAATCTTAGAAATTACATCTCTTACGACCTATTTCTAACCATCTCCAAGATACATAAACAATACGGTTAAAAACTTCGTCCCCGTCCCAAACTAGACCGTTGAAAATTATGTTATTCCTCATGTTCCAAATACACCAAGACGAATCAGTCCACAAAAAACAGCTCATATCTTCTTTCCCTTTATGGTAGAGAGCAAGGAACCATAAAAGAGCATGGCTACTTATATTATCTGCTACAATCGGCTGAACTCCTAACCAGTTGGAAATTTTCAACCACAAAATTTGAATTTTCGGACAATTTAGGAAAAGAAGCAAGGCATCCTCATCTTCAAGAGAACACAACACGCATGTCTTGTCTTGCGAGGAAGTGATAACGTCCCTAAAGTCAAGGTTGGAACGAGTCGACAATCTATCACGAATTAATCTCCAAACAAATATTTGAATCTTCAGAGGAACTTTTGTCTTCCAAACCACTTTCAAAAGCAAAGCCTCCGGCTGTTGAAGAAAAGGACCTTGAACAGAATCCGATAAATGTTCGTAAGAATTTTTCACCGAGAACTCCTTGCTTTGATCCAAAAGCCACTCCCATTCGTCCTCCTCAAGACGCATCAGCATGCTGCCTTCATTCAAAACCTGCATTAAAGAATTCTGCTCCTGATCTACAATAGTTCCAGAGTTCCAACAGTTATCCAAGTTCCACTGCCAATGACCATCGTGCCATGAGCCATAATCTGCAACTAATCCATCTTTTTTCACAGCAGCAGCGTATAGGTTAGGATAAGAAATATCTAGTTGTTGAATACCACACCATTGAGAATTCCAGAAAGGGATATTACAACCATTACCTATAACGGGTCTTACGCACACATTGAAATTAATAGAGTCTCCACTATTTTTGGAGTTAAGGATATTCCTCATCCATAACGACGCGTCTTTAGGGTGGCTGTTCTGATCAGAGTTCATCACCCAAAAACCAAGGTTCCCATAACGACTTACCAAGAAATTACGCCATATTTCATTACCACCTATAAGAAATTTCCACAACCACTTGGTAAGCAGAGATTTATTGAACAATCCTATGTGTTTTATACCTAGCCCACCCTTGTCTTTGGATTTACATAGAGCACTCCAATTGATCCACGCAATTTTGCTTTTATCCGCCGATCCCGACCACAAGAAGCGACGTTGAATGGCAATAAACTCTTTAATAATTTTTTAGGGAGCCTTGAAAAAAGAAAGGTGATGAATCGGTAAGTTTGCAACAACTGAATTTATCAATGTGACTCTTCCTCCAATAGACATGTTCCTGCCAACCCATGAATTCAGTCTTTCTTTCAGACAGTCTATTATAGGTTTCCAGAACAAAGATCTTCTTTGATTTCCACCTATGGAGATTCCTAAGAATTTCATAGGAAAAACTCCTGTCTTGCAGTAAAGAAAAGAAGCAGCAGCTCTTAAAAATCCTTCGTCAATACCAATTCCAAGCAAACAACTTTTGAAAAAATTGATTCGTAAACCGGATACCATTTCGAAACCTCTTAAAATAGACTTGATAGCCCAAAGATTTTGATACCCGCCGTCACAGAATATCAAGGTATCGTCGGCAAATTGAAGCAAATAGATAGATTTACCATCTGCAAAACCGAAACCAGAAAAAAAAATTAATTGCTGAAGCTCTTTTAATCATAATAGCTAGAGTTTATGCCACCAAAGTGAAGAGAAACGGAGCAAGCGGGTCGCCCAGCTTCAATCCTCTAGAAGCCTCGAAATCCTTGGAAGGCGATCCATTAATCAAGACAGATACATGATTGTTGCAAATATTTCCTTCTATCCACCTAATCCAATCAGGACCAAAATTCATTGATTTGAGGACGTGAATCATAAACTTCCTATCAACGCAGTCATATGCTTGAGCGAAGTCTACCTTAAATAAAAGGCAAGACTTCTTATCCCTCCTAGCCATAACAATAACCTCACTGGCTAACAGAACACCATCTAAAAAATTTCTACCGGGTATGAACGTCGTCTGAATCGGTGAGACTAACTTGGATATCACAGTAGTTATTCTAGTAGCCATAAGTTTGGAAATAACTTTAGAGACACAGCTCACCAAAGAGATAGGTCTATAATCTCCAAAGTTTTGAGGACTGTCTTGTTTAGGAATTAACGCCAAAAACGAAGATGCAAAGATTTTAGGGAGTTTACCAATCAAAGAAAAGTGCATAATACAATTGGTAAAATCAGGCCCAATGATATCCCAACAATCCTTAATGAATTTAAATGAAAATCCATCAGGGCCAGGAGCTTTGTTTCCATCACAGTCGAAAACTGCTCCCCTGATTTCTTCATGAGTAAAGTGGATATCCAGCTTGCCACAATCTTCCTCGGATAGCTTAGCAAAATCAGAAAGGTTAAGCCTTGGTCTAGCGCTGTCTTCCCGTTTAAATTTCTTTTTGAAGAATTGAAGAGCAACATCTTTAACCAGTACGGGGTCTTCCAACAGAACTCCATCATGATCCTGAATGATAATGTGATTCTGCCTAGTTCTAAACTTAAAAAAGGAATGGAAGTATCTACTATTGACATCTCCCCCCTTAATCCATTTGTGTTTAGACTTTTGGTGGATTATGCTTTCTTTGAAACGCAGTTTACACCAGAAATTCTTCTGATCCTCCCCCCGTCTTATCAGCTGAGACTCCGACATGTCTTCAAGGCCCCCCTTCAACAAAGCATCGTAATCATTAAAATTCTCTGCATGCTTATCAATACAGAGGTTTAACCAACCAAAGACGTTATTATTCCACCATTTCAATCTCAACTTGAGGGCTCTAAGTTTTTCTTTAAAAACGAAGGTAGGGGAACCATGGAAAGAAAATGAGTTCCACGATTCTCTAATGAAGTTCTTACACTCTTTGTGGTCTAGCCAGCAATTAAAGAACCGAAAAAGGCTTAGGACCCGAATTACGGATGTTAGGTTTAATCCATACGGGTTGGTGATCAGAAATATCCCGATTGCCTACAGATTGGGCCTTAAAGTCCCAGCAGTCAATAAGGGACTCATCTACAAGAAATCGATCTAATTTACTACAAGACAGGCCATTAGAATTAAACCAAAAAAACCTGTTACCTACAAAAGGGAGATTGACCAACTCCAAATCTCTAATGAAAGAGCAAAACTCCTCGCATTCTCGGGCTGACGAAGAACTGACGCCGTACCTCTCTTTACTACTTTTAACAGAATTAAAGTCTCCCCTCATAATCCATCTCCCCCCTGGATTCGTCATTTTAAATTCAATAATGTCCTCCCATAATTTTCTTTTGTCCCTTAAAGAACAGGGAGAGTAAACATTAACCACATAAAGAGTGGTATTATTCCAAGAAAACACAGAGCACAAGAATCCTGTACCTTTGTAAGTAGAGATAGGTTGAAGAAATCCCTTCCTAAAAATTGTCAAAATCCCACCAGACGAACAATTGGATCCACTGGCTAACCATTCAAAACCTCTGTTTCCCCACAAACTCCTAACTATTGAATCCTTCATGATCTTAACCTTAGATTCTTGAATCAGGCATAAATCAACTTGTCCTTCAATCAAAGTTTTCCTAATTCTCCTTCTCTTGAGAGAGAGATTACACCCACGAACATTATAAGTCACAATAATCATAAATCCATATTGTCCACACCCTTACTAACTGCCATTTGAATCTTGTCCCTGTTCTCTAGAGTTCTAACCACACTCTCAAATGCCTTTTCGTCTTCTTCTGCTTCCAAACCCATAAGTTGAACCGATTCCCACATTTTCTTAGGTACACTATCTAGACCAGCCTTACACCTTGTATTATTTCTTATAACATCCGACTCATCTATGGAATAAGATGCTTCAGGAGGAATATCAAACTCCACTGCCTCTTTAACGGGAGGAAGAGAAAGGCTAAGGATCTTCTTAGAAGAGGAACGCTTCTTTATCATTGGAAAATTTCGCCTGGATGGGTCTGACCCAGACGTGTTTAAAAGGGTGGAGTAGAAGGAGGGTTCAAAGGGAATTTGTATTCTGTCGTACAATTCAGCAATGCCTTTCTTCTTTTTGATTTTGGATCCACCAATATATCCAACATGATCATCTAAATTGGTTGCTATTGGGCCCAGCCCAAGAGTATTCAGCCCACCTGTTTTGTCCAGACCAGTAGGAGAGCCCAATACCAAAGGGGACCCCAAATCCACACTTACCCCATTCTTAAGAGTTGAATTCCAATTTTCCTCGGTATTTGAAATTTCCTAAGCCTTGTAAGAAACTTCCATATTCAATCAGTATAGCTTCACCTTGCGATGAAAAACAAAAAGATTATTTACTGAAATTTTAGATCCTAAAGAGTATGCAAGAGTCTCTCAACCAGGTGTGTTCATCATCTGTTATTTAAAATTATAAATTTCAAATTTATTAATATTGTGCAACAACTAACTAAAAATTTGAGGTTCATTTATTCAAAACACATAGCAACATATATTGTCCAACAGCACAAGAAGTTCTAAATCGCATCCATCTAAAGTTGCTAGGCACATGCAGGTAATATAATTTAGAAATTATTTAATTTTATAAGGCTTGTTTTATTCCAGAAAACACGCAAATCGTATGGGAATAAATTAAGTAAATACATATGTAAATAATATGTTATGTATGTATTGATATAAATTATGTTTCAAGATGGTAATTGATTTGGTTAGGATTTGCTCATTCGAAATTCAATTGCTATGACAGTTGGTAAATTTTGTGAAGTTAGAGGATATTGACATTTTAGAAGGCTTCTAAATCTTATCTTAATTTGTTGGTTATATAATTTTTAGATTTCATTTCTCATTAAACAAACTTTAATATTCTATTTTTGGTTTATTTTAATTGATGGATTTATTTGCTATTAAATTTAAATATTGTTGGAATCTAAGTAAATTATTAGAATTTTTTTTAATATAACTTAGTTTTTCAAAAAAATTCCCAAAAAATAACACATTTCAGCATATTTACCAAAATGACTATGTTTGGAAATGAAGTATAAGGGTGGTGCCATATGGCATGGCGTCTCATTTAAAAGGTAAAAACCATACCATATGGTGTCTCAGGCCAAATGGGTGTGCCCTAAAAGTTTTTTATGCTGGACAGGGGAGGCACCATCTGGGATGACGCTTCAGTTCAATTGATTTTATTTTTTAATATTTTGTTTAATTTGTGAAATAAAAAATGTATTGGAATAGTCCTTATTAAAAAATTAGTCACATTAGAAAGTGTAAGTCTACCGTCTTCTCTCATAGTATACAATAGTGGTACGAATTATTTGCAAAAAATGTATATTCCTGGCGTGGGAGTGTGGTCTTGTCACGCAGATCACATCATTTCTTTACTTTTTCTTCCCATAACTAATAATACCAATAAAAATAATAGCAATAATGATAAAGCATTCAAAACAGTAAACCAGTTTGAAGCAATTAAACTCCCAAAAAATAATGGTGCAGAGGCATGCTAAAGAATAGTGGAAGGCAAGTGTAGGCATGCAGAGTGTAGGCATGCAGAGTTGTGTGGTCTTCTCAAGGCCAGTCTGGCCATGCAGAGCAGGGCCGACCCAATTAATCTTGAGACCCTGTCCTAATTTGAAAAATAGGTTTAATTTAAAAATAAAATTAAAAATTAAAAATGATGTATCTAAAATTTACAAGACTGTTTCAACCAATTTTGATGTTTTATTTAATTTTTTAAATAGGCCCCTACTAAATAAGGTAATTATTTAAAAATAAAATCATTTATTTAAATTATAGATAATATTAAAACAAAAATTTGACTCATATAAATATGATTTAAGTATCTTTTCTACTCGTATAATTTTTGTATTTATAAAAAAAAATCTAGATCTCACGGACACTAAATCAATTATAATTATGTGTCAATTCATATTTATACAACAATGTAAACATTCACAAATTTAAATGTTAGAAAATATTCTTATATCATCAAAATTTAAATAAACATGAATTTCTCTGTACAAAAAATATATTAATACTTCTCTTATTTTAATAGGAGCTAGACTAGTAAAATACTGAAATGCTTACTAAATCAATAGATTCAATTTACCTTTGTACAAATAATATATAACTTAGATGAACATTATATTTTTATCATGGGCCCCCCAAATTGTGAGGCCCTGTGTTGTGGTTCTTGTTGCACAGGCACAGGGCGGGGCCTAATGCAGAGTGTAGGCATGCAGAGACATGCTAAGGAATAGTGGAAGGCAAGTGGAATGCTAAACTATTCTGAAGCAATTAAACTACCAAGAGACGTAAGTTATATCAAATATACACCTATTAATACTCATGAAAGATACAACTTATCATCACATACTTGCAACAACTAAAGTTTGTAAACCATTTCTTCCAAACTTTAAATTTTGTAAACCATTTCTTCCTAACACAATTTAGTTATGGCTCAAAGACCACAATACCTGATAAGTGCACATCTCAATGGTGAGATATTTGAATGTCCAAACACGGGTTTCAATTTTATTGATACAGAAGTGACTAGGTTTTTAATTGATAGAAGAACAAATTTTTATCATTTGAAAGCCCAGTTAGAAAAGAAATTGCAGTGCGGTCCAGTTGGGCAAATTGTATACAAAAACCCCATCTTTTTTGACGAGCATGACCAATGTAAATTTTTTCAGATGAAGATTCGGGGCGACGATGATGTGCGTAACATGTTTCAGAGTCATGAGCATTTTGGTTTCAATGGCGTTGAGTTATATATTACATTAAAACATCAAACATTGGCGCAACAACTAGAAGTTCCGCCGACTCTATACAAGATCTATTGCCGTAACGAGGCGTGCCCGTTTAGATTAATAGCATCTTTTCAGAAGCGAAGTAATTCCTAGAAGATAGGGTCAATGGGTCCGGAGCACACTTGCATAATCACGAATCCAAGTCAGGATCATCGCAAGCTCAGCTCTCAATTGATCTGTAACAAAATTCTATCAGTCACTAGCGACAATCCTTCTGTGAAAGCGAGTACAATAATAACTCATATCCTTCTGTGGCATAATGATATGATGCGAAGAAATAAAAAGGGTCGCCCTAACAGCACCCGTATTCACACGGAGATGGATGCAGCAGACAAAATGGTAAGGTTGTGTGGTTTGTACCGCCAGTCAGGCCACAATCGTACCAAGTGTCCAAATGTGGGCCCTAGCACAGCATCATAGTTTCAACTATAAATTTGTCTATTTATAACAACAACAAATTTTATTTCATTGATGGCATACTTAACTGATTACAACGACATAACATAACATAACATTACATAACTTAATAGCTAAATATCAACAACTCATATAATCAGCTTATCTAAGAAATTACAACCATCAATTTAATTTCCTGTTCTAACATCATCATCATGAGGACGCCAACATCATTTTTCACTTTCCTCCAAGACCGGGTGACTCCGTTTGGACCAGACTTCTCAACCAGCCTCTCAATCTTCCTAATATTTTCACCTGCCAAAAATTCATCTGCTAGGCAGCGGTGAAGTTCCATATGCAAATACTCCAATGTCTGCGTGTTCCTGAGTAGCATCTTCATCGGAGGCTTGACAGCTGAGTATACAACTAGGGCATCTCTTTTCTATAGTGGAAATTCTGGTAACGGTTTCTCCGGTGCTACTGATGATGACGACGGACGACGATTTAACCACTCAGACATGGTGTTGAGAAGGGGAGAGTTTGGGATAATTGTGAGGGAAGAGAGGAAATTAGGGTTTTGGTGACAAGTGTTGTGCAATAACAAGTGAGGGTGAACCCTTATTTATAGGCACATGATACCCTATTAAATAATATTATTAATTATATTTAAAAAATAAAATTTTAATCGTTAAAAAAAAAACCACTTACACTAAGGCGTCATCCCATATGGCACCTCCCTTGGAAATTAGGGCACCCCAGTTACACTGAGGCGCCATCCCACATGGCGTGTAGGAATTTTTTGAAATTTTTTTGCCTTAGTCGCCATCCCATATGGAGCCTCAGGTCTTTCTGTTTTCCAAAACTAGGCCACTTTGGTAAATCTTCTGAAAGCGTGTGTTTTTTTAGTTTTTTTTTTGAAAAAGTAAGTTATGTTAAAAAAAAAAATTCAAATTATTATGTTTGACAATATTTTATTATTTAATATTATAGTCTCTTATGATTCATTATTAAAAGATGAATCTTATCGATAAGGGTTATGACATATATGCGTTGGAGATTTTTTTTTTTTTGATAAGCAAGAATCAATAAAAAGATATTAAGGAAATCTCAAACCAAAGTACCGGAAATACATCCGAAAAGTCGGGATACACCCTAAAACAACCCCAACAAAACAACCCTACTACAAAAAATCAAAGGGAAATTTGGTCCAATCATAAAGGCTACAACTCCGCCTTTTACAATTACTAAAAACCAACCAATTCCAGGAAGAGGCCACTATAGCGTTAAATATGGATTCGACATTACAAACTTCGTCCTTAAGCAAGATATTATTCCTAAACCTCCAGATATTCCAACAAGAAATAAACCAAATGGAATTAATAGATTCCTCCGTACTTCTACATTTTAGCCGTTGTACCCAGGCCAAAGCGTGAGAACAACAGTCCGACTCCGTGATCCGATCTATGCCCACCCAATCACACACCAAATTCCACACCGAAACAAATTTAGGACAATTAAATAAAAGGTGAGGGGAGTCCTCATTTGTCCTGAAGAAAAACATACAAATCTTATCGTGAGGATTGTCGATAACACCTCTCGCTACCAAATTTAGACGGGTTGGCAGCCTATCAATTACTAACCTCCAAGCAAAAACTTTGACTTTCATAGGAATATCCGTCTTCCAAATAATTTATGTTACCTGTATAGAATTATCGTCTTCCGAAACCAAGGCTCCATAAGAGGAAATACTATCATAAAATGACTTTACAGAAAAACCATTAATTAAATCTAAACTCCAATGCCATTTATCTTTATCATTGAAAGACAATTGGACAGGCTCTAAAGCATCTAACAACTCAACCAGTTCGCTGTTCATCTGCTAAGAGCTATTAGGAAAAAAGTCAAAAATGTTCCAAACTCACCTTTCTTCGACCCACTCGCCCATGTCTGAAACACCGCAGGATTTATTACTGCAAATCTGGAACAGGTTTGGATATGTATCCTTTAAAGACCTACCAGCAAACCAAAAAGAATGCCAAAACAGAACCCCTTTTCCATTGCCAACAACAGCAGTGATGAAGTTATAGAAAGATGCCTGAGGTACAGAGTTAGAGACTGACAGAACATTCTTCAACCATGTAGAATCAGAATGCATATTCCCAACCACGTTAAATAACTTAACTTTATGGATCAAGTTACCATACCTGCTAGAGAGAATAGGACGCCAAATTTCATTACCTCTCTTGCTGAACTTCCACAGCCATTTAGATAGGAAAGCTTTGTTGAAGAGACCAACATGTTTGATACCAAGTCCACCGCAACTTTTCGGTTTACAAACCGACTTCCAACTAACCCAAGAAATAAAACCTCTACTCGAGTTTCCTGCCCATAAGAAATGCCTTTGAATTGCGATGATGTCCTTCACGACCTTTTTAGGAACCTTAAAGAAGGATAGATGGTGGATCGGAAGATTCGCTAGCACAATATTAATTAGGGTGACACGCCCTCCAATCGATAAATTACGACCTATCCAATTGGATAACCTAGCCCTCATACATTCCACAACCATCCGCCAAAAAGAGATCCTACGATGATTACCTCAAACTCCAAGGCCAAGGAATTTAAATGACAGAGAGCGCGATTTGCAATGAAGGAAATTCTCTGCAGCAATCAAGAAATCGGGGTCTATTCCAACACCATATAGACATCTCTATGAATAATTAATCTTTAGGCCAGACGCAACTTCGAACCCACGCAAAATAGCCTTGAAAGCCCAAATGTTCGAAACTGAACCATCACCAAACAGGTGGGTATTATCCGCAAACTGAAGGATATTTACCGAATCAGCGTTACTGAATTTAAAATCAACCAGGATATTGAGAGATGAAGCTCCGCTCACTAAGCAAGCCAATCCCTCTGAAACAATCGCAAACAAGAAAGGAGATAGAGGATCTCCTTGCTTTAATCCTCTCGTCGCCTTGAAATCTTTAGAGGGACTGCCATTAATTAAAACCGAAAGGTAACTATTGAACACTGAACCACGGATCCACTTCAACCAATAGTTACCAAATCCCATGTTAATCAACATTTATTCCAGAAAGTTCCAATCCACACAGTCATAGGCTTGGGCAAAGTCCACCTTGAATAATAAGCACTTCTTCTTTTTTTCTTCTTGCAAACTCGATGGTTTCATTAGCCACTAGAACACCGTCCAAAAGTTGGCGACTTGGAATGAAAGCCGTTTGAATAGGAGATATCAGCTTTCCTATCACAGACTTAACCTTCTTGCAAGCATTTTAGAGATGATTTTAAGTACACAACTGATTAAGAAAATTGGTCTAAAATCTTCAAACTTTTGTGGGCTATCCACTTTAGGCACAAGGGAAAGGAAAGACGAAAGAAATGCTTTATCCAACTTTCCGGAATAGAAGAAATCAAGAACACAGTTAGCAACATCAGATCCCACTATTTCCCAACAAGATTTGAGGAATTTGAAGTTAAAGCCGTCAGTTCCTGGACACTTGTTACCATCACTATCAAATACGGCAGCCTTAACATCACCAAGCGTAAACTCAGACTCCAAGAACAACTTATCTTCTGAGCTAAGGGCAGCTAAGCTATCAAAACTGCAGTGAATATTTAATCTAATCTGAGCTTTGAATTTCTTCTCAAAGAATACCTTAGCCTCCTACTTTATTAACACAGGATCCTCCAACAAAGTACTACCTACTTTAACAACAGAAATATTATTGGCCCTATACCTTGCTTAAAGAGAATCATGGAAATATCGCGTATTATCACCATCTCTCACCCAGTTGCTTCTGGATTTCTGATTAAGCATAATCTCTTTAAGCTTAAGACTTTTCCAAATATCTTCTTGGATCTCCAACCTCTCCTTCACATTACCATCAGCTTGACTATTATCATTATCATCCAAATTCAACTCTAACTCATTTAAATGAGTAATGCTATCATCAATTTTCAAATCAAGACATCCAAACACGTGAACATTCCATCACCTAAGATCGTTTTTTAGGACTTTAAATTTATTCCATAAGACATTACTGGGAGAACTAGACAAAGATACCGAATTCCAAGACTTTTTCACAATATCTAAAAAGCCTTTATGCTCCATCCAACAATTAAAGAACCGGAACGGCTTCTGGCCTCAATTTACCGACTTCGACTTCAACCAAAGCGGTCGATGATCGGATATGTCTCTATCTCCCACCCATTGGTTCTTCAATTCCAACTTATCAATAACAGCATCATTAACCAGAAATTTGTCCAATCTACTACGGCTAAACCCATTAGAATTAAACCAAGTATATTTACTTCCTACAACAAGCAGATCAATCAGGGTCAATTCCTCAATGAAAGATTTGAATTTCAGCATCTCACCATAGAGGTACTATGTAACTGAAAAAATACACATGAGAAGAAAAACATAGAGACAACAATAGAACAAAAAAATTAGGGATTTCATATAGAATTTGGGCAAAATCAACAAAGTTTAAACCCTAACTATAAATTTTAAATATAAGAGAAAACTGTCTTTTTCTACAACAAAGAACAGAGAAATTAACCTAACTGGAAATTGTAAATAAAAGAAAAACTTGTATTTTCTAAAATAATGAGAGAAATTAAACCTAAACTTACCATGGGGAAGATCCAACTTGCTTTCTCTAAAAAAATTGAGAAAAATAGGGTTAACTTCCTATCGGAAAGAAGTTGATCGATTGAAGGAGACAAAGGGAAAAGATTAACCTCAAGAAATAGTGGAGAAAGGTGGAGCTCGGTGGGAGTTGATAATCTCGTGTTGAGACGACGGGGAACATCAATCTAGTCTTATGGCGTTGACACCACCTCCTATTGTTATCACGTTTCAGGTGTTTGAGTTCACTCTGACCTTCGAATATTTGGGAAGGAAGAAAGGGTTTTGAGAAGAACAATGAAAAAATAGTTTTCTTTTTTTCTCTAAAAGAGTGATGGGTTTTTCAAAAATATCCAACAAAATAATTTTTTTTTTTGTTTTTATTACCTATAATAGCGTTCATTAATAAGCGCTAATAAAGTTATGTTTTATTTTTTATTTTATTACATGTAATAGCGTTCATTAATAAGCGCTAATAAAATTTTGTTTTATTTTTAATATTTTTTTGAGTTATTAGTCTTTAATAGCGATTTTTGAAAAACGCTAACATAGAGGTGACTTATAATAGCGCCGGACAGTTAAGTGCTATTAAAAGTCTTTGTATGCATTTTTTAATAGCATTTTATCTAAAAGCGCTATTAAATTTGTGCTATTGTATATCAAATTTGTAAAGGTTTGAGTGAATAGAATCGTGTTTTGGTTTTTGTGATGCAGAGCTAGCGGAATCGTGTTTTGGTTTTCCCAAAAAGGGTTCATGAATAGTGAAAATTTTGTGCGCCAAAACTAAATCTAAGATCCGCCAAAATATTGCTTTTCTTTTAATTTTATTTTATGTATTATTTATATTATTTATTATTTACTATATATTCTATAATAAATAGCGTTTTAACATGAATGCTATCATAGAGTGGTAAATTAATAGCGTTTCTAATAAAGTGGTATCTTAATGGAGTATAGAACAGTAAATTAATAGCGTTTTCAAAAAAGTGCTATCTTAATTGAACATATTAATAGCGTTTTTAAAAAAATGCTATCTTAATTGAGAATATTAATAGCGTTTTTAAAAAAGCGCTATTTTAGTGAAATTTATTAATAGCGTTTTTTAACAAAGCGCTATCAAAATTACATTGTCTGCATCCTATAATAGCGCCCGATTATAAAGTGCTATTATAGATGTCTGTGTTCTCTTTTTAATAGCACTTTCTTTAAAAGCGCTATTAAATTAGGCGATACAAAAGATCAATTTTGGCGTAGTGATTGTTCCCCAGCAGCGCTGATCCACCATCTTGATCACACAATTCTTCAAACACATTCTTGTTTGGAGTCATATGCCAAGTACATCCAGAATCCATAATCCACTCTTCGCAAGAGTTGCTGCTCGACACCACAAGGACATCAGATGATTCATAACCATCTTGCAAAATAGCTGCATTCCCATTGTCCTTACCTCCATGATTATTCAGGCGCTCAGGGCACACCTTTCTTGTATGACCCTCCTTCTTACAGTGATAACATTTGATACCAGACATATCACCACCATAAGACTTTTGCTGAACCTTTCCTTTCTTCTTGTCAAACCTACCATCTTTCTTCGACGATCTTCCTTTTACGGACAACCCTTCGCCAACAGATGAAGGTTTATGCTCCTTTCTTTCGTTCAAGTCCTTTGAATACAAGGCTGCTTAAACTTCTTCAAAGGTCAGGGACTCTCTTCCATACAAGAGTGTTTCTTTGAAGTGAGCATGCGATCTTGGCAAAGCACACAACAACAACAATGCTTGATCTTCATCATCTATCTTCACATCAATGATTTCAAGATCAAGAATCAACTTGTTGAAAGAATCCAACTGCTCAGCCAAAGCTTTGTCTTCATTCATCTTGAACGAATACAAGGCTGGCTTCAGGTAAAGATGATTCACCAACGACTTGGTCATGTACAAGCTTTCAAGCTTCACTCATAATCCCAACGCCGTCGTCTCCTTTGAAACTTGCCGGAGAACCTTATCACCAAGGCTCAACAATATTGTGTTGTGTGCTTTCTCGATCATTGCGGTCTTTTCTCTTTCCGTCAACGCAGCATCCATGGCTGCCATTCCCTTCAACGCTTCCAAACATCTCTGCTACACCAGTAGGGCTTTCATCTTCAAGCGCCATAGACCGAAATCATTCACTCCGGTGAGCTTTTCAATCTCATACTTTGTTGAAGACATCTTCTCTACGCTCACCGCACCAATTTGTTGTGGAAAAACGATGTCTTTAAGCAAAGTATAAATGTTTTCTTGCTGATCAAGAACCAAAAACAAGGGTTAGGGTTTAATGGGAAAAGAAACCAAGAAGAAGAAGAAGAGAACAACAAGGATTGGGCAAATATAATTCTGTTTACTATTCACTTTCACATTAATGTTTACAAATGCTTACAAGTGAATATCACAATTTGCCACACTCCATAAATGAGTGTGCTAGTCTATTTATAGACTAACTAGGTAACTTGTAGCCCAAGAAACCTAAACTATTGGATCCTTAACACAAGGCCCAATTCGAAAGAATATAAACATTTCTACAGAATACATATAAGAACAGACTTCGACTACTATATGTAACTAACAGGCACCACCATGTGAACACGCTTCGATAGCATCCTTGCCTCCTGTCGAAATACATGAAAGCTCTCCTTCGACACAGATGAGTTCGACCCAAATCTCACAAGTTCGCTTAAACCTTAGTTGAAAAAAAGGTATTTAGGGGTTTTGATTTTAATTGTGGTGCCGTTTATTTACGGTGGATGTATCTGTTAAAGCGATACATGAAGATCTTTAACGGGTATACAAAGAATCATCACCGTCTGAAGGCTTCGATCGTTGAATGGTATAGCACAGAAGAAGCTATTGAGTTTTAAATAAAGTATTAGTCAGAAGTGAACTCTATAGAAATTCTCGAGTCTCGTCATGATGGTAGCACTACTACAAAACGCGCATACAATAACGTCAGGTTTACAACGGCTAGCCTATACACCGTTGTAATAGATATGCTCATTTTTTTAGTCTCATTAGAAGAATTTTAATGACAGTTAATATTCCAACCGTCGTGAAATGCGAGGCCTTTCACCACAGGTATTTAAAAAACCGTCATTATAGGTAGCGTCTGGTCATGGGTTAAATTCCCAGCACCAACATTTATGGTTTTTTTACATATTTATTCAAAATGTCCACAACCTTTCACCACTGGTATTTGCAAAACTGTAATTATAGCATATAGTTTAGTTTTAGGTCTTGTTCTTCAAAAAATAGATTTTAGGGAAAATCGTATCCTTTTTGAGATCTCTTTCATGCATTTGAAGCAGAAAAATCATGCGGTCATTAGTCCTATATTCTTGAAGAGTTACGAGATTTCACCCTCAAAATCCCAAATTCATCTTTTTTCTATTTTTAATGATTTTTTACTGTTTTCATATTCTAAAAAAATTCCAAAAAAATTCTCAAAATTCTTATTTTACCTAATTAGATTAAATTTCGTGGTTTTAAATTTTTCTGAATTTATTTTTATCATGTTACTTCATTCCTATTTTTTCAAAATGTTGTCAGACCTTTCACCACGGGTATTTAAACCAAACGTCATTATAGGTAGCATTTTTTTAACTTATTTTTTCAAAATGCTGACAAACCTTTTACCACGGGTAATTTAAACTAACCGTCATTATAGGTAGCGTCTTGTCATAGGTTCATGCTCCAGCACCAACATTTTTGATTTTTTACTTATTTTTTCAAGTCTCATTACCAACATTTTAGGTGGCGCACATATTGAGTTTAGTCACTATCCTTAAACAAATCTTGGACGTCCATTTTGTGATTATGAACGGCCAAGACACTACTATTAGTGATCCGCGTGAAACCTAAAACTTAGACGAAACATGGACTACATCTTCTTCCTCCAAACATCATCTTTCATCTACGGTACTATATTTCTCCACTAAACCAAATTTCAGAACAAATTTCAGAACTCGAGTTAGCAATGTTAGTTGTTGGTGTTCTTTTTAAATTATTATCGTTCTTGTTGTTGTTTTTTATTATTGTTGTTTTTTTTTTATTAATGTTGTTCTTGTTGTTATTATTGTTATTGTTGTTGTTGTTCTTGTTGTTGTTGTTGTTCTTCTTCTTCTTCTTCTTCTTCTTCTTCTTCTTGTTGTTATTGTTGTTGTTGTTGTTATTATTCTTATTGTTTTGTTATGTTCATGTTGTTCTTGCTATTGTTTTTGTTCTAATGCTGCATTTTTTTTTATTTTATTAAAAGACATACAACAACGGGTATTTAAAATAACCGTCATTATAGGTAGTATACAACAACGTTCTTTAAAATAACCGTCATTATAGGTAGTTCTAATGCTTCATTTTTTTTATTTTATTAAAACACATACAACAACGGGTATTTAAGATAACCGTCATTATAGGTAGCGTGCTTTCCAGTTTATTACAACGTTTACAGGGTCGTGATTGTAAGTATCATATATACAACGAAACTCTACATAACAACGCTCGCGCCCGCGTCATTATATATCTTTCCCATCCGTTGTTAATTGAGTTTTTCGTAGTAGTGTAGAGGTACTCAAGGTTTAAATGTTAAGACTTTTGGTTGTGATGTAGTTCTTCAAGCACATTTATATATATTGAATAACATGGATGACGTTCAACCTTACTTGACCTTTCACAAAAGTCTAAAAAAGGAAAAATTCTTCCGGACGAATGAAAGATGGAAGTTGACAGAGCTTAATAAAACTTTCATAACTTTGTTTAATCAAAGTGTTCCTAAATAGAGTAGTGCATCAGAGACAATTAAATAATTGTCATGTATGCTTAAGTTTAATATAATCACTTGAAGTGCAAACGACTTTACTAAATTATATATATATATATATATATACAACAAGGCATAGATTGTATTCTTCTTCTGAAATAGTAATGACAAGGCAGTATCGTTTTAAACATGATATTGGTGGTAGCCTTTGTTTCAGGGAACAGTCCATTTAAAAAAAAAAATACTTGGCGGGAGCAACATTTATCCTTAAATTTATTATACTCTAGTACCGAAATGACCAAATAAGGAAATAGATAGAGTAACTAGTTTTATATTTTAACTGTTTAGAAAATTAAAATGGTCATTTTTTAATGAAATTTCTTGATTTTTCTTGACTAATCAAAAAATAAAATTAACAAGCTAATTTTTAATATTTTCAAAATAAAATTAGAATGGTAATATTTTAATTCTTTTTGGTAATTCGTTTAATAATGATATTAGTCTACTTATATACTTTTTTATGGCCAACATTACTTAATTAGTTATGCTCAGAAAGGACATACATTTTTAATAGTAATTGTTTTATTTGAGAATATATTAGTTTATTATTCATTAATTGAATATCCATTACTTTAATAACTTCATTGAATAAAAAAATTATTTGATAGAAATCTTAACAAATAATATTAAAAATAATTCCTTTTGACCGAAAATATAATTATATGGTATCTGTTTTGAATGCATTGAATTGAACATAATTACTATAAATTAAAAACTAGGGTATACTATTTATTAAAAAGTTTCGGATGGTGGATAAACAGCAATAAATGTAAGTTAATCCATTTACTTCATCCCCTTGATATATATACATACAAAATGACAAACGACACCATTACAAGAATTTAGTCTTCAATCAATAATCACATAAAGTGAGTGGAACTACTTTTGTATAGTGTTTGAATATAAAAAATATATCTCTTCCTTTTTCTTTATTCATTATCATTTTTTCAAATCATGCAAAATTTTCTTTTCTTTCTATCTTCTAATTTTGTGACATTTTTTTCTTATCCTATCACCCTCAAATCGATAGGTAATTTGTCTTATAATTCCCCTTCATTTTTCAAAACTTTCAAAAAAAATTTACATATTTAATTAATTGTTCATACAAATTATTTATGTGTATTAGTGTTGGAAAAATCCCAAAACTCATATTAGTTATAGAATGAGTCTTAAAAGAGATTATATAGATTGATACTATTTATCTTACAAGTCGATCTCGTAAGAATGATTTATGTGAAACTATAATACATAACTTTTTATTTTTTACATTTTTATGGGTTTTTTAAATACTTCATATAATCCTTATAATACTTTTTTTTAAACCTTATAATACTTGTTCTTTGTGGCCTACTGATTTTTGTATATTATATCATTATCTTTTCCATTTGAAAAACCAGTTAACTATTTCAATGATAGACTTTGAAATTGAGCGTTTGAATGATTTTTTGAAATTAACAAATATTTAAAAATTATGTTGATAAAATTTTAATATTTTTACGATTATCTTTTCTTAGGTGTTCTAGAGATAGTTGCTGCTAAGTTTTCGACGACAAGGTAAGAATATTGTGTGGATTTAATCACAAATTATTTTATCAAATATATATATTCATGTGATAAGTGTGTGTATATATATATATATATATATATATATATATATATATATATATATATATATATATATATATATATATATATATATATATATATATATATATATTTATTAGATATATATATATATATATATATTTATTAGATTTTATTTAAAATTTAAATAAAAAAATTTACATGTAAAAAGTAACTTGTTTCAATTCAATATTAAAGGTAAAATGAATTTATAATGATATAGGATGTATGCAGATATAACAAAGAGATAGGCTCTGGTTTTCTTGAACATAATTTGAAGATAATCTTCACTATCCTTTTTATAACTTTTTATTTCTTTGTTTTTATTTAATTTATTTTGAAAATAATACTTGAAATACATGCATCAACTATAAAATATTTAGAGGTATATTAAAGATTCATTTATTTACACATAGGAATGACTTCTTCATGAAGTGCATTAGATAGTATAACATATTATATTGTTGTAGTTAAATTATTTCAATCAAGTTGCATAAATTAATGGGTCAAAAACTCTTTACCTAGTTTATATATTTTAAATAAATTACATTTACTAAAATATATCTAATTATTTTTTCTAATAGCATTTTGTTTTTAATAACTCAAAAAATTATTGTTAATTATTGCAATGGTGGAAAACAATTTAAGTAATTTTCCATTAGTATTTATTAAAAATTATAGTTTATATATAGTCAAATGCTTATGTTTTTGTTTTTTGGTTTTTAATATTGTTGTTGATGTCTAATACTAATATTATGTATATTATAATTTGAATCAGAAGATGGATCAACTAAAAAATTCATGGAATCTAGAACCGTGCAAAAGTTTTGGCATAGATAAAAAATTCCATGAATTTGAACTGGATGATGAGTTAGATTGTGATTATTCGAATATTATGAGGCCCTTATCACCTGAAACGGATGTGCTTGATCCATTATTAATCATTGGTAAATTTGTTCATGTGATGCTTAAACCGATTGATCCATTAAATAGGATGCAAATTGATCGCACAAACTCTCTTAATAAAGTAAACTGCAGAGTTAAAGATTGTTATATTTCAACTCAAAAATGTAACAGAATCGACGTTGACCCTTTTTTACCTGAGAAATTTCCATCTCCAGCTATCAGTTTAACTGCGCCCTCTAATGTTGTAAATACAAAAAGGTTCTCTGCTGAAATTTCAAGTCCTACAGAATATACAAGAGTCTTTCAACCAGGTGTGTGTTCATCATTGCTTGATTGAAATATTAAATTTAAAGTCTCTGAATATTGTGCAACATCTAACTAAAGATTTGTAGGTTTATCGTCATTTAATCAAAACACAAACCAACATGTGTTGTCTTGCAATACCAAAAATTCTATATCACGTCCTTCTAAAATTGCCAGGCATATGCAGGTAAAACAGTTTAAAATTTAATTAATTTAATATATTTTTGTTTTAAAGTACATATGATAATTGTAATGGAAGAAATTAAATAAATTTATATTTGAATGATATGTTATGTATGTACTAATATATAGGATGTTTGCAGGATTATAATTGATATGGAGATGAATTGGCCATTCAAAGTACAAAATGCTTTAAGGAATTTATGTTCTTAGTATAATGTGCAATTGGTAAACTCGGTGAAGGGGGAGAATATTTATATTTAAGAAGGGTTTTAAGCTTTGGCCAACATGTTAATTTGATGAATTTTGGGATTTGTTTCTTAATAGTTAAATTTGAATAAATTTATTTTAGTTTATTTTATTTGATGGATTTAATTGCATTATGTTTAACAAATTTTTATGCCTCAATGTTGTAGTCATTATTGAATGACGAATACTTTCGTTAAATGTTATTTTTATACACACTAATCTCTATAGAGTTGTGAAACATTCTGATGAAGTAGAGTTCTAATATAATTAATTTTTTTAAATAAATAAATTAGTTTAAAGATAAATTACTAGTTTATTATAATTAGAATATTTAAAAAATTAAATTATAATAAAAATGAAAAAAATATAAATTAATTTAAAATTTTAAAAATTATATATAATTTTAAAAAAAATTAAAAATCATATATAATTTTCTTTCATTGGTTAATAATTTTCTTCCATTGGTTAATTTTTGTTTTAGTGTGTGTGTGTGCGCGCGCGTGCGTGCGTGCGTGCGTGTGTGCGTGTGTGTGCCTGCATGCGTGTGTGTGTGTATATGTGTGTGTGTGTGTGTTTTATATCAAACGTGGTTTTGTATGATTTCATTGGTTGGTACAACCGTACAAGTAACATGGGTTTCAAGGAATAATACATGTGTAAAAATGGATGACATTGCGTGAGAGAGGGAAGTGGAAAAAGAAGACTAATCTTAGGTCGACATTGTTTTTCAATAAGATTTATAATATTTCAAAATTGTTAAACATGAATCAGTTTAAAGATGAATCTTATGTATTTTTTATATTTAACTAAGTATGAGTCGATCTTCTTGTTCCATTCCTTAGGTGTTTGCTTGAGACCATAGAGCGCTTTGGGCAATTTGTATACTTTACTTGCTTCCTCTAGAACCACAAAAGCAACAGGTTGTGTGACGTATACCTCGTCATCTATAGGTCAATTCAAAAATGCCGATCTCACATCTAAGTAAAATGTTGACCAACCTTGATTGCATGGCAGAGCCACCACTAGTCGAACAATTTCCAATCTTGCGACAGGTACAAATACTTCTGAGTAGTCGAGTCTTGCTCTCTGGAGAAATCCTTGAGCTACCAATCTCGTCTTATGCCTTCCTATCGACCCATCAATATTGTGCTTCAACTTGAACACCCACTTTACTTCAAAAGCTTTTGTATGAGCTAGAAATTCAACCAACTCCCATGTGTTGCTTCTTTCAATTGCTTGTAACTCTTCGACCATAACAGACTTCCATTGTTTATCTTTGAAGGCTTCGCTATAGTTGATTGGTTCACCACCTGCAAGTAATGCAAAATGAACTAGTTCCCCATCTATTGCGACTTCATCATCACCAACCACTTCATAGTCTTGAAGTCTTGCTGGACAAGCTCTAATTCGTTGAGGTCTCTGACTTGTGTCAGACATATCCTCTTCGACTTCGACTGTGTCGAGAGTGTCAGCAAAAGCTTCGACTTCTTCTTGGACTAGAGTATCAACAATGTCTTCGACTTCGACATCATAACTTGCTTCATCAAAATCATATCTCATCAGTGGCTTGTCGATTGCATTACTAGAATTCCAATCCCAGGCAGAATTTTCATCCATCACAATGTCTCGACTCATCACAATCTTCTGATTAATTGGATTGAACAACCTGTATGCTCCAGTCTTATGATATCCTACTAGAATCATAGGTTCACTCTTATCATCAAGCTTCCTTCTCCTAGCATCAAGAATATACTTGTAGCAAATAGAGCCAAACACCTTCAGATGACTCACTGATGGTCATTTGCCACTCCACACTTCTTCAGAAACCTTGTTCTTCAGCTTCTTGATAGGGCACCTATTCAGAATATAAACAGCAGCTGAAACAGCTTCACCCCATATGGATTTTGGCAAATTCTTCTGCTTCAGTATGCATCTGGTCATGTCCAATATGGTTCTGCTTCTTCATTCTGCTATTCCATTACGTTGAGGAGTATAAGGAGCAGGTATCTCATGATCAATACCATGTTCTGCAAAATAAGCTTCAAATATCTTAGATGTGTATTCACCACCTCCATCTGTTCGCAGAACTTTAATTTTCTTTTCACCTTGGTTTTCGACAAGTATCTTGAATCTCTTAAAGATTTCAAATACTTCGTCAATTCGTTTGATCACATAAATCCAGAGTTTTCGACTGTACTTATCGACAAATGAGACGAAATACATGTTTCCACCAATGGTATGCTCTTCATTTGCCTACATGAATGTTAAGCCTAAATCCATTTCTGGCATCTAGATCCACCAGATATTACTATAGCATCAATATCACACAAATGAGTAATTCATATACAAAGCCAATGATCAAAATAAGTACACACGTTTAACCCTTTTTTATATGCATTCAACTAATTTGGCAAATGAATGTGAACATTGTTCTTCATCGCTATTCTCACGCACCCTCACGATAACGTTTATCAAGCACTATCGCGGTCTCTTATTGCATTAATTACTAGAAACTATTCAAATTAACAATCAACACAATGCTAAAAAGCTGAGATGCAAATGAATATCAAGTCACAAACCCATGTCAAAAGCTTGCTCAATGATAGAGGAAAATCTAAGACCACGGATTTGAAATAGGTTTTGTCATGACCAACAAATAAGCAATCAAAGACAACCAATAATAGAGAATCAAAACTAGTTCACAAACATAGATTAAAAGAAATACATAAGGTATCAAGAGATTACATCCAAACCCAACAAGAGATTGAAGATCCTACCTTGTCTCCCTTGAAAATGAAGAGATGTAAAGTTTCTCTGCTTAAAAATATCTATCTATTACAAGTTATATTCATTATATTCTAAAAATGCTGAAAAGTTACTTATATAGTACAATCAGGATTTTCCCAGTTCGCAAAGCGAACGTTTTATTCGCACAGCGAAAGTAAAAAATAGGCACCTGAAGTGCCTCTAAAAGTTAAACCGCCACAGAATTTATTCATGAGTTTGCAATGCGAATGATCATTTGCAAAGCGAACACTCGCTTTCAAGTTCGCAAAGCGAACTTTATTGCCTTTTTCCTCTGCTATATTTTTGGGAACATTCCCTGGGACTTCGCCAGCCTTCGCAAAACGAACCTTCGCTACCTAGTTCGCAAAGCAAACTTCTTGAAGTTTTCCCCTTATCTTTGACAGCTTGTATTATTTCTTGTGTCTTACAACTTTGATCAATTAGTGCCTTTTTCTGCACAATAACACACATATTACAAGCACCAAAGATATATTCTCAGTGTTAGAAGAACAACAACAATCATGCGTAAAACTAATGAAAACATGAGAATTGAGTGGAAAAAGTGCAAAGAAAGATAGTTTATTTTTAGGTAAAATCTGCACCTAACAGTGACCCCACTTTTCACAGTTACCGCACTGCACATCTTTTTTCTCTACTTAGTCTTTCTGATAGGAATTTCCTTCTCCTCTTCAAGGATTCAGATGTTCTATCATCGATCTTATTCTTGTGAGGATTCGACCAAGACTTCTTGCCATGAGTCTTGTCGATTTTGCCTTTGAACTTGTTGGAACCACCATTCTTCTTCCACTATTTAACCTGTAGGGATTTTATCGAGTCTTGAACTCCTTTCCTTTCGACAATCCTAATGTCATGAGTTTCCAACGAACCAACCAAATCTTCCAGTTTTAGGGTTTCAAGATTGTTGGATTCTTGAATAGTTACGATAACGTGATCAAAGTGAGAGTTCAACGTATGCATTACCTTCTCAACTATCATCTTATTAGTTAGAGTTTCACCACAACCTTTCATGAGATGGACGAGTTTTCTGCACCTTCGACTCATAGCCTGCAATCTTTTCATCTTCTCCCATTGACAACAATTCATATTGTCGTCGCAAAGTTTGCAACTTGACAACCTTAACTTTCTCGCCTCTTTCATAGTACTTGACAAGAATATCCCACGCCTCCTTCGCCGACTCCGCATGAGCGATTTTATCAAAATTAGCAGCATCAACCGCCGATTGGATGTAGAACACCGCCTTGCAATCCTTCTTCTTGGCCTCCTTGTGAGCGGTTCTCTGTGCGTCTGTTGCATCTTCACCAAGCACAAGAATGCTATTAGTAACCACTTCTAGGGTTTCATGAAAGTCAAATAATGATCGCATTTGTTTTCTCCATTGGAGCCAATTCTTGCCGTCAAGAGTTGGAAGGGAGTTTTATAAATTTTTGTTACCATTCATCTTTGCAGCGATTGATCAACAATAACCCACAATCCTGAAAACACGATCTCTGACGTGTGATTCTTGAAAACACGATCACGAGCTCTAGATACCAATTTTTTGTGCATGAGACACTTTTAGTGCGGAGAGAAAGAGAGAGAATAAAGAAACATGGATTGATATTATTGAATAAATAAAACTGAATTACAAAGTGTCTATTTATACACTTAAGTGACTTGACTAAAATTAAAAACTAAATAACAAACCTTATACCCTAATTCACTTTGGACTTTAATCACATCAGACAACTTGAATTATATCTAATATCTCAACATAGCCAACATAACTTAATTAATTACGCTGAGAAAGGACATACATTTCAAGTATTATTTTAATTATTTGAAAATATATTAGTTTATTAATCATGTCAAATTGGATGTACATTACTTTAATAATTTCATTATAGTAAAACAATCTAAGTATTATTTATAATAAATTTGTTTTTTGAAGAATAAAAAATAAATGTTAATAAATGGAGGCAGACAAGATAACTAATCTTACATTATTATTTATTCTTCATAGATAGTCCGTAAATTATTTACTTTTTATTTTTAATTTTTTATTTAGTTATTGAATCAAAACATGGATCATCAGAAAAACGCATAGAATCAAGAATAGTGTAGCAATTTTGATATAAATGGAATTTATCAAAAATTTGAAGGGGATGATGAGTTATATTCAGATGATTAAGATATTATGCGGTCATTTTCACCTGAAACGAAACACATGTTGCGGATCCATTCGTAGTCATTGGAAAATTTGATCTAATGGTTCTTAAACTATTTGATCACACAAAATATATTAATGAAGAAAAATATAGAGGTAAAAATAATGGAATCTGCATAAATCCTTTTTGTACCTAAGAAATTTTCATCTCCCGCAATCAGTATAACTCCACCTTACGAGAAAAAACAAAAAGATTATTTACTGAAATTTCAAATCCTAAAGATTATGCAAGAGTCTCTCAACCGTGTGTTCACCATCTATTGATTAAAACCATAAATTTCAAATTTATTGATATTGATATGATGAGTTAGATTGTGATTGTTCGAATATTATGAGACCCTTATCACCTGAAACTGATGTGCCCGATTCATTATTAATCATTAGTAAATTTGTTCCAGTGATGTTTAAACCGATTGATCCATTAAATAGGATGCAAATTGATCAAACAAAATCTCTTAATAAAGCAAACTGCAGAGTTAAAAATTGTTATATTTCAAATCCAAAATGTAACGGAAACGACGTTGACCCTTTTTTACATGAGAAATTTCCATCTCCGGCTATCAGTCTAACTCTGCCCTGTAATGTTGTAAATTAAAAAAAAGTTCTCTACTAAACTTTCAAGTCCTACACATTTTACAAGTGTCTATCAACCAGGTGCGTGTTCTTCATCGCTTGATTGAAATATTAAAATTAAATTCTATGAATATTGTTGTAAAATACTATCCATAAATTTAAATTCTATAAAATTAAATTCATTGAATGAGAAATACTATCCTTAAGTGTTAATTTTATACACACTTAATCTCTATAGAGTTGTGAAACTTTCTGATGAAGTAGAGTTCTAAAACTTTATTTGTTTCATAGATTTTATTGTTTCTCCTAAATTCATAAAGGATGAAACAACATGGTTAAAGAATTTTGACATAAATAAAACGCATCTTAAATTTAAAATGGAAGGTGATTTACTTTTAAAAATGTGATATTGAAATACAATTTTCAACAATAATTTATGAGTCAAGTCACTAGTAAAATTCGAGCTCGTCAATTATTATATTACAACATTTAGGCTTGTTTGGGGCATAAAATAAGTCATTGAATATAATACAATTGAGTGTTAGATAACAAAAAACTATATAATACTTTAATTCTGACATTCACTACAAGAAAATGGAGGATTAGCTACCATAATTTTACTATAAAATAATTTTGTAGCTAATTCCTATTTAAAAAACAATCATATAATTGAATTACAAATAATTATTACTTATACTATTTAACTATTTTTTATTTAACATGTACCAAAGACTAAGCATATTATTTTTCTCAGAATAAAATAACTTATATATCTTTTATTGAAAAAATTATGTATATCAATTATATATATATATATATATATATATATATATATATATATATATATATATATATATATATATATATATATATATATATATATAAAATTTAAATTTAATAATTTAATGTAAAACTATATTCTTTATGTACTGCTTTGGTCATCACTCTCTCAAATATTCATCCCGGCAACAAAGGTGTTTCTTCTCAAATGATAGGTTCTCCATCTCCGACCCGCCACCGTCTTCGATCGCCACCATCTCCTCCAACTCCGATCGACCTCGTTGTCTTCCGACTTCGATCGTCTTGGTTCCTCCATTTATGATCGATATTGTCTTCCTCATTCTCCAATTGAAATCGTCAGTCCCCTCAATCTCCAATCGATCTCTTATCTCAAGTCCAAACTTCAAACCCTAGAACATAGTTTCCTGTTTAATTCAACCTCTTCTGCATTTCAGGTACCAACAATCATCCTTAATTTTGTTTTTATCACTTTCAATTAGCGTTATTAGGTGTTTAATTTTGTGTAATTTGAGTTTTTGCATTATAAAGGTGCAGCATTTGAAGATGGATATTACATATTTCTTTTTCTTCTTCTTTCAATTTTGAAAATATGAATATTACATTGTCACGTGTTAATTTTTTTTATGTTCATTTGTGCCAAAAAATTTCATCATACACTATGTATTTGACCTAAACGATTTTTAATATGATCCCGATCTATTTGCGGACTTGAAAGTAATAATTTTAATGTTGAAGTTATTGTTTGCTTTAGGTTTAAGTTGAATTTTCTAGTTACTTTACAATGTGATATGCAAAAAATTTATAGACGAAACTGATCCTAGCCGTTGGAATAGTGTTTCTGACTCAACTCATTTTTGAACTCTTGTAGTATCATGGTGGAACAACCTCAGCCTTTACAACAACATTTTATTACGACGAAGCTCCTCTTGATTCCTATGGTCTGCAAAGAGAACCAAAGTGGAGTCACCTAAGGGATGTTCACAAGGCTGTGAGCCTATGTAAGAAGGCTCTACTCAATGGTGAACATATCACACAAAAAATTAGCCAGTATCATAAGGTAAGTGTCAAATATAGCATATCGGAGAACAATGTTATCGATTAGTTGAAATTCTGCTATGATGTAGTACTATCTAATAGTGCTGCTATTATGCAGCATTGTATTAGACAGAAGAAATGTATGTCACAGACATTTTAAGCGAAGCTGAAATTTACAAACTATGCAGATTATAGTCTATGAAAAGAAAGAAAGTGATTTATGTGTTGCTTTCATCACTAACAACCACACCTAAAATCCAAAAGTATTAGAATTTAGAGGTTCGAGCTATTATCTACCTCCGCGTTCCATCATCATTCTTCCTGATTGTAAAACTGTGGTCTTCAAGACTCAAAATGTAAAATGGCTATCCTTTAAGTTACTTTGTTATCTTTGAGTAATCTTCGGCCTTCGCTTATTGTAGCTGACTACTTTTAATAATCAGATTGCTTCGCAACACGACTCAAGAAACTTCGAGAGATCAAAAGTTGCAAACAATCACAAGTGGGAAGTGTATATTGAGCCTATTCCAACCAGCAAGGAATTGCCAGCAAAACAAAAAATTCCTGCTAAGCTTTACAGCTTGCTTAAGGACACCACTGATTATGGATGGTACATCACTAGGTGAGTGAGTTCATATCTATTCCACATTGCCAAGCATTGAGTATTTTGAAAACAATTGCAGTCGCAATCGCTAACGCTTCTTCTAAGCAAGCAAATGATATCTGAGACATCATGAAACTGAAATTTATTTACTGCTGTGTGGAGTTGGGTCCAGAAGACTTACCAAAGAAGAATGAGATATCACCGGTTATTCGTATTTTGAATCTTGGTCATTCATTACTTGCTTTTGTAAATGGACAATATGTTGGTAAGCACGCAACACAGAAATTTGAATTCTAAATGAAAATGGCTCACTCCAATGTAAATATGATAACTTTTTTATGGTTTTAAGGATCTAATCATGGTAGCCATGAAGAGAAAGGCTTTGAATTCCAGAAACGAGTAAGCTTCAAAGTTGGAGTTAACCCCATATCTATCTTGGCTTCTTTAGTAGGACTTCCTGTAAGCTTAAAAGCTTAAGAGTCTTCGTGGAAGGTTGGTATTTTTTTTATAAGAGAAACGGATGAAAGAGTTTATTGATAAATTTGAATCTTGTTAATTTCATTGTGCAAGGTTGCATTACTCCAATGAATCCAACCAACGCTACACAACGCTCTTCTCCTCCTTCCAATTCATCTACTAGTGATAATTTAGGGATTTCTTAACGCGTTTTCTCTGCCGCCGGTGCCGCTGTTCTATCCGCCATTATTGTCAACCCCCTTGATGTTGCCAAGGTCCGCTCTTTCTTATTGACATTTACGCAATCATCCATAGTTTATATAATGATTTTAGTTTATTTTATTCTGGCGTGTTTTGATTTGTTTTCTGGATTTTAATCAGACAAGGTTGCAAGCACAAGCTGCAGGAGTTGCTTATCCTCATCCACTCAGTAATTTGATCAACAGCATGTCTTGTTTTGCCCCAAATATGGTATGTTTGGTGTGGACCATATTTTTGTCTTGCATGGCCAAATGACACTGTGTGTCGTTTTGAAGCTAACCTAGTTGTATATTAACATGAGGAAAGAAAATCCTATACTTTTGGAAGGGTAATTGTGCAAATAATTTGACCTTTCTGATACTGTTTTTCAGATGTTTGCTGATTTAAGATGTTCTCCATCGTGTACCCGGGCTGGATTCCATGGGATTGTATCACTCTGTCCTCCCAATTTTTTTTGGTACAAAGGAACACTTGATGTCATGTATGAAATTACACAACAGGTAGGTAGTATAATGCTATAGAATAATGGCATTGGATGGATTAAAACAATCATTTACTTGTCTTGCATAATATACGTTGAATACACGCATATTGTTTATCAATGCCAGAGTGGTGTTTATTTCAGAAGGATTTACTAGGCTAGTGAGAGGCACGAACGCAGGCCTCATACTTGCAGTACCGACTGTAGGTTCACAATCCATTTAACTGTGTTTTAGTTTTTACTGTTCTAAGTACTAGACATTGCATAATGAGAGCGAGCGAATTGGATAACGTATTTTTTTATTTGCTTAAATCAGGTTGGAATTTACCTTCCTTGCTATGACATATTTCGCAACTGGTTTGAGGAATACACAGCAAAAAATGCTCCAATCGCAACTCTGTATGTACCTTTAGTGGCTGGTTCGTTGGCACGCTCACTGGCTTGTGCAACTTGTTGTCCTATTGAACTTGCCAAAACTCGCATGCAGGTATTTAAAGTGAAGACTTTAACTGGAAAGGAAATTGAAATTGATATTGAGCCAACTGATACAATTTACCGTATCAAGGAACGTGTAGATGAAAAAGAGGGAATTCCACCTGTGCAGCAGAGGTTCTCTCTCTCATTTTATTTGGGCTTAACTAATTCTTTGCCAAATATATAACTCTTAAAACTTAAACACGTCACTTGCAAAACTCGTGTTTCTGATAATTTATGATTATATATTTGAATATTCTGTCAGTATTATTTTGGAAAATAAGTATAGAGAAAATCCAAGCATTTATGTCATTGGTTCAGTTTTCTCCATTCACTTTTAAAAGCTTATTCATGTAAGGCTTTGCTTGAGGATCACGTGGTCTGGTTAACTTGGTTTACCCGTAATCTTGTAGTTGTAAAATGTTACATATACGCGGGTAGTTGATTTTGTATACTTTCAGGAACCTCTTAAAGGTTTGCCACAGTTACTAGACTATGTTTCATGTATGGCTCACTTAGCTGTTTTTGGAATTCTTGGGGTAATAATATGATAACCTTTTCACTTACTTTGAATTGTTAAATATATTCATATTGATGATGGTAGTTATGCTAATTCAGAAATTGTCATAATTAATAACTATGCAGGTCCTTACAAGATATTTACTGCAAAAGTTATTTGGCCCCGGGGTTGCTAACGTGACAAGTAACCATACTATACTTTACCTTGACCTTCCTTCTAATATGGTATGCCCCATTTTCCATCTTTATTATATTCTGTATCTTGTTTACTTATTGTGGTTTTTGTGACAAAGGTCTATACTCTACAAATTATTTGGCCAGGAGCATAGATATTAAACAGTACAGTAGCAACAGTCTTGAGAGAAAACTATACATTAATTCACCATATCTATTCCTTTTCGAACAAATATAGAATAAGATTAACACTTTCAAGAGGTTGATCCAAATAGGTATTTTCAGAATTTTGAATTTGAACTAATTAGTTATTCCCTTTCTCATGGGCTATGACAGAAACAAATTAGCTTCTTTATTGGTTTTGCACATCTTAAAATCCCTGATCTACAGGTAATGAGAGAGCTAGTGAAATGGTTGTGCAACACAATTGCAATCTGATTTACTTGTAACTCAAAGTTTAAGCCAAGTTTCTAGTGCTGTCTATAGGAATATTAATTCTTTCCAATCTGAGCAAGTTTAGAGTTTATAGGTTTGATCCATACAAAGTTGTCTGCTTTTTTCGAATTGATCATATACTAGAATATATGATTTTACCTTGAATCCAACCATATCTAAGTTGTGATCATTAGTTGCAACCTTAGAGTTTTTTACTACTACATCTGTTGTATGCTTCTCATATTCTATTTGTACATTAATGTCAAGGTAATCTTGCAATTGTAAGATTGATAATCTACATCTGTTGTGGAATTGATGTTTAAAGTATATCAGCATCTACGTCGGTATATATTAACATGGGGAAGCCTATACACTGCTGATTTGAAGTTCTATTTACTTTTACAATTCCATTGTTTCTAACTTCTTGGTGTTTCTACATGTTAGGTTATGTGGTGATTTAGACAAATGGTTATGTTCAAGAACTCGTGATGTGTTTTTCTGTTGCAAGTGTTCAGAGTTGCTTTTGCTTGCATGATGCTCTGAGTTTTAATGTCCAAGCGCATAATGGTTTGAACATAATCCTTATTGTTGATTCTTCTTAGAACATCTGGATGGTGAACACTAAGATTTTTCTTAGAATATTCTTTGAGATGAGGATAAATATGTATCTTGTAGTTGATTAATGGATTAGTAATTGTCCCATTGAAGATATATTAATATGAAATTGCTTCTTGTGCTCTCATTCTACTAATTAAATATAATCTTAAATGAAAAATTATTAATTTTAGATTATTTATTTAAACCAATGCTTAATTATCAACAAATATGATGCCTTCAAAAGTAGTTTTTTAGGAATAATTTTTTATAATTTAAAGCCTAATCGATTTTTTATTAGAAAATTAAAAAACTAATATAGCCTTATTTAGCTTGAGATTTGCTATGATTTTTGAGGCGAAGTTGTAGCTGTTTTGATTGGAAACATAATAAAGACTGGTATTTTGCTACGATTTAAATGTGGATTAGCTACGAATTACAAAATATTAGTTTGAGTTTTGCTAGAAAAATTTGCTCTAGATAATTACCCACCTAATCCAAGCTACGACATATTCTGTAATTAATCCGCAACTAATCTCTAGCTAACTCTATTTGATAGAAATTCGCTTCAAATTTGCTACGGTTTTTGACATAACTAATCTCTGATTTCCTTGTAGTAATTTTTTATACAATGTCTCTCTATAGTGAATTCTTATTTTAAATTTTATTGGGGTAAAAATTAGTACGATATAATAAAAAAATCAATCACCTATTTATTTCTATTGAATATAATTTAAAATACAAAAAAAAAATATAATATAATATAATTAACTTTTTTTTTAAATAAATAAATAAATATAATGATAAATAACTAGTGTATTATAATTAGAATATTAAAAAAATGAAATTATAATAAAAATGAAAAAAAATATAAATTAATTTAAAATTGTAAAAATTTTATATAATTTTCTATCAATGGTTAAACTTTGTTTTAAATATAATATATATATATATATATATATATATATATATATATATAATCTTCCGTTATTATTTTTTCTTCATAGATAGTCCACTAATTATTATCTTTTTATTTTTAATTTTCAATTTAGTTATTGAATCAAAAGATGGATCTTCAGAAAAACGCATGGAATCAAAAACCGCGTAACAATTTTGATATAAAAGAAATTTCTCAAGACTTTGAAAGGGATGATGAGTTATAATCAGATTATTCAGATATTATGAGTTCATATTCTCACCTGAAATGCATGTTCCAGATCCATTAGTAGTCATAAGAAAATTTGATCCAATGGTGCTTAAACCATTTGATCACACAAAATATCATAATGAAAAAAAATGTAGAGGTAAAGATTATGGAATCTGCATAGATACTTTTTTACCTAAGAAATTTCCATATTCAATCAATATAGCTTCACCTTGCGATGAAAAACAAAAAGATTATTTACTGAAATATTAGATCCTAAAGAGTATGCAAGAGTCTCTCAACCAGGTGTGTGTTCATCATCTGTTAATTAAAATTATAAATTTCAAATTAATTAATATTGTGCAACAACTAACTAAAAATTTGCAGGTTCTTTTATTCAAAACACATAGCAACATATATTGTCCAACAACACAAGAAGTTCTAAATCGCATCCATTTAAAGGTGCTAGGCACATGCAGGTAATATAGTTTAGAAATTATTTAATTTTTTTTTATTAGCTATTTGTATTAATGGGAGAAACCGAGATTCTTCTACCCTTACAAAAAACCAAACAAAAGAAGCAGGAAGAAAACACCCCTAAAAGAAATTACAAGAAATCTAAAGGATGATACAACCAATCATAGAAATTACATCTCTTACGGCCTATTTCTAACCATCTCCAAGATACATAAACAATACGGTTAAAAACTTCGTCCCCGTCCCAAACTAGACCGTTGAAAATTATGTTATTCCTCATGTTCCAAATACACCAAGACGAATCAGTCCACAAAAAACAGCTCATATCTTCTTTCCCTTTATGGTAGAGAGCAAGGAACCATAAAAGAGCATGGCTACTTATATTATCTGCTACAATCGGCTGAACTCCTAACCAGTTGGAAATTTTCAACCACAAAATTTGAATTTTCGGACAATTTAGGAAAAGAAGCAAGGCATCCTCATCTTCAAGAGAACACAACAAGCATGTCTTGTCTTGCGAGGAAGTGATAACGTCCCTAAAGTCAAGGTTGGAACGAGTCGGCAATCTATCGCGAATTAATCTGCAACTAATCCATCTTTTTTCACAGCAGCAGCGTATAGGTTAGGATAAGAAATATCTAGTTGTTGAATACCACACCATTGAGAATTCCAGAAAGGGATATTACAACCATTACCTATAACGGGTCTTACGCACACATTGAAATTAATAGAGTCTCCACTATTTTTGGAGTTAAGGATATTCCTCATCCATAACGACGCGTCTTTAGGGTGGCTGTTCTGATCAGAGTTCATCACCCAAAAACCAAGGTTCCCATAACGACTTACCAAGAAATTACGCCATATTTCATTACCACCTATAAGAAATTTCCACAACCACTTGGTAAGCAGAGATTTATTGAACAATCCTATGTGTTTTATACCTAGCCCACCCTTGTCTTTGGATTTACATAGAGCACTCCAATTGATCCACGCAATTTTGCTTTTATCCGCCGATCCCGACCACAAGAAGCGACGTTGAATGGCAATAAACTCTTTAATAATTTTTTAGGGAGCCTTGAAAAAAGAAAGGTGATGAATCGGTAAGTTTGCAACAACTGAATTTATCAATGTGACTCTTCCTCCAATAGACATGTTCCTGCCAACCCATGAATTCAGTCTTTCTTTCAGACAGTCTATTATAGGTTTCCAGAACAAAGATCTTCTTTGATTGCCACCTATGGAGATTCCTAAGAATTTCATAGGAAAAACTCCTGTCTTGCAGTAAAGAAAAGAAGCAGCAGCTCTTAAAAATCCTTCGTCAATACCAATTCCAAGCAAACAACTTTTGAAAAAATTGATTCGTAAACCGGATACCATTTCGAAACCTCTTAAAATAGACTTGATAGCCCAAAGATTTTGATACCCGCCGTCACAGAATATCAAGGTATCGTCGGCAAATTGAAGCAAATCGATAGATTTACCATCTGCAAAACCGAAACCAGAAAAAAAAATTAATTGTTGAAGCTCTTTTAATCATAATAGCTAGAGTTTATGCCACCAAAGTGAAAAGAAACGGAGCAAGCGGGTCGCCCAGCTTCAATCCTCTAGAAGCCTCGAAATCCTTGGAAGGTGATCCATTAATCAAGACAGATACATGATTGTTGCAAATATTTCCTTCTATCCACCTAATCCAATCAGGACCGAAATTCATTGATTTGAGGACGTGAATCATAAACTTCCTATCAACGCAGTCATATGCTTGAGCGAAGTCTACCTTAAATAAAAGGCAAGACTTCTTATCCCTCCTAGCCATAACAATAACCTCACTGGCTAACAGAACACCATCTAAAAAATTTCTACCGGGTATGAACGTCATCTGAATCGGTGAGACTAACTTGGATATCACAGTAGTTATTCTAGTAGCCATAAGTTTGGAAATAACTTTAGAGACACAGCTCACCAAAGAGATAGGTCTATAATCTCCAAAGTTTTGAGGACTGTCTTGTTTAGGAATTAACGCCAAAAACGAAGATGCAAAGATTTTAGGGAGTTTACCAATCAAAGAAAAGTGCATAATACAATTGGTAAAATCAGGCCCAATGATATCCCAACAATCCTTAATGAATTTAAATGAAAATCCATCAGGGCCAGGAGCTTTGTTTCCATCACAGTTGAAAACTGCTCCCCTGATTTCTTCATGAGTAAAGTGGATATCCAGCTTGCCACAATCTTCCTCGGATAGCTTAGCAAAATCAGAAAGGTTAAGCCTTGGTCTAGCGCTGTCTTCCCGTTTAAATTTCTTTTTGAAGAATTGAAGAGCAACATCTTTAACCAGTACGGGGTCTTCCAACAGAACTCCATCATGATCCTGAATGATAATGTGATTCTGCCTAGTTCTAAACTTAAAAAAGGAATGGAAGTATCTACTATTGACATCTCCCCCCTTAATCCATTTGTGTTTAGACTTTTGGTGGATTATGCTTTCTTTGAAACGCAGTTTACACCAGAAATTCTTCTGATCCTCCCCCCGTCTTATCAGCTGAGACTCCGACATGTCTTCAAGGCCCCCCTTCAACAAAGCATCGTAATCATTAAAATTCTCTGCATGCTTATCAATACAGAGGTTTAACCAACCAAAGACGTTATTATTCCACCATTTCAATCTCAACTTGAGGGCTCTAAGTTTTTCTTTAAAAACGAAGGTAGGGGAACCATGGAAAGAAAATGAGTTCCACGATTCTCTAATGAAGTTCTTACACTCTTTGTGGTCTAGCCAGCAATTAAAGAACCGAAAAAGGCTTAGGACCCGAATTACGGATGTTAGGTTTAATCCATACGGGTCGGTGATCAGAAATATCCCGATTGCCTACAGATTGGGCCTTAAAGTCCCAGCAGTCAATATGGGACTCATCTACAAGAAATCGATCTAATTTACTACAAGACAGGCCATTAGAATTAAACCAAAAAAACCTGTTACCTACAAAAGGGAGATTGACCAACTCCAAATCTCTAATGAAAGAGCAAAACTCCTCGCATTCTCGGGCTGACGAAGAACTGACGTCGTACCTCTCTTTACTACTTTTAACAGAATTAAAGTCTCCCCTCATAATCCATCTCCCCCCTGGATTTGTCATTTTAAATTCAATAATGTCCTCCCATAATTTTCTTTTGTCCCTTAAAGAACAGGGAGAGTAAACATTAACCACATAAAGAGTGGTATTGTTCCAAGAAAACACAGAGCACAAGAATCCTGTACCTTTGTAAGTAGAGATAGGTTGAAGAAATCCCTTCCTAAAAATTGTCAAAATCCCACCAGACGAACAATTGGATCCACTGGCTAACCATTCAAAACCTCTGTTTCCCCACAAACTCCTAACTATTGAATCCTTCATGATCTTAACCTTAGATTCTTGAATCAGGCATAAATCAGCTTGTCCTTCAATCAAAGTTTTCCTAATTCTCCTTCTCTTGAGAGAGAGATTACACCCACGAACATTATAAGTCACAATAATCATAAATCCATATTGTCCACACCCTTACTAACTGCCATTTGAATCTTGTCCCTGTTCTCTAGAGTTCTAACCACACTCTCAAATGCCTCTTCGTCTTCTTCTGCTTCCAAACCCATAAGTTGAACCGATTCCCACATTTTCTTAGGTACACTATCTAGACCAGCCTTACACCTTGTATTATTTCTTATAACATCCGACTCATCTATGGAATAAGATGCTTCAGGAGGAATATCAAACTCCACTGCCTCTTTAACGGGAGGAAGAGAAAGGCTAAGGATCTTCTTAGAAGAGGAACGCTTCTTTATCATTGGAAAATTTCGCCTGGATGGGTCTGACCCAGACGTGTTTAAAAGGGTGGAGTAGAAGGAGGGTTCAAAGGGAATTTGTATTCTGTCGTACAATTCAGCAATGCCTTTCTTCTTTTTGATTTTGGATCCACCAATATATCCAACATGATCATCTAAATTGGTTGCTATTGGGCCCAGCCCAAGAGTATTCAGCCCACCTGTTTTGTCCAGACCAGTAGGAGAGCCCAATACCAAAGGGGACCCCAAATCCACACTGACCCCATTCTTAAGAGTTGAATTCCAATTTTCCTCGGTATTTGAAATTTCCTAAGCCTTGTAAGAAACTTCCATATTCAATCAGTATAGCTTCACCTTGCGATGAAAAACAAAAAGATTATTTACTGAAATTTTAGATCCTAAAGAGTATGCAAGAGTCTCTCAACCAGGTGTGTGTTCATCATCTGTTATTTAAAATTATAAATTTCAAATTTATTAATATTGTGCAACAACTAACTAAAAATTTGAGGTTCATTTATTCAAAACACATAGCAACATATATTGTCCAACAGCACAAGAAGTTCTAAATCGCATCCATCTAAAGTTGCTAGGCACATGCAGGTAATATAGTTTAGAAATTATTTAATTTTATAAGGCTTGTTTTATTCCAGAAAACACGCAAATCGTATCGGAATAAATTAAGTAAATACATATGTAAATAATATGTTATGTATGTATTGATATAAATTATGTTTCAAGATGGTAATTGATTTGGTTAGGATTTGCTCATTCGAAATTCAATTGCTATGACAGTTGGTAAATTTTGTGAAGTTAGAGGATATTGACATTTTAGAAGGCTTCTAAATCTTATCTTAATTTGTTGGTTATATAATTTTTAGATTTCATTTCTCATTAAACAAACTTTAATATTCTATTTTTGGTTTATTTTAATTGATGGATTTATTTGCTATTAAATTTAAATATTGTTGGAATCTAAGTAAATTATTAGAATTTTTTTTAATATAACTTAGTTTTTCAAAAAAATTCCCAAAAAATAACACATTTCAGCATATTTACCAAAATGACTATGTTTGGAAATGAAGTATAAGGGTGGTGCCATATGGCATGACGTCTCAGTTAAAAGGTAAAAACCATACCATATGGTGCCTCAGGCCAAATGGGTGTGCCCTAAAAGTTTTTTATGCTGGACAGGGGAGGCACCATCTGGGATGACGCTTCAGTTCAATTGATTTTATTTTTTAATATTTTGTTTAATTTGTGAAATAAAAAATGTATTGGAATAGTCCTTATTAAAAAATTAGTCACATTAGAAAGTGTAAGTCTACCGTCTTCTCTCATAGTATACAATAGTGGTACGAATTATTTGCAAAAAATGTATATTCCTGGCGTGGGAGTGTGGTCTTGTCACGCATATCACATCATTTCTTTACTTTTTCTTCCCATAACTAATAATACCAATAAAAATAATAGCAATAATGATAAAGCATTCAAAACAGTAAACCAGTTTGAAGCAATTAAACTCCCAAAAAATAATGGTGCAGAGGCATGCTAAAGAATAGTGGAAGGCAAGTGTAGGCATGCAGAGTGTAGGCATGCAGAGTTGTGTGGTCTTCTCAAGGCTAGTCTGGCCATGCAGAGCAGGGCCGACCCAATTAATCTTGAGACCCTGTCCTAATTTGAAAAATAGGTTTAATTTAAAAATAAAATTAAAAATTAAAAATGATGTATCTAAAATTTACAAGACTGTTTCAACCAATTTTGATGTTTTATTTAATTTTTTAAATAGGCCCCTACTAAATAAGGTAATTATTTAAAAATAAAATCATTTATTTAAATTATAGATAATATTAAAACAAAAATTTGACTCATATAAATATGATTTAAGTATCTTTTCTACTCGTATAATTTTTGTATTTATAAAAAAAAATCTAAATCTCACGGACACTAAATCAATTATAATTATGTGTCAATTCATATTTATACAACAATGTAAACATTCACAAATTTAAATGTTAGAAAATATTCTTATATCATCAAAATTTAAATAAACATGAATTTCTCTGTACAAAAAATATATTAATACTTCTCTTATTTTAATAGGAGCTAGACTAGTAAAATACCGAAATGCTTACTAAATCAATAGATTCAATTTACCTTTGTACAAATAATATATAACTTAGATGAACATTATATTTTTATCATGGGCCCCCCAAATTGTGAGGCCCTGTGTTGTGGTTCTTGTTGCACAGGCACAGGGCGGGGCCTAATGCAGAGTGTAGGCATGCAGAGACATGCTAAGGAATAGTGGAAGGCAAGTGGAATGCTAAACTATTCTGAAGCAATTAAACTACCAAGAGACGTAAGTTATATCAAATATACACCTATTAATACTCATGAAAGATACAACTTATCATCACATACTTGCAACAACTAAAGTTTATAAACCATTTCTTCCAAACTTTAAATTTTGTAAACCATTTCTTCCTAACACAATTTAGTTATGGCTCAAAGACCACAATACCTGATAAGTGCACATCTCAATGGTGAGATATTTGAATGTCCAAACACGGGTTTCAATTTTATTGATACAGAAGTGACTAGGTTTTTAATTGATAGAAGAACAAATTTTTATCATTTGAAAGCCCAGTTAGAAAAGAAATTGCAGTGCGGTCCAGTTGGGCAAATTGTATACAAAAACCCCATCTTTTTTGACGGGCATGACCAATGTAAATTTTTTCAGATGAAGATTCGGGGCGACGATGATGTGCGTAACATGTTTCAGAGTCATGAGCATTTTGGTTTCAATGGCGTTGAGTTATATATTACATTAAAACATCAAACATTGTCGCAACAACTAGAAGTTCCGCCGACTCTATACAAGATCTATTGCCGTAACGAGGCGTGCCCGTTTAGATTAATAACATCTTTTCAGAAGCGAAGTAATTCCTAGAAGATAGGGTCAATGGGTCCGGAGCACACTTGTATAATCACGAATCCAAGTCAGGATCATCGCAAGCTCAGCTCTCAATTGATCTGTAACAAAATTCTATCAGTCACTAGCGACAATCCTTCTGTGAAAGCGAGTACAATAATAGCTCATATCCTTCTGTGGCATAATGATATGATGCGAAGAAATAAAAAGGGTCGCCCTAACAGCACCCGTATTCACACGGAGATGGATGCAGCAGACAAAATGGTAAGGTTGTGTGGTTTGTACCGCCAGTCAGGCCACAATCGTACCAAGTGTCCAAATGTGGGCCCTAGCACAGCATCATAGTTTCAACTATAAATTTGTCTATTTATAACAACAACAAATTTTATTTCATTGATGGCATACTTAACTGATTACAACGACATAACATAACATAACATTACATAACTTAATAGCTAAATATCAACAACTCATATAATCAGCTTATCTAAGAAATTACAACCATCAATTTAATTTCCTGTTCTAACATCATCATCATGAGGACGCCAACATCATTTTTCACTTTCCTCCAAGACCGGGTGACTCCGTTTGGACCAGACTTCTCAACCAGCCTCTCAATCTTCCTAATATTTTCACCTGCCAGAAATTCATCTGCTAGGCAGCGGTGAAGTTCCATATGCAAATACTCCAATGTCTGCGTGTTCTTGAGTAGCATCTTCATCGGAGGCTTGACAGCTGAGTATACAACTAGGGCATCTCTTTTCTATAGTGGAAATTCTGGTAACGGTTTCTCCGGTGCTACTGATGATGACGACGGACGACGATTTAACCACTCAGACATGGTGTTGAGAAGGGGAGAGTTTGGGATAATTGTGAGGGAAGAGAGGAAATTAGGGTTTTGGTGACAAGTGTTGTGCAATAACAAGTGAGGGTGAACCCTTATTTATAGGCACATGATACCCTATTAAATAATATTATTAATTATATTTAAAAAATAAAATTTTAATCGTTACAAAAAAAACCACTTACACTAAGGCGTCATCCCATATGGCACCTCCCTTGGAAATTAGGGCACCCCAGTTACACTGAGGCGCCATCCCACATGGCGTGTAGGAATTTTTTGAAATTTTTTTGCCTTAGTCGCCATCCCATATGGAGCCTCAGGTCTTTCTGTTTTCCAAAACTAGGCCACTTTGGTAAATCTTCTGAAAGCGTGTGTTTTTTTTAGTTTTTTTTTTGAAAAAGTAAGTTATGTTAAAAAAAAAAATTCAAATTATTATGTTTGACAATACTTTATTATTTAATATTATAGTCTCTTATGATTCATTATTAAAAGATGAATCTTATCGATAAGGGTTATGACATATATGCGTTGGAGATTTTTTTTTTTTGATAAGCAAGAATCAATAAAAAGATATTTAGGAAATCTCAAACCAAAGTACCGGAAATACATCCGAAAAGTCGGGATACACCCTAAAACAACCCCAACAAAACAACCCTACTACATAAAATCAAAGGGAAATTTGGTCCAATCATAAAGGCTACAACTCCGCCTTTTACGATTACTAAAAACCAACCAATTCCAGGAAGAGGCTACTATAGCGTTAAATATGGATTCGACATTACAAACTTCGTCCTTAAGCAAGATATTATTCCTAAACCTCCAGATATTCCAACAAGAAATAAACCAAATGGAATTAATAGATTCCTCCTTACTTCTACATTTTAGCCGTTGTACCCAGGCCAAAGCGTGAGAACAACAGTCCGACTCCGTGATCCGATCTATGCCCACCCAATCACACACCAAATTCCACACCGAAACAAATTTAGGACAATTAAATAAAAGGTGAGGGGAGTCCTCATTTGTCCTGAAGAAAAACATACAAATCTTATCGTGAGGATTGTCGATAACACCTCTCGCTACCAAATTTAGACGGGTTGGCAGCCTATCAATTACTAACCTCCAAGCAAAAACTTTGACTTTCATAGGAATATCCGTCTTCCAAATAATTTATGTTACTTGTATAGAATTATCGTCTTCCGAAACCAAGGCTCCATAAGAGGAAATACTATCATAAAATGACTTTACAGAAAAACCATTAATTAAATCTAAACTCCAATGCCATTTATCTTTATCATTGAAAGACAATTGGACAGGCTCTAAAGCATCTAACAACTCAACCAGTTCGCTGTTCATCTGCTGAGAGCTATTAGGAAAAAAGTAAAAAATGTTCCAAACTCACCTTTCTTCGACCCACTCGCCCATGTCTGAAACACCGCAGGATTTATTACTGCAAATCTAGAACAGGTTTGGATATGTATCCTTTAAAGCCCTACCAGCAAACCACAAAGAATGCCAAAACAGAACCCCTTTTCCATTGCCAACAACAGCAGTGATGAAGTTATAGAAAGATGCCTGAGGTACAAAGTTAGAGACTGACAGAACATTCTTCAACCATGTAGAATCAGAATGCATATTCCCAACCACGTTAAATAACTTAACTTTATGGATCAAGTTACCATACCTGCTAGAGAGAATAGGACGCCAAATTTCATTACCTCTCTTGCTGAACTTCCACAGCCATTTAGATAGGAAAGCTTTGTTGAAGAGACCAACATGTTTGATACCAAGTCCACCGCAACTTTTCGGTTTACAAACCGACTTCCAACTAACCCAAGAAATAAAACCTCTACTCGAGTTTCCTGCCCATAAGAAACGCCTTTGAATTGCGATGATGTCCTTCACGACCTTTTTAGGAACCTTAAAGCACTACAACAAAAAGGACTTATAACATCTCACCTTAGACAGCGCTTTATTACAAAAGCGCTGCTATAGGTCAAAAACACGGAATCTATTAATTTAATAAAGGAAAAGCGCAAAAAAATATAAGACCTTAGACAGCGCTTTAGTGAAAAGCGCTGTCTAAGGCCTTTTAAATTTTTAAAAAAATTTAATGGAAAATATTAGACAGCGCTTTCCTTAAAAGCGCTGTCTAAGGCCTTTTAAATTTAAAAAAAATATAAGACCTTAGACAGCGCTTTTAATGAAAGCGCTGTCTAAGGTCTTAAATATTTAAAAAAATAAAAACAAAAGCGCTGTCTAAGGCCAATCTTAGAAAGCGCTTTTAAAGCGCTGTCTAAGGGCCACCTTAGAAAGCGCTTTGTTGAAAAGCGCTGACTAAGGTCTAATAAAATTAAAATATATGAATATACTCAGTTTTCATTTTCAATTTTGCGCTCTTTCTTCTCCCTCCCCTGTTGCGAACGGATACTTGCGAACCTGAGCTAAACCCTTGCCGTCGTCCACCGCGCCGTCGTCCACCGTTCCTCCCTCATTTCGCGACTCCGACGACCTTTACTCCACCGTGACCGTCTGTTCCTCTCTCATTTCGCGTTTTCGTCACTCAGTTTGGAAGTTTAAGAGTTTCAGATTATTACACATTTTATAAGGTATGCTGATAATGTTGTTGTTGATAATGTTGTTGTTGATGTTGATAATAATGTTGTTGTTGATGTATTACACATTTTACACGTTTCAGAGTATTACACATTTTACACGTTTCAGAGTTTCAGTTTGGAAGTTTCAGAGTTTCAGAGTTTCAGTTGATAATGTTGCTGATAATGTTGATAATGTTGTTGTTGATGTTGATAATAATGTTGTTGTTGATGTTGATAATAATGTTGTTTATGTTGTTGCTAATGTTGATAATGTTGCTAATGTTGTTAATGTTGTTGCTAATGTTGGACTGTTGTTGGATATAAGAATAAAATATGTGCTAACTTCATTTTTGGTGATATAGGAATAAAATCAATATAATGTGTTAGTTTAGTTTGTTCTTGTTAACATTTTTCTACATTGTTAACTATTGCTATATAATGTGTTTGTTTAGTTTAGTTTAGGTTAGTGTTAGTGTTAGTGTTAGGTTAGTGTTAGTGTTAGTGTTAGTGTTAGTTTAGAACATCTATTATAGTTTGTTCTTGTTAACATTTTTCTACATTGTTAACTATTGCTATATAATGTGTTTGTTTAGTTTAGTTTAGTTTAGGTTAGTGTTAGTGTTAGTGTTAGGTTAGTGTTAGTGTTAGTGTTAGTGTTAGTGTTAATGTTAATAATGTAAATTCTTGAGGTTGTTGTTCTAAAGAACCGAAATTCAAAGCAATTTTGTTAATGAAGTTAATTGCTTTGAATTTCTTAGTTTGGACTTGTTATGCTAATGTTAAATTCTTTCTAACTGTTAGGATTAATAAGTAGGAAAACCATGGATAAAAAATGGATGGATGCCGATCGATTGTCCAAAGAGTACGAGAATGGGGTATTGGATTTCGTTAAGTTTGTTGTTCAACACGCTGACGCTGAAGAGCTCAATCGAATAAAATGTCCTTGCTTGGGTTGTTGTTATGTTGGTAGGGTTGACGCAGATGGGTTGAAATCGCATTTACTGATGAATGGAATTGATCGAAGTTATAAGTGTTGGATACATCATGGTGAGAAAATTAACGAGAATGTTGAACCGACGAGGAAAAGTAATACAACCTATGCTTCAGATGACAAAGACACGGAAACATACGATTGTGATCGAGTCGAAGAGATTGCAGAAGCAGTTGTAGAAGATCTTCATGATTGTCCCGAAATGTTTGAGAGGTTGGTAAGCGATGCAGAGAAACCGCTCTATCAAGGTTGCACTAAATTCACAAGACTGTCTGCGGTATTGAAGTTGTACAACTTAAAGGCGGGCAATGGATGGTCGGATAAAAGTTTCACAGAGTTGTTGGCCCTTTTGAGAGAAATGCTACCGGAAGATAATGTTCTTCCCAATCGAACCTATGAGGCCAAAAAAATGTTGTGCTCTATTGGCATGAGCTATGATAAAATACATGCTTGTCCAAACGATTGCGTTTTGTTTCGAAAGGAATATGCATCGTTAACTGAGTGCCCTAAATGCGGTTTGTCTCGATATAAGAAAAAATTGTCTCCAGCCAAGGTCTTATGGTATTTTCCTATAATACCGAGATTTAGGCGCATGTTTCGTAGTGAAACCGATGCAAGACACCTGACTTGGCATGCAGATGAAAGAATTATTGATGGAAAGTTGCGACATCCGGCTGATTCACCACAGTGGTCGAAAATTGATAATGATTATCCTGACTTTGGGGAAGAAGCAAGAAACCTTCGTCTGGCATTATCTACTGATGGAATGAACCCGCATGGTCTTCAAAGTATCTCACATACCACATGGCCTGTGATTCTTATGATTTATAACCTACCTCCGTCGCTATGCATGAAGCGTAAGTACATGATGTTATCTATGTTAATCTCTGGGCCTAAACAACCAGGGAATGACATAGACGTATACTTGACACCTTTGATCGAAGATTTAAAGATATTGTGGGAGAACGGTGTGGAGGTTTATGATGGATATAGGAAAGAAAGTTTCAATTTGAGGGCGATGTTGTTTGGCACAATTAATGATTTTCCAGCTTACGGGAATCTATCAGGGTACAGCATAAAAGGTGAAAAAGCGTGTCCTATTTGTGAAGATAAAACAGTTTCGAAGGGATTGGACTTTGGTCATAAGAATGTCTTTCTCGGTCATCGTAGATTCTTAAATGCCAAACATCACTACCGTGGGTGGAGTCAAGAATTCAATGGAGACACCGAAGAAGGTAGAGCTCCACCTATGTTGTCATGTGACCAAGTTTTTAAAAAGGTGAAAGATATGCGTACTGAGTTTGGCAAACCTTTTGCACATAAGGTTGTCAAAGGTGGGTGGAAAAAGAGGTCGATATTTTTTGAATTGCCATATTGGAAGTCTTTGTACGTGAGACATTTTCTCGATGTTATGCATATTGAGAAAAATGTATTTGAAAGTGTTATTGGTACGTTACTCAATATAAAAGGAAAGACTAAGGATGGCCTTAAAGCAAGAAAAGACTTGGAAGCGATGGGGATTAGAACTGAATTAGCACCCGTGAAGAAAGGAAGACAGACATATCTACCACCTGCTGCTTTTACTCTGTCTAGAAAGGAGAAGAAAATATTGTGTAAGTTTCTGAGTGAAGTTAAAGTTCCAGAAGGATACTCTTTAGATGTCAGAAGACTTGTGTCTATGAAAGATCTCACGTTGAAGAGTTTAAAGACACACGACTGCCATGTTATAATGGAACACTTTCTACCAATAGGTATACGTTCTATTTGGCCAGTGAAAGTAAGAAGCGCCATAACTAATTTGTGTTTTTTCTTTAGGTCAATTTGTAGTAAGGTAATCGATCCCGATATCTTACCAACACTACAAAAACAGATAGTTATTACCTTGTGTGAGCTTGAAATGTATTTTCCTCCCTCTTTTTTTGACATACTGGTACATCTTGTTGTTCATCTTGTGAAAGAGACACAGATGTGTGGACCAGCTTATATGAGATGGATGTACCCTGCTGAACGTTATATGAAAATATTAAAAGGGTACGTGAAAAGCCGAAGTCGACCAGAGGGGTGTATTGTTGAACGATACATTGTTGAAGAAGCGGTTGAGTTTTGTACTGAATATTTGTCCAATGTTCAATCGATTGGACTCCCCAAAGCTCATATTTTCGAAAAAAAGGATGGTAAAAAATTAATTGGAAATAAAATTGTGACAGTATCAAGGGATGAACGGGATCAAGTGCATTTGTATGTTCTGCACAATGATAATGAGGTTGAGCCATATGTTGAGATGCACAAGGATGTACTCCGAAGGTTAAATCAGAACAGAAATGAAAATTGGATAGTACGAGAGCACAATCAAAGTTTCATACAATGGTTAAAGGATCATATTTATTTGAAGCGCTCTTCAGATCCTGCTTCAGTAACAGAAAGGTTGAGATGTTTGGCATATGGTCCAACTTTGCATGTGTATTCTCATAGCGCATACGCAATTAATGGATACACATTTTATACCAAAGAACAAGACGATAAAAGTACTATGCAAAATAGTGGTGTCACCGTCCTAGCTGAAGCAATGCACATATCAAGTATGAAGGACTTAAACCCCAAATATGCAAATCTGTCATATTTTGGAGTTATTGAGCACATTTGGGTGTTTGATTACGAGAAGTTTCAGATTCCAATCTTTGGTTGCAAGTGGGTAAATAGTAGTGGCATACGAATGGATAAGTCTGGATTTTTGCAAGTGGATCTTAATAGGGTGGGGTACAAAGATGAGCCTTTTATTCTAGCATCGCAAGCTAGACAAGTGTTCTATGTCACTGACCCGACGAGTATGAAATGGTCTATAGTGCTTCTATCTAACAAAGTGGTTGATGATAGCGGTGTAGATCAATGTGATAGCGGTGTAGATCAATGTGATATTGATGTTGAGAATGGGTTGAATAGAAATGATCAAGATGAGGATCTTATAGCGGATGGGTCATATATCAGAAATGACCATAACGAGGGAATTTGGATCCATTCATCCGTCCGCATTGATAAGAAACAAGTAATTCATATTCCAACCAAGAAAAGAAAGAGATGTTAGTGAAAGAGGTAAAATTTGTTATATACTTGATTTCTTTATTATATTTGTTATATATTATGTCATATTTGTTATATTTGATATCCTTGATTTTTTTATTACATTTGTTATATATTATGTTTGATATCCTTGACTTCTTTATTATATTTGTTATATATTATGTCATATTTTTTATATTTGATATCCTTTATTTCTTTATTATATTTGTTATATATTATATTTGATATCCTTGATTTATTTATTACAGGTTAGATGGCTACTAACAATGATGACCCACATGCTGATGATCACGCACATGATGATGATCATCCACATGATGATCAGGTTGGAAGTAGCAGAACTATGGAAGAAGAGATTAGGAGAGGAATAACCATAATGAGGAGAGTGATCCATGCTAGAAATCAAGGCATGACTTATAATGTGCATTGGAGCGAAACAGGCACACTTGTTGAGCCTAACGGTCATATGTTGACAAGTTTCATTGGTACACTTGTAAGGAATGAGGTTCCTATTACTTTAGATGACTGGAGAAACAAACAGTTGAAGGAAACCAAAGAAAAAATTTGGAATGAGATAAAGGTACCATAATTATGTCTTTAATTATGCCAACTAATTATGTCGTTTAAATTATTTGTACTAACCAATGTGTATGGTTTTTTTAGAGGTGCTTTAATGTCGAGGACGACAGAAAAGCTTATTTGATGAGATTGGCAGGGAAGCTCCTAAGAGGGTTTAGGACATATTTAAACAAAACCTATCTTAAGGATGCTGAAGGTAATTTTGTTGATGGAGAGTTTCCATCTAAATATGCAAGTTTCATTTCACCACAAGAATGGGTGAAGTTTAAAGCCAAACGACAAACCGAGCAATTTAAGAGTTTAAGTGCAATTAATCGGGATAGAGCATCAGATCCCCAATATAAATACAGGAAAAGACGTACTGGATATGGACGTTTGGAGCAACAATTGGTAAGTATCAATAAATTGCAATGACATAATAATTGTTCATCATGAGTTATATTTGATCATATTATTTGGCTTTATATGTAGTTACAAAAGGCGGGTAGCTCTGAAACATCTCTTCCTGCACATGTCTTGTGGAAGGAAGCCCGTGTGGGCAAGTCTGGATCTGTTCCAGAAGAGGTTCTACAAGTATATGAGAAATGTGTAAGTATAACAATATTTCTTTAATTAAGTCAAAACTTTATTAACAAATATTTGACAAATATTTGATATTCATCTGATTTTCAGGAGGCGTTATCTCAGTCTGTACCTGCAGATGATACCAGGAGCATACTTAGTCGGGCATTAGATGTCCCTGAGTATCCTGGTCGGGTGAGGGGTAAGGCATTTGGGATCACCCCGACCTCCCTGAATATTAAAAAGGGAAAGGCTGCTAGTTATTCAGTACTTGAAGCTAAATTGGAAGCACTAGAAGCCGAGGTGCGGGAATTAAGAAAGGAAAAAGAAAGGGATAACGCTTCTGGTGTTAGAGATGGATCAGAGAAGGATAGTATCAACTGCAGCTTTCATCCGATTATTCCAGAGGTAATTATATATATATATATATATATATATATATATATATATATATATATATCTATGAAATTATATTAGTAGCTTAAATTATTTAATTACATATATACACATTAACAATGACATATGTATTTTTGGTTTTAGGGCATTCACCAATGTCAACTATTCTTATCTTCACCAATTCATCGGATGGTTGCCAAGGGAAAAGTGTTTAACAATGGGGTCACAGTACTTCATAATGAATCCCTCCCTACTGGAAGTTTGAAAGTATCAGTTGATATTGCTATGGAGAATGAAGCACTATTACCCTATCCTAACGATGATTCGGAGGTAAGAGTGGTGGGACAAGCTATAGGGTCGTTTGTTGCATGGCCGTCAAATCTCATACTCGTAGGATATGAGGTATATATGCTTAAAACTGTTATAAACCTTTGTTAATCTTAATGTGTAAATTCAAAGATTTTACGAGCATTTTATTTTCATTTTTTACATGGCAATGTTATTTAGACTCCAACAAAATCCAAAACAAAGGATAAGCGGATTCCGGAGCATACCGAGTCCGTTGTCTCAAAAAAAGAGGTACATCACAATTATATGCATAGAAAATGATAAATTGGATATCTTATACTTCATCTAACAAATTATATGATTTATAGCTGCCTGGTAAAGTGATTAGCAACGTTTCAACGCAAAAAACTGTTGGTGCTAAGAATACCAGGGTTAGAAAACAACCTATCGGCAAGGTTAGGACGTGCCTTCAGACCTTTCTACAATTAATGACGGATATTCCGACTGGAGGTGTTCGTCTGATAACTATGGAGAAAGATTTGTATGGCTTTGAATTTGACCAGAATGTTGGTAATGAAGACTTCGAGCAAGTTTTCCAACATACAGAATTGGGCGTCACTGTTGTCAATATATACTTGAGGTATATCCGATCTACTTTGGTAATTGAACAACTTATTTACTTTATTTTTCAAATGAATATTCTAATGTTAATGATGTTTTTATTTCAGGTTTCTGTATGACAGTTTTATGCGCCCCCGGGGATTGGAGCAAAGATTTGCATTCTTATGCCCCAGCGCTGTCAACTTAACCGAAATATTGACGAAACCAAATGAGGTCCATGCGTATATACGCAACGTCTTTATGGACAACCAAGAAACGGAAAAGTTGTACTTTTTACCGTTTAATACTGGGTTAGATTTTCATTCTAAATTCATCTATTATATTTTTTTTTTGTATTTTGACTTCGTGTAGAAAGTTTCTATCTAACACTTGTTTAATCTTACAGTGGACATTGGTTGTTGGTTGCAATCAATCCTATCCGCGGAGTAGTGTATTATCTGGATTCCGTAGGAAATGATTGGACCACATACCCGGATATGAAGGACTGTATTGACACGTAAGTGAAATTGTTCTAAATAGAAATGTGTATATTTATTTATTTATGTGAATTGTTCTAAATATTCATTTATATTTTATTAGCACTATACAAGCATTCCTAGAACATCGGGGAATCGACCACACCATTACATGGAATTATGTGAAGGTATATTAATTATCACATGTTTTATTATATTAGTGATGCTTACTTGATAAAACTTAGAATTTATCCATATTTTATTTTCATTTGTAGTGTCCTCGGCAACGCAATCAAATAGATTGCGGCTATTTCATGTTGAGATTTATGAGAGACACTATTTCGTTGGATCGAATGGAGATTCCACCCGATGTATGTATTTCTAACTTATGAGTTATTTTAACACATATCTCTCATATTGTCTAATGAAATAGTTAAAACTAAATCAAACTATATGTTATATTATTATGTAGTATTTTGAAGAATTCAGGAGTGCTACTTACACAAAGGCTCTATTGGATGAAATCAAAGAGGAGTGGTGTCAATACATTATGGAGCTCGGAATTTTACAAACTTAAGGTATAATATTATACTCTTACTTTAATTGATGAGAATTTTAATATGTGTAACTTTGGTTGGAGTAATGCTTTGGTTGGATGCAATTTTGGTGTATATACTTTGAATTGCAATTTTGGTGTATATACTTTGAATTACAAACTTTGAATTACAATTTTGGATGCAATTTTGGTGTATATACTTTGAATTACAATTTTGGTGTATATACTTTGAATTGCAATTTTGGTGTATATACTTTGAATTACAAACTTTGAATTACAATTTTGGTGTATATACTTTGAATTACAATTTTTGGTGTATATACTTTGAATTTTAATACTTTGAATTACAATCTTTGTGTTTTCAGGACCTATAATGTAGATTGAAGCAATGTTTTGGTTGGATGCAATTTTGGTGTATATACAATTTTGGTGTATAAGTAATATGTTCATTGTAGAAAAAATGCTTTGGTTGGAAGCAATAACTTTGGTTGGAAGCAATGCTTTGGTTGGATGCAATTTTGGTGAATAAGTAAAATGTGCATTTGTAGAAAAATGTAATGATTTGTAATTATAAATAGGTGTATATACAATTTTGGTTTGTAATTTTAAATATATATATTGGTATGAAATGCCAATTTTGGATATATAATTTTGGTGTAGAAAGGCCAATGGTTTGAATTGCCAATTCTGAAAAAAATTGCTGGTTGAAAATTACAGGTCAAATTCTGGTTGAAAAAACCTGGTAAAATTGTGGTTAAAAAAAAATTATATAAAATTTTTCGTACACCTTAGACAGCGCTTTTGGTGAAAGCGCTGTCTCAGGTCCACTTTAGACAGCGCTTATGGTGAAAGCGCTGTCTAAGGTGTACTAAAAAAGTAAAAAATGGAAGGTCTTAGACAGCTCTTATGGTGAAAGCGCTGTCTAAGGTGTACTAAAAAAGTCAAAAAAGGAAGGTCTTAGACAGCGCTTTTGGAGAAAGCGCTGTCTAAGGTATACCAAAAAAGTCAAAAAAAGGTAGGGCTTAGACAGCGCTTTTGACGAAAGCGCTGTCTAAAGTAATCCATATAATGTGAAAAAGCGCTGTCTAAAGGTACCATAGACAGCGCTTTTCATTAAATACACGCCCCTTTAGACAGCGCTTTTGGTAATACCAAAAGCGCTGTCTAAACCTATAGCGTCGCTGGTTTATACAGCGCTTTAAAGCGCTGTCTAAAGGCTAAAAAAGCGCTGTCTAAAACCGTTTTTGTGCTAGTGAAGAAGGATAGATGGTGGATCGGAAGATTCGCTAGCACAGTATTAATTAGGGTGACACGCCCTCCAATCGATAAATTACGACCTATCCAATTGGATAACCTAGCCCTCATACATTCCAAAACCAGCCGCCAAAAAGAGATCCTACGATGATTACCTCAAACTCCAAGGCCAAGGAATTTAAATGGCAAAGAGCGCGATTTGCAATGAAGGAAATTCTCTGCAGCAATCAAGAAATCGGGGTCTATTCCAACACCATATAGACATCTCTATGAATAATTAATCTTTAGGCCAGACGCAACTTCGAACCCACGCAAAATAGCCTTGAAAGCCCAAATGTTCGAAACTGAACCATCACCAAACAGGTGGGTATTATCCGCAAACTGAAGGATATTTACCGAATCAGCGTTACTGAATTTAAAATCAACCAGGATATTGAGAGATGAAGCTCCGCTCACTAAGCAAGCCAATCCCTCTGAAACAATCGCAAACAAGAAAGGAGATAGAGGATCTCCTTGCTTTAATCCTCTCGTCGCCTTGAAATCTTTAGAGGGACTGCCATTAATTAAAACCGAAAGGTAACTATTGAACACTGAACCACGGATCCACTTCAACCAATAGTTACCAAATCCCATGTTAATCAACATTTATTCCAGAAAGTTCCAATCCACACAGTCATAGGCTTGGGCAAAGTCCACCTTGAATAATAAGCACTTCTTCTTTTTTTCTTCTTGCAAACTCGATGGTTTCATTAGCCACTAGAACACCGTCCAAAAGTTGGCGACTTGGAATGAAAGCCGTTTGAGTAGGAGATATCAGCTTTCCTATCACAGACTTAACCTTCTTGCAAGCATTTTAGAGATGATTTTAAGTACACAACTGATTAAGAAAATTGGTCTAAAATCTTCAAACTTTTGTGGGCTATCCACTTTAGGCACAAGGGAAAGGAAAGACGAAAGAAATGCTTTATCCAACTTTCCGGAATAGAAGAAATCAAGAACACAGTTAGCAACATCAGATCCCACTATTTCCCAACAAGATTTGAGGAATTTGAAGTTAAAGCCGTCAGTTCCTGGACACTTGTTACCATCACTATCAAATACGGCAGCCTTAACATCACCAAGCGTAAACTCAGACTCCAAGAACAGCTTATCTTCTGAGCTAAGGGCAGCTAAGCTATCAAAACTGCAGTGAATATTTAATCTAATCTGAGCTTTGAATTTCTTCTCAAAGAATACCTTAGCCTCCTGCTTTATTAACACAGGATCCTCCAACAAAGTACTACCTACTTTAACAACAGAAATATTATTGGCCCTATACCTTGCTTAAAGAGAATCATGGAAATATCGCGTATTATTATCACCATCTCTCACCCAGTTGCTTCTGGATTTCTGATTAAGCATAATCTCTTTAAGCTTAAGATTTTTCCAAATATCTTCTTGGATCTCCAACCTCTCCTTCACATTACCATCAACTTGACTATTATCATTATCATCCAAATTCAACTCTAACTCATTTAAATGAGTAATGCTATCATCAATTTTCAAATCAAGACATCCAAACACGTGAACATTCCATCACCTAAGATCGTTTTTTAGGACTTTAAATTTATTCCATAAGACATTACTGGGAGAACTAGACAAAGATACTGAATTCCAAGACTTTTTCACAATATCTAAAAAGCCTTTATGCTCCATCCAACAATTAAAGAACCGGAACGGCTTCTGGCCTCAATTTACGGACTTCGACTTCAACCAAAGCGGTCGATGATCGGATATGTCTCTATCTCCCACCCATTGGTTCTTCAATTCCAACTTATCAATAACAGCATCATTAACCAGAAATCTGTCCAATCTACTACGGCTAAACCCATTAGAATTAAACCAAGTATATTTACTTCCTACAACAAGCAGATCAATCAGGGTCAATTCCTCAATGAAAGATTTGAATTTCAGCATCTCACCATAGTTAGCACCATGTCGCCCTTCCTCTCCTCCCTGGCTTTTATAGCATTGAAATCTCCAACTATAACCCAACCCCCACTAGGAAGCCGATTCTTAATGTCAATCAACTCCGACCAAAGTCTCCGTTTCTCATTAATAACACACGCCGAGTAAACATTCAAGACATACAGATTCATATTATTCCAAATAAAACGAATACCCAAATAGCCTTTCCCTCTGAAAGTCGAACACGCCAAAGCCAGGTCCTTTCTCCAGATTGTAAGAATCCCTCCAGATTGCCCATCAGAATTTGACGTCATCCAATCATAACCCGACGACCTCCAAATGCTTTGAACGACCCCATCATCTATATGTCTAAACTTGGTTTCTTGAAGTAAACATAAATCTGCCTTGCCCTTACAAAGAATATGAGATATTCTACTTCTTTTTAGAGAACTACAACATCCTCAGACATTGAACGACACAATATTCACTGTCCACCCCTTTCTACATTCTTCTTAACTCTTTTACCTTTTTTTTATCTTCCCCATCCAACTCCCTAAGGATGCTAACGAAAGCGTCATCCTCAACGTCACCCTCAACCCCTAATTGTTTCATGGTATTCAAGACTTTAGTATGAACATCATCTAAAGCCTTTTTACATCTAAAATTTCCTTTAAACACACCAGTATCTGTGATTGATTCATTACACAATAGCGAATTAGACCCAGCTCTATCAAGAATAACACCCGGGCGAGAGGGTTTAGACTTTCTTATAGTAGGAAATGGACTGGGAATAACCGAGAGTTCTACCGCAGCATGGAGGAGGGAAGAGTAATAAGAAAGGGAGTATGGAATTTTAACACTATCATAAACATCGTAGAGCAATTTCTTTTTCCTATTTTTAGCCCATTTAGACGTCCCAATTAATCCACCAGAAGGCCCAGAAATTAGGTCTGAACAATTCAAGTCCACCACCAAACCATTAAAAAAATCTCCCTTTTTAATATTATTTCCCACAACCGCCACACCCTTGCACTTATGAAAAAGAAGTCCATCAGTCAAACAACCTTATCAATTAACTTCGTTCCCCCTTTATCCACCATATCAGCTACCAATGAATGGGTCCCACCCACTGGCACAACTCCCATGGTTGGATTTAAAATACATTTATCCAACCCAACAACAGGTTCGTTTGACACGTTACCAACCCCTCCAACCTCTTCTACTATCTCGAAAGTAGCCCCAACTATGGAAAGGTCAACTGACCCACCACCCCCTACATCTGACACTTCCTTAACATGTGAAACATCATAATCACCATCTAGTTGGGTAGGGTTGCTAGACTCAACCACTTTCTCCTCGGAGCTACCACCCCAATCACTATCACCTTCGTCGCAGGATTCAACAAAATTCGATGAAGAATAAACTCTATCCCCCACTTTATCCACCGATTGAGATGACGACGCCAGGTGATCACAAAAATCCTCAACTAAAGAGACTTCAAAGGATAAGTTATAACACTTAACAACCACAATCTCATTCAATATTAAAGGCAGTTTTGTTTTGATCTGGACACGAGCAACTTCCAACTTAGCCTTCCTAAGCGTAGCCTCATCAATCTAGATTAACTTTCCCACCCCGTTCACAATAGATTAAAAAGTTGAAGAATTTCAGGTTGCAAACGGAAGTCCATAACACTTGATCCAGACAAAACGCTCAACATCAACCTCCTCTAGAGTCCATGGCTTTAATGAAGAAAACCATTTGCCAAGACTAACTTCAGCTTCAGCAATAATTTCATCTATGTTACCCTCGTCAATCTCTTCGATCAGACATTTGTTAGCACCAAAGGGAGACACTATAATATTGAAGAACCCCTCTTCATGCAAATTCCTTTGAATATCGAATACATAAACTCCTTCAACCACTACACCGACTCTAGCTTTTTCAAACCTTAATTTATCCACATTCTCCATGGTAACCTGCACCTTTGAAGGCCTATGATTCACCGGGATAAAGTTCTTGGGTTTACCACCTCCCACAGCTTTAGCAAATGATCTCCCATCCGTAGTCTTCCCTCTTACTCCCCCACCTGAAGTGAAACCACCTTTACTGCCAAACTGTCTTCCATGCTTAGGACCCAAGATTTTCTCTTCCAGCTGAAACCGTGGTACATTGACAAATAATTTCTTCTCCTTCAGAATAATGTTATCAAGTTTAATCGCCATCATACGAGAATCTTGGATCTTTCTGAACATTGCAAATTCGAACCTCTTCCTGCGTCTGTCTCTTCTCGCTGGGATATAAACTTCGAAAATCACCCCAAAAACTTTGAACACCTCAAAAAGATCTTTAGCATTCATCTCTTCAGGAAACTTAGTAACGAAGAAAGTGGTCGTTTCTTCGCCTACTGCACCTTTACCGTTGTTCTCCTTCCACACGGAAAGTCTATCTATTTTCGAGACCCTCCGCTTACCACCTACCTTAACCCAAACCATCTTGGGAGTCCAAAGATAGCAAAATCAAAACAAGTTGAACGCTAGCAACACAAACTAATCACCCTTGCAATTCTATTTCTAACAAAATCAGTAAAACTGAACCAGAACCCACTCACAATCTCCTAAGAACCGTACCAATAACAAACCTAAACGACACCTTCAAACAACCAATGACTCAGTAAAACCCAGAAGAAACCAACTCCTTACCAAGGCCCCTAAGCCCTAAAGCCAGGAATTTAAGCCGAAGATAAGGGAGAAGCTCAACTAGTATCTACTTCGTACATTGTTCTAAAGGAGGAGGATGTTAAGCATTACCGTGATTCTTAGTTGTCTAACTCTCCAACCTACTCACATATTCAAAAGACAATACGAAGATATATTATACATGTTAGATCTCAAGTTGATAAACTCTAAATTGAAGTAAAATTTCTATATTTTATTGGTTTTATAAATTTTTTTTATTTGTCTTAAATGCATTAAAATAATAAGTATTATAATAGAGTTATGAATAAGAAAATATATACCTATTCAAACAAAGAGGACGATTATCATTGTCATTGAAAAAAACATCGCCAAAGAAGTTGGAAATTCAGCAAAATTTCTCGACATAATACAAATATATTTAAGGATGAAACAACACGATGAAAGAATCTTGATATAAATAAAATGAATCCTAGATTTAAAAAAAAATGATTCACTTTCAAATTTCTAACATAGAAATACAATCTTCGACTAAAATTTATGTGTCAAGTCACTAATAAAATTTTGTTAGTCACTAAATTTGTTAAGAATATTATCATCAAATCACATTTTGTCCAATTCGAGTGTTTGAATACACATAGCGATATGATAGGTTATTTTTTATATGTATTCTATAATGTCTTTATAGTATAAATACTTATTTTAAATTTCAACTCGAGTAAAACTACATAGGATATGAGAAAATAAATAAATAATTTCTTTATATATATATATATATATATATATATATATATATATATATATATATATATATAAAGTTAAATATGATTTGAATTTTTTAAAATAACATATGATTTGAATTTTGTAAAATGGCTAAGTCCAAGAGATAAATTAATGGATGATCAGTGAATTAGCAGGTTTACTAATTTTTCAACCCGGTAATATCGGTGATTATCGAAATATCAATATCAAGGATTACATTATATTCTAGAGTTCGCTTAAACCTTATTTGAAAACAAGGTATTTAGGGGTTTTGATTTTAATTGTTTGTCATAAAAGATGAAATACGAGTAAATTTAATAGAATAGAAAGGAATACAAGAAGAGAATGCCAAGGATGAGAGTTTGGTCATGAATCTGTTTGTAATCTAAATCGATCTTGTAACAACTAAATTTCTCTCATACAAATTAGTGGTTCTTCAGATTATTTATTCACATTTCCTTAGCGAATAGATATTTGGTATTCAAATTATTTTATATGGCTATTAGTTAATTGTACATGAACCCAAATTGTCAAATATATAAAAAAAAGAACAATGTATAGATGATATCCCTAGGCCTAAATGATACCTAATCTAAAATATTTCAATCAAAACTAACCTACTGAATTGTCTTTTTTAACAGGTAATCGTAAATTAATTTTCAATTTATCAATAATGCGAAGAATCAAGCACATACATAAATAATTCATATTAGAATAAAACTCTTAGTCATTACAATTATTAATTTAGAAATATAAACTTTATCAAGAACATTGACACACCCCTAGCATTAGGGGGTTCACCTAATCAAAACATGAAAAATTAACATGATAAAAGTCATAAACATTACACAGTGATCACAAAGGTTGAAGCTTCAATGGAGTAATTTGTTGTAGTGGTACTTCACGTTGTTTCTACTAAGTTTTTTCTTGCTCCTTGATGAATTTTGATCTAAAATTCCAAGCAATCACATCAGAATATAATCCCCATTCTTTTAATATTTCATTGGGTTTTTGAAACAGCTCCGGGTGTCCAAACATGTGACAAATCTGTTTGGAGATGCATTTGGATATAAGAAGATTTTTGCCTTAAAACTTTGCATACGCGTCTCAGGACGCGTCTTAAATGTTGCACCATTCCAAATGCATCTAGGGCGCTCAACTTCCATCTACTCGCCTAGAGACACATATGGACAAAGGCATATTTTTGCATAAAGCGTGACATATATGTGAATTTGGTATCTGCCACCACCAATTACAAAATGGAAAAAATTAAGTTTATCTTGGGCATCAAAAAAGTTTAAGACATAATCATCCATATCGTATATTGCAGAAGGCTTTTAATGGAGAGCAAAAGTTTGATATTGCTCCAAAACCCTTGACTGGGAAGGAAGTTTATAAAAGACAACAATACATTAATGTTGTCTTTGAAAAGAAACAAAAAAGGGCTTGTGGATAAAAATATTTACAAAAAGAGGTCGGTGTTATTTGATCTTTCATATTGGTCTAGTCTTGATGTAAGACATTGTCTTAATGTGATGCGTGTGGAGAAAAAAGTATGTGATAATTTGATTGGAACATTTCTCAACATTAAATGCAAGACAAAAGATACTAAGAAATCCCGTGAAGATATGGTTGTGATGGGTACACGAAAAGAGTTACCCGCAAAAGAAATACGAAATAGAACATATTTACCCCTAGCTTGTCACACACTGTCTAAAAAAGAAAAAAATGATTTTGCGATTGTTTGTAGGCTATCAAAGTTCCCCAACGATTTTCATCAAATGTGAATAAACGTGTGTCAAAGAATGATAAAAAATTAGTTGTCTTAAAATCTTATGATTGTCATGTCTTGATGCAACAACTTATATTAGTGGCTATGTGTGGCATTTTACCAAGAAATGAAAGTGTAACTTTAACTAGATTGTGCTTATTCTTCATTGATCCTAGATATTTAGACGAGTTGGAACATGAGGCTGCAATTATCTTGTGTCAATTAGAGATGTTTTTACCATCCATCATTCTTTGACATTATGGTCCACTTAGTTATTCATCTAGTAAGAGAGATTAGAATTTGTGGTGCGGTTTATTTACGGTGGATGTATCTGGTAAAGCGATACATGAAGATCTTTAAAGGGTATACAAAGAATCATCAACGTCTGAAGGCTTTGATCGTTGAATGGTACTTCACAAAAGAAGCTATTGAGTATTAAACAAAGTATTAGTCAGAAGCGAACTCTATAGAAATTCTCGAGTCTCGTCATGATGGTAGTACTACTACAAAACGTGCATACAACAACGCCAGGTTTACAACGGCTAGCCTATACACCGTTGTAATAGATACGCTCATTTTTTAGTCTCATAAGAAGACTTTTAATGACGGTTAATTTTCCAACCGTGGTGAAATGTGAGGCCTTTCACCATGGGTATTTAAAAAACCGTCATTATAGGTAGCGTATGGTCATGGGTTCAATTCCCAACACCAACATTTATGGATTTTTTACATATTTTTTCAAAATTTCCACAACCTTTCACCACGGGTATTTGCAAAACTGTCATTATAGCCTATAGTTTAGTTTTAGGTCTTGTTCTTCAAAAAATAGGTTTTAGGGAAAATCATATCCTTTTTGAGATCTGTTTCATGCATTTGAAGCAGAAAAATTGTGCGGTCATTAGTCCCGTACTCTAGAAGAGTTATGGGAAATCACCCTCAAAAGCCCAAATTCATCTTTTTTCTATTTTTAATGAAATTTTTACAGTTTTTATAGTCTAAAAAAATTCCAAATAAATTCTCAAAATTCTTATTTTACCTAGTTAGATTAAATTTCATGGTTTTAGATTTTTATGAATTTATTTTAATCATGTTACTTCTTTCCTATTTTTTCAAAATGTTGACAGACCTTTCACCACGGGTATTTAAACCAACTGTCATTATAGATAGCGTTTTTTTACTTATTTTTTCAAAATGCTGACAGACCTTTCACCACGGGTAATTTAAAACAATCGTCATTATAGATAGTGTCTTGTCATGGGTTCAAGTCCCAGCACCAACATTTTTGGTTTTCTACTTATTTTTTCGAGTCTCATTACTACCATTATAAGTGGCGCGCGTATTGAGATTATTCACTATCCTTAAACAAATCTTGGTCGTCCATTTAGTGATTATCAACGGCCAAGACACTACTATTAGTGATCTGCGTGAAACTTAAAACTTAGACGAAGCATAGACTACATCTTCTACCTCCAAACATCATCTTTCATTTACGATACCCTATTTCTCCATTAAACCAAATTTCAGAACAAATTTCAGAACTCGAGTTTGCAATGTTAGTTGTTGGTGTTCTTTTTTAATTATTGTTGTTCTTGTTGTTCTTTTTTATTATTGTTGCTCTTTTTGTTCTTTTTTATTAATGTTGTTCTTGTTGTTATTATTGTTATTGTTATTGTTATTGTTCTTGTTCTTGTTGTTGTTCTTCTTCTTCTTGTTATTGTTGTTGTTGTTGTTATTGATGTTGTTGTTGTTGTTGTTGTTGTTGCTGTTATTATTGTTATTCTTATTGTTTTGTTATGTTCTTGTTGTTCTTGATGTTGTTCTTGTTCTTGCTGTTGTTCTTGTTCTAATGCTGCAATTTTTTTTATTTTATTAAAAGACATACTACAACGGGTATTTAAAATAATCGTCATTATAGGTAGTATACAACAAAGGTTCTTTAAAATAACCGTCATTATAGGTAGTATACAACAACGGTTCTTTAAAATAACCGTCATTATAGGTAGTTCTAATGCTGCATTTTTTTTATTTTATTAAAAGACATACAACAACGGGTATTTAAGATAACCGCCATTATAGGTAGCACACTTTCCAATTTATTACAACGCCTACTGGGCCGTGATTGTAAGTATCATATATACAACGACACTCTACATAACAACGCCTGCGCCCGTGTTATTATATATCTTTCCCAACCGTTGTTAAATGGGTTTTCCGTTGTGGTGTAGAGCTACTCAAGGTTTAAATGTTAAGACTTTTGGCTGAGATGTAGTTCTTCAAGCACATTTATATATATTGAATAACATGGATGAAGTTCAACCTTACTTGACCTTTCACAAAAGTCTAATAAAGGAAAAATTCTTCTGGATGAATGGAAGATGGTAGTTGACAGAGCTTAATAAAACTTTCATAACAAAATTTTCATAACTTGGTTTACTCAAAGTGTTTCTAAATAGATTAGTGTATCAGAGAAAATTAAATGATTGTCATGTTTGCCTAAGTTTAATGTAACCACTTGGAGTGAAAACGACATTACTAAATTTTATATATATATTTCAATATTAGAAAACAAAGAATAAATTGTATTCTTCTTCTGAAATAGTAATGACAAGGAAGTATCGTTTTAAACATGATACTGGTGGTAGCATTGGTTTCAGGGAACAGTCCATTTAAAAAAAAATACATGGCAGGAGCACCATTTATCATAAAATTTATTAGACTCTAGTACCGAAATGACAAAATAAGGAAATAGATAGAATAACTAGTTTTATATTTTAAATGTTAAAAAAATAAAAATGTTTCTTGATTTTTGTTGACTAAAAAAAATTAACAAACTAATTTTTAATACTCTCAAAATAAAATTAGAATGGTAATATTTTAATTCTTTTGGGTAAATTCGTTTTAATTGTTGAATTTGATTACAAAGAAACGAGATAAAACTCTCGACAAAAAAGATATTGAAAACCAATTGATCCTACGACAAGTGATACAACGGATTTTTACAAAACTCGTTAAAATTACAATTGGTTTTAGCAATATCGCCTATGAAGGACCACTTCCAAGATGTAATCTTAATATTCCAAACCACCTCAAGAACATTCCAGGTTTGAATTTCGAAAACAAAGTTGTTCCTGAGGGACCGTAAATTCCAACAAACCGCCAACCAAATTACACCCGCTTTCCCAGTTTTCACTTTCCGAGATAAACAAAACTTAAACCAACTCGAAAAGCTATCTTGGAAGCACCCACTGTCAAAAGTCAAAATATCCACAAAACCAATCCACTTCCCTAATCTCCCTCCAAATCAACTTCACCACTGTACACCCCATAAAAAAATGACCCAACGTTTCTTCAAACGAAGAACACAACACACAAACAGAAGACGAAGATTCCGAAAACATAATACCTCTCAACTTGAGATTATCTTTAGAAGGAAGTTTATTCTTAAATAACCTCCACCCAAAAGCCTTAACTTTACAAGGAACCCTCAATTTCCAAAACGCCATACAAAATCCGTCTTCAGCCGTAGTAGCAGCAGCGCGGCTGCCAACAAAATTAACATCCACAACAGAAATAGAGGGCCCTGTGTTTACTGTGAATTTTGGTAAACAACCTCTAGTCTATCAATTTTAAATAAAACTGACTAACTTGCAGGATCGACCACACAAATCCTAGGACATGTGCTAAATTTAAGGGAAAATGTAACTGACAATGATAAATGCAAGAAATGTAAATTGAACTCCACGTTCGACAGTAAAAGAAAACTACATGAACTCCACGTTCGACTACTTGTAAATAAAGTAAAGGCTTGGAAATTTAAAAGGCTGTAAATAAATGATGCAGGATTTAAAGGCGTCGAATGTAAAAGACAAAAGGGGAAATGACTTTGAAAAATAAAAGTGCAGGAAGATAAACAGCTGTCGAAAGTAAACAACAAGAAATGTAAAAGGGCTTGAACTCCACGTTCTTGAATGTAAAAGGTGCAGAAAGAGTAAATGACTGTCGAAAGTAAAGGGCAAGAAAATAAATGACTTTGAAGGTAAATGCAGTAATGTAAAAGCTTTTGAAAATAAAATGCAATGAACTCCACGTTCTTGAAAATAAAGACTGAAATGTAAAGGTGTTGTCGAAAGTAAATGCAGGAAGTCTAAATGAAAGTTTAAAAACAAGACTTTAAGTAAATTTGACATGAAAAGTAAAATTTAGGAAAATGTAAAGACATGGAAAGTAAATGCTTGAAGCTTAAGCATGACGAAGATAAATTGCATTAATGAAGAAATAAAGGGTGGTGCTATATTACGTACATTCTCACGAACTCGTTTCTCTACACGCGGGTACTTTGAGTTTCTTTGAGTAACTTGTACAAACATATATGAACCCCTATTACATAGATCTAACTCCTATTTATAGTGCTAAGAAATAACTACTAAGTGGTGGTTATTGCTTCAAACGTGTCCCTTTGGCGCCTTCTCCTTGCCCTCAACTATTCCCACGTTCACAACTGCTCCTATTTGAATTTCAAACATTGGGAATTCCCTCCAGCCTTAGTATAACAAATGCAGCGCGCGTTTCAATATTCCCATGGTCGAAACCTTTCCCAACACTTAGCCATTTTTTAGGCTTCCAAAACCTCTATTCGACTCAGGCTTCACCAAAACTGGGTCGAAGCCATCTTTCCGTTAAAAATAATTTTTTAACTTAAAATCGCTTTGATTTTTCTAGCGTCGAAAATGAGGGTTAACAAATTGCCCCCAAGGAATGTCCTTTCGCGAGAATTGGTAGGAAGGTCATTTCTTGATATAATAACCATTTCGACGCTTGTTTGCTTGGCCTTAACTGAATATCCAACTAATTACTTAGTGGCTGAATTGTTCAGTTTCTTTGACCCACGCTTATGACGTCATACCATCATGACAAATCCATAAACATCACTTCAGCCGTATTCATCATAACATTTTCCTCGAAAATAGATGTTTGCAGTCTATTCATAACTGCTACCATTCATCACGTCTCCAGGAAAAGAACACGCGTCCCACTAACTCCTCAACTTCAATGGTAGATCCAAGGCTCTTGGGATTTTCAAATGTCTACAAATACCCATTTCCACCACTCTGTGAACTTTTCACACTCTCATATTCTCAAGCGAACATCTTCTTTTCTTCAGTTTCTCTTACGCAAACCCAGAAAAACACCATCTTTTCGTCTTCTTCAACAATGGCGTCTTCCCAAACCAATCCTCAACCAAAGAAAACTCAAAGAGGCAAGGCTACTCCATTTAAACAAGCCATTCCTCCATTCGCTAATATCCCAGGTCCCCCAAGTAGTAGATAACCGTCGTTGCATGCCAGAACCCACCACTGAATAAACACGAGCCATCTACAAGTCTCAGGTAATGATTCCTTTAATCGTTTCTGACAAACCTTACGCGCTGTCTGGTCCTCTAGCTGATGTGGATATTTCTAATGAGAAACTAAGCAAGTTTCTCCCCTCTTACCGGAAAACAAGGCCGTTAGGGCAAAAAAGTTTTCCCAAAATCAACGCTGCTGCTGAAACTTCTCCTGAAGAAATCCCCTTGCCCAGAATCAACGTTGGCTATCTCACTGATGGCACCAGGCTGGTGAGAGCTGTCAATCCCTTGAAGGAATTCGACTAATGGATGGCGAAGATTGAGAAGGTCAAAGCTGAACACAGGAAGAATATAGGGATTTATGACCTTCTGATGATGTCGAAGACCAGCATACCATACTGTCTGAACATGTTGGCAGCGTCCTTATACTTTTGGGACAACACCCATTATACCTTCCATCTGCCATGTGGAATGGTTACCCCAACCTTGTTCGACGTAGCTACCATCACAGGTCTTCGCCCAGATGGCCTTACCTATAACCCTGATGTTGATGCTGAAGACACCATCAATATTTCAGGCTCTAAACTTACATACACTCTCTACATCAAACACCACTTTAAACAAGAAGATGACAAAGTGTCTGATGAAGAACATATTGCTTTTCTCACAGTCTGGCTGTCGAGATATGTTTTCTGTACCAAATCTTTGCAGGTAGCTAAGAAGTACCTGCCCCTGGCGAATCAACTCCACAATAACAGAGGAACCTGCTTGAGTGAACTCATCCTGGCGAACCTTTATGAGTCTATCAGCGAAGGGGCTTCTCGACTTAGAAATATGGAGGCCCAAGGTCCCATGCACTTGAGTGGGCCTTTTTGGCTACTTCAATTGTGGCTTAATGCTACATTTGAGGCTAGCCTCCCCAGAAAAGGCCGAGTTGATCAAGCTTCTGCTGAAATCAGGGAAAAGAGTGTCGAAGGGACGCGTCTGGCCAAACTCACTCCCAACGATGATGGTGAAACCCTTCAAAGGGCCTTTACCAGTTATATTATGATGTTTGCCAAGCGCTATGAGTTTACTCCTAGCATGGCACCTTTTGCTCAGAAAAGATACGACCCTGTGTGGTTTAAAAGGCCATTTCCAAATTCTCACCAAACACTTAATCAAGAATCTGTTGCTATCTGGGAAGCCTTTTTTATTCCCAGATTCTTTATCCACAGGCTGAACTTAGGGAGAGGTTTATCAGCACTGATTGCCTATCAACCAAACCTTGTCTCTCGACAGTTTGGGCTGGCCCAGAGCTTTCCTCAATGCTTGTATGAGAGAAAGGGCCAAGTCATTCTTCACACTGCCTGCTTCGACGAGGAAAATGTCTCCCTTACACTTGACAGCCGGAATGAGAAAAGAAGAGTCCTCTCACCTGTGTTTTTTTAACCTTCTTTTCTATGCACTTCACCATTCCACCAATGATGGTCGAAGCACTATAGTGAGCACTTTCTTGATGTGGCTACATTTTCTTCATTACTTGACCAAGCTTTTCTCAATGTGCAGGACAAGACGAAAAAGAGTAAGTTTACTCACATCAAAGAAATACAGGCTTTTCAAAAATACTTTGAAACTATCTATCGACCAAATGATCTTAGTCGAACCATTCATGAGGCTATTGTCACTCTAAAGAGAAAATTTCTAGAAAAGCTGGATCAACTAAAAATCCCTCCCAACGTCCCTCGTGAGAAACGTTATGAGGTAGCTTTTAAACTTTTTCCTCCAAAGTTCCCTCGACTGCCTAATGCTGATTTTGGAGTGGCACTTGCCCCTCCATTTCCAGATTGGTTTGTCTGTGGGGAGTCTTTAAAACTTCTTCGACAGTAGTCTCAGCCAAAGGCCCAATAAGTGGTTCCGACTAAGCATATGTTAGATAGTTTTAAAGGACACCTTCATATAGGAATTCAGGATGTTCATGTCGAATCTAAAATATATGAAGGTTTGAAACCCTTAATCCATAGCTTTATAACTAACCACGTAATCATAAACTTGTAATAATTTTTTACTGTCTTTCAGCTGTGCCTAGGAAAACTGCTTCAACTAGGGCTGCTACCTTACAAAGTGGAAAAGAACCAGAGAGCACACAGCTATATTTCACATCCCCTGCTTACGCTTTTATTATATGAATTTCTTTCTTATATTTGCATCACCTTTTCAGACTGGTCGAAAACCTCCAACACCTTACAGAAAGGTAAAAAGGATGCCCCAGCTGTTGTTATACCTCCAGATGCTTCAGATGAATCTCCTGAGGAGGTTCTTACAAAGAAAAGAAGAAAACCAATCAAAGCATCTGGACCTGCTGGCCCACCTCCTTCGAAGGTGTCCAAAATACTCGAAAAGGCACCCACAACAAGTGGTGTCGAAAAAGAACCTTCCACGGTGGCCTTGAGAACACCTCTTGGTGACCATGGGAGTGATAACTCAAGTCCTGCTGCTGTACAAGCTCAGGTATGTGCACCATTTTTCATTATACTGACGTTTTTCGCCCAAATTCTTTCAATCTCACTTTCTCCACTTGTGTTCTTTAGGCAAACATAATCACTAATCCTGATCTCCAACCAACTCCAAGGAACCTCGCCACCAACATTATTAACGATCCCACTCCTCAACCGACTACAGGAAGCTTCACCACCACGCTCCTCAACAGCCAAGGTGAGCCAACTTATCACCCATCTTCTGATATTGGCTCTGGTTTGAGTGAGATCAATCAACCTAATCCACATGCTGCAGAACATACCACACCACCAGTTCAAACCACTACTCAAAATGCACAGTCTGATGGCGCCAATTCTGATGATGATAATGCCTCAAGTCTGCCACTTTTCAACCTGGCTAACTTCATGGATGATGATCAATTGGTTGAAGAAGAAAGAAATGAACCTGAAGTTCAAACACACAACGACAATCCTGGTCAAGCTGCGCTTGAGGAGACAAATGAACCATATCCTACCCCAGCTGATGACCAGGAGAATATTCGACCAACTGCTGAAGGGCCTGACGAAGAAATGGTAGTCGAAGAAGAAAAAGATGACGAAGGAGAAGAGTCAGAAGAAGAAGAGGAAGAAGAATAAACTGATCCTAATCCCCACCATATTCCTTCGCCTGTGGTCCAGCAAACCCTAGCTAACATTCCACCTCCTAGAGACTCACTGACAGGACTCAAGTGGTCGAACCCACGTGAGTATTCCAAATTAATACTTGGACAGAAGTATGGTTCTTCTTCTTCTGTCTCTTCGACTCCAGCATCAGATGATTTCGTCAAACCAATCCTCCAAGCCATAAAGAAAAAATTCTTCAAGGGGGATATTCACAGAGTTTTGGCCTCAGACCCATCTGTAACCACTTATCTGAAGGATACCTTTGCAAATCTTGAACTCACCACTCTTAATCCAGACGTTTCTGGTTTTCTGATAGAGTTAACTGCTGTGGTGAACCAAATAGCTCCAGAAATAAAGCTGTTTCCATCTATTAGGAATACCATAGAAGAAACATCTGGTCGTGAGAGTGCAGCTTGGTGTGGTGCAAAGGAGTCATATGAGAAGGTCGAAAGTATAGAGGCTGGACAAAAGGAAACACAAAAAGAAATAGCCTCCAATCAGAAGAATATTGAAGCCTGGAAGCAGCAAATCACTGAGTTACAAGCTAAAATTGAGAATGCTGAAAAACGCAACCGTGATTTGCAGAATTTCGACACCACTGAGATGGCTAGGGAAATGAAACATGCCATGGATCGTATTGAGGCAGCCCAAAAACTTGAGAAACAGCTTTCCACAACCAAGCTTGATGAATCCTTGTGCAATGCTCACCTCAAACATCACATAGAAACCTTTGCCCAGTTGGAGTCGAGGCTTCCCTTCTGATGCTTTCAAGACCTTTATTTGCTCAACCAATCATTTGTTTCTTGGCCTTTTCAGGCCTTTATGTAATGACAGTTTTATGCCTTTAGCATTGATTAATCAATCGTTAGTATTTCGCCATTAACTGCTTTCGACTCGTATTAAATTATGATGCATTTTATTTATTGCCTCACATCTAAGTCAAATTTGCAATTAAGGCATTCTACCTTTTTCTTGGAAAACAAAACTTTCTCAGTTTTAAAACTTCAAGGCATAAGCCTCTAGCTTTAAAGTAACATTTATAGCATAGCCCTCAGGCATACTTCCAAGAATAACTCATGTGTTTCCACCGTTTGACTGGCCAATCCAATCAATACTTCGCCTCTTATAAATTCTCTTCCACATGACCAAGTTTTGCATAGAAGCAAACATGAACAATTCAGAGAAAACATCAGCCAAGAAAATGGCTGGAAAGACAAAGGCAGTTGAGGAAACAAAAAAGATGGAGGCAACAAAGAAACCTGAAGCCTCCATTGGAGCCACCTCTCAAGCCAAGAAGAGAGAAACTAAAATGAAGATCTCTAGGAAAGGACGCTCCAACACCCAGGATTTTGATGATGAACCAAATGTAGATTACATGGACTTCTTCAACTCCATAGATTGGAGAGATTATGAATAACCTTTCCTTGATTAAAAAATTGTTGTGTTGATTCTTCTTTGCTTTGTATGCCATATTAGCCCGAGTTAGCCTATTTTGGCTTTCTTTTTATTGAATAAAGCTTAAGTTTTGATGTGAATCTCTTGCAAAATAGGCTTATATTTTTTCAAATACTTGCCATTTACTTTCAAGACTCTTTTATCTTTGTCCAACTCTTCAACTTCATAGGCTCCATTAGAGAAAACTTGTATGACTTAGAATGGACCTTCCCACTTAGGAGACCATTTGCTAATGTTCTATCCTTTCGATCCATAGGCAAAATCACTTTCCAAACTAAATCCCCACATGCAAAAGATTTAGACTTAACCTTTTTGTTGTAGGATTCTTCGACCCTTTTCTTTTGTCTTCTTAACAATTCCAAGGCTCTAAGCCTTTCTTCATCCAAATCAACTAGTTCATTCATCATCATCTCCCAATAATCCTCAGAAGGAATCTCATGATGTCTTTGAACTCTTATAGATTGTAAATAAATCTCAACATGCAATACTGCATCATGACCAAAAGTAAGTCGAAATGAAGTAGTATTAGTAGCCTCTTTAGGGGATGTTCGACAGGCCCAAAGGACTTGGTCTAATGTCTTGTGCCACTTTCTAGGCCTCTTTCCCACATGCTTCTTAATTAGTCCAATCACTACCTTATTGGCAGCTTCGACTTGCCCATTGGCCTGAGCATAATAAGGTGTAGAAGTCAATAACTTAAAACCTATTTCTTTGGCAAACTCCTGCATCTTTCGACCAGTAAACACTGATCCTTAATCCGTAGTGATTGTTTCAGGAATACCAAATCTATAAATAATGTGATTTTGAATAAATTCAATAACATCTTCTTGATCTATATTCTCCAGTGGTATTGCTTCAATCCACTTGGTGAAATAATCAATTCCCACCAAAATATATCTTTGGTTCTTTGAAGATGCTTGTCGAATCTCTCCCACTATATCCAAAGCCCATCCTCTGAAAGGCCATGGTTTCACTATGGAATGTAATTCACTTGCAGGGATATGCTGTATGCCAGCATGAATTTGACATTCTTGGCAACCCTTAGCAAATTCTATGCAATCTTTCAGCATACTAGGCCAATACATGCCTTGTCGAAACAACAGCCATTTCATCTTCTAGCCAACTTGGTGTGCTCCACATGCCCCACTATGTACTGTCGAAAGAGCCAAATATGCCTCTGCTGCACTAAGGCATTTCAATAAGACTCCCTTAGGGGTCTTTTTAAACAATTCATTACCCAAAAGTACATAGCTTAAAGCTTGATACCTGATTTTTCGCTCTGTCGAAGCCGTTGGAATTTGCAAATATTCAACTATAGGCATCCTCCAGTCTTCATGTGTCAAATTATCTATAGCAAAAATTTCAAAATTTTCGCCATCTATGCATCCAAGCTTAGTTGTTTCTAAGTCTGATGGGCACAATCCAACAGCCACCACTTTACCTCTTGCTTCAATTACTTCTTGAAGATTTTCCTTCGACACTTTGTATCCAGAGGTAATTTGAGCCAAGTCATTAGCAACTTGATTCTCTATTCTAGGTATGTGTTGGATGGCCACTACCTCAAATTTCTTTAATAATCTATTGGCTATCACAAAGTACATAATGAGATTTTCTTTAACACATTTATATTCCTTTGTGATTTATTTTATAACCAATTCTGAGTCTCCCATTATTTCGACTCTAGTTGCCCCCAATTCTAACAAAATTTCAAGGCCAGCAATTAATGCTTCATATTCAACCTCATTGTTAGAGCAAGGTCCTTCGACCTTGTACTTGAATTTTGTTGGAATTTTTTCAGGAGAAATAATGTATATGCCAACTCCTGTTCCATTTTTATGACTTGATCCATCAAAGTATAACTTCCAGGAATTTAATTCAACATAATTCAAATCATTTTCATTTATGGAGTGGTCAACTATAAAGTCTGCAACTATTTGCCCTTTCACAGCTTTTAAAGGTTGATATGTTAGAGAAAATTATGTTAATGCTAATGCCCATTTGCCAATTCGACTATGCAAAATAGGCTTAGATAACATATGTTTTACAACATCAAAGTGAGAAGAAACATACACATCAACTGGCTTTATATATTGCTTCAATTTAGTACAAGAGAAATACAAGCATAAACATAACTTTTCAATCATGTTATACCTAGTTTCTGCATCATTTAAAACTCGACTAAGGTAATAAATGGCTCTTTCGACTCCACTTTCATCCTCCTGAGCTAACATGCTCCCTAGAGTTTTATCTGATGCAGCTATATACAATCTCATACTCTTGTTTCTACAAGGTGGTGACAGAATTAGAGGGTGGCTTAGGTACTCCTTGATTTTGTCGAAGGCTTCCTACTGTAATTGCCCCCACTCAAAACCCTCTTTGTTGAAACGAAGCAATGGCGAAAAGGCTTGTGTCTTGCCACCCAGGTTGGATATAAACCTTCTTAAGAAGTTGATCATGCCCAGCAACGACTGCAACTCCTTTTTAGTTGATGGCACTTTCGCCTCCATTATGGCTTTGGTTTTATTCTGATTTATTTCGATCCCTTTCTTGTGGACCCCAAAGCCTAGGAAATCCCCTGCCTGCACACAAAAAGCACATTTGAGAGGATTCATTTTAAGACCATATTTTCTCATCCTTTCAAAGGACTGTCGAAGATGGTCAATGTGACTCTTCCCAGAAATAGATTTTATTACGATATCATCAATATAAATTTGCATGAATGTGTCTATAAAATCATGGAAGATTGAATTCATCGCCCTTTGATAAGCGGCACCAGCATTTTTGAGACCAAAAGGCATAACTACCCATTCATAGGTGCCTAAGGTCCCAGGGCATCTAAAAGCAGTTTTATGAACATCTTCCTCAACAATGATTATTTGGTTGTAGCCAGAATATCCATCCAGCATACTAAGATATTAATGTCCTGCTGCAGAATCTATTAACATTTCTGCTACTGGCATTGAATATTCATCTTTAGGAGTTGCAGAGTTTAAATCTCTAAAATCAATGCAAACTCTCAAAGACCCATTCTTTTTAATAACAGGTACTATATTAGCCAACCATTCGACATACCTTACCGTGCGAATGAATTTGCAACGAAGCAGTCGTTCAACACCCTCTTTGACCTTTGACAATATCTCTGGTGCAAACCGTCTTGGATTTTGCTTGACTGGTTTTTTTCCAGGTGTCATAGGTAACCTGTGTTCGACCAACTCCCTGCTTAAACCAGGTGTCTCATCATAATCCCAGGCGAAGTAGTCCTTGAACTCTTTCAACAACTGAACCACTTCAACCTTCAACTGGGGATCAAGGTTGGCATTGATGTAGGTAGGCCTTTTGGTTGTCCCCTCACTGAGGTCAACTTCTTCTAAAGGATCTTGTGTTAGCATTTTGATATTATTCGCCAACGGATCCTTCTCAAATCCCAAAGGCTCATCTTCATAGATGGCATCGAGCCTCTGGCTTTGCTCTCCAGTTTCAACCTTATCTGGAGGTTTTGGGTCGAAGTCCTTACCAGGACCTTCTTGATAAAATTCAGAAATGGCTTCACCAGCCATATAGTCATTGGCAGCTTCCAAAGCTGCTTGTAGTTTTGTTTCAGCCACATAGGCCGAAATTCTTTTTAAAGCTTCGAACTCAGTCATGATCACTGAATTCATCTCCCCATCCCGTGGGCTCTATTGGAGGTGAGCCTAAGCATGGCAATCTTTTTCCTGGTACTTGCCTGTCCCATCTGAAACCTTCGACAGGGTGTAAATACAATGAATAAACACTTCTTCATCAGGCGTAAACTCAAAGTCCGCTGGAGGACATGGAGAAATGTTCACCAAATGTTTCTCAAACTGTCTACTATCCACATGATTAATAGGCACCTTAAAGTACCCTTGATCGGCTTCAATATTTTCAACTATCCCATCTGGTCTCCAAATGGTGATTCTTTGATGCACAGATGAAGGTACAACTCTTATTCCATGAATCCACTCCCTACCCAAGAGTAGATTGTAGTTAGCTTTCGTCTCAACGACCATAAACATTGTTGGTCTGGTAATGGTTCCCATAGTAAGATCCACTTGAATCACTCCTAGAGTGGAACCAACTTTTCCTTCATAGTTCGACAGAACCATGTTGTGGGGTTTGGTATCAGTCTCAAACTTCCCAATCTTGCTCAGCAAAAATCTGGGCATTAAATTAACAATTGCACCACAATCCACCCAGATTTTGTTAACAGGAACATTTTCTACTTTGCCAGTAATGTAGAGAGGCTTCAGATGACCCTTCATTGCCTCTGTGGGGCGTTCAAAAAAAGCATTCTGTTCTTCGACGCACCCATTGTTCATGATGTAATAACACACAGGTTTATGTGCCAACATTTCTAATTCAGCAGTTTGGTCCAAGTCTTCGACCTCTGAAACTTGACCAAATTCTTTTGGCATCACTGATACCACATTCACAAGAATATCTAGAGAAGTTGCTGACTCACCGTCAAAATTATCAGTCATATTCTCATCATCTTCAACTTTCTTCTCTGGCTGAACATTGAACAGCTTTCTCCTTATGGGCATCTTCTCAATTGTCCCAGCTTGATTACCAATATTGGTGCTTGACTCTCCTTGTACCTGAGTCTCCCTGATAGCCTTTCGCCTACGTTGCTCTCTTCGCCATTGTGATCTAGACATGGGATTTCTACCCTTGTAATTTTGAGAAATGTATGCTGACTTGTTGGTGGTATGGTTCTCTTTTCTATACTCAAATGAAGAACCTCTTTCCACATCAAATTTCTCCCACTTCTTCTTTTGTCCTCTTCCTTCGATAGGCTTGATCCAACTACCTGTTGGCACATTCGCAGCTGGTTTGAATGTACCTGTCCTAACTCCTGGTACCTGTTTTTTTAACCCTGTCGAAAGTCGTCTATGGTCAAAACCTCTGGGACCTTTATTCACCTTCTACCCCCAGCTTCCACCAGCCTTTTTGGCACCTTCTAACTTGTGGGCAGCTTTCTCATCAAAAATGGCGCTGCATCTAGGACATAGCATTACTCCAGAACCTTTCTTCTAGCAACGGTGCATAAAATCCACAATTGTCTCCTCTTGCTTCGGATAAGCTATTTTCTTGCGCTCTTCTTGTTCATCTTCCTTACTCACTTGTTCAGCTTTTTTATCTATAATTTTGACCATATTGACATCAATTCTATCCTTTAAGCGCATCTTGGAAAAATGAGCTTCAAGACTTTCAGTGGTCTTCGCCAGACACCCACCACTTGCTGCTGCTTTTGTAGCTTTTTGGGAAGCTTCTTGCCAACCAGCTTTTTCAGCCTCAACCATTTCTTCAGCATTGACTCTTTCAATATCAGGAGATGTCTTGAAGAATTGTTCAGCAACCATACATATCCAGTTTTCTACCAAACAACCATCCATGTCTATCATCTCTCCTACCAATAGCATGTCATCTTCCAACTCTTTAACAACTTAAACTTTGGGAGCATTTCTGCCCATGGCCTCATTGGTGCTGATGCTATCTGAGCTAGAATCAGATTCTTCAACCAATTCGACCATGTTAATGCCTTCAGTGGCATTTATCTTCAATCCACTCACTGCCATATCTAAAACCTTGGCAGGATTATCTATCTCAACAAACTTATCAGCAGTTTCTTTGGTCACCAACATTAAACTGGCACCCTCAGCATTCAAGCCATTCGCAGCCTTATTAAAACCTTCAGTTACCACAGGATTGGTGACGAAGTCCTCAGTGACTTCCACCATGTTGACTGACTGATCAAATCCTTCTGTGGCTTCGACCATCTGAACCTCGTGAGGCTCTTTATAGTTAGCCTCTGCAACTTGCAATGGGTCAGAGTCAATTTTCATCTGAGCTTTGTCTTTGTCACTAAACTTCAGCCTTCCCTCTTGAATAGCATTTTGCACCAAATCCCTGAAAAGAAAACATTGAGAAGTTTTATGACCCAAAAAATTATGGTACTTACAAAAACCTCTTTTCTTTCTTTGTTCTAAAGGTGGCATCTTAGCGCCAGCAGGCACTATCATTTTCCCATCTTTAACTAACAAATCAAAAATTTCGTCACATTTAGTGACGTTGAAAGTATATGTTTTCTTAGGAAATTTGTCGTTAGATTCGACAGGATTTTTTCCATTTGAAGGAGCTAATAATTTACAGGCGTAAGGTGGACCTTGCTTTAACTCAGCAATGTCAACCTCATTTCCGTCGAAATAAGATGTTTCATCATACAAATTCTCCACATCTTCATTACATTCGACAAAGGCTACTTTTTTACCCCTGCTGAATTTAACCTTTTCCTCTTTCAGCCTTTCTAGTTGTCGGACTCTATCAGCTAACTGGGCCATATCTCTAAGATATTGGGTATCTAGTTTCTTCCTAATGGAATAATCAAGACCCCCAGCAGCCATTTCAACCAACTCATGTTCTGGTACTTGTGTAAAGCACCTGGCTTTAAGAAGTCGAAACCTATTCAGGTAATCATCAATTGGCTCAGTAACTTTGCGTTTAATGCTAGCCAATTCTTTCAAACTAATCTTAGTTTGCCCCATGTAGAACTGTTCATGAAACAAATGTTCTAACTGGGTCTAATTGTATATGGAATTTGGAGGCAAAGTAGTGAACCATGTGAAGGCATTCTTGGTAAGGGAACTTGGGAAGTATTTGATTCTGAGGCTTTCGTCAGCTGCAATTTCGCCTGCTTCAATCAAATACCTAGCCACATGTTCGACAGTAGATTCAGTAGTATCTCCTGAAAACTTGCTGAACTTTGGAACCTTCGTCCTAGGGGGTAATTCTGCTTGGAGAATATAATCCACTATAGGCGAAGTATAATTTGGCCTTGTGAAGCCAAGATTCACACCATTTCTGGTCATTATCCTTTCAACCATGGCTTCAAGATTATTTTCTTCTGCTTGATTTTGGTGTCAAACCTGTCTAAGTAATTGATCAGCATTTTGGTTCCTATTCACCATCACTACTGGCTCTTCCTCCATCTGGATTGGCATCTGGTTTCTTGGTGGTTCGACTCTGAAACGATCAATCATCTCTTGATCTTCCAAGTTCACCTCAGGTATATGACGTGGATGACGTCTTGGGATATCTTCGACAATAGTTGCTCTTCGATCCACCGCTGGTACTCCCATAAAGTCAGCCATACATGCCAATTGTGCAGCCAATTATTGGTTAGTTTGAGTTGTATTCTGAATCAAGGGTTGAAAAACTTCTCCCATCGTTTGAGACAAAGTATGCACCATTTGCATGTTACTTTCATCCATCTGTTGTCTCAAACAATTTTTGGATGTATTTGTAAGACTAGGCGCTTGAACAGAGTAACCAACACCTATACTCTGGTTGTTTCGACCTCCTGATCCGGATCCTTGCAATGGCGAAGACACCACATTTTCTGAAAATACAGGTGGAGCATTCTGCAGATTTTGCATCATTGATGTAGGCATACCATAGGGTTGACTCCTTGACCCAGGATGTAGAAAACCTGGAGGAGGATACTGCCTGTACATTGAATTTCCTCCTGGGGGTGTTGGTGAAATAGGACTTTGTGGTCCTATGTATTCTAGCACAGGTTGAGTATATGATTTTGTGTATGTTGATCCTGGTTCAGACACTACTAATGAAGATGACGTCTGTCCTCCTGTCGAAGACACTGGTGATGGTGTGCTTTGAGACCCCATACTGCTACTTGACTGAGTGTTTGAAATACTCCCTTGAGGATCAACTTGTTGGTTGGCATTTGTTGCCATTCTCTTAGTGTATCTTCTCTTTGGTATTCCATCGTTTGTTGTGGCTAACTTTCCACTTCTTAATAACATACAACGAAAGTATTTCTTCTCCAAGAAAGATAAGGTTAAAAAGTTTAAAACTTAGCACTGGGTCCCACCGGGCGTGCCAATTTGTTTACTGTGAATTTTGGTAAACAACCTCTGGTCTATCAATTTTAAATAAAACTGACTAACTTGCAGGATCGATCACACAAATCCTAGGACATGTGCTAAATTTAAGGGAAAATGTAACTGACAATGATAAATGCAAGATATGTAAATTGAACTCCACGTTCGACAGTAAAAGAAAACTACATGAACTCCACGTTCGACTACTTGTAAATAAAGTAAAGGCTTGGAAATGTAAAGGGCTGTAAATAAATGATGCAGGATTTAAAGGCGTCGAATGTAAAAGACAAAAGGGGAAATGACTTTGAAAAATAAAAGTGCAGGAAGATAAACAACTGTCGAAAGTAAACAACAAGAAATGTAAAAGGGCTTGAACTCCACGTTCTTGAATGTAAAAGGTGCAGAAAGAGTAAATGACTGTCGAAAGTAAAGGGCAAGAAAATAAATGACTTTGAAGGTAAATGCAGTAATGTAAAAGCTTTTGAAAATAAAATGCAATGAACTCCACGTTCTTAAAAATAAAGACTGAAATGTAAAGGTGCTGTCGAAAGTAAATGCAGGAAGTCTAAATGAAAGTTTAAAAACAAGACATTAAGTAACTTTGACATGAAAAGTAAAATTCAGGAAAATGTAAAGACATGGAAAGTAAATACTTGAAGCTTAAATATGACAAAGATAAATTGCATTAATGAAGAAATAAAGGGTGGTGCTATATTACGTACATTCTCACGAACTCGTTTCTCTACACGCGGGTACTTTGAGTTTCTTTGAGTAACTTGTACAAACATATATGAACCCCTATTACATAGATCTAACTCCTATTTATAGTGCTAAGAAATAACTACTAAGTGGTGGTTATTGCTTCAAACGTGTCCCTTTGGCGCCTTCTCCTTGGCCTCAATTGTTCCCACGTTCACAACTGCTCCTATTTGAATTTCAAACATTGGGAATTCCCTGCAGCCTTAGTATAACAATTGCAGCGCGCGTTTCAATATTCCCATGGTCGAAACCTTTCCCAACACTTAGCCATTTTTTAGGCTTCCAAAACCTCTATTCGACTCAGGCTTCACCAAAACTGGGTCGAAGCTTTCTTTCCGTTAAAAATAGTTTTTTAACTTAAAATAGCTTTGATTTTTCTAGCGTCGAAAATGAGGGTTAACACCTTGCCATACATGCTTCCGAAACAGCAGGCCCGTTGTTCGTGACATTCTAAAAACGCGAACCCGCAGCAGAAACAGAGGTCCCTGCCATACGAGCTTCAGTAATAGTAGACCCGTTGTTCGTGGTATTCTGAAAACGCGAACCAGCAAGGAAGTTATTCAATCTGTCACCAAAGCAAGAACACCGGATAAAACCTGAAACAGAACAGCAGAAAGGTTGCCTGGAGCTAGTAACAGACAGAATAGTAGTAAAAACAAAATTATGGACAGAATCATCATCATTACTGACAGTAATAAAAGAACCAGTATCCACTAATCTAAATTCCTGTATCAAATTGACACAAGTCTTCACAGAGAACCCATTTGCAACATCCGCTTTCTAATTAACAGTGTCATGGTCGCTCGAGGTAGGGCCACGACCTTCCAACATCAAAAAGAGCCGCTTCAATCCAGTCACCACCACCGAATTGGACGATTGATTAATCCCCAAATCACTCCAAAACCAACATCCATCCACCCAACCTCCCATGCCTCATATCGACACATTTTTTATCTCTGATGCCAAAAAGATGTCGTCATTCCATTTTCGATCTCAAAAATACAATTCTTTGTAAAAAAGTCAGCATCTAATTTATCATCAATAGTGCCTAAATCTTTCCACCACACCGAGCGAGGGCAATGGTTGCAAATAGAATTATCCCTGTTAATAATGGCCAAATTAATACCACCATATCGAGCTTTCAAGACCCGATACCATAATGAACCTGAACCCTTAAGAATACGCCATCTCCATTTTAGTAAAAGAGCTATGTTGAAATCCTCAATTCTTCTAATCCCCAACCCTCCCTTTTCAATAGACCTGCAGACATCCTTTCATCCCACCCAATGAATCCTCCGCCTCTCCTCCGTTCCTCCCAATAAAAAGTTACTTTGTAAACTAGTAATTTCTTTCGCAATCTTTACCGGCATCCTATAAAAGGAAAGCCAAAAAATTGAGAGGGAGCCCAAAACTTACTTAATAAGAGTAATTCTACCACCAAAACTAAGAAAACGGTTCTTCCAATTATCTAACCTCTTCTTAATCTTCTCCACCAAAGGCTTCCAAGTTGAAATCCTTCTCGGATTAGACCCAATAGGAATCCCAAGAAATTTGAACTTACAATCCTCAATATTTCAAGAAAGGGAGTAAGTCGCCGCTTCCAAAAAGCGGGGGTTCGTATTGATCCCAATCAACTTGCTCTTATGGTAGTTAATGCCCAATCCCGACACTATTTCAAAACTTCTAAGAACCGCCTTTATATCCCAAATTTGGTTCCAAGACGACTCCCTAAACAATAAAGTATCATCCACGAATTGAAGTATATCCACCGAGTATAAACTATTAACAACCACTCCTCCTTACACCCTAATAGCCACCGCCTTATTAATCAACCTCGATAGACCCTCCGCAACAATCACATAAATGAAAGGATAAAGGGGGTCTCCTTGTCTCAAACCCCTTTCTACCCTAAAATCCTTTGTTGGACTTCCATTCACAAGCACTGACATGTTACTATTAAATATCAATAATTCCATCCATCTCCCTCCAAAACCCATCCTTCTCATCATATACCTAACAAAATTCCAACTAACCTTTTATTAGGCTTTTTCAAAATCCACCTTAAAAAGAATACAACTCTTACCTTCCTTAGAGTAAAAGTCAACCAATTCATTTGCTACAAAAACTCCGTCAAGAAGTTGCCTTCCGGGCACAAAAGCACTTTGGCAAGGTGCTATCAAAGAATCCAACACTAATTTCAATCTACCCGCCAAAAGTTTCAAAATAACCTTAAAAAAACACCCCATCAAGCAAATTGGCCGATAATCATCAAGACTTAAAGGGTTCGGAAATTTCGGAACCAACGTCAAGAAAGACGAAGTAATGGATTTAGATAAAATGGAGCCCGAATGGAAAGCATTAAAGAAGTTCACTAAGTCTTATTTCAAGAAATACCATCATTTCCGAAAGAACAAAAGCGAATAGCCATCGGGGCCCAGACTCTTCGTTCCCTCACAACTCCACACCGCCTCCTTGATCTCCTCCTCGGAAAAGGGAGCTTCAAGAGACAAACTCTCTGAGTGGGAAAGAGAGTGAAAAGGAATACCATCTAACAATGGCCTCTCAACATCTTCTTCCTTGATTTTATTAGAAAAATGATCGAACACCTCATTCTTCACCAAATAAACCGAATCCACAATGTGAAAAAACCTACTATTATTATCCCCGTCGTTAAGCCATTTCAACCGCGCCTTTTGAATTAACATATTCTCTTTAATCTTTAAGTTAATCCAAAACCGACTAGTCACTTCTTTCCACTTCCCTAAAACACCTTCCACCTCATGCTATTCCACATGACATAGAAGGTCATCCGCCTTATTCACCTCCCTAACCCCCTCCTCCACTTCCAACTCATACCTCCCAAAAACATTAGAGTTCCACCACTTTAATCTACCTTTAAACAATCTCGATTTCTCCTTCAACAAAAAATCGCTCCTACCGTTAACCACTAATTCCTTCCATTCCTTTTCCACAAAAGGGACAAAGTCATTGTTTTCAAACCAAACATTGTTGAACTTAAAAAGGCTTCAGACCCCAATCCTCAATATCCACTACTAACCAAATCGGACAATGATCTGATAAATCCCTTTCCCCAATCATTTGTCCCACAATCCCCCATCTATTCACAAGAGCATCTGACACAAGAAAACGGTCGATTCTACTCTGAGCTTCCCGTCCCCACTAAACCAACTCAATCTCTTTCCTTTACAAGGGACGTCCACCAAAAGACTCTTATCAATAAACAAACCAAACTCCTTCATCTCCGTACTTCTATTCCAAGTAGTTTTACCTTTCCTTTCATTAGAATTTTTCACCGCATTAAAATCACCACACATGATCCAATCCCCATCCGTGAATTTGGATTTGACATCTAATAAAGAGTTCCATAACACACTCTTATTAGGTAAATCACATGGAGAATAAACATTCACAATGTAATAAATGAAACTTCTCCACAGCACTTTAATGCCCAAAAACCCCTCCCCTCTAAAGCTACATAAAACATCTAACTCTCCTTCCTTCCATAAGATTGCAAGGCCACCCGAGGCTCCTCTAGAATCTAGAGAAGAAAAACCCACCTTCTCCCTACTCCAGAAACTCTTAGCCAATCCCTCCTTCAATGTAGATAACTTAGTTTCTTGTAAAAGAAACTAGTCCGCCTTCCCTTTTATAACACCCATATATAAAACTCATACATCAAAGCATAAATGTTATATATGAATCCAAGTGTTTGGTACTGAAACACCCTAAGCTCCTAGTTAACACATTATATATATTACATGCCCCAAAATACAACAACTAAAAGTTCTAAAGGCATAATATACATAAGATGTTCAAAAGATAAAAACTAAGAACTAGATCACAATGATCTCAAAATAAACTCCGCTGTGGAAGCTAGCCATCAACAAGCCAGGAAAAGATCACACGACCTTATCCTTACCCGTCTCGGAACCTGAAGCACCTGAAATACATCAACAACATGGGGTGAGATACATCAAATCTTAGTGAGTTCCCTATCTTATGGGTTCTCTTGGATTAACAAGGTTCTAACAATCCTAACTCAAGTCCGGGGAAAAGGGAAAAGGACCCTTGAGTTCACACTTTATAATTCTCACACTATATGGAAACATGACATGAGTTCATTAACTCACAACATCACTAATCGATAACCATACCAAGACATCTTGTCTTCCCGTCCGCTTCTACGTCTAGAAGGCGACTCGAGTCATAGATCCTTGTAGTTACTTGGCATACGAATTGGATTCGGGATCATCGGCCTGTTAACCGTGAACTGTCACTTCTCATGGCCTGTTATCCATCACAAGTCTCTACCCATATCATAGGCTCCAATCGTACTACACGTATGGAATTCAAACCTACCAAGTAATTGTGTACCCGTTTCTGAGGAGCTCGAGACCCATGAAACTACACTCAAAATATACCGTTTACGATTACATGATCACATACAACAATACGATTGTATTCGACAATCACAAGGCTATAATGCCTTAAGGCCTCTCTTGCCTTTTCAAAACCACAAAGTTTAACCACATGTTCCATACTAGTGTTTCACTCTCAACTAGGCCAATACTCGGCAAGGATGTATCTTCCAACAACACGTGCCCGAGCATCACCATCTAGAGTTGTCTACAATTTCTAGCTCTTACTAGATTCTGCTATAGTTCATGTTTGAGGTTTCATCACTCTTCCTATCTCATTTCATATTAACATGCATATTCACTTACAATCATGCTAAACAATAGTAGGATAGGCAAGACATATCATAATGCATAGTAGAATAATATATAACAATTAAAACATGCATATATCACTTTTGGAACTTTCTCGATTATTTAATCGATCGATAAAATTGACATATTTCATCTCAATTGCATAGAATATCTTCTCGGCGTTACATCGATATAAAGAATGCCCGATTCCGATAAACGAATCAAAAGTTATGAATTTTCTCGTTTTGGAAGAAAAACTTTAAGTCCCAGGTCGCGCTAAGCGCGCAACTCTCTGCCTTCTGGGGTTGCAGGATTTCAACTGCGCGCTAAGCGCGGTCTGCGAAACTCAGAAAAATGCCTCAGCAAAATAGAAATCTCCTACACCTCCAAACCTCTTCCAAACCACACTCAACCACCAACAGAGGTACAATAACATAGTTTGAGCATGGTTTGAACAACAACATTCTTAAAACCTGCATTTTTCTCAAGAACACAAAGATTCTACAAACCCTATAATTTTCCAATCAATCCAAAGTAACCAAAACATCAAAACAAGCATCAATATATGTTTCTACAAGTACATTGGTCATTCATTTCGATTTATATCAATTTCCAACAGTTAAAACATCGATTTCCATAAATTCGACCTAAACCAAACAATTCCAAAACTTCAAAAAATTGGTACTAACTAGAACCCACCTTGGATAGAGGTTGAAAATGAGGAAGATGAGATGATTGGATGAAGCTTGGATCAATGGATGATGATCTTGCTCTTGGATTTTCTTCAAAACCTTTTTCTCCTCTTTTTCTCCTTCCTTTCCTTTTCTTTCTTTCTTTCTTCTTTCTCTCTCTTTCTTACTATCTTTCTCTTTTTAATGTTTGGAAAGTGGGAGAAAAGTGGATTAAGTAGTAAAAATAGTATTAGTAAATAATACTACTAAAAGTCCAAAAAGTCTCTAAAGTTCCAAAAAATAAAATACCTCTGAGTCAGATAATATTAATTGGATTTATTATAAGTTCCACAGTTACTCTAATTATTTTATCAATTAATTTCTCAGAGTACACTGGACTCATTCATCACAATATAATATTATCCGGAGTTATAAAATACGGGGTATTACACCTTTCTTGATAATTTGACTAATTCTTCTTCTTTTCCAAAGAGATCCGCCTCCTCTAATATTCAAGGATCCGATAATCATTTAAAACCATTGTTGTTCGCCATCCTAGTTAACATTCTCCTCTTATCCTCCTTTTCCAACTCAATGGTTCTCTCCTTATGCCCTTCCTTCAATCCTTTCGAGCTAACCCCTAGCCTTTCCATCACCTTCCACAACTTATCTCCCCCATTCTTATTCATGTTCTCCCACATCTTTAAGTTGTTCCTATGGATAGTGGATTCTTCCGATTGATCCCCGTATATCACCGGGGCCGCCTCTCTAATAACTTCGTTTAACTCTTGAAAAGAAGCTCCAACATTAGGTTCCGTTAAAACCTGATTCGGATAGATAACTGAACTATTCAAACCCAACTAAGTAATCCTTCACTTCCTCTTACGCCCCAGTTCTTGTTAGATTTATTTAATCGAGTCGATTTAATTATTTTTGTTTTTATATTATTTTATTCTTGACTTTTATGTGGCAATATATTATTTTTCATTGTTGTTATGTTTTATCGCGTTTTGGGAGCGTTTGCGGGATATTTGAGTGTAGGGGTATTTTGGTCATTTTACTTATTTTTCTTAAAATAGAATTTAGAAGTTAGATAGAGAGAAAAATAGAGAGAAAGAAAAAGAGAAGAAGGAAAAGAGAAAGAAAAGAGGAAGAGAAGAAAAAGAGGGAAAAACTTGGAGATAAAGAAATTGAATCAACCGACTTTTCAAACACGATTAAATCGGGTAAGAGTACGAAACTCGATTATCTTATACTTGTGTATGATTATGTATGTATGTATTTGTTTGTTGTTGAGTGGAAATTGGATATAGAACTAAAACCATAATATGTTGAGATTGTTAGAATTCGATTCAAATTGTGTCTGAAATCATGTTTTAATGTTCCCAATTGCTGAGACATGTTAGATAGATGTTGTTGTGCATTGAATTGTTAATTTTCTGGTGTTTAGATGAGATTTAGGAGTGTTTTTGGTTGATTTTGCAGCAAAAAATTATGCAGGAAAAATTCTGGGTTGTCGCTGCCGTTACGCGTATCAGGCAAGGCAATACGCGTATTGGGTTGGGCAATACGCGTATGGCAGGTGCAAATTGAGGCAATACGCGTATGGTAATCCATTTTTCTCGGCCATCTGCTGAAATGCGTAATGGTACGCATATGGGGTTGGGCATTACGCGCATGGCTCAGGGCAATACGCGTATGGCCAGCGAGGGTGCAGAATTTTGCCATTTCGTGATTTCCTTTTCTTTTTTATTCCATAACTTGGGTTCCGATTATCCGTTTTGAACATCCTTGGTATCGTTGGAAAGCTATTGAAATGTTCTTTCTTATTAAAATGGTTTCGAGATTGTTGGCCGCTTTAATTATGTCAGAAATTTGGAAATGTGTCGTTTTGTCGACTTTTACCGTTTTAATTGTGTGTATTTGATGTGTTATCATGCAATGTGCTTTCGATATATATATCGTATGACCTGTGTGATGTTATATGATGTTAATGCATGTGATGAAATGTTGTGATGATGGTTTGTAGCCTAAGGGCAAGTAAATACATTGTGATTGTGTTTGATTGTATATGCATAATTATGGATGTGTATATGTGTGCATTTGAATGTCATGAGTCATTGTATGCCAAGCATCATGATATGCATTCTTGTGACGTCATGTGCCCTAGTGGGTGTGAGCGACGAAACGATTCCAGAGGGAATCCGCTATAACATCGTGTGCCTTATACAAAGAGGTGTGAGCGATCGGGTCGTGTGCCTTATACAAAGAGGTGTGAGAGATCCATAAACGTCGTGTGCCTTATACAAAGAGGTGTGAGTGATGGGGAACATTGTGTGCCCGACGGGGAGTTACACTAAGTAACAAGCGATGATTCCAATATTTCCTGAGTGAACTAATGATGAGAATGATGGATGGAATGGTACCGCATTTGCATAGAGTCGTTGTGCCGGTCTCTTTGCATTTGCATAAATCATGAATGGATTGATTTTGTGTGGAATTGTGAATGGAATTGAGGAGTTGATATATATATATATATATATATATATATATATATATATATATATATATATATATATATATATATATATATATATATATATATATATATATATATGTTGGTGATAAATGCATTGAGCATGATTGATATGCCTTGGTGATGGATATATGAGATATGCATTGTGTTGTTTTGTATTTGAATTCTGGTGTAAGTTGTGGTGAGAATATCTCAATGTAACAAGCATATCGATTATGGCCACTCACCGTTTATATACAAACACAAAGTTTAATAATATTGGACGTGAGAAAGTATATTGAAAAAAACAATTCAATTCGCACATTAGTTAAATATATATTCTATCAAGGATTTATATTGAGTGAGATATTAAAAATTGATTTTGTATGAATAACTTAGATGAAAGATAAATTATATTTATAAGTAAGATAACATAAACATATATTTACACACATTCAATTTTTAGAGTTGTAAAACTTTGTGTTGATGTAGAGTTTTAATATTTTACTTGTTCTATAAATTTTATTGTCTATCTTGAGTGCATTAAACTTAAATGTATTAGAATAGTGTTCTAATTAAAATATAAATATGTATTGAAATATGGCCAAAGAAGTTTGAAATTTAACAATATTCCGAGACATAATGCATATATAATTAAGGAGGAAACAATATGGCTCAATAATCTCAACATGTATACAATGCATCCATGCGCTTAAAATGAAAGGTGATTTACTTTCAAAACTCTGATATTGAAATACAATCTTAAACTAAAACTTGGCTCATCAATTGATCAAATAAAATCTCTTGAATAAAGAAAAATATATAACTAAATATTGCAGTACTCCAGCAAGTAATAAACCAGATAGGATTCTCATTTTCAACTGTTACATTGTACCCTCTCCCCGCCGGACGCTGGAACTTCTAATCACTCATCTCAATGTATCAAGTTCATTAAGGTTAGCTCCGCTACCCTCTTCCTCCTTGTTCAATCCTATCGTTTTCTGTAACTTCAAATCAATGTACGAAGGAGATACTGGTTGAACTTCCCCTTATCTTTGGCTTAAATTCTTGGCTTTAGGGCTCAGGGGCCTCGGTAAGGTGTTGCCTGATACTGAGTTCTTCAGAGTCATTGATTGGTTGAAGTCACGGTTTAGATCTATATTGACTTGGGAGAGGCTAGTTTATTTTGAGGCTAGAAGACGGACATTTTTCTGCATTTTGGTAACTGTAGTGGATTTGAGGCGCCTTGGTTAGCATCAAATATATTTCGACTTTCAATTCAGGTTCTCTGGATGTGTCATATGGGGCTCTATAATGTCACCAGCCATAACAAAGGGACATGGGTGGAAGTAGGGAAGAAGAAGGCTCAGAATCAAATTTTGGGGAAAATGTCGATTTGGAAAAATAACAATGGTAAGGTTACAGATCTAGACTAGAAAGAAGCTTCATCGTTCTTCTTTACTGAGTTTTCAGATTCATTCGATGAAAGAAAAATGTATGACATCTTTAAGGAATATGGTTTCATTTTGGAAGTTTTTATTCCGGGAAGATTGGATATTAGGGGCAAGAAGTTTGGTTTTGTGAGGTTCAAAAAAGTCGAAGACGAAGATCTTATGGCCATTAATCTTGACAACATTGTCATTAATGGCACTAAGATTTTCGCTAATTTGCCAAGATTTCGTAGAGAACACAAGAACGATGGTGGAATGCCCTATACGAAAAAATGGAATCAGGATAAGGAACATGTAGGAGGTCCGTCTTTTAAACCTTTGGAATGTCGCAGGATTGATAGGAGAGCTTCTTTCGGTCAGATAGCTAAATGGGCACGTAGTAGCATCGGGGCTAATACCATTTCGAACCAGGTTCTTATGGATGACAAACCTTCTTTTTCCCATTTGAGCTTTAAAGTTAACAATGAAGAACTAGAGCGGTTTGAGCAGGCTTTCACTGGTGTTTGGAGATTCCGGGATCAGCTGCTGAGGTTTCGGATGCGTTTCAGATGAAAGGTTTCTTCAACATTAAGATAACACCTATGGGGGCTAATCTTTGCCTCTTAGAAGAAGATAACCCGGGTGATATCCAAAAGTTGATTACAGAGGACATCAGTTGGTTCTCTAAGTGGTTCTCTGAAATCCGCCCTTGGTCTCCTAGCGATGTTGACCAAGAGAGACTCACTTGGGTCAAGATCTTTGGTCTCCCTTGCCACGTTTGGGGAGAAAAATTTTTCAAATTTTTAGCTGCTACTGCTGGTGCATTTATAAAGATAGACGAAGAGACAAGGAAACATTTGAGGTTTGACGTTGCTAGAATCCTGATTAGGACTAAATTTGCCATGAGTCTTAATGAAGTAGTTAATATTGATGTGAATGATACCGTCTATAGAATTAAGATTGTGGAGGATTCCTTTGGGCCTTATAATAGGGATCAAGGTATCGCCAAAGTGTCATGCTTTGAAGAAGATAGCTCAGATGTTGTGGATTCCGAATCGGATTAGGAAGTTGAAGGGGAGTTCAGGGATAGTTCATCTAGGGTTTCTAGCACTCAATATAAATTACCTGAGTCCTTCTCCCCTATTTCGACAGCAGGTGAATTAAGGAATTCATTTAACGATCATACTACCGAAGTAAGCGATGAAGAGATTGAGCTTTCTGGTAATGTGGATCCAGCTGCCACCAGCTGTATCAGCGGTGAGGAAAGAGGCGATACAACCCACTCTGAGAATTAAATTTTATCTCAAGATAGAGACAAGTCAGACTCGAAGGTTGGAGAAAGGGAGGGTGATAGTGCTGATAAAAGTCATAATATAGTCTCTAGCCATGATCATGTGACCTGTTCCCTTGTGAAACTAAAAAGAGGGGACAATGCGGTGACATCCACATTTGCTGATGACAATAGGTTAGCATGTGGAGGCATATCTAAAGTTGTTCATACGTCTTCTTTCCAAAAGGTGCAGAGAGGTGATTGTGATTATTTGGCTACTGAAGTTAAAGGTGGGTGTTCTATGAGGAAGAAAAAGATACTTATGGAAGATATTTACAAGAGGATAAAAATTCCGTGCAACCCTTCGTATTATGCTACTCTACCGCAGGCTGATTGTTCGACCTCTAAGACAGTTAGGGAGCAACATAGACAGAGTGGTAAAATAGAGGAAAATCAGGTTTGTGCTCCTATCTCTAAGGGATATGGTTCTATTGACAATTCTATGAGTGATTCTGGTTTCCTCCAGAACAATTCAAGGATTAAGAAGAAATTAGAAAGTCTCCTTTCTAGAGTTTGGGAGGCTATTAAAAGTTTAGGAATTGAAGCGAAAGAAGATGAAGAAGTTTTCGAAACTATTCTGAGAAATCTGGAAATGGTTGACAGAAAATCGAAGAAAGGGAAGAAGGTGGTAGCTATTGGTTCTATATGAATATAGTAACATACAACATAAGAGGGTGTGGGGTGTTTTAAAGCGAAAGAAAATTAGAGATACACTAAATAAGGTAGGAGCTGAAATATGTTTTCTACAGGAAACTAAAAGAAAAAAGATGTCTGATGAGACGGTGTTCAGCATATGGGGAGACAGATCTTGTCAGTGGTTAGCTACTAGTTCTACTGGCCTTTCAGGAGGTATCGTAACTATATGGAAACATAGAGTCGTGGATCCTATTTGCAGCTATAGGGGCAAAGGATTTTTGGGTTTGCAAGCATATTGGAGAGGTTTCAAATGTTATTTCTTTAATATTTACTCTCCCTGTAACAGTTTGGAACCTGGAGAGTGGATCCTTGGTGGCGACTTTAACTCGATAAAGTGTCCTGTTGAACGAATAGGTTATTCCAGTTTTAACAGAAGATATATGGAAGAATTCTCAGAGTTCATTAATATGATCGGGTGTGTGGACTTGCCTTTGAGTGGAAATAAGTTCTCATGGCTTAAAGCTAAGGGCAAGATATGTAGCCGTCTCGACAGATTCATTGTCACCCCTGGAGTATTTAATGAATGGAACATGGTGTGTCAAAAGATTGGAGATCGAGACGTCTCGGATCATAGGCCGGTGTGGATTTCAGCAAAAAATATAAACTGAGGGCCTAAACCGTTCAAGGTTATGTTATGTTGGTTTGAACATACTAGTTTCATGGATTTTGTCAAAAAAGAATGGGATGAATGTAAGGTAACAGGGAAGGCATCTTTCATTTTGGCCAAGAAGATGCAGAACCTTAGAGAGAAACTCCGATGGTGGAATATTAATGTATTCGGCTGGGTTGACACCAAAATCAAGACAGATACAAGTATTATCAATGAGGTAGAAGATTTTATAGTCTCAAAAAGAGGTGGCATTTCAGCAGAGGATCTGGAGATTAGAAATTCTGCGGAAGACGATTTATGGAGATCACTGAGAATTAAAGAAAGTATTTTAAAGCAAAAATCTAGGTTAAAATGGAGTGTTGATGGCGACGTTAACACTAAGTTCTTTCATGCAGCATTAAGAAATCGTATCAATTTGAATACCATTAATTCTGTAAGTGTTAATGGCAAATCTGTGGAGGATGTTCAAGGGGTCAAAGGGGCTATCAAAGACCACTTTGCTGAGAGGTTTTCCAAAGCCTCTAGACCTTTTCCGTATGTGGGAGAAGCAGGTTTCAAGTGCCTTTCTAGGTCGGACAGAGATGAGCTAGAATCTGTAGTGGACATAGAAGAAATCAGAAGAGCTGTATTCGAGTGCGTTGGGGACCGTAGTCCTGGTCCTGACGGATTCAGCTTTGAGTTTCTTAAGAAGTGTTGGAGTATAGTTGGTAATGACTTCACAAATTGTATTATGGAATTTTTCAAGGGTGACAAATTACACAAGGTGTTTGCTTCTTCATTTGTGGTGCTTATTCCCAAAACTGAGAACCCTAAGATTTTGGATGATTACAGGCCTATATCACTAGTTAGCTCGGTATATAAAGTAGTGTCGAAGATTCTTGCTTCCAGACTTAAAAAGAATATTGTAAATATCATATCAAACACTCAGACGGCGTTCATAGAAGGAAGAAATTTGTTAGATGGAGTCCTTGTTGTAAATGAAGCCATTGACTATGCTAAACGTTCAAAGAAAGATCTTATGCTCCTAAATGTCGATTTTGCTAAAGCTTACGACTGTGTCGATTGGAAGTACTTACAAGATGTCATGAAAATTATGGGGTTCGGTAATTCATGGCTGAGATGGATGGACTTAGGGGTTTTTAATAACTACTCCTCTGTACTAGTTAACGGGTGCCCAACCATGGATTTTGTTGTAACAAGGGGCCTCATGCAAGGTGATCCCCTTGCTCCCCTCCTATGCACTATCGTTGCAGAAAGACTTACAGTCCTGATGAAAAGAGCTATGGAGAATGGTCTATTCTAAGGATTTAAATTCAACTCGGAGGTTTCGTTCCACTTGCTGCAATACGCAGACGATTCAATTTTATTAGGAGATGGTTCGTGGAAAAATATCTTGGCAGTCAAGATTATTCTTAAAGGATTTCATTTAGTCTCAGGTCTGGAGATAATTTCAATAAGAGTTCCCTATACGGTGTTGGTGTTGATGATCCGTTCTTATCGGCTATAGGAAACTACCTCTCTTGTAAGATCTCTCACTCTGTCTGTCCATTCAAATTTCTAGGAATATATATTGGTGGAAATCACACTCTAGTATCTTTTTGGAAACCTTTGATAGACAAGGTTCGATCTAGATTGAACTCTTGGAAAAGTCATTTCTTATCCATGGGAGGAAGAGTAACCTTGATCAATTATGTCCTTGCTAATTTACCGATTCATCTCATGTCTTTTTATAAATTGTCTGTTAAAGTAATACGTATCCTTACGTGTATTCAAAAGTCTTTCTTGTGGAATGGTATGGTGTTTAAAAAGCGTGTGGCGTGGGTGTCTTGGACTACGGTATGTAACAAGAAAGAAGATGGTGGTTTAGGGGTGAAAATCTTGAATTTGTTCAATTGTGCGTTATTGTTCAAGTGGACATGGAAAATTTTGGAACAGAAGAACACTTTGTGGAAGGAATTAATAGAGGCTAGGTACCATAATCACCAATTCGACCTTCATATCAGTGATTGTTCGAAACTGCCTGTTACTCCCTCTAAATGGTGGAGAGACTTAGTGCAGCTATCCTGTTTTTGTGGGAGGAATTTGGTTTCTGAGCTTATCTCTTACAACATCGGCAGTGGAGACTACGTTCCGTTTTGGGTTTCTCGTTGGGCTGGCGAAAAAGTTTTCTCTTTGTCATTTCCAGATTTATGGTTATTTGCTGAAAATAAGAGCAACTCAGTGGCAGAGAATGGTTTGTGGGTTGGTGGCAAATGGTGCTGGGATATCAAAATATCCCATTCTAACTTGTCTGCAGAAGTTATGTTGTAGCGGACTGATCTAAATTCACTGCTGGAAGAATTCGAACCCGTAGCAGGATCTGGAAATTCTGTATCTGGCTCCTAACTGATAATAATTGTTTTTCTGTTTCTTCTCTGTACGAATTTTTGCAAGATAACAGCACTACTTCAGTTAGGAGTTTCGGGGAGGATGTGAGAGCTGCTTTCAAACTGATTTGGACAGCAGAGATCCCGTTCAACGTGAAAGTGTTCGGTTGGCGGTTGCTACATAAAAGAATTCCAACTCGAGACAATCTTGCCCGTAGAGGAATAATCACCAATAGACACGAAAGGTCCTGTCCTTTCTGTTTCTTAGTGGAGGAAAGTGTGGAGCATGTCCTATTTTTATGCCATAAGTCCAGTCTGATATGGAAATTCGTGTGTAACTGGTTGGGCATTCCGGAGATTATAGTGGGCGATATGCTGAATCACTTAACTTGCTGGGTATCGGGGTGTGCTCGAAATAATTTCTTAATCTGTAACGTTATTGGGCTATGGCTTCTAATTTGTTGGATTAATTGGTCATCTAGAAACAACATTATATTTAGAGATGAGTTTTGGGATTTTGACACGATTTTGAATCGTATAGTAATTTACTCTTGGTGGTAAATAGGAAAGAATCACAATAGTTCTCACAATTGTAACTATTACACTTGGGTAAAGTCCCCTAGTGATTTTTGTAGGCCTTGATTTTTAGAGAGACGTTTGATGTATACGGGTAGGGATACCCCTATTGTATCCCTGATAAATATATTTTAGCTTATAAAAAAAAACTAAATATTGCAGTACTATAACACTTAAATTTGTTTAGTGTGTCTGATAAAAGACAAGAATACGATAATCATATCATTTTTTGTGTTAGTTGAATGTTTGAAAACATAAAATGATATTTGATATATATTTTATAATGTCTTATAGTGTGAATTCCTATTTTGTAAATTGGAATTGGAATAAAATCAATAGAATATGATAAGAAAATAAATTATTTATTTATCTGTATAAAATATATAATTTAAAATATTAAAAAAACAAAAATTAATTATGATATAAGTAAAAAATAAATAAAAAATAAAAAATAAACTTAATGATAAATAACTAGTTTATTAAAATTAAAATATTTAAAAATAAATCTATAATTAAAATGTATAAAAAATATAATTTTTTTTAAATTACTTATAATATTCTTGCAATTGTAATTTTGTCATTTAGATATAATATATACTATTCATGTATGCTGACGTATCTAACAAATATATATACAACGAAATAACTTATTTACTTATTATTATTTTTTTAAATTGAAATTGATTGTTTAGTAGTAGCAATAAATATTTATATTTAAATTGTAATTTTAATTCCCCTATTTTGCCTGATTGACAAAATAAGTCTTATTGTTTAAATTAAAACAATTTTAATCTTCCTCTCATTTTTTTAAATTATAAATATGTAATTTCCCTCAATTTCCTTAATTGTAATTGGTAGTGATCAATAGGGATGTAATATCTCACTATTCTAATAATGCTTGATGAATGATGTTAAACTAGTCTTTTATGCTTTGAATTTTACTATGAATTGTCACTTGCATTGAATACATAATAACTAGATCAACCTACAAAGATGAGTGAGGTAAACCTAGGTGGATAACTAGGTGAATGAATTAGAAATATGACTTAGGTAATGGTAAATAATTTGGATTGCGATAATCGAATGTAAGAGGTGCCTCGGTGTGCACCCGTGAACGAGTAGTCACTAAAGGTGAATCATCCCTATCAACGAGAATGCCTAAGGTATGGATGGAGAACGATATCATATTTGTGATTCAACTAGCTTGTGTGAAAACACATTGTAATATTGTGATTGTGCTAAAATCACATGGTACCTGTGATATCAACCCATGGAGATTATGTTATGATTACATGGTGTTTGATGATATTAATCATGTGGTGATTAATGAACCAATTGTGTATTTTAAAATAATCCAGATACCTGTGTATCTCAAGTTTGAAACTCATGTAGGGTAGAAATTGAGGAGACAGATGATTATTTGATGGGTATTGTGACCCGTGTCAATAATTACATGGATTCGGATGGTCGAAAATAGAGGTATTCCATGCTATGGGAAAGTTTGATAACCGTACCTGATGCTCCGCATGTGCACGGAAATATCGAAGTAATATAAAAGATTGTCGAACCCACAGAGACCAATGTCAACCTACTTTAATCTATCGTTGCTTTGTAAAGATAAGTCTATGATTAAAAAGGTACGAACGGAAATATAAACTCTAATTACTAAAGGTTTGAAGATAATACTAAAACGAGTCCGAAATATGATTTCTGCACACCTAAGGGACTTGTAGAATACGGGTACTAACTATGACTATATGTCTATTGTAACACCCATATATTAAACTCATACATCAAAGCATAAATATTATATATAGATCCAAGTGTTTGGTACTGAAACACATAAGCTCCTAGTTAACACATTGTATACAAATAAATGCCCTAAAGTACAAAGTACAAAAACCTAAGGCATATTATACACAAGATGTTCAAATGATAAAAACTAAGAACTAGATCAACAATGATCCCAAAATACACTTCGCTACGGAAGCTAGCCATCAACAAGCAAGGAAAAGATCACACGACCTTATTCTTACCCTTCACGGAACCTGAAGCACCTGAAATACATCATCAACGTGGGGTGAGATACATCAAATCACATTGAGTTCCCTATCTTATGGATTCTCTCAGATTAACAAGGTTCTAACAATCCTAACTCAAGTCCTGGGAAAAGGGGAAAGGACTCTTGAGTTCACATTTCAATTCTCACACTATATGGAAACATCCCATGAGTTCATCAACTCACAAGTATCACTAATCGATAACCATACCAAGGTACCTCCTGTTCCCGTCCGCTTCTACGTCTAGAAGGCGACTCGAGTCATAGATCCTTGTAATCTACTTGACATACGAATGGATTCGGGTTCTACGGGCCATTAACCGTTATGAACCGTCACTTCATATGGGCCATTAACCGTCACAAGCATACGCTCCATGGCCGCCATTCGTACAATACGGGGAATCAAACCTGCCAAGTAGTTGTGCATCAATTTCAGAGGAGTCCAAGACTCATGAAACTACACTCAAGCTAAATCGGTTACGATTACATGATCACATACAACAATACGATTGTATTCGACAATCACAAGGCTATAATGCCTTAAGGCCTCTCATGCCTTTCAAACCACAAAGGTTAACCAACATGTTCCATACTAGTGTCTCCAAACCTTCTAAATTCTCCTATAGTTCATAAGGGGGTTTTCCTCACTCTTTCTATTTATTTTTCCATATTAACATGCATATTCAATTACAATCATGCTAAACAATAATAGGATAGGCAAGACATCTCACAATTGCATAATAGAATAATTTATAACAATTAAAACATAATTAAAACACTTTTGAAACTTTATCGATTATTTAATCGGTCGGTAAAATCGACATATTTCATCTCCATTGTATAGAATATTGTTCTTCCCTAGCCCTTTTTTCCCTTAGCCTCGAGTATCTTTCTGCAGCTTTGACCATTTTCCCTACAAAAAGAAAGAAAAATATTAGTAAAACAAGATACACGAACATGAGAGAAATCTAAGTCGAGGATCTTTGCACCACCTAAGAGCTCGACAGCCTCCTCATCGAAGAAAGTCTCGAGCAGAACACGAGTATTAATCAAGCGCCGAGTCTTCGTCACCTGCTCCTTCCCACCTGTCGAGGTCTCTCCGTCCTCGGATACGCTTGGAATTTTAGTCAAACTCTCCACGTACTCGACAATCTTGCCATAAGCATCACGATCCTCGACACTGAGCTTATTATGTCTTACTTTGTATTTGTCTACCCCCTCTTTGTAATGCTCTTCTGTCCAGAAGAGGGGGAATTTTGGCACCATCACTTCGGTAGACAGCCCATCCACTTCTTGAGTCACCCTTTCATATATTGAATTAATAGCCTCGGGAGTGACCGGCTTCACAAAATAGTAACGCCACTTGAAATCTCGGACAGAGTCCAAGTAGGTATGAAATAAAGCTTTATTTTGCTTGAATGACACCCAGCCGTGTCGACCATCGGTTGTAGACCGCTGCAGATGAAAAATTCGGAAGAAAAGGGACATTGTTGCCCTGATGTCCAAGTGTTTGCAGACGAGCTCAAAAGCCCGGAGAAAGGCCAATGAGTTCGGGTGGATTTGCGATGGAGCCAATTTTAACCATTTGAAGACCCCCTCTTGGAAGTCTGTAAAGGGGAGCCTCCACCCCGCCTCTTGAAACATAAACTCATACACCGGGAAACGCATTCCCATGTAAGGTGTACAAATACAATGGTCCTCATTGGGATGGTACACTTTCCAAGACTGTTCAGAACCGAGCAACCTATGCTCGACAATACTAAACCCATTTTCGTCGGGGAATGTGAAGACGGACGACATAGTGAGGGCCTCCTCACACACCCAGTCCTCAAGCGGACGCTCTTGTCTAAAATCCATATGGGCCATCAGAATTTCGGGTTAGTTATCCTCCTCGAATTCACCTACGGCCACTTCAGCAGCCAATCTGTCCATCAACCTGAAAAGCAGAAGGGAACAGGTGAATTCGACGAGTCATACCAAACTAGCCGGTCGGAGACGAATAACGGATGCCCCCGGGAAACTCATCGCTTCCCCGAAAAATCTTGCCCATTTTTTCTGTGAAATCAATAAAAAAGAGTAATTGTTGGGGACCCAAAAAGTTATCAGGTCCCCGTGATGTTCATCACGCTCCCCAGAAACTTTCTACAAGCCCTCGGAATATTCATCCAGTTCCTCGGTGTTATTCAACAGAAACGGAAACAGAGAAAATTTCATACACTCTTTCTCTTAAGACAGCCAAAGATCCCTGCCGTATTCGCCAGGAACCCTTCCATTTCTCATGAGAACTTCATCAGTTCATCAGAGGAACAATTTCAAACAAGTTAAACTTAAAGGAGATGCCAGAAAAAACAACAGCTTTGAAGAAAATACCTTGTAGATGATGAAATAGGGTTCCGGTAAGGCGTAGCACGGCGGGTCACGGCGGACTTGCGGTGGTTGATGGTGGCGAACGGAGGATGAGAAGACGAAGAAGGAAGAAGAAACGATTATTGAATGAAAGAGCGAAAAATGAGAAATGAAGGGAAGAGAGAGTATTTATAGACAAATCACGGAACTCGAGAAGCCTGAGGCACTCAAGTACTCTACCCTAGGCAGCCACCCTATGCAATGATGACAAGTGACACGTGGCACACTTGCACTAGTCAAAAATCCACGCGTGTCCTCATCTCCCCAACACTTCAACCAGAAGCAACTCCTCGTTGCCCGTAAGCTATCAGTACCCGCCTCAGGATAATTGCCCGCAAGATATCAATGCTTGACGTCATGAGCATCATAAATATTTCGACTGTACTGATATCCTCCTCGGATCATCCCTTGGCATTTCCCCAACACGATCATTGACCCTCAAGTCATTACTCTGATACATCAAAGCAACGACTTGTGGGGGGGCTCCTGTTCTGGACTGGGTCATGGTTTCCTACAATCAAACAGGCCCAATCCATACAACTTGAAGAAGCCCAATAAAGTCCTAGAGAAGGACACATGACTGCCATACGGAAGGCCAAAATTATGTCGGGCACTTGACACCTTGACAGTGTCGAGCATCTGAGGACAAACAGGAAAGGAAGACGTCACCCCTGATGAAATAGACCTCCTCGACAGATTAACTTCTCCCCGCGAGAATACTCATAATCTCATTGACTCAGAGGTCCTCGACAAGCATGGTTCTCCTCCGTTAGGTCATGTCCAAACCACGACCACCCTACTTCCTCGACATTGTAGACTCTCCCCTGAGGGGTCTACTAACGGTCTTATCTAGACAGATACGTTTCATGTAACTGTCTACTAATGGCATTAAAAGGACGGTTACACTAGGGTGTTGACCACGAGCAGGTCATTATTACTACATGTAAGCCCTAACAGTTACTTGGAACGGGTCACACGTTGGTCCCACCCGTTGCAAGTAACCGTTGGCCACGCGCTGGGGGTCTCCTATAAATATCCTCTCACTTGAGAGGGTCAGGATAAGTTAACTTCTTACTCTCACTCACTTTCTTTGTATTTGCTGTGCCCTCGCTGACTTAAGCATCGGAGCGCCCTGCAGGCACAACCCCCCCGCCGTCTTTCATCATCATTAAAGTAGCAGCAATTCCAGACGCTGTTGGCCATCTTCAAACAGTCTGATCCAGGTACGATCACTTTCCCTCTTTCTTCTTTCTCTCTCTTTCTTACTATCTTTTTTTTTGTTTGGAAAATGGGAGGAAAAGGAATAAGTAGTAAACTAGTATTAGTAAATAATACTACTAAATGTTCAAAAGTCTCTTAAGTCCAAATTAGTAAAATACCTCAGAGTCAGATAATATTAATTGGATTTATTCTAAGTTCCACAGTTACTCTAATTATTTTGTCAAATAATTTCTCAAAGTACATTGGGCTCAGTCGATCACAATATAATATTATCCGGAGTAATAAAATACGGTGTATTACATCCTCCCCCCCTTAAATAGAAATTCGTCCTCGAATTTAAAGATTACCTGAACAGATGAGGGTAAGCATCTCGCATTTCCGATTCAAGTTCCCAAGTTGCATCACCCGGATGTGTTACATCCCACTGCACCTTAACGAGAGAAATATCTTTAATCCTTAGTACTTTCCTTTATCTTCCCACAATGCGACTCGGTTGAGGTTCAAACGTTAAGTCTGCTTCTATTTCAACAGTATCCGGTAGAATCGACTGAAGAGGATCTGGAACAAATCTGCGAAGTTGAGATACATGGAAAACATCGTGCATTTCCGACAGAGAAGGAGGTAAGGCTAAGCTGTACGCTACTTCGCCAATCCTTTCTAAAACTTGATATGGTCCCACGTATCTCGGACTTAACTTCCGTGACTTAAACGGTCCTTTCACTCTTAATCTCGGAATAACTTTCAAAAACACATGGTCACCTTCTTCAAATTCTAAAGGCCTCCTTCGATTGTCCGCATAACTCTTTTGTCGATCTTGTGCTTGCTTAGTTTTCTCGCGGATCATTCGAATCTTTTCCGTAGTCTCTTAGATAATTTCGGGTCCTAAGATTATATCTTCCCCAACTTCCGCCCAACACAAAGGTGTCCTACACTTTCTTCCATACAAAGCTTCATAAGGAGCCATCCCGATGCTCGCATGGTAACTATTGTTATAAGAGAACTCAATCAATGGTAGTAGTTCTTTCCAATTACCCTTACTTTCTAGTACACAAGCTCTCAACATATCCTCCATTGTTTGTATTGTTTGTTCAGTTTGACCATCCGTCTGAGGATGATTAGACGTGCTCAAACGCAACTCCGTACCCATAGCTTGTTGAAAAAATTTCCAAAACCTTGAAGTAAACTTTAGATCTCTATCCGACAGAATATTAGAGGGAATACCGTGCAATTTCACAATTTCGGAAATAAACAACCTTGCAAGATGACTCACTTTGGAGGTAGTCTTCACGGCCAAGAAATACGCCGACTTTGTCAACCGATCTACTATTACCCAAATCGAATCATAACCACCTTGCGTACGGGGTAACCCTACTGCAAAATCCATAGAAATACTATCCCATTTCCAAATTGGGATTTCTAATGGTTGCAATAATCCACCCGGTCTTTGATGTTCATTCTGAATTTGTTGGCATACCGCACATTCTGACACGAAGACCGCAACATCTCTTTTCACTCCGGACCACCAATAGTCCTTCTTTAAATCTTGATACATCTTTGAAGAACCCGAATGTATAGTGAAGGTACCCTTATGCGCTTCCTTTAAAATCCTTCTTTTCAAAGTCGCATCGTTCGGAACACAAATTCTTTGGTTAAACATAATCATTCCATCGCTAGCGTGCACAAAACCCGGTTGACTTAGCATCTCTTGCAACTTCTCATCCAATAATTGTCCTTGTTGAATTTCAACTCTTAAAGTAGAATTGACATTCAAATTCCCCATAATCACTCCATTAGGAGTCCACACAAATTGAAGATTTAAATCTCTAAACTTTTCCAACAACGAATATTCTAACATCATCAATTCGGGCTTTCTCAAAACTTTCCTACTCAAGGCATCGACCACTTTGTTCGCTTTACCCAGATGGTATTTTAGCTCTAGATCATAATCCTTTAAATATTCCATCGACCTCCTTTGACGCATATTCAACTCTTTTTGGTCAAAGAGGTATTTTAAACTCTTGTGGTCACTAAACATTTCAAAATGTAAAACTAACTCTCTGAACCGATGACACAACGGAGACGGGGGCGGCCGAAATCGACGGTGCCACCCTCATCGGAGTCGCAATCGATGCCAGATAGGGTAGAAGAACCACGGAAGGAGAACGATGGTGAAACAGATGCGAAGATCCTGGAGAGTGAAGACAACAACGTGAAAATCCAAACCCTACCGGAAAGTGAAGACAACAATGTGAAAACCCAAACCCTAGAGCAGAATGAGAAATCGACAACGGAGGAACGCAAGTTGTGGGTTGATGTGATTAGTGATAATCGGAACCCTGCTAAAGGTCTGGCTATGGAATACGTGGCGCCAACAATGGTGAATGGATCCATAGAAGTTGAAATTGAGCAAGAGGATATCGAATCGGAGCTGCGATTTTGGGATAATGCTATGATACTCTATGCGATTGGAGGCGAGTTGAGTATGAATGCTCTAAAGAATTTCATTCAGAAGACGTGGAATTATGTGAAAGCCCCTGAACTCTACTATCACGACGAAGGTTACTTTCTGATCAGATTCAACTCGCACGATGATAGAGAGACGGTGATGATGAAGGGTCCATACACTATCTCAAAGAGTGGAGACCAGAGTTTGATCTCAAGAAAGACTTGTTGAGAACCCTTCCAATTTGGGTTAAGCTTCCTCAACTACCACTACATCTTTGGGGTGTTAAGAGTCTGAGTAAGATTGGAAGTGTGGTTGGCAGACCAATTGTGACAGATGAATGTACTGCAAGTAAACTCCGAGTTTCATATGCTAGGTTGTTGATTGAAGTAGATATCACACAGCCCCTGGTGAAGGAAATAACAATCAAGAACCTGCAAGGTAATGTGGTGAAATAGGAGGTGGAATACGAATGGAAGCCTAAGTATTGCAACAAATGTCAGAAATTAGGTCATGACTGTGGAGACAAGAAGCAAAGTCAACAATGGCGCCCTAAGCAAAAACCACCTGATCCAGTCAAGCAAATGGAGTCCCTACCCTCTACATCAAATGCGAATACTGAAGAACAAGAGGAACCCTGGACAACAGTGAGAACTCCTACTAGAGATAAAGGTAAGGCTCAAATTAGATCTACTAATGTTGTGAATTGTAATAATGGATTTGAGGTCTTAGAGGTTTTGAATGATCCTCTAATACCTATAAACTTGGCATCATGTTAGCTTCTTGGAACATAAGGGGCCTTAACAAAGTAGGGAAAATAAGGGAGATTAGGTCCCATCTCCATAAAATAAATCCTACTATCATTGTTCTTATTGAAACTAGAGTTAAAGAGAACAAAGCTAAGAGAATTAGAGAAAGTATGAATATGGTAGACAACTGGCTGGATAATTATAAAGACCATACTAATGGTAGACTGTGGATTCATTGGGATAAGGATAAAGTGGATGTTAGGTATGTCCAGAGCTCAAGTCAATATGTGCATTGTGGAGTGTATGATAATTCAGGTAATCTCCTTTACTGGCTAATAGCTGTCTATGCTCATAATCAGCTAGATAAAAGAAGGCTTCTCTGGAAAGAAATTGAGAATATTTATGGAAACCTTCAGGGGCCTTGGTGTATAATTGGAGACTTTAATAATGTGGCAAAGCATCAAGATAGGATTGGAGGGAAAATTGTGATAGAGAAAGAATATGAAGATCTCCAAGCCATGATGAGTAATACAGGTCTTAGTGAAATGGATAGCAAAGGTGAGTACTATACCTGGTCTAATAAACATGTAGAGGGCACCATTTACTCTAGAATTGATAGGGTGCTTGGCAATTCTGAATGGTTTATCAACTACATGGATAATACCTTGAATGTTCTTCCCCCTCATGTCTCAGATCATGCTCTGCTACTTATTGCTACTCAAAATAGCAAAAGTAGAAGGAAAAGTCATTTTAGGTTTAGCAATTGCTTGATTGATCTTCCTCGTTATGAGGATGTTGTAAAGAAGAGTTGGAATATACCTTTCAAGGGTACTCCTATGTATACTTTATGGCACAAACTCAAAAGGCTGAAGACTGCTCTAAAAGATTTTGGTAGACCTCTTTCAGATGTGAAGAATAGATTGGAGATAGCTAGAAATGGCCTCAAAATAGCTCAGCATGAGTTGAATAATGATAGGATGAACAATCAAATCATTGAAAAGATAAAGAAGTTGACTGAAGATGTCATTTCTCTCAATGATCTTGAGGAAAAGATTCTGGTTCAAAGGGCAAAAGTAGACTGGTTAAAGAAATGTGATGGTAACAATGCTTATTTTTATGCTTCTATTAAAACTAGACAGCATAAAAATAATCTGAGTTCTCTTAGAAGGAGGGATGGTACCCTTATGCAGTCTTATCAAGATATTAGTCAGGAAGTGCTTAGTTTCTATGGGAATTTGATGGGAAAGGATAGTAACACCAGTATGCATATTGATATAGATGCCATGAGACAGGGTGTTCAGCTGAATAAGGAACAAGGAGAAAGTCTTATAAAAGCAGTGTCTGAAGATGAAATTACTAATGCTCTTAAAGGTATTGGGGATTTGAAAAGTCCAGGCTATGATGGTTTCAATGCAAAATTTTTTAAGGCTAGTTGGAGCATGATTAAAAATGATGTTGTGGAAGCTGTTAATGAATTCTTTGCTATAGGTCAGATCTATAAACCTCTTAACAACACAGTTGTGTCTTTGATCCCAAAGTCTAATGAGGCTGCAGAGGTGAAAGAGTTTAGGCCTATTGCAGGGTGTACTACCTTTTACAAGATTGTTTCTAAAATCATGACAGAGAGGCTTGGAAAAGTTTTACAGTGTGTGGTTAATAAAAGTCAGGCTGCTTTCATACCTGGTCAATTAATTCATAACCATATTCTGCTAGCCACTGAACTGATTAAAGGGTACACTAGAAAGGGAGGAACTCCTAGAATTATGATGCAATTAGACCTCCAAAAGGCTTATGACATGATCAGTTGGAATGCCTTGGAGTGTATAATGAGGGAGATGGGAATACCAGCTAAATTCATTCATTGGACTATGAATTGTGTTACCACTGTATCCTATACTTTCAATATTATGGGTGAATACACTGAGTTTATGAAAGCTAGAAGAGGGATCAGGCAAGGTGATCCCATTTCACCTCTGCTCTTTGTTGTTGTCATGGAATACATGGATAGATTGATGAAGAAAATGCTTCAGGACCCTAACCTCAATTTTCATGCCAAATGTGAGGCTCTAAAAATCACTAACCTTACTTTTGCTGATGATGTTCTATTGTTTTGTAGGGTAGACCAAATTTCCTTGAAGATGATGCTTCATGCTTTTAAGCAGTTTTCACTCTCAACTGGTTTGGTGGTGAATGAGAACAAATGCAAAATATATTTTGGTGGCATGGAGGGTGATGATATGGACAGTCTGAGAAACATAGCTGGGTTCCAACATGGTATGCTCCCTTTCAAATATCTAGGGGTGCCTATCACTAGTAAAAAGCTTGTTATTCATCATTACATGCCTTTAGTTGATAGGGTTGTGAACAGAATTCATCACTGGTCTGCTAAGTTGTTAAGCTATGCTGGTAGGGTACAACTTGTTAGAGCCATAGCTGTTGCAATTGTGCAATATTGGATGTGTTGCCTGCTCATTCCCAAATTTGTCATCAGGAAAATTAATGTTATTTGTCGTAGTTTCATTTGGACTGGTAGTGAAACTATAAGTAGGAAGAGTCTTGTTGCTTGGAAGAAAGTTTGTAGACCTGTTGTACAGGGTGGTCTCCAAATTTTTGACCTTGAAGTTTGGAATGATGTGCTTCTACTTAAATGCTTGTGGAATATTTGTATGAAAAGTGATAATATGTGGGTCAGATGGGTTCACACATACTACATTAAAAGGAGTACAGTGATGTCGTATGTGATTAATTCGAGTAGCTCATGGATATTCAAGGCTATTATGCAACAAAGGAGCATGGTTCAGAGGTTCCAAGATATTTGGGATAAGGCAGTTGACAGAAAACATTTCAAGTCTGCAGAATTTTACTATGCAACTGTTGATGATGGAAATAGGGTGCAATGGAGAAACATAATTTGTGGCAACAAGGCCAGACCTAGAGCAGTGTTTTGTTTGTGGATGGCCTATCATAAAAGCCTCCCAACCAAAGATTATTTGATGAAGTTTGGAACTGTTACTGATAATAATTGTGTACTGTGCCAGGGGGGATTGAAACCTTGGACCATTTATTCTACAGTTGTGGTAAGACTCGGATCATTTGGGTAGCTGTTTTGAATTGGTTGGATTATCAACATAACCCAACTCATTGGAATGAGGAATCGAAATGGATTAATGACAAAGCAAAAGGGAAAGGTTGGAAAGCAGCTTTGTTCAAAATTGCTACAGCTGAAACTTTATACCATACTTGGAATTATAGAAATAATTTTGTGTTTGGGAATATTTTGGATAGTGATATGATAGTGAAGAATATAATAGATACCATTGTGTATAAAGGGTGGCAAAATGTTAAAATTAGAAAACATTTAGTTCACTATATGATGTAATTAGTCCTTGGGTAGGTTGGATCCTTGGATCACCTTTTGTACTGAGTTGTTTTTTTGAATTAATATATTTCTTTCTTGATTAAAAAAAAAACATTTCAAAATGTACTCCCTATAAATAGTGACGCCACACTTTCAAAGTAAACACCACCGCCGCTAATTCCAAATCGTGGGTTGGATAATTCTTCTGGTGAATTTTCAATTGTCGATAAACATAAGCCACCACGTGACTTTCTTGCATTAAAACGCCTCCTAATCCCATCTTAGACGCATCACAAAATACCTCATACGACTTGCTAGGATCGGGAATAATCAGAATGGGAGTTGTAATCAATCTTTCTTTCAAACTCATAAAACTTTGTTCACACGCCGAATCCCACTCAAAGGGGCAATCCTTCCGAGTAAGCTTAGTCATTGGCAACGCTAATTGCGAAAAGCCTTTAATAAACCTTCTGTAGTAACCTGCTAGACCCAAGAAACTTCTAATTTCCGATACATTCTTCGGTCTCTCCCAATTAATCACAGCTTCAACCTTTGACGGATCCACCGCTACACCACCCTCTGATATAACGTGGCCAAGAAAACTAACTTCGGACATCCAGAACTCGCACTTACTTAACTTGGCAAAAAGTTGCTTCTCTTGTAAGATCGATAAGACGATTCTCAAATATCCTTCGTGCTCTTGCGGAGTATGGGAATAGATAAGAATGTCATTAATGAAGATCACAACGAATTGATCCAAGTAAGTTTGAAATAACCGATTCATATAATCCATAAAAACAGCTGGAGCATTAGTCACACCGAAAGGCATCACTAAGAATTCGTAATGACCATAACGGGTCCTAAATGCAGTCTTAGGTACATCGGAACTCTTCACTCGGATTTGGTGATAACCCGACCTCAAATCAATCTTCGAGAACACACAGGCTCCTTTCAATTGATCTAATAGGTCATCTATCCTGGGCAAGGGATACTTATTCTTAATGGTGACTTTATTCAGCTAACGATAATCAATACATAATCGCATCCTGCCGTCTTTCTTCTTTACTAACAAAACTGGGGCTCCCCACGGTGAGACACTAGGTCTAATAAAATGCTTAGCCATAAGCTCTTCCAATTGTTCCTTTAGTTCCCTTAACTCCAATGGTGTCATCCGATACAGAGAAATAGATATAGGAGCCGTTCCCGGTACCAGGTCAATAGTAAATTCCACTTCCCTCTCCGGAGGAAGAGAAGTGACATCTCCAGGGAAAACTTCAGAAAACTCCCAAACTACTGGAATATCCAAAACTTAAAGGTCGCTACTCCCTTCCTTAGTGAGAACTAAAAGAAAAGATTTTTCTTCTTCGAACAAGAAATTTATCATTCCAACCGTACCTTCTAGAATAGTTGTTAAGACATCTTTCGGGGTAGCATCTATAGATGGAATGATGATGAGTTTTTCTTCACACCCAATAAATACCGAATTAGCAGAAAGCCAATCCATTCCCAAAACGACATCAACTTTCTTAAGTGGTAAGCAAATAAGATCAGTCTGAAAAACTCTACCATCCACAGACAAAGCACAGTTTTCACACATCGACGGTGTCTCAACTATTTCATCCATGGCGGTAGTGACGACCAAAGGGGGAGACAAAGGAACGGACCGTAACCCAAGTCGCTTCATACATTGCATCGATACAAAAGAGTGTGTAGCTCCGCAATCAAACAAAACAAAACAAGGAAATCCGTTAACGAAGCACGTACCGACAATTAAAGAGTTGTCACTTTTCTTCTTCCTTGCATCTAAGGTATAAACCCTTCCTTGTGTCTGTGTCTTATTCTGAGGACAATCCTTTTTTAAATGACCCACCTTCTGACATTGGTAACACTTCTTATTGACTATACCACACCTTCCATAATGCATCCTTCCACAAGTGCGACACACCGGAGGTGTACTCGCCCTTGCATCTTGAACTTGCTTTCCATTGAAGGCTTGTTGCCTAGGCCTGAATTGTTGGTTGGATCTTCCGCGATCCTCTTGATTCACCCTACTCGCAACACTTTCCGCTTGGACTTTCTTCAAACTATGTTCAGCTATATAGCATTTACTTAGAACTTCGGCATAAGTAGTGAACTCCCTCTGAGATACACTATGGGATATTTCAGCTCTAAGGCCAAAAATAAATTGGTCCACCTTCCACCTCTTATCTGGAACATACATAGCCTGCCTAGAATAAGCAGCCATGTCTTCAAACTTTTCAGCATAACTAGCCACAGTCATACTACCTTGTCTTAGTTGTTGAAAATCAAACTCTTTCTGAGTTCTCAAAGAGCTCAGAAAATACTTCTCCATGAAAACAACCTTGAACTGCTCCCAAACCTTTGGTACTTCCTGAATAGCCATAAAGGCCGAAGCGCTCTTCCACCATATCATAGCGGGACCCTTCAGTGAATGAAAAACGAACAACACCTTGTTCTCTTCGCTGCATTGGACTATCAAGAAAATCCTCTCCATACCAGAAATCCATTCGTGAGCCTTCACGGGATCTAATCCACCATGAAATTCTGGGGGATTCATGCGGATAAAATCCCGGAATTTCCCACCTTCAGCTTCTGGAACAACTACCGTAGGATGCAAACCTCCATTCATTTGTTGCACCATTTGCTGCATTAATAGATTCTATTGCTGCTGCATCTGTTGCATAAACTGATACAGAGGAGCATTGCCATCGCCACCCGGCGGATTCGTCCCTTCAGGAGTGGTGCGGCGTCTACAACGAGTGTTTCTACGTCCTTCAGCCATGTTCCTAAAGGTCATACAAATAGGATTAAGTTGATCAGGCTCAATGCCATAAATATAACACTGAAGACCAATGGCGACACAACGTATATGAAACGGAAAGAAATACATACTATTTCAAGGCTAGGTCGAGGATACGACCTGCTCTGATACCATCTGTAACACCCATATATAAAACTCATACATCAAAGCATAAATATTATATATAAATCCAAGTGTTTGGTACTGAAATACATAAGCTCCTAGTTAACACATTGTATACAAATAAATGCCCTAAAGTACAAAGTACAAAAACCTAAGCCATATTATACACAAGATGTCCAAATGATAAAAACTAAGAACTAGATCAACAATGATCCCAAAATACACTTCGCTACGGAAGCTAGCCATCAACAAGCAAGGAAAAGATCACACGACCTTATCCTTACCCTTCACGGAACCTGAAGCACCTGAAATACATCAACAACGTGGGGTGAGATACATCAAATCTCAGTGAGTTTCCTATCTTATGGATTCTCTCGGATTAACAAGGTTCTAACAATCTTAACTCAAGTCCGGGGAAAAGGGGAAAGAACTCTTGAGTTCACATTTCAATTCTCACACTATATGGAAACATGCCACGAGTTCATCAACTCACAAGTATCACTAATCGATAACCATACCAAGGTACCTCCTGTTCCCGTCCGCTTCTACGTCTAGAAGGCGACCCGAGTCATAGACCCTTGTAATCTACTTGACATACGAATGGATTCGGGTTCTACGGGCCATTAACCGTTTTGAACCGTCACTTCACACGGGCCATTAACCGTCATAAGCATACGCTCCATGGGCGTCATTCGTACAATACGGGGAATCAAACCTGCCAAGTAGTTGTGCATCCATTTCAGAGGAGTCCAAGACTCATGAAACTACACTCAAGCTAAACCGGTTACGATTACATGATCACATACAACAATACGATTGTATTCGACAGTCACAAGGCTAAAATACCTTAAGGCCTCTCATGCCTTTCAAACCACAAAGGTTAACCAACATGTTCCATACTAGGGTCTCCAAACCTTCTAAATTCTCCTATAGTTCATAAGGGGGTTTTCCTCACTCTTTCTATTTCTTTTTCCATATTAACATGCATATTCAATTACAATCATGCTAAACAATATTAGGATAGGCAAGGCATCTCACAATTGCATAATAGAATAATTTATAACAATTAAAACATAATTAAAACTCTTTTGAAACTTCCTCGATTATTTAATTGGTCGTTAAAATCGACATATTTCATCTCCATTGTATAGAATATTTTCTCGGCTTTACATCGATATAAAGAACGTTCGATTCCGATAAAGGAATCAAAAATTAAAAAAACTTAAAAAAAAAAATAATAAAATAAAATAAAATAAATAAATAAAAAAATAATAAAAAATAATAATAAAATAAAAAAATAAAATAAATTAAAATAATATTAAAAATGCCACGTGGACTGCCACGCAAGCAATAGAAATGAATCTTTGCTGCAATGTGGCAGTCAGGGCCTAATTGAGGGAATCTAATTAAGATGAGGGGGTTTTTCTAAAAAAAACTTTGTCAGGGGCTAAAATGAGAACTCGCTAACATTACAGGGGGGATTTGTATATTTAACCCTTTAATAAATATATTATATTAATTGAAATTGTTTCTAATTTGAATGAACAAATGCAACTATGTGAATTTATAATTCAATTTGTTTTTTTTATTGACATTGTAGATATTTGGAATCAGAGTGCTCTACATTTTGTAGAAGGACTTAAGGGTATTTTTTGAAAAATAATTCTAGAGGGTAAGATCCTTTAATATTCCCTTGAATATGATAGGCTCTCATTTTTTTATGTAACTCTTTGTTCAGTTTTAAGTTTGAGGTAATTTATTTGAGCATTCACCATGTTAAGAATATATATAGTTAAAAAATAATGGAGCATTTATTTATTTGAATTGTGGTATCAGAAATTTGATCATTAGAATTAAGATATCAATTATATACAAATGAAAACGACATGGTTTTGTTTATGCTAATTCATTTGTAACATAGAAAAGAATCATAGAGAGTTTAGGTAATAATTATTGATTTGGATATTTTAATTAATATTCTAATATATTAATTTAGGTTAATTATTGTGTTACTCATTCTATTTGTTTATGCTTGTTATTTGTCTAATCCTATGTTTGTTTATATGTGTATATACAGAAAAAGTATAATTTTGTTCCACCGGATGAAGCATGGGCTAGAAAGAAATTTGAAAAACAAGGTGCGGCAATAATGAAAAATAACTTAAACAAGGTTCGTGTCACAAGGAAAAGACTACGTTAGATTGATCTGAATCTATGGAATACATTGTGTGAATTGTGTGAGCATTGGGAAACTTCAGGATATAAAAGAATGACAAGTGTAATAGTATGGTTTACTTTTGTAATTGTTTTTTGAGTTAGAATATTGACTTTTTGTATGTACGAATTGAAAGGGATTTATTCCCCTTTTTGTATGTGTTAGATGATGGTGAAAACCAATTCACTCATGATACTTGCAAAGTGTAGTAGTGATAACTTAGCTTAGTTATGTTTTGGATTGATTATGTATTTTTTTTATAAGTATTTGATAATACTTAAATACATTATGTTCATATTGTTGTGTGTTTGGATGAAATAATTTTAGAGATATTAAATTTTATAATTTTTATAAGTATTAGATCTATACAATTGTGTAATATATATTAAAAAGAAATTTTATAAAAATTTATTATGTGGGACATATTTTAAATAATTTTATATATTAAAATAATAAATTTTAATGGCAATCGGTTACTGAGGATCAAAATAACAAAAGGATAATAAACATTTATATATAAATACATATGAGCATAATATATTTTAAAAGAACATTGGGTGTTACTCGTAGAATATGGTAGATGATAGTGACAAGCTACATCAACATTGGTTTGAACCTAATCATAGAAGTTATTTTATGGCCATTTAATATTAATTCATAATAAAAAAAAGCTTTAGACAAACTAGATTTAGAAACAGGGGTTCCAGCCCTGGAGGCTCCAAAATATAATGATATAAATTTACATTTAAAAGAAAAATAAATGGCCACGGGTTCAAATCTCATTTCCCCACATTTATAAAACCATGGTTTAAAAAGTAAAGACTACGGTTATGTTACACCTATACTTATAAAGCGTAGCCTAAAGTGAATTTTCAACAAAAATTCCAAAACTTATCCACGCACATGAAAGTGTGGTCTATACCCCTTTAAGTCACGTTTTTTTGGCCGTTGTATATTCTTCCGTTGCCTAAAGTAAAAAATGTTGTAGTGTCTAGAAGTAGCTAGTTCTTAAGAGGGGGTGCATTAGTTGTTCTTAGACGCACTCAACCTAGTAGGATCATGTTTCACAAGAGATGTCACATTTCTGAGGAATATAATTTTATTTGTGCGGAAACTATTCCTTTAGGAAAATGAAATACTTATATTGCATGTTGTGAGGATTCGTTCGTGTTACTTTGGCAACCAGAATCTGGGAGTTTGCATGTGATCACTGATCAGTAGTCGATTTTACCTTTGAGGGGATACATATCGCAAAAATTTATTTCATGACTTGTCTCTTCCCTTTATGTTAAGTCTCGAGGTTCGACTCTTATAGCTTTCGTATTTGGTGCTTTCCCGTAACCACGATCCAAAACTCCTTCGTACTTCCGCCTTTTTCAAGGTATCAAGGTAAATCGCATAGATTTGTTTTCTGTTTGACAATAGGCATATCTCGACCTCGTTTTTGAGTCGACAAACACTTTGATAGTCTAGCTTAATTGGCAGATATTGATAGCTACTTCCCTATTTCCTTCTAAGCTTTCTTCCTTCGGGAAATATGACTTCCCTATTAAAAGGTTGGCTAATTGGATGGATGCGTGAAGTTTTTTTCTTCACATACCACTTCGACTTGCGTGTTGGAGAACTACCGTCACGTTAACATCAAATTATGTTTGGATTGATCAAGCTCCCACTGTAGCTTGAACATTCTAGAATGGTAGGGATGAATTTCAAATTTACATCGAAGGCTCATTTACTTTGTCGTATACTATCGATTCACTGATTCTTTCGATTCATCATTTCGACAGGAAAAGATCTTAATATAGGAGGTCATTGTTGTTGTAGTGATTTCTCCCCGATTTCCTTAGTTATGTAATCCAAATAGGTTGTTGGATCGGGAGGTTTGGAGGAGTTCCCTAGCGTGGGGTTGAGGATGGATTTTTCTTACGACTCCTTTGCGATTTGGTTTTGATCAAACAAGATTGGTATATGGAATTTCGCAGGAACCAATTATCCATTCTCACAGACGGCATCATTGTTCCTTAGTGGAACCAAAATTTTTATTGATTGAATATGATTGAATCCTAATGCAGTGTGATGAAATCCAATACGTTAGTGTGGAAGATGAACCTACAAGGTTAACACTCTAACGTCAATTAGTTATATATTTCAAAATGAATGAAGTGAAAAATGTGATTAGAAAAGTGCATATTAAATCTCACGTGTGTCAATCATTTATGATGGATAATTTTGATTGAACTTGAAATTGTTGGACTTAATATTTGAATGTTATCCGTATTGATGATTGACTGACACAATATTTGAATCTTATATGTATTGGTGTTAGACTTAACATTTGAATCTTATCCATATTGGTGTTTATCCGTATCCGCATTGTATAGAATGGTCATTAATATTAATATCACCTCAATATTTTCCCTTTTGAATGTTTTTTCCTAATTTAATAAAAAGTCAAATGGTAGATTTATATTTTCTATTTTTGAAAAGTAATAAATAAATATCTATTGACCCATTTCTTCCTTTCTCTTTTTTCCCCTCTTTTCTTTGCTATATATATGAGATGAAAAAAATACAACCACGTCATTACTAGAGTTTAGTATTCTATCACCTGCTTTTCTTCTTCTAATTTTGTTGGCACTTTATTCTTAGCCTATCACCCTTAAGTCGATAGGTAATTCCTTCTTATAACTTCCTTTGTTTATTTTCTCTAAAGTTTTAATTATTACGTATTTTAATGTTCATATTTTTTCTTTTATTTATGTTTTAAAATTTTTATTTCTTGCATATTTCAATATTCATTTGAGTTTCTCTTGTTTACTCTTCAAAAGTTTTAATTTTATGTATTTCAACGTTTATATATTAATTTTTATATGATTTATTCATGTATTGTAGTTAATTGTTTTTTTTTTTTTTGCATTTTTTAAGGATTTGTTGAATACTGATATTCCTTGTGCTTCGGTGGCTCTTATTTTTTTTATTTAAAAGGAAATTAAATCATTTTTATTTGTATCTTGATAGATTTCTAACTGTTTTAATTATTTACTCTCAGGTGTTTTAGAGATAGTTGCTGCTAAGGTTTAACATTAAAGTAAGAATCATAAAAATATTTATTTCAACATATTTTATCATATATGCATGTGCTAAGTGATACATTTGAACAATTTAATTTTTATTTTATTTTTGTATATGATGTTTTCGTATAATATATCCTTGATATAGAGTTTTTTTGTTTACCGCAAGATCTAATTTATTAGATCTTATTTAAAATTTAAATATTTGTTTATATATAAAACACTTGTTTCTATTAAGCGTTGAAGGTCATATGAATTTATAATATTAAAAGATGTTATATTTTATATGAATCTATAAAATCTATTTTTTTTTTTATATATAAAACACTTGTTTCTATTAAGCGTTGAAGGTCATATGTACCTATAAAATATAAATATTTTTTTTATATATAAAACACTTGTTTCTATTCAACTAATATATTTTATATGAAATTTATCTTATAAAACAATCATTTATAACTTCTAATGAATTTTTGGTTGAAAAACTCAAAAAATGCTATAATTTCAATGGAGATAGATAATATAGATAATCTTGTATTAATATTTATTTTTCATAGATAACCTACTACTTATTTTTTTTTTTTATCTATTATTGAATCAGAAGATGGAACATCACAAAAATACATGGAATCAAGAAAACGCAATAGCAGTTTTGACATAAAAAAAATTTCTCATGAATTTGAAGTGGATGATGAGTTACATTTAGACTATTCGAATATTAGAAGAGTGTCATCACCTGAAGTTCATGTTTCCGATCCATTAATGGTCATTGGTAAATTTGTTCCCATGGTGCTTAAACCAGTTAATGGTTTAACTAAGATGCAAATTGATGACACAAAATCTCTCAGAGGTGATGGAATGCACATAGACCCTTTTTTACGTAAGAAATTTCCATCTCCAGCTATCAGTATAACTCCGCCTATGGATGTGGTAAAAAGAAAATCTCTACCGAAATTACAGGTCCTAAACAATATGCAAGAGTCTTCCAACCAGGTTTGTGTTCTTCATCTCTTGATCAAAATACTAAAATTAAGTTATATGAATAATGTGCAATGGCTAACTAAAAATTTGTACGTATATTGTCACTTAATCAAAACACAATCCAACATATGCATGTAACATAGTTTAAAAATTAATTAATTTAATCTAAGTTGTATGGGAAGAAATTTAGTAAATATATATTTGAATGATTTGTTATGTATGTACTAATACATATGATTTTTTGCAGGATGATAATTGATTTGGAGATGAATTGGGATCATTCAAAATATAAATGCCTTAAGGAATTGAGTGCATTTATTTTGGTTAATTTTAATTGATTTATTTAATTTCTTTTAAATTTAAATATTGATTGGAATCTAAGTAAATTGTTATGTTAGAGAAACTTTTATTACTTATTGTTGTAGTATTTTATGTGTCACGATGAATCATATCTATAAGTATTGAAAAAACTGACAACCTTCACCTTAAAAATTGGTTTTGTAGGTATTATTTATTACAAAATTTAATTTTATCACAAAATCAGAATTTGGTTAAAGATTCAGAGTTTGATTAAAGATTCAATGGGTCACCACCATTTATTTTCATGCTTTAGATATTGAGTCTTGGGGGTGAGGAGATGTATTAAGAGTTTTACATCGGATAATATATGCCATTAACATATGTATTAAAATTTATCACCGTACTTGTTAGTTTTGTAAAGATGAGTTAGACCAAAACTCTAATTCTAACATCATATCACAAGCATATCGATTATGGCCACTCACCATTTATATACAAACACAAAGTTTAATAATATTGGACGTGAGAAAGTATATTGAAAAAAACAATACAATTCGCACATTAGTTAAATATATATTCTATCAAGGATATATTGTGAGTGAGATATTAAAAATTGATTTTGTATGAATAACTTAGATGAAAGATAAATTATTTTTATAAGTAAGATAACATAAACATATATTTTTTTTTTGATAAGCAACTTCAATAATATGAGATTAAGGAAATCTCAGACCAAAGAACTTCAACCCCCAATAAAAGCTAAACAATTACAGGAAATCAAAAGGGAACTTAAACCAATCATACAAACTACACTACGTACTATCCTCTCTACCTATAATCATCTAATTCCACGAGTAGATTTTGATATCATTAGCAATATCATCAACATCTAGCAAGGAATCATTAAACAAAATATTGTTCCTAGCTCTCCAAATAAACCAACACGCTATGAACCAAATTGCGCTAACCTTATCCGCTTTACAACGACCTCTAAGTCTCATATTCTAAACCTTAGCATGACTGCAGCAGTTAAGTTCCGAAAAATGACAAATATCCACCCAATCACATAACTTGTTCCAAACCACCAAAGATTTAGGGCACAAGAAGAATAGATGGGAAACATTCTCTAAGTGGCGAAAACAAAACACACACACCGAATCATGCTCGTTAGCGATCATCCTCCTATTGGGCAAATTAGACCTAGTTGGTAATCTATCAAAAACCAATCTCCAGTTAAAAATTAGAACTTTCAAAGGAGCGGTCGACTTCCACAACACCTCCAGATGCTCCGCAGTAGCAGCACCAATGACCAAGCCAAAATAAGGAGAAGCCAAAGAGGAATAAAAAGAGAAAACCGAAAACTTACCATTGTCATTAAGAGACCAATGCCAAGCATCCTGCACATTATTTTTAACTGAGATAGGTTCCAGCAACTTGCAGTATTCCTGCCATTCAAACTGAAGAAGAGGGTCTGCATATTCCACCAGATCAATCACGTTCCACTGCCACCTCTCCCCAATCCATTGGCCCATGTCACTAACCGTCGACATCTTATTACTGCTGGTGTGATACAAGTTTGGAAATATTAACCTCAACGGTAATTCAGTAATCCAAGCCGACTGCCAGAAAGTAACACCAGATCCGTCTCCTAAAGAGACTTCCATAAAGTTACAGAAATTATCGCATTGGTCGGTAACAGTAATCGACAACAAATCCTTCATCCACAACGAGTCAGTCTTCAGGCTACCAGCTTCCGCAAAAGACTGCACTTTCAAACCCAAATGGCCATATCTAGAGTTAAGGAAATTCCTCCAAATTTCATTCCCGCCAACCTGAAACTTCTAAAGCCACTTAGCAAGCAGAGCACGATTGAAACGACCAATATGTTTAATCCCTAGCCCTCCCTGGTCCTTAGGTTTGCAGACAAATTTCCATGAAATCCAAGCCACAACACTCTTATTGGAATTGCCCGCCCACAGAAATCTGCTTTGAACAGCAATGAAGTCCTTCACGACTTTCATGGGCGCTTTGTAGAAAGCTAGCTGGTGGATAGGGAGATTCACCAGAACTGAATTAATGAGGGTAACTCTACCACCCATGGACAGGTTCCGGCCGGACCAGAAATTAAGTCTTTTCCTCGACGTCGACAAAGTCTGATTCCAAAAAGCGTGATGGCGATGGTTACCACCCACGGACAGGCCAAGAAATTTGAAGGGAAAACTCCCAGAGGTGCAATGCAGGAACGTTTCAGCCGCTGAGAGTAATGCCTGATCAACCCCAATCCCGTAAAGACAGCTTTTCGAAAAATTAATTTTGAGACCTGAAGTTAATTCAACAGCTCTCAAGATTGCCTTGAAAGCCTAAAAATTAGTAACCGACCCATCTCCTATCAGTAATGTATCATCAGCGAACTGCAGCAAGTTGGGCGACGAGATCCCGTTGATTTTGAAATCTGAGAGCAAACGTGCAGTGGAAGCTTTTCTCACCAAACTGGCCAGGCCTTCAGCTGCAATGGAAAACAAGAAAGGGGCAAGGGGATCACCCTGTTTCAAACCTCTTCCAACTTTAAAGTCTTTCGAGGGGCTACCATTGATGAGAATCGACACGTAACTATTGAAGACTGATCCTCGAATCCATTTAAGCCAATTGCTGCCAAAGCCCATCTTAGTAAGCATATCTTCAAGATAGGACCAATCCACGCAATCATAGGTCTTAGAAAAATCAACTTTAAAGAATACACAATCCTTCTTAAACCGTTTCGCATAATCTGCAATTTCACTGGCCAAGAGGACACCATCGAAAATCTGGCGACCCGGGATAAACGCAGATTGAGAAGGAGAAATAAGTTTGTGGATTATCTTGCCCAGTCTGCATGCCAGCATCTTAGAAATAATCTTCAAAATACTGCTAACCAAACTTATTGGCCTAAACTCTTCAAAGCATTGAGGGTTACTTATCTTTGGAACCAACGAAATGAACGACGAAGCAAACAACTTAGGGATGAAACCAGTTTTAAAGAATTCCAGAACGCAATTCATGAAATCCTCACCAACAACATCCCAACAAGATTTAATGAACTTGAAGTTATACCCATCCACACCAGGGCACTTGTTGCCATCACAATTATAAACAACCTCTTTCACTTCAGCAGCACTGAAATCAACTTCAAGGAAAATTTTATCAGATTCTTCCAAACAAGCAACATTCAGTGAGTCGCTTGTAAACTTGAAGACGTTATTATTACTGTATCTATCCTCAAAATACTTCACAACTTCGAATTTAATGTCCTCTGGCTCTACCACATCCATACCTCTCACTTTAACAGCGGATATAAAATTCGAACGATTTCTCGACTTGAGAGAGTTATGGAAAAATTTCGTGTTAAGGTCGCCATCTTGGACCCATTTAATCCTTGCTTTTTGAGACAACATGTTCTCTTTCAGTCTCAGCTTCTTCCACATATCCTCCTGCAATCTCAGTTTCTCCGTAATAGAAACATCATCAAGGGGGCCTAAACCAGGATCGGAAGAGAGATCAATCCTGTTCAGGTTAAGAATGGTATCCTCAATCTGAAGATCAAGCTATCCAAACACATTGAGGTTCCAAGCACGAAGATCATCTTTAAGGGCCTGCAGTTTCTTAGTCAACACATAACAATTAGAGCCACTGAAGTGATAAGAGTTCCACACATTTTTGACGAAAGGCATGAAGTCCTTATGAGAGAACCAACAATTAAAAGTCCTAAAAGGTTTAGGACCCCAATTAACAAAATTAGACTTCAACCACACTGGCCGATGATCAGAAACGTCTCTAGCTCCAACCTCTTGGTTTTTCAAAGAAAGAATGGAAATAGCAATATCATTAACAAGGATTCTATCCAGTCTGCTCTTGCACTTACCGTTAGAATTAAACCACGTGAACCTGTTACCTGCGACTGGGAGATCGAATAGGTTCAAGTTCTCAATGAACGAACTAAACTCCTTCATCTCTCTGCTACTAGTTACACTCGTTCCTTTCCTCTCCTCCCCATTTTTCACTGAATTGAAATCCCCTCCCATAATCCATCCACCTCCAGGGTATCTACCTTTAAGCTCAATTAACTCCCTCCACAACCTCTTTTTATCAGAGTAACCACAAGGGGCATAAACATTTACTACTGTCAGGCAGTGATTATTCCACATTAACTGCACTCCCAAAAAACCATTACCACGGAAACTAGAAGTAGCAGATATAGTTCTACTATTCCACATCGAAAGAATACCACCAGATCTACCGGAGGAATTATGAGCCAACCACTCAACATCGTAATTCCTCCACAGACTATGAACAACACCAACCTCCATCTCAGTAACTTTTGTTTCCTGAATAAGACACAAATCTACGTTCCCTTTTATCAGCGTATTAGAAATTCTCCTCCTCTTCAAGGAACTACAGCACCCTCTGACATTATAAGAAACAATATTCATTGACCACGACTAGCGACACCCTTCTTACCAGTTTTAGCTTCCTTATCACTTTTGCCCAACTTCCTCAAGATACCATCAAGGTCTTCTTCTTCCACACCTCCTTGGATACCAATTTTCTTCAAAGACATCCTAACCTTGAACGGAACTTCATCAAGGGCTCTTCGACATCTCACGTTGCCTCTTTCCACATCAGTGTCAGTTATCGATTCACAACACATAAGAGAAGAGCTTGAACCAATAATGGCACTGCTACCAGCCTGCTTCTTGATAGACTCCTTCTCGAATCTCCTATTGGGATGGTCTTCATTAATATTCAAAGCAGAGTGTAGAAGAATGGAGAAGTAGGATGGAGAATAGGGGATGTTGATGCAATTGTAAACCTCGTGAAGGAGTTTTTTCCTCCTGGCCTTTCCCCAATCAGAAGTTAAAGGCCCAACTAAACCTCCTGGGGGCCCAGAGATGGGGTTAGGGAGACCCAAGTCCACTACTAAATCACATTTTAAAACATTTCTTTGATTGTCCAAAATCACCTGATTAGGATTAATCTCAACCGTACACTTAATAGTTTTGGGACCACAATCCACATCAGCATTATCTTTGGAATAACTACACAGAAGATTATCACCGGTATTGCCCGCCTCTGATCCCTTACTAGACTCAGATTGAGTCTTCCCAATGCTCCTAGGGGACCCACCACCTGCAGCACCTAACCTTTGAATTTCACCAACAAACGATAGATTATCAGAGAAATTGCCGGCTCCGTCTGTCCGATGATCTTTTTGATTGCAATCTGTGGCAGCCTTCTCTTCTATCGAGTAACTATTTTCCTCACTCTCGTCTTCTACAAGAGACTCCCACGCGCCATCAAAATCTGAAGGAACTGAAGAGTCAAAATCTTCAGAGTCAATCACTTCATCTTCACCTTCCAACAGAGACACTACTCTTCCGCACGAAAGATCCTCCGAAATGAAAACAGAGAAAAGTTGACCATTCACTTCTACTACGACCTTCGTATTCGAAATCTCCCCCAAGCTCGTTTTAATCAGCAGTCTTGCTACATCAAAACACTCCTTGCTACAAGTGGACTCGTCACTCTTAAAATAAGTACCTAAGTTTGCTGATATCAGGCGAAAATTATTTTCACTCCATGCTACGCAAGGGAGACCGATACACTTAATCCACACAAATCTATCTTTGTCAACAATCTTCAGAGACCAAAAACGGATTTCTTTGAACCACACGTCAAGCCAATCTCTATATTCTTTAACAATATCTTCAATGTCACCTCTTGCAGAGTCTTCCAATAAGCACAAAGATGCTCCCATAGGTGTAGACTTGATATTGAAGATACCTTCCTCGTTAATGTTCCTCTGAATATCAAAGGCGTTACCATCATCCATAACAACTCCCACTCTCACCTTGTTCAGTCTCTCCAACCAAACGTCATCCACTTCTAAGGATACTCTGAGACCACCACCGTCATCCTTCCCAGAATCCTTAGCAGCAGCTTGATCAACCACATTAGCAAAAGACCTACCTCCACGAAGAGAATGCACGAACCTGCTATAGTGATTAGGGTGGTTGCCATCAGCCTTCGATTTCTCCCCATCCTGCACACCCCTCTTGAGCTCCGGACTAAACCTAGGAATATTTGCGAACAACTTCTTGCCTTCCAGAATAATACTATCCAAGTTACAAGCAAGGATTCGAGCGTCGTGAACTTTACGAAACTTAGCGAACCCGAACTGTTTACCCCGTTTATCTCTTCTAGCAGAAATAAACACTTCAGAGATAACACCGTAGACCTTAAACACCTCGAAGACATCTCTGGCGTTCATCTTCTCAGGAAACTCAGTAACGAAAAAGGAGGTCGTAGGTTCACCTTGAAAAGCTCCTTTACCAAAGTTTTCCTTCCACACTGAAAAACCACCTCCATAAGCCTTTCTGGGTTTTCTCCCAACCTTAACCCATTCTGTAGCCATAGCATGCAGACGAAACCTGGAAAGAACAAAGAAGACAACAGAAATCTTGGACGAAACCTCAATCCCCACCCAGACGAAGCGAACGATGTACCAAGGCCCCTAAACTCGAAAGCTAGGAATTTAAGCCGAAAATACACCAGCACTTCACTGGATCGAGATCAAAGTTCCAAGATGAGAGGCAAACCAAAATAGCAAGATGAAAATGACTAAGAAGAACCGATTCTAGAGAGAGGGCAGACTTTCTCTCTCATTGTGATTTTTTTGAACTTTTTACATAAACATATATTTACACACATTCAATTTTTAGAGTTGTAAAACTTTGTGTTGATGTAGAGTTTTAATATTTTACTTGTTCTATAAATTTTATTGTCTATCTTGAGTGCATTAAATTTAAATGTATTAGAATAGTGTTCTAATTAAAATATAAATATGTATTGAAATATGGCCAAAGAAGTTTGAAATTTAACAATATTCCGAGACATAATGCATATATAATTAAGGAGGAAACAATATGGCTCAATAATCTTAATATGTATACAATGCATCCATGCGCTTAAAATGAAAGGTGATTTACTTTCAAAACTCTAATATTGAAATACAATCTTAAACTAAAACTTGGCTCGTCAATTGATCAAATAAAATCTCTTGAATAAAGAAAAATATATAACTAAATATTGCAGTACTCCAGCAAGTAATAAACCAGATAGGATTCTCATTTACAACTATTACATTGTACCCTCTCCCCGCCGGACGCCGGAACTTCTAATCACTCATCTCAATGTATCAAGTTCATTAAGGTTAGCTCCGCTACCCTCTTCCTCCTTGTTCAATCCTATCGTTTTCTGTAACTTCAAATCAATGTACGAAGGGGATACTGGTTGAACTTCCCCTTATCTTTGGCTTAAATTCCTGGCTTTAGGGCTCAGGGGCCTCGGTAAGGTGTTGCCTGATATTGGGTTCTTCGGAGTCATTGATTGGTTGAAGTCACAGTTTAGATCTGTATTGACTTGGTAGAGGCTAGTTTATTTTGAGGCTAGAAGACGGACATTTTTCTGCATTTTGGTAACTGTAGTGGATTTGAGGCGCCTTGGTTAGCATCGAATATATTTGAACTTTCGATTCAGGTTCTCTGGATGTGTCATATGGGGCTCTATAACGTCACCGGCCATAACAAAGGGACATGGGTGGAAGTAGGGAAGAAGAAGGCTCGGAATCAAATTTTGGGGAAAATGTCGATCTGGAAAAATAACAATGGTAAGGTTACAGATCTAGACTGGAAAGAAGCTTCATCATTCTTCTTTACTGAGTTTTCAGATTCATTCGATGAAAGAAAAATGTATGACATCTTTAAGGAATATGGTTTCATTTTGGAAGTTTTTATTCCGGGAAGATTGGATATTAAGGGTAAGAGGTTTGGTTTTGTGAGGTTCAAAAAAGTCGAAGACAAAGATCTTATGGCCATTAATCTTGACAACATTGTCATTAATGGCACTAAGATTTTCGCTAATTTGCCAAGATTTCGTAGAAAACACAAGAACGATGGTGGAATGCCCTATACGAAAAAATGGAACCAGGATAAGGAACATGTAGGAGGTCTGTCTTTTAAACCTTTGGAATGTCGCAGGATTGATAGGAGAGCTTCTTTCGCTCAGATAGCTAAAGGGGCACGTAGTAGCATCGGGGCTAATGCCATTTCGAACTAGGTTCTTATGGGTGACAAACCTTCTTTTTCCCATTTGAGCTTTGAAGTTAACAATGAAGAACTAGAGCGGTTTGAACAGGCTTTCACTGGTGTTTGGAGATTCCGGGATCAGCTGCTGAGGTTTCGGATGCGTTTCAGATGGAAGGTTTCTTCAACATTAAGATAACACCTATGGGGACTAATCTTTGCCTCTTAGAAGAAGATAACCCGGGTGATATCCAAAAGTTGATTACAGAGGACATCAGTTGGTTCTCTAAGTGGTTCTCGAAAATCCGCCCTTGGTCTCCTAGCGATGTTGACCAAGAGAGACTCACTTGGGTCAAGATCTTTGGTCTCCGTTGCCACGTTTGGGGAGAAAAATTTTTCAAATTTTTAGCTGCTACTACTGGTGCATTTATAAAGATGGATGAAGAGACAAGGAAACATTTGAGGTTTGACGTCGCTAGAATCCTGATTAGGACTAAATTTGCCATGAGTCTTAATGAAGTAGTTAATATTAATGTGAATGATCCCATGCTTTGAAGAAGATAGCTCAGATGTTGTGTATTCCGAATCGGATCAGGAAGTTGAAGGGGAGTTCAGGGATAGTTCAACTAGGGTTTTTAGCACTCAATCTAAATTACCTGAGTCCTTCTCCCCTATTTCGACAGCATGTGAATTAAGGAATTCATTTAACGATCATACTACAGAAGTAAGCGATGAAGAGATTGAGCTTTCTGGTAAGGTGGATCCAGCTGCCACCAACTGTATCAGCGGTGAGGAAAGAGGTGATACAACCCACTCTGAGAATCAAATTTTGTCTCAAGATAGAGACAAGTCAGACTCGAAGGTTGGAGAAAGGGAGGGTGATAGTGCTGATAAAAGTCATAATATAGTCTCTAGCCATGATCATGTGACCTGTTCCCTTATGAAACTAAAAAGAGGGGACAATACTGTGACATCCACGTTTGCTGATGAAAATAGGTTAGCATGTGGAGGCATATCTAAAGTTGTTGATACGTCTTCTTTCCAAAAGGTGCAGAGAGGTGATTGTGATTATGTGGTTGCTGAAGTTAGAGGTGGGTCTTCTATGAGGAAGAAAAAGATACTTATGGAAGATATTTACAAGAGGATAAAAATTCCGTGCAACCCTTCGTATTATGCTACTCTACTGCGGGCTGATTGTTCGACCTCTAAGACTGTTTGGGAGCAACATAGACAGAGTGGTAAAACAGAGGAAAATCAGGCTTGTGCTCCTACCTCTAAGGGATCTGGTTCTATTGACAATTCTATGAGTGATTCTGGTTTCCTCCAGAACAATTCAAGGATTAAGAAGAAATTAGAAAGCCTCCCTTCTAGAGTTTGGGAGGCTATTAAAAGTTTAGGAATAGAAGCGGAAGAAGATGACGAAGTTTTCGAAACTATTCTGAGAAATCTGGAAATGGTTGATAGAAAATCGAAGAAAGGGAAGAAGGTGGTAGCTATTGGTTCTATATGAATATAGTAACATACAACATAAGAGGGTGTGGGGGTGTTTTAAAGCGAAAGAAACTTAGAGATACACTAAATAAGGTAGGAGCTGAAATATGTTTTCTACAGGAAACTAAAAGAATAAAATGTCTGATAAGACGGTGTTCAGCATATGGGGAGACAGATCTTGTCAATGGTCAGCTACTAGTTCTACTGGCCTTTCAGGAGGTATCGTAACTATATGGAAAGACGGAGTCGTGGATCCTATTTGCAGCTATAGGGGCAAAGGATTTTTGGGTTTGTAAGCATATTGGAGAGGTTTCAAATTTTATTTCTTTAATATTTACTCTACCTGTAACATTTTGGGGAAAAGGGAGCTTTGGTTTAGTTTTATTAATCTTAAAAATAGTTTGGAACCTGGAGAGTGGATCCTTGGTGGCGACTTTAACTCGATAAAGTGTCATGCTTAACAAATAGGTTATTCTAGTTTTAACAAAAGATATATGGAAGAATTCTCAGAGTTCATTAATATGATCGGGTGTGTGGACTTACCTTTGAGTGGAAATAAGTTCTCATTGTTTAAAGCTAAGGGTAAGATATGTAGCCGTCTCGACAGATTCATTGTCACCCCTGGAGTATTTAATGAATGGAACATGGTGTGTCAAAAGATTGGAGATCGAGACGTATCGGATCATAGGCCGGTGTGGATTTTAGCAAAAAATATAAACTGAGGGCCTAAACCGTTCAAGGTTATGTTATGTTGGTTTGAACATACTAGTTTCATGGATTTTGTCAAAAAAGAATGGGATGAATTTAAGGTAACAGGGAAGGCATCTTTCATTTTGGCCAAGAAGATGCAGAACCTTAGAGAGAAACTCCGATGGTGGAATATTAATGTATTCGGCTGGGTTGACACCAAAATCAAGACAGATACATGTATTATCAATGAGGTAGAAGATTTTATAGTCTCAAAAAGAGGTGGCATTTCAGCAGAGGATCTGGAGATTAGAAATTCTGCGGAAGACGATTTATGGAGATCACTGAGAATTAAAGAAAGTATTTTAAAGCAAAAATCTAGGTTAAAATGGAGTGTTGATGGCGACGTTAACACTAAGTTCTTTCATGCAGCATTAATAAATCGTATCAATTTGAATACCATCAATTCTGTAAGTGTTAACGGCAAATCTGTGGAGGATGTTCAAGGGGTCAAAGAGGCTATCAAAGACCACTTTGCTGAGAGGTTTTCCAGAGCCTCTAGACCTTTTCCATATGTGGGAGAAGCAGGTTTCAAGTGCCTTTCTAGGTCGGACAGAGATGAGCTAGAATCTGTAGTGGACATAGAAGAAATCAGAAGAGCTGTATTCGAGTGCGTTGGGGACCGTAGTCCTGGTCCTGACGGATTCAGCTTTGAGTTTCTCAAGAAGTGTTGGAGTATAGTTGGTAATGACTTCACAAATTATATTATGGAATTTTTCAAGGGTGACAAATTACACAAGGTGTTTGCTTCTTCATTTGTGGTGCTTATTCCCAAAACTGAGAACCCTAAGATTTTGGATGATTACAGGCCTATATCACTAGTTAGCTCGGTATATAAAGTAGTGTCGAAGATTCTTTCTTCCAGACTTAAAAAGAAAATTGTAAATATCATATCAAACACTCAGACGGCGTTCATAGAAGGAAGAAATTTGTTAGATAGAGTCCTTGTTGTAAATGAAGCCATTGACTATGCTAAACGTTCAAAGAAAGATCTTATGCTCCTAAAGGTCGATTTTGCTAAAGCTTACGACTGTGTCGATTGGAAGTACTTACGAGATGACATGAAAATTATGGGGTTCGGTAATTCATGGCTGAGATGGATGGACTTAGGGGTTTTTAATAACTACTCCTCTGTACTGGTTAACGGGTGCCCAACTGTGGATTTTACTGTAACAAGGGGCCTCAAGCAAGGTGATCCCCTTGCTCCCCTCCAATTCACTATCGTTGCAGAAGGACTTGCAGTCCTGATGAAAAGAACTATGGAGAATGGTCTATTCTCAGGATTTAAATTCAACTCGGAGGTTTCGTTCTACTTGCTGCAATACGCAGACGATTCAATTTTATTAGGAGATGGTTTGTGGAAAAATATCCTGGCAGTCAAGACTATTCTTAAATGATTTCATTTAGTCTCAGGTCTGGAGATAATTTCAATAAGAGTTCCCTATACGGTGTTGGTGTTGATGATCCGTTATTATCGGCTGCAGGAAACTACCTCTCTTGTAAGATCTCTGACTCTGTCTGTCCATTAAAATTTCTAGGAATATATATTGGAGGAAATCACACTCTAGGTTCGATCTAGATTGAACTCTTGGAAAAGTCGTTTCTTATCCATGGGAGGAAGAGTAACCTTGATCAATTTTGGCCTTGCTAATTTACCGATTCATCTCATGTCTTTTTATAAATTGTCTGTTAAAGTAATATGTATCCTTACGTCTATTCAAAAGTCTTTCTTGTGGAATGGTATGGTGTCTAAAAAGTGTGTGGCGTGGGTGTTGATAAGTGCAAATTGTACCTATTTTTGTATATAAGTTTTGTTGCACTTATCATTACTTTGTGTTAAAATTGGTTGAATAAACCCCGCTTTGTTCGTAAATACGTTAACTTTACGTTTTCGGTGTATAGTGCGGTACCGTGTAAATATCATTGAGTTTAATTGATTTTCATTTATTTTTACAGGTGTTCCAGCAATGGTATTTTTCCATATTCATAAAGAGCATTGAATAAGCTTTCCAACGCTTCAAACCTTGCGTCAATCGGAGTTACGGTTCATGAGTTATGATCAAAACAAGTTTTGCCATACTGTCATGTTCGCACTGCGAACCCCCGTGACGAGCACTCGTTGGCGCACTCGCACTGCGAACCCGGGGGCGAATGAATAGTGCCCAGAAGTGTGAAAAACACTGTTTTTGATGTTGCAAAGGCGGTTTATGTTCGCAGTGTGAACGGGGACTCGCAGTGCGAACCTGGGCAGTAACTTTTGCCTATTTTAGTCATTTTTCATCATTTTTTAGGTGATGGTTTTGGGGATTCTTGCTCCAACTCCATCAAACTTCATTTTTTCAGTAGATTAGCTTAGAAAACAACATTGAAGTTTACATGTGGATGATCCGAGGTGGATTTCTCATCGATCGGCTCCGACAATCCGTGAAGTGTTTGGTTCATTTCTTTTCTTCTTTGTATTTTTCTTCTATGTTGGGTTTTGTATATGTATTGACTACGATCTCATGTATATTTGTCGCCCATGGCATTGTATAAAACTTGCTTTACAAATATTTATTGGTGATTGTCTCTGATTTTTGCTTTATGCGCGGGGTTTGGGGTGCGTTAGAGATAACCGTCGCAAACTTCGATTAGGGATGATTGTCTGTTAGTTTCTAGATTCTAGAGATAGATTTAGGGCTAACAATCTTCAAAAGGCGTCGAAACTTAATGCCTCCGTGCCTTGAGCTAGCGTACGAAAGTATCGGCAATGGTAACACGGTTGTTTTCTCAACTTTGCGTTAGACATAACCTGTGTTGTGAGCGATGTTGGGTGATATTGAGGAGTATTGTAGGTGGAGTATAACTGGTCGGTAAGTTTAAGTTTGTGAGGAGTGATTTATATGCATTGCCGGACGAGTTTTTCTCTCTGAAGAATGAATTTGTTTTATGTTTTAATGTTTACTTTTCTGTTTCTATGTTTAAACCATTTAAACCCTAACTCATAAACGTGAGAGACTGTCGAACGACATTCTTTCCCTCGAACCGATCTCTGTGGACACGACATAAATCCCGGAGGGAATTCTTCTGAAAATAAATATTTTTGCTTGCTTGCCCTATTCTGCACTCAACAAAATGGCGCCGTTGCCGGGGATTGGTTTTGATATTGAATCGCATTGCGATAGTTTCTTTGTTTTTGAGTTTTGTAGATATCGTATATATTGTATATTTTCACTTGTTTATATTGATACTTGTACATTTTGACGTTTGTTCAAGTGGTTGGTTAGGACGCTTGCTTTTGGTTGTGCGGTGAGACATCACCATGGCATGAAGAGAGGAAGTTGCTAGCTAAGCACCGTAAAGGCGTCGAGCATACGACGTAAAACAAGCATGGTGTATTCTTTTCTTTTGTTGTTGTTTAGTTTAGGTAGTGTGGTGAGTATTCATTAAACAAGTTGTACTCGGATTTTTCGTAAATTCTCAAATCTTCACTTTACAACTTGTTTAATGAATTTTCTACCGGTTTTTTTTAGGTTGTTTATATTAATGGTCATTGTGTTTGTCAATGAGCTTGTTTTGAGTTACTTGAGGATGCTTTTGTGATTTTCCAAGTTGGTTCGTTTCAACTTGCGGATGTATGGTAATGATTTTGTTAAGTTTTGTACACGTCTGAGGTATGTATTTATCGCTTTCTATACTTTAGCATATTCATGATACTTAGGCATTTTACAAACTTCCATGCCATCCATTCTTTTGTATACTTGTTCTATTATGAATCACTTTAGTTCCCAACCTTTTTGTGAGGTGGCTTTCCATTGTTCATATATGCGGAGAACCAACATTCTTGTTCTAACTGGATTTTATTATGTTGAATCTTTTGTTTGTGTTGATTATATGAATGCATGAAAAGGATCAAGGCAATTGTTTCATTTTGAGCACAACTACCTTAGCCAAATAGTCAATTCACCTTGTGAGCGTGTGATCATTTGTAACCCCTTTGAGCTTTTTGATCCATGTTTCTATTTGAACTTAATGCTTGTCTATGGTATTTAGTTCACTTATTTTTGAATGGATTTTGTTTTTTCTTGGACCTCAATTTTGTGTTGTTGTATGGATTTTTTCCTTGCCTTAGAAAGTAGGGAGTATTCACATGATGGTGCGGTTGAATTCAAGTTGGGGAGAGGATGATTGTATACTCATTGGTTGAATTCTATGAGGATTGAAAAAGAAAAGAAAAAAGAGAAAAATATGACAAAGAAAAGAAAAGAAAAAGAAAGAAAAAAAAGAAGAAAACGAAAAATCCTTGAAAAAGGAAACAAAAAGAGTTTCAATAATTGTGCTAAATAAGTATTGTGTGTTGTGTAGCACTTGGGATTTTGGAAGAAGTTGGTTGAAATTTTGTGTGTGAATCTTTGTGAGTTTTCACTCCCTTAGGTTTAGGCAAGATTTTGTTTCAATTACCTTTAGAAATTGCCCCTTGTTTGTTTACCCGACCACGCTACAACCTTGAAAGCCCTTGTGATTCTTGCCTTTGTATTTTCAATGTGAATTTGTGGATGTATGCATAATTTAGTCTTTTGTTTGCATGAGTGTTGTGTGAGTGTAAAGTACCATATTGTGTGTTTTTCATCTACCGATGATTGTTTTTACTAGGTGTGATTCACTTTGGAACTTGTGTTGTTTTAGAATGTTCGACATGAATTTTTGTATTTTGCATTTGTTTCGTGACTATGTTGTTGTTGTAGTTTAGTGGTAAGTATTTACTTTTTGTGTGTACCATTTTCATTTGAACCATTCATTCGTTTCCGTTTTTCAAAACCTGTTGATTCGTTATTCTTTGGATATTGCTTGTGCATTTTCAAGTTTGTTTGATTCTTGTTTGTGGACAAACAATTATGTAAGTTGGGGAGAGTTTGATAAGTGCAAATTGTACCTATTTTTGTATATAAGTTTTGTTGCACTTATCATTACTTTGGGTTAAAATTGGTTGAATAAACCCCGCTTTGTTCGTAAATACGTTTACTTTACGTTTTCGGTGTATAGTGCGGTACCGTGTAAATATCATTGAGTTTAATTGATTTTCATTTATTTTTACAGGTGTTCCAGCAATGGGATTTTTCCATATTCATAAAGATCATTGAATAAGCTTTCCAACGCTTCAAACCGTGCGTCAATCGGAGTTACGGTTCATGAGTTATGATCAAAACAAGTTCTGCCATATTGTCATGTTCGCACTGCGAACCCCCGTGGCGAGCACTCGCTGGCGCACTCGCACTGCGAACCCGGGAGCAAATGAATAGTGCCCAGAAGTGTGAAAAACACTATTTTTGACGTTGCAAAGGTGGTTTATGTTCGCAGTGCGAACGGGGACTCGCAGTGCGAACCTGGGCAGTAACTTTTGCCTATTTTAGTCATTTTTCATCATTTTTTAGGTGATGGTTTTGGGGATTCTTGCTCCAACTCCATCAAACTTCATTTTTTCAGTAGATTAGCTTAGAAAACAACATGGAAGTTTACATGTGGATGATCCGAGGTGGATTTCTCATCGATCGGCTCTGACAATCCGTGAAGTGTTTGGTTCATTTCTTTTCTTTTTTGTGTTTTTCTTCTATGTTGGGTTTTGTATATGTATTGACTACGATCTCATGTATATTTGTCGCCCATGGCGTTGTATAAAACTTGCTTTACAAATCTTTATTGGTAATTGTCTCTGATTTTTGCTTTATGCGCGGGGTTTGGGGTGCGTTAGAGATAACCGTCGTAAACTTCGATTAGGGATGATTGTCTGTTAGTTTCTAGATTCTAGAGATAGATTTAGGGCTAACAATCTTCAAAAGGCGTCGAAACTTAATGCCTCCATGCCTTGAGCTAGCGTACGAAAGTATCGGCAATGGTAACACTGTTGTTTTCTCAACTTTGCGTTAGACATAACCTGTGTTGTGAGCGATGCTGGGTGATATTGAGGAGTATTGTAGGTGGAGTATAACTGGTCGGTAAGTTTAAGTTTGTGAGGAGTGATTTATATGCATTGCCGGACGAGTTTTTCTCTCTGAAGAATGAATTTGTTTTATGTTTTAATGTTTACTTTTCTGTTTCTATGTTTAAACCATTTAAACCCTAACTCATAAACGCGAGAGACTGTCGAACGACATTCTTTCCCTCGAACCGATCTCTGTGGACACGACATAAATCCCGGAGGGAATTCTTCCAAAAATAAATATTTTTGCTTGCCCTATTCTGCACTCAACAGGTGTCTTAGACTACGGTATGTAACAAGAAAGAAGACGGTGGTTTAGGGGTGAAAGACTTGAAATTGTTCAATTGTGCGTTATTGTTCAAGTGGACATGGAAAATCTTGGAACAGAAGAACACTTTGTGGAAGGAATTAATAGAGGCTAGGTACCATAATCACCAATTCGACCTTCATATCGGTGATTGTTCGAAACTGCCTGTTACTCCCTCTAAATGGTGGAGAGACTTAGTGCAGCTATCCTGTTTTTGTGGGAGGAATTTGGTTGCTGAGCTTATCTCTTACAACATCGGCAGTGGAGACTACGTTCCATTTTGGGTTTCTCGTTGGGCTGGCGACAGAGTTTTGTCTTTGTCATTTCCAGATTTATGGTTATCTGCTTAAAATAAGAGCAGCTCAGTGGCAGAGAATGGTTTGTGGGTTGGTGGCAAATGGTGTTGGGATATCAAAATATCCCATTCTAACTTGTTTGTAGAAGTTATGTTGTAGCGGACTGATCTGAATTCACTGTTGGAAGAATTCGAACCCGTAGCAGGATCTGGAAATTCTGTCATCTGGCTCCTTACAGATAACAATTATTTTTCTGTTTCTTCTCTGTACGAATTTTTGCAGGATAACAACACTACTTCAGTTAGGAGTTTCGGGGAGGATGCGAGAGCTGCTTTCAAACTGATTTGGACAACACAGATCCCGTTCAACGTGAAAGTGTTCGGTTGGCGGTTGCTACATAAGAGAATTCCAACTCGAGACAATCTTGCCCGTAGAGGAATAATCACCAAGAGACACGAAAGGTCTTGTCCTTTCTGTTTCTTAGTGGAGGAAAGTGTGGAGCATGTCCTATTTTTATGCCATAAGTCCAATCTGATATGGAAATTCGCGTGTAACTGGTTGGGCATTCCAGAGATTATAGTGGCCGATATGCTGAATCACTTAACTTGCTGGGTAACGGGGCGTGCTCGAAATAATTTCTTAATCTGTAACGTTGTTGGGCTATGGCTTCTAATTTGTTGGATTAATTGGTCATCTAGAAACAACATTATATTTAGAGATGAGTTTTGGGATTTTGACACGATTTCGAATCGTATAGTAATTTACTCTTGGTGGTGGATAGGAAAGAATCACAATAGTTCTCACAATTGTAACTATTACACTTGGGTAAAGTCCCCTAGTGATATTTGTAGGCCTTTATTTTTAGAGAGACGTTTGATGTATATGGGTTGGGATACCCCTATTGTATCCCTGATTAATATATTTTAGCTTATAAAAAAAAATATTGCAGTACTATAACACTTAAATTTGTTTAGTGTGTCTGATAAAAGACAAGAATACGATAATCATATCATTTTTTGTATTAGTTGAATGTTTGAAAACATAAAATGATATTTGATATATATTTTATAATGTCTTATAGTGTGAATTCCTATTTTGTAAATTGGAATTGGAATAAAATCAATAGAATATGATAAGAAAATAAATTATTTATTTATCTATATAAAATATATAATTTAAAATATTAAAAAAACAAAAATTAATTATGATATAAGTAAAAAATAAATAAAAAATAAAAAATAAACTTAATGATAAATAACTAGTTTATTAAAATTAAAATATTTAAAAATAAATCTATAATTAAAATGTATAAAAAATATAATTTTTTTTAAATTACTTATAATATTCTTGCAATGGTTTTTTTGTCATTTAGATATAATATATACTATTCATGTATGCGACGTATCTAACAAATATATATACAACGAAATTACTTATTTACTTATTATTATTTTTTTAAATTGAAATTGATTGTTTAGTAGTAGCAATAAATATTTATATTTAAATTGTAATTTTCATTCCCCTATTTTGCCTGATTGACAAAATAAGTCTTATTGTTTAAATTAAAACAATTTTAATCTTCCTCTCATTTTTTTAAAGTATAAATATGTAATTTCCCTCAATTTCCTTAATTGTAATTGGTAGTGATCAATAGGGATGTAATATCTCACTAGTCTAATAATGCTTGATGAATGATGTTAAACTCGTCTTTTATGCTTTGAATTTTACTATGAATTGTCGCTTGCATTGAATACATAATAATTGGATCAACCTACAAAGATGAGTGAGGTAAACCTAGGTGGATAACTAGGTGAATGAATTAGAAATATGACTTAGGTAATGGTAAATAATTTGGATTGCGATAATCGAATGTAAGAGGTGCCTCGGTGTGCACCAGTGAACGAGTAGTCACTAAAGGTGAATCATCCCTATCAACGAGAATGCCTAAGGTATGGATGGAGAACGATATCATATTAGTGATTCAACTAGCTTGTGTGAAAACACATTGTAATATTGTGATTGTGATAAAATCATATGGTACTTGTGATATCAACCCATGGAGATTATGTTATGATTACATGGTGTTTGATGATATTAATCATGTGGTGATTAATGAACCAATTGTGTATTTTAAAATAATCCAGATACCTGTGTATCTCAAGTTTGAAACTCATGTAGGGTAGAAATTGAGGAGACAGATGATTATTTGATGGGTATTGTGACCCGTGTCAATAATTACATGGATTCGGATGGTCGAAAATAGAGGTATTCCATGCTATGGGAAAGTTTGATAACCGTGCCTGATGCTCCGCATGTGCACGGAAATATCGAAGTAATATAATAGATTGTCGAACCCACAGAGACCAATGTCAACCTACTGTAATCTATCGTTGCTTTGTAAAGCTAAGGCTATGATTAAAAAGGTACGAACGGAAATATAAACTCTAATTACTAAAGGTTTGAAGATAATACTAAAACGAGCCTGAAATATGATTTCTGCACACCTAAGGGACTTGTAGAATACGGGTACTGACTATGACTATATGTCTATTGTAACACCCATATATAAAACTCATACATCAAAGCATAAATATTATATATAGATCCAAGTGTTTGGTAATGAAACACATAAGCTCCTAGTTAACACATTGTATACAAATAAATGCCCTAAAGTACAAAGTACAAAAACCTAAGGCATATTATACACAAGATGTTCAAATGATAAAAACTAAGAACTAGATCAACAATGATCCCAAAATACACTTCGCTACGGAAGCTAGCCATCAACAAGCCAGGAAAAGATCACACGACCTTATCCTTACCCTTCACGGAACCTGAAGCACCTGAAATACATCAACAACGTGGGGTGAGATACATCAAATCACAGTGAGTTCCCTATCTTATGGATTATCTCGGATTAACAAGGTTCTAACAATCCTAACTCAAGTCCGGGGAAAAGGGGGAAAGGACTCTTGAGTTCACATTTCAATTCTCACACTATATGGAAACATGCCATGAGTTCATCAACTCACAAGTATCACTAATCGATAACCATACCAAGGTACCTCCTGTTCCCGTCCGCTTCTACGTCTAGAAGGCGACCCGAGTCATAGATCCTTGTAATCTACTTGACATACGAATGGATTCGTGTTCTACGGGCCATTAACCGTTATGAACCGTCACTTCACATGAGCCATTAACCGTCACAAGCATACGCTCCATGGGCGCCATTCGTACAATACAGGGAATCAACCCTGCCAAGTAGTTGTGCATCCATTTCAGAGGAGTCCAAGACTCATGAAACTACACACAAGCTAAACCGGTTACGATTACATGATCACATACAACAATACGATTGTATTCGACAATCACAAGGCTATAATGCCTTAAGGCCTCTCATGCCTTTCAAACCACAAAGGTTAACCAACATGTTCCATACTAGTGTCTCCAAACCTTCTAAATTCTCCTATAGTTCATAAGGGGGTTTTCCTCACTCTTTCTATTTCTTTTTCCATATTAACATGCATATTCAATTACAATCATGCTAAACAATAATAGGATAGGCAAGACATCTCAAAATTGCATAATAGAATAATTTATAACAATTAAAACATAATTAAAACACTTTTGAAACTTTATCGATTATTTAATCGGTCGGTAAAATCGACATATTTCATCTCCATTATATAGAATATTTTCTCGGCTTTACATCGATATAAAGAACGTTCGATTCCGATAAACGAATCAAAAGTTTTGAATTTTTTCGTTTTGGAGGAAAACTTCAAGTCCCAGGTCGCGCTAAGCGCACCCCTTGCCCGCTGAGCGCGCAAGCTTCTTCCTGGAGGGGTTGCAGGAATTCAACACTGCGCTGAGCGCGCTCTGCGAAAAATGCAGAAAATACCAAAGCAACAACAGAATTTTCCTAGACCCCAAACCTCCTCCAAACCACCAACAACCACCAACAGAGGTTCAACAACATAGTTTGAGTATGGTTTGCACAACAATAACTTCAAAACACATATTTCATCAAGAACACAAAAGTTCTATAAACCTAGCCTTTTCCAAAATCATCAAATTCAAACAAAACATCAAAACAATCAACAACACATGTTTCTATAATCATATTGATCATTCATTTCGATTTCTAACGAATTCTAACAGTTAAAACATCGATTTCCATAATTTCGACCTAAACCAAACAATTCCAAAACTTCTAAAAATTGGTACTAACTAGAACCCACCTTGGATAGATGATGAAAATGAGGAAGATGAGATGATTTGATGAAGTTTGGATCGATGGATGATGATTGTTCTTGGATTTTCTTCCAAAACCCTTTTTCTCCTTCTTTTCTCCTTCTTTTCCTTTTCTTTCCCTCTTTCTTCTTTCTCTCTCTTTCTTACTATCTTTTTTTTTTGTTTGGAAAATGGGAGGAAAAGGAATAAGTAGTAAACTAGTATTAGTAAATAATACTACTAAATGTCCAAAAGTCTCTTAAGTCCAAATTAGTAAAATACCTCAGAGTCAGATAATATTAATTGAATTTATTCTAAGTTCCACAGTTACTCTAATTATTTTGTCAACTAATTTCTCAGAGTACACTGGGCTCAGTCGATCACAATATAATATTATCTGGAGTAATAAAATACGGGGTATTACATCCTCCCCCCCTTAATAAAATAAAAAAAATACAGCATTAGAACTACCTATAATGACAGTTATTTTAAGAAAACCGTTGTTGTATGTATTTTAATAAAAAAAAAATTGCAGCATTAGAACAAGAACAACAGCAAGAACATCAAGAAAAACAATAAGAACAAGAACAACAGTAAGAACATCAAGAACAACAATAAGAACAACAACAACAACAACAACAACAATAAGAATAACAACAAGAACAAGAAAAAGAATCAGAACAAGAAGAAGAAGAAGAAGAACAACAACAACAACAACAACAACAATAATAACAATAATAACAACAAGAACAACAATAATAAAAAAGAACAACAAAAACAACAATAATTAAAAAAGAACACCAATAACTAACATTGCTAACTCGAGTTCTGAAATTTGGTTAAATGGAGAAATAGAGTATCGTAACTGAAAGATGTTTGGAGGTAGAAGATGTAGTTCATCTGAGTTTTAGGTTTCACGCAGATCACTAATAGTAGTGTCTTGGCTGTTGATAATCACTAAATGGACGACCAAGATTTGTTTAAGGATAGTGAATAAACTCAATATGTGCACCACCTATAATGTTGGTAATGAGAATTGAAAAAATAAGTAAAAAACCAAAAATGCTGGTGCTGGGACTTGAACCCATGACAAGACGCTACCTATAATGATTGTTGGTTTAAATTACCCGTGGTGAAAGGTCTGTCATCATTTTGAAAAAATAAGTAAAAAAAGCTACCTATTACAACGGTTGGTTTAAATACCCGTTGTGAAAGGTCTGTCAGCATTTTGAAAAAATAGGAAAAAATGATTAAAATAAATTCAGAAAAATCTAAAAACACGAAATTCAATCTAATTAGGTAAAATAAGAATTTTGAGAATTTTTTTAAGAATTTTTTGAGACTATGAAAATAGTAAAAAATTCATTAAAAATAGAAAAAAGATGAATTTGGGGTTTTGAGGGTGAAGTCCTATAACTCTTTTAGAGTAAGGGAATAATGACCGCACGCTTTTTCTGCTTCAGATGCACGAAACAGATCTCAAAACGGAGACGATTTTCACTAAAAACGATTTTTTGAAGTGCAAGACCTAAAACTAAATTATTGGCTATAATGACGGTTGAAAACATTCCAGTGGTGAAAGGATGCGGGCATTTTGAAATAATATGTAAAAAACCATAAATGTTGGTGCTGTGAATTGAACTCATGACCATGTGCTACCTATAATTACGATTTTTTAAATACCCGTTGTGAAAGACCTCACATTTTACCACGGTTTGAATATTAACCGTCATTAAAAGTCTTTTAACGAGATTAAAAAAAACACACATCTATTACAACGGTGTATAGGCAATCCGTTGTCAGCCTGACGTTGTTGTTTGCCCGTTCTGTAGTAGTGGATAAGCTTGAATAAGTTCTATTTAGATAAACTAATTATATAACATTACGCGCAATTTTTTATGTCTTTAATGTTGTAAAGGGGCTAATGCTTGGGTAGGATATATTTAGATAGTATGTTATTTTACAAAATGAGTTGGAATATCTCGTAACTAGGCCTAAACTAAGGAACTAGTCTAGGGATACTTGATTTACTGAGTTCTTTAAAGCACCGTGGAATATTCAGCTTTTAGATTTTTCATTATATTTTTTTCTAGTCGACTATCAATTCCTTAATAATATATATTTACATTCAAAATAAATGTATATAAATAATATATGTAAAATTTATCGTTGAGTTTTAAGATTAAGAATAGAAGAGCTACATAGTCTAAATAAATAAAAGGAAACAATTATTAAATTATACTAAAAATTAGTATTTTCAATTATTTGGCATAAAGTTCTAATATTTATAAATATGCTAATGTTGTATTTTTACCATTATTGGTCCAAACCCACTTAATATAAACATGACTTAGTACATTGTATAAAAATGTCTTTAACATTAAAATCAATTAAATTAATATCAACTTCCATTTTTTTCTTATTTGACTCTTTAATTTTATAAATAGAAGTCAAAGAAAGAATATGTGTATTTCATACTAAGTAGAAAAGAGTAATAAATTTGTGTTTATCCATTTTCATCATTTCACATTCAAACACACCTCCCCTCCCCCAATCTTCTATGTATATGTTCTTTATCAATGCTTGAAATGATACAATTTTCTTTTCTTTTCTTCTGCTTGTTTTGTTGATATTTTTTCTTGCCAAGTGACCCTTAAACTGGTAAGTGTTTCATCTTGTGATTTCTCTTTTTTATTTTAAGTTTAAAATTTTATTTGTTTCAATTAATATACGATTTTTGTGTGTGTCAAAAGTAATTTTTTTTTGTATATTTATGTGTTCATGCCAAACATAGTAAGTAGCATTAGAGAGGAATTTCTGTCTTTGATTCCAAGTTAGGTCCTCGGGTATAAAACCGGTGGCTTTGTGGTTAGCGAAATCTGCAAACCACGGCCTAACTTGTACTCTAAAAAGCTTTTCATCCGGAAATTCTTCACGGACCTCATTCTCACGGTGAGTTACCTCTACATTGACCAACCTAGACAAATGATCCGCTACCAAGTTTTCCGATCCTTTCTTGTCACGGATTTCCAAATCAAATTCTTGTAACAAAAGGATCCACCGGATGAGCCTTTGCTTCGAATCTGGATTGTTAAGCAGATATTTAATTGCCGAGTGGTCAGTGTAGACAACCACCTTAGAACCAATCAGATAAGACCAAAATTTCTTAAGTGCGTAAACAATAGCGAGTAATTCTTTTTCAGTGGTGGCATAGTTAACTTGTGCCTCATTAAGAACTTTACTCGCATAATGAATAACATGAAAAATTTTGGCCTTTCTTTTCCCAAGCACCGCGCCAATAGGATAATCGCTAGCATCGCACATTAATTCAAAATTCAAAGTCCAATTTGGGGCAACGATTATGGGTGCGGTGATGAGTTTCTCTTTCAAAATTTTAAAGGCATTTAAACAATCATCATCAAAGGAGAAGGACTTATCTTTGTTAAGTAGATTGCTCAATGGCCTTGCAACTTTGGAGAAGTCTTTGATAAACCGCCGATAAAAACCAGCATGGCCAAGAAAACTTTGGATGCCTTTGACATTTGTTGGAGGAGGCAACTTTTCAATCACTTCAAATTTTGCTTGATCAACCTCAAGACCTTTAGAGGAGACTTTGTGGCCAAGAACAATCCCCTCCGTTACCATAAAATTGCACTTTTCCCAGTTCAATACCAAATTTGTCTCAACACACCGTTCAAGAACGACCTCCAAATATCTCAAACAAAGATCAAAAGACGCTCCAAAAACGGAGAAATCGTCCATGAATACCTCCACCATTTTTTTCAATAAGATCGGAGAAAACTGCTTGAACACAACGTTGAAACGTTCTCGGTGCATTGTATAAACCAAACGACATCTTTCGGTAGGCAAAAATCCCAAAAGGACAAGTGAATGCCGTCTTCTCATGGTTATCCAGGTCAACTGAAATTTGGTTATAACCGGAGTAACCATCCAAAAAGCAATAGAATTATTGGCCCGACAATCTTTCTAACATTTGGTCCATAAACGAAAGTGGAAAATGGTCTTTTCTTGTAGCGGTGTTTAGCCTCCTATAATCTATACACATCCTCCAACCCGTCACTGTTTTTGTCGGAATCAACTAATTTTTTTCATTTCGGATCACGGTCATTCCTCCCTTCTTAGGCACAACTTGGACCAGACTTACCCAAGAACTATCAGAGATTGGGTAAATCATACCGGCATCCAAGAGCTTGCAACCTCTTTCCTCACTACTTCTTTCATCGGTGGATTCAAACGGCGTTGCGGTTGAGCCACCGGTTTGAAATCCTGTTCCATGAATATGTGATGCATATAATAAGAGGGATTTATTCCTTTTAGATCGGAAAGATTCCATCCCATTGCTTCTTGATTTTTCTTCAAAACTTGAATTAACCGGTTTTCCTCATTGTCAGATAAAATGGTGCTAATGATAACTGGTTTGTTACAACCGTCATCAAGGAAAGCATATTTCAAATTTGAAGGAAACACCTTTAATTCAAGTTGAGATTTCGCATCACTCACCTCTTTTTTTAGTACTTCCTCTTCATATTCCCAAGGTTGCAACTCCTCTAAAGACTCAAGTTCCTTTAAACACTCTTCAAGTGCTCTCTCTTCTTCATCGGAGAATACTTCAAAGGAATCATCAAGAGCTCTTTGCAAAAGGGACACTACATGAACTTGCTTTGTGACATCCATAATCGCTTCTTCTGTTTCGTCTATTCAAAAGCAGTCACCTTTGTCCTTCTTGTGTTTCATAGCTTCAAAAAGATTGAAACAAACCTCCTCATCTTGGACTCTAACCTTCATAAGACCGTCGTCCATATCAATTTCCATTCAAGCAGTTTTCATAAACGGTCTTCCAAGAATCAATGGAGCGTCTTCATCTTCCTCCATTTCAATTACCATGAAGTCAATAGGAAATAAGAATTTGTCCACTTTAACCAATACATCTTCCGCTACACCGTGAGGACGGGTAGTGGATTTATCGGCAAGTTGCAATGTCATTTGAGTGGATCTCAACTCCATATGTCCCAATCGTTTCACAATAGACAAAGGTATCAAATTGATACTAGAGCCCAAATCAATCAACCCGTTGCCCACATAGATATTTCCAATTGTAACCGGCAAGGTGACTCGTCCCGGATCATATTCTTTCCTCGGTAGAGTACGTTGAATGATTGCGCTACAACTAGCATCCACCATGATAGTCTCTTGTTCCGTATACCTCTTCTTTTTTGTGAGAATATCCTTCATAAATTTTGCATATTTCGGCATTTGCTCCAAAGTCTCGAAAAATGGAATGTTTATTTGCAATTGTTTGAAAATATCCCTAAACCGAGCATAGTGCCTCACATTATCTTTCTTTGAAGGAGCATGAGGATATGGTAAATGTTAGATCCGAATATTATTCAATGGTTCCTTCCTCTTTTTTCTTCTCTCTTTCTTTTTTCATCCTCCTCACTTTTTTTCTTCTCATTTTCAACTAAATCTCCCTCACCATTTTTTTCTACTTCAACCTCATCACTATCTTTTTCTTTCTCAACTCCCTCCTCCTCATTATTTTCAACAACAACATCATCGATTTTTTTCTCCTCAACAACATCCTCAATTCGAACATGCACATCTTTCTCTTTTTTCCTCCTTCTTCCAACACTTTCCCACTTCTAGTAACAATAGCTTTACAATTCTTTTTTGGATTTGGTAGAGTGTTAGCGGAAAAAGAAGGTCCAGTTTGTTGTTCGGCCACTTGCTTTGCAAGTTACCCAACTTGGTTCTCTAGATTCTTGATTGATGCTTCATTTGACTTTTGGTTTGCCATGAACATTTGAATAAATTGGTTAAGAGTTTCTTCAAGTTTGGAACTCCCACCTTGAGGTTGATAAGGATTTTGTCGATTTTGTTGATATCCTTGATTCTGATAATTCGGTCTTGGTTGTTAATTTTGATATCCTTGGTGATACAGTTGTTGTTGCCTTTGGTAACCTTGTTGTTGAGTCGGATTGTTCATGTAATTCACTTCTTCTTCTTTCGGAGGGCAAGGAGGACAATGTCCGGTTGGGTGATCACTGTTACAAAGTTCACATACCAAGACTTGCACATTTTTTCTTGAGGAGTCATGAATCTCTTTGAGTTGTTGAGGAAGTTTGGACATTTGTTTTGTCAACAACTCAACTTGTTGGGATAATAACTTGTTTTGAGCAAGTATAGCATCATTGGTTCCCAACTCCAAAACTCCCGGAGTCCTCTGAGAAGGGCCACGGTTATGGCTTCCCAGATGGTCATTTAAAGCCATCTTGTCAATTATGGAAATGGCTTCTTCGGCACTCTTGCTCATCAAAGATCCACCCGCGGTGGCATCCAAAAACGTTTTGTGCACTAATTGAAGACCATTCTGAAATATATGAATTCGAGAAAGCTCATCGAAACCACACCCTTTACATTTCCTCAACATAGATTTGAATCTCTCCCAAGCCTCGTTGAGAGATTCATTAGCACCTTGCGTAAAAACTACAATTGCGGTCTTTGCCTCAATGAAACGATTATGTGGAAAAAATCGTTCCAAAATTTTTTCCTCAGGTACATTCCAATCCATCATGATTGCTGTAGATTGACCAAGATACCATTCCTTGGCCTTCCCAATGAGGAAATGCGAGAATAGTCTCTTGAACAGTGATTCCTCTTCAGCTTCGGGCGCACCAGTTGCTCCCGCAATCTCATAGAACTTTGTCAGATGTGTATAAGGATCCTCATGATTCATACCAGTAAAATGACTCAGATATAGAAGCGATAAAATACCAGTCTTCATTTTTGAATGCCGACCGTTATGAGAATTGCGTGAATATTGCGCAGTGTGTCTCGGACTGTTTGTATAAGGTCTGGTAGCAGGTGGTGGTGGTGGTGGTGGATCCATAGTTGGAGGTAACTGTGGAATTTACGTCGAAGTCGAACTCTCCTCTCGCTCTCACCTTTCTTTGCCAAGTTGCCTCATTCTCCTTGTTCTGCTATTGATTTTACGAGCGGTTCTTTCAATCTCGGGATCGAACAGAAGTTGGTCCGCAAGTAACTTCCCTCGCATAAAACGAAGTCTGCACACTAAACCAAACAAATCAACAAGCTCAAGTAAAAGTTAACAAGCTTAAAACAAAATAACTATTGCAATGCTCGCAATACAACAACAATCCCCGACAACGGTGCCAATTTGTTGAAACAGTACTAGGGGGTGTTTTATCGTATCCACAGAGATTGTGTATATTGCCGCCATTCGATAGTTAAAAGGTTTCAAACTTTAATCGTAACAAAAGTTTTGGTAATTGTCATTCGCCTCGTTTGCATTCGAATTTTAGAAATCAACGGTTAAAAGATTTGTTTTAGGGTTTTGATAAAACATGTCAAGATTAGGTTTCGGTAATCAGTTTCATACGTATTTTTTTCGATTACGAGTGTAAACTTGTTAACAAAAGTTATAACCACATATCCTCTCAACAAGTTTCTCTCGAACACTTGTTGTGGGATTTACCATTTTGATCCTTTGTTGATCTCTCACAAAAACTATCAAAATGATAACATTCAAGAACAATATTTATGAACATCAACATTCAAAACTATCTCTAGCCTCATGAATATTGATGGAATGAAACTGAGATCAAGTTTTATAACATTTCTCTCGAACATGAATTAAAACAAAATAGACAATGTAAACAAAGATTTTCTTCTATAAATATCATCAACATGGTTCACAAGCTTACAATCAAGAAGAATACATACAAAATAATGCATCACCTACCACTAATCTTGACATAAAAGAGCTTTAGCTAGCCATAGACATGGTAGCTTGCTTGACAAGTAAGTTGCAAAGCTTTTGGAGCATCAATCTTCAAAGATTCAAGGATTGAAGCATAAAAGATTTGAAACTATGAAAATGAGTAACTATGGAGTTTTTTCTCTTCAAACAAGATTCTAGGTTACAAAAGTGTGAGATGAAGAGTGATGATGATCAAAATATCTACAAAATGAGACTATAAAAAAGTTCAGCCCAGACAAGAGCGTCGGGCGGTGCTTTTCACGGCCAGGCGGTGGCCAAAAGTGAGGCCCCGAGACAGCTTCAGTGTCACACGGACCTCTCAAAATATCTGAGAGCGCCGAGCGATGGGATCAGAGCGCCGGGCGATGCTTTCAAGGTCGGGCGGTCTTCAAGAGGCGCAGCCAGGAACAATTCTAGAAGTTTGAATGAGATTAGGGAAGCAGCTTCCCTGCAGTGCCGGGCGATGAGACCCTCCTGCGCCCTAGCAGGGCCGGGCGGTGCAGGGGCCCAAAATGCGACACGCGCCTTTTCCAAATTTCTCGCTTTCGAGCGAATCGAGCATCGATCTTTTCACCAAAATTGCTGCAAAAATTCACAAACATATCAAAATACTTAAATTTCACAAAAATGCAAGAATCGCTTAATTAATAAGTTGTTTCCCTATTAAAGCAATTAAAAGAGCTTAACGGCATCAAAATCAATTATGAAAATAAGCACTTCATGACACCTAACAGATATATATATATATATATATATATATATATATATATATATATATATATATATATATATATATATATATATATATATATATATTTATAATAAATAAATTAAAATGTAAACTTTTATTCTTAAAGTTAAATGTCTCCTCCTACTTCATTTTTAATAGGCGTAATTTCCTTACAAAATTAATAAAAGAATGACATCGAACAAGTGGCATAAACTAAAATTCTCAAAAGCTTTAAGTGGAACATCATCCCACTAAGTATTGGATTTAATTTCTAAACTTATAGCAGTTAATGCCTTTTCTATAAATGTGAGTCACAATAAAAGACACATGCATGATTTGAATTTAATGTAGACAAAGTTAATAGAATCAAATTTGAACCTGTTTTAACAGAAGTTTATATCATCTTTTTTTGAAACCAATTTCTATTGCATTCATAGTACCTGCATGTTTAACAGGAAGGGCAAAGGATTGTCCAGAGTCACAACAAAACATCCAAAGGAGACTGTAATAGAAGAAAAAGTTCTAAGCTTTGTAGAGAAGAGCAGTCAACATTGCATTCTATTCAAGTAGAAGAATGAAGACTAAATAGAAGAAAAAATGTGATCATTGATGGTTTGTTTCTACTTGATAACTCTGATTGGTTTTAAGATTGCAATAGATTTCATCATAGATATAGGGCCTATTTGTTTTAGTTTTAAAAAAATAGATTTTTTTATATCGTTTTTTCTAAATTCAAACACTAATTTGATCATACTATAAAATAAATATAATTATTGAAGTTCAAAACATAGTAGAAATTGTATTTTTTACAAGAAGTTTTATTTTAAAAACGTTCTTTATGAAAATCTATTTAAAATAACTTTAAAATTAAATTTTTTTTTTTAATTTTTATATTCACATATTGATTCAATAAAATAATGAAATATCTAAAATAACATTTTAAAAATAATTATTCAAACAAAATTTTCATTTGAAACATTTATAAAAAATTTCTTTATACAAATATGTTACACTATAAAAATTATTTTAAAAAAAATCAAAACAAATAGCGTCTTTTTTTAACATCGACTAATGAACTGATTCCCAATCCTCATTAATCATATGTTCTGCAAGTTCATGCCACTTTTCACCGGCCTCCATTTATTGATGTCACGAGTCCATATGAAGTTCCTTAGCCATCTCTCTATGTTTTTTATTAGTCTTACAAACATGGATACCATGAATAGTTGGTTACAATTTATAGAGACTCACTTAGCTGAATGAATAATAACATCAATCCAATGATTGAAAGTACTATTTAATCCGAAAAAAATATATATATCAATTTTGAGAGCAATGGTCCCACCAAAGGATTTCTTGTGTAGAAGATTAACGGCCTATATATATTTTTGACCCATGAATAAACCCATTTGATCCCATGAGTTGATGGAAGCTATAACTTGAGCATTATCAACAAACACTTTGGATATTATCTTGGGTTTTAATTCATATTAGAAAGTATCAAGTTATTCGTGATAATATTGGTAATAAGGTCAGACTCAAAAATTAAATCACATCAATATTTAAGGGAAGATATGATCTTTGTGCAATAATTGATTTGGGATATTTAATGAAAATAATATGTGTTTATGTCTCCTTCAGAATTTCATTTGACTTTTGTTTTTAAATACCAGTAAATTTCTTCCAAGTTGAGGGCTTTATATGGACAAACATGAGAAGTGTTTTCCTATTTCATAAATGTATCATTATATCCAAATGCGTTCATCAGATTTGGAATGGGAACTATATATTTTGTCGAGCTTCTATATTTTGTAGGTTTCCGTTATCAAAAAAACAAAATTTATGCCATGGGCAGCCCCTTCAAGGAAACGGATACCTAGAAGGGTAAATTCGAGGTGGCTGAGCACGAAAGATCCCAAACCCATAAGAAAGTGTTGGCTCTTATGTTGAAGACTCTTCTAGAGGAAGCCAAAGTTTATGGGTCCATTTCTTCCAATGCTATCAGAAATATAGATCTTCAATCTTCTTTAGAGGCAAAAAATAAGTCTCGCAAGGAGGCTTCCACTACTGTTGTAGTCATGACATCTCACAATAAAAAGCTATAAAGGCTCTTTAGTAGCAGAAAGAGTCTCGGGAAAAAGGTGCGAGAGGTCCACAGGGGATATATAATTGACATGAGGAAGAAGGTCAACAAACACTTAACCAAACCCTCAAAAGGGTGCATTGTGCTTTCAACCAATTGGACGACAAACTAGAGGCGCTTCATCTAGGTGTTCTGGCTCTCCGCTCGCAACTTTACCCAAAGAAGGTGGTCTGGGATGGAACATTGGTTGATATGCTGGTGCTTAGTCTCAAGCTGGTGTTGCTTGATTTTATATATTTGTATAACTTATATTCCACATTATGCCTAGTTGTTTCTCTAATATGTACGAATAACACTATTTATTTATTTACCGTTCCTTGTTTGATTTCTTAATGCTCGTCATAATTTGTTTTGCACTTTTTCTTGTGGGATTATTTTTGGCCCTATTTCTTAGCTTTGAATAAGCTTGTGAATTATAGTATAACCTTGCTTTGATTTATTCGAACCTTTAAATAGGAACACATGTCATTTTTACTATTTTGTATGGGTCTTTTCTTTAGGAAGTAACCAGTATGACCTTTGGAACTCGTTGTCATCCGTCACATTTGGCGGGAGCTAGTTTAACCATAAACCTTTATTGTTACCCTTCTGGATTGGCGGGAGTTGGTGTAACTATTAAGATTCTTTGTTACCCGTTCCAATCGAATGAAGTTTTTGTAACTTTTAAGCTTGTTGTTACACGTACAAGTGGAGTGGGGCTGGAGTAAGTCTTCAATGTCACCAGGAAGCGTCCCTAGTCAAGGGTAGGGTTCCCGTTCCATCCCCCATATTTTTATCCTGGTTCGAGGGGGACGTCTCTTGGACTCCACCGTCTACGCTCTAAAAGTAGCTAGTTCTTAAGAGGGAATGCATTAGTTGTTCTTAGGCGCACTCCACCTAGTTGGATCATGTTTCACAAGAGATGTCACATTTCTGAGGAATATAATTTTATTTGTGCGGAAACTATTCCTTTAGGAAAAAGAAATACTTATATTGCATGTTGTGAGGATTCGTTCGTGTTACTTTGGCAACCAGAATCTGGGAGTTTGCATGTGATCATTGATTATTAGTCGATTTTACCTTTGAGGGGATACGTATCGCAAGAATTTATTTCATGACTTGTCTCTTCCCTTTATGTTAAGTCTCGAAGTTCGACGCTTATAGCTTTCGTATTTGGTGTTTTCCGGTAACCACGATCCAAAACTCCTCCGGACTTCCGCCTTTTTCAAGGTATCAAGGTAAATCGCATAGATTTGTTTTCTATTTGACAATAGGCATATCTCGACCTCGTTTTTGAGTCGACACACACTTTGATAGTCTAGCTTAATTGGCAGATATTGAAAGCTACTTCCCTATTTCCTTCTAAGCTTTCTTACTTCGGGAAATATGACTTCCCTATTAGAAGGTTGGCTAATTGGATGGATGCGTGAAGTTTTTTTCTTCACATACCACCTCGACTTGCGTGTTAGAGAACTACCGTCACGTTAACATCAAATTACGTTTGGATCGATCAAGCTCCCACTGTAGCTTGAACATTCTAGAGTGGTAGGGGTGAATTTCAAATTTACATCGAAGGCTCATTTACTTTGTCGTATACTATCGATTCACTGATTATTTCGATTCATCATTTTGACAGGAAAAGATCTTAATATAGGAGGTCATTGTTGTTGTAGTGATTTCTCCCCGATTTCCTTAGTTATGTAATCCAAATAGGTTGTTGGATCGGAAGGTTTGGAGGAGTTCCCTAGCGCGGGGTTGAGGATGGATTTTTCTTAGGACTCCTTTGCGATTTGGTTTTGATCAAACAAGATTGGTATATGGAATTTCGCAGGAATCAATTATCGATTATCACAGACGGCATCATTATTCCTTAGTGGAACCAAAAATTTTATTGTTTGAATATGATTGAATCCTGATGCAGTGTGATGATCTCTAATACGTTAGTGCGAAAGATGAACCTACAAGGTTAGCACTCTAACGTCAATTAGTTATATATTCCAAAATGAATGAAGTGAAAAATGTGATTAGAAAAGTGCATATTAAATCTCACGTGTGTCAGTCATATATGATGGATAATTTTGATTGAACTTGACATTGTTGGACTTAATATTTGAATGTTATCCGTATTGATGTTTGACCGACGCAATATTTGAATCTTATATGTATGGGTGTTAGACTTAACATTTGAATCTTATCCATATTGGTGTTTATCCGTATCCGCATTGTATAGAATGGTCATTAATATAAATATCACCTCAATATTTTCCCTTTTGAATGTTTTTTCCTAATTTAATAAAAAGTCAAATGGTAGATTTATATTTTCTATTTTTGAAAAGTAATAAATAAATATCTATTGACCCATTTCTTCCTTTCTCTTTTTTTCCCTCTTTTCTTTGCTATATATATGAGATGAAAAAAATACAACCACGTCATTACTAGAGTTTAGTATTCTATCACCTGTTTTTCTTCTTCTAATTTTGTTGGCACTTTATTCTTAGCCTATCACCCTTAAGTCGATAGGTAATTCCTTGTTATAACTTCCTTTGTTTATTTTCTCTAAAGTTTTAATTATTACGTATTTCAATGTTCATATTTTTTCTTTTATTTACGTTTTTGAAATTTTAATTCTTGCATATTTCAATATTCATTTGAGTTTCTCTTGTTTACTCTTCAAAAGTTTTAATTTTATGTATTTCAACGTTTATATATTAATTTTTATATGATTTATTCATGTATTGTAGTTAATTGTTTTTTTTTTTTTTGCATTTTGTAAGGATTTGTTGAATACTGATATTCCTTGTGCTTTGGTGACTCTTATTTTTTTTTATTTAAAAGGAAATTAAATCATTTTTAACTGTATCTTGATAAATTTCTAATTGTTTTAATTATTTAGTCTCAGGTGTTTTAGAGATAGTTGCTGCTAAGGTTTAACATTAAAGTAAGAATCATAAAAATATTTATTTCAACTTATTTTATCATATATGCATGTGCTAAGTGATACATTTGAACAATTTAATTTTTATTTTATTTTTGTATATGATGTTTTCATATAATATATCCTTGATATAGAGTTTTTTTGTTTACCACAAGATCTAATTTATTAGATCTTATTTAAAATTTAAATATTTTTTTATATATAAAACACTTGTTTCTATTAAGCGTTGAAGGTCATATGAATTTATAATATTAAAAGATGTTATATTTTATATGAATCTATAAAATCTATTTTTTTTTATATATAAAACACTTGTTTCTATTAAGCGTTGAGGGTCATATGTACCTATAAAATCTAAATTTTTTTTTTTAAATATAAAACACTTGTTTCTATTCAACTAATATATTTTATATGAAATTTATCTAGTAAAACAATCATTTATAACTTCTAATGAATTATTAGTTGAAAAACTCAAAAAATGCTATAATTTCAATGGAGATAGATAATATAGATAATCTTTTATTAATATTTATTTTTCATAGATAACCTACTACTTATTATTTTTTTTTTATCTATTATTGAATCAGAAGATGGAACATCACAAAAATACATGGAATCAAGAAACGCATAGCAGTTTTGACATAAATAAAATTTCTCAGGAATTCGAAGTGGATGATGAGTTACATTTAGACTATTCGAATATTAGAAGAGTGTCGTCACCTGAAGTTCATGTTTCCGATCCATTAATGGTCATTGGTAAATTTGTTTCCATAGTGCTTAAACCAGTTAATGATTTAACTAAGATGCAAATTGATGACACAAAATCTCTCAGAGGTGCTGGAATGCACATAGACCCTTTTTTACCTAAGAAATTTCCATCTCCAGCTATCAGTATAACTCCGCCTATGGATGTGGTAAAAAGAAAATCTCTACCGAAATTACAGGTCCTAAACAATATGCAAGAGTCTTCTAACCAGGTTTGTGTTCTTCATCTCTTGATCAAAATACTAAAATTATGTTATATGAATAATGTGCAATGGCTAACTAAAAATTTGTACGTATATTGTCACTTAATCAAAACACAATCCAACATATGCATGTAACATAGTTTAAAAATTAATTAATTTAATCTAAGTTGTATGGGAAGAAATTAAGTAAATATATATTTGAATGATTTGTTATGTATGTATTAATACATATGATTTTTTGCAGGATGATAATTGATTTGGTCATGAATTGGGATCATTCAAAATATAAATGCCTTAAGGAATTGATATTGCAAAGTAAAGTATATGAAGTTAGAAGATATTGCCAATTCGTAAAGTATATGAAGTTAGAAGATATTGGCATTTTAGAAGACTTTTTAAATTTTGGTTAAATTGTTGGTTTGCTGAAATTTGGATTTAATTTCTCATTGAAAAAATTTGAGTGCATTTATTTTGGTTAATTTTGATTGAATTATTGAATTTCTTTTAAATTTAAATATTGACTGGAATCTAAGTAAATTGTTATGTTAGAGAAACTTTTATAACTTAATGTTGTAGTATTTTATGTGTCACGATGAATCATATATATAAGTATTGAAAAAACTGACAACCTTCACCTTAAAAATTGGTTTTGTAGGTATTATTTATTACAAAATTTAATTTTATCACAAAATTAGAGTTTGGTTAAAGATTCAGCGGGTCACCACCATTTATTTTCATGTTTTAGATATTGAGTCTTGGGTGTGAGGAGATGTATTAAGAGTTTTACATCGGATAATATATGTCATTAACATATGTATTAAGATTTATCACCGTAATAGTTAGTTTTGTAAAGATGAGTTAGACCAAAACTCTAATTCTAAGATCATATCACACGCATATCGATTATGGCTACTCATCATTTATATACAAACACCAAGTTTAATAATATTGGACGTGAGAAAGTATATTGAAAAAAACAATTCAATTCGCACATTAGTTAAATATATATAGTCTATCAAGGATTTATATCGAGTGAGATATTAAAAATTGATTTTGTACGAATAACTTAGATGAAAGATAAATTATATTTATAAGTATGATAACATAAACATATATTTACACACATTCAATTTTTAGAGTTGTAAAACTTTGTGTCGATGTAGAGTTTTAATATTTTACTTGTTCTATAAATTTTATTGTCTATCTTGAGTGCATTAAATTTAAATGTATTAGAATAGTGTTCTCATTAAAATATAAATATGTATTGAAATATGGCCAAAGAAGTTTGAAATTTAACAATATTCCGAGACATAATGCATATATAATTAAGGAGGAAACAATATGGCTCAATAATCTCAACATGTATACAATGCATTCATGAGCTTAAAATGAAAGGTGATTTACTTTCAAAACTCTGATATTGAAATACAATCTTAAACTAAAACTTGGCTCGTCACTTGATCAAACAAAATCTCTTGAATAAAGAAAAATATATAACTAAATATTGCAGTATTATAACACTTAAATTTGTTTAGTGTGTCTGATAAAAGACAAGAATACGATATTTGGTGGTTATTGTGACCCGTGTCAATAATTACATGGATTCGGATGGTCGAAAATAAAGGTATTTCATGCTATGGGAAAGTTTGATAACCGTGCCTAATGCTCCGAAAGTGCACGGAAATATCGAAGTAATATAAAAGATTGTCAAACCCACAGAGGCCAATGTCAACCTACTGTAATCTATCGTTGCTTTGTAAAGCTAAGGCTATGATTAAAAAGGTACGAACAGAAATATAAACTCTAATTACTAAAGGTTTGAAGATAATACTAAAACGAGCTCGAAATATAATTTCCGCACACCTTAGGGACTTGTAGAATACGGGTACTGACTATGACTATATGCCCATTCTGTAGAATATACCGACTTAAAGGATCCGCCTCACGCTCTCGCGGTCTTAACAAATGCCATATCTCTTAATCCCATGATTTTGCTCTCACTCGCCCGGTAACTAAGAAACACTATTTGAAAGCCAACAATATCCTAATCAACATCTAAAGCGCTCTCGCTGCTGAAGTTAAAGGTGGGTCTTCTATGAGGAAGAAAAAGATACTTATGGAAGATATTTACAAGTGGATAAAAATTCCGTGCAACCCTTCGTATTATGCTACTCTACTGCGGGCTGATTGTTCGACCTCTAAGACAGTTAGGGAGAAACATAGACAGAGTGGTAAAACAGAGGAAAATCAGGCTTGTGCTCCTATCTCTAAGGGATCTGGTTCTATTGACAATTCTATGAGTGATTCTGGTTTCCTCCAGAACAATTCAAGGATTAAGAAGAAATTAAAAAGTCCCCCTTCTAGAGTTTGGGAGGCTATTAAAAGTTTAGGAATAGAAGCGGAAGAAGATGACGAAGTTTTCGAAACTATTCTGAGAAATCTGGAAATGGTTGACAGAAAATTAGAGAGAGGGAAGAAGGTGGTAGCTATTGGTTCTATATGAATATAGTAACATACAACATAAGAGGGTGTGGGGGTGTTTTAAAGCGAAAGAAAATTAGAGATACACTAAATAAGGTAGGAGCTGAAATATGTTTTCTACAGGAAACTATAAGAAAAAAGATGTCTGATGAGACGGTGTTCAACATATGGGGAGACAGATCTTGTCAGTGGTCAGCTACTAGTTCTACTGGCCTTTCAGGAGGTATCGTAACTATATGGAAAGACGGAGTCGTGGATCCTATTTGCAGCTATAGGGGCAAAGGATTTTTAGGTTTGTAAGCATATTGGAGAGGTTTCAAATGTTATTTCTTTAATATTTACTCTACCTGTAACATTTTGGGGAAAAGGGAGCTCTGGTCTAGTCTTATCAATCTTAAAAACAGTTTGGAACCTGGAGAGTGGATCCTTGGTGGCGACTTTAACTCGATAAAGTGTCCTGCTGAACAAATAGATTATTCCAGTTTTAACAGAAGATATATGGAAGAATTCTCAGAGTTCATTAATATGATCCGGTGTGTGGACTTGCCTTTGAGTGGAAATAAGTTCTCATGGTTTAAAGTTAAGGGCAAGATATGTAGCCGTCTCGACAAATTCATTGTCACCCCTGGAGTATTTAATGAATGGAACATGGTGTGTCAAAAGATTGGAGATCGAGACGTATCAGATCATAGGCCGGTGTGGATTTCAGCAAAAAATATAAACTGAGGGCCTAAACCGTTCAAGGTTATGTTATGTTGGTTTGAACATACTAGTTTCATGGATTTTGTCAAAAAAGAATGGGATGAATGTAAGGTAACAGGGAAGGCATCTTTCATTTTGGCCAAGAAGATGCAGAACCTTAGAGAGAAACTCCGATGGTGGAATATTAATGCATTTGGCTGGGTTGACACCAAAATCAAGACAGATATAGGTATTATCAATGAGGTAGAAGATTTTATAGTCTCAAAAACAGGTGGCATTTCAGGAGAGGATCTGGAGATTAGAAATTCTGCGGAAGACGATTTATGGAGATCACATAGAATAAAGAAAGTATTTTAAAGCAGAAATCTAGGTTAAAATGGAGTGTTGATGGCGACGTTAACACTAAGTTCTTTCATGCAGCATTAAGAAATCATATCAATTTGAATACCATCAATTCTGTAAGTGTTAATGGCAAATCTGTGGAGGATGTTCAAGGGGTCAAAGAGGCTATCAAAGACCACTTTGTTGAGAGGTTTTCCAGAGCCTCTAGACCTTTTCCGTATGTGGGAGAAGCAGGTTTTAAGTGCCTTTCTAGGTCGGACAGAGATGAGCTAGAATCTATAGTGGACATATAAGAAATCAAAAGAGCTGTATACGAGTGCGTTGGGGACCGTAGTCCTGGTCCTGACGGATTCATCTTTGAGTTTCTCAAGAAGTGTTGGAGTATAGTTGGTAATGACTTCACAAATTGTATTATGGAATTTTTCAAGGGTGACAAATTACACAAGGTGTTTGCTTCTTCATTTGTGGTGCTTATTCCCAAAACCGAGAACCCTAAGATTTTGGATGATTACATGCCTATATCACTAGTTAGCTCGGTATATAAAGTAGTGTCGAAGATTCTTGCTTCCAGACTTAAAAAGTAAATTGTAAATATCATATCAAACACTCAGACGGCGTTCATAGAAGGAAGAAATTTGTTAGATGGAGTCCTTGTTGTAAATGAAGCCATTGACTATGCTAAACGTTCAAAGAAAGATCTTATGCTCCTAAAGGTCGATTTTGCTAAAGCTTACGACTGTGTCGATTGGAAGTACTTACGAGATGTCATGAAAATTATGGGGTTCGGTAATTCATGGCTGAGATGGATGGACTTAGGGGTTTTTAATAACTACTCCTCTGTACTGGTTAACGGGTGCCCAACCGTGGATTTTACTGTAACAAGGGGCCTCAAGCAAGGTGATCCCCTTTCTCCCCTCCTATTCACTATCGTTGCCGAAGGACTTGCAGTCCTGATGAAAAGAACTATGGAGAATGGTCTATTCTCAGAATTTAAATTCAACTCGGAGGTTTCGTTCCACTTGCTGCAATACGCAGAAGATTCAATTTAATTAGGAGATGGTTCGTGGGAAAATATCCTGGCAGTCAAGACTATTCTTAAATGATTTCATTTAGTTTCAGGTCTGGAGATAATTTCAATAAGAGTTCCCTATACGGTGTTGGTGTTGATGATCCGTTCTTATCGGCTGCAGGAAACTACCTCTCTTGTAAGATCTCTGACTCTGTCTGTCCATTCAAATTTCTAGGAATATATATTGGAGGAAATCACACTCTAGTCTCTTTTTGGAAACCTTTAATAGACAAGGTTCGATCTAGATTGAACTCTTGGAAAAGTCGTTTCTTATCCATGGGAGGAAGAGTAACCTTGATCAATTCTGTCCGTGCTAATTTACCGATTCATCTCATGTCTTTTTATAAATTGTCTGTTAAAGTAATACGTATCCTTACGTCTATTCAAAAGTCTTTCTTGTGGAATGGTATGGTGTCTAAAAAGCGTGTGGCGTGGGTGTCTTGGACTACGGTATGTAACAAGAAAGAAGATGGTGGCTTAGGGGTGAAAGACTTGAAATTGTTCAATTGTGCGTTATTGTTCAAGTGGACATGGAAAATCTTGGAACAGAAGAACACTTTGTGGAAGGAATTAATAGAGGCTAGGTACCATAATCACTAATTCGACCTTCATATCGGTGATTGTTCGAAACTGCCTGTTACTCCCTCTAAATGGTGGAGAGACTTAGTGCAGCTATCCTGTTTTTATGGGAGGAATTTGGTTTCTGAGCTTATCTCTTACAACATCGGCAGTGGAGACTACGTTCCGTTTTGGGTTTCTCGTTGGGCTGGCGACAGAGTTTTGTCTTTGTCATTTCCAGATTTATGGTTATCTGCTGAAAATAAGAGCAGCTCAGTGGCAGAGAATGGTTTGTGGGTTGGTGGCAAATGGTGCTGGGATATCAAAATATCCCATTCTAACTTGTCTGCAGAAGTTATGTTGTAGCGGACTGATCTGAATTCACTGCTGGAAGAATTCGAACCCGTAGCAGGATCTGGAAATTCTGTCATCTGGCTCCTTACAGATAATAATTGTTTTTTTATTTCTTCTCTATACGAATTTTTGCAGGATAACAACACTACTTCAGTTAGGAGTTTCGGGGAGGATGCGAGAGCTGCTTTCAAACTGATTTGGACAGCACAGATCCCGTTCAACGTGAAAGTGTTCGGTTGGCGGTTGCTACATAAGAGAATTCCAACTCGAGACAATCTTGCTCGTAGAGGAATAATCACCAACAGACACGAAAGGTCCTGTCCTTTCTGTTTCTTAGTGTAGGAAAGTGTGGAGCATGTCCTATTTTTATGCCATAAGTCCAGTCTGATATGGAAATTCGCGTGTAACTGGTTGGGCATTCCGGAGATTATAGTGGGCGATATGCTGAATCACTTAACTTGTTGGGTATCGGGGTGTGCTCGAAATAAATTCTTAATCTGTAACGTTGTTGGGCTATGGCTTCTAATTTGTTGGATTAATTGGTCATCTAGAAACAACATTATATTTAGAGATGAGTTTTGGGATTTTGACACGATTTCGAATCGTATAGTAATTTACTCTTGGTGGTGGATAGGAAAGAATCACAATAGTTCTCACAATTGTAACTATTACACTTGGGTAAAGTCCCCTAGTGATTTTTGTAGGCCTTGATTTTTAGAGAGACGTTTGATGTATACGGGTTGGAATACCCCTATTGTATCCCTGATAAATATATTTTAGCTAATAAAAAAAAAATATTGCAGTACTATAACACTTAAATTTGTTTAGTGTGTCTGATAAAAGACAAGAATACGATAATCATATCATTTTTTGTGTTAGTTGAATGTTTGAAAACATAAAATGATATTTGATATATATTTTATAATGTCTTATAGTGTGAATTCCTATTTTGTAAATTGGAATTGGAATAAAACCAATAGAATATGATAAGAAAATAAATTATTTTTTTATCTGTATAAAATAAATAATTTAAAATATTAAAAAAAATTTTAATTATGATATAAGTAAAAAATAAATAAAAAATAAAAAATAAACTTAATGATAAATAACTAGTTTATTAAAATTAAAATATTTAAAAATAAATCTATAATTAAAATGTATAAAAAATATAATTTTTTTTAAATTACTTATAATATTCTTGCAATGTTAATTTTGTCATTTAGATATAATATATACTATTCATGTATGCGACGTATCTAACAAATATATATACAACGAAATTACTTATTTACTTATTATTATTTTTTTAAGTTGAAATTGATTGGGTAGTAGTAGCGATAAATATTTATATTTAAATTGTAATTTTCATTCCCCTATTTTGCCTGATTGACAAAATAAGTCTTATTGTTTAAATTAAAACAATTTTAATCTTCCTCTCATTTTTTTAAATTATAAATATGTAATTTCCCTCAATTTCCTTAATTGTAATTGGTAGTGATCAATAGGGATGTAATATCTCACTATTCTAATAATGCTTGATGAATGATGTTAAACTAGTCTTTTATGCTTTGAATTTTACTATGAATTGTCGCTTGCATTGAATACATAATAATTGGATCAACCTACAAAGATGAGTGAGGTAAACCTAGGTGGATAACTAGGTGAATGAATTAGAAATATGACTTAGGTAATGGTAAATAATTTGGATTGCGATAATCGAATGTAAGAGGTGCCTTGGTGTGCACCAGTAAACGAGTAGTCACTAAAGGTGAATCATCCCTATCAACGAGAATGCCTAAGGTATGGATGGAGAACGATATCATATTTGTGATTCAACTAGCTTGTGTGAAAACACATTGTAATATTGTGATTGTGATAAAATCACATGGTACTTGTGATATCAACCCATGGAGATTATGTTATGATTACATGGTGTTTGATGATATTAATCATGTGGTGATTCATGAACCAATTGTGTATTTTAAAATAATCCAGATACCTGTGTATCTCAAGTTTGAAACTCATGTAGGGTAGAAATTGAGGAGACAGATGATTATTTGATGGGTATTGTGACCCGTGTTAATAATTACATGGATTCGGATGGTCGAAAATAGAGGTATTCCATGCTATGGGAAAGTTTGATAACCGTGCCTGATGCTCCGCATGTGCACGGAAATATCGAAGTAATATAATAGATTGTCGAACCCACAGAGACCAATGTCAACCTACTGTAATCTATCGTTGCTTTGTAAAGCTAAGGCTATGATTAAAAAGGTACGAACGGAAATATAAACTCTAATTACTAAAGGTTTGAAGATAATACTAAAACGAGCCCGAAATATGATTTCTGTACACCTAAGGGACTTGTAGAATACGGGTACTGACTATGACTATATGTCTATTGTAACACCCATATATAAAACTCATACATCAAAGCATAAATATTATATATAGATCCAAGTGTTTGGTACTGAAACACATAAGCTCCTAGTTAACACATTGTATACAAATAAATGCCCTAAAGTACAAAGTACAAAAACCTAAGGCATATTATACCCAAGATGTTCAAATGATAAAAACTAAGAACTAGATCAACAATGATCCCAAAATACACTTCGCTACGGAAGCTAGCCATCAACAATCAAGGAAAATATCACACGACCTTATCCTTACCCTTCACGGAACCTGAAGCACCTAAAATACATCAACAACGTGGGGTTAGATACATCAAATCACAGTGAGTTCCCTATCTTATGGATTCTCTCGGATTAACAAGGTTCTAATAATCCTAACTCAAGTCCGGGGAAAAAGGGGAAAGGACTCTTGAGTTCACATTTCAATTCTCACACTATATGGAAACATGCCATGAGTTCATCAACTCACAAGTATCACTAATCGATAACCATACCAAGGTACCTCCTGTTCCCGTCCGCTTCTACGTCTAGAAGGCGACCCGAGTCATAGATCCTTGTAATCTACTTGACATAAGAATGGATTCGGGTTCTACGGGCCATTAACCGTTATGAACTGTCACTTCACACGAGCCATTAACCGTCACAAGAAAACGCTCCATGGGCGTCATTCGTACAATACGGGGAATCAACCCTGCCAAGTAGTTGTGCATCCATTTCAGAGGAGTCCAAGACTCATGAAACTACGCTCAAGCTAAACCAGTTACGATTACATGATCACATACAACAATACGATTGTATTCGACAATCACAAGGCTATAATGCCTTAAGGCCCCTCATGCCTTTCAAACCACAAAGGTTAACCAACATGTTCCATACTAGTGTCTCCAAACCTTCTAAATTCTCCTATAGTTCATAAGGGGGTTTTCCTCACTCTTTCTATTTCTTTTTCCATATTAACATGCATATTCAATTACAATCATGCTAAACAATAATAGGATAGGCAAGACATCTCATAATTGCATAATAGAATAATTTATAACAATTAAAACATAATTAAAACACTTTTGAAACTTTATCGATTATTTAATCGGTCGGTAAAATCGACATATTTCATCTCCATTGTATAGAATATTTTCTCGGCTTTACATCGATATAAAGAACGTTCGATTCCGATAAACGAATCAAAAGTTATGAATTTTCTCATTTTGGAGGAAAACTTCAAGTCCCAGGTCGCGCTAAGCGCACCCCTTGCCCGCTGAGCGCGCAAGCTTCCTTTTGGAGGGGTTGCAGGAATTCAACACCACGCGGAGAGGGCCCCTGCGCGCTGAGCGTGCTCTGCGAAAAATGCAGAAAATACCAAAGCAACAACAGAATTTTACTATACCCTAAACCTCCTCCAAACCACCAACAGAGGTTCAACAACATAGTTTGAGTATGGTTTGCACAACAATAACTTCAAAACACATATTTCATCAAGAACACGAAAGTTCTATAAACCTAGCCTTTTCCAAAATCATCAAATTCAAACAAAACATCAAAACAATCAACAACACATGTTTCTATAATCATATTGATCATTCATTTCGATTTCTAACGAATTCTAACCGTTAAAACATCGATTTCCATAATTTCGACCTAAACCAAACAATTCCAAAACTTCTAAAAATTGGTACTAACTAGAACCCACCTTGAATAGATGATGAAAATGAGGGAGATGAGGTGATTTGATGAAGTTTGGATCGATGGATGATTATTGTTCTTGGATTTTCTTCCAAAACCCTTTTTCTCCTTCTTTTCTCCTTCTTTTCCTTTTCTTTCCCTCTTTCTTCTTTCTCTCTCTTTCTTACTATCTTTTTTTTTGTTTGGAAAATGGGAGGAAAAGGAATAAGTAGTAAACTAGTATTAGTAAATAATACTACTAAATGTCCAAAAGTCTCTTAAGTCCAAATTAGTAAAATACCTCAGAGTCAGATAATATTAATTGGATTTATTCTAAGTTCCACAGTTACTCTAATTATTTTGTCAAATAATTTCTCAGAGTACACTGGGCACAGTCGATCACAATATAGTATTATCCGGAGTAATAAAATACGGGGTATTACATCCTCCCCCCTTAATAAAATAAAATAAAAAATACAGCATTAGAACTACCTATAATGACGGTTATTTTAAGAAAACCGTTGTTGTATGTCTTTTAATAAAATAAAAAAAATTGCAGCATTAGAACAAGAACAACAGCAAGAACATCAAGAAAAACAATAAGAACAAGAACAACAGTAAGAACATCAAGAACAACAATAAGAACAACAACAACAACAACAACAACAACAACAACAACAACAATAAGAATAACAACAAGAACAAGAAAAAGAATCAGAACAAGAAGAAGAAGAAGAAGAAGAACAACAACAACAACAACAATAATAACAATAATAACAACAAGAACAACAAAATCAACAACAACAACAACAATAATAACAATAATAACAACAAGAACAACAATAATAAAAAAGAACAACAAGAACAACAATAATTAAAAAAGAACACCAATAACCAACATTGCTAACTCGAGTTCTGAAATTTGGTTAAATGGAGAAATAAAGTATCGTAACTGAAAGATGTTTGGAGGTAGAAGATGTAGTTCATCTGAGTTTTAGGTTTCACGCAGATCACTAATAGTAGTGTCTTGGCTGTTGATAATCACTAAATGGACGACCAAGATTTGTTTAAGGATAGTGAATAAACTCAAAATGTGCGTCACCTATAATGTTGGTAATGAGAATTGAAAAAATAAGTAAAAAACCAAAAATGCTGGTGCTGGGACTTGAACCCATGACAAGACGCTACCTATAATGACTGTTGGTTTAAATTACCCGTGGTGAAAGGTCTGTCATCATTTTGAAAAAATAAGTAAAAAAAGCTACCTATTACAACGGTTGGTTTAAATACCCGTTGTGAAAGGTCTGTCAGCATTTTGAAAAAATAGGAAAAAATGATTAAAATAAATTCAGAAAAACCTAAAAACACGAAATTCAATCTAATTAGGTAAAATAAGAATTTTGAGAATTTTTTTAGAATTTTTTGAGACTATGACAACAGTAAAAAATTCATTAAAAATAGAAAAACGATGAATTTGGGGTTTTGAGGGTGAAGTCCCATAACTCTTTTAGAGTAAGGGAATAATGACCGCACGCTTTTTCTGCTTCAGATGCACGAAACAGATCTCAAAACGGAGACGATTTTCCCTAAAAACGATTTTTTGAAGTGCAAGACCTAAAACTAAATTATTGGCTATAATGACGGTTGAAAATATACCAGTGGTGAAAGGATGCGGGCATTTTGAAATAATATGTAAAAAACCATAAATGTTGGTGCTGGGAATTGAACTCATGACCATGTGCTACCTATAATGACGATTTTTTAAATACCCATTGTGAAAGACCTCACATTTTACCACGGTTTGAATATTAACCGTCATTAAAAGCCTTTTAACGAGATTAAAAAAAAAACACGCATCTATTACAACGATGTATAGGCAATCCGTTGTCAGCCTGGCGTTGTTGTTTGCCGGTTCTGTAGTAGTGGATACGCTTGAATAAGTTCTATTTAGATAAACTTATATAACATTACGCACAATTTTTTATGTCTTTAATGTTGTAAAGGGGCTAATGCTTGGGTAGGATATATTTAGATAGTATGTTATTTTACAAAATGAGTTGGAATATCTCGTAACTAGGCCTAAACTAAGGAACTAGTCTAGGGATACTTGATTTACTGAGTTCTTTAAAGCACTGTGGAATATTCAACTTTTAGATTTTTCATTATATTTTTTTCTAGTCGACTATCAATTCCTTAATAATATATATTTACATTCAAAATAAATGTATATATATTAATATATGTAAAATTTATCGTTGAGTTTTAACATTAAGAATAGAAGAACTACATAGTCTAAATAAATAAAAGGAAACAATTATTAAATTATACTAAAAATTAGTATTTTCAATTATTTGGCATAAAGTTCTAATATTTATAAATATTCTAATGTTGTATTTTTACCATTATTGGTCCAAACCCACTTAATATAAACATGACTTAGTACATTGTATATAAATGTCTTTAACATTAAAATCAATTAAATTAATATCAACTTCCATTTTTTTCTTATTTGACTCTTTAATTTTATAAATAGAAGTCAAAGAAAGAATATGTGTATTTCTTACTAAGTAGAAAAGAGTAATAAATTTGTGTTTATCCATTTTCAGCATTTCACATTCAAACACACCTCCCCTCCCCCAATCTTCTATGTATATGTTCTTTATCAATGGTTGAAATGATACAATTTTCTTTTCTTTTCTTCTGCTTGTTTTGTTGATATTTTTTCTTGCCAAGTGACTCTTAAACTGGTAAGTGTTTCATCTTGTGATTTCTCTTTTTTATTTTAAGTTTAAAGTTTTATTTGTTTCAATTAATATACAATTTTTGTGTGTGTCAAAACTAATTTTTTTTTATATTTATGTGTTCATCCCAAACATAGTAATTAGCATTAGAGAGGAATTTCTGTCTTTGATTCCAAGTTAGGTCCTCGGGTATAAAACCGGTGGCTTTGTGGTTAGCGAAATCTGCGAACCACGGCCTACCTTGTACTCTAAAAAGCTTTTCATCCGGAAATTCTTCACGGACCTCATTCTCACGGTGAGTTACCTCTACATTGACCAACCTAGACAAATGATTCGCTACCAAGTTTTCCGATCCTTTCTTGTCACGGATTTCCAAATCAAACTCTTGTAACAAAAGGATCCACCGGATGAGCCTTTGCTTCGAATCTGGATTGGTAAGCAGATATTTAATTGCCGAGTTGTCAGTGTAGACAACCACCTTAGAACCAATCACATAAGACCGAAATTTCTTAAGTGCGTAAACAATAGCGAGTAATTCTTTTTCAGTGGTGGCATAGTTAACTTGTGCCTCATTAAGAACTTTACTCGCATAATGAATAACATGAAAATTTTTGGCCTTTCTTTGCCCAAGCACCGCGCCAATAGCATAATCGCTAGCATCGCACATTAATTCAAAATTCAAAGTCCAATTTGGGGCAACGATTATGGGTGCGGTGATGAGTTTCTCTTTCAAAATTTTAAAGGCATTTAAACAATCATCATCAAAGGAGAAGGACTTATCTTTGTTAAGTAGATTGCTCAATGGCCTTGCAACTTTGGAGAAGTCTTTGATAAATCGCCGATAAAAACCAGCATGGCCAAGAAAACTTCGGATGCCTTTGACATTTGTTGGAGGAGGCAACTTTTCAATCACTTCAATTTTTGCTTGATCAACCTCAAGACCTTTAGAGGAGACTTTGTGGCCAAGCACAATCCCCTCCGTTACCATAAAATTGCACTTTTCCCAATTCAATACCAAATTTGTCTCAACACACCGTTCAAGAACGACCTCCAAATATCTCAAACAGAGATCAAAAGACGCTCCGAAAACGGAGAAATCGTCCATGAATACCTCCACCATTTTTTTCAATAAGATCGGAGAAAACTGCTTGAACACAACGTTGAAATGTTGTCGGTGCGTTGCATAAACCAAACGACATCTTTCGGTAGGCAAAAATCCCAAAAGGACAAGTGAATGCCGTATTCTCATGGTCATCCAGGTCAACTGAAATTTGGTTATAAATGGAGTAACCATCCAAAAAGCAATAGAATTGTTGGCCCGACAATCTTTCTAACATTTGGTCCATAAACAAAAGTGGAAAATGGTTTTTTCTTGTAGCGGTGTTTAGCCTCCTATAATCTATACACATCCTCCAACCCGTCACTGTTTTTGTCGGAATCAACTAATTTTTTTCATTTCAGATCACGGTCATTTCTCCCTTCTTAGGCACAACTTGGACCGGACTTACCCAAGGACTATCAGAGATTGGGTAAATCATACCGGCATCCAAGAGCTTGTAACCTCTTTCCTCATACTTCTTTCATCGGTGGATTCAAACGGCGTTGTGGTTGAGCCACCGGTTTGAAATCCTGTTCCACGAATATGCGATGCATACAATAAGAGGGATTTATTCCTTTTAGATCGGAAAGAGTCCATCCCATTGCTTCTTGATTTTTCTTCAAAACTTGAATTAACCGGTTTTCCTCATTGTCAGATAAAATGTTGCTAATGATAACCGGTTTGTTACAACCGTCATCAAGGAAAGCATATTTCAAATTTGAAGGAAACACCATTAATTCAAGTTGAGATTTCGCATCACTCACCTCTTTTTTTAGTACTTCATCTTCATATTCCCAAGGTTGCAACTCCTCTAAAGACTCAAGTTCCTTTAAACACTCTTCAAGTGCTCTCTCTTCTTCATCGGAGAATACTTCAAAGGAATCATCAAGAGCTCTTTGCAAAAGGGACACTACATGAACTTGCTTTGTGACATCCATAATCGCTTCTTCTGTTTCGTCTATTCAAAAGCAGTCACCTTTGTCCTTCTTGTGTTTCATAGCTTCAAAAAGATTGAAACAAACCTCCTCATCTTGGACTCTAACCTTCATAAGACCGTCGTCCATATCAATTGCCATTCTAGCAGTTTTCATAAACGGTCTTCCAAGAATCAATTGAGCGTCTTCATCTTCCTCCATTTCAATTACCACGAAGTCAATAGGCAATAAGAATTTGTCCACTTTAACCAATACATCTTCCGCTACACCGTGAGGATGGGTAGTGGATTTATCGGCAAGTTGCAATGTCATTTGAGTGGATCTCAACTCCATATGTCCCAATCGTTTCGCAATAGACAAAGGTATCAAATTGATACTAGAGCCCAAATCAATCAACCCGTTGCCCACATAGATATTTCCTATTGTAACCGGCAAGGTGACTCGTCCCGAATCACATTCTTTCCTCGGTAGAGTACGTTGAATGATTGCACTACAACTAGCATCCACCATGATAGTCTCTTGTTCCGTATACCTCTTCTTTTTTGTGAGAATATCCTTCATAAATTTTGTATATTTCGGCATTTGCTCCAAAGCCTCGAAAAATGGAATGTTTATTTGCAATTGTTTGAAAATATCCCTAAACCGAGCATAGTGCCTCACATTATCTTTCTTTGAAGGAGCATGAGGATATGGTAAATGTTGGATCCGAATATTATTCAATGGTTCCTTCCCCTTCCTAGTTTTTCTCATTTTTTCTTCTCTCTTTCTTTTTTCATCCTCCTCACTTTTTTTCTTCTCATTTTCAACTAAATCTCCCTCACCATTTTTTTCTACTTCAACCTCATCACTATCTTTTTCTTTCTCAATTCCCTCCTCCTCATTATTTTCAACAACAACATCATCGATTTTTTTCTCCTCAACAACCTCCTCAATTCGAACATCCACATCTTTATCTTTTTTTCCTCCTTCTCCCAACACTTTCCCACTTCTAGTAACAATAGCTTTACAATTCTCTTTTAGATTTGGTAGAGTGTTAGTGGAAAAAGAAGGTCCAGTTTGTTGTTCGGCCACTTGCTTTGCAAGTTGCCCAACTTGGTTCTCTAGATTCTTGATTGATGCTTCATTTGACTTTTGGTTTGCCATGAACATTTGAATAAATTGGTTAAGAATTTCTTCAAGTTTGGAACTCCCACCTTGAGGTTGATAAGGATTTTGTCGATTTTGTTGATATCCTTGATTCTGATAATTCGGTCTTGGTTGTTGATTTTGATATCCTTGGTGATACGGTTGTTGTTGCCTTTGGTAACCTTGTTGTTGAGTCGGATTGTTCATGTAATTCACTTCTTCTTTTTTCGGAGGGCAAGGAGGACAATATCCTGTTGGGTGATCACTGTTTCAAAGCTCACATACCAAGACTTGCACATTTTTTCTTGAGTAGTCATGAATCTCTTTGAGTTGTTGAGGAAGTTTGGACATTTGTTTTGTCAACAACTCAACTTGTTGGGATAATAACTTGTTTTGAGCAAGTATAGCATCATTGGTTCCCAACTCCAAAACTCCCGGAGTCCTCTGAGAAGGGCCACGGTTATGGCTTCCCAGATGGTCATTTAAAGCCATCTTGTCAATTATGGCAATGGCTTCTTCGGCACTCTTGCTCATCAAAGATCCACCCGCGGTGGCATCCAACAACGTTTTGTGCACTAATTGAAGACCATTCCGAAATATATGAATTTGAGAAAGCTCATCGAAACCACGCCCTTTACATTTCCTCAACATAGATTTGAATCTCTCCCAAGCCTCGTTGAGAGATTCATTAGCACCTTGCGTAAAAACTACAATTGCGGTCTTTGCCTCAATGAAACGATTATGTGGAAAAAATCGTTCCAAAATTTTTTCCTCAAGTACATTCCAATCCATCATGATTGCTGTAGATTGATCAAGATACCATTCCTTGGCCTTCCCAATGAGGGAATGCGGGAATAGTCTCTTGAACAGTGATTCCTCTTCAGCTTCGGGCGCACCAGTTGCTCCCGCAATCTCATAGAACTTTGTCAGATGTGTATAAGGATCCTCATGATTCATACCAGTAAAATGACTCTGATATAGAAGCGATAGAATACCAGTCTTCATTTCTGAATGTCGACCGTTATGAGCATTGCGTGAATATTCTGCAGTGTGTCTCGGACTGTTTGTACAAGGTCTGGTAGCAGGTGGTGGTGGTGGTGGTGGATCCATAGTTGGAGGTAACTGTGGAATTTGCGTCGAAGTTGAACTCTCCTCTCGCTCTCGCCTTTCTTTGCCAAGTTGCCTCCTTCGCCTTGTTCTGCTATTGATTTTACGAGCGGTTCTTTCAATCTCGGGATCGAACAGAATTTGGTCCGCAAGTAACTTCCCTCGCATAAAACAAAGTCTGCACACTAAACCAAACAAATCAACAAGCTCAAGTAAAAGTTAACAAGCTTAAAACAAAATAACTATTGCAATGCTCGCAATACAACAACAATCCCCGACAACGGCGCCAATTTGTTGAAACAGTACTAGGGGGTGTTTTATCGTATCCACAAAGATTGTGTATATTGCCGCCATTCGATAGTTAAAAGGTTTCAAACTTTAATCGTAACAAAAGTTTTGGTAATTGTCATTCGCCTCGTTTGCATTCGAATTTTAGAAATCAACGGTTAAAAGATTTGTTTTAGGGTTTTGATCAAACATGTCAAGATTAGGTTTCGGTAATCAGTTTCATACGTATTTTTTTCGATTACGAGTGTAAACTTGTTAACAAAAATTATAACCACATATCCTCTCAACAAGTTTCTCTCGAACACTTGTTGTGGGATTTACCATTTTGATCCTTTGTTGATCTCTCACACAAACTATCAAAATTAACATTCAAGAACAATATTTATGAACATCAACATTCAAAACTATCTCTAGCCTTATGAATATTGATGGAATGAAACTGAGATCAAGTTTTATAACATTTCTCTCGAACATGAATTAAAACAAAATAGACAATGTAAACAAAGATTTTCTTCTATAAATATCATAAACAGGGTTCACAAGCTTACAATCAAGAAGAATACATACAAAATAATGGATCACCTACCACTAATCTTGACACAAAAGAGCTTTAGCTAGCCATAGACATGGTAGCTTGCTTGACAAGTAAGTTGCAAAGCTTTTGGAGCATCAATCTTCAAAGATTCAAGGATTGAAGCATAAAAGATTTGAAACTAAGAAAATGAGTAACAATGGAGTTTTTTCTCTTCAAACAAGATTCTAGGTTACAAAAGTGTGAGATGAAAAGTGATGATGATCAAAATATCTACAAAATGAGACTATAAATAAGTTCAGCCCAGACAAGAGCGTCGGGCGGTGCTTTTCACGGCCAGGCGGTGGCCAAAAGTGAGGCCACGAGACAGCTTCAGTGTCACACGGACCTCTCAAAATATCTGAGAGCCCCGGGCGATGGGATCAGAGCGCCGGGCAATGCTTTCACGGTCGGGCGGTCTTCAAGAGGCGCAGCCAGGAACAATTCTAGAAGTATGAATGAGATTGGGGAAGCAGCTTCCCTGCAGCGCCGGGCGATGAGACCCTCATGCGCCCTAGCAGGGCCGGGCGGTGCAGGTGCCCAAAATGCGACACGCGCCTTTTCCAAATTTCTCGCTTTCGTGCGAATCGAGCATCGATCTTTTCACCAAACTTGCTGCAAAAATTCACAAACATATCAAAATACTTAAATTTCACAAAAATGCAAGAGTCGCTTAATTAATAAGTCGTTTCCCTATTAAAGTGATTAAAAGAGCTTAACGGCATCAAAATCAATTATGAAAATAAGCACTTCATGACACCTAACAGATATGTCATATATAAATATATATATATATATATATATATATATATATATATATATATATATATATTTATTTATAATAAATAAAATAAAATGTAAACTTTTATTCTTAAAGTTAAATGTCTCCTCCTACTTCATTTTTAATAGGCGTAATTTCCTTACAAAATTAATAAAAGAATGACATCGAACAAGTGGCATAAACTAAAATTCTCAAAAGCTTTAAGTGGAACATCATCCCACTAAGTATTGGATTTAATTTCTAAACTTATAGCAGTTAATGCCTTTTCTATAAATGTGAGTCACAATAAAAGACACATGCATGCTTTGAATTTAATGTAGACAAAGTTAATAGAATCAAATTTGAACCTGTTTTAACAGAAGTTTATATCATCTTTTTTTGAAACCAATTTCTATTGCATTCATAGTACCTGCATGTTTAACAGGAAGGGCAAAGGATTGTCCAGAGTCACAACAAAACATCCAAAGGAGACTGTAATAGAAGAAAAAGTTCTAAGCTTTGTAGAGAAGAGCAGTCAACATTGCATTCTATTCAAGTAGAAGAATGAAGACTAAATAGAAGAAAAAATGTGATCATTGATGGTTTGTTTCTACTTGATAACTCTGATTGGTTTTAAGATTGCAATAGATTTCATCATAGATATAGGGCCTATTTGTTTTAGTTTTAAAAAAATAGATTTTTTTATATCGTTTTTTCTAAATTCAAACACTAATTTGATCATACTATAAAATAAATATAAGTATTGAAGTTCAAAACATAGTAGAAATTGTAATTTTTACAAGAAGTTTTATTTTAAAAACGTTCTTTATGAAAATCTATTTAAAATAACTTTAAAATTAAATTTTTTTTTTAATTTTTATATTCACATATTGATTCAATAAAATAATGAAATATCTAAAATAACATTTTAAAAATAATTATTCAAACAAAATTTTCATTTGAAGCATTTATAAAAAATTTCTTTATACAAATATGTTACACTATAAAAATTATTTTAAAAAAAATCAAAACAAACAGACCCATAAATTAGCGCCTTTTTTTAACATCGACTAATGAACTGATTCCCAATCCTCATTAATCATATGTTCTGCAAGTTCATGCCACTTTTCACCGGCCTCCATTTATTGATGTCACGAGTCCATATGAAGTTCCTTAGCCATCTCTCAATGTTTTTTATTAGTCTTACAAACATGGATACCGTGAATAGTTGGTTACAATTTATAGGGACTCACTTAGCTGAATGAATAATAACATCAATCCAATGATTGAAAGTACTATTTAATCCAAAAAAAAATATATATCAATTTTGAGAGCAATGGTCCCACCAAAGGATTTCTTGTGTAGAAGATTAACGGCCTATATATATTTTTGACCCATGAATAAACCCATTTGATCCCATGAGTTGATGGAAGCTATAACTTGAGCATTATCAACTAACACTTTGGATATTATCTTGGGTTTTAATTCATATTAGAAAGTATCAAGATTTTATGAAGAAATCAATGACACAACTAAACACATCAACGTTTACATTATTCTAGTAGACTTGGATAAATAAATCTCCAAAGCCATCGTACTTCATAGCGCTATCTTTATTCAAGTAAAAAACAACATTGTGAATATCTTGCATAGTAGGAATCATGGTTAACATGTCATTGGCATTATTTGAAGTCAATTTAGGAATTAATTCAACCACCCAACCATTATATATGAATTTGTTATCATTATTGAAGAGGTTTTTAAAGTTATTCGTGATAATATTGGTAATAAGGTCAGACTCAAAAATTAAATCACATCAATATTTAAGGGAATATATGATCTTTGTGCAATGATTGATTTTGGATATTTAATGAAAATAATATATGTTTATGTCTCCTTCAGAATTTCATTTGACTTTTGTTTTTAAATACCAGTAAATTTCTTCCAAGTTGAGGGCTTTATATGGACAAACATGAGAAGTGTTTTCCTATTTCATAAATGTATCATTATATCCAAATGCGTTCATCAGATTTTGAATGTGAACTATATATTTTGTCGAGCTTCTATATTTTGTAGGTTTCCGTTATCAAAAAAACAAAATTTATGCCATGGGCAGCCCCTTCAAGGAAACGGATACCTAGAAGGGTAAATTCGAGGTGGCTGAGCAAGAAAGATCCCAAACCCATAAGAAAGTGTTGGCTCTTATGTTGAAGACTCTTCTAGAGGAAGCCAAAGTTTATGGGTCCATTTCTTCCAATGCTATCAGAAATATAGATCTTCAATCTTCTTTAGAGGCAAAAAATAAGTCTCGCAAGGAGGCTTCCACTACTGCTGTAGTCATGACATCTCGTAATAAAAAAGCTATAAAGGCTCTTTAGTAGCAGAAAGAGTCTCAGGAAAAAGGCGCGAGAGGTCCACAGTGGATATATAATTGACATGAGGAAGAAGGTCAACAAGACACTTAACCAAACCCTCAAAAGGGTGCATTGTGCTTTCAACCAATTGGACGACAAACTAGAGGCGCTTCATCTAGGTGTTCTGGCTCTCCGCTCGCTACTTTACCAAAAGAAGGTGGTCTGGGCTGGAACATTGGTTGATATGCTGGTGCTTAGTCTCAAGCTGGTGTTGCTTGATTTTATATATTTGTATAACTTATATTCCACATTATGCCTAGTTGTTTCTCTAATATGTACGAATAACACTATTTATTTATTTACCGTTCCTTGTTTGATTTCTTAATGCTCGTCATAATTTGTTTTGCACTTTTTCTTGTGGGATTATTTTTGGCCCTATTTCTTAGCTTTGAATAAGCTTGTGAATTATAGTATAACCTTGCTTTGATTTATTCGAACCTTTAAATAGGAACACATGTCATTTTTACTATTTTGTATGGGTCTTTTCTTTAGGAAGTAACCAGTATGACCTTTGGAACTCGTTGTCATCCGTCACATTTGGCGGGAGCTAGTTTAACCATAAACCTTTATCGTTACCCTTCTGGATTGGCGGGAGTTAGTGTAACTATTAAGATTCTTTGTTACCCGTTCCAATCGAATGAAGTTTTTGTAACTTTTAAGCTTGTTGTTACACGTACAAGTGGAGTGGGGCTGGAGTAAGTCTTCAATGTCACCAGGAAGCGTCCCTAGTCAAGGGTAGGGTTCCCGTTCCATCCCCCATATTTTTATCCTGGTTCGAGGGGGACGTCTCTTGGACTCCACCGTCTACGCTCTAGAAGTAGCTAGTTCTTAAGAGGGAGTGCATTAGTTGTTCTTAGGCGCACTCCACCTAGTAGGATCATGTTTCACAAGAGATGTCACATTTCTGAGGAATATAATTTTATTTGTGCGGAAACTATTCCTTTAGGAAAAAGAAATACTTATATTGCATGTTGTGAGGATTCGTTCGTGTTACTTTGGCAACCAGAATCTGGGAGTTTGCATGTGATCATTGATTATTAGTCGATTTTACCTTTGAGGGGATACGTATCGCAAGAATTTATTTCATGACTTGTCTCTTCCCTTTATGTTAAGTCTCGAAGTTCGACTCTTATAGCTTTCTATTTGGTGCTTTCCCGTAACCACGATCCAAAACTCCTTCGGACTTCCGCCTTTTTCAAGGTATCAAGGTAAATCGCATAGATTTGTTTTCTATTTGACAATAGGCATATCTCGACCTCGTTTTTGAGTCGACACACACTTTGATAGTCTAGCTTAATTGGCAAATATTGATAGCTACTTCCCTATTTCCTTCTAAGCTTTCTTCCTTCGGGAAATATGACTTCCCTATTAGAAGGTTGGCTAATTGGATGGATGCGTGAAGTTTTTTTCTTCACATACCACCTCGACTTGCGTGTTAGAGAACTACCGTCACGTTAACATCAAATTATGTTTGGATCGATCAAGCTCCCACTGTAGCTTGAACATTCTAGAGTGGTAGGGGTGAATTTCAAATTTACATCGAAGGCTCATTTACTTTGTCGTACACTATCGATTCACTGATTCTTTCGATTCATCATTTCGACAGGAAAAGATCTTAATATAGGAGGTCATTGTTGTTGTAGTGATTTCTCCCCGATTTCCTTAGTTATGTAATCCAAATAGGTTGTTGGATCGAGAGGTTTGGAGGAGTTCCCTAGCGCGGGGTTGAGGATGGATTTTTCTTAGGACTCCTTTGCGATTTGGTTTTGATCAAACAAGATTGGTATATGGAATTTCGCAGGAATCAATTATTGATTATCACAGACGGCATCATTATTCCTTAGTGGAACCAAAAATTTTATTGTTTGAATATGATTGAATCCTGATGCAGTGTGATGATCTCTAATACGTTAGTGCGGAAGATGAACCTACAAGGTTAGCACTCTAACGTCAATTAGTTATATATTCCAAAATGAATGAAGTGAAAAATGTGATTAGAAAAGTGCATATTAAATCTCACGTGTGTCAATCATATATGATGGATAATTTTAATTGAACTTGACATTGTTGGACTTAATATTTGAATGTTATCCGTATTGATGTTTGACCGACGCAATATTTGAATCTTATATGTATTGGTGTTAGACTTAACATTTGAATCTTATCCATATTGGTGTTTATCCGTATCCGCATTATAAAGAATGGTCATTAATATAAATATCACCTCAATATTTTCCCTTTTGAATGTTTTTTCCTAATTTAATAAAAAGTCAAATGGTAGATTTATATTTTCTATTTTTGAAAAGTAATAAATAAATATCTATTGACCCATTTCTTCCTTTCTCTTTTTTCCGCTCTTTTCTTTGCTATATATATGAGATGAAAAAAATACAACCACGTCATTACTAGAGTTTAGTATTCTATCACCTGTTTTTCTTCTTCTAATTTTGTTGGCACTTTATTCTTAGCCTATCACCCTTAAGTCGATAGGTAATTCCTTCTTATGACTTCCTTTGTTTATTTTCTCTAAAGTTTTAATTATTACGTATTTCAATGTTCATATTTTTTTCTTTTATTTACGTTTTAAAAATTTTAATTCTTGCATATTTCAATATTCATTTGAGTTTCTCTTGTTTACTCTTCAAAAGTTTTAATTTTAGGTATTTCAACGTTTATATATTAATTTTTATATGATTTATTCATGTATTGTAGTTAATTGTTTTTTTTTTTTTTTTTTTTTTGCATTTTGTAAGGATTTGTTGAATACTGATATTCCTTGTGCTTTGGTGACTCTTATTTTTTTTTATTTAAAAGGAAATTAAATCATTTTTATTTGTATCTTGATAAATTTCTAATTGTTTTAATTATTTAGTCTCAGGTGTTTTAGAGATAGTTGCTGTTAAGGTTTAACATTAAAGTAAGAATCATAAAAATATTTATTTCAACTTATTTTATCATATATGCATGTGCTAAGTGATACATTTGAACAATTTAATTTTTATTTTATTTTTGTATATGATATTTTCATATAATATATCCTTGATATAGAGTTTTTTTGTTTACCGCAAGATCTAATTTATTAGATCTTATTTAAAATTTAAATATTTTTTTATATATAAAACACTTGTTTCTATTAAGCGTTGAAGGTCATATGAATTTATAATATTAAAAGATGTTATATTTTATATGAATCTATAAACTCTATTTTTTTTATATATAAAACACTTGTTTCTATTAAGCGTTGAGGGTCATATGTACCTATAAAATCTAAATATTTTTTTTAAATATAAAACACTTGTTTCTATTCAACTAATATATTTTATATGAAATTTATCTAGTAAAACAATCATTTATAACTTCTAATGAATTATTAGTTGAAAAACTCAAAAAAAGCTATAATTTCAATGGAGATAGATAATATAGATAATCTTTTATTAATATTTATTTTTCATAGATAACCTACTACTTATTATTTTTTTTTATCTATTTTTGAATCAGAAGATGGAACATCACAAAAATACATGGAATCAAGAAACGCATAGCAGTTTTGACATAAATAAAATTTCTCAGGAATTCGAAGTGGATGATGAGTTACATTTAGACTATTCGAATATTAGAAGAGTGTTGTCACCTGAAGTTCATGTTTCCAATCCATTAATGGTCATTGGTAAATTTGTTTCCATGGTGCTTAAACCAGTTAATGATTTAACTAAGATGCAAATTGATGACACAAAATCTCTCAGAGGTGATGGAATGCACATAGACCCTTTTTTACCTAAGAAATTTCCATCTCCAGCTAGCAGTATAACTCCGCCTATGGCTGTGGTAAAAAGAAAATCTCTACCGAAATTACAGGTCCTAAACAATATGCAAGAGTCTTCCAACCAGGTTTGTGTTCTTCATCTCTTGATCAAAATACTAAAATTAAGTTATATGAATAATGTGCAATGGCTAACTAAAAATTTGTACGTATATTGTCACTTAATCAAAACACAATCCAACATATGCATGTAACATAGTTTAAAAATTAATTAATTAAATCTAAGTTGTATGGGAAGAAATTAAGTAAATATATATTTGAATGATTTGTTATGTATGTATTAATACATATGATTTTTTGCAGGATGATAATTGATTTGGTGATGAATTGGGATCATTCAAAATATAAATGCCTTAAGGAATTGATATTGCAAAGTAAAGTATATGAAGTTAGAAGATATTGCCAATTCGTAAAGTATATGAAGTTAGAAGATATTGGCATTTTAGAAGACTTTTTAAATTTTGGTTAAATTGTTGGTTTGCTGAAATTTGGATTTAATTTCTCATTGAAAAAATTTGAGTGCATTTATTTTGGTTAATTTTGATTGAATTATTGAATTTCTTTTAAATTTAAATATTGACTGGAATCTAAGTAAATTGTTATGTTAGAGAAACTTTTATAACTTAATGTTGTAGTATTTTATGTGTCACGATGAATCATATATATAAGTATTGAAAAAACTGACAACCTTCACCTTAAAAATTGGTTTTGTAGGTATTATTTATTACAAAATTTAATTTTATCACAAAATTAGAGTTTGGTTAAAGATTCAGCGGGTCACCACCATTTATTTTCATGCTTTAGATATTGAGTCTTGGGTGTGAGGAGATGTATTAAGAGTTTTACATCGGATAATATATGTCATTAACATATGTATTAAGATTTATCACCGTACTAGTTAGTTTTGTAAAGATGAGTTAGACCAAAACTCTAATTCTAAGATCATATCACACGCATATCGATTATGGCTACTCATCATTTATATACAAACACCAAGTTTAATAATATTGGACGTGAGAAAGTATATTGAAAAAAACAATTCAATTCGCACATTAGTTAAATATATATAGTCTATCAAGGATTTATATCGAGTGAGATATTAAAAATTGATTTTGTACGAATAACTTAGATGAAAGATAAATTATATTTATAAGTATGATAACATAAACATATATTTACACACATTCAATTTTTAGAGTTGTAAAACTTTGTGTCGATGTAGAGTTTTAATATTTTACTTGTTCTATAAATTTTATTGTCTATCTTGAGTGCATTAAATTTAAATGTATTAGAATAGTGTTCTCATTAAAATATAAATATGTATTGAAATATGGCCAAAGAAGTTTGAAATTTAACAATATTCCGAGACATAATGCATATATAATTAAGGAGGAAACAATATGGCTCAATAATCTCAACATGTATACAATGCATTCATGAGCTTAAAATGAAAGGTGATTTACTTTCAAAACTCTGATATTGAAATACAATCTTAAACTAAAACTTGGCTCGTCACTTGATCAAACAAAATCTCTTGAATAAAGAAAAATATATAACTAAATATTGCAGTATTATAACACTTAAATTTGTTTAGTGTGTCTGATAAAAGACAAGAATACGATATTTGGTGGTTATTGTGACCCGTGTCAATAATTACATGGATTCGGATGGTCGAAAATAAAGGTATTTCATGCTATGGGAAAGTTTGATAACCGTGCCTAATGCTCCGCAAGTGCACGGAAATATCGAAGTAATATAAAAGATTGTCAAACCCACAGAGGCCAATGTCAACCTACTGTAATCTATCGTTGCTTTGTAAAGCTAAGGCTATGATTAAAAAGGTACGAACAGAAATATAAACTCTAATTACTAAAGGTTTGAAGATAATACTAAAACGAGCTCGAAATATAATTTCCGCACACCTTAGGGACTTGTAGAATACGGGTACTGACTATGACTATATGCCCATTCTGTAGAATATACCGACTTAAAGGATCCGCCTCACGCTCTCGCGGTCTTAACAAAAGCCATATCTCTTAATCCCATGATTTTGCTCTCGCTCGCCCGGTAACTAAGAAACACTATTTGAAAGCCAACAATATCCTAATCAACATCTAAAGCACTCTCGTTGTATTTAGATATGATGCCTAATTTCTACTATCCGGTTTTCTCCTCACGCTCTCGTGAATCTCGACTCAAACCTTTATATGCTTCTCACTCTCATGACAAAGCAATGTTAAATAACTTCTCACTCTCATGACAAAGCTACTTAAACTACGCATAGAAATTATAACCAAAATGACATACAATAATAATTTTGTACCTATTATTTTCTACGGAGTCCCGTCGGTAACGACGGTTCTCATACGCGGGAATCAGACAGAATTAGCCTAACATATTAACTCCTAAAACTAACATATTAACAATGCTAGAAATTATATCATACATACTGATTGATTTTAACAGGAACACAAATTTAAGTTTTTATCTTGAAATCAAGTTATGTTGCAAGCAAGTAAACTAAACAATGCAGTAAAGACGGAAAAGTAATTAACCTGAAATAAACTGGAATGAAAACAACTTCCATTGAATGACAAATTGATCCAAGCGTACAATTGGCAATAATGTAAAAGATTACAACAATGCAACAACTACTCAGTGTAAGCAATTGCTGCTTTGAAAAGTAAATCTGTAGTTAGGCTAAAGAATTCGGCAGCGCTCCCGCGGAACTCGGATCCCCCCTAAACACACACCAAAGGGGTCTATTTATAGAATATTTCTAGCTCCAAAAGACATGGTTCGAATTTGAATTTGAACTGAACAAAACTGCCAAACTGCTGCAGGAAAACTGGTCCCGCCACAAACGGCGATCGTCGTATGGCTAATGGCGACCGCCATTTGTTTAAAATGTGGATTCCCTCCTTTTTTAGTATGGCGAACACCTTCCTCAGGCCATGGCGAGCGCCATTGCTCTAAAGAGGCCAGAACTTGCATTTTTGCTGTTTTTCTTCACTCTTCAGCTATGTTTTCGCTCTTTTTTCCATACTTGCCGATTAAACACCTGTCGACATAAAAACAAAGGAAAACATAATAAATCAAAGCAAAAAGTATGAAAGACTTGATAAAACGGTACTAAAAGTGCGCGTAATGAGTCGAAAAATACGATACGAATTCGAGTTATCAAACTCCCCCACACTAAGACTTTTGCTTGTCCTTAAGCAGAATCCCAATGATATAAAATTGTAAGTACAACGCTCGACTCATAGGCACGACAAAAACAATCAAAGCACAAGGTTGCTAGGCTAATATACACAGATAGGTACTAAATAGTGAAAACAAGGATACCGTAACGACACATCTCAGCAAAAACGGACAAAGACTTCCCTCCTATGCAATACCAGATCAAATCATGACATTATAACTCGACCTACAGACTTCAATCTTTTTCACCTCTCTTTCATTCTAGTGCAATCACATTAATCCCGTTATCCTTTGTACTTACATGGTAAGTGAACCTGTTAGTGTTAACGATCTCTTGTTCAATTTTTTTTCTTTTTTGCACATTTTTTTTTCTTTTGCTTACGAATTTCATGAGTCCGAACCTTTAGGCTAAATGGTCGGGTGAGGACTACCTAACTTAGCGGAAACATGTCTTTCATTCATTTTTTCTATAAAATCACATTATTCAAATTTTTTAGATCAACACGTATTTGCATCGGTTCGTTACTTAGTTTGTACACAAGGATGGTGTTGACTGCTTGTATAAAATAATCAAGAGGCTACTTTTAAGAAACTAGACATAAGGTCTTGGCATAATATCTATTTAAATCAATATCACATACTTAGGGAATCTAGGGTGTAGGACGGGAACCGATATTTACAAAACTTTCCCTAGTATATCTAACACAACCTAAACAACCTATATACTTTCAGAGTGTCGTGCCATGAATTGAAACAAAGATTAGTTGGAGGTTAAAATTTAAAATTTCGGGGAAATGGAATAACAAGTGAAAACCATGCATAAAGACTCGACAGCACATGCAAAGACTCGACAAAACATTAAAAACAGATAAAATTCCTAAAAGCATGAAATAAACTAGAAAATGATAAATCAAACTAAAAAGAGATAAATGTAAAGCGATAAAGTTCCTCCCCCACTCTTAAATCAAATATTGTTTTCAATGTTTTGATAAAAGGTGGAAAAAGGAAAGATAGAACCTGTATGAATGCTACTGCGTGCCAAATCCTCTCTGATCCTGTTCTTGTTGTCCATGTCTTTGCTGACCATTTCTGCTTCGGCGGCGGGCATTTTGAGATACCTTCGTTTGTTGAATTTTCTCTTTTCTGAAACAACTCATAATGCTGCCCATTGCCGGAGGAAGTACCTGCAAAAAGTGTTAGAAAAATACAGTGCGGTATCGGTATCACCACCAGCAGCGACATTCGCAGGATTTTCCGTGGGCACCTAGAAGAAGCTGAGACGAGACAAGCAATACATTTCTTTATTTCCTGCAAACACAAACATTAAAGGTAAAACATTAAATTAAAAATCTCGTGGGTTGCCTCCCACGCAGCGCTTTGTTTAACGTCGATAGCTCGACAGCTAATAATCTTCGATTTCCATGGCCACTTATCAAGCAATCTCACATATCCCTCGCCTTTTCTTTTCTTCATTCTATGGGGTGGTTCATTCTTTTGAACTTGTGGTGGTGGTTCTGGATCTATCCTAACTATCAGTTTTTCAAGTTTGGGCTTAGTTCTTTCATCCACTACCTCAAAGTCTAACCTTACCCTCTTAACAGTAATGATATCCTAAGTTTCATGGTCCTCAAATTTTCTCTTTTTATGCAGGACCTCGGACAAAGGTTCATCGGTGTGGGTATTTTCCAATTCATCCACATATGTTTGGGGTATATTTCACTGAATTGAAATCCCCTCCCATAATCCATCCACCTCCAGGGTATCTACCTTTAAGCTCAATTAACTCCCTCCACAACCTCTTTTTATCAGAGTAACCACAAGGGGCATAAACATTTACTACTGTCAGGCAGTGATTATTCCACATTAACTGCACTCCCAAAAAACCATTACCACGGAAACTAGAAGTAGCAGATATAGTTCTACTATTCCACATCGAAAGAATACCACCAGATCTACCGGAGGAATTATGAGCCAACCACTCAACATCGTAATTCCTCCACAGACTATGAACAACACCAACCTCCGTCTCAGTAACTTTTGTTTCCTGAATAAGACACAAATCTACGTTCCCTTTTATCAGCGTATTATAAATTCTCCTCCTCTTCAAGGAACTACAGCACCCTCTGACATTATAAGAAACAATATTCATTGACCACGACTAGCGACACCCTTCTTACTAGTTTTAGCTTCCTTATCACTTCTGCCCAACTTCCTCAAGATACCATCAAGGTCTTCTTCCTCCACACCTCCTTGGATACCAATTTTCTTCAAAGACATCCTAACCTTGAACGGAACTTCATCAAGGGCTCTTCGACATCTCACGTTGCCTCTTTCCACATCAGTGTCAGTTATCGATTCACAACACATAAGAGAAGAGCTTGAACCAATAATGGCACTGCTACCAGCCTGCTTCTTGATAGACTCCTTCTCGAATCTCCTATTGGGATGGTCTTCATTAATATTCAAAGGAGAGTGTAGAAGAGTGGAGAAGTAGGATGGAGAATAGGGGATGTTGATGCAATTGTAAACCTCGTGAAGGAGTTTTTTCCTCCTGGCCTTTCCCCAATCAGAAGTTAAAGGCCCAACTAAACCTCCTGGGGGCCCAGAGATGGGGTTAGGGAGACCCAAGTCCACTACTAAATCACATTTTAAAACATTTCTTTGATTGTCCAAAATCACCTGATTAGGATTAATCTCAACCGTACACTTAATAGCTTTGGGACCACAATCCACATCAGCATTATCTTTGGAATAACTACACAGAAGATTATCACCGGTATTGCCCGCCTCTGATCCCTTACTAGACTCAGATTGAGTCTTCCCAATGCTCCTAGGGGACCCACCACCTGCAGCACCTAACCTTTGAATTTCACCAACAAACGATAGATTATCAGAGAAATTGCCGGCTCCGTCTGTCCGATGATCTTTTTGATTGCAATCTGTGGCAGCCTTCTCTTCTATCGAGTAACTATTTTCCTCACTCTCGTCTTCTACAAGAGACTCCCACGCGCCATCAAAATATGAAGGAACTGAAGAGTCAAAATCTTCAGAGTCAATCACTTCATCTTCACCTTCCAACAGAGACACTACTCTTCCGCACGAAAGATCCTCCGAAATGAAAACAGAGAAAAGTTGACCATTCACTTCTACTACGACCTTCGTATTCGAAATCTCCCCCAAGCTCGTTTTAATCAGCAGTCTTGCTACATCAAAACACTCCTTGCTACAAGTGGACTCGTCACTCTTAAAATAAGTACCTAAGTTTGCTGATATCAGGCGAAAATTATTTTCACTCCATGCTACGCAAGGGAGACCGATACACTTAATCCACACAAATCTATCTTTGTCAACAATCTTCAGAGACCAAAGACGGATTTCTTTGAACCACACGTCAAGCCAATCTCTATATTCTTTAACAATATCTTCAATGTCACCTCCTGCAGAGTCTTCCAATAAGCACAAAGATGCTCCCATAGGTGTAGACTTGATATTGAAGATACCTTCCTCGTTAATGTTCCTCTGAATATCAAAGGCGTTACCATCATCCATAACAACTCCCACTCTCACCTTGTTCAGTCTCTCCAACCAAACGTCATCCACTTCTAAGGATACTCTGAGACCACCACCGTCATCCTTCCCAGAATCCTTAGCAGCAGCTTGATCAACCACATTAGCAAAAGACCTACCTCCACGAAGAGAATGCACGAACCTGCTATAGTGATTAGGGTGGTTGCCATCAGCCTTCGATTTCTCCCCATCCTGCACACCCCTCTTGAGCTCCGGACTAAACCTAGGAATATTTGCGAACAACTTCTTGCCTTCCAGAATAATACTATCCAAGTTACAAGCAAGGATTCGAGCGTCGTGAACTTTACGAAACTTAGCGAACCCGAACTGTTTACCCTGTTTATCTCTTCTAGCAGAAATAAACACTACAGAGATAACACCGTAGACCTTAAACACCTCGAAGACATCTCTGGCGTTCATCTTCTCAGGAAACTCAGTAACGAAAAAGGAGGTCGTAGGTTCACCTTGAAAAGCTCCTTTACCAAAGTTTTCCTTCCACACTGAAAAACCACCTCCATAAGCCTTTCTGGGTTTTCTCCCAACCTTAACCCATTCTGTAGCCATAGCATGCAGACGAAACCTGGAAAGAACAAAGAAGACAACAGAAATCTTGGACGAAACCTCAATCCCCACCCAGACGAAGCGAACGATATACCAAGGCCCCTAAACTCGAAAGCTAGGAATTTAAGCCGAAAATACACCAGCACTTCACTGGATCGAGATCAAAGTTCCAAGATGAGAGGCGAACCAAAATAGCAAGATGAAAACGACTAAGAAGAACCGATTCTAGAGAGAGGGCAGACTTTCTCTCTCATTGTGATTTTTTTGAACTTTTTACATAAACATATATTTACACACATTCAATTTTTAGAGTTGTAAAACTTTGTGTTGATGTAGAGTTTTAATATTTTACTTGTTCTATAAATTTTATTGTCTATCTTGAGTGCATTAAATTTAAATGTATTAGAATAGTGTTCTAATTAAAATATAAATATGTATTGAAATATGGCCAAAGAAGTTTGAAATTTAACAATATTCCGAGACATAATGCATATATAATTAAGGAGGAAACAATATGGCTCAATAATCTTAATATGTATACAATGCATCCATGCGCTTAAAATGAAAGGTGATTTACTTTCAAAACTCTAATATTGAAATACAATCTTAAACTAAAACTTGGCTCGTCAATTGATCAAATAAAATCTCTTGAATAAAGAAAAATATATAACTAAATATTGCAGTACTCCAGCAAGTAATAAACCAGATAGGATTCTCATTTACAACTATTACATTGTACCCTCTCCCCGCCGGACGCCGGAACTTCTAATCACTCATCTCAATGTATCAAGTTCATTAAGGTTAGCTCCGCTACCCTCTTCCTCCTTGTTCAATCCTATCGTTTTCTGTAACTTCAAATCAATGTACGAAGGGGATACTGGTTGAACTTCCCCTTATCTTTGGCTTAAATTCCTGGCTTTAGGGCTCAGGGGCCTCGGTAAGGTGTTGCCTGATATTGGGTTCTTCGGAGTCATTGATTGGTTGAAGTCACAGTTTAGATCTGTATTGACTTGGTAGAGGCTAGTTTATTTTGAGGCTAGAAGACGGACATTTTTCTGCATTTTGGTAACTGTAGTGGATTTGAGGCGCCTTGGTTAGCATCGAATATATTTTAACTTTCGATTCAGGTTCTCTGGATGTGTCATATGGGGCTCTATAATGTCACCGGCCATAACAAAGGGACATGGGTGGAAGTAGGGAAGAAGAAGGCTCGGAATCAAATTTTGGGGAAAATGTCGATCTGGAAAAATAACAATGGTAAGGTTACAGATCTAGACTGGAAAGAAGCTTCATCATCTTCTTTACTGAGTTTTCAGATTCATTCGATGAAAGAAAAATGTATGACATCTTTAAGGAATATGGTTTCATTTTGGAAGTTTTTATTCCGGGAAGATTGGATATTAAGGGTAAGAGGTTTGGTTTTGTGAGGTTCAAAAAAGTCGAAGACAAAGATCTTATGGCCATTAATCTTGACAACATTGTCATTAATGGCACTAAGATTTTCGCTAATTTGCCAAGATTTCGTAGAGAACACAAGAACGATGGTGGAATGCCCTATACGAAAAAATGGAACCAGGATAAGGAACATGTAGGAGGTCTGTCTTTTAAACCTTTGGAATGTCGCAGGATTGATAGGAGAGCTTCTTTCGCTCAGATAGCTAAAGGGGCACGTAGTAGCATCGGGGCTAATGCCATTTCGAACTAGGTTCTTATGGGTGACAAACCTTCTTTTTCCCATTTGAGCTTTGAAGTTAACAATGAAGAACTAGAGCGGTTTGAGCAGGCTTTCACTGGTGTTTGGAGATTCCGGGATCAGCTGCTGAGGTTTCGGATGCGTTTCAGATGGAAGGTTTCTTCAACATTAAGATAACACCTATGGGGACTAATCTTTGCCTCTTAGAAGAAGATAACCCGGGTGATATCCAAAAGTTGATTACAGAGGACATCAGTTGGTTCTCTAAGTGGTTCTCGAAAATCCGCCCTTGGTCTCCTAGCGATGTTGACCAAGAGAGACTCACTTGGGTCAAGATCTTTGGTCTCCGTTGCCACGTTTGGGGAGAAAAATTTTTCAAATTTTTAGTTGCTACTACTGGTGCATTTATAAAGATGGATGAAGAGACAAGGAAACATTTGAGGTTTGACGTCGCTAGAATCCTGATTAGGACTAAATTTGCCATGAGTCTTAATGAAGTAGTTAATATTAATGTGAATGATACCGTCTATAGAATTAAGATTATGGAGGATTCCTTTGGGCCATATAATAGGGATCAAGGTATCGCCAAAGTGTCATGCTTTGAAGAAGATAGCTCAGATGTTGTGTATTCCGAATCGGATCAGGAAGTTGAAGGGGAGTTCAGGGATAGTTCAACTAGGGTTTTTAGCACTCAATCTAAATTACCTGAGTCCTTCTCCCCTATTTCGACAGCATGTGAATTAAGGAATTCATTTAACGATCAAACTACAGAAGTAAGCGATGAAGAGATTGAGCTTTCTGGTAAGGTGGATCCAGCTGCCACCAACTGTATCAGCGGTGAGGAAAGAGGTGATACAACCCACTCTGAGAATCAAATTTTATCTCAAGATAGAGACAAGTCAGACTCAAAGGTTGGAGAAAGGGAGGGTGATAGTGCTGATAAAAGTCATAATATAGTCTCTAGCCATGATCATGTGACCTGTTCCCTTATGAAACTAAAAAGAGGGGACAATACTGTGACATCCACGTTTGCTGATGAAAATAGGTTAGCATGTGGAGGCATATCTAAAGTTGTTGATACGTCTTCTTTCCAAAAGGTGCAGAGAGGTGATTGTGATTATGTGGTTGCTGAAGTTAGAGGTGGGTCTTCTATGAGGAAGAAAAAGATACTTATGGAAGATATTTACAAGAGGATAAAAATTCCGTGCAACCCTTCGTATTATGCTACTCTACTGCGGGCTGATTGTTCGACCTCTAAGACTGTTTGGGAGCAACATAGACAGAGTGGTAAAACAGAGGAAAATCAGGCTTGTGCTCCTACCTCTAAGGGATCTGGTTCTATTGACAATTCTATGAGTGATTCTGGTTTCCTCCAGAACAATTCAAGGATTAAGAAGAAATTAGAAACCCTCCCTTCTAGAGTTTGGGAGGCTATTAAAAGTTTAGGAATAGAAGCGGAAGAAGATGACGAAGTTTTCGAAACTATTCTGAGAAATCTGGAAATGGTTGATAGAAAATCGAAGAAAGGGAAGAAGGTGGTAGCTATTGGTTCTATATGAATATAGTAACATACAACATAAGAGGGTGTGGGGGTGTTTTAAAGCGAAAGAAACTTAGAGATACACTAAATAAGGTAGGAGCTGAAATATGTTTTCTACAGGAAACTAAAAGAAAAAAATGTCTGATAAGACGGTGTTCAGCATATGGGGAGACAGATCTTGTCAGTGGTCAGCTACTAGTTCTACTGGCCTTTCAGGAGGTATCGTAACTATATGGAAAGACGGAGTCGTGGATCCTATTTGCAGCTATAGGGGCAAAGGATTTTTGGGTTTGTAAGCATATTGGAGAGGTTTCAAATTTTATTTCTTTAATATTTACTCTACCTGTAACATTTTGGGGAAAAGGGAGCTTTGGTTTAGTTTTATTAATCTTAAAAATAGTTTGGAACCTGGAGAGTGGATCCTTGGTGGCGACTTTAACTCGATAAAGTGTCCTGCTGAACAAATAGGTTATTCTAGTTTTAACAAAAGATATATGGAAGAATTCTCAGAGTTCATTAATATGATCGGGTGTGTGGACTTACCTTTGAGTGGAAATAAGTTCTCATTGTTTAAAGCTAAGGGTAAGATATGTAGCCGTCTCGACAGATTCATTGTCACCCCTGGAGTATTTAATGAATGGAACATGGTGTGTCAAAAGATTGGAGATCGAGACATATCGGATCATAGGCCGGTGTGGATTTTAGCAAAAAATATAAACTGAGGGCCTAAACCGTTCAAGGTTATGTTATGTTGGTTTGAACATACTAGTTTCATGGATTTTGTCAAAAAAGAATGGGATGAATTTAAGGTAACAGGGAAGGCATCTTTCATTTTGGCCAAGAAGATGCAGAACCTTAGAGAGAAACTCCGATGGTGGAATATTAATGTATTCGGCTGGGTTGACACCAAAATCAAGACAGATACATGTATTATCAATGAGGTAGAAGATTTTATAGTCTCAAAAAGAGGTGGCATTTCAGCAGAGGATCTGGAGATTAGAAATTCTGCGGAAGACGATTTATGGAGATCACTGAGAATTAAAGAAAGTATTTTAAAGCAAAAATCTAGGTTAAAATGGAGTGTTGATGGCGACGTTAACACTAAGTTCTTTCATGCAGCATTAATAAATCGTATCAATTTGAATACCATCAATTCTGTAAGTGTTAACGGCAAATCTGTGGAGGATGTTCAAGGGGTCAAAGAGGCTATCAAAGACCACTTTGCTGAGAGGTTTTCCAGAGCCTCTAGACCTTTTCCATATGTGGGAGAAGCAGGTTTCAAGTGCCTTTCTAGGTCGGACAGAGATGAGCTAGAATCTGTAGTGGACATAGAAGAAATCAGAAGAGCTGTATTCGAGTGCGTTGGGGACCGTAGTCCTGGTCCTGACGGATTCAGCTTTGAGTTTCTCAAGAAGTGTTGGAGTATAGTTGGTAATGACTTCACAAATTATATTATGGAATTTTTCAAGGGTGACAAATTACACAAGGTGTTTGCTTCTTCATTTGTGGTGCTTATTCCCAAAACTGAGAACCCTAAGATTTTGGATGATTACAGGCCTATATCACTAGTTAGCTCGGTATATAAAGTAGTGTCGAAGATTCTTTCTTCCAGACTTAAAAAGAAAATTGTAAATATCATATCAAACACTCAGACGACGTTCATAGAAGGAAGAAATTTGTTAGATAGAGTCCTTGTTGTAAATGAAGCCATTGACTATGTTAAACGTTCAAAGAAAGATCTTATACTCCTAAAGGTCGATTTTGCTAAAGCTTACGACTGTGTCGATTGGAAGTACTTACGAGATGACATGAAAATTATGGGGTTCGGTAATTCATGGCTGAGATGGATGGACTTAGGGGTTTTTAATAACTACTCCTCTGTACTGGTTAACGGGTGCCCAACTGTGGATTTTACTGTAACAAGGGGCCTCAAGCAAGGTGATCCCCTTGCTTGTAACACCCTTCTAATCCCCGCATAAAACATACAATAAATCAGAGTAAACAATCATGCTATTCATTTAAGGGTGTCACACATAATCATAAAACATCATAAAACACCTGTCATGCTCATTAACACTTTAGTAATTTCATGCTTTTCAAAACTTCTCTTAGCATATAGCAGCGGATTCCACATAATCATAAAAGACATAAAGAGAGTTTCATACTCATCACATTAATAAACGAAACTTAGGCATAAAAGCCAACTTCAATACAGATCAAGTAAGCATAAAAGTATAAGTAGAGTACATAATGTATCTTTAAAACATAAACCAAACGATCCCAGTGTTACATGATCAGAGCACGACTCGACCCAATATAAATAAAGACACTAAACAGCTGCATCAGCGGCTACCTCGCGCTACGAGCAAGTCTACTCCTCGGTACCTGAGCGATGTCGTATAAAACATCATTCCAACAGAAGGGTGAGAATTCACATCAATATTGAAATTATAAGATAATGATTATTGTAAAACATATAAACACAAATAATAGATAATCTCACACTTCAATATTCATCAACAAGTATCACTCAAGTATCCACACAATTCATATCAAATTCCAATACTCAACAAGTCACAATCACACACATACTTCCATATAACAATCATATATGTCATGCGACTCGATGCAAACTCAATGCAACTCATGCCATGTGGTACCAACACTTGTTATTTTTTTTCGGTTTTTACATTTAAACCGGGTCCGTCCCCTAGACCAATAACAAAACAAAAGCCCGTCCCCTAGGCTTTCAAACCCCATTCGGCGTTAGGTTTGGGACAAGTCAATAATTCCCACGGAATTACCAAACATTGCCTCTTGACACAAATGATGCGTATACAATCAATAACAATATGCAATTAAGACCATTCCCTAATCTTAATATCATGCATATCTTCAATAATTCATCACACTTGAATTACCACACAATTGCACATACAACACATGTTCATAACCATAGCATTCTCACTCCAAATAGTACCATCGCAATTAACAAGTAATACACAAGTATCAACAGAATTCAACCTCAATACACAAAACACACAATACCGATTAAATATTGAATAATTAATTCATTCTAAATAATTAAATTCAATGTCCAATAAATATTCAATATTCAATAACCATATTAACTAAATAGTAAAACATCACTTAATAATGATGAATATTATATAATAAAGATTGTATAATAATTAATTTAATATTATATAATCACTTTTCATAATGAAAACAGAGGGTGCGCTACAGATTATTAAGGGAGTATCACCTTTCTATTTTGAAATCAATTGCTACAGTATCCAAACACACTTACAAAATTAAAACAGGACGCTACAGGGATATAATGATTCATCATTTCCAGTTGGCTTCCAGGTTAATATCAGTGATACAGTAACAATAAGTATGAAATGTATTATGTTTTCATTGGCTACCAAGTGCATGTGATACTATTACTAATTCTATAAGAATCATCACATGTATCGTTTGTTTTCTAAGGCGTATGCGAGATTGCTACTTGCCAAATTGTTTATCTACAATTCACGGTTTGCTACAGTATCATGATGTACCTCTACTTCTCATTATCACACTACATTAACATGGGATACTACTTCTTTTCAATATAGCACTAAAATACTGGTGCTATGAATCATTACATTATCATGTTTCGTTTTGCTATTAAAGTGATACGCGGTACTGTTCATGAATTCTATGAAATTATTAAGTTATATCCTTAACACTAGTATCATTCCATGAAGTGTGACCCACTTCTAATAAAACCATTATTTGGCCATATGAAAGAAAGTCATGGTGATTATAAGTTTGCTCCAGGCGTAACAGTGGTGGGAACAAGAGCACCCAATGTGTCGAAATAAAATTCCTTTAATATCCACTTCCTGCGCTACAGTAGGGAATTAACATATTCATCTCAGAATTTTTCAGTTTTAAAGGATACCCCAAATATTAAATGGGTTTCTAAACTATCACAAAAAATCAATTTCTAAACATCTCAAATTAATAATCTCAGAATTTAAACTTAACCTAATTAAAATTCAGTTTCGTAGAAAATTTTAGGATTTTATTTTAACACTATTTCTACCCAATAATCAACACCCAATAACCCCAATAATGAGAGAAAAACTCACCCTTACCTTGAATTTCTTGATGAATTTGTTCCTTGATCTTTGAGTTCCTCTCCTCTTTCCTTTCTACTCTTCCTTCTCTTTTTCTCTTCTAAGTTCTCTTCTCCAACTTTTCTTACTAACTTTCTCCTCTAAAACCCTAACTATTCATAAACCAAATGGGCCTAACCCAACTCATTACTCTTAATATTAACACCTCACCTTAAGCCCAATAATGTCCAACAATTACAATATCATATAAAATATAATAGATTAAATATTTTACTAAATACTAACAATCTAATTAAAATAAATAATTAGATAAATTCCACAATTCAATTTATTTTCAAATAATAAATTAAATCACATATTTCAATTTAATCACTTAAATCAATTAATTCACACAAATTAAATAAACCAATTCATTTATATAAACTCAATAAATTATATAAATCAATTAATTCTTATAAATTCACTAAATCAAGTAATTCATTTAAATCAAATATTTCAAATAAATTAGATAAATCACATAAATCAATATTTAATAAATTCACTCAATAATTAATATAAATAATTAATTAATGAAAATCGGGGTGTTACATTGCTCCCCTCCAATTCACTATCGTTGCAGAAGGACTTGCAGTCCTGATGAAAAGAGCTATGGAGAATGGTCTATTCTCAGGATTTAAATTCAACTCGGAGGTTTCGTTCTACTTGCTGCAATACGCAGACGATTCAATTTTATTAGGAGATGGTTCGTGGAAAAATATCCTGGCAGTCAAGACTATTCTTAAATGATTTCATTTAGTCTCAGGTCTGGAGATAATTTCAATAAGAGTTCCCTATACGGTGTTGGTGTTGATGATCCGTTATTATCGGCTGCAGGAAACTACCTCTCTTGTAAGATCTCTGACTCTGTCTGTCCATTAAAATTTCTAGGAATATATATTGGAGGAAATCACACTCTAGTTTCCTTTTGGAAACCTTTAATAGACAAGGTTCGATCTAGATTGAACTCTTGGAAAAGTCGTTTCTTATCCATGGGAGGAAGAGTAACCTTGATCAATTTTGTCCTTGCTAATTTACCGATTCATCTCATGTCTTTTTATAAATTGTCTGTTAAAGTAATATGTATCCTTACGTCTATTCAAAAGTCTTTCTTGTGGAATGGTATGGTGTCTAAAAAGTGTGTGGCGTGGGTGTTGATAAGTGCAAATTGTACCTATTTTTGTATATAAGTTTTGTTGCACTTATCATTACTTTGTGTTAAAATTGGTTGAATAAACCCCGCTTTGTTCGTAAATACGTTTACTTTACGTTTTCGGTGTATAGTGCGGTACCGTGTAAATATCATTGAGTTTAATTGATTTTCATTTATTTTTACAGGTGTTCCAGCAATGGTATTTTTCCATATTCATAAAGAGCATTGAATAAGCTTTCCAACGCTTCAAACCTTGTGTCAATCGGAGTTACGGTTCATGAGTTATGATCAAAACAAGTTCTGCCATACTGTCATGTTCGCACTGCGAACCCCCGTGACGAGCACTCGCTGGCGCACTCGCACTGCGAACCCGGGGGCGAATGAATAGTGCCCAGAAGTGTGAAAAAACACTGTTTTTGATGTTGCAAAGGCGGTTTATGTTCGCAGTGTGAACGGGGACTCGCAGTGCGAACCTGGGCAATAACTTTTGCCTATTTTAGTCATTTTTCATCATTTTTTAGGTGATGGTTTTGGGGATTCTTGCTCCAACTCCATCAAACTTCATTTTTTCAGTAGATTAGCTTAGAAAACAACATTGAAGTTTACATGTGGATGATCCGAGGTGGATTTCTCATCGATCGGCTCCGACAATCCGTGAAGTGTTTGGTTCATTTCTTTTCTTCTTTGTATTTTTCTTCTATGTTGGGTTTTGTATATGTATTGACTACGATCTCATGTATATTTGTCGCCCATGGCGTTGTATAAAACTTGCTTTACAAATATTTATTGGTGATTGTCTCTGATTTTTGCTTTATGCGCGGGGTTTGGGGTGCGTTAGAGATAACCGTCGCAAACTTCGATTAGGGATGATTGTCTGTTAGTTTCTAGATTCTAGAGATAGATTTAGGGCTAACAATCTTCAAAAGGCGTCGAAACTTAATGCCTCCGTGCCTTGAGCTAGCGTACGAAAGTATCGGCAATGGTAACACGGTTGTTTTCTCAACTTTGCGTTAGACATAACCTGTGTTGTGAGCGATGTTGGGTGATATTGAGGAGTATTGTAGGTGGAGTATAACTGGTCGGTAAGTTTAAGTTTGTGAGGAGTGATTTATATGCATTGCCGGACGAGTTTTTCTCTCTGAAGAATGAATTTGTTTTATGTTTTAATGTTTACTTTTCTGTTTCTATGTTTAAACCATTTAAACCCTAACTCATAAACGTGAGAGACTGTCGAACGACATTCTTTCCCTCGAACCGATCTCTGTGGACACGACATAAATCCCGGAGGGAATTCTTCTGAAAATAAATATTTTTGCTTGCTTGCCCTATTCTGCACTCAACAAAATGGCGCCGTTGCCGGGGATTGGTTTTGATATTGAATCGCATTGCGATAGTTTCTTTGTTTTTGAGTTTTGTAGATATCGTATATATTGTATATTTTCACTTGTTTATATTGATACTTGTACATTTTGACGTTTGTTCAAGTGGTTGGTTAGGACGCTTGCTTTTGGTTGTGCGGTGAGACATCACCATGGCATGAAGAGAGGAAGTTGCTAGCTAAGCACCGTAAAGGCGTCGAGCTTACGACGTAAAACAAGCATGGTGTATTCTTTTCTTTTGTTGTTGTTTAGTTTAGGTAGTGTGGTGAGTATTCATTAAACAAGTTGTACTCGGATTTTTCGTAAATTCTCAAATCTTCACTTTACAACTTGTTTAATGAATTTTCTACCGGTTTTTTTTAGGTTGTTTATATTAATGGTCATTGTGTTTGTCAATGAGCTTGTTTTGAGTTACTTGAGGATGCTTTTGTGATTTTCCAAGTTGGTTCGTTTCAACTTGCGGATGTATGGTAATGATTTTGTTAAGTTTTGTACACGTCTGAGGTATGTATTTATCGCTTTCTATACTTTAGCATATTCATGATACTTAGGCATTTTACAAACTTCCATGCCATCCATTCTTTTGTATACTTGTTCTATTATGAATCACTTTAGTTCCCAACCTTTTTGTGAGGTGGCTTTCCATTGTTCATATATGCGGAGAACCAACATTCTTGTTCTAACTGGATTTTATTATGTTGAATCTTTTGTTTGTGTTGATTATATGAATGCATGAAAAGGATCAAGGCAATTGTTTCATTTTGAGCACAACTACCTTAGCCAAATAGTCAATTCACCTTGTGAGCGTGTGATCATTTGTAACCCCTTTGAGCTTTTTGATCCATGTTTCTATTTGAACTTAATGCTTGTCTATGGTATTTAGTTCACTTATTTTTGAATGGATTTTGTTTTTTCTTGGACCTCAATTTTGTGTTGTTGTATGGATTTTTTCCTTGCCTTAGAAAGTAGGGAGTATTCACATGATGGTGCGGTTGAATTCAAGTTGGGGAGAGGATGATTGTATACTCATTGGTTGAATTCTATGAGGATTAAAAAAGAAAAGAAAAAAGAGAAAAATATGACAAAGAAAAGAAAAGAAAAAGAAAGAAAAAAAAGAAGAAAACGAAAAATCCTTGAAAAAGGAAACAAAAAGAGTTTCAATAATTGTGCTAAATAAGTATTGTGTGTTGTGTAGCACTTGGGATTTTGGAAGAAGTTGGTTGAAATTTTGTGTGTGAATCTTTGTGAGTTTTCACTCCCTTAGGTTTAGGCAAGATTTTGTTTCAATTACCTTTAGAAATTGCCCCTTGTTTGTTTACCCGACCACGCTACAACCTTGAAAGCCCTTGTGATTCTTGCCTTTGTATTTTCAATGTGAATTTGTGGATGTATGCATAATTTAGTCTTTTGTTTGCATGAGTGTTGTGTGAGTGTAAAGTACCATATTGTGTGTTTTTCATCTACCGATGATTGTTTTTACTAGGTGTGATTCACTTTGGAACTTGTGTTGTTTTAGAATGTTCGGCATGAATTTTTGTATTTTGCATTTGTTTCGTGACTATGTTGTTGTTGTAGTTTAGTGGTAAGTATTTACTTTTTGTGTGTACCATTTTCATTTGAACCATTCATTCGTTTCCGTTTTTCAAAACCTGTTGATTCGTTATTCTTTGGATATTGCTTGTGCATTTTCAAGTTTGTTTGATTCTTGTTTGTGGACAAACAATTATGTAAGTTGGGGAGAGTTTGATAAGTGCAAATTGTACCTATTTTTGTATATAAGTTTTGTTGCACTTATCATTACTTTGGGTTAAAATTGGTTGAATAAACCCCGCTTTGTTCGTAAATACGTTTACTTTATGTTTTCGGTGTATAGTGCGGTACCGTGTAAATATCATTGAGTTTAATTGATTTTCATTTATTTTTACAGGTGTTCCAGCAATGGGATTTTTCCATATTCATAAAGATCATTGAATAAGCTTTCCAACGCTTCAAACCGTGCGTCAATCGGAGTTACGGTTCATGAGTTATGATCAAAACAAGTTCTGCCATATTGTCATGTTCGCACTGCGAACCCCCGTGGCGAGCACTCGCTGGCGCACTCGCACTGCGAACCCGGGAGCAAATGAATAGTGCCCAGAAGTGTGAAAAACACTATTTTTGACGTTGCAAAGGTGGTTTATGTTCGCAGTGTGAACGGGGACTCGCAGTGCGAACCTGGGCAGTAACTTTTGCCTATTTTAGTCATTTTTCATCATTTTTTAGGTGATGGTTTTGGGGATTCTTGCTCCAACTCCATCAAACTTCATTTTTTCAGTAGATTAGCTTAGAAAACAACATGGAAGTTTACATGTGGATGATCCGAGGTGGATTTCTCATCGATCGGCTCTGGCAATCCGTGAAGTGTTTGGTTCATTTCTTTTCTTTTTTGTGTTTTTCTTCTATGTTGGGTTTTGTATATGTATTGACTACGATCTCATGTATATTTGTCGCCCATGGCGTTGTATAAAACTTGCTTTACAAATCTTTATTGGTAATTGTCTCTGATTTTTGCTTTATGCGCGGGGTTTGGGGTGCGTTAGAGATAACCGTCGTAAACTTCGATTAGGGATGATTGTCTGTTAGTTTCTAGATTCTAGAGATAGATTTAGGGCTAACAATCTTCAAAAGGCGTCGAAACTTAATGCCTCCATGCCTTGAGCTAGCGTACGAAAGTATCGGCAATGGTAACACTGTTGTTTTCTCAACTTTGCGTTAGACATAACCTGTGTTGTGAGCGATGCTGGGTGATATTGAGGAGTATTGTAGGTGGAGTATAACTGGTCGGTAAGTTTAAGTTTGTGAGGAGTGATTTATATGCATTGTCGGACGAGTTTTTCTCTCTGAAGAATGAATTTGTTTTATGTTTTAATGTTTACTTTTCTGTTTCTATGTTTAAACCATTTAAACCCTAACTCATAAACGCGAGAGACTGTCGAACGACATTCTTTCCCTCGAACCGATCTCTGTGGACACGACATAAATCCCGGAGGGAATTCTTCCAAAAATAAATATTTTTGCTTGCCCTATTCTGCACTCAACAGGTGTCTTAGACTACGGTATGTAACAAGAAAGAAGACGGTGGTTTAGGGGTGAAAGACTTGAAATTGTTCAATTGTGCGTTATTGTTCAAGTGGACATGGAAAATCTTGGAACAGAAGAACACTTTGTGGAAGGAATTAATAGAGGCTAGGTACCATAATCACCAATTCGACCTTCATATCGGTGATTGTTCGAAACTGCCTGTTACTCCCTCTAAATGGTGGAGAGACTTAGTGCAGCTATCCTGTTTTTGTGGGAGGAATTTGGTTGCTGAGCTTATCTCTTACAACATCGGCAGTGGAGACTACGTTCCATTTTGGGTTTCTCGTTGGGCTGGCGACAGAGTTTTGTCTTTGTCATTTCCAGATTTATGGTTATCTGCTTAAAATAAGAGCAGCTCAGTGGCAGAGAATGGTTTGTGGGTTGGTGGCAAATGGTGTTGGGATATCAAAATATCCCATTCTAACTTGTCTGTAGAAGTTATGTTGTAGCGGACTGATCTGAATTCACTGCTGGAAGAATTCGAACCCGTAGCAGGATCTGGAAATTCTGTCATCTGGCTCCTTACAGATAATAATTGTTTTTCTGTTTCTTCTCTGTACGAATTTTTGCAGGATAACAACACTACTTCAGTTAGGAGTTTTGGGGAGGATGCGAGAGCTGCTTTCAAACTGATTTGGACAACACAGATCCCGTTCAACGTGAAAGTGTTCGGTTGGCGGTTGCTACATAAGAGAATTCCAACTCGAGACAATCTTGCCCGTAGAGGAATAATCACCAAGAGACACGAAAGGTCTTGTCCTTTCTGTTTCTTAGTGGAGGAAAGTGTGGAGCATGTCCTATTTTTATGCCATAAGTCCAATCTGATATGGAAATTCGCGTGTAACTGGTTGGGCATTCCAGAGATTATAGTGGCCGATATGCTGAATCACTTAACTTGCTGGGTAACGGGGCGTGCTCGAAATAATTTCTTAATCTGTAACGTTGTTGGGCTATGGCTTCTAATTTGTTGGATTAATTGGTCATCTAGAAACAACATTATATTTAGAGATGAGTTTTGGGATTTTGACACGATTTCGAATCGTATAGTAATTTACTCTTGGTGGTGGATAGGAAAGAATCACAATAGTTCTCACAATTGTAACTATTACACTTGGGTAAAGTCCCCTAGTGATATTTGTAGGCCTTTATTTTTAGAGAGACGTTTGATGTATATGGGTTGGGATACCCCTATTGTATCCCTGATTAATATATTTTAGCTTATAAAAAAAAATATTGCAGTACTATAACACTTAAATTTGTTTAGTGTGTCTGATAAAAGACAAGAATACGATAATCATATCATTTTTTGTATTAGTTGAATGTTTGAAAACATAAAATGATATTTGATATATATTTTATAATGTCATATAGTGTGAATTCCTATTTTGTAAATTGGAATTGGAATAAAATCAATAGAATATGATAAGAAAATAAATTATTTATTTATCTATATAAAATATATAATTTAAAATATTAAAAAAACAAAAATTAATTATGATATAAGTAAAAAATAAATAAAAAATAAAAAATAAACTTAATGATAAATAACTAGTTTATTAAAATTAAAATATTTAAAAATAAATCTATAATTAAAATGTATAAAAAATATAATTTTTTTTAAATTACTTATAATATTCTTGCAATGGTTTTTTTGTCATTTAGATATAATATATACTATTCATGTATGCGACGTATCTAACAAATATATATACAACGAAATTACTTATTTACTTATTATTATTTTTTTAAATTGAAATTGATTGTTTAGTAGTAGCAATAAATATTTATATTTAAATTGTAATTTTCATTCCCCTATTTTGCCTGATTGACAAAATAAGTCTTATTGTTTAAATTAAAACAATTTTAATCTTCCTCTCATTTTTTTAAATTATAAATATGTAATTTCCCTCAATTTCCTTAATTGTAATTGGTAGTGATCAATAGGGATGTAATATCTCACTAGTCTAATAATGCTTGATGAATGATGTTAAACTAGTCTTTTATGCTTTGAATTTTACTATGAATTGTCGCTTGCATTGAATACATAATAATTGGATCAACCTACAAAGATGAGTGAGGTAAACCTAGGTGGATAACTAGGTGAATGAATTAGAAATATGACTTAGGTAATGGTAAATAATTTGGATTGCGATAATCGAATGTAAGAGGTGCCTCGGTGTGCACCAGTGAACGAGTAGTCACTAAAGGTGAATCATCCCTATCAACGAGAATGCCTAAGGTATGGATGGAGAACGATATCATATTAGTGATTCAACTAGCTTGTGTGAAAACACATTGTAATATTGTGATTGTGATAAAATCATATGGTACTTGTGATATCAACCCATGGAGATTATGTTATGATTACATGGTGTTTGATGATATTAATCATGTGGTGATTAATGAACCAATTGTGTATTTTAAAATAATCCAGATACCTGTGTATCTCAAGTTTGAAACTCATGTAGGGTAGAAATTGAGGAGACAGATGATTATTTGATGGGTATTGTGACCCGTGTCAATAATTACATGGATTCGGATGGTCGAAAATAGAGGTATTCCATGCTATGGGAAAGTTTGATAATCGTGCCTGATGCTCCGCATGTGCACGGAAATATCGAAGTAATATAATAGATTGTCGAACCCACAGAGACCAATGTCAACCTACTGTAATCTATCGTTGCTTTGTAAAGCTAAGGCTATGATTAAAAAGGTACGAACGGAAATATAAACTCTAATTACTAAAGGTTTGAAGATAATACTAAAACGAGCCTGAAATATGATTTCTGCACACCTAAGGGACTTGTAGAATACGGGTACTGACTATGACTATATGTCTATTGTAACACCCATATATAAAACTCATACATCAAAGCATAAATATTATATATAGATCCAAGTGTTTGGTACTGAAACACATAAGCTCCTAGTTAACACATTGTATACAAATAAATGCCCTAAAGTACAAAGTACAAAAACCTAAGGCATATTATACACAAGATGTTCAAATGATAAAAACTAAGAACTAGATCAACAATGATCCCAAAATACACTTCGCTACGGAAGCTAGCCATCAACAAGCCAGGAAAAGATCACACGACCTTATCCTTACCCTTCACGGAACCTGAAGCACCTGAAATACATCAACAACGTGGGGTGAGATACATCAAATCACAGTGAGTTCCCTATCTTATGGATTATCTCGGATTAACAAGGTTCTAACAATCCTAACTCAAGTCCGGGGAAAAGGGGGAAAGGACTCTTGAGTTCACATTTCAATTCTCACACTATATGGAAACATGCCATGAGTTCATCAACTCACAAGTATCACTAATCGATAACCATACCAAGGTACCTCCTGTTCCCGTCCGCTTCTACGTCTAGAAGGCGACCCGAGTCATAGATCCTTGTAATCTACTTGACATACGAATGGATTCGTGTTCTACGGGCCATTAACCGTTATGAACCGTCACTTCACATGAGCCATTAACCGTCACAAGCATACGCTCCATGGGCGCCATTCGTACAATACAGGGAATCAACCCTGCCAAGTAGTTGTGCATCCATTTCAGAGGAGTCCAAGAGTCATGAAACTACACACAAGCTAAACCGGTTACGATTACATGATCACATACAACAATACGATTGTATTCGACAATCACAAGGCTATAATGCCTTAAGGCCTCTCATGCCTTTCAAACCACAAAGGTTAACCAACATGTTCCATACTAGTGTCTCCAAACCTTCTAAATTCTCCTATAGTTCATAAGGGGGTTTTCCTCACTCTTTCTATTTCTTTTTCCATATTAACATGCATATTCAATTACAATCATGCTAAACAATAATAGGATATGCAAGACATCTCACAATTGCATAATAGAATAATTTATAACAATTAAAACATAATTAAAACACTTTTGAAACTTTATCGATTATTTAATCGGTCGGTAAAATCGACATATTTCATCTCCATTATATAGAATATTTTCTCGGCTTTACATCGATATAAAGAACGTTCGATTCCGATAAACGAATCAAAAGTTTTGAATTTTTTCGTTTTGGAGGAAAACTTCAAGTCCCAGGTCGCGCTAAGCGCACCCCTTGCCCGCTGAGCGCGCAAGCTTCTTCCTGGAGGGGTTGCAGGAATTCAACACTGCGCTGAGCGCGCTCTGCGAAAAATGCAGAAAATACCAAAGCAACAACAGAATTTTCCTAGACCCCAAACCTCCTCCAAAGCACCAACAACCACCAACAGAGGTTCAACAACATAGTTTGAGTATGGTTTGCACAACAATAACTTCAAAACACATATTTCATCAAGAACACAAAAGTTCTATAAACCTAGCCTTTTCCAAAATCATCAAATTCAAACAAAACATCAAAACAATCAACAACACATGTTTCTATAATCATATTGATCATTCATTTCGATTTCTAACGAATTCTAACAGTTAAAACATCGATTTCCATAATTTCGACCTAAACCAAACAATTCCAAAACTTCTAAAAATTGGTACTAACTAGAACCCACCTTGGATAGATGATGAAAATGAGGAAGATGAGATGATTTGATGAAGTTTGGATCGATGGATGATGATTGTTCTTGGATTTTCTTCCAAAACCCTTTTTCTCCTTCTTTTCTCCTTCTTTTCCTTTTCTTTCCCTCTTTCTTCTTTCTCTCTCTTTCTTACTATCTTTTTTTTTTGTTTGGAAAATGGGAGGAAAAGGAATAAGTAGTAAACTAGTATTAGTAAATAATACTACTAAATGTCCAAAAGTCTCTTAAGTCCAAATTAGTAAAATACCTCAGAGTCAGATAATATTAATTGAATTTATTCTAAGTTCCACAGTTACTCTAATTATTTTGTCAACTAATTTCTCAGAGTACACTGGGCTCAGTCGATCACAATATAATATTATCTGGAGTAATAAAATACGGGGTATTACATCCTCCCCCCCTTAATAAAATAAAAAAAATACAGCATTAGAACTACCTATAATGACAGTTATTTTAAGAAAACCGTTGTTGTATGTATTTTAATAAAAAAAAAAATTGCAGCATTAGAACAAGAACAACAGCAAGAACATCAAGAAAAACAATAAGAACAAGAACAACAGTAAGAACATCAAGAACAACAATAAGAACAACAACAACAACAACAACAACAATAAGAATAACAACAAGAACAAGAAAAAGAATCAGAACAAGAAGAAGAAGAAGAAGAAGAAGAACAACAACAACAACAACAACAATAATAACAATAATAACAACAAGAACAACAATAATAAAAAAGAACAACAAAAACAACAATAATTAAAAAAGAACACCAATAACTAACATTGCTAACTCGAGTTCTGAAATTTGGTTAAATGGAGAAATAGAGTATCGTAACTGAAAGATGTTTGGAGGTAGAAGATGTAGTTCATCTGAGTTTTAGGTTTCACGCAGATCACTAATAGTAGTGTCTTGGCTGTTGATAATCACTAAATGGACGACCAAGATTTGTTTAAGGATAGTGAATAAACTCAATATGTGCACCACCTATAATGTTGGTAATGAGAATTGAAAAAATAAGTAAAAAACCAAAAATGCTGGTGCTGGGACTTGAACCCATGACAAGACGCTACCTATAATGACTGTTGGTTTAAATTACCCGTGGTGAAAGGTCTGTCATCATTTTGAAAAAATAAGTAAAAAAAGCTACCTATTACAACGGTTGGTTTAAATACCCGTTGTGAAAGGTCTGTCAGCATTTTGAAAAAATAGGAAAAAATGATTAAAATAAATTCAGAAAAATCTAAAAACACGAAATTCAATCTAATTAGGTAAAATAAGAATTTTGAGAATTTTTTTAAGAATTTTTTGAGACTATGAAAACAGTAAAAAATTCATTAAAAATAGAAAAAAGATGAATTTGGGGTTTTGAGGGTGAAGTCCTATAACTCTTTTAGAGTAAGGGAATAATGACCGCACACTTTTTCTGCTTCAGATGCACGAAACAGATCTCAAAACGGAGACGATTTTCACTAAAAACGATTTTTTGAAGTGCAAGACCTAAAACTAAATTATTGGCTATAATGACGGTTGAAAACATTCCAGTGGTGAAAGGATGCGGGCATTTTGAAATAATATGTAAAAAACCATAAATGTTGGTGCTGTGAATTGAACTCATGACCATGTGCTACCTATAATTACGATTTTTTAAATACCCGTTGTGAAAGACCTCACATTTTACCACGGTTTGAATATTAACCGTCATTAAAAGTCTTTTAACGAGATTAAAAAAAACACACATCTATTACAACGGTGTATAGGCAATCCGTTGTCAGCCTGGCGTTGTTGTTTGCCCGTTCTGTAGTAGTGGATAGGCTTGAATAAGTTCTATTTAGATAAACTAATTATATAACATTACGCGCAATTTTTTATGTCTTTAATGTTGTAAAGGGGCTAATGCTTGGGTAGGATATATTTAGATAGTATGTTATTTTACAAAATGAGTTGGAATATCTCGTAACTAGGCCTAAACTAAGGAACTAGTCTAGGGATACTTGATTTACTGAGTTCTTTAAAGCACCGTGGAATATTCAGCTTTTAGATTTTTCATTATATTTTTTTCTAGTCGACTATCAATTCCTTAATAATATATATTTACATTCAAAATAAATGTATATAAATAATATATGTAAAATTTATCGTTGAGTTTTAAGATTAAGAATAGAAGAGCTACATAGTCTAAATAAATAAAAGGAAACAATTATTAAATTATACTAAAAATTAGTATTTTCAATTATTTGGCATAAAGTTCTAATATTTATAAATATGCTAATGTTGTATTTTTACCATTATTGGTCCAAACCCACTTAATATAAACATGACTTAGTACATTGTATAAAAATGTCTTTAACATTAAAATCAATTAAATTAATATCAACTTCCATTTTTTTCTTATTTGACTCTTTAATTTTATAAATAGAAGTCAAAGAAAGAATATGTGTATTTCTTACTAAGTAGAAAAGAGTAATAAATTTGTGTTTATCCATTTTCATCATTTCACATTCAAACACACCTCCCCTCCCCCAATCTTCTATGTATATGTTCTTTATCAATGCTTGAAATGATACAATTTTCTTTTCTTTTCTTCTGCTTGTTTTGTTGATATTTTTTCTTGCCAAGTGACCCTTAAACTGGTAAGTGTTTCATCTTGTGATTTCTCTTTTTTATTTTAAGTTTAAAATTTTATTTGTTTCAATTAATATACGATTTTTGTGTGTGTCAAAAGTAATTTTTTTTGTATATTTATGTGTTCATGCCAAACATAGTAAGTAGCATTAGAGAGGAATTTCTGTCTTTGATTCCAAGTTAGGTCCTCGGGTATAAAACCGGTGGCTTTGTGGTTAGCGAAATCTGCAAACCACGGCCTAACTTGTACTCTAAAAAGCTTTTCATCCGGAAATTCTTCACGGACCTCATTCTCACGGTGAGTTACCTCTACATTGACCAACCTAGACAAATGATCCGCTACCAAGTTTTTCGATCCTTTCTTGTCACGGATTTCCAAATCAAACTCTTGTAACAAAAGGATCCACCGGATGAGCCTTTGCTTCGAATCTGAATTGTTAAGCAGATATTTAATTGCCGAGTGGTCAGTGTAGACAACCACCTTAGAACCAATCAGATAAGACCAAAATTTCTTAAGTGCGTAAACAATAGCGAGTAATTCTTTTTCAGTGGTGGCATAGTTAACTTGTGCCTCATTAAGAACTTTACTCGCATAATGAATAACATGAAAAATTTTGGCCTTTCTTTGCCCAAGCACCGCGCCAATAGGATAATCGCTAGCATCGCACATTAATTCAAAATTCAAAGTCCAATTTGGGGCAACGATTATGGGTGCGGTGATGAGTTTCTCTTTCAAAATTTTAAAGGCATTTAAACAATCATCATCAAAGGAGAAGGACTTATCTTTGTTAAGTAGATTGCTCAATGGCCTTGCAACTTTGGAGAAGTCTTTGATAAACCGCCGATAAAAACCAGCATGGCCAAGAAAATTTTGGATGCCTTTGACATTTGTTGGAGGAGGCAACTTTTCAATCACTTCAAATTTTGCTTGATCAACCTCAAGACCTTTAGAGGAGACTTTGTGGCCAAGAACAATCCCCTCCGTTACCATAAAATTGCACTTTTCCCAGTTCAATACCAAATTTGTCTCAACACACCGTTCAAGAACGACCTCCAAATATCTCAAACAAAGATCAAAAGACGCTCCAAAAACGGAGAAATCGTCCATGAATACCTCCACCATTTTTTTCAATAAGATCGGAGAAAACTGCTTGAACACAACGTTGAAACGTTCTCGGTGCATTGTATAAACCAAACGACATCTTTCGGTAGGCAAAAATCCCAAAAGGACAAGTGAATGCCGTCTTCTCATGGTTATCCAGGTCAACTGAAATTTGGTTATAACCGGAGTAACCATCCAAAAAGCAATAGAATTATTGGCCCGACAATCTTTCTAACATTTGGTCTTTTATTGGCCCAACTAATTTTTTTCATTTCGGATCACGGTCATTCCTCCCTTCTTAGGCACAACTTGGACCAGACTTACCCAAGAACTATCAGAGATTGGGTAAATCATACCGGCATCCAAGAGCTTGCAACCTCTTTCCTCACTACTTCTTTCATCGGTGGATTCAAACGGCGTTGCGGTTGAGCCACCGGTTTGAAATCCTGTTCCATGAATATGTGATGCATATAATAAGAGGGATTTATTCCTTTTAGATCGGAAAGATTCCATCCCATTGCTTCTTGATTTTTCTTCAAAACTTGAATTAACCGGTTTTCCTCATTGTCAGATAAAATGGTGCTAATGATAACTGGTTTGTTACAACCGTCATCAAGGAAAACATATTTCAAATTTGAAGGAAACACCTTTAATTCAAGTTGAGATTTCGCATCACTCACCTCTTTTTTTAGTACTTCCTCTTCATATTCCCAAGGTTGCAACTCCTCTAAAGACTCAAGTTCCTTTAAACACTCTTCAAGTGCTCTCTCTTCTTCATCGGAGAATACTTCAAAGGAATCATCAAGAGCTCTTTGCAAAAGGGACACTACATGAACTTGCTTTGTGACATCCATAATCGCTTCTTCTGTTTCGTCTATTCAAAAGCAGTCACCTTTGTCCTTCTTGTGTTTCATAGCTTCAAAAAGATTGAAACAAACCTCCTCATCTTGGACTCTAACCTTCATAAGACCGCCGTCCATATCAATTTCCATTCAAGCAGTTTTCATAAACGGTCTTCCAAGAATCAATGGAGCGTCTTCATCTTCCTCCATTTCAATTACCATGAAGTCAATAGGAAATAAGAATTTGTCCACTTTAACCAATACATCTTCCGCTACACCGTGAGGACGGGTAGTGGATTTATCGGCAAGTTGCAATGTCATTTGAGTGGATCTCAACTCCATATGTCCCAATCGTTTCACAATAGACAAAGGTATCAAATTGATACTAGAGCCCAAATCAATCAACCCGTTGCCCACATAGATATTTCCAATTGTAACCGGCAAGGTGACTCGTCCCGGATCATATTCTTTCCTCGGTAGAGTACGTTGAATGATTGCGCTACAACTAGCATCCACCATGATAGTCTCTTGTTCTGTATACCTCTTCTTTTTTGTGAGAATATCCTTCATAAATTTTGCATATTTCGGCATTTGCTCCAAAGTCTCGAAAAATGGAATGTTTATTTGCAATTGTTTGAAAATATCCCTAAACCGAGCATAGTGCCTCACATTATCTTTCTTTGAAGGAGCATGAGGATATGGTAAATGTTAGATCCGAATATTATTCAATGGTTCCTTCCTCTTTTTTCTTCTCTCTTTCTTTTTTCATCCTCCTCACTTTTTTTCTTCTCATTTTCAACTAAATCTCCCTCACCATTTTTTTCTACTTCAACCTCATCACTATCTTTTTCTTTCTCAACTCCCTCCTCCTCATTATTTTCAACAACAACATCATCGATTTTTTTCTCCTCAACAACCTCTTCAATTCGAACATGCACATCTTTCTCTTTTTTCCTCCTTCTTCCAACACTTTCCCACTTCTAGTAACAATAGCTTTACAATTCTTTTTTGGATTTGGTAGAGTGTTAGCGGAAAAAGAAGGTCCAGTTTGTTGTTCGGCCACTTGCTTTGCAAGTTACCCAACTTGGTTCTCTAGATTCTTGATTGATGCTTCATTTGACTTTTGGTTTGCCATGAACATTTGAATAAATTGGTTAAGAGTTTCTTCAAGTTTGGAACTCCCACCTTGAGGTTGATAAGGATTTTGTCGATTTTGTTGATATCCTTGATTCTGATAATTCGGTCTTGGTTGTTAATTTTGATATCCTTGGTGATACGGTTGTTGTTGCCTTTGGTAACCTTGTTGTTGAGTCGGATTGTTCATGTAATTCACTTCTTCTTCTTTCGGAGGGCAAGGAGGACAATGTCCGGTTGGGTGATCACTGTTACAAAGCTCACATACCAAGACTTGCACATTTTTTCTTGAGGAGTCATGAATCTCTTTGAGTTGTTGAGGAAGTTTGGACATTTGTTTTGTCAACAACTCAACTTGTTGGGATAATAACTTGTTTTGAGCAAGTATAGCATCATTGGTTCCCAACTCCAAAACTCCCGGAGTCCTCTGAGAAGGGCCACGGTTATGGCTTCCCAGATGGTCATTTAAAGCCATCTTGTCAATTATGGAAATGGCTTCTTCGGCACTCTTGCTCATCAAAGATCCACCCGCGGTGGCATCCAAAAACGTTTTGTGCACTAATTGAAGACCATTCTGAAATATATGAATTCGAGAAAGCTCATCGAAACCACACCCTTTACATTTCCTCAACATAGATTTGAATCTCTCCCAAGCCTCGTTGAGAGATTCATTAGCACCTTGCGTAAAAACTACAATTGCGGTCTTTGCCTCAATGAAACGATTATGTGGAAAAAATCGTTCCAAAATTTTTTCCTCAGGTACATTCCAATCCATCATGATTGCTGTAGATTGATCAAGATACCATTCCTTGGCCTTCCCAATGAGGAAATGCGAGAATAGTCTCTTGAACAGTGATTCCTCTTCAGCTTCGGGCGCACCAGTTGCTCCCGCAATCTCATAGAACTTTGTCAGATGTGTATAAGGATCCTCATGATTCATACCAGTAAAATGACTCAGATATAGAAGCGATAAAATACCAGTCTTCATTTTTGAATGTCGACCGTTATGAGAATTGCGTGAATATTGCGCAGTGTGTCTCGGACTGTTTGTATAAGGTCTGGTAGCAGGTGGTGGTGGTGGTGGTGGATCCATAGTTGGAGGTAACTGTGGAATTTACGTCGAAGTCGAACTCTCCTCTCGCTCTCACCTTTCTTTGCCAAGTTGCCTCATTCTCCTTGTTCTGCTATTGATTTTACGAGCGGTTCTTTCAATCTCGGGATCGAACAGAAGTTGGTCCGCAAGTAACTTCCCTCGCATAAAACGAAGTCTGCACACTAAACCAAACAAATCAACAAGCTCAAGTAAAAGTTAACAAGCTTAAAACAAAATAACTATTGCAATGCTCGCAATACAACAACAATCCCCGACAACGGTGCCAATTTGTTGAAACAGTACTAGGGGGTGTTTTATCGTATCCACAGAGATTGTGTATATTGCCGCCATTCGATAGTTAAAAGGTTTCAAACTTTAATCGTAACAAAAGTTTTGGTAATTGTCATTCGCCTCGTTTGCATTCGAATTTTAGAAATCAACGGTTAAAAGATTTGTTTTAGGGTTTTGATAAAACATGTCAAGATTAGGTTTCGGTAATCAGTTTCATACGTATTTTTTTCGATTACGAGTGTAAACTTGTTAACAAAAGTTATAACCACATATCCTCTCAACAAGTTTCTCTCGAACACTTGTTGTGGGATTTACCATTTTGATCCTTTGTTGATCTCTCACAAAAACTATCAAAATGATAACATTCAAGAACAATATTTATGAACATCAACATTCAAAACTATCTCTAGCCTCATGAATATTGATGGAATGAAACTGAGATCAAGTTTTATAACATTTCTCTCGAACATGAATTAAAACAAAATAGACAATGTAAACAAAGATTTTCTTCTATAAATATCATCAACATGGTTCACAAGCTTACAATCAAGAAGAATACATACAAAATAATGCATCACCTACCACTAATCTTGACATAAAAGAGCTTTAGCTAGCCATAGACATGGTAGCTTGCTTGACAAGTAAGTTGCAAAGCTTTTGGAGCATCAATCTTCAAAGATTCAAGGATTGAAGCATAAAAGATTTGAAACTATGAAAATGAGTAACTATGGAGTTTTTTCTCTTCAAACAAGATTCTAGGTTACAAAAGTGTGAGATGAAGAGTGATGATGATCAAAATATCTACAAAATGAGACTATAAAAAAGTTCAGCCCAGACAAGAGCGTCGGGCGGTGCTTTTCACGGCCAGGCGGTGGCCAAAAGTGAGGCCACGAGACAGCTTCAGTGTCACACGGACCTCTCAAAATATCTGAGAGCGCCGGGCGATGGGATCAGAGCGCCGGGCGATGCTTTCAAGGTCGGGCGGTCTTCAAGAGGCGCAGCCAGGAACAATTCTAGAAGTTTGAATGAGATTAGGGAAGCAGCTTCCCTGCAGTGCCGGGCGATGAGACCCTCCTGCGCCCTAGCAGGGCCGGGCGGTGCAGGGGCCCAAAATGCGACACGCGCCTTTTCCAAATTTCTCGCTTTCGAGCGAATCGAGCATCGATCTTTTCACCAAAATTGCTGCAAAAATTCACAAACATATCAAAATACTTAAATTTCACAAAAATGCAAGAATCGCTTAATTAATAAGTTGTTTCCCTATTAAAGCAATTAAAAGAGCTTAACGGCATCAAAATCAATTATGAAAATAAGCACTTCATGACACCTAACAGATATATATATATATATATATATATATATATATATATATATATATATATATATATATATATATATATATAATAAATAAATTAAAATGTAAACTTTTATTCTTAAAGTTAAATGTCTCCTCCTACTTCATTTTTAATAGGCGTAATTTCCTTACAAAATTAATAAAAGAATGACATCGAACAAGTGGCATAAACTAAAATTCTCAAAAGCTTTAAGTGGAACATCATCCCACTAAGTATTGGATTTAATTTCTAAACTTATAGCAGTTAATGCCTTTTCTATAAATGTGAGTCACAATAAAAGACACATGCATGCTTTGAATTTAATGTAGACAAAGTTAATAGAATCAAATTTGAACCTGTTTTAACAGAAGTTTATATCATCTTTTTTTGAAACCAATTTCTATTGCATTCATAGTACCTGCATGTTTAACAGGAAGGGCAAGGGATTGTCCAGAGTCACAACAAAACATCCAAAGGAGACTGTAATAGAAGAAAAAGTTCTAAGCTTTGTAGAGAAGAGCAGTCAACATTGCATTCTATTCAAGTAGAAGAATGAAGACTAAATAGAAGAAAAAATGTGATCATTGATGGTTTGTTTCTACTTGATAACTCTGATTGGTTTTAAGATTGCAATAGATTTCATCATAGATATAGGGCCTATTTGTTTTAGTTTTAAAAAAATAGATTTTTTTATATCGTTTTTTCTAAATTCAAACACTAATTTGATCATACTATAAAATAAATATAATTATTGAAGTTCAAAACATAGTAGCAATTGTAATTTTTACAAGAAGTTTTATTTTAAAAACGTTCTTTATGAAAATCTATTTAAAATAACTTTAAAATTAAATTTTTTTTTTTTAATTTTTATATTCACATATTGATTCAATAAAATAATGAAATATCTAAAATAACATTTTAAAAATAATTATTCAAACAAAATTTTCATTTGAAGCATTTATAAAAAATTTCTTTATACAAATATGTTACACTATAAAAATTATTTAAAAAAAAATCAAAACAAATAGCGTCTTTTTTTAACATCGACTAATGAACTGATTCCCAATCCTCATTAATCATATGTTCTGCAAGTTCATGCCACTTTTCACCGGCCTCCATTTATTGATGTCACGAGTCCATATGAAGTTCCTTAGCCATCTCTCTATGTTTTTTATTAGTCTTACAAACATGGATACCATGAATAGTTGGTTACAATTTATAGAGACTCACTTAGCTGAATGAATAATAACATCAATCCAATGATTGAAAGTACTATTTAATCCGAAAAAAATATATATATCAATTTTGAGAGCAATGGTCCCACCAAAGGATTTCTTGTGTAGAAGATTAACGGCCTATATATATTTTTGACCCATGAATAAACCCATTTGATCCCATGAGTTGATGGAAGCTATAACTTGAGCATTATCAACAAACACTTTGGATATTATCTTGGGTTTTAATTCATATTAGAAAGTATCAAGTTATTCGTGATAATATTGGTAATAAGGTCAGACTCAAAAATTAAATCACATCAATATTTAAGGGAAGATATGATCTTTGTGCAATAATTGATTTGGGATATTTAATGAAAATAATATGTGTTTATGTCTCCTTCAGAATTTCATTTGACTTTTGTTTTTAAATACCAGTAAATTTCTTCCAAGTTGAGGGCTTTATATGGACAAACATGAGAAGTGTTTTCCTATTTCATAAATGTATCATTATATCCAAATGCGTTCATCAGATTTGGAATGGGAACTATATATTTTGTCGAGCTTCTATATTTTGTAGGTTTCCGTTATCAAAAAAACAAAATTTATGCCATGGGCAGCCCCTTCAAGGAAACGGATACCTAGAAGGGTAAATTCGAGGTGGCTGAGCACGAAAGATCCCAAACCCATAAGAAAGTGTTGGCTCTTATGTTGAAGACTCTTCTAGAGGAAGCCAAAGTTTATGGGTCCATTTCTTCCAATGCTATCAGAAATATAGATCTTCAATCTTCTTTAGAGGCAAAAAATAAGTCTCGCAAGGAGGCTTCCACTACTGTTGTAGTCATGACATGTCACAATAAAAAGCTATAAAGGCTCTTTAGTAGCAGAAAGAGTCTCGGGAAAAAGGTGCGAGAGGTCCACAGGGGATATATAATTGACATGAGGAAGAAGGTCAACAAACACTTAACCAAACCCTCAAAAGGGTGCATTGTGCTTTCAACCAATTGGACGACAAATTAGAGGCGCTTCATCTAGGTGTTCTGGCTCTCCGCTCGCAACTTTACCCAAAGAAGGTGGTCTGGGATGGAACATTGGTTGATATGCTGGTGCTTAGTCTCAAGCTGGTGTTGCTTGATTTTATATATTTGTATAACTTATATTCCACATTATGCCTAGTTGTTTCTCTAATATGTACGAATAACACTATTTATTTATTTACCGTTCCTTGTTTGATTTCTTAATGCTCGTCATAATTTGTTTTGCACTTTTTCTTGTGGGATTATTTTTGGCCCTATTTCTTAGCTTTGAATAAGCTTGTGAATTATAGTATAACCTTGCTTTGATTTATTCGAACCTTTAAATAGGAACACATGTCATTTTTACTATTTTGTATGGGTCTTTTCTTTAGGAAGTAACCAGTATGACCTTTGGAACTCGTTGTCATCCGTCACATTTGGCGGGAGCTAGTTTAACCATAAACCTTTATTGTTACCCTTCTGGATTGGCGGGAGTTGGTGTAACTATTAAGATTCTTTGTTACCCGTTCCAATCGAATGAAGTTTTTGTAACTTTTAAGCTTGTTGTTACACGTACAAGTGGAGTGGGGCTGGAGTAAGTCTTCAATGTCACCAGGAAGCGTACCTAGTCAAGGGTAGGGTTCCCGTTCCATCCCCCATATTTTTATCCTGGTTCGAGGGGGACGTCTCTTGGACTCCACCGTCTACGCTCTAAAAGTAGCTAGTTCTTAAGAGGGAATGCATTAGTTGTTCTTAGGCGCACTCCACCTAGTTGGATCATGTTTCACAAGAGATGTCACATTTCTGAGGAATATAATTTTATTTGTGCGGAAACTATTCCTTTAGGAAAAAGAAATACTTATATTGCATGTTGTGAGGATTCGTTCGTGTTACTTTGGCAACCAGAATCTGGGAGTTTGCATGTGATCATTGATTATTAGTCGATTTTACCTTTGAGGGGATACGTATCGCAAGAATTTATTTCATGACTTGTCTCTTCCCTTTATGTTAAGTCTCGAAGTTCGACTCTTATAGCTTTCGTATTTGGTGTTTTCCCGTAACCACGATCCAAAACTCCTCCGGACTTCCGCCTTTTTCAAGGTATCAAGGTAAATCGCATAGATTTGTTTTCTATTTGACAATAGGCATATCTCGACCTCGTTTTTGAGTCGACACACACTTTGATAGTCTAGCTTAATTGGCAGATATTGAAAGCTACTTCCCTATTTCCTTCTAAGCTTTCTTACTTCGGGAAATATGACTTCCCTATTAGAAGGTTGGCTAATTGGATGGATGCGTGAAGTTTTTTTCTTCACATACCACCTCGACTTGCGTGTTAGAGAACTACCGTCACGTTAACATCAAATTACGTTTGGATCGATCAAGCTCCCACTGTAGCTTGAACATTCTAGAGTGGTAGGGGTGAATTTCAAATTTACATCGAAGGCTCATTTACTTTGTCGTATACTATCGATTCACTGATTATTTCGATTCATCATTTTGACAGGAAAAGATCTTAATATAGGAGGTCATTGTTGTTGTAGTGATTTCTCCCCGATTTCCTTAGTTATGTAATCCAAATAGGTTGTTGGATCGGAAGGTTTGGAGGAGTTCCCTAGCGCGGGGTTGAGGATGGATTTTTCTTAGGACTCCTTTGCGATTTGGTTTTGATCAAACAAGATTGGTATATGGAATTTCGCAGGAATCAATTATCGATTATCACAGACGGCATCATTATTCCTTAGTGGAACCAAAAATTTTATTGTTTGAATATGATTGAATCCTGATGCAGTGTGATGATCTCTAATACGTTAGTGCGAAAGATGAACCTACAAGGTTAGCACTCTAACGTCAATTAGTTATATATTCCAAAATGAATGAAGTGAAAAATGTGATTAGAAAAGTGCATATTAAATCTCACGTGTGTCAGTCATATATGATGGATAATTTTGATTGAACTTGACATTGTTGGACTTAATATTTGAATGTTATCCGTATTGATGTTTGACCGACGCAATATTTGAATCTTATATGTATGGGTGTTAGACTTAACATTTGAATCTTATCCATATTGGTGTTTATCCGTATCCGCATTGTATAGAATGGTCATTAATATAAATATCACCTCAATATTTTCCCTTTTGAATGTTTTTTCCTAATTTAATAAAAAGTCAAATGGTAGATTTATATTTTCTATTTTTGAAAAGTAATAAATAAATATCTATTGACCCATTTCTTCCTTTCTCTTTTTTTCCCTCTTTTCTTTGCTATATATATGAGATGAAAAAAATACAACCACGTCATTACTAGAGTTTAGTATTCTATCACCTGTTTTTCTTCTTCTAATTTTGTTGGCACTTTATTCTTAGCCTATCACCCTTAAGTCGATAGGTAATTCCTTGTTATAACTTCCTTTGTTTATTTTCTCTAAAGTTTTAATTATTACGTATTTCAATGTTCATATTTTTTCTTTTATTTACGTTTTTGAAATTTTAATTCTTGCATATTTCAATATTCATTTGAGTTTCTCTTGTTTACTCTTCAAAAGTTTTAATTTTATGTATTTCAACGTTTATATATTAATTTTTATATGATTTATTCATGTATTGTAGTTAATTGTTTTTTTTTTTTTTTGCATTTTGTAAGGATTTGTTGAATACTGATATTCCTTGTGCTTTGGTGACTCTTATTTTTTTTTATTTAAAAGGAAATTAAATCATTTTTAACTGTATCTTGATAAATTTCTAATTGTTTTAATTATTTAGTCTCAGGTGTTTTAGAGATAGTTGCTGCTAAGGTTTAACATTAAAGTAAGAATCATAAAAATATTTATTTCAACTTATTTTATCATATATGCATGTGCTAAGTGATACATTTGAACAATTTAATTTTTATTTTATTTTTGTATATGATGTTTTCATATAATATATCCTTGGTATAGAGTTTTTTTGTTTACCACAAGATCTAATTTATTAGATCTTATTTAAAATTTAAATATTTTTTTATATATAAAACACTTGTTTCTATTAAGCGTTGAAGGTCATATGAATTTATAATATTAAAAGATGTTATATTTTATATGAATCTATAAAATCTATTTTTTTTTATATATAAAACACTTGTTTCTATTAAGCGTTGAGGGTCATATGTACCTATAAAATCTAAATATTTTTTTTTAAATATAAAACACTTGTTTCTATTCAACTAATATATTTTATATGAAATTTATCTAGTAAAACAATCATTTATAACTTCTAATGAATTATTAGTTGAAAAACTCAAAAAATGCTATAATTTCAATGGAGATAGATAATATAGATAATCTTTTATTAATATTTATTTTTCATAGATAACCTACTACTTATTATTTTTTTTTTATCTATTATTGAATCAGAAGATGGAACATCACAAAAATACATGGAATCAAGAAACGCATAGCAGTTTTGACATAAATAAAATTTCTCAGGAATTCGAAGTGGATGATGAGTTACATTTAGACTATTCGAATATTAGAAGAGTGTCGTCACCTGAAGTTCATGTTTCCGATCCATTAATGGTCATTGGTAAATTTGTTTCCATAGTGCTTAAACCAGTTAATGATTTAACTAAGATGCAAATTGATGACACAAAATCTCTCAGAGGTGCTGGAATGCACATAGACCCTTTTTTACCTAAGAAATTTCCATCTCCAGCTATCAGTATAACTCCGCCTATGGATGTGGTAAAAAGAAAATCTCTACCGAAATTACAGGTCCTAAACAATATGCAAGAGTCTTCTAACCAGGTTTGTGTTCTTCATCTCTTGATCAAAATACTAAAATTATGTTATATGAATAATGTGCAATGGCTAACTAAAAATTTGTACGTATATTGTCACTTAATCAAAACACAATCCAACATATGCATGTAACATAGTTTAAAAATTAATTAATTTAATCTAAGTTGTATGGGAAGAAATTAAGTAAATATATATTTGAATGATTTGTTATGTATGTATTAATACATATGATTTTTTGCAGGATGATAATTGATTTGGTCATGAATTGGGATCATTCAAAATATAAATGCCTTAAGGAATTGATATTGCAAAGTAAAGTATATGAAGTTAGAAGATATTGCCAATTCGTAAAGTATATGAAGTTAGAAGATATTGGCATTTTAGAAGACTTTTTAAATTTTGGTTAAATTGTTGGTTTGCTGAAATTTGGATTTAATTTCTCATTGAAAAAATTTGAGTGCATTTATTTTGGTTAATTTTGATTGAATTATTGAATTTCTTTTAAATTTAAATATTGACTGGAATCTAAGTAAATTGTTATGTTAGAGAAACTTTTATAACTTAATGTTGTAGTATTTTATGTGTCACGATGAATCATATATATAAGTATTGAAAAAACTGACAACCTTCACCTTAAAAATTGGTTTTGTAGGTATTATTTATTACAAAATTTAATTTTATCACAAAATTAGAGTTTGGTTAAAGATTCAGCGGGTCACCACCATTTATTTTCATGTTTTAGATATTGAGTCTTGGGTGTGAGGAGATGTATTAAGAGTTTTACATCGGATAATATATGTCATTAACATATGTATTAAGATTTATCACCGTACTAGTTAGTTTTGTAAAGATGAGTTAGACCAAAACTCTAATTCTAAGATCATATCACACGCATATCGATTATGGCTACTCATCATTTATATACAAACACCAAGTTTAATAATATTGGACGTGAGAAAGTATATTGAAAAAAACAATTCAATTCGCACATTAGTTAAATATATATAGTCTATCAAGGATTTATATCGAGTGAGATATTAAAAATTGATTTTGTACGAATAACTTAGATGAAAGATAAATTATATTTATAAGTATGATAACATAAACATATATTTACACACATTCAATTTTTAGAGTTGTAAAACTTTGTGTCGATGTAGAGTTTTAATATTTTACTTGTTCTATAAATTTTATTGTCTATCTTGAGTGCATTAAATTTAAATGTATTAGAATAGTGTTCTCATTAAAATATAAATATGTATTGAAATATGGCCAAAGAAGTTTGAAATTTAACAATATTCCGAGACATAATGCATATATAATTAAGGAGGAAACAATATGGCTCAATAATCTCAACATGTATACAATGCATTCATGAGCTTAAAATGAAAGGTGATTTACTTTCAAAACTCTGATATTGAAATACAATCTTAAACTAAAACTTGGCTCGTCACTTGATCAAACAAAATCTCTTGAATAAAGAAAAATATATAACTAAATATTGCAGTATTATAACACTTAAATTTGTTTAGTGTGTCTGATAAAAGACAAGAATACGATATTTGGTGGTTATTGTGACCCGTGTCAATAATTACATGGATTCGGATGGTCGAAAATAAAGGTATTTCATGCTATGGGAAAGTTTGATAACCGTGCCTAATGCTCCGCAAGTGCACGGAAATATCGAAGTAATATAAAAGATTGTCAAACCCACAGAGGCCAATGTCAACCTACTGTAATCTATCGTTGCTTTGTAAAGCTAAGGCTATGATTAAAAAGGTACGAACAGAAATATAAACTCTAATTACTAAAGGTTTGAAGATAATACTAAAACGAGCTCGAAATATAATTTCCGCACACCTTAGGGACTTGTAGAATACGGGTACTGACTATGACTATATGCCCATTCTGTAGAATATACCGACTTAAAGGATCCGCCTCACGCTCTCGCGGTCTTAACAAATGCCATATCTCTTAATCCCATGATTTTGCTCTCACTCGCCCGGTAACTAAGAAACACTATTTGAAAGCCAACAATATCCTAATCAACATCTAAAGCGCTCTCGCTGCTGAAGTTAAAGGTGGGTCTTCTATGAGGAAGAAAAAGATACTTATGGAAGATATTTACAAGTGGATAAAAATTCCGTGCAACCCTTCGTATTATGCTACTCTACTGCGGGCTGATTTTTCGACCTCTAAGACAGTTAGGGAGAAACATAGACAGAGTGGTAAAACATAGGAAAATCAGGCTTGTGCTCCTATCTCTAAGGGATCTGGTTCTATTGACAATTCTATGAGTGATTCTGGTTTCCTCCAGAACAATTCAAGGATTAAGAAGAAATTAAAAAGTCCCCCTTCTAGAGTTTGGGAGGCTATTAAAAGTTTAGGAATAGAAGCGGAAGAAGATGACGAAGTTTTCGAAACTATTCTGAGAAATCTGGAAATGGTTGACAGAAAATTAGAGAGAGGGAAGAAGGTGGTAGCTATTGGTTCTATATGAATATAGTAACATACAACATAAGAGGGTGTGGGGGTGTTTTAAAGCGAAAGAAAATTAGAGATACACTAAATAAGGTAGGAGCTGAAATATGTTTTCTACAGGAAACTATAAGAAAAAAGATGTCTGATGAGACGGTGTTCAACATATGGGGAGACAGATCTTGTCAGTGGTCAGCTACTAGTTCTACTGGCCTTTCAGGAGGTATCGTAACTATATGGAAAGACGGAGTCGTGGATCCTATTTGCAGCTATAGGGGCAAAGGATTTTTAGGTTTGTAAGCATATTGGAGAGGTTTCAAATGTTATTTCTTTAATATTTACTCTACCTGTAACATTTTGGGGAAAAGGGAGCTCTGGTCTAGTCTTATCAATCTTAAAAACAGTTTGGAACCTGGAGAGTGGATCCTTGGTGGCGACTTTAACTCGATAAAGTGTCTTGCTGAACAAATAGATTATTCCAGTTTTAACAGAAGATATATGGAAGAATTCTCAGAGTTCATTAATATGATCCGGTGTGTGGACTTGCCTTTGAGTGGAAATAAGTTCTCATGGTTTAAAGTTAAGGGCAAGATATGTAGCCGTCTCGACAGATTCATTGTCACCCCTGGAGTATTTAATGAATGGAACATGGTGTGTCAAAAGATTGGAGATCGAGACGTATCGGATCATAGGCCGGTGTGGATTTCAGCAAAAAATATAAACTGAGGGCCTAAACCGTTCAAGGTTATGTTATGTTGGTTTGAACATACTAGTTTCATGGATTTTGTCAAAAAAGAATGGGATGAATGTAAGGTAACAGGGAAGGCATCTTTCATTTTGGCCAAGAAGATGCAGAACCTTAGAGAGAAACTCCGATGGTGGAATATTAATGCATTTGGCTGGGTTGACACCAAAATCAAGACAGATACAGGTATTATCAATGAGGTAGAAGATTTTATAGTCTCAAAAACAGGTGGCATTTCAGGAGAGGATCTGGAGATTAGAAATTCTGCGGAAGACGATTTATGGAGATCACATAGAATAAAGAAAGTATTTTAAAGCAGAAATCTAGGTTAAAATGGAGTGTTGATGGCGACGTTAACACTAAGTTCTTTCATGCAGCATTAAGAAATCATATCAATTTGAATACCATCAATTCTGTAAGTGTTAATGGCAAATCTGTGGAGGATGTTCAAGGGGTCAAAGAGGCTATCAAAGACCACTTTGTTGAGAGGTTTTCCAGAGCCTCTAGACCTTTTCCGTATGTGGGAGAAGCAGGTTTTAAGTGCCTTTCTAGGTCGGACAGAGATGAGCTAGAATCTATAGTGGACATATAAGAAATCAAAAGAGTTGTATACGAGTGCGTTGGGGACCGTAGTCCTGGTCCTGACGGATTCATCTTTGAGTTTCTCAAGAAGTGTTGGAGTATAGTTGGTAATGACTTCACAAATTGTATTATGGAATTTTTCAAGGGTGACAAATTACACAAGGTGTTTGCTTCTTCATTTGTGGTGCTTATTCCCAAAACCGAGAACCCTAAGATTTTGGATGATTACATGCCTATATCACTAGTTAGCTCGGTATATAAAGTAGTGTCGAAGATTCTTGCTTCCAGACTTAAAAAGTAAATTGTAAATATCATATCAAACACTCAGACGGCGTTCATAGAAGGAAGAAATTTGTTAGATGGAGTCCTTGTTGTAAATGAAGCCATTGACTATGCTAAACGTTCAAAGAAAGATCTTATGCTCCTAAAGGTCGATTTTACTAAAGCTTACGACTGTGTCGATTGGAAGTACTTACGAGATGTCATGAAAATTATGGGGTTCGGTAATTCATGGCTGAGATGGATGGACTTAGGGGTTTTTAATAACTACTCCTCTGTACTGGTTAACGGGTGCCCAACCGTGGATTTTACTGTAACAAGGGGCCTCAAGCAAGGTGATCCCCTTTCTCCCCTCCTATTCACTATCGTTGCCGAAGGACTTGCAGTCCTGATGAAAAGAACTATGGAGAATGGTCTATTCTCAGGATTTAAATTCAACTCGGAGGTTTCGTTCCACTTGCTGCAATACGCAGACGATTCAATTTTATTAGGAGATGGTTCGTGGGAAAATATCCTGGCAGTCAAGACTATTCTTAAATGATTTCATTTAGTTTCAGGTCTGGAGATAATTTCAATAAGAGTTCCCTATACGGTGTTGGTGTTGATGATCCGTTCTTATCGGCTGCAGGAAACTACCTCTCTTGTAAGATCTCTGACTCTGTCTGTCCATTCAAATTTCTAGGAATATATATTGGAGGAAATCACACTCTAGTCTCTTTTTGGAAACCTTTAATAGACAAGGTTCGATCTAGATTGAACTCTTGGAAAAGTCGTTTCTTATCCATGGGAGGAAGAGTAACCTTGATCAATTCTGTCTGTGCTAATTTACCGATTCATCTCATGTCTTTTTATAAATTGTCTGTTAAAGTAATACGTATCCTTACGTCTATTCAAAAGTCTTTCTTGTGGAATGGTATGGTGTCTAAAAAGCGTGTGGCGTGGGTGTCTTGGACTACGGTATGTAACAAGAAAGAAGATGGTGGCTTAGGGGTGAAAGACTTGAAATTGTTCAATTGTGCGTTATTGTTCAAGTGGACATGGAAAATCTTGGAACAGAAGAACACTTTGTGGAAGGAATTAATAGAGGCTAGGTACCATAATCACTAATTCGACCTTCATATCGGTGATTGTTCGAAACTGCCTGTTACTCCCTCTAAATGGTGGAGAGACTTAGTGCAGCTATCCTGTTTTTATGGGAGGAATTTGGTTTCTGAGCTTATCTCTTACAACATCGGCAGTGGAGACTACGTTCCGTTTTGGGTTTCTCGTTGGGCTGGCGACAGAGTTTTGTCTTTGTCATTTCCAGATTTATGGTTATCTGCTGAAAATAAGAGCAGCTCAGTGGCAGAGAATGGTTTGTGGGTTGGTGGCAAATGGTGCAGGGATATCAAAATATCCCATTCTAACTTGTCTGCAGAAGTTATGTTGTAGCGGACTAATCTGAATTCACTGCTGGAAGAATTCGAACCCGTAGCAGGATCTGGAAATTCTGTCATCTGGCTCCTTACAGATAATAATTGTTTTTTTATTTCTTCTCTATACGAATTTTTGCAGGATAACAACACTACTTCAGTTAGGAGTTTCGGGGAGGATGCGAGAGCTGCTTTCAAACTGATTTGGACAGCACAGATCCCGTTCAACGTGAAAGTGTTCGGTTGGCGGTTGTTACATAAGAGAATTCCAACTCGAGACAATCTTGCTCGTAGAGGAATAATCACCAACAGACACGAAAGGTCCTGTCCTTTCTGTTTCTTAGTGTAGGAAAGTGTGGAGCATGTCCTATTTTTATGCCATAAGTCCAGTCTGATATGGAAATTCGCGTGTAACTGGTTGGGCATTCCGGAGATTATAGTGGGCGATATGCTGAATCACTTAACTTGTTGGGTATCGGGGTGTGCTCGAAATAAATTCTTAATCTGTAACGTTGTTGGGCTATGGCTTCTAATTTGTTGGATTAATTGGTCATCTAGAAACAACATTATATTTAGAGATGAGTTTTGGGATTTTGACACGATTTCGAATCGTATAGTAATTTACTCTTGGTGGTGGATAGGAAAGAATCACAATAGTTCTCACAATTGTAACTATTACACTTGGGTAAAGTCCCCTAGTGATTTTTGTAGGCCTTGATTTTTAGAGAGACGTTTGATGTATACGGGTTGGAATACCCCTATTGTATCCCTGATAAATATATTTTAGCTAATAAAAAAAAAATATTGCAGTACTATAACACTTAAATTTGTTTAGTGTGTCTGATAAAAGACAAGAATACGATAATCATATCATTTTTTGTGTTAGTTGAATGTTTGAAAACATAAAATGATATTTGATATATATTTTATAATGTCTTATAGTGTGAATTCCTATTTTGTAAATTGGAATTGGAATAAAATCAATAGAATATGATAAGAAAATAAATTATTTTTTTATCTGTATAAAATAAATAATTTAAAATATTAAAAAAAATTTTAATTATGATATAAGTAAAAAATAAATAAAAAATAAAAAATAAACTTAATGATAAATAACTAGTTTATTAAAATTAAAATATTTAAAAATAAATCTATAATTAAAATGTATAAAAAATATAATTTTTTTTAAATTACTTATAATATTCTTGCAATGTTAATTTTGTCATTTAGATATAATATATACTATTCATGTATGCGACGTATCTAGCAAATATATATACAACGAAATTACTTATTTACTTATTATTATTTTTTTAAGTTGAAATTGATTGTGTAGTAGTAGCGATAAATATTTATATTTAAATTGTAATTTTCATTCCCCTATTTTGCCTGATTGACAAAATAAGTCTTATTGTTTAAATTAAAACAATTTTAATCTTCCTCTCATTTTTTAAAATTATAAATATGTAATTTCCCTCAATTTCCTTAATTGTAATTGGTAGTGATCAATAGGGATGTAATATCTCACTATTCTAATAATGCTTGATGAATGATGTTAAACTAGTCTTTTATGCTTTGAATTTTACTATGAATTGTCGCTTGCATTGAATACATAATAATTGGATCAACCTACAAAGATGAGTGAGGTAAACCTAGGTGGATAACTAGGTGAATGAATTAGAAATATGACTTAGGTAATGGTAAATAATTTGGATTGCGATAATCGAATGTAAGAGGTGCCTTGGTGTGCACCAGTAAACGAGTAGTCACTAAAGGTGAATCATCCCTATCAACGAGAATGCCTAAGGTATGGATGGAGAACGATATCATATTTGTGATTCAACTAGCTTGTGTGAAAACACATTGTAATATTGTGATTGTGATAAAATCACATGGTACTTGTGATATCAACCCATGGAGATTATGTTATGATTACATGGTGTTTGATGATATTAATCATGTGGTGATTCATGAACCAATTGTGTATTTTAAAATAATCCAGATACCTGTGTATCTCAAGTTTGAAACTCATGTAGGGTAGAAATTGAGGAGACAGATGATTATTTGATGGGTATTGTGACCCGTGTTAATAATTACATGGATTCGGATGGTCGAAAATAGAGGTATTCCATGCTATGGGAAAGTTTGATAACCGTGCCTGATGCTCCGCATGTGCACGGAAATATCGAAGTAATATAATAGATTGTCGAACCCATAGAGACCAATGTCAACCTACTGTAATCTATCGTTGCTTTGTAAAGCTAAGGCTATGATTAAAAAGGTACGAACGGAAATATAAACTCTAATTACTAAAGGTTTGAAGATAATACTAAAACGAGCCCGAAATATGATTTCTGTACACCTAAGGGACTTGTAGAATACGGGTACTGACTATGACTATATGTCTATTGTAACACCCATATATAAAACTCATACATCAAAGCATAAATATTATATATAGATCCAAGTGTTTGGTACTGAAACACATAAGCTCCTAGTTAACACATTGTATACAAATAAATGCCCTAAAGTACAAAGTACAAAAACCTAAGGCATATTATACCCAAGATGTTCAAATGATAAAAACTAAGAACTAGATCAACAATGATCCCAAAATACACTTCGCTACGGAAGCTAGCCATCAACAATCAAGGAAAATATCACACGACCTTATCCTTACCCTTCACGGAACCTGAAGCACCTAAAATACATCAACAACGTGGGGTGAGATACATCAAATCATAGTGAGTTCCCTATCTTATGGGTTCTCTCGGATTAACAAGGTTCTAATAATCCTAACTCAAGTCCGGGGAAAAAGGGGAAAAGACTCTTGAGTTCACATTTCAATTCTCACACTATATGGAAACATGCCATGAGTTCATCAACTCACAAGTATCACTAATCGATAACCATACCAAGGTACCTCCTGTTCCCGTCCGCTTCTACGTCTAGAAGGCGACCCGAGTCATAGATCCTTGTAATCTACTTGACATAAGAATGGATTCGGGTTCTACGGGCCATTAACCGTTATGAACTGTCACTTCACACGAGCCATTAACCGTCACAAGCAAACGCTCCATGGGCGCCATTCGTACAATACGGGGAATCAACCCTGCCAAGTAGTTGTGCATCCATTTCAGAGGAGTCCAAGACTCATGAAACTACACTCAAGCTAAACCAGTTACGATTACATGATCACATACAACAATACGATTGTATTCGACAATCACAAGGCTATAATGCCTTAAGGCCCCTCATGCCTTTCAAACCACAAAGGTTAACCAACATGTTCCATACTAGTGTCTCCAAACCTTCTAAATTCTCCTATAGTTCATAAGGGGGTTTTCCTCACTCTTTCTATTTCTTTTTCCATATTAACATGCATATTCAATTACAATCATGCTAAACAATAATAGGATAGGCAAGACATCTCATAATTGCATAATAGAATAATTTATAACAATTAAAACATAATTAAAACTATTTTGAAACTTTATCGATTATTTAATCGGTCGGTAAAATCGACATATTTCATCTCCATTGTATAGAATATTTTCTCGGCTTTACATCGATATAAAGAACGTTCGATTCCGATAAACGAATCAAAAGTTATGAATTTTCTCATTTTGGAGGAAAACTTCAAGTCCCAGGTCGCGCTAAGCGCACCCCTTGCCCGCTGAGCGCGCAAGCTTCTTCCTGGAGGGGTTGTAGGAATTCAACACCACGCGGAGAGGGCCCCTGCGCGCTGAGCGTGCTCTGCGAAAAATGCAGAAAATACCAAAGCAACAACAGAATTTTACTATACCCTAAACCTCCTCCAAACCACCAACAGAGGTTCAACAACATAGTTTGAGTATGGTTTGCACAACAATAACTTCAAAACACATATTTCATCAAGAACACGAAAGTTCTATAAACCTAGCCTTTTCCAAAATCATCAAATTCAAACAAAACATCAAAACAATCAACAACACATGTTTCTATAATCATATTGATCATTCATTTCGATTTCTAACGAATTCTAACCGTTAAAACATCGATTTCCATAATTTCGACCTAAACCAAACAATTCCAAAACTTCTAAAAATTGGTACTAACTAGAACCCACCTTGAATAGATGATGAAAATGAGGGAGATGAGGTGATTTGATGAAGTTTGGATCGATGGATGATTATTGTTCTTGGATTTTCTTCCAAAACCCTTTTTCTCCTTCTTTTCTCCTTCTTTTCCTTTTCTTTCCCTCTTTCTTCTTTCTCTCTCTTTCTTACTATCTTTTTTTTTGTTTGGAAAATGGGAGGAAAAGGAATAAGTAGTAAACTAGTATTAGTAAATAATACTACTAAATGTCCAAAAGTCTCTTAAGTCCAAATTAGTAAAATACCTCAGAGTCAGATAATATTAATTGGATTTATTCTAAGTTCCACAGTTACTCTAATTATTTTGTCAAATAATTTCTCAGAGTACACTGGGCACAGTCGATCACAATATACTATTATCCGGAGTAATAAAATACGGGGTATTACATCCTCCCCCCCTTAATAAAATAAAATAAAAAATACAGCATTAGAACTACCTATAATGACGGTTATTTTAAGAAAACCGTTGTTGTATGTCTTTTAATAAAATAAAAAAAATTGCAGCATTAGAACAAGAACAACAGCAAGAACATCAAGAAAAACAATAAGAACAAGAACAACAGTAAGAACATCAAGAACAACAATAAGAACAACAACAACAACAACAACAACAACAACAACAACAACAACAATAAGAATAACAACAAGAACAAGAAAAAGAATCAGAACAAGAAGAAGAAGAAGAAGAACAACAACAACAACAACAACAATAATAACAATAATAACAACAAGAACAACAAAATCAACAACAACAACAACAATAATAACAATAATAACAACAAGAACAACAATAATAAAAAAGAACAACAAGAACAACAATAATTAAAAAAGAACACCAATAACCAACATTGCTAACTCGAGTTCTGAAATTTGGTTAAATGGAGAAATAAAGTATCGTAACTGAAAGATGTTTGGAGGTAGAAGATGTAGTTCATCTGAGTTTTAGGTTTCACGCAGATCACTAATAGTAGTGTCTTGGCTGTTGATAATCACTAAATGGACGACCAAGATTTGTTTAAGGATAGTGAATAAACTCAAAATGTGCGTCACCTATAATGTTGGTAATGAGAATTGAAAAAATAAGTAAAAAACCAAAAATGCTGGTGCTGGGACTTGAACCCATGACAAGACGCTACCTATAATGACTGTTGGTTTAAATTACCCGTGGTGAAAGGTCTGTCATCATTTTGAAAAAATAAGTAAAAAAAGCTACCTATTACAACGGTTGGTTTAAATACCCGTTGTGAAAGGTCTGTCAGCATTTTGAAAAAATAGGAAAAAATGATTAAAATAAATTCAGAAAAACCGAAAAACACGAAATTCAATCTAATTAGGTAAAATAAGAATTTTGAGAATTTTTTTAGAATTTTTTGAGACTATGAGAATAGTAAAAAATTCATTAAAAATAGAAAAACGATGAATTTGGGGTTTTGAGGGTGAAGTCCCATAACTCTTTTAGAGTAAGGGAATAATGACCGCACGCTTTTTCTGCTTCAGATGCACGAAACAGATCTCAAAATGGAGACGATTTTCCCTAAAAACGATTTTTTGAAGTGCAAGACCTAAAACTAAATTATTGGCTATAATGACGGTTGAAAACATACCAGTGGTGAAAGGATGCGGGCATTTTGAAATAATATGTAAAAAACCATAAATGTTGGTGCTGGGAATTGAACTCATGACCATGTGCTACCTATAATGACGATTTTTTAAATACCCGTTGTGAAAGACCTCACATTTTACCACGGTTTGAATATTAACCGTCATTAAAAGCCTTTTAATGAGATTAAAAAAAAAACACGCATCTATTACAACGATGTATAGGCAATCCGTTGTCAGCCTGGCGTTGTTGTTTGCCGGTTCTGTAGTAGTGGATACGCTTGAATAAGTTCTATTTAGATAAACTTATATAACATTACGCAGAATTTTTTATGTCTTTAATGTTGTAAAGGGGCTAATGCTTGGGTAGGATATATTTAGATAGTATGTTATTTTACAAAATGAGTTGGAATATCTCGTAACTAGGCCTAAACTAAGGAACTAGTCTAGGGATACTTGATTTACTGAGTTCTTTAAAGCACTGTGGAATATTCAACTTTTAGATTTTTCATTATATTTTTTTCTAGTCGACTATCAATTCCTTAATAATATATATTTACATTCAAAATAAATGTATATATATTAATATATGTAAAATTTATCGTTGAGTTTTAACATTAAGAATAGAAGAACTACATAGTCTAAATAAATAAAAGGAAACAATTATTAAATTATACTAAAAATTAGTATTTTCAATTATTTGGCATAAAGTTCTAATATTTATAAATATTCTAATGTTGTATTTTTACCATTATTGGTCCAAACCCACTTAATATAAACATGACTTAGTACATTGTATAAAAATGTCTTTAACATTAAAATCAATTAAATTAATATCAACTTCCATTTTTTTCTTATTTGACTCTTTAATTTTATAAATAGAAGTCAAAGAAAGAATATGTGTATTTCTTACTAAGTAGAAAAGAGTAATAAATTTGTGTTTATCCATTTTCAGCATTTCACATTCAAACACACCTCCCCTCCCCCAATCTTCTATGTATATGTTCTTTATCAATGGTTGAAATGATACAATTTTCTTTTCTTTTCTTCTGCTTGTTTTGTTGATATTTTTTCTTGCCAAGTGACTCTTAAACTGGTAAGTGTTTCATCTTGTGATTTCTCTTTTTTATTTTAAGTTTAAAGTTTTATTTGTTTCAATTAATATACAATTTTTGTGTGTGTCAAAACTAATTTTTTTTTATATTTATGTGTTCATCCCAAACATAGTAATTAGCATTAGAGAGGAATTTCTGTCTTTGATTCCAAGTTAGGTCCTCGGGTATAAAACCGGTGGCTTTGTGGTTAGCGAAATCTGCGAACCACGGCCTACCTTGTACTCTAAAAAGCTTTTCATCCGGAAATTCTTCACGGACCTCATTCTCACGGTGAGTTACCTCTACATTGACCAACCTAGACAAATGATTCGCTACCAAGTTTTTCGATCCTTTCTTGTCACGGATTTCCAAATCAAACTCTTGTAACAAAAGGATCCACCGGATGAGCCTTTGCTTCGAATCTGGATTGGTAAGCAGATATTTAATTGCCGAGTTGTCAGTGTAGACAACCACCTTAGAACCAATCACATAAGACCGAAATTTCTTAAGTGCGTAAACAATAGCGAGTAATTCTTTTTCAGTGGTGGCATAGTTAACTTGTGCCTCATTAAGAACTTTACTCGCATAATGAATAACATGAAAATTTTTGGCCTTTCTTTGCCCAAGCACCGCGCCAATAGCATAATCGCTAGCATCGCACATTAATTCAAAATTCAAAGTCCAATTTGGGGCAACGATTATGGGTGCGGTGATGAGTTTCTCTTTCAAAATTTTAAAGGCATTTAAACAATCATCATCAAAGGAGAAGGACTTATCTTTGTTAAGTAGATTGCTCAATGGCCTTGCAACTTTGGAGAAGTCTTTGATAAATCGCCGATAAAAACCAGCATGGCCAAGAAAACTTCGGATGCCTTTGACATTTGTTGGAGGAGGCAACTTTTCAATCACTTCAATTTTTGCTTGATCAACCTCAAGACCTTTAGAGGAGACTTTGTGGCCAAGCACAATCCCCTCCGTTACCATAAAATTGCACTTTTCCCAATTCAATACCAAATTTGTCTCAACACACCGTTCAAGAACGACCTCCAAATATCTCAAACAGAGATCAAAAGACGCTCCGAAAACGGAGAAATCATCCATGAATACCTCCACCATTTTTTTCAATAAGATCGGAGAAAACTGCTTGAACACAACGTTGAAATGTTGTCGGTGCGTTGCATAAACCAAACGACATCTTTCGGTAGGCAAAAATCCCAAAAGGACAAGTGAATGCCGTATTCTCATGGTCATCCAGGTCAACTGAAATTTGGTTATAAATGGAGTAACCATCCAAAAAGCAATAGAATTGTTGGCCCGACAATCTTTCTAACATTTGGTCCATAAACAAAAGTGGAAAATGGTTTTTTCTTGTAGCGGTGTTTAGCCTCCTATAATCTATACACATCCTCCAACCCGTCACTGTTTTTGTCGGAATCAACTAATTTTTTTCATTTCAGATCACGGTCATTTCTCCCTTCTTAGGCATAACTTGGACCGGACTTACCCAAGGACTATCAGAGATTGGGTAAATCATACCGGCATCCAAGAGCTTGTAACCTCTTTCCTCATACTTCTTTCATCGGTGGATTCAAACGGCGTTGTGGTTGAGCCACCGGTTTGAAATCCTGTTCCACGAATATGCGATGCATACAATAAGAGGGATTTATTCCTTTTAGATCGGAAAGAGTCCATCCCATTGCTTCTTGATTTTTCTTCAAAACTTGAATTAACCGGTTTTCCTCATTGTCAGATAAAATGTTGCTAATGATAACCGGTTTGTTACAACCGTCATCAAGGAAAGCATATTTCAAATTTGAAGGAAACACCATTAATTCAAGTTGAGATTTCGCATCACTCACCTCTTTTTTTAGTACTTCATCTTCATATTCCCAAGGTTGCAACTCCTCTAAAGACTCAAGTTCCTTTAAACACTCTTAAAGTGCTCTCTCTTCTTCATCGGAGAATACTTCAAAGGAATCATCAAGAGCTCTTTGCAAAAGGGACACTACATGAACTTGCTTTGTGACATCCATAATCGCTTCTTCTGTTTCGTCTATTCAAAAGCAGTCACCTTTGTCCTTCTTGTGTTTCATAGCTTCAAAAAGATTGAAACAAACCTCCTCGTCTTGGACTCTAACCTTCATAAGACCGTCGTCCATATCAATTGCCATTCTAGCAGTTTTCATAAACGGTCTTCCAAGAATCAATTGAGCGTCTTCATCTTCCTCCATTTCAATTACCACGAAGTCAATAGGCAATAAGAATTTGTCCACTTTAACCAATACATCTTCCGCTACACCGTGAGGATGGGTAGTGGATTTATCGGCAAGTTGCAATGTCATTTGAGTGGATCTCAACTCCATATGTCCCAATCGTTTCGCAATAGACAAAGGTATCAAATTGATACTAGAGCCCAAATCAATCAACCCGTTGCCCACATAGATATTTCCTATTGTAACCGGCAAGGTGACTCGTCCCGAATCACATTCTTTCCTCGGTAGAGTACGTTGAATGATTGCACTACAACTAGCATCCACCATGATAGTCTCTTGTTCTGTATACCTCTTCTTTTTTGTGAGAATATCCTTCATAAATTTTGTATATTTCGGCATTTGCTCCAAAGCCTAGAAAAATGGAATGTTTATTTGCAATTGTTTGAAAATATCCCTAAACCGAGCATAGTGCCTCACATTATCTTTCTTTGAAGGAGCATGAGGATATGGTAAATGTTGGATCCGAATATTATTCAATGGTTCCTTCCCCTTCCTAGTTTTTCTCATTTTTTCTTCTCTCTTTCTTTTTTCATCCTCCTCACTTTTTTTCTTCTCATTTTCAACTAAATCTCCCTCACCATTTTTTTCTACTTCAACCTCATCACTATCTTTTTCTTTCTCAACTCCCTCCTCCTCATTATTTTCAACAACAACATCATCGATTTTTTTCTCCTCAACAACCTCCTCAATTCGAACATCCACATCTTTATCTTTTTTTCCTCCTTCTCCCAACACTTTCCCACTTCTAGTAACAATAGCTTTACAATTCTCTTTTAGATTTGGTAGAGTGTTAGCGGAAAAAGAAGGTCCAGTTTGTTGTTCGGCCACTTGCTTTGCAAGTTGCCCAACTTGGTTCTCTAGATTCTTGATTGATGCTTCATTTGACTTTTGGTTTACCATGAACATTTGAATAAATTGGTTAAGAATTTCTTCAAGTTTGGAACTCCCACCTTGAGGTTGATAAGGATTTTGTCGATTTTGTTGATATCCTTGATTCTGATAATTCGGTCTTGGTTGTTGATTTTGATATCCTTGGTGATACGGTTGTTGTTGCCTTTGGTAACCTTGTTGTTGAGTCGGATTGTTCATGTAATTCACTTCTTCTTTTTTCGGAGGGCAAGGAGGACAATATCCTGTTGGGTGATCACTGTTTCAAAGCTCACATACCAAGACTTGCACATTTTTTCTTGAGTAGTCATGAATCTCTTTGAGTTGTTGAGGAAGTTTGGACGTTTGTTTTGTCAACAACTCAACTTGTTGGGATAATAACTTGTTTTGAGCAAGTATAACATCATTGGTTCCCAACTCCAAAACTCCCGGAGTCCTCTGAGAAGGGCCACGGTTATGGCTTCCCAGATGGTCATTTAAAGCCATCTTGTCAATTATGGCAATGGCTTCTTCGGCACTCTTGCTCATCAAAGATCCACCCGCGGTGGCATCCAACAACGTTTTGTGCACTAATTGAAGACCATTCCGAAATATATGAATTTGAGAAAGCTCATCGAAACCACGCCCTTTACATTTCCTCAACATAGATTTGAATCTCTCCCAAGCCTCGTTGAGAGATTCATTAGCACCTTGCGTAAAAACTACAATTGCGGTCTTTGCCTCAATGAAACGATTATGTGGAAAAAATCGTTCCAAAATTTTTTCCTCAAGTACATTCCAATCCATCATGATTGCTGTAGATTGATCAAGATACCATTCCTTGGCCTTCCCAATGAGGGAATGCGGGAATAGTCTCTTGAACAGTGATTCCTCTTCAGCTTCGGGCGCACCAGTTGCTCCCGCAATCTCATAGAACTTTGTCAGATGTGTATAAGGATCCTCATGATTCATACCAGTAAAATGACTCTGATATAGAAGCGATAGAATACCAGTCTTCATTTCTGAATGTCGACCGTTATGAGCATTGCGTGAATATTCTGCAGTGTGTCTCGGACTGTTTGTACAAGGTCTGGTAGCAGGTGGTGGTGGTGGTGGTGGATCCATAGTTGGAGGTAACTGTGGAATTTGCGTCGAAGTTGAACTCTCCTCTCGCTCTCGCCTTTCTTTGCCAAGTTGCCTCCTTCGCCTTGTTCTGCTATTGATTTTACGAGCGGTTCTTTCAATCTCGGGATCGAACAGAATTTGGTCCGCAAGTAACTTCCCTCGCATAAAACGAAGTCTGCACACTAAACCAAACAAATCAACAAGCTCAAGTAAAAGTTAACAAGCTTAAAACAAAATAACTATTGCAATGCTCGCAATACAACAACAATCCCCGACAACGGCGCCAATTTGTTGAAACAGTACTAGGGGGTGTTTTATCGTATCCACAAAGATTGTGTATATTGCCGCCATTCGATAGTTAAAAGGTTTCAAACTTTAATCGTAACAAAAGTTTTGGTAATTGTCATTCGCCTCGTTTGCATTCGAATTTTAGAAATCAACGGTTAAAAGATTTGTTTTAGGGTTTTGATAAAACATGTCAAGATTAGGTTTCGGTAATCAGTTTCATACGTATTTTTTTCGATTACGAGTGTAAACTTGTTAACAAAAATTATAACCACATATCCTCTCAACAAGTTTCTCTCGAACACTTGTTGTGGGATTTACCATTTTGATCCTTTGTTGATCTCTCACACAAACTATCAAAATTAACATTCAAGAACAATATTTATGAACATCAACATTCAAAACTATCTCTAGCCTTATGAATATTGATGGAATGAAACTGAGATCAAGTTTTATAACATTTCTCTCGAACATGAATTAAAACAAAATAGACAATGTAAACAAAGATTTTCTTCTATAAATATCATAAACAGGGTTCACAAGCTTACAATCAAGAAGAATACATACAAAATAATGGATCACCTACCACTAATCTTGACACAAAAGAGCTTTAGCTAGCCATAGACATGGTAGCTTGCTTGACAAGTAAGTTGCAAAGCTTTTGGAGCATCAATCTTCAAAGATTCAAGGATTGAAGCATAAAAGATTTGAAACTAAGAAAATGAGTAACAATGGAGTTTTTTCTCTTCAAACAAGATTCTAGGTTACAAAAGTGTGAGATGAAAAGTGATGATGATCAAAATATCTACAAAATGAGACTATAAATAAGTTCAGCCCAGACAAGAGCGTCGGGCGGTGCTTTTCACGGCCAGGCGGTGGCCAAAAGTGAGGCCACGAGACAGCTTCAGTGTCACACGGACCTCTCAAAATATCTGAGAGCCCCGGGCGATGGGATCAGAGCGCCGGGCAATGCTTTCACGGTCGGGCGGTTTTCAAGAGGCGCAGCCAGGAACAATTCTAGAAGTATGAATGAGATTGGGGAAGCAGCTTCCCTGCAGCGCCGGGCGATGAGACCCTCATGCGCCCTAGCAGGGCCGGGCGTTGCAGGGGCCCAAAATGCGACACGCGCCTTTTCCAAATTTCTCGCTTTCGTGCGAATCGAGCATCGATCTTTTCACCAAACTTGCTGCAAAAATTCACAAACATATCAAAATACTTAAATTTCACAAAAATGCAAGAGTCGCTTAATTAATAAGTCGTTTCCCTATTAAAGTGATTAAAAGAGCTTAACGGCATCAAAATCAATTATGAAAATAAGCACTTCATGACACCTAACAGATATGTCATATATAAATATATATATATATATATATATATATATATATATATATATATATATATATATATATATATATATATATATATATATATATATATATATATATATATATATATTTATTTATAATAAATAAAATAAAATGTAAACTTTTATTCTTAAAGTTAAATGTCTCCTCCTACTTCATTTTTAATAGGCGTAATTTCCTTACAAAATTAATAAAAGAATGACATCGAACAAGTGGCATAAACTAAAATTCTCAAAAGCTTTAAGTGGAACATCATCCCACTAAGTATTGGATTTAATTTCTAAACTTATAGCAGTTAATGCCTTTTCTATAAATGTGAGTCACAATAAAAGACACATGCATGCTTTGAATTTAATGTAGACAAAGTTAATAGAATCAAATTTGAACCTGTTTTAACAGAAGTTTATATCATCTTTTTTTGAAACCAATTTCTATTGCATTCATAGTACCTGCATGTTTAACAGGAAGGGCAAAGGATTGTCCAGAGTCACAACAAAACATCCAAAGGAGACTGTAATAGAAGAAAAAGTTCTAAGCTTTGTAGAGAAGAGCAGTCAACATTGCATTCTATTCAAGTAGAAGAATGAAGACTAAATAGAAGAAAAAATGTGATCATTGATGGTTTGTTTCTACTTGATAACTCTGATTGGTTTTAAGATTGCAATAGATTTCATCATAGATATAGGGCCTATTTGTTTTAGTTTTAAAAAAATAGATTTTTTTATATCGTTTTTTCTAAATTCAAACACTAATTTGATCATACTATAAAATAAATATAAGTATTGAAGTTCAAAACATAGTAGAAATTGTAATTTTTACAAGAAGTTTTATTTTAAAAACGTTCTTTATGAAAATCTATTTAAAATAACTTTAAAATTAAATTTTTTTTTTAATTTTTATATTCACATATTGATTCAATAAAATAATGAAATATCTAAAATAACATTTTAAAAATAATTATTCAAACAAAATTTTCATTTGAAGCATTTATAAAAAATTTCTTTATACAAATATGTTACACTATAAAAATTATTTTAAAAAAAATCAAAACAAATAGCGTCTTTTTTTAACATCGACTAATGAACTGATTCCCAATCCTCATTAATCATATGTTCTGCAAGTTCATGCCACTTTTCACCGGCCTCCATTTATTGATGTCACGAGTCCATATGAAGTTCCTTAGCCATCTCTCAATGTTTTTTATTAGTCTTACAAACATGGATACCGTGAATAGTTGGTTACAATTTATAGGGACTCACTTAGCTGAATGAATAATAACATCAATCCAATGATTGAAAGTACTATTTAATCCAAAAAAAAATATATATCAATTTTGAGAGCAATGGTCCCACCAAAGGATTTCTTGTGTAGAAGATTAACGGCCTATATATATTTTTGACCCATGAATAAACCCATTTGATCCCATGAGTTGATGGAAGCTATAACTTGAGCATTATCAACTAACACTTTGGATATTATCTTGGGTTTTAATTCATATTAGAAAGTATCAAGATTTTATGAAGAAATCAATGACACAACTAAACACATCAACGTTTACATTATTCTAGTAGACTTGGATAAATAAATCTCCAAAGCCATCGTACTTCATAGCGCTATCTTTATTCAAGTAAAAAACAACATTGTGAATATCTTGCATAGTAGGAATCATGGTTAACATGTCATTGGCATTATTTGAAGTCAATTTAGGAATTAATTCAACCACCCAACCATTATATATGAATTTGTTATCATTATTGAAGAGGTTTTTAAAGTTATTCGTGATAATATTGGTAATAAGGTCAGACTCAAAAATTAAATCACATCAATATTTAAGGGAATATATGATCTTTGTGCAATGATTGATTTTGGATATTTAATGAAAATAATATATGTTTATGTCTCCTTCAGAATTTCATTTGACTTTTGTTTTTAAATACCAATAAATTTTTTCCAAGTTGAGGGCTTTATATGGACAAACATGAGAAGTGTTTTCCTATTTCATAAATGTATCATTATATCCAAATGCGTTCATCAGATTTTGAATGTGAACTATATATTTTGTCGAGCTTCTATATTTTGTAGGTTTCCGTTATCAAAAAAACAAAATTTATGCCATGGGCAGCCCCTTCAAGGAAACGGATACCTAGAAGGGTAAATTCGAGGTGGCTGAGCAAGAAAGATCCCAAACCCATAAGAAAGTGTTGGCTCTTATGTTGAAGACTCTTCTAGAGGAAGCCAAAGTTTATGGGTCCATTTCTACCAATGCTATCAGAAATATAGATCTTCAATCTTCTTTAGAGGCAAAAAATAAGTCTCGCAAGGAGGCTTCCACTACTGCTGTAGTCATGACATCTCGCAATAAAAAAGCTATAAAGGCTCTTTAGTAGCAGAAAGAGTCTCAGGAAAAAGGCGCGAGAGGTCCACAGTGGATATATAATTGACATGAGGAAGAAGGTCAACAAGACACTTAACCAAACCCTCAAAAGGGTGCATTGTGCTTTCAACCAATTGGACGACAAACTAGAGGCGCTTCATCTAGGTGTTCTGGCTCTCCGCTCGCTACTTTACCCAAAGAAGGTGGTCTGGGCTGGAACATTGGTTGATATGCTGGTGCTTAGTCTCAAGCTGGTGTTGCTTGATTTTATATATTTGTATACTTTATATTCCACATTATGCCTAGTTGTTTCTCTAATATGTACGAATAACACTATTTATTTATTTACCGTTCCTTGTTTGATTTCTTAATGCTCGTCATAATTTGTTTTGCACTTTTTCTTGTGGGATTATTTTTGGCCCTATTTCTTAGCTTTGAATAAGCTTGTGAATTATAGTATAACCTTGCTTTGATTTATTCGAACCTTTAAATAGGAACACATGTCATTTTTACTATTTTGTATGGGTCTTTTCTTTAGGAAGTAACCAGTATGACCTTTGGAACTCGTTGTCATCCGTCACATTTGGCGGGAGCTAGTTTAACCATAAACCTTTATCGTTACCCTTCTGGATTGGCGGGAGTTAGTGTAACTATTAAGATTCTTTGTTACCCGTTCCAATCGAATGAAGTTTTTGTAACTTTTAAGCTTGTTGTTACACGTACAAGTGGAGTGGGGCTGGAGTAAGTCTTCAATGTCACCAGGAAGCGTCCCTAGTCAAGGGTAGGGTTCCCGTTCCATCCCCCATATTTTTATCCTGGTTCGAGAGGGACGTCTCTTGGACTCCACCGTCTACGCTCTAGAAGTAGCTAGTTCTTAAGAGGGAGTGCATTAGTTGTTCTTAGGCGCACTCCACCTAGTAGGATCATGTTTCACAAGAGATGTCACATTTCTGAGGAATATAATTTTATTTGTGCGGAAACTATTCCTTTAGGAAAAAGAAATACTTATATTGCATGTTGTGAGGATTCGTTCGTGTTACTTTGGCAACCAGAATCTGGGAGTTTGCATGTGATCATTGATTATTAGTCGATTTTACCTTTGAGGGGATACGTATCGCAAGAATTTATTTCATGACTTGTCTCTTCCCTTTATGTTAAGTCTCGAAGTTCGACTCTTATAGATTTCGTATTTGGTGCTTTCCCGTAACCACGATCCAAAACTCCTTCGGACTTCCGCCTTTTTCAAGGTATCAAGGTAAATCGCATAGATTTGTTTTCTATTTGACAATAGGCATATCTCGACCTCGTTTTTGAGTCGACACACACTTTGATAGTCTAGCTTAATTGGCAAATATTGATAGCTACTTCCCTATTTCCTTCTAAGCTTTCTTCCTTCGGGAAATATGACTTCCCTATTAGAAGGTTGGCTAATTGGATGGATGCGTGAAGTTTTTTTCTTCACATACCACCTCGACTTGCGTGTTAGAGAACTACCGTCACGTTAACATCAAATTACGTTTGGATCGATCAAGCTCCCACTGTAGCTTGAACATTCTAGAGTGGTAGGGGTGAATTTCAAATTTACATCGAAGGCTCATTTACTTTGTCGTACACTATCGATTCACTGATTCTTTCGATTCATCATTTCGACAGGAAAAGATCTTAATATAGGAGGTCATTGTTGTTGTAGTGATTTCTCCCCGATTTCCTTAGTTATGTAATCCAAATAGGTTGTTGGATCGAGAGGTTTGGAGGAGTTCCCTAGCGCGGGGTTGAGGATGGATTTTTCTTAGGACTCCTTTGCGATTTGGTTTTGATCAAACAAGATTGGTATATGGAATTTCGCAGGAATCAATTATTGATTATCACAGACGGCATCATTATTCCTTAGTGGAACCAAAAATTTTATTGTTTGAATATGATTGAATCCTGATGCAGTGTGATGATCTCTAATACGTTAGTGCGGAAGATGAACCTACAAGGTTAGCACTCTAACGTCAATTAGTTATATATTCCAAAATGAATGAAGTGAAAAATGTGATTAGAAAAGTGCATATTAAATCTCACGTGTGTCAATCATATATGATGGATAATTTTAATTGAACTTGACATTGTTGGACTTAATATTTGAATGTTATCCGTATTGATGTTTGACCGACGCAATATTTGAATCTTATATGTATTGGTGTTAGACTTAACATTTGAATCTTATCCATATTGGTGTTTATCCGTATCCGCATTATAAAGAATGGTCATTAATATAAATATCACCTCAATATTTTCCCTTTTGAATGTTTTTTCCTAATTTAATAAAAAGTCAAATGGTAGATTTATATTTTCTATTTTTGAAAAGTAATAAATAAATATCTATTGACCCATTTCTTCCTTTCTCTTTTTTCCGCTCTTTTCTTTGCTATATATATGAGATGAAAAAAATACAACCACGTCATTACTAGAGTTTAGTATTCTATCACCTGTTTTTCTTCTTCTAATTTTGTTGGCACTTTATTCTTAGCCTATCACCCTTAAGTCGATAGGTAATTCCTTCTTATGACTTCTTTTGTTTATTTTCTCTAAAGTTTTAATTATTACGTATTTCAATGTTCATATTTTTTTCTTTTATTTACGTTTTAAAAATTTTAATTCTTGCATATTTCAATATTCATTTGAGTTTCTCTTGTTTACTCTTCAAAAGTTTTAATTTTAGGTATTTCAACGTTTATATATTAATTTTTATATGATTTATTCATGTATTGTAGTTAATTGTTTTTTTTTTTTTTTTTTGCATTTTGTAAGGATTTGTTGAATACTGATATTCCTTGTGCTTTGGTGACTCTTATTTTTTTTTATTTAAAAGGAAATTAAATCATTTTTATTTGTATCTTGATAAATTTCTAATTGTTTTAATTATTTAGTCTCAGGTGTTTTAGAGATAGTTGCTGTTAAGGTTTAACATTAAAGTAAGAATCATAAAAATATTTATTTCAACTTATTTTATCATATATGCATGTGCTAAGTGATACATTTGAACAATTTAATTTTTATTTTATTTTTGTATATGATATTTTCATATAATATATCCTTGATATAGAGTTTTTTTGTTTACCGCAAGATCTAATTTATTAGATCTTATTTAAAATTTAAATATTTTTTTATATATAAAACACTTGTTTCTATTAAGCGTTGAAGGTCATATGAATTTATAATATTAAAAGATGTTATATTTTATATGAATCTATAAACTCTATTTTTTTTTATATATAAAACACTTGTTTCTATTAAGCGTTGAGGGTCATATGTACCTATAAAATCTAAATATTTTTTTTAAATATAAAACACTTGTTTCTATTCAACTAATATATTTTATATGAAATTTATCTAGTAAAACAATCATTTATAACTTCTAATGAATTATTAGTTGAAAAACTCAAAAAAAGCTATAATTTCAATGGAGATAGATAATATAGATAATCTTTTATTAATATTTATTTTTCATAGATAACCTACTACTTATTATTTTTTTTTATCTATTTTTGAATCAGAAGATGGAACATCACAAAAATACATGGAATCAAGAAACGCATAGCAGTTTTGACATAAATAAAATTTCTCAGAAATTCGAAGTGGATGATGAGTTACATTTAGACTATTCGAATATTAGAAGAGTGTTGTCACCTGAAGTTCATGTTTCCAATCCATTAATGGTCATTGGTAAATTTGTTTCCATGGTGCTTAAACCAGTTAATGATTTAACTAAGATGCAAATTGATGACACAAAATCTCTCAGAGGTGATGGAATGCACATAGACCCTTTTTAACCTAAGAAATTTCCATCTCCAGCTATCAGTATAACTCCGCCTATGGATGTGGTAAAAAGAAAATCTCTACCGAAATTACAGGTCCTAAACAATATGCAAGAGTCTTCCAACCAGGTTTGTGTTCTTCATCTCTTGATCAAAATACTAAAATTAAGTTATATGAATAATGTGCAATGGCTAACTAAAAATTTGTACGTATATTGTCACTTAATCAAAACACAATCCAACATATGCATGTAACATAGTTTAAAAATTAATTAATTAAATCTAAGTTGTATGGGAAGAAATTAAGTAAATATATATTTGAATGATTTGTTATGTATGTATTAATACATATGATTTTTTGCAGGATGATAATTGATTTGGTGATGAATTGGGATCATTCAAAATATAAATGCCTTAAGGAATTGATATTGCAAAGTAAAGTATATGAAGTTAGAAGATATTGCCAATTCGTAAAGTATATGAAGTTAGAAGATATTGGCATTTTAGAAGACTTTTTAAATTTTGGTTAAATTGTTGGTTTGCTGAAATTTGGATTTAATTTCTCATTGAAAAAATTTGAGTGCATTTATTTTGGTTAATTTTGATTGAATTATTGAATTTCTTTTAAATTTAAATATTGACTGGAATCTAAGTAAATTGTTATGTTAGAGAAACTTTTATAACTTAATGTTGTAGTATTTTATGTGTCACGATGAATCATATATATAAGTATTGAAAAAACTGACAACCTTCACCTTAAAAATTGGTTTTGTAGGTATTATTTATTACAAAATTTAATTTTATCACAAAATTAGAGTTTGGTTAAAGATTCAGCGGGTCACCACCATTTATTTTCATGCTTTAGATATTGAGTCTTGGGTGTGAGGAGATGTATTAAGAGTTTTACATCGGATAATATATGTCATTAACATATGTATTAAGATTTATCACCGTACTAGTTAGTTTTGTAAAGATGAGTTAGACCAAAACTCTAATTCTAAGATCATATCACACGCATATCGATTATGGCTACTCATCATTTATATACAAACACCAAGTTTAATAATATTGGACGTGAGAAAGTATATTGAAAAAAACAATTCAATTCGCACATTAGTTAAATATATATAGTCTATCAAGGATTTATATCGAGTGAGATATTAAAAATTGATTTTGTACGAATAACTTAGATGAAAGATAAATTATATTTATAAGTATGATAACATAAACATATATTTACACACATTCAATTTTTAGAGTTGTAAAACTTTGTGTCGATGTAGAGTTTTAATATTTTACTTGTTCTATAAATTTTATTGTCTATCTTGAGTGCATTAAATTTAAATGTATTAGAATAGTGTTCTCATTAAAATATAAATATGTATTGAAATATGGCCAAAGAAGTTTGAAATTTAACAATATTCCGAGACATAATGCATATATAATTAAGGAGGAAACAATATGGCTCAATAATCTCAACATGTATACAATGCATTCATGAGCTTAAAATGAAAGGTGATTTACTTTCAAAACTCTGATATTGAAATACAATCTTAAACTAAAACTTGGCTCGTCACTTGATCAAACAAAATCTCTTGAATAAAGAAAAATATATAACTAAATATTGCAGTATTATAACACTTAAATTTGTTTAGTGTGTCTGATAAAAGACAAGAATACGATATTTGGTGGTTATTGTGACCCGTGTCAATAATTACATGGATTCGGATGGTCGAAAATAAAGGTATTTCATGCTATGGGAAAGTTTGATAACCGTGCCTAATGCTCCGCAAGTGCACGGAAATATCGAAGTAATATAAAAGATTGTCAAACCCACAGAGGCCAATGTCAACCTACTGTAATCTATCGTTGCTTTGTAAAGCTAAGGCTATGATTAAAAAGGTACGAACAGAAATATAAACTCTAATTACTAAAGGTTTGAAGATAATACTAAAACGAGCTCGAAATATAATTTCCGCACACCTTAGGGACTTGTAGAATACGGGTACTGACTATGACTATATGCCCATTCTGTAGAATATACCGACTTAAAGGATCCGCCTCACGCTCTCGCGGTCTTAACAAAAGCCATATCTCTTAATCCCATGATTTTGCTCTCGCTCGCCCGGTAACTAAGAAACACTATTTGAAAGCCAACAATATCCTAATCAACATCTAAAGCACTCTCGTTGTATTTAGATATGATGCCTAATTTCTACTATCCGGTTTTCTCCTCACGCTCTCGTGAATCTCGACTCAAACCTTTATATGCTTCTCACTCTCATGACAAAGCAATGTTAAATAACTTCTCACTCTCATGACAAAGCTACTTAAACTACGCATAGAAATTATAACCAAAATGACATACAATAATAATTTTGTACCTATTATTTTCTACGGAGTCCCGTCGGTAACGACGGTTCTCATACGCGGGAATCAGACAGAATTAGCCTAACATATTAACTCCTAAAACTAACATATTAACAATGCTAGAAATTAAATCATACATACTGATTGATTTTAACAGGAACACAAATTTAAGTTTTTATCTTGAAATCAAGTTATGTTGCAAGCAAGTAAACTAAACAATGCAGTAAAGACGGAAAAGTAATTAACCTGAAATAAACTGGAATGAAAACAACTTCCATTGAATGACAAATTGATCCAAGCGTACAATTGGCAATAATGTAAAAGATTACAACAATGCAACAACTACTCAGTGTAAGCAATTGCTGCTTTGAAAAGTAAATCTGTAGTTAGGCTAAAGAATTCGGCAGCGCTCCCGCGGAACTCGGATCCCCCCTAAACACACACCAAAGGGGTCTATTTATCGAATATTTCTAGCTCCAAAAGACATGGTTCGAATTTGAATTTGAACTGAACAAAACTGCCAAACTGCTGCAGGAAAACTGGTCCCGCCACAAACGGCGATCGTCGTATGGCTAATGGCGACCGCCATTTGTTTAAAATGTGGATTCCCTCCTTTTTTAGTATGGCGAACACCTTCCTCAGGCCATGGCGAGCGCCATTGCTCTAAAGAGGACAGAACTTGCATTTTTGCTGTTTTTCTTCACTCTTCAGCTATGTTTTCGCTCTTTTTTCCATACTTGCCGATTAAACACCTGTCGACATAAAAACAAAGGAAAACATAATAAATCAAAGCAAAAAGTATGAAAGACTTGATAAAACGGTACTAAAAGTGCGCGTAATGAGTCGAAAAATACGATACGAATTCGAGTTATCAAACTCCCCCACACTAAGACTTTTGCTTGTCCTTAAGCAGAATCCCAATGATATAAAATTGTAAGTACAACGCTCGACTCATAGGCACGACAAAAACAATCAAAGCACAAGGTTGCTAGGCTAATATACACAGATAGGTACTAAATAGTGAAAACAAGGATACCGTAACGACACATCTCAGCAAAAACGGACAAAGACTTCCCTCCTATGCAATACCAGATCAAATCATGACATTATAACTCGACCTACAGACTTCAATCTTTTTCACCTCTCTTTCATTCTAGTGCAATCACATTAATCCCGTTATCCTTTGTACTTACATGGTAAGTGAACCTGTTAGTGTTAACGATCTCTTGTTCAATTTTTTTTCTTTTTTGCACATTTTTTTTTCTTTTGCTTACGAATTTCATGAGTCCGAACCTTTAGGCTAAATGGTCGGGTGAGGACTACCTAACTTAGCGGAAACATGTCTTTCATTCATTTTTTCTATAAAATCACATTATTCAAATTTTTGAGATCAACACGTATTTGCATCGGTTCGTTACTTAGTTTGTACACAAGGATGGTGTTGACTGCTTGTATAAAATAATCAAGAGGCTACTTTTAAGAAACTAGACATAAGGTCTTGGCATAATATCTATTTAAATCAATATCACATACTTAGGGAATCTAGGGTGTAGGACGGGAACCGATATTTACAAAACTTTCCCTAGTATATCTAACACAGCCTAAACAACCTATATACTTTCAGAGTGTCGTGCCATGAATTGAAACAAAGATTAGTTGGAGGTTAAAATTTAAAATTTCGGGGAAATGGAATAACAAGTGAAAACCATGCATAAAGACTCGACAGCACATGCAAAGACTCGACAAAACATTAAAAACAGATAAAATTCCTAAAAGCATGAAATAAACTAGAAAATGATAAATCAAACTAAAAAGAGATAAATGTAAAGCGATAAAGTTCCTCCCCCACTCTTAAATCAAATATTGTTTTCAATGTTTTGATAAAAGGTGGAAAAAGGAAAGATAGAACCTGTATGAATGCTACTGCGTGCCAAATCCTCTCTGATCCTGTTCTTGTTGTCCATGTCTTTGCTGACCATTTCTGCTTCGGCGGCGGGCATTTTGAGATACCTTCGTTTGTTGAATTTTCTCTTTTCTGAAACAACTCATAATGCTGCCCATTGCCGGAGGAAGTACCTGCAAAAAGTGTTAGAAAAATACAGTGCGGTATCGGTATCACCACCAGCAGCGACATTCGCAGGATTTTCCGTGGGCACCTAGAAGAAGCTGAGACGAGACAAGCAATACATTTCTTTATTTCCTGCAAACACAAACATTAAAGGTAAAACATTAAATTAAAAATCTCGTGGGTTGCCTCCCACGCAGCGCTTTGTTTAACGTCGATAGCTCGACAGCTAATAATCTTCGATTTCCATGGCCACTTATCAAGCAATCTCACATATCCCTCGCCTTTTCTTTTCTTCATTCTATGGGGTGGTTCATTCTTTTGAACTTGTGGTGGTGGTTCTGGATCTATCCTAACTATCAGTTTTTCAAGTTTGGGCTTAGTTCTTTCATCCACTACCTCAAAGTCTAACCTTACCCTCTTAACAGTAATGATATCCTAAGTTTCATGGTCCTCAAATTTTCTCTTTTTATGCAGGACCTCGGACAAAGGTTCATCGGTGTGGGTATTTTCCAATTCATCCACATATGTTTGGGGTATATTTCACTGAATTGAAATCCCCTCTCATAATCCATCCACCTCCAGGGTATCTACCTTTAAGCTCAATTAACTCCCTCCACAACCTCTTTTTATCAGAGTAACCACAAGGGGCATAAACATTTACTACTGTCAGGTAGTGATTATTCCACATTAACTGCACTCCCAAAAAACCATTACCACGGAAACTAGAAGTAGCAGATATAGTTCTACTATTCCACATCGAAAGAATACCACCAGATCTACCGGAGGAATTATGAGCCAACCACTCAACATCGTAATTCCTCCACAGACTATGAACAACACCAACCTCCATCTCAGTAACTTTTGTTTCCTGAATAAGACACAAATCTACGTTCCCTTTTATCAGCGTATTATAAATTCTCCTCCTCTTCAAGGAACTACAGCACCCTCTGACATTATAAGAAACAATATTCATTGACCACGACTAGCGACACCCTTCTTACCAGTTTTAGCTTCCTTATCACTTCTGCCCAACTTCCTCAAGATACCATCAAGGTCTTCTTCCTCCACACCTCCTTGGATACCAATTTTCTTCAAAGACATCCTAACCTTGAACGGAACTTCATCAAGGGCTCTTCGACATCTCACGTTGCCTCTTTCCACATCAGTGTCAGTTATCGATTCACAACACATAAGAGAAGAGCTTGAACCAATAATGGCACTGCTACCAGCCTGCTTCTTGATAGACTCCTTCTCGAATCTCCTATTGGGATGGTCTTCATTAATATTCAAAGGAGAGTGTAGAAGAGTGGAGAAGTAGGATGGAGAATAGGGGATGTTGATGCAATTGTAAACCTCGTGAAGGAGTTTTTTCCTCCTGGCCTTTCCCCAATCAGAAGTTAAAGGCCCAACTAAACCTCCTGGGGGCCCAGAGATGGGGTTAGGGAGACCCAAGTCCACTACTAAATCACATTTTAAAACATTTCTTTGATTGTCCAAAATCACCTGATTAGGATTAATCTCAACCGTACACTTAATAGCTTTGGGACCACAATCCACATCAGCATTATCTTTGGAATAACTACACAGAAGATTATCACCGGTATTGCCCGCCTCTGATCCCTTACTAGACTCAGATTGAGTCTTCCCAATGCTCCTAGGGGACCCACCACCTGCAGCACCTAACCTTTGAATTTCACCAACAAACGATAGATTATCAGAGAAATTGCCGGCTCCGTCTGTCCGATGATCTTTTTGATTGCAATCTGTGGCAGCCTTCTCTTCTATCGAGTAACTATTTTCCTCACTCTCGTCTTCTACAAGAGACTCCCACGCGCCATCAAAATATGAAGGAACTGAAGAGTCAAAATCTTCAGAGTCAATCACTTCATCTTCACCTTCCAACAGAGACACTACTCTTCCGCACGAAAGATCCTCCGAAATGAAAACAGAGAAAAGTTGACCATTCACTTCTACTACGACCTTCGTATTCGAAATCTCCCCCAAGCTCGTTTTAATCAGCAGTCTTGCTACATCAAAACACTCCTTGCTACAAGTGGACTCGTCACTCTTAAAATAAGTACCTAAGTTTGCTGATATCAGGCAAAAATTATTTTCACTCCATGCTACGCAAGGGAGACCGATACACTTAATCCACACAAATCTATCTTTGTCAACAATCTTCAGAGACCAAAGACGGATTTCTTTGAACCACACGTCAAGCCAATCTCTATATTCTTTAACAATATCTTCAATGTCACCTCCTGCAGAGTCTTCCAATAAGCACAAAGATGCTCCCATAGGTGTAGACTTGATATTGAAGATACCTTCCTCGTTAATGTTCCTCTGAATATCAAAGGCGTTACCATCATCCATAACAACTCCCACTCTCACCTTGTTCAGTCTCTCCAACCAAACGTCATCCACTTCTAAGGATACTCTGAGACCACCACCGTCATCCTTCCCAGAATCCTTAGCAGCAGCTTGATCAACCACATTAGCAAAAGACCTACCTCCACGAAGAGAATGCACGAACCTGCTATAGTGATTAGGGTGGTTGCCATCAGCCTTCGATTTCTCCCCATCCTGCACACCCCTCTTGAGCTCCGGACTAAACCTAGGAATATTTGCGAACAACTTCTTGCCTTCCAGAATAATACTATCCAAGTTACAAGCAAGGATTCGAGCGTCGTGAACTTTACGAAACTTAGCGAACCCGAACTGTTTACCCCGTTTATCTCTTCTAGCAGAAATAAACACTACAGAGATAACACCGTAGACCTTAAACACCTCGAAGACATCTCTGGCGTTCATCTTCTCAGGAAACTCAGTAACGAAAAAGGAGGTCGTAGGTTCACCTTGAAAAGCTCCTTTACCAAAGTTTTCCTTCCACACTGAAAAACCACCTCCATAAGCCTTTCTGGGTTTTCTCCCAACCTTAACCCATTCTGTAGCCATAGCATGCAGACGAAACCTGGAAAGAACAAAGAAGACAACAGAAATCTTGGACGAAACCTCAATCCCCACCCAGACAAAGCGAACGATGTACCAAGGCCCCTAAACTCGAAAGCTAGGAATTTAAGCCGAAAATACACCAGCACTTCACTGGATCGAGATCAAAGTTCCAAGATGAGAGGCGAACCAAAATAGCAAGATGAAAACGACTAAGAAGAACCGATTCTAGAGAGAGGGCAGACTTTCTCTCTCATTGTGATTTTTTTGAACTTTTTACATAAACATATATTTACACACATTCAATTTTTAGAGTTGTAAAACTTTGTGTTGATGTAGAGTTTTAATATTTTACTTGTTCTATAAATTTTATTGTCTATCTTGAGTGCATTAAATTTAAATGTATTAGAATAGTGTTCTAATTAAAATATAAATATGTATTGAAATATGGCCAAAGAAGTTTGAAATTTAACAATATTCCGAGACATAATGCATATATAATTAAGGAGGAAACAATATGGCTCAATAATCTTAATATGTATACAATGCATCCATGCGCTTAAAATGAAAGGTGATTTACTTTCAAAACTCTAATATTGAAATACAATCTTAAACTAAAACTTGGCTCGTCAATTGATCAAATAAAATCTCTTGAATAAAGAAAAATATATAACTAAATATTGCAGTACTCCAGCAAGTAATAAACCAGATAGGATTCTCATTTACAACTATTACATTGTACCCTCTCCCAGCCGGACGCCGGAACTTCTAATCACTCATCTCAATGTATCAAGTTCATTAAGGTTAGCTCCGCTACCCTCTTCCTCCTTGTTCAATCCTATCGTTTTCTGTAACTTCAAATCAATGTACGAAGGGGATACTGGTTGAACTTCCCCTTATCTTTGGCTTAAATTCCTGGCTTTAGGGCTCAGGGGCCTCGGTAAGGTGTTGCCTGATATTGGGTTCTTCGGAGTCATTGATTGGTTGAAGTCACAGTTTAGATCTGTATTGACTTGGTAGAGGCAAGTTTATTTTGAGGCTAGAAGGCGGACATTTTTCTGCATTTTGGTAACTGTAGTGGATTTGAGGCGCCTTGGTTAGCATCGAATATATTTTAACTTTCGATTCAGGTTCTCTGGATGTGTCATATGGGGCTCTATAATGTCACCGGCCATAACAAAGGGACATGGGTGGAAGTAGGGAAGAAGAAGGCTCGGAATCAAATTTTGGGGAAAATGTCGATCTGGAAAAATAACAATGGTAAGGTTACAGATCTAGACTGGAAAGAAGCTTCATCATTCTTCTTTACTGAGTTTTCAGATTCATTCGATGAAAGAAAAATGTATGACATCTTTAAGGAATATGGTTTCATTTTGGAAGTTTTTATTCCGGGAAGATTGGATATTAAGGGTAAGAGGTTTGGTTTTGTGAGGTTCAAAAAAGTCGAAGACAAAGATCTTATGGCCATTAATCTTGACAACATTGTCATTAATGGCACTAAGATTTTCGCTAATTTGCCAAGATTTCGTAGAGAACACAAGAACGATGGTGGAATGCCCTATACGAAAAAATGGAACCAGGATAAGGAACATGTAGGAGGTCTGTCTTTTAAACCTTTGGAATGTCGCAGGATTGATAGGAGAGCTTCTTTCGCTCAGATAGCTAAAGGGGCACGTAGTAGCATCGGGGATAATGCCATTTCGAACTAGGTTCTTATGGGTGACAAACCTTCTTTTTCCCATTTGAGCTTTGAAGTTAACAATGAAGAACTAGAGCGGTTTGAGCAGGCTTTCACTGGTGTTTGGAGATTCCGGGATCAGCTGCTGAGGTTTCGGATGCGTTTCAGATGGAAGGTTTCTTCAACATTAAGATAACACCTATGGGGACTAATCTTTGCCTCTTAGAAGAAGATAACCCGGGTGATATCCAAAAGTTGATTACAGAGGACATCAGTTGGTTCTCTAAGTGGTTCTCGAAAATCCGCCCTTGGTCTCTTAGCGATGTTGACCAAGAGAGACTCACTTGGGTCAAGATCTTTGTTCTCCGTTGCCACGTTTGGGGAGAAAAATTTTTCAAATTTTTAGTTGCTACTACTGGTGCATTTATAAAGATGGATGAAGAGACAAGGAAACATTTGAGGTTTGACGTCGCTAGAATCCTGATTAGGACTAAATTTGCCATGAGTCTTAATGAAGTAGTTAATATTAATGTGAATGATACCGTCTATAGAATTAAGATTGTGGAGGATTCCTTTGGGCCTTATAATAGGGATCAAGGTATCGCCAAAGTGTCATGCTTTGAAGAAGATAGCTCAGATGTTGTGTATTCCGAATCGGATCAGGAAGTTGAAAGGGAGTTCAGGGATAGTTCAACTAGGGTTTTTAGCACTCAATCTAAATTACCTGAGTCCTTCTCCCCTATTTCGACAGCATGTGAATTAAGGAATTCATTTAACGATCATACTACAGAAGTAAGCGATGAAGAGATTGAGCTTTCTGGTAAGGTGGATCCAGCTGCCACCAACTGTATCAGCGGTGAGGAAAGAGGTGATACAACCCACTCTGAGAATCAAATTTTATCTCAAGATAGAGACAAGTCAGACTCAAAGGTTGGAGAAAGGGAGGGTGATAGTGCTGATAAAAGTCATAATATAGTCTCTAGCCATGATCATGTGACCTGTTCCCTTATGAAACTAAAAAGAGGGGACAATACTGTGACATCCACGTTTGCTGATGAAAATAGGTTAGCATGTGGAGGCATATCTAAAGTTGTTGATACGTCTTCTTTCCAAAAGGTGCAGAGAGGTGATTGTGATTATGTGGTTGCTGAAGTTAGAGGTGGGTCTTCTATGAGGAAGAAAAAGATACTTATGGAAGATATTTACAAGAGGATAAAAATTCCGTGCAACCCTTCGTATTATGCTACTCTACTGCGGGCTGATTGTTCGACCTCTAAGACTGTTTGGGAGCAACATAGACAGAGTGGTAAAACAGAGGAAAATCAGGCTTGTGCTCCTACCTCTAAGGGATCTGGTTCTATTGACAATTCTATGAGTGATTCTGGTTTCCTCCAGAACAATTCAAGGATTAAGAAGAAATTAGAAAGCCTCCCTTCTAGAGTTTGGGAGGCTATTAAAAGTTTAGGAATAGAAGCGGAAGAAGATGACGAAGTTTTCGAAACTATTCTGAGAAATCTGGAAATGGTTGATAGAAAATCGAAGAAAGGGAAGAAGGTGGTAGCTATTGGTTCTATATGAATATAGTAACATACAACATAGGAGGGTGTGGGGGTGTTTTAAAGCGAAAGAAACTTAGAGATACACTAAATAAGGTAGGAGCTGAAATATGTTTTCTACAGGAAACTAAAAGAAAAAAATGTCTGATAAGACGGTGTTCAGCATATGGGGAGACAGATCTTGTCAGTGGTCAGCTACTAGTTCTACTGGCCTTTCAGGAGGTATCGTAACTATATGGAAAGACGGAGTCGTGGATCCTATTTGCAGCTATAGGGGCAAAGGATTTTTGGGTTTGTAAGCATATTGGAGAGGTTTCAAATTTTATTTCTTTAATATTTACTCTACCTGTAACATTTTGGGGAAAAGGGAGCTTTGGTTTAGTTTTATTAATCTTAAAAATAGTTTGGAACCTAGAGAGTGGATCCTTGGTGGCGACTTTAACTCGATAAAGTGTCCTGCTGAACAAATAGGTTATTCTAGTTTTAACAAAAGATATATGGAAGAATTCTCAGAGTTCATTAATATGATCGGGTGTGTGGACTTACCTTTGAGTGGAAATAAGTTCTCATTGTTTAAAGCTAAGGGTAAGATATGTAGCCGTCTCGACAGATTCATTGTCACCCCTGGAGTATTTAATGAATGGAACATGGTGTGTCAAAAGATTGGAGATCGAGACGTATCGGATCATAGGCCGGTGTGGATTTTAGCAAAAAATATAAACTGAGGGCCTAAACCGTTCAAGGTTATGTTATGTTGGTTTGAACATACTAGTTTCATGGATTTTGTCAAAAAAGAATGGGATGAATTTAAGGTAACAGGGAAGGCATCTTTCATTTTGGCCAAGAAGATGCAGAACCTTAGAGAGAAACTCCGATGGTGGAATATTAATGTATTCGGCTGGGTTGACACCAAAATCAAGACAGATACATGTATTATCAATGAGGTAGAAGATTTTATAGTCTCAAAAAGAGGTGGCATTTCAGCAGAGGATCTGGAGATTAGAAATTCTGCGGAAGACGATTTATGGAGATCACTGAGAATTAAAGAAAGTATTTTAAAGCAAAAATCTAGGTTAAAATGGAGTGTTGATGGCGACGTTAACACTAAGTTCTTTCATGCAGCATTAATAAATCGTATCAATTTGAATACCATCAATTCTGTAAGTGTTAACGGCAAATCTGTGGAGGATGTTCAAGGGGTCAAAGAGGCTATCAAAGACCACTTTGCTGAGAGGTTTTCCAGAGCCTCTAGACCTTTTCCATATGTGGGAGAAGCAGGTTTCAAGTGCCTTTCTAGGTCGGACAGAGATGAGCTAGAATCTGTAGTGGACATAGAAGAAATCAGAAGAGCTGTATTCGAGTGCGTTGGGGACCGTAGTCCTGGTCCTGACGGATTCAGCTTTGAGTTTCTCAAGAAGTGTTGGAGTATAGTTGGTAATGACTTCACAAATTATATTATGGAATTTTTCAAGGGTGACAAATTACACAAGGTGTTTGCTTCTTCATTTGTGGTGCTTATTCCCAAAACTGAGAACCCTAAGATTTTGGATGATTACAGGCCTATATCACTAGTTAGCTCGGTATATAAAGTAGTGTCGAAGATTCTTTCTTCCAGACTTAAAAAGAAAATTGTAAATATCATATCAAACACTCAGACGACGTTCATAGAAGGAAGAAATTTGTTAGATAGAGTCCTTGTTGTAAATGAAGCCATTGACTATGCTAAACGTTCAAAGAAAGATCTTATACTCCTAAAGGTCGATTTTGCTAAAGCTTACGACTGTGTCGATTGGAAGTACTTACGAGATGACATGAAAATTATGGGGTTCGGTAATTCATGGCTGAGATGGATGGACTTAGGGGTTTTTAATAACTACTCCTCTGTACTGGTTAACGGGTGCCCAACTGTGGATTTTACTGTAACAAGGGGCCTCAAGCAAGGTGATCCCCTTGCTCCCCTCCAATTCACTATCGTTGCAGAAGGACTTGCAGTCCTGATGAAAAGAGCTATGGAGAATGGTCTATTCTCAGGATTTAAATTCAACTCGGAGGTTTCGTTCTACTTGCTGCAATACGCAGACGATTCAATTTTATTAGGAGATGGTTCGTGGAAAAATATCCTGGCAGTCAAGACTATTCTTAAATGATTTCATTTAGTCTCAGGTCTGGAGATAATTTCAATAAGAGTTCCCTATACGGTGTTGGTGTTGATGATCCGTTATTATCGGCTGCAGGAAACTACCTCTCTTGTAAGATCTCTGACTCTGTCTGTCCATTAAAATTTCTAGGAATATATATTGGAGGAAATCACACTCTAGTTTCCTTTTGGAAACCTTTAATAGACAAGGTTCGATCTAGATTGAACTCTTGGAAAAGTCGTTTCTTATCCATGGGAGGAAGAGTAACCTTGATCAATTTTGTCCTTGCTAATTTACCGATTCATCTCATGTCTTTTTATAAATTGTCTATTAAAGTAATATGTATCCTTACGTCTATTCAAAAGTCTTTCTTGTGGAATGGTATGGTGTCTAAAAAGTGTGTGGCGTGGGTGTTGATAAGTGCAAATTGTACCTATTTTTGTATATAAGTTTTGTTGCACTTATCATTACTTTGTGTTAAAATTGGTTGAATAAACCCCGCTTTGTTCGTAAATACGTTTACTTTACGTTTTCGGTGTATAGTGCGGTACCGTGTAAATATCATTGAGTTTAATTGATTTTCATTTATTTTTACAGGTGTTCCAGCAATGGTATTTTTCCATATTCATAAAGAGCATTGAATAAGCTTTCCAACGCTTCAAACCTTGTGTCAATCGGAGTTACGGTTCATGAGTTATGATCAAAACAAGTTCTGCCATACTGTCATGTTCGCACTGCGAACCCCCGTGACGAGCACTCGCTGGCGCACTCGCACTGCGAACCCGGGGGCGAATGAATAGTGCCCAGAAGTGTGAAAAAACACTGTTTTTGATGTTGCAAAGGCGGTTTATGTTCGCAGTGTGAACGGGGACTCGCAGTGCGAACCTGGGCAATAACTTTTGCCTATTTTAGTCATTTTTCATCATTTTTTAGGTGATGGTTTTGGGGATTCTTGCTCCAACTCCATCAAACTTCATTTTTTCAGTAGATTAGCTTAGAAAACAACATTGAAGTTTACATGTGGATGATCCGAGGTGGATTTCTCATCGATCGGCTCCGACAATCCGTGAAGTGTTTGGTTCATTTCTTTTCTTCTTTGTATTTTTCTTCTATGTTGGGTTTTGTATATGTATTGACTACGATCTCATGTATATTTGTCGCCCATGGCGTTGTATAAAACTTGCTTTACAAATATTTATTGGTGATTGTCTCTGATTTTTGCTTTATGCGCGGGGTTTGGGGTGCTTTAGAGATAACCGTCGCAAACTTCGATTAGGGATGATTGTCTGTTAGTTTCTAGATTCTAGAGATAGATTTAGGGCTAACAATCTTCAAAAGGCGTCGAAACTTAATGCCTCCGCGCCTTGAGCTAGCGTACGAAAGTATCGGCAATGGTAACACGGTTGTTTTCTCAACTTTGCGTTAGACATAACCTGTGTTGTGAGCGATGTTGGGTGATATTGAGGAGTATTGTAGGTGGAGTATAACTGGTCGGTAAGTTTAAGTTTGTGAGGAGTGATTTATATGCATTGCCGGACGAGTTTTTCTCTCTGAAGAATGAATTTGTTTTATGTTTTAATGTTTACTTTTCTGTTTCTATGTTTAAACCATTTAAACCCTAACTCATAAACGTGAGAGACTGTCGAACGACATTCTTTCCCTCGAACCGATCTCTGTGGACACGACATAAATCCCGGAGGGAATTCTTCTGAAAATAAATATTTTTGCTTGCTTGCCCTATTCTGCACTCAACAAAATGGCGCCGTTGCCGGGGATTGGTTTTGATATTGAATCGCATTGCGATAGTTTCTTTGTTTTTGAGTTTTGTAGATATCCTATATATTGTATATTTTCACTTGTTTATATTGATACTTGTACATTTTGACGTTTGTTCAAGTGGTTGGTTAGGACGCTTGCTTTTGGTTGTGCGGTGAGACATCACCATGGCATGAAGAGAGGAAGTTGCTAGCTAAGCACCGTAAAGGCGTCGAGCTTACGACGTAAAACAAGCATGGTGTATTCTTTTCTTTTGTTGTTGTTTAGTTTAGGTAGTGTGGTGAGTATTCATTAAACAAGTTGTACTCGGATTTTTCGTAAATTCTCAAATCTTCACTTTACAACTTGTTTAATGAATTTTCTACCGGTTTTTTTTAGGTTGTTTATATTAATGGTCATTGTGTTTGTCAATGAGCTTGTTTTGAGTTACTTGAGGATGCTTTTGTGATTTTCCAAGTTGGTTCGTTTCAACTTGCGGATGTATGGTAATGATTTTGTTAAGTTTTGTACACGTCTGAGGTATGTATTTATCGCTTTCTATACTTTAGCATATTCATGATACTTAGGCATTTTACAAACTTCCATGCCATCCATTCTTTTGTATACTTGTTCTATTATGAATCACTTTAGTTCCCAACCTTTTTGTGAGGTGGCTTTCCATTGTTCATATATGCGGAGAACCAACATTCTTGTTCTAACTGGATTTTATTATGTTGAATCTTTTGTTTGTGTTGATTATATGAATGCATGAAAAGGATCAAGGCAATTGTTTCATTTTGAGCACAACTACCTTAGCCAAATAGTCAATTCACCTTGTGAGCGTGTGATCATTTGTAACCCCTTTGAGCTTTTTGATCCATGTTTCTATTTGAACTTAATGCTTGTCTATGGTATTTAGTTCACTTATTTTTGAATGGATTTTGTTTTTTCTTGGACCTCAATTTTGTGTTGTTGTATGGATTTTTTCCTTGCCTTAGAAAGTAGGGAGTATTCACATGATGGTGCGGTTGAATTCAAGTTGGGGAGAGGATGATTGTATACTCATTGGTTGAATTCTATGAGGATTGAAAAAGAAAAGAAAAAAGAGAAAAATATGACAAAGAAAAGAAAAGAAAAAGAAAGAAAAAAAAGAAGAAAACGAAAAATCCTTGAAAAAGGAAACAAAAAGAGTTTCAATAATTGTGCTAAATAAGTATTGTGTGTTGTGTAGCACTTGGGATTTTGGAAGAAGTTGGTTGAAATTTTGTGTGTGAATCTTTGTGAGTTTTCACTCCCTTAGGTTTAGGCAAGATTTTGTTTCAATTACCTTTAGAAATTGCCCCTTGTTTGTTTACCCGACCACGCTACAACCTTGAAAGCCCTTGTGATTCTTGCCTTTGTATTTTCAATGTGAATTTGTGGATGTATGCATAATTTAGTCTTTTGTTTGCATGAGTGTTGTGTGAGTGTAAAGTACCTTATTGTGTGTTTTTCATCTACCGATGATTGTTTTTACTAGGTGTGATTCACTTTGGAACTTGTGTTGTTTTAGAATGTTCGGCATCAATTTTTGTATTTTGCATTTGTTTCGTGACTATGTTGTTGTTGTAGTTTAGTGGTAAGTATTTACTTTTTGTGTGTACCATTTTCATTTGAACCATTCATTCGTTTCCGTTTTTCAAAACCTGTTGATTTGTTATTCTTTGGATATTGCTTGTGCATTTTCAAGTTTGTTTGATTCTTGTTTGTGGACAAACAATTATGTAAGTTGGGGAGAGTTTGATAAGTGCAAATTGTACCTATTTTTGTATATAAGTTTTGTTGCACTTATCATTACTTTGGGTTAAAATTGGTTGAATAAACCCCGCTTTGTTCGTAAATACGTTTACTTTACGTTTTCGGTGTATAGTGCGGTACTGTGTAAATATCATTGAGTTTAATTGATTTTCATTTATTTTTACAGGTGTTCCAGCAATGGGATTTTTCCATATTCATAAAGATCATTGAATAAGCTTTCCAACGCTTCAAACCGTGCGTCAATCGGAGTTACGGTTCATGAGTTATGATCAAAACAAGTTCTGCCATATTGTCATGTTCGCACTGCGAACCCCCGTGGCGAGCACTCGCTGGCGCACTCGCACTGCGAACCCGGGAGCGAATGAATAGTGCCCAGAAGTGTGAAAAACACTATTTTTGACGTTGCAAAGGTGGTTTATGTTCGCAGTGCGAACGGGGACTCGCAGTGCGAACCTGGGCAGTAACTTTTGCCTATTTTAGTCATTTTTCATCATTTTTTAGGTGATGGTTTTGGGGATTCTTGCTCCAACTCCATCAAACTTCATTTTTTCAGTAGATTAGCTTAGAAAACAACATGGAAGTTTACATGTGGATGATCCGAGGTGGATTTCTCATCGATCGGCTCTGACAATCCGTGAAGTGTTTAGTTCATTTCTTTTCTTTTTTGTGTTTTTCTTCTATGTTGGGTTTTGTATATGTATTGACTACGATCTCATGTATATTTGTCGCCCATGGCGTTGTATAAAACTTGCTTTACAAATCTTCATTGGTAATTGTCTCTGATTTTTGCTTTATGCGCGGGGTTTGGGGTGCGTTAGAGATAACCGTCGTAAACTTCGATTAGGGATGATTGTCTGTTAGTTTCTAGATTCTAGAGATAGATTTAGGGCTAACAATCTTCAAAAGGCGTCGAAACTTAATGCCTCCATGCCTTGAGCTAGCGTACGAAAGTATCGGCAATGGTAACACTGTTGTTTTCTCAACTTTGCGTTAGACATAACCTGTGTTGTGAGCGATGCTGGGTGATATTGAGGAGTATTGTAGGTGGAGTATAACTGGTCGGTAAGTTTAAGTTTGTGAGGAGTGATTTATATGCATTGCCGGACGAGTTTTTCTCTCTGAAGAATGAATTTGTTTTATGTTTTAATGTTTACTTTTCTGTTTCTATGTTTAAACCATTTAAACCCTAACTCATAAACGCGAGAGACTGTCGAACGACATTCTTTCCCTCGAACCGATCTCTGTGGACACGACATAAATCCCGGAGGGAATTCTTCTGAAAATAAATATTTTTGCTTGCTTGCCCTATTCTGCACTCAACAAAATGGCGTCGTTGCCGGGGATTGGTTTTGATATTGAATCGCATTGCGATAGTTTCTTTGTTTTTGAGTTTTGTAGATATCGTATATATTGTATATTTTCACTTGTTTATATTGATACTTGTACATTTTGACGTTTGTTCAAGTGGTTGGTTAGGATGCTTGCTTTTGGTTGTGCGGTGAGACATCACCATGGCATGAAGAGAGGAAGTTGCTAGCTAAGCACCGTAAAGGCGTCGAGCTTACGACGTAAAACAAGCATGGTGTATTCTTTTCTTTTGTTGTTGTTTAGTTTAGGTAGTGTGGTGAGTATTCATTAAACAAGTTGTACTCGGATTTTTTGTAAATTCTCAAATCTTCACTTTACAACTTGTTTAATGAATTTTCTACCGGTTTTTTTTAGGTTGTTTATATTAATGGTCATTGTGTTTGTCAATGAGCTTGTTTTGAGTTACTTGAGGATGCTTTTGTGATTTTCCAAGTTGGTTCGTTTCAACTTGCGGATGTATGGTAATGATTTTGTTAAGTTTTGTACACGTCTGAGGTATGTATTTATCGCTTTCTATACTTTAGCATATTCATGATACTTAGGCATTTTACAAACTTCCATGCCATCCATTCTTTTGTATACTTGTTCTATTATGAATCACTTTAGTTCCCAACCTTTTTGTGAGGTGGCTTTCCATTGTTCATATATGCGGAGAACCAACATTCTTGTTCTAACTGGATTTTATTATGTTGAATCTTTTGTTTGTGTTGATTATATGAATGCATGAAAAGGATCAAGGCAATTGTTTCATTTTGAGCACAACTACCTTAGCCAAATAGTCAATTCACCTTGTGAGCGTGTGATCATTTGTAACCCCTTTGAGCTTTTTGATCCATGTTTCTATTTGAACTTAATGCTTGTCTATGGTATTTAGTTCACTTATTTTTGAATGGATTTTGTTTTTTCTTGGACCTCAATTTTGTGTTGTTGTATGGATTTTTTCCTTGCCTTAGAAAGTAGGGAGTATTCACATGATGGTGCGGTTGAATTCAAGTTGGGGAGAGGATGATTGTATACTCATTGGTTGAATTTTATGAGGATTAAAAAAGAAAAGAAAAAAGAGAAAAATATGACAAAGAAAAGAAAAGAAAAAGAAAGAAAAAAAAGAAGAAAACGAAAAATCCTTGAAAAAGGAAACAAAAAGAGTTTCAATAATTGTGCTAAATAAGTATTGTGTGTTGTGTAGCACTTGGGATTTTGGAAGAAGTTGGTTGAAATTTTGTGTGTGAATCTTTGTGAGTTTTCACTCCCTTAGGTTTAGGCAAGATTTTGTTTCAATTACCTTTAGAAATTGCCCCTTGTTTGTTTACCCGACCACGCTACAACCTTGAAAGCCCTTGTGATTCTTGCCTTTGTATTTTCAATGTGAATTTGTGGATGTATGCATAATTTAGTCTTTTGTTTGCATGAGTGTTGTGTGAGTGTAAAGTACCTTATTGTGTGTTTTTCATCTACCGATGATTGTTTTTACTAGGTGTGATTCACTTTGGAACTTGTGTTGTTTTATAATGTTCGGCATGAATTTTTGTATTTTGCATTTGTTTCGTGACTATGTTGTTGTTGTAGTTTAGTGGTAAGTATTTACTTTTTGTGTGTACCATTTTCATTTGAACCATTCATTCGTTTCCGTTTTTCAAAACCTGTTGATTCGTTATTCTTTGGATATTGCTTGTGCATTTTCAAGTTTGTTTGATTCTTGTTTGTGGACAAACAATTATGTAAGTTGGGGAGAGTTTGATAAGTGCAAATTGTACCTATTTTTGTATATAAGTTTTGTTGCACTTATCATTACTTTGGGTTAAAATTGGTTGAATAAACCCCGCTTTGTTCGTAAATACGTTTACTTTACGTTTTCGGTGTATAGTGCGGTACCGTGTAAATATCATTGAGTTTAATTGATTTTCATTTATTTTTACAGGTGTTCCAGCAATGGGATTTTTCCATATTCATAAAGATCATTGAATAAGCTTTCCAACGCTTCAAACCGTGCGTCAATCGGAGTTACGGTTCATGAGTTATGATCAAAACAAGTTCTGCCATATTGTCATGTTCGCACTGCGAACCCCCGTGGCGAGCACTCGCTGGCGCACTCGCACTGCGAACCCGGGAGCGAATGAATAGTGCCCAGAAGTGTGAAAAACACTATTTTTGACGTTGCAAAGGTGGTTTATGTTCGCAGTGCGAACGGGGACTCGCAGTGCGAACCTGGGCAGTAACTTTTGCCTATTTTAGTCATTTTTCATCATTTTTTAGGTGATGGTTTTGGGGATTCTTGCTCCAACTCCATCAAACTTCATTTTTTCAGTAGATTAGCTTAGAAAACAACATGGAAGTTTACATGTGGATGATCCGAGGTGGATTTCTCATCGATCGGCTCTGACAATCCGTGAAGTGTTTGGTTCATTTCTTTTCTTTTTTGTGTTTTTCTTCTATGTTGGGTTTTGTATATGTATTGACTACGATCTCATGTATATTTGTCGCCCATGGCGTTGTATAAAACTTGCTTTACAAATCTTTATTGGTAATTGTCTCTGATTTTTGCTTTATGCGCGGGGTTTGGGGTGCGTTAGAGATAACCGTCGTAAACTTCGATTAGGGATGATTGTCTGTTAGTTTCTAGATTCTAGAGATAGATTTAGGGCTAACAATCTTCAAAAGGCGTCGAAACTTAATGCCTCCATGCCTTGAGCTAGCGTACGAAAGTATCGGCAATGGTAACACTGTTGTTTTCTCAACTTTGCGTTAGACATAACCTGTGTTGTGAGCGATGCTGGGTGATATTGAGGAGTATTGTAGGTGGAGTATAACTGGTCGGTAAGTTTAAGTTTGTGAGGAGTGATTTATATGCATTGCCGGACGAGTTTTTCTCTCTGAAGAATGAATTTGTTTTATGTTTTAATGTTTACTTTTCTGTTTCTATGTTTAAACCATTTAAACCCTAACTCATAAACGCGAGAGACTGTCGAACGACATTCTTTCCCTCGAACCGATCTCTGTGGACACGACATAAATCCCGGAGGGAATTCTTCCGAAAATAAATATTTTTGCTTGCTTGCCCTATTCTGCACTCAACAGGTGTCTTAGACTACGGTATGTAACAAGAAAGAAGACGGTGGTTTAGGGGTGAAAGACTTGAAATTGTTCAATTGTGCGTTATTGTTCAAGTGGACATGGAAAATCTTGGAACAGAAGAACACTTTGTGGAAGGAATTAATAGAGGCTAGGTACCATAATCACCAATTCGACCTTCATATCGGTGATTGTTCGAAACTGCCTGTTACTCCCTCTAAATGGTGGAGAGACTTAGTGCAGTTATCCTGTTTTTGTGGGAGGAATTTGGTTGCTGAGCTTATCTCTTACAACATCGGCAGTGGAGACTACGTTCCATTTTGGGTTTCTCGTTGGGCTGGCGACAGAGTTTTGTCTTTGTCATTTCCAGATTTATGGTTATCTGCTTAAAATAAGAGCAGCTCAGTGGCAGAGAATGGTTTGTGGGTTGGTGGCAAATGGTGTTGGGATATCAAAATATCCCATTCTAACTTGTCTGTAGAAGTTATGTTGTAGCGGACTGATCTGAATTCACTGCTGGAAGAATTCGAACCTGTAGCAGGATCTGGAAATTCTGTCATCTGGCTCCTTACAGATAATAATTGTTTTTTTGTTTCTTCTCTGTACGAATTTTTGCAGGATAACAACACTACTTCAGTTAGGAGTTTCGGGGAGGATGCGAGAGCTGCTTTCAAACTGATTTGGACAACACAGATCCCGTTCAACGTGAAAGTGTTCGGTTGGCGGTTGCTACATAAGAGAATTCCAACTCGAGACAATCTTGCCCGTAGAGGAATAATCACCAAGAGACACGAAAGGTCTTGTCCTTTCTGTTTCTTAGTGGAGGAAAGTGTGGAGCATGTCCTATTTTTATGCCATAAGTCCAATCTGATATGGAAATTCGCGTGTAACTGGTTGGGCATTCCAGAGATTATAGTGGCCGATATGCTGAATCACTTAACTTGCTGGGTAACGGGGCGTGCTCGAAATAATTTCTTAATCTGTAACGTTGTTGGGCTATGGCTTCTAATTTGTTGGATTAATTGGTCATCTAGAAACAACATTATATTTAGAGATGAGTTTTGGGATTTTGACACGATTTCGAATCGTATAGTAATTTACTCTTGGTGGTGGATAGGAAAGAATCACAATAGTTCTCACAATTGTAACTATTACACTTGGGTAAAGTCCCCTAGTGATATTTGTAGGCCTTGATTTTTAGAGAGACGTTTGATGTATATGGGTTGGGATACCCCTATTGTATCCCTGATTAATATATTTTAGCTTATAAAAAAAAATATTGCAGTACTATAACACTTAAATTTGTTTAGTGTGTCTGATAAAAGACAAGAATACGATAATCATATCATTTTTTGTATTAGTTGAATGTTTGAAAACATAAAATGATATTTGATATATATTTTATAATGTCTTATAGTGTGAATTCCTATTTTGTAAATTGGAATTGGAATAAAATCAATAGAATATGATAAGAAAATAAATTATTTATTTATCTTTATAAAATATATAATTTAAAATATTAAAAAAACAAAAATTAATTATGATATAAGTAAAAAATAAATAAAAAATAAAAAATAAACTTAATGATAAATAACTAGTTTATTAAAATTAAAATATTTAAAAATAAATCTATAATTAAAATGTATAAAAAATATAATTTTTTTTAAATTACTTATAATATTCTTGCAATGGTTTTTTTTGTCATTTAGATATAATATATACTATTCATGTATGCGACGTATCTAACAAATATATATACAACGAAATTACTTATTTACTTATTATTATTTTTTTAAATTGAAATTGATTGTTTAGTAGTAGCAATAAATATTTATATTTAAATTGTAATTTTCATTCCCCTATTTTGCCTGATTGACAAAATAAGTCTTATTGTTTAAATTAAAACAATTTTAATCTTCCTCTCATTTTTTTAAATTATAAATATGTAATTTCCCTCAATTTCCTTAATTGTAATTGGTAGTGATCAATAGGGATGTAATATCTCACTAGTCTAATAATGCTTGATGAATGATGTTAAACTAGTCTTTTATGCTTTGAATTTTACTATGAATTGTCGCTTGCATTAAATACATAATAATTGGATCAACCTACAAAGATGAGTGAGGTAAACCTAGGTGGATAACTAGGTGAATGAATTAGAAATATGACTTAGGTAATGGTAAATAATTTGGATTGCGATAATCGAATGTAAGAGGTGCCTCGGTGTGCTCCAGTGAACGAGTAGTCACTAAAGGTGAATCATCCCTATCAACGAGAATGCCTAAGGTATGGATGGAGAACGATATCATATTAGTGATTCAACTAGCTTGTGTGAAAACACATTGTAATATTGTGATTGTGATAAAATCATATGGTACTTGTGATATCAACCCATGGAGATTATGTTATGATTACATGGTGTTTGATGATATTAATCATGTGGTGATTAATGAACCAATTGTGTATTTTAAAATAATCCAGATACCTGTGTATCTCAAGTTTGAAACTCATGTAGGGTAGAAATTGAGGAGACAGATGATTATTTGATGGGTATTGTGACCCGTGTCAATAATTACATGGATTCGGATGGTCGAAAATAGAGGTATTCCATGCTATGGGAAAGTTTGATAACCGTGCCTGATGCTCCGCATGTGCACGGAAATATCGAAGTAATATAATAGATTGTCGAACCCACAGAGACCAATGTCAACCTACTGTAATCTATCGTTGCTTTGTAACGCTAAGGCTATGATTAAAAAGGTACGAACGGAAATATAAACTCTAATTACTAAAGGTTTGAAGATAATACTAAAACGAGCCTGAAATATGATTTCTGCACACCTAAGGGACTTGTAGAATACGGGTACTGACTATGACTATATGTCTATTGTAACACCCATATATAAAACTCATACATCAAAGCATAAATATTATATATAGATCCAAGTGTTTGGTACTGAAACACATAAGCTCCTAGTTAACACATTGTATACAAATAAATGCCCTAAAGTACAAAGTACAAAAACCTAAGGCATATTATACACAAGATGTTTAAATGATAAAAACTAAGAACTAGATCAACAATGATCCCAAAATACACTTCGCTACGGAAGCTAGCCATCAACAAGCCAGGAAAAGATCACACGACCTTATCCTTACCCTTCACGGAACCTGAAACACTTGAAATACATCAACAACGTGGGGTGAGATACATCAAATCACAGTGAGTTCCCTATCTTATGGATTATCTCGGATTAACAAGGTTCTAAAAATCCTAACTCAAGTCCGGGGAAAAGGGGGAAAGGACTCTTGAGTTCACATTTCAATTCTCACACTATATGGAAACATGCCATGAGTTCATCAACTCACAAGTATCACTAATCGATAACCATACCAAGGTACCTCCTGTTCCCGTCCGCTTCTACGTCTAGAAGGCGACCCGAGTCATAGATCCTTGTAATCTACTTGACATACGAATGGATTCGTGTTTTACGGGCCATTAACCGTTATGAACCGTCACTTCACATGAGCCATTAACCGTCACAAGCATACGCTCCATGGGCGCCATTCGTACAATACAGGGAATCAACCCTGCCAAGTAGTTGTGCATCCATTTCAGAGGAGTCCAAGACTCATGAAACTACACACAAGCTAAACCGGTTACGATTACATGATCACATACAACAATACGATTGTATTCGACAATCACAAGGCTATAATGCCTTAAGGCCTCTCATGCCTTTCAAACCACAAAGGTTAACCAACATGTTCCATACTAGTGTCTCCAAACCTTCTAAATTCTCCTATAGTTCATAAGGGGGGTTTTCCTCACTCTTTCTATTTCTTTTTCCATATTAACATGCATATTCAATTACAATCATGCTAAACAATAATAGGATAGGCAAGACATCTCACAATTGCATAATAGAATAATTTATAACAATTAAAACATAATTAAAACACTTTTGAAACTTTATCGATTATTTAATCGGTCGGTAAAATCGACATATTTCATCTCCATTATATAGAATATTTTCTCGGCTTTACATCGATATAAAGAACGTTCGATTCCGATAAACGAATCAAAAGTTTTGAATTTTTTCGTTTTGGAGGAAAACTTCAAGTCCCAGGTCGCGCTAAGCGCACCCCTTGCCCGCTGAGCGCGCAAGCTTCTTCCTTGAGGGGTTGCAGGAATTCAACACTGCGCTGAGTGCGCTCTGCGAAAAATGCAGAAAATACCAAAGCAACAACAGAATTTTCCTAGACCCCAAACCTCCTCCAAACCACCAACATCCACCAACAGAGGTTCAACAACATAGTTTGAGTATGGTTTGCACAACAATAACTTCAAAACACATATTTCATCAAGAACACAAAAGTTCTATAAACCTAGCCTTTTCCAAAATCATCAAATTCAAACAAAACATCAAAACAATCAACAACACATGTTTCTATAATCATATTGATCATTCATTTCGATTTCTAACGAATTCTAACAGTTAAAACATCGATTTCCATAATTTCGACCTAAACCAAACAATTCCAAAACTTCTAAAAATTGGTACTAACTAGAACCCACCTTGGATAGATGATGAAAATGAGGAAGATGAGATGATTTGATGAAGTTTGGATCGATGGATGATGATTGTTCTTGGATTTTCTTCCAAAACCCTTTTTCTCCTTCTTTTCTCCTTCTTTTCCTTTTCTTTCCCTCTTTCTTCTTTCTCTCTCTTTCTTACTATCTTTTTTTTTTGTATGGAAAATGGGAGGAAAAGGAATAAGTAGTAAACTAGTATTAGTAAATAATACTACTAAATGTCCAAAAGTCTCTTAAGTCCAAATTAGTAAAATACCTCAGAGTCAGATAATATTAATTGAATTTATTCTAAGTTCCACAGTTACTCTAATTATTTTGTCAACTAATTTCTCAGAGTACACTGGGCTCAGTCGATCACAATATAATATTATCTGGAGTAATAAAATACGGGGTATTACATCCTCCCCCCTTAATAAAATAAAAAAAATACAGCATTAGAACTACCTATAATGACAGTTATTTTAAGAAAACCGTTGTTGTATGTATTTTAATAAAAAAAAAAAATTGCAGCATTAGAACAAGAACAACAGCAAGAACATCAAGAAAAACTATAAGAACAAGAACAACAGTAAGAACATCAAGAACAACAATAAGAACAACAACAACAACAACAACAACAACAACAACAATAAGAATAACAACAAGAACAAGAAAAAGAATCAGAAGAAGAAGAAGAAGAAGAAGAAGAACAACAACAACAACAATAATAACAATAATAACAACAAGAACAACAATAATAAAAAAGAACAACAAAAACAACAATAATTAAAAAAGAACACCAATAACTAACATTGCTAACTCGAGTTCTGAAATTTGGTTAAATGGAGAAATAGAGTATCGTAACTGAAAGATGTTTGGAGGTAGAAGATGTAGTTCATCTGAGTTTTAGGTTTCACGCAGATCACTAATAGTAGTGTCTTGGCTGTTGATAATCACTAAATGGACGACCAAGATTTGTTTAAGGATAGTGAATAAACTCAATATGTGCACCACCTATAATGTTGGTAATGAGAATTGAAAAAATAAGTAAAAAACCAAAAATGCTGGTGCTGGGACTTGAACCCATGACAAGACGCTACCTATAATGACTGTTGGTTTAAATTACCCGTGGTGAAAGGTCTGTCATCATTTTGAAAAAATAAGTAAAAAAAGCTACCTATTACAACGGTTGGTTTAAATACCCGTTGTGAAAGGTCTGTCAGCATTTTGAAAAAATAGGAAAAAATGATTAAAATAAATTCAGAAAAATCTAAAAACACGAAATTCAATCTAATTAGGTAAAATAAGAATTTTGAGAATTTTTTTAAGAATTTTTTGAGACTATGAAAACAGTAAAAAATTCATTAAAAATAGAAAAAAGATGAATTTGGGGTTTTGAGGGTGAAGTCCTATAACTCTTTTAGAGTAAGGGAATAATGACCGCACACTTTTTCTGCTTCAGATGCACGAAACAGATCTCAAAACGGAGACGATTTTCACTAAAAACGATTTTTTGAAGTGCAAGACCTAAAACTAAATTATTGGCTATAATGACGGTTGAAAACATTCCAGTGGTGAAAGGATGCGGGCATTTTGAAATAATATGTAAAAAACCATAAATGTTGGTGCTGTGAATTGAACTCATGACCATGTGCTACCTATAATTACGATTTTTTAAATACCCGTTGTGAAAGACCTCACATTTTACCACGGTTTGAATATTAACCGTCATTAAAAGCCTTTTAACGAGATAAAAAAAAACATACATCTATTACAACGGTGTATAGGCAATCCGTTGTCAGCCTGACGTTGTTGTTTGCCCGTTCTGTAGTAGTGGATAGGCTTGAATAAGTTCTATTTAGATAAACTTTTATAACATTACGCACAATTTTTTATGTCTTTAATGTTGTAAAGGGGCTAATGCTTGGGTAGGATATATTTAGATAGTATGTTATTTTACAAAATGAGTTGGAATATCTCGTAACTAGGCCTAAACTAAGGAACTAGTCTAGGGATACTTGATTTACTGAGTTCTTTAAAGCACCGTGGAATATTCAGCTTTTAGATTTTTCATTATATTTTTTTCTAGTCGACTATCAATTCCTTAATAATATATATTTACATTCAAAATAAATGTATATATATTAATATATGTAAAATTTATCGTTGAGTTTTAAGATTAAGAATAGAAGAGCTACATAGTCTAAATAAATAAAAGGAAACAATTATTAAATTATACTAAAAATTAGTATTTTCAATTATTTGGCATAAAGTTCTAATATTTATAAATATGCTAATGTTGTATTTTTACCATTATTGGTCCAAACCCACTTAATATAAACATGACTTAGTACATTGTATAAAAATGTCTTTAACATTAAAATCAATTAAATTAATATCAACTTCCATTTTTTTCTTATTTGACTCTTTAATTTTATAAATAGAAGTCAAAGAAAGAATATGTGTATTTCTTACTAAGTAGAAAAGAGTAATAAATTTGTGTTTATCCATTTTCATCATTTCACATTCAAACACACCTCCCCTCCCCCAATCTTCTATGTATATGTTCTTTATCAATGCTTGAAATGATACAATTTTCTTTTCTTTTCTTCTGCTTGTTTTGTTGATATTTTTTCTTGCCAAGTGACCCTTAAACTGGTAAGTGTTTCATCTTGTGATTTCTCTTTTTTATTTTAAGTTTAAAATTTTATTTGTTTCAATTAATATACGATTTTTGTGTGTGTCAAAAGTAATTTTTTTTTGTATATTTATGTGTTCATGCCAAACATAGTAAGTAGCATTAGAGAGGAATTTCTGTCTTTGATTCCAAGTTAGGTCCTCGGGTATAAAACCGGTGGCTTTGTGGTTAGCGAAATCTGCAAACCACGGCCTAACTTGTACTCTAAAAAGCTTTTCATCCGGAAATTCTTCACGGACCTCATTCTCACGGTGAGTTACCTCTACATTGACCAACCTAGACAAATGATCCGCTACCAAGTTTTCCGATCCTTTCTTGTCACGGATTTCCAAATCAAACTCTTGTAACAAAAGGATCCACCGGATGAGCCTTTGCTTCGAATCTGGATTGTTAAGCAGATATTTAATTGCCGAGTGGTCAGTGTAGACAACCACCTTAGAACCAATCAGATAAGACCAAAATTTCTTAAGTGCGTAAACAATAGCGAGTAATTCTTTTTCAGTGGTGGCATAGTTAACTTGTGCCTCATTAAGAACTTTACTCGCATAATGAATAACATGAAAAATTTTTGCCTTTCTTTGCCCAAGCACCGCGCCAATAGGATAATCGCTAGCATCGCACATTAATTCAAAATTCAAAGTCCAATTTGGGGCAACAATTATGGGTGCGGTGATGAGTTTCTCTTTCAAAATTTTAAAGGCATTTAAACAATCATCATCAAAGGAGAAGGACTTATCTTTGTTAAGTAGATTGCTCAATGGCCTTGCAACTTTGGAGAAGTCTTTGATAAACCGCCGATAAAAACCAGCATGGCCAAGAAAACTTTGGATGCCTTTGACATTTGTTGGAGGAGGCAACTTTTCAATCACTTCAAATTTTGCTTGATCAACCTCAAGACCTTTAGAGGAGACTTTGTGGCCAAGCACAATCCCCTCCGTTACCATAAAATTGCACTTTTCCCAGTTCAATACCAAATTTGTCTCAACACACCGTTCAAGAACGACCTCCAAATATCTCAAACAAAGATCAAAAGACGCTCCAAAAACGGAGAAATCGTCCATGAATACCTCCACCATTTTTTTCAATAAGATCGGAGAAAACTGCTTGAACACAACGTTGAAACGTTGTCGGTGCATTGTATAAACCAAACGACATCTTTCGGTAGGCAAAAATCCCAAAAGGACAAGTGAATGCCGTCTTCTCATGGTTATCCAGGTCAACTGAAATTTGGTTATAACCGGAGTAACCATCCAAAAAGCAATAGAATTATTGGCCCGACAATCTTTCTAACATTTGGTCCATAAACGAAAGTGGAAAATGGTCTTTTCTTGTAGCGGTGTTTAGCCTCCTATAATCTATACACATCCTCCAACCCGTCACTGTTTTTGTCGGAATCAACTAATTTTTTTCATTTCGGATCACGGTCATTCCTCCCTTCTTAGGCACAACTTGGACCAGACTTACCCAAGAACTATCAGAGATTGGGTAAATCATACCGGCATCCAAGAGCTTGCAACCTCTTTCCTCACTACTTCTTTCATCGGTGGATTCAAACGGCGTTGCGGTTGAGCCACCGGTTTGAAATCCTGTTCCATGAATATGTGATGCATATAATAAGAGGGATTTATTCCTTTTAGATCGGAAAGATTCCATCCCATTGCTTCTTGATTTTTCTTCAAAACTTGAATTAACCGGTTTTCCTCATTGTCAGATAAAATGGTGCTAATGATAACTGGTTTGTTACAACCGTCATCAAGGAAAACATATTTCAAATTTGAAGGAAACACCTTTAATTCAAGTTGAGATTTCGCATCACTCACCTCTTTTTTTAGTACTTCCTCTTCATATTCCCAAGGTTGCAACTCCTCTAAAGACTCAAGTTCCTTTAAACACTCTTCAAGTGCTCTCTCTTCTTCATCGGAGAATACTTCAAAGGAATCATCAAGAGCTCTTTGCAAAAGGGACACTACATGAACTTGCTTTGTGACATCCATAATCGCTTCTTCTATTTCGTCTATTCAAAAGCAGTCACCTTTGTCCTTCTTGTGTTTCATAGCTTCAAAAAGATTGAAACAAACCTCCTCATCTTGGACTCTAACCTTCATAAGACCGCCGTCCATATCAATTTCCATTCTAGCAGTTTTCATAAACGGTCTTCCAAGAATCAATGGAGCGTCTTCATCTTCCTCCATTTCAATTACCATGAAGTCAATAGGAAATAAGAATTTGTCCACTTTAACCAATACATCTTCCGCTACACCGTGAGGACGGGTAGTGGATTTATCGGCAAGTTGCAATGTCATTTGAGTGGATCTCAACTCCATATGTCCCAATCGTTTCACAATAGACAAAGGTATCAAATTGATACTAGAGCCCAAATCAATCAACCCGTTGCCCACATAGATATTTCCAATTGTAACCGGCAAGGTGACTCGTCCCGGATCATATTCTTTCCTCGGTAGAGTACGTTGAATGATTGCGCTACAACTAGCATCCACCATGATAGTCTCTTGTTCCGTATACCTCTTCTTTTTTGTGAGAATATCCTTCATAAATTTTGCATATTTCGGCATTTGCTCCAAAGTCTCGAAAAATGGAATGTTTATTTGCAATTGTTTGAAAATATCCCTAAACCGAGCATAGTGCCTCACATTATCTTTCTTTGAAGGAGCATGAGGATATGGTAAATGTTAGATCCGAATATTATTCAATGGTTCCTTCCTCTTTTTTCTTCTCTCTTTCTTTTTTCATCCTCCTCACTTTTTTTCTTCTCATTTTCAACTAAATCTCCCTCACCATTTTTTTCTACTTCAACCTCATCACTATCTTTTTCTTTCTCAACTCCCTCCTCCTCATTATTTTCAACAACAACATCATCGATTTTTTTCTCCTCAACAACCTCCTCAATTCGAACATGCACATCTTTCTCTTTTTTCCTCCTTCTTCCAACACTTTCCCACTTCTAGTAACAATAGCTTTACAATTCTTTTTTGGATTTGGTAGAGTGTTAGCGGAAAAAGAAGGTCCAGTTTGTTGTTCGGCCACTTGCTTTGCAAGTTACCCAACTTGGTTCTCTAGATTCTTGATTGATGCTTCATTTGACTTTTGGTTTTCCATGAACATTTGAATAAATTGGTTAAGAGTTTCTTCAAGTTTGGAACTCCCACCTTGAGGTTGATAAGGATTTTGTCGATTTTGTTGATATCCTTGATTCTGATAATTCGGTCTTGGTTGTTAATTTTGATATCCTTGGTGATACGGTTGTTGTTGCCTTTGGTAACCTTGTTGTTGAGTCGGATTGTTCATGTAATTCACTTCTTCTTCTTTCGGAGGGCAAGGAGGACAATGTCCGGTTGGGTGATCACTGTTACAAAGCTCACATACCAAGACTTGCACATTTTTTCTTGAGGAGTCATGAATCTCTTTGAGTTGTTGAGGAAGTTTGGACATCTGTTTTGTCAACAACTCAACTTGTTGGGATAATAACTTGTTTTGAGCAAGTATAGCATCATTGGTTCCCAACTCCAAAACTCCCGGAGTCCTCTGAGAAGGGCCACGGTTATGGCTTCCCAGATGGTCATTTAAAGCCATCTTGTCAATTATGGAAATGGCTTCTTCGGTACTCTTGCTCATCAAAGATCCACCCGCGGTGGCATCCAAAAACGTTTTGTGCACTAATTGAAGACCATTCTGAAATATATGAATTCGAGAAAGCTCATCGAAACCACACCCTTTACATTTCCTCAACATAGATTTGAATCTCTCCCAAGCCTCGTTGAGAGATTCATTAGCACCTTGCGTAAAAACTACAATTGCGGTCTTTGCCTCAATGAAACGATTATGTGGAAAAAATCGTTCCAAAATTTTTTCCTCAGGTACATTCCAATCCATCATGATTGCTGTAGATTGATCAAGATACCATTCCTTGGCCTTCCCAATGAGGAAATGCGAGAATAGTCTCTTGAACAGTGATTCCTCTTCAGCTTCGGGCGCACCAGTTGCTCCCGCAATCTCATAGAATTTTGTCAGATGTGTATAAGGATCCTCATGATTCATACCAGTAAAATGACTCAGATATAGAAGCGATAGAATACCAGTCTTCATTTTTGAATGCCGACCGTTATGAGAATTGCGTGAATATTGCGCAGTGTGTCTCAGACTGTTTGTATAAGGTCTGGTAGCAGGTGGTGGTGGATCCATAGTTGGAGGTAACTGTGGAATTTACGTCGAAGTCGAACTCTCCTCTCGCTCTCACCTTTCTTTGCCAAGTTGCCTCATTCTCCTTGTTCTGCTATTGATTTTACGAGCGGTTCTTTCAATCTCGGGATCGAACAGAAGTTGGTCCGCAAGTAACTTCCCTCGCATAAAACGAAGTCTGCACACTAAACCAAACAAATCAACAAGCTCAAGTAAAAGTTAACAAGCTTAAAACAAAATAACTATTGCAATGCTCGCAATACAACAACAATCCCCGACAACGGTGCCAATTTGTTGAAACAGTACTAGGGGGTGTTTTATCGTATCCACAAAGATTGTGTATATTGCCGCCATTCGATAGTTAAAAGGTTTCAAACTTTAATCGTAACAAAAGTTTTGGTAATTGTCATTCGCCTCGTTTGCATTCGAATTTTAGAAATCAACGGTTAAAAGATTTGTTTTAGGGTTTTGATAAAACATGTCAAGATTAGGTTTCAGTAATCAGTTTCATACGTATTTTTTTCGATTACGAGTGTAAACTTGTTAACAAAAGTTATAACCACATATCCTCTCAACAAGTTTCTCTCGAACACTTGTTGTGGGATTTACCATTTTGATCCTTTGTTGATCTCTCACAAAAACTATCAAAATGATAACATTCAAGAACAATATTTATGAACATCAACATTCAAAACTATCTCTAGCCTCATGAATATTGATGGAATGAAACTGAGATCAAGTTTTATAACATTTCTCTCGAACATGAATTAAAACAAAATAGACAATGTAAACAAAGATTTTCTTCTATAAATATCATCAACATGGTTCACAAGCTTACAATCAAGAAGAATACATACAAAATAATGCATCACCTACCACTAATCTTGACATAAAAGAGCTTTAGCTAGCCATAGACATGGTAGCTTGCTTGACAAGTAAGTTGCAAAGCTTTTGGAGCATCAATCTTCAAAGATTCAAGGATTGAAGCATAAAAGATTTGAAACTATGAAATGAGTAACTATGGAGTTTTTTCTCTTCAAACAAGATTCTAGGTTACAAAAGTGTGAGATGAAGAGTGATGATGATCAAAATATCTACAAAATGAGACTATAAAAAAGTTCAGCCCAGACAAGAGCGTCGGGCGGTGCTTTTCACGGCCAGGCGGTGGCCAAAAGTGAGGCCACGAGACAGCTTCAGTGTCACACGAACCTCTCAAAATATCTGAGAGCGCCGGGCGATGGGATCAGAGCGCCGGGCGATGCTTTCAAGGTCGGGCGGTCTTCAAGAGGCGCAGCCAGGAACAATTCTAGAAGTTTGAATGAGATTAGGGAAGCAGCTTCCCTGCAGTGCCGGGCGATGAGACCCTCCTGCGCCATAGCAGGGCCGGGCGGTGTAGGGGCCCAAAATGCGACACGCGCCTTTTCCAAATTTCTCGCTTTCGTGCGAATCGAGCATCGATCTTTTCACCAAACTTGCTGCAAAAATTCACAAACATATCAAAATACTTAAATTTCACAAAAATGCAAGAGTCGCTTAATTAATAAGTCGTTTCCCTATTAAAGTGATTAAAAGAGCTTAACGGCATCAAAATCAATTATGAAAATAAGCACTTCATGACACCTAACAGATATGTCATATATATATATATATATATATATATATATATATATATATATATATATATATATATATATATATTTATTTATAATAAATAAAATAAAATGTAAACTTTTATTCTTAAAGTTAAATGTCTCCTCCTACTTCATTTTTAATAGGCGTAATTTCCTTACAAAATTAATAAAAGAATGACATCGAACAAGTGGCATAAACTAAAATTCTCAAAAGCTTTAAGTGGAACATCATCCCACTAAGTATTGGATTTAATTTCTAAACTTATAGCAGTTAATGCCTTTTCTATAAATGTGAGTCACAATAAAAGACACATGCATGCTTTGAATTTAATGTAGACAAAGTTAATAGAATCAAATTTGAACCTGTTTTAACAGAAGTTTATATCATCTTTTTTTGAAACCAATTTCTATTGCATTCATAGTACCTGCATGTTTAACAGGAAGGGCAAAGGATTGTCCAGAGTCACAACAAACCATCCAAAGGAGACTGTAATAGAAGAAAAAGTTCTAAGCTTTGTAGAGAAGAGCAGTCAACATTGCATTCTATTCAAGTAGAAGAATGAAGACTAAATAGAAGAAAAAATGTGATCATTGATGGTTTGTTTCTACTTGATAACTCTGATTGGTTTTAAGATTGCAATAGATTTCATCATAGATATAGGGCCTATTTGTTTTAGTTTTAAAAAAATAGATTTTTTTATATCGTTTTTTCTAAATTCAAACACTAATTTGATCATATTATAAAATAAATATAATTATTGAAGTTCAAAACATAGTAGAAATTGTAATTTTTACAAGAAGTTTTATTTTAAAAACGTTCTTTATGAAAATCTATTTAAAATAACTTTAAAATTAAATTTTTTTTTTTAATTTTTATATTCACATATTGATTCAATAAAATAATGAAATATCTAAAATAACATTTTAAAAATAATTATTCAAACAAAATTTTCATTTGAAGCATTTATAAAAATTTTCTTTATACAAATATGTTACACTATAAAAATTATTTAAAAAAAAATCAAAACAAATAGCGTCTTTTTTTAACATCGACTAATGAACTGATTCCCAATCCTCATTAATCATATGTTCTGCAAGTTCATGCCACTTTTCACCGGCCTCCATTTATTGATGTCACGAGTCCATATGAAGTTCCTTAGCCATCTCTCTATGTTTTTTATTAGTCTTACAAACATGGATACCATGAATAGTTGGTTACAATTTATAGAGACTCACTTAGCTGAATGAATAATAACATCAATCCAATGATTGAAAGTACTATTTAATCCAAAAAAAATATATATATCAATTTTGAGAGCAATGGTCCCACCAAAGGATTTCTTGTGTAGAAGATTAACGGCCTATATATATTTTTGACCCATGAATAAACCCATTTGATCCCATGAGTTGATGGAAGCTATAACTTGAGCATTATCAACAAACACTTTGGATATTATCTTGGGTTTTAATTCATATTAGAAAGTATCAAGTTATTCGTGATAATATTGGTAATAAGGTCAGACTCAAAAATTAAATCACATCAATATTTAAGGGAAGATATGATCTTTGTGCAATAATTGATTTGGGATATTTAATGAAAATAATATGTGTTTATGTCTCCTTCAGAATTTCATTTGACTTTTGAAGTGTTTTCCTATTTCATAAATGTATCATTATATCCAAATGCGTTCATCAGATTTGGAATTGGAACTATATATTTTGTCGAGCTTCTATATTTTGTAGGTTTCCGTTATCAAAAAAACAAAATTTATGCCATGGGCAGCCCCTTCAAGGAAACGGATACCTAGAAGGGTAAATTCGAGGTGGCTGAGCACGAAAGATCCCAAACCCATAAGAAAGTGTTGGCTCTTATGTTGAAGACTCTTCTAGAGGAAGCCAAAGTTTATGGGTCCATTTCTTCCAATGCTATCAGAAATATAGATCTTCAATCTTCTTTAGAGGCAAAAAATAAGTCTCGCAAGGAGGCTTCCACTACTGTTGTAGTCATGACATCTCACAATAAAAAGCTATAAAGGCTCTTTAGTAGCAGAAAAAGTCTCGGGAAAAAGGTGCGAGAGGTCCACAGGGGATATATAATTGACATGAGGAAGAAGGTCAACAAACACTTAACCAAACCCTCAAAAGGGTGCATTGTGCTTTCAACCAATTGGACGACAAACTAGAGGCGCTTCATCTAGGTGTTCTGGCTCTCCGCTCGCAACTTTACCCAAAGAAGGTGGTCTAGGATGGAACATTGGTTGATATGCTGGTGCTTAGTCTCAAGCTGGTGTTGCTTGATTTTATATATTTGTATAACTTATATTCCACATTATGCCTAGTTGTTTCTCTAATATGTACGAATAACACTATTTATTTATTTACCGTTCCTTGTTTGATTTCTTAATGCTCGTCATAATTTGTTTTGCACTTTTTCTTGTGGGATTATTTTTGGCCCTATTTCTTAGCTTTGAATAAGCTTGTGAATTATAGTATAACCTTGCTTTGATTTATTCGAACCTTTAAATAGGAACACATGTCATTTTTACTATTTTGTATGGGTCTTTTCTTTAGGAAGTAACCATTATGACCTTTGGAACTCGTTGTCATCCGTCACATTTGGCGGGAGCTAGTTTAACCATAAACCTTTATTGTTACCCTTCTGGATTGGCGGGAGTTGGTGTAACTATTAAGATTCTTTGTTACCCGTTCCAATCGAATGAAGTTTTTGTAACTTTTAAGCTTGTTGTTACACGTACAAGTGGAGTGGGGCTGGAGTAAGTCTTCAATGTCACCAGGAAGCGTCCCTAGTCAAGGGTAGGGTTCCCGTTCCATCCCCCATATTTTTATCCTGGTTCGAGGGGGACGTCTCTTGGACTCCACCGTCTACGCTCTAAAAGTAGCTAGTTCTTAAGAGGGAATGCATTAGTTGTTCTTAGGCGCACTCCACCTAGTTGGATCATGTTTCACAAGAGATGTCACATTTCTGAGGAATATAATTTTATTTGTGCGGAAACTATTCCTTTAGGAAAAAGAAATACTTATATTGCATGTTGTGAGGATTCGTTCGTGTTACTTTGGCAACCAAAATCTGGGAGTTTGCATGTGATCATTGATTATTAGTCGATTTTACCTTTGAGGGGATACGTATCGCAAGAATTTATTTCATGACTTGTCTCTTCCCTTTATGTTAAGTCTCGAAGTTCGACTCTTATAGCTTTCGTATTTGGTGTTTTCCCGTAACCACGATCCAAAACTCCTCCGGACTTCCGCCTTTTTCAAGGTATCAAGGTAAATCGCATAGATTTGTTTTCTATTTGACAATAGGCATATCTCGACCTCGTTTTTGAGTCGACACACACTTTGATAGTCTAGCTTAATTGGCAGATATTGAAAGCTACTTCCCTATTTCCTTCTAAGCTTTCTTACTTCGGGAAATATGACTTCCCTATTAGAAGGTTGGCTAATTGGATGGATGCGTGAAGTTTTTTTCTTCACATACCACCTCGACTTGCGTGTTAGAGAACTACCGTCACGTTAACATCAAATTACGTTTGGATCGATCAAGCTCCCACTGTAGCTTGAACATTCTAGAGTGGTAGGGGTGAATTTCAAATTTACATCGAAGGCTCATTTACTTTGTCGTATACTATCGATTCACTGATTCTTTCGATTCATCATTTTGACAGGAAAAGATCTTAATATAGGAGGTCATTGTTGTTGTAGTGATTTCTCCCCGATTTCCTTAGTTATGTAATCCAAATAGGTTGTTGGATCGGAAGGTTTGGAGGAGTTCCCTAGCGCGGGGTTGAGGATGGATTTTTCTTAGGACTCCTTTGCGATTTGGTTTTGATCAAACAAGATTGGTATATGGAATTTCGCAGGAATCAATTATCGATTATCACAGACGACATCATTATTCCTTAGTGGAACCCAAAATTTTATTGTTTGAATATGATTGAATCCTGATGCAGTGTGATGATCTCTAATACGTTAGTGCGAAAGATGAACCTACAAGGTTAGCACTCTAACGTCAATTAGTTATATATTCCAAAATGAATGAAGTGAAAAATGTGATTAGAAAAGTGCATATTAAATCTCACGTGTGTCAGTCATATATGATGGATAATTTTGATTGAACTTGACATTGTTGGACTTAATATTTGAATGTTATCCGTATTGATGTTTGACCGACGCAATATTTGAATCTTATATGTATGGGTGTTAGACTTAACATTTGAATCTTATCCATATTGGTGTTTATCCGTATCCGCATTGTATAGAATGGTCATTAATATTAATATCACCTCAATATAGAATGGTCATTAATATTAATATCACCTCAATATTTTCCCTTTTGAATGTTTTTTCCTAATTTAATAAAAAGTCAAATGGTAGATTTATATTTTCTATTTTTGAAAAGTAATAAATAAATATCTATTGACCCATTTCTTCCTTTCTCTTTTTTTCCCTCTTTTCTTTGCTATATATATGAGATGAAAAAAATACAACCACGTCATTACTAGAGTTTAGTATTCTATCACCTGTTTTTCTTCTTCTAATTTTGTTGGCACTTTATTCTTAGCCTATCACCCTTAAGTCGATAGGTAATTCCTTGTTATAACTTTGTTTATTTTCTCTAAAGTTTTAATTATTACGTATTTCAATGTTCATATTTTTTCTTTTATTTACGTTTTTGAAATTTTAATTCTTGCATATTTCAATATTCATTTGAGTTTCTCTTGTTTACTCTTCAAAAGTTTTAATTTTATGTATTTCAACGTTTATATATTAATTTTTATATGATTTATTCATGTATTGTAGTTAATTGTTTTTTTTTTTTTTTTGCATTTTGTAAGGATTTGTTGAATACTGATATTCCTTGTGCTTTGGTGACTCTTATTTTTTTTTATTTAAAAGGAAATTAAATCATTTTTAACTGTATCTTGATAAATTTCTAATTGTTTTAATTATTTAGTCTCAGGTGTTTTAGAGATAGTTGCTGCTAAGGTTTAACATTAAAGTAAGAATCATAAAAATATTTATTTCAACTTATTTTATCATATATGCATGTGCTAAGTGATACATTTGAACAATTTTATTTTTATTTTATTTTTGTATATGATGTTTTCATATAATATATCCTTGATATAGAGTTTTTTTGTTTACCACAAGATCTAATTTATTAGATCTTATTTAAAATTTAAATATTTTTTTATATATAAAACACTTGTTTCTATTAAGCGTTGAAGGTCATATGAATTTATAATATTAAAAGATGTTATATTTTATATGAATCTATAAAATCTATTTTTTTTTATATATAAAACACTTGTTTCTATTAAGCGTTGAGGGTCATATGTACCTATAAAATCTAAATATTTTTTTTTAAATATAAAACACTTGTTTCTATTCAACTAATATATTTTATATGAAATTTATCTAGTAAAACAATCATTTATAACTTCTAATGAATTATTAGTTGAAAAACTCAAAAAATGCTATAATTTCAATGGAGATAGATAATATAGATAATCTTTTATTAATATTTATTTTTCATAGATAACCTACTACTTATTATTTTTTTTTTATCTATTATTGAATCAGAAGATGGAACATCACAAAAATACATGGAATCAAGAAACGCATAGCAGTTTTGACATAAATAAAATTTCTCAGGAATTCGAAGTGGATGATGAGTTACATTTAGACTATTCGAATATTAGAAGAGTGTCGTCACCTGAAGTTCATGTTTCCGATCCATTAATGGTCATTGGTAAATTTGTTTCCATAGTGCTTAAACCAGTTAATGATTTAACTAAGATGCAAATTGATGACACAAAATCTCTCAGAGGTGCTGGAATGCACATAGACCCTTTTTTACCTAAGAAATTTCCATCTCCAGCCATCAGTATAACTCCGCCTATGGATGTGGTAAAAAGAAAATCTCTACCGAAATTACAGGTCCTAAACAATATGCAAGAGTCTTCTAACCAGGTTTGTGTTCTTCATCTCTTGATCAAAATACTAAAATTATGTTATATGAATAATGTGCAATGGCTAACTAAAAATTTGTACGTATATTGTCACTTAATCAAAACACAATCCAACATATGCATGTAACATAGTTTAAAAATTAATTAATTTAATCTAAGTTGTATGGGAAGAAATTAAGTAAATATATATTTGAATGATTTGTTATGTATGTATTAATACATATGATTTTTTGCAGGATGATAATTGATTTGGTCATGAATTGGGATCATTCAAAATATAAATGCCTTAAGGAATTGATATTGCAAAGTAAAGTATATGAAGTTAGAAGATATTGCCAATTCGTAAAGTATATGAAGTTAGAAGATATTGGCATTTTAGAAGACTTTTTAAATTTTGGTTAAATTGTTGGTTTGCTGAAATTTGGATTTAATTTCTCATTGAAAAAATTTGAGTGCATTTATTTTGGTTAATTTTGATTGAATTATTGAATTTCTTTTAAATTTAAATATTGACTGGAATCTAAGTAAATTGTTATGTTAGAGAAACTTTTATAACTTAATGTTGTAGTATTTTATGTGTCACGATGAATCATATATATAAGTATTGAAAAAACTGACAACCTTCACCTTAAAAATTGGTTTTGTAGGTATTATTTATTACAAAATTTAATTTTATCACAAAATTAGAGTTTGGTTAAAGATTCAGCGGGTCACCACCATTTATTTTCATGTTTTAGATATTGAGTCTTGGATGTGAGGAGATGTATTAAGAGTTTTACATCGGATAATATATGTCATTAACATATGTATTAAGATTTATCACCGTACTAGTTAGTTTTGTAAAGATGAGTTAGACCAAAACTCTAATTCTAAGATCATATCACACGCATATCAATTATGGCTACTCATCATTTATATACAAACACCAAGTTTAATAATATTGGACGTGAGAAAGTATATTGAAAAAAACAATTCAATTCGCACATTAGTTAAATATATATAGTCTATCAAGGATTTATATCGAGTGAGATATTAAAAATTGATTTTGTACGAATAACTTAGATGAAAGATAAATTATATTTATAAGTATGATAACATAAACATATATTTACACACATTCAATTTTTAGAGTTGTAAAACTTTGTGTCGATGTAGAGTTTTAATATTTTACTTGTTCTATAAATTTTATTGTCTATCTTGAGTGCATTAAATTTAAATGTATTAGAATAGTGTTCTCATTAAAATATAAATATGTATTGAAATATGGCCAAAGAAGTTTGAAATTTAACAATATTCCGAGACATAATGCATATATAATTAAGGAGGAAACAATATGGCTCAATAATCTCAACATGTATACAATGCATTCATGAGCTTAAAATGAAAGGTGATTTACTTTCAAAACTCTGATATTGAAATACAATCTTAAACTAAAACTTGGCTCGTCACTTGATCAAACAAAATCTCTTGAATAAAGAAAAATATATAACTAAATATTGCAGTATTATAACACTTAAATTTGTTTAGTGTGTCTGATAAAAGACAAGAATACGATATTTGGTGGTTATTGTGACCCGTGTCAATAATTACATGGATTCGGATGGTCGAAAATAAAGGTATTTCATGCTATGGGAAAGTTTGATAACCGTGCCTAATGCTCCGCAAGTGCACGGAAATATCGAAGTAATATAAAAGATTGTCAAACCCACAGAGGCCAATGTCAACCTACTGTAATCTATCGTTGCTTTGTAAAGCTAAGGCTATGATTAAAATGGTACGAACAGAAATATAAACTCTAATTACTAAAGGTTTGAAGATAATACTAAAACGAGCTCGAAATATAATTTCCGCACACCTTAGGGACTTGTAGAATACGGGTACTGACTATGACTATATGCCCATTCTGTAGAATATACCGACTTAAAGGATCCGCCTCACGCTCTCGCGGTCTTAACAAATGCCATATCTCTTAATCCCATGATTTTGCTCTCACTCGCCCGGTAACTAAGAAACACTATTTGAAAGCCAACAATATCCTAATCAACATCTAAAGCGCTCTCGCTGCTGAAGTTAAAGGTGGGTCTTCTATGAGGAAGAAAAAGATACTTATGGAAGATATTTACAAGTGGATAAAAATTCCGTGTAACCCTTCGTATTATGCTACTCTACTGCGGGCTGATTGTTCGACCTCTAAGACAGTTAGGGAGAAACATAGACAGAGTGGTAAAACATAGGAAAATCAGGCTTGTGCTCCTATCTCTAAGGGATCTGGTTCTATTGACAATTCTATGAGTGATTCTGGTTTCCTCCAGAACAATTCAAGGATTAAGAAGAAATTAAAAAGTCCCCCTTCTAGAGTTTGGGAGGCTATTAAAAGTTTAGGAATAGAAGCGGAAGAAGATGACGAAGTTTTCGAAACTATTCTGAGAAATCTGGAAATGGTTGACAGAAAATTAGAGAGAGGGAAGAAGGTGGTAGCTATTGGTTCTATATGAATATAGTAACATACAACATAAGAGGGTGTGGGGGTGTTTTAAAGCGAAAGAAAATTAGAGATACACTAAATAAGGTAGGAGCTGAAATATGTTTTCTACAGGAAACTATAAGAAAAAAGATGTCTGATGAGACGGTGTTCAACATATGGGGAGACAGATCTTGTCAGTGGTCAGCTACTAGTTCTACTGGCCTTTCAGGAGGTATCGTAACTATATGGAAAGACGGAGTCGTGGATCCTATTTGCAGCTATAGGGGCAAAGGATTTTTGGGTTTGTAAGCATATTGGAGAGGTTTCAAATGTTATTTCTTTAATATTTACTCTACCTGTAACATTTTGGGGAAAAGGGAGCTCTGGTCTAGTCTTATCAATCTTAAAAACAGTTTGGAACCTGGAGAGTGGATCCTTGGTGGCGACTTTAACTCGATAAAGTGTCCTGCTGAACAAATAGATTATTCCAGTTTTAACAGAAGATATATGGAAGAATTCTCAGAGTTCATTAATATGATCCGGTGTGTGGACTTGCCTTTGAGTGGAAATAAGTTCTCATGGTTTAAAGTTAAGGGCAAGATATGTAGCCGTCTCGACAGATTCATTGTCACCCCTGGAGTATTTAATGAATGGAACATGGTGTGTCAAAAGATTGGAGATCGAGACGTATCGGATCATAGGCCGGTGTGGATTTCAGCAAAAAATATAAACTGAGGGCCTAAACCGTTCAAGGTTATGTTATGTTGGTTTGAACATACTAGTTTCATGGATTTTGTCAAAAAAGAATGGGACGAATGTAAGGTAACAGGGAAGGCATCTTTCATTTTGGCCAAGAAGATGCAGAACCTTAGAGAGAAACTCCGATGGTGGAATATTAATGCATTTGGCTGGGTTGACACCAAAATCAAGACAGATACAGGTATTATCAATGAGGTAGAAGATTTTATAGTCTCAAAAACAGGTGGCATTTCAGGAGAGGATCTGGAGATTAGAAATTCTGCGGAAGACGATTTATGGAGATCATAGAGAATAAAGAAAGTATTTTAAAGCAAAAATCTAGGTTAAAATGGAGTGTTGATGGCGACGTTAACACTAAGTTCTTTCATGCAGCATTAAGAAATCATATCAATTTGAATAGCATCAATTCTGTAAGTGTTAATGGCAAATCTGTGGAGGATGTTCAAGGGGTCAAAGAGGCTAGCAAAGACCACTTTGTTGAGAGGTTTTCCAGAGCCTCTAGACCTTTTCCGTATGTGGGAGAAGCAGGTTTTAAGTGCCTTTCTAGGTCGGACAGAGATGAGCTAGAATCTATAGTGGACATATAACAAATCAGAAGAGCTGTATACGAGTGCGTTGGGGACCGTAGTCCTGGTCCTGACGGATTCAGCTTTGAGTTTCTCAAGAAGTGTTGGAGTATAGTTGGTAATGACTTCACAAATTGTATTATGGAATTTTTCAAGGGTGAGAAATTACACAAGGTGTTTGCTTCTTCATTTGTGGTGCTTATTCCCAAAACCGAGAACCCTAAGATTTTGGATGATTACATGCCTATATCACTAGTTAGCTCGGTATATAAAGTAGTGTCGAAGATTCTTGCTTCCAGACTTAAAAAGTAAATTGTAAATATCATATCAAACACTCAGACGGCGTTCATAGAAGGAAGAAATTTGTTAGATGGAGTCCTTGTTGTAAATGAAGCCATTGACTATGCTAAACGTTCAAAGAAAGATCTTATGCTCCTAAAGGTCGATTTTGCTAAAGCTTACGACTGTGTCGATTGGAAGTACTTACGAGATGTCATGAAAATTATGGGGTTCGGTAATTCATGGCTGAGATGGATAGACTTAGGGGTTTTTAATAACTACTCCTCTGTACTGGTTAACGGGTGCCCAACCGTGGATTTTACTGTAACAAGGGGCTCAAGCAAGGTGATCCCCTTTCTCCCCTCCTATTCACTATCGTTGCCGAAGGACTTGCAGTCTTGATGAAAAGAACTATGGAGAATGGTCTATTCTCAGGATTTAAATTCAACTCGGAGGTTTCGTTCCACTTGCTGCAATACGCAGACGATTCAATTTTATTAGGAGATGGTTCGTGGGAAAATATCCTGGCAGTCAAGACTATTCTTAAATGATTTCATTTAGTTTCAGGTCTGGAGATAATTTCAATAAGAGTTCCCTATACGGTGTTGGTGTTGATGATCCGTTCTTATCGGCTGCAAGAAACTACCTCTCTTGTAAGATCTCTGACTCTGTCTGTCCATTCAAATTTCTAGGAATATATATTGGAGGAAATCACACTCTAGTCTCTTTTTGGAAACCTTTAATAGACAAGGTTCGATCTAGATTGAACTCTTGGAAAAGTCGTTTCTTATCCATGGGAGGAAGAGTAACCTTGATCAATTCTGTCCTTGCTAATTTACCGATTCATCTCATGTCTTTTTATAATTTGTCTGTTAAAGTAATACGTATCCTTACGTCTATTCAAAAGTCTTTCTTGTGGAATGGTATGGTGTCTAAAAAGCGTGTAGCGTGGGTGTCTTGGACTACGGTATGTAACAAGAAAGAAGATGGTGGCTTAGGGGTGAAAGACTTGAAATTGTTCAATTGTGCGTTATTGTTCAAGTGGACATGGAAAATCTTGGAACAGAAGAACACTTTGTGGAAGGAATTAATAGAGGCTAGGTACCATAATCACCAATTCGACCTTCATATCGGTGATTGTTCGAAACTGCCTGTTACTCCCTCTAAATGGTGGAGAGACTTAGTGCAGCTATCCTGTTTTTATGGGAGGAATTTGGTTTCTGAGCTTATCTCTTACAACATCGGCAGTGGAGACTACGTTCCATTTTGGGTTTCTCGTTGGGCTGGCGACAGAGTTTTGTCTTTGTCATTTCCAGATTTATGGTTATTTGCTGAAAATAAGAGCAGCTCAGTGGCAGAGAATGGTTTGTGGGTTGGTGGCAAATGGTGCTGGGATATCAAAATATCCCATTCTAACTTGTCTGCAGAAGTTATGTTGTAGCGGACTGATCTGAATTCACTGCTGGAAGAATTCGAACCCGTAGCAGGATCTGGAAATTCTGTCATCTGGCTCCTTACAGATAATAATTGTTTTTTTATTTCTTCTCTATACGAATTTTTGCAGGATAACAACACTACTTCAGTTAGGAGTTTCGGGGGGGATGCGAGAGCTGCTTTCAAACTGATTTGGACAGCACAGATCTCGTTCAACGTGAAAGTGTTCGGTTGGCGGTTGCTACATAAGAGAATTCCAACTCGAGACAATCTTGCTCGTAGAGGAATAATCACCAACAGACACGAAAGGTCCTGTCCTTTCTGTTTCTTAGTGTAGGAAAGTGTGGAGCATGTCCTATTTTTATGCCATAAGTCCAGTCTGATATGGAAATTCGCGTGTAACTGGTTGGGCATTCCCGAGATTATAGTGGGCGATATGCTGAATCACTTAACTTGTTGGGTATCGGGGTGTGCTCGAAATAAATTCTTAATCTGTAACGTTGTTGGGCTATGGCTTCTAATTTGTTGGATTAATTGGTCATCTAGAAACAACATTATATTTAGAGATGAGTTTTGGGATTTTGACACGATTTCGAATCGTATAGTAATTTACTCTTGGTGGTGGATAGGAAAGAATCACAATAGTTCTCACAATTGTAACTATTACACTTGGGTAAAGTCCCCTAGTGATTTTTGTAGGCCTTGATTTTTAGAGAGACGTTTGATGTATACGGGTTGGGATACCCCTATTGTATCCCTGATAAATATATTTTAGCTTATAAAAAAAAAATATTGCAGTACTATAACACTTAAATTTGTTTAGTGTGTCTGATAAAAGACAAGAATACGATAATCATATCATTTTTTGTGTTAGTTGAATGTTTGAAAACATAAAATGATATTTGATATATATTTTATAATGTCTTATAGTGTGAATTCCTATTTTGTAAATTGGAATTGGAATAAAATCAATAGAATATGATAAGAAAATAAATTATTTTTTTATCTGTATAAAATAAATAATTTAAAATATTAAAAAAAATTTTAATTATGATATAAGTAAAAAATAAATAAAAAATAAAAAATAAACTTAATGATAAATAACTAGTTTATTAAAATTAAAATATTTAAAAATAAATCTATAATTAAAATGTATAAAAAATATAATTTTTTTTAAATTACTTATAATATTCTTGCAATGTTAATTTTGTCATTTAGATATAATATATACTATTCATGTATGCGACGTATCTAACAAATATATATACAACGAAATTACTTATTTACTTATTATTATTTTTTTAAGTTGAAATTGATTGTGTAGTAGTAGCGATAAATATTTATATTTAAATTGTAATTTTCATTCCCCTATTTTGCCTGATTGACAAAATAAGTCTTATTGTTTAAATTAAAACAATTTTAATCTTCCTCTCATTTTTTTAAATTATAAATATGTAATTTCCCTCAATTTCCTTAATTGTAATTGGTAGTGATCAATAGGGATGTAATATCTCACTATTCTAATAATGCTTGATGAATGATGTTAAACTAGTCTTTTATGCTTTGAATTTTACTATGAATTGTCGCTTGCATTGAATACATAATAATTGGATCAACCTACAAAGATGAGTGAGGTAAACCTAGGTGGATAACTAGGTGAATGAATTAGAAATATGACTTAGGTAATGGTAAATAATTTGGATTGCGATAATCGAATGTAAGAGGTGCCTTGGCGTGCACCAGTAAACGAGTAGTCACTAAAGGTGAATCATCCCTATCAACGAGAATGCCTAAGGTATGGATGGAGAACGATATCATATTTGTGATTCAACTAGCTTGTGTGAAAACACATTGTAATATTGTGATTGTGATAAAATCACATGGTACTTGTGATATCAACCCATGGAGATTATGTTATGATTACATGGTGTTTGATGATATTAATCATGTGGTGATTCATGAACCAATTGTGTATTTTAAAATAATCCAGATACCTGTGTATCTCAAGTTTGAAACTCATGTAGGGTAGAAATTGAGGAGACAGATGATTATTTGATGGGTATTGTGACCCGTGTCAATAATTACATGGATTCGGATGGTCGAAAATAGAGGTATTCCATGCTATGGGAAAGTTTGATAACCGTGCCTGATGCTCCGCATGTGCACGGAAATATCGAAGTAATATAATAGATTGTCGAACCCACAGAGACCAATGTCAACCTACTGTAATCTATCGTTGCTTTGTAAAGCCAAGGCTATGATTAAAAAGGTACGAACGGAAATATAAACTCTAATTACTAAAGGTTTGAAGATAATACTAAAACGAGCCCGAAATATGATTTCTGTACACCTAAGGGACTTGTAGAATACGGGTACTGACTATGACTATATGTCTATTGTAACACCCATATATAAAACTCATGCATCAAAGCATAAATATTATATATAGATCCAAGTGTTTGGTACTGAAACACATAAGCTCCTAGTTAACACATTGTATACAAATAAATGCCCTAAAGTACAAAGTACAAAAACCTAAGGCATATTATACCCAAGATGTTCAAATGATAAAAACTAAGAACTAGATCAACAATGATCCCAAAATACACTTCGCTACGGAAGCTAGCCATCAACAATCAAGGAAAATATCACACGACCTTATCCTTACCCTTCACGGAACCTGAAGCACCTAAAATACATCAACAACGTGGGGTGAGATACATCAAATCACAGTGAGTTCCCTATCTTATGGATTCTCTCGGATTAACAAGGTTCTAATAATCCTAACTCAAGTCCGGGGAAAAAGGGGAAAGGACTCTTGAGTTCACATTTCAATTCTCACACTATATGGAAACATGCCATGAGTTCATCAACTCACAAGTATCACTAATCGATAACCATACCAAGGTACCTCCTGTTCCCGTCCGCTTCTACGTCTAGAAGGCGACCCGAGTCATAGATCCTTGTAATATACTTGACATAAGAATGGATTCGGGTTCTACGGGCCATTAACCGTTATGAACTGTCACTTCACACGAGCCATTAACCGTCACAAGCAAACGCTCCATGGGCGCCATTCGTACAATACGGGGAATCAACCCTGCCAAGTAGTTGTGCATCCATTTCAGAGGAGTCCAAGACTCATGAAATTACACTCAAGCTAAACTAGTTACGATTACATGATCACATACAACAATACGATTGTATTCGACAATCACAAGGCTATAATGCCTTAAGGCCCCTCATGCCTTTCAAACCACAAAGGTTAACCAACATGTTCCATACTAGTGTCTCCAAACCTTCTAAATTCTCCTATAGTTCATAAGGGGGTTTTCCTCACTCTTTCTATTTCTTTTTCCATATTAACATGCATATTCAATTACAATCATGCTAAACAATAATAGGATAGGCAAGACATCTCATAATTGCATAATAGAATAATTTATAACAATTAAAACATAATTAAAACACTTTTGAAACTTTATCGATTATTTAATCGGTCGGTAAAATCGACATATTTCATCTCCATTGTATAGAATATTTTCTCGGCTTTACATCGATATAAAGAACGTTCGATTCCGATAAACGAATCAAAAGTTATGAATTTTCTCATTTTGGAGGAAAACTTCAAGTCCCAGGTCGCGCTAAGCGCACCCCTTGCCCGCTGAGCGCGCAAGCTTCTTCCTGGAGGGGTTGCAGGAATTCAACACCACGCGGAGAGGGCCCCTGCGCGCTGAGCATGCTCTGCGAAAAATGCAGAAAATACCAAAGCAACAACAGAATTTTACTATACCCCAAACCTCCTCCAAACCACCAACAGAGGTTCAACAACATAGTTTGAGTATGGTTTGCACAACAATAACTTCAAAACACATATTTCATCAAGAACACGAAAGTTCTATAAACCTTGCCTTTTCCAAAATCATCAAATTCAAACAAAACATCAAAACAATCAACAACACATGTTTCTATAATCATATTGATCATTCATTTCGATTTCTAACGAATTCTAACCGTTAAAACATCGATTTCCATAATTTCGACCTGAACCAAACAATTCCAAAACTTCTAAAAATTGGTACTAACTAGAACCCACCTTGAATAGATGATGAAAATGAGGAAGATGAGGTGATTTGATGAAGTTTGGATCGATGGATGATTATTGTTCTTGGATTTTCTTCCAAAACCCTTTTTCTCCTTCTTTTCTCCTTCTTTTCCTTTTCTTTCCCTCTTTCTTCTTTCTCTCTCTTTCTTACTATCTTTTTTTTTGTTTGGAAAATGGGAGGAAAAGGAATAAGTAGTAAACTAGTATTAGTAAATAATACTACTAAATGTCCAAAAGTCTCTTAAGTCCAAATTAGTAAAATACCTCAGAGTCAGATAATATTAATTGGATTTATTCTAAGTTCCACAGTTACTCTAATTATTTTGTCAAATAATTTCTCAGAGTACACTGGGCACAGTCGATCACAATATAGTATTATCCGGAGTAATAAAATACGGGGTATTACATCCTCCCCCCCTTAATAAAATAAAATAAAAAATACAGCATTAGAACTACCTATAATGACGGTTATTTTAAGAAAACCGTTGTTGTATGTCTTTTAATAAAATAAAAAAAATTGCAGCATTAGAACAAGAACAACAGCAAGAACATCAAGAAAAACAATAAGAACAAGAACAACAGTAAGAACATCAAGAACAACAATAAGAACAACAACAACAACAACAACAACAACAACAATAAGAATAACAACAAGAACAAGAAAAAGAATCAGAACAAGAAGAAGAAGAAGAACAACAACAACAACAGCAACAATAATAACAATAATAACAACAAGAACAACAAAATCAACAACAACAACAACAATAATAACAATAATAACAACAAGAACAACAATAATAAAAAAGAACAACAAGAACAACAATAATTAAAAAAGAACACCAATAACCAACATTGCTAACTCGAGTTCTGAAATTTGGTTAAATGGAGAAATAAAGTATCGTAACTGAAAGATGTTTGGAGGTAGAAGATGTAGTTCATCTGAGTTTTAGGTTTCACGCAGATCACTAATAGTAGTGTCTTGGCTGTTGATAATCACTAAATGGACGACCAAGATTTGTTTAAGGATAGTGAATAAACTCAAAATGTGCGTCACCTATAATGTTGGTAATGAGAATTGAAAAAATAAGTAAAAAACCAAAAATGCTGGTGCTGGGACTTGAACCCATGACAAGACGCTACCTATAATGACTGTTGGTTTAAATTACCCGTGGTGAAAGGTCTGTCATCATTTTGAAAAAATAAATAAAAAAAGCTACCTATTACAACGGTTGGTTTAAATACCCGTTGTGAAAGGTCTGTCAGCATTTTGAAAAAATAGGAAAAAATGATTAAAATAAATTCAGAAAAACCTAAAAACACGAAATTCAATCTAATTAGGTAAAATTAGAATTTTGAGAATTTTTTTAGAATTTTTTGAGACTATGACAACAGTAAAAAATTCATTAAAAATAGAAAAACGATGAATTTGGGGTTTTGAGGGTGAAGTCCCATAACTCTTTTAGAGTAAGGGAATAATGACCGCACGCTTTTTCTGCTTCAGATGCACGAAACAGATCTCAAAACGGAGACGATTTTCCCTAAAAACGATTTTTTGAAGTGCAAGACCTAAAACTAAATTATTGGCTATAATGACGGTTGAAAACATACCAGTGGTGAAAGGATGCGGGCATTTTGAAATAATATGTAAAAAACCATAAATGTTGGTGCTGGGAATTGAACTCATGACCATGTGCTACCTATAATGACGATTTTTTAAATACCCGTTGTGAAAGACCTCACATTTTACCACGGTTTGAATATTAACCGTCATTAAAAGCCTTTTAACGAGATTAAAAAAAAAACACGCATCTATTACAACGATGTATAGGCAATCCGTTGTCAGCCTGGCGTTGTTGTTTGCCGGTTCTGTAGTAGTGGATACGCTTGAATAAGTTCTATTTAGATAAACTTATATAACATTACACACAATTTTTTATGTCTTTAATGTTGTAAAGGGGCTAATGCTTGGGTAGGATATATTTAGATAGTATGTTATTTTACAAAATGAGTTGGAATATCTCGTAACTAGGCCTAAACTAAGGAACTAGTCTAGGGATACTTGATTTACTGAGTTCTTTAAAGCACTGTGGAATATTCAACTTTTAGATTTTTCATTATATTTTTTTCTAGTCGACTATCAATTCCTTAATAATATATATTTACATTCAAAATAAATGTATATATATTAATATATGTAAAATTTATCGTTGAGTTTTAACATTAAGAATAGAAGAACTACATAGTCTAAATAAATAAAAGGAAACAATTATTAAATTATACTAAAAATTAGTATTTTCAATTATTTGGCATAAAGTTCTAATATTTATAAATATTCTAATGTTGTATTTTTACCATTATTGGTCCAAACCCACTTAATATAAACATGACTTAGTACATTGTATAAAAATGTCTTTAACATTAAAATCAATTAAATTAATATCAACTTCCATTTTTTTTCTTATTTGACTCTTTAATTTTATAAATAGAAGTCAAAGAAAGAATATGTGTATTTCTTACTAAGTAGAAAAGAGTAATAAATTTGTGTTTATCCATTTTCAGCATTTCACATTCAAACACACCTCCCCTCCCCCAATCTTCTATGTATATGTTCTTTATCAATGGTTGAAATGATACAATTTTCTTTTCTTTTCTTCTGCTTGTTTTGTTGATATTTTTTCTTGCCAAGTGACTCTTAAACTGGTAAGTGTTTCATCTTGTGATTTCTCTTTTTTATTTTAAGTTTAAAGTTTTATTTGTTTCAATTAATATACGATTTTTGTGTGTGTCAAAACTAATTTTTTTTTATATTTATGTGTTCATCCCAAACATAGTAATTAGCATTAGAGAGGAATTTCTGTCTTTGATTCCAAGTTAGGTCCTCGGGTATAAAACCGGTGGCTTTGTGGTTAGCGAAATCTGCGAACCACGGCCTACCTTGTACTCTAAAAAGCTTTTCATCCGGAAATTCTTCACGGACCTCATTCTCACGGTGAGTTACCTCTACATTGACCAACCTAGACAAATGATTCGCTACCAAGTTTTCCGATCCTTTCTTGTCACGGATTTCCAAATCAAACTCTTGTAACAAAAGGATCCACCGGATGAGCCTTTGCTTCGAATCTGGATTGGTAAGCAGATATTTAATTGCCGAGTGGTCAGTGTAGACAACCACCTTAGAACCAATCACATAAGACCGAAATTTCTTAAGTGCGTAAACAATAGCGAGTAATTCTTTTTCAGTGGTGGCATAGTTAACTTGTGCCTCATTAAGAACTTTACTCGCATAATGAATAACATGAAAATTTTTGGCCTTTCTTTGCCCAAGCACCGCGCCAATAGCATAATCGCTAGCATCGCACATTAATTCAAAATTCAAAGTCCAATTTGGGGCAACGATTATGGGTGCGGTGATGAGTTTCTCTTTCAAAATTTTAAAGGCATTTAAACAATCATCATCAAAGGAGAAGGACTTATCTTTGTTAAGTAGATTGCTCAATGGCCTTGCAACTTTGGAGAAGTCTTTGATAAATCGCCGATAAAAACCAGCATGGCCAAGAAAACTTCGGATGCCTTTGACATTTGTTGGAGGAGGCAACTTTTCAATCACTTCAATTTTTGCTTGATCAACCTCAAGACCTTTAGAGGAGACTTTGTGGCCAAGCACAATCCCCTCCGTTACCATAAAATTGCACTTTTCCCAATTCAATACCAAATTTGTCTCAACACACCGTTCAAGAACGACCTCCAAATATCTCAAACAGAGATCAAAAGACGCTCCGAAAACGGAGAAATCGTCCATGATTACCTCCACCATTTTTTTCAATAAGATCGGAGAAAACTGCTTGAACACAACGTTGAAATGTTGTCGGTGCGTTGCATAAACCAAACGACATCTTTCGGTAGGCAAAAATCCCAAAAGGACAAGTGAATGCCGTATTCTCATGGTCATCCAGGTCAACTGAAATTTGGTTATAAATGAAGTAACCATCCAAAAAGCAATAGAATTGTTGGCCCGACAATCTTTCTAACATTTGGTCCATAAACAAAAGTGGAAAATGGTTTTTTCTTGTAGCGGTGTTTATCCTCCTATAATCTATACACATCCTCCAACCCGCCACTGTTTTTGTCGGAATCAACTAATTTTTTTCATTTCAGATCACGGTCATTCCTCCCTTCTTAGGCACAACTTGGACCGGACTTACCCAAGGACTATCAGAGATTGGGTAAATCATACCGGCATCCAAGAGCTTGTAACCTCTTTCCTCATACTTCTTTCATCGGTGGATTCAAACGGCATTGTGGTTGAGCCACCGGTTTGAAATCCTGTTCCACGAATATGCGATGCATACAATAAGAGGGATTTATTCCTTTTAGATCGGAAAGAGTCCATCCCATTGCTTCTTGATTTTTCTTCAAAACTTGAATTAACCGGTTTTCCTCATTGTCAGATAAAATGTTGCTAATGATAACCGGTTTGTTACAACCGTCATCAAGGAAAGCATATTTCAAATTTGAAGGAAACACCATTAATTCAAGTTGAGATTTCGCATCACTCACCTCTTTTTTTAGTACTTCATCTTCATATTCCCAAGGTTGCAACTCCTCTAAAGACTCAAGTTCCTTTAAACAGTCTTCAAGTGCTCTCTCTTCTTCATCGGAGAATACTTCAAAGGAATCATCAAGAGCTCTTTGCAAAAGGGACACTACATGAACTTGCTTTGTGACATCCATAATCGCTTCTTCTGTTTCGTCTATTCAAAAGCAGTCACCTTTGTCCTTCTTGTGTTTCATAGCTTCAAAAAGATTGAAACAAACCTCCTCATCTTGGACTCTAACCTTCATAAGACCGTCATCCATATCAATTGCCATTCTAGCAGTTTTCATAAACGGTCTTCCAAGAATCAATTGAGCGTCTTCATCTTCCTCCATTTCAATTACCACGAAGTCAATAGGCAATAAGAATTTGTCCACTTTAACCAATACATCTTCCGCTACACCGTGAGGATGGGTAGTGGATTTATCGGCAAGTTGCAATGTCATTTGAGTGGATCTCAACTCCATATGTCCCAATCGTTTCGCAATAGACAAAGGTATCAAATTGATACTAGAGCCCAAATCAATCAACCCGTTGCCCACATAGATATTTCCTATTGTAACCGGCAAGGTGACTCGTCCCGAATCACATTCTTTCCTCGGTAGAGTACGTTGAATGATTGCACTACAACTAGCATCCACCATGATAGTCTCTTGTTCCGTATACCTCTTCTTTTTTGTGAGAATATCCTTCATAAATTTTGTATATTTCGGCATTTGCTCCAAAGCCTCGAAAAATGGAATGTTTATTTGCAATTGTTTGAAAATATCCCTAAACCGAGCATAGTGCCTCACATTATCTTTCTTTGAAGGAGCATGAGGATATGGTAAATGTTGGATCCGAATATTATTCAATGGTTCCTTCCCCTTCCTAGTTTTTCTCATTTTTTCTTCTCTCTTTCTTTTTTCATCCTCCTCACTTTTTTTCTTCTCATTTTCAACTAAATCTCCCTCACCATTTTTTTCTACTTCAACCTCATCACTATCTTTTTCTTTCTCAACTCCCTCCTCCTCATTATTTTCAACAACAACATCATCGATTTTTTTCTCCTCAACAACCTCCTCAATTCGAACATCCACATCTTTATCTTTTTTTCCTCCTTCTCCCAACACTTTCCCACTTCTAGTAACAATAGCTTTACAATTCTCTTTTAGATTTGGTAGAGTGTTAGCGGAAAAAGAAGGTCCAGTTTGTTGTTCGGCCACTTGCTTTGCAAGTTGCCCAACTTGGTTCTCTAGATTCTTGATTGATGCTTCATTTGACTTTTGGTTTGCCATGAACATTTGAATAAATTGGTTAAGAATTTCTTCAAGTTTGGAACTCCCACCTTGAGGTTGATAAGGATTTTGTCGATTTTGTTGATATCCTTGATTCTGATAATTCGGTCTTGGTTGTTGATTTTGATATCCTTGGTGATACGGTTGTTGTTGCCTTTGGTAACCTTGTTGTTGAGCCGGATTGTTCATGTAATTCACTTCTTCTTTTTTCGGAGGGCAAGGAGGACAATATCCTGTTGGGTGATCACTGTTTCAAAGCTCACATACCAAGACTTGCACATTTTTTCTTGAGTAGTCATGAATCTCTTTGAGTTGTTGAGGAAGTTTGGACATTTGTTTTGTCAACAACTCAACTTGTTGGGATAATAACTTGTTTTGAGCAAGTATAGCATCATTGGTTCCCAACTCCAAAACTCCCGGAGTCCTCTGAGAAGGGCCACAGTTATGGCTTCCCAGATGGTCTTTTAAAGCCATCTTGTCAATTATGGAAATGGCTTCTTCGGCACTCTTGCTCATCAAAGATCCACCCGCGGTGGCATCCAACAACGTTTTGTGCACTAATTGAAGACCATTCCGAAATATATGAATTTGAGAAAGCTCATCGAAACCACGCCCTTTACATTTCCTCAACATAGATTTGAATCTCTCCCAAGCCTCGTTGAGAGATTCATTAGCACCTTGCGTAAAAACTACAATTGCGGTCTTTGCCTCAATGAAACGATTATGTGGAAAAAATCGTTCCAAAATTTTTTCCTCAAGTACATTCCAATCCATCATGATTGCTGTAGATTGATCAAGATACCATTCCTTGGCCTTCCCAATGAGGGAATGCGGGAATAGTCTCTTGAACAGTGATTCCTCTTCAGCTTCGGGCGCACCAGTTGCTCCCGCAATCTCATAGAACTTTGTCAGATGTGTATAAGGATCCTCATGATTCATACCAGTAAAAGGACTCTGATATAGAAGCGATAGAATACCAGTCTTCATTTCTGAATGTCGACCGTTATGAGCATTGCGTGAATATTCTGCAGTGTGTCTCGGACTGTTTGTACAAGGTCTGGTAGCAGGTGGTGGTGGTGGTGGTGGATCCATAGTTGGAGGTAACTGTGGAATTTGCGTCGAAGTTGAACTCTCCTCTCGCTCTCGCCTTTCTTTGCCAAGTTGCCTCCTTCGCCTTGTTCTGCTATTGATTTTACGAGCGGTTCTTTCAATCTCGGGATCGAACAGAATTTGGTCCGCAAGTAACTTCCCTCGCATAAAACGAAGTCTGCACACTAAACCAAACAAATCAACAAGCTCAAGTAAAAGTTAACAAGCTTAAAACAAAATAACTATTGCAATGCTCGCAATACAACAACAATCCCCGACAACGGCGCCAATTTGTTGAAACAGTACTAGGGGGTGTTTTATCGTATCCACAAAGATTGTGTATATTGCCGCCATTCGATAGTTAAAAGGTTTCAAACTTTAATCGTAACAAAAGTTTTGGTAATTGTCATTCGCCTCGTTTGCATTCGAATTTTAGAAATCAACGGTTAAAAGATTTGTTTTAGGGTTTTGATAAAACATGTCAAGATTAGGTTTCGGTAATCAGTTTCATACGTATTTTTTTCGATTACGAGTGTAAACTTGTTAACAAAAATTATAACCACATATCCTCTCAATAAGTTTCTCTCGAACACTTGTTGTGGGATTTACCATTTTGATCCTTTGTTGATCTCTCACACAAACTATCAAAATTAACATTCAAGAACAATATTTATGAACATCAACATTCAAAACTATCTCTAGCCTTATGAATATTGATGGAATGAAACTGAGATCAAGTTTTATAACATTTCTCTCGAACATGAATTAAAACAAAATAGACAATGTAAACAAAGATTTTCTTCTATAAATATCATAAACAGGGTTCACAAGCTTACAATCAAGAAGAATACATACAATATAATGGATCACCTACCACTAATCTTGACACAAAAAAGCTTTAGCTAGCCATAGACATGGTAGCTTGCTTGACAAGTAAGTTGCAAAGCTTTTGGAGCATCAATCTTCAAAGATTCAAGGATTGAAGCATAAAAGATTTGAAACTAAGAAAATGAGTAACAATGGAGTTTTTTCTCTTCAAACAAGGTTCTAGGTTACAAAAGTGTGAAATGAAAAGTGATGATGATCAAAATATCTACAAAATGAGACTATAAATAAGTTCAGCCCAGACAAGAGCGTCGGGCGGTGCTTTTCACGGCCAGGCGGTGGCCAAAAGTGAGGCCACGAGACAGCTTCAGTGTCACACGGACCTCTCAAAATATCTGAGAGCCCCGGGCGATGGGATCAGAGCGCCGGGCAATGCTTTCACGGTCGGGCGGTCTTCAAGAGGCGCAGCCAGGAACAATTCTAGAAGTATGAATGAGATTGGGGAAGCAGCTTCCCTGCAGCGCCGGGCGATGAGACCCTCATGCGCCCTAGCAGGGCCGGGCGGTGCAGTGGCCCAAAATGCGACACGCGCCTTTTCCAAATTTCTCGCTTTCGTGCGAATCGAGCATCGATCTTTTCACCAAACTTGCTGCAAAAATTCACAAACATATCAAAATACTTAAATTTCACAAAAATGCAAGAGTCGCTTAATTAATAAGTCGTTTCCCTATTAAAGTGATTAAAAGAGCTTAACGGCATCAAAATCAATTATGAAAATAAGCACTTCATGACACCTAACAGATATGTCATATATATATATATATATATATATATATATATATATATATATATATATATATATATATATATATATATATATATTTATTTATAATAAATAAAATAAAATGTAAACTTTTATTCTTAAAGTTAAATGTCTCCTCCTACTTCATTTTTAATAGGCGTAATTTCCTTACAAAATTAATAAAAGAATGACATCGAACAAGTGGCATAAACTAAAATTCTCAAAAGCTTTAAGTGGAACATCATCCCACTAAGTATTGGATTTAATTTCTAAACTTATAGCAGTTAATGCCTTTTCTATAAATGTGAGTCACAATAAAAGACACATGCATGCTTTGAATTTAATGTAGACAAAGTTAATAGAATCAAATTTGAACCTGTTTTAACAGAAGTTTATATCATCTTTTTTTGAAACCAATTTCTATTGCATTCATAGTACCTGCATGTTTAACAGGAAGGGCAAAGGATTGTCCAGAGTCACAACAAAACATCCAAAGGAGACTGTAATAGAAGAAAAAGTTCTAAGCTTTGTAGAGAAGAGCAGTCAACATTGCATTCTATTCAAGTAGAAGAATGAAGACTAAATAGAAGAAAAAATGTGATCATTGATGGTTTGTTTCTACTTGATAACTCTGATTGGTTTTAAGATTGCAATAGATTTCATCATAGATATAGGGCCTATTTGTTTTAGTTTTAAAAAAATAGATTTTTTTATATCGTTTTTTCTAAATTCAAACACTAATTTGATCATACTATAAAATAAATATAATTATTGAAGTTCAAAACATAGTAGAAATTGTAATTTTTACAAGAAGTTTTATTTTAAAAACGTTCTTTATGAAAATCTATTTAAAATAACTTTAAAATTAAATATTTTTTTTTAATTTTTATATTCACATATTGATTCAATAAAATAATGAAATATCTAAAATAACATTTTAAAAATAATTATTCAAACAAAATTTTCATTTGAAGCATTTATAAAAAATTTCTTTATACAAATATGTTACACTATAAAAATTATTTTAAAAAAAATCAAAACAAATAGCGTCTTTTTTTAACATCGACTAATGAACTGATTCCCAATCCTCATTAATCATATGTTCTGCAAGTTCATGCCACTTTTCACCGGCCTCCATTTATTGATGTCACGAGTCCATATGAAGTTCCTTAGCCATCTCTCAATGTTTTTTATTAGTCTTACAAACATGGATACCGTGAATAGTTGGTTACAATTTATAGGGACTCACTTAGCTGAATGAATAATAACATCAATCCAATGATTGAAAGTACTATTTAATCCAAAAAAATATATATATCAATTTTGAGAGCAATGGTCCCACCAAAGGATTTCTTGTGTAGAAGATTAACGGCCTATATATATTTTTGACCCATGAATAAACCCATTTGATCCCATGAGTTGATGGAAACTATAACTTGAGCATTATCAACTAACACTTTGGATATTATCTTGGGTTTTAATTCATATTAGAAAGTATCAAGATTTTATGAAGAAATCAATGACACAACTAAACACATCAACGTTTACATTATTCTAGTAGACTTGGATAAATAAATCTCCAAAGCCATCGTACTTCATAGCGCTATCTTTATTCAAGTAAAAAACAACATTGTGAATATCTTGCATAGTAGGAATCATGGTTAACATGTCATTGGCATTATTTGAAGTCAATTTAGGAATTAATTCAACCACCCAACCATTATATATGAATTTGTTATCATTATTGAAGAGGTTTTTAAAGTTATTCGTGATAATATTGGTAATAAGGTCAGACTCAAAAATTAAATCACATCAATATTTAAGGGAATATATGATCTTTGTGCAATGATTGATTTTGGATATTTAATGAAAATAATATATGTTTATGTCTCCTTCAGAATTTCATTTGACTTTTGTTTTTAAATACCAATAAATTTCTTCCAAGTTGAGGGCTTTATATGGACAAACATGAGAAGTGTTTTCCTATTTCATAAATGTATCATTATATCCAAATGCGTTCATCAGATTTTGAATGTGAACTATATATTTTGTCGAGCTTCTATATTTTGTAGGTTTCCGTTATCAAAAAAACAAAATTTATGCCATGGGCAGCCCCTTCAAGGAAACGGATACCTAGAAGGGTAAATTCGAGGTGGCTGAGCAAGAAAGATCCCAAACCCATAAGAAAGTGTTGGCTCTTATGTTGAAGACTCTTCTAGAGGAAGCCAAAGTTTATGGGTCCATTTCTTCCAATGCTATCAGAAATATAGATCTTCAATCTTCTTTAGAGGCAAAAAATAAGTCTCGCAAGGAGGCTTCCACTACTGCTGTAGTCATGACATCTCGCAATAAAAAAGCTATAAAGGCTCTTTAGTAGCAGAAAGAGTCTCAGGAAAAAGGCGCGAGAGGTCCACAGCGGATATATAATTGACATGAGGAAGAAGGTCAACAAGACACTTAACCAAACCCTCAAAAGGGTGCATTGTGCTTTCAACCAATTGGACGACAAACTAGAGGCGCTTCATCTAGGTGTTCTGGCTCTCCGCTCGCTACTTTACCCAAAGAAGGTGGTCTGGGCTGGAACATTGGTTGATATGCTGGTGCTTAGTCTCAAGCTGGTGTTGCTTGATTTTATATATTTGTATAACTTATATTCCACATTATGCCTAGTTGTTTCTCTAATATGTACGAATAACACTATTTATTTATTTACCGTTCCTTGTTTGATTTCTTAATGCTCGTCATAATTTGTTTTGCACTTTTTCTTGTGGGATTATTTTTGGCCCTATTTCTTAGCTTTGAATAAGCTTGTGAATTATAGTATAACCTTGCTTTGATTTATTCGAACCTTTAAATAGGAACACATGTCATTTTTACTATTTTGTATGGGTCTTTTCTTTAGGAAGTAACCAGTATGACCTTTGGAACTCGTTGTCATCCGTCACATTTGGCGGGAGCTAGTTTAACCATAAACCTTTATCGTTACCCTTCTGGATTGGCGGGAGTTAGTGTAACTATTAAGATTCTTTGTTACCCGTTCCAATCGAATGAAGTTTTTGTAACTTTTAAGCTTGTTGTTACACGTACAAGTGGAGTGGGGCTGGAGTAAGTCTTCAATGTCACCAGGAAGCGTCCCTAGTCAAGGGTAGGGTTCCCGTTCCATCCCCCATATTTTTATCCTGGTTCGAGGGGGACGTCTCTTGGACTCCACCGTCTACGCTCTAGAAGTAGCTAGTTCTTAAGAGGGAGTGCATTAGTTGTTCTTAGGCGCACTCCACCTAGTAGGATCATGTTTCACAAGAGATGTCACATTTCTGAGGAATATAATTTTATTTGTGCGGAAACTATTCCTTTAGGAAAAAGAAATACTTATATTGCATGTTGTGAGGATTCGTTCGTGTTACTTTGGCAACCAGAATCTGGGAGTTTGCATGTGATCATTGATTATTAGTCGATTTTACCTTTGAGGGGATACGTATCGCAAGAATTTATTTCATGACTTGTCTCTTCCCTTTATGTTAAGTCTCGAAGTTCGACTCTTATAGCTTTCGTATTTGGTGCTTTCCCGTAACCACGATCCAAAACTCCTTCGGACTTCCGCCTTTTTCAAGGTATCAAGGTAAATCGCATAGATTTGTTTTCTATTTGACAATAGGCATATCTCGACCTCGTTTTTGAGTCGACACACACTTTGATAGTCTAGCTTAATTGGCAAATATTGATAGCTACTTCCCTATTTCCTTCTAAGCTTTCTTCCTTCGGGAAATATGACTTCCCTATTAGAAGGTTGGCTAATTGGATGGATGCGTGAAGTTTTTTTCTTCACATACCACCTCGACTTGCGTGTTAGAGAACTACCGTCACGTTAACATCAAATTACGTTTGGATCGATCAAGCTCCCACTGTAGCTTGAACATTCTAGAGTGGTAGGGGTGAATTTCAAATTTACATCGAAGGCTCATTTACTTTGTCGTACACTATCGATTCACTGATTCTTTCGATTCATCATTTCGACAGGAAAAGATCTTAATATAGGAGGTCATTGTTGTTGTAGTGATTTCTCCCCGATTTCCTTAGTTATGTAATCCAAATAGGTTGTTGGATCGAGAGGTTTGGAGGAGTTCCCTAGCGCGGGGTTGAGGATGGATTTTTCTTAGGACTCCTTTGCGATTTGGTTTTGATCAAACAAGATTGGTATATGGAATTTCGCAGGAATCAATTATTGATTATCACAGACGGCATCATTATTCCTTAGTGGAACCAAAAATTTTATTGTTTGAATATGATTGAATCCTGATGCAGTGTGATGATCTCTAATACGTTAGTGCGGAAGATGAACCTACAAGGTTAGCACTCTAACGTCAATTAGTTATATATTCCAAAATGAATGAAGTGAAAAATGTGATTAGAAAAGTGCATATTAAATCTCACGTGTGTCAATCATATATGATGGATAATTTTAATTGAACTTGACATTGTTGGACTTAATATTTGAATGTTATCCGTATTGATGTTTGACCGACGCAATATTTGAATCTTATATGTATTGGTGTTAGACTTAACATTTGAATCTTATCCATATTGGTGTTTATCCGTATCCGCATTATAAAGAATGGTCATTAATATAAATATCACCTCAATATTTTCCCTTTTGAATGTTTTTTCCTAATTTAATAAAAAGTCAAATGGTAGATTTATATTTTCTATTTTTGAAAAGTAATAAATAAATATCTATTGACCCATTTCTTCCTTTCTCTTTTTTCCGCTCTTTTCTTTGCTATATATATGAGATGAAAAAAATACAACCACGTCATTACTAGAGTTTAGTATTCTATCACCTGTTTTTCTTCTTCTAATTTTGTTGGCACTTTATTCTTAGCCTATCACCCTTAAGTCGATAGGTAATTCCTTCTTATGACTTCCTTTGTTTATTTTCTCTAAAGTTTTAATTATTACGTATTTCAATGTTCATATTTTTTTCTTTTATTTACGTTTTAAAAATTTTAATTCTTGCATATTTCAATATTCATTTGAGTTTCTCTTGTTTACTCTTCAAAAGTTTTAATTTTAGGTATTTCAACGTTTATATATTAATTTTTATATGATTTATTCATGTATTGTAGTTAATTGTTTTTTTTTTTTTTTTTTTTTGCATTTTGTAAGGATTTGTTGAATACTGATATTCCTTGTGCTTTGGTGACTCTTATTTTTTTTTATTTAAAAGGAAATTAAATCATTTTTATTTGTATCTTGATAAATTTCTAATTGTTTTAATTATTTAGTCTCAGGTGTTTTAGAGATAGTTGCTGTTAAGGTTTAACATTAAAGTAAGAATCATAAAAATATTTATTTCAACTTATTTTATCATATATGCATGTGCTAAGTGATACATTTGAACAATTTAATTTTTATTTTATTTTTGTATATGATATTTTCATATAATATATCCTTGATATAGAGTTTTTTTGTTTACCGCAAGATTTAATTTATTAGATCTTATTTAAAATTTAAATATTTTTTTATATATAAAACACTTGTTTCTATTAAGCGTTGAAGGTCATATGAATTTATAATATTAAAAGATGTTATATTTTATATGAATCTATAAACTCTATTTTTTTTATATTTAAAACACTTGTTTCTATTAAGCGTTGAGGGTCATATGTACCTATAAAATCTAAATATTTTTTTAAAATATAAAACACTTGTTTCTATTCAACTAATATATTTTATATGAAATTTATCTAGTAAAACAATCATTTATAACTTCTAATGAATTATTAGTTGAAAAACTCAAAAAAAGCTATAATTTCAATGGAGATAGATAATATAGATAATCTTTTATTAATATTTATTTTTCATAGATAACCTACTAATTATTTTTTTTTTTTATCTATTTTTGAATCAGAAGATGGAACATCACAAAAATACATGGAATCAAGAAACGCATAGCAGTTTTGACATAAATAAAATTTCTCAGGAATTCGAAGTGGATGATGAGTTACATTTAGACTATTCGAATATTAGAAGAGTGTTGTCACCTGAAGTTCATGTTTCCGATCCATTAATGGTCATTGGTAAATTTGTTTCCATGGTGCTTAAACCAGTTAATGATTTAACTAAGATGCAAATTGATGACACAAAATCTCTCAGAGGTGATGGAATGCACATAGACCCTTTTTTACCTAAGAAATTTCCATCTCCAGCTATCAGTATAACTCCGCCTATGGATGTGGTAAAAAGAAAATCTCTACCGAAATTACAGGTCCTAAACAATATGCAAGAGTCTTCCAACCAGGTTTGTGTTCTTCATCTCTTGATCAAAATACTAAAATTAAGTTATATGAATAATGTGCAATGGCTAACTAAAAATTTGTACGTATATTGTCACTTAATCAAAACACAATCCAACATATGCATGTAACATAGTTTAAAAATTAATTAATTAAATCTAAGTTGTATGGGAAGAAATTAAGTAAATATATATTTGAATGATTTGTTATGTATGTATTAATACATATGATTTTTTGCAGGATGATAATTGATTTGGTGATGAATTGGGATCATTCAAAATATAAATGCCTTAAGGAATTGATATTGCAAATTAAAGTATATGAAGTTAGAAGATATTGCCAATTCGTAAAGTATATGAAGTTAGAAGATATTGGCATTTTAGAAGACTTTTTAAATTTTGGTTAAATTGTTGGTTTGCTGAAATTTGGATTTAATTTCTCATTGAAAAAATTTGAGTGCATTTATTTTGGTTAATTTTGATTGAATTATTGAATTTCTTTTAAATTTAAATATTGACTGGAATCTAAGTAAATTGTTATGTTAGAGAAACTTTTATAACTTAATGTTGTAGCATTTTTTGTGTCACGATGAATCATATATATAAGTATTGAAAAAACTGACAACCTTCACCTTAAAAATTGGTTTTGTAGGTATTATTTATTACAAAATTTAATTTTATCACAAAATTAGAGTTTGGTTAAAGATTCAGCGGGTCACCACCATTTATTTTCATGCTTTAGATATTGAGTCTTGGGTGTGAGGAGATGTATTAAGAGTTTTACATCGGATAATATATGTCATTAACATATGTATTAAGATTTATCACCGTACTAGTTAGTTTTGTAAAGATGAGTTAGACCAAAACTCTAATTCTAAGATCATATCACACGCATATCGATTATGGCTACTCATCATTTATATACAAACACCAAGTTTAATAATATTGGACGTGAGAAAGTATATTGAAAAAAACAATTCAATTCGCACATTAGTTAAATATATATAGTCTGTCAAGGATTTATATCGAGTGAGATATTAAAAATTGATTTTGTACGAATAACTTAGATGAAAGATAAATTATATTTATAAGTATGATAACATAAACATATATTTACACACATTCAATTTTTAGAGTTGTAAAACTTTGTGTCGATGTAGAGTTTTAATATTTTACTTGTTCTATAAATTTTATTGTCTATCTTGAGTGCATTAAATTTAAATGTATTAGAATAGTGTTCCCATTAAAATATAAATATGTATTGAAATATGGCCAAAGAAGTTTGAAATTTAACAATATTCCGAGACATAATGCATATATAATTAAGGAGGAAACAATATGGCTCAATAATCTCAACATGTATACAATGCATTCATGAGCTTAAAATGAAAGGTGATTTACTTTCAAAACTCTGATATTGAAATACAATCTTAAACTAAAACTTGGCTCGTCACTTGATCAAACAAAATCTCTTGAATAAAGAAAAATATATAACTAAATATTGCAGTATTATAACACTTAAATTTGTTTAGTGTGTCTGATAAAAGACAAGAATACGATATTTGGTGGTTATTGTGACCCGTGTCAATAATTACATGGATTCGGATGGTCGAAAATAAAGGTATTTCATGCTATGGGAAAGTTTGATAACCGTGCCTAATGCTCCGCAAGTGCACGGAAATATCGAAGTAATATAAAAGATTGTCAAACCCACAGAGGCCAATGTCAACCTACTGTAATCTATCGTTGCTTTGTAAAGCTAAGGCTATGATTAAAAAGGTACGAACAGAAATATAAACTCTAATTACTAAAGGTTTGAAGATAATACTAAAACGAGCTCGAAATATAATTTCCGCACACCTTAGGGACTTGTAGAATACGGGTACTGACTATGACTATATGCCCATTCTGTAGAATATACCGACTTAAAGGATCCGCCTCACGCTCTCGCGGTCTTAACAAAAGCCATATCTCTTAATCCCATGATTTTGCTCTCGCTCGCCCGGTAACTAAGAAACACTATTTGAAAGCCAACAATATCCTAATCAACATCTAAAGCACTCTCGTTGTATTTTGATATGATGCCTAATTTCTACTATCCGGTTTTCTCCTCACGCTCTCATGAATCTCGACTCAAACCTTTATATGCTTCTCACTCTCATGACAAAGCAATGTTAAATAACTTCTCACTCTCATGACAAAGCTACTTAAACTACGCATAGAAATTATAACCAAAATGACATACAATAATAATTTTGTACCTATTATTTTCTACGGAGTCCCGTCGGTAACGACGGTTCTCATACGCGGGAATCAGACAGAATTAGCCTAACATATTAACTCCTAAAACTAACATATTAACAATGCTAGAAATTAAATCATACATACTGATTGATTTTAACAGGAACACAAATTTAAGTTTTTATCTTGAAATCAAGTTATGTTGCAAGCAAGTAAACTAAACAATGCAGTAAAGACGGAAAAGTAATTAACCTGAAATAAACTGGAATGAAAACAACTTCCATTGAATGACAAATTGATCCAAGCGTACAATTGGCAATAATGTAAAAGATTACAACAATGCAACAACTACTCAGTGTAAGCAATTGCTGCTTTGAAAAGTAAATCTGTAGTTAGGCTAAAGAATTCGGCAGCGCTCCCGCGGAACTCGGATCCCCCCTAAACACACACCAAAGGGGTCTATTTATAGAATATTTCTAGCTCCAAAAGACATGGTTCGAATTTGAATTTGAACTGAACAAAACTGCCAAACTGCTGCAGGAAAACTGGTCCCGCCACAAACGGCGATCGTCGTATGGCTAATGGCGACCGCCATTTGTTTAAAATGTGGATTCCCTCCTTTTTTAGTATGGCGAACACCTTCCTCAGGCCATGGCGAGCGCCATTGCTCTAAAGAGGCCAGAACTTGCATTTTTGCTGTTTTTCTTCACTCTTCAGCTATGTTTTCGCTCTTTTTTCCATACTTGCTGATTAAACACCTGTCGACATAAAAACAAAGGAAAACATAATAAATCAAAGCAAAAAGTATGAAAGACTTGATAAAACGGTACTAAAAGTGCGCGTAATGAGTCGAAAAATACGATACGAATTCGAGTTATCAAACTCCCCCACACTAAGACTTTTGCTTGTCCTTAAGCAGAATCCCAATGATATAAAATTGTAAGTACAACGCTCGACTCATAGGCACGACAAAAACAATCAAAGCACAAGGTTGCTAGGCTAATGATACACAGATAGGTACTAAATAGTGAAAACAAGGATACCGTAACGACACATCTCAGCAAAAACGGACAAAGACTTCCCTCCTATGCAATACCAGATCAAATCATGACATTATAACTCGACCTACAGACTTCAATCTTTTTCACCTCTCTTTCATTCTAGTGCAATCACATTAATCCCGTTATCCTTTGTACTTACATGGTAAGTGAACCTGTTAGTGTTAACGATCTCTTGTTCAATTTTTTTTCTTTTTTGCACATTTTTTTTTCTTTTGCTTACGAATTTCATGAGTCCGAACCTTTAGGCTAAATGGTCGGGTGAGGACTACCTAACTTAGCGGAAACATGTCTTTCATTCATTTTTTCTATAAAATCACATTATTCAAATTTTTGAGATCAACACGTATTTGCATCGGTTCGTTACTTAGTTTGTACACAAGGATGGTGTTGACTGCTTGTATAAAATAATCAAGAGGCTACTTTTAAGAAACTAGACATAAGGTTTTGGCAAAATATCTATTTAAATCAATATCACATACTTAGGGAATCTAGGGTGTAGGACGGGAACCGATATTTACAAAACTTTCCCTAGTATATCTAACACAGCCTAAACAACCTATATACTTTCAGAGTGTCGTGCCATGAATTGAAACAAAGATTAGTTGGAGGTTAAAATTTAAAATTTCGGGGAAATGGAATAACAAGTGAAAACCATGCATAAAGACTCGACAGCACATGCAAAGACTCGACAAAACATTAAAAACAGATAAAATTCCTAAAAGCATGAAATAAACTAGAAAATGATAAATCAAACTAAAAAGAGATAAATGTAAAGCGATAAAGTTCCTCCCCCACTCTTAAATCAAATATTGTTTTCAATGTTTTGATAAAAGGTGGAAAAAGGAAAGATAGAACCTGTATGAATGCTACTGCGTGCCAAATCCTCTCTGATCCTGTTCTTGTTGTCCATGTCTTTGCTGACCATTTCTGCTTCGGCGGCGGGCATTTTGAGATACCTTCGTTTGTTGAATTTTCTCTTTTCTGAAACAACTCATAATGCTGCCCATTGCCGGAGGAAGTACCTGCAAAAAGTGTTAGAAAAATACAGTGCGGTATCGGTATCACCACCAGCAGCGGCATTCGCAGGATTTTCCGTGGGCACCTAGAAGAAGCTGAGACGAGACAAGCAATACATTTCTTTATTTCCTGCAAACACAAACATTAAAGGTAAAACATTAAATTAAAAATCTCGTGGGTTGCCTCCCACGCAGCGCTTTGTTTAACGTCGATAGCTCGACAGCTAATAATCTTCGATTTCCATGGCCACTTATCAAGCAATCTTACATATCCCTCGCCTTTTCTTTTCTTCATTCTATGGGGTGGTTCATTCTTTTGAACTTGTGGTGGTGGTTCTGGATCTATCCTAACTATCAGTTTTTCAAGTTTGGGCTTAGTTCTTTCATCCACTACCTCAAAGTCTAACCTTACCCTCTTAACAGTAATGATATCCTAAGTTTCATGGTCCTCAAATTTTCTCTTTTTATGCAGGACCTCGGACAAAGGTTCATCGGTGTGGGTATTTTCCAATTCATCCACATATGTTTGGGGTATATTTCACTGAATTGAAATCCCCTCCCATAATCCATCCACCTCCAGGGTATCTACCTTTAAGCTCAATTAACTCCCTCCACAACCTATTTTTATCAGAGTAACCACAAGGGGCATAAACATTTACTACTGTCAGGCAGTGATTATTCCACATTAACTGCACTCCCAAAAAACCATTACCACGGAAACTAGAAGTAGCAGATATAGTTCTACTATTCCACATCGAAAGAATACCACCAGATCTACCGGAGGAATTATGAGCCAACCACTCAACATCGTAATTCCTCCACAGACTATGAACAACACCAACCTCCATCTCAGTAACTTTTGTTTCCTGAATAAGACACAAATCTACGTTCCCTTTTATCAGCGTATTATAAATTCTCCTCCTCTTCAAGGAACTACAGCACCCTCTGACATTATAAGAAACAATATTCATTGACCACGACTAGCGACACCCTTCTTACCAGTTTTAGCTTCCTTATCACTTCTGCCCAACTTCCTCAAGATACCATCAAGGTCTTCTTCCTCCACACCTCCTTGGATACCAATTTTCTTCAAAGACATCCTAACCTTAAACGGAACTTCATCAAGGGCTCTTCGACATCTCACGTTGCCTCTTTCCACATCAGTGTCAGTTATCGATTCACAACACATAAGAGAAGAGCTTGAACCAATAATGGCACTGCTACCAGCCTGCTTCTTGATAGACTCCTTCTCGAATCTCCTATTGGGATGGTCTTCATTAATATTCAAAGCAGAGTGTAGAAGAGTGGAGAAGTAGGATGGAGAATAGGGGATGTTGATGCAATTGTAAACCTCGTGAAGGAGTTTTTTCCTCCTGGCCTTTCCCCAATCAGAAGTTAAAGGCCCAACTAAACCTCCTGGGGGCCCAGAGATGGGGTTAGGGAGACCCAAGTCCACTACTAAATCACATTTTAAAACATTTCTTTGATTGTCCAAAATCACCTGATTAGGATTAATCTCAACCGTACACTTAATAGCTTTGGGACCACAATCCACATCAGCATTATCTTTGGAATAACTACACAGAAGATTATCACCGGTATTTCCCGCCTCTGATCCCTTACTAGACTCAGATTGAGTCTTCCCAATGCTCCTAGGGGACCCACCACCTGCAGCACCTAACCTTTGAATTTCACCAACAAACGATAGATTATCAGAGAAATTGCCGGCTCCGTCTGTCCGATGATCTTTTTGATTGCAATCTGTGGCAGCCTTCTCTTCTATCGAGTAACTATTTTCCTCACTCTCGTCTTCTACAAGAGACTCCCACGCGCCATCAAAATATGAAGGAACTGAAGAGTCAAAATCTTCAGAGTCAATCACTTCATCTTCACCTTCCAACAGAGACACTACTCTTCCGCACGAAAGATCCTCCGAAATGAAAACAGAGAAAAGTTGACCATTCACTTCTACTACGACCTTCGTATTCGAAATCTCCCCCAAGCTCGTTTTAATCAGCAGTCTTGCTACATCAAAACACTCCTTGCTACAAGTGGACTCGTCACTCTTAAAATAAGTACCTAAGTTTGCTGATATCAGGCGAAAATTATTTTCACTCCATGCTACGCAAGGGAGACCGATACACTTAATCCACACAAATCTATCTTTGTCAACAATCTTCAGAGACCAAAGACGGATTTCTTTGAACCACACGTCAAGCCAATCTCTATATTCTTTAACAATATCTTCAATGTCACCTCCTGCAGAGTCTTCCAATAAGCACAAAGATGCTCCCATAGGTGTAGACTTGATATTGAAGATACCTTCCTCGTTAATGTTCCTCTGAATATCAAAGGCGTTACCATCATCCATAACAACTCCCACTCTCACCTTGTTCAGTCTCTCCAACCAAACGTCATCCACTTCTAAGGATACTCTGAGACCACCACCGTCATCCTTCCCAGAATCCTTAGCAGCAGCTTGATCAACCACATTAGCAAAAGACCTACCTCCACGAAGAGAATGCACGAACCTGCTATAGTGATTAGGGTGGTTGCCATCAGCCTTCGATTTCTCCCCATCCTGCACACCCCTCTTGAGCTTCGGACTAAACCTAGGAATATTTGCGAACAACTTCTTGCCTTCCAGAATAATACTATCCAAGTTACAAGCAAGGATTCGAGCGTCGTGAACTTTACGAAACTTAGCGAACCCGAACTGTTTACCCCGTTTATCTCTTCTAGCAGAAATAAACACTACAGAGATAACACCGTAGACCTTAAACACCTCGAAGACATCTCTGGCGTTCATCTTCTCAGGAAACTCAGTAACGAAAAAGGAGGTCGTAGGTTCACTTTGAAAAGCTCCTTTACCAAAGTTTTCCTTCCACACTGAAAAACCACCTCCATAAGCCTTTCTGGGTTTTCTCCCAACCTTAACCCATTCTGTAGCCATAGCATGCAGACGAAACCTGGAAAGAACAAAGAAGACAACAGAAATCTTGGACGAAACCTCAATCCCCACCCAGACGAAGCGAACGATGTACCAAGGCCCCTAAACTCGAAAGCTAGGAATTTAAGCCGAAAATACACCAGCACTTCACTGGATCGAGATCAAAGTTCCAAGATGAGAGGCGAACCAAAATAGCAAGATGAAAACGACTAAGAAGAACCGATTCTAGAGAGAGGGCAGACTTTCTCTCTCATTGTGATTTTTTTGAACTTTTTACATAAACATATATTTACACACATTCAATTTTTAGAGTTGTAAAACTTTGTGTTGATGTAGAGTTTTAATATTTTACTTGTTCTATAAATTTTATTGTCTATCTTGAGTGCATTAAATTTAAATGTATTAGAATAGTGTTCTAATTAAAATATAAATATGTATTGAAATATGGCCAAAGAAGTTTGAAATTTAACAATATTCCGAGACATAATGCATATATAATTAAGGAGGAAACAATATGGCTCAATAATCTTAATATGTATACAATGCATCCATGCGCTTAAAATGAAAGGTGATTTACTTTCAAAACTCTAATATTGAAATACAATCTTAAACTAAAACTTGGCTCGTCAATTGATCAAATAAAATCTCTTGAATAAAGAAAAATATATAACTAAATATTGCAGTACTCCAGCAAGTAATAAACCAGATAGGATTCTCATTTACAACTATTACATTGTACCCTCTCCCCGCCGGACGCCGGAACTTCTAATCACTCATCTCAATGTATCAAGTTCATTAAGGTTAGCTCCGCTACCCTCTTCCTCCTTGTTCAATCCTATCGTTTTCTGTAACTTCAAATCAATGTACGAAGGGGATACTGGTTGAACTTCCCCTTATCTTTGGCTTAAATTCCTGGCTTTAGGGCTCAGGGGCCTCGGTAAGGTGTTGCCTGATATTGGGTTCTTCGGAGTCATTGATTGGTTGAAGTCACAGTTTAGATCTGTATTGACTTGGTAGAGGCTAGTTTATTTTGAGGCTAGAAGACGGACATTTTTCTGCATTTTGGTAACTGTAGTGGATTTGAGGCGCCTTGGTTAGCATCGAATATATTTTAACTTTCGATTCAGGTTCTCTGGATGTGTCATATGGGGCTCTATAATGTCACCGGCCATAACAAAGGGACATGGGTGGAAGTAGGGAAGAAGAAGGCTCGGAATCAAATTTTGGGGAAAATGTCGATCTGGAAAAATAACAATGGTAAGGTTATAGATCTAGACTGGAAAGAAGCTTCATCATTCTTCTTTACTGAGTTTTCAGATTCATTCGATGAAAGAAAAATGTATGACATCTTTAAGGAATATGGTTTCATTTTGGAAGTTTTTATTCCGGGAAGATTGGATATTAAGGGTAAGAGGTTTGGTTTTGTGAGGTTCAAAAAAGTCGAAGACAAAGATCTTATGGCCATTAATCTTGACAACATTGTCATTAATGGCACTAAGATTTTCGCTAATTTGCCAAGATTTCGTAGAGAACACAAGAACGATGGTGGAATGCCCTATACGAAAAAATGGAACCAGGATAAGGAACATGTAGGAGGTCTGTCTTTTAAACCTTTGGAATGTCGCAGGATTGATAGGAGAGCTTCTTTCGCTCAGATAGCTAAAGGGGCACGTAGTAGCATCGGGGCTAATGCCATTTCGAACTAGGTTCTTATGGGTGACAAACCTTCTTTTTCCCATTTGAGCTTTGAAGTTAACAATGAAGAACTAGAGCGGTTTGAGCAGGCTTTCACTGGTGTTTGGAGATTCCGGGATCAGCTGCTGAGGTTTCGGATGCGTTTCAGATGGAAGGTTTCTTCAACATTAAGATAACACCTATGGGGACTAATCTTTGCCTCTTAGAAGAAGATAACCCGGGTGATATCCAAAAGTTGATTACAGAGGACATCAGTTGGTTCTCTAAGTGGTTCTCGAAAATCCGCCCTTGGTCTCCTAGCGATGTTGACCAAGAGAGACTCACTTGGGTCAAGATCTTTGGTCTCCGTTGCCACGTTTGGGGAGAAAATTTTTTCAAATTTTTAGCTGCTACTACTGGTGCATTTATAAAGATGGATGAAGAGACAAGGAAACATTTGAGGTTTGACGTCGCTAGAATCCTGATTAGGACTAAATTTGCCATGAGTCTTAATGAAGTAGTTAATATTAATGTGAATGATACCGTCTATAGAATTAAGATTGTGGAGGATTCCTTTGGGCCTTATAATAGGGATCAAGGTATCGCCAAAGTGTCATGCTTTGAAGAAGATAGCTCAGATGTTGTGTATTCCGAATCGGATCAGGAAGTTGAAGGGGAGTTCAGGGATAGTTCAACTAGGGTTTTTAGCACTCAATCTAAATTACCTGAGTCCTTCTCCCCTATTTCGACAGCATGTGAATTAAGGAATTCATTTAACGATCATACTACAGAAGTAAGCGATGAAGAGATTGAGCTTTCTGGTAAGGTGGATCCAGCTGCCACCAACTGTATCAGCGGTGAGGAAAGAGGTGATACAACCCACTCTGAGAATCAAATTTTATCTCAAGATAGAGACAAGTCAGACTCGAAGGTTGGAGAAAGGGAGGGTGATAGTGCTGATAAAAGTCATAATATAGTCTCTAGCCATGATCATGTGACCTGTTCCCTTGTGAAACTAAAAAGAGGGGACAATACTGTGACATCCACGTTTGCTGATGAAAATAGGTTAGCATGTGGAGGCATATCTAAAGTTGTTGATACGTCTTCTTTCCAAAAGGTGCAGAGAGGTGATTGTGATTATGTGGTTGCTGAAGTTAGAGGTGGGTCTTCTATGAGGAAGAAAAAGATACTTATGGAAGATATTTACAAGAGGATAAAAATTCCGTGCAACCCTTCGTATTATGCTACTCTACTGCGGGCTGATTGTTCGACCTCTAAGACAGTTAGGGAGAAACATAGACAGAGTGGTAAAACATAGGAAAATCAGGCTTGTGCTCCTATCTCTAAGGGATCTGGTTCTATTGACAATTCTATGAGTGATTCTGGTTTCCTCCAGAACAATTCAAGGATTAAGAAGAAATTAAAAAGTCCCCCTTCTAGAGTTTGGGAGGCTATTAAAAGTTTAGGAATAGAAGCGGAAGAAGATGACGAAGTTTTCGAAACTATTCTGAGAAATCTGGAAATGGTTGATAGAAAATCGAAGAAAGGGAAGAAGGTGGTAGCTATTGGTTCTATATGAATATAGTAACATACAACATAAGAGGGTGTAGGGGTGTTTTAAAGCGAAAGAAACTTAGAGATACACTAAATAAGGTAGGAGCTGAAATATGTTTTCTACAGGAAACTAAAAGAAAAAAATGTCTGATAAGACGGTGTTCAGCATATGGGGAGACAGATCTTGTCAGTGGTCAGCTACTAGTTCTACTGGCCTTTCAGGAGGTATCGTAACTATATGGAAAGACGGAGTCGTGGATCCTATTTGCAGCTATAGGGGCAAAGGATTTTTGGGTTTGTAAGCATATTGGAGAGGTTTCAAATTTTATTTCTTTAATATTTACTCTACCTGTAACATTTTGGGGAAAAGGGAGCTTTGGTTTAGTTTTATTAATCTTAAAAATAGTTTGGAACCTGGAGAGTGGATCCTTGGTGGCGACTTTAACTCGATAAAGTGTCCTGCTGAACAAATAGGTTATTCTAGTTTTAACAAAAGATATATGGAAGAATTCTCAGAGTTCATTAATATGATCGGGTGTGTGGACTTACCTTTGAGTGGAAATAAGTTCTCATTGTTTAAAGCTAAGGGTAAGATATGTAGCCGTCTCGACAGATTCATTGTCACCCCTGGAGTATTTAATGAATGGAACATGGTGTGTCAAAAGATTGGAGATCGAGACGTATCGGATCATAGGCCGGTGTGGATTTTAGCAAAAAATATAAACTGAGGGCCTAAACCGTTCAAGGTTATGTTATGTTGGTTTGAACATACTAGTTTCATGGATTTTGTCAAAAAAGAATGGGATGAATTTAAGGTAACAGGGAAGGCATCTTTCATTTTGGCCAAGAAGATGCAGAACCTTAGAGAGAAACTCCGATGGTGGAATATTAATGTATTCGGCTGGGTTGACACCAAAATCAAGACAGATACATGTATTATCAATGAGGTAGAAGATTTTATAGTCTCAAAAAGAGGTGGCATTTCAGCAGAGGATCTGGAGATTAGAAATTCTGCGGAAGACGATTTATGGAGATCACTGAGAATTAAAGAAAGTATTTTAAAGCAAAAATCTAGGTTAAAATGGAGTGTTGATGGCGACGTTAACACTAAGTTCTTTCATGCAGCATTAATAAATCGTATCAATTTGAATACCATCAATTCTGCAAGTGTTAACGGCAAATCTGTGGAGGATGTTCAAGGGGTCAAAGAGGCTATCAAAGACCACTTTGCTGAGAGGTTTTCCAGAGCCTCTAGACCTTTTCCATATGTGGGAGAAGCAGGTTTCAAGTGCCTTTCTAGGTCGGACAGAGATGAGCTAGAATCTGTAGTGGACATAGAAGAAATCAGAAGAGCTGTATTCGAGTGCGTTGGGGACCGTAGTCCTGGTCCTGACGGATTCAGCTTTGAGTTTCTCAAGAAGTGTTGGAGTATAGTTGGTAATGACTTCACAAATTATATTATGGAATTTTTCAAGGGTGACAAATTACACAAGGTGTTTGCTTCTTCATTTGTGGTGCTTATTCCCAAAACTGAGAACCCTAAGATTTTGGATGATTACAGGCCTATATCACTAGTTAGCTCGGTATATAAAGTAGTGTCGAAGATTCTTTCTTCCAGACTTAAAAAGAAAATTGTAAATATCATATCAAACACTCAGACGACGTTCATAGAAGGAAGAAATTTGTTAGATAGAGTCCTTGTTGTAAATGAAGCCATTGACTATGCTAAACGTTCAAAGAAAGATCTTATGCTCCTAAAGGTCGATTTTGCTAAAGCTTACGACTGTGTCGATTGGAAGTACTTACGAGATGACATGAAAATTATGGGGTTCGGTAATTCATGGCTGAGATGGATGGACTTAGGGGTTTTTAATAACTACTCCTCTGTACTGGTTAACGGGTGCCCAACTGTGGATTTTACTGTAACAAGGGGCCTCAAGCAAGGTGATCCCCTTGCTCCCCTCCAATTCACTATCGTTGCAGAAGGACTTGCAGTCCTGATGAAAAGAACTATGGAGAATGGTCTATTCTCAGGATTTAAATTCAACTCGGAGGTTTCGTTCTACTTGCTGCAATACGCAGACGATTCAATTTTATTAGGAGATGGTTCGTGGAAAAATATCCTGGCAGTCAAGACTATTCTTAAATGATTTCATTTAGTCTCAGGTCTGGAGATAATTTCAATAAGAGTTCCCTATACGGTGTTGGTGTTGATGATCCGTTATTATCGGCTGCAGGAAACTACCTCTCTTGTAAGATCTCTGACTCTGTCTGTCCATTAAAATTTCTAGGAATATATATTGGAGGAAATCACACTCTAGTTTCCTTTTGGAAACCTTTAATAGACAAGGTTCGATCTAGATTGAACTCTTGGAAAAGTCGTTTCTTATCCATGGGAGGAAGAGTAACCTTGATCAATTTTGTCCTTGCTAATTTACCGATTCATCTCATGTCTTTTTATAAATTGTCTGTTAAAGTAATATGTATCCTTACGTCTATTCAAAAGTCTTTCTTGTGGAATGGTATGGTGTCTAAAAAGTGTGTGGCGTGGGTGTTGATAAGTGCAAATTGTACCTATTTTTGTATATAAGTTTTGTTGCACTTATCATTACTTTGTGTTAAAATTGGTTGAATAAACCCCGCTTTGTTCGTAAATACGTTTACTTTACGTTTTCGGTGTATAGTGCGGTACCGTGTAAATATCATTGAGTTTAATTGATTTTCATTTATTTTTACAGGTGTTCCAGCAATGGTATTTTTCCATATTCATAAAGAGCATTGAATAAGCTTTCCAACGCTTCAAACCTTGCGTCAATCGGAGTTACGGTTCATGAGTTATGATCAAAACAAGTTCTGCCATACTGTCATGTTCGCACTGCGAACCCCCGTGACGAGCACTCGCTGGCGCACTCGCACTGCGAATCCGGGGGTGAATGAATAGTGCCCAGAAGTGTGAAAAACACTGTTTTTGATGTTGCAAAGGCGGTTTATGTTCGCAGTGTGAACGGGGACTCGCAGTGCGAACCTGGGCAGTAACTTTTGCCTATTTTAGTCATTTTTCATCATTTTTTAGGTGATGGTTTTGGGGATTCTTGCTCCAACTCCATCAAACTTCATTTTTTCAGTAGATTAGCTTAGAAAACAACATTGAAGTTTACATGTGGATGATCCGAGGTGGATTTCTCATCGATCGGCTCCGACAATCCGTGAAGTGTTTGGTTCATTTCTTTTCTTCTTTGTATTTTTCTTCTATGTTGGGTTTTGTATATGTATTGACTACGATCTCATGTATATTTGTCACCCATGGCGTTGTATAAAACTTGCTTTACAAATATTTATTGGTGATTGTCTCTGATTTTTGCTTTATGCGCGGGGTTTGGGGTGCGTTAGAGATAAACGTCGTAAACTTCGATTAGGGATGATTGTCTGTTAGTTTCTAGATTCTAGAGATAGATTTAGGGCTAACAATCTTCAAAAGGCGTCGAAACTTAATGCCTCCGTGCCTTGAGCTAGCGTACGAAAGTATCGGCAATGGTAACACGGTTGTTTTCTCAACTTTGCGTTAGACATAACCTGTGTTGTGAGCGATGTTGGGTGATATTGAGGAGTATTGTAGGTGGAGTATAACTGGTCGGTAAGTTTAAGTTTGTGAGGAGTGATTTATATGCATTGCCGGACGAGTTTTTCTCTCTGAAGAATGAATTTGTTTTATGTTTTAATGTTTACTTTTCTGTTTCTATGTTTAAACCATTTAAACCCTAACTCATAAACGTGAGAGACTGTCGAACGACATTCTTTCCCTCGAACCGATCTCTGTGGACACGACATAAATCCCGGAGGGAATTCTTCTGAAAATAAATATTTTTGCTTGCTTGCCCTATTCTGCACTCAACAAAATGGCGCCGTTGCCGGGGATTGGTTTTGATATTGAATCGCATTGCGATAGTTTCTTTGTTTTTGAGTTTTGTAGATATCGTATATATTGTATATTTTCACTTGTTTATATTGATACTTGTACATTTTGACGTTTGTTCAAGTGGTTGGTTAGGATGCTTGCTTTTGGTTGTGCGGTGAGACATCACCATGGCATGAAGAGAGGAAGTTGCTAGCTAAGCACCGTAAAGGCGTCGAGCTTACGACGTAAAACAAGCATGGTGTATTCTTTTCTTTTGTTGTTGTTTAGTTTAGGTAGTGTGGTGAGTATTCATTAAACAAGTTGTACTCGGATTTTTCGTAAATTCTCAAATCTTCACTTTACAACTTGTTTAATGAATTTTCTACCGGTTTTTTTTAGGTTGTTTATATTAATGGTCATTGTGTTTGTCAATGAGCTTGTTTTGAGTTACTTGAGGATGCTTTTGTGATTTTCCAAGTTGGTTCGTTTCAACTTGCGGATGTATGGTAATGATTTTGTTAAGTTTTGTACACGTCTGAGGTATGTATTTATCGCTTTCTATACTTTAGCATATTCATGATACTTAGGCATTTTACAAACTTCCATGCCATCCATTCTTTTGTATACTTGTTCTATTATGAATCACTTTAGTTCCCAACCTTTTTGTGAGGTGGCTTTCCATTGTTCATATATGCGGAGAACCAACATTCTTGTTCTAACTGGATTTTATTATGTTGAATCTTTTGTTTGTGTTGATTATATGAATGCATGAAAAGGATCAAGGCAATTGTTTCATTTTGAGCACAACTACCTTAGCCAAATAGTCAATTCACCTTGTGAGCGTGTGATCATTTGTAACCCCTTTGAGCTTTTTGATCCATGTTTCTATTTGAACTTAATGCTTGTCTATGGTATTTAGTTCACTTATTTTTGAATGGATTTTGTTTTTTCTTGGACCTCAATTTTGTGTTGTTGTATGGATTTTTTCCTTGCCTTAGAAAGTAGGGAGTATTCACATGATGGTGCGGTTGAATTCAAGTTGGGGAGAGGATGATTGTATACTCATTGGTTGAATTCTATGAGGATTGAAAAAGAAAAGAAAAAAGAGAAAAATATGACAAAGAAAAGAAAAGAAAAAGAAAGAAAAAAAAGAAGAAAACGAAAAATCCTTGAAAAAGGAAACAAAAAGAGTTTCAATAATTATGCTAAATAAGTATTGTGTGTTGTGTAGCACTTGGGATTTTGGAAGAAGTTGGTTGAAATTTTGTGTGTGAATCTTTGTGAGTTTTCACTCCCTTAGGTTTAGGCAAGATTTTGTTTCAATTACCTTTAGAAATTGCCCCTTGTTTGTTTACCCGACCACGCTACAACCTTGAAAGCCCTTGTGATTCTTGCCTTTGTATTTTCAATGTGAATTTGTGGATGTATGCATAATTTAGTCTTTTGTTTGCATGAGTGTTGTGTGAGTGTAAAGTACCTTATTGTGTGTTTTTCATCTACCGATGATTGTTTTTACTAGGTGTGATTCACTTTGGAACTTGTGTTGTTTTAGAATGTTCGGCATGAATTTTTGTATTTTGCATTTGTTTCGTGACTATGTTGTTGTTGTAGTTTAGTGGTAAGTATTTACTTTTTTTGTGTACCATATTCATTTGAACCATTCATTCGTTTCCGTTTTTCAAAACCTGTTGATTCATTATTCTTTGGATATTGCTTGTGCATTTTCAAGTTTGTTTGATTCTTGTTTGTGGACAAACAATTATGTAAGTTGGGGAGAGTTTGATAAGTGCAAATTGTACCTATTTTTGTATATAAGTTTTGTTGCACTTATCATTACTTTGGGTTAAAATTGGTTGAATAAACCCCGCTTTGTTCGTAAATACGTTTACTTTACGTTTTCGGTGTATAGTGCGGTACCGTGTAAATATCATTGAGTTTAATTGATTTTCATTTATTTTTATAGGTGTTCCAGCAATGGGATTTTTCCATATTCATAAAGATCATTGAATAAGCTTTCCAACGCTTCAAACCGTGCGTCAATCGGAGTTACGGTTCATGAGTTATGATCAAAACAAGTTCTGCCATATTGTCATGTTCGCACTGCGAACCCCCGTGGCGAGCACTCGCTGGCGCACTCGCACTGCGAACCCGGGAGCGAATGAATAGTGCCCAGAAGTGTGAAAAACACTATTTTTGACGTTGCAAAGGTGGTTTATGTTCGCAGTGCGAACGGGGACTCGCAGTGCGAACCTGGGCAGTAACTTTTGCCTATTTTAGTCATTTTTCATCATTTTTTAGGTGATGGTTTTGGGCATTCTTGCTCCAACTCCATCAAACTTCATTTTTTCAGTAGATTAGCTTAGAAAACAACATGGAAGTTTACATGTGGATGATCCGAGGTGGATTTCTCATCGATCGGCTCTGACAATCCGTGAAGTGTTTGGTTCATTTCTTTTCTTTTTTGTGTTTTTCTTCTATGTTGGGTTTTGTATATGTATTGACTACGATCTCATGTATATTTGTCGCCCATGGCGTTGTATAAAACTTGCTTTACAAATCTTTATTGGTAATTGTCTCTGATTTTTGCTTTATGCGCGGGGTTTGGGGTGCGTTAGAGATAACCGTCGTAAACTTCGATTAAGGATGATTGTCTGTTAGTTTCTAGATTCTAGAGATAGATTTAGGGCTAACAATCTTCAAAAGGCGTCGAAACTTAATGCCTCCATGCCTTGAGCTAGCGTACGAAAGTATCGGCAATGGTAACACTGTTGTTTTCTCAACTTTGCGTTAGACATAACCTGTGTTGTGAGCCATGCTGGGTGATATTGAGGAGTATTGTAGGTGGAGTATAACTGGTCGGTAAGTTTAAGTTTGTGAGGAGTGATTTATATGCATTGCCGGACGAGTTTTTCTCTCTGAAGAATGAATTTGTTTTATGTTTTAATGTTTACTTTTCTGTTTCTATGTTTAAACCATTTAAACCCTAACTCATAAACGCGAGAGACTGTCGAACGACATTCTTTCCCTCGAACCGATCTCTGTGGACACGACATAAATCCCGGAGGGAATTCTTCCGAAAATAAATATTTTTGCTTGCTTGCCCTATTCTGCACTCAACAGGTGTCTTAGACTACGGTATGTAACAAGAAAGAAGACGGTGGTTTAGGGGTGAAAGACTTGAAATTGTTCAATTGTGCGTTATTGTTCAAGTGGACATGGAAAATCTTGGAACAGAAGAACACTTTGTGGAAGGAATTAATAGAGGCTAGGTACCATAATCACCAATTCGACCTTCATATCGGTGATTGTTCGAAACTGCCTGTTACTCCCTCTAAATGGTGGAGAGACTTAGTGCAGCTATCCTGTTTTTGTGGGAGGAATTTGGTTGCTGAGCTTATCTCTTACAACATCGGCAGTGGAGACTACGTTCCATTTTGGGTTTCTCGTTGGGCTGGCGACATAGTTTTGTCTTTGTCATTTCCAGATTTATGGTTATCTGCTTAAAATAAGAGCAGCTCAGTGGCAGAGAATGGTTTGTGGGTTGGTGGCAAATGGTGTTGGGATATCAAAATATCCCATTCTAACTTGTCTGTAGAAGTTATGTTGTAGCGGACTGATCTGAATTCACTGCTGGAAGAATTCGAACCCGTAGCAGGATCTGGAAATTCTGTCATCTGGCTCCTTACAGATAATAATTGTTTTTCTGTTTCTTCTCTGTACGAATTTTTGCAGGATAACAACACTACTTCAGTTAGGAGTTTCGAGGAGGATGCGAGAGCTGCTTTCAAACTGATTTGGACAACACAGATCCCGTTCAACGTGAAAGTGTTCGGTTGGCGGTTGCTACATAAGAGAATTCCAACTCGAGACAATCTTGCTCGTAGAGGAATAATCACCAAGAGACACGAAAGGTCTTGTCCTTTCTGTTTCTTAGTGGAGGAAAGTGTGGAGCATGTCCTATTTTTATGCCATAAGTCCAATCTGATATGGAAATTCGCGTGTAACTGGTTGGGCATTCCAGAGATTATAGTGGCCGATATGCTGAATCACTTAACTTGCTAGGTAACGGGGCGTGCTCGAAATAATTTCTTAATCTGTAACGTTGTTGGGCTATGGCTTCTAATTTGTTGGATTAATTGGTCATCTAGAAACAACATTATATTTAGAGATGAGTTTTGGGATTTTGACACGATTTCGAATCGTATAGTAATTTACTCTTGGTGGTGGATAGGAAAGAATCACAATAGTTCTCACAATTGTAACTATTACACTTGGGTAAAGTCCCCTAGTGATATTTGTAGGCCTTGATTTTTAGAGAGACGTTTGATGTATACGGGTTGGGATACCCCTATTGTATCCCTGATTAATATATTTTAGCTTATAAAAAAAAATATTGCAGTACTATAACACTTAAATTTGTTTAGTGTGTCTGATAAAAGACAAGAATACGATAATCATATCATTTTTTTTATTAGTTGAATGTTTGAAAACATAAAATGATATTTGATATATATTTTATAATGTCTTATAGTGTGAATTCCTATTTTGTAAATTGGAATTGGAATAAAATCAATAGAATATGATAAGAAAATAAATTATTTATTTATCTATATAAAATATATAATTTAAAATATTAAAAAAACAAAAATTAATTATGATATAAGTAAAAAATAAATAAAAAATAAAAAATAAACTTAATGATAAATAACTAGTTTATTAAAATTAAAATATTTAAAAATAAATCTATAATTAAAATGTATAAAAAATATAATTTTTTTTAAATTACTTATAATATTCTTGCAATGGTTTTTTTGTCATTTAGATATAATATATACTATTCATGTATGCGACGTATCTAACAAATATATATACAACGAAATTAATTATTTACTTATTATTATTTTTTTAAATTGAAATTGATTGTTTAGTAGTAGCAATAAATATTTATATTTAAATTGTAATTTTCATTCCCCTATTTTGCCTGATTGACAAAATAAGTCTTATTGTTTAAATTAAAACAATTTTAATCTTCCTCTCATTTTTTAAAATTATAAATATGTAATTTCCCTCAATTTCCTTAATTGTAATTGGTAGTGATCAATAGGGATGTAATATCTCACTAGTCTAATAATGCTTGATGAATGATGTTAAACTAGTCTTTTATGCTTTGAATTTTACTATGAATTGTCGCTTGCATTGAATACATAATAATTGGATCAACCTACAAAGATGAGTGAGGTAAACCTAGGTGGATAACTAGGTGAATGAATTAGAAATATGACTTAGGTAATGGTAAATAATTTGGATTGCGATAATCGAATGTAAGAGGTGCCTCGGTGTGCACCAGTGAACGAGTAGTCACTAAAGGTGAATCATCCCTATCAACGAGAATGCCTAAGGTATGGATGGAGAACGATATCATATTAGTGATTCAACTAGCTTGTGTGAAAACACATTGTAATATTGTGATTGTGATAAAATCATATGGTACTTGTGATATCAACCCATGGAGATTATGTTATGATTACATGGTGTTTGATGATATTAATCATGTGGTGATTAATGAACCAATTGTGTATTTTAAAATAATCCAGATACCTGTGTATCTCAAGTTTGAAACTCATGTAGGGTAGAAATTGAGGAGACAGATGATTATTTGATGGGTATTGTGACCCGTGTCAATAATTACATGGATTCGGATGGTCGAAAATAGAGGTATTCCATGCTATGGGAAAGTTTGATAACCGTGCCTGATGCTCCGCATGTGCACGGAAATATCGAAGTAATATAATAGATTGTCGAACCCACAGAGACCAATGTCAACCTACTGTAATCTATCGTTGCTTTGTAACGCTAAGGTTATGATTAAAAAGGTACGAACGGAAATATAAACTCTAATTACTAAAGGTTTGAAGATAATACTAAAACGAGCCTGAAATATGATTTCTGCACACCTAAGGGACTTGTAGAATACGGGTACTGACTATGACTATATGTCTATTGTAACACCCATATATAAAACTCATACATCAAAGCATAAATATTATATATAGATCCAAGTGTTTGGTACTGAAACACATAAGCTCCTAGTTAACACATTGTATACAAATAAATGCCCTAAAGTACAAAGTACAAAAACCTAAGGCATATTATACACAAGATGTTCAAATGATAAAAACTAAGAACTAGATCAACAATGATCCCAAAATACACTTCGCTACGGAAGCTAGCCATCAACAAGCCAGGAAAAGATCACACGACCTTATCCTTACCCTTCACGGAACCTGAAGCACCTGAAATACATCAACAACGTGGGGTGAGATACATCAAATCACAGTGAGTTCCCTATCTTATGGATTATCTCGGATTAACAAGGTTCTAACAATCCTAACTCAAGTCCGGGGAAAAGGGGGAAAGGACTCTTGAGTTCACATTTCAATCCTCACACTATATGGAAACATGCCATGAGTTCATCAACTCACAAGTATCACTAATCGATAACCATACCAAGGTACCTCCTATTCCCGTCCGCTTCTACGTCTAGAAGGCGACCCGAGTCATAGATCCTTGTAATCTACTTGACATACGAATGGATTCGTGTTCTACGGGTCATTAACCGTTATGAACCGTCACTTCACATGAGCCATTAACCGTCACAAGCATACGCTCCATGGGCACCATTCGTACAATACAGGGAATCAACCCTGCCAAGTAGTTGTGCATCCATTTCAGAGGAGTCCAAGACTCATGAAACTACACACAAGCTAAACCGGTTACGATTACATGATCACATACAACAATACGATTGTATTCGACAATCACAAGGCTATAATGCCTTAAGGCCTCTCATGCCTTTCAAACCACAAAGGTTAACCAACATGTTCCATACTAGTGTCTCCAAACCTTCTAAATTCTCCTTTAGTTCATAAGGGGGTTTTCCTCACTCTTTCTATTTCTTTTTCCATATTAACATGCATATTCAATTACAATCATGCTAAACAATAATAGGATAGGCAAGACATCTCACAATTGCATAATAGAATAATTTATAACAATTAAAACATAATTAAAACACTTTTGAAACTTTATCGATTATTTAATCGGTCGGTAAAATCGACATATTTCATCTCCATTATATAGAATATTTTCTCGGCTTTACATCGATATAAAGAACGTTCGATTCCGATAAACGAATCAAAAGTTTTGAATTTTTTCGTTTTGGAGGAAAACTTCAAGTCCCAGGTCGCGCTAAGCGCACCCCTTGCCCGCTGAGCGCGCAAGCTTCTTCCTGGAGGGGTTGCAGGAAAATACCAAAGCAACAACAGAATTTTCCTAGACCCCAAACCTCCTCCAAACCACCAACAACCACCAACAGAGGTTCAACAACATAGTTTGAGTATGGTTTGCACAACAATAACTTCAAAACACATATTTCATCAAGAACACAAAAGTTCTATAAACCTAGCCTTTTCCAAAATCATCAAATTCAAACAAAACATCAAAACAATCAACAACACATGTTTTTATAATCATATTGATCATTCATTTCGATTTCTAACGAATTCTAACAGTTAAAACATCGATTTCCATAATTTCGACCTAAACCAAACAATTCCAAAACTTCTAAAAATTGGTACTAACTAGAACCCACCTTGGATAGATGATGAAAATGAGGAAGATGAGATGATTTGATGAAGTTTGGATCGATGGATGATGATTGTTCTTGGATTTTCTTCCAAAACCCTTTTTCTCCTTCTTTTCTCCTTCTTTTCCTTTTCTTTCCCTCTTTCTTCTTTCTCTCTCTTTCTTACTATCTTTTTTTTTTTGTTTGGAAAATGGGAGGAAAAGGAATAAGTAGTAAACTAGTATTAGTAAATAATACTACTAAATGTCCAAAAGTCTCTTAAGTCCAAATTAGTAAAATACCTCAGAGTCAGATAATATTAATTGAATTTATTCTAAGTTCCACAGTTACTCTAATTATTTTGTCAACTAATTTCTCAGAGTACACTGGGCTCGGTCGATCACAATATAATATTATCTGGAGTAATAAAATACGGGGTATTACATCCTCCCCCCTTAATAAAATAAAAAAAATACAGCATTAGAACTACCTATAATGACAGTTATTTTAAGAAAACCGTTGTTGTATGTATTTTAATAAAATAAAAAAAATTGCAGCATTAGAACAAGAACAACAGCAAGAACATCAAGAAAAACAATAAGAACAAGAACAACAGTAAGAACATCAAGAACAACAATAAGAACAACAACAACAACAACAACAACAACAATAAGAATAACAACAAGAACAAGAAAAAGAATCAGAACAAGAAGAAGAAGAAGAACAACAACAACAACAACAACAACAATAATAACAATAATAACAACAAGAACAACAATAATAAAAAAGAACAACAAAAACAACAATAATTAAAAAAGAACACCAATAACTAACATTGCTAACTCGAGTTCTGAAATTTGGTTAAATGGAGAAATAGAGTATCGTAACTGAAAGATGTTTGGAGGTAGAAGATGTAGTTCATCTGAGTTTTAGGTTTCACGCAGATCACTAATAGTAGTGTCTTGGCTGTTGATAATCACTAAATGGACGACCAAGATTTGTTTAAGGATAGTGAATAAACTCAATATGTGCACCACCTATAATGTTGGTAATGAGAATTGAAAAAATAAGTAAAAAACCAAAAATGCTGGTGCTGGGACTTGAACCCATGACAAGACGCTACCTATAATGACTGTTGGTTTAAATTACCTGTGGTGAAAGGTCTGTCATCATTTTGAAAAAATAAGTAAAAAAAGCTACCTTTTACAACGGTTGGTTTAAATACCCGTTGTGAAAGGTCTGTCAGCATTTTGAAAAAATAGGAAAAAATGATTAAAATAAATTCAGAAAAATCTAAAAACACGAAATTCAATCTAATTAGGTAAAATAAGAATTTTGAGAATTTTTTTAAGAATTTTTTGAGACTATGAAAACAGTAAAAAATTCATTAAAAATAGAAAAAAGATGAATTTGGGGTTTTGAGGGTGAAGTCCTATAACTCTTTTAGAGTAAGGGAATAATGACCGCACGCTTTTTCTGCTTCAGATGCACGAAACAGATCTCAAAACGGAGATGATTTTCACTAAAAACGATTTTTTGAAGTGCAAGACCTAAAACTAAATTATTGGCTATAATGACGGTTGAAAACATTCCAGTGGTGAAAGGATGCGGGCATTTTGAAATAATATGTAAAAAACCATAAATGTTGGTGCTGTGAATTGAACTCATGACCTTGTGCTACCTATAATTACGATTTTTTAAATACCCGTTGTGAAAGACCTCACATTTTACCACGGTTTGAATATTAACCGTCATTAAAAGCCTTTTAACGAGATTAAAAAAAACACACATCTATTACAACGGTGTATAGGCAATCCGTTGTCAGCCTGACGTTGTTGTTTGCCCGTTCTGTAGTAGTGGATAGGCTTGAATAAGTTCTATTTAGATAAACTTTTATAACATTACGCACAATTTTTTATGTCTTTAATGTTGTAAAGGGGCTAATGCTTGGGTAGGATATATTTAGATAGTATGTTATTTTACAAAATGAGTTGGAATATCTCGTAACTAGGCCTAAACTAAGGAACTAGTCTAGGGATACTTGATTTACTGAGTTCTTTAAAGCACCGTGGAATATTCAGCTTTTAGATTTTTCATTATATTTTTTTCTAGTCGACTATCAATTCCTTAATAATATATATTTACATTCAAAATAAATGTATATATATTAATATATGTAAAATTTATCGTTGAGTTTTAAGATTAAGAATAGAAGAGCTACATAGTCTAAATAAATAAAAGGAAACAATTATTAAATTATACTAAAAATTAGTATTTTCAATTATTTGGCATAAAGTTCTAATATTTATAAATATGCTAATGTTGTATTTTTACCATTATTGGTCCAAACCCACTTAATATAAACATGACTTAGTACATTGTATAAAAATGTCTTTAACATTAAAATCAATTAAATTAATATCAACTTCCATTTTTTTCTTATTTGACTCTTTAATTTTATAAATAGAAGTCAAAGAAAGAATATGTGTATTTCTTACTAAGTAGAAAAGAGTAATAAATTTGTGTTTATCCATTTTCATCATTTCACATTCAAACACACCTCCCCTCCCCCAATCTTCTATGTATATGTTCTTTATCAATGCTTGAAATGATACAATTTTCTTTTCTTTTCTTCTGCTTGTTTTGTTGATATTTTTTCTTGCCAAGTGACCCTTAAACTGGTAAGTGTTTCATCTTGTGATTTCTCTTTTTTATTTTAAGTTTAAAATTTTATTTGTTTCAATTAATATACGATTTTTGTGTGTGTCAAAAGTAATTTTTTTTTGTATATTTATGTGTTCATGCCAAACATAGTAAGTAGCATTAGAGAGGAATTTCTGTCTTTGATTCCAAGTTAGGTCCTCGGGTATAAAACCGGTGGCTTTGTGGTTAGCGAAATCTGCAAACCACGGCCTAACTTGTACTCTAAAAAGCTTTTCATCCGGAAATTCTTCACGGACCTCATTCTCACGGTGAGTTACCTCTACATTGACCAACCTAGACAAATGATCCGCTACCAAGTTTTCCGATCCTTTCTTGTCACGGATTTCCAAATCAAACTCTTGTAACAAAAGGATCCACCGGATGAGCCTTTGCTTCGAATCTGGATTGTTAAGCAGATATTTAATTGCCGAGTGGTCAGTGTAGACAACCACCTTAGAACCAATCAGATAAGACCAAAATTTCTTAAGTGCGTAAACAATAGCGAGTAATTCTTTTTCAGTGGTGGCATAGTTAACTGGTGCCTCATTAAGAACTTTACTCGCATAATGAATAACATGAAAATTTTTGGCCTTTCTTTGCCCAAGCACCGCGCCAATAGGATAATCGCTAGCATCGCACATTAATTCAAAATTCAAAGTCCAATTTGGGGCAACGATTATGGGTGCGGTGATGAGTTTCTCTTTCAAAATTTTAAAGGCATTTAAACAATCATCATCAAAGGAGAAGGACTTATCTTTGTTAAGTAGATTGCTCAATGGCCTTGCAACTTTGGAGAAGTCTTTGATAAACCGCCGATAAAAACCAGCATGGCCAAGAAAACTTTGGATGCCTTTGACATTTGTTGGAGGAGGCAACTTTTCAATCACTTCAAATTTTGCTTGATCAACCTCAAGACCTTTAGAGGAGACTTTGTGGCCAAGCACAATCCCCTCTGTTACCATAAAATTGCACTTTTCCCAGTTCAATACCAAATTTTTCTCATCACACCGTTCAAGAACGACCTCCAAATATCTCAAACAAAGATCAAAAGACGCTCCAAAAATGGAGAAATCGTCCATGAATACCTCCACCATTTTTTTCAATAAGATCGGAGAAAACTGCTTGAACACAACGTTGAAACGTTGTCGGTGCATTGTATAAACCAAACGACATCTTTTGGTAGGCAAAAATCCCAAAAGGACAAGTGAATGCCGTCTTCTCATGGTTATCCAGGTCAACTGAAATTTGGTTATAACCGGAGTAACCATCCAAAAAGCAATAGAATTATTGGCCCGACAATATTTCTAACATTTGGTCCATAAACGAAAGTGGAAAATGGTCTTTTCTTGTAGCGGTGTTTAGCCTCCTATAATCTATACACATCCTCCAACCCGTCACTGTTTTTGTCGGAATCAACTAATTTTTTTCATTTCGGATCACGGTCATTCCTCCCTTCTTAGGCACAACTTGGACCAGACTTACCCAAGAACTATCAGAGATTGGGTAAATCATACCGGCATCCAAGAGCTTGCAACCTCTTTCCTCACTACTTCTTTCATCGGTGGATTCAAACGGCGTTGCGGTTGAGCCACCGGTTTAAAATCCTGTTCCATGAATATGTGATGCATATAATAAGAGGGATTTATTCCTTTTAGACCGGAAAGATTCCATCCCATTGCTTCTTGATTTTTCTTCAAAACTTGAATTAACCGGTTTTCCTCATTGTCAGATAAAATGGTGCTAATGATAACTGGTTTGTTACAACCGTCATCAAGGAAAGCATATTTCAAATTTGAAGGAAACACCTTTAATTCAAGTTGAGATTTCGCATCAATCACCTCTTTTTTTAGTACTTCCTCTTCATATTCCCAAGGTTGCAACTCCTCTAAAGACTCAAGTTCCTTTAAACACTCTTCAAGTGCTCTCTCTTCTTCATCGGAGAATACTTCAAAGGAATCATCAAGAGCTCTTTGCAAAAGGGACACTACATGAACTTGCTTTGTGACATCCATAATCGCTTCTTTTGTTTCGTCTATTCAAAAGCAGTCACCTTTGTCCTTCTTGTGTTTCATAGCTTCAAAAAGATTGAAACAAACCTCCTCATCTTGGACTCTAGCCTTCATAAGACCGCCGTCCATATCAATTTCCATTCTAGCAGTTTTCATAAACGGTCTTCCAAGAATCAATGGAGCGTCTTCATCTTCCTCCATTTCAATTACCATGAAGTCAATAGGAAATAAGAATTTGTCCACTTTAACCAATACATCTTCCGCTACACCGTGAGGACGGGTAGTGGATTTATCGGCAAGTTGCAATGTCATTTGAGTGGATCTCAACTCCATATGTCCCAATCGTTTCACAATAGACAAAGGTATCAAATTGATACTAGAGCCCAAATCAATCAACCCGTTGCCCACATAGATATTTCCAATTGTAACCGGCAAGGTGACTCGTCCCGGATCATATTCTTTCCTCGGTAGAGTACGTTGAATGATTGCGCTACAACTAGCATCCACCATGATAGTCTCTTGTTCCGTATACCTCTTCTTTTTTGTGAGAATATCCTTCATAAATTTTGCATATTTCGGCATTTGCTCCAAAGTCTCGAAAAATGGAATGTTTATTTGTAATTGTTTGAAAATATCCCTAAACCGAGCATAGTGCCTCACATTATCTTTCTTTGAAGGAGCATGAGGATATGGTAAATGTTAGATCCGAATACTATTCAATGGTTCCTTCCTCTTTTTTCTTCTCTCTTTCTTTTTTCATCCTCCTCACTTTTTTTCTTCTCATTTTCAACTAAATCTCCCTCACCATTTTTTTCTACTTCAACCTCATCACTATCTTTTTCTTTCTCAACTCCCTCCTCCTCATTATTTTCAACAACAACATCATCGATTTTTTTCTCCTCAACAACCTCCTCAATTCAAACATGCACATCTTTCTCTTTTTTCCTCCTTCTTCCAACACTTTCCCACTTCTAGTAACAATAGCTTTACAATTCTTTTTTGGATTTGGTAGAGTGTTAGCGGAAAAAGAAGGTCCAGTTTGTTGTTCGGCCACTTGCTTTGCAAGTTACCCAACTTGGTTCTCTAGATTCTTGATTGATGCTTCATTTGACTTTTGGTTTGCCATGAACATTTGAATAAATTGGTTAAGAGTTTCTTCAAGTTTGGAACTCCCACCTTGAGGTTGATAAGGATTTTGTCGATTTTGTTGATATCCTTGATTCTGATAATTCGGTCTTGGTTGTTAATTTTGATATCCTTGGTGATACGGTTGTTGTTGCCTTTGGTAACCTTGTTGTTGAGTCGGATTGTTCATGTAATTCACTTCTTCTTCTTTCGGAGGGCAAGGAGGACAATGTCCGGTTGGGTGATCACTGTTACAAAGCTCACATACCAAGACTTGCACATTTTTTCTTGAGGAGTCATGAATCTCTTTGAGTTGTTGAGGAAGTTTGGACATTTGTTTTGTCAACAACTCAACTCGTTGGGATAATAACTTGTTTTGAGCAAGTATAGCATCATTGGTTCCCAACTCCAAAACTCCCGGAGTCCTCTGAGAAGGGCCACGGTTATGGCTTCCCAGATGGTCATTTAAAGCCATCATGTCAATTATGGAAATGGCTTCTTCGGCACTCTTGCTCATCAAAGATCCACCCGCGGTGGCATCCAAAAACGTTTTGTGCACTAATTGAAGACCATTCTGAAATATATGAATTCGAGAAAGCTCATCGAAACCACACCCTTTACATTTCCTCAACATAGATTTGAATCTCTCCCAAGCCTCGTTGAGAGATTCATTAGCACCTTGCGTAAAAACTACAATTGCGGTCTTTGCCTCAATGAAACGATTATGTGGAAAAAATCGTTCCAAAATTTTTTCCTCAGGTACATTCCAATCCATCATGATTGTTGTAGATTGATCAAGATACCATTCCTTGGCCTTCCCAATGAGGAAATGCGAGAATAGTCTCTTGAACAGTGATTCCTCTTCAGCTTCGGGCGCACCAGTTGCTCCCGCAATCTCATAGAACTTTGTCAGATGTGTATAAGGATCCTCATGATTCATACCAGTAAAATGACTCAGATATAGAAGCGATAGAATACCAGTCTTCATTTTTGAATGCCGACCGTTATGAGAATTGCGTGAATATTGCGCAGTGTGTCTCGGACTGTTTGTATAAGGTCTGGTAGCAGGTGGTGGTGGTGGTGGTGGATCCATAGTTGGAGGTAACTGTGGAATTTACGTCGAAGTCGAACTCTCCTCTCGCTCTCACCTTTCTTTGCCAAGTTGCCTCATTCTCCTTGTTCTGCTATTGATTTTACGAGCGGTTCTTTCAATCTCGGGATCGAACAGAAGTTGGTCCGCAAGTAACTTCCCTCGCATAAAACGAAGTCTGCACACTAAACCAAACAAATCAACAAGCTCAAGTAAAAGTTAACAAGCTTAAAACAAAATAACTATTGCAATGCTCGCAATACAACAACAATCCCCGACAACGGTGCCAATTTGTTGAAACAGTACTAGGGGGTGTTTTATCGTATCCATAGAGATTGTGTATATTGCCGCCATTCGATAGTTAAAAGGTTTCAAACTTTAATCGTAACAAAAGTTTTGGTAATTGTCATTCGCCTCGTTTGCATTCGAATTTTAGAAATCAACGGTTAAAAGATTTGTTTTAGGGTTTTGATAAAACATGTCAAGATTAGGTTTCGGTAATCAGTTTCATACGTATTTTTTTCGATTACGAGTGTAAACTTGTTAACAAAAGTTATAACCACATATCCTCTCAACAAGTTTCTCTCGAACACTTGTTGTGGGATTTACCATTTTGATCCTTTGTTGATCTCTCACAAAAACTATCAAAATGATAACATTCAAGAACAATATTTATGAACATCAACATTCAAAACTATCTCTAGCCTCATGAATATTGATGGAATGAAACTGAGATCAAGTTTTATAACATTTCTCTCGAACATGAATTAAAACAAAATAGACAATGTAAACAAAGATTTTCTTCTATAAATATCATCAACATGGTTCACAAGCTTACAATCAAGAAGAATACATACAAAATAATGCATCACCTACCACTAATCTTGACATAAAAGAGCTTTAGCTAGCCATAGACATGGTAGCTTGCTTGACAAGTAAGTTGCAAAGCTTTTGGAGCATCAATCTTCAAAGATTCAAGGATTGAAGCATAAAAGATTTGAAACTATGAAAATGAGTAACTATGGAGTTTTTTCTCTTCAAACAAGATTCTAGGTTACAAAAGTGTGAGATGAAGAGTGATGATGATCAAAATATCTACAAAATGAGACTATAAAAAAGTTCAGCCCAGACAAGAGCGTCGGGCGGTGCTTTTCACGGCCAGGCGGTGGCCAAAAGTGAGGCCACGAGACAGCTTCAGTGTCACACGGACCTCTCAAAATATCTGAGAGCGCCGGGCGATGGGATCAGAGCGCCGGGCGATGCTTTCAAGGTCGGGCGGTCTTCAAGAGGCGCAGCCAGGAACAATTCTAGAAGTTTGAATGAGATTAGGGAAGCAGCTTCCCTGCAGTGCCGGGCGATGAGACCCTCCTGCGCCCTAGCAGGGCCGGGCGGTGCAGGGGCCCAAAATGCGACACGCGCCTTTTCCAAATTTCTCGCTTTCGTGCGAATCGAGCATCGATCTTTTCACCAAAATTGCTGCAAAAATTCACAAACATATCAAAATACTTAAATTTCACAAAAATGCAAGAATCGCTTAATTAATAAGTCGTTTCCCTATTAAAGCAATTAAAAGAGCTTAACGGCATCAAAATCAATTATGAAAATAAGCACTTCATGACACCTAACAGATATATATATATATATATATATATATATATATATATATATATATTTATAATAAATAAATTAAAATGTAAACTTTTATTCTTAAAGTTAAATGTCTCCTCCTACTTCATTTTTAATAGGCGTAATTTCCTTACAAAATTAATAAAAGAATGACATCGAACAAGTGGCATAAACTAAAATTCTCAAAAGCTTTAAGTGGAACATCATCCCACTAAGTATTGGATTTAATTTCTAAACTTATAGCAGTTAATGCCTTTTCTATAAATGTGAGTCACAATAAAAGACACATGCATGCTTTGAATTTAATGTAGACAAAGTTAATAGAATCAAATTTGAACCTGTTTTAACAGAAGTTTATATCATCTTTTTTTGAAACCAATTTCTATTGCATTCATAGTACCTGCATGTTTAAGAGGAAGGGCAAAGGATTGTCCAGAGTCACAACAAAACATCCAAAGGAGACTGTAATAGAAGAAAAAGTTCTAAGCTTTGTAGAGAAGAGCAGTCAACATTGCATTCTATTCAAGTAGAAGAATGAAGACTAAATAGAAGAAAAAATGTGATCATTGATGGTTTGTTTCTACTTGATAACTCTGATTGGTTTTAAGATTGCAATAGATTTCATCATAGATATAGGGCCTATTTGTTTTAGTTTTAAAAAAATAGATTTTTTTATATCGTTTTTTCTAAATTCAAACACTAATTTGATCATACTATAAAATAAATATAATTATTGAAGTTCAAAACATAGTAGAAATTGTAATTTTTACAAGAAGTTTTATTTTAAAAACGTTCTTTATGAAAATCTATTTAAAATAACTTTAAAATTATATATTTTTTTTTAATTTTTATATTCACATATTGATTCAATAAAATAATGAAATATCTTAAATAACATTTTAAAAATAATTATTCAAACAAAATTTTCATTTGAAGCATTTATAAAAAATTTCTTTATACAAATATGTTACACTATAAAAATTATTTTAAAAAAAATCAAAACAAATAGCGTCTTTTTTTAACATCGACTAATGAACTGATTCCCAATCCTCATTAATCATATGTTCTGCAAGTTCATGCCACTTTTCACCGGCCTCCATTTATTGATGTCACGAGTCCATATGAAGTTCCTTAGCCATCTCTCTATGTTTTTTATTAGTCTTACAAACATGGATACCATGAATAGTTGGTTACAATTTATAGAGACTCACTTAGCTGAATGAATAATAACATCAATCCAATGATTGAAAGTACTATTTAATCCAAAAAAAATATATATATCAATTTTGAGAGCAATGGTCCCACCAAAGGATTTCTTGTGTAGAAGATTAACGGCCTATATATATTTTTGACCCATGAATAAACCCATTTGATCCCATGAGTTGACGGAAGCTATAACTTGAGCATTATCAACAAACACTTTGGATATTATCTTGGGTTTTAATTCATATTAGAAAGTATCAAGTTATTCGTGATAATATTGGTAATAAGGTCAGACTCAAAAATTAAATCACATCAATATTTAAGGGAAGATATGATCTTTGTGCAATAATTGATTTGGGATATTTAATGAAAATAATATGTGTTTATGTCTCCTTCAGAATTTCATTTGACTTTTGTTTTTAAATACCAGTAAATTTCTTCCAAGTTGAGGGCTTTATATGGACAAACATGAGAAGTGTTTTCCTATTTCATAAATGTATCATTATATCCAAATGCGTTCATCAGATTTGGAATGGGAACTATATATTTTGTCGAGCTTCTATATTGTGTAGGTTTCCGTTATCAAAAAAACAAAATTTATGCCATGGGCAGCCCCTTCAAGGAAACGGATACCTAGAAGGGTAAATTCGAGGTGGCTGAGCACGAAAGATCCCAAACCCATAAGAAAGTGTTGGCTCTTATGTTGAAGACTCTTCTAGAGGAAGCCAAAGTTTATGGGTCCATTTCTTCCAATGCTATCAGAAATATAGATCTTCAATCTTCTTTAGAGGCAAAAAATAAGTCTCGCAAGGAGGCTTCCACTACTGTTGTAGTCATGACATCTCACAATAAAAAGCTATAAAGGCTCTTTAGTAGCAGAAAGAGTCTCGGGAAAAAGGTGCGAGAGGTCCACAGGGGATATATAATTGACATGAGGAAGAAGGTCAACAAACACTTAACCAAACCCTCAAAAGGGTGCATTGTGCTTTCAACCAATTGGACGACAAACTAGAGGCGCTTCATCTAGGTGTTCTGGCTCTCCGCTCGCAACTTTACCCAAAGAAGGTGGTCTGGGATGGAACATTGGTTGATATGCTGGTGCTTAGTCTCAAGCTGGTGTTGCTTGATTTTATATATTTGTATAACTTATATTCCACATTATGCCTAGTTGTTTCTCTAATATGTACGAATAACACTATTTATTTATTTACCGTTCCTTGTTTGATTTCTTAATGCTCGTCATAATTTGTTTTGCACTTTTTCTTGTGGGATTATTTTTGGCCCTATTTCTTAGCTTTGAATAAGCTTGTGAATTATAGTATAACCTTGCTTTGATTTATTCGAACCTTTAAATAGGAACACATGTCATTTTTACTATTTTGTATGGGTCTTTTCTTTAGGAAGTAACCAGTATGACCTTTGGAACTCGTTGTCATCCGTCACATTTGGCGGGAGCTAGTTTAACCATAAACCTTTATCGTCACCCTTCTGGATTAGCGGGAGTTGGTGTAACTATTAAGATTCTTTGTTACCCGTTCCAATCGAATGAAGTTTTTGTAACTTTTAAGCTTGTTGTTACACGTACAAGTGGAGTGGGGCTGGAGTAAGTCTTCAATGTCACCAGGAAGCGTCCCTAGTCAAGGGTAGGGTTCCCGTTCCATCCCCCATATTTTTATCCTGGTTCGAGGGGGACGTCTCTTGGACTCCACCGTCTACGCTCTAGAAGTAGCTAGTTCTTAAGAGGGAGTGCATTAGTTGTTCTTAGGCGCACTCCACCTAGTAGGATCATGTTTCACAAGAGATGTCACATTTCTGAGGAATATAATTTTATTTGTGCGGAAACTATTCCTTTAGGAAAAAGAAATACTTATATTGCATGTTGTGAGGATTCGTTCGTGTTACTTTGGCAACCAGAATCTGGGAGTTTGCATGTGATCATTGATTATTAGTCGATTTTACCTTTGAGGGGATACGTATCGCAAGAATTTATTTCATGACTTGTCTCTTCCCTTTATGTTAAGTCTCGAAGTTCGACTCTTATAGCTTTCGTATTTGGTGTTTTCCCGTAACCACGATCCAAAACTCCTTCGGACTTCCGCCTTTTTCAAGGTATCAAGGTAAATCGCATAGATTTGTTTTCTATTTGACAATAGGCATATCTCGACCTCGTTTTTGAGTCGACACACACTTTGATAGTCTAGCTTAATTGGCAGATATTGAAAGCTACTTCCCTATTTCCTTCTAAGCTTTCTTCCTTCGGGAAATATGACTTCCCTATTAGAAGGTTGGCTAATTGGATGGATGCGTGAAGTTTTTTTCTTCACATACCACCTCGACTTGCGTGTTAGAGAACTACCGTCACGTTAACATCAAATTACGTTTGGATCGATCAAGCTCCCACTGTAGCTTGAACATTCTAGAGTGGTAGGGGTGAATTTCAAATTTACATCGAAGGCTCATTTACTTTGTCGTACACTATCGATTCACTGATTCTTTCGATTCATCATTTCGACAGGAAAAGATCTTAATATAGGAGGTCATTGTTGTTGTAGTGATTTCTCCCCGATTTCCTTAGTTATGTAATCCAAATAGGTTGTTGGATCGGAAGGTTTGGAGGAGTTCCCTAGCGCGGGGTTGAGGATGGATTTTTCTTAGGACTCCTTTGCGATTTGGTTTTGATCAAACAAGATTGGTATATGGAATTTCGCAGGAATCAATTATTGATTATCACAGACGGCATCATTATTCCTTAGTGGAACCAAAAATTTTATTGTTTGAATATGATTGAATCCTGATGCAGTGTGATGATCTCTAATACGTTAGTGCGGAAGATGAACCTACAAGGTTAGCACTCTAACGTCAATTAGTTATATATTCCAAAATGAATGAAGTGAAAAATGTGATTAGAAAAGTGCATATTAAATCTCACGTGTGTCAGTCATATATGATGGATAATTTTGATTGAACTTGACATTGTTGGACTTAATATTTGAATGTTATCCGTATTGATGTTTGACCGACGCAATATTTGAATCTTATATGTATTGGTGTTAGACTTAACATTTGAATCTTATCCATATTGGTGTTTATCCGTATCCGCATTGTATAGAATGGTCATTAATATAAATATCACCTCAATATTTTCCCTTTTGAATGTTTTTTCCTAATTTAATAAAAAGTCAAATGGTAGATTTATATTTTCTATTTTTGAAAAGTAATAAATAAATATCTATTGACCCATTTCTTCCTTTCTCTTTTTTCCCCTCTTTTCTTTGCTATATATATGAGATGAAAAAAATACAACCACGTCATTACTAGAGTTTAGTATTCTATCACCTGTTTTTCTTCTTCTAATTTTGTTGGCACTTTATTCTTAGCCTATCACCCTTAAGTCGATAGGTAATTCCTTGTTATAACTTCCTTTGTTTATTTTCTCTAAAGTTTTAATTATTACGTATTTCAATGTTCATATTTTTTCTTTTATTTACGTTTTTGAAATTTTAATTCTTGCATATTTCAATATTCATTTGAGTTTCTCTTGTTTACTCTTCAAAAGTTTTAATTTTATGTATTTCAACGTTTATATATTATTTTTTATATGATTTATTCATGTATTGTAGTTAATTGTTTTTTTTTTTTTTTTTTGCATTTTGTAAGGATTTGTTGAATACTGATATTCCTTGTGCTTTGGTGACTCTTATTTTTTTTTATTTAAAAGGAAATTAAATCATTTTTAACTGTATCTTGATAAATTTCTAATTGTTTTAATTATTTAGTCTCAGGTGTTTTAGAGATAGTTGCTGCTAAGGTTTAACATTAAAGTAAGAATCATAAAAATATTTATTTCAACTTATTTTATCATATATGCATGTGCTAAGTGATACATTTGAACAATTTAATTTTTATTTTATTTTTGTATATGATATTTTCATATAATATATCCTTGATATAGAGTTTTTTTGTTTACCACAAGATCTAATTTATTAGATCTTATTTAAAATTTAAATATTTTTTTATATATAAAACACTTGTTTCTATTAAGCGTTGAAGGTCATATGAATTTATAATATTAAAAGATGTTATATTTTATATGAATCTATAAAATCTATTTTTTTTTATATATAAAACACTTGTTTCTATTAAGCGTTGAGGGTCATATGTACCTATAAAATCTAAATATTTTTTTTTAAATATAAAACACTTGTTTCTATTCAACTAATATATTTTATATGAAATTTATCTAGTAAAACAATCATTTATAACTTCTAATGAATTATTAGTTGAAAAACTCAAAAAATGCTATAATTTCAATGGAGATAGATAATATAGATAATCTTTTATTAATATTTATTTTTCATAGATAACCTACTACTTATTATTATTTTTTATCTATTATTGAATCAGAAGATGGAACATCACAAAAATACATGGAATCAAGAAACGCATAGCAGTTTTGACATAAATAAAATTTCTCAGGAATTCGAAGTGGATGATGAGTTACATTTAGACTATTCGAATATTAGAAGAGTGTTGTCACCTGAAGTTCATGTTTCCGATCCATTAATGGTCATTGGTAAATTTGTTTCCATGGTGCTTAAACCAGTTAATGATTTAACTAAGATGCAAATTGATGACACAAAATCTCTCAGAGGTGATGGAATGCACATAGACCCTTTTTTACCTAAGAAATTTCCATCTCCAGCTATCAGTATAACTTCGCCTATGGATGTGGTAAAAAGAAAATCTCTACCGAAATTACAGGTCCTAAACAATATGCAAGAGTCTTCCAACCAGGTTTGTGTTCTTCATCTCTTGATCAAAATACTAAAATTAAGTTATATGAATAATGTGCAATGGCTAACTAAAAATTTGTACGTATATTGTCACTTAATCAAAACACAATCCAACATATGCATGTAACATAGTTTAAAAATTAATTAATTAAATCTAAGTTGTATGGGAAGAAATTAAGTAAATATATATTTGAATGATTTGTTATGTATGTATTAATACATATGATTTTTTGCAGGATGATAATTGATTTGGTGATGAATTGGGATCATTCAAAATATAAATGCCTTAAGGAATTGATATTGCAAAGTAAAGTATATGAAGTTAGAAGATATTGCCAATTCGTAAAGTATATGAAGTTAGAAGATATTGGCATTTTAGAAGACTTTTTAAATTTTGGTTAAATTGTTGGTTTGCTGAAATTTGGATTTAATTTCTCATTGAAAAAATTTGAGTGCATTTATTTTGGTTAATTTTGATTGAATTATTGAATTTCTTTTAAATTTAAATATTGACTGGAATCTAAGTAAATTGTTATGTTAGAGAAACTTTTATAACTTAATGTTGTAGTATTTTATGTGTCACGATGAATCATATATATAAGTATTGAAAAAACTGACAACCTTCACCTTAAAAATTGGTTTTGTAGGTATTATTTATTACAAAATTTAATTTTATCACAAAATTAGAGTTTGGTTAAAGATTCAGCGGGTCACCACCATTTATTTTCATGCTTTAGATATTGAGTCTTGGGTGTGAGGAGATGTATTAAGAGTTTTACATCGGATAATATATGTCATTAACATATGTATTAAGATTTATCACCGTACTAGTTAGTTTTGTAAAGATGAGTTAGACCAAAACTCTAATTCTAAGATCATATCACACGCATATCGATTATGGCTACTCATCATTTATATACAAACACCAAGTTTAATAATATTGGACGTGAGAAAGTATATTGAAAAAAACAATTCAATTCGCACATTAGTTAAATATATATAGTCTATCAAGGATTTATATCGAGTGAGATATTAAAAATTGATTTTGTACGAATAACTTAGATGAAAGATAAATTATATTTATAAGTATGATAACATAAACATATATTTACACACATTCAATTTTTAGAGTTGTAAAACTTTGTGTCGATGTAGAGTTTTAATATTTTACTTGTTCTATAAATTTTATTGTCTATCTTGAGTGCATTAAATTTAAATGTATTAGAATAGTGTTCTCATTAAAATATAAATATGTATTGAAATATGGCCAAAGAAGTTTGAAATTTAACAATATTCCGATACATAATGCATATATAATTAAGGAGGAAACAATATGGCTCAATAATCTCAACATGTATACAATGCATTCATGAGCTTAAAATGAAAGGTGATTTACTTTCAAAACTCTGATATTGAAATACAATCTTAAACTAAAACTTGGCTCGTCACTTGATCAAACAAAATCTCTTGAATAAAGAAAAATATATAACTAAATATTGCAGTATTATAACACTTAAATTTGTTTAGTGTGTCTGATAAAAGACAAGAATACGATATTTGGTGGTTATTGTGACCCGTGTCAATAATTACATGGATTCGGATGGTCGAAAATAAAGGTATTTCATGCTATGGGAAAGTTTGATAACCGTGCCTAATGCTCCGCAAGTGCACGGAAATATCGAAGTAATATAAAAGATTGTCAAACCCACAGAGGCCAATGTCAACCTACTGTAATCTATCGTTGCTTTGTAAAGCTAAGGCTATGATTAAAAAGGTACGAACAGAAATATAAACTCTAATTACTAAAGGTTTGAAGATAATACTAAAACGAGCTCGAAATATAATTTTCGCACACCTTAGGGACTTGTAGAATACGGGTACTGACTATGACTATATGCCCATTCTGTAGAATATACCGACTTAAAGGATCCGCCTCACGCTCTCGCGGTCTTAACAAAAGCCATATCTCTTAATCCCATGATTTTGCTCTCGCTCGCCCGGTAACTAAGAAACACTATTTGAAAGCCAACAATATCCTAATCAACATCTAAAGCACTCTCGTTGTATTTAGATATGATGCCTAATTTCTACTATCCGGTTTTCTCCTCACGCTCTCGTGAATCTCGACTCAAACCTTTATATGCTTCTCACTCTCATGACAAAGCAATGTTAAATAACTTCTCACTCTCATGACAAAGCTACTTAAACTACGCATTGAAATTATAACCAAAATGACATACAATAATAATTTTGTACCTATTATTTTCTACGGAGTCCCGTCGGTAACGACGGTTCTCATACGCGGGAATCAGACAGAATTAGCCTAACATATTAACTCCTAAAACTAACATATTAACAATGCTAGAAATTAAATCATACATACTGATTGATTTTAACAGGAACACAAATTTAAGTTTTTATCTTGAAATCAAGTTATGTTGCAAGCAAGTAAACTAAACAATGCAGTAAAGACGGAAAAGTAATTAACATGAAATAAACTGGAATGAAAACAACTTCCATTGAATGACAAATTGATCCAAGCGTACAATTGGCAATAATGTAAAAGATTACAACAATGCAACAACTACTCAGTGTAAGCAATTGCTGCTTTGAAAAGTAAATCTGTAGTTAGGCTAAAGAATTCGGCAGCGCTCCCGCGGAACTCGGATCCCCCCTAAACACACACCAAAGGGGTCTATTTATAGAATATTTCTAGCTCCAAAAGACATGGTTCGAATTTGAATTTGAACTGAACAAAACTGCCAAACTGCTGCAGGAAAACTGGTCCCGCCACAAACGGCGATCGTCGTATGGCTAATGGCGACCGCCATTTGTTTAAAATGTGGATTCCCTCCTTTTTTAGTATGGCGAACACCTTCCTCAGGCCATGGCGAACGCCATTGCTCTAAAGAGGCCAGAACTTGCATTTTTGCTGTTTTTCTTCACTCTTCAGCTATGTTTTCGCTCTTTTTTCCATACTTGCCGATTAAACACCTGTCGACATAAAAACAAAGGAAAACATAATAAATCAAAGCAAAAAGTATGAAAGACTTGATAAAACGGTACTAAAAGTGCGCGTAATGAGTCGGAAAATACGATACGAATTCGAGTTATCAAACTCCCCCACACTAAGACTTTTGCTTGTCCTTAAGCAGAATCCCAATGATATAAAATTGTAAGTACAACGCTCGACTCATAGGCACGACAAAAACAATCAAAGCACAAGGTTGCTAGGCTAATGATACACAGATAGGTACTAAATAGTGAAAACAAGGATACCGTAACGACACATCTCAGCAAAAACGGACAAAGACTTCCCTCCTATGCAATACCAGATCAAATCATGACATTATAACTCGACCTACAGACTTCAATCTTTTTCACCTCTCTTTCATTCTAGTGCAATCACATTAATCCCGTTATCCTTTGTACTTACATGGTAAGTGAACCTGTTAGTGTTAACGATCTCTTGTTCAATTTTTTTTCTTTTTTGCACATTTTTTTTTCTTTTGCTTACGAATTTCATGAGTCCGAACCTTTAGGCTAAATGGTCAGGTGAGGACTACCTAACTTAGCGGAAACATGTCTTTCATTCATTTTTTCTATAAAATCACATTATTCAAATTTTTGAGATCAACACGTATTTGCATCGGTTCGTTACTTAGTTTGTACACAAGGATGGTGTTGACTGCTTGTATAAAATAATCAAGAGGCTACTTTTAAGAAACTAGACATAAGGTCTTGGCATAATATCTATTTAAATCAATATCACATACTTAGGGAATCTAGGGTGTAGGACGGGAACCGATATTTACAAAACTTTCCCTAGTATATCTAACACAGCCTAAACAACCTATATACTTTCAGAGTGTCGTGCCATGAATTGAAACAAAGATTAGTTGGAGGTTAAAATTTAAAATTTCGGGGAAATGGAATAACAAGTGAAAACCATGCATAAAGACTCGACAGCACATGCAAAGACTCGACAAAACATTAAAAACAGATAAAATTCCTAAAAGCATGAAATAAACTAGAAAATGATAAATCAAACTAAAAAGAGATAAATGTAAAGCGATAAAGTTCCTCCCCCACTCTTAAATCAAATATTGTTTTCAATGTTTTGATAAAAGGTGGAAAAAGGAAAGATAGAACCTGTATGAATGCTACTGTGTGCCAAATCCTCTCTGATCCTGTTCTTGTTGTCCATGTCTTTGCTGACCATTTCTGCTTCGGCGGCGGGCATTTTGAGATACCTTCGTTTGTTGAATTTTCTCTTTTCTGAAACAACTCATAATGCTGCCCATTGCCGGAGGAAGTACTTGCAAAAAGTGTTAGAAAAATACAGTGCGGTATCGGTATCACCACCAGCAGCGACATTCGCAGGATTTTCCGTGGGCACCTAGAAGAAGCTGAGACGAGACAAGCAATACATTTCTTTATTTCCTGCAAACACAAACATTAAAGGTAAAACATTAAATTAAAAATCTCGTGGGTTGCCTCCCACGCAACGCTTTGTTTAACGTCGATAGCTCGACAGCTAATAATCTTCGATTTCCATGGCCACTTATCAAGCAATCTCACATATCCCTCGCCTTTTCTTTTCTTCATTCTATGGGGTGGTTCATTCTTTTGAACTTGTGGTGGTGGTTCTGGATCTATCCTAACTATCAGTTTTTCAAGTTTGGGCTTAGTTCTTTCATCCACTACCTCAAAGTCTAACCTTACCCTCTTAACAGTAATGATATCCTAAGTTTCATGGTCCTCAAATTTTCTCTTTTTATGCAGGACCTCGGACAAAGGTTCATCGGTGTGGGTATTTTCCAATTCATCCACATATGTTTTGGGTTTGGAGTCTACCTTAACTTCTGCAAACCTTTGCGAGAAAGGAATTGGTGGGGTATAGGGAGGTGGAACAACAATGGGTGCTTCCTTCTCTACGTCTTCGACAACCTCCCTTTCGGGTGGCATCGGAGGATTTTTTTTAATCTCTACGCTTTCCTCACCATAACTCTCCTCAAATTCATTATCACTCTCCCTAGGATTTTCTATTTGTTCTTCACTACTGGTTGTTACAACATCCACATGTCTCTCAAGGGAGTGTCCTATAGGTGTTTGTGAGCGTCACATTGAAATCCGCCATCAACATTTCGAGGTCAGTATTATGGGATTCTTGTGGTTCCTCAAAATATTGGGAGTGGTAATTGTAAAGAAAATCTGGGTGATACATTTTTTTTCAAACAAGAGGGCCTTAGCTGTACGGTGTAACAACGCAATCACAATATTGACCGTTGGTCCCCGGCAACAGCGCCAAAAACTTGATGCTCCCAAGTGCACGAAAATATCGAAGTAATATAAAAGATTGTCGAACCCACAGAGACCAATGTCAACCTACTGTAATCTATCGTTGCTTTGTACCGCTAAAGCTATGATTAAAAAGGTACGAACGGAAATACAAATGCTAATTACTAAAGGTTTGAAGATAATACTAAAACGAGCCCGACATATGATTTTCGCGCACCTAAGGGACTTGTAGAATACGGGTACTGACTATGACTATATGCCTATTCTGTAAAATATACCGACTTAAAGGATCCGCCTCACGCTCTCGCAGTCTTAACAAAAGTCATATCTCTTAATCCCAAGATTTTGCTCTCGCTCGCCCGGTAACTAAGAAACACTATTTGAAAGCCAACAATATCCTAATCAACATCTAAAGCGCTCTCGCTGTATTTAGATATGATGCTTAATTTCTACTATCCGGTTTGCTCCTCACGCTCTCGTGAATCTCGACTCAAACCTTTATATGCTTCTCACTCTCATAACAAAGCAATGTTATATAACTTCTCACTCTCATGACAAAGCTACTTAAATTACACATATAAATTATAACCAAAATGACATACAATAATAATTTCCTACCTATTATTTTCTACGGAGTCCTGTTGGTAACGACGGTTCTCATACGCCGGAATCAGACAAAATTAGCCTAACATATTAACTCCTAAAACTAACATATTAACAATGCTGGAAATTAAATCATACATACTGATTGATTTTAACAGGAACACAGATTTAAGTTTTTATCTTGAAATCAAGTTATGTTGCAAGCAAGTAAACTAAACAATGCAGTAAAGATGGAAAAGTGAATAACCTGAAATAAAATGGAATGAAAACAACTTCTATTGAATGACAAATCGATCGAAGCATACAATCGAAAATAATGTAAAAGATTACAACAGTGCAACAACTACTCAGTGTGAGCAATTGCTGCTTTGGAAAGTAACTCTGTAGTTAGGCTAAAGAATTCGGCAACACTCCCGTGCAACTCGGATCCCCCCTAAACACACACCAGAGGGGTCTATTTATAGAAGAATTCTGGCTCCAAAAGACCTGGTTCAAATTTGAATTTAACTGAACAAAACTGCCAAACTACTGCAGGAAAACTGCTCCCGCCACAAAAGGCGACCGCCGTATGCCTAATGGCGACCGCCATTTGTTTAAAATGTGGATTCCCTCCTTTTTGAGCATGGTGAGCGCCTTCCTCAGGCCATAGCGAGCGCCATTGCTCTGAGGAGGCCAGAACTTGCATTTTTGCTATTTTTCTTCACTCTTCAGCTCTGTTTTCATTCTTTTTTCCATACTTGTCGATTAAACACCTGTCGACATAAAAACAAAGGAAAACATAATAAATTAAAGTAAATAGTATGAAAGACTCGATAAAATGGGAGTAAAAGTGCGCGTAATGAGTCGGAAAATACGATACGAATTCGAGTTATCAGTGCCCAATGTTTGTGGATTCGAATTGCTAGGGAACAATCCTTGTTGTGCAGATAATCGTGACCCATGTCTATAGTTCGTGAATTCGGATTAGCCAGGGAGATATTGTCTGAGGAAGCAGAGATCCGTGACACGTGTCTATAGTCTTAGACGTAGGATCGACCGGGAAAGATACTTTATTGTGCATTACAGAATTGAGATTCATTGAGTTATGCGAAATCATGGTGTGTTTTTTCCATATGAAGCGTAAATTCTCTTAGATGCTTCAGTCTCTGTTCTATTGTATGAGTATGCATATGTATGACGAAGTGGAATAGCTTTAGTTAAGAATATATAATAGATCCCTTTAGAGCCGAATGGACCGATAACATAGGGGAATTCACTAAGATTATTATCTCCCTCCACTATTATTGTTTTAGGTAGTTTTGTGTAGGGTAAAGGCGAGGATAAGCTTGCTTGATGATGTTGTGGCGATCGGAATTTTTGGATTGTGATCTTTCGTTGTGGATCATATGAGCTCTATTATAGAACTCAGTTTTTGTTTAGGAACCTTTGTATATCATGTGTTATTCATGTATATATTTTTTGGACATGCATATATAATGTTGTCGATAGGCTCTTATGTGTATCAATACCAATTACATTATGTATAATGTATTTTTTAAATGTATATTTTATGTGGGTGTTACACACCTCGCCTTAACTCTTTCGTTTAACTTCAAACAATTTTAATCTTCTTTTCATAATTTTGCATTTGAAATTAATAAGGTTCTAACAATATTTGTATTAGTGAGTCCATATAGAGTTTTGCTTTGACTCTAATAAGTCTCTGTCTAGTAAAATGTTAAATTTGTCTCCTTGAATTAGTAGGTTTCGAGGTCGAATACCAAATTTTCATGAAACACATGTCTATTTTTTTAAAACACTTGGGAGAATTTTTTCCCTTCTCAGTTTTTAACACTAAAATATTATGAAAAATAACTTATATTTATAGTTTCAATTAGATGTCATTAAAGTATCATATCTCAATGATAAGTGTAGCATCCCAATTTTGTTTGGGCAATTAGAAATTTTAAGAAATATGTGGAGATTGTAATTTCATTTTATTACATTTTTATTATTTTAAATTATCCAAAAAAATCTAAAAAATATTTGTTTTAATCTTTTAATTTGATATTCAATATTTAGTTTAATAAAAAAATCATTAAAAAAATATTTCAATCATTAATCTTTAAAATTCACAACAACAAAAAAAGAGTGGATAAAAATTATTAAAGAAATATTAATATTTTTTTTACCACATTTAACTTTTTCATTATTCTCCTTTTAAATTTTAATAAGAAAATTTAAAAAATATTGTATTTTTGTCTCCAAAAATAGATAACATTCATTTTTAGTATAAATTGCACTGACGCCAGACCTGCTCAACAATTGGAATTCCGTAACTCAGAAAGTTGGCACCAGAGACATATCTGACCATATGCCGGTTATGATATGTGCAAGAAACATCAACTGGGGTCCGAAACCGTTTAAGGCGTTTAACTGTTAGTTGGAGCATAAAGAAGTTTAGGCGTTTGTGAAAGATGTCTGGGAATCATACACTGTTTGGCTGGAATACCAAAGTGTTTGGCTGGATTGACACAAATATGTCTGATAATATTGAGGCTATTAACGTTGTAGAGGACTTGATTGCTAGCAGCAATGGAGGTACAAATGACCCTTCATTATTGTCTAGGAAAGTTGCGGAGGACGATCTTTGGAAAAATCTTAGAATTAAGGAGAGCATCCTTAAATAGAAGGCTCGTTTGAAGTGGATTAACGAAGGAGATGGAAACACTAAACTTTTCCATGTTGCTATTTCTCAACGTAACAAAACTAATGCATTTTGTTCTGTTGAAGTGGATGGGAAACTTATTGAAGAGGTGGATGGAATTAAAAGTGATGTAGAAATTATTCTGAGAAGAGATTTCAGAGTGTGCCATTGGATAGACCACACATAGGCTGTGAGGGATTCAGAGTTCTAACTGAAGTAGAGAGAAGTTCTCTAGAATTACCGTTTGGTCCGGAGGATGTTAAAAATGTTGTTTTTGCAAATGTTGGGGATACGAGTCCTAGCCCAGATGGAGTTAACCTTCGGTTTATTAACCTAGAATTCTTTGAAGTGGGTCAAATGCCAAAGGCTTTCACTTCATCTTTTCTTGCTATGATTCCTAAAAAGGAAGATCCGAAGGGGTTAGACGGGTACAGACCAATCAACTTAATTGGTTGCGTTTATAAGGTAGTTTCAAAACTAATGGTGGGAAGAATTAAGAAGGTAATGGACAACATTGTGACAAATTCACAAACAACCTTTATTGAAGGGAGAAATCTGCTTGATGGTGTGTTGGTTTTGAACGAAATAATCGATTATGCTAAGAGAAGTAAGAGCAAGGGTATGTTGCTCAAAGTGGATTTTACCAAGGCATATGATTGCGTGGAATGGACGTATCTGCGAGAGGTTATGAATATTGTGGGTTTTGGGAAGAGATGGGTGGGTTGGTTGGAAGGGTCTGTTATGCACAGCTTCATGTCCGTTCTTGTTAACGGTATCCCTACTAGAGATTTCGAAGTGAAGAGAGGTCTTCGTCAAGGCGACCAAATTTCTCCGTTTCTGTTTGCAATTGCGGCGGAGGGGCTGGAAGTGTTAATGAAGAGGGCTGTTGAAGTTGCTGCCTTTCGTGGTATTAGATTCAGTCATTGTGTATCCTATGAGTTGTTACAATATGCGGACGACACAGTTATAGTAGGAGAAGGTTCTTAGAATAATATCAGGACTCTTAAAGCTTTACTTAAGGGATTCCAACCAGTGTCAGGTCTAGAGATCAATTATAAAAAAAGCTTTTTATATGCAATAGGTGTGGAGGAAGATTTTTTTAAAGCAGAAGAAAGCTTTCTTGCGAGTAAAATTGATGAGTTTCCGTTCAAGTTCCTCGGGGTTTTCGTTGGAGGACATCATAGGCTCATATCGTTTTGGAAACCTATGATTGAGAAAGTTTGTACAAGGCTAGCATCTTGGAAAGGGAGATTTTTGTCTATGGGAGGATGGGTAACCCTTATCAATGTTGTTCTCGCTAACATACATATACATTATATGTCCATGTATGTGATTCCGGCCAAAGTAGCTCGAATGTTAGCAGGTTTTCAAAGAAGGTTCCTCTAGCATGGTTCTGCTCATAAAAATGGAATTTCTTGGTTAAGGTGGAGGGACGTTTGCAAAAATAAAGAAGATGGTGGGCTCGGGATTAAAGACATTCGCCTTTTCAACATTGCATTGATATCTAAATGGCTTTGGAAGGCGATGACACTTAAAAACAGGTTGTGGAGTGGTATTTTAGAGTCGAGATATGAAGGATTTGCTGCTGTGTTGCCAATAGGAGAGTTACCTAACTACACTATAGCGCCATCTTTATGGTGGAAGGACCTCTTCAAGATTTTGTTCTGTTATGGAAACAATGGTTTCTTTGATTTGGTGATGTTCGAGATTGGCAATGTTGAATTAGCTTTATTTTGGAGTTCTAAGTGGTGTGGGGTTGACACTCTGGCCTCCCGTTTCCCTGCATTATGGGCTGTATCTAACAACAAATGCGGGCTTGTCAAGGACTTTGGAGTTCGAGAGGATAGTTCGTGGCAGTGGCAGCCGGTTTTGGATGTTAACGGTTTATATAGTAATTGCAGGCGGGAATTGGATACTTACTGATATTCCTCGCAGATTTTTCTTTGGAAGTTCAAGTTGGGGATGAGATGATTTGGCAGCATGGGAACACTGTGACATATACAGTCCGGGCTGGTTATGCAATGTTGCATCAAAGGAACCAGGAGCAAAATTTAAATGTAGAAACCAAGGCTGCCCTTCAATTGGTGTTGTTATCCTCTGTGCTTTCAAAAGTTCAGATGTTTGTTTTGAGGCTTTTGCGTGATCGACTGCCAACAAGAGTTAACTTGTGGAATCGTGGAATTCTTGCGAGTAGTTTGGATATTGCCTGTCCTGTTTGTATTAGGGAGGATGAAAATGCATTTCATCTTATCTTTGGCTGTAGTAAAAGCTTGGCGGTTTAGAGTGCGGTTGGATGTTGGCTGGGCGTGGAGGTAGGTGTTCACGTCAACATGTTTACCTAATTCGATTGATCTCCCACAATTCAACTACAAGATACTACTCCACCTATCATCTCCCTACACATTCTCAACAAATCTCTTAAGTGTTTATGTTTATTCTCTAAAAATCCATAATATAAAATGTTATACGATAGGCTTGAATAAGTTTTATTTAGATAAACTTATATAACATTACGCACAATTTTTTATGTCTTTAAGGTTGTAAAGGGGCTAATGCTTGGGTAGGATATATTTAGATGGTATGTTATTTCACAAAATTAGTTGGAATACCTCATAACTATGCCTAAACTAAGGAACTAGTCTAGGGATACTTGATTTACTGAGTTATTTAAACTATTGTGGAATATTAAGCTTTTAGATTTTTCATTATATTTTTTTGTAGTCGACTATCAATTCCTTAATAATATATATTTACATTCAAAATAAATGTATACATATTAATATACGTAAAATTTATCTTTGAGTTTTAAGATTAAGAATAGAAGAACTACATAGTCTAAATAAATAAAAGGAAACAATTATTAAAGTATACTAAAAATAAGTATTTTCAATTATTTGGCATAAAGTTCTAATATTTATAAATATTCTAATGTTGTATTTTTACCTTTATTGGTCCAAACCCACTTAATATAAACATGACTTGGTACATTGTATAAAAATGTCTTTAACATTAAAATCAATTAAATTAATATCAATTTCCATTTTTTTCTTATTTGACTCTTTAATTTTATAAATAGAAGTCAAAGACAGAATATGTGTATTTCTTACTAAGTAGAAAAGAGTAATAAAAATGTGTTTATCCATTTTCTTCATTTCACATTCAAACACACCTCCCCTCCCCCAATCTTTTATATATATGTTCTTTATCAATGGTTGAAATGATACAATTTTCTTTTTTTTTTCTTCTGCTTGTTTTGTTGATATTTTTACTTGCCAGGTGATCCTTAAACTGGTAAGTGTTTCATCTTGTAATTTCTCTTCTTTTTATTTAAGTTTAAAGTTTTATTTGTTTCAATGAATATACGATTTTTGTGTGTGTCAAATGTTTTTTTTTTGTTTTTGTATTTTTATGTGTTTTTACTAATATTTTTTTATACTCTTTGTTGTTTGTGAAATTTTGATTTTTGTCTATAATATTCTATCTTTGCTATTTAAACAAAATAATTCTTTCATTGATAGACATGAACATTGAGGGTTTTAATAATTTTATGAAATTAAAGAGTTTTTCTTTTTACCAATTGACGAGCAATATATTTATACAGTTTAATTTTTAATTTTTCTATTTTACATAACATTTTCATATAATCAATCGCTTATGTTGAATTTTTATAGTTTGACTCTAGATCGAATTTATTTGATTTCATTTAAGTTCTAAATAATTTTTTTATATATAAAAACTTGTTTAAACTGAATGTTGAAATTCATATAAATTTATAATATAATAGAATGTAGTCAGATGTAACAAAAACATGGATTAAGGTTTTCTGTAGTATAATTTCATGATAATCATCACTATTTTTTTATTTTATATTTCTTTTTTTTATTTATTTTATCTTTAAAGGAAAATTTAAATAATATGTATCAAGTTATAAACATTTAAAATATATCAAAGATTCATTTATTTAGACGTATGTCAGACTTCTTCATGGTATGTGTTAGATAGTATAAATTATTATGATCATATTAGATAATTAACAGTTCAAGAACTATTCACGTAATTTATACCATCTTAAATAAATTATATTTAGTAAAACCATCTAGTTAATACTTATGACTGAATATTTTTTTGAAAAACTTACGAAAAATGTTAATAATTGCGATAGAGATGAGTTTGTTGGGTAATTTGGTTGTCTAGAAACAATATAATGTTTAGAGATGAGTTTTGGGAATTGGATTCTATTACAAATCGTATCACACTGTTTTCTTGATGGTGGTTAGGAAAGAAACACAAAAATGCATCTAACTGTAACTACTACGAATGGGTTAATGCCCCTTGTGAATTTTAGTTGGTCCTGATTTTACAAGTGACCTATTTTGTATACGGTTTTGGATACGCCTAGTATCCTAATATATAAATCACATTTTGCTTATAAAAAAAAATTGCGATAGAGGTATACAATATAACTAATCTTCCATTATTATTTATTCTTCATAGATAGTTCACTACTTTTTATCTAATAATTTTTTTAACTTTTAATTTAGATATTGAATCAAAAGATGGTTCATCACAAAAACGCATGGAAGCAAGAACCGCGTAGAAATTTTGATATAAATAAAATTTCTCATGAATTTGAAATGAATGATAAGTTATATTCAAAATATTCAAATATAATGTGGTCATTCTCACGTGAAACTCATGTTCCGGATCCATTAGTAGTCACTGGAAAATTTGATCCAGTGGTGCTTAAACCATTTGATCACACAAAATTTCTTAATTAAGAAAAATGTAGACGTAAAGGTAGTGTAATTTGCATAGATCCTTTTTTACCTAAGAAATTTCCATCTTCAGCAATCAGTATAGCTCCACCGTACGATGCAAAAACAAAAAGATTATTTACTGAAATTTTAGATCCTAAACAACTTGTAAGAGTCTCTTAACTAGGTGCATGTTCATCATCTCTTTATTAAAATTCTAAATTTCCAATTTATGGATAATATACAACATCTAGCTAAACATTTGCAAGTTTATTGTCGTTTATTCAAAACACAGAGAAACATATATTGTTCAACAACACCAAAAGTTCTAAATCACATCCTTCTAAAGTTGCTAGGCACATGCAGGTAACATAGTTTAGAAATTATTTATGCAAGAAAAGATGAGAATTGTATGGGAAGAAATTAATTAAATACATATTTAAATAATATGTTATGTATGTATTGATATAAAGGATGTTCTGCAGGGTGATAATTGATTTGGTGAGGATTTGTTCATTCAAAATTCAAATGCTATGAGATGTTGATATCGTAGATATAATCGCAGTCGGCAAAGTCTATAAAGTTATAGGATATTAACATTTTTTATGGCTTTAAATCTTAAGTTAAATTGTTGGTTTGATAAATTTTTAGTTGTATTTCTCATTAAAAACACTTGATTATTTATGTTTTCTTTTATTTTAATTGATGAATTTATTTGCTATTATATTCAAATATTGATGGAACCTAAGTGAATTATTATGTTTGACATTATTTTATCACTTAATATTGTAGTCTCTTATAGTTCATCATTAAAAGATGAATATTATCGATAAGTGTTATGACATATATATATATATATATATATATATATATATATATATATATATATATATATATGTTGGAGATTATATATCTGTACAAGTTATATCTCTAAGTTATGAAACTCTGTATTGAAATAAAATTTTTATAATTTATTGATTTTGTAATTTTTTTATTTGTATTGAATGCATTAAATTTATATTATTAGAATATAATTATGAATAAGAAAACAAATACATATTCAAACAAAGAGGAAGAGTAGCATTGTCATCGAAGAAAACATCGCCAAAGAAATTTGAAATTCGGCAAAATTCTTAGACATTTTTCTCGACATAAATAAAATGCATCCTAGATTTAAAACAAAAGTTGATTTACTTTCAAATTTCTGATATAGAAATACAATCTTCGACTAAAATTTATGTGTTCAATAACTAATAAACTTTTGATAGTCACTAAATTTTATAAGAATATGATAATCACATCACATTATGCCCAAATTGAGTGTTTAATTACACATAGCAATATGATAAGTAATTTTTTTTATATGTATTCTATAATGTCTTTATAGTATAAACTCTTATTTTAAATTTCAACTTGATAAAAAATATGTAGGATATGAGAAAATAAATAAATTATTTTTTTATATATAAAAAAAAGGTACATATGATTTGAATTTTTTAAAATTACATATGATTTGAATTTTTTAAAATTATAGATATTTGGTGTTTCTCATTTAGATGTAGTTTATTTATTATTATTTGTTTATGCGACATTTTTCTTAAGTAAAATGGCTAAACCCAAGAGATAAATTAACAGATGATTGGTGAATTAGGAAGTGTACTAATTTATCAACGTAGTAATATCATTGATTATCGAAATATTGATCTCGAGGATTGCATTATATTCTAGAGTTTGCTTAAACCTTAGTTGACAAAAATGTATTTGGGGGTTTTTATTTTAATTGTTTGCGATGAAAGATAAAATACGAGTAAACTTAATAGAATAGAAAGGAATATGAGAAGAGAATGCCAAGGATGTGATTTGATCGTGAATATGTTGGTATTATAAATCGATCTTGTAACAACTATGTTTCTCTCATACAAATTAGTGGTTCTTAAGATTATTTATTCAAATTTCCTTAGTGAATAGATCTCTGGTATTCAAATTAATTCATATTGCTATTAGTGACTTGTACATGAACCTAAACAGTCAATTATAAAGAAAAAAATGTATAGGTGATATCCCCAGACCTAGGTGATACCTAATTTAATATATTTCAATCAAACCTAACCTGTTGAAACGCTTTTCTAATAGACAATCATAAATCAATTCTCATTTTATCAAAATACAAAGAATTAAGCACATCAAGAAATAATTCATATAAGAATGAAATACTTAGTCATTACAATCATTACTTCAATAGTACAAACTTTATTCAGAACATTCACACACCCCTAGCATTAGTGGTATTACCTAATCATAACTTTAACAGTTAACAAGATAGAATCATAAACATTACACAGTGATCATAAAGGATGAAGATTCAATGGAGGAATTAGTTGTAGTGGTACTTAACATTGTTTCGACCGTGTTTTTCTTGCTCCTCGATGAACTTTTGATCTCCAATTCTAAGCAAACACTTCAAAATATCATCCTCCTTCTTTTAATATTTCATTGGGATTTTGAAACTGACATAGGTGTTCAAACATGTGAAAGATGTGTTGGGAGATACATATGGATATAGGAATATTTCTTGCCTTAAAACCTTGCATACGCGTATGGGGATGCCTATGAAATGTTGCACCATTCCATACGCATATGGACATGCATCTAGGGCACTTGACTTCCCCATACTCGCCTAGAGACACATCTGGGAAGAGACATATTTTTGCATAAAACCACTCATACTCGTCTGGAGACGCATCTAGATGAATTATTGCCTTTTTTAGTGAGTTTTTGAGGATGCATTTGGATTCCCATACGAGGGGTACATACGCATTTTGAGATTTATCTAGGGTTCATACGCATCTAGGGACACATTTCACTAATGCATATTCAATTAGGCATGCTTCGAGGTTTGGGCGCATCAAGAGACACATATAGGGATTTATCTGAGGGTCTATACGCACCTGGGGACGCATTTCACTACTGCTAAAACAATGATAAAACATAGTAAAATGATGACTAACCACAATCCGAAACATAGCTTGTTGCTTGTCCTCGAGCAAATTTTTTATAGAAAATATTGTAGCATAGCTTATATTTAAAATATTGCTCATAAAACGCATAACTCCTTTAATCCTCTATCACATTCTCTTACTCGTACCTTGAGCTTTGAAGTTTTACCTAATTCGATTGATCTCCCACAATTCCACTACAACATACCACTTCATCTGTTATTTCCCTACACATTCTCAACAAATCTCTTAAGTGATTATGTTTATTCTCTTAAAATCCATAATATAAAATGGTATACATTAGGCTTGAATAAGTTCTATTCAGATAAATGTCGGAACGCAAAAAACAACCGGCAGAAAAACAGACTGGTTAATCGATTAACCAGATTTGCCTAGCAAATGGTTAATCGATTAACTAGTCTATTTTTCCGCTGGTTGATTTTTGCGTTGCGACAGCTGGAGACTCTGCTGGGGACCGAACCCTGAAAATCTTGTTCCCTATGTGAGTCAATCCTAGCGCTTGTCTGTTTCTGTTCATTGGTTGTTTATCTTTGTGATTTTATTTGCTTTATTTGTTGTATATTATTGCATTCATTGTATTTATGCATTTGATTACTGTTATTATATTGTTCTACTGCTGTAGTATTTTTGGGTGGGATGGTTCCACGAGAGATAAGCCCACAAACCATGCTTGAGTACATACATAGGATTAGAGTGGATAGTCGTGTGGTTTGTGTAGCGTCTTGTTACGTTTAGTTGATACAAGACCCACATTCATACGAGGTTTTCTTGGGAGATATTCTGTCATGCGCATCTTGCGCATATGACAGGGTGTTCTCACTGAGAGCTTATGACTATGAATACCGTTCATGGGAAATCGGTTGAGGCATCCTTGATTGATGATATTGCCACACCTAAAAATGGTAAACGTATTATCATTTCTCAACCTGAGAGCCCGCGAGACTGATGACCTGCAAGGATGCCTTGTCCAAGACTGGAATCCACATGTGAGATGGGATGGGTTTTGCAGGAAACCTTGACCTTCAACCTACCTGGTTTTCTGGTTTTCTTATCAGTATGGATTTATGAACCCAGTATTTTAATTATCTCGGTATTATGGTATTCTGGTATTCCCGTCAGAGGAGAATTTTGAATCTATTCATTCAACAGCACAACAGCTATTCAGAGCTTATGGAAACCTTGATTCCATGTCGACATTTGTATAACATCATACTTGCATTCTAACATTCATGTTTGTTAATTTTCAGGGTTTGCATCTTATCCTTGATTCTAGTTGTCGAAAGTCTTCAGAGATGGATACTGGTCGGAAGAAGAATGTGGCGTACAAGTTTTCAACATCGATGTTGAGTTCACTTCATGAGTTGCTTTCTCTGGCTAGTTCTAATGTCTTGAAAGATTTCCGAAAGGACTATGGGAAGATATTGAGCGTTCTTCACACCATCACCAAGTATGAACATGATGCCATCCACACACTGTTGCAATTTTATGACCCTCCCCTGAGATGTTTTACCTTTCCGGATTATCAGTTGGTTCCGCACTGGAGGAATTTTCACTTATTCTAGGAGTTCCAATCAAGGATAGGGCACCTTTTTTCAGTTCTACGGAAAATCCTGAGCTTGGTGATATTGCTACTGCTCTTTATTTGAGCAAGTCTGATTTGGCATATAATATGGCAAGCAAGGGAGGATTTCAAGGATTCCATCTGAGTTTCTTGGTGGGACAAGCTCAAAGATTTTCCGAAGCTAATAGTTGGGATGTTTTCAATGTTATTCTGGTTTTGTGTGTCTATGGTATTGTTTTATTCCCGAACATGGCTAATTTGTGGATATGAACGCTGTCAGAATCTTTATCATGAAAAATCCAGTGCCAACTCTTCTTGGTGATCTGTATCACTCCGTGCATTTCAAGAATGAGAAAAGGAGATGATGGCTTATAAATTATTGTGCGCTGCTCTTATGCAAATGGTTTTTAAATCATCTTCCTCGGTCTGGTGCTTTTGTTGATACAAAGGATTCCGTGAAGTGGTCTAAAAGGATAACGGGGTTGACTGCTGACAATATTGCATGGTTTGATCAGAGACTACTGGGTACGGAGATCATCTTCAGCTACAGAGACTTCCCAAATGTACCTTTGATGGGAAGAAAGCGTGGTATTAACTATAACAGTTTGGGTATGCTTTGAGAGAACCTCTGAATGATCGAGATGTTGAAGAATCTTTGTTCTTTCATGGCAGAAAGGATCAAAAGTTTCTCAAGAGAGTTGTAGGCGCTTGGGGAAACATTCACAGAAAGGGGAAGGTTTCCTTGGGAAAGAATAACTGCAAAGCCTATTCTCCCTACTTGGAGTGGATCCAGAAAAGAGTTGAAGAAGTGATTTTTCCCTTTTCTGTGGAAGCACCTTTATACCCGTTGATGATTGAGCAAGGACTATTGTGGATACAGAGAGGTACAACAAGCTCTGGACCGAAAAGGAAGAACTTCACAAAGAGAACGAAGAACATAAGATGGAAGTCAACCGCTTGAGTCATGCCATGGATGAATCAGCATATAGAGCCAAGATGAAGACATAACTGCTAACCAAAAGGGAGAAAGAGATAGAAGAAGAAGTCAAGAGCATAGAAATGATTGGCAAAGATCTGAGAAGCGCCAATAGCCTACTCCAACAGAGGAAGTAAAATCTAGACAGAGTCCGTCTTGAGATTTCCAAATTTAACAATCAATGGAATGCCACTATGACTGCTCACAAGATGAAAGAAGATGAACTCCGAGACCAAATTGAAAAGTTGAAGCTACAGCTCAAGGACAAAGAGAGGGAGGTTAGAGAAGAATCATCTCACAGGCTCAGTGGCGAGAAATGACTTAAGGAGACCTTGTCAGTCTTGGAAGAACCTAAGGTTCAAGCGGAGGTGAAGAAGCCCAAACTTGATGATGCTTGGGAGCTACATTGTCTCTACTTGAAGGGAATCATGCACAGGCGGGATGTTCTCATTCAGGAGCTGATTCAGAGACCAAAGCATCTTAATACCAAGAAGTTGTTCAAGGAGGTTCAAGCCTGGTGTAAAGAGCATAGTGGTTGGGGAGGGTTGTCTCTAATGGATTTTGATGATATGCCTTAGCTGCTTTTTCTTCTTTTGTATATGATCACTATAAGACTTGTTGACTGGGATCATTGGCTATTGTTTTTTATTATATCTATTTTGTATGGGTTGTATGTATTGACTCTTTATTAATCCCCTATTCCGCTAATCTATGAGCGGCTTTTACCAGTGTTCTATCCATCTCTTGTGTTAATTGTTGTTAAACTCAAATCAAGGTGTAGATCACCTTGGAAATACCCAAACATGACATTTGCATCGCATTCTCATATTCATATGCATACCAGGTGTTCTTGGCTAGTTTTCTTATCTCTACCTGGGTTTCTTCAGCAGGATAGCAGACTCTCATATTCACAGGTATGGTACATGAGGAAATAAGAAACGGGTAATGGAATAGATTCAAGCAGAACTACTTGAAGTACGGACCCGTATGAATCAGTTCACAAAACTGATGCAAAGCATGGCTTAGGGTCAAGAGCAACTGAGAACTCTGGCCCAACCCCTAATTGATCCTCCGATAGCTGAAGACAATGGTGTTATTCCTCCTGGTGGAGGTGTTTCTGGTGGCACTAATCCTCCGGGTGGAGATGGTGCTGGTGTTTTTATTCCTCCTGGCGGAGGTGCTGGCATTGATATTCCTCTGGGCGGAGGTGCGGGCATTGATATTTCTCACATGCTCACTTTTCACTTTCATTCTCTTTCTCTTTCATAAGCATATGACTCACTTAAATTATCTTTAAGCCACATGATTTCATCTAATGATTAGGTTGTATTCTCATGAGAGAGAGAGAGATAGAGATAGAGAGAGAGAGAGAGAGAGAGAGAGAGAATTCCATTTTCATGTGAAAACATAAGAATGAATCTGAAACATTAGATTTTAAAATAAATGGTGGAGATTATGTGTCATTTTTATTAGGATATGTGTGATACCCCAAAATTTTCCCTCTCATTTTTCATATCATTTAGCATGTGCTTTCATTTCATTGCATTGCATTCAAGCATAGAAAAATAAAAATTCAGCATTGCATTGCATCTAGCATAAGGGCATGTGATCAGTTGTTTCTCAAAGGTATTGATCATCCAAAGCAAGAGAATAAGAGCCAAGGGTCTCTAAGCAAGCCTCAAGGGTCTCTTACATCACATGTCATCCCATTTGATCCCACAAGTCATTGGAAGATGGGAATTCATCAAGAAGATGGGGTAGTGCATCACCTCCAATCAAAAACAGTCCAAATTAGGGTTTATGGTTCAAGCATTCTCCTGATGAAATTTTGGTTCAAACTTGATCTCAATGTTTTCTACATGATGTCAAGTATCTAAGGATGGAAGATTGGCCATTGGTTCATTTCAGAAGAGGTTCAATTGGCCAGTTGCTTGAAAATCAAGAAATTGGGGAAAAAGTCAACCGTGCATTGAAAAAAGTCAACTCCTGACTTTTCAAGATCAAATTCAGGAAATTCAAGTTACATATGGTCAATGGACAAGATTTGATCAAGAAATGATGGAGGAATCATGAAAAATCAAGAAATGTACAAAGTTTCCATTTTTAGAAACTTAGGGTTTCCAAAAATGGCAAGTTTGGACCATTTTGCACCACACTTTGAGGCTTTAATTTTCCATGATAGAAGCTCCAAACCTCAGGCCCAAGTTGAGCCAATTAAAGTTCACATTCTAAGCTTCAAATCCATATAAAGAACTCTTCCATTGGATCAAAATTGAGGGAGTTATGACCAATCAAAGTTTGGAAAAATCAAGGCAAAAACCAAGTCATGGCAAGGCAAGCTCAGGCCCATAGGCCATAATATCATCAAACACATGGTGGGAAAAATGTCAAGCTACTTTTCTCAATAATGGAGGCTTCAAATGAAAAAATGTTGAACATAAAAGTTGTTCATCTCAATGTCCTCTTCAACTTTGATGTTGGACATTTTTCCATTTGAGCAAGTTATGAAGGAGAGATTAGGGTTCAAATATGGTTGCTTTACACTAAAAATTCACAGGCCATGCTGCCATGTCTACCAACCACTTGCCACGCCACGCACCAGTTTTTGAACCTTGATGTTTTAAGCCATTTTCCACCATTTTAAAGGCTTCAATTCATCTTCATTTCAACATCAAATTTATTCTCCCATGTTCCCTCTTTCATTTGCCACCGAAATTGAACATTATCATCCATCCAAGTGAGAGATATTCATCACCAAAGATCCATGTTTGCATTGATATCAAGTTGTTAAAGTTGGAAGTATTTGACATTGTTCTTCAATTCACACGCATACATTTTACACACCTCTCCACATTACTCCTTTTGGACAAACACACTCCCTTACACCATGTACACTCCATGCCATCATACATGCAAGAGGAAATGAAATAAAATTGTCTTGTAAGCATGCTGCTACATCAGTACCACTATCATCACCATTCTTTCTCCATTATCCTCACCATTGGCCATGAACACACCCACACCATATCAAAACCTTCCCAACTCGCCCCTAACTAACTTAACTCAGTTAGTTAGGATGAACTCATTTAACCAAGCTCTAACTCATCTAACCAACTCACTTAACCACGAGTTAAACAACTAACCCAACATATATAATGAAACTCACTCAGAATTGAACAACAACTTTCACTTTTCACTTTCACTCCAAAAATATTTCAAGATTTCTCTCTGAACTTTTTCTCTCTCTCTCTCTCTCTCTCTCTCTCTCTCTCTCACGAATTCTCTACTTCTCTTTGGTTCATCATCATCATCATCAACAGTGCATTACTGAAGCAAGAACCAGCATAATCAATACCAATTCTCCAAGTGTAGCTTCAGCAAATTTTTAAATCTCTCTCTGTTCTCAAGATTTCAAGATTCAACAGCATTTATTTTGCTCGTTTTAAGCTCAAGAACTTAAGGATTTCCTCTGGCTTTTTTCTGATTCAAGTTTCTTCCATTTTCAGGTTCTAATCTCCTCAACATTATTGCTTCGAATCCATGTAATTTTGCTTTGATTTTGCTGTTTAAAGCTTGCAAGAAGCAAGGTAGTATATCCGGCTAGTGATAGGCTCATTAGGAGCATAGTTGTGAATTTAGGGCAAAAATGTTTGGGTTTTGTTCTTGCTCTGTGTGCATCGTTTGGTACTTCTAAGTGTGGATTCATGATCTCCTCAATTTCCTCTTCATTTTGATGTACGGTTTGTGTAGTTATGGGACATGTGAAATTTGCAGGTGGCGGAGAGTGGCGGAGAGTGGCCAGAGAAGACGACCGGAGGTCCTTCTCCGGCCGGTGAGATGGGCGTTAGGGTTTTAGGCCAGGTTTAAAACGTGACCGTCTGATCATTTTCATCCAACGACTTAGACCTTGCCAGCGCATTAAAATAACATTTGGCTCTCACGTGCTTCATTTTTTAGTTCTGATGCTTCCACGTGTGCGTGTGTATGTTTGTTAGCATGTGCATCTTATCTGGACCACTCATCTTGCATACGTATCTTGTTTGATTGCTTTGACTGCATCCAATGGTTTCGCTTGAATCCACATGTTGACTGCACATACACTCTATCACACACAAACACACGCTTTATGGACTGAACACACTTTGCTATTGGCATACCCCCTGTTTGAGCCCAAACATATTTTTGAACTAAAAATTACTCACGTTGCACCCCCTGCACTCTTCTATTTTGTTTTTAATTTCTTTTTCATATTATTTCCATTTCCTAATCTTAAAAATACCAAAATACATTGAAAAATTCTAAATAAATTCATGTGACATCTTTACCCATTTAATTAATTTTCTACAATTTTTAACTCTGGTTTTATAAATTTTTGAGCATATTTCCATAATTTATTTTCAATTTCTTTTTCATTTGAACCTTTCTTTGACACTTGAACTTGTGCATTTTATTTCTCCCATCTCATACAACATTTTTGACTTATTCTTTTTGAATTGGTTAGATAACACATTAAAGTATATAAGAAAAAATTATTTTGATTTTTAAAGTCATTTTATCATGTGTTTAGGAGTTCTTATTTGAGCATTTTTGTGGTGTGTTTCAATGTGTTTTCATGAGGCCTTTTGATGCACTTTTCTTTTGAGTTTTGCCATGAGTTTTTATACATGTTTTTGCTTATGACTTGGATTGTTTAGGACCTATTTTTACAATTTCCTCATGTGCTTTGATATTTGTTTAATGCCTTGCACTTGAAGTAACATGTATGCACATTCTTCTACTTCATTCTCATATGATTTTGTTGAGGCACTTGTGCTACCTTTTGTGCTCATTTGTATGATATTATAGCTCATCTGTATGATATTATAGGTTATCTTAAACCATGATTATAGGTCATTTGCTTTCACTTCTTGCCACTTAAATATGCTTGTTTCAATTTGTTCCATTACATGAACTTGATTGAATTAAACTTGCATCCTATCTCTTCTTAAGCTCTACATGTTTTATGTGTGCATTTTTGTATGCTATTTCATATATTCCATTTGCATCTCATCAATGGTATGCCACTGCCCATATGCATTCATTAATCATTTCACATGTTATGCACTTTTGGTATGTCACTTTGTGCATCTAATTGGAAATTGTTTCTTCTCTTAACTTCTACTTCATCTTACTTCCTCTATTTGTATCGTTGCATCCATGATTTCCATGATGATTCATATGCATTGTGAGACATTTATAAATGGTATATGGTTCTGACCTTGATCTTTTGTGAAGCATTATTGCATGTTCACTTTGCATTTCCACTCATTCTTCATCTATTCCTTTCATGTTGTACTTCTTTGATGTTTAAGGCATTATGTGTGCAAAATTAGTGCATGTTTAATATCTTAACATTAGAGAATATCCTTAGAGCATAAGTTCTGACCTTGAATGATTTTCCACTCTTAGGATCTTTATCCATTGATTCTTATTTTGTTTGATCATTATTTGGTATTCTTTCCTTATTTTACTACTTGTAAATAGTTTTTGAACTAACCTTTTCATGTAGGTGCTAAGGGTAAGTAAGTGTGTGGATATGCTTCCACATACACTTCCTTCTTTCATTTTCTCTTATCTCTTTTAATCATTCAACTTGTGATCATGATAAACATTTATATGCTTTCCTTGAGTAACTTCTTTCTTTCCCCTTTTGAGTTATAACTCATCTTCTACTTTAGAAGTGAGTTGTTTAATTCATTCTTCTTCTCCTTTCTCTTAGGATTAGATTTCTTAAACCACATTAACCATAGGAACATCCATGTATGATAACTTTAGGGTTTGAGCCTTAGTTTCCCTCATTGGATTTTACCTTTCTCAACCATTTGAGTCTCTCTTCTTCTCATCTCTAAACAAAATCAAAAACACTTAATAAAAGGCATATCATGCATTGTATTTGAGCCCTTCATGTGGGAATAAGGAGGTGAGGGGTCTTCTCTCATTTTCTTAGAATGTTTAGCGTACGTCCCATCTTGGATCGATATGCGAGGCATTCGATCCTATATGAAGGACTTAAATACAATACGTGTTACAAAACACCAATAATCAAAACACTTCTTTCTAAAATACAAAAACAAACCATTCTCTTCTCATCTTCCTCACTCCATTCCTTAAGGATTCGTCACGTCGGTTCCACCGCAAACAGGTAACGCCTAAGTCTCCCTACAGCGAGCTGCAACACCTAACTGCTGGGACGCACACTCTGGCGTTTCTACTAAAAAACACAAACAACCTCTCCCTTAGCTGAGGGGAACTACGTCGCTATGATTCTCATGTTCCCGATGAGATACGTAGGCCGTGGGGTAGGGCCCATTCGAGCACTTCTTTTATTTTCCCTACATTTGCTTCTTGTTCTGTCTCCATTCTTTTTTTCCCCTTTCTATTCCTTTTCCTTTCCAGTAGCAGCGGAGTTCCAGTTGACGACACCCTTTGATCGAAGCAGCAAGCGTGGATCCCATCGGGTACGATGGACGCGTGGGGGTGCTAATACCTTCCCTTCGCGTAACCGACTCCCGAACCCAGTTCTCTTGGTCGCAAGACCATGCTCTTGCCTTCCCTCAGGTTTATGCAGTGTTTCCTTTCCCTCTCTTGGGATAAATACACATTGCTGGCGACTCTGTTTCGGTGCCACTTTCGCGTTTGTACTTGCAGAGTGTAGAAGAGTGGAGAAGTAGGATGGATAATAGGGGATGTTTATGCAATTGTAAACCTTGTGAAGGAGTTTTTTCCTCCTGGCCTTTCCCCAATCAGAATTTGAAGGCCCAACTAAACCTCCTGGGGGCCCAGAGATAGGGTTAGGGAGACCCAAGTCCACTACTAAATCACCTTTTAAAACATTTCTTTGATTGTCCAAAATCACCTGATTAGGATTAATCTCAACCGTACACTTAATAGCTTTGGGACCACAATCCACATCAGCATTATCTTTGGAATAACAACACAGAAGATTATCACCGGTATTGCCCGCCTCTGATCCCTTACTAGACTCAGATTGAGTCTTCCCAATGCTCCTAGGGGACCCACCACCTGCAGCACCTAACCTTTGACTTTCACCAACAAATGATAGATTATCAGAGAAATTGCAGCCTCCATCTGTCCTATGATCTTTTTGATCGCAATCTGTAGCAGTCTTCTCTTCTATCGAGTAACTATTTTCCTCACTCTCGTCTTCTACAAGAGACTCCCACGCGCCATCAAAATTTGAAGGAACTGAAGAGTCAAAATCTTCAGAGTCAATCACTTCATCTTCACCTTCCAACAGAGACACTACTCTTCCGCACGAAAGATCCTCAGAAATGAAAACAGAGAAAAGTTGACCATTCACTTCTACTACGACCTTCATATTCGAAATCTCCCCCAAGCTCGTTTTAATCAGCAGTCTTGCTACATCAAAACACTCCTTGCTACAAGTGGACTCGTCACTCTTAAAATAAGTACCTAAGTTTGCTGATATCAGGCGAAAATTATTTTCACTCGAAGCTACGCAAGGGAGACCGATACACTTAATCCACACAAATCTATCTTTGTCAACAATCTCCGGAGACCAAAGACGGATTTCTTTAAACCACGCGTCAAGCCAATCTCTATATTCTTTAACAAAATCTTCAATGTCACCTCCTGCAGAGTCTTCCAATAAGCACAAAGATACTCCCATAGGTGTAGACTTGATATTGAAGATACCTTCCTCGTTAATGTTCCTCTGAATATCAAAGGCGTTACCATCATCCATAACAACTCCCACTCTCACCTTGTTCAGTCTCTCCAACCAAACGTCATCCACTTCTAAGGATACTCTGAGACCACCACCGTCATCCTTCCCAGAATCCTTAGCAGCAGCTCGATTAACTACATTAGTAAAAGACCTACCTCCACGAAGAGAATGCACGAACCTGCTATAGTGACTAGGGTGGTTGCCATCAGCCTTCGATTTCTCTCCATCCTGCACACCCCTCTTGAGCTCCGGACTAAACCTAGGAATATTTGTGAACAGCTTCTTGCCTTCCAGAATAATACTATCCAAGTTACAAGCAAGGATTCGAGCGTCGTGAACTTTACGAAACTTAGCGAACCCGAACCGTTTACCCCATTTATCTCTTCTAGCAGAAATAAACACTTCAGAGATAACACCGTAGACCTTAAACACCTAGAAGAGATCTCTGGCGTTCATCTTCTCAGGAAACTCAGTAACGAAAAAGGAGGTCGTAGGTTCACCTTGAAAAGCTCATTTACCAAAGTTTTCTTTCCACACTGAAAAACCACCTCCATAAGCCTTTCTAGGTTTTCTCCCAACCTTAACCCATTCTGTAGCCATAGCATGCAGACGAAACCTGGAAAGAACAAAGAAGACAACAAAAATCTTGGATGAAACCTCAATCCCCACCCAGACGAAGCGAACGATGTACCAAGGCCCCTAAACTCGAAAGCTAGGAATTTAAGCCGAAAATACACCAGCACTTCACTGAATCGAGATCAAAGTTCCAAGATGATAGGCGAACCAAAATAGGAAGATGAAAACGACTAAGAAGAACCGATTCTTGATAGAGGGCAGACTTTCTCTCTCATTGTGATTTTTTTGAACTTTTTACATAAACATATATTTACACACATTCAATTTTTAGAGTTGTAAAACTTTGTGTTGATGTAGAGTTTTAATATTTTACTTGTTCTATAAATTTTATTGTCTAGAGTTCATTAAATTTAAATGTATTAGAATAGAGTTCTAATTAAAATATAAATATGTATTGAAATATGGCCAAAGAAGTTTGAAATTTAACAATATTCCGAGACATAATGCATATATAATTAAGAAGGAAACAATATGGCTCAATAATCTCAACATGTATACAATGCATCCACGCGCTTAAAATGAAAGGTGATTTACTTTCAAAACTCTGATATTGAAATACAATCTTAAACTAAAACTTGGCTCGTCAATTGATCAAATAAAATCTCTTGAATAAAGAAAAATATATAACTAAATATTGCAGTACTCCAGCAAGTAATAAACCAAATAGGATTCTCATTTTCAACTATTACATTGTACCCACTCCGCGCCGGACGCCGAAACTTCTAATCAGTCATCTCAATGTATCAAGTTCATTAAGGTTAGCTCCGCTTCCCTCTTCCTCCTTGTTCAATCCTATCGTTTTCTGTAACTTCAAATCAATGACGAAGGGGATACTGGTTGAACTTCCCCTTATCTTTGGCTTGAATTCCTGGCTTTAGGGCTCAGGGGCCTCGGTAAGGTGTTGCCTGAGACTGGGTTCTTCGGAGTCATTGATTGGTTGAAGTCACGGTTTAGATCTGTATTGATTTGGGAGAGGCTAGTTTATTTTGAGGCAAGAATACAGACATTTTTCTGCATTTTGGTAACTTTCGATTCAGGTTCTCTGGATGTGTCATATGGGGCTCTATAATGTCACCGGCCATAACAAAGGGACATGGGTGGAAGTAGGGAAGAAGAAGGCTCGAAATCAAATTTTGGGGAAAATGTCGATCTGGAAAAATAACAATGGTAAGGTTACAGATCTAGACTGGAAATAAGCTTCATCGTTCTTCTTTACTGAGTTTTCAGATTCATTCGATGAAAGAAAAATGTATGACATCTTTAAGGAATATGGTTTCATTTTAGAAGTTTTTATTCCGGGAAGATTGGATATTAGGGGTAAGAGGTTTGGTTTTGTGAGGTTCAAAAAAGTAGAAGACGAAGATCTTATGGCCATTAATCTTGACAACATTATCATTAATGGAATCTAAATTACCTGAGTCCTTCTCCCCTATTTCGACAGCAGGTGAATTAAGGAATTCATTTAACGATCATACTACGGAAGTAAGCGATGAAGAGATTGAGCTTTCTGGTAAGGTGGATCCAGCTGCCACCAGCTGTATCAGCGGTGAGGAAAGAGGCGATACAACCCACTCTGAGAATCAAATTTTATCTCAAGATAGAGACAAGTCAGACTCGAAGGTTGGAGAAAGGGAGGGTGATAGTGCTAATAAAAGTCATAATATAGTCTCTAGCCATGATCATGTGACCTGTTCCCTTGTGAAACTAAAAAGAGGGGACAATACTGTGACATCCACGTTTGCTGATGACAATAGGTTAGCATGTGGAGGCATATCTAAAGTTGTTGATACATCTTCTTTCCAAAAGGTGCAGAGAGGTGATTGTGATTATGTGGCTGCTGAAGTTAAATGTGGGTCTTCTATGAGGAAGAAAAAGATACTTATGGAAGATATTTACAAGAGGATAAAAATTCTGTGCAACCCTTCGTATTATGCTACTCTACTGCGGGCTGATTGTTCGACCTCTAAGACTGTTAGGGAGCAACATAGACAGAGTGGTAAAACAGAGGAAAATTAGGCTTGTGCTCTTATCTCTAAGGGATCTGGTTCTATTGACAATTCTATGAGCGATTCTGGTTTCCTCCAGAACAATTCAAGGATTAAGAAGAAGTTAGAAAGTCTCCCTTCTAGAGTTTGGGAGGTTATTAAAAGTTTAGGAATAGAAGCGGAAGAAGATGACAAAGTTTTCAAAACTATTCTGAGAAATCTGGAAATGGTTGACAGAAAATCGAAGAAAGGGAAGAAGGTGGTAGCTATTGGTTCTATATGAATATAGTAACATACAACATAAGAGGGTGTGGGGGTGTTTTAAAGCGAAAGAAAATTAGAGATACACTAAATAAGGTAGGAGCTGAAATATGTTTTCTACAGGAAACTAAAAGAAAAAAGATGTCTGATGAGACGGTGTTCAGCATATGGGGAGACAGATCTTGTCAGTGGTCAGCTACTAGTTCTACTGGCCTTTCAGGAGGTATCGTAACTATATGGAAAGACGGAGTCGTGGATCCTATTTGCAGCTATAGGGGCAAAGGATTTTTGGGTTTGCAAGCATATTGGAGAGGTTTCAAATGTTATTTCTTTAATATTTACTCTCCCTGTAACATTTTGGGGAAAAGGGAGCTCTGGTCTAGTCTTATCAATCTTAAAAATAGTTTGGAACTTGGAGAGTGGATCCTTGGTGGCGACTTTAACTCGATAAAGTGTCCTGCTGAACAAATAGGTTATTCCAGTTTTAAAAGAAGATATATGGAAGAATTCTCAGATTTCATTAATATGATCGGGTGTGTAGACTTGCCTTTGAGTGGAAATAAGTTCTCATGGTTTAAAGCTAAGGGCAAGATATGTAGCCGTCTCGACAGATTCATTGTCACCCTTGGAGTATTTAACGAATGGAACATGGTGTGTCAAAAGATTGGAGATCGAGACGTATCGGATCATAGGCCGGTGTGGATTTCAGCAAAAAATATAAACTGAGGGCCTAAACCATTCAAGGTTATGTTATGTTGGTTTGAACATACTAGTTTCATGGATTTTGTTAAAAAAGAATGGGATGAATGTAAGGTAACAGGGAAGGCATCTTTCATTTTGGCCAAGAAGATGCAGAACCTTAGAGAGAAACTCCGATGGTGGAATATTAATGTATTCGGCTGGGTTGACACCAAAATCAAGACAGATACAGGTATTATCAATGAGGTAGAAGATTTTATAGTCTAAAAAAGAGGTGGCATTTCAGCAGAGGATCTGGAGATTAGAAATTCTACGGAAGACGATTTATGGAGATCACTAAGAATTAAAGAAAGTATTTTAAAGCAAAAATCTAGGTTAAAATGGAGTGTTGATGGCGACGTTAACACTAAGTTCTTTCATGCAGCATTAAGAAATCGTATCAATTTGAATACCATCAATTCTGTAAGTGTTAATGGCAAATCTGTGGAGGATGTTCAAGGGGTCAAAGAGGCTATCAAAGACCACTTTGCGGAGAGGTTTTCCAGAGCCTCTAGACCTTTTCTGTATATGGGAGAAGCAGGTTTCAAGTGCCTTTCTAGGTCGGACAAAGATGAGCTAGAATCTGTAGTGGACATAGAAGAAATCAGAAGACCTGTATTCGAGTGCGTTGGGGACCGTAGTCCTGGCCCTGACGGATTCAGCTTTGAGTTTCTGAAGAAGTGTTAGAGTATAGTTGGTAATGACTTCACAAATTGTATTATGGAATTTTTCAAGGGTGACAAATTACACAAGGTGTTTGCTTCTTCATTTGTGGTGCTTATTCCCAAAACTGAGAACGTAAGATTTTGGATGATTACAGGCCTATATCACTAGTTAGCTCGGTATATAAAGTAGTGTCGAAGATTCTTGCTTCCAGACTTAAAAAGAAAATTGTAAATATCATATCAAACACTCAGACGGCGTTCATAGAAGGAAGAAATTTGTTAGATGGAGTCCTTGTTGTAAATGAAGCCATTGACTATGCTAAACGTTCAAAGAAAGATCTTATGCTGCTAAAGGTTGATTTTTCTAAAGCTTACGACTGTGTCGATTGGAAGTACTTACGAGATGTCATGAAAATTATGGGGTTTGGTAATTCATGGCTGAGATGGATGGACTTAGGGGTTTTTAATAACTACTCCTCTGTACTGGTTAACGGGTGCCCAACGGTGGATTTTACTGTAACAAGGGGCCTCAAGCAAGGTGATCCCCTTGCTCCCCTCCTATTCACTATCGTTGTAGAAGGACTTGCAGTCCTGATGAAAAGAGCTATGGAGAATGGTCTATTCTCAGGATTTAAATTCAACTCGGAGGTTTCGTTCCACTTGCTGCAATACACAGACGATTCAATTTTATTAGGAGATGGTTCGTGGAAAAATATCCTGGCAGTCAAGACTATTCTTAAATGATTTCATTTAGTCTCAGGTCTGGAGATAATTTCAATAAGAGTTCCCTATACGGTGTTGGTGTTGATGATCCATTCTTATCGGCTGCAGGAAGCTACCTCTCTTGTAAGATCTCTGACTCTGTCTGTCCATTCAAATTTCTACGAATATATATTGGAGGAAATCACACTCTAGTCTGTTTTTGGAAACCTTTAATAGACAAGGTTCGATCTAGATTGAACTCTTGGAAAAGTCGTTTCTTATCCATGGGAGGAAGAGTAACCTTGATCAATTATGTCCTTGCTAATTTGCCGATTCATCTCATGTCTTTTTATAAATTGTCTGTTAAAGTAATACGTATCCTTACGTCTATTCAAAAGTCTTTCTTGTGGAATGGTATGGTGTCTAAAAAGCGTGTGGCGTGGGTGTCTTGGACTACGGTATGTAACAAGAAAGAAGATGGTGGTTTAGGGGTGAAAATCTTGAATTTGTTCAATTGTGCGTTATTGTTCAAGTGGACATGGAAAATCTTGGAACAGAAGAACACTTTGTGGAAGGAATTAATAGAGGCTAGGTACCATAATCACCAATTCGACCTTCATATCGGTGATTGTTCGAAATTGCCTGTTACTCCCTCTAAATGGTGGAGAGACTTAGTGCAGCTATCCTGTTTTTGTGGGAGGAATTTGGTTTCTGAGCTTATCTCTTACCACATCGGCAGTGGAGACTACGTTCTGTTTTGGGTTTCCCGTTGGGCTGGCGACAGAGTTTTGTCTTTGTCATTTCCAGATTTATGGTTATCTGCTGAAAATAAGAGCAGCTCAGTGGCAGAGAATGGTTTGTGGGTTGGTGGCAAATGGTGCTGGGATATCAAAATATCCCATTCTAACTTGTCTGCAGAAGTTATGTTGTAGCGGACTGATCTGAATTCACTGCTGGAAGAATTCGAACCCGTAGCAGGATCTGGAAATTCTGTCATATGGCTCCTTACAGATAATAATTGTTTTTCTGTTTCTTCTCTGTACGAATTTTTGCAGGATAACTACACTACTTCAGTTAGGAGTTTCGGGGAGGATGCGAGATCTACTTTCAAACTGATTTGGACAGCACAGATCCCGTTCAACGTGAAAGTGTTCGGTTGGCAGTTGCTACATAAGAGAATTCCAACTCGAGAAAATCTTGCCCATAGAGGAATAATCACCAACAGACACGAAAGGTCTTGTCCTTTCTGTTTCTTAGTGGAGGAAAGTGTGGAGCATGTCCTATTTTTATGCCATAAGTCCAGTCTGATATGGAAATTCGCGTGTAACTGGTTGGGCATTCTGGAGATTATAGTGGGCGATATGCTGAATCACTTAACTTGCTGGGTATCGGGGTGTGCTCGAAATAATTTCTTAATCTGTAACGTTGTTGGGCTATGGCTTCTAATTTGTTGGATTAATTGGTCATCTAGAAACAACATTATATTTAGAGATGAGTTTTGGGATTTTGACACGATTTCGAATCGTATAGTAATTTACTCTTGGTGGTGGATAGGAAAGAATCACAATAGTTCTCACAATTGTAACTATTACACTTGGGTAAAGTCCCCTAGTGATTTTTGTAGGCCTTGATTTTTAGAGAGACGTTTGATGTATACGGGTTGGGATACCCCTATTGTATCCCTGATAAATATATTTTAGCTTATAAAAAAAAAAATATTGCAGTACTATAACACTTAAATTTGTTTAGTGTGTCTGATAAAAGACAAGAATACGATAATCATATCATTTTTTGTGTTAGTGGAATGTTTGAAAACATAAAATGATATTTGATATATATTTTATAATGTCTTATAGTGTGAATTCCTATTTTGTAAATTGAAATTGGAATAAAATCAATAGAATATGATAAGAAAATAAATTATTTATTTATCTGTATAAAATATATAATTTAAAATATTAAAAAAACAAAAATTAATTATTATATAAGTAAAAAATAAATAAAAAATAAAAAATAAACTTAATGATAAATAACTAGTTTATTAAAATTAAAATATTTAAAAATAAATCTATAATTAAAATGTATAAAAAATATAATTTTTTTTAAATTACTTTTAATATTCTTGCAATGGTATTTTGTCATTTAGATATAATATATACTATTCATGTATGCGACGTATCTAACAAATATATATACAACGAAATTACTTATTTACTTATTATTATTTTTTTAAATTGAAATTGATTGTTTAGTAGTAGCAATAAATATTTATATTTAAATTGTAATTTTCATTCCCCTATTTTGCCTAATTGACAAAATAAGTCTTATTGTTTAAATTAAAACAATTTTAATCTTCCTCTCATTTTTTTTAAATTATAAATATGTAATTTCCCTCAATTTCCTTAATTGTAATTGGTAGTGATCAATAGGGATGTAATATCTCACTATTCTAATAATGCTTGATGAATGATGTTAAACTAGTCTTTTATGCTTTGAATTTTACTATGAATTGTCGCTTGCATTGAATACATAATAATTGGATCAACCTACAAAGATGAGTGAGGTAAACCTAGGTGGATAACAAGGTGAATGAATTAGAAATATGACTTAGGTAATGGTAAATAATTTGGATTGCGATAATCGAATGTAAGAGGTGCCTTGGTGTGCAACCGTGAACGAGTAGTCACTAAAGGTGAATCATCCCTATCAACGAGAATGCCTAAGGTATGGATGGAGAACGATATCATATTTGTAAGTTCTTGTAATTGGCTGAAATTTTGTTAAAACAATGTTGATGTCATGGTGGATGTTGCAACATGAGCTTCTAACAGTATAGGTATGTCTTAGCTAACATTCTGGTTTATTGTTGAAGAGTTAAAGTACTGAAGGGTGATGTCACATGCGATGTCTTAACATTCACTATACCAGAACATTAAAACATCAGACAGTTATGTGATTAGGGCTGCACGTGTTTCTGGTGTGAATGAGAAATTCTGCTAAAGAGAATCAGAGAATATAGTCGAAGATCAAGGGAGAGATATATTCTGTTACAATCAGTTATGAAGATCAGTTTGTTGCGCATTTAAAGCATAAAGATATGGAGAATATTCAGAGTTAATAATTGAAGATATGATCTATTTAGAAGCAGATTTGTTACAGAAGATATGATATGATTTGAAGGCCCAAATCCAGTTGGATTATATTATAAATAGAATGCTTGTAACCTACAATAGGTACGAGTCCAAAATGTAGATCTTTAGGGCTTTGTCTAAGTGAACCACTCGGGTTGTGAGATGGTCACTGTGTGTAACTCAGAAACCTGTAGGTAATGAGTTTGAGTGTGGTATTGTTCTTGGAGGAAGCTTTGAAGCAACTCCAAAGGGTGTGATGGAAGGGTGTCTTCTATGGTTGTACAGTTATTGGTAATCAAGTTGTTGATGCAGTGACGGTGTAGTTGACTGCTAGACATCATAGTGATGATAGGAAGTGAGATGAAGTCTCTTACCTAGGGAAGACTTAGGTAGAAGGGTCATTAGGTAGTGATTAAATTAGGTAGATTGTCAACTGGTCTGTTGAGTCTGTAATTTGATACTACTAATAGTGGACTTCCTTCCTGGCTTGGTATGCCCCCAGATGTAGGTTGTTGAACCGAACTGGGTGAACAATTCAGTGTGTTATTATTTCTATTATTGCCTTGTTCAGCAGATTGCGATGTTGTGACATTGCACAATGACATCACACATCTATACCAGAATTTCAATTGGTATCAGAGCAGGCGTCCTGTCTGTTTCTGGATGAGATCTAGGGAAGATACTTTCTGGTTCATGAGCAAGGAAGATAGTTTTGCTGAGATGGTGTATGGACTTGGTCAGTTCATAGAGATTTTTGTATGATCCCTTGAAGTGGAGGATGAACTGTTCATGACAGGGTGTGTATTGGACCTGTCTATTGTTATCAGGCTTGTAACTTTGGTGGTGAACTACTGTGTGGTTTGACTTAGTTTCAAACCTATGTTGTCCTAGTGCACATGGAGTGTCGTGTTTGTACAGGGTTATTATGTTTTACCTGAAGGTTGCAAAGGAGTTTTCTGGTGTGTGTTCCGCTGCATATAGTTATCTGATGGAAAATTCCTGGTGGCTTTGTGTTAAGGCTGCAACATTCTGTTCTCCTCTGAAGATGTATCACTTGGTGAGGTGATACTTGAGGATATCTTCAACTAGCGTGTTAGAGTTGCCAAAGATACTTGTGGTTCATCCCAAGTCAACTCATAAAGGAAATCTTATATGAGCTTGTTGAAAAGGGGTCTGAAGAAAGTTAGAAGCGTTTTTTTCTTGCCTCCAAAGTCAATCTCTAGGGTGTGTTAAAGGTAGAGTGTGACATAACAGATGCTTGGGGGCTAAACAAATGTGTTGATCACGTCTGTTTGGAACCTACTCCTGACTTGGAAGAGGAGGCATCTGGGAGGTATGGAGATTCATCAAGAAAGAAGCTGAGCTTAATATGTCAATCAGCCTTTGGTCAATTGGAACTTGTGTTAGCATCAGCCTTGTGGCTGGAAGGATCTGAAGAAGATGGAGACAAAGCAAAAGAGTATCACTGTCAAAGTTTTCATGCGGGAGTGAAGATCTTGATAAGTTATCTCTTAAGCTTACTTGTGGTAACCTAATAAGGATGGCATCATAGGTTTGAAGATTCTTGGAAGATGAGAGTATGCTGGGTCATGTGACTGGTGATGTTGAAACATTATTCTCACGGTGAAGTATCAGGTCAAGCCACTTACCTAATCTAATGTGATCTGTGGGATGGATTAGCAAAAGAAGGATCAATCAGTGCCTCAAGTCTGCAGGAAAAGGAGGTCAGACCAGATAAAATGTTGTATCTTGCATGATAATAGTTGAATATTTGTCTGCTTTGGATAGAGTTGTGCAGTCAACTGATGACAATATACATTGACGGGAGACTGTGTATTTGTCTGAGGTTAAAGTATAGGACTGCAGAAGGGTTGAGAATTTACTTTATGAAAGTATTTTCAAGATTTAAGCGTCCTGGAGTTGGATCAAATGGTCCAGTTGACGGAGCATATCAAGAATCATGGTGATGATGTCTTGGTGGGTGGCAGAGGTTCTAACGTGTGTTGGGACATTATCTGGTTGGATATCCTTGGTGAAGGAAGATTATGCTCTGATTCAGAAGCGTGGTGCCTACATTATGCCCGAGGAGCGTCTACATAGTCATACGGGAGGATGATGAAGTAGAAGGTCTACCTTGGATGGAAAATGTAGTTCAGGTATTGATTGGAAGTCTGAAGATGGAGAGCATGGTAAGGAATGAATGCCTGTGGAGAAAGGGACAATGGTGCCAAAATGCATGTACTCAGCAAGTGTGCTCAAATGTTCATCCTCATCTATAGCATTAGTGAACCATGACAGGGGGAATACTTGTCTATGGATTTTGGCTGCAAAGGTATAGATTGCATTGATTGGTTGAATCTTGTGAGGAGATAATGTCAGATAACATGTTATGACATTAGGCTGTTGGATGGCATGTGGGTGTGGACATAAATGGTTCTACCCTTGTGAAGCTAATTGTTTAAATCATATGTGCACATGCTTCTGAGGAGGAGTCTGAAGAACAGCTTTGTTTGTGGAAAATTTACGCTTCTATGCAAGTTTTGGAAGAACTCAGTAGGGGTTTGTGTTAATGGAAGGTGTTCGATATTACTGAAGCTTTTGGTGTTGGCACTTAGTTTGAAGCAAAATTGGAAAGTTGTTTACATGAGGATTTAGTGTCTTGTACAGCTGTGTAAATGGAACAGAAGTAAACCAGAAATTTATTGCATTGATGAAAGCTTACAAGATTAGTAAAAACAACAAACAAAGTGTCTAAAGATTATCCCAACCCCCGAATCAAGAAAAGTCTTCCAATCTTCATCCCATTCATCATCAGATGCTTGAAGCTGCACTTGTTTTTTCTTGATAGTCTTCATCCTGGTTTCTGATGTCTTGCGTGTTCTTGTTGCTCCAGAAGATGCTCCAGCTTTGGACAGTGTTGTGTCCTTCAACTTCTGAGAATCTAGCTTCTTGTCCTCGTGCATGTGCCTCTTTGCTGCATTCTTGTTAGACTGACTCATGTTTCCTTCCTTGGTGTGCTGATAGGAGCAAGGAGGTTTGGTATTTATAATGGATAATATGGCATTGTTTGTATCGCCTGACCAATCAGAGTAGTCTTTGGTGTGGGAATCTGTTTTTCTTGGGAACCTGCTTTTCTTGACATATTGGTTACCAGAACTTCGTGCTTGGTGCCTGGGTAGAAGTGGTCATAGTAGGATGAGGCTAGGTCTTGTCTAGTTGTCTGATGGTATAACTACTTGGGCTGATTAAGTGGGATGGTCTTTTGTCTCGTGCTGATGTTCTACATGTTGTTACAACATTATGGTTGGGTATGTACCATACTTATGGAGTTTGAAGAAGCAGCATTATTGTCTGAAGTGGAAGTTCTGACATAGTGTGGATTAGAATGGGCATATTCTAATCTAGATGGTAAGTAGTTCAGGAAATACATGGCTACTTTCATGTTGAAGACTTCATTAGGAGCTGGTGAATGTAAGGACAGAAAGGTGTTTATCTTGTGTGAGAAATTTCCAATCAAATGGACTTTTGTCTTTTGGACTTGGCATATCTTGTACCGAAAATCCCCATGAGGAATGTGGCATTATTGGTGGGATATCATAAAGGGCGTTGAGTGTAAGACTAATTACTATAGCCTATTGCAGCATGTGTACTGATCAAACTTGTGCAGTGTGATGATGGGACCTGTCATAGTTGTGTGAAGATAGTGCCTATACAGGAGAGGTCTGAAAAGCAAAAGTGGTGTAATTGGCTGATGGTTGGAAGCAATCTAGAAGAAGTTGTAAGAAGTTGTATCAATACCCATTAGATAAGAAGATGTGTTTGTAAAGTCTTGGGTTAATGAGCCAGCAGACAATGTCTGAAGAGATGTCAGAACATGATATAGGACATGTTTTTTTTAGCCAAACAGGGAAGTATTTTGGACGGTGGTGTTAGGATAAAGTGAAACACGTGGCTTCGAATATGCATGGAGCGTTATTGGCCTAATTTATGGTAAGATTCAGTTGTGAAATAATTAAGGCAGTCAAGGCAGTTTTTGGAAGATAGGCATTGAATTTGAATACAGTTTTTGATACCTAAAATAGCGTTTGTTTGACCAAGAACATTGAACATATTCGAAGGCTCGTTAATTTCTAAGTTACTGGTCAGCTATTTATAGGGGTTTTCAGTTCTCCTTCAGCCAGTGAGTGTTCTTGTCTCATAAGTCATATGGGGTTTATTCGTGTTTGGGTGAGCAATTACTGGGTCTGGTTCTGTGAGGGGTCCCTTTGCCAATTTGTGGCTAAAAAGGGGGAGAAAGGAGAGGATCTGGCTAAGTGCCCTGTGCAGATGTTATGCCTGGAGTCTGTAGTTTCTAATGTAGCAGAAGAAGAGGGTACATCCCTGACTTGGTGTTGAGTCTTTGTGACTTGTGTCCTGAGTTATGAACACAGTTGTGACTTGTGTTCTGAGTTACCTGGGTTAGCTGAATGGCACTTCTTAAGTTTCCTCTTATGCCATGGTCTAAACCCAGTGTCTGATCAATGATGGTGTGCAGAATTATCTTATGCCACCATTGGTCTTTGATGAATGGACTAACATTTCTTTTCTAGGGGAGTCTTCCATAATGATTCCGGGTCTGAGTTGAAAGGAAAAAGAAATGTGTTGTATTAAGGGGGAGTGTCTAAAATCTTTTTCCTCATGTACACTAGATATCTATAATCTGAGTGCATAACTTCGGAACTTTCTACTTCTTCCTCCTGATGTGCTGCCTGAAGTGATTGTGGTGGGCTGTGCTGCCAAAAGAAGGTGTCAGACATGATGTCTTAACATCATTCAATTATTCCCTAGAAGATGGATCTCCTGGATTGCTGCGCACAGTAGCTACTGATGGTTACTATTAGGATCAGTGGTTACTGATATCTACTGACAGTAGTATAGAGTTGTAAGTACTGCTGTAATCTGAGTTGTAATGGTTATATAGTTGTTTTAGCCAAAATTAGCCAAAGGGGGAGATTGTAAGTTCTTGTAATTGGCTGAAATTATGTTAAAACAATGTTGATGTCATGGTGGATGTTGCAACATGAGCTTCTAACAGTATAGGTATATCTTAGCTAACATTCTGGTTTATTGTTGAAGAGTTAAAATACTGAAGAGTAATGTCACATGCGATGTCTTAACATCACTATACCAGAACATTAAAACATCAGACAGTTATGTGATTAGGGCTGCACGTGTTTCTGGTGTGAATGAGAAATTCTGCTAAAGAGAATCAGAGAATATAGGCGAAGATCAAGGGAGAGATATATTCTGTTACAATCAGTTATGAAGATCAGTTTGTTGGGCATTTAAAGCATAAAGATATGGAGAATATTCAGAGTTAATAATTGAAGATATGATCTATTTAGAAGCAGATTTGTTACAGAAGATATGATATGATTTGAAGGCCCAAATCCAGTTGGATTATATTATAAATAGAATGCTTGTAATCTAGAATAGGTACGAGTCCAAGATGTAGATCTTTAGGGCTTTGTCTAAGTGAACCACTCGGGTTGTGAGATGGTCACTGTGTGTAACTCAGAAACCTGTAGGTAATGAGTTTGAGTGTGGTATTGTTCTTGGAGGAAGCTTTGAAGCAACTCCAAAGGGTGGGATGGAAGGGTGTCTTCCATGGTTGTACAGTTATTGGTAATCAAGTTGTTGATGCAGTGACGGTGTAGTTGACTGCTAGACATCATAGTGATGAAAGGAAGTGAGATGGAGTCTCTTACATAGGGAGGACTTAGGTAGAAGGGTCACTAGGTAGTGATTAAATTAGGTAGATTGTCAGCTGGTCTGTTGAGTCTGTAATTTGATACTACTAATAGTGGACTTCCTTCCTGGCTTGGTATGCCCCCAGATGTAGGTTGTTGAACCGAACTGGGTGAACAATTCAGTGTGTTATTATTTCTATTATTGCCTTGTTCAGCAAATTGCGATGTTGTGACATTGCACAATGACATCACACATCTGTACCAGAATTTCAATATTTGTGATTCAACTAGCTTGTGTGAAAACACATTGTAATATTGTGATTGTGATAAAATCACATGGTACTTGTGATATTAACCCATGGAGATTATGTTATGATTACATGGTGTTTGATGATATTAATCATGTGGTGATTAATGAACCAATTGTGTATTTTAAAATAATCCAGATACCTGTGTATCTCAAGTTTGAAACTCATGTAGGGTAGAAATTGAGGAGACAGATGATTATTTGATGGGTATTGTGACCTGTGTCAATAATTACATGGATTCGGATGGTCGAAAATAGAGGTATTCCATGCTATGGGAAAGTTTGATAACCGTGCCTGATGCTCCGCATGTGCACGGAAATATCGAAGTAATATAATAGATTGTCGAACCCACAGAGACCAATGTTAACCTACTGTAATCTATCGTTGCTTTGTAAAGCTAAGGCTATGATTAAAAAGGTACGAACGGAAATATAAACTCTAATTACTAAAGGTTTGAAGATAATACTAAAACGAGCCCTAAATATGATTTCTGCACACCTAAGGGACTTGTAGAATACGGGTACTGACTATGACTATATGTCTATTGTAACACCCATATATAAAACTCATACATCAAAGCATAAATATTATATATAGATCCAAGTGTTTGGTACTGAAACACATAAGCTCCTAGTTAACATATTGTATATAAATAAATGCCCTAAAGTACAAAGTACAAAAACCTAAGGCATATTATACACAAGATGTTCAAATGATAAAAACTAAGAACTAGATCAACAATGATCCCAAAATACACTTCGCTACGGAAGCTAGCCATCAACAAGCAAGGAAAAGATCACACGACCTTATCCTTACCCTTCACGGAACCTGAAGAACCTGAAATACATCAACAACGTGGGGTGAGATACATCAAATCACAGTGAGTTCCCTATCTTATGGAGTCTCTCGGATTAACAAGGTTCTAACAATCCTAACTCAAGTCCAGGGAAAAGGGGAAAGGACTCTTGAGTTCATATTTCAATTCTCACACTATATGGAAACATGCCATGAGTTCATCAACTCACAAGTATCACTAATCGATAACCATACCAAGGTACCTCCTGTTCCCGTCCGCTTTTACGTCTAGAAGGCGACCCGAGTCATAGATCCTTGTAATCTACTTGACATACGAATGGATTCGGGTTCTACGGGCCATTAACCGTTATGAACCGTCACTTCACACGAGCCATTAACCGTCACAAGCATATGCTCCATGGGCGCCATTCGTACAATATGTGGAATCAACCCTGCCAAGTAGTTGTGCATCCATTTCAGAGGAGTCCAAGACTCATGAAACTACACTCAAGCTAAACCGGTTACGATTACATGATCACATACAACAATATAATTGTATTCGACAATCACAAGGCTATAATGCCTTAAGGCCTCTCATGCCTTTCAAACCACAAAGGTTAACCAACATGTTCCATACTAGTGTCTCCAAACCTTCTAAATTCTCCTATAGTTCATAAGGGGGTTTTCCTCACTCTTTCTACTTCTTTTTCCATATTAACATGCATATTCAATTACAATCATGCTAAACAATAATAGGATAGGCAAGACATCTCACAATTGCATAATAGAATAATTTATAACAATTAAAACATAATTAAAACACTTTTGAAACTTTATCGATTATTTAATCGGTCGGTAAAATCGACATATTTCATCTCCATTGTATAGAATATTTTCTCGGCTTTACATCGATATAAAGAACGTTCGATTCCGATAAACGAATCAAAAGTTATGAATTTTCTCGTTTTGGAGGAAAACTTCAAGTCCCAGGTCGCGCTAAGCGCACCCCCTTGCCCGCTGAGCGCGCAAGCTTCTTCCTAGAGGGGTTGCAGGAATTCAACAGGAATTCAACACCGCGCTGAGCGGGCCCCTGCGCACTGAGCCTGCTCTGCGAAAAATGCAGAAAATACCAAAGCAACAACAGAATTTTCCTATACCCCAAACCTCCTCCAAACCACCAACAACCACCAACAGAGGTTCAACAACATAGTTTGAGTATGGTTTGCACAACAATAACTTCAAAACACATATTTCATTAAGAACACAAAAGTTCTATAAACCTAGCTTTTTCCAAAATCATCAAATTCAAACAAAACATCAAAACAATCAACAACACATGTTTCTATAATCATATTGATCATTCATTTCGATTTCTAACGAATTCTAACCGTTAAAACATCGATTTCCATAATTTTGACCTAAACCAAACAATTCCAAAACTTCTAAAAATTGGTACTAACTAGAACCCATCTTGGATAGATGATGAAAATGAGGAAGATGAGATGATTAGATGAAGTTTGGATCGATGGTTGATGATTGTTCTTGGATTTTCTTCCAAAACCCTTTTTCTCCTTCTTTTCTCCTTCTTTTCCTTTTCTTTCCCTCTTTCTTCTTTCTCTCTCTTTCTTACTATCTTTTTTTTTTTTTTTTTTTGGAAAATGGGAGGAAAAGGAATAAGTAGTAAACTAGTATTAGTAAATAATACTACTAAATGTCCAAAAGTCTCTTAAGTCCAAATTAGTAAAATACCTCAGAGTCAGATAATATTAATTGGATTTATTCTAAGTTCCACAGTTACTCTAATTATTTTGTCAAATAATTTCTCAGAGTACACTAGGCTCAGTCGATCACAATATAATATTATCCCGAGTAATAAAATACGGGGTATTACATCCTCCCCCCTTAATAAAATAAAAAAAATACAGCATTAGAACTACCTATAATGACGGTTATTTTAAGAAAACCGTTGTTGTATGTCTTTTAATAAAATAAAAAAAATTGCAGCATTAGAACAAGAACAACAGCAAGAACATCAAGAAAAACAATAAGAACAAGAACAACAGTAAGAACATCGAGAATAACAATAAGAACAACAACAACAACAACAACAACAATAAGAATAACAACAAGAACAAGAAAAAGAATCAGAACAAGAAGAAGAAGAAGAAGAAGAACAACAACAACAATAATAACAATAATAACAACAAGAACAACAACATCAACAACAACAACAACAATAATAACAATAATAACAACAAGAACAACAATAATAAAAAAGAACAACAAGAACAACAATAATTAAAAAAGAACACCAATAACTTACATTGCTAACTCGAGTTCTGAAATTTGGTTAAATGGAGAAATAGAGTATCGTAACTGAAAGATGTTTGGAGGTAGAAGATGTAGTTCATCTGAGTTTTAGGTTTCACGCAGATCACTAATAGTAGTGTCTTGGCTGTTGATAATCACTAAATGGACGACCAAGATTTGTTTAAGGATAGTGAATAAACTCAATATGTGCGCCACCTATAATGTTAGTAATGAGAATTAAAAAAATAAGTAAAAAACCAAAAATGCTGGTGCTGGGACTTGAACCCATGACAAGACGCTACCTATAATGACTGTTGGTTTAAATTACCCGTGGTGAAAGGTCTGTCATCATTTTGAAAAAATAAGTAAAAAAAGCTACCTATTACAACGGTTGGTTTAAATACCCGTTGTGAAAGGTCTGTCAGTATTTTGAAAAAATAGGAAAAAATGATTAAAATAAATTCAGAAAAATCTAAAAACACGAAATTCAATCTAATTAGGTAAAATAAGAATTTTGAGAATTTTTTTAGAATATTTTGAGACTATGAAAACAGTAAAAAATTCATTAAAAAAAGAAAAAAGATGAATTTGGGGTTTTGAGGGTGAAGTCCCATAACTCTTTTAGAGTAAGGGAATAATGACCGCACGCTTTTTCTGCTTCAGATGCACGAAACAGATCTCAAAACGGAGACGATTTTCCCTAAAAATGATTTTTTGAAGTGCAAGACCTAACACTAAATTATTGGCTATAATGACGGTTGAAAACATACCAGTGGTGAAAGGATGCGGGCATTTTGAAATAATATGTAAAAAACCATAAATGTTGGTGCTGGGAATTGAACTCATGACCATGTGCTACCTATAATGACGATTTTTTAAATACCCGTTGTGAAAGACCTCACATTTTACCACGGTTTGAATATTAACCGTCATTAAAAGCCTTTTAACGAGATTAAAAAAAAACACGCATCTATTACAACGGTGTATAGGCAATCCGTTGTCAGCCTGACGTTGTTGTTTGCCCGTTCTGTAGTAGTGGATAGGCTTGAATAAGTTCTATTTAGATAAACTTATATAACATTATGCACAATTTTTTATGTCTTTAATGTTGTAAAGGGACTAATGCTTGGGTAGGATATATTTAGATAGTATGTTATTTTACAAAATGAGTTGGAATATCTCGTAACTAGGCCTAAACTAAGGAACTAGTCTAGGGATACTTGATTTACTGAGTTCTTTAAAGCACTGTGGAATATTCAGCTTTTAGATTTTTCATTATATTTTTTTCTAGTCGAGTATCAATTCCTTAATAATATATATTTACATTCAAAATAAATGTAAATATATTAATATATGTAAAATTTATCGTTGAGTTTTAAGATTAAGAATAGAAGAACTACATAGTCTAAATAAATAAAAGGAAACAATTATTAAATTATACTAAAAATTAGTATTTTCAATTATTTGGCATAAAGTTCTAATATTTATAAATATTCTAATGTTGTATTTTTACCATTATTGGTCCAAACCCACTTAATATAAACATGACTTAGTACATTGTATAAAAGTGTCTTTAACATTGAAATCAATTAAATTAATATGAACTTCCATTTTTTTCTTATTTGACTCTTTAAGTTTATAAATAGAAGTCAAAGAAAGAATATGTGTATTTCTTACTAAGTAGAAAAGAGTAATAAATTTGTGTTTATCCATTTTCATCATTTCACATTCAACACACCTCCCCTCCCCCAATCTTCTATGTATATGTTCTTTATCAATGGTTGAAATGATACAATTTTCTTTTCTTTTCTTCTGCTTGTTTTGTTGATATTTTTTCTTGCCAAGTGACCCTTAAACTGGTAAGTGTTTTATCTTGTGATTTCTCTTTTTTATTTTAAGATTAAAGTTTTATTTGTTTCAATTAATATACGATTTTTGTGTGTGTCAAAAGTAATTTTTTTTGTATATTTATGTGTTCATCCCAAACATAGTAATTAGCATTAGAGAGGAATTTCTGTCTTTGATTCCAAGTTAGGTCTTCGGGTATAAAACCGGTGGCTTTGTGGTTAGCGAAATCTGCAAACCACAGCCTAACTTGTACTCTAAAAAGCTTTTCATCCAGAAATTCTTCACAAACCTCATTCTCACGGTGAGTTACCTCTACATTGACCAACATAGACAAATGATCTGCTACCAAGTTTTCCGATCCTTTCTTGTCACGGATTTCCAAATCAAACTCTTGTAACAAAAGGATCCACCGGATGAGCCTTTGCTACGAATCTGGATTGGTATGCAGATATTTAATTGCCGAGTGGTCAGTGTAGACAACCACTTTAGAACCAATCAGATAAGACCGAAATTTCTTAAGTGCGTAAACAATAGCGAGTAATTCTTTTTCAGTGGTGGCATAGTTAACTTGTGCCTCATTAAGAACTTTAATCATATAATGAATAACATGAAAAATTTTGGCCTTTCTTTCCCCAAGCACCGCGCCAATAGCATAATCGCTAGCATCGCACATTAATTCAAAATTCAAAGTCCAATTTGGGGCAACGATTATGGGTGCGGTGATGAGTTTCTCTTTCAAAATTTTAAAGGCATTTAAACAATCATCATCAAAGGAGAAGGACTTATCTTTGTTAAGTAGATTACTCAATGGCCTTGAAACTTTGGAGAAGTCTTTGATAAACCGCGGATAAAAACCAGCATGGCCAAGAAAACTTCGGATGCCTTTGACATTTGTTGGACGAGGCAACTTTTCAATCACTTCAATTTTTGCTTGATCAACCTCAAGACCTTTAGAGGAGACTTTGTGGCCAAGCACAATCCCCTCCGTTACCATAAAATTGCACTTTTCCCAGTTCAATACCAAATTTGTCTCAACACACCGTTCAAGAACGGCCTCCAAATATCTCAAACAAAGATCAAAAGACGCTCCGAAAACGGTGAAATCGTCCATGAATACCTCCACCGTTTTTTTCAATAAGATCGGAGAAAACTGCTTGAACACAACGTTGAAACGTTGTCGGTGCGTTGCATAAATCAAACGACATCTTTCGGTAAGCAAAAATCCCAAAAGGACAAGTGAATGCCGTCTTCTCATGGTCATCCAGGTCAACTGAAATTTGGTTATAACCGGAGTAACTATCCAAAAAGCAATAGAATTGTTGGCCCGACAATCTTTCTAACATTTGGTCCATAAACGAAAGTGGAAAATGGTTTTTTCTTGTAGCGGTGTTTAGCCTCCTATAATCTATACACATCCTCCAACCCGTCACTGTTTTTGTCGGAATCAACTAATTTTTTTCATTTCGGATCACAGTCATTCCTCCCTTCTTAGGCACAACTTGGACCGGACTTACCCAAGGACTATTAGAGATTGGGTAAATCATACCGGCATCCAAGAGCTTGCAACCTCTTTCCTCACTACTTCTTTCATCGGTGGATTCAAACGGCGTTGTGGTTGAGCCACCGGTTTGAAATCCTGTTCCATGAATATGCGATGCATACAATAAGAGGGATTTATTCCTTTTTGATCGGAAAGAGTCCATCCCATTGCTTCTTTATTTTTCTTCAAAACTTGAATTAACCGGTTTTCCTCATTGTTAGATAAAATGTTGCTAATGATAATCGGTTTGTTACAACCATCATCAAGGAAAACATATTTCAAATTTGAAGGAAACACCTTTAATTCAAGTTGAGATTTCGCATCACTCACCTCTTTTTTTAGTACTTCCTCTTCATATTCCCAAGGTTGCAACTCCTCTAAAGACTCAAGTTCCTTTAAACACTCTTCAAGTGCTCTCTCTTATTCATCGGAGAATACTTCAAAGGAATCATCAAGAGCTCTTTGCAAAAGGGACACTACATGAACTTGCTTTGTGACATCCATAATCGCTTCTTCTGTTCCGTCTATTCAAAAGAAGTCACCTTTGTCCTTCTTGTGTTTCATAGCTTCAAAAAGATTGAAACAAACCTCCTCATCTTGGACTCTAACCTTCATAAGACCGTCGTCCATATCAATTGCCATTCGAGCAGTTTTCATAAACGGTCTTCCAAGAATCAATGGAGCGTCTTCATCTTCCTCCATTTCAATTACCACGAAGTCAATAGGAAATAAGAATTTGTCCACTTTAACCAATACATCTTCCGCTACACCGTGAGGACAGGTAGTGGATTTATCGGCAAGTTGCAATGTCATTTGAGTGGATCTCAACTCCATATGTCCCAATCGTTTCATAATAGACAAAGGTATCAAATTGATGCTAGAGCCCAAATCAATCAACCTGTTGCCCACATAGATATTTCCTATTGTAACCGGCAAGGTGACTCGTCTCGGATCACATTCTTTCCTCGGTAGAGTACGTTGAATGATTGCGCTACAACTAGCATCCACCATGATAGTCTCTTGTTCCGTATACCTCTTCTTTTTTGTGAGAATATCCTTCATAAATTTTGCATATTTCGGCATTTGCTCCAAAGCCTCGAAAAATGGAATGTTTATTTGCAATTGTTTGAAAATATCCTTAAACCGAGCATAGTGCCTCGCACTATCTTTCTTTGAAGGAGCATGAGGATATGGTAAATGTTGGATCCGAATATTATTCAATGGTTCCTTCCCCTTCCTAGTTTTTCTCATTTTTTCTTCTCTCTTTCTTTTTTCATCCTCCTCACTTTTTTTCTTCTCATTTTCAACTAAATCTCCCTCACCATTTTTTTCTACTTCAACCTCATCACTATCTTTTTCTTTCTCAACTCCCTCCTCCTCATTATTTTCAACAACAACATCATCGATTTTTTTTTCCTAAAAAACTTCCTCAATTCGAACATCCACATCTTTCTCTTTTTTTTCTCCTTCTCCCAACACTTTCCCACTTCTAGTAACAATAGCTTTACAATTCTATTTTGCATTTGGTAGAGTGTTAGCGGAATAAGAAGGTCCAGTTTGTTGTTCGGCCACTTGCTTTGCAAGATGCCCAACATGGTTCTCTAGATTCTTGATTGATGCTTCATTTGACTTTTGGTTTGCCATGAACATTTGAATAAATTGGTTAAGAGTTTCTTCAAGTTTAGAACTCCCGCCTTGAGGTTGAAAAGGATTTTGTCTATTTTGTTGATATCCTTGATTCTGATAATTCGGTCTTGGTTGTTGATTTTGATATCCTTGGTGATACGGTTGTTGTTGCCTTTGGTAACCATGTTGTTGAGTTGGATTGTTCATGTAATTCACTTCTTCTTCTTTCGGAGGGAGAGGAGGACAATATCCTGTTGGGTGATCACTGTTACAAAGCTCACATACCAAGACTTGCACATTTTTTCTTGAGGAGTCATGAATCTCTTTGAGTTGTTGAGGAAGTTTGGACATTTGTTTTGTCAACAACTCAACTTATTGGGATAATAACTTGTTTTGAGCAAGTATAGCATCATTGGTTCCCAACTCCAAAACTCCCGGAGTCCTCTGAGAAGGGCCACGGTTATGGCTTCCCAGATGGTCATTTAAAGCCATCTTGTCAATTATGGCAATGGCTTCTTTGGCACTCTTGCTCATCAAAGATCCACCCGCAGTGGCATCCAACAACATTTTGTGCACTAATTGAAGACCATTCCGAAATATATGAATTTGAGAAACCTCATCAAAACCACGCCCTTTACATTTCCTCAACATAGATTTGAATCTCTCCCAAGCCTCGTTGAGAGATTCATTAGCACCATGCGTAAAAACTACAATTGCAGTCTTTGCCTCAATGAAATGATTATGTGGAAAAAATCGTTCCAAACTTTTTTCCTCAAGTACATTCCAATCCATCATGATTGTTGTAGATTGATCAAGATACCATTCCTTGGCCTGCCCAATGAGGGAATGCGGGAATAGTCTCTTGAACAGTGATTCCTCTTCAGCTTCGGGCGCACCAGTTGCTCCCACAATCTCATAGAACTTTGTCAGATGTGTATAAGGATCCTCATGATTCATACCAGTAAAAGGACTCTGATATTGAAACGATAGAATACCAGTCTTCATTTCTGAATGCCGACCATTATGAGTATTGCGTGAATATTGCGCAGTGTGTCTCGGACTGTTTGTACAAGGTCTGGTAGCAGGTGGTGATGGTGGTGGTGGATCCATAGTTGGAGGTAACTGTGGAATTTGCGTCGAAGTCGAACTCTCCTTTCGCTCTCGCCTTTCTTTGCCAAGTTGCCTCCTTCGCCTTGTTCTGCTATTGATTTTACGAGCGGTTCTTTAAATCTTGGGATCGAACAGAAGTTGGTCCGCAAGTAACTTCCCTCGCATAAAACGAAGTCTGCACACTAAACTAAACAAATCAACAAGCTCAAGTAAAAGTTAACAAGCTTAAAACAAAATAACTATTGCAATGCTCGCAATACAACAACAATCCCCGACAACGGCGCCAATTTGTTGAAACAGTACTAGGGGGTGTTTTATCGTATCCACAGAGATTGTGTATATTGCCGCCATTCAATGGTTAAAAGGTTTCAAACTTTAATCGTAACAAAAGTTTTGGTAATTGTCATTCGTCTCGTTTGCATTCGAATTTTAGAAATCAACGGTTAAAAGATTTGTTTTAGGGTTTTGATAAAACATGTCAAGATTAGGTTTCGGTAATCAGTTTCATACGTATTTTTTTCGATTACCAGTGTAAACTTGTTAACAAAAATTATAACCACATATCCTCTCAACAAGTTTCTCTCGAACACTTATTGTGGGATTTACCATTTTGATCCTTTGTTGATCTCTCACACAAACTATCAAAATGATAACATTCAAGAACAATATTTATGAACATCAACATTCAAAACTATCTCTAGCCTCATGAATATTGATGGAATGAAACTGAGATCAAGTTTTATAACATTTCTCTCGAACATGAATTAAAACAAAATAGACAATGTAAACAAAGATTTTCTTCTATAAATATCATCAACAGGGTTCACAAGCTTACAATCAAGAAGAATACATACAAAATAATGGATCACCTACCACTAATCTTGACACAAAAGAGCTTTAGCTAGCCATAGACATGGTAGCTTGCTTGACAAGTAAGTTGCAAACCTTTTGGAGCATCAATCTTCAAAGATTCAAGGATTGAAGCATAAAAGATTTGAAACTAAGAAAATGAGTAACAATGGAGTTTTTTCTCTTCAAACAAGATTCTAGGTTACAAAAGTGTGAGATGAAAAGTGATGATGATCAAAATATCTACAAAATGAGACTATAAACAAGTTCAGCCCAGACAAGAGCGTCGGGCGGTGCTTTTCACGGCCAGGCGGTGGCCAAAATTGAGGCCACGAGACAGCTTCAGTGTCACACGGACCTCTCAAAATATCTGAGAGCGTCGGGCGATGGGATCAGAGCACCGGGCGATGCTTTCACGGTCGGGCGGTCTTCAAGAGGCGCAGCCAGGAACAATTCTAGAAGTTTGAATGAGCTTGGGGAAGCAGCTTCCCTGCAGCGCCGGGCGATGAGACTGTTGCGGTGAAAATTGGATAACAAATTATTAACCAATTTGCATCATATTTCTTTTACAACCGACTTTGATTTATCCAAAGGAAAGGTTCAAGATCGTTAGAAAAACCTAAAGGGGAAAGATCTAAGGTTCGGGGGTTGGTTATGCCTAGGGAAGGTATTAGCACCCTAAACGTCCGTAGTACTCTACGGGAACCTCTTGTTAAAGTTATGTTATGTTTGTTAAAGGGTTCTATGCTAAAGGTTAGTTAGCAGGGGAAGTGATAAATTCATTATGATGAATATCACTAAGAGTTGAGGAACTCTCTCCTAATGCTAGTTGTAATTTTTATGGCTCTGATGAGGCCAAGAAATGAAGTTATCTCCTAAGAGGTTACTTAGGTTAAGGTGGGGTCATGATTTATGAGTCAACATGTTTAACCTTCCTTTGGAATAGGGGAAAGATAACAGTTATAAGTTACTAAGATAAAGAGATTAGTGCAAATACAATAATACATGAATAAGATGAGATAAAAATCATGATATCAATGCAAAGTGAGAATTAAACATGTTACACAATGATTAAATATGAGATGAAATAAAATAGGAAAAAAGTCTCGTCTTAATCATGATTTAATCGAGAAATCGATAATCAATGATTCTTGACTTTCATCGACTAAAAGAAAGTGGTCTCATGTTGATCAAAGTTTTGTCAACTCAATGGAATCAACCAAACCATGAGGTTTGTTATGTCATCGACCAAAATAAAAGTCGGTCTCGTCTAAATCAAGATTTAATCGAGAAATCGATAATCTTAATATTTGACTTTCATTGACCAAAAAACGGTAGCCTCCCATTTATCAAGACTTTATTGATTTAGAATAAATCTACAAGTCACGATTCTGTATGTCATTGGCCTAAACAAAGAAATGTCATAAACATAAGGTTGATCTCGTCTTAATCAAGATTTAAATCGAAGGATCGATAATCTTGATATTTGATTTTCATCGATCAAAATAGAATCAGAATAAAAATGACAACAGTCTCATCTAAATCAAGATTTAATCGACACATCATCTTGAATTTCTGACTTTCATCGACCAAAATAGAATAGAAACCAAATTGGTCTCGCACTACAACAAAAGTAAGTTATAACATCGCACCTTAGACAGCGCTTTAATACAAAAGCGCTGTTATAAGTTAAAAACAAGGAAACTATTCATTTAAAAAAATACAAGCGCAAAAAACTATAAGACCTTAGACAGCGCTTTGGTCAAAAGCGCTTTATAAGGTCTTATAAATTTTAAAAAAAAATTTAATGGAAAATATTAGACAGCGCTTTAGTTAAAAGCGCTTTCTAAGGTCTTATAAATTAAAAAAAAAATATAAGACCTTAGACAGCGCTTAGGTCAAAAGCGCTTTCTAAAGTTTTATTAATTTAAAAAAAAAATTAAAGGAGAATATTAGACAGCGCTTTCCTTAAAAGTGCTTTCTAAGGTCTTAAAAATTAAAAATAAAATAAAATCAAAAGCGTTGTCTAAGGCCAACCTTAGAACCCTTTCTCTTGAATCTGCTTCACTTTCTCTTCACATCTTCTACCTACGTTCTCTACTAATATGAAAAATTAACAATCAGTATCACAAAATATTAATAGTATTTTATTTAAGAGTAGATCGGCATCGCCGTTTTCTCTCTACTCTGAAACCCTAGTCAGATCAGATCTCAACTCCATGACCATGGCGGCACGAAAACCTCGCAACCGTGAAATGCTTTTCGACTCCGTCATCGCTCTCGTCTTCATCCTCGTCGCCTGCGTCGACTTCTGTGACGGCGCTACTGTTGTTGATGTTTACCGCCTAATCCAATACGACATGTCCGGTATTCCTTTCGGGTCTCGACTCGCTAGCCTCAATCACCACGCCGCTTCTCTCCACTTCTCTCCTCACGCCGATCTCTCTCGCACTGTTCTTCTTATACCTCTTCGTGAACTCAACATGTCCTTCGTTCAAGGTTCTTATTACTCTAGTCGTTTTTTAATTTTGTAATTGATTTTTTGGTTTCTTTTACTGGGACTTAACGGTTTTGAATTACTGAATTACGCAAGTTACGGACAGTGTTTGCGAAACGGCTACAAAGTTATTGCGGTGTTTCCATGTTCAATGCTATTTTTTTTGAAGTTGTTGATTTTGGTTTTCATTTTCTCTCGTTTGATTATGGAAATATAAATTTGGATAATAATTCTTAGTTTGGGACAAAAAAACAAAGTATAAGAAATACACGATGGAATGTTATGGTTCATTTAATGTTATAGATAAAGTATCTTGTCAAACTTTGAAAATAGTCATTACTACTTTATATTGATCATTATTTGAAGGATGAGATTTCTTTCATCCTTATTAAGTTATCAAGATTATTACAATTTTGTTTGACTGATACGACAGAGTACATTGTTGCTGGCAAGCCTCTGGGAGGTTTAATATTTTTGCTGCCCCAGATGTTCAATTTTGAAAACAAAGGTGGTGTGGGAAGTAATGGTGATGATGAGAGCAAAGAACTGCTGAAGAATATGCTGGCTGAGCTTGAACAAATACTTATACACACCAGCTTACCTGTGAGTAAATTTCAGAAAGCTGCTTCTTATCCTTATTGTTATAAACTTGTAATTACTTTTCTTTTGGAATTTCAAATTAAATGAATTATTTGCTGGAATCCAGGTAGCAAAAGCTTAGTTCATTAACTTTGAATTCCTTTATATTAACTTTGAGTTACTTTTATTTTTCATTCTAAGTCATTAAGTCGTGTTATACTCTTTAAAGTCATTTATGCACTTTTTTGACTGACTATTCCCGTGTTCTCCAAAAACTTTACTGATTTTATTAGCAAACATATTGGTCTTTTTCATTGATTTGTTTAAGTAATACTGGCTTTGTAATTTTCCCACCGTTTTGTTGATAGCTGAATACTTTGGCTAGCTTCTTTATGCAGTAGTGATCTATCAACCTTGTTTGTTCGCTTGCTCTAGACGATTTGCTTGCTTATTTTTTATATAAATTGTGGCAGTTTGGCAGATAATTAATGAACCTAATTTTGATATGTTTCACCATGGATATACTTCTCAAGTCAGCTTTATGTGTTTGCATATGTTATGCTTCTCAAGTCAGCTTTATGTGTTCGCATATGTTTTAGGCTCTTGACTCATCAGTTAATTTTACGTAGCTTATAGTGTGGAGTGGACTATCACTCATTCTCGAACTTTTTCTCATAACAAATGCACCTAATAAGGTTCTGAAATTTGTTTCTCAATTTTTTGAAGACCAATATCAGTGTGCTGTTTGTTTTAATGATGATGTTATTAGTGTGATGTATATGAGAAAGGAAAGAGGCACTTCTATACTATGGAATTTAAATATGTGTAACTTTGTTTATGTATTCTTTTAATTGAATTACAATCTTTGTGTTTTCAGGACCTATAATGTAGATTTGAAGCAATGCTTTGGTTGGATGCAAAAGTACTAGTATAAGTAATATGTGCATTTGTAGAAAAAATGTAATGATTTGTAATTATAAATAGGTGTATATATAATTTTGGTTTGTAATTTTAAATATATATATTGGTTTGAATTGCCAATTGTTTTGGATATATAATTTTGGTGTAAATTGGTACATTTAAATAGGATAAATTGGATAAATTGGTGTAAGGCTTAGAAAGCGCTTTTCCCAAAAGCGCTGTCTAAGGTATACCTTATAATGTCAAAAAACGATGTCTAAAGGTACCATAGACAGCGCTTTTCATTAAATATACCCCCCTTTAGACAGCGCTTTTGGTATTACCCAAAGCGCTGTCTAAATCTATAGCAGCGGAGGTTTAGACAACGCTTAAAAGCGCTGTCTAAGGGCAAAAAAAGCGTTGTCTAAGGTCTTATCTGTTGTAGTGTCGTTTAAATCCAGATTTAATCGATAAATCGATAATCTTAGATTTCTAACTTTCATCGACCAAAATAAAATAAAATAAATGGCCTCACGTTAATCAAAACTTATTGATTTAGAATAGCCAAACAAGTTGAGATTTTTGTCATTGGCCTAAATAAAGATTATGAAATAAACAAAAAAAATAACTAAAAAACTCATTTTTAGTTAGAACAAAAATATTAGTAACATAAAAAAAGAAAAACTTAAAAAGACAATAGAACAAAAAAAGAAAGGTGGCGTTGGACCAAAACAAGGGTTTGATTTAAAAAAATGGGATCACTTGGGCTATGAACCCATCACCCATACCACACAAAAAGCTCGGTTGGCATAAAAAACAAATGGGGGTGAAAGTTAAAATTGGGTGGTGCGGATACAAAAACAGACGTGGGCCTTAGCCCAAAATCACTCACCAACAATCATCATGCGTTTAGAAAAAAGGAAAAAAAAGGGATGATTCCAAGTAAGATGTGTCGTTATCTGAACCCCAGACCCAGCTTTGCAAACTTGAAAGAAAACCTAACAAACCCCCACGCACGGCCGAAGAAAAAATGGGATCGTTCTCACCATAAGACAACGCTACAATAGAAGAAGAAATAAGATGATTGGAAATGCAACAGATCGAGTTTCAATGCTCTTCGCACAGGATCTATGCGCCGATCATCCTCACTCCAAAGGTTTGTGCGTCGATCATCCCCGCTCCAAAGGTTTGTGTATTTGTCTCGATTTCGTCTAATCCGGTCCGATTCTTATTTCATTCATCCTCGTTCATCCTATTCAAGTCTCTTCTGGGTTTGCTTACGGATGGTTGGTTTCGTTTTAGGAAGGGTCGTTTGGAGGTTTGAAGGAGGATGAGCTCGAAGGTTTTGTTCTGCCGTGATGTTGGTGGTTTTTGAAGCGAGTTGGTGAGGTCGATTGGGTTTGTATGAAACTCGATTTGGGTTCCGAATGGTTTGAGCATTGGAGATTTGAAGAGGTGGTTTTGAGTTGCTAGTTTTGCTGTTGAATATTTGTGAAGGGTTTTGGGGATTGTGGTTTTGAGTAAGTTTGGTGTTGGCGTGTTGGGATGGTTGGTGAGACGAGGGTGAGTTTTTTTTCTGGCGACGATGAAGATTGAGGCTTGATGTATGGTGTTGATGGAGGTTGAGGAGGTGAAAAGTTTAAAGGGTGGCGATGGAGGTTGAGGAGGTTGATGTTCGTTTGAGGTGAGAGATAATGTTGTGCGTTGAATCAGAGCAGAATGATGCAAGAAGTTTGTCATTGATGAAGCCGAGGAAAGACACAGGGGAATGACTCAAAAAAACGGTGGAGTTTTCCCAGTTTTTCAAGGTTCGGTCCCCCCTCTTTTACGGTTCGTTTCGCTCCTCTTAAAAGAACCTCTTCTTCGATTTTAAATTTTGAATTTGTGATTGTTGTTGACTTGTCCCTTTCACTGTGGCTTTGTGCAGGTTATGGTAGACTGGTTCTTAAAAACGCAGGTTTACGTTGAGGTTCAGAAGCTTTGGACGTACGTTTTTTGAACCAAGTGGCAACAACAACAACTTGCATTTTTAAATTGGTTTATATAATGGGCTTGGTACCAAAAAAAGATGTGAAGTGGGCTTGGCACTAAGCAATACGTGAAAGCAAAAGCAACTTGTGGCTTGTAGATAGAAATAAATGGGCTCATGGTTGCAATCTGAATTGAAAAAGGGAGATGAACATGACTTTGGTTTTTCTATTTGAATGAAAATTTTGTTTGGGATTTTTTTAAAAAAAAGATAGAAAGGAGAATGTTAAAAAAAAAGGATAATGATGAATATATGAATAAAATGTAAGGGTTAAATATGTTTTTAGTCCCTATAAAATTTGAAATTTCATTTTTAGTCCCTCCCTACCTTTTGGCAACGGTTTTTACAAAAAAACCGTTGCCAAAACCAGCTAAAACCGTTGCCAAAACCCAGGAGGGACTAAAAATGAAATTTCAAACTTTATAGGGACTAAAAACATATTTAACCCAAAATGTAATTTGAATAATAATTATGGAATTTTGCGTTACTAATAAGATTAATAAAAAATAATAATAAACTAATTAATATTCTAAACTAAAATTAGTTAGAAAAATAAACTAAGTGAATAATTAATCTAACTATTTAAACTAATTATTAAAATTAAATTAAATTGAGATTAATTTATATTAATAAAAATAGGACAACTAAAATATAAATAAAAAAAGAGCCAAATTGAAGTTAAATAAAAGCAAATAAAACACCAAAATAATACTAAATTAAAATATAGAGAAAAATAAATAAAACATCAACTAGCAGAAAAAAAGTGAGGGTAAAATTTGGGGTACAACAGTTGCCCCTATTTAAATATCTTCACCTGATGACATGAGAGATGAAGATCCTCATGTATTCAACAGTGAAAGATATTTAAATACAGATAACCGAAAATTTTACCCTCAGGCGCACACACATGCAATGCAACAGACATGATGCCAAAGAAGATGCAAAGATGCAAACACAACAAGACACCAAAGGACAGACAGGAAGCAAACACCAGGGCTTCACTGGGGAAGGACGAAAGCTAGCATCCATGAGAAAACTCACTGGGGATACGGCTAACCAACGAAAGAGACTCACCGGGGAGACTCCAAAGAAACACTGGGGAAAAGATCGCAGATAATCTCCACTGGGGAAGTATCCGGGGAGATAGACTACTGGGAGCAAAACAAACCCACACTCTTCCTGGGCGCGAAACCAGAAAGAAAAACCTGATCACTGGGGATCAGCCTAAAAGCGACGGACAAACAAGCAAAGACTTCCTAGGGATCTTAAATTGAAGGGTTCAAAATGGGATCTTTAAGAAAAGCCAGGAAGACAGAGACAAACCATGCGCACTAGATAGGAGTCTTAAGGGTTGAAGAAATTTGTTCCAAGAAGCTTAGTTTAAAGCAAGTTTTCAAAAGTCCAAGGTAAGGGTTCAATGTCCGACATGATTCGAACAAGAACGGGTTTTAAAACGAGAAGACAGTGCTTGACACGATTCAAGCAAAGTCCAAGTTCAAGTTTGGCACGATTCAAACAAGAACAAGTTTTAAAACACGAGACGATGCTTGATACGATTCAAACAAAGTCCAAGTTCAAGTCTGACACGATTCAAACGAGAACAGGTTTTAAAACACGAGACGATGCTTGACACGATTCAAACAAAGTCCAAGTTCAAGTTTGACATGATTCAAACGAGAACAGGTGTTAAAACACAAGACAATGCTTGACACGATTCAAACAAAGTCCAAGTTCAAGTCTGACACGATTCAGACAAGAACAAGTTTTAAAACACGAGACGATGCTTGACACGATTCAAACAAAGACTCTGTTCAGGTTTGACACGATTCAAACAAGAACAAGTTTTACAAAATCTTTAAAATTAAACTTCTTGGGGAACAGCAAAAGGGTTAAAGATTCAAATCTGGCGCGCAAAGGTTAAGACCGAACAAGCACGACACAAAGCAAACCGGGAATGTCTTTACTTCACTGGGGAAATAAAGACAGGCACGAACAAAAGACCACAAGCAAAACAAAGCGCAAAGATGCGAAGGTGCTAGGGCATGATGCATATGCTTAGCTATATGCTAGAAACGACGCGAACGTCGTAAAAGAGGAAAGAAGAAAGGATAACTCAAGCCAACACCCTGAAACCCAAACATCAAGGATAACCGGGGCAATCTTCTTTCACTGGAGATGGCAGACCCATGCCCAAAAATACAGTATTGCTGATTCTTCCTGTACCAACTTGATTCCATAAAACATCTTGATACTAGAGCAAAACTTAGTTTATCTTTGTGTATTCTTAGAACTTCCGCTTCAAAGAATCAGATGAAAATGACGAAGTTATTGTATTCAAAGACCAATAACAATTCTAGTGACTAAGAATTTTCTCGTCTAACAGCTGACTTCTCTGGGGACTCCTGCATAGAGAGCTGGGGTTTAAATGGGAACATGGTTAATGAGTCAAGAATAGACTCTGGTACTCAAATAAGAGTTGGTTGAGATAACACATAATCTGCTTCATGAAGAAAAACCGGTAGGAGCTAGAAAGGTAACCTCATTGGAGATAGAACCAAGAAATGGGCTCCAATAAAGGTATTTAGAATGATTGATCATCAAGGCCAAACGCAACTAGATGACATTCTAGAAAGGATCCAAAATAAAGGTTGAACCGAAAAACGGTCTTCACTGGGAAAGGATATCCAAAGCGATGGAACAACAGGTTCAAGCATGACCGGTTGACACTTTGGAAAAAGAATAACCTTATTGGAGATTGAACCAAGAAATGGGCCCCAATAAAGTATCTAGGATGATTGATCATCAAGTCAAAACATGACTAAATGACATCCTAGAAAACACCTCTAAAGTGATGGAACAACAGGTTCAAGTATGACCGGTTGGCGCTTTAGAAGTAACCTTGTTGGAGATAGAACCAAGAAATGGGCTCCAACAAAGTATCTAGAATGATTGATCATCAAGGATAAACGCAACTAGATGACATTCTAGAAAAGATCTGCAATGAAGGTTGAACCGAAAAACGGTCTTCACTGGGAAAAGACATCCAAAGTGATGGAACAACAGGTTCAAGCATGACCGGTTGGCACTTTGGAAAAAGAAACCTTATTGGAGATAGAACCAAGAAATGGGCCCCAATAAAGGTATAGAATCTGACAGGTTAGTACCGGAGTTGCATAACTGAAGATAAGGCTTCCTAGGGAATACCCAATTACGGTTGCGAAGAGGTTGAATAGTACCGGAGATAGATAAGCTGCTTATAAGAGACTGCTAAGCTTCCTCAAGAGATTGCTGCTTCAAAGATATGTTGATATCACAATACTGTTGGAGAAATAATTCTGTCTTCAATGAGGATCTTGTAAAAGATGCTTCTGCGAGACACAGTGCAAAATAAATGCACGTTCACAAATAGGTTAAAAACCATACCTGCCAGGGACCAAAGTTCAATCTAGGAACAAGCTAGAAAGAAATGGTCAAACAAGACTCCAATTGAGGAATGAACTCAAATGGGGATTTATCTAATCTACATATGGAAAAGATAGCTGAACCAACCATCATCCACGAGGATAAAATTCCGTGGGGATTTTAGAAAAGAATGGGCACTTTATGCCTAGGGCTGACTTTCTATTAGAGAGAATAGACAAACCCAGTCACTTGGGGAGACAACACCAAAGTGAACCCAAAACAGGAAAACACCAAAAAAGGAAGCAGAAATGCTAAGATGCTATGCATATGAGTGCTTATGCCATGCTTATGCTTATGCTGACAAAACAGACAAGCGAAACTGGAGACGAAGAAAACGTCTTGACAAAAAATACCCAGCCAAACTCAACAGATGGACCGATACTGGGGATAAAGAAGAATCAACAACTTTACTGGTAAAAAGAGTATTCCATCTGAGGTATAACGTCATGAGGATTGCCATCATGAGCTTGATTTCTTTGTTGGAAAAGAATCTGAGGAGAATTTGTCAAGATTAGCTGATGTAACAACTTATTGGGGAGCTAGCAAAGGATACTAGCATAATGCTCATCTTCAAATCTTATTTGCCCCAGGCTAGATGGTCTATACGATATCAAGAGGATTTTATAGAAGAATTGGCGTGCAAGGTGTTTCAATATCTTCAAACTCTTGGAGAGATCTCGGCGTAACTGCCCCAGCTTAACTGTATTCACACAATAGAGTTCTTGAACTTGCTTCAGACTGGTTGTTTAACGATTTGGGGAACAAACTTTGCCCCTATCAGCTTGGTTGATCTGTAATGGGGATGTCCTTCACTGACTGTTTTTAGAGATTTGCCGACTCTCGACCTGATTGCCCCTGATTAACTGGTTCGTGAGGATAAGTCACCAAAAGGATTTCACAGAAGAATTGACGCACTAAATGCTTCAATGTCTTCAAACTTTTGAAAAGAAATGAACTTAGACATGATTGCCCCGGTTCAACTGTATTCATAAGACACAAATGGTAGAAGAAACGACTGGGGGAACAAAACTTGCCCCTGCTAATAGGTCACTGGAGTCCATACTTGTCATAGATGACCTCAGGGAGACCTGTTCCAGTATTTTGAACTTTGACGAGTTCTGCTCCTGATTCGGTGGATTAGCAAATCCTTCCACTGGGTTGCCCCTGACTGAGCTTCCTTTATGAAGTCGAATCCCCTAGCTGGCTGTATTTGTTGGGATTCCTTTGATATTTAATTGTTTTTATAAACAAGTATCGTTCATCAAAAAATGGCAAAATTTAATGCAAAGTTTAATGCAAAGTTTGAAAACAAAGCTTTGATAAAAAAACGTATAGTGAAATGATTAAATAGTCAAAAACAATGGTGGGTCTAGTCATTAAGGAAGTGACTAACACACGCGAGTAACAAAGATTATTAGGAGTCAGGTTACTCAACCTTGTTGTGGCATGCTTTTCAAAACAACCTTACCTCAATTAGGTCTTTTAGGGGTCGTAATGTGGTCTGGTTCATGGTTTATGAATCAAAAGATAAAAGCTCAAATCCTACGCTCAGTTAACTCAAGATATACGTTCAAACCTCCAATAATAGGAAGTCACTTTATTTGAAAGCTGACTGGCGCCTTATGTGAAGCGCTCGTGTTTGAATGCATAACCGAGTTAAACTGAGAACTACCCTGCCCCAAGGTTGAGATTTTAAGGGTTTTTTTGTATAAAGAAAGAAAATTCCTACTTCTAGGCTCGAATAGTACGAGGGATAATTTTCCTTGTTTGGGAATTGAAACAATGCCTTACATCCTCGGCGAGGTTAATTTGAAAGTATACCATAGTAATTATGAACATGAGGTTTTCATCATCCTCCCTAATCTTTGCTTAAACAAACAGTTGAATAAAGGGAGTGAAGCAAGGTAAATATATTTTTTTTAAAATAACAGTAAATGAGTGAAACGAATGGATTTAATCTAAAAGATGCACAAACATTTCATTAATCTTGCCAGTTTGAAAAAAAACAACAGCTTATAAGCAAATACAAATTCAAAATGCAAAGAAAATTCAGTAAAATTGCTGAAACAGCCAAAAGATTGCCAGCTTTAGGGAATCAAATACAGCAAATCAAAGAGGAGTTCGATCATAAACCCCTAATCCATCTTTGTCTTGATACATCCTCCGCAACATTACTTATCTCATGAGCGGGTAAGGATTGTTCTTGATATTAGGCTGGGAGCCATCGAAAGACAGAATGTTTCTCTCCACTAAGTCCTTCACAATATGCTTCAACGCAAAACAACCTTCTATGTTGTGGCCTGGTGCGCCTTCATGGAATGTACAATGAGCATTAGGATTGTAAGAAGGTGGAAGCGAATCAGGAGGTGGGCCTGATAACCTTGTAGTTATTAATCCTTGTTGCATCAAAACAGGATACAATGTTGTATACGTCATAGGAATGGGAGGAATCGGAGGCCTTCCACCCTTTCTTTTGCCTGGAATATTCTGACGAGAAACTTGAGTCTGTTGGCGATGGGCAGGAGCGTTGGGCGCTCGTTGATACACTGGTGGTTGAGGAACCGGCTGATAAACAGAAGCTTGACTGTTGAATGTTGGCGCGATGGCGGCCACATAAGGTTGCTGAATAGAATAACATTGTTGTTGTTGTTGATGTTTCCAGTACTGATTCTTCCTCTTTTTGTTTGTCATCACCACATTAGTATCCCCTTCCCTTTTGGAGGATATCTTGGCATCGTCGCTCGAACTATCAGTTCTCTTGGTCATTTTCCCACTCTTCAGACCAAGCTCTACTTTAACCCCCTCAGCTACAATATCAGAAAAACTTGCAGACACGCTACTGATCATCCTTTCGTAGAATTCCGGTCTCACCGTGTCGACAAACCAATCAGTTAACTCCTTTTTAGATAAAGGTGGCTTTACCTGTGAAGCCAGCTCTCTCCATCTTTGTGCATACTCTTTAAAAGACTCGGTATCGCGCTGTGACATACTCAGTAGTTGTCTGCGATCCGGCGCGAGGTCCATGTTATACTGGTAATGCTTTACAAAAGCATCAGATACATCTTGAAAACATTGGATCTTAGATTGGTCCAAAGTCAAATACCACTTTGCAGCAGCTCTTTTCAAACTATCTTGGAAGCAATGGATCATCAACTTATCATTATCCATAAATGCAGCCATTCGTCTGTAATACATGACCAAATGTGACTTAGGACAGGTCGCACCTGAGTAGAGGTCGAAATTGGGCAGTTTGAACTTGGGTGGAATCACCAAGCCTAAGTCTAAGCACATGTCTTTAACATTAGTATTAGATACATTGCTCCTCTCCATTGCTTCCAATTTCCTCCGCATTGTTTCTACACTTTCGGACATATTGACATAATCATGAACCGAATGTGGATTCTGAAAAGCTGGGTGCCTCTGTGCTTGCACTGTTGCTGGAGTGAAGGTAGGAATAGCTTGAAAAGCCTCATTAACCAAGGGAACAGCTTGTTGAGTAGAAGTGACGGCCGGAGCACGCATAAAGTTAAAAGGCATGCCTAAAGTGGGGTTCACAATAGTAACGGGAGGTTATTCAGTTGTAGCAACGACTTTTGAAACTACAGTGACCTGCGTATCCACCTTTGCTCGTATAACATTCAAGACTTCCATGATCTACCTCATTCCTCCTCGGAGCTCACTCAATTCACTGTTGACTCTGTCCATCTCGCAATATTGTTCAGACATCCTTTGTCGAGTTTGGGCTCGGGTGACGATTCAAAGATGATTCTGAAGGGAAAACGACGACATGAGACGAAGACGGATAGGAAATGCATATGCTGTGACATGATGCAAATGAGATGCTAATGCAAGCCAAATGGTTTCAAGGGACTCAAAGGCAAGTTGCAAACCCTTTTTTTTTGGAAAGTTGAAGAGTTTTTTGTTTTTTTTTTAAAAATCCCTGATTTGTTGATCTTTCGAAAAGGAAACAAACATTTGAGTTTCTCGAAACCAACGGGCTAGGAATGCTTGAATGTAGAGATGCATAAAACACACGAGCACAGACATATGGCAAACACACAACAAGACAAACAAAACCTAGGTTTAGGTCTCATGAATGGAGCCATGGTCTACCCTCCCAAAAGGCGTGTACTATGGTTTTCACCTACAAGACAAGGTTCTAAAAAGTTCCCAGAGTCGACAACCCATCTTTCGGATTTTATCGACTTTCCAATTACTTGGTGATCGATAAAATTCTCAAGAGAATCTCGTCTGAGTGTAGTATCGCGTAGCAACCATTTGGGATTGCTCCCTCACAGTCATCGCACTACATCCTAAATAGGCCAAGTGGGGTAAAAGGGTAACTAAAGGTCATCAGTATCTCTGGCTCCTAGGTCAAAAGTAGTAATGCATTCAGGATTGCTCGTTCAACATTTACCACTTCAGAGAGGGCCTCAACTGAGTGTGGACTTCAAGTTCCCTCCTTTGGGATTTCTCCCTCAAAGTTTCCTTGACTACGTCCACGATTCCTAAGCATATGTGTCCTCTCAAGTCCGAGTTAGGACTTATCTCACTCATTGATATCATGTCAACCCAAACCAAATAGGATAATATCAAACATAGAACAGATATACAAGCATACAAGCAGATATGACATACAGGCAATCATACACGTAGATAAGCAAACATGAATAACATAAAACAAGGTAGGCTTAACCCTCTTAGGAAAGGACCAGCAATAGGTCCATCCTTCCCCAGTGAAGTCGCCATTTCTGTTGCGGTGAAAATTGGATAACAAATTATTAATCAATTTGCATCATATTTCTTTTATAACCGACTTTGATTTATCCAAAGGAAAGGTTCAAGATTGTTAGAAAAACATAAAGGGGAAAGATCTAAGGTTCGGGGGTTGGTTATGCCTAGGGAAGGTATTAGCACCCTAAACGTCCGTAGTACTCTACGAGAACCTCTTGTTAAAGTTATGTTATGTTTGCTAAAGGGTTCTATGCTAAAGGTTAGTTAGCAGGGGAAGTGATAAATTCATTATGATGAATATCACTAAGAGTTGAGGGACTCTCTCCTAATGCTAGTTGTAATTTCTATGGCTCTGATGAGGCCAAGAAATGAAGTTATCTCCTAAGAGGTTACTTAGGTTAAGGTGGGGTCATGACTTATGAGTAAACATGTTTAACCTTCCTTTGGAATAGGGGAAAGATAACAGTTATAAGTTACTAAGATAAAGAGATTAGTGCAAATACAATAATACATGAATAAGATGAGATAAAAATCATGATATCAATGCAAAGTGAGAATTAAACATGTTAGACAATGATTAAATATGAGATGAAAAAAAATAGGAAAAAAGTCTCGTCTTAATCATGATTTAATCGAGAAATCGATAATCAATGATTCTTGACTTTCATCGACTAAAAGAAAGTGGTCTCATGTTGATCAAAGTTTTGTCAACTCAATGGAATCAACCAAACCATGAGGCTTGTTATGTCATCGACCAAAATAAAAGTCGGTCTCGTCTAAATCAAGATTTAATCGAGAAACCGATAATCTTAATATTTGACTTTCATTGACCAAAAAGCGGTAGCCTCCCATTTATCAAGACTTTATTGATTTAGAATAAATCTACAAGTCACGATTCTGTATGTCATTGGCCTAAACAAAGAAATGACATAACCATAAGGTTGATCTCGTCTTAATCAAGATTTAAATTGAAGGATCGATAATCTTGATATTTGATTTTCATCGATCAAAATAGAATCAGAATAAAAATGACAACAGTCTCGTCTAAATCAAGATTTAATCGACACATCGATAATCTTGAATTTCTGACTTTCATCGACCAAAATAGAATAGAAACTAAATTGGTCTCGTTTAAATCCAGATTTAATCGATAAATCGATAATCTTAGATTTCTAACTTTCATCGACCAAAATAAAATAAAAAAAATGGCCTCACGTTAATCAAAACTTATTGATTTAGAATAGCCAAACAAGTTGAGATTTTTGTCATTGGCCTAAATAAAGATTATGAAATAAACATAAAAAATAACTAAAAAACTCATTTTTAGTTAGAACAAAAATATTAGTAAAATAAAAAAAGAAAAATTTAAAAAGACAATAGAACAAAAAAAGAAAGGGGGCGCTGGACCAAAACAAGGGTGTGATTTAAAAAAAAGGGATCACTTGGGCTATGAACCCATCACCCATACCACACAAAACGCTCGGTTGGCATAAAAAACAAATGGGGGTGAAAGTTAAAATTGGGTGGTGCGGATACAAAAACAGACGTGGGCCTTAGCCCAAAATCACTCACCAACAATCATCATGCGTTTAGAAAAAAGGAAAAAAATGGATGATTCCAAGTAAGATGGGTCGTTATTTGAACCCCAGACCCAGCTTTGCAAACTTGAAAGAAAACCTAACAAACCCCCACGCACGGTCGAAGAAAAAATGGGATCGTTCTCACTATAAGACAACGCTACAATAGAAGAAGAAATAAGATGATTGGAAATGCAACAGATCGAGTTTCAACGCTCTTTGCACAGGATCTATGCGCCGATCATCCTCACTCCAAAGGTTTGTGCGTCGATCATCCTCGCTCCAAAGGTTTGTGCGTTTGTCTCGATTTCGTCCAATCCGGTCCGATTCTTATTTCATTCATCCTCGTTCATCCTATTCAAGTCTCTTCTGGGTTTGCTTACGGATGGTTGGTTTCGTTTTAGGAAGGGTCGTTTGGAGGTTTGAAGGAGGGTGAGTTCGAAGGTTTTGTTCTGCCGTGATGTTGGTGGTTTTTGAAGCGAGTTGGTGAGGTCGATTGGGTTTGTTTGAAACTCGATTTGGGTTCCGAATGGTTTGAGCATTGGAGATTTGAAGAGGTGGTTTTGAGTTGCTAGTTTTGCTGTTGAATATTTGTGAAGGGTTTTGGGGATTGTGGTTTTGAGTAAGTTTGGTGTTGGCGTGTTGGGATGGTTGGTGAGACGAGGGTGAGTTTTTTTTCTGGCGACGATGAAGATTGAGGCTTGATGTATGGTGTTGATGGAGGTTGAGGAGGTGAAAAGTTTAAAGGGTGGCGATGGAGGTCGATGTTCGTTGGAGGTGAGAGATAATGTTGTGCGTTGAATCAGAGCGGAATGATGCAAGAAGTTTGTCGTTGATGAAGCCGAGGAAAGACACAGGGGAAGGACTAAAACAAACGGTGGAGTTTTCCCAGTTTTTCAAGGTTCGGTCCCCCCCTCTTTTACGGTTCATTTCGCTCCTCTTAAAAGAACCTCTTCTTCGATTTTAAATTTTGAATTTGTGATCGTTGTTGACTTGTCCCTTTCACTGTGGCTTTGTGCAGGTTACGGTAGACTGGTTCTTAAAAACGCAGGTTTACGTTGAGGTTCAGAAGCTTTGGACGTACGTTTTTTGAACCAAGTGGCAACAACAACAACTTGCATTTTTAAATTGGTTTATATAATGGGCTTGGTACCAAAAAAAGATGTGAAGTGGGCTTGGCACTAAGCAATACGTGAAAGCAAAAGCAACTTGTGGCTTGTAGATAGAAATAAATGGGCTCATGGTTGCAATCTGAATTGAAAAAGGGAGATGAACATGACTTTGATTTTTCTATTTGAATGAAAATTTTGTTTGGGATTTAAAAAAAAAAAGATAGAAAGGAGAATGTTAAAAAAAAAAAACGATAATGATGAATATATGAATAAAATGTAATTTGAATAATAATTATGGAATTTTGAGTTACTAATAAAATTAATAAAAAATAATAATAAACTAATTAATATTCTAAACTAAAAATAGTTAGAAAAATAAACTAAGTGAATAATTAATCTAACTACTTAAACTAATTATTAAAATTAAATTAAATATAGATTAATTTATATTAATAAAAACAGGGCAACAAAAATATAAATAAAAAAAGAGCCAAATTGAAGTTAAATAAAAGCAAATAAAACACCAAAATAATACTAAATTAAAATATAGAGAAAAATAAATAAAACATCAACTAGCAGAAAAAAATTGAGGGTAAAATTTAAGGTACAACAGAGACCCTCCTGCGCCCTAGCAGGGCCGGGCGGTGCAGGGGCCCAAAATGCGACACGCGCCTTTTCCAAATTTCTCGCTTTCGTGCGAATCGAGCATCGATCTTTTCGCCAAACTTGCTGCAAAAATTCACAAACATATCAAAATACTTAAATTTCACAAAAATGCAAGAATCGCTTAATTAATAAGTCATTTCCCTATTAAAGCGATTAAAAGAGCTTAACGGCATCAAAATCAATTATGAAAATAAGCACTTCATGACACCTAACAGATATATATATATATATATATATATATATATATATATATATATATATATATATATATATATATATATATATTTATAATAAATAAAATAAAATGTAAACTTTTATTCTTAAAGTTAAATGTCTCCTCCTACTTCATTTTTAATAGGCGTAATTTCCTTACAAAATTAATAAAAGAATGACATCGAACAAGTGGCATAAACTAAAATTCTCAAAAGCTTTAAGTGGAACATCATCCCACTAAGTATTGAATTTAATTTCTAAACTTATAGCAGTTAATGCCTTTTCTATAAATGTGAGTCACAATAAAAGACACATGCATGCTTCGAATTTAATGTAGACAAAGTTAATAGAATCAAATTTGAACCTGTTTTAACAGAAGTTTATATCATCTTTTTTTGAAACCAATTTTTATTGCATTCATAGTACCTGCATGTTTAACAGGAAGGGCAAAGGATTGTCCAGAGTCACAACAAAACATCCAAAGGAGACTGTAATAGAAGAAAAAGTTCTAAGCTTTGTAGAGAAGAGCAGTCAGCATTGCATTCTATTCAAGTAGAAGAATGAAGACTAAATAGAAGAAAAAATGTGATCATTGATGGTTTTTTTCTACTTGATAACTCTGATTGGTTTTAAGATTGCAATAGATTTCATCATAGATATAGGGCCTATTTGTTTTAGTTTTAAAAAAATAGATTATTTTATATCGTTTTTTCTAAATTCAAACACTAATTTGAACATACTATAAAATAAATATAATTATTGTAGTTCAAAACATAGTAGAAATTGTAATTTTTACAAGAAGTTTTATTTTAAAAACGATTTTTATGAAAATCTATTTAAAATAACTTTAAAATTAAAATATTTTTTTTTAATTTTTATATCCAAAAAATGATTCAATAAAATGATGAAATATCTAAAATAACATTTTAAGAATAATTATTCAAACAAAATTTTCATTTGAAGTATTTATGAAAAATTTCTTTATAAAAATATGTTACACTATAAAAATTATTTTTAAAAAAATCAAAACAAACAGACCCATAAATTAGTGTTTTTTTTAACATCGACTAATGAACTGATTCCCAATCCTCATTAATCATATGTTCTGAAGGTTCATGCCACTTTTCACCGGCCTCCATTTATTGATGTCACGAGTCCATATTAAGTTCCTTAGCCATCTCTCAATGTTTTTTATTAGTCTTACAAACATGGATACCATGAATAGTTGGTTACAATTTATAGGGACTCACTTAGCTGAATGAATAATAACATCAATCCAATGATTGAAAGTACTATTGAATCAAAAAAAAAATCTATATCAATTTTGAGAGCAATGGTCCCACCAAAGGATTTCTTGTGTAGAAGATTAACGGCCTATATATATTTTTGACCCATGAATAAACCCATTTGATCCCATGAGTTGATGGAAGCTATAACTTGAGCATTATCAACAAACATTTTGGATATTATCTTGGGTTTTAATTCATATTAGAAAGTATCGAGTTTTTATGAAGAAATCAATGACACGACTAAACACATCAACGTTTGCATTATTCTAGTAGACTTGGATAAATAAATCTCCAAAGCCATCGTACTTCATAGCGCTATCTTTATTCAAGGAAAAAAACAACATTGTGAATATCTTGCATAGTAGGAATCATGGTTAACATGTCATTGGCATTATTTGAAGTCAATTTAGGAATTAATTCAACCACCCAACCATTATTTATGAATTTGTTATCATTATTGAAGAGGTTTTTAAAGTTATTCGTGATAATATTGGTAATAAGGTCAGACTCAAAAATTAAATCACATCAATATTTAAGGGAAGATATGATCTTTGTGCAATGATTGATTTTGGATATTTAATGAAAATAATATTTGTTTATGTCTCCTTCAGAATTTCATTTGATTTTTGTTTTTAAATACCAGTAAATTTCTTCCAAGTTGAGGGCTTTATATGGACAAACATGAGAAGTGTTTTCCTATTTCATAAATGTATCATTATATCCAAATGCGTTCATTAGATTTTGAATGTGAACTATATCTTTTGTCGAGCTTCTATATTTTGTAGGGTTCCGTTATTAAAAAAAAAACAAAATTTATGCCATGGGCAGCCCCTTCAAGGAAACGGATACCTAGAAGGGTAAATTCGAGGTGGCTGAGCACGAAAGATCCCAAACCCATAAGAAAGTGTTGGCTCTTATGGTGAAGACTCTTCTAGAGGAAGCCAAAGTTTATGGGTCCATTTCTTCCAATGCTATCAGAAATATAGATCTTCAATCTTCTTTAGAGGCAAACAATAAGTCTCGCAAGGAGGCTTCCACTACTGCTGTAGTCATGACATCTCGCAATAAAAAAGCTATAAAGGCTCTTTAGTAGCAGAAAGAGTCTCAGGAAAAAGGCGCGAGAGGTCCACAGGGGATATATAATTGACATGAGGAATAAGGTCAACAAGACACTTAACCAAACCCTCAAAAGGGTGCATTGTGCTTTCAACCAATTGGACGACAAACTAGAGGCGCTTCATCTAGGTGATCTGGCTCTCCGCTCGCAACTTTACCCAAAGAAGGTGGTCTGGGATGGAACATTGGTTGATATGCTGGTGCTTAGTCTCAAGCTGGTGTTGCTTGATTTTATATATTTGTATAACTTATATTCCACATTATGCCTAGTTGTTTCTCTAATATGTACGAATAACACTATTTATTTATTTACCGTTCCTTGTTTGATTTCTTAATGCTCGTCATAATTTGTTTTGCACTTTTTCTTGTGGGATTATTTTTTGCCCTATTTCTTAGCTTTGAATAAGCTTGTGAATGATAGTATAACCTTGCTTTGATTTATTCGAACCTTTAAATAGGAACACATGTCATTTTTACTATTTTGTATGGGTCTTTTCTTTAGGAAGTAACCAGTTTGACCTTTGGAACTCGTTGTCATTCGTCACATTTGGCTGGAGCTAGGTTATCCATAAACCTTTATCGTTACCCTTATGGATTGGCGGGAGTTGGTGTAACTATTAAGATTCTTTGTTACCCGTTCCAATCGAATGAAGTTTTTGTAACTTTTAAGCTTGTTGTTACACGTACAAGTGGAGTGGGGCTGGAGTAAGTCTTCAATGTCACCAGGAAGCGTCCCTAGTCAAGGGTAGGGTTCCCGTCCCATCCCCCATATTTTTATCCTGGTTCGAGGGGGACGTCTCTTGGACTCCACCGTCTATGCTCTAGAAGTAGCTAGTTCTTAAGAGGGAGTGCATTAGTTGTTCTTAGGCGCACTCCACCTAGTAGGATCATGTTTCACAAGAGATGTCACATTTATGAGGAATATAATTTTATTTGTGTGGAAACTATTCCTTTAGGAAAAAGAAATACTTATATTGCATGTTGTGAGGATTCGTTCGTGTTACTTTGGCAACCAGAATCTGGGAGTTTGCATGTGATCATTGATTATTAGTCGATTTTACCTTTGAGGGGATACGTATCGCAAGAATTTATTTCATGACTTGTCTCTTCCCTTTATGTTAAGTCTCGAAGTTCGACTCTTATAGCTTTCGTATTTGGTGCTTTCCCATAACCACGATCCAACACTCCTTCGAACATCCGCCTTTTTCAAGGTATCAAGGTAAATCGCATAGATTTGTTTTCTATTTGACAATAGGCATATCTCGACCTTGTTTTTGAGTCGACACACACTTTGATAGTCTAGCTTAATTGGCAGATATTGATAGCTACTTCCCTATTTCCTTCTAAGCTTTCTTCATTCGGGAAATATGACTTCCCTATTAGAAGGTTGGCTAATTGGATGGATGCGTGAAGTTTTTTTCTTCACATACCACCTCGACTTGCGTGTTAGAGAACTACCGTCACGTTAACATCAAATTACGTTTGGATCGATCAAGCTCCCACTGTAGCTTGAACATTCTAGAGTGGTAGGGGTGAATTTCAAATTTACATCGAAGGCTCATTTACTTTGTCGTATACTATCGATTCACTGATTCTTTCGATTCATCATTTCGACAGGAAAAGATCTTAATATAGGAGGTCATTGTTGTTGTAGTGATTTCTCCCCAATTTCCTTAGTTATGTAATCCAAATAGGTTGTTGGATCGGGAGGTTTGGAGGAGTTCCCTAGCGCAGGGTTGAGGATGGATTTTTCTTAGGACTCCTTTGCGATTTGGTTTTAATCAAACAAGATTGGTATATGGAATTTCACAGGAATCAATTATCGATTATCACAGACGACATCATTATTCCTTAGTGGAACCAAAAATTTTATTGTTTGAATATGATTGAATCCTGATGCAGTGTGATGATCTCTAATACGTTAGTGCGGAAGATGAACCTACAAGGTTAGCACTCTACCATCAATTAGTTATATATTCCAAAATGAATGAAGTGAAAAATGTGATTAGAAAAGTGCATATTAAATCTCACGTGTGTCAGTCATATATGATGGATAATTTTGATTGAACTTGACATTGTTGGACTTAATATTTGAATGTTATCCGTATTGATGTTTGACCGACGCAATATTTGAATCTTATATGTATTGGTGTTAGACTTAACATTTGAATCTTATCCATATTGGTGTTTATCCGTATCCGCATTGTATAGAATGGTCATTAATATAAATATCACCTCAATATATTCCCTTTTGAATGTTTTTTCCTAATTTAATAAAAAGTCAAATGGTAGATTTATATTTTCTATTTTTGAAAAGTAATAACTAAATATCTATTGACCCATTTCTTCCTTTCTCTTTTTTCCCCTCTTTTCTTTGCTATATATATGAGATGAAAAAAATACAACCACGTCATTAATAGAGTTTAGTATTCTATCACCTGTTTTTCTTCTTCTAATTTTGTTGGCACTTTATTCTTAGCCTATCACCCTTAAGTCGATAGGTAATTCCTTCTTATAACTTCCTTTGTTTATTTTCTCTAAAGTTTTAATTATTACGTATTTCAATGTTCATATTTTTTCTTTTATTTACGTTTTAAAATTTATATTTCTTGCATATTTCATTATTCATTTGAGTTTCTCTTGTTTACTCTTCAAAAGTTTTAATTTTATGTATTTCAACGTTTATATATTAATTTTTATATGATTTATTCATGTATTGTAGTTAATTGTTTTTTTTTTTTTTTTTGCATTTTGTAAGGATTTGTTGAATACTGATATTCCTTGTGCTTTGGTGACTCTTATTTTTTTTATTTAAAAGGAAATTAAATCATTTTTATTTGTATCTTGATAAATTTCTAACTGTTTTAATTATTTACTCTCAGGTGTTTTAGAGATAGTTGCTGCTAAGGTTTAACATTAAAGTAAGAATCATAAAAATATTTATTTCAACATATTTTATCATATATGCATGTGCTAAGTGATACATTTGAACAATTTAATTTTTATTTTATTTTTGTATATGATGTTTTCATATAATATATCTTTGATATAGAGTTTTTTTGTTTACCGCAAGATCTAATTTATTAGATCTTATTTAAAATTTAAATATTTGTTTATATATAAAACACTTGTTTCTATTAAGCGTTGAAGGTCATATGAATTTATAATATTAAAAGATGTTATATTTTATATGAATCTATAAAATCTATTTTTTTTTATATATAAAACACTTGTTTATATTAAGCGTTGAAGGTCATATGTATCTATAAAATCTAAATATTTTTTTTATATATAAAACACTTGTGTCTATTCAACTAATATATTTTATATGAAATTTATCTAGTAACACAATCATTTATAACTTCTAATGAATTTTTGGTTGAAAAACTCAAAAAATGCTATAATTTCAATGGAGATAGATAATATAGATAATCTTGTATTAATATTTATTTTTCATAGATACCCTACTACTTATTATTTTTTTTTAATCTATTATTGAATCAGAAGATGGAACATCACAAAAATACATGGAATCAAGAAACGCATAGCAGTTTTGACATAAAAAAAATTTCTCATGAATTTGAAGTGGATGATGAGTTACATTTAGACTATTCGAATATTAGAAGAGTGTCATCACCTGAAGTTCATGTTTCCAATCCATTAATGATCATTGGTAAATTTGTTCCCATGGTGCTTAAACCAGTTAATGATTTAACTAAGATGCAAATTGATGACACAAAATCTCTCAGAGGTGATGGAATGCACATAGACCCTTTTTTACCTAAGAAATTTCCATCTCCAGCTATCTGTATAACTCCGCCTATGGATGTGGTAAAAAGAAAATCTCTACCGAAATTACAGGTCCTAAACAATATGCAAGAGTCTTCCAACCAGGTTTGTGTTCTTCATCTCTTGATCAAAATACTAAAATTAAGTTATATGAATAATGTGCAATGGCTAACTAAAAATTTGTACGTATATTGTCACTTAATCAAAACACAATCCAACATATGCATGTAACATAGTTTAAAAATTAATTAATTTAATCTAAGTTGTATGGGAAGAAATTTAGTAAATATATATTTGAATGATTTGTTATGTATGTACTAATACATATGATTTTTTGCAGGATGATAATTGATTTGGTGATGAATTGGGATCATTCAAAATATAAATGCCTTAAGGAATTGAGTGCATTTATTTTGGTTAATTTTAATTGATTTATTGAATTTCTTTTAAATTTAAATATTGATTGGAATTTAAGTAAATTGTTATGTTAGAGAAACTTTTATTACTTAATGTTGTAGTATTTTATGTGTCACGATGAATCATATATATAAGTATTGAAAAAACTGACAACCTTCACCTTAAAAATTGGTTTTGTAGGTATTATTTATTACAAAATTTAATTTTATCACAAAATCAGAATTTGGTTCAAGATTCAGAGTTTGATTAAAGATTCAATGGGTCACCACCATTTATTTTCATGCTTTAGATATTGAGTCTTGGGGGTGAGGAGATGTATTAAGAGTTTTACATCGGATAATATATGCCATTAACATATGTATTAAAATTTATCACCGTATTTGTTAGTTTTGTAAAGATGAGTTAGACCAAAACTCTAATTCTAACATCATATCACAAGCATATCGATTATGGCCACTCACCGTTTATATACAAACACAAAGTTTAATAATATTGGACGTGAGAAAGTATATTGAAAAAAACAATTCAATTCGCACATTAGTTAAATATATATTCTATCAAGGATTTAGATTGAGTGAGATATTAAAAATTGATTTTGTATGAATAACTTAGATGAAAGATAAATTATAACATAAACATATATTTACACACATTCAATTTTTAGAGTTGTAAAACTTTGTGTTGATGTAGAGTTTTAATATTTTACTTGTTCTATAAATTTTATTGTCTATCTTGAGTGCATTAAATTTAAATGTATTAGAATAGTGTTCTAATTAAAATATAAATATGTATTGAAATATGGCCAAAGAAGTTTGAAATTTAACAATATTCTGAGACATAATGCATATATAATTAAGGAGGAAACAATATGGCTCAATAATCTCAACATGTATACAATGCATCCATGCGCTTAAAATGAAAGGTGATTTACTTTCAAAACTCTGATATTGAAATACAATCTTAAACTAAAACTTGGCTCGTCAATTGATCAAATAAAATCTCTTGAATAAAGAAAAATATATAACTAAATATTGCAGTACTCCAGCAAGTAATAAACCAGATAGGATTCTCATTTTCAACTTTTACATTGTACCCTCTCCCCGCCGGACGCCGGAACTTCTAATCACTCACCTCAATGTATCAAGTTCATTAAGGTTAGCTCCGCTACCCTCTTCCTCCTTGTTCAATCCTATCATTTTCTGTAACTTCAAATCAATGTATGAAGGGGATACTGGTTGAACTTCCCCTTATGTTTGGCTTAAATTCCTGGCTTTAGGGCTCAGGGGCCTCGGTAAAGTGTTGCCTGATACTGGGTTCTTCGGAGTCATTGATTGGTTGAAGTCACGGTTTAGATCTGTATTGACTTGGGAGAGGCTAGTTTATTTTGAGGCTAGAAGACGGACATTTTTCTGCATTTTGGTAACTGTAGTGGATTTGAGGCGCCTTGGTTAGCATCGAATATATTTGAACTTTCGATTCAGGTTCTCTGGATGTGTCATATGGGGCTCTATAATGTCACCGGCCATAACAAAGGGACATGGGTGGAAGTAGGGAAAAAGAAGGCTCGGAATCAAATTTTGGGGAAAATGTCGATCTGGAAAAATAGCAATGGTAAGGTTACAGATCTAGACTGGAAAGAAGCTTCATCGTTCTTCTTTACTGAGTTTTCAGATTCATTCGATGAAAGAAAATGTATGACATCTTTAAGGAATATGGTTTCATTTTCGAAGTTTTTATTCCGGGAAGATTGGATATTAGGGATAAGAGGTTTGGTTTTGTGAGGTTCAAAAAAGTCGAAGACGAAGATCTTATGGCCATTAATCTTGACAACATTGTCATTAATGGCACTAAGATTTTCGCTAATTTGCCAAGATTTCGTAGAGAACACAAGAACGATGGTGGAATGCCCTATACGAAAAAATGGAATCAGGATAAGGAACATGTAGGAGGTCCATCTTTTAAACCTTTGGAATGTCGCAGGATTGATAGGAGAGCTTCTTTCGCTCAGATAGCTAAAGGGGCACGTAGTAGCATCGGGGGTAATACCATTTCGAACCAGGTTCTTATGGGTGACAAACCTTCTTTTTCCCATTTGAGCTTTAAAGTTAACAATGAAGAACTAGAGCGGTTTGAGCAGGCTTTCACTGGTGTTTGGAGATTCCGGGATCAGCTGCTGAGGTTTCGGATGCGTTTCATATGAAAGGTTTCTTCAACATTAAGATAACACCTATGGGGGCTAATCTTTTCCTCTTAGAAGAAGATAACCCGGGTGATATCCAAAAGTTGATTACAGAGGACATCAGTTGGTTCTCTAAGTGGTTCTCTGAAATCCTCCCTTGGTCTCCTAGCGATGTTGACCAAGAGAGACTCACTTGGGTCAAGATCTTTGGTCTCCCTTGCCACGTTTGGGGAGCAAAATTTTTCAAATTTTTAGCTGCTACTACTGGTGCATTTATAAAGATGGACGAAGAGACAAGGAAACATTTGAGGTTAGACGTCGCTAGAATCCTGATTAGGACTAAATTTGCCATGAGTCTTAACGAAGTAGTTAATATTGATGTGAATGATACTGTCTATAGAATTAAGATTTTGGAGGATTCCATTGGGCCTTATAATAGGGATCAAGGTATCGCCAAAGTGTCATGCTTTGAAGAAGATAGCTCAGATGTTGTGTATTCCGAATCGGATCAGGAATTTGAAGGGGAGTTCAGGGATAGTTCAACTAGGGTTTTTAGCACTCAATCTAAATTACCTGAGTCCTTCTCCCCAATTTCGACAGCGGGTGAATTAAGGAATTCATTTAACGATCATACTACGGAAGTAAGCGATGAAGAGATTGAGCTTTCTGGTAAGGTGGATCCAGCTGCCACCAGTTGTATCAGCGGTGAGGAAAGAGGCGATACAACCCACACTGAGAATCAAATTTTATCTCAAGATAGAGACAAGTCAGACTCGAAGGTTGAAGAAAGGGAGGGTGATAATGCTGATAAAAGTCATAATATAGTCTCTAGCCATGATCATGTGACCTGTTCCCTTGTGAAACTAAAAAGAGGGGACAATACTGTGACATCCACGTTTGCTGATGACAATAGGTTAGCATGTGGAGGCATATCTAAAGTTGTTCATACGTCTTCTTTCCAAAAGGTGCAGAGAGGTGATTGTGATTATGTGGCTGCTGAAGTTAAAGGTGGGTCTTCTATGAGGAAGAAAAAGATACTTATGGAAGATATTTACAAGAGGATAAATATTCCGTGCAACCCTTCGTATTATGCTACTCTACTACGTGCTGATTGTTCGACCTCTAAGACTGTTAGGGAGAAACATAGATAGAGAGGTAAAACATAGGAAAATCAGGCTTGTGCTCCTATCGCTAAGGGATATGGTTCTATTGACAATTCTATGAGTGATTCTGGTTTCCTCCAGAACAATTCAAGGATTAAGAAGAAATTAGAAAGTCTCCCTTCTAGAGTTTGGGAGGCTATTAAAAGTTTAGGAATAGAAGCGGAAGAAGATGACGAAGTTTTCGAAACTATTCTGAGAAATCTGGAAATGGTTGACAGAAAATCGAAGAAAGGGAAGAAGGTGGTAGGTATTGGTTCTATATGAATATAGTAACATACAACATAAGAGGGTGTTGGGGTGTTTTAAAGCGAAAGAAAATTAGAGATACACTAAATAAGGTAGGAGCCGAAATATGTTTTCTACAGGAAACTAAAAGAAAAAAGATGTCTGATGAGACGGTGTTCAGCATATGGGGAGACAGATCTTGTCAGTGGTCAGCTACTAGTTCTACTGGCCTTTCAGGAGGTATCGTAACTATATGGAAAGACGGAGTCGTGGATCCTATTTGCAGCTATAGGGGCAAAGGATTTTTGGGTTTGCAAGCATATTGGAGAGGTTTCAAATGTTATTTCCTTAATATTTACTCTCCCTGTAACATTTTGGGGAAAAGGGAGCTCTGGTCTAGTCTTATCAATCTTAAAAACAGTTTGGAACCTGGAAAGTGGATCCTTGGTGGCGACTTTAACTCGATAAAGTGTCCTGCTGAACAAATAGGTTATTCCTGTTTTAACAGAAGATATATGGAAGAATTCTCATAGTTCATTAATATGATCGGGTGTGTGGACTTGCCTTTGAGTGGAAATAAGTTCTCATGGTTTAAAGCTAAGGGCAAGATATGTACCCGTCTCGACAGATTCATTGTCACCCCTGGAGTATTTAATGAATGGAACATGGTGTGTCAAAAGATTGGAGATCGAGACGTATCGGATCATAGGCCGGTGTGGATTTCAGCAAAAAATATAAACTGAGGGCCTAAACCGTTCAAGGTTATGTTATGTTGGTTTGAACATACTAGTTTCATGGATTTTGTCAAAAAAGAATGGGATGAATGTAAGGTAACAGGGAAGGCATCTTTCATTTTGGCCAAGAAGATGCAGAACCTTAGAGAGAAACTCCGATGGTGGAATATTAATGTATTCGGCTGGGTTGACAACAAAATCAAGACAGATACAGGTATTATCAATGAGGTAGAAGATTTTATAGTCTCAAAAAGAGGTGGCATTTCAGCAGAGGATCTGGAGATTAGAAATTCTGCGGAAGACGATTTATGGAGATCACTGAGAATTAAAGAAAGTATTTTAAAGCAAAAATCTAGGTTAAAATGGAGTGTTGATGGCGACGTTAACACTAAGTTCTTTCATGCAGCATTAAGAAATCGTATCAATTTGAATACCATCAATTCTGTAAGTGTTAATGGCAAATCTGTGAAGGATGTTTAAGGGGTCAGGGGGCTATCAAAGACCACTTTGCTGAGAGGTTTTCCAGAGCCTCTAGACCTTTTTCGTATGTGGGAGAAGCAGGTTTCAAGTGCCTTTCTAGGTCGGACAGAGATGAGCTAGAATCTGTAGTGGACATAGAAGAAATTAGAAGAGCTGTATTTGAGTGCGTTGGGGACCGTAGTCCTGGTCCTGACGGATTCAGCTTTGAGTTTCTCAAGAAGTGTTGGAGTATAGTTGGTAATGACTTCACAAATTGTATTATGGAATTTTTCAAGGGTGACAAATTACACAAGGTGTTTGCTTCTTCATTTGTGGTGCTTATTCCCAAAACTGAGAACCCTAAGATTTTGGATGATTACAGGCCTATATCACTAGTTAGCTCGGTATATAAAGTAGTGTCGAAGATTCTTGCTTCCATACTTAAAAAGAAAATTGTAAATATCATATCAAACACTCAGACGGCGTTCATAGAAGGAAGAAATTTGTTAGATGAAGTCCTTGTTGTAAATGAAGCCATTGACTATGTTAAACGTTCAAAGAAAGATCTTATGCTCCTAAAGGTCGATTTTCCTAAAGCTTACGACTGTGTAGATTGGAAGTACTTACAAGATGTCATGAAAATTATGTGGTTCGGTAATTCATGGTTGAGATGGATGGACTTAGGGGTTTTTAATAACTACTCCTCTGTACTGGTTAACGGGTGCCCAACCGTGGATTTTGCTGTAACAAGGGGCCTCAAGCAAGGTGATCCCCTTGCTCCCCTCCTATTCACTATCGTTGCAGAAGGACTTGAGGTCCTGATGAAAAGAGCTATGGAGAATGGTCTATTCTTGGGATTTAAATTCAACTCGGAGGTTTCGTTCCACTTGCTGCAATACGCAGACGATTCAATTTTATTAGGAGATGGTTCGTGGAAAAATATCCTGGCAGTCAACACTATTCTTAAAGGATTTCATTTAGTCTCAGGTCTGGAGATAATTTCAATAAGAGTTCCCTATACGGTGTTGGTGTTGATGATTCGTTCTTATCGGCTGCAGGAAACTACCTCTCTTGTAAGATCTCTGACTCTGTCTGTCCATTCAAATTTCTAGGAATATATATTGGTGGAAATCACACTCTAGTCTCTTTTTGGAAACCTTTGATAGACAAGGTTCGATCTACATTGAACTCTTGGAAAAGTCATTTCTTATCCATTGGAGGAAGAGTAACCTTGATCAATTCTGTCCTTGCTAATTTAACGATTCATCTCATGTCTTTTTATAAATTGTCTGTTAAAGTAATACGTATCCTTACGTCTATTCAAAAGTCTTTCTTGTGGAATGGTATGGTGTCTAAAAAGCGTGTGGCGTGGGTGTCTTGGACTACGGTATGTAACAAGAAAGAAGATGGTGGTTTAGGGGTGAAAATCTTGAAATTGTTCAATTGTGCGTTATTGTTCAAGTGGACATGGAAAATCTTGGAACAGAAAAACACTTTGTGGAAGGAATTAATAGAGGCTAGGTACCATAATCACCAATTCGACCTTCATATCGGTGATTGTTCGAAACTGCCTGTTACTCCCTCTAAATGGTGGAGAGACTTAGTGCAGTTATCCTGTTTTTGTGGGAGGAATTTGGTTTCTGAACTTATCTCTTACAACATCGGCAGTGGAGACTACGTTCCTTTTTGGGTTTCTCGTTGGGCTGGCGGCAGAGTTTTGTCTTTGTCATTTCCAGATTTATGGTTATCTGCTGAAAATAAGAGCAACTCAGTGGCAGAGAATGGTTTGTGGGTTGGTGGCAAATGGTGCTGGGATATCAAAATATCCCATTCTAACTTGTCTGCAGAAGTTATGTTGTAGCGGACTGATCTGAATTCACTGCTGGAAGAATTCGAACCCGTAGCAGGATTTGGAAATTCTGTCATCTGGCTCCTTACTGATAATAATTATTTTTCTGTTTCTTCTCTGTACGAATTTTTGCAGGATAACAGCACTACTTCAGTTAGGAGTTTCGGGGAGGATGCGAGAGCTGCTTTCAAACTGATTTGGACAGCACATATCCCGTTCAACGTGAAAGTGTTCAGTTGGCGGTTGCTACATAAAAGAATTCCAACTCGGAACAATCTTGCCCGTAGAGGAATAATCACCAACAGACACGAAAGGTCCTATCTTTTCTGTTTCTTAGTGGAGGAAAGTGTGGAGCATGTCCTATTTTTATGCCATAAGTCCAGTCTGATATGGAAATTCGCGTGTAACTGGTTAGGCATTTCGGAGATTATAGTGGGCGATATGCTGTATCACTTAACTTGCTGGGTATCGGGGTATGCTCGAAATAATTTCTTAATCTGTAACGTTGTTAGGCTATGACTTCTAATTTGTTGGATTAATTGGTCATCTGGAAACAACATTATATTTAGAGATGAGTTTTGGGATTTTGACACGATTTCGAATCGTATAGTAATTTACTCTTGGTGGTGGATAGGAAAGAATCACAATAGTTCTCACAATTGTAACTATTACACTTGGGTAAAGTCCCCGAGTGATTTTTGTAGGCCTTGATTTTTAGAGAGACGTTTGATGTATACGGGTTGGGATACCCCTATTGTATCCCTGATAAATGTATTTTAGCTTATAAAAAAAAACTAAATATTGCAGTACTATAACACTTAAATTTGTTTAGTGTGTCTGATAAAAGACAAGAATACGATAATCATATCATTTTTTGTGTTAGTTGAATGTTTGAAAACATAAAATGATATTTGATATATATTTTATAATGTCTTATAGTGTGAATTCCTATTTTGTAAATTGGAATTGGAATAAAATCAATAGAATATGATAAGAAAATAAATTATTTATTTATCTGTATAAAATATATAATTTAAAATATTAAAAAAACAAAAATTAATTATGATATAAGTAAAAAATAAATAAAAAATAAAAAATAAAATTAATGATAAATAACTAGTTTATTAAAATTTAAATATTTAAAAATAAATCTATAATTAAAATGTATAAAAAATATATTTTTTTTTAAATTACTTATAATATTCTTGCAATGGTAATTTTGTCATTTAGATATAATATATACTATTCATGTATGCGACGTATCTAACAAATATATATACAACGAAATTACTTATTTACTTATTATTATTTTTTTAAATTGAAATTGATTGTTTAGTAGTAGCAATAAATATTTATATTTAAATTGTAATTTTCCTTCCCCTATTTTGCCTGATTGACAAAATAAGTCTTATTGTTTAAATTAAAACAATTTTAATCTTCCTCTCATTTTTTTAAATTATAAATATGTAATTTCCCTCAATTTCCTTAATTGTAATTGGTAGTGATCAATAGGGATGTAATATCTCACTATTCTAATAATGCTTGATGAATGATGTTAAACTAGTCTTTTATGCTTTGAATTTTACTATGAATTGTCACTTGCATTGAATACATAATAATTGGATCAACCTACAAAGATGAGTGAGGTAAACCTAGGTGGATAACTAGGTGAATGAATTAGAAATATGACTTAGGTAATGGTAAATAATTTGGATTGCGATAATCGAATGTAAGAGGTGCCTCGGTGTGCACCCGTGAACGAGTAGTCACTAAAGGTGAATCATCCCTATCAACGAGAATGCCTAAGGTATCGATGGAGAACGATATCATATTTGTGATTCAACTAGCTTGTGTGAAAACACATTGTAATATTGTGATTGTGATAAAATCACATGGTACTTGTGATATCAACCCATGGAGATTATGTTATGATTACATGGTGTTTGATGATATTAATCATGTGGTGATTAATGAACCAATTGTGTATTTTAAAATAATCCAGATACCTATGTATCTCAAGTTTGAAACTCATGTAGGGTAGAAATTGAGGAGACAGATGATTATTTGATGGGTATTGTGACCCGTGTCAATAATTACATGGATTTGGATGGTCGAAAATAGAGGTATTCCATGCTATGGGAAAGTTTGATAACTGTGCCTGATGCTCCGCATGTGCACGGAAAAATCGAAGTAATATAAATGATTGTCGAACCCACAGAGACCAATGTCAACCTACTGTAATCTATCGTTGCTTTGTAAAGCTAAGTCTATGATTAAAAAGGTACGAACGGAAATATAAACTCTAATTACTAAAGGTTTGAAGATAATACTAAAACGAGTCCGAAATATGATTTCTGCACACCTAAGGGACTTGTAGAATACAGGTACTGACTATGACTATATGTCTATTGTAACACCCATATATTAAACTCATACATCAAAGCATAAATATTATATATAGATCCAAGTGTTTGGTACTGAAACACATAAGCTCCTAGTTAACACATTGTATACAAATAAATGCCCTAAAGTACAAAGTACAAAAACCTAAGGCATATTATACACAAGATGTTCAAATGATAAAAACTAAGAACTAGGTCAACAATGATCCCAAAATACACTTCGCTACAGAAGCTAGCCATCAAAAAGCAAGGAAAAGATCACACGACCTTATCCTTACCCTTCACGGAACCTGAAGCACCTGAAATACATCATCAACGTGGGGTGAGATACATCAAATCACAGTGAGTTCCCTATCTTATGGATTCTCTCGGATTAACAAGGTTCTAACAATCCTAACTCAAGTCCGGGGAAAAGGGGAAAAGACTCTTGAGTTCACATTTCAATTCTCACACTATATGGAAACATGCCATGAGTTCATCAACTCACAAGTATCACTAATCGATAACCATACCAAGGTACCTCCTGTTCCCGTCCGCTTCTAAGTCTAGAAGGCGACCCGAGTCATAGATCCTTGTAATCTACTTGACATACGATTGGATTCGGGTTCTACGGGCCATTAACCGTTATGAACCGTCACTTCACATGGGCCATTAACCGTCACAAGCATACGCTCCATGGGCGTCATTCGTACAATACGGGGAATCAAACCTGCCAAGTAGTTGAGCATCCATTTCAGAGGAGTCCAAGACTCATGAAACTACACTCAAGCAAAACCGGTTACGATTACATGATCACATACAACAATACGATTGTATTCGACAATCACAAGGCTATAATGCCCTAAGGCCTCTCATGCCTTTCAAACCACAAAAGTTAACCAACATGTTCCATACTAGTGTCTCCAAACCTTCTAAATTCTCCTATAGTTCATAAGGGGGTTTTCCTCACTCTTTCTATTTATTTTTCCATATTAACATGCATATTCAATTACAATCATGCTAAACAATAATAGGATAGGCAAGACATCACACAATTGCATAATAGAATAATTTATAACAATTAAAACATAATTAAAACACTTTTGAAACTTTATCGATTATTTAATCGGTCGGTAAAATCGACATATTTCATCTCCATTGTATAGAATATTTTCTTGGCATTACATCGATATAAAGAATGTTCGATTCCGATAAACGAATCAAAAGTTATGAATTTTCTCGTTTTGGAGGAAAACTTCAAGTCCCAGGTCGCGCTAAGCGCACCCCCTTGCCCGCTGAGTGCGCAAGCTTCTTCCTAGAGGGGTTGCAGGAATTCAACACCGTGCTGAGCGGGCCCCTGCGCGCTGAGCGCGCTCTACGAAAAATGCAGAAAATACCAAAGCAACAACAGAATTTTCCTATACCCCAAACCTCCTCCAAACCACCAACAACCACCAACAGGGGTTCAACAACATAGTTTGAGTATGGTTTGCACAACAATAACTTTAAAACACATATTTCATCAAGAACACAAAAGTTCTATAAACCTATCTTTTTCCAAAATCATCAAAATCAAACAAAACATCAAAACAATCAACAACACATGTTTCTATAATCATATTGATCATTCATTTCGATTTCTAACGAATTCTACCCGTTAAAACATTGATTTCCATAATTTCGACCTAAACCAAACAATTCCAAAACTTCTAAAAATTGGTACTAACTAGAACCCACCTTGGATAGATGATGAAAATGAGGAATAAGAGATGATTGGATGAAGTTTGGATCGATGGATGATGATTGTTCTTGGATTTTCCTCCAAAACCCTTTTTCTCCTTCTTTTCTCCTTCTTTTCCTTTTCTTTCTGTTCTGGACTGGGCCGTGGTTTCCTACAATCAAACAAGCCCAATCCATACAACTTGAAGAAGCCCAATAAAGTCCTTAAGAAGGACACATGACTGCCATACGCAAGGCCAAAATTATGTCGGGCACCTGACACCTTGACAGTGTCGAGCATCTGAGGACAAACAGGAAAGGAAGACGTCACCCCTGATGAAATAGACCTCCTCGACAGATTAACTTCTCCCCGCGAGAATACTCATAATCTCGTTGACTCAGAGGTCCTCGACAAGCATGGTTCTCCTCCGTTAGGTCATGTCCAAACCACGATCACCCTACTTCCTCGACATTGTAGACTCTCCCCCGAGGGGTCTACTAACGGTCTTATCTACACAGATACGTTTCATGTAACTGTCTACTAATGGCATTAAAAGGACGGTTACACTAGGGTGTTGACCACGAGCTGGTCATTATTACTACACGTAAGCCCTAGCAGTTACTTGGAACGGGTCACACGTTGGTCCCACCCGTTGCAAGTAACCGTTGGCCATGCGCTGGGGGTCTCCTATAAATATCCTCTCACTTGAGAGTGTCAGGATAAGTTAACTTCTTACTCTCACTCACTTTCTTTGTATTTGATGTGCCCTCGCTGACTTAAGCATCGGAGCGCCCTGCAGGCACAACCCCCCCCCCCCCCCCGGTCGTCTTTCATCATCATTAAAGTAGCAGCAATTCCAGACGTCGTTGGCCATCTTCAAATAGTCTGATCTAAGTACGATCAGTGGCGCCGTCTGTGGGAAGTTCATAAGCTTCCCCGTTTTTCCCTCGCGATAAACCAAAGTTTCCTCATTCAACTACCAGCAATGGCTAACCCGTCAGCGAATCAAGCTATAGATAATGTCATCACACAGCTTGGCGGTAACACCCATGGCGACAACAACGCTCTTCAGCCTGTCGTGGAGAATGATGTCAGAGATGGAATCACCGCTTCCCCATCTTCCGATGAGGTAGAATACGAGACTGCTCAACAAGATGGATACGAAGCAATCCTCCAACCCATCTATCGTCATGTGGATCCACCCCCAAATGCAGATCCGGGCACTGCTGCTCTGTTCGCGTTGGTCAATCATACCAATCAAATGATCTTCAACCAAAACTTACAGATCGAGAAGCTAGAAAAAGGCCGTGGTCGAACTTCCCCTCGAAAACACCGACCACCTCCTTATCCCGGACATTCACAATCTCCAATGGAGTCTCGCAACCCCTCCCCGGTAAATAGAGGTCGCAGGCCACGTTTGGAGCATAACCAGACCGAGCATCCACAGAAGCGTCATTGCTCCCCGCCTCCAAAGGGGCCCACTCATCCCTTGAAGACTAAAAAGAGTAAGCTTGATGTCGAGGAGCCAAGAGGCCGTCATAAGGAAAACTCCTCGAGACGTCATTATGTTCGTGGACATAATTCTCCTTCTGTATCCCCGGGAGGCAGCGATGATGACGACTACCGGACTCCTCTATCCAGACAAATAATGGAAGCTCATATTCCTAAAGGCTTGGAGAGACCCCCATCCTTGGGGACTTACGATGGAACATTTGATCCGGACGACCATGTCGAGAGCTTCGAGGCTCTTCTAGACTTTAGAAACGTCTCCGGCGCTATCAAATGTCGATTATTCCCTACGACTCTTCGGAAAGGGGCCATGGCTTGGTATAAAACCTAACACCTGAATCAATAGCGTCGTGGAAAGCTCTGAGGGAACGTTTCAGGAAGCATTTTACAGCTTCTCGAAGACTTCCAAAAACTATATCATCCTTGGAGGCCATCTTCCAAGATAAGAAAGAATCTCTCCGGAGCTACATAGAAAGATTCAACAAAGAAGCGGTTGAGGTCCATACGACCGACCATATAAAATTATATCTCATCATCAAAGGATGGCGGGTTGGTTCCAAGTTCGCAGAATCTATCGGATTACACCGTCCTCGCAGCTTCGAAGGTTTCCTTGAACGAGCTCAATCACACATTGAGTTCGAGGAAGCGGAAGCAGCCCAGATTGCCCGGGATTTAAGAAGCAGAGAAGGCCCCCGCGGCTGGAACAGGGAAGACTCCCCTCCACCTATGAGAGGAGGGGATAGGAGAAGAGAAGATTCTCCTCCACCTAGGCGAGGCAGGGAGAGGAAAAAAGAAAATCGGAATAAAGACTCCCGCGAATCTCGGGGACCTGCCGGTCTTTTCAAAGATTACACTCCACTAAACGTGTCCCGTGCACGCATTTTCAGTGAATGTGCAAATTTGGAGTTCGTAAAAGGGGGAATCCGCTTCCCAAAACCAACAACTCCCAAACCAAATACTGATAAATCCAAGTACTGCCGGTTCCATCGCAGTCACGGGCATGTTACTGAGGATTGCATCCACCTTAAGGATGCAATCGAAACGTTGATTAAAGAAGGCTACCTGAAAAAGTACACCAAACAAGACGAGGTTCCTCGTCCCACCGGCCAAGAAGCTCTAAATACCGAGGAGTCAAACCTTCCGGACACTGGAAAACTGCAAGTTGCCTTAAGTATAACATGGCCGGAAGACTTCGGTTTCCAAGGGAATGTTAGCAATGCCGAAGCTGTTCAAAACATGTGGAAGAGCTTCCCGACGGAAGAACTAATAAGCGTTCGCAGTACCTGGGAAAGTTTTCCCCAAGCCCTAGCCATATCGGGCGGAGACCCTGAACGAGTGACCGTCGGTTCAATAAAGAGGAAGTTCGACGAACTGAGGACATCCACTCCACGAGACCCAACTCTCAGCTTATCTCGTGAAAAATCATGCCCTATAAGTTTCTATCTCGAGGAATTACCAGGTGGATCCCCGAATGCTAATATACCCCTCCTAATTCGGGCACAAATGGCCAACTTTGATGTGCATCGGATTTTGGTCGATCAGGGAAGCTCGGTTGACATCATGTACACTCACCTCTTCGACACTCTCCAGCTGACAAAACATCACCTGTCCCCGTATGTGGGATCCGATCTACAAGGCTTCAACGGCGCGTCTACTAGACCTCGAGGTTATGTAGAATTATTGGTTACATTCGGAGCAGGTGAAACAGCTCGACAGGCGAAGACACGTTTCCTAGTGGTCGACTGTCCTTCCCTCTACAACTGCATCTTGGGAAGGACCACTTTGGCTGAAATAACAGCTGTACCATCCACTGTCCACCTAAAAATGAAGTATTATACGACTCGAGGACGTGTGGTAACCCTCCACGGGGATATTGAAGCAGCTAGAAGATGTTTCGATGCAGCGATCAAAGGTCTAAGTGTTGTCGATGGCGTCCACCCCAGAAGAGCAACTTCAGATATCACACAGGTTCTCCGGGGAACAAGAAGAAGTTACAGGTAAAGACCTCCCAGTTGAAGTCAACGGGCAGCCTCTCTACCCAACGCGCCCCATCCCAGACGGAGATTTCGAGCTGATCCCTCTTGGCGACGACCTAGAGCGAACTGTGAAGATCGACCATGGACTTCCCGACCTGGCGAGGAGGCAACTGAAGGCATGTCTCCGAGAGAATGCAGATTTGTTCGCTTGGAGTGCTTCGGAGATGCCCGGATTAGATCCTCAAGTGGCTTGTCACCAACTGACCATAGATCCAAATGCTAGGGCTATAGCTCAACGTTGGCGTAGGCAGTCTCCAGAAAAAATGGAGGCTGCTGAAAAAGCTGTAAAAGACCTCCTAGAGGTAAACTTTATTTCGGAGGCCAAGTACACCACTTGGTTGTCCAATGTTGTACTTGTTAAAAAATCTAATGGAAAATGGAGGATGTGCGTTGACTACACGGATCTTAATCGGGCATGCCCGAAAGACTCTTACCCACTACCTAACATCGACCGACTGGTCGACAACTCTGCAGGATTTAAACTGTTGTCTTTCATGGACGCTTATTCGGGATATAACCAAATTCCCATGGATGAGGCCGACAGAAAGCATACAGCTTTTATGACTGAGTCGGGCAATTACTATTATAATGTAATGCCCTTTGGTCTGAAGAATGCTGGCGTCACCTACCAACGAATAATGAACAAGGTCTTCCGAGCAGAAATTGGTGACATGCTCGAAGTCTATATGGACGACATGATCGTCAAATCCGCAGAAGAAGTTGACCACGCTGCCCATCTTAAAAAGGTGTTCGACACGGCGAGGAAATGTCGCATGAGATTCAACCCCGACAAGTGCACTTTCGGCTTTCGAGCAGGGAAATTCCTCGGCTTTTACCTTACGGAGAGAGGAATTGAAGCGAATCCCGACAAATGTAAGGCCTTTTCTGAGATTCCTACTCCGAAGTCAAAGAAGTTGATACAGTCACTTAACGGGATGCTAACTGCCCTCTCTCGTTTTGTCGCGAAATCTGCCCAATAAACGCTCCCATTTTTCAAACTTCTTCGACAGAAAGCAACATTTGAATGGAGTGAAGAATGCGAATAAGCCCTCCTCCAGCTAAAACAAGTCTTATCACAACCCTCGGTCTTGTCCCGACCAGATAACGGGGAAACACTTTTCTTGTACCCGGCCATCATCGGCGAAGCGGTAAGTGCTGTCCTCATACGGGAGACCCCCGACGGACAGAAACCGATTTATTTCACGAGCAAAGCTCTTCAGGGTCCCGAGCTCAGATATCAATAAATCAAAAAGGTCGCCTTGGCCCTCATAACTGCAGCCAGAAGACTACGCCATTACTTCCTGGCCCACACAATTGTGGTAAGAACTGAGCAGCCTATCAGACAACTCCTTAGTTGGCCAGATATGGCGGGGAGAATGCTCCGGTGGTCTCTCGAGCTATCCAAGTTCGACGTTCGATACGAAGGAAGAAAAGCTTTGAAAGCTCAGGTACTAGCCGACTTTGTAGCGGAAATGACAGTCCCCGAATCCTCGACCAATGGCTCCCAAAAATGGACAATTTACGTCGACGGAGCCTCCAGTGCAAAGGGCAGCGGGGCAGTGATTATCCTCAAAAACGAGGAGGGCATCTTGATAGAAGTCTCACTAGAGCTATCTTTCAAAACATCAAATAACCAAGCCGAGTATGAGGCATTCCTCGCAGGACTCCGACTTGCAGAAGACCTTGGCGCAAAAGAAGTCAAAATCTTTACAGACTCTCAGCTCGTAGCATCACAAGTTCGGGGAGAATTTCAGGAAAAAAATGATAGTCTCAATTAATACCTAACCTTGGTACAAGAAAAGTTGAAGAAATTTGCCTCCGCGGAGGTGGCTCACATCCCGCGCGAGCATAACACTCGAGCAGACGTGCTCTACAAGCTAGCGAGCACTAAGAAGAAAGGAGGGAACAAATCAGTGATCCAAGAGATACTGACCCATCCGAGCATCAACAAACCTACCTCGACCACATAGGTGAACGTTATCGGAGACTCAAACTGTTGGATGACTCCAATTTACGAATACCTGATGACGGGCATACTCCCCGACGATCCTAAAGAAGCTGGAATAGTTAGGAGGCAGGCATGTGGATACACCATAGTCGAGGGTAAACTATATCGCAGAGGATTCTCCATCCCTCTACTCCGGTGTGTCGAGGAAAGTAAAGTTTCAGAGATTCTCCAGGAAATACATGAAGGAATCAACGCGCAACATCTAGGCGGAAGATCTTTAGCTCGAAAAGCTCTCCGAGCAGGATATTACTGGCCCACTATGCAACAAGGCGCAAAGGAATACGTCAAAAAGTGCGACCGTTGTCAGAGGCATGGGGACATGCACCTCGCTCCTCTAAACAAGCTTAAATCATTGTCATCCCCGTGGCCCTTTGCATGGTGGGGAAGGGAGATCCTCGAACCTTTCGTCGTAGGATCGTACCAAAATAAGTACCTCATCGTCGGGGTGGATTACTTCACAAAGTGGATCGAGGCGGAAGCATTAGCCAAGATCACTGCTTTCAATATATTACGTTTCTACAAGAGAAATATACTCGCCCGATTCGGCGTGCCTCAGGCCATTGTCACAGACAACAGGACACAGTTCACCGACGGAAACTTCCAAGACTTCGTTGCCAAACTGGGTACGAAACAACATTTTACGTCGGTCGAACACCCACAAACCAACGGGCAAGCTGAAGCAGCGAACAAAGTAATACTCTGAGGACTCAAACGACGACTCGACGAAGCCAAACAACGGTGGGTTGAGGAGTTACACAGCATTCTCTGGGCATATCGAACTACCCCTCATTCCACGACCGGGGAGACCCCGTTCCGGTTAACATATGGAACCGAGGCAGTAATTCCCGTGTAAATCAGAGAACCGTCGAGAAGGACAGAAGCTCCTCTTGACAAAGAAGCGAACAACGAAGCCCTTCGAGAGGAACTCGACCTGGTCGAAGAAATAAGGACAGGTGTATCCCTCCGAGAAGCCTCTTTAAAACAAAAAATAACTTTGCGTTATAACGACAAAGTCATCAAACGAGATTTCCAAGTAGGCAATCTTGTCCTACGGCGAAATCAGAAAAATTCATGTGAAGGAAAGCTGGCCGCAAACTGGGAGGGCCCCTACCGCGTAATTGCAAAGACGGGGACAGGTGCTTATTACCTCGAAAACATCCAAGGTGAACAACTTGCTTGACCATGGAATGCTGAGAAGCTTAAACAATATTACAGTTGAACACTGCATGTAACTATACAAAAGATGTCGTTACGGGGAGCGTGCCATGGTACAGGCACGACACCTCTATATGCTAACAAAGGTCAAAAGTCACGTTGTGTGTACGTTGAACTATTGGCCCGGCGAGGAGTACTCTATCGAGCTCCATCGTCGACGTACCTTGTAGGCAGAACACCTAGCTCGCGATGGGAAGTTCACACCACGAAACTAAGACCTCGATCGATCTCTTAGCTTCGTTGAAGATCGGGGTACAACACCTGACCATTCGACCAACTCTCTTCGCAGTCGAGGATCATTAGAGTCGAGCAAACTCCCAAGTATCCAGCAATTTCAAAATAACTTAGATAAAAATAAGTAAAATACCACACACAGAGTAGATAAAGAGGCAAAATGGAAATACAAAGTCGGGCAAGCCCATTGTAAAAATATTACATAAAGCCCTGGCTCTTAGACCGGGCAAATAAAAAAGTATGGCACACAGGCCAGTCATTACAAAAAATTGGCACGCAGGCCAAACTGACTACACTATCACTCCGCAGTAGCATCAACTGCCTCGGGATTCTCCTGCTCCCCGTTTCCCCCATCAGTAATCACTATTTGTCCGGGCAACACAATTGCACCGTCGACCACCTCAAACTTGGAATCAGCTCCATTGGTTACAAGGTCCGGATTCAGGAGTTTAAGCTGCGCCACAACGTTCTGGAACCCGACATCTGCAAACTCTAGAGCATCATCTTTAGCCAACCGAAGATCCTTATCGACTTCCCTCAGCTTGGCTATCAGGGCTGCTCGAGAGGTTAATAGTTTGTCCTCCTCAGTTTCATCTTCGGCTGGACGAACAGCCTCTTCAAGTTCAACTATCTTATCCTTGAGACGCTGCCCTTCCCCCTCCAAAGCAGTGGCCCGAGCAAGGTGACTCTTCGCCGCATCCTCAGCTTCCTTCAACTTCTTCTCCGACTGTTCTTGCTGCTCGCTTTGTTCTCTGTTCAACTCCCTGCAGTTCTTCAAGTCCTTCTGCACGCCGAGCAATTCTGCCTCCAAAGCTTGAAGTCTTTCTTCCAGTCGAGAAAACTCAGCAGCAGAGCAACTCTCGTCATTCAAAACCAGGGCAGCCGAATAGAGCCGCATGACGACAGACAGATCCTCGATAATTATTTTCCTTCTCGCTTCCGAAGCAATCCCCAACAAAGCCTGGACTTCAGCAGGGGCGACACGAGGATAAATAACCTCGAAGAAATAGCGACGCTGGATATGACACGGAGGAATCTCGAAGCTTGCAGGAGGATGAGGAGGACTACCCTCCACGTCAACAATGGGCGCCCCAGCAGTCCTTTCCCGCTTAGGTGTCCTTTGGGCCCCGGGGGACTGATCCTCAGAGGTCGCAGTTGCGATTAACACTGAATGAGATTGCTCGGAACCCTCGGGCACTGCAGTAGAGGGAGCATTCTCGGGCACTATCATAGAAGAGGTAGGCTGAGGGTTACTTTGTTTGGTTGGACGGGATTGTTCTTCCCTAGCCCTTTTTGCCCTTAGCCTCGAGTATCTTTCTGCAGCTTTGACCATTTTCCCTACAAAAAGAAAGAAAAATATTAGTAAAACAAGATACACGAATATGAGAGAAATCTAAGTAGAGGATATTTGCACCACCTAAGAGCTCGACAGCCTCTTCATCGGAGAAAGTCTCGAGCAGAACACGAGTATTAATCAAGCACCGAGTCTTCATCACCTGCCCCTTCCCACCTGTCGAGGTCTTTCCGTCCTCGGATACGCTTGGAATTTTAGTCAAACTCTCCACGTACTCGGCAATCTTGCCATAAGCATCGCGATCCTTGACACTGAGCTTATTATGTCTTACTTTGTATTTGTCTACCCCCTCTTTGTAATGCTCTTCTGTCCAGAAGAGGGGGAATTTTGGCACCATCACTTCGGTAGACAGCCCATCCACTTCTTGAGTCACCCTTTCACTTATTGAATTAATAGCCTCAGGAGTGACCGACTTCACAAAATAGTAACGCCACTTGAAATCTCGGACAGAGTACAAGTAGGTATGAAATAAAGCTTTATTTTGCTTGAACGACACCCAGCCGTGTCGACCATCGGTTGTAGACCGCTGCAAATGAAAAATTCGGAAGAAAAGAGACACTGTTGCCCTGATGTCCAAGTGTTTGCAGACGAGCTCAAAAGCCCGGAGAAAGGCCAATGAGTTTGGGTGGATTTGCGATGGAGCCAATTTTAACCATTTGAAGACCCCCTCTTGGAAGTCTGTAAAGGGGAGCCTCCACCCCGCCTCTTGAAACATAAACTCATACACCGGGAAACGCATTCCCATGTAAGGTGTACAGATACGATGGTCCTCATTGGGACGTTACACTTTCCAAGACTATTCAGAACCGAGCAACCTATGCTCGACAGTACTAAACCTATTTTCGTCGGGGAATGTGAAGACGGACGACATAGTGAGCGCCTCCTCACACACCTAGTCCTCAAGCGGACGCTCTTGTCTAAAAGCCATATGGGCCATCGGAATTTCGGGTTGGTTATCCTCCTCGAATTCACCTACGGCCACTTCAGCAGCCAATCTGTCCATCAACCTGAAAAGCAGAAGGGAACAGGTGAATTCGACGAGTCATACCAAACTAGAAGGTCGGAGACGAATAACGGATGCCCCCGGGAAACTCTTCGCTTCCCCGGAAAATCTTGCCCATTTTTTCCGTGAAATCAACAAAAAAGAGTAATTGTTGGGGACCCAAAACGTTATCAGGTCCCCGCGATGTTCATCACGCTCCCTGGAAACTTTCTACAAGCCCTCGGAATATTCATCCAGTTCCTTGGTGTTATTCAACAGAAACGGAAACAGAGAAAATTTCATACACTCTTTCTCTTAAGATAACCAAAGATCCCTGCCGTATTCGCCAGGAACCCTTCCATTTCTCATGAGAACTTCATCAGTTCATCAGAGGAACGATTTCAAACAAGTTAAACTTAGAGGAGATGCCACAAAAAACAACAGTTTTGAAGAAAATACCTTGTAGATGATGAAATAGGGTTCCGGCAAGGCGTAGCACGGCGGGTCACGGCGGACTTGCGGTGGTTGATGGTGGCGAACGGAGGATGAGAAGACGAAGAAGGAAGAAGAAACAATTATTGAACGAAAGAGCAAAAATGAGAAATGAAGGGAAGAGAGAGTATTTATAGACAAATCACGGAACTCGAGAAGCCTGAGGCACTCGAGTACTCTACCCTAGGCAGCCACCATATGCAATGATGACAAGTGACACGTGGCACACTTGTACCAGTCAAAAATCCACGCGTGTCTTTTCAACATCCCATCGTTTCGAAACAGAAACTTCTCATCTCCCCAACACTTCAACCAGAAGCAACTCCCCGTTGCCCGCAAGCTATCAGTACCCGCCTCAGGATAATTGCCGGCAAGATATCAATGCCCGACGTCACGAGCATCATAAATATTTCGACTGTGCTGATATCCTCCTCGGATCATCCCTTGGCATTTCCCCAACACGATCATTGACCCTCAAGTCATTACTCTGATACATCAAAGCAACGACTTGGGGGGGGGCTCCTGTTCGGGACTGGGCCGTGGTTTCCTACAATCAAACAGGCCCAATCCATATGATCGCGATAAACTATACGTCTAACGGTTACTAACTGCAAGTGCACAGCCTAATCGCGTAGTAATAAAAGATATCGATCCCACAGAGACCAATGTCAACCTACCGTTATCTATCGCTGCGTTGTAAAGCTAAGGCTAATGATATTTTTGATTTAAGGGAAACTAAAACTAGAACTGAAAATAAAACTAAGAAAATATGATAGAAAGGAGAGACCGGAATATGAATTCCGCGTTCCTAAAGGACTTTGTAGAATTCGGGTACTAATTACGACTATAACTTAGTTCCGTAGAATATAGCGACTTAAAGACTCCGCCTCACGCTCTCGCGGTATTAACTAAAGCCATACTTCCTAATCCCAAGATTTTGCTCTCGCTCGCCCGGTAACTAGGAAATATATTTTGAAAGTCAATAATATCCTAAACCCATCTAAAGCGTTCTCGCTGTATTTAGATTTGTTGCCTAATTTCCACTATCTGGTTCGATCCCCACGCTCTCGCAGTGCCGACTCTAACCTTAATTAATTTCTCACTCTCGTGACAAAATCGTGTTAAATAACCTCCCACTCTCATGACAAAGCTATTTAAACTCAACTTAGAAATTAAAACCAAAACAGATTTTTAATCGTAAGTTCGCACCTATAATTTTCTACTGAGTCCCGTCGGTAACGACGGTCCTCATACGCCGGACTCAAGACTACTTAGCTAGACATGGAGAAGGAAATAAACATGCAGATATCATAATAAACTAAAATCGGAAACATGCTTTAGGAATCAAATAAGGAAATGACACAATAAATAACAATAAATAAAACCTGGAATATGGTCTTGAATAATACACTGAAATCTTGAATGCGAATCCGGTTGCAGAAAGCAAAAGGTAGAAAATAGAATCCTAAAACTATATTGGTAATAGTCCCCCGATGTGGAGAACTATCCCTTTTACATAGTGCAAGAAGCTGCCTAAAAACTAAACAAGGAAAATCTGGCAAATGAAAGGTCCGAACCCCACAATGGAGGTTTGCTTTCTTTTTTATACTGAGTGCTGGCAGTTGAGGAAATTGAGTTTTTGCGTGGAAATAGTGTTGAGGAAAGACCGGAAAAAGGAGTGGAGACGTGGACAAGAAAAAAATAAAAGAAAAAAATAAAAATAATAAAAAAATAAAATAAGAAAAGGAAAATGGGCAGTTTTATCTCCTAAGAGATAGGTGGCTTGCGCCACTTTCTCTCTCTCTCACATTTCATGTGGCTGGAGCCACATTTTGGGTGGTGGGAGCCACCTTTATTTGGTGATGGGCGCCACCTTCATTTGTGGTGGCAGGCGCCACCCTTATGAAGTGTGGTAGGCCCCACCCCTTTTATTTCTTTTTTTTTCTTTTTTTTTTGAATTTCTTTCCATTCTTTTTCTTTCCTTCTTCCATTTCTTTCCTTTTATTTTCTTTCTTGAATAATTCTTCAATAATTCTTCAATTTTCGATAACTTCCGCTCTGACTCGAGTGCCTGAGAAACATAAATAAATACGAGTAATACTAAGTATAAATCGGGAAAACTCAAATAAAACATAGGATAAATTCATGTAAGTCAAGCCAAATAAACGATACATTTACGTGTTAGCAACATCCCCACACTTAAACCTTTGCTTGTCATCAAGCAAACCATGACTCGTAGGAAAAATAGGGCATGCGGATACTCATCCTAGGCTACCAACTCTACTTCGGTTAAGTTTGTGTCGATAGGTACTTGCTTACACACTAAGGATATCGTAACAACACAATTCTGCTTTTTGCGGGCATCAGCCTCCCTCATATACAAACCAATCCGAATCATGTCATTATACCTAAGCCTAACTCACTCATCCTTCTTTTATCCCTTTTCATTCTGGCACAATCACATTAAGCCCGTTATCCTTTCACACTCATGGTAGGATAGCCTGTTAGTGACTATGATCTCATTATTATCATCAATTTTTTTTTTCTTTTGCACATTAGCTTAAATATCAATAAAGAAGTTTGCACCGTTGGGCTAAATGATCGGGTGAGGATCACCTAACTTAGAAGGAGCATTTCTTTTCATTCATTCATTTTTTTCCTTTTCTCAATTTACCTTTTAAGCCTGAGATCATACACTTATTTGCATCGGCTTCCTACTTAGTGCGTGCTTAGGATGGTGCTGACTGCTAAATAAACTACTTAGGGACTACTAAAGGGGTGAGAACTTAAGGCTATGGCATAACAACTACTCAAATTGATTTCCATAATTGGGAGGCTCACGGTGTTAGAACGATACCGATCTTGCGGAATTTTCCCAAGTCTCACAATCCAACCTCAATTTCGTCTGTAACCTAATATTTTCAAAATAAACACTATTTTTAACTCAAAAATTTTTAAAATATTTGGTGTGGCTCAAGAGAATGGGAAAATCGATAAACAACATAAAATCAACATAAAGACTCGACAGCACATGCACAGACGCAACGAAACATTAAAACAGAAAAAAAATTTAAAATCATGCTAGAAAACAGTAAATCTAACTAGAAAGCGGTAAAATGAAAGCGGTAAAGTTCCTCCCCCACACTTAAACCAAACATTGTCCTCAATGTTTTAATAGAAGGTGAAAAAGGAACGATAGAACCTGTATGAGTGCCACGACCAAATTCGCGCTGATTCTTCCATTGTCGTCCTTGTCTTCGCTGGCCATTTCTACTCCGGTGTCTTATACTACGAGTTATCTGAATTTGCTGAAACTTCATTTTACTGAAACCGCTCATCATACTATTTATTTCCGAAGGAAGTACCTGCAAAAAATGTTAGAAGAATATGGTGCAGTGTGTGCAGGTGGAACCTGACCATGCAAAGAACAAGGAGGAGGTGAGTTACAAACGGGAGTGATATGCCCTCTCATATCATACTCAACATTGGTGTCACCACCAGCAGAGACATTCATAGGAATGTCCGTGGGCACCAACTCATCTTAAGGGATTGTCATCTGGAGATCTTTCGCCTAAATGTAGCTGAGACGTGACAAGCGATACAATTCTTTATTTTTTGCAAACACAAACAGTAAAAGTAAAACATTAAATTAAAAGCTCATGGGTTTCCTCCCACGCATGGCTTTGTTTCATGTCGATAGCTCGACGGCTAATAATTTTCGGTTTCCATGGCCACTTATCAAGCCATCTCACATATCCCTCACCTTTTCTTTTCTTCCTTCTATAGGGTGGTTCATTCTTTTGAACTTGTGGTGGTGGTTATGGATCTATGCTAAGTATTAGCTTCTCGAGTTTGGACTTAGTCATTTCATCCACCATCTCAAAGGTTAGCCTTACCCTCTTAGCACTAATGATTTCCCTAGTTTCATGGTCCTCTAAGTTTCCTTTTTTATACAGGACCTCAGACAAAGGTGTGTCAGTGTTGATATTTTCCAATATCTCCACATACGTTTTGGATTGGGAGTCTACCTTAGTCTCTACAAACCTTTGCGGGAAAAGAATTGGCGGGGTATAGGGATGAGGACCAGTCTTAGGGGATACTTTCTCTACCTCTTTGACGACCTCCCTTTCAGGTGGTCCTAGTGAATTTTTCTCAATCTCTACTTCTTCCTCACCAAAACTCTTCTCAACCTCAATATCACTCTCCTCGACCTCATTATCACTCTCCTCGGGATTCTCGATTTATTCTTCATTAATGATTGTTACAACATCCACCTGCTCCTCAGGGGAGGGTCCTATAGGTGTCAGTGCAAGTAGTAAGATTTGGGTCCCCAATGCCTCAGTGTGAGTCATGAGGGACTCGACCATAGTGTTTATCCGCCTAAGGGTTTCATAAGTATCGAGATGTTCTTTTCTAAGTTCTTCATTCTGGAGAGTTTGTGTCTCCACAAAGTGCTCCATCATAGATTTTAACCTCGAATTAGTTGTTGTTTCAATGAAATCCTCCATTAATGCTTCAAGGTTGGAATTGAAGGATTCTTGTGGTTCCTCAAAATATTGGGAGTGGTAATTTGGGTGGAAATGGGTTAGTGTCGCGTTGAAATCCTCCATTAGTATTTCGAGATTGGAATTATGTGATTCTTCCGGTTCCTCAAAATTTTGGGAATGGTAATCATAGGAAAATTTTGGTTGCGGTTCCTCAAAATATTGGGAGTATTGCGGTTGATAATTGTAGAGAAAATTTGGGTGCGGCTCCTCAAGATATTGTGAGTGGTTATCATAGAGAAAATTTGGGTGATACATAGTTTTTTTATTTTTTTAAAATTTTTTTTATTATTATATTTTTTTTATAGGAGTGCCTTAGTCTATACGGTGCAACAACGGAATAACAATATTGACTGTTGCTCCCCGGCAACGGCGCCAAAAACTTGATCGCGATAAACTATACGTCTAACGGTTACTAACTACAAGTGCACAGCCTAATCGCGTAGTAATAAAAGATATCGATCCCACAGAGACCAATGTCAACCTACCGTTATCTATCACTGCGTTGTAAAGCTAAGGCTAATGATATTTTTGATTTAAGGGAAACTAAAACTAGAACTGAAAATAAAACTAATAAAATATGACAGAAAGGAGAGACCGGAATATGAATTCCGCGTTCCTAAAGGACTTTGTAGAATTCGGGTACTAATTACGACTATAACTTAGTTCCGTAGAATATACCGACTTAAAGACTCCGCCTCACGCTCTCGCGGTATTAACTAAAGCCATACTTCCTAATACCAAGATTTTGCTCTCGCTCGCCCGATAACTAGGAAATATATTTTGAAAGTCAATAATATCCTAAACCCATCTAAAGCGCTCTCGCTGTATTTAGATTTGTTGCCTAATTTCCACTATCTGGTTCGATCCCCACGCTCTCGCAGTGCCGACTCTAACCTTAATTAATTTCTCACTCTCGTGACAAAATCGTGTTAAATAACCTCTCACTCTCATGACAAAGCTATTTAAATTCAACTTAGAAATTAAAACCAAAACAGATTTTTAATCGTAAGTTCGCACCTATAATTTTCTACCGAGTCCCGTCGGTAACGACGGTCCTCATACGCCGGACTCAAGACTACTTAGCTAGACATGGAGAAGGAAATAAACATGCAGATATCATAATAAACTAAAATCGGAAACATGCTTTAGGAATCAAATAAGGAAACGACACAATAAATAACAATAAATAAAACCTGGAATATGGTTTTGAATAATACACTGAAATCTTGAATGCGAATCCGGTTGCAAAAAGCAAAAGGTAGAAAATAGAATCCTAAAACTATATTGGGAATAGTCCCCCGATGTGGAGAACTATCCCTTTTACATAGTGCAAGAAGCTGCCTAAAAACTAAACAAGGAAAATCTGGCAAATGAAAGGTCCGACCCCCGCAATGGAGGTTTGCTTTCTTTTTTATACTGAGTGCTGGCAGTTGAGGAAATTGAGTTTTTGCATGGAAATAGTGTTTAGGAAAGACCGGAAAAAGGAGTGGAGACGTGGAGAAGAAATAAATAAAAATAATAAAAAAATAAAATAAAAAAAGGAAAATGGGCAGTTTTATCTCCTAAGAGATAGGTGGCTTGCGTCACTTTCTCTCTCTCTCACATTTCATGTGGCTGGAGCCACATTTTGGGTGGTGGGAGCCACCTTTATTTGGTGATGGGCGCCACCTTCATTTGTGGTGGCAGGCGCCACCCTTATGAAGTGTGGTGGGCCCTACCCCTTTTATTTTTTTTTTCTTTTTTTTTCAATTTCTTTCCATTCTTTTTCTTTCCTTCTTCCATCTCTTTCCTTCTATTTTCTTTCTTGAATAATTCTTCAATAATTCTTCAATTTCCGATAACTTCCGCTCTGACTCGAGTGCCTGAGAAACATAAATAAATACGAGTAATACTAAGCATAAATCGGGAAAACTCAAATAAAACATAGTATAAATTCATGTAAGTCAAGCCAAATAAACGATACATTTACGTGTTAGCACCATACAACTTGAAGAAGCCCAATAAAGTCCTAGAGAAGGACACATGACTGCCATACGCAAGGCCAAAATTATGTCGGGCACCTGATACCTTGACAGTGTCGAGCATCTGAGGACAAACAGGAAAGGAAGATGTCACCCCTGATGAAATAGACCTCCTCGACAGATTAACTTCTCCCCGCGAGAATACTCATAATCTCGTTGACTCAGAGGTCCTCGACAAGCATGGTTCTCCTCCGTTAGGTCATGTCCAAACCACGACCACCCTACTTCCTCAACATTGTAGACTCTCCCCTGAGGGGTCTACTAACGGTCTTATCTACACAGACACGTTTCATGTAACTGTCTACTAATGGCATAAAAAGGACGGTTACACTAGGGTGTTGACCACGAGCTGGTCATTATTACTACACGTAAGCCCTAGCAGTTACTTGGAACGGGTCACACGTTGGTCCCACCCGTTGCAAGTAACCGTTGGCCATGCGCTGGGGGTCTCCTATAAATATCCTCTCATTTGAGAGGATCAGGATAAGTTAACTTCTTACTCTCACTCACTTTCTTTGTATTTGATGTGCCCCCGCTGACTTAAGCATCGGAGCGCCCTGCAGGCACACCCCCCCCCCCCCCCCCCTCCGTCTTTCATCATCATTAAAGTAGCAGTAATTCCAGACGTCGTTGGCCATCTTCAAACAGTCTGATCCAGGTACCATCACTTTCCCTCTTTCTTCTTTCTCTCTCTTTCTTACTATCTTTTTTTTTTGTTTGGAAAATGGGAGGAAAAGGAATAAGTAGTAAACTAGTATTAGTGAATAATACTACTAAATGTCCAAAAGTCTCTTAAGTCCAAATTAGTAAAATACCTCAGAGTCAGATAATATTAATTGGATTTATTCTAAGTTCCACAGTTACTCTAATTATTTTGTCAAATAATTTCTCAGAGTACACTGGGCTCAGTCGATCACAATATAATATTATCCGGAGTAATAAAATACGGGGTATTACATCCTCCCCCCCTTAAATAGAAATTCGTCCTCGAATTTAAAGATTACCTGAACAGATGAGGGTAAGCATCTCGCATTTCCGATTCAAGTTCCCAAGTTACATCACCCGAATGTGTTACATCCCATTGCACCTTAACGAGAGAAATATCTTTAATCCTTAGTACTTTCGTTTATCTTCCCACAATGCGACTCAGTTGAGGTTCAAATGTTAAGTCTGCTTCTATTTCAACAGTATCCGGTAGAATCGACTGAAGAGGATCTGGAACAAATCTGCAAAGTTGAGATACATGGAAAACATCGTGCATTTCTGAAAGAGAAGGAGGTAAGGCTAACCTGTACGCTACTTCGCCAATCCTTTCTAAAACTTGATACGGTCCCACGTATCTCGGACTTAACTTCCGTGACTTAAACGGTCCTTTCAGTCTTAATCTCGGAATAACTTTCAAAAACACATGGTCACCTTCTTCAAATTCTAAAGGCCTCCTTCGATTGTCTGCATAACTCTTTTGTCGATCTTGTGCTTGCTTAGTTTTCTCGCGGATCATTCAAATCTTTTCCGTAGTCTCTTGGATAATTTCGGGTCCTAAGATTCTATCTTCCCCAACTTCCGCCCAACACAAAGGTGTCCTACACTTTCTTCCATACAAAGCTTCATAAGGAGCCATCCCGATGCTCGCATGGTAACTATTGTTATAAGAGAACTCAATCAATGGTAGTAGTTCTTTCCAATTACCCTTACTTTCTAGTACACAAGCTCTCAACATATCCTCCATTGTTTGTATTGTTCGTTCAGTTTGACCATCCGTCTGAGGATGATTAGACGTGCTCAAACGCAACTCCGTACCCATACCTTGTTGAAAAACTTTCCAAAACCTTGAAGTAAACTTCAGATCTCTATCCGACAGAATATTAGAGGGAATATCGTGCAATTTCACAATTTCGGAAATAAACAACCTTGCAAGATGACTCACTTTGGAGGTAGTCTTCACGGCCAAGAAATGCGCCGACTTTGTCAACCGATCTACTATTACCCAAATCGAATCATAACCACCTTGCGTACGGGGTAACCCTACTGCAAAATCCATAGAAATATTATCCCATTTCCAAATTGGGATTTCTAATGGTTGCAATAATCCACCCGGTCTTTGATGTTCATTCTTAACTTAATGGCATACCGCACATTCCTACACGAAGACCGCAACATCTCTTTTCACACCGGACCACCAATAGTCCTTCTTTAAATCTTGATACATCTTTGAAGAACCCGAATGTATAGTGAAGGTACCCTTATGCGCTTCCTCTAAAATCCTTCTTTTCAAAGTCGCATCGTTCGGAACACAAATTCTTTGGTTAAACATAATCATTCCATCGCTAGCGTGCACAAAACCCGGTTGATTTAGCATCTCTTGCAACTTCTCATCCAATAATTGTCCTTGTTGAATTTCAACTCTTAAAGTATAATTGACATTCAAATTCCCCATAATCACTCCATTAGGAGTCCACACAAATTGAAGATTTAAATCTCTAAACTTTTCCAACAACGAATATTCTAACACCATCAATTCGGGCTTTCTCAAAACTTTCCTACTCAAGGCATCAGCCACTTTGTTCGCTTTACCTGGATGGTATTTTAGCTCTAGATCATAATCCTTTAAATATTCCATCCACCTCCTTTGACGCATATTCAGCTCTTTTTGGTCAAAGAGGTATTTTAAACTCTTGTGGTCACTAAACATTTCAAAATGTACTCCATATAAATAGTGATGCCACACTTTCAAAGTAAACACCACCGCTGCTAATTCCAAATCGTGGGTTGGATAATTCTTCTCGTGAATTTTCAATTGTCGATAAGCATAAGCCACCACGTGACTTTCTTGCATTAAAACGCCTCCTAATCGCATCTTAGACGCATCACAAAATACCTCATACGACTTGCTAGGATCGGGAATAATCAGAACGGGAGCTGTAGTCATTCTTTCTTTCAAACTCATAAAACTTTGTTCACACGCTGAATCCCACTCAAAGGGGCAATCCTTCCGAGTGAGCTTAGTCATTGGCAACGCTAATTGCGAAAAGCCTTTAATAAACCTTCTGTAGTAACCTGTTAGACCCAAGAAACTTCTAATTTCCGATACATTCTTCGGTATCTCCCAATTAATCACAGCTTCAACCTTTGACGGATCCACCGCTACACCACCCTGTGATATAACGTGACCAAGAAAACTAACTTCGGACATCCAGAACTCGCACTTACTTAACTTGGAAAAAAGTTGCTTCTCTTGTAAGATCGATAAGACGATTCTCAAATGTCCTTCGTGCTCTTGCGGAGTGCGAGAATATATAAGAATGTCATCAATGAAGATCACAACGAATTGATCCAAGTAAGTTTGAAATAACCGATTCATATAATCCATAAAAACAGCTGGAGCATTAGTCACACCGAAAGGCATCACTAAGAATTCGTAATGACCATAACGGGTCCTAAATGCAGTCTTAGGTACATCGGAACTCTTCACTCGGATTTGGTGATAACCCGACCTCAAATCAATCTTCGAGAACACACAGGTTCCTTTCAATTGATCTAATAGGTCGTCTATCCTGGGCAAGGGATACTTATTCTTAATGGTGAGTTTATTCAGCTGAAGATAATCAATACACAATCGCATCCCGCCGTCTTTCTTCTTTACTAACAAAACTGGGGCTCCCCACGGTGAGACACTAGGTCTAACAAAATGCTTAGCCATAAGCTCTTCCAATTGTTCCTTTAGTTCCCTTAACTCCAATGGTGCCATCCGATACAGAGAAACGGATATAGGAGCTGTTCCCGGTACCAGGTCAATAGCAAATTCCACTTCCCTCTCCAGAGGAAGAGAAGTGACATCTTCGGGGAAAACTTCAGAAAACTCGCAAACTACTGGAATATCCAAAACTTGAAGGTCGCTACTCCCTTCCTTAGTGAGAACCAAAAGAACAGATTTCTCTTCTTCGAACAAGAAATTTATCATTCCAACCGTACCTTCTAGAATAGTTGTTAAGACATCTTTCGGGGTAGCATCAATAGATGGAATGATGATGAGCTTTTCTTCACACCCAATAAACACCGAATTAGCAGAAAGCCAATCCATTCCCAAAACGACATCAACTTTCTTAAGTGGTAAGAAAATAAGATCAATCTAAAAAACTCTACCATCCACAGACAAAACACAGTTTTCACACATCGACGGTGTCTCAACTATTTCATCCATGGCGGTAGTGACCACCAAAGGGGGAGACAAAGGAACGGACCGCAACCCAAGTCGCTTCATACATTGCATCGATACAAAAGAGTGTGTAGCTCCGCAATCAAACAAAACAAAACAAGGAAATCCGTTAACGAAGCACGTACCGGCAATTAAAGAGTTGTCACTTTTCTTCTTCCTTGCATCTAAGGTATAAACCCTTCCTTGTGTCTGAGTCTTATTCTGAGGACAATCCTTTTTCAAATGACCCACCTTCTGACATTGGTAACACATCTTATTGTCTATACCACACCTTCCATAATGCATCCTTCCACAAGTGCGACACACCGAAGGTGTACTCGCCCTTGCATCTTGAACTTGCTTTCCTTTGAAGGCTTGTTGCCTAGGCCTGAATTGTTGGTTGGATCTTCCGCGATCCCATTGATTCACCCTACTCGCAACACTTTCCACTTGGACTTTCTTCAAACTATGTTCAGCTACATAGCATTGTCTTAGAACTTCGGCATAAGTAGTGAACTCCCTCTAAGATACACTATGGGATATTTCAGATCTAACTCCAAAAATAAATTGGTCCACCTTCCACCTCTCATCTGGAACATACATAGCCTGCCTAGAATAAGCAGCCATGTCTTCAAACTTTTCAGCATAACTGGCCACAGTCATACTACCTTGTCTTAGTTGTTGAAAATCAAACTCTTTCTGAGTTTTCAAAGAGCTCGGAAAATACTTCTCCATGAAAACAACCTTGAACTGCTCCCAAACCTTTGGCACTTCCTGAATAGCCATCAATGCCGAAGCGCTCTTCCACCATCTCATAGAGAGACCCTTCAGTGAATGAGAAACGAATAACACCTTGTTCTCTTCGCTGCATTCGACTATCAAGAAAATCCTCTCCATACCAGAAATCCATTCGTGAGCCTTCACGGGATCTAATCCACCATGAAATTCTGGGGGATTCATGCTGATAAAATCCCGGAATTTTCCACCTTCAGCTTCTGGAACAACTACCGTAGGATGCAAACCTCCATTCATTTGTTGCACCATTTACTGCATTAATAAATTCTGTTGCTGCTGCATCTGTTGCATAAACTGATACAGAGGAGCATTGTCATCGCCGCCCGGCGGATTCGTCCCTTCAGGAGTAGTGCGGCGTCTACCACGAGTGTTTCTACGTCCTTCAGCCATGTTCCTAAAGGTCATACAAATAGGATTAAGTTGATCAGGCTCAAAGCCATAAATATAACACTTAAGACCAATGGCGACACAACGTATATGAAACGGAAAGAAATACATACTATTTCAAGGCTAGGTCGAGGATACGACCTGCTCTGATACCAACTGTAACACCCATATATAAAACTCATACATCAAAGCATAAATATTATATATAGATCCAAGTGTTTGGTACTGAAACACATAAGCTCCTAGTTAACACATTGTATACAAATAAATGCCCTAAAGTACAAAGTACAAAAACCTAAGCCATATTATACACAAGATGTTCAAATGATAAAAACTAAGAACTAGATCAACAATGATCCCAAAATACACTTCGCTACGGAAGCTAGCCATCAACAAGCAAGGAAAAGATCACACGACCTTATCTTTACCCTTCACGGAACCTGAAGCACCTGAAATACATCAACATCGTGGGGTGAGATACATCAAATCTCAGTGAGTTCCCTATCTTATGGATTCTCTCGGATTAACAAGGTTCTAACAATCTTAACTCAAGTCCGGGGAAAAGAGGAAAGAACTCTTGAGTTCACATTTTAATTCTCACACTATATGAAAACATGCCATGAGTTCATCAACTCACAAGTATCACTTATCGATAACCATACCAAGGTACCTCATGTTCCCGTCCGCTTCTACGTCTAGAAGGCGAACTGAGTCATAGACCCTTGTAATCTACTTGACATACGAATGGATTCAGGTTCTACGGGCCATTAACCGTTATGAACCGTCACTTCACACGGGCCATTAACCGTCACAAGCATACGCTCCATGGGCGCCATTCGTACAATACGGGAAATCAAACCTGCCAAGTAGTTGTGCATCCATTTCAGAGGAGTCCAAGACTCATGAAACTACACTCAAGCTAAACCGGTTACGATTACATGATCACATACAACAATACGATTGTATTCGACAGTCACAAGGCTATAATGCCTTAAGGCCTCTCATGCCTTTCAAACCACAAAGGTTAACTAACATGTTCCATACTAGTGTCTCCAAACCTTCTAAATTCTCCTATAGTTCATAAGGGGGTTTTCCTCACTCTTTCTATTTCTTTTTCCATATTAACATGCATATTCAATTACAATCATGCTAAACTATATTAGGATAGGCAAGGCATCTCACAATTGCATAATAGAATAATTTATAACAATTAAAACATAATTAAAACACTTTTGAAACTTCCTCGATTATTTAATCGGTCGTTAAAATTGACATATTTCATCTCCATTGTATAGAATATTTTCTCGGTTTTACATCGATATAAAGAACGTTCGATTCGGATAAACGAATCAAAAATTAAAAAAAATTAAAAAAAAAATTAAAAATTAAAAAAATTAAAAAAATTAAAAAAATTAAAAAAATAAAAAAATAAAATAAAATAATATTAAAAATGTCACGTGGACTGCCACGCAAGCAATAGAAATGAATCTTTGCTGCAATGTGGCAGTCAGGGTCTAATTGAGGGAATCTAATTAAGATGAGGGGGGGTTTTTAAAAAAAAAACTTTGTCAGGGGCTAAAATAAGAACTCGCTAACATTACAGAGGGGATTTGTATATTTAACCCTTTAATAAATATATTATATTAATTGAAATTGTTGCTAATTTGAATGAACAAATGCAACTATGTGAATTTATAATTCAATTTGTTTTTTCTATTGACATTGTAGATATTTGGAATCAGAGTGCTCTACATTTTGTAGAAGGACTTAAGGGTATTTTTTGAAAAATAATTCTAGAGGGTAAGATCCTTTAATATTCCCTTGAATATGATAGGCTCTCATTTTTTTATGTAACTCTTTGTTCAGTTTTAAGTTTGAGGTAATTTATTTGAGCATTCACCATGTTAAGAATATATATAGTTAAAAAATAATGGAGCATTTATTTATTTGAATTGTGGTATCAGAAATTTGATCATTAGAATTAAGATATCAATTATATACAAATGAAAACGACATGGTTTTGTTTATGCGAATTCATTTGTAACATAGAAAAGAATCATAGAGAGTTTAGGTAATAATTATTGATTTGGATATTTTAATTAATATTCTAATATATTAATTTAGGTTAATTATTGTGTTACTCATTCTATTTGTTTATGCTTGCTATTTGTCTAATCCTATGTTTGTTTATATGTGTATATACAGAAAAAGTATAATTTTGTTCCACCGGATGATGCATGAGCTAGAAAGAATTTTGAAAAACGAGGTGCGGCAATAATGAAAAATAACTTAAACAAGATTCGTGTCACAAGGAAAAGACTACGTTAGATTGATCTGAATCTATGGAATACATTGTGTGAATTGTGTGAGCATTGGGAAACTTCAGGATATAAAAGAATGACAAGTGTAATAGTATGGTTTACTTTTGTAATTGTTTTTTGAGTTAGAATATTGACTTTTTGTATGTAAGAATTGAAAGGGATTTATTCCCCTTTTTGTATGTGTTAGATGATGGTGAAAACCAATTCACTCATGATACTTGCAAGTGTAGTAGTGATAACTTAGCTTAGTTATGTTTTGGATTGATTATGTATTTTTTTTATAAGTATTTGATAATACTTAAATACATTATGTTCATATTGTTGTGTGTTTGGATGAAATAATTTTAGAGATATTAAATTAGATCTATACAATTGCTTTCAAGGATTGTAAATTATTAATAACAATAATAATTAAAAAAAAACTCAAATTTCAGAGACTGAAATAGAGACCGATTTTATGAGACAACGCTTTCTAATTGGTCTCAAACTCGGTCGTAGTGAGAAGGGAAATTAATTCCAAATCAGTCACAAAAATGGTCTCTAAAATTGGTCACTAGAATCGGTCTCCGAATACGGTCTTTTAATTCGGTCTCTAAAAATCGGTCTCTGATATGGTCTCCACAAACTCGCGACCAGGATTTTCGTAATTGCAAAAAATTGGTTGCGGATTTAGTCCCTAATGAATTTAGTGACCGATTTGTCAATTTTCAGTCTCTAAATTGGTCTCTAAAGGCGAGATTTCTAGTAGTGTAAATAAAGCACTTGTCTTAAAAAGTGAAAAAGAAATGATTTTATTGCACAAAATCTTTAATTTCTCTATTTGTTTTTGTGCGCTTTTATATTTTATAAACATATAAAAAATATATTATAGATATTGATAATAAAATTTATAAATTTCATAATAAATTTTTATTTAAATACTTTAATGGTAATCATCTAAGGACTAATTTTAATTTTTGAGTTGTCAACCCAGAATTATTTTTTTATTTGTTTTAAAATAAATTTTTAATATAATTTTGTTTATTTAAATAAAATTAAGAGATTGTAAAGTTTAAAATTTATTTCTCCAAGACTATGCATATTAAATTGTGTAATATATATTAAAAAGAAATTTTATAAAAATTTATTATGTGGGACATATTTTAAATAATTTTATATATTAAAATAATAAATTTTAATGGCAATCGGTTACTGAGGATCAATATAACAAAAGGATAATAAACATTTATATATAAATACATATGAGCATAATATATTTTACAAGAACATTGGGTGTTACTCGTAGAATATGGTAGATGATAGTGACAAGCTACATCAACATTGGTTTGAACCTAATCATAGAAGATATTTTATGGCCATTTAATATTAATTCATAATAAAAAAAAGCTTTAGACAAACTAGCTTTAGGGACAGGGGTTCCAGCCCTGGAGGCTCCAAAATATAATGATATAAATTTACATTTATAAGAAAAATAAATGGCCACGGTTTCAAATCTCATTTCCCCACATTTATAAACCATTTTAATATTCAACAGGAACCTAAACTCACGGTGTTCATTCATCTTCCACCGTTGTCACCTCCTTCTCACTTTCCAAATTCTTCTCGCCGTCAACAAAATATACCAAGTGCACTAATCTGATTGCATGTTTCGCCTTCTTCCTCTGGTTAGGGTTCATCATTGTTAGAGTCGTCTGGGTTTGGTTTAAAGTCCTAACCTTAGGGTTAGGGACCTTCCTCCCAGTGGGTCTTATTATACAGTGTTGGATTTGTATCGGAGGAAGCTGGATTTCCGTGGTGGTTCTAAAGTTTCTGGGCGTTCTGGTTCTACAACAATGGTGGCTCGAAGCAAAGAGACTTGGGTGGAGGTTAAAAGAAAGCATACTCGTAACTTCAATATTCCGAGAATGTCGATTTGGAAGAACATCAGAGGAAAACCCAATGAGGATGACCTAAAAACGGTTTCGTCCTTCTTCTTTACTGAGTTTCCACTTTCGTATGATGCTAGGCAGATGTTTGAAGTTTTTAAGGACTTTGGTTTCATTCTTGAGGTTTTTATCCCTGGAAGATTGGACATTAGGGGTAAACGTTTTGGATTTGTCAGATTCATAAGAGTCGAAGACGAACATCTTCTAGCCATTAAGCTTGACAACATCGTGCTTAATGGTTCTAAGATATTTGTTAATCTTCCAAGATTTCGAAGAGATTTTAAGGCAGGTGGTGAAGATCTCATTTCCAAGAAAAGGAATCTGGATCTAAAGCAAGATGTTGTTCCTCCCCTCAAGCACGGTTTAAGCAACAGGTATGCCCTTAAAAATTCTTTTGCTCAATTGACCAGAGGAGGACACACTTTGATGGCAGATAATCCGAAGCAGCTTCTTCTTGGGGACAGGCCTAACTATGCTCACTTAAGTTTTGAAGTAACCAAAGAGGAATTGGAAAGGTTTGAGCAGGCCTACACTGGAATTTTGGAGATTCCCGGATCTGCGGCTGAGGTATCTGAAGCGTTCCAAATGGAAGGATTTTTCAACATTAAGATTACCCCTATGGGGGCCAACCTATGTCTCATTGAGGAAGATAATCCGGGCGACATTAAAAAGCTGATTTCAGAGGAGCACAAGTGGATATCTAAATGGTTTTCTGAAATTCATCCGTGGTCCCCTTATGATGTTGATCAGGAGAGACTAACTTGGGTTAAAATCTTTGGGTTGCCGTGCCATGTGTGGGGAGAAAAATTCTTTAAATTTTTAGCTGGAACTACTGGAGCTTTTGTTAAGATGGATGAAGATACGAGGAAACATTCGAGATTTGATGTAGCTAGAATCCTGATTCGTACAAAGTTCACTATCTCTCTTAATCAAGTTATTAATATAGAGGTAAATGACAGTATGTATAGAATCAAATTGGTCGAAGATTCGTTTGGTCCTTATGCGAGTGACCAAGCTAGGAACAAAGTTTCGTACTTTGACGAAGATAGCTCAGAAGTTGTCGAGTCAGATTCTGACCTGGTGGGTGATGGGGTACTTTGGTAGAATTCTTCTGAGGTTTTCAGCTCTCAGTTAAAGCCGCCTGGATCTAACAAGCAAGGGTGGGAGGATCAAGAAGCTAGGGGCTTTTCTAAAGGTTTGGTGACACAAGGCTGTGAGGATGATAGGGAATTATCAAATAGGTTGATGTCTGAGGATGTTGGTGTTCCTATTGTGGAAGTTAGAGATCAATCCACTCCTTTCCAAGATAGGGCTTTACCTCATGTTAGTGTTGGGAAACATTCAACAGACATATTGGCAGGTGATTGTGTAGAGGAATTTGGGCACATTTGTCAATCTTCTGGCTCTGATCCTTCTCATGTTTCGTGTTCATCTGAGTGTCAGTTTTGTCCTGTTGAGAGTTCTCCAGGAGTTGATGAGTTTAGACAAGTAGTATCTCCTTTATCTCATACGAGCCCGGATACAGCTGGTATTGGTATTCTTTCAGGAGAGATTTTGGGGGGGTCTAAAGTTAAGAAGAAGAAAAAGATTGTTATAGATGACATTTATCAAAAGATAAAGATTCCTTTTTGTCCATCTTATTACGCTACTCTGCTACAATCAGAGAGTAATTATCATAGGTCGGTTCTGGATCAATCATGTCAGGGTGAGGGTTCTATGAGGCAGAGGGTGTCATCACAGGCTAAAAAAGCATCTGATTCTTTGGACAATTCTATCTCGGATTCTGGTTTCATTCAAAATAATTCTAGAATTAAGAAGCGATTGGAGAACCTGCCTGCTAGGATTTGGGATTCTATTAAGTCTCTTGGTATTGAAGCGGAGGAAGATGATGAAGTTTTTGAGGGCATTTTGAGGAATTTTGAGAAGTCGGATAGGAAATCAAGGAAAGGTAAGAAAGAGGCTGCCATAGGTGGAAAATGAATTTAGTCACGTACAACATAAGAGGGTGTGGAGGTACTTCGAAGAGGATGAAAATTAGAGAAGTCCTTCGTAAGGTAGGAGCTGAAATGTGTTTCATTCAGGAAACTAAACGATCAGAAATGACAGATTCAATTGTGTAAAGCATTTGGGGTGACTCATTTTGCTGTTGGTCTGCAAATAGTTCAAATGGATTATCGGGCGGCCTATTGACTATTTGGAAGGAAGGAGTTGTGGAACCTATATGCAGCTATAGAGGCTTGGGGTATTTAGGTTTACAAGTCAGCTGGAGAGGCAAGAAATGTTATATGTTCAATGTTTATTCTCCTTGTACTATCACAGAGAAAAGGATCTTATGGTCTCAGCTCATTAATCTTAAAAACAACTTAGAACCTGGTGAATGGATACTTGGTGGGGACTTTAATTCTATTAAGTCCGCTGCTGAATAAATTGGTTATACTTCTTTAAATACAAGATATATGATGGAATTTTCTGAATTTATTAACTCAATGGGTTGTGTGGATTTGCCCCTTATTGGCTCCAAATACTCTTGGTTTCAGTCGAAAGGTAATGTCTGCAGTCGGTTGGATAGATTCTTAGTCACACATGGAGTCTTCAGTGAATGGAGTATGGTTAACCAAAGGATAGGGGAACGCGATATTTCCGACCATAGACTTGTGTGGATCTATGCAAAAAACATAAACTGGGGGCCCAAGCCTTTTAAAGTTATGTTATGTTGGTTCGAGCATCCAAACTTTATGCCTTTTATCAAAAAAGAATGGGAGGAGTTTCAGGTTGTAGGTAAGGCATCTTATATTCTGGCTAGAAAATTGCAAAATCTGAGAGAAAGGCTTCGTTTGTGGAATAATAACGTATTTGGTTGGGCTGATACTAAAATCAAGACGGATGTTGGTGTTATAAACGGGATTGGAGACTTATTTGTTTTAAATAGAGTCATAACAGCTGAGGAAAGTTCAACAAGGAATAAAGCAGAAGCTGACCTATGGAAATCTTTGAGGATTAAAGAAAGTATTCTAAAACAAAAATCCAGGCTGAAATGGAATGCTGATGGAGACGATAATACTAAATTCTTTCATGCTGCCTTGAGGAACCGTATAAATATGAATACCATCTCATCAGTGTGTATCAACGGTATTTTGGTGGAAGATGGTAAGAAGGTCAAAGGGGCTGTCAAGGATCATTTTGCTAAGAGATTCTGCAGAGTTTCAAGACCATATCCATCTATTGGTGAGTCTGGCTTCAAGAGTATGTCTTATAGTGATAGTATGGATTTAGAGGTTGATGTGGATGAATCAGAGGTTAGAAGGAATGTGTTTGAGTGTGCTGGAGATCGTAGCCCAGGTCCTGACGGTTTCGGTTTTGAATTCTTTAAACGATGTTGGAGTATTGTAGGAAAAGATTTCACAAACTGCATTCTAGAATTTTTCCAAGGTGAGAAATTACATAAAGTTTTTGCTTCTTCGTTTATAGTTCTCATTCCCAAATTGGACAGCCCTACGTGTTTAGACGAGTACAGGCCTATATCTTTAATTACTTCTGTTTACAAAGTTATATCCAAGATTCTCGCCAACAGACTCAAAAGAAAAATTGGTGGTATCATTTCCAATTCCCAAACAGCTTTTATAGAAGGTAGAAATCTGGTTGATGGCTTTCTCGTCCTTAATGAAGTTATCGATTTTGCTAAGCGTTCCAAGAAAGAGCTCATGCTTTTGAAGGTTGATTTTGCCAGAGCATATGATTGTATTGAGTGGAATTATTTAAGAGACGTCATGAAGATTATGGGGTTTGGCCGAAAATGGTTGTCGTGGATGGATTATGGAGTTTTCAACAGTTATGCTTCTGTTTTGGTTAACGGTAGTTCTACCCAAGATTTTGGAGTGTATCGTGGTCTTAAACAAGGGGACCCTCTTGCCCCTCTACTGTTCACGATTGCTGCTGAAGGTTTAGCTGTACTAATGAGAAGAGCGATAGCCAATGGACTTTTTTCATGCTTCAAAGTCAGCCCTGATGTGCAATTCCACTTGCTGCAATACGCAGACGACTCGGTTATCTTAGGGGATGGATCTTGGAGGAATATAGTGGCAACAAAGTCAATACTTAAAGGGTTTCAGTTAGTTTCTGGTTTGGATATCAACTTCAACAAGAGTTCCATTTTTGGTATTGGCATAGATGAGGTAATGCTGTCTGCTGCAGGTCTCTACCTTGCTTGTAAGGTATCATCCTGTCCTTTTAATTTTCTTGGCATTCAAATTGGTGGTAATCATAGGAGTGTTGCATTTTGGAAACCATTAATAGATAAGGTCCGGTTTAGATTGAGTTCTTGGAAAAGTAGATTCTTATCGATGGGTGGTAGAGTGACTCTAATTAATTCTGTCCTTGCAAACCTTCCAATTCATTATATGTCATTTTACAAACTTCCTGCCAAAGTTATTAGCATTCTCACTTCTATTCAAAAGAACTTCTTATGGAATGGGTTGGTCTCCAAAAAGGGTGTGTCGTGGATTGCCTGGAAAATGGTATGCAAAAGGAGGGAAGAGGGAGGTTTAGGAGTGAAAGATATCAGAATTTTCAATAATGCTTTGATGTTTAAATGGCTGTGGAGAATCTTGGCTGGACGGGATACTTTGTGGTGGCATTTAATTGCGTTTCGGTATCCTAAACATTCATTTGAATTTTATTCGGGTGTGAGTCTTAAATATTCTGTTCCGGCGTCTATTTGGTGGCGTGATTTGGTACAGGTTGCCATCTTTTGCGGGTTGGATACAATTGCTGGTAGCATTTCATATAAATTAGGAAATGGCGTCAGAACACCATTTTGGCTATCGAGGTGGGCTGGAGATAATATTCTTGCAGCAGAGTTTAGTGAACTATTTTTATTAGTAGAAAACAAGGGTTGTTCAGTGGCGGATAATGGCATGTGGGTTAATGGTGTGTGGGTATGGAACATTTTAGGTGAGTTTCACTTTCTCTCGCAGCAAAACCAAAGGCAGCTGACACGATTATATCGCTTCCTGTCCGTGTACCAACCGTGTCTTGGAGTGTTGGACGAAATATCATGGCTACTCAATGACGATTGTATTTTTTCTGTTTCATCTTTGTATAGTCATTTGCAGGATAAGCTAGCTGCCTCTGATTCAGGTGTTAATGATGAATTTAAAGCTGCTTGCAAACTTAATTGGCTAGCCCAAGCTCCTCTTTAAGTGAATGTGTTTGGCTGGAGGATGTTGCACAAAAGAATACCTTCGAGAGACAACTTGTTTCGTATAGGTATCATTACTAATAGTCACGACTTGCCTTGCCCCTTCTGCTTCTTGCATCTTGAAACGGTAGAACATATCCTCTTTTACTGTCAAAAATCAGTGTTGGTGTGGAATTTTGTATGTAGATGGGTAGGAATACCTCATATTCTTGTAGAGTCTATGATGAATCATTTATCTTGTTGGTTGGCAGGATGTGTTAGTAGGAATTTTCAAATCTCTAATGCTGTGGGACTTTGGTTGATAATTTGTTGGGCTATTTGGGCATCACGTAATAACGTTATATTTAGGTATGAGTTTTGGGACATGGACACAATTTCGAATCGTATTATTACATTCTCTTGGTGGTGGATAGGTAAGACGCAGAAGAATTCATTTCTTTGTAATTATTACACTTGGATAAAATCCCCAGGTGATTTTTTGTAGGCCTAGATTTTTAGTAGGTCTATTGATGTATATGGGTTGGGATACCCCTCTGTATCCCTGATTAATATATTTTGTTAGATTATAAAATAATAATAATAATAATAAAAAAAAATAAAACCATGGTTTAAAAAGTAAAGACTACGGTTATGTTACACCCATACTTATAAAGCGTAGCCTAAAGTGAATTTTCAACAAAAATTCCAAAACTTATCCACGCACATGAAAGTGTGGTCTATACCCCTTTAAGCCACGTTTTTTTTTGCCGTTGTATATTCTTCCGTTGCCTAAATTAAAAAATGTTGTAGTGTCTAGAAGTAGCTAGTTCTTAAGAGGGAGTGCATTAGTTGTTCTTAGGCGCACTCAACCTAGTAGGATCATGTTTCACAAGAGATGTCACATTTCTGAGGAATATAATTTTATTTGTGCGGAAACTATTCCTTTAGGAAAATGAAATACTTATATTGCATGTTGCGAGGATTCGTTCGTGTTACTTTGGCAACCAGAATCTGGGAGTTTGCATGTGATCATTGATCAGTAGTCGATTTTACCTTTGAGGGGATACGTATCGCAAAAATTTATTTCATGACTTGTCTCTTCCCTTTATGTTAAGTCTCGAGGTTCGACTCTTATAGCTTTCGTATTTGGTGCTTTCCCGTAACCACGATCCAAAACTCCTTCGTACTTCCGCCTTTTTCAAGGTATCAAGGTAAATCGCATAGATTTGTTTTCTGTTTGACAATAAGCATATCTCGACCTCGTTTTTGAGTCGACACACACTTTGATAGTCTAGCTTAATTGGCAGATATTGATAGCTACTTCCCTATTTCCTTCTAAGCTTTCTTCCTTCGGGAAATATGACTTCCCTATTAGAAGGTTGGCTAATTGGATGGATGCGTGAAGTTTTTTTCTTCACATACCACTTCGACTTGCGTGTTGGAGAACTACCGTCACGTTAACATCAAATTACGTTTGGATCGATCAAGCTCCCACTGTAGCTTGAACATTCTAGAGTGGTAGGGATGGATTTCAAATTTACATCGAAGGCTCATTTACTTTGTCGTATACTATCGATTCACTGATTCTTTCGATTCATCATTTCGACAGGAAAAGATCTTGCAATAGGAGGTCATTATTGTTGTAGTGATTTCTCCCCGATTTCCTTAGTTATGTAATCCAAATAGGTTGTTGGATCGGGAGGTTTGGAGGAGTTCCCTAGCACGGGGTTGAGGATGGATTTTTCTTACGACTCCTTTGCGATTTGGTTTTGATCAACTAAGATTGGTATATGGAATTTCGCAGGAACCAATTATCGATTCTCACAGATGGCATCATTGTTCCTTAATGGAACCAAAAATTTTATTGATTGAATATGATTGAATCCTAATGCAGTGTGATGATCTCCAATACGTTAGTGCGGAAGATGAACCTACACGGTTAGCACTCTAACGTCAATTAGTTATATATTCCAAAATGAATGAAGTGAAAAATGTGATTAGAAAAGTGCATATTAAATCTCACGTGTGTCAATCATATATGATGGATAATTTTGATTGAACTTGAAATTGTTGGACTTAATATTTGAATGTTATCCGTATTGATGTTTGACCGACACAATATTTGAATCTTATAAGTATTGGTGTTAGACTTAACATTTGAATCTTATCCATATTGCTGTTTATCTGTATCCGCATTGTATAGAATGGTCATTAATATTAATATCACCTCAATATAGAATGGTCATTAATATTAATATCACCTCAATATTTTCCCTTTTGAATGTTTTTTCCTAATTTAATAAAAAGTCAAATGGTAGATTTATATTTTCTATTTTTGAAAAGTAATAAATAAATATCTATTGACCCATTTCTTCCTTTCTCTTTTTTCCCCTCTTTTATTTGCTATATATATGAGATGAAAAAATACAACCACGTCATTACTAGAGTTTAGTATTCTATCACCTACTTTTCTTCTTCTAATTTTGTTGGCACTTTATTCTTAGCCTATCACCCTTAAGTCGATAGGTAATTCCTTCTTATAACTTCCTTTGTTTATTTTCTCTAAAGTTTTAATTATTACGTATTTTAATGTTCATATTTTTTCTTTTATTTATGTTTTAAAATTTTTATTTCTTGCATATTTCAATATTCATTTGAGTTTCTCTTGTTTACTCTTCAAAAGTTTTAATTTTATGTATTTCAACGTTTATATATTAATTTTTATATGATTTATTCATGTATTGTAGTTAATTGTTTTTTTTTGTTTTTTGCATTTTTTAAGGATTTGTTGAATACTGATATTCCTTGTGCTTTGGTGACTCTTATTGTTTTTATTTAAAAGGAAATTAAATCATTTTTATTTGTATCTTGATAAATTTCTAACTGTTTTAATTATTTACTCTCAGGTGTTTTAGAGATAGTTGCTGCTAAGGTTTAACATTAAAGTAAGAATCATAAAAATATTTATTTCAACATATTTTATCATATATGCATGTGCTAAGTGATACATTTGAACAATTTAATTTTTATTTTATTTTTGTATATGATGTTTTCATATAATATATCTTTGATATAGAGTTTTTTTGTTTACCGCAAGATCTAATTTATTAGATCTTATTTAAAATTTAAATATTTGTTTATATATAAAACACTTGTTTCTATTAAGCGTTGAAGGTCATATGAATTTATAATATTAAAAGATGTTATATTTTATATGAATTTATAAAATCTATTTTTTTTTTTTATATATAAAACACTTGTTTCTATTAAGCGTTGAAGGTCATATGTACCTATAAAATCTAAATATTTTTTTTATATATAAAACACTTGTTTCTATTCAACTAATATATTTTATATGAAATTTATCTAGTAAAACAATCATTTATAACTTCTAATGAATTTTTGGTTGAAAAACTCAAAAAATGCTATAATTTCAATGGAGATAGATATTATAGATAATCTTGTATTAATATTTATTTTTCATAGATAACCTACTACTTATTATTTTTTTTTATCTATTATTGAATCAGAAGATGGAACATCACAAAAATACATGAAATCAAGAAACGCATAGCAGTTTTGACAAAAAAAAATTTTCTCATGAATTTGAAGTGGATGATGAGTTACATTTAGACTATTCGAATATTAGAAGAGTGTCATCACCTGAAGTTCATGTTTCCGATCCATTAATGGTCATTGGTAAATTTGTTCCCATGGTGCTTAAACCAGTTAATGATTTAACTAAGATGCAAATTGATGACACAAAATCTCTCAGAGGTGATGGAATGCACATAGACCCTTTTTTACCTAAGAAATTTCCATCTCCAGCTATCAGTATAACTCCGCCTATGGATGTGGTAAAAAGAAAATCTCTACCGAAATTACAGGTCCTAAACAATATGCAAGAGTCTTCCAACCAGGTTTGTGTTCTTCATCTCTTGATCAAAATACTAAAATTAAGTTATATGAATAATGTGCAATGGATAACTAAAAATTTGTACGTATATTGTCACTTAATCAAAACACAATCCAACATATGCATGTAACATAGTTTAAAAATTAATTAATTTAATCTAAGTTGTATGGGAAGAAATTTAGTAAATAAATATTTGAATGATTTGTTATGTATGTACTAATACAAATGACAGGATGATAATTGATTTGGAGATGAATTGGGATCATTCAAAATATAAATGCCTTAAGGAATTGAGTGCATTTATTTTGGTTAATTTTAATTGATTTATTGAATTTCTTTTAAATTTAAATATTGATTGGAATCTAAGTAAATTGTTATGTTAGAGAAACTTTTATTACTTAATGTTGTAGTATTTTATGTGTCACGATGAATCATACATATAAGTATTGAAAAAACTGACAACCTTCACCTTAAAAATTCGTTTTGTAGGTATTATTTATTACAAAATTTAATTTTATCACAAAATCAGAATTTGGTTAAAGATTCAGAGTTTGATTAAAGATTCAATGGGTCACCACCATTTATTTTCATGCTTTAGATATTGAGTCTTGGGGGTGAGGAGATGTATTAAGAGTTTTACATCGGATAATATATGCCATTAACATATGTATTAAAATTTATCACCGTACTTGTTAGTTTTGTAAAGATGAGTTAGACCAAAACTCTAATTCTAACATCATATCACAAGCATATCGATTATGGCCACTCACCGTTTATATACAAACACAAAGTTTAATAATATTGGACGTGAGAAAGTATATTGAAAAAAACAATTCAATTCGCACATTAGTTAAATATATATTCTATCAAGGATATATTGTGAGTGAGATATTAAAAATTGATTTTGTATGAATAACTTAGATGAAATATAAATTATATTTATAAGTAAGATAACATAAACATATATTTTTTTTTATAAGCAACTTCAATAATATGAGATTAAGGAAATCTCAGACCAAAGAACTACAACCCCCAATAAAAGCTAAACAATTACAGGAAATCAAAAGGGAACTTAAACTAATCATACAAACTACACTTCTTACTATCCTCTCTACCTATAATCATCCAATTCCACGAGTAGATTTTGATATCATTAGCAATATCATCAACATCTAGCAAGGAATCATTAAACAAAATATTGTTCCTAGCTCTCCAAATAAACCAACACGCTATGAACCAAATTGCGCTAACCTTATCCGCTTTACAACGGCCTCTAAGTCTCATATTCCAAACCTTAGCATGACTGCAGCAGTTAAGTTCTGAAAAATGACAAATATCCACCCAATCACATAACTTGTTCCAAACCACCAAAGATTTAGGGCACAAGAAGAATAGACGAGAAGCATTCTCTAAGTGGCGAAAACAAAACACACACACCGAATCATGCTCGTTAGCGATCATCCTCCTATTGAGCAAATTAGACCTAGTTGGTAATCTATCAAAAACCAATCTCCAGTTAAAAATTAGAACTTTCAAAGGAGCGGTCGACTTCCACAACACCTCCAGATGCTCCGCAGTAGCAGCACCAATGACCAAGCCAGAATAAGGAGAAGCCAAAGAGGAATAAAAAGAGAAAACCGAAAACTTACCATTGTCATTAAGAGACCAATGCCAAGCATCCTGCACATTATTTTTAACTGAGATAGGTTCCAGCAACTTGCAGCATTCCTGCCATTCAAACTGAAGAAGAGGGTCTGCATATTCCACCAGATCAATCACGTTCCACTACCACCTCTCCCCAATCCAATGGCCCATCTCACTAACCGTCGACATCTTATTACTGCCGGTGTGATACAAGTTTGGAAATATTAAACTCAACGGTAATTCAGTAATCCAAGCCGACTGCCAGAAAGCAACACCAGATCCGTCTCCTAAAGAGACTTCCATAAAGTTACAGAAATTATCGCATTGGTTGGTAACAGTAATTGACAACAAATTCTTCATCCACAACGAGTCAGTCTTCAGGCTACCAGCTTACGCAAAAGACTGCACTTTCAAACCCAAATGGCCATAACTAGAGTTAAGGAAATTCCTCCAAATTTCATTCCCGCCAACCTGAAACTTCTAAAGCCACTTAGCAAGCAGAGCACGGTTGAAACGACCAATATGTTTAATCCCTAGCCCTCCCTGGTCCTTAGGTTTGCAGACAAAGTTCCATGAAATCCAAGCCACAACACTCTTATTGGAATTGCCCGCCCACAGAAATCTGCGTTGAACAGCAATGAAGTCTTTCACGACTTTCATGGGCGCTTTGTAGAAAGCTAGCTGGTGGATAGGGAGATTCACCAGAACTGAATTAATGAGGGTAACTCTACCACCCATGGACAGGTTTCGGCCGGACCAGAAATTAAGTATTTTCCTCAACGTCGACAAAGTCTGATTCCAAAAAGCGTGACGGCGATGGTTACCACCCACGGACAGGCCAAGAAATTTGAAGGGAAAACTCCCAGAGTTGCAATGCAGGAACGTTTCAGCCGCTGAGAGTAATGCCTGATCAACCCCAATCCCGTAAAGACAACTTTTCAAAAAATTAATTTTGAGACCTGAAGTTAATTCAAAAGCTCTCAAGATTGCCTTGAAAGCCCAAAAATTAGTAACCGACCCATCTCCTATCAGAAATGTATCATCAGCGAACTGCAGCAAGTTGGGCGACGAGATCCCGTTGATTTTGAAATCTGAGAGCAAACTTGCAGTGGAAGCTTTTCTCACTAAACTGTCCAGGCCTTCAGCTGCAATGGTAAATAAGAAAGGGGCAAGGGGATCACCCTGTTTCAAACCTCTTCCAACTTTAAAGTCTTTCGAGGGGCTACCATTGATGAGAATCGACACGTAACTATTGAAGACTGATCCTCGAATCCATTTAAGCCAATTGCTGCCAAAGCCCATCTTAGTAAGCATATCTTCAAAATAGGACCAATCCACGCAATCATAGGCCTTAGCAAAATCAACTTTAAAGAATACACAATCCTTCTTACACCGTTTCGCATAATCTATAATTTCACTGGCCAAGAGGACACCATCGAAAATCTGGTGACCCGGGATAAACGCAGATTGAGAAGGAGAAATAAGTTTGTGGATTATCTTGCCCAGTCTGCATGCCAGCATCTTAGAAATAATCTTCAAAATACTGCTAACCAAACTTATTGGCCTAAACTCTTCAAAGCATTGAGGGTTACTTATCTTTGGAACCAACGAAATGAACGACGAAGCAAACAACTTAGGGAGGACACCAGTTTTAAAGAATTCCAGAACGCAATTCGTGAAATCCTCACCAACAACATCCCAACAAGATTTAATGAACTTGAAGTTATACCCATCCACACCAGGGCACTTGTTGCCATCACAATTATAAACAGCCTCTTTCACTTCAGTAGCACTGAAATCAGCTTCAAGGAAAATTTTATCAGATTCTTCCAAACAAGCAACATTGAGTGAGTCACTTGTAAACTTGAAGACGTTATTATTACTGTATCTATCCTCAAAAAACTTCACAGCTTCGAATTTAATGTCCTCTGGCTCTACCACATCCATACCTCTCACTTTAACATCAGATATAAAATTCGAACGATTTCTCGACTTGAGAGAGTTATGGAAAAATTTCGTGTTAAGGTCGCCATCTTGGACCCATTTAATCCTTGCTTTTTGAGACAACATGTTCTCTTTCAGTCTCAGCTTCTTCCACATATCCTCCTGCAATCTCAGTTTCTCCGTAACAGAAATATCATCAAGGGGGCCTAAACCAGGATAGGAAGAGAGATCAATCCTGTTCAGGTTAAGAATGGTATCCTCAATCTGAAGATCAAGCCGTCTAAACACATTGAGGTTCCAAGCACGAAGATCAGCTTTAAGGGCCTGTAGTTTCTTAGTCAACACATAACAATTAGAGCCACTGAAGTGATAAGAGTTCCACGCATTTTTGACGAAAGGCATGAAGTCCTTATGAGAGAACCAACAATTGAAAGTCCTAAAAGGTTTAGGACCCCAATTAACAAAATTAGACTTCAACCACACTGGCCGATGATCAGAAACGTCTCTAGCTCCAACCTCTTAGTTTTTCAGAGAAAGAATGGAAATAACAATATCATCAACAAGGATTCTATCCAGTCTGCTCTTGCACTTACCGTTAGAATTAAACCACGTGAACCTGTTACCTGCGACTGGGAGATCGATCAGGTTCAAGTTCTCAATGAACGAACTAAACTCCTTCATCTCTCTGCTATTAGTTACACTCGTTCCTTTCCTCTCCTCCCCATTTTTCACTGAATTGAAATCCCCTCCCATAATCCATCCACCTCCAGGGTATCTACCTTTAAGCTCAATTAACTCCCTCCACAACCTCTTTTTATCAGAGTAACCACAAGGGGCATAAACATTTACTACTGCCAGGCAGTGATTATTCCACATTAACTGCACTCCCAAAAAACCATTACCACGGAAACTAGAAGTAGCAGATATAGTTCTACTATTCCACATCGAAAGAATACCACCAGATCTACCGGAGGAATTCTGAGCCGACCACTCAACATCGTAATTCCTCCACAGACTATGAACAACACCAACCTCCATCTCAGTAACTTTTGTTTCCTGAATAAGACACAAATCTACGTTCCCTTTTATCAGCGTATTAGAAATTCTCCTCCTCTTCAAGGAACCATAGCACCCTCTGACATTATAAGAAACAATATTCATTGACCACGATTAGCTACACCATTCTTACCAGTTCTAGCTTCCTTATCACTTCTGTCCAACTTCCTCAAGATACCATCAAGGTCTTCTTCCTCCACACCTCCTTGGATACCAGGTTTCTTCAAAGACATCCTAACCTTGGACGGAACTTCATCAAGGGCTCTTCGACATCTCACGTTGCCTCTTTCCACATCAGTGTCAGTTATCGATTCACAGCACAGAAGAGAAGAGCTTGAACCACTAATGGCATTGCTACCAGCCTGCTTCTTGATAGACTCCTTCTCGAATCTCCTATTGGGATGGTCTTCATTAATATTCAAAGCAGAGTGTAGAAGAGTGGAGAAGTAGGATGGAGAATAGGGGATGTTGATGCAATTGTAAACCTCATGAAGGAGTTTTTTCCTCTTGGCCTTTCCCCAATCAGAAGTTGAAGGCCCAACTAAACCCCCTAGGGGCCCAGAGATAGGGTTAGGGAGACCCAAGTCCACTACTAAATCACCTTTTAAAATATTTCTTTGATTGTCCAAAATCACCTGATTAGGATTAATCTCAACCGTACACTTAATAGCTTTGGGACCACAATCCACATCAGTATTATCTTTGGAATAACAACACAGAAGATTATCACCGGTACTGCCCGCCTCTGATCCCTTACTAGACTCAGATTGAGTCTTCGCAATGCTCCTAGGGGACCCACCACCTGCAGCACCTAACCTTTGACTTTCACCAACAAACGATAGATTATCAGAGAAATTGCAGCCTCCGTTTGTCCGATGATCTTTTTGATCGCAATCTGTAGTAGCCTTCTCTTCTATCGAGTAACTATTTTCCTCACTCTCGTCTTCTACAAGAGACTCCCACGCGCCATCAAAATCTGAAGGAACTGAAGAGTCAAAATCTTCAGAGTCAATCACCTCATCTTCACCTTCCAACAGAGACACTACTCTTCCGCACAAAAGATCCTCCGAAATAAAAATAGAGAAAAGTTGACCATTCACTTCTACTACGACCTTCGTATTCGAAATCTCCCCCAATCTCGTTTTAATCAGTAGTCTTGCTACATCAAAACACTCCTTTCTACAAGTGGACTCGTCACTCTTAAAATAAGTACCTAAGTTTGCTGATATCAGGCAAAAATTATTTTCACTCCAAGCTACGCAAGGGAGACCGATACACTTAATCCACACAAATCTATCTTTGTCAACAATCTCCGCAGACCAAAGACGTATTTCTTTGAACCACACGTCAAGCCAATCTCTATATTCTTTAACAAAATCTTCAATGTCACCTCCTGCAGAGTCTTCCAATAAGCACAAAGATGTTCCCTTAGGTGTAGACTTGATATTGAAGATACCTTCCTCGTTAATGTTCCTCTGAATATCAAAGGCGTTACCATCATCCATAACAACTCCCACTCTCACCTTGTTCAGTCTCTCCAACCAAACGTCATCCCCTTCTGAGGATACTCTGAGACCACCACCGTCATCCTTCCCAGAATCCTTAGCAGCAGCTCGATCAACCACATTAGCAAAAGACCTACCTCCACGAAGAGAATGCACGAACCTGCTATAGTGACTAGGTGGTTGCCATCAGCCTTCGATTTCTCTCCATCCTGCACACCCCTCTTAAGCTCCGGACTAAACCTAGGAATATTTGCGAACAGCTTCTTGCCTTCCAGAATAATACTATCCAAGTTACAAGCAAGGATTCGAGCGTCGTGAACTTTACGAAACTTAGCGAACCCGAACCGTTTACCCCGTTTATCTCTTCTAGCAGAAATAAACACTTCAGAGATAACACCATAGACCTTAAACACCTCGAAGAGATCTCTGACGTTCATCTTCTCAGGAAACTCAGTAACGAAAAAGGAGGTCGTAGGTTCACCTTGAAAAGCTCCTTTACCAAAGTTTTCCTTCCACACTGAAAAACCACCTCCATAAGCCTTTCTGGGTTTTCTCCCAACCTTAACCCATTCTGTAGCCATAGCATGCAGACGAAACCTGGAAAGAACAAAGAAGACAATAGAAATCTTGGCCGAAACCTCAATCCCCACCCAGACGAAGCGAACGATGTACCAAGGCCCCTAAACTCGAAAGCTAGCAATTTAAGCCGAAAATACACTAGCACTTCACTGAATCGAGATCAAAGTTCCAAGATGAGAGGCGAACCAAAATAGGAAGATGAAAACGACTAAGAAGAACTGATTCTAGAGAGAGGGCATACTTTCTCTCTCATTGTGATTTTTTTGAACTTTTTACATAAACATATATTTACACATTCAATTTTCAGAGTTGTAAAACTTTGTGTTGATGTAGAGTTTTAATTTTTACTTGTTCTATAAATTTTATTGTCTATCTTGAGTGTATTAAATTTAAATGTATTAGAATAGTGTTCTAATTAAAATATAAATATGTATTGAAATATGGCCCAAGAAGTTTGAAATTTAACAATATTCTGAGACATAATGCATATATAATTAAGGAGGAAACAATATGGCTCAATAATCTCAACATGTATACAATGCATCCATGCGCTTAAAATGAAAGGTGATTTACTTTCAAAACTCTGATATTGAAATACAATCTTAAACTAAAACTTGGCTCGTCAATTGATCAAATAAAATCTCTTGAATAAAGAAAAATATATAACTAAATATTGCAGTACTCCAGCAAGTAATAAACCAGATAGGATTCTCATTTTCAACTGTTACATTGTACCCTCTCCCCGCCGGACGTCGAAACTTCTAATCACTCATCTCAATGTATCAAGTTCATTAAGGTTAGCTCCGCTACCCTCTTCCTCCTTGTTCAATCCTATCTTTTTCTGTAACTTCAAATCAATGTACGAAGGGGATACTGGTTGAACTTCCCCTTATCTTTGGCTTAAATTCCTGGCTTTAGGGCTCAGGGGCCTCGGTAAGGTGTTGCCTGATGCTGGGTTCTTCGGAGTCATTGATTGGTTGAAGTCACGGTTTAGATCTGTATTGACTTGGGAGAGGCTAGTTTATTTTGAGGCTAGAAGACGGACATTTTTCTGCATTTTGGTAACTGTAGTGGATTTGAGGCGCCTTGGTTAGCATCGAATATATTTGAACTTTCGATTCAGGTTCTCTGGATGTGTCATATGGGGCTCTATAATGTCACCGGCCATAACAAAGGGACATGGGTGGAAGTAGGGAAGAAGAAGGCTCGGAATCAAATTTTGGGGAAAATGTCGATCTGGAAAAATAACAATGGTAAGGTTACAGATCTAGACTGGAAAGAAGCTTCATCGTTCTTCTTTACTGAGTTTTCAGATTCATTCGATGAAAGAAAAATGTATGACATCTTTAAGGAATATGGTTTCATTTTGGAAGTTTTTATTCCGGGAAGATTGGATATTAGGGGTAAGAGGTTTGGTTTTGTGAGGTTGAAAAAAGTCTAAGACGAAGATCTTATGGCCATTAATCTTGACAACATTGTCATTAATGGCACTAAGATTTTCGCTAATTTGCCAAGATTTCGTAGAGAACACAAGAACGATGGTGGAATTCCCTATACGAAAAAATGGAACCAGGATAAGGAACATGTAGGAGGTCCGTCTTTTAAACCTTTGGAATGTCGCAGGATTGATAGGAGAGCTTCTTTCACTCAGATAGCTAAAGGGGAACGTAGTAGCATCGGGGCTAATGCCATTTCGAACCAGGTTCTTATGGGTGACAAACCTTCTTTTTCCCATTTGAGCTTTAAAGTTAACAATGAAGAACTAGAGCGGTTTGAGCAGGCTTTCACTGGTGTTTGGAGATTCCGGGACCAGCTGCTGAGGTTTCGGATGCGTTTCAGATGGAAGGTTTCTTCAACATTAAGATAACACCTATGGGGGCTAATCTTTGCCTCTTAGAAAAAGATAACCCGAGTGATATCCAAAAGTTGATTACAGAGGACATCAATTGGTTCTCTGAAATCCGCCCTTGGTCTCCTAGCGATGTTGACCAAGAGAGACTCACTTGGGTCAAGATCTTTGGTCTCCCTTGCCACGTTTGGGGAGCAAAATATTTCAATTTTTTAGCTGCTACTACTGGTGCATTTATAAAGATGGACGAAGAGACAAGGAAACATTTGAGGTTAGACGTCGCTAGAATCCTGATTAGGACTAAATTTGCCATGAGTCTTAACGAAGTAGTTAATATTGATGTGAATGATACTGTCTATAGAATTAAGATTTTGGAGGATTCCATTGGGCCTTATAATAGGGATCAAGGTATCGCCAAAGTGTCATGCTTTGAAGAAGATAGCTCAGATGTTGTGTATTCCGAATCGGATCAGGAAGTTGAAGGGGAGTTCAGGGATAGTTCAACTAGGGTTTTTAGCACTCAATCTAAATTACCTGAGTCCTTCTCCCCTATTTAGACAGCAGGTGAATTAAGGAATTCATTTAACAATCATACTACGGAAGTAAGCGATGATAAGATTGAGCTTTCTGGTAAGGTGGATCCAGCTGCCACCAGCTGTATCAGCGGTGAGGAAAGAGGCGATACAACCCACTCTGAGAATCAAATTTTATCTCAAGATAGAGACAGGTCAGACTCGAAGGTTGGAGAAAGGGAGGGTGATAGTGCTGATAAAAGTCATAATATAGTCTCTAGCCATGATCATGTGACCTGTTCCCTTGTGAAACTAAAAAGAGGGGACAATACTGTGACATCCACGTTTGCTGATGATAATAGGTTAGCATGTGGAGGCATATCTAAAGTTGTTGATACGTCTTCTTTCCAAAAGGTGCAGAGAGGTGATTGTGATTATGTGGCTGCTGAAGTTAAAGGTGGGTCTTCTATGAGGAAGAAAAAGATACTTATGGAAGATATTTACAAGAGGATAAAAATTCCGTGCAACCCTTCGTATTATGCTACTCTACTGCGGGCTGATTGTTCGACCTCTAACACTGTTAGGGAGCAACATAGACAGAGTGGTAAAACAGTGGAAAATCAGGCTTGTGCTCCTATCTCTAAGGGATCTGGTTCTATTGACAATTCTATGAGTGATTCTGGTTTCCTCCAGAACAATTCAAGGATTAAGAAGAAATTAGAAAGTCTCCCTTCTAGAGTTTGGGAGGCTATTAAAAGTTTAGGAATAGAAGCGGAAGAAGATGACAAAGTTTTCGAAACTATTCTGAGAAATCTGGAAATGGTTGATAGAAAATTGAAGAAAGGGAAGAAGATGGTAGCTATTGGTTCTATATGAATATAGTAACATACAACATAAGAGGGTGTGGGGGTGTTTTAAAGCGAAAGAAAATTAGAGATACACTAAATAAGGTAGGAGCTAAAATATGTTTTCTACAGGAAACTAAAAGAAAAAAGATGTCTGATGAGACGGTGTTCAGCATATGGGGAGACAGATCTTGTTAGTGGTCAGCTACTAGTTCTAGTGGCCTTTCAGGAGGTATCGTAACTATATGGAAAGACAGAGTCGTGGATCCTATTTGCAACTATAGGGGAAAAGGATTTTTGGGTTTGTAAGCATATTGAAGAGGTTTCAAATGTTATTTCTTTAATATTTACTCTCCCTGTAACATTTTGGGGAAAAGGGAGCTCTGGTCTAGTCTTATCAATCTTAAAAACAGTTTGGAACCTGGAGAGTGGATCCTTGGTGGCGACTTTAACTCGATAAAGTGTCCTGCTGAACAAATAGGTTATTCCAGTTTTAACAGAAGATATATGGAAGAATTCTCAGAGTTCATTAATATGATCGGGTGTGTGGACTTACCTTTGAGTGGAAATAAGTTCTCATGGTTTAAAGTTAAGGGCAAGATATGTAGCCGTCTCGACAGATTCATTGTCACCCCTGGAGTATTTAATAAATGGAACGTGGCGTGTCAAAATATTGGAGATCGAGACGTATCGGATCATAGGCCGGTGTGGATTTCAGCAAAAAATATAAACTGAGGGCCTAAACCGTTCAAGGTTATGTTATGTTGGTTTGAACATACTAGTTTCATGGATTTTGTCAAAAAAGAATGGGGTGAATGTAAGGTAACAGGGAAGGCATCTTTCATTTTTGCCAAGAAGATGCAGAACCTTAGAGAGAAACTCCGATGGTGGAATATTAATGTATTCGGCTGGGTTGACACCAAAATCAAGACAGATACAGGTATTATCAATGAGGTAGAAGATTTTATAGTCTCAAAAAGAGGTGGCATTTCAGCAGAGGATCTGGAGATTAGAAATTCTGCGGAAGACGATTTATGGAGATCACTGAGAATTAAAGAAAGTATTTTAAAGCAAAAATCTAGGTTAAAATGGAGTGTTGATGGCGACGTTAACACTAAGTTCTTTCATGCAGCATTAAGAAATCGTATCAATTTGAATACCATCAATTCTGTAAGTGTTAATGGCAAATCTGTGGAGGATGTTCAAGGGCTCAAAGAGGCTATCAAAGACCACTTTGCTGAGAGGTTTTCCAGAGCCTCTAGACCTTTTCTGTATGTGGGAGAAGCAGGTTTCAAGTGCCTTTCTAGGTCGGACAGAGATGAGCTAGAATCTGTAGTGGACATAGAAGAAATCAGAAGAGCTGTATTCGAGTGCGTTGGGGACCGTAGTCCTGGTCCTAACGGATTCAGCTTTGAGTTTCTCAAGAAGTGTTGGAGTATAGTTGGTAATGACTTCACAAATTGTATTATGGAATTTTTCAAGGGTGACAAATTACACAAGGTGTTTGCTTCTTCATTTGTGGTGCTTATTCCCAAAACTGAGAACCCTAAGATTTTGGATGATTACAGGCCTATATCACTAGTTAGCTCGGTATATAAAGTAGGTGCAAAGATTCTTGCTTCCAGACTTAAAAAGAAAATTATAAATATCATATCAAACACTCAGACGGCATTCATAGAAGGAAGAAATTTGTTAGATGGAGTCCTTGTTGTAAATGAAGCCATTGACTATGCTAAACGTTCAAAGAAAGATCTTATGCTCCTAAAGGTCGATTTTGCTAAAGCTTACGACTGTGTCCATTGGAAGTACTTACGAGATGTCATGAACATTATGGGGTTCGGTAATTCATGGCTGAGATGGATTAACTTAGGGGTTTTTAAAAACTACTCCTCTGTACTAGTTAACGGGTGCCCAACCGTGGATTTTACTGTAACAAGGGGCCTCAAGCAAGATGATCCCCTTGCTCCCCTCCAATTCACTATCGTTGCAGAAGGACTTGCAGTCCTGATGAAAAGAGCTATGGAGAATGGTCTATTATCAGGATTTAAATTCAACTCGGAGGTTTCGTTCCACTTGCTGCAATACGCAGACGATTCAATTTTATTAGGAGATGGTTCGTCGAAAAATATCCTGGCAGTCAAGACTATTCTTAAATAATTTCATTTAGTCTCAGGTCTGGAGATAATTTCAATAAGAGTTCCCTATACGGTGTTGGTGTTGATGATCCGTTCTTATCGGCTACAGGAAACTACCTCTCTTGTAAGATCTCTGACTCTGTCTGTCCATTCAAATTGTTAGGAATATATATTGGAGGAAATCACACTCTAGTCTCTTTTTGGAAACTTTTAATAGACAAGGTTCGATCTAGATTGAACTCTTGGAAAAGTCGTTTCTTATCCATGGGAGGAAGAGTAACCTTGATCAATTATGTCCTTGCTAATTTACCGATTCATCTCATGTCTTTTTATAAATTGTCTGTTAAAGTAATACGTATCTTTACGTCTATTCAAAAGTCTTTCTTGTGGAATGGTATGGTGTCTAAAAAGCATGTGGCATGGGTGTCTTGGACTACGGTATGTAACAAGAAAGAAGATGGTGGTTTAGGGGTGAAAGACTTGAAATTGTTCAATTGTGCTTTATTGTTCAAGTGGACATGGAAAATCTTGGAACAGAAGAACACTTTGTGGAAGGAATTAATAGAGGCTAGGTACCATAATCACCAATTCGACCTTCATATCGGTGATTGTTCGAAACTGCCTGTTACTCCCTCTAAATGGTGGAGAGACTTAGTGCAGCTATCCTGTTTTTGTGGGAGGAATTTGGTTTCTGAGCTTATCTCTTACAACATCGGCAGTAGAGACTACGTTCCGTTTTGGGTTTCTCGTTGGGCTGGCGACAGAGTTTTGTCTTTGTCATTTCCAGATTTATGGTTATCTGCTGAAAATAAGAGCAGCTCAGTGGCAGAGAATGGTTTGTGGGTTGGTGGCAAATGGTGTTGGGATATCAAAATATCCCATTCTAACTTGTCTGCAGAAGTTATGTTGTAGCGGACTGATCTGAATTCACTGCTGGAAGAATTCGAACCAGTAGCAGGATCTTGAAATTCTGTCATCTGGCTCCTTACAGATAATAATTGTTTTTCTGTTTCTTCTCTGTACGAATTTTTGCAGGATAACAACACTACTTCAGTTAGGAGTTTCGGGGAGGATGCGAGAGCTGCTTTCAAACTGATTTGGACAACACAGATCCCGTTCAACGTGAAAGTGTTCGGTTGGCAGTTGCTACATAAGAGAATACCAACTCGAGACAATCTTGCCCGTAGAGGAATAATCACCAACAGACACGAAAGGTCTTGTCCTTTCTGTTTCTTAGTGTAGGAAAGTGTGGAGCATGTCCTATTTTTATGCCATAAGTCCAGTCTGATATGGAAATTCGCGTGTAACTGGTTGGGCATTCCGGAGATTATAGTGGGCGATATGCTGAATCACTTAACTTGCTGGGTATCGGGGTGTGCTCGAAATAATTTCTTAATCTGTAACGTTGTTGGGCTATGGCTTCTAATTTGTTGGATTAATTGGTCATCTAGAAACAACATTATACTTAGAGACGAGTTTTGGGATTTTGACACGATTTCGAATCGTATAGTAATTTACTCTTGGTGGTGGATAGGAAAGAATCACAATAGTTCTCACAATTGTAACTATTACACTTGGGTAAAGTCCCCTAGTGATTTTTGTAGGCCTTGATTTTTAGAGAGACGTTTGATGTATACGGGTTGAGATACCCCTATTGTATCCCTGATAAATATATTTTAGCTTATAAAAAAAAATATTGCAGTACTATAACACTTAAATTTGTTTAGTGTGTCTGATAAAAGACAAGAATACGATAATCATATCATTTTTTGTGTTAGTTGAATGTTTGAAAACATAAAATGATATTTGATATATATTTTATAATGTCTTATAGTGTGAATTCCTATTTTGTAAATTGGAATTGGAATAAAATCAATAGAATATGATAAGAAAATAAATTATTTATTTATCTGTATAAAATATATAATTTAAAATATTAAAAAAACAAAAATTAATTATGATATAAGTAAAAAATAAATAAAAAATAAAAAATAAACTTAATGATAAATAACTAGTTTATTAAAATTAAAATATTTAAAAATAAATCTATAATTAAAATGTATAAAAAATATAATTTTTTTTAAATTACTTATAATATTCTTGCAATGGTAATTTTGTCATTTAGATATAATATATACTATTCATGTATGCCACGTATCTAACAAATATATATACAACGAAATTACTTATTTACTTATTATTATTTTTTTAAATTGAAATTAATTGTTTAGTAGTAGCAATAAATATTTATATTTAAATTGTAATTTTCATTCCCCTATTTTGCCTGATTGACAAGATAAGTCTTATTGTTTAAATTAAAACAATTTTAATCTTCCTCTCATTTTTTTAAATTATAAATATGTAATTTCCCTCAAGTTCCTTAATTGTAATTGGTAGTGATCAATAGGGATGTAATATCTCACTATTCTAATAATGCTTGATGAATGATGTCTTTTATGCTTTTAATTTTATTATGAATTGTCGCTTGCATTGAGTACATAATAATTGGATCAACATACAAAGATGAGTGAGGTAAACCTAGGAGGATAACTAGGTGAATGAATTAGAAATATGACTTAGGTAATGGTAAATAATTTGGATTGCGATAATCGAATGTAAGAGGTGCCTCGGTGTGCACCCGTGAACGAGTAGTCACTAAAGGTGAATCATCCCTATCAACGAGAATGTCTAAGGTATGGATGGAGAACGATATCATATTTGTGATTCAACTAGCTTGTGTGAAAACACATTATAATATTGTGATTGTGATAAAATCACATGGTACTTGTGATATCAACCCATGGAGATTATGTTATGATTACATGGTGTTTGATGATATTAATCATGTGGTGATTAATGAACCAATTGTGTATTTTAAAATAATCCAGATACCTGTGTATCTCAAGTTTGAAACTCATGTAGGGTAGAAATTGAGGAGACAGATGATTATTTGATGGGTATTGTGACCCGTGTCAATAATTACATGGATTCGGATGGTCGAAAATAGAGGTATTCCATGCTATGGGAAAGTTTGATAACCGTGCCTGATGCTCCGCATGTGCACGGAAATATCGAAGTAATATAATAGATTCTCGAACCCACAGAGACCAATGTCAACCTACTGTAATCTATCGTTGCTTTGTAAAGCTAAGGCTATGATTAAAAAGGTACGAACGGAAATATAAACTCTAATTACTAAAGGTTTGAAGATAATACTAAAACGAGTCCGAAATATGATTTCTGCACACCTAAGGGACTTGTAGAATACGGGTACTGACTATGACTATATGTCTATTGTAACACCCATATATAAAACTCATACATCAAAGCATAAATATTATATATAGATCCAAGTGTTTGGTACTGAAACACATAAGCTCCTAGTTAACACATTGTATACAAATAAATACCCTAAAGTACAAAGTATAAAAACCTAAGGCATATTATACACAAGATGTTCAAATGATAAAAACTAAGAACTAGATCAACAATGATCCCAAAATACACTTCGCAACGGAAGCTAGCCATCAACAAGCAAGGAAAAGATCACACGACCTTATCCTTACCCTTAACGGAACCTGAAGTACCTGAAATACATCAACAACGTGGGGTGAGATACATCAAATCATAGTGAGTTCCCTATCTTATGGATTCTCTCGGATTAACAAGGTTCTAACAATCCTAACTCAAGTCCGGGGAAAAAGGGAAAGGAGTCTTGAGTTCACATTTCAATTCTCACACTATATGGAAACATGCCATGAGTTCATCAACTCACAAGTATCACTAATCGATAACCATACCAAGGTACCTCCTGTTCTCGTCCGCTTCTACGTCTAGAAGACGACCCGAGTCATAGATCCTTGTAATCTACTTGACATACGAATGGATTCGGGTTCTACGGGCCATTAACCAGTATGAACCGTCACTTCACACGAGCCATTAACCGTCATAAGCATACGCTTCATGGGCGTCATTCGTACAATACGGGGAATCAACCCTGCCAAGTAGTTGTGCATCCATTTCAGAGGAGTCCAAGACTCATGAAACTACACTCAAGCTAAACCAGTTACGATTACATGATCACATACAACAAAACGATTGTATTCGACAATCACAAGGCTATAATGCCTTAAGGCCTCTCATGCCTTTCAAACCACAAAGGTTAACCAACATGTTCCATACTAGTGTCTCCAAACCTTCTAAATTCTCCTATAGTTCATAAGGGGGTTTTCCTCACTCTTTCTATTTCTTTTTCCATATTAACATGCATATTCAATTACAATCGTGCTAAACAATAATAGGATAGGCAAGACATCTCACAATTGCATAATAAAATAATTTATAACAATTAAAACATAATTAAAACACTTTTGAAACTTTATCAATTATTTAATCGGTCGTTAAAATCGACATATTTCATCTCCATTGTATAGAATATTTTCTCGGCTTTACATCGATATAAAGAACGTTCGATTCCGATAAACGAATCAAAAGTTATGAATTTTCTCGTTTTGGAGGAAAACTTCAAGTCCCAGGTCGCGCTAAGCGCACCCCTTGCCCGCTGAGCACGCAAGCTTCTTCCTGGAGGGGTTGCAGGAATTCAACACCGCGCTGAGCGGGCCCCTGCGCGCTCTGCGAAAAATGCAGAAAATACCAAAGCAACAACAGAATTTTCCTATACCCCAAACCTCCTCCAAACCACCAACAACCACCAACAGAGGTTCAACAACATAGTTTGAGTATGGTTTGCACAACAATAACTTCAAAACACATATTTCATCAAGAACACAAAAGTTCTATAAACCTAGCCTTTTCCAAAATCATCAAATTCAAACAAAACATCAAAACAATCAACAACACATGTTTCTATAATCATATTGATCATTCATTTCAATTTCTAACGAATTCTAACAGTTAAAACATCGATTTCCCTAATTTCGACCTAAACCAGACAATTCCAAAACTTCTAAAAATTGGTACTAACTAGAACCCACCTTGGATAGATGATGAAAATGAGGAAGATGAGATGATTGGATGAAGTTTGGATCGATAGATGATGATTGTTCTTGGATTTTCTTCCAAAACCCTTTTTCTCCTTCTTTTCTCCTTCTTTTCCTTTTCTTTCCCTCTTTCTTCTTTCTCTCTCTTTCTTACTATCTTTTTTTTTGTTTGGAAAATGGGAGGAAAAGAAATAAGTAGTAAACTAGTATTAGTAAATAATACTACTAAATGTCCAAAAGTCTCTTAAGTCCAAATTAGTAAAATACCTCAGAGTCAGATAATATTAATTGGATTTATTCTAAGTTCCACAGTTACTCTAATTATTTTGTCAAATAATTTCTCAGAGTACACTGGGCTCAGTCGATCACAATATAATATTATCTGGAGTAATAAAATACGGGGTATTACATCCTCCCCCCCTTAATAAAATAAAAAAAATACAGCATTAGAACTACCTATAATGACGGTTATTTTAAGAAAACCGTTGTTGTATGTCTTTTAATAAAATTTAAAAAATTGCAGCATTAGAACAAAAACAACAACAAGAACATCAAGAAAAACAATAAGAACAAGAACAACAGTAAGAACATCAAGAACAACAACAACAACAACAACAACAACAACAACAACAACAACAACAACAACAATAAGAATAACAACAAGAACAAGAAAAAGAATCAGAAGAAGAAGAAGAAGAAGAAGAACAACAACAATAATAACAATAATAACAACAACAACAACAACATCAACAACAACAACAACAATAATAACAATAATAACAACAAGAACAACAATAATAAAAAAGAACAACAAGAACAACAATAATTAAAAAAGAACACCAATAACTAACATTGCTAACTCGAGTTCTGAAATTTGGTTAAATGGAGAAATAGAGTATCGTAACTGAAAGATGTTTGGAGGTAGAAGATGTAGTTCATCTGAGTTTTAGGTTTCACGCAGATCACTAATAGTAGTGTCTTGGCTGTTGATAATCACTAAATGGACGACCAAGATTTGTTTAAGGATAATGAATAAACTCAATATGTGCGCCACCTATAATGTTGGTAATGAGAATTGAAAAAATAAGTAAAAAACTAAAAATGCTGGTGCTGGGACTTGAACCCATGACAAGACGCTACCTATAATGACTGTTGGTTTAAATTACCCGTGGTGAAAGGTCTGTCATCATTTTGAAAAAAGAAGTAAAAAAAGCTACCTATTACAACGGTTGGTTAAATACCCGTTGTGAAAGGTCTGTCAGCATTTTGAAAAAATAGGAAAAAATGATTAAAATAAATTCAGAAAAATCTAAAAACACGAAATTCAATCTAATTAGGTAAAATAAGAATTTTGAGAATTTTTTTAGAATTTTTTGAGACTATGAAAACAGTAAAAAATTCATTAAAAATAGAAAAAAGATGAATTTGGGGTTTTGAGGGTGAAGTCCCATAACTCTTTTAGAGTAAGGGAATAATGACCGCACGCTTTTTCTGCTCCAGATGCACGAAACAGATCTCAAAACGGAGACGATTTTCCCTAAAAACGATTTTTTGAAGTGCAAGACCTAAAACTAAATTATTGGCTATAATGACGGTTGAAAACATACCAGTGGTGAAAGGATGCGGACATTTTGAAATAATATGTAAAAAACCATAAATGTTGGTGCTGGGAATTGAACTCATGACCATGTGCTACCTATAATGATGATTTTTTAAATACCCGCTGTGAAAGACCTCACATTTTACCACGGTTTGAATATTAATCGTCATTAAAAGCCTTTTAACGAGATTAAAAAAAAACACGCATCTATTACAATGATGTATAGGCAATCCGTTGTCAGCCTGACGTTGTTGTTTGCCCGTTCTGTAGTAGTGGATAGGCTTGAATAAGTTCTATTTAGATAAACTTATATAACATTACGCACAATTTTTTATCTCTTTAATGTTGTAAAGGGGCTAATGCTTGGGTAGGATATATTTAAATAGTATGTTATTTTACAAAATGAGTTGGAATATCTCGTAACTAGGCCAAAACTAAGGAACTAGTCTAGGGATACTTGATTTACTGAGTTCTTTAAAGCACTGTGGAATATCCAGCTTTTAGATTTTTCATTATATTTTTTTCTAGTCGACTATCAATTCCTTAATAATATATATTTACATTCAAAATAAATGTATATATATTAATATATGTAAAATTTATCGTTGAGTTTTAAGATTAAGAATAGAAGAACTACATAGTCTAAATAAATAAAAGGAAACAATTATTAAATTATACTAAAAATTAGTATTTTCAATTATTTGGCATAAAGTTCTAATATTTATAAATATTCTAATGTTGTATTTTTACCATTATTGACCAACCTAGACAAATGATCCGCTACCTCTACATTGACCAACCTAGACAAATGATCCGCTACCAAGTTTTCCGATCCTTTCTTATCACGGATTTCCAAGTCAAACTCTTGTAACAAAAGGATCCACCGGATGAGCTTTTGCTTCGAATCTGGATTGGTAAGCAGATATTTAATTGCCGAGTGGTCAGTGTAGACAACCACCTTAGAACCAATCAGATAAGACCGAAATTTCTTAAGTGCGTAAACAATAGCGATTAATTATTTTTCAGCCTCATTAAGAACTTTACTCGCATAATGAATAACATGAAAAATTTTGGCCTTTCTTTGCCCAAGCACCGCGCCAATAGCATAATCGCTAGTATCGCACATTAATTCAAAATTCAAAGTCCAATTTGGGGCAACGAATATGGGTGCAGTGATGAGTTTCTCTTTCTAAATTTTAAAGGCATTTAAACAATCATCATCAAAGGAGAAGGACTTATCTTTGTTAAGTAGATTACTCAATGGCCTTGCAACTTTGGAGAAGTCTTTGATAAACCGCCGATAAAAACCAGCATGGCCAAGAAAACTTCGGATGCCTTTGACATTTGTTGGAGGAGGCAACTTTTAAATCACTTCAATTTTTGCTTGATCAACCTCAAGACCTTTAGAGGAGACTTTGTGGCCAAGCACAATCCCCTCCGTTACCATAAAATTTCACTTTTCCCAGTTCAATACCAAATTTGTCTCAACACACCGTTCAAGAACGGCCTCCAAATATCTCAAACAAAGATCAAAAGACGCTCCGAAAACGGAGAAATCGTCCATGAATACCTCCACCATTTTTTTCAATAAGATCGGAGAAAACTGCTTGAACACAACGTTGAAACATTGTCGGTGCGTTGCATAAACCAAACGACATCTTTCGGTAGGCAAAAATCCCAAAAGGACAAGTGAATGTCGTCTTCTCATGGTCATCCAAGTCAACTGAAATTTGGTTATAACCGGAGTAACCATCCAAAAACCAATAGAATTGTTGGCCTGACAATCTTTCTAACATTTGGTCCATAAACGAAAGTGGAAAATGGTCTTTTCTTGTAGCGGTGTTTAACCTCCTATAATCTATACACATCCTCCAACCCGTCACTGTTTTTGTCGGAATCAACTAATTTATTTCATTTCGGATCACGGTCATTCCTCACTTTTTAGGCACAACTTGGACCGGGCTTACCCAAGGACTATCAGAGATTGGGTAAATCATACCGGCATCCAAGAGCTTGCAACCTCTTTCCTCACTACTTCTTTCATCGGTGGATTCAAACGGCGTTGCGGTTGAGCCACTGGTTTGAAATCCTGTTCCATGAATATGCGATGCATACAATAAGAGGGATTTATTCCTTTTAGATCGGAAAGAGTCCATCCCATTGGTTCTTGATTTTTCTTCAAAACTTGAATTAACCGGTTTTCCTCATTGTCAGATAAAATGTTGCTAATGATAACCGGTTTGTTGCAACCGTCATCAAGGAAAGCATATTTCAAATTTGAAGGAAACACCTTTAATTCAAGTTGAGATTTCGCATCACTCACCTCTAGTACTTCCTCTTCATATTCCCAAGGTTGCAACTCCTCTAAAGACTCAAGTTCCTTTAAACACTCTTCAAGTGCTCTCTCTTCTTCATCGGAGAATACTTCAAAGGAATCATCAAGAGCTCTTTGCAAAAGGGACACTACATGAACTTGCTTTGTGACATCTATAATCGCTTCTTCTATCCCGTCTATTCAAAAGCAGTCACCTTTGTCCTTCTTGTGTTTCATAGCTTCAAAAAGATTGAAACAAACCTCCTCATCTTGGACTCTAACCTTCATAAGACCGTCGTCCATATCAATTGCCATTTTAGCAGTTTTCATAAACGGTCTTCCAAGAATCAATGGAGCGTCTTCATCTTCCTCCATTTCAATTACCACGAAGTCAATAGGAAATAAGAATTTGTCCACTTTAACCAATACATCTTCCGCTACACCGTGAGGACGGGTAGTGGATTTATCGGCAAGTTGCAATGTCATTTGAGTGGATCTCAACTCCATATGTCCCAATCGTTTCACAATAGAAAAAGGTATCAAATTGATACTAGAGCCCAAATCAATCAACCCGTTACCCACATAGATATTTCCTATTGTAACCGGCAAGGTGACTCGTCCCGAATCACAATCTTTCCTCGGTAGAGTACGTTGAATGATTGCGCTACAACTAGCATCCACCATGATAGTCTCTTGTTCCGTATACCTCTTCTTTTTTGTGAGAATATCCTTTATAAATTTTGCATATTTCGGCATTTGCTCCAAAGCCTCGAAAAATGGAATGTTTATTTGCAATTGTTTGAAAATATCCCTAAACCGAGCATAGTGCCTCGCATTATCTTTCTTTGAAGGAGCATGAGGATATGGTAAATGTTGGATCCGAATATTATTCAATGGTTCCTTCCCCTTCCTAGTTTTTCTCATTTTTTCTTCTCTCTTTCTTTTTTCATCCTCCTCACTTTTTTTCTTCTCATTTTCAACTAAATCTCCCTCACCATTTTTTTCTACTTCAACCTCATCACTATCTTTTTCTTTCTCAACTCCTTCCTCCTCATTATTTTCAACAACAACATCATCGATTTTTTTCTCCTCAACAACCTCCTCAATTCGAACATCCACATCTTTCTCTTTTTTTTCTCCTTCTTCCAACACTTTCCCACTTCTAGTAACAATAGCTTTACAATTCTCTTTTGGATTTGGTAGAGTGTTAGCGAAAAAAGAAGGTCCAGTTTGTTGTTCGGCCACTTGCTTTGCAAGTTGCCCAACTTGGTTCTCTAGATTCTTGATTGATGCTTCATTTGACTTTTGGTTTGCCATGAACATTTGAATAAATTGGTTAAGAGTTTCTTCAAGTTTGGAACTCCCACCTTGAGGTTGATAAGGATTTTGTCGATTTTGTTGATATCCTTGATTCTGATAATTCAGTCTTGGTTGTTGATTTTGATATCCTTGGTGATACGGTTGTTGTTGCCTTTGGTAACCTTGTAAAGTCAGATTGTTCATGTAATTCACTTCTTCTTCTTTCGGAGGGAAAGGAGGACAATATCCTGTTGGGTGATCACTGTTACAAAGCTCACATACCAAGACTTGCACATTTTTTCTTGAGGAGTCATGAATCTCTTTGAGTTGTTGAGGAAGTTTGGACATTTGTTTTGTCAACAACTCAACTTGTTAGGATAATAACTTGTTTTGAGCAAGTATAGCATCATTGGTTCCCAATTCCAAAACTCCCGGAGTCCTCTGAGAAGGGCCACGGTTATGGCTTCCCAGATGGTCATTTAAAGCCATCTTATCAATTATGGCAATGGCTTCTTCGGCACTCTTGCTCATCAAAGATCCACCCGCGGTGGCATCCAACAACGTTTTGTGCACTAATTGAAGACCATTCCGAAATATATGAATTTGAGAAAGCTCATCGAAACCACGCCCTTTACATTTCCTCAACATAGATTTGAATCTCTCCCAAGCCTCGTTGAGAGATTCATTAGCACCTTGCGTAAAAACTACAATTGCGGTCTTTGCCTCAATGAAACGATTATGTGGAAAAAATCGTTCCAAAATTTTTTCCTCAAGTACATTCCAATCCATCATGATTGCCGTAGATTGATCAAGATACCATTCCTTGACCTTCCCAATGAGGGAATGCGGGAATAGTCTCTTGAGCAGTGATTCCTCTTCAGCTTCGGGCGCACCAATTGCTCCCGCAATCTCATAGAACTTTGTCAGATGTGTATAAGGATCCTCATGATTCATACTACTAAAAGGACTCTGATATAGAAGCGATAAAATACCAGTCTTCATTTCTGAATGCCGACCGTTATGAGCATTACGTGAATATTGCGCAGTGTGTCTCGGACTGTTTGTACAAGGTCTGGTAGCAGGTGGTGGTGGTGGTGGTGGTGGATCCATAGTTGGAGGTAACTGTGGAATTTGTGTCGAAGTCGAACTCTCCTCTCGCTCTCGCCTTTCTTTGCCAAGTTGCCTCCTTCGCCTTGTTCTGCTATTGATTTTACGAGCGGTTCTTTCAATCTCGGGATCGAACAGAAGTTGGTCCGCAAGTAACTACCCTCGCATAAAACGAAGTCTGCACACTAAACCAAACAAATCAACAAGCTCAAGTAAAAGTTAACAAGCTTAAAACAAAATAACTATTGCAATGCTTGCAATACAACAACAATCCCCGACAACGGTGCCAATTTGTTGAAACAGTACTAGGGGGTGTTTTATCGTATCCACAGAGATTGTGTATATTGTCGCCATTCGATAGTTAAAAGGTTTCAAACTTTAATCGTAACAAAAGTTTTGGTAATTGTCATTCGCCTCGTTTGCATTCGAATTTTAGAAATCTACGGTTAAAAGATTTGTTTTAGGGTTTTGATAAAACATGTCAAGATTAGGTTTCGGTAATCAGTTTCATACGTATTTTTTTCGATTACGAGTGTAAACTTGTTAACAAAAATTATAACCACATATCCTCTCAACAAGTTTCTCTCGAACACTTGTTGTGGGATTTACCATTTTGATCCTTTGTTGATCTCTCACACAAACTATCAAAATGATAACATTCAAGAACAATATTTATGAACCTCAACATTCAAAACTATCTCTAGCCTCATGAATATTGATGGAATGAAACTGAGATCAAGTTTTATAACATTTCTCTCGAACATGAATTAAAACAAAATAGACAATGTAAACAAAGATTTTCTTCTATAAATATCATCAACAGGGTTCACAAGCTTACAATCAAGAAGAATACATACAAAATAATGGATCACCTACCACTAATCTTGACACAAAAGAGCTTTAGCTAGCCATAGACATGGTAGCTTGCTTGACAAGTAAGTTGCAAAGCTTTTGGAGAATCAATCTTCAAAGATTCAAGGATTGAAGCATAAAAGATTTGAAACTAAGAAAATGAGTAACAATGGAGTTTTTTCTCTTCAAACAAGATTCTAGGTTACAAAAGTGTGAGATGAAAAGTGATGATGATCAAAATATCTACAAAATGAGACTATAAACAAGTTCAGCCCAGATAAGAGCGTCGGGCGGTGCTTTTCACGGCCAGGCGGTGGCCAAAAGTGAGGCCACGAGACAGCTTCAGTGTCACACGGACCTCTCAAAATATCTGAGAGCGCCGGGCGACGGGATCAGAGCGCCGGGCGATATTTTCACAGTCGGGCGGTCTTCAAGAGGCGCAGCCAGGAACAATTCTAGAAGTTTGAATGAGATTGGGGAATCAGCTTCCCTGCAGCTCCGGGCGATGAGACCCTCCTGCGCCCTAGCAGGGCCGGGCGGTGCAGGGGCCCAAAATGAGACACGCGCCTTTTCCAAATTTCTCGCTTTCGTGCGAATCGAGCATCGATCTTTTCACCAAACTTGCTGCAAAAATTCACAAACATATCAAAATACTTAAATTTCACAAAAATGCAAGAATCGCTTAATTAATAAGTCGTTTCCCTATTAAAGCGATTAAAAGAGCTTAACGGCATCAAAATCACTTATGAAAATAAGCACTTCATAACACCCAACAGATATGTCATATATATATATATATATATATATATATATATATATATATATATAATAAATAAAATAAAATGTAAACTTTTATTCTTAAAGTTAAATGTCTCCTCCTACTTCATTTTTAATAGGCGTAATTTCCTTACAAAATTAATAAAAGAATGACATCGAATAAGTGGCATAAACTAAAATTCTCAAAAGCTTTAAGTGGAACATCATCCCACTAAGTATTGGATTTAATTTCTAAACTTATAGCAGTTAATGCCTTTTCTATAAATGTGAGTCACAATAAAAGACACATGCATGCTTTGAATTTAATGTAGACAAAGTTAATAGAATCAAATTTGAACCTGTTTTAACAGAAGTTTATATCATCTTTTTTTGAAACCAATTTCTATTGCATTCATAGTACCTGCATGTTTAACAGGAAGGGCAAAGGATTGTCCAGAGTCACAACAAAACATCCAAAGGAGACTGTAATAGAAGAAAAAGTTCTAAGCTTTGTAGAGAAGAGCAGTCAACATTGCATTCTATTCAAGTAGAAGAATGAAGACTAAATAGAAGAAAAAATGTGAGCATTGATGGTTTTTTTCTACTTGATAACTCTGATTGGTTTTAAGATTGCAATAGATTTCATCATAGATGTAGGGCCTATTTGTTTTAGTTTTAAAAAAATAGATTTTTTTATATCGTTTTTTCTAAATTCAAACACTAATTTGAACATACTATAAAATAAATATAATTATTGAAGTTCAAAACATAGTAGAAATTATAATTTTTACAAGAAGTTTTATTTTAAAAACGATTTTTATGAAAATCTATTTAAAATAACTTCAAAATTAAATTATTATTTTTTAAATTTTTATATCCAAAAAATGATTCAATAAAATGATGAAATATCTAAAATAATATTTTAAGAATAATTATTCAAACAAAATTTTCATTTGAAGCATTTATAAAAAATTTCTTTATACAAATATGTTACACTATAAAAATTATTTTAAAAAAAATCAAAACAACCAGACCCATAAATTAGCGTCTTTTTTTAACATCGACTAATGAACTGATTCTCAATCCTCATTAATCATATGTTCTGCAAGTTCATGCCACTTTTCACCAGCCTCCATTTATTGATGTCACGAGTCCATATGAAGTTCCTTAGCCATCTCTCAATGTTTTTTATTAGTCTTGCAAACATGGATACCAAGAATAGTTGGTTACAATTTATAGGGACTCACTTAGCTGAATGAATAATAACATCAATCCAATGATTGAAAGTACTATTGAATCCAAACAAAAATCTATATCAATTTTGAGAGCAATGGTCCCACCAAAGGATTTCTTGTGTAGAAGATTAACGGCCTATATATATTTTTGACCCATGAATAAACCCATTTGATCCCATTAGTTGATGGAAGCTATAACTTGAGCATTATCAACAAACACTTTGGATATTATCTTGGGTTTTAATTCATATTAGAAAGTATCAAGTTTTTATGAAGAAATCAATGACACAACTAAACACATCAACGTTTACATTATTCTAGTAGACTTGGATAAATAAATCTCCAAAGCCATCGTACTTCATAGCGCTATCTTTATTCAAGGAAAAAACAACATTGTGAATATCTTGCATAGTAGGAATCATGGTTAACATGTCATTGGCATTATTTGAAGTCAATTTAGGAATTAATTCAACCACCCAACCATTATATATGAATTTGTTATCATTATTGAAGAGGTTTTTAAAGTTATTCGTGATAATATTGGTAATAAGGTCAGACTCAAAAATTAAATCACATCAATATTTAAGGGAAGATATGATCTTTGTGCAATGATTGATTTTGGATATTTAATGAAAATAATATGTGTTTATGTCTCCTTCAGAATTTCATTTGACTTTTGTTTTTAAATACCAGTAAATTTCTTCCAAGTTGAGGGCTTTATATGGACAAACATGAGAAGTGTTTTCCTATTTCATAAATGTATCATTATATCCAAATGCGTTCATCAGATTTTGAATGTGAACTATATATTTTGTCGAGCTTCTATATTTTGTAGGTTTCCGTTATCAAAAAAACAAAATTTATGCCATGGGCAGCCCCTTCAAGGAAACGGATACCTAGAAGGGTAAATTCGAGGTGGCTGAGCACGAAAGATCCCAAACCCATAAGAAAGTGTTGGCTCTTATGTTGAAGACACTTCTAGAGGAAGCCAAAGTTTATGGGTCCATTTCTTCCAATGCTATCAGAAATATAGATCTTCAATCTTCTTTAGAGGCAAAAAATAAGTCTCGCAAGGAGGCTTCCACTACTGCTGTAGTCATGACATCTCGCAATAAAAAGCTATAAAGGCTCTTTAGTAGCAGAAAAAGTCTCAGGAAAAAGGCGCGAGAGGTCCACAGGGGATATATAATTGACATGAGGAAGAAGGTCAACAAGACACTTAACCAAACCCTCAAAAGGGTGCATTGTGCTTTCAACCAATTGGACGACAAACTAGAGGCGCTTCATCTAGGTGTTCTGGCTCTCCGCTCGCAACTTTACCCAAAGAAGGTGGTCTGGGATGAAACATTGGTTGATATGCTGGTGCTTAGTCTCAAGCTGGTGTTGCTTGATTTAATATATTTGTATAACTTATATTCCACATTATGCCTAGTTGTTTCTCTAATATGTACGAATAACACTATTTATTTATTTACCGTTCCTTGTTTGATTTCTTAATGCTCGCCATAATTTGTTTTGCACTTTTTCTTGTGGGATTATTTTTGGCCCTATTTCTTAGCTTTGAATAAGCTTGTGAATTATAGTATAACCTTGCTTTGATTTATTCGAACCTTTAAATAGGAACACATGTCATTTTTACTATTTTGTATGGGTCTTTTCTTTAGGAAGTAACCAGTATGACCTTTGGAACTCGTTGTCATCCGTCACATTTGGCGGGAGCTAGTTTAACCATAAACCTTTATCGTTACCCTTCTGGATTGGCGGGAGTTAGTGTAACTATTAAGATTCTTTGTTACCCGTTCCAATCGAATGAAGTTTTTGTAACTTTTAAGCTTGTTGTTACACGTACAAGTGGAGTGGGGCTGGAGTAAGTCTTCAATGTCACCAGGAAGCGTCCCTAGTCAAGGGTAGGGTTCCCGTCCCATCCCCCATATTTTTATCCTGGTTCGAGGGGGACGTCTCTTGGACTCCACCGTCTACGCTCTAAAAGTAGCTAGTTCTTAAGAGGGAATGCATTAGTTGTTCTTAGGCGCACTCCACCTAGTAGGATCATGTTTCACAAGAGATGTCACATTTCTGAGGAATATAATTTTATTTGTGCGGAAACTATTCCTTTAGGAAAAAGAAATACTTATATTGCATGTTGTGAGGATTCGTTCGTGTTACTTTGGCAACCAGAATCTGGGAGTTTGCATGTGATCATTGATTATTAGTCGATTTTACCTTTGAGGGGATACGTATTGCAAGAATTTATTTCATGACTTATCTCTTCCCTTTATGTTAAGTCTCGAAGTTCGACTCTTATAGCTTTCGTATTTGGTGCTTTCCCGTAACCACGATCCAAAACTCCTTCGGACTTCCGCCTTTTTCAAGGTATCAAGGTAAATCGCATAGATTTGTTTTCTATTTGACAATAGGCATATCTCGACCTCGTTTTTGAGTCGACACACACTTTGATAGTCTAGCTTAATTGGCAGATATTGATAGCTACTTCCCTATTTCCTTCTAAGCTTTCTTCCTTCGGGAAATATGACTTCCCTATTAGAAGGTTGGCTAATTGGATGGATGCGTGAAGTTTTTTTCTTCACATACCACCTCGACTTACGTGTTAGAGAACTACCGTCACGTTAACATCAAATTACGTTTGGATCGATCAAGCTCCCACTGTAGCTTGAACATTCTAGAGTGGTAGGGGTGAATTTCAAATTTACATCGAAGGCTCATTTACTTTGTCGTATACTATCGATTCACTGATTCTTTCGATTCATCATTTTGACAGGAAAAGATCTTAATATAGGAGGTCATTGTTGTTGTAGTGATTTCTCCCCGATTTCCTTAGTTATGTAATCCAAATAGGTTCTTGGATCGGGAGGTTTGGAGGAGTTCCCTATCGCGGGGTTGAGGATGGATTTTTCTTAGGATTCCTTTGCGATTTGGTTTTGATCAAACAAGATTGGTATATGGAATTTCGCAGGAATCAATCATCGATTATCACAGACGGCATCATTATTCCTTAGTGGAACCAAAAATTTTATTGTTTGAATATGATTGAATCCTGATGCAGTGTGATGATCTCTAATACGTTAGTGCGGAAGATGAACCTACAAGGTTAGCACTCTAACGTCAATTAGTTATATATTCCAAAATGAATGAAGTGAAAAATGTGATTAGAAAAGTGCATATTAAATCTCACGTGTGTCAGTCATATATGATGGATAATTTTGATTGAACTTGACATTGTTGGACTTAATATTTGAATGTTATCCGTATTGATGTTTGACCGACGCAATATTTGAATCTTATATGTATTGTGTCATACCCTAATTTTTGACCATAAGATTTCATCTCTTTTGTGCATCATCTTGCATATCTGCATGCTTTATTACTAACAGGTTTGTGCAGGAATTTGGTTTCAAATGAAGTTAGTATTCATTCCCCCAGTCAAATGCTTCAAGACGTGACCAATGGACTTGGATTCAAAAGGTCCTAAGGTTTTCTACTGGTTGTTTGCCTCAAAATTTCTCAACAGCTTCAGTGTACATCTCAAGAAGATAAGGGTTATTTGATTTTATGATGTTTGAGATGTGTCAATTAAAGATCAGGTTATGCAAGGTGATGAATTATTTATTTGATGTTTGGAGTTCAAAAGATCGGTTCAAACTTTTCCATTGACTTGTCAAGAACTAAACTCAAATGATATGTTTCAAGTTGCAAGTTCGAGGAGATTTCCGTATTGATTGGTGGTAATTTTTATTGCTAAGATTCCATAAGTTCAAGATTCCGAGGTGATAAGTAATTCAAAATTTCACTTAAAAGTCCAAGATACCTTAGTTCATGTTCTCCATAAATTTCAAGTGAAAGATTGGTATTCAAGTTCGAGTCATTATTTCATAGGATTCAAATTTCAAAAGCTAATTATTCAAGTGTTTAAATTCAGAATGAAAGGGTAAAAACTCAAATTCAAATCATCATGGGGTTTAATTATTCAATTTATCATGAAGGTTTGATTCTTGAAGAGTTACAAGTTCAAGTTCATGTAAAGTCAAAATGTACCCAAATTCTAAAGTTTTTTACAAATGCACGAATTAAAAATTCACAAGCCAAGGTTAAGATTTTAAAGATGGTAAAAGCAGCTTTGAGGAATTAGAGAAATACTAACATCTTAAAAGAAGCATACAATACAGCAAATGAAGAAAAACGTATTTGGCTACATACAAAATACATATCCTGTTGGTTACATAAGCCAGGCATTGAAAATAATAATGCTGGGGGACTCAAATATTGACGTGCGCCATAAAACACGCTTGCGGTATACTTGTTGTGCTTTTCTTCAGAATCTTGGAACAAGCCTTGAACTGCCACAGCTACCTTTGGGACATCCATGGTTCTGTGCCATCGTTTTTTTGTTCGACAATCGAAATCATTGATTATAAAGTGTGAACCCATTAATGAGCATGGTAGACCATTTCATACCTGCCAATTAAATCATCACAGGAACCCAAAACATATTCAAGACAAATGCTAGTATTTCCCAAAACATTGATCAGACATGGAACTTTGGAAAAGGTAAGAAATCGAGTATGCTAAGAACAAGATCAAATACCACATTCAAGTGTTGCCAGACGTGTTTTCGACATTATCGATTCTTTCTGGAAATGATCCAAACATGTCCAAGCACATCAAACTAAAATAGGAATGTTCTTCAAGTTGTCCACCGACATGTCGAACTGAAAACAGAATGAGAATTATAACAAAAGACAAGAATCAGCAGCTATTACTTCCTTCTAAAACAAGGCACCGACACAGTAAAAGCAAGAATCTCAGACATGGTTATCCCTTTTCAAAACACTCCACCAACATAATTGGACAAAATTGAAATTGGAGTATCAATAGCATTTAAGTGAGGTTTTGATTATCAGGTTTATAAATTGAAGACAGAGCAGTGCAGAAAGGGGCGGTAGAAACATTCAAAAAAAAAAAGAAACACCTTCACATCAGTCCATACCAAACACCACAAGTCAGAAATTTTACAGTTTCACACCAGAAAAACTCATACACTTTCATACTCAGAAACAAACACATCAGCAAGGCATGTACCTGAACGATAACTCACCATTACAACCGTCGACGTTAACGCGACGCATAGACCAACGACCGAGGACTCCAATTGCGAGCGTCACACTTCAGAAGTTCACAAGTGACAACCCTATAGCACCACGTATCCCCAAATTGCCGACGACGACGTCAAATTCATAGCCTCACACCAAGCATTCCCAGAAGAACCTGAAGCAGCAATTCAAAAACACCCACACGGCTTCACGAAGTGAGAACAAATTGCAGCGATCACATACGCACACAAAGAGGAGGAAGGGTACGTGAATCTAGCTCGTGTCGGTATCACCGCCGAAGACGCGTCGGACGTACTCCGACAGGTAACTCTGTTCAACCTTACCCTTTTATTACATATTTAAGTGTCAATTGTTGGTTGCTGCCGTCATTTTGTTCTATTCGAAAAACGTCGTGACAAGGAGAAGTTGTGAATCGAGAGAGCGAGACGGAGTGAGTAGAAATAGAACTAAGTAGCTGAGATTGAGATTGTTGCGAGAGAGAGCGAGACGAGTACGGAGAGATGAGGGTGAGCTGCGGCGGAGATTTTCCTTCTCCGGTCGTGAATTTACGCGTGATCGCGAGGGAGAGTTGTGGTGGCGATGCTGCTTTCGTTGATTACGAAGGAGAAAGCGAGTGAATTGGGAAGGAAGCCATTGAAATTTGGGATTTAGGGTTCCTCTTGTTAACTGTTTTTTCTGTTTTCTAAGCGAACCGGGTCATAACCCAATCCATGAGCCCCATTCACCCAAATGGGCTTTCTACCGTTACCATTTTTTCTTTTCTTTTTTTCTGGCCCATGTCTTATTTCTTTTTAATATATTTAGTTATTAATATTTCATTAATCGCTTTGAATTTTATTCTTGTTAATATTATTTTGGGTTATTACTGTTTTGTTAATCTATAAAGTTTATATTAGTTAGTTTTCCTTTATTATTTTTTGCGGTTTTTTTTTTAAGTATATTTTCCTATTTATTCTACTTTCTTTTTATTAACACAAAAACTCAAAAAAATATTTTCTTGTTAATTTTGTAGTAATTTTAGAACTTAATCATTTTAGATTTCCTTTTTAGATTTTTGTTAATTTATTCAAATTACTGTTTTTGTTTAGAAATACCCTTTTTTTTAATCTAGTTTAATTTCTTTTCAATCAAATAAAAAACCCAAACTATATCAAAATCCTTTTATCCTAACCTTAGGATCGGAGTCACCGCTCTTTATACACGTGTTCTGCCATGGACACTTTCTACCATTTTCAACTTAACTTTAACGTTGGAGTCACCGCACTCCATGTAGCGTCTTGCCATAGACGTTACGTCCCCCTGGAACCTTGACCACAGTCAAGAGTTCTTCACCCTCATTAAGGGGAACTACGAATACTCTGATTCCATTCCCGTCAGGATACGTAGGCACAAGATGCGATGTCTTGGCGAGTATACTTAGATGCTAACCCCCTAGGTCTTTACCTTAGAACATACCCTTAGCAAGCAAGCAATATAATAACATAAATAATAACAAGAGGTTCCTGTATATTACTACAGACGTTTAGGATGCTAATACCTTCTCTAGACGTAACCAACCCCCGAACCTTAGATCTCCTATTAGGTTTTTCGATCTTTAACCCTTTCCTTTGGATAAAATAAAGACCAGTGGTGAATTTTAAAAATTGTGACTCAAGTTAATTCAATAGCTTGATATCCAATTCTCACCGCGACATATATATTGGTGTTAGACTTAACATTTGAATGTTATCCATATTGGTGTTTATCCGTATCCGCATTGTATAGAATGGTCATTAATATAAATATCACCTCAATATTTTCGCTTTTGAATGTTTTTTCCTAATTTAATAAAAAGTCAAATGGTAGATTTATATTTTCTATTTTTGAAAAGTAATAAATAAATATCTATTGACCCATTTCTTCCTTTCTCTTTTTTCCCCTCTTTTCTTTGCTATATATATGAGATGAAAAAAATACAACCACGTCATTACTAGAGTTTAGTATTCTATCACCTGTTTTCCTTCTTCTAATTTTGTTGGCAGTTTATTCTTAGCCTATCACCCTTAAGTCGATAGGTAATTCCTTCTTATAACTTCCTTTGTTTATTTTCTCTAAAGTTTTAATTATTACGTATTTCAATGTTCATATTTTTTATTTTATTTACGTTTTAAAAATTTTAATTCTTGCATATTTCAATATTCATTTGAGTTTCTCTTGTTTACTCTTCAAAAGTTTTAATTTTATGTATTTCAACGTTTATATATTAATTTTTATATGATTTATTCATGTATTGTAGTTAATTGTTATATATTTTTTTTTTCTGCATTTTGTAAGGATTTGTTGAATACTGATATTCCTTGTGCTTTGGTGACTCTTATTTTTTTTTATTAAAAAGGAAATTAAATCATTTTTAATTGTATCTTGATAAATTTCTAATTGTTTTAATTATTTAGTCTCAGGTGTTTTAGAGATAGTTGCTGCTAAGGTTTAACATTAAAGTAAGAATCATAAAAATATTTATTTCAACTTATTTTATCATATATGCATGTGCTAAGTGATACATTTGAACAATTTAATTTTTATTTTATTTTTGTATATGATGTTTTCATATAATATATCCTTGATATAGAGTTTTTTTGTTTACCGCAAGATCTAATTTATTAGATCTTATTTAAAATTTAAATATTTTTTTATATATAAAACACTTGTTTCTATTAAGCGTTGAAGGTCATATGAATTTATAATATTAAAAGATGTTATTCTTTATATGAATCTATAAAATCTATTTTTTTTTTTATTTATAAAACACTTGTTTCTATTAAGCGTTGAGGGTCATATGTACCTATAAAATCTAAATATTTTTTTTAAATATAAAACACTTGTTTCTATTCAACTAATATATTTTATATGAAATTTATCTTGTAAAACAATCATTTATAACTTCTAATGAATTATTAGTTGAAAAACTCAAAAAATGCTATAATTTCAATGGAGATAGATAATATAGATAATCTTTTATTAATATTTATTTTTCATAGATAAGCTACTACTTATTATTATTTTTTATCTATTATTGAATCAGAAGATGGAACATCACAAAAATACATGGAATCAAGAAACGCATAGCAGTTTTGACATAAATAAAATTTCTCAGGAATTCGAAGTGGATGCTGAGTTACATTTAGACTATTCGAATATTAGAAGAGTGTCGTCACTTGACGTTCATGTTTCTGATCCATTAATGGTCATTGGTAAATTTGTTTCCATGGTGCTTAAACCAGTTAATGATTTAACTAAGATGCAAATTGATGACACAAAATCTCTCAGAGGTGATGGAATGCACATAGACCCTTTTTTACCTAAGAAATTTCCATCTCCAACTATCACTATAACTCCGCCTATGGATGTGGTAAAAAGAAAATCTCTACCGAAATTACAGGTCCTAAACAATATGCAAGAATCTTCCAACCAGGTTTGTGTTCTTCATCTCTTGATCAAAATACTAAAATTAAGTTATATGAATAATGTGCAATGGCTAACTAAAAATTTGTACGTATATTGTCACTTATTCAAAACACAATCCAACATATGCATGTAACATAGTTTACAAATTAATTAATTTAATCTAAGTTGTATGGGAAGAAATTAAGTAAATATATATTTGAATGATTTGTTATGTATGTATTAATACATATGATATTTTGCAGGATGATAATTGATTTGGTGATGAAATGGGATCATTCAAAATATAAATGCCTTAAGGAATTGATATTGCAAAGTAAAGTATATGAAGTTAGAAGATATTGCCAATTCGTAAACTATATGAAGTTAGAAGATATTGGCATTTTAGAAGACTTTTTAAATTTTGGTTAAATTGTTGGTTTGCTGAAATTTGGATTTAATTTCTCTTTGAAAAAATTTGAGTGCATTTATTTTGGTTAATTTTGATTGAATTATTGAATTTCTTTTAAATTTAAATATTGACTGGAATCTAAGTAAATTGTTATGTTAGAGAAACTTTTATAACTTAATGTTGAAGTATTTTATGTGTCACGATGAATCATATATATAAGTATTGAAAAAACTGACAACCTTCACCTTAAAAATTGGTTTTGTAGGTATTATTTATTACAAAATTTAATTTTATCACAAAATTAGAGTTTGGTTAAAGATTCAGCGGGTCACCACCATTTATTTTCATGCTTTAGATATTGAGTCTTGGTGTGAGGAGATGTATTAAGAGTTTTACATCGGATAATATATGCCATTAACATATGTATTAAGATTTATCACCGTACTAGTTAGTTTTATAAAGATGAGTTAGACCAAAACTCTAATTCTAAGATCATATCACAAGCATATCGATTATGGCTACTCATCATTTATATACAAACACCAAGTTTAATAATATTGGACGTGAGAAAGTATATTGAAAAAAACAATTCAATTCGCACATTAGTTAAATATATAGTCTATCAAGGATTTATATTGAGTGAGATATTAAAAATTGATTTTGTATGAATAACTTAGATGAAAGATAACTTATATTTATAAGTATGATAACATAAACATATATTTACACACATTCAATTTTTAGAGTTGTAAAACTTTGTGTTGATGTAGAGTTTTAATATTTTACTTGTTCTATAAATTTTATTGTCTATCTTGAGTGCATTAAATTTAAATGTATTAGAATAGTGTTCTCATTAAAATATAAATATGTATTGAAATATGGCCAAAGAAGTTTGAAATTTAACAATATTCCGAGACATGATGCATATATAATTAAGGAGGAAACAATATGGCTCAATAATCTCAACATGTATACAATGCATTCATGAGCTTAAAATGAAAGGTGATTTACTTTCAAAACTCTGATATTGAAATACAATCTTAAACTAAAACGTGGCTCGTCAATTGATCAAACAAAATCTCTTGAATAAAGAAAAATATATAACTAAATATTGCAGTATTATAACACTTAAATTTATTTAGTGTGTCTGATAAAACACAAGAATACGATATTTGGTGGTTATTGTGACCCGTGTCAATAATTACATGGATTCGGATGGTCGAAAATAAAGGTATTTCATGCTATGGGAAAGTTTGATAACCGTGCCTAATGCTCCGCAAGTGCACGGAAATATCGAAGTAATATAAAAGATTGTCAAACCCACAGAGGCCAATGTCAACCTACTGTAATCTATCGTTGCTTTGTAAAGCTAAGGCTATGGTTAAAAAGGTACGAACAGAAATATAAACTCTAATTACTAAAGGTTTGAAGATAATACTAAAACGAGCTCGAAATATAATTTCCGCACACCTAAGGGACTTGTAGAATACGGGTACTGACTATGACTATATGCCTATTCTGTAGAATATACCGACTTAAAGGATCCGCCTCACGCTCTCGCGGTCTTAACAAAAGTCATATCTCTTAATCCCATGATTTTGCTCTCGCTCGCCCGGTAACTAAGAAACACTATTTGAAAGCCAACAATATCTTAATCAACATCTAAAGCGCTCTCGCTGCTGAAGTTAAAGGTGGGTCTTCTATGAGGAAGAAAAAGATGCTTATGGAAGATATTTACAAGAGGATAAAAATTTCGTGCAACCCTTCGTATTATGCTACTCTACTGCGGGCTGATTGTTCGACCTCTAAGACTATTAGGGAGCAACATCGACAGAGTGGTAAAACAGAGGAAAATCAGGCTTGTGCTCCTATCTCTATGGGATCTGGTTCTATTGACAATTCTATGAGTGATTCTGGTTTCCTCCAGAACAATTCAAGGATTAAGAAGAAATTAAAAAGTCTCCCTTCTAGAGTTTGGAAGGCTATTTAAAGTTTAGGAATAGAAGCGGAAGAAGATGACGAAGTTTTCGAAACTATTCTGAGAAATCTGGAAATGGTTGACAGAAAATCGAAGAAAGGGAAGAAGGTGGTAGCTATTGGTTCTATATGAATATAGTAACATACAACATAAGAGGGTGTGGGGGTGTTTTAAAGCGAAAGAAAATTAGAGATACACTAAATAAGGTAGGAGCTGAAATATGTTTTCTACAGGAAACTAAAAGAAAAAAGATGTCTGATGAGACGGTGTTCAGCATATGGGGAGACAGATCTTGTCAGTGGTCAGCTACTAGTTCTACTGGCCTTTCAGGAGGTATCGTAACTATATGGAAAGACGGAGTCGTGGATCCTATTTGCAGCTATAGGGGCAAAGGATTTTTGGGTTTGCAAGCATATTGGAGAGGTTTCAAATGTTATTTCTTTAATATTTACTCTCCCTGTAACATTTTGGGGAAAAGGGAGCTCTGGTCTAGTCTTATCAATCTTAAAAATAGTTTGGAACCTGGAGAGTGGATCCTTGGTGACGACTTTAACTCGATAAAGTGTCATGCTGAACAAATAGGTTATTCAAGTTTTAACAGAAGATATATGGAAGAATTCGCAGAGTTCATTAATATGATCGGGTGTGTGGACTTGCCTTTGAATGGAAATAAGTTCTCATGGTTTAAACTAAGGGCAAGATATGTAGCCGTCTCGACAGATTCATTGTCACCCCTGGAGTATTTAATGAATGGAACATGGTGTGTCAAAAGTTTGGAGATCGAGAAGTATCGGATCATAGGCCGGTGTGGATTTCAGCAAAAAATATAAACTGAGGGCCTAAACCGTTCAAGGTTATGTTATGTTGGTTTGAACATACTAGTTTCATGGATTTTGTCAAAAAAGAATGAGATGAATGTAAGGTAACAGGGAAGGCATCTTTCATTTTGGCCAAGAAGATGCAGAACCTTAGAGAGAAACTCCGATGGTGGAATATTAATGTATTCGGCTGGGTTGACACCAAAATCAGGACAAATACAGGTATTATCAATGAGGTAGAAGATTTTATAGTCTCAAAAAGAGGTGGCATTTCAGCAGAGGATCTGGAGATTATAAATTCTGCGGAAGACGATTTATGGAGATCACTGAGAATTAAAGAAAGTATTTTAAAGCAAAAATCTAGGTTAAAATGGAGTGTTGATGGCGACGTTAACACTAAGTTCTATCATGCAACATTGAGAAATCGTATCTATTTGAATACCATCAATTCTGTAAGTGTTAATGGAAAATCTGTGGAGGATGTTCAAGGGGTCAAAGAGGCTATCAAAGACCACTTTGCTGAGAGGTTTTCCCGAGCCTCTAGACCTTTTCCGTATGTGGGAGAAGCAGGTTTCAAGTGCCTTTCTAGGTCGGACAGAGATGAGCTAGATTCTGTAGTGGACATAGAAGAAATCAGAAGAGCTGTATTCGAGTGCGTTGGGGACCGTAGTCCTGGTCCTGACGGATTCAGGTTTGAGTTTCTCAAGAAGTGTTGGAGTATAGTTGGTAATGACTTCACAAATTGTATTATGGAATTTTTCAAGGGTGACAAATTACACAAGGTGTTTGCTTCTTCATTTGTGGTGCTTATTCCCAAAACTGAGAACCCTAAGATTTTGGATGATTACAGGCCTATATCACTAGTTAGCTCGGTATATAAAGTAGTGTCGAAGATTCTTGCTTCCAGACTTAAAAAGAAAATTGTAAATATCATATCAAACACTCAGACGGCGTTCATAGAAGGAAGAAATTTGTTAGATGGAGTCCTTGTTGTAAATGAAGCCATTGACTATGCTAAACGTTCAAAGAAAGATCTTATGCTCCTAAAGGTCTATTTTGCTAAAGCTTACGACTGTGTCGATTGGAAGTACTTACGAGATGTCATGAAAATTATGGGGTTCGGTAATTCATGGCTAAGATGGATGGACTTAGGGGTTTTTAATAACTATTCCTCTGTACTGGTTAACGGGTGTCCAACCGTGGATTTTACTGTAACAAGGGGCCTCAAGCAAGGTGATCCCCTTTCTCCCCTCCTATTCACTATCGTTACAGAAGGACTTGCAGTCCTGATGAAAAGAGCTATGGAGAAAGGTTTATTCTCAGGATTTAAATTCAACTCGGAGGTTTCGTTCCACTTGCTGCAATACGCAGACGGTTCAATTTTATTAGGAGATGGTTCGTGGAAAAATATCCTGGCAGTCAAGACTATTCTTAAATGATTTCATTTAGTTTCAGGTCTGGAGATAATTTCAATAAGAGTTCCCTATACGGTGTTGGTGTTGATGATCTGTTCTTATCGGCTGCAGGAAACTACCTCTCTTGTAAGATCTCTGACTCTGTCTGTCCATTCAAATTTCTAGGAATATATATTGGAGGAAATCACACTATAGTCTCTTTTTGGAAACCTTTAATAGACAAGGTTTGATCTAGATTGAACTCTTGGAAAAGTCGTTTCTTATCCATGGGAGGAAGAGTAACCTTGATCAATTCAGTCCTTGCTAATTTACCGATTCATCCACTACAACAAAAAGGACTTATAACATCTCACCTTAGACAGCGCTTTATTACAAAAGCGCTGCTATAGGTCAAAAACACGGAATCTATTAATTTAATAAAGGAAAAGCGCAAAAAAATATAAGACCTTAGACAGCGCTTTAGTGAAAAGCGTTGTCTAAGGCCTTTTAAATTTTTAAAAAAATTTAATGGAAAATATTAAACAGCGCTTTCCTTAAAAGCGCTGTCTAAGGCCTTTTAAATTTAAAAAAAATATAAGACCTTAGACAGCGCTTTTAAGGAAAGCGCTGTCTAAGGTCTTAAATATTTAAAAAAATAAAAACAAAAGCGCTGTCTAAGGCCAATCTTAGAAAGCGCTTTTAAAGCGCTGTCTAAGGGACACCTTAGAAAGCGCTTTGTTGAAAAGCGCTGACTAAGGTCTAATAAAATTAAAATATATGAATATACTCAGTTTTCATTTTCAGTTTTGCGCTCTTTCTTCTCCCTCCCCTGTTGCGAACGGATACTTGCGAACCTGAGCTAAACCCTTGCCGTCGTCCACCGCGCCGTCGTCCACCGTTCCTCCCTCATTTCGCGACTCCGACGACCTTTACTCCACCGTGACCGTCTGTTCCTCTCTCATTTCGCGTTTTCGTCACTCAGTTTGGAAGTTTAAGAGTTTCAGATTATTACACATTTTATAAGGTATGCTGATAATGTTGCTGTTGATAATGTTGTTGTTGATGTTGATAATAATGTTGTTGTTGATGTATTACACATTTTACACGTTTCAGAGTATTACACATTTTACACGTTTCAGAGTTTCAGTTTGGAAGTTTCAGAGTTTCAGAGTTTCAGTTGATAATGTTGCTGATAATGTTGATAATGTTGTTGTTGATGTTGATAATAATGTTGTTGTTGATGTTGATAATAATGTTGTTTATGTTGTTGCTAATGTTGGACTGTTGCTAATGTTGATAATGTTGCTAATGTTGTTAATGTTGTTGCTAATGTTGGACTGTTGTTGGATATAAGAATAAAATATGTGCTAACTTCATTTTTGGTGATATAGGAATAGAATCAATATAATGTGTTAGTTTAGTTTGTTCTTGTTAACATTTTTCTACATTGTTAACTATTGCTATATAATGTGTTTGTTTAGTTTAGTTTAGGTTAGTGTTAGTGTTAGTGTTAGGTTAGTGTTAGTGTTAGTGTTAGTGTTAGTTTAGAACATCTATTATAGTTTGTTCTTGTTAACATTTTTCTACATTGTTAACTATTGCTATATAATGTGTTTGTTTAGTTTTGTTTAGTTTAGGTTAGTGTTAGTGTTAGTGTTAGGTTAGTGTTAGTGTTAGTGTTAGTGTTAGTGTTAATGTTAATAATGTAAATTCTTGAGGTTGTTGTTCTAAAGAACCGAAATTCAAAGCAATTTTGTTAATGAAGTTAATTGCTTTGAATTTCTTAGTTTGGACTTGTTATGCTAATGTTAAATTATTTCTAACTGTTAGGATTAATAAGTAGGAAAACCATGGATAAAAAATGGATGGATGCCGATCGATTGTCCAAAGAGTACGAGAATGGGGTATTGGATTTCGTTAAGTTTGTTGTTCAACACGCTGACGCTGAAGAGCTCAATCGAATAAAATGTCCTTGCTTGGGTTGTTGTTATGTTGGTAGGGTTGACGCAGATGGGTTGAAATCGCATTTACTGATGAATGGAATTGATCGAAGTTATAAGTGTTGGATACATCATGGTGAGAAAATTAACGAGAATGTTGAACCGACGAGGAAAAGTAATACAACCTATGCTTCAGATGACAAAGACACGAAAACATACGATTGTGATCGAGTCGAAGAGATTGCAGAAGCAGTTGTAGAAGATCTTCATGATTGTCCCGAAATGTTTGAGAGGTTGGTAAGCGATGCAGAGAAACCGCTCTATCAAGGTTGCACTAAATTCACAAGACTGTCTGCGGTATTGAAGTTGTACAACTTAAAGGCGGGCAATGGATGGTCGGATAAAAGTTTCACAGAGTTGTTGGCCCTTTTGAGAGAAATGCTACCGGAAGATAATATTCTTCCCAATCGAACCTATGAGGCCAAAAAAATGTTGTGCTCTATTGGCATGAGCTATGATAAAATACATGCTTGTCCAAACGATTGCGTTTTGTTTCGAAAGGAATATGCATCGTTAACTGAGTGCCCTAAATGCGGTTTGTCTCGATATAAGAAAAAATTGTCTCCAGCCAAGGTCTTATGGTATTTTCCTATAATACCGAGATTTAGGCGCATGTTTCGTAGTGAAACCGATGCAAGACACCTGACTTGGCATGCAGATGAAAGAATTATTGATGGAAAGTTGCGACATCCGGCTGATTCACCACAGTGGTCGAAAATTGGCGCATGTTTCTTTATTATATTTGTTATATATTATATTTGATATCCTTGATTTATTTATTACAGGTTAGATGGCTACTAACAATGATGACCCACATGCTGATGATCACGCACATGATGATGATCATCCACATGATGATCAGGTTGGAAGTAGCAGAACTATGGAAGAAGAGATTAGGAGAGGAATAACCATAATGAGGAGAGTGATCCATGCTAGAAATCAAGGCATGACTTATAATGTGCATTGGAGCGAAACAGGCACACTTGTTGAGCCTAACGGTCATATGTTGACAAGTTTCATTGGTACACTTGTAAGGAATGAGGTTCCTATTACTTTAGATGACTGGAGAAACAAACAGTTGAAGGAAACCAAAGAAAAAATTTGGAATGAGATAAAGGTACCATAATTATGTCTTTAATTATGCCAACTAATTATGTCGTTTAAATTATTTGTACTAACCAATATGTATGGTTTTTTTAGAGGTGCTTTAATGTCGAGGACGACAGAAAAGCTTATTTGATGAGATTGGCAGGGAAGCTCCTAAGAGGGTTTAGGACATATTTAAACAAAACCTATCTTAAGGATGCTGAAGGTAATTTTGTTGATGGAGAGTTTCCATCTAAATATGCAAGTTTCATTTCACCACAAGAATGGGTGAAGTTTAAAGCCAAACGACAAACCGAGCAATTTAAGAGTTTAAGTGCAATTAATCGGGATAGAGCATCAGATCCCCAATATAAATACAGGAAAGGACGTACTGGATATGGACGTTTGGAGCAACAATTGGTAAGTATCAATAAATTGCAATGACATAATAATTGTTCATCATGAGTTATATTTGATCATATTATTTGGCTTTATATGTAGTTACAAAAGGCGGGTAGCTCTGAAACATCTCTTCCTGCACATGTCTTGTGGAAGGAAGCCCGTGTGGGCAAGTCTGGATCTGTTCCAGAAGAGGTTCTACAAGTATATGAGAAATGTGTAAGTATAACAATATTTCTTTAATTAAGTCAAAACTTTATTAACAAATATTTGACAAATATTCGATATTCATCTGATTTTCAGGAGGCGTTATCTCAGTCTGTACCTGCAGATGATACCAGGAGCATACTTAGTCGGGCATTAGATGTCCCTGAGTATCCTGGTCGGGTGAGGGGTAAGGCATTTGGGATCACCCCGACCTCCCTGAATATTAAAAAGGGAAAGGCTGCTAGTTATTCAGTACTTGAAGCTAAATTGGAAGCACTAGAAGCCGAGGTGCGGGAATTAAGAAAGGAAAAAGAAAGGGATAACGCTTCTGGTGTTAGAGATGGATCAGAGAAGGATAGTATCAACTGCAGCTTTCATCCGATTATTCCAGAGGTAATTATATATATATATATATATATATATATATATATATATATATATATATATATATATATATATCTATGAAATTATATTAGTAGCTTAAATTATTTAATTACATATATACACATTAACAATGACATATGTATTTTTGGTTTTAGGGCATTCACCAATGTCAACTATTCTTATCTTCACCAATTCATCGGATGGTTGCCAAGGGAAAAGTGTTTAACAATGGGGTCACAGTACTTCATAATGAATCCCTCCCTACTGGAAGTTTGAAAGTATCAGTTGATATTGCTATGGAGAATGAAGCACTATTACCCTATCCTAACGATGATTCGGAGGTAAGAGTGGTGGGACAAGCTATAGGGTCGTTTGTTGCATGGCCGTCAAATCTCATACTCGTAGGATATGAGGTATATATGCTTAAAACCGTTATAAACCTTTGTTAATCTTAATGTGTAAATTCAAAGATTTTACGAGCATTTTATTTTCATTTTTTACATGGCAATGTTATTTAGACTCCAACAAAATCCAAAACAAAGGATAAGCGGATTCCGGAGCATACCGAGTCCGTTGTCTCAAAAAAAGAGGTACATCACAATTATATGCATAGAAAATGATAAATTGGATATCTTATACTTCATCTAACAAATTATATGATTTATAGCTGCCTGGAAAGTGATTAGCAACGTTTCAACGCAAAAAACTGTTGGTGCTAAGAATACCAGGGTTAGAAAACAACCTATCGGCAAGGTTAGGACGTGCCTTCAGACCTTTCTACAATTAATGACGGATATTCCGACTGGAGGTGTTCGTTTGATAACTATGGAGAAAGATTTGTATGGCTTTGAATTTGACCAGAATGTTGGTAATGAAGACTTCGAGCAAGTTTTCCAACATACAGAATTGGGCGTCACTGTTGTCAATATATACTTGAGGTATATCCGATCTACTTTGGTAATTGAACAACTTATTTACTTTATTTTTCAAATGAATATTCTAATGTTAATGATGTTTTTATTTCAGGTTTCTGTATGACAGTTTTATGCGCCCCCGGGGATTGGAGCAAAGATTTGCATTCTTATGCCCCAGCGCTGTCAACTTAACCGAAATATTGACGAAACCAAATGAGGTCCATGCGTATATACGCAACGTCTTTATGGACAACCAAGAAACGGAAAAGTTGTACTTTTTACCGTTTAATACTGGGTTAGATTTTCATTCTAAATTCATCTATTATATTTTTTTTTGTATTTTGACTTCGTGTAGAAAGTTTCTATCTAACACTTGTTTAATCTTACAGTGGACATTGGTTGTTGGTTGCAATCAATCCTATCCGCGGAGTAGTGTATTATCTGGATTCCGTAGGAAATGATTGGACCACATACCCGGATATGAAGGACTGTATTGACACGTAAGTGAAATTGTTCTAAATAGAAATGTGTATATTTATTTATTTATGTGAATTGTTCTAAATATTCATTTATATTTTATTAGCACTATACAAGCATTCCTAGAACATCGGGGAATCGACCACACCATTACATGGAATTATGTGAAGGTATATTAATTATCACATGTTTTATTATATTAGTGATGCTTACTTGATAAAACTTAGAATTTATCCATATTTTATTTTCATTTGTAGTGTCCTCGGCAACGCAATCAAATAGATTGCGGCTATTTCATGTTGAGATTTATGAGAGACACTATTTCGTTGGATCGAATGGAGATTCCACCCGATGTATGTATTTCTAACTTATGAGTTATTTTAACACATATCTCTCATATTGTCTAATGAAATAGTTAAAACTAAATCAAACTATATGTTATATTATTATGTAGTATTTTGAAGAATTCAGGAGTGCTACTTACACAAAGGCTCTATTGGATGAAATCAAAGAGGAGTGGTGTCAATACATTATGGAGCTCGGAATTTTACAAACTTAAGGTATAATATTATACTCTTACTTTAATTGATGAGAATTTTAATATGTGTAACTTTGGTTGGAGTAATGCTTTGGTTGGATGCAATTTTGGTGTATATACTTTGAATTGCAATTTTGGTGTATATACTTTGAATTACAAACTTTGAATTACAATTTTGGATGCAATTTTGGTGTATATACTTTGAATTACAATTTTGGTGTATATACTTTGAATTGCAATTTTGGTGTATATACTTTGAATTACAAACTTTGAATTACAATTTTGGTGTATATACTTTGAATTACAATTTTTGGTGTATATACTTTGAATTTTAATACTTTGAATTACAATCTTTGTGTTTTCAGGACCTATAATGTAGATTGAAGCAATGTTTTGGTTGGATGCAATTTTGGTGTATATACAATTTTGGTGTATAAGTAATATGTGCATTGTAGAAAAAATGCTTTGGTTGGAAGCAATAACTTTGGTTGGAAGCAATGCTTTGGTTGGATGCAATTTTGGTGAATAAGTAAAATGTGCATTTGTAGAAAAATGTAATGATTTGTAATTATAAATAGGTGTATATACAATTTTGGTTTGTAATTTTAAATATATATATTGGTATGAAATGCCAATTTTGGATATATAATTTTGGTGTAGAAAGGCCAATGGTTTGAATTGCCAATTCTGAAAAAAATTGCTGGTTGAAAATTACAGGTCAAATTCTGGTTGAAAAAACCTGGTAAAATTGTGGTTAAAAAAAAATTATATAAAATTTTTCGTACACCTTAGACAGCGCTTTTGGTGAAAGCGTTGTCTCAGGTCCACTTTAGACAGCGCTTATGGTGAAAGCGCTGTCTAAGGTGTACTAAAAAAGTCAAAAATGGAAGGTCTTAGACAGCTCTTATGGTGAAAGCGCTGTCTAAGGTGTACTAAAAAAGTCAAAAAAGGAAGGTCTTAGACAGCGCTTTTGGAGAAAGCGCTGTCTAAGGTGTACCAAAAAAGTCAAAAAAAGGTAAGGCTTAGACAACGCTTTTGACGAAAGCGCTGTCTAAAGTAATCCATATAATGTGAAAAAGCGCTGTCTAAAGGTACCATAGACAGCGCTTTTCATTAAATACACGCCCCTTTAGACAGCGCTTTTGGTAATACCAAAAGCGCTGTCTAAACCTATAGCGTCGCTGGTTTATACAGCGCTTTAAAGCGCTGTCTAAAGGCTAAAAAAGCGCTGTCTAAAATCGTTTTTGCGCTAGTGATCTCATGTCTTTTTATAAATTGTCTGTTAAAGTAATACGTATCCTTACGTCTATTCAAAAGTCTTTCTTGTGGAATGGTATGGTGTCTAAAAAGCGTGTGGCGTGGGTGTCTTGGACTACGGTATGTAACAAGAAAGAAGATGGTGGTTTAGGGGTGAAAGACTTGAAATTGTTCAATTGTGCGTTATTGTTCAAGTGGACATGGAAAATCTTGGAACAGAAGAACACTTTGTGGAAGGAATTAATAGAGGCTAGGTACCATAATCACCAATTCGACCTTCATATCAGTGATTGTTCGAAATTGCCTGTTCCTCCCTCTAAATGGTGGAGAGACTTAGTGCAACTATCATGTTTTTGTGGGAGGAATTTGGTTTCTGAGCTTATCTCTTACAACATCGGCAGTGGAGACTACGTTCCGTTTTGGGTTTCTCGTTGGGCTGGCGACAGATTTTTGTCTTTGTCATTTCCAGATTTATGGTTATCTGCTGAAAATAAGAGCAGCTCAGTGGCAGAGAATGGTTTGTGGGTTGGTGGCAAATGGTGCTGGGATATCAAAATATCCCATTCTAACTTGTCTGCAGAAGTTATGTTGTAGCGGACTGATCTGAATTCACTGGTGGAAGAATTCGAACCCGTAGCAGGATCTGGAAATTCTGTCATCTGGCTCCTTACAGATAATAATTGTTTTTCTGTTTCTTCTCTGTACGAATTTTTGCAGGATAACAACACTACTTCAGTTAGGAGTTTCGGGGAGGATGCGAGAGCTGCTTTCAAACTGATTTGGACAGCACAGATCCCGTTCAACGTGAAAGTGTTCGGTTGGCGGTTGCTACATAAGAGAATTCCAACTCGAGACAATCTTGCCCGTAGAGGAATAATCACCAACAGACACGAAAGGTCCTGTCCTTTCTGTTTCTTAGTGGAGGAAAGTGTGGAGCATGTCCTATTTTTATGCCATAAGTCCAGTCTGATATGGAAATTCGCATGTAACTGGTTGGGTATTCCCGAGATTATAGTGGGCGATATGCTGAATCACTTAACTTGCTGGGCATCGGGGTGTGCTCGAAATAATTTCTTAATCTGTAACGTTGTTGGGCTATGGCTTCTAATTTGTTGGATTAATTGGTCATCTAGAAACAACATTATATTTAGAGATGAGTTTCGCAATTTTGACACGATTTTGAATCGTATAGTAATTTACTCTTGGTGGTGGATAGGAAAGAATCACAATAGTTCTCACAATTGTAACTATTACACTTGGGTAAAGTCCCCTAGTGATTTTTGTAGGCCTTGATTTTTAGAGAGACGTTTGATGTTTACGGGTTGGGATACCCCTATTGTATCCCTGATAAATATATTTTAGCTTATAAAAAAAAAATATTGCAGTACTATAACACTTAAATTTGTTTAGTGTGTCTGATAAAAGACAAGAATACGATAATCATATCATTTTTTGTGTTAGTTTGAATGTTTGAAAACATAAAATGATATTTGATATATATTTTATAATGTCTTATAGTGTGAATTCCTATTTTGTAAATTGGAATTGGAATAAAATCAATAGAATATGATAAGAAAATAAATTATTTATTTATCTGTATAAAATATATAATTTAAAATATTAAAAAAACAAAAATTAATTATGATATAAGTAAAAAATAAATAAAAAATAAAAAATAAACTTAATGATAAATAACTAGTTTATTAAAATTAAAATATTTAAAAATAAATATATAATTAAAATGTATAAAAAATATTTTTTTTTTTAAAATTACTTATAATATTCTTGCAATGGTAATTTTGTCATTTAGATATAATATATACTATTCATGTATGCGAAGTATCTAACAAATATATATACAACGAAATAACTTATTTACTTATTATTATTTTTTTAAATTGAAATTGATTGTTTAGTAGTAGCAATAAATATTTATATTTAAATTGTAATTTTCATTCCCCTATTTTGCCTGATTGACAAAATAAGTCTTATTGTTTAAATTAAAACAATTTTAATCTTCCTCTAATTTTTTTAAATTATAAATATGTAATTTCCCTCAATTTCCTTAATTGTAATTGGTAGTGATCAATAGGGATGTAATATCTCACTATTCTAATAATGCTTGATGAATGATGTTAAACTAGTCTTTTATGCTTTGAATTTTACTATGAATTGTCGCTTGCATTGAATACATAATAATTGGATCAACCTACAAAGATGAGTGAGGTCTACCTAGGTGGATAACTAGGTGAATGAATTAGAAATATGACTTAGGTAATGGTAAATAATTTGGATTGCGATAATCGAATGTAAGAGGTGCCTCGGTGTGCACCCGTGAACGAGTAGTCACTAAAGGTGAATCATCCCTATCAACGAGAACGATATCATATTTGTGATTCAACTAGCTTGTGTGAAAACACATTGTAATATTGTGATTGTGATAAAATCACATGGTACTTGTGATATCAACCCATGGAGATTATGTTGTGATTACATGGTTGTTGCACCCCAAATTGTACCCTCATTTTCCTGCTATTTGTTATTTTTTTATTACCTTTCTCATTATTCTAATTTGATAATTATCCTAGCTCTTATTTGTTCTGTGATTAGGTTAATTTCAATTTGGCACCATTTTATTTTATTTGAGTTGTTTTAGTTTCATTTAATTTAAATCAATCATATTTAAGTCAAATTTTAGTTAATTAGGCTAATTATCCATTTAGGTCCTTTCAAATTAATTCTTAATTTAAATGTTGATATTCTGTTTTATTTTCATAACTTTGCTATTTATATTGGTAAGAGCAATTCCACGTTGCATTTTTGGTTTCTCATTCTATTATTTTGGACCAATGAGAATTGAGTTTGTGGGGTTTGAATTTTCAACCATTCTCCCAACCATTGAGAGCGTGACACGTGGTATCCAAGAGACCAAAGGGGACCAAATCCTTCCTCCTTTTTCGTTCTTGCTGAAGAATTGTGGATAAGGAAGAAAATTCAGTGTATTTTGTATCAATCCAATTCATTACAACCATTCAATCACAAGGCCTTTGGCGGGGGTTCTTCAATTTTGAAATCTCCAAATCCTTTCCCCTTCAAGCTCAGCTTTGTGTTGCGCAGAAAGTTGTTCAGAGAAAACTACCATTTCTAGCATACGACTGCTCCGTCTACAAACCTGTCCACGCTACCTCCAATCTTTGCTCCATTTGGTACCCCTCTCAACAGCATCAATGGGAGAGCTCTGAATTCATTCACCAAGTGATGAGTATGCCCCTGCACGTCTGAAATGTTGCAACGTATTTCTCTCCCAGAATTGGACTAAGTTTGAAATTCAAACAAAAACCCTAATCGATCAGCTTATGCCCACCAGATGCTTGAGAATTTGACCCGGCCCATGATGCCTTTCATCAACCCAATACCTTGCCTATTTAAGGAAGTTCATTTCAGTTCTGGAGACACCAAGAATTTCTACAAAAACCTACTAAATATTGGATTTCCAAAGAGGAGGGAGTAAGGATTAGCATCAAGGATTTGTGGCCAATTCAAGGAGAAGCAAGCTCAGTTGGTCTTGTGTTTTGGTTAGTGTTTTTTCTCTTTCCATTTGGTTTTGTTGGATTGATGCAGCACTAAATGTAATATGGCTGTCTGGACTATTTAATTCAATTGTTTTTACTTTGAATATATGCGTATGTTGTATGTTATATATTTATCAAGTCGTGTTTATTACTGGACGTATTCCCGACCCAGCGGATGGACTTGTGTGTGTAACTTTGTCGTGCATATAAGGACTGGGGTTCGATCCCCACCCAGTCCTTTTGTTTTTTTTCTTTTCTGTTATCCGCTTCATTAAATATATATGTGCGCGTTTGTGTTGGATATTCACCATGCACGCATGGCCCAGTTGGTATGTGTTTTGGGCGCTCAGGTAAAGGACATGGGTTCAAACCCTATGTGTGCTATTTCCCTTTCTTTTTTAGTTAACTATTTCTCTTCACTTAAAGTTTATTAAAAGCAATCCTTTTTTTAAAATCTGAACTTTATTTTATTTTACTTCATGTCACTTAATAATTATTTTAAATAAGTTGTCTAAAAGGATTTTTTTTTATTCTCATTACTTTGATTAAATAGTTAAATCTTCATTAACCTTGTTGATCTTTTAATGTTTAACTCTTCTTTAGTTTTATCTTACTACTTGATTGTTGACCTAATTTGTGATTGATTTTGTCTAACTTGGGATACCATATTAATTGTTTTGTCCATGACTATGCTTTGACTTATGATGTGTGATATATATTCTCAAGTTTAATATCTTTGGTGTACTCTTGTCTAAATTGATATTTTGATGTTCATCTCATGTCTACTCATCATGAAACATTTTGCCATCTTCATGCTTATGTTGTTGTTTCTTTCTTCTTTTTTTTTTCCTTTTTCTTCTTTTCCCCGCCATTCCAAAGGAAGGTGAAATATGTTGACTCATAAGTCATGACCCCCACCTTAACCTAGGTAACCTTTTAGGATAAAGCTTCAATTTCTTGGCCTCATTAGAGCCATAGAAATTACAACTAGCATTAGGAGAGAGTTCCTCAACTCTTAGTGATATTCATCATAATGAATTTATCACTTCCCCTGCTAACTAACCTTTAGCATAGAACCCTTTAGCAAACGTAACATAACATCTAACAAGAGGTTCCCGTAGAGTACTACGGACGTTTAGGGTGCTAATACTTTCCCTAGGCGTAACCAACCCCCGAACCTTAGATCTTTCCCTTTAGGATTTTCTAACGATCTTGAACCTTTCCTTTGCATAAATCAAAGTCGGTTGTAAAAAAAATATGATGCAAATTAATTAATAATTTGTTATCCGATTTTCACCGCAACAGAAATGGCGACTTCACTGGGGAAAGTTAGACCTATTGCTGGTCCTTTCCTAGGAGGGTTAAGCCTATCTTGTTTTATGTTATTCATGTTTGCTTATCTACTTGTATGATTGCTTGTATGTCATATGTGCATGTATGCTTGTATATCTGTTCTATGTTTGATATTATCTTGTTTGGTTTGGGTTGACATGATATCAATGAGTGAGATAAGTCCTAACCCGGACTTGAACGAACACATATGTTTAGGAACCATGGACATAGTCAAGGGAACTTCGAGGGAGAAATCCCAAAGGAGGGAACTTGAAGTTCACACTCAGTTGAGGCCCTCTCAAAAGTGGTATATGTTGAACGAGCAATCGTGAATGCATTACTACTTGCGACCTAGGAGCCAGAGATACTGATGACTTTTAGTTACCTTTTACCCCACTTAGCCTGTTTAGGATGTAGTGCGAGGACTGTGAAGGAGCAATCCCAAATGGTTGCTACGCGATGCTACACTTAGATGAGACTCTGTTGAGAATTTTATTGATCACCAAGCAATTGGGAAGTCGATAAAATCCGAAAGATGGGTTGTCGACTCTGGGAACTCTTTTAGAACCTTGTCTTGCAGGTGAAAACCATAGTACATACCTTTGGGATGGGTAGACCTTTGACTTCATGCTCGTGACTTTTAACCTAGGTTGCTCTGTGTGCTTACCTGTCTATGTGTGCTTGTTGCATTTATCCTTGCATCATGTGCATTGTGTATTCAAGAAACTCAGTGTTGTTTTGCAAACTTTATAGGATAGATTTTGAAAAAAGGAAAACGAAGAAGTACTCTTTCATTAGTCCAAAATTAGAAGATCTAAAGAACCTGGGTAAGCCGACCAATGAATCATCAATATTCCAAGACAAGTATGGGAAGATTTTCTCTCTAATGAAGACCAAGATGGTAGACGGATTGCTCCTTACTCTCATACAGTTTTATGACCCCGTGTACCATTGTTTCACCTTTCTGGATTACCAGTTGATGCCTACGCTTGAGGAGTACGCCATTCTAGTTGGTATTCCCATCACTCCAAACCTACCTTACTCCGGTCTGGAGAAGACGCCTAAAGAAAAGGAAATTGCAGAAGTGGCCCATCTCAAGTTGTCAGAAGTTAAGGCTAACTTAGTTGTCAAGGGAGGACTTTTTGGGTTGCCCGCCAAGTTTTTAATGGAGAAGGCCCGTCAGTATGCTAGCATGAAGAATATGGTGGACTTTGAAGCTGTTATGGCCCTGCTTATTTATGGGTTATTCTTATTTCCCAATATTGAGAATTTTGTTGATATGAATGCAATCAAGATCTTCATCATCGGAAATCCAGTTCCAACCCTACTTGCAGACACCTACCACTCAATGCACTTGAGGACTGCTCATAAGGGAGGGATGGTAACATGTTGTGCCACACTATTGTATAGATGGTATATCTCCCATTTACCCCGTTCTAAGACCTTTTGGGACCTCCAGGATGGACTTCTTTGGTCAGAGAAGATCATGTCTCTCACCAACACCGATCTTGAGTGGTACCACCCGTCGCTTAAAGGCAAGGATATGATTGTTAGCTGTAGAGGGTTTGCTAATGTACCGCTTCTTAGCACCAAAGGAGGCATAAGCTACAATCCCGCTTTGGCTTGTCATCAACATGGTTATTCTATGGGAGCTAAACCTAGTAACATCTACTTGGAAGGTTTGTTCTTTGAAGAAGATAAGGACCCTATACTTAAGGAAAAGATGGCTCACGCTTGGCGACATATTCATACCAGAGGTATATCTGCTTTGGGTTTACCCGAGTGTTTGGCTTCAGAATCTTACACTCAATGGGTGCAAAAGAGGGCTATTGAGTTGAAGATACCATATGACCATCATGATCCTATCCCATTAGCTCCCAGAGATCCTATTCTCTATTTCACTAGCAACGAGGATGAATTAAAAATTCGATTGGCTCAAGCAGAGCGAGAAAGGAATGCTTGGATGAACAAGTATCAGATCCTTAACTTTGAAATGAACGAATTGCAGAAAAGTCTCAGGAGAAAGGAAGAAGAATCTGTCAAAAGAAGGAAGATGCAAGAAGACTTATTTTCTAGCACGTCATCTCCACCCGAACCATGGAAGTCACGGTTGGTTGAAACTCATTGACCAGAATGAAAGGCTACAAAGTAAGAACCAGAAACTCGCCATGAGATTGAGGGGAGAAGATTGATTGGTGGCTTATGACCTAGTTTTCTTTATTTTGTATTCTACTTTGGTTTTTGAAGATGTATTTGTCTTATGTTGTAATTCAAAACTTTATTATTAATGATATGAGTTTTCCTCCAAGAAAAATGTTCCTTAAAAAAATTTTTTGCAAGGATACAGTACTGAGTTCTCTTGAATCACACCATCATTTTGCATTGCATTAGAATTTTTTTTGCTAACTATCAAGAAACCAATGATATTTTTGCAGACTTTGTCGATATGGAATCTAAAAAGCAAGTTTGGCCTTATTACTTCGAGCTCCCGGAACTGCAACAACTGATCTGGATGTGCAACATGATTGAGGATCCTTCAGGCTTTGCTGAAAAATATGGAAATCTCTCACAACTGCTAAGGGTCCCAGTGACTGAGGGACCATTGGAAGTGCTGGTGCAATTGTATCACCCTAACTACCGTTGCTTCTTGTTCCCTAAATTCCAATTGGTTCCAACCTTAGAAGAATTTTCTGCTATAATTGGGATCCCTGTCAACGATGCCCCAATTTTCTCCAGTTTAGAATCAATGCCATCAGCAAGAGATATTGAAACGACTACCGGAATCATATTTGCTGATATCCAGGCGAATTTAGTTGTCAAAGAAGGACGACTTGGACTACCTTCACTATTCTTGTTTGAGAAAGCAATGTACTTCAAGAATAGAGGAAAAGAGGAACTGTATGAGGCAACACTGGCCTTAATGATCTATGGACTGGTGCTGTTTCCAGGCGCGAAGCAGTTTGTTGATACTTAGGCAATACAAATTTTCAGAATCCATAACCCAGTCCCTACCTTGTTGGCTGACATGTATCACGCAGTTCAAACCAAATACAATAAAGGATGTGGAGAGATTGTGTGCTGTGTACCTCTTTTATATAAGTGGTTCGTAACCTACTTGCCAAAACCCCCTGCTTTCTGGGAGGTAGAACATTGTCAAGTATGGATTGAAAAACTGATGAGTTTGAAGCACACGGATGTCAAAAGGCATAACCCAACAGAAGAAGGGATTGTCATAATTACCAGCTGTGGGGATTGCCCTAATGTACCCCTGATGGGTCACATGGGGAAAGGACCCATAATCAAGGAAGATTTACACATGATGTATTATGGGGAAAGAGACAGCTACAAAATGAAAATGTTTCTTGAGCAAGCCTGGTGTCAAATCAATAAGCAGTTGTGGAAGGCGAAATGCCCTGTCAATGAGACGCATCTGGAATGGTCTCGTGAGATAGCCAGTGTGATGAGGAGACCCTATTCCCTTCACAAGCCGCTCAAAACTAGACAGGGACTAGAGGAAACATTGACAGGGTTATTACTCGAGAAGAAGAGGATTAAGGGACGCATTGAGAAACTGATGAGGGAGATGGATGAAGAAGGGGAGACATTCACCAGCGGATCTAACTTCTAAAGATCTTGCTGCTGGTTCCCGTGTTATTTATTTTCGTTATTGTTGTTATCTTTTCAGTTATGGGAACAACCCACCTATGTACTAAGAGCATGAAGATACTCTACTCCGAATGTAATGAATGCCAAATTTGCTTAATGAAGAAGATTTTTTGAAATACCATCATCAAAAGCCTTGCAATTTTATGTGTTTCTTGATGGATTAGCTTTGCATATGCATATCATTTTGCATCTTTTTTTGTTTTGTTTTGCTAAACTATCGAGATACTAAATTTTGTTTTGCAGACGTTGTGGAAATGGATGTTGCTAAGAACATAAACTGGCCCGTCACTTTCCTGATCCCTGATGTTGAGCATTTGATAGAGGTTGGAGGAAGAATTGAAGATCCGCCAAGCTTTATTGACAAGTATGGGGACCTGCTATCATGAATGAAATTACGAGTAAAAGAATGACTGCTAGAAACCTTGGTACAGAGGTATCATCTAGCGTATAGATGTTTCATCTTTCCAAACTTCCAGTTAGTCCCGACTATAGAAGAATATTCACATATGCTAGGACTACCCGTTCAGCATTATCCCCCTTTTTCCGGTGTGGAAGAAGAATTCGTTAATCAAGAGATTGATGTAGGGTTGGGGATCCAAAAGAGACACATCCGAGAAAATATGACCACCAGGGAGGGATATCGGGGGCTACCTGCCCAATTTCTAATTGAGACAGCTCTCCAATTTCAAGAAAGCGGAAACTCTGAAATGTTTGAGTCAATGTTTACTTTGCTGGTGTATGGGTTATTCCTATTTCCCAATGTTAAAGATTTTGTCAACGTCCAAGCAATCAGAATCTTTATGGGTCAGAACCCTGTTCCCACTTTACTGGCTGACATGTACTTCTCGGTCACCACACAGACTATGAGGAGTAAAGGTGTGATCGTTTACTGTGCTTCATTACTATACAAGTGGTTCATTTCAAACTTACCTACGACGCCAATGTTTTGGGAAGTGAGTGACAACGCTCTTTGGGTCAGAAAACTAATGGAACTAAGGAATTTTGACATCAAGTGGTACGATACAAACCCTGAAGGAACCATAATAATTGTTAGTTTTGGAGATTATCCCAATGTGCCGCTCATGGGTCGACTTGGTTGTATAAACTATAACCTTGTGCTCGCACGTTGCCAGTTAGGCCATCCAATTGAGGAAGAGCCTAGACCAGAAGATTTGGAGCTGATGTACTTTGGAGGCGGAGAAGGATTTGAGGAAAAACTCAAGATGGGGAAGCATGGCTTTTCATAAATTATCAAAAATGGATTACCAACGGCCCTGTCACCGAAGCTCATCTGAAATGGGCACGAGGGATTTCACTCAGCATGAGAAAGCCCACTCCATATTATGAGGCGTCCACCAGTGCTGAACAGAGAAGGATGGAGCTACTAGGGGAGCTGACTTTGGAGAAAGCCAAAACCAAGCAACTTATCAAAGAAATCATGGAAGGGATCAGGGGAGGCGAAGGGCTGCCCTATTTTCCATAGTTGTAACATTTTGTTGTAATCCTATTTTAAAGTTGTATTTCCTTTTAATGTGATCCAGACAATGATTGTAATTTTTCCTTTCTATAAGCACTTATCTTAATGGAAAATTATGTTGTTAGTAATCCTGTTATTTACACTGGTTGCGAACTCTTTTAGTTCTTGATGGTTTAGCATGCATGTGCATCTCATCTGCATTTTTGCATATGCATATGCATTTCTTCTGTGTCTCATTGTCGTCTTTTCTTCTCCAGTTGTTGTTGTTGTTGTCGTTGAACCATCACCCTGAATTCTCTACAACGTTACAACATCCGGGCACAGACTTGAAGAGGAAGAATGTCGGAAAATTGTGAGAATTTGGATCAGGTTAACGACGAGCTCAGTGAATTAAGAATAGGAATGAGGCAGATTATGGAAGCCTTGAGTATTATGCGAGCAAAGATGGATACACAAGCCACTGTGGTCTCAGAAGTCATCGCTACAACTGTTGAGCCGCCAGTCATACCTATTGTGAACCCTACTCTAGGGATGCCATTCGAGTTTATAAGGGCCACAGCTCCTCACTCCACACAACTAGCTGCACCATTATTGGTGAGAACCAACAAGCTATCCCAACTTATACTTCGCCTGTGGTTCAAACCCAGTTTCAACCCGTTTTTCAGAACCAGCATCATTTCATTAATGATAACATATTCGTGGAAGGGGATGACAGTATTGAGAAATTGAGAGCCAATATGGAAATTATGCAAAGAAAGCTGAAAGCCATGGAAGCAGACAATGTCTTCAGTTCTGACCTTAAGGATATGTGTATAGTCACTGATCTAGTAATTCCACCAAAATTCAAGTTGCCAAGCTTTGCATTATACTCTGGTGCTACGTGTCCTTAGGCACATTTGGTCATGTATCTTCGAAGAATGGAGGCATATATGGATAATGATAAGTTAATGATCCATTGTTTCAAATCCATGTGTAGAACATCTCCATTGGATAAAAATTGAGTGAGATATGATTGATCAAAGTTGGAGGAAAGTATGTTCAAAACCAGGTCATGACCAAGGATTCCCAGGCCTATGCGCAGTCATTTCCTCAAACACCTGGGGTACCAAATGTCAAGCTCAATTTCTCCAAGAAGAAAGCTCCAAATGAAAAACTTTTCAACATGAAAGTTGTTTATTGCAGTGTCATCTTCAATATTCATGTTGGACAAATTTTGGTTTGATCAAGTTATGAGATAGTTTTAAAGGTTCAAAGTCATGGTGATTATGCTGAAAACCCAGGCGCCATGTTGCATTGCCAACCAACCAGTTGCCACGCCATACACCAGTCTTGGTTTCTAAAGTTCCAAGTCACTTTTGAGTGTGTTCCAAGTTTCAATTCAATTCACTTTCCACACAAAACTTGTAGTATTACCTCTCTTCTTTCCAATGATCCCAAAACCCTATCAAATCACTCACAATACATGGAGAAGTTCATCTTCAAACAACCATATCTCCATTGTTCCAAACTTCCATAAAAAACCAGAAAAAACCAAATGAATGTTGTTGTTGTTTTACCAGCTTGCACGTGCATTGATCACACTCTCCAACCTTTGCTTCATTTAACCAAACACCTTTATACTCACCATGTCATGTGTTTCATTCATGCATAGAAGTGGAAAATTAGAAGCTTGTAGAACAAGTTGGTAATATAACCAGCCGTGCCATTTCACCTCCACCATACTTTGTCATGTGCTGCCACCACCATATCATTGCTCTCCCTAACTAACTTGACTCAGTTAGTTAGGGATGACTCACCTTAACTCAACTGTGACTCATTTAACTCACTCACTAAACCATGGTTAACTCACATTATAAATAGAAGTCTCACCCTCTAATTTCATTTTAAACTCATTTTTCACACATTCACTTCAGAAACTCTCTCCACTCTCTCTCTGATTCGTTCATTTCTCTTCCATTTCAACGCTCATCTTCAATATTCAACTCAGAATCACTCTTCTTCTCTCTCAATTTCATCATATTGTAACTTGTTTTGAAGCTTGGATTTTATTCATCTCCACTGAATCATCATCAACCACTTCAGTTAAGCCTTTATTTGGCCAAGTAAAGGTCAAGGAAGAAGCATTTTTCTCTGGTATTCTTGTGTATTCAAGGCTTCATCAATTTCAGGTTTGAGCTCTTGAACTCGTATTGCACGATTTCTGTTCATTGTCATGTGTTTCTTGTTTATATAAGCTTGATAGAAGCTCTACTTACTCTAGCTAGTTGATAGGCCTTCTAAAGGCGTAATTGCAAAACTTAGGGCACAAATTCATCTCCTCTGTTCTTGCTATGTGTGCATGTTTTGTGGTTTTTATGAGCATATTCTTGATCTACATTACTTCAGCTTTGATTTGGTATGCGATTTGTGTGTTTTGGTGAACATGTGAGTTTACAGGTGGTGGCTGTTGGCCGAAGAAGATGACAGGAGGTCATCTCCGGCCGGTGATCTTGAATGCTAGGGTTTGTGTGTGTTCTAATCGTGTCCGTTTATTTTTCCTCATCGTGTGGTTCAAAACCATGCCAGCACATTAAAATCAGTGTGCCTCTCACGTGCCAATTTTCTGAACTCACTTAAACTTTGTGTGGTGTGGCACATGGTATGGAGTGTGGACATTCATGTACATGCGTTGATTTTCATTACTTTGACTTGCCTGTGGACTTGACTTAATCCAATGGTCACGCGTGAGTCAATTTTGTTGACTGAGTGAGCATGCTAGTTATTGTGGATTGCGCGTAATTGGACTTAAGCCAGATTGCTTTTTACACCTCCCTGTTCCAAGGCCCAAACATTTTGAACTGAATATTTGCTATGCTTGCACCCCCATTCTTTTTTCCATTTCATTTTATTTTTTCCATTTTTCATACACGTTTGCTTTTCAATTTTTAAAAATACCAAATAGCATCATAAAATTCCATAAAAATTCATGAACATCATTAAGGCATTTAGAAAATTTTTGATGATTTTATTTTCTGATTTTATGACATTTTTGCCCCTGTTGCATATTTTCTTTGAATTTTTCATTTGTGTACATCTCATTGATGATACATGATTTTGTTCAGTTTTGTTCTTGATCATCAAAAATGGTTTTGCTTTGCTTCATTTTGAATTGAGTCATTAATACCTTGAAGTATGTCATATGATTTTTATTTGATTTTTTAGGACATTTTATGACATGTCTTGGTGTTCATTTTTGTGATACTTTGCATGTGCATCCAATTTGACCTAAATGCTTTGTATGAAGGCATTTTGCCTTGAATTTTGCATGCTACTTTGGTGTATGATTCACTTCTGATTTGTGCATCTCAAAATCATGCTTGAATAATTTTCATGAACCCATTTGATTTTTTGTTTAAAACATTTCACTTGAAGCATAATAACATGTCATATCCTTGTAATCTTTGTGCATGTTTACATGATTGCTTTTGTGCATACTTGCATGATCATTTGCCTATTTTGTGAACTATTCATTTGACATTATAGGTCATTGGTACATATTATGTGTCATCATTGCATGTTCTCTTTCATTTGAACTTTGTGTATCCTTAGTATGAAGCACTTCCTTTCTTTTGAACTTCCATTTCAATTCTACTTCTCCTATTACTTCTTGCATGTCTTGATGTTGCTTCATGCATACTTGTGAGATGTTTGTGGACCATTTTGCATTTAGTTTCAATTCTGATCCTTGGATCACATGTTCCATTTATGCATGTTTCTTTCATTTCTTTTCATCTTTCATCTTCCTTTTCTTATGGTAACATGTTCTAATGCCATGGATGATGATTGTTGCTCATTTATTTGAACTTGCTTAATGATAGTCATTTGTATTCAATATGATGCACATTCTGGTTGTGACAATAGGATTTGATTTCTCATCTTATTCTTTTGAGCCTTATTGTACATTAAATGTTTCTTTTACTTCTTATATTTCTTACACATGTTTACTAACCATGTAGGGGCTTTGGTAAGTTGAAATTGAGTGTGGATAAGGAATCCACATTCAAACCTCTTTCCTTTCATCTCTTTTACAATTCAATCTTGTGTTTTGTTAAGCACTTATGTGCTTTCTTTTAATAACTCATCACTTTCCCTTTTTGAGCTACAATTCATCTTCTACTTTAGAAGTGAATTGTCTAACTCATTTCTTCTTTAGACTTTAGGTTTAAAACCTCACAAACCCTTAGGATCACTCCCTTAACTAATCAATTAGGATTGAGTCTTAGTTCATTTAGACTTTTACCTTTATCCTCTCTTGAGTCTCTTTTCTCATCTCAAAGAAATTTCAAAATATCTAATAAAGGTAGGCATTTATTGCATTTAGGCCTTTCATATAAAGAAAAGATTATAAGGGGTCTTCTCTTATAATCTTAGAATGTGTAGCATATAGCCCATCTTGGGTCAATGTGTTAAACATTTGATCTGGTATGAGGGACCTAAATTCAATACTTGTTGAAGGTACAAATAAAAAACATTTCTTCATTTAACCAACCAAAACACTTAATAAAAGGCATAACGAATATTGTATTTAGGCCTTTCATGTGGGAACAAGGAAGTGGGGGATCTTCTCACACTTTCTTGGAATGTTTAGCATACGTCCCGTCTTGGGTCGATATGCGAGGCATTCGATCCTATATGAGGGACTTAAATACAATATGTGTTACAAAACACAAAACCAATTAAAACACTTCTTTCTAAAAGACGAAAAAACAAACAATAACGTCTCTCCTTCGGGAATTCTTTTCTCACCTCACTCATTCTCAGCTTACGAACGTGCTTCTACTCGTTCTCTTGCAAGATGGTAACGCACTCGGACCAGCGAGCCTGCAACACCCGAGCCAGAACGTTAGTCGTTCCCTAAAAAACAAAAACCAACCGTCCCTAGTGAGGGGAACTACGTCGCTCTGATTCTCATGCTCCCAATGAGATACGTAGGCAGTGGGGTAGGACCCATGCGAGCACTTCTTTTATTTTCCCTACATTTGTTTCTTGCTCTCTCTCTTTTCTTTTTCCTTTTTTCCCGTTCCTTTTCCTTTCCAGTAGCAGCGAAGTTCCAGTTGATGTCACCCTTTGATCGAAACAAGCAAGCGTGGATCCCATCGGGTACGATGGATGCAAGGGGGTGCTAATACCTTCCTCTCGCGTAACCGACTCCCTTACCTAGTTCTCTTGGTCGCAAGACCATGCTCTTTCCTTCCCTCAGGTTTATGCGGTGTTTCCTTTCCCTCTCTTGGGATAAATACACATTGCTGGCGACTCTGTTTCGGTGCCACTTTCGCGTTTGTACTTGGATGAAAATCCCGGGAGCGACAACAGTTGGATGCCGGATTTCTGGCAGTTTCTAAGTACCCAGAGTGGGTAGCTAATATTATCCCTGTTATGAAGAAGAATGGAAAGGTACGAATGTGCGTGGACTACAGGGATCTCAACAAAGCTAGTCCCAAAGACGATTTCCCTCTACCCCATATTGACACACTGGTAGATAACACGACTCGTTTCGCCATGTTCTCATTTATGGACGGTTTTTCGGGTTACAATCAGATCAAAATAGATCCAACTGATATGGATAAAACCACCTTCATTACCCCGTGGGGCACTTATTGCCACAAGGTTATGCCTTTTGGATTAAAGAACGCCGGAGCAACATACCAAAGAGCCATGGTGACTTTGTTTCACGATATGATCCACAAAGAGATAGAGGTGTATGTGGACGATATGATAGCCAAATCTCGAAATGAAGAGGAACATGTAGATCACTTGTTGAAATTGTTCAAAAGACTTCGGAAATACCAGTTGAGGTTGAACCCTACAAAATGTACCTTCGGAGTCAGGTCAGGGAAGTTATTGGGTTTCATTGTTAGCCAGAAGGGCATTGAAGTGGACCCAGATAAAGTACGAGCAATTCAAGAAATGCCAGCTCCTCAAACCGAGTCACAAGTCAGAGGATTTTTGGGTCGTTTGAATTATAGCTCCAGGTTCATCTCCAACATGACTCCAATATGCGCTCCAATTTTCAAATTGCTCCGTAAGAATCGAACAGTAGAATGGAATGCTGACTGTCAACAAGCTTTTGAGAAACTCAAAAGTTATCTCCAAAAACCTCCTATATTAATTCCTCCGGTTCCTGGAAGACCTCTTTTCATGTATTTGACTGTTCTGGAGGAGTCTATGGGCTGTGTTTTGGGATAGCATGACAAGACTGGCCGGAAGAAGCATGCAATTTCTTATCTGAGTAAGAAGTTTGCAGATAGTGAAAGTCGTTACTCATCACTTGAAAAGACTTGTTGCGCTCTGGCTTGGGCCGCCAAACGTTTAAGACAATACCTGATTTGTCATACTACCTTGTTGATTTCCAAGATGGACCCGATAAAGTATATTTTTGAGAAACCTGCCCAAACAGGTAGATTTGCATGTTGGCACATGTTATTATCTGAATATGACATTCAGTATGTCACGCAAAAGACCATTAAAGGAAGTATTCTTTCAGAATATCTTGCCGATCAACCAGTCGAAGACTATGAACCACTCAAGTTTGATTTCCCTGATGAGGATATTATGGTAGTAAAAGATTGTGAAGAGTCAAGCTCTGAAGATGACCCCAGGGCTGAGTATAGGTGGAAGATGATGTTCGACGGTTCATCCAATTATAAGGGGCATGGAGTAGGTGTTGTTATAATTAATCCAGAAGGTGGCTACACCCCTTTTACAGCCAGGCTGGATTTTGGATGTACAAATAATATTGCTGAGTATGAGGCGTGCATTCTGGGTCTGGAAGCTGCAATCGATATTGGAATCTATTTTCTTGAAGTCATGGGTGACTCTGCCCTAGTCATTTATCAAATCAGGGGCGAGTGGGAAACAAAATATGAGAAGCTTATCCCTTATCAGGCATATTCTTTGGAGTTGATTAAGTGTTTTGACGAGATAACATTTCGTCATGTTCCACGTACTGAGAATTATGTGGCTGATGCTTTAGCAACGCTGGCTTCAATGTGGCAAGTTAGATTTATCAATGAAGATCCAGTAATTAGTATTGAAATGAGGACTGAGCCTGCATATTGTCAATCCATCGAAGAAGAATTAGACGGCAAACCTTGGTTCCATGATATTCTGAATTTTCTAAAGAATCAAGAATATCCAGCCAACGCCTCCATTCTTGATAAGAAGACTCTACGAAGACTATCAGCCAAATTCTTCATCAGCAATGATGTACTATACAAAAGGAATCATGATATGGTTTTGTTAAGATGTGTCGATAAAAGAGAAGCAGACTCGTTGATCCATGACATCCATGAAGGAGCTTTTGGCACCCACGCCAATGGGCATGCCATGGTTAGGAAGATTTAGAGGGCTGGATACTATTGGTTAACCATGGAAGCTGACTGCATTCAGTATGTTAGAAAATGTCATAAATGTCATATTTATGCGGACAAAATGCATATACCTCCTACTCTGCTGAACGTGCTATCATCACCCTGGCTGCTCTCTATGTGGGGCGTTGAAATGATTGGGGCAATCAAACCTAAAGCATCTAATGGACATCATTTTATTTTGGTGGCTATTGATTACTTCACTAAGTGGGTGGAAGCCGCTTCATACGCCAATGTGACTAAGCAGGTAGTTGCACGCTTCATCAAGAACAACATCATTTGTCGTTATGGGATCCCCAATAGGATCATAACTGACAACGGAACCAATTTAAACAACAAAACCATGAAGGAATTGTGCGACGGATTCAAAATTAAACACCATAAATCTTCACCGTACCGTCCAAAGATGAATGGAGCGGTCGAAGCGGCAAACAAGAACATCAAAAAAATCCTTCAGAAGATGGTCAAAACATGCAAGGATTGACACGAGATGCTGCCATATGCACTACATAGATACATAACATCAGTTAGAACCTCAACAGGGGCAACCCCCTTTTCTCTGGTATATGGGATGGATGTTGTCCTCCCCATAGAAGTTGAGATACCTTTTTTAAGGATATTGCTGGAAACCAAACTGGATAAGCAGAATGGGTTCAAGAAAGATACGATCAGTTGAATCTAATTGACAAGAAACGCCTGACAGCCATGTGTCATGGTCAACTGTACCAGAAGAAGATGAAAAGGGCATTTGATAAAAAGGTCCGCACTCGAGAATTCCGAGTAGGCGAATTGGTACTTAAAAAGATTCTACCTTCACAAAGAGACACCCGAGGAAAATGGCCACCCAATTATGAAGGACCATTTGTGGTCAAGATAGTATTTTCCGGAGGGTCTTTGTTTCTTACAACTATGGATGGTGAACAGCTTGCGCACCCTGTGAATGCAGATTCGGTACGGAAGTATTATGCTTGAAAGACGTCTCACCTGTATCCGGGGATCCCCAGAGAAGTCAGCTGTTAGAGTTTTTAGTCCATAGAGTTTGCTACTGGTCATTGAATACAATGTAACCCTTGCCAAAATTGCCATTTTGTCACATTTGTAATATTCAATGGGACTTTGCTATTTGGCAAGTCACCATTTTTCAATGAATATCAGCTATTGAGCCATGTTCTTGATTATTGTCATCTTTATTCTGCAAAACTTTGTCATTTTCACTTGATTTTGAAAACAGAAATGTTGCAACTTCTAAGAAAACACAAAATAAACTAAATTTTCATCTAGTATCAAGTTGTTTTATGGAATCAAGTTGGTACAGGGAGAATTAGCAGTACAGTTCTTTGGCATGAATCTGCCATCTCCAGAGGAAAGAAGATTGCCCCGGTGATCCTTGATGTTTGGGTTTCAGGGTGTTGGCTTGTGTTATCCTCTCCTCTGTCTTGTTTTGCGTTGTTCGCGTCGTTTCTAGCATATAGCTAAGCATACGCATCATACCCATAGCATCTTTGCATTCTTGTGCTTTGTTTTGCTTGTGGTCTTTTGTTGGTGCCTGTCTTTATTTCCCCAGTGAAGTAAAGACATTCTCGGTTTGCCTTGTGTCGTGCTTGTTCGGTCTCGACCCTTGCGCACCAGATGGAAATCTTTAAACCTCTTACTGTTCCCCGAGAAGTTTAACGTTAAAGTTTTCTTTACAACATGTTCTTGTTTGAATTGTGTCAGACTTGAACTTAGACTCTGTTTGAATCATGTCAAGCATTGTCTATTTGTTTTAAAACATGTTCTTGTATGAATCGTGTCAGACTTGAACTTAGACTTCGTTTGAATCGTGTCAAGCATTGTCTATTTGTTTTAAAACATGTTCTAGTTTGAATCGTGTCAGACTTGAACTTAGACTTCGTTTGAATCGTGTCAAGCATTGTCTATTTGTTTTAAAACATGTTCTTGTTTGAATCGTGTCAGACTTGAACTTAGACTTCGTTTGAATCGTGTCAAGCATTGTCTATTTGTTTTAAAACATGTTCTTGTTTGAATCGTGTCAGACTTGAACTTAGACTTCGTTTGAATCGTGTCAAGCATTGTCTATTTGTTTTAAAACATGTTCCTGTTTGAATCGTGTCAGACTTGAATTTAGACTTTGTTTGAATCATGTCAAGCATCGTCTATTTGTTTAAAACATGTTCTTGTTTGAATCGCGTCAGACTTGAACTTAGACTTTGTTTGAATCGTGTCAAGCATCGTCCATTTGTTTTAAAACCTGTTCTCGTTTGAATCGCGTCAGACTTGAACTTAGACTTTGTTTGAATCGAGTCAAGCATCGTCCTTTTATTTTAAAGCTGTTCCCGTTTGAATCGTGTCAGACTTGAACCTGGACTTTGTTTGAATCGCGTCAAGCATTGTCTTCTGGTCTTAAAACCGTTCTAGTTCGAATCGTGTCGAACATAGAACCCTATATCTCAGATTCTTTTGAAAACTTGCTTTAAGCTAAACTTCTTGGAACAATTTTTTCAACCTTATAAGACTCTTGTCTGGTGCGCAGGGTTTATCTCTGTCGTCCTGGCTGTTCTTGAAGATCCCATTTTGAAATCTTCAGTCCAAGAATCCCCAGGAAGCCTTTGCTTGTTTGTCTGTCTCTTTCAGGCTGATCCCTAGTAATTAGGTCTTTCTTTCTGGTTTCGTGCCCAGGAAGAGTGTGGGTTTGTTTAGTCCCCAATTGTCTATCTCTCCGGATCTTTTTCCAGTGGAGTTTGTCTGTGGTCTTTTCCCCGGTGTTTCTTTGGAGCCTCCCTGGTGGGTCTCTGCTGTCGGTTAGTTTGTATCCCTAGTGAGGTGTTTCTCATGGATACTAGCTTTCTTCCTTCCCTAGCGAAGCTCTGTGATCTTTTTGCTTCCTGTTTGCCCCTTGGTGTCTTGTTGTGTCTGCTTTTCCTTGCATCTTTTAGGCATCATGTCTGTTGCATTGCATGTGTGTGCATCTGGGGGCAAAATTTTTGGTTATCTGTATTTAAATATCTTTCACTATTGATTACATGAGGATCTTCATCTCTCATGTCATCAGGTGAAGATATTTAAATAGGGGCAACTGTTGCACCCCAAATTTAACCCTCATTTTCCTGCTATTTGTTATTTTTTTATTACCTTTCTCATTATTCTAATTTGATAATTATCCTAGCTCTTATTTGTTCTGTGATTAGGTTAATTTCAATTTGGCACCATTTTATTTTATTTGAGTTGTTTTAGTTTCATTTAATTTAAATCAATCATATTTAAGTCAAATTTTAGTTAATTAGGCTAATCATCCATTTAGCTCCTTTCAAATTAATTCTTAATTTAAATGTTGATATTCTGTTTTATTTTCATAACTTTGTTATTTATATTGGTAAGAGCAATTCCACGTTGCATTTTTGGTTTCTCATTCTATTATTTTGGACCAATGAGAATTGAGTTTGTGGGGTTTGACTTTTCAACCATTCTCCCAACCATTGAGAGCATGACACGTGGTATCCAAGAGACCAAAGGGGACCAAATCCTTCCTCCTTTTTCGTTCTTGCTGAAGAATTGTGGATGAGGAAGAAAATTTAGTGTATTTTGTATCAATCCAATTCATTACAACCATTCAATCACAAGGTCGTTGGCGCGGGTTCTTAAATTTTGAAATCTCCAAATCCTTTCCTCTTCAAGCTCAGCTTTGTGTTGCGCAGAAAGTGGTTCAGAGAAGACAACCATTTCCAGCATACGACTGCTCCGTCTGCAAACCTGTCCACGCTAACTCCAATCTTTGCTCCATTTGGTACCCCTCTCAACAGCATCAATGGGAGAGCTCTGAATTCATTCACCAAGTGATGAGTATGCCCCTGCACGTCTGAAATGTGCAGCGTATTTCTCTCCCAGAATTGGACTAAGTTTGAAATTCAAACAAAAACCCTAATCGATCAGCTTATGCCCACCAGATGCTTGAGAATTTGACCCGGCCCATGATGCCTTTCATCAACCCAATACCTTGCCTATTTAAGGAAGTTCATTTCAGTTCTGGAGACACCAAGAATTTCTACGAAAACCTACTAAATATTGGATTTCCAAAGAGGAGGGAGTAAGGATTAGCATCAAGGATTTGTGGCCAATTCAAGGAGAAGCAAGCTCAGTTGGTCTTGTGTTTTGGTTAGTGTTTTTTCTCTTTACATTTGGTTTTGTTGGATTATTGCAGCACTGAATGTAATATGGCTGCCTGGACTGTTTAATTCAATTGTTTTTACTTTGAATATATGCGTATGTTGTATGTTATATATTTATCAAGTCGTGTTTGGTACTGGACGTATTCCCGCCCCAGCGGATGGACTTGTGTGTGTAACTTTGCCGTGCCATAAGGACTGGGGTTCGATCCCTACCCAGTCCTTTGCCGTGCCATAAATATATATGTGCGCGTTTGTACTGGATATTCACCATGCACGCATGGCCCAGTTGGTATGTGTTTTGGGCGCTCAGGTAAAGGACATGGGTTCAAACCCTATGTGTGCTATTTCCCTTTCTTTTTTAGTTAACTATTTCTCTTCACTTAAAGTTTATTAAAAGCAATCCTTTTTTTAAAATCTGAACTTTATTTTATTTTACTTCATGTCACTTAATAATTATTTTAAATAAGTTGTCTAAAAGGATTTTTTTTTTATTCTCATTACTTTGATTAAATAGTTAAATCTTCATTAACCTTGTTGATCTTTTAATGTTTAACTCTTCTTTTGTTTTATCTTACTACTTGATTGTTGACCTAATTTGTGATTGATTTTGTCTAACTTGGGATACCATATTAATTGTTTTGTCCATGACTATGCTTTGACTTATGATGTGTGATATATATTCTCAAGTTTAATATCTTTGGCGTACTCTTGTCTAAATTGATATTTTGATGTTCATCTCATGTCTACTCATCATGAAACATTTTGCCATCTTCATGCTTATGTTGTTGTTTCTTTCTTCTTTTTTTTTCCTTTTTCTTCTTTTCCCCGCCATTCCAAAGGAAGGTGAAATATGTTGACTCATAAGTCATGACCCCCACCTTAACCTAGGTAACCTTTTAGGATAAAGCTTCAATTTCTTGGCCTCATTAGAGCCATAGAAATTACAACTAGCATTAGGAGAGAGTTCCTCAACTCTTAGTGATATTCATCATAATGAATTTATCACTTCCCCTGCTAACTAACCTTTAGCATAGAACCCTTTAGCAAACATAACATAACATTTAACAAGAGGTTCCCGTAAAGTACTACGAACGTTTAGGGTGCTAATACCTTCTCTAGGCGTAACCAACCCCCGAACCTTAGATCTTTCCCTTTTGATTTTTCTAACGATCTTGAACCTTTCCTTTGGATAAATCAAAGTCGGTTGTAAAAGAAATATGATGCAAATTAATTAATAATTTGTTATCCGATTTTCACCGCAACAATGGTGTTTGATGATATTAATCATGTGGTGATTAATGAACTAATTGTGTATTTTAAAATAATCCTGATACCTGTGTATCTCAAGTTTAAAACTCATGTAGGGTAGAAATTGAGGAGACAGATGATTATTTGATGGGTATTGTGACCCGTGTCAATAATTACATGGATTCGGATGGTCGAAAATAGAGGTATTCCATGCTATGGGAAAGTTTGATAACCGTGCCTGATGCTCCGCATGTGCACGGAAATATCGAAGTAATATAATAGATTGTCGAACCCACAGAGACCAATGTCAACCTACTGTAATCTATCGTTGCTTTGTAAAGCTAAGGCTATGATTAAAAAGGTACGAACGGAAATATAAACTCTAATTACTAAAGGTTTGAAGATAATACTAAAACGAGCCCGAAATATGATTTCTGCACACCTAAGGGACTTGTAGAATACGGGTACTGACTATGACTATATGTCTATTGTAACACCCATATATACAACTCATACATCAAAGCATAAATATTATATATAGATCCAAGTGTTTGGTACTAAAACACATAAGCTCCTAGTTAACACATTGTATACAATTAAATGCCCTAAAGTACAAAGTACAAAAACCTAAGGCATATTATACACAAGATGTTCAAATGATTAAAACTAAGAACTAGATCAACAATGATCCCAAAATACACTTCGCTACGGAAGCTAGCCATCAACAATCAAGGAAAAGATCACACGACCTTATCCTTACCCTTCACGGAACCTGAAGCACCTGAAATACATCAACAACGTGGGGTGAGATACATCAAATCACAGTGAGTTCCCTATCTTATGGATTCTCTCGGATTAACAAGGTTCTAACAATCCTAACTCAAGTCCGGGGAAAAGGGGAAAGGACTCTTGAGTTCACATTTCAATTCTCACACTATATGGAAACATGCCATGAGTTCATCAACTCGCAAGTATCACTAATCGATAACCATACCAAGGTACCTCCTGTTCCCATCCGCTTCTACGTCTAGAAGGCGACCCGAGTCACAGATCCTTGTAATCTACTTGACATGCGAATGGATTCGGGTTCTACGGGCCATTAACCGTTATGAACCGCCACTTCACACGAGCCATTAACCGTCACAAGCATACGCTCTATGGGCGCCATTCGTACAATACGAGGAATCAACCATGCCAAGTAGTTGTGCATCCATTTCAGAGGAGTCCAAGACTCATGAAACTACACTCAAGCTAAACCGGTTACGATTACATGATCACATACAACAATACGATTGTATTCGACAATCACAAGGCTATAATGCCTTAAGGTCTCTCATGCCTTTCAAACCAAAAAGGTTAACCAACATGTTCCATACTAGTGTCTCCAAACCTTCTAAATTCTCCTATAGTTCATAAGGGGCTTTTCCTCACTCTTTCTATTTCTTTTTCCATATTAACATGCATATTCAATTACAATCATGCTAAACAATAATAGGATAGGCAAGACATCTCACAATTGCATAATAGAATAATTTATAACAATTAAAACATAATTAAAACACTTTTGAAACTTTATCAATTATTTAATCGGTCGGTAAAATCGACATATTTCATCTCCATTGTATAAAATATTTTCTCGGCTTTACATCGATATAAAGAACGTTCGATTCTGATAAACGAATCAAAAGTTATGAATTTTCTCGTTTTGGAGGAAAACTTCAAGTCCCAGGTCGCGCTAAGCGCACCCCTTGCCCGCTGAGCGCGCAAGCTTCTTCCTGGAGGGGTTGCAGGAATTCAACACCACGCTGAGCGGGTACCTGCGCGCTGAGCGTGCTCTGCGAAAAATGGAGAAAATACCTAAGCAACAACAGAATTTTCCTATACCCCAAACCTCCTCCAAACCACCAACAACCACCAACAGAGGTTCAACAACATAGTTTGAGTATGGTTTGCACAACAATAACTTCAAAACACATATTTCATCAAGAACACAAAAGTTCTATAACCCTAGCCTTTTCCAAAATCATCAAATTCAAACAAAACATCAAAACAATCAACAACACATGTTTCTTTAATCATATTGATCATTCATTTCGATTTCTAACGAATTCTAACCGTTAAAACATCGATTTCCATAATTTTGACCTAAACCAAACAATTCTAAAACTTCTAAAAATTGGTACTAACTAGAACCCACCTTGGATAGATGATGAAAATGAGGAAGATGAGATGATTGGATGAAGTTTGGATCGATGGATGATGATTGTTCTTGGATTTTCTTCCAAAACCCTTTTTCTCCTTCTTTTCTCCTTCTTTTCCTTTTCTTTCCCTCTTTCTTCTTTCTCTCTCTTTCTTACTATCTTTTTTTTTTGTTTGGAAAATGGGAGGAAAAGGAATAAGTAGTAAACTAGTATTAGTAAATAATACTACTAAATGTCCAAAAGTCTCTTAAGTCCAAATTAGTAAAATACCTCAGAGTCAGATAATATTAATTGGATTTATTCTAAGTTCCACAGTTGCTCTAATTATTTTGTCAAATAATTTCTCAGAGTACACTGGGCTCAGTCGATCACAATATAGTATTATCCGGAGTAATAAAATACGGGGTATTACATCCTCCCCCCTTAATAAAATAAAAAAAAAAGCATTAGAACTACCTATAATGGCGGTTATTTTAAGAAAACCGTTGTTGTATGTCTTTTAATAAAATAAAAAAAAATTGCAGCATTAGAACAAGAAGAACAGCAAGAACATCAAGAAAAACAATAAGAACAAGAACAACAGTAAGAACATCAAGAACAACAATAAGAACAACAACAACAACAACAACAACAACAACAACAACAATAAGAATAACAACAAGAACAAGAAAAAGAATCAGAACAAGAAGAAGAAGAAGAAGAAGAAGAAGAAGAAAAAGAACAACAACAACAACAATAATAACAATAATAACAACAAGAACAACAACATCAACAACAACAACAACAACAATAATAACAATAATAACAATAAGAACAACAATAATAAAAGAGAACAACAAGAACAACAATAATTAAAAAAGAACACCAATAACTAACATTGCTAACTCGAGTTCTGAAATTTGGTTAAATGGAGAAATAGAGTATCGTAACTGAAAGATGTTTGGAGGTAGAAGATGTAGTTCATCTAAGTTTTAGGTTTCACGCAGATCACTAATAGTAGTGTCTTGGCTGTTGATAATCACTAAATGGACGACCAAGATTTGTTTAAGAATAGTGAATAAACTCAATATGTGCGCCACCTATAATGTTGGTAATGAGAATTGAAAAAATAAGTGAAAAGCCAAAAATGCTGGTGCTGGGACTTGAACCCATGACAAGACGCTACCTATAATGACTGTTGGTTTAAATTACCCGTGGTGAAAGGTCTGTCATCATTTTGAAAAAATAAGTAAAAAAAGCTACCTATTACAACGGTTGGGTTAAATACCCGTTGTGAAAGGTCTGTCAGCATTTTGAAAAAATAGGAAAAAATGATTAAAATAAATTCAGAAAAATCTAAAAACACGAAATTCAATCTAATTAGGTAAAATAAGAATTTTGAGAATTTTTTTAGAATTTTTTGAGACTATGAAAACAGTAAAAAATTCATTAAAAATAGAAAAAAGATGAATTTGGGGTTTTTAGGGTGAAGTCCCATAACTCTTTTAGTGTAAGGGAATAATGACCGCACGCTTTTTCTGCTTCAGATGAACGAAACAGATCTCAAAACGGAGACGATTTTCCCTAAAAACGATTTTTTGAAGTGCAAGACCTAAAACTAAATTATTGGCTATAATGACGGTTGAAAACATACCAGTGGTGAAAGGATGCGGGCATTTTGAAATAATATGTAAAAACCCATAAATGTTGGTGCTGGGAATTGAACTCATGACCATGTGCTACCTATAATGACAATTTTTTAAATACCCGTTGTGAAAGACCTCACATTTTACCACGGTTTGAATATTAACCGTCATTAAAAGCCTTTTAACAAAATTAAAAAAAAAACACGAATCTATTATAACGGTGTATAGGCAATCCGTTGTCAGCCTGACGTTGTTGTTTGCCCGTTCTGTAGTAGTGGATAGGCTTGAATAAGTTCTATTTAGATAAACTAATTATATAACATTACGCGCAATTTTTTATGTCTTTAATGTTGTAAAGGGGCTAATGCTTGGGTAGGATATATTTAGATAGTATGTTATTTTACAAAATGAGTTGGAATATCTCGTAACTAGGCCTAAACTAAGGAACTAGTCTAGGGATACTTGATTTACTGAGCTCTTTAAAGCACTGTGGAATATTCAGCGTTTAGATTTTTCATTATTTTTTTTCTAGTCGACTATCAATTCCTTAATAATATATATTTACATTCAAAATAAATGTATATATATTAATATATGTAAAATTTATCGTTGAGTTTTAACATTAAGAATAGAAGAACTACATAGTCTAAATAAATAAAAGGAAACAATTATTAAATTATACTAAAAATTAGTATTTTCAATTATTTGGCATAAAGTTCTAATATTTATAAATATTCTAATGTTGTATTTTTACCATTATTGGTTCAAACCCACTTAATATAAACATGACTTAGTACATTGTATAAAAATGTCTTTAACATTAAAATCAATTAAATTAATATCAACTTCCATTTTTTTCTTATTTGACTCTTCAATTTTATAAATAGAAGTCAAAGAAAGAATATGTGTATTTCTTACTAAGTAGAAAAGAGTAATAAATTTGTGTTTATCCATTTTCATCATTTCACATTCAAACACACCTCCCCTCCCCCAATCTTCTATGTATATGTTCTTTATCAATGGTTGAAATGATACAATTTTCTTTTCTTTTCTTCTGCTTGTTTTGTTGATATTTTTTCTTGCCAAGTGACTCTTAAACTGGTAAGTGTTTCATCTTGTGATTTCTCTTTTTTATTTTAAGTTTAAAGTTTTATTTGTTTCAATTAATATACGATTTTTGTGTGTCAAAAGTAATTTTTTTTGTATATTTATGTGTTCATCCCAAACATAGTAATTAGCATTAGAGAGAAATTTCTGTCTTTGATTCCAAGTTAGGTCCTCGGGTATAAAACCGGTGGCTTTGTGGTTAGCGAAATCTGCAAACCACGGCCTAACTTGTACTCTAAAAAGCTTTTCATCCGGAAATTCTTCACGGACCTCATTCTCACGGTGAGTTACCTCTACATTGACCAACCTAGACTAATGATCTGCTACCAAGTTTTCCGATCCTTTCTTGTCACGGATTTCCAAATCAAACTCTTGTAACAAAAGGATCCACCGGATGAGCCTTTGCTTCGAATCTGGATTGGTAAGCAGATATTTAATTGCCGAGTAGTCAGTGTAGACAACCACCTTAGAACCAATCAGATAAGACCGAGATTTTTTAAGTGCGTAAACAATAGCGAGTAATTCTTTTTCAGTGGTGGCATAGTTAACTTGTGCCTCATTAAGAACTTTACTCGCATAATGAATAACATGAAAATTTTTGGCTTTTTTTTTCCCAAGCACCGCGCCAATAGCATAATCGCTAGCATCGCACATTAATTCAAAATTCAAAGTCCAATTTGGGGCAACGATTATGGGTGCGGTGATGAGTTTCTCTTTCTAAATTTTAAAGGCATTTAAACAATCATCATCAAAGGAGAAGGACTTATCTTTGTTAAGTAGATTACTCAATGGCCTTGCAACTTTGGAGAAGTCTTTGATAAACCGCCGATAAAAACCAGCATGGCCAAGAAAACTTCGGATGCCTTTGACATTTGTTGGAGGAGGCAACTTTTCAATCACTTCAATTTTTGCTTGATCAACCTCAAGACCTTTAGAGGAGACTTTGTGGCCAAACACAATCCCCTCCGTTACCATAAAATTGCACTTTTCCCAGTTCAATATCAATTTTGTCTCAACACACCGTTCAAGAACGGCCTTCAAATATCTCAAACAAAGATCAAAAGACGCTTCGAAAACGGAGAAATCGTCCATGAATACCTCCACCATTTTTTTCAATAAGATCGGAGAAAATTGCTTGAACACAACGTTGAAACGTTGTCGGTGCGTTGCATAAACCAAACGACATCTTTCGGTAGGCAAAAATCCCAAAAGGACAAGTGAATGTCGTCTTCTCATGGTCATCCAGGTCAACTGAAATTTGGTTATAACCGGAGTAACCATCCAAAAAGTAATAGAATTGTTGGCCCGACAATCTTTCTAACATTTGGTTCATAAACGAAAGTGGAAAATGGTCTTTTCTTGTAGCGGTGTTTAGCCTCCTATAATCTATACACATCCTCCAACCCGTCACTGTTTTTGTCGGAATCAACTAATTTTATTCATTTCGGATCACGGTCATTCCTCCCTTCTTAGGCACAACTTGGACCGGACTTACCCAAGGACTATCAGAGATTGGGTAAATCATACCGGCATCCAAGAGCTTGCAACCTCTTTCCTCACTACTTCTTTCATCGGTGGATTCAAACGGCGTTGCGGTTGAGCCACCAGTTTGAAATCCTGTTCCATGAATATGCGATGCATACAATAAGAGGGATTTATTCCTTTTAGATCGGAAAGAGTCCATCCCGTTGCTTCTTGATTTTTCTTCAAAACTTGAATTAACCGGTTTTCCTCATTGTCAGATAAAATGTTGCTAATGATAACCGGTTTGTTACAACCGTCATCAAGGAAAGCATATTTCAAATTTAAAAGAAACACCTTTAATTCAAGTTGAGATTTCGCATCACTCACCTCTTTTTTTAGTACTTCCTCTTCATATTCCCAAGGTTGCAACTCCTCTAAAGACTCAAGTTCCTTTAAACACTCTTCAAGTGCTCTCTCTTATTCATCGGAGAATACTTCAAAGGAATCATCAAGAGCTCTTTGCAAAAGGGACACTACATGAACTTGCTTTGTGACATCCATAATCGCTTCTTCTGTTTCGTCTATTCAAAAGCAGTCACCTTTGTCCTTCTTGTGTTTCATAGCTTCAAAAAGATTGAAACAAACCTCCTCATCTTGGACTCTAACCTTCATAAGACCGTCGTCCATATCAATTGCCATTCTAGCAGTTTTCATAAACGGTCTTCCAAGAATCAATGGAGCGTCTTCATCTTCCTCCATTTCAATTACCACGAAGTCAATAGGAAATAAGAATTTGTCCAATTTAACCAATACATCTTCCGCTACACCGTGAGGACGGGTAGTGGATTTATCGGCAAGTTGCAATGTCATTTGAGTGGATCTCAACTCCATATGTCCCAATCGTTTCACAATAGACAAAGGTATCAAATTGATACTAGAGCCCAAATCAATCAACCCGTTGCCCACATAGATATTTCCTATTGTAACCGGCAAGGTGACTCGTCCCTGATCACATTCTTTCCTCGGTAGAGTATGTTGAATGATTGCGCTACAACTAGCATCCACCATGATAGTCTCTTGTTCCGTATACCTCTTCTTTTTTGTGAGAATATCCTTCTTAAATTTTGCATATTTCGGTATTTGCTCCAAAGCCTCGGAAAATGGAATGTTTATTTGCAATTGTTTGAAAATATCCCTAAACCGAGCATAGTTCCTCACACTATCTTTCTTTGAAGGAGCATGAGGATATGGTAAATGTTGGATCCGAATATTATTCAATGGTTCATTCCCCTTCCTAGTTTTTCTCATTTTTTCTTCTCTCTTTCTTTTTTCATCCTCCTCACTTTTTTTTTCTCATTTTCAACTAAATCTCCCTCACCATTTTTTTCTACTTCAACCTCATCACTATCTTTTTCTTTCTCAACTCTCTCCTCCTCATTATTTTCAACAACAACATCGTCGATTTTTTTTCTAATCAACAACCTCCTCAATTCGAACATCCACATCTTTCTCTTTTTTTCCTCCTTCTCCCAACACTTTCCCACTTCTAGTAACAATAGCTTTACAATTCACTTTTGGATTTGGTAGAGTGTTAGCGGAAAAAGAAGGTCCAGTTTGTTGTTCGGCCACTTGCTTTGCAAGTTGCCCAACTTGGTTCTCTAGATTCTTGATTGATGCTTCATTTGAATTTTGGTTTGCCATGAACATTTGAATAAATTGGTTAAGAGTTTCTTCAAGTTTGGAACTCCCACCTTGAGGTTGATAAGGATTTTGTCGATTTTGTTGATATCCTTGATTCTGATAATTTGGTCTTGGTTGTTGATTTTGATATCCTTCGTGATACGGTTGTTGTTGCCTTTGGTAACCTTGTTGTTGAGTCGGATTGTTCATGTAATTCACTTCTTCTTCTTTCGGAGGGCAAGGAGGACAATATCCTGTTGGGTGATCACTGTTACAAAGCTCACATACCAAGACTTGTACATTTTTTCTTGAGGAGTCATGAATCTCTTTGAGTTGTTGAGGAAGTTTGGACATTTGTTTTGTCAACAACTCAACTTGTTGGGATAATAACTTGTTTTGAGCAAGTATAGCATCATTGGTTCCCAACTCCAAAACTCCCGGAGTCCTCTGAGAAGGGCCATGGTTATGGCTTCCCAGATGGTCATTTAAAGCCATCTTGTCAATTATGGCAATGGCTTCTTCGACACTCTTGCTCATCAAAGATCCACCCGCGGTGGCATCCAACAACGTTTTGTGCACTAATTGAAGACCATTCCGAAATATATGAATTTGAGAAAGCTCATCGAAACCACGCCCTTTACATTTCCTCAACATAGATTTGAATCTCTCCCAAGCCTCGTTGAGAGATTCATTAGCACCTTGCGTAAAAACTACAATTGCGGTCTTTGCCTCAATGAAACGATTATGTGGAAAAAATCGTTCCAAAATTTTTTCCTCAAGTACATTCCAATCCATCATGATTGCTGTAGATTGATCAAGATACCATTCCTTGGCCTTCCCAATGAGGGAATGCGGGAATAGTCTCTTGAACATTGATTCCTCTTCAGCTTCGGGCGCACCAGTTGCTCCCGCAATCTCATAGAACTTTGTCAGATATGTATAAGGATCCTCATGATTCATACCAGTAAAAGGACTCTGATATAGAAGCGATAGAATACCAGTCTTCATTTCTGAATGCCGACCGTTGTGAGCATTGCGTGAATATTGCGCAGTGTGTCTCAGACTGTTTGTACAAGGTCTGGTAGAAGGTAGTGGTGGTGGTGGTGGATCCATAGTTGGAGGTAACTGTGGAATTTGCGTCGAAGTCGAACTCTCCTCTCACTCTCGCCTTTCTTTGCCAAGTTGCCTCCTTCGCCTTGTTCTGCTATTGATTTTACGAGCGGTTCTTTCAATCTCGGGATCGAACAGAAGTTGGTCCGCAAGTAACTTCCCTCGCATAAAACGAAGTCTGCACACTAAACCAAACAAATCAACAAGCTCAAGTAAAAGTTAACAAGCTTAAAACAAAATAACTATTGCAATGCTCGCAATACAACAACAATCCCCGACAACGGCGCCAATTTGTTGAAACAGTACTAGGGGGTGTTTTATCGTATCCACAGAGATTGTGTATATTGCCGCCATTCGATAGTTAAAAGGTTTCAAACTTTAATCGTAACAAAAGTTTTGGTAATTGTCATTCGCCTCGTTTGCATTCGAATTTTAGAAATCAACGGTTAAAAGATTTGTTTTAGGGTTTTGATAAAACATGTCAAGATTAGGTTTCGGTAATCAGTTTCATACGTATTTTTTTCGATTACGAGTGTAAACTTGTTAACAAAAATTATAACCACATATCCTCTCAACAAGTTTCTCTCGAACACTTGTTGTGGGATTTACCATTTTGATCCTTTGTTGATCTCTCACACAAACTATCAAAATGATAACATTCAAGAACAATATTTATGAACATCAACATTCAAAACTATCTCTAGCCTCATAAATATTGATGGAATGAAACTGAGATCACGTTTTATAACATTTCTCTCAAACATGAATTAAAACAAAATAGACAATGTAAACAAAGATTTTCTTCTATAAATATCATCAACAGGGTTCACAAGCTTACAATCAAGAAGAATACATGCAAAATAATGGATCACCTACCACTAATCTTGACACAAAAGAGCTTTAGCTAGCCATAGACATGGTAGCTTGCTTGACAAGTAAGTTGCAAAGCTTTTGGAGCATCAATCTTCAAAGATTCAAGGATTGAAGCATAAAAGATTTGAAACTAAGAAAATGAGTAACAATGAAGTTTTTTCTCTTCAAACAAGATTCTAGGTTACAAAAGTGTGAGATGAAAAGTGATGATGATCAAAATATCTATAAAATGAGACTATAAACAAGTTCAGCCCAGACAAGAGCGTCGGACGGTGCTTTTCACGGCCAGGCGGTGGCCAAAAGTGAGGCCACGAGACAGCTTCAGTGTCACACGGACCTCTCAAAATATCTGAGAGCGTCGGGCGATGGGATCAGAGCGCCGGGCGATGCTTTCACGGTCGGGCGGTCTTCAAGAGGCGCAGCCAGGAACAATTCTAGAAGTTTGAATGAGATTGGGGAAGCAGCTTCCCTGCAGCGCCGGGCGGTGCAGGGGCCCAAAATGCGACACGCGCCTTTTCCAAATTTCTCGCTTTCGTGCGAATCGAGCATCGATCTTTTCACCAAACTTGCTGCAAAAATTCACAAACATATCAAAATACTTAAATTTCACAAACATATAATAAATAAATTAAAATGTAAACTTTTATTCTTAAAGTTAAATGTCTCCTCCTACTTCATTTTTAATAGGCGTAATTTCCTTACAAAATTAATAAAAGAATGACATCGAACAAGTGGCATAAACTAAAATTCTCAAAAGCTTTAAGTGGAACATCATCCCACTAAGTATTGGATTTAATTTCTAAACTTATAGCAGTTAATGCCTTTTCTATAAATGTGAGTCACAATAAAAGACACATGCATGCTTTGAATTTAATGTAGACAAAGTTAATAGAATCAAATTTGAACCTGTTTTAACAGAAGTTTATATCATCTTTTTTTGAAACCAATTTCTATTGCATTCATAGTACCTGCATGTTTAACAGGAAGGGCAAAGGATAGTCCAGAGTCACAACAAAACATCCAAAGGAGACTGTAATAGAAGAAAAAGTTCTAAGCTTTATAGAGAAGAGCAGTCAACATTGCATTCTATTCAAGTAGAAGAATGAAGACTAAATAAAAGAAAAAATGTGATCATTGAAGGTTTTTTTCTACTTGATAACTCTGATTGGTTTTAAGATTGCTATAGATTTCATCATAGATATAGGGCCTATTTGTTTTAGTTTTAAAAAAATAGATTTTTTTATATCGTTTTTTCTAAATTCAAACACTAATTTGAACATACTATAAAATAAATATAAGTATTGAAGTTCAAAACATTGTAGAAATTGTAATTTTAACAAGAAGTTTTATTTTAAAAACGATTTTTATGAAAATCTATTTAAAATAACTTCAAAATTAAATTATTTTTTTTTAAATTTTTATATCCAAAAAATGATTTAAAAAAATGATAAAATATCTAAAATAACATTTTAAGAATAATTATTCAAACAAAATTTTCATTTGAAGCATTTATAAAAAATTTCTTTATACAAATATGTTACACTATAAAAATTATTTTAAAAAAAATCAAGACAAACAGACCCATAAATTAGCGTCTTTTTTTAACATCGACTAATGAACTGATTCCCAATCCTCATTAATCATATGTTCTGCAAGTTCATGCCACTTTTCACCGGCCTCCATCTATTGATGTCACGAGTCCATATGAAGTTCCTTAGCCATCTCTCAATGTTTTTTATTAGTCTTACAAACATGGATACCATGAATAGTTGGTTACAATTTATAGGGACTCACTTAACTGAATGAATAATAACATCAATCCAATGATTGAAAGTACTATTGAATCCAAAAAAAAATCTATATCAATTTTGAGAGCAATGGTCCCACCAAAGGATTTCTTGTGTAGAAGATTAACGGCCTATATATATTTTTGACCCATGAATAAACCCATTTGATCCCATGAGTTGATGGAAGCTATAACTTGAGCATTATCAACAAACACTTTGGATATTATCTTGGGTTTTAATTCATATTAGAAAGTATCAACTTTTTATGAAGAAATCAATGACACAACTAAACACATCAACGTTTACATTATTCTAGTAGACTTGGATAAATAAATCTCCAAAGCCATCGTACTTCATAGTGCTATCTTTATTCAAGGAAAAAACAACATTGTGAATATCTTGCATAGTAGGAATCATGGTTAACATGCCATTGGCATTATTTGAAGTCAATTTAGGAATTAATTCAACCACCCAACCATTATATATGAATTTGTTATCATTATTGAAGAGGTTTTTAAAGTTATTCGTGATAATATCGGTAATAAGGTCAGACTCAAAAATTAAATCACATCAATATTTAAGGGAAGATATGATCTTTGTGCAATGATTGATTTTGGATATTTAATGAAAATAATATGTGTTTATGTCTCCTTCAGAATTTCATTTGACTTTTGTTTTTAAATACCTGTAAATTTCTTCCAAGTTGAGGGCTTTATATAGACAAACATGAGAAGTGTTTTCCTATTTCATAAATGTATAATTATATCCAAATGCGTTCATCAGATTTTGAATGTGAACTATATATTTTGTCGAGCTTCTATATTTTGTAGGTGTCCGTTATCAAAAAAACAAAATTTATGCCATGGGCACCCCCTTCAAGAAAACGGATACCTAGAAGGGTAAATTCGAGGTGGCTGAGCACGAAAGATCCCAAACCCATAAGAAAGTGTTGGCTCTTATGTTGAAGACTCTTCTAGAGGAAGCCAAAGTTTATGGGTCCATTTCTTCCAATGCTATCAGAAATATAGATCTTCAATCTTCTTTAGAGGCAAAAAATAAGTCTCGCAAGGAGGCTTCCACTACTGCTGTAGTCATGACATCTCGCAATAAAAAATCTATAAAGGCTCTTTAGTAGCAGAAAGAGTCTCAGGAAAAAGGCTCGAGAGGTCCACAGGGGATATATAATTGACATGAGGAAGAAGGTCAACAAGACACTTAACCAAACCCTCAAAAGGGTGCATTGTGCTTTCAACCAATTGGACGACAAACTAGAGGCGCTTCATCTAGGTGTTCTGGCTCTCCGCTCGCAACTTTACCCAAAGAAGGTGGTCTGGGATGGAACATTGGTTGATATGCTGGTGCTTAGTCTCAAGCTGGTGTTGCTTGATTTTATATATTTGTATAACTTATATTCCACATTATGCTTAGTTGTTTCTCTAATATGTACGAATAACACTATTTATTTATTTACTGTTCCTTGTTTGATTTCTTAATGCTCGTCATAATTTGTTTTGCACTTTTTCTTGTGGGATTATTTTTGGCCCTATTTCTTAGCTTTGAATAAGCTTGTGAATTATAGTATAACCTTGCTTTGATTTATTCGAACCTTTAAATAGGAACACATGTCATTTTTACTATTTTGTATGGGTCTTTTCTTTAGGAAGTAACCAGTATGACCTTTGGAACTCGTTGTCATCCGTCACATTTGGCGGGAGCTAGTTTAACCATAAACCTTTATCGTTACCCTTCTGGATTGGCGGGAGTTGGTGTAACTATTAAGATTCTTTGTTACCCGTTCCAATCGAATGAAGTTTTTGTAACTTTTAAGCTTGTTGTTACACGTACAAGTGGAGTGGGGTTGGAGTAAATCTTCAATGTCACCAGGAAGCGTCCCTAGTCAAGGGTAAGGTTCCCGTCCCATCCCCCATATTTTTATCCTGGTTCGAGGGGGACGTCTCTTGGACTCCACCGTCTACGCTCTAGAAGTAGCTAGTTCTTAAGAGGGAGTGCATTAGTTGTTCTTAGGCGCACTCCACCTAGTAGGATCATGTTTCACAAGAGATGTCACATTTCTGAGGAATATAATTTTATTTGTGCGAAAACTATTCCTTTAGGAAAAAGAAATACTTATATTGCATGTTGTGAGGATTCGTTCGTGTTACTTTGGCAACCAGAATCTGGGAGTTTGCATGTGATCATTGATTATTAGTCGATTTTACCTTTGAGGGGATACGTATCGCAAGAATATATTTCATGACTTGTCTCTTCCCTTTATGTTAAGTCTCGAAGTTCGACTCTTATAGCTTTCGCATTTGGTGCTTTCCCGTAACCACGATCCAAAACTCCTTCGGACTTCCGCCTTTTTCAAGGTATCAAGGTAAATCGCATAGATTTGTTTTCTATTTGACAATAGGCATATCTCGACCTCGTTTTTTAGTCGACACACACTTTGATAGTCTAGCTTAATTGGCAGATATTGATAGCTACTTCCCTATTTCCTTCTAAGCTTTCTTCCTTCGGGAAATATGACTTCCCTATTAGAAGGTTGGCTAATTGGATGGATGCGTGAAGTTTTTTTCTTCACATACCACCTCGACTTGCGTGTTAGAGAACTACCGTCACGTTAACATCAAATTACGTTTGGATCGATCAAGCTCCCACTGTAGCTTGAACATTCTAGAGTGGTAGGGGTGAATTTCAAATTTACATCGAAGGCTCATTTACTTTGTCGTATACTATCGATTCACTGATTCTTTCGATTCATCATTTCGACAGGAAAGGATATTAATATATGAGGTCATTGTTGTTGTAGTGATTTCTCCCCGATTTCCTTAGTTATGTAATCCAAATAGGTTGTTGGATCGAGAGGTTTGGAGGAGTTCCCTAGCGCGGGGCTGAGGATGGATTTTTCTTAGGACTCCTTTGCGATTTGGATTTGATCAAACAAGATTGGTATATGGAATTTCGCAGGAATCAATTATCGATTATCACAGACGGCATCATTATTCCTTAGCGGAACAAAAAATTTTATTGTTTGAATATGATTGAATCCTGATGCAGTGTGATGATCTCTAATACGTTAGTGCGGAAGATGAACCTACAAGGTTAGCACTCTAACGTCAATTAGTTATATATTCCAAAATGAATAAAGTGAAAAATGTGATTAGAAAAGTGCATATTAAATCTCACGCGTGTCAGTCATATATGATGGATAATTTTGATTGAACTTGACATTGTTGGACTTAATATTTGAATGTTATCCGTATTGATGTTTGACCGACGCAATATTTGAATCTTATATGTATTGGTGTTAGACTTAACATTTGAATCTTATCCATATTGGTGTTTATCCGTATCCGCATTATATAGAATGGTCATTAATATATATATCACCTCAATATTTTCCCTTTTGAATGTTTTTTTCTAATTTAATAAAAAGTCAAATGGTAGATTTATATTTTCTATTTTTGAAAAGTAATAAATAAATATCTATTGACCCATTTCTTCCTTTCTCTTTTTTCCCCTCTTTTCTTTGCTATATATATGAGATGAAAAAAATACAACCACGTCATTACTAGAGTTTAGTATTCTATCACCTGTTTTTCTTCTTCTAATTTTGTTGGCACTTTATTCTTAGCCTATCACCCTTAAGTCGATGGGTAATTCCTTCTTATAACGTCCTTTGTTTATTTTCTCTAAAGTTTTAATTATTACGTATTTCAATGTTCATATTTTTTCTTTTATTTACGTTTTAAAAATTTTAATTCTTGCATATTTCAATATTCATTTGAGTTTCTCTTGTTTACTCTTCAAAAGTTTTAATTTTATGTATTTCAACGTTTATATATTAATTTTTATATGATATATTCATGTATTGTAGTTAATTGTTTTTTTTTTTTTTTTGCATTTTGCATTTTGTAAGGATTTGTTGAATACTGATATTCCTTGTGCTTTGGTGACTCTTGTTTTTTTTTATTTAAAAGGAAATTAAAACATTTTTATTTGTATCTTGATAAATTTCTAATTGTTTTAATTATTTAGTCTCAGGTGTTTTAGAGATAGTTGCTGCTAAGGTTTAACATTAAAGTAAGAATCATAAAAATATTTATTTCAACTTATTTTATCATATATGCATGTGCTAAGTGATACATTTGAACAATTTAATTTTTATTTTATTTTTGTATATGATGTTTTCATATAATATATCCTTGATATAGAGTTTTTTTGTTTACCGCAAGATCTAATTTATTAGATCTTATTTAAAATTTAAATATTTTTTAATATATAAAACACTTGTTTCTATTAAGCGTTGAAGGTCATATGAATTTATAATATTAAAAGATGTTATATTTTATATGAATCTATAAAATATATTTTTTTTATATATAAAACACTTGTTTCTATTAAGCGTTGAGGGTCATATGTACCTATAAAATCTAAATATTTTTTTTAAATATAAAACATTTGTTTCTATTCAACTAATATATTTTATATGAAATTTATCTAGTAAAACAATCATTTATAACTTCTAATGAATTATTAGTTGAAAAACTCAAAAAATGCTATAATTTCAATGGAGATAGATAATATAGATAATCTTTTATTAATATTTATTTTTCATAGATAACCTACTACTTATTTTTTTTTTATCTATTATTGAATCAGAAGATGGAACATCACAAAAATACATGGAATCAAGAAACACATAGCAGTTTTGACATAAATAAAATTTCTCAGGAATTCGAAGTGGATGATGAGTTACATTTAGACTATTCGAATATTAGAAGAGTGTCGTCACCTGAAGTTCATGTTTCCGATCCATTAATGGTCATTGGTAAATTTGTTTCCATGGTGCTTAAACCAGTTAATGATTTAACTAAGATGCAAATTGATGACACAAAATCTCTCAGAGGTGATGGAATGCACATAGACCCTTTTTTACCTAAGAAATTTCCATCTCCAGCTATCAGTATAACTCCGCCTATGGATGTGGTAAAAAGAAAATCTCTACCGAAATTACAGGTCCTAAACAATATGCAAGAGTCTTCCAACCAGGTTTGTGTTCTTCATCTCTTGATCAAAATACTAAAATTAAGGTATATGAATAATGTGCAATGGCTAACTAAAAATTTGTACGTATATTGTCACTTAATCAAAACACAATCCAACATATGCATGTACATAGTTTAAAAATTAATTAATTTAATCTAAGTTGTATGGGAAGAAATTAAGTAAATATATATTTGAATGATTTGTTATGTATGTATTAATAAATATGATTTTTGCAGGATGATAATTGATTTGGTGATGAATTGGGATCATTCAAAATATAAATGCCTTAAGGAATTGATATTGCAAAGTAAAGTATATGAAGTTAGAAGATATTGCCAATTCGTAAAGTATATGAAGTTAGAAGATATTGGCATTTTAGAAGACTTTTTAAATTTTGGTTAAATTGTTGGTTTGCTGAAATTTGGATTTAATTTCTCATTGAAAAAATTTGAGTGCATTTATTTTGGTTAAATTTAGATTGAATTATTGAATTTCTTTTAAATTTAAATATTGACTGGAATCTAAGTAAATTGTTATGTTAGAGAAACTTTTATAACTTAATGTTGTAGTATTTTATGTGTCACGATGAATCATATATATAAGTATTGAAAAAACTGACAACCTTCACCTTAAAAATTGGTTTTGTAGGTATTATTTATTACAAAATTTAATTTTATCACAAAATTAGAGTTTGGTTAAAGATTAGCGGGTCACCACCATTTATTTTCATGCTTTAGATATTGAGTCTTGGGTGTGAGGAGATGTATTAAGAGTTTTACATCGGATAATATATGTCATTAACATATGTATTAAGATTTATCACCGTACTAGTTAGTTTTGTAAAGATGAGTTAGACCAAAACTCTAATTCTAAAATCATATCACAAGCATATCGATTATGGCTACTCATCATTTATATACAAACACCAAATTTAATAATATTGGACGTGAGAAAGTATATTGAAAAAAACAATTCAATTCGCACATTAGTTAAATATATAGTCTATCAAGGATTTATATTGAGTGAGATATTAAAAATTGATTTGGTATGAATAACTTAGATGAAAGATAAATTATATTTATAAGTATGATAACATAAACATATATTTACACACATTCAATTTTTAGAGTTGTAAAACTTTGTGTTGATGTAGAGTTTTAATATTTTACTTGTTCTATAAATTTTATTGTCTATCTTGAGTGCATTGAATTTAAATGTATTAGAATAGTGTTCTCATTAAAATATAAATATGTATTGAAATATGGCCAAAGAAGTTTGAAATTTAACAATATTCCGAGACATAATGCATATATAATTAAGGAGGAAACAATATGGCTCAATAATCTCAACATGTATACAATGCATTCATGAGCTTAAAATGAAAGGTGATTTACTTTCAAAACTCTGATATTGTAATACAATCTTAAACTAAAATTGGCTCGTCAATTGATCAAACAAAATCTCTTGAATAAAGAAAAATATATAACTAAATATTGCAGTATTATAACACTTAAATTTGTTTAGTGTGTCTGATAAAAGACAAAAATACGATATTTGGTGGTTATTGTGACCCGTGTCAATAATTACATGGATTCGGATGGTCGAAAATAAAGGTATTTCATGCTATGGGAAAGTTCGATAACCGTGCCTAATGCTCCGCAAGTGCACGGAAATATCGAAGTAATATAAAAGATTGTCAAACCCACAGAGGCCAATGTCAACCTACTGTAATCTATCGTTGCTTTGTAAAGCTAAGGCTATGATTAAAAAGGTACCAACAGAAATATAAACTCTAATTACTAAAGGTTTGAAGATAATACTAAAACGAGCTCGAAATATAATTTCCGCACACCTAAGGGACTTGTAGAATACGAGTACTGAATATGACTATATGCCTATTCTGTAGAATATACCGACTTAAAGGATCCGCCTCACGCTCTAGCGGTCTTAACAAAAGGCATATCTCTTAATCCCATGATTTTGCTCTCGCTCGCCCGGTAACTAAGAAACACTATTTGAAAGCCAACAATATCCTAATCAACATCTAAAGCGCTCTCGCTGTATTTAGATATGATGCCTAATTTCTACTATCCGGTTTGCTCCTCACGCTCTCGTGAATCTCGACTCAAACCTTTATATGTTTCTCACTCTCATGACAAAGCAATGTTAAATAACTTCTCACTCTCATGACAAAGCTACTTAAACTACGCATAGAAATTATAACCAAAATGACATACAATAATAATTTTGTACTTATTATTTTCTACGGAGTCCCGTCGGTAACGACGGTTCTTATACGGGGGAATCAGACAGAATTAGCCTAACATATTAACTCCTAAAACTAACATATTAACAATGCTGGAAATTAAATCACACGTACTGATTGATTTTAACAGGAACACAAATTTAAGTTTTTATCTTGAAATCAAGTTATGTTGCAAGCAAGTAAACTAAACAATGCAGTAAAGACAGAAAAGTAATTAACCTGAAATAAACTGGAATGAAAACAACTTCCATTGAATGACAAATTGATCCAAGCGTACAATTGGCAATAATGTAAAAGATTACAACAGTGCAACAACTACTCAGTGTGAGCAATTGCTGCTTTGGAAAGTAAATCTGTAGTTAGGCTAAAGAATTCGGCAGCGCTCCCGCGCAACTCGGATCCCCCCATAAACACACACCAGAGGGGTCTATTTATAGAATATTTCTAGCTCCAAAAGACATGGTTCGAATTTGAATTTGAACTGAACAAAACTGCCAAACTGCTGCAGGAAAACTGGTCCCGCCACAAACGGCGATCGTCGTATGGCTAATGGCGACCGCCATTTGTTTAAAATGTGGATTCCCTCCTTTTTTTAGCATGGCGAGCACCTTCCTCAGGCCATGGCGAGCGTTATTGCTCTAAGGAGGCCAGAACTTGCATTTTTGCTGTTTTTCTTCACTCTTCAGCTACGTTTTCGCTCTTTTTTCCATACTTGCCGATTAAACACCTGTCAACATAAAAACAAAGGAAAACATAATAAATCAAAGCAAATAGTATGAAAGACTCGATAAAACGGTACTAAAAGTGCGCGTAATGAGTCAAAAAATACGATACGAATTCGAGTTATCAAACTCCCCCACACTAAGACTTTTGCTTGTCCTTAAGCAGAATCCCAATGATATAAAATTGTAAGTACAACGCTCAACTCATAGGTGTTGAATGCAGAATAGGGCAAGCAAGCAAAAATATTTATTTTCGGAAGAATTCCCTCCGGGATTTATGTCGTGTCCACAGAGATCGGTTCGAGGGAAAGAATGCCGTTCGACAATCTCTCGCGTTTATGAGTTTGGATTAAAATGGTTTACAAGTAAAAACAAACAGAAAAGTAAAGATAAACATAAAAAGAGTACATTCTTTGAAGAGAAGAAACCTATCAAGCATGAATATACACTACTCAAAACAAACGTAAACCTATCGATCGGTCGTATTCAACATACAATACTCATCAAAATCAACACGTATCGCTCACAACAAAGGTTATGTCTAACGCACAGTTGAGAGAGCAACCGTATTACTCTCGTCGACGCTCTCGCGCACGACGCCTCGAAACACGGAAGACATTAAGTTCCGACACCATAAAGATTATTATCTAAATCTATCTCTAGAGTCTAGACAATAGATATCCATCCTTAATCAAGATTCATGATGTTTATCTCTAACACAACACAAATCCAAACATAAATGCAAAAAGATCAAGGAAGACATCGATAATGATTTGTAAAGCATATATATTATACAACCATGATCAATACATGTACATAGGTTTAGAGTAGCAATACAAACATAACCCACAAAATAGAGAAATACATAGAGAAGAAATGGAGAAAAACCAAACATCTCAAAAGTTGTCGGCTCCGATTCATGAAGGATTCAACCCCGGATCATCCTAATTCATGCTCCAATGTGTTTTCTAGCCTAATTCTGGTCAAAAAATGCTATTGGATGGATTTGGAACTAAAAATATCAAACCCATAACTAAAAAATGATGAAAAATGGCTTAAATGGGCAATTATGCATTTCCAGGTTCGCCTAGCGAGTCCCCGTTCGCTAGGCGAACGTAAACCGCCTTTCTGTTGAGTTTTTTCACGATTCTGGAACTTTTCGTTCGCCCCGGTTCGCCTAGCGAACAAGCTAGCGAGTGTTCGCTACGGGGGCTCGCCTAGCGAGCATGACAGAAAACCAGAACTTGTTTTCTTCATAACTCTTGAACCGTAACTCCGATTGACGCACGGTTTGAAGTGTTGGAAAGCTTATTCAATGATATTTATGAATATAGAAACATCCCATTGCTGGAACACCTACAAAAATAAATGAAAATAGATTAAACTCAATGATATTTACACGGTAACGCACTCTACACACGAAAACGTAAAGTAAACGTAATTACGAACAAAGCGGGGTTTATTCAACCAATTTTAACACAAAGTAATGATAAGTGCAACAAAACTTATATACAAAAATAGGTACAATTTGCACTTATCAAACTCTCCCCAACTTACATAGTTGTTTGTCCACAAACAAGAATCAAACAAACTTGAAAATGCGCAAGAAATAACCAAAGACAGACGAATCAACAGGTTTTGAAAAACGGAACGAATGAATGGTTCAAATGCAAACGGTACACACAAAAAGTAAATACTTACCACTAAACTGCAACGATAACATAGTCACGAAACAAAAGCAAAGTACAAAAGTCATGCCAAAAATTCTAAAACAACACAAGTTCAAATGTGAATCACACCTAGCAAAAACAATAATCGGTAGATGAAAAACACAAAATGAGGTTCTTTACACTCACACAACACTCATGCAAACAAAAGACTAAATTATGCATACATCCACAAATTCACATTGAAAATACAAAGGAAAGAATCACAAGGGCTTTCAAGGTTGTAGCGTGGTCGGGTAAACAAACAAGGGGCAATTTCTAAAGGTAATTGAAACAAAAACTTGCCTAAACCTAAGGGAGTGATCAACTCACAAAGATTCAAACACCAAAATTTCAATCAAACTTCTTCTTTCATCCCAAGTGTTACACACAACACAATACTTATTTAGCACAATTATTGAACTCTTTTTGTTTCCTTTTTCAAGGATTTTTCTTTTTTCTTCCTTTTTCACTTTTTTCTTTTCTTTTCTTTGTCATATTTTTCTCTTTTTTCTTTTATTTTTCAATCCTCATAGAATCCAACCAATGAGTATACAATCATCCTCTCCCCAACTTGAATTCAACCGCACCATCATGTGAATACTCCCTACTTTCTAAGGCAAGGAAAAAATCCATATAACAACACAAAATTGAGGTCCAAGAAAAAACAAAATCCATTCAAAAATAAATGAACTAAATACTCATAGACAAGCATTAAGTTCAAATAAAAACATGGATCAAAAAGCTCAAAGGGGTTACGAATTCTCACACACTCACAAGGTGAATTGACTATTTGGCTAAGGTAGTTGTGCTCAAAATGAAACAATTGCCTTGATCACTTTCATGCATTCATATAATCAACACAAATAAAAGATTCAACATAATAAAATCCAGTTATAACAAGAATGTTGGTTCTCCGCGCATATATGAACAATAGAAGGCTACCTCACAAAAAGGTGGGAACTAAAGTGATTCACAATAAGAACAAGTATACAAAAGAATGGATGGCATGGAAGTTTGTAAAATGCCTAAGTATCATGAATATGCTAAAGTATAGAAAGCGATAAATACATACCTCAGACGTGTACAAAACTTAACAAGATCATTACCATACATCTGCAAGTTGAAACGAACCAACTTGGAAAATCACAAAAGCATCCTCAAATAAGTCAATCAAAATCTGTGAGCAAACAACAACCAAAATCTTAGCAGCCTTCGCCTAGCGAAGGAATCATTCGCGACGCGAGCCTTCGCTACATCCTTCGCCCCAGCGAAGTTTGGGTGTTTTCAAAAGTGAAAGTTTCTGCCACCCCCTCGCTGGCACCTTCGCCTCGCGAATACATCAGCGAGCATTCGCTGGCTCCCTCGCCCAGCGAATTTACCTAGTTTTCCTACTGAAGGTTTTTGCATACTTTCTGCCACTCCCTCGCTGGCACCCTCGCCAACGTTCGCCAGGCGAACCTTCGCTGGTGACTTCGCCAGAACTCGCTTAGCGAGAACAAGAATTATTAATATAAACAAACGAAAAGAAAGGGAGAAATTTCATTAAACAAGTTGTAAAGTGAAGATTTGAGAAGTTTACGAAAAATCCGAGTACAACTTGTTTAATGAAAGTTCATCACACAACCAAAGAAAATAATACAACATGCTTGTTTTACGTCGTAAGCTCGACGCCTTTACATTGCTTAGCTAGCAAACTCACTTCCTTCATGCCATAGTGATGCCTCACCGCGCAAACCTAAAGTAAGTGTCCTAACCAAACATATGAACAAACGGTTACGGGAACAAAATGTATACAACACTTGAACAAACATAATGGAAATAGACAATATATACGATATATACAAAACTCAAAAACAAAGAAACTATCGCAATGCGATTCAATATCAAAACCAATCCCCGGCAACGGCGCCATTTTGTTGAATGCAGAATAGGGCAAGCAAGCAAAAATATTTATTTTCGGAAGAATTCCCTCCGGGATTTATGTCGTGTCCACAGAGATCGGTTCGAGGGAAAGAATGCCGTTCGACAATCTCTCGCGTTTATGAGTTTGGATTAAAATGGTTTACAAGTAAAAACAAACAGAAAAGTAAAGATAAACATAAAAAGAGTACATTCTTTGAAGAGAAGAAACCTATCAAGCATGAATATACACTACTCAAAACAAACGTAAACCTATCGATCGGTCGTATTCAACATACAATACTCATCAAAATCAACACGTATCGCTCACAACAAAGGTTATGTCTAACGCACAGTTGAGAGAGCAACCGTATTACTCTCGTCGACGCTCTCGCGCACGACGCCTCGAAACACGGAAGACATTAAGTTCCGACACCATAAAGATTATTATCTAAATCTATCTCTAGAGTCTAGACAATAGATATCCATCCTTAATCAAGATTCATGATGTTTATCTCTAACACAACACAAATCCAAACATAAATGCAAAAAGATCAAGGAAGACATCGATAATGATTTGTAAAGCATATATATTATACAACCATGATCAATACATGTACATAGGTTTAGAGTAGCAATACAAACATAACCCACAAAATAGAGAAATACATAGAGAAGAAATGGAGAAAAACCAAACATCTCAAAAGTTGTCGGCTCCGATTCATGAAGGATTCAACCCCGGATCATCCTAATTCATGCTCCAATGTGTTTTCTAGCCTAATTCTGGTCAAAAAATGCTATTGGATGGATTTGGAACTAAAAATATCAAACCCATAACTAAAAAATGATGAAAAATGGCTTAAATGGGCAATTCTGCATTTCCAGGTTCGCCTAGCGAGTCCCCGTTCGCTAGGCGAACGTAAACCGCCTTTCTGTTGAGCTTTTTCACGATTCTGGAACTTTTCGTTCGCCCCGGTTCGCCTAGCGAACAAGCTAGCGAGTGTTCGCTACGGGGGCTCGCCTAGCGAGCATGACAGAAAACCAGAACTTGTTTTCTTCATAACTCTTGAACCGTAACTCCGATTGACGCACGGTTTGAAGCGTTGGAAAGCTTATTCAATGCTATTTATGAATATGGAAACATCCCATTGCTGGAACACCTACAAAAATAAATGAAAATATATTAAACTCAATGATATTTACACGGTAACGCACTCTACACACGAAAACGTAAAGTAAACGTAATTACGAACAAAGCGGGGTTTATTCAACCAATTTTAACACAAAGTAATGATAAGTGCAACAAAACTTATATACAAAAATAGGTACAATTTGCACTTATCAATAGGCACGACAAAAACAATCAAAGCACAAGGTTGCTAGGCTAATGATACACAGATAGGTACTAAATAGTGAAAACAAGGATACCGTAACGACACATCTCCGCAAAAACGGACAAAGACTTCCCTCCTATGCAATACCAGATCAAATCATGACATTATAACTCGACCTACAGACTTCGTTCTTTTTCACCTCTCTTTCATTCTAGTGCAATCACATTAATCCCGTTATCCTTTGTACTTACATGGTAAGTGAACCTGTTAATGTTATACGATCTCTTGTTCAATTTTTTTTCTTTTTCGCACATTTTATTTTCTTTTGCTTACGAATTTCATGAGTCCGAACCTTTAGGCTAAATGGTCGGGTGAGGACCACCTAACTTAGTGGAAACATGTCTTTCATTCATTTTTTCTATAAAAATCACATTATTCAAATTTTTGAGATCAACACGTATTTGCATCGGTTCGTTACTTAGTTTGTACACAAGGATGGTGTTGACTGCTTGTATAAACTAATCAAGAGGCTACTTTTAAGAAACTAGACATAAGGTCTTGGCATAATATCTATTTAAATCAATATCACATACTTAGGGAATCTAGGGTGTAGGACGGGAACCGATATTTACAAAACTTTCCCAAGTCTATCTAACACAGCCTAAACAACCTATATACTTTCAGAGTGTTGTGCCATGAATTGAAACAAAGATTAGTTGGAGGTTAAAATTTAAAATTTCGGGGAAATGGAATAACAAGTGAAAACCACGCATAAAGACTCGACAGCACATGCAAAGACTCGATAAAACATTAAAAACAGATAAAATTCCTAAAAGCATGAAATAAACTAGAAAATGATAAATCAAACTAAAAAGAGATAAATGTAAAGCGATAAAGTTCCTCCCCCACTCTTAAATCAAATATTGTTTTCAATGTTTTGATAAAAGGTGGAAAAAAGAAAGATAGAACCTGTATGAATGCTACTGGGTGCCAAATCCTCTCTGATCTTGTTCTTGTTGTCCATGTCTTTGCTGACCATTTCTGCTTCGGCGGCGGGCATTTTGAGATACCTTCGTTTGTTGAATTTTCTTTTTTCTGAAACAACTCATAATGTTGCCCGTTTCCGGAGGAAGTACCTGCAAAAAGTGTTAGAAAAATACAGTGCGGTATCGGTGTCACCACCAGCAGCGACATTCGCAGGAATTTCCGTGGGCACCTAGAAGAAGCTGAGACGAGACAAGGAATACATTTCTTTATTTCCTGCAAACACAAACATTAAAATTAAAACATTAAATTAAAAATCTCGTGGGTTGCCTTCCACGCAGCGCTTTGTTTAACGTCGATAGCTCGACAGCTAATAATCTTCGATTTCCATGGCCACTTATCAAGCCATCTCACATATCCATCGCCTTTTCTTTTCTTCATTCAATGGGGTGGTTCATTCTTTTGAACTTGTGGTGGTGGTTCTGGATCTATCCTAACTATCAGTTTTTCAAGTTTGGGTTTAGTTCTTTCATCCACTACCTCAAAGTCTAACCTTACCCTCTTAATAGTAATGATATCCTAAGTTTCATGGTCCTCAAATTTTCTCTTTTTATGCAGGACCTCAGACAAAGGTTCATCGGTGTGGGTATTTTCCAATTCCTCCACATATGTTTTGGGTTTGGAGTCTACCTTAACTTCTGCAAACCTTTGCGGGAAAGGAATTGGTGGGGTATAGGGAGGTGGAACAACAATGAGTGCTTCCTTCTCTACGTCTTCGACAACCTCCCTTTCGGGTGGCGTTGGAGGATTTTTTTTAATCTCTACGCTTTCCTCACCATAACTCACCTCAAATTCATTATCACTCTCCCTAGGATTTTCTATTTGTTCTTCACTACTGGTTGTTACAACATCCACATGTCTCTCAAGGGAGTGTCCTATAGGTGTTCCTCCATCAACATTTCGAGGTCAGTATTATGGGATTCTTGTGGTTCCTCAAAATATTGGGAGTGGTAAATGTAAAGAAAATCTGGGTGATACATTTTTTTCAAACAAGAGGGCCTTAGCTGTACAGTGCAACAACCCAATCACAATATTGACCGTTGGTCCCCGGCAACGGTGCCAAAAACTTGATGCTCCGCAAGTGCACGGAAATATCGAAGTAATATAAAAGATTGTCGAACCCACAGAGACCAATGTCAACCAACTGTAATCTAGCATTGCTTTGTACCGCTAAAGCTATGATTAAAAAGGTACGAACGGAAATACAAACGCTAATTACTAAAGGTTTGAAGACAATACTAAAACGAGCCCGACATATGATTTTCGCGCACCTAAGGGACTTGTAGAATACGGGTACTGACTATGACTATATGCCTATTCTGTAAAATATACCGACTTAAAGGATCCGCCTCACGCTCTCGCAGTCTTAACAAAAGTCATATCTCTTAATCCCAAGATTTTGCTCTCGCTCGCCCGGTAACAAAGAAACACTATTTGAAAGCCAACAATATCCTAATCAACATCTAAAGCGCTCTCGCTGTATTAAGATATGATGCTTAATTTCTACTATCCGGTTTGCTCCTCACACTCTCGCGAATCTCGGGTCAAACCTTTATATGCTTCTCACTCTCATAACAAAGAAATGTTAAATAACTTCTTACTCTCATGACAAAGCTCATTAAATTACGCATAGAAATTATAACCAAAATGACATACAATAATAATTTCCTACCTATTATTTTCTACGGAGTCTTGTTGGTAACGACGGTTCTCATACGCCGGAATCAGACAGAATTAGCCTAACATATTAACTCCTAAAACTAACATATTAACAATGCTAAAAATTAAATCATACATACTGATTGATTTTAACAGGAACACAGATTTAAGTTTTTATCTTGAAATCAAGTTATGTTGCAAGCAAGTAAACTAAACAATGCAGTAAAGACGGAAAAGTAAATAACCTGAAATAAAATGGAATGAAAACAACTTCTATTGAATGACAAATCGATCCAAGCATACAATCGGCAATAATGTAAAAGATTACAACAGTGAAACAACTACTCAGTGTGAGCAATTGCTGCTTTGGAAAGTAACTCTGTAGTTAGGCTAAAGAATTCGGCAACGCTCCCGCGCAACTCGGATCCCCCCTAAACACACACCAGAGGGGTCTATTTATAGAAGAATTCTGGCTCCAAAAGACCTGGTTCAAATTTGAATTTAACTGAACAAAACTGCCAAACTACTGCAGGAAAACTGCTCCCGCCACAAACGGCGACCTCCGTATGCCTAATGGCGACCGTCATTTGTTTAAAACGTAGATTCCCTCCGTTTTGAGCATGGCGAGCGCCTTCCTCAGGCCATAGCGAGCGCCATTGCTCTGAGGAGGCCAGAACTTGAATTTTTGCTGTTTTTCTTCACTCTTCAGCTCTGTTTTCGTTCTTTTTTCCATACTTGTGGATTAAACACCTGTCGACATAAAAACAAAGGAAAACATAATAAATTAAAGCAAATAGTATGAAAGAATCGATAAAATGGTACTAAAAGTGCGCATAATGAGTAGGAAAATACGATACGAATTCGAGTTATCAGTGCCCAATGTTTGTGGATTCGAATGGCTAGGGAACAATCCTTGTTGTGCGGATAATCGTGACCCATGTCTATAGTTCGTGCATTCGGATTAGCCAGGGAGATATTGTCTGAGGAAGCAGAGATCCGTGACACGTGGCCATAGTCTTAGACGTAGGATCGACCGGGAAAGATACTTTATTGTGCATTAGAGAATTAAGATTCATTGAGTTATGCGAAATCATGGTGTGTTTTTTCCATATGAAGCGTAAATTCTCTTAGATGCTTCAGTCTCTGTTCTATTGTATGAGTATGCATATGTATGACGAAGGGGAATAGCTTTAGTTAAGAATATATAATAGATCCCTTTAGAGCCGAATGGACCGATAACATAGGAGAATTCACTGAGATTATTATCTCCCCCCACTATTATTGTTTTAGGTAGTTTTGTGTAGGGTAAAGGCGAGGATAAGCTTGCTTGATGATGTTGTGGCGATCGTACTTTTTGGATTGTGATCTTTCGTTGTGGATCATATGGACTCTATTATAGAACTCAGTTTTTGTTTAGGAACCTTTGTATATCATGTGTTATTCGTGTATTTTTTTTTTGGACATGCATATATAACGTTGTCGATAGGATCTTATGTGTATCAATACCAATTACATTATGTATAATGTATTTTTTAAATGTATATTTTATGTGGGTGTTACACACGTCGCCTTAACTCTTTCGTTTAACTTCAAACAATTTTAATCTTCTTTTCATAATTTTGCATTTGAAATTAATAAGGTTCTAACAATATTTGTATTAGTGAGTCCATATAGAGTTTTGCTTTGACTCTAATAGGTCTCCGTCTAGTAAAATGTTAAATTTGTCTCCTTGAATTAGTAGGTCTCGAGGTCGAATACCAAATTTTCATGAAACACATGTCTATTTTTTAAAAACACTTAACTTATTTTTTTAGAGGTCCATGGAGAATTTCTTCCCTTCTCACTTTTTAACACTAAAATATTATGAAAAATAACTTATATTTATAGTTTCAATTAGATGTCATTAAAGTATCATATCTCAATGATAAGTGTAGCATCCCAATTTTGTTTGGGCAATTAGAAATTTTAAGAAATATGTGGAGATTGTAATTTCATTTTATTACATTTTTATTATTTTAAATTATCCAAAAAAATCTAAAAAATATTTGTTTTAATCTTTTAATTTGATATTCAATATTTAGTTTAATAAAAAAATCATTAAAAAATATTTCAATCATTAATCTTTAAAATTCACAACAACAAAAAAAGAGTGGATAAAAATTATTAAAGAAATATTAATATTTTTTTTACCACATTTAACTTTTTCATTATTCTCTTTTTAAATTTTAATAAGAAAATTTAAAAAATATTGTATTTTTGTCTCCAAAAATAGATTTTTTTTTTTAATAAGCTAATTATATAAACAGAGGAACAAAGGGGTTCCCCAAAAATAGATAACATTCATTTTTAGTATAAATTGCACTGACCACCAATATTGGACAGGCTCCTTGTCTCGCCAGGCCTGCTCAACAATTGGAATTCCGTAACTCAGAAAGTTGGCACCAGAGACATATCTGACCATATGCCGGTTATGATATGTGCAAGAAACATCAACTGGGGTCCGAAACCGTTTAAGGCGTTTAACTGTTAGTTAGAGCATAAATAAGTTTAGGCGTTTGTGAAAGATGTCTGGGAATCATACACTGTTAAAGGAAAAGCGTCGTTTGTCTTATCCAAGAAGTTACAACACCTGTGCACAAGACTTAGATGGTGGAATACCAAAGTGTTTGGCTGGATTGACACAAACATATCTGATAATTTTGAGGCTATTAACGTTGTAGAGGACTTGATTGCTAGCAGCAATGGAGGTACAAATGACCCTTCATTATTGTCTAGGAAAGTTGCGGAGGACGATCTTTGGAAAAATCTTAGAATTAAGGAGAGCATCCTTAAATAGAAGGCTCGTTTGAAGTGGATTAACGAAGGAGATGGAAACACTAAACTTTTCCATGCTGCTATTTCTCAACGTAACAAAATTAATGCATTTTGTTCTGTTGAAGTGGATGGGAAACTTATTGAAGAGGTGGATGGAATTAAAAGTGATGTAGAAATTATTCTGAGAAGAGATTTCAGAGTGTGCCATTGGATAGACCACGCATAGGCTGTGAGGGATTCAGAGTTCTAACTGAAGTAGAGAGAAGTCCTCTAGAATTACCGTTTGGTCCAGAGGATGTTAAAAATGTTGTTTTTGCAAATGTTGGGGATACGAGTCATGGCCCAGATGGAGTTAACCATCGGTTTATTAACCTATAATTCTTTGAAGTGGGTCAAATGCCAAAGGAAGATCCTAAAAAGGAAGTTTCTGAAGGGGTTAGACGGGTACAGACCAATCAGCTTAATTGGTTGCGTTTATAAGGTAGTTTCAAAACTAATGGTGGGAAGAATTAAGAAGGTAATGGACAACATTGTGACAAATTCACAAACAACCTTTATTGAAGGGAGAAATCTGCTTGATGGTGTGTTGGTTTTGAACGAAATAATCGATTATGCTAAGAGAAGTAAGAGCAAGGCTATGTTGCTCAAAGTGGATTTTACCAAGGCATATGATTGCGTGGAATGGACGTATATGCAAGAGGTTATGAATACTGTGGGTTTTGGGAAGAGATGGGTGGGTTGGTTGGAAGGGTCTGTTATGCACAGCTTCATGTCCGTTCTTGTTAACGGTAGCCCTACTAGAGATTTCGAAGTGAAGAGAGGTCTTCGTCAAGGCGACCCAATTTCTCCGTTTCTGTTTGCAATTGCGGCGGAGGGGCTGGAAGTGTTAATGAAGAGGGCAGTTGAAGTTGCTGACTTTCGTGGTATTAGATTCAGTCATTGTGTATCCTATGAGTTGTTACAATATGCGGACGACACGGTTATAGTAGGAGAAGGTTCTTAGAATAATATCTGGACTCTTAAAGCTTTACTTAAGGGATTCCAACTAGTGTCAGGTCTAGAGATCAATTATAAAAAAAGCTCTTTATATGCAATAGGTGTGGAGGAAGATTTTTTTAAAGCAGAAGAAAGCTTTCTTGCGAGTAAAATTGATGAGTTTCCGTTCAAGTTCCTCGGGGTTTTCGTTGGAGGACATCATATGCTCATATCGTTTTGGAAACCTATGATTGAGAAAGTTCGTACAAGGCTAGCATCTTGGAAAGGAAGATTCTTGTCTATGGGAGGATGGGTAACCCTTATCAATGTTGTTCTCGCTAACATACATATACATTATATGTTCATGTATGTGATTCCGGCCAAAGTAGCTCGAATGTTAGCAGGTTTTCAAAGAAGGTTCCTCTAGCATGGTTCTGCTCATAAAAATGGAATTTCTTGGTTAAGGTGGAGGGACGTTTGCAAAAATAAAGAAGATGGTGGGCTCAGGATTAAAGACATTCGCCTTTTCAACATTGCATTGATATCTAAATGGCTTTGGAAGGCGATGACACTTAAAAACAGGTTGTGGAGTGGTATTTTAGAGTCGAGATATGAAGGATTTGCTGCTGTGTTGCAAAGAGGAGAGTTACCTAACTACACTATAGCGTCATCTTTATGGTGGAAGGACCTCTTCAAGATTTTGTTCTGTTATGGAAACAATGGTTTCTTTGATTTGGTGATGTTCGAGATTGGCAATGTTGAATTAGCTTTATTTTGGAGTTCTAAGTGGTGTGGGGTTGACACTCTGGCCTCCCGTTTCCCTGCATTATGGGTTGTATCTAACAACAAATGCGGGCTTGTCAAGGACTTTGGAGTTCGAGAGGGTAGTTCGTGGCAGTGGGAGCCGGTTTTGGATGTTAACGGTTTATATAGTAATTGCAGGCGGGAATTGGATAACTTACTGATATTCCTCGCAGATTTTTCTTTGGAAGTTCAAGTTGGGGATGAGATGATTTGGCAGCATGGGAACACTGTGACATATACAGTCCGGGCTGGTTATGCAATGTTGCATCAAAGAAACCAGGAGCAAAATTTAAATGTAGAAACCAAGGCTGCCCTTCAATTGGTGTTGTTATCGTCTGCGCTTTCAAAAGTTCAGATGTTTGTTTTGAGGCTTTTGCGTGATCGACTGCCAACAAGAGTTAACTTGTGGAATCGTGGAATTCTTGCGAGTAGTTTGGATATTGCCTGTCCTGTTTGTATTAGGGAGGATGAAAATGCATTTCATCTTATCTTTGGCTGTAGTAAAAGCTTGGCGGTTTAGAGTGCGGTTGGATGTTGGCTGGGCGTGGAGGTAGGTGTTCACGTCAACATGTTTACCTAATTCGATTGATCTCCCACAATTCAACTACATGATACTACTCCACCTATCATCTCCCTACACATTCTCAACAAATCTCTTAAGTGTTTATGTTTATTCTCTAAAAATCCATAATATAAAATGTTATACGATAGGCTTGAATAAGTTTTATTTAGATAAACTTATATAACATTACGCACAAATTTTTATGTCTTTAAGGTTGTAAAGGGGCTAATGCTTGGGTAGGATATATTAGATGGTATGTTATTTCACGAAATGAGTTGGAATACCTCATAACTATGCCTAAACTAAGGAACTAGTCTAGGGATACTTAATTTACTGAGTTATTTAAACTATTGTGGAATATTAAGCTTTTAGATTTTTCATTATATTTTTTTCTAGTCGACTATCAATTCCTTAATAATATATATTTACATTCAAAATAAATGTATACATATTAATATACGTAAAATTTATCTTTGAGTTTTAAGATTAAGAATAGAAGAACTACATAGTCTAAATAAATAAAAGGAAACAATTATTAAAGTATACTAAAAATAAGTATTTTCAATTATTTGGCATAAAGTTCTAATATTTATAAATATTCTAATGTTGTATTTTTACCTTTATTGGTCCAAACCCACTTAATATAAACATGACTTGGTACATTGTATAAAAATGTCTTTAACATTAAAATCAATTAAATTAATATCAATTTCCATTTTTTTCTTATTTGACTCTTTAATTTTATAAATAGAAGTCAAAGACAGAATATGTGTATTTCTTACTAAGTAGAAAAGAGTAATAAATTTGTGTTTATCCATTTTCTTCATTTCACATTCAAACACACCTCCCCTCCCCCAATCTTTTATATATATGTTCTTTATCAATGGTTGAAATGATACAATTTTCTTTTTTTTTTCTTCTGCTTGTTTTGTTGATATTTTTACTTGCCAAGTGATCCTTAAACTGGTAAGTGTTTCATCTTGTAATTTCTCTTTTTTATATTTAAGTTTAAAGTTTTATTTGTTTCAATGAATATACGATTTTAGTGTGTGTTAAATGTTTTTTTTTTTGTTTTTGTATTTTTATGTGTTTTTACTAATATTTTTTTATACTCTTTGTTGTTTGTGAAATTTTGATTTTTGTCTATAATATCCTATCTTTGCTATTTAAACAAAATAATTCTTTCATTGATAGACATGAACATTGAGGGTTTTAATAATTTTATGAAATTAAAGAGTTTTTCTTTTTACCAATTGACGAGCAATATATTTATACAGTTTAATTTTTAATTTTTCTATTTTACATAACATTTTCATATAATCAATCGCTTATGTTGAATTTTTATAGTTTGACTCTAGATCTAATTTATTTGATTTCATTTAAGTTCTAAATAATTTTTTTTATATATAAAAACTTGTTTAAACTGAATGTTGAAATTTATATAAATTTATAATATAATAGAATGTCGTCAGATGTAACAAAAACATGGATTAAGGTTTTCTGTAGTATAATTTCATGATAATCATCACTATTTTTTATTTTATATTTCTTTTTTTTATTTATTTTATCTTTAAAGGAAAATTTAAATAATATGTATCAAGTTATAAACATTTAAAGTATATCAAAGATTCATTTATTTAGACGTATGTCAGACTTCTTCATGGTATGTATTAGATAGTATAAACTCTTATTATATTCTCATATTTTAATTATTATGATCATATTAGATAAATTAACAGTTCAAGAACTATTCACGTAATTTATACCATCTTAAATAAATTATATTTAGTAAAACCATCTAGTTAATACTTATGACTGAATATTTTTTTGAAAAACTTACGAAAAATGTTAATAATTGCGATAGAGATGAGTTTGTTGGGTAATTTGGTTGTCTAGAAACTATATAATGTTTAGAGATGAGTTTTGGGAATTGGATTCTATTACAAATCGTATCACACTATTTTCTTGGTGGTGGTTAGGAAAGAAACACAAAAATGCATCTAAATGTAACTACTACGAATGGGTTAATGCCCCTTGTGAATTTTAGTAGGTCCTGATTTTAAAAGTGACATATTTTGTATACGGTTTTGGATACGCCTAGTATCCTAATATATAAATCACATTTTGCTTATAAAAAAAATTACGATAGAGGTATACAATATAACTAATCTTCCATTATTATTTATTCTTCATAGATAGTTCACTACTTTTTATCTAATAATTTTTTTGACTTTTAATTTAGATATTGAATCAAAAGATGGTTTATCACAAAAACGCATGGAAGCAAGAACCGCGTAGAAATTTTGATATACATAAAATTTCTCATGAATTTGAAATGAATGATAAGTTATATTCAAAATATTCAAATATAATGAGGTCATTCTCACGTGAAACTCATGTTCGGGATCCATTAGTAGTCATTGGAAAATTTGATCCAATGGTGCTTAAACCATTTGATCACACAAAATTTCTTAATAAGAAAAATGTAGAGGTAAAGGTAGTGTAATTTGCATAGATCCTTTTTTAGCTAAAAAATTTCCATCTCCAGCCATCAGTATAGCTCCACCGTACGATGCAAAAACAAAAAGATTATTTACTGAAATTTTAGATTCTAAACAACATGTAAGAGTCTCTTAACTAGGTGCAAGTTCATCATCTCTTTATTAAAATTCTAAATTTCCAATTTATGGATATTATACAACATCTAACTAAACATTTGCAAGTTTATTGTCGTTTATTCAAAACACAGAGAAACATATATTGTTCAACAACACCAAAAGTTCTAAATCACATGCTTCTAAAGTTGCTAGGCACATGCAGGTAACATAGTTTAGAAATTATTTATGCGAGAAAAGATGAGAATTGTATGGGAAGAAATTAATTAAATACATATTTAAATAATATGTTATGTATGTATTGATATAAAGGATGTTCTGCAGGGTGATAATTGATTTGGTGAGGATTTGTTCATTCAAAATTCAAATGCTATGAGATGTTGATATCGTAGATATAATCGCAGTCGGCAAAGTCTATAAAGTTATAGGATATTAACATTTTTTATGGCTTTAAATCTTATGTTAAATTGTTGGTTTGATAAATTTTTAGTTGTATTTCTCATTAAAAACACTTGATTATTTTTGTTTTCTTTTATTTTAATTGATGAATTTATTTGCTATTATATTCAAATATTGATGGAACCTAAGTGAATTATTATGTTTGACATTATTTTATCACTTAATATTGTAGTCTCTTATAGTTCATCATTAAAAGATGAATATTATCGATAAGTGTTATAACATATATATACGTTGGAGATTATATATCTGTACAAGTTATATCTTAAGTTATGAAACTCTGTATTGAAATAAAATTTTTATAATTTATTGATTTTGTAATTTTTTTATTTGTATTGAATGCATTAAATTTATATTATTAGAATATAATTATGAATAAGAAAACAAATACATATTCAAACAAAGAGGAAGAGTAGCATTGTCATCGAAGGAAACATCGCCAAAGAAATTTGAAATTCGGCAAAATTCTTAGACATTTTTCTCGACATAAATAAAATGCATCCTAGATTTAAAACAAAAGTTGATTTACTTTCAAATTTCTGATATAGAAATACAATCTTCGACTAAAATTTATGTGTTCAATAACTAATAAACTTTTGATAGTCACTAAATTTTATAAGAATATGATAATCACATCACATTATGCCCAAATTGAGTGTTTAATTACACATAGCAATATGATAAGTAATTTTTTTATATGTATTCTATAATGTCTTTATAGTATAAACTCTTATTTTAAATTTCAACTTGATAAAAAATATGTAGGATATGAGAAAATAAATAAATTATTTTTTTATATATAAAAAAAAGGTACATATGATTTGAATTTTTTAAAATTACATATGATTTGAATTTTTTAAAATTATAGATATTTGGTGTTTCTCATTTAGATATAGTTTATTTATTATTATTTGTTTATGCGACATTTTTCTTAAGTAAAATGGCTAAGCCCAAGAGATAAATTAACAGATGATTGGTGAATTAGGAAGTGTACTAATTTATCAACATAGTAATATCATTGATTATCGAAATATCAATTTCGAGGATTGCATTATATTCTAGAGTTTGCTTAAACCTTAGTTGACAAAAATGTATTTGGGGGTTTTGATTTTAATTGTTTGCGATGAAAGATAAAATACGAGTAAACTTAATAGAATAGAAAGGAATATGAGAAGAGAATGCCAAGGATGTGATTTGATCGTGAATCTGTTGGTATTATAAATCGATCTTGTAACAACTAAGTTTCTCTCATACAAATTAGTGGTTCTTAAGATTATTTATTCAAATTTCCTTAGTGAATATATCTCTGGTTTTCAAATTAATTCATATTGCTATTAGTGACTTGTACATGAACCTAAACAGTCAATTATAAAGAAAAAAATGTATAGGTGATATCCCCAGGCCTAGGTGATACCTAATTTAATATATTTCAATCAAACCTAACCTGTTGAAACGCTTTTCTAATAGACAATCATAAATCAATTCTCATTTTATCAAAATGCAAAGAATTAAGCACATAAAGAAATAATTCATATAAGAATGAAATACTTAGTCATTACAATCATTACTTCAATAATACAAACTTTATTCAGAACATTCACACACCCCTAGCATTAGTGGTATTACCTAATCATAATTTTAACAGTTAACATGATAGAATCATAAACATTACACAGTGATCATAAAGGATGAAGCTTCAATGGAGGAATTAGTTGTAGTGGTACTTAACATTGTTTCGACTGTGTTTTTCTTGCTCCTCGATGAACTTTTGATCTCCAATTCCAAGCAAACACTTCAAAATATCATCCTCCTTCTTTTAATATTCCATTGGGATTTTGAAACTGACACAGGTGTTCAAACATGTGAAAGATGTGTTGGGAGATGCATATGGATATAGGAATATTTCTTGCCTTAAAACCTTGCATACGCGTCTGGGGATGCCTATGAAATGTTGCACCATTCCATACGCATATGGAGATGCATCTAGGGAGCTTGACTTCCCCATACTCGCCTAGAGACACATCTGGGAAGAGACATATTTTTGCAAAAAACCACTCATACTCGTCTGGAGACGCATCTAGATGAATTATTGCCTTTTTTAGTGAGTTTTTGAGGATGCACTTGGATTCCCATACGAGGGGTACATACACATTTTGAGATTTATCTAGGGTCCATACGCATCTAGGGACACATTTCACTAATGCATATTCAATTAGGCATTCTTGGAGGTTTGGGCGCATCAAGAGACACATATAGGGGTTTATCTGAGGGTCTATACGCACCTGGGGATGCATTTCACTACTGCTAAAACAATGATAAAACATAGTAAAATGATGACTAACCACAATCCGAAACATAGCTTGTTGCTTGTCCTCGAGCAACTTTTTTATAGAAAATATTGTAGCATAGCTTATCTTTAAAATATTGCTCATAAAACGCATAACTCCTTTAATCCTCTATCACATTCTCTTACTCGTACCTTGAGCTTTGAAGTTTTACCTAATTCGATTGATCTCCCACAATTCCACTACAACATACCACTTCATCTATTATCTCCCTACACATTCTCAACAAATCTCTTAAGTGATTATGTTTATTCTCTTAAAATCCATAATATAAAATGGTATACATTAGGCTTGAATAAGTTCTATTCAGATAAATGTCGGAACGTGAAAAACAACCGGCAGAAAAACAGACTGGTTAATCGATTAACCAGATTTGCCTAGCAAATGGTTAATCGATTAACTAGTCTATTTTTCCGCTGGTTGATTTTTGCGTTGCGACAGCTGGAGACTCTGCTGGGGACCGAACCCTGAATCTCTGGTTCCCTATGTGAGTCAATCCTAGCGCTTGTCTGTTTCTGTTCATTGGTTGTTTATCTTTGTGATTTTATTTGCTTTATTTGTTGTATATTATTGCATTCATTGTATTTTTGCATTTGATTACTGTTATCATATTGTTCTACTGCTGTAGTGTTTTTGGGTGGGATGGTTCCACGAGAGATAAGCCCACAAACCATGCTTGAGTATATACATAGGATTAGAGTGGATAGTCATGTGGTTTGTGTAGCGTCTTGTTACGTTTAGTTGACACAAGACCCACATTCATACGAGGTTTTCTTGGGAGATATTCTGTCATGCGCATCTTGCGCATATGACAGGGTGTTCTCACTGAGAGCTTATGACTATGAATACCGTTCATGGGAAATCAGTTGAGGCATCCTTGATTGATGATAATGCCACACCTAAAAATGGTAAACGTATTATCATTTCTCGACCTGAGAGCCCGTGAGACTGAGGACCTGCAAGGATGCCTTGTCCAAGACTGGAACCCACATGTGAGATGGGATGGGTTTTGCAGGAAACCTTGACCTTCAACCTACCTGGTTTTCTGGTTTTCTTATCAGTATGGATTTATGAACCTGGTATTTTTATTATCTCGGTATTCTGGTATTCTGGTATTCCCGTCAGAGGAGAATTTTGAACCTATTCATTCAACAGCACAACAGCTATTCAGAGCTTATGGAAACCTTGATCCCATGTCGACATTTGCATAATATCATACTTGCATTCTAACATTCATGTTTGTTAATTTTCAGGGTTTGCATCTTATCCTTGATTCTAGTTGTCGAAGGTCTTCAGAGATGGATACTGGTCGGAAGAAGAATGTGGCGTACAAGTTTCCAACATCGATGTTGAGTTCACTTCATGAGTTGCTTTCTCTGGCTAGTTCTAATGTCTTGGAAGATTTCCGAAAGGACTATGGGAAGATATTGAGCGTTCTTCACACCATCACCAAGTATGAACATGATGTCATCCACACACTGTTGCAATTTTATGACCCTCCTCTGAGATGTTTTACCTTTCCGGATTATCAGTTGGTTCCGCACTGGAGGAATTTTCACTTATTCTGGGAGTTCCAATCAAGGATAGGGCACCTTTTTTCAGTTCTACGGAAAATCCGGAGCTTAGTGATATTGCTACTGCTCTTTATTTGAGCAAGTCTGATTTGGCATATAATATGGCAAGCAAGGGAGGATTTCAAGGATTCCATCTGAGTTTCTTGGTGGGACAAACTCAAATATTTTCCGAAGCTAATAGTTGGGATGTTTTCAATGTTATTCTGGTTTTGTGTGTCTATGGTATTGTTTTATTCCCGAACATGGCTAATTTGTGGATATGAACGCTGTCAGAATCTTTATCATGAAAAATCCAGTGCCAACTCTTCTTGGTGATCTGTATCACTCCGTGCATTTCAAGAATGAGAAAAGGAGAGGAGGGATTGTAAATTGTTGTACGCTGTTCTTATGCAAATGGTTTATAAATCATCTTCCTCGGTCTGGTGCTTTTGTTGATATAAAGGATTCCGTGAAGTGGTCTAAAAGGATAACGGGGTTGACTGCTGACAATATTGCATGGTTTGATCAGAGACTACTGTGTACGGAGACCATCTTCAGCTGCAGAGACTTCCCAAATGTACCTTTGATGGGAAAAAAGCGTGGTATTAACTATATTAGTATGGGTATGCTTTGAGAGAACCTCTGAATGATCAAGATGTTGAAGAATCTTTGTTCTTTCATGGCAGAAAGGATCAAAAGTTGCTCAAGAGAGTTGTAGGCGTTTGGGGAAACATTCACAGAAAGGGGAAGGTTTCCTTGGGAAAGAATAACTGCAAAGCCTATTCTCCCTACTTGGAGTGGATCCAGAAGAGAGTTGAAGAAGTGATTTTTCCCTTTTCTGTGGAAGCACCTTTATACCCGCTGATGATTAAGCAGCAGACTATTGTGGATACAGAGAGGTATAATAAGCTCTGGACCTAAAAGGAAGAACTTCGCAAAGAGAACGAAGAACATAAGATGGAAGTAAACTGCTTGAGTCATGCCATGGATGAATCAGCATATAGAGCCAAGATGAAGACATAACTGCTAACCAAAAGGGAGCAAGAGCTAGAAGAAGAAGTCAAGAGCATAGAAATGATTGGCAAAGATCTGAGAAACGCCAATAGACTACTCCAACAGAGGAAGTAAAATCTAGACAGAGTCCGTCTTGAGATTTCCAAATTTAACAATCAATGGAATGCCACTGTGACTGCTCACAAGATGAAAGAAGATGAACTCCGAGACCAAATTGAAAAGTTGAAGCTACAGCTCAAGGACAAAGAGAGGGAGGTTAGAGAAGAATCATCTCACAGGCTCAGAGGAGAGAAACGACTTAAGGAGACCTTGTCAGTCTTGGAAGAACCTAAGGTTCAAGCGGATGTGAAGAAGCCCAAACTTGATGATGCTTGGGAGCTACATTGTCTCTACTTGAAGGGAATCATGCACAGGCGGGATGTTCTCATTCAGGAGCTGATTCAGAGACCAAAGCATCTTAATACCAAGAAGTTGTTCAAGGAGGTTCAAGCCTGGTGTAAAGAGCATAGTGGTTGGGGAGGGTTGTCTCTAATGGATTTTGATGATATGCCTTAGCTGCTTTTTCTTCTTTTTTATATGATCACCATAAGACTTGTTGACTGGGATCATTGGCTATTGTTTTTTATTATATCTCTTCTGTATGGGTTGTATGTATTGACTCTTTATTAATCCCCTATTCAGCTAATCTATGAGCGGCTTTTACCAGCGTTCTATCCATCTCTTGTGTTTATTGTTGTTAAACTCAAATCAAGGTGTAGATCGCCCTGGAAATACCCAAACATGACATTTGCATCGCATTCTCATATTCATATGCATACCAGGTGTTCTTGGCTAGTTTTCTTATCTCTACCTGGGTTTCTTCAGCAGGATATCAGACTCTTATATTCACAGGTATGGTACACGAGGAAATAAGAAACGAGTAATGGAACAGATTCAAGCAGAACTACTTAAAGTACGGACCCGTATGAATCATTTCACAAAACTGATGCAAAGCATGGCTTAGGGTCAAGAGCAGCTGAGAACTCTGGTCCAACCCCTAATTGATCCTCCGATAGCTGAAGACAGTGGTGTTATTCCTCCTGGTGGAGGTGTTGCTGGTGGCGCTAATCCTCTGGGTGGAGATGGTGCTGGTGTTTTTATTCCTCCTGGCGGAGGTGCTGTCATTGATATTCCTCTGGGCGGAGGTGCGGGCGTTGATATTTCTCACATGCTCACTTTTCACTTTCATTCTCTTTCTCTTTCATAAGCATATGACTCACTTAAATTATCTTTAAGCCACATGATTTAATCTAATGATTATGTTGTATTCTCATGAGAGAGAGAGAGAGAGAGAGAGAGAGAGAATTCCATTTTCATGTGAAAACATAAGAATGAATCTGAAACATTAGATTTTAAAATAAATGGTGGAGATAATGTGTCATTTTTAATAGGATATGTGTGATACCCCAAAATTTTCCCTCTCATTTTTCATATCATTTAGCATGTGCTTTCATTTCATTGCATTGCATTCAAGCATAGAAAAATAAAAATTTAGCATTACATTGCATCTAGCATAAGGGCAAGTGATCAGTTGTTTCTCAAAGGTATTGATCATCCAAAGCAAGAGAACAAAAGCCAAGGGTCTCTAAGCAAGCCTCAAGGGTCTCTTACATCACATGTCATCCCAATTGATCCCACAAGTCATTAGAAGATGGGAATTCATCAAGAAGATGGGGTAGTGCATCACCTCTTATCAAAAACAGTCCAAATTAGGGTTTATGGTTCAAGCATTCTCCTGATTAAATTTTGGTTCAAACTTGATCTCAATGTTTTCTACATGATGTCAAGTATCTAAGGATAGAATATTGGCCATTGGTTCATTTCAAAAGAGGTTCAATTGGTCAGTTGCTTGAAAATAAAGAAATTGTGGAAAAAGTCAACCGTGCATTGAAAAAAGTCAACTCCTAACTTTTCAAGATCAAATTCATGAAATTCAAGTTACATATGGTCAATGGACAAGATTTGATCAAGAAATGATGGAGGAATCATGAAAAATCAAGAAATGTACAAAGTTTCCATTTTTAGAAACTTAGGGTTTCCAAAAATGGCAAGTTTGGACCATTTTGCACCACACTTTGAGGCTTTATTTTTCCATGATAAAAGCTTCAAACCTCATGCCCAAGTTGATCCAATTAAAGTTCACATTCTAAGCTTCAAATCCATATAAAGAACTCTTCCATTGGATCAAAATTGAGGGAGTTATGATCAATCAAAGTTTGGAAAAATCAAGGCAAAAACTAAGTCATGGCAAGGCAAGCTCAGGCCCATAGGCCATAATATCATCAAACACATGGTGGGAAAAATTTCAAGCTACTTTACTCAGTGATGGAGGCTCCAAATGAAAAAATGTTGAACATAAAAGTTGTTCATTTCAATGTCCTCTTCAACTTTGATGTTGGACATTTTTCCATTTGAGTAAGTTATGAAGGAGAGATTAGGGTTCAAATATGGTTGCTTTACACTAAAAATTCATAGGCCATGCTGCCATGTCTACCAACCACTTGCCACGCTACGCACCAGTTTTGAACCTTGATGTTTTAAGCCATTTTCCACCATTTTAAAGGCTTCAATTCATCTTCATTTCAACATCAAATTTATTCTCCCATGTTCCCTCTTTCATTTGCCACCAAAATTGAACATTATCATCCATCCAAGTGAGAGATATTCATCACAAAAGATCCATGTTTGCATTGATATCAAGTTGTCAAAGTTGGAAGTATTTGACATTGTTCTTCAATTCACACGCATACATTTTACACACCTCTCCACATTACATCTTTTGGACAAACACACTCCCTTACACCATGTACACTCCATGCCATCATACATGCAAGAGGAAATGAACAAAACTTGTCTTGTAAGCATGCTGCTACATCAGTACCACTATCATCACCATTTTTTCTCCATTATCCTCACCATTGGCCATGAACACACCCACACCATATCAAAACCTTCCCAACTCGCCCCTAACTAACTTAACTCAGTTAGTTAGGATGAACATATTTAACCAAGCTCAAACTCATCTAACCAACTCACTTAACCACGATTTAAACAACTAACCCAACATATATAATGAAAACTCACTCAGAATTGAACAACAACTTTCACTTTTCACTTTCACTCCAAAAATATTTCAAGATTTCTCTCTGAACTTTTTCTCTCTCTCTTAGGAATTCTCTACTTCTCTTTGGTTCATCATCATCATCATCAACAGTGCATTACTGAAGCAAGAACCAGCATAATCAATACCAATTCTCCAAGTGTAGCTTCAGCAAATTTTTGAATCTCTCTCTGTTCTCAAGATTTCAAGATTCAACAACATTTATTTTGCTCGTTTTAAGCTCAAGAACTTAAGGATTTCCTCTGGCTTTTTTCTGATTCAAGTTTCTTCCATTTTTAGGTTCTAATCTCCTCAACTTTATTGCTTCGAATCCATGTAATTTTGGCTTGATTTTGCTGTTTAAAGCTTGCAAGAAGCAAGGTAGTATATCCGGCTAGTGATAGGCTCATTAGGAGCATAGTTGTGAATTTAGGGCAAAAATGTTTGGGTTCTGTTCTTGCTGTGTGTGCATCGTTTGGTACTTCTAAGTGTGGATTCATGATCTCCTCAACTTCCTCTTCATTTTGATGTATGGTTTGTGTAGTTCTGGGACATGTGAAATTTGCAGGTGGCGGAGAGTGGCCGGAGAAGACGACCGGAGGTCCTTCTCCGGCCGGTGAGATGGGCGTTAGGGTTTTAGGCCAGGTTTAAAACGTGACCGTCTGATCATTTTCATCCAACGGCTTAGACCTTGCCAGCGCATTAAAATAACATGTGGCTCTCACGTGCTTCATTTTTGAGTTCTGATGCTTCCACGTGTGCGTGTGTATGTTTGTTAGCATGTGCATCTTATCTGGACCACTCATCTTGCATACGTATCTTGTTTGATTGCTTTGACTGCATCCAATGGTTTCGCTTGAATCCACATGTTGACTGCACATACACTCTATCACACACAAACACACGCTTTGTGGACTAAACACACTTTGCTATTGGCACACCCCCTGTTTGAGCCCAAACATATTTTTGAACTAAAAATTACTCACGCTGCACCCCCTGCACTCTTCTATTTTGTTTTTAATTTCTTTTTCATATTATTTCCATTTGCTAATCTTAAAAATACCAAAATACATTGAAAAATTCTAAATAAATTCATGTGACATCTTTACCCATTTAATTAATTTTCTACAATTTTTAATTCTGGTTTTATTAATTTTTGAGCATATTTACACAATTTATTTTCTATTTCTTTTTCATTTGAACCTTTCTTTGACACTTGAACTTGTGCATTTTATTTCTCCCATCTCATACAACATTTTTGACTCATTCTTTTTGAATTGGTTAGATAACACATTAAAGTATATAAGAAAATTTTATTTTGATTTTTAAAGTCATTTTATCATGTGTTTAGGAGTTCTTATTTGAGCATTTTTGTGGTGTGTTTCAATGTGTTTTCATGAGGCCTTTTGATGCACTTTTCTTTTGAGTTTTGCCATGAGTTTTTATACATGTTTTTGCTTCTGACTTGGATTGTTTAGGACCTATTTTTACAATTTTCTCATGTGCTTTGATATTTGTTTAATGCCTTGCACTTGAAGTAACATGTATGCACATTCTTCTACTTCATTCTCATATGATTTTGTTGAGGCACTTGTGCCACCTTTTGTGCTCATTTGTATGATATTATAGCTCATTTGTATGATATTATAGGTTATCTTAAGCCATGATTATAGGTCATTTGCTTTCACTTCTTGCCACTTAAATATGCTTGTTTCAATTTGTTCCATTACATGAACTTGATTGAATTAAGGGTTAATAGTGAATTTCACCACTGTAATATTAGCGAATTTTGCTTTCCCCCCCCCCCCCCCTCCATGCCTTTTGGCAGCGATTTTTTCAAAAAAAAGCGTTGCCTAAACCTGCCTATGGCAACGGTGGGGGGGTAAAACGAAACACGCTCATATGGCAGGGGGGTTTCATATAAATAACCCTTGAATTAAACTTGCATCCTATCTCTTCTTAAGCTCTACATGTTTTATGTGTGCATTTTTGTATGCCATTTCATATATTCCATTTGCATCTCATCAATGGTATGCCACTGCCCATATGCATTCATTAATCATTTCACATGTTATGCACTTTTGGTATGTCACTTTGTGCATCTAATTGGAAATTGTTTATTCTCTTAACTTCTACTTCATCTTACTTCCTCTATTTGTATCATTGCATCCATGATTTCCATGATGATTCATATGCATTGTGAGACATTTATAAATGGTATATGGTTCTGACCTTGATCTTTTGTGAAGCATTATTATATGTTCACTTTGCATTTCAACTCATTCTTCATCTATTCCTTTCATGTTGCACTTCTTTGATGTTTAAGGCATTATGTGTGCAAAATTAGTGCATGTTTAATATCTTAACATTAGAGAATATCCTTAGAGCATAGGTTCTGACCTTGAATGATTTTCCACTCTTAGGATCTTTATCCATTGATTCTTATTTTGTTTGATCATTATTTGGTATTCTTTCCTTATTTTACTACTTGTAAATAGTTTTTGAACTAACCTTTTCATGTAGGTGCTAAGGGTAAGTGTTAGATATCAAACATGTTATATATTTATATGGAATATTTGGCATTTTTCATTTCTTTCTAATGGTATAGTGTGAATTTAAGCGGTAAATGGAGTTGTTATGCTTACATCGGAATATATGTGTGGAGCTTGTAATTTGTGTGTTAATGTGCAGGTATAGGCATGAAAGGAGCAAAATGGTGAACACATGGAACCAATGCAAGTTCCACTGAGTTTTTATTGCTGCAACAGGGTGTTCGCAGTGCGAACAATCTGGCGAAGTCCCAGCGAATGTTCGCACTGCGAGGGACCAGCGAATGGAGGCAGTGAGTTCAAGGTTTTCAATTACCTTGTGTTCGCACTGCGAACAATCTGGCGAGGGTCCAGCGAAAGTTCGCTGGTTGGTTCGCAGTGCGAAGGTGCTGGCGAAGAGAGGCAGTAAGTTCCAGTTTTGAGAATTCTGGCTCGCTAGTTTATTCGCAGTGCGAATGAAGCTAGCGATTGATTCGCAGTGCGTATGAAGGGTTCGCAGTGCGAACCCATGATTTTTGCTTGGGGCGGTTTAAGTCTCAGAGGCACTTAAAGTGCCATTTTTCCTCATTCGCAGTGCGAATGGATTGCTCGCAGTGCGAATCATGCAGAATTCTGCTATGTATAAATAGAATTTCACTTTTTGTAAAGAGGATCTTTTGTTCATTTTGATCCAAAATCATAGTTTTCAGTCTTTTTACCATTGGAGCTTGTATTTTCACTTGGAGAAGCTGATTTTGCATTCATTCTTGATTATTCAAAGTGGATGTTTACTCATCTCCTCTCTTTACTTGTTATCCAATCTACCATGAGAAGTGGTAGCTAAACCCTCTATGTTGAGGTTAGAAGTAGTTGATTCTGTTTTTATGTATTGCTTTTGATCTATTGTATATGAACAAAGTCTTTGATCAATATAGATGAAGTTGTTTTCTCTTAATGCTTTAAGTTTGATTTGTTTTACTCTAGACATAGATTCCACATATCTTGACCTAACAATTTCATCTCTTAAAAACCAAACTCTAGACATAGATTTGGGATTTGCTATTCGCATTGTATTGATCTTAATGATCGTTGTTTAGATTGTTAGCGTGAGACATCATCTAACGGTTTAAACAACGGTACTCACGATTTCGCTTTAGACATAAACATAGTCAGGAGGATACGCGGTTATATTTGTCGGAAACCAAGTTCATGTGCTTAATTAATCGTTTATACATGGAAAGGATTAGCGAAACCTAACCTTAACATGCTTTTATAAAACCTTTTACAAAAATCTTTGTCACAATTTAATCTTTGCTACAATTGAATGATAACAACAATTGAAACTTTTGAAACCGTTAACTTAGAATATCGCAACTATTGAAAGGCAAGCATCTAATATCAAACAGTCCCTGTGGATACGATAACAAAAACCCACACTATTACTCTTTTAACAAACTGGCGCCGTTGCCGGGGACTGTTAAGTGATATTGCAAGCATTGCGATAGTTGAGTTATTGTAAGCTGTTACCACTTTATCTTAAGCTTGTTAATCTGTTTTATTTAGTGTGCAGACTTAGTTTATGCGGGGGAAACTACCGGCGGACCAACTTCTTTTCGATCCTGAGATTGAGAGAACCGCTCGTAGAATCAACAGCAGGACTAGACGAAGGAGGCAGCTAGCGAGACAGAGGCTAGAACAAGAGGAAAGTAATTCTACACCACCACCTGTTCCACAAATACTTCCAATTATGGAGGGAGATCCACCACCACCACCACCTGCTTCTAGGCCATGTACAAATAGTCCTAGACACAATGCACAGTTCGCCCGTCATGCACATAACGGTCGGCATTCTGAGATGAATACCGGAATTCTCCAACTGTTATACCAAAGTCCATTTACGGGTATGGATCATGAAGATCCTTTCACCCATTTGACAAAATTCTATGAAATAGCAGGAGCGACGGGTGCACCAGAAGCAGAAGAGGAGTCTCTGTTCAAGAGACTATTCCCGCATTCCCTCATTGGGAAGGCCAAGGAATGGTACCTTGATCAGTCAACTGCCATAATGACTGATTGGAATGCTTTGGAAGAAAAAGTTTTGGAAAGATTTTTTCCGCACACTCGGTTTATGGAAGCAAAGACCGCCATAGCGGTATTCACACAAGGAGCTAACGAATCTCTCAACGAAGCTTGGGAGAGGTTCAAATCAATGTTACGAAAGTGCAAAGGCCATGGTTTTGATGAATTGTCACAAATTCATATCTTTAGAAATGGGCTTCAACTCGTACACAAAACCTTGTTGGATGCCACCGCCGGTGGATCTTTGTTAAGCAAAACTGCAGCGGAAGCCACAGCTATCATTGATAAGTTGGCCTTGAACGATCATCAAGGTAGTCACAATCGTGGACCTGCTCAACGAACACCGGGAGTGTTGGAATTAGGAACAAGCGATGCTATCCTTGCGCAGAACAAATTGTTATCACAACAGGTTGAGCTGTTAACGAAGCAAATGTCTAAGCTGCCTCAACAATTCAAGGAGATGCATGAATCTTCAAGTAAAAATGTGCAAGTGTTAGTGTGTGAGTTATGTCAAGGTGACCATCTTACCGGTTATTGTCCTCCTGTTGTGGAGGAAGCAAATTACGCGGGAAATCAAGGGTACCAACCCCGACCTCCGTATCAACAAGCCAACCAAGGTTACCAACAAAGGCCTAACCAAGGTTATCAACAACAATGGAGACCGCAAGAAGCCGGACCATCAAACCGCCAACAATATCATAATTACACTTAACCTCCGCAAGCCCCCGTGGGAAATACAAAGATGGAAGACACTCTTACACAATTTATGCAAATGGAAATCTCAAACCAAAAGAACACTGATGCCGCCATAAGGAATCTAGAAACACAAGTCGGGCAATTATCAAAACAATTGGCCGACCAACAAAAAGGGCCCTTTACGGCAAATACGCTTCCGAATCCTAAGGATTGTAAAGTTATTCTCACAAGAAGTGGTAGAGAGATTGACATGGGTGTAGGTAAAAAGAGAGTGGAGGAGGAGGTTGTAGTTGAAAATGAAAAAAATAGGGAAGAGATTGAAGTAGAAAAAAATGTGGAGGGTGTGTTAGTTGAAAATGAGATAGAAAAAAATGAGAAAGAAAAAAATGAGAATGAGAAAAAAATAGAGAGTGAAGAAAGAGTGAAGAGAAACAAGAAAGGAAAAGAGCCGATGAACAATATTCCAATTCAACATCTACCATATCCGCATGCTCTTACAAAGAAAGATAGTGCGCGGCACTATTCTCGGTTTATGGATATCTTCAAGCAATTACAAATAAATATTCCATTTTTCGAGGCTTTGGAGCAGATGCCTAAATATGCGAAATTCATGAAAGATATCCTCACGAAGAAGAAAAGGTATACTGATCAGGAGACGATTATGGTGGATGCAAGCTGTAGTGCAATCATTCAACGGACGCTCCCTCGAAAAGAGTGTGATCCGGGACGAGTTACATTGCCTGTTACGATAGGAAACATGTATGTGGGCAATGGGTTGATTGATTTGGGTTCTAGCATCAACTTGATACCATTGTCGATTGTGAAACGGCTAGGCCACATGGAATTAAGGTCCACGCAAATGACGTTGCAACTCGCCGATAAATCCACTACTGTTAGAAGAATAATAGTGTGGGTTTTTGTTATCGTATCCACAGGGACTGTTTGATATTTGATGCTTGCCTTTCAATAGTTTCGATATTCTAAGTTAACGGTTTCAAAAGTTTCAATTGTTGTTATCATTGGTTTGTAGCAAAGATTAAATTGTGACAAAGATTTTTGTAAAAGGTTTTATAAAAGCATGTTAAGGTTAGGTTTCGCTAATCCTTTCCATGTATAAACGATTAATCAAGCACATGAACTCGGTTTCCGACCAATATAACCGCGTATTCTCCCGATTAAGTTTATGTCTAAAGCGAAGTCGTGAGTACCATTGTTTAGACTGTTAGATGATGTCTCACGCTAACAATCTAAGCAACGATCATTAAGATCAATACAATGCGAATAGCAAATCCCAAATCTATGTCTAGAGTTTGGTTTTTAAGAGATGAAATTGTTAGGTCAAGATTTGTGGAATCTATGTCTAGAGTAAAACAAATCAAACTTAAAGCATTAAGAGAAAACAACTTCATCTATATTGATCAAAGACTTTGTTCATATACAATAGATCAAAAGCAATACATAAAAACAGAATCAACTACTTTTAACCTCAACATAGAGGGTTTAGCTACCACTTCTCATGGTAGATTGGATAATAAGTAAAGAGAGGAGATGAGTAAACATCCACTTTGAATAATCAAGAATGGATGCAAAATCAGCTTCTCCAAGTGAAAATACAAGCTCCAATGGTAAAAGGACTGAAAACTATGATTTTAGATCAAAATGAACAAAAGATCCTCTTTACAAAAAGTGAAATTCTATTTATACATAGCAGAATTCTGCATGATTCGCACTACGAGCAATCCATTCGCACTGTGAATGAGGAAAAATGGCACTTTAAGTGCCTCTGAGACTTAAACCGCCCCAAGCAGAAATAGTGCATTCGCACTGCGAACCCTTCATTCGCACTGCGAATCATTCGCTAGCTTCATTCGCACTGCGAATAAACTAGCGAGCCAGAATTCTCAAAACTGGAAGTTACTGCCTCTCTTCGCCAGCACCTTCGCACTGCGAACCAACCAGCGAACATTCTCTGGACCCTCGCTAGGAGTTCGCAGTGCGAACACAAGGTAATTGAAAACCTTGAACTCACTGCCTCCATTTGCTGGCTCCTCACTGGTCCCTCGCAGTGCGAACATTCGCTGGGACTTCGCCAGATTATTCGCACTGCGAACACCCTGTTGCAGCTACAAAAACTCAGTGGAACTTGCATTGGTTCCATGTGTTCACCATTTTGCTCCTTTCATGCCTATACCTGCACATTAACACACAAATTACAAGCTCCACACATATATTCCGATGTAAGCATAACAACTCTATTTACCGCTTAAATTCACACTATACCATTAGAAAGAAATGAAAAAATGCCAAATATTCCATACAAATATATAACATGTTTGACATCTAACAACTACCCGACCTCATGGTGTAGCGGAAGACGTGTTGGTCAAAGTGGACAAATTTTTGTTTCCAATTGATTTTGTTGTCATTGAAATGGAAGAGGACGATGATGCACCTTTGATTCTTGGAAGGCCTTTCATGAAAACTGCCCGTATGGCAATTGACATGGATGATGGTCTCATGAAAGTGAGAGTCCAAGATGAAGAGGTGTGTTTTAATCTTTATGATGCAATGAAGCACAAGAAAGATAAGGGGGATTGTTTCCGAATTGATGCAACGGAGAAAGCAAGTTTCAAAGTTACACAACAAATTCATGTCATTGATCCGTTACAAAGAGCTTTGGATGATTCCTTGGAAGTATTCTCGGTTGAAGAAGAGCAAGCTCTTGAAGAGTGTTTGTTAGAGCTTGAAGCTTTGGAAGAATTGCAACCTTGGGAGTATGAAGAGGAAGTTCTATAAAAAGAGGTGATTGAGGAAAAATCCCAACTTGAGCTGAAAGTGTTACCGCCAACCTTGAAGTATGCTTTTCTTGATGACAGTGGTAATAAACCGGTGATCATAAGTAGTGTTTTATCTGAAGTGGAGGAAAGCCGCTTAATTCAAGTGTTGAAGAAAAATCAGGGTTCAATGGGATGGACATTGTCCGATCTCAAAGGCATAAGCCCTTCGTATTGCATGCACAAGATATCCATGGAGGAGGACTTTAAACCGGTTGCTCAACCTCAACGCCGCTTAAATCCTATCATGAAAGAAGTGGTTAGGAAGGAAGTGGTGAAGATGTTGGATGCCGGAATGATTTATCCTATTTCTGATAGCCCGTGGGTTAGTCCCGTGCATGTGGTACCAAAAAAAGGAGGATTAACGGTGGTTTGAAATGAGAAAAATGAGCTTATACCAACCAAGACCGTAACCGGGTGAAGAATGTGCATCGACTACCGTAGGTTGAACAAAGCTACGAGAAAGGATCATTTTCCTTTACCTTTTATGGATCAAATGCTCGAAAGGCTTTCCGGTCAACAATACTACTATTTTTTGGATGCTTATTCAGGTTACAATCAAATCATTGTGAACCCAGATGATCATGAAAAAACAGCTTTTACATGTCCGTTCGGAATCTTCGCTTATAGGAGGATGCCGTTTGGATTATGTAATGCACCGGCGACTTTTCAACGGTGTATGCAAGCTATCTTCGCGGATTTGATCGAAAAGACAATTGAGGTCTTTATGGATGATTTCTCCGTTTTTGGACAATCATTTGATTTGTGCTTGAAAAATTTGGATACGGTGTTGGAACGGTGTGTGGAAACTAATTTGGTGCTTAATTGGGAAAAATGCAACTTCATGGTGAACGAGGGAATTGTGCTCGGTCACAAGGTTTCTGCAAAAGGCCTTGAAATTGATAAAGCCAAAGTGGATGTTATCGAGAAATTACCACCGCCGATGAATGTCAAAGGTATAAGAAGCTTTCTTGGACACGCCGGGTTCTACCGGAGATTTATCAAGGACTTCGCCAAAGTCGCAAAGCCGTTGAGCAACTTGCTTGTCCAAGGATAGGTTTTTGACTTTGATGAGTCTTGTCTTTTCGCATTTAATTGTTTGAAACAAAGTTTAACCACCTCACCAATAATCGTTGCACCAAACTGGAAAATAGATTTTGAATTAATGTGCGATGCAAGCGATTATGCGGTTGGGGCTGTTTTGGGTCAGAGAAAAATGAAAGTTTTCCACGCTATACATTATGCGAGCAAAGTTTTAAACGAGGCTCAGATTAACTATGCCACAACTGAAAAAGAGTTGCTCGCCATAGTGTATGCGTTGGAGAAATTTCGTGCCTATTTGATTGGTTCACGTGTCATCGTTTACACGGACCATTCGGCTATAAGGTATCTGCTCACCAAGCTTGATTCAAAACAGAGGCTGATTCGGTGGATCCTTTTGTTACAAGAATTTGATCTTGAAATTCGTGACAAGAGGGGTTCCGAGAATTTGGTGGCGGATCACTTATCCCGCCTGGTCAACATTGACGTGACCAAAAATGAATTTGAGGTAAAATAGGAGTTCCCAGATGAAAAACTTTTTAGAATGCAGGTTAGACCGTGGTTCGCCGACATGGCTAACCACAAAGCCACCGGACGGTCTAACGCACCACCAAAAACGGAAATTTTTGTCTGATGCCAAGTCATTTGTATGGGATGAACCCCATTTATTTAAACTTGGTGTCGACAACCTCCTCAGAAGGTGTGTGTCAGTGGAGGAAGCCACGGATATTCTGTGGCATTGTCATAACTCTCCTTACGGAGGTCACTTCAATGGGTTAAGAACGGCCACTAAAGTCCTTCAGTCGGGCTTTTATTGGCCGTCCTTATTAATAGATGTGCATGCGCATGCCCTTAGTTGTGACAAGTGCCAGAGAAGCGGCGGTATTTCACAGCGGCAAGAAATGCCATTACAAAATATGTTAGAAATCGAGGTTTTTGACTGTTGGGGGATCGACTTTGTCGGGCCATTCCCATCTTCTTTTTCTAATGAATATATTTTGGTCGTTGTGGATTACGTTTCCAAGTGGGTGGAGGCGATAGCATGTGCTAAAGCCGACGTAAAAACGGTGGTGAAGTTTTTAAAAAGAAATATTTTTGCGCGTTTTGGTACACCTCGAGTGTTAATAAGTGATGGAGGATCTCACTTCTGTAACACTCAGCTTGACAAAGCTCTTGAGCAATATGGTGTGAAGCACAAAGTTGCTACACCATATCATCCTCAAGCTAACGGTCAAGCAGAGGTATCCAATCGTGAGATTAAGCGTATCTTAGAGAAAACTGTTTCGGCCTCAAGAAAGGATTGGGCGAACAAACTGGATGATGCATTGTGGGCGTATCAGACCGCTTTTAAGGCTCCGATCGGTCTCACACTGTTTAAAATGGTTTATGGTAAGAATTGTCACTTGCCGGTAGAGTTGGAGCACAAGGCGTTTTGGGCCTTAAAATTTTTGAATTTTGATCCAACTCTAAGCTGCGAAAAAAGAAAAGTGCAATTACACGAGTTGGATGAAGTGCGCCTTCAGGCGTACGATTCCAATAAACTGTATAAGGAACGTGTAAAGTCTTACCATGACAGAAAAATTGTCATCAAACAGTTTGAGGTCGGACAGCTGGTCTTATTGTTCAATTCTTGATTTAAATTGTTTCCCGGAAAATTAAGATCCAAATGGTCCGGTCCGTTTCAGATTGTGGAAATCAAACCCTATGGAGCAATCGTAATTGAGGACACAACGTCAAAGGAAAATTGGACAGTTAATGGCCAGAGGCTGAAAGTATATCTCGGAGGAGGTTTCGAGCGGAATCCCGCAGTTGTGCCTTTCTGCGATCCATGAGGTCGCGATGGACCGTCGAGCTTAGCCGACGTTAAACAAGCGTTTGTTGGGAGGCACCCCAACATTGCAAGTATTTTTGCTTTAATTTGATGTTTTAAGTCATTTTCACATTTTGGACATTTGGAAGTGTGGCAGCAAGACAGACTTGTAATTTTGAAAAAACTGTCTTGTTCGCTGGCTCATTCGCAGTGCGAATCTGGGGCGAGCATTCGCCAGCCATTCGCACTGCGAAGCTGGGGCGAGTATTCGCTGTCCATTCGCACTGCGAACGTCAGCGTACCTGCATGGGTTGTATTGCTGCCACATCATTAAAATTGAAGGGTTTTATGATGGGTGGGCCTGTACGTAGGCCCAAGACCCATGTTGAAAGTCTGATTGACTTGAGGGGACCAAACCCTAGTCTCTCACTCTCACTTTCAACCATTAACCAAAAAGAGAAAAAGACATTATCCTCTCCCCTCTCACGTGCAAGTTTCTGGCATTCTCTCAAGTTCTTTTTCCTCAATTGCCAACTCTAAACAAGGTTTGAATTTAGTTTCTATGTTTTTTCTGTTATTTTGATATTGTTTGGATATTTACATGGAAAATGTGTAGGAAGTTTGGGGTTTGAATTCTGAGTTTGGTTATTCAATGCATGTCTAAATTTTTGCTAGATTTTAAGTTGAGAATACCTTTAGAATGTTGTTATGTGTGAAATCTGGGGGCTGCATAAATTTTTCAACATTTTTGCGCATTCGCTGGTTTGTTCGCACTGCGAACCTGGGGCGAGCGTTCGCCAGGCTTCGCAGTGCGAATGATCTAGCGAGCAGCCCAGATTTTTGATTTTCTGATAATGCATTCTGTTGCTTGTCTTTCTTTAATTCTAATGATCTGTCTTGGTGTTTTTGTGTGGACTTGTTTGTTATTGGTGCCGATGGGTCCTAAAACCTTGATAAGGAAAAGAAAGACATCCACATCAAGACAAGCGCCGATCCGTTTTGATGAGACCCAGTTCCGAGGTATTAGACAAGCTTAGAGGTATGAAGTGTTAGAAGGAAGGACCATCCTTGCGGAAAGGAGGTTTGTTCTGAATGAGCAGGGAAGTTATCGTGCCATTGCTGCCCTGTTAACTGCAAAAAAATGGGATACGCTGATTAACCTTGTTGATTCTTACGACGTTGAAATGGTTCGTCAGTTTTACGCTAACGCCCTTCCTGATGAGGGCAATCTGTTTACTTGGACTACTTTTGTTGGCAGGAAAATGGTAAAGTTCGACAGAAGAACTATTAACAGAGTTCTTGGAGATCCCCTTCCACTGCGGGCTAACGAAGAGGATAGGTATCATGAGACGCTGTGTAATTATCCTGATATTGCCGCAATGACTCGTGATCTCCTACGCCCAGGTAAAAATGTAAAGTTTAATTATTCAGGGGTGGCTGTTCGATATCACCGTGAGGATATGGTGCCTTTAGCTCAACTTGTTTTACTTTTGGTTGTGACCAACATTACGCCAAAGTCACATTCCTCCACAGCTCCGATTCGTTTGGCTCGCCTTGTCCACAGTATCCTTACTAACGTGGAAATTGACGTCGTAAGGATCATTGCTGATGAAATAAGGGCCATCGTTGAGAGTGGGTTTGGTGGGACTGCTTCGAGGAAGAATGCCCCTTTTGCTTTCCCTTGTTTGATTATGACCTTATGTGCTGATGCTGGGGTGACTTTGCCTTCGCGCCGTCAAGTTACTGTGCCGTCGACTATTGATGATCAATATGTCACAAATTCTGCAAACCGAAGGGTGCTCGGGCTGAATCTTCTGGGGCTGGTGCTGGTGCTGGTGCTGAGACCGGTATAAGCGAGGGTGCTACTTCTGGTTCTCACAGCTTCTATCCATATCAGCAGGAGATCTGCCAATATAATTGGGATTGGATGGCTGCTCAACAGCGTGCCATGACTGATATTCATGATTCTTAGCAGGTTCTCCAATGCAGATCTGCGACCCATCTACGCACCACACTATGATGTCGAGGGAGTAGTTCCTCGCGCATGCTGCATGGCCTGAGGCCAGTCCTGTTTTCAGTTGGGGAGAGGATGCTGCTGAGCATGATGCTGAGGAGAAGGGAGATGGTGATGATATTATGATGTCTGATGATAATGATGAGGGGCAGAGGAAGGATGTAATCGGGACTGAGACTGAGGATGATCCGGGTACTGATATTGTCGAGACGGAGTCCGAGGAGGACTGATTTTTGGATCTTAGAGTTGTACACTTCCTTTGGTCATCAAAGTGAAGTTTCTTGTATTTTGTTTTTTTTCAGCTTTTACTAGTCTAATATTGATGTACTCTTACTAGTATGGTACTTTTTGGATTATGTAGGTGTTTTATACACCAGGCACTTTTTGCTTATTATTAGTAATGAGTATGGTTTGCAGTAAAAAATTTTGTTTCGCTTTTCTAATAAATTGTTGGTTTTTAATTTTCATATTAACGTTGAGTTCTTCGGTTTACGAATGCTCAACACTTCAGTATGTTTTTTGTTGTTAAGTGTTAGTAAGAGTTGAATTCTTCAGTTGACGAATGTTTAACTCTTACACTGTGCATATGTGTTATTTTGATGTTCCTTCTTTTAGGATGAATTTGGGGGAAGTAGGTTGGAGACTCTTGATTTTAAAGGTAGATTCCTCCAAGATGTGAGGGCTATGATAGTACCGTAAGCATTGTGTTGCGACAAGGTATATTGTTACCTAGTTCGAGAATTTTTTATGTTTTTGAACTTTGTGTCTTGGTGAGATTGAGAATGTTGTTTCATGTTACAACTTCCTTTGAATGCATGTGTCATTTTAGGATCAAAACCATTAAAGTGAGAAGCCTCCTAGGTTGCTATATGCTAAGGATTGTGATGAATGTTGTCTTTACTTTTAATTCATGCCTTATCTTGTGACCATGTGATTTTGTGGAAGTATGAGAAGTGATCAAGGCACTTGTTTGAATTTGAGCACAACTATGTCCATATATTAATTCACCCGTGAGTAGTGAGCATTTGGTAGCCCCTTTGAGCCTAAATAGTTTAGAACTCAATTGAATGATGAACTTGTTTTATGTACATAATTTGCAAGTTTGGTTCATCATTGAATTTGGTGAGTTTCTAACATTTTCTTCTTGAGACCCTTGAAAACCATATACTTTGACTTCCTTGCCTTTAAAAGCAAGGAACATTCACTTTAGGTTGAGTTGAAAATGAGTTGGGGAGAATAAAAAGAAGATGGGTGCATTACTCCAAATTTTGAAAAAATTTCAAGCAAGCATGTAAAGAAAAGAATGAATATGTTGTACAAAAGAGAAAATGCTTGCTTGAACAAAAAATATAATAGAATCAATAAGTGTGCACAGTAGTTTGTGAAGGTGGAATGAAAAATTGGTGAAATGAAGTGTGTTGTGTGAATATGTATATAGTGAATGTTCTTTTGCTTCGGCAATTTCGTTTCAATGGCCATTAGAAATGTCCCTTTTTTGTTCACCCGACCAAACAACAACCTTGAAGTCCTTAGTGATCTTTTACTTCCATGATTTCTGTTATGATCATTGAGATACAGTATGAATTGCTTAGTATTGCATCATTTGTCATTTGAGTGTATTTGTCCCGTGTTTGTATGCACGTTTGCCTTCAATCCTTTTTCGAAGAGGAGTGTAGAATGGCATATGCAGGATAAGTTAGTTGTGTCTTGAAACATTATTTGAAATTGTTTAAGTCGCAAGTTCTTTTTCATATCAAATTCTTGAAGTGTGTAATTGTGCAGTGTTGTGATCGTTGTTTAGTTGAGCCGTTTCTCGCGTCTTGGGTGAATTGAGTGCTCGAGCAAATCCTCGTGAGAGGCATACTTTGCTTGAGGACAAACAAAGAGTTAGTTGGGGAGAGTTTGTTAGATGTCAAACATGTTATATATTTGTATGGAATATTTGGCATTTTTCATTTCTTTCTAACGGTATAGTGTGAATTTAAGCGGTAAATGGAGTTGTTATGCTTACATCGGAATATATGTGTGGAGCTTGTAATTTGTGTGTTAATGTGCAGGTATAGGCATGAAAGGAGCAAAATGGTGAACACATGGAACCAATGCAAGTTCCACTGAGTTTTTATTGCTGCAACAGGGTGTTCGCAGTGCGAACAATCTGGCGAAGTCCCAGCGAATGTTCGCACTGCGAGGGACCAGCGAAGGAGCCAGCGAATGGAGGCAGTGAGTTCAAGGTTTTCAATTACCTTGTGTTCGCACTGCGAACAATCTGGCGAGGGTCCAGCGAAAGTCCGCTGGTTGGTTCGCAGTGCGAAGGTGCTGGCGAAGAGAGGCAGTAAGTTCCAGTTTTGAGAATTCTGGCTCGCTAGTTTATTCGCAGTGCGAATGAAGCTAGCGAATGATTCGCAGTGCGAATGAAGGGTTCGCAGTGCGAACCCACGATTTCTGCTTGGGGCGGTTTAAGTCTCAGAGGCACTTAAAGTGCCATTTTTCCTCATTCGCAGTGCGAATGGATTGCTTGCAGTGCGAATCATGCAGAATTCTGCTATGTATAAATAGAATTTCACTTTTTGTAAAGAGGATCTTTTGTTCATTTTGATCCAAAATCATAGTTTTCAGTCTTTTTACCATTGGAGCTTGTATTTTCACTTGGAGAAGCTGATTTTGCATCCATTCTTGATTATTCAAACTGGATGTTTACTCATCTCCTCTCTTTACTTGTTATCCAATCTACCATGAGAAGTGGTAGCTAAACCCTCTATGTTGAGGTTAGAAGTAGTTTATTCTGTTTTTATGTATTGCTTTTGATCTATTGTATATGAACAAAGTCTTTGATCAATATAGATGAAGTTGTTTTCTCTTAATGCTTTAAGTTTGATTTGTTTTACTCTAGACATAGATTCCACAAATCTTGACCTAACAATTTCATCTCTTAAAAACCAAACTCTAGACATAGATTTGGGATTTGCTATTTGCATTGTATTGATCTTAATGATCGTTGTTTAGATTGTTAGCGTGAGACATCATCTAACGGTTTAAACAACGGTACTCACGATTTCGCTTTAGACATAAACGTAGTCGGGAGGATATGCGGTTATATTGGTCGGAAACCGAGTTCATGTGCTTGATTAATCGTTTATACATGGAAAGGATTAGCGAAACCTAACCTTAACATGCTTTTATAAAACCTTTTATAAAAATCTTTGTCACAATTTAATCTTTGCTACAATTGAATGATAACAACAATTGAAACTTTTGAAACCGTTAACTTAGAATATCGAAACTATTAAAAGGCAAGCATCTAATATCAAACAGTCCCTGTGGATACGATAACAAAAACCCACACTATTACTCTTCTAACAGTAAGTAAGTGTGTGGATATGCTTCCACATACACTTCCTTCTTTCATTTTCTCTTATCTCTTTTAATCATTCAACTTGTGATCATGATAAGCATTTATATGTTTTCCTTGAGTAACTTCTTTCTTTCCCCTTTTGAGTTATAACTCATCTTCTACTTTAGAAGTGAGTTGTTTAATTCATTCTTATTCTCCTTTCTCTTAGGATTAGATTTCTTAAACCACATTAACCATAGGAACATCCATGTATGATAACTTTAGGGTTTGAGTCTTAGTTTCCCTCATAGGATTTTACCTTTCTCATCCATTTGAGTCTCTCTTCTTCTCATCTCTAAACAAAATCAAAAACACTTAATAAAAGGCATATCATGCATTGTATTTGAGCCCTTCATGTGGGAATAAGGAGGTGAGGGGTCTTATCTCATTTTATTAGAATGTTTAGCGTACGTCCCGTCTTGGGTCGATATCCGAGGCATTCGATCCTATATGAAGGACTTAAATACAATACGTGTTACAAAACACCAATAATCAAAACACTTCTTTCTAAAATACAAAAACAAACCATTCTCTTCTCATCTTCCTCACTCCATTCCTTAAGGTTTCGTCACGTCCGTTCCACCGCAAACAGGTAACGTATAAGTCTCCCTACAGTGAGCTGCAACACCTAACTGCTGGGACGCGCACTCTGGCGTTTCTACTAAAAAACACAAACAACCTCTCCCTTAGCTGAGGGGAACTACGTCGCTATGATTCTCATGTTCCCGATGAGATACGTAGGCAGTGGGGTAGGGTCCATTCGAGCACTTCTTTTATTTTCCCTACATTTGCTTCTTGTTCTCTCTCCTTTCTTTTTTTCCCCTTTCTGTTCCTTTTCCTTTCCAGTAGCAGCGGAGTTCCAGTTGACGACACCCTTTGATCGAAGCAGTAAGCGTGGATCCCATCGGGTACGATGTACGCGTGGGGGTGCTAATACCTTCCCTTCGCGTAACCGACTCCCGAACCCAGTTCTCTTGGTCGCAAGACCATGCTCTTTCCTTCCCTCAGGTTTATGCAGTGTTTCCTTTCCCTCTCTTGGGATAAATACATATTGCTGGCGACTCTATTTCGGTGCCACTTTCGCGTTTGTACTTGGATGAAAATCCCGGGAGCGACAGCTGGCGACTCTGCTGGGGATCGAACCCAGAATCTCTGGTTCCTTTAGCGAGTCAAGCCTAGCGCTTGTCTGTTTTTTTTTCATTAGGTGTTTACTGTTGTGCTGTATTTACTATTTTACTGTATTGTTATTTGCTGTATTATTGTATTACCGTATTTACCGCATTTTAGCATTTTCATTTCATATATTGTATTATGCTGTGCTGTGCTGGTTTTCTGTTTGGCGGGATGGGGTATTCTGAGAGATAGGCCCAATACACAGGTCTGAGTGCACTTATGTTTAGGGTGTTTCATATCCTCTCACGTTCCATTTCGGTGCGAGGAGGGAATATGAAACACAAACTGGATGTGGTTCTCTCTAGAGAATTCTGCGTTGTGGGTCTTCCATAATGGTAGAGCTATCTGGAAGAGCTGTTAAGTCTGGATGACCTTTTAGGATGACCCCTCTTTATTTTGAGGTGAATCATAGGATGATCTCTTTGTATGGCGATAGCATTGTATCCTTCGGGCTAAATGTGCAATTACCTCTCATTCTGAGATCCGAATTTGAGAATCCTCACTTTCTAGTACATACATGTGAGATTGGGGGGATTGTTTACAGGTGTGCAGGAACCATTGACCTCCATCATACCTGGTTTTCTTACTGTTCTGGATTCTTATTGTTCTGAATTTATTACCGGACCTTTGATCTTGGTTTTGTGTATCTCACCAAATTTAGAAAACAGTACAGTGGGTTCAGCAATATGTGTTCAAAATTGATCACATACCCTTGCATACATATCATCATTAGCATTCTTACATTTAATCTTCATGTTTATTCATTTTCAGGGTATACTTCCTTTCGATTCCGGTTGACAGTTCCCTTTGCAGCTATGGATGCCCCGAGGAAGAATAATGTGCATTACACGTTCTTTGACACCAAGGTGGGACAGTTTCAGAAGATGGTATCCCTTATTACTCCAGATCATGTGGGTATATTCCGAAAGGCTCATGGGGAGATTCTGAATATGGTTGATGAATTGAATGCTTCAGAAAGGAGTGGCATTCATACTTGCTTGCAGTTTTATGACCCACAGTTAAGGTGCTTCACTTTTTTGGACTTTCAATTGGCTCCGATGCTAGAAGAGTATGCCTTGCTACTAGGTGTGCCTCTCAAGTACCAGCTTTCTTTCAACTCTGACATGCGCCCTCCAAAGCCTGAGGAAATAGCTAAGGCTCTCCATATGGGTGTACCTGTGGTAACAGATAACCTCGCCACCAAAGGAGGTTTATCCGGTTTTCATCTGGATTTCTTGGTTGCCAAAGCTGAAGAGTGCGCTGCTAAGGCTCAATGGGAAACAGTTTGTGCTATTCTAGCCTTGAGTATTTATGGGATTATGTTGTTTGCTGATGAGCCCAAGTTTGTAGACATGAGGGCAATCCACATCTTTGTGCTGAAGAATCCTATACCTACGCTCTTGGGGGATTTGTATTATTCTGTGCATTATAGGAATGAGAAGAAACGAGGGGGTTTGGTTAGATATTGTGCACCTCTATTCCATAAATGGCTCATGAGTCACTTACCAAATTCTGAGGCTTTCCTGGATCCTCATCCTGTAAAGAATTGGGCTAAAAGGATGATTCAGTTGACGGCAAAAGATATTCGTTGGTTCAATCAAAGAACGATGGGTGGGGATTTTATCAGTAGATGTGGAAGACATCCAAATGTGCCACTCTTGGGAATAAAGGGTTGCATCAATTACAATCTTGTTATTCTAAGGAGACAGTTGGGATTTGCTTTAATAGATCCTCCGAAGGATAGTGAATTGGAAGAATCTTTCTTTTTCTCTGTGAAAGATAATCTTTTGCTGGTAAGGCAAGCGGCCGGAGCTTGGGGCAATTTGGAAACAAAAGGTAAAGTTGTCTTTGGCAAGTGCAATAACGTATCTTCTCCTCAGTATGATGCATGGTTGAAAAGAAGAGTTCAGATCACTCTTTTGCTGTTCTCTAACGAAAGTCTGTCAGATCCAGTTGCTGTTGAACCTGTGACCATGATAAGTATTGTTGAATATAACAAGCTTAAGGCAGAAAAAGACAAGGCAGTCAAGATGAATGAGAAGCTAAGCGAAGGACTCCGAAAGATGCTTTGTGAGAAGCGTAATGTTGAGTATGAACTTCAAAAGTTGACTGAACGCCATGAGGCAAATGAGAAAAGAAGTACTGAGGACACTGTCTATATTCGCAAGGTCAAACAAAATGAGATGGCATTAAAAGAGACGTGCAAGCATATCAATGAGCAGTTGACAAAGTCTGAAAATGCACTTTCCAAAGGGCAGCAGAGATGGGATGAGTTCTCCGAGTGCCGATGGGAGATCGAAGCAAGAATCAGGGCTGAAAACGAGGAGTTGAGAAAGAATTTGAAGAGTAAAGAAAGTGAATTTCTCAAGCAACTTAGTTCAGCCAACCGAGAGATTGAAGATCTGAAAGTCCGTACTGGAGTGAAGAAAGCCAAAGAGTTAGCTGTTAAAGATCAAATCAAAAGCTGGAGGAAGCTGTCAGGATAAGAAGTCAGCTGATCAGGAGTCTTACCGAGCGCCCTAACGATCCAGTTACCGAAGCACTTCTCAAGGAGGTACGGGAAGACTTTTATGGGCTCAGTGTCTAAAGAGTTTTCGTTATTGTTATGAGAACTCACCATCAGGCTTCTTGATGGGTTTTCTTTTGTTTGTATTCATGCTATTCAGGTGTATTTGTTCAGAACCAATTTGTATTTGAGTGTTCCACACCTGATTGTGGGTATTCATTTATGCTATCGGCTTTGTTTGGTATTATTGAGGTGGATTCCTCATCAAATTATACAATGGTTCACACACTCACTGGACCGTATATGATGGATATTCTGAATTATTAATATGCACCTCTGATGTTCTATCAATATTAGCAATTGCAAGAGTATGCGTGGTTCCCTTTCGGTCAAACTGGAATCGAAGGAAGGGATGCTTCAAAATGAAGAAACATGGCATTGCATTGCATATCATTTTGCATTTTGTTGCTTGCTTTTCAGGTACTCGTTGCAGGATCTCTAACCTTTATTTGGTTTCAGGAATTATTGCTGAGAATTACGTCCACCGATACGCAACTCGTAGAAATCAAGCTAAGATCATGGATCAAATGCAGAGTGATTTGGCTGAGATGAGGGCACGCATGGACCAGTTCATAACTCTCATGACTGGTATGACACAGACTCAAGAGAGATTGAGACTTCTGGTCGAGCGTCCAGAGACCACGCTGGGAGGTAATCAGGTTGACAATTCACAGACACATGGCACTCCTCCTCCTGTTGGCAATCCTCCTCCTAATGGTAATCTGGGTAATGGAAATGTCAGAAATGTTGGTGTTGTTCAGGAAGATGCTCAGGAAGATCAATTCACCCTGCTGGATGCTGATATGGGTAATCCCAACGACAGAAGGTATGATGAGCTGGTTGAGAAAATCAGGGCTATGGAGTGCAAGAATTCTCTGGGTATTGATGTTACTAATCGGGGTCTGGTACCAGGGGTCAAAATTCCTCCAAAGTTCAAGCCACCCACTTTTGACAAATATCATGGCAATACGTGTCCCCAGACACATATTCAGGCTTATTTTGGGAGGATCTCATCCCACACTGATGACGAGAAGTTATGGATGCATTACTTTCAAGACAGTTTGGCTGGAGCTTCATTGACCTGGTACATGAAATTGAACGGAGCTGCTGTGAGAAGCTGGAAAGACCTGGCAGAAGCGTTTTTGAAACAATATCAGTATAATATTGATATGGCTCCCAACCGCACTCAACTGCAAAGGTTGTCACAGAATACTAAGGAAAGTTTCAAGGAATATGCTCAGAGGTGGAGAGAAATGGCCGCCTAGGTTCAACCCCCTTTGCTTGAGCGAGAAATGGCAGATATGTTCATAGGCACCCTGCAAGGGGCATTTCTTGACAGACTGGCTGCTTTTCCATCGACAGGATTTTCTGATATCGTGATTGCTGGTGAAAGGATCGAGAGTCTGTTGAAACTCGGGAAGATTCAAGATGTAAGTGGTGCTGGTTTTTCTGGAACAAAGAAACCTTTTGCTAATGGTCAGAAAAGGAGAGAAGCGAGACAAATGTTGTGTATAGAGGAGGGGGAAGAGGATGTTCTCAGGCTTATCACCAAGTAGGTGCAGTGACAATCCCAACACCATCTGTTCAGCAACAACAGCCACAACAGCAGGCTCAGCAGCAACAGCAGCAACCTCCTTTCCAACAAAGGTCTAGGCAGAGGGACCGCAAGATTGACCCTCTCCCTATGACCTACTCAGCATTGTTACCCCAGTTACTCCAATTGAAGTTGGTTGAGCTTCGTACCATGAGACCTCCTGCGGCTGGTAACTTGCCACCTAATTATGATGCTAATGCTCGCTGCGATTTCCATTCAGGTGCTCCGAGGCACACCACCGAGAAGTGCTGGGCATTTCAAAATAAGCTGCAAGATCTGATAGATGCTAAAGCAATCAATTTTTCTTTACCTCCTAATGTTCTTCAGAACCCCATGCCTAATCACGGTGTGGCAAACGTGCACGCCATTGAGGATGGAAAGAGATTGAACCTGGTGACAGATATCAATCAGGTGAAGACTTCATTGTTGGTTGTGAAAGATCGTCTGTTGAAGGGACAGGTGTTCCCGGGTTGTGACCAAGATTGTTATGAGTGTATGGGTCAAGAGAATGGCTGTGATAAATTGAGAGTTGGTTTGCAGAATCTGATTAATGAAGGCCGTCTACAGTTTGACCAGGTTGTGAAATATATTGATGAGGTGTCAACTGTAACCATTTATTATGCTCCTGCTGAAATTCAGGTACCTGCAAGGGAAGCTCCTGTAGCAAGCATTGTGCCGGAAAGACCCAGTCCTGTTACCATCAAGGTGCCAGGACCAGTTCCGTTTACCTCTAAGAAAGCAATCCCATGGCACTATGGGGCAGATGTGTACTATGAGGGGAAAAAGCAGGAAGTCGGGACATCGGCTAGTTCAAATATTGATAACGTGGGTGGTGTAGGTGGATTTACCAGGAGTGGAAGGTTGTTTGCTCCCCAAACACTTCGAAGTGATAAAGAAGTCGAGGCTGCGGCGAAAGCTAAAGGAAAACAAGTGGCTGAGAGTGTGCCCGTACTTGAGACAGAGCCCAAAATTACCTTTGACAATGAGGTAGAAGAGTTTATGAGAATAATAAAGTAAAGTGATTACAAAGTTGTCGATCAATTGAATCAGACTCCCTCGAAGATCTCAATTTTGTCATTATTGATGTGCTCTGATGCACACCGAGAGGCTTTGCTGAAAGTGTTGAAGAGAGCCTATGTTCCACAAGAAATTGCCGTCAATCAGCTCGAGAGTGTGATTTCTAATGTCAATGTCAGCCATGGATTGGGTTTCACGAGCCGAGATTTGATGTCTGAAGGTAGAAACCACAATAAAGCTCTTCATATTACAATGGAGTGTAAGGGTGCGATGTTGTCCCACATGTTGGTAGGCACAGGTTCCTCGCTCAATGTCTTGCCTAAGAAGGCGCTGATGAAGCTGGAAGTTGACGGATTAATATTAAGGCCAAGTGATTTGGTGGTCAGAGCGTTCGATGGGACGAAAAGGTCTGTATTTGGCGAAGTGGAGTTACCTGTGCAAATTGGACCTCGAGTGTTCAAGTCTACATTCCACGTGATGGATATACAGCCTGCGTACAACTGTTTATTAGGTCGCCCATAGATTCATGCGGCCGGGGTTGTTACATCCACATTACATCAAAAGTTGAAATACGAGTTTGAGGGACAAGTAGTGACTGTGTGCGGTGAAGAGGACATTTTTGTCAGTCATTTGTCCACATTTAAGTATGTTGAGATGGATGGGGAAATCCACGAAATGCTTTGCTAGTCGTTCGAGGCAGTGAACATTGACAAAGTGCCTGAATCTTCCCCTACACCGGATAGAGCCGACACGTCCATTTCGTCTTATAAGCAAGCTGTCGAGGTTGTTAGAGCAGGTAATGCCCAAGGCTGGGGCAAGCTGATAGAGACATCAATGAAGGAGGACAAGTTTGGTATTGGCTATCAACCCTCTATGGATTCGGTTGCAAAGTACAGTGGACCCATCACTTTCAGCAGTGGGGGAATCATTTACCCAGACCAGTCTTGTGCAGCTACAGAAGATGGCATTGACAGTGACTGTGACTTAGACAATTGGGTACGCCCACGTGCCTCGGGACAACCATTGCAAAACTGGTCCATTGAAGAAATCGTCCAAGTTACTCTTCAAACAGAGTAATTTTCTTTATTTTTCTTTAATCATAATGCATGTTAAAATCTGGTGCTCTGCCCAAGGCGTTCAGATTCATTTGTAGGGCCACCCATTTTCATTTGCAAGTTTAATCATTAGTAAAGGACATTTTGCACTCAAATTTTGTTCCCTGTCTTTCATTTTTATTTTTGCACAAAAAATTAAAAATGGCAATGTTTCGTTTCTTTTTGTTCTAAAATAAAGCATGAACCTGTTCGTGCAGACTTGATCCTCCGGATTTCATTGATAACGGTTCTGCTATGGCTATGTATGACTTTGACAAACCGATTTATCAAGCAGAAGAAGGGGATGAGAAAGGCTGTGAACTCCCTAAGGAACTGGCCAGATTGTTAAAACAAGAGGAAAGGGCCATCTAGCCTCATCAAGAGACCATAGAGATCATCAGTATTGGCACCAAGGATGTTAAGAAAGAGATCAAGATTGGCGCCAGCCTGCAAGCAGATGTAAAGAAAGCTTTGACTTAAATATTGTGTGAATATATTGATATCTTCGCCTGGTCGTATCAGGACATGCCGGGATTGGATTCCGATATTGTTGTGCACAGGCTGCCATTGAGAGAAGAATGCCCGCCAGTCAAGCAGAAACTTCGTCGGACTCATCCTGATATGGCTATAAAAATTAAAGAAGAGGTTTAGAAGCAGTGGGATGTAGGGTTTCTTGTTGTGACCAATTATCCTCCCTGGGTTGCCAACATCGTGTCGGTACCAAAGAAGGACAGAAAGGTTAGAATGTGTGTGGATTATCGAGATCTTAACAGAGTGAGTCCGAAAGATGATTTTCCACTACCTCACATAGACGTGCTGGTTGATAATACAACTCAGTTTTCAGTGTTCTCGTTTATAGACGGTTTCTCCGGGTACAACTAGATTAAGATGGCACCTGAGGATATGGAGAAGACCACGTTCATTACCCCATGGGGTACATATTGTTATAAAGTGATGCCTTTTGGGTTGAAAAACGCAGGGGCAACGTATCAGTGGGCAATTGTAACATTATTTCACGACTTGATTCATAAGGAGATTGAATGTTATGTGGATGACATGATTGCGAAGTCGCGAACGGAGGAAGAACATCTGATTAATTTGAAAAAGTTGTTTGAAAGGTTGAGAAAGTTCCGCTTGAGGTTGAATCCGAACAAGTGCACTTTCGGGGTACGTTTTGGAAAGCTGTTGGGTTTCATCGTAAGTGAAAAAGGAATTGAGGTTGATCCTGCCAAGGTTAAAGCAATACAAGAGATGCCTGAATCGAGAACAGAAAAAGAGGTTCGTGGTTTCTTAGGAAGGTTGATCTACATTGCAAGGTTCATATCTCACCTAACAGCCACATGCGAACCACTATTAAAACTGCTAAGAAAAGATCAAACGGTCAGGTGGAATGACGATTGCCAAGTGGCATTCGATAAAATAAAAGAATACTTGCAAGAACCTCCAATTCTCATGCCTCTAGTTTCAGGGAGACCTTTGATAATGTATTTGACAGTGCTTGAAGGTTCTATGGGTTGTGTTCTCGGTCAACACGACGAGACAGGTAGGAAGGAGCATGCTATCTACTACCTGAGCAAAAAGTTCAATGACTGCGAGTCCCGGTACTCAATTCTTGAGAAGACATGCTGTGCACTTGCATGGGCTTCTAAGCGATTGAGACAGTATATGCTCAGGCACACAACTTTGTTGATTTCCAAAATGGACCCAATCAAATACATCTTCGAGAAACTAGCACTAACAGGCAGAGTTGCACGGTGGCAAATGGTTTTGACAGAATATGATATTCAATATACTTCTTAGAAAGCCATCAAAGGAAGTATCTTGTCAGACTATCTTGTGCAACATCCGATTGATGATTACCAACCCATGAAATTTGATTTCCCTGATGAGGACATCATGTTTCTCAAAGCTAAAGATTGCGAGGAACCACTCCCGAAGGAGGGGCCAGACCCTAAATCCAAATGGAGTTTGATGTTTGATGGGGCTGTCAACATGAATGGATGCAGAGTTGGAGCAGTTCTTATCACCCCGGAAGGTGTTCATATGCCTTTCACTGCCCGAGTAACTTTCGGATGCACCAACAATGAAGTAGAGTATGAAGCTTGTATAATGGGGATTGAGGAGGCAATTAATTTGCGAATTAAGGCCCTCGATATTTTCGGTGATTCAGCTTTGGTAATTAATCAAGTGAAAGGGAGTTGGTACACGCACTAGGCGCATCTGGTTCCGTATAGAGATTATACGAGAAGATTGTTGACATTTTTCACAACAGTGAAGCTGTACCATATTCCTCGAGATGAGAATAAGTTTGCTGATGCCTTGGCCACATTGTCCTCTATGATCAAAGTGCAAAGGTGGAACCATGTACCCAAGATTGAAGTGTCTCGTCTTGACAGACCTGCATTTGTGTTTGCTGTCAATGCAACGTCTGATGACAAGCCGTGGTTTCATGATATCAAGTGTTTCTTGAAAAGTCAAGAGTACCCGCCTGGGGCATCTACCAAAGATAAGAAGATGTTGAGAAGGTTGTCTGGTAGCGTCTTCCTGAACCAAGATGACGTACTGTACAAACGGAATTTTGACATGGTTCTGCTTAGGTGCGTGGATCGACAAGAAGCAGACCTGTTAATGGAGGAAGTGCATGAAGGCTTTTTCGGTACCCATGCCGGAGGACATGCAATGGCAAAGAAACTATTGAGGTCGGGGTATTATTGGTTGACAATGGAGACAGATTGTTGCAAGTACGCCCACAAATGTCACAAGTGCCAGATTTATGCAGACAAAGTGCATGTGCCTCCAAATCCGTTGAGTGTCATGTCCTCTCCTTGGCCCTTTGCAATGTGGGGCATTGACATGATTGGAAAAATTGAGCCTACTGCTTCAAACGGCCATCGCTTCATCTTGGTCGCCATTGATTATTTCACTAAATGGGTTGAAGCAGCATCTTATGCCAACGTCACTAAGCAAGTGGTAGTTCGTTTCCTGAAACGGGATATCATTTGTCGCTACGGAGTGCCCGAGAGAATCATTACTGATAATGGTTCTAATCTGAATAACAAAATGATGGCTGGGATGTACCGGGACTTCAAAATTGAGCATCACAATTCTTCTCCGTATCGCCCGAAGATGAATGGCGGTGTGGAGGCGGCCAACAAGAATATTAAGAAGATTGTGTAGAAAATGGTTGTCACATATAAAGATTGGCATGAAATGCTACCGTTCGCCTTGCATTGGTACCGAACGTCAGTACGCCCGTCCACTGGGACAACACCATTCTCACTTGTATACGGTATGGAGGCAGTGTTACCGGTTGAAGTTGAGATTCCATCTCTCAGAGTCATGATGGATGTCAAGTTAGACGAAGCTGAGTGGGTTCGTGCCAGGTTTAATCAGTTGAGCCTTATTGAAGAGAAACGACTGGCAGCTGTGTGTCATGGGCAGTTATACCAACGGAGGATGAAGCAGGCATTCGACCAAAAGGTGCGTCCTCCGGTTTACAAAGTTGGAGATGTGGTACTCAAAAGGATCCTTCCTCCTAGTACAGATCACAGGGGCAAATGGACTCCCAACTATGAAGGTCCATTCGTGGTTAAAAAGGTCTTCTCGGGCGAAGCCTTATTACTTACAACCATGGATGGCGAAGATTTTTCATCCCCTGTCAACTCAGACGTAGTCATAAAATACTTCGCATAAAGAGACCCGCTGGACAAAAAATGAGAAAAGTCCAAGCAAAAAAGGGTATCCCGGCGAACCATAAAAACAGAACAAAAAGGTTCGGGCAAAAATTAGGGATAATAAATAAAAAATTTGTACACCAGGTGAGTTGAAAATCCGCAAGGACAACTCAGGCAAAAAAGGGTATCCCGGTGGATTGAAAACCCGAAAGGGCGGTCCACGCAAAAGAGGGATTTAAGCGAATGATTGCGGTGTGAGTTATCTGTACTCCATTACCGTTTCAGCAACTGACATTCTGAAGGGTAGGAATCGGTCTGATCACTCCTCAGAAGGCAAGGTCGGAGAGTTTTGAAGACATACTGGCCATAGCAGAATTGAAACGCAGTGGAATGCCGTTTTTACATTGCCATTAGGATAGATTCTTTTCTCAATTTCCAGCAATCTCCTCTTTCCAGGGATTGCTTCATGATGTACTTGCCTATTCTGGGCATTTCAATCAATAAATTGAATTTCAGTCAAAAGCTTCTTATTTCTTTTTACTGCTTTGTTTTCAAAAACGTCCGAATTTTTGATAAAACACTGCATTTGAAAACATTGTGGCTTTACAATAACATGCGCAGAAAAACATTTAAAATTACTTTGAATGTTAAGTAATCCTGGATGGTGGATTCAAACCACGCAATATTCCGGGGCATGTGTGTGTATTCTTTTGTTGCAGGTAATAGGTCCAGGTGATTTCAAGCACAAGGGTCATTCCTCCTAGACGAGTAGTCACTTATTCCCATGCAGAATACTGGGGCAGTCAGGTTCAGGAAAGGGTTCACATGTCACCCTTTTGTCACAATGTTTACTAATCGAGTCCATCATTCGGCTGACGGTCACTCACGACGATTCAATATCGACAAGTCTATTTCAACTGGATAGTGTTGCATCTTATTAAGTCGATTCTCCTATTCAGTACTTCCAATAGCTACAAGCTTTTCTGTGTCGATAACAGTTATAAATTCCCCAGTAAAGTTGCCTCGCAGTTGATGTTCGAGACTTAGTGAGTGTCCAGGAGTTTGAAGATGCCAAATCTTCTATAAAATTCTCTCGGGACGATTTCTTCAGATCAGCCGCGTAATCTGGGGCAAAGGCGAGTTTGTGATCCCTCCCAAGCACGGGGCATCATGAAATTCCCTGGCAAGAAATGTTCCAGATCTATTATCCCCAGTAGAGAGGGCTCCCGGTTAATATGTATAGCTCAAGTCCCGGCATGTGCCTAAGAGTTTGAAGATGCTTGGTCTTCTGTAAAATCCTCTCAAGAGACATCTCCAGCACGAGACGCTTTGAAGCGGTTCTCCCCAGAAAAGTTTGTTGTAAACTCATTATCCTAAAATGGAGTCGTCAAGCAGAAGGTTTGCCTAGCATGGGACATTATGGCTCTTATTTTAAGCTTGACAGCTTTGTTCCCCAACAAATCACAGTGGATTTTCTTTGTGTTTTCCCAGCAGATCTCTAGGGACTCTTTCCCAGCGAGTCGCAACAGGACGTATTCTAACCAAGATTGGCGTATCCCCAACGGAGTAGTTCTGATCCTCAGCAAGATCGTATTTCCAACAGTTGTATCCCCACAGAGTTCAGCATTGAATCGTATCAGCAATACTCCCCAGCTGAGTTATTTTTTCTCCCCGCAGAGGTTTATCAGATCAACAGAATCTCTTCCTCAGCAGAGTGTTAGTACATTCTTTCCCCAGCCATGTCGAAAAGTTGTCATTCCCCCAGTGGAGTTGCTATGATCAGAATTCATCCCCAGACAAATGAAATAATTCCTGGCAGAGTCATCACTCCCCTGTATCTTAAAGTCCAATTTATTTTTGGCAAGCGTGACAACTCGAAGCAGACGGATTGTTCATTCCTTCTCCAGCAGAGATATCATCCTTTCAGGAGTCTCTAAGGTCACATCATTAACCATTGTTCCTCAGCAGAGTCAGCAGAGATGTCTGACATGCATGCAGAGCGTAATCCAGTATTGGAATTTTGCAAAAGTCCACCTGCAGTGTGGCAAGTCAGTAGTCGTCTGACTCCATTTAAAAAGACAGTTTCAAGTCCAACCGCAGATTAGCAAAAGTCCATCTAAGGGTGGCAAATCAGCAAAGTCCAACCGCAGATTGGCAAAAGTCCATCTAAGTGTAGCAAATCAGCAAAAGTCCACCCGCAGCGTGGCAAGCCAGTAGTCTTCTGGCATCGTGCTAAAAGACATTCTTAAAGTCCACCCGCAGCGTGGCAAGCCAGTAGTCGCCTAACGTCGTTCCAAAAGACATTCTAAAAGTCCACCCGCAGTGTGGCAAGCCAGTAGTCGTCTAGCGTCGTTCTAAAAGACATTCTTAAAGTCCACCCGCAGTGTGGCGAGCTAGTAGTCTTCTGACGTCATGCTAAAAGACGTTGTTAAAGTCCACCAGCAGTGTGGCAAGCCAGTAGTCATCTGGCATCGTTCCAAAAGACATTCTTAAAGTCCACCCGAAGTGTGGCAAGCCAGTAGTCATCTGGCGTCGTTTTAAAAAAAAATTTTAAAGTCCACCCGCAGTGTGGTGAGCCAGTAGTTGTCTGGCGTCGTGCTAAAAGACGTTGTTAAAGTCCACCCGCAGTGTGGCAAGCCAGTAGTCGTCTGGCGTCGTTCCAAAAGACATTCTTAAAGTCCACCCGCAGTGTGGCAAGCCAGTAGTCGTATGGCGTCATACAAAATACGTTTTCTAAGTTCACCCGCAGTGTGGCACCAAAATTTTCCCTCTCATTTTTCATATCATTTAGCATGTGCTTTCATTTCATTGCATTGCATTCAAGCATAGAAAAATAAAAATTTAGCATTGCATTGCATCTAGCATAAGGGCATGTGATCAGTTGTTTCTCAAAGGTATTGATCATCCAAAGTAAGAGAACAAGAGCCAAGGGTCTCTAAGCAAGCCTCAAGGGTCTCTTACATCACATGTCATCCCAATTGATCCCACATGTCATTGGAAGATGGGAATTCATCAAGAAGATGGGGTAGTGCATCACCTCCTATAAAAAATAGTCCAAATTAGGGTTTATGGTTCAAGAATTCTCTTGATGAAATTTTGGTTCAAACTTGATATCAATATTTTCTACATGATGTCAAGTATCTAAGGATGGAAGATTGGCCATTGGTTCATTTCAGAAGAGGTTCAATTGGTCAGTTGCTTGAAAATCAAGAAATTGGGGCAAAAGTCAACCGTGCTTTGAAAAAAGTCAACTCCTGACTTTTCAAGATCAAATTCATGAAATTCAAGTTACATATGGTCAATGGACAAGATTTGATCAAGAAATGATGGAGGAATCATGAAAAATCAAGAAATGTACAAAGTTTCCATTTTTAGAAACTTAGGGTTTCCAAAAATGGCAAGTTTGGACCATTTTGCACCACACTTTGAGGCTTTCTTTTTCCATGAAAAAAGCTCCAAACCTCAGGCCCAAGTTGAGCCAATTAAAGTTCACATTCTAAGCTTCAAATCCATATAAAGAACTCTTCCATTGGATCTGATCAATCAATGTTTGGAAAAATCAAGGCAAAAACCAAGTCATGGCAAGGCAAGCTCAGGCTCATAGGCCATAATTTTATCAAACACATGGTGGACAAAATGTCAAGCTACTGTTCTCAGTGATGGAGGCTCCAAATGAAAAAATGTTAAACATCAAAGTTGTTCATCTCAATGTCCTCTTCAACTTTGATGTTGGACATTTTTCCATTTGAGCAAGTTATGAAGGAGAGATTAGGGTTCAAAGATGGTTGCTTTACACTGAAAATTCATAGGCCATGCTGCCATGTCTACCAACCACTTACCACGCCACGCACCAGTTTTGAACCTTGATGTTTTAAGCCATTTTACACCATTTTAAAGGCTTTAATTCATCTTCATTTCAACATCAAATTTATTCTCCCATGTTCCCTCTTTCATTTGCCACCAAAATTGAACATTATCATCCATCCAAGTGAGAGATATTCATCACCAAAGATCCATGTTTGCATTGATATCAAGTTGTCAAAGTTGGAAGTATTTGACATTGTTCTTCAATTCACACGCATACAGTTTACACACCTCTCCACATTACTCCTTTTGGACAAACACACTCCCTTACACCATGTATACTCCATGCCATCATACATGCAAGAGGAAATGAACAAAACTTGTCTTGTAAGCATGCTGCTACATCAGTACCACTATCATCACCATTTTTTCTCCATTATCCTCACCATTGGCCATGAACACACCCACACCATATCAAAACCTTCCCAACTCGCCCCTAACTAACATAACTCAGTTAGTTAGGATGAACTCATTTAACCAAGCTCCAACTCATCTAACCAACTCACTTAACCACGAGTTAAACAACTAACCCAACATATATAATGAAAACTCACTCAGAATTGAACAACAACTTTCACTTTTCACTTTCACTCCAAAAATATTTCAAGATTTCTCTCTGAACTTTTTCTCTCTCTCTCTCTCACGAATTCTCTACTTCTCTTTGGTTCATCAACATCATCATCAACAGTGCATTACTGAAGCAAGAACCAACATAATCAATACCAATTCTCCAAGTGTAGCTTCATTAAATTTTTGAATCTCTCTCTGTTCTGAAGATTTCAAGATTCAACAACATTTATTTTGCTCGTTTTAAGCTCAAGAACTTAAGGATTTCCTCTGGCTTTTTTCTGATTCAAGTTTCTTCCATTTTCAGGTTCTAATCTCCTCAACTTTATTGCTTCGAATCCATGTAATTTTGGCTTGATTTTGCTGTTTAAAGCTTGCTAGAAGTAAGGTAGTATATCTGGCTAGTGATAGGCTCATTAGGAGCATAGTTGTGAATTTAGGGCAAAACTGTTTGGGTTCTGTTCTTGCTGTGTGTGCATCGTTCGGTACTTCTAAGTGTGGATTCATGATCTCCTCAACTTCCTCTTCATTTTGATGTACGGTTTGTGTAGTTCTGGGACATGTGAAATTTGCAGGTGGCGGAGAGTGGCGGAGAGTGGCCGGAGAAGACGACCGGAGGTCCTTCTCCGGCCGGTGAGATGGGCGTTAGGGTTTTAGGCTAGGTTTAAAACGTGACCGTCTGATCATTTTCATCCAACGGCTTAGACCTTTCCAGTGCATTAAAATAACATGTGGCTCTCACGTGCTTCATTTTTTAGTTCTGATGCTTCCACGTGTGCGTGTGTATTTTTGTTAGCATGTGCATCTTATCTGGACCACTCATCTTGCATACGTATCTTGTTTGATTGCTTTGACTGCATCCAATGGTTTCGCTTGAATCCACATGTTGACTGCACATACGCTCTATCACACACAAACACAGACTTTGTGGACTGAACACACTTTGCTATTGGCACACCCCTTGTTTGAGCCCAAACAGATTTTTAAACTAAAAATTACTCACGCTGCACCCCCCTGCACTCTTCTATTTTGTTTTTACTTTCTTTTTCATATTATTTCCATTTCCTAATCTTAAAAATACCAAAATACATTGAAAAATTCTAAATAAATTCATGTGACATCTTTACACATTTAATTAATTTTCTACAATTTTTAATTCTAGTTTTATCAATTTTTGAGCATATTTCGACAATTTATTTTCAATTTCTTTTTCATTTGAACCTTTCTTTGACACTTGAACTTGTGCATTTTATTTCTCCCATCTCATACAACATTTTTGACTCATTCTTTTTGAATTGGTTAGATAACACATTAAAGTATCTAAAAAAAAATTTTCTTGATTTTTAAAGTCATTTTATCATGTGTTTAGGAGTTCTTATTTGAGCATTTTTGTGGTGGGTTTCAATGTGTTTTCATGAGGCCTTTTGATGCACTTTTCTTTTGAGTTTTTCCATGAGTTTTTATACATGTTTTTGCTTCTGACTTGGATTGTTTAGTGTTGTGGTGAAAATCGGAAAACAAGTTATTAATTAACTTGCATCATATTTCTTTACAACCGACTTTAATTTATCCAAAGGAAAGGTTCAAGATCGTTAAAAAAACCTAAAGGGGGGAGATCTAAGGTTCGTGGGTTGGTTATACTAAGGGAAGGTATTAGCACCCTTAATATCCATAGTACTCTACGGGAACCTCTTGTTAATGTTATCTTATGTTTGCTAAAGGTTCTATGCTAAAGGCTGAAACCCTATGGGTTAGTATATAAGTATACTCGACAAAGCATCGCACCTTGCGCCTACGTATCCTCGAGAGTAGAATCAGAGTATGCGTAGTTCTACTTCTACTGAATGATTGACTGTGGCAATATTCAGAGGGGAAATGTGTGTGACCTCATTGTAGAGTATAAGAACTCTCTAAGTCTAGTTATAATGGTCTTATGTTATGTTTTAGTTAATAGGGAAAGTGAGTATTCATTAGGATGAATATCACCAAGAGTGTAAGAACTCTCTCCTAAGGCTAGTTATGATTCCATGGCTCTGATGAGGCCAAGAAATAAGGTTTAGCTCTTATGAGGTTACTAAGGTTAAGGTGGGGGCTATGACTTTAAGAGTCAACGTTAATCACCTTCCTTTGGAATGGGGGTAAAGACAATTGATAAGATACTAAAAGATGACAAGAGATATTGATAAAGATAAGTAAGATAACAACAATAGCATGAGTATAGCAAAAAGTACTTCATAATAAAGCATGGATAAAATGGATATGAGCATCATAAAGACATGTCAATATGTTTCAAACTTAAGGAAGACAAACATAAGGAACACTCACAAGATAAAGAGGCATGATATTAATCTAAGATAATATTTAAAGAAGAATAAAGTTCACACATCCAAGTCAAAAACATGATGAATCAAACATGGGATAAATTAGTTCAAGATTTAAATAAGCATTAGGGAGATAAACGCTTAAATAATCAATAAGGATGATTCATAAATAATGTTAACAATTAGTCCAATTAAGAAATAATCAAGAGACAATTAGGCTTAAATAAACAAGAGAGAAATCAAGATAAATCTTATACTAAGAAATAATTAAGCTTAAGAAACAATTAAGAAATAAATCACATATTAATTATTAAGCTTAAATAAACAAGCAACATTTAATAAATAATTCCCATATAAATTAAGATTACATAAACAAATATGAAACAAATTGTATATTAAAATTAAGCTTAAATAAATAAGAGAAAAATTAAAACCATCCACATATTAATAAACAATTAAGAAATAAACACATATTAATTAATGATACTCAATTAAGAAATAAAAGACAAAATAAATAACAATAAAGATTAAAAAATATTTTGGAGTTTTTGAAATAAAGAAAAAAAGGTTTTAAGTAAAATAAATATTAAGAAAAATATTATGAGTTAATAAAAATTAAAAAGAAGAAAGAAACGCATGGGGGGTACATAAGTAAACTGGGCTAGTTGAAAAAACAAGAGAGAAATAGACGAGCCAGAAACTAGGAGGTGGAATAGGAAATGGCCTAGGTGAAAATATAGTAAAGAAAAGGCAAGAAAATAGCATAAAAGAATGGTCTGGGGCAGGATTCGAACCCCAGACATTCCTCTAAGAGCGCGTATGGTTTACCACTGGGGTGGCTCTACATCCAGTGTATAAGCCACCCCTAAAATCATTTAAACCAAACGGGCTGAACTATCAAGCTAGTTAAAGAAACCCAAATGAAATACCACACGTGGCCACGTAAAAGTGATCTTAAACATAACATTCTATTACACGGTCGTATCACTTTAGTTGCTATCAAACAAAACAATCCTACCATTCATTCCTCGCCACGCACACACGAACTCATGCCCCTTGCAACACCAGCCTCGTCAACTAGAAAAAACTAAAGACAAATTACAATAGTCACAAATCAAACTACTAACACTACACCATCACCATGTTAACATCACAATAGCAGCACACATTCACTAGACTTCACACCAAAGCGCACACAATACAACAACACATTAGCACAAAGTTAAAACATCATCACACTTGACATCCACAACACATTATAACTGATATTACAAATTGAATCTGGACTGACACATAAACAAAACATACCTCAGCGAAACAGATACAAGCACGCACATTCACAAAACACAAAATTACACATATTGTAAACGCACACACGGAAGAATAATCACATGGTACAACAAGTCAGATCATAACTCATAACAGTTACACTATATGACAATACTTATAACACAAATATTAATAACTCGCACACAAAAACAACATACGAAATTGGCAACTGTATATGCACACACTATATATACTTACAACACTATCAAACAAACTAAAAATTACAACAAATGCAACATGCCATATCACACAACATATACACATTATCACAATGCTTGGCAAGGATAACAGATCAACACTAAGAAAACAAATAGTGTTAGCACACATGAAGAAATGAAAATAACCAATTGTGACTAATCACCAAGCTGCGACTTAAATCATATAACCGTCACGAAACCACTAACCATCGATCAAGCATATCTTACCTCCACATCTACCTATGGCAAGCAAAACTTCCTCACTTACAAACGACACATACGAGAGGGTGAAGAGTAATACGAATACCTCTACTTACAGTACGTAGTGTTATAGTTGAAAGCGTCATAACCGTTAACCTATACGCCGGCTGTGATGTTGGTGGCTTGGATGGCAATGGAGTGTTTCCCACAGCAAGAAAATAAATGGTGTTGAATGGAGTTTACTCGCAGCAAAAGATATGGTGATGTTTTCGTTGATGATTATTGGTGAGGCTGTTGGTCTGATATTGATATGGAATATTCTGATGATTTTTTTTGTGTTATGATCAAGTTTCTACAGGTTTTTGGAGAGCTCATGGCAAGGTCATGGTGAGGGATTATGGAGAAGCTTTTGAATCCATTTTGGTTCTGATCCTTGAAGTGTTTTGTGAAGGAGAATGGAGAGGGTTTAAAGTGATTTTCTCCTCTCCCAAACAAGGGAGTCTGAGCCCTCTCATATAGTCATAGCTGCTGGTTATTATCTCTAAGACTCGGTGGTTAATTGCTTCATTTGAAGAGAAAAATCTTACATGGTAGCATGGCTCCCTACATTCTCGAGCCAAGTGCCATTTCCTTGTTGCTTGCTTCACGTCTTTAACATGTCAACCATTCAAGTACAAAAAGCATGGTACTTGGAAGCTTCCTCTCACGGGTTTTGAGGCAAAGTTACGTTGGAAGTGATGGAAAAAGATCCGTTGGTGTACTTGGTGAGTAGAAGACTTTGGTTCAGATTAGCAAGCAATGGTTTGGTGGTTCATAAGATTACAACCAGGTTTTTAAAAAAAGGTAGAAAAGTGGGGTGATGTAGTCCTTTTTTGAATTTCTTTGTTGGCGTGTGGGCCAGTTGGTGAGAAATGGAGATGTTCTTTTTCTTAATTGATTAATAATATGATTAATAAAAATAATAATAAACTAATTAAATATTCTAAATTAAAATTAGTTAGAAAAATAAACTAAATGAATAATTAATCTAATTAATTAACTAATTATTAAAATTAAATTAAATTACGACTAAACAACTTAAATATAAAGGAAATAAAAATAGGCCACATTGGATATAAATTAAAATAAAGACAGATAAAGATATTAAAATAAATATTAAGTTAAAATAGAGAACAATAAATAAAACATCAACTAGTAGAAAAAATGAGGGTAAAATTTGGGGTACAACAGTTGCCCCTATTTTAATATCTTCATGGAATCAAAAGTGAAAGATATTTAAATACAGATAACCGAAAATTTTACCCTCAAATGCGCAGATATGCAATGCAACAGACATGATGCCGAAGAAGATGCAAAGATGCAGACACGACCAGACACCAGGGACAACAGGAAGCAAACACACAAGATAAGCTTCACTAGGGAAGGACGAAGGTTAGTATCCATGAGAAAAACTCACTAGGGATACAAGTTAACCAACGAAAAAGACTCACTGGAGAGACTCCAAAGAAACACCGGGGAAAAACCAAAAAACAATCTCCACTGGGAAAGAAAACCGGGGAGATAGACTACTGGGGACAAAACAAAACCCACATTCTTCCTGGGCATGAAACCAGAAAGAAAAACCTGATCCGGGGATCAGCCTAAAAAAAAGAGACAGACAACCAAGCGAAGACTTCCTGGGGATCTTATACTGAAGACTTCAAGATGGGATCTTCAAGAAAAACCAGAAAGACAGAGACAAACTCTGCGCATCAGATAAAAGTCTTATAAGGTTGAAGAAATTTGTTCCAAGAATTTTAGCTTAAAGAAAGTTTTCAAAAATCCAAGGTAAGGGTTCAATGTCCGACACGATTCGAACAAGAACGGTTTTAAAACAAGAAGACAATGCTTGACACGATTCAAACAAAGTCCAAGTTCAAGTTTGACACGATTCAAACAAGAACAAGTTTTAAAACAAGAAGACAGTGCTTGACACGATTCAAACAAAGTCCAAGTTCAAGTTTGACACAATTCAAACGAGAACAGTTTTAAAAATCTTTAATGTTAAACTTCTCGGGGAACAGCAAAAGGTTTAAAGATTCAAATCTGGCGCGCAAATGTTAAGACTGAACAAGCACGACACAACGGGAATGTCTTTACTTCACTGGGGAAATAAAGACAGGCGCAAACAAAAGACCACAAGCGAAATAAAGCACAAGGAGTCAAAATCTGGCACTCAAAGGTGGTGACCGAACGTAAGCCTAGCTTAGGCAAAGATATGGATATACCGGGAATGTTTTTACTCCACTGGGGAAGTAAAGGTTCACATCGTCAAAGGATAGACAGTAAGGGATAAAAACAGGGATCACATCTTCAAGAAGCTTGATGGCCAGGAAAAAAACACATCCGAAGGTACGGAACCTGAACTCGGAACACCTCATCAAACAGATTGACGGCAAGGAAATAACCACGTATCCGAGGGTACGGAACCTGAACTCGGAACACCTCATCAAACAGATTGACGGCAAGGATATAACCACGTATCCGAGGGTACGGAACCTAAACTCGGAACACCTCATCAAACAGATTGACGGCAAGGAAATAATACAAACCCGAGGGTATAGAACCTGAACTCGGAACACCTCATCAAACATATTGACGGCAAGGAAATAACCACGTATCCGAGGGTACGGAACCTGAACTCGGAACACCTCATCAAACTGATTGACGGAAAGGAAACCAGAATAGGGATCACATCAAACAGGTTGATGGAAAGTGACTGACTGAAGGTGACACCATTGGTAACTATAGAAGTATGAATAAAACCAAGGACGGATAAGCTTCTCGTGAGAGAGATTGCACTTATCGTTGCGAAGGTAATGATAGCAAAACAAGCTTCTCAAGGAGATTGCCACTTGTTGTTGGGTATAAATTCCAAAGAGATGTTGATATTACAACACTACTAGAGGAATAATTGTCTTCAATGAGGATCTGCAAAAGATTCTTCCTGCGAGACAAAGTGTAAAATAAATGCACGTTCAAGATGGGCTCAGAAACCACACCTGCCAGGGAACAAAGTTCAATCTAGGAACAAGCTAGAAAGAAACGGTCAAACAAGACTCCAATTGAGGAATGAACTCAAATGGGGATTTATCTTATCCAAATGTGGAAAAGATAACTGAAACAACCATCATCCACGAGGATATAACTCTGTGGGGAATTCAGAAAGAATGGGCACTTTATGCCTAAGGGCTAACAACTCTATTGGAGAGAATAGACAAACCCAGTCACTTGGGGAGACAAACACCAAAGTGAGCCAAATCAGGAAAACACCAGAAAAGGAAACAGAAATGCTAAGATGCTATGCATATGAGATGCTCACGCCATGCTTATGCTTATGCTGACAAAACAGAGAAAAGGAAGCAATACTGGAGATGAAATAAAACATCTCGACAAGGGTACCCATCCAAACCCAACTGGTCGGACCAATACTGGGGATGAAGAAGAAGGATCAATAACTCCTCTGGTGAAAAGAGCATTCCACTTGAGGTATAACATCATTAGGATTGCCATCGTGAGCATGATCGCTTTGTTGGAGGAGAATCCATAGAGATTATCAAGGTTAGCTGAAGTAACAGCTTATTGGGGAGCTAGCAAAGGATATCACTAGAACAGGGTAATTCTGCATCCTGACTTGTATGATGATCACCATAATAAACAACAGCTCTTGCAACAGGTAATCTTCAAATCTTCTCTGCCCTAGATTACATGGTCTGTTGGGAGAAAATACCAAGAGGAAGAATTAGCATACAAGGTACTTCAATATCTTCAAACTCTTGGAGATATCTTGAAGTAACTGCCCCAGATTAACGGCGTTTACAACAAAGCCTTTGAACTTACTTCAGAATGGTTGTTTGACGATTTGGGGAAGATATGCCCCATACTGATTGGCCTTTTACAGATTTGTCGAATCTCGACTTAACTGCCTCTGATTAATTGGTTTGTGAGGGTAAGTCATCAAAAGTATTTCACAGAAGAATTGACGCACCAGATGCTTCAATGTCTTCAAACTTTTGAAAAGAAATGAACCTAGACATGACTGCCCCAGTTCAACTGCATTCGTGATACAATGGCCTCAGACTGCGGTAGAAACCACTGGAGAAACAAACTTGCCCCTGATTATGGGTCACTGAAGTCCACACTTATCATAAGATGACCTCAAGAAAACTCGCCCTAATATTCTGATCTTGAAGAGTTCTGCCCCTGATTCACCAACTCTTGGGATGATGGATTGGCAAACCCTCACACTTGGTTACCCCTGATTGAGTCAAATTTCCTTGGTCGCTGGCATTTGTTGGGATTCCTTTGATATTGAATTATATTGCAAACAAGTATTGTCTGTTGAAAATTAGCAATTTCAATGCAACGCTTTAATGCAAACTTTTGGAAACAAAACTTTGACGAAAACACACGCAATGAAATGATTAAACAATCAAAAACCAAGTGAATCTGGTCATTTACAGAATGACATATGAAGTGATCAACACACGCAAAATAGAAAAGATCATTAGGAGTCAGGTTAGTCAACCTTGTTGTAGTATACTTTCAAAACAACCTTACCTTGATTAGGTCTTTTAAGGGTTGTATCGTGGCTTGGTTCACGGTTTATGAAACAAAGATAAAGGCTCAATGTTTATTTGTCCCCACCCAATCTTCGTGATGAACTCCAATCCTACACTCAGTTAACTAAAGCTATGCATTCAAGTTTCCAAAAGCTAGGAAGTCACTTGATTTGCGAGAGCTGATTGACGTCTTACACGAAGCGCTTACATTTGATTACATATCCAAGTTAAACTGAGAACTACCCTGCCCCAAGGTTGAGATTTAAGGGTTTTTTGTGTAAGGAAAGAAAACTCATACTCTTAGGCTCGAAGGGTTAACAAGGGATTACCTTCCTTATTTCTCTAGTGTTTAGGAATTGAAACAATGCCTTACATCCTCGGCGAGGTTTGATTGAAAGCATACAACAACAATTATGAACACGAGGTTTTCATCATCCTCCATAATCTTTGTTTTTAACAACAGTTTGAAAAAGGTGTGGAAATGGATATATATTCTCTGCTTTTGTGAAAATAACAGTAAATGAGTGAAACGAATGGATTTAATCAAAAGATGCATAATCATTTCACTAGTCTTGCCAATTTGAAAGTACAATAATGCTTATAAGCAAAAACAGATTCAAATATGCAAAGAAAATACAACAAAAATGCCGAAACAGTCTAAAGTTTGCCAGCCTCAGGGAACTGGGCTTTCCTTCTTGACTTGCCAACGAAGATAGTCATCTTCAAAACTGATTGTCGAAATCCGTCTGAGAATTATCTTCACATCCACTCTCGACAATTTCTTCCTCTTCAGGGTCTGATGAATCTGCTCGATTAGGTAAAGGACTGTTGATTTGAATGCCTTGAGGCGTGAACGAGAACATATTAGAGTCAAGCAGAGTCTGGACCTTATCTCTGAGTACTCTACAATCTTCAGTTGAATGCCTCTGTGCCCCAGCATGGTAGTCACAACGGACGTCGGTGTCAAAGCCCGGCGAGTTTGGAAAAGACGTTGGATCCATCTCTTCTGGCACTATCAATCCACTTTTGATTAAATCTAGTAAGAATTGACTGTATGGTGTTGGAAATGGAGTGAAATTCCTTTTTGGCTTTCTTGGCCTTTGTCGTGCATGCTGACGCGGCTGACGGCGGTAGGGCCGTTGATACAGAGGAGGTCTTCGATTTGGAGAAGAAGATTGCCCACGTGGAGAGATTGGTGTCCGATGCAAAAACCCAAAAGGTTGCTGACGTTGAACACTTGAGTTGTAGAAGCGCTGAGGTATTTTGGATTCCTATATAGAATTACTCTCCTTCTCCCATTCTTCTTGAGAACTGACAACTGATTTATTCTCACCGGCCGGGATGTTCGAGATGCCTCGGATCTTTCCTTTCTGGAGACCACTCTCAATGCGTTCTCCAGTTTTTACCAATTCAGAAAAGTTTGACGTCACAGTGCTAAACAACTTTTCTCGGTATATACCTTGCAAAGTATCCATGAACCAGTCAACCAATTCTTTGTCCGAAAGTGGTGGTTGAACACGAGCAGCTACTTCTCTCCACCTCTGAGCATACTTTCTGAAGGAATCATTTTCTTCTTGAGATAAGTCTAGCAAATGTAGGCAGCTGGGAGCCAAATCAAGATTGTAGTTGTATTGCTTAACAAAGGCACTGACTCGATCTGACCATGATTGGACATGTCTACTCTCTAGCTGCATATACCAATTCAGTGATGCTCCACTTAGACTGTTTTGGAAACAATGGATCATGAGTTTGTCATTGAGGACATGTGAAGTCATTCCTCTGCAAAACATCACCAAATGCTGCTTTGGACAGCTATCCCCTTTATACTTCTCAAACTTTGGCATTTTGAACTTAGGAGGTATCACGAGGTCGGGTACCAAACACATGTCCAAAGCATTCAGATCAGCAGTGTCACGACCTTCAATGGCATCAAGCTTCTTTTCCAAGGTACAACATTTTTCCATTAGCTCAATGTCTCATGGATCCTGGGTTTTCATCACAGGGACCACTTCTTGGGAATCTGACTTGGAGAATGCAAAACTGCGATATTCCATAGCCTCAATAGAAGAAGAATGTCCATCTCGGACAATGGCATGTTCTTGTATAAACTGGTTCTCAACAGGAATCTGCACAGGTTGTGCTTGGGCAACATTGTTCACAAACATACCCTGAATATTGGCATCTCTTTTTGCCAAGGCTGCCATAATCTGATCCAAATGGCTTCTTAACAAGTCGAAATCCGCTCTGGTCACAAACTGGTTCTGCTCCTCTGAATTCATGATCCCTTAAAAGCTTTTTCAAGTCCAAAGCTGGCTCCAGGAAGGTTAGCTGGGTTACAGACAAATGGTTTCAAGGAACTCGAAAGGCGAATTGCAAACATTTTTGGGAAAACTGAAAAGTTTTGTTTTAAAATCTAAGATCCCGATTGATCTTTGCAAAGAAAGGAATGTCTGAGTTCATTGAAACCAAATGGTTATCATGAGATGTATGCAATGCACAAAACACGAGCACACAGAAACACAAAGATGCACACACAACAGTACACAAGTCCTAGGTTTAAGGGCTACGAGCATAGAGCCATGGTCTACCCATCCCAATAGGTATATACTACTGGTTTCCACCTGCCGAACAAGGTTCTAAAGGGTTCCAAAAGTCTACAATCCATCTTTCGGATTTTGTCGACTTCCCAAATAACTTGATAATCAACAAAATTCTCAAGAGAACTTCATCTGAGTGTAGTATCGCGTAGCAACTAATTCAGAAATAGACTTCTTCATAGTCCCCGCACTACATCTAAAAGGCTTAAGTGGGGTTTGGAAACTAAAGGTCATCAGTATCTCTGGCTCCTAGGTCGAAAGTAGTAACGCACTCACGATTGCTCGTTCAACATTTACCACCTCCAAGAGGGCCTCAACTGAGTGTGGACTTCAAGTTCCCTCCTTTGGGATTTCTCCCTCGAAGTTCCCTTGACTATGTCCATGGTGTCGCTCCCAGGATTTTCATCCAGGTACAAACGCGAGAGTGGTGCGGAAAAACAGAGTCGTCAGCCGTGTAAATTTATCCCAAGAGAGGGAAAGGGAACACCGCATAAACCTGAGGAAGAGGGAAAAGAATGGTCCTCACAACCATAACCTGGGTTCGGGAGTCGGTTACGCGAGGGGAAGGTGCTAGCACCCCACGCGTCCATCGTACTCGATGGGATCCGCGCTTGTTGTCTAATCTAAGGGTGAGTTATCCTATCATCTATGGTTGTACTAAGATGGGAGGGGAAGACAAAGACAGACTCGGTAGGACGTCGACGTCCTAGGCCTACGTACCCCCTTTGTGCCATGGGGAATTCAGAGTCAACGTAGTTCGAACCAAGTTCTTTTTGTGTTTTTTTTAGAGACATTAAGTTCGCGTCCGGCAATTAGGGTCGATGCCTGTTTGCGACTCAGACGGAAGGTAACGTGCCCTTTTTGAAAATAGCTTTTAGTTTGACAATCCCGAAGGACAAAAAGGTTTGACGTTGGTTTGTGTTTTTTAGGACAGAAGTGGCTTAAGTTAGTTCCTAAATGGCATTGCACCAAAGTCTAGGACCAGGGGCGAATACTTAACGCATCGTCCCAAGACAGGACGCTCGCTAAGCACTCTAGAAAGATGAGAGGAAGCCCCTCATTTCTCATTCCCCACGCTTAAGGTTCGTGCGCAATACACTTTATTCTTATTAAGTGTTTTAAAGAAATTTGAGATGAGAAGAGAGAAGAAACAAGGGTAACTCTAAAGGGGGACTATGAGTCCTAAGGTTATCATGCATGGGTGACCTACGGTTAGTGAGGTTTGACGACAACCTAAATCCTAAAGGAAAAAGATGAGAGAAGGAAGGAGCAAGGGTGACCATGGATACTTATCCACACCCTCAAAGAACTTACCTCAGTCCCTGCATAAAAGGTTAATACGAGACGGACATAAATAATATCAAGGCAAGTGAAAATCAAACAATGGCAAAAAATAGTGATAATAATCCAAACATGAATTCAGAAATCAAAGAAACAACCCCAAAGCAGATGGCACAAGTGCCTTTCAAACAAGGACTTAGGCATGATCAGAAATACACATATAAGCAGATCTCAAGTGAAAGTAATTAAATAATTAGAGAAATAACTCCTAAAATTCCCAAATTAAAAATCAAAGCTACTCAACCAGAAACAAACTAAATACCAAAGACTCCTGCAAAAAATCAAGATGTTAGTCACTTGAACAATCATGCAAAGTTCAGGTGAGAAGTAGGGTTCAATGTGCTAAAGGGAAGGATTGAAATGCAGTATACAATAATTTAAAAATGATAAAAAAATATTTTAATGCATTTTAGAAGGTTATCTAACAAATGCAAAAATAACGGATTAAAAATATTTTATGGATGCAGAGAAATAAAATAAACAAATGAGGTATGCATGGTATGTGTGATTCAAAAAGAAAATAATTAAATAATTAATTTAGATGATAAAAATAAAATAAAAAATAAAATTTGTGAAAATTTTATAAAATAATAAAAATGATGCGTGGATTTTATTGGAATTTTTTAATGCAATTATGTAATTTTAATAATTAAAAATGAAAATAATAAATTAAATAAAATAAAAATAAATTGAAAATAAGTGGGGGTACGTTTAGTAAGAGAATGGACTGGGATTGTTAATGGGCTGATAGGGGGGTACGAATAGCAAGGCCAACCCAAATAATAAATCAGAAAGAAAAAAAATAAAAAAAAGAGCACGCATGGACCTTTGTCAAACGGTTGACTGCACCATTACCTTTGGATCAATCCTGCGTCCATGAACAAGTCAACTAACGAAAAAAGTAAGCAAAAGGAAATAAGACAATTGGTGGAACATGGTAAGTTCAGTGGGGTAATAAACACCTGATTACTAATTAAAATTCAGAAAAAAAAATAAAAACAAAAACACATGGCCTCACGTGGACCGCTGGATCAATTCCATCGACGGCTGAAACATCGTCTTCCCCATTCAAACCCTCCGCCTGACTGGATCACCGGCCGCCACCGGAGTTAGGGTTCCGGCCCCCTACTCCGGTCACCTGCAACCTTACAAAACCCAGAAAATGCAAGTGTATACACTATTCTGTCCAGAAAATCACGAGGAACTCGAATATGGCATCAAAAATCACAAATTGTTAGTGTATAATAAAAAACGAATGAAATATTATTAGGGCACGAAACTTTAAACACATAGAACAAGCCATACACACGTCCAAACACACAACAAATTATACCAGCATGATCAGTGACCATCACACAACAATATGCATACTTAAAAATTGAGTTTCATGATCATCAAAATCAACACTAACCTGAGATGGTTCCACACGTGTACTTGCTTTTGGCTGCAAATGGTGGTTGGGTTGTGTTCTAGAGATCACCAGGAAAAGGTTTGTGGAAGAATTTTAAAGAAACTCCTTGTAGATTGAGAGATCCAATGAATTCAAGAATTAGGGTTGAACTTTCTTTTCTCCAAAATATCACGTGTGTAGCTGCCTAACCAGTGCATGGATAGGTTTAAATAGGCTAGGGTTTTCCTCTGATAATGAATTGGGCTTGGGCAATTCATTGCTTAATGAGTTTTTGAATTATTTTGGAAAATCACATAATGTTGGATACACCTCTTCCATGCATGGATATCTCAATATTCTATGATGGATCACTTGTGTTTGAATTGCTAATTACACCCACATTGACATTGGGCCTTGAAACCATTTGATTCATGAGTTTTAAATAATTTGTCAATTTTGAATAATGGAGAATAAGTGAAGAACACACCATGGAATGTCTTAATTATTGGGCCCAAAATAATCCTCAAGGAATGTCTTTTGATATTAGAATGTGGCATGAAGCAATGGAATTGATTATAGGTCATTATGCCCAAAGTTGTGAAAATGGAATCATGAGAAACCCTAAAAACCACTTTGCCTTCTTTAGATCATAACTGGAGTTTCATAAATGATATGGAGACCCACTAGTACTTATTGGAAAGAGGAGAAAAATATCTTCAACTTTCATGTTGGAGGAAAATTCATTTGAAGCTTTCTTGATGATGAAAAGTCAAGTTGAATGCAGTGCAGGAACTTGCCCAAAAAGGAAACTTTTATTATAGGTCACTTTCCAAATTTAGAAACTTCTGTACAAACTCCTGATTCTTGATAAATAGTATGAAACTTGACTCTTGATGACCATATGAGGATATGAGACCTTGAAAACCTTGGAGAAAACCTCAAAATTCCACAGTTGACTTCTCCTCTCACTGTTGACTTTCACCTGATTTACAGTCCATTGGCCAATTAAGTCTCTCCAGAACCAAACTGATGGACAACCTCCCACCCCTAGATACTTAGGGACCCAAGGAATGCCATAGAACCAATTCTTGCCCAAAAAACCAGAAATAAGCTGACTTTATAGCAAACCCTAGTTTTGGTACCCTCGGTCTAGGAGGAAATAACACAGTCTCCAAATCCAAATTCCTCTGAATATGATGTGTATCCTCTCCAACAAAGATAAGATATGACATTTAGTGATGATAGAAACCCAAGGAGCTTTCCCATTAGAGCAATAAACCCAAGAATTCCAGACCTTAATTCCTGCACTGGTTAGGAGGGAGTGATCCACTTGAGATCCCTTGCCACTTGTGAACTCTTGATGATGTGATAGACCAGGTAGGACCTTCTTGAACTGCCTCAAGCACCTTGACCCCATGCTAATGATATGCATACATGATAATGCAAAAAATGAAATTAAACATAAGCCAGTTAGTACTAAAGTGAGGAGAGCAAATTTTGGGGTGCAACAGCTCCCCCTATTCAATCAACTTGGTCCTGAAGGTATGATAGCAACTGCTCTCAGACATTCCAAGGTACACGGGGATTGAATACCGAAAGAGCCCCGGGAATTTGCTAATGGTAAGAATAACGAGATAGAGTGTGCTGAAAAATAAGGAATATGACCTCAACCATATCCACAAGAAAAATACGAATACGACCTCGATCGCACCCAAAAGACGAATACAACCTCAATTGCACCCACAAAAGAAGACTGACCTCAATCACTCTACCCACAAAGAAAAATACGGACACGACCTCAATCGCATCCACAAAACGAATACAACCTCAATAGCACCCGCAAAGGAAGACTGACCTCAATCACTCTACCCACAAAGAAAACACGAATACGACCTCAATCGCATCCACAAAATGAAATACAACCTCAATTGCACCCACACAGGAAGACTGACCTCAATCACTCTACCCACAAAGAAAATACGAATACGACCTCAATCGCATCCACAAAACGAATACAACCTCAATTGCACCCGCACCGGAAGACTGACCTCAATCACTCTACCCACAAAGAAAATATGAATACGACCTCAATCGTATCCACAAAATGAATACAACCTCAATTGCACCCGCACAGGAAGACTGACCTCAGTCACTCTACCCACAAAGAAAATATGAATACGACCTCAATCGCATCCACAAAACGAAATACAACCTCAATTGTACCCGCACAGGAAGACTGACCTCAATCACTCTACCCACAAAGAAAATACTAATACGACCTCAATCGCATCCACAAAATGAATACAACCTCAATTTCACCCGCACAGGAAGACTGACCTCAATCACTCTACCCACAAAGAAAATACGAATACGACCTCAATCGCATCCACAAAACGAATACAACCTCAATTGCACCCGCAAAGGATAACCAACATAAAGTGGTCTTCACTGGGGATAACGTGAGACAAAACTTCCGGTTTAGACCACCCTACTGAGAAAGGGAAACTGGCAAAAAAATTTCAGGCGAGAACGGGCTATTTGGCGAGAACTGGATTTCACAAAAGAAAAAGGCCAAACTGAGGCAAACAAAGGCAAACTTCTAACAGACTCATGATCCGCAGATAAGATGACTCCGTTGGGGAAGGAGAATTCCAAATAAAGGACTCTGCTGGGGAGCACAAGTATGAGGAACGCATCCCTCCAAAATCTCCTGGGTTATGCCATCTCTGCTGGGAAAGAGAACTGGCAAAGAAAGCGTCAAACCTGGCTTATGCTTTGAATGCAAATGTTTGAATTTTGCCGTAATGCTACGCGTTTTGAAGATGCAATGCAAATGCTTATGATATGCAAAAGAGGCCCCCCCAGCAAAATAAATACTGGAGAAAAAAGACCAATTCAGCTGCGGCTGACAAAAATAAATTGTCCTCAGAATCCAGGAACTCTGCTGAGAAGGATCACACTGATCGACTCCTTGGATCAACAACTTCTGCTGGGGATGAGATCCCGAAAGAACTACCGGGGCTACACCTGTCCTTTACTGAAGGTAACATCCAAAACCTGAGATTTCTCCTCTGCTGGGGGAGTTGAGAATGAGTGCCAATAATAGAACCGGAAGTTTGTTACTGAAGATTGCCAATAACAATTGGGCTTAGGACCTGCTGGGGGATGCTAGCCCATAATCATCCTGCTTGGGGGATACTTATGAACTTAACCTGCTGACGGGGAGAGCGCCCTTACCCCCACCTTGATGCGGATTAGAATATGACATTGTTGGCGAAAGTACACTTCCTGACTGGATGAGGGAAGTGAGCACCATGATTCTGTGGGGAAATAACGTCTTGACCCGGAGAAAATACTTTCCGAGTCTTCTGCTGGGGGAAGTCTGCTCTGCTGAGGAAAGTGTAATCTCAATGCTGGGGAGAGCCAACTGTTGGGGATGTACAATCTGTTGCCCTGCAACCTAACTTGTCTTTATGGTCATAAGCGGCTCTTTGAACTTTTCATCTCAAGAGGATTTTACAGAAGATCGGGCGTTCGCACCGTCCCAGGGTCTTCAAACCCTTAGAGAGATTTATCATATCTCGACATAACTGCCCCAATCTTCATAATCCATGATGTACATTACCTCGAAGGGGATCGTAATAACTTGACAATACTCTGTTTTAGCATCTTGAACCTTGAGGAGGTGTTTTCAATTAACCGGCTTCAGGAGTGGACGATTTCCCATGCTCTAGAGGTGGCCTGCCCCATTATGGGCTTTGACGTGACTTTTCCCCTGATCCTAGAATGAATGCCCCAGAATAACTAAATTTTGGAGAGTTTTCTCGACATGACTGCCCCAGATTGGCTACATCTTAACACGACTTACTAGGGAGAGCCCATTCTACACTGAGTATCTTGGCAGCATACCCTTTGATATGACTGTCTTTCAGAATTTTCAAGCATCTCAACTTGGTAGGATCACGCTTCTTGACTGACGTTCACTGTGTAAGCTGCCATTGATGTTTAGGCACATGTATGCAAACATAATAAATTATTTATGAGAATGATAATCCTAATGCAACACTCATGTTAACCTTGAAATTTTTATTGAAAATGCGTCGCCGAGCCTTGTGAGTGAATCACTTGCTGGGATGCGACCTTGATTTTTGAATGGCAAAAACGATGCGCACATGCAATACCAACAAATCTTATTAGCATAACTCATAGGAGTCAGGAACGCCATCCGGTTGGAGTACGCTTTCGGACTGAACCCTGTTTCAATTAGGACTTTTAAGGGCTGTAACGTGGTCTAGTTCACGGTTTCAGAAAAAAGGATTTATGGCTCAAAATTTATCGGTGCCCACCCCCTCTTCGTGATGTTCTCCAGTCCTATGTTCAGTTAGTCTGACCCAAACGCTCATCTCTCAAAAGGTTTATGATCTTTAAGGAACCTACGCCACTAATGGTTTGGCACCTAAGGGTGTTTTGGAATAACAGTCACCCCTTTTTATCTTTTGTGTCTGTAATCACACGAGTTTGTTCTTATAGAGGGTTTTCTTTTTGTAAGGCTTTTCGCTTTTTCTTTCTTTTGCTTTTTGATCCCTAATTTTTTCCAGGACTGACTCTTTTGAGTTTTTTCGATTTTGAAGTCCAGCGGGATGCCCTAACTTTTGTCTAAGTCGCTTCGACTTAGCGGGCTTTTCCTTTCTTTTTATATTCCCCTTTTGAATAAAGCGTGTGACACTGGTTGTCTTACTTGCTTGAAAGGGTCGTGACTGCCTCACTCCTTGATTGTTGAAGGATAACCATTGTGGTTTCGCATCTCTTGACCTCTTGATGGTGGGACAGAAGGTAAAGGACCCCCAGACGCACACTCTCCTTGAAATTTGAACGCTCGGTCAAACTAATTGACATCTACCCTGCCCCTGGGTTAAGTATGAGGGTTTTTTCGTACGAAAGAAACTCCTACTTCAAGGCTCAAAGGGGTTAACGAGGGTCTATCTCCCTTATATCTCCAGTGTTTAGGGGTTTGAAACAATGCCTGTACATCCTCAACAGGGTTCTATCCTTGAACATACGACCGGAGATTTTGCGTTTTCGTCTCGTCATCCTCCCTCGAGAGTTCTAAACAAGAAAATTGGTATTGCAGTGCACGTAAACATTTAAGAGTGAACACGAATGGATTAATTCAAGGAAAACATACTCATTGCATTAATATCATCATTAAAAAACAAACAAGTCTTACATGCATACGATGCTTTAACAAGAAATGAAAAACTACAAATGAAAATGCAGTAAAGAAACTGAAGATTTCCATTGCTGAGGAAGCTTGATTCTTGTCTGGACGTACTTGCAGACTGAGACGACCCTTGAAATCTTCAAGAAGATGAGAGGTCAACATGCACAACCAAGTCTCCTTCTGGAAATGATATGTACCTTTTGTCAATCAATTGTTGCACTTTGGCTTGGAAGGCTTTACAATCTTCGGTTGTGTGCCCCATAGTCCCTCCAGGATATCCATATTGCACATGGGGATTGTACCCCAGAGGGTATGGTTCTAGAACAGACTTCAAAGTCTTAGGCACCACCAATGAGTTTCGAACCAGGTGTGGCAAGAGTTGACTGTACGACATGGGAACTGGATGAAGAGGAGCATTCCTTCTTTCCAAGTTGTTGCGCGGCCTATACTGATTCTGACGCTAATACTTCTGTTGTTGATGCTGATTCGAGCGCATGATCTTTTCAGGCACTTTTCTCTTCAGACTTGGTCGAGGCGTAGGCAGCATTTGCGGATGTGGAGATTCTAAGGCCAAAGACTGCAAGAAATGCCCCTGACTTGATGTAGCTTTGGGAGAGGCAACAAGGATATCCACTTCTTTTTCAACAGCTAGAGTAGGACCACCATGTATGCTTACGCCGCTCGGCGTGAACTCAATTGCCTTCGAATCTATCAGATCCTGGACAACATGCTGAAATGCCCTACAATCTTCCACATTATGCCCCGGCGCGCCAGAGTGAAAATCACAGTGGGCTCTTGCATCATAACCACGTGGGGGAGTACCAGAGGGAGGAGCCAAAGTCCTTTTCCGTACCAATTGCAACTGAAGGAGATGCTACAACAGTTGAGAATATGGCATAGGGAGCGAATGAAAAACTCTTTCGGACTTCTTCTGTCCCAGTGTACACTTTTTGCCCCTAGGCTTCTCTTGGGAGCCAAGACCTAGCTGCTGTTGGGAAAGTTCTGGAACTTCCGCTTGAGGTAATCCATGATTTAAATCAGATTTCAAAGAGATGAGAGGAGCAAGGACCTCTATTGTGGAAGCGAGCACATGACTGTTTTCCTTCTTTAGCACTGTTTTCAAGATTTCCATGACCAAACCCATCTGAGCCTTCACCTGACTGACCTCCTCCCTCAGCATCTTCTGGTCTTGCATGAGAGTTTGCATATTCCCCATAAGCTGCCCCATCTGGCCTTGCATTTCCCTCAACTCAGCTTGAACTTGTTCCATGATCAACTCTCGAACGGCCCGAGGAGTTAAGTCTGCAATTCTGAGATTGGAACAAGATAAGAATACCAGAGATAAACACCTGTTATGCAAAATGATTATGAATATGCAAATGCAAATGGACATGCTTGAAAATTCACAAGGCGATCCACCCCTTGATTCCGGTTTAACAACAAGATATAATGGAACTTCTTCTCATATATTAAGAAAACCAAAGAAAAACCGAATGTCAACAATCATATCCCAAAATAAATGAGTCTGAACGCCAATCATAGATCCCAACCAACATGCCTGGCAGTGATCCAAATACAATAAAAAAAGTAGGAAACTATGGCATGTCATCAAAATTCACAAGTGTCAATCCCCCCCATCCATTATGCTTCCTGCACCAGTCTTGAATTTCCTTGAACAGCTTTCTGGTGTCGGGATGCTTTGGTCTCTGAATTAGCTCTTGAATGAGGACGTCTCTTCTATGTATGATCCATTCCAAGTATCGGCAATGCAACTCCCAAGCGTCTTCTCCAGAAGCACCATCCATGCTAGGACCCTCATGTCTAGGTTTCTTCACTTCAGCTTGGACTTTCAGTTCTTCCATGGAGGCTGTGGCTTCATTGAGTCGACCCTCGACTACTTGTCTCTTGAATATCCCTGATAAGATCTCGGCGTCTTTCTTCTTGAGCGTCGACTTCAACTGATCGATCTTAGCTAGGTAGTCGTCTTCCTTTCTCTTATTCTCAGCCATGGCAGTTTCTTGGTGATCACTGAACCTGTGGATTTTCAGCAAAGCCTTGTCTAATTCCTCTTTCTTAGATTCGAGAACCTTACTGATACCATCCAAAGTTTCCTTCCTCTTTTGTCTGGATGTGACCATGTCCGCTAGCTCTTTTTCTGCTTTAGCGAGGAGCTCTGTCTTCAACTTGGCGGTATGAACAGCTTCACCCCGCTCATGCTTCCACTGATAGATCTCTCTTTTTAGCTCACTATTTTCTTCCTGCAGCTTTTCCTTTTCTGCCCACAACTTATCAAACTTCTCTATCTCAACTGTGGTAGGAGGCTCGATCACCAAAGGATACGAAGGTGGTTCCACTGGGAAGGGAAGAAGCTCCTCTTCTGCTCTCTTCTTAATCCACTCTTTATAGGAAGAAAAAGCCCGGTTATTGCATTTTTCGAACGAAGTTTTACCCTTCTTGGTCACCTGTTTCCAAGCATTCACAATTTTCCTCATCATCTCTTGATCCTCAATACCATTGAAGAATAAGGACTCTCTGATGTCTCTCTCATCAGGTGGACCTTTCAAAGGATACCCAAACTGCCTGATAATAAGGGAAGGATTATAGTTAATTCCACCTTTTCTCCCTATCAAGGGTACATTAGGGAATTCTCCGCACTTGTAAATAATCTCCATTCCTAGCAAATCATGATTGATCCAAACAATGTTGTCAGCGGTCAATCCCATAACCCTCTTTGACCATTTCAGAGAATCTTTCGTATCAACGAAAGCGCCAGATTTGGGGAGACGACTCAGAAACCAAGTAGATAAGAGCGGTGCACAACAACTCACAGTTTTTCCACGCCTATTCTCATTCTTGTAGTGAACTGAGTGATACACATCAACTAGCAAGGTAGGTATAGGATTCTTCAAAATAAAGATTCTGACGGCATGCATATCCACCAGATCAGGAATATTCGGAAACAGGACAATCCCATAGATGCACATAGCTAGGATAGCTTGGAAAGCAGTCCAATTCTTCTCTTTGACATGTACGCAGGCCTGATCAAACAGGAACTTCAATAGGAAGCCCTTAACTCCTTATTTTTCTTCAATATTACTGTTCAGAACGGATTCACTAATATGAAGAGCAACAACCATTTCTTTTACCCCTGGGTGTTCTTCAGAAAAGAAAACTATATCATACCTGATGGGGATTCCCAAAATAAATGAGAACTCCTCCAACGTTGGGGCCAAGATGTAGTCTGGGAAAGTGAAGCAGCGCAAAGACGGATCGTAGAATTGAAGAAGCGTATGAATGGTATCCTTCTCATACTTGGAAATATTATAAACAAACTTTAAAAGTCTCCCATACACTCCACTGAACTCTATACGAACTCCAGGACCAGCTATATTAATTAGCTTGTGAATCAATGTCAAAGTCGGATCTGGGAACGAATAGGCAACAGTCTTTTTTCTCTGGACATCCATGCTGAAGTAACCTCAGAAAACCGGAATCAAGAGTAAGATGCAAGCCCTGAAAAATTTCAAACATGTTAGGATGCAAGAAAATGATATGCTCATGCAAACATGGGGTCAAGGCAACACTGCTGGATGTGCTGTGCTGTTAACTGAACGAGAACCACGAAAACCAGAACTCTGAACCACTGAGATAACCAAGAACCCAAATAATCAGACATTGATGAGAAATCCAGAAAAAACTAGGTAGGTTGAAGGTTTCGGTTACCTGCAAACCTGCAAACACCCATCCCCTCTCACGTGTGGGTACTAGGATGTTCAGTATCCCGGGCTCTCAGGTCGAGAAATGATGATACGTTCACCATTTCTAGTTTGGCATCATCATCAATCGAGGAGGCCTCAACTGATTCTCCAAAGCGGAAGGTCCTCAGCTTTGGCACTGAGGTCGAGAAACAATAGTATATTCATCCCTCGGGGTACAGTACTATCGTCAATCGAGGAGTGCCTCCAGTAATTCTCTTCAAAACGTAGGGGCCATCCTATGCGAGTTCCAAAGCGGGCCCTAGGGTGCGAATGGGTTTGCCACGGGATGTGGTCTGCCACTGTCACCACTAAAGAGGGATGTTTCCACTAAGGTCCTCGATGATCGGTCACCAGAGTCGACAACTCTCTAGATCAACACCCCAACATGCGCAAGACACACATGTTAGAATGCGTCCCAAGATAGCCTCGTCTGGTTATGAATTTCGTGAACACGCAAACGTACCAAGCGGGCACGTAGGTCCCACTACTTTCCACTCTAGTCCTAGGGTATACTCAAGCCTGGGTATTGGGCTTATCTCTCGGTCCCACCCAACCTGCAAAACAAAGACAGCCAGCACAGCACAGCAGCATGACAGTAATAAAAAATGAAATGCAGAAAATGCGGTAAAAATAAAAATAAAATACAACACATAAAGCAAAACAAAAACAAAGCACCCAAAGAGAACAAAGACAAGCAAGCGCTAGGATTGACTCGCTTAGGGATGGACCAGCATAGGTCAACCAGAGTCCCCAGCAGAGTCGCCAGTTGTCGCTCCCAGGATTTTCATCCAGGTACAAACGCGAGAGTGGCGCGGAAAAACCGAGTCGCCAGCCGTGTAAATTTATCCCAAGAGAGGGAAAGGGAACACCGCATAAACCTGAGGAAGAGGGAAAAGAATGGTCCTCGCAACCATAACCTGGGTTCGGGAGTAGGTTACGCGAGGGGAAGGTGCTAGCACCCCACGCGTCCATCGTACTCGATGGGATCCGCGCTTGTTGTCTAATCTAAGGGTGAGTTATCCTATCATCTATGGCTGTACTAAGACGGGAGGGGAAGACAAAGACAGACTCGGTAGGACGTCGACGTCCTAGGCCTACGTACCCCCTTTGTGCCATGGGGAATTCAGAGTCAACGTAGTTCGGACCAAGTTCTTTTTGTGTTTTTTATGAGCGACGTTAAGTTCGCGTCCGGCAGTTAGGGTCGATGCCTGTTTACGACTCAGACGGAAGGTAACGTGCCCTTTTTGAAAATAGCCTTTAGTTTGACAATCCCGAAGGACAATAAGGTTCGACGTTGGTTTGTGTTTTTTAGGACAGAAGTGGCTTAAGTTAGTTCCTAAATGGCATTGCACCAAAGTCTAGGGCACAGGGGCGAATACTTAACGCATCGTCCCAAGACAGGATGCTCGCTAAGCACTCTAGAAAGATGAGAGGAAGTCCCTCATTTCTCATTACCCACGCTTAAGGCTCGTGCGCAATACACTTTATTCTTTTTAAGTGTTTTAAAGAAATTTGAGATGAAAAGAGAGAAGACACAAGGGTAACTCTAAAGGGGGACTATGAGTCCTAAGGTTATCATGCATGGGTGACCTGCGGTTAGTGAGGTTTGACGACAACCTAAATCCTAAAGGAAAAAGATGAGAGAAGGAAGGAGCAAGGGTGGCCATGGATACTTATCCACACCCTCAAAGAACTTACCTCAGTCCCTGCATAAAAGGTTAGTACGAGACGGACATAAATAATATCAAGGCAAGTGAAAATCAAACAATGGCAAACAATAGTGATAATAATCCAAACATGAATTCAGAAATCAAAGAAACAACCCCAAAGAAGATGGCACAAGTGCCTTTCAAACAAGGACTTAGGCATGATCAGAAATACACATATAAGCAGATCTCAAGTGAAAGTAATTAAATAATTAGAGAAATAACTCCTAAAATTCCCAAATTAAAAATCAAAGCTACTCAACCAGAAACGAACCAAATACCAAAGACTCCTGCAAAAAATCAAGATGTTAGTCACTTGAACAATCATACAAAGTTCAGGTGAGAAGTAGGGTTCAATGTGCCAAAGGGAAGGATTGAAATGCAGTATGCAATAATTTAAAAATGATAGAAAAATATTTTTATGCATTTTAGAAGGTTATCTAACAAATGCAAAAATAACGGATTAAAAATATTTTATGGATGCAGAGAAATAAAATAAACAAATTAGGTATGCATGGTATGTGTGATTCAAAAAGAAAATAATTAAATAATTAATTTAGATGATAAAAATAAAATATAAAATAAAATTTGTGAAAATTTTATAAAATAATAAAAATGATGCGTGGATTTTATTGGAATTTTTTAATGCAATTATGTAATTTAAATAATTAAAAATGAAAATAATAAATTAAATAAAATAAAAATAAATTGAAAATAAGTGGGGGTGCGTTTAGTAAGAGAATGGACTGGGATTGTTAATGGGCTGATAGGGGGGTACGAATAGCAAGCCCAACCCAAATAATAAATCAGAAAGAAAAAAAATAAAAAAGAGCACGCATGGACCTTAGTCAAACGATTGACTGCACCATTACCTTTGGATCAATCCTGCGTCCATGAACAAGTCAACTAACGAAAAAGTAAGCAAAAGGAAATAAGACAATTGGTGGAACATGGTAAGTTCAGTGGGGTAATAAACACCTGATTACTAATTAAAATTCAGAAGAAAAAAAATAAAAACAAAAACACATGGCCTCACATGGACCGCTGCATCAATTCCATCGACGGCTGAAACGTCGTCTTCCCCATTCAAACCCTCTGCCGGACTGGATCACTAGCCGCCACCGGAGTTAGGGTTCCGGCCCCCTACTCCGGTCACCTGCAACCTTACAAAACCCAGAAAACGCAAGTGTATACACTATTCTGTCCAGAAAATCACGAGGAACTCGAATATGGCATCAAAAATCACAAATTGTTTGTGTATAATAAAAAACGAATGAAACATTATTAGGGCACGAAACTTTAAACACATAGAACAAGCCATACACACGTCCAAACACACAACAAATTATACCAGCATGATTAGTGACCATCACACAACAATATGCATACTTAAAAATTGAGTTTCATGATCATCAAAATCAACACTAACCTGAGATGGTTCCACACGTGTACTTGCTTTTGGCTGCAAATGGTGGTTGGGTTGTGTTCTAGAGATCACCAGGAAAAGGTTTGTGGAAGAATTTTGAAGAAAATCCTTGTAGATTGAGAGATCCAATGAATTCAATAATTAGGGTTGAACTTTCTTTTCTCCAAAATATCACGTGTGTAGCTGCCTGACCAGTGCATGGATAGGTTTAAATAGGCTAGGGTTTTCCTCTGATAATGAATTGGGCTTGGGCAATTCATTGCTTAATGAGTTTTTGAATTATTTTGGAAAATCACATAATGTTGGATACACCTCTTCCATGCATGGATATCTCAATATTCTATGATGGATCACTTGTGTTTGAATTGCTAATTACACCCACATTGACATTGGGCCTTGAAACCATTTGATTCATGAGTTTTAAATAATTTGTCAATTTTGAATAATGGAGAATAAGTGAAGAACACACCATGGAATGTCTTAATTATTGGGCCCAAAATAATCCTCAAGGAATGTCTTTTGATATTAGAATGTGGCATGAAGCAATGGAATTGATTATAGGTCATTATGCCCAAAGTTGTGAAAATGGAATCATGAGAAACCCTAAAAACCACTTTGCCTTCTTTAGATCATAACTGGAGTTTCATAAATGATATGGAGACCCACTAGTACTTATTGGAAAGAGGAGAAAAATATCTTCAACTTTCATGTTGGAGGAAAATTCATTTGAAGCTTTCTTGATGATGAAAAGTCAAGTTGAATGCAGTGCAGGAACTTGCCCAAAAAGGAAACTTTTATTATAGGTCACTTTCCAAATTTAGAAACTTCTGTACAAACTCCAGATTCTTGATAAATAGTATGAAACTTGACTCTTGATGACCATATGAGGATATGAGACCTTGAAAACCTTGGAGAAAACCTCAAAATTCCACAGTTGACTTCTCCTCTCACTGTTGACTTTCACCTGATTTACAGTCCATTGGCCAATTAAGTCTCTCCAGAACCAAACTGATGGACAACCTCCCACCCCTAGATACTTAGGGACCCAAGGAATGCCATAGAACTAATTCTTGCCCAAAAAACCAGAAATAAGCTGACTTTATAGCAAACCCTAGTTTTGGTACCCTCGGTCTAGGAGGAAATAACACAGTCTCCAAATCCAAATTCCTCTGAATATGATGTGTATCCTCTCCAACAAAGATAAGATATGACATTTAGTGATGATAGAAACCCAAGGAGCTTTCCCATTGGAGCAATACACCCAAGAATTCCAGACCTCAATTCCTGCACTGGTTAGGAGGGAGTGATCCACTTGAGATCCCTTGCCACTTGTGAACTCTTGATGATGTGATAGACCAGGTAGGACCTTCTTGAACTGCCTCAAGCACCTTGACCCCATGCTAATGATATGCATACATGATAATGCAAAAAATGAAATGAAACATAAGCCAGTTAGTACTAAAGTGAGGAGAGCAAATTTTGGGGTGCAACACACGGTTCCTAAACATATGTGTTTTCTCAAGTCCGGGTTAGGACTTATCTCACTCATAAATATCATATCAACCCAAATCAAACAGAAAAATGTCAAGCAAGAACAGATATACAGATATATAAGCAAATATGACGTACATAAGCATATACAAGTAAATAAGCAAACATGAATAACATAAAAACAAGATAGGCTTAACCCTTTTAGGAAAGGGCCAGCAATAAGTCTAACCTCCCCAGTGAAGTCGCCATTTTTGTTGCGATGAAAATCGAATAACAAGCTATTAATTAACTTGCATCATATTTCTTTCACAACCGACTTTGATTTATCCAAAGGAAAGGTTCAAGATCGTTAAAAAATCCTAAAGGGGGGAGATCTAAGGTTCGGGGGTTGGTTATACTAAGGGAAGGTATTAGTACCCTTAATATCCGTAGTACTCTACGAGAACCTCTTGTTAATGTTATCTTATGTTTGCTAAAGGTTCTATGCTAAAGGCTGAAACCCTATGGGTTAGTATCTAAGTATACTAGACAAAGCATCGTACCTTGCGCCTACGTATCCTCGGGAGTAGAATCAGAGTATGCGTAGTTCTACTTCTACTGAATGATTGACTGTGGCCAATATTCAGAGGGGAAATGAGTGTGACCTCATTGTAGAGTATAAGAACTCTCTAAGTCTAGTTATAATGGTCCTATGTTATGTTTTAGTCAATAGGGAAAGTGAGTATTCATTAGGATGAATATCACCAAGAGAGTAAGAACTCTCTCCTAAGGCTAGTTATGATTCCATGGCTCTGATGAGGCCAAGAAATAAGGTTTATCTCTTATGAGGCTGCTAAGGTTAAGGTGGGGGCTATGACTTTAAGAGTCAACGTTAATCACCTTCCTTTGGAATGGGGGTAAAGACAATTGATAGGATACTAAAAGATGACAAGAGATATTGATAAAGATAAGTAAGATAACAACAATAGCATGAGTATAGAAAAAAGTACTTCATAATAAAGCATGGATAAAATGGATATGAGCATCATAAAGACATGTCAATATGTTTCAAACTTAAGGAAGACAAACATAAGGAACACTCACAAGATAAAGAGGCATGATATTAATCTAAGATGATATTTAAAGAAGAATAAAGTTCACACATCCAAGTCAAACACATGATGAATCAAACATGGGATAAATTAGTTCAAGATTTAAATAAGCATTAGGGAGATAAACGCTTAAATAATCAATAAGGATGATTCATAAATAAAGTTAACAATTAGTCCAATTAAGAAATAATCAAGAGACAATCAGGCTTAAATAAACAAGAGAGAAATCAAGATAAATCTTATACTAAGAAATAATTAAGCTTAAGAAACAATTAAGAAATAAATCACATATTAATTATTAAGCTTAAATTAACAAGCAACACTTAAGAAATAATTCCCATATTAATTAAACTTACATAAACAAATATGAAACAAATTGTATATTAAAATTAAGCTTAAATAAATAAGAGAAAAATTAAAACCATCCACATGTTAATAAACAATTAAGAAATAAACACATATTAATTAATGATACTCAATTAAGCAATAAAACACAAATTAAATAACAATAAAGATTAAAAAATATTTTGGAGTTGTTGAAATAAAGAAAAAAAAGGTTTTAAGTAAAATAAATAAAAATAAAAGTTTGAAAAGAAGATTTGAAATTATATGAAAATATTTTGAGTTAATAAAAATTAAAAAGAAGAAAGAAACGCATGGGGGGGTACATAAGTAAACTGGGCTAGTTGAAAAAACAAGAGAGAAATAGACGGGCCAGAAACTGGGGGGTGGAATAGGAAATGGCCCAGGCGAAAATATAGTAAATAAAAGGCAAGAAAATAGCATAAAAGAATGGTCTGGGGCAGGATTCGAACCCCAGACATTCCTCTAAGAGCGCGCATGGTTTACCACTAGAGTGGCTATACATCCAGTGTATAAGCCACCCCTAAAATCATTTAAACCAAACGGGCTGAACTATGAAGCTAGTTGAAGAAACCCAAATGAAATATCACACGTGGCCACGTAAAAGATATCTTAAACATAACATTCTATTACACGGTCGTATCACTTTAGTTGCTATCAAAGAAAACAATCCTACTATTCATTCCTCGCCACGCACACACGAACTCATGCCCCATGCAACACCAGCTTCGTAAACCAGAAAAAACTAAAGATAAATTACAATAGTTACAAATCAAACTACTAACACTACATCATCACCATGTTAACATCACAACAGCAGCACACATTCACTAGACTTCACACCAAAGCGCACACAATACAACAACACATTAGCACAAAGTTAAAACATCATCACACTTGACATCCACAACACATTATAACAAATATTACAAATTGAATCTGCACTGGCACATAAACAAAACATACCTCAGCGAAACAGATACAAGCACGCACATGCACAAAATACAAAATTACACATATTGTAAACGCACACACGGAAGAATAATCACACGGCACAACAAGTCAGATCATAACTCACAACAGTTACACTATATGACAATACTTATAACACAAATATTAATAACTCGCACACAAAAACAGCATACGAAATTTGCAAATGTATATGCACACACTATATATACTTACAACACTATCAAACAAACTAAAAATTACAACAAATACAACATGCCATATCACACAACACATACACATTATCACAATGCTTGGCAAGCATAACAGATCAACACTAAGAAAACAAATAGTGTTAGCACACATGAAGAAATGAAAATAACCACTTGTGATTAATCACCAAGCTGCGACTTAAATCATATAACCGTCACGAAACCACTAACCACCGATCAAGCATATCTCACCTCCACATCTACATATCGCAAGCAAAACTTCCTTACTTACAAACGACATATACGAGAGGGTGAAGAGTAATACGAATACCTCTACTTATAGTACGTAGTGTTATAGTCGAAAGCGTCGTAACCATTAACCTATACGCTGGCTGTGATGTTGGTGGCTTGGATGGCAATGGAGTGTTTCCCACAGCAAGAAAATAAATGGTGTTGAATGGAGTTTACTCGCAGCAAAAGATATGGTGATGTTTTCGTTGATGATTATTGGTGAGGTTGTTGGTTTGATCTCGATATGGAATATTCTGATGATTTTTTTTGTGTTATGATTAAGTTTCTACAGGGTTTTGGAGAGCTCATGGCAAGGTCATGGTGAGGGATTATGGAGAAGCTTTTGAATCCATTTTGGTTCTGATCCTTGAAGTGTTTTGCGAAGGAGAATGGAGAGGATTTAAAGTGATTTTCTTCTCTCCCAAATAAGGGAGTCTGAGCCCTCTTATATAGTCATAGCTGCTGGTTATTGTCTCTAAGACTCGGTGGTTAATTGCTTCATTTGAAGAGAAAAAAACTTACATGGTAGCATGGCTCCCTACATTCTCGAGCCAAGTGCCATTTCCTTGTTGCTTGCTTCACGTCTTTAACATGTCAACCATTCAAGTACAAAAAGCATGGTACTTGGAAGCTTCCTCTCACGGGTTTTGAGGCAAAGTTACGTTGGAAGTGATGGAAAAAGATCCGTTGGTGTACTTGGTGAGTAGAAGACTTTGGTTCAGATTGGCAAGCAATGGTTTGGTGGTTCATAAGATTACAACCAGGTTTTTAAAAAAAGGTAGAAAAGTGGGATGATGTAGTCCTTTTTTGAATTTCTTTGTTGGCGTGTGGGCCAGTTGGTGAGAAATGGAGATGTTCTTTTTCTTAATTGATTAATAATATGATTAATAAAAATAATAATAAACTAATTAAATATTCTAAATTAAAATTAGTTAGAAAAATAAACTAAATGAATAATTAATCTAATTAATTAACTAATTATTAAAATTAAATTAAATTACGACTAAACAACTTAAATATAAAGGAAATAAAAATGGGCCACATTGGATATAAATTAAAATAAAGACAGATAAAGATATTAAAATAAATATTAAGTTAAAATAGAGAACAATAAATAAAACATCAACTAGCAGAAAAAATGAGGGTAAAATTTTGGGTACAACATTTAGGACCTATTTTTACAAATTTCTCTTGTGCTTTGATATTTTTTTAATGCCTTGCACTTGAAGTAACATGTATACACATTCTTCTACTTCATTCTCATATGATTTTGTTGAGGCACTTGTGCCACCTTTTGTGTTCATTTGTATGATATTATAGCTCATTTGTATGATATTATAGGTCATCTTAAACCATGATTATAGGTCATTTGATTTCACTTCTTGCCACTTAAATATGCTTGTTTCAATTTGTTCCATTACATGAACTTGATTGAATTAAACTTGCATCCTATCTCTTCTTAAGCTCTATATGTTTTATGTGTGCATTTTTGTATGCCATTTCATATATTCCATTTGCATCTCATCAATGGTATGCCACTGCCCATATGCATTCATTAATCATTTCACATGTTATGCACTTTTGGTATGTCACTTTGTGCATCTAATTGGAAATTGTTTCTTCTCTTAACTTTTATTTCATCTTACTTCCTCTATTTGTATCATTGCATCCATGATTTCCATGATGATTCATATGCATTGTGAGACATTTATAAATGGTATATGGTTTTGACCTTGATCTTTTGTGAAGCATTATTGCATGTTCACTTTGCATTTCCACTCATTCTTCATCTATTCCTTTCATGTTGCACTTCTTTGATGTTTAAGGCATTATGTGTGCAAAATTAGTGCATGTTTAATATCTTAACATTAGAGAATATCCTTAGAGCATAGGTTCTGACCTTGAATGATTTTCAACTCTTAGGATCTTTATCCATTGATTCTTATTTGGTTTGATCATTATTTGGTATTCTTTCCTTATTTTACTACTTGTAAATAGTTTTTGAACTAACCTTTTCATGTAGGTGCTAAGGGCAAGTAAGTGTGTGGATATGCTTCCACATACACTTCCTTCTTTCATTTTCTCTTATCTCTTTTAATCATTCAACTTGTGAACATGATAAGCATTTATATGCTTTCCTTGAGTAACTTCTTTCTTTCCCCTTTTGAGTTATAACTCATCTTCTACTTTAGAAGTGAGTTGTTTAATTCATTCTTCTTCTCCTTTCTCTTAGGATTAGATTTCTTAAACCACATTAACCATAAGAACATCCATGTATGATAACTTTAGGGTTTGAGTCTTAGTCTCCCTCATTGGATTTTACCTTTCTCAACCATTTGAGTCTCTCTTCTTCTTATCTCTAAACAAAACCAAAAACACTTAATAAAAGGCATATCATGCATTGTATTTGAGCCCTTCATGTGGGAATAAGGAGGTGAGGCATTCGATCCTATATGAAGGACTTAAATACAATACGTGTTACAAAACACCAATAATCAAAACACTTCTTTCTAAAATACAAAAACAAACCATTCTCTTCTCATCTTCCTTACTCCATTCTTTAAGGACTCGTCACATCTATTCCACCGCAAATAGGTAACGCCTAAGTCTCCCTACAGCGAGCTGCAACACCTAACTGCTGGGACGCGCACTCTGGCGTTTCCACTAAAAAACACAAACAACCTCTCCCTTAGCTGAGGGGAACTACGTCGCTCTAATTCTCATGTTCCCGATGAGATACGTAGGCAGTGGGGTAGGGCCCATTCGAGCATTTCTTTTATTTTCCCTACATTTGCTTCTTGTTCTCCCTCCTTTCTTTTTTTTTCCCCCCTTTCTGTCCCTTTTCCTTTCTAGTAGCAACGAAGTTCCAGTTGACGACACCCTTTGATCGAAGCAGCAAGCGTGGATCCCATCGGGTACGATGGACGCGTGGGGGTGATAATACCTTCCCTTCGCGTAACCGGCTCCCGAACCCAGTTCTCTTGGTCGCAAGACCATGCTCTTTCCTTCCCTCAGGTTTATGCTGTGTTTCCTTTCCCTCGCTTGGGATAAATACACATTGCTGGCATCTCCGTTTCGGTGCCACTTTCGCGTTTGTACTTGGATGAAAATACCGGGAACGACAATATGTCCTATATATATATATATATATATATATATATATATATATATATATATATATATATATATATTCAAAATAAATAAAATAAAATGTAAACTTTTATTCTTAAAGTTAAATGCCTCCTCGTACTTCATTTTTAATAAGGGTAATTTCCTTACAGAATTAATAAAAGAATGACATCGAACAAGTGGCATAAACCAAATTCTCAAAAGCTTTAAGTGGAACATGAATGAAGTGAAAAATATGATTAGAAAAGTGCATATAAAATCTCACGTGTGTCAATCATATATGATGGATAATTTTGATTGAACTTGACATTGTTGGACTTAATATTTGAATGTTATACGTATTGATGCTTGACCAACACAATATTTGAATCTTATGTTGGGGTGGACAAATGGTCAGTTTAGGTCGGTGACAGACCAAAAATGTTAATCTGATGAAAACCACGGTTACAAAATCTAGATCCAATTTTGTTCACTTATGATAAGGTTCAAGGTTAGACTTCCTAGGAACATTTGGAGCGGCTGTTGCAGCCTTTTGATAACCTGGTGGTGCAGCAGGTGCTTGACTAGGTGCATACAGTGCATTGTTGTTTTTATAAGAGAAGTTTGGGTGATTCTTCCATCCAGGATTGTAGGTATTTGCATAAGGGTTTGCTTGAGCATAATTCACTTGGTCTGCATAAGGGTTTGCTTGAGCATAATTCACGGAGGAGTTGAAACTTCTTAGTAAGGATATAAGCAGCGTTACCCTTGATCTGGAATGATTCCCATTCCTTCTTAACGAACTCCAAGAAATTGGGATGATCAAACCAGGAATCAAAAACCTTGAAGGGCTTAGGTCCCCAATTGATATTTCTCCCTCTGAGCCAAACAGGATGGTGGTCTGAAATATCTCTCAGCCACACATTTTGGTTAATCGTGTTCCACATGTTCGCAATATCTATCGAGATGATAAATCGATCCAATCTACTCATGCAAGAACTAGAGTGATTACAGTATGTATACTTATTTCCCACTGCAGGCAAGTCTTCCAAATCCATAGCATCAAGAAAATCTCTAAATTCCCTCATCCCAGACTTATGCTCCACCCCTCTGCCCATCCTTTCTCCAGAGTTTTTAATGGCGTTGAAATCTCCACCAATCACCCAACTTTCCCCTTGATGTTTAGCTTTCAAATCCGTTAGCGCTGACCATAGAGTTCTTTTTTCTGTTATGCTGCAGCTAGAGTAAATGTTGATAAAGAAAATATTTTGATTCCTCCATATTGTGTTGATGCATAAATAACCAGGTCCTCTAAAACTTGAGTAGGGTTCCATAAAACCTTTCCTCCACAATGTAATCATCCCCCCTGATAAACCTTCAGAGTTGCTTGCTGACCACTCGACGTCATCACCACCCCATATCTTTCGAGCTAACTTATCCGTCATTAGTTTACATTTTGTTTCTTGTAAATAACATATATCTGCACTACCTTTCATAATAATACTTCTAATTTTCCTCAGTTTCAAGCTTCCACCACACCCTCTAATATTGAATGATAGACAATTCATTTTAACCCTCTATCTGACACCTTCTTCTCTTCATATTGTACCCTGTCTATCTCTTCCATCCTCCTGATCTTCCCCACCATCTGGTCTTCACCCTCTAGCCCCATTATTCCCATACTTTTCATTGCAGACCATAACTTTGAAGGTAATTCCTCAACAGATTTTCTGATACGATAATTACTTTGGATAACATCTCCATCACTTACTGACTCACAGCATAATATGCTTCCACCAGAAAATCTTCATGCTGACTCTTCAACATCTTCAAAAGGAGAACCATGATCCAAAGGTAAATCGAGGTGGCTTGGAATATCCGAATGTAATAAAGCTGCTAAGTATGATGGCGCAATTGGTATTTGAATATTATCGTATATATCCTTAATTGATTTCTTCCTTTTACACTTTGGGAACCTTTCTTCACCACCCTTGATCAAGCCTTCGTTGAAACTTCCCTTATCATGCTCTATGACCATCAGATTATCTTCACTAATACCGGGGTCTCCCGTTTCCTGTCCAGTGTTTCCTATCATTCTGGCTGCTATCGTTTCAACCACCTCTATGTCCTGACTCAATTCCCTATCCATACCATGTAACCTCTCCTTACTGTTCTGAATCCCACGTCTGTTGTTAACCTCCATTAAATCCACGTCCTCCTTATGATTATCTCCATTACCTATAACCTCTTTCTCAGTCTGAATATCCTCCGCCAGTTTACTTGATTCAACTCTGCTCTGCTGGTCAGATCTTGTTTCATGAAATTAGCTTGTGGCATTTTTTTTTGTCCATGTCACCATCAATTTCTTCATTTGAATTTTCCCATCCATCTCCACCCTCACTAAACACACTTGATTATTTTTCTTTTCTTTTATTTTAATTGATGAATTTTTTTGCTTTTATATTCAAATATTGATGCAACCTAAGTGAATTATTATGTTTGACATTATTTTATCACTTAATATTGTAGTCTCTTATAGTTTATCATTAAAAGATGAATATTATCGATAAGTGTTATGACATATATATATATATATATATATATATATATATATATATATATATATATATATATATATATATATATATATATATATATATATATATATATATATATATATATATATATATATATATATATATATATATATATATATATATACGTTGGAGATTATATATTTGTACAAGTTATATCTTAAGTTATGAAACTCTGTATTGAAGTAAATTTTTTATAATTTATTGATTTTATAATATTTTTTTATTTGTATTGAATGCATTAAATATTTATTAGTAGAATATAATTATGAATAAGAAAACAAATACATATTCAAACAAAGAGGAAGAGTAGCATTGTCATCGAAGAAAACATCGCCAAAGAAATTTGAAATTCGGCAAAATTCTTGGACATTTTTCTCGACATAAATAAAATGCATCCTAGATTTAAAACAAAAGTTGATTTACTTTCAAATTTCTGATATAGAAATACAATCTTCGACTAAAATTTATGTGTTCAATAACTAATAAACTTTTGATAGTCACTAAATTTTATAAGAATATGATAATCACATCACATTATGCCCAAATTGAGTGTTTAATTACATATAGCAATATAATAAGTAATTTTTTTATATGTATTCTATAATGTCTTTATAGTATAAACTCTTATTTTAAATTTCAACTTGATAAAAAATATGTAGGATATGAGAAAGTAAATAAATTATTTTTTTTATATATAAAAAAAAGCTACATATGATTTGAATTTTTTAAAATTACATATGATTTGAATTTTTTAAAATTATAGATATTTGGTGTTTCTCATTTAGATATAGTTTATTTATTATTATTTGTTTATGCGACATTTTTCTTAAGTAAAATGGCTAAGCCCAAGAGATAAATTAACAGATGATTGGTGAATTAGCAAGTGTACTAATTTATCAACGTAGTAATATCATTGATTATCGAAATATCGATCTCGAGGATTGCATTATATTCTAGAGTTCGCTTAAACCTTAGTTGACAAAAATGTATTTGGGGGTTTTGATTTTAATTGTTTGCGATGAAAGATAAAATACGAGTAAACTTAATAGAATAGAAAGGAATATGAGAAGAGAATGCCAAGGATGTGATTTGATCGTGAATCTGTTGGTATTATAAATCGATCTTGTAACAATTTAGTTTCTCTCATACATATTAGTGGTTCTAAAGATTATTTATTCATATTTCCTTAGTGAATCGATCTCTGGTATTCAAATTAATTCATATTGCTATTAGTGACTTGTACATGAACCTAAACAGTCAATTATAAAGAAAAAAATGTATAGGTGATACCTAATTTAATATATTTCAATCAAACCTAACCTGTTGAAACGCTTTTCTAACAGACAATCATAAATCAATTCTCATTTTATCAAAATACAAAGAATTAAGCACATAAAGAAATAATTCATATAAGAATGATATACTTAGTCATTACACTCATTAATTCAATAATACAAACTTTATTCAGAACATTCACACACCCCTAACATTAGTGGTATTACCTAATCATAACTTTAACAGTTAATATGATAGAATCATAAACATTACACAGTGATCACAAAGGATGAAGCTTCAATGGAGGAATTAGTTGTAGTGGTACTTAACATTGTTTCGACTGTGTTTTTCTTGCTCCTCGATGAACTTTTGATCTCCAATTCCAAGCAAACACTTCAAAATATCATCCTCCTTCTTTAAATATTCCATTGGGATTTTGAAACTGACACAGGTGTTCAAACACGTGAAAGATGTGTTGGGATATACATATGGATATAGGAATATTTCTTGCCTTAAAACCTTGCATACGTGTCTGGGGATGCCCATGAAATGTTGCACCATTCCATACGCATATGGAGATGCATCTAGGGCGATTGACTTCCCCATACTCGCCTAGAGACACATCTCGGAAGAGACATATTTTTGTATAAAACCACTCATACTCGTCTGGAGACGCATCTAGATGCATTATTGCCTATAGTGAGTTTTTGAGGATGCATTTGGATTCCCATACGAGGGGTACATACACATTTTGAGATTTATCTAAGGTCCATACGCATCTAGGGACACATTTCACTAATGCATATTCAATTAGGCATGCTTGGAGGTTTGGGCGCATCAAGAGACACATATAGGGATTTATCTGAGGTCCATACGCACCTGGGGACGCATTTCACTATTGCTAAAATAATGATAAAACATAGTAAAATGATGACTAACCACAATCCGAAACATAGCTTGTTGCTTGTCCTCGAGCAACTATTTTAAATAAAATATTGTAGCATAGCTTATCTTTAAAATATTGCTCATAAAATGTATAACTCCTTTAATCCTCTATCACATTCTCTTACTCGTACCTTGAGGTTTGAAGTTTTACCTAATTCGATTGATCTCCCACAATTCCATTACAAGATACCACTTCATGTATTATCTCCCTACACATTCTCAACAAATCTCTTAAGTGATTATGTTTATTCTCTTAAAATCCATAATATAAAATGTTATACATTAGGCTTGAATAAGTTTTTTCATGATCATAGAACTCTATTTTTAAATATGCATATTGATGTGTGATGTCCACTGATCATTCTGGTATGTTTATTTTTGAGATTGAACGTGTGGTTTGCGTGTATCGTGTGTTTCAAGTTTTGGGACCAAACTTTATTTCATTCGATTCTCATTATGTGTTGGTTGTTTGGAATTTTTGATGACATATTATTAATCCTAATTGAATTCTGGTCAGGAAGGTGTGTTTTTTGCGTTTTCTGGGTTCCTTTTTGTTGCAGGTGAACGGAGAAGGTGGCCGGAACCCTAGCTCCGGCGACTGGCAAGGGTCCGGCGAGGTGGAGTGGCTGGAGGTAGGAGATGAAGTCTCCACCGTTGATTCCTCTCATCGCACGGTCCTCATTGTGCCACGTTTTATGTTTTTGAGTTTTTATTTTAATATTCGTGTGTTTATTACCCTATGGTAGTTACTGTGTTCCTTCAGATCATAGGCCCTCATCTCAATTACTTTCTATTGTGTTGACTTAATTCCATACGTACGATGCATCTGATGGCCTTTATTATGCCAGCCAATTAAAAAAACCACGCGCAGTTCACGTGGGAGTGTAGGATATGCTGCATGCTTTGGTGTGGCGCGTGCATGTTAATTAATGTGTATCATTTCATCATAGTCGTTGATCACGTTTACTTGTTTGATGGGTTGACTGATGGCAAGCGTTTGATTATTCCTAGGGTGGATATTGAGTCAATTAGTTGATTGGGCTCACGTGTTCCTCTTTTTTTATTTTTTATTTTCGCTGATGGACTCTTGGTGTTTGGGCTTGCTATTTACACACCCCCATTCAGCCCATGTGCATTTCTCAACGTGTTTCTCATAGCATACAAAACCTTTTGCACTCATTCTTTTTGCATTTTTTCACCAACACAATGAAATGCATTAAAATATTTTTCTCTCATTTTTAAAACTTTTTCATATTGCATTTTAGTCCTCCTTTTTTTGCATATTGAATCTTGTTTCTCATCTGACTTTGCATCATTGTTTGAGTGACTTATATTTTGAATTTTTGCAGGAGTTTTTGACATGTTGTTTGTTTCTGGTTGAGCAATGGTGATAATTAATTTGGAAATTTTATAAGATGTTTTGCTAATTATGTGATTGCTCTTTGTTTGAGGCCTACTTGTTTGCATATCCTTGACTATGTCTGACTACTTGTTTGAGAAGACACTTGTGCCATTGTTTTGGGATTGTGTTTTTTATTTCAGCAACCATGTTTGTTTATTATTGGTCACTTGATTACTATTATATGTCATTGTTTGAGTTTCATTTGCCTTAATATTATTTATGTCTGTTTTGTACTAACCTTTTGTACAGAGGCTGAGGTAAGTTACTTAAGGGTGTGGATAATCATCCATATTCACCCCTACTCTTTCTGTCTCTCATCTTTTCTTTTCTTTAGGCTTAGGTTGTCGTCAAACCTCACTAACCATAGGACACCCATGCATGATAACATTAGGACTCTTAGTTTCCCTTTAGAGTTTCCTTTGTGTCTTCTCTCTCCTCATCTCAAAACTTCTTGAAAACACTTAATAAGGATAAAGTGTATTGCGCACGAGCCTTAAGCGTGGGGAATGAGAAATGAGGGGCTTCCTCTCATCTTTCTAGAGTGCTTAGCGAGCGTCCTGTCTTGGGATGATGCGTTAAGTATTCGCCCCTGTGCCCTAGACTTTGGTGCAATGCAAGTTATGAACTGACTTAAGTCACTTCTGTCCTAAAAAATACAAACAAACTTCAAACCTTTTTGCCCTTCGGGATTGTCAAACTAAAGGCTATTTTCAAAAAGGGCACGTTACTTTCCGTCTGAGTCGCAAACAGGCATCGACCCTAACTGTCGGACGCGAACTTAAGGTCGCTCATAAAAAACACAAAAAAGAACTTGGTCCGAACTACGTTGACTCTGAATTCCCCATTACACAAAGGGGGTACGTAGGCCTAGGACGTTGACGTCCTACCGAGTCTGTCTTCATCCTCCCCTCCCTCGTCTTAGTACAGCCTTAGATGATAGGATAACTCACCCTTAGAATAGACAACAAGCGTGGATCCCATCGAGTACGATGGACGCGTGGGGTGCTAGCACCTTCCCCTCGCGTAACTGACTCCCGAACCCAGGTTATGGTTGCGATGACCATTCCTTTCCCTCTTCCTCAGTTTTATACGGTGTTCCCTTTCCCTCTCTTGGGATAAATTTACACGGCTGACGAATCTGTTTTTCGCGCCACTCTCGCGTTTGTACCTGGATGAAAATCCTGGGAGCGACAGGTCCATGACTCGTTCCTACTTCTAGACGTAGAAGAGGGAGGGAAAGGGGATGTCTTGACAAGGTTAGCGAAAATTGAATATTTTGAGTAATGAGCTCAATAACGTGTTTCCATAAAGTGTAAATTTGTGTACTCAAAGTCATTTCCCTTCCCCTTGACTTGAGTTAGGATTTGGCTAGAACCCTATAAAGCCGAGAGAATCCATAAGATAGGGAACTCACTGAGATTTGATGTATCTCACCCCACTATAGTTGCTTTATGTCAGGTGTGGTTTGCAGGTTTGATTTACAAGTGGAGCGATGCTTGGATGTTTCAAGAGAAGCTTGACTTTAGTATTTTCCGCTGTGTATTATTTTCTTGTACAATGAGGAATATTGTATAATGATCTTAGTTTTTATCGTTTTGGATCATTTCCATTACTTATACCATAGATTGTATTATGTTTTTAGAAATGGTCAAGTATGTGAATTACGCCATTAGGCACTTATGATGGTGTTAGTACCAAATAAAACACTTGTATGGTATTATTCTAGATATATATTATACAGGGCATTACAGTTGGTATCAGAGCAGGTCGTATCCTCGACCTAGCCTTGAAACATCATAAGTAAATCTATTCCTGCCTATTAAGTGTGTCTTGCCATTATGAAACTTAATATCATACTATGTAGTGTTGGGCCTAATCAACCTAATACTATGTATGTGATAGGTAGAATCATGGTTGAGCGACCACGAGGACCCCGTAGTGTTGCCGGAACTTGTGCTGTGAGGATAGACTTAAGCCAAGAGTTAATAGTGAGGAGTTTTGGTCAGCTCAGTGGAGGTATTAGTAGAAGATGTGCCTTGGGTAGCATGGAATTTAAGAATGGTGTGTTGTTTGGGAAATCCTCTGGAGTTTATGGAGTCTGAAAGTTAAGGATCTCTAGTGGACGATTAGTTAAGGTATCAAGAAATATGTAAAATCGCTAGTGGAGCTGGATTAACCAGTAGTATGGATAAGGATTTCAAGTAATCTCCTTCCGCGAAAAAGAAAGTTGTGTGGAACGTGTGACATAAGGTCCGAAAGCAAGATAGTTATTGGTGCTACAGTTTTAAGGTTGCTATAGTGTCTTGAATGGACGGGAGTACCATAAGGAATGTGTTCAGAGCAATGTCTTCCAACTGGCTAAAAGTGAAGAGTTAAGGACGTTCGGCTTTTATGAGAACCTAAAGTAGTAGAGAAGTGTGAGAAGGAACACAAGGATGTGTTTACATACTTCAAGCAAAACAAGTGTGTACCGGATGAAGAGTGGGAGATAAATTGTGTATCTTCGGTTATGAAGGGAGAGTGGATTCAGTAAAATACTTCAAGTTTTCTGTTTTCAGTACGAGACCAATTTGGAATTTTGGAATTATTAACTTACCCAAGGAACAGTATAAGGTATTGTGTCAGAGATAGAATGAGTTTCATTTAGTAACGGGAAGTGTAGTGATACGGACCTGAAGAAGTTTGTATTAAGAAACAAAGTAAGTATCTTGGATCTGAGGGAATCTTAGTAAGATGGTTTCATATTTGGACCTAAGAGGATTACAATGGAGAGCGGAGTAAACGAGATGTGGAAAACGGTCTGTTATGAGGAAGTGACTAAGGAACGTATTTTTGGATGAATGTGAAACAGAGTTATTAAATTGTTGTTGAAGCTAAAATTAAGAAAGTGTAATCCAAGATGATTCATCCACGTGAACCCTAATAGTACGAGCTGAACTGAAGAAGTTACACCTTGGTATTAAGAACAATCGTAGTCGTAGCACCGTAGTTACAAGTGTACGTGATGGATTCTTATTCTTGAGATAAGTGTGAAGGGACGTACCTTGTGGGATAGTGAGCATTGTATTTTAAGAAGTAAGATTGTGGTAAAACGACGAGAAGCAAATCAGGACTTATTATGGACTAAGTGTAAATCATGGAACGATTTGTACGAGAATGCTTTTGTAAATAGTTGATGAGAATTGACGGTTGCGAATCTTCCATTAAGTGATTTGGTAAGTGAAATGTCCAATGGACAGTGAAGGATAAGAAACCCCGGTTAATGTGTATGAAGGGATGAAAAGGTTCTTCAAGAGGATGCATTGCTTCGATTTATTTGCAGGTATGGAGAAACTCCTGTATTTGTGAATAATCAGAATATTCAGAATCTACCTTTTGTTGGACTAAGAATGTTGTTGTTTTATATCCCACCAAGAAGTTCAATTGAGAGAACAAGGTTGTATGTTGGGTCTTGGTTGTGGACGAATCAGGTATGAATTGTGATTAAAAACCCCAGAATGTCGTCATTATTGGTTTCCCGCAAGTGAAATTGTTTGAGTAAAAAAGTGAACTATCCCGCCGAAGAGTTGTCGTGTGACCGCATCAGAATTTGGAATTCTACCTTGTCACTTGGTTGGAGTGTGTCATCTGCATGTGTTGACTTTGTCGGTTTTACCTGAGTGGATCATGGTTGGTGAATGTTATACTAGTTAAGGAACCGCGAGTTGGAAAATGATATTTCAAGTTAGAACAAATCAGATTGATGGTTGAGTATGGATGGCTTTGAATTAAGAGGAAAACCGATTTTTTTTAGATGCTGCAGCAGTGTTAACCGACTAACCAATGGGGTTAACCGATTAACAGGTGCAAGGGTGGTGTTTTGCAATGAATTTTGAGGAGTTAACCGATTAGCTCAGATGGTTAATCGATTAACATGTGTGTAAATTATGAAATCCCTTAGGAACCATCATCTGCATTTTGTTACCTTATGTTGCTTCGAGTGAAGGGTATTGTGTGAATGAAAACAGGATTGCAAGTAAATGAAAGACGGAATTGTGTTTTGAAATCGAAACTACTGGAAGGTGTTGCGTAATTGGGTAGTTGTTTAAATGACGAGAGGGTTGACTTTTGGGGAAGTAATCTTGTGAATTATGTTGAGTATGAGAAAGTCTTAAGTGTATTACTGTTGAGAGTCTTAAGGACGAAGTTTGAAAGTATTCTCGGAGTATTGATCTTGTAAATATCGTTTCGGTAATTTAAGTTATGGTGTTATTAAGGAACGAACGGTTGGTCGAAGTTAGTAATTGCTATCTTCCGTGAGTTCATGGTATTGGATTTAGACCCCGTGAAAGTGGTACCAGTTGTGTGCAGTTGTGTTCTAACCAGAGAAGGAATTTATAGGTTATCTTTCCAAGTACTAATAAGAATTGGACGTTCCGAAGTTAAGTATGTAACTGGGAATAGTTTATGAAACGGAACGAATGAGAAGAGTTAATTCAACTGAGAAGTGTGGTATGGACTTCGAAAGTGTGTGTGTATGTGGAGTGTTGTACGTGAATTGGTGAGTAATGTGGAAACTCACAATTGTGCTTTGGACAGTTTAAGTTGATAAGTGGTGACTTGCGTATGATTGAAGTATCGTGATGGTGTTATGCAATATTGGTTGAGATCTCGTGTCAACAAGGAATTTTGAGTAAGGCGGAAAAATCCGTAAGAAGAATTAATGTGGAATGTGGTAACCAGAACTGAAGGTTGTTAAACTACTTTTGGATGAATTATTCAAGTTTTGAATGAATTAGGAGTTATATATGTTATGGTTGAAGCAGTGTAACTCCTGTGCTTTATCGTCTAGGGAGTGTTCGACAGATGTTAAGCTATTGTGTGTTGGCGAGGAAATTGTTCTACTATAAGATGTCAACAAGTTTCTTGTACTGTTGATTAGTAAGGATCCTAGTGGATAAGTGTTTCTCCGTGGATTGTTAGCTAATTGGTAGTGCTCAAGAATTCGTGGTGTTCTACTGTGAAAAATTGGATTGCGCAGTGGAAGGTGACCGATGAATGAGTTATGTCAGGATAATAAGAATTTAGAAGGATTATTGCTTGGAAGTATGGAAATAAGGAAATCGTGTTTTAAGTGTGTTACCTTTTGGGTGTGACATGAAAGAAAGGAAATATCATATTTAATGAGTACCGTGCCTAGTATCAGATTAAGTGGGACTGGTAAGAAGTCGTTTGGCTAATTATGAAGTGGTTTTGGACGTTGAAAGATTTATGAAAATATAAATCGTCGATGATTGCATGAAGATGATAAATCACTAAATTACATCGCGAAGATTTGATTGAGTGTTGTTGTCCTAATTTGAGATAAGATATTATAGTTTTGGGTTGTGACTCAGTAGAAGAGTATAGAATGATATATTTCTTCCGAAGACAAGATATGACTAAGTGTTTCAGTATGAAGGAACAAATGATTTTGAGGATAAGCAAAGTTAGAAGTTAACCCAATGTTGGAGTAAGAGTATGACTATGGACATGAAGTCTGATAAATTGTGAAATTAAGGATTTTGAACTGTGAAGTTAAGTTGGAATTGGTTACGTCAGAAGTTCTAACGGAAGTAAAGTTGAGTGCGGAACTGAGACAATGATGTCAATTGTGGTTATTGTCGAATAGAGGAAATTCGGGGGCGAATTTCAATTTAAGGGGGGGAGAGTGTAATACCGCATATTATTTAAATTCTCAATTGGATATCAGACGAGATCAGATGAGTACCTATGTGCTCTATCTTTGGATAATTGGATTAATGGAATCCTCTAAGTACTTTAAGTATTGACATTTGGGATCAATAGAGCAACTAATGACCTCTGAAGAGATTAATTATTTTACTAAAGAGACGGATTAATAATTTATTAATTCAAGAGAGTAATTTATGGAAACTCTAATAATTGATCAATTGGGTTGAGATGACAGAATATCAATTGGAGATATTTTACCCTGTTGGATTATATTATATAATAATAGTATTATATATATATATATATATATATATATATATATATATATATATATATATATATATATATATATATATATATATATAAGTTAAGAAAAGAAAAGGAAAAAGAATAGATAGTAAAGAGAAAGAAGAAGAAAGAAGAGAAAGAAGAAGAAAGAAGATAAAGAGAGAAAGTGGAGAAAGATGAAGAAGAGGAATTCATGGATCATCACCATCTTCTTCAAACTCCTCTTTGGTTATCAGGTGGGTTCTAGATAGAGAATTTAGAGTAAAATTTCTTGAGGTTTTAGAGTTAGGTTAGATATTTGATAAAATGAGTAATTTTGCTAAATCAATGAAATCTAACGGATGGATTGATGAAATGTATGTCTAAATGTTTTCTAACATGTTATTTGGGTCATGGGGTGCAATAATACCATATGGGTTGAAGGTTGTGATCATTTTTGGGTCCCAAACTCGTTTTGGGAGAATTCCGGTTCGTCCAGATTCGCCAGGCGAGTAGGTGGCGAGTCTGCTTCGCCAGGCGAATTTGCTTGGGACAGCAAAACATTAGTTTTCGTATTTTTGTCATAACTTTTGATCCGTAACTCGGATTGACTCACGGTCGGAAGCGTTGGAAAGCTAATTTTATGCTCTATGAGATGGTGAGGTAGAAGCATGATTATATGCCAGGGATTGATGAAATAATTTTTATGCGATATGTTGTGTTAAATGTTTTACTTGTGCATATTGTGTTATACCATGTCTATTTAATTGTGAACCGTGAATGAGAGAATATGCATGTTAAAATGAATTAGGAAGAGTGAGGAAACCTTAACCCAAACCTAATGAGATGATTCTAGGTTATGATTATGACTGATAAATAATCTAGATGGCGATGCTCGTGCATTCGATGTAGATGTGCATCCTTGCCGAGTAATGGTCTAGAGGAGAGTTAGACACTAGTATGGAACATGTGTGTGAACCTTTGTGTTCTTTGAGAAAAGGTGATCGTGGCCTTAAGGCATTATGACCTTGTGATTGTCAAATACAATCACGTTTGTGTGTACGATCACGTTATCGTAACCGGTTATCTTGTGAGTGCGTTTCATGGGTCTCGAGCTCCTCTAAAACATGTGCACAACTACTTGGCAGGTTTGATTCCCGCGTGCAGTACGAATGGCGCTCTGGGAGCGTATGCTTGTGACGGTTAATGGCCCGTGTGAAGTGACGGTTCATAATGGTTAATGGCCCGTAGAACCCGAATCCATTCGTATGTCAAGTAGGTTACCAGGATCCATGACTCAGGTCGACTTCTAGACGTTGAAGCGGACGGATAAAGGGGATGCCTTGGTGTGGTTACCGATTAGTGATATTTTGAGTTGGTGAACTCATGACATGTTTCCATATAGTGTGAGATTGTGAGATTATGAACTCAAAGTCATTTCCCTCCCCTTGACTTGAGTTAGGATTGATAGAACCTTGTACAACCGACAGGATCTATAGGATCTATAGATTTGATGTATCTCACCCCACTATAGTTGCTATATTTCAGGTGTGGTTTGTAGGTTTGATTTACAAGTGGAGCGATGCTGGGATGTTTTAAGAGAAGCTTAGTTAAGCTTATTCCGCTATTTTTTTATTGTTCTTGTAAAATGAGGAATATTGTATATTGATCTTAGTTTTATTTTATCTTTTTGGTTAATTTCCAGGTCTTATACCATAGATTGTATTATGTTTTAGAAATGGTCAAGTCTGTGAATTACACTATTAGGCACTTATGATGGTGTCAGTACCAAATAAAATACTTGTATTTTATTATTCTAGATATATATTATACAGGGCATTACAAAATTCGTCTCTAAAGGTTAGCGACTAGCACTTTTCCAGCCGAAATTTTGTAGTCGCGTTATTGGTCACTAAACATTTTAGTGACCGTTTTTTAGGCTTTTTCGGTCTCTAATTCGGTCACTAAACGGGAATTTTTTAGTAGTGTCTCACCTCCATCAGGCTGAGAGGAGCACGCTTAGCGCGGGGTGGGGCCCGCTTAACGCGACCTGGAACAAAAATATTTTCTAAATTCATATCTTTTGACTCGGGTGTCCAATTTAACCTTTCTTTATATCGTTGGGATTAATTATTAGTGGCATTTGAAAATATTGATATGTGGGATTAATTAATTAGTGGCATTTGAATGATAACAATGTTATGTGTTATGTTTAGAAATTGATATCTTTTAGATCGTAAATCCGATCGAGGCATAATTATAGCTAAGGGAACATTGTGAAAATATCCTACGGGATAAAAGTGAAAAATATTGATTTCGATACCCGATTAAGTGAATCGGAGGGAACCCGAAAGTGATGTTTTATGTGATGTGTGATTATATGTATTTACTTGTAATATTTGTGTTATGCCATATCTATCTAATATTGTTGATAAAATGAATGAGAGAATATGCATGTTAAAATAAGTTAGGGAGAGTGAGGAAACTTTACACCAAAACAAATGGCATAGTTGAAACAGTGAAACCTAGTAACGGCTAGGGTATTGATGTATGACAAATGATAACCCTCGTGCATGAGAGGCCGAGGCGTGTGTCCATTACCGAATAGTATAGAAATGAGTAAAACACTAGTATGGAACACGTGTAATTATTATGTTTATTTGGGAAAGGCAAAAGAGGCCTAAAGGCTAATGTGGCCTAGAAATGGTGAATACAATTATGGTTGTATGTGAAATCACGAGATTGCAACCGTTAGTCTATTATGTGTTATTTCATGAGTAACGAGCTCCTCTGTAATGAATGCACGATTTCTTGGTAGGTTTGATTTCCAGTGTTATAGTACGAATAGAGCCTACGGGTAAAGGGACTTGTGATGGTGTACGGGCCGTGTGAAGTGACGATTTAAGGTTATAATGTGTCCCTTATTTTCGAATCCATTTCGTATGCCAAGAAATCTACGAGGGTCCATGACTCGTTCCTACTTCTAGACGTAGAAGAGGGCGGGAGAAAGGGGATGCCTTGGCAAGGTTGGCGATAAGTGAATATTTTGAGTAACGAGCTCAATAACGTGTTTCCATAAAGTGTAAATTTGTGTACTCAAAGTCATTTCCCTTCCCCTTGACTTGAGTTAGGATTTAGCTAGAACCCTGTAAAGCCGAGAGAATCCATAAGATAGGGAACTCACTGAGATTTGATGTATCTCACCCCACTATAGTTACTTTATTTTAGTGTAGTTTGCAGGTTTGATTTACAAGTGGAGCGATGCTTGGATGTTTCAAGAGAAGCTTGACTTTAGTATTTTCCGCTGTGTATTATTTTCTTGTACAATGAGGAATATTGTATAATGATCTTAGTTTTATCGTTTTCGCTAATTTCCATGTCTTGTACGATAGATTGTATTATGTTTTTAGAAATGGCCAAGTATGTGAATTATGCCATTAGGCACTTATGATGGTGTCAGTACCAAATAAAACACTTGTATGGTATTATTCTAGATATATATTATACATGGCGTTACAGCCTTGGTGGGGGTTACCGATTAGTGATATCGTGAGTTAAAGCGACTCATGGACACGGATCCATATAGTGTGGGTGAGTACTCAAAGTCACTTCCCTTCCCTTTTGACTTGAGTTAGGTGTGATAGAGCCTTGTAAAGCCGATAGAACCTATAAGATAGAGAACTCACTGAGATTTGATGTATCTCACCCCACGTTGTTGATTATTTTACAGGTACTACAGGTTCGGCGAAGGGTAAGGATAATGTTGTTTGACCTTCCTTACTACCTTAGCTTTTTGGGATGGCAAGACTTCCGTTGTGAGGATGATTTTGAGATCATTATTTGATCTAGTTCTTAGTGTTGGAACATCTTGCATATATTATGCCATACTTTTTTTTGTATTAGGCTTTTTGGGCATGTATATGTATAATGTGTTAACTAGGGACTTATTGTATTTCAGTACCAAAACTTGAATTCATGTATGATATGGATGCTTTGATGTATTATATTATATGTGGGTGTTACATAATCTAACGGTTAAAGTGTGTTATAAATTGCATAGCATGATCAAAATATGTGTCGAATCATCTATTGATAATTGTTATGAAGTTTGGATTGGTTTAGTTTGGTTGAAAATCTTCGGGTTTTGTGTAGAAACTATGCATTAGTGTTGGATATCATGTTTTAGGAAGTTTGTTGGATAAACCATGATAGAACCATGCTAATATACTTCTATTGGTTGTTTGGGTATGGTGTTGAGGATGAATTTAGAGGTTGGAAGTTGCTGGCAAAAGATTTATTTTTCTGCATAACGCAGAGCGCGCTTAGCGCGGCATACCCGCTTAGCGCGGTTTGGAGAATTTTCACCCCTTCCAGGCAGCGAGGAGCGCGCTTAGCGCGACCTGGAACAAAAATATTTTCTAAATTCATATCTTTTGACTTGTGTGTACAATTTAAGCGTTCTTTATATCGTTGGGATTAATTAATAGTGGCATTTGAAAATATTGATATGTGGGATTAATTAATTAGTGGCATTTGAATGATAACAATGTTATGTGTTATGTTTAGAAATTGATATCTTTTGGATCGTAAATCCGATCGAGGCATAATTATAGCTAAGGGAACGTTGTGAAAATATCCTACGGGATAAAAGTGAAAAATATTGATTTCGATACCCGATTAAATGAATCGGAGGGAACCCGAAAGTTATGTTTTATGTGATGTGTGATTATATGTATTTACTTGTAATATTTGTGTTATGCCATATCTATCTAATATTGTTGATAAAATGAATGAGAGAATATGCATGTTAAAATAAGTTAGGGAGAGTGAGGAAACTTTACCCCAAAACAAATGGCATAGTTGAAATAGTGAAACCTAGTAACGGCTAGGGTATTGATGTATGACAAATGACAACGCTCGTGCATGAGAGGCCGAGGCGAGTGTCCATTACCGAATGGTATAGAAATGAGTAAAACACTAGTATGGAACACGTGTAATTATTATGTTTATTTGGGAAAGGCAAAAGAGGTCTAAAGGCTAATGTGGCCTAGAAATGGTGAATACAATTATGGTTGTATGTGAAATCACGAGATCACAACCGTTACTCTATTATGTATCATTTCATGAGTAACGAGCTCCTCTGTAATGAATGCACGATGTCTTGGTAGGTTTGATTTCCAATGTTATAGTACGAATGGAGCCTACGGGTAAGGAGACTTGTGACGGTGTACAGGCCGTGTGAAGTGACGATTTAAGGTTATAATGTGTCCCTTATTTCCGAATCCATTTTGTATGCCAAGAAATCTACGAGGGTCCATGACTCGTTCCTACTTCTAGACGTAGAAGAGGGCGGGAGAAAGGGGATGCCTTTGCAAGGTTAGCGATAAGTGAATATTTTGAGTAACGAGCTCAATAACGTGTTTCCATAAAGTGTAAATTTGTGTACTCAAAGTCATTTCCCTTTCCCTTGACTTGAGTTAGGATTTGGCTAGAACCCTGTAAAGCCGAGAGAATCCATAAGATAGGGAACTCACTAAGATTTGATGTATCTCACCCCACTATAGTTGCTTTATTTCAGTGTGGTTTGCAGGTTAGATTTACAAGTGGAGCGATGCTTGGATGTTTAAAGAGAAGCTTGACTTTAGTATTTTCTGATGTGTATTATTTTCTTGTACAATGAGGAATATTGTATAATGATCTTAGTTTTTATCGTTTTCGCTAATTTCCATGTCTTGTACGATAGATTGTATTATGTTTTTAGAAATGGCCAAGTTTGTGAATTACGCCATTAGGCACTTATGATGCTGTCAGTACCAAATAAAACACTTGTATGGTATTATTCTAGATATATATTATACATGGCGTTATAGCCTTGGTGGGGGTTACCGATTAGTGATATCGTGAGTTAAAGCGACTCATGAACACGGATCCATATAGTGTGGGTGAGTACTCAAAGTCACTTCCCTTCCCTTTTGTCTTGAGTTAGGTGTGATAGAGCCTTGTAAAGCCGAGAGAACCTATAAGATAGAGAACTCACTGAGATTTGATGTATCTCACCCCACGTTGTTGATTATTTTACAGGTACTACAGGTTCGGCGAAGGGTAAGGATAAAGTTGTTTGACCTTCCTTACTACCTTAGCTTTTTGGGATGGCAAGACTTCCGTTGTGAGGATGAATTTGAGATCATTATTTGATCTAGTTCTTATTGTTGGAACATCTTGCATATATAATGCCATAGTTTTTTTTTGTATTAGGCTTTTTGAGCATGTATATGTATAATGTGTTAACTAGGGACTTATTGTATTTCAGTACCAAAACGTGAATTCATGTATGATATGGATGCTTTGATGTATTATATTATATGTGGGTGTTACAGAATCTAACGGTTAAAGTGTGTTATAAATTGCATAGCATGATCAAAATATGTGTCGAAACATCTATTGATAATTGTTATGAAGTTTGGATTGGTTTAGTTTGGTTGAAAATCTTAGGGTTTTGTGTAGAAACTATGCATTAGTGTTGGATATCATGTTTTAGGAAGTTTGTTGGATAAACCATGATAGAACCATGATAATATACCTCTATTGGTTGTTTGGGTATGGTGTTGAGGATGAATTTGGAGGTTGGAAGTTGCTGGCAAAGGGTTTATTTTTCTGCATAATGCAGAGCGCACTTAGCGCGGTATGCCCGCTTAGCGCGGTCTGGAGAATTTTCACCCCTTCCAGGCAGCGAGGAGCGCGCTTAGCGTAGGTGGGGTCCGCTTAGCGCGACCTGCAACAAAAGAAACTATTCTTTAAGAATCCATAACTTTTGATCCGCAACAAAAAAAAATATTTAAATTAGTATTTACATTGATTTTTAATAATGTGTTCATGTTTATGAATATTTTAATGTTGTATTTGAATCTATAATGGTCGAAACCCACTTAATATTAACATGACTTGTCACATTAACTCTAGAGCACGCTAGATTCATGGAGAGTTCTTTACCTGATATAAGTAAGGTGTATTTAACTTCAAACCCTTTGGTGTATTTAACTTCAAACCCTTTGGACTGTATCACAATAATGCGCTGAGTGGGCAATACCATTTATGCAATGGCTCAGACTCTACTGTGAGACTAGACAAAGAAGTGGCTCAGACATGATTTTTTTGATGTGACTACCGTTAATTTGATTTTGAAATGAAGAAATACAAACAATTAAAGCTTTTTTTATGCAATTGTGTACCTTCTTGAATTTAACGTTAAATATTATTAATTTAATTAGATATTAGAGTATATCCATTAAAAGTCATTTATCGATTATATTCATATTCATCCATTTTATTTAATAAAGATGGAAAGGTTGTATTGGATTTATTTTTCACCTACAGTAGAAATAATGTCTAAACTTCATATATAGAATGTGATATAACTCAATCCTATGAAAATTTTATTATTATTAATCATAATTAAACAAAAAATAATTCCCATTTTTTATAAATTTTTATATTCAATTTAATAAAAAAAGTCAAACAAAGATTAATGTATTTCTTATTTTGTAGGAAATCAGTTAAGAGGCAGCCCATTAGAATTAAAAAATAGCCCAAGTGGCTAGAAGAGTGTTTTCAATATTAAATGGGTGTATTAGCAATTTTCTCTCTTTTATTTTAGTGGTATTGGGCCTGACCCATGAATTTAGTAAAAACCCTACTATATATATTGTGTATCTTTGCTGCTGTAGCAGCTAGAGAAAAATTAATGTTCATTGCTGTTTTTATTTGTGTTTTCCTTTTAAGCTTAGATTGTTGTTAATTGATGATCTTAGGTCTAACATTGGTGCTTTCATTCCTTACTCATGGCACCTCCAAAACCCCAAACTCAATCATCTAGAGAGATTATTGATGAAGCTGTTCATGCTTCTCAACTTCTCATTGAATATGCACTACAACAAAACCAGTCTGATTTGGATGACAAAATTACTAGAGCTACAGCTGATTTGGATCAAAAAATAGACCAACTACATTCAATGCTGTCCAAAGAGAAAGCGTTGGAAACGGAATGGTTTGAATCCATCAAATCACTACTCATCAACATCAAAGAACAGCCGCAGCAGCAGCATATCCCTACCTCTATGGATGCTGGATCTTCAGGTATCAGCCGTGTTCCCCTTTGTTCACCCTTGCTAACCCCACCAATTTCCATGGGTTTGACTCAAACACACACAACCCTGAGTTCCCCTAATCTCACGCACACCACACCCCAATATATTTCCTCAACTTCTTTTTCACACGCAATTCCCCAGCCTATTCCCATGATTCCTATTCGCACTACTGCAGCCATGGGTTACACTTCAATTCCCAGATTTTATTCATCTCTCAATTTTATGGATCCACCCCCCCTTTACACACCGTCTTCTTACTCAAACACACATATCCCAAACTTCACTCAAATTCCCATTTCACAATCGCAGCAACTACCACCCTTACCCCCTTTTCGCACCCCCAAATTGGAACTCACAATGTTCTATGGTTCAAACCCCTTAGATTGGTTATTCCAAGCGGATCAGTTTTTCAATTTTTACCAAACCACACCTGAAAACCGTTTAGCCATGATGTCTTTTTACATTAAAAGAGAAGCTCTAAGTGGTTCAAATGGTTATATCAAAGTCAGCTCTTAACAGATTGGCATTCTTTCACTAAGGCGTTGAAGTTGTGATTTGGTCCATCCACGTATGCCAATCACCAAGCTGAGCTTTTCAAACTCAAGCAAGACGAATCAGTTGTGGATTATCAAGCAAAATTTGAAAAACTAGGTACTCAAGTGGTTGGTTTACCACCTGATGCTATACTCAATTGTTTCATTTCAGGCCTATCCAATGATATCCAAAATGAACTTGCTATTCACAAACCTGTCTCAATCTCATAGGCCATTGGCCTTGCAAAGCTAATTGAATCAAAGCTGAAAGACACCAAAACAAAATTCCACAAACAATTTTCCAGCCCATTTCCTAGATCTAATCCCACCACCTCCACAGCCAATACCACTACACCTAACCCACAAACACAATCTGTACCTAAACTTCCACCCAACAACCCTACTAAACTTCCCATCCGACGCCTTTCCAACAGCCAACTCCAAGAGCGACGCGCTCAAGGGTTATGTTTTAATTGCGATGAGAAATTTATACCCGGTCATAAATGTACAGCAAGCCGCTTTTTATTGTTATTGGCTGAGGAGGATACCGTTACAAATTCCCTTGTGGATACACCTCAACAAGAAGTTGAAGAAGAAATTGACGATACCTACTTTCAACTCTCCCCTCAAGCCTTAACAGGCTAGTTCTGCCCCCAAACACTAAAATTCCAAGGTTTAATTGCTGGACTTCTGATGATGGTCTTGTGGATACCGGAAGCACCCATAACATCTTACAACCAAGAATTGCACAACACCTCCAACTCCCAATCTCACCTACCCCCCAATTTTCTGTAATGGTTGGAAATGGCTCTCACTTACAATGTGAGGGGATTTGTAACAATGTTCAACTTACCCTCCAAACTAGACCGTTTTCCATTCCCTTCTATTTATTACCAATTGAAGGTGCTGACGTAGTACTTGGAATGGCATGGTTACGTACCATAGGCCAGATCCATGCAGATTTCTCTATTCCCTCTATAACCTTTAACCACAATGCTACCCCAATTACCCTCAAAGGTGACCCCAAAACCCCTCCTTCCCTTACTACATTCCACCAACTCAGACAGCTTATCCATACTGATTCAATTGCTTCATTACATCTCATGACCTTCCAAACAAACGACCAAACACCACCGCTTCCCTCCATCATAAACAATAAACTTCCTTCCCTTAACCCTGCCATCACTCAGCTGATCCAAAAATATTCCACTGTTTTTGAGGGTACACCAGGCCTCCCTCCATCTCGCCCTTACGATCATCGAATTCCACTCACACCAGCCACCTCACCCATAAATGTCAAACCCTACCGATACCCCCATTCCCAAAAGGAGGCAATGACTACACTCATACAAGATATGCTAAAAGAAGGCATTATTGTTCCTAGTCAGAGCCCATTCTCCTCACCCGTCCTCCTAGTCAAAAAGAAAGATGGTAGTTGGCGTTTTTGCGTCGATTATCGCGCACTCAACGCAGTGACTATTAAGGATCGTTTTCCTATTCCAACCAATGATGAGCTCTTAGATGAATTGGGTGCTGCAACTATTTTTACCAAGTTAGACCTCCGATCTGGTTATCATCAAATCCGAGTTTCATCGGAAGACACTCATAAAATGGCTTTTAGAACATTTGACGGTCACTACGAATTTCTCGTAATGCCGTTCGGCCTCACAAACGCCCCTTCTACCTTTCAAGCAGCTATGAATGAATTACTACGACCGCATTTGCGCCGGTTTGTTTTAGTTTTTTTTTATGATATCTTGATTTACAGTTCAAGACCATTTGATTCATCTGGATATTGTTTTTAACTTGTTAAAAGCCAATTCTTTTATTGTAAAATTCTCTAAGTGTGTTTTTGCAGTTCATGAGGTGAATTATTTAGGGCATATTATTTCAAAAGGTGGTGTGTCTGCTGATCCGGATAAGGTCCAGGCAATGTTGGATTGGCCTGTCCCACGATCTCTCACGGCATTAAGGGGATTTCTCGGCCTCACCGGTTTCTATAGACGCTTTGTGCGCCACTATGCCTCTTTCGCCGCTCCTCTCACCGATTTACTTTGTTCCACTAATTTTTCTTGGAGTACAGAGGCAGCTAGGGCCTTTACAAAGCTAAAAGAAATTATGACCGACATGTCGGTCCTGGCACTGCCAGATTTTATAAAAACATTTATGTTGGAAACAGACGCGTCTGGTGTTGCTATTGGTGCAGTCCTCTCCCAAGATGGCCATCCTATCGCCTTCTTTAGCAAGAAGATGTGTCCTCGCCTTCAGGCTTCCTCGGTTTATGTTCGAGAAATGTATGCTGTGACAGAAGCAGTCAAGAAGTGGCGTCAGTATCTCATAGGACAGAAATTTCATATTCACACAGATCAGAAAAGCCTTAGAAACTTATTGCTACAAAGGATTCAAACTCCAGAACAACAGAAATGGGCTTTCAAACTACAAGGGTTCAACTTTGAAATTTTTTACAAACCTGGTCGCACAAACTTGGTTGCTGATGCTCTTAGTCGCAAATTTTCTCCCGAACAGTTACTCCTAATGGCTGTTTCATCCCCAATCCCAGATCTGCTCACTCGTATGCGGCACTTCTATTCAACAGACCTGCAGGGCCAAACATTAGTCACAAAAGCAGTGTCCGAGACCACAGGTGATTACAGGTTCGCCAATGGCATACTCTATTACAAAGATAAAATCTTTATACCTGATGGTGATCGTTTACGCCATTCGATAATCCATGAGTTTCACAACACACCAGCTTCTGATCACTCTGGTGTCAAACCCACCACTGCTCGCATAGGTGTATCCTTCGCCTGGCCTGGCTTCTACAATGACGTCAAAACTTATGTCAAGCAGTGCTCCATATGCCAACACAATAAGTACCTGACTCAGAAAAAAAAGGTCTATTACAGCCGTTGCCAACACCGAATAAAGTATGGGAGGATATCTCGATGGATTTTGTAACACACTTACCTAATGCTTACGGTCATACGGTGGTGTGGGTCATCTGTGACCGGCTTACGAAATACGTTCATTTTCTGGCTCTTCTGTCCAGATTTACAGCTTCTGACTTGGCTTCACGATTCTCAGTGGAAATATGTCGCCTTCATGGAGTTCCAAAATCCATTGTCTCTGACCGTGACCCATTGTTCCTTAGTACCTTCTGGCGTGAACTTTTCAAGCTGCAAGGAACAACACTGAGATTTAGTACTGCATATCACCCAGAGACAGATGGGCAAACGGAGGTGGTAAATCGAAGTTTAGAGACATACCTCAGATGCTTCGCGAGCGACCAACCAAAAAAGTGGTATAAGTTTCCGCACTTAGCTGAACTGTGGTACAACACGACCTTTCATTCCGCAATCGAAATGACTCCATTTTCTGCCTTATACGGTCATCCAACACCGGCCATTCCTAACTATCTTCCGAGTTCCTCTTCAGTTGCGACCTTGGATTCCTCCTTGCAACAAAGGCAAACAGTCATTGATCAACTCAAAGCGAACTTAAACAAAAGCAAAACTCAAATGAAAGCACAAGTGGATAAAAAGCGACGACCTTTTACCTTTCAAGTTGGCGATCGTGTCCTCCTCCGTCTCCAACCGTATCGTCAACAAACTCTGGCAAACAGAACTTTACAGAAACTCTCCAAACGCTTCTATGGCCCTTTTTCCGTCATCAAACGTGTTGGTGAAGTAGCATATACTCTGGATCTGCCGTCGTCTTCCAAAATACACCCGGTGGTGCATGTTTCCATGTTGCGTCTGTATTTTGAAGGGACAAGTCCACCCACCTCAAACCTGCCTCTTGATCTTTCAACGGTCTTTGTCAAAAATGTTTTGGGTGATAACTCTACTAAGATGCAAAACAACTCTGTTTGGAAGACACGAGGTGTTGGTGATGCAAGAAAAGAATCAGATTCGGAAGCTCAAAGAAGTACTGCGGTTGAAAGAGTTAAGAACTTGGAATTTGAAAAAAAAGGAGTAACTGAAACTAAGAAGAGCATGTTGAAGATGAAGGAAATGGAAGACAAACACAAGTGTTGGTTCAGAATTGTGAAGTACAGACCGAAGTGTTTAATAATACTCTTAAACCAAACCCCACTCACCTTATTAACTCAATCACGCCACCCAATCTTCTGAAGATTCCAAAACCCAATCCAACGGCCCACATACCTTCCCCACTAAACATCTGTAACCCACCCATCTCCCAACCCTCATCCAACTCGCCACGTGCATCACATGCAGACCTTCCCACTACCCAACACTCTGACCCACCCACTCCTTTCCTTTCTCCAACGGCTCTCTTTCCTAAACCAACACGCACCGCCCATTCCTCACTTATCCCAACCAACACACTGCCCAATACTCCCTTAGCTGTCCCACACTTAAAATTAAAAAACCATATTTTTCTAATTGACTCAGCACAAACCGAACCAAACTTGGTTTCACATGATCCTCTCATCTTGGACCTTGAGGACAAGGTCAATCTTGGGCCCGGAAGTATTGTTAAGAGGCAGCCCATTAGAATTAAAAAACAGCCCAAGTGGCTAGAAGAGTGTTTTCAATATTAAGTGGGTGTATTAGCAATTTTCTCTCTTTTATTTTAGTGTTATTGGTCCTGACCCATGAACTTAGTAAAAACCCTACTATATATATTGTGTATCTTTGCTGCTGTAGCAGCTAGAGAAAAATTAATGTTCATTGCTGTTTTTATTTGTGTTTTCCTTTTAAGCTTAGATTGTTGTTAATTGATGATCTTAGGTCTAACAAAATCCTAAAAAAGTTGTGGTTATCCATTTTTTTCATTTCTCTGCGTTTCTCCCCTTTTTTGATATATATATATATATATATATATACCCTTTATCAATTCTACAAATCATGCACAATTTTTATTTCATTTCTTTTCCTATTCTAGTTTCATCCATACCTATTTTCTTGCACAATCACCCTTAAGCAGGTAGGTAATTTTTCTTAGAATTTTACTTATTTAATTTTCAAAAGTTTTAATTTTTATGTATCTCAATAATGATACGAATTATTTTGATTTTTTGCGCTGTTTTCTTATTATTTTCATTGTTATTTGTGAACTTATGATTTTTTCTATTATCTTTCATCTTTGAGATTTTAAACAATTGAATATTTCAATTGATAAACAATAACATCGAGGATTTGAGTAATTTTGTGAAATTAAAGAGTTTTTCATTGTTATTTTGACAAAATAGAATTATTTATAATTATTTTTTTCTGGTGTTCTAGAGGTGATATTTACTTAGGTTACAACACTAAAGTAAGAATCATATATTAATTCTTATAATTTGTTTTATCTAATATACATGTGACAAGCGATATAATTATACATTTTTTTAAAAAATATTGATAGGAAGTGGAATTAGTTTCTAAACAACTTAATTATTTAAGTTAGATAGATAATTATCCTAGTTGGGCTTTTACCTTAAATATTGTTTGGTTGGTGTTTTAGTCTTGGGCCTTTAGTTTGCTCCCACTACTATTATCACTATAAATGTACTCTTATTGAGAGAGTGAAAATTATCAATCAAATGAAAAGTCTTTATTTTTCTTAACTAGTTTTATTTGTCTTTTAATTCTTAGTTTTGTTAGGATTCAAACTTTAGCATCCTATCAATTTGTGCTTTCATTTCAATCTCATTCCTGCTAAATGGGGTTTGTGTTGAATTTTTATGGAGTAGAAGAATCATATTGGTGGATCCTTTTTATTGAAAAATATTTTAGAACTAAAAATATTGTAAAGGATGAGGAGAAGATGAATGTAGCTGCAATGTGAATGAGAGGCTGTGCTCTTAATTGGTGGTTATGGAGGATTCAACCTCACCCATCGATGTCTTGGAATACTTTCACAATTTTTTTTTTGTATTTTAAACCCAAATGGAGATACCCTTTCTTGGATTTAGCTGAGGAAATGCAGCCCATTTTACCGCTTGATGATGAAGAAGTGGAAGAAGAAAAAGCAACAGCGAAAACAACTAGTGACAAAATCCCTAAAATGACTCCAAAGAAGAAGCAACAGCGAGAGGAAAAACTAGAAAACCCTAAAATCCTTCCAAAGAAGAAGACCAACACTTCGTCACTATCTTCTTCTTCATCTACTAAGAAACCCATTCCACATTCTTCCAAGTACGACATTCAACACTTCTTCGATCGACACATAATTCAACACTCTCAGAAACAACAAGCTAACAACTCAACCTCTCAGGCTGATCCCGTTTCTCTCCCACCGCCGAAAAAACCCAACGACGAGAAGGCTCCGTCGGGTCCATCTTTGCAGGATGTTACTTCAGATAATTTGGTGTTGTCGGTGGCCACTGATCCCACTGAGGTGTTTCTGGTTATTTCAAGGTCTGTGTCACGCAAGCGGTTCAAATTCTCAGCTGGAATGTTTATCAAGCAAAGTCAGGATGATGGGGCTGGTGAGGTTACATGGAAGATATCTCCGGTGCATGAAAGCAATCAAGCAGTTTTAAAATATGTGCCTAAGACGATTCAAGCATTAGTTGATTCTTCGAGGACAAGCATGTTCCACATTCGCCACTGCTTAGTAGATAAGACTTCTCTGGACAAAGGCGACAAGGTTGACGAGTTGTTTATTACAGCAACTCCTACTGCATCCGCAAAAGCTCCCGTGTTATTGAGTAAGTTAGGCCTGAAAAAATTTAATTGTGGCTGTGATGTGGTAGTTAATGGCAGTCCAACGACTGTGAGCAACTCTTCTGGAGTGGCTGGTTAAAGAAATCCCTTAAGCACTCCACCATCCATGTCATATCGCCTATATAAGCTTGTCAAGGATGTTGAGCGCATTGGACCATCTGACCAGTATTTTTTAAGGCACCACAAAAAGGTATTGCCTGAACTTTTAGATCAAGTTGAAGATGTAATTATTATTGATAATGATACAGTTTGTGATAAAACCATTCATCCCTTTAAATCACAAGATGGCATTGCTAACGAGCTCCCTGTCAGAGTGAACCATTTAGTTGCAAGAACTAAATCAAATATACCTAAAGAGGTTGTTTGTAATGCCCTGTATAATATTTATCTAGAATAATACAATACAAGCATTTTATTTGGTACTGACACCATCATAAGTGCCTAATGGCGAAATTCACATACTTGACCATTTCTAATACATAACACAATCTATGGTACAAGCTATGGAAACTAGCCAAAAATATAAAATCTAAGAATAATATACAATACCCTCAATTGTATACAACAAATACATAGCGGAGAATAAGCTCAACTAAGCTTCTCTTGAAACATCCCAACATAGCTCCACTTGTAAATCAAACCTGTACTCAATACCTGAAAATAATCAACAATAGTGGGGTGAGATACATCAAATCTCAGTGAGTTCCCTATCCTATGGATTTTCTCGGCTTTACAAGGGAAATGACCTTGAGTTCACAATCTCACAATCTCACACTATATGGAAACATGTTCATGAGTTCATCAACTCAAAATATATCACTAATCGATAACCTCACAAGGTATCCCCTTTTCCCGTCCGCTTTTACGTCTAGAAGTCGACCCGAGTCATGGATCCCTGTAACCTACTTGACATACGAATGGATTCGGGTTCTACGGGCCATTAACCGTCACAAGCATACGCTCCCAGAGCGCCATTCGTACTGCACGCGGGAATCAAACCTGCCAAGTAGTCATGCATACGTTTCAGAGGAGCTCGAGACTCATGAAACTGCAACTAAAGATAAATGGTTACGATTACGTGATCTCACACACAAACGTGGTTGTATTCGACAATCACAAGGCCACATTCGCCTTTTCTCATAATCACAAAAGTTTACACACATGTTCCATACTAGTGTTCACTCTCTCCTAGACCAATCTCGTCACGGGTGCACCTTTCTACACCAAGTGCCCGAGCCTTTCCATCTAGATTATCTACTCCAGTCCAGAACTCGCCAATGAATGCACGAGCGTCGCCATCCAGAGTTTCTATCAATTTCTAGTCACAATCTAGAATCATATCATTTTGTTCTAGTGTAAAGTTTCCTCACTCTTCCTAATTGATATTTTAAACATGCATATTTTCTTTCATTCACAGTTCACAATTATATAGATATGGTATAACACAATGTACACAAGTAAAACATTTAACACAACATATCACATAAACATTATTTTTCACTCAATTATGTAGTTAACACCATTCTTAGGTTCCCTCCGATTCATTTAATTAGGTATAAAACTCAATATTTCTCACTCTTATCCCGTAGGATATTTCCATAGCTTTCCAAACGAGTATTACCATGCCTCGATCGGAGTTACGATCCAAAAGATATGGGTTTTTAAAACATTTTCACAAATATTACATTTCTATATTTTTCTCATCAATCCATGGCATACAACCATGTTTCTACCTCACCATCACAAATATTATGAAATTAGCTTTCCAATGCTTCCGACCGCGCGTCAAACGGAGTTACGGATCAAAAGTTATAACAAAAATACGAAAACAAAGTTTTGCTGTCCCAGCCAAATTCGCCCGGCGAATCCCTGGCGAAGCAGACTCGCCTCTAGCTCGCCTGGCGAATCTGGACGAACCAGAATTCTCCCAAAACGTGTTTGGGACCTAAAAATGACCAAAACCTTCAACCCATATGATATTATTGCACCCAATGACCCAAAATAACATGTTATAACACATTTAGACAAGCATTTCATCAAATCATCCGTTAGATTTCATTGATTTATCCGTTTAATCATTTTCTCTCAAATCTAACCTAAGTTCTAAACTTATATTTCTAGAACTATGAGTGTCTAACTAGAACCCACCTGATAAACGAAGAGGAGGTTGAAGAGGATGATGAACAATGATCCAAGTTTTCTCTTCTTCTTCCATGGATTTCTTCTTCTCTTCTCTTTTCCCTTTTTCTCTCTTTCTCTTCTTCTCTTTCTTACTATCTTTCTTCCTCTTCTTTCTATTAATATATATATATATATATAATACTTATTATATAATGTAATCCAATAGAGTAAAATATCTCCAATTGATATTTTATCATCTAAACCAAATTGATCAATTGTTAGAGTTACCATAAAATCCTGTCTTGGACTAATAATTATTGATCTATCTCCTTCATTAAATAATCTATCTCTTCAAAGTTCTTTAGTTGCTCTATTGATCCCAAATGTCAATACTTTAAGTACTTAGAGGATTCCATTAATCCAAATTTCCAAAGATAGAGCACATAGATACTCATCTGATATCCAATTAAGCATTTAAATAATATGAGGTATTACACTCTCCCCCCCCCCCCCCTAAATTGAAATTCGCCCCCGAATTTCCTCTATTCAACAATAACTGCAACTTGTATCATTGTCTTAGATCCATTCTTAACTTTACTTCCGTTAAACTTTCTGGCATAATCCGATTACAACTTGACTTCACATACCAAAATACTCGTTTTCACAAATTAACAAACTTCACGTCCTTAATCACACTCTTGTTCCAATATCGAGTTAACTTCTACCCTTGCCTTTTCCGTAATTCATCTGTTGTTTCTTACTAAAACACTTGGTCGCATTCTACCTCGGAAAGAATGTACCATTCTATATTCCTCTACTGAGTCACAACAAAACCGCAACACCTTATCTCAAATTAGGACAACAACACTCAACACATCTTCGCGGTGTAATTCAGTGATTTCTTTCCTTTATGCAATTACCGACAACTATCCTTTCATAAATTCTTTAACATTCGAACCACTTCACAACTAGTCAAACGACTCCTTACCAGTTCCTTCTGGTCTGATGCTAAACATTGTAATCATTACATCCGACAATTCATCTCTTTCGTGCCACACCAAAGGTAACACACTTAACACAAAATATCCTTATTTCCATACTTACAAGTAACAATCCTTCTAATCTTTATTATTCTAGCTTAACTCTTTCATCCGCCACCTTCCACTGCGTAATCCAAAACCAAACAGTGGAACCCCACAAATTCTTAAACACTACCAATTAGCTATCAGTCTGTGGAGAAACACATTTATCCACTGAGGTCCTTAATAACCAGCGGTACAAGAAACTTACTGTCATCATATCATAGAACAATTTCCTCGCCAACACAGCATATCTTATCATCGGTCCAATACTCTTCAGGCGATGGAGGCACAGGAGTTACACTGCGACTACCATAACATATACAACTCCGAAATTCATTCTAACTCCGAAATTCTTTCCAACTTACTCAAGGTTCCTTGTTGATTCTAGATCTCGACCCAAAACCACGTAACACCAACACAGAACTTCAATCATACGCAGGTCACCATTTATCGGAAAATTAAACTGTCCAAAGCACAATTGTGAGTTTCCATATTACTCACCAATTCACGTACAACACTCCACAAACACACACACTTTCGAAATCCATACCACACTTCTCAGTTGAATCAACTCTTCTCATTCGTTTAGTTTCATAAACTATTCCCAGTTACATACTTAACTTCGGAACGTCCAATTCTTACTAGTACTTGGAAAGATAACCTACAAAATCCTTCTCTGGTTAGAACACAACTGCACACAACTGGTACCACTTTCACGGGGTCTAAATCCAAAACCATGAACTCACGGAAGATAACAATTACTAACTTCGACCAACCGTTCATATCTTACTAACACCATAAATTAAATTACCAAAACGATCTTTACAAGATCAATGTAACGCCCCAATTTGTTTAATTGTATTTATTTATTTCATTTATGTGAATTTTGTGAAATGTGTGAATTTATTGTATTTTACCTACTAATTGAGTTAATTGGTTAATTTCCATGATAGGTAAAATATTTGCAATAAATTATAATTTCTTTTCAACTTTCAATTCCCGAATTATATTTCATCGATGTTTATGTTTTGTCACATTCTGAGAGCGTTTGGGAGATATTTGGGCGTAAGGGTAAAATGGTCAATTGATTAGTTAGATATTTATATAAAAAAAAGAGAAATAAAGAGAAAAAGAGAGAAAGAAGGAAAAGAAGAGAAAGAAAGAGAGAAGAGGAGAAAGAGGAAAATCGAGAAAAACGAGTAGAAATCGATGTTTTCACGGTCGGAATTCGATATAAATTGTGTTGTATGATCACCATGTGTTTATGAACAATCGTTGACACTTGTTTTGCTGTTGGAATTGATTTGGGATGAAAAATGGGATTTTTGGGGGTTTTGGAACAATGTAACCCGCAGTAGGAAATTCTGGTTCTGGTGCGATTCGCCAAGCGAATTAGGTCTCGCCAATAGTTCGCCAGGCGAAGTGTTGGCGAAGGGGGATTCGCCAGGCGAAATCGTAAGTTGCCAGGCGAAATCGGAGACACAGAAATGGGTTAGCTTCTGTAACTCTTGGGGTTTTTCTAAAATTGTGGTTCGTCACTAGTTCGCCAGGCGAAGTGCTGGCGAAGGGGGATCCGCCAGGCGAAATCCTAAGTCGCCAGGCGAATCTGGCTATTTCTCAATAAATTCTTTTCTTTGAAAATTCATAACTTTTGATCCGTAACTCGGATCGAGGTGTTCTTGGTACCGTTGGAAAGATTATGAAATGCTCTTTCTTATTTATATGGTTTTGAGATTTGTGGCCGATTTAATTATGTCGGGAATTTGGAAATGTGTCGTTTTGTCGACTTTTACCGTTTTAATGGTGTGTATTTGATGTGTTATCATGCATTATGCTTTTGATATATATATCGTACGACTTGTGTGTTGTTATATAATGTGAATGCATGTGATGAAAGGTTGTGATGATGGTTTGTGGCCTAAGGGCAAGTAAATGCATTGTGCGGTGTTTGATTGTATATGCATGATTATGGATGTTGGAATGGTTCACATGGATGTGTATATGTATGCATTTGATTGTCATGAGTCATTGTATGCCAAGCATCATGATATGCATCCTGTGATGTCGTGTGCACTAGTGGGTGTGAGCGACGAAACGGTTCCAGAGGGAATCCTCTATAACATCGTGTGCCTTATACAAAGAGGACCTAAAGTGATGATTATAGACGATCGTGTGCCTTATACAAAGAGGACCTAAAGCGATCGGATCGTGTGCCTTATACAAAGAGGACCTAAAGCGATCCATAAACGTCGTGTGCCTTATACAAAGAGGACCTAAAGCGACGGGGAACATCGTTTGCCCGACGGGGAGTTACACTAAGTAACAAGCGATGATTCCAATAGTTCCTGAGTGAACTAATGATGAGAATGATGGATGGATGGTACCGCATTTGCATAGAGTCGTTGTGTCGGAAAATCCTGAATGGATTGATTATGTGTGGAAAATTGTGAATTGATTGATTATGTGTTGAGTTTGTGATAGCGTTGGTGAATTGATGTGCATTGGTGATAAATGCATTGGTTATAGATGATATGTTTTATGTATAGACATACGCTATGTTTGTGGGGATGTTGTACCTTACAATGATTGTATTAATTCCCTATGGTATGTTATATATGAATATACGTGATGTGGTGGTGTGTTTTCATATGTCATAACCTTGGTATGCCTTATACGTGAATATGTGATTATGTTGGTATAAGTGATGTATGCTATGTGGTTGGATTATTAGAAATATGTTGTGTATCTGTGGCATGCTATATGTATTAGTATGTAATGCTTGTGGTGAGAATAATTATGTATGTGAATTTATATGTGTTTGCATATTATTATGCAATCTTGACTTAGTTGTTATTTCTAACCCTTCTGTTGTGGTTTATTGCTCTATGAGGCAATTGCAGATTTGTGTCTTGGAGACTTTTGTGAAGATTAGTTCTCCATCCTTTTGTCGGTCTGTCTGCTCTGATACGTAACACGGGAGTCGGGGAACGTTTTTGTTATATATGTATACGTTTGTTGGATATATTTTGTATTACCTTTGTATGAATATTTTGATGTTATAAAATAATTTATTTTGTAAAACAAGTCAGTTATGGATCTTTCCGCTTTAGTCCATAATTGAACTTTCCTTTTGTTGGAAAAAGTTTCCCTTTTAGGTTTATTCCACTTTGTGTTATGTATCAAATTTATGAGCAGGGATTGTGTTTTCTTTCTTTAAATGTGGCATCCTTGTTTCTGTCGGAAAAATAAATTTTTATTCACTCTAATTTATTTATGTATTATTTATTCGCGATGGGAATTGGGGTGTAACAATCAACACTTCGAGAGTATTTTCCAACTTCGTCCTTAAGATTCGCAACAACAATAATAACAATACACCTAAGATTTTCTCACATTCAACACAATTATAAGATTAGTTTCCCAAAGTTAAATTCTCTTGTCGTCTGAACAAATGGTCCACTATGTAACACCCTTCCAAAAGTTACGATTTCAAAACACAATTCCGTCTTTCATTTACTTGCAATTCTGTTTTCCATTCGCACAATACTCTCCACTCGGAGCAACATAGGTAACAAAACACAGATGATGGTTCCTAAGGGATTTCATAATTTACACACATGTTAAGCGATTAACCAATTTAGCTAATCGGTTAACTCCTCAAAATTCAGTACAAAACACCATCCTTGCATGTGTTAATCGGTTAACACTGCTGCAGAAGCTGAAAGTAAACAATTTCGTTTAATTCAAATCCATCCCTACCCAAAACCATCCATCCGATTTGTTCTAACCCACAATATCATTCTCAACTTGTGGCTCCTTAACTTGTGTAACATTCACTAACCATGATCCACTCAAGGTAAAACCGACAAAGTCAAAACATTCTGAAGACACACTCCAAACAAGTGACAAGGCAAAATTCCAAATTCTGACGCAGTCACACCATAAAACTTCAGCGGGGTAGTTCGTTTTCCTGCTCAAACAACTACACTAGCGGGAAGTCAAATAATGCCGACATTCTAAGGTTTTAGCCACAACTCTTACTCGATTCTTCCATAAGCATAACCCAACACACAACCATTGTACGATACCACAAAAGCGATAGACATCTCATATCAAGCATACCACCTTGTCCTCTCACTTGTAATTCCTTGGAGAAATTAAAACAACAACGTTCTTAGTTCAACAAAAGGTAGATTCCGAATATTCCGATTATTCACAAATACAGAAGTTTCTCTATACTCGAAAATAAATCGGGGCAATGCATCCTCTTGAAGAACCTTTCCATCACTTCGCACACATTAACCGGGATTTCTTACCCTTCACTATTCATTACACATCCCACTGACACCAAATTACTTAATGGAAAATTCGCAAATGACAATTTTCATCAACTATTTACAAAATTTCTCAGGTGTAACCCATTTCATGATTTATACTTAGTCCGTAATAAGTCATGTTCTTGCTTCTCGTTGTCTTACCGAAATCTTGCTTCTTAAAACACAATACTCACTACTCAAAAAATTACGTCCCTTAACATTCTTCTCAAGGTTAAGAATCCATCACGTACACTTATGACTACGGTGTTACTACTACGCTCGTTCTTAATACCAAAGTGTAACTTTCTCATAACATACTGTTAATACCATTTATTCCATATAATCGAATAAAATCCACCTCATAAATAATATTTTCACTTTCCACAGTATAGAACACTTTCATAGCTTCATATCGATATAAAGAACGCTTAAATCGGACACCCGAGTCAAAAGATATGAATTTTTGAAGAAAGGAAAATTATTGGAAACAGCCAGATTCGCCTGGCGGTTAAGGATTTCGCCCAGGGAACTTGCGGAGAATCCTCATTTCATAAAAACCCAAAAGTTCCAGTAGCTACGCATGTTCTATTTCTTCATTTTCGCCTGGCGACTAAGTAATTTGCCTGGCGAATTCCTCTTCGCCGGCACTTCGCTCGGCGAACCAGTGGCGAGACCCCATTCGCCTGGCGATTCCTGATTCGCCTGGCGAATCGCACCAGAAGCATAATTTTTTGCTGCATTTTTCATGGTTCCCAAGCCTCAAAATCCAACTTTTTCCAAACCAAAACATTTTCAAATTCCATATTGGTCTCTCATCGAATACAAAAAATCCCGATGTAATATCTCGAACTTAATCTCTTTACATCACTGAATATACTCAATTCATCACTCACTCTTCGTCCGACACATACTTGTTTCACTTGAAGCATGTAAACACATCTTTGTGTTCCTCCTTACACTTCTCTACTACTTCAGGTTCCCATAAAAGCCGAACTTCCTTAACTCTCAAATTTTTTACAGTTGGAAGACATTGTTCCGAACACATTCTTTAAGGTATTCTCGTCCATTCAAGATACCATAACTACCTTAGAACAAAACACCAAATACTTATCTCACTTCCGGACCTTACGTCACACATTCCACAAAACAACTTTTCTTTTTCACGGAATGAGATTACTTGAAATCCTTATCCGTACTAGTGGCCGACCTATCTCTACTAGCAATTTTACATATTCCTTGATTCCTTTACCAACCATCCGATAGAGATCCTTAACTTTCAGGCTCCAAAATTCCAAAGGATTTGCTTGAACAACACATTACTCTTTAATTTCCATGCTACTCAAGCACAACTTCTACCAAAACCTCACTGAGCTAACCAAAACTCCTCACTACTAACTCTTGGCTTGAGCCTTCCCTCACAGCACAAGTTCCGACAACACTACGGAGTCCTTATGGTCGCTCAACCATGATTCTACCTATCACATACATAGTATTAGGTTGATCAGGCCCAACACTACATAGTATGATATTAAGTTTCATGATGACAAGACACACTTAAGAGGCAAGAATAGATATTCTTATGATGTTTCAAGGCTAGGTCGAGGACACGACCTGCTCTGATACCAATTATAATGCCCTGTATAATATTTATCTAGAATAATACAATACAAGCATTTTATTTGGTACTGACACCATCATAAGTGCCTAATGGCGTAATTCATATACTTGACCATTCCTAATACATAACACAATCTATGGTACAAGCTATGGAAACTAGCCAAAAATATAAAATCTAAGAATAATATACAATATCCTCAATTGTATACAACAAATACACAACGGAAAATAAGCTCAACTAAGCTTCTCTTGAAACATCCCAGCATAGCTCCACTTGAAAATCAAACCTGTACTCAATACCTGAAAATAATCAACAATAGTGGGGTGAGATACATCAAATCTCAGTGAGTTTCCTATCCTATGGATTCTCTCGGCTTTACAAGGTTCTAACCAATCCTAACTCAAGTCAAGGGGAAGGGAAATGACCTTGAGTTCACAATCTCACAATCTCACACTATATGGAAGCATGTTCATGAGTTCATCAACTCAAAATATATCACTAATCGATAACCTCACAAGGCATCCTCTTTTCCCGTCTGTTTCTACATCTAGAAGTCGACCCGAGTCATGGATCCCTGTAACCTACTTGACATACGAATGGATTCGGGTTCTACAGGCCATTAACCATTATGAACCGTCACTTCACACAGGCCATTAACCGTCACAAGCATACGCTCCCAGAGCACCATTCGTACTGCACGCGGGAATCAAACCTGCCAAGTAGTCATGCATACGTTTCGGAGGAGCTCGAGACTCGTGAAACTGCAACTAAAGATAAATGGTTAAGATTACGTGATCTCACACACAAACGTGATTGTATTCGACAATCACAAGGCCACAATGCCTTAAGGCCACATTCGCCTTTTCTCATAATCACAAAAGTTTACACACATGTTCCATACTAGTGTTCACTCTCTCCTAGAACAATCTCGTCACGGGTGCACCTTTCAACACCAAGTGCCCGAGCCTTGCCATCTAGGTTATCTACTCCAGGCCAGAACTCGCCAATGAATGCACGAGCGCCGCCATCCAGAGTTTCTATCAATTTCTAGTCACAATCTAGAATCATATCATTTTGTTCTGGGGTAAAGTTTCCTCACTCTTCCTAATTCATATTTTGAACATGCATATTTTCTTTTATTCACAGTTCACAATTATATAGATATGGTATAACACAATGTACACAAGTAAAACATTTAACACAACATAACACATAAACATTATTTTTCACTCAATTATGTAGTTAACACCATTCTTAGGTTCCCTCCGATTCATTTAATCGGGTATCAAAATTAATATTTCTCACTCTTATCCCGTAGGATATTTCCATAGCTTTCCAACGACTATTACCATGCCTCGATCGGAGTTACAATCCAAAAGGTATGGGTTTTTAAAACATTTTCACAAACATTACATTTCTATATTTATCTCATCAATCCATGGCATACAACCATGTTTCTACCTCACCATCACAATGATTATGAAATTAGCTTTCCAACGCTTCCGACCGCGTGTCAAACGGAGTTACGGATCAAAAGTTATGACAAAAATACGAAAACAAAGTTTTGCTGTCCCAGCCAAATTCGCCCGGCGAATCCCTGGCAAAGCAGACTCGCCTCTAGCTCGCCTGGCGAATCTGGACGAACCAGAATTCTCCCAAAACGTGTTTGGGACCTATGAATGACCAAGACCTTCAACCCATATGATATTATTGCACCCAATGACCCAAAATAACATGTTATAACACATTTAGACAAGCATTTCATCAAATCATCCGTTAGATTTCATTGATTTATCCGTTTAATCATTTTATCTCAAATCTAACCTAAGTTCTAAACTTATATTTGTAGAACTTAGAGTTTCTAACTAGAACCCACCTGATAAACGAAGAGGAGGTTGAAGAGGATGATGAACAATGATCCAAGTTTTCTCTTCTTCTTCCACGGATTTCTTCTTCTCTTCTCTTTTCCCTTTTTCTCTCTTTCTCTTCTTCTCCTTCTTACTATCTTTCTTCCTCTTCTTTCTATTAATATATATATATATATATATATATATATATATAATGCTTATATATAATGTAACCCAATAGAGTAAAATATCTCCAATTGATATTTTATCATCTAAACCAAATTGATCAATTATTAGAGTTATCATAAAATCCTATCTTGAACTAATAATTATTGATCTGTCTCCTTCATTAAATAATCTATCTCTTCAGAGTTCATTAGTTGCTCTATTGATCCCAAATGTCAATACTTAAAGTTCTTAGAGGATTCCATTAATCCAATTTACCAAAGATAGAGCACATAGATACTCATCTGATATCCAATTAAGCATTTAAATAATATGGGGTATTACATTGTTGGTGATTTCTCAATTCTAATTATTTCCTTTTGGAGGCATCTGAAAAATTGCAACCTGCTGATTCATCCACTGCGGAAGGTCCATACAAGGTGCTTCGTTTACTAAATGAACAAACTAGAGAATAGCGAGCTATAAAATTGTGGGATGAATGGTCTTACAGTGTAATTGCACCTGGAGATACTGTGAACGTAATTGGTCAACTTGATGAAGGGAGAAATTTTGAAATTAATTATGAAAATAATTTTTTGATTGTACACCTATATATTCTTGTGATTGAAACACGGGTTGCTGCCAGTTTTAGTTGCCCAAGTAGAACTGTCTTTGATGAGAGGCAAAAAAACAGTGAATACTCAACTGCAGCTTTATATCGAACGTTGCTTCACCAAATATTTCTGGCTGGACTTACATATGACAATCCTGCAATAAACATCTTGGAATGTTACACAGAAGTGGTTTTAAAAAAAATGTTGAAAACTTATTTGCATGTGGAGTAAATGCAAAGGATGTTCGCAAAACCATGATAGATGGTATCCCTAGAATATACAATTGGATCTTGTTGTTCAGACTGAAGTTTACTGCAGACAAGGTGGACACCATGATCGTCCAAGCTATTGGTTTACTTGATGATCTTGATTAAAAGTTGAATACGTATGCCATGAGGGTCCGAGAATGGTATGGTTGGCATTTTCCAGATCTTACCAAAATCATTCAGGATAACATCCAATATGCAAGGTCTGTCAAGCTGATGGGTGATCGCATTAACGCTGCAAAGCTTGATTTCTATGAGATTTTGACAGAGGAAGTTGAGGCAAAAGTGAAAGAAGCAGCTGTGATATCTATGGGAACTGAAATCGGTGAACTTGTTTTGTCAAATATTAGAGAGCTATGGGAAGATCACTGTTTATTGCAGCGGTACATGAGCGATGAAAATTTTCCTGGGGTGTCGTGCATTATAGTTGACGAGGCTCATGAAAGGAGCTTAAATACGGATCTATTGCTGGCATTGATAAAGAATTTACTTTGTAAGGGGGTTAACTTGCACATAATCATTTTGTCTGCCGCAACTGATGCAAAACAGCTATCAGATTATTTCTATGACTGTGGAGTTTTTCATGTACATGGTAGAAACTTCCCGGTCGAGATGAGATGTGTTCCTTCAGATTATGGAGACCATTTTGGCTCCGCTGCCGTGGAAACCTATGTTGTTGATGTTGTCAAAATGGCAACAGAGATTCACAAAACTCAGAAGGAAGGAACTATTCTTGCCTTTATGACCTCACATGTAGAAATAGAATGGGTCTGTGAAAATTTTAAAGTCCTATTTGTTGTTGCTCTTCCCTTGCATGGAAAACTTACATCCGAAGAGCAATTTCATGTTTCCCAGAACTATCCTGGAAAAAGAAAAGTGATATTCTCAACCAATCTCGCAGAGACACCAATTACAATTCCTAGTGTTAAGTACGTGATAGGTCCCGGGTTGGTTAAAGATTGTCGTTTTTATCCTTGCACTGAGATGAATGTACTTGAGGTTTGCTGGATCAGCTAGAGCTCATTTAATCAAAGGGCTGGTCGTGTTGGGAGGACTGAGCCAGGCAGGTGCTATAGGATGTACTCAGAAGCTGATTATCATCCTATGGAACTAAATCAAGAACCAGAGATTCAGAGGGTTCATCTTGGTGTAGCAGATTTGAAGATCCTTGTTTTAGGGGTGAAGAATTTGCAGGATTTTGATTTTGTGGATGCTCCAAGCCCTAGTTCTATTGAGATGGTGATCAAGAATCTTATTCAATTAGGATTCTTTAAACTGAACAATGATGTTCATGAGCTAACTTATGAAGGTAGGTACTTGGCAAGAGTGGGGATTGAACCTAGGCATGGTAAACTTATTCTTGGCGGTTTCCAACTTGCTCTGGGCAGAGAAGGTATTGTCCTTGCTGCCATGATGCCCCATGCTAGTAACATATTTTGCAGATTTGGTTATGAAGTATCACAAACTGGACAACATGTTCAACTGCATCCATCTTCTTCCTTGCTCGTATTTGCTCAGAAGCTTAGTTGAGTGGTTTCGGTGACCTTCTCTCAGTGTCTAGTTTTTTTTTCTATTTTAAGAGTGTTACTTGTCTACAACCTTGAGGACAAGGTTGTTCTTGAAGGGCTGAGTAATGATCGGAAGTGGAATTAGTTTCTAAACAACTTAATTAATTAAGTTAGATAGATAATTATCCTAGTTGGGCTTTTACCTTAAATATTGTTTGGTTGGTGTTTTAGTCTTGGGCCATTAGTTTGCTCCCACTACTATTATCACTATAAATATACTCTTATTGAGAGGGTGAAAATTATCAATCAAATGAAAAGTCTTTATTTTTCTTAACTAGTTTTATTTATCTTTTAATTCTTAGTTTTGTTAGGATTCAAACTTTAGCATCCTATCACATATTATTTTCATATAATCTATTGCTGATGTGTAGTTTTTATAGTTTCAGTCTTTATCCAATTTATTAGTTTTTTTATAAATTCTAAATAATTTTTATAAATGTATAAAGAAACATGTTTTAATTGAGTGTTGAAGGCTGCATACGTTTATAATATTATAGAATCTGTAAAGATCTAACAAAGACATACTGGTTTTCTTGAGTATAACTTGATGATAATCTTCACTATCTTCTTCCTTATAATTTTTCTTTTCTTTGTTTTTTTTTAATATTTTTTTTAAATTTTGAATTATATGCAAAAGTTTGAAACTTTTAGATGAATATCAAAGTTTTATTTATTTACCCATATGATTGACTGTCACGGAATATTAGATAGAATAAACTCGTACTATATTTCTTTAGTTTAATTATTTCAATCATAGTGCAGAAAATAATGTTTCAAGAACTCTTCCCCTAATTTATATATCTTAAATAGTTTACATTCAATAAAATCATCAATTTATTATTTCTAATAGATTTAATTTTTCAAAAACTAAAAAAATTTAATGCTAATAATTTAAATGAAGGTAGATAATTTAATTTATATTCCATTATTATTTATTTATTTTAGATAGTCCACTGTTTATTATCTTTATGTCATTGATTTTTAATTAGTCATTGAATCGGAAGATGGATCATAACAAAAGCACATGGAATCAAGAACCTCATATCAATTTTATTACAAATAAATTCTTTCATGAATATGAAGTGGATGATGAGTTACAGTCAAATTATTGGAATAATATGAGGCCATGGTCCCCAGAAAGTCATGTTCCAGATCCATTAGTTGCAATTGTTACATTTGTTCCTGTGATGCTCAAAGCCGCTAATCCATTAATTGATGAAGCAAAATTTATCCATAAAGAAAAATGTAGAGGTAAAGGGAATGGAATCCACATGGATCTTTTTTTATCTTAAAAAATTTTCATTTCCAATCATCGGTATCGGTTCACCTTGTGATGTAAAAATAAAAAGATTCTCTACCGGAGTTTCAAGTTCTAAACAACATGCAAGAATCTTTCAAATAGGTGTGTTTTCATTGTCTCTTGATTTAAGTAATAAAATTAAATTCCATGGATATTGTGCAACAACTAACTAAAAATTTGCAGGTTCATGGTCACATAATCAAAATGCAAAGCATCATGCGTTGTCTAACAACACTAAAAATTCTACTTCGCGTCCTACATGCTCAACAAAAACCAATTGTTATAAGCCACTCCAGCCATCACGCCCGCACAACAAGCCATCAAGCCATGTGTCATATGATACTTCCTATTGCAAAAATAAGCCACAAAAAAATAATTTAGCCAAGCTCATGAAAAAGCACGCGCAATGACAACCTTCAAAACGTACAACAACCAACCCAACCTGCTAAAAAAAACCGGAGTGACTGCTACAATTATACAAAACATACACAAAACGTACGAATTTGTCGCCAATACGTGACCAAACATTAAAAAATGCACAGAATAAAACTTAGTCACCGAGTTTCCCAGGACAGGTTTTTTTCACCATATATACAACACACAAATCAGAAAGAGAATGAGGTGAAGAGAGTATAAACAAATAAGAAACACAGTTCTACACCAAGACGAAACACAAACCACTAACCTCTTTCAATCACTCTTCTCAAACCAACCATCCTCCTCTCATCTCCGATAATACCACACAGCAACTCGCTGCAAAACGAGTGTCACCCTTCGTACACCACCATCCTTCACCATAACCTAAAATATCAACCAACCTTCAACACAAAAAAACCTTGAATTTCACCCAAGCCGAATCGAAACAGGTCTAAACAAAGACAAAATGTGAGAGAAATCAAACAAAAAAAGAAGAAGCTTCAGCCAAGTGACAATAGAACAAAGCCTTCATCTTCTTTCCAAGGCTCATCTATCGTGACACCCTTCAACAACAACAACAAAACACTCTTCATCCTCTTTCGACCCTCCATATTTGATGGTAAGCTCAAAGCTGCTACCAATGAATTAGGGTTTTACTCATAAACACTAACAAGCAAAAAAATATAAAGAAAGATAAAGAAACTTGTTCATTAATTTTCTGGTTGTAAGAGACAACAATTCTCCCTTAAATACAAAGTACTATCAGAAAAATAAGCACTGGGCTAGGCCTACTTGGAGGAAACTAAAAAGTACTAAAATAAATCAAAGCCCAAAAGAAAATTAACCCATAATATAATCTTGCTGCCAATAAGGTTTCTTCACAATTCTGATGGATTTATTGGGCTGCCTATCACTACTATCTGGCCCAGTAAAAACCTTGTCCTCAAGGTTTAAGTTGGATGGTTGCGGACAAAGCCCAATAGGATTTGAAGGAACAGCCCAATTGAGGGGCAGCGGTTTTGTGTGAGAGAGTGAATGGATTTGTTTTGGCAAAGTAAGTGGGGGAGAATCACGAGAATTTAAAGATGAGATTGGATTTGAAAAAGGTATGGCCTGGAAGGGAATCTTGGACGTGGCGATTGGAGAGGGAGTGGGATGTAGCCGTTGGAGATCCAACGGTGAAGGATTGGTTAACGTGCTTTGTTGGGAAACACAAGGGACAAGGTTAGGTGGCTGGTGCAGTGTTTAGGGAATTGGTAAAGTAAAGGTATTCGGCGGGTCCAGCTGGGGAAATGAAAGATCACGTGGGTAAGCAGAAATTGGTGGGGCCGGGTGAGACCAATTGGGGGCCACGTGTTGTGTTAGCTGGCTGGGAGTTTTGGGGTTAGTGTGAGTGGACGGCTGGGATGCATGGATAACTTGATCCGACGTTGGAAAGGAAAGGATGGGGAGTGTTTGGTGGGTCGTGGAAAGTCCCAGAGACTTTGAAGGATAAATAAGGCCATGCGCATTCAGTTTTTCATTTTTGTTCTCCAAGTACTTTGAGCTTCCAAACATACTTGTCTTCTTTCTGGTTTCCAGTTCCCTTCCGTTATTACTCGATCCACTTAGAGTTACATCGTCCTTTGTTTGTGAAGTTCTTGAAACTTCACCCTTTCCTTGTATTAAGTCTGGAACCATAAAATCAAAATTATCAGCATGCATGTTATCTGGGATAAGTGATATAGACGTGGGGAGATCTTGACTGTGATATGTTCTTAGCTGCGAAACATGGAATACCAGATGTATCTTGGAGTCGGTTGGGAGTTGCAGTTCATACGCGACGGGCCCGATGCGTCGTAGCATGAGAAAAGGCCCAAAGAAACGTTTTGAGAGTTTCTGAGATGGTCGGCGTTGAACGGAGGTTTGACGGTAAGGCTGGAGACGAAGCAGAACGAGGTCGCCTTCAGCAAAGGTAACATCTCTTCTTTTCTTATTTACTTGTTGCTTCATTAGTTTTTTACTTCTGTTAAGGTTGGATCTTAAACGATTGATGATGATTTGTCTTTGTTGCAGTGTTTCATCAACATCGTGTGACGTGGAGAAGCCTTCAACATAATCCTTAACAGCTGGCGGAAGTCTACCATATAAGGATTCGAACGGCGTCATGCGGATAGCTGAGTGAAAAGTGGAGTTGTGCCAGTACTCAGCCAGATGCAGAAATTTGAACCACTTTTTTAGGTTGTCGCTGGTAAAACAACGCAGGTATGTCTCTAAGCACCTATTAAGCACTTCAGTTTGGCCGTCGGTTTCCGGATGATAAGAGGTACTGTGTTTCAGGATAGTACCTTGAGCTCGAAAAAGTTCTTTCCAGAAAGTGCTTAAGAAGAGAGGATCTCTATCTGAGACGATGGTCTTTGGTACGCCATGGAGTCTACAAATTTCCACAGAGAAATGAATGGCCAGATCTTTGGCGTTAAAGTGAATGGGTAATGCTACAAAGTGTGCAAACTTGGAAAGTCTATCGCAAATCACCCATATGACTGTGTGTCCAAACGAGGATGGGAGGTGAGTGATAAAATCCATGGATAGATCTTCCCACACCTGTTTTGGAATTTCCAATGGTTGTAACAAGCCTTGTTTCTTTGTTGGCAGGTATTTGTTGTGTTGACAGATAGGGCAGCATTGGATAAATCGTTTGATCTCTTTGTATAGCCCAGGCCAAAGGAACGTTGTGGAGATGCGTGAGAGTGTAGGCTTGAGCCCGGAGTGTCCAGCCGCAGGAGTGGAAGACATTCGTCAAAAACATCAGATCTGAAGTTCAGGTCATCAGGTACAAAAAGTCTATCTTTGAAATATTGTAGGCCATTGCGGAACTGATAAACCATCTTCATTTTTTCGTCGTGTTGACTTTTAGTAACTAGAGCCTGACCTTGAGGTGTGTTTGTGTAGTAATGTCTGAGTGTTGTGATGAAAGTTGGGACAGTAGAGGAGATGGCGAGCAACAGAGAGGCTTCTTCAGTATGTCGTCGACTCAGAGCATCAGCAACTTTGTTAAAGTTACCAGGTTTGTAGAAAATTTCAAAACTAAACCCTTGTAAATTTGCTGTCCATTTCTGTTGTTCTGGCATTTAAATGGTCTGGTCTAATAAGTTCTTCAGGCTCTTTTGATCTGTGAAAATATGAAAGTGTTGTCCTATGAGATACTGACGCCACTTCTTTACAGCTTCTGTGATGGCACACATTTCTCGGACGTAGACGGAAGACGCCTGAAGACGAGGGCACATTTTTTTGCTGAAGAAAGCCAAGGGGTGTCCCTCCTGAGATAAGACTGCACCAATAGCTACTGCGGACGCATCTGTTTCAACAACAAAGGTTTTGCTGAAATTTGAGAGGACCAAGACTGGGGTTTCCGTCATTTTTTGCTTTAATCTTGTAAAAGTAGCATTAGCTTCTGCATTCCATGTAAATTTCTTGAAACGTAGTAAATCGGTGAGGGGAGCGGCGAGTGTGGCGTAGTGACGGACAAATCGTCTATAAAAACCGGTGAGGCCCAAAAATCCCCTGAGCTGCGAGAGTGAACGTGGCGCTGGCCAATCTAACATTGATTGAATTTTTGCTGGATCAAGGGTAACTCCATTGGATGAAATTACATGACCTAGATAATCAACCTTAGGAACTGCAAAAACGCACTTTGAAAGTTTGGGCACAAATTTATTTGAAGCAAGTAAGTCTAAAATCAAAGTTAGATGTAGTAAATGATCAGAATAACAAGTACAGGAAACAAGAATATCATCCAAGAAAACAAGAACAAACCGTCGCAAGTAAGGACGTAAAAGGTCATTCATTGCCGATTGAAAAGTACTAGGAGCATTAGTCAAACCAAAAGGCATAACCAAAAACTCGTAGTGCCCATCAAAAGTTCTGAACGTCGTCTTGTGAGGGTCTTCTGGTATAACCCTAATTTGGTGGTAGCCCGACCGAAGGTCGATCTTTGTAAACAAAGATGCAGAGCCTAACTCATCAAATAGTTCATCAATGGTAGGTATAGTGAAACGGTCACGGATAGTTACTGCGTTTAGGGCGCGATAGTCCACACAAAAACGCCATGAGCCATCTTTCTTTCTAACGAGTAAAACGGGTGAAGATAAAGGGCTAGTACTAGGTTTTATAATACCCTCTGAAAGTATATCATGAATGATTTTGGTCATTGCTTCTTTTTGTGAATGAGGATATCGGTAAGGTTTGACATTGATCGGAGATGTGTTTGGTATGAGGGGAATGTGGTGATCATGTGATCTGGTTGGAGGAAGGCCATGGGGTGTTTGGAAAATAGTAGCGTAAGAATTGATGAGGTCAGTTATTTCAGGTGGGTAATCAGAAGTTATGGAGTTGGAGGTGGGGCTGTGTTCAGAGGTAGGTTGGCATAAAAGCAGGTGAATAGATGCAATATAATCAGTGTGTAAGAGGTGGCATAGTTGGCTAAAAGTAGAAGGAGTTGGGTTTTGGTTGGTGTCACCTGAAATAGTGATGTTTTTGTTATCATGGCTAAACGTCATCTTTGGGATAGAAAAATTTTCCATAATAAGACCAAGTGTTCTCAACCACTCCATGCCTAACACAACATCAGCACCCTCTATTAGAAATAAATGGAATGGAATGAAGAATAAATGTGTCTGTAAGGTAATAGGGACTTGAGAGCATAAACCAGAACAATGTAGTTTGGAGCCATTTCCTACCATAACAGAAAAATTGGGGATGGTCTGACAGGGAATTTGTAGATGGTGAGCGATGCGGGGTTGAAGTATGTTATGAGTACTGCCTGTATCAATTAGGACTGTCACCGGTAAGCCATCAATTATTCCTTTAAATTTCAAAGTTTTGGGAGAGAATTCCCCACTCACAGCTTGTGGAGATAATTGAAAATAAGTTTCAACGATATCTTGAGGTGGAGATTCACTTTCCACAACCTCAAAAGTTTCCAAAGTGCTTTGTGGAATAGTAGAATGTGAGGCATCATCCTCCACAAGTAGAAGAAATTTTCCAGCTGCACATTTATGGCCAGGAATAAATTTTCATCACAATTGAAACATAGACCTTGTGCTCTACGTTACGCTTGCTGTGCTGGTTAGATTCTTCGTATAGGAAAGCGAGTCGAGGGTTGGGATGTTGATGTGAGGGATGTTTGGGGAGGTATACTTGTTGGTTTAGGGGTGGCAGATTGTGAAGTTGGGGTTTGATGGGTTGTATAAGGGGTTTTGAACTTGGGTTTTGAGTCTTCTATTTTGGCTTCAATGAGTTTTGCCAAACCAATAGCATGTGAAATTGAGTGTGGTCGTTGGACAGCCAATTCATTTCGAATTTCTGGAATTAAACCAGGAATAAAACAATTTAAAATAGCTTCAGCCGATAATCCAATCACTCTATTGCCAAGTTTCTCAAAATTAGCTTGATATTCGGAAACTGTTCCATGCTGTCTTAATTTGAACAACTATGCTTGGTGATATTCATAAGTTGAAGGACCAAAACGTAATTCCATAGCCTAGAAAATGCTTCCCAAGTACTAAGTTCATTACTTTGAAACATCCACTTATACCAACCAAGAGCTTCACCTTTCATATAAAATGCTGCCATTGGTAAGCGATTTTCAAGAGGGATATTATAAAACGCAAAAAATTGTTCAGCTTGGAAAAGCCATTCCAAGACATCACTTCCATCAAAAATATTCAACTCAATCTTTGGCTGTCTAAAATTCATATTTGGCATTGTGTTTGGTTGTAGATGGTAAAGGTAGGGATATGGGAAATGAGGGTAAAGGGTGGAATGTGTGAGCTGGCTGTTTGGGGGAAAAGCAGAGTAAACATGGGGTTGTGTGAGAATGTGTGGTGGCTGTGTGAAGTTCGGTGGGAATGGGGTTGAGAAAGTTTGAGAAAAAGGTTGAAATGCAGAATTTAAAGAATAAATTGTAGGTGAAGATCTTGTAAAAGAAATGGGTGGTGGTGGTGGTGGTGTGTAAAGTTGTGTGGAACATAGGGTGAAGTTGATATGTGAAAGAGATGATGTTAGTGGAATAGTAGAGTTACCTACGTCAGATCTGGAGGTAGAAATAGTGCTAGATCTAGCTGCTGCTGTAGTAGATGTAGCTGCTGCTGTAGTTGCAGATCTGGAAATAGTGGCAGCAGCATTCATGGCTGCAAATTGTTGGGTCATGAGAGCTGTTAGGGCTGCAAAATTTTTGTTCATGGCAGATTCCAAGTTATTGTGATTTGTGTGGATCTGACCAAGTTGTAAAGCAACAACTTGATTGTTAGCTTCCATGGAGGATTCAAGGTTCTCATGGGTATTTATGAGGTTTTCAACGTGTTGATTTGTGGCTTGTAGGGTTTCATCTAGGTCTTTGGGGGTGGGGTTGGTAAGTTTGGGATGCATTGAGATTAATGAAAGCACCAAATGATGGTAAGCTCAAAGTTGCTACCAATGAATTAGGGTTTTACTCATAAACACTAACAAGCAAAAAAATATAAGGAAAGATAAAGAAACTTGTTCATTAATTTTCTGGTTGTAAGAGACAACAATTCTCCCTTAAATACAAAGTACTATCAGAAAAATAAGCACTGGGCTAGGCCCACTTGGAGGAAACTAAAAAGTACTAAAATAAATCAAAGCCCAAAAGAAAATTAACCCATAATATAATCTTGCTGCCAATAAGGTTTCTTCACAATTCTGATGGATTTATTGGGCTGCCTATCACTATTAAAACCAACATTGCCGCTACCACATTCTGTTCCTTGCTGCGAAACATGATGTAACCATCACTCTTCTATGCCTTCCATCCAAATAATCACCGTAGCAACACCTCAAATCGCAAAGTGAAAAATCAAAACAAGAGATTTAAGAGAAGATAAAGTGAGTCAAACAATCAACCACAACACCAACCTCAAATAAATTTCTAACCGAACAGAGAGAAAGAGATTAGAGGGGGCGAAGGAATCGAGCGAAGAACGCGAAGGAGACGATTCAAGATGAAGCGGAAATCGAAAAGATTTTTCTTCTTCCCCTTTTGTTTAACTTGTTGGATATGATGCTGATGCTGATGTTGATCGATTCGTTGTTTTGGTCGTTTGATTTCGTTCGCGTTTGGTAGCGATGATGACATTTATGAAAGAGTGGTGTTTTGTTTTGAACGCGTCTCATTTCTTGATCCACCGTGATTTTCTTTTCATGCATTTATGAAGTTTTATTTTGACTAAGCCGTGTTATATTTTTTTTGGTTTGTTTGGTGAGTTGGAAATACGTTTTGGGCCTTTTGTGGATTTGGGTTGGAAGCCCATATATTTCCTCCCATTTTTTTCATCCCCTTGTTTCATAGATGAACCTTTCACTCTCTTGATGATTCCTTGTATCATGTTGGTTCTTATACTTGATTTTTGTTTAAATGATCATTTTATTTTTGTTATTTTCTTAAATTCTTGATTTTCTTGATTTCTGTTAATTATAAATATCTTTTGGTTTATTTTAATAATGGTTTAAAATATTGTGTCGACCTTTATGATTAATTTTGTCTCATTGTTCTCTTATAGAATTAATGTTGGTGGAACCAACGGCTTGTTATCTGTGTAGCTTAGAATAGCATTTTTTTTAACCTCTTTTATCATTTAGTCTCTCTATTTTACTCGACTTCTAACTTTGTGGATTTGTGATCGCGGATTTGGGTTTCCTTTTGTTTGATTTTATGATCTCGATGTTATCTTGACTATGCTCTCACACATGTCTTGTGCTCATTGTAGCAAGCGATTTTGGACGCGGTTCTTAAGCGCTGGTCGCTCTCTGCGGTTGAGCTTAAACTACGGTCGATTCATTTTTTATCCTATTAAAGCTGATGAAGGAAGGGAAATAGATGTCTCCAATTAACCCTGCTTGCATACTGAGATTAAACAGCGGTCTGTAAGGTTACATATGCTATCAATGTGGGGGGCCTTTGTACTGGTTATTTGTATTTTCGCCAATACTGTTTTCTTTATTTTTATCTAGATAGAAGGTTTCTGGCGGGGAACGAGGATTAGGATGTTAGGACTGATGCTTTTGATAAGAGTATGGGATTTTGGGTTTTTGTTTAGTGTGCTCGCTAAGATTTTTCTTTCAATCTTATGCCTACGTATTCCCGTTTACCGAAACAGGGAAATCAGAGCGTTCGTAGTTCCTCCTATTCTATGGGAGGAAATGGTTGTTTTTGGTGTCTTGTTCAAGGCCCAAGACGTGAAGCGAAAGGTGGTTTGTATCTTGTTCAAAGCCCAAGATGTGAAGCTGAAAAGTCTATTTTTTTCTTGTTCAAAGCCCAAGACGTGAAGCTGAAGGGCCTCGACTTTAGAGAGAATTTGTCATCTCTAAAGAAGGGTTTGTCTATCACAATTGTTGGGTGACTGGTTATAAAGGAGGATTACTTTAACAGGGATATGAGAATCCTAGCAATGCCATAATTTCCTTTATAGGGGGTTTTAACCTGAAGGAGAAGACTTTAACTCAGTGTAGAGCAATGTTATCTTTCCTTAGGAATTTCTCATGCTAAAAAAGGGACAGTGGCATGGATGTAGATGATCCAGAGGCTTGCCACTTACAGCAATTAGATGAAGGGGAAGGAGTTGTTGATGTTTGTGTACTGTGAACGAGGCACAACTTTGATGCTAAAAGGTTGATTGGATCAACCAGTGGTTTTCTTATACAAAGCCTAAGAGGAGGCTATTACGTGTCTCGTACAAAGCCCAAGAGAGAGGCTAAAAGGTTTTGACTCCACGAGGGAATCTTTTGGTATCTCGTATAAAGCCCGAGATGAAGGCTATTTGACTCAACAAGAGAGTTTTTTGTATCTCGTACGAAGCCCAAGATGGAGGCGAAAATTTGTTTGGCTCAATAAGAACCTTTTTGTATCTCGTATAAAGCCCGAGATAGAGGCGAAAGGGTGATTGACTCTACGAGAGAGTCTCTTTATGTGTCTCGTACAAAGCCCGAGAGAGAGGCTAAACGTTGTTTGACTCCGCTGGGGAGGATCATTGTACAAAGCCCAAGAGGAGGCTATGGTGACTGTTTCAGTTGAGTGACAGGTCCAGTATGCTGATTTTAAAGAGAAAATCAGTTCTTATATGAGCAACACTGTACTCAAGGATTTGATTCAAGGATCCGGGTTATTCCTGTTCTTTAAGGAAGCGGGAAATCCAAAGGGTATTGAGACTGTCCGAGTCTGCGGGTTCCCTTCCTATTTAACGAAGGTGTCACTTGAGAATGTCTTTGAGACTCAAGGAAGTTAGACTGTCCAAGTCTAGAGTTTCATCTTTTATACCAAGCTTTGAGAAACAGTAGTAGACTCTATGAAAGGACTGTTCTATGAAGATGACTAAGTTCTGTTCCTATACCTCTAGGAGGTCGTCGGGACAATTTGTACGAAGCCCAAGAGGAGGCTGGAAACTTTTAAGAAGCTGACGGGTCCTTGTACTAAGCCCAAGAGAAGGCTATCATTCCCGGAGGAAGAATCATTATACGAAGCCTAAGAGGAGGCTGTGAATACTTCTAAGAAGCCGTAGGGTCCTTGTACTAAGCCCAAGAGGAGGCTAGGTTGCTTTTAGGAAGCCTGTGGGTCCTTGTACGATGCCCAAGAGGAGGCCGATGCTTTTAAGAAGCCCGTGGGTCCCCAAACCCCGAGAAATTCAAGGCAAGCTATTCACTAGGAATAGATCAAGTCAGGAAAGTTCGAGAATTTGGAAGAAACTCAAGAGATGCCATTCACGGAGAAAAGATCATCTCTGGGGAATAGAGTTTCTTGACAACTGTTTTTAAGAAGCCTGTGGGTCCCCAAACCCCGAGAAGTTCAAGACATGCCCTTCACCGAGAATAGATCAATCCAGGAAAGTCCGAGAATTTGGAAGAAACTCAAGAGATGCCATTCACGGAGAAAAGATCATCTCTGGGGAATAGAGTTTCTTTGACAACTTCTATGAGTGACAGTCTATGAAAGGGTTCACAGAGAATGCTGCCCTTCATATCTCCATATTGTTTAACCCCAAGAGGAGGGAAGACTGTGTCTGGTAATCCTATGGGGATCTAGTTTAGACTATTTCTAAGAGCGATCAACGGGCTTAATGCTAAACGTAGTTGCCGGGGAAACTCTAAATATCTATACTATTATTACACACTTGATATGAGTTTATGAAAGAAGACTTACAGTGAAACAGCCCCACAATACAGTTATATGTATATGAAAGCGGTAAATGAAAGCGTGTAAACACTTACTCGGTTGTAGAGCTTCCATGCTGTTTGGTTAGTTGTTCAACAAAGACAGGTTGGAAATAACAGTATACTCAAAATTAAAGGAGAAAGTGCTTTGAACAAGAAAGATTTGGGGCTTACAGCTCAAGGAGAGGCCCAGGGTTTTATCAGTGAGCGCACTGTTTGAATTTGTACATAGGGACTTATATAAGTGACTATGGCCCAAAAATTGTTTACTGTACAAAGGGATGGGTCTTACACTCTCTCAAGAGGCCCAAAAAGTTTAAAGAAAAAGAGTGGGGCTTATAACACGAGGGTAGGCCCAGTTGATTTTTTGTTTAAAAATGGCGATCGCGCCGAGATTTTACTTTTAACGCGAAGGGACTTATACAATAAGTGAGGCCCGAAATGTTTTTTTGGTTAAAAGGGGGTTAAGTCTTACACTCTATTAGAGGCCCAAAAGTTTAAAGAAAAGAAATGGGTCTTATAGCTCAAGGAGAGACCCAGGGTTATTTTTCAAAAGGCGATGATCGTGCCGTTTATTTGAAAATGTACAGAGGGACTTATACAACAAATGAGGCCCAAAATATTTCTGTACAAGTGGGTTGGGTCTTACACTCTAATAGAGGCCCAAAGTGTTTGAAAATGATTTATGAGGGTTGAATTAATCCAAAAACCCTAATTTGTTTTCAAAAAGGTATTTAATTGAATAAAAATTCAATTAAAATGATCAAAATTGTTTTAACATATGAAAAACAAATTGTGATCATGGATTAATGCTTCAAAAATTAAGTATTGACCTACAAAATAATTAGAAGGCATTCAAAGTTGCAAAATCAAGGTGGAAAAAATATTTTAAATGTAAAAAACAATTAAAATATTAATTCTTTGCAAAAATATAAATTATATAAAATAAGTAATATTTTTGGGATTTTTTGGGAAAATAAAATATTTTAACATTTTTGTGAATTATTAAAAAAAGAATCAACTCAAAATCATTAAAACTCAGAGAGAAATTAATTTTTGAATCAATTAAATAAAATCACAAAATTCAAATATTCAAATCTTTAAAAAAATGGCGCCAAGAACACGCGCGTGTTCTGGGCTTGCCCAGATTTGCATTTTCTCTGCAATCTCACTGAATACTTGATTATAACATTGCAATCCACATATCATTATGCTCGTCTCAACCTCACGATCATGTCTATGTCCATTAATTTCATTTAAATTAAACATATAACAAGAAATCATGAAAAATCCTCAAGAACCCTAATTTCTGCATGAAGGCTAGGATTTTTGATACACGATTCAAACAATGCAATTAATCGAGGGAAAACATTCCATGCATGATTATGAAGAGCTCATGCTTACCACTTGCAGCTGGTGATCGTGATTTGTGTTGGAGGTGTTACAGCGAGGTTCCAATGATGTGGATAGCTTCCCTAGGTACCAAGTGATGTGTCTGAGTGCTTGGAATGGATTGAAATGGTTTGGAGTTGAAGATGGCACCTCAACTGCAAAACTGTCAAGAACTTGAACAATTGGCTGGTGATTTTGTGAAATCTGTGTTCCAGATGTTATGTGAGTGTTTGGATCACTTCTATATGATGTATGTGAGGTGTGTGAGTGATTGGTTTGATTGGAAAGGCTCTCAAACTTAAAACCCGATAGCTACCTTGCTAAGAAAGGCATTTTTGCCAAGAGAAAGATATTTTGAGGAAAGCATCTGTTAGATGGCTTTGGTGTACTCAAACTGATCACAATTGAGCTCTATTTATAGTAGAGCAAGTTTGTTTTGCAAGGAATAGTGAATGGCAACTGCTAAGTAGGTTTGGCCAATGTTGGCAAATGAAAATCCAAGTCTCCTCCAGCCATTGACTAGAGGTTAGGGCACAGAGCTTTGGTCCCCTTGATCTTGGATAAGTCTTGACTGATTTCAGATGAGAATGGGTCAGTCCATGCCACCTTGATGCTTCCATTGAATGCTTCAATCCAAATTTGGAGTCTTGTCCCTATTTTGGCCATTCTAGGTTCAACATGTTATTTCTTGTTCCATGGACTTTGGAGGCTTGGCTCAGTGATTGTCCCCTTTAGATTCAATCCTCTGAGGTGTCCAAGTGGATAGGAGCATTTGAATTTGGCTGATTTTGGCAAATCGAGCAAAGTTGCAAATTCTGCCTTGCCTTTGACAGATTTCAGCAAGGCAACTTGCCAATGTCATATCTCATGACTTAAATGGAATTTGGCAATGTTCTTGGCCATTTTGGAAAGCCCTTTCATGATACAACAAATGTTTGAATATGTTTGGTTTTGATCGCTTTTGAATCCAAGTGAAAAATCCCCCTACATTTGGCAAAAAGTGAAGGCAGATTCTGACTTAGTGAAAATTTCACTAAGTGTTGGAAAAAATGACATTTTCATTTTTCAGCCATTTTGATCACTCCATAAATCAAAATCCTTAATGAATTGGACTTAGATCTAGTTGAAGTTTTTGTAGAGGGTAATGAGGGCTAAAAATCCATCTTTGGATGAGAAAAAATGGCCTTGTGGTTTAGGAGTTATGATCCTCCAAAGTTGGTACCCTTGTCACTTTATTTTTAACTTAGAAAATTTTCTAAGTCTTTATGGTTACCCCTTTTACAAGTTATCCAACTTTTCTTGATTTTTCTTGATGAATGATGATTCAAATCATACATTAACATCATTTTAGGGTTAAAAATCCATTTTGGTGAAAAATCTCAAAAAGTCAAAGTTGACTTTTGTGCACAGTTGACTTTTTATCAGATGAATTCCAAACTGTGCAATTCTTCAGGAAATCATGTCCTTGACCTAAATCAAACCTGATGGACATGTTTCATGGATGTCATAGGGTATATTGGTGTATGTCATAGGGCTTGGGAAATTGTCCTGGTCAAAAGTCAAAGTTACAGTTGACTTTTTCCTTAAAACCCTAATTGTGGTGCAGATGAAATTGAGACTTGTTGCTCAAGCTTCTTGGATTAATACATTGTTGAAAATGGATCAATGTAGTATATTAGAGACCCTCAAACCCTCTCTTGAGGTCTTGGCTCTTGATTTGCCCTAAAAGTCAACTTAGGGGTGAATTAGGTCACGAAACCCTAATTCCTGATTTTTGATGAATGCATCCCTTGAGGAAAAATTGACTTGATGATTGGGTCCATGAGGTTCCATGGAGTATATTAGGTTGTGTTTTGGATCATTGGCTTGTGCCCAGATGAAAACTTCTCATCTGGAGGCCCTGGTCGACAAAAACCCTAATTTGGTGATATCGGCGATCTTGAGACTTGATCCCCCTAGAAGGGAGCAACCTTGTGCTTAATCCTTGAAGTGAGAGTACTTTTGATCCACTGTGGATGTTTGAGAGGTTAGACAAGTTGAAGATCATGTCATTCCTTGATTTATCCTTTGTCTATGTACTCAGAGAGGGCTTGAAACCCTAATTTTGATTGTAGTGGATGCTCACCCATCTTTGGGGAGACTGACAAGGTATGATGGTTCCTCCATATTGTGATGATGATTTGCACAATGATGGGAAATCTTAGTGGTCAAAATTTGGGGTATGACACTCATAATGCCATATTGATCTTTGTTTGTCACTCATTCGAACCATTTTAAAAAATAAGTAATTAATCCATATATCAAGCCCTACCCACTCTTGTAAGTCGATTGCCTCGTGTATCGCCATCTACCTTACTCTATACTCCTTAAGATCTCCCTTCCACTTAGTTCAAATCCTTCCACCGTTTTGAGCATAAATTTAAACCTCGATCAACATCGAGCATTTTCTCAAATTCAAATTAATTAACTTAATCATACTTAGACCATATTTTAATAAAAGATGAAAAGGGAGTTGGAATGGAGCCTTCGATTTCTCTCCTCAATTGTTTGGGTAGGAGGAGCCTTTCTTACGCTAGAGCAATTGTCATCTCTAAAAGATTTATAATTCGTTTAACATCAAACTATTTTTATAAACACCCAAATCAAATCTATTTTCCCAAATCAAAACAATAAAATCTAAGATCAATATACAATATCCTCAATTGAATACCACAAATACACAGCGGAATACTAAAGCCAAGCTTCTCTTGAAACATCCAAGCATAGCTCCACTTGTAAATCAAACCTGCAAACACTGCCTGAAAAAATAGCAACAATAATGGGGTGAGATATTAAATCTCAGTGAGTTCCATATCTTATGGATTCTCTCGGCTTTACAGGGTTCTAGCCAAATCCTAACTCAAGTCAAGGGGAAGGGAAATGACCTTGAGTTCACAATCTCACACTATATGGAAACATGTTATTGAGTCCGTTAACTCAAAAGTTATCACTATCGTCAACCCTATCAAGGCATCCCCTTTACCCGTCCTCTTTTACGTCTAGAAGTCAGAACGAGACATGGATCCTCGTAGATTACTTGGCACACGAGATGGATTCGGAACTAAGGGACATGTTATCACCTTAATTCGTCACTTCACACGGTCCGTACACCGTTACAAGTCTCTTTACCTTGTAGGTTCCATTCGTACTATAACATTCGGAATCAAACCTACCAAGTAATCGTGCATTCATTCCAGAGGAGCTCGTTACTCATGAAACAACACATAATAGGGAAATGGTTACGATTTCGTGATTTCACATACAACCATAATTGTATTTAATAATTCTAGGGCACATTAGCCTTTAGGCCTCTTTTGCCTTTATCAATTAAACATAATAATTACACGTGTTCCATACTAGTGTTTTATTCATTCTATACCATTCGGTACTGGACACACGCCTCGGCCTCTTCTGCATGAGCGTCGTCATTAAGTTATTCATCAATCTTGTAGCTTATTACTAGGTTCTAACATAAGTTCATGGCAAGGTTTCCTCACTCTACCTATTCTATATTTAACATGCATTTACTCTCAATCATGTTTAACATCAATATTAGGCAAAGCATATTACAATTGCATATTATGAATTGCATATAATAACTCCATCATAAGTTATACAAAAGCATATTACAATTGTATAATAGAATCATATAAAATGATTCAATCACAAGTTATATCACCCTTAGGTTCCCTCCGATTTATTTAATCGGGTATCGAAGACAAGATTTCTCACTTTTATCCCGTAGGATATTTTCATAGCTTTCCATTGACTATTACCATGTTTCGATCGGATTTATGATCCAAAAGATATGGATTTTCAACATACCACATAAACATTATTTTCACATAGTAGTTCACACACGTTTTAAGGCGTACAAGCCACTACTATTCTCTACCAAGCATCCTTGATTAAATCATGGTCTCACAACACCATTTAATAGCACATTGGATTCTCTTTCCAAGGCTTCAAGTCCCATATCAATTGGATTCCCGATTCATGAATTTTGGAGTAAACGAGAACTACAATATTCACACATACATTAATTTCCATCTTTATACTATGAATCCATGGCATATAACCATGTTTCTACCTCACCATCACATAGGGCATTGGAATAGCTTTCCAACACTTCGAAACGGGGACCAAAACGGACTTATGGTTCAAAAGTTATGAAGAAAACTAAATCTGACATGTTGGAAAAATTCTGTAACACTCGGGTCAGCGTGAGTCGACTCATGCGTCAACTCAAGGGTACTTTAGGTCGACTCAAAAATCCTGGAGGTAGACTCATATTGCGCAGATTTTGCTAAAAATTCAGTTTTCAACCGTTAAATGCCTTCCGGACCTCTGATTTCGATTCGGTAAAAAGCCCTGGTCTCAGAATTCAACACACTATGATATTTTCCCAATTAAAAGGCCATTCAACATAATTACAAAATTAATTCTAATATTATCAAATATGAAAAATTAGGGTTTTCAACCAAACTAATCTAATTCAAACTCAATGCAACCTACCCAATCATATTGAAACATAGAAGCAACATTATAACAACATTGAACATGTTAAACAACAACAACCATAACAACTTCTCATGGATAATGGAAGAAAACATAAAACATGTCAAATTCCCCAATTCTATTCTATGGTTTTTCAATCCTTACTTCGAAAATACCAAGTCTCTACCTAGAACCCACCTCAATGCAAGATGATGATGTAGAAGATGAGTTGATTTGATGAAGATCCCAAGCTTCCTCTTCTTCTTACTCTTCCTTTCCTTCTTTCTCTCTTTTCCACGTTTTCCTTCTTCTTTCTCTTTTCCCACTTTCTATTTCTTTCTCTTCCAAATATATATATATATATATATATATATATATATATATATATATAATACCAATATTATATAATATAATCCAATAGAGTAAAATATCTCCAACTGATATTTTATCGTCTAACACCAATTGATCAATTATTAGAGTTACCTTAATATCCTTTCTTGAATTAAAATAATTGATCTCTTCAGAGATCACTAGTTGCTCTATTGATCCCAATTGACTATACTTAAATCACTTAAAGGATTCCTCAAATCCAATTAACCAAAGATAGAGCACATAAGCACTCATCTGATCTCATCTGATATCCAACTGAGCGTTTAGAAAATATGGGGTATTACAGATAACTAGTTTATAAAAAAGATTAAAATATTTGAAAATGTGAAAAATATATATAATTTATTTTTTAATTTTTTTATGTTTAATATAATATTCTTTAATATATATATACACACGGGATTTATCAAGTGTGAAAGCTTTACAATATGTGAGAGCATAGGTGATTTTAAGGCTCGGTTAGGATGGGAACATGGCCCCGCACTAGCCCAAATTTTTTGAGTTTTTTTTTTACGGTAAGCTACTTTTTACGGTTCCATTTTCATAATTTCGATTTAATTTTTGGACACATTTTCTAGTTAGTTCTAGTCTTGCGGTTTCGATATTTCTTATAAATACTAACATATAAAATTATTGTTGTTTCCACCATCTTGCAACTTGCGCACTAAATGTTCGGTAAATTGTCTCAACCAAGTTTTTTTTCCTATTTTTTTTTTCGTTTCTTACGAATAATGGTGCTGAATTGTTGTTATTTATTGTAATTATGAAGTGGTTATAATGAAAATCTCTTGTGGGCAAGGGTGTAACGCCCTGTATAATATATACCTAGAATAATACTATACAAGAATTTTATTTGGTACTGACACCATCACAAGTGCATAACGGCGTAATTCACATACTTGACCACTTCTAAAAACATGATACAATCTATGGTACAAGATATGGAAACTAGCCAAAACAATAAAATCTACGAATAAGATACAATATTCCTCATTGTACAAGAAAATCATACACAGCGGAATAAGCTCAACTATGCTTCTCTTGAAACATCCAAGCATAGCTCCACTTGTAAATCAAACCTGCAAACAACTCCTGAAAAATAACAACAACAATGGACTGAGATATTAATCTCAGTGAGTTCCCTATCTTATGGATTCTCTCGGCTTTACAGGGTTCTAGCCAAATTCTAATCCAAGTCAAGGGGAAGGGAAATGACCTTGAGTTCTCAATCTCACACTATATAGAAACATGTTCATGCGTTCACCAACTCAAAATATTCTTACGAATGGAATATGTCCTGAGCCTGTTAACTCGAGAATATCACTAATCGATAACGTTACCAAGGCATCCCTTTTTCCCATCCACTTCTACGCCTAGAAGTCGACCCGAGTCATGGATCCTTTTAGTTACTTGACATACGAAATGGATTCGGGAACATCGGCCTGTTAACCGTGAACCGTCACTTCTCATGGCCTGTTAACCATCACAAGTCTCTACCCATAGGTTCCATTCGTACTAAACGCGGGAATCAAACCTGCCAAGTAATCATGCATACGTTTCAGAGGAGCTCGAGACTCATGAAACTACATCTCAAGGGAAACAGTTACGATTACGTGATCATATACACAACGTGATTGTATTCGACAATCACAATTTCACATTCGCCTTAAGGCCTCTTTTGCCTTTACTCATAAAACCCAAAGGTTTACACACATGTTCCATACTTGTGTTCACTTTCTCCTAGACCATTACTCGTCAAAGATGTACCTTTCTACATCGAATGCACGAGCATCGCCATCTAGGTTATCTATCAATTCCTTGCCATTACTAGGTTCAACTATCATGTTATTATTGGGTAAAGTTTCCTCACTCTTTCTATTCCATATTTTAACATGCATACTCTCTCGATCATGTTTAACAACAATATTAGACAAAGCATATTACAACTGCATTTTAGAATTACATATAATAATTCAATTATAAGTTATACAAAAGCATATTACAATTGTATAATAGAATCACATATAGTGATTCAATCACAAGTTATATCACCCTTAGGTTCCCTCCGATTTATTTAATCAGGTATCGAAACAATATTTCTCACTTTTATCCCGTAGGATATTCTCACAGCTTTGCATCGGCTATAACCATGCCTCGAACGGATTTACGATCCAAAAGATATGGATTTTCAACATATCATATAAACATTATTTTCATTCATTTTCCACTAAATAATTAATCCCACAACATACCCATAATTTTCACTAGGCGAATTATTCAGCGAACAAAACAGAACCAAGAACACTTCGATCGGACTTACAGATCAAAAGTTATGAAGGAAAGAAAATGGGAAAATCTGTCATGTTCGCTAGGCGAATCATTTAGCCAACAAAACAGAACAAAAAGGGCATAAAGTTCGCTAGGAGAACTCTGGGCGAACATTCGCCTTCCCTTCGCCTTGGGGTTCGCTAGGCGAACCCTCGAGGAACCTTCACTTTCCCCTTCACCTTGGGTTCGCTAGGCGAACCCTGCAAAACCCAAAATTCTCAGCAGTGTTGAAATAGGTCATTTGGGCCAAACACTCTCATTTCTTTACCCAAAACACTTCCAACTCATACTCTAACAACCCCCAATCATAACCCGACTATATTACGCAGTTTATATCGAATTTCATCTGTTAGATTTCATTGATTTATCCGTTTAATCATTTTCTCCCAAATCTAACCTAAGTTCTAAACACATATTTCTAGAACTTGGAGTTTCTAACTAGAACCCACCTTAGCACTGAAGAGGAGGTTAAAGAAGATAATGAATATTGAAGATGATCCATGAGCTTTTCTCTCTTCTTCCCCTTTCTCCACTTTCTCTTCCTTTTCCTCTTCTTCTTACTAACTTCTTCTTCTTTCCTTTCCTTCTCTTTTTCTAACAACATATATATATATATATATATATATATATATATATATATATTATACTTATTATTTAATATAACCCAATAGAGTAAAATATCTCTAATTGATATTTTATCATCTCACACCAATTGATCAATTATTAGAGTTACCATAATATACTCTCTTGAACTAATAAATATTGATCCGTCTCTTTTATAAACTAATAGATCTCTTTAGAGTTCATCAGTTGCTCTATTGATTCCAATTGATAATACTTAAAGTACTTAGAGGATTCCATTAATCCAATTTACCAAAGATAGAGTACATAGATACTCATCTGATATCTAATTGAGCATTTAGATAATATGGGGTATTACAAATGGGACTGGAGTACTCTCAGTTAGAGAAGGAACCAGGATAAATGTTTTTTTATCTTCTGCTATTATTTAATTACTTTTGCTATTTCCGCAACAAATGAATTAAAACAAAATCTGAACACAAATTATGATTCTGAAACTCTAATCAGAAGTTAAATTAAAGAAAACGCGAAACACAATTCAACCCCTCTTCTTGTGTACTTTTCAAACCTTCAGTTTGTTTTATCCATAGAAAACTACTTGAATTGGAATTGAAGCAATTACCTTCTCACTTGAAATATGCTTACCTATAAGCAAAACATAAGTTGTCTTTTATCCTTGCAACTAAATTGCCTAAAGAGTTCTGGTGTCAACTCTTGGTATTTCTTAGAAAACACAAGAAAGATATATCTTGGAAAATAATTGGCATCAAAGGAATTAACTCTACTGTTTGTATGTATAGGATATTTTTTGGAAGAGAATGCCAAGAATAATATAGAGAGCCAAAGAAGAGTGAATCATATCGTGAAGGATGTGATGGAGAGGGAAATCATCAAATGGATAGATGCGGGAATCATTTACCCTATATCTGATAGTGTATGGGGGAGCCCCATTCAACGTGTCTTTAAGATAGGTGGCCTAACAGTGATTGAAATGGGAAGGATATGCGTGGGTTATTGGAAGCTAAACAAATCCACAATGAAGGATCACTTGTCTCTTTCATTCATTGATCAAATGTTTGAGAGATTGGTTGGAAAAGAATTTTTACTATTTTCTATAAGGGTATTCAGGCTATAATTAGATTGCTTTAGCTCTTAAAAACCAAGAGAAAATAACCTTTACATGGCTTTATGAAACCTTTGTCTTTAAAACGATTCCATTTAGACTGTGAAATGATCCATCAACTTTTCAAATATGTTGATGATATCTTCTCTAATCTTATTGAATGTTCAATGAAATTGTTTCTGGATGATTTCTCTGTGTGAAGATTCATTTCATAAATGCTTGGATAACTTGGAGCTGGTACTCACAAGATGTGAGAAACGCAACTCAGTTCTAAAAGGGGAGAAATTTCATTTCACGATAAAAGAAGGAATTGTGTTAGGACATAGAATTTCAAAATAAAGATTGAAATAGATTAAAAAAAAATTATTGTGAAGTATTTGAAAAATTTCCACCACCATCCAACATCAAAGGAATAAGAAGTTTTTATGATCATGTTGACTTGTATAGAAAGTTCATCAATGAATTTTCAAAACTTTCAAAATCTTTGTGCCAACTTCTACAACATGAGATGTCATATCTCTTCAATAAAGAATGTTTAGCATGCTTTCAAAATCTTGAAGAATGTGTTGAATTTTGTACCAATTGTGAAGGCACCAGACTAGAAAAAAATCTTTGAGCTAATGTGTAATGCAAGTCACTTTGCTATTGGAGTTGTTCTAGGCTAAAGGTATGATAAAGTGTTTTTTTTAAAACGAAAAAGTAGACAAAATTAAAGTTTTTTTTAAAACAACTACTCCTTTTACATGAATATACTCTAATAAGTAATAATTTAATAGAAATATATTTTATAAGAAATAATTATAACTTTGAATGATTATTATAACTTTGACTTTGAATTCAAATTAAAAGTTCAAATAAATAAAGCCTAATAAATAATAATTTAATATTATACCAGAGAATTTTATTATAAATTATTTATTATTTATATTTTTCCGTCAAATATAATAATGATAGAAACTACGTATGAAATTTAATATTAATGAAAAAAAAGTCAAATCAACAATTATTATTCTTTCCTATTTATTTGTAGGAAAGAGTAATAAATTTTTTCTTATCCATTTTTTCCAATTGTCTTTTTTCCCCTTATTTTTGCTATATATATATATATATATATATATATATATATATATATATATTTGTTATTAATTTTTCAAATCACACAAAACTTTTTTTTCTTTTCTTCTTTTAGTTTTGTTGGTGTTTTTTTCTTCCTCATCCACCCTTAAGTAGGTAGGTAATCGGTCTTATAATTCCTTTTATTTATATTTTGAAAAGTTTTAATTTTTATGTGTTTCAATGTTGGTACAATTTATTTTTGTGACGTAGCTATCTTTTTGTGAGTATTTTTAAGAGTTTTTCAAATACTTTTTTACTTCTGATATTTTTTTGCTCTTTGTAAACTCTTGATTGTAATTTATGAAATTTTAACTCATTTAAAAAATTATTTTATTGATAGACATAAACATCAATGATTTGAGCGATTTTTTGAAATTTAAGATTTTTTTCTTGGTTATTTTGATAAAATTTAAGTTTTTTAGATATTTTTTCTAATGTGTTCTAGAGATAATTATTGCTAAAGTGTTGATATGAATCACATATTCTTTTTTATAGTTTATTTTATCAAATATACATGTGATCAACAATATATTTGTATTTTTCTTACATAATATTTACATATAATCTATTACTTAGGTAGAATTTTTATAGTTTAGCGCTAGATCTAATTTATTAGATTTGAATTGAATTCTAAATAAAATATTTAAGTGTATAGAAAAATTTGTTTCAATTGAGTATTGAAGGTCATATGAATTTATATATTATAGAATGTATGCAGAATAGGTTTTAATTTTCTTAAGTATAATTTATTGATAATCTTCACTATGTTTTTTTATCATTATTCTTTTCTTTGTTTTTATTCTATTTCTCTTTAAAAAATATATGAATTATATGCATATCAATTTACAATCATTTAGAAGTATATCAAAGACTCATGTTGCAAAAACTCTTACTATATTCTTAGATTTTAATTATTTCGATTATGTTGCATAAACTCATTATGAAATGTATCAGATAGTATAAACTTTTACTATATTCTTATATTTTAACTATGTCGATTATGTTGCATAAGTTAACGCTTCAAGAACTCTTCCCCTAATTTATGTATTTTAAATAAATTACATTTAGTGAAATAATCTAATTATAACTTTTAATAGATATGATTTTTTTTAAAAGCTAAATTTTTTTTTGATGATAATAATTGCAAAGAGGTAGATAACTTAACTAATCTGCCATTATTATTTATTCTTATCGATAACCAACTACTTATTACCATTTTTATTTTAATTTTTTAATTTCGTTGTTGAATCAGAGAATGGATCATCACAAAAACCCCTGGAATCTAGAATCACATTACACTTTGGCCATAAATAAAAATTTTCATAAATTTGAAACGGATGATGAATTACATTCAAATTATTTGGATATAATTAGGTTGTTTTCACCCGAAACTCATGTTCCGGATCCATTATTTGCCATTGGTAAATTTGATCCTATGGTGCTCGAATCGGATAATCCATTAACACAGATGAAAATTGAACATACAAACTCTCTTGATAAAGAAAAATACAAAAGCATTTTAAATCAAAAAGGTAATGGAATATGCATAGATCGCTTTTTACCTAAAAAATTTCCATCACCAGCCATCAGTGTAACTATTCTATCTGATGAAGTAAAACAAAAATCTACAGAAATTCCACATCTCAAACAATATGCAAGTGTCTCCCAACCAGGTATGTGTTCTTAAAAACTTGATCAAACTACTCAAATTAAAATGTACGAATATTATACAACAGCTAACTAATTAATATTTGTAGGTTTATCATCACTTTATCAAAACACAAGCAAACATGTGTTGTCCAATAACAATAAAAACTCTATATTGCGTCCTCATAAAGTTGCTAGACACATGCAGGTAACATGGTTTAGAAATTAATTAGTTTTATCTAATTTGTTTTAATCAAAGATAAAACGAGAATCACAAGTTAATAAATTTTATGTATGAATTAATATATAAGATCTTTTGCAGGATAATATTTGATTTGGTGATAAATCGCTCATTCATAATATAAATAAGGACCCTTTTGGCTGGCGAGGTGGTTTGACTCTGGTTCGTTGGCATCTCTTTTTCCTGAAATCAGGAATAGTTTGGCAAATAAGGAGGGTAAGGTTGCGGATTATGGTGTGCGTGTTGACGGCTGCTGGCGTTGGAACGTTGAATTGATACTCAGGAAGTGTTCTGCAGATCACGGGCGGTATGCTCAATCCATCCACTCTGCGTTGCAGTATGTCAAAGTGAAAGATGATGCTTCAGGAAATGTTGTTTGGCAGCATGACAGCAGCGGCAATTTCACTGTCTCATCATTATATTCTTTGCTGCAGAAAAAAGAAGGCAGTCACAGTTGGAATTGTGGGGAAAATCTGAAGGAGGCTTTTAAGTTAATATGGTCAACACATATTCTTCATAAGGTCTGTGTTTTTGGATGGAGGCTGTTACATAACAGAATCCCTACCCGTCACAATCTTAAATGCAGAGGTATTATAATTGATAATCATGAGATGGTGTGTCCTTTTTGCTTTTTTTGATGAAGAAACTTTGGAACATTTATTTTTTCATTGTCGTAAATCTGTGCTGGTCTGGAAATTTATGGTTAGGTGGATAGGTGTAGAGGAATTGTATTTTGGTGATATTTTGAATCATTTATCAGGCTGGCTAGAAGGATGTGCGAAGAAGAAGACTAATATTATAAATGCGACGGGTCTGTGGCTTATTGTTTGTTGGGTAGTTTGGTTGTCTCGAAACAACATTATGTTTAGGGATGAGTTTTGAGAGTTGGATACTATTACTAATAGAATCATTCAGTTTTCTTGGTGGTGGATAGGAAAGAAACACATAAACGCATCCAATTGTAATTACTACGATTGAGTTAATGCTCCCTGTGATTTTTTGTAGGTCCTGATTTTAGTAGTGACCTTTTTGTATTTGGTTTTGGATACACCTAATATCCTTTTTATTTAATTCATCTCTTGCTTATAAAAAAAAATAATACAAATGCTTTGAGAATTGATATGGCAAATACAATGTACAATTGAAAAAGTTAGGGAAGTGAGAGGATATTCGCATTTTAGAAAGATTTTTAAGCTATGGCTAATTGTTAGTTTGACAAGTTTTAAAATTTGTTTCTCATTAAACAAACTTGATTATTTTTCTCTTTGTTTTATTTTAATTGATGGATTGAATTTATTTTAAATTTAAATACTGTTGGAATCCAAATAATTTGTTATGTTTGAGAAACTTATATTGTTGATTGCTACATTTTCTAATATGATTCATCATAGAATGATGAATATTATCAATAAGTGTTATGACGTAAACATATATTAATACACCATAAACACTGATCATCATTTTAAAATGCATCATAGATATAAAATGAAAGATAATTTGATATTGAAATATAATCTTTTATGAGTAAGATTAAGCTGCTACCAAAATATTAGGGCTTACTCAAAGACCTAGAAAAGTAAAAGATAATAAAATATGATTTGAATTTTCTGCCCAATAACAACTGCTAACAGTCTTTAAATACAATAGACTAAATGGGCCTAAATACTGGGATCAGCCCATACGAAAATAACAAACAGGAAATAACATAAAACAATAAGAATTATTCCATAATAAAGTCTTGCTGCCATTTGGGTTTTCTTGTCACTCTAGTGGGTCTGTCCAACATCCTAACACCACTATCCAGCCCACTTGAAACCTTGTCCTCAAGGTTGGAGCTAAAGTTTGGAGGCCCAGTGTAGGAATGATCAGGTCCAGGAGAGGAAATGACATGTTGAGGGTAGTTGTTGTCTAGATGAAAAATTGTAGCATGGTCATGGGAAAGTGCCGTCTCGTGAGTGGGGATGCATAGAGCCTTGTGCCTACTGTGTTCTATTAATTCATCCTGAAAAATGGGCTGCGTGGCAGCATCCAAGGGAGGGCGGAATAGCCGTTGGGCATCCAAAGGTGATGAGGGCTGCACGTGGTTTTGGGAAAGAGAAAAAACAGGTTTGGGAAGTGTGTTAGGTTGGGAAGCATTATGGGTAAGTGGGGAAGCAGACAAACTAGGGGCGGTGGAGTGGTTTTCCAGGAAAATGGAATCCAGTTGTAACGCACTCAAGGGTATGGGGTGAGAAACATTGTAGCCACGTGTGGAGAGAGAGGGCAAAAAGGGTTTTGATATGGATGGCTCAGATTTGTTGCATGTGATAGTAGGATTATCCAACGGTCGGGGTTGCACCAAAGGGGTGGTATCGTGTTGTGCTTTTGGATAAGTAGGGGAGTTACACTTGACTGATTAAGTTTCACTTTTCTTTGCAAGTTACTCGCTCTCCCTTTCCTCTATTTTCTCAGTTCCCACATTCACTTCTTTCTGCTTTGTCCTTGTTGCCAATTCTTTTTTTTGAAGTTCCTTTACATTTTCACCTTGTAAATAATTATCAACCCCTCCTTGATCTTCCTTGGGTGTCGCTTCTTCAGTTACTTCTGCGAATGGTTCCTCATCTAAGACTTCAGCAGTTTGAATATTATCAGGAATGGGAATCAGATCCTGTTGCGGGGTAGTACCACGGTAACGGCGTAGTTGGGAGACGTGGAAAACAGGGTGGATGTGTGACGAGCTTGGGAGCTCAAGTTCGTATGCTAACAAACCAATACGACGCAAGATGAGAAACGGTCCTAAGAATCGTTTTGATAGCTTTTGTGATTTGCACCGATGAACAGATGTCTGGCGGTATGGTTGCAGAAGAAGCCATACGAAGTCACCCATAGCAAAGGTACAGTCTTACCTTTTTTTATTTGTCTGGTCTTGCATGAGTTTCTGGCTACGAGCAAGATTTACCTTTAGTTTGTTAAGGATGAGTTGTCTGTTGTGCAGGGACGAATCTAGTGAAGCAATGGTTGCATGGCCCTTGATACAATCCTTTGTTGTTGGAGGTTGTCTGCCATATAAAGCCTCAAAGGGAGTTATTTTGATGGATAAATGGAAGGTGGAGTTGTGCCAGTACTCTGCGAGGTGAAGGTATTTGAACCAAGTACGCGGGTTGTCATTTGTAAAGCACCTGAGGTAAGTCTCTAGGCTTCTGTTGACCACTTCTATTTGTCCGTTAGTCTCAGGATGATATGCTGTACTATATTTCAGGAACGTCCCTTGCACACGAAAGAGTTCCTTCCAGAAAGCACTCAAGAAGAGAGGGTCTTGATCTGAGACGATGGATCGTGGTACCCCGTGTAAACGGCGGATCTCGACCGCGAAACGTATGGCTAAGTCTGGAGCTGCAAAGTGAGCTGGTAAAGCAATGAAATGGAAAAACTTTGATAGTCTATCGCATATAACCCAAATAACTGTGTGGCCAAATGACTTTGAAAGGTGAGTGACAAAGTCCATTGATAAGTCCTCCCAAACTAACTGTGGTATCTCGAGTGGTTGTAACAATCCTTGCTTTTTTGATGTCAAGTATTTCTTTTGTTGGCAGGTGAAACATGATCGTACAAACTCCTTGACGTCTTTGTAGAGTCCAGGCCAGAGGAAGGTGGCTGAGATGCGATGCAAAGTTGGTTTCAGGCCAGAGTGACCTGAAGTTGGTGCACAGTGACACTCATGTAGGATACTGGAGCGAAAATCCCTTGTAGATGGTAAGAATATTTGATCTTTGAAATACAACAGATCATTTGTGAAATGGTAAACCAACTGCGATTTGGAATCACTCTGAAATTTGTTAACTAATTCCTGGCCTTCACTTGTTTTTGTGTAAAATTGTTTGAGACGGGCTATGAAGTCTGGAACTGGAGAAGAGATGGAGAGCAGTAGTGAGGGATCTTCTATGTGTCGGCGACTTAAAGCATCTGCAGCTTGATTCGATTTGCCAGGTTTGTAGAATATTTCAAAACTGAAACATTGTAGTTTTGCAGCCCATTTCTGTTGCTCGGGCGTCTGAATTGTCTGCACTAATAAATTCTTTAAACTCTTCTGGTCAGTAAAGATATAAAAATGTTGTCCAATAAGATATTGATGCCATTTTTTTACAGCCTCAGTGATTGCATACATTTCACGGACATAGACTGATGACTCTTGCATACGCGGACACATTTTCTTGCTGAAGAAAGCCAGAGGGTGTCCATCTTGAGACAGCACAACACCAATTGCAACATCAGAAACGTCGGTTTCCACAACGAAGGTTTTGCGAAAGTCTGGGAGAGCTAGCACGAGGGTCTCTGTCATTTTTATTTTTAATGTTGTAAAAACAGTCTCTGCATCTGTACTCCATGTAAATTTAGTGAATCGTAATAAATCGGTGAGTGGAGCGGCGAGTGTGGCGTAGTGATGGACGAAACGTCTATAAAAACCAGTAAGGCCCAAACACCCCCTTAGCATCGTGAGAGAACGTGGCTTCGGCCAATCCATAATTGATTGAATCTTATCAGGATCAGGGGTAACTCCAATGGATGAAATAACATGACCTAGATAATCAACTTTAGGGACTGCAAAAACACATTTAGAGAGTTTCGCAACAAATTTGTTTGAAGCGAGTAAGTCTAAAATCAAAGTTAAATAAAGTAAATGATCTGAATAAGAATTGATGTAAATAAAAATATCATCGAAGAAAACAAGAACAAACTGTCGCAAATGTGGACGTAACAGGTCATTCATTGCCGATTGAAAAGTACTAGGAGCATTAGTTAAGCCAAAAGGCATGACCAAAAACTCGTAGTGCCCATCAAAGGTTCTAAATGCTGTTTTATGAGTGTCTTCAGGTATGACCCTAATTTGGTGGTAGCCCGACCTTAAGTCGATCTTTGTAAACAAAGAAGCAGAACCCAACTCATCAAAAAGCTCATCTATGGTAGGGATAGGGAAAGGATCTCGAACAGTTACTGCATTTAGGGCGCGATAGTCCACGCAGAAACACCATGAACCATCCTTCTTACGAACAAGGAGAACAGGGGAAGAGAAAGGGCTAGTGCTTGGTTTTATTATCCCTTCTGTAAGCATCTCTTGAATTATTTTTGTCATGGCTTCTTTTTTAGAGTGCGGGTAATGGTAAGGTTTCACATTGATGGGAGAAATGTCAGGTTTTAGTGGTATGTGATGATCATGTGGTCTTGGTGGAGGTAATCCATATGGGGATTGGAAGACTGTTGGGTAGGAGTTTATGAGGGAAACAAGTTCAGGTGGGGTAGTGTCGGGGAGGGATTCAGAAGGTGCAGAGGGTGAAGTGATAATTTGGTCAGAGGGTGGCTGACATAGTAAGAGGTGTATTGAGGCAATGGAATCTGTGTGTAAGAGGTGGAGGATTTGGTTAAAGGTAGATGGGGTTGGTAGTTGGTTTGGATCACCAGATAGAGAAATGTGTTTATTGTCATGAGTGAAGGATATCTTTGGGACTGAAAAATCGGCTGTAAGTGGTCCAAGTGTGCGTAGCCATTCCATTCCCAATACCACATCGACCATTTCAATTGGTATTAAATAAAACGGAATAAAAAATAAATGGGTTTGGAGAGTAATAGGGACTTGAGCGCAGTGCCCTGAACAAATTAGGTTGGAGCCATTTCCAACCATAACTGAGAAATTTGGAATAGTTGTGAAAGGGATTTGTAGATGCTGAGTAATGCGAGGTTGGAGGATGTTGTGTGTGCTGTCTGTGTCAATGAGGACCGTGACAGGTCGACCATCAATTATCCCTTTAAATTTCAAGGTTTTTGGTGAAAATTCCCCACTAACAGCCTGTGGGGAGAGCTGGAAGTATGTTTCCGCACGTTCTTTCTGTGGAGACTCAATTTCCACAAATTCTGAACTTTGAATAATGTCTGATGGGTCAGAATTGGGTGAATTGTCCTCAACCATGAGAAGTAAGAATTTTCCAGCTGCACATTTGTGACCCGGGATAAATTTTTCATCACAATTGAAACATAATCCAGCTGCCCTTCGCTAAGCTTGTTGGGCTGGAGTGATTTTGCAAATGGGAAAATGAGTGGTTGTTGGGTTGGGTTATGTTGTTGGGATAGGTTTTGGAGTGTTGGTGGTAGAAGTAAGTACTGCTGGTCTGGGAGTACTCTGTTGTGTTGGATGGCTAGGATAGTTGTTTTTGAATTTTGGCTTAGAATCCTTGATTTTAGCTTCAATCAGTTTTGCTAAACCACTAGCATGCGAAATCGAGTGAGGACGTTGCACAGCTAGTTCATTTCTAATCTCAGGGGTTAAACCAGAAATAAAACAATTAAGAATTACATCCGGTGGTAAACCTATAACTTTGTTGCCAAGTTTTTCAAACTGTGTTTGGTATTCAGTTACGGTTCACTGCTGACGGAGTTTAAAAAGCTGAGCTTGATGATTTTCATAAGTTGAAGGCCCAAATCGTAACTCTAAAGCCTTTGCGAATGAATACCAATCCGATAATTCATTGCTTTGGAACATCCATTTATACCAACCAAGCGCATCACCTTTCATATAAAAGGCTGCCAACGATAAACGATTTTCATATGGAATGTTATAGAAAGCAAAAAACTATTCAGCTTGAAAAATCCATTCCAACACGTCACTCCCGTCAAAAATACTAAGTTTGATTTTAGCCTGTCTAAAATTTGTGGGTTTTTGTGGCGTGAGAGGGTAAGGGTTTGGTTGTGGAGTAAAGTTGTGATATGGGTAATAGGGGTATGGGCGCGGCTGTGTGATAGTGCTGTTCTGAGGAATTGAAGAATATATATGGGGTTGTGGTTGTAGGAGGAAGTGAGGTGGATTTGTGTAATTAGGTGGGAAGGGGTTTGTAGAAGTTGGTGAAAAATGTTGGAAAGCTGAATTGGAAGAGTGAATGTTAGATAAAGGACGTGTAAAAGAGGGTGGTGGTGGTGGTGGAGGTGTATATAGTTGTGTAGAAATTAGGGTAGAGTTGATATGGGGGGAAGAAATAGGTAAGGAAACAGTAGTAGTACCTAGTGAAGATCTGGATGTAGAAATAGGAGTAGATCTAGGTGTTGAAAGAGGGACAGATCTAGGTATTGCAGCTGAAGCATTCATTGCTGCAAATTGCTGAGTCATGCGTACTGTAAGTGCTGTGAAATTACAGTTCATTGTTGTCTCCAAGTTGTTGTGGTTGGTGTTGATTTGACCCAGCTGCAAAGCAATAACTTGATTCTTAGCTTCCATGGTGGATTCATGGTTTTCATGAGTAGTGATGAGGTCTTCAATGCGTTGATTTGTGGCTTGGAGAGTATCATCAATGTCTTTAGGTGTGGGAACTACAGGTTTGGGAGGCATTGAGAATGAAGATGAAAGCACCAATTGATGAGTAAGATTAAGCTGCTACCAAAATATTATGGTTTACTCAAAGATATAGAAAAGTAAAAGATAATAAAATATGATTTGAATTTTCTGCCCAATAACAACTGCTAACAGTCTTTAAATATGTAATACCCCGTAAATTATTCCACTTGGGATAATATTATTATGGTCAACTAGGTTCTGGTTTGCTCTGAGAATATATTGGATAAAATAATTAGAGTAAACTGACGAACTCAGAATTGATCAGAGTAATATTATTAAACTCTGAGGTTTTATCAATTGGTGCAATTGAGCTAATTTGGACATTTAGTGGTATTACTAACAATGATATTTTTCTATATCATTTCTTTTCCTCTGATTTCCAAACATAGAAACTTTTGAGAAGAGAAGGAAGGAAAGAAAGGAAAGGAAAGGAAGAGAAAAAGAGGAAAAAAGTCCAAGAGCTCAAGATCATCAACCAGCATCAACTCTTCATCATTTCATCTCAGCTTCTTCATCATCATCTTGTAATCCAGGTGGGTTCTAGTTAGAGACTTTAGTGTAGAATTTCTGGAGGTTTTAGAGTTAGGTTGGTTTTGGGAGAAAATGAACAATTTTACAAATCAACGAAATCTAACGGATAAAATGTGATATAAATCCTATAGAACATCCATTATGCATGTATAATCATCTGTTGATAATTGTCATGATGTTTGATTATGTTTTGAATGATTTCGAGATGGAAAAGTATCAATTAAAACAAGAATTTTTGCCTCTGAGCCCAGAGTAACCGGTTAACGTGTGGTTGCTAACCGGTTACCCTTTGTAAATTTGGGGTTTTTACGCAGGAAGTGAGTTGAGTAACCGGTTAACACATGGTGAGTAACCGGTTACCCAAATGTGTCTCTAACTCTCATTTTGATTCTTAGTGAACAGTGAGGCTTGAAGTAACCGGTTAACGCGTGGTTGTTAACCGGTTACCGCTGTTTGTTTTATAAAAGTATTTTCTAAAATTCATATCTTTTGACTCGGGTGTCCGATTTAAACATTCTTTATATCGATATGAAGCTATGAAAGAGTTTTATGCTATGGAATGTGAAAATATTATTTATGAGATGGTTTTGGTCAATTTCGGGAATTAATCGGGATTGAGTAAATTATGTAGAAATGGAACTTTCTAAATCCATAACTTGTGTTCCGATTATCCGTTTTGAACATTCTTGGTATTGTTGGGAAGCTATTTAAATGCTATTTTTGATAGTAAAGGAAAATATATGTTTATGCCATGAATTGATAAGAGAAGAGAGGTATTAAGGCTAATATGGTCGGGTGATTATCGAATACAATCCCATTTGTGTATATGATCACGTAATCATAACCATAGCCCTTGAGAGGCATTTATGAGTCTCGAGCTCCTCTGAATGCAGGCATTACTACTTGGCAGGTTTGATTCCCAATGTTATAGTACGATGGAACCTACGGGTAGAGACTTGTGATGGCATCAGAGGCCATGTGAAGTGACAAATTAAGGTGATAATGCGTCCCTTAATTCTGAATCCATTCGTATGCCAAGTAATTACAAGGATCCATGACTCGGGTCGTCTTTTAGACGTAGAAGCGGACGGGAAAAGGGGATGCCTTGGTAAGGTTATCGATTAGTGATATAGTGAGTTAACGAGACTCACGAACTTGGATCCATATAGTGTGTGTGAGTACTCAAAGTCACTTCCCTTCCCTTTTGACTTGAGTTAGGCTTATTAGAACCTTGTAAAGCCGAGAGGACTTTAAGATAGGGAACTCACTGAGATTTGATGTATCTCACCCCACTGTTGTTGTTTACATCACAGGTACTGCAGGTTCCGCGAAGGGTAAGGATAAGGCTGTGTGATTATCCTTACTTATCTGATGGCTTTGCTTCCGTTGTGGAGTTTTTGAGATCGTTGTCGATCTAGTTCTTAGTTTCTTTTTGGGAACATCTTGTATATATACTTATGCCATAGTTATTTGTTTTTAGGTGTTTGGGCATGTATATGTATAATGTGTTTGCTAAGGACTTATTGTATATTTCAGTACCACACTTGAAATTCATGTATAATATATGTTTTGATGTATGTTATTATATATGGGCGTTACAGTTGGTATCAGAGCAGGTCATATCCTCGACCTAGCCATGAAATAGTATAAGTATTTTTTTCCTTCCGTTTCGTATGCGGCGTGTCGCCTTTGGTCTTGCATGTTATATTTATGGTATTGAGTCTGATCAACTTAATCCTATCTGTATGAAATTCAGGAACATGGCTGAATGCGCAGAAACAACCATGGTAGACCGAGAACCACTCCAGTAGGGACTAATCCGATAGGTGACGAGGGGAATGCCCCTTTATACCAATTTATGCAACAGATGCAGCAACAACAAAATCAGTTTGTGCAACAAATGGTTCAGCAGATGGCAGGTGGTCTACATCCTCCAGTGGTTTTTCCTGATGTTACAGGGGGAACCTTTAGGGATTTCATTCATATGAATCCTCCGGAGTTTCAGGGTGGGTTAGACCCAGTAAAGGCTCATAAGTGGATATCCGGTATGGAGCGGATTTTCTTAATAGTTAAGTGCAGTGATGAAAATAAGGTGGTATTCGCTTCTCACTTGTTAAAGAGTCCTGCTATGAGGTGGTGGGAGAGTGCTTCGGCCTTAATGACAATTCAGGAGATTCCGAAGGTATGGGAATAGTTTAAGATAAATTTTATGGAGAAGTATTTTCCAAGTTCCTTAAGGTCTCAGAAGGAATTCGAGTTTCAACAGTTGAGACAAGGTAAGTTGACAGTGGCTTCTTATGTGGAAAAGTTTGAAATTCTGGCGGCTTACTCTAGACAAGCCGTGTATACTCCTGACGAGAGATGAAAGATAGATCAATTTCTGTTTGGTTTGAGGGCTGAAATTTCACATAGCGTGTCTCAGAGGGAATTCACTAGCTATGCTGAATTGTTACGACAGTGTTATGTGGCGGAGCATAGCTTAAGGAAGGTGCAAGTCAAAGGAGAGTTGAGTAGGGTGAATCAGAGTGACCGTGGAAGATCGAATCAACAATTTAGGCAAAGGTAAATAACTTTTAAGGGAAAGCAGGTTCAGAATTCCAGGACTAGTGCACCTCCGGTGTGCCATGTTTGTGGAAAGAGGCATGGTGGTAAATGTCATTTCGAAGGAGTAGAGTGTCATCGGTGTCATAGAAGGGGTCATTTAGCGAGGGATTGTCCACAAAGTAGAAACCAAATGCAAGAGAAGAATACCGGGCGAGTGTATACCTTGGATGCAAGGAAGACAAAGGGTGACAATTCCTTGATTGCTGGTACGTGTTTTGTGAATGGAAATCCTTGTTTTTTTTATTTGATTGTGATGCAACGCATTCTTTTGTGTCGACGAGATGTGTGAAGCGACTTGGGTTACAAGCTGTTTCTTTGTCTCCTCCTATGGTGGTTACTACCGCTATGGATGAACTGGTTGAGACACCATTGATGTGTGAAAATTGTGTTTTGTCTGTGAATGATAGAGTTTTCCAGATTGACCTTATTTGCTTACCGCTTAAGAAAGTGGACGTGGTTCTGGGAATGGATTGGTTTTCAGCTAATTCGGTATTTATTGGGTGTGAAGAAAAACTAATCATTATTCCATCTACCGAGGCTACTCCGAGGGATGTGTTAACTACTATTTTGGAAGGTACGGTTGGAATGATTAATTTCTTGTTTGAAAAGGAGAAGTCCGTTCTTTTGGTTCTTACTAAGGAGGAGAGTAGCAACCTTCAAGTTTTGAGTATTCTAGTAGTTTGTGAGTTTCCTGAAGTTTTCCTAGAGGATATCACTTCTCTTCCTCCGGAGAGGGAAGTGGAATTGTCTATTGACCTGGTACCTGGAACGGCTCCTATATCCGTTTCTCCTTATCTGATGGCACCGCTTGAATTAAGAGAATTAAAGGACCAATTGGAGGACTTAATGGCTAAGCATTTTGTTAGACCTAGCGTTTCACCGTGGGGAGCTCCAGTGTTGTTGGTAAAGAAGAAAGACAGTGGAATGTGTCTGTGCATTGATTATCGTAAGTTGAATAAAGTTACCATTAAGAACAAGTACCCATTACCAAGGATATACGATCTGTTAGATCAATTAAAAGGAGCCGGCATGTTCTTGAAGATTGATTTACGGTCGGGTTATCATCAGATTCGTGTGAAGAGTTCAGATGTACCAAAGACTGCGTTTAGAACCCGTTATGGTCATTATGAATTTTTGGTGATGCCTTTCGGTGTGACGAATGCTCCGGCAGTTTTTATGGATAATATGAATCGGATATTTCAACCTTATCTGGACCAATTTGTGGTGATTTTCATTGATGACATTCTTATCTATTCTCGTAATCCTCAAGAGCACGGAGAACACCTAAAAATCGTTTTATCTATCTTACAAGAGAGAGAACTTTTTGCCAAGCTAAGTAAGTGTGAGTTTTGGATGTCGGAGGTTAATTTTCTTGGACATGTCATATCTCAAGGAGGTGTAGCGGTTGATCCATCAAAAGTTGAGGAAGTGATTAATTGGGAGAGACCGAAGAATGTGCCTGAAGTTAGAAGCTTCTTGGGATTAGCAGGTTATTATAGAAGGTTTATTAAAGACTTTTCTCAACTGGCTTTACCGATGACGAGACTGACTCGGAAGGATTATTCGTATGAATGGGATTCGGCTTGTGAGAAAAGTTTTATGAGCTTGAAGGAGAGATTGACGATCGCTCCTGTTTTGGTTATTCTTGATCCTAGCAAGCCGTATGAGGTATATTGTGATGCATCGAAGATGGGATTAGGAGGTGTGTTAATGCAAAATGGACATGTAATGGCTTATGCTTCCCGACAGTTGAAAGTCCATGAAGAGAATTATCCAACGCATGATTTAGAATTGGCGGCAGTTGTATTTACTTTGAAGGTGTGGCGTCACTATGTGTATGGTGTACGTTTTGAGATGTTTAGCGACCACAAGAGCTTAAAGTACCTCTTTGATCAGAAAGAATTAAACATGCGTCAAAGGAGGTGGATGGAATATTTGAAGGATTATGATTTGGAGTTAAAATACCATCCAGGTAAAGCAAATAAAATGGCGGATGCATTGAGTAGGAAGGTGTTGCATAATGTCGAGTTGATGATGCTAGAGTATACTTTATTGGAAAAATTTCGAGATCTAAATCTTCAATTTGTTTGGACTCCTAATGGTGTGATTATGGGGAATTTGAATATCAATTCTACTCTTAGGGAAGAAATCCAACAAGAGCAAGGGTTTGATGAGCAGTTACAAGAAATATTAGTACAACTGGGTTTTGTGCGAGCTACCGACGGAATTGTTTTGTTTAACCAAAGGATTTGTGTTCCGGATAACACGGAGTTAAAGAGGAGGATTTTGGAAGAAGCGCATAAAAGTGTTTTTACTATACATCCTGGTGCTTCAAAGATGTATCAAGATTTAAAGAGGGACTATTGGTGGTCCGGGATGAAAAAGGATATCGCGGTATATGTGTCGGAATGTGCGGTGTACCAACAAGTAAAGATTGAACACCAAAGACCGGGTGGCTTATTGCAACCTTTAGAAATTCCGGTATGGAAATGGAATAGTATTTCTATGGACTTCGCCGTTGGACTACCCCGTACTCAGGGTGGTTATGATTCGATTTGGGTAATTGTGGATCGGTTAACGAAATCCGTGCATTTCTTAGCTGTGAAGACTATGTACAAGGCGAGTCATCTCGCGAGGTTGTTCATTTCGAAGATAGTGAGATTGCATGGTATTCCCACTAGTATCGTTTCGGATAGAGATCCAAAGTTTACTTCGAGATTTTGGAGAGCTTTTCAACAAGCTATGGGAACGAAGTTGTGTTTGAGTACGTCTAATCATCCCCAAACGGATGGTCATATGGAACAGACAATATAAACGATGGAAGATATGTTGAGAGCTTGTGTACTTGAAAGTAGAGGAAATTAGATAGAACTTTTTCCGTTGATTGAGTTCTCTTATAATAACAGTTATCATGCAAGTATTGGTATAGCACCTTATGAGGCATTATATGGAAGGAAGTGTCGGACACCATTGTGTTGGGCAGAAGTTGGTGAAGATAGAATGTTGGGACCTGAGATTATTCACGAAACTACGGAGAAGATTAGGATGATCCGTGATAAGGTCAAACAAGCACAAGATCGTCAGAAGAGTTATGCGGATAACCGTAGAAGACCTTTAGAATTTGAAGAAGGCGATCACTTATTTTGGAAATTTACTCCGAGATTGCGGTTGAAAGGACCGTTTCGGTCGCGGAAGTTAAGTCCGAGATACGTGGGACCGTATCAGATTTTGGAAAGAATTGGTGAAGTAGCTTATAGATTAGCCTTACCGCCTTCCTTGTCGGAGATGCACGATGTTTTCCATGTATCTGAGCTTCGAAAGTTTGTTCTAGATCCTCACAAGCCAATTCTACCCGATGCTATCGAGATTGAAGCAGATTTAACGTTTGAGCCTCAACCGAGTCGTATTGTGGGAAGAGAAACAAAGGTGTTAAGAAACAAAGACATTCCTCTTGTTAAGGTGCAATGGGATATGACGCATCCAGGTGATGCTACTTGGGAACTAGAATCGGAGATGCGGGATCTTACCCTCAACTGTTCAGGTAATCTTTTAAATTCGAGGACGAATTTCTATTTAAGGGGGGGAGGATGTAATACCCCGTAAATTATTCCACTTGGGATAATATTATTATGGTCAACTAGGTTCTGGTTTGCTCTGAGAATTTATTGGATAAAATAATTAGAGTAAACTGACGAACTCAGAATTGATCAGAGTAATATTATTGAACTCTGAGGTTTTATCAATTGGTGCAATTGAGCTAATTTGGACATTTAGTGGTATTACTAACAATGATATTTTTCTATATCATTTCTTTTCCTCTCATTTTCAAACATAGAAACTTTTGAGAAGAGAAGGAAGGAAAGAAAGGAAAAGAAAGGAAAAGAAAAAGAGGAAAAAAGTCCAAGAGCTCAAGATCATCAACCAACATCAACTCTTCATCATTTCATCTCAGCTTCTTCATCATCATCTTGTAATCCAGGTGGGTTCTAGTTAGAGACTTTAGTGTAGAATTTCTGGATGTTTTAGAGTTAGGTTGGTTTTGGGAGAAAATGAACAATTTTACAAATCAACGGAATCTAACGGATAAAATGTGATATAAATCGTATAGAACAACCATTATGCATGTATAATCATCTGTTGATAATTTTCATGATGTTTGATTATGTTTTGAATGATTTTGAGATGGAAAAGTATCAATTAAAACAAGAATTTTTGCCTCTGAGCCCAGAGTAACCTGTTAACGTGTGGTTGTTAACCGGTTACCCTTTGTAAATTTGGGGTTTTTACGCAGGAAATGAGTTGAGTAACCGGTTAACACATGGTGAGTAACCGGTTACCCAAATGTGTCTCTAACTCTCATTTTGATTCTGAGTGAACAGTGAGGCTTGAAGTAACCGGTTAACATGTGGTTGTTAACCGGTTACCGCTGTTTGTTTTATAAAAATATTTTCTAAAATTCATATCTTTTGACTCGGGTGTCCGATTTAAACATTCTTTATATCGATATGAAGCTATGAAAGAGTTCTATGCTATGGAATGTGAAAATATTATTTATGAGATGGTTTTGGTCAATTTCGGGAATTAATCGGGATTGAGTAAATTATGTAAAAATGGAACTTTCTAAATCCATAACTTGTGTTCCGATTATCCGTTTTGAACATTCTTGGTATCGTTGGGAAGCTATTTAAATGCTCTTTTTGATAGTAAAGGAAAATATATGTTTATGCCATGAATTGATAAGACAAGAGAGGTCTTAAGGCTAATATGGTCGGGTGATTGTCGAATACAATGTCATTTGTGTATATGATCACGTAATCGTAACCATAGCCCTTGAGAGGCATTAATGAGTCTCAAGCTCCTCTGAATGCAGGCATTACTACTTGGCAGGTTTGATTCCCAATGTTATAGTATGATGGAACCTACGGGTAGAGACTTGTAATGGCATCAGAGGCCATGTGAAGTGACGAATTAAGGTGATAATGCGTCCCTTAATTTCGAATTCATTCGTATGCCAAGTAATTACAAGGATCCATGACTCGGGTCGTCTTCTAGATGTAGAAGCGGACGGGAAAAGGGGATGCCTTGGTAAGGTTATCGATTAGTGATATAGTGAGTTAACGAGACTCACGAACTTGGATCCATATAGTGTGTGTGAGTACTCAAAGTCACTTCCCTTCCCTTTTGACTTGAGTTAGGCTTATTAGAACCTTGTAAAGCCGAGAGGACTTTAAGATAGGGAACTCACTGAGATTTGATGTATCTCACCCCACTATTGTTGTTTACATCACAGGTACTGCAGGTTCCGCGAAGGGTAAGGATAAGATTGTGTGATTATCCTTACTTATCTGATGGCTTTGCTTCCGCTGTGGAGTTTTTGAGATCGTTGTCGATCTAGTTCTTAGTTTCTTTCTGGGAACATGTTGTATATATACTTATGCCATAGTTATTTGTTTTTAGGTGTTTGGGTATGTATATGTATAATGTGTTTGCTAAGGACTTATTGTATATTTCAGTACCACACTTGAAATTCATGTATAATATATGTTTTGATGTATGTTATTATATATGGGCGTTACAAAATACAATAGACTAAATGGGCCTAAATACTGGGATCAGCCCATACGAAAATAACAAACTGGAAATAACATAAAACAATAAGAATTATTCCATAATAAAGTCTTGCTGCCATTTGGGTTTTCTTGTGACTCTAGTGGGCCTGTCCAACATCCTTACAATCTTCAACTAAAATTTATGTGTTTAGTCATTAATAATATTCGATTGATCAACTGATCAAATAAAATTTCATAATAAAGAAAAATCTGTAACAAAATATTATTATACGACAAAACATAAGCTTGTTTGGTGTGAAGGATAAGAGACATAGTACAATAATCATATTATATTATGTTTTAATAAAGTATTTAAAACAAAAACAATATGATCAGTGGATTCTGACAATTTTTTCTATCTTGTCTCTATTGTATTATTTGTTATCTTAAATTTGAGCTCGGGTTAAAATTAGTAGGATATGATTAGAAATTAAACTACTTTTGTATGTTAATAAAATATAATTTAAAATATTACAAAATAAAATCAATTATATAAAATAAAGATATAAAATTTATGAGTGATAACTAGTTTACAAAAAAGATTAAAATATTTAAAAATAAAACTATAGTTTTTTTTTGTAAACAAGAATTCAATAACGGGAGAACTAAGGGCTCTCCAACCTGTTTACAACGGAAATGGGAAAAAACTCGACAAAAGATGAAATTACAAACTAATTGAATTACGAGAGAAAAAGTAAAGGCTCTTTACTAAACTCGTAAAAAGTGAAATTGGAGTGTGTAATTTCACCGCAAAAAGACCACTTCCAAACTAAATATTTTATACCCCACACCGTATTGTTTAAATTCCAAACCTCCGACCTAAAGCAAATTCCATTCCTTCCTAACCAAATGCTCCAAGTAGTAGCTAGCCAAACCAAACTCAAATTTCCCTCTTTAACCTTTTTTACACGGCAAAACGAGTGCCAATCCATAAAACTCGATAAACACTCTTCCTCCATCTCATCCGATTTACCAGTCCAAATGGCTACCTCCTTCCAAATCTTTTTAACCACCAAACAAGAAAAAAGGAATGATTCCTATTTTCTAAGTCTATCCCACAAATAGAACACTTTAAAGAATCGAACGAAAAATTCACACCTCTAAGAGCCAATAAATCTTTAGTTGGAAGTCTATTCAAAAAAAGTCTCCAACCAAAAGCCTTGATTTTAAAAGGAACCGACAAATTACATATCAAACAAAAAGCCGTGTCACACCTATTAGAAGGACCGTAAGGAATACGGAAATTAGCCAAAAAATAATAACAAGAACTAACCGAGAATTTGGCTCTGGGATCAAGATCCCAAAGGATGTCATCAATCCCTTCCTCCATTAAAACATGGTTACCAAGCAAAGACTTCAAAGAAGCAACCTCCCTTTGAATTGAAACTTCGTTATGAATCTCCGTTGGAATGCCAAAATCTCCCTAAATCCACGCCCCACCACCCCACACCCCCCCCCCCATTCACGGAATAGACACTTTCTTCAAATAAGAGCCATTATATAAATTCGGAAATATCTCCTTCAAAATATTATTCTCCACCCATTTACCTTCCCAAAATGGAGTGGTGAAACCTTTTCCAACCTTGAAAGTACTACACTTAGTGAAAGGATCCTTAATTGACATTTTTCTTATAAAATACAAATCCTTCCACCAAAAAGAAGAATCCTTTAAAGGACAATCACTGCAAAACACCTTGGATGAAATATCTCCGTACTGAGCCTTCAAAACCTTGTGTCATAAAACATTAGGATTTTGAAGAATCCTCCACCTCCATTTATGAAGAAGAGCTAAATTAAATTCCTCCAAGTTTTTAATCCCTAACCCTCCTTTTTCATAAGGTAAGCAAACATCCTTCCAACTTACCCAATGAATCCTCCTCTTCTCCTCCAACCCACCCCATAAAAAATTACTTTGAATCTTGGTAAACTCTTTAACAATTTTCTTTGGCATTTTGTAGAAAGACATGGTGAAAATTGTTAAAGAGCAAAGAATAGACTTAAGAAGAGTGATCTTACCACCAAGATTAAGAAAGCGATTTTTCCATCCCGCCAACTGGTTTTTCATCTTCAACAAAATAGGGTTCCATGTCGAAAGCTTCCTAGGATTGAAACCAATGGGAATACCAAGGAAAATGAACTTACTATCCTCCCTTTTGCAAGAAAGAACATAGCAAGCCGCCTCTAAAAAAATGGGGGTTAAAGTTGATGCCGATCAACTTACTTTTATGATAATTAATACCAAGACCGGAAACAAGTTCAAAAGCTCTCAAAACCCTCTTAATCGCCCTCACATGTTTCCAAGACCCTTCTCCCACCAACAAGGTGTCATCCGCAAATTGAAGGATATCCACCGTACACTTTCCTTCCAAATTAAATCCACTATATTCGCCATTCTCATACGATTTTCTCACTAACCCCGTTAATCCTTCCGCCACCAAAACAAAAAGAAAAGGTGATAGGGGATCACCTTGCCTCAAACCCTTTTCAACATTGAACTCATTCGTAGGGCTACCATTCACTAAGACCGACATCTTACTTTGAAAGATCAACAATTCCATCCATTTCCTCCACAATGGACCGAAACCCATTCTAGTCAACAAGTACCTCAAAAAGTTCCAATTAACCTTGTCATACGCCTTTTCAAAGTCCACTTTGAAAAGAAGACAATTCGTTTCCTTCTTCTTAGCATAATCCACTAATTCATTAGCCACCAAAACGCCATCAAGTAATTGTCTCCCCGGAACAAACGCACTTTGGCACGGAGAAACAAGTAAGTTCAAAACCCGTTTCAACCTTCCCGCTAGAATTTTAGCAACCACCTTGTACATACAACCAACTAAACAAATGGGTCTATAATCATCCAACGTAACCGAATTTGGAGACTTTGGGATCAAAGAAAGGAAAGAAGAAGTGACCACCTTCGAAAGATGATTGCCACCATAAAACTATAGTTAAAAATGTGAAAAATATATATAATTTATTTTTTAATTTTTTAAATTTTAATATATCAAATTATTGCGGTTTCGGTATTTATTATAAATACTAACATATCAAATTATTGTTGTTTCCACCGTTTTGCAACTTGCGCACTAAGTGTTCGGTAAATTGTCTCAACCAAGTTTCTATTCCTTTTTGGTTTTCGTTTCTTACGAATTATGGTGCTGAATTGTTGTGATTGATTGAAATCATGAAGTGGTTAAAATGGAAACCTCTTGTGAGGCAAGGGGACTGAAGTACTCTCAATTAGGGGAGGAACCAGGATAAATACTTTGTGTCTTCTGTTGTTTTTTAATAACTTTTGCTATTTTCGCTGCCAATGAATTACAACAAAATTTGAACACCAATTATGATTCTGAAACTCTGATCAGAAGTTAAATTAAAGAAAACGCAAAACACAATTGAGCCCCTCTTCTTGTGTACTTTGCACACATTCTCATTGGTTTATCCATAGAAAACTAATTGAATTAGAATTTAAGCAATTACCTTCTCACTTGAAATATGCTAACCTAGAAGCAGAACATAAGTTGTCTTTTATCCTTGCAACTAAATTGCCTAAAGAGTTATGGTGTCAACTCTTGGTACTTCTTAGAAAACACAAGAAAAATATATCTTGGAAAGCAATTGACATCAAAGGAATTAACTCTAGTGTTTGTATGTATAGGATATTTGTTGGAAGAGAATGCCAAGAATAATATAGAGAGCCAAAAAAGAGTGAATAATAGCGTGAAGGCTGTGATGGAGAGGGAAATCGTCCAATGGTTAGATGCTGGAATCATCTACCTTATTTCTGATAGTGTATGAGGGAGCCGCATTCAACGTGTCTTTAAGATAGGTGGCCTAACAGTGATTGAAATAGGAAGATTATGTATGGTTTATAGGAAGCTAAACAAATCCACAATGAAGGATCACTTTCCTCTTTCATTCATTGATCAAATATTTGATAGATTGGATAGAAAAGAATTTTTACAGTTTTCTATAAGGGTATTCAGGCTATATTCAGGTTGCATTAACATCTAAAAACCATTCCACTTAGACTATAATATGATCCATCAACTTTTCAAAGATGTAGATGATATCTTCTGTAATCTTATTGAATGTTCCATGGAAGTGTTTATGGATGATTTCTCTGTGCGCAGAATCATTTCATAAATGATTAGATAACTTGGAGCTGGAACTCACAAGATGTGAGAAAAGCAACTCAGTTCTAAATTGGGACATAGAATTTCAAAATAAAGATTGAAATAGATTAAAAAAAATTATTGTGAAATATTTGAAAAATTTCCACTACCATCCAACATCAAAGGAATAAGAAGTTTTTATGGTCATGTTGGTTTGTATAGAAAGTTTATCAAATAATTTTCAAAACTTTCAAAATCTATGCCAACTACTACAACATGAGATGTCATATCTCTTCAGTGCCTCTGATGACTCCAAGATCTTAGTTAATGCTGCTGACAATAAGAATTATACTGCTAGGAATCCAAAATATGGGCAAAGAGTTTGCACCTTTTGTGGGAAAAACGGCCACACAGTTGACACTTGTTATCGAAAGCATGGAGTTCCTCCACACCTACAACGAAATTCCAGCTCCACAGATCATAATGTCAACACAGATAGTCCAGATACTGCTCATTCTGTAGATGATTCACAGCCTGCGCCCCAACCTTCCCCACAACTCTCCACTGAGAAATACAACACTCTGGTATCTCTTCTTCAGGCTTCAACTGTTAATATACACTCACATACTTCTTCTAATCAGGTAACCTCATCTCATTCAGTTGGTCACTCAGCCGTTGTTAATTCAGGCAATATCTCTGTCCCCTCATCAATTTGTCAATCATACTACTCATGATTCATGGATTATTGACTCGGGAGCCAGTGACCACATTTGTGGATCCCTTCATTGGTTTTATTCTTATCATGATATAAACCCTATTCATATAAAATTACCTAATGGAAAATTTTCCATTGCCAAACAGATTGGTACCATTAGCTTTACTCCACAATTCTGCATCAAAAATGTTCTTTTTTTTCCACAATTTTCTTTAAACTTAATATTTGTTTCAAAACTCTATCATGATATGTCTTTTATTGTAAACTTCACAAATTCAACTTGCTTTATTCTGGATCCCCACACATTGAAGATGATTGGTTCTGCTGAACTCATTGAAGGACTTTACCACTTGAATCTGCGAGATAAGAATCTACATGCTGCACAGATATCTGTCCCTAATGCTGTTACTATACCAGATTATATTATATGCATTTTAGGTTAGGTCACATTTCCAATTCTAGATTAGCATTACTAAATTCCAATTTCCCTTTCATTGTTGTAGACCACAAAGGTGTTTGTGATATATGCCACATGGCAAGACATAGAAACTTGCCTTATCATACCAGTCATAATAAAGCTGCCAAACTTTTTGATCTTGTTCATTTTTACATATGGGGTCCTATTGCCTCAAAATCTATTCATGGGCTTTCTAATTTCCTTACTGTTGTTGATGATTTTAGTAGATACACATGGTTAACACTCATGAAATCTAAGTCTGAAGCTCGACAGCATGTCATGAATTTTGTTCATTTAATACACACACAACATAACACATCTATTAAAGCCATAAGAACAGATAATGGGCAAGAATTTTTAATGCCTCAATTCTATACATCTAAAGGCATCATTCACCAAACAAGTTGTGTTGAATCCCCCAACAAAATGGTAGGGTGGAGAGAAACCACCAACAAATATTAAACATAGCTAGAGCCTTACTTTTTCACTCAAACTTACCCAAACAATTCTGGTGCTATACAGTTTCTCATGTTGTATACATTATGAACAGAGTGTCAAGCCCTCTCCTTAATAATCAATCTCCTTATTTCCTCATGCACCAAACATTGTCTGACATTCTTGACTTAAAAGTCATTGGTTCTTTAGTGTATGCTTCAACTCTACATGCACATAGAACCAAATTAGAACCTAGAGGCAGAAAATGCCTCTTTCTAGGATATAAAATGGGCATGAAAGGTTCAATTCTCCTTGACATAAACAACAAAGAAATATTTGGGTCTAGAAATACTAAACACCATGACAAAATTCTTCCCTACAATCCTACCTCCAAACCACCCACTTGGCTTTATCATTCACATTCCAATACAAACCCTACACCACTGCCTTTAGTGCCTACAGAACCAGAATCTATATCCCACACAGACCCTTCACCATCCAACTCGAATGTTCCTACTTACCCCACTACATCCACACAAAATGAACTACCTTCTAGACAAAGACATCCTCCTACTTAGCTAGCAGATTATGTGTGTAATGCTTCAAATGATTCACATGAACTGAAATCTTCAGGTATTCCCTATCCCATTTCTGATTTCTATTCTTTTTCTCATTTGTCTCCTGCACATCATGCATTTTCCACATCTATTACTCAGTGAATTGAACCTAAATCATACAAGGAAGCTAGTATGTCTGAATGTTGGTTAATAGTTATGAAGTCTGAATTGGAGGCTCTAGAGAAGAATGGCACCTGCAAAATTGTAGATTTACCACATCATGTTAAACCTATAGGCAGTAGATGGGTTTTCAAGGTCAAACATAGGGCTGATGGAACCAGTGAAAGATATAAGGCACGATTAGTAGCTAAAGGCTACAATCAAATTGAAGGCCTTGATTTTTTTGAAACTTTCACTCCTGTTGCAAAGCTCACAACAGTTGGAATGTTATTAGCTCTTGCTTCCATTCATAACTGGAACCTCCATCAATTGGATGTTAACAACGTATTTCTCTATGGAGATTTGCAAGAGGATGTTTATATGACAATACCTGATGGTGTTTATTATGAAAAATCAAACAAGGTCTGCAAACTGCTCAAGAGTCTTTATGGTCTAAAAAAATCCAGCAGGAAGTGGTATGAAAAATTAACCTCTCTTTTAATCAAGGAAGGCTATAGACAATCTACTTCTGATTATTCCTTGCTCACATTAAAAACTGACTCTGACTTTACTGCACTCTTAGTATAGGTCGACGATATAATCATAGCAGGTACTTCTCTTGTTGAATTCCAAAGAATCAAAAACATCCTTGATCAGCAGTTTAAGATCAAAGATTTAGGAATTCTCAAGTATTTCTTGGGTTTGGAGGTGGCTCACTCCAAATGTGGTATCACAATTTCCCATAGGAAGTACTGCCTTGATTTACTCAATGATTCAGGCCTTTTGGGATCTAAACCGACTCATATTCCACTTGATACAAACTCTCTTGATAAAGAAAAATACAAAGGTATTTTAAATCCAAAAGGTAATGGAATCTGCATAGAACCCTTTTTACCTAAAAAATTTCCACCACCAGCCATTAGTATAATTGTTCCTTCTTCTCGTGTAGTAAAACAAAAATCTACAGAAATTCCACATCTCAAACAATATTCAAGTGTCTCCCAACCAGGTATGTGTTCTTAAAAACTTGATCAAACTAATCAAATTAAAATGTATGAATTTTATACAACAGCTAACTGTAGCAAGCGATTTTGGACGTGGTTCTTAAGCATTGTCGCTCTTTGGGGGTACTACAGGTCAATTCATTTTTTATCCTATTGAAGCTGATGAAGGAATGGAAATAGATGTCTCCAACTAACCCTGCTTGCATACTGAGTTTAAACAATGGTCTGTTAGGTTACGGATGCTATATGGAAGTGGGGGCTCTTTCTGCTTACTTTGTTAAGGCTGAAATGACGGGACTATGCTATTGGTAGGATGTTAAGACTGATGCTTTTCGATTGATGTGTGAAGGTACGGGAATTTGGGTTTTTGATTAGTGTGCTCGCTAAGATTTTTCTTTCAATCTTATGCCTACGTATTCCCGTTTACCGAAATAGGGAAATCAGAGCGATCGTAGTTCCTCCTATCCTATGGGAGGAAATGGTGTTTTGATGTCTTGTTCAAAGCCCAAGACGTGAAGCTAAATGTGATTTATTTGTATCTTGTTCAAAGCCCAAGATGTGAAGCTGAAAGGTCTATTTGTCTCTTGTTCAAAGCCCAAGGTATGAAGGTAAAGAGGTTTTGACTATTGAGAGAATTTGTCATCTCTAAAGGGGGGGGGGGGGGGTGGTTGATGTTTGCATGTTGTGAGCAAGGCATGATTTGATGCTAAAAGGTTTATTGTCTTCACCGGGGTTTCCTTATACAAAGCCTAAAAGGAGGCTAAATGGCTGACTTTTCTGGGGAAAATGTGCTTTTTGTACAAAGCCCGAGATTTAGGCTAAAAGGGTTTGACTCAACAAAAGGGTCTTTTTGTGTGTCGTGTACGAAGCCCAAGACGGAAGGCAAAGGGGTTTGACTCAACAAGAGAGTCTTTTATACTCAACAAGAGAGTGATTTGGTGTCTCGTATGAAGCCCGAGACGGAGGCTAAGGGGTGATTCAACAAGAGAATCTTTTATACTCTACAAGAGAGTGTTTTGTGTCTTGTACGATGCCCAAGACGAAGGCTGGAGGATGGGTGACTTAACAAGAGAGTCTTTTATACTTAACAAGAGAGTGTTTTTGTATCTCGTACGAAGCCCGAGATGGAGGCTAAAAAGGTTAACTCTGCTGGGGAGAATCATTGTACAAAGCCCAAGAGGAGGCTATAGTAACTATTTCAGTTGAGTGACAGGTCCAGTAGGTTGGTTAAAAGAGAAAACCAGTTTTTATATGAATAATGTTGTACTGATGGACTTGATCTGACGGTTGGGATTATTTCCTGTTCTCTAAGGAAACGGGGAATCTAAAGGGTTTTAGACCGTCCAAGTCTACGGGTGTTCTTCCCATTCTTGAAAGGGGCTTGAGAATGTCTTCGAGACTCAAGGGTCTTAGACTGTCCAAGTCTAGAGTTTTATCTTTTGTACTATGCTTAGGAGAAATTAAGGAACAGTACGTTTGAGGTAGAAAGATCTAGACTCATTGAAAGACTGTTCTATTAAGATGACTAATCTTTGTTCCTATACCTTTAAGAGGTCGTCGGGACAATTTGTATGAAGCCCAAGAGGAGGCTGGAAACTTTTAAGAAGCCGAGGGACAATTTGTATGAAGCCCAAGAGGAGGCTATCTTCCCGGAGGAAGAATCATTATACAAAGCCTAATAGGAGGCTGTGAAAACTTCTAAGAAGCCGACGGGTCCTTGTACAACGCCCAAGAGGAGGCGGAGATGCTTTTAGGAAGCCTTTGGGTCCTTGCACTAAACCCAAGAGGAGGCTGATGAACAGTTCCAGAAGGGGTTTCACTTGGAACATTGCCCTTCTGTATATGAACTATTCAAAGGGGGAATTTCTTAGATCTAGTTATCTAAAATTGTTGTAAGGAGACGAGGTTTTGTCAAGTTCTAGACGTAGTTGCCAGGGAAACCATAAATATCTATACTATTATTACACAGTTGATATGAGTTTATGAAAGAAGACTTACAGTGAAACAGCCCCACAGTACAGTTATATACATATGAAAGCGGTAAATGAAAGCGGGTAAACACTTACTCGGTTGTAGAGTTTCCTTGCTGTATTGTTGTTGTTCAACAAAGAAAAGTTGAAAACAGTATATTAGAAAATCAAAGGAGAAAGTGCTTTGAAAGGAAAATTGGGGCATACAGCTCAAGGAGAGGCCCATGGTCTCATCAGTGATTGCACTGTCGTTTTGTACAGGGACTTATACAAGTGACTGAGGCTCGAGAAAGTTTTTCTGTACAAAGGTGTGGGTCTTACACTCTCTCAAGAGGCCCAAAAATGATTTTTGAATGGGTCTTATAGCTCAAGGAGAAGCCCAATAGTTAATTTTAAAAAGGGCGACGACCGCGCCGAAGTTTTGAAAACACCGTGGGTCTTATACAATGACTGAGGCCCAAAAGTTTTTGGTTTCAAAAAGGGATTGGGTGTTACACTCTATTAGAGGCCCAAGTGAGTTTTAGGAAAAGAAATGGGTCTTATTACTCGAGGGTAGACCCAGGGTTATTTGTTTGAAAGCGACAATCTCGCCGAAGTTTTTGAAAATACACAGAGGGACTTATACAATAAGTGAGGCCCAAAATGGGTTTATTTTACAAAAAGGCCCAAATAAGTGTGATGCCGCATGTGGAAAGATTGAGTATACAGTTAAGATAAGTGATGGCGATGAGGTCGACCATCAACCTCAGTGGAGGCTTCCCAATCCAACCCATTCCCTCTCACAGGCAATGGGTCGATTGTGACGTCTGAGAAGCTGAGGAACCAACCCTTTTGTAGTGCGGAAACTGTCGGAAATAGTTGTCACGCGATACTACCCTCATTTGAGGCTGATGATCTATTCTCAATGAATAGAATTTACTCTAAGATTTCATACAGCTCGCTGGAAATCCGCTTGCTGTTTGTTATCCTGGGAGGAGCTGATGATTTTGAGTACATGTACAAAAATCACCCTAGTATAAACCTTTGGGGATGGGTAGAGCCTTGACTCCAAGACAACGACCCTTTGACCCCATGTTTTTTCTATGTGTTTGTGTGCTGCATTCATACATTCATTTAAAAAACATTAAAACATTCAAAAAAATTTCTCTTCTAGTCTCTCTATCTTTTCAAAATAAACTAAGACTGTGATTGCAAATATCAGAGAAAAGGATTGCGCTAATGGATTTCGGTAGAAGGAGAACTCATAAGTACACCTTCAGGATTCCAAAACTAGAGGATTTAAGAGGTTTGGTGAGGATGATCACAAACCAAGAGGCTTTCAGAACCAAGAGGCTTTCAGAGCCAAGTACGGAGGTTTGCTATCTCTGCTAAGAGTCCATGTGATTGAGGGAATCATGGATGCTCTCGTTCAGTTCTACGATCCGGTCTATCATTGTTTCACATTCCCGGATTACTAGTTAGCACCAACGCTGGAGGAATATTCTCATCTGATTGATCTACACATTGCCGATCAAGCTCCATTTTCTGGACTGGAAGAAATTCCAGAGAATCAGACCATTGCAAGAGCAATTTATTTGGACGAGTCTGAGGTCAGGACTCACATGACCACTAAGGGTGGCATACAAGGTTTGCCAGCCCAGTTCTTGAGAAAGAAAGCCCTGTATTTCGCCAGTATCGGGAACGTGACTGCTTTTGAAAGCATCTTTGTTTTACTCACCTACGGGTTATTTTTGTTACCCAACATTAATAACTTCGTCGATATCAACTCCATTAAGGTTTTTCTCATTGGAAACCCTGTCCCAACTTTGCTCGCCGATGCGTATCATTCTGTACACTTAGGGAATTTGTATAGTGGAGGGGAGATCACATGCTGTGTACCTCTTCTTTATAAATGGTTTATCTCCCATTTGCCTAAGTCTGCTGCTTTTTGGGATCACAAGAATGCCTTACGTTGGTCGCAGAAAATCATGTCTCTTACCAACTCTGACATTGATTGGTGTAATAGGATTTATGATGGGATCAGGATCATTGACCGTTGTGGAAACTTCCCCAACGTACCCCTTATAGGAACTAAGGGAGGAATCAATTACCATCCAGTTCTCATTCGTCGTCAATTTGGATACCCGATGAGGCACGTTCCACGGAGTGTTCATCTGGATGGTCTTTTCTTCAAGGAAGGAGAAAATGACAGAGCACTAAAGACAGAAATAGTGCACGCTTGGAAACATGTTCATAAGAAAGGACGGGAGTCTCTAAGAAAACCGGACTGTGTCTCGGTGGAGCCTTATCTCCACTGGGTATAAACTAGAGCTCTCAAGCTAAAAATACCTTATCCTCGTCACAGAGTTCTTCCACAGAGGGAATCTGTCATGTACTTCATGACTGAGACTGAAAAGCTTCAGGTTACTCTCAACAAAGTTCAACGGGATAGGAGGTCTTGGAAGAACAAGTACCGCACCCTCAACGTGGAGTGCATCAAAATACATCAACTACTGAAAGATAAGGACACTCTGATTGAAGTTTTGGAGCAACATGCTGTAGAGAACAAGGATGACCAAAGGAATTTTCTCACTCCTTTCACCTGGAAAAGGAATGACAACCCGACAACGGCCCAAGAGCACCGATCAAAGAAAAGGAAAGTACCAGAATCAGCACCTGATTTCTCTTCAGAGAGGACTTGGGACCCATTAGCTTAGGTTTCTGTTTTTGCACCTTGTAATCTATTGTATTTCCATTTCTGTAATCCTTCGAATTCAATAAAAAAGGGTTTCCCCACTGTTTGATATTTGAAATCTAATTGTCGAAGTTTATTTTGATTAAACCAAAAAACAATTAATATAATCATTGCATTCATCATTCTCACGTCGCGTATTCTTCTTACTTACGAATCTCACGTTTATGTCTCGGTTCTAGAGTCAAACTGTCTCATTCATACAATAATCGGACCAATCGTCAGAAAAGGATGGATGATCTTGAGGAAGAGAACAGAGAGTTGAAAGAAGAGATCGACGCTCTGAGAGAGGATATGAGAAAGCTTCGTAACGACATGCAAGCCATGGCAGAAGCTCAGCTACAAAGGACTGTGATCTCAGAGATCACCTCTATGCCCATAGTGGAGAAGTATGATCCTAGGTATCAAATGCCGAAAGATCATCCTTGGGGCATGCCTGTTAACTATATCCCGGAAGTATATGTTCCGCCGATCACTGAAGATCAGGGAATCATAACAGAAGCCGCTGGGCCTGAAGGTTACAAACTTCGGGAAAGAGAAGATGCCAGAGCCATACTAAAGACTCCTGAAGGTTACAAACTTCGGGAAACGCCAAGATTCACTGTCGTAGTCACGGTACCACCCCTTGTGGTGCAAACTGTCCCGGAAGGACAGATTCCACCGATTCCTTCTGGTAAGAAGGAAACTATGTTCGATAGAATGGATGAGTTCCAGGAACAGTTCCTGGGTATACAGAAAGAACTGCAAGCCATCCGCGGTCAGGATTTATTTGGAAAGGACGCCACAGACCTTTGTCTGGTCCCCAATGTGAAAGTTCCGCACAAGTTCCAAGTGCCCGACTTTGAAAAGTACAAGGGTAACTCTTGCCCTCAGAGCCATCTGGTGATGTACGCTCGGTGAATGTCAGCTCAGATGGAGAATCAGGACCTACTGATTCACTACTTTCAGGATAGTTTAACCCGTGCGCACTCAAATGGTACATGGGTTTAAACCGTACTACGATTAGCACATTCAGAGATCTCGGTACTGCCTTCGTCCAACAATGCAAATACAATTTGGACATGGCACCGGACAGAGATCAACTCAGATCAATGTCACAAAAGGACAAGGAAACCTTTAAGGAATACGCTCAGAGATGGCGTGAAATTGCCGCTCATATTTGTCCACCTCTCGAGGAAAAAGAGATGACAAAGATCTTCTTAAAGACCTTAAGCTCATTTTACTATGACAGAATGGTTGCCAGTGCGCCCAGTGACTTCACCGGGATGGTGGGCATGGGAGTTCGTCTTGAGGAAGCCATCCGAGAAGGACGTTTGGTAAAAGACGCAGGATCATCGAGTAGTACAAAACGATACGGTAGTGCTCTCCCTAAGAGAAAAGAGCAAGATATTAGGAATATATCTCTCGGAAAGCAAAGGCGACGGTACCAACCGGTAGCAGCTGTAACTCCTGCTATCAGCCCTGCGCCTATTCCTACGTATCAACCTCAGGTTACGTAGAGCCAACCTAATCAGCAAAGGACACAACAGCCTCTTCAGCAGGCTCGTCCTCCATACAATAATAACCGTACAACGCGGCCACCAGGGTTTGATCTTATACCCATGTTGTATGCAGAACTATTTCTGTTACTATTGGCTAAGGGGCATATCCAGACTAAGTCTCCTCTTATAGTGCCAGAAAATCCGCCTTTTTGGTTTAAGGTGGATCAGACATGCCCTTATCATCAAGGAGGTCCAGGGCATAACATAGAGAATTGTCTCAATTTCAAATCTGACGTGTAAAAGCTTGTTAGGAGCGGGCTCTTTTCTTTCAAAGATACGAATCCCAATGTTCCAACAAACCTGCTGCCTCAACGTGAGAAAGCTGTAGTCAACCTGATTGAGAAAGAATTTAACAACGTCTATCAAATTCATGATGTACTCTTGTTAAGGATAAATTTGGTCAAGATGCATTGTAGACAGAGTGGATATGGCCATGTGCCACCTCATAATTATCATCAGTGTGATATCTGCTCTAAAAGCAATCGAGGGTGTTCTGTGGTGCAATCAGCTCTACAGGAACAGATGGATCTCAGATGGATCCAAGAGCATCGAGTTCGTGAAGTTAACATGGTCTATACGAATTCCAACGTCATTCAGAACCACGACATCCGTGCGATGAATGTCAACCTAGTGGCAATGCATTTAAGGCAAAGCCAGTATCATAATCTGCCGTGGCACGATTACAGTTCTTGTCTGACTTGCTCTTTCATACAGGAGGCCCTCCAGCGTCAGATGGATCTTGGATGGATCCAAGACTACCATGATAGGAATCCCTATCAGATCAATATGGTTTAGATCTTCGACATTCGCTTGATGAATACCAACTTGGTAGAGTTGCATGCTGAGCAGGCCCGACTCGGATTCCTGATATCACATAATTATCACAGCTGTAAAGCGGGTTACGAAAACGACCAGGGATGTTCCCTTGTCCAGGAGGCACTTCAGCACTTGTTAAATCATTGGTGGATGCCAATCTACATGGATGAAGATACTCAGCAAATTAGTATCAATAACAGAAACCCCACTCGGCGTCAAAGTCAGGATGTCCGACCCGTGGAAGCTAACCTGGTGAGGTTACATTGTATCCAAAGTGGGCATGGCCAGGTGCCACCACACAATTATGAACGTTGTGGAGTCTTTTCGGAAAGTAACCAAGGGTGCTACCTTGTGCGAGCAACTCTCCAGGGGCAGGTGGATCGTGGAGAGATTCGCCCATATCCAGGTTCCGGACCCATCAATTGGTCGCCGAACTACCTTGCCAATCAAATTGAGGACGTTGTCGTCATCTCTGATCATCAGAGGACCAGGAATGTTTTTTCCATTACCCCTCTGCTTGACGAATCAAGAATTCCCAATCGGGAACGGATCGAGATTACTTATGATGGTCAGAAAAACTAGAAGGTTCCCATAGTCATCTATCTACCGGGACCACTACCGTATAAATCAGCTAAGGCAATCCCTTACAAATACGGTTCAACAATAATTGAAAATGGAAAGGAAATTCCATTACCCTCCGTCGTGAATATTGCAGACATCAGTCGAGTAACACAGAGTGGTAGAATCTTCAACAGAGGAGTTGGAGAGTCCAACAAAGAAAGGGAACTTCAGACAGAAGCTCCCGATCCATCAGTCGGTCAATCCAGTAATCCCGACCTTTCGAAAAACAATGATGAGATGCTGAAGCTCATCCAAAGGAGTGAATACAACATTGTTGATCAACTATTACAAACTCCTTCAAAGATCTCGGTATTATCACTGTTTCTCAGTTTAGAAGCGCACAGGGAGGCTCTATAGAAAATCTTGGAGCAAGCATTTGTGGAACAGGATGTTGCAATAATTTGGGATTTAGTGATGAGGAATTACCGAAAGAGGGTCGCCGTCATAACATGGCACTCAATATCACAGTCAACTGCTAGGACAATGCTTTAGCCAGCGTACTGGTAGACACAGGGTCAGCCCTGAATGTTATGCCGAAGTCCACTTTGACCCAATTATCCTTTAAAGAACCCCCGATGAGAACCAGTGAGGTCGTCGTCAAAGCATTTGATGGATCCAGAAAAACAGTTATCGGCGAAGTTGACCTTCCCATAACTATTGGTCCTCACACTTTCCAAGTCACCTTCCAGGTCATGGACATCCGGGCAACGTACAGTTGTTTATTAGGAAGACCTTGGATACATCAGGCTAGAGCGGTCACTTCAACCCTCCACCAAAAGCTAAAGTTCGTCCAGAACGGCCAACTCATCACAGTCTGTGGGGAACAGGCCTTGCTCGTCAGCAATTTATCGTCATCCACTTGTGTGGAACCAGAAGGGATAATCGGAACCCAGTTCCAAGCGTTTTCGTTACACAAGGATGATCAACCCAGAGGAGGAACTTTGATTTCCTCATATAAAGATGTTATTAAAGTAGTCGAGGGTACTGATACAACAGGATGGGGACAACTTGTCATTCCTACTAGCAATACAACAAAGAAGGGTCTTGGTTTTTCTGCAACTTGTACCCGGACAGCTGCTAACGATGAAAGGCTTCATCCCATTCAAAACTTCTTCCACAGTGGAGGGTTCCTTCACCCAGTGCCTTAGACAATCCATGTTATCAATGAGGAGGATCCCTCCGACACAGATGAAGAATGAAGATCCTATCTTAACGAGGACGGTTATATGTCTCAAGAAGAAGTGCCTACGCCATTTTGCTATCCCGCACAGAGTCCGAGATTTATACCACGGTCAGGTGTCGAAATGATATACGGAGGTTGTGATCCGGAAGGATGCCGTGCTCCGCCAAATTCATTAGAGGAGGACACTCTGATGAAAGACAACTTTGACCACAATTACTATGGCCCGATGGATGGCCTGCCAATGTGGCAGCCTTACCTAGGACACTTGGGGCCAGAAAGTCAACCGAGTAATGAAACTTAGCTGAGCATCATTGAACAGAATACCTGTGTCCCCACCATGTCATGGGATCAACACTCAGGTCATTCAGAAGCTACACAACATGACGATGAATTTGCAACATTTGTAGAATTAGAATTCATTAATTATGTCTTTCCCGAGGTCAACGTCATCGAGAGGGATGACTCCTCCAGTTCCAAAGAAGTGTGGGACACCTTGGGACAACCTAGTGGAAAATACGACTATATGGTCAAGTACACCGCTCCCGAAAGCTCTCGTATCAGGCTCGAAGATATCTAGCCAACTGGATGGGGAGATACAGCTGAGAGCACAAATGCTATGCAAAATACAACTGAGGAATCCTCCTACGACAATTCTGCCTGGGAGACATATTCTAATGATCCTGCTCCACCAGAAATCAGCGTTATTTCTAAAGACAACTCAAGGAAGGTGCCGGACTTTGTGATTCACCGAGGAGTTCGCCGCCAATGGGTTGATGTCGATGTTCCAAGGATTGTTCATAAGTCAAAGTAATTTTCGTCTTTAACCTTTCACCCTGCCCAGGTGAAACGGATGTTTTGATAGGGCTCACTTTCTGTAAATTTCCCTCTTCGCTTTGCCCAAAGTGACAGAGTTTTGTTTTATAGGGTTGTAGTTTCAAGAATCGACTTGTTCATTAATAAAATAACGTCGTTCTGTAATTTCCGCATTAATTGCCGTTTTCTCTTTTTGCTTTTTCTCAGAAAATGGTAATCCTAAAAAACAATTCATTAATAAAAACAAGCAGTAATAAAAAAATACACTGCACATACTTTTGCATTCTCTCTATCTCTTCTAAACACGAATCATCACGTCATGCAGATTGCTTGTTTTAAACCCCGTTGAAACATACGATTCGATGCCTTCTCCCAACTTTGACTTCCCGGTATTTGGGGCTGAAGAAGAAGTTGACAATGAAATTTCGGAAGAGATCTCTTGATTACTCAGACAAGAGGAAAGGTCCATTGAACCTCACAAAGAGCCGTTGGAAACGGTAAAGTTGGGTTCAGAAAAAGAGAGAAAAGAAATCAAGATTGGGGCACTACTCAGTCCAACTGCCAAAGAGAGTTTGATAAAGCTTCTCAAAGAGTTTCCCGATGTGTTTGGTTTGTCCTATCAAGACATGCTAGGGTTGGATAATAGCATCGTGGAACATCACTTATCGTTAAGATCGGAATGTCCGCCAATAAAGCAGAGATTGAGACGCACTCACCCGGACATGGCCATCAAAATCAAAGAGGAGGTACATAAACAAATTGACGCGGGTTTCCTCGCCACATCAGAATATCCTCAATGGTTAGCCAATATCGTACCCGTTCCGAAAAAGGACGGAAAGGTCAGAATGTGTGTCGATTACAGGGATCTGAACAAGGCTAGTCCAAAGGACGACATTCCTTTACCACACATTGACATGCTGGTTGACAGTACATCAAAGTTCAAAGTTTTCTCCTTCATAGATGGATTCTCGAGCTATAACCAGATCAAAATGGCGCCGAAAGACATGGATAAAACTTCATTCATCACCCCATGGGGTACCTTTTGTCACAAGGTAATGCCGTTCAGTTTGAAGAACGTCGGGGCAACCTATCAAAGGGCCATGACTACTCTGTTTAATGACATGATACACAAGGAAATCGAGGTATATGTCGATGATATGATTTCCAAAATCTAAGATAGAGGAGGAGCATGTGACACACCTGTCAAAACTATTCGAGCGTCTGAGAAAATACAAACTCCGCTTGAATCCCAACAAGTACACCTTCGGTGTCCGCTCGGGGAAACTCTTAGGGTTCATCGTCAGCCAGAAAGGAATTGAGGTTGATCCTGACAAGGTCAAGGCCATTCAAGAAGTGCCTTCTCCGAAAACTGAAAAACAAGTCAGAGGATTCCTGGGACGTTTGAATTACATCTCCAGATTCGTATTCCTCATGACTGCCACACGTGCGTCGATTTTCAAGTTACTCAAAAAGAACCAGGACTGCGTTTGGACAGAAGATTGCCAAACCGCCTTTGACAGTATTAAGGAATATCTGTTGAATCCTCCAATTCTATCACCTCCAGTGGAAGGAAGACCACTGATCATCTACCTCACAGTCTTGGAAGACTCAATGGGATGTGTACTTGGCCAACAGGAAGAAACCAAACGAAAAGAGTCTGCCATTTACTATCTAAGCAAGAAATTCACCGACTACTAAACTCGGTACACGATGCTTAAGAAAACTTGTTGTGCTTTGGCTTGGGCAGCCAAACGTCTGTGCCAGTACATGATTCGTCACACTACTTGGTTGGTCTCCGAGATGGACCCAATCAAGTGTGTATTTGAAAAACTTGCTCTCACGGGAAGGATTGCCCGTTGGCAGATGTTGCTATCAGAATATGACATAGAGTACCACGCTCAAAAAGCCGATAAAGGAAGTATTTTAGCCGATTATTTGGCTCATCAATCGATTGACAATCAAGAATCGATCGGGTTCGACTTCCCAGACGAAGATGCCATGTATCTAAAGATGAAAGACTGCGATGAACCGCTACCCAGTGAAGGGCCAGAACCAGGTTCCCAGTGGGGACTAATCTTTAACGGAGCAGTTAATCATTATGGAAACAGAATTGGGTCAATAATTATTACCCCTCAGGGTACCCACATTCCTTTCACCGCTCGACTTATGTTCAAATGTACGAACAATGAGGCCAAATACGAAGCTTGTATTATGGGTCTCGAAGAAGCGATTGATTTAAGGATTAAAAAACTTGGACGTATATGGCGACTCAGCCCTGGTTATCAATCAAATAAAAGGAGATTGGAACACATACCAATCAGGGCTGATTCCTTACAAAGATTATGCAAGAAGGTTGTTACCTTTCTTCAACAGAATCAAGTTTCATCACATCCCTCGTGATGAGAATCACATGGCTGACGCCTTAGCCACTCTCTCTTCTATGATTAGTGTAGGTCAATGGAACGACTTACCTAAGATTGACATAATGCGCCTTGAACGACCCGCTTACATCTTCATGATTGAAGCAGTCATATATGACAAACCTTGGTATCACGATATCAAATGCTTCCTTCAAAAACAAGAGTACCCTCCTGGGGCATTCAGAAAGGATAGAAAGACCCTCAGAAGACTAGCAGGTAGTTTCTTCCTGAGCGGTGATACTCTCTATAAGAGAAATTTTGACATGGTCTTGCTCCGATGTGTAGACAGACCAGAAGCAAACATCCTGATTAAAGAAATTCATGAAGGATCCTTTGGCACTCATGCCAACGTTCACACAATGGCGAGAAAAATTCTAAGAGCAGGGTACTATTGGTTGACAATGGAATCCGACTGCTACAATTACATGAGGAGGTGTCACAAGTGTCAGATATACTCCGACAAAATTCATGTACCGCCAACACATCTCAAAGTTCTTTCTTCCCTGTGGCCTTTTTCCATATGGGGAATCGACATGATTGGCTTGATTGAACCCAAAGCTTTAAACGGACATCGGTTCATCCTGTAGCCATTGACTACTTCACCAAGTGGGTCGAAGCAGCATCATACGCTAATGTAACCCGACAAATGGTGGTCCGATTTATCAAAAACAATATCATCTACCGTTATGGTGTTCCGAGCCAGATCATTACTAATAATGTATCTAACTTGAACAACAAGATGATAAAAGAGTTGTGCACAGAGTTCAAGATCGAACACCATAACTCATCTCCCTACCGACTAAAGATGAATGGAGCGGTAGAAGCGGCTACAAAGAACATCAAGAAGATTGTTCAAAAGATGGTTGTAACCTACAAAGACTGGCACGAGATGCTCCCCTTTGCTCTGCACAGTTATCGCACGTCTGTCCGCACTTCAACAGGGGCAACCCCTTTCTCTCTAGTATATGGCATGGAAGCAGTGCTCCCCATAGAAGTAGAGATCTCATCAATCCGAGTATTGATGGAAGCTAAGCTTACAGAAGCTGAATGGTGTCAAAGTCGACACGACGAACTCAACCTGATCGAAGAGAAAGGAATAACGGCACTATGCCATGGTCAGTTGTATCAATAGAAAATGAAGAAAGCCTTTGACAAAAAGGTCCGACCTCACGTCTTTAGGAAAGGACACCTTGTGCTCAAGAAGATATAATCATTTCTCACTGATTCTCGGGGTAAATGGACTCCGAACTATGACGGTCCCTATGTGGTCAAGAAAGATTTCTCAGGCGACGCCTTGAGACTTGCAACCATGGATGGAGAGGAATTTGCCTAACCCACAAATGTTGATGTAGTCAAGAAATACTTCGCCTAAAAAAAAACGTCTCGGTGGATTGAAAACGCGAAAGGGCGGTCCAAGCAAAAGTTAGAGACAAAAAGAATATATCATCCCGGTGGATCGGAAACATCACAGTACAATCCAGGCAAAAGTTAGGGATAATGGAAAGTAACTATGTTCAACAGAGGCAAGTCCCTCAGCAGCAGTTACACCATCCATCGGAGGAAAACTCCAGTCAAGGCCATCTTCGACAGAAGCTCAGGATGTCCCGAATTCAAAGTTGGTAGAAGGATAGTGGTCGTTATGTTTCAACGTAGCCCTTTTCCCTGTAAATTACCATTTTCTAACTTTGTAAATACTCTTTGGAATCACGCATTTGGCTGATCTCCATCTTATCAATAAAATTTGAGCCCTTGTGCTTTTGTTTGTAATTCTCATTTGTTTTAGCTTTACAGAACGACATTTTAATATGATTAACGATTCTTGAAATAAAACAAAAATTAATTTACTTGTAAAACTTTTTCTGCTTTAAAATAAAGATGGTAATTGTAACAGCCCGGGCCCCTCGCAAGGCGATCCCGGCACTGCCACCTCACGATCTTCTCTACCCCCCTCACTAGTAAAGTTTTTGCCTTCCGAGGGAATCGAACCATGTACCCTGGGGTTTAAGTACATGTTCAATCCATTCCCACTACCAATTGAGCTACTAGCTCAATTGGTAGTGGGAATGGATTGAACATGTACTTGAACCCCAGGGTACATGGTTCGATTCCCACGGAAGGCAAAAACTCTACTAGTGAGTGGGGTAGAGAAGATCGTGAGGTGGCAGTGCCGGGATCGCCTTGCGAGGGGCCCGGGCTGTTACAATAAAAAGGTACCTTTTTAATGTAACAGCCCGCGGCCGCTCGCGCACGAGTCCCGGCACTATTACCAACTCAGACTTAATCACTAGCCCCCTTTTTCAACTATACTAGTGTTTTTGCCTCCCGTGGGAATCGAACCGTGTACCTGGGGATAAGTACCACGTTCAATGCATTCCCACTACCAATTGAGCTAGCTTAATTGGTAGTGGGAATGCATTGAACGTGGTACTTATCCCCAGGTACACGGTTCGATTCCCACGGGAGGCAAAAACACTAGTATAGTTGAAAAAAGGGGGCTAGTGATTAAGTCTGAGTTGGTAATAGTGCCGGGACTCGTGCGCGAGCGGCCGCGGGCTGTTACAGTAATTTTTTTTTACTGTTAAACATCAAAAGAACATCAATCGCTTCTCCAGAAGTAAGCGAACTTCAAAGTGCAGAATCAAAGTACTCTTTCTAACCCAGTACGCCTGAATGAAGGGATCAACTGTGTCAGAGACCTTGTCTCGTCTGACACGCCTCGGCTGAGTTCTTATCTCCTAAGCCCGACCAACATAGGCCCCCGCGAGGACTACTTCTCCTAAGCAAGGTAGAATTGCTACTTTCAGACCAACGGTACTTCTTCGCCCCGCGATGGCCGAGTATCCAGACATGTTCATCTTTTAGTTTGTATGTCGCGTCGGTTTTGTCAGCATATACATACATACATCATGCATTATTGATTTGCATTCACATTTCATATTGCATCACTATCACTCTAGTCGGTCTTATCCCCTGGTGATAAAAAGTCCTCTCAATCGAGTTGTCAAGTTTTTTCCTCTTCAGGAAATGCTGCGTCTGGACAATCTCTCTCCTCTAGTTTATTTCTGAAATGAAGTTGGCTCCTCGACCACTTTGATAACTTGAACCTCTGAAAAACCAGGGAGCCCTTAGTCAACATCACTCTTCGCCATTGAAGATGATATCCTTGATTTCCCGGATTAAGGGAAATCCCGAGAGAAAGCCTCTTAATCAGAGATTTGGCAATACAGCAGTTTTTGCTCCGAAAAACCACTGATGAAATGGTCATCAGCACCTCAAAATTGGATCCCATCATATGTCATTTCTCCGTGAAGATCCTGAGAAAAGTATGATGTAAGACCCCAAACGAAAGCAGTCTTTCAGGAGACTCGTCTTCCCCGGTAGTAACAAATGGCGTCTCCAATAGAGAAGTTTGTGCACCTCTACAACTCAGACGATTGGGTTTCCTAGCAAGTCTGACATCATTCTTTTTCCGTCAAATGGCATCTCCATAGGAAAATTCAGCGAGAAGTTTAAGGAAAACCGCTACGAATAGCGTCCCTTGTTAATAAAGTTTATTGACAAAAGAAACTAAGACCAGTTCGTTGGTGGGAAACCATGATCGAGGGGAAGTTTAAATCAGAAACTAAGATCAGTTCCTTGGTAGGAAACCAGGATCGAGGGGAAGTTTAAATCAGAAACTGAGACCAGTTCCTTGACCAGTACCAGTGCCAAGTACACAACCCATTGAGTCTTCCAAGACTGTGAGGTAGATGATTAGTGGTCTTCCTTCCACTGGAGGTGATAGAATCGGCGGGTTCGACAGGTATTCCTTGATACTGTCAAAGGCGGTTTGGTAGTCTTCTGTCCAAATGCAGCCCTGGTTCTTTTTGAAGTAATTTGAAAATCGGCGCACATGTCGCGATCATGAGGAATATGAATCTGGAGATGTAGTTCAAATGTCCCAGGAACCCCCTGACTTATTTTTCAGTTTTCAGAGAAGGCATTTCTTGAATGTCCTTGACCTTGTCAGGATCAACCTCAATTTCATTCTGGCTGACGATGAACCCTAAAATTTCCCTTAACGGACACCGAAGGTGCACTTGTTGGAATTCAAGCGGAGTTTGTACTTTCTCAACCGCTCGAATAACTTTGACAGGTGGGTTACATGCTCCTCTTCTGTCTTAGATTTGGAAATCATGTCATTGACATATACCTCGATTTCTTTGTGTATCATGTCATGAACAGAGTAGTCATGGCCCGTTGATAGGTTGCCCCAACGTTCTTCAACCCGAACGACATTACCTTGTAACAAAAAGTACCCATGGGGTAATGAACAAAGTTTTCTCCATGTCTTTCGGTGCCATTTTCATCTGATTATAGCTCGAGAATCCAACCATGAAGGAAAAACTTTAAACTTTGCTGTACTGTCTACCAGCATGTCAATGTGTGGTAAAGGAAAGTCGTCCTTTGGACTAGCCTTGTTTAGATCTCTGTAGTCTACACACATTCTGACCTTTCCGTCCTTTTTCGGAACGGGTACGATGTTGGCTAACATGGATGTACCTTTATGCCTCATCAATCTCCTCAAGGAATTGTTGAGCATTCACCACAATCAAAATTAGGGTTTCAAGCCCTCTCTGAGTGCTTAGACAAAGGATCAATCAAAGAATGACATAATCTTCAACTTGTCTAACCTATGAAACATCCACAATGAATCAAGAGGACTCCCACTTCAAGGATTAAGCACAAGGTTGTTCCCTTCTAGGTGGATCAAGCTTCAAGATCGCCAGTGCCACCAAATTATGGTTTGGTCGACCAGGGCCTCCAGATGGAAATTGTCCTCTGGGCATGAGCCAATGATTCAAAGCATATCCTAATATAATCCATGGAACCTCAAGGGATTTGGTCATCAAGTCAATTTGGCCTCAAGGGATGCATACATAAAAAATCAGGAATTAGGGTTTCTTGACCTAATTCACCGCTAAGTTGACTTTTGGGACAAATCATGAACCAAGACCTCAAGACATGATTTGAGGGTCTCTAATATACCATATTGATCCATTTGGAACAATGGATTGATCCAAGAGGCTTGAGCAACAAGTTTCAATTTCATCTGAACCATAGTTAGGGTTTTGCGAGAAAAGTCAACTGTAGCTTTGAATTTTGACCAGGACATGCTCCCAAACCCTAGGACATGATTCAATATACCCTATAACACCCATGGAACATGTCCATCAAGTTTTATTTAGGTCAAGGACATGATTTCCCAAAGGATCGCACAGTTTGGAATTCATCTGATAAAAAGTCAACTGTGCACAAAAGTCAACTTTGACTTTTTGAGATTTTTCACAAAAATGGATTTTTAACCCTAAAATGATGTTAATGTATGATTTGAATCATCATTCATCAAGAAAAATCAAAGAAAGTGGGATAACTTGTAAAAGGGGTAACCATAAAAACTTAGAAAATTTTCTAAGTTATGAAATAAAGTGACAAAGGTACCAACTTTCGAGGATCATAACTCCTAAACCACAAAGCCATTTTTCCCCATCCAAGGCTTGATTTTTAGATCTCATTGCCCTCTACAAAAGATTCATACTGATCTATGTCCAAATTCCTCATGGATTTTGAGTTATGGAGTGATCAAAATCAAGAAAAGTCACTTTGTTCCAACACTTAGTGAAAATTTCACAAAGTCAGAATCTGCCTTACTTTTTTCCAAATGTAGGGGGATTTTTCACTTGGATCCAAAAGGTATCAAAACCAAATATGATCAGACAGTTGTTGTATCATATAAGTGCTTTCCAAAATGGCCAAGAACATCACCAAATTCAATTTGAGCTTTGAGATATGGTAGTAGCAAGATGCCTTGCTGAAATCTGCCAAGGCAAGGCAGATTTTTGCACTTTTGGTCGATTTGCCAAAATCAGCCAATTCCAAGCCTTGTCATCACTTTGGACACATTTGAGGATTGAATCTAAAGGGGACAATCACTGAGCCAAGCCTCCAAAGTCCTTGGAACAACAAATAGCATGCAAAACCTATAATTGGCTAAAATAGGGACAAGACTCCAATTTTGGATTGGAGCATTCAATAGAAGCACCAAGGTGGCATGGACTGAGCTATTAGCAACTGAATTCAGTCAAGACTTATCCAAGACCAAGGGGACCAGCAGCCTGTGCCCTAACCTCTAGTCAATGGCTAGAGGAGACTTGGATTTTCATTTGCCAACATTTGCCAACCCTACTCAGCAGTTGCCATTCACTACTCCTTACAAAACAAACTTGCTCTACTATAAATAGAGCTCAATTGTGATCAGTTTAAGTACACCAAAGGCCTACAACACTTGCCTTTCTTAAAATCCACTTCTCACTCTCAAAAATGCCTTTCTTAGCAAGTCACTATCGAGTTTTTCAGTAGAGAGCAATTCTACTCAAACCAATCACACACACACACCTCATATACACCATATTTGAGCTGATCAAACACTTAAACAACATCTGGAACACTGATTTCTCAGAATCACCAGTCAATTGCTCAAGTTTTTAACCAAGTTGCATTTGAGATGCCATGAAGTGATCCAACCAATTTCCATCAAGTTCAAGCATTCAAACACACTTCATATGGTGTAGGGAAGCTGTTCAGATCATCACAACTCATTTGTAACACCTCCAACTCAGAAATCACTTTGAACTTGCTGCCACGACCTAGAGGTAAGCCTAAACTTGGTCATCTCTCAATCTATGCATATTTCCTCGCACAATACTTTTGCCAAATGTTCATAATCATGCATGGAATATTTCCCCTCAATTAATTGCTTTGTTTGAATCGTGTATCAAAATTCTCAGCCTTCATGCAGAAATTAGGGTTCTTGAGGTTTTGTCTTGATTTTTTATTCCATGTTTAATATAAATGAAATTAAATACCATAGACATGATCGTGAGGTTGAGACGAGCAGATTGGTATGTGGATTGCATGATATAATCAAGTATTCAGTGAGATTGGAGAGAAAATGCAAATCTGGGCAAAATCCAGAACACGCGCGTGTTCTTGGCGCCCTTTTTGAAAATTCAAATATTTGAATTTTGTGATTTTATTTAATTGATTCAAAAATTAATTTCTCTCTGAGTTTTAATGATTTTGAGTTGATTCTTTTTTTAATAATTCACAAAAATGTTAAAATATTTTATTTTCCCAAAAAATTCCAAAAATATTATTTATTTCATATAATTGATATTTTTGCAAAAAATTAATGTTTTAATTGTTTTTGACATTTAAAATATTTTTTCCTTATTGATTTTGCAAATTTTGATGATTTCTAATCATTTTGTAGGGCAAAACTTGATTTATGAAGCACTAATCCAATATCACAATTTGTTTTCCACATGTTAAACAATTTTGATCATTTTAATTGAATATTTTATTCAATTAAAACACATTTTGAAAACAAATTAGGGTTTTTGATTAATTCAACCCTCATAAATCATTTTCAAAACCTTTTGGGCCTCTTGAGAGAGTGTAAGACCCAAACCCCCTTGCACAAACAATTTTTGGGCCTCACTTATTGTATAAGTCTCTCTGTACAAGTAAATGGCGTGAACATCGCCTTTTAAAAAAACTCAACTGGGCCTCTCCTCGAGCTATAAGACCAATTCAAAACTCTTTGGGCCTCTAATAGAGTGTAAGACCCAATCCCCTTTTAACCAAAACAACTTTGGGCCTCTGATATTGTATAAGCCCCTTTGCGTTAAAAGACAATCTCGGTGCGATCACCATTTCAAACGAAAAATCATCTGGGCCTACCCTCGTGTTATAAGCCCTACTCTTTCTTTGTTGAACAACTAACCAAACAGCATGGAAGCTCTACAACCGAGGAAGTGTTTATACGCTTTCATTTACCCACTTTCATATACATATAACTGTATTGTGGGGCTGTTTCGCTGTAAGTCTTCTTTCATAAACTCATATCAACTGTGTAATAATAGTATAGATATTTAGAGTTTCCCCGGTAACTACGTCTAGCATTAAGCCTGTTGGTCACTCTTAAATAGTCAAAACTAGATCCCCATAGGATTACCAGACACAATCTTCCCTCCTCTTGGGGTTAAACAATATGGAGATGTGAAAGGCAGATTCTTTTTGAACCCTTTCTCAGACTGTCACTCATAGAAGTTGTCAAAGAAACTCTACTCCCTAAAAATGATCTCTTCTCCGTGAATTGCATCCCTTGAGTTTCTTCCAAATTCTCGAACTTTCCTGGCTTGATCTATTCTTTGTAAATAGCCTGTCTTGAACTTCTCGGGGTTTGGGGACCCACTGGCTTCTTAAAAGCACCCTTAGGAATTGTCAAGAAACTCTACTCCCCAGAGATGATCTCTTCTCCGTGAATTGCTTCCCTTGAGTTTCTTCCAAATTCTCGAACTTTCCTGGCTTGATCTATTCTTTGTGAATATCCTGTCTTGAACTTCTCGGGGTTTGGGCACCCACAGGCTTCCTAAAAGCATCCCCGCCTCCTCTTGGGCGTTGTACAAGGACCCGTCGGCTTCTTAGAAGTATTCACAGCCTCCTCTTAGGCTTCGTATAAATGATTTCTTCCTCCGGAAATGATAGCCTCCTCTTGGGCTTAGTACAAATTGTCCCTCGGCTTCTTAAAAGTTTCCAGCCTCCTCTTGGGCTTTGTACAAATTTTCCCGACGACCTCCTAAAGGTATAGGAACAGAAATCAGACATCTTAATAGAACAGTCTTTCCAAGAGTCTACTACTGTTTCTCAAAGCATAGTACAAAAGATAAAACTCTAGACTTGGACAGTCTAATTTCCTTGAGTCTCAAAGACATTCTCAAGCACCCTTCAAGAATAGGAAGAAACCCCGTAGACTTGGACAGTCTCAATACCCTTTGGATTTCCCATTTCCTCAAAGAAAAGGAAATATCCCTGATCCCCGAATCAATATCCCTGAGTACAACATTACTCATATAAGAACTAATTTTCCCTTTGAACCCGTATACTGGTCACTCAACTGAAATAGTACTTTCTTTATCCTCCATCTCGGGCTTTGTACGAGATACAAAAAGGTTTTTATTGAATCAACACTTTAGCCTCAATCTCGGGCTTTGTACGAGATACAAAAAGGTTCTTATTGAATCAACCCTTTAGCCTCCATCTCGGGCTTCGTACGAGATTCTAAAAGACTCTCTTGTTGAGTTAAACACCTTCTAGCCTCCGTCTTGGGCTTTGTACAAGACACAAATCACTCCCTTGTTGAGTATAAAATAACCCTTTTAGCCTCTTTCTAGGGCTTTGTACGAGACACATAAAAACACCCTATTGTTGGGCCACTAGCCTCCTCTTAGACTTTGTATAAGAATACCACTGGTTGATCCAATCAACCTTTTAGCATCAAAGCTGTGCCTCATTCACAGTACAAAAACATCAACAACTCCTTTCCTTTCATCAAATCGCTGTAAGCGGCAAGCCTCTGGATCATCTACATCCATGCCACTGTCCCTCTTTTAGCATGAGAAATTCCTAAGGAAAGATGACATTGCTCTACACTGAGTTAAAGTCTACTCCTTCAGGTTGGAAATCCCCTATAAAGGTAATTATGGCATTGCCTGAGTCACACATCCTGGTTAAAGTAATTCTCCTTTATAAACAGTTGTGACAGACAAACCCCTCTTTAGAGATGACAAATTCTCTCTAAAGTCAAACCCTTTTAGCTTCACATCTTGGGCTTTGAACAAAATATAGATCACCTTTAAGCTTCACGTCTTGGGCTTTGAACAAGACACCAAAACACCATTTTCTCCCGTAGAATAGGAGGAACTACGATCGCTCTGATTTCCCTGTTTCGGAAAAACGGGAATACGTAGGCATAAGATTGAAAGAAAAATCTTAGCTAGCATACTATACAAAAACCCAAAATCCCGTATATCAGTCAAAAAATCCTAGGCCGTATTCCCCGCTAAAAGTTTAATTCCCTAAAAATAACCTAAGAGAGGCCCCCCACATTGATAGCATCTGTAACCTAACAGACCATTGTTTAAACTCAGTATGCAAGCAGGGTTAATTGGAGACATCTATTTCCCTTCCTTAGTCAGCTCACAATAGGATAAAAATGAATCGACCTGTAGTAACCCCCAAGGAGCGACAGTGCTTAAGAAACACGTCCAGTTTCGCCTGCTACAATTCTGACGTGGCGAGAAAACTCGCGTCAATCTGTTTCTGTACCTCCTCTTTGATTTTGATGGCCATGTCTGGATGAGTCCGTCTCAACCTCTGTTTTACGGGCGGACATTCTGACCTTAACGGTAGATGATGTTCCACGATGCTGGTATCCAACCCTAGCATATCCAGATATGACCAAGCGAATACATCGGGAAATTCTTTGAGAAGCTTTGTCAAACTTTCTTTGGAAGTTGGACTGAGCAGTGCCCCAATCCTGATTTCTTTTCTCTCTTTTCCCGAACCTAAGTTGACCATTTCCAACGGCTCTTTGTGAGGTTCAATGAACCTTTCCTCTTGTCTTAGTAGTCTGGAGATCTCCTCTGGAATTTCGTTGTCAACTTTTTCTTCAGCCTCAAATACCAGGAACTCAAAGTCGGGAGAAGGCATTGGATCGTATGTTTCAACGGGGTTTAAAACAAACAATCTGCATGACGTGATGATTTGTTTTTAGAAAAGATAGAAAGAATGCAAGTGTGTGCAGTGTATTTTTTGGTTACTGCTTGTTTTTGTTATTGAATTGTTTTTTAGGATTACCATTTTCTAAGAAAAGCAAAAAGAGAAAACAGCAATAAATGCGGAAATTACAGAACGACGTTATTTTATTAATGAACAAGTCGATTCTTGAAACTACAACCCTATAAAAAAAAACTCTGTCGCTTTGGGCGAAGCGAAGAGGGAAATTTACAGAAAGCGAGCCCTATCAAAACATCCGTTTCACCTGGGCAAGGTGAAAGGTTAAAGTAAAGATGGCAATTACTTTGACTTATGAACAATCTTGGGAACATCGACAATGACCCATTGGCGGCGAACTCCTCGGTGAATCACAAAGTCTGGTATCTTCCTTGATTTGTCTTCAGAAATAACGCTGATTTCTGGTGGATCAGGATCATTGGAATCTGTCTCCCAGGAAGAGTTGTCGTAGGAGGATTCCTTAGTTGTATTTTGCATAGTATTTGTACTCTCAGCTGTATCTCCCCATCCAGTTGGATGGATGTCTTCGAACCTGATAAGAGAGCTTTCAGAAGCGGTGTATTTGACCATGAAGTCGAATTTTCCACTCGGTTGTCCCAAGGTGTCCCACACTTCTTTGGAACTGAAGGAGTCATCTCTCTCGATGACGTTGACCTCGGAAAAAGCATAGTTGATGAACTCTAGTCCTGCAAACGTTGCGAATTCATCGTCGTGCTGGGTGCTTTCAGGATAACCTAGGTGTCGATCCCATGACATGGTGGGGACGCAGGTATTCTTTCCAAGGATGCCCAGCTGAGTTTCATTGTTCGGTTGACTCTCTTGCCCCAAGTTTCCTGGGTAAGGCTGCCACATTGGCAGGCCATCCATCGGGCCATAGTAGTCGTAGTCAAAGTTGTATTTCATCAGAGTGTCCTCCTCTAACGAATTTGGTGGAGCACGGCATCCTTCCGGATCACAATCTCCATATATCATTTCGACGTCTGACCTTGGTATAAATCTCGGACTCTGTGCTGGAAAGCAGAAGGGAGTTTGTGTTTCGCCCTTAGACATATAACCGCCCTCGTTAAGATAGGACTTCCATTCTTCCTCCGTATCGGATGAATCATCTTTATTGATGGCATGCACTTCTTGAGTCACTGGTTGAAGGAAGCCTCCGCTGTGGAAGAAGTTCTGAATGGGATGAAGACTTTCATCGTTAGCAGCTGTCTGGGTACAGGTTGCAGAAAAACCAAGACCCTTCTTTGTTTTATTGTCAGTAGGAATGACAAGTTGCCCCCATCCTGTTGTATTGGCACTCTCGACCGCTTTGATAACATCTTTGTATGAGGAAATCGAAGTTCCCCCTTCGGATTAATTATCCTTGTGTAGCTAAAGCGCTTGGAACTGAGTTCCAATTACCTCCTCCGGTTCTACATAAGTGGAAGTCGATAAATTGCTTACGAGCAAGGCCATTTCTCCACAGACTGGGACGAGTTGGTCGTTCTGGACAAACTTTAGCTTTTGGTGGAGGGTTGAAGTGACCGCCCCAGCCTGGTGTATCCAAGGTCTTCCTAATAAACAACTGTATGTTGTCCGGATGTCCATGACCTAGAAAGTGACTCGGAAAGTGTGAGGACCGATAGTTATGGGAAGGTCGACTTCGCCGATGACCGTTTTTCTGGATCCGTCAAATGCTTTGACGACGACCTCACTGGTTCTCATCGGAGGTCCTTTGAATGATAATTGCATCAAAGTGGAGTTCGGCATAACATTCAGGGCTGACCTTGTGTCTACCAGTGCGCTGGCTAAAGCATCGTCCTGGCAGTTGACGGTAATGTTGAGCGCCATGTTATGACGACGACCTTCTTCAGGTAATTCCTCATCACTAAATCCCAAGTTATTGCAGGAAGTGATGTTAGAGATAATGCTATCGAACTGTCTGATTGTTACATCTTGTTCCACAAAGGCTTACTCTAAGACTTTCTGTAGAGCCTCCCCTGTTGAAGATTCGACCGCTCCGTGTTACTCGGCTGATGTCTGCAATATTCACGACGGAGTGTAATGGAATTTCCTTTCCATTCTCAATTGTTGTTGCACCGTATTTGTAAGGGATAACCTTAGTTGATTCATACGGTAGTGGTCTCGGTAGATAGATGACTATGGGAACCTTCTGATTTTTCTGACCATCGTGTGTAATTTTGATCCATTCCTGGTTGGGAACTCTCGATTCGTTAAGTAGGGGGATGATGGCACAAATATCCCTAGTCCTCTGATGATCAGAGATTACGACAATGTCCTTGATTTGATCAGTGAAGTAGTTGACTGGTCCAGAACATGACCATGGTTGAATCTCTTTGTGGTACAACTGACTTTGAAGGGCTGCTCGCACGAGGTAGCATCCTTGATTATCCACTGAGCAAACTCCACATCGCTCATAGTTGTGTAGTGGCACCTGGCCACATCCACTTTGAATACAGTGTAACCTGACGAGGTCTGTTTCCATCGACCGAACATCCTGACTTTGATATCTAGTAGGATTTCCGTTAGTGATACTAATTTGCTGGGTGTCTTCGTCCATATAGATTGGAGGCCACCAGTGGTTCAACAAGTGCTGAAGTGTTTCCTGGACAAGGGCACAACCTTGATCGTTCTCGCAACCCGCTTTACAGCTCTGATAATCATGTAAAGTGAGAAAACCGAGTTGGACTTGCGTAGCGTGTAATTCCACCAGGATGATATTCATCAAGCAAATATCGAAGATTTGAATCATGTTGATTTGATAATGATTCCTATCATGGTAGTCTTGGATCCATCCAAGATCCATCTGACGCTGGAGGGCCTCTTGTATGAAAGAGCATCCCTATTTGTTTACCGAGTAAGTCAGACTGGAATTGTAATCATGACGCGGAAGATTATGATACTGGCTTTGCCTTGAGTGCATTGCCACCAGGTTGACATTCATCGCACAGATATCATGGTTTTTAATAATGTTGGAATTCGTATAAACCATGTTAACTCCATGAACTCGGTGCTCTTGGACCCATCCAAGATCCATTTGTTCCTATAGAGCTGATTGCACCACAGAACATCCTTGATTGCTTTTAGAGCAGATATCACACTGGTGATAATTATGAGGTGGCACATGGCCATATCCACTCTGTCTACAATGCATCTTGACCAAGTTGGCCCTCAGTAAGAGTACATCGCGAATTCGATAAGTTTTGTTATACTCTCCTTCTATCAAATTAACTGCAGCTTTCTCATGTTGAGGCAGTGGGTTTATGAGAACATTCAGATTCGTATCTTTGAAACATAAGACCCCGCTCCTAACAAGCTTTTGCACATCAGATTTGAAACTGAGACAGTTCTCTATGTTATGCCCTGGTCCTCCTTGATGGTAAGGGCAAGTCTGATCCACCTTAAACCAAAAAGGCAGATTTTCCAGTACTGTAAGAGGAGCCTTGGTCTGGACGTGCCCTTTGACCAGTAGTAACGGAAATAGTTCTGCATACGATACGAGTATAGGATCAAATCCTAGTGGCCGCGTTGTACGGTTGTTGTTGTATGGAGGACGAGCCTGCTGAAGAGGCTGTTGTGTTCTTTGTTGAAATTGTTGTTGATTAGGTTGGCTTTGAGCAGCCTGAGGTTGATACGTAGAAATAGGCGCAGGGTTAATAGCAGGAGTTACAGCTGCTACTGGTTGGTACCGTCGCCTTTGCTTTCCGAGAGGGATATTCCCAATATCTTGATCCTTTTTCTTAGGGAGAGCACTACCATATTTTTTAGTACCGCTTGTCGACCCAGTGTCTTTGACTAGATGTCCCTCTCGAACGGCTTCCCCGAGACGCACTCCCATACCGACCATTTCGGTGAAGTCGCTGGGCGCACTGGTGATGACCCGATTTCGTATCGTCTAATTCGATTCAATTCGTGCTTGTTTTATTGTATTTTTATCAAGTCATTGTCATTTTGTGTATTGTTTGCTTATGTTTTCGTTTCTTTTCCATTTACAGGACATATATCAGCTCTAGAGAAGAAAAGACCAAGATATGAGCTCAAAGAGAAGAAAAGTGGAGAAAATTGCATGGTTCTGCCTCTTCCAGAGAAAGGCGTTCGGCATTCTCCCCAGTTCAACTGAATGGCGCTCGCCATGTCAGAAAGGAGGTAGATTCAAACATTTAAAGAAACGGCGACCGCCGTTTGCCATAAGGCGACCTCCATTGTGCGCGGGAGCAGTTTCCTTTATGCAGTTCTGGCAGTTTGCAAAGGATAATTCAAAATTCGAACTTAACTGTCTTGGAGCCTATTTTGCCTATAAATAGAGTACCAGAGGTCTGCATTTGGCATCCAAGAACCTTGCGGAAGCGCTGCTGAAATTCCTAGCCACTTAGATCATTAGCCAAAGTATCAATCGATCATATCGAGAGATTGATACACCCATTGTAATTTTCATTTCTTTTGCTGCTGATGTACACTTGGATCGATTAGTTAATACAAAGTCTATTTCCCGTTTTAATTACTCGCACTTCAGGTTATTTACAATTCATTTACTTTACTGCATTTTGTTTTCTTTTGATTGATTAATTGCATAATTCTGATTTCGCATATAAACCTAATTCTGAACTTAATTAAGAACAAGCCATTATGTATGTTTTAAAATCCAGAAATGTTAATGTATTAGTGTTTAATTTAATTATGTCTAAGTAGCTTTATTTTGAGTCCGTAGATTGAGGACCGTCGTTTTGACGAGACTCTGTAGAATCCTTCGGTGTTTAGCTTTTGTTTTAAAATTCTGGTTTTGGTGTCTAAACTGAATTTAGACAACCTTGTCGTGAGAGCGAGAGACTGTTTAACAGTGTTTCGTCACGAGAGTGAGAAGCACAATAGAGCGAGAGTTTGAGGTAATCGCCGGATAGTAGACATTGGACATTGAGCCTAAATGCAGCGAGAGAGCTTTAGGGCCTCATTTAGTTTATGTTAGTTTTAAAACAGCATCTCTTAACTACCGAGCGAGCGAGAGCAAAATCTTGGGGTTATTAGGCGTGGCTTGGTTAAGACCGCGAGAGCGTGAGGTCGAGCCTTTAAACTGGTATATCCTTCAGACCAATCTCAAGACCTTTGTCAACACCTAGATCTTACGGAGTCCCAAAGAGCACGAAAATCATTCTCTGGTTCATCTTTATTGTTGTTTTTCAAATCCCGTTAATAACCAAATTTCTTTTACCGCCAAATCTAAGCCTTAGCTTTACACCGCAATAATCGATCACTCTAGGTTGATTATTGGTCCCTGTGGGTTCAACAACCTTTTTAAGACTACGCCATAAGCTGTATACTTGCAGCAGTAATCCGACCATTACACAAAGTCGCGACCAAATGGCAACCATTCGATCGTAGTAAAATGAGCTTAAGGTCTTTAAGAAGATCTTTGTCATCTCTTTTTCCTCAAGAGGTGGACAAATTTGAGCCGCAATTTCACGCCATCTCTGAGCGTATTCCTTAAAGGTTTCCTTGTCCTTTTGCGACATTGATCTGAGTTGATCTCTGTCTGGTGCCATGTCCAAATTGTATTTATATTATTGGACGAAAGCAGTGCCAAGATCTCTGAAAGTGCTAATCGTAGCACGGTTTAAACCCATGTACCATTTTAATGCGGCACCGGTTAAACTATCTTGGAAGTAATGAATCAGCAGATCCTGGTTCTCTGTCTGAGCTGACATTCGCCGAGCGTACATCACCAAATGGCTTTGAGGGAAAGAGTTACCTTTGTATTTTTCAAAATCGGGTACTTAGAACTTGTGCGGGACTTTCACATTGGGGACCAAGCAGAGGTCCGCGGTGTCCTTTCCAGACAAATCCTGATCGCGAAGGGCCTGCAGTTCCTTCTGCATTTCTAGGAAATGCTCATAGAATTCATCAATTCTATCGAACATACTTTCCTTTCTACAAGAAGGTATTTGTGGAATCTGTCCTTCCAGGACAGTGTGCACCACAGGGGGTGGTACCGTTACTACGGCAGTGAATCTTGGCGTTTCCCGCAGTTTGTAACCTTAAGGAGTCCTCAATATGCCTCTGGCGTCCTCGCTTTCCCGAAGTTTGTAACCTTCAGGCCCAGCGGCACCTGCTGAAGTTTCCAGATCTCCAGCGATCGGCGGAATATATCCTTCCGGGATATAGTTGGGTGGCATGCCCCAAGGACGATCTTTCGGCATTCTATACTTAGGATCAAACTTCTCCACTATCGGTGTTGAGGTGATCTCTGAGATCACAGTTCTTTGTAGCTGAGCTTCTGCCATGGCTTGCATGTCGTTACGAAGCTTTCTCATATCCTCTCTCAGAGCGTCGATCTCTTCTTTCAACTCTCTGTTCTCTTCCTCAAGATCATCCATCCTTTTCTGACGATTGGTCCGATTATGTTGCCCATTGTTCGAAGTGATAATGTTCAGAATTTTGGAAGTGTGATCTTCGTTTTCTGGGTTGAGAGTTTGGCAGGTGTTTCTTGAATAAAACCAGTTGGTTTTGTCCTCTAAGAATCGGTTTGATTTTGGGGATTTTTGTACAAACCTATTCGTTCTACAGGGATTCGGCTGGGCGAAGGTAACCGGAAATTGACGCAATTGTTCGGTTTAGTAGCCGTAATCAGAGGATCGTAGAAGAAAGGTTTGGGTTCGAATTTTTGGTAGATCGCAATTGATCGAGTGAAGGTAACCGAAGAATGGTGGATTCTTTCGGTTTAGTAGCGTGGGACGATAATTGGATCAACCATATTCGAATGACTTGATTCATCTTGAATCAAGGGAAGAGAAAGTTCTGCATCAACGATCAAAGACGTTCGAGGGTTTGGATGTTCATAATTTTCTCCTGTAACAAATAATTTGTAACAACTATATATATACATATCTCAATTCCATTAGTGGAGTTGGGGGCAGATGTACCCAAAGCGAGGATGATTGGGGAACTGCCTAATCAAATCGTATTTGTTCTCTCTCTCTTCTTAACTCCTTTACATTTCAGTTTGTTCGAATTTGTGAAGTTGCAAGTTATTGAAATTTCTGTCGTAGAGTAATTGTAAGCTGATAAACTGTTTTGTTAAAATGATACAATTCCTTGAATTGTATCTTGGAGAAGTTGTACATTACCCTCCATAGAAATTCTGCACTTGGTGTGTTTACACACACTAGGTGTTTGATAATTTGTTTAAGAGCAAATTTCGAACACGTTGCCTTAAATTGCTTATCACTTTACCTCATTGGATTGGAATAAACGTCAAGCAAGTAAAATTCCGTTGACTGCATTTTAAGTGTAGTAATCAAACTGAGTTTTTCTCTTCCATACTCATTCCCGATATATTCTTGCATATCCGATCCTTTTAGTAGAAGGTTCGTTGTAGACGATCTATCCAGTGGTTACTTCCGTTAAACATTTTTTAAAAGAAATTTTTGTAATCCATTTGCGTGTAAAACTCAAGGGATCTATTCAACCCCCCCTTCTAGATCCATAGCCATAGTCTAACAAGTGGTATCACGAGCTCCGGTTAATTATGGTGCTTCGGAAAAACTTCTTGGATCATGGCGAACGAACCTAAAGGGGCTTATAATAGAGCTCCAGTTTTTACAGGCTAAAATTACAGCTACTGGAAGGATTGTATGCGCGTCCATATTAATTCCATAGATCGGAGGGTTTGGAACGTTATCTTAAACGGTCCCATGCAAATTACTATGACTAACGCGGAAGGCATTGTCGTTCCTAAACCCGAAGACCAATGGACTGAGGAGGACGAGAAAAAGTACAGCTATGATTGGAAGGCTCGTAATATGATCATCTCCTCCTTGGGAGTTGACGAGTATTATCGAGTCTCCCATTGTGAAATGGCCAAAGCCATGTGGGATGCTTTACAAGTAGCCCACGAAGGCACTAATGATGTCAAGATGGCTCGTATTAATACACTAATGCAAGAGTTTGATTTGTTTTACATGAAGCAAGGGGATATGCAAAAATGATTTACTCATATTATCAACAAATTGCATGTTCTTGGTAAACCAATTCCAAATGAGGTTTCTACTAACAAAATTCTGAGGTGTCTTAATAGGGAATGGCAACCGAAGGTCACTGCTATCAAGGAGGCCAACGATCTTGCTACATTAGACCTCACAACACTTTTTGGTAAACTCGATGAGCATGAGCAAGTGCTCATTGGCTTGGAAAAGCATGAAAAGAGCATAAAGAAGGAGAAGACAAAAGATACGGAAAATAAGTCGATTGCTCTTAAGGCTTCTTGTTCTAAGTCCACACACCAAGAGCTTAGTGATAGTGAAACCAACAACAACGAAGATGATGAATCCGGTGAAGACATGGGTCTATTTTTGAAGAGATACAATAGGTATGTACGGAAAAACGAGATCCAACACTCGGATAAGAATCTAGTTAAGTTTAGGAAGCAATCTAGAAACGAAGGAAACATGAGTAGCAAAGCCAAAGGATCTTGCTTCAATTGTGGGAAATCCGGACACTACAAGTTGGACTGTCCATTGCTTAAGGAGGAAAAAGACAAAGACAAGGGTCATCAAAATAAGAAGTCAAATAAGTCAAGACGAGCTTACATCGCTTGGGAAAGCGATAGTGAGTCCGAAAAAGGGGACAACTCAAGTGACAAAAGCGAATCTATAAACCTATGTCTTATGGCTCAACGAAGCAAGAAAAAGGAGGTAAAACACTCTAAATATGAAAATTCTCATAATATGTCTCATGCTGAATTAGTAAGAGCTTTTGATACATTGCGCCATGAGGCTAAGGAAGCTTTTCAATGCTTAGCCTCAAACAAAAAGATTTTTAGATACTTGGAGAAAAAGGTTACCGATTCCGAAAGGAAATTGGAGGATCTTAAAAACTCCATGGTGGATGTATCAAAAACTAAGATTGATGAGAATAAGTCTCCATGGTTCAAATTTTGGGGCTGTGATACTTGTCATATTTGGCAAGAAGAGGTGAGAACCCTCAAAGCCAACTTAGACAAGGCTCTTAAGCCTAAAATTATGTTTGCTATTGATCGATCACATTATCGAGAAAGTATGAATAATCGGTATCAAAAGTATACGTATGTGATTCGAGATAGTGATAGCAAAGGTAAGTTCCAAATGAACCGTGATTGCTTATATTGTTGCACGCCTGGTCATACTATTGCTAAATGTCGTTTTAGAAGATTTCTTGTTCCAAAAGGCATTTATCAATGGTTACCTAAGGGCTGTCTTGGTTTCACTCAACTTGAAGGACCCAATGAGGATTGGGTACCTACTCTCCCTTGATTGTTTTTGTAGGTACAAAGTCTTGAGAGCACCGAAAGAAGATGGGTTCTGGATAGTGGCTGCTCGAGACATATGACCGGCCACATATCTCTTTTCATCGAATTTGTGGCGAAGAAAAAGGGGTTTGTCACCTACGGAGACAACAATAAGGGACAGATTCTCGCCAAAGGTAGTGTAGGTAACCCCTCATCTACTACTATCTCTGATGTGCTGCTTGTGGAAGGCCTTAGCCACAACCTTTTAAGCATTAGTCAACTATGTGACAAGAATTATAAAGTATCTTTTTCAAAGGATTGTTGCATAGTTGAAGATAGCGACAAAAATAATGTGTTTAAGGGCTTGAGGGTGAACAACGTCTATATTCTAGACTTAAATGAGGTATCGTTGAATGGAGACAAGTGTCTAGTCGCTATGAATGAAGATTCATGGTTGTGGCATAGACGGTTGGCTCACATCAACTTTGAGTTGCTTAACAAAATTGTCTCTAAAGACCTAGTCATCGGTTTTCCCAAAATTAAATTCACAATGGATCACCTTTGTGATGCGTGTCAAATGGGGGAGCAAAGAAGGATCTCATTTAAATCTAAAAACACCGTTTCAACTATGAGACCCCTTGAGCTCCTCCATATGGACCTCTTTGGACCATCTAGGGTTAAAAGTCTAGGTGGTAACTATTATGGGTTTGTTATAGTCAATGATTTTTCTAGGTTTTGCTGGACAATTTTCTTAGCAAATAAGAGTGATACCTTCTCGGCCTTTGAACGATTTGCTAAGTTATTTCAGAACAAGTTAAACACAAACATTGGGTCAATTAGAAGTGACAATGGGGGTGAGTTTGAAAATCATTTGTTTGAAGCATTTTGTGATTACAACGGAATTGATCATAATTTTTCCACACCACGCACCCCTCAACAAAATGGGGTAGTGGAACGTTAAAATAAAGTTTTGGAAGAACTTGGAAGGACTATGATCAATGATAGTGGGTTACCAAAATACTTTTGGGCCGACGCCATAAGTACGACTTGTTATGTTTTGAATAGGATGCTCATCCGGCCTATTCTAAACAAGACACCGTATGAGCTTTTAAAAGGGCGTAAGCCAAATATCTCTCACCTTCATGTATTTGGCTGCAAATGTTTTGTGTTAAACAATGGGAAAAAGATTCTTGGTAAGTTTGATGCCAAGGCCGACGAGGGTATTTTTCTAGGATACTCTCAGTCAAGTAAAGCGTATAGAATTTATAATAAAAGGTTACGTGTAGTTGAAGAGTCATTTCATGTTACCTTTGACGAGTCTTATCCGAGAAATGTCAGAGAAGGTAGTTCTTTTCATGGTGCAGGTGTACCTACTGAAGACATACTCAAGGACACTGATAAGGGAACTGATCAACCTGAAGCAGTGCGTATTGTGGAGGAAAAGGATCACCAACCAGTGAAAAGTGAGGATGATCATCATGCTGATAAAGATGAACTTCCTCCAGCTTGGAAGTCTTCAAAAGACCATCCAATTGACAACATTCTCGGTGATATCTCTAAGGGAGTAACCACTCGCTCTAAACTTAATAATTTTTGCTATTACTCTGCTGTTGTCTCCCAAGTTGAACCTAAAAACGCTAAGGAGGCGTTACTCGATGAGCATTGGTTTTTGTCAATGCAAGATGAACTAAACCAATTCAGGAGAAATGAGGTTTGGGACCTTGTCCCCCCTCCGCGAGATCATCGAGTAATCGGCACCTGATGGGTGTTTAGGAATAAACTTGATGAAAATGGAGTAATAACACGTAACAAAGCGCGGCTTGTAGCGCAAGGCTATAACCAAGAGGAAGGAATCGACTATGAGGAAACTTATGCGCCGGTTGCCCGACTCGAGGCTATACGCCTTTTACTTGCTTATGCTTGCACTAAAAATTTCAAATTATTCCAAATGGATGTTAAAAGTGCATCCCTTAATGGATACATAAATGAAGAGGTTTATGTTGCCCAACCTCCGGGTTTTGAATCTCATGAATATCCTGATCATGTGTACAAACTAAAATGTGCTTTGTACGGACTTAAGCAAGCCCCTAGGGCTTAGTATGAACATCTAAGCAAATTTCTACTTGATCAAGGGTATTCAAGAGGAAAGGTTGACACAACCCTCTTTATTAAACGTCAAGGAAAACACTTAATTTTGGTACAAATTTATGTTGACGATATTATATTTGGGTCTACTAACATGACCTTGGTCAAAGAGTTTTCTAGTTTGATGCAGGGGGAGTTTGAAATGAGTATGATAGGGGAGCTCAACTATTTCCTCGGATTGCAAATCAAACAACTTGAAGAGGGCACATTCGTGAGTTAAACGAAATATTGTCTTGAGTTACTAAAACGTTTTGATATGCTAAACTGCAAAGCAATAGACACTCCTATGCCTACAAGTGCTAATCTTGATCGTGACGAAAAAGGTAAGGATGTTGAGGTAAAGAAGTATCGAGGTATGATAGGATCTCTTATTTATCTTACGACATCACGTCCCGATATAATGTTTAGTGTATGCATGTGTGCGAGGTATCAGGCACATCCCAAGGAATCTCACTTAAAGGCTGTTAAATGCATACTTTGATACCTGTCTGGTACTCCAAAGTATGGGCTGTGGTATTCGAAAGGTAGTGCTTGTTCCTTAGTTGGCTACTCCGATTCTGACTTTGCCGGGTGCAAGGTTGATAGGAAAAGTACTAGTGGTACATGTCACCTTTTTACAAATTCCTTGGTAAGTTGGCATAGCAAGAAACAGGTTTTCGTTGCTTCGTCAACAGCCGAGGCGGAATACGTTGTCGCCGGTAGTTGTTGTGCTCAAGTCTTATAGCTTAAACAACAATTGCTTGATTTTAATTTAAAACATGAGCGTATTCCAATTTTGTGCGATAACACTAGTGCGATTAACCTAACTAAGAACCCCGTATTGCATTCACGCACCAAGCATATCAAAATACGCCATCATTTTCTTAGGGATCATGTAGAGAAAGGTGATGTGATTTTTGAGCACGTTGACATTAAAAATCAACTTGCTGATATTTTTACGAAACCATTAGCTACAGAGCCTTTCTTTCACATCCGTAGGGAACTTGGCATTCTCGATATCTCGGATCGTGCTTAATAACCTCTTAAGGTAGTGATCTTCACATATATACATGCTTGTTTATTCTTTTAACTAACAATGCAAAGAGATATTTAGCCATATGTGAGGGTTCTTATCGTCATGATGATCAAGGTAATATCGTTCCGATTTATAGATGTTTATCATGTTTGTGCCATATTAATTACTCTAATCTTGATGTTTATTGCATTTTGAGCACTTATCGTTCACGTGGATGTTTTGGTCAATATATGTGCTTGTTTATTTATCTTTTGGAACTTAAATTGCAAAAATTTCATTTCTGGCTCATGTTTGTATGTGCATGCATCGACGCATGACTTATGCGCTGACCTAGGATAAACTTTCGGGAAACCGCATAACCAAATGTTCAATTTTTAGGAAAATTTATGATTCATACGCCGACGCACACATCCATAGGTCGATGCATAAACCAAACGATTAGACTTCCTTCTTTACTGGGACGCGTGCGCCGACCTAGTGTTGCTTATTTTCACTACATATTTTCAATGCACATTGATGTATGTTTATTGCATGTCATCTCATTAGATTTTGTGGTCAATCTCTCCTTATCTTCCTCCATTAAACCTCATCAATAACCATTATTCTCCACTAAATCATCATCAAAAACCCTAAAAATCAAAAACCCACCAAGAGAAAATTCTCTATATTTCTACTACAAGGGTTTCTAAGGGCTGCACATATCTCCTCTTCACTTTCTGCGAAAATCAAGTGTCATAATCTCCTTTCAACTCTTCTTCAACCATGGCTTAAAGAAGAAATCCAAGTAGAAGGGGAACAAGAGGTTCATCTTCACAACCAGCACCAACCAGAGCATCATCTTCACAACGGGTAACCTTTAAGTCTTTAATTTCCGAAAGACTAGCTATCCCTTTTAAGCAACTATTCTGTAACCGTGCGGTTATAAGACAACATGGCTTTTATCCTCTGATGGGTCCATATTTTCACATTCCTGAGATTTCTAAACTTGTAAATTTTCAAAATCTTGGTGAATTTCTAGAATGTGATGATAAGTATAGTGAAGATTTGACTCGGTTGTTCTACTGTGGGATCAAGGGTAAACTTCATAGGGCTGAATTTAAATTTTCTATGAATAATGCACAATTTGAAGTGACCAATGATGTATGGTCTACACTGTTTGTCTTGGACACTGATGACACTCTCCCAAAGGTCACAGATAAAGTTTTTGTTGAGAACTATGAGTTCAAAATTGCTCTGAATTTGATGTTACGGGAACCATATCCAGATGATATTGTAGCAAGTGGAGTATTTCCGAAAAATGTCACTAACGGCCACTTGAAATTTAAAGACCGAATTCTTCAATGGATTGTTGCTCGCATCTTGAGGCCTAAGAAAGGAGGGTATTCAAGAGTTGAGCAAGCCGAGGTTCATCTCATCTATATTCTAAAGAATCGGATCAAGATTAACTGGCCTTATTATTTTGCTTATAGGATGTTCGTTACTAGCAGCTCCAGCAAATTTTCGGCACTTGGTTATGCATTTGTTGTTGCAAACATTTTGAATCACTTTGACATTCCTGTTCCAAACATTTGTCATATTCATATTACAGCTGAACAACAATTTCTTGCCAAAACCCTTACCATGATGGGTTACTTTTGGAATTCACGAGAGAACAAGTTTACTTATCGACCTCGTTCCACCCATCCTGAACCTGATGCACCTGTTCACCTTAAAGAAGATGATGATGAGGATGCTCCAGAAAATGCTAATCAAGATGTTGATGATGAAGATATGATTATGCAGAAAGAGAACAATGAGGCTTGGATGGGCAATCAACCTGAAGAACCTTCTGAAAATCAGGGCTGGGGGCAGTGGCAACAAAATTGCTGAACTATTTTTGGAAATGCCTATGTTCCTCCAACCTATGGTGATGACTCTGAATGGCAGCAACCTGACAATTCTGCTCCTCAAACTCCACCGTCTCAGTATAATCTGCAGGCTTCTGAAGAAATTCTTGCTAGGTTGAATGAATTGACTCTTCAACATCAAGAATTTCAAGCTTTGCAAGATACGCGCTACACTGCTCAGGAAGAACGGTTCACCAATCTGTCTGATCAAGTCTCCTTTCACATTACCAACTTCAACAATTTTGCCAACGTCGCTATGAATCGTTTCAATCAGATGGACGCCAACTTGACTCAACAAAACCTAAACCTGGCAAATAGTCTTGGCAATCTATACAGCACGTTGATTGATCTCAACCTACAACTAGAGGATCTCCCACCACCAAGCTAACACTATAGGGGAAGAGGTCATCCGTTTAGGGGGAGAAGCCCATAGAGTTTAGGGCATCATATTTCATTTGTGCTTGCATTTATGTTTTGTGGTTTGGTTTTTTTTCTGTTGCTTAACTTTGACTTTTGCTTCCGTTTGTTTGAACTCTTCCGGATTGAATGTATTGCTTTTAAGTTTTTTTTGGTTCCTTAGTTATCCATTCCTAATTTTTACATTAGCTGTATCATATGTGGATGCGTGTTAATGTTTGTATGTTGCAAATATATGAATGTATTGTAGTGTTTTATTTTGAACCTTCTTTTCTTCTTTTTGATGTTGTCAAAGGTGGAGAAGAATAGCAACAAGCAGAAATTTTATTTACCAAGTGTCAAAGACAGGGGGAGCTTTGCTCACGTTGCTCACTCTCAAATTACAAATCTCATGAAAGCTAAGAAAGTGTTGCCATCATCAAAAAGGGAGAGTATGTGAGGGATATTCTTCTATCTACCTTGTTTTAATGTTGTCAACAAACATGTAAGAAATTAGATTGTAATTTGAGCTGTATCACTTCACGTGTCGGGCATATTACGTCTAACCATTATCGTTCATGTGTCTAGATGTATAGGACCTTGTCTCTCCCATAAATAAATGTCCATTATTATTTTAGTGGTGTCTAGTATGTGTTTCTGATCTTGGTCTGGTGAAAATGCTCAGAAAATTGAATTTCCAAAAAAAAATGCAGTTCTTGCGCCGACCCTTCCAGTTCATGCGCTAACCTCAAAATTCATGCGCTGACCTAGCAAATCCTGCGGGAAAGCGCACAACTTAATTAACACAAAAACTTGCTTCTATGCGTCGACGCATGAAGTCAGTAGGTCGACGCATGACTTCAAAATTCTGTGTTTTTCACTCAATTCTTTTCTGTTATTTCTGTTATTATTTTTGTGGGTCATTTTATTTTCCTATAAATAGTTTTGGTCATCCTTTTATTCCAAAAAAAAAACAAGAACGTGAAAGATATATGTCATTTCTCTCTTCATCTTCATCTTCTTCATTGAGTAAACAAAAAATCACACATAATCATCTTTGTTTGTGTCGCCCATTGTTCGAAGTGATAACGTTCAGAATTTAGGAAGTGTGATATTCGTTTTCTGGGTTGAGAGCTTGGCAGGTGTTTCTTGAATAAAACCAGTTGGTTTTGTCCTCAGGGAATCAGATTGATTTTGGGGGTTTTTGTACCAACCTATTCGTTCTACAGGGATTCGGTTGGGCGAAGGTAACCGGAAATTGGCGCAATTGTTCGGTTTAGTAGCTGTAGTTAGAGGATCGTAGAAGAAAGATTTGGGTTCGAATTTTTGGCAGATCGCAATTGATCGAGTGAAGGTAACCGAAGAACGGTGGATTCTTTCGGTTTAGTAGCGTGGGACAATAATTGGATCAACCGTATTCGAAGGACTTGATTCATCTTGAATCAAGGGAAGAGAAAATTCTGCATCAACGATCGAAGACGTTCGAGGGTTTGGATGTTTATAATTTTCTCTTGCTTCCGTTAAACATTTTTTAAAAACAATTTTTGTAATCCATTTGCGTTTAAAACTCAAGGGATTTGTTCTGGACTAGACCAATGGCTAGAATTGGGCCAATCCGCTTCCACTCCAGTGCGGCCCAAATTGCCTAAGTCCAATCCACAGAGGGGAAAAAGTTACCTTTTTGCCCCTCCAACCAGGCATGGAATGCAACATTCCTCCCCGAAATCACTGCCCATCACGCATAACTTCCTCGCTCCCCGAACAGTCAAGGGCAGGTGCCCGAAACCATGCTCGTGCCCGACACAACGGCTAGTTTCGGCCACCCTGCCCGACGTAATGGCTAGTTCAGGAAGTTGCCTATTCTTTCGGGAAACGGTTATTTCGCCCCGAAAATAGGACCGTTGGCCACGCGCTGGGGGCTCTATATAAACCCTCTCGCTTGAGAGGGTCAGATATCCAATATTCACCCTAAGAATTCATACTTTGTACTTGTTCATTTTCTCTGACCCTTTCTTACTTGAGCGTCGGAGTACCTTGCAGGTACACCCCCTCCTCTCTGTACGACCAGCATCCGTGACGCACTTGGCGGTCTGATTCTACAGGATCTGATCCAGCACTCACGATCAGTGGCGCCGTCTGTGGGAAACTTTATTCTCCCCATCTTTCTTTCCTCAGTAATCGAAGATCAAGACAATTCTCAAACCTCATCACGATCATGGCCTCCCAAGATCGCTCCAAGGATGCTCTCCAAACCACCATCCTCCTCGTCAACAAGTCTGACGTTGACGGCCAGTCATCTCTCCTCCGAGATGCCCGTTTCCTCAGGGATGGAGCCACTGCTTCTCCTTCCCCTACCTCTGCTGATCGTAACAACGATCAACCATCACTTGACATCCAGCCCGTTCCTGTTCTGCCCAATGTCGACCCGGCCGTAGCAGCCCTCCTGAAGGCGATCAACAAAACTAACTCCCTGATCCTGCAGCAAAACGAAAGGATCGGGGAACTGGAAGAGTCTCGCCGTCCAAGATCCTCTCCTACACGGAGGAACCAATGATGATCAAGAAGTCCGCAGCCCCGGAGAGAATTCGACCGAAGGCTGCGCCAGGAGCCTGACCCTCGCGTAGCCCAAAAGCGCGACCAGATCTCCCCACGTGGCCAGCACGCTCATGACCATAAGAGGACTCAGAGGAACGAGTTGTCTCCCCCGATCAAGTCCAAAGGACGGGCCCGCTCACCTTCCTCGCGAAGGAACCATTCACCTTCTCCTCGAAGGAACCATTCACCTTCTCTTCAAAGGAACCGTTCACCTTCCCCGCGAAGGAACCGCCGACGCGAGCATCCCGTCCAGTCCCCATCATACACCAGTTCTAGTGACGACGACGAGCCTCGCGGCCCGGTATCCCAGGAGATCTTGGCTACCCGTCTCTCAAAAGGCTTGGAGAAACCCCCGTCACTTGTCACATACGACGGGACCACCGACCCCGACGAGCACATCGAGAACATCAATGTGTTATTAGACTACCGTGGCGTACGGGACACCATCAAATGCAGACTGTTCCCAAATACGCTTCGGAAGGGAGCAATGACATGGTATAAACAACTGCCCGAGGAGTCCATTACCTCGTGGAAATAGCTGGGCAGGATGTTCTTGCGGCACTTTACAACATCTTGCCGCCACCCCAAAACTGAGGCCTCTCTGGGTGCCATAATCCAGGGTAAAGACGAACCTCTCCGCGCATATATCGAGAGGTTCAACAAAGAAGCAGTGCAGGTCCCGGCGACGGACGAAATGAAGAAGTTTTTGCTCGAACAGGGGCTCCGCCCAGACTCCGATTTTTCTAATGCCATTGGCCTCGCGCCATCGAGTAACTTAGATGCCCTCCTCCTCAAAGCCCAATCACACATTCAGTATGAAGAGAAGGTTGAGGCCAGCCACGTCCGAGCATCGCGCCATCAGGAGAATGCTCGAGCATCCAAAGGAGAAGAAGCTTCGACATCTCGTCGAGGTGATCGGAGGCGCGAGAACCGTCCTCGTGATTCCCGTGACAGCAAAGGCCCCTCCGGGCAGTTCCATGACTACACTCCCCTGACAGTTTCCATGGAAAAGATCTTGTCCGAATGTGCCAATTCGGAGTTCAAACAGGCTGGGGTCCGCTTCCCCAAACAACTTCCGAACAGACCAAACATGGACAAATCAAAATACTGCCATTTCCACAAAAGTCACGGCCATACCACGGAGGACTGCATCCATCTGAAGGATGCCATTGAAATACTGATCAGGGACAGCCACCTAAAACAGTTCGTGAAGAAGAAGGACACTCCTCGGCAGGACGCCCAAGAGTCCAAGAAGGTCGAGGAGGAGGTACCCTCCTCGGAAGACGCCAACATACAGGTCGCTATGTCCATATCGCGACCCGAGGACTTCAACGTCCCTGACGGGCTCAGCGCCCCTGCATATTTCGCGGCCCACAGCCCGTGGGAGACATTTCCCTCCGCCATGGTCATCTCTGGCGGGGGTTTCAACAAAGTCACCGTGGGCTCCGTGAAACGGAAGTTCGAACACCTGATCAACATAAGCTCCAGCAAAGTGACCACGCTTGATCGGGAACAGAAGGGCTCCGTCCCAATCTCATTCTACAGGGAGGAACTCCTCGGCGACTTCCCGAACTCAAGTATACCATTGCTCGTCAGAGCCCGAATGGCGAACTTCGACGTTCACAGGATACTCGTCGACCAGGGCAGCTCGGTCGATATCATGTACTCCCAGCTATTTTCAACACTCCAGCTGGACGAATCGCACCTTACCCCCTACGTAGGGTCCGATTTATAAGGATTCAACGGATCTGTAACCAAGCCATGGGGATACGTCGAGCTAATTATGACCTTCGGTTCGGCTGAAACAGCCAGATCCATCAAGGTGCAATTTCTGGTAATCGACTGCCCGTCGCTCTACCGTCTGCGGATGATAAGCAGAACTCAATCTCAACTTGGAACCTAACGCCTTTTGCAAACTTTCCCAAAATCTGGAAGTAATCCTCGGATCTCGATCTGAAACAATACTCAACGGAACACCATGTAGCTTGACAATCACACTGATATAAATCTCAGCCAACCTCTCCAAAGAAAAACTGATGTCAATCGGAATGAAATGCGCCGATTTAGTCAGCCTATCCACAACTACCCAAATGGAATTATGTCCCCTCTGTGTATTCGGCAACCCTGTCACAAAATCCATAGAAATGATGTCCCATTTCCACTCTGGAATATCCAACGGTTGCAACAATCCACTAGGTTTCTGATGTTCTACCTTCCAATTTTGACACGTCAAACACGCATAAACAAACTGAGCCACATCCCTCTTCAATCCAGACCACCAAAAGATCTTCTTCAAATCCTGATACATCTTATTAGCTCCCGGATGTATACTCAAATTACTCCGGTGTCCTTCCTCCGAAATCATAGTTTTCAAGTCCGAATCATCAGGAATAAAAATTCTTCCGCAAAATCTCAAAACACCCTTATCATCCACTTTAAAGTCACCATCCACACTTTGACCTCCAACTGTCATTAAATCAACAAATTTCACATCCAACTTCTGTTTCTCGCTAACGGTCAACAGAAAAACATTAGTGACCTTTAACATTCCAAGCCTCACGCTATCAGATGTCAATTCACACACCAAACTTAAATCTCTAAATGCTTCCTAAAGTTCCCACTCTTTAATCATCAAAACAGACATATGCAAAGACTTTTGGCTCAACGCATAGGCTACCACGTTAGCTTTACCAGGATGGTAATTCAAGCTAAAGTCGTAGTCCTTCAAAAATTCCAACCATCTCCGTTGCCTCATATTCAACTCTTTCTAATCAAACAAGTATTTCAAACTTTTATGATCACTAAAGACTTCAAATCTTGCACCATTGAGATAATGCCTCCAAATTTTCAACACAAACACCACGGCCGCTAATTCCAAATCATGAGTAGGGTAATTCTTCTCATGAATCCTCAATTGCCTTGAAGCATAAGCCACAACCTTACCTTCTTGCATCAACACTCCACCTAAACCAATCAAAGACGTATCACAATACACCACAAACGGTTCAGTAGGATTCGGTAAGATCAAAATCGGAGCTGTAGTCAATCTTCTCTTCAGCTCACTAAAACTTTCCTCACGTTGAATATCCCAAATGAACGCTTTACCTTTACAAGTCAACTGGGTCAAAGGATGTGCTAACTTAGAAAAGTCTTCAATGAATCTCCGATAATATCCAGCTAAACCCAAAAAGCTTCTAATTTCAGTAACAAATCTAGGAGCCTCCCATTGTAGAAATGCATCTACTTTAGATGGATCCACAGCAATACTATTACCTGAAATCACATGCCCCAGAAAACTCACTTCTGACAACCAGAACTCACACTTGGACAACTTCGCAAAAAGTTTCCTTTCCTTCAAAATTTGCAACACAACACACAAATGCTCCGCATGTTCCTCCCGAGACATAGAATAAATCAAGATGTCATCAATAAACACAACCACAAAACGATCCAAATGCTCATGGAAAATATGATTCATATACTCCATAAACACACCCGACGCATTAGAAACCCCGAACGACATCACAGAATATTCATAATGACCGTATCGTGTCCTAAAAGCCGTCTTCTGAATATCTTCCTCTTTCACTCTTATCTGATGATACCCTGACCTCAAATCAATCTTACTAAACACACAAACACCTACCAACTGGTCCATCAAATCATCAATTCTCGGAAGAGAATACTTACTCTTAATTGTCACCTTATTCAGCTGGCGATAATCAATACACAATCGCATACTTCCATCTTTCTTTTTCACCACTAAAACTGGAGCACCCCAAGGCGACACACTTGGCCTCACAAACCTCTTTTCTAACAATTTCTTTAACTGCTTCTTTAACTCAACCAACTCAGATGCCGACATACGATAAGGTGCCATAGACACAGGTCTAGTACCAGGAACTAGATCTATAGCAAACTCCACCTCTCTCTCTGGCGGCACATCCAAAATATCCTCTGGAAACACCTCTGGAAATTCACACACAACTGGAAACACATCAAGTACAACTTGACTATCCACTGACAACGATGCAAACAACCCAAACAACTGAGCTTCATCCGCCAAAAGTTTCTTCAACTCTTTGGTAGATAAGAAACTCGATTCCTCGTCTTCCTCAAGAGAAGGAAATCTTACCAACTTACGATAACAATCAATATGCACCAGATTGAACTGCAACCAATTCATTCCCAGAACCACATCTAAACCCTCCAACAGAAAACACACCAAATCCATCTCAAAATATTTACCATAAATGGTCAAAGGACAACTTAAACAAACCAAAGAAGTAGTTACTGACCCCATTGTTGGAGTATCAATAACCATCTCTCCATCCATCGAAGACAACAAAAGATTCAAACGCTTCGCGCACTCAGATGAAATAAACGAATGAGTCGCTCCAGTATCAATAATATCAACTAAAGGCGCACTATTAATAAAACAAGTACCCCTGATCAGACGGTCTGCACTTGTAGTCTGAGTCCCTGCTAATACAAAAACTTTCCCACCAGCTGGAGCTTGCTTTGGTTTCGGACACTTCGTACTAACATGACCAGATTCACCACAGTGGAAACACTTCACCACATTCCTTTTACAATCAGCTGCAATATGTCCTAAACCTCCACAATTGGAACACTTTCTCATATCTTTCCTGCATTCAAACTGACGATGTCCTAAGTCACCACACCTAAAACATCTCGGAGGATTAGACATTCCTCTCCCACTTGGCCTTTTCTCAAAATTACCCCTTTGCTTACCCTTATCAGCTGGTGTCACATAAGGACCACTACGAAACAGTTGCTTCCCTTTCCTTTCGTTCATACTCTTATAGTGAGTAGAACGAGCTTTGCTATCCTCTTCATAAATCCTACAACAATCCACCAAGTCCTAAAACCTCTGATCCTTTGATAACCGATTGCCTGCTTTATCTCAAGACGCAATCCGTTCTTAAACTTCACACACTTGGAAAACTCTGCAGTTGCTTCAACATAATGCGTATAAAACTGAACAAGTTCCACAAACTTAGAAGTGTAATCAACAACAAACATATTACCTTGTTTCAACTCCAAGTACTCTATTTCTTTCTTTCCTCTAACATCTTTAGGAAAATACTTCCTCAAAAATTCCCTGCTAAACAAAGCCCAAGTGACCTCTTCACCTGTAACTTCCCAAACATGACGTGTACTTACCTACCAATCATCAGCCTCTTCCTACAACATGTGAGTACCCAGTCTCACCTTATGTTCCTCAGCACAGTCCATTACTCAAAAGATTCTTTCAATCTCTTTAAGCCAAATCTGTGCACCAACAGGATCATGTCTCCCTTTAAAGACATGCGGTTTGTTCTTTCTGAACTCATCATTCCCACCAGCATTCGGTGCACCCTGCACAGCCTGAGCCATAGCTTGCATAGCAGCAACCAAAGCAACATCATTCTGTAGTGAGCGATTTTGGACGCAGTTCTTAAGCGCTGGTCGCTCTCTGCGGTTTGAGCTTTGACTACAGGTCGATTCATTTTTTATCCTATTGTGAGCTGAATAAGGAAGGGAAATAGATGTCTCTAATTAACCCTACTTTGCATACTGAGTTTAAACCGCGGTCTGTTAGGTTACGAATGCTATCAATGTGGGGGGCCTTTGTACTGGTTATTTGTATTTTCGCCAATACTGATTTATCTAGACAGAAGGTTTCTGGCAGGGAACAAGGATTAGGATGTTAGGACTGATGCTTTTGAATTACTGCTTTTTGATTGATGGAGATATGGGATTTGGGTTTTTTGTTGATTGCGCTCGCTAAGATCTTTTCTTTCGATCTTATGCCTACGTATTCCCGTTTACCGAAACCGGGAAATCAGAGCGTTCGTAGTTCCTCCTTTTCTATGGGAGGAAATGGGTGTTTTGGTGTCTTGTTCAAAGCCCAAGACATGAAGCGAAAAGTGGTTTGTATCTTGTTCAAAGCCCAAGATGTGAAGCTGAAAAGTCTATTTGTGTCTTGTTCAAAGCCCAAGACGTGAAGCTGAAGGACCTCGACTTTAGAGAGAATTTGTCATCTCTAAAGAGGGGAGAAGGAGAATTACTTTAACTGGGATACGTGGATCCGAGCAATGCCATAATTTCTGAAGAAAGGGTTTTAACCTGAAGGAGAAGACTTTAACTCAGTGTAGAGCAACACCATCTTTCCTTAGGAATCCCTCATGCTAAAAGAAGGACAGTGGCATGGATGTAAATAATCCAGAGGCTTGCCGCTTACAGCGATTAGATGAAAGGGAAGGGAGTTATTGATGTTTGTGTACTGTGAATGAGGCACAGTTTTGATGCTAAAAGGTTGATTGGATCAACCAGTGGTTTTCTTATACAAAGCCTAAGAGGAGGCTAATTTCCGCTAGGAAAATCATTATACAAAGCCTAAGAGGAGGCTATTTTGTGTCTCGTACAAAGCCCGAGAGAGAGGCTAAAAGTTTTTGACCCGACGATAGAGTCTTTGTGTCTCGTACGAAGCCCGAGATGGAGGCTATTATTTGTTTGACTCAACGAGGGAGTCTTTGTGTGTCTCGTACAAAGCCCAAGAGAGAGGCTAAAATGTTGTTTGACTCTGCTAGGGAGAGTCATTGTACAAAGCCCAAGAGGAGGCTATGTCAGTTAAGTGACATATCCAGTATACTGATTTTGAAAGAGAAAATCAGTTCTTATATGAGCATCACTGTACTCATGGGTTAGATCTGAGGATCGGGGTTGTTTCCTTTTCTTTGAGGAAACTGGAAATCCAAAGGGTATTGAGATTGTCCGAGTCTGCGGGTTTCCTTCCTATTCTTGAAGGGTGCTTGAGAATGTCTTTGAGTCTCAAGGAAGTTAGACTGTCTGTGTCTAGAGTTTTATCTTTTGTACTATGTTTTGAGAAACAGTAGTAGACTCTATGAAAGGACTGTTCTATGAGGATGACTAGGTTCTTTTCCTATACCTCTAGGAGGTCGTCGGGACAATTTGTACGAAGCCCAAGAGGAGGCTGGAAACTTTTAAGAAGCCGACGGGTCCTTGTACGAAGCCCAAGAGGAGGCTATCATTCCCGGAGGAAGAGATCATTATACGAAGCCTAAGAGGAGGCTGTGAATACTTCTAAGAAGCCGTAGTGTCCTTGAATAATGCCCAAGAGGAGGCCGATGCTTTTAAGAAGCCCGTGGGTCTATCATCTCCTTTCCATTAGGAGAGATAACTCTTTTAAAGATAAAAACCACTGGTAAATGTGCGAGGTTTACTATCCAGCGACTTTTAGCTTTTAAAGAGGGTTCCTTAGTTAAGGTCCAAGATTATGACCGTAGTGGGTACCCAAATCCCGAAACATTCAAGGCAAGCTATCCACAAGGAATAGATCAAGTCAGGAAAGTTCGAGAATTTGGAAGAAACTCAAAGATGCCATTCACGGAGAATACATTCATCTTGGGGAGTAGAGCTTCTTGACGATTCCTAAGGAGGAAAGCCGAAGAGAAGACTGTATCTGGTGCTCCTATAGGGGATCTAGGCGTCTATTTCTACGAATAAATGAAACGGCGTCACCTAGTTCTAGACGTAGTTGCCGGGGAAACTCGAAATATCTATACTATTATTACACAGTAGATATGATTTTATGAAAGGAGATTTACACTGAGCCGCCCCACAATACAGTTTATAATATGAAAGCAGTAAACGAAAGCGATAACCACTTACTAGGTTGGAGTGCTTCCATGCTGTTTGGTTAGTTGTTCAACAAAGAAAGATTGAAAACAACAGTATATTCAAAATCAAAGGAGAAAGTGCTTTGAAAAAGAAAGATTTGGGGCTTACAGCTCAAGGAGAGGCCCAGGGTTTTATCAGTGAGCGCATTATTTGACTTTGTACAGAGGGACTTATACAAGTGACTGGGGCCCAAAATGGTTTTCTGTACAAAGGGGTAGGGGTCTTACACTCTCTCAAGAGGCCCAAAAAAGGTTTAAAGAAAAAAGAGTGGGGCTTATAACACGAGGGTAGGCCCAAATGATTTTTCGTTTAAAAATGGCGATCGCGCCGAGGTTTTCTTTTAACGCGGAGGGACTTATACAATAAGTGAGGCCCAAAATGTTTTGGCTAAAAGGGGGATTGGGTCTTACACTCTAATAGAGGCCTAAAGTGTTTTGAATAGGTCTTATAGCTCAAGGAGAGGCCCAGATGATTTTTATTTTTAAACGGGTGACGATCGCGCCGTTTACTTGTACAGAGGGACTTATACAATGAGTGAGGCCCAAAAAGTTTTTGTACAAGGGGGGATGGGTCTTACACTCTCTCAAGAGGCCCAAAGAGTTTTGAAAATGATTTATGAGGGTTGAATTATTCCAAAACCCTAATTTGTTTTCAAAATGTATTTAATTGAATAAAAATATAATTAAAATGATCAAAAATTGTTTAACACATGGAAAACAAATTGTGATCTTGGATTAATGCTTCAAAAATTAAGTATTGACCTACAAAATAATTAGAAAGCATTAAAAGTTGCAAAATCAATGTAGAAAAAATATTAAAAATGCCAAAAATAATCAAAATATTAATTCTTTACAAAAATATCAATTATATGAAATAAATAATATTTTTGGGATTTTTTGGGAAAATAAAATATTTTAACATTTTTGTGAATTATTAAAAAAAGAATCAACTCAAAATCATTAAAACTCAGAGAGAAATTAATTTTTGAATCAATTAAACAAAATCACAAAATTCAAATATTTGAATATATGAAAAATGGCGCCAAGAACAGCTGAAGAACACGCGCGTGTTCTTGGTTTCTCAGATTTACATTTTCTATCCAATCTCCATGAATACGTAATCATATCATGCAATCCACATATCATTATGCTCGTCTCAACCTCACGATCATGTTTATGTACTTTAATTTCATTTAAATTAAACATACAACAAGAAATCACGAAGAGACCTCAAGAACCCTAATTTCTGCATGAAGGCTAGGATTTTTGATACACGATTCAAACAATGCAATTAACTGAGGGAAAACATTCCATGCATGATTATGAACATATGGCCAAATTATTGTGCGAGGAAATATGCATAGGTTGAGAGATGACCAAGCATGTGCTTACCTCTAGGCCGTGACAGCAAGTTAAAAGTGATTTTTGATTTGGAGGTGTTACAGATGAGTGGTGATGATCTGAACAGCTTCCCTACACCCTATGGATTGTGTTTGGATGGTTGGACTTGATTGAAACTGGCTGGATCATTTTGTGGTGCCTCAGCTGCACTTTGGTTAAAACCTTGAGCAACCAGCTGGTGATTTTGTGAAATTGATGTTTCAGAAGTAATCTAAGTGTTTGATCAGCTCATATGTGATGTATGTGAGGTGTGTGAGTAATTGGTTTGATTGGAATTGCTCTCAAACTCAAAACCCGATAGTGACTTGCCTTAGAAGGCAAAATTGGAGTGAAAGAAGAGATTTTGAGGAAAACATCTTTTAGATGGCTTTGGTGTACTCAAACTGACCACAATTGAGCTCTATTTATAGTAGAGCAAGTTTGTTTTGCAAGGAATAGTGCATGGCAGCTGGTAAGTAGGTTTGGCCAATGTTGGCAAATGAAAATCCAAGTCTCCTCTAGCCATTGACTAGAGGTTAGGGCACAGAGCTTTGGTTCCCTTGGTCTTGGATAAGTCTTGACTGATTTCAGATGAGAATGGCTCAGTCCATGCCACCTTGATGGTTCCATTGAATGCCTCATTCCAAATTTGAAGTCTTGTCCCTATGTTGGCCATTCTAGGTTCAATATGCTATTTCTTGTTCCATGGACTTTGGAGGCTTGGCTCAGTGATTGTCCCCTTTAGATTCAATCCTCTGAGGTGTCCAAGTGGATAGGAGCAATTGAATTTGGATGATTTTGGTAAATCGACCAAAGTTGCAAACTTTGCCTTGCCTTGACAGATTTCAGCAAGGCAACTTGGCAATGTTGTATCTCATGGTGTAGGTTGAATTTGACAATGTTCTTGGCCATTTTGGAAAGCTCTTACATGATAAAACAACTGTTTGAACAAGTTTGGTTTTGATCTCTTTTGATTCCAAGTGAAAAATCCCCCTACATTTGGCAAAAAGTGAGGCAGAATCTGACTTAGTGAAAATTTCACTAAGTGTTGGAAAAAGTGACATTTTCACTTTTCAGCCACTTTGATCACTCCATAACTCAAAATCCTTAATGAATTGGAATGACTTGTAGTTGAAGTTTTTGTAGGTGATAATGAGGGCTACAAATCCATCTTTGGATGAGAAAAAATGGCCTTGTGGTTTAGGAGTTATGGTCCTCCAAAGTTGGTACCTTTGCCACTTTATTTTTAACTTAGAAAAATTTCTAAGTTTTATGGTTACCCCTTTTACAAGTTATCTCACTTTTCTTGATTTTTCTTGATGAATGATGATTCAAATCATACATTAACATCATTTTAGGGTTAAAAATCCATTTTGGTGAAAAATCTCAAAAAGTCAAAGTTGACTTTTGTGCACAGTTGACTTTTTATCAGATGAATTCCAAACTGTGCAATTCTTCAGGAAATCATGTCCTTGACCTAAATCAAACTTGATGGACATGTTCCAAGGGTGTCATAGGGTATATTCAATCATGTATTAGGGTTTGGGAGAATGTTCTGGTTAAAAGTCAAAGTTACAGTTGACTTTTCTCTTAAAACCCTAATTGTGGTGCAGATGGAATTGAGACTTGTTGCTCAAACTTCTTGGATTAATCCATTGTTCCAAATGGATCAATATGGTACATTAGAGACCCTCAAATCATGTCTTGAGGTCTTGGCTCATGGTTTGTCCCAAAAGTCAACTTAGGGGTGAATTAGGTCAAGAAACCCTAATTCCTGATTTTTGATGAATGCATCCCCTGAGGCAAAATTGACTTGATGCATGGGTTCATGAGGTTCCATGAAGTATATTAGGTTATGTTTTGGATCATTGCCTTGTGCCCAGATGAAAATTTCCATCTGGAGGCCCTGGTCGACCAAAACCCTAATTTGGTGACACTGTCGATCTTGAGACTTGATCCACCTAGAAGGGAGCAGCCTTGTGCTTAATCCTTGAAGTGGGAGTCCTTTTTGATCCATTGTGGATGTTTAAGAGATTATAAAAGTTGAAGATCATGTCATTTCTTGATTGATCCTTTGTCTAAGCACTCAGAGAGGGCTTGGAACCCTAATTTTGATTGTATTGGATGCTCACCCATCTTTGGGGAGACTGATGAGGTAAGATGGTTCCCCCATATTGTGATGATGATTTTCACAATGATGGGAAACTTTAGTGGTCAAAATTTGGGGTATGACAGATGCCCCTATTTAATCTTCTTGGACCCGAAGGTGTGAATGACGAAGGTATTCGGGCATTCGGGGTGCAAGAGGATTAAATATCGGAATATCCAAAATTTTGATGGTGGTTATGAATGGTAGCTTACGCATTCATCTTCTTTAGCTAAGCAATGATGCTTAGAAAAGGTAAACTTCCCCTTGATCCTGGTCTTCAGCCAAGGAGCTGGTCTCAGTTTCTCTTGAAATAAACTTCCCCTCGATCCTGGTTTCCTACCAAGGAACTGGTCTAAGTTTCAGAAATAAACTTCCCCTCGATCCTGGTTTCTTACCAAGGAACTGATCTTAGTTTCTGATTTAAACTTCCCCTCGATCCTGGTTTCCTACCAAGGACTGGTCTCGGTTTCTGATATAAACTTCCCCTCGATCCTGGTTTCCTACCAAGGAACTGGTCTTAGTTTCTTTTGAAATAAAATTTATTGACAAGGCACGCTATGTGTAGCGGTTTTCCCTCAAACTTCTCGCCGAATTTTCCTGGGGAGATGCCATTTGAGAGGAAAAAGTTTTGATGTCAGACTTGCTGGGGAACCCATTCGTCTGAATTGTAGAGGTACACAAACTTCTCTATTTTGGAGACGCCATTTGTCGATTCTACTGGGGAAAGCGAGTCTCTTGAAAGACTATTTTTGTTTGGGGTTACATCATACTTTTCTCGGGATCTTCCCGGAGAAATGCCATATGATGGGGTCCAATTTTGAGGTGCCGATGACCTTTTCATCAGCAATCTTTTCGGAGCGAAAATGGCACGCTGCCAAATCTCCGATCACGAGGCTTTCTCTGTGGATTTTCCTTAATCCGGGAAAGCAAGGATATCATCTCCGATGGCGAAGAGTGACATCTGTTGAAGGTTCTCTGATCTTTCAGAGGTTCAAATTATCAAAGTGGCCAAGTGCCGACTTTGATCTAAAGATACACTGGTGGCGAGATTGTGCAGACGCAACACTTCCTGACGAGGAAAGAACTGACAAACTCGATTGAGAAAACTGTTTATCACTAGGGGACAAGACCTGCTAGAGTGATAACGATGCAATATGAAATGTAAATGCAAATAAAAAATGCATGAAGTACGTATGTATATGTTGACAAAACAGACGCGACATACAGACTAATGGATGAACACAATTGGATACTCGGCCATCGCGGGGCGAAGAAGTACCGTTGGTTCAAAATAGCAATTCCACCTTGCTTAGGAGAGATAGTCCCGTTGGGAGCTATGTTGATCGGGCTTAGGAGATGAGAACTCGGCCGAGGTGTGTCAGACGAAACAAGGTCTCTGACATTATTGATCCTTCATTCAGGAGTACTAGTCTAGAAGGAGTACTTTGATTCTGCACTTTGAAGTTCACTTACTTCGGGAGAAGCGATCGATGTTCTTCTGATGTTCAACAGTCAAAAGAAATGCCATCTTTAATTTAAAAGCAGAAAAATTTTAACAAGTAAATTTAATTTTGTTTTATTTCAAGAATCACTGATTAAGTGTAAACAACGTCGTTCTGTAAAGCTAAAACAAATAAGAATTACAAACAAAAGCACAAAGGCTCAAATTTTATTGATAAGATGGAGATCAGCAAAAAGCGTGATTCCAAAGAGTATATACAAAGTTAGAAAATGGTAATTTATAGGGAAAAGGGCTACGTTGAAACATAACGACCATTATCCTTCTACCAACTTTGACTTCGGAATATCCTGAGCTTCCGTCGAAGATGACCTTTGACTGGAGATTTCCTCCGATAGATGATGCAACTGCTGCCGAGGGACTTGCCTCTGTTGAACATAGTTACTTGCCATTATCCCTAACTTTTTCCTGGATTGTACTATGAGATTTCCAATCCATCGGGATGATTTTTTTCATGTCTCTAACTTTTGCCTGGACCGCCCTTTCGGGTTTTCAATCCACTGAGACGCTCTTTTTTTTTAGTTTAGGCGAAGTATTTCTTGACTACATCAACATTCGTGGGGTAGGCAAATTCCTCTCCGTCCATGGTTGCAAGTCTCAAGGCGCCGCCTGAGAACGCTTTCGTGACCACATAGGGGCCATCATAATTTGGGGTCCATTTGCCCCGAGAATCAGTGAGAAATGCTTGTATCTTCTTAAGCACAGGGTCTCCTTTTCTGAAGATACGCGGTCGGACCTTTTTGTTGAACGCCCTTTTCATTCTCTGTTGATACAACTGACCGTGGCATAGTGTCGTGATTAGCTTCTCTTCGATCAGGTTCAGTTCGTCGTGTCGACTTTGACACCATTTAGCTTCGGTGAGCTTAGCCTCCATCAATACCCGGATTGATGGGATCTCTACTTCTATGGGGAGAACTGCCTCCATGCCATATACTAGAGAGAAAGGGGTTGCCCCTGTTGAAGTGCGGACAGATGTTCGATAACCGTGAAGAGCAAAGGGTAGCATTTCGTGCCAATCTTTATAGGTTACAACCATCTTTTGAACGATCTTCTGATGTTCTTGTTAGCCGCTTCTACCGCTCCATTCATCTTGGGTCGGTAGGGAGATGAGTTATAGTGTTCGATCTTGAACTCTGCACACAACTCTTTCATCATCTTATTGTTCAAGTTAGATCCATTATCAGTAATGATCTCGCTTGGAACACCATAACGGCAGATGATATTGTTTTTGATAAATCGGACCACCACTTGTCGGGTTACATTAGCGAATGACGCTGCTTCGACCCACTTGGTGAAATAGTCAATGGCTACCAGGATGAACCGATGTCCGTTTGAAGCCTTGGGCTAAATCATACCAATCATATCGATTCCCCATATGGAAAATGGCCACGGGGAAGAAAGAACTTTGAGATGTGATGGCGGTACATGAATTTTGTCGGAGTATATCTGACACTTATGACACCTTCTCATGTACTTGTAGCAGTCGGATTCCATGGTCAACCAAAAATACCCGGCCCTGAGAATTTTTCTCGCCATTGTGTGTCCGTTGGCATGAGTGCCAAAGGATCCTTCATGAATTTCTTTCATAAGCATGTCTGCTTCTGGTCTGTCGACGCATCGGAGCAAGACCATGTCAAAATTTCTCTTATAAAGAGTGTCACCGCTCAGGAAGAAGTTTCCAGCCAATCTTCTGAGGGTTTTCCCGTCTTTTCTGAGTGCCCCAGATGGGTACTCTTTTTCCTGAAGGAAGCATTTGATATCGTGATACCAAGGTCTGTCGTCTATGACTGCTTCAATTGTGAAGATGTAAGCGGGCCGTTCAAGGCGCATGATGTCGATCTTAGGTATGTCATTCCATCGGCCTACACTAATCATGGAAGAGAGAGTGGCTAATGCATCAGCCATGTGATTCTCATCACGAGGGATGTGATGAAAGTCGACTCTGTTGAAGAAGGGTAACAACCTCCTTGCATAGTCTTTGTAAGGAATCAATCCTGATTGGTATGTGTTCCAATCTCCTTTTATCTGGTTAATAACCAGGGCTGAATCGCCGTATACGTCCAAGTTTTTGATCCTTAAATCAATCGCTTCTTCGAGACCCATGATACATGCTTCGTATTCAGCCTCGTTGTTCGTACATTTGAACGTAAGTCTGGCAGTGAAAGGAATGTGGGAACCCTGAGGGGTAACAATGATTGCCCCAATTCCATTTCCATAATGATTAACTGCTCCGTCAAAGACAAGTCCCCACTGGGAACCTGGTTCTGGCCCTTCACTGGGTAACGGTTCATCGCAATCTTTCATTTTTAGATACATAACATCTTCGTCTGGGAAGTCAAACCCGATTGATTCTTGATCGTCAATCGGTTGATGAGCCAAATGATCGGCTAAAATACTTCCTTTAACGGCTTTCTGAGCGTGGTACTCTATGTCATATTCTGATAACAGCATCTGCCAACGGGCAATTCTTCCCGTGAGAGCAGGTTTTTCGAAAACGTACTTGATTGGATCCATTTCGGAGACCAACCAAGTAGTATGACGAATCATGTACTGGCGAAGACGTTTGGCTGCCCAAGCCAAAGCGCAACAAGTTTTCTTAAGCATTGTGTACCGAGTTTCGCAGTCGGTGAATTTCTTGCTTAGATAGTAAATGGCAGACTCTTTCCTTTTAGTTTCGTCTTGTTGGCCAAGTACACATCCCATTGAGTCCTCTAGGACTGTGAGGTAAATGATCAGTGGTCTTCCTTCCACTGGAGGTGATAGAATCAGAGGATTCAACAGATATTCCTTGAGACTGTCGAAGGCAGTTTGGCAATCTTCTGACCAAATGCAATCCTGGTTCTTTTTGAGTAACTTGAAGATCGGCGCGCATGTCGCGGTCATGAGGAATATGAATCTGGAGATGTAGTTCAAACGTCCCAGGAATCCTTTGACTTGTTTTTCAGTTTTCGGAGAAGGCATTTCTTGAATGGCCTTGACCTTGTCAGGATCGACTTCAATTCCTTTCTGGCTGACGATGAACCCTAGTAGTTTCCCTGAACGGACACCGAAGGTGCACTTGTTAGGATTCAAGCGGAGCTTGAATTTTCTTAGACGTTCGAACAATTTTGATAGATGTTCAACGTGCTCATCCTCTGTTCTTGATTTTGCAATCATATCATCGACATACACTTCGATTTCCTTGTGTATCATGTCATGAAATAGAGTAGTCATGGCCCTTTGATAGGTTGCCCCGGCATTCTTCAAACCGAACGGCATTACCTTGTAACAAAAGGTACCCCGTGGGGTAATGAACAAAGTTTTCTCCATGTCTTTCGGCGCCATTTTGATCTGGTTATAGCCCGAGAATCCATCCATGAAGGAGAAAACTTTGAACTTTGCTGTACTGTCAACCAGCATGTCAATGTGTGGTAAAGGAAAGTCGTCCTTTGGACTTGCCTTGTTCAGATCTCTGTAATCGACACACATTCTGACCTTTCCGTCCTTTTTGGGAACGGGTACGATGTTGGCTAACCATTGAGGATATTCAGATGTGGCAAGGAAACCCACGTTAATCTGTTTCTGTACCTCCTCTTTGATTTTGATGGCCATGTCCGGGTGAGTCCGTCTCAACCTTTGCTTTACTGGAGGACATTCCGATCTTAACGGTAAATGATGTTCCACGATGCTGGTATCCAACCCTGGCATATCCTGATAGGACCAAGTGAACACATCGGGGAATTCTTTGAGAAGCTTTATCAAACCCTCTCTGGTAGTTGGACTGAGCAGTACCCCAATCCTGATTTCTTTTCTCTCTTGCTCTGAACCCAAGTTTACCGTTTATAATGGCTCATTGTGAGGTTCAATGAACCTTTCCTCTTGTCTGAGTAGTCGGGAGATCTCTTCTGGAATTTCGTTGTCAACTTCTTCTTCAGCCTCGAATACCGGGAACTCAAAGTTGGAAGAAGGCATCAGATCATATGTTTCAACGGGGTTTAAAACAAGCAATCTGCATGACGTGATGATTCGTGTTTAGAAGAGATAGAGAAAATGTAAGTGTGTGCAGTGTTTTGATTTTACTGCTTGTTTTTATTTTTGAATGTTTTTTAGGATTACCATTTTCTGAAAAAGCAAAAAGAGAAAACAGCAATTAATGCAGAAATTACAGAACGACGTTATTTTATTAATGAACAAGTCGAATCTTGAAACTACAGCCCTATAAAACAAAACTCTGTCGCTTTGGGCAAAGCGAAGAGGGAAATTTACAGAAAACGAGCCCTATCAAAATATCCGTTCCACCTGGGCAGGGTGAAAGGTTAAAGATGGCAATTACTTTGACTGGCGAACGACCTTCGGAACCTCGACAGCAACCTATTGGCGGCGAACTCCTCGGTGAATCACAAAGTCTGGCACCTTCCTTGATTTGTCTTCAGAAATGACACTGATTTCTGGTGGAGCAGGATCATTGGAATCTGTTTCCCAGGCCGAATTGTCGTAGGAGGATTCCTCTGTTGAATTTTGGATAACATTGGTGCTCTCAGCTGTATCTCCCCATCCAGTTGGCTGGATATCTTCGAGCCTGATACGAGAGCTTTCGGGAGCAGTGTACTTGACCATAAAGTCGTATTTTCCACTTGGTTATCCCAGGGTGTCCCAAACTTCTTTGGAACTGGAGAAGTCATCCCTCTCGATGACGTTGACCTCGGGAAAAGCATAGTTGATGAATTCAAGTCCTGCAAACGTTGCGAATTCATCGTCATGTTGAGTAGTTTCAGGATGACCTGAGTGTTGATCCCATGACATGGTGGGGACACAGGTATTCTGTTCAATGACGCTCAGCTGAGTTTCGTTGTTCGGCTGACTCTCTTGCCCCAAGTTTCCTGGGTAAGGCTGCCACATTGGCAGGCCATCCATCGGGCCATAGTAATTATGGTCAAAGTTGTCTTTCATCAGAGTGTCTTCCTCTAATGAATTTGGCGGAGCACGGCATCCTTCCGGATCACAATCTCCGTAGATCATTTTGACATCTGATCTTGGTATAAATCTCGGACTTTCTGTAGGAAAGCAAAAAGGCATAGGCACCTCTTCCTGAGACATATAACCGTCCTTGTTAAGGTAGGACTTCCATTCTTCATCTGTGTCAGAGGGATCTTCCTCATTGATAGCATGAACTGTCTGAGACACTGGGTGAAGAAAACCTCCACTGTGGAAGAAGTTTTGAAGGGGATGAAGACTTTCATCGTTGGCTGTCTGGGTACAGGTCGCAGAAAAACCAAGACCCTTCTTTGTTTTATTGTCAATAGGAATGACAAGCTGTCCCCATCCTGTCGTATCGGTACTCTCGACCGCTTTGATAGCATCTTTGTATGAAGAAATTGAAGTTCCTTCTTTGAACTGATTGTCCTTGCTCACCGATAGTGCTTGGAACTGAGTTCCAATAACCTCCTCGGGTTCCACACAAGTAGATGATGATAGGTTACTCACAAGCAAGGCTTGTTCCCCACAAACCGTGACAAGTTGATCGTTCTCGACGAACTTTAGCTTTTGGTGGAGGGTTGAAGTAACCGCTCCAGCCTGATGTATCCAAGGTCTTCCTAATAAACAACTGTATGTTGCCCGGATGTCCATGACCTGGAAAGTGATTTGGAAAGTGTGAGGACCAATAGTTATGGGAAGATCAACTTCGCCGATAACTGTTTTTCTGGATCCGTCAAATGCTTTGACGACGACCTCGCTGACTCTCATTGGAGGGCCCTTAAATGATAATTGCATCAAAGTGGACTTCGGCATAACATTCAGGGCTGACCCTGTGTCTACCAGTACGTTGGCTAAAGCATCGCCCTGGCAGTTAACTGTAATATTGAGCGCCATGTTATGACGGCGGCCCTCTTCAGGTAATTCCTCATCACTAAATCCCAAATTATTGCAGGAAGTGATGTTAGAGACAATGCTATCGAATTGTCTGATTGTTACATCCTGTTCCACAAAGGCTTGCTCCAAGACTTTCTGTAGAGCCTCTCTGTGTGCTTCTGAACTGAGTAACAGTGATAATACTGAGATCTTTGAAGGAGTCTGTAACAGTTGATCAACAATGTTGTATTCACTCCTTTGGATGAGCTTTAGCATCTCATCTTTGTCTTTTGAAAAGTCGGGATTACTAGATTGACCGACTGGTGGATCAGGAATTTCTGCCTGAAGTTCCTTTTCTTTGTTGGATTCTCCAACCCCTCGGTTGAAGATTCGACCGCTCCGTGTTACACGACTGATGTCTGCAATATTCACGACGGAGGGTAATGGAACTTTCTTTCCATTCTCGATTATTGTTGCACCGTATTTGTAAGGGATTGCCTTAGCTGATTCATACGGTAGTGATCCCGGTAGATAGATGACTATGGGAACCTTCTGATTTTTTCGACCATCGTAAGTAATCTCGATCCGTTCCTGGTTGGGAACTTTAGATTCATCAAATAGAGGGATGATGGCAAAAACATCCCTGGTCCTGTGATGACCAGAGATCGTGACAACATCCTCAACTTGCTCGGCAAGGTAGTTCGGCGACCAAATGATGGGTCCTGAACCTGGATATGGACGAATTTCTCCATGATCGACCTCACCCTAAAGAGCTGCTCTCACAAGGTAACACCCTTGGTTACTTTCCGAACAGACGCTGCAACTGTCATAGTTGTGTGGTAGCACCTGGCCACGCCCACTTTGAATACAATGTAACCTCACTAGGTTACCTTCCATTGATCGGACATCCTGACTTTGACGACGAGTAGGATTCCTGTGATTGATACTAATCTGCTGAGTATCTTCGTCCATATAGATTGGCATCCACCAGTGATTTAACAAGTGCTGAAGTGCCTCCTGGACAAGGGTACAACCTCGATCATTTTCGTAACCCACTTTACAGCTTTGATAGTCATTTGATATTAAGAATCCAAGTCGGACCTGCTCAGCATGTAACTCTACCAGGTTGGTATTCATCACGCGAATGTCGAAGATCTGAACCATGTTGATTTGATAGGAGTTCCTATCATGGTAGTCTTGGATCCATCCAAGATCCATCTGACGCTGGAGGGCCTCTTGTATGAAAGAGCATCCCTGTTTATTTACCGAGCAAATCAGACAGGAACTGTAATCGTGCCGTGGCAGATTATGATACTGGCTTTGCCTTGAGTGCATCGCCACCAAGTTGACATTCATCGCACGGATGTCGTGGTTTTGAATGACGTTGGAATTCGTGTAAACCATGTTAACTCCACGAACTCGGTGCTCTTGGATCCATCCAAGATCCATTTGTTCCTGTAGAGCTGCTTGCACTACAGAATATCCCTGGTTGTCTTTAGGGCAGATATCACACTGGTGATAATTATGAGGTGGCACATGGCCATATCCACTTTGTCTACAATGCATCTTGACCAGATTGGTCCCCAATAAGAGTACATCGTGAATTTGATAGACATTGTTAGTCTCTTTCTCAATCAGATTGACTGCAGTTTTCTCATTTTGAGGCAGCGGGTTCGTAAGAACATTAGGATTCGTATCTTTGAAAGATAAGAGCCCGCTCCTAACAAGCTTTTGCACATCGGATTTGAAATTGAGACAAGTCTCAATGTTATGCCCTGAACCTCCTTGATGATAAGGGCATGTTTGATCCGCTTTAAACCAAAAAGGCGGATTTTCCGGAACTGAAAGGGGAGACTTAGTCTAAATGTGCCCCTTAGCCAGCAGTAACGGAAACAACTCTGCGTATGTTACGGGTATAGGATCAAATCCTGGTGGCCGTGTTGTACGGTTGTTGTTATATGGAGGACGAGCCTGCTGAAGAGGTTGTTGCATCCTTTGTTGGTCAGGTTGGCTCTGCGCAACCTGAGGTTGATACATAGGAACAGGCGCGGGGCCGATAGCAGGAGTTACAGCTGCTACTGGCTGATAACGTCGCCTTTGCTTTCTGAGAGAGATATTCCCAATATCTTGCTCTTTTTTTTTAGGGAGAGCACTACCGTATTTTTTAGTACCGCTCGTTGATCCAGTGTCTTTTACTAAACGTCCTTCTCGGACGGCTTCCTCAAGACGTACACCCATGCCGACCATTTCGGTGAAATCATTGGGCGCACTGGCATCCATTCGGTCATAGTAAAATGAGCTCAAGGTCTTTAAGAAGATTTTTGTCATCTCTTTTTCCTCAATAGGTGGACAAATTTGAGCGGCAATTTCACGCCACCTTTGAGCATACTCCTTAAAGGTTTCTTTGTCCTTTTGCGACATTGATCTGAGTTGATCTCTGTCGGGTGCCATGTCCAAATTGTACTTGTATTGTTGGACAAAGGCAGTACCAAGATCTCTGAATGTACTGATCGTAGTATGGTTTAAACCCATGTACCATTTGAGTGCGGCACCGGTTAAACTATCCTGGAAGTAGTGAATCAGCAGGTCCTGAATCTCCGTCTGAGCTGACATTCGCCGAGCGTACATCACCAGATGGCTCTGAGGGCAAGAGTTACCCTTATATTTTTCAAAGTCGGGCACTTGGAACTTGTGCGGGACTTTCACATTTGGGACCAAGCAGAGGTCTGCAGCGTCCTTTCCAAATAGATCCTGACCGCGAATGGCTTGCAGCTCTTTCTGCATTTCCAAGAACTGCTCCTGGAATTCATCCATTCTGTCAAACATAGTTTCCTTCTTACCAGAAGGTGTCTATGGAATCTATCCTTCCGGGACAGTGTGCACCACAAGGGGTGGTACCGTGACTACGGCAGTAAGTCTTGGCACCTCCCGAAGTTTGTAACCTTCAGGAGTCTTGAGTATGCCCATGGCATCTTCGCTTTCCCGAAGTTTGTAACCTTCAGGCCCAGCGGCTTCTGTTGCGATTCCCTGATCTTCAGTGATCGTCGGAACATATCCTTTCGGGATATAGTTAACAGGCATGCCCCAAGGACGATCTTTCGGCATCTGATACCTAGGATCATACTTTTCTATGATGGGCGTTGAGGTGATCTCTGAGATCACTGTTCTTTGTAGCTGAGCTTTTGCCATGGCTTGCATGTCGTTACGAAGCTTTCTCATATCCTCTCTCAGAGCGTCGATCTCTTCTTTCAACTCTCTGTTCTCTTCCTCAAGATCATCCATCTTTTTCTGACGATTGGCCCGAGTATTATACGAATGAGACAATTTGACTCTAGAATCGAGACACAAACGTGAGATTCGTAGGGAAGAAGAATACGCGATGTGAGAATGATAAATGCAATGATTATATTAAATGTTGTTTTTTTTTTGTTTAATCAAAATAAACTTCGACAATTAGATTACAAATATCAAACAGTGGGGAAACCCCTTTTTATTGAATTCCAAAGGATTATAGAAATGGAAATACAGTAGATTACAAAGTGTAGAAACAGAAACCTAAACTAATGGGTCCCGAGTCCTCTTCTTTGACCGGGACGCTTGGACCGTTGTCGGGTTGTCATTCCTTTGCCAGGTGAAAGGAGCGAGCAAATTCCTTTGGTCATCTTGATTCTCTACAGCATGCTGCTCCAAAATTTCAATCAGAGCATCTTTCTCTTTTAGTAATTGCTATATTTTGATGCACTCTACGTCGAGGGTGCGGTATTTGTTCTTCCCAGACCTTCTCTCCCGTTGAACTTTGTTGAGAGTAACCTGAAGCTTTTCAGTTTCCGTCATGAAGTACATGACAGTTTCCCTCGGTGGAAGAATTCCGTAACGAGGATAAGGCATCTTTAGCTTGAGAGGTCTAGTTTGTACCCAGTGGAGATAAGGCTCCACCGAGACACAGTCCGGTTTTCGCAGAGACTCTCGTCCTTTCTTATGAACATGTTTCCAAGCTTGCACTATTTCCATCTTTAGTGCTCTGTCATTTTCTCCTTCTTTGAAGAAAAGACCTTCCAGATGAACACCCAGTGGGATGTGTCTCATCGGGTATCCAAATTGACGAAGAACTAATATCGGATGATAGTTGATTCCTCCTTTAGTTCCTATGAGGGGTACGCTGGGGAAGTTTCCACAACGGTCAATGATTCTGATTCCCTCATAAATCCTATTACACCAATCTATATCGGAATTGGTGAGAGACATGATCTTCTGCAACCAACGTAAGACACTCTTACAATCCTAAAAAGCAGCAGACTTGGGCAAGTGAGAGATAAACCATTTGTAGAGCAAAGGTACACAGCATGTGATCTCCCCTCCGCTGTACAAATTTCCCAAGTGTACAGAATGATACGCATCTGCGAGCAAGGTCGGCACAGGGTTTCCAATGAGAAAAACCTTAATAGCGTTGATATCAACGAAGTTATTAATGTTGGGAAACAAAAATAACCCGTAGGTGAGCAAGACAAAGATGCTTTCAAAAGTAGTCCCGTTCCCTATACTTGCGAAGTATAGAGCCTTTTTTGTCAAGAACTGGGCTGGCAAACCTTGGATGCCACCCTTAGTGGTCATGTGAGTCCTGACCTCAGACTCGTCCAAATGAATTGCTATTGCAATAGTCTGATTCTTTGGGATTTCTTCCAGTCCAGAAAATGGAGCTCGATCAGTGATATGTAAATCAGTCAGATGAGAATACTCCTCCAGCGTTGGTGCTAGCTGGTAATCCGGGAATGTGAAACAGTGATAAATCGGATCGTAGAACTGAATGAGCACGTCCATGATCCCCTTAATCACATGGACTCTTAACAGTGGTAGCAAACCACCGTGCTTGGCTCTGAAAGCCTCTGGGTTAACGATCATCCTTGCTAACTTTCTCAAATCCCCTAATTTTGGAACCTTGAAGGTATACTGGCGAGTTCTCCTTCTACCAAAATCCATTAGCGTAATCCTCTTCTCTGATATTTGCAATCACAGTCTTAGTTTAATTTGAAAAACAGAGAGACTAGAAGAGAAAGTTTTTTTAGTGTTTTAATGTTTTATTAAATGGATGCATGAATGCAGCACACAAAAACATAGAAAAAACATGGGGTCAAAGGGTCGTTGTCATGAAGTCAAGGCTCTACCCATCCCCAAAGGTTCATACTAGGGTGATTTTTGTACCTGTACTCATTATCATCAGCTCCTCCCAGGAAAGCAAAATAACAAGCGGATCGCCAGCGAGTTGTAGAGCAATCTTAGAGTAAGTGCCATTCACCGAGAATAGATCACCAGCCTCAAATGAGGGTAGTATCGCGTAACAACTATTTCCGATAGTTTCCGCACTACGAAAGGGTTTGGCTCCTCAGCTTCTCAGACTTAACAACTGGCCCATTGGCTAGAAGAGTGAATGGGTTGCGTTGGTCAGCCTCCACTGAGGTTGATGGTCGACCCCGTCGCCATCACTTATCTTAAGTGTATACTCATTCTCACCACATGCGGCATCACACGCATTCCCAGTAGCAGAAAAATAAACACGTATAACAATTAGGAAAAGCAGTATATATATTTGTCCTAAACATCCTAGACCTTTAAAGCTATGATTCCTAAGCCCCAATCTGTGGTTTTCACATAAGTGAAGAGAAGGAAGACCGTGCTTAGATCTAACTTTGAAAGGCCCCACGGTGGGCGCCACTTTTCTGTAGCGAGCGATTTTGGACGCGGTTCTTAAGCGTTGGTCGCTCTCTGCGGTTTGAGCTTTGACTACAGGTCGATTCATTTTTTATCCTATTGTGAGCTGAATAAGGAAGGGAAATAGATGTCTCCAATTAACCCTGCTTTGCATACTGAGTTTAAACAGCGGTCTGTTAGGTTACGAATGCTATCAATGTGGGGGGCCTTTGTACTGGTTATTTGTATTTTCGCCAATACTGTTTTATCTAAACAGAAGGTTTCTGGCGGGGAACAAGGATTAGGATGTTAGGACTGATGCTTTTGAATTACTGCTTTTTGATTGATGGAGATATGGGATTTGGGTTTTTTGTTGATTGCGCTCGCTAAGATCTTTTCTTTCGATCTTATGCCTACGTATTCCAGTTTACCGAAACAGGGAAATCAGAGCGTTCGTAGTTCCTCCTATTCTATGGGAGGAAATGGGTGTTTTGGTGTCTTGTTCAAAGCCCAAGACATGAAGCGAAAGGTGGTTTGTATCTTGTTCAAAGCCCAAGATGTGAAGCTGAAAAGTCTATTTGTGTCTTGTTCAAAGCCCAAGACGTGAAGCTGAAGGACCTCGACTTTAGAGAGAATTTGTCATCTCTAAAGAGGGGAAAAGGAGAATTACTTTAACTGGGATACGTGGATCCGAGCAATGCCATAATTTTCGAAGAAAGGGTTTTAACCTGAAGGAGAAGACTTCAACTCAGTGTAGAGCAATGCCATCTTTCCTTAGGAATCCCTCATGCTAAAAGAATGACAGTGGCATGGATGTAAATAATCCAGAGGCTTGCCACTTACAGCGATTAGATGAAAGGGAAGGGAGTTGTTGATGTTTGTGTACTGTGAACGAGGCACAGTTTTGATGCTAAAAGGTTGATTGGATCAACCAGTGGTTTTCTTATACAAAGCCTAAGAGGAGGCTAATTTCCGCTAGGAAAATCATTATACAAAGCCTAAGAGGAGGCTATTTTGTGTCTCGTACAAAGCCCGAGAGAGAGGCTAAAAGTTTTTGACCAGACAATAGAGTCTTTGTGTCTCGTACGAAGCCCGAGATGGAGGCTATTGTTTGTTTGACTCAACGAGGGAGTCTTTGTGTGTCTCGTACAAAGCACGAGAGAGAGGCTAAAACGTTGTTTGACTATGCTAGGGAGAGTCATTGTACAAAGCCCAAGAGGAGGCTATGTCAGTTAAGTGACATATCCAGTATACTGATTTTGAAAGAGAAAATCAGTTCTTATATGAGCATCACTGTACTCATGGGTTAGATCTGAGGATCGGGGTTGTTTCCTTTTCTTTGAGGAAACTGGAAATCCAAAGGGTATTGAGACTGTCCGAGTCTGCGGGATTCCTTCCTATTCTTGAAGGGTGCTTGAGAATGTCTTTGAGACTCAAGAAAGTTAGACTGTCTGTGTCTAGAGTTTTATCTTTTGTACTATGTTTTGAGAAACAGTAGTAGACTCTATGAAAGAACTGTTCTATGAGGATGACTAGGTTCTGTTCCTATACCTCTAGGAGGTCGTCGGGACAATTTGTACGAAGCCCAAGAGGAGGCTGGAAACTTTTAAGAAGCCGACGGGTCCTTGTACGAAGCCCAAGAGGAGGCTATCATTCCCGGAGGAAGAGATCATTATACGAAGCCTAAGAGGAGGCTGTGAATACTTCTAAGAAGCCGTAGTGTCCTTGAATAATGCCCAAGAGGAGGCCAATGCTTTTAAGAAGCCCGTGGGTCTATCATCTCCTTTCCATTAGGAGAGATAACTCTTTTAAAGATAAAAACCACTGGTAAACGTGCGAGGTTTACTATCCAGCGACTTTTAGCTTTCAAAGAGGGTTCCTTAGTTAAGGTCCAAGATTATGACCGTAGTGGGTACCCAAATCCCGAAACATTCAAGGCAAGCTATCCACAAGGAATAGATCATGTCAGGAAAGTTCGAGAATTTGGAAGAAAATCAAAGATGCCATTCACGGAGAATACATTCATCTTGGGGAGTAGAGCTTCTTGACGATTCCTAAGGAGGATAGCCGAAGAGAAGACTGTATCTGGTGCTCCTATTGGGGATCTAGGCGTCTATTTCTACGAATAAATGAAACGGCGTCACCTAGTTCTAGACGTAGTTGCCGGGGAAACTCGAAATATCTATACTATTATTACACAGTAGATATGAGTTTATGAAAGGAGACTTACAGTGAGCCGCCCCACAATACAGTTTATAATATGAAAGCAGTAAACGAAAGCGATAACCACTTACTCGGTTGGAGTGCTTCCATGCTGTTTGGTTAGTTGTTCAACAAAGAAAGATTGAAAATAACAGTATATTCAAAATCAAAGGAGAAAGTGCTTTGAAAAAGAAAGATTTGGGGCTTACAGCTCAAGGAGAGGCCCAGGGTTTTATCAGTGAGCGCACTGTTTGACTTTGTACAGAGGGACTTATACAAGTGACTGGGGCCCAAAATGGTTTTCTGTACAAAGAGGTAGGGGTCTTACACTCTCTCAAGAGGCCCAAAAAAGGTTTAAAGAAAAAAGAGTGGGGCTTATAACACGAGGGTAGGCCCAAATGATTTTTCGTTTAAAAATGGTGATCGCGCCGAGGTTTTCTTTTAACGCGGAGGGACTTATACAATAAGTGAGGCCCAAAATGTTTTGGCTAAAAGGGGGATTGGGTATTACACTCTAATAGAGGCCCAAAGTGTTTTGAATGGGTCTTATAGCTCAAGGAGAGGCCCAGATGATTTTTATTTTTAAACGGGCGACGATCGCGCCTTTTACTTGTACAGAGGGACTTATACAATGAGTGAGGCCCAAAAAGTTTTTGTACAAGGGGGGATGGGTCTTACACTCTCTCAAGAGGCCCAAAGAGTTTTGAAAATGATTTATGAGGGTTGAATTAATCCAAAACCCTAATTTTTTTTCAAAATGTATTTAATTGAATAAAAATTCAATTAAAATGATCAAAAATTATTTAACACATGGAAAACAAATTGTGATCTTGGATTAATGCTTCAAAAATTAAGTATTGACCTACAAAATAATTAGAAAGCATTAAAAGATGCAAAATCAATGTAGAAAAAATATTAAAAATGCCAAAAACAATCAAAATATTAATTCTTTACAAAAATATCAATTATATGAAATAAATAATATTTTTGGGATTTTTTGGGAAAATAAAATATTTTAACATTTTTGTGAATTATTAAAAAAAGAATCAACTCAAAATCATTAAAACTCAGAGAGAAATTTATTTTTGAATCAATTAAACAAAATCACAAAATTCAAATATTTGAATATATGAAAAATGGCGCCAAGAACAGCTGAAGAACACGCGCGTGTTCTTGGTTTCTCAGATTTACATTTTCTATCCAATCTCCATGAATACGTAATCATATCATGCAATCCACATATCATTATGCTCGTCTCAACCTCACGATCATGTCTATGTACTTTAATTTCATTTAAATTAAACATACAACAAGAAATCACGAAGAGACCTCAAGAACCCTAATTTCTGCATGAAGGCTAGGATTTTTGATACACGATTCAAACAATGCAATTAACTGAGGGAAAATATTCCATGCATGATTATGAACATATGGCCAAATTATTGTGCGAGGAAATATGCATAGGTTGAGAGATGACCAAGCATGTGCTTACCTCTAGGCCGTGACAGCAAGTTCAAAGTGATTTTTGATTTGGAGGTGTTACAGATGAGTGGTGATGATCTGAACAGCTTCCCTACACCCTATGGATTGTGTTTGGATGGTTGGACTTGATTGAAACTGGCTGGATCATTTTGTGGTACCTCAGCTGCACTTTGGTTAAAACCTTGAGCAACCAGCTGGTGATTTTGTGAAATTGATGTTTCAGAAGTAATCTAAGTGTTTGATCAGCTCATATGTGATGTATGTGAGGTGTGTGAGTGATTGGTTTGATTGGAATTGCTCTCAAACTCAAAACCCGATAGTGACTTGCCTTAGAAGGAAAAATTGGAGTGAAAGAAGAGATTTTGAGGAAAGCATCTGTTAGATGGCTTTGGTGTACTCAAACTGACCACAATTGAGCTCTATTTATAGTAGAGCAAGTTTGTTTTGTAAGGAATAGTGCATGGCAGCTGGTAAGTAGGTTTGGCCAATGTTGGCAAATGAAAATCCAAGTCTCCTCTAGCCATTGACTAGAGGTTAGGGCACAGAGCTTTGGTTCCCTTGGTCTTGGATAAGTCTTGACTGATTTCAGATGAGAATGGCTCAGTCCATGCCACCTTGATGGTTCCATTGAATGCCTCATTCCAAATTTGAAGTCTTGTCTCTATGTTGGCCATTCTAGGTTCAATATGCTATTTCTTGTTCCATGGACTTTGGAGGCTTGGCTCAGTGATTGTCCCCTTTAGATTTAATCCTCTGAGGTGTCCAAGTGGATAGGAGCAATTGAATTTGGCTGATTTTGGAAAATCGACCAAAGTTGCAAACTCTGCCTTGCCTTGACAGATTTCAGCAAGGCAACTTGGCAATGTTGTATCTCATGGTGTAGGTTGAATTTGGCAATGTTCTTGGCCATTTTGGAAAGCTCTTACATGATACAACAACTGTTTGAACAAGTTTGGTTTTGATCTCTTTTGATTCCAAGTGAAAAATCCCCCTACATTTGGCAAAAAGTGAGGCAGAATCTGACTTAGTGAAAATTTCACTAAGTGTTGGAAAAAGTGACATTTTCACTTTTCAGCCACTTTGATCACTCCATAACTCAAAATCCTTAATGAATTGGAATGACTTGTAGTTGAAGTTTTTGTAGGTGATAATGAGGGCTACAAATCCATCTTTGGATGAGAAAAAATGGCCTTGTGGTTTAGGAGTTATGGTCCTCCAAAGTTGGTACCTTTGCCACTTTATTTTTAACTTAGAAAAATTTCTAAGTTTTATGGTTACCCCTTTTACAAGTTATCTCACTTTTCTTGATTTTTCTTGATGAATGATGATTCAAATCATACATTAACATCATTTTAGGGTTAAAAATCCATTTTGGTGAAAAATCTCAAAAAGTCAAAGTTGACTTTTGTGCACAGTTGACTTTTTATCAGATGAATTCCAAACTGTGCAATTCTTCAGGAAATCATGTCCTTGACCTAAATCAAACTTGATGGACATGTTCCAAGGGTGTCATAGGGTATATTCAATCATGTATTAGGGTTTGGGAGAATGTTCTGGTTAAAAGTCAAAGTTACAGTTGACTTTTCTCTTAAAACCCTAATTGTGGTGCAGATGGAATTGAGACTTGTTGCTCAAACTTCTTGGATTAATCCATTGTTCCAAATGGATCAATATGGTACATTAGAGACCCTCAAATCATGTCTTGAGGTCTTGGCTCATGGTTTGTCCCAAAAGTCAACTTAGGGGTGAATTAGGTCAAGAAACCCTAATTCCTGATTTTTGATGAATGCATCCCCTGAGGCAAAATTGACTTGATGCATGGGTTCATGAGGTTCCATGAAGTATATTAGGTTATGTTTTGGATCATTGCCTTGTGCCCAGATGAAAATTTCCATCTGGAGGCCCTGGTCGACCAAAACCCTAATTTGGTGACACTGTCGATCTTGAGACTTGATCCACCTAGAAGGGAGCAGCCTTGTGCTTAATCCTTGAAGTGGGAGTCCTTTTTGATCCATTGTGGATGTTTAAGAGATTAGACAAGTTGAAGATCATGTCATTTCTTGATTGATCCTTTGTCTAAGCACTCAGAGAGGGCTTGAAACCCTAATTTTGATTGTATTGGATGCTCACCCATCTTTGGGGAGACTGATGAGGCAAGATGGTTCCCCCATATTGTGATGATGATTTTCACAATGATGGGAAACTTTAGTGGTCAAAATTTGGGGTATGACACATTCCTACCAGCCATATTCTGTTCATTTCCAATAACAGCAACTATAGTTAAACAAACAGCTCACCCAAACATAACGACCAACAAGGACTGACACAAACTGACACGGACTGGCTCTGATACCACTTAATGTAACTCCCCCAATCTATACCCCCAATTATATAAAGCGATAAAAAAACATCAGAGTATAATTAAAATATTCATGGCATAGACTGAGGCGTCACATCAATTGAAACAAAACACAATAAACCTTCTCATAAAGATATGCAACAATCAGGTAGCAAATAACAGAGGAACTTAGTTCCTACTACCCACAATTCAGATACAGAATAAAAGCGGAAAATCTGCAACTGAATCTCATATATATATCGCATAAAAAGTTTGTCTGTCATACACAGATTCATACATGTACAATCCAAAAGATATATATATATATATATATATATATATATATATATATATATATATATATACATATACACATAAATCACAACGATCTCCCCGATTACCCGGTGCTACATATCAGAGTCGACCGACAAAAAAATGAAGACCTAAGCTTCACAAAAAGACCTCCAGCATCAAATCTGCAATGCCTCGTAGAGCATTCAAAACAGCAGAAGGGTGAGAAACACAATCATAATATAATTGCATACAATTATATATTAATACACAAATACACATGTAAAATATTCTCACCACAACTTACATCAGAATTCAAACGCAAAACAACCCACTGCATATCTCATATATCCATCGCAAAGGCATATCAATCATGCACAATACATTTACCACCAATATATATATATATATATATATATATATATATATATATATATATATATATATATATCTCAAATCATCAATTCCATTCACAATTCCACACAAAATCAATCCATTCATAATTTATGCAAATGCAAAGAGACCGACACAATGACTCTATGCAAATGCGGTACCATCCATCTGTCAATCTCATCATTAGTTCACTTAGGAACTATTGGAATCATCGCTTGTTACTTAGTGTAACTCCCCGTCGGGCAAACGATGTTCCCCGTCGCTTTAGGTCCTCTTTGTATAAGGCACACGACGTTTATGGATCGCTTTAGGTCCTCTTTGTATAAGGCACACGATCCGATCGCTTTAGGTCCTCTTTGTATAAGGCACACGATCGTCTATAATCATCGCTTTAGGTCCTCTTGGTATAAGGCACACGATCCGATCGCTTTAGGTCCTCTTTGTATAAGGCACACGATCGTCTATAATCACCGCTTTAGGTCCTCTTGGTATAAGGGACACGATGTTATAGCGGATTCCCTCTGGAATCGATTCGTCGCTCACACCCCACAAGGGCACACGACATCACAAGAATGCATATCATGATGCTTGGCATACAATGACTCATGACATTCAAATGCACACATATACACATCCATAATCATGCATATATTATCAAATACAACACATTGCATTTTCTTGCCCTTAGGCCACAAGACATCATCACAACATTTCATCACATGCATTTTCATCACAAGAAAGCACACAAGTCATACAATATCCATATCAACAGCACATTGCATGATACACATCAATTACACACAATTATAACGGTAAAAGTTGACAAAACGACACTATTCCAAATTTCCGACATAATTATATCGGCCAACAATCTCAAAACCATTATAATAAGAAAGTACAACTCAATAGCTTTCCAACGATACCAAGTATGTTCAAAACGTATAATCGGAACACAAGTTATAGAAGTATAAAGAAAAGGAGTCGCGAAAAGACAACATTCTGCACACTCTCTGGTCGTACGCGTATTGCCCTGAGCCATACGTGTAATGCCCAGCTCACTCGCACATTCCTTATGCGTATTGCCTAACTTGATACGCGTATGGGCAGAGACCAAATTCTCCCCAAAAATCCCACTAAAAGCTCCATACACGTAATGCCTGACACGTTACGCGTATTGCCTCGCCAGATACGCGTACCATTACGCAAATCAACAGGTGGCCGAGAAAATGAACTTCCATACGCGTAATGCCCCAAAATTCCCCTTGCCATACGCGTATTGCCCAAACTAATACGCGTATTGGGCTGCGTGTTATGCGTATAGGCAGCGAAAAATCCAGAATTTCCTGCAGAATTTTTCTGCTACGGGATCACTCAAAATCAACTCCAAATCTCACCAGAACACCAGAAAATTACGAAATGAATACACAACAACACTTATCTAACATGTATCAACAATTAGGATCATTAAAATATGATTTCAGACACATTTTGAATCAATTTCCAACGATTTCAACATATTATGGGTTTTGTTCTATATCTCATTTCAATCCAAAAACAACCAAAAACATACATACATAATAATACACAAGTATAAGATAATCGAGTTTCGCACCCTTACCCGATTTAATCGTGTTTGAAAAGTCGGTTGATCGATTTTCTTCCTTTCCAAGTTTTTCTCTCTTTTCCTTCTTTCTCTTCTCTTTTCTTTCCCTCTTCCTTCTTCTCTTTTTCTTTCTCTCTATCTTTCTCTCTTTCTATTTCTATTCACTAACTTAAGAAAAATTAAAGTGAAATGACCAAAATACCCCTACACTCAAATATCTCGCAAACGTTCCCAAAACGCGATAAAACATAACAACAATGAAAAATAATATATTATCAAATAAAAGTCAAAAATAAAATAATATAATAATCAAAATAATTAAATCGACTCGATTAAATAAAACTAACTAAAACTGGGGCGTTACAAACTCCGCTGGGGAGAATCATTGTACAAAGCCCGAGAGGAGGCTATAGTAACTGTTTCAGTTAAATGACAGATCCAGTAGGTTGGTTAAAAGAGAAAATCAGTTTTTATATGAATAATGTTGTACTCATGGACTTGATCTGAGGGTTGGGATTATTTCCTGTTCTCTAAGGAAACGGGGAATCCAAAGGGTTTTAGACCGTCCAAGTCTATGGGTGTTCTTCCCATTCTTGAAAGGGGCTTGAGAATGTCTTTGAGACTCAAGGGTCTTAGACTGTCCAAGTCTAGAGTTTTATCTTTTGTACTATGCTTAGGAGAAATTAAGGAACAATACATTTGCGGTAGAAAGATCTAGGCTCTTTGAAAGATTGTTCTATTAAGATGACTAATCTCTGTTCCTATACCTTTAAGAGGTCGTCGGGACAATTTGCACGAAGGCCAAGAGGAGGCTGGACACTTTTAAGAAGCCGAGGGACAATTTGTATGAAGGCCAAGAGGAGGCTATCTTCCCGGAGGAAGAATCATTATACAAAGCCTAAGAGGAGGCTGTGAAAACTTCTAAGAAGCCAACAGGTCCTTGTACAACGCCCAAGAGGAGGCTGATGAACAGTTCCAGAAGGGATTTCACTTGGAACATTGGCCTTCTGTATATGAACTGTTCAAAGGGGGAATTTCTTAGATCTAGTTATCTAAAACTGTTCTAAGGAGACGAGGTTTTGTCTAGTTCTAGACGTAGTTGCCGGGGAAACTCTAAATATCTATACTATTATTACACAGTTGATATGAGTTTATGAAAGAATACTTACAGTGAAACAGCCCCACAATACAGTTATATACATATGAAAGCGGTAAATGAAAGCGGGTAAACACTTACTCGATTGTAGAGCTTCCTTGCTGTATTGTTAGTTGTTCAACAAAGAAAAGTTGAAAACAGTATATTACAAAATCAAAGGAGAAAGTGCTTTGAAAGGAAAATTGGGGCTTACAGCTCAAGGAGAGGACCATGGTTTCATCAGTGATTGCACTGTCGTTTTGTACAGGGACTTATACAAGTGACTGAGGCCTGAGAAAGTTTTTTTGTACAAAGGTGTGGGTCTTACACTCTCTCAAGAGGCCCAAAAATGATTTTTAAATAGGTCTTATAGCTCAAGGAGAAGCCCAATAGTTAATTTTAAAAAGGGCGACGACCGCGCCGAGGTTTTGAAAACACCGTGGGTCTTATAAAATGACTGAGGCCCAAAATTTTTTGGTTTCAAAAAGGGATTAGGTCTTACACTCTATTAGAGGCCCAAGTGAGTTTTAGGAAAAGAAATGGGTCTTATTACTCGAGGGTAGGCCCAGGGTTATTTGTTTGAAAGCGACGATCTCGCCGAAGTTTTTGAAAATACACAGAGGGACTTATACAATAAGTGAGACCCAAAATGGGTTTATTTTACAAAAAGGCTTGAGTCTTACACTCTATTAGAGGCCCATGAGTGTTTAGAAAAGTTTGTTAGGGTGAAAATCAATAAAACCCTAATTTCATCATTTTTAAAGTAATTATTCAAAGAAAATTAATTAAAATGATACAAATTCCAAATAAGTTTGAATAAACAACTTGTGATTTTGGATTTAGGTTTTAAAAATGAGGTTTTAATCACAAGATGAATTAAAACCTATTCGGTGTTGATTTTCCAACATGAATAATTATTTTTAAAAGGTTTAAAAACAATAAAAATGAATTTATTCACAAAAATACTAATTATATTAAATAAATAATATAAATCTAATTTTTTTGTGGAATAAAATATTTCAACATTTTTGTGATTTTTTGCAAAAAGAACCAATCGAAAATAATTAAAATTGAGTGAGTTATTAATTTTTCAAATCATTTAAAATAAATATGAAAAATACTAAAAAATAAGAAAAAGTGGTAAAAAAGAGATCTGGGGCGAGGGGGATTCGAACCCCAGACCTCTCGCTTGCCAATACACACAAAACCAGCTGATCAACCACTAGGGCGCAATGCCAATTCAAATATAGTATGGAAAATGAAAAATATATAGAGAACTTGGTTGGAAAACCTGATGAATGGCGCCATGGCAATCTTCTTCCTCGAGCTCGTGCATGAAGCCCCCTATCTCACTCATCTCTCAACCATTTAACATGATTCAAATACCAAACTCATGCATTTTTTCACAAGGAACAAGATGGCAATACTTGATTTCATTTATTTTCAGTGTATAGCAAGTTATATCGTCACAACCGTATGAACCCTAATTTTGCAAAAGCAGTCGTGCAAACATGGTTATGAGGGCTATGATCCAATTTTTTGAGGGAAAACACTCAACATATGATGGCAAACAATTGGCAAAAATATCATGCGAGGAAATATGCATGGATCATGAAGATGTAGTTTTGAGGCTTACCTTGATGCAAGCTGAAATGGAACTCTGCAGAGATGGTGTTCCAGATGCGATTTGATGATCCCTACAGCTTCAATGGATGTTGTGGAGTGTGTTGCAAGCTTTGGAACACTCTGCAAACCTTTGGATCAAGTTGGAGAACTCCAACTGTATAATTAAGGCATAATGGCTTGGTTGAAGGGTGATTTTAAGCTAGGGGTGTTACAGTTGGTGTTTAAGTGTTTGGACACCTCAAATACATCATATGTGATGTGTCTGAGCAATTGGAATGGATTTCTTAGGGCTGCAACTCAAAACCCGATGGTGGTTGCTCAAAAACAAAGAAAATTGGCACTTAAGAGAGAATGAGAGAAAGCAGTGCTATAAGGTGCTTTGGTGTGCCTTGAATGATCCATTGGAACCTCTATTTATAGGTGATCAACTCTTGTCTTGGAGGAATAGTGAATGGCTGCTGGATCAGATCACCTTCAAAGGGATTGGTTGGACATAAATGCCTCTTGCATTAGGTGTAAAAGCTGCTCCAAATAGATCAGCTATGCCTTGATTGAAATCACATTCCTCAGTCATTTTAATTGTTGTTTAATCAGAGAACTTGACTGAACTTCAAGTTGGAAGATTCCTTGGCTTTGTGACTCAGCTTTGTAGGTTGGATCAGATGCATTGTGATTGGTTTGAGTACATGTGGCATAATGATCCTTAGTTTTGATTTAGAAATCGTGTGTGGAAAGCAAACATGCAAACTGATTTTTTCCAAAACAGCTTGCAGCAGCATGACTTTGGGCATGGATTCCTCTTGGCTCAAGTTGAATCAATTCATGCTGAGAGGTTCTTTGGATTCTTAGAAACATATGCAACAACATTGATGTTTACCTTTAGACTTGATTCAACTTGCAACTATTTGAAAAGATCTCACAAGTTTTGGTGTTTTCAACAAAATCTGCCTTGGCCAGAATTTTTCTAAGTGTTGGAAAATGATGTATTTTCAATAACTCAGAATCCACAATGAATTGGAGTGAGGTGTATTTGGAGCTTTTGTAGAGGGTAATGAGAGATACAAATCCAGCTTTGGATGAGGAAAAATGGCCTTGTGGTTTAGGAGTTATGATCCTCCAAAGTTGGTACCCTAGCCACTTTGTTTCATAACTTAGAAAAATTTATAAGTTTTTATGGTTACCCCTTTTGCAAGTTATCCCACTTTTCTTGATTTTTCTTGATGAATGATGATTCCAATCATATATTAACATCATTTTAGGGTTAAAAAACCATTTTTATGAAAAATCTCAAAAAGTCAAAGTTTGACTTTTGTGCACAGTTGACTTTTTATCCGATGAATTCCAAATTGTGCAATCCTTTAGGAAATCATGTCCTTGACCTAAATCAAACTTTATGGACATGTTCCATAGGTGTTATAGGGTATATTGATTCATGTCCTAGGGTTTGGGAGCATGTCCTGGTCAAAAGTCAAAGATACAGTTGACTTTTCTCGCAAAACCCTAACTGTGGTTCAGATGAAATTGAAACTTGTGAATCAAGATTCTTGGATCAATCTATTGTTGCAAATGGATCAATGTAGTGTATTAGAGACCCTCAAATCCTCTCTTGAGGTCTTGGCTCATGTTTTGTCCCAAAAGTCAACTTAGGGGTGAATTAGGTCAAGAAATCCTAATTCCTGATTTTTGGTGAATGCATTCCCTGAGGCTAAATTGACTTGATGATGGGGTTCATGATGTTCCTTGGAGCATCATAGGTTATGCCTTGAAGCATTGGCTCATGCCCATAGGAGAATTTCCATCTGGAGGCCCTGGTCGACCAAAACCCTAATTTGGTGACACTGGCGATCTTGAGGCTTAATCCACTTAAAAGGGAGCATCCTTGTGCTTGATCCTTGATGTGGGAGTCCTCTTGATCCTTTGTAGATGTTTGAGAGGTTAGACAAGTTGAAGATCATGTCATTCCTTGATTGATCCATTGTCTAAGAGCTATGAGAGGGCTTTAAACCCTAATTTTGATTGAAGTGGATGCTCACCCATCTTTGGGGAGACTAATGAGGTATGATGGTTCATCCATATTGTGATGATGATTTGCACAATGATGGGAATCTTAGTGGTCAAAATTTGGGGTATGACACTAACTAATTTATATTTGTAGGTTTATCATCACTTAATCAAAGCACAAGCAAACATGTGTTGTCCAATAACAATAAAAACTCTACATCGCGTCCTCATAAAGTTGCTAGACACATGAACTAGACACATGCAGGTAACATGGTTTAGAAATTAATTAGTTTTATTTAATTTGTTTTAATCAAAGATAAAACGAGAATCATAAGTTAAAAAATTGAGTTAAATAAATATTTTTTAATGATATTTTATGTATAAATAAATATATAAGATCTTTTGCAGGATGATATTTGATTTGGTGATAAATCGGTCATTCATAATACAAATGCTTTGAGAATTGATATGGCAAATACAATGTACAATTGAAAAACTTGTGGAAGTGAGAGAATATTCGCATTTTAGAAAGATTTTTAAGCAATGGCTAATTATTAGTTTGACAAGTTTGAAAATTTGTTTCTCATTAAACAAACTTGATTATTTTTCTTGTTGTTTTATTTTAATTGATGGATTGAATTTATTTTAAATTTAAATACTGTTGGAATCTAAATAATTTGTTATGTTTGAGAAACTTATATTGCTGATAGTTACATCTTCTAATATGATTCATCATAGAATGATGAATATTATCAATAAGTGTTATGACATAAACAGATATTTATACACCCTAAACACTAATCATCATTTTAAAATGCATCATAGATTTAAAATGGAAGATAATTTACTTTTAAAATTTTGATATTGAAATATAATATTCAACTAAAATTTAGGTGTCTAGTCACTAATAATATTCGATTGATCAACTGATCAAATAAAATTTCATAATACGGAAAAATATTTAACAAACCATTATTATACGACAATACTTAAGCTTGTTTGGTGTGAAGGATAAGAGACGTAGTATAATAATCATATTATATTATGTCTTAATAAAGTGTTTAAAACAAAAACGATATGATCAGTGGATTCTGACAATTTTTTCTATCTTGTCTCTATTGTATTATTTTTTAGCTTAAATTTGAGCTCGGGTAAAAATTAGTAGGATATGATTAGAAATTAAACTACTTTTGTATCTTTATAAAATATAACGTAAAATATTACAAAATAAAATCAATTATATAAGATAAATATATGAAATTTATGAGTGATAACTAGTTTATAAAAATGATTAAAATATTTAAAAATGTGAAAAATATATATAATTTATTTTTTAATTTTTTAACGTTTAATATAATATTCTTTAATATATATATATATATATATATATATATATATATATATATATATATATATATATATTCTGGATGTGTCAAGTGTGAAAGCTTTATCATATGTGAGAGCATAGGTGATTTTAAGGCTTGGTTAGGATGGGAACATGGCCCGACACTAGCCCAAATTTTTTGAGTTATTTTTTTTACGGTAAGCTACTTTTTACAGTTCCATTTTCATAATTTTGATTTAATTTTTCGACACATTTTCAAGTTAGTTATGGTCTTGCGGTATCGGTATTTATTATAAATACTAACATATAAAAGTATTGTTGTTTCCACCGTCTTGCAACTTGCGCACTAAGTGTTTAGTAAATTGTCTCAACTAAGTTTTTTTTTCCTATTTTGCTTTCGTTTCTTACGAATAATGGTGTTGAATTGTTGTTATTGATTGTAATCATGAAGTGGTTATAATGAAAATCTCTTGTGGGCAAGGGGACTGGAGAACCCTCAGTTAGGGAAGGAACCAGGATAAATGTCTGCTATTATTTAATTACTATTTCTATTTCCGCAACAAATGAATTAAAACAAAATCTGACCACAAATTATGATTCTGAAACTCTGATCAGAAGTTAAATTAAAGAATACCCGAAACACAATTCAACCCCTCTTCTTGTGTACTTTTCACATCTTCACTTTGTTTTATCCATAGAAAACTACTTGAATTGGAATTGAGGCAATTACCTTCTCACTTGAAATATGCTTACCTAGAAGCAGAACATAAGTTTTCTTTTATCCTTGCAACTAAATTGCCTAAAGGGTTGTGGTGTCAACTTTTGGTACTTCTTAGAAAAAACAAGAAAGATATATCTTGGAAAATAATTGGCATCAAAGGAATTAACTCTACTGTTTGTATGTATAGGATATTTGTTGGAAGAGAATGCCAAAAATAATATACAAAGCCAAAGAAGAGTGAATTATATCGTGAAGGATGTGATGGAGACGGAAATCATCTAATGGTTAGATGCGGGAATCATTTACCCTATATCTGATAGTGTATGGGGGAGCCTCATTCAACGTGTCTTTAAGATAGGTGGCCTAACAGTGATTGAAATGGGAAGGATATGCGTGGGTTATAGGAAGCTAAACAAATCCACAATGAAGGATGACTTCTCTCTTTCATTCATTGATCAAATGCTTAAGAGATTGGTTGGAAAGGAATTTTAACTGTTTTTTATAAGGGTATTCAGACTATAATCAGATTGCATTTGCTCCCAAAAACCAAGAGAAAATAACCTTTACATGGCTCTATGAAACCTTTGTCTTTAGAACGATTCCATCCAGACTGTGAAATGATCCATCAACTTTTCAAATATGTTAATGATATCTTCTCTAATCTTATTGAATGTTCCATGGAACTGTTTATGGATGATTTCTCTGTGTGCAGATTCATTTCATAAATGCTTGGATAACTTCGAGCTGGTACTCACAAGATGTGAGAAACGCAACTCAGTTCTAAAAGGGGAGAAATTTCATGATAAAAGAAGGAATTGTGTTAGGACAGAGAATTTCAAAATAAAGATTGAAATAGATTAAAAAAAATTATTGTTAAGTATTTGAAAAATTTCCACTACCATCCAACATCAAAGGAATAAGTAGTTTTTATGGTCTTGTTGGCTTGTATAGAAAGTTCATCAATGAATTTTCAAAACTTTCAAAAGCTTTGTGCCAACTACTACAACATGAGATATCATATCTCTTCAGTAAAGAATGTTTAGCATGCTTTCAAAATCTTGAAGAATGTGTTGAATTTTGTACCAATTATGAAGGCAACAGACTAAAAATAAAAACTTTGCGCTAATGTATAATGCAAGTCACTTTGCTAATGGAGTTGTTCTAGGCCAAATGTATGATAAAGTGTTTCATACAATTTATTATGCTAATAAGATTACAAGACTTTAATAGAGAATCATATCAACTAAACCAACTCAAGCAGTTAATGACGTGCCAATTTTTTTATTTACGTATAACTTATATTTTTTCAAACGTTCACAAATATTCATATACGATAATTTTTAAAGGATAAGAATATGACTTTGAAACGAAAATGTAGACAAAATTAAAGTTTTTTTTAAAACAACTACTCCTTTTACATGAATATACTCTAATAAGTAATAATTTAATAGGAATATATTTTATAAGAAAAAATTAAAACTTTGAAAGATTATTACAACTTTGACTTTGAATTCAAAGTCAAAGTTCAAATAAATAAAGTCTAATAAATAATAATTTAATATTGTACCGGAGTATTTTATTAAAAATTATTTATTATTTATATTTTTCCATCAAATATAATAATGATTGAAACTGCGTATGAAATTTAATTTTCAAGAAAAAAAGTCAAATCAAAATTTATTATTCTTTCCTATTTATTTGTAGGAAAGAGTAATTAATTTGTTCTTATCCATTTTTTTCAATTGTCTTTTTCCCCTTTATTTAGCTATATATATATATATTTGTTATCAATTTTTCAAATCACACAAAACTTTTTTTTCTTTTCATCTTCTAGTTTTGTTAGTGTTTTTTTCTTCCTCATCCACCCTTAAGTAGGTAGGTAATCGGTCTTATAATTTCCTTTATTTATTTATTCTGTAAAGTTTTAATTTTTATGTGTTTCAATGGTGGTACAGTTTATTTTTGTGACGTAGCTATCTTTTTTGTGAGTATTTTTATGAGTTTTTCGAATACTTTTTTACTTCTAATATTTTTTTTGTTCTTTGTGAACTCTTGATTTTAATATATCATATTTTAGCTCATTTAAAAAATTATTTTATTGATAGACATAAACATCAATGATTTGAGTGATTTTTTGAAATTTAAGATTTTTTTCTTGGTTATTCTGATGAAATTTATTTTTCTTATATATTTTTTCTAATGTGTTCTAGAAATACTTACTGCTAAAGTGTTGATATGAATCATATATTCTTTATTATTGTTTATTTTATCAAATATACATGTGATCAACGATATATTTGTATTTTTCTTACATAATATTTACATATAATCTATTACTTAGGTAGAATTTTTATAGTTTAGCGCTAGATCTAATTTATTAGAGTTTAATTGAATTCTAAATAAGATATTTAAGTCGATAGAAAAGCTTGTTTCAATTGAGTATTGAAGTTCATATGAATTTATATATTATAGAATGTATGCAGAATAGGTTTTAGTTTTCTTAAGTATAATTTAGTGATAATCTTCACTATGTATTTTTTTAACATTATTCTTTTCTTTGTTTTTATTCTATTTCTCTTTAAAAAATATATGAATTATATGCATATCAATTTACAAACATTTAGAAGTATATCTAAGATTCATGTTGCAAAAACTCTTACTATATTCTTAGATTTTAATTATTTCGATTATGTTGCATAAACTCATTATGAAATGTATCAGATAGTATAAACTTTTACTATATGCTTATATTTTAACTATTTCGATCATGTTGCACAAATTAATGCTTCCATAACTCTTCCCCTAATTTATGTATTTTAAATGAATTACATTTAGTGAAATAATCTAATTATACCTTTTAATAGATTTGTTTTTTTTTGAAAAACTATAAATTTTTTTTATGATAATAATTGCAAGGGAGGTAGATAACTTAACTAATCTGCCATTATTATTTATTCTTATCGACAGCCATCTACTTATTACCTTTTTTTATTTTGATTTTTTAATTTCATTGTTGAACCAGAGAATGGATCATCACAAAAACCCGTGGAATCAAGAATCACATTACACTTTTGACATAAATAAAAATTTTCATGAATTTGAAGCGGATGATGAATTACATTCAGATTATTTGGATATTATGAGGCCGTTGTCACCCGAAACTCATGTTCCAGATCCATTATTGCCAGTGGTAAATTTGTTCCTGTGGTGCTCCAATCAGATAATCCATTAACACAGATGAAAATTGAACATACAAATTCTCTTGATAAAGAAAAATACAAAGGTATTTTAAATCCAAAAGGTAATGGAATCGGCTTAGATCCCTTTTTACCTAAAAAATTTCCATCACCAGCCATCAGTATAACTGTTCCTTCTCATGTAGTAAAACAAAAATCTACAAAAATTCCACATCTCAAACAATATTCAAGTGTCTCCCAACCAGGTATGTGTTCATAAAAACTTGATCAAACTACTCAAATTAAAATGTATGAATATTATACAACAGCTAACTACTTAATATTTGTAGGTTTATCATCACTTAATCAAAACACAAGCAAACATGTGTTGTCCAATAACAATAAAAATTCAACATCGCGTCCTCGTAAAGTTGCTAGACACACAAAGGTAAAATGGTTTAGAAATTAATTAGTTTTATCTAATTTGTTTTAATCAAAGATAAAACGAGAATCATAAGTTAATAAATTGAGTTAAATATATATATTTTAAAGATATTTTATGTATGAATTAATATATAAATTCTTTTGCAGGATGATATTTGATTTGGTGATAAATCGGTCATTCATAATACAAATGCTTTGAGAATTGATATGGCAAATACAATGTACAATTGAAAAACTTGGGGAAGTGAGAGGATATTTGCATTTTAGAAAGATTTTTAAGCTATGGCTAATTGTTAGTTTGACAAGTTTTAAAATTTGTTTCTCATTAAACAAACTTGATTATTTTTCTTTTTTTTTTATTTTAATTGATGGATTGAATATATTTTTGAAATTCTGGTACAGATGTGTGATGTTAAGGTGTAATGTCACAACATCAAACTCTGTTGCATGAACAAGACAATAAAAACAGAATATGAACACAATCAATTGTTCACCCAGTTCGGTTCAACCAACCTACATCTGGGGGCATACCAAGCCAGGAAGGAAGTCCACTATTAGTAGTATCAAATTACAGACTCAACACACCAGTTGACAATCTACCTAATTCAATCACTACCCAATGACCCTTCTACCTAAGTCCTCCCTAGGTAAGAGACTCCATCTCACTTCCAATCATCTCGATGATGTCTAGCAGTCAACTACACCGTCACTGCATCAACAGCTTGACTCCTTAAACTTTTCTATTACATAGACTTTGGAAGACACACTTCCATGACACCCCTTTGGAGTTGCTTCAAAGCTTCCTCCAAGAACAATACATCTCTTACCTACAGGCTTCGAGATAAACACGATGACCATCCCACAAACCGGGTGGTTCATCAATCAACACAGCCCTTCTAATCTACATGATGGCTGGCTTACCAAAACAAGGTTACACTGCTTCTATTTATAACCTATTTCCCAACTGGATTTGGGCCTTCAAATCATATCAAATCTTCTGTTCCAAATCTCCAAAAGATTCTGCTACTAAATAGATCTTCAATTAAATCCTCAATCAAATCTTCAATTAAATCTTCAATTAAATCTTCAAACATTAACTCTAAATGTTCTCCATATCTTTATGCATTAAATTCAGCTCCACATAATATTTCCAGGATATTATGTATCTTTTAAATCTTCATTATTCAGCTGCAAGATCTGCTCCACTTAAAACCAGATTTTATCTTCAAATCTTTTCATATCTTTCAGCCCTAAAAATAGCAACAAGATCTGCTCCACTTATGATTGCACCAGAATATATCTTTACCAAGATATTCGCCTACAATCTCTCACTCTCTTCAGCAGAATATCTCTCCAATAACAGAAACACGCGCAGCCCTAATAACACAGCAGACTAATGTTCTGGTATAGTGATGTCAAGACATCGCATGTGACATCACTCTTCAACACTTTAACTCTTCAGCACCTTAACATTCTGCAATCAAAAACCACACAGATGGTTTTCTGATGTTCTGTCAACTAATGTCAAGACATCATATATAACATCAGAATCATATATAACATCAGACCACAAAACTGCAACCATGCAACACCAATGATAAGAACCAATGTTATGACATCAGACATATGACATCAACATTGTTCAGCTTTGTTTTACCAAAATTCAAGCCAATACAAGAACTAACAATCTCCCCCTTTGGCTAATTTTGGCTAAAACAATCTCTGCTAACTTCAGAGAACCCAACTTCAGAGAACCCAGCAGCAACAATCTCTGCTAACATAAGAGAACCCAGCAGCAACAAAAACCAACAATGCAGAAATCACCTCATCAGCATAGGGCAAACTCCCCCTCAAACCAAGAACCAGCTCACAGCTGCTGCATCATATCAGAAAAGGCTTCACAACCACACCACGCCTTGGCAACTCTCTCCCCCTTTTTAGCCATAATTTGACAAACTCTGAACATAGTAGCAAGCAACCTCTGAGTCATCCAACCAATATATTCAGACCAGAGCAAACTAATCTCCATAGCTGAACAAACCTACTTCTCTCCCCCTTTGGCCAAACATTGACAAGCATTGGGGTAAACTGTCATGTCCACCATTAACTTCACCAGTAACACAATGTTACAACATCTTGTCTGACATAACACACTCACTGCACTACTTCAACCACAAAAGTTCAACTCCCCCTATCTGAGATAGCCAGTGCTCCCTTGCAAGAAGATCACCTTAAATGAATGGAAAACATAAGACTCATCTTCATGTCTTCAAGAGCGCACCCTCTGTTCAACACACCAGCTGAACACATCCACATAATGCTTAATCCTCAACCAATCCAAGTACCACACTAGTACAGACAGAAGTTCTCCCCTTATACTTCACAACTGAAGCTCCTTGACCAGCACATCATAACATATGGAGAATCCAGACACAGTCTTCAAACTTCTCCTCAGAAGCATATCCACACTTGCTGCAGACTCCATAGACAAGTACTCCCCCTGTCATGGATAACCAATGCTCTAGATGGAGATGAACATTTGAGCACAAGATTTTCACACACTTGCTCTCACTCCTAGAGAACACCTTCAAGTACCCTGACTGGTTTGACACAGCCCACAAACTTCACGAAATCTCATATTACTTACAAGCTTTACTGAGATCCAATCTCTTCAAAATTTTCTGATCAAATAACCTCATCTGACACAGTTCCTCTGCCATTACATCCACTAGTGAGGTCTTCAAAAATAGTAGACATGCTTTGCCAGAACATACTACAAAAAACCAAGATTAGAATCTCCATATTCTAATCCACAACGTCAGAAACACCTCTTTTGAAATAATGCTTGAGCAATCATCTCCTAAATATGACCATTCTCATCAGGCTTCCAATCAACCAATACCTGATCTACTACAGTCTTCTCTACATTCTCCATCCGAGGTAGACCTTCTACTTCATCATTCTCCCGTATGACAATGTAGACGCTCCTTAGGCATAATGTAGGCACCAAGCTCCTGAACCAGAGCATAATCATCCTTCACCAAGGATATCCAACCAAATAATGTCCCAACATAAGTTAGAACATCTGCCACACACCACGAAATCATCACCATGATTCTTGATATGCTCCACCAACTGGACTTACTCTAGCAAAGTAATCCAAAGAACTAGAGAGTAACCTCTCATCCACCTTCAAGAAGAATAATCTCCTTGAGTCTTCAACTCATCACCCTTCTGCCCAAGAGTAACTTGTTCCAAGACAAACCTCAATGGTAACCAGCTGTCACACTCTGATCATCTTGATTCTTCGAATCCACTTCTGAGCTTAACCAAATGCCACAGTTTTGATCACCTCATTCACGAATCCTCATATGAAAACAGTCAAATGCCACATTTTGACCTTTTTCACGTTTGTCAGAACTCTCACACAGGTATCTACCAAGGAAACTTGATCTTCAAGTCACATGCTCCACTTGCTCAAAAGCAAACACACTTAGACTCCCTAAGCCATGAACATCTTCTCCTTCCTGCAGCTCCCGCAAACTGCCATGAGAACGATCTTTTTGAAGCATCCTATCATTCCTGTAGCTCACCCTATCATTAGCTGATGCGCCACATCACCAGCTGAGACTCCTGATGTTGAGCTAGATGTCAGAACATCCAACTGTTGAATTCAGCTCAACCTTCTGCCACTCAGAAGAACCTCCTCCCTTTGCAGAAACAGATTTCCATGCTCTCATAGACTTGATTCAACAATCAAGTTTGAGTAGACAACCTCCATCCTGCTTAGAAACTCCAAAGACTTCAAACCTACCACATCTGAATCTTCAGAGAATAAGTAGTCCAAGACTACCCCATAGCTATACCAAAGAATGCCACTTCCCTTAGTAGAGCCGTCAGTAGAAAGCCAGAGATAACTGCCACTTATCCTCGACCTTCACAACTAGAGCAAACCCCATGCTCCAAACTACTTAGATTAGAAATAAACTGATCCAAGCTCTAACCATCAAGAATATGATGTCTTCATAGACTGCATCTTCAACAGCATAATTCATGTCGTCACTCACATCAGACAACTGTCAAGCTTCCAACAAGGTCTTTACAAACAGCCAGCAGATGATGCTCACTCCTTCATTCACACACTTCTGGAATAGTCAGCTGATAAGGCTACCTCAGGTTGTCATCTTCAACCATAAAGCTACTCCATCATGGCCCAAAAAAAATATCTGGACACAGCTTTGCTTAATTCTCTAGACAAATACTCAGTCTCCCGTCAAAGTATTTACCCTTAGACAGAATAAGATTACCTTCTCACACAAGGTACGACATTCTTTTCCTGCACACTTGTGGCACTAGCTGATCCCTCTTTTAATAATCCACACCACTGATCACTAATTGGCTTGACCTGATACTTCACCAAGAGCACAACTATCTTTCTTTGGCTGAGAGAACAAAGAACTGGAATGATGTTTCAACATCAGTTCTGACAACAGTCTTCATCACATTAAACACTTCTACAATGGATTTGGAGACTACGACCATATTAATCCACACATATCTCATGTAGGGGACACATGAGAACATATCAACATCTGATCAACTTCCAAGATTAGACCAACAAAACTGCAGTAACTTGCATAACACACTCTTCCAGAAGCTTCTTCATATAAGCACAAGGTTCAGACCTTTGTCTAACTTAAGAGTGATAACTGCCATCCTTCTGCATCTAAAGCCATACCATAGACAATCTGCTACTTCCAATCCTTCAAGCCTCAAAGCTGGAAGAGTTCACTCCATACAGCTAATTGACCCCAGGCTGATTTACACTGCTATTGAACACAAACTCTAGGATGCACTTTCCCTATAATATTGTCCTCAGACAGTTTAGCTCAAGCTTACTACCTTTTATATGAACAGCATCTCACAAATTGTTCAACTTCACAGCTTCAGTGATCCTTCAAAACAGCTACAGTCTAACAGGTCTTTGACTCAGCATTTACCTTTAAACTGCTGATGTGTAGCGCGATGTCGAGACATTAGGATTGACATATCAAGCTTAGCTTCTTTCTTGATGAAACTGACAACATAACCAGAAAGACCCTCCTGAATAGGTCACCACAACTCAGCTTAAGAGATACCTTATCAAGATCTTCACTCCCGCATGAAAGATTTGACAGTGATACTCTTTTGCCTTGGGCTCCACCCTCTTCTTTCTTCATCAAGCCTTAAAAACAATCCATTCACCTTCTGATCACTTCTTTCCCAAAACAAAGGTATGAGATAATCCTCAAGAATCTTCGATCTCTCAAACCAACCAGTTGAAGTTGCCTTGCACCAACTACCACGTCAGAGACCAACCAGGGTTACAAAAACACATGCAGCGGAACATACAACAACTCCTCAACAACCTTCAGGTGCTGCTCAAAAATCCTTGCTTGTCACCAAGGGTCAACACACTCACAATGGCAGCTCTGATAAATAGTCCATCCTTTACTTCAAGGGATCATACACCCAACCGTATGAACTGGCCAAGTCCACAACTCAGCAACTATCTTCCTTGCTCACAAACCAGAAAGTATCTTCCCTAGATCTCATCCAGAAACAGACAGGATGCCTGCTCTGATACCAATTGAAATTCTGGTACAGATGTGTGATGTTAAGGTGTAATGTCACAACATCAAACTCTGTTGCATGAACAAGACAATAAAAACAGAATATGAACACAATCAATTGTTCACCCAGTTCGGTTCAACCAACCTACATCTGGGGGCATACCAAGCCAGGAAGGAAGTCCACTATTAGTAGTATCAAATTACAGACTCAACACACCAGTTGACAATCTACCTAATTCAATCACTACCCAATGACCCTTCTACCTAAGTCCTCCCTAGGTAAGAGACTCCATCTCACTTCCAATCATCTCGATGATGTCTAGCAGTCAACTACACCGTCACTGCATCAACAACTTGACTCCTTAAACTTTTCTATTACATAGACTTTGGAAGACACACTTCCATGACACCCCTTTGGAGTTGCTTCAAAGCTTCCTCTAAGAACAATACATCTCTTACCTACAGGCTTCGAGATAAACACGATGACCATCCCACAAACCGGGTGGTTCATCAATCAACACAGCCCTTCTAATCTACATGATGGCTAGCTTACCAAAACAAGGTTACACTGCTTCTATTTATAACCTATTTCCCAACTGGATTTGGGCCTTCAAATCATATCAAATCTTCTGTTCCAAATCTCCAAAAGATTCTGCTACTAAATAGATCTTCAATTAAATCCTCAATCAAATCTTCAATTAAATCTTCAATTAAATCTTCAAACATTAACTCTAAATGTTCTCCATATCTTTATGCATTAAATTCAGCTCCACATAATATTTCCAGGATATTATGTATCTTTTAAATCTTCATTATTCAGCTGCAAGATCTGCTCCACTTAAAACCAGATTTTATCTTCAAATCTTTTCATATCTTTCAGCCCTAAAAATAGCAACAAGATCTGCTCCACTTATGATTGCACCAGAATATATCTTTACCAAGATATTCGCCTACAATCTCTCACTCTCTTCAGCAGAATATCTCTCCAATAACAGAAACACGCGCAGCCCTAATAACACAGCAGACTAATGTTCTGGTATAGTGATGTCAAGACATCGCATGTGACATCACTCTTCAGCACTTTAACTCTTCAGCACCTTAACATTCTGCAATCAAAAACCACACAGATGGTTTTCTGATGTTCTGTCAACTAATGTCAAGACATCATATATAACATCAGACCACAAAACTGCAACCATGCAACACCAATGATAAGAACCAATGTTATGACATCAGACATATGACATCAACATTGTTCAGCTTTGTTTTACCAAAATTCAAGCCAATACAAGAACTAACAATTTTAAATATAAATAATGTTGGAATCTAAATAATTTGTTATGTTTGAGAAACTTATATTGCAGATAGTTACATTTTCTAATATGATTCATCATAGAATGATGAATATTATCAATAAGTGTTATGCCGTAAACTGATATTTATACAACCTAAACACTAATCATCATTTTAAAATGAATCATAGATTTAAAATGGAAGATAATTTACTTTTAAAATTTTGATATTGAAATATAATCTTCAACTAAATTTTAGGTGTCTAGTCACTAATAATATTCGATTGATCAACTGATCAAATAAAATTTCATAATAAGGAAAAATCTTTAACAAAACATTATTATACGACAAAACTTAAGCTTGTTTGGTGTGAAGGATAAGAGACGTAGTATAATAATCATATTATATTATGTCTTAATAAAGTGTTTAAAACAAAAACGATATGATCAGTGGATTCTCACAATTTTTTCTATCTTGTCTCTATAGTATTATTTTTTATCTTAAATTTGAGCTCGGGTAAAAATAAGTAGGATATGATTAGAAATTAAACTACTTTTGTATGTTTATAAAATATAACGTAAAATATTACAAAATAAAATCAATTATATAAGATAAATATATGAAATTTATGAGTGATAACTAGTTTATAAAAATGATTAAAATATTTAAAAATGTGAAAAATATATATAATTTATTTTTAAATTTTTTAACGTTTAATATAATATTCTTTAATATATATATATATATATATATATATATATATATATATCTATATATATATATATATATTCTGGATGTGTCAAGTGTGAAAGCTTTATCATATGTGAGAGCATACGTGATTTTAAGGCTTGGTTAGGATGGGAACATGGCCCGGCACTAGCCCAAATTTTTTGAGTTATTTCTTTTACGGTAAGCTACTTTTTACAGTTCCATTTTCATAATTTCGATTTAATTTTTCGACACATTTTCAAGTTAGTTCTGGTCTTGCGGTATCAGTATTTATTATAAATACTAACATATAAAAGTATTGTTGTTTCCACCGTCTTGCAACTTGCGCACTAAGTGTTTAGTAAATTGTCTCAACTATGTTTTTTTTTCCTATTTTGTTTTCGTTTCTTACGAATAATGGTGTTGAATTGTTGTTATTGATTGTAATCATGAAGTGGTTATAATGAAAATCTCTTGTGGGCAAGGGGACTGGAGTACACTCAGTTAGGGAAGGAACCAGGATAAATGTCTGCTATTATTTAATTACTATTTCTATTTCTGCAACAAATGAATTAAAACAAAATCTAACCACAAATTATGATTCTGAAACTCTGATCAGAAGTTAAATTAAAGAATACCAGAAACACAATTCAACCCCTCTTCTTGTGTACTTTTCACATCTTCACTTTGTTTTATCCATAGAAAACTACTTGAATTGGAATTGAGGCAATTACCTTCTCACTTGAAATATGCTTACCTAGAAGCAGAACATAAGTTGTCTTTTATCCTTGCAACTAAATTGCCTAAAGAGCTGTGGTGTCAACTTTTGGTACTTCTTAGAAAAAACAAGAAAGATATATCTTGGAAAATAATTGGCATCAAAGGAATTAACTCTACTGTTTGTATGTATAGGATATTTGTTGGAAGAGACTGCCAAAAATAATATACAGAGCCAAAGAAGAGTGAATCATATCGTGAAGGATGTGATGGAGACGGAAATCATCAAATGGTTAGATGAGTGAATCATTTACCCTATATCTGATAATGTATGGGGGAGGGTCATTCAACGTGTCTTTAAGATAGGTGGCCTAACAGTGATTGAAATGGGAAGGATATGCGTGGGTTATAGGAAGCTAAACAAATCCACAATGAAGGATGACTTCTCTCTTTCATTCATTGATCAAATGCTTGAGAGATTGGTTGGAAAAGAATTTTAACTGTTTTTTATAAGGGTATTCAGACTATAATCAGATTGCATTAGCTCCCAAAAACCAAGAGAAAATAACCTTTACATGGCTCTATGAAACCTTTGTCTTTAGAACGATTCCATCCAGACTGTGAAATGATCCATCAACTTTTCAAATATGTTGATGATATCTTCTCTAATCTTATTGAATGTTCCATGGAACTATTTATGGATGATTTCTCTGTGTGCAGATTCATTTCATAAATGCTTGGATAACTTCGAGCTGGTACTCACAAGATGTGAGAAACGCAACTCAGTTCTTAAAGGGGAGAAATTTCATGATAAAAGAAGGAATTGTGTTAGGACGGAGAATTTCAAACTAAAGATTGAAATAGATTAAAAAAATTATTGTTAAGTATTTGAAAAATTTCCACTACCATCCAACATCAAAGGAATAAGAAGTTTTTATGGTCTTGTTGGCTTGTATAGAAAGTTCATCAATGAATTTTCAAAACTTTCAAAAGCTTTGTGCCAACTACTACAACATGAGATATCATATCTCTTCAGTAAAGAATGTTTAGCATGCTTTCAAAACCTTGAAGAATGTGTTGAATTTTGTACCAATTATGAAGGCAACAGACTAAAAATAAAAACTTTGCGCTAATGTATAATGCAAGTCACTTTGCTAATGGAGTTGTTCTAGGCCAAATGTATGATAAAGTGTTTCATACAATTTATTATGCTAATAAGATTACAAGACTTTAATAGAGAATCATATCAACTAAACCAACTCAAGCAGTTAATGACGTGCCAATTTTTTTATTTACGTATAACTTATATTTTTTCAAACGTTCACAAATATTCATATACGATAATTTTTAAAGGATAAGAATATGACTTTGAAACGAAAATGTAGACAAAATTAAAGTTTTTTTAAAACAACTACTCCTTTTACATGAATATACTCTAATAAGTAATAATTTAATAGGAATATATTTTATAAGAAAAAATTAAAACTTTGAAAGATTATTACAACTTTGACTTTGAATTCAAAGTCAAAGCTCAAATAAATAAAGTCTAATAAATAATAATTTAATATTGTACCAGAGTATTTTATTAAAAATTATTTATTATTTATATTTTTCCTTCAAATATAATAATGATTGAAACTGCGTATGAAATTTAATTTTCAAGAAAAAAAGTCAAATAAAAATTTATTATTCTTTCCTATTTATTTGTAGGAAAGAGTAATTAATTTGTTCTTATCCATTTTTTTCAATTGTCTTTTTCCCCTTTATTTAGCTATATATATATATTTGTTATCAATTTTTCAAATCACACAAAACTTTTTTTTCTTTTCATCTTCTAGTTTTGTTAGTGTTTTTTTCTTCCTCATCCACCCTTAAGTAGGTAGGTAATCGGTCTTATACTTTCCTTTATTTATTTATTCTGTAAAGTTTTAATATTTATGTGTTTCAATGGTGGTACAGTTTATTTTTGTGACGTAACTATCTTTTTTGTGAGTATTTTTATGAGTTTTTCGAATACTTTTTTACTTCTAATATTTTTTTTGTTCTTTGTGAACTCTTGATTTTAATATATCATATTTTAGCTCATTTAAAAAATTATTTTATTGATAGACATAAACATCAATGATTTGAGTGATTTTTTGAAATTTAAGATTTTTTTCTTGGTTATTCTGATGAAATTTAATTTTCTTATATATTTTTTCTAATGTGTTCTAGAGATACTTACTGCTAAAGTGTTGATATGAATCATATATTCTTTATTATTGTTTATTTTATCAAATATACATGTGATCAACGATATATTTGTATTTTTGTTACATAATATTTACATATAATCTATTGCTTAGGTAGAATTTTTATAGTTTAGCGCTAGATCTAATTTATTAGATTTTAATTGAATTCTAAATAAGATATTTAAGTCTATAGAAAAACTTGTTTCAATTGAGTATTGAAGTTCATATGAATTTATATATTATAGAATGTATGCAGAATAGGTTTTAGTTTTCTTAAGTATAATTTAGTGATAATCTTCACTATGTTTTTTTTATCATTATTCTTTTCTTTGTTTTTATTCTATTTCTCTTTAAAAAATATATGAATTATATGCATATCAATTTACAAACATTTAGAAGTATATCTAAGATTCATGTTGCAAAAACTCTTACTATATTCTTAGATTTTAATTATTTCGATTATGTTGCATAAACTCATTATGAAATGTATCAGATAGTATAAACTTTTACTATATGCTTATATTTTAACTATTTCAATCATGTTGCACAAATTAATGCTTCCATAACTCTTCCCCTAATTTATGTATTTTAAATCAATTACATTTAGTGAAATAATCTAATTATACCTTTTAATAGATATGTTTTTTTTTTTAAAAACTATAAATTTTTTTTATGATAATAATTGCAAGGGAGGTAGATAACTTAACTAATCTGCCATTATTATTTATTCTTATCGACAGCCATCTACTTATTACCTTTTTTTATTTTGATTTTTTAATTTCATTGTTGAACCAGAGAATGGCTCATCACAAAAACCCGTGGAATCAAGAATCACATTACACTTTTGACATAAATAAAAATTTTCATGAATTTGAAGCGGATGGTGAATTACATTCAGCTTATTTGGATATTATGAGGCCGTTGTCGCCCGAAACTCATGTTCCGGATCCATTATTTGCCATTGGTAAATTTGTTCCTGTGGTGCTCCAATCAGATAATCCATTAACAGAGATGAAAATTGAACATACAAATTCTCTTGATAAAGAAAAATACAAAGGTATTTTAAATCCAAAAGGTAATGGAATCGGCTTAGATCCCTTTTTACCTAAAAAATTTCCAGCACGAGCCATCAGTATAACTGTTCCTTCTCATGTAGTAAAACAAAAATCTACAAAAATTCCACATCTCAAACAATATTCAAGTGTCTCCCAACCAGGTATGCGTTCATAAAAACTTGATCAAACTACTCAAATTAAAATGTATGAATATTATACAACAGCTAACTACTTAATATTTGTAGGTTTATCATCACTTAATCAAAACACAAGCAAACATGTGTTGTCCAATAACAATAAAAATTCTACATCGCGTCCTCATAAAGTTGCTAGACACATACAGGTAAAATGGTTTAGAAATTAATTAGTTTTATCTAATTTGTTTTAATCAAAGATAAAACGAGAATCATAAGTTAATAAATTGAGTTAAATATATATATTTTAAAGATATTTTATGTATGAATTAATATATAAATTCTTTTGCAGGGTGATATTTGATTTGGTGATAAATCGGTCATTCATAATACAAATGCTTTGAGAATTGATATGGCAAATACAATGTACAATTGAAAAACTTGGGGAAGTGAGAGGATATTTGCATTTTAGAAAGATTTTTAAGCTATGGCTAATTGTTAGTTTGACAAGTTTTAAAATTTGTTTCTCATTAAACAAACTTGATTATTTTTCTTTTTGTTTTATTTAAATTGATGGATTGAATATATTTTAAATATAAATAATGTTGGAATCTAAATAATTTGTTATGTTTGAGAAACTTATATTGCAGATAGTTACATTTTCTAATATGATTCATCATAGAATGATGAATATTATCAATAAGTGTTATGCCGTAAACTGATATTTATACAACCTAAACACTAATCATCATTTTAAAATGAATCATAGATTTAAAATGGAAGATAATTTACTTTTAAAATTTTGATATTGAAATATAATCTTCAACTAAATTTTAGGTGTCTAGTCACTAATAATATTCGATTGATCAACTGATCAAATACAATTTCATAATAAGGAAAAATCTTTAACAAAACATTATTATACGACAAAACTTAAGCTTGTTTGGTGTGAAGGATAAGAGACGTAGTATAATAATCATATTATATTATGTCTTAATAAAGTGTTTAAAACAAAAACGATATGATCAGTGGATTCTCACAATTTTTTCTATCTTGTCTCTATAGTATTATTTTTTATCTTAAATTTGAGCTCGGGTAAAAATTAGTAGGATATGATTAGAAATTAAACTACTTTTGTATGTTTATAAAATATAACGTAAAATATTACAAAATAAAATCAATTATATAAGATAAATATATGAAATTTATGAGTGATAACTAGTTTATAAAAATGATTAAAATATTTAAAAATGTGAAAAATATATATAATTTATTTTTTAATTTTTTTACGTTTAATATAATATTCTTTAATATATATATATATATATATATATTCTGGATGTGTCAAGTGTGAAAGCTTTATCATATGTGAGAGCATAGGAGATTTTAAGGCTTGGTTAGGATGGGAACATGGCCCGGCACTAGCCCAAATTTTTTGAGTTATTTTTTTTACAGTAAGCTACTGTAAAGACCATATAATAATACATGCATCAAATCATATATTATACATGAGTTTCACCTTTGGTACTGAAACATAATAAGTTCCTAGTTAACACATTATATATATAAATGCCTCTAATACAAAAGAACTAAAAGTCTAAGGCATTACATATACAAGATGTTCCAAAATGATAAAAACTAAGAACTAGATCAATACAATGATCTCAAAACATAACGCCATAGCGGAAGCCATGCCATCACAAAACCACGATCCGTAAGGAAGGTCAAGTAACCTTGTCCTTACCCTTCGCCAAACCTGCAGAACCTGTGATGTAAACAACAACAGTGGGGTGAGATACATCAAATCTCAGTGAGTTCCCTATCTTAAAGTCCTCTCGGCTTTACAAGGTTCTAACAAAGTCCTAACTCATGTCCAAGGGGAAAGGGGAAAGACCATGAGTACACACACACAAGTAACCGCCACGGTGAGCCTGTAAACTCACACTAGTACCGGAGTACCTCTTGAGCCTGTAACTCAAGGATTCACAAAGTACCGAAATACGTTCTGAGTCCGTACACTCAAGAACTCACATATCAATAACCAATACCAAGGTATCCCTTTTTCCCGTACCCTTCTACGTCTAGAAGGCGATCCGAGTCATGGATCCTTGTAGCTACTTGGCATACGATTGGATTCGGGATCACGGGCCGTACACCGTGATCCGTCACTTCTCACGGACCGTACGCCGTCTCAAGTCTCTTTACCCGTAGGCTCCAACCGTACTTAACACGGGACTCAAACCTGCCAAGTAGTTGTGTATAACGTTCAGAGGAGGTGCTCGAGTCTCATGAACTACACCGCACAACTGTGGTTATTGATAAACAGAAATGCACACGTCTCGGCCTTCATGCACGAGCGTTGCAACACATGGAACAATCACACTTCCGACACAGTTTTGGTAATAATTCTCACCCTGCCTAGTCCATATTTTAACATGCATATATTGTCAATAATAATTTTACACAATTAACAGATAAAAGTCGATAAAATGACACAATTTCAGAAATCCCGACTTTATTAAATCGGCCAACGATTTTAAAACCATTTTAATAAGAAAGTACATTTTATTATCTTTCCAACGATATCAAAATTGTTCCAATCCGAGTTACGTACAAAAAGTTACGGCATTGTAAACAATCGATCGGAAAAATAAATCACAACAGCAGGATTCTGTAACTCTCCTGGCCGTACGCGTATTGGCACTCCCCGTACGCGTATGCCCAAAAGCTCGCCCAGCCATACGCGTATTTCCCCAAGCGATACGCGTATTGCTCAAAATCTCCGGCCATCCATACGCGTATTGCCCTTGCCGTACGCGTATTGACCAGCTCCATACGCGTATTGACATGCTCCATACGCGTATGGGCAGAGAAAAATGCAGAAGTTCCTGCAGAATTTTCTGCTACGGGTTGATCCAAAATCAACCCCAAAATCCCATTTTCATCAATCAAAATGCATCAAAACATGTTATAACATCACAACCAGTATAACATATAATCAAACATTGCATTTAGCAGTTAGATTCACGAATTTTGTGCAAAAAGATTCAATTTTCACAATTTCAACCTAACTCTAAACTCAACAAAACTCTACTCTAAAGAGTCTAACTAGAACCCACCTGAATTACTAGACGAGGAGGTTGATACTGAGATGATTTAGATGAAGAACTGTTGCTTGATGATGTTCTTGAGCTCTTGGAGAAATTTTCCTCTCCTTTTCCTTCCTCCTCCTTTCCTTTCTTCTCTTTTTTCCTTTTCTAGCTTTTGTTTGTTTCCAAATGAAATGGAAGGGAAATAGATAGTATAGAAAACTATCATTTATTAGTAACACTACTAAATATCCAAAATTAGCTCAAATACATCAAATTATAAAAACTCAACGTTAACTACTATTAATTAAATCGACTCTGAGTTCGTCAGTTTACTCTAATTATTTTATCAAATAATTACTCAGAGTACTCCGGAACCCAGTTGATCATAATAATATTAACCAGAGCGTTTATAAATTTACGGGGTATTACATCCTCCCCCCCTTAAATAGAAATTCGTCCTCGAATTTAGGATATTACCTGAACAGTTGTGGACAAGAATCTCGCATTTCCGATTCTAGTTCCCAAGTAGCATCGCCCGGATGCGTCATATCCCATTGCACCTTAACAAGTGGAATATCTTTGTTCCTTAACACTTTTGTTTCCCTTCCCACAATACAACTCGGTTGTGGTTCAAAAGTCAAATCCGCTTCAATTTCCACTGATTCGGGTAGAATTGGCTGAAGAGGATCAGGAATGAACTTACGGAGCTGAGATACGTGAAAAACGTCATGCATCTCGGATAGAGAGGGTGGTAAGGCTAATCTATAAGCAACTTCACCAATCCTTTCTAAAATCTGATACGGTCCCACGTATCTAGGACTTAACTTACGTGACTTAAACGGTCCTTTCAATCTCAATCTCGGAGTAACTTTCAGAAATACATGGTCACCTTCCTCAAATTCCAAAGGTCTCCTACGATTGTCCGCATAACTCTTTTGACGATCTTGTGCTTATTTAACCTTCTCGCGGATCATTCGAATCTTTTCCGTAGTCTCTTGAATAATCTCGGGTCCCAAAATCCTATCTTCGCCAATTTCAGCCCAACACAAAGGTGTCCTACACTTTCTCCCATACAATGCTTCATAAGGAGCCATACCGATGCTCGCATGATAACTATTGTTATAGGAAAACTCAATTAACGGCAAAAGTTCTTTCCAATTCCCTCTACTCTCTAACACACAAGCTCTTAACATATCCTCCATCGTTTGTATTGTTCGTTCAGTCTGACCATCCGTTTGAGGATGATTCGACGTGCTCAAACACAAATTCGTACCCATCGCTTGTTGGAACACTTTCCAAAATCTCGAAGTAAACTTCGGATCTCTATCGGACACAATACTGGAAGGAATACCATGCAATCTCACAATCTCAGCAATAAACAACCTTGCAAGATGACTTGCCTTATGAGTAGTCTTTACGGCTAAGAAGTGTGCAGATTTCGTTAGTCGATCTACAATCACCCAAATAGAATCATACCCACCTTGGGTACGGGGTAAACCCACTGCAAAATCCATAGAAATACTATCCCACTTCCAAACTGGAATATCCAAAGGTTGTAACAAACCGCCCGGTCTTTGGTGTTCAATCTTCACCTGTTGGCACACCGCACATTCTGACACATATCCCGCTATATCCTTTTTCATCCCAGGCCACCAATAATCCTTCTTTAAATCCTGATACATCTTTGAAGAACCAGGATGTATCGTAAAAGTACCTTTATGAGCTTCGTCTAAGATCTTCCTTTTCAATGCCTCATCCCTCGGAACACAAATCCTTTGATTAAACAGAACAATCCCATCTGTCGCTCGTGTAAAACCCGGCTGAAGTAACAATTCTTGTAACTCTTCCTCTAACAATTGTGCCTGTTGAATCTCAACTCTCAAGGTAGAATTGACATTCAAATTTCCCATAATCACACCAGTCGGAGTCCACACAAACTAGAGATTAAGATCTCTAAACTTTTCCAACAATGAATACTCTAAAATCATCAATTCCGCACTATGAACCATTTTCCGACTTAAAGCATCCGCTACTTTATTCGCCTTTCCTGGATGATATTTCAATTCTAAGTCATAATCCTTTAAGTACTCCATCCACCTTCTTTGTCGCATATTCAACTCCTTTTGATCAAACAAATACTTCAAACTTTTGTGGTCACTGAACATTTGAAAACGTACACCATATAAATAATGACGCCACACCTTCAGTGCAAACACCACTGCAGCTAGTTCCAAATCATGAGTTGGATAATTCTTCTCATGAACTTTTAACTGTCGAGAAGCATAAGCTACCACTTGACCACTTTACATCAGAACACCCCCTAATCCCCTCTTAGAAGCATCACAGAAATCTTCATAAGAGTTGTTAGGATCAGGAATAATTAATACTGGAGCACTCGTCAAACTTTCCTTCAAATGTATAAAACTTTGTTCGCAACTTGAATCCCATTCAAACGTAACATCCTTCCGAGTAAGTTTCGTCATTGGTAAGGCCAATTGAGAAAAGCCCTTGATAAACCTTCTATAGTAACCGGCCAATCCCAAGAAACTTCTGACTTCTGAAACATTTCTCGGTCTCTCCCAATTAATTACTGCTTCTACTTTCGATGGATCCACTGCCACACCACCTCGAGATATAACATGTCCAAGAAAATTAACTTCCGACATCCAAAACTCACACTTGCTCAACTTAGCAAACAATTGCTTCTCTTGCAAGACCGATAAGACAATCCTCAGATGTTCTCCGTGCTCTTGTGGAGTACGAGAATAAATAAGAATGTCGTCAATAAAGATTACCACAAATTGGTCCAAGTAAGCCTGAAATATTCGATTCATGTAATCCATGAAAACAGCTGGAGCATTAGTCACACCGAAAGGCATCACTAAGAATTCGTAATGACCGTAACGTGTCCTAAATGCAGTCTTTGGCATATCGGAACTCTTCACTCGAATCTGATGATAACCCGACCGTAAATCAATCTTCGAGAACACACAGGCTCCTTTCAATTGATCTAACAAGTCGTCTATCCTTGGTAAGGGATACTTATTCTTAATGGTAACTTTATCCAACTTACGATAATCAATGCACAAACGCATTCCCCCATCTTTCTTCTTTACCAATAACACTGGAGCTCCCCACGGTGAAACACTAGGCCTAACAAAATGCTTAGACATCAAGTCCTCCAATTGGTCCTTTAATTCTCTTAATTCAAGCGGTGCCATCCGATACGGAGAAACAGATATAGGAGCCGTTCCCGGTATCAGGTCAATAGAGAACTCAACTTCTCTCTCCGGAGGAAGAGAAGAAACATCCTCAGGAAACACTTCAGGAAATTCACACACTATTGGAATACTCAGAACTTGCTGTTCACTACTTCCTTCCTTAGTAAGAACCATTACAACAGATTTCTCTTTCTCAAACAAGAAATTTACCATTCCCATCGTACCTTCTAAAATCGTTGATAATACATCTTTCGGAGTAGCCTCAGCAGATGGAATAATAATTAGCTTCTCCTCACAACCGATAAAAACCGAATTAGCTGAAAGCCAGTCCATTCCCAGAACAACATCCACTTTCTTGAGCGGTAGACAAATAAGATCAATCTGGAAGACTCTTTCGTTCACCGACAACACACAATTTTCACACATCAGTGGTGGTGTCAACCATTTCATCCATGGCAGTAGTAACCACCATAGGAGGAAACAAAGGAATAGTTTGCAACCCAAGTCGCTTCACACATCTTAAAGACACAAAAGAATGTGTAGCCCCACAGTCAAATAAAACAAAACAAGGTTGACCATTAACGAAGCACGTACCCGAAATTCCAAGGTCATCGCCTTTTGCTTCCTTCCTTTGCGTCTGATTCCTATTCTGAGGACAATCCCTTGCAATGTGTCCCACCTTCTGACATTGATAACACTTCACACCTTCGATACCGCACTTTCCTCGATGATTTCTACCACAGTGTCGACATGCACTAGTCCTAGAGCTCTGAACTTGTTTCCCTTTAAAAACTCGTTGCCTAGGATTAGACTGTTGGCTTGCCCTACGCGAACCCCCTTCTGTCCGAACTTCCTTCAAACTGTTCTCTGCCACACAGTATTGCCGCAACTGCTGGAATTCAAACTCTCTTCGGATCCTCAAAGAACTAGGAAGGTACTTTTCAATAAAAATAGACCTGAACTGCTCCCACACCTTAGGTACACCTTGCATAGTCAAGAAAGCTGAAGCAACATCCCACCATCTTTCAGCAGGACCCCTTAGTGAGTGAGAAGCAAACACTACCTTGTTCTCCTCACTACAGCAAATTACTAGAAAAATTCTCTCCATGCCAGCAATCCAGTCATGAGCTCTCACAGGATCCATTCCGCCATGAAATTCTGGAGGATTCATGCGGAGAAAATCCCGAAAACTTCCACCTATAATCTCTGGAACAACCACTGTAGGATGCAGACCATCAGCCATTTGTTGCATCATTCCTTGCATGAACTGATTCTGCTGTTGCTGCATCTGTTGCATAAATTGGTACAACGGGGCATTCCCTTCATCACCTTGTGGAACTGTCCCAGCTGGAGTAGTCCTTGGTCTTCCACGGTTGTTTCTGCGTCTATCAGCCATGTTCCTGAATTCCATATCAATAGGATTAAGTTGATCAGACTCAATACCATAAATATAACAGACAAGACCCATGGCGACCCGCCGCATATGAAACGGAAAGAAACACTTATTCTATTTCATGGCTAGGTCGAGGATACGACCTGCTCTGATACCAACTGTAAAGACCATATAATAATACATGCATCAAATCATATATTATACATGAGTTTCACCTTTGGTACTGAAACATAATAAGTTCCTAGTTAACACATTATATATATAAATGCCTCTAATACAAAAGAACTAAAAGTCTAAGGCATTACATATACAAGATGTTCCAAAATGATAAAAACTAAGAACTAGATCAATACAATGATCTCAAAACATAACGCCATAGCGGAAGCCATGCCATCACAAAACCACGATCCGTAAGGAAGGTCAAGTAACCTTGTCCTTACCCTTCGCCAAACCTGCAGAACCTGTGATGTAAACAACAACAGTGGGGTGAGATACATCAAATCTCAGTGAGTTCCCTATCTTAAAGTCCTCTCGGCTTTACAAGGTTCTAACAAAGTCCTAACTCATGTCCAAGGGGAAAGGGGAAAGACCATGAGTACACACACACAAGTAACCGCCACGGTGAGCCTGTAAACTCACACTAGTACCGGAGTACCTCTTGAGCCTGTAACTCAAGGATTCACAAAGTACCGAAATACGTTCTGAGTCCGTACACTCAAGAACTCACATATCAATAACCAATACCAAGGTATCCCTTTTTCCCGTACCCTTCTACGTCTAGAAGGCGATCCGAGTCATGGATCCTTGTAGCTACTTGGCATACGATTGGATTCGGGATCACGGGCCGTACACCGTGATCCGTCACTTCTCACGGACCGTACGCCGTCTCAAGTCTCTTTACCCGTAGGCTCCAACCGTACTTAACACGGGACTCAAACCTGCCAAGTAGTTGTGTATAACGTTCAGAGGAGGTGCTCGAGTCTCATGAACTACACCGCACAACTGTGGTTATTGATAAACAGAAATGCACACGTCTCGGCCTTCATGCACGAGCGTTGCAACACATGGAACAATCACACTTCCGACACAGTTTTGGTAATAATTCTCACCCTGCCTAGTCCATATTTTAACATGCATATATTGTCAATAATAATTTTACACAATTAACAGATAAAAGTCGATAAAATGACACAATTTCAGAAATCCCGACTTTATTAAATCGGCCAACGATTTTAAAACCATTTTAATAAGAAAGTACATTTTATTATCTTTCCAACGATATCAAAATTGTTCCAATCCGAGTTACGTACAAAAAGTTACGGCATTGTAAACAATCGATCGGAAAAATAAATCACAACAGCAGGATTCTGTAACTCTCCTGGCCGTACGCGTATTGGCACTCCCCGTACGCGTATGCCCAAAAGCTCGCCCAGCCATACGCGTATTTCCCCAAGCGATACGCGTATTGCTCAAAATCTCCGGCCATCCATACGCGTATTGCCCTTGCCGTACGCGTATTGACCAGCTCCATACGCGTATTGACATGCTCCATACGCGTATGGGCAGAGAAAAATGCAGAAGTTCCTGCAGAATTTTCTGCTACGGGTTGATCCAAAATCAACCCCAAAATCCCATTTTCATCAATCAAAATGCATCAAAACATGTTATAACATCACAACCAGTATAACATATAATCAAACATTGCATTTAGCAGTTAGATTCACGAATTTTGTGCAAAAAGATTCAATTTTCACAATTTCAACCTAACTCTAAACTCAACAAAACTCTACTCTAAAGAGTCTAACTAGAACCCACCTGAATTACTAGACGAGGAGGTTGATACTGAGATGATTTAGATGAAGAACTGTTGCTTGATGATGTTCTTGAGCTCTTGGAGAAATTTTCCTCTCCTTTTCCTTCCTCCTCCTTTCCTTTCTTCTCTTTTTTCCTTTTCTAGCTTTTGTTTGTTTCCAAATGAAATGGAAGGGAAATAGATAGTATAGAAAACTATCATTTATTAGTAACACTACTAAATGTCCAAAATTAGCTCAAATACATCAAATTATAAAAACTCAACGTTAACTACTATTAATTAAATCGACTCTGAGTTCGTCAGTTTACTCTAATTATTTTATCAAATAATTACTCAGAGTACTCCGGAACCCAGTTGATCATAATAATATTAACCAGAGCGTTTATAAATTTACGGGGTATTACAGCTACTTTTTACAGTTCCATTTTCATAATTTCGATTTAATTTTTCAACACATTTTCAAGTTAGTTATGGTCTTGCGGTATCGGTATTTATTATAAATACTAACATATAAAATTATTGTTGTTTCCACCGTCTTGCAACTTGCGCACTAAGTGTTTAGTAAATTGTCTCAACCAAGTTTTTTTTTCCTATTTTGTTTTCGTTTCTTACGAATAATGGTGTTGAATTGTTGTTATTGATTGTAATCATGAAGTGGTTATAATGAAAATCTCTTGTGGGCAAGGGGACTGGAGTACACTCAGTTAGGGAAGGAACCATGATAAATGTCTGCTATTATTTAATTACTATTTCTATTTCCGCAACAAATGAATTAAAACAAAATCTGACCACAAATTATGATTCTGAAACTCTGATCAGAAGTTAAATTAAAGAATACCCGAAACACAATTCAACCCCTCTTCTTGTGTACATAGAATGATGAATATTATCAATAAGTGTTATGACGTAAACAGATATTTATACACCCTAAACACTAATCATCATTTTAAAATGCATCATAGATTTAAAATGGAAGATAATTTACTTTTAAAATTTTGATATTGAAATATAATCTTCAACTAAATTTTAGGTGTCTAGTCACTAATAATATTCGATTGATCAACTGATCAAATAAAATATCATAATAAGGAAAAATCTTTAACAAAACATTATTATACGACAAAACTTAAGCTTGTTTGGTGTGAAGGATAAGAGACGTAGTATAATAATCATGTTATATTATGTCTTAATAAAGTGTTTAAAACAAAAACGATATGATCAATGGATTCTCACAATTTTTTCTATCTTTTCTCTATAATATTTTTTTTTATCTTAAATTTGAGCTCGGGTAAAAATTAGTAGGATATGATTAGAAATTAAACTACTTTTGTATGTTTACAAAATATAACATAAAATATTACAAAATAAAATCAATTATATAAGATAAATATATGAAATTTATGAGTGATAACTAGTTTATAAAAATGATTAAAATATTTAAAAATGTGAAAAATATATATAATTTATTTTTTAATTTTTTAAAGTTTAATATAATATTTTTTAATATATATATATATATATATATATATATATATATATATATATATATTCTGGATGTGTCAAGTGTGAAAGCTTTATCATATGTGAGAGCATAGGTGATTTTAAGGCTCGGTTAGGATGGGAACATGGCCCGGCACTAGCCCAAATTTTTTGAGTTATTTTTTTACGGTAAGCTACTTTTTACAGTTCCATTTTCATAATTTCGATTTAATTTTTCGACACATTTTCTAGTTAGTTCTGGTCTTGCGGTATCGGTATTTATTATAAATACTAACATATAAAATTATTGTTGTTTCCACCGTCTTGCAACTTGCGCACTAAGTGTTTAGTAAATTGTCTCAACCAAGTTTTTTTCCTATTTTGTTTTTGTTTCTTACGAATAATGGTGTTGAATTGTTGTTATTGATTGTAATCATGAAGTGGTTATAATGAAAATCTCTTGTGGGCAAGGGGACTGGAGTACACTCAGTTAGGGAAGGAACCTGGATAAATATTTTATGTCTTCTGCTATTATTTAATTACTATTTCTATTTCCGCAGCAAATGAATTAAAACAAAATCTGACCACAAATTATGATTCTGAAACTCTGATCAGAAGTTAAATTAAAGAATACCCGAAACACAATTCAACCCCTCTTCTTGTGTACTTTTCACATCTTCAGTTTGTTTTATCCATAGAAAACTACTTGAATTGGAATTAAGGCAATTACCTTCTCACTTGAAATATGCTTACCTAGAAGCAGAACATAAGTTGTCTTTTATCCTTGCAACTAAATTGCCTAAAGAGCTGTGGTGTCAACTTTTGGTACTTCTTAGAAAAAACAAGAAAGATATATCTTGGAAAATAATTGGCATCAAAGGAATTAACTCTACTGTTTGTATGTATAGGATATTTGTTGGAAGAGAATGCCAAAAATAATATACAGAGCCAAAGAAGAGTGAATCATATCCTGAAGGATGTGATGGAGACGGAAATCATCAAATGGTTAGATGAGGGAATCATTTACCCTATATCTGATAGTTTATGGGGGAGGGTCATTCAACGTGTCTTTAAGATAGGTGGCCTAACAGTGATTGAAATGGGAAGGATATGCGTGGGTTATAGGAAGCTAAACAAATCCACAATGAAGGATGACTTCTCTCTTTCATTCATTGATCAAATGCTTGAGAGATTGGTTGAAAAAGAATTTTAACTATTTTTTATAAGGGTGTTCAGACTATAATCAGATTGCATTAGCTCCCAAAAACCAAGAGAAAATAACCTTTACATGGCTCTATGAAACCTTTGTCTTTAGAACGATTCCATCCAGACTGTGAAATGATCCATCAACTTTTCAAATATGTTTATGATATCTTCTCTAATCTTATTGAATGTTCCATGGAACTATTTATGGATGATTTCTCTGTGTGCAGATTCATTTCATAAATGCTTGGATAACTTCGAGCTGGTACTCACAAGATGTGAGAAACGCAACTCAAGTCTAAAAGGGGAGAAATTTCATGATAAAAGAAGGATTTTTGTTAGGACATAGAATTTCAAAATAAAGATTGAAATAGATTAAAAAAAATTATTGTGAAGTATTTGAAAATTTTCCACTACCATCCAACATCAAAGGAATAAGAAGTTTTTATGGTCTTGTTGGCTTGTATAGAAAGTTCATCAATGAATTTTCAAAACTTTCAAAAGCTTTGTGCCAACTACTACAACATGAGATATCATATCTCTTCAGTAAAGAATGTTTAGCATGCTTTCAAAACCTTGAAGAATGTGTCGAATTTTGTACCAATTGTGAAGGCAACAGACTAAAAATAAAAACTTTGCGCTAATGTATAATGCAAGTCACTTTGCTAATGCTGTTGTTCTAGGCCAAATGTATGATAAAGTGTTTCATACAATTTATTATGCTAATAAGATTACAAGACTTTAATAGAGAATCATATCAACTAAACCAACTCAAGCAGTTAATGACGTGCCAATTTTTTTATTTACGTATAACTTATATTTTTTCAAACGTTCACAAATATTCATATACGATAAGTTTTAAAGGATAAGAATATGACTTTGAAACGAAAATGTAGACAAAATTAAAGTTTTTTTTAAAACAACTACTCCTTTTACATGAATATACTCTAATAAGTAATAATTTAATAGGAATATATTTTATAAGAAAAAATTAAAACTTTGAAAGATTATTACAACTTTGACTTTGAATTCAAAGTCAAAGTTCAAATAAATAAAGTCTAATAAATAATAATTTAATATTGTACCGGAGTATTTTATTAAAAATTATTTATTATTTATATTTTTCCATCAAATATAATAATGATTGAAATTGCGTATGAAATTTAATTTTCAAGAAAAGAAGTCAAATCAAAATTTATTATTCTTTCCTATTTATTTGTAGGAAAGAGTAATTAATTTGTTCTTATCCATTTTTTTCAATTGTCTTTTTCCCCTTTATTTAGCTATATATATCTATATTTGTTATCAATTTTTCAAATCACACAAAACTTTTTTTTCTTTTCATCTTCTAGTTTTGTTAGTGTTTTTTTCTTCCTCATCCACCCTTAAGTAGGTAGGTAATGGGTCTTATAATTTCCTTTATTTATTTATTCTGTAAAGTTTTAATTTTTATGTGTTTCAATGGTGGTACAGTTTATTTTTGTGACGTAGCTATCCTTTTTGTGAGTATTTTTATGAGTTTTTCGAATACTTTTTTACTTCTAATATTTTTTTTGTTCTTTGTGAACTCTTGATTTTAATATATCATATTGTAGCTCATTTAAAAAATTATTTTATTGATAGACATAAACATCAATGATTTGCGTGATTTTTTGAAATTTAAGATTTTTTTCATGGTTATTCTGATGAAATTTAATTTTCTTATATATTTTTTCTAATGTGTTCCAGAGATACTTACTGCTAAAGTGTTGATATGAATCATATATTCTTTATTATTGTTTATTTTATCAAATATACATGTGATCAACGATATATTTGTATTTTTCTTACATAATATTTACATATAATCTATTACTTAGGTAGAATTTTTATAGTTTAGCGCTAGATCTAATTTATTAGATTTTAATTGAATTCTAAATAAGATATTTAAGTCTATAGAAAAACTTGTTTCAATTGAGTATTGAAGTTCATATGAATTTATATATTATAGAATGTATGCAGAATAGGTTTTAGTTTTCTTAAGTATAATTTAGTGATAATCTTCACTATGTTTTTTTTATCATTATTCTTATCTTTGTTTTTATTCTATTTCTCTTTAAAAAATATATGAATTATATGCATATCAATTTACAAACATTTAGAAGTATATCTAAGATTCATGTTGCAAAAACTCTTACTATATTCTTAGATTTTAATTATTTCGATTATGTTGCATAAACTCATTATGAAATGTATCAGATAGTATAAACTTTTACTATATGCTTATATTTTAACTATTTCGATGATGTTGCACAAATTAATGCTTCCATAACTCTTCCCCTAATTTATGTATTTTAAATCAATTACATTTAGTGAAATAATCTAATTATACCTTTTAATAGATATGTTTTTTTTTGAAAAACTATAAATTTTTTTTATGATAATAATTGCAAGGGAGGTAGATAACTTAACTAATCTGCCATTATTATTTATTCTTATCGACAGCCATCTACTTATTACCTTTTTTTATTTTGATTTTTTAATTTCATTGTTGAACCAGAGAATGGATCATCACAAAAACCCGTGGAATCAAGAATCACATTACACTTTTGACATAAATAAAAATTTTCATGAATTTGAAGCGGATGGTGAATTACATTCAGCTTATTTGGATATTATGGGGCCGTTGTCACCCGAAACTCATGTTCCGGATCCATTATTTGCCATAGGTAAATTTTTTCCTGTGGTGCTCCAATCAGATAATCCATTAACACAGATGAAAATTGAACATACAAATTCTCTTGATAAAGAAAAATACAAAGGTATTTTAAATCCAAAAGGTAATGGAATCGGCTTAGATCCCTTTTTACCTAAAAAATTTCCATCACCAGCCATCAGTATAACTGTTCCTTCTCATGTAGTAAAACAAAAATCTACAAAAATTCCACATCTCAAACAATATTCAAGTGTCTCCCAACCAGGTATGCGTTCATAAAAACTTGTTCAAACTACTCAAATTAAAATGTATGAATATTATACAACAGCTAACTACTTAATATTTGTAGGTTTATCATCACTTAATCAAAACACAAGCAAACATGTGTTGTCCAATAACAATAAAAATTCTACATCGCGTCCTCATAAAGTTGCTAGACACATACAGGTAAAATGGTTTAGAAATTAATTAGTTTTATCTAATTTGTTTTAATCAAAGATAAAACGAGAATCATAAGTTAATAAATTGAGTTAAATATATATATTTTAAAGATATTTTATGTATGAATTAATATATAAATTCTTTTGTAGGATGATATTTGATTTGGTGATAAATCGGTCATTCATAATACAAATGCTTTGAGAATTGATATGGCAAATACAATGTACAATTGAAAAACTTGGGGAAGTGAGAGGATATTTGCATTTTCGAAAGATTTTTAAGCTATGGCTAATTGTTAGTTTGACAAGTTTTAAAATTTGTTTCTCATTAAACAAACTTGATTATTTTTCTTTTTGTTTTATTTAAATTGATGGATTGAATATATTTTAAATATAAATAATGTTGGAATCTAAATAATTTGTTATGTTTGAGAAACTTATATTGCAGATAGTTACATTTTCTAATATGATTCATCATAGAATGATGAATATTATCAATAAGTGTTATGACGTAAACAGATATTTATACAACCTAAACACTAATCATCATTTTAAAATGAATCATAGATTTAAAATAGAAGATAATTTACTTTTAAAATTTTGATATTGAAATATAATCTTCAACTAAATTTTAGGTGTCTAGTCACTAATAATATTCGATTGATCAACTGATCAAATAAAATTTCATAATAAGGAAAAATCTTTAACAAAACATTATTATATGACAAAACTTAAGCTTGTTTGGTGTGAAGGATAAGAGACGTAGTATAATAATCATATTATATTATGTCTTAATAAAGTGTTTAAACAAAAACGATATGATCAGTGGATTCTCACAATTTTTTCTTTCTTGTCTCTATAGTATTATTTTTTATCTTAAATTTGAGCTCGGGTAAAAATTAGTAGGATATGATTAGAAATTAAACTACTTTTGTATGTTTATAAAATATAACGTAAAATATTACAAAATAAAATCAATTATATAAGATAAATATATGAAATTTATGAGTGATAACTAGTTTATAAAAAAGATTAAAATATTTAAAAATGTGAAAAATATATATAATTTATTTTTTAATTTTTTAACGTTTAATTTAATATTCATTAATATATATATATATATATATATATATATATATATTTATATATATATATATATATATATATATATTCTGGATGTGTCAAGTGTGAAAGCTTTATCATATGTGAGAGCATAGGAGATTTAAGGCTTGGTTAGGATGGGAACATGGCCCGGCAGTAGCCCAAATTTTTTGAGTTATTTTTTTTACGGTAAGCTACTTTTTACAGTTCCATTTTCATAATTTCGATTTAATTTTTCGACACATTTTCAAGTTAGTTCTGGTCTTGCGGTATCGGTATTTATTATAAATACTAACATAAAATTATTGTTGTTTCCACCGTCTTGCAACTTGCGCACTAAGTGTTTAGTAAATTGTCTCAACCAAGTATTTTTTTCCTATTTTGTTTTCGCTTCTTACGAATAATGGTGTTGAATTGTTGTTATTGATTGTAATCATGAAGTGGTTATAATGAAAATCTCTTGTGGGCAAGGGGACTGGAGTACACTCAGTTAGGGAAGGAACCATGACAAATGTCTGCTATTATTTAATTACTATTTCTATTTACGTAACAAATGAATTAAAACAAAATCTGACCACAAATTATGATTCTGAAACTCTGATCAGAAGTTAAATTAAAGAATACCTGAAACACAATTCAACCCCTCTTCTTGTGTACATAGAATGATGAATATTATCAATAAGTGTTATGACGTAAACAGATATTTATACACCCTAAACACTAATCATCATTTTAAAATGAATCATAGATTTAAAATGGAAGATAATTTACTTTTAAAATTTTGATATTGAAATATAATCTTCAACTAAATTTTAGGTGTCTAGTCAATAATAATATTCGATTGATCAACTGATCCAATAAAATATCATAAAAAGGAAAAATCTTTAACAAAACATTATTATACGACAAAACTTAAGCTTGTTTGGTGTGAAGGATAAGAGACGTATGATAATAATCATGTTATATTATGTCTTAATAAAGTGTTTAAAACAAAAACGATATGATCAGTGGATTCTCACAATTTTTTCTATCTTGTCTCTATAATATTATTTTTTATCTTAAATTTGAGCTCGGGTAAAAATTAGTAGGATATGATTAGAAATTAAACTACTTTTGTATGTTTACAAAATATAACGTAAAATATTACAAAATAAAATCAATTATATAAGATAAATATATGAAATTTATGAGTGATAACTAGTTTATAAAAATGATTAAAATATTTAAAAATGTGAAAACTATATATAATTTATTTTTTAATTTTTTAAAGTTTAATATAATATTTTTTAATATATATATATATATATATATATATATATATATATATATATATATATATATATATATATATATATATATATATTCTGGATGTGTCAAGTGTGAAAGCTTTATCATATGTGAGAGCATAGGTGATTTTAAGGCTCGGTTAGGATGGGAACATGGCCCGGCACTAGCCCAAATTTTTTGAGTTATTTTTTTACGGTAAGCTACTTTTTACAGTTCCATTTTCATAATTTCGATTTAATTTTTCGACACATTTTCTAGTTAGTTCTGGTCTTGCGGTATCGGTATTTATTATAAATACTAACATATAAAATTATTGTTGTTTCCACCGTCTTGCAACTTGCGCACTAAGTGTTTAGTAAATTGTCTCAACCAAGTTTTTTTCCTATTTTGTTTTCGTTTCTTACGAATAATGGTGTTGAATTGTTGTTATTGATTGTAATCATGAAGTGGTTATAATGAAAATCTCTTGTGGGCAAGGGGACTGGAGTACACTCAGTTAGGGAAGGAACCTGGATAAATATTTTCTGTCTTCTGCTATTATTTAATTACTATTTCTATTTCCGCAACAAATGAATTAAAACAAAATCTGACCACAAATTATGATTCTGAAACTCTGATCAGAAGTTAAATTAAAGAATACCCGAAACACAATTCAACCCCTCTTCTTGTGTACTTTTCACATCTTCACTTTGTTTTATCCATAGAAAACTACTTGAATTGGAATTAAGGCAATTACCTTCTCACTTGAAATATGCTTACCTAGAAGCAGAACATAAGTTGTCTTTTATCCTTGCAACTAAATTGCCTAAAGAGCTGTGGTGTCAACTTTTGGTACTTCTTAGAAAAAACAAGAAAGATATATCTTGGAAAATAATTGGCATCAAAGGAATTAACTCTACTGTTTGTATGTATATGATATTTGTTGGAAGAGAATGCCAAAAATAATATACAGAGCCAAAGAAGAGTGAATCATATCGTGAAGGATGTGATGGAGACGGAAATCATCTAATGGTTAGATGCAGGAATCATTTACCCTATATCTGATAGTGTATGGGGGAGCCCCATTCAACGTGTCTTTAAGATAGGTGGCCTAACAGTGATTGAAATGGGAAGGATATGCGCGGGTTATAGGAAGCTAAACAAATCCACAATGAAGGATGACTTCTCTCTTTCATTCATTGATAAAATGCTTGAGAGATTGGTTGGAAAAGAATTTTAACTGTTTTTTATAAGGGTATTCAGACTATAATCAGATTGCATGAGCTCCTAAAAACCAAGAGAAAATAACCTTTACATGCCTCTATGAAACCTTTGTCTTTAGAACGATTCCATCCAGACTGTGAAATGATCCATCAACTTTCAAATATGTTGATGATATCTTCTCTAATCTTATTGAATGTTCCATGGAACTGCTTATGGATAATTTCTCTGTGTGCAGATTCATTTCATAAATGCTTGGATAACTTCGAGCTGGTACTCACAAGATGTGAGAAACGCAACTCAGTTCTAAAAGGGGAGAAATTTCATGATAAAAGAAGGAATTTTGTTAGGACATAGAATTTCAAAATAAAGATTGAAATAGATTAAAAAAAATTATTGTGAAGTATTTGAAAATTTTCCACTACCATCCAACATCAAAGGAATAAGAAGTTTTTATGGTCTTGTTGGCTTGTATAGAAAGTTCATCAATGAATTTTAAAAACTTTCAAAAGCTTATTGGCTTGTATAGAAAGCTTGTTGGCTTGTATATTCACAAAAATACTAATTATATTAAATAAATAATATAAATCTAATTTTTTTGTGGAATAAAATATTTCAACATTTTTGTGATTTTTTGCAAAAAGAACCAATCGAAAATAATTAAAATTGAGTGAGTTATTAATTTTTCAAATCATTTAAAATAAATATGAAAAATACTAAAAAATAAGAAAAAGTGGTAAAAAAGAGATCTGGGGCGAGGGGGATTCGAACCCCAGACCTCTCGCTTGCCAATACACACAAAACCAGCTGATCAACCACTGGGGTGCAATGCCAATTCAAATATAGTATGGAAAATGAAAAATATATAGAGAACTTGGTTGGAAAACCTGATGAATGGCGCCATGGCAATCTTCTTCCTCGAGCTCGTGCATGAAGCCCCCTATCTCACTCATCTCTCAACCATTTAACATGATTCAAATACCAAACTCATGCATTTTTTCACAAGGAACAAGATGGCAATACTTGATTTCATTTATTTTCAGTGTATAGCAAGTTATATCATCACAACCGTATGAACCCTAATTTTGCAAAAGCAGTCGTGCAAACATGGTTATGAGGGCTATGATCCAATTTTTTGAGGGAAAACACTCAACATATGATGGCAAACAATTGGCAAAAATATCATGCGAGGAAATATGCATGGATCATGAAGATGTAGTTTTGAGGCTTACCTTGATGCAAGCTGAAATGGAACTCTGCAGAGATGGTGTTCCAGATGCGATTTGATGATCCCTACAACTTCAATGGATGTTGTGGAGTGCGTTGCAAGCTTTGGAACACTCTGCAAACCTTTGGATCAAGTTGGAGAACTCCAACTGTATAATTAAGGCATAATGGCTTGGTTGAAGGGTGATTTTAAGCTAGGGGTGTTACAGTTGGTGTTTAAGTGTTTGGACACCTCAAATACATCATATGTGATGTGTCTGAGCAATTGGAATGGATTTCTTAGGGCTGCAACTCAAAACCCGATGGTGGTTGCTCAAAAACAAAGAAAATTGGCACTTAAGAGAGAATGAGAGAAAGCAGTGCTATAAGGTGCTTTGGTGTGCCTTGAATGATCCATTGGAACCTCTATTTATAGGTGATCAACTCTTGTCTTGGAGGAATAGTGAATGGCTGCTGGATCAGATCACCTTCAAAGGGATTGGCTGGACATAAATGCCTCTTGCATTAGGTGTAACAACTGCTCCAAATAGATCAGCCATGCCTTGATTGAAATCAGATTCCTCAGTCATTTTAATTGTTGTTTAATCAGAGAACTTGACTGAACTTCAAGTTGGAAGATTCCTTGGCTTTGTGACTCAGCTTTGTAGGTTGGATCAGATGCACTGTGATTGGTTTGAGTACATGTGGCATAATGATCCTTAGTTTTGATTTAGAAATCGTGTGTGGAAAGCAAACATGCAAACTGATTTTTTCCAAAACAGCTTGCAGCAGCATGACTTTGGGCATGGATTCCTCTTGGCTCAAGTTGAATCAATTCATGCTGAGAGGTTCTTTGGATTCTTAGAAACATATGCAACAACATTGATGTTTACCTTTAGACTTGATTCAGCTTGCAACTATTTGAAAAGATCTCACAAGTTTTGGTGTTTTCAACAAAATCTGCCTTGGCCAAAATTTTTCTAAGTGTTGGAAAATGATGTATTTTCAATAACTCAGAATCCACAATGAATTGGAGTGAGGTGTATTTGGAGCTTTTGTAGAGGGTAATGAGAGATACAAATCCAGCTTTGGATGGGGAAAAATGGCCTTGTGGTTTAGGAGTTATGATCCTCCAAAGTTGGTACCCTAGCCACTTTGTTTCATAACTTAGAAAAATTTATAAGTTTTTATGGTTACCCCTTTTGCAAGTTATCCCACTTTTCTTGATTTTTCTTGATGAATGATGATTCCAATCATATATTAACATCATTTTAGGGTTAAAAAACCATTTTTATGAAAAATCTCAAAAAGTCAAAGTTTGACTTTTGTGCACAGTTGACTTTTTATCCGATGAATTCCAAATTGTGCAATCCTTTAGGAAATCATGTCCTTGACCTAAATCAAACTTTATGGACATGTTCCATAGGTGTTATAGGGTATATTGATTCATGTCCTAGGGTTTGGGAGCATGTCCTGGTCAAAAGTCAAAGATACAGTTGACTTTTCTCGCAAAACCCTAACTGTGGTTCAGATGAAATTGAAACTTGTGAATCAAGATTCTTGGATCAATCCATTGTTGCAAATGGATCAATGTAGTGTATTAGAGACCCTCAAATCCTCTCTTGAGGTCTTGGCTCATGTTTTGTCCCAAAAGTCAACTTAGGGGTGAATTAGGTCAAGAAATCCTAATTCCTGATTTTTGGTGAATGCATCCCCTGAGGCTAAATTGACTTGATGATGGGGTTCATGATGTTCCTTGGAGCATCATAGGTTATGCCTTGAAGCATTGGCTCATGCCCATAGGAGAATTTCCATCTGGAGGCCCTGGTCGACCAAAACCCTAATTTGGTGACACTGGCGATCCTGAGGCTTAATCCACTTAAAAGGGAGCATCCTTGTGCTTGATCCTTGATGTAGGAGTCCTCTTGATCCTTTGTAGATGTTTGAGAGGATAGACAAGTTGAAGATCATGTCATTCCTTGATTGATCCATTGTCTAAGAGCTATGAGAGGGCTTTAAACCCTAATTTTGATTGAAGTGGATGCTCACCCATCTTTGGGGAGACTAATGAGGTATGATGGTTCATCCATATTGTGATGATGATTTGCACAATGATGGGAATCTTAGTGGTCAAAATTTGGGGTATGACACTAACTAATTTATATTTGTAGGTTTATCATCACTTAATCAAAGCACAAGCAAACATGTGTTGTCCAATAACAATAAAAACTCTACATCGCGTCCTCATAAAGTTGCTAGACACATGAACTAGACACATGCAGGTAACATGGTTTAGAAATTAATTAGTTTTATTTAATTTGTTTTAATCAAAGATAAAACGAGAATCATAAGTTAAAAAATTGAGTTAAATATATATTTTTTAATGATATTTTATGTATAAATAAATATATAAGATCTTTTGCAGGATGATATTTGATTTGGTGATAAATCGGTCATTCATAATACAAATGCTTTGAGAATTGATATGGCAAATACAATGTACAATTGAAAAACTTGGGGAAGTGAGAGAATATTCGCATTTTAGAAAGATTTTTAAGCAATGGCTAATTATTAGTTTGACAAGTTTGAAAATTTGTTTCTCATTAAACAAACTTGATTATTTTTCTTGTTGTTTTATTTTAATTGATGGATTGAATTTATTTTAAATTTAAATACTGTTGGAATCTAAATAATTTGTTATGTTTGAGAAACTTATATTGCTGATAGTTACATCTTCTAATATGATTCATCATAGAATGATGAATATTATCAATAAGTGTTATGACATAAACAGATATTTATACACCCTAAACACTAATCATCATTTTAAAATGCATCATAGATTTAAAATGGAAGATAATTTACTTTTAAATTTTTGATATTGAAATATAATATTCAACTAAAATTTAGGTGTCTAGTCACTAATAATATTCGATTGATCAACTGATCAAATAAAATTTCATAATACGGAAAAATATTTAACAAACCATTATTATACGACAATACTTAAGCTTGTTTGGTGTGAAGGATAAGAGACGTAGTATAATAATCATATTATATTATGTCTTAATAAAGTGTTTAAAACAAAAACGATATGATCAGTGGATTCTGACAATTTTTTCTATCTTGTCTCTATTGTATTATTTTTTAGCTTAAATTTGAGCTCGGGTAAAAATTAGTAGGATATGATTAGAAATTAAACTACTTTTGTATCTTTATAAAATATAACGTAAAATATTACAAAATAAAATCAATTATATAAGATAAATATATGAAATTTATGAGTGATAACTAGTTTATAAAAATGATTAAAATATTTAAAAATGTGAAAAATATATATAATTTATTTTTTAATTTTTTAACGTTTAATATAATATTCTTTAATATATATATATATATATATATATATATATATATATATATATATATATATATATATATATATATATATTCTGGATGTGTCAAGTGTGAAAGCTTTATCATATGTGAGAGCATAGGTGATTTTAAGGCTTGGTTAGGATGGGAACATGGCCCGACACTAGCCCAAATTTTTTGAGTTATTTTTTTTACGGTAAGCTACTTTTTACAGTTCCATTTTCATAATTTTGATTTAATTTTTCGACACATTTTCAAGTTAGTTATGGTCTTGCGGTATCGGTATTTATTATAAATACTAACATATAAAAGTATTGTTGTTTCCACCGTCTTGCAACTTGCGCACTAAGTGTTTAGTAAATTGTCTCAACTAAGTTTTTTTTCCTATTTTGCTTTCGTTTCTTACGAATAATGGTGTTGAATTGTTGTTATTGATTGTAATCATGAAGTGGTTATAATGAAAATCTCTTGTGGGCAAGGGGACTGGAGAACCCTCAGTTAGGGAAGGAACCAGGATAAATGTCTGCTATTATTTAATTACTATTTCTATTTCCGCAACAAATGAATTAAAACAAAATCTGACCACAAATTATGATTCTGAAACTCTGATCAGAAGTTAAATTAAAGAATACCCGAAACACAATTCAACCCCTCTTCTTGTGTACTTTTCACATCTTCACTTTATTTTATCCATAGAAAACTACTTGAATTGGAATTGAGGCAATTACCTTCTCACTTGAAATATGCTTACCGAGAAGCAGAACATAAGTTTTCTTTTATCCTTGCAACTAAATTGCCTAAAGGGTTGTGGTGTCAACTTTTGGTACTTCTTAGAAAAAACAAGAAAGATATATCTTGGAAAATAATTGGCATCAAAGGAATTAACTCTACTGTTTGTATGTATAGGATATTTGTTGGAAGAGAATGCCAAAAATAATATACAAAGCCAAAGAAGAGTGAATTATATCGTGAAGGATGTGATGGAGACGGAAATCATCTAATGGTTAGATGCGGGAATCATTTACCCTATATCTGATAGTGTAAGGGGGAGCCTCATTCAACGTGTCTTTAAGATAGGTGGCCTAACAGTGATTGAAATGGGAAGGATATGCGTGGGTTATAGGAAGCTAAACAAATCCACAATGAAGGATGACTTCTCTCTTTCATTCATTGATCAAATGCTTAAGAGATTGGTTGGAAAGGAATTTTAACGGTTTTTTATAAGGGTATTCAGACTATAATCAGATTGCATTTGCTCCCAAAAACCAAGAGAAAATAACCTTTACATGGCTCTATGAAACCTTTGTCTTTAGAACGATTCCATCCAGACTGTGAAATGATCCATCAACTTTTCAAATATGTTAATGATATCTTCTCTAATCTTATTGAATGTTCCATGGAACTGTTTATGGATGATTTCTCTGTGTGCAGATTCATTTCATAAATGCTTGGATAACTTCGAGCTGGTACTCACAAGATGTGAGAAACGCAACTCAGTTCTAAAAGGGGAGAAATTTCATGATAAAAGAAGGAATTGTGTTAGGACAGAGAATTTCAAAATAAAGATTGAAATAGATTAAAAAAAATTATTGTTAAGTATTTGAAAAATTTCCACTACCATCCAACATCAAAGGAATAAGTAGTTTTTATGGTCTTGTTGGCTTGTATAGAAAGTTCATCAATGAATTTTCAAAACTTTCAAAAGCTTTGTGCCAACTACTACAACATGAGATATCATATCTCTTCAGTAAAGAATGTTTAGCATGCTTTCAAAATCTTGAAGAATGTGTTGAATTTTGTACCAATTATGAAGGCAACAGACTAAAAATAAAAACTTTGCGCTAATGTATAATGCAAGTCACTTTGCTAATGGAGTTGTTCTAGGCCAAATGTATGATAAAGTGTTTCATACAATTTATTATGCTAATAAGATTACAATACTTTAATAGAGAATCATATCAACTAAACCAACTCAAGCAGTTAATGACGTGCCAATTTTTTTATTTACGTATAACTTATATTTTTTCAAACGTTCACAAATATTCATATACGATAATTTTTAAAGGATAAGAATATGACTTTGAAACGAAAATGTAGACAAAATTAAAGTTTTTTTTAAAACAACTACTCCTTTTACATGAATATACTCTAATAAGTAATAATTTAATAGGAATATATTTTATAAGAAAAAATTAAAACTTTGAAAGATTATTACAACTTTGACTTTGAATTCAAAGTCAAAGTTCAAATAAATAAAGTCTAATAAATAATAATTTAATATTGTACCGGAGTATTTTATTAAAAATTATTTATTATTTATATTTTTCCATCAAATATAATAATGATTGAAACTGCGTATGAAATTTAATTTTCAAGAAAAAAAGTCAAATCAAAATTTATTATTCTTTCCTATTTATTTGTAGGAAAGAGTAATTAATTTGTTCTTATCCATTTTTTTCAATTGTCTTTTTCCCCTTTATTTAGCTATATATATATATATATTTGTTATCAATTTTTCAAATCACACAAAACTTTTTTTTCTTTTCATCTTCTAGTTTTGTTAGTGTTTTTTTCTTCCTCATCCACCCTTAAGTAGGTAGGTAATCGGTCTTATAATTTCCTTTATTTATTTATTCTGTAAAGTTTTAATTTTTATGTGTTTCAATGGTGGTACAATTTATTTTTGTGACGTAGCTATCTTTTTTGTGAGTATTTTTATGAGTTTTTCGAATACTTTTTTACTTCTAATATTTTTTTTGTTCTTTGTGAACTCTTGATTTTAATATATCATATTTTAGCTCATTTAAAAAATTATTTTATTGATAGACATAAACATCAATGATTTGAGTGATTTTTTGAAATTTAAGATTTTTTTCTTGGTTATTCTGATGAAATTTATTTTTCTTATATATTTTTTCTAATGTGTTCTAGAAATACTTACTGCTAAAGTGTTGATATGAATCATATATTCTTTATTATTGTTTATTTTATCAAATATACATGTGATCAACCATATATTTGTATTTTTCTTACATAATATTTACATATAATCTATTACTTAGGTAGAATTTTTATAGTTTAGCGCTAGATCTAATTTATTAGAGTTTAATTGAATTCTAAATAAGATATTTAAGTCTATAGAAAAACTTGTTTCAATTGAGTATTGAAGTTCATATGAATTTATATATTATAGAATGTATGCAGAATAGGTTTTAGTTTTCTTAAGTATAATTTAGTGATAATCTTCACTATGTTTTTTTTATCATTATTCTTTTCTTTGTTTTTATTCTATTTCTCTTTAAAAAATATATGAATTATATGCATATCAATTTACAAACATTTAGAAGTATATCTAAGATTCATGTTGCAAAAACTCTTACTATATTCTTAGATTTTAATTATTTCGATTATGTTGCATAAACTCATTATGAAATGTATCAGATAGTATAAACTTTTACTATATGCTTATATTTTAACTATTTCGATCATGTTGCACAAATTAATGCTTCCATAACTCTTCCCCTAATTTATGTATTTTAAATGAATTACATTTAGTGAAATAATCTAATTATACCTTTTAATAGATTTGTTTTTTTTTGAAAAACTATAAATTTTTTTTATGATAATAATTGCAAGGGAGGTAGATAACTTAACTAATCTGCCATTATTATTTATTCTTATCGACAGCCATCTACTTATTACCTTTTTTTATTTTGATTTTTTAATTTCATTGTTGAACCAGAGAATGGATCATCACAAAAACCCGTGGAATCAAGAATCACATTACACTTTTGACATAAATAAAAATTTTCATGAATTTGAAGCGGATGATGAATTACATTCAGATTATTTGGATATTATGAGGCCGTTGTCACCCGAAACTCATGTTCCAGATCCATTATTTGCCAGTGGTAAATTTGTTCCTGTGGTGCTCCAATCAGATAATCCATTAACACAGATGAAAATTGAACATACAAATTCTCTTGATAAAGAAAAATACAAAGGTATTTTAAATCCAAAAGGTAATGGAATCGGCTTAGATCCCTTTTTACCTAAAAAATTTCCATCACCAGCCATCAGTATAACTGTTCCTTCTCATGTAGTAAAACAAAAATCTACAAAAATTCCACATCTCAAACAATATTCAAGTGTCTCCCAACCAGGTATGTGTTCATAAAAACTTGATCAAACTACTCAAATTAAAATGTATGAATATTATACAACAGCTAACTACTTAATATTTGTAGGTTTATCATCACTTAATCAAAACACAAGCAAACATGTGTTGTCCAATAACAATAAAAATTCAACATCGCGTCCTCATAAAGTTGCTAGACACACAAAGGTAAAATGGTTTAGAAATTAATTAGTTTTATCTAATTTGTTTTAATCAAAGATAAAACGAGAATCATAAGTTAATAAATTGAGTTAAATATATATATTTTAAAGATATTTTATGTATGAATTAATATATAAATTCTTTTGCAGGATGATATTTGATTTGGTGATAAATCGGTCATTCATAATACAAATGCTTTGAGAATTGATATGGCAAATACAATGTACAATTGAAAAACTTGGGGAAGTGAGAGGATATTTGCATTTTAGAAAGATTTTTAAGCTATGGCTAATTGTTAGTTTGACAAGTTTTAAAATTTGTTTCTCATTAAACAAACTTGATTATTTTTCTTTTTTTTTTTTATTTTAATTGATGGATTGAATATATTTTAAATATAAATAATGTTGGAATCTAAATAATTTGTTATGTTTGAGAAACTTATATTGCAGATAGTTACATTTTCTAATATGATTCATCATAGAATGATGAATATTATCAATAAGTGTTATGCCGTAAACTGATATTTATACAACCTAAACACTAATCATCATTTTAAAATGAATCATAGATTTAAAATGGAAGATAATTTACTTTTAAAATTTTGATATTGAAATATAATCTTCAACTAAATTTTAGGTGTCTAGTCACTAATAATATTCGATTGATCAACTGATCAAATAAAATTTCATAATAAGGAAAAATCTTTAACAAAACATTATTATACGACAAAACTTAAGCTTGTTTGGTGTGAAGGATAAGAGACGTAGTATAATAATCATATTATATTATGTCTTAATAAAGTGTTTAAAACAAAAACGATATGATCAGTGGATTCTCACAATTTTTTCTATCTTGTCTCTATAGTATTATTTTTTATCTTAAATTTGAGCTCGGGTAAAAATAAGTAGGATATGATTAGAAATTAAACTACTTTTGTATGTTTATAAAATATAACGTAAAATATTACAAAATAAAATCAATTATATAAGATAAATATATGAAATTTATGAGTGATAACTAGTTTATAAAAATGATTAAAATATTTAAAAATGTGAAAAATATATATAATTTATTTTTTAATTTTTTAACGTTTAATATAATATTCTTTAATATATATATATATATATATATATATATATATATATCTATATATATATATATATATTCTGGATGTGTCAAGTGTGAAAGCTTTATCATATGTGAGAGCATACGTGATTTTAAGGCTTGGTTAGGATGGGAACATGGCCCGGCACTAGCCCAAATTTTTTGAGTTATTTCTTTTACGGTAAGCTACTTTTTACAGTTCCATTTTCATAATTTCGATTTAATTTTTCGACACATTTTCAAGTTAGTTCTGGTCTTGCGGTATCAGTATTTATTATAAATACTAACATATAAAAGTATTGTTGTTTCCACCGTCTTGCAACTTGCGCACTAAGTGTTTAGTAAATTGTCTCAACTATGTTTTTTTTTCCTATTTTGTTTTCGTTTCTTACGAATAATGGTGTTGAATTGTTGTTATTGATTGTAATCATGAAGTGGTTATAATGAAAATCTCTTGTGGGCAAGGGGACTGGAGTAAACTCAGTTAGGGAAGGAACCAGGATAAATGTCTGCTATTATTTAATTACTATTTCTATTTCTGCAACAAATGAATTAAAACAAAATCTAACCACAAATTATGATTCTGAAACTCTGATCAGAAGTTAAATTAAAGAATACCAGAAACACAATTCAACCCCTCTTCTTGTGTACTTTTCACATCTTCACTTTGTTTTATCCATAGAAAACTACTTGAATTGGAATTGAGGCAATTACCTTCTCACTTGAAATATGCTTACCTAGAAGCAGAACATAAGTTGTCTTTTATCCTTGCAACTAAATTGCCTAAAGAGCTGTGGTGTCAACTTTTGGTACTTCTTAGAAAAAACAAGAAAGATATATCTTGGAAAATAATTGGCATCAAAGGAATTAACTCTACTGTTTGTATGTATAGGATATTTGTTGGAAGAGACTGCCAAAAATAATATACAGAGCCAAAGAATAGTGAATCATATCGTGAAGGATGTGATGGAGACGGAAATCATCAAATGGTTAGATGAGTGAATCATTTACCCTATATCTGATAGTGTATGGGGGAGGGTCATTCAACGTGTCTTTAAGATAGGTGGCCTAACAGTGATTGAAATGGGAAGGATATGCGTGGGTTATAGGAAGCTAAACAAATCCACAATGAAGGATGACTTCTCTCTTTCATTCATTGATCAAATGCTTGAGAGATTGGTTGAAAAGAATTTTAACTGTTTTTTATAAGGGTATTCAGACTATAATCAGATTGCATTAGCTCCCAAAAACCAAGAGAAAATAACCTTTACATGGCTCTATGAAACCTTTGTCTTTAGAACGATTCCATCCAGACTGTGAAATGATCCATCAACTTTTCAAATATGTTGATGATATCTTCTCTAATCTTATTGAATGTTCCATGGAACTATTTATGGATGATTTCTCTGTGTGCAGATTCATTTCATAAATGCTTGGATAACTTCGAGCTGGTACTCACAAGATGTGAGAAACGCAACTCAGTTCTAAAAGGGGAGAAATTTCATGATAAAAGAAGGAATTGTGTTAGGACGGAGAATTTCAAACTAAAGATTGAAATAGATTAAAAAAATTATTGTTAAGTATTTGAAAAATTTCCACTACCATCCAACATCAAAGGAATAAGAAGTTTTTATGGTCTTGTTGGCTTGTATAGAAAGTTCATCAATGAATTTTCAAAACTTTCAAAAGCTTTGTGCCAACTACTACAACATGAGATATCATATCTCTTCAGTAAAGAATGTTTAGCATGCTTTCAAAACCTTGAAGAATGTGTCGAATTTTGTACCAATTATGAAGGCAACAGACTAAAAATAAAAACTTTGCGCTAATGTATAATGCAAGTCACTTTGCTAATGGAGTTGTTCTAGGCCAAATGTATGATAAAGTGTTTCATACAATTTATTATGGTAATAAGATTACAAGACTTTAATAGAGAATCATATCAACTAAACCAACTCAAGCAGTTAATGACGTGCCAATTTTTTTATTTACGTATAACTTATATTTTTTCAAACGTTCACAAATATTCATATACGATAATTTTTAAAGGATAAGAATATGACTTTGAAACGAAAATGTAGACAAAATTAAAGTTTTTTTAAAACAACTACTCCTTTTACATGAATATACTCTAATAAGTTATAATTTAATAGGAATATATTTTATAAGAAAAAATTAAAACTTTGAAAGATTATTACAACTTTGACTTTGAATTCAAAGTCAAAGCTCAAATAAATAAAGTCTAATAAATAATAATTTAATATTGTACCAGAGTATTTTATTAAAAATTATTTATTATTTATATTTTTCCTTCAAATATAATAATGATTGAAACTGCGTATGAAATTTAATTTTCAAGAAAAAAAGTCAAATAAAAATTTATTATTCTTTCCTATTTATTTGTAGGAAAGAGTAATTAATTTGTTCTTATCCATTTTTTTCAATTGTCTTTTTCCCCTTTATTTAGCTATATATATATATTTGTTATCAATTTTTCAAATCACACAAAACTTTTTTTTCTTTTCATCTTCTAGTTTTGTTAGTGTTTTTTTCTTCCTCATCCACCCTTAAGTAGGTAGGTAATCGGTCTTATACTTTCCTTTATTTATTTATTCTGTAAAGTTTTAATATTTATGTGTTTCAATGGTGGTACAGTTTATTTTTGTGACGTAACTATCTTTTTTGTGAGTATTTTTATGAGTTTTTCGAATACTTTTTTACTTCTAATATTTTTTTTGTTCTTTGTGAACTCTTGATTTTAATATATCATATTTTAGCTCATTTAAAAAATTATTTTATTGATAGACATAAACATCAATGATTTGAGTGATTTTTTGAAATTTAAGATTTTTTATTAATAGGTGTCTAGTCAATAATAATATTCGATTGATCAACTGATCAAATAAAATATCATAAAAAGGAAAAATCTTTAACAAAACATTATTATACGACAAAACTTAAGCTTGTTTGGTGTGAAGGATAAGAGACGTATGATAATAATCATGTTATATTATGTCTTAATAAAGTGTTTAAAACAAAAACGATATGATCAGTGGATTCTCACAATTTTTTCTATCTTGTCTCTATAATATTATTTTTTATCTTAAATTTGAGCTCGGGTAAAAATTAGTAGGATATGATTAGAAATTAAACTACTTTTGTATGTTTACAAAATATAACGTAAAATATTACAAAATAAAATCAATTATATAAGATAAATATATGAAATTTATGAGTGATAACTAGTTTATAAAAATGATTAAAATATTTAAAAATGTGAAAACTATATATAATTTATTTTTTAATTTTTTAAAGTTTAATATAATATTTTTTAATATATATATATATATATATATATATATATATATATATATATATATATATATATTCTGGATGTGTCAAGTGTGAAAGCTTTATCATATGTGAGAGCATAGGTGATTTTAAGGCTCGGTTAGGATGGGAACATGGCCCGGCACTAGCCCAAATTTTTTGAGTTATTTTTTTACGGTAAGCTACTTTTTACAGTTCCATTTTCATAATTTCGATTTAATTTTTCGACACATTTTCTAGTTAGTTCTGGTCTTGCGGTATCGGTATTTATTATAAATACTAACATATAAAATTATTGTTGTTTCCACCGTCTTGCAACTTGCGCACTAAGTGTTTAGTAAATTGTCTCAACCAAGTTTTTTTCCTATTTTGTTTTCGTTTCTTACGAATAATGGTGTTGAATTGTTGTTATTGATTGTAATCATGAAGTGGTTATAATGAAAATCTCTTGTGGGCAAGGGGACTGGAGTACACTCAGTTAGGGAAGGAACCTGGATAAATATTTTCTGTCTTCTGCTATTATTTAATTACTATTTCTATTTCCGCAACAAATGAATTAAAACAAAATCTGACCACAAATTATGATTCTGAAACTCTGATCAGAAGTTAAATTAAAGAATACCCGAAACACAATTCAACCCCTCTTCTTGTGTACTTTTCACATCTTCACTTTGTTTTATCCATAGAAAACTACTTGAATTGGAATTAAGGCAATTACCTTCTCACTTGAAATATGCTTACCTAGAAGCAGAACATAAGTTGTCTTTTATCCTTGCAACTAAATTGCCTAAAGAGCTGTGGTGTCAACTTTTGGTACTTCTTAGAAAAAACAAGAAAGATATATCTTGGAAAATAATTGGCATCAAAGGAATTAACTCTACTGTTTGTATGTATATGATATTTGTTGGAAGAGAATGCCAAAAATAATATACAGAGCCAAAGAAGAGTGAATCATATCGTGAAGGATGTGATGGAGACGGAAATCATCTAATGGTTAGATGCAGGAATCATTTACCCTATATCTGATAGTGTATGGGGGAGCCCCATTCAACGTGTCTTTAAGATAGGTGGCCTAACAGTGATTGAAATGGGAAGGATATGCGCGGGTTATAGGAAGCTAAACAAATCCACAATGAAGGATGACTTCTCTCTTTCATTCATTGATAAAATGCTTGAGAGATTGGTTGGAAAAGAATTTTAACTGTTTTTTATAAGGGTATTCAGACTATAATCAGATTGCATGAGCTCCTAAAAACCAAGAGAAAATAACCTTTACATGCCTCTATGAAACCTTTGTCTTTAGAACGATTCCATCCAGACTGTGAAATGATCCATCAACTTTCAAATATGTTGATGATATCTTCTCTAATCTTATTGAATGTTCCATGGAACTGCTTATGGATAATTTCTCTGTGTGCAGATTCATTTCATAAATGCTTGGATAACTTCGAGCTGGTACTCACAAGATGTGAGAAACGCAACTCAGTTCTAAAAGGGGAGAAATTTCATGATAAAAGAAGGAATTTTGTTAGGACATAGAATTTCAAAATAAAGATTGAAATAGATTAAAAAAAATTATTGTGAAGTATTTGAAAATTTTCCACTACCATCCAACATCAAAGGAATAAGAAGTTTTTATGGTCTTGTTGGCTTGTATAGAAAGTTCATCAATGAATTTTAAAAACTTTCAAAAGCTTATTGGCTTGTATAGAAAGCTTGTTGGCTTGTATAATCACAAAAATACTAATTATATTAAATAAATAATATAAATCTAATTTTTTTGTGGAATAAAATATTTCAACATTTTTGTGATTTTTTGCAAAAAGAACCAATCGAAAATAATTAAAATTGAGTGAGTTATTAATTTTTCAAATCATTTAAAATAAATATGAAAAATACTAAAAAATAAGAAAAAGTGGTAAAAAAGAGATCTGGGGCGAGGGGGATTCGAACCCCAGACCTCTCGCTTGCCAATACACACAAAACCAGCTGATCAACCACTGGGGCGCAATGCCAATTCAAATATAGTATGGAAAATGAAAAATATATAGAGAACTTGGTTGGAAAACCTGATGAATGGCGCCATGGCAATCTTCTTCCTCGAGCTCGTGCATGAAGCCCCCTATCTCACTCATCTCTCAACCATTTAACATGATTCAAATACCAAACTCATGCATTTTTTCACAAGGAACAAGATGGCAATACTTGATTTCATTTATTTTCAGTGTATAGCAAGTTATATCATCACAACCGTATGAACCCTAATTTTGCAAAAGCAGTCGTGCAAACATGGTTATGAGGGCTATGATCCAATTTTTTGAGGGAAAACACTCAACATATGATGGCAAACAATTGGCAAAAATATCATGCGAGGAAATATGCATGGATCATGAAGATGTAGTTTTGAGGCTTACCTTGATGCAAGCTGAAATGGAACTCTGCAGAGATGGTGTTCCAGATGCGATTTGATGATCCCTACAACTTCAATGGATGTTGTGGAGTGCGTTGCAAGCTTTGGAACACTCTGCAAACCTTTGGATCAAGTTGGAGAACTCCAACTGTATAATTAAGGCATAATGGCTTGGTTGAAGGGTGATTTTAAGCTAGGGGTGTTACAGTTGGTGTTTAAGTGTTTGGACACCTCAAATACATCATATGTGATGTGTCTGAGCAATTGGAATGGATTTCTTAGGGCTGCAACTCAAAACCCGATGGTGGTTGCTCAAAAACAAAGAAAATTGGCACTTAAGAGAGAATGAGAGAAAGCAGTGCTATAAGGTGCTTTGGTGTGCCTTGAATGATCCATTGGAACCTCTATTTATAGGTGATCAACTCTTGTCTTGGAGGAATAGTGAATGGCTGCTGGATCAGATCACCTTCAAAGGGATTGGTTGGACATAAATGCCTCTTGCATTAGGTGTAACAGCTGCTCCAAATAGATCAGCTATGCCTTGATTGAAATCAGATTCCTCAGTCATTTTAATTGTTGTTTAATCAGAGAACTTGACTGAACTTCAAGTTGGAAGATTCCTTGGCTTTGTGACTCAGCTTTGTAGGTTGGATCAGATGCACTGTGATTGGTTTGAGTACATGTGGCATAATGATCCTTAGTTTTGATTTAGAAATCGTGTGTGGAAAGCAAACATGCAAACTGATTTTTTCCAAAACAGCTTGCAGCAGCATGACTTTGGGCATGGATTCCTCTTGGCTCAAGTTGAATCAATTCATGCTGAGAGGTTCTTTGGATTCTTAGAAACATATGCAACAACATTGATGTTTACCTTTAGACTTGATTCAGCTTGCAACTATTTGAAAAGATCTCACAAGTTTTGGTGTTTTCAACAAAATCTGCCTTGGCCAGAATTTTTCTAAGTGTTGGAAAATGATGTATTTTCAATAACTCAGAATCCACAATGAATTGGAGTGAGGTGTATTTGGAGCTTTTGTAGAGGGTAATGAGAGATACAAATCCAGCTTTGGATGGGGAAAAATGGCCTTGTGGTTTAGGAGTTATGATCCTCCAAAGTTGGTACCCTAGCCACTTTGTTTCATAACTTAGAAAAATTTATAAGTTTTTATGGTTACCCCTTTTGCAAGTTATCCCACTTTTCTTGATTTTTCTTGATGAATGATGATTCCAATCATATATTAACATCATTTTAGGGTTAAAAAACCATTTTTATGAAAAATCTCAAAAAGTCAAAGTTTGACTTTTGTGCACAGTTGACTTTTTATCCGATGAATTCCAAATTGTGCAATCCTTTAGGAAATCATGTCCTTGACCTAAATCAAACTTTATGGACATGTTCCATAGGTGTTATAGGGTATATTGATTCATGTCCTAGGGTTTGGGAGCATGTCCTGGTCAAAAGTCAAAGATACAGTTGACTTTTCTCGCAAAACCCTAACTGTGGTTCAGATGAAATTGAAACTTGTGAATCAAGATTCTTGGATCAATCCATTGTTGCAAATGGATCAATGTAGTGTATTAGAGACCCTCAAATCCTCTCTTGAGGTCTTGGCTCATGTTTTGTCCCAAAAGTCAACTTAGGGGTGAATTAGGTCAAGAAATCCTAATTCCTGATTTTTGGTGAATGCATCCCCTGAGGCTAAATTGACTTGATGATGGGGTTCATGATGTTCCTTGGAGCATCATAGGTTATGCCTTGAAGCATTGGCTCATGCCCATAGGAGAATTTCCATCTGGAGGCCCTGGTCGACCAAAACCCTAATTTGGTGACACTGGCGATCTTGAGGCTTAATCCACTTAAAAGGGAGCAACCTTGTGCTTGATCCTTGATGTAGGAGTCCTCTTGATCCTTTGTAGATGTTTGAGAGGATAGACAAGTTGAAGATCATGTCATTCCTTGATTGATCCATTGTCTAAGAGCTATGAGAGGGCTTTAAACCCTAATTTTGATTGAAGTGGATGCTCACCCATCTTTGGGGAGACTAATGAGGTATGATGGTTCATCCATATTGTGATGATGATTTGCACAATGATGGGAATCTTAGTGGTCAAAATTTGGGGTATGACACTAACTAATTTATATTTGTAGGTTTATCATCACTTAATCAAAGCACAAGCAAACATGTGTTGTCCAATAACAATAAAAACTCTACATCGCGTCCTCATAAAGTTGCTAGACACATGAACTAGACACATGCAGGTAACATGGTTTAGAAATTAATTAGTTTTATTTAATTTGTTTTAATCAAAGATAAAACGAGAATCATAAGTTAAAAAATTGAGTTAAATATATATTTTTTAATGATATTTTATGTATAAATAAATATATAAGATCTTTTGCAGGATGATATTTGATTTGGTGATAAATCGGTCATTCATAATACAAATGCTTTGAGAATTGATATGGCAAATACAATGTACAATTGAAAAACTTGGGGAAGTGAGAGAATATTCGCATTTTAGAAAGATTTTTAAGCAATGGCTAATTATTAGTTTGACAAGTTTGAAAATTTGTTTCTCATTAAACAAACTTGATTATTTTTCTTGTTGTTTTATTTTAATTGATGGATTGAATTTATTTTAAATTTAAATACTGTTGGAATCTAAATAATTTGTTATGTTTGAGAAACTTATATTGCTGATAGTTACATCTTCTAATATGATTCATCATAGAATGATGAATATTATCAATAAGTGTTATGACATAAACAGATATTTATACACCCTAAACACTAATCATCATTTTAAAATGCATCATAGATTTAAAATGGAAGATAATTTACTTTTAAATTTTTGATATTGAAATATAATATTCAACTAAAATTTAGGTGTCTAGTCACTAATAATATTCGATTGATCAACTGATCAAATAAAATTTCATAATACGGAAAAATATTTAACAAACCATTATTATACGACAATACTTAAGCTTGTTTGGTGTGAAGGATAAGAGACGTAGTATAATAATCATATTATATTATGTCTTAATAAAGTGTTTAAAACAAAAACGATATGATCAGTGGATTCTGACAATTTTTTCTATCTTGTCTCTATTGTATTATTTTTTAGCTTAAATTTGAGCTCGGGTAAAAATTAGTAGGATATGATTAGAAATTAAACTACTTTTGTATCTTTATAAAATATAACGTAAAATATTACAAAATAAAATCAATTATATAAGATAAATATATGAAATTTATGAGTGATAACTAGTTTATAAAAATGATTAAAATATTTAAAAATGTGAAAAATATATATAATTTATTTTTTAATTTTTTAACGTTTAATATAATATTCTTTAATATATATATATATATATATATATATATATATATATATATATAAATATATATATATATATATATATATATATATATATATTTATATATATATATATATATATATATATATTCTGGATGTGTCAAGTGTGAAAGCTTTATCATATGTGAGAGCATAGGTGATTTTAAGGCTTGGTTAGGATGGGAACATGGCCCGACACTAGCCCAAATTTTTTGAGTTATTTTTTTTACGGTAAGCTACTTTTTACAGTTCCATTTTCATAATTTTGATTTAATTTTTCGACACATTTTCAAGTTAGTTATGGTCTTGCGGTATCGGTATTTATTATAAATACTAACATATAAAAGTATTGTTGTTTCCACCGTCTTGCAACTTGCGCACTAAGTGTTTAGTAAATTGTCTCAACTAAGTTTTTTTTTCCTATTTTGCTTTCGTTTCTTACGAATAATGGTGTTGAATTGTTGTTATTGATTGTAATCATGAAGTGGTTATAATGAAAATCTCTTGTGGGCAAGGGGACTGGAGAACCCTCAGTTAGGGAAGGAACCAGGATAAATGTCTGCTATTATTTAATTACTATTTCTATTTCCGCAACAAATGAATTAAAACAAAATCTGACCACAAATTATGATTCTGAAACTCTGATCAGAAGTTAAATTAAAGAATACCCGAAACACAATTCAACCCCTCTTCTTGTGTACTTTTCACATCTTCACTTTGTTTTATCCATAGAAAACTACTTGAATTGGAATTGAGGCAATTACCTTCTCACTTGAAATATGCTTACCTAGAAGCAGAACATAAGTTTTCTTTTATCCTTGCAACTAAATTGCCTAAAGGGTTGTGGTGTCAACTTTTGGTACTTCTTAGAAAAAACAAGAAAGATATATCTTGGAAAATAATTGGCATCAAAGGAATTAACTCTACTGTTTGTATGTATAGGATATTTGTTGGAAGAGAATGCCAAAAATAATATACAAAGCCAAAGAAGAGTGAATTATATCGTGAAGGATGTGATGGAGACGGAAATCATCTAATGGTTAGATGCGGGAATCATTTACCCTATATCTGATAGTGTATGGGGGAGCCTCATTCAACGTGTCTTTAAGATAGGTGGCCTAACAGTGATTGAAATGGGAAGGATATGCGTGGGTTATAGGAAGCTAAACAAATCCACAATGAAGGATGACTTCTCTCTTTCATTCATTGATCAAATGCTTAAGAGATTGGTTGGAAAGGAATTTTAACAGTTTTTTATAAGGGTATTCAGACTATAATCAGATTGCATTTGCTCCCAAAAACCAAGAGAAAATAACCTTTACATGGCTCTATGAAACCTTTGTCTTTAGAACGATTCCATCCAGACTGTGAAATGATCCATCAACTTTTCAAATATGTTAATGATATCTTCTCTAATCTTATTGAATGTTCCATGGAACTGTTTATGGATGATTTCTCTGTGTGCAGATTCATTTCATAAATGCTTGGATAACTTCGAGCTGGTACTCACAAGATGTGAGAAACGCAACTCAGTTCTAAAAGGGGAGAAATTTCATGATAAAAGAAGGAATTGTGTTAGGACAGAGAATTTCAAAATAAAGATTGAAATAGATTAAAAAAAATTATTGTTAAGTATTTGAAAAATTTCCACTACCATCCAACATCAAAGGAATAAGTAGTTTTTATGGTCTTGTTGGCTTGTATAGAAAGTTCATCAATGAATTTTCAAAACTTTCAAAAGCTTTGTGCCAACTACTACAACATGAGATATCATATCTCTTCAGTAAAGAATGTTTAGCATGCTTTCAAAATCTTGAAGAATGTGTTGAATTTTGTACCAATTATGAAGGCAACAGACTAAAAATAAAAACTTTGCGCTAATGTATAATGCAAGTCACTTTGCTAATGGAGTTGTTCTAGGCCAAATGTATGATAAAGTGTTTCATACAATTTATTATGCTAATAAGATTACAAGACTTTAATAGAGAATCATATCAACTAAACCAACTCAAGCAGTTAATGACGTGCCAATTTTTTTATTTACGTATAACTTATATTTTTTCAAACGTTCACAAATATTCATATACGATAATTTTTAAAGGATAAGAATATGACTTTGAAACGAAAATGTAGACAAAATTAAAGTTTTTTTTAAAACAACTACTCCTTTTACATGAATATACTCTAATAAGTAATAATTTAATAGGAATATATTTTATAAGAAAAAATTAAAACTTTGAAAGATTATTACAACTTTGACTTTGAATTCAAAGTCAAAGTTCAAATAAATAAAGTCTAATAAATAATAATTTAATATTGTACCGGAGTATTTTATTAAAAATTATTTATTATTTATATTTTTCCATCAAATATAATAATGATTGAAACTGCGTATGAAATTTAATTTTCAAGAAAAAAAGTCAAATCAAAATTTATTATTCTTTCCTATTTATTTGTAGGAAAGAGTAATTAATTTGTTCTTATCCATTTTTTTCAATTGTCTTTTTCCCCTTTATTTAGCTATATATATATATATTTGTTATCAATTTTTCAAATCACACAAAACTTTTTTTTCTTTTCATCTTCTAGTTTTGTTAGTGTTTTTTTCTTCCTCATCCACCCTTAAGTAGGTAGGTAATCGGTCTTATAATTTCCTTTATTTATTTATTCTGTAAAGTTTTAATTTTTATGTGTTTCAATGGTGGTACAATTTATTTTTGTGACGTAGCTATCTTTTTTGTGAGTATTTTTATGAGTTTTTCGAATACTTTTTTACTTCTAATATTTTTTTTGTTCTTTGTGAACTCTTGATTTTAATATATCATATTTTAGCTCATTTAAAAAATTATTTTATTGATAGACATAAACATCAATGATTTGAGTGATTTTTTGAAATTTAAGATTTTTTTCTTGGTTATTCTGATGAAATTTATTTTTCTTATATATTTTTTCTAATGTGTTCTAGAAATACTTACTGCTAAAGTGTTGATATGAATCATATATTCTTTATTATTGTTTATTTTATCAAATATACATGTGATCAACCATATATTTGTATTTTTCTTACATAATATTTACATATAATCTATTACTTAGGTAGAATTTTTATAGTTTAGCGCTAGATCTAATTTATTAGAGTTTAATTGAATTCTAAATAAGATATTTAAGTCGATAGAAAAGCTTGTTTCAATTGAGTATTGAAGTTCATATGAATTTATATATTATAGAATGTATGCAGAATAGGTTTTAGTTTTCTTAAGTATAATTTAGTGATAATCTTCACTATGTATTTTTTTAACATTATTCTTTTCTTTGTTTTTATTCTATTTCTCTTTAAAAAATATATGAATTATATGCATATCAATTTACAAACATTTAGAAGTATATCTAAGATTCATGTTGCAAAAACTCTTACTATATTCTTAGATTTTAATTATTTCGATTATGTTGCATAAACTCATTATGAAATGTATCAGATAGTATAAACTTTTACTATATGCTTATATTTTAACTATTTCGATCATGTTGCACAAATTAATGCTTCCATAACTCTTCCCCTAATTTATGTATTTTAAATGAATTACATTTAGTGAAATAATCTAATTATACCTTTTAATAGATTTGTTTTTTTTTGAAAAACTATAAATTTTTTTTATGATAATAATTGCAAGGGAGGTAGATAACTTAACTAATCTGCCATTATTATTTATTCTTATCGACAGCCATCTACTTATTACCTTTTTTTATTTTGATTTTTTAATTTCATTGTTGAACCAGAGAATGGATCATCACAAAAACCCGTGGAATCAAGAATCACATTACACTTTTGACATAAATAAAAATTTTCATGAATTTGAAGCGGATGATGAATTACATTCAGATTATTTGGATATTATGAGGCCGTTGTCACCCGAAACTCATGTTCCAGATCCATTATTTGCCAGTGGTAAATTTGTTCCTGTGGTGCTCCAATCAGATAATCCCTTAACACAGATGAAAATTGAACATACAAATTCTCTTGATAAAGAAAAATACAAAGGTATTTTAAATCCAAAAGGTAATGGAATCGGCTTAGATCCCTTTTTACCTAAAAAATTTCCATCACCAGCCATCAGTATAACTGTTCCTTCTCATGTAGTAAAACAAAAATCTACAAAAATTCCACATCTCAAACAATATTCAAGTGTCTCCCAACCAGGTATGTGTTCATAAAAACTTGATCAAACTACTCAAATTAAAATGTATGAATATTATACAACAGCTAACTACTTAATATTTGTAGGTTTATCATCACTTAATCAAAACACAAGCAAACATGTGTTGTCCAATAACAATAAAAATTCAACATCGCGTCCTCATAAAGTTGCTAGACACACAAAGGTAAAATGGTTTAGAAATTAATTAGTTTTATCTAATTTGTTTTAATCAAAGATAAAACGAGAATCATAAGTTAATAAATTGAGTTAAATATATATATTTTAAAGATATTTTATGTATGAATTAATATATAAATTCTTTTGCAGGATGATATTTGATTTGGTGATAAATCGGTCATTCATAATACAAATGCTTTGAGAATTGATATGGCAAATACAATGTACAATTGAAAAACTTGGGGAAGTGAGAGGATATTTGCATTTTAGAAAGATTTTTAAGCTATGGCTAATTGTTAGTTTGACAAGTTTTAAAATTTCTTTCTCATTAAACAAACTTGATTATTTTTCTTTTTTTTTTATTTTAATTGATGGATTGAATATATTTTAAATATAAATAATGTTGGAATCTAAATAATTTGTTATGTTTGAGAAACTTATATTGCAGATAGTTACATTTTCTAATATGATTCATCATAGAATGATGAATATTATCAATAAGTGTTATGCCGTAAACTGATATTTATACAACCTAAACACTAATCATCATTTTAAAATGAATCATAGATTTAAAATGGAAGATAATTTACTTTTAAAATTTTGATATTGAAATATAATCTTCAACTAAATTTTAGGTGTCTAGTCACTAATAATATTCGATTGATCAACTGATCAAATAAAATTTCATAATAAGGAAAAATCTTTAACAAAACATTATTATACGACAAAACTTAAGCTTGTTTGGTGTGAAGGATAAGAGACGTAGTATAATAATCATATTATATTATGTCTTAATAAAGTGTTTAAAACAAAAACGATATGATCAGTGGATTCTCACAATTTTTTCTATCTTGTCTCTATAGTATTAATTTTTATCTTAAATTTGAGCTCGGGTAAAAATAAGTAGGATATGATTAGAAATTAAACTACTTTTGTATGTTTATAAAATATAACGTAAAATATTACAAAATAAAATCAATTATATAAGATAAATATATGAAATTTATGAGTGATAACTAGTTTATAAAAATGATTAAAATATTTAAAAATGTGAAAAATATATATAATTTATTTTTTAATTTTTTAACGTTTAATATAATATTCTTTAATATATATATATATATATATATATATATATATATATATATATATATATATATATATATATATATATCTATATATATATATATATATTCTGGATGTGTCAAGTGTGAAAGCTTTATCATATGTGAGAGCATACGTGATTTTAAGGCTTGGTTAGGATGGGAACATGGCCCGGCACTAGCCCAAATTTTTTGAGTTATTTCTTTTACGTTAAGCTACTTTTTACAGTTCCATTTTCATAATTTCGATTTAATTTTTCGACACATTTTCAAGTTAGTTCTGGTCTTGCGGTATCAGTATTTATTATAAATACTAACATATAAAAGTATTGTTGTTTCCACCGTCTTGCAACTTGCGCACTAAGTGTTTAGTAAATTGTCTCAACTATGTTTTTTTTTCCTATTTTGTTTTCGTTTCTTACGAATAATGGTGTTGAATTGTTGTTATTGATTGTAATCATGAAGTGGTTATAATGAAAATCTCTTGTGGGCAAGGGGACTGGAGTAAACTCAGTTAGGGAAGGAACCAGGATAAATGTCTGCTATTATTTAATTACTATTTCTATTTCTGCAACAAATGAATTAAAACAAAATCTAACCACAAATTATGATTCTGAAACTCTGATCAGAAGTTAAATTAAAGAATACCAGAAACACAATTCAACCCCTCTTCTTGTGTACTTTTCACATCTTCACTTTGTTTTATCCATAGAAAACTACTTGAATTGGAATTGAGGCAATTACCTTCTCACTTGAAATATGCTTACCTAGAAGCAGAACATAAGTTGTCTTTTATCCTTGCAACTAAATTGCCTAAAGAGCTGTGGTGTCAACTTTTGGTACTTCTTAGAAAAAACAAGAAAGATATATCTTGGAAAATAATTGGCATCAAAGGAATTAACTCTACTGTTTGTATGTATAGGATATTTGTTGGAAGAGACTGCCAAAAATAATATACAGAGCCAAAGAAGAGTGAATCATATCGTGAAGGATGTGATGGAGACGGAAATCATCAAATGGTTAGATGAGTGAATCATTTACCCTATATCTGATAGTGTATGGGGGAGGGTCATTCAACGTGTCTTTAAGATAGGTGGCCTAACAGTGATTGAAATGGGAAGGATATGCGTGGGTTATAGGAAGCTAAACAAATCCACAATGAAGGATGACTTCTCTCTTTCATTCATTGATCAAATGCTTGAGAGATTGGTTGGAAAAGAATTTTAACTGTTTTTTATAAGGGTATTCAGACTATAATCAGATTGCATTAGCTCCCAAAAACCAAGAGAAAATAACCTTTACATGGCTCTATGAAACCTTTGTCTTTAGAACGATTCCATCCAGACTGTGAAATGATCCATCAACTTTTCAAATATGTTGATGATATCTTCTCTAATCTTATTGAATGTTCCATGGAACTATTTATGGATGATTTCTCTGTGTGCAGATTCATTTCATAAATGCTTGGATAACTTCGAGCTGGTACTCACAAGATGTGAGAAACGCAACTCAGTTCTAAAAGGGGAGAAATTTCATGATAAAAGAAGGAATTGTGTTAGGACGGAGAATTTCAAACTAAAGATTGAAATAGATTAAAAAAATTATTGTTAAGTATTTGAAAAATTTCCACTACCATCCAACATCAAAGGAATAAGAAGTTTTTATGGTCTTGTTGGCTTGTATAGAAAGTTCATCAATGAATTTTCAAAACTTTCAAAAGCTTTGTGCCAACTACTACAACATGAGATATCATATCTCTTCAGTAAAGAATGTTTAGCATGCTTTCAAAACCTTGAAGAATGTGTTGAATTTTGTACCAATTATGAAGGCAACAGACTAAAAATAAAAACTTTGCGCTAATGTATAATGCAAGTCACTTTGCTAATGGAGTTGTTCTAGGCCAAATGTATGATAAAGTGTTTCATACAATTTATTATGCTAATAAGATTACAAGACTTTAATAGAGAATCATATCAACTAAACCAACTCAAGCAGTTAATGACGTGCCAATTTTTTTATTTACGTATAACTTATATTTTTTCAAACGTTCACAAATATTCATATACGATAATTTTTAAAGGATAAGAATATGACTTTGAAACGAAAATGTAGACAAAATTAAAGTTTTTTTAAAACAACTACTCCTTTTACATGAATATACTCTAATAAGTAATAATTTAATAGGAATATATTTTATAAGAAAAAATTAAAACTTTGAAAGATTATTACAACTTTGACTTTGAATTCAAAGTCAAAGCTCAAATAAATAAAGTCTAATAAATAATAATTTAATATTGTACCAGAGTATTTTATTAAAAATTATTTATTATTTATATTTTTCCTTCAAATATAATAATGATTGAAACTGCGTATGAAATTTAATTTTCAAGAAAAAAAGTCAAATAAAAATTTATTATTCTTTCCTATTTATTTGTAGGAAAGAGTAATTAATTTGTTCTTATCCATTTTTTTCAATTGTCTTTTTCCCCTTTATTTAGCTATATATATATATTTGTTATCAATTTTTCAAATCACACAAAACTTTTTTTTCTTTTCATCTTCTAGTTTTGTTAGTGTTTTTTTCTTCCTCATCCACCCTTAAGTAGGTAGGTAATCGGTCTTATACTTTCCTTTATTTATTTATTCTGTAAAGTTTTAATATTTATGTGTTTCAATGGTGGTACAGTTTATTTTTGTGACGTAACTATCTTTTTTGTGAGTATTTTTATGAGTTTTTCGAATACTTTTTTACTTCTAATATTTTTTTTGTTCTTTGTGAACTCTTGATTTTAATATATCATATTTTAGCTCATTTAAAAAATTATTTTATTGATAGACATAAACATCAATGATTTGAGTGATTTTTTGAAATTTAAGATTTTTTTCTTGGTTATTCTGATGAAATTTAATTTTCTTATATATTTTTTCTAATGTGTTCTAGAGATACTTACTGCTAAAGTGTTGATATGAATCATATATTCTTTATTATTGTTTATTTTATCAAATATACATGTGATCAACGATATATTTGTATTTTTGTTACATAATATTTACATATAATCTATTGCTTAGGTAGAATTTTTATAGTTTAGCGCTAGATCTAATTTATTAGATTTTAATTGAATTCTAAATAAGATATTTAAGTCTATAGAAAAACTTGTTTCAATTGAGTATTGAAGTTCATATGAATTTATATATTATAGAATGTATGCAGAATAGGTTTTAGTTTTCTTAAGTATAATTTAGTGATAATCTTCACTATGTTTTTTTTATCATTATTCTTTTCTTTGTTTTTATTCTATTTCTCTTTAAAAAATTTATGAATTATATGCATATCAATTTACAAACATTTAGAAGTATATCTAAGATTCATGTTGCAAAAACTCTTACTATATTCTTAGATTTTAATTATTTCGATTATGTTGCATAAACTCATTATGAAATGTATCAGATAGTATAAACTTTTACTATATGCTTATATTTTAACTATTTCAATCATGTTGCACAAATTAATGCTTCCATAACTCTTCCCCTAATTTATGTATTTTAAATCAATTACATTTAGTGAAATAATCTAATTATACCTTTTAATAGATATGTTTTTTTTTTTAAAAACTATAAATTTTTTTTATGATAATAATTGCAAGGGAGGTAGATAACTTAACTAATCTGCCATTATTATTTATTCTTATCGACAGCCATCTACTTATTACCTTTTTTTATTTTGATTTTTTAATTTCATTGTTGAACCAGAGAATGGCTCATCACAAAAACCCGTGGAATCAAGAATCACATTACACTTTTGACATAAATAAAAATTTTCATGAATTTGAAGCGGATGGTGAATTACATTCAGCTTATTTGGATATTATGAGGCCGTTGTCACCCGAAACTCATGTTCCGGATCCATTATTTGCCATTGGTAAATTTGTTCCTGTGGTGCTCCAATCAGATAATCCATTAACACAGATGAAAATTGAACATACAAATTCTCTTGATAAAGAAAAATACAAAGGTATTTTAAATCCAAAAGGTAATGGAATCGGCTTAGATCCCTTTTTACCTAAAAAATTTCCAGCACGAGCCATCAGTATAACTGTTCCTTCTCATGTAGTAAAACAAAAATCTACAAAAATTCCACATCTCAAACAATATTCAAGTGTCTCCCAACCAGGTATGCGTTCATAAAAACTTGATCAAACTACTCAAATTAAAATGTATGAATATTATACAACAGCTAACTACTTAATATTTGTAGGTTTATCATCACTTAATCAAAACACAAGCAAACATGTGTTGTCCAATAACAATAAAAATTCTACATCGCGTCCTCATAAAGTTGCTAGACACATACAGGTAAAATGGTTTAGAAATTAATTAGTTTTATCTAATTTGTTTTAATCAAAGATAAAACGAGAATCATAAGTTAATAAATTGAGTTAAATATATATATTTTAAAGATATTTTATGTATGAATTAATATATAAATTCTTTTGCAGGGTGATATTTGATTTGGTGATAAATCGGTCATTCATAATACAAATGCTTTGAGAATTGATATGGCAAATACAATGTACAATTGAAAAACTTGGGGAAGTGAGAGGATATTTGCATTTTAGAAAGATTTTTAAGCTATGGCTAATTGTTAGTTTGACAAGTTTTAAAATTTGTTTCTCATTAAACAAACTTGATTATTTTTCTTTTTGTTTTATTTTAATTGATGGATTGAATATATTTTAAATATAAATAATGTTGGAATCTAAATAATTTGTTATGTTTGAGAAACTTATATTGCAGATAGTTACATTTTCTAATATGATTCATCATAGAATGATGAATATTATCAATAAGTGTTATGCCGTAAACTGATATTTATACAACCTAAACACTAATCATCATTTTAAAATGAATCATAGATTTAAAATGGAAGATAATTTACTTTTAAAATTTTGATATTGAAATATAATCTTCAACTAAATTTTAGGTGTCTAGTCACTAATAATATTCGATTGATCAACTGATCAAATAAAATTTCATAATAAGGAAAAATCTTTAACAAAACATTATTATACGACAAAACTTAAGCTTGTTTGGTGTGAAGGATAAGAGACGTAGTATAATAATCATATTATATTATGTCTTAATAAAGTGTTTAAAACAAAAACGATATGATCAGTGGATTCTCACAATTTTTTCTATCTTGTCTCTATAGTATTATTTTTTATCTTAAATTTGAGCTCGGGTAAAAATTAGTAGGATATGATTAGAAATTAAACTACTTTTGTATGTTTATAAAATATAACGTAAAATATTACAAAATAAAATCAATTATATAAGATAAATATATGAAATTTATGAGTGATAACTAGTTTATAAAAATGATTAAAATATTTAAAAATGTGAAAAATATATATAATTTATTTTTTAATTTTTTTACGTTTAATATAATATTCTTTAATATATATATATATATATATATATATATATATATATATATATATATATATATATATATATATATATATTCTGGATGTGTCAAGTGTGAAAGCTTTATCATATGTGAGAGCATAGGTGATTTTAAGGCTCGGTTAGGATGGGAACATGGCCCGGCACTAGCCCAAATTTTTTGAGTTATTTTTTTACGGTAAGCTACTTTTTACAGTTCCATTTTCATAATTTCGATTTAATTTTTCGACACATTTTCTAGTTAGTTCTGGTCTTGCGGTATCGGTATTTATTATAAATACTAACATATAAAATTATTGTTGTTTCCACCGTCTTGCAACTTGCGCACTAAGTGTTTAGTAAATTGTCTCAACCAAGTTTTTTTCCTATTTTGTTTTCGTTTCTTACGAATAATGGTGTTGAATTGTTGTTATTGATTGTAATCATGAAGTGGTTATAATGAAAATCTCTTGTGGGCAAGGGGACTGGAGTACACTCAGTTAGGGAAGGAACCTGGATAAATATTTTATGTCTTCTGCTATTATTTAATTACTATTTCTATTTCCGCAACAAATGAATTAAAACAAAATCTGACCACAAATTATGATTCTGAAACTCTGATCAGAAGTTAAATTAAAGAATACCCGAAACACAATTCAACCCCTCTTCTTGTGTACTTTTCACATCTTCACTTTGTTTTATCCATAGAAAACTACTTGAATTGGAATTAAGGCAATTACCTTCTCACTTGAAATATGCTTACCTAGAAGCAGAACATAAGTTGTCTTTTATCCTTGCAACTAAATTGCCTAAAGAGCTGTGGTGTCAACTTTTGGTACTTCTTAGAAAAAACAAGAAAGATATATCTTGGAAAATAATTGGCATCAAAGGAATTAACTCTACTGTTTGTATGTATAGGATATTTGTTGGAAGAGAATGCCAAAAATAATATACAGAGCCAAAGAAGAGTGAATCATATCCTGAAGGATGTGATGGAGACGGAAATCATCAAATGGTTAGATGAGGGAATCATTTACCCTATATCTGATAGTTTATGGGGGAGGGTCATTCAACGTGTCTTTAAGATAGGTGGCCTAACAGTGATTGAAATGGGAAGGATATGCGTGGGTTATAGGAAGCTAAACAAATCCACAATGAAGGATGACTTCTCTCTTTCATTCATTGATCAAATGCTTGAGAGATTGGTTGAAAAAGAATTTTAACTATTTTTTATAAGGGTGTTCAGACTATAATCAGATTGCATTAGCTCCCAAAAACCAAGAGAAAATAACCTTTACATGGCTCTATGAAACCTTTGTCTTTAGAACGATTCCATCCAGACTGTGAAATGATCCATCAACTTTTCAAATATGTTGATGATATCTTCTCTAATCTTATTGAATGTTCCATGGAACTATTTATGGATGATTTCTCTGTGTGCAGATTCATTTCATAAATGCTTGGATAACTTCGAGCTGGTACTCACAAGATGTGAGAAACGCAACTCAAGTCTAAAAGGGGAGAAATTTCATGATAAAAGAAGGAATTTTGTTAGGACATAGAATTTCAAAATAAAGATTGAAATAGATTAAAAAAATTATTGTGAAGTATTTGAAAATTTTCCACTACCATCCAACATCAAAGGAATAAGAAGTTTTTATGGTCTTGTTGGCTTGTATAGAAAGTTCATCAATGAATTTTCAAAACTTTCAAAAGCTTTGTGCCAACTACTACAACTGAGATATCATATCTCTTCAGTAAAGAATGTTTAGCATGCTTTCAAAACCTTGAAGAATGTGTTGAATTTTGTACCAATTGTGAAGGCAACAGACTAAAAATAAAAACTTTGCGCTAATGTATAATGCAAGTCACTTTGCTAATGGAGTTGTTCTAGGCCAAATGTATGATAAAGTGTTTCATACAATTTATTATGCTAATAAGATTACAAGACTTTAATAGAGAATCATATCAACTAAACCAACTCAAGCAGTTAATGACGTGCCAATTTTTTTATTTACGTATAACTTATATTTTTTCAAACGTTCACAAATATTCATATACGATAAGTTTTAAAGGATAAGAATATGACTTTGAAACGAAAATGTAGACAAAATTAAAGTTTTTTTTAAAACAACTACTCCTTTTACATGAATATACTCTAATAAGTAATAATTTAATAGGAATATATTTTATAAGAAAAAATTAAAACTTTGAAATATTATTACAACTTTGACTTTGAATTCAAAGTCAAAGTTCAAATAAATAAAGTCTAATAAATAATAATTTAATATTGTACCGGAGTATTTTATTAAAAATTATTTATTATTTATATTTTTCCATCAAATATAATAATGATTGAAATTGCGTATGAAATTTAATTTTCAAGAAAAGAAGTCAAATCAAAATTTATTATTCTTTCCTATTTATTTGTAGGAAAGAGTAATTAATTTGTTCTTATCCATTTTTTTCAATTGTCTTTTTCCCCTTTATTTAGCTATATATATCTATATTTGTTATCAATTTTTCAAATCACACAAAACTTTTTTTTCTTTTCATCTTCTAGTTTTGTTAGTGTTTTTTTCTTCCTCATCCACCCTTAAGTAGGTAGGTAATGGGTCTTATAATTTCCTTTATTTATTTATTCTGTAAAGTTTTAATTTTTATGTGTTTCAATGGTGGTACAGTTTATTTTTGTGACGTAGCTATCCTTTTTGTGAGTATTTTTATGAGTTTTTCGAATACTTTTTTACTTCTAATATTTTTTTTGTTCTTTGTGAACTCTTGATTTTAATATATCATATTGTAGCTCATTTAAAAAATTATTTTATTGATAGACATAAACATCAATGATTTGAGTGATTTTTTGAAATTTAAGATTTTTTTCTTGGTTATTCTGATGAAATTTAATTTTCTTATATATTTTTTCTAATGTGTTCCAGAGATACTTACTGCTAAAGTGTTGATATGAATCATATATTCTTTATTATTGTTTATTTTATCAAATATACATGTGATCAACGATATATTTGTATTTTTCTTACATAATATTTACATATAATCTATTACTTAGGTAGAATTTTTATAGTTTAGCGCTAGATCTAATTTATTAGATTTTAATTGAATTCTAAATAAGATATTTAAGTCTATAGAAAAACTTGTTTCAATTGAGTATTGAAGTTCATATGAATTTATATATTATAGAATGTATGCAGAATAGGTTTTAGTTTTCTTAAGTATAATTTAGTGATAATCTTCACTATGTTTTTTTTATCATTATTCTTATCTTTGTTTTTATTCTATTTCTCTTTAAAAAATATATGAATTATATGCATATCAATTTACAAACATTTAGAAGTATATCTAAGATTCATGTTGCAAAAACTCTTACTATATTCTTAGATTTTAATTATTTCGATTATGTTGCATAAACTCATTATGAAATGTATCAGATAGTATAAACTTTTACTATATGCTTATATTTTAACTATTTCGATGATGTTGCACAAATTAATGCTTCCATAACTCTTCCCCTAATTTATGTATTTTAAATCAATTACATTTAGTGAAATAATCTAATTATACCTTTTAATAGATATGTTTTTTTTTGAAAAACTATTAATTTTTTTTATGATAATAATTGCAAGGGAGGTAGATAACTTAACTAATCTGCCATTATTATTTATTCTTATCGACAGCCATCTACTTATTACCTTTTTTTATTTTGATTTTTTAATTTCATTGTTGAACCAGAGAATGGATCATCACAAAAACCCGTGGAATCAAGAATCACATTACACTTTTGACATAAATAAAAATTTTCATGAATTTGAAGCGGATGGTGAATTACATTCAGCTTATTTGGATATTATGGGGTCGTTGTTACCCGAAACTCATGTTCCGGATCCATTATTTGCCATAGGTAAATTTTTTCCTGTGGTGCTCCAATCAGATAATCCATTAACACAGATGAAAATTGAACATACAAATTCTCTTGATAAAGAAAAATACAAAGGTATTTTAAATCCAAAAGGTAATGGAATCGGCTTAGATCCCTTTTTACCTAAAAAATTTCCATCACCAGCCATCAGTATAACTGTTCCTTCTCATGTAGTAAAACAAAAATCTACAAAAATTCCACATCTCAAACAATATTCAAGTGTCTCCCAACCAGGTATGCGTTCATAAAAACTTGTTCAAACTACTCAAATTAAAATGTATGAATATTATACAACAGCTAACTACTTAATATTTGTAGGTTTATCATCACTTAATCAAAACACAAGCAAACATGTGTTGTCCAATAACAATAAAAATTCTACATCGCGTCCTCATAAAGTTGCTAGACACATACAGGTAAAATGGTTCAGAAATTAATTAGTTTTATCTAATTTGTTTTAATCAAAGATAAAACGAGAATCATAAGTTAATAAATTGAGTTAAATATATATATTTTAAAGATATTTTATGTATGAATTAATATATAAATTCTTTTGTAGGATGATATTTGATTTGGTGATAAATCGGTCATTCATAATACAAATGCTTTGAGAATTGATATGGCAAATACAATGTACAATTGAAAAACTTGGGGAAGTGAGAGGATATTTGCATTTTCGAAAGATTTTTAAGCTATGGCTAATTGTTAGTTTGACAAGTTTTAAAATTTGTTTCTCATTAAACAAACTTGATTATTTTTCTTTTTGTTTTATTTAAATTGATGGATTGAATATATTTTAAATATAAATAATGTTGGAATCTAAATAATTTGTTATGTTTGAGAAACTTATATTGCAGATAGTTACATTTTCTAATATGATTCATCATAGAATGATGAATATTATCAATAAGTGTTATGACGTAAACAAATATTTATACAACCTAAACACTAATCATCATTTTAAAATGAATCATAGATTTAAAATAGAAGATAATTTACTTTTAAAATTTTGATATTGAAATATAATCTTCAACTAAATTTTAGGTGTCTAGTCACTAATAATATTCGATTGATCAACTGATCAAATAAAATTTCATAATAAGGAAAAATCTTTAACAAAACATTATTATATGACAAAACTTAAGCTTGTTTGGTGTGAAGGATAAGAGACGTAGTATAATAATCATATTATATTATGTCTTAATAAAGTGTTTAAACAAAAACGATATGATCAGTGGATTCTCACAATTTTTTCTTTCTTGTCTCTATAGTATTATTTTTTATCTTAAATTTGAGCTCGGGTAAAAATTAGTAGGATATGATTAGAAATTAAACTACTTTTGTATGTTTATAAAATATAACGTAAAATATTACAAAATAAAATCAATTATATAAGATAAATATATGAAATTTATGAGTGATAACTAGTTTATAAAAAAGATTAAAATATTTAAAAATGTGAAAAATATATATAATTTATTTTTTAATTTTTTAACGTTTAATTTAATATTCATTAATATATATATATATATATATATATATATATATATATATTTATATATATATATATATATATATATATATATATATATATATATTCTGGATGTGTCAAGTGTGAAAGCTTTATCATATGTGAGAGCATAGGAGATTTAAGGCTTGGTTAGGATGGGAACATGGCCCGGCAGTAGCCCAAATTTTTTGAGTTATTTTTTTTACGGTAAGCTACTTTTTACAGTTCCATTTTCATAATTTCGATTTAATTTTTCGACACATTTTCAAGTTAGTTCTGGTCTTGCGGTATCGGTATTTATTATAAATACTAACATAAAATTATTGTTGTTTCCACCGTCTTGCAACTTGCGCACTAAGTGTTTAGTAAATTGTCTCAACCAAGTATTTTTTTCCTATTTTGTTTTCGTTTCTTACGAATAATGGTGTTGAATTGTTGTTATTGATTGTAATCATGAAGTGGTTATAATGAAAATCTCTTGTGGGCAAGGGGACTGGAGTACACTCAGTTAGGGAAGGAACCATGACAAATGTCTGCTATTATTTAATTACTATTTCTATTTACGTAACAAATGAATTAAAACAAAATCTGACCACAAATTATGATTCTGAAACTCTGATCAGAAGTTAAATTAAAGAATACCTGAAACACAATTCAACCCCTCTTCTTGTGTACATAGAATGATGAATATTATCAATAAGTTTTATGACGTAAACAGATATTTATACACCCTAAACACTAATCATCATTTTAAAATGAATCATAGATTTAAAATGGAAGATAATTTACTTTTAAAATTTTGATATTGAAATATAATCTTCAACTAAATTTTAGGTGTCTAGTCAGTAATAATATTCGATTGATCAACTGATCAAATAAAATATCATAAAAAGGAAAAATCTTTAACAAAACATTATTATACGACAAAACTTAAGCTTGTTTGGTGTGAAGGATAAGAGACGTATGATAATAATCATGTTATATTATGTCTTAATAAAGTGTTTAAAACAAAAACGATATGATCAGTGGATTCTCACAATTTTTTCTATCTTGTCTCTATAATATTATTTTTTATCTTAAATTTGAGCTCGGGTAAAAATTAGTAGGATATGATTAGAAATTAAACTACTTTTGTATGTTTACAAAATATAACGTAAAATATTACAAAATAAAATCAATTATATAAGATAAATATATGAAATTTATGAGTGATAACTAGTTTATAAAAATGATTAAAATATTTAAAAATGTGAAAACTATATATAATTTATTTTTTAATTTTTTAAAGTTTAATATAATATTTTTTAATATATATATATATATATATATATATATATATATATATATATATATATATTCTGGATGTGTCAAGTGTGAAAGCTTTATCATATGTGAGAGCATAGGTGATTTTAAGGCTCGGTTAGGATGGGAACATGGCCCGGCACTAGCCCAAATTTTTTGAGTTATTTTTTTACGGTAAGCTACTTTTTACAGTTCCATTTTCATAATTTCGATTTAATTTTTCGACACATTTTCTAGTTAGTTCTGGTCTTGCGGTATCGGTATTTATTATAAATACTAACATATAAAATTATTGTTGTTTCCACCGTCTTGCAACTTGCGCACTAAGTGTTTAGTAAATTGTCTCAACCAAGTTTTTTTCCTATTTTGTTTTCGTTTCTTACGAATAATGGTGTTGAATTGTTGTTATTGATTGTAATCATGAAGTGGTTATAATGAAAATCTCTTGTGGGCAAGGGGACTGGAGTACACTCAGTTAGGGAAGGAACCTGGATAAATATTTTATGTCTTCTGCTATTATTTAATTACTATTTCTATTTCCGCAACAAATGAATTAAAACAAAATCTGACCACAAATTATGATTCTGAAACTCTGATCAGAAGTTAAATTAAAGAATACCCGAAACACAATTCAACCCCTCTTCTTGTGTACTTTTCACATCTTCACTTTGTTTTATCCATAGAAAACTACTTGAATTGGAATTAAGGCAATTACCTTCTCACTTGAAATATGCTTACCTAGAAGCAGAACATAAGTTGTCTTTTATCCTTGCAACTAAATTGCCTAAAGAGCTGTGGTGTCAACTTTTGGTACTTCTTAGAAAAAACAAGAAAGATATATCTTGGAAAATAATTGGCATCAAAGGAATTAACTCTACTGTTTGTATGTATAGGATATTTGTTGGAAGAGAATGCCAAAAATAATATACAGAGCCAAAGAAGAGTGAATCATATCCTGAAGGATGTGATGGAGACGGAAATCATCAAATGGTTAGATGAGGGAATCATTTACCCTATATCTGATAGTTTATGGGGGAGGGTCATTCAACGTGTCTTTAAGATAGGTGGCCTAACAGTGATTGAAATGGGAAGGATATGCGTGGGTTATAGGAAGCTAAACAAATCCACAATGAAGGATGACTTCTCTCTTTCATTCATTGATCAAATGCTTGAGAGATTGGTTGAAAAAGAATTTTAACTATTTTTTATAAGGGTGTTCAGACTATAATCAGATTGCATTAGCTCCCAAAAACCAAGAGAAAATAACCTTTACATGGCTCTATGAAACCTTTGTCTTTAGAACGATTCCATCCAGACTGTGAAATGATCCATCAACTTTTCAAATATGTTGATGATATCTTCTCTAATCTTATTGAATGTTCCATGGAACTATTTATGGATGATTTCTCTGTGTGCAGATTCATTTCATAAATGCTTGGATAACTTCGAGCTGGTACTCACAAGATGTGAGAAACGCAACTCAAGTCTAAAAGGGGAGAAATTTCATGATAAAAGAAGGAATTTTGTTAGGACATAGAATTTCAAAATAAAGATTGAAATAGATTAAAAAAATTATTGTGAAGTATTTGAAAATTTTCCACTACCATCCAACATCAAAGGAATAAGAAGTTTTTATGGTCTTGTTGGCTTGTATAGAAAGTTCATCAATGAATTTTCAAAACTTTCAAAAGCTTTGTGCCAACTACTACAACTGAGATATCATATCTCTTCAGTAAAGAATGTTTAGCATGCTTTCAAAACCTTGAAGAATGTGTTGAATTTTGTACCAATTGTGAAGGCAACAGACTAAAAATAAAAACTTTGCGCTAATGTATAATGCAAGTCACTTTGCTAATGGAGTTGTTCTAGGCCAAATGTATGATAAAGTGTTTCATACAATTTATTATGCTAATAAGATTACAAGACTTTAATAGAGAATCATATCAACTAAACCAACTCAAGCAGTTAATGACCTGCCAATTTTTTTATTTACGTATAACTTATATTTTTTCAAACGTTCACAAATATTCATATACGATAAGTTTTAAAGGATAAGAATATGACTTTGAAACGAAAATGTAGACAAAATTAAAGTTTTTTTTAAAACAACTACTCCTTTTACATGAATATACTCTAATAAGTAATAATTTAATAGGAATATATTTTATAAGAAAAAATTAAAACTTTGAAAGATTATTACAACTTTGACTTTGAATTCAAAGTCAAAGTTCAAATAAATAAAGTCTAATAAATAATAATTTAATATTGTACCGGAGTATTTTATTAAAAATTATTTATTATTTATATTTTTCCATCAAATATAATAATGATTGAAATTGCGTATGAAATTTAATTTTCAAGAAAAGAAGTCAAATCAAAATTTATTATTCTTTCCTATTTATTTGTAGGAAAGAGTAATTAATTTGTTCTTATCCATTTTTTTCAATTGTCTTTTTCCCCTTTATTTAGCTATATATATCTATATTTGTTATCAATTTTTCAAATCACACAAAACTTTTTTTTCTTTTCATCTTCTAGTTTTGTTAGTGTTTTTTTCTTCCTCATCCACCCTTAAGTAGGTAGGTAATGGGTCTTATAATTTCCTTTATTTATTTATTCTGTAAAGTTTTAATTTTTATGTGTTTCAATGGTGGTACAGTTTATTTTTGTGACGTAGCTATCCTTTTTGTGAGTATTTTTATGAGTTTTTCGAATACTTTTTTACTTCTAATATTTTTTTTGTTCTTTGTGAACTCTTGATTTTAATATATCATATTGTAGCTCATTTAAAAAATTATTTTATTGATAGACATAAACATCAATGATTTGAGTGATTTTTTGAAATTTAAGATTTTTTTCTTGGTTATTCTGATGAAATTTAATTTTCTTATATATTTTTTCTAATGTGTTCCAGAGATACTTACTGCTAAAGTGTTGATATGAATCATATATTCTTTATTATTGTTTATTTTATCAAATATACATGTGATCAACGATATATTTGTATTTTTCTTACATAATATTTACATATAATCTATTACTTAGGTAGAATTTTTATAGTTTAGCGCTAGATCTAATTTATTAGATTTTAATTGAATTCTAAATAAGATATTTAAGTCTATAGAAAAACTTGTTTCAATTGAGTATTGAAGTTCATATGAATTTATATATTATAGAATGTATGCAGAATAGGTTTTAGTTTTCTTAAGTATAATTTAGTGATAATCTTCACTATGTTTTTTTTATCATTATTCTTATCTTTGTTTTTATTCTATTTCTCTTTAAAAAATATATGAATTATATGCATATCAATTTACAAACATTTAGAAGTATATCTAAGATTCATGTTGCAAAAACTCTTACTATATTCTTAGATTTTAATTATTTCGATTATGTTGCATAAACTCATTATGAAATGTATCAGATAGTATAAACTTTTACTATATGCTTATATTTTAACTATTTCGATGATGTTGCACAAATTAATGCTTCCATAACTCTTCCCCTAATTTATGTATTTTAAATCAATTACATTTAGTGAAATAATCTAATTATACCTTTTAATAGATATGTTTTTTTTTGAAAAACTATTAATTTTTTTTATGATAATAATTGCAAGGGAGGTAGATAACTTAACTAATCTGCCATTATTATTTATTCTTATCGACAGCCATCTACTTATTACCTTTTTTTATTTTGATTTTTTAATTTCATTGTTGAACCAGAGAATGGATCATCACAAAAACCCGTGGAATCAAGAATCACATTACACTTTTGACATAAATAAAAATTTTCATGAATTTGAAGCGGATGGTGAATTACATTCAGCTTATTTGGATATTATGGGGTCGTTGTTACCCGAAACTCATGTTCCGGATCCATTATTTGCCATAGGTAAATTTTTTCCTGTGGTGCTCCAATCAGATAATCCATTAACACAGATGAAAATTGAACATACAAATTCTCTTGATAAAGAAAAATACAAAGGTATTTTAAATCCAAAAGGTAATGGAATCGGCTTAGATCCCTTTTTACCTAAAAAATTTCCATCACCAGCCATCAGTATAACTGTTCCTTCTCATGTAGTAAAACAAAAATCTACAAAAATTCCACATCTCAAACAATATTCAAGTGTCTCCCAACCAGGTATGCGTTCATAAAAACTTGTTCAAACTACTCAAATTAAAATGTATGAATATTATACAACAGCTAACTACTTAATATTTGTAGGTTTATCATCACTTAATCAAAACACAAGCAAACATGTGTTGTCCAATAACAATAAAAATTCTACATCGCGTCCTCATAAAGTTGCTAGACACATACAGGTAAAATGGTTCAGAAATTAATTAGTTTTATCTAATTTGTTTTAATCAAAGATAAAACGAGAATCATAAGTTAATAAATTGAGTTAAATATATATATTTTAAAGATATTTTATGTATGAATTAATATATAAATTCTTTTGTAGGATGATATTTGATTTGGTGATAAATCGGTCATTCATAATACAAATGCTTTGAGAATTGATATGGCAAATACAATGTACAATTGAAAAACTTGGGGAAGTGAGAGGATATTTGCATTTTCGAAAGATTTTTAAGCTATGGCTAATTGTTAGTTTGACAAGTTTTAAAATTTGTTTCTCATTAAACAAACTTGATTATTTTTCTTTTTGTTTTATTTAAATTGATGGATTGAATATATTTTAAATATAAATAATGTTGGAATCTAAATAATTTGTTATGTTTGAGAAACTTATATTGCAGATAGTTACATTTTCTAATATGATTCATCATAGAATGATGAATATTATCAATAAGTGTTATGACGTAAACAAATATTTATACAACCTAAACACTAATCATCATTTTAAAATGAATCATAGATTTAAAATAGAAGATAATTTACTTTTAAAATTTTGATATTGAAATATAATCTTCAACTAAATTTTAGGTGTCTAGTCACTAATAATATTCGATTGATCAACTGATCAAATAAAATTTCATAATAAGGAAAAATCTTTAACAAAACATTATTATATGACAAAACTTAAGCTTGTTTGGTGTGAAGGATAAGAGACGTAGTATAATAATCATATTATATTATGTCTTAATAAAGTGTTTAAACAAAAACGATATGATCAGTGGATTCTCACAATTTTTTCTTTCTTGTCTCTATAGTATTATTTTTTATCTTAAATTTGAGCTCGGGTAAAAATTAGTAGGATATGATTAGAAATTAAACTACTTTTGTATGTTTATAAAATATAACGTAAAATATTACAAAATAAAATCAATTATATAAGATAAATATATGAAATTTATGAGTGATGACTAGTTTATAAAAAAGATTAAAATATTTAAAAATGTGAAAAATATATATAATTTATTTTTTAATTTTTTAACGTTTAATTTAATATTCATTAATATATATATATATATATATATATATATATATATATATATTTATATATATATATATATATATATATATATATATATATTCTGGATGTGTCAAGTGTGAAAGCTTTATCATATGTGAGAGCATAGGAGATTTAAGGCTTGGTTAGGATGGGAACATGGCCCGGCAGTAGCCCAAATTTTTTGAGTTATTTTTTTTACGGTAAGCTACTTTTTACAGTTCCATTTTCATAATTTCGATTTAATTTTTCGACACATTTTCAAGTTAGTTCTGGTCTTGCGGTATCGGTATTTATTATAAATACTAACATAAAATTATTGTTGTTTCCACCGTCTTGCAACTTGCGCACTAAGTGTTTAGTAAATTGTCTCAACCAAGTATTTTTTTCCTATTTTGTTTTCGTTTCTTACGAATAATGGTGTTGAATTGTTGTTATTGATTGTAATCATGAAGTGGTTATAATGAAAATCTCTTGTGGGCAAGGGGACTGGAGTACACTCAGTTAGGGAAGGAACCATGACAAATGTCTGCTATTATTTAATTACTATTTCTATTTACGTAACAAATGAATTAAAACAAAATCTGACCACAAATTATGATTCTGAAACTCTGATCAGAAGTTAAATTAAAGAATACCTGAAACACAATTCAACCCCTCTTCTTGTGTACATAGAATGATGAATATTATCAATAAGTTTTATGACGTAAACAGATATTTATACACCCTAAACACTAATCATCATTTTAAAATGAATCATAGATTTAAAATGGAAGATAATTTACTTTTAAAATTTTGATATTGAAATATAATCTTCAACTAAATTTTAGGTGTCTAGTCAGTAATAATATTCGATTGATCAACTGATCAAATAAAATATCATAAAAAGGAAAAATCTTTAACAAAACATTATTATACGACAAAACTTAAGCTTGTTTGGTGTGAAGGATAAGAGACGTATGATAATAATCATGTTATATTATGTCTTAATAAAGTGTTTAAAACAAAAACGATATGATCAGTGGATTCTCACAATTTTTTCTATCTTGTCTCTATAATATTATTTTTTATCTTAAATTTGAGCTCGGGTAAAAATTAGTAGGATATGATTAGAAATTAAACTACTTTTGTATGTTTACAAAATATAACGTAAAATATTACAAAATAAAATCAATTATATAAGATAAATATATGAAATTTATGAGTGATAACTAGTTTATAAAAATGATTAAAATATTTAAAAATGTGAAAACTATATATAATTTATTTTTTAATTTTTTAAAGTTTAATATAATATTTTTTAATATATATATATATATATATATATATATATATATATATATATATATATATTCTGGATGTGTCAAGTGTGAAAGCTTTATCATATGTGAGAGCATAGGTGATTTTAAGGCTCGGTTAGGATGGGAACATGGCCCGGCACTAGCCCAAATTTTTTGAGTTATTTTTTTACGGTAAGCTACTTTTTACAGTTCCATTTTCATAATTTCGATTTAATTTTTCGACACATTTTCTAGTTAGTTCTGGTCTTGCGGTATCGGTATTTATTATAAATACTAACATATAAAATTATTGTTGTTTCCACCGTCTTGCAACTTGCGCACTAAGTGTTTAGTAAATTGTCTCAACCAAGTTTTTTTCCTATTTTGTTTTCGTTTCTTACGAATAATGGTGTTGAATTGTTGTTATTGATTGTAATCATGAAGTGGTTATAATGAAAATCTCTTGTGGGCAAGGGGACTGGAGTACACTCAGTTAGGGAAGGAACCTGGATAAATATTTTATGTCTTCTGCTATTATTTAATTACTATTTCTATTTCCGCAACAAATGAATTAAAACAAAATCTGACCACAAATTATGATTCTGAAACTCTGATCAGAAGTTAAATTAAAGAATACCCGAAACACAATTCAACCCCTCTTCTTGTGTACTTTTCACATCTTCACTTTGTTTTATCCATAGAAAACTACTTGAATTGGAATTAAGGCAATTACCTTCTCACTTGAAATATGCTTACCTAGAAGCAGAACATAAGTTGTCTTTTATCCTTGCAACTAAATTGCCTAAAGAGCTGTGGTGTCAACTTTTGGTACTTCTTAGAAAAAACAAGAAAGATATATCTTGGAAAATAATTGGCATCAAAGGAATTAACTCTACTGTTTGTATGTATATGATATTTGTTGGAAGAGAATGCCAAAAATAATATACAGAGCCAAAGAAGAGTGAATCATATCGTGAAGGATGTGATGGAGACGGAAATCATCTAATGGTTAGATGCAGGAATCATTTACCCTATATCTGATAGTGTATGGGGGAGCCCCATTCAACGTGTCTTTAAGATAGGTGGCCTAACAGTGATTGAAATGGGAAGGATATGCGCGGGTTATAGGAAGCTAAACAAATCCACAATGAAGGATGACTTCTCTCTTTCATTCATTGATAAAATGCTTGAGAGATTGGTTGGAAAAGAATTTTAACTGTTTTTTATAAGGGTATTCAGACTATAATCAGATTGCATGAGCTCCTAAAAACCAAGAGAAAATAACCTTTACATGCCTCTATGAAACCTTTGTCTTTAGAACGATTCCATCCAGACTGTGAAATGATCCATCAACTTTCAAATATGTTGATGATATCTTCTCTAATCTTATTGAATGTTCCATGGAACTGCTTATGGATAATTTCTCTGTGTGCAGATTCATTTCATAAATGCTTGGATAACTTCGAGCTGGTACTCACAAGATGTGAGAAACGCAACTCAGTTCTAAAAGGGGAGAAATTTCATGATAAAAGAAGGAATTTTGTTAGGACATAGAATTTCAAAATAAAGATTGAAATAGATTAAAAAAAATTATTGTGAAGTATTTGAAAATTTTCCACTACCATCCAACATCAAAGGAATAAGAAGTTTTTATGGTCTTGTTGGCTTGTATAGAAAGTTCATCAATGAATTTTAAAAACTTTCAAAAGCTTATTGGCTTGTATAGAAAGCTTGTTGGCTTGTATATTCACAAAAATACTAATTATATTAAATAAATAATATAAATCTAATTTTTTTGTGGAATAAAATATTTCAACATTTTTGTGATTTTTTGCAAAAAGAACCAATCGAAAATAATTAAAATTGAGTGAGTTATTAATTTTTCAAATCATTTAAAATAAATATGAAAAATACTAAAAAATAAGAAAAAGTGGTAAAAAAGAGATCTGGGGCGAGGGGGATTCGAACCCCAGACCTCTCGCTTGCCAATACACACAAAACCAGCTGATCAACCACTGGGGCGCAATGCCAATTCAAATATAGTATGGAAAATGAAAAATATATAGAGAACTTGGTTTGAAAACCTGATGAATGGCGCCATGGCAATCTTCTTCCTCGAGCTCGTGCATGAAGCCCCCTATCTCACTCATCTCTCAACCATTTAACATGATTCAAATACCAAACTCATGCATTTTTTCACAAGGAACAAGATGGCAATACTTGATTTCATTTATTTTCAGTGTATAGCAAGTTATATCATCACAACCGTATGAACCCTAATTTTGCAAAAGCAGTCGTGCAAACATGGTTATGAGGGCTATGATCCAATTTTTTGAGGGAAAACACTCAACATATGATGGCAAACAATTGGCAAAAATATCATGCGAGGAAATATGCATGGATCATGAAGATGTAGTTTTGAGGCTTACCTTGATGCAAGCTGAAATGGAACTCTGCAGAGATGGTGTTCCAGATGCGATTTGATGATCCCTACAACTTCAATGGATGTTGTGGAGTGCGTTGCAAGCTTTGGAACACTCTGCAAACCTTTGGATCAAGTTGGAGAACTCCAACTGTATAATTAAGGCATAATGGCTTGGTTGAAGGGTGATTTTAAGCTAGGGGTGTTACAGTTGGTGTTTAAGTGTTTGGACACCTCAAATACATCATATGTGATGTGTCTGAGCAATTGGAATGGATTTCTTAGGGCTGCAACTCAAAACCCGATGGTGTTTGCTCAAAAACAAAGAAAATTGGCACTTAAGAGAGAATGAGAGAAAGCAGTGCTATAAGGTGCTTTGGTGTGCCTTGAATGATCCATTGGAACCTCTATTTATAGGTGATCAACTCTTGTCTTGGAGGAATAGTGAATGGCTGCTAGATCAGATCACCTTCAAAGGGATTGGTTGGACATAAATGCCTCTTGCATTAGGTGTAACAGCTGCTCCAAATAGATCAGCTATGCCTTGATTGAAATCAGATTCCTCAGTCATTTTAATTGTTGTTTAATCAGAGAACTTGACTGAACTTCAAGTTGGAAGATTCCTTGGCTTTGTGACTCAGCTTTGTAGGTTGGATCAGATGCATTGTGATTGGTTTGAGTACATGTGGCATAATGATCCTTAGTTTTGATTTAGAAATCGTGTGTGGAAAGCAAACATGCAAACTGATTTTTTCCAAAACAGCTTGCAGCAGCATGACTTTGGGCATGGATTCCTCTTGGCTCAAGTTGAATCAATTCATGCTGAGAGGTTCTTTGGATTCTTAGAAACATATGCAACAACATTGATGTTTACCTTTAGACTTGATTCAGCTTGCAACTATTTGAAAAGATCTCACAAGTTTTGGTGTTTTCAACAAAATCTGCCTTGGCCAGAATTTTTCTAAGTGTTGGAAAATGATGTATTTTCAATAACTCAGAATCCACAATGAATTGGAGTGAGGTGTATTTGGAGCTTTTGTAGAGGGTAATGAGAGATACAAATCCAGCTTTGGATGGGGAAAAATGGCCTTGTGGTTTAGGAGTTATGATCCTCCAAAGTTGGTACCCTAGCCACTTTGTTTCATAACTTAGAAAAATTTATAAGTTTTTATGGTTACCCCTTTTGCAAGTTATCCCACTTTTCTTGATTTTTCTTGATGAATGATGATTCCAATCATATATTAACATCATTTTAGGGTTAAAAAACCATTTTTATGAAAAATCTCAAAAAGTCAAAGTTTGACTTTTGTGCACAGTTGACTTTTTATCCGATGAATTCCAAATTGTGCAATCCTTTAGGAAATCATGTCCTTGACCTAAATCAAACTTTATGGACATGTTCCATAGGTGTTATAGGGTATATTGATTCATGTCCTAGGGTTTGGGAGCATGTCCTGGTCAAAAGTCAAAGATACAGTTGACTTTTCTCGCAAAACCCTAACTGTGGTTCAGATGAAATTGAATCATTGTTGCAATGGATCAATGTAGTGTATTAGAGACCCTCAAATCCTCTCTTGAGGTCTAGGCTCATGTTTTGTCCCAAAAGTCAACTTAGGGGTGAATTAGGTCAAGAAATCCTAATTCCTGATTTTTGGTGAATGCATCCCCTGAGGCTAAATTGACTTGATGATGGGGTTCATGATGTTCCTTGGAGCATCATAGGTTATGCCTTGAAGCATTGCTCATGCCCATAGGAGAATTTCCATCTGGAGGCCCTGGTCGGACCAAAACCCTAATTTGGTGACACTGGCGATCTTGAGGCTTAATCCACTTAAAAGGGAGCATCCTTGTGCTTGATCCTTGATGTGGGAGTCCTCTTGATCCTTTGTAGATGTTTGAGAGGTTAGACATGTTGAAGATCATGTCATTCCATGATTGATCCATTGTCTAAGAGCTATGAGAGGGCTTTAAACCCTAATTTTGATTGAAGTGGATGCTCACCCATCTTTGGGGAGACTAATGAGGTATGATGGTTCATCCATATTGTGATGATGATTTGCACAATGATGGGAATCTTAGTTGGTCAAAATTTGGGGTATGACACTAACTAAGTTATATTGTAGGTTTATCATCACTTAATCAAAGCACAAGCAAACAATGTGTTGTCCATAACAATAAAAACTCCTACATCGCGTCCTCATAAATTTGCTAGACACATGAACTAGACACATGCAGGTAACATGGTTTAGAAATTAATTAGTTTTATTTAATTTGTTTTAATCAAAGATAAAACGAGAATCATAAGTTAAAAAATTGAGTTAAATATATATTTTTTAATGATATTTTATGTATAAATAAATATATAAGATCTTTTGCAGGATGATATTTGATTTGGTGATAAATCGGTCATTCATAATACAAATGCTTTGAGAATTGATATGGCAAATACAATGTACAATTGAAAAACTTGGGGAAGTGAGAGAATATTCGCATTTTAGAAAGATTTTTAAGCAATGGCTAATTATTAGTTTGACAAGGTTTGAAAATTTGTTTCTCATTAAACAAACTTGATTATTTTTCTTGTTGTTTTATTTTAATTGATGGATTGAATTTATTTTAAATTTAAATACTGTTGGAATCTAAATAATTTGTTATGTTGAGAAACTTATATTGCTGATAGTTACATCTTCTAATATGATTCATCATAGAATGATGAATATTATCAATAAGTGTTATGACATAAACAGATATTTATACACCCTAAACACTAATCATCATTTTAAAATGCATCATAGAATTAAAATGGAAGATAATTTACTTTTAAAATTTTGATATTGAAATATAATATTCAACTAAAATTTAGGTGTCTAGTCACTAATAATATTCGATTGATCAACTGATCAAATAAAATTTCATAATACGGAAAAATATTTAACAAACCATTATTATACGACAATACTTAAGCTTGTTTGGTGTGAAGGATAAGAGACGTAGTATAATAATCATATTATATTATGTCTTAATAAAGTGTTTAAAACAAAAACGATATGATCAGTGGATTCTGACAATTTTTCTATCTTGTCTCTATTGTATTATTTTTTAGCTTAAATTTGAGCTCGGGTAAAAATTAGTAGGATATGATTAGAAATTAAACTACTTTTGTATCTTTATAAAATATAACGTAAAATATTACAAAATAAAATCAATTGTATATAAGATAACATATTATGAAATTTATGAGTGATAACTAGTTTATAAAAATGATTAAAATATTTAAAAATGTGAAAAATATATATAATTTATTTTTTAATTTTTTTAACGTTTTAATATAATATTCTTTAATATATATATATATTTATATATATATATATATATATATATATATATATATATATATATATATATATATATATTATAATATATATTCTGGATGTGTCAAGTGTGAAAGCTTTATCATATGTGAGAGCATAGGTGATTTTAAGGCTTGGTTAGGATGGGGAACATGGCCCGGACACTAGCCCAAATTTTTTGAGTTATTTTTTTTACGGTAAGCTACTTTTTACAGTTCCATTTTCATAATTTTGATTTAATTTTTCGACACATTTTCAAGTTAGTTATGGTCTTGCCGGTATCGGTATTTATTATAAATACTAACATATAAAAGTATTGTTGTTCTCCACCGTCTTGCAACTTGCGCACTAAGTGTTTAGTAAATTGTCTCAACTAAGTTTTTTTTTTCCTATTATGCTTTCGTTTTCTTACGAATAATGGTGTTGAATTGTTGTTATGATTGTAATCATGAAGTGGTTATAATGAAAATCTCTTGTGGGCAAGGGGACTGGAGAACCCTCAGTTAGGGAAGGAACCAGGATAAATGTCTGCTATTATTTAATTACTATTTCTATTTCCGCAACAAAATGAATTAAAACAAAATCTGACCACAAATTATGATTCTGAACTCTGATCAGAAGTTTAAATTAAAGAATACCCGAAACACAATTCAACCCCTCTTCTTGTGTACTTTTCACATCTTCACTTTTGTTTTATCCATAGAAAACTACTTGAATTGGAATTGAGGCAATTACCTTCTCACTTGAAATATGCTTACCTAGAAGCAGAACATAAGTTTTCTTTTATCCTTGCAACTAAATTGCCTAAAGGGTTGTGGTGTCAACTTTGGTACTTCTTAGAAAAAACAAGAAAGATATATCTTGGAAAATAATTGGCATCAAAGGAATTAACTCTACTGTTTTGTATGTATAGGATATTTGTTGGAAGAGAATGCCAAAAAATAATATACAAAGCCAAAGAAGAGTGAATTATATCGTGAAGGATTGTGATGGAGACGGAAATCATCTAATGGTTAGATGCGGGATCATTTACCCTATATCTGATAGTGTATGGGGGAGCCTCATTCAACGTGTCTTTAAGATAGGTGGCCTAACAGTGATTGAAATGGGAAGGATATGCGTGGGTTATAGGAAGCTAAACAAATCCACAATGAAGGATGACTTCTCTCTTTCATTCATTGATCAAATGCTTAAGAGATTGGTTGGAAAGGAATTTTAACTGTTTTTTATAAGGGTATTCAGACTATAATCAGATTGCATTTGCTCCCAAAAACCAAGAGAAAATAACCTTTACATGGCTCTATGAAACCTTTGTCTTTAGAACGATTCCATCCAGACTGTGAAATGATCCATCAACTTTTCAAATAATGTTAATGATATCTTCTCTAATCTTATTGAATGTTCCATGGAACTGTTTTGGATGATTTCTCTGTGTGCAGATTCATTTCATTAAATGCTTGGATAACTTCGAGCTGGTACTCACAAGATGTGAGAAACGCAACTCAGTTCTAAAAGGGGAGAAATTTCATGATAAAAGAAGGAATTGTGTTAGGACAGAGAATTTCAAAATAAAGATTGAAATAGATTAAAAAAAATTATTGTTAAGTATTTGAAAAATTTCCACTACCATCCAACATCAAAGGAATAAGTAGTTTTTATGGTCTTGTTGGCTTGTAATAGAAAGTTCATCAATGAATTTTACAATACTTTCAAAAGCTTTGTGCCAACTACTACAACATGAGATATCATATCTCTTCAGTAAAGAATGTTTAGCTTGCTTTCAAAATCTTGAAGATATGTGTTGAATTTTGTACCAATTATGAAGGCAACAGACTAAAAATAAAAACTTTGCGCTAATGTATAATGCAAGTTCACTTTGCTAATGGAGTTGTTCTAGGCCAAATGTATGATAAAGTGTTTCATACAATTTATTATGCTAATAAGATTACAAGACTTTAATAGAGAATCATATCAACTAAAACCAACTCAAGCAGTTAATGACGTGCCAATTTTTTTATTTACGTATAACTTATATTTTTCAAACGTTCATCAAATATTCATATACGATAATTTTTAAAGGATAAGAATATGACTTTGAAACGAAAATGTAGACAAAATTAAAGTTTTTTTTAAAACAACTACTCCTTTTACATGAATATACTCTAATAAGTAATAATTTAATAGGATTATATTTTTATAAGAAAAAATTAAAACTTTGAAAGATTATTACAACTTTGACTTTGAATTCAAAGTCAAAGTTCAAATAAATAAAGTCTAATAAATAATAATTTAATATTGTACCGGAGTATTTTATTAAAAATTATTTATTATTTATATTTTTCCATCAAATATAATAATGATTGAAACTGCGTATGAAATTTAATTTTCAAGAAAAAAAGTCAAATCCAAAATTTATTATTCTTTCCTATTTATTTGTAGGAAAGAGTAATTAATTTGTTCTTATCCATTTTTTTCAATTGTCTTTTTCCCCTTTATTTAGCTATATATATTATATATTTGTTATCAATTTTTCAAATCACACAAAACTTTTTTTTCTTTCATCTTCTAGTTTTGTTAGTGTTTTTTTTCTTCCTCATCCACCCTTAAGTAGGTAGGTAATCGGTCTTATAATTTCCTTTATTTATTTATACTGTAAAGTTTTAATTTTTATGTGTTTCAATGGTGGTACAGTTTATTTTTGTGACGTAGCTATCTTTTTTGTGAGTATTTTTATGAGTTTTTCGGAATACTTTTTTACTTCTAATATTTTTTTTGTTCTTTGTGACTCTTGATTTTAATATATCATATTTTAGCTCATTTAAAAATTATTTTATTGATAGACATAAAACATCAATGATTTGATTGATTTTTTGAAATTTAAGATTTTTTTCTTGGTTATTCTGATGAAATTTATTTTTTCTTATATATTTTTTCTAATGTGTTCTAGAGATACTTACTGCTAAAGTGTTGATGATAATCATATATTCTTTATTATTGTTTATTTTATCAAATATACATGTGATCAACGATATATTTGTATTTTTCTTACATAATATTTACATATAATCTATTACTTAGGTAGAATTTTTATAGTTTAGCGCTAGATCTAATTTATTAGAGTTTAATTGAATTCTAAATAAGATATTTAAGTCTATAGAAAAGCTTGTTTCAATTGAGTATTGAAGTTCATATGAATTTATATATTATAGAATGTATGCAGAATAGGTTTTAGTTTTCTTAAGTATAATTTAGTGATAATCTTCACTATGTATTTTTTTAACATTATTCTTTTCTTTGTTTTTATTCTATTTCTCTTTAAAAAATATATGAATTATATGCATATCAATTTACAAACATTTAGAAGTATATCTAAGATTCATGTTGCAAAAACTCTTACTATATTCTTAGATTTTAATTTATTTCGATAATGTTGCATAAACTCATTATGAAATGTATCAGATAGTATAAACTTTTACTATATGCTTATATTTTAACTATTTCGATCATGTTGCACAAATTAATGCTTCCATAACTCTTCCCCTAATTTATGTATTTTAAATGAATTACATTTAGTGAAATAATCTAATTATACCTTTTAATAGATTTGTTTTTTTTTGAAAAACTACAAATTTTTTTTATGATAATAATTGCAAGGGAGGTAGATAACTTAACTAATCTGCCATTATTATTTATTCTTATCGCAACCATCTACTTATTACCTTTTTTTATTTTGATTTTTTAATTTCATTGTTGAACCAGAGAATGGATCATCACAAAAACCCGTGGAATCAAGAATCACATTACACTTTTGACATAAATAAAAATTTTCATGAATTTGAAGCGGATGATGAATTACATTCAGATTATTTGGATATTATGAGGCCGTTGTCACCCGAAACTCATGTTCCAGATCCATTATTTGCCAGTGGTAAATTTGTTCCTGTGGTGCTCCAATCAGATAATCCATTAACACAGATGAAAATTGAACATACAAATTCTCTTGATAAAGAAAAATACAAAGGTATTTTAAATCCAAAAGGTAATGGAATCGGCTTAGATCCCTTTTTACCTAAAAAATTTCCATCACCAGCCATCAGTATAACTGTTCCTTCTCATGTAGTAAAACAAAAATCTACAAAAATTCCACATCTCAAACAATATTCAAGTGTCTCCCAACCAGGTATGTGTTCATAAAAACTTGATCAAACTACTCAAATTAAAATGTATGAATATTATACAACAGCTAACTACTTAATATTTGTAGGTTTATCATCACTTAATCAAAACACAAGCAAACATGTGTTGTCCAATAACAATAAAAATTCAACATCGCGTCCTCATAAAGTTGCTAGACACACAAAGGTAAAATGGTTTAGAAATTAATTAGTTTTATCTAATTTGTTTTAATCAAAGATAAAACGAGAATCATAAGTTAATAAATTGAGTTAAATATATATATTTTAAAGATATTTTATGTATGAATTAATATATAAATTCTTTTGCAGGATGATATTTGATTTGGTGATAAATCGGTCATTCATAATACAAATGCTTTGAGAATTGATATGGCAAATACAATGTACAATTGAAAAACTTGGGGAAGTGAGAGGATATTTGCATTTTAGAAAGATTTTTAAGCTATGGCTAATTGTTAGTTTGACAAGTTTTAAAATTTGTTTCTCATTAAACAAACTTGATTATTTTTCTTTTTTTTTTATTTTAATTGATGGATTGAATATATTTTAAATATAAATAATGTTGGAATCTAAATAATTTGTTATGTTTGAGAAACTTATATTGCAGATAGTTACATTTTCTAATATGATTCATCATAGAATGATGAATATTATCAATAAGTGTTATGACGTAAACAGATATTTATACACCTTAAACACTAATCATCATTTTAAAATGCATCATAGATTTAAAATGGAAGATAATTTACTTTTAAAATTTTGATATTGAAATATAATCTTCAACTAAATTTTAGGTGTCTAGTCACTAATAATATTCGATTGATCAACTGATCAAATAAAATTTCATAATAAGGAAAAATCTTTAACAAAACATTATTATACGACAAAACTTAAGCTTGTTTGGTGTGAAGGATAAGAGACGTAGTATAATAATCATATTATATTATGTCTTAATAAAGTGTTTAAAACAAAAACGATATGATCAGTGGATTCTCACAATTTTTTCTATCTTGTCTCTATAGTATTATTTTTTATCTTAAATTTGAGCTCGGGTAAAAATAAGTAGGATATGATTAGAAATTAAACTACTTTTGTATGTTTATAAAATATAACGTAAAATATTACAAAATAAAATCAATTATATAAGATAAATATATGAAATTTATGAGTGATAACTAGTTTATAAAAATGATTAAAATATTTAAAAATGTGAAAAATATATATAATTTATTTTTTAATTTTTTAACGTTTAATATAATATTCTTTAATATATATATATATATATATATATATATATATATATATATATATATATATATATTCTGGATGTGTCAAGTGTGAAAGCTTTATCATATGTGAGAGCATACGTGATTTTAAGGCTTGGTTAGGATGGGAACATGGCCCGGCACTAGCCCAAATTTTTTGAGTTATTTCTTTTACGGTAAGCTACTTTTTACAGTTCCATTTTCATAATTTCGATTTAATTTTTCGACACATTTTCAAGTTAGTTCTGGTCTTGCGGTATCAGTATTTATTATAAATACTAACATATAAAAGTATTGTTGTTTCCACCGTCTTGCAACTTGCGCACTAAGTGTTTAGTAAATTGTCTCAACTATGTTTTTTTTTCCTATTTTGTTTTCGTTTCTTACGAATAATGGTGTTGAATTGTTGTTATTGATTGTAATCATGAAGTGGTTATAATGAAAATCTCTTGTGGGAAAGGGGACTGGAGTACACTCAGTTAGGGAAGGAACCAGGATAAATGTCTGCTAATATTTAATTACTATTTCTATTTCTGCAACAAATGAATTAAAACAAAATCTAACCACAAATTATGATTCTGAAACTCTGATCAGAAGTTAAATTAAAGAATACCAGAAACACAATTCAACCCCTCTTCTTGTGTACTTTTCACATCTTCACTTTGTTTTATCCATAGAACACTACTTGAATTGGAATTGAGGCAATTACCTTCTCACTTGAAATATGCTTACCTAGAAGCAGAACATAAGTTGTCTTTTATCCTTGCAACTAAATTGCCTAAAGAGCTGTGGTGTCAACTTTTGGTACTTCTTAGAAAAACAAGAAAGATATATCTTGGAAAATAATTGGCATCAAAGGAATTAACTCTACTGTTTGTATGTATAGGATATTTGTTGGAAGAGACTGCCAAAAATAATATACAGAGCCAAAGAAGAGTGAATCATATCGTGAAGGATGTGATGGAGACGGAAATCATCAAATGGTTAGATGAGTGAATCATTTACCCTATATCTGATAGTGTATGGGGGAGGGTCATTCAACGCGTCTTTAAGATAGGTGGCCTAACAGTGATTGAAATGGGAAGGATATGCGTGGGTTATAGGAAGCTAAACAAATCCACAATGAAGGATGACTTCTCTCTTTCATTCATTGATCAAATGCTTGAGAGATTGGTTGGAAAAGAATTTTAACTGTTTTTTATAAGGGTATTCAGACTATAATCAGATTGCATTAGCTCCCAAAAACCAAGAGAAAATAACCTTTACATGGCTCTATGAAACCTTTGTCTTTAGAACGATTCCATCCAGACTGTGAAATGATCCATCAACTTTTCAAATATGTTGATGATATCTTCTCTAATCTTATTGAATGTTCCATGGAACTATTTATGGATGATTTCTCTGTGTGCAGATTCATTTCATAAATGCTTGGATAACTTCGAGCTGGTACTCACAAGATGTGAGAAACGCAACTCAGTTCTAAAAGGGGAGAAATTTCATGATAAAAGAAGGAATTGTGTTAGGACGGAGAATTTCAAACTAAAGATTGAAATAGATTAAAAAAATTATTGTTAAGTATTTGAAAAATTTCCACTACCATCCAACATCAAAGGAATAAGAAGTTTTTATGGTCTTGTTGGCTTGTATAGAAAGTTCATCAATGAATTTTCAAAACTTTCAAAAGCTTTGTGCCAACTACTACAACATGAGATATCATATCTCTTCGGTAAAGAATGTTTAGCATGCTTTCAAAACCTTGAAGAATGTGTTGAATTTTGTACCAATTATGAAGGCAACAGACTAAAAATAAAAACTTTGCGCTAATGTATAATGCAAGTCACTTTGCTAATGGAGTTGTTCTAGGCCAAATGTATGATAAAGTGTTTCATACAATTTATTATGCTAATAAGATTACAAGACTTTAATAGAGAATCATATCAACTAAACCAACTCAAGCAGTTAATGACGTGCCAATTTTTTTATTTACGTATAACTTATATTTTTTCAAACGTTCACAAATATTCATATACGATAATTTTTAAAGGATAAGAATATGACTTTGAAACGAAAATGTAGACAAAATTAAAGTTTTTTTAAAACAACTACTCCTTTTACATGAATATACTCTAATAAGTAATAATTTAATAGGAATATATTTTATAAGAAAAAATTAAAACTTTGAAAGATTATTACAACTTTGACTTTGAATTCAAAGTCAAAGCTCAAATAAATAAAGTCTAATAAATAATAATTTAATATTGTACCAGAGTATTTTATTAAAAATTATTTATTATTTATATTTTTCCTTCAAATATAATAATGATTGAAACTGCGTATGAAATTTAATTTTCAAGAAAAAAAGTCAAATAAAAATTTATTATTCTTTCCTATTTATTTGTAGGAAAGAGTAATTAATTTGTTCTTATCCATTTTTTTCAATTGTCTTTTTCCCCTTTATTTAGCTATATATATATATTTGTTATCAATTTTTGAAATCACACAAAACTTTTTTTTCTTTTCATCTTCTAGTTTTGTTAGTGTTTTTTTCTTCCTCATCCACCCTTAAGTAGGTAGGTAATCGGTCTTATACTTTCCTTTATTTATTTATTCTGTAAAGTTTTAATATTTATGTGTTTCAATGGTGGTACAGTTTATTTTTGTGACGTAACTATCTTTTTTGTGAGTATTTTTATGAGTTTTTCGAATACTTTTTTACTTCTAATATTTTTTTTGTTCTTTGTGAACTCTTGATTTTAATATATCATATTTTAGCTCATTTAAAAAATTATTTTATTGATAGACATAAACATCAATGATTTGAGTGATTTTTTGAAATTTAAGATTTTTTTCTTGGTTATTCTGATGAAATTTAATTTTCTTATATATTTTTTCTAATGTGTTCTAGAGATACTTACTGCTAAAGTGTTGATATGAATCATATATTCTTTATTATTGTTTATTTTATCAAATATACATGTGATCAACGATATATTTGTATTTTTGTTACATAATATTTACATATAATCTATTGCTTAGGTAGAATTTTTATAGTTTAGCGCTAGATCTAATTTATTAGATTTTAATTGAATTCTAAATAAGATATTTAAGTCTATAGAAAAACTTGTTTCAATTGAGTATTGAAGTTCATATGAATTTATATATTATAGAATGTATGCAGAATAGGTTTTAGTTTTCTTAAGTATAATTTAGTGATAATCTTCACTATGTTTTTTTTATCATTATTCTTTTCTTTGTTTTTATTCTATTTCTCTTTAAAAAATATATGAATTATATGCATATCAATTTACAAACATTTAGAAGTATATCTAAGATTCATGTTGCAAAAACTCTTACTATATTCTTAGATTTTAATTATTTCGATTATGTTGCATAAACTCATTATGAAATGTATCAGATAGTATAAACTTTTACTATATGCTTATATTTTAACTATTTCAATCATGTTGCACAAATTAATGCTTCCATAACTCTTCCCCTAATTTATGTATTTTAAATCAATTACATTTAGTGAAATAATCTAATTATACCTTTTAATAGATATGTTTTTTTTTTAAAAACTATAAATTTTTTTTATGATAATAATTGCAAGGGAGGTAGATAACTTAACTAATCTGCCATTATTATTTATTCTTATCGACAGCCATCTACTTATTACCTTTTTTTATTTTGATTTTTTAATTTCATTGTTGAACCAGAGAATGGATCATCACAAAAACCCGTGGAATCAAGAATCACATTACACTTTTGACATAAATAAAAATTTTCATGAATTTGAAGCGGATGGTGAATTACATTCAGCTTATTTGGATATTATGAGGCCGTTGTCACCCGAAACTCATGTTCCGGATCCATTATTTGCCATTGGTAAATTTGTTCCTGTGGTGCTCCAATCAGATAATCCATTAACACAGATGAAAATTGAACATACAAATTCTCTTGATAAAGAAAAATACAAAGGTATTTTAAATCCAAAAGGTAATGGAATCGGCTTAGATCCCTTTTTACCTAAAAAATTTCCAGCACGAGCCATCAGTATAACTGTTCCTTCTCATGTAGTAAAACAAAAATCTACAAAAATTCCACATCTCAAACAATATTCAAGTGTCTCCCAACCAGGTATGCGTTCATAAAAATTTGATCAAACTACTCAAATTAAAATGTATGAATATTATACAACAGCTAACTACTTAATATTTGTAGGTTTATCATCACTTAATCAAAACACAAGCAAACATGTGTTGTCCAATAACAATAAAAATTCTACATCGCGTCCTCATAAAGTTGCTAGACACATACAGGTAAAATGGTTTAGAAATTAATTAGTTTTATCTAATTTGTTTTAATCAAAGATAAAACGAGAATCATAAGTTAATAAATTGAGTTAAATATATATATTTTAAAGATATTTTATGTATGAATTAATATATAAATTCTTTTGCAGGGTGATATTTGATTTGGTGATAAATCGGTCATTCATAATACAAATGCTTTGAGAATTGATATGGCAAATACAATGCACAATTGAAAAACTTGGGGAAGTGAGAGGATATTTGCATTTTAGAAAGATTTTTAAGCTATGGCTAATTGTTAGTTTGACAAGTTTTAAAATTTGTTTCTCATTAAACAAACTTGATTATTTTTCTTTTTGTTTTATTTAAATTGATGGATTGAATATATTTTAAATATAAATAATGTTGGAATCTAAATAATTTGTTATGTTTGAGAAACTTATATTGCAGATAGTTACATTTTCTAATATGATTCATCATAGAATGATGAATATTATCAATAAGTGTTATGCCGTAATCTGATATTTATACAACCTAAACACTAATCATCATTTTAAAATGAATCATAGATTTAAAATGGAAGATAATTTACTTTTAAAATTTTGATATTGAAATATAATCTTCAACTAAATTTTAGGTGTCTAGTCACTAATAATATTCGATTGATCAACTTATCAAATAAAATTTCATAATAAGGAAAAATCTTTAACAAAACATTATTATACGACAAAACTTAAGCTTGTTTGGTGTGAAGGATAAGAGACGTAGTATAATAATCATATTATATTATGTCTTAATAAAGTGTTTAAAACAAAAACGATATGATCAGTGGATTCTCACAATTTTTTCTATCTTGTCTCTATAGTATTATTTTTTATCTTAAATTTGAGCTCGGGTAAAAATTAGTAGGATATGATTAGAAATTAAACTACTTTTGTATGTTTATAAAATATAACGTAAAATATTACAAAATAAAATCAATTATATAAGATAAATATATGAAATTTATGAGTGATAACTAGTTTATAAAAATGATTAAAATATTTAAAAATGTGAAAAATATATATAATTTATTTTTTAATTTTTTTACGTTTAATATAATATTCTTTAATATATATATATATATATATATATATATATATATATATATATATATATATATATATATATATATTCTGGATGTGTCAAGTGTGAAAGCTTTATCATATGTGAGAGCATAGGAGATTTTAAGGCTTGGTTAGGATGGGAACATGGCCCGGCACTAGCCCAAATATTTTGAGTTATTTTTTTTACAGTAAGCTACTTTTTACAGTTCCATTTTCATAATTTCGATTTAATTTTTCGACACATTTTCAAGTTAGTTCTGGTCTTGCGGTATCGGTATTTATTATAAATACTAACATATAAAATTATTGTTGTTTCCACCGTCTTGCAACTTGCGCACTAAGTGTTTAGTAAATTGTCTCAACCAAGTTTTTTTTTCCTATTTTGTTTTCGTTTCTTACGAATAATGGTGTTGAATTGTTGTTATTGATTGTAATCATGAAGTGGTTATAATGAAAATCTCTTGTGGGCAAGGGGACTGTAGTACACTCAGTTAGGGAAGGAACCATGATAAATGTCTGCTATTATTTAATTACTATTTCTATTTCCGCAACAAATGAATTAAAACAAAATCTGACCACAAATTATGATTCTGAAACTCTGATCAGAAGTTAAATTAAAGAATACCCGAAACACAATTCAACCCCTCTTCTTGTGTACATAGAATGATGAATATTATCAATAAGTGTTATGACGTAAACATATATTTATACACCCTAAACACTAATCATCATTTTAAAATGCATCATAGATTTAAAATGGAAGTTAATTTACTTTTAAAATTTTGATATTGAAATATAATCTTCAACTAAATTTTAGGTGTCTAGTCACTAATAATATTCGATTGATCAACTGATCAAATAAAATATCATAATAAGGAAAAATCTTTAACAAAACATTATTATACGACAAAACTTAAGCTTGTTTGATGTGAAGGATAAGAGACGTAGTATAATAATCATGTTATATTATGTCTTAATAAAGTGTTTAAAACAAAAACGATATGATCAATGGATTCTCACAATTTTTTCTATCTTTTCTCTATAATATTATTTTTTATCTTAAATTTGAGCTCGGGTAAAAATTAGTAGGATATGATTAGAAATTAAACTACTTTTGTATGTTTACAAAATATAACATAAAATATTACAAAATAAAATCAATTATATAAGATAAATATATGAAATTTATGAGTGATAACTAGTTTATAAAAATGATTAAAATATTTAAAAATGTGAAAAATATATATAATTTATTTTTTAATTTTTTAAAGTTTAATATAATATTTTTTAATATATATATATATATATATATATATATATATATTCTGGATGTGTCAAGTGTGAAAGCTTTATCATATGTGAGAGCATAGGTGATTTTAAGGCTCGGTTAGGATGGGAACATGGCCCGGCACTAGCCCAAATTTTTTGAGTTATTTTTTTACGGTAAGCTACTTTTTACAGTTCCATTTTCATAATTTCGGTTTAATTTTTCGACACATTTTCTAGTTAGTTCTGGTCTTGCGGTATCGGTATTTATTATAAATACTAACATATAAAATTATTGTTGTTTCCACCGTCTTGCAACTTGCGCACTAAGTGTTTAGTAAATTGTCTCAACCAAGTTTTTTTCCTATTTTGTTTTTGTTTCTTACGAATAATGGTGTTGAATTGTTGTTATGGATTGTAATCATGAAGTGGTTATAATGAAAATCTCTTGTGGGCAAGGGGACTGGAGTACACTCAGTTAGGGAAGGAACCTGGATAAATATTTTATGTCTTCTGCTATTATTTAATTACTATTTCTATTTCCGCAGCAAATGAATTAAAACAAAATCTGACCACAAATTATGATTCTGAAACTCTGATCAGAAGTTAAATTAAAGAATACCCGAAACACAATTCAACCCCTCTTCTTGTGGACTTTTCACATCTTCACTTTGTTTTATCCATAGAAAACTACTTGAATTGGAATTAAGGCAATTACCTTCTCATTTGAAATATGCTTACCTAGAAGCAGAACATAAGTTGTCTTTTATCCTTGCAACTAAATTGCCTAAAGAGCTGTGGTGTCAACTTTTGGTACTTCTTAGAAAAAACAAGAAAGATATATCTTGGAAAATAATTGGCATCAAAGGAATTAACTCTACTGTTTGTATGTATAGGATATTTGTTGGAAGAGAATGCCAAAAATAATATACAGAGCCAAAGAAGAGTGAATCATATCGTGAAGGATGTGATGGAGACGGAAATCATCAAATGGTTAGATGAGGGAATCATTTACCCTATATCTGATAGTTTATGGGGGAGGGTCATTCAACGTGTCTTTAAGATAGGTGGCCTAACAGTGATTGAAATGGGAAGGATATGCGTGGGTTATAGGAAGCTAAACAAATCCACAATGAAGAATGACTTCTCTCTTTCATTCATTGATCAAATGCTTGAGAGATTGGTTGAAAAAGAATTTTAACTATTTTTTATAAGGGTGTTCAGACTATAATCAGATTGCATGAGCTCCGAAAAACCAAGAGAAAATAACCTTTACATGGCTCTATGAAACCTTTGTCTTTAGAACGATTCCATCCAGACTGTGAAATGATCCATCAACTTTCAAATATGTTGATGATATCTTCTCTAATCTTATTGAATGTTCCATGGAACTGCTTATGGATAATTTCTCTGTGTGCAGATTCATTTCATAAATGCTTGGATAACTTCGAGCTGGTACTCACAAGATGTGAGAAACGCAACTCAGTTCTAAAAGGGGAGAAATTTCATGATAAAAGAAGGAATTTTGTTAGGACATAGAATTTCAAAATAAAGATTGAAATAGATTAAAAAAAATTATTGTGAAGTATTTGAAAATTTTCCACTACCATCCAACATCAAAGGAATAAGAAGTTTTTATGGTCTTGTTGGCTTGTATAGAAAGTTCATCAATGAATTTTAAAAACTTTCAAAAGCTTATTGGCTTGTATAGAAAGCTTGTTGGCTTGTATATTCACAAAAATACTAATTATATTAAATAAATAATATAAATCTAATTTTTTTGTGGAATAAAATATTTCAACATTTTTGTGATTTTTTGCAAAAAGAACCAATCGAAAATAATTAAAATTGAGTGAGTTATTAATTTTTCAAATCATTTAAAATAAATATGAAAAATACTAAAAAATAAGAAAAAGTGGTAAAAAAGAGATCTGGGGCGAGGGGGATTCGAACCCCAGACCTCTCGCTTGCCAATACACACAAAACCAGCTGATCAACCACTGGGGCGCAATGCCAATTCAAATATAGTATGGAAAATGAAAAATATATAGAGAACTTGGTTGGAAAACCTGATGAATGGCGCCATGGCAATCTTCTTCCTCGAGCTCGTGCATGAAGCCCCCTATCTCACTCATCTCTCAACCATTTAACATGATTCAAATACCAAACTCATGCATTTTTTCACAAGGAACAAGATGGCAATACTTGATTTCATTTATTTTCAGTGTATAGCAAGTTATATCATCACAACCGTATGAACCCTAATTTTGCAAAAGTAGTCGTGCAAACATGGTTATGAGGGCTATGATCCAATTTTTTGAGGGAAAACACTCAACATATGATGGCAAACAATTGGCAAAAATATCATGCGAGGAAATATGCATGGATCATGAAGATGTAGTTTTGAGGCTTACCTTGATGCAAGCTGAAATGGAACTCTGCAGAGATGGTGTTCCAGATGCGATTTGATGATCCCTACAGCTTCAATGGATGTTGTGGAGTGTGTTGCAAGCTTTGGAACACTCTGCAAACCTTTGGATCAAGTTGGAGAACTCCAACTGTATAATTAAGGCATAATGGCTTGGTTGAAGGGTGATTTTAAGCTAGGGGTGTTACAGTTGGTGTTTAAGTGTTTGGACACCTCAAATACATCATATGTGATGTGTCTGAGCAATTGGAATGGATTTCTTAGGGCTGCAACTCAAAACCCGATGGTGGTTGCTCAAAAACAAAGAAAATTGGCACTTAAGAGAGAATGAGAGAAAGCAGTGCTATAAGGTGCTTTGGTGTGCCTTGAATGATCCATTGGAACCTCTATTTATAGGTGATCAACTCTTGTCTTGGAGGAATAGTGAATGGCTGCTGGATCAGATCACCTTCAAAGGGATTGGTTCGACATAAATGCCTCTTGCATTAGGTGTAACAGCTGCTCCAAATAGATCAGCTATGCCTTGATTGAAATCACATTCCTCAGTCATTTTAATTATTGTTTAATCAGAGAACTTGACTGAACTTCAAGTTGGAAGATTCCTTGGCTTTGTGACTCAGCTTTGTAGGTTGGATCAGATGCATTGTGATTGGTTTGAGTACATGTGGCATAATGATCCTTAGTTTTGATTTAGAAATCGTGTGTGGAAAGCAAACATGCAAACTGATTTTTTCCAAAACAGCTTGCAGCAGCATGACTTTGGGCATGGATTCCTCTTGGCTCAAGTTGAATCAATTCATGCTGAGAGGTTCTTTGGATTCTTAGAAACATATGCAACAACATTGATGTTTACCTTTAGACTTGATTCAACTTGCAACTATTTGAAAAGATCTCACAAGTTTTGGTGTTTTCAACAAAATCTGCCTTGGCCAGAATTTTTCTAAGTGTTGGAAAATGATGTATTTTCAATAACTCAGAATCCACAATGAATTGGAGTGAGGTGTATTTGGAGCTTTTGTAGAGGGTAATGAGAGATACAAATCCAGCTTTGGATGGGGAAAAATGGCCTTGTGGTTTAGGAGTTATGATCCTCCAAAGTTGGTACCCTAGCCACTTTGTTTCATAACTTAGAAAAATTTATAAGTTTTTATGGTTACCCCTTTTGCAAGTTATCCCACTTTTCTTGATTTTTCTTGATGAATGATGATTCCAATCATATATTAACATCATTTTAGGGTTAAAAAACCATTTTTATGAAAAATCTCAAAAAGTCAAAGTTTGACTTTTGTGCACAGTTGACTTTTTATCCGATGAATTCCAAATTGTGCAATCCTTTAGGAAATCATGTCCTTGACCTAAATCAAACTTTATGGACATGTTCCATAGGTGTTATAGGGTATATTGATTCATGTCCTAGGGTTTGGGAGCATGTCCTGGTCAAAAGTCAAAGATACAGTTGACTTTTCTCGCAAAACCCTAACTGTGGTTCAGATGAAATTGAAACTTGTGAATCAAGATTCTTGGATCAATCCATTGTTGCAAATGGATCAATGTAGTGTATTAGAGACCCTCAAATCCTCTCTTGAGGTCTTGGCTCATGTTTTGTCCCAAAAGTCAACTTAGGGGTGAATTAGGTCAAGAAATCCTAATTCCTGATTTTTGGTGAATGCATCCCCTGAGGCTAAATTGACTTGATGATGGGGTTCATGATGTTCCTTGGAGCATCATAGGTTATGCCTTGAAGCATTGGCTCATGCCCATAGGAGAATTTCCATCTGGAGGCCCTGGTCGACCAAAACCCTAATTTGGTGACACTGGCGATCTTGAGGCTTAATCCACTTAAAAGGGAGCATCCTTGTGCTTGATCCTTGATGTGGGAGTCCTCTTGATCCTTTGTAGATGTTTGAGAGGTTAGACAAGTTGAAGATCATGTCATTCCTTGATTGATCCATTGTCTAAGAGCTATGAGAGGGCTTTAAACCCTAATTTTGATTGAAGTGGATGCTCACCCATCTTTGGGGAGACTAATGAGGTATGATGGTTCATCCATATTGTGATGATGATTTGCACAATGATGGGAATCTTAGTGGTCAAAATTTGGGGTATGACACTAACTAATTTATATTTGTAGGTTTATCATCACTTAATCAAAGCACAAGCAAACATGTGTTGTCCAATAACAATAAAAACTCTACATCGCGTCCTCATAAATTTGCTAGACACATGAACTAGACACATGCAGGTAACATGGTTTAGAAATTAATTAGTTTTATTTAATTTGTTTTAATCAAAGATAAAACGAGAATCATAAGTTAAAAAATTGAGTTAAATATATATTTTTTAATGATATTTTATGTATAAATAAATATATAAGATCTTTTGCAGGATGATATTTGATTTGGTGATAAATCGGTCATTCATAATACAAATGCTTTGAGAATTGATATGGCAAATACAATGTACAATTGAAAAACTTGGGGAAGTGAGAGAATATTCGCATTTTAGAAAGATTTTTAAGCAATGGCTAATTATTAGTTTGACAAGTTTGAAAATTTGTTTCTCATTAAACAAACTTGATTATTTTTCTTGTTGTTTTATTTTAATTGATGGATTGAATTTATTTTAAATTTAAATACTGTTGGAATCTAAATAATTTGTTATGTTTGAGAAACTTATATTGCTGATAGTTACATCTTCTAATATGATTCATCATAGAATGATGAATATTATCAATAAGTGTTATGACATAAACAGATATTTATACACCCTAAACACTAATCATCATTTTAAAATGCATCATAGATTTAAAATGGAAGATAATTTACTTTTAAAATTTTGATATTGAAATATAATATTCAACTAAAATTTAGGTGTCTAGTCACTAATAATATTCGATTGATCAACTGATCAAATAAAATTTCATAATACGGAAAAATATTTAACAAACCATTATTATACGACAATACTTAAGCTTGTTTGGTGTGAAGGATAAGAGACGTAGTATAATAATCATATTATATTATGTCTTAATAAAGTGTTTAAAACAAAAACGATATGATCAGTGGATTCTGACAATTTTTTCTATCTTGTCTCTATTGTATTATTTTTTAGCTTAAATTTGAGCTCGGGTAAAAATTAGTAGGATATGATTAGAAATTAAACTACTTTTGTATCTTTATAAAATATAACGTAAAATATTACAAAATAAAATCAATTATATAAGATAAATATATGAAATTTATGAGTGATAACTAGTTTATAAAAATGATTAAAATATTTAAAAATGTGAAAAATATATATAATTTATTTTTTAATTTTTTAACGTTTAATATAATATTCTTTAATATATATATATATATATATATATATATATATATATATATATATATATATATATATATATTCTGGATGTGTCAAGTGTGAAAGCTTTATCATATGTGAGAGCATAGGTGATTTTAAGGCTTGGTTAGGATGGGAACATGGCCCGACACTAGCCCAAATTTTTTGAGTTATTTTTTTTACGGTAAGCTACTTTTTACAGTTCCATTTTCATAATTTTGATTTAATTTTTCGACACATTTTCAAGTTAGTTATGGTCTTGCGGTATCGGTATTTATTATAAATACTAACATATAAAAGTATTGTTGTTTCCACCGTCTTGCAACTTGCGCACTAAGTGTTTAGTAAATTGTCTCAACTAAGTTTTTTTTTCCTATTTTGCTTTCGTTTCTTACGAATAATGGTGTTGAATTGTTGTTATTGATTGTAATCATGAAGTGGTTATAATGAAAATCTCTTGTGGGCAAGGGGACTGGAGAACCCTCAGTTAGGGAAGGAACCAGGATAAATGTCTGCTATTATTTAATTACTATTTCTATTTCCGCAACAAATGAATTAAAACAAAATCTGACCACAAATTATGATTCTGAAACTCTGATCAGAAGTTAAATTAAAGAATACCCGAAACACAATTCAACCCCTCTTCTTGTGTACTTTTCACATCTTCACTTTGTTTTATCCATAGAAAACTACTTGAATTGGAATTGAGGCAATTACCTTCTCACTTGAAATATGCTTACCTAGAAGCAGAACATAAGTTTTCTTTTATCCTTGCAACTAAATTGCCTAAAGGGTTGTGGTGTCAACTTTTGGTACTTCTTAGAAAAAACAAGAAAGATATATCTTGGAAAATAATTGGCATCAAAGGAATTAACTCTACTGTTTGTATGTATAGGATATTTGTTGGAAGAGAATGCCAAAAATAATATACAAAGCCAAAGAAGAGTGAATTATATCGTGAAGGATGTGATGGAGACGGAAATCATCTAATGGTTAGATGCGGGAATCATTTACCCTATATCTGATAGTGTATGGGGGAGCCTCATTCAACGTGTCTTTAAGATAGGTGGCCTAACAGTGATTGAAATGGGAAGGATATGCGTGGGTTATAGGAAGCTAAACAAATCCACAATGAAGGATGACTTCTCTCTTTCATTCATTGATCAAATGCTTAAGAGATTGGTTGGAAAGGAATTTTAACTGTTTTTTATAAGGGTATTCAGACTATAATCAGATTGCATTTGCTCCCAAAAACCAAGAGAAAATAACCTTTACATGGCTCTATGAAACCTTTGTCTTTAGAACGATTCCATCCAGACTGTGAAATGATCCATCAACTTTTCAAATATGTTAATGATATCTTCTCTAATCTTATTGAATGTTCCATGGAACTGTTTATGGATGATTTCTCTGTGTGCAGATTCATTTCATAAATGCTTGGATAACTTCGAGCTGGTACTCACAAGATGTGAGAAACGCAACTCAGTTCTAAAAGGGGAGAAATTTCATGATAAAAGAAGGAATTGTGTTAGGACAGAGAATTTCAAAATAAAGATTGAAATAGATTAAAAAAAATTATTGTTAAGTATTTGAAAAATTTCCACTACCATCCAACATCAAAGGAATAAGTAGTTTTTATGGTCTTGTTGGCTTGTATAGAAAGTTCATCAATGAATTTTCAAAACTTTCAAAAGCTTTGTGCCAACTACTACAACATGAGATATCATATCTCTTCAGTAAAGAATGTTTAGCTTGCTTTCAAAATCTTGAAGAATGTGTTGAATTTTGTACCAATTATGAAGGCAACAGACTAAAAATAAAAACTTTGCGCTAATGTATAATGCAAGTCACTTTGCTAATGGAGTTGTTCTAGGCCAAATGTATGATAAAGTGTTTCATACAATTTATTATGCTAATAAGATTACAAGACTTTAATAGAGAATCATATCAACTAAACCAACTCAAGCAGTTAATGACGTGCCAATTTTTTTATTTACGTATAACTTATATTTTTTCAAACGTTCACAAATATTCATATACGATAATTTTTAAAGGATAAGAATATGACTTTGAAACGAAAATGTAGACAAAATTAAAGTTTTTTTTAAAACAACTACTCCTTTTACATGAATATACTCTAATAAGTAATAATTTAATAGGAATATATTTTATAAGAAAAAATTAAAACTTTGAAAGATTATTACAACTTTGACTTTGAATTCAAAGTCAAAGTTCAAATAAATAAAGTCTAATAAATAATAATTTAATATTGTACCGGAGTATTTTATTAAAAATTATTTATTATTTATATTTTTCCATCAAATATAATAATGATTGAAACTGCGTATGAAATTTAATTTTCAAGAAAAAAAGTCAAATCAAAATTTATTATTCTTTCCTATTTATTTGTAGGAAAGAGTAATTAATTTGTTCTTATCCATTTTTTTCAATTGTCTTTTTCCCCTTTATTTAGCTATATATATATATATTTGTTATCAATTTTTCAAATCACACAAAACTTTTTTTTCTTTTCATCTTCTAGTTTTGTTAGTGTTTTTTTCTTCCTCATCCACCCTTAAGTAGGTAGGTAATCGGTCTTATAATTTCCTTTATTTATTTATTCTGTAAAGTTTTAATTTTTATGTGTTTCAATGGTGGTACAGTTTATTTTTGTGACGTAGCTATCTTTTTTGTGAGTATTTTTATGAGTTTTTCGAATACTTTTTTACTTCTAATATTTTTTTTGTTCTTTGTGAACTCTTGATTTTAATATATCATATTTTAGCTCATTTAAAAAATTATTTTATTGATAGACATAAACATCAATGATTTGAGTGATTTTTTGAAATTTAAGATTTTTTTCTTGGTTATTCTGATGAAATTTATTTTTCTTATATATTTTTTCTAATGTGTTCTAGAGATACTTACTGCTAAAGTGTTGATATGAATCATATATTCTTTATTATTGTTTATTTTATCAAATATACATGTGATCAACGATATATTTGTATTTTTCTTACATAATATTTACATATAATCTATTACTTAGGTAGAATTTTTATAGTTTAGCGCTAGATCTAATTTATTAGAGTTTAATTGAATTCTAAATAAGATATTTAAGTCTATAGAAAAGCTTGTTTCAATTGAGTATTGAAGTTCATATGAATTTATATATTATAGAATGTATGCAGAATAGGTTTTAGTTTTCTTAAGTATAATTTAGTGATAATCTTCACTATGTATTTTTTTAACATTATTCTTTTCTTTGTTTTTATTCTATTTCTCTTTAAAAAATATATGAATTATATGCATATCAATTTACAAACATTTAGAAGTATATCTAAGATTCATGTTGCAAAAACTCTTACTATATTCTTAGATTTTAATTATTTCGATAATGTTGCATAAACTCATTATGAAATGTATCAGATAGTATAAACTTTTACTATATGCTTATATTTTAACTATTTCGATCATGTTGCACAAATTAATGCTTCCATAACTCTTCCCCTAATTTATGTATTTTAAATGAATTACATTTAGTGAAATAATCTAATTATACCTTTTAATAGATTTGTTTTTTTTTGAAAAATTACAAATCTTTTTTATGATAATAATTGCAAGGGAGGTAGATAACTTAACTAATCTGCCATTATTATTTATTCTTATCGCAACCATCTACTTATTACCTTTTTTTATTTTGATTTTTTAATTTCATTGTTGAACCAGAGAATGGATCATCACAAAAACCCGTGGAATCAAGAATCACATTACACTTTTGACATAAATAAAAATTTTCATGAATTTGAAGCGGATGATGAATTACATTCAGATTATTTGGATATTATGAGGCCGTTGTCACCCGAAACTCATGTTCCAGATCCATTATTTGCCAGTGGTAAATTTGTTCCTGTGGTGCTCCAATCAGATAATCCATTAACACAGATGAAAATTGAACATACAAATTCTCTTGATAAAGAAAAATACAAAGGTATTTTAAATCCAAAAGGTAATGGAATCGGCTTAGATCCCTTTTTACCTAAAAAATTTCCATCACCAGCCATCAGTATAACTGTTCCTTCTCATGTAGTAAAACAAAAATCTACAAAAATTCCACATCTCAAACAATATTCAAGTGTCTCCCAACCAGGTATGTGTTCATAAAAACTTGATCAAACTACTCAAATTAAAATGTATGAATATTATACAACAGCTAACTACTTAATATTTGTAGGTTTATCATCACTTAATCAAAACACAAGCAAACATGTGTTGTCCAATAACAATAAAAATTCAACATCGCGTCCTCATAAAGTTGCTAGACACACAAAGGTAAAATGGTTTAGAAATTAATTAGTTTTATCTAATTTGTTTTAATCAAAGATAAAACGAGAATCATAAGTTAATAAATTGAGTTAAATATATATATTTTAAAGATATTTTATGTATGAATTAATATATAAATTCTTTTGCAGGATGATATTTGATTTGGTGATAAATCGGTCATTCATAATACAAATGCTTTGAGAATTGATATGGCAAATACAATGTACAATTGAAAAACTTGGGGAAGTGAGAGGATATTTGCATTTTAGAAAGATTTTTAAGCTATGGCTAATTGTTAGTTTGACAAGTTTTAAAATTTGTTTCTCATTAAACAAACTTGATTATTTTTCTTTTTTTTTTATTTTAATTGATGGATTGAATATATTTTAAATATAAATAATGTTGGAATCTAAATAATTTGTTATGTTTGAGAAACTTATATTGCAGATAGTTACATTTTCTAATATGATTCATCATAGAATGATGAATATTATCAATAAGTGTTATGACGTAAACAGATATTTATACACCTTAAACACTAATCATCATTTTAAAATGCATCATAGATTTAAAATGGAAGATAATTTACTTTTAAAATTTTGATATTGAAATATAATCTTCAACTAAATTTTAGGTGTCTAGTCACTAATAATATTCGATTGATCAACTGATCAAATAAAATTTCATAATAAGGAAAAATCTTTAACAAAACATTATTATACGACAAAACTTAAGCTTGTTTGGTGTGAAGGATAAGAGACGTAGTATAATAATCATATTATATTATGTCTTAATAAAGTGTTTAAAACAAAAACGATATGATCAGTGGATTCTCACAATTTTTTCTATCTTGTCTCTATAGTATTATTTTTTATCTTAAATTTGAGCTCGGGTAAAAATAAGTAGGATATGATTAGAAATTAAACTACTTTTGTATGTTTATAAAATATAACGTAAAATATTACAAAATAAAATCAATTATATAAGATAAATATATGAAATTTATGAGTGATAACTAGTTTATAAAAATGATTAAAATATTTAAAAATGTGAAAAATATATATAATTTATTTTTTAATTTTTTAACGTTTAATATAATATTCTTTAATATATATATATATATATATATATATATATATATATATTCTGGATGTGTCAAGTGTGAAAGCTTTATCATATGTGAGAGCATACGTGATTTTAAGGCTTGGTTAGGATGGGAACATGGCCCGGCACTAGCCCAAATTTTTTGAGTTATTTCTTTTACGGTAAGCTACTTTTTACAGTTCCATTTTCATAATTTCGATTTAATTTTTCGACACATTTTCAAGTTAGTTCTGGTCTTGCGGTATCAGTGTTTATTATAAATACTAACATATAAAAGTATTGTTGTTTCCACCGTCTTGCAACTTGCGCACTAAGTGTTTAGTAAATTGTCTCAACTATGTTTTTTTTTCCTATTTTGTTTTCGTTTCTTACGAATAATGGTGCTGAATTGTTGTTATTGATTGTAATCATGAAGTGGTTATAATGAAAATCTCTTGTGGGCAAGGGGACTGGAGTACACTCAGTTAGGGAAGGAACCAGGATAAATGTCTGCTATTATTTAATTACTATTTCTATTTCTGCAACAAATGAATTAAAACAAAATCTAACCACAAATTATGATTCTGAAACTCTGATCAGAAGTTAAATTAAAGAATACCAGAAACACAATTCAACCCCTCTTCTTGTGTACTTTTCACATCTTCACTTTGTTTTATCCAAAGAAAACTACTTGAATTGGAATTGAGGCAATTACCTTCTCACTTGAAATATGCTTACCTAGAAGCAGAACATAAGTTGTCTTTTATCCTTGCAACTAAATTGCCTAAAGAGCTGTGGTGTCAACTTTTGGTACTTCTTAGAAAAAACAAGAAAGATATATCTTGGAAAATAATTGGCATCAAAGGAATTAACTCTACTGTTTGTATGTATAGGATATTTGTTGGAAGAGACTGCCAAAAATAATATACAGAGCCAAAGAAGAGTGAATCATATCGTGAAGGATGTGATGGAGACGGAAATCATCAAATGGTTAGATGAGTGAATCATTTACCCTATATCTGATAGTGTATGGGGGAGGGTCATTCAACGCGTCTTTAAGATAGGTGGCCTAACAGTGATTGAAATGGGAAGGATATGCGTGGGTTATAGGAAGCTAAACAAATCCACAATGAAGGATGACTTCTCTCTTTCATTCATTGATCAAATGCTTGAGAGATTGGTTGGAAAAGAATTTTAACTGTTTTTTATAAGGGTATTCAGACTATAATCAGATTGCATTAGCTCCCAAAAACCAAGAGAAAATAACCTTTACATGGCTCTATGAAACCTTTGTCTTTAGAACGATTCCATCCAGACTGTGAAATGATCCATCAACTTTTCAAATATGTTGATGATATCTTCTCTAATCTTATTGAAGGTTCCATGGAACTATTTATGGATGATTTCTCTGTGTGCAGATTCATTTTATAAATGCTTGGATAACTTCGAGCTGGTACTCACAAGATGTGAGAAACGCAACTCAGTTCTAAAAGGGGAGAAATTTCATGATAAAAGAAGGAATTGTGTTAGGACGGAGAATTTCAAACTAAAGATTGAAATAGATTAAAAAAATTATTGTTAAGTATTTGAAAAATTTCCACTACCATCCAACATCAAAGAAATAAGAAGTTTTTATGGTCTTGTTGGCTTGTATAGAAAGTTCATCAATGAATTTTCAAAACTTTCAAAAGCTTTGTGCCAACTACTACAACATGAGATATCATATCTCTTCAGTAAAGAATGTTTAGCATGCTTTCAAAACCTTGAAGAATGTGTTGAATTTTGTACCAATTATGAAGGCAACAGACTAAAAATAAAAACTTTGCGCTAATGTATAATGCAAGTCACTTTGCTAATGGAGTTGTTCTAGGCCAAATGTATGATAAAGTGTTTCATACAATTTATTATGCTAATAAGATTACAAGACTTTAATAGAGAATCATATCAACTAAACCAACTCAAGCAGTTAATGACGTGCCAATTTTTTTATTTACGTATAACTTATATTTTTTCAAACGTTCACAAATATTCATATACGATAATTTTTAAAGGATAAGAATATGACTTTGAAACGAAAATGTAGACAAAATTAAAGTTTTTTTAAAACAACTACTCCTTTTACATGAATATACTCTAATAAGTAATAATTTAATAGGAATATATTTTATAAGAAAATATTAAAACTTTGAAAGATTATTACAACTTTGACTTTGAATTCAAAGTCAAAGCTCAAATAAATAAAGTCTAATAAATAATAATTTAATATTGTACCAGAGTATTTTATTAAAAATTATTTATTATTTATATTTTTCCTTCAAATATAATAATGATTGAAACTGCGTATGAAATTTAATTTTCAAGAAAAAAAGTCAAATAAAAATTTATTATTCTTTCCTATTTATTTGTAGGAAAGAGTAATTAATTTGTTCTTATCCATTTTTTTCAATTGTCTTTTTCCCCTTTATTTAGCTATATATATATATTTGTTATCAATTTTTGAAATCACACAAAACTTTTTTTTCTTTTCATCTTCTAGTTTTGTTAGTGTTTTTTTCTTCCTCATCCACCCTTAAGTAGGTAGGTAATCGGTCTTATACTTTCCTTTATTTATTTATTCTGTAAAGTTTTAATATTTATGTGTTTCAATGGTGGTACAGTTTATTTTTGTGACGTAACTATCTTTTTTGTGAGTATTTTTATGAGTTTTTCGAATACTTTTTTACTTCTAATATTTTTTTTGTTCTTTGTGAACTCTTGATTTTAATATATCATATTTTAGCTCATTTAAAAAATTATTTTATTGATAGACATAAACATCAATGATTTGAGTGATTTTTTGAAATTTAAGATTTTTTTCTTGGTTATTCTGATGAAATTTAATTTTCTTATATATTTTTTCTAATGTGTTCTAGAGATACTTACTGCTAAAGTGTTGATATGAATCATATATTCTTTATTATTGTTTATTTTATCAAATATACATGTGATCAACGATATATTTGTATTTTTGTTACATAATATTTACATATAATCTATTGCTTAGGTAGAATTTTTATAGTTTAGCGCTAGATCTAATTTATTAGATTTTAATTGAATTCTAAATAAGATATTTAAGTCTATAGAAAAACTTGTTTCAATTGAGTATTGAAGTTCATATGAATTTATATATTATAGAATGTATGCAGAATAGGTTTTAGTTTTCTTAAGTATAATTTAGTGATAATCTTCACTATGTTTTTTTTATCATTATTCTTTTCTTTGTTTTTATTCTATTTCTCTTTAAAAAATATATGAATTATATGCATATCAATTTACAAACATTTAGAAGTATATCTAAGATTCATGTTGCAAAAACTCTTACTATATTCTTAGATTTTAATTATTTCGATTATGTTGCATAAACTCATTATGAAATGTATCAGATAGTATAAACTTTTACTATATGCTTATATTTTAACTATTTCAATCATGTTGCACAAATTAATGCTTCCATAACTCTTCCCCTAATTTATGTATTTTAAATCAATTACATTTAGTGAAATAATCTAATTATACCTTTTAATAGATATGTTTTTTTTTTAAAAACTATAAATTTTTTTTATGATAATAATTGCAAGGGAGGTAGATAACTTAACTAATCTGCCATTATTATTTATTCTTATCGACAGCCATCTACTTATTACCTTTTTTTATTTTGATTTTTTAATTTCATTGTTGAACCAGAGAATGGATCATCACAAAAACCCGTGGAATCAAGAATCACATTACACTTTTGACATAAATAAAAATTTTCATGAATTTGAAGCGGATGGTGAATTACATTCAGCTTATTTGGATATTATGAGGCCGTTGTCACCCGAAACTCATGTTCCGGATCCATTATTTGCCATTGGTAAATTTGTTCCTGTGGTGCTCCAATCAGATAATCCATTAACACAGATGAAAATTGAACATACAAATTCTCTTGATAAAGAAAAATACAAAGGTATTTTAAATCCAAAAGGTAATGGAATCGGCTTAGATCCCTTTTTACCTAAAAAATTTCCAGCACGAGCCATCAGTATAACTGTTCCTTCTCATGTAGTAAAACAAAAATCTACAAAAATTCCACATCTCAAACAATATTCAAGTGTCTCCCAACCAGGTATGCGTTCATAAAAACTTGATCAAACTACTCAAATTAAAATGTATGAATATTATACAACAGCTAACTACTTAATATTTGTAGGTTTATCATCACTTAATCAAAACACAAGCAAACATGTGTTGTCCAATAACAATAAAAATTCTACATCGCGTCCTCATAAAGTTGCTAGACACATACAGGTAAAATGGTTTAGAAATTAATTAGTTTTATCTAATTTGTTTTAATCAAAGATAAAACGAGAATCATAAGTTAATAAATTGAGTTAAATATATATATTTTAAAGATATTTTATGTATGAATTAATATATAAATTCTTTTGCAGGGTGATATTTGATTTGGTGATAAATCGGTCATTCATAATACAAATGCTTTGAGAATTGATATGGCAAATACAATGTACAATTGAAAAACTTGGGGAAGTGAGAGGATATTTGCATTTTAGAAAGATTTTTAAGCTATGGCTAATTGTTAGTTTGACAAGTTTTAAAATTTGTTTCTCATTAAACAAACTTGATTATTTTTCTTTTTGTTTTATTTAAATTGATGTATTGAATATATTTTAAATATAAATAATGTTGGAATCTAAATAATTTGTTATGTTTGAGAAACTTATATTGCAGATAGTTACATTTTCTAATATGATTCATCATAGAATGATGAATATTATCAATAAGTGTTATGCCGTAAACTGATATTTATACAACCTAAACACTAATCATCATTTTAAAATGAATCATAGATTTAAAATGGAAGATAATTTACTTTTAAAATTTTGATATTGAAATATAATCTTCAACTAAATTTTAGGTGTCTAGTCACTAATAATATTCGATTGATCAACTGATCAAATAAAATTTCATAATAAGGAAAAATCTTTAACAAAACATTATTATACGACAAAACTTAAGCTTGTTTGGTGTGAAGGATAAGAGACGTAGTATAATAATCATATTATATTATGTCTTAATAAAGTGTTTAAAACAAAAACGATATGATCAGTGGATTCTCACAATTTTTTCTATCTTGTCTCTATAGTATTATTTTTTATCTTAAATTTGAGCTCGGGTAAAAATTAGTAGGATATGATTAGAAATTAAACTACTTTTGTATGTTTATAAAATATAACGTAAAATATTACAAAATAAAATCAATTATATAAGATAAATATATGAAATTTATGAGTGATAACTAGTTTATAAAAATGATTAAAATATTTAAAAATGTGAAAAATATATATAATTTATTTTTTAATTTTTTTACGTTTAATATAATATTCTTTAATATATATATATATATATATATATATATATATATATATATATATATATATATATATATATATATATATATATATATATATTCTGGATGTGTCAAGTGTGAAAGCTTTATCATATGTGAGAGCATAGGAGATTTTAAGGCTTGGTTAGGATGGGAACATGGCCCGGCACTAGCCCAAATTTTTTGAGTTATTTTTTTTACAGTAAGCTACTTTTTACAGTTCCATTTTCATAATTTCGATTTAATTTTTCGACACATTTTCAAGTTAGTTCTGGTCTTGCGGTATCGGTATTTATTATAAATACTAACATATAAAATTATTGTTGTTTCCACCGTCTTGCAACTTGCGCACTAAGTGTTTAGTAAATTGTCTCAACCAAGTTTTTTTTTCCTATTTTGTTTTCGTTTCTTACGAATAATGGTGTTGAATTGTTGTTATTGATTGTAATCATGAAGTGGTTATAATGAAAATCTCTTGTGGGCAAGGGGACTGTAGTACACTCAGTTAGGGAAGGAACCATGATAAATGTCTGCTATTATTTAATTACTATTTCTATTTCCGCAACAAATGAATTAAAACAAAATCTGACCACAAATTATGATTCTGAAACTCTGATCAGAAGTTAAATTAAAGAATACCCGAAACACAATTCAACCCCTCTTCTTGTGTACATAGAATGATGAATATTATCAATAAGTGTTATGACGTAAACATATATTTATACACCCTAAACACTAATCATCATTTTAAAATGCATCATAGATTTAAAATGGAAGATAATTTACTTTTAAAATTTTGATATTGAAATATAATCTTCAACTAAATTTTAGGTGTCTAGTCACTAATAATATTCGATTGATCAACTGATCAAATAAAATATCATAATAAGGAAAAATCTTTAACAAAACATTATTATACGACAAAACTTAAGCTTGTTTGGTGTGAAGGATAAGAGACGTAGTATAATAATCATGTTATATTATGTCTTAATAAAGTGTTTAAAACAAATACGATATGATCAATGGATTCTCACAATTTTTTCTATCTTTTCTCTATAATATTATTCTTTATCTTAAATTTGAGCTCGGGTAAAAATTAGTAGGATATGATTAGAAATTAAACTACTTTTGTATGTTTACAAAATATAACATAAAATATTACAAAATAAAATCAATTATATAAGATAAATATATGAAATTTATGAGTGATAACTAGTTTATAAAAATGATTAAAATATTTAAAAATGTGAAAAATATATATAATTTATTTTTTAATTTTTTAACGTTTAATATAATATTCTTTAATATATATATATATATATATATATATATATATATATATATATATATATATTCTGGATGTGTCAAGTGTGAAAGCTTTATCATATGTGAGAGCATACGTGATTTTAAGGCTTGGTTAGGATGGGAACATGGCCCGGCACTAGCCCAAATTTTTTGAGTTATTTCTTTTACGGTAAGCTACTTTTTACAGTTCCATTTTCATAATTTCGATTTAATTTTTCGACACATTTTCAAGTTAGTTCTGGTCTTGCGGTATCAGTGTTTATTATAAATACTAACATATAAAAGTATTGTTGTTTCCACCGTCTTGCAACTTGCGCACTAAGTGTTTAGTAAATTGTCTCAACTATGTTTTTTTTTCCTATTTTGTTTTCGTTTCTTACGAATAATGGTGTTGAATTGTTGTTATTGATTGTAATCATGAAGTGGTTATAATGAAAATCTCTTGTGGGCAAGGGGACTGGAGTACACTCAGTTAGGGAAGGAACCAGGATAAATGTCTGCTATTATTTAATTACTATTTCTATTTCTGCAACAAATGAATTAAAACAAAATCTAACCACAAATTATGATTCTGAAACTCTGATCAGAAGTTAAATTAAAGAATACCAGAAACACAATTCAACCCCTCTTCTTGTGTACTTTTCACATCTTCACTTTGTTTTATCCATAGAAAACTACTTGAATTGGAATTGAGGCAATTACCTTCTCACTTGAAATATGCTTACCTAGAAGCAGAACATAAGTTGTCTTTTATCCTTGCAACTAAATTGCCTAAAGAGCTGTGGTGTCAACTTTTGGTACTTCTTAGAAAAAACAAGAAAGATATATCTTGGAAAATAATTGGCATCAAAGGAATTAACTCTACTGTTTGTATGTATAGGATATTTGTTGGAAGAGACTGCCAAAAATAATATACAGAGCCAAAGAAGAGTGAATCATATCGTGAAGGATGTGATGGAGACGGAAATCATCAAATGGTTAGATGAGTGAATCATTTACCCTATATCTGATAGTGTATGGGGGAGGGTCATTCAACGCGTCTTTAAGATAGGTGGCCTAACAGTGATTGAAATGGGAAGGATATGCGTGGGTTATAGGAAGCTAAACAAATCCACAATGAAGGATGACTTCTCTCTTTCATTCATTGATCAAATGCTTGAGAGATTGGTTGGAAAAGAATTTTAACTGTTTTTTATAAGGGTATTCAGACTATAATCAGATTGCATTAGCTCCCAAAAACCAAGAGAAAATAACCTTTACATGGCTCTATGAAACCTTTGTCTTTAGAACGATTCCATCCAGACTGTGAAATGATCCATCAACTTTTCAAATATGTTGATGATATCTTCTCTAATCTTATTGAATGTTCCATGGAACTATTTATGGATGATTTCTCTGTGTGCAGATTCATTTCATAAATGCTTGGATAACTTCGAGCTGGTACTCACAAGATGTGAGAAACGCAACTCAGTTCTAAAAGGGGAGAAATTTCATGATAAAAGAAGGAATTGTGTTAGGACGGAGAATTTCAAACTAAAGATTGAAATAGATTAAAAAAATTATTGTTAAGTATTTGAAAAATTTCCACTACCATCCAACATCAAAGGAATAAGAAGTTTTTATGGTCTTGTTGGCTTGTATAGAAAGTTCATCAATGAATTTTCAAAACTTTCAAAAGCTTTGTGCCAACTACTACAACATGAGATATCATATCTCTTCAGTAAAGAATGTTTAGCATGCTTTCAAAACCTTGAAGAAAGTGTTGAATTTTGTACCAATTATGAAGGCAACAGACTAAAAATAAAAACTTTGCGCTAATGTATAATGCAAGTCACTTTGCTAACGGAGTTGTTCTAGGCCAAATGTATGATAAAGTGTTTCATACAATTTATTATGCTAATAAGATTACAAGACTTTAATAGAGAATCATATCAACTAAACCAACTCAAGCAGTTAATGACGTGCCAATTTTTTTATTTACGTATAACTTATATTTTTTCAAACGTTCACAAATATTCATATACGATAATTTTTAAAGGATAAGAATATGACTTTGAAACGAAAATGTAGACAAAATTAAAGTTTTTTTAAAACAACTACTCCTTTTACATGAATATATTCTAATAAGTAATAATTTAATAGGAATATATTATATAAGAAAAAATTAAAACTTTGAAAGATTATTACAACTTTGACTTTGAATTCAAAGTCAAAGCTCAAATAAATAAAGTCTAATAAATAATAATTTATTATTGTACCAGAGTATTTTATTAAAAATTATTTATTATTTATATTTTTCCTTCAAATATAATAATGATTGAAACTGCGTATGAAATTTAATTTTCAAGAAAAAAAGTCAAATAAAAATTTATTATTCTTTCCTATTTATTTGTAGGAAAGAGTAATTAATTTGTTCTTATCCATTTTTTTCAATTGTCTTTTTCCCCTTTATTTAGCTATATATATATATTTGTTATCAATTTTTCAAATCACACAAAACTTTTTTTTCTTTTCATCTTCTAGTTTTGTTAGTGTTTTTTTCTTCCTCATCCACCCTTAAGTAGGTAGGTAATCGGTCTTATACTTTCCTTTATTTATTTATTCTGTAAAGTTTTAATATTTATGTGTTTCAATGGTGGTACAGTTTATTTTTGTGACGTAACTATCTTTTTTGTGAGTATTTTTATGAGTTTTTCGAATACTTTTTTACTTCTAATATTTTTTTTGTTCCTTGTGAACTCTTGATTTTAATATATCATATTTTAGCTCATTTAAAAAATTATTTTATTGATAGACATAAACATCAATGATTTGAGTGATTTTTTGAAATTTAAGATTTTTTTCTTGGTTATTCTGATGAAATTTAATTTTCTTATATATTTTTTCTAATGTGTTCTAGAGATACTTACTGCTAAAGTGTTGATATGAATCATATATTCTTTATTATTGTTTATTTTATCAAATATACATGTGATCAACGATATATTTGTATTTTTGTTACATAATATTTACATATAATCTATTGCTTAGGTAGAATTTTTATAGTTTAGCGCTAGATCTAATTTATTAGATTTTAATTGAATTCTAAATAAGATATTTAAGTCTATAGAAAAACTTGTTTCAATTGAGTATTGAAGTTCATATGAATTTATATATTATAGAATGTATGCAGAATAGGTTTTAGTTTTCTTAAGTATAATTTAGTGATAATCTTCACTATGTTTTTTTTATCATTATTCTTTTCTTTGTTTTTATTCTATTTCTCTTTAAAAAATATATGAATTATATGCATATCAATTTACAAACATTTAGAAGTATATCTAAGATTCATGTTGCAAAAACTCTTACTATATTCTTAGATTTTAATTATTTCGATTATGTTGCATAAACTCATTATGAAATGTATCAGATAGTATAAACTTTTACTATATGCTTATATTTTAACTATTTCAATCATGTTGCACAAATTAATGCTTCCATAACTCTTCCCCTAATTTATGTATTTTAAATCAATTACATTTAGTGAAATAATCTAATTATACCTTTTAATAGATATGTTTTTTTTTTAAAAACTATAAATTTTTTTTATGATAATAATTGCAAGGGAGGTAGATAACTTAACTAATCTGCCATTATTATTTATTCTTATCGACAGCCATCTACTTATTACCTTTTTTTATTTTGATTTTTTAATTTCATTGTTGAACCAGAGAATGGATCATCACAAAAACCCGTGGAATCAAGAATCACATTACACTTTTGACATAAATAAAAATTTTCATGAATTTGAAGCGGATGGTGAATTACATTCAGCTTATTTGGATATTATGAGGCCGTTGTCACCCGAAACTCATGTTCCGGATCCATTATTTGCCATTGGTAAATTTGTTCCTGTGGTGCTCCAATCAGATAATCCATTAACACAGATGAAAATTGAACATACAAATTCTCTTGATAAAGAAAAATACAAAGGTATTTTAAATCCAAAAGGTAATGGAATCGGCTTAGATCCCTTTTTAACTAAAAAATTTCCAGCACGAGCCATCAGTATAACTGTTCCTTCTCATGTAGTAAAACAAAAATCTACAAAAATTCCACATCTCAAACAATATTCAAGTGTCTCCCAACCAGGTATGCGTTCATAAAAACTTGATCAAACTACTCAAATTAAAATGTATGAATATTATACAACAGCTAACTACTTAATATTTGTAGGTTTATCATCACTTAATCAAAACACAAGCAAACATGTGTTGTCCAATAACAATAAAAATTCTACATCGCGTCCTCATAAAGTTGCTAGACACATACAGGTAAAATGGTTTAGAAATTAATTAGTTTTATCTAATTTGTTTTAATCAAAGATAAAACGAGAATCATAAGTTAATAAATTGAGTTAAATATATATATTTTAAAGATATTTTATGTATGAATTAATATATAAATTCTTTTGCAGGGTGATATTTGATTTGGTGATAAATCGGTCATTCATAATACAAATGCTTTGAGAATTGATATGGCAAATACAATGTACAATTGAAAAACTTGGGGAAGTGAGAGGATATTTGCATTTTAGAAAGATTTTTAAGCTATGGCTAATTGTTAGTTTGACAAGTTTAAAAATTTGTTTCTCATTAAACAAACTTGATTATTTTTCTTTTTGTTTTATTTAAATTGATGGATTGAATATATTTTAAATATAAATAATGTTGGAATCTAAATAATTTGTTATGTTTGAGAAACTTATATTGCAGATAGTTACATTTTCTAATATGATTCATCATAGAATGATGAATATTATCAATAAGTGTTATGCCGTAAACTGATATTTATACAACCTAAACACTAATCATCATTTTAAAATGAATCATAGATTTAAAATGGAAGATAATTTACTTTTAAAATTTTGATATTGAAATATAATCTTCAACTAAATTTTAGGTGTCTAGTCACTAATAATATTCGATTGATCAACTGATCAAATAAAATTTCATAATAAGGAAAAATCTTTAACAAAACATTATTATACGACAAAACTTAAGCTTGTTTGGTGTGAAGGATAAGAGACGTAGTATAATAATCATATTATATTATGTCTTAATAAAGTGTTTAAAACAAAAACGATATGATCAGTGGATTCTCACAATTTTTTCTATCTTGTCTCTATAGTATTATTTTTTATCTTAAATTTGAGCTCGGGTAAAAATTAGTAGGATATGATTAGAAATTAAACTACTTTTGTATGTTTATAAAATATAACGTAAAATATTACAAAATAAAATCAATTATATAAGATAAATATATGAAATTTATGAGTGATAACTAGTTTATAAAAACGATTAAAATATTTAAAAATGTGAAAAATATATATAATTTATTTTTTAATTTTTTTACGTTTAATATAATATTCTTTAATATATATATATATATATATATATATATATATATATATATATATATATATATATATATATATATATATATATTCTGGATGTGTCAAGTGTGAAAGCTTTATCATATGTGAGAGCATAGGAGATTTTAAGGCTTGGTTAGGATGGGAACATGGCCCGGCACTAGCCCAAATTTTTTGAGTTATTTTTTTTACAGTAAGCTACTTTTTACAGTTCCATTTTCATAATTTCGATTTAATTTTTCGACACATTTTCAAGTTAGTTCTGGTCTTGCGGTATCGGTATTTATTATAAATACTAACATATAAAATTATTGTTGTTTCCACCGTCTTGCAACTTGCGCACTAAGTGTTTAGTAAATTGTCTCAACCAAGTTTTTTTCCTATTTTGTTTTTGTTTCTTACGAATAATGGTGTTGAATTGTTGTTATGGATTGTAATCATGAAGTGGTTATAATGAAAATCTCTTGTGGGCAAGGGGACTGGAGTACACTCAGTTAGGGAAGGAACCTGGATAAATATTTTATGTCTTCTGCTATTATTTAATTACTATTTCTATTTCCGCAGCAAATGAATTAAAACAAAATCTGACCACAAATTATGATTCTGAAACTCTGATCAGAAGTTAAATTAAAGAATACCCGAAACACAATTCAACCCCTCTTCTTGTGTACTTTTCACATCTTCACTTTGTTTTATCCATAGAAAACTACTTGAATTGGAATTAAGGCAATTACCTTCTCATTTGAAATATGCTTACCTAGAAGCAGAACATAAGTTGTCTTTTATCCTTGCAACTAAATTGCCTAAAGAGCTGTGGTGTCAACTTTTGGTACTTCTTAGAAAAAACAAGAAAGATATATCTTGGAAAATAATTGGCATCAAAGGAATTAACTCTACTGTTTGTATGTATAGGATATTTGTTGGAAGAGAATGCCAAAAATAATATACAGAGCCAAAGAAGAGTGAATCATATCGTGAAGGATGTGATGGAGACGGAAATCATCAAATGGTTAGATGAGGGAATCATTTACCCTATATCTGATAGTTTATGGGGGAGGGTCATTCAACGTGTCTTTAAGATAGGTGGCCTAACAGTGATTGAAATGGGAAGGATATGCGTGGGTTATAGGAAGCTAAACAAATCCACAATGAAGAATGAGTTCTCTCTTTCATTCATTGATCAAATGCTTGAGAGATTGGTTGAAAAAGAATTTTAACTATTTTTTATAAGGGTGTTCAGACTATAATCAGATTGCATGAGCTCCGAAAAACCAAGAGAAAATAACCTTTACATGGCTCTATGAAACCTTTGTCTTTAGAACGATTCCATCCAGACTGTGAAATGATCCATCAACTTTCAAATATGTTGATGATATCTTCTCTAATCTTATTGAATGTTCCATGGAACTGCTTATGGATAATTTCTCTGTGTGCAGATTCATTTCATAAATGCTTGGATAACTTCGAGCTGGTACTCACAAGATGTGAGAAACGCAACTCAGTTCTAAAAGGGGAGAAATTTCATGATAAAAGAAGGAATTTTGTTAGGACATAGAATTTCAAAATAAAGATTGAAATAGATTAAAAAAAATTATTGTGAAGTATTTGAAAATTTTCCACTACCATCCAACATCAAAGGAATAAGAAGTTTTTATGGTCTTGTTGGCTTGTATAGAAAGTTCATCAATGAATTTTAAAAACTTTCAAAAGCTTATTGGCTTGTATAGAAAGCTTGTTGGCTTGTATATTCACAAAAATACTAATTATATTAAATAAATAATATAAATCTAATTTTTTTGTGGAATAAAATATTTCAACATTTTTGTGATTTTTTGCAAAAAGAACCAATCGAAAATAATTAAAATTGAGTGAGTTATTAATTTTTCAAATCATTTAAAATAAATATGAAAAATACTAAAAAATAAGAAAAAGTGGTAAAAAAGAGATCTGGGGCGAGGGGGATTCGAACCCCATACCTCTCGCTTGCCAATACACACAAAACCAGCTGATCAACCACTGGGGCGCAATGCCAATTCAAATATAGTATGGAAAATGAAAAATATATAGAGAACTTGGTTGGAAAACCTGATGAATGGCGCCATGGCAATCTTCTTCCTTGAGCTCGTGCATGAAGCCCCCTATCTCACTCATCTCTCAACCATTTAACATGATTCAAATACCAAACTCATGCATTTTTTCACAAGGAACAAGATGGCAATACTTGATTTCATTTATTTTCAGTGTATAGCAAGTTATATCATCACAACCGTATGAACCCTAATTTTGCAAAAGTAGTCGTGCAAACATGGTTATGAGGGCTATGATCCAATTTTTTGAGGGAAAACACTCAACATATGATGGCAAACAATTGGCAAAAATATCATGCGAGGAAATATGCATGGATCATGAAGATGTAGTTTTGAGGCTTACCTTGATGCAAGCTGAAATGGAACTCTGCAGAGATGGTGTTCCAGATGCGATTTGATGATCCCTACAGCTTCAATGGATGTTGTGGAGTGTGTTGCAAGCTTTGGAACACTCTGCAAACCTTTGGATCAAGTTGGAGAACTCCAACTGTATAATTAAGGCATAATGGCTTGGTTGAAGGGTGATTTTAAGCTAGGGGTGTTACAGTTGGTGTTTAAGTGTTTGGACACCTCAAATACATCATATGTGATGTGTCTGAGCAATTGGAATGGATTTCTTAGGGCTGCAACTCAAAACCCGATGGTGGTTGCTCAAAAACAAAGAAAATTGGCACTTAAGAGAGAATGAGAGAAAGCAGTGCTATAAGGTGCTTTGGTGTGCCTTGAATGATCCATTGGAACCTCTATTTATAGGTGATCAACTCTTGTCTTGGAGGAATAGTGAATGGCTGCTGGATCAGATCACCTTCAAAGGGATTGGTTGGACATAAATGCCTCTTGCATTAGGTGTAACAGCTGCTCCAAATAGATCAGCTATGCCTTGATTGAAATCACATTCCTCAGTCATTTTAATTATTGTTTAATCAGAGAACTTGACTGAACTTCAAGTTGGAAGATTCCTTGGCTTTGTGACTCAGCTTTGTAGGTTGGATCAGATGCATTGTGATTGGTTTGAGTACATGTGGCATAATGATCCTTAGTTTTGATTTAGAAATCGTGTGTGGAAAGCAAACATGCAAACTGATTTTTTCCAAAACAGCTTGCAGCAGCATGACTTTGGGCATGGATTCCTCTTGGCTCAAGTTGAATCAATTCATGCTGAGAGGTTCTTTGGATTCTTAGAAACATATGCAACAACATTGATGTTTACCTTTAGACTTGATTCAACTTGCAACTATTTGAAAAGATCTCACAAGTTTTGGTGTTTTCAACAAAATCTGCCTTGGCCAGAATTTTTCTAAGTGTTGGAAAATGATGTATTTTCAATAACTCAGAATCCACAATGAATTGGAGTGAGGTGTATTTGGAGCTTTTGTAGAGGGTAATGAGAGATACAAATCCAGCTTTGGATGGGGAAAAATGGCCTTGTGGTTTAGGAGTTATGATCCTCCAAAGTTGGTACCCTAGCCACTTTGTTTCATAACTTAGAAAAATTTATAAGTTTTTATGGTTACCCCTTTTGCAAGTTATCCCACTTTTCTTGATTTTTCTTGATGAATGATGATTCCAATCATATATTAACATCATTTTAGGGTTAAAAAACCATTTTTATGAAAAATCTCAAAAAGTCAAAGTTTGACTTTTGTGCACAGTTGACTTTTTATCCGATGAATTCCAAATTGTGCAATCCTTTAGGAAATCATGTCCTTGACCTAAATCAAACTTTATGGACATGTTCCATAGGTGTTATAGGGTATATTGATTCATGTCCTAGGGTTTGGGAGCATGTCCTGGTCAAAAGTCAAAGATACAGTTGACTTTTCTCGCAAAACCCTAACTGTGGTTCAGATGAAATTGAAACTTGTGAATCAAGATTCTTGGATCAATCCATTGTTGCAAATGGATCAATGTAGTGTATTAGAGACCCTCAAATCCTCTCTTGAGGTCTTGGCTCATGTTTTGTCCCAAAAGTCAACTTAGGGGTGAATTAGGTCAAGAAATCCTAATTCCTGATTTTTGGTGAATGCATCCCCTGAGGCTAAATTGACTTGATGATGGGGTTCATGATGTTCCTTGGGGCATCATAGGTTATGCCTTGAAGCATTGGCTCATGCCCATAGGAGAATTTCCATCTGGAGGCCCTGGTCGACCAAAACCCTAATTTGGTGACACTGGCGATCTTGAGGCTTAATCCACTTAAAAGGGAGCATCCTTGTGCTTGATCCTTGATGTGGGAGTCCTCTTGATCCTTTGTAGATGTTTGAGAGGTTAGACAAGTTGAAGATCATGTCATTCCTTGATTGATCCATTGTCTAAGAGCTATGAGAGGGCTTTAAACCCTAATTTTGATTGAAGTGGATGCTCACCCATCTTTGGGGAGACTAATGAGGTATGATGGTTCATCCATATTGTGTTGATGATTTGCACAATGATGGGAATCTTAGTGGTCAAAATTTGGGGTATGACACTAACTAATTTATATTTGTAGGTTTATCATCACTTAATCAAAGCACAAGCAAACATGTGTTGTCCAATAACAATAAAAACTCTACATCGCGTCCTCATAAAGTTGCTAGACACATGAACTAGACACATGCAGGTAACATGGTTTAGAAATTAATTAGTTTTATTTAATTTGTTTTAATCAAAGATAAAACGAGAATCATAAGTTAAAAAATTGAGTTAAATATATATTTTTTAATGATATTTTATGTATAAATAAATATATAAGATCTTTTGCAGGATGATATTTGATTTGGTGATAAATCGGTCATTCATAATACAAATGCTTTGAGAATTGATATGGCAAATACAATGTACAATTGAAAAACTTGGGGAAGTGAGAGAATATTCGCATTTTAGAAAGATTTTTAAGCAATGGCTAATTATTAGTTTGACAAGTTTGAAAATTTGTTTCTCATTAAACAAACTTGATTATTTTTCTTGTTGTTTTATTTTAATTGATGGATTGAATTTATTTTAAATTTAAATACTGTTGGAATCTAAATAATTTGTTATGTTTGAGAAACTTATATTGCTGATAGTTACATCTTCTAATATGATTCATCATAGAATGATGAATATTATCAATAAGTGTTATGACATAAACAGATATTTATACACCCTAAACACTAATCATCATTTTAAAATGCATCATAGATTTAAAATGGAAGATAATTTACTTTTAAAATTTTGATATTGAAATATAATATTCAACTAAAATTTAGGTGTCTAGTCACTAATAATATTCGATTGATCAACTGATCAAATAAAATTTCATAATACGGAAAAATATTTAACAAACCATTATTATACGACAATACTTAAGCTTGTTTGGTGTGAAGGATAAGAGACGTAGTATAATAATCATATTATATTATGTCTTAATAAAGTGTTTAAAACAAAAACGATATGATCAGTGGATTCTGACAATTTTTTCTATCTTGTCTCTATTGTATTATTTTTTAGCTTAAATTTGAGCTCGGGTAAAAATTAGTAGGATATGATTAGAAATTAAACTACTTTTGTATCTTTATAAAATATAACGTAAAATATTACAAAATAAAATCAATTATATAAGATAAATATATGAAATTTATGAGTGATAACTAGTTTATAAAAATGATTAAAATATTTAAAAATGTGAAAAATATATATAATTTATTTTTTAATTTTTTAACGTTTAATATAATATTCTTTAATATATATATATATATATATATTCTGGATGTGTCAAGTGTGAAAGCTTTATCATATGTGAGAGCATAGGTGATTTTAAGGCTTGGTTAGGATGGGAACATGGCCCGACACTAGCCCAAATTTTTTGAGTTATTTTTTTTACGGTAAGCTACTTTTTACAGTTCCATTTTCATAATTTTGATTTAATTTTTCGACACATTTTCAAGTTAGTTATGGTCTTGCGGTATCGGTATTTATTATAAATACTAACATATAAAAGTATTGTTGTTTCCACCGTCTTGCAACTTGCGCACTAAGTGTTTAGTAAATTGTCTCAACTAAGTTTTTTTTTCCTATTTTGCTTTCGTTTCTTACGAATAATGGTGTTGAATTGTTGTTATTGATTGTAATCATGAAGTGGTTATAATGAAAATCTCTTGTGGGCAAGGGGACTGGAGAACCCTCAGTTAGGGAAGGAACCAGGATAAATGTCTGCTATTATTTAATTACTATTTCTATTTCCGCAACAAATGAATTAAAACAAAATCTGACCACAAATTATGATTCTGAAACTCTGATCAGAAGTTAAATTAAAGAATACCCGAAACACAATTCAACCCCTCTTCTTGTGTACTTTTCACATCTTCACTTTGTTTTATCCATAGAAAACTACTTGAATTGGAATTGAGGCAATTACCTTCTCACTTGAAATATGCTTACCTAGAAGCAGAACATAAGTTTTCTTTTATCCTTGCAACTAAATTGCCTAAAGGGTTGTGGTGTCAACTTTTGGTACTTCTTAGAAAAAACAAGAAAGATATATCTTGGAAAATAATTGGCATCAAAGGAATTAACTCTACTGTTTGTATGTATAGGATATTTGTTGGAAGAGAATGCCAAAAATAATATACAAAGCCAAAGAAGAGTGAATTATATCGTGAAGGATGTGATGGAGACGGAAATCATCTAATGGTTAGATGCGGGAATCATTTACCCTATATCTGATAGTGTATGGGGGAGCCTCATTCAACGTGTCTTTAAGATAGGTGGCCTAACAGTGATTGAAATGGGAAGGATATGCGTGGGTTATAGGAAGCTAAACAAATCCACAATGAAGGATGACTTCTCTCTTTCATTCATTGATCAAATGCTTAAGAGATTGGTTGGAAAGGAATTTTAACTGTTTTTTATAAGGGTATTCAGACTATAATCAGATTGCATTTGCTCCCAAAAACCAAGAGAAAATAACCTTTACATGGCTCTATGAAACCTTTGTCTTTAGAACGATTCCATCCAGACTGTGAAATGATCCATCAACTTTTCAAATATGTTAATGATATCTTCTCTAATCTTATTGAATGTTCCATGGAACTGTTTATGGATGATTTCTCTGTGTGCAGATTCATTTCATAAATGCTTGGATAACTTCGAGCTGGTACTCACAAGATGTGAGAAACGCAACTCAGTTCTAAAAGGGGAGAAATTTCATGATAAAAGAAGGAATTGTGTTAGGACAGAGAATTTCAAAATAAAGATTGAAATAGATTAAAAAAAATTATTGTTAAGTATTTGAAAAATTTCCACTACCATCCAACATCAAAGGAATAAGTAGTTTTTATGGTCTTGTTGGCTTGTATAGAAAGTTCATCAATGAATTTTCAAAACTTTCAAAAGCTTTGTGCCAACTACTACAACATGAGATATCATATCTCTTCAGTAAAGAATGTTTAGCTTGCTTTCAAAATCTTGAAGAATGTGTTGAATTTTGTACCAATTATGAAGGCAACAGACTAAAAATAAAAACTTTGCGCTAATGTATAATGCAAGTCACTTTGCTAATGGAGTTGTTCTAGGCCAAATGTATGATAAAGTGTTTCATACAATTTATTATGCTAATAAGATTACAAGACTTTAATAGAGAATCATATCAACTAAACCAACTCAAGCAGTTAATGACGTGCCAATTTTTTTATTTACGTATAACTTATATTTTTTCAAACGTTCACAAATATTCATATACGATAATTTTTAAAGGATAAGAATATGACTTTGAAACGAAAATGTAGACAAAATTAAAGTTTTTTTTAAAACAACTACTCCTTTTACATGAATATACTCTAATAAGTAATAATTTAATAGGAATATATTTTATAAGAAAAAATTAAAACTTTGAAAGATTATTACAACTTTGACTTTGAATTCAAAGTCAAAGTTCAAATAAATAAAGTCTAATAAATAATAATTTAATATTGTACCGGAGTATTTTATTAAAAATTATTTATTATTTATATTTTTCCATCAAATATAATAATGATTGAAACTGCGTATGAAATTTAATTTTCAAGAAAAAAAGTCAAATCAAAATTTATTATTCTTTCCTATTTATTTGTAGGAAAGAGTAATTAATTTGTTCTTATCCATTTTTTTCAATTGTCTTTTTCCCCTTTATTTAGCTATATATATATATATTTGTTATCAATTTTTCAAATCACACAAAACTTTTTTTTCTTTTCATCTTCTAGTTTTGTTAGTGTTTTTTTCTTCCTCATCCACCCTTAAGTAGGTAGGTAATTGGTCTTATACTTTCCTTTATTTATTTATTCTGTAAAGTTTTAATTTTTATGTGTTTCAATGGTGGTACAGTTTATTTTTGTGACGTAGCTATCTTTTTTGTGAGTATTTTTATGAGTTTTTCGAATACTTTTTTACTTCTAATATTTTTTTTGTTCTTTGTGAACTCTTGATTTTAATATATCATATTTTAGCTCATTTAAAAAATTATTTTATTGATAGATATAAACATCAATGATTTGAGTGATTTTTTGAAATTTAAGATTTTTTTCTTGGTTATTCTGATGAAATTTATTTTTCTTATATATTTTTTCTAATGTGTTCTAGAGATACTTACTGCTAAAGTGTTGATATGAATCATATATTCTTTATTATTGTTTATTTTATCAAATATACATGTGATCAACGATATATTTGTATTTTTCTTACATAATATTTACATATAATCTATTACTTAGGTAGAATTTTTATAGTTTAGCGCTAGATCTAATTTATTAGAGTTTAATTGAATTCTAAATAAGATATTTAAGTCTATAGAAAAGCATGTTTCAATTGAGTATTGAAGTTCATATGAATTTATATATTATAGAATGTATGCAGAATAGGTTTTAGTTTTCTTAAGTATAATTTAGTGATAATCTTCACTATGTATTTTTTTAACATTATTCTTTTCTTTGTTTTTATTCTATTTCTCTTTAAAAAATATATGAATTATATGCATATCAATTTACAAACATTTAGAAGTATATCTAAGATTCATGTTGCAAAAACTCTTACTATATTCTTAGATTTTAATTATTTCGATAATGTTGCATAAACTCATTATGAAATGTATCAGATAGTATAAACTTTTACTATATGCTTATATTTTAACTATTTCGATCATGTTGCACAAATTAATGCTTCCATAACTCTTCCCCTAATTTATGTATTTTAAATGAATTACATTTAGTGAAATAATCTAATTATACCTTTTAATAGATTTGTTTTTTTTTGAAAAACTACAAATTTTTTTTATGATAATAATTGCAAGGGAGGTAGATAACTTAACTAATCTGCCATTATTATTTATTCTTATCGCAACCATCTACTTATTACCTTTTTTTATTTTGATTTTTTAATTTCATTGTTGAACCAGAGAATGGATCATCACAAAAACCCGTGGAATCAAGAATCACATTACACTTTTGACATAAATAAAAATTTTCATGAATTTGAAGCGGATGATGAATTACATTCAGATTATTTGGATATTATGAGGCCGTTGTCACCCGAAACTCATGTTCCAGATCCATTATTTGCCAGTGGTAAATTTGTTCCTGTGGTGCTCCAATCAGATAATCCATTAACACAGATGAAAATTGAACATACAAATTCTCTTGATAAAGAAAAATACAAAGGTATTTTAAATCCAAAAGGTAATGGAATCGCCTTAGATCCCTTTTTACCTAAAAAATTTCCATCACCAGCCATCAGTATAACTGTTCCTTCTCATGTAGTAAAACAAAAATCTACAAAAATTCCACATCTCAAACAATATTCAAGTGTCTCCCAACCAGGTATGTGTTCATAAAAACTTGATCAAACTACTCAAATTAAAATGTATGAATATTATACAACAGCTAACTACTTAATATTTGTAGGTTTATCATCACTTAATCAAAACACAAGCAAACATGTGTTGTCCAATAACAATAAAAATTCAACATCGCGTCCTCATAAAGTTGCTAGACACACAAAGGTAAAATGGTTTAGAAATTAATTAGTTTTATCTAATTTGTTTTAATCAAAGATAAAACGAGAATCATAAGTTAATAAATTGAGTTAAATATATATATTTTAAAGATATTTTATGTATGAATTAATATATAAATTCTTTTGCAGGATGATATTTGATTTGGTGATAAATCGGTCATTCATAATACAAATGCTTTGAGAATTGATATGGCAAATACAATGTACAATTGAAAAACTTGGGGAAGTGAGAGGATATTTGCATTTTAGAAAGATTTTTAAGCTATGGCTAATTGTTAGTTTGACAAGTTTTAAAATTTGTTTCTCATTAAACAAACTTGATTATTTTTCTTTTTTTTTTATTTTAATTGATGGATTGAATATATTTTAAATATAAATAATGTTGGAATCTAAATAATTTGTTATGTTTGAGAAACTTATATTGCAGATAGTTACATTTTCTAATATGATTCATCATAGAATGATGAATATTATCAATAAGTGTTATGACGTAAACAGATATTTATACACCTTAAACACTAATCATCATTTTAAAATGCATCATAGATTTAAAATGGAAGATAATTTACTTTTAAAATTTTGATATTGAAATATAATCTTCAACTAAATTTTAGGTGTCTAGTCACTAATAATATTCGATTGATCAACTGATCAAATAAAATTTCATAATAAGGAAAAATCTTTAACAAAACATTATTATACGACAAAACTTAAGCTTGTTTGGTGTGAAGGATAAGAGACGTAGTATAATAATCATATTATATTATGTCTTAATAAAGTGTTTAAAACAAAAACGATATGATCAGTGGATTCTCACAATTTTTTCTATCTTGTCTCTATAGTATTATTTTTTATCTTAAATTTGAGCTCGGGTAAAAATAAGTAGGATATGATTAGAAATTAAACTACTTTTGTATGTTTATAAAATATAACGTAAAATATTACAAAATAAAATCAATTATATAAGATAAATATATGAAATTTATGAGTGATAACTAGTTTATAAAAATGATTAAAATATTTAAAAATGTGAAAAATATATATAATTTATTTTTTAATTTTTTAACGTTTAATATAATATTCTTTAATATATATATATATATATATATATATATTCTGGATGTGTCAAGTGTGAAAGCTTTATCATATGTGAGAGCATACGTGATTTTAAGGCTTGGTTAGGATGGGAACATGGCCCGGCACTAGCCCAAATTTTTTGAGTTATTTCTTTTACGGTAAGCTACTTTTTACAGTTCCATTTTCATAATTTCGATTTAATTTTTCGACACATTTTCAAGTTAGTTCTGGTCTTGCGGTATCAGTGTTTATTATAAATACTAACATATAAAAGTATTGTTGTTTCCACCGTCTTGCAACTTGCGCACTAAGTGTTTAGTAAATTGTCTCAACTATGTTTTTTTTTCCTATTTTGTTTTTGTTTCTTACGAATAATGGTGCTGAATTGTTGTTATTGATTGTAATCATGAAGTGGTTATAATGAAAATCTCTTGTGGGCAAGGGGACTGGAGTACACTCAGTTAGGGAAGGAACCAGGATAAATGTCTGCTATTATTTAATTACTATTTCTATTTCTGCAACAAATGAATTAAAACAAAATCTAACCACAAATTATGATTCTGAAACTCTGATCAGAAGTTAAATTAAAGAATACCAGAAACACAATTCAACCCCTCTTCTTGTGTACTTTTCACATCTTCACTTTGTTTTATCCATAGAAAACTACTTGAATTGGAATTGAGGCAATTACCTTCTCACTTGAAATATGCTTACCTAGAAGCAGAACATAAGTTGTCTTTTATCCTTGCAACTAAATTGCCTAAAGAGCTGTGGTGTCAACTTTTGGTACTTCTTAGAAAAAACAAGAAAGATATATCTTGGAAAATAATTGGCATCAAAGGAATTAACTCTACTGTTTGTATGTATAGGATATTTGTTGGAAGAGACTGCCAAAAATAATATACAGAGCCAAAGAAGAGTGAATCATATCGTGAAGGATGTGATGGAGACGGAAATCATCAAATGGTTAGATGAGTGAATCATTTACCCTATATCTGATAGTGTATGGGGGAGGGTCATTCAACGCGTCTTTAAGATAGGTGGCCTAACAGTGATTGAAATGGGAAGGATATGCGTGGGTTATAGGAAGCTAAACAAATCCACAATGAAGGATGACTTCTCTCTTTCATTCATTGATCAAATGCTTGAGAGATTGGTTGGAAAAGAATTTTAACTGTTTTTTATAAGGGTATTCAGACTATAATCAGATTGCATTAGCTCCCAAAAACCAAGAGAAAATAACCTTTACATGGCTCTATGAAACCTTTGTCTTTAGAACGATTCCATCCAGACTGTGAAATGATCCATCAACTTTTCAAATATGTTGATGATATCTTCTCTAATCTTATTGAATGTTCCATGGAACTATTTATGGATGATTTCTCTGTGTGCAGATTCATTTTATAAATGCTTGGATAACTTCGAGCTGGTACTCACAAGATGTGAGAAACGCAACTTAGTTCTAAAAGGGGAGAAATTTCATGATAAAAGAAGGAATTGTGTTAGGACGGAGAATTTCAAACTAAAGATTGAAATAGATTAAAAAAATTATTGTTAAGTATTTGAAAAATTTCCACTACCATCCAACATCAAAGGAATAAGAAGTTTTTATGGTCTTGTTGGCTTGTATAGAAAGTTCATCAATGAATTTTCAAAACTTTCAAAAGCTTTGTGCCAACTACTACAACATGAGATATCATATCTCTTCAGTAAAGAATGTTTAGCATGCTTTCAAAACCTTGAAGAATGTGTTGAATTTTGTACCAATTATGAAGGCAACAGACTAAAAATAAAAACTTTGCGCTAATGTATAATGCAAGTCACTTTGCTAATGGAGTTGTTCTAGGCCAAATGTATGATAAAGTGTTTCATACAATTTATTATGCTAATAAGATTACAAGACTTTAATAGAGAATCATATCAACTAAACCAACTCAAGCAGTTAATGACGTGCCAATTTTTTTATTTACGTATAACTTATATTTTTTCAAACGTTCACAAATATTCATATACGATAATTTTTAAAGGATAAGAATATGACTTTGAAACGAAAATGTAGACAAAATTAAAGTTTTTTTAAAACAACTACTCCTTTTACATGAATATACTCTAATAAGTAATAATTTAATAGGAATATATTTTATAAGAAAAAATTAAAACTTTGAAAGATTATTACAACTTTGACTTTGAATTCAAAGTCAAAGCTCAAATAAATAAAGTCTAATAAATAATAATTTAATATTGTACCAGAGTATTTTATTAAAAATTATTTATTATTTATATTTTTCCTTCAAATATAATAATGATTGAAACTGCGTATGAAATTTAATTTTCAAGAAAAAAAGTCAAATAAAAATTTATTATTCTTTCCTATTTATTTGTAGGAAAGAGTAATTAATTTGTTCTTATCCATTTTTTTCAATTGTCTTTTTCCCCTTTATTTAGCTATATATATATATTTGTTATCAATTTTTCAAATCACACAAAACTTTTTTTTCTTTTCATCTTCTAGTTTTGTTAGTGTTTTTTTCTTCCTCATCCACCCTTAAGTAGGTAGGTAATCGGTCTTATACTTTCCTTTATTTATTTATTCTGTAAAGTTTTAATATTTATGTGTTTCAATGGTGGTACAGTTTATTTTTGTGACGTAACTATCTTTTTTGTGAGTATTTTTATGAGTTTTTCGAATACTTTTTTACTTCTAATATTTTTTTTGTTCTTTGTGAACTCTTGATTTTAATATATCATATTTTAGCTCATTTAAAAAATTATTTTATTGATAGACATAAACATCAATGATTTGAGTGATTTTTTGAAATTTAAGATTTTTTTCTTGGTTATTCTGATGAAATTTAATTTTCTTATATATTTTTTCTAATGTGTTCTAGAGATACTTACTGCTAAAGTGTTGATATGAATCATATATTCTTTATTATTGTTTATTTTATCAAATATACATGTGATCAACGATATATTTGTATTTTTGTTACATAATATTTACATATAATCTATTGCTTAGGTAGAATTTTTATAGTTTAGCGCTAGATCTAATTTATTAGATTTTAATTGAATTCTAAATAAGATATTTAAGTCTATAGAAAAACTTGTTTCAATTGAGTATTGAAGTTCATATGAATTTATATATTATAGAATGTATGCAGAATAGGTTTTAGTTTTCTTAAGTATAATTTAGTGATAATCTTCACTATGTTTTTTTTATCATTATTCTTTTCTTTGTTTTTATTCTATTTCTCTTTAAAAAATATATGAATTATATGCATATCAATTTACAAACATTTAGAAGTATATCTAAGATTCATGTTGCAAAAACTCTTACTATATTCTTAGATTTTAATTATTTCGATTATGTTGCATAAACTCATTATGAAATGTATCAGATAGTATAAACTTTTACTATATGCTTATATTTTAACTATTTCAATCATGTTGCACAAATTAATGCTTCCATAACTCTTCCCCTAATTTATGTATTTTAAATCAATTACATTTAGTGAAATAATCTAATTATACCTTTTAATAGATATGTTTTTTTTTTAAAAACTATAAATTTTTTTTATGATAATAATTGCAAGGGAGGTAGATAACTTAACTAATCTGCCATTATTATTTATTCTTATCGACAGCCATCTACTTATTACCTTTTTTTATTTTGATTTTTTAATTTCATTGTTGAACCAGAGAATGGATCATCACAAAAACCCGTGGAATCAAGAATCACATTACACTTTTGACATAAATAAAAATTTTCATGAATTTGAAGCGGATGGTGAATTACATTCAGCTTATTTGGATATTATGAGGCCGTTGTCACCCGAAACTCATGTTCCGGATCCATTATTTGCCATTGGTAAATTTGTTCCTGTGGTGCTCCAATCAGATAATCCATTAACACAGATGAAAATTGAACATACTAATTCTCTTGATAAAGAAAAATACAAAGGTATTTTAAATCCAAAAGGTAATGGAATCGGCTTAGATCCCTTTTTACCTAAAAAATTTCCAGCACGAGCCATCAGTATAACTGTTCCTTCTCATGTAGTAAAACAAAAATCTACAAAAATTCCACATCTCAAACAATATTCAAGTGTCTCCCAACCAGGTATGCGTTCATAAAAACTTGATCAAACTACTCAAATTAAAATGTATGAATATTATACAACAGCTAACTACTTAATATTTGTAGGTTTATCATCACTTAATCAAAACACAAGCAAACATGTGTTGTCCAATAACAATAAAAATTCTACATCGCGTCCTCATAAAGTTGCTAGACACATACAGGTAAAATGGTTTAGAAATTAATTAGTTTTATCTAATTTGTTTTAATCAAAGATAAAACGAGAATCATAAGTTAATAAATTGAGTTAAATATATATATTTTAAAGATATTTTATGTATGAATTAATATATAAATTCTTTTGCAGGGTCATATTTGATTTGGTGATAAATCGGTCATTCATAATACAAATGCTTTGAGAATTGATATGGCAAATACAATGTACAATTGAAAAACTTGGGGAAGTGAGAGGATATTTGCATTTTAGAAAGATTTTTAAGCTATGGCTAATTGTTAGTTTGACAAGTTTTAAAATTTGTTTCTCATTAAACAAACTTGATTATTTTTCTTTTTGTTTTATTTAAATTGATGTATTGAATATATTTTAAATATAAATAATGTTGGAATCTAAATAATTTGTTATGTTTGAGAAACTTATATTGCAGATAGTTACATTTTCTAATATGATTCATCATAGAATGATGAATATTATCAATAAGTGTTATGCCGTAAACTGATATTTATACAACCTAAACACTAATCATCATTTTAAAATGAATCATAGATTTAAAATGGAAGATAATTTACTTTTAAAATTTTGATATTGAAATATAATCTTCAACTAAATTTTAGGTGTCTAGTCACTAATAATATTCGATTGATCAACTGATCAAATAAAATTTCATAATAAGGAAAAATCTTTAACAAAACATTATTATACGACAAAACTTAAGCTTGTTTGGTGTGAAGGATAAGAGACGTAGTATAATAATCATATTATATTATGTCTTAATAAAGTGTTTAAAACAAAAACGATATGATCAGTGGATTCTCACAATTTTTTCTATCTTGTCTCTATAGTATTATTTTTTATCTTAAATTTGAGCTCGGGTAAAAATTAGTAGGATATGATTAGAAATTAAACTACTTTTGTATGTTTATAAAATATAACGTAAAATATTACAAAATAAAATCAATTATATAAGATAAATATATGAAATTTATGAGTGATAACTAGTTTATAAAAATGATTAAAATATTTAAAAATGTGAAAAATATATATAATTTATTTTTTAATTTTTTTACGTTTAATATAATATTCTTTAATATATATATATATATATATATATATATATATATATATATATATATATATTCTGGATGTGTCAAGTGTGAAAGCTTTATCATATGTGAGAGCATAGGAGATTTTAAGGCTTGGTTAGGATGGGAACATGGCCCGGCACTAGCCCAAATTTTTTGAGTTATTTTTTTTACAGTAAGCTACTTTTTACAGTTCCATTTTCATAATTTCGATTTAATTTTTCGACACATTTTCAAGTTAGTTCTGGTCTTGCGGTATCGGTATTTATTATAAATACTAAGATATAAAATTATTGTTGTTTCCACCGTCTTGCAACTTGCGCACTAAGTGTTTAGTAAATTGTCTCAACCAAGTTTTTTTTTCCTATTTTGTTTTCGTTTCTTACGAATAATGGTGTTAAATTGTTGTTATTGATTGTAATCATGAAGTGGTTATAATGAAAATCTCTTGTGGGCAAGGGGACTGTAGTACACTCAGTTAGGGAAGGAACCATGATAAATGTCTGCTATTATTTAATTACTATTTCTATTTCCGCAACAAATGAATTAAAACAAAATCTGACCACAAATTATGATTCTGAAACTCTGATCAGAAGTTAAATTAAAGAATACCCGAAACACAATTCAACCCCTCTTCTTGTGTACATAGAATGATGAATATTATCAATAAGTGTTATGACGTAAACATATATTTATACACCCTAAACACTAATCATCATTTTAAAATGCATCATAGATTTAAAATGGAAGATAATTTACTTTTAAAATTTTGATATTGAAATATAATCTTCAACTAAATTTTAGGTGTCTAGTCACTAATAATATTCGATTGATCAACTGATCAAATAAAATATCATAATAAGAAAAAATCTTTAACAAAACATTATTATACGACAAAACTTAAGCTTGTTTGGTGTGAAGGATAAGAGACGTAGTATAATAATCATGTTATATTATGTCTTAATAAAGTGTTTAAAACAAAAACGATATGATCAATGGATTCTCACAATTTTTTCTATCTTTTCTCTATAATATTATTCTTTATCTTAAATTTGAGCTCGGGTAAAAATTAGTAGGATATGATTAGAAATTAAACTACTTTTGTATGTTTACAAAATATAACATAAAATATTACAAAATAAAATCAATTATATAAGATAAATATATGAAATTTATGAGTGATAACTAGTTTATAAAAATGATTAAAATATTTAAAAATGTGAAAAATATATATAATTTATTTTTTAATTTTTTAAAGTTTAATATAATATTTTTTAATATATATATATATATATATATATATATATATATATATATATATATATATATATATTCTGGATGTGTCAAGTGTGAAAGCTTTATCATATGTGAGAGCATAGGTGATTTTAAGGCTCGGTTAGGATGGGAACATGGCCCGGCACTAGCCCAAATTTTTTGAGTTATTTTTTTACGGTAAGCTACTTTTTACAGTTCCATTTTCATAATTTCGATTTAATTTTTCGACACATTTTCTAGTTAGTTCTGGTCTTGCGGTATCGGTATTTATTATAAATACTAACATATAAAATTATTGTTGTTTCCACCGTCTTGCAACTTGCGCACTAAGTGTTTAGTAAATTGTCTCAACAAAGTTTTTTTCCTATTTTGTTTTTGTTTCTTACGAATAATGGTGTTGAATTGTTGTTATGGATTGTAATCATGAAGTGGTTATAATGAAAATCTCTTGTGGGCAAGGGGACTGGAGTACACTCAGTTAGGGAAGGAACCTGGATAAATATTTTATGTCTTCTGCTATTATTTAATTACTATTTCTATTACCGCAGCAAATGAATTAAAACAAAATCTGACCACAAATTATGATTCTGAAACTCTGATCAGAAGTTAAATTAAAGAATACCCGAAACACAATTCAACCCCTCTTCTTGTGTACTTTTCACATCTTCACTTTGTTTTATCCATAGAAAACTACTTGAATTGGAATTAAGGCAATTACCTTCTCACTTGAAATATGCTTACCTAGAAGCAGAACATAAGTTGTCTTTTATCCTTGCAACTAAATTGCCTAAAGAGCTGTGGTGTCAACTTTTGGTACTTCTTAGAAAAAACAAGAAAGATATATCTTGGAAAATAATTGGCATCAAAGGAATTAACTCTACTGTTTGTATGTATAGGATATTTGTTGGAATTGAATGCCAAAAATAATATACAGAGCCAAAGAAGAGTGAATCATATCGTGAAGGATGTGATGGAGACGGAAATCATCAAATGGTTAGATGAGGGAATCATTTACCCTATATCTGATAGTTTATGGGGGAGGGTCATTCAACGTGTCTTTAAGATAGGTGGCCTAACAGTGATTGAAATGGGAAGGATATGCGTGGGTTATAGGAAGCTAAACAAATCCACAATGAAGGATGACTTCTCTCTTTCATTCATTGATCAAATGCTTGAGAGATTGGTTGAAAAAGAATTTTAACTATTTTTTATAAGGGTGTTCAGACTATAATCAGATTGCATGAGCTCCGAAAAACCAAGAGAAAATAACCTTTACATGGCTCTATGAAACCTTTGTCTTTAGAACGATTCCATCCAGACTGTGAAATGATCCATCAACTTTCAAATATGTTGATGATATCTTCTCTAATCTTATTGAATGTTCCATGGAACTGCTTATGGATAATTTCTCTGTGTGCAGATTCATTTCATAAATGCTTGGATAACTTCGAGCTGGTACTCACAAGATGTGAGAAACGCAACTCAGTTCTAAAAGGGGAGAAATTTCATGATAAAAGAAGGAATTTTGTTAGGACATAGAATTTCAAAATAAAGATTGAAATAGATTAAAAAAAATTATTGTGAAGTATTTGAAAATTTTCCACTACCATCCAACATCAAAGGAATAAGAAGTTTTTATGGTCTTGTTGGCTTGTATAGAAAGTTCATCAATGAATTTTAAAAACTTTCAAAAGCTTATTGGCTTGTATAGAAAGCTTGTTGGCTTGTATATTCACAAAAATACTAATTATATTAAATAAATAATATAAATCTAATTTTTTTGTGGAATAAAATATTTCAACATTTTTGTGATTTTTTGCAAAAAGAACCAATCGAAAATAATTAAAATTGAGTGAGTTATTAATTTTTCAAATCATTTAAAATAAATATGAAAAATACTAAAAAATAAGAAAAAGTGGTAAAAAAGAGATCTGGGGCGAGGGGGATTCGAACCCCAGACCTCTCGCTTGCCAATACACACAAAACCAGCTGATCAACCACTGGGGCGCAATGCCAATTCAAATATAGTATGGAAAATGAAAAATATATAGAGAACTTGGTTGGAAAACCTGATGAATGGCGCCATGGCAATCTTCTTCCTCGAGCTCGTGCATGAAGCCCCCTATCTCACTCATCTCTCAACCATTTAACATGATTCAAATACCAAACTCATGCATTTTTTCACAAGGAACAAGATGGCAATACTTGATTTCATTTATTTTCAGTGTATAGCAAGTTATATCATCACAACCGTATGAACCCTAATTTTGCAAAAGTAGTCGTGCAAACATGGTTATGAGGGCTATGATCCAATTTTTTGAGGGAAAACACTCAACATATGATGGCAAACAATTGGCAAAAATATCATGCGAGGAAATATGCATGGATCATGAAGATGTAGTTTTGAGGCTTACCTTGATGCAAGCTGAAATGGAACTCTGCAGAGATGGTGTTCCAGATGCGATTTGATGATCCCTACAGCTTCAATGGATGTTGTGGAGTGTGTTGCAAGCTTTGGAACACTCTGCAAACCTTTGGATCAAGTTGGAGAACTCCAACTGTATAATTAAGGCATAATGGCTTGGTTGAAGGGTGATTTTAAGCTAGGGGTGTTACAGTTGGTGTTTAAGTGTTTGGACACCTCAAATACATCATATGTGATGTGTCTGAGCAATTGGAATGGATTTCTTAGGGCTGCAACTCAAAACCCGATGGTGGTTGCTCAAAAACAAAGAAAATTGGCACTTAAGAGAGAATGAGAGAAAGCAGTGCTATAAGGTGCTTTGGTGTGCCTTGAATGATCCATTGGAACCTCTATTTATAGGTGATCAACTCTTGTCTTGGAGGAATAGTGAATGGCTGCTGGATCAGATCACCTTCAAAGGGATTGGTTGGACATAAATGCCTCTTGCATTAGGTGTAACAGCTGCTCCAAATAGATCAGCTATGCCTTGATTGAAATCACATTCCTCAGTCATTTTAATTGTTGTTTAATCAGAGAACTTGACTGAACTTCAAGTTGGAAGATTCCTTGGCTTTGTGACTCAGCTTTGTAGGTTGGATCAGATGCATTGTGATTGGTTTGAGTACATGTGGCATAATGATCCTTAGTTTTGATTTAGAAATCGTGTGTGGAAAGCAAACATGCAAACTGATTTTTTCCAAAACAGCTTGCAGCAGCATGACTTTGGGCATGGATTCCTCTTGGCTCAAGTTGAATCAATTCATGCTGAGAGGTTCTTTGGATTCTTAGAAACATATGCAACAACATTGATGTTTACCTTTAGACTTGATTCAGCTTGCAACTATTTGAAAAGATCTCACAAGTTTTGGTGTTTTCAACAAAATCTGCCTTGGCCAGAATTTTTCTAAGTGTTGGAAAATGATGTATTTTCAATAACTCAGAATCCACAATGAATTGGAGTGAGGTGTATTTGAAGCTTTTGTAGAGGGTAATGAGAGATACAAATCCAGCTTTGGATGGGGAAAAATGGCCTTGTGGTTTAGGAGTTATGATCCTCCAAAGTTGGTACCCTAGCCACTTTGTTTCATAACTTAGAAAAATTTATAAGTTTTTATGGTTACCCCTTTTGCAAGTTATCCCACTTTTCTTGATTTTTCTTGATGAATGATGATTCCAATCATATATTAACATCATTTTAGGGTTAAAAAACCATTTTTATGAAAAATCTCAAAAAGTCAAAGTTTGACTTTTGTGCACAGTTGACTTTTTATCCGATGAATTCCAAATTGTGCAATCCTTTAGGAAATCATGTCCTTGACCTAAATCAAACTTTATGGACATGTTCCATAGGTGTTATAGGGTATATTGATTCATGTCCTAGGGTTTGGGAGCATGTCCTGGTCGAAAGTCAAAGATACAGTTGACTTTTCTCGCAAAACCCTAACTGTGGTTCAGATGAAATTGAAACTTGTGAATCAAGATTCTTGGATCAATCCATTGTTGCAAATGGATCAATGTAGTGTATTAGAGACCCTCAAATCCTCTCTTGAGGTCTTGGCTCATGTTTTGTCCCAAAAGTCAACTTAGGGGTGAATTAGGTCAAGAAATCCTAATTCCTGATTTTTGGTGAATGCATCCCCTGAGGCTAAATTGACTTGATGATGGGGTTCATGATGTTCCTTGGAGCATCATAGGTTATGCCTTGAAGCATTGGCTCATGCCCATAGGAGAATTTCCATCTGGAGGCCCTGGTCGACCAAAACCCTAATTTGGTGACACTGGCGATCTTGAGGCTTAATCCACTTAAAAGGGAGCATCCTTGTGCTTGATCCTTGATGTGGGAGTCCTCTTGATCCTTTGTAGATGTTTGAGAGGTTAGACAAGTTGAAGATCATGTCATTCCTTGATTGATCCATTGTCTAAGAGCTATGAGAGGGCTTTAAACCCTAATTTTGATTGAAGTGGATGCTCACCCATCTTTGGGGAGACTAATGAGGTATGATGGTTCATCCATATTGTGATGATGACTTGCACAATGATGGGAATCTTAGTGGTCAAAATTTGGGGTATGACACTAACTAATTTATATTTGTAGGTTTATCATCACTTAATCAAAGCACAAGCAAACATGTGTTGTCCAATAACAATAAAAACTCTACATCGCGTCCTCATAAAGTTGCTAGACACATAAACTAGACACATGCAGGTAACATGGTTTAGAAATTAATTAGTTTTATTTAATTTGTTTTAATCAAAGATAAAACGAGAATCATAAGTTAAAAAATTGAGTTAAATATATATTTTATAATGATATTTTATGTATAAATAAATATATAAGATCATTTGCAGGATGATATTTGATTTGGTGATAAATCGGTCATTCATAATACAAATGCTTTGAGAATTGATATGGCAAATACAATGTACAATTGAAAAACTTGGGGAAGTGAGAGAATATTCGCATTTTAGAAAGATTTTTAAGCAATGGCTAATTATTAGTTTGACAAGTTTGAAAATTTGTTTCTCATTAAACAAACTTGATTATTTTTCTTGTTGTTTTATTTTAATTGATGGATTGAATTTATTTTAAATTTAAATACTGTTGGAATCTAAATAATTTGTTATGTTTGAGAAACTTATATTGCTGATAGTTACATCTTCTAATATGATTCATCATAGAATGATGAATATTATCAATAACTGTTATGACATAAACAGATATTTATACACCCTAAACACTAATCATCATTTTAAAATGCATCATAGATTTAAAATGGAAGATAATTTACTTTTAAAATTTTGATATTGAAATATAATATTCAACTAAAATTTAGGTGTCTAGTCACTAATAATATTCGATTGATCAACTGATCAAATAAAATTTCATAATACGGAAAAATATTTAACAAACCATTATTATACGACAATACTTAAGCTTGTTTGGTGTGAAGGATAAGAGACGTAGTATAATAATCATATTATATTATGTCTTAATAAAGTGTTTAAAACAAAAACGATATGATCAGTGGATTCTGACAATTTTTTCTATCTTGTCTCTATTGTATTATTTTTTAGCTTAAATTTGAGCTCGGGTAAAAATTAGTAGGATATGATTAGAAATTAAACTACTTTTGTATCTTTATAAAATATAACGTAAAATATTACAAAATAAAATCAATTATATAAGATAAATATATGAAATTTATGAGTGATAACTAGTTTATAAAACTGATTAAAATATTTAAAAATGTGAAAAATATATATAATTTATTTTTTAATTTTTTAACGTTTAATATGATATTCTTTAATATATATATAATATATATATATATATATATATATATATATATATATATATATATATATATATATATATATATATATATATTCTGGATGTGTCAAGTGTGAAAGCTTTATCATATGTGAGAGCATAGGTGATTTTAAGGCTTGGTTAGGATGGGAACATGGCCCGACACTAGCCCAAATTTTTTGAGTTATTTTTTTTACGGTAAGCTACTTTTTACAGTTCCATTTTCATAATTTTGATTTAATTTTTCGACACATTTTCAAGTTAGTTATGGTCTTGCGGTATCGGTATTTATTATAAATACTAACATATAAAAGTATTGTTGTTTCCACCGTCTTGCAACTTGCGCACTAAGTGTTTAGTAAATTGTCTCAACTAAGTTTTTTTTTCCTATTTTGCTTTCGTTTCTTACGAATTATGGTGTTGAATTGTTGTTATTGATTGTAATCATGAAGTGGTTATAATGAAAATCTCTTGTGGGCAAGGGGACTGGAGAACCCTCAGTTAGGGAAGGAACCAGGATAAATGTCTGCTATTATTTAATTACTATTTCTATTTCCGCAACAAATGAATTAAAACAAAATCTGACCACAAATTATGATTCTGAAACTCTGATCAGAAGTTAAATTAAAGAATACCCGAAACACAATTCAACCCCTCTTCTTGTGTACTTTTCACATCTTCACTTTGTTTTATCCATAGAAAACTACTTGAATTGGAATTGAGGCAATTACCTTCTCACTTGAAATATGCTTACCTAGAAGCAGAACATAAGTTTTCTTTTATCCTTGCAACTAAATTGCCTAAAGGGTTGTGGTGTCAACTTTTGGTACTTCTTAGAAAAAACAAGAAAGATATATCTTGGAAAATAATTGGCATCAAAGGAATTAACTCTACTGTTTGTATGTATAGGATATTTGTTGGAAGAGAATGCCAAAAATAATATACAAAGCCAAGGAAGAGTGAATTATATCGTGAAGGATGTGATGGAGACGGAAATCATCTAATGGTTAGATGCGGGAATCATTTACCCTATATCTGATAGTGTATGGGGGAGCCTCATTCAACGTGTCTTTAAGATAGGTGGCCTAACAGTGATTGAAATGGGAAGGATATGCGTGGGTTATAGGAAGCTAAACAAATCCACAATGAAGGATGACTTCTCTCTTTCATTCATTGATCAAATGCTTAAGAGATTGGTTGGAAAGGAATTTTAACTGTTTTTTATAAGGGTATTCAGACTATAATCAGATTGCATTTGCTCCCAAAAACCAAGAGAAAATAACCTTTACATGGCTCTATGAAACCTTTGTCTTTAGAACGATTCCATCCAGACTGTGAAATGATCCATCAACTTTTCAAATATGTTAATGATATCTTCTCTAATCTTATTGAATGTTCCATGGAACTGTTTATGGATGATTTCTCTGTGTGCAGATTCATTTCATAAATGCTTGGATAACTTCGAGCTGGTACTCACAAGATGTGAGAAACGCAACTCAGTTCTAAAAGGGGAGAAATTTCATGATAAAAGAAGGAATTGTGTTAGGACAGAGAATTTCAAAATAAAGATTGAAATAGATTAAAAAAAATTATTGTTAAGTATTTGAAAAATTTCCACTACCATCCAACATCAAAGGAATAAGTAGTTTTTATGGTCTTGTTGGCTTGTATAGAAAGTTCATCAATGAATTTTCAAAACTTTCAAAAGCTTTGTGCCAACTACTACAACATGAGATATCATATCTCTTCAGTAAAGAATGTTTAGCTTGATTTCAAAATCTTGAAGAATGTGTTGAATTTTGTACCAATTATGAAGGCAACAGACTAAAAATAAAAACTTTGCGCTAATGTATAATGCAAGTCACTTTGCTAATGGAGTTGTTCTAGGCCAAATGTATGATAAAGTGTTTCATACAATTTATTATGCTAATAAGATTACAAGACTTTAATAGAGAATCATATCAACTAAACCAACTCAAGCAGTTAATGACGTGCCAATTTTTTTATTTACGTATAACTTATATTTTTTCAAACGTTCACAAATATTCATATACGATAATTTTTAAAGGATAAGAATATGACTTTGAAACGAAAATGTAGACAAAATTAAAGTTTTTTTTAAAACAACTACTCCTTTTACATGAATATACTCTAATAAGTAATAATTTAATAGGAATATATTTTATAAGAAAAAATTAAAACTTTGAAAGATTATTACAACTTTGACTTTGAATTCAAAGTCAAAGTTCAAATAAATAAAGTCTAATAAATAATAATTTAATATTGTACCGGAGTATTTTATTAAAAATTATTTATTATTTATATTTTTCCATCAAATATAATAATGATTGAAACTGCGTATGAAATTTAATTTTCAAGAAAAAAAGTCAAATCAAAATTTATTATTCTTTCCTATTTATTTGTAGGAAAGAGTAATTAATTTGTTCTTATCCATTTTTTTCAATTGTCTTTTTCCCCTTTATTTAGCTATATATATATATATTTGTTATCAATTTTTCAAATCACACAAAACTTTTTTTTCTTTTCATCTTCTAGTTTTGTTAGTGTTTTTTTCTTCCTCATCCACCCTTAAGTAGGTAGGTAATCGGTTTTATAATTTCCTTTATTTATTTATTCTGTAAAGTTTTAATTTTTATGTGTTTCAATGGTGGTACAGTTTATTTTTGTGACGTAGCTATCTTTTTTGTGAGTATTTTTATGAGTTTTTCGAATACTTTTTTACTTCTAATATTTTTTTTGTTCTTTGTGAACTCTTGATTTTAATATATCATATTTTAGCTCATTTAAAAAATTATTTTATTGATAGACATAAACATCAATGATTTGAGTGATTTTTTGAAATTTAAGTTTTTTTTCTTGGTTATTCTGATGAAATTTATTTTTCTTATATATTTTTTCTAATGTGTTCTAGAGATACTTACTGCTAAAGTGTTGATATGAATCATATATTCTTTATTATTGTTTATTTTATCAAATATACATGTGATCAACGATATATTTGTATTTTTCTTACATAATATTTACATATAATCTATTACTTAGGTAGAATTTTTATAGTTTAGCGCTAGATCTAATTTATTAGAGTTTAATTGAATTCTAAATAAGATATTTAAGTCTATAGAAAAGCTTGTTTCAATTGAGTATTGAAGTTCATATGAATTTATATATTATAGAATGTATGCAGAATAGGTTTTAGTTTTCTTAAGTATAATTTAGTGATAATCTTCACTATGTATTTTTTTAACATTATTCTTTTCTTTGTTTTTATTCTATTTCTCTTTAAAAAATATATGAATTATATGCATATCAATTTACAAACATTTAGAAGTATATCTAAGATTCATGTTGCAAAAACTCTTACTATATTCTTAGATTTTAATTATTTCGATTATGTTGCATAAACTCATTATGAAATGTATCAGATAGTATAAACTTTTACTATATGCTTATATTTTAACTATTTCGATCATGTTGCACAAATTAATGCTTCCATAACTCTTCCCCTAATTTATGTATTTTAAATGAATTACATTTAGTGAAATAATCTAATTATACCTTTTAATAGATTTGTTTTTTTTTGAAAAACTATAAATTTTTTTTATGATAATAATTGCAAGGGAGGTAGATAACTTAACTAATCTGCCATTATTATTTATTCTTATCGACAGCCATCTACTTATTACCTTTTTTTATTTTGATTTTTTAATTTCATTGTTGAACCAGAGAATGGATCATCACAAAAACCCGTGGAATCAAGAATCGCATTACACTTTTGACATAAATAAAAATTTTCATGAATTTGAAGCGGATGATGAATTACATTCAGATTATTTGGATATTATGAGGCCGTTGTCACCCGAAACTCATGTTCCAGATCCATTATTTGCCAGTGGTAAATTTGTTCCTGTGGTGCTCCAATCAGATAATCCATTAACACAGATGAAAATTGAACATACAAATTCTCTTGATAAAGAAAAATACAAAGGTATTTTAAATCCAAAAGGTAATGGAATCGGCTTAGATCCCTTTTTACCTAAAAAATTTCCAGCACCAGCCATCAGTATAACTGTTCCTTCTCATGTAGTAAAACAAAAATCTACAAAAATTCCACATCTCAAACAATATTCAAGTGTCTCCCGACCAGGTATGTGTTCATAAAAACTTGATCAAACTACTCAAATTAAAATGTATGAATATTATACAACAGCTAACTACTTAATATTTGTAGGTTTATCATCACTTAATCAAAACACAAGCAAACATGTGTTGTCCAATAACAATAAAAATTCAACATCGCGTCCTCATAAAGTTGCTAGACACACAAAGGTAAAATGGTTTAGAAATTAATTAGTTTTATCTAATTTGTTTTAATCAAAGATAAAACGAGAATCATAAGTTAATAAATTGAGTTAAATATATATATTTTAAAGATATTTTATGTATGAATTAATATATAAATTCTTTTGCAGGATGATATTTGATTTGGTGATAAATCGGTCATTCATAATACAAATGCTTTGAGAATTGATATGGCAAATACAATGTACAATTGAAAAACTTGGGGAAGTGAGAGGATATTTGCATTTTAGAAAGATTTTTAAGCTATGGCTAATTGTTAGTTTGACAAGTTTTAAAATTTGTTTCTCATTAAACAAACTTGATTATTTTTCTTTTTTTTTTATTTTAATTGATGGATTGAATATATTTTAAATATAAATAATGTTGGAATCTAAATAATTTGTTATGTTTGAGAAACTTATATTGCAGATAGTTACATTTTCTAATATGATTCATCATAGAATGATGAATATTATCAATAAGTGTTATGACGTAAACAGATATTTATACACCTTAAACACTAATCATCATTTTAAAATGCATCTTAGATTTAAAATGGAAGATAATTTACTTTTAAAATTTTGATATTGAAATATAATCTTCAACTAAATTTTAGGTGTCTAGTCACTAATAATATTCGATTGATCAACTGATCAAATAAAATTTCATAATAAGGAAAAATCTTTAACAAAACATTATTATACGACAAAACTTAAGCTTGTTTGGTGTGAAGGATAAGAGACGTAGTATAATAATCATATTATATTATGTCTTAATAAAGTGTTTAAAACAAAAACGATATGATCAGTGGATTCTCACAATTTTTTCTATCTTGTCTCTATAGTATTATTTTTTATCTTAAATTTGAGCTCGGGTAAAAATAAGTAGGATATGATTAGAAATTAAACTACTTTTGTATGTTTATAAAATATAACGTAAAATATTACAAAATAAAATCAATTATATAAGATAAATATATGAAATTTATGAGTGATAACTAGTTTATAAAAATGATTAAAATATTTAAAAATGTGAAAAATATATATAATTTATTTTTTAATTTTTTAACGTTTAATATAATATTCTTTAATATATATATATATATATATATATATATATATATATATCTATATATATATATATATATTCTGGATGTGTCAAGTGTGAAAGCTTTATCATATGTGAGAGCATACGTGATTTTAAGGCTTGGTTAGGATGGGAACATGGCCCGGCACTAGCCCAAATTTTTTGAGTTATTTCTTTTACGGTAAGCTACTTTTTACAGTTCCATTTTCATAATTTCGATTTAATTTTTCGACACATTTTCAAGTTAGTTCTGGTCTTGCGGTATCAGTATTTATTATAAATACTAACATATAAAAGTATTGTTGTTTCCACCGTCTTGCAACTTGCGCACTAAGTGTTTAGTAAATTGTCTCAACTATGTTTTTTTTTCCTATTTTGTTTTCGTTTCTTACGAATAATGGTGTTGAATTGTTGTTATTGATTGTAATCATGAAGTGGTTATAATGAAAATCTCTTGTGGGCAAGGGGACTGGAGTACACTCAGTTAGGGAAGGAACCAGGATAAATGTCTGCTATTATTTAATTACTATTTCTATTTCTGCAACAAATGAATTAAAACAAAATCTAACCACAAATTATGATTCTGAAACTCTGATCAGAAGTTAAATTAAAGAATACCAGAAACACAATTCAACCCCTCTTCTTGTGTACTTTTCACATCTTCACTTTGTTTTATCCATAGAAAACTACTTGAATTGGAATTGAGGCAATTACCTTCTCACTTGAAATATGCTTACCTAGAAGCAGAACATAAGTTGTCTTTTATCCTTGCAACTAAATTGCCTAAAGAGCTGTGGTGTCAACTTTTGGTACTTCTTAGAAAAAACAAGAAAGATATATCTTGGAAAATAATTGGCATCAAAGGAATTAACTCTACTGTTTGTATGTATAGGATATTTGTTGGAAGAGACTGCCAAAAATAATATACAGAGCCAAAGAAGAGTGAATCATATCGTGAAGGATGTGATGGAGACGGAAATCATCAAATGGTTAGATGAGTGAATCATTTACCCTATATCTGATAGTGTATGGGGGAGGGTCATTCAACGTGTCTTTAAGATAGGTGGCCTAACAGTGATTGAAATGGGAAGGATATGCGTGGGTTATAGGAAGCTAAACAAATCCACAATGAAGGATGACTTCTCTCTTTCATTCATTGATCAAATGCTTGAGAGATTGGTTGGAAAAGAATTTTAACTGTTTTTTATAAGGGTATTCAGACTATAATCAGATTGCATTAGCTCCCAAAAACCAAGAGAAAATAACCTTTACATGGCTCTATGAAACCTTTGTCTTTAGAACGATTCCATCCAGACTGTGAAATGATCCATCAACTTTTCAAATATGTTGATGATATCTTCTCTAATCTTATTGAATGTTCCATGGAACTATTTATGGATGATTTCTCTGTGTGCAGATTCATTTCATAAATGCTTGGATAACTTCGAGCTGGTACTCACAAGATGTGAGAAACGCAACTCAGTTCTAAAAGGGGAGAAATTTCATGATAAAAGAAGGAATTGTGTTAGGACGGAGAATTTCAAACTAAAGATTGAAATAGATTAAAAAAATTATTGTTAAGTATTTGAAAAATTTCCACTACCATCCAACATCAAAGGAATAAGAAGTTTTTATGGTCTTGTTGGCTTGTATAGAAAGTTCATCAATGAATTTTCAAAACTTTCAAAAGCTTTGTGCCAACTACTACAACATGAGATATCATATCTCTTCAGTAAAGAATGTTTAGCATGCTTTCAAAACCTTGAAGAATGTGTTGAATTTTGTACCAATTATGAAGGCAACAGACTAAAAATAAAAACTTTGCGCTAATGTATAATGCAAGTCACTTTGCTAACGGAGTTGTTCTAGGCCAAATGTATGATAAAGTGTTTCATACAATTTATTATGCTAATAAGATTACAAGACTTTAATAGAGAATCATATCAACTAAACCAACTCAAGCAGTTAATGACGTGCCAATTTTTTTATTTACGTATAACTTATATTTTTTCAAACGTTCACAAATATTCATATACGATAATTTTTAAAGGATAAGAATATGACTTTGAAACGAAAATGTAGACAAAATTAAAGTTTTTTTAAAACAACTACTCCTTTTACATGAATATATTCTAATAAGTAATAATTTAATAGGAATATATTTTATAAGAAAAAATTAAAACTTTGAAAGATTATTACAACTTTGACTTTGAATTCAAAGTCAAAGCTCAAATAAATAAAGTCTAATAAATAATAATTTATTATTGTACCAGAGTATTTTATTAAAAATTATTTATTATTTATATTTTTCCTTCAAATATAATAATGATTGAAACTGCGTATGAAATTTAATTTTCAAGAAAAAAAGTCAAATAAAAATTTATTATTCTTTCCTATTTATTTGTAGGAAAGAGTAATTAATTTGTTCTTATCCATTTTTTTCAATTGTCTTTTTCCCCTTTATTTAGCTATATATATATATTTGTTATCAATTTTTCAAATCACACAAAACTTTTTTTTCTTTTCATCTTCTAGTTTTGTTAGTGTTTTTTTCTTCCTCATCCACCCTTAAGTAGGTAGGTAATCGGTCTTATACTTTCCTTTATTTATTTATTCTGTAAAGTTTTAATATTTATGTGTTTCAATGGTGGTACAGTTTATTTTTGTGACGTAACTATCTTTTTTGTGAGTATTTTTATGAGTTTTTCGAATACTTTTTTACTTCTAATATTTTTTTTGTTCCTTGTGAACTCTTGATTTTAATATATCATATTTTAGCTCATTTAAAAAATTATTTTATTGATAGACATAAACATCAATGATTTGAGTGATTTTTTGAAATTTAAGATTTTTTTCTTGGTTATTCTGATGAAATTTAATTTTCTTATATATTTTTTCTAATGTGTTCTAGAGATACTTACTGCTAAAGTGTTGATATGAATCATATATTCTTTATTATTGTTTATTTTATCAAATATACATGTGATCAACGATATATTTGTATTTTTGTTACATAATATTTACATATAATCTATTGCTTAGGTAGAATTTTTATAGTTTAGCGCTAGATCTAATTTATTAGATTTTAATTGAATTCTAAATAAGATATTTAAGTCTATAGAAAAACTTGTTTCAATTGAGTATTGAAGTTCATATGAATTTATATATTATAGAATGTATGCAGAATAGGTTTTAGTTTTCTTAAGTATAATTTAGTGATAATCTTCACTATGTTTTTTTTATCATTATTCTTTTCTTTGTTTTTATTCTATTTCTCTTTAAAAAATATATGAATTATATGCATATCAATTTACAAACATTTAGAAGTATATCTAAGATTCATGTTGCAAAAACTCTTACTATATTCTTAGATTTTAATTATTTCGATTATGTTGCATAAACTCATTATGAAATGTATCAGATAGTATAAACTTTTACTATATGCTTATATTTTAACTATTTCAATCATGTTGCACAAATTAATGCTTCCATAACTCTTCCCCTAATTTATGTATTTTAAATCAATTACATTTAGTGAAATAATCTAATTATACCTTTTAATAGATATGTTTTTTTTTTAAAAACTATAAATTTTTTTTATGATAATAATTGCAAGGGAGGTAGATAACTTAACTAATCTGCCATTATTATTTATTCTTATCGACAGCCATCTACTTATTACCTTTTTTTATTTTGATTTTTTAATTTCATTGTTGAACCAGAGAATGGATCATCACAAAAACCCGTGGAATCAAGAATCACATTACACTTTTGACATAAATAAAAATTTTCATGAATTTGAAGCGGATGGTGAATTACATTCAGCTTATTTGGATATTATGAGGCCGTTGTCACCCGAAACTCATGTTCCGGATCCATTATTTGCCATTGTTAAATTTGTTCCTGTGGTGCTCCAATCAGATAATCCATTAACACAGATGAAAATTGAACATACAAATTCTCTTGATAAAGAAAAATACAAAGGTATTTTAAATCCAAAAGGTAATGGAATCGGCTTAGATCCCTTTTTAACTAAAAAATTTCCAGCACGAGCCATCAGTATAACTGTTCCTTCTCATGTAGTAAAACAAAAATCTACAAAAATTCCACATCTCAAACAATATTCAAGTGTCTCCCAACCAGGTATGCATTCATAAAAACTTGATCAAACTACTCAAATTAAAATGTATGAATATTATACAACAGCTAACTACTTAATATTTGTAGGTTTATCATCACTTAATCAAAACACAAGCAAACATGTGTTGTCCAATAACAATAAAAATTCAACATCGCGTCCTCATAAAGTTGCTAGACACACAAAGGTAAAATGGTTTAGAAATTAATTAGTTTTATCTAATTTGTTTTAATCAAAGATAAAACGAGAATCATAAGTTAATAAATTGAGTTAAATATATATATTTTAAAGATATTTTATGTATGAATTAATATATAAATTCTTTTGCAGGATGATATTTGATTTGGTGATAAATCGGTCATTCATAATATAAATGCTTTGAGAATTGATATGGCAAATACAATGTACAATTGAAAAACTTGGGGAAGTGAGAGGATATTTGCATTTTAGAAAGATTTTTAAGCTATGGCTAATTGTTAGTTTGACAAGTTTTAAAATTTGTTTCTCATTAAACAAACTTGATTATTTTTCTTTTTTTTTTATTTTAATTGATGGATTGAATATATTTTAAATATAAATAATGTTGGAATCTAAATAATTTTTTATGTTTGAGAAACTTATATTGCAGATAGTTACATTTTCTAATATGATTCATCATAGAATGATGAATATTATCAATAAGTGTTATGACGTAAACAGATATTTATACACCTTAAACACTAATCATCATTTTAAAATGCATCTTAGATTTAAAATGGAAGATAATTTACTTTTAAAATTTTGATATTGAAATATAATCTTCAACTAAATTTTAGGTGTCTAGTCACTAATAATATTCGATTGATCAACTGATCAAATAAAATTTCATAATAAGGAAAAATCTTTAACAAAACATTATTATACGACAAAACTTAAGCTTGTTTGGTGTGAAGGATAAGAGACGTAGTATAATAATCATATTATATTATGTCTTAATAAAGTGTTTAAAACAAAAACGATATGATCAGTGGATTCTCACAATTTTTTCTATCTTGTCTCTATAGTATTATTTTTTATCTTAAATTTGAGCTCGGGTAAAAATAAGTAGGATATGATTAGAAATTAAACTACTTTTGTATGTTTATAAAATATAACGTAAAATATTACAAAATAAAATCAATTATATAAGATAAATATATGAAATTTATGAGTGATAACTAGTTTATAAAAATGATTAAAATATTTAAAAATGTGAAAAATATATATAATTTATTTTTTAATTTTTTAACGTTTAATATAATATTCTTTAATATATATATATATATATATATATATATATATATATATATATATATATATCTATATATATATATATATATTCTGGATGTGTCAAGTGTGAAAGCTTTATCATATGTGAGAGCATACGTGATTTTAAGGCTTGGTTAGGATGGGAACATGGCCCGGCACTAGCCCAAATTTTTTGAGTTATTTCTTTTACGGTAAGCTACTTTTTACAGTTCCATTTTCATAATTTCGATTTAATTTTTCGACACATTTTCAAGTTAGTTCTGGTCTTGCGGTATCAGTATTTATTATAAATACTAACATATAAAAGTATTGTTGTTTCCACCGTCTTGCAACTTGCGCACTAAGTGTTTAGTAAATTGTCTCAACTATGTTTTTTTTTCCTATTTTGTTTTCGTTTCTTACGAATAATGGTGTTGAATTGTTGTTATTGATTGTAATCATGAAGTGGTTATAATGAAAATCTCTTGTGGGCAAGGGGACTGGAGTACACTCAGTTAGGGAAGGAACCAGGATAAATGTCTGCTATTATTTAATTACTATTTCTATTTCTGCAACAAATGAATTAAAACAAAATCTAACCACAAATTATGATTCTGAAACTCTGATCAGAAGTTAAATTAAAGAATACCAGAAACACAATTCAACCCCTCTTCTTGTGTACTTTTCACATCTTCACTTTGTTTTATCCATAGAAAACTACTTGAATTGGAATTGAGGCAATTACCTTCTCACTTGAAATATGCTTACCTAGAAGCAGAACATAAGTTGTCTTTTATCCTTGCAACTAAATTGCCTAAAGAGCTGTGGTGTCAACTTTTGGTACTTCTTAGAAAAAACAAGAAAGATATATCTTGGAAAATAATTGGCATCAAAGGAATTAACTCTACTGTTTGTATGTATAGGATATTTGTTGGAAGAGACTGCCAAAAATAATATACAGAGCCAAAGAAGAGTGAATCATATCGTGAAGGATGTGATGGAGACGGAAATCATCAAATGGTTAGATGAGTGAATCATTTACCCTATATCTGATAGTGTATGGGGGAGGGTCATTCAACGTGTCTTTAAGATAGGTGGCCTAACAGTGATTGAAATGGGAAGGATATGCGTGGGTTATAGGAAGCTAAACAAATCCACAATGAAGGATGACTTCTCTCTTTCATTCATTGATCAAATGCTTGAGAGATTGGTTGGAAAAGAATTTTAACTGTTTTTTATAAGGGTATTCAGACTATAATCAGATTGCATTAGCTCCCAAAAACCAAGAGAAAATAACCTTTACATGGCTCTATGAAACCTTTGTCTTTAGAACGATTCCATCCAGACTGTGAAATGATCCATCAACTTTTCAAATATGTTGATGATATCTTCTCTAATCTTATTGAATGTTCCATGGAACTATTTATGGATGATTTCTCTGTGTGCAGATTCATTTCATAAATGCTTGGATAACTTCGAGCTGGTACTCACAAGATGTGAGAAACGCAACTCAGTTCTAAAAGGGGAGAAATTTCATGATAAAAGAAGGAATTGTGTTAGGACGGAGAATTTCAAACTAAAGATTGAAATAGATTAAAAAAATTATTGTTAAGTATTTGAAAAATTTCCACTACCATCCAACATCAAAGGAATAAGAAGTTTTTATGGTCTTGTTGGCTTGTATAGAAAGTTCATCAATGAATTTTCAAAACTTTCAAAAGCTTTGTGCCAACTACTACAACATGAGATATCATATCTCTTCAGTAAAGAATGTTTAGCATGCTTTCAAAACCTTGAAGAATGTGTTGAATTTTGTACCAATTATGAAGGCAACAGACTAAAAATAAAAACTTTGCGCTAATGTATAATGCAAGTCACTTTGCTAACGGAGTTGTTCTAGGCCAAATGTATGATAAAGTGTTTCATACAATTTATTATGCTAATAAGATTACAAGACTTTAATAGAGAATCATATCAACTAAACCAACTCAAGCAGTTAATGACGTGCCAATTTTTTTATTTACGTATAACTTATATTTTTTCAAACGTTCACAAATATTCATATACGATAATTTTTAAAGGATAAGAATATGACTTTGAAACGAAAATGTAGACAAAATTAAAGTTTTTTTAAAACAACTACTCCTTTTACATGAATATATTCTAATAAGTAATAATTTAATAGGAATATATTTTATAAGAAAAAATTAAAACTTTGAAAGATTATTACAACTTTGACTTTGAATTCAAAGTCAAAGCTCAAATAAATAAAGTCTAATAAATAATAATTTAATATTGTACCAGAGTATTTTATTAAAAATTATTTATTATTTATATTTTTCCTTCAAATATAATAATGATTGAAACTGCGTATGAAATTTAATTTTCAAGAAAAAAAGTCAAATAAAAATTTATTATTCTTTCCTATTTATTTGTAGGAAAGAGTAATTAATTTGTTCTTATCCATTTTTTTCAATTGTCTTTTTCCCCTTTATTTAGCTATATATATATATTTGTTATCAATTTTTCAAATCACACAAAACTTTTTTTTCTTTTCATCTTCTAGTTTTGTTAGTGTTTTTTTCTTCCTCATCCACCCTTAAGTAGGTAGGTAATCGGTCTTATACTTTCCTTTATTTATTTATTCTGTAAAGTTTTAATATTTATGTGTTTCAATGGTGGTACAGTTTATTTTTGTGACGTAACTATCTTTTTTGTGAGTATTTTTATGAGTTTTTCGAATACTTTTTTACTTCTAATATTTTTTTTGTTCCTTGTGAACTCTTGATTTTAATATATCATATTTTAGCTCATTTAAAAAATTATTTTATTGATAGACATAAACATCAATGATTTGAGTGATTTTTTGAAATTTAAGATTTTTTTCTTGGTTATTCTGATGAAATTTAATTTTCTTATATATTTTTTCTAATGTGTTCTAGAGATACTTACTGCTAAAGTGTTGATATGAATCATATATTCTTTATTATTGTTTATTTTATCAAATATACATGTGATCAACGATATATTTGTATTTTTGTTACATAATATTTACATATAATCTATTGCTTAGGTAGAATTTTTATAGTTTAGCGCTAGATCTAATTTATTAGATTTTAATTGAATTCTAAATAAGATATTTAAGTCTATAGAAAAACTTGTTTCAATTGAGTATTGAAGTTCATATGAATTTATATATTATAGAATGTATGCAGAATAGGTTTTAGTTTTCTTAAGTATAATTTAGTGATAATCTTCACTATGTTTTTTTTATCATTATTCTTTTCTTTGTTTTTATTCTATTTCTCTTTAAAAAATATATGAATTATATGCATATCAATTTACAAACATTTAGAAGTATATCTAAGATTCATGTTGCAAAAACTCTTACTATATTCTTAGATTTTAATTATTTCGATTATGTTGCATAAACTCATTATGAAATGTATCAGATAGTATAAACTTTTACTATATGCTTATATTTTAACTATTTCAATCATGTTGCACAAATTAATGCTTCCATAACTCTTCCCCTAATTTATGTATTTTAAATCAATTACATTTAGTGAAATAATCTAATTATACCTTTTAATAGATATGTTTTTTTTTTTAAAACTATAAATTTTTTTTATGATAATAATTGCAAGGGAGGTAGATAACTTAACTAATCTGCCATTATTATTTATTCTTATCGACAGCCATCTACTTATTACCTTTTTTTATTTTGATTTTTTAATTTCATTGTTGAACCAGAGAATGGATCATCACAAAAACCCGTGGAATCAAGAATCACATTACACTTTTGACATAAATAAAAATTTTCATGAATTTGAAGCGGATGGTGAATTACATTCAGCTTATTTGGATATTATGAGGCCGTTGTCACCCGAAACTCATGTTCCGGATCCATTATTTGCCATTGGTAAATTTGTTCCTGTGGTGCTCCAATCAGATAATCCATTAACACAGATGAAAATTGAACATACAAATTCTCTTGATAAAGAAAAATACAAAGGTATTTTAAATCCAAAAGGTAATGGAATCGGCTTAGATCCCTTTTTAACTAAAAAATTTCCAGCACGAGCCATCAATATAACTGTTCCTTCTCATGTAGTAAAACAAAAATCTACAAAAATTCCACATCTCAAACAATATTCAAGTGTCTCCCAACCAGGTATGCATTCATAAAAACTTGATCAAACTACTCAAATTAAAATGTATGAATATTATACAACAGCTAACTACTTAATATTTGTAGGTTTATCATCACTTAATCAAAACACAAGCAAACATGTGTTGTCCAATAACAATAAAAATTCTACATCGCGTCCTCATAAAGTTGCTAGACACATACAGGTAAAATGGTTTAGAAATTAATTAGTTTTATCTAATTTGTTTTAATCAAAGATAAAACGAGAATCATAAGTTAATAAATTGAGTTAAATATATATATTTTAAAGATATTTTATGTATGAATTAATATATAAATTCTTTTGCAGGGTGATATTTGATTTGGTGATAAATCGGTCATTCATAATACAAATGCTTTGAGAATTGATATGGCAAATACAATGTACAATTGAAAAACTTGGGGAAGTGAGAGGATATTTGCATTTTAGAAAGATTTTTAAGCTATGGCTAATTGTTAGTTTGACAAGTTTAAAAATTTGTTTCTCATTAAACAAACTTGATTATTTTTCTTTTTGTTTTATTTAAATTGATGGATTGAATATATTTTAAATATAAATAATGTTGGAATCTAAATAATTTTTTATGTTTGAGAAACTTATATTGCAGATAGTTACATTTTCTAATATGATTCATCATAGAATGATGAATATTATCAATAAGTGTTATGCCGTAAACTGATATTTATACAACCTAAACACTAATCATCATTTTAAAATGAATCATAGATTTAAAATGGAAGATAATTTACTTTTAAAATTTTGATATTGAAATATAATCTTCAACTAAATTTTAGGTGTCTAGTCACTAATAATATTCGATTGATCAACTGATCAAATAAAATTTCATAATAAGGAAAAATCTTTAACAAAACATTATTATACGACAAAACTTAAGCTTGTTTGGTGTGAAGGATAAGAGACGTAGTATAATAATCATATTATATTATGTCTTAATAAAGTGTTTAAAACAAAAACGATATGATCAGTGGATTCTCACAATTTTTTCTATCTTGTCTCTATAGTATTATTTTTTATCTTAAATTTGAGCTCGGGTAAAAATTAGTAGGATATGATTAGAAATTAAACTACTTTTGTATGTTTATAAAATATAACGTAAAATATTACAAAATAAAATCAATTATATAAGATAAATATATGAAATTTATGAGTGATAACTAGTTTATAAAAATGATTAAAATATTTAAAAATGTGAAAAATATATATAATTTATTTTTTAATTTTTTTACGTTTAATATAATATTCTTTAATATATATATATATATATATATATATATATATATATATATATATATATATATATTCTGGATGTGTCAAGTGTGAAAGCTTTATCATATGTGAGAGCATAGGAGATTTTAAGGCTTGGTTAGGATGGGAACATGGCCCGGCACTAGCCCAAATTTTTTGAGTTATTTTTTTTACAGTAAGCTACTTTTTACAGTTCCATTTTCATAATTTCGATTTAATTTTTCGACACATTTTCAAGTTAGTTCTGGTCTTGCGGTATCGGTATTTATTATAAATACTAACATATAAAATTATTGTTGTTTCCACCGTCTTGCAACTTGCGCACTAAGTGTTTAGTAAATTGTCTCAACTATGTTTTTTTTTCCTATTTTGTTTTCGTTTCTTACGAATAATGGTGTTGAATTGTTGTTATTGATTGTAATCATGAAGTGGTTATAATGAAAATCTCTTGTGGGCAAGGGGACTGGAGTACACTCAGTTAGGGAAGGAACCAGGATAAATGTCTGCTATTATTTAATTACTATTTCTATTTCTGCAACAAATGAATTAAAACAAAATCTAACCACAAATTATGATTCTGAAACTCTGATCAGAAGTTAAATTAAAGAATACCAGAAACACAATTCAACCCCTCTTCTTGTGTACTTTTCACATCTTCACTTTGTTTTATCCATAGAAAACTACTTGAATTGGAATTGAGGCAATTACCTTCTCACTTGAAATATGCTTACCTAGAAGCAGAACATAAGTTGTCTTTTATCCTTGCAACTAAATTGCCTAAAGAGCTGTGGTGTCAACTTTTGGTACTTCTTAGAAAAAACAAGAAAGATATATCTTGGAAAATAATTGGCATCAAAGGAATTAACTCTACTGTTTGTATGTATAGGATATTTGTTGGAAGAGACTGCCAAAAATAATATACAGAGCCAAAGAAGAGTGAATCATATCGTGAAGGATGTGATGGAGACGGAAATCATCAAATGGTTAGATGAGTGAATCATTTACCCTATATCTGATAGTGTATGGGGGAGGGTCATTCAACGCGTCTTTAAGATAGGTGGCCTAACAGTGATTGAAATGGGAAGGATATGCGTGGGTTATAGGAAGCTAAACAAATCCACAATGAAGGATGACTTCTCTCTTTCATTCATTGATCAAATGCTTGAGAGATTGGTTGGAAAAGAATTTTAACTGTTTTTTATAAGGGTATTCAGACTATAATCAGATTGCATTAGCTCCCAAAAACCAAGAGAAAATAACCTTTACATGGCTCTATGAAACCTTTGTCTTTAGAACGATTCCATCCAGACTGTGAAATGATCCATCAACTTTTCAAATATGTTGATGATATCTTCTCTAATCTTATTTAATGTTCCATGGAACTATTTATGGATGATTTCTCTGTGTGCAGATTCATTTTATAAATGCTTGGATAACTTCGAGCTGGTACTCACAAGATGTGAGAAACGCAACTCAGTTCTAAAAGGGGAGAAATTTCATGATAAAAGAAGGAATTGTGTTAGGACGGAGAATTTCAAACTAAAGATTGAAATAGATTAAAAAAATTATTGTTAAGTATTTGAAAAATTTCCACTACCATCCAACATCAAAGGAATAAGAAGTTTTTATGGTCTTGTTGGCTTGTATAGAAAGTTCATCAATGAATTTTCAAAACTTTCAAAAGCTTTGTGCCAACTACTACAACATGAGATATCATATCTCTTCAGTAAAGAATGTTTAGCATGCTTTCAAAACCTTGAAGAATGTGTTGAATTTTGTACCAATTATGAAGGCAACAGACTAAAAATAAAAACTTTGCGCTAATGTATAATGCAAGTCACTTTGCTAATGGAGTTGTTCTAGGCCAAATGTATGATAAAGTGTTTCATACAATTTATTATGCTAATAAGATTACAAGACTTTAATAGAGAATCATATCAACTAAACCAACTCAAGCAGTTAATGACGTGCCAATTTTTTTATTTACGTATAACTTATATTTTTTCAAACGTTCACAAATATTCATATACGATAATTTTTAAAGGATAAGAATATGACTTTGAAACGAAAATGTAGACAAAATTAAAGTTTTTTTAAAACAACTACTCCTTTTACATGAATATACTCTAATAAGTAATAATTTAATAGGAATATATTTTATAAGAAAAAATTAAAACTTTGAAAGATTATTACAACTTTGACTTTGAATTCAAAGTCAAAGCTCAAATAAATAAAGTCTAATAAATAATAATTTAATATTGTACCAGAGTATTTTATTAAAAATTATTTATTATTTATATTTTTCCTTCAAATATAATAATGATTGAAACTGCGTATGAAATTTAATTTTCAAGAAAAAAAGTCAAATAAAAATTTATTATTCTTTCCTATTTATTTGTAGGAAAGAGTAATTAATTTGTTCTTATCCATTTTTTTCAATTGTCTTTTTCCCCTTTATTTAGCTATATATATATATTTGTTATCAATTTTTGAAATCACACAAAACTTTTTTTTCTTTTCATCTTCTAGTTTTGTTAGTGTTTTTTTCTTCCTCATCCACCCTTAAGTAGGTAGGTAATCGGTCTTATACTTTCCTTTATTTATTTATTCTGTAAAGTTTTAATATTTATGTGTTTCAATGGTGGTACAGTTTATTTTTGTGACGTAACTATCTTTTTTGTGAGTATTTTTATGAGTTTTTCGAATACTTTTTTACTTCTAATATTTTTTTTGTTCTTTGTGAACTCTTGATTTTAATATATCATATTTTAGCTCATTTAAAAAATTATTTTATTGATAGACATAAACATCAATGATTTGAGTGATTTTTTGAAATTTAAGATTTTTTTCTTGGTTATTCTGATGAAATTTAATTTTCTTATATATTTTTTCTAATGTGTTCTAGAGATACTTACTGCTAAAGTGTTGATATGAATCATATATTCTTTATTATTGTTTATTTTATCAAATATACATGTGATCAACGATATATTTGTATTTTTGTTACATAATATTTACATATAATCTATTGCTTAGGTAGAATTTTTATAGTTTAGCGCTAGATCTAATTTATTAGATTTTAATTGAATTCTAAATAAGATATTTAAGTCTATAGAAAAACTTGTTTCAATTGAGTATTGAAGTTCATATGAATTTATATATTATAGAATGTATGCAGAATAGGTTTTAGTTTTCTTAAGTATAATTTAGTGATAATCTTCACTATGTTTTTTTTATCATTATTCTTTTCTTTGTTTTTATTCTATTTCTCTTTAAAAAATATATGAATTATATGCATATCAATTTACAAACATTTAGAAGTATATCTAAGATTCATGTTGCAAAAACTCTTACTATATTCTTAGATTTTAATTATTTCGATTATGTTGCATAAACTCATTATGAAATGTATCAGATAGTATAAACTTTTACTATATGCTTATATTTTAACTATTTCAATCATGTTGCACAAATTAATGCTTCCATAACTCTTCCCCTAATTTATGTATTTTAAATCAATTACATTTAGTGAAATAATCTAATTATACCTTTTAATAGATATGTTTTTTTTTTTAAAACTATAAATTTTTTTTATGATAATAATTGCAAGGGAGGTAGATAACTTAACTAATCTGCCATTATTATTTATTCTTATCGACAGCCTTCTACTTATTACCTTTTTTTATTTTCATTTTTTAATTTCATTGTTGAACCAGAGAATGGATCATCACAAAAACCCGTGGAATCAAGAATCACATTACACTTTTGACATAAATAAAAATTTTCATGAATTTGAAGCGGATGGTGAATTACATTCAGCTTATTTGGATATTATGAGGCCGTTGTCACCCGAAACTCATGTTCCGGATCCATTATTTGCCATTGGTAAATTTGTTCCTGTGGTGCTCCAATCAGATAATCCATTAACACAGATGAAAATTGAACATACTAATTCTCTTGATAAAGAAAAATACAAAGGTATTTTAAATCCAAAAGGTAATGGAATCGGCTTAGATCCCTTTTTACCTAAAAAATTTCCAGCACGAGCCATCAGTATAACTGTTCCTTCTCATGTAGTAAAACAAAAATCTACAAAAATTCCACATCTCAAACAATATTCAAGTGTCTCCCAACCAGGTATGCGTTCATAAAAACTTGATCAAACTACTCAAATTAAAATGTATGAATATTATACAACAGCTAACTACTTAATATTTGTAGGTTTATCATCACTTAATCAAAACACAAGCAAACATGTGTTGTCCAATAACAATAAAAATTCTACATCGCGTCCTCATAAAGTTGCTAGACACATACAGGTAAAATGGTTTAGAAATTAATTAGTTTTATCTAATTTGTTTTAATCAAAGATAAAACGAGAATCATAAGTTAATAAATTGAGTTAAATATATATATTTTAAAGATATTTTATGTATGAATTAATATATAAATTCTTTTGCAGGGTGATATTTGATTTGGTGATAAATCGGTCATTCATAATACAAATGCTTTGAGAATTGATATGGCAAATACAATGTACAATTGAAAAACTTGGGGAAGTGAGAGGATATTTGCATTTTAGAAAGATTTTTAAGCTATGGCTAATTGTTAGTTTGACAAGTTTTAAAATTTGTTTCTCATTAAACAAACTTGATTATTTTTCTTTTTGTTTTATTTAAATTGATGTATTGAATATATTTTAAATATAAATAATGTTGGAATCTAAATAATTTGTTATGTTTGAGAAACTTATATTGCAGATAGTTACATTTTCTAATATGATTCATCATAGAATGATGAATATTATCAATAAGTGTTATGCCGTAAAATGATATTTATACAACCTAAACACTAATCATCATTTTAAAATGAATCATAGATTTAAAATGGAAGATAATTTACTTTTAAAATTTTGATATTGAAATATAATCTTCAACTAAATTTTAGGTGTCTAGTCACTAATAATATTCGATTGATCAACTGATCAAATAAAATTTCATAATAAGGAAAAATCTTTAACAAAACATTATTATACGACAAAACTTAAGCTTGTTTGGTGTGAAGGATAAGAGACGTAGTATAATAATCATATTATATTATGTCTTAATAAAGTGTTTAAAACAAAAACGATATGATCAGTGGATTCTCACAATTTTTTCTATCTTGTCTCTATAGTATTATTTTTTATCTTAAATTTGAGCTCGGGTAAAAATTAGTAGGATATGATTAGAAATTAAACTACTTTTGTATGTTTATAAAATATAACGTAAAATATTACAAAATAAAATCAATTATATAAGATAAATATATGAAATTTATGAGTGATAACTAGTTTATAAAAATGATTAAAATATTTAAAAATGTGAAAAATATATATAATTTATTTTTTAATTTTTTTACGTTTAATATAATATTCTTTAATATATATATATATATATATATATATATATATATATATATATATATATATATATATATATATATATATTCTGGATGTGTCAAGTGTGAAAGCTTTATCATATGTGAGAGCATAGGAGATTTTAAGGCTTGGTTAGGATGGGAAGATGGCCCGGCACTAGCCCAAATTTTTTGAGTTATTTTTTTTACAGTAAGCTACTTTTTACAGTTCCATTTTCATAATTTCGATTTAATTTTTCGACACATTTTCAAGTTAGTTCTGGTCTTGCGGTATCGGTATTTATTATAAATACTAACATATAAAATTATTGTTGTTTCCACCGTCTTGCAACTTGCGCACTAAGTGTTTAGTAAATTGTCTCAACCAAGTTTTTTTTTCCTATTTTGTTTTCGTTTCTTACGAATAATGGTGTTGAATTGTTGTTATTGATTGTAATCATGAAGTGGTTATAATGAAAATCTCTTGTGGGCAAGGGGACTGTAGTACACTCAGTTAGGGAAGGAACCATGATAAATGTCTGCTATTATTTAATTACTATTTCTATTTCCGCAACAAATGAATTAAAACAAAATCTGACCACAAATTATGATTCTGAAACTCTGATCAGAAGTTAAATTAAAGAATACCCGAAACACAATTCAACCCCTCTTCTTGTGTACATAGAATGATGAATATTATCAATAAGTGTTATGACGTAAACATATATTTATACACCCTAAACACTAATCATCATTTTAAAATGCATCATAGATTTAAAATGGAAGATAATTTACTTTTAAAATTTTGATATTGAAATATAATCTTCAACTAAATTTTAGGTGTCTAGTCACTAATAATATTCGATTGATCAACTGATCAAATAAAATATCATAATAAGGAAAAATCTTTAACAAAACATTATTATACGACAAAACTTAAGCTTGTTTGGTGTGAAGGATAAGAGACGTAGTATAATAATCATGTTATATTATGTCTTAATAAAGTGTTTAAAACAAAAACGATATGATCAATGGATTCTCACAATTTTTTCTATCTTTTCTCTATAATATTATTTTTTATCTTAAATTTGAGCTCGGGTAAAAATTAGTAGGATATGATTAGAAATTAAACTACTTTTGTATGTTTACAAAATATAACATAAAATATTACAAAATAAAATCAATTATATAAGATAAATATATGAAATTTATGAGTGATAACTAGTTTATAAAAATGATTAAAATATTTAAAAATGTGAAAAATATATATAATTTATTTTTTAATTTTTTAAAGTTTAATATAATATTTTTTAATATATATATATATATATATATATATATATATATATATATTCTGGATGTGTCAAGTGTGAAAGCTTTATCATATGTGAGAGCATAGGTGATTTTAAGGCTCGGTTAGGATGGGAACATGGCCCGACACTAGCCCAAATTTTTTGAGTTATTTTTTTACGGTAAGCTACTTTTTACAGTTCCATTTTCATAATTTCGATTTAATTTTACGACACATTTTCTAGTTAGTTCTGGTCTTGCGGTATCGGTATTTATTATAAATACTAACATATAAAATTATTGTTGTTTCCACCGTCTTGCAACTTGCGCACTAAGTGTTTAGTAAATTGTCTCAACCAAATTTTTTTCCTATTTTGTTTTTGTTTCTTACGAATAATGGTGTTGAATTGTTGTTATGGATTGTAATCATGAAGTGGTTATAATGAAAATCTCTTGTGGGCAAGGGGACTGGAGTACACTCAGTTAGGGAAGGAACCTGGATAAATATTTTATGTCTTCTGCTATTATTTAATTACTATTTCTATTTCCGCAGCAAATGAATTAAAACAAAATCTGACCACAAATTATGATTCTGAAACTCTGATCAGAAGTTAAATTAAAGAATACCCGAAACACAATTCAACCCCTCTTCTTGTGTACTTTTCACATCTTCACTTTGTTTTATCCATAGAAAACTACTTGAATTGGAATTAAGGCAATTACCTTCTCACTTGAAATATGCTTACCTAGAAGCAGAACATAAGTTGTCTTTTATTCTTGCAACTAAATTGCCTAAAGAGCTGTGGTGTCAACTTTTGGTACTTCTTAGAAAAAACAAGAAAGATATATCTTGGAAAATAATTGGCATCAAAGGAATTAACTCTACTGTTTGTATGTATAGGATATTTGTTGGAAGAGAATGCCAAAAATAATATACAGAGCCAAAGAAGAGTGAATCATATCGTCAAGGATGTGATGGAGACGGAAATCATCAAATGGTTAGATGAGGGAATCATTTACCCTATATCTGATAGTTTATGGGGGAGGGTCATTCAACGTGTCTTTAAGATAGGTGGCCTAACAGTGATTGAAATGGGAAGGATATGCGTGGGTTATAGGAAGCTAAACAAATCCACAATGAAGGATGACTTCTCTCTTTCATTCATTGATCAAATGCTTGAGAGATTGGTTGAAAAAGAATTTTAACTATTTTTTATAAGGGTGTTCAGACTATAATCAGATTGCATTAGCTCCCAAAAACCAAGAGAAAATAACCTTTACATGGCTCTATGAAACCTTTGTCTTTAGAACGATTCCATCCAGACTGTGAAATGATCCATCAACTTTTCAAATATGTTGATGATATCTTCTCTAATCTTATTGAATGTTCCATGGAACTATTTATGGATGATTTCTCTGTGTGCAGATTCATTTCATAAATGCTTGGATAACTTCGAGCTGGTACTCACAAGATGTGAGAAACGCAACTCAAGTCTAAAAGGGGAGAAATTTCATGATAAAAGAAGGAATTTTGTTAGGACATAGAATTTCAAAATAAAGATTGAAATAGATTAAAAAAAATTATTGTGAAGTATTTGAAAATTTTCCACTACCATCCAACATCAAAGGAATAAGAAGTTTTTATGGTCTTGTTGGCTTGTATAGAAAGTTCATCAATGAATTTTCAAAACTTTCAAAAGCTTTGTGCCAACTACTACAACATGAGATATCATATCTCTTCAGTAAAGAATGTTTAGCATGCTTTCAAAACCTTGAAGAATGTGTTGAATTTTGTACCAATTGTGAAGGCAACAGACTAAAAATAAAAACTTTGCGCTAATGTATAATGCAAGTCACTTTGCTAATGGAGTTGTTCTAGGCCAAATGTATGATAAAGTGTTTCATACAATTTATTATGCTAATAAGATTACAAGACTTTAATAGAGAATCATATCAACTAAACCAACTCAAGCAGTTAATGACGTGCCAATTTTTTTATTTACGTATAACTTATATTTTTTCAAACGTTCACAAATATTCATATACGATAAGTTTTAAAGGATAAGAATATGACTTTGAAACGAAATTGTAGACAAAATTAAAGTTTTTTTTAAAACAACTACTCCTTTTACATGAATATACTCTAATAAGTAATAATTTAATAGGAATATATTTTATAAGAAAAAATTAAAACTTTGAAAGATTATTACAACTTTGACTTTGAATTCAAAGTCAAAGTTCAAATAAATAAAGTCTAATAAATAATAATTTAATATAGTACCGGAGTATTTTATTAAAAATTATTTATTATTTATATTTTTCCATCAAATATAATAATGATTGAAATTGCGTATGAAATTTAATTTTCAAGAAAAAAAGTCAAATCAAAATTTATTATTCTTTCCTATTTATTTGTAGGAAAGAGTAATTAATTTGTTCTTATCCATTTTTTTCAATTGTCTTTTTCCCCTTTATTTAGCTATATATATCTATATTTGTTATCAATTTTTCAAATCACACAAAACTTTTTTTTCTTTTCATCTTCTAGTTTTGTTAGTGTTTTTTTCATCCTCATCCACCCTTAAGTAGGTAGGTAATGGGTCTTATAATTTCCTTTATTTATTTATTCTGTAAAGTTTTAATTTTTATGTGTTTCAATGGTGGTACAGTTTATTTTTGTGACGTAGCTATCCTTTTTGTGAGTATTTTTATGAGTTTTTCGAATACTTTTTTACTTCTAATATTTTTTTTGTTCTTTGTGAACTCTTGATTTTAATATATCATATTTTAGCTCATTTAAAAAATTATTTTATTGATAGACATAAACATCAATGATTTGAGTGATTTTTTGAAATTTAAGATTTTTTTCTTGGTTATTCTGATGAAATTTAATTTTCTTATATATTTTTTCTAATGTGTTCCAGAGATACTTACTGCTAAAGTGTTGATATGAATCATATATTCTTTATTATTGTTTATTTTATCAAATATACATGTGATCAACGATATATTTGTATTTTTCTTACATAATATTTACATATAATCTATTACTTAGGTAGAATTTTTATAGTTTAGCGCTAGATCTAATTTATTAGATTTTAATTGAATTCTAAATAAGATATTTAAGTCTATAGAAAAACTTGTTTCAATTGAGTATTGAAGTTCATATGAATTTATATATTATAGAATGTATGCAGAATAGGTTTTAGTTTTCTTAAGTATAATTTAGTGATAATCTTCACTATGTTTTTTTTATCATTATTCTTATCTTTGTTTTTATTCTATTTCTCTTTAAAAAATATATGAATTATATGCATATCAATTTACAAACATTTAGAAGTATATCTAAGATTCATGTTGCAAAAACTCTTACTATATTCTTAGATTTTAATTATTTCGATTATGTTGCATAAACTCATTATGAAATGTATCAGATAGTATAAACTTTTACTATATGCTTATATTTTAACTATTTCGATGATGTTGCACAAATTAATGCTTCCATAACTCTTCCCCTAATTTATGTATTTTAAATCAATTACATTTAGTGAAATAATCTAATTATACCTTTTAATAGATATGTTTTTTTTTTAAAAACTATAAATTTTTTTTATGATAATAATTGCAAGGGAGGTAGATAACTTAACTAATCTGCCATTATTATTTATTCTTATCGACAGCCATCTACTTATTACCTTTTTTTATTTTGATTTTTTAATTTCATTGTTGAACCAGAGAATGGATCATCACAAAAACCCGTGGAATCAAGAATCACATTACACTTTTGACATAAATAAAAATTTTCATGAATTTGAAGCGGATGGTGAATTACATTCAGCTTATTTGGATATTATGGGGTCGTTGTCACCCGAAACTCATGTTCCGGATCCATTATTTGCCATAGGTAAATTTTTTCCTGTGGTGCTCCAATCATATAATCCATTAACACAGATGAAAATTGAACATACAAATTCTCTTGATAAAGAAAAATACAAAGGTATTTTAAATCCAAAAGGTAATGGAATCGGCTTAGATCCCTTTTTACCTAAAAAATTTCCATCACCAGCCATCAGTATAACTGTTCCTTCTCATGTAGTAAAACAAAAATCTACAAAAATTCCACATCTCAAACAATATTCAAGTGTCTCCCAACCAGGTATGCGTTCATAAAAACTTGATCAAACTACTCAAATTAAAATGTATGAATATTATACAACAGCTAACTACTTAATATTTGTAGGTTTATCATCACTTAATCAAAACACAAGCAAACATGTGTTGTCCAATAACAATAAAAATTCTACATCGCGTCCTCATAAAGTTGCTAGACACATACAGGTAAAATGGTTTAGAAATTAATTAGTTTTATCTAATTTGTTTTAATCAAAGATAAAACGAGAATCATAAGTTAATAAATTGAGTTAAATATATATATTTTAAAGATATTTTATGTATGAATTAATATATAAATTCTTTTGTAGGATGATATTTGATTTGGTGATAAATCGGTCATTCATAATACAAATGCTTTGAGAATTGATATGGCAAATACAATGTACAATTGAAAAACTTGGGGAAGTGAGAGGATATTTGCATTTTCGAAAGATTTTTAAGCTATGGCTAATTGTTAGTTTGACAAGTTTTAAAATTTGTTTCTCATTAAACAAACTTGATTATTTTTCTTTTTGTTTTATTTAAATTGATGGATTGAATATATTTTAAATATAAATAATGTTGGAATCTAAATAATTTGTTATGTTTGAGAAACTTATATTGCAGATAGTTACATTTTCTAATATGATTCATCATAGAATGATGAATATTATCAATAAGTGTTATGACGTAAACAGATATTTATACAACCTAAACACTAATCATCATTTTAAAATGAATCATAGATTTAAAATAGAAGATAATTTACTTTTAAAATTTTGATATTGAAATATAATCTTCAACTAAATTTTAGGTGTCTAGTCACTAATAATATTCGATTGATCAACTGATCAAATAAAATTTCATAATAAGGAAAAATCTTTAACAAAACATTATTATATGACAAAACTTAAGCTTGTTTGGTGTGAAGGATAAGAGACGTAGTATAATAATCATATTATATTATGTCTTAATAAAGTGTTTAAACAAAAACGATATGATCAGTGGATTCTCACAATTTTTTCTTTCTTGTCTCTATAGTATTATTTTTTATCTTAAATTTGAGCTAGGGTAAAAATTAGTAGGATATGATTAGAAATTAAACTACTTTTGTATGTTTATAAAATATAACGTAAAATATTAAAAAATAAAATCAATTATATAAGATAAATATATGAAATTTATGAGTGATAACTAGTTTATAAAAAAGATTAAAATATTTAAAAATGTGAAAAATATATATAATTTATTTTTTAATTTTTTAACGTTTAATTTAATATTCATTAATATATATATATATATATATATATATATATATATATATTCTGGATGTGTCAAGTGTGAAAGCTTTATCATATGTGAGAGCATAGGAGATTTAAGGCTTGGTTAGGATGGGAACATGGCCCGGCAGTAGCCCAAATTTTTTGAGTTATTTTTTGTACGGTAAGCTACTTTTTACAGTTCCATTTTCATAATTTCGATTTAATTTTTCGACACATTTTCTAGTTAGTTCTGGTCTTGCGGTATCGGTATTTATTATAAATACTAACATATAAAATTATTGTTGTTTCCACCGTCTTGCAACTTGCGCACTAAGTGTTTAGTAAATTGTCTCAACCAAGTTTTTTTCCTATTTTGTTTTTGTTTCTTACGAATAATGGTGTTGAATTGTTGTTATTGATTGTAATAATGAAGTGGTTATAATGAAAATCTCTTGTGGGCAAGGGGACTGGAGTACACTCAGTTAGGGAAGGAACCTGGATAAATATTTTATGTCTTCTGCTATTATTTAATTACTATTTCTATTTCCGCAGCAAATGAATTAAAACAAAATCTGACCACAAATTATGATTCTGAAACTCTGATCAGAAGTTAAATTAAAGAATACCCGAAACACAATTCAACCCCTCTTCTTGTGTACTTTTCACATCTTCACTTTGTTTTATCCATAGAAAACTACTTGAATTGGAATTAAGGCAATTACCTTCTCACTTGAAATATGCTTACCTAGAAGCAGAACATAAGTTGTCTTTTATCCTTGCAACTAAATTGCCTAAAGAGCTGTGGTGTCAACTTTTGGTACTTCTTAGAAAAAACAAGAAAGATATATCTTGGAAAATAATTGGCATCAAAGGAATTAACTCTACTGTTTGTATGTATATGATATTTGTTGGAAGAGAATGCCAAAAATAATATACAGAGCCAAAGAAGAGTGAATCATATCGTGAAGGATGTGATGGAGACGGAAATCATCTAATGGTTAGATGCAGGAATCATTTACCCTATATCTGATAGTGTATGGGGGAGCCCCATTCAACGTGTCTTTAAGATAGGTGGCCTAACAGTGATTGAAATGGGAAGGATATGCGCGGGTTATAGGAAGCTAAACAAATCCACAATGAAAGATGACTTCTCTCTTTCATTCATTGATAAAATGCTTGAGAGATTGGTTGGAAAAGAATTTTAACTGTTTTTTATAAGGGTATTCAGACTATAATCAGATTGCATGAGCTCCTAAAAACCAAGAGAAAATAACCTTTACATGGCTCTATGAAACCTTTGTCTTTAGAACGATTCCATCCAGACTGTGAAATGATCCATCAACTTTCAAATATGTTGATGATATCTTCTCTAATCTTATTGAATGTTCCATGGAACTGCTTATGGATAATTTCTCTGTGTGCAGATTCATTTCATAAATGCTTGGATAACTTCGAGCTGGTACTCACAAGATGTGAGAAACGCAACTCAGTTCTAAAAGGGGAGAAATTTCATGATAAAAGAAGGAATTTTGTTAGGACATAGAATTTCAAAATAAAGATTGAAATAGATTAAAAAAAATTATTGTGAAGTATTTGAAAATTTTCCACTACCATCCAACATCAAAGGAATAAGAAGTTTTTATGGTCTTGTTGGCTTGTATAGAAAGTTCATCAATGAATTTTAAAAACTTTCAAAAGCTTATTGGCTTGTATAGAAAGCTTGTTGGCTTGTATATTCACAAAAATACTAATTATATTAAATAAATAATATAAATCTAATTTTTTTGTGGAATAAAATATTTCAACATTTTTGTGATTTTTTGCAAAAAGAACCAATCGAAAATAATTAAAATTGAGTGAGTTATTAATTTTTCAAATCATTTAAAATAAATATGAAAAATACTAAAAAATAAGAAAAAGTGGTAAAAAAGAGATCTGGGGCGAGGGGGATTCGAACCCCAGACCTCTCGCTTGCCAATACACACAAAACCAGCTGATCAACCACTGGGGCGCAATGCCAATTCAAATATAGTATGGAAAATGAAAAATATATAGAGAACTTGGTTGGAAAACCTGATGAATGGCGCCATGGCAATCTTCTTCCTCGAGCTCGTGCATGAAGCCCCCTATCTCACTCATCTCTCAACCATTTAACATGATTCAAATACCAAACTCATGCATTTTTTCACAAGGAACAAGATGGCAATACTTGATTTCATTTATTTTCAGTGTATAGCAAGTTATATCATCACAACCGTATGAACCCTAATTTTGCAAAAGCAGTCGTGCAAACATGGTTATGAGGGCTATGATCCAATTTTTTGAGGGAAAACACTCAACATATGGTGGCAAATAATTGGCAAAAATATCATGCGAGGAAATATGCATGGATCATGAAGATGTAGTTTTGAGGCTTACCTTGATGCAAGCTGAAATGGAACTCTGCAGAGATGGTGTTCCAGATGCGATTTGATGATCCCTACAGCTTCAATGGATGTTATGGAGTGTGTTGCAAGCTTTGGAACACTCTGCAAACCTTTGGATCAAGTTGGAGAACTCCAACTGTATAATTAAGGCATAATGGCTTGGTTGAAGGGTGATTTTAAGCTAGGGGTGTTACAGTTGGTGTTTAAGTGTTTGGACACCTCAAATACATCATATGTGATGTGTCTGAGCAATTGGAATGGATTTCTTAGGGCTGCAACTCAAAACCCGATGGTGGTTGCTCAAAAACAAAGAAAATTGGCACTTAAGAGAGAATGAGAGAAAGCAGTGCTATAAGGTGCTTTGGTGTGCCTTGAATGATCCATTGGAACCTCTATTTATAGGTGATCAACTCTTGTCTTGAAGGAATAGTGAATGGCTGCTGGATCAGATCACCTTCAAAGGGATTGGTTGGACATAAATGCCTCTTGCATTAGGGGTAACAGCTGCTCCAAATAGATCAGCTATGCCTTGATTGAAATCACATTCCTCAGTCATTTTAATTGTTGTTTAATCAGAGAACTTGACTGAACTTCAAGTTGGAAGATTCCTTGGCTTTGTGACTCAGCTTTGTAGGTTGGATCAGATGCATTGTGATTAGTTTGAGTACATGTGGCATAATGATCCTTAGTTTTGATTTAGAAATCGTGTGTGGAAAGCAAACATGCAAACTGATTTTTTCCAAAACAGCTTGCAGCAGCATGACTTTGGGCATGGATTCCTCTTGGCTCAAGTTGAATCAATTCATGCTGAGAGGTTCTTTGGATTCTTAGAAACATATGCAACAACATTGATGTTTACCTTTAGACTTGATTCAGCTTGCAACTATTTTAAAAGATCTGACAAGTTTTGGTGTTTTCAACAAAATCTGCCTTGGCCAGAATTTTTCTAAGTGTTGGAAAATGATGTATTTTCAATAACTCAGAATCCACAATGAATTGGAGTGAGGTGTATTTGGAGCTTTTGTAGAGGGTAATGAGAGATACAAATCCAGCTTTGGATGGGGAAAAATGGCCTTGTGGTTTAGGAGTTATGATCCTCCAAAGTTGGTACCCTAGCCACTTTGTTTCATAACTTAGAAAAATTTATAAGTTTTTATGGTTACCCCTTTTGCAAGTTATCCCACTTTTCTTGATTTTTCTTGATGAATGATGATTCCAATCATATATTAACATCATTTTAGGGTTAAAAAACCATTTTTATGAAAAATCTCAAAAAGTCAAAGTTTGACTTTTGTGCACAGTTGACTTTTTATCCGATGAATTCCAAATTGTGCAATCCTTTAGGAAATCATGTCCTTGACCTAAATCAAACTTTATGGACATGTTCCATAGGTGTTATAGGGTATATTGATTCATGTCCTAGGGTTTGGGAGCATGTCCTGGTCAAAAGTCAAAGATACAGTTGACTTTTCTCGCAAAACCCTAACTGTGGTTCAGATGAAATTGAAACTCGTGAATCAAGATTCTTGGATCAATCCATTGTTGCAAATGGATCAATGTAGTGTATTAGAGACCCTCAAATCCTCTCTTGAGGTCTTGGCTCATGTTTTGTCCCAAAAGTCAACTTAGGGGTGAATTAGGTCAAGAAATCCTAATTCCTGATTTTTGGTGAATGCATCCCCTGAGGCTAAATTGACTTGATGATGGGGTTCATGATGTTCCTTGGAGCATCATAGGTTATGCCTTGAAGCATTGGCTCATGCCCATAGGAGAATTTCCATCTGGAGGCCCTGGTCGACCAAAACCCTAATTTGGTGACACTGGCGATCTTGAGGCTTAATCCACTTAAAAGGGAGCATCCTTGTGCTTGATCCTTGATGTGGGAGTCCTCTTGATCCTTTGTAGATGTTTGAGAGGTTAGACAAGTTGAAGATCATGTCATTCCTTGATTGATCCATTGTCTAAGAGCTATGAGAGGGCTTTAAACCCTAATTTTGATTGAAGTGGATGCTCACCCATCTTTGGGGAGACTAATGAGGTATGATGGTTCATCCATATTGTGATGATGATTTGCACAATGATGGGAATCTTAGTGGTCAAAATTTGGGGTATGACACTAACTAATTTATATTTGTAGGTTTATCATCACTTAATCAAAGCACAAGCAAACATGTGTTGTCCAATAACAATAAAAACTCTACATCGCGTCCTCATAAAGTTGCTAGACACATGAACTAGACACATGCAGGTAACATGGTTTAGAAATTAATTAGTTTTATTTAATTTGTTTTAATCAAAGATAAAACGAGAATCATAAGTTAAAAAATTGAGTTAAATAAATATTTTTTAATGATATTTTATGTATGAATAAATATATAAGATCTTTTGCAGGATGATATTTGATTTGGTGATAAATCGGTCATTCATAATACAAATGCTTTGAGAATTGATATGGCAAATACAATGTACAATTGAAAAACTTGGGGAAGTGAGAGAATATTCGCATTTTAGAAAGATTTTTAAGCAATGGCTAATTATTAGTTTGACAAGTTTGAAAATTTGTTTCTCATTAAACAAACTTGATTATTTTTCATGTTGTTTTATTTTAATTGATGGATTGAATTTATTTTAAATTTAAATACTGTTGGAATCTAAATAATTTGTTATGTTTGAGAAACTTATATTGCTGATAGTTACATCTTCTAATATGATTCATCATAGAATGATGAATATTATCAATAAGTGTTATGACATAAACAGATATTTATACACCCTAAACACTAATCATCATTTTAAAATGCATCATAGATTTAAAATGGAAGATAATTTACTTTTAAAATTTTGATATTGAAATATAATATTCAACTAAAATTTAGGTGTCTAGTCACTAATAATATTCGATTGATCAACTGATCAAATAAAATTTCATAATACGGAAAAATATTTAACAAACCATTATTATACGACAATACTTAAGCTTGTTTGGTGTGAAGGATAAGAGACGTAGTATAATAATCATATTATATTATGTCTTAATAAAGTGTTTAAAACAAAAACGATATGATCAGTGGATTCTGACAATTTTTTCTATCTTGTCTCTATTGTATTATTTTTTAGCTTAAATTTAAGCTCGGGTAAAAATTAGTAGGATATGATTAGAAATTAAACTACTTTTGTATCTTTATAAAATATAACGTAAAATATTACAAAATAAAATCAATTATATAAGATAAATATAGGAAATTTATGAGTGATAACTAGTTTATAAAAATGATTAAAATATTTAAAAATGTGAAAAATATATATAATTTATTTTTTAATTTTTTAACGTTTAATATAATATTCTTTAATATATATATATATATATATAAATATATATATATATATATATATATAAATATATATATATATATATATATATATATATATATATATATATATATATATTCTGGATGTGTCAAGTGTGAAAGCTTTATCATATGTGAGAGCATAGGTGATTTTAAGGCTTGGTTAGGATGGGAACATGGCCCGACACTAGCCCAAATTTTTTAAGTTATTTTTTTTACGGTAAGCTACTTTTTACAGTTCCATTTTCATAATTTTGATTTAATTTTTCGACACATTTTCAAGTTAGTTATGGTCTTGCGGTATCGGTATTTATTATAAATACTAACATATAAAAGTATTGTTGTTTCCACCGTCTTGCAACTTGCGCACTAAGTGTTTAGTAAATTGTCTCAACTAAGTTTTTTTTTCCTATTTTGCTTTCGTTTCTTACGAATAATGGTGTTGAATTGTTGTTATTGATTGTAATCATGAAGTGGTTATAATGAAAATCTCTTGTGGGCAAGGGGACTGGAGAACCCTCAGTTAGGGAAGGAACCAGGATAAATGTCTGCTATTATTTAATTACTATTTCTATTTCCGCAACAAATGAATTAAAACAAAATCTGACCACAAATTATGATTCTGAAACTCTGATCAGAAGTTAAATTAAAGAATACCCGAAACACAATTCAACCCCTCTTCTTGTGTACTTTTCACATCTTCACTTTGTTTTATCCATAGAAAACTACTTGAATTGGAATTGAGGCAATTACCTTCTCACTTGAAATATGCTTACCTAGAAGCAGAACATAAGTTTTCTTTTATCCTTGCAACTAAATTGCCTAAAGGGTTGTGGTGTCAACTTTTGGTACTTCTTAGAAAAAACAAGAAAGATATATCTTGGAAAATAATTGGCATCAAAGGAATTAACTCTACTGTTTGTATGTATAGGATATTTGTTGGAAGAGAATGCCAAAAATAATATACAAAGCCAAAGAAGAGTGAATTATATCGTGAAGGATGTGATGGAGACGGAAATCATCTAATGGTTAGATGCGGGAATCATTTACCCTATATCTGATAGTGTATGGGGGAGCCTCATTCAACGTGTCTTTAAGATAGGTGGCCTAACAGTGATTGAAATGGGAAGGATATGCGTGGGTTATAGGAAGCTAAACAAATCCACAATGAAGGATGACTTCTCTCTTTCATTCATTGATCAAATGCTTAAGAGATTGGTTGGAAAAGAATTTTAACTGTTTTTTATAAGGGTATTCAGACTATAATCAGATTGCATTTGCTCCCAAAAACCAAGAGAAAATAACCTTTACATGGCTCTATGAAACCTTTGTCTTTAGAACGATTCCATCCAGACTGTGAAATGATCCATCAACTTTTCAAATATGTTAATGATATCTTCTCTAATCTTATTGAATGTTCCATGGAACTGTTTATGGATGATTTCTCTGTGTGCAGATTCATTTCATAAATGCTTGGATAACTTCGAGCTGGTACTCACAAGATGTGAGAAACGCAACTCAGTTCTAAAAGGGGAGAAATTTCATGATAAAAGAAGGAATTGTGTTAGGACAGAGAATTTCAAAATAAAGATTGAAATAGATTAAAAAAAATTATTGTTAAGTATTTGAAAAATTTCCACTACCATCCAACATCAAAGGAATAAGTAGTTTTTATGGTCTTGTTGGCTTGTATAGAAAGTTCATCAATGAATTTTCAAAACTTTCAAAAGCTTTGTGCCAACTACTACAACATGAGATATCATATCTCTTCAGTAAAGAATGTTTAGCATGCTTTCAAAACCTTGAAGAATGTGTTGAATTTTGTACCAATTGTGAAGGCAACAGACTAAAAATAAAAACTTTGCGCTAATGTATAATGCAAGTCACTTTGCTAATGGAGTTGTTCTAGGCCAAATGTATGATAAAGTGTTTCATACAATTTATTATGCTAATAAGATTACAAGACTTTAATAGAGAATCATATCAACTAAACCAACTCAAGCAGTTAATGACGTGCCAATTTTTTTATTTACGTATAAGTTATATTTTTTCAAACGTTCACAAATATTCATATACGATAATTTTTAAAGGATAAGAATATGACTTTGAAACGAAAATGTAGACAAAATTAAAGTTTTTTTTAAAACAACTACTCCTTTTACATGAATATACTCTAATAAGTAATAATTTAATAGGAATATATTTTATAAGAAAAAATTAAAACTTTGAAAGATTATTACAACTTTGACTTTGAATTCAAAGTCAAAGTTCAAATAAATAAAGTCTAATAAATAATAATTTAATATTGTACCGGAGTATTTTATTAAAAATTATTTATTATTTATATTTTTCCATCAAATATAATAATGATTGAAACTGCGTATGAAATTTAATTTTCAAGAAAAAAAGTCAAATCAAAATTTATTATTCTTTCCTATTTATTTGTAGGAAAGAGTAATTAATTTGTTCTTATCCATTTTTTTCAATTGTCTTTTTCCCCTTTATTTAGCTATATATATATATTTGTTATCAATTTTTCAAATCACACAAATCTTTTTTTTCTTTTCATCTTCTAGTTTTGTTAGTGTTTTTTTCTTCCTCATCCACCCTTAAGTAGGTAGGTAATCGGTCTTATAATTTCCTTTATTTATTTATTCTGTAAAGTTTTAATTTTTATGTGTTTCAATGGTGGTACAGTTTATTTTTGTGACGTAGCTATCTTTTTTGTGAGTATTTTTATGAGTTTTTCGAATACTTTTTTACTTCTAATATTTTTTTTGTTCTTTGTGAACTCTTGATTTTAATATATCATATTTTAGCTCATTTAAAAAATTATTTTATTGATAGACATAAACATCAATGATTTGAGTGATTTTTTGAAATTTAAGATTTTTTTCTTGGTTATTCTGATGAAATTTAATTTTCTTATATATTTTTTCTAATGTGTTCTAGAGATACTTACTGCTAAAGTGTTGATATGAATCATATATTCTTTATTATTGTTTATTTTATCAAATATACATGTGATCAACGATATATTTGTATTTTTCTTACATAATATTTACATATAATCTATTACTTAGGTAGAATTTTTATAGTTTACCGCTAGATCTAATTTATTAGAGTTTAATTGAATTCTAAATAAGATATTTAAGTCTATAGAAAAGCTTGTTTCAATTGAGTATTGAAGTTCATATGAATTTATATATTATAGAATGTATGCAGAATAGGTTTTAGTTTTCTTAAGTATAATTTAGTGATAATCTTCACTATGTATTTTTTTAACATTATTCTTTTCTTTGTTTTTATTCTATTTCTCTTTAAAAAATATATGAATTATATGCATATCAATTTACAAACATTTAGAAGTATATCTAAGATTCATGTTGCAAAAACTCTTACTATATTCTTAGATTTTAATTATTTCGATTATGTTGCATAAACTCATTATGAAATGTATCAGATAGTATAAACTTTTACTATATGCTTATATTTTAACTATTTCGATCATGTTGCACAAATTAATGCTTCCATAACTCTTCCCCTAATTTATGTATTTTAAATGAATTACATTTAGTGAAATAATCTAATTATACCTTTTAATAGATTTGTTTTTTTTTGAAAAACTATAAATTTTTTTTATGATAATAATTGCAAGGGAGGTAGATAACTTAACTAATCTGCCATTATTATTTATTCTTATCGACAGCCATCTACTTATTACCTTTTTTTATTTTGATTTTTTAATTTCATTGTTGAACCAGAGAATGGATCATCACAAAAACCTGTGGAATCAAGAATCACATTACACTTTTGACATAAATAAAAATTTTCATGAATTTGAAGCGGATGATGAATTACATTCAGATTATTTGGATATTATGAGGGCGTTGTCACCCGAAACTCATGTTCCAGATCCATTATTTGCCAGTGGTAAATTTGTTCCTGTGGTGCTCCAATCAGATAATCCATTAACACAGATGAAAATTGAACATACAAATTCTCTTGATAAAGAAAAATACAAAGGTATTTTAAATCCAAAAGGTAATGGAATCGGCTTAGATCCCTTTTTACCTAAAAAATTTCCAGCACGAGCCATCAGTATAACTGTTCCTTCTCATGTAGTAAAACAAAAATCTACAAAAATTCCACATCTCAAACAATATTCAAGTGTCTCCCAACCAGGTATGCGTTCATAAAAATTTGATCAAACTACTCAAATTAAAATGTATGAATATTATACAACAGCTAACTACTTAATATTTGTAGGTTTATCATCACTTAATCAAAACACAAGCAAACATGTGTTGTCCAATAACAATAAAAATTCTACATCGCGTCCTCATAAAGTTGCTAGACACATACAGGTAAAATGGTTTAGAAATTAATTAGTTTTATCTAATTTGTTTTAATCAAAGATAAAACGAGAATCATAAGTTAATAAATTGAGTTAAATATATATATTTTAAAGATATTTTATGTATGAATTAATATATAAATTCTTTTGCAGGGTGATATTTGATTTGGTGATAAATCGGTCATTCATAATACAAATGCTTTGAGAATTGATATGGCAAATACAATGTACAATTGAAAAACTTGGGGAAGTGAGAGGATATTTGCATTTTAGAAAGATTTTTAAGCTATGGCTAATTGTTAGTTTGACAAGTTTTAAAATTTGTTTCTCATTAAACAAACTTGATTATTTTTCTTTTTGTTTTATTTAAATTGATGGATTGAATATATTTTAAATATAAATAATGTTGGAATCTAAATAATTTGTTATGTTTGAGAAACTTATATTGCAGATAGTTACATTTTCTAATATGATTCATCATAGAATGATGAATATTATCAATAAGTGTTATGCCGTAATCTGATATTTATACAACCTAAACACTAATCATCATTTTAAAATGAATCATAGATTTAAAATGGAAGATAATTTACTTTTAAAATTTTGATATTGAAATATAATCTTCAACTAAATTTTAGGTGTCTAGTCACTAATAATATTCGATTGATCAACTTATCAAATAAAATTTCATAATAAGGAAAAATCTTTAACAAAACATTATTATACGACAAAACTTAAGCTTGTTTGGTGTGAAGGATAAGAGACGTAGTATAATAATCATATTATATTATGTCTTAATAAAGTGTTTAAAACAAAAACGATATGATCAGTGGATTCTCACAATTTTTTCTATCTTGTCTCTATAGTATTATTTTTTATCTTAAATTTGAGCTCGGGTAAAAATTAGTAGGATATGATTAGAAATTAAACTACTTTTGTATGTTTATAAAATATAACGTAAAATATTACAAAATAAAATCAATTATATAAGATAAATATATGAAATTTATGAGTGATAACTAGTTTATAAAAATGATTAAAATATTTAAAAATGTGAAAAATATATATAATTTATTTTTTAATTTTTTTACGTTTAATATAATATTCTTTAATATATATATATATATATATATATATATATATATATATATATATATATATATATATATATATATTCTGGATGTGTCAAGTGTGAAAGCTTTATCATATGTGAGAGCATAGGAGATTTTAAGGCTTGGTTAGGATGGGAACATGGCCCGGCACTAGCCCAAATATTTTGAGTTATTTTTTTTACAGTAAGCTACTTTTTACAGTTCCATTTTCATAATTTCGATTTAATTTTTCGACACATTTTCAAGTTAGTTCTGGTCTTGCGGTATCGGTATTTATTATAAATACTAACATATAAAATTATTGTTGTTTCCACCGTCTTGCAACTTGCGCACTAAGTGTTTAGTAAATTGTCTCAACCAAGTTTTTTTTTCCTATTTTGTTTTCGTTTCTTACGAATAATGGTGTTGAATTGTTGTTATTGATTGTAATCATGAAGTGGTTATAATGAAAATCTCTTGTGGGCAAGGGGACTGTAGTACACTCAGTTAGGGAAGGAACCATGATAAATGTCTGCTATTATTTAATTACTATTTCTATTTCCGCAACAAATGAATTAAAACAAAATCTGACCACAAATTATGATTCTGAAACTCTGATCAGAAGTTAAATTAAAGAATACCCGAAACACAATTCAACCCCTCTTCTTGTGTACATAGAATGATGAATATTATCAATAAGTGTTATGACGTAAACATATATTTATACACCCTAAACACTAATCATCATTTTAAAATGCATCATAGATTTAAAATGGAAGTTAATTTACTTTTAAAATTTTGATATTGAAATATAATCTTCAACTAAATTTTAGGTGTCTAGTCACTAATAATATTCGATTGATCAACTGATCAAATAAAATATCATAATAAGGAAAAATCTTTAACAAAACATTATTATACGACAAAACTTAAGCTTGTTTGATGTGAAGGATAAGAGACGTAGTATAATAATCATGTTATATTATGTCTTAATAAAGTGTTTAAAACAAAAACGATATGATCAATGGATTCTCACAATTTTTTCTATCTTTTCTCTATAATATTATTTTTTATCTTAAATTTGAGCTCGGGTAAAAATTAGTAGGATATGATTAGAAATTAAACTACTTTTGTATGTTTACAAAATATAACATAAAATATTACAAAATAAAATCAATTATATAAGATAAATATATGAAATTTATGAGTGATAACTAGTTTATAAAAATGATTAAAATATTTAAAAATGTGAAAAATATATATAATTTATTTTTTAATTTTTTAAAGTTTAATATAATATTTTTTAATATATATATATATATATATATATATATATATATATATATATATATATATATATATATATATATATATTCTGGATGTGTCAAGTGTGAAAGCTTTATCATATGTGAGAGCATAGGTGATTTTAAGGCTCGGTTAGGATGGGAACATGGCCCGGCACTAGCCCAAATTTTTTGAGTTATTTTTTTACGGTAAGCTACTTTTTACAGTTCCATTTTCATAATTTCGGTTTAATTTTTCGACACATTTTCTAGTTAGTTCTGGTCTTGCGGTATCGGTATTTATTATAAATACTAACATATAAAATTATTGTTGTTTCCACCGTCTTGCAACTTGCGCACTAAGTGTTTAGTAAATTGTCTCAACCAAGTTTTTTTCCTATTTTGTTTTTGTTTCTTACGAATAATGGTGTTGAATTGTTGTTATGGATTGTAATCATGAAGTGGTTATAATGAAAATCTCTTGTGGGCAAGGGGACTGGAGTACACTCAGTTAGGGAAGGAACCTGGATAAATATTTTATGTCTTCTGCTATTATTTAATTACTATTTCTATTTCCGCAGCAAATGAATTAAAACAAAATCTGACCACAAATTATGATTCTGAAACTCTGATCAGAAGTTAAATTAAAGAATACCCGAAACACAATTCAACCTCTCTTCTTGTGGACTTTTCACATCTTCACTTTGTTTTATCCATAGAAAACTACTTGAATTGGAATTAAGGCAATTACCTTCTCATTTGAAATATGCTTACCTAGAAGCAGAACATAAGTTGTCTTTTATCCTTGCAACTAAATTGCCTAAAGAGCTGTGGTGTCAACTTTTGGTACTTCTTAGAAAAAACAAGAAAGATATATCTTGGAAAATAATTGGCATCAAAGGAATTAACTCTACTGTTTGTATGTATAGGATATTTGTTGGAAGAGAATGCCAAAAATAATATACAGAGCCAAAGAAGAGTGAATCATATCGTGAAGGATGTGATGGAGACGGAAATCATCAAATGGTTAGATGAGGGAATCATTTACCCTATATCTGATAGTTTATGGGGGAGGGTCATTCAACGTGTCTTTAAGATAGGTGGCCTAACAGTGATTGAAATGGGAAGGATATGCGTGGGTTATAGGAAGCTAAACAAATCCACAATGAAGAATGACTTCTCTCTTTCATTCATTGATCAAATGCTTGAGAGATTGGTTGAAAAAGAATTTTAACTATTTTTTATAAGGGTGTTCAGACTATAATCAGATTGCATGAGCTCCGAAAAACCAAGAGAAAATAACCTTTACATGGCTCTATGAAACCTTTGTCTTTAGAACGATTCCATCCAGACTGTGAAATGATCCATCAACTTTCAAATATGTTGATGATATCTTCTCTAATCTTATTGAATGTTCCATGGAACTGCTTATGGATAATTTCTCTGTGTGCAGATTCATTTCATAAATGCTTGGATAACTTCGAGCTGGTACTCACAAGATGTGAGAAACGCAACTCAGTTCTAAAAGGGGAGAAATTTCATGATAAAAGAAGGAATTTTGTTAGGACATAGAATTTCAAAATAAAGATTGAAATAGATTAAAAAAAATTATTGTGAAGTATTTGAAAATTTTCCACTACCATCCAACATCAAAGGAATAAGAAGTTTTTATGGTCTTGTTGGCTTGTATAGAAAGTTCATCAATGAATTTTAAAAACTTTCAAAAGCTTATTGGCTTGTATAGAAAGCTTGTTGGCTTGTATATTCACAAAAATACTAATTATATTAAATAAATAATATAAATCTAATTTTTTTGTGGAATAAAATATTTCAACATTTTTGTGATTTTTTGCAAAAAGAACCAATCGAAAATAATTAAAATTGAGTGAGTTATTAATTTTTCAAATCATTTAAAATAAATATGAAAAATACTAAAAAATAAGAAAAAGTGGTAAAAAAGAGATCTGGGGCGAGGGGGATTCGAACCCCAGACCTCTCGCTTGCCAATACACACAAAACCAGCTGATCAACCACTGGGGCGCAATGCCAATTCAAATATAGTATGGAAAATGAAAAATATATAGAGAACTTGGTTGGAAAACCTGATGAATGGCGCCATGGCAATCTTCTTCCTCGAGCTCGTGCATGAAGCCCCCTATCTCACTCATCTCTCAACCATTTAACATGATTCAAATACCAAACTCATGCATTTTTTCACAAGGAACAAGATGGCAATACTTGATTTCATTTATTTTCAGTGTATAGCAAGTTATATCATCACAACCGTATGAACCCTAATTTTGCAAAAGTAGTCGTGCAAACATGGTTATGAGGGCTATGATCCAATTTTTTGAGGGAAAACACTCAACATATGATGGCAAACAATTGGCAAAAATATCATGCGAGGAAATATGCATGGATCATGAAGATGTAGTTTTGAGGCTTACCTTGATGCAAGCTGAAATGGAACTCTGCAGAGATGGTGTTCCAGATGCGATTTGATGATCCCTACAGCTTCAATGGATGTTGTGGAGTGTGTTGCAAGCTTTGGAACACTCTGCAAACCTTTGGATCAAGTTGGAGAACTCCAACTGTATAATTAAGGCATAATGGCTTGGTTGAAGGGTGATTTTAAGCTAGGGGTGTTACAGTTGGTGTTTAAGTGTTTGGACACCTCAAATACATCATATGTGATGTGTCTGAGCAATTGGAATGGATTTCTTAGGGCTGCAACTCAAAACCCGATGGTGGTTGCTCAAAAACAAAGAAAATTGGCACTTAAGAGAGAATGAGAGAAAGCAGTGCTATAAGGTGCTTTGGTGTGCCTTGAATGATCCATTGGAACCTCTATTTATAGGTGATCAACTCTTGTCTTGGAGGAATAGTGAATGGCTGCTGGATCAGATCACCTTCAAAGGGATTGGTTGGACATAAATGCCTCTTGCATTAGGTGTAACAGCTGCTCCAAATAGATCAGCTATGCCTTGATTGAAATCACATTCCTCAGTCATTTTAATTATTGTTTAATCAGAGAACTTGACTGAACTTCAAGTTGGAAGATTCCTTGGCTTTGTGACTCAGCTTTGTAGGTTGGATCAGATGCATTGTGATTGGTTTGAGTACATGTGGCATAATGATCCTTAGTTTTGATTTAGAAATCGTGTGTGGAAAGCAAACATGCAAACTGATTTTTTCCAAAACAGCTTGCAGCAGCATGACTTTGGGCATGGATTCCTCTTGGCTCAAGTTGAATCAATTCATGCTGAGAGGTTCTTTGGATTCTTAGAAACATATGCAACAACATTGATGTTTACCTTTAGACTTGATTCAACTTGCAACTATTTGAAAAGATCTCACAAGTTTTGGTGTTTTCAACAAAATCTGCCTTGGCCAGAATTTTTCTAAGTGTTGGAAAATGATGTATTTTCAATAACTCAGAATCCACAATGAATTGGAGTGAGGTGTATTTGGAGCTTTTGTAGAGGGTAATGAGAGATACAAATCCAGCTTTGGATGGGGAAAAATGGCCTTGTGGTTTAGGAGTTATGATCCTCCAAAGTTGGTACCCTAGCCACTTTGTTTCATAACTTAGAAAAATTTATAAGTTTTTATGGTTACCCCTTTTGCAAGTTATCCCACTTTTCTTGATTTTTCTTGATGAATGATGATTCCAATCATATATTAACATCATTTTAGGGTTAAAAAACCATTTTTATGAAAAATCTCAAAAAGTCAAAGTTTGACTTTTGTGCACAGTTGACTTTTTATCCGATGAATTCCAAATTGTGCAATCCTTTAGGAAATCATGTCCTTGACCTAAATCAAACTTTATGGACATGTTCCATAGGTGTTATAGGGTATATTGATTCATGTCCTAGGGTTTGGGAGCATGTCCTGGTCAAAAGTCAAAGATACAGTTGACTTTTCTCGCAAAACCCTAACTGTGGTTCAGATGAAATTGAAACTTGTGAATCAAGATTCTTGGATCAATCCATTGTTGCAAATGGATCAATGTAGTGTATTAGAGACCCTCAAATCCTCTCTTGAGGTCTTGGCTCATGTTTTGTCCCAAAAGTCAACTTAGGGGTGAATTAGGTCAAGAAATCCTAATTCCTGATTTTTGGTGAATGCATCCCCTGAGGCTAAATTGACTTGATGATGGGGTTCATGATGTTCCTTGGAGCATCATAGGTTATGCCTTGAAGCATTGGCTCATGCCCATAGGAGAATTTCCATCTGGAGGCCCTGGTCGACCAAAACCCTAATTTGGTGACACTGGCGATCTTGAGGCTTAATCCACTTAAAAGGGAGCATCCTTGTGCTTGATCCTTGATGTGGGAGTCCTCTTGATCCTTTGTAGATGTTTGAGAGGTTAGACAAGTTGAAGATCATGTCATTCCTTGATTGATCCATTGTCTAAGAGCTATGAGAGGGCTTTAAACCCTAATTTTGATTGAAGTGGATGCTCACCCATCTTTGGGGAGACTAATGAGGTATGATGGTTCATCCATATTGTGATGATGATTTGCACAATGATGGGAATCTTAGTGGTCAAAATTTGGGGTATGACACTAACTAATTTATATTTGTAGGTTTATCATCACTTAATCAAAGCACAAGCAAACATGTGTTGTCCAATAACAATAAAAACTCTACATCGCGTCCTCATAAATTTGCTAGACACATGAACTAGACACATGCAGGTAACATGGTTTAGAAATTAATTAGTTTTATTTAATTTGTTTTAATCAAAGATAAAACGAGAATCATAAGTTAAAAAATTGAGTTAAATATATATTTTTTAATGATATTTTATGTATAAATAAATATATAAGATCTTTTGCAGGATGATATTTGATTTGGTGATAAATCGGTCATTCATAATACAAATGCTTTGAGAATTGATATGGCAAATACAATGTACAATTGAAAAACTTGGGGAAGTGAGAGAATATTCGCATTTTAGAAAGATTTTTAAGCAATGGCTAATTATTAGTTTGACAAGTTTGAAAATTTGTTTCTCATTAAACAAACTTGATTATTTTTCTTGTTGTTTTATTTTAATTGATGGATTGAATTTATTTTAAATTTAAATACTGTTGGAATCTAAATAATTTGTTATGTTTGAGAAACTTATATTGCTGATAGTTACATCTTCTAATATGATTCATCATAGAATGATGAATATTATCAATAAGTGTTATGACATAAACAGATATTTATACACCCTAAACACTAATCATCATTTTAAAATGCATCATAGATTTAAAATGGAAGATAATTTACTTTTAAAATTTTGATATTGAAATATAATATTCAACTAAAATTTAGGTGTCTAGTCACTAATAATATTCGATTGATCAACTGATCAAATAAAATTTCATAATACGGAAAAATATTTAACAAACCATTATTATACGACAATACTTAAGCTTGTTTGGTGTGAAGGATAAGAGACGTAGTATAATAATCATATTATATTATGTCTTAATAAAGTGTTTAAAACAAAAACGATATGATCAGTGGATTCTGACAATTTTTTCTATCTTGTCTCTATTGTATTATTTTTTAGCTTAAATTTGAGCTCGGGTAAAAATTAGTAGGATATGATTAGAAATTAAACTACTTTTGTATCTTTATAAAATATAACGTAAAATATTACAAAATAAAATCAATTATATAAGATAAATATATGAAATTTATGAGTGATAACTAGTTTATAAAAATGATTAAAATATTTAAAAATGTGAAAAATATATATAATTTATTTTTTAATTTTTTAACGTTTAATATAATATTCTTTAATATATATATATATATATATATATATATATATATATATATATTCTGGATGTGTCAAGTGTGAAAGCTTTATCATATGTGAGAGCATAGGTGATTTTAAGGCTTGGTTAGGATGGGAACATGGCCCGACACTAGCCCAAATTTTTTGAGTTATTTTTTTTACGGTAAGCTACTTTTTACAGTTCCATTTTCATAATTTTGATTTAATTTTTCGACACATTTTCAAGTTAGTTATGGTCTTGCGGTATCGGTATTTATTATAAATACTAACATATAAAAGTATTGTTGTTTCCACCGTCTTGCAACTTGCGCACTAAGTGTTTAGTAAATTGTCTCAACTAAGTTTTTTTTTCCTATTTTGCTTTCGTTTCTTACGAATAATGGTGTTGAATTGTTGTTATTGATTGTAATCATGAAGTGGTTATAATGAAAATCTCTTGTGGGCAAGGGGACTGGAGAACCCTCAGTTAGGGATGGAACCAGGATAAATGTCTGCTATTATTTAATTACTATTTCTATTTCCGCAACAAATGAATTAAAACAAAATCTGACCACAAATTATGATTCTGAAACTCTGATCAGAAGTTAAATTAAAGAATACCCGAAACACAATTCAACCCCTCTTCTTGTGTACTTTTCACATCTTCACTTTGTTTTATCCATAGAAAACTACTTGAATTGGAATTGAGGCAATTACCTTCTCACTTGAAATATGCTTACCTAGAAGCAGAACATAAGTTTTCTTTTATCCTTGCAACTAAATTGCCTAAAGGGTTGTGGTGTCAACTTTTGGTACTTCTTAGAAAAAACAAGAAAGATATATCTTGGAAAATAATTGGCATCAAAGGAATTAACTCTACTGTTTGTATGTATAGGATATTTGTTGGAAGAGAATGCCAAAAATAATATACAAAGCCAAAGAAGAGTGAATTATATCGTGAAGGATGTGATGGAGACGGAAATCATCTAATGGTTAGATGCGGGAATCATTTACCCTATATCTGATAGTGTATGGGGGAGCCTCATTCAACGTGTCTTTAAGATAGGTGGCCTAACAGTGATTGAAATGGGAAGGATATGCGTGGGTTATAGGAAGCTAAACAAATCCACAATGAAGGATGACTTCTCTCTTTCATTCATTGATCAAATGCTTAAGAGATTGGTTGGAAAGGAATTTTAACTGTTTTTTATAAGGGTATTCAGACTATAATCAGATTGCATTTGCTCCCAAAAACCAAGAGAAAATAACCTTTACATGGCTCTATGAAACCTTTGTCTTTAGAACGATTCCATCCAGACTGTGAAATGATCCATCAACTTTTCAAATATGTTAATGATATCTTCTCTAATCTTATTGAATGTTCCATGGAACTGTTTATGGATGATTTCTCTGTGTGCAGATTCATTTCATAAATGCTTGGATAACTTCGAGCTGGTACTCACAAGATGTGAGAAACGCAACTCAGTTCTAAAAGGGGAGAAATTTCATGATAAAAGAAGGAATTGTGTTAGGACAGAGAATTTCAAAATAAAGATTGAAATAGATTAAAAAAAATTATTGTTAAGTATTTGAAAAATTTCCACTACCATCCAACATCAAAGGAATAAGTAGTTTTTATGGTCTTGTTGGCTTGTATAGAAAGTTCATCAATGAATTTTCAAAACTTTCAAAAGCTTTGTGCCAACTACTACAACATGAGATATCATATCTCTTCAGTAAAGAATGTTTAGCTTGCTTTCAAAATCTTGAAGAATGTGTTGAATTTTGTACCAATTATGAAGGCAACAGACTAAAAATAAAAACTTTGCGCTAATGTATAATGCAAGTCACTTTGCTAATGGAGTTGTTCTAGGCCAAATGTATGATAAAGTGTTTCATACAATTTATTATGCTAATAAGATTACAAGACTTTAATAGAGAATCATATCAACTAAACCAACTCAAGCAGTTAATGACGTGCCAATTTTTTTATTTACGTATAACTTATATTTTTTCAAACGTTCACAAATATTCATATACGATAATTTTTAAAGGATAAGAATATGACTTTGAAACGAAAATGTAGACAAAATTAAAGTTTTTTTTAAAACAACTACTCCTTTTACATGAATATACTCTAATAAGTAATAATTTAATAGGAATATATTTTATAAGAAAAAATTAAAACTTTGAAAGATTATTACAACTTTGACTTTGAATTCAAAGTCAAAGTTCAAATAAATAAAGTCTAATAAATAATAATTTAATATTGTACCGGAGTATTTTATTAAAAATTATTTATTATTTATATTTTTCCATCAAATATAATAATGATTGAAACTGCGTATGAAATTTAATTTTCAAGAAAAAAAGTCAAATCAAAATTTATTATTCTTTCCTATTTATTTGTAGGAAAGAGTAATTAATTTGTTCTTATCCATTTTTTTCAATTGTCTTTTTCCCCTTTATTTAGCTATATATATATATATTTGTTATCAATTTTTCAAATCACACAAATCTTTTTTTTCTTTTCATCTTCTAGTTTTGTTAGTGTTTTTTTCTTCCTCATCCACCCTTAAGTAGGTAGGTAATCGGTCTTATAATTTCCTTTATTTATTTATTCTGTAAAGTTTTAATTTTTATGTGTTTCAATGGTGGTACAGTTTATTTTTGTGACGTAGCTATCTTTTTTGTGAGTATTTTTATGAGTTTTTCGAATACTTTTTTACTTCTAATATTTTTTTTGTTCTTTGTGAACTCTTGATTTTAATATATCATATTTTAGCTTATTTAAAAAATTATTTTATTGATAGACATAAACATCAATGATTTGAGTGATTTTTTGAAATTTAAGATTTTTTTCTTGGTTATTCTGATGAAATTTATTTTTCTTATATATTTTTTCTAATGTGTTCTAGAGATACTTACTGCTAAAGTGTTGATATGAATCATATATTCTTTATTATTGTTTATTTTATCAAATATACATGTGATCAACGATATATTTGTATTTTTCTTACATAATATTTACATATAATCTATTACTTAGGTAGAATTTTTATAGTTTAGCGCTAGATCTAATTTATTAGAGTTTAATTGAATTCTAAATAAGATATTTAAGTCTATAGAAAAGCTTGTTTCAATTGAGTATTGAAGTTCATATGAATTTATATATTATAGAATGTATGCAGAATAGGTTTTAGTTTTCTTAAGTATAATTTAGTGATAATCTTCACTATGTATTTTTTTAACATTATTCTTTTCTTTGTTTTTATTCTATTTCTCTTTAAAAAATATATGAATTATATGCATATCAATTTACAAACATTTAGAAGTATATCTAAGATTCATGTTGCAAAAACTCTTACTATATTCTTAGATTTTAATTATTTCGATAATGTTGCATAAACTCATTATGAAATGTATCAGATAGTATAAACTTTTACTATATGCTTATATTTTAACTATTTCGATCATGTTGCACAAATTAATGCTTCCATAACTCTTCCCTTAATTTATGTATTTTAAATGAATTACATTTAGTGAAATAATCTAATTATACCTTTTAATAGATTTGTTTTTTTTTGAAAAACTACAAATTTTTTTTATGATAATAATTGCAAGGGAGGTAGATAACTTAACTAATCTGCCATTATTATTTATTCTTATCGCAACCATCTACTTATTACCTTTTTTTATTTTGATTTTTTAATTTCATTGTTGAACCAGAGAATGGATCATCACAAAAACCCGTGGAATCAAGAATCACATTACACTTTTGACATAAATAAAAATTTTCATGAATTTGAAGCGGATGATGAATTACATTCAGATTATTTGGATATTATGAGGCCGTTGTCACCCGAAACTCATGTTCCAGATCCATTATTTGCCAGTGGTAAATTTGTTCCTGTGGTGCTCCAATCAGATAATCCATTAACACAGATGAAAATTGAACATACAAATTCTCTTGATAAAGAAAAATACAAAGGTATTTTAAATCCAAAAGGTAATGGAATCGGCTTAGATCCCTTTTTACCTAAAAAATTTCCATCACCAGCCATCAGTATAACTGTTCCTTCTCATGTAGTAAAACAAAAATCTACAAAAATTCCACATCTCAAACAATATTCAAGTGTCTCCCAACCAGGTATGTGTTCATAAAAACTTGATCAAACTACTCAAATTAAAATGTATGAATATTATACAACAGCTAACTACTTAATATTTGTAGGTTTATCATCACTTAATCAAAACACAAGCAAACATGTGTTGTCCAATAACAATAAAAATTCAACATCGCGTCCTCATAAAGTTGCTAGACACACAAAGGTAAAATGGTTTAGAAATTAATTAGTTTTATCTAATTTGTTTTAATCAAAGATAAAACGAGAATCATAAGTTAATAAATTGAGTTAAATATATATATTTTAAAGATATTTTATGTATGAATTAATATATAAATTCTTTTGCAGGATGATATTTGATTTGGTGATAAATCGGTCATTCATAATACAAATGCTTTGAGAATTGATATGGCAAATACAATGTACAATTGAAAAACTTGGGGAAGTGAGAGGATATTTGCATTTTAGAAAGATTTTTAAGCTATGGCTAATTGTTAGTTTGACAAGTTTTAAAATTTGTTTCTCATTAAACAAACTTGATTATTTTTCTTTTTTTTTTATTTTAATTGATGGATTGAATATATTTTAAATATAAATAATGTTGGAATCTAAATAATTTGTTATGTTTGAGAAACTTATATTGCAGATAGTTACATTTTCTAATATGATTCATCATAGAATGATGAATATTATCAATAAGTGTTATGACGTAAACAGATATTTATACACCTTAAACACTAATCATCATTTTAAAATGCATCATAGATTTAAAATGGAAGATAATTTACTTTTAAAATTTTGATATTGAAATATAATCTTCAACTAAATTTTAGGTGTCTAGTCACTAATAATATTCGATTGATCAACTGATCAAATAAAATTTCATAATAAGGAAAAATCTTTAACAAAACATTATTATACGACAAAACTTAAGCTTGTTTGGTGTGAAGGATAAGAGACGTAGTATAATAATCATATTATATTATGTCTTAATAAAGTGTTTAAAACAAAAACGATATGATCAGTGGATTCTCACAATTTTTTCTATCTTGTCTCTATAGTATTATTTTTTATCTTAAATTTGAGCTCGGGTAAAAATAAGTAGGATATGATTAGAAATTAAACTACTTTTGTATGTTTATAAAATATAACGTAAAATATTACAAAATAAAATCAATTATATAAGATAAATATATGAAATTTATGAGTGATAACTAGTTTATAAAAATGATTAAAATATTTAAAAATGTGAAAAATATATATAATTTATTTTTTAATTTTTTAACGTTTAATATAATATTCTTTAATATATATATATATATATATATATATATATATATATATATATTCTGGATGTGTCAAGTGTGAAAGCTTTATCATATGTGAGAGCATACGTGATTTTAAGGCTTGGTTAGGATGGGAACATGGCCCGGCACTAGCCCAAATTTTTTGAGTTATTTCTTTTACGGTAAGCTACTTTTTACAGTTCCATTTTCATAATTTCGATTTAATTTTTCGACACATTTTCAAGTTAGTTCTGGTCTTGCGGTATCAGTGTTTATTATAAATACTAACATATAAAAGTATTGTTGTTTCCACCGTCTTGCAACTTGCGCACTAAGTGTTTAGTAAATTGTCTCAACTATGTTTTTTTTTCCTATTTTGTTTTCGTTTCTTACGAATAATGGTGCTGAATTGTTGTTATTGATTGTAATCATGAAGTGGTTATAATGAAAATCTCTTGTGGGCAAGGGGACTGGAGTACACTCAGTTAGGGAAGGAACCAGGATAAATGTCTGCTATTATTTAATTACTATTTCTATTTCTGCAACAAATGAATTAAAACAAAATCTAACCACAAATTATGATTCTGAAACTCTGATCAGAAGTTAAATTAAAGAATACCAGAAACACAATTCAACCCCTCTTCTTGTGTACTTTTCACATCTTCACTTTGTTTTATCCATAGAAAACTACTTGAATTGGAAATGAGGCAATTACCTTCTCACTTGAAATATGCTTACCTAGAAGCAGAACATAAGTTGTCTTTTATCCTTGCAACTAAATTGCCTAAAGAGCTGTGGTGTCAACTTTTGGTACTTCTTAGAAAAAACAAGAAAGATATATCTTGGAAAATAATTGGCATCAAAGGAATTAACTCTACTGTTTGTATGTATAGGATATTTGTTGGAAGAGACTGCCAAAAATAATATACAGAGCCAAAGAAGAGTGAATCATATCGTGAAGGATGTGATGGAGACGGAAATCATCAAATGGTTAGATGAGTGAATCATTTACCCTATATCTGATAGTGTATGGGGGAGGGTCATTCAACGCGTCTTTAAGATAGGTGGCCTAACAGTGATTGAAATGGGAAGGATATGCGTGGGTTATAGGAAGCTAAACAAATCCACAATGAAGGATGACTTCTCTCTTTCATTCATTGATCAAATGCTTGAGAGATTGGTTGGAAAAGAATTTTAACTGTTTTTTATAAGGGTATTCAGACTATAATCAGATTGCATTAGCTCCCAAAAACCAAGAGAAAATAACCTTTACATGGCTCTATGAAACCTTTGTCTTTAGAACGATTCCATCCAGACTGTGAAATGATCCATCAACTTTTCAAATATGTTGATGATATCTTCTCTAATCTTATTGAATGTTCCATGGAACTATTTATGGATGATTTCTCTGTGTGCAGATTCATTTCATAAATGCTTGGATAACTTCGAGCTGGTACTCACAAGATGTGAGAAACGCAACTCAGTTCTAAAAGGGGAGAAATTTCATGATAAAAGAAGGAATTGTGTTAGGACGGAGAATTTCAAACTAAAGATTGAAATAGATTAAAAAAATTATTGTTAAGTATTTGAAAAATTTCCACTACCATCCAACATCAAAGGAATAAGAAGTTTTTATGGTCTTGTTGGCTTGTATAGAAAGTTCATCAATGAATTTTCAAAACTTTCAAAAGCTTTGTGCCAACTACTACAACATGAGATATCATATCTCTTCAGTAAAGAATGTTTAGCATGCTTTCAAAACCTTGAAGAATGTGTTGAATTTTGTACCAATTATGAAGGCAACAGACTAAAAATAAAAACTTTGCGCTAATGTATAATGCAAGTCACTTTGCTAATGGAGTTGTTCTAGGCCAAATGTATGATAAAGTGTTTCATACAATTTATTATGCTAATAAGATTACAAGACTTTAATAGAGAATCATATCAACTAAACCAACTCAAGCAGTTAATGACGTGCCAATTTTTTTATTTACGTATAACTTATATTTTTTCAAACGTTCACAAATATTCATATACGATAATTTTTAAAGGATAAGAATATGACTTTGAAACGAAAATGTAGACAAAATTAAAGTTTTTTTAAAACAACTACTCCTTTTACATGAATATACTCTAATAAGTAATAATTTAATAGGAATATATTTTATAAGAAAAAATTAAAACTTTGAAAGATTATTACAACTTTGACTTTGAATTCAAAGTCAAAGCTCAAATAAATAAAGTCTAATAAATAATAATTTAATATTGTACCAGAGTATTTTTTTAAAAATTATTTATTATTTATATTTTTCCTTCAAATATAATAATGATTGAAACTGCGTATGAAATTTAATTTTCAAGAAAAAAAGTCAAATAAAAATTTATTATTCTTTCCTATTTATTTGTAGGAAAGAGTAATTAATTTGTTCTTATCCATTTTTTTCAATTGTCTTTTTCCCCTTTATTTAGCTATATATATATATTTGTTATCAATTTTTGAAATCACACAAAACTTTTTTTTCTTTTCATCTTCTAGTTTTGTTAGTGTTTTTTTCTTCCTCATCCACCCTTAAGTAGGTAGGTAATCGGTCTTATACTTTCCTTTATTTATTTATTCTGTAAAGTTTTAATATTTATGTGTTTCAATGGTGGTACAGTTTATTTTTGTGACGTAACTATCTTTTTTGTGAGTATTTTTATGAGTTTTTCGAATACTTTTTTACTTCTAATATTTTTTTTGTTCTTTGTGAACTCTTGATTTTAATATATCATATTTTAGCTCATTTAAAAAATTATTTTATTGATAGACATAAACATCAATGATTTGAGTGATTTTTTGAAATTTAAGATTTTTTTCTTGGTTATTCTGATGAAATTTAATTTTCTTATATATTTTTTCTAATGTGTTCTAGAGATACTTACTGCTAAAGTGTTGATATGAATCATATATTCTTTATTATTGTTTATTTTATCAAATATACATGTGATCAACGATATATTTGTATTTTTGTTACATAATATTTACATATAATCTATTGCTTAGGTAGAATTTTTATAGTTTAGCGCTAGATCTAATTTATTAGATTTTAATTGAATTCTAAATAAGATATTTAAGTCTATAGAAAAACTTGTTTCAATTGAGTATTGAAGTTCATATGAATTTATATATTATAGAATGTATGCAGAATAGGTTTTAGTTTTCTTAAGTATAATTTAGTGATAATCTTCACTATGTTTTTTTTATCATTATTCTTTTCTTTGTTTTTATTCTATTTCTCTTTAAAAAATATATGAATTATATGCATATCAATTTACAAACATTTAGAAGTATATCTAAGATTCATGTTGCAAAAACTCTTACTATATTCTTAGATTTTAATTATTTCGATTATGTTGCATAAACTCATTATGAAATGTATCAGATAGTATAAACTTTTACTATATGCTTATATTTTAACTATTTCAATCATGTTGCACAAATTAATGCTTCCATAACTCTTCCCCTAATTTATGTATTTTAAATCAATTACATTTAGTGAAATAATCTAATTATACCTTTTAATAGATATGTTTTTTTTTAAAAAACTATAAATTTTTTTTATGATAATAATTGCAAGGGAGGTAGATAACTTAACTAATCTGCCATTATTATTTATTCTTATCGACAGCCATCTACTTATTACCTTTTTTTATTTTGATTTTTTAATTTCATTGTTGAACCAGAGAATGGATCATCACAAAAACCCGTGGAGTCAAGAATCACATTACACTTTTGACATAAATAAAAATTTTCATGAATTTGAAGCGGATGGTGAATTACATTCAGCTTATTTGGATATTATGAGGCCGTTGTCACCCGAAACTCATGTTCCGGATCCATTATTTGCCACTGGTAAATTTGTTCCTGTGGTGCTCCAATCAGATAATCCATTAACACAGATGAAAATTGAACATACAAATTCTCTTGATAAAGAAAAATACAAAGGTATTTTAAATCCAAAAGGTAATGGAATCGGCTTAGATCCCTTTTTACCTAAAAAATTTCCAGCATGAGCCATCAGTATAACTGTTCCTTCTCATGTAGTAAAACAAAAATCTACAAAAATTCCACATCTCAAACAATATTCAAGTGTCTCCCAACCAGGTATGCGTTCATAAAAACTTGATCAAACTACTCAAATTAAAATGTATGAATATTATACAACAGCTAACTACTTAATATTTGTAGGTTTATCATCACTTAATCAAAACACAAGCAAACATGTGTTGTCCAATAACAATAAAAATTCTACATCGCGTCCTCATAAAGTTGCTAGACACATACAGGTAAAATGGTTTAGAAATTAATTAGTTTTATCTAATTTGTTTTAATCAAAGATAAAACGAGAATCATAAGTTAATAAATTGAGTTAAATATATATATTTTAAAGATATTTTATGTATGAATTAATATATAAATTCTTTTGCAGGGTGATATTTGATTTGGTGATAAATCGGTCATTCATAATACAAATGCTTTGAGAATTGATATGGCAAATACAATGTACAATTGAAAAACTTGGGGAAGTGAGAGGATATTTGCATTTTAGAAAGATTTTTAAGCTATGGCTAATTGTTAGTTTGACAAGTTTTAAAATTTGTTTCTCATTAAACAAACTTGATTATTTTTCTTTTTGTTTTATTTAAATTGATGGATTGAATATATTTTAAATATAAATAATGTTGGAATCTAAATAATTTGTTATGTTTGAGAAACTTATATTGCAGATAGTTACATTTTCTAATATGATTCATCATAGAATGATGAATATTATCAATAAGTGTTATGCCGTAAACTGATATTTATACAACCTAAACACTAATCATCATTTTAAAATGAATCATAGATTTAAAATGGAAGATAATTTACTTTTAAAATTTTGATATTGAAATATAATCTTCAACTAAATTTTAGGTGTCTAGTCACTAATAATATTCGATTGATCAACTGATCAAATAAAATTTCATAATAAGGAAAAATCTTTAACAAAACATTATTATACGACAAAACTTAAGCTTGTTTGGTGTGAAGGATAAGAGACGTAGTATAATAATCATATTATATTATGTCTTAATAAAGTGTTTAAAACAAAAACGATATGATCAGTGGATTCTCACAATTTTTTCTATCTTGTCTCTATAGTATTATTTTTTATCTTAAATTTGAGCTCGGGTAAAAATTAGTAGGATATGATTAGAAATTAAACTACTTTTGTATGTTTATAAAATATAACGTAAAATATTACAAAATAAAATCAATTATATAATATAAATATATGAAATTTATGAGTGATAACTAGTTTATAAAAATGATTAAAATATTTAAAAATGTGAAAAATATATATAATTTATTTTTTAATTTTTTTACGTTTAATATAATATTCTTTAATATATATATATATATATATATATATATATATATATATATATATATATATTCTGGATGTGTCAAGTGTGAAAGCTTTATCATATGTGAGAGCATAGGAGATTTTAAGGCTTGGTTAGGATGGGAACATGGCCCGGCACTAGCCCAAATTTTTTGAGTTATTTTTTTTACAGTAAGCTACTTTTTACAGTTCCATTTTCATAATTTCGATTTAATTTTTCGACACATTTTCAAGTTAGTTCTGGTCTTGCGGTATCGGTATTTATTATAAATACTAACATATAAAATTATTGTTGTTTCCACCGTCTTGCAACTTGCGCACTAAGTGTTTAGTAAATTGTCTCAACCAAGTTTTTTTTTCCTATTTTGTTTTCGTTTCTTACGAATAATGGTGTTGAATTGTTGTTATTGATTGTAATCATGAAGTGGTTATAATGAAAATCTCTTGTGGGCAAGGGGACTGTAGTACACTCAGTTAGGGAAGGAACCATGATAAATGTCTGCTATTATTTAATTACTATTTCTATTTCCGCAACAAATGAATTAAAACAAAATCTGACCACAAATTATGATTCTGAAACTCTGATCAGAAGTTAAATTAAAGAATACCCGAAACACAATTCAACCCCTCTTCTTGTGTACATAGAATGATGAATATTATCAATAAGTGTTATGACGTAAACATATATTTATACACCCTAAACACTAATCATCATTTTAAAATGCATCATAGATTTAAAATGGAAGATAATTTACTTTTAAAATTTTGATATTGAAATATAATCTTCAACTAAATTTTAGGTGTCTAGTCACTAATAATATTCGATTGATCAACTGATCAAATAAAATATCATAATAAGGAAAAATCTTTAACAAAACATTATTATACGACAAAACTTAAGCTTGTTTGGTGTGAAGGATAAGAGACGTAGTATAATAATCATGTTATATTATGTCTTAATAAAGTGTTTAAAACAAAAACGATATGATCAATGGATTCTCACAATTTTTTCTATCTTTTCTCTATAATATTATTTTTTATCTTAAATTTGAGCTCGGGTAAAAATTAGTAGGATATGATTAGAAATTAAACTACTTTTGTATGTTTACAAAATATAACATAAAATATTACAAAATAAAATCAATTATATAAGATAAATATATGAAATTTATGAGTGATAACTAGTTTATAAAAATGATTAAAATATTTAAAAATGTGAAAAATATATATAATTTATTTTTTAATTTTTTAAAGTTTAATATAATATTTTTTAATATATATATATATATATATATATATTCTGGATGTGTCAAGTGTGAAAGCTTTATCATATGTGAGAGCATAGGTGATTTTAAGGCTCGGTTAGGATGGGAACATGGCCCGGCACTAGCCCAAATTTTTTGAGTTATTTTTTTACGGTAAGCTACTTTTTACAGTTCCATTTTCATAATTTCGGTTTAATTTTTCGACACATTTTCTAGTTAGTTCTGGTCTTGCGGTATCGGTATTTATTATAAATACTAACATATAAAATTATTGTTGTTTCCACCGTCTTGCAACTTGCGCACTAAGTGTTTAGTAAATTGTCTCAACCAAGTTTTTTTCCTATTTTGTTTTTGTTTCTTACGAATAATGGTGTTGAATTGTTGTTATGGATTGTAATCATGAAGTGGTTATAATGAAAATCTCTTGTGGGCAAGGGGACTGGAGTACACTCAGTTAGGGAAGGAACCTGGATAAATATTTTATGTCTTCTGCTATTATTTAATTACTATTTCTATTTCCGCAGCAAATGAATTAAAACAAAATCTGACCACAAATTATGATTCTGAAACTCTGATCAGAAGTTAATTTAAAGAATACCCGAAACACAATTCAACCCCTCTTCTTGTGTACTTTTCACATCTTCACTTTGTTTTATCCATAGAAAACTACTTGAATTGGAATTAAGGCAATTACCTTCTCATTTGAAATATGCTTACCTAGAAGCAGAACATAAGTTGTCTTTTATCCTTGCAACTAAATTGCCTAAAGAGCTGTGGTGTCAACTTTTGGTACTTCTTAGAAAAAACAAGAAAGATATATCTTGGAAAATAATTGGCATCAAAGGAATTAACTCTACTGTTTGTATGTATAGGATATTTGTTGGAAGAGAATGCCAAAAATAATATACAAAGCCAAAGAAGAGTGAATTATATCGTGAAGGATGTGATGGAGACGGAAATCATCTAATGGTTAGATGCGGGAATCATTTACCCTATATCTGATAGTGTATGGGGGAGCCTCATTCAACGTGTCTTTAAGATAGGTGGCCTAACAGTGATTGAAATGGGAAGGATATGCGTGGGTTATAGGAAGCTAAACAAATCCACAATGAAGGATGACTTCTCTCTTTCATTCATTGATCAAATGCTTAAGAGATTGGTTGGAAAGGAATTTTAACTGTTTTTTATAAGGGTATTCAGACTATAATCAGATTGCATTTGCTCCCAAAAACCAAGAGAAAATAACCTTTACATGGCTCTATGAAACCTTTGTCTTTAGAACGATTCCATCCACACTGTGAAATGATCCATCAACTTTTCAAATATGTTAATGATATCTTCTCTAATCTTATTGAATGTTCCATGGAACTGTTTATGGATGATTTCTCTGTGTGCAGATTCATTTCATAAATGCTTGGATAACTTCGAGCTGGTACTCACAAGATGTGAGAAACGCAACTCAGTTCTAAAAGGGGAGAAATTTCATGATAAAAGAAGGAATTGTGTTAGGACAGAGAATTTCAAAATAAAGATTGAAATAGATTAAAAAAAATTATTGTTAAGTATTTGAAAAATTTCCACTACCATCCAACATCAAAGGAATAAGTAGTTTTTATGGTCTTGTTGGCTTGTATAGAAAGTTCATCAATGAATTTTCAAAACTTTCAAAAGCTTTGTGCCAACTACTACAACATGAGATATCATATCTCTTCAGTAAAGAATGTTTAGCTTGCTTTCAAAATCTTGAAGAATGTGTTGAATTTTGTACCAATTATGAAGGCAACAGACTAAAAATAAAAACTTTGCGCTAATGTATAATGCAAGTCACTTTGCTAATGGAGTTGTTCTAGGCCAAATGTATGATAAAGTGTTTCATACAATTTATTATGCTAATAAGATTACAAGACTTTAATAGAGAATCATATCAACTAAACCAACTCAAGCAGTTAATGACGTGCCAATTTTTTTATTTACGTATAACTTATATTTTTTCAAACGTTCACAAATATTCATATACGATAATTTTTAAAGGATAAGAATATGACTTTGAAACGAAAATGTAGACAAAATTAAAGTTTTTTTTAAAACAACTACTCCTTTTACATGAATATACTCTAATAAGTAATAATTTAATAGGAATATATTTTATAAGAAAAAATTAAAACTTTGAAAGATTATTACAACTTTGACTTTGAATTCAAAGTCAAAGTTCAAATAAATAAAGTCTAATAAATAATAATTTAATATTGTACCGGAGTATTTTATTAAAAATTATTTATTATTTATATTTTTCCATCAAATATAATAATGATTGAAACTGCGTATGAAATTTAATTTTCAAGAAAAAAAGTCAAATCAAAATTTATTATTCTTTCCTATTTATTTGTAGGAAAGAGTAATTAATTTGTTCTTATCCATTTTTTTCAATTGTCTTTTTCCCCTTTATTTAGCTATATATATATATATTTGTTATCAATTTTTCAAATCACCCAAAACTTTTTTTTCTTTTCATCTTCTAGTTTTGTTAGTGTTTTTTTCTTCCTCATCCACCCTTAAGTAGGTAGGTAATCGGTCTTATAATTTCCTTTATTTATTTATTCTGTAAAGTTTTAATTTTTATGTGTTTCAATGGTGGTACAGTTTATTTTTGTGACGTAGCTATCTTTTTTGTGAGTATTTTTATGAGTTTTTCGAATACTTTTTTACTTCTAATATTTTTTTTGTTCTTTGTGAACTCTTGATTTTAATATATCATATTTTAGCTCATTTAAAAAATTATTTTATTGATAGACATAAACATCAATGATTTGAGTGATTTTTTGAAATTTAAGATTTTTTTCTTGGTTATTCTGATGAAATTTATTTTTCTTATATATTTTTTCTAATGTGTTCTAGAGATACTTACTGCTAAAGTGTTGATATGAATCATATATTCTTTATTATTGTTTATTTTATCAAATATACATGTGATCAACGATATATTTGTATTTTTCTTACATAATATTTACATATAATCTATTACTTAGGTAGAATTTTTATAGTTTAGCGCTAGATCTAATTTATTAGAGTTTAATTGAATTCTAAATAAGATATTTAAGTCTATAGAAAAGCTTGTTTCAATTGAGTATTGAAGTTCATATGAATTTATATATTATAGAATGTATGCAGAATAGGTTTTAGTTTTCTTAAGTATAATTTAGTGATAATCTTCACTATGTATTTTTTTAACATTATTCTTTTCTTTGTTTTTATTCTATTTCTCTTTAAAAAATATATGAATTATATGCATATCAATTTACAAACATTTAGAAGTATATCTAAGATTCATGTTGCAAAAACTCTTACTATATTCTTAGATTTTAATTATTTCGATTATGTTGCATAAACTCATTATGAAATGTATCAGATAGTATAAACTTTTACTATATGCTTATATTTTAACTATTTCGATCATGTTGCACAAATTAATGCTTCCATAACGCTTCCCCTAATTTATGTATTTTAAATGAATTACATTTAGTGAAATAATCTAATTATACCTTTTAATAGATTTGTTTTTTTTTTAAAAACTATAAATTTTTTTTATGATAATAATTGCAAGGGAGGTAGATAACTTAACTAATCTGCCATTATTATTTATTCTTATCGACAGCCATCTACTTATTACCTTTTTTTATTTTGATTTTTTAATTTCATTGTTGAACCAGAGAATGGATCATCACAAAAACCCGTGGAATCAAGAATCGCATTACACTTTTGACATAAATAAAAATTTTCATGAATTTGAAGCGGATGATGAATTACATTCAGATTATTTGGATATTATGAGGCCGTTGTCACCCGAAACTCATGTTCCAGATCCATTATTTGCCAGTGGTAAATTTGTTCCTGTGGTGCTCCAATCAGATAATCCATTAACACAGATGAAAATTGAACATACAAATTCTCTTGATAAAGAAAAATACAAAGGTATTTTAAATCCAAAAGGTAATGGAATCGGCTTAGATCCCTTTTTACCTAAAAAATTTCCAGCATGAGCCATCAGTATAACTGTTCCTTCTCATGTAGTAAAACAAAAATCTACAAAAATTCCACATCTCAAACAATATTCAAGTGTCTCCCGACCAGGTATGTGTTCATAAAAACTTGATCAAACTACTCAAATTAAAATGTATGAATATTATACAACAGCTAACTACTTAATATTTGTAGGTTTATCATCACTTAATCAAAACACAAGCAAACATGTGTTGTCCAATAACAATAAAAATTCAACATCGCGTCCTCATAAAGTTGCTAGACACACAAAGGTAAAATGGTTTAGAAATTAATTAGTTTTATCTAATTTGTTTTAATCAAAGATAAAACGAGAATCATAAGTTAATAAATTGAGTTAAATATATATATTTTAAAGATATTTTATGTATGAATTAATATATAAATTCTTTTGCAGGATGATATTTGATTTGGTGATAAATCGGTCATTCATAATACAAATGCTTTGAGAATTGATATGGCAAATACAATGTACAATTGAAAAACTTGGGGAAGTGAGAGGATATTTGCATTTTAGAAAGATTTTTAAGCTATGGCTAATTGTTAGTTTGACAAGTTTTAAAATTTGTTTCTCATTAAACAAACTTGATTATTTTTCTTTTTTTTATATTTTAATTGATGGATTGAATATATTTTAAATATAAATAATGTTGGAATCTAAATAATTTGTTATGTTTGAGAAACTTATATTGCAGATAGTTACATTTTCTAATATGATTCATCATAGAATGATGAATATTATCAATAAGTGTTATGACGTAAACAGATATTTATACACCTTAAACACTAATCATCATTTTAAAATGCATCTTAGATTTAAAATGGAAGATAATTCACTTTTAAAATTTTGATATTGAAATATAATCTTCAACTAAATTTTAGGTGTCTAGTCACTAATAATATTCGATTGATCAACTGATCAAATAAAATTTCATAATAAGGAAAAATCTTTAACAAAACATTATTATACGACAAAACTTAAGCTTGTTTGGTGTGAAGGATAAGAGACGTAGTATAATAATCATATTATATTATGTCTTAATAAAGTGTTTAAAACAAAAACGATATGATCAGTGGATTCTCACAATTTTTTCTATCTTGTCTCTATAGTATTATTTTTTATCTTAAATTTGAGCTCGGGTAAAAATAAGTAGGATATGATTAGAAATTAAACTACTTTTGTATGTTTATAAAATATAACGTAAAATATTACAAAATAAAATCAATTATATAAGATAAATATATGAAATTTATGAGTGATAACTAGTTTATAAAAATGATTAAAATATTTAAAAATGTGAAAAATATATATAATTTATTTTTTAATTTTTTAACGTTTAATATAATATTCTTTAATATATATATATATATATATATATATATATATATATATCTATATATATATATATATATATATTCTGGATGTGTCAAGTGTGAAAGCTTTATCATATGTGAGAGCATAGGAGATTTTAAGGCTTGGTTAGGATGGGAACATGGCCCGGCACTAGCCCAAATTTTTTGAGTTATTTCTTTTACGGTAAGCTACTTTTTACAGTTCCATTTTCATAATTTCGATTTAATTTTTCGACACATTTTCAAGTTAGTTCTGGTCTTGCGGTATCAGTATTTATTATAAATACTAACATATAAAAGTATTGTTGTTTCCACCGTCTTGCAACTTGCGCACTAAGTGTTTAGTAAATTGTCTCAACTATGTTTTTTTTCCTATTTTGTTTTCGTTTCTTACGAATAATGGTGTTGAATTGTTGTTATTGATTGTAATCATGAAGTGGTTATAATGAAAATCTCTTGTGGGCAAGGGGACTGGAGTACACTCAGTTAGGGAAGGAACCAGGATAAATGTCTGCTATTATTTAATTACTATTTCTATTTCTGCAACAAATGAATTAAAACAAAATCTAACCACAAATTATGATTCTGAAACTCTGATCAGAAGTTAAATTAAAGAATACCAGAAACACAATTCAACCCCTCTTCTTGTGTACTTTTCACATCTTCACTTTGTTTTATCCATAGAAAACTACTTGAATTGGAATTGAGGCAATTACCTTCTCACTTGAAATATGCTTACCTAGAAGCAGAACATAAGTTGTCTTTTATCCTTGCAACTAAATTGCCTAAAGGGCTGTGGTGTCAACTTTTGGTACTTCTTAGAAAAACAAGAAAGATATATCTTGGAAAATAATTGGCATCAAAGGAATTAACTCTACTGTTTGTATGTATAGGATATTTGTTGGAAGAGACTGCCAAAAATAATATACAGAGCCAAAGAAGAGTGAATCATATCGTGAAGGATGTGATGGAGACGGAAATCATCAAATGGTTAGATGAGTGAATCATTTACCCTATATCTGATAGTGTATGGGGGAGGGTCATTCAACGCGTCTTTAAGATAGGTGGCCTAACAGTGATTGAAATGGGAAGGATATGCGTGGGTTATAGGAAGCTAAACAAATCCACAATGAAGGATGACTTCTCTCTTTCATTCATTGATCAAATGCTTGAGAGATTGGTTGGAAAAGAATTTTAACTGTTTTTTATAAGGGTATTCAGACTATAAACAGATTGCATTAGCTCCCAAAAACCAAGAGAAAATAACCTTTACATGGCTCTATGAAACCTTTGTCTTTAGAACGATTCCATCCAGACTGTGAAATGATCCATCAACTTTTCAAATATGTTGATGATATCTTCTCTAATCTTATTGAATGTTCCATGGAACTATTTATGGATGATTTCTCTGTGTGCAGATTCATTTCATAAATGCTTGGATAACTTCGAGCTGGTACTCACAAGATGTGAGAAACGCAACTCAGTTCTAAAAGGGGAGAAATTTCATGATAAAAGAAGGAATTGTGTTAGGACGGAGAATTTCAAACTAAAGATTGAAATAGATTAAAAAAATTATTGTTAAGTATTTGAAAAATTTCCACTACCATCCAACATCAAAGGAATAAGAAGTTTTTATGGTCTTGTTGGCTTGTATAGAAAGTTCATCAATGAATTTTCAAAACTTTCAAAAGCTTTGTGCCAACTACTACAACATGAGATATCATATCTCTTCAGTAAAGAATGTTTAGCATGCTTTCAAAACCTTGAAGAATGTGTTGAATTTTGTACCAATTATGAAGGCAACAGACTAAAAATAAAAACTTTGCGCTAATGTATAATGCAAGTCACTTTGCTAATGGAGTTGTTCTAGGCCAAATGTATGATAAAGTGTTTCATACAATTTATTATGCTAATAAGATTACAAGACTTTAATAGAGAATCATATCAACTAAACCAACTCAAGCAGTTAATGACGTGCCAATTTTTTTATTTACGTATAACTTATATTTTTTCAAACGTTCACAAATATTCATATACGATAATTTTTAAAGGATAAGAATATGACTTTGAAACGAAAATGTAGACAAAATTAAAGTTTTTTTAAAACAACTACTCCTTTTACATGAATATACTCTAATAAGTAATAATTTAATAGGAATATATTTTATAAGAAAAAATTAAAACTTTGAAAGATTATTACAACTTTGACTTTGAATTCAAAGTCAAAGCTCAAATAAATAAAGTCTAATAAATAATAATTTAATATTGTACCAGAGTATTTTATTAAAAATTATTTATTATTTATATTTTTCCTTCAAATATAATAATGATTGAAACTGCGTATGAAATTTAATTTTCAAGAAAAAAAGTCAAATAAAAATTTATTATTCTTTCCGTAGGAAAGAGTAATTAATTTGTTCTTATCCATTTTTTTCAATTGTCTTTTTCCCCTTTATTTAGCTATATATATATATTTGTTATCAATTTTTGAAATCACACAAAACTTTTTTTTCTTTTCATCTTCTAGTTTTGTTAGTGTTTTTTTCTTCCTCATCCACCCTTAAGTAGGTAGGTAATCGGTCTTATACTTTCCTTTATTTATTTATTCTGTAAAGTTTTAATATTTATGTGTTTCAATGGTGGTACAGTTTATTTTTGTGACGTAACTATCTTTTTTGTGAGTATTTTTATGAGTTTTTCGAATACTTTTTTACTTCTAATATTTTTTTTGTTCTTTGTGAACTCTTGATTTTAATATATCATATTTTAGCTCATTTAAAAAATTATTTTATTGATAGACATAAACATCAATGATTTGAGTGATTTTTTGAAATTTAAGATTTTTTTCTTGGTTATTCTGATGAAATTTAATTTTCTTATATATTTTTTCTAATGTGTTCTAGAGATACTTACTGCTAAAGTGTTGATATGAATCATATATTCTTTATTATTGTTTATTTTATCAAATATACATGTGATCAACGATATATTTGTATTTTTGTTACATAATATTTACATATAATCTATTGCTTAGGTAGAATTTTTATAGTTTAGCGCTAGATCTAATTTATTAGATTTTAATTGAATTCTAAATAAGATATTTAAGTCTATAGAAAAACTTGTTTCAATTGAGTATTGAAGTTCATATGAATTTATATATTATAGAATGTATGCAGAATAGGTTTTAGTTTTCTTAAGTATAATTTAGTGATAATCTTCACTATGTTTTTTTTATCATTATTCTTTTCTTTGTTTTTATTCTATTTCTCTTTAAAAAATATATGAATTATATGCATATCAATTTACAAACATTTAGAAGTATATCTAAGATTCATGTTGCAAAAACTCTTACTATATTCTTAGATTTTAATTATTTCGATTATGTTGCATAAACTCATTATGAAATGTATCAGATAGTATAAACTTTTACTATATGCTTATATTTTAACTATTTCAATCATGTTGCACAAATTAATGCTTCCATAACTCTTCCCCTAATTTATGTATTTTAAATCAATTACATTTAGTGAAATAATCTAATTATACCTTTTAATAGATATGTTTTTTTTTAAAAAACTATAAATTTTTTTTATGATAATAATTGCAAGGGAGGTAGATAACTTAACTAATCTGCCATTATTATTTATTCTTATCGACAGCCATCTACTTATTACCTTTTTTTATTTTGATTTTTTAATTTCATTGTTGAACCAGAGAATGGATCATCACAAAAACCCGTGGAGTCAAGAATCACATTACACTTTTGACATAAATAAAAATTTTCATGAATTTGAAGCGGATGGTGAATTACATTCAGCTTATTTGGATATTATGAGGCCGTTGTCACCCGAAACTCATGTTCCGGATCCATTATTTGCCATTGGTAAATTTGTTCCTGTGGTGCTCCAATCAGATAATCCATTAACACAGATGAAAATTGAACATACAAATTCTCTTGATAAAGAAAAATACAAAGGTATTTTAAATCCAAAAGGTAATGGAATCGGCTTAGATCCCTTTTTACCTAAAAAATTTCAAGCACGAGCCATCAGTATAACTGTTCCTTCTCATGTAGTAAAACAAAAATCTACAAAAATTCCACATCTCAAACAATATTCAAGTGTCTCCCAACCAGGTATGCGTTCATAAAAACTTGATCAAACTACTCAAATTAAAATGTATGAATATTATACAACAGCTAACTACTTAATATTTGTAGGTTTATCATCACTTAATCAAAACACAAGCAAACATGTGTTGTCCAATAACAATAAAAATTCTACATCGCGTCCTCATAAAGTTGCTAGACACATACAGGTAAAATGGTTTAGAAATTAATTAGTTTTATCTAATTTGTTTTAATCAAAGATAAAACGAGAATCATAAGTTAATAAATTGAGTTAAATATATATATTTTAAAGATATTTTATGTATGAATTAATATATAAATTCTTTTGCAGGGTGATATTTGATTTGGTGATAAATCGGTCATTCATAATACAAATGCTTTGAGAATTGATATGGCAAATACAATGTACAATTGAAAAACTTGGGGAAGTGAGAGGATATTTGCATTTTAGAAAGATTTTTAAGCTATGGCTAATTGTTAGTTTGACAAGTTTAAAAATTTGTTTCTCATTAAACAAACTTGATTATTTTTCTTTTTGTTTTATTTAAATTGATGGATTGAATATATTTTAAATATAAATAATGTTGGAATCTAAATAATTTGTTATGTTTGAGAAACTTATATTGCAGATAGTTACATTTTCTAATATGATTCATCATAGAATGATGAATATTATCAATAAGTGTTATGCCGTAAACTGATATTTATACAACCTAAACACTAATCATCATTTTAAAATGAATCATAGATTTAAAATGGAAGATAATTTACTTTTAAAATTTTGATATTGAAATATAATCTTCAACTAAATTTTAGGTGTCTAGTCACTAATAATATTCGATTGATCAACTGATCAAATAAAATTTCATAATAAGGAAAAATCTTTAACAAAACATTATTATACGACAAAACATAAGCTTGTTTGGTGTGAAGGATAAGAGACGTAGTATAATAATCATATTATATTATGTCTTAATAAAGTGTTTAAAACAAAAACGATATGATCAGTGGATTCTCACAATTTTTTCTATCTTGTCTCTATAGTATTATTTTTTATCTTAAATTTGAGCTCGGGTAAAAATTAGTAGGATATGATTAGAAATTAAACTACTTTTGTATGTTTACAAAATATAACGTAAAATATTACAAAATAAAATCAATTATATAAGATAAATATATGAAATTTATGAGTGATAACTAGTTTATAAAAATGATTAAAATATTTAAAAATGTGAAAAATATATATAATTTATTTTTTAATTTTTTAAAGTTTAATATAATATTTTTTAATATATATATATATATATATATATATATATATATATATATTCTGGATGTGTCAAGTGTGAAAGCTTTATCATATGTGAGAGCATAGGTGATTTTAAGGCTCGGTTAGGATGGGAACATGGCCCGGCACTAGCCCAAATTTTTTGAGTTATTTTTTTACGGTAAGCTACTTTTTACAGTTCCATTTTCATAATTTCGGTTTAATTTTTCGACACATTTTCTAGTTAGTTCTGGTCTTGCGGTATCGGTATTTATTATAAATACTAACATATAAAATTATTGTTGTTTCCACCGTCTTGCAACTTGCGCACTAAGTGTTTAGTAAATTGTCTCAACCAAGTTTTTTTCCTATTTTGTTTTTGTTTCTTACGAATAATGGTGTTGAATTGTTGTTATGGATTGTAATCATGAAGTGGTTATAATGAAAATCTCTTGTGGGCAAGGGGACTGGAGTACACTCAGTTAGGGAAGGAACCTGGATAAATATTTTATGTCTTCTGCTATTATTTAATTACTATTTCTATTTCCGCAGCAAATGAATTAAAACAAAATCTGACCACAAATTATGATTCTGAAACTCTGATCAGAAGTTAAATTAAAGAATACCCGAAACACAATTCAACCCCTCTTCTTGTGTACTTTTCACATCTTCACTTTGTTTTATCCATAGAAAACTACTTGAATTGGAATTAAGGCAATTACCTTCTCATTTGAAATATGCTTACCTAGAAGCAGAACATAAGTTGTCTTTTATCCTTGCAACTAAATTGCCTAAAGAGCTGTGGTGTCAACTTTTGGTACTTCTTAGAAAAAACAAGAAAGATATATCTTGGAAAATAATTGGCATCAAAGGAATTAACTCTACTGTTTGTATGTATAGGATATTTGTTGGAAGAGAATGCCAAAAATAATATACAGAGCCAAAGAAGAGTGAATCATATCGTGAAGGATGTGATGGAGACGGAAATCATCAAATGGTTAGATGAGGGAATCATTTACCCTATATCTGATAGTTTATGGGGGAGGGTCATTCAACGTGTCTTTAAGATAGGTGGCCTAACAGTGATTGAAATGGGAAGGATATGCGTGGGTTATAGGAAGCTAAACAAATCCACAATGAAGAATGACTTCTCTCTTTCATTCATTGATCAAATGCTTGAGAGATTGGTTGAAAAAGAATTTTAACTATTTTTTATAAGGGTGTTCAGACTATAATCAGATTGCATGAGCTCCGAAAAACCAAGAGAAAATAACCTTTACATGGCTCTATGAAACCTTTGTCTTTAGAACGATTCCATCCAGACTGTGAAATGATCCATCAACTTTCAAATATGTTGATGATATCTTCTCTAATCTTATTGAATGTTCCATGGAACTGCTTATGGATAATTTCTCTGTGTGCAGATTCATTTCATAAATGCTTGGATAACTTCGAGCTGGTACTCACAAGATGTGAGAAACGCAACTCAGTTCTAAAAGGGGAGAAATTTCATGATAAAAGAAGGAATTTTGTTAGGACATAGAATTTCAAAATAAAGATTGAAATAGATTAAAAAAAATTATTGTGAAGTATTTGAAAATTTTCCACTACCATCCAACATCAAAGGAATAAGAAGTTTTTATGGTCTTGTTGGCTTGTATAGAAAGTTCATCAATGAATTTTAAAAACTTTCAAAAGCTTATTGGCTTGTATAGAAAGCTTGTTGGCTTGTAAATTCACAAAAATACTAATTATATTAAATAAATAATATAAATCTAATTTTTTTGTGGAATAAAATATTTCAACATTTTTGTGATTTTTTGCAAAAAGAACCAATCGAAAATAATTAAAATTGAGTGAGTTATTAATTTTTCAAATCATTTAAAATAAATATGAAAAATACTAAAAAATAAGAAAAAGTGGTAAAAAAGAGATCTGGGGCGAGGGGGATTCGAACCCCAGACCTCTCGCTTGCCAATACACACTAAACCAGCTGATCAACCACTGGGGCGCAATGCCAATTCAAATATAGTATGGAAAATGAAAAATATATAGAGAACTTGGTTGGAAAACCTGATGAATGGCGCCATGGCAATCTTCTTCCTCGAGCTCGTGCATGAAGCCCCCTATCTCACTCATCTCTCAACCATTTAACATGATTCAAATACCAAACTCATGCATTTTTTCACAAGGAACAAGATGGCAATACTTGATTTCATTTATTTTCAGTGTATAGCAAGTTATATCATCACAACCGTATGAACCCTAATTTTGCAAAAGTAGTCGTGCAAACATGGTTATGAGGGCTATGATCCAATTTTTTGAGGGAAAACACTCAACATATGATGGCAAACAATTGGCAAAAATATCATGCGAGGAAATATGCATGGATCATGAAGATGTAGTTTTGAGGCTTACCTTGATGCAAGCTGAAATGGAACTCTGCAGAGATGGTGTTCCAGATGCGATTTGATGATCCCTACAGCTTCAATGGATGTTGTGGAGTGTGTTGCAAGCTTTGGAACACTCTGCAAACCTTTGGATCAAGTTGGAGAACTCCAACTGTATAATTAAGGCATAATGGCTTGGTTGAAGGGTGATTTTAAGCTAGGGGTGTTACAGTTGGTGTTTAAGTGTTTGGACACCTCAAATACATCATATGTGATGTGTCTGAGCAATTGGAATGGATTTCTTAGGGCTGCAACTCAAAACCCGATGGTGGTTGCTCAAAAACAAAGAAAATTGGCACTTAAGAGAGAATGAGAGAAAGCAGTGCTATAAGGTGCTTTGGTGTGCCTTGAATGATCCATTGGAACCTCTATTTATAGGTGATCAACTCTTGTCTTGGAGGAATAGTGAATGGCTGCTGGATCAGATCACCTTCAAAGGGATTGGTTGGACATAAATGCCTCTTGCATTAGGTGTAACAGCTGCTCCAAATAGATCAGCTATGCCTTGATTGAAATCACATTCCTCAGTCATTTTAATTATTGTTTAATCAGAGAACTTGACTGAACTTCAAGTTGGAAGATTCCTTGGCTTTGTGACTCAGCTTTGTAGGTTGGATCAGATGCATTGTGATTGGTTTGAGTACATGTGGCATAATGATCCTTAGTTTTGATTTAGAAATCGTGTGTGGAAAGCAAACATGCAAACTGATTTTTTCCAAAACAGCTTGCAGCAGCATGACTTTGGGCATGGATTCCTCTTGGCTCAAGTTGAATCAATTCATGCTGAGAGGTTCTTTGGATTCTTAGAAACATATGCAACAACATTGATGTTTACCTTTAGACTTGATTCAGCTTGCAACTATTTGAAAAGATCTCACAAGTTTTGGTGTTTTCAACAAAATCTGCCTTGGCCAGAATTTTTCTAAGTGTTGGAAAATGATGTATTTTCAATAACTCAGAATCCACAATGAATTGGAGTGAGGTGTATTTGGAGCTTTTGTAGAGGGTAATGAGAGATACAAATCCAGCTTTGGATGGGGAAAAATGGCCTTGTGGTTTAGGAGTTATGATCCTCCAAAGTTGGTACCCTAGCCACTTTGTTTCATAACTTAGAAAAATTTATAAGTTTTTATGGTTACCCCTTTTGCAAGTTATCCCACTTTTCTTGATTTTTCTTGATGAATGATGATTCCAATCATATATTAACATCATTTTAGGGTTAAAAAACCATTTTTATGAAAAATCTCAAAAAGTCAAAGTTTGACTTTTGTGCACAGTTGACTTTTTATCCGATGAATTCCAAATTGTGCAATCCTTTAGGAAATCATGTCCTTGACCTAAATCAAACTTTATGGACATGTTCCATAGGTGTTATAGGGTATATTGATTCATGTCCTAGGGTTTGGGAGCATGTCCGGGTCAAAAGTCAAAGATACAGTTGACTTTTCTCGCAAAACCCTAACTGTGGTTCAGATGAAATTGAAACTTGTGAATCAAGATTCTTGGATCAATCCATTGTTGCAAATGGATCAATGTAGTGTATTAGAGACCCTCAAATCCTCTCTTGAGGTCTTGGCTCATGTTTTATCCCAAAAGTCAACTTAGGGGTGAATTAGGTCAAGAAATCCTAATTCCTGATTTTTGGTGAATGCATCCCCTGAGGCTAAATTGACTTGATGATGGGGTTCATGATGTTCCTTGGAGCATCATAGGTTATGCCTTGAAGCATTGGCTCATGCCCATAGGAGAATTTCCATCTGGAGGCCCTGGTCGACCAAAACCCTAATTTGGTGACACTGGCGATCTTGAGGCTTAATCCACTTAAAAGGGAGCATCCTTGTGCTTGATCCTTGATGTGGGAGTCCTCTTGATCCTTTGTAGATGTTTGAGAGGTTAGACAAGTTGAAGATCATGTCATTCCTTGATTGATCCATTGTCTAAGAGCTATGAGAGGGCTTTAAACCCTAATTTTGATTGAAGTGGATGCTCACCCATCTTTGGGGAGACTAATGAGGTATGATGGTTCATCCATATTGTGATGATGATTTGCACAATGATGGGAATCTTAGTGGTCAAAATTTGGGGTATGACACTAACTAATTTATATTTGTAGGTTTATCATCACTTAATCAAAGCACAAGCAAACATGTGTTGTCCAATAACAATAAAAACTCTACATCGCGTCCTCATAAAGTTGCTAGACACATGAACTAGACACATGCAGGTAACATGGTTTAGAAATTAATTAGTTTTATTTAATTTGTTTTAATCAAAGATAAAACGAGAATCATAAGTTAAAAAATTGAGTTAAATATATATTTTTTAATGATATTTTATGTATAAATAAATATATAAGATCTTTTGCAGGATGATATTTGATTTGGTGATAAATCGGTCATTCATAATACAAATGCTTTGAGAATTGATATGGCAAATACAATGTACAATTGAAAACTTGGGGAAGTGAGAGAATATTCGCATTTTAGAAAGATTTTTAAGCAATGGCTAATTATTAGTTTGACAAGTTTGAAAATTTGTTTCTCATTAAACAAACTTGATTATTTTTCTTGTTGTTTTATTTTAATTGATGGATTGAATTTATTTTAAATTTAAATACTGTTGGAATCTAAATAATTTGTTATGTTTGAGAAACTTATATTGCTGATAGTTACATCTTCTAATATGATTCATCATAGAATGATGAATATTATCAATAAGTGTTATGACATAAACAGATATTTATACACCCTAAACACTAATCATCATTTTAAAATGCATCATAGATTTAAAATGGAAGATAATTTACTTTTAAAATTTTGATATTGAAATATAATATTCAACTAAAATTTAGGTGTCTAGTCACTAATAATATTCGATTGATCAACTGATCAAATAAAATTTCATAATACGGAAAAATATTTAACAAACCATTATTATACGACAATACTTAAGCTTGTTTGGTGTGAAGGATAAGAGACGTAGTATAATAATCATATTATATTATGTCTTAATAAAGTGTTTAAAACAAAAACGATATGATCAGTGGATTCTGACAATTTTTTCTATCTTGTCTCTATTGTATTATTTTTTAGCTTAAATTTGAGCTCGGGTAAAAATTAGTAGGATATGATTAGAAATTAAACTACTTTTGTATCTTTATAAAATATAACGTAAAATATTACAAAATAAAATCAATTATATAAGATAAATATATGAAATTTATGAGTGATAACTAGTTTATAAAAATGATTAAAATATTTAAAAATGTGAAAAATATATATAATTTATTTTTTAATTTTTTAACGTTTAATATAATATTCTTTAATATATATATATATATATATATATATATATATATATATATATATATATATATATATATATATATATATATATATTCTGGATGTGTCAAGTGTGAAAGCTTTATCATATGTGAGAGCATAGGTGATTTTAAGGCTTGGTTAGGATGGGAACATGGCCCGACACTAGCCCAAATTTTTTGAGTTATTTTTTTTACGGTAAGCTACTTTTTACAGTTCCATTTTCATAATTTTGATTTAATTTTTCGACACATTTTCAAGTTAGTTATGGTCTTGCGGTATCGGTATTTATTATAAATACTAACATATAAAAGTATTGTTGTTTCCACCGTCTTGCAACTTGCGCACTAAGTGTTTAGTAAATTGTCTCAACTAAGTTTTTTTTTCCTATTTTGCTTTCGTTTCTTACGAATAATGGTGTTGAATTGTTGTTATTGATTGTAATCATGAAGTGGTTATAATGAAAATCTCTTGTGGGCAAGGGGACTGGAGAACCCTCAGTTAGGGAAGGAACCAGGATAAATGTCTGCTATTATTTAATTACTATTTCTATTTCCGCAACAAATGAATTAAAACAAAATCTGACCACAAATTATGATTCTGAAACTCTGATCAGAAGTTAAATTAAAGAATACCCGAAACACAATTCAACCCCTCTTCTTGTGTACTTTTCACATCTTCACTTTGTTTTATCCATAGAAAACTACTTGAATTGGAATTGAGGCAATTACCTTCTCACTTGAAATATGCTTACCTAGAAGCAGAACATAAGTTTTCTTTTATCCTTGCAACTAAATTGCCTAAAGGGTTGTGGTGTCAACTTTTGGTACTTCTTAGAAAAAACAAGAAAGATATATCTTGGAAAATAATTGGCATCAAAGGAATTAACTCTACTGTTTGTATGTATAGGATATTTGTTGGAAGAGAATGCCAAAAATAATATACAAAGCCAAAGAAGAGTGAATTATATCGTGAAGGATGTGATGGAGACGGAAATCATCTAATGGTTAGATGCGGGAATCATTTACCCTATATCTGATAGTGTATGGGGGAGCCTCATTCAACGTGTCTTTAAGATAGGTGGCCTAACAGTGATTGAAATGGGAAGGATATGCGTGGGTTATAGGAAGCTAAACAAATCCACAATGAAGGATGACTTCTCTCTTTCATTCATTGATCAAATGCTTAAGAGATTGGTTGGAAAGGAATTTTAACTGTTTTTTATAAGGGTATTCAGACTATAATCAGATTGCATTTGCTCCCAAAAACCAAGAGAAAATAACCTTTACATGGCTCTATGAAACCTTTGTCTTTAGAACGATTCCATCCACACTGTGAAATGATCCATCAACTTTTCAAATATGTTAATGATATCTTCTCTAATCTTATTGAATGTTCCATGGAACTGTTTATGGATGATTTCTCTGTGTGCAGATTCATTTCATAAATGCTTGGATAACTTCGAGCTGGTACTCACAAGATGTGAGAAACGCAACTCAGTTCTAAAAGGGGAGAAATTTCATGATAAAAGAAGGAATTGTGTTAGGACAGAGAATTTCAAAATAAAGATTGAAATAGATTAAAAAAAATTATTGTTAAGTATTTGAAAAATTTCCACTACCATCCAACATCAAAGGAATAAGTAGTTTTTATGGTCTTGTTGGCTTGTATAGAAAGTTCATCAATGAATTTTCAAAACTTTCAAAAGCTTTGTGCCAACTACTACAACATGAGATATCATATCTCTTCAGTAAAGAATGTTTAGCTTGCTTTCAAAATCTTGAAGAATGTGTTGAATTTTGTACCAATTATGAAGGCAACAGACTAAAAATAAAAACTTTGCGCTAATGTATAATGCAAGTCACTTTGCTAATGGAGTTGTTCTAGGCCAAATGTATGATAAAGTGTTTCATACAATTTATTATGCTAATAAGATTACAAGACTTTAATAGAGAATCATATCAACTAAACCAACTCAAGCAGTTAATGACGTGCCAATTTTTTTATTTACGTATAACTTATATTTTTTCAAACGTTCACAAATATTCATATACGATAATTTTTAAAGGATAAGAATATGACTTTGAAACGAAAATGTAGACAAAATTAAAGTTTTTTTTAAAACAACTACTCCTTTTACATGAATATACTCTAATAAGTAATAATTTAATAGGAATATATTTTATAAGAAAAAATTAAAACTTTGAAAGATTATTACAACTTTGACTTTGAATTCAAAGTCAAAGTTCAAATAAATAAAGTCTAATAAATAATAATTTAATATTGTACCGGAGTATTTTATTAAAAATTATTTATTATTTATATTTTTCCATCAAATATAATAATGATTGAAACTGCGTATGAAATTTAATTTTCAAGAAAAAAAGTCAAATCAAAATTTATTATTCTTTCCTATTTATTTGTAGGAAAGAGTAATTAATTTGTTCTTATCCATTTTTTTCAATTGTCTTTTTCCCCTTTATTTAGCTATATATATATATATTTGTTATCAATTTTTCAAATCACACAAAACTTTTTTTTCTTTTCATCTTCTAGTTTTGTTAGTGTTTTTTTCTTCCTCATCCACCCTTAAGTAGGTAGGTAATCGGTCTTATAATTTCCTTTAATTATTTATTCTGTAAAGTTTTAATTTTTATGTGTTTCAATGGTGGTACAGTTTATTTTTGTGACGTAGCTATCTTTTTTGTGAGTATTTTTATGAGTTTTTCGAATACTTTTTTACTTCTAATATTTTTTTTGTTCTTTGTGAACTCTTGATTTTAATATATCATATTTTAGCTCATTTAAAAAATTATTTTATTGATAGACATAAACATCAATGATTTGAGTGATTTTTTGAAATTTAAGATTTTTTTCTTGGTTATTCTGATGAAATTTATTTTTCTTATATATTTTTTCTAATGTGTTCTAGAGATACTTACGGCTAAAGTGTTGATATGAATCATATATTCTTTATTATTGTTTATTTTATCAAATATACATGTGATCAACGATATATTTGTATTTTTCTTACATAATATTTACATATAATCTATTACTTAGGTAGAATTTTTATAGTTTAGCGCTAGATCTAATTTATTAGAGTTTAATTGAATTCTAAATAAGATATTTAAGTCTATAGAAAAGCTTGTTTCAATTGAGTATTGAAGTTCATATGAATTTATATATTATAGAATGTATGCAGAATAGGTTTTAGTTTTCTTAAGTATAATTTAGTGATAATCTTCACTAGGTATTTTTTTAACATTATTCTTTTCTTTGTTTTTATTCTATTTCTCTTTAAAAAATATATGAATTATATGCATATCAATTTACAAACATTTAGAAGTATATCTAAGATTCATGTTGCAAAAACTCTTACTATATTCTTAGATTTTAATTATTTCGATAATGTTGCATAAACTCATTATGAAATGTATCAGATAGTATAAACTTTTACTATATGCTTATATTTTAACTATTTCGATCATGTTGCACAAATTAATGCTTCCATAACTCTTCCCCTAATTTATGTATTTTAAATGAATTACATTTAGTGAAATAATCTAATTATACCTTTTAATAGATTTGTTTTTTTTTGAAAAACTATAAATTTTTTTTATGATAATAATTGCAAGGGAAGTAGATAACTTAACTAATCTGCCATTATTATTTATTCTTATCGCAACCATCTACTTATTACCTTTTTTTATTTTGATTTTTTAATTTCATTGTTGAACCAGAGAATGGATCATCACAAAAACCCGTGGAATCAAGAATCACATTACACTTTTGACATAAATAAAAATTTTCATGAATTTGAAGCGGATGATGAATTACATTCAGATTATTTGGATATTATGAGGCCGTTGTCACCCGAAACTCATGTTCCAGATCCATTATTTGCCAGTGGTAAATTTGTTCCTGTGGTGCTCCAATCAGATAATCCATTAACACAGATGAAAATTGAACATACAAATTCTCTTGATAAAGAAAAATACAAAGGTATTTTAAATCCAAAAGGTAATGGAATCGGCTTAGATCCCTTTTTACCTAAAAAATTTCCATCACCAGCCATCAGTATAACTGTTCCTTCTCATGTAGTAAAACAAAAATCTACAAAAATTCCACATCTCAAACAATATTCAAGTGTCTCCCAACCAGGTATGTGTTCATAAAAACTTGATCAAACTACTCAAATTAAAATGTATGAATATTATACAACAGCTAACTACTTAATATTTGTAGGTTTATCATCACTTAATCAAAACACAAGCAAACATGTGTTGTCCAATAACAATAAAAATTCAACATCGCGTCCTCATAAAGTTGCTAGACACACAAAGGTAAAATGGTTTAGAAATTAATTAGTTTTATCTAATTTGTTTTAATCAAAGATAAAACGAGAATCATAAGTTAATAAATTGAGTTAAATATATATATTTTAAAGATATTTTATGTATGAATTAATATATAAATTCTTTTGCAGGATGATATTTGATTTGGTGATAAATCGGTTATTCATAATACAAATGCTTTGAGAATTGATATGGCAAATACAATGTACAATTGAAAAACTTGGGGAAGTGAGAGGATATTTGCATTTTAGAAAGATTTTTAAGCTATGGCTAATTGTTAGTTTGACAAGTTTTAAAATTTGTTTCTCATTAAACAAACTTGATTATTTTTCTTTTTTTTTTTATTTTAATTGATGGATTGAATATATTTTAAATATAAATAATGTTGGAATCTAAATAATTTGTTATGTTTGAGAGACTTATATTGCAGATAGTTACATTTTCTAATATGATTCATCATAGAATGATGAATATTATCAATAATTGTTATGACGTAAACAGATATTTATACACCTTAAACACTAATCATCATTTTAAAATGCATCATAGATTTAAAATGGAAGATAATTTACTTTTAAAATTTTGATATTGAAATATAATCTTCAACTAAATTTTAGGTGTCTAGTCACTAATAATATTCGATTGATCAACTGATCAAATAAAATTTCATAATAAGGAAAAATCTTTAACAAAACATTATTATATGACAAAACTTAAGCTTGTTTGGTGTGAAGGATAAGAGACGTAGTATAATAATCATATTATATTATGTCTTAATAAAGTGTTTAAAACAAAAACGATATGATCAGTGGATTCTCACAATTTTTTCTATCTTGTCTCTATAGTATTATTTTTTATCTTAAATTTGAGCTCGGGTAAAAATAAGTAGGATATGATTAGAAATTAAACTACTTTTGTATGTTTATAAAATATAACGTAAAATATTACAAAATAAAATCAATTATATAAGATAAATATATGAAATTTATGAGTGATAACTAGTTTATAAAAATGATTAAAATATTTAAAAATGTGAAAAATATATATAATTTATTTTTTAATTTTTTAACGTTTAATATAATATTCTTTAATATATATATATATATATATATATATATATATATATATATATATATATATTCTGGATGTGTCAAGTGTGAAAGCTTTATCATATGTGAGAGCATACGTGATTTTAAGGCTTGGTTAGGATGGGAACATGGCCCGGCACTAGCCCAAATTTTTTGAGTTATTTCTTTTACGGTAAGCTACTTTTTACAGTTCCATTTTCATAATTTCGATTTAATTTTTCGACACATTTTCAAGTTAGTTCTGGTCTTGCGGTATCAGTATTTATTATAAATACTAACATATAAAAGTATTGTTGTTTCCACCGTCTTGCAACTTGCGCACTAAGTGTTTAGTAAATTGTCTCAACTATGTTTTTTTTTCCTATTTTGTTTTCGTTTCTTACGAATAATGGTGTTGAATTGTTGTTATTGATTGTAATCATGAAGTGGTTATAATGAAAATCTCTTGTGGGCAAGGGGACTGGAGTACACTCAGTTAGGGAAGGAACCAGGATAAATGTCTGCTATTATTTAATTACTATTTCTATTTCTGCAACAAATGAATTAAAACAAAATCTAACCACAAATTATGATTCTGAAACTCTGATCAGAAGTTAAATTAAAGAATACCAGAAACACAATTCAACCCCTCTTCTTGTGTACTTTTCACATCTTCACTTTGTTTTATCCATAGAAAACTACTTGAATTGGAATTGAGGCAATTACCTTCTCACTTGAAATATGCTTACCTAGAAGCAGAACATAAGTTGTCTTTTATCCTTGCAACTAAATTGCCTACAGAGCTGTGGTGTCAACTTTTGGTACTTCTTAGAAAAAACAAGAAAGATATATCTTGGAAAATAATTGGCATCAAAGGAATTAACTCTACTGTTTGTATGTATAGGATATTTGTTGGAAGAGACTGCCAAAAATAATATACAGAGCCAAAGAAGAGTGAATCATATCGTGAAGGATGTGATGGAGACGGAAATCATCAAATGGTTAGATGAGTGAATCATTTACCCTATATCTGATAGTGTATGGGGGAGGGTCATTCAACGCGTCTTTAAGATAGGTGGCCTAACAGTGATTGAAATGGGAAGGATATGCGTGGGTTATAGGAAGCTAAACAAATCCACAATGAAGGATGACTTCTCTCTTTCATTCATTGATCAAATGCTTGAGAGATTGGTTGGAAAAGAATTTTAACTGTTTTTTATAAGGGTATTCAGACTATAATCAGATTGCATTAGCTCCCAAAAACCATGAGAAAATAACCTTTACATGGCTCTATGAAACCTTTGTCTTTAGAACGATTCCATCCAGACTGTGAAATGATCCATCAACTTTTCAAATATGTTGATGATATCTTCTCTAATCTTATTGAATGTTCCATGGAACTATTTATGGATGATTTCTCTGTGTGCAGATTCATTTTATAAATGCTTGGATAACTTCGAGCTGGTACTCACAAGATGTGAGAAACGCAACTCAGTTCTAAAAGGGGAGAAATTTCATGATAAAAGAAGGAATTGTGTTAGGACGGAGAATTTCAAACTAAAGATTGAAATAGATTAAAAAAATTATTGTTAAGTATTTGAAAAATTTCCACTACCATCCAACATCAAAGGAATAAGAAGTTTTTATGGTCTTGTTGGCTTGTATAGAAAGTTCATCAATGAATTTTCAAAACTTTCAAAAGCTTTGTGCCAACTACTACAACATGAGATATCATATCTCTTCAGTAAAGAATGTTTAGCATGCTTTCAAAACCTTGAAGAATGTGTTGAATTTTGTACCAATTATGAAGGCAACAGACTAAAAATAAAAACTTTGCGCTAATGTATAATGCAAGTCACTTTGCTAATGGAGTTGTTCTAGGCCAAATGTATGATAAAGTGTTTCATACAATTTATTATGCTAATAAGATTACAAGACTTTAATAGAGAATCATATCAACTAAACCAACTCAAGCAGTTAATGACGTGCCAATTTTTTTATTTACGTATAACTTATATTTTTTCAAACGTTCACAAATATTCATATACGATAATTTTTAAAGGATAAGAATATGACTTTGAAACGAAAATGTAGACAAAATTAAAGTTTTTTTAAAACAACTACTCCTTTTACATGAATATACTCTAATAAGTAATAATTTAATAGGAATATATTTTATAAGAAAAAATTAAAACTTTGAAAGATTATTACAACTTTGACTTTGAATTCAAAGTCAAAGCTCAAATAAATAAAGTCTAATAAATAATAATTTAATATTGTACCAGAGTATTTTATTAAAAATTATTTATTATTTATATTTTTCCTTCAAATATAATAATGATTGAAACTGCGTATGAAATTTAATTTTCAAGAAAAAAAGTCAAATAAAAATTTATTATTCTTTCCTATTTATTTGTAGGAAAGAGTAATTAATTTGTTCTTATCCATTTTTTTCAATTGTCTTTTTCCCCTTTATTTAGCTATATATATATATTTGTTATCAATTTTTGAAATCACACAAAACTTTTTTTCTTTTCATCTTCTAGTTTTGTTAGTGTTTTTTTCTTCCTCATCCACCCTTAAGTAGGTAGGTAATCGGTCTTATACTTTCCTTTATTTATTTATTCTGTAAAGTTTTAATATTTATGTGTTTCAATGGTGGTACAGTTTATTTTTGTGACGTAACTATCTTTTTTGTGAGTATTTTTATGAGTTTTTCGAATACTTTTTTACTTCTAATATTTTTTTTGTTCTTTGTGAACTCTTGATTTTAATATATCATATTTTAGCTCATTTAAAAAATTATTTTATTGATAGACATAAACATCAATGATTTGAGTGATTTTTTGAAATTTAAGATTTTTTTCTTGGTTATTCTGATGAAATTTAATTTTCTTATATATTTTTTCTAATGTGTTCTAGAGATACTTACTGCTAAAGTGTTGATATGAATCATATATTCTTTATTATTGTTTATTTTATCAAATATACATGTGATCAACGATATATTTGTATTTTTGTTACATAATATTTACATATAATCTATTGCTTAGGTAGAATTTTTATAGTTTAGCGCTAGATCTAATTTATTAGATTTTAATTGAATTCTAAATAAGATATTTAAGTCTATAGAAAAACTTGTTTCAATTGAGTATTGAAGTTCATATGAATTTATATATTATAGAATGTTTGCAGAATAGGTTTTAGTTTTCTTAAGTATAATTTAGTGATAATCTTCACTATGTTTTTTTTATCATTATTCTTTTCTTTGTTTTTATTCTATTTCTCTTTAAAAAATATATGAATTATATGCATATCAATTTACAAACATTTAGAAGTATATCTAAGATTCATGTTGCAAAAACTCTTACTATATTCTTAGATTTTAATTATTTCGATTATGTTGCATAAACTCATTATGAAATGTATCAGATAGTATAAACTTTTACTATATGCTTATATTTTAACTATTTCAATCATGTTGCACAAATTAATGCTTCCATAACTCTTCCCCTAATTTATGTATTTTAAATCAATTACATTTAGTGAAATAATCTAATTATACCTTTTAATAGATATGTTTTTTTTTTAAAAACTATAAATTTTTTTTATGATAATAATTGCAAGGGAGGTAGATAACTTAACTAATCTGCCATTATTATTTATTCTTATCGACAGCCATCTACTTATTACCTTTTTTTATTTTGATTTTTTAATTTCATTGTTGAACCAGAGAATGGATCATCACAAAAACCCGTGGAATCAAGAATCACATTACACTTTTCACATAAATAAAAATTTTCATGAATTTGAAGCGGATGGTGAATTACATTCAGCTTATTTGGATATTATGAGGCCGTTGTCACCCGAAACTCATGTTCCGGATCCATTATTTGCCATTGGTAAATTTGTTCCTGTGGTGCTCCAATCAGATAATCCATTAACACAGATGAAAATTGAACATACTAATTCTCTTGATAAAAAAAAATATAAAGGTATTTTAAATCCAAAAGGTAATGGAATCGGCTTAGATCCCTTTTTACCTAAAAAATTTCCAGCACGAGCCATCAGTATAACTGTTCCTTCTCATGTAGTAAAACAAAAATCTACAAAAATTCCACATCTCAAACAATATTCAAGTGTCTCCCAACCAGGTATGCGTTCATAAAAACTTGATCAAACTACTCAAATTAAAATGTATGAATATTATACAACAGCCAACTACTTAATATTTGTAGGTTTATCATCACTTAATCAAAACACAAGCAAACATGTGTTGTCCAATAACAATAAAAATTCTACATCGCGTCCTCATAAAGTTGCTAGACACATACAGGTAAAATGGTTTAGAAATTAATTAGTTTTATCTAATTTGTTTTAATCAAAGATAAAACGAGAATCATAAGTTAATAAATTGAGTTAAATATATATATTTTAAAGATATTTTATGTATGAATTAATATATAAATTCTTTTGCAGGGTGATATTTGATTTGGTGATAAATCGGTCATTCATAATACAAATGCTTTGAGAATTGATATGGCAAATACAATGTACAATTGAAAAACTTGGGGAAGTGAGAGGATATTTGCATTTTAGAAAGATTTTTAAGCTATGGCTAATTGTTAGTTTGACAAGTTTTAAAATTTGTTTCTCATTAAACAAACTTGATTATTTTTCTTTTTGTTTTATTTAAATTGATGTATTGAATATATTTTAAATATAAATAATGTTGGAATCTAAATAATTTGTTATGTTTGAGAAACTTATATTGCAGATAGTTACATTTTCTAATATGATTCATCATAGAATGATGAATATTATTAATAAGTGTTATGCCGTAAACTGATATTTATACAACCTAAACACTAATCATCATTTTAAAATGAATCATAGATTTAAAATGGAAGATAATTTACTTTTAAAATTTTGATATTGAAATATAATCTTCAACAAAATTTTAGGTGTCTAGTCACTAATAATATTCGATTGATCAACTGATCAAATAAAATTTCATAATAAGGAAAAATCTTTAACAAAACATTATTATACGACAAAACTTAAGCTTGTTTGGTGTGAAGGATAAAAGACGTAGTATAATAATCATATTATATTATGTCTTAATAAAGTGTTTAAAACAAAAACGATATGATCAGTGGATTCTCACAATTTTTTCTATCTTGTCTCTATAGTATTATTTTTTATCTTAAATTTGAGCTCGGGTAAAAATTAGTAGGATATGATTAGAAATTAAACTACTTTTGTATGTTTATAAAATATAACGTAAAATATTACAAAATAAAATCAATTATATAAGATAAATATATGAAATTTATGAGTGATAACTAGTTTATAAAAATGATTAAAATATTTAAAAATGTGAAAAATATATATAATTTATTTTTTAATTTTTTTACGTTTAATATAATATTCTTTAATATATATATATATATATATATATATGTATATATATATATATATTCTGGATGTGTCAAGTGTGAAAGCTTTATCATATGTGAGAGCATAGGAGATTTTAAGGCTTGGTTAGGATGGGAACATGGCCCGGCACTAGCCCAAATTTTTTGAGTTATTTTTTTTACAGTAAGCTACTTTTTACAGTTCCATTTTCATAATTTCGATTTAATTTTTCGACACATTTTCAAGTTAGTTCTGGTCTTGCGGTATCGGTATTTATTATAAATACTAACATATAAAATTATTGTTGTTTCCACCGTCTTGCAACTTGCGCACTAAGTGTTTAGTAAATTGTCTCAACCAAGTTTTTTTTTCCTATTTTGTTTTCGTTTCTTACGAATAATGGTGTTGAATTGTTGTTATTGATTGTAATCATGAAGTGGTTATAATGAAAATCTCTTGTGGGCAAGGGGACTGTAGTAGACTCAGTTAGGGAAGGAACCATGATAAATGTCTGCTATTATTTAATTACTATTTCTATTTCCGCAACAAATGAATTAAAACAAAATCTTACCACAAATTATGATTCTGAAACTCTGATCAGAAGTTAAATTAAAGAATACCCGAAACACAATTCAACCCCTCTTCTTGTGTACATAGAATGATGAATATTATCAATAAGTGTTATGACGTAAACATATATTTATACACCCTAAACACTAATCATCATTTTAAAATGCATCATAGATTTAAAATGGAAGATAATTTACTTTTAAAATTTTGATATTGAAATATAATCTTCAACTAAATTTTAGGTGTCTAGTCACTAATAATATTCGATTGATCAACTGATCAAATAAAATATCATAATAAGGAAAAATCTTTAACAAAACATTATTATACGACAAAACTTAAGCTTGTTTGGTGTGAAGGATAAGAGACGTAGTATAATAATCATGTTATATTATGTCTTAATAAAGTGTTTAAAACAAAAACGATATGATCAATGGATTCTCACAATTTTTTCTATCTTTTCTCTATAATATTATTTTTTATCTTAAATTTGAGCTCGGGTAAAAATTAGTAGGATATGATTAGAAATTAAACTACTTTTGTATGTTTACAAAATATAACATAAAATATTACAAAATAAAATCAATTATATAAGATAAATATATGAAATTTATGAGTGATAACTAGTTTATAAAAATGATTAAAATATTTAAAAATGTGAAAAATATATATAATTTATTTTTTAATTTTTTAAAGTTTAATATAATATTTTTTAATATATATATATATATATATATATATATATATATATATATATTCTGGATGTGTCAAGTGTGAAAGCTTTATCATATGTGAGAGCATAGGTGATTTTAAGGCTCGGTTAGGATGGGAACATGGCCCGGCACTAGCCCAAATTTTTTGAGTTATTTTTTTACGGTAAGCTACTTTTTACAGTTCCATTTTCATAATTTCGACTTAATTTTTCGACACATTTTCTAGTTAGTTCTGGTCTTGCGGTATCGGTATTTATTATAAATACTAACATATAAAATTATTGTTGTTTCCACCGTCTTGCAACTTGCGCACTAAGTGTTTAGTAAATTGTCTCAACCAAGTTTTTTTCCTATTTTGTTTTTGTTTCTTACGAATAATGGTGTTGAATTGTTGTTATGGATTGTAATCATGAAGTGGTTATAATGAAAATCTCTTGTGGGCAAGGGGACTGGAGTACACTCAGTTAGGGAAGGAACCTGGATAAATATTTTATGTCTTCTGCTATTATTTAATTACTATTTCTATTTCCGCAGCAAATGAATTAAAACAAAATCTGACCACAAATTATGATTCTGAAACTCTGATCAGAAGTTAAATTAAAGAATACCCGAAACACAATTCAACCCCTCTTCTTGTGTACTTTTCACATCTTCACTTTGTTTTATCCATAGAAAACTACTTGAATTGGAATTAAGGCAATTACCTTCTCACTTGAAATATGCTTACCTAGAAGCAGAACATAAGTTGTCTTTTATCCTTGCAACTAAATTGCCTAAAGAGCTGTGGTGTCAACTTTTGGTACTTCTTAGAAAAAACAAGAAAGATATATCTTGGAAAATAATTGGCATCAAAGGAATTAACTCTACTGTTTGTATGTATAGGATATTTGTTGGAAGAGAATGCCAAAAATAATATACAGAGCCAAAGAAGAGTGAATCATATCGTGAAGGATGTGATGGAGACGGAAATCATCAAATGGTTAGATGAGGGAATCATTTACCCTATATCTGATAGTTTATGGGGGAGGGTCATTCAACGTGTCTTTAAGATAGGTGGCCTAACAGTGATTGAAATGGGAAGGATATGCGTGGGTTATAGGAAGCTAAACAAATCCACAATGAAGGATGACTTCTCTCTTTCATTCATTGATCAAATGCTTGAGAGATTGGTTGAAAAAGAATTTTAACTATTTTTTATAAGGGTGTTCAGACTATAATCAGATTGCATGAGCTCCGAAAAACCAAGAGAAAATAACCTTTACATGGCTCTATGAAACCTTTGTCTTTAGAACGATTCCATCCAGACTGTGAAATGATCCATCAACTTTCAAATATGTTGATGATATCTTCTCTAATCTTATTGAATGTTCCATGGAACTGCTTATGGATAATTTCTCTGTGTGCAGATTCATTTCATAAATGCTTGGATAACTTCGAGCTGGTACTCACAAGATGTGAGAAACGCAACTCAGTTCTAAAAGGGGAGAAATTTCATGATAAAAGAAGGAATTTTGTTAGGACATAGAATTTCAAAATAAAGATTGAAATAGATTAAAACAAATTATTGTGAAGTATTTGAAAATTTTCCACTACCATCCAACATCAAAGGAATAAGAAGTTTTTATGGTCTTGTTGGCTTGTATAGAAAGTTCATCAATGAATTTTAAAAACTTTCAAAAGCTTATTGGCTTGTATAGAAAGCTTGTTGGCTTGTATATTCACAAAAATACTAATTATATTAAATAAATAATATAAATCTAATTTTTTTGTGGAATAAAATATTTCAACATTTTTGTGATTTTTTGCAAAAAGAACCAATCGAAAATAATTAAAATTGAGTGAGTTATTAATTTTTCAAATCATTTAAAATAAATATGAAAAATACTAAAAAATAAGAAAAAGTGGTAAAAAAGAGATCTGGGGCGAGGGGGATTCGAACCCCAGACCTCTCGCTTGCCAATACACACAAAACCAGCTGATCAACCACTGGGGCGCAATGCCAATTCAAATATAGTATGGAAAATGAAAAATATATAGAGAACTTGGTTGGAAAACCTGATGAATGGCGCCATGGCAATCTTCTTCCTCGAGCTCGTGCATGAAGCCCCCTATCTCACTCATCTCTCAACCATTTAACATGATTCAAATACCAAACTCATGCATTTTTTCACAAGGAACAACATGGCAATACTTGATTTCATTTATTTTCAGTGTATAGCAAGTTATATCATCACAACCGTATGAACCCTAATTTTGCAAAAGTAGTCGTGCAAACATGGTTATGAGGGCTATGATCCAATTTTTTGAGGGAAAACACTCAACATATGATGGCAAACAATTGGCAAAAATATCATGCGAGGAAATATGCATGGATCATGAAGATGTAGTTTTGAGGCTTACCTTGATGCAAGCTGAAATGGAACTCTGCAGAGATGGTGTTCCAGATGCGATTTGATGATCCCTACAGCTTCAATGGATGTTGTGGAGTGTGTTGCAAGCTTTGGAACACTCTGCAAACCTTTGGATCAAGTTGGAGAACTCCAACTGTATAATTAAGGCATAATGGCTTGGTTGAAGGGTGATTTTAAGCTAGGGGTGTTACAGTTGGTGTTTAAGTGTTTGGACACCTCAAATACATCATATGTGATGTGTCTGAGCAATTGGAATGGATTTCTTAGGGCTGCAACTCAAAACCCGATGGTGGTTGCTCAAAAACAAAGAAAATTGGCACTTAAGAGAGAATGAGAGAAAGCAGTGCTATAAGGTGCTTTGGTGTGCCTTGAATGATCCATTGGAACCTCTATTTATAGGTGATCAACTCTTGTCTTGGAGGAATAGTGAATGGCTGCTGGATCAGATCACCTTCAAAGGGATTGGTTGGACATAAATGCCTCTTGCATTAGGTGTAACAGCTGCTCCAAATAGATCAGCTATGCCTTGATTGAAATCACATTCCTCAGTCATTTTAATTGTTGTTTAATCAGAGAACTTGACTGAACTTCAAGTTGGAAGATTCCTTGGCTTTGTGACTCAGCTTTGTAGGTTGGATCAGATGCATTGTGATTGGTTTGAGTACATGTGGCATAATGATCCTTAGTTTTGATTTAGAAATCGTGTGTGGAAAGCAAACATGCAAACTGATTTTTTCCAAAACAGCTTGCAGCAGCATGACTTTGGGCATGGATTCCTCTTGGCTCAAGTTGAATCAATTCATGCTGAGAGGTTCTTTGGATTCTTAGAAACATATGCAACAACATTGATGTTTACCTTTAGACTTGATTCAGCTTGCAACTATTTGAAAAGATCTCACAAGTTTTGGTGTTTTCAACAAAATCTGCCTTGGCCAGAATTTTTCTAAGTGTTGGAAAATGATGTATTTTCAATAACTCAGAATCCACAATGAATTGGAGTGAGGTGTATTTGGAGCTTTTGTAGAGGGTAATGAGAGATACAAATCCAGCTTTGGATGGGGAAAAATGGCCTTGTGGTTTAGGAGTTATGATCCTCCAAAGTTGGTACCCTAGCCACTTTGTTTCATAACTTAGAAAAATTTATAAGTTTTTATGGTTACCCCTTTTGCAAGTTATCCCACTTTTCTTGATTTTTCTTGATGAATGATGATTCCAATCATATATTAACATCATTTTAGGGTTAAAAAACCATTTTTATGAAAAATCTCAAAAAGTCAAAGTTTGACTTTTGTGCACAGTTGACTTTTTATCCGATGAATTCCAAATTGTGCAATCCTTTAGGAAATCATGTCCTTGACCTAAATCAAACTTTATGGACATGTTCCATAGGTGTTATAGGGTATATTGATTCATGTCCTAGGGTTTGGGAGCATGTCCTGGTCAAAAGTCAAAGATACAGTTGACTTTTCTCGCAAAACCCTAACTGTGGTTCAGATGAAATTGAAACTCGTGAATCAAGATTCTTGGATCAATCCATTGTTGCAAATGGATCAATGTAGTGTATTAGAGACCCTCAAATCCTCTCTTGAGGTCTTGGCTCATGTTTTGTCCCAAAAGTCAACTTAGGGGTGAATTAGGTCAAGAAATCCTAATTCCTGATTTTTGGTGAATGCATCCCCTGAGGCTAAATTGACTTGATGATGGGGTTCATGATGTTCCTTGGAGCATCATAGGTTATGCCTTGAAGCATTGGCTCATGCCCATAGGAGAATTTCCATCTGGAGGCCCTGGTCGACCAAAACCCTAATTTGGTGACACTGGCGATCTTGAGGCTTAATCCACTTAAAAGGGAGCATCCTTGTGCTTGATCCTTGATGTGGGAGTCCTCTTGATCCTTTGTAGATGTTTGAGAGGTTAGACAAGTTGAAGATCATGTCATTCCTTGATTGATCCATTGTCTAAGAGCTATGAGAGGGCTTTAAACCCTAATTTTGATTGAAGTGGATGCTCACCCATCTTTGGGGAGACTAATGAGGTATGATGGTTCATCCATATTGTGATGATGACTTGCACAATGATGGGAATCTTAGTGGTCAAAATTTGGGGTATGACACTAACTAATTTATATTTGTAGGTTTATCATCACTTAATCAAAGCACAAGCAAACATGTGTTGTCCAATAACAATAAAAACTCTACATCGCGTCCTCATAAAGTTGCTAGACACATGAACTAGACACATGCAGGTAACATGGTTTAGAAATTAATTAGTTTTATTTAATTTGTTTTAATCAAAGATAAAACGAGAATCATAAGTTAAAAAATTGAGTTAAATAAATATTTTTTAATGATATTTTATGTATGAATAAATATATAAGATCTTTTGCAGGATGATATTTGATTTGGTGATAAATCGGTCATTCATAATACAAATGCTTTGAGAATTGATATGGCAAATACAATGTACAATTGAAAAACTTGGGGAAGTGAGAGAATATTCGCATTTTAGAAAGATTTTTAAGCAATGGCTAATTATTAGTTTGACAAGTTTGAAAATTTGTTTCTCATTAAACAAACTTGATTATTTTTCATGTTGTTTTATTTTAATTGATGGATTGAATTTATTTTAAATTTAAATACTGTTGGAATCTAAATAATTTGTTATGTTTGAGAAACTTATATTGCTGATAGTTACATCTTCTAATATGATTCATCATAGAATGATGAATATTATCAATAAGTGTTATGACATAAACATATATTTATACACCCTAAACACTAATCATCATTTTAAAATGCATCATAGATTTAAAATGGAAGATAATTTACTTTTAAAATTTTGATATTGAAATATAATATTCAACTAAAATTTAGGTGTCTAGTCACTAATAATATTCGATTGATCAACTGATCAAATAAAATTTCATAATACGGAAAAATATTTAACAAACCATTATTATACGACAATACTTAAGCTTGTTTGGTGTGAAGGATAAGAGACGTAGTATAATAATCATATTATATTATGTCTTAATAAAGTGTTTAAAACAAAAACGATATGATCAGTGGATTCTGACAATTTTTTCTATCTTGTCTCTATTGTATTATTTTTTAGCTTAAATTTAAGCTCGGGTAAAAATTAGTAGGATATGATTAGAAATTAAACTACTTTTGTATCTTTATAAAATATAACGTAAAATATTACAAAATAAAATCAATTATATAAGATAAATATAGGAAATTTATGAGTGATAACTAGTTTATAAAAATGATTAAAATATTTAAAAATGTGAAAAATATATATAATTTATTTTTTAATTTTTTAACGTTTAATATAATATTCTTTAATATATATATATATATATATAAATATATATATATATATATATATAAATATATATATATATATATATATATATATATAAATATATATATATATATATATATATATATATATATATATATATATATATATATATATATATTCTGGATGTGTCAAGTGTGAAAGCTTTATCATATGTGAGAGCATAGGTGATTTTAAGGCTTGGTTAGGATGGGAACATGGCCCGACACTAGCCCAAATTTTTTAAGTTATTTTTTTTACGGTAAGCTACTTTTTACAGTTCCATTTTCATAATTTTGATTTAATTTTTCGACACATTTTCAAGTTAGTTATGGTCTTGCGGTATCGGTATTTATTATAAATACTAACATATAAAAGTATTGTTGTTTCCACCGTCTTGCAACTTGCGCACTAAGTGTTTAGTAAATTGTCTCAACTAAGTTTTTTTTTCCTATTTTGCTTTCGTTTCTTACGAATAATGGTGTTGAATTGTTGTTATTGATTGTAATCATGAAGTGGTTATAATGAAAATCTCTTGTGGGCAAGGGGACTGGAGAACCCTCAGTTAGGGAAGGAACCAGGATAAATGTCTGCTATTATTTAATTACTATTTCTATTTCCGCAACAAATGAATTAAAACAAAATCTGACCACAAATTATGATTCTGAAACTCTGATCAGAAGTTAAATTAAAGAATACCCGAAACACAATTCAACCCCTCTTCTTGTGTACTTTTCACATCTTCACTTTGTTTTATCCATAGAAAACTACTTGAATTGGAATTGAGGCAATTACCTTCTCACTTGAAATATGCTTACCTAGAAGCAGAACATAAGTTTTCTTTTATCCTTGCAACTAAATTGCCTAAAGGGTTGTGGTGTCAACTTTTGGTACTTCTTAGAAAAAACAAGAAAGATATATCTTGGAAAATAATTGGCATCAAAGGAATTAACTCTACTGTTTGTATGTATAGGATATTTGTTGGAAGAGAATGCCAAAAATAATATACAAAGCCAAAGAAGAGTGAATTATATCGTGAAGGATGTGATGGAGACGGAAATCATCTAATGGTTAGATGCGGGAATCATTTACCCTATATCTGATAGTGTATGGGGGAGCCTCATTCAACATGTCTTTAAGATAGGTGGCCTAACAGTGATTGAAATGGGAAGGATATGCGTGGGTTATAGGAAGCTAAACAAATCCACAATGAAGGATGACTTCTCTCTTTCATTCATTGATCAAATGCTTAAGAGATTGGTTGGAAAAGAATTTTAACTGTTTTTTATAAGGGTATTCAGACTATAATCAGATTGCATTTGCTCCCAAAAACCAAGAGAAAATAACCTTTACATGGCTCTATGAAACCTTTGTCTTTAGAACGATTCCATCCAGACTGTGAAATGATCCATCAACTTTTCAAATATGTTAATGATATCTTCTCTAATCTTATTGAATGTTCCATGGAACTGTTTATGGATGATTTCTCTGTGTGCAGATTCATTTCATAAATGCTTGGATAACTTCGAGCTGGTACTCACAAGATGTGAGAAACGCAACTCAGTTCTAAAAGGGGAGAAATTTCATGATAAAAGAAGGAATTGTGTTAGGACAGAGAATTTCAAAATAAAGATTGAAATAGATTAAAAAAAATTATTGTTAAGTATTTGAAAAATTTCCACTACCATCCAACATCAAAGGAATAAGTAGTTTTTATGGTCTTGTTGGCTTGTATAGAAAGTTCATCAATGAATTTTCAAAACTTTCAAAAGCTTTGTGCCAACTACTACAACATGAGATATCATATCTCTTCAGTAAAGAATGTTTAGCATGCTTTCAAAACCTTGAAGAATGTGTTGAATTTTGTACCAATTGTGAAGGCAACAGACTAAAAATAAAAACTTTGCGCTAATGTATAATGCAAGTCACTTTGCTAATGGAGTTGTTCTAGGCCAAATGTATGATAAAGTGTTTCATACAATTTATTATGCTAATAAGATTACAAGACTTTAATAGAGAATCATATCAACTAAACCAACTCAAGCAGTTAATGACGTGCCAATTTTTTTATTTACGTATAAGTTATATTTTTTCAAACGTTCACAAATATTCATATACGATAATTTTTAAAGGATAAGAATATGACTTTGAAACGAAAATGTAGACAAAATTAAAGTTTTTTTTAAAACAACTACTCCTTTTACATGAATATACTCTAATAAGTAATAATTTAATAGGAATATATTTTATAAGAAAAAATTAAAACTTTGAAAGATTATTACAACTTTGACTTTGAATTCAAAGTCAAAGTTCAAATAAATAAAGTCTAATAAATAATAATTTAATATTGTACCGGAGTATTTTATTAAAAATTATTTATTATTTATATTTTTCCATCAAATATAATAATGATTGAAACTGCGTATGAAATTTAATTTTCAAGAAAAAAAGTCAAATCAAAATTTATTATTCTTTCCTATTTATTTGTAGGAAAGAGTAATTAATTTGTTCTTATCCATTTTTTTCAATTGTCTTTTTCCCCTTTATTTAGCTATATATATATATTTGTTATCAATTTTTCAAATCACACAAATCTTTTTTTTCTTTTCATCTTCTAGTTTTGTTAGTGTTTTTTTCTTCCTCATCCACCCTTAAGTAGGTAGGTAATCGGTCTTATAATTTCCTTTATTTATTTATTCTGTAAAGTTTTAATTTTTATGTGTTTCAATGGTGGTACAGTTTATTTTTGTGACGTAGCTATCTTTTTTGTGAGTATTTTTATGAGTTTTTCGAATACTTTTTTACTTCTAATATTTTTTTTGTTCTTTGTGAACTCTTGATTTTAATATATCATATTTTAGCTCATTTAAAAAATTATTTTATTGATAGACATAAACATCAATGATTTGAGTGATTTTTTGAAATTTAAGATTTTTTTCTTGGTTATTCTGATGAAATTTAATTTTCTTATATATTTTTTCTAATGTGTTCTAGAGATACTTACTGCTAAAGTGTTGATATGAATCATATATTCTTTATTATTGTTTATTTTATCAAATATACATGTGATCAACGATATATTTGTATTTTTCTTACATAATATTTACATATAATCTATTACTTAGGTAGAATTTTTATAGTTTACCGCTAGATCTAATTTATTAGAGTTTAATTGAATTCTAAATAAGATATTTAAGTCTATAGAAAAGCTTGTTTCAATTGAGTATTGAAGTTCATATGAATTTATATATTATAGAATGTATGCAGAATAGGTTTTAGTTTTCTTAAGTATAATTTAGTGATAATCTTCACTATGTATTTTTTTAACATTATTCTTTTCTTTGTTTTTATTCTATTTCTCTTTAAAAAATATATGAATTATATGCATATCAATTTACAAACATTTAGAAGTATATCTAAGATTCATGTTGCAAAAACTCTTACTATATTCTTAGATTTTAATTATTTCGATTATGTTGCATAAACTCATTATGAAATGTATCAGATAGTATAAACTTTTACTATATGCTTATATTTTAACTATTTCGATCATGTTGCACAAATTAATGCTTCCATAACTCTTCCCCTAATTTATGTATTTTAAATGAATTACATTTAGTGAAATAATCTAATTATACCTTTTAATAGATTTGTTTTTTTTTGAAAAACTATAAATTTTTTTTATGATAATAATTGCAAGGGAGGTAGATAACTTAACTAATCTGCCATTATTATTTATTCTTATCGACAGCCATCTACTTATTACCTTTTTTTATTTTGATTTTTTAATTTCATTGTTGAACCAGAGAATGGATCATCACAAAAACCTGTGGAATCAAGAATCACATTACACTTTTGACATAAATAAAAATTTTCATGAATTTGAAGCGGATGATGAATTACATTCAGATTATTTGGATATTATGAGGGCGTTGTCACCCGAAACTCATGTTCCAGATCCATTATTTGCCAGTGGTAAATTTGTTCCTGTGGTGCTCCAATCAGATAATCCATTAACACAGATGAAAATTGAACATACAAATTCTCTTGATAAAGAAAAATACAAAGGTATTTTAAATCCAAAAGGTAATGGAATCGGCTTAGATCCCTTTTTACCTAAAAAATTTCCATCACCAGCCATCAGTATAACTGTTCCTTCTCATGTAGTAAAACAAAAATCTACAAAAATTCCACATCTCAAACAATATTCAAGTGTCTCCCAACCAGGTATGTGTTCATAAAAACTTGATCAAACTACTCAAATTAAAATGTATGAATGTTATACAACAGCTAACTACTTAATATTTGTAGGTTTATCATCACTTAATCAAAACACAAGCAAACATGTGTTGTCCAATAACAATAAAAATTCAACATCGCGTCCTCATAAAGTTGCTAGACACACAAAGGTAAAATGGTTTAGAAATTAATTAGTTTTATCTAATTTGTTTTAATCAAAGATAAAACGAGAATCATAAGTTAATAAATTGAGTTAAATATATATATTTTAAAGATTTTTTATGTATGAATTAATATATAAATTCTTTTGTAGGATGATATTTGATTTGGTGATAAATCGGTCATTCATAATACAAATGCTTTGAGAATTGATATGGCAAATACAATGTACAATTGAAAAACTTGGGGAAGTGAGAGGATATTTGCATTTTAGAAAGATTTTTAAGCTATGGCTAATTGTTAGTTTGACAAGTTTTAAAATTTGTTTCTCATTAAACAAACTTGATTATTTTTCTTTTTTATTTTATTTTAATTGATGGATTGAATATATTTTAAATATAAATAATGTTGGAATCTAAATAATTTGTTATGTTTGAGAAACTTATATTGCAGATAGTTACATTTTCTAATATGATTCATCATAGAATGATGAATATTATCAATAAGTGTTATGACGTAAACAGATATTTATACACCTTAAACACTAATCATCATTTTAAAATGCATCATAGATTTAAAATGGAAGATAATTTACTTTTAAAATTTTGATATTGAAATATAATCTTCAACTAAATTTTAGGTGTCTAGTCACTAATAATATTCGATTGATCAACTGATCAAATAAAATTTCATAATAAGGAAAAATCTTTAACAAAACATTATTATACGACAAAACTTAAGCTTGTTTGGTGTGAAGGATAAGAGACGTAGTATAATAATCATATTATATTATGTCTTAATAAAGTGTTTAAAACAAAAACGATATGATCGGTGGATTCTCACAATTTTTTCTATCTTGTCTCTATAGTATTATTTTTTATCTTAAATTTGAGCTCGGGTAAAAATAAGTAGGATATGATTAGAAATTAAACTACTTTTGTATGTTTATAAAATATAACGTAAAATATTACAAAATAAAATCAATTATATAAGATAAATATATGAAATTTATGAGTGATAACTAGTTTATAAAAATGATTAAAATATTTAAAAATGTGAAAAATATATATAATTTATTTTTTAATTTTTTAACGTTTAATATAATATTCTTTAATATATATATATATATATATATATATATATATATATATATATATATATATATATATATATATATATATATATATATATATATATATTCTGGATGTGTCAAGTGTGAAAGCTTTATCATATGTGAGAGCATACGTGATTTTAAGGCTTGGTTAGGATGGGAACATGGCCCGGCACTAGCCCAAATTTTTTGAGTTATTTCTTTTACGGTAAGCTACTTTTTACAGTTCCATTTTCATAATTTCGATTTAATTTTTCGACACATTTTCAAGTTAGTTCTGGTCTTGCGGTATCAGTATTTATTATAAATACTAACATATAAAAGTATTGTTGTTTCCACCGTCTTGCAACTTGCGCACTAAGTGTTTAGTAAATTGTCTCAACTATGTTTTTTTTTCCTATTTTGTTTTCGTTTCTTACGAATAATGGTGTTGAATTGTTGTTATTGATTGTAATCATGAAGTGGTTATAATGAAAATCTCTTGTGGGAAAGGGGACTGGAGTACACTCAGTTAGGGAAGGAACCAGGATAAATGTCTGCTAATATTTAATTACTATTTCTATTTCTGCAACAAATGAATTAAAACAAAATCTAACCACAAATTATGATTCTGAAACTCTGATCAGAAGTTAAATTAAAGAATACCAGAAACACAATTCAACCCCTCTTCTTGTGTACTTTTCACATCTTCACTTTGTTTTATCCATAGAAAACTACTTGAATTGGAATTGAGGCAATTACCTTCTCACTCGAAATATGCTTACCTAGAAGCAGAACATAAGTTGTCTTTTATCCTTGCAACTAAATTGCCTAAAGAGCTGTGGTGTCAACTTTTGGTACTTCTTAGAAAAACAAGAAAGATATATCTTGGAAAATAATTGGCATCAAAGGAATTAACTCTACTGTTTGTATGTATAGGATATTTGTTGGAAGAGACTGCCAAAAATAATATACAGAGCCAAAGAAGAGTGAATCATATCGTGAAGGATGTGATGGAGACGGAAATCATCAAATGGTTAGATGAGTGAATCATTTACCCTATATCTGATAGTGTATGGGGGAGGGTCATTCAACGCGTCTTTAAGATAGGTGGCCTAACAGTGATTGAAATGGGAAGGATATGCGTGGGTTATAGGAAGCTAAACAAATCCACAATGAAGGATGACTTCTCTCTTTCATTCATTGATCAAATGCTTGAGAGATTGGTTGGAAAAGAATTTTAACTGTTTTTTATAAGGGTATTCAGACTATAATCAGATTGCATTAGCTCCCAAAAACCAAGAGAAAATAACCTTTACATGGCTCTATGAAACCTTTGTCTTTAGAACGATTCCATCCAGACTGTGAAATGATCCATCAACTTTTCAAATATGTTGATGATATCTTCTCTAATCTTATTGAATGTTCCATGGAACTATTTATGGATGATTTCTCTGTGTGCAGATTCATTTCATAAATGCTTGGATAACTTCGAGCTGGTACTCACAAGATGTGAGAAACGCAACTCAGTTCTAAAAGGGGAGAAATTTCATGATAAAAGAAGGAATTGTGTTAGGACGGAGAATTTCAAACTAAAGATTGAAATAGATTAAAAAAATTATTGTTAAGTATTTGAAAAATTTCCACTACCATCCAACATCAAAGGAATAAGAAGTTTTTATGGTCTTGTTGGCTTGTATAGAAAGTTCATCAATGAATTTTCAAAACTTTCAAAAGCTTTGTGCCAACTACTACAACATGAGATATCATATCTCTTCGGTAAAGAATGTTTAACATGCTTTCAAAACCTTGAAGAATGTGTTGAATTTTGTACCAATTATGAAGGCAACAGACTAAAAATAAAAACTTTGCGCTAATGTATAATGCAAGTCACTTTGCTAATGGAGTTGTTCTAGGCCAAATGTATGATAAAGTGTTTCATACAATTTATTATGCTAATAAGATTACAAGACTTTAATAGAGAATCATATCAACTAAACCAACTCAAGCAGTTAATGACGTGCCAATTTTTTTATTTACGTATAACTTATATTTTTTCAAACGTTCACAAATATTCATATACGATAATTTTTAAAGGATAAGAATATGACTTTGAAACGAAAATGTAGACAAAATTAAAGTTTTTTTAAAACAACTACTCCTTTTACATGAATATACTCTAATAAGTAATAATTTAATAGGAATATATTTTATAAGAAAAAATTAAAACTTTGAAAGATTATTACAACTTTGACTTTGAATTCAAAGTCAAAGCTCAAATAAATAAAGTCTAATAAATAATAATTTAATATTGTACCAGAGTATTTTATTAAAAATTATTTATTATTTATATTTTTCCTTCAAATATAATAATGATTGAAACTGCGTATGAAATTTAATTTTCAAGAAAAAAAGTCAAATAAAAATTTATTATTCTTTCCTATTTATTTGTAGGAAAGAGTAATTAATTTGTTCTTATCCATTTTTTTCAATTGTCTTTTTCCCCTTTATTTAGCTATATATATATATTTGTTATCAATTTTTGAAATCACACAAAACTTTTTTTTCTTTTCATCTTCTAGTTTTGTTAGTGTTTTTTTCTTCCTCATCCACCCTTAAGTAGGTAGGTAATCGGTCTTATACTTTCCTTTATTTATTTATTCTGTAAAGTTTTAATATTTATGTGTTTCAATGGTGGTACAGTTTATTTTTGTGACGTAACTATCTTTTTTGTGAGTATTTTTATGAGTTTTTCGAATACTTTTTTACTTCTAATATTTTTTTTGTTCTTTGTGAACTCTTGATTTTAATATATCATATTTTAGCTCATTTAAAAAATTATTTTATTGATAGACATAAACATCAATGATTTGAGTGATTTTTTGAAATTTAAGATTTTTTTCTTGGTTATTCTGATGAAATTTAATTTTCTTATATATTTTTTCTAATGTGTTCTAGAGATACTTACTGCTAAAGTGTTGATATGAATCATATATTCTTTATTATTGTTTATTTTATCAAATATACATGTGATCAACGATATATTTGTATTTTTGTTACATAATATTTACATATAATCTATTGCTTAGGTAGAATTTTTATAGTTTAGCGCTAGATCTAATTTATTAGATTTTAATTGAATTCTAAATAAGATATTTAAGTCTATAGAAAAACTTGTTTCAATTGAGTATTGAAGTTCATATGAATTTATATATTATAGAATGTATGCAGAATAGGTTTTAGTTTTCTTAAGTATAATTTAGTGATAATCTTCACTATGTTTTTTTTATCATTATTCTTTTCTTTGTTTTTATTCTATTTCTCTTTAAAAAATATATGAATTATATGCATATCAATTTACAAACATTTAGAAGTATATCTAAGATTCATGTTGCAAAAACTCTTACTATATTCTTAGATTTTAATTATTTCGATTATGTTGCATAAACTCATTATGAAATGTATCAGATAGTATAAACTTTTACTATATGCTTATATTTTAACTATTTCAATCATGTTGCACAAATTAATGCTTCCATAACTCTTCCCCTAATTTATGTATTTTAAATCAATTACATTTAGTGAAATAATCTAATTATACCTTTTAATAGATATGTTTTTTTTTTAAAAACTATAAATTTTTTTTATGATAATAATTGCAAGGGAGGTAGATAACTTAACTAATCTGCCATTATTATTTATTCTTATCGACAGCCATCTACTTATTACCTTTTTTTATTTTGATTTTTTAATTTCATTGTTGAACCAGAGAATGGATCATCACAAAAACCCGTGGAATCAAGAATCACATTACACTTTTGACATAAATAAAAATTTTCATGAATTTGAAGCGGATGGTGAATTACATTCAGCTTATTTGGATATTATGAGGCCGTTGTCACCCGAAACTCATGTTCCGGATCCATTATTTGCCATTGGTAAATTTGTTCCTGTGGTGCTCCAATCAGATAATCCATTAACACAGATGAAAATTGAACATACAAATTCTCTTGATAAAGAAAAATACAAAGGTATTTTAAATCCAAAAGGTAATGGAATCGGCTTAGATCCCTTTTTACCTAAAAAATTTCCAGCACGAGCCATCAGTATAACTGTTCCTTCTCATGTAGTAAAACAAAAATCTACAAAAATTCCACATCTCAAACAATATTCAAGTGTCTCCCAACCAGGTATGCGTTCATAAAAACTTGATCAAACTACTCAAATTAAAATGTATGAATATTATACAACAGCTAACTACTTAATATTTGTAGGTTTATCATCACTTAATCAAAACACAAGCAAACATGTGTTGTCCAATAACAATAAAAATTCTACATCGCGTCCTCATAAAGTTGCTAGACACATACAGGTAAAATGGTTTAGAAATTAATTAGTTTTATCTAATTTGTTTTAATCAAAGATAAAACGAGAATCATAAGTTAATAAATTGAGTTAAATATATATATTTTAAAGATATTTTATGTATGAATTAATATATAAATTCTTTTGCAGGGTGATATTTGATTTGGTGATAAATCGGTCATTCATAATACAAATGCTTTGAGAATTGATATGGCAAATACAATGTACAATTGAAAAACTTGGGGAAGTGAGAGGATATTTGCATTTTAGAAAGATTTTTAAGCTATGGCTAATTGTTAGTTTGACAAGTTTTAAAATTTGTTTCTCATTAAACAAACTTGATTATTTTTCTTTTTGTTTTATTTAAATTGATGTATTGAATATATTTTAAATATAAATAATGTTGGAATCTAAATAATTTGTTATGTTTGAGAAACTTATATTGCAGATAGTTACATTTTCTAATATGATTCATCATAGAATGATGAATATTATCAATAAGTGTTATGCCGTAAACTGATATTTATACAACCTAAACACTAATCATCATTTTAAAATGAATCATAGATTTAAAATGGAAGATAATTTACTTTTAAAATTTTGATATTGAAATATAATCTTCAACTAAATTTTAGGTGTCTAGTCACTAATAATATTCGATTGATCAACTGATCAAATAAAATTTCATAATAAGGAAAAATCTTTAACAAAACATTATTATACGACAAAACTTAAGCTTGTTTGGTGTGAAGGATAAGAGACGTAGTATAATAATCATATTATATTATGTCTTAATAAAGTGTTTAAAACAAAAACGATATGATCAGTGGATTCTCACAATTTTTTCTATCTTGTCTCTATAGTATTATTTTTTATCTTAAATTTGAGCTCGGGTAAAAATTAGTAGGATATGATTAGAAATTAAACTACTTTTGTATGTTTATAAAATATAACGTAAAATATTACAAAATAAAATCAATTATATAAGATAAATATATGAAATTTATGAGTGATAACTAGTTTATAAAAATGATTAAAATATTTAAAAATGTGAAAAATATATATAATTTATTTTTTAATTTTTTTACGTTTAATATAATATTCTTTAATATATATATATATATATATATATATATATATATATATATATATATATATATATATATATATATATATATATATATTCTGGATGTGTCAAGTGTGAAAGCTTTATCATATGTGAGAGCATAGGAGATTTTAAGGCTTGGTTAGGATGGGAACATGGCCCGGCACTAGCCCAAATTTTTTGAGTTATTTTTTTTACAGTAAGCTACTTTTTACAGTTCCATTTTCATAATTTCGATTTAATTTTTCGACACATTTTCAAGTTAGTTCTGGTCTTGCGGTATCGGTATTTATTATAAATACTAACATATAAAATTATTGTTGTTTCCACCGTCTTGCAACTTGCGCACTAAGTGTTTAGTAAATTGTCTCAACCAAGTTTTTTTTTCCTATTTTGTTTTCGTTTCTTACGAATAATGGTGTTGAATTGTTGTTATTGATTGTAATCATGAAGTGGTTATAATGAAAATCTCTTGTGGGCAAGGGGACTGTAGTACACTCAGTTAGGGAAGGAACCATGATAAATGTCTGCTATTATTTAATTACTATTTCTATTTCCGCAACAAATGAATTAAAACAAAATCTGACCACAAATTATGATTCTGAAACTCTGATCAGAAGTTAAATTAAAGAATACCCGAAACACAATTCAACCCCTCTTCTTGTGTACATAGAATGATGAATATTATCAATAAGTGTTATGACGTAAACATATATTTATACACCCTAAACACTAATCATCATTTTAAAATGCATCATAGATTTAAAATGGAAGATAATTTACTTTTAAAATTTTGATATTGAAATATAATCTTCAACTAAATTTTAGGTGTCTAGTCACTAATAATATTCGATTGATCAACTGATCAAATAAAATATCATAATAAGGAAAAATCTTTAACAAAACATTATTATACGACAAAACTTAAGCTTGTTTGGTGTGAAGGATAAGAGACGTAGTATAATAATCATGTTATATTATGTCTTAATAAAGTGTTTAAAACAAATACGATATGATCAATGGATTCTCACAATTTTTTCTATCTTTTCTCTATAATATTATTCTTTATCTTAAATTTGAGCTCGGGTAAAAATTAGTAGGATATGATTAGAAATTAAACTACTTTTGTATGTTTACAAAATATAACATAAAATATTACAAAATAAAATCAATTATATAAGATAAATATATGAAATTTATGAGTGATAACTAGTTTATAAAAATGATTAAAATATTTAAAAATGTGAAAAATATATATAATTTATTTTTTAATTTTTTAACGTTTAATATAATATTCTTTAATATATATATATATATATATATATATATATATATATATATATATATATTCTGGATGTGTCAAGTGTGAAAGCTTTATCATATGTGAGAGCATACGTGATTTTAAGGCTTGGTTAGGATGGGAACATGGCCCGGCACTAGCCCAAATTTTTTGAGTTATTTCTTTTACGGTAAGCTACTTTTTACAGTTCCATTTTCATAATTTCGATTTAATTTTTCGACACATTTTCAAGTTAGTTCTGGTCTTGCGGTATCAGTGTTTATTATAAATACTAACATATAAAAGTATTGTTGTTTCCACCGTCTTGCAACTTGCGCACTAAGTGTTTAGTAAATTGTCTCAACTATGTTTTTTTTTCCTATTTTGTTTTCGTTTCTTACGAATAATGGTGTTGAATTGTTGTTATTGATTGTAATCATGAAGTGGTTATAATGAAAATCTCTTGTGGGCAAGGGGACTGGAGTACACTCAGTTAGGGAAGGAACCAGGATAAATGTCTGCTATTATTTAATTACTATTTCTATTTCTGCAACAAATGAATTAAAACAAAATCTAACCACAAATTATGATTCTGAAACTCTGATCAGAAGTTAAATTAAAGAATACCAGAAACACAATTCAACCCCTCTTCTTGTGTACTTTTCACATCTTCACTTTGTTTTATCCATAGAAAACTACTTGAATTGGAATTGAGGCAATTACCTTCTCACTTGAAATATGCTTACCTAGAAGCAGAACATAAGTTGTCTTTTATCCTTGCAACTAAATTGCCTAAAGAGCTGTGGTGTCAACTTTTGGTACTTCTTAGAAAAAACAAGAAAGATATATCTTGGAAAATAATTGGCATCAAAGGAATTAACTCTACTGTTTGTATGTATAGGATATTTGTTGGAAGAGACTGCCAAAAATAATATACAGAGCCAAAGAAGAGTGAATCATATCGTGAAGGATGTGATGGAGACGGAAATCATCAAATGGTTAGATGAGTGAATCATTTACCCTATATCTGATAGTGTATGGGGGAGGGTCATTCAACGTGTCTTTAAGATAGGTGGCCTAACAGTGATTGAAATGGGAAGGATATGCGTGGGTTATAGGAAGCTAAACAAATCCACAATGAAGGATGACTTCTCTCTTTCATTCATTGATCAAATGCTTGAGAGATTGGTTGGAAAAGAATTTTAACTGTTTTTTATAAGGGTATTCAGACTATAATCAGATTGCATTAGCTCCCAAAAACCAAGAGAAAATAACCTTTACATGGCTCTATGAAACCTTTGTCTTTAGAACGATTCCATCCAGACTGTGAAATGATCCATCAACTTTTCAAATATGTTGATGATATCTTCTCTAATCTTATTGAATGTTCCATGGAACTATTTATGGATGATTTCTCTGTGTGCAGATTCATTTCATAAATGCTTGGATAACTTCGAGCTGGTACTCACAAGATGTGAGAAACGCAATTCAGTTCTAAAAGGGGAGAAATTTCATGATAAAAGAAGGAATTGTGTTAGGACGGAGAATTTCAAACTAAAGATTGAAATAGATTAAAAAAATTATTGTTAAGTATTTGAAAAATTTCCACTACCATCCAACATCAAAGGAATAAGAAGTTTTTATGGTATTGTTGGCTTGTATAGAAAGTTCATCAATGAATTTTCAAAACTTTCAAAAGCTTTGTGCCAACTACTACAACATGAGATATCATATCTCTTCAGTAAAGAATGTTTAGCATGCTTTCAAAACCTTGAAGAAAGTGTTGAATTTTGTACCAATTATGAAGGCAACAGACTAAAAATAAAAACTTTGCGCTAATGTATAATGCAAGTCACTTTGCTAACGGAGTTGTTCTAGGCCAAATGTATGATAAAGTGTTTCATACAATTTATTATGCTAATAAGATTACAAGACTTTAATAGAGAATCATATCAACTAAACCAACTCAAGCAGTTAATGACGTGCCAATTTTTTTATTTACGTATAACTTATATTTTTTCAAACGTTCACAAATATTCATATACGATAATTTTTAAAGGATAAGAATATGACTTTGAAAAGAAAATGTAGACAAAATTAAAGTTTTTTTAAAACAACTACTCCTTTTACATGAATATATTCTAATAAGTAATAATTTAATAGGAATATATTATATAAGAAAAAATTAAAACTTTGAAAGATTATTACAACTTTGACTTTGAATTCAAAGTCAAAGCTCAAATAAATAAAGTCTAATAAATAATAATTTATTATTGTACCAGAGTATTTTATTAAAAATTATTTATTATTTATATTTTTCCTTCAAATATAATAATGATTGAAACTGCGTATGAAATTTAATTTTCAAGAAAAAAAGTCAAATAAAAATTTATTATTCTTTCCTATTTATTTGTAGGAAAGAGTAATTAATTTGTTCTTATCCATTTTTTTCAATTGTCTTTTTCCCCTTTATTTAGCTATATATATATATTTGTTATCAATTTTTCAAATCACACAAAACTTTTTTTTCTTTTCATCTTCTAGTTTTGTTAGTGTTTTTTTCTTCCTCATCCACCCTTAAGTAGGTAGGTAATCGGTCTTATACTTTCCTTTATTTATTTATTCTGTAAAGTTTTAATATTTATGTGTTTCAATGGTGGTACAGTTTATTTTTGTGACGTAACTATCTTTTTTGTGAGTATTTTTATGAGTTTTTCGAATACTTTTTTACTTCTAATATTTTTTTTGTTCCTTGTGAACTCTTGATTTTAATATATCATATTTTAGCTCATTTAAAAAATTATTTTATTGATAGACATAAACATCAATGATTTGAGTGATTTTTTGAAATTTAAGATTTTTTTCTTGGTTATTCTGATGAAATTTAATTTTCTTATATATTTTTTCTAATGTGTTCTAGAGATACTTACTGCTAAAGTGTTGATATGAATCATATATTCTTTATTATTGTTTATTTTATCAAATATACATGTGATCAACGATATATTTGTATTTTTGTTACATAATATTTACATATAATCTATTGCTTAGGTAGAATTTTTATAGTTTAGCGCTAGATCTAATTTATTAGATTTTAATTGAATTCTAAATAAGATATTTAAGTCTATAGAAAAACTTGTTTCAATTGAGTATTGAAGTTCATATGAATTTATATATTATAGAATGTATGCAGAATAGGTTTTAGTTTTCTTAAGTATAATTTAGTGATAATCTTCACTATGTTTTTTTTATCATTATTCTTTTCTTTGTTTTTATTCTATTTCTCTTTAAAAAATATATGAATTATATGCATATCAATTTACAAACATTTAGAAGTATATCTAAGATTCATGTTGCAAAAACTCTTACTATATTCTTAGATTTTAATTATTTCGATTATGTTGCATAAACTCATTATGAAATGTATCAGATAGTATAAACTTTTACTATATGCTTATATTTTAACTATTTCAATCATGTTGCACAAATTAATGCTTCCATAACTCTTCCCCTAATTTATGTATTTTAAATCAATTACATTTAGTGAAATAATCTAATTATACCTTTTAATAGATATGTTTTTTTTTTAAAAACTATAAATTTTTTTTATGATAATAATTGCAAGGGAGGTAGATAACTTAACTAATCTGCCATTATTATTTATTCTTATCGACAGCCATCTACTTATTACCTTTTTTTATTTTGATTTTTTAATTTCATTGTTGAACCAGAGAATGGATCATCACAAAAACCCGTGGAATCAAGAATCACATTACACTTTTGACATAAATAAAAATTTTCATGAATTTGAAGCGGATGGTGAATTACATTCAGCTTATTTGGATATTATGAGGCCGTTGTCACCCGAAACTCATGTTCCGGATCCATTATTTGCCATTGGTAAATTTGTTCCTGTGGTGCTCCAATCAGATAATCCATTAACACAGATGAAAATTGAACATACAAATTCTCTTGATAAAGAAAAATACAAAGGTATTTTAAATCCAAAAGGTAATGGAATCGGCTTAGATCCCTTTTTAACTAAAAAATTTCCAGCACGAGCCATCAGTATAACTGTTCCTTCTCATGTAGTAAAACAAAAATCTACAAAAATTCCACATCTCAAACAATATTCAAGTGTCTCCCAACCAGGTATGCGTTCATAAAAACTTGATCAAACTACTCAAATTAAAATGTATGAATATTATACAACAGCTAACTACTTAATATTTGTAGGTTTATCATCACTTAATCAAAACACAAGCAAACATGTGTTGTCCAATAACAATAAAAATTCTACATCGCGTCCTCATAAAGTTGCTAGACACATACAGGTAAAATGGTTTAGAAATTAATTAGTTTTATCTAATTTGTTTTAATCAAAGATAAAACGAGAATCATAAGTTAATAAATTGAGTTAAATATATATATTTTAAAGATATTTTATGTATGAATTAATATATAAATTCTTTTGCAGGGTGATATTTGATTTGGTGATAAATCGGTCATTCATAATACAAATGCTTTGAGAATTGATATGGCAAATACAATGTACAATTGAAAAACTTGGGGAAGTGAGAGGATATTTGCATTTTAGAAAGATTTTTAAGCTATGGCTAATTGTTAGTTTGACAAGTTTAAAAATTTGTTTCTCATTAAACAAACTTGATTATTTTTCTTTTTGTTTTATTTAAATTGATGGATTGAATATATTTTAAATATAAATAATGTTGGAATCTAAATAATTTGTTATGTTTGAGAAACTTATATTGCAGATAGTTACATTTTCTAATATGATTCATCATAGAATGATGAATATTATCAATAAGTGTTATGCCGTAAACTGATATTTATACAACCTAAACACTAATCATCATTTTAAAATGAATCATAGATTTAAAATGGAAGATAATTTACTTTTAAAATTTTGATATTGAAATATAATCTTCAACTAAATTTTAGGTGTCTAGTCACTAATAATATTCGATTGATCAACTGATCAAATAAAATTTCATAATAAGGAAAAATCTTTAACAAAACATTATTATACGACAAAACTTAAGCTTGTTTGGTGTGAAGGATAAGAGACGTAGTATAATAATCATATTATATTATGTCTTAATAAAGTGTTTAAAACAAAAACGATATGATCAGTGGATTCTCACAATTTTTTCTATCTTGTCTCTATAGTATTATTTTTTATCTTAAATTTGAGCTCGGGTAAAAATTAGTAGGATATGATTAGAAATTAAACTACTTTTGTATGTTTATAAAATATAACGTAAAATATTACAAAATAAAATCAATTATATAAGATAAATATATGAAATTTATGAGTGATAACTAGTTTATAAAAACGATTAAAATATTTAAAAATGTGAAAAATATATATAATTTATTTTTTAATTTTTTTACGTTTAATATAATATTCTTTAATATATATATATATATATATATATATATATATATATATATATATATATATATATATATATATATATATATATATATATATATATATTCTGGATGTGTCAAGTGTGAAAGCTTTATCATATGTGAGAGCATAGGAGATTTTAAGGCTTGGTTAGGATGGGAACATGGCCCGGCACTAGCCCAAATTTTTTGAGTTATTTTTTTTACAGTAAGCTACTTTTTACAGTTCCATTTTCATAATTTCGATTTAATTTTTCGACACATTTTCAAGTTAGTTCTGGTCTTGCGGTATCGGTATTTATTATAAATACTAACATATAAAATTATTGTTGTTTCCACCGTCTTGCAACTTGCGCACTAAGTGTTTAGTAAATTGTCTCAACCAAGTTTTTTTCCTATTTTGTTTTTGTTTCTTACGAATAATGGTGTTGAATTGTTGTTATGGATTGTAATCATGAAGTGGTTATAATGAAAATCTCTTGTGGGCAAGGGGACTGGAGTACACTCAGTTAGGGAAGGAACCTGGATAAATATTTTATGTCTTCTGCTATTATTTAATTACTATTTCTATTTCCGCAGCAAATGAATTAAAACAAAATCTGACCACAAATTATGATTCTGAAACTCTGATCAGAAGTTAAATTAAAGAATACCCGAAACACAATTCAACCCCTCTTCTTGTGTACTTTTCACATCTTCACTTTGTTTTATCCATAGAAAACTACTTGAATTGGAATTAAGGCAATTACCTTCTCATTTGAAATATGCTTACCTAGAAGCAGAACATAAGTTGTCTTTTATCCTTGCAACTAAATTGCCTAAAGAGCTGTGGTGTCAACTTTTGGTACTTCTTAGAAAAAACAAGAAAGATATATCTTGGAAAATAATTGGCATCAAAGGAATTAACTCTACTGTTTGTATGTATAGGATATTTGTTGGAAGAGAATGCCAAAAATAATATACAGAGCCAAAGAAGAGTGAATCATATCGTGAAGGATGTGATGGAGACGGAAATCATCAAATGGTTAGATGAGGGAATCATTTACCCTATATCTGATAGTTTATGGGGGAGGGTCATTCAACGTGTCTTTAAGATAGGTGGCCTAACAGTGATTGAAATGGGAAGGATATGCGTGGGTTATAGGAAGCTAAACAAATCCACAATGAAGAATGAGTTCTCTCTTTCATTCATTGATCAAATGCTTGAGAGATTGGTTGAAAAAGAATTTTAACTATTTTTTATAAGGGTGTTCAGACTATAATCAGATTGCATGAGCTCCGAAAAACCAAGAGAAAATAACCTTTACATGGCTCTATGAAACCTTTGTCTTTAGAACGATTCCATCCAGACTGTGAAATGATCCATCAACTTTCAAATATGTTGATGATATCTTCTCTAATCTTATTGAATGTTCCATGGAACTGCTTATGGATAATTTCTCTGTGTGCAGATTCATTTCATAAATGCTTGGATAACTTCGAGCTGGTACTCACAAGATGTGATAAACGCAACTCAGTTCTAAAAGGGGAGAAATTTCATGATAAAAGAAGGAATTTTGTTAGGACATAGAATTTCAAAATAAAGATTGAAATAGATTAAAAAAAATTATTGTGAAGTATTTGAAAATTTTCCACTACCATCCAACATCAAAGGAATAAGAAGTTTTTATGGTCTTGTTGGCTTGTATAGAAAGTTCATCAATGAATTTTAAAAACTTTCAAAAGCTTATTGGCTTGTATAGAAAGCTTGTTGGCTTGTATATTCACAAAAATACTAATTATATTAAATAAATAATATAAATCTAATTTTTTTGTGGAATAAAATATTTCAACATTTTTGTGATTTTTTGCAAAAAGAACCAATCGAAAATAATTAAAATTGAGTGAGTTATTAATTTTTCAAATCATTTAAAATAAATATGAAAAATACTAAAAAATAAGAAAAAGTGGTAAAAAAGAGATCTGGGGCGAGGGGGATTCGAACCCCAGACCTCTCGCTTGCCAATACACACAAAACCAGCTGATCAACCACTGGGGCGCAATGCCAATTCAAATATAGTATGGAAAATGAAAAATATATAGAGAACTTGGTTGGAAAACCTGATGAATGGCGCCATGGCAATCTTCTTCCTCGAGCTCGTGCATGAAGCCCCCTATCTCACTCATCTCTCAACCATTTAACATGATTCAAATACCAAACTCATGCATTTTTTCACAAGGAACAAGATGGCAATACTTGATTTCATTTATTTTCAGTGTATAGCAAGTTATATCATCACAACCGTATGAACCCTAATTTTGCAAAAGTAGTCGTGCAAACATGGTTATGAGGGCTATGATCCAATTTTTTGAGGGAAAACACTCAACATATGATGGCAAACAATTGGCAAAAATATCATGCGAGGAAATATGCATGGATCATGAAGATGTAGTTTTGAGGCTTACCTTGATGCAAGCTGAAATGGAACTCTGCAGAGATGGTGTTCCAGATGCGATTTGATGATCCCTACAGCTTCAATGGATGTTGTGGAGTGTGTTGCAAGCATTGGAACACTCTGCAAACCTTTGGATCAAGTTGGAGAACTCCAACTGTATAATTAAGGCATAATGGCTTGGTTGAAGGGTGATTTTAAGCTAGGGGTGTTACAGTTGGTGTTTAAGTGTTTGGACACCTCAAATACATCATATGTGATGTGTCTGAGCAATTGGAATGGATTTCTTAGGGCTGCAACTCAAAACCCGATGGTGGTTGCTCAAAAACAAAGAAAATTGGCACTTAAGAGAGAATGAGAGAAAGCAGTGCTATAAGGTGCTTTGGTGTGCCTTGAATGATCCATTGGAACCTCTATTTATAGGTGATCAACTCTTGTCTTGAAGGAATAGTGAATGGCTGCTGGATCAGATCACCTTCAAAGGGATTGGTTGGACATAAATGCCTCTTGCATTAGGTGTAACAGCTGCTCCAAATAGATCAGCTATGCCTTGATTGAAATCACATTCCTCAGTCATTTTAATTATTGTTTAATCAGAGAACTTGACTGAACTTCAAGTTGGAAGATTCCTTGGCTTTGTGACTCAGCTTTGTAGGTTGGATCAGATGCATTGTGATTGGTTTGAGTACATGTGGCATAATGATCCTTAGTTTTGATTTAGAAATCGTGTGTGGAAAGCAAACATGCAAACTGATTTTTTCCAAAACAGCTTGCAGCAGCATGACTTTGGGCATGGATTCCTCTTGGCTCAAGTTGAATCAATTCATGCTGAGAGGTTCTTTGGATTCTTAGAAACATATGCAACAACATTGATGTTTACCTTTAGACTTGATTCAACTTGCAACTATTTGAAAAGATCTCACAAGTTTTGGTGTTTTCAACAAAATCTGCCTTGGCCAGAATTTTTCTAAGTGTTGGAAAATGATGTATTTTCAATAACTCAGAATCCACAATGAATTGGAGTGAGGTGTATTTGGAGCTTTTGTAGAGGGTAATGAGAGATACAAATCCAGCTTTGGATGGGGAAAAATGGCCTTGTGGTTTAGGAGTTATGATCCTCCAAAGTTGGTACCCTAGCCACTTTGTTTCATAACTTAGAAAAATTTATAAGTTTTTATGGTTACCCCTTTTGCAAGTTATCCCACTTTTCTTGATTTTTCTTGATGAATGATGATTCCAATCATATATTAACATCATTTTAGGGTTAAAAAACCATTTTTATGAAAAATCTCAAAAAGTCAAAGTTTGACTTTTGTGCACAGTTGACTTTTTATCCGATGAATTCCAAATTGTGCAATCCTTTAGGAAATCATGTCCTTGACCTAAATCAAACTTTATGGACATGTTCCATAGGTGTTATAGGGTATATTGATTCATGTCCTAGGGTTTGGGAGCATGTCCTGGTCAAAAGTCAAAGATACAGTTGACTTTTCTCGCAAAACCCTAACTGTGGTTCAGATGAAATTGAAACTTGTGAATCAAGATTCTTGGATCAATCCATTGTTGCAAATGGATCAATGTAGTGTATTAGAGACCCTCAAATCCTCTCTTGAGGTCTTGGCTCATGTTTTGTCCCAAAAGTCAACTTAGGGGTGAATTAGGTCAAGAAATCCTAATTCCTGATTTTTGGTGAATGCATCCCCTGAGGCTAAATTGACATGATGATGGGGTTCATGATGTTCCTTGGGGCATCATAGGTTATGCCTTGAAGCATTGGCTCATGCCCATAGGAGAATTTCCATCTGGAGGCCCTGGTCGACCAAAACCCTAATTTGGTGACACTGGCGATCTTGAGGCTTAATCCACTTAAAAGGGAGCATCCTTGTGCTTGATCCTTGATGTGGGAGTCCTCTTGATCCTTTGTAGATGTTTGAGAGGTTAGACAAGTTGAAGATCATGTCATTCCTTGATTGATCCATTGTCTAAGAGCTATGAGAGGGCTTTAAACCCTAATTTTGATTGAAGTGGATGCTCACCCATCTTTGGGGAGACTAATGAGGTATGATGGTTCATCCATATTGTGTTGATGATTTGCACAATGATGGGAATCTTAGTGGTCAAAATTTGGGGTATGACACTAACTAATTTATATTTGTAGGTTTATCATCACTTAATCAAAGCACAAGCAAACATGTGTTGTCCAATAACAATAAAAACTCTACATCGCGTCCTCATAAAGTTGCTAGACACATGAACTAGACACATGCAGGTAACATGGTTTAGAAATTAATTAGTTTTATTTAATTTGTTTTAATCAAAGATAAAACGAGAATCATAAGTTAAAAAATTGAGTTAAATATATATTTTTTAATGATATTTTATGTATAAATAAATATATAAGATCTTTTGCAGGATGATATTTGATTTGGTGATAAATCGGTCATTCATAATACAAATGCTTTGAGAATTGATATGGCAAATACAATGTACAATTGAAAAACTTGGGGAAGTGAGAGAATATTCGCATTTTAGAAAGATTTTTAAGCAATGGCTAATTATTAGTTTGACAAGTTTGAAAATTTGTTTCTCATTAAACAAACTTGATTATTTTTCTTGTTGTTTTATTTTAATTGATGGATTGAATTTATTTTAAATTTAAATACTGTTGGAATCTAAATAATTTGTTATGTTTGAGAAACTTATATTGCTGATAGTTACATCTTCTAATATGATTCATCATAGAATGATGAATATTATCAATAAGTGTTATGACATAAACAGATATTTATACACCCTAAACACTAATCATCATTTTAAAATGCATCATAGATTTAAAATGGAAGATAATTTACTTTTAAAATTTTGATATTGAAATATAATATTCAACTAAAATTTAGGTGTCTAGTCACTAATAATATTCGATTGATCAACTGATCAAATAAAATTTCATAATACGGAAAAATATTTAACAAACCATTATTATACGACAATACTTAAGCTTGTTTGGTGTGAAGGATAAGAGACGTAGTATAATAATCATATTATATTATGTCTTAATAAAGTGTTTAAAACAAAAACGATATGATCAGTGGATTCTGACAATTTTTTCTATCTTGTCTCTATTGTATTATTTTTTAGCTTAAATTTGAGCTCGGGTAAAAATTAGTAGGATATGATTAGAAATTAAACTACTTTTGTATCTTTATAAAATATAACGTAAAATATTACAAAATAAAATCAATTATATAAGATAAATATATGAAATTTATGAGTGATAACTAGTTTATAAAAATGATTAAAATATTTAAAAATGTGAAAAATATATATAATTTATTTTTTAATTTTTTAACGTTTAATATAATATTCTTTAATATATATATATATATATATTCTGGATGTGTCAAGTGTGAAAGCTTTATCATATGTGAGAGCATAGGTGATTTTAAGGCTTGGTTAGGATGGGAACATGGCCCGACACTAGCCCAAATTTTTTGAGTTATTTTTTTTACGGTAAGCTACTTTTTACAGTTCCATTTTCATAATTTTGATTTAATTTTTCGACACATTTTCAAGTTAGTTATGGTCTTGCGGTATCGGTATTTATTATAAATACTAACATATAAAAGTATTGTTGTTTCCACCGTCTTGCAACTTGCGCACTAAGTGTTTAGTAAATTGTCTCAACTAAGTTTTTTTTTCCTATTTTGCTTTCGTTTCTTACGAATAATGGTGTTGAATTGTTGTTATTGATTGTAATCATGAAGTGGTTATAATGAAAATCTCTTGTGGGCAAGGGGACTGGAGAACCCTCAGTTAGGGAAGGAACCAGGATAAATGTCTGCTATTATTTAATTACTATTTCTATTTCCGCAACAAATGAATTAAAACAAAATCTGACCACAAATTATGATTCTGAAACTCTGATCAGAAGTTAAATTAAAGAATACCCGAAACACAATTCAACCCCTCTTCTTGTGTACTTTTCACATCTTCACTTTGTTTTATCCATAGAAAACTACTTGAATTGGAATTGAGGCAATTACCTTCTCACTTGAAATATGCTTACCTAGAAGCAGAACATAAGTTTTCTTTTATCCTTGCAACTAAATTGCCTAAAGGGTTGTGGTGTCAACTTTTGGTACTTCTTAGAAAAAACAAGAAAGATATATCTTGGAAAATAATTGGCATCAAAGGAATTAACTCTACTGTTTGTATGTATAGGATATTTGTTGGAAGAGAATGCCAAAAATAATATACAAAGCCAAAGAAGAGTGAATTATATCGTGAAGGATGTGATGGAGACGGAAATCATCTAATGGTTAGATGCGGGAATCATTTACCCTATATCTGATAGTGTATGGGGGAGCCTCATTCAACGTGTCTTTAAGATAGGTGGCCTAACAGTGATTGAAATGGGAAGGATATGCGTGGGTTATAGGAAGCTAAACAAATCCACAATGAAGGATGACTTCTCTCTTTCATTCATTGATCAAATGCTTAAGAGATTGGTTGGAAAGGAATTTTAACTGTTTTTTATAAGGGTATTCAGACTATAATCAGATTGCATTTGCTCCCAAAAACCAAGAGAAAATAACCTTTACATGGCTCTATGAAACCTTTGTCTTTAGAACGATTCCATCCAGACTGTGAAATGATCCATCAACTTTTCAAATATGTTAATGATATCTTCTCTAATCTTATTGAATGTTCCATGGAACTGTTTATGGATGATTTCTCTGTGTGCAGATTCATTTCATAAATGCTTGGATAACTTCGAGCTGGTACTCACAAGATGTGAGAAACGCAACTCAGTTCTAAAAGGGGAGAAATTTCATGATAAAAGAAGGAATTGTGTTAGGACAGAGAATTTCAAAATAAAGATTGAAATAGATTAAAAAAAATTATTGTTAAGTATTTGAAAAATTTCCACTACCATCCAACATCAAAGGAATAAGTAGTTTTTATGGTCTTGTTGGCTTGTATAGAAAGTTCATCAATGAATTTTCAAAACTTTCAAAAGCTTTGTGCCAACTACTACAACATGAGATATCATATCTCTTCAGTAAAGAATGTTTAGCTTGCTTTCAAAATCTTGAAGAATGTGTTGAATTTTGTACCAATTATGAAGGCAACAGACTAAAAATAAAAACTTTGCGCTAATGTATAATGCAAGTCACTTTGCTAATGGAGTTGTTCTAGGCCAAATGTATGATAAAGTGTTTCATACAATTTATTATGCTAATAAGATTACAAGACTTTAATAGAGAATCATATCAACTAAACCAACTCAAGCAGTTAATGACGTGCCAATTTTTTTATTTACGTATAACTTATATTTTTTCAAACGTTCACAAATATTCATATACGATAATTTTTAAAGGATAAGAATATGACTTTGAAACGAAAATGTAGACAAAATTAAAGTTTTTTTTAAAACAACTACTCCTTTTACATGAATATACTCTAATAAGTAATAATTTAATAGGAATATATTTTATAAGAAAAAATTAAAACTTTGAAAGATTATTACAACTTTGACTTTGAATTCAAAGTCAAAGCTCAAATAAATAAAGTCTAATAAATAATAATTTAATATTGTACCAGAGTATTTTATTAAAAATTATTTATTATTTATATTTTTCCTTCAAATATAATAATGATTGAAACTGCGTATGAAATTTAATTTTCAAGAAAAAAAGTCAAATAAAAATTTATTATTCTTTCCTATTTATTTGTAGGAAAGAGTAATTAATTTGTTCTTATCCATTTTTTTCAATTGTCTTTTTCCCCTTTATTTAGCTATATATATATATTTGTTATCAATTTTTCAAATCACACAAAACTTTTTTTTCTTTTCATCTTCTAGTTTTGTTAGTGTTTTTTTCTTCCTCATCCACCCTTAAGTAGGTAGGTAATCGGTCTTATACTTTCCTTTATTTATTTATTCTGTAAAGTTTTAATATTTATGTGTTTCAATGGTGGTACAGTTTATTTTTGTGACGTAACTATCTTTTTTGTGAGTATTTTTATGAGTTTTTCGAATACTTTTTTACTTCTAATATTTTTTTTGTTCCTTGTGAACTCTTGATTTTAATATATCATATTTTAGCTCATTTAAAAAATTATTTTATTGATAGACATAAACATCAATGATTTGAGTGATTTTTTGAAATTTAAGATTTTTTTCTTGGTTATTCTGATGAAATTTAATTTTCTTATATATTTTTTCTAATGTGTTCTAGAGATACTTACTGCTAAAGTGTTGATATGAATCATATATTCTTTATTATTGTTTATTTTATCAAATATACATGTGATCAACGATATATTTGTATTTTTGTTACATAATATTTACATATAATCTATTGCTTAGGTAGAATTTTTATAGTTTAGCGCTAGATCTAATTTATTAGATTTTAATTGAATTCTAAATAAGATATTTAAGTCTATAGAAAAACTTGTTTCAATTGAGTATTGAAGTTCATATGAATTTATATATTATAGAATGTATGCAGAATAGGTTTTAGTTTTCTTAAGTATAATTTAGTGATAATATTCACTATGTTTTTTTTATCATTATTCTTTTCTTTGTTTTTATTCTATTTCTCTTTAAAAAATATATGAATTATATGCATATCAATTTACAAACATTTAGAAGTATATCTAAGATTCATGTTGCAAAAACTCTTACTATATTCTTAGATTTTAATTATTTCGATTATGTTGCATAAACTCATTATGAAATGTATCAGATAGTATAAACTTTTACTATATGCTTATATTTTAACTATTTCAATCATGTTGCACAAATTAATGCTTCCATAACTCTTCCCCTAATTTATGTATTTTAAATCAATTACATTTAGTGAAATAATCTAATTATACCTTTTAATAGATATGTTTTTTTTTTAAAAACTATAAATTTTTTTTATGATAATAATTGCAAGGGAGGTAGATAACTTAACTAATCTGCCATTATTATTTATTCTTATCGACAGCCATCTACTTATTACCTTTTTTTATTTTGATTTTTTAATTTCATTGTTGAACCAGAGAATGGATCATCACAAAAACCCGTGGAATCAAGAATCACATTACACTTTTGACATAAATAAAAATTTTCATGAATTTGAAGCGGATGGTGAATTACATTCAGCTTATTTGGATATTATGAGGCCGTTGTCACCCGAAACTCATGTTCCGGATCCATTATTTGCCATTGGTAAATTTGTTCCTGTGGTGCTCCAATCAGATAATCCATTAACACAGATGAAAATTGAACATACAAATTCTCTTGATAAAGAAAAATACAAAGGTATTTTAAATCCAAAAGGTAATGGAATCGGCTTAGATCCCTTTTTACCTAAAAAATTTCCAGCACGAGCCATCAGTATAACTGTTCCTTCTCATGTAGTAAAACAAAAATCTACAAAAATTCCACATCTCAAACAATATTCAAGTGTCTCCCAACCAGGTATGCGTTCATAAAAACTTGATCAAACTACTCAAATTAAAATGTATGAATATTATACAACAGCTAACTACTTAATATTTGTAGGTTTATCATCACTTAATCAAAACACAAGCAAACATGTGTTGTCCAATAACAATAAAAATTCTACATCGCGTCCTCATAAAGTTGCTAGACACATACAGGTAAAATGGTTTAGAAATTAATTAGTTTTATCTAATTTGTTTTAATCAAAGATAAAACGAGAATCATAAGTTAATAAATTGAGTTAAATATATATATTTTAAAGATATTTTATGTATGAATTAATATATAAATTCTTTTGCAGGGTGATATTTGATTTGGTGATAAATCGGTCATTCATAATACAAATGCTTTGAGAATTGATATGGCAAATACAATGTACAATTGAAAAACTTGGGGAAGTGAGAGGATATTTGCATTTTAGAAAGATTTTTAAGCTATGGCTAATTGTTAGTTTGACAAGTTTAAAAATTTGTTTCTCATTAAACAAACTTGATTATTTTTCTTTTTGTTTTATTTAAATTGATGGATTGAATATATTTTAAATATAAATAATGTTGGAATCTAAATAATTTGTTATGTTTGAGAAACTTATATTGCAGATAGTTACATTTTCTAATATGATTCATCATAGAATGATGAATATTATCAATAAGTGTTATGCCGTAAACTGATATTTATACAACCTAAACACTAATCATCATTTTAAAATGAATCATAGATTTAAAATGGAAGATAATTTACTTTTAAAATTTTGATATTGAAATATAATCTTCAACTAAATTTTAGGTGTCTAGTCACTAATAATATTCGATTGATCAACTGATCAAATAAAATTTCATAATAAGGAAAAATCTTTAACAAAACATTATTATACGACAAAACTTAAGCTTGTTTGGTGTGAAGGATAAGAGACGTAGTATAATAATCATATTATATTATGTCTTAATAAAGTGTTTAAAACAAAAACGATATGATCAGTGGATTCTCACAATTTTTTCTATCTTGTCTCTATAGTATTATTTTTTATCTTAAATTTGAGCTCGGGTAAAAATTAGTAGGATATGATTAGAAATTAAACTACTTTTGTATGTTTATAAAATATAACGTAAAATATTACAAAATAAAATCAATTATATAAGATAAATATATGAAATTTATGAGTGATAACTAGTTTATAAAAATGATTAAAATATTTAAAAATGTGAAAAATATATATAATTTATTTTTTAATTTTTTTACGTTTAATATAATATTCTTTAATATATATATATATATATATATATATATATATATATATATATATATATATATATATATATATATATATATATTCTGGATGTGTCAAGTGTGAAAGCTTTATCATATGTGAGAGCATAGGAGATTTTAAGGCTTGGTTAGGATGGGAAGATGGCCCGGCACTAGCCCAAATTTTTTGAGTTATTTTTTTTACAGTAAGCTACTTTTTACAGTTCCATTTTCATAATTTCGATTTAATTTTTCGACACATTTTCAAGTTAGTTCTGGTCTTGCGGTATCGGTATTTATTATAAATACTAACATATAAAATTATTGTTGTTTCCACCGTCTTGCAACTTGCGCACTAAGTGTTTAGTAAATTGTCTCAACCAAGTTTTTTTTTCCTATTTTGTTTTCGTTTCTTACGAATAATGGTGTTGAATTGTTGTTATTGATTGTAATCATGAAGTGGTTATAATGAAAATCTCTTGTGGGCAAGGAGACTGGAGTACACTCAGTTAGGGAAGGAACCATGATAAATGTCTGCTATTATTTAATTACTATTTCTATTTCCGCAACAAATGAATTAAAACAAAATCTGACCACAAATTATGATTCTGAAACTCTGATCAGAAGGTAAATTAAAGAATACCCGAAACACAATTCAACCCCTCTTCTTGTGTACATAAAATGATGAATATTATCAATAAGTGTTATGACGTAAACAGATATTTATACACCCTAAACACTAATCATCATTTTAAAATGCATCATAGATTTAAAATGGAAGATAATTTACTTTTAAAATTTTGATATTGAAATATAATCTTCAACTAAATTTTAGGTGTCTAGTCACTAATAATATTCGATTGATCAACTGATCAAATAAAATATCATAATAAGGAAAAATCTTTAACAAAACATTATTATACGACAAAACTTAAGCTTGTTTGGTGTGAAGGATAAGAGACGTAGTATAATAATCATGTTATATTATGTCTTAATAAAGTGTTTAAAACAAAAACGATATGATCAATGGATTCTCACAATTTTTTCTATCTTTTCTCTATAATATTATTTTTTATCTTAAATTTGAGCTCGGGTAAAAATTAGTAGGATATGATTAGAAATTAAACTACTTTTGTATGTTTACAAAATATAACATAAAATATTACAAAATAAAATCAATTATATAAGATAAATATATGAAATTTATGAGTGATAACTAGTTTATAAAAATGATTAAAATATTTAAAAATGTGAAAAATATATATAATTTATTTTTTAATTTTTTAAAGTTTAATATAATATTTTTTAATATATATATATATATATATATATATATATATATATATATATATATATTCTGGATGTGTCAAGTGTGAAAGCTTTATCATATGTGAGAGCATAGGTGATTTTAAGGCTCGGTTAGGATGGGAACATGGCCCGACACTAGCCCAAATTTTTTGAGTTATTTTTTTACGGTAAGCTACTTTTTACAGTTCCATTTTCATAATTTCGATTTAATTTTACGACACATTTTCTAGTTAGTTCTGGTCTTGCGGTATCGGTATTTATTATAAATACTAACATATAAAATTATTGTTGTTTCCACCGTCTTGCAACTTGCGCACTAAGTGTTTAGTAAATTGTCTCAACCAAATTTTTTTCCTATTTTGTTTTTGTTTCTTACGAATAATGGTGTTGAATTGTTGTTATTGATTGTAATCATGAAGTGGTTATAATGAAAATCTCTTGTGGGCAAGGGGACTGGAGTACACTCAGTTAGGGAAGGAACCTGGATAAATATTTTATGTCTTCTGCTATTATTTAATTACTATTTCTATTTCCGCAGCAAATGAATTAAAACAAAATCTGACCACAAATTATGATTCTGAAACTCTGATCAGAAGTTAAATTAAAGAATACCCGAAACACAATTCAACCCCTCTTCTTGTGTACTTTTCACATCTTCACTTTGTTTTATCCATAGAAAACTACTTGAATTGGAATTAAGGCAATTACCTTCTCACTTGAAATATGCTTACCTAGAAGCAGAACATAAGTTGTCTTTTATTCTTGCAACTAAATTGCCTAAAGAGCTGTGGTGTCAACTTTTGGTACTTCTTAGAAAAAACAAGAAAGATATATCTTGGAAAATAATTGGCATCAAAGGAATTAACTCTACTGTTTGTATGTATAGGATATTTGTTGGAAGAGAATGCCAAAAATAATATACAGAGCCAAAGAAGAGTGAATCATATCGTCAAGGATGTGATGGAGACGGAAATCATCAAATGGTTAGATGAGGGAATCATTTACCCTATATCTGATAGTTTATGGGGGAGGGTCATTCAACGTGTCTTTAAGATAGGTGGCCTAACAGTGATTGAAATGGGAAGGATATGCGTGGGTTATAGGAAGCTAAACAAATCCACAATGAAGGATGACTTCTCTCTTTCATTCATTGATCAAATGCTTGAGAGATTGGTTGAAAAAGAATTTTAACTATTTTTTATAAGGGTGTTCAGACTATAATCAGATTGCATTAGCTCCCAAAAACCAAGAGAAAATAACCTTTACATGGCTCTATGAAACCTTTGTCTTTAGAACGATTCCATCCAGACTGTGAAATGATCCATCAACTTTTCAAATATGTTGATGATATCTTCTCTAATCTTATTGAATGTTCCATGGAACTATTTATGGATGATTTCTCTGTGTGCAGATTCATTTCATAAATGCTTGGATAACTTCGAGCTGGTACTCACAAGATGTGAGAAACGCAACTCAAGTCTAAAAGGGGAGAAATTTCATGATAAAAGAAGGAATTTTGTCAGGACATAGAATTTCAAAATAAAGATTGAAATAGATTAAAAAAAATTATTGTGAAGTATTTGAAAATTTTCCACTACCATCCAACATCAAAGGAATAAGAAGTTTTTATGGTCTTGTTGGCTTGTATAGAAAGTTCATCAATGAATTTTCAAAACTTTCAAAAGCTTTGTGCCAACTACTACAACATGAGATATCATATCTCTTCAGTAAAGAATGTTTAGCATGCTTTCAAAACCTTGAAGAATGTGTTGAATTTTGTACCAATTGTGAAGGCAACAGACTAAAAATAAAAACTTTGCGCTAATGTATAATGCAAGTCACTTTGCTAATGGAGTTGTTCTAGGCCAAATGTATGATAAAGTGTTTCATACAATTTATTATGCTAATAAGATTACAAGACTTTAATAGAGAATCATATCAACTAAACCAACTCAAGCAGTTAATGACGTGCCAATTTTTTTATTTACGTATAACTTATATTTTTTCAAACGTTCACAAATATTCATATACGATAAGTTTTAAAGGATAAGAATATGACTTTGAAACGAAATTGTAGACAAAATTAAAGTTTTTTTTAAAACAACTACTCCTTTTACATGAATATACTCTAATAAGTAATAATTTAATAGGAATATATTTTATAAGAAAAAATTAAAACTTTGAAAGATTATTACAACTTTGACTTTGAATTCAAAGTCAAAGTTCAAATAAATAAAGTCTAATAAATAATAATTTAATATAGTACCGGAGTATTTTATTAAAAATTATTTATTATTTATATTTTTCCATCAAATATAATAATGATTGAAATTGCGTATGAAATTTAATTTTCAAGAAAAAAAGTCAAATCAAAATTTATTATTCTTTCCTATTTATTTGTAGGAAAGAGTAATTAATTTGTTCTTATCCATTTTTTTCAATTGTCTTTTTCCCCTTTATTTAGCTATATATATCTATATTTGTTATCAATTTTTCAAATCACACAAAACTTTTTTTTCTTTTCATCTTCTAGTTTTGTTAGTGTTTTTTTCATCCTCATCCACCCTTAAGTAGGTAGGTAATGGGTCTTATAATTTCCTTTATTTATTTATTCTGTAAAGTTTTAATTTTTATGTGTTTCAATGGTGGTACAGTTTATTTTTGTGACGTAGCTATCCTTTTTGTGAGTATTTTTATGAGTTTTTCGAATACTTTTTTACTTCTAATATTTTTTTTGTTCTTTGTGAACTCTTGATTTTAATATATCATATTTTAGCTCATTTAAAAAATTATTTTATTGATAGACATAAACATCAATGATTTGAGTGATTTTTTGAAATTTAAGATTTTTTTCTTGGTTATTCTGATGAAATTTAATTTTCTTATATATTTTTTCTAATGTGTTCCAGAGATACTTACTGCTAAAGTGTTGATATGAATCATATATTCTTTATTATTGTTTATTTTATCAAATATACATGTGATCAACGATATATTTGTATTTTTCTTACATAATATTTACATATAATCTATTACTTAGGTAGAATTTTTATAGTTTAGCGCTAGATCTAATTTATTAGATTTTAATTGAATTCTAAATAAGATATTTAAGTCTATAGAAAAACTTGTTTCAATTGAGTATTGAAGTTCATATGAATTTATATATTATAGAATGTATGCAGAATAGGTTTTAGTTTTCTTAAGTATAATTTAGTGATAATCTTCACTATGTTTTTTTTATCATTATTCTTATCTTTGTTTTTATTCTATTTCTCTTTAAAAAATATATGAATTATATGCATATCAATTTACAAACATTTAGAAGTATATCTAAGATTCATGTTGCAAAAACTCTTACTATATTCTTAGATTTTAATTATTTCGATTATGTTGCATAAACTCATTATGAAATGTATCAGATAGTATAAACTTTTACTATATGCTTATATTTTAACTATTTCGATGATGTTGCACAAATTAATGCTTCCATAACTCTTCCCCTAATTTATGTATTTTAAATCAATTACATTTAGTGAAATAATCTAATTATACCTTTTAATAGATATGTTTTTTTTTTAAAAACTATAAATTTTTTTTATGATAATAATTGCAAGGGAGGTAGATAACTTAACTAATCTGCCATTATTATTTATTCTTATCGACAGCCATCTACTTATTACCTTTTTTTATTTTGATTTTTTAATTTCATTGTTGAACCAGAGAATGGATCATCACAAAAACCCGTGGAATCAAGAATCACATTACACTTTTGACATAAATAAAAATTTTCATGAATTTGAAGCGGATGGTGAATTACATTCAGCTTATTTGGATATTATGGGGTCGTTGTCACCCGAAACTCATGTTCCGGATCCATTATTTGCCATAGGTAAATTTTTTCCTGTGGTGCTCCAATCATATAATCCATTAACACAGATGAAAATTGAACATACAAATTCTCTTGATAAAGAAAAATACAAAGGTATTTTAAATCCAAAAGGTAATGGAATCGGCTTAGATCCCTTTTTACCTAAAAAATTTCCATCACCAGCCATCAGTATAACTGTTCCTTCTCATGTAGTAAAACAAAAATCTACAAAAATTCCACATCTCAAACAATATTCAAGTGTCTCCCAACCAGGTATGCGTTCATAAAAACTTGATCAAACTACTCAAATTAAAATGTATGAATATTATACAACAGCTAACTACTTAATATTTGTAGGTTTATCATCACTTAATCAAAACACAAGCAAACATGTGTTGTCCAATAACAATAAAAATTCTACATCGCGTCCTCATAAAGTTGCTAGACACATACAGGTAAAATGGTTTAGAAATTAATTAGTTTTATCTAATTTGTTTTAATCAAAGATAAAACGAGAATCATAAGTTAATAAATTGAGTTAAATATATATATTTTAAAGATATTTTATGTATGAATTAATATATAAATTCTTTTGTAGGATGATATTTGATTTGGTGATAAATCGGTCATTCATAATACAAATGCTTTGAGAATTGATATGGCAAATACAATGTACAATTGAAAAACTTGGGGAAGTGAGAGGATATTTGCATTTTCGAAAGATTTTTAAGCTATGGCTAATTGTTAGTTTGACAAGTTTTAAAATTTGTTTCTCATTAAACAAACTTGATTATTTTTCTTTTTGTTTTATTTAAATTGATGGATTGAATATATTTTAAATATAAATAATGTTGGAATCTAAATAATTTGTTATGTTTGAGAAACTTATATTGCAGATAGTTACATTTTCTAATATGATTCATCATAGAATGATGAATATTATCAATAAGTGTTATGACGTAAACAGATATTTATACAACCTAAACACTAATCATCATTTTAAAATGAATCATAGATTTAAAATAGAAGATAATTTACTTTTAAAATTTTGATATTGAAATATAATCTTCAACTAAATTTTAGGTGTCTAGTCACTAATAATATTCGATTGATCAACTGATCAAATAAAATTTCATAATAAGGAAAAATCTTTAACAAAACATTATTATATGACAAAACTTAAGCTTGTTTGGTGTGAAGGATAAGAGACGTAGTATAATAATCATATTATATTATGTCTTAATAAAGTGTTTAAACAAAAACGATATGATCAGTGGATTCTCACAATTTTTTCTTTCTTGTCTCTATAGTATTATTTTTTATCTTAAATTTGAGCTCGGGTAAAAATTAGTAGGATATGATTAGAAATTAAACTACTTTTGTATGTTTATAAAATATAACGTAAAATATTAAAAAATAAAATCAATTATATAAGATAAATATATGAAATTTATGAGTGATAACTAGTTTATAAAAAAGATTAAAATATTTAAAAATGTGAAAAATATATATAATTTATTTTTTAATTTTTTAACGTTTAATTTAATATTCATTAATATATATATATATATATATATATATATATATATATATATATATATATATATATATATATATATATATTCTGGATGTGTCAAGTGTGAAAGCTTTATCATATGTGAGAGCATAGGAGATTTAAGGCTTGGTTAGGATGGGAACATGGCCCGGCAGTAGCCCAAATTTTTTGAGTTATTTTTTGTACGGTAAGCTACTTTTTACAGTTCCATTTTCATAATTTCGATTTAATTTTTCGACACATTTTCTAGTTAGTTCTGGTCTTGCGGTATCGATATTTATTATAAATACTAACATATAAAATTATTGTTGTTTCCACCGTCTTGCAACTTGCGCACTAAGTGTTTAGTAAATTGTCTCAACCAAGTTTTTTTCCTATTTTGTTTTTGTTTCTTACGAATAATGGTGTTGAATTGTTGTTATTGATTGTAATAATGAAGTGGTTATAATGAAAATCTCTTGTGGGCAAGGGGACTGGAGTACACTCAGTTAGGGAAGGAACCTGGATAAATATTTTATGTCTTCTGCTATTATTTAATTACTATTTCTATTTCCGCAGCAAATGAATTAAAACAAAATCTGACCACAAATTATGATTCTGAAACTCTGATCAGAAGTTAAATTAAAGAATACCCGAAACACAATTCAACCCCTCTTCTTGTGTACTTTTCACATCTTCACTTTGTTTTATCCATAGAAAACTACTTGAATTGGAATTAAGGCAATTACCTTCTCACTTGAAATATGCTTACCTAGAAGCAGAACATAAGTTGTCTTTTATCCTTGCAACTAAATTGCCTAAAGAGCTGTGGTGTCAACTTTTGGTACTTCTTAGAAAAAACAAGAAAGATATATCTTGGAAAATAATTGGCATCAAAGGAATTAACTCTACTGTTTGTATGTATATGATATTTGTTGGAAGAGAATGCCAAAAATAATATACAGAGCCAAAGAAGAGTGAATCATATCGTGAAGGATGTGATGGAGACGGAAATCATCTAATGGTTAGATGCAGGAATCATTTACCCTATATCTGATAGTGTATGGGGGAGCCCCATTCAACGTGTCTTTAAGATAGGTGGCCTAACAGTGATTGAAATGGGAAGGATATGCGCGGGTTATAGGAAGCTAAACAAATCCACAATGAAAGATGACTTCTCTCTTTCATTCATTGATAAAATGCTTGAGAGATTGGTTGGAAAAGAATTTTAACTGTTTTTTATAAGGGTATTCAGACTATAATCAGATTGCATGAGCTCCTAAAAACCAAGAGAAAATAACCTTTACATGGCTCTATGAAACCTTTGTCTTTAGAACGATTCCATCCAGACTGTGAAATGATCCATCAACTTTCAAATATGTTGATGATATCTTCTCTAATCTTATTGAATGTTCCATGGAACTGCTTATGGATAATTTCTCTGTGTGCAGATTCATTTCATAAATGCTTGGATAACTTCGAGCTGGTACTCACAAGATGTGAGAAACGCAACTCAGTTCTAAAAGGGGAGAAATTTCATGATAAAAGAAGGAATTTTGTTAGGACATAGAATTTCAAAATAAAGATTGAAATAGATTAAAAAAAATTATTGTGAAGTATTTGAAAATTTTCCACTACCATCCAACATCAAAGGAATAAGAAGTTTTTATGGTCTTGTTGGCTTGTATAGAAAGTTCATCAATGAATTTTAAAAACTTTCAAAAGCTTATTGGCTTGTATAGAAAGCTTGTTGGCTTGTATATTCACAAAAATACTAATTATATTAAATAAATAATATAAATCTAATTTTTTTGTGGAATAAAATATTTCAACATTTTTGTGATTTTTTGCAAAAAGAACCAATCGAAAATAATTAAAATTGAGTGAGTTATTAATTTTTCAAATCATTTAAAATAAATATGAAAAATACTAAAAAATAAGAAAAAGTGGTAAAAAAGAGATCTGGGGCGAGGGGGATTCGAACCCCAGACCTCTCGCTTGCCAATACACACAAAACCAGCTGATCAACCACTGGGGCGCAATGCCAATTCAAATATAGTATGGAAAATGAAAAATATATAGAGAACTTGGTTGGAAAACCTGATGAATGGCGCCATGGCAATCTTCTTCCTCGAGCTCGTGCATGAAGCCCCCTATCTCACTCATCTCTCAACCATTTAACATGATTCAAATACCAAACTCATGCATTTTTTCACAAGGAACAAGATGGCAATACTTGATTTCATTTATTTTCAGTGTATAGCAAGTTATATCATCACAACCGTATGAACCCTAATTTTGCAAAAGCAGTCGTGCAAACATGGTTATGAGGGCTATGATCCAATTTTTTGAGGGAAAACACTCAACATATGGTGGCAAATAATTGGCAAAAATATCATGCGAGGAAATATGCATGGATCATGAAGATGTAGTTTTGAGGCTTACCTTGATGCAAGCTGAAATGGAACTCTGCAGAGATGGTGTTCCAGATGCGATTTGATGATCCCTACAGCTTCAATGGATGTTATGGAGTGTGTTGCAAGCTTTGGAACACTCTGCAAACCTTTGGATCAAGTTGGAGAACTCCAACTGTATAATTAAGGCATAATGGCTTGGTTGAAGGGTGATTTTAAGCTAGGGGTGTTACAGTTGGTGTTTAAGTGTTTGGACACCTCAAATACATCATATGTGATGTGTCTGAGCAATTGGAATGGATTTCTTAGGGCTGCAACTCAAAACCCGATGGTGGTTGCTCAAAAACAAAGAAAATTGGCACTTAAGAGAGAATGAGAGAAAGCAGTGCTATAAGGTGCTTTGGTGTGCCTTGAATGATCCATTGGAACCTCTATTTATAGGTGATCAACTCTTGTCTTGAAGGAATAGTGAATGGCTGCTGGATCAGATCACCTTCAAAGGGATTGGTTGGACATAAATGCCTCTTGCATTAGGGGTAACAGCTGCTCCAAATAGATCAGCTATGCCTTGATTGAAATCACATTCCTCAGTCATTTTAATTGTTGTTTAATCAGAGAACTTGACTGAACTTCAAGTTGGAAGATTCCTTGGCTTTGTGACTCAGCTTTGTAGGTTGGATCAGATGCATTGTGATTAGTTTGAGTACATGTGGCATAATGATCCTTAGTTTTGATTTAGAAATCGTGTGTGGAAAGCAAACATGCAAACTGATTTTTTCCAAAACAGCTTGCAGCAGCATGACTTTGGGCATGGATTCCTCTTGGCTCAAGTTGAATCAATTAATGCTGAGAGGTTCTTTGGATTCTTAGAAACATATGCAACAACATTGATGTTTACCTTTAGACTTGATTCAGCTTGCAACTATTTTAAAAGATCTGACAAGTTTTGGTGTTTTCAACAAAATCTGCCTTGGCCAGAATTTTTCTAAGTGTTGGAAAATGATGTATTTTCAATAACTCAGAATCCACAATGAATTGGAGTGAGGTGTATTTGGAGCTTTTGTAGAGGGTAATGAGAGATACAAATCCAGCTTTGGATGGGGAAAAATGGCCTTGTGGTTTAGGAGTTATGATCCTCCAAAGTTGGTACCCTAGCCACTTTGTTTCATAACTTAGAAAAATTTATAAGTTTTTATGGTTACCCCTTTTGCAAGTTATCCCACTTTTCTTGATTTTTCTTGATGAATGATGATTCCAATCATATATTAACATCATTTTAGGGTTAAAAAACCATTTTTATGAAAAATCTCAAAAAGTCAAAGTTTGACTTTTGTGCACAGTTGACTTTTTATCCGATGAATTCCAAATTGTGCAATCCTTTAGGAAATCATGTCCTTGACCTAAATCAAACTTTATGGACATGTTCCATAGGTGTTATAGGGTATATTGATTCATGTCCTAGGGTTTGGGAGCATGTCCTGGTCAAAAGTCAAAGATACAGTTGACTTTTCTCGCAAAACCCTAACTGTGGTTCAGATGAAATTGAAACTCGTGAATCAAGATTCTTGGATCAATCCATTGTTGCAAATGGATCAATGTAGTGTATTAGAGACCCTCAAATCCTCTCTTGAGGTCTTGGCTCATGTTTTGTCCCAAAAGTCAACTTAGGGGTGAATTAGGTCAAGAAATCCTAATTCCTGATTTTTGGTGAATGCATCCCCTGAGGCTAAATTGACTTGATGATGGGGTTCATGATGTTCCTTGGAGCATCATAGGTTATGCCTTGAAGCATTGGCTCATGCCCATAGGAGAATTTCCATCTGGAGGCCCTGGTCGACCAAAACCCTAATTTGGTGACACTGGCGATCTTGAGGCTTAATCCACTTAAAAGGGAGCATCCTTGTGCTTGATCCTTGATGTGGGAGTCCTCTTGATCCTTTGTAGATGTTTGAGAGGTTAGACAAGTTGAAGATCATGTCATTCCTTGATTGATCCATTGTCTAAGAGCTATGAGAGGGCTTTAAACCCTAATTTTGATTGAAGTGGATGCTCACCCATCTTTGGGGAGACTAATGAGGTATGATGGTTCATCCATATTGTGATGATGATTTGCACAATGATGGGAATCTTAGTGGTCAAAATTTGGGGTATGACACTAACTAATTTATATTTGTAGGTTTATCATCACTTAATCAAAGCACAAGCAAACATGTGTTGTCCAATAACAATAAAAACTCTACATCGCGTCCTCATAAAGTTGCTAGACACATGAACTAGACACATGCAGGTAACATGGTTTAGAAATTAATTAGTTTTATTTAATTTGTTTTAATCAAAGATAAAACGAGAATCATAAGTTAAAAAATTGAGTTAAATAAATATTTTTTAATGATATTTTATGTATGAATAAATATATAAGATCTTTTGCAGGATGATATTTGATTTGGTGATAAATCGGTCATTCATAATACAAATGCTTTGAGAATTGATATGGCAAATACAATGTACAATTGAAAAACTTGGGGAAGTGAGAGAATATTCGCATTTTAGAAAGATTTTTAAGCAATGGCTAATTATTAGTTTGACAAGTTTGAAAATTTGTTTCTCATTAAACAAACTTGATTATTTTTCATGTTGTTTTATTTTAATTGATGGATTGAATTTATTTTAAATTTAAATACTGTTGGAATCTAAATAATTTGTTATGTTTGAGAAACTTATATTGCTGATAGTTACATCTTCTAATATGATTCATCATAGAATGATGAATATTATCAATAAGTGTTATGACATAAACAGATATTTATACACCCTAAACACTAATCATCATTTTAAAATGCATCATAGATTTAAAATGGAAGATAATTTACTTTTAAAATTTTGATATTGAAATATAATATTCAACTAAAATTTAGGTGTCTAGTCACTAATAATATTCGATTGATCAACTGATCAAATAAAATTTCATAATACGGAAAAATATTTAACAAACCATTATTATACGACAATACTTAAGCTTGTTTGGTGTGAAGGATAAGAGACGTAGTATAATAATCATATTATATTATGTCTTAATAAAGTGTTTAAAACAAAAACGATATGATCAGTGGATTCTGACAATTTTTTCTATCTTGTCTCTATTGTATTATTTTTTAGCTTAAATTTAAGCTCGGGTAAAAATTAGTAGGATATGATTAGAAATTAAACTACTTTTGTATCTTTATAAAATATAACGTAAAATATTACAAAATAAAATCAATTATATAAGATAAATATAGGAAATTTATGAGTGATAACTAGTTTATAAAAATGATTAAAATATTTAAAAATGTGAAAAATATATATAATTTATTTTTTAATTTTTTAACGTTTAATATAATATTCTTTAATATATATATATATATATATAAATATATATATATATATATATATAAATATATATATATATATATATATATATATAAATATATATATATATATATATATATATATATATATATATATATATATATATATATATATTCTGGATGTGTCAAGTGTGAAAGCTTTATCATATGTGAGAGCATAGGTGATTTTAAGGCTTGGTTAGGATGGGAACATGGCCCGACACTAGCCCAAATTTTTTAAGTTATTTTTTTTACGGTAAGCTACTTTTTACAGTTCCATTTTCATAATTTTGATTTAATTTTTCGACACATTTTCAAGTTAGTTATGGTCTTGCGGTATCGGTATTTATTATAAATACTAACATATAAAAGTATTGTTGTTTCCACCGTCTTGCAACTTGCGCACTAAGTGTTTAGTAAATTGTCTCAACTAAGTTTTTTTTTCCTATTTTGCTTTCGTTTCTTACGAATAATGGTGTTGAATTGTTGTTATTGATTGTAATCATGAAGTGGTTATAATGAAAATCTCTTGTGGGCAAGGGGACTGGAGAACCCTCAGTTAGGGAAGGAACCAGGATAAATGTCTGCTATTATTTAATTACTATTTCTATTTCCGCAACAAATGAATTAAAACAAAATCTGACCACAAATTATGATTCTGAAACTCTGATCAGAAGTTAAATTAAAGAATACCCGAAACACAATTCAACCCCTCTTCTTGTGTACTTTTCACATCTTCACTTTGTTTTATCCATAGAAAACTACTTGAATTGGAATTGAGGCAATTACCTTCTCACTTGAAATATGCTTACCTAGAAGCAGAACATAAGTTTTCTTTTATCCTTGCAACTAAATTGCCTAAAGGGTTGTGGTGTCAACTTTTGGTACTTCTTAGAAAAAACAAGAAAGATATATCTTGGAAAATAATTGGCATCAAAGGAATTAACTCTACTGTTTGTATGTATAGGATATTTGTTGGAAGAGAATGCCAAAAATAATATACAAAGCCAAAGAAGAGTGAATTATATCGTGAAGGATGTGATGGAGACGGAAATCATCTAATGGTTAGATGCGGGAATCATTTACCCTATATCTGATAGTGTATGGGGGAGCCTCATTCAACGTGTCTTTAAGATAGGTGGCCTAACAGTGATTGAAATGGGAAGGATATGCGTGGGTTATAGGAAGCTAAACAAATCCACAATGAAGGATGACTTCTCTCTTTCATTCATTGATCAAATGCTTAAGAGATTGGTTGGAAAAGAATTTTAACTGTTTTTTATAAGGGTATTCAGACTATAATCAGATTGCATTTGCTCCCAAAAACCAAGAGAAAATAACCTTTACATGGCTCTATGAAACCTTTGTCTTTAGAACGATTCCATCCAGACTGTGAAATGATCCATCAACTTTTCAAATATGTTAATGATATCTTCTCTAATCTTATTGAATGTTCCATGGAACTGTTTATGGATGATTTCTCTGTGTGCAGATTCATTTCATAAATGCTTGGATAACTTCGAGCTGGTACTCACAAGATGTGAGAAACGCAACTCAGTTCTAAAAGGGGAGAAATTTCATGATAAAAGAAGGAATTGTGTTAGGACAGAGAATTTCAAAATAAAGATTGAAATAGATTAAAAAAAATTATTGTTAAGTATTTGAAAAATTTCCACTACCATCCAACATCAAAGGAATAAGTAGTTTTTATGGTCTTGTTGGCTTGTATAGAAAGTTCATCAATGAATTTTCAAAACTTTCAAAAGCTTTGTGCCAACTACTACAACATGAGATATCATATCTCTTCAGTAAAGAATGTTTAGCATGCTTTCAAAACCTTGAAGAATGTGTTGAATTTTGTACCAATTGTGAAGGCAACAGACTAAAAATAAAAACTTTGCGCTAATGTATAATGCAAGTCACTTTGCTAATGGAGTTGTTCTAGGCCAAATGTATGATAAAGTGTTTCATACAATTTATTATGCTAATAAGATTACAAGACTTTAATAGAGAATCATATCAACTAAACCAACTCAAGCAGTTAATGACGTGCCAATTTTTTTATTTACGTATAAGTTATATTTTTTCAAACGTTCACAAATATTCATATACGATAATTTTTAAAGGATAAGAATATGACTTTGAAACGAAAATGTAGACAAAATTAAAGTTTTTTTTAAAACAACTACTCCTTTTACATGAATATACTCTAATAAGTAATAATTTAATAGGAATATATTTTATAAGAAAAAATTAAAACTTTGAAAGATTATTACAACTTTGACTTTGAATTCAAAGTCAAAGTTCAAATAAATAAAGTCTAATAAATAATAATTTAATATTGTACCGGAGTATTTTATTAAAAATTATTTATTATTTATATTTTTCCATCAAATATAATAATGATTGAAACTGCGTATGAAATTTAATTTTCAAGAAAAAAAGTCAAATCAAAATTTATTATTCTTTCCTATTTATTTGTAGGAAAGAGTAATTAATTTGTTCTTATCCATTTTTTTCAATTGTCTTTTTCCCCTTTATTTAGCTATATATATATATTTGTTATCAATTTTTCAAATCACACAAATCTTTTTTTTCTTTTCATCTTCTAGTTTTGTTAGTGTTTTTTTCTTCCTCATCCACCCTTAAGTAGGTAGGTAATCGGTCTTATAATTTCCTTTATTTATTTATTCTGTAAAGTTTTAATTTTTATGTGTTTCAATGGTGGTACAGTTTATTTTTGTGACGTAGCTATCTTTTTTGTGAGTATTTTTATGAGTTTTTCGAATACTTTTTTACTTCTAATATTTTTTTTGTTCTTTGTGAACTCTTGATTTTAATATATCATATTTTAGCTCATTTAAAAAATTATTTTATTGATAGACATAAACATCAATGATTTGAGTGATTTTTTGAAATTTAAGATTTTTTTCTTGGTTATTCTGATGAAATTTAATTTTCTTATATATTTTTTCTAATGTGTTCTAGAGATACTTACTGCTAAAGTGTTGATATGAATCATATATTCTTTATTATTGTTTATTTTATCAAATATACATGTGATCAACGATATATTTGTATTTTTCTTACATAATATTTACATATAATCTATTACTTAGGTAGAATTTTTATAGTTTACCGCTAGATCTAATTTATTAGAGTTTAATTGAATTCTAAATAAGATATTTAAGTCTATAGAAAAGCTTGTTTCAATTGAGTATTGAAGTTCATATGAATTTATATATTATAGAATGTATGCAGAATAGGTTTTAGTTTTCTTAAGTATAATTTAGTGATAATCTTCACTATGTATTTTTTTAACATTATTCTTTTCTTTGTTTTTATTCTATTTCTCTTTAAAAAATATATGAATTATATGCATATCAATTTACAAACATTTAGAAGTATATCTAAGATTCATGTTGCAAAAACTCTTACTATATTCTTAGATTTTAATTATTTCGATTATGTTGCATAAACTCATTATGAAATGTATCAGATAGTATAAACTTTTACTATATGCTTATATTTTAACTATTTCGATCATGTTGCACAAATTAATGCTTCCATAACTCTTCCCCTAATTTATGTATTTTAAATGAATTACATTTAGTGAAATAATCTAATTATACCTTTTAATAGATTTGTTTTTTTTTGAAAAACTATAAATTTTTTTTATGATAATAATTGCAAGGGAGGTAGATAACTTAACTAATCTGCCATTATTATTTATTCTTATCGACAGCCATCTACTTATTACCTTTTTTTATTTTGATTTTTTAATTTCATTGTTGAACCAGAGAATGGATCATCACAAAAACCTGTGGAATCAAGAATCACATTACACTTTTGACATAAATAAAAATTTTCATGAATTTGAAGCGGATGATGAATTACATTCAGATTATTTGGATATTATGAGGGCGTTGTCACCCGAAACTCATGTTCCAGATCCATTATTTGCCAGTGGTAAATTTGTTCCTGTGGTGCTCCAATCAGATAATCCATTAACACAGATGAAAATTGAACATACAAATTCTCTTGATAAAGAAAAATACAAAGGTATTTTAAATCCAAAAGGTAATGGAATCGGCTTAGATCCCTTTTTACCTAAAAAATTTCCATCACCAGCCATCAGTATAACTGTTCCTTCTCATGTAGTAAAACAAAAATCTACAAAAATTCCACATCTCAAACAATATTCAAGTGTCTCCCAACCAGGTATGTGTTCATAAAAACTTGATCAAACTACTCAAATTAAAATGTATGAATGTTATACAACAGCTAACTACTTAATATTTGTAGGTTTATCATCACTTAATCAAAACACAAGCAAACATGTGTTGTCCAATAACAATAAAAATTCAACATCGCGTCCTCATAAAGTTGCTAGACACACAAAGGTAAAATGGTTTAGAAATTAATTAGTTTTATCTAATTTGTTTTAATCAAAGATAAAACGAGAATCATAAGTTAATAAATTGAGTTAAATATATATATTTTAAAGATTTTTTATGTATGAATTAATATATAAATTCTTTTGTAGGATGATATTTGATTTGGTGATAAATCGGTCATTCATAATACAAATGCTTTGAGAATTGATATGGCAAATACAATGTACAATTGAAAAACTTGGGGAAGTGAGAGGATATTTGCATTTTAGAAAGATTTTTAAGCTATGGCTAATTGTTAGTTTGACAAGTTTTAAAATTTGTTTCTCATTAAACAAACTTGATTATTTTTCTTTTTTATTTTATTTTAATTGATGGATTGAATATATTTTAAATATAAATAATGTTGGAATCTAAATAATTTGTTATGTTTGAGAAACTTATATTGCAGATAGTTACATTTTCTAATATGATTCATCATAGAATGATGAATATTATCAATAAGTGTTATGACGTAAACAGATATTTATACACCTTAAACACTAATCATCATTTTAAAATGCATCATAGATTTAAAATGGAAGATAATTTACTTTTAAAATTTTGATATTGAAATATAATCTTCAACTAAATTTTAGGTGTCTAGTCACTAATAATATTCGATTGATCAACTGATCAAATAAAATTTCATAATAAGGAAAAATCTTTAACAAAACATTATTATACGACAAAACTTAAGCTTGTTTGGTGTGAAGGATAAGAGACGTAGTATAATAATCATATTATATTATGTCTTAATAAAGTGTTTAAAACAAAAACGATATGATCGGTGGATTCTCACAATTTTTTCTATCTTGTCTCTATAGTATTATTTTTTATCTTAAATTTGAGCTCGGGTAAAAATAAGTAGGATATGATTAGAAATTAAACTACTTTTGTATGTTTATAAAATATAACGTAAAATATTACAAAATAAAATCAATTATATAAGATAAATATATGAAATTTATGAGTGATAACTAGTTTATAAAAATGATTAAAATATTTAAAAATGTGAAAAATATATATAATTTATTTTTTAATTTTTTAACGTTTAATATAATATTCTTTAATATATATATATATATATATATATATATATATATATATATATATATATATATATATATATATATATATATATATATATATATATATATATATATATATATATATATATTCTGGATGTGTCAAGTGTGAAAGCTTTATCATATGTGAGAGCATACGTGATTTTAAGGCTTGGTTAGGATGGGAACATGGCCCGGCACTAGCCCAAATTTTTTGAGTTATTTCTTTTACGGTAAGCTACTTTTTACAGTTCCATTTTCATAATTTCGATTTAATTTTTCGACACATTTTCAAGTTAGTTCTGGTCTTGCGGTATCAGTATTTATTATAAATACTAACATATAAAAGTATTGTTGTTTCCACCGTCTTGCAACTTGCGCACTAAGTGTTTAGTAAATTGTCTCAACTATGTTTTTTTTTCCTATTTTGTTTTCGTTTCTTACGAATAATGGTGTTGAATTGTTGTTATTGATTGTAATCATGAAGTGGTTATAATGAAAATCTCTTGTGGGAAAGGGGACTGGAGTACACTCAGTTAGGGAAGGAACCAGGATAAATGTCTGCTAATATTTAATTACTATTTCTATTTCTGCAACAAATGAATTAAAACAAAATCTAACCACAAATTATGATTCTGAAACTCTGATCAGAAGTTAAATTAAAGAATACCAGAAACACAATTCAACCCCTCTTCTTGTGTACTTTTCACATCTTCACTTTGTTTTATCCATAGAAAACTACTTGAATTGGAATTGAGGCAATTACCTTCTCACTCGAAATATGCTTACCTAGAAGCAGAACATAAGTTGTCTTTTATCCTTGCAACTAAATTGCCTAAAGAGCTGTGGTGTCAACTTTTGGTACTTCTTAGAAAAACAAGAAAGATATATCTTGGAAAATAATTGGCATCAAAGGAATTAACTCTACTGTTTGTATGTATAGGATATTTGTTGGAAGAGACTGCCAAAAATAATATACAGAGCCAAAGAAGAGTGAATCATATCGTGAAGGATGTGATGGAGACGGAAATCATCAAATGGTTAGATGAGTGAATCATTTACCCTATATCTGATAGTGTATGGGGGAGGGTCATTCAACGCGTCTTTAAGATAGGTGGCCTAACAGTGATTGAAATGGGAAGGATATGCGTGGGTTATAGGAAGCTAAACAAATCCACAATGAAGGATGACTTCTCTCTTTCATTCATTGATCAAATGCTTGAGAGATTGGTTGGAAAAGAATTTTAACTGTTTTTTATAAGGGTATTCAGACTATAATCAGATTGCATTAGCTCCCAAAAACCAAGAGAAAATAACCTTTACATGGCTCTATGAAACCTTTGTCTTTAGAACGATTCCATCCAGACTGTGAAATGATCCATCAACTTTTCAAATATGTTGATGATATCTTCTCTAATCTTATTGAATGTTCCATGGAACTATTTATGGATGATTTCTCTGTGTGCAGATTCATTTCATAAATGCTTGGATAACTTCGAGCTGGTACTCACAAGATGTGAGAAACGCAACTCAGTTCTAAAAGGGGAGAAATTTCATGATAAAAGAAGGAATTGTGTTAGGACGGAGAATTTCAAACTAAAGATTGAAATAGATTAAAAAAATTATTGTTAAGTATTTGAAAAATTTCCACTACCATCCAACATCAAAGGAATAAGAAGTTTTTATGGTCTTGTTGGCTTGTATAGAAAGTTCATCAATGAATTTTCAAAACTTTCAAAAGCTTTGTGCCAACTACTACAACATGAGATATCATATCTCTTCGGTAAAGAATGTTTAACATGCTTTCAAAACCTTGAAGAATGTGTTGAATTTTGTACCAATTATGAAGGCAACAGACTAAAAATAAAAACTTTGCGCTAATGTATAATGCAAGTCACTTTGCTAATGGAGTTGTTCTAGGCCAAATGTATGATAAAGTGTTTCATACAATTTATTATGCTAATAAGATTACAAGACTTTAATAGAGAATCATATCAACTAAACCAACTCAAGCAGTTAATGACGTGCCAATTTTTTTATTTACGTATAACTTATATTTTTTCAAACGTTCACAAATATTCATATACGATAATTTTTAAAGGATAAGAATATGACTTTGAAACGAAAATGTAGACAAAATTAAAGTTTTTTTAAAACAACTACTCCTTTTACATGAATATACTCTAATAAGTAATAATTTAATAGGAATATATTTTATAAGAAAAAATTAAAACTTTGAAAGATTATTACAACTTTGACTTTGAATTCAAAGTCAAAGCTCAAATAAATAAAGTCTAATAAATAATAATTTAATATTGTACCAGAGTATTTTATTAAAAATTATTTATTATTTATATTTTTCCTTCAAATATAATAATGATTGAAACTGCGTATGAAATTTAATTTTCAAGAAAAAAAGTCAAATAAAAATTTATTATTCTTTCCTATTTATTTGTAGGAAAGAGTAATTAATTTGTTCTTATCCATTTTTTTCAATTGTCTTTTTCCCCTTTATTTAGCTATATATATATATTTGTTATCAATTTTTGAAATCACACAAAACTTTTTTTTCTTTTCATCTTCTAGTTTTGTTAGTGTTTTTTTCTTCCTCATCCACCCTTAAGTAGGTAGGTAATCGGTCTTATACTTTCCTTTATTTATTTATTCTGTAAAGTTTTAATATTTATGTGTTTCAATGGTGGTACAGTTTATTTTTGTGACGTAACTATCTTTTTTGTGAGTATTTTTATGAGTTTTTCGAATACTTTTTTACTTCTAATATTTTTTTTGTTCTTTGTGAACTCTTGATTTTAATATATCATATTTTAGCTCATTTAAAAAATTATTTTATTGATAGACATAAACATCAATGATTTGAGTGATTTTTTGAAATTTAAGATTTTTTTCTTGGTTATTCTGATGAAATTTAATTTTCTTATATATTTTTTCTAATGTGTTCTAGAGATACTTACTGCTAAAGTGTTGATATGAATCATATATTCTTTATTATTGTTTATTTTATCAAATATACATGTGATCAACGATATATTTGTATTTTTGTTACATAATATTTACATATAATCTATTGCTTAGGTAGAATTTTTATAGTTTAGCGCTAGATCTAATTTATTAGATTTTAATTGAATTCTAAATAAGATATTTAAGTCTATAGAAAAACTTGTTTCAATTGAGTATTGAAGTTCATATGAATTTATATATTATAGAATGTATGCAGAATAGGTTTTAGTTTTCTTAAGTATAATTTAGTGATAATCTTCACTATGTTTTTTTTATCATTATTCTTTTCTTTGTTTTTATTCTATTTCTCTTTAAAAAATATATGAATTATATGCATATCAATTTACAAACATTTAGAAGTATATCTAAGATTCATGTTGCAAAAACTCTTACTATATTCTTAGATTTTAATTATTTCGATTATGTTGCATAAACTCATTATGAAATGTATCAGATAGTATAAACTTTTACTATATGCTTATATTTTAACTATTTCAATCATGTTGCACAAATTAATGCTTCCATAACTCTTCCCCTAATTTATGTATTTTAAATCAATTACATTTAGTGAAATAATCTAATTATACCTTTTAATAGATATGTTTTTTTTTTAAAAACTATAAATTTTTTTTATGATAATAATTGCAAGGGAGGTAGATAACTTAACTAATCTGCCATTATTATTTATTCTTATCGACAGCCATCTACTTATTACCTTTTTTTATTTTGATTTTTTAATTTCATTGTTGAACCAGAGAATGGATCATCACAAAAACCCGTGGAATCAAGAATCACATTACACTTTTGACATAAATAAAAATTTTCATGAATTTGAAGCGGATGGTGAATTACATTCAGCTTATTTGGATATTATGAGGCCGTTGTCACCCGAAACTCATGTTCCGGATCCATTATTTGCCATTGGTAAATTTGTTCCTGTGGTGCTCCAATCAGATAATCCATTAACACAGATGAAAATTGAACATACAAATTCTCTTGATAAAGAAAAATACAAAGGTATTTTAAATCCAAAAGGTAATGGAATCGGCTTAGATCCCTTTTTACCTAAAAAATTTCCAGCACGAGCCATCAGTATAACTGTTCCTTCTCATGTAGTAAAACAAAAATCTACAAAAATTCCACATCTCAAACAATATTCAAGTGTCTCCCAACCAGGTATGCGTTCATAAAAACTTGATCAAACTACTCAAATTAAAATGTATGAATATTATACAACAGCTAACTACTTAATATTTGTAGGTTTATCATCACTTAATCAAAACACAAGCAAACATGTGTTGTCCAATAACAATAAAAATTCTACATCGCGTCCTCATAAAGTTGCTAGACACATACAGGTAAAATGGTTTAGAAATTAATTAGTTTTATCTAATTTGTTTTAATCAAAGATAAAACGAGAATCATAAGTTAATAAATTGAGTTAAATATATATATTTTAAAGATATTTTATGTATGAATTAATATATAAATTCTTTTGCAGGGTGATATTTGATTTGGTGATAAATCGGTCATTCATAATACAAATGCTTTGAGAATTGATATGGCAAATACAATGTACAATTGAAAAACTTGGGGAAGTGAGAGGATATTTGCATTTTAGAAAGATTTTTAAGCTATGGCTAATTGTTAGTTTGACAAGTTTTAAAATTTGTTTCTCATTAAACAAACTTGATTATTTTTCTTTTTGTTTTATTTAAATTGATGTATTGAATATATTTTAAATATAAATAATGTTGGAATCTAAATAATTTGTTATGTTTGAGAAACTTATATTGCAGATAGTTACATTTTCTAATATGATTCATCATAGAATGATGAATATTATCAATAAGTGTTATGCCGTAAACTGATATTTATACAACCTAAACACTAATCATCATTTTAAAATGAATCATAGATTTAAAATGGAAGATAATTTACTTTTAAAATTTTGATATTGAAATATAATCTTCAACTAAATTTTAGGTGTCTAGTCACTAATAATATTCGATTGATCAACTGATCAAATAAAATTTCATAATAAGGAAAAATCTTTAACAAAACATTATTATACGACAAAACTTAAGCTTGTTTGGTGTGAAGGATAAGAGACGTAGTATAATAATCATATTATATTATGTCTTAATAAAGTGTTTAAAACAAAAACGATATGATCAGTGGATTCTCACAATTTTTTCTATCTTGTCTCTATAGTATTATTTTTTATCTTAAATTTGAGCTCGGGTAAAAATTAGTAGGATATGATTAGAAATTAAACTACTTTTGTATGTTTATAAAATATAACGTAAAATATTACAAAATAAAATCAATTATATAAGATAAATATATGAAATTTATGAGTGATAACTAGTTTATAAAAATGATTAAAATATTTAAAAATGTGAAAAATATATATAATTTATTTTTTAATTTTTTTACGTTTAATATAATATTCTTTAATATATATATATATATATATATATATATATATATATATATATATATATATATTCTGGATGTGTCAAGTGTGAAAGCTTTATCATATGTGAGAGCATAGGAGATTTTAAGGCTTGGTTAGGATGGGAACATGGCCCGGCACTAGCCCAAATTTTTTGAGTTATTTTTTTTACAGTAAGCTACTTTTTACAGTTCCATTTTCATAATTTCGATTTAATTTTTCGACACATTTTCAAGTTAGTTCTGGTCTTGCGGTATCGGTATTTATTATAAATACTAACATATAAAATTATTGTTGTTTCCACCGTCTTGCAACTTGCGCACTAAGTGTTTAGTAAATTGTCTCAACCAAGTTTTTTTTTCCTATTTTGTTTTCGTTTCTTACGAATAATGGTGTTGAATTGTTGTTATTGATTGTAATCATGAAGTGGTTATAATGAAAATCTCTTGTGGGCAAGGGGACTGTAGTACACTCAGTTAGGGAAGGAACCATGATAAATGTCTGCTATTATTTAATTACTATTTCTATTTCCGCAACAAATGAATTAAAACAAAATCTGACCACAAATTATGATTCTGAAACTCTGATCAGAAGTTAAATTAAAGAATACCCGAAACACAATTCAACCCCTCTTCTTGTGTACATAGAATGATGAATATTATCAATAAGTGTTATGACGTAAACATATATTTATACACCCTAAACACTAATCATCATTTTAAAATGCATCATAGATTTAAAATGGAAGATAATTTACTTTTAAAATTTTGATATTGAAATATAATCTTCAACTAAATTTTAGGTGTCTAGTCACTAATAATATTCGATTGATCAACTGATCAAATAAAATATCATAATAAGGAAAAATCTTTAACAAAACATTATTATACGACAAAACTTAAGCTTGTTTGGTGTGAAGGATAAGAGACGTAGTATAATAATCATGTTATATTATGTCTTAATAAAGTGTTTAAAACAAATACGATATGATCAATGGATTCTCACAATTTTTTCTATCTTTTCTCTATAATATTATTCTTTATCTTAAATTTGAGCTCGGGTAAAAATTAGTAGGATATGATTAGAAATTAAACTACTTTTGTATGTTTACAAAATATAACATAAAATATTACAAAATAAAATCAATTATATAAGATAAATATATGAAATTTATGAGTGATAACTAGTTTATAAAAATGATTAAAATATTTAAAAATGTGAAAAATATATATAATTTATTTTTTAATTTTTTAACGTTTAATATAATATTCTTTAATATATATATATATATATATATATATATATATATATATATATATATTCTGGATGTGTCAAGTGTGAAAGCTTTATCATATGTGAGAGCATACGTGATTTTAAGGCTTGGTTAGGATGGGAACATGGCCCGGCACTAGCCCAAATTTTTTGAGTTATTTCTTTTACGGTAAGCTACTTTTTACAGTTCCATTTTCATAATTTCGATTTAATTTTTCGACACATTTTCAAGTTAGTTCTGGTCTTGCGGTATCAGTGTTTATTATAAATACTAACATATAAAAGTATTGTTGTTTCCACCGTCTTGCAACTTGCGCACTAAGTGTTTAGTAAATTGTCTCAACTATGTTTTTTTTTCCTATTTTGTTTTCGTTTCTTACGAATAATGGTGTTGAATTGTTGTTATTGATTGTAATCATGAAGTGGTTATAATGAAAATCTCTTGTGGGCAAGGGGACTGGAGTACACTCAGTTAGGGAAGGAACCAGGATAAATGTCTGCTATTATTTAATTACTATTTCTATTTCTGCAACAAATGAATTAAAACAAAATCTAACCACAAATTATGATTCTGAAACTCTGATCAGAAGTTAAATTAAAGAATACCAGAAACACAATTCAACCCCTCTTCTTGTGTACTTTTCACATCTTCACTTTGTTTTATCCATAGAAAACTACTTGAATTGGAATTGAGGCAATTACCTTCTCACTTGAAATATGCTTACCTAGAAGCAGAACATAAGTTGTCTTTTATCCTTGCAACTAAATTGCCTAAAGAGCTGTGGTGTCAACTTTTGGTACTTCTTAGAAAAAACAAGAAAGATATATCTTGGAAAATAATTGGCATCAAAGGAATTAACTCTACTGTTTGTATGTATAGGATATTTGTTGGAAGAGACTGCCAAAAATAATATACAGAGCCAAAGAAGAGTGAATCATATCGTGAAGGATGTGATGGAGACGGAAATCATCAAATGGTTAGATGAGTGAATCATTTACCCTATATCTGATAGTGTATGGGGGAGGGTCATTCAACGTGTCTTTAAGATAGGTGGCCTAACAGTGATTGAAATGGGAAGGATATGCGTGGGTTATAGGAAGCTAAACAAATCCACAATGAAGGATGACTTCTCTCTTTCATTCATTGATCAAATGCTTGAGAGATTGGTTGGAAAAGAATTTTAACTGTTTTTTATAAGGGTATTCAGACTATAATCAGATTGCATTAGCTCCCAAAAACCAAGAGAAAATAACCTTTACATGGCTCTATGAAACCTTTGTCTTTAGAACGATTCCATCCAGACTGTGAAATGATCCATCAACTTTTCAAATATGTTGATGATATCTTCTCTAATCTTATTGAATGTTCCATGGAACTATTTATGGATGATTTCTCTGTGTGCAGATTCATTTCATAAATGCTTGGATAACTTCGAGCTGGTACTCACAAGATGTGAGAAACGCAACTCAGTTCTAAAAGGGGAGAAATTTCATGATAAAAGAAGGAATTGTGTTAGGACGGAGAATTTCAAACTAAAGATTGAAATAGATTAAAAAAATTATTGTTAAGTATTTGAAAAATTTCCACTACCATCCAACATCAAAGGAATAAGAAGTTTTTATGGTCTTGTTGGCTTGTATAGAAAGTTCATCAATGAATTTTCAAAACTTTCAAAAGCTTTGTGCCAACTACTACAACATGAGATATCATATCTCTTCAGTAAAGAATGTTTAGCATGCTTTCAAAACCTTGAAGAAAGTGTTGAATTTTGTACCAATTATGAAGGCAACAGACTAAAAATAAAAACTTTGCGCTAATGTATAATGCAAGTCACTTTGCTAACGGAGTTGTTCTAGGCCAAATGTATGATAAAGTGTTTCATACAATTTATTATGCTAATAAGATTACAAGACTTTAATAGAGAATCATATCAACTAAACCAACTCAAGCAGTTAATGACGTGCCAATTTTTTTATTTACGTATAACTTATATTTTTTCAAACGTTCACAAATATTCATATACGATAATTTTTAAAGGATAAGAATATGACTTTGAAACGAAAATGTAGACAAAATTAAAGTTTTTTTAAAACAACTACTCCTTTTACATGAATATATTCTAATAAGTAATAATTTAATAGGAATATATTATATAAGAAAAAATTAAAACTTTGAAAGATTATTACAACTTTGACTTTGAATTCAAAGTCAAAGCTCAAATAAATAAAGTCTAATAAATAATAATTTATTATTGTACCAGAGTATTTTATTAAAAATTATTTATTATTTATATTTTTCCTTCAAATATAATAATGATTGAAACTGCGTATGAAATTTAATTTTCAAGAAAAAAAGTCAAATAAAAATTTATTATTCTTTCCTATTTATTTGTAGGAAAGAGTAATTAATTTGTTCTTATCCATTTTTTTCAATTGTCTTTTTCCCCTTTATTTAGCTATATATATATATTTGTTATCAATTTTTCAAATCACACAAAACTTTTTTTTCTTTTCATCTTCTAGTTTTGTTAGTGTTTTTTTCTTCCTCATCCACCCTTAAGTAGGTAGGTAATCGGTCTTATACTTTCCTTTATTTATTTATTCTGTAAAGTTTTAATATTTATGTGTTTCAATGGTGGTACAGTTTATTTTTGTGACGTAACTATCTTTTTTGTGAGTATTTTTATGAGTTTTTCGAATACTTTTTTACTTCTAATATTTTTTTTGTTCCTTGTGAACTCTTGATTTTAATATATCATATTTTAGCTCATTTAAAAAATTATTTTATTGATAGACATAAACATCAATGATTTGAGTGATTTTTTGAAATTTAAGATTTTTTTCTTGGTTATTCTGATGAAATTTAATTTTCTTATATATTTTTTCTAATGTGTTCTAGAGATACTTACTGCTAAAGTGTTGATATGAATCATATATTCTTTATTATTGTTTATTTTATCAAATATACATGTGATCAACGATATATTTGTATTTTTGTTACATAATATTTACATATAATCTATTGCTTAGGTAGAATTTTTATAGTTTAGCGCTAGATCTAATTTATTAGATTTTAATTGAATTCTAAATAAGATATTTAAGTCTATAGAAAAACTTGTTTCAATTGAGTATTGAAGTTCATATGAATTTATATATTATAGAATGTATGCAGAATAGGTTTTAGTTTTCTTAAGTATAATTTAGTGATAATCTTCACTATGTTTTTTTTATCATTATTCTTTTCTTTGTTTTTATTCTATTTCTCTTTAAAAAATATATGAATTATATGCATATCAATTTACAAACATTTAGAAGTATATCTAAGATTCATGTTGCAAAAACTCTTACTATATTCTTAGATTTTAATTATTTCGATTATGTTGCATAAACTCATTATGAAATGTATCAGATAGTATAAACTTTTACTATATGCTTATATTTTAACTATTTCAATCATGTTGCACAAATTAATGCTTCCATAACTCTTCCCCTAATTTATGTATTTTAAATCAATTACATTTAGTGAAATAATCTAATTATACCTTTTAATAGATATGTTTTTTTTTTAAAAACTATAAATTTTTTTTATGATAATAATTGCAAGGGAGGTAGATAACTTAACTAATCTGCCATTATTATTTATTCTTATCGACAGCCATCTACTTATTACCTTTTTTTATTTTGATTTTTTAATTTCATTGTTGAACCAGAGAATGGATCATCACAAAAACCCGTGGAATCAAGAATCACATTACACTTTTGACATAAATAAAAATTTTCATGAATTTGAAGCGGATGGTGAATTACATTCAGCTTATTTGGATATTATGAGGCCGTTGTCACCCGAAACTCATGTTCCGGATCCATTATTTGCCATTGGTAAATTTGTTCCTGTGGTGCTCCAATCAGATAATCCATTAACACAGATGAAAATTGAACATACAAATTCTCTTGATAAAGAAAAATACAAAGGTATTTTAAATCCAAAAGGTAATGGAATCGGCTTAGATCCCTTTTTAACTAAAAAATTTCCAGCACGAGCCATCAGTATAACTGTTCCTTCTCATGTAGTAAAACAAAAATCTACAAAAATTCCACATCTCAAACAATATTCAAGTGTCTCCCAACCAGGTATGCGTTCATAAAAACTTGATCAAACTACTCAAATTAAAATGTATGAATATTATACAACAGCTAACTACTTAATATTTGTAGGTTTATCATCACTTAATCAAAACACAAGCAAACATGTGTTGTCCAATAACAATAAAAATTCTACATCGCGTCCTCATAAAGTTGCTAGACACATACAGGTAAAATGGTTTAGAAATTAATTAGTTTTATCTAATTTGTTTTAATCAAAGATAAAACGAGAATCATAAGTTAATAAATTGAGTTAAATATATATATTTTAAAGATATTTTATGTATGAATTAATATATAAATTCTTTTGCAGGGTGATATTTGATTTGGTGATAAATCGGTCATTCATAATACAAATGCTTTGAGAATTGATATGGCAAATACAATGTACAATTGAAAAACTTGGGGAAGTGAGAGGATATTTGCATTTTAGAAAGATTTTTAAGCTATGGCTAATTGTTAGTTTGACAAGTTTAAAAATTTGTTTCTCATTAAACAAACTTGATTATTTTTCTTTTTGTTTTATTTAAATTGATGGATTGAATATATTTTAAATATAAATAATGTTGGAATCTAAATAATTTGTTATGTTTGAGAAACTTATATTGCAGATAGTTACATTTTCTAATATGATTCATCATAGAATGATGAATATTATCAATAAGTGTTATGCCGTAAACTGATATTTATACAACCTAAACACTAATCATCATTTTAAAATGAATCATAGATTTAAAATGGAAGATAATTTACTTTTAAAATTTTGATATTGAAATATAATCTTCAACTAAATTTTAGGTGTCTAGTCACTAATAATATTCGATTGATCAACTGATCAAATAAAATTTCATAATAAGGAAAAATCTTTAACAAAACATTATTATACGACAAAACTTAAGCTTGTTTGGTGTGAAGGATAAGAGACGTAGTATAATAATCATATTATATTATGTCTTAATAAAGTGTTTAAAACAAAAACGATATGATCAGTGGATTCTCACAATTTTTTCTATCTTGTCTCTATAGTATTATTTTTTATCTTAAATTTGAGCTCGGGTAAAAATTAGTAGGATATGATTAGAAATTAAACTACTTTTGTATGTTTATAAAATATAACGTAAAATATTACAAAATAAAATCAATTATATAAGATAAATATATGAAATTTATGAGTGATAACTAGTTTATAAAAACGATTAAAATATTTAAAAATGTGAAAAATATATATAATTTATTTTTTAATTTTTTTACGTTTAATATAATATTCTTTAATATATATATATATATATATATATATATATATATATATATATATATATATATATATATATATTCTGGATGTGTCAAGTGTGAAAGCTTTATCATATGTGAGAGCATAGGAGATTTTAAGGCTTGGTTAGGATGGGAACATGGCCCGGCACTAGCCCAAATTTTTTGAGTTATTTTTTTTACAGTAAGCTACTTTTTACAGTTCCATTTTCATAATTTCGATTTAATTTTTCGACACATTTTCAAGTTAGTTCTGGTCTTGCGGTATCGGTATTTATTATAAATACTAACATATAAAATTATTGTTGTTTCCACCGTCTTGCAACTTGCGCACTAAGTGTTTAGTAAATTGTCTCAACCAAGTTTTTTTCCTATTTTGTTTTTGTTTCTTACGAATAATGGTGTTGAATTGTTGTTATGGATTGTAATCATGAAGTGGTTATAATGAAAATCTCTTGTGGGCAAGGGGACTGGAGTACACTCAGTTAGGGAAGGAACCTGGATAAATATTTTATGTCTTCTGCTATTATTTAATTACTATTTCTATTTCCGCAGCAAATGAATTAAAACAAAATCTGACCACAAATTATGATTCTGAAACTCTGATCAGAAGTTAAATTAAAGAATACCCGAAACACAATTCAACCCCTCTTCTTGTGTACTTTTCACATCTTCACTTTGTTTTATCCATAGAAAACTACTTGAATTGGAATTAAGGCAATTACCTTCTCATTTGAAATATGCTTACCTAGAAGCAGAACATAAGTTGTCTTTTATCCTTGCAACTAAATTGCCTAAAGAGCTGTGGTGTCAACTTTTGGTACTTCTTAGAAAAAACAAGAAAGATATATCTTGGAAAATAATTGGCATCAAAGGAATTAACTCTACTGTTTGTATGTATAGGATATTTGTTGGAAGAGAATGCCAAAAATAATATACAGAGCCAAAGAAGAGTGAATCATATCGTGAAGGATGTGATGGAGACGGAAATCATCAAATGGTTAGATGAGGGAATCATTTACCCTATATCTGATAGTTTATGGGGGAGGGTCATTCAACGTGTCTTTAAGATAGGTGGCCTAACAGTGATTGAAATGGGAAGGATATGCGTGGGTTATAGGAAGCTAAACAAATCCACAATGAAGAATGAGTTCTCTCTTTCATTCATTGATCAAATGCTTGAGAGATTGGTTGAAAAAGAATTTTAACTATTTTTTATAAGGGTGTTCAGACTATAATCAGATTGCATGAGCTCCGAAAAACCAAGAGAAAATAACCTTTACATGGCTCTATGAAACCTTTGTCTTTAGAACGATTCCATCCAGACTGTGAAATGATCCATCAACTTTCAAATATGTTGATGATATCTTCTCTAATCTTATTGAATGTTCCATGGAACTGCTTATGGATAATTTCTCTGTGTGCAGATTCATTTCATAAATGCTTGGATAACTTCGAGCTGGTACTCACAAGATGTGAGAAACGCAACTCAGTTCTAAAAGGGGAGAAATTTCATGATAAAAGAAGGAATTTTGTTAGGACATAGAATTTCAAAATAAAGATTGAAATAGATTAAAAAAAATTATTGTGAAGTATTTGAAAATTTTCCACTACCATCCAACATCAAAGGAATAAGAAGTTTTTATGGTCTTGTTGGCTTGTATAGAAAGTTCATCAATGAATTTTAAAAACTTTCAAAAGCTTATTGGCTTGTATAGAAAGCTTGTTGGCTTGTATATTCACAAAAATACTAATTATATTAAATAAATAATATAAATCTAATTTTTTTGTGGAATAAAATATTTCAACATTTTTGTGATTTTTTGCAAAAAGAACCAATCGAAAATAATTAAAATTGAGTGAGTTATTAATTTTTCAAATCATTTAAAATAAATATGAAAAATACTAAAAAATAAGAAAAAGTGGTAAAAAAGAGATCTGGGGCGAGGGGGATTCGAACCCCAGACCTCTCGCTTGCCAATACACACAAAACCAGCTGATCAACCACTGGGGCGCAATGCCAATTCAAATATAGTATGGAAAATGAAAAATATATAGAGAACTTGGTTGGAAAACCTGATGAATGGCGCCATGGCAATCTTCTTCCTCGAGCTCGTGCATGAAGCCCCCTATCTCACTCATCTCTCAACCATTTAACATGATTCAAATACCAAACTCATGCATTTTTTCACAAGGAACAAGATGGCAATACTTGATTTCATTTATTTTCAGTGTATAGCAAGTTATATCATCACAACCGTATGAACCCTAATTTTGCAAAAGTAGTCGTGCAAACATGGTTATGAGGGCTATGATCCAATTTTTTGAGGGAAAACACTCAACATATGATGGCAAACAATTGGCAAAAATATCATGCGAGGAAATATGCATGGATCATGAAGATGTAGTTTTGAGGCTTACCTTGATGCAAGCTGAAATGGAACTCTGCAGAGATGGTGTTCCAGATGCGATTTGATGATCCCTACAGCTTCAATGGATGTTGTGGAGTGTGTTGCAAGCTTTGGAACACTCTGCAAACCTTTGGATCAAGTTGGAGAACTCCAACTGTATAATTAAGGCATAATGGCTTGGTTGAAGGGTGATTTTAAGCTAGGGGTATTACAGTTGGTGTTTAAGTGTTTGGACACCTCAAATACATCATATGTGATGTGTCTGAGCAATTGGAATGGATTTCTTAGGGCTGCAACTCAAAACCCGATGGTGGTTGCTCAAAAACAAAGAAAATTGGCACTTAAGAGAGAATGAGAGAAAGCAGTGCTATAAGGTGCTTTGGTGTGCCTTGAATGATCCATTGGAACCTCTATTTATAGGTGATCAACTCTTGTCTTGGAGGAATAGTGAATGGCTGCTGGATCAGATCACCTTCAAAGGGATTGGTTGGACATAAATGCCTCTTGCATTAGGTGTAACAGCTGCTCCAAATAGATCAGCTATGCCTTGATTGAAATCACATTCCTCAGTCATTTTAATTATTGTTTAATCAGAGAACTTGACTGAACTTCAAGTTGGAAGATTCCTTGGCTTTGTGACTCAGCTTTGTAGGTTGGATCAGATGCATTGTGATTGGTTTGAGTACATGTGGCATAATGATCCTTAGTTTTGATTTAGAAATCGTGTGTGGAAAGCAAACATGCAAACTGATTTTTTCCAAAACAGCTTGCAGCAGCATGACTTTGGGCATGGATTCCTCTTGGCTCAAGTTGAATCAATTCATGCTGAGAGGTTCTTTGGATTCTTAGAAACATATGCAACAACATTGATGTTTACCTTTAGACTTGATTCAACTTGCAACTATTTGAAAAGATCTCACAAGTTTTGGTGTTTTCAACAAAATCTGCCTTGGCCAGAATTTTTCTAAGTGTTGGAAAATGATGTATTTTCAATAACTCAGAATCCACAATGAATTGGAGTGAGGTGTATTTGGAGCTTTTGTAGAGGGTAATGAGAGATACAAATCCAGCTTTGGATGGGGAAAAATGGCCTTGTGGTTTAGGAGTTATGATCCTCCAAAGTTGGTACCCTAGCCACTTTGTTTCATAACTTAGAAAAATTTATAAGTTTTTATGGTTACCCCTTTTGCAAGTTATCCCACTTTTCTTGATTTTTCTTGATGAATGATGATTCCAATCATATATTAACATCATTTTAGGGTTAAAAAACCATTTTTATGAAAAATCTCAAAAAGTCAAAGTTTGACTTTTGTGCACAGTTGACTTTTTATCCGATGAATTCCAAATTGTGCAATCCTTTAGGAAATCATGTCCTTGACCTAAATCAAACTTTATGGACATGTTCCATAGGTGTTATAGGGTATATTGATTCATGTCCTAGGGTTTGGGAGCATGTCCTGGTCAAAAGTCAAAGATACAGTTGACTTTTCTCGCAAAACCCTAACTGTGGTTCAGATGAAATTGAAACTTGTGAATCAAGATTCTTGGATCAATCCATTGTTGCAAATGGATCAATGTAGTGTATTAGAGACCCTCAAATCCTCTCTTGAGGTCTTGGCTCATGTTTTGTCCCAAAAGTCAACTTAGGGGTGAATTAGGTCAAGAAATCCTAATTCCTGATTTTTGGTGAATGCATCCCCTGAGGCTAAATTGACATGATGATGGGGTTCATGATGTTCCTTGGGGCATCATAGGTTATGCCTTGAAGCATTGGCTCATGCCCATAGGAGAATTTCCATCTGGAGGCCCTGGTCGACCAAAACCCTAATTTGGTGACACTGGCGATCTTGAGGCTTAATCCACTTAAAAGGGAGCATCCTTGTGCTTGATCCTTGATGTGGGAGTCCTCTTGATCCTTTGTAGATGTTTGAGAGGTTAGACAAGTTGAAGATCATGTCATTCCTTGATTGATCCATTGTCTAAGAGCTATGAGAGGGCTTTAAACCCTAATTTTGATTGAAGTGGATGCTCACCCATCTTTGGGGAGACTAATGAGGTATGATGGTTCATCCATATTGTGTTGATGATTTGCACAATGATGGGAATCTTAGTGGTCAAAATTTGGGGTATGACACTAACTAATTTATATTTGTAGGTTTATCATCACTTAATCAAAGCACAAGCAAACATGTGTTGTCCAATAACAATAAAAACTCTACATCGCGTCCTCATAAAGTTGCTAGACACATGAACTAGACACATGCAGGTAACATGGTTTAGAAATTAATTAGTTTTATTTAATTTGTTTTAATCAAAGATAAAACGAGAATCATAAGTTAAAAAATTGAGTTAAATATATATTTTTTAATGATATTTTATGTATAAATAAATATATAAGATCTTTTGCAGGATGATATTTGATTTGGTGATAAATCGGTCATTCATAATACAAATGCTTTGAGAATTGATATGGCAAATACAATGTACAATTGAAAAACTTGGGGAAGTGAGAGAATATTCGCATTTTAGAAAGATTTTTAAGCAATGGCTAATTATTAGTTTGACAAGTTTGAAAATTTGTTTCTCATTAAACAAACTTGATTATTTTTCTTGTTGTTTTATTTTAATTGATGGATTGAATTTATTTTAAATTTAAATACTGTTGGAATCTAAATAATTTGTTATGTTTGAGAAACTTATATTGCTGATAGTTACATCTTCTAATATGATTCATCATAGAATGATGAATATTATCAATAAGTGTTATGACATAAACAGATATTTATACACCCTAAACACTAATCATCATTTTAAAATGCATCATAGATTTAAAATGGAAGATAATTTACTTTTAAAATTTTGATATTGAAATATAATATTCAACTAAAATTTAGGTGTCTAGTCACTAATAATATTCGATTGATCAACTGATCAAATAAAATTTCATAATACGGAAAAATATTTAACAAACCATTATTATACGACAATACTTAAGCTTGTTTGGTGTGAAGGATAAGAGACGTAGTATAATAATCATATTATATTATGTCTTAATAAAGTGTTTAAAACAAAAACGATATGATCAGTGGATTCTGACAATTTTTTCTATCTTGTCTCTATTGTATTATTTTTTAGCTTAAATTTGAGCTCGGGTAAAAATTAGTAGGATATGATTAGAAATTAAACTACTTTTGTATCTTTATAAAATATAACGTAAAATATTACAAAATAAAATCAATTATATAAGATAAATATATGAAATTTATGAGTGATAACTAGTTTATAAAAATGATTAAAATATTTAAAAATGTGAAAAATATATATAATTTATTTTTTAATTTTGTAACGTTTAATATAATATTCTTTAATATATATATATATATATATTCTGGATGTGTCAAGTGTGAAAGCTTTATCATATGTGAGAGCATAGGTGATTTTAAGGCTTGGTTAGGATGGGAACATGGCCCGACACTAGCCCAAATTTTTTGAGTTATTTTTTTTACGGTAAGCTACTTTTTACAGTTCCATTTTCATAATTTTGATTTAATTTTTCGACACATTTTCAAGTTAGTTATGGTCTTGCGGTATCGGTATTTATTATAAATACTAACATATAAAAGTATTGTTGTTTCCACCGTCTTGCAACTTGCGCACTAAGTGTTTAGTAAATTGTCTCAACTAAGTTTTTTTTTCCTATTTTGCTTTCGTTTCTTACGAATAATGGTGTTGAATTGTTGTTATTGATTGTAATCATGAAGTGGTTATAATGAAAATCTCTTGTGGGCAAGGGGACTGGAGAACCCTCAGTTAGGGAAGGAACCAGGATAAATGTCTGCTATTATTTAATTACTATTTCTATTTCCGCAACAAATGAATTAAAACAAAATCTGACCACAAATTATGATTCTGAAACTCTGATCAGAAGTTAAATTAAAGAATACCCGAAACACAATTCAACCCCTCTTCTTGTGTACTTTTCACATCTTCACTTTGTTTTATCCATAGAAAACTACTTGAATTGGAATTGAGGCAATTACCTTCTCACTTGAAATATGCTTACCTAGAAGCAGAACATAAGTTTTCTTTTATCCTTGCAACTAAATTGCCTAAAGGGTTGTGGTGTCAACTTTTGGTACTTCTTAGAAAAAACAAGAAAGATATATCTTGGAAAATAATTGGCATCAAAGGAATTAACTCTACTGTTTGTATGTATAGGATATTTGTTGGAAGAGAATGCCAAAAATAATATACAAAGCCAAAGAAGAGTGAATTATATCGTGAAGGATGTGATGGAGACGGAAATCATCTAATGGTTAGATGCGGGAATCATTTACCCTATATCTGATAGTGTATGGGGGAGCCTCATTCAACGTGTCTTTAAGATAGGTGGCCTAACAGTGATTGAAATGGGAAGGATATGCGTGGGTTATAGGAAGCTAAACAAATCCACAATGAAGGATGACTTCTCTCTTTCATTCATTGATCAAATGCTTAAGAGATTGGTTGGAAAGGAATTTTAACTGTTTTTTATAAGGGTATTCAGACTATAATCAGATTGCATTTGCTCCCAAAAACCAAGAGAAAATAACCTTTACATGGCTCTATGAAACCTTTGTCTTTAGAACGATTCCATCCAGACTGTGAAATGATCCATCAACTTTTCAAATATGTTAATGATATCTTCTCTAATCTTATTGAATGTTCCATGGAACTGTTTATGGATGATTTCTCTGTGTGCAGATTCATTTCATAAATGCTTGGATAACTTCGAGCTGGTACTCACAAGATGTGAGAAACGCAACTCAGTTCTAAAAGGGGAGAAATTTCATGATAAAAGAAGGAATTGTGTTAGGACAGAGAATTTCAAAATAAAGATTGAAATAGATTAAAAAAAATTATTGTTAAGTATTTGAAAAATTTCCACTACCATCCAACATCAAAGGAATAAGTAGTTTTTATGGTCTTGTTGGCTTGTATAGAAAGTTCATCAATGAATTTTCAAAACTTTCAAAAGCTTTGTGCCAACTACTACAACATGAGATATCATATCTCTTCAGTAAAGAATGTTTAGCTTGCTTTCAAAATCTTGAAGAATGTGTTGAATTTTGTACCAATTATGAAGGCAACAGACTAAAAATAAAAACTTTGCGCTAATGTATAATGCAAGTCACTTTGCTAATGGAGTTGTTCTAGGCCAAATGTATGATAAAGTGTTTCATACAATTTATTATGCTAATAAGATTACAAGACTTTAATAGAGAATCATATCAACTAAACCAACTCAAGCAGTTAATGACGTGCCAATTTTTTTATTTACGTATAACTTATATTTTTTCAAACGTTCACAAATATTCATATACGATAATTTTTAAAGGATAAGAATATGACTTTGAAACGAAAATGTAGACAAAATTAAAGTTTTTTTTAAAACAACTACTCCTTTTACATGAATATACTCTAATAAGTAATAATTTAATAGGAATATATTTTATAAGAAAAAATTAAAACTTTGAAAGATTATTACAACTTTGACTTTGAATTCAAAGTCAAAGTTCAAATAAATAAAGTCTAATAAATAATAATTTAATATTGTACCGGAGTATTTTATTAAAAATTATTTATTATTTATATTTTTCCATCAAATATAATAATGATTGAAACTGCGTATGAAATTTAATTTTCAAGAAAAAAAGTCAAATCAAAATTTATTATTCTTTCCTATTTATTTGTAGGAAAGAGTAATTAATTTGTTCTTATCCATTTTTTTCAATTGTCTTTTTCCCCTTTATTTAGCTATATATATATATATTTGTTATCAATTTTTCAAATCACACAAAACTTTTTTTTCTTTTCATCTTCTAGTTTTGTTAGTGTTTTTTTCTTCCTCATCCACCCTTAAGTAGGTAGGTAATCGGTCTTATACTTTCCTTTATTTATTTATTCTGTAAAGTTTTAATTTTTATGTGTTTCAATGGTGGTACAGTTTATTTTTGTGACGTAGCTATCTTTTTTGTGAGTATTTTTATGAGTTTTTCGAATACTTTTTTACTTCTAATATTTTTTTTGTTCTTTGTGAACTCTTGATTTTAATATATCATATTTTAGCTCATTTAAAAAATTATTTTATTGATAGACATAAACATCAATGATTTGAGTGATTTTTTGAAATTTAAGATTTTTTTCTTGGTTATTCTGATGAAATTTATTTTTCTTATATATTTTTTCTAATGTGTTCTAGAGATACTTACTGCTAAAGTGTTGATATGAATCATATATTCTTTATTATTGTTTATTTTATCAAATATACATGTGATCAACGATATATTTGTATTTTTCTTACATAATATTTACATATAATCTATTACTTAGGTAGAATTTTTATAGTTTAGCGCTAGATCTAATTTATTAGAGTTTAATTGAATTCTAAATAAGATATTTAAGTCTATAGAAAAGCTTGTTTCAATTGAGTATTGAAGTTCATATGAATTTATATATTATAGAATGTATGCAGAATAGGTTTTAGTTTTCTTAAGTATAATTTAGTGATAATCTTCACTATGTATTTTTTTAACATTATTCTTTTCTTTGTTTTTATTCTATTTCTCTTTAAAAAATATATGAATTATATGCATATCAATTTACAAACATTTAGAAGTATATCTAAGATTCATGTTGCAAAAACTCTTACTATATTCTTAGATTTTAATTATTTCGATAATGTTGCATAAACTCATTATGAAATGTATCAGATAGTATAAACTTTTACTATATGCTTATATTTTAACTATTTCGATCATGTTGCACAAATTAATGCTTCCATAACTCTTCCCCTAATTTATGTATTTTAAATGAATTACATTTAGTGAAATAATCTAATTATACCTTTTAATAGATTTGTTTTTTTTTGAAAAACTACAAATTTTTTTTATGATAATAATTGCAAGGGAGGTAGATAACTTAACTAATCTGCCATTATTATTTATTCTTATCGCAACCATCTACTTATTACCTTTTTTTATTTTGATTTTGTAATTTCATTGTTGAACCAGAGAATGGATCATCACAAAAACCCGTGGAATCAAGAATCACATTACACTTTTGACATAAATAAAAATTTTCATGAATTTGAAGCGGATGATGAATTACATTCAGATTATTTGGATATTATGAGGCCGTTGTCACCCGAAACTCATGTTCCAGATCCATTATTTGCCAGTGGTAAATTTGTTCCTGTGGTGCTCCAATCAGATAATCCATTAACACAGATGAAAATTGAACATACAAATTCTCTTGATAAAGAAAAATACAAAGGTATTTTAAATCCAAAAGGTAATGGAATCGCCTTAGATCCCTTTTTACCTAAAAAATTTCCATCACCAGCCATCAGTATAACTGTTCCTTCTCATGTAGTAAAACAAAAATCTACAAAAATTCCACATCTCAAACAATATTCAAGTGTCTCCCAACCAGGTATGTGTTCATAAAAACTTGATCAAACTACTCAAATTAAAATGTATGAATATTATACAACAGCTAACTACTTAATATTTGTAGGTTTATCATCACTTAATCAAAACACAAGCAAACATGTGTTGTCCAATAACAATAAAAATTCAACATCGCGTCCTCATAAAGTTGCTAGACACACAAAGGTAAAATGGTTTAGAAATTAATTAGTTTTATCTAATTTGTTTTAATCAAAGATAAAACGAGAATCATAAGTTAATAAATTGAGTTAAATATATATATTTTAAAGATATTTTATGTATGAATTAATATATAAATTCTTTTGCAGGATGATATTTGATTTGGTGATAAATCGGTCATTCATAATACAAATGCTTTGAGAATTGATATGGCAAATACAATGTACAATTGAAAAACTTGGGGAAGTGAGAGGATATTTGCATTTTAGAAAGATTTTTAAGCTATGGCTAATTGTTAGTTTGACAAGTTTTAAAATTTGTTTCTCATTAAACAAACTTGATTATTTTTCTTTTTTTTTTATTTTAATTGATGGATTGAATATATTTTAAATATAAATAATGTTGGAATCTAAATAATTTGTTATGTTTGAGAAACTTATATTGCAGATAGTTACATTTTCTAATATGATTCATCATAGAATGATGAATATTATCAATAAGTGTTATGACGTAAACAGATATTTATACACCTTAAACACTAATCATCATTTTAAAATGCATCATAGATTTAAAATGGAAGATAATTTACTTTTAAAATTTTGATATTGAAATATAATCTTCAACTAAATTTTAGGTGTCTAGTCACTAATAATATTCGATTGATCAACTGATCAAATAAAATTTCATAATAAGGAAAAATCTTTAACAAAACATTATTATACGACAAAACTTAAGCTTGTTTGGTGTGAAGGATAAGAGACGTAGTATAATAATCATATTATATTATGTCTTAATAAAGTGTTTAAAACAAAAACGATATGATCAGTGGATTCTCACAATTTTTTCTATCTTGTCTCTATAGTATTATTTTTTATCTTAAATTTGAGCTCGGGTAAAAATAAGTAGGATATGATTAGAAATTAAACTACTTTTGTATGTTTATAAAATATAACGTAAAATATTACAAAATAAAATCAATTATATAAGATAAATATATGAAATTTATGAGTGATAACTAGTTTATAAAAATGATTAAAATATTTAAAAATGTGAAAAATATATATAATTTATTTTTTAATTTTTTAACGTTTAATATAATATTCTTTAATATATATATATATATATATATATATATATATTCTGGATGTGTCAAGTGTGAAAGCTTTATCATATGTGAGAGCATACGTGATTTTAAGGCTTGGTTAGGATGGGAACATGGCCCGGCACTAGCCCAAATTTTTTGAGTTATTTCTTTTACGGTAAGCTACTTTTTACAGTTCCATTTTCATAATTTCGATTTAATTTTTCGACACATTTTCAAGTTAGTTCTGGTCTTGCGGTATCAGTGTTTATTATAAATACTAACATATAAAAGTATTGTTGTTTCCACCGTCTTGCAACTTGCGCACTAAGTGTTTAGTAAATTGTCTCAACTATGTTTTTTTTTCCTATTTTGTTTTTGTTTCTTACGAATAATGGTGCTGAATTGTTGTTATTGATTGTAATCATGAAGTGGTTATAATGAAAATCTCTTGTGGGCAAGGGGACTGGAGTACACTCAGTTAGGGAAGGAACCAGGATAAATGTCTGCTATTATTTAATTACTATTTCTATTTCTGCAACAAATGAATTAAAACAAAATCTAACCACAAATTATGATTCTGAAACTCTGATCAGAAGTTAAATTAAAGAATACCAGAAACACAATTCAACCCCTCTTCTTGTGTACTTTTCACATCTTCACTTTGTTTTATCCATAGAAAACTACTTGAATTGGAATTGAGGCAATTACCTTCTCACTTGAAATATGCTTACCTAGAAGCAGAACATAAGTTGTCTTTTATCCTTGCAACTAAATTGCCTAAAGAGCTGTGGTGTCAACTTTTGGTACTTCTTAGAAAAAACAAGAAAGATATATCTTGGAAAATAATTGGCATCAAAGGAATTAACTCTACTGTTTGTATGTATAGGATATTTGTTGGAAGAGACTGCCAAAAATAATATACAGAGCCAAAGAAGAGTGAATCATATCGTGAAGGATGTGATGGAGACGGAAATCATCAAATGGTTAGATGAGTGAATCATTTACCCTATATCTGATAGTGTATGGGGGAGGGTCATTCAACGCGTCTTTAAGATAGGTGGCCTAACAGTGATTGAAATGGGAAGGATATGCGTGGGTTATAGGAAGCTAAACAAATCCACAATGAAGGATGACTTCTCTCTTTCATTCATTGATCAAATGCTTGAGAGATTGGTTGGAAAAGAATTTTAACTGTTTTTTATAAGGGTATTCAGACTATAATCAGATTGCATTAGCTCCCAAAAACCAAGAGAAAATAACCTTTACATGGCTCTATGAAACCTTTGTCTTTAGAACGATTCCATCCAGACTGTGAAATGATCCATCAACTTTTCAAATATGTTGATGATATCTTCTCTAATCTTATTGAATGTTCCATGGAACTATTTATGGATGATTTCTCTGTGTGCAGATTCATTTTATAAATGCTTGGATAACTTCGAGCTGGTACTCACAAGATGTGAGAAACGCAACTCAGTTCTAAAAGGGGAGAAATTTCATGATAAAAGAAGGAATTGTGTTAGGACGGAGAATTTCAAACTAAAGATTGAAATAGATTAAAAAAATTATTGTTAAGTATTTGAAAAATTTCCACTACCATCCAACATCAAAGGAATAAGAAGTTTTTATGGTCTTGTTGGCTTGTATAGAAAGTTCATCAATGAATTTTCAAAACTTTCAAAAGCTTTGTGCCAACTACTACAACATGAGATATCATATCTCTTCAGTAAAGAATGTTTAGCATGCTTTCAAAACCTTGAAGAATGTGTTGAATTTTGTACCAATTATGAAGGCAACAGACTAAAAATAAAAACTTTGCGCTAATGTATAATGCAAGTCACTTTGCTAATGGAGTTGTTCTAGGCCAAATGTATGATAAAGTGTTTCATACAATTTATTATGCTAATAAGATTACAAGACTTTAATAGAGAATCATATCAACTAAACCAACTCAAGCAGTTAATGACGTGCCAATTTTTTTATTTACGTATAACTTATATTTTTTCAAACGTTCACAAATATTCATATACGATAATTTTTAAAGGATAAGAATATGACTTTGAAACGAAAATGTAGACAAAATTAAAGTTTTTTTAAAACAACTACTCCTTTTACATGAATATACTCTAATAAGTAATAATTTAATAGGAATATATTTTATAAGAAAAATTAAAACTTTGAAAGATTATTACAACTTTGACTTTGAATTCAAAGTCAAAGCTCAAATAAATAAAGTCTAATAAATAATAATTTAATATTGTACCAGAGTATTTTATTAAAAATTATTTATTATTTATATTTTTCCTTCAAATATAATAATGATTGAAACTGCGTATGAAATTTAATTTTCAAGAAAAAAAGTCAAATAAAAATTTATTATTCTTTCCTATTTATTTGTAGGAAAGAGTAATTAATTTGTTCTTATCCATTTTTTTCAATTGTCTTTTTCCCCTTTATTTAGCTATATATATATATTTGTTATCAATTTTTCAAATCACACAAAACTTTTTTTTCTTTTCATCTTCTAGTTTTGTTAGTGTTTTTTTTCTTCCTCATCCACCCTTAAGTAGGTAGGTAATCGGTCTTATACTTTCCTTTATTTATTTATTCTGTAAAGTTTTAATATTTATGTGTTTCAATGGTGGTACAGTTTATTTTTGTGACGTAACTATCTTTTTTGTGAGTATTTTTATGAGTTTTTCGAATACTTTTTTACTTCTAATATTTTTTTTGTTCTTTGTGAACTCTTGATTTTAATATATCATATTTTAGCTCATTTAAAAAATTATTTTATTGATAGACATAAACATCAATGATTTGAGTGATTTTTTGAAATTTAAGATTTTTTTCTTGGTTATTCTGATGAAATTTAATTTTCTTATATATTTTTTCTAATGTGTTCTAGAGATACTTACTGCTAAAGTGTTGATATGAATCATATATTCTTTATTATTGTTTATTTTATCAAATATACATGTGATCAACGATATATTTGTATTTTTGTTACATAATATTTACATATAATCTATTGCTTAGGTAGAATTTTTATAGTTTAGCGCTAGATCTAATTTATTAGATTTTAATTGAATTCTAAATAAGATATTTAAGTCTATAGAAAAACTTGTTTCAATTGAGTATTGAAGTTCATATGAATTTATATATTATAGAATGTATGCAGAATAGGTTTTAGTTTTCTTAAGTATAATTTAGTGATAATCTTCACTATGTTTTTTTTATCATTATTCTTTTCTTTGTTTTTATTCTATTTCTCTTTAAAAAATATATGAATTATATGCATATCAATTTACAAACATTTAGAAGTATATCTAAGATTCATGTTGCAAAAACTCTTACTATATTCTTAGATTTTAATTATTTCGATTATGTTGCATAAACTCATTATGAAATGTATCAGATAGTATAAACTTTTACTATATGCTTATATTTTAACTATTTCAATCATGTTGCACAAATTAATGCTTCCATAACTCTTCCCCTAATTTATGTATTTTAAATCAATTACATTTAGTGAAATAATCTAATTATACCTTTTAATAGATATGTTTTTTTTTAAAAACTATAAATTTTTTTTATGATAATAATTGCAAGGGAGGTAGATAACTTAACTAATCTGCCATTATTATTTATTCTTATCGACAGCCATCTACTTATTACCTTTTTTTATTTTGATTTTTTAATTTCATTGTTGAACCAGAGAATGGATCATCACAAAAACCCGTGGAATCAAGAATCACATTACACTTTTGACATAAATAAAAATTTTCATGAATTTGAAGCGGATGGTGAATTACATTCAGCTTATTTGGATATTATGAGGCCGTTGTCACCCGAAACTCATGTTCCGGATCCATTATTTGCCATTGGTAAATTTGTTCCTGTGGTGCTCCAATCAGATAATCCATTAACACAGATGAAAATTGAACATACTAATTCTCTTGATAAAGAAAAATACAAAGGTATTTTAAATCCAAAAGGTAATGGAATCGGCTTAGATCCCTTTTTACCTAAAAAATTTCCAGCACGAGCCATCAGTATAACTGTTCCTTCTCATGTAGTAAAACAAAAATCTACAAAAATTCCACATCTCAAACAATATTCAAGTGTCTCCCAACCAGGTATGCGTTCATAAAAACTTGATCAAACTACTCAAATTAAAATGTATGAATATTATACAACAGCTAACTACTTAATATTTGTAGGTTTATCATCACTTAATCAAAACACAAGCAAACATGTGTTGTCCAATAACAATAAAAATTCTACATCGCGTCCTCATAAAGTTGCTAGACACATACAGGTAAAATGGTTTAGAAATTAATTAGTTTTATCTAATTTGTTTTAATCAAAGATAAAACGAGAATCATAAGTTAATAAATTGAGTTAAATATATATATTTTAAAGATATTTTATGTATGAATTAATATATAAATTCTTTTGCAGGGTCATATTTGATTTGGTGATAAATCGGTCATTCATAATACAAATGCTTTGAGAATTGATATGGCAAATACAATGTACAATTGAAAAACTTGGGGAAGTGAGAGGATATTTGCATTTTAGAAAGATTTTTAAGCTATGGCTAATTGTTAGTTTGACAAGTTTTAAAATTTGTTTCTCATTAAACAAACTTGATTATTTTTCTTTTTGTTTTATTTAAATTGATGTATTGAATATATTTTAAATATAAATAATGTTGGAATCTAAATAATTTGTTATGTTTGAGAAACTTATATTGCAGATAGTTACATTTTCTAATATGATTCATCATAGAATGATGAATATTATCAATAAGTGTTATGCCGTAAACTGATATTTATACAACCTAAACACTAATCATCATTTTAAAATGAATCATAGATTTAAAATGGAAGATAATTTACTTTTAAAATTTTGATATTGAAATATAATCTTCAACTAAATTTTAGGTGTCTAGTCACTAATAATATTCGATTGATCAACTGATCAAATAAAATTTCATAATAAGGAAAAATCTTTAACAAAACATTATTATACGACAAAACTTAAGCTTGTTTGGTGTGAAGGATAAGAGACGTAGTATAATAATCATATTATATTATGTCTTAATAAAGTGTTTAAAACAAAAACGATATGATCAGTGGATTCTCACAATTTTTTCTATCTTGTCTCTATAGTATTATTTTTTATCTTAAATTTGAGCTCGGGTAAAAATTAGTAGGATATGATTAGAAATTAAACTACTTTTGTATGTTTATAAAATATAACGTAAAATATTACAAAATAAAATCAATTATATAAGATAAATATATGAAATTTATGAGTGATAACTAGTTTATAAAAATGATTAAAATATTTAAAAATGTGAAAAATATATATAATTTATTTTTTAATTTTTTTACGTTTAATATAATATTCTTTAATATATATATATATATATATATATATATATATATATATATATATATATATATATATATATATTCTGGATGTGTCAAGTGTGAAAGCTTTATCATATGTGAGAGCATAGGAGATTTTAAGGCTTGGTTAGGATGGGAACATGGCCCGGCACTAGCCCAAATTTTTTGAGTTATTTTTTTTACAGTAAGCTACTTTTTACAGTTCCATTTTCATAATTTCGATTTAATTTTTCGACACATTTTCAAGTTAGTTCTGGTCTTGCGGTATCGGTATTTATTATAAATACTAAGATATAAAATTATTGTTGTTTCCACCGTCTTGCAACTTGCGCACTAAGTGTTTAGTAAATTGTCTCAACCAAGTTTTTTTTTCCTATTTTGTTTTCGTTTCTTACGAATAATGGTGTTGAATTGTTGTTATTGATTGTAATCATGAAGTGGTTATAATGAAAATCTCTTGTGGGCAAGGGGACTGTAGTACACTCAGTTAGGGAAGGAACCATGATAAATGTCTGCTATTATTTAATTACTATTTCTATTTCCGCAACAAATGAATTAAAACAAAATCTGACCACAAATTATGATTCTGAAACTCTGATCAGAAGTTAAATTAAAGAATACCCGAAACACAATTCAACCCCTCTTCTTGTGTACATAGAATGATGAATATTATCAATAAGTGTTATGACGTAAACATATATTTATACACCCTAAACACTAATCATCATTTTAAAATGCATCATAGATTTAAAATGGAAGATAATTTACTTTTAAAATTTTGATATTGAAATATAATCTTCAACTAAATTTTAGGTGTCTAGTCACTAATAATATTCGATTGATCAACTGATCAAATAAAATATCATAATAAGGAAAAATCTTTAACAAAACATTATTATACGACAAAACTTAAGCTTGTTTGGTGTGAAGGATAAGAGACGTAGTATAATAATCATGTTATATTATGTCTTAATAAAGTGTTTAAAACAAAAACGATATGATCAATGGATTCTCACAATTTTTTCTATCTTTTCTCTATAATATTATTCTTTATCTTAAATTTGAGCTCGGGTAAAAATTAGTAGGATATGATTAGAAATTAAACTACTTTTGTATGTTTACAAAATATAACATAAAATATTACAAAATAAAATCAATTATATAAGATAAATATATGAAATTTATGAGTGATAACTAGTTTATAAAAATGATTAAAATATTTAAAAATGTGAAAAATATATATAATTTATTTTTTAATTTTTTAAAGTTTAATATAATATTTTTTAATATATATATATATATATATATATATATATATATATATATATATATATATATATATTCTGGATGTGTCAAGTGTGAAAGCTTTATCATATGTGAGAGCATAGGTGATTTTAAGGCTCGGTTAGGATGGGAACATGGCCCGGCACTAGCCCAAATTTTTTGAGTTATTTTTTTACGGTAAGCTACTTTTTACAGTTCCATTTTCATAATTTCGATTTAATTTTTCGACACATTTTCTAGTTAGTTCTGGTCTTGCGGTATCGGTATTTATTATAAATACTAACATATAAAATTATTGTTGTTTCCACCGTCTTGCAACTTGCGCACTAAGTGTTTAGTAAATTGTCTCAACAAAGTTTTTTTCCTATTTTGTTTTTGTTTCTTACGAATAATGGTGTTGAATTGTTGTTATGGATTGTAATCATGAAGTGGTTATAATGAAAATCTCTTGTGGGCAAGGGGACTGGAGTACACTCAGTTAGGGAAGGAACCTGGATAAATATTTTATGTCTTCTGCTATTATTTAATTACTATTTCTATTACCGCAGCAAATGAATTAAAACAAAATCTGACCACAAATTATGATTCTGAAACTCTGATCAGAAGTTAAATTAAAGAATACCCGAAACACAATTCAACCCCTCTTCTTGTGTACTTTTCACATCTTCACTTTGTTTTATCCATAGAAAACTACTTGAATTGGAATTAAGGCAATTACCTTCTCACTTGAAATATGCTTACCTAGAAGCAGAACATAAGTTGTCTTTTATCCTTGCAACTAAATTGCCTAAAGAGCTGTGGTGTCAACTTTTGGTACTTCTTAGAAAAAACAAGAAAGATATATCTTGGAAAATAATTGGCATCAAAGGAATTAACTCTACTGTTTGTATGTATAGGATATTTGTTGGAATTGAATGCCAAAAATAATATACAGAGCCAAAGAAGAGTGAATCATATCGTGAAGGATGTGATGGAGACGGAAATCATCAAATGGTTAGATGAGGGAATCATTTACCCTATATCTGATAGTTTATGGGGGAGGGTCATTCAACGTGTCTTTAAGATAGGTGGCCTAACAGTGATTGAAATGGGAAGGATATGCGTGGGTTATAGGAAGCTAAACAAATCCACAATGAAGGATGACTTCTCTCTTTCATTCATTGATCAAATGCTTGAGAGATTGGTTGAAAAAGAATTTTAACTATTTTTTATAAGGGTGTTCAGACTATAATCAGATTGCATGAGCTCCGAAAAACCAAGAGAAAATAACCTTTACATGGCTCTATGAAACCTTTGTCTTTAGAACGATTCCATCCAGACTGTGAAATGATCCATCAACTTTCAAATATGTTGATGATATCTTCTCTAATCTTATTGAATGTTCCATGGAACTGCTTATGGATAATTTCTCTGTGTGCAGATTCATTTCATAAATGCTTGGATAACTTCGAGCTGGTACTCACAAGATGTGAGAAACGCAACTCAGTTCTAAAAGGGGAGAAATTTCATGATAAAAGAAGGAATTTTGTTAGGACATAGAATTTCAAAATAAAGATTGAAATAGATTAAAAAAAATTATTGTGAAGTATTTGAAAATTTTCCACTACCATCCAACATCAAAGGAATAAGAAGTTTTTATGGTCTTGTTGGCTTGTATAGAAAGTTCATCAATGAATTTTAAAAACTTTCAAAAGCTTATTGGCTTGTATAGAAAGCTTGTTGGCTTGTATATTCACAAAAATACTAATTATATTAAATAAATAATATAAATCTAATTTTTTTGTGGAATAAAATATTTCAACATTTTTGTGATTTTTTGCAAAAAGAACCAATCGAAAATAATTAAAATTGAGTGAGTTATTAATTTTTCAAATCATTTAAAATAAATATGAAAAATACTAAAAAATAAGAAAAAGTGGTAAAAAAGAGATCTGGGGCGAGGGGGATTCGAACCCCAGACCTCTCGCTTGCCAATACACACAAAACCAGCTGATCAACCACTGGGGCGCAATGCCAATTCAAATATAGTATGGAAAATGAAAAATATATAGAGAACTTGGTTGGAAAACCTGATGAATGGCGCCATGGCAATCTTCTTCCTCGAGCTCGTGCATGAAGCCCCCTATCTCACTCATCTCTCAACCATTTAACATGATTCAAATACCAAACTCATGCATTTTTTCACAAGGAACAAGATGGCAATACTTGATTTCATTTATTTTCAGTGTATAGCAAGTTATATCATCACAACCGTATGAACCCTAATTTTGCAAAAGTAGTCGTGCAAACATGGTTATGAGGGCTATGATCCAATTTTTTGAGGGAAAACACTCAACATATGATGGCAAACAATTGGCAAAAATATCATGCGAGGAAATATGCATGGATCATGAAGATGTAGTTTTGAGGCTTACCTTGATGCAAGCTGAAATGGAACTCTGCAGAGATGGTGTTCCAGATGCGATTTGATGATCCCTACAGCTTCAATGGATGTTGTGGAGTGTGTTGCAAGCTTTGGAACACTCTGCAAACCTTTGGATCAAGTTGGAGAACTCCAACTGTATAATTAAGGCATAATGGCTTGGTTGAAGGGTGATTTTAAGCTAGGGGTGTTACAGTTGGTGTTTAAGTGTTTGGACACCTCAAATACATCATATGTGATGTGTCTGAGCAATTGGAATGGATTTCTTAGGGCTGCAACTCAAAACCCGATGGTGGTTGCTCAAAAACAAAGAAAATTGGCACTTAAGAGAGAATGAGAGAAAGCAGTGCTATAAGGTGCTTTGGTGTGCCTTGAATGATCCATTGGAACCTCTATTTATAGGTGATCAACTCTTGTCTTGGAGGAATAGTGAATGGCTGCTGGATCAGATCACCTTCAAAGGGATTGGTTGGACATAAATGCCTCTTGCATTAGGTGTAACAGCTGCTCCAAATAGATCAGCTATGCCTTGATTGAAATCACATTCCTCAGTCATTTTAATTGTTGTTTAATCAGAGAACTTGACTGAACTTCAAGTTGGAAGATTCCTTGGCTTTGTGACTCAGCTTTGTAGGTTGGATCAGATGCATTGTGATTGGTTTGAGTACATGTGGCATAATGATCCTTAGTTTTGATTTAGAAATCGTGTGTGGAAAGCAAACATGCAAACTGATTTTTTCCAAAACAGCTTGCAGCAGCATGACTTTGGGCATGGATTCCTCTTGGCTCAAGTTGAATCAATTCATGCTGAGAGGTTCTTTGGATTCTTAGAAACATATGCAACAACATTGATGTTTACCTTTAGACTTGATTCAGCTTGCAACTATTTGAAAAGATCTCACAAGTTTTGGTGTTTTCAACAAAATCTGCCTTGGCCAGAATTTTTCTAAGTGTTGGAAAATGATGTATTTTCAATAACTCAGAATCCACAATGAATTGGAGTGAGGTGTATTTGAAGCTTTTGTAGAGGGTAATGAGAGATACAAATCCAGCTTTGGATGGGGAAAAATGGCCTTGTGGTTTAGGAGTTATGATCCTCCAAAGTTGGTACCCTAGCCACTTTGTTTCATAACTTAGAAAAATTTATAAGTTTTTATGGTTACCCCTTTTGCAAGTTATCCCACTTTTCTTGATTTTTCTTGATGAATGATGATTCCAATCATATATTAACATCATTTTAGGGTTAAAAAACCATTTTTATGAAAAATCTCAAAAAGTCAAAGTTTGACTTTTGTGCACAGTTGACTTTTTATCCGATGAATTCCAAATTGTGCAATCCTTTAGGAAATCATGTCCTTGACCTAAATCAAACTTTATGGACATGTTCCATAGGTGTTATAGGGTATATTGATTCATGTCCTAGGGTTTGGGAGCATGTCCTGGTCGAAAGTCAAAGATACAGTTGACTTTTCTCGCAAAACCCTAACTGTGGTTCAGATGAAATTGAAACTTGTGAATCAAGATTCTTGGATCAATCCATTGTTGCAAATGGATCAATGTAGTGTATTAGAGACCCTCAAATCCTCTCTTGAGGTCTTGGCTCATGTTTTGTCCCAAAAGTCAACTTAGGGGTGAATTAGGTCAAGAAATCCTAATTCCTGATTTTTGGTGAATGCATCCCCTGAGGCTAAATTGACTTGATGATGGGGTTCATGATGTTCCTTGGAGCATCATAGGTTATGCCTTGAAGCATTGGCTCATGCCCATAGGAGAATTTCCATCTGGAGGCCCTGGTCGACCAAAACCCTAATTTGGTGACACTGGCGATCTTGAGGCTTAATCCACTTAAAAGGGAGCATCCTTGTGCTTGATCCTTGATGTGGGAGTCCTCTTGATCCTTTGTAGATGTTTGAGAGGTTAGACAAGTTGAAGATCATGTCATTCCTTGATTGATCCATTGTCTAAGAGCTATGAGAGGGCTTTAAACCCTAATTTTGATTGAAGTGGATGCTCACCCATCTTTGGGGAGACTAATGAGGTATGATGGTTCATCCATATTGTGATGATGACTTGCACAATGATGGGAATCTTAGTGGTCAAAATTTGGGGTATGACACTAACTAATTTATATTTGTAGGTTTATCATCACTTAATCAAAGCACAAGCAAACATGTGTTGTCCAATAACAATAAAAACTCTACATCGCGTCCTCATAAAGTTGCTAGACACATAAACTAGACACATGCAGGTAACATGGTTTAGAAATTAATTAGTTTTATTTAATTTGTTTTAATCAAAGATAAAACGAGAATCATAAGTTAAAAAATTGAGTTAAATATATATTTTATAATGATATTTTATGTATAAATAAATATATAAGATCATTTGCAGGATGATATTTGATTTGGTGATAAATCGGTCATTCATAATACAAATGCTTTGAGAATTGATATGGCAAATACAATGTACAATTGAAAAACTTGGGGAAGTGAGAGAATATTCGCATTTTAGAAAGATTTTTAAGCAATGGCTAATTATTAGTTTGACAAGTTTGAAAATTTGTTTCTCATTAAACAAACTTGATTATTTTTCTTGTTGTTTTATTTTAATTGATGGATTGAATTTATTTTAAATTTAAATACTGTTGGAATCTAAATAATTTGTTATGTTTGAGAAACTTATATTGCTGATAGTTACATCTTCTAATATGATTCATCATAGAATGATGAATATTATCAATAACTGTTATGACATAAACAGATATTTATACACCCTAAACACTAATCATCATTTTAAAATGCATCATAGATTTAAAATGGAAGATAATTTACTTTTAAAATTTTGATATTGAAATATAATATTCAACTAAAATTTAGGTGTCTAGTCACTAATAATATTCGATTGATCAACTGATCAAATAAAATTTCATAATACGGAAAAATATTTAACAAACCATTATTATACGACAATACTTAAGCTTGTTTGGTGTGAAGGATAAGAGACGTAGTATAATAATCATATTATATTATGTCTTAATAAAGTGTTTAAAACAAAAACGATATGATCAGTGGATTCTGACAATTTTTTCTATCTTGTCTCTATTGTATTATTTTTTAGCTTAAATTTGAGCTCGGGTAAAAATTAGTAGGATATGATTAGAAATTAAACTACTTTTGTATCTTTATAAAATATAACGTAAAATATTACAAAATAAAATCAATTATATAAGATAAATATATGAAATTTATGAGTGATAACTAGTTTATAAAACTGATTAAAATATTTAAAAATGTGAAAAATATATATAATTTATTTTTTAATTTTTTAACGTTTAATATGATATTCTTTAATATATATATAAATATATATATATATATATATATATATATATATATATATATATATATATATATATATATTCTGGATGTGTCAAGTGTGAAAGCTTTATCATATGTGAGAGCATAGGTGATTTTAAGGCTTGGTTAGGATGGGAACATGGCCCGACACTAGCCCAAATTTTTTGAGTTATTTTTTTTACGGTAAGCTACTTTTTACAGTTCCATTTTCATAATTTTGATTTAATTTTTCGACACATTTTCAAGTTAGTTATGGTCTTGCGGTATCGGTATTTATTATAAATACTAACATATAAAAGTATTGTTGTTTCCACCGTCTTGCAACTTGCGCACTAAGTGTTTAGTAAATTGTCTCAACTAAGTTTTTTTTTCCTATTTTGCTTTCGTTTCTTACGAATTATGGTGTTGAATTGTTGTTATTGATTGTAATCATGAAGTGGTTATAATGAAAATCTCTTGTGGGCAAGGGGACTGGAGAACCCTCAGTTAGGGAAGGAACCAGGATAAATGTCTGCTATTATTTAATTACTATTTCTATTTCCGCAACAAATGAATTAAAACAAAATCTGACCACAAATTATGATTCTGAAACTCTGATCAGAAGTTAAATTAAAGAATACCCGAAACACAATTCAACCCCTCTTCTTGTGTACTTTTCACATCTTCACTTTGTTTTATCCATAGAAAACTACTTGAATTGGAATTGAGGCAATTACCTTCTCACTTGAAATATGCTTACCTAGAAGCAGAACATAAGTTTTCTTTTATCCTTGCAACTAAATTGCCTAAAGGGTTGTGGTGTCAACTTTTGGTACTTCTTAGAAAAAACAAGAAAGATATATCTTGGAAAATAATTGGCATCAAAGGAATTAACTCTACTGTTTGTATGTATAGGATATTTGTTGGAAGAGAATGCCAAAAATAATATACAAAGCCAAGGAAGAGTGAATTATATCGTGAAGGATGTGATGGAGACGGAAATCATCTAATGGTTAGATGCGGGAATCATTTACCCTATATCTGATAGTGTATGGGGGAGCCTCATTCAACGTGTCTTTAAGATAGGTGGCCTAACAGTGATTGAAATGGGAAGGATATGCGTGGGTTATAGGAAGCTAAACAAATCCACAATGAAGGATGACTTCTCTCTTTCATTCATTGATCAAATGCTTAAGAGATTGGTTGGAAAGGAATTTTAACTGTTTTTTATAAGGGTATTCAGACTATAATCAGATTGCATTTGCTCCCAAAAACCAAGAGAAAATAACCTTTACATGGCTCTATGAAACCTTTGTCTTTAGAACGATTCCATCCAGACTGTGAAATGATCCATCAACTTTTCAAATATGTTAATGATATCTTCTCTAATCTTATTGAATGTTCCATGGAACTGTTTATGGATGATTTCTCTGTGTGCAGATTCATTTCATAAATGCTTGGATAACTTCGAGCTGGTACTCACAAGATGTGAGAAACGCAACTCAGTTCTAAAAGGGGAGAAATTTCATGATAAAAGAAGGAATTGTGTTAGGACAGAGAATTTCAAAATAAAGATTGAAATAGATTAAAAAAAATTATTGTTAAGTATTTGAAAAATTTCCACTACCATCCAACATCAAAGGAATAAGTAGTTTTTATGGTCTTGTTGGCTTGTATAGAAAGTTCATCAATGAATTTTCAAAACTTTCAAAAGCTTTGTGCCAACTACTACAACATGAGATATCATATCTCTTCAGTAAAGAATGTTTAGCTTGCTTTCAAAATCTTGAAGAATGTGTTGAATTTTGTACCATTTATGAAGGCAACAGACTAAAAATAAAAACTTTGCGCTAATGTATAATGCAAGTCACTTTGCTAATGGAGTTGTTCTAGGCCAAATGTATGATAAAGTGTTTCATACAATTTATTATGCTAATAAGATTACAAGACTTTAATAGAGAATCATATCAACTAAACCAACTCAAGCAGTTAATGACGTGCCAATTTTTTTATTTACGTATAACTTATATTTTTTCAAACGTTCACAAATATTCATATACGATAATTTTTAAAGGATAAGAATATGACTTTGAAACGAAAATGTAGACAAAATTAAAGTTTTTTTTAAAACAACTACTCCTTTTACATGAATATACTCTAATAAGTAATAATTTAATAGGAATATATTTTATAAGAAAAAATTAAAACTTTGAAAGATTATTACAACTTTGACTTTGAATTCAAAGTCAAAGTTCAAATAAATAAAGTCTAATAAATAATAATTTAATATTGTACCGGAGTATTTTATTAAAAATTATTTATTATTTATATTTTTCCATCAAATATAATAATGATTGAAACTGCGTATGAAATTTAATTTTCAAGAAAAAAAGTCAAATCAAAATTTATTATTCTTTCCTATTTATTTGTAGGAAAGAGTAATTAATTTGTTCTTATCCATTTTTTTCAATTGTCTTTTTCCCCTTTATTTAGCTATATATATATATATTTGTTATCAATTTTTCAAATCACACAAAACTTTTTTTTCTTTTCATCTTCTAGTTTTGTTAGTGTTTTTTTCTTCCTCATCCACCCTTAAGTAGGTAGGTAATCGGTTTTATAATTTCCTTTATTTATTTATTCTGTAAAGTTTTAATTTTTATGTGTTTCAATGGTGGTACAGTTTATTTTTGTGACGTAGCTATCTTTTTTGTGAGTATTTTTATGAGTTTTTCGAATACTTTTTTACTTCTAATATTTTTTTTGTTCTTTGTGAACTCTTGATTTTAATATATCATATTTTAGCTCATTTAAAAAATTATTTTATTGATAGACATAAACATCAATGATTTGAGTGATTTTTTGAAATTTAAGTTTTTTTTCTTGGTTATTCTGATGAAATTTATTTTTCTTATATATTTTTTCTAATGTGTTCTAGAGATACTTACTGCTAAAGTGTTGATATGAATCATATATTCTTTATTATTGTTTATTTTATCAAATATACATGTGATCAACGATATATTTGTATTTTTCTTACATAATATTTACATATAATCTATTACTTAGGTAGAATTTTTATAGTTTAGCGCTAGATCTAATTTATTAGAGTTTAATTGAATTCTAAATAAGATATTTAAGTCTATAGAAAAGCTTGTTTCAATTGAGTATTGAAGTTCATATGAATTTATATATTATAGAATGTATGCAGAATAGGTTTTAGTTTTCTTAAGTATAATTTAGTGATAATCTTCACTATGTATTTTTTTAACATTATTCTTTTCTTTGTTTTTATTCTATTTCTCTTTAAAAAATATATGAATTATATGCATATCAATTTACAAACATTTAGAAGTATATCTAAGATTCATGTTGCAAAAACTCTTACTATATTCTTAGATTTTAATTATTTCGATTATGTTGCATAAACTCATTATGAAATGTATCAGATAGTATAAACTTTTACTATATGCTTATATTTTAACTATTTCGATCATGTTGCACAAATTAATGCTTCCATAACTCTTCCCCTAATTTATGTATTTTAAATGAATTACATTTAGTGAAATAATCTAATTATACCTTTTAATAGATTTGTTTTTTTTTGAAAAACTATAAATTTTTTTTATGATAATAATTGCAAGGGAGGTAGATAACTTAACTAATCTGCCATTATTATTTATTCTTATCGACAGCCATCTACTTATTACCTTTTTTTATTTTGATTTTTTAATTTCATTGTTGAACCAGAGAATGGATCATCACAAAAACCCGTGGAATCAAGAATCGCATTACACTTTTGACATAAATAAAAATTTTCATGAATTTGAAGCGGATGATGAATTACATTCAGATTATTTGGATATTATGAGGCCGTTGTCACCCGAAACTCATGTTCCAGATCCATTATTTGCCAGTGGTAAATTTGTTCCTGTGGTGCTCCAATCAGATAATCCATTAACACAGATGAAAATTGAACATACAAATTCTCTTGATAAAGAAAAATACAAAGGTATTTTAAATCCAAAAGGTAATGGAATCGGCTTAGATCCCTTTTTACCTAAAAAATTTCCAGCACCAGCCATCAGTATAACTGTTCCTTCTCATGTAGTAAAACAAAAATCTACAAAAATTCCACATCTCAAACAATATTCAAGTGTCTCCCGACCAGGTATGTGTTCATAAAAACTTGATCAAACTACTCAAATTAAAATGTATGAATATTATACAACAGCTAACTACTTAATATTTGTAGGTTTATCATCACTTAATCAAAACACAAGCAAACATGTGTTGTCCAATAACAATAAAAATTCAACATCGCGTCCTCATAAAGTTGCTAGACACACAAAGGTAAAATGGTTTAGAAATTAATTAGTTTTATCTAATTTGTTTTAATCAAAGATAAAACGAGAATCATAAGTTAATAAATTGAGTTAAATATATATATTTTAAAGATATTTTATGTATGAATTAATATATAAATTCTTTTGCAGGATGATATTTGATTTGGTGATAAATCGGTCATTCATAATACAAATGCTTTGAGAATTGATATGGCAAATACAATGTACAATTGAAAAACTTGGGGAAGTGAGAGGATATTTGCATTTTAGAAAGATTTTTAAGCTATGGCTAATTGTTAGTTTGACAAGTTTTAAAATTTGTTTCTCATTAAACAAACTTGATTATTTTTCTTTTTTTTTTATTTTAATTGATGGATTGAATATATTTTAAATATAAATAATGTTGGAATCTAAATAATTTGTTATGTTTGAGAAACTTATATTGCAGATAGTTACATTTTCTAATATGATTCATCATAGAATGATGAATATTATCAATAAGTGTTATGACGTAAACAGATATTTATACACCTTAAACACTAATCATCATTTTAAAATGCATCTTAGATTTAAAATGGAAGATAATTTACTTTTAAAATTTTGATATTGAAATATAATCTTCAACTAAATTTTAGGTGTCTAGTCACTAATAATATTCGATTGATCAACTGATCAAATAAAATTTCATAATAAGGAAAAATCTTTAACAAAACATTATTATACGACAAAACTTAAGCTTGTTTGGTGTGAAGGATAAGAGACGTAGTATAATAATCATATTATATTATGTCTTAATAAAGTGTTTAAAACAAAAACGATATGATCAGTGGATTCTCACAATTTTTTCTATCTTGTCTCTATAGTATTATTTTTTATCTTAAATTTGAGCTCGGGTAAAAATAAGTAGGATATGATTAGAAATTAAACTACTTTTGTATGTTTATAAAATATAACGTAAAATATTACAAAATAAAATCAATTATATAAGATAAATATATGAAATTTATGAGTGATAACTAGTTTATAAAAATGATTAAAATATTTAAAAATGTGAAAAATATATATAATTTATTTTTTAATTTTTTAACGTTTAATATAATATTCTTTAATATATATATATATATATATATATATATATATATATATATATCTATATATATATATATATATTCTGGATGTGTCAAGTGTGAAAGCTTTATCATATGTGAGAGCATACGTGATTTTAAGGCTTGGTTAGGATGGGAACATGGCCCGGCACTAGCCCAAATTTTTTGAGTTATTTCTTTTACGGTAAGCTACTTTTTACAGTTCCATTTTCATAATTTCGATTTAATTTTTCGACACATTTTCAAGTTAGTTCTGGTCTTGCGGTATCAGTATTTATTATAAATACTAACATATAAAAGTATTGTTGTTTCCACCGTCTTGCAACTTGCGCACTAAGTGTTTAGTAAATTGTCTCAACTATGTTTTTTTTTCCTATTTTGTTTTCGTTTCTTACGAATAATGGTGTTGAATTGTTGTTATTGATTGTAATCATGAAGTGGTTATAATGAAAATCTCTTGTGGGCAAGGGGACTGGAGTACACTCAGTTAGGGAAGGAACCAGGATAAATGTCTGCTATTATTTAATTACTATTTCTATTTCTGCAACAAATGAATTAAAACAAAATCTAACCACAAATTATGATTCTGAAACTCTGATCAGAAGTTAAATTAAAGAATACCAGAAACACAATTCAACCCCTCTTCTTGTGTACTTTTCACATCTTCACTTTGTTTTATCCATAGAAAACTACTTGAATTGGAATTGAGGCAATTACCTTCTCACTTGAAATATGCTTACCTAGAAGCAGAACATAAGTTGTCTTTTATCCTTGCAACTAAATTGCCTAAAGAGCTGTGGTGTCAACTTTTGGTACTTCTTAGAAAAAACAAGAAAGATATATCTTGGAAAATAATTGGCATCAAAGGAATTAACTCTACTGTTTGTATGTATAGGATATTTGTTGGAAGAGACTGCCAAAAATAATATACAGAGCCAAAGAAGAGTGAATCATATCGTGAAGGATGTGATGGAGACGGAAATCATCAAATGGTTAGATGAGTGAATCATTTACCCTATATCTGATAGTGTATGGGGGAGGGTCATTCAACGTGTCTTTAAGATAGGTGGCCTAACAGTGATTGAAATGGGAAGGATATGCGTGGGTTATAGGAAGCTAAACAAATCCACAATGAAGGATGACTTCTCTCTTTCATTCATTGATCAAATGCTTGAGAGATTGGTTGGAAAAGAATTTTAACTGTTTTTTATAAGGGTATTCAGACTATAATCAGATTGCATTAGCTCCCAAAAACCAAGAGAAAATAACCTTTACATGGCTCTATGAAACCTTTGTCTTTAGAACGATTCCATCCAGACTGTGAAATGATCCATCAACTTTTCAAATATGTTGATGATATCTTCTCTAATCTTATTGAATGTTCCATGGAACTATTTATGGATGATTTCTCTGTGTGCAGATTCATTTCATAAATGCTTGGATAACTTCGAGCTGGTACTCACAAGATGTGAGAAACGCAACTCAGTTCTAAAAGGGGAGAAATTTCATGATAAAAGAAAGAATTGTGTTAGGACGGAGAATTTCAAACTAAAGATTGAAATAGATTAAAAAAATTATTGTTAAGTATTTGAAAAATTTCCACTACCATCCAACATCAAAGGAATAAGAAGTTTTTATGGTCTTGTTGGCTTGTATAGAAAGTTCATCAATGAATTTTCAAAACTTTCAAAAGCTTTGTGCCAACTACTACAACATGAGATATCATATCTCTTCAGTAAAGAATGTTTAGCATGCTTTCAAAACCTTGAAGAATGTGTTGAATTTTGTACCAATTGTGAAGGCAACAGACTAAAAATAAAAACTTTGCGCTAATGTATAATGCTAGTCACTTTGCTAATGGAGTTGTTCTAGGCCAAATGTATGATAAAGTGTTTCATACAATTTATTATGCTAATAAGATTACAAGACTTTAATAGAGAATCATATCAACTAAACCAACTCAAGCAGTTAATGACGTGCCAATTTTTTTATTTACGTATAACTTATATTTTTTCAAACGTTCACAAATATTCATATACGATAATTTTTAAAAGATAAGAATATGACTTTGAAACGAAAATGTAGACAAAATTAAAGTTTTTTTAAAACAACTACTCCTTTTACATGAATATATTCTAATAAGTAATAATTTAATAGGAATATATTTTATAAGAAAAAATTAAAACTTTGAAAGATTATTACAACTTTGACTTTGAATTCAAAGTCAAAGCTCAAATAAATAAAGTCTAATAAATAATAATTTAATATTGTACCAGAGTATTTTATTAAAAATTATTTATTATTTATATTTTTCCTTCAAATATAATAATGATTGAAACTGCGTATGAAATTTAATTTTCAAGAAAAAAAGTCAAATAAAAATTTATTATTCTTTCCTATTTATTTGTAGGAAAGAGTAATTAATTTGTTCTTATCCATTTTTTTCAATTGTCTTTTTCCCCTTTATTTAGCTATATATATATATTTGTTATCAATTTTTCAAATCACACAAAACTTTTTTTTCTTTTCATCTTCTAGTTTTGTTAGTGTTTTTTTCTTCCTCATCCACCCTTAAGTAGGTAGGTAATCGGTCTTATACTTTCCTTTATTTATTTATTCTGTAAAGTTTTAATATTTATGTGTTTCAATGGTGGTACAGTTTATTTTTGTGACGTAACTATCTTTTTTGTGAGTATTTTTATGAGTTTTTCGAATACTTTTTTACTTCTAATATTTTTTTTGTTCCTTGTGAACTCTTGATTTTAATATATCATATTTTAGCTCATTTAAAAAATTATTTTATTGATAGACATAAACATCAATGATTTGAGTGATTTTTTGAAATTTAAGATTTTTTTCTTGGTTATTCTGATGAAATTTAATTTTCTTATATATTTTTTCTAATGTGTTCTAGAGATACTTACTGCTAAAGTGTTGATATGAATCATATATTCTTTATTATTGTTTATTTTATCAAATATACATGTGATCAACGATATATTTGTATTTTTGTTACATAATATTTACATATAATCTATTGCTTAGGTAGAATTTTTATAGTTTAGCGCTAGATCTAATTTATTAGATTTTAATTGAATTCTAAATAAGATATTTAAGTCTATAGAAAAACTTGTTTCAATTGAGTATTGAAGTTCATATGAATTTATATATTATAGAATGTATGCAGAATAGGTTTTAGTTTTCTTAAGTATAATTTAGTGATAATATTCACTATGTTTTTTTTATCATTATTCTTTTCTTTGTTTTTATTCTATTTCTCTTTAAAAAATATATGAATTATATGCATATCAATTTACAAACATTTAGAAGTATATCTAAGATTCATGTTGCAAAAACTCTTACTATATTCTTAGATTTTAATTATTTCGATTATGTTGCATAAACTCATTATGAAATGTATCAGATAGTATAAACTTTTACTATATGCTTATATTTTAACTATTTCAATCATGTTGCACAAATTAATGCTTCCATAACTCTTCCCCTAATTTATGTATTTTAAATCAATTACATTTAGTGAAATAATCTAATTATACCTTTTAATAGATATGTTTTTTTTTTAAAAACTATAAATTTTTTTTATGATAATAATTGCAAGGGAGGTAGATAACTTAACTAATCTGCCATTATTATTTATTCTTATCGACAGCCATCTACTTATTACCTTTTTTTATTTTGATTTTTTAATTTCATTGTTGAACCAGAGAATGGATCATCACAAAAACCCGTGGAATCAAGAATCACATTACACTTTTGACATAAATAAAAATTTTCATGAATTTGAAGCGGATGGTGAATTACATTCAGCTTATTTGGATATTATGAGGCCGTTGTCACCCGAAACTCATGTTCCGGATCCATTATTTGCCATTGGTAAATTTGTTCCTGTGGTGCTCCAATCAGATAATCCATTAACACAGATGAAAATTGAACATACAAATTCTCTTGATAAAGAAAAATACAAAGGTATTTTAAATCCAAAAGGTAATGGAATCGGCTTAGATCCCTTTTTACCTAAAAAATTTCCAGCACGAGCCATCAGTATAACTGTTCCTTCTCATGTAGTAAAACAAAAATCTACAAAAATTCCACATCTCAAACAATATTCAAGTGTCTCCCAACCAGGTATGCGTTCATAAAAACTTGATCAAACTACTCAAATTAAAATGTATGAATATTATACAACAGCTAACTACTTAATATTTGTAGGTTTATCATCACTTAATCAAAACACAAGCAAACATGTGTTGTCCAATAACAATAAAAATTCTACATCGCGTCCTCATAAAGTTGCTAGACACATACAGGTAAAATGGTTTAGAAATTAATTAGTTTTATCTAATTTGTTTTAATCAAAGATAAAACGAGAATCATAAGTTAATAAATTGAGTTAAATATATATATTTTAAAGATATTTTATGTATGAATTAATATATAAATTCTTTTGCAGGGTGATATTTGATTTGGTGATAAATCGGTCATTCATAATACAAATGCTTTGAGAATTGATATGGCAAATACAATGTACAATTGAAAAACTTGGGGAAGTGAGAGGATATTTGCATTTTAGAAAGATTTTTAAGCTATGGCTAATTGTTAGTTTGACAAGTTTAAAAATTTGTTTCTCATTAAACAAACTTGATTATTTTTCTTTTTGTTTTATTTAAATTGATGGATTGAATATATTTTAAATATAAATAATGTTGGAATCTAAATAATTTGTTATGTTTGAGAAACTTATATTGCAGATAGTTACATTTTCTAATATGATTCATCATAGAATGATGAATATTATCAATAAGTGTTATGCCGTAAACTGATATTTATACAACCTAAACACTAATCATCATTTTAAAATGAATCATAGATTTAAAATGGAAGATAATTTACTTTTAAAATTTTGATATTGAAATATAATCTTCAACTAAATTTTAGGTGTCTAGTCACTAATAATATTCGATTGATCAACTGATCAAATAAAATTTCATAATAAGGAAAAATCTTTAACAAAACATTATTATACGACAAAACTTAAGCTTGTTTGGTGTGAAGGATAAGAGACGTAGTATAATAATCATATTATATTATGTCTTAATAAAGTGTTTAAAACAAAAACGATATGATCAGTGGATTCTCACAATTTTTTCTATCTTGTCTCTATAGTATTATTTTTTATCTTAAATTTGAGCTCGGGTAAAAATTAGTAGGATATGATTAGAAATTAAACTACTTTTGTATGTTTATAAAATATAACGTAAAATATTACAAAATAAAATCAATTATATAAGATAAATATATGAAATTTATGAGTGATAACTAGTTTATAAAAATGATTAAAATATTTAAAAATGTGAAAAATATATATAATTTATTTTTTAATTTTTTTACGTTTAATATAATATTCTTTAATATATATATATATATATATATATATATATATATATATATATATATATATATTCTGGATGTGTCAAGTGTGAAAGCTTTATCATATGTGAGAGCATAGGAGATTTTAAGGCTTGGTTAGGATGGGAAGATGGCCCGGCACTAGCCCAAATTTTTTGAGTTATTTTTTTTACAGTAAGCTACTTTTTACAGTTCCATTTTCATAATTTCGATTTAATTTTTCGACACATTTTCAAGTTAGTTCTGGTCTTGCGGTATCGGTATTTATTATAAATACTAACATATAAAATTATTGTTGTTTCCACCGTCTTGCAACTTGCGCACTAAGTGTTTAGTAAATTGTCTCAACCAAGTTTTTTTTTCCTATTTTGTTTTCGTTTCTTACGAATAATGGTGTTGAATTGTTGTTATTGATTGTAATCATGAAGTGGTTATAATGAAAATCTCTTGTGGGCAAGGAGACTGGAGTACACTCAGTTAGGGAAGGAACCATGATAAATGTCTGCTATTATTTAATTACTATTTCTATTTCCGCAACAAATGAATTAAAACAAAATCTGACCACAAATTATGATTCTGAAACTCTGATCAGAAGGTAAATTAAAGAATACCCGAAACACAATTCAACCCCTCTTCTTGTGTACATAAAATGATGAATATTATCAATAAGTGTTATGACGTAAACAGATATTTATACACCCTAAACACTAATCATCATTTTAAAATGCATCATAGATTTAAAATGGAAGATAATTTACTTTTAAAATTTTGATATTGAAATATAATCTTCAACTAAATTTTAGGTGTCTAGTCACTAATAATATTCGATTGATCAACTGATCAAATAAAATATCATAATAAGGAAAAATCTTTAACAAAACATTATTATACGACAAAACTTAAGCTTGTTTGGTGTGAAGGATAAGAGACGTAGTATAATAATCATGTTATATTATGTCTTAATAAAGTGTTTAAAACAAAAACGATATGATCAATGGATTCTCACAATTTTTTCTATCTTTTCTCTATAATATTATTTTTTATCTTAAATTTGAGCTCGGGTAAAAATTAGTAGGATATGATTAGAAATTAAACTACTTTTGTATGTTTACAAAATATAACATAAAATATTACAAAATAAAATCAATTATATAAGATAAATATATGAAATTTATGAGTGATAACTAGTTTATAAAAATGATTAAAATATTTAAAAATGTGAAAAATATATATAATTTATTTTTTAATTTTTTAAAGTTTAATATAATATTTTTTAATATATATATATATATATATATATATATATATATATATTCTGGATGTGTCAAGTGTGAAAGCTTTATCATATGTGAGAGCATAGGTGATTTTAAGGCTCGGTTAGGATGGGAACATGGCCCGACACTAGCCCAAATTTTTTGAGTTATTTTTTTACGGTAAGCTACTTTTTACAGTTCCATTTTCATAATTTCGATTTAATTTTACGACACATTTTCTAGTTAGTTCTGGTCTTGCGGTATCGGTATTTATTATAAATACTAACATATAAAATTATTGTTGTTTCCACCGTCTTGCAACTTGCGCACTAAGTGTTTAGTAAATTGTCTCAACCAAATTTTTTTCCTATTTTGTTTTTGTTTCTTACGAATAATGGTGTTGAATTGTTGTTATTGATTGTAATCATGAAGTGGTTATAATGAAAATCTCTTGTGGGCAAGGGGACTGGAGTACACTCAGTTAGGGAAGGAACCTGGATAAATATTTTATGTCTTCTGCTATTATTTAATTACTATTTCTATTTCCGCAGCAAATGAATTAAAACAAAATCTGACCACAAATTATGATTCTGAAACTCTGATCAGAAGTTAAATTAAAGAATACCCGAAACACAATTCAACCCCTCTTCTTGTGTACTTTTCACATCTTCACTTTGTTTTATCCATAGAAAACTACTTGAATTGGAATTAAGGCAATTACCTTCTCACTTGAAATATGCTTACCTAGAAGCAGAACATAAGTTGTCTTTTATTCTTGCAACTAAATTGCCTAAAGAGCTGTGGTGTCAACTTTTGGTACTTCTTAGAAAAAACAAGAAAGATATATCTTGGAAAATAATTGGCATCAAAGGAATTAACTCTACTGTTTGTATGTATAGGATATTTGTTGGAAGAGAATGCCAAAAATAATATACAGAGCCAAAGAAGAGTGAATCATATCGTCAAGGATGTGATGGAGACGGAAATCATCAAATGGTTAGATGAGGGAATCATTTACCCTATATCTGATAGTTTATGGGGGAGGGTCATTCAACGTGTCTTTAAGATAGGTGGCCTAACAGTGATTGAAATGGGAAGGATATGCGTGGGTTATAGGAAGCTAAACAAATCCACAATGAAGGATGACTTCTCTCTTTCATTCATTGATCAAATGCTTGAGAGATTGGTTGAAAAAGAATTTTAACTATTTTTTATAAGGGTGTTCAGACTATAATCAGATTGCATTAGCTCCCAAAAACCAAGAGAAAATAACCTTTACATGGCTCTATGAAACCTTTGTCTTTAGAACGATTCCATCCAGACTGTGAAATGATCCATCAACTTTTCAAATATGTTGATGATATCTTCTCTAATCTTATTGAATGTTCCATGGAACTATTTATGGATGATTTCTCTGTGTGCAGATTCATTTCATAAATGCTTGGATAACTTCGAGCTGGTACTCACAAGATGTGAGAAACGCAACTCAAGTCTAAAAGGGGAGAAATTTCATGATAAAAGAAGGAATTTTGTTAGGACATAGAATTTCAAAATAAAGATTGAAATAGATTAAAAAAAATTATTGTGAAGTATTTGAAAATTTTCCACTACCATCCAACATCAAAGGAATAAGAAGTTTTTATGGTCTTGTTGGCTTGTATAGAAAGTTCATCAATGAATTTTCAAAACTTTCAAAAGCTTTGTGCCAACTACTACAACATGAGATATCATATCTCTTCAGTAAAGAATGTTTAGCATGCTTTCAAAACCTTGAAGAATGTGTTGAATTTTGTACCAATTGTGAAGGCAACAGACTAAAAATAAAAACTTTGCGCTAATGTATAATGCAAGTCACTTTGCTAATGGAGTTGTTCTAGGCCAAATGTATGATAAAGTGTTTCATACAATTTATTATGCTAATAAGATTACAAGACTTTAATAGAGAATCATATCAACTAAACCAACTCAAGCAGTTAATGACGTGCCAATTTTTTTATTTACGTATAACTTATATTTTTTCAAACGTTCACAAATATTCATATACGATAAGTTTTAAAGGATAAGAATATGACTTTGAAACGAAATTGTAGACAAAATTAAAGTTTTTTTTAAAACAACTACTCCTTTTACATGAATATACTCTAATAAGTAATAATTTAATAGGAATATATTTTATAAGAAAAAATTAAAACTTTGAAAGATTATTACAACTTTGACTTTGAATTCAAAGTCAAAGTTCAAATAAATAAAGTCTAATAAATAATAATTTAATATAGTACCGGAGTATTTTATTAAAAATTATTTATTATTTATATTTTTCCATCAAATATAATAATGATTGAAATTGCGTATGAAATTTAATTTTCAAGAAAAAAAGTCAAATCAAAATTTATTATTCTTTCCTATTTATTTGTAGGAAAGAGTAATTAATTTGTTCTTATCCATTTTTTTCAATTGTCTTTTTCCCCTTTATTTAGCTATATATATCTATATTTGTTATCAATTTTTCAAATCACACAAAACTTTTTTTTCTTTTCATCTTCTAGTTTTGTTAGTGTTTTTTTCATCCTCATCCACCCTTAAGTAGGTAGGTAATGGGTCTTATAATTTCCTTTATTTATTTATTCTGTAAAGTTTTAATTTTTATGTGTTTCAATGGTGGTACAGTTTATTTTTGTGACGTAGCTATCCTTTTTGTGAGTATTTTTATGAGTTTTTCGAATACTTTTTTACTTCTAATATTTTTTTTGTTCTTTGTGAACTCTTGATTTTAATATATCATATTTTAGCTCATTTAAAAAATTATTTTATTGATAGACATAAACATCAATGATTTGAGTGATTTTTTGAAATTTAAGATTTTTTTCTTGGTTATTCTGATGAAATTTAATTTTCTTATATATTTTTTCTAATGTGTTCCAGAGATACTTACTGCTAAAGTGTTGATATGAATCATATATTCTTTATTATTGTTTATTTTATCAAATATACATGTGATCAACGATATATTTGTATTTTTCTTACATAATATTTACATATAATCTATTACTTAGGTAGAATTTTTATAGTTTAGCGCTAGATCTAATTTATTAGATTTTAATTGAATTCTAAATAAGATATTTAAGTCTATAGAAAAACTTGTTTCAATTGAGTATTGAAGTTCATATGAATTTATATATTATAGAATGTATGCAGAATAGGTTTTAGTTTTCTTAAGTATAATTTAGTGATAATCTTCACTATGTTTTTTTTATCATTATTCTTATCTTTGTTTTTATTCTATTTCTCTTTAAAAAATATATGAATTATATGCATATCAATTTACAAACATTTAGAAGTATATCTAAGATTCATGTTGCAAAAACTCTTACTATATTCTTAGATTTTAATTATTTCGATTATGTTGCATAAACTCATTATGAAATGTATCAGATAGTATAAACTTTTACTATATGCTTATATTTTAACTATTTCGATGATGTTGCACAAATTAATGCTTCCATAACTCTTCCCCTAATTTATGTATTTTAAATCAATTACATTTAGTGAAATAATCTAATTATACCTTTTAATAGATATGTTTTTTTTTTAAAAACTATAAATTTTTTTTATGATAATAATTGCAAGGGAGGTAGATAACTTAACTAATCTGCCATTATTATTTATTCTTATCGACAGCCATCTACTTATTACCTTTTTTTATTTTGATTTTTTAATTTCATTGTTGAACCAGAGAATGGATCATCACAAAAACCCGTGGAATCAAGAATCACATTACACTTTTGACATAAATAAAAATTTTCATGAATTTGAAGCGGATGGTGAATTACATTCAGCTTATTTGGATATTATGGGGTCGTTGTCACCCGAAACTCATGTTCCGGATCCATTATTTGCCATAGGTAAATTTTTTCCTGTGGTGCTCCAATCATATAATCCATTAACACAGATGAAAATTGAACATACAAATTCTCTTGATAAAGAAAAATACAAAGGTATTTTAAATCCAAAAGGTAATGGAATCGGCTTAGATCCCTTTTTACCTAAAAAATTTCCATCACCAGCCATCAGTATAACTGTTCCTTCTCATGTAGTAAAACAAAAATCTACAAAAATTCCACATCTCAAACAATATTCAAGTGTCTCCCAACCAGGTATGCGTTCATAAAAACTTGATCAAACTACTCAAATTAAAATGTATGAATATTATACAACAGCTAACTACTTAATATTTGTAGGTTTATCATCACTTAATCAAAACACAAGCAAACATGTGTTGTCCAATAACAATAAAAATTCTACATCGCGTCCTCATAAAGTTGCTAGACACATACAGGTAAAATGGTTTAGAAATTAATTAGTTTTATCTAATTTGTTTTAATCAAAGATAAAACGAGAATCATAAGTTAATAAATTGAGTTAAATATATATATTTTAAAGATATTTTATGTATGAATTAATATATAAATTCTTTTGTAGGATGATATTTGATTTGGTGATAAATCGGTCATTCATAATACAAATGCTTTGAGAATTGATATGGCAAATACAATGTACAATTGAAAAACTTGGGGAAGTGAGAGGATATTTGCATTTTCGAAAGATTTTTAAGCTATGGCTAATTGTTAGTTTGACAAGTTTTAAAATTTGTTTCTCATTAAACAAACTTGATTATTTTTCTTTTTGTTTTATTTAAATTGATGGATTGAATATATTTTAAATATAAATAATGTTGGAATCTAAATAATTTGTTATGTTTGAGAAACTTATATTGCAGATAGTTACATTTTCTAATATGATTCATCATAGAATGATGAATATTATCAATAAGTGTTATGACGTAAACAGATATTTATACAACCTAAACACTAATCATCATTTTAAAATGAATCATAGATTTAAAATAGAAGATAATTTACTTTTAAAATTTTGATATTGAAATATAATCTTCAACTAAATTTTAGGTGTCTAGTCACTAATAATATTCGATTGATCAACTGATCAAATAAAATTTCATAATAAGGAAAAATCTTTAACAAAACATTATTATATGACAAAACTTAAGCTTGTTTGGTGTGAAGGATAAGAGACGTAGTATAATAATCATATTATATTATGTCTTAATAAAGTGTTTAAACAAAAACGATATGATCAGTGGATTCTCACAATTTTTTCTTTCTTGTCTCTATAGTATTATTTTTTATCTTAAATTTGAGCTAGGGTAAAAATTAGTAGGATATGATTAGAAATTAAACTACTTTTGTATGTTTATAAAATATAACGTAAAATATTAAAAAATAAAATCAATTATATAAGATAAATATATGAAATTTATGAGTGATAACTAGTTTATAAAAAAGATTAAAATATTTAAAAATGTGAAAAATATATATAATTTATTTTTTAATTTTTTAACGTTTAATTTAATATTCATTAATATATATATATATATATATATATATATATATATATATATATATATATTCTGGATGTGTCAAGTGTGAAAGCTTTATCATATGTGAGAGCATAGGAGATTTAAGGCTTGGTTAGGATGGGAACATGGCCCGGCAGTAGCCCAAATTTTTTGAGTTATTTTTTGTACGGTAAGCTACTTTTTACAGTTCCATTTTCATAATTTCGATTTAATTTTTCGACACATTTTCTAGTTAGTTCTGGTCTTGCGGTATCGGTATTTATTATAAATACTAACATATAAAATTATTGTTGTTTCCACCGTCTTGCAACTTGCGCACTAAGTGTTTAGTAAATTGTCTCAACCAAGTTTTTTTCCTATTTTGTTTTTGTTTCTTACGAATAATGGTGTTGAATTGTTGTTATTGATTGTAATAATGAAGTGGTTATAATGAAAATCTCTTGTGGGCAAGGGGACTGGAGTACACTCAGTTAGGGAAGGAACCTGGATAAATATTTTATGTCTTCTGCTATTATTTAATTACTATTTCTATTTCCGCAGCAAATGAATTAAAACAAAATCTGACCACAAATTATGATTCTGAAACTCTGATCAGAAGTTAAATTAAAGAATACCCGAAACACAATTCAACCCCTCTTCTTGTGTACTTTTCACATCTTCACTTTGTTTTATCCATAGAAAACTACTTGAATTGGAATTAAGGCAATTACCTTCTCACTTGAAATATGCTTACCTAGAAGTAGAACATAAGTTGTCTTTTATCCTTGCAACTAAATTGCCTAAAGAGCTGTGGTGTCAACTTTTGGTACTTCTTAGAAAAAACAAGAAAGATATATCTTGGAAAATAATTGGCATCAAAGGAATTAACTCTACTGTTTGTATGTATATGATATTTGTTGGAAGAGAATGCCAAAAATAATATACAGAGCCAAAGAAGAGTGAATCATATCGTGAAGGATGTGATGGAGACGGAAATCATCTAATGGTTAGATGCAGGAATCATTTACCCTATATCTGATAGTGTATGGGGGAGCCCCATTCAACGTGTCTTTAAGATAGGTGGCCTAACAGTGATTGAAATGGGAAGGATATGCGCGGGTTATAGGAAGCTAAACAAATCCACAATGAAAGATGACTTCTCTCTTTCATTCATTGATAAAATGCTTGAGAGATTGGTTGGAAAAGAATTTTAACTGTTTTTTATAAGGGTATTCAGACTATAATCAGATTGCATGAGCTCCTAAAAACCAAGAGAAAATAACCTTTACATGGCTCTATGAAACCTTTGTCTTTAGAACGATTCCATCCAGACTGTGAAATGATCCATCAACTTTCAAATATGTTGATGATATCTTCTCTAATCTTATTGAATGTTCCATGGAACTGCTTATGGATAATTTCTCTGTGTGCAGATTCATTTCATAAATGCTTGGATAACTTCGAGCTGGTACTCACAAGATGTGAGAAACGCAACTCAGTTCTAAAAGGGGAGAAATTTCATGATAAAAGAAGGAATTTTGTTAGGACATAGAATTTCAAAATAAAGATTGAAATAGATTAAAAAAAATTATTGTGAAGTATTTGAAAATTTTCCACTACCATCCAACATCAAAGGAATAAGAAGTTTTTATGGTCTTGTTGGCTTGTATAGAAAGTTCATCAATGAATTTTAAAAACTTTCAAAAGCTTATTGGCTTGTATAGAAAGCTTGTTGGCTTGTATATTCACAAAAATACTAATTATATTAAATAAATAATATAAATCTAATTTTTTTGTGGAATAAAATATTTCAACATTTTTGTGATTTTTTGCAAAAAGAACCAATCGAAAATAATTAAAATTGAGTGAGTTATTAATTTTTCAAATCATTTAAAATAAATATGAAAAATACTAAAAAATAAGAAAAAGTGGTAAAAAAGAGATCTGGGGCGAGGGGGATTCGAACCCCAGACCTCTCGCTTGCCAATACACACAAAACCAGCTGATCAACCACTGGGGCGCAATGCCAATTCAAATATAGTATGGAAAATGAAAAATATATAGAGAACTTGGTTGGAAAACCTGATGAATGGCGCCATGGCAATCTTCTTCCTCGAGCTCGTGCATGAAGCCCCCTATCTCACTCATCTCTCAACCATTTAACATGATTCAAATACCAAACTCATGCATTTTTTCACAAGGAACAAGATGGAAATACTTGATTTCATTTATTTTCAGTGTATAGCAAGTTATATCATCACAACCGTATGAACCCAAATTTTGCAAAAGCAGTCGTGCAAACATGGTTATGAGGGCTATGATCCAATTTTTTGAGGGAAAACACTCAACATATGGTGGCAAATAATTGGCAAAAATATCATGCGAGGAAATATGCATGGATCATGAAGATGTAGTTTTGAGGCTTACCTTGATGCAAGCTGAAATGGAACTCTGCAGAGATGGTGTTCCAGATGCGATTTGATGATCCCTACAGCTTCAATGGATGTTATGGAGTGTGTTGCAAGCTTTGGAACACTCTGCAAACCTTTGGATCAAGTTGGAGAACTCCAACTGTATAATTAAGGCATAATGGCTTGGTTGAAGGGTGATTTTAAGCTAGGGGTGTTACAGTTGGTGTTTAAGTGTTTGGACACCTCAAATACATCATATGTGATGTGTCTGAGCAATTGGAATGGATTTCTTAGGGCTGCAACTCAAAACCCGATGGTGGTTGCTCAAAAACAAAGAAAATTGGCACTTAAGAGAGAATGAGAGAAAGCAGTGCTATAAGGTGCTTTGGTGTGCCTTGAATGATCCATTGGAACCTCTATTTATAGGTGATCAACTCTTGTCTTGAAGGAATAGTGAATGGCTGCTGGATCAGATCACCTTCAAAGGGATTGGTTGGACATAAATGCCTCTTGCATTAGGGGTAACAACTGCTCCAAATAGATCAGCTATGCCTTGATTGAAATCACATTCCTCAGTCATTTTAATTGTTGTTTAATCAGAGAACTTGACTGAACTTCAAGTTGGAAGATTCCTTGGCTTTGTGACTCAGCTTTGTAGGTTGGATCAGATGCATTGTGATTAGTTTGAGTACATGTGGCATAATGATCCTTAGTTTTGATTTAGAAATCGTGTGTGGAAAGCAAACATGCAAACTGATTTTTTCCAAAACAGCTTGCAGCAGCATGACTTTGGGCATGGATTCCTCTTGGCTCAAGTTGAATCAATTCATGCTGAGAGGTTCTTTGGATTCTTAGAAACATATGCAACAACATTGATGTTTACCTTTAGACTTGATTCAGCTTGCAACTATTTTAAAAGATCTGACAAGTTTTGGTGTTTTCAACAAAATCTGCCTTGGCCAGAATTTTTCTAAGTGTTGGAAAATGATGTATTTTCAATAACTCAGAATCCACAATGAATTGGAGTGAGGTGTATTTGGAGCTTTTGTAGAGGGTAATGAGAGATACAAATCCAGCTTTGGATGGGGAAAAATGGCCTTGTGGTTTAGGAGTTATGATCCTCCAAAGTTGGTACCCTAGCCACTTTGTTTCATAACTTAGAAAAATTTATAAGTTTTTATGGTTACCCCTTTTGCAAGTTATCCCACTTTTCTTGATTTTTCTTGATGAATGATGATTCCAATCATATATTAACATCATTTTAGGGTTAAAAAACCATTTTTATGAAAAATCTCAAAAAGTCAAAGTTTGACTTTTGTGCACAGTTGACTTTTTATCCGATGAATTCCAAATTGTGCAATCCTTTAGGAAATCATGTCCTTGACCTAAATCAAACTTTATGGACATGTTCCATAGGTGTTATAGGGTATATTGATTCATGTCCTAGGGTTTGGGAGCATGTCCTGGTCAAAAGTCAAAGATACAGTTGACTTTTCTCGCAAAACCCTAACTGTGGTTCAGATGAAATTGAAACTCGTGAATCAAGATTCTTGGATCAATCCATTGTTGCAAATGGATCAATGTAGTGTATTAGAGACCCTCAAATCCTCTCTTGAGGTCTTGGCTCATGTTTTGTCCCAAAAGTCAACTTAGGGGTGAATTAGGTCAAGAAATCCTAATTCCTGATTTTTGGTGAATGCATCCCCTGAGGCTAAATTGACTTGATGATGGGGTTCATGATGTTCCTTGGAGCATCATAGGTTATGCCTTGAAGCATTGGCTCATGCCCATAGGAGAATTTCCATCTGGAGGCCCTGGTCGACCAAAACCCTAATTTGGTGACACTGGCGATCTTGAGGCTTAATCCACTTAAAAGGGAGCATCCTTGTGCTTGATCCTTGATGTGGGAGTCCTCTTGATCCTTTGTAGATGTTTGAGAGGTTAGACAAGTTGAAGATCATGTCATTCCTTGATTGATCCATTGTCTAAGAGCTATGAGAGGGCTTTAAACCCTAATTTTGATTGAAGTGGATGCTCACCCATCTTTGGGGAGACTAATGAGGTATGATGGTTCATCCATATTGTGATGATGATTTGCACAATGATGGGAATCTTAGTGGTCAAAATTTGGGGTATGACACTAACTAATTTATATTTGTAGGTTTATCATCACTTAATCAAAGCACAAGCAAACATGTGTTGTCCAATAACAATAAAAACTCTACATCGCGTCCTCATAAAGTTGCTAGACACATGAACTAGACACATGCAGGTAACATGGTTTAGAAATTAATTAGTTTTATTTAATTTGTTTTAATCAAAGATAAAACGAGAATCATAAGTTAAAAAATTGAGTTAAATAAATATTTTTTAATGATATTTTATGTATGAATAAATATATAAGATCTTTTGCAGGATGATATTTGATTTGGTGATAAATCGGTCATTCATAATACAAATGCTTTGAGAATTGATATGGCAAATACAATGTACAATTGAAAAACTTGGGGAAGTGAGAGAATATTCGCATTTTAGAAAGATTTTTAAGCAATGGCTAATTATTAGTTTGACAAGTTTGAAAATTTGTTTCTCATTAAACAAACTTGATTATTTTTCATGTTGTTTTATTTTAATTGATGGATTGAATTTATTTTAAATTTAAATACTGTTGGAATCTAAATAATTTGTTATGTTTGAGAAACTTATATTGCTGATAGTTACATCTTCTAATATGATTCATCATAGAATGATGAATATTATCAATAAGTGTTATGACATAAACAGATATTTATACACCCTAAACACTAATCATCATTTTAAAATGCATCATAGATTTAAAATGGAAGATAATTTACTTTTAAAATTTTGATATTGAAATATAATATTCAACTAAAATTTAGGTGTCTAGTCACTAATAATATTCGATTGATCAACTGATCAAATAAAATTTCATAATACGGAAAAATATTTAACAAACCATTATTATACGACAATACTTAAGCTTGTTTGGTGTGAAGGATAAGAGACGTAGTATAATAATCATATTATATTATGTCTTAATAAAGTGTTTAAAACAAAAACGATATGATCAGTGGATTCTGACAATTTTTTCTATCTTGTCTCTATTGTATTATTTTTTAGCTTAAATTTAAGCTCGGGTAAAAATTAGTAGGATATGATTAGAAATTAAACTACTTTTGTATCTTTATAAAATATAACGTAAAATATTACAAAATAAAATCAATTATATAAGATAAATATAGGAAATTTATGAGTGATAACTAGTTTATAAAAATGATTAAAATATTTAAAAATGTGAAAAATATATATAATTTATTTTTTAATTTTTTAACGTTTAATATAATATTCTTTAATATATATATATATATATATAAATATATATATATATATATATATAAATATATATATATATATATATATATATATATATATATATATATATATATATATATATTCTGGATGTGTCAAGTGTGAAAGCTTTATCATATGTGAGAGCATAGGTGATTTTAAGGCTTGGTTAGGATGGGAACATGGCCCGACACTAGCCCAAATTTTTTAAGTTATTTTTTTTACGGTAAGCTACTTTTTACAGTTCCATTTTCATAATTTTGATTTAATTTTTCGACACATTTTCAAGTTAGTTATGGTCTTGCGGTATCGGTATTTATTATAAATACTAACATATAAAAGTATTGTTGTTTCCACCGTCTTGCAACTTGCGCACTAAGTGTTTAGTAAATTGTCTCAACTAAGTTTTTTTTTCCTATTTTGCTTTCGTTTCTTACGAATAATGGTGTTGAATTGTTGTTATTGATTGTAATCATGAAGTGGTTATAATGAAAATCTCTTGTGGGCAAGGGGACTGGAGAACCCTCAGTTAGGGAAGGAACCAGGATAAATGTCTGCTATTATTTAATTACTATTTCTATTTCCGCAACAAATGAATTAAAACAAAATCTGACCACAAATTATGATTCTGAAACTCTGATCAGAAGTTAAATTAAAGAATACCCGAAACACAATTCAACCCCTCTTCTTGTGTACTTTTCACATCTTCACTTTGTTTTATCCATAGAAAACTACTTGAATTGGAATTGAGGCAATTACCTTCTCACTTGAAATATGCTTACCTAGAAGCAGAACATAAGTTTTCTTTTATCCTTGCAACTAAATTGCCTAAAGGGTTGTGGTGTCAACTTTTGGTACTTCTTAGAAAAAACAAGAAAGATATATCTTGGAAAATAATTGGCATCAAAGGAATTAACTCTACTGTTTGTATGTATAGGATATTTGTTGGAAGAGAATGCCAAAAATAATATACAAAGCCAAAGAAGAGTGAATTATATCGTGAAGGATGTGATGGAGACGGAAATCATCTAATGGTTAGATGCGGGAATCATTTACCCTATATCTGATAGTGTATGGGGGAGCCTCATTCAACGTGTCTTTAAGATAGGTGGCCTAACAGTGATTGAAATGGGAAGGATATGCGTGGGTTATAGGAAGCTAAACAAATCCACAATGAAGGATGACTTCTCTCTTTCATTCATTGATCAAATGCTTAAGAGATTGGTTGGAAAAGAATTTTAACTGTTTTTTATAAGGGTATTCAGACTATAATCAGATTGCATTTGCTCCCAAAAACCAAGAGAAAATAACCTTTACATGGCTCTATGAAACCTTTGTCTTTAGAACGATTCCATCCAGACTGTGAAATGATCCATCAACTTTTCAAATATGTTAATGATATCTTCTCTAATCTTATTGAATGTTCCATGGAACTGTTTATGGATGATTTCTCTGTGTGCAGATTCATTTCATAAATGCTTGGATAACTTCGAGCTGGTACTCACAAGATGTGAGAAACGCAACTCAGTTCTAAAAGGGGAGAAATTTCATGATAAAAGAAGGAATTGTGTTAGGACAGAGAATTTCAAAATAAAGATTGAAATAGATTAAAAAAAATTATTGTTAAGTATTTGAAAAATTTCCACTACCATCCAACATCAAAGGAATAAGTAGTTTTTATGGTCTTGTTGGCTTGTATAGAAAGTTCATCAATGAATTTTCAAAACTTTCAAAAGCTTTGTGCCAACTACTACAACATGAGATATCATATCTCTTCAGTAAAGAATGTTTAGCATGCTTTCAAAACCTTGAAGAATGTGTTGAATTTTGTACCAATTGTGAAGGCAACAGACTAAAAATAAAAACTTTGCGCTAATGTATAATGCAAGTCACTTTGCTAATGGAGTTGTTCTAGGCCAAATGTATGATAAAGTGTTTCATACAATTTATTATGCTAATAAGATTACAAGACTTTAATAGAGAATCATATCAACTAAACCAACTCAAGCAGTTAATGACGTGCCAATTTTTTTATTTACGTATAAGTTATATTTTTTCAAACGTTCACAAATATTCATATACGATAATTTTTAAAGGATAAGAATATGACTTTGAAACGAAAATGTAGACAAAATTAAAGTTTTTTTTAAAACAACTACTCCTTTTACATGAATATACTCTAATAAGTAATAATTTAATAGGAATATATTTTATAAGAAAAAATTAAAACTTTGAAAGATTATTACAACTTTGACTTTGAATTCAAAGTCAAAGTTCAAATAAATAAAGTCTAATAAATAATAATTTAATATTGTACCGGAGTATTTTATTAAAAATTATTTATTATTTATATTTTTCCATCAAATATAATAATGATTGAAACTGCGTATGAAATTTAATTTTCAAGAAAAAAAGTCAAATCAAAATTTATTATTCTTTCCTATTTATTTGTAGGAAAGAGTAATTAATTTGTTCTTATCCATTTTTTTCAATTGTCTTTTTCCCCTTTATTTAGCTATATATATATATTTGTTATCAATTTTTCAAATCACACAAATCTTTTTTTTCTTTTCATCTTCTAGTTTTGTTAGTGTTTTTTTCTTCCTCATCCACCCTTAAGTAGGTAGGTAATCGGTCTTATAATTTCCTTTATTTATTTATTCTGTAAAGTTTTAATTTTTATGTGTTTCAATGGTGGTACAGTTTATTTTTGTGACGTAGCTATCTTTTTTGTGAGTATTTTTATGAGTTTTTCGAATACTTTTTTACTTCTAATATTTTTTTTGTTCTTTGTGAACTCTTGATTTTAATATATCATATTTTAGCTCATTTAAAAAATTATTTTATTGATAGACATAAACATCAATGATTTGAGTGATTTTTTGAAATTTAAGATTTTTTTCTTGGTTATTCTGATGAAATTTAATTTTCTTATATATTTTTTCTAATGTGTTCTAGAGATACTTACTGCTAAAGTGTTGATATGAATCATATATTCTTTATTATTGTTTATTTTATCAAATATACATGTGATCAACGATATATTTGTATTTTTCTTACATAATATTTACATATAATCTATTACTTAGGTAGAATTTTTATAGTTTACCGCTAGATCTAATTTATTAGAGTTTAATTGAATTCTAAATAAGATATTTAAGTCTATAGAAAAGCTTGTTTCAATTGAGTATTGAAGTTCATATGAATTTATATATTATAGAATGTATGCAGAATAGGTTTTAGTTTTCTTAAGTATAATTTAGTGATAATCTTCACTATGTATTTTTTTAACATTATTCTTTTCTTTGTTTTTATTCTATTTCTCTTTAAAAAATATATGAATTATATGCATATCAATTTACAAACATTTAGAAGTATATCTAAGATTCATGTTGCAAAAACTCTTACTATATTCTTAGATTTTAATTATTTCGATTATGTTGCATAAACTCATTATGAAATGTATCAGATAGTATAAACTTTTACTATATGCTTATATTTTAACTATTTCGATCATGTTGCACAAATTAATGCTTCCATAACTCTTCCCCTAATTTATGTATTTTAAATGAATTACATTTAGTGAAATAATCTAATTATACCTTTTAATAGATTTGTTTTTTTTTGAAAAACTATAAATTTTTTTTATGATAATAATTGCAAGGGAGGTAGATAACTTAACTAATCTGCCATTATTATTTATTCTTATCGACAGCCATCTACTTATTACCTTTTTTTATTTTGATTTTTTAATTTCATTGTTGAACCAGAGAATGGATCATCACAAAAACCTGTGGAATCAAGAATCACATTACACTTTTGACATAAATAAAAATTTTCATGAATTTGAAGCGGATGATGAATTACATTCAGATTATTTGGATATTATGAGGGCGTTGTCACCCGAAACTCATGTTCCAGATCCATTATTTGCCAGTGGTAAATTTGTTCCTGTGGTGCTCCAATCAGATAATCCATTAACACAGATGAAAATTGAACATACAAATTCTCTTGATAAAGAAAAATACAAAGGTATTTTAAATCCAAAAGGTAATGGAATCGGCTTAGATCCCTTTTTACCTAAAAAATTTCCAGCACGAGCCATCAGTATAACTGTTCCTTCTCATGTAGTAAAACAAAAATCTACAAAAATTCCACATCTCAAACAATATTCAAGTGTCTCCCAACCAGGTATGCGTTCATAAAAATTTGATCAAACTACTCAAATTAAAATGTATGAATATTATACAACAGCTAACTACTTAATATTTGTAGGTTTATCATCACTTAATCAAAACACAAGCAAACATGTGTTGTCCAATAACAATAAAAATTCTACATCGCGTCCTCATAAAGTTGCTAGACACATACAGGTAAAATGGTTTAGAAATTAATTAGTTTTATCTAATTTGTTTTAATCAAAGATAAAACGAGAATCATAAGTTAATAAATTGAGTTAAATATATATATTTTAAAGATATTTTATGTATGAATTAATATATAAATTCTTTTGCAGGGTGATATTTGATTTGGTGATAAATCGGTCATTCATAATACAAATGCTTTGAGAATTGATATGGCAAATACAATGTACAATTGAAAAACTTGGGGAAGTGAGAGGATATTTGCATTTTAGAAAGATTTTTAAGCTATGGCTAATTGTTAGTTTGACAAGTTTTAAAATTTGTTTCTCATTAAACAAACTTGATTATTTTTCTTTTTGTTTTATTTAAATTGATGGATTGAATATATTTTAAATATAAATAATGTTGGAATCTAAATAATTTGTTATGTTTGAGAAACTTATATTGCAGATAGTTACATTTTCTAATATGATTCATCATAGAATGATGAATATTATCAATAAGTGTTATGCCGTAATCTGATATTTATACAACCTAAACACTAATCATCATTTTAAAATGAATCATAGATTTAAAATGGAAGATAATTTACTTTTAAAATTTTGATATTGAAATATAATCTTCAACTAAATTTTAGGTGTCTAGTCACTAATAATATTCGATTGATCAACTTATCAAATAAAATTTCATAATAAGGAAAAATCTTTAACAAAACATTATTATACGACAAAACTTAAGCTTGTTTGGTGTGAAGGATAAGAGACGTAGTATAATAATCATATTATATTATGTCTTAATAAAGTGTTTAAAACAAAAACGATATGATCAGTGGATTCTCACAATTTTTTCTATCTTGTCTCTATAGTATTATTTTTTATCTTAAATTTGAGCTCGGGTAAAAATAAGTAGGATATGATTAGAAATTAAACTACTTTTGTATGTTTATAAAATATAACGTAAAATATTACAAAATAAAATCAATTATATAAGATAAATATATGAAATTTATGAGTGATAACTAGTTTATAAAAATGATTAAAATATTTAAAAATGTGAAAAATATATATAATTTATTTTTTAATTTTTTTACGTTTAATATAATATTCTTTAATATATATATATATATATATATATATATATATATATATATATATATATATATTCTGGATGTGTCAAGTGTGAAAGCTTTATCATATGTGAGAGCATAGGAGATTTTAAGGCTTGGTTAGGATGGGAACATGGCCCGGCACTAGCCCAAATATTTTGAGTTATTTTTTTTACAGTAAGCTACTTTTTACAGTTCCATTTTCATAATTTCGATTTAATTTTTCGACACATTTTCAAGTTAGTTCTGGTCTTGCGGTATCGGTATTTATTATAAATACTAACATATAAAATTATTGTTGTTTCCACCGTCTTGCAACTTGCGCACTAAGTGTTTAGTAAATTGTCTCAACCAAGTTTTTTTTTCCTATTTTGTTTTCGTTTCTTACGAATAATGGTGTTGAATTGTTGTTATTGATTGTAATCATGAAGTGGTTATAATGAAAATCTCTTGTGGGCAAGGGGACTGTAGTACACTCAGTTAGGGAAGGAACCATGATAAATGTCTGCTATTATTTAATTACTATTTCTATTTCCGCAACAAATGAATTAAAACAAAATCTGACCACAAATTATGATTCTGAAACTCTGATCAGAAGTTAAATTAAAGAATACCCGAAACACAATTCAACCCCTCTTCTTGTGTACATAGAATGATGAATATTATCAATAAGTGTTATGACGTAAACATATATTTATACACCCTAAACACTAATCATCATTTTAAAATGCATCATAGATTTAAAATGGAAGTTAATTTACTTTTAAAATTTTGATATTGAAATATAATCTTCAACTAAATTTTAGGTGTCTAGTCACTAATAATATTCGATTGATCAACTGATCAAATAAAATATCATAATAAGGAAAAATCTTTAACAAAACATTATTATACGACAAAACTTAAGCTTGTTTGATGTGAAGGATAAGAGACGTAGTATAATAATCATGTTATATTATGTCTTAATAAAGTGTTTAAAACAAAAACGATATGATCAATGGATTCTCACAATTTTTTCTATCTTTTCTCTATAATATTATTTTTTATCTTAAATTTGAGCTCGGGTAAAAATTAGTAGGATATGATTAGAAATTAAACTACTTTTGTATGTTTACAAAATATAACATAAAATATTACAAAATAAAATCAATTATATAAGATAAATATATGAAATTTATGAGTGATAACTAGTTTATAAAAATGATTAAAATATTTAAAAATGTGAAAAATATATATAATTTATTTTTTAATTTTTTAAAGTTTAATATAATATTTTTTAATATATATATATATATATATATATATATATATATATATATATATATATATATATATATATATATATTCTGGATGTGTCAAGTGTGAAAGCTTTATCATATGTGAGAGCATAGGTGATTTTAAGGCTCGGTTAGGATGGGAACATGGCCCGGCACTAGCCCAAATTTTTTGAGTTATTTTTTTACGGTAAGCTACTTTTTACAGTTCCATTTTCATAATTTCGGTTTAATTTTTCGACACATTTTCTAGTTAGTTCTGGTCTTGCGGTATCGGTATTTATTATAAATACTAACATATAAAATTATTGTTGTTTCCACCGTCTTGCAACTTGCGCACTAAGTGTTTAGTAAATTGTCTCAACCAAGTTTTTTTCCTATTTTGTTTTTGTTTCTTACGAATAATGGTGTTGAATTGTTGTTATGGATTGTAATCATGAAGTGGTTATAATGAAAATCTCTTGTGGGCAAGGGGACTGGAGTACACTCAGTTAGGGAAGGAACCTGGATAAATATTTTATGTCTTCTGCTATTATTTAATTACTATTTCTATTTCCGCAGCAAATGAATTAAAACAAAATCTGACCACAAATTATGATTCTGAAACTCTGATCAGAAGTTAAATTAAAGAATACCCGAAACACAATTCAACCTCTCTTCTTGTGGACTTTTCACATCTTCACTTTGTTTTATCCATAGAAAACTACTTGAATTGGAATTAAGGCAATTACCTTCTCATTTGAAATATGCTTACCTAGAAGCAGAACATAAGTTGTCTTTTATCCTTGCAACTAAATTGCCTAAAGAGCTGTGGTGTCAACTTTTGGTACTTCTTAGAAAAAACAAGAAAGATATATCTTGGAAAATAATTGGCATCAAAGGAATTAACTCTACTGTTTGTATGTATAGGATATTTGTTGGAAGAGAATGCCAAAAATAATATACAGAGCCAAAGAAGAGTGAATCATATCGTGAAGGATGTGATGGAGACGGAAATCATCAAATGGTTAGATGAGGGAATCATTTACCCTATATCTGATAGTTTATGGGGGAGGGTCATTCAACGTGTCTTTAAGATAGGTGGCCTAACAGTGATTGAAATGGGAAGGATATGCGTGGGTTATAGGAAGCTAAACAAATCCACAATGAAGAATGACTTCTCTCTTTCATTCATTGATCAAATGCTTGAGAGATTGGTTGAAAAAGAATTTTAACTATTTTTTATAAGGGTGTTCAGACTATAATCAGATTGCATGAGCTCCGAAAAACCAAGAGAAAATAACCTTTACATGGCTCTATGAAACCTTTGTCTTTAGAACGATTCCATCCAGACTGTGAAATGATCCATCAACTTTCAAATATGTTGATGATATCTTCTCTAATCTTATTGAATGTTCCATGGAACTGCTTATGGATAATTTCTCTGTGTGCAGATTCATTTCATAAATGCTTGGATAACTTCGAGCTGGTACTCACAAGATGTGAGAAACGCAACTCAGTTCTAAAAGGGGAGAAATTTCATGATAAAAGAAGGAATTTTGTTAGGACATAGAATTTCAAAATAAAGATTGAAATAGATTAAAAAAAATTATTGTGAAGTATTTGAAAATTTTCCACTACCATCCAACATCAAAGGAATAAGAAGTTTTTATGGTCTTGTTGGCTTGTATAGAAAGTTCATCAATGAATTTTAAAAACTTTCAAAAGCTTATTGGCTTGTATAGAAAGCTTGTTGGCTTGTATATTCACAAAAATACTAATTATATTAAATAAATAATATAAATCTAATTTTTTTGTGGAATAAAATATTTCAACATTTTTGTGATTTTTTGCAAAAAGAACCAATCGAAAATAATTAAAATTGAGTGAGTTATTAATTTTTCAAATCATTTAAAATAAATATGAAAAATACTAAAAAATAAGAAAAAGTGGTAAAAAAGAGATCTGGGGCGAGGGGGATTCGAACCCCAGACCTCTCGCTTGCCAATACACACAAAACCAGCTGATCAACCACTGGGGCGCAATGCCAATTCAAATATAGTATGGAAAATGAAAAATATATAGAGAACTTGGTTGGAAAACCTGATGAATGGCGCCATGGCAATCTTCTTCCTCGAGCTCGTGCATGAAGCCCCCTATCTCACTCATCTCTCAACCATTTAACATGATTCAAATACCAAACTCATGCATTTTTTCACAAGGAACAAGATGGCAATACTTGATTTCATTTATTTTCAGTGTATAGCAAGTTATATCATCACAACCGTATGAACCCTAATTTTGCAAAAGTAGTCGTGCAAACATGGTTATGAGGGCTATGATCCAATTTTTTGAGGGAAAACACTCAACATATGATGGCAAACAATTGGCAAAAATATCATGCGAGGAAATATGCATGGATCATGAAGATGTAGTTTTGAGGCTTACCTTGATGCAAGCTGAAATGGAACTCTGCAGAGATGGTGTTCCAGATGCGATTTGATGATCCCTACAGCTTCAATGGATGTTGTGGAGTGTGTTGCAAGCTTTGGAACACTCTGCAAACCTTTGGATCAAGTTGGAGAACTCCAACTGTATAATTAAGGCATAATGGCTTGGTTGAAGGGTGATTTTAAGCTAGGGGTGTTACAGTTGGTGTTTAAGTGTTTGGACACCTCAAATACATCATATGTGATGTGTCTGAGCAATTGGAATGGATTTCTTAGGGCTGCAACTCAAAACCCGATGGTGGTTGCTCAAAAACAAAGAAAATTGGCACTTAAGAGAGAATGAGAGAAAGCAGTGCTATAAGGTGCTTTGGTGTGCCTTGAATGATCCATTGGAACCTCTATTTATAGGTGATCAACTCTTGTCTTGGAGGAATAGTGAATGGCTGCTGGATCAGATCACCTTCAAAGGGATTGGTTGGACATAAATGCCTCTTGCATTAGGTGTAACAGCTGCTCCAAATAGATCAGCTATGCCTTGATTGAAATCACATTCCTCAGTCATTTTAATTATTGTTTAATCAGAGAACTTGACTGAACTTCAAGTTGGAAGATTCCTTGGCTTTGTGACTCAGCTTTGTAGGTTGGATCAGATGCATTGTGATTGGTTTGAGTACATGTGGCATAATGATCCTTAGTTTTGATTTAGAAATCGTGTGTGGAAAGCAAACATGCAAACTGATTTTTTCCAAAACAGCTTGCAGCAGCATGACTTTGGGCATGGATTCCTCTTGGCTCAAGTTGAATCAATTCATGCTGAGAGGTTCTTTGGATTCTTAGAAACATATGCAACAACATTGATGTTTACCTTTAGACTTGATTCAACTTGCAACTATTTGAAAAGATCTCACAAGTTTTGGTGTTTTCAACAAAATCTGCCTTGGCCAGAATTTTTCTAAGTGTTGGAAAATGATGTATTTTCAATAACTCAGAATCCACAATGAATTGGAGTGAGGTGTATTTGGAGCTTTTGTAGAGGGTAATGAGAGATACAAATCCAGCTTTGGATTGGGAAAAATGGCCTTGTGGTTTAGGAGTTATGATCCTCCAAAGTTGGTACCCTAGCCACTTTGTTTCATAACTTAGAAAAATTTATAAGTTTTTATGGTTACCCCTTTTGCAAGTTATCCCACTTTTCTTGATTTTTCTTGATGAATGATGATTCCAATCATATATTAACATCATTTTAGGGTTAAAAAACCATTTTTATGAAAAATCTCAAAAAGTCAAAGTTTGACTTTTGTGCACAGTTGACTTTTTATCCGATGAATTCCAAATTGTGCAATCCTTTAGGAAATCATGTCCTTGACCTAAATCAAACTTTATGGACATGTTCCATAGGTGTTATAGGGTATATTGATTCATGTCCTAGGGTTTGGGAGCATGTCCTGGTCAAAAGTCAAAGATACAGTTGACTTTTCTCGCAAAACCCTAACTGTGGTTCAGATGAAATTGAAACTTGTGAATCAAGATTCTTGGATCAATCCATTGTTGCAAATGGATCAATGTAGTGTATTAGAGACCCTCAAATCCTCTCTTGAGGTCTTGGCTCATGTTTTGTCCCAAAAGTCAACTTAGGGGTGAATTAGGTCAAGAAATCCTAATTCCTGATTTTTGGTGAATGCATCCCCTGAGGCTAAATTGACTTGATGATGGGGTTCATGATGTTCCTTGGAGCATCATAGGTTATGCCTTGAAGCATTGGCTCATGCCCATAGGAGAATTTCCATCTGGAGGCCCTGGTCGACCAAAACCCTAATTTGGTGACACTGGCGATCTTGAGGCTTAATCCACTTAAAAGGGAGCATCCTTGTGCTTGATCCTTGATGTGGGAGTCCTCTTGATCCTTTGTAGATGTTTGAGAGGTTAGACAAGTTGAAGATCATGTCATTCCTTGATTGATCCATTGTCTAAGAGCTATGAGAGGGCTTTAAACCCTAATTTTGATTGAAGTGGATGCTCACCCATCTTTGGGGAGACTAATGAGGTATGATGGTTCATCCATATTGTGATGATGATTTGCACAATGATGGGAATCTTAGTGGTCAAAATTTGGGGTATGACACTAACTAATTTATATTTGTAGGTTTATCATCACTTAATCAAAGCACAAGCAAACATGTGTTGTCCAATAACAATAAAAACTCTACATCGCGTCCTCATAAATTTGCTAGACACATGAACTAGACACATGCAGGTAACATGGTTTAGAAATTAATTAGTTTTATTTAATTTGTTTTAATCAAAGATAAAACGAGAATCATAAGTTAAAAAATTGAGTTAAATATATATTTTTTAATGATATTTTATGTATAAATAAATATATAAGATCTTTTGCAGGATGATATTTGATTTGGTGATAAATCGGTCATTCATAATACAAATGCTTTGAGAATTGATATGGCAAATACAATGTACAATTGAAAAACTTGGGGAAGTGAGAGAATATTCGCATTTTAGAAAGATTTTTAAGCAATGGCTAATTATTAGTTTGACAAGTTTGAAAATTTGTTTCTCATTAAACAAACTTGATTATTTTTCTTGTTGTTTTATTTTAATTGATGGATTGAATTTATTTTAAATTTAAATACTGTTGGAATCTAAATAATTTGTTATGTTTGAGAAACTTATATTGCTGATAGTTACATCTTCTAATATGATTCATCATAGAATGATGAATATTATCAATAAGTGTTATGACATAAACAGATATTTATACACCCTAAACACTAATCATCATTTTAAAATGCATCATAGATTTAAAATGGAAGATAATTTACTTTTAAAATTTTGATATTGAAATATAATATTCAACTAAAATTTAGGTGTCTAGTCACTAATAATATTCGATTGATCAACTGATCAAATAAAATTTCATAATACGGAAAAATATTTAACAAACCATTATTATACGACAATACTTAAGCTTGTTTGGTGTGAAGGATAAGAGACGTAGTATAATAATCATATTATATTATGTCTTAATAAAGTGTTTAAAACAAAAACGATATGATCAGTGGATTCTGACAATTTTTTCTATCTTGTCTCTATTGTATTATTTTTTAGCTTAAATTTGAGCTCGGGTAAAAATTAGTAGGATATGATTAGAAATTAAACTACTTTTGTATCTTTATAAAATATAACGTAAAATATTACAAAATAAAATCAATTATATAAGATAAATATATGAAATTTATGAGTGATAACTAGTTTATAAAAATGATTAAAATATTTAAAAATGTGAAAAATATATATAATTTATTTTTTAATTTTTTAACGTTTAATATAATATTCTTTAATATATATATATATATATATATATATATATATATATATATATATATATTCTGGATGTGTCAAGTGTGAAAGCTTTATCATATGTGAGAGCATAGGTGATTTTAAGGCTTGGTTAGGATGGGAACATGGCCCGACACTAGCCCAAATTTTTTGAGTTATTTTTTTTACGGTAAGCTACTTTTTACAGTTCCATTTTCATAATTTTGATTTAATTTTTCGACACATTTTCAAGTTAGTTATGGTCTTGCGGTATCGGTATTTATTATAAATACTAACATATAAAAGTATTGTTGTTTCCACCGTCTTGCAACTTGCGCACTAAGTGTTTAGTAAATTGTCTCAACTAAGTTTTTTTTTCCTATTTTGCTTTCGTTTCTTACGAATAATGGTGTTGAATTGTTGTTATTGATTGTAATCATGAAGTGGTTATAATGAAAATCTCTTGTGGGCAAGGGGACTGGAGAACCCTCAGTTAGGGATGGAACCAGGATAAATGTCTGCTATTATTTAATTACTATTTCTATTTCCGCAACAAATGAATTAAAACAAAATCTGACCACAAATTATGATTCTGAAACTCTGATCAGAAGTTAAATTAAAGAATACCCGAAACACAATTCAACCCCTCTTCTTGTGTACTTTTCACATCTTCACTTTGTTTTATCCATAGAAAACTACTTGAATTGGAATTGAGGCAATTACCTTCTCACTTGAAATATGCTTACCTAGAAGCAGAACATAAGTTTTCTTTTATCCTTGCAACTAAATTGCCTAAAGGGTTGTGGTGTCAACTTTTGGTACTTCTTAGAAAAAACAAGAAAGATATATCTTGGAAAATAATTGGCATCAAAGGAATTAACTCTACTGTTTGTATGTATAGGATATTTGTTGGAAGAGAATGCCAAAAATAATATACAAAGCCAAAGAAGAGTGAATTATATCGTGAAGGATGTGATGGAGACGGAAATCATCTAATGGTTAGATGCGGGAATCATTTACCCTATATCTGATAGTGTATGGGGGAGCCTCATTCAACGTGTCTTTAAGATAGGTGGCCTAACAGTGATTGAAATGGGAAGGATATGCGTGGGTTATAGGAAGCTAAACAAATCCACAATGAAGGATGACTTCTCTCTTTCATTCATTGATCAAATGCTTAAGAGATTGGTTGGAAAGGAATTTTAACTGTTTTTTATAAGGGTATTCAGACTATAATCAGATTGCATTTGCTCCCAAAAACCAAGAGAAAATAACCTTTACATGGCTCTATGAAACCTTTGTCTTTAGAACGATTCCATCAAGACTGTGAAATGATCCATCAACTTTTCAAATATGTTAATGATATCTTCTCTAATCTTATTGAATGTTCCATGGAACTGTTTATGGATGATTTCTCTGTGTGCAGATTCATTTCATAAATGCTTGGATAACTTCGAGCTGGTACTCACAAGATGTGAGAAACGCAACTCAGTTCTAAAAGGGGAGAAATTTCATGATAAAAGAAGGAATTGTGTTAGGACAGAGAATTTCAAAATAAAGATTGAAATAGATTAAAAAAAATTATTGTTAAGTATTTGAAAAATTTCCACTACCATCCAACATCAAAGGAATAAGTAGTTTTTATGGTCTTGTTGGCTTGTATAGAAAGTTCATCAATGAATTTTCAAAACTTTCAAAAGCTTTGTGCCAACTACTACAACATGAGATATCATATCTCTTCAGTAAAGAATGTTTAGCTTGCTTTCAAAATCTTGAAGAATGTGTTGAATTTTGTACCAATTATGAAGGCAACAGACTAAAAATAAAAACTTTGCGCTAATGTATAATGCAAGTCACTTTGCTAATGGAGTTGTTCTAGGCCAAATGTATGATAAAGTGTTTCATACAATTTATTATGCTAATAAGATTACAAGACTTTAATAGAGAATCATATCAACTAAACCAACTCAAGCAGTTAATGACGTGCCAATTTTTTTATTTACGTATAACTTATATTTTTTCAAACGTTCACAAATATTCATATACGATAATTTTTAAAGGATAAGAATATGACTTTGAAACGAAAATGTAGACAAAATTAAAGTTTTTTTTAAAACAACTACTCCTTTTACATGAATATACTCTAATAAGTAATAATTTAATAGGAATATATTTTATAAGAAAAAATTAAAACTTTGAAAGATTATTACAACTTTGACTTTGAATTCAAAGTCAAAGTTCAAATAAATAAAGTCTAATAAATAATAATTTAATATTGTACCGGAGTATTTTATTAAAAATTATTTATTATTTATATTTTTCCATCAAATATAATAATGATTGAAACTGCGTATGAAATTTAATTTTCAAGAAAAAAAGTCAAATCAAAATTTATTATTCTTTCCTATTTATTTGTAGGAAAGAGTAATTAATTTGTTCTTATCCATTTTTTTCAATTGTCTTTTTCCCCTTTATTTAGCTATATATATATATATTTGTTATCAATTTTTCAAATCACACAAAACTTTTTTTTCTTTTCATCTTCTAGTTTTGTTAGTGTTTTTTTCTTCCTCATCCACCCTTAAGTAGGTAGGTAATCGGTCTTATAATTTCCTTTATTTATTTATTCTGTAAAGTTTTAATTTTTATGTGTTTCAATGGTGGTACAGTTTATTTTTGTGACGTAGCTATCTTTTTTGTGAGTATTTTTATGAGTTTTTCGAATACTTTTTTACTTCTAATATTTTTTTTGTTCTTTGTGAACTCTTGATTTTAATATATCATATTTTAGCTTATTTAAAAAATTATTTTATTGATAGACATAAACATCAATGATTTGAGTGATTTTTTGAAATTTAAGATTTTTTTCTTGGTTATTCTGATGAAATTTATTTTTCTTATATATTTTTTCTAATGTGTTCTAGAGATACTTACTGCTAAAGTGTTGATATGAATCATATATTCTTTATTATTGTTTATTTTATCAAATATACATGTGATCAACGATATATTTGTATTTTTCTTACATAATATTTACATATAATCTATTACTTAGGTAGAATTTTTATAGTTTAGCGCTAGATCTAATTTATTAGAGTTTAATTGAATTCTAAATAAGATATTTAAGTCTATAGAAAAGCTTGTTTCAATTGAGTATTGAAGTTCATATGAATTTATATATTATAGAATGTATGCAGAATAGGTTTTAGTTTTCTTAAGTATAATTTAGTGATAATCTTCACTATGTATTTTTTTAACATTATTCTTTTCTTTGTTTTTATTCTATTTCTCTTTAAAAAATATATGAATTATATGCATATCAATTTACAAACATTTAGAAGTATATCTAAGATTCATGTTGCAAAAACTCTTACTATATTCTTAGATTTTAATTATTTCGATAATGTTGCATAAACTCATTATGAAATGTATCAGATAGTATAAACTTTTACTATATGCTTATATTTTAACTATTTCGATCATGTTGCACAAATTAATGCTTCCATAACTCTTCCCCTAATTTATGTATTTTAAATGAATTACATTTAGTGAAATAATCTAATTATACCTTTTAATAGATTTGTTTTTTTTTGAAAAACTACAAATTTTTTTTATGATAATAATTGCAAGGGAGGTAGATAACTTAACTAATCTGCCATTATTATTTATTCTTATCGCAACCATCTACTTATTACCTTTTTTTATTTTGATTTTTTAATTTCATTGTTGAACCAGAGAATGGATCATCACAAAAACCCGTGGAATCAAGAATCACATTACACTTTTGACATAAATAAAAATTTTCATGAATTTGAAGCGGATGATGAATTACATTCAGATTATTTGGATATTATGAGGCCGTTGTCACCCGAAACTCATGTTCCAGATCCATTATTTGCCAGTGGTAAATTTGTTCCTGTGGTGCTCCAATCAGATAATCCATTAACACAGATGAAAATTGAACATACAAATTCTCTTGATAAAGAAAAATACAAAGGTATTTTAAATCCAAAAGGTAATGGAATCGGCTTAGATCCCTTTTTACCTAAAAAATTTCCATCACCAGCCATCAGTATAACTGTTCCTTCTCATGTAGTAAAACAAAAATCTACAAAAATTCCACATCTCAAACAATATTCAAGTGTCTCCCAACCAGGTATGTGTTCATAAAAACTTGATCAAACTACTCAAATTAAAATGTATGAATATTATACAACAGCTAACTACTTAATATTTGTAGGTTTATCATCACTTAATCAAAACACAAGCAAACATGTGTTGTCCAATAACAATAAAAATTCAACATCGCGTCCTCATAAAGTTGCTAGACACACAAAGGTAAAATGGTTTAGAAATTAATTAGTTTTATCTAATTTGTTTTAATCAAAGATAAAACGAGAATCATAAGTTAATAAATTGAGTTAAATATATATATTTTAAAGATATTTTATGTATGAATTAATATATAAATTCTTTTGCAGGATGATATTTGATTTGGTGATAAATCGGTCATTCATAATACAAATGCTTTGAGAATTGATATGGCAAATACAATGTACAATTGAAAAACTTGGGGAAGTGAGAGGATATTTGCATTTTAGAAAGATTTTTAAGCTATGGCTAATTGTTAGTTTGACAAGTTTTAAAATTTGTTTCTCATTAAACAAACTTGATTATTTTTCTTTTTTTTTTATTTTAATTGATGGATTGAATATATTTTAAATATAAATAATGTTGGAATCTAAATAATTTGTTATGTTTGAGAAACTTATATTGCAGATAGTTACATTTTCTAATATGATTCATCATAGAATGATGAATATTATCAATAAGTGTTATGACGTAAACAGATATTTATACACCTTAAACACTAATCATCATTTTAAAATGCATCATAGATTTAAAATGGAAGATAATTTACTTTTAAAATTTTGATATTGAAATATAATCTTCAACTAAATTTTAGGTGTCTAGTCACTAATAATATTCGATTGATCAACTGATCAAATAAAATTTCATAATAAGGAAAAATCTTTAACAAAACATTATTATACGACAAAACTTAAGCTTGTTTGGTGTGAAGGATAAGAGACGTAGTATAATAATCATATTATATTATGTCTTAATAAAGTGTTTAAAACAAAAACGATATGATCAGTGGATTCTCACAATTTTTTCTATCTTGTCTCTATAGTATTATTTTTTATCTTAAATTTGAGCTCGGGTAAAAATAAGTAGGATATGATTAGAAATTAAACTACTTTTGTATGTTTATAAAATATAACGTAAAATATTACAAAATAAAATCAATTATATAAGATAAATATATGAAATTTATGAGTGATAACTAGTTTATAAAAATGATTAAAATATTTAAAAATGTGAAAAATATATATAATTTATTTTTTAATTTTTTAACGTTTAATATAATATTCTTTAATATATATATATATATATATATATATATATATATATATATATATTCTGGATGTGTCAAGTGTGAAAGCTTTATCATATGTGAGAGCATACGTGATTTTAAGGCTTGGTTAGGATGGGAACATGGCCCGGCACTAGCCCAAATTTTTTGAGTTATTTCTTTTACGGTAAGCTACTTTTTACAGTTCCATTTTCATAATTTCGATTTAATTTTTCGACACATTTTCAAGTTAGTTCTGGTCTTGCGGTATCAGTGTTTATTATAAATACTAACATATAAAAGTATTGTTGTTTCCACCGTCTTGCAACTTGCGCACTAAGTGTTTAGTAAATTGTCTCAACTATGTTTTTTTTTCCTATTTTGTTTTCGTTTCTTACGAATAATGGTGCTGAATTGTTGTTATTGATTGTAATCATGAAGTGGTTATAATGAAAATCTCTTGTGGGCAAGGGGACTGGAGTACACTCAGTTAGGGAAGGAACCAGGATAAATGTCTGCTATTATTTAATTACTATTTCTATTTCTGCAACAAATGAATTAAAACAAAATCTAACCACAAATTATGATTCTGAAACTCTGATCAGAAGTTAAATTAAAGAATACCAGAAACACAATTCAACCCCTCTTCTTGTGTACTTTTCACATCTTCACTTTGTTTTATCCATAGAAAACTACTTGAATTGGAAATGAGGCAATTACCTTCTCACTTGAAATATGCTTACCTAGAAGCAGAACATAAGTTGTCTTTTATCCTTGCAACTAAATTGCCTGAAGAGCTGTGGTGTCAACTTTTGGTACTTCTTAGAAAAAACAAGAAAGATATATCTTGGAAAATAATTGGCATCAAAGGAATTAACTCTACTGTTTGTATGTATAGGATATTTGTTGGAAGAGACTGCCAAAAATAATATACAGAGCCAAAGAAGAGTGAATCATATCGTGAAGGATGTGATGGAGACGGAAATCATCAAATGGTTAGATGAGTGAATCATTTACCCTATATCTGATAGTGTATGGGGGAGGGTCATTCAACGCGTCTTTAAGATAGGTGGCCTAACAGTGATTGAAATGGGAAGGATATGCGTGGGTTATAGGAAGCTAAACAAATCCACAATGAAGGATGACTTCTCTCTTTCATTCATTGATCAAATGCTTGAGAGATTGGTTGGAAAAGAATTTTAACTGTTTTTTATAAGGGTATTCAGACTATAATCAGATTGCATTAGCTCCCAAAAACCAAGAGAAAATAACCTTTACATGGCTCTATGAAACCTTTGTCTTTAGAACGATTCCATCCAGACTGTGAAATGATCCATCAACTTTTCAAATATGTTGATGATATCTTCTCTAATCTTATTGAATGTTCCATGGAACTATTTATGGATGATTTCTCTGTGTGCAGATTCATTTTATAAATGCTTGGATAACTTCGAGCTGGTACTCACAAGATGTGAGAAACGCAACTCAGTTCTAAAAGGGGAGAAATTTCATGATAAAAGAAGGAATTGTGTTAGGACGGAGAATTTCAAACTAAAGATTGAAATAGATTAAAAAAATTATTGTTAAGTATTTGAAAAATTTCCACTACCATCCAACATCAAAGGAATAAGAAGTTTTTATGGTCTTGTTGGCTTGTATAGAAAGTTCATCAATGAATTTTCAAAACTTTCAAAAGCTTTGTGCCAACTACTACAACATGAGATATCATATCTCTTCAGTAAAGAATGTTTAGCATGCTTTCAAAACCTTGAAGAATGTGTTGAATTTTGTACCAATTATGAAGGCAACAGACTAAAAATAAAAACTTTGCGCTAATGTATAATGCAAGTCACTTTGCTAACGGAGTTGTTCTAGGCCAAATGTATGATAAAGTGTTTCATACAATTTATTATGCTAATAAGATTACAAGACTTTAATAGAGAATCATATCAACTAAACCAACTCAAGCAGTTAATGACGTGCCAATTTTTTTATTTACGTATAACTTATATTTTTTCAAACGTTCACAAATATTCATATACGATAATTTTTAAAGGATAAGAATATGACTTTGAAACGAAAATGTAGACAAAATTAAAGTTTTTTTAAAACAACTACTCCTTTTACATGAATATATTCTAATAAGTAATAATTTAATAGGAATATATTATATAAGAAAAAATTAAAACTTTGAAAGATTATTACAACTTTGACTTTGAATTCAAAGTCAAAGCTCAAATAAATAAAGTCTAATAAATAATAATTTATTATTGTACCAGAGTATTTTATTAAAAATTATTTATTATTTATATTTTTCCTTCAAATATAATAATGATTGAAACTGCGTATGAAATTTAATTTTCAAGAAAAAAAGTCAAATAAAAATTTATTATTCTTTCCTATTTATTTGTAGGAAAGAGTAATTAATTTGTTCTTATCCATTTTTTTCAATTGTCTTTTTCCCCTTTATTTAGCTATATATATATATTTGTTATCAATTTTTCAAATCACACAAAACTTTTTTTTCTTTTCATCTTCTAGTTTTGTTAGTGTTTTTTTCTTCCTCATCCACCCTTAAGTAGGTAGGTAATCGGTCTTATACTTTCCTTTATTTATTTATTCTGTAAAGTTTGAATATTTATGTGTTTCAATGGTGGTACAGTTTATTTTTGTGACGTAACTATCTTTTTTGTGAGTATTTTTATGAGTTTTTCGAATACTTTTTTACTTCTAATATTTTTTTTGTTCCTTGTGAACTCTTGATTTTAATATATCATATTTTAGCTCATTTAAAAAATTATTTTATTGATAGACATAAACATCAATGATTTGAGTGATTTTTTGAAATTTAAGATTTTTTTCTTGGTTATTCTGATGAAATTTAATTTTCTTATATATTTTTTCTAATGTGTTCTAGAGATACTTACTGCTAAAGTGTTGATATGAATCATATATTCTTTATTATTGTTTATTTTATCAAATATACATGTGATCAACGATATATTTGTATTTTTGTTACATAATATTTACATATAATCTATTGCTTAGGTAGAATTTTTATAGTTTAGCGCTAGATCTAATTTATTAGATTTTAATTGAATTCTAAATAAGATATTTAAGTCTATAGAAAAACTTGTTTCAATTGAGTATTGAAGTTCATATGAATTTATATATTATAGAATGTATGCAGAATAGGTTTTAGTTTTCTTAAGTATAATTTAGTGATAATCTTCACTATGTTTTTTTTATCATTATTCTTTTCTTTGTTTTTATTCTATTTCTCTTTAAAAAATATATGAATTATATGCATATCAATTTACAAACATTTAGAAGTATATCTAAGATTCATGTTGCAAAAACTCTTACTATATTCTTAGATTTTAATTATTTCGATTATGTTGCATAAACTCATTATGAAATGTATCAGATAGTATAAACTTTTACTATATGCTTATATTTTAACTATTTCAATCATGTTGCACAAATTAATGCTTCCATAACTCTTCCCCTAATTTATGTATTTTAAATCAATTACATTTAGTGAAATAATCTAATTATACCTTTTAATAGATATGTTTTTTTTTTAAAAACTATAAATTTTTTTTATGATAATAATTGCAAGGGAGGTAGATAACTTAACTAATCTGCCATTATTATTTATTCTTATCGACAGCCATCTACTTATTACCTTTTTTTATTTTGATTTTTTAATTTCATTGTTGAACCAGAGAATGGATCATCACAAAAACCCGTGGAATCAAGAATCACATTACACTTTTGACATAAATAAAAATTTTCATGAATTTGAAGCGGATGGTGAATTACATTCAGCTTATTTGGATATTATGAGGCCGTTGTCACCCGAAACTCATGTTCCGGATCCATTATTTGCCATTGGTAAATTTGTTCCTGTGGTGCTCCAATCAGATAATCCATTAACACAGATGAAAATTGAACATACAAATTCTCTTGATAAAGAAAAATACAAAGGTATTTTAAATCCAAAAGGTAATGGAATCGGCTTAGATCCCTTTTTACCTAAAAAATTTCCAGCACGAGCCATCAGTATAACTGTTCCTTCTCATGTAGTAAAACAAAAATCTACAAAAATTCCACATCTCAAACAATATTCAAGTGTCTCCCAACCAGGTATGCGTTCATAAAAATTTGATCAAACTACTCAAATTAAAATGTATGAATATTATACAACAGCTAACTACTTAATATTTGTAGGTTTATCATCACTTAATCAAAACACAAGCAAACATGTGTTGTCCAATAACAATAAAAATTCTACATCGCGTCCTCATAAAGTTGCTAGACACATACAGGTAAAATGGTTTAGAAATTAATTAGTTTTATCTAATTTGTTTTAATCAAAGATAAAACGAGAATCATAAGTTAATAAATTGAGTTAAATATATATATTTTAAAGATATTTTATGTATGAATTAATATATAAATTCTTTTGCAGGGTGATATTTGATTTGGTGATAAATCGGTCATTCATAATACAAATGCTTTGAGAATTGATATGGCAAATACAATGTACAATTGAAAAACTTGGGGAAGTGAGAGGATATTTGCATTTTAGAAAGATTTTTAAGCTATGGCTAATTGTTAGTTTGACAAGTTTTAAAATTTGTTTCTCATTAAACAAACTTGATTATTTTTCTTTTTGTTTTATTTAAATTGATGGATTGAATATATTTTAAATATAAATAATGTTGGAATCTAAATAATTTGTTATGTTTGAGAAACTTATATTGCAGATAGTTACATTTTCTAATATGATTCATCATAGAATGATGAATATTATCAATAAGTGTTATGCCGTAATCTGATATTTATACAACCTAAACACTAATCATCATTTTAAAATGAATCATAGATTTAAAATGGAAGATAATTTACTTTTAAAATTTTGATATTGAAATATAATCTTCAACTAAATTTTAGGTGTCTAGTCACTAATAATATTCGATTGATCAACTTATCAAATAAAATTTCATAATAAGGAAAAATCTTTAACAAAACATTATTATACGACAAAACTTAAGCTTGTTTGGTGTGAAGGATAAGAGACGTAGTATAATAATCATATTATATTATGTCTTAATAAAGTGTTTAAAACAAAAACGATATGATCAGTGGATTCTCACAATTTTTTCTATCTTGTCTCTATAATATTATTTTTTATCTTAAATTTGAGCTCGGGTAAAAATTAGTAGGATATGATTAGAAATTAAACTACTTTTGTATGTTTATAAAATATAACGTAAAATATTACAAAATAAAATCAATTATATAAGATAAATATATGAAATTTATGAGTGATAACTAGTTTATAAAAATGATTAAAATATTTAAAAATGTGAAAAATATATATAATTTATTTTTTAATTTTTTTACGTTTAATATAATATTCTTTAATATATATATATATATATATATATATATATATATATATATATATATATATATTCTGGATGTGTCAAGTGTGAAAGCTTTATCATATGTGAGAGCATAGGAGATTTTAAGGCTTGGTTAGGATGGGAACATGGCCCGGCACTAGCCCAAATATTTTGAGTTATTTTTTTTACAGTAAGCTACTTTTTACAGTTCCATTTTCATAATTTCGATTTAATTTTTCGACACATTTTCAAGTTAGTTCTGGTCTTGCGGTATCGGTATTTATTATAAATACTAACATATAAAATTATTGTTGTTTCCACCGTCTTGCAACTTGCGCACTAAGTGTTTAGTAAATTGTCTCAACCAAGTTTTTTTTTCCTATTTTGTTTTCGTTTCTTACGAATAATGGTGTTGAATTGTTGTTATTGATTGTAATCATGAAGTGGTTATAATGAAAATCTCTTGTGGGCAAGGGGACTGTAGTACACTCAGTTAGGGAAGGAACCATGATAAATGTCTGCTATTATTTAATTACTATTTCTATTTCCGCAACAAATGAATTAAAACAAAATCTGACCACAAATTATGATTCTGAAACTCTGATCAGAAGTTAAATTAAAGAATACCCGAAACACAATTCAACCCCTCTTCTTGTGTACATAGAATGATGAATATTATCAATAAGTGTTATGACGTAAACATATATTTATACACCCTAAACACTAATCATCATTTTAAAATGCATCATAGATTTAAAATGGAAGTTAATTTACTTTTAAAATTTTGATATTGAAATATAATCTTCAACTAAATTTTAGGTGTCTAGTCACTAATAATATTCGATTGATCAACTGATCAAATAAAATATCATAATAAGGAAAAATCTTTAACAAAACATTATTATACGACAAAACTTAAGCTTGTTTGATGTGAAGGATAAGAGACGTAGTATAATAATCATGTTATATTATGTCTTAATAAAGTGTTTAAAACAAAAACGATATGATCAATGGATTCTCACAATTTTTTCTATCTTTTCTCTATAATATTATTTTTTATCTTAAATTTGAGCTCGGGTAAAAATTAGTAGGATATGATTAGAAATTAAACTACTTTTGTATGTTTACAAAATATAACATAAAATATTACAAAATAAAATCAATTATATAAGATAAATATATGAAATTTATGAGTGATAACTAGTTTATAAAAATGATTAAAATATTTAAAAATGTGAAAAATATATATAATTTATTTTTTAATTTTTTAAAGTTTAATATAATATTTTTTAATATATATATATATATATATATATATATATATATATATATATATATATATATATATATATATATTCTGGATGTGTCAAGTGTGAAAGCTTTATCATATGTGAGAGCATAGGTGATTTTAAGGCTCGGTTAGGATGGGAACATGGCCCGGCACTAGCCCAAATTTTTTGAGTTATTTTTTTACGGTAAGCTACTTTTTACAGTTCCATTTTCATAATTTCGGTTTAATTTTTCGACACATTTTCTAGTTAGTTCTGGTCTTGCGGTATCGGTATTTATTATAAATACTAACATATAAAATTATTGTTGTTTCCACCGTCTTGCAACTTGCGCACTAAGTGTTTAGTAAATTGTCTCAACCAAGTTTTTTTCCTATTTTGTTTTTGTTTCTTACGAATAATGGTGTTGAATTGTTGTTATGGATTGTAATCATGAAGTGGTTATAATGAAAATCTCTTGTGGGCAAGGGGACTGGAGTACACTCAGTTAGGGAAGGAACCTGGATAAATATTTTATGTCTTCTGCTATTATTTAATTACTATTTCTATTTCCGCAGCAAATGAATTAAAACAAAATCTGACCACAAATTATGATTCTGAAACTCTGATCAGAAGTTAAATTAAAGAATACCCGAAACACAATTCAACCCCTCTTCTTGTGGACTTTTCACATCTTCACTTTGTTTTATCCATAGAAAACTACTTGAATTGGAATTAAGGCAATTACCTTCTCATTTGAAATATGCTTACCTAGAAGCAGAACATAAGTTGTCTTTTATCCTTGCAACTAAATTGCCTAAAGAGCTGTGGTGTCAACTTTTGGTACTTCTTAGAAAAAACAAGAAAGATATATCTTGGAAAATAATTGGCATCAAAGGAATTAACTCTACTGTTTGTATGTATAGGATATTTGTTGGAAGAGAATGCCAAAAATAATATACAGAGCCAAAGAAGAGTGAATCATATCGTGAAGGATGTGATGGAGACGGAAATCATCAAATGGTTAGATGAGGGAATCATTTACCCTATATCTGATAGTTTATGGGGGAGGGTCATTCAACGTGTCTTTAAGATAGGTGGCCTAACAGTGATTGAAATGGGAAGGATATGCGTGGGTTATAGGAAGCTAAACAAATCCACAATGAAGAATGACTTCTCTCTTTCATTCATTGATCAAATGCTTGAGAGATTGGTTGAAAAAGAATTTTAACTATTTTTTATAAGGGTGTTCAGACTATAATCAGATTGCATGAGCTCCGAAAAACCAAGAGAAAATAACCTTTACATGGCTCTATGAAACCTTTGTCTTTAGAACGATTCCATCCAGACTGTGAAATGATCCATCAACTTTCAAATATGTTGATGATATCTTCTCTAATCTTATTGAATGTTCCATGGAACTGCTTATGGATAATTTCTCTGTGTGCAGATTCATTTCATAAATGCTTGGATAACTTCGAGCTGGTACTCACAAGATGTGAGAAACGCAACTCAGTTCTAAAAGGGGAGAAATTTCATGATAAAAGAAGGAATTTTGTTAGGACATAGAATTTCAAAATAAAGATTGAAATAGATTAAAAAAAATTATTGTGAAGTATTTGAAAATTTTCCACTACCATCCAACATCAAAGGAATAAGAAGTTTTTATGGTCTTGTTGGCTTGTATAGAAAGTTCATCAATGAATTTTAAAAACTTTCAAAAGCTTATTGGCTTGTATAGAAAGCTTGTTGGCTTGTATATTCACAAAAATACTAATTATATTAAATAAATAATATAAATCTAATTTTTTTGTGGAATAAAATATTTCAACATTTTTGTGATTTTTTGCAAAAAGAACCAATCGAAAATAATTAAAATTGAGTGAGTTATTAATTTTTCAAATCATTTAAAATAAATATGAAAAATACTAAAAAATAAGAAAAAGTGGTAAAAAAGAGATCTGGGGCGAGGGGGATTCGAACCCCAGACCTCTCGCTTGCCAATACACACAAAACCAGCTGATCAACCACTGGGGCGCAATGCCAATTCAAATATAGTATGGAAAATGAAAAATATATAGAGAACTTGGTTGGAAAACCTGATGAATGGCGCCATGGCAATCTTCTTCCTCGAGCTCGTGCATGAAGCCCCCTATCTCACTCATCTCTCAACCATTTAACATGATTCAAATACCAAACTCATGCATTTTTTCACAAGGAACAAGATGGCAATACTTGATTTCATTTATTTTCAGTGTATAGCAAGTTATATCATCACAACCGTATGAACCCTAATTTTGCAAAAGTAGTCGTGCAAACATGGTTATGAGGGCTATGATCCAATTTTTTGAGGGAAAACACTCAACATATGATGGCAAACAATTGGCAAAAATATCATGCGAGGAAATATGCATGGATCATGAAGATGTAGTTTTGAGGCTTACCTTGATGCAAGCTGAAATGGAACTCTGCAGAGATGGTGTTCCAGATGCGATTTGATGATCCCTACAGCTTCAATGGATGTTGTGGAGTGTGTTGCAAGCTTTGGAACACTCTGCAAACCTTTGGATCAAGTTGGAGAACTCCAACTGTATAATTAAGGCATAATGGCTTGGTTGAAGGGTGATTTTAAGCTAGGGGTGTTACAGTTGGTGTTTAAGTGTTTGGACACCTCAAATACATCATATGTGATGTGTCTGAGCAATTGGAATGGATTTCTTAGGGCTGCAACTCAAAACCCGATGGTGGTTGCTCAAAAACAAAGAAAATTGGCACTTAAGAGAGAATGAGAGAAAGCAGTGCTATAAGGTGCTTTGGTGTGCCTTGAATGATCCATTGGAACCTCTATTTATAGGTGATCAACTCTTGTCTTGGAGGAATAGTGAATGGCTGCTGGATCAGATCACCTTCAAAGGGATTGGTTGGACATAAATGCCTCTTGCATTAGGTGTAACAGCTGCTCCAAATAGATCAGCTATGCCTTGATTGAAATCACATTCCTCAGTCATTTTAATTATTGTTTAATCAGAGAACTTGACTGAACTTCAAGTTGGAAGATTCCTTGGCTTTGTGACTCAGCTTTGTAGGTTGGATCAGATGCATTGTGATTGGTTTGAGTACATGTGGCATAATGATCCTTAGTTTTGATTTAGAAATCGTGTGTGGAAAGCAAACATGCAAACTGATTTTTTCCAAAACAGCTTGCAGCAGCATGACTTTGGGCATGGATTCCTCTTGGCTCAAGTTGAATCAATTCATGCTGAGAGGTTCTTTGGATTCTTAGAAACATATGCAACAACATTGATGTTTACCTTTAGACTTGATTCAACTTGCAACTATTTGAAAAGATCTCACAAGTTTTGGTGTTTTCAACAAAATCTGCCTTGGCCAGAATTTTTCTAAGTGTTGGAAAATGATGTATTTTCAATAACTCAGAATCCACAATGAATTGGAGTGAGGTGTATTTGGAGCTTTTGTAGAGGGTAATGAGAGATACAAATCCAGCTTTGGATGGGGAAAAATGGCCTTGTGGTTTAGGAGTTATGATCCTCCAAAGTTGGTACCCTAGCCACTTTGTTTCATAACTTAGAAAAATTTATAAGTTTTTATGGTTACCCCTTTTGCAAGTTATCCCACTTTTCTTGATTTTTCTTGATGAATGATGATTCCAATCATATATTAACATCATTTTAGGGTTAAAAAACCATTTTTATGAAAAATCTCAAAAAGTCAAAGTTTGACTTTTGTGCACAGTTGACTTTTTATCCGATGAATTCCAAATTGTGCAATCCTTTAGGAAATCATGTCCTTGACCTAAATCAAACTTTATGGACATGTTCCATAGGTGTTATAGGGTATATTGATTCATGTCCTAGGGTTTGGGAGCATGTCCTGGTCAAAAGTCAAAGATACAGTTGACTTTTCTCGCAAAACCCTAACTGTGGTTCAGATGAAATTGAAACTCGTGAATCAAGATTCTTGGATCAATCCATTGTTGCAAATGGATCAATGTAGTGTATTAGAGACCCTCAAATCCTCTCTTGAGGTCTTGGCTCATGTTTTGTCCCAAAAGTCAACTTAGGGGTGAATTAGGTCAAGAAATCCTAATTCCTGATTTTTGGTGAATGCATCCCCTGAGGCTAAATTGACTTGATGATGGGGTTCATGATGTTCCTTGGAGCATCATAGGTTATGCCTTGAAGCATTGGCTCATGCCCATAGGAGAATTTCCATCTGGAGGCCCTGGTCGACCAAAACCCTAATTTGGTGACACTGGCGATCTTGAGGCTTAATCCACTTAAAAGGGAGCATCCTTGTGCTTGATCCTTGATGTGGGAGTCCTCTTGATCCTTTGTAGATGTTTGAGAGGTTAGACAAGTTGAAGATCATGTCATTCCTTGATTGATCCATTGTCTAAGAGCTATGAGAGGGCTTTAAACCCTAATTTTGATTGAAGTGGATGCTCACCCATCTTTGGGGAGACTAATGAGGTATGATGGTTCATCCATATTGTGATGATGATTTGCACAATGATGGGAATCTTAGTGGTCAAAATTTGGGGTATGACACTAACTAATTTATATTTGTAGGTTTATCATCACTTAATCAAAGCACAAGCAAACATGTGTTGTCCAATAACAATAAAAACTCTACATCGCGTCCTCATAAATTTGCTAGACACATGAACTAGACACATGCAGGTAACATGGTTTAGAAATTAATTAGTTTTATTTAATTTGTTTTAATCAAAGATAAAACGAGAATCATAAGTTAAAAAATTGAGTTAAATATATATTTTTTAATGATATTTTATGTATAAATAAATATATAAGATCTTTTGCAGGATGATATTTGATTTGGTGATAAATCGGTCATTCATAATACAAATGCTTTGAGAATTGATATGGCAAATACAATGTACAATTGAAAAACTTGGGGAAGTGAGAGAATATTCGCATTTTAGAAAGATTTTTAAGCAATGGCTAATTATTAGTTTGACAAGTTTGAAAATTTGTTTCTCATTAAACAAACTTGATTATTTTTCTTGTTGTTTTATTTTAATTGATGGATTGAATTTATTTTAAATTTAAATACTGTTGGAATCTAAATAATTTGTTATGTTTGAGAAACTTATATTGCTGATAGTTACATCTTCTAATATGATTCATCATAGAATGATGAATATTATCAATAAGTGTTATGACATAAACAGATATTTATACACCCTAAACACTAATCATCATTTTAAAATGCATCATAGATTTAAAATGGAAGATAATTTACTTTTAAAATTTTGATATTGAAATATAATATTCAACTAAAATTTAGGTGTCTAGTCACTAATAATATTCGATTGATCAACTGATCAAATAAAATTTCATAATACGGAAAAATATTTAACAAACCATTATTATACGACAATACTTAAGCTTGTTTGGTGTGAAGGATAAGAGACGTAGTATAATAATCATATTATATTATGTCTTAATAAAGTGTTTAAAACAAAAACGATATGATCAGTGGATTCTGACAATTTTTTCTATCTTGTCTCTATTGTATTATTTTTTAGCTTAAATTTGAGCTCGGGTAAAAATTAGTAGGATATGATTAGAAATTAAACTACTTTTGTATCTTTATAAAATATAACGTAAAATATTACAAAATAAAATCAATTATATAAGATAAATATATGAAATTTATGAGTGATAACTAGTTTATAAAAATGATTAAAATATTTAAAAATGTGAAAAATATATATAATTTATTTTTTAATTTTTTAACGTTTAATATAATATTCTTTAATATATATATATATATATATATATATATATATATTCTGGATGTGTCAAGTGTGAAAGCTTTATCATATGTGAGAGCATAGGTGATTTTAAGGCTTGGTTAGGATGGGAACATGGCCCGACACTAGCCCAAACTTTTTGAGTTATTTTTTTTACGGTAAGCTACTTTTTACAGTTCCATTTTCATAATTTTGATTTAATTTTTCGACACATTTTCAAGTTAGTTATGGTCTTGCGGTATCGGTATTTATTATAAATACTAACATATAAAAGTATTGTTGTTTCCACCGTCTTGCAACTTGCGCACTAAGTGTTTAGTAAATTGTCTCAACTAAGTTTTTTTTTCCTATTTTGCTTTCGTTTCTTACGAATAATGGTGTTGAATTGTTGTTATTGATTGTAATCATGAAGTGGTTATAATGAAAATCTCTTGTGGGCAAGGGGACTGGAGAACCCTCAGTTAGGGATGGAACCAGGATAAATGTCTGCTATTATTTAATTACTATTTCTATTTCCGCAACAAATGAATTAAAACAAAATCTGACCACAAATTATGATTCTGAAACTCTGATCAGAAGTTAAATTAAAGAATACCCGAAACACAATTCAACCCCTCTTCTTGTGTACTTTTCACATCTTCACTTTGTTTTATCCATAGAAAACTACTTGAATTGGAATTGAGGCAATTACCTTCTCACTTGAAATATGCTTACCTAGAAGCAGAACATAAGTTTTCTTTTATCCTTGCAACTAAATTGCCTAAAGGGTTGTGGTGTCAACTTTTGGTACTTCTTAGAAAAAACAAGAAAGATATATCTTGGAAAATAATTGGCATCAAAGGAATTAACTCTACTGTTTGTATGTATAGGATATTTGTTGGAAGAGAATGCCAAAAATAATATACAAAGCCAAAGAAGAGTGAATTATATCGTGAAGGATGTGATGGAGACGGAAATCATCTAATGGTTAGATGCGGGAATCATTTACCCTATATCTGATAGTGTATGGGGGAGCCTCATTCAACGTGTCTTTAAGATAGGTGGCCTAACAGTGATTGAAATGGGAAGGATATGCGTGGGTTATAGGAAGCTAAACAAATCCACAATGAAGGATGACTTCTCTCTTTCATTCATTGATCAAATGCTTAAGAGATTGGTTGGAAAGGAATTTTAACTGTTTTTTATAAGGGTATTCAGACTATAATCAGATTGCATTTGCTCCCAAAAACCAAGAGAAAATAACCTTTACATGGCTCTATGAAACCTTTGTCTTTAGAACGATTCCATCCAGACTGTGAAATGATCCATCAACTTTTCAAATATGTTAATGATATCTTCTCTAATCTTATTGAATGTTCCATGGAACTGTTTATGGATGATTTCTCTGTGTGCAGATTCATTTCATAAATGCTTGGATAACTTCGAGCTGGTACTCACAAGATGTGAGAAACGCAACTCAGTTCTAAAAGGGGAGAAATTTCATGATAAAAGAAGGAATTGTGTTAGGACAGAGAATTTCAAAATAAAGATTGAAATAGATTAAAAAAAATTATTGTTAAGTATTTGAAAAATTTCCACTACCATCCAACATCAAAGGAATAAGTAGTTTTTATGGTCTTGTTGGCTTGTATAGAAAGTTCATCAATGAATTTTCAAAACTTTCAAAAGCTTTGTGCCAACTACTACAACATGAGATATCATATCTCTTCAGTAAAGAATGTTTAGCTTGCTTTCAAAATCTTGAAGAATGTGTTGAATTTTGTACCAATTATGAAGGCAACAGACTAAAAATAAAAACTTTGCGCTAATGTATAATGCAAGTCACTTTGCTAATGGAGTTGTTCTAGGCCAAATGTATGATAAAGTGTTTCATACAATTTATTATGCTAATAAGATTACAAGACTTTAATAGAGAATCATATCAACTAAACCAACTCAAGCAGTTAATGACGTGCCAATTTTTTTATTTACGTATAACTTATATTTTTTCAAACGTTCACAAATATTCATATACGATAATTTTTAAAGGATAAGAATATGACTTTGAAACGAAAATGTAGACAAAATTAAAGTTTTTTTTAAAACAACTACTCCTTTTACATGAATATACTCTAATAAGTAATAATTTAATAGGAATATATTTTATAAGAAAAAATTAAAACTTTGAAAGATTATTACAACTTTGACTTTGAATTCAAAGTCAAAGTTCAAATAAATAAAGTCTAATAAATAATAATTTAATATTGTACCGGAGTATTTTATTAAAAATTATTTATTATTTATATTTTTCCATCAAATATAATAATGATTGAAACTGCGTATGAAATTTAATTTTCAAGAAAAAAAGTCAAATCAAAATTTATTATTCTTTCCTATTTATTTGTAGGAAAGAGTAATTAATTTGTTCTTATCCATTTTTTTCAATTGTCTTTTTCCCCTTTATTTAGCTATATATATATATATTTGTTATCAATTTTTCAAATCACACAAAACTTTTTTTTCTTTTCATCTTCTAGTTTTGTTAGTGTTTTTTTCTTCCTCATCCACCCTTAAGTAGGTAGGTAATCGGTCTTATAATTTCCTTTATTTATTTATTCTGTAAAGTTTTAATTTTTATGTGTTTCAATGGTGGTACAGTTTATTTTTGTGACGTAGCTATCTTTTTTGTGAGTATTTTTATGAGTTTTTCGAATACTTTTTTACTTCTAATATTTTTTTTGTTCTTTGTGAACTCTTGATTTTAATATATCATATTTTAGCTCATTTAAAAAATTATTTTATTGATAGACATAAACATCAATGATTTGAGTGATTTTTTGAAATTTAAGATTTTTTTCTTGGTTATTCTGATGAAATTTATTTTTCTTATATATTTTTTCTAATGTGTTCTAGAGATACTTACTGCTAAAGTGTTGATATGAATCATATATTCTTTATTATTGTTTATTTTATCAAATATACATGTGATCAACGATATATTTGTATTTTTCTTACATAATATTTACATATAATCTATTACTTAGGTAGAATTTTTATAGTTTAGCGCTAGATCTAATTTATTAGAGTTTAATTGAATTCTAAATAAGATATTTAAGTCTATAGAAAAGCTTGTTTCAATTGAGTATTGAAGTTCATATGAATTTATATATTATAGAATGTATGCAGAATAGGTTTTAGTTTTCTTAAGTATAATTTAGTGATAATCTTCACTATGTATTTTTTTAACATTATTCTTTTCTTTGTTTTTATTCTATTTCTCTTTAAAAAATATATGAATTATATGCATATCAATTTACAAACATTTAGAAGTATATCTAAGATTCATGTTGCAAAAACTCTTACTATATTCTTAGATTTTAATTATTTCGATAATGTTGCATAAACTCATTATGAAATGTATCAGATAGTATAAACTTTTACTATATGCTTATATTTTAACTATTTCGATCATGTTGCACAAATTAATGCTTCCATAACTCTTCCCCTAATTTATGTATTTTAAATGAATTACATTTAGTGAAATAATCTAATTATACCTTTTAATAGATTTGTTTTTTTTTGAAAAACTACAAATTTTTTTTATGATAATAATTGCAAGGGAGGTAGATAACTTAACTAATCTGCCATTATTATTTATTCTTATCGCAACCATCTACTTATTACCTTTTTTTATTTTGATTTTTTAATTTCATTGTTGAACCAGAGAATGGATCATCACAAAAACCCGTGGAATCAAGAATCACATTACACTTTTGACATAAATAAAAATTTTCATGAATTTGAAGCGGATGATGAATTACATTCAGATTATTTGGATATTATGAGGCCGTTGTCACCCGAAACTCATGTTCCAGATCCATTATTTGCCAGTGGTAAATTTGTTCCTGTGGTGCTCCAATCAGATAATCCATTAACACAGATGAAAATTGAACATACAAATTCTCTTGATAAAGAAAAATACAAAGGTATTTTAAATCCAAAAGGTAATGGAATCGGCTTAGATCCCTTTTTACCTAAAAAATTTCCATCACCAGCCATCAGTATAACTGTTCCTTCTCATGTAGTAAAACAAAAATCTACAAAAATTCCACATCTCAAACAATATTCAAGTGTCTCCCAACCAGGTATGTGTTCATAAAAACTTGATCAAACTACTCAAATTAAAATGTATGAATATTATACAACAGCTAACTACTTAATATTTGTAGGTTTATCATCACTTAATCAAAACACAAGCAAACATGTGTTGTCCAATAACAATAAAAATTCAACATCGCGTCCTCATAAAGTTGCTAGACACACAAAGGTAAAATGGTTTAGAAATTAATTAGTTTTATCTAATTTGTTTTAATCAAAGATAAAACGAGAATCATAAGTTAATAAATTGAGTTAAATATATATATTTTAAAGATATTTTATGTATGAATTAATATATAAATTCTTTTGCAGGATGATATTTGATTTGGTGATAAATCGGTCATTCATAATACAAATGCTTTGAGAATTGATATGGCAAATACAATGTACAATTGAAAAACTTGGGGAAGTGAGAGGATATTTGCATTTTAGAAAGATTTTTAAGCTATGGCTAATTGTTAGTTTGACAAGTTTTAAAATTTGTTTCTCATTAAACAAACTTGATTATTTTTCTTTTTTTTTTATTTTAATTGATGGATTGAATATATTTTAAATATAAATAATGTTGGAATCTAAATAATTTGTTATGTTTGAGAAACTTATATTGCAGATAGTTACATTTTCTAATATGATTCATCATAGAATGATGAATATTATCAATAAGTGTTATGACGTAAACAGATATTTATACACCTTAAACACTAATCATCATTTTAAAATGCATCATAGATTTAAAATGGAAGATAATTTACTTTTAAAATTTTGATATTGAAATATAATCTTCAACTAAATTTTAGGTGTCTAGTCACTAATAATATTCGATTGATCAACTGATCAAATAAAATTTCATAATAAGGAAAAATCTTTAACAAAACATTATTATACGACAAAACTTAAGCTTGTTTGGTGTGAAGGATAAGAGACGTAGTATAATAATCATATTATATTATGTCTTAATAAAGTGTTTAAAACAAAAACGATATGATCAGTGGATTCTCACAATTTTTTCTATCTTGTCTCTATAGTATTATTTTTTATCTTAAATTTGAGCTCGGGTAAAAATAAGTAGGATATGATTAGAAATTAAACTACTTTTGTATGTTTATAAAATATAACGTAAAATATTACAAAATAAAATCAATTATATAAGATAAATATATGAAATTTATGAGTGATAACTAGTTTATAAAAATGATTAAAATATTTAAAAATGTGAAAAATATATATAATTTATTTTTTAATTTTTTAACGTTTAATATAATATTCTTTAATATATATATATATATATATATATATATATATATATATATATATTCTGGATGTGTCAAGTGTGAAAGCTTTATCATATGTGAGAGCATACGTGATTTTAAGGCTTGGTTAGGATGGGAACATGGCCCGGCACTAGCCCAAATTTTTTGAGTTATTTCTTTTACGGTAAGCTACTTTTTACAGTTCCATTTTCATAATTTCGATTTAATTTTTCGACACATTTTCAAGTTAGTTCTGGTCTTGCGGTATCAGTGTTTATTATAAATACTAACATATAAAAGTATTGTTGTTTCCACCGTCTTGCAACTTGCGCACTAAGTGTTTAGTAAATTGTCTCAACTATGTTTTTTTTTCCTATTTTGTTTTCGTTTCTTACGAATAATGGTGCTGAATTGTTGTTATTGATTGTAATCATGAAGTGGTTATAATGAAAATCTCTTGTGGGCAAGGGGACTGGAGTACACTCAGTTAGGGAAGGAACCAGGATAAATGTCTGCTATTATTTAATTACTATTTCTATTTCTGCAACAAATGAATTAAAACAAAATCTAACCACAAATTATGATTCTGAAACTCTGATCAGAAGTTAAATTAAAGAATACCAGAAACACAATTCAACCCCTCTTCTTGTGTACTTTTCACATCTTCACTTTGTTTTATCCATAGAAAACTACTTGAATTGGAATTGAGGCAATTACCTTCTCACTTGAAATATGCTTACCTAGAAGCAGAACATAAGTTGTCTTTTATCCTTGCAACTAAATTGCCTAAAGAGCTGTGGTGTCAACTTTTGGTACTTCTTAGAAAAAACAAGAAAGATATATCTTGGAAAATAATTGGCATCAAAGGAATTAACTCTACTGTTTGTATGTATAGGATATTTGTTGGAAGAGACTGCCAAAAATAATATACAGAGCCAAAGAAGAGTGAATCATATCGTGAAGGATGTGATGGAGACGGAAATCATCAAATGGTTAGATGAGTGAATCATTTACCCTATATCTGATAGTGTATGGGGGAGGGTCATTCAACGCGTCTTTAAGATAGGTGGCCTAACAGTGATTGAAATGGGAAGGATATGCGTGGGTTATAGGAAGCTAAACAAATCCACAATGAAGGATGACTTCTCTCTTTCATTCATTGATCAAATGCTTGAGAGATTGGTTGGAAAAGAATTTTAACTGTTTTTTATAAGGGTATTCAGACTATAATCAGATTGCATTAGCTCCCAAAAACCAAGAGAAAATAACCTTTACATGGCTCTATGAAACCTTTGTCTTTAGAACGATTCCATCCAGACTGTGAAATGATCCATCAACTTTTCAAATATGTTGATGATATCTTCTCTAATCTTATTTAATGTTCCATGGAACTATTTATGGATGATTTCTCTGTGTGCAGATTCATTTTATAAATGCTTGGATAACTTCGAGCTGGTACTCACAAGATGTGAGAAACGCAACTCAGTTCTAAAAGGGGAGAAATTTCATGATAAAAGAAGGAATTGTGTTAGGACGGAGAATTTCAAACTAAAGATTGAAATAGATTAAAAAAATTATTGTTAAGTATTTGAAAAATTTCCACTACCATCCAACATCAAAGGAATAAGAAGTTTTTATGGTCTTGTTGGCTTGTATAGAAAGTTCATCAATGAATTTTCAAAACTTTCAAAAGCTTTGTGCCAACTACTACAACATGAGATATCATATCTCTTCAGTAAAGAATGTTTAGCATGCTTTCAAAACCTTGAAGAATGTGTTGAATTTTGTACCAATTATGAAGGCAACAGACTAAAAATAAAAACTTTGCGCTAATGTATAATGCAAGTCACTTTGCTAATGGAGTTGTTCTAGGCCAAATGTATGATAAAGTGTTTCATACAATTTATTATGCTAATAAGATTACAAGACTTTAATAGAGAATCATATCAACTAAACCAACTCAAGCAGTTAATGACGTGCCAATTTTTTTATTTACGTATAACTTATATTTTTTCAAACGTTCACAAATATTCATATACGATAATTTTTAAAGGATAAGAATATGACTTTGAAACGAAAATGTAGACAAAATTAAAGTTTTTTTAAAACAACTACTCCTTTTACATGAATATACTCTAATAAGTAATAATTTAATAGGAATATATTTTATAAGAAAAAATTAAAACTTTGAAAGATTATTACAACTTTGACTTTGAATTCAAAGTCAAAGCTCAAATAAATAAAGTCTAATAAATAATAATTTAATATTGTACCAGAGTATTTTATTAAAAATTATTTATTATTTATATTTTTCCTTCAAATATAATAATGATTGAAACTGCGTATGAAATTTAATTTTCAAGAAAAAAAGTCAAATAAAAATTTATTATTCTTTCCTATTTATTTGTAGGAAAGAGTAATTAATTTGTTCTTATCCATTTTTTTCAATTGTCTTTTTCCCCTTTATTTAGCTATATATATATATTTGTTATCAATTTTTGAAATCACACAAAACTTTTTTTTCTTTTCATCTTCTAGTTTTGTTAGTGTTTTTTTCTTCCTCATCCACCCTTAAGTAGGTAGGTAATCGGTCTTATACTTTCCTTTATTTATTTATTCTGTAAAGTTTTAATATTTATGTGTTTCAATGGTGGTACAGTTTATTTTTGTGACGTAACTATCTTTTTTGTGAGTATTTTTATGAGTTTTTCGAATACTTTTTTACTTCTAATATTTTTTTTGTTCTTTGTGAACTCTTGATTTTAATATATCATATTTTAGCTCATTTAAAAAATTATTTTATTGATAGACATAAACATCAATGATTTGAGTGATTTTTTGAAATTTAAGATTTTTTTCTTGGTTATTCTGATGAAATTTAATTTTCTTATATATTTTTTCTAATGTGTTCTAGAGATACTTACTGCTAAAGTGTTGATATGAATCATATATTCTTTATTATTGTTTATTTTATCAAATATACATGTGATCAACGATATATTTGTATTTTTGTTACATAATATTTACATATAATCTATTGCTTAGGTAGAATTTTTATAGTTTAGCGCTAGATCTAATTTATTAGATTTTAATTGAATTCTAAATAAGATATTTAAGTCTATAGAAAAACTTGTTTCAATTGAGTATTGAAGTTCATATGAATTTATATATTATAGAATGTATGCAGAATAGGTTTTAGTTTTCTTAAGTATAATTTAGTGATAATCTTCACTATGTTTTTTTTATCATTATTCTTTTCTTTGTTTTTATTCTATTTCTCTTTAAAAAATATATGAATTATATGCATATCAATTTACAAACATTTAGAAGTATATCTAAGATTCATGTTGCAAAAACTCTTACTATATTCTTAGATTTTAATTATTTCGATTATGTTGCATAAACTCATTATGAAATGTATCAGATAGTATAAACTTTTACTATATGCTTATATTTTAACTATTTCAATCATGTTGCACAAATTAATGCTTCCATAACTCTTCCCCTAATTTATGTATTTTAAATCAATTACATTTAGTGAAATAATCTAATTATACCTTTTAATAGATATGTTTTTTTTTTTTAAAACTATAAATTTTTTTTATGATAATAATTGCAAGGGAGGTAGATAACTTAACTAATCTGCCATTATTATTTATTCTTATCGACAGCCTTCTACTTATTACCTTTTTTTATTTTCATTTTTTAATTTCATTGTTGAACCAGAGAATGGATCATCACAAAAACCCGTGGAATCAAGAATCACATTACACTTTTGACATAAATAAAAATTTTCATGAATTTGAAGCGGATGGTGAATTACATTCAGCTTATTTGGATATTATGAGGCCGTTGTCACCCGAAACTCATGTTCCGGATCCATTATTTGCCATTGGTAAATTTGTTCCTGTGGTGCTCCAATCAGATAATCCATTAACACAGATGAAAATTGAACATACTAATTCTCTTGATAAAGAAAAATACAAAGGTATTTTAAATCCAAAAGGTAATGGAATCGGCTTAGATCCCTTTTTACCTAAAAAATTTCCAGCACGAGCCATCAGTATAACTGTTCCTTCTCATGTAGTAAAACAAAAATCTACAAAAATTCCACATCTCAAACAATATTCAAGTGTCTCCCAACCAGGTATGCGTTCATAAAAACTTGATCAAACTACTCAAATTAAAATGTATGAATATTATACAACAGCTAACTACTTAATATTTGTAGGTTTATCATCACTTAATCAAAACACAAGCAAACATGTGTTGTCCAATAACAATAAAAATTCTACATCGCGTCCTCATAAAGTTGCTAGACACATACAGGTAAAATGGTTTAGAAATTAATTAGTTTTATCTAATTTGTTTTAATCAAAGATAAAACAAGAATCATAAGTTAATAAATTGAGTTAAATATATATATTTTAAAGATATTTTATGTATGAATTAATATATAAATTCTTTTGCAGGGTGATATTTGATTTGGTGATAAATCGGTCATTCATAATACAAATGCTTTGAGAATTGATATGGCAAATACAATGTACAATTGAAAAACTTGGGGAAGTGAGAGGATATTTGCATTTTAGAAAGATTTTTAAGCTATGGCTAATTGTTAGTTTGACAAGTTTTAAAATTTGTTTCTCATTAAACAAACTTGATTATTTTTCTTTTTGTTTTATTTAAATTGATGTATTGAATATATTTTAAATATAAATAATGTTGGAATCTAAATAATTTGTTATGTTTGAGAAACTTATATTGCAGATAGTTACATTTTCTAATATGATTCATCATAGAATGATGAATATTATCAATAAGTGTTATGCCGTAAAATGATATTTATACAACCTAAACACTAATCATCATTTTAAAATGAATCATAGATTTAAAATGGAAGATAATTTACTTTTAAAATTTTGATATTGAAATATAATCTTCAACTAAATTTTAGGTGTCTAGTCACTAATAATATTCGATTGATCAACTGATCAAATAAAATTTCATAATAAGGAAAAATCTTTAACAAAACATTATTATACGACAAAACTTAAGCTTGTTTGGTGTGAAGGATAAGAGACGTAGTATAATAATCATATTATATTATGTCTTAATAAAGTGTTTAAAACAAAAACGATATGATCAGTGGATTCTCACAATTTTTTCTATCTTGTCTCTATAGTATTATTTTTTATCTTAAATTTGAGCTCGGGTAAAAATTAGTAGGATATGATTAGAAATTAAACTACTTTTGTATGTTTATAAAATATAACGTAAAATATTACAAAATAAAATCAATTATATAAGATAAATATATGAAATTTATGAGTGATAACTAGTTTATAAAAATGATTAAAATATTTAAAAATGTGAAAAATATATATAATTTATTTTTTAATTTTTTTACGTTTAATATAATATTCTTTAATATATATATATATATATATATATATATATATATATATATATATATATATATATATATATATATATATATATATATATATATATATTCTGGATGTGTCAAGTGTGAAAGCTTTATCATATGTGAGAGCATAGGAGATTTTAAGGCTTGGTTAGGATGGGAACATGGCCCGGCACTAGCCCAAATTTTTTGAGTTATTTTTTTTACAGTAAGCTACTTTTTACAGTTCCATTTTCATAATTTCGATTTAATTTTTCGACACATTTTCAAGTTAGTTCTGGTCTTGCGGTATCGGTATTTATTATAAATACTAACATATAAAATTATTGTTGTTTCCACCGTCTTGCAACTTGCGCACTAAGTGTTTAGTAAATTGTCTCAACCAAGTTTTTTTTTCCTATTTTGTTTTCGTTTCTTACGAATAATGGTGTTGAATTGTTGTTATTGATTGTAATCATGAAGTGGTTATAATGAAAATCTCTTGTGGGCAAGGGGACTGTAGTACACTCAGTTAGGGAAGGAACCATGATAAATGTCTGCTATTATTTAATTACTATTTCTATTTCCGCAACAAATGAATTAAAACAAAATCTGACCACAAATTATGATTCTGAAACTCTGATCAGAAGTTAAATTAAAGAATACCCGAAACACAATTCAACCCCTCTTCTTGTGTACATAGAATGATGAATATTATCAATAAGTGTTATGACGTAAACATATATTTATACACCCTAAACACTAATCATCATTTTAAAATGCATCATAGATTTAAAATGGAAGATAATTTACTTTTAAAATTTTGATATTGAAATATAATCTTCAACTAAATTTTAGGTGTCTAGTCACTAATAATATTCGATTGATCAACTGATCAAATAAAATATCATAATAAGGAAAAATCTTTAACAAAACATTATTATACGACAAAACTTAAGCTTGTTTGGTGTGAAGGATAAGAGACGTAGTATAATAATCATGATATATTATGTCTTAATAAAGTGTTTAAAACAAAAACGATATGATCAATGGATTCTCACAATTTTTTCTATCTTTTCTCTATAATATTATTCTTTATCTTAAATTTGAGCTCGGGTAAAAATTAGTAGGATATGATTAGAAATTAAACTACTTTTGTATGTTTACAAAATATAACATAAAATATTACAAAATAAAATCAATTATATAAGATAAATATATGAAATTTATGAGTGATAACTAGTTTATAAAAATGATTAAAATATTTAAAAATGTGAAAAATATATATAATTTATTTTTTAATTTTTTAAAGTTTAATATAATATTTTTTAATATATATATATATATATATATATATATATATATATATTCTGGATGTGTCAAGTGTGAAAGCTTTATCATATGTGAGAGCATAGGTGATTTTAAGGCTCGGTTAGGATGGGAACATGGCCCGGCACTAGCCCAAATTTTTTGAGTTATTTTTTTACGGTAAGCTACTTTTTACAGTTCCATTTTCATAATTTCGATTTAATTTTTCGACACATTTTCTAGTTAGTTCTGGTCTTGCGGTATCGGTATTTATTATAAATACTAACATATAAAATTATTGTTGTTTCCACCGTCTTGCAACTTGCGCACTAAGTGTTTAGTAAATTGTCTCAACAAAGTTTTTTTCCTATTTTGTTTTTGTTTCTTACGAATAATGGTGTTGAATTGTTGTTATGGATTGTAATCATGAAGTGGTTATAATGAAAATCTCTTGTGGGCAAGGGGACTGGAGTACACTCAGTTAGGGAAGGAACCTGGATAAATATTTTATGTCTTCTGCTATTATTTAATTACTATTTCTATTACCGCAGCAAATGAATTAAAACAAAATCTAACCACAAATTATGATTCTGAAACTCTGATCAGAAGTTAAATTAAAGAATACCCGAAACACAATTCAACCCCTCTTCTTGTGTACTTTTCACATCTTCACTTTGTTTTATCCATAGAAAACTACTTGAATTGGAATTAAGGCAATTACCTTCTCACTTGAAATATGCTTACCTAGAAGCAGAACATAAGTTGTCTTTTATCCTTGCAACGAAATTGCCTAAAGAGCTGTGGTGTCAACTTTTGGTACTTCTTAGAAAAAACAAGAAAGATATATCTTGGAAAATAATTGGCATCAAAGGAATTAACTCTACTGTTTGTATGTATAGGATATTTGTTGGAAGAGAATGCCAAAAATAATATACAGAGCCAAAGAAGAGTGAATCATATCGTGAAGGATGTGATGGAGACGGAAATCATCAAATGGTTAGATGAGGGAATCATTTACCCTATATCTGATAGTTTATGGGGGAGGGTCATTCAACGTGTCTTTAAGATAGGTGGCCTAACAGTGATTGAAATGGGAAGGATATGCGTGGGTTATAGGAAGCTAAACAAATCCACAATGAAGGATGACTTCTCTCTTTCATTCATTGATCAAATGCTTGAGAGATTGGTTGAAAAAGAATTTTAACTATTTTTTATAAGGGTGTTCAGACTATAATCAGATTGCATGAGCTCCGAAAAACCAAGAGAAAATAACCTTTACATGGCTCTATGAAACCTTTGTCTTTAGAACGATTCCATCCAGACTGTGAAATGATCCATCAACTTTCAAATATGTTGATGATATCTTCTCTAATCTTATTGAATGTTCCATGGAACTGCTTATGGATAATTTCTCTGTGTGCAGATTCATTTCATAAATGCTTGGATAACTTCGAGCTGGTACTCACAAGATGTGAGAAACGCAACTCAGTTCTAAAAGGGGAGAAATTTCATGATAAAAGAAGGAATTTTGTTAGGACATAGAATTTCAAAATAAAGATTGAAATAGATTAAAAAAAATTATTGTGAAGTATTTGAAAATTTTCCACTACCATCCAACATCAAAGGAATAAGAAGTTTTTATGGTTTTGTTGGCTTGTATAGAAAGTTCATCAATGAATTTTAAAAACTTTCAAAAGCTTATTGGCTTGTATAGAAAGCTTGTTGGCTTGTATATTCACAAAAATACTAATTATATTAAATAAATAATATAAATCTAATTTTTTTGTGGAATAAAATATTTCAACATTTTTGTGATTTTTTGCAAAAAGAACCAATCGAAAATAATTAAAATTGAGTGAGTTATTAATTTTTCAAATCATTTAAAATAAATATGAAAAATACTAAAAAATAAGAAAAAGTGGTAAAAAAGAGATCTGGGGCGAGGGGGATTCGAACCCCAGACCTCTCGCTTGCCAATACACACAAAACCAGCTGATCAACCACTGGGGCGCAATGCCAATTCAAATATAGTATGGAAAATGAAAAATATATAGAGAACTTGGTTGGAAAACCTGATGAATGGCGCCATGGCAATCTTCTTCCTCGAGCTCGTGCATGAAGCCCCCTATCTCACTCATCTCTCAACCATTTAACATGATTCAAATACCAAACTCATGCATTTTTTCACAAGGAACAAGATGGCAATACTTGATTTCATTTATTTTCAGTGTATAGCAAGTTATATCATCACAACCGTATGAACCCTAATTTTGCAAAAGTAGTCGTGCAAACATGGTTATGAGGGCTATGATCCAATTTTTTGAGGGAAAACACTCAACATATGATGGCAAACAATTGGCAAAAATATCATGCGAGGAAATATGCATGGATCATGAAGATGTAGTTTTGAGGCTAACCTTGATGCAAGCTGAAATGGAACTCTGCAGAGATGGTGTTCCAGATGCGATTTGATGATCCCTACAGCTTCAATGGATGTTGTGGAGTGTGTTGCAAGCTTTGGAACACTCTGCAAACCTTTGGATCAAGTTGGAGAACTCCAACTGTATAATTAAGGCATAATGGCTTGGTTGAAGGGTGATTTTAAGCTAGGGGTGTTACAGTTGGTGTTTAAGTGTTTGGACACCTCAAATACATCATATGTGATGTGTCTGAGCAATTGGAATGGATTTCTTAGGGCTGCAACTCAAAACCCGATGGTGGTTGCTCAAAAACAAAGAAAATTGGCACTTAAGAGAGAATGAGAGAAAGCAGTGCTATAAGGTGCTTTGGTGTGCCTTGAATGATCCATTGGAACCTCTATTTATAGGTGATCAACTCTTGTCTTGGAGGAATAGTGAATGGCTGCTGGATCAGATCACCTTCAAAGGGATTGGTTGGACATAAATGCCTCTTGCATTAGGTGTAACAGCTGCTCCAAATAGATCAGCTATGCCTTGATTGAAATCACATTCCTCAGTCATTTTAATTGTTGTTTAATCAGAGAACTTGACTGAACTTCAAGTTGGAAGATTCCTTGGCTTTGTGACTCAGCTTTGTAGGTTGGATCAGATGCATTGTGATTGGTTTGAGTACATGTGGCATAATGATCCTTAGTTTTGATTTAGAAATCGTGTGTGGAAAGCAAACATGCAAACTGATTTTTTCCAAAACAGCTTGCAGCAGCATGACTTTGGGCATGGATTCCTCTTGGCTCAAGTTGAATCAATTCATGCTGAGAGGTTCTTTGGATTCTTAGAAACATATGCAACAACATTGATGTTTACCTTTAGACTTGATTCAGCTTGCAACTATTTGAAAAGATCTCACAAGTTTTGGTGTTTTCAACAAAATCTGCCTTGGCCAGAATTTTTCTAAGTGTTGGAAAATGATGTATTTTCAATAACTCAGAATCCACAATGAATTGGAGTGAGGTGTATTTGAAGCTTTTGTAGAGGGTAATGAGAGATACAAATCCAGCTTTGGATGGGGAAAAATGGCCTTGTGGTTTAGGAGTTATGATCCTCCAAAGTTGGTACCCTAGCCACTTTGTTTCATAACTTAGAAAAATTTATAAGTTTTTATGGTTACCCCTTTTGCAAGTTATCCCACTTTTCTTGATTTTTCTTGATGAATGATGATTCCAATCATATATTAACATCATTTTAGGGTTAAAAAACCATTTTTATGAAAAATCTCAAAAAGTCAAAGTTTGACTTTTGTGCACAGTTGACTTTTTATCCGATGAATTCCAAATTGTGCAATCCTTTAGGAAATCATGTCCTTGACCTAAATCAAACTTTATGGACATGTTCCATAGGTGTTATAGGGTATATTGATTCATGTCCTAGGGTTTGGGAGCATGTCCTGGTCGAAAGTCAAAGATACAGTTGACTTTTCTCGCAAAACCCTAACTGTGGTTCAGATGAAATTGAAACTTGTGAATCAAGATTCTTGGATCAATCCATTGTTGCAAATGGATCAATGTAGTGTATTAGAGACCCTCAAATCCTCTCTTGAGGTCTTGGCTCATGTTTTGTCCCAAAAGTCAACTTAGGGGTGAATTAGGTCAAGAAATCCTAATTCCTGATTTTTGGTGAATGCATCCCCTGAGGCTAAATTGACTTGATGATGGGGTTCATGATGTTCCTTGGAGCATTATAGGTTATGCCTTGAAGCATTGGCTCATGCCCATAGGAGAATTTCCATCTGGAGGCCCTGGTCGACCAAAACCCTAATTTGGTGACACTGGCGATCTTGAGGCTTAATCCACTTAAAAGGGAGCATCCTTGTGCTTGATCCTTGATGTGGGAGTCCTCTTGATCCTTTGTAGATGTTTGAGAGGTTAGACAAGTTGAAGATCATGTCATTCCTTGATTGATCCATTGTCTAAGAGCTATGAGAGGGCTTTAAACCCTAATTTTGATTGAAGTGGATGCTCACCCATCTTTGGGGAGACTAATGAGGTATGATGGTTCATCCATATTGTGATGATGACTTGCACAATGATGGGAATCTTAGTGGTCAAAATTTGGGGTATGACACTAACTAATTTATATTTGTAGGTTTATCATCACTTAATCAAAGCACAAACAAACATGTGTTGTCCAATAACAATAAAAACTCTACATCGCGTCCTCATAAAGTTGCTAGACACATAAACTAGACACATGCAGGTAACATGGTTTAGAAATTAATTAGTTTTTTTTAATTTGTTTTAATCAAAGATAAAACGAGAATCATAAGTTAAAAAATTGAGTTAAATATATATTTTTTAATGATATTTTATGTATAAATAAATATATAAGATCATTTGCAGGATGATATTTGATTTGGTGATAAATCGGTCATTCATAATACAAATGCTTTGAGAATTGATATGGCAAATACAATGTACAATTGAAAAACTTGGGGAAGTGAGAGAATATTCGCATTTTAGAAAGATTTTTAAGCAATGGCTAATTATTAGTTTGACAAGTTTGAAAATTTGTTTCTCATTAAACAAACTTGATTATTTTTCTTGTTGTTTTATTTTAATTGATGGATTGAATTTATTTTAAATTTAAATACTGTTGGAATCTAAATAATTTGTTATGTTTGAGAAACTTATATTGCTGATAGTTACATCTTCTAATATGATTCATCATAGAATGATGAATATTATCAATAACTGTTATGACATAAACAGATATTTATACACCCTAAACACTAATCATCATTTTAAAATGCATCATAGATTTAAAATGGAAGATAATTTACTTTTAAAATTTTGATATTGAAATATAATATTCAACTAAAATTTAGGTGTCTAGTCACTAATAATATTCGATTGATCAACTGATCAAATAAAATTTCATAATACGGAAAAATATTTAACAAACCATTATTATACGACAATACTTAAGCTTGTTTGGTGTGAAGGATAAGAGACGTAGTATAATAATCATATTATATTATGTCTTAATAAAGTGTTTAAAACAAAAACGATATGATCAGTGGATTCTCACAATTTTTTCTATCTTGTCTCTATAGTATTATTTTTTATCTTAAATTTGAGCTCGGGTAAAAATTAGTAGGATATGATTAGAAATTAAACTACTTTTGTATCTTTATAAAATATAACGTAAAATATTACAAAATAAAATCAATTATATAAGATAAATATATGAAATTTATGAGTGATAACTAGTTTATAAAAATGATTAAAATATTTAAAAATGTGAAAAATATATATAATTTATTTTTTAATTTTTTAACGTTTAATATAATATTCTTTAATATATATATATATATATATATATATATATATATATATATATATATATCTATATATATATATATATATTCTGGATGTGTCAAGTGTGAAAGCTTTATCATATGTGAGAGCATACGTGATTTTAAGGCTTGGTTAGGATGGGAACATGGCCCGACACTAGCCCAAATTTTTTGAGTTATTTTTTTTACGGTAAGCTACTTTTTACAGTTCCATTTTCATAATTTTGATTTAATTTTTCGACACATTTTCAAGTTAGTTATGGTCTTGCGGTATCGGTATTTATTATAAATACTAACATATAAAAGTATTGTTGTTTCCACCGTCTTGCAACTTGCGCACTAAGTGTTTAGTAAATTGTCTCAACTAAGTTTTTTTTTCCTATTTTGCTTTCGTTTCTTACGAATAATGGTGTTGAATTGTTGTTATTGATTGTAATCATGAAGTGGTTATAATGAAAATCTCTTGTGGGCAAGGGGACTGGAGAACCCTCAGTTAGGGAAGGAACCAGGATAAATGTCTGCTATTATTTAATTACTATTTCTATTTCCGCAACAAATGAATTAAAACAAAATCTGACCACAAATTATGATTCTGAAACTCTGATCAGAAGTTAAATTAAAGAATACCCGAAACACAATTCAACCCCTCTTCTTGTGTACTTTTCACATCTTCACTTTGTTTTATCCATAGAAAACTACTTGAATTGGAATTGAGGCAATTACCTTCTCACTTGAAATATGCTTACCTAGAAGCAGAACATAAGTTTTCTTTTATCCTTGCAACTAAATTGCCTAAAGGGTTGTGGTGTCAACTTTTGGTACTTCTTAGAAAAAACAAGAAAGATATATCTTGGAAAATAATTGGCATCAAAGGAATTAACTCTACTGTTTGTATGTATAGGATATTTGTTGGAAGAGAATGCCAAAAATAATATACAAAGCCAAGGAAGAGTGAATTATATCGTGAAGGATGTGATGGAGACGGAAATCATCTAATGGTTAGATGCGGGAATCATTTACCCTATATCTGATAGTGTATGGGGGAGCCTCATTCAACGTGTCTTTAAGATAGGTGGCCTAACAGTGATTGAAATGGGAAGGATATGCGTGGGTTATAGGAAGCTAAACAAATCCACAATGAAGGATGACTTCTCTCTTTCATTCATTGATCAAATGCTTAAGAGATTGGTTGGAAAGGAATTTTAACTGTTTTTTATAAGGGTATTCAGACTATAATCAGATTGCATTTGCTCCCAAAAACCAAGAGAAAATAACCTTTACATGGCTCTATGAAACCTTTGTCTTTAGAACGATTCCATCCAGACTGTGAAATGATCCATCAACTTTTCAAATATGTTAATGATATCTTCTCTAATCTTATTGAATGTTCCATGGAACTGTTTATGGATGATTTCTCTGTGTGCAGATTCATTTCATAAATGCTTGGATAACTTCGAGCTGGTACTCACAAGATGTGAGAAACGCAACTCAGTTCTAAAAGGGGAGAAATTTCATGATAAAAGAAGGAATTGTGTTAGGACAGAGAATTTCAAAATAAAGATTGAAATAGATTAAAAAAAATTATTGTTAAGTATTTGAAAAATTTCCACTACCATCCAACATCAAAGGAATAAGTAGTTTTTATGGTCTTGTTGGCTTGTATAGAAAGTTCATCAATGAATTTTCAAAACTTTCAAAAGCTTTGTGCCAACTACTACAACATGAGATATCATATCTCTTCAGTAAAGAATGTTTAGCTTGCTTTCAAAATCTTGAAGAATGTGTTGAATTTTGTACCAATTATGAAGGCAACAGACTAAAAATAAAAACTTTGCGCTAATGTATAATGCAAGTCACTTTGCTAATGGAGTTGTTCTAGGCCAAATGTATGATAAAGTGTTTCATACAATTTATTATGCTAATAAGATTACAAGACTTTAATAGAGAATCATATCAACTAAACCAACTCAAGCAGTTAATGACGTGCCAATTTTTTTATTTACGTATAACTTATATTTTTTCAAACGTTCACAAATATTCATATACGATAATTTTTAAAGGATAAGAATATGACTTTGAAACGAAAATGTAGACAAAATTAAAGTTTTTTTTAAAACAACTACTCCTTTTACATTAATATACTCTAATAAGTAATAATTTAATAGGAATATATTTTATAAGAAAAAATTAAAACTTTGAAAGATTATTACAACTTTGACTTTGAATTCAAAGTCAAAGTTCAAATAAATAAAGTCTAATAAATAATAATTTAATATTGTACCGGAGTATTTTATTAAAAATTATTTATTATTTATATTTTTCCATCAAATATAATAATGATTGAAACTGCGTATGAAATTTAATTTTCAAGAAAAAAAGTCAAATCAAAATTTATTATTCTTTCCTATTTATTTGTAGGAAAGAGTAATTAATTTGTTCTTATCCATTTTTTTCAATTGTCTTTTTCCCCTTTATTTAGCTATATATATATATATTTGTTATCAATTTTTCAAATCACACAAAACTTTTTTTTCTTTTCATCTTCTAGTTTTGTTAGTGTTTTTTTCTTCCTCATCCACCCTTAAGTAGGTAGGTAATCGGTCTTATAATTTCCTTTATTTATTTATTCTGTAAAGTTTTAATTTTTATGTGTTTCAATGGTGGTACAGTTTATTTTTGTGACGTAGCTATCTTTTTTGTGAGTATTTTTATGAGTTTTTCGAATACTTTTTTACTTCTAATATTTTTTTTGTTCTTTGTGAACTCTTGATTTTAATATATCATATTTTAGCTCATTTAAAAAATTATTTTATTGATAGACATAAACATCAATGATTTGAGTGATTTTTTGAAATTTAAGTTTTTTTTCTTGGTTATTCTGATGAAATTTATTTTTCTTATATATTTTTTCTAATGTGTTCTAGAGATACTTACTGCTAAAGTGTTGATATGAATCATATATTCTTTATTATTGTTTATTTTATCAAATATACATGTGATCAACGATATATTTGTATTTTTCTTACATAATATTTACATATAATCTATTACTTAGGTAGAATTTTTATAGTTTAGCGCTAGATCTAATTTATTAGAGTTTAATTGAATTCTAAATAAGATATTTAAGTCTATAGAAAAGCTTGTTTCAATTGAGTATTGAAGTTCATATGAATTTATATATTATAGAATGTATGCAGAATAGGTTTTAGTTTTCTTAAGTATAATTTAGTGATAATCTTCACTATGTATTTTTTTAACATTATTCTTTTCTTTGTTTTTATTCTATTTCTCTTTAAAAAATATATGAATTATATGCATATCAATTTACAAACATTTAGAAGTATATCTAAGATTCATGTTGCAAAAACTCTTACTATATTCTTAGATTTTAATTATTTCGATTATGTTGCATAAACTCATTATGAAATGTATCAGATAGTATAAACTTTTACTATATGCTTATATTTTAACTATTTCGATCATGTTGCACAAATTAATGCTTCCATAACTCTTCCCCTAATTTATGTATTTTAAATGAATTACATTTAGTGAAATAATCTAATTATACCTTTTAATAGATTTGTTTTTTTTTGAAAAACTATAAATTTTTTTTATGATAATAATTGCAAGGGAGGTAGATAACTTAACTAATCTGCCATTATTATTTATTCTTATCGACAGCCATCTACTTATTACCTTTTTTTATTTTGATTTTTTAATTTCATTGTTGAACCAGAGAATGGATCATCACAAAAACCCGTGGAATCAAGAATCGCATTACACTTTTGACATAAATAAAAATTTTCATGAATTTGAAGCGGATGATGAATTACATTCAGATTATTTGGATATTATGAGGCCGTTGTCACCCGAAACTCATGTTCCAGATCCATTATTTGCCAGTGGTAAATTTGTTCCTGTGGTGCTCCAATCAGATAATCCATTAACACAGATGAAAATTGAACATACAAATTCTCTTGATAAAGAAAAATACAAAGGTATTTTAAATCCAAAAGGTAATGGAATCGGCTTAGATCCCTTTTTACCTAAAAAATTTCCAGCACCAGCCATCAGTATAACTGTTCCTTCTCATGTAGTAAAACAAAAATCTACAAAAATTCCACATCTCAAACAATATTCAAGTGTCTCCCGACCAGGTATGTGTTCATAAAAACTTGATCAAACTACTCAAATTAAAATGTATGAATATTATACAACAGCTAACTACTTAATATTTGTAGGTTTATCATCACTTAATCAAAACACAAGCAAACATGTGTTGTCCAATAACAATAAAAATTCAACATCGCGTCCTCATAAAGTTGCTAGACACACAAAGGTAAAATGGTTTAGAAATTAATTAGTTTTATCTAATTTGTTTTAATCAAAGATAAAACGAGAATCATAAGTTAATAAATTGAGTTAAATATATATATTTTAAAGATATTTTATGTATGAATTAATATATAAATTCTTTTGCAGGATGATATTTGATTTGGTGATAAATCGGTCATTCATAATACAAATGCTTTGAGAATTGATATGGCAAATACAATGTACAATTGAAAAACTTGGGGAAGTGAGAGGATATTTGCATTTTAGAAAGATTTTTAAGCTATGGCTAATTGTTAGTTTGACAAGTTTTAAAATTTGTTTCTCATTAAACAAACTTGATTATTTTTCTTTTTTTTTTTATTTTAATTGATGGATTGAATATATTTTAAATATAAATAATGTTGGAATCTAAATAATTTGTTATGTTTGAGAAACTTATATTGCAGATAGTTACATTTTCTAATATGATTCATCATAGAATGATGAATATTATCAATAAGTGTTATGACGTAAACAGATATTTATACACCTTAAACACTAATCATCATTTTAAAATGCATCTTAGATTTAAAATGGAAGATAATTTACTTTTAAAATTTTGATATTGAAATATAATCTTCAACTAAATTTTAGGTGTCTAGTCACTAATAATATTCGATTGATCAACTGATCAAATAAAATTTCATAATAAGGAAAAATCTTTAACAAAACATTATTATACGACAAAACTTAAGCTTGTTTGGTGTGAAGGATAAGAGACGTAGTATAATAATCATATTATATTATGTCTTAATAAAGTGTTTAAAATAAAAACGATATGATCAGTGGATTCTCACAATTTTTTCTATCTTGTCTCTATAGTATTATTTTTTATCTTAAATTTGAGCTCGGGTAAAAATAAGTAGGATATGATTAGAAATTAAACTACTTTTGTATGTTTATAAAATATAACGTAAAATATTACAAAATAAAATCAATTATATAAGATAAATATATGAAATTTATGAGTGATAACTAGTTTATAAAAATGATTAAAATATTTAAAAATGTGAAAAATATATATAATTTATTTTTTAATTTTTTAACGTTTAATATAATATTCTTTAATATATATATATATATATATATATATATATATATATATATCTATATATATATATATATATTCTGGATGTGTCAAGTGTGAAAGCTTTATCATATGTGAGAGCATACGTGATTTTAAGGCTTGGTTAGGATGGGAACATGGCCCGGCACTAGCCCAAATTTTTTGAGTTATTTCTTTTACGGTAAGCTACTTTTTACAGTTCCATTTTCATAATTTCGATTTAATTTTTCGACACATTTTCAAGTTAGTTCTGGTCTTGCGGTATCAGTATTTATTATAAATACTAACATATAAAAGTATTGTTGTTTCCACCGTCTTGCAACTTGCGCACTAAGTGTTTAGTAAATTGTCTCAACTATGTTTTTTTTTCCTATTTTGTTTTCGTTTCTTACGAATAATGGTGTTGAATTGTTGTTATTGATTGTAATCATGAAGTGGTTATAATGAAAATCTCTTGTGGGCAAGGGGACTGGAGTACACTCAGTTAGGGAAGGAACCAGGATAAATGTCTGCTATTATTTAATTACTATTTCTATTTCTGCAACAAATGAATTAAAACAAAATCTAACCACAAATTATGATTCTGAAACTCTGATCAGAAGTTAAATTAAAGAATACCAGAAACACAATTCAACCCCTCTTCTTGTGTACTTTTCACATCTTCACTTTGTTTTATCCATAGAAAACTACTTGAATTGGAATTGAGGCAATTACCTTCTCACTTGAAATATGCTTACCTAGAAGCAGAACATCCTTGCAACTAAATTGCCTAAAGAGCTGTGGTGTCAACTTTTGGTACTTCTTAGAAAAAACAAGAAAGATATATCTTGGAAAATAATTGGCATCAAAGGAATTAACTCTACTGTTTGTATGTATAGGATATTTGTTGGAAGAGACTGCCAAAAATAATATACAGAGCCAAAGAAGAGTGAATCATATCGTGAAGGATGTGATGGAGACGGAAATCATCAAATGGTTAGATGAGTGAATCATTTACCCTATATCTGATAGTGTATGGGGGAGGGTCATTCAACGTGTCTTTAAGATAGGTGGCCTAACAGTGATTGAAATGGGAAGGATATGCGTGGGTTATAGGAAGCTAAACAAATCCACAATGAAGGATGACTTCTCTCTTTCATTCATTGATCAAATGCTTGAGAGATTGGTTGGAAAAGAATTTTAACTGTTTTTTATAAGGGTATTCAGACTATAATCAGATTGCATTAGCTCCCAAAAACCAAGAGAAAATAACCTTTACATGGCTCTATGAAACCTTTGTCTTTAGAACGATTCCATCCAGACTGTGAAATGATCCATCAACTTTTCAAATATGTTGATGATATCTTCTCTAATCTTATTGAATGTTCCATGGAACTATTTATGGATGATTTCTCTGTGTGCAGATTCATTTCATAAATGCTTGGATAACTTCGAGCTGGTACTCACAAGATGTGAGAAACGCAACTCAGTTCTAAAAGGGGAAAAATTTCATGATAAAAGAAGGAATTGTGTTAGGACGGAGAATTTCAAACTAAAGATTGAAATAGATTAAAAAAATTATTGTTAAGTATTTGAAAAATTTCCACTACCATCCAACATCAATGGAATAAGAAGTTTTTATGGTCTTGTTGGCTTGTATAGAAAGTTCATCAATGAATTTTCAAAACTTTCAAAAGCTTTGTGCCAACTACTACAACATGAGATATCATATCTCTTCAGTAAAGAATGTTTAGCATGCTTTCAAAACCTTGAAGAATGTGTTGAATTTTGTACCAATTATGAAGGCAACAGACTAAAAATAAAAACTTTGCGCTAATGTATAATGCAAGTCACTTTGCTAACGGAGTTGTTCTAGGCCAAATGTATGATAAAGTGTTTCATACAATTTATTATGCTAATAAGATTACAAGACTTTAATAGAGAATCATATCAACTAAACCAACTCAAGCAGTTAATGACGTGCCAATTTTTTTATTTACGTATAACTTATATTTTTTCAAACGTTCACAAATATTCATATACGATAATTTTTAAAGGATAAGAATATGACTTTGAAACGAAAATGTAGACAAAATTAAAGTTTTTTTAAAACAACTACTCCTTTTACATGAATATATTCTAATAAGTAATAATTTAATAGGAATATATTTTATAAGAAAAAATTAAAACTTTGAAAGATTATTACAACTTTGACTTTGAATTCAAAGTCAAAGCTCAAATAAATAAAGTCTAATAAATAATAATTTAATATTGTACCAGAGTATTTTATTAAAAATTATTTATTATTTATATTTTTCCTTCAAATATAATAATGATTGAAACTGCGTATGAAATTTAATTTTCAAGAAAAAAAGTCAAATAAAAATTTATTATTCTTTCCTATTTATTTGTAGGAAAGAGTAATTAATTTGTTCTTATCCATTTTTTTCAATTGTCTTTTTCCCCTTTATTTAGCTATATATATATATTTGTTATCAATTTTTCAAATCACACAAAACTTTTTTTTCTTTTCATCTTCTAGTTTTGTTAGTGTTTTTTTCTTCCTCATCCACCCTTAAGTAGGTAGGTAATCGGTCTTATACTTTCCTTTATTTATTTATTCTGTAAAGTTTTAATATTTATGTGTTTCAATGGTGGTACAGTTTATTTTTGTGACGTAACTATCTTTTTTGTGAGTATTTTTATGAGTTTTTCGAATACTTTTTTACTTCTAATATTTTTTTTGTTCCTTGTGAACTCTTGATTTTAATATATCATATTTTAGCTCATTTAAAAAATTATTTTATTGATAGACATAAACATCAATGATTTGAGTGATTTTTTGAAATTTAAGATTTTTTTCTTGGTTATTCTGATGAAATTTAATTTTCTTATATATTTTTTCTAATGTGTTCTAGAGATACTTACTGCTAAAGTGTTGATATGAATCATATATTCTTTATTATTGTTTATTTTATCAAATATACATGTGATCAACGATATATTTGTATTTTTGTTACATAATATTTACATATAATCTATTGCTTAGGTAGAATTTTTATAGTTTAGCGCTAGATCTAATTTATTAGATTTTAATTGAATTCTAAATAAGATATTTAAGTCTATAGAAAAACTTGTTTCAATTGAGTATTGAAGTTCATATGAATTTATATATTATAGAATGTATGCAGAATAGGTTTTAGTTTTCTTAAGTATAATTTAGTGATAATCTTCACTATGTTTTTTTTATCATTATTCTTTTCTTTGTTTTTATTCTATTTCTCTTTAAAAAATATATGAATTATATGCATATCAATTTACAAACATTTAGAAGTATATCTAAGATTCATGTTGCAAAAACTCTTACTATATTCTTAGATTTTAATTATTTCGATTATGTTGCATAAACTCATTATGAAATGTATCAGATAGTATAAACTTTTACTATATGCTTATATTTTAACTATTTCAATCATGTTGCACAAATTAATGCTTCCATAACTCTTCCCCTAATTTATGTATTTTAAATCAATTACATTTAGTGAAATAATCTAATTATACCTTTTAATAGATATGTTTTTTTTTTAAAAACTATAAATTTTTTTTATGATAATAATTGCAAGGGAGGTAGATAACTTAACTAATCTGCCATTATTATTTATTCTTATCGACAGCCATCTACTTATTACCTTTTTTTATTTTGATTTTTTAATTTCATTGTTGAACCAGAGAATGGATCATCACAAAAACCCGTGGAATCAAGAATCACATTACACTTTTGACATAAATAAAAATTTTCATGAATTTGAAGCGGATGGTGAATTACATTCAGCTTATTTGGATATTATGAGGCCGTTGTCACCCGAAACTCATGTTCCGGATCCATTATTTGCCATTGGTAAATTTGTTCCTGTGGTGCTCCAATCAGATAATCCATTAACACAGATGAAAATTGAACATACAAATTCTCTTGATAAAGAAAAATACAAAGGTATTTTAAATCCGTAATGGAATCGGCTTAGATCCCTTTTTAACTAAAAAATTTCCAGCACGAGCCATCAGTATAACTGTTCCTTCTCATGTAGTAAAACAAAAATCTACAAAAATTCCACATCTCAAACAATATTCAAGTGTCTCCCAACCAGGTATGCATTCATAAAAACTTGATCAAACTACTCAAATTAAAATGTATGAATATTATACAACAGCTAACTACTTAATATTTGTAGGTTTATCATCACTTAATCAAAACACAAGCAAACATGTGTTGTCCAATAACAATAAAAATTCAACATCGCGTCCTCATAAAGTTGCTAGACACACAAAGGTAAAATGGTTTAGAAATTAATTAGTTTTATCTAATTTGTTTTAATCAAAGATAAAACGAGAATCATAAGTTAATAAATTGAGTTAAATATATATATTTTAAAGATATTTTATGTATGAATTAATATATAAATTCTTTTGCAGGATGATATTTGATTTGGTGATAAATCGGTCATTCATAATACAAATGCTTTGAGAATTGATATGGCAAATACAATGTACAATTGAAAAACTTGGGGAAGTGAGAGGATATTTGCATTTTAGAAAGATTTTTAAGCTATGGCTAATTGTTAGTTTGACAAGTTTTAAAATTTGTTTCTCATTAAACAAACTTGATTATTTTTCTTTTTTTTTTATTTTAATTGATGGATTGAATATATTTTAAATATAAATAATGTTGGAATCTAAATAATTTGTTATGTTTGAGAAACTTATATTGCAGATAGTTACATTTTCTAATATGATTCATCATAGAATGATGAATATTATCAATAAGTGTTATGACGTAAACAGATATTTATACACCTTAAACACTAATCATCATTTTAAAATGCATCTTAGATTTAAAATGGAAGATAATTTACTTTTAAAATTTTGATATTGAAATATAATCTTCAACTAAATTTTAGGTGTCTAGTCACTAATAATATTCGATTGATCAACTGATCAAATAAAATTTCATAATAAGGAAAAATCTTTAACAAAACATTATTATACGACAAAACTTAAGCTTGTTTGGTGTGAAGGATAAGAGACGTAGTATAATAATCATATTATATTATGTCTTAATAAAGTGTTTACAACAAAAACGATATGATCAGTGGATTCTCACAATTTTTTCTATCTTGTCTCTATAGTATTATTTTTTATCTTAAATTTGAGCTCGGGTAAAAATAAGTAGGATATGATTAGAAATTAAACTACTTTTGTATGTTTATAAAATATAACGTAAAATATTACAAAATAAAATCAATTATATAAGATAAATATATGAAATTTATGAGTGATAACTAGTTTATAAAAATGATTAAAATATTTAAAAATGTGAAAAATATATATAATTTATTTTTTAATTTTTTAACGTTTAATATAATATTCTTTAATATATATATATATATATATATATATATATATATATATATATATATATATATATATATATATTCTGGATGTGTCAAGTGTGAAAGCTTTATCATATGTGAGAGCATACGTGATTTTAAGGCTTGGTTAGGATGGGAACATGGCCCGGCACTAGCCCAAATTTTTTGAGTTATTTCTTTTACGGTAAGCTACTTTTTACAGTTCCATTTTCATAATTTCGATTTAATTTTTCGACACATTTTCAAGTTAGTTCTGGTCTTGCGGTATCAGTATTTATTATAAATACTAACATATAAAAGTATTGTTGTTTCCACCGTCTTGCAACTTGCGCACTAAGTGTTTAGTAAATTGTCTCAACTATGTTTTTTTTTCCTATTTTGTTTTCGTTTCTTACGAATAATGGTGTTGAATTGTTGTTATTGATTGTAATCATGAAGTGGTTATAATGAAAATCTCTTGTGGGCAAGGGGACTGGAGTACACTCAGTTAGGGAAGGAACCAGGATAAATGTCTGCTATTATTTAATTACTATTTCTATTTCTGCAACAAATGAATTAAAACAAAATCTAACCACAAATTATGATTCTGAAACTCTGATCAGAAGTTAAATTAAAGAATACCAGAAACACAATTCAACCCCTCTTCTTGTGTACTTTTCACATCTTCACTTTGTTTTATCCATAGAAAACTACTTGAATTGGAATTGAGGCAATTACCTTCTCACTTGAAATATGCTTACCTAGAAGCAGAACATAAGTTGTCTTTTATCCTTGCAACTAAATTGCCTAAAGAGCTGTGGTGTCAACTTTTGGTACTTCTTAGAAAAAACAAGAAAGATATATCTTGGAAAATAATTGGCATCAAAGGAATTAACTCTACTGTTTGTATGTATAGGATATTTGTTGGAAGAGACTGCCAAAAATAATATACAGAGCCAAAGAAGAGTGAATCATATCGTGAAGGATGTGATGGAGACGGAAATCATCAAATGGTTAGATGAGTGAATCATTTACCCTATATCTGATAGTGTATGGGGGAGGGTCATTCAACGTGTCTTTAAGATAGGTGGCCTAACAGTGATTGAAATGGGAAGGATATGCGTGGGTTATAGGAAGCTAAACAAATCCACAATGAAGGATGACTTCTCTCTTTCATTCATTGATCAAATGCTTGAGAGATTGGTTGGAAAAGAATTTTAACTGTTTTTTATAAGGGTATTCAGACTATAATCAGATTGCATTAGCTCCCAAAAACCAAGAGAAAATAACCTTTACATGGCTCTATGAAACCTTTGTCTTTAGAACGATTCCATCCAGACTGTGAAATGATCCATCAACTTTTCAAATATGTTGATGATATCTTCTCTAATCTTATTGAATGTTCCATGGAACTATTTATGGATGATTTCTCTGTGTGCAGATTCATTTCATAAATGCTTGGATAACTTCGAGCTGGTACTCACAAGATGTGAGAAACGCAACTCAGTTCTAAATGGGGGAAAATTTCATGATAAAAGAAGGAATTGTGTTAGGACGGAGAATTTCAAACTAAAGATTGAAATAGATTAAAAAAATTATGGTTAAGTATTTGAAAAATTTCCACTACCATCCAACATCAAAGGAATAAGAAGTTTTTATGGTCTTGTTGGCTTGTATAGAAAGTTCATCAATGAATTTTCAAAACTTTCAAAAGCTTTGTGCCAACTACTACAACATGAGATATCATATCTCTTCAGTAAAGAATGTTTAGCATGCTTTCAAAACCTTGAAGAATGTGTTGAATTTTGTACCAATTATGAAGGCAACAGACTAAAAATAAAAACTTTGCGCTAATGTATAATGCAAGTCACTTTGCTAACGGAGTTGTTCTAGGCCAAATGTATGATAAAGTGTTTCATACAATTTATTATGCTAATAAGATTACAAGACTTTAATAGAGAATCATATCAACTAAACCAACTCAAGCAGTTAATGACGTGCCAATTTTTTTATTTACGTATAACTTATATTTTTTCAAACGTTCACAAATATTCATATACGATAATTTTTAAAGGATAAGAATATGACTTTGAAACGAAAATGTAGACAAAATTAAAGTTTTTTTAAAACAACTACTCCTTTTACATGAATATATTCTAATAAGTAATAATTTAATAGGAATATATTTTATAAGAAAAAATTAAAACTTTGAAAGATTATTACAACTTTGACTTTGAATTCAAAGTCAAAGCTCAAATAAATAAAGTCTAATAAATAATAATTTAATATTGTACCAGAGTATTTTATTAAAAATTATTTATTATTTATATTTTTCCTTCAAATATAATAATGATTGAAACTGTGTATGAAATTTAATTTTCAAGAAAAAAAGTCAAATAAAAATTTATTATTCTTTCCTATTTATTTGTAGGAAAGAGTAATTAATTTGTTCTTATCCATTTTTTTCAATTGTCTTTTTCCCCTTTATTTAGCTATATATATATATTTGTTATCAATTTTTCAAATCACACAAAACTTTTTTTTCTTTTCATCTTCTAGTTTTGTTAGTGTTTTTTTCTTCCTCATCCACCCTTAAGTAGGTAGGTAATCGGTCTTATACTTTCCTTTATTTATTTATTCTGTAAAGTTTTAATATTTATGTGTTTCAATGGTGGTACAGTTTATTTTTGTGACGTAACTATCTTTTTTGTGAGTATTTTTATGAGTTTTTCGAATACTTTTTTACTTCTAATATTTTTTTTGTTCCTTGTGAACTCTTGATTTTAATATATCATATTTTAGCTCATTTAAAAAATTATTTTATTGATAGACATAAACATCAATGATTTGAGTGATTTTTTGAAATTTAAGATTTTTTTCTTGGTTATTCTGATGAAATTTAATTTTCTTATATATTTTTTCTAATGTGTTCTAGAGATACTTACTGCTAAAGTGTTGATATGAATCATATATTCTTTATTATTGTTTATTTTATCAAATATACATGTGATCAACGATATATTTGTATTTTTGTTACATAATATTTACATATAATCTATTGCTTAGGTAGAATTTTTATAGTTTAGCGCTAGATCTAATTTATTAGATTTTAATTGAATTCTAAATAAGATATTTAAGTCTATAGAAAAACTTGTTTCAATTGAGTATTGAAGTTCATATGAATTTATATATTATAGAATGTATGCAGAATAGGTTTTAGTTTTCTTAAGTATAATTTAGTGATAATCTTCACTATGTTTTTTTTATCATTATTCTTTTCTTTGTTTTTATTCTATTTCTCTTTAAAAAATATATGAATTATATGCATATCAATTTACAAACATTTAGAAGTATATCTAAGATTCATGTTGCAAAAACTCTTACTATATTCTTAGATTTTAATTATTTCGATTATGTTGCATAAACTCATTATGAAATGTATCAGATAGTATAAACTTTTACTATATGCTTATATTTTAACTATTTCAATCATGTTGCACAAATTAATGCTTCCATAACTCTTCCCCTAATTTATGTATTTTAAATCAATTACATTTAGTGAAATAATCTAATTATACCTTTTAATAGATATGTTTTTTTTTTAAAAACTATAAATTTTTTTTATGATAATAATTGCAAGGGAGGTAGATAACTTAACTAATCTGCCATTATTATTTATTCTTATCGACAACCATCTACTTATTACCTTTTTTTATTTTGATTTTTTAATTTCATTGTTGAACCAGAGAATGGATCATCACAAAAACCCGTGGAATCAAGAATCACATTACACTTTTGACATAAATAAAAATTTTCATGAATTTGAAGCGGATGGTGAATTACATTCAGCTTATTTGGATATTATGAGGCCGTTGTCACCCGAAACTCATGTTCCGGATCCATTATTTGCCATTGGTAAATTTGTTCCTGTGGTGCTCCAATCAGATAATCCATTAACACAGATGAAAATTGAACATACAAATTCTCTTGATAAAGAAAAATACAAAGGTATTTTAAATCCAAAAGGTAATGGAATCGGCTTAGATCCCTTTTTAACTAAAAAATTTCCAGCACGAGCCATCAGTATAACTGTTCCTTCTCATGTAGTAAAACAAAAATCTACAAAAATTCCACATCTCAAACAATATTCAAGTGTCTCCCAACCAGGTATGCATTCATAAAAACTTGATCAAACTACTCAAATTAAAATGTATGAATATTATACAACAGCTAACTACTTAATATTTGTAGGTTTATCATCACTTAATCAAAACACAAGCAAACATGTGTTGTCCAATAACAATAAAAATTCAACATCGCGTCCTCATAAAGTTGCTAGACACACAAAGGTAAAATGGTTTAGAAATTAATTAGTTTTATCTAATTTGTTTTAATCAAAGATAAAACGAGAATCATAAGTTAATAAATTGAGTTAAATATATATATTTTAAAGATATTTTATGTATGAATTAATATATAAATTCTTTTGCAGGATGATATTTGATTTGGTGATAAATCGGTCATTCATAATACAAATGCTTTGAGAATTGATATGGCAAATACAATGTACAATTGAAAAACTTGGGGAAGTGAGAGGATATTTGCATTTTAGAAAGATTTTTAAGCTATGGCTAATTGTTAGTTTGACAAGTTTTAAAATTTGTTTCTCATTAAACAAACTTGATTATTTTTCTTTTTTTTTTATTTTAATTGATGGATTGAATATATTTTAAATATAAATAATGTTGGAATCTAAATAATTTGTTATGTTTGAGAAACTTATATTGCAGATAGTTACATTTTCTAATATGATTCATCATAGAATGATGAATATTATCAATAAGTGTTATGACGTAAACAGATATTTATACACCTTAAACACTAATCATCATTTTAAAATGCATCTTAGATTTAAAATGGAAGATAATTTACTTTTAAAATTTTGATATTGAAATATAATCTTCAACTAAATTTTAGGTGTCTAGTCACTAATAATATTCGATTGATCAACTGATCAAATAAAATTTCATAATAAGGAAAAATCTTTAACAAAACATTATTATACGACAAAACTTAAGCTTGTTTGGTGTGAAGGATAAGAGACGTAGTATAATAATCATATTATATTATGTCTTAATAAAGTGTTTAAAACAAAAACGATATGATCAGTGGATTCTCACAATTTTTTCTATCTTGTCTCTATAGTATTATTTTTTATCTTAAATTTGAGCTCGGGTAAAAATAAGTAGGATATGATTAGAAATTAAACTACTTTTGTATGTTTATAAAATATAACGTAAAATATTACAAAATAAAATCAATTATATAAGATAAATATATGAAATTTATGAGTGATAACTAGTTTATAAAAATGATTAAAATATTTAAAAATGTGAAAAATATATATAATTTATTTTTTAATTTTTTAACGTTTAATATAATATTCTTTAATATATATATATATATATATATATATATATATATATATATATATATATATATATATATATATATATATCTATATATATATATATATATTCTGGATGTGTCAAGTGTGAAAGCTTTATCATATGTGAGAGCATACGTGATTTTAAGGCTTGGTTAGGATGGGAACATGGCCCGGCACTAGCCCAAATTTTTTGAGTTATTTCTTTTACGGTAAGCTACTTTTTACAGTTCCATTTTCATAATTTCGATTTAATTTTTCGACACATTTTCAAGTTAGTTCTGGTCTTGCGGTATCAGTATTTATTATAAATACTAACATATAAAAGTATTGTTGTTTCCACCGTCTTGCAACTTGCGCACTAAGTGTTTAGTAAATTGTCTCAACTATGTTTTTTTTTCCTATTTTGTTTTCGTTTCTTACGAATAATGGTGTTGAATTGTTGTTATTGATTGTAATCATGAAGTGGTTATAATGAAAATCTCTTGTGGGCAAGGGGACTGGAGTACACTCAGTTAGGGAAGGAACTAGGATAAATGTCTGCTATTATTTAATTACTATTTCTATTTCTGCAACAAATGAATTAAAACAAAATCTAACCACAAATTATGATTCTGAAACTCTGATCAGAAGTTAAATTAAAGAATACCAGAAACACAATTCAACCCCTCTTCTTGTGCACTTTTCACATCTTCACTTTGTTTTATCCATAGAAAACTACTTGAATTGGAATTGAGGCAATTACCTTCTCACTTGAAATATGCTTACCTAGAAGCAGAACATAAGTTGTCTTTTATCCTTGCAACTAAATTGCCTAAAGAGCTGTGGTGTCAACTTTTGGTACTTCTTAGAAAAAACAAGAAAGATATATCTTGGAAAATAATTGGCATCAAAGGAATTAACTCTACTGTTTGTATGTATAGGATATTTGTTGGAAGAGACTGCCAAAAATAATATACAGAGCCAAAGAAGAGTGAATCATATCGTGAAGGATGTGATGGAGACGGAAATCATCAAATGGTTAGATGAGTGAATCATTTACCCTATATCTGATAGTGTATGGGGGAGGGTCATTCAACGTGTCTTTAAGATAGGTGGCCTAACAGTGATTGAAATGGGAAGGATATGCGTGGGTTATAGGAAGCTAAACAAATCCACAATGAAGGATGACTTCTCTCTTTCATTCATTGATCAAATGCTTGAGAGATTGGTTGGAAAAGAATTTTAACTGTTTTTTATAAGGGTATTCAGACTATAATCAGATTGCATTAGCTCCCAAAAACCAAGAGAAAATAACCTTTACATGGCTCTATGAAACCTTTGTCTTTAGAACGATTCCATCCAGACTGTGAAATGATCCATCAACTTTTCAAATATGTTGATGATATCTTCTCTAATCTTATTGAATGTTCCATGGAACTATTTATGGATGATTTCTCTGTGTGCAGATTCATTTCATAAATGCTTGGATAACTTCGAGCTGGTACTCACAAGATGTGAGAAACGCAACTCAGTTCTAAAAGGGGAAAAATTTCATGATAAAAGAAGGAATTGTGTTAGGACGGAGAATTTCAAACTAAAGTTTGAAATAGATTAAAAAAATTATTGTTAAGTATTTGAAAAATTTCCACTACCATCCAACATCAAAGGAATAAGAAGTTTTTATGGTCTTGTTGGCTTGTATAGAAAGTTCATCAATGAATTTTCAAAACTTTCAAAAGCTTTGTGCCAACTACTACAACATGAGATATCATATCTCTTCAGTAAAGAATGTTTAGCATGCTTTCAAAACCTTGAAGAATGTGTTGAATTTTGTACCAATTATGAAGGCAACAGACTAAAAATAAAAACTTTGCGCTAATGTATAATGCAAGTCACTTTGCTAACGGAGTTGTTCTAGGCCAAATGTATGATAAAGTGTTTCATACAATTTATTATGCTAATAAGATTACAAGACTTTAATAGAGAATCATATCAACTAAACCAACTCAAGCAGTTAATGACGTGCCAATTTTTTTATTTACGTATAACTTATATTTTTTCAAATGTTCACAAATATTCATATACGATAATTTTTAAAGGATAAGAATATGACTTTGAAACGAAAATGTAGACAAAATTAAAGTTTTTTTAAAACAACTACTCCTTTTACATGAATATATTCTAATAAGTAATAATTTAATAGGAATATATTTTATAAGAAAAAATTAAAACTTTGAAAGATTATTACAACTTTGACTTTGAATTCAAAGTCAAAGCTCAAATAAATAAAGTCTAATAAATAATAATTTAATATTGTACCAGAGTATTTTATTAAAAATTATTTATTATTTATATTTTTCCTTCAAATATAATAATGATTGAAACTGCGTATGAAATTTAATTTTCAAGAAAAAAAGTCAAATAAAAATTTATTATTCTTTCCTATTTATTTGTAGGAAAGAGTAATTAATTTGTTCTTATCCATTTTTTTCAATTGTCTTTTTCCCCTTTATTTAGCTATATATATATATTTGTTATCAATTTTTCAAATCACACAAAACTTTTTTTTCTTTTCATCTTCTAGTTTTGTTAGTGTTTTTTTCTTCCTCATCCACCCTTAAGTAGGTAGGTAATCGGTCTTATACTTTCCTTTATTTATTTATTCTGTAAAGTTTTAATATTTATGTGTTTCAATGGTGGTACAGTTTATTTTTGTGACGTAACTATCTTTTTTGTGAGTATTTTTATGAGTTTTTCGAATACTTTTTTACTTCTAATATTTTTTTTGTTCCTTGTGAACTCTTGATTTTAATATATCATATTTTAGCTCATTTAAAAAATTATTTTATTGATAGACATAAACATCAATGATTTGAGTGATTTTTTGAAATTTAAGATTTTTTTCTTGGTTATTCTGATGAAATTTAATTTTCTTATATATTATTTCTAATGTGTTCTAGAGATACTTACTGCTAAAGTGTTGATATGAATCATATATTCTTTATTATTGTTTATTTTATCAAATATACATGTGATCAACGATATATTTGTATTTTTGTTACATAATATTTACATATAATCTATTGCTTAGGTAGAATTTTTATAGTTTAGCGCTAGATCTAATTTATTAGATTTTAATTGAATTCTAAATAAGATATTTAAGTCTATAGAAAAACTTGTTTCAATTGAGTATTGAAGTTCATATGAATTTATATATTATAGAATGTATGCAGAATAGGTTTTAGTTTTCTTAAGTATAATTTAGTGATAATCTTCACTATGTTTTTTTTATCATTATTCTTTTCTTTGTTTTTATTCTATTTCTCTTTAAAAAATATATGAATTATATGCATATCAATTTACAAACATTTAGAAGTATATCTAAGATTCATGTTGCAAAAACTCTTACTATATTCTTAGATTTTAATTATTTCGATTATGTTGCATAAACTCATTATGAAATGTATCAGATAGTATAAACTTTTACTATATGCTTATATTTTAACTATTTCAATCATGTTGCACAAATTAATGCTTCCATAACTCTTCCCCTAATTTATGTATTTTAAATCAATTACATTTAGTGAAATAATCTAATTATACCTTTTAATAGATATGTTTTTTTTTAAAAAACTATAAATTTTTTTTATGATAATAATTGCAAGGGAGGTAGATAACTTAACTAATCTGCCATTATTATTTATTCTTATCGACAGCCATCTACTTATTACCTTTTTTTATTTTGATTTTTTAATTTCATTGTTGAACCAGAGAATGGATCATCACAAAAACCCGTGGAGTCAAGAATCACATTACACTTTTGACATAAATAAAAATTTTCATGAATTTGAAGCGGATGGTGAATTACATTCAGCTTATTTGGATATTATGAGGCCGTTGTCACCCGAAACTCATGTTCCGGATCCATTATTTGCCACTGGTAAATTTGTTCCTGTGGTGCTCCAATCAGATAATCCATTAACACAGATGAAAATTGAACATACAAATTCTCTTGATAAAGAAAAATACAAAGGTATTTTAAATCCAAAAGGTAATGGAATCGGCTTAGATCCCTTTTTACCTAAAAAATTTCCAGCATGAGCCATCAGTATAACTGTTCCTTCTCATGTAGTAAAACAAAAATCTACAAAAATTCCACATCTCAAACAATATTCAAGTGTCTCCCAACCAGGTATGCGTTCATAAAAACTTGATCAAACTACTCAAATTAAAATGTATGAATATTATACAACAGCTAACTACTTAATATTTGTAGGTTTATCATCACTTAATCAAAACACAAGCAAACATGTGTTGTCCAATAACAATAAAAATTCTACATCGCGTCCTCATAAAGTTGCTAGACACATACAGGTAAAATGGTTTAGAAATTAATTAGTTTTATCTAATTTGTTTTAATCAAAGATAAAACGAGAATCATAAGTTAATAAATTGAGTTAAATATATATATTTTAAAGATATTTTATGTATGAATTAATATATAAATTCTTTTGCAGGGTGATATTTGATTTGGTGATAAATCGGTCATTCATAATACAAATGCTTTGAGAATTGATATGGCAAATACAATGTACAATTGAAAAACTTGGGGAAGTGAGAGGATATTTGCATTTTAGAAAGATTTTTAAGCTATGGCTAATTGTTAGTTTGACAAGTTTTAAAATTTGTTTCTCATTAAACAAACTTGATTATTTTTCTTTTTGTTTTATTTAAATTGATGGATTGAATATATTTTAAATATAAATAATGTTGGAATCTAAATAATTTGTTATGTTTGAGAAACTTATATTGCAGATAGTTACATTTTCTAATATGATTCATCATAGAATGATGAATATTATCAATAAGTGTTATGCCGTAAACTGATATTTATACAACCTAAACACTAATCATCATTTTAAAATGAATCATAGATTTAAAATGGAAGATAATTTACTTTTAAAATTTTGATATTGAAATATAATCTTCAACTAAATTTTAGGTGTCTAGTCACTAATAATATTCGATTGATCAACTGATCAAATAAAATTTCATAATAAGGAAAAATCTTTAACAAAACATTATTATACGACAAAACTTAAGCTTGTTTGGTGTGAAGGATAAGAGACGTAGTATAATAATCATATTATATTATGTCTTAATAAAGTGTTTAAAACAAAAACGATATGATCAGTGGATTCTCACAATTTTTTCTATCTTGTCTCTATAGTATTATTTTTTATCTTAAATTTGAGCTCGGGTAAAAATTAGTAGGATATGATTAGAAATTAAACTACTTTTGTATGTTTATAAAATATAACGTAAAATATTACAAAATAAAATCAATTATATAATATAAATATATGAAATTTATGAGTGATAACTAGTTTATAAAAATGATTAAAATATTTAAAAATGTGAAAAATATATATAATTTATTTTTTAATTTTTTTACGTTTAATATAATATTCTTTAATATATATATATATATATATATATATATATATATATATATATATATATATATATATATATATATATATATATATATATTCTGGATGTGTCAAGTGTGAAAGCTTTATCATATGTGAGAGCATAGGAGATTTTAAGGCTTGGTTAGGATGGGAACATGGCCCGGCACTAGCCCAAATTTTTTGAGTTATTTTTTTTACAGTAAGCTACTTTTTACAGTTCCATTTTCATAATTTCGATTTAATTTTTCGACACATTTTCAAGTTAGTTCTGGTCTTGCGGTATCGGTATTTATTATAAATACTAACATATAAAATTATTGTTGTTTCCACCGTCTTGCAACTTGCGCACTAAGTGTTTAGTAAATTGTCTCAACCAAGTTTTTTTTTCCTATTTTGTTTTCGTTTCTTACGAATAATGGTGTTGAATTGTTGTTATTGATTGTAATCATGAAGTGGTTATAATGAAAATCTCTTGTGGGCAAGGGGACTGTAGTACACTCAGTTAGGGAAGGAACCATGATAAATGTCTGCTATTATTTAATTACTATTTCTATTTCCGCAACAAATGAATTAAAACAAAATCTGACCACAAATTATGATTCTGAAACTCTGATCAGAAGTTAAATTAAAGAATACCCGAAACACAATTCAACCCCTCTTCTTATGTACATAGAATGATGAATATTATCAATAAGTGTTATGACGTAAACATATATTTATACACCCTAAACACTAATCATCATTTTAAAATGCATCATAGATTTAAAATGGAAGATAATTTACTTTTAAAATTTTGATATTGAAATATAATCTTCAACTAAATTTTAGGTGTCTAGTCACTAATAATATTCGATTGATCAACTGATCAAATAAAATATCATAATAAGGAAAAATCTTTAACAAAACATTATTATACGACAAAACTTAAGCTTGTTTGGTGTGAAGGATAAGAGACGTAGTATAATAATCATGTTATATTATGTCTTAATAAAGTGTTTAAAACAAAAACGATATGATCAATGGATTCTCACAATTTTTTCTATCTTTTCTCTATAATATTATTTTTTATCTTAAATTTGAGCTCGGGTAAAAATTAGTAGGATATGATTAGAAATTAAACTACTTTTGTATGTTTACAAAATATAACATAAAATATTACAAAATAAAATCAATTATATAAGATAAATATATGAAATTTATGAGTGATAACTAGTTTATAAAAATGATTAAAATATTTAAAAATGTGAAAAATATATATAATTTATTTTTTAATTTTTTAAAGTTTAATATAATATTTTTTAATATATATATATATATATATATATATATATATTCTGGATGTGTCAAGTGTGAAAGCTTTATCATATGTGAGAGCATAGGTGATTTTAAGGCTCGGTTAGGATGGGAACATGGCCCGGCACTAGCCCAAATTTTTTGAGTTATTTTTTTACGGTAAGCTACTTTTTACAGTTCCATTTTCATAATTTCGGTTTAATTTTTCGACACATTTTCTAGTTAGTTCTGGTCTTGCGGTATCGGTATTTATTATAAATACTAACATATAAAATTATTGTTGTTTCCACCGTCTTGCAACTTGCGCACTAAGTGTTTAGTAAATTGTCTCAACCAAGTTTTTTTCCTATTTTGTTTTTGTTTCTTACGAATAATGGTGTTGAATTGTTGTTATGGATTGTAATCATGAAGTGGTTATAATGAAAATCTCTTGTGGGCAAGGGGACTGGAGTACACTCAGTTAGGGAAGGAACCTGGATAAATATTTTATGTCTTCTGCTATTATTTAATTACTATTTCTATTTCCGCAGCAAATGAATTAAAACAAAATCTGACCACAAATTATGATTCTGAAACTCTGATCAGAAGTTAATTTAAAGAATACCCGAAACACAATTCAACCCCTCTTCTTGTGTACTTTTCACATCTTCACTTTGTTTTATCCATAGAAAACTACTTGAATTGGAATTAAGGCAATTACCTTCTCATTTGAAATATGCTTACCTAGAAGCAGAACATAAGTTGTCTTTTATCCTTGCAACTAAATTGCCTAAAGAGCTGTGGTGTCAACTTTTGGTACTTCTTAGAAAAAACAAGAAAGATATATCTTGGAAAATAATTGGCATCAAAGGAATTAACTCTACTGTTTGTATGTATAGGATATTTGTTGGAAGAGAATGCCAAAAATAATATACAAAGCCAAAGAAGAGTGAATTATATCGTGAAGGATGTGATGGAGACGGAAATCATCTAATGGTTAGATGCGGGAATCATTTACCCTATATCTGATAGTGTATGGGGGAGCCTCATTCAACGTGTCTTTAAGATAGGTGGCCTAACAGTGATTGAAATGGGAAGGATATGCGTGGGTTATAGGAAGCTAAACAAATCCACAATGAAGGATGACTTCTCTCTTTCATTCATTGATCAAATGCTTAAGAGATTGGTTGGAAAGGAATTTTAACTGTTTTTTATAAGGGTATTCAGACTATAATCAGATTGCATTTGCTCCCAAAAACCAAGAGAAAATAACCTTTACATGGCTCTATGAAACCTTTGTCTTTAGAACGATTCCATCCACACTGTGAAATGATCCATCAACTTTTCAAATATGTTAATGATATCTTCTCTAATCTTATTGAATGTTCCATGGAACTGTTTATGGATGATTTCTCTGTGTGCAGATTCATTTCATAAATGCTTGGATAACTTCGAGCTGGTACTCACAAGATGTGAGAAACGCAACTCAGTTCTAAAAGGGGAGAAATTTCATGATAAAAGAAGGAATTGTGTTAGGACAGAGAATTTCAAAATAAAGATTGAAATAGATTAAAAAAAATTATTGTTAAGTATTTGAAAAATTTCCACTACCATCCAACATCAAAGGAATAAGAAGTTTTTATGGTCTTGTTGGCTTGTATAGAAAGTTCATCAATGAATTTTCAAAACTTTCAAAAGCTTTGTGCCAACTACTACAACATTAGATATCATATCTCTTCAGTAAAGAATGTTTAGCTTGCTTTCAAAACCTTGAAGAATGTGTTGAATTTTGTACCAATTATGAAGGCAACAGACTAAAAATAAAAACTTTGCGCTAATGTATAATGCAAGTCACTTTGCTAATGGAGTTGTTCTAGGCCAAATGTATGATAAAGTGTTTCATACAATTTATTATGCTAATAAGATTACAAGACTTTAATAGAGAATCATATCAACTAAACCAACTCAAGCAGTTAATGACGTGCCAATTTTTTTATTTACGTATAACTTATATTTTTTCAAACGTTCACAAATATTCATATACGATAATTTTTAAAGGATAAGAATATGACTTTGAAACGAAAATGTAGACAAAATTAAAGTTTTTTTTAAAACAACTACTCCTTTTACATGAATATACTCTAATAAGTAATAATTTAATAGGAATATATTTTATAAGAAAAAATTAAAACTTTGAAAGATTATTACAACTTTGACTTTGAATTCAAAGTCAAAGTTCAAATAAATAAAGTCTAATAAATAATAATTTAATATTGTACCGGAGTATTTTATTAAAAATTATTTATTATTTATATTTTTCCATCAAATATAATAATGATTGAAACTGCGTATGAAATTTAATTTTCGAGAAAAAAAGTCAAATCAAAATTTATTATTCTTTCCTATTTATTTGTAGGAAAGAGTAATTAATTTGTTCTTATCCATTTTTTTCAATTGTCTTTTTCCCCTTTATTTAGCTATATATATATATATTTGTTATCAATTTTTCAAATCACCCAAAACTTTTTTTTCTTTTCATCTTCTAGTTTTGTTAGTGTTTTTTTCTTCCTCATCCACCCTTAAGTAGGTAGGTAATCGGTCTTATAATTTCCTTTATTTATTTATTCTGTAAAGTTTTAATTTTTATGTGTTTCAATGGTGGTACAGTTTATTTTTGTGACGTAGCTATCTTTTTTGTGAGTATTTTTATGAGTTTTTCGAATACTTTTTTACTTCTAATATTTTTTTTGTTCTTTGTGAACTCTTGATTTTAATATATCATATTTTAGCTCATTTAAAAAATTATTTTATTGATAGACATAAACATCAATGATTTGAGTGATTTTTTGAAATTTAAGATTTTTTTCTTGGTTATTCTGATGAAATTTATTTTTCTTATATATTTTTTCTAATGTGTTCTAGAGATACTTACTGCTAAAGTGTTGATATGAATCATATATTCTTTATTATTGTTTATTTTATCAAATATACATGTGATCAACGATATATTTGTATTTTTCTTACATAATATTTACATATAATCTATTACTTAGGTAGAATTTTTATAGTTTAGCGCTAGATCTAATTTATTAGAGTTTAATTGAATTCTAAATAAGATATTTAAGTCTATAGAAAAGCTTGTTTCAATTGAGTATTGAAGTTCATATGAATTTATATATTATAGAATGTATGCAGAATAGGTTTTAGTTTTCTTAAGTATAATTTAGTGATAATCTTCACTATGTATTTTTTTAACATTATTCTTTTCTTTGTTTTTATTCTATTTCTCTTTAAAAAATATATGAATTATATGCATATCAATTTACAAACATTTAGAAGTATATCTAAGATTCATGTTGCAAAAACTCTTACTATATTCTTAGATTTTAATTATTTCGATTATGTTGCATAAACTCATTATGAAATGTATCAGATAGTATAAACTTTTACTATATGCTTATATTTTAACTATTTCGATCATGTTGCACAAATTAATGCTTCCATAACGCTTCCCCTAATTTATGTATTTTAAATGAATTACATTTAGTGAAATAATCTAATTATACCTTTTAATAGATTTGTTTTTTTTTGAAAAACTATAAATTTTTTTTATGATAATAATTGCAAGGGAGGTAGATAACTTAACTAATCTGCCATTATTATTTATTCTTATCGACAGCCATCTACTTATTACCTTTTTTTATTTTGATTTTTTAATTTCATTGTTGAACCAGAGAATGGATCATCACAAAAACCCGTGGAATCAAGAATCGCATTACACTTTTGACATAAATAAAAATTTTCATGAATTTGAAGCGGATGATGAATTACATTCAGATTATTTGGATATTATGAGGCCGTTGTCACCCGAAACTCATGTTCCAGATCCATTATTTGCCAGTGGTAAATTTGTTCCTGTGGTGCTCCAATCAGATAATCCATTAACACAGATGAAAATTGAACATACAAATTCTCTTGATAAAGAAAAATACAAAGGTATTTTAAATCCAAAAGGTAATGGAATCGGCTTAGATCCCTTTTTACCTAAAAAATTTCCAGCACCAGCCATCAGTATAACTGTTCCTTCTCATGTAGTAAAACAAAAATCTACAAAAATTCCACATCTCAAACAATATTCAAGTGTGTCCCGACCAGGTATGTGTTCATAAAAACTTGATCAAACTACTCAAATTAAAATGTATGAATATTATACAACAGCTAACTACTTAATATTTGTAGGTTTATCATCACTTAATCAAAACACAAGCAAACATGTGTTGTCCAATAACAATAAAAATTCAACATCGCGTCCTCATAAAGTTGCTAGACACACAAAGGTAAAATGGTTTAGAAATTAATTAGTTTTATCTAATTTGTTTTAATCAAAGATAAAACGAGAATCATAAGTTAATAAATTGAGTTAAATATATATATTTTAAAGATATTTTATGTATGAATTAATATATAAATTCTTTTGCAGGATGATATTTGATTTGGTGATAAATCGGTCATTCATAATACAAATGCTTTGAGAATTGATATGGCAAATACAATGTACAATTGAAAAACTTGGGGAAGTGAGAGGATATTTGCATTTTAGAAAGATTTTTAAGCTATGGCTAATTGTTAGTTTGACAAGTTTTAAAATTTGTTTCTCATTAAACAAACTTGATTATTTTTCTTTTTTTTTTATTTTAATTGATGGATTGAATATATTTTAAATATAAATAATGTTGGAATCTAAATAATTTGTTATGTTTGAGAAACTTATATTGCAGATAGTTACATTTTCTAATATGATTCATCATAGAATGATGAATATTATCAATAAGTGTTATGACGTAAACAGATATTTATACACCTTAAACACTAATCATCATTTTAAAATGCATCTTAGATTTAAAATGGAAGATAATTCACTTTTAAAATTTTGATATTGAAATATAATCTTCAACTAAATTTTAGGTGTCTAGTCACTAATAATATTCGATTGATCAACTGATCAAATAAAATTTCATAATAAGGAAAAATCTTTAACAAAACATTATTATACGACAAAACTTAAGCTTGTTTGGTGTGAAGGATAAGAGACGTAGTATAATAATCATATTATATTATGTCTTAATAAAGTGTTTAAAACAAAAACGATATGATCAGTGGATTCTCACAATTTTTTCTATCTTGTCTCTATAGTATTATTTTTTATCTTAAATTTGAGCTCGGGTAAAAATAAGTAGGATATGATTAGAAATTAAACTACTTTTGTATGTTTATAAAATATAACGTAAAATATTACAAAATAAAATCAATTATATAAGATAAATATATGAAATTTATGAGTGATAACTAGTTTATAAAAATGATTAAAATATTTAAAAATGTGAAAAATATATATAATTTATTTTTTAATTTTTTAACGTTTAATATAATATTCTTTAATATATATATATATATATATATATATATATATATATATATATATCTATATATATATATATATATATATATTCTGGATGTGTCAAGTGTGAAAGCTTTATCATATGTGAGAGCATAGGAGATTTTAAGGCTTGGTTAGGATGGGAACATGGCCCGGCACTAGCCCAAATTTTTTGAGTTATTTCTTTTACGGTAAGCTACTTTTTACAGTTCCATTTTCATAATTTCGATTTAATTTTTCGACACATTTTCAAGTTAGTTCTGGTCTTGCGGTATCAGTATTTATTATAAATACTAACATATAAAAGTATTGTTGTTTCCACCGTCTTGCAACTTGCGCACTAAGTGTTTAGTAAATTGTCTCAACCAAGTTTTTTTTTCCTATTTTGTTTTCGTTTCTTACGAATAATGGTGTTGAATTGTTGTTATTGATTGTAATCATGAAGTGGTTATAATGAAAATCTCTTGTGGGCAAGGGGACTGGAGTACACTCAGTTAGGGAAGGAACCAGGATAAATGTCTGCTATTATTTAATTACTATTTCTATTTCTGCAACAAATGAATTAAAACAAAATCTAACCACAAATTATGATTCTGAAACTCTGATCAGAAGTTAAATTAAAGAATACCAGAAACACAATTCAACCCCTCTTCTTGTGTACTTTTCACATCTTCACTTTGTTTTATCCATAGAAAACTACTTGAATTGGAATTGAGGCAATTACCTTCTCACTTGAAATATGCTTACCTAGAAGCAGAACATAAGTTGTCTTTTATCCTTGCAACTAAATTGCCTAAAGGGCTGTGGTGTCAACTTTTGGTACTTCTTAGAAAAACAAGAAAGATATATCTTGGAAAATAATTGGCATCAAAGGAATTAACTCTACTGTTTGTATGTATAGGATATTTGTTGGAAGAGACTGCGAAAAATAATATACAGAGCCAAAGAAGAGTGAATCATATCGTGAAGGATGTGATGGAGACGGAAATCATCAAATGGTTAGATGAGTGAATCATTTACCCTATATCTGATAGTGTATGGGGGAGGGTCATTCAACGCGTCTTTAAGATAGGTGGCCTAACAGTGATTGAAATGGGAAGGATATGCGTGGGTTATAGGAAGCTAAACAAATCCACAATGAAGGATGAATTCTCTCTTTCATTCATTGATCAAATGCTTGAGAGATTGGTTGGAAAAGAATTTTAACTGTTTTTTATAAGGGTATTCAGACTATAATCAGATTGCATTAGCTCCCAAAAACCAAGAGAAAATAACCTTTACATGGCTCTATGAAACCTTTGTCTTTAGAACGATTCCATCCAGACTGTGAAATGATCCATCAACTTTTCAAATATGTTGATGATATCTTCTCTAATCTTATTGAATGTTCCATGGAACTATTTATGGATGATTTCTCTGTGTGCAGATTCATTTCATAAATGCTTGGATAACTTCGAGCTGGTACTCACAAGATGTGAGAAACGCAACTCAGTTCTAAAAGGGGAGAAATTTCATGATAAAAGAAGGAATTGTGTTAGGACGGAGAATTTCAAACTAAAGATTGAAATAGATTAAAAAAATTATTGTTAAGTATTTGAAAAATTTCCACTACCATCCAACATCAAAGGAATAAGAAGTTTTTATGGTCTTGTTGGCTTGTATAGAAAGTTCATCAATGAATTTTCAAAACTTTCAAAAGCTTTGTGCCAACTACTACAACATGAGATATCATATCTCTTCAGTAAAGAATGTTTAGCATGCTTTCAAAACCTTGAAGAATGTGTTGAATTTTGTACCAATTATGAAGGCAACAGACTAAAAATAAAAACTTTGCGCTAATGTATAATGCAAGTCACTTTGCTAATGGAGTTGTTCTAGGCCAAATGTATGATAAAGTGTTTCATACAATTTATTATGCTAATAAGATTACAAGACTTTAATAGAGAATCATATCAACTAAACCAACTCAAGCAGTTAATGACGTGCCAATTTTTTTATTTACGTATAACTTATATTTTTTCAAACGTTCACAAATATTCATATACGATAATTTTTAAAGGATAAGAATATGACTTTGAAACGAAAATGTAGACAAAATTAAAGTTTTTTTAAAACAACTACTCCTTTTACATGAATATACTCTAATAAGTAATAATTTAATAGGAATATATTTTATAAGAAAAAATTAAAACTTTGAAAGATTATTACAACTTTGACTTTGAATTCAAAGTCAAAGCTCAAATAAATAAAGTCTAATAAATAATAATTTAATATTGTACCAGAGTATTTTATTAAAAATTATTTATTATTTATATTTTTCCTTCAAATATAATAATGATTGAAACTGCGTATGAAATTTAATTTTCAAGAAAAAAAGTCAAATAAAAATTTATTATTCTTTCCGTAGGAAAGAGTAATTAATTTGTTCTTATCCATTTTTTTCAATTGTCTTTTTCCCCTTTATTTAGCTATATATATATATTTGTTATCAATTTTTGAAATCACACAAAACTTTTTTTTCTTTTCATCTTCTAGTTTTGTTAGTGTTTTTTTCTTCCTCATCCACCCTTAAGTAGGTAGGTAATCGGTCTTATACTTTCCTTTATTTATTTATTCTGTAAAGTTTTAATATTTATGTGTTTCAATGGTGGTACAGTTTATTTTTGTGACGTAACTATCTTTTTTGTGAGTATTTTTATGTGTTTTTCGAATACTTTTTTACTTCTAATATTTTTTTTGTTCTTTGTGAACTCTTGATTTTAATATATCATATTTTAGCTCATTTAAAAAATTATTTTATTGATAGACATAAACATCAATGATTTGAGTGATTTTTTGAAATTTAAGATTTTTTTCTTGGTTATTCTGATGAAATTTAATTTTCTTATATATTTTTTCTAATGTGTTCTAGAGATACTTACTGCTAAAGTGTTGATATGAATCATATATTCTTTATTATTGTTTATTTTATCAAATATACATGTGATCAACGATATATTTGTATTTTTGTTACATAATATTTACATATAATCTATTGCTTAGGTAGAATTTTTATAGTTTAGCGCTAGATCTAATTTATTAGATTTTAATTGAATTCTAAATAAGATATTTAAGTCTATAGAAAAACTTGTTTCAATTGAGTATTGAAGTTCATATGAATTTATATATTATAGAATGTATGCAGAATAGGTTTTAGTTTTCTTAAGTATAATTTAGTGATAATCTTCACTATGTTTTTTTTATCATTATTCTTTTCTTTGTTTTTATTCTATTTCTCTTTAAAAAATATATGAATTATATGCATATCAATTTACAAACATTTAGAAGTATATCTAAGATTCATGTTGCAAAAACTCTTACTATATTCTTAGATTTTAATTATTTCGATTATGTTGCATAAACTCATTATGAAATGTATCAGATAGTATAAACTTTTACTATATGCTTATATTTTAACTATTTCAATCATGTTGCACAAATTAATGCTTCCATAACTCTTCCCCTAATTTATGTATTTTAAATCAATTACATTTAGTGAAATAATCTAATTATACCTTTTAATAGATATGTTTTTTTTTTAAAAACTATAAATTTTTTTTATGATAATAATTGCAAGGGAGGTAGATAACTTAACTAATCTGCCATTATTATTTATTCTTATCGACAGCCATCTACTTATTACCTTTTTTTATTTTGATTTTTTAATTTCATTGTTGAACCAGAGAATGGATCATCACAAAAACCCGTGGAGTCAAGAATCACATTACACTTTTGACATAAATAAAAATTTTCATGAATTTGAAGCGGATGGTGAATTACATTCAGCTTATTTGGATATTATGAGGCCGTTGTCACCCGAAACTCATGTTCCGGATCCATTATTTGCCATTGGTAAATTTGTTCCTGTGGTGCTCCAATCAGATAATCCATTAACACAGATGAAAATTGAACATACAAATTCTCTTGATAAAGAAAAATACAAAGGTATTTTAAATCCAAAAGGTAATGGAATCGGCTTAGATCCCTTTTTACCTAAAAAATTTCCAGCATGAGCCATCAGTATAACTGTTCCTTCTCATGTAGTAAAACAAAAATCTACAAAAATTCCACATCTCAAACAATATTCAAGTGTCTCCCAACCAGGTATGCGTTCATAAAAACTTGATCAAACTACTCAAATTAAAATGTATGAATATTATACAACAGCTAACTACTTAATATTTGTAGGTTTATCATCACTTAATCAAAACACAAGCAAACATGTGTTGTCCAATAACAATAAAAATTCTACATCGCGTCCTCATAAAGTTGCTAGACACATACAGGTAAAATGGTTTAGAAATTAATTAGTTTTATCTAATTTGTTTTAATCAAAGATAAAACGAGAATCATAAGTTAATAAATTGAGTTAAATATATATATTTTAAAGATATTTTATGTATGAATTAATATATAAATTCTTTTGCAGGGTGATATTTGATTTGGTGATAAATCGGTCATTCATAATACAAATGCTTTGAGAATTGATATGGCAAATACAATGTACAATTGAAAAACTTGGGGAAGTGAGAGGATATTTGCATTTTAGAAAGATTTTTAAGCTATGGCTAATTGTTAGTTTGACAAGTTTTAAAATTTGTTTCTCATTAAACAAACTTGATTATTTTTCTTTTTGTTTTATTTAAATTGATGGATTGAATATATTTTAAATATAAATAATGTTGGAATCTAAATAATTTGTTATGTTTGAGAAACTTATATTGCAGATAGTTACATTTTCTAATATGATTCATCATAGAATGATGAATATTATCAATAAGTGTTATGCCGTAAACTGATATTTATACAACCTAAACACTAATCATCATTTTAAAATGAATCTTAGATTTAAAATGGAAGATAATTTACTTTTAAAATTTTGATATTGAAATATAATCTTCAACTAAATTTTAGGTGTCTAGTCACTAATAATATTCGATTGATCAACTGATCAAATAAAATTTCATAATAAGGAAAAATCTTTAACAAAACATTATTATACGACAAAACTTAAGCTTGTTTGGTGTGAAGGATAAGAGACGTAGTATAATAATCATATTATATTATGTCTTAATAAAGTGTTTAAAACAAAAACGATATGATCAGTGGATTCTCACAATTTTTTCTATCTTGTCTCTATAGTATTATTTTTTATCTTAAATTTGAGCTCGGGTAAAAATTAGTAGGATATGATTAGAAATTAAACTACTTTTGTATGTTTATAAAATATAACGTAAAATATTACAAAATAAAATCAATTATATAATATAAATATATGAAATTTATGAGTGATAACTAGTTTATAAAAATGATTAAAATATTTAAAAATGTGAAAAATATATATAATTTATTTTTTAATTTTTTTACGTTTAATATAATATTCTTTAATATATATATATATATATATATATATATATATATATTCTGGATGTGTCAAGTGTGAAAGCTTTATCATATGTGAGAGCATAGGAGATTTTAAGGCTTGGTTAGGATGGGAACATGGCCCGGCACTAGCCCAAATTTTTTGAGTTATTTTTTTTACAGTAAGCTACTTTTTACAGTTCCATTTTCATAATTTCGATTTAATTTTTCGACACATTTTCAAGTTAGTTCTGGTCTTGCGGTATCAGTATTTATTATAAATACTAACATATAAAATTATTGTTGTTTCCACCGTCTTGCAACTTGCGCACTAAGTGTTTAGTAAATTGTCTCAACCAAGTTTTTTTTTCCTATTTTGTTTTCGTTTCTTACGAATAATGGTGTTGAATTGTTGTTATTGATTGTAATCATGAAGTGGTTATAATGAAAATCTCTTGTGGGCAAGGGGACTGGAGTACACTCAGTTAGGGAAGGAACCATGATAAATGTCTGCTATTATTTAATTACTATTTCTATTTCCGCAACAAATGAATTAAAACAAAATCTGACCACAAATTATGATTCTGAAACTCTGATCAGAAGTTAAATTAAAGAATACCCGAAACACAATTCAACCCCTCTTCTTGTGTACATAGAATGATGAATATTATCAATAAGTGTTATGACGTAAACAGATATTTATACACCCTAAACACTAATCATCATTTTAAAATGCATCATAGATTTAAAATGGAGGATAATTTACTTTTAAAATTTTGATATTGAAATATAATCTTCAACTAAATTTTAGGTGTCTAGTCACTAATAATATTCGATTGATCAACTGATCAAATAAAATATCATAATAAGGAAAAATCATTAACAAAACATTATTATACGACAAAACTTAAGCTTGTTTGGTGTGAAGGATAAGAGACGTAGTATAATAATCATGTTATATTATGTCTTAATAAAGTGTTTAAAACAAAAACGATATGATCAATGGATTCTCACAATTTTTTCTATCTTGTCTCTATAATATTATTTTTTATCTTAAATTTGAGCTCGGGTAAAAATTAGTAGGATATGATTAGAAATTAAACTACTTTTGTATGTTTACAAAATATAACGTAAAATATTACAAAATAAAATCAATTATATAAGATAAATATATGAAATTTATGAGTGATAACTAGTTTATAAAAATGATTAAAATATTTAAAAATGTGAAAAATATATATAATTTATTTTTTAATTTTTTAAAGTTTAATATAATATTTTTTAATATATATATATATATATATATATATATATATATATATATTCTGGATGTGTCAAGTGTGAAAGCTTTATCATATGTGAGAGCATAGGTGATTTTAAGGCTCGGTTAGGATGAGAACATGGCCCGGCACTAGCCCAAATTTTTTGAGTTATTTTTTTACGGTAAGCTACTTTTTACAGTTCCATTTTCATAATTTCGATTTAATTTTTCGACACATTTTCTAGTTAGTTCTGGTCTTGCGGTATCGGTATTTATTATAAATACTAACATATAAAATTATTGTTGTTTCCACCGTCTTGCAACTTGCGCACTAAGTGTTTAGTAAATTGTCTCAACCAAGTTTTTTTCCTATTTTGTTTTTGTTTCTTACGAATAATGGTGTTGAATTGTTGTTATTGATTGTAATCATGAAGTGGTTATAACGAAAATCTCTTGTGGGCAAGGGGACTGGAGTACACTCAGTTAGGGAAGGAACCTGGATAAATATTTTATGTCTTCTGCTATTATTTAATTACTATTTCTATTTCCGCAGCAAATGAATTAAAACAAAATCTGACCACAAATTATGATTCTGAAACTCTGATCAGAAGTTAAATTAAAGAATACCCGAAACACAATTCAACCCCTCTTCTTGTGTACTTTTCACATCTTCACTTTGTTTTATCCATAGAAAACTACTTGAATTGGAATTAAGGCAATTACCTTCTCACTTGAAATATGCTTACCTAGAAGCAGAACATAAGTTGTCTTTTATCCTTGCAACTAAATTGCCTAAAGAGCTGTGGTGTCAACTTTTGGTACTTCTTAGAAAAAACAAGAAAGATATATCTTGGAAAATAATTGGCATCAAAGGAATTAACTCTACTGTTTGTATGTATAGGATATTTGTTGGAAGAGAATGCCAAAAATAATATACAGAGCCAAAGAAGAGTGAATCATATCGTGAAGGATGTGATGGAGACGGAAATCATCAAATGGTTAGATGGGGGAATCATTTACCCTATATCTGATAAGTTTATGGGGGAGGGTCATTCAACGTGTCTTTAAGATAGGTGGCCTAACAGTGATTGAAATGGGAAGGATATGCGTGGGTTATAGGAAGCTAAACAAATCCACAATGAAGGATGACTTCTCTCTTTCATTCATTGATCAAATGCTTGAGAGATTGGTTGGAAAAGAATTTTAACTATTTTTTATAAGGGTGTTCAGACTATAATCAGATTGCATTAGCTCCCAAAAACCAAGAGAAAATAACCTTTACATGGCTCTATGAAACCTTTGTCTTTAGAACGATTCCATCCAGACTGTGAAATGATCCATCAACTTTTCAAATATGTTGATGATATCTTCTCTAATCTTATTGAATGTTCCATGGAACTGTTTATGGATGATTTCTCTGTGTGCAGATTCATTTCATAAATGCTTGGATAACTTCGAGCTGGTACTCACAAGATGTGAGAAACGCAACTCAGTTCTAAAAGGGGAGAAATTTCATGATAAAAGAAGGAATTGTGTTAGGACAGAGAATTTCAAAATAAAGATTGAAATAGATTAAAAAAAATTATTGTTAAGTATTTGAAAAATTTCCACTACCATCCAACATCAAAGGAATAAGTAGTTTTTATGGTCTTGTTGGCTTGTATAGAAAGTTCATCAATGAATTTTCAAAACTTTCGAAAGCTTTGTGCCAACTACTACAACATGAGATATCATATCTCTTCAGTAAAGAATGTTTAGCATGCTTTCAAAACCTTGAAGAATGTGTTGAATTTTGTACCAATTGTGAAGGCAACAGACTAAAAATAAAAACTTTGCGCTAATGTATAATGCAAGTCACTTTGCTAATGGAGTTGTTCTAGGCCAAATGTATGATAAAGTGTTTCATACAATTTATTATGCTAATAAGATTACAAGACTTTAATAGAGAATCATATCAACTAAACCAACTCAAGCAGTTAATGACGTGCCAATTTTTTTATTTACGTATAACTTATATTTTTTCAAACGTTCACAAATATTCATATACGATAAGTTTTAAAGGATAAGAATATGACTTTGAAACGAAAATGTAGACAAAATTAAAGTTTTTTTTAAAACAACTACTCCTTTTACATGAATATACTCTAATAAGTAATAATTTAATAGGAATATATTTTATAAGAAAAAATTAAAACTTTGAAAGATTATTACAACTTTGACTTTGAATTCAAAGTCAAAGTTCAAATAAATAAAGTCTAATAAATAATAATTTAATATTGTACCGGAGTATTTTATTAAAAATTATTTATTATTTATATTTTTCCATCAAATATAATAATGATTGAAATTGCGTATGAAATTTAATTTTCAAGAAAAAAAGTCAAATCAAAATTTATTATTCTTTCCTATTTATTTGTAGGAAAGAGTAATTAATTTGTTCTTATCCATTTTTTTCAGTTGTCTTTTTCCCCTTTATTTAGCTATATATATCTATATTTGTTATCAATTTTTCAAATCACACAAAACTTTTTTTTCTTTTCAGCTTCTAGTTTTGTTAGTGTTTTTTTCTTCCTCATCCACCCTTAAGTAGGTAGGTAATGGGTCTTATAATTTCCTTTATTTATTTATTCTGTAAAGTTTTAATTTTTATGTGTTTCAATGGTGGTACAGTTTATTTTTGTGACGTAGCTATCCTTTTTGTGAGTATTTTTATGAGTTTTTCGAATACTTTTTTACTTCTAATATTTTTTTTGTTCTTTGTGAACTCTTGATTTTAATATATCATATTTTAGCTCATTTAAAAAATTATTTTATTGATAGACATAAACATCAATGATTTGAGTGATTTTTTGAAATTTAAGATTTTTTTCTTGGTTATTCTGATGAAATTTAATTTTCTTATATATTTTTTCTAATGTGTTCTAGAGATACTTACTGCTAAAGTGTTGATATGAATCATATATTCTTTATTATTGTTTATTTTATCAAATATACATGTGATCAACGATATATTTGTATTTTTCTTACATAATATTTACATATAATCTATTGCTTAGGTAGAATTTTTATAGTTTAGCGCTAGATCTAATTTATTAGATTTTAATTGAATTCTAAATAAGATATTTAAGTCTATAGAAAAACTTGTTTCAATTGAGTATTGAAGTTCATATGAATTTATATATTATAGAATGTATGCAGAATAGGTTTTAGTTTTCTTAAGTATAATTTAGTGATAATCTTCACTATGTTTTTTTTATCATTATTCTTATCTTTGTTTTTATTCTATTTCTCTTTAAAAAATATATGAATTATATGCATATCAATTTACAAACATTTAGAAGTATATCTAAGATTCATGTTGCAAAAACTCTTACTATATTCTTAGATTTTAATTATTTCGATTATGTTGCATAAACTCATTATGAAATGTATCAGATAGTATAAACTTTTACTATATGCTTATATTTTAACTATTTCGATGATGTTGCACAAATTAATGCTTCCATAACTCTTCCCCTAATTTATGTATTTTAAATCAATTACATTTAGTGAAATAATCTAATTATACCTTTTAATAGATATGTTTTTTTTTGAAAAACTATAAATTTTTTTTATGATAATAATTGCAAGGGAGGTAGATAACTTAACTAATCTGCCATTATTATTTATTCTTATCGACAGCCATCTACTTATTACCTTTTTTTATTTTGATTTTTTAATTTCATTGTTGAACCAGAGAATGGATCATCACAAAAACCCGTGGAATCAAGAATCACATTACACTTTTGACATAAATAAAAATTTTCATGAATTTGAAGCGGATGGTGAATTACATTCAGCTTATTTGGATATTATGGGGCCGTTGTCACCCGAAACTCATGTTCCGGATCCATTATTTGCCATAGGTAATTTTGTTCCTGTGGTGCTCCAATCAGACAATCCATTAACACAGATGAAAATTGAACATACAAATTCTCTTGATAAAGAAAAATACTAAGGTATTTTAAATCCAAAAGGTAATGGAATCGGCTTAGATCCCTTTTTACCTAAAAAATTTCCATCACCAGCCATCAGTATAACTGTTCCTTCTCATGTAGTAAAACAAAAATCTACAAAAATTCCACATCTCAAACAATATTCAAGTGTCTCCCAACCAGGTATGCGTTCATAAAAACTTGATCAAACTACTCAAATTAAAATGTATGAATATTATACAACAGCTAACTGCTTAATATTTGTAGGTTTATCATCACTTAATCAAAACACAAGCAAACATGTGTTGTCCAATAACAATAAAAATTCAACATCGCGTCCTCATAAAGTTGCTAGACACATACAGGTAAAATGGTTTAGAAATTAATTAGTTTTATCTAATTTGTTTTAATCAAAGATAAAACGAGAATCATAAGTTAATAAATTGAGTTAAATATATACATTTTAAAGATATTTTATGTATGAATTAATATATAAATTCTTTTGCAGGATGATATTTGATTTGGTGATAAATCGGTCATTCATAATACAAATGCTTTGAGAATTGATATGGCAAATACAATGTACAATTGAAAAACTTGGGGAAGTGAGAGGATATTTGCATTTTCGAAAGATTTTTAAGCTATGGCTAATTGTTAGTTTGACAAGTTTTAAAATTTGTTTCTCATTAAACAAACTTGATTATTTTTCTTTTTGTTTTATTTAAATTGATGGATTGAATATATTTTAAATATAAATAATGTTGGAATCTAAATAATTTGTTATGTTTGAGAAACTTATATTGCAGATAGTTACATTTTCTAATATGATTCATCATGGAATGATGAATATAATCAATAAGTGTTATGACGTAAACAAATATTTATACAACCTAAACACTAATCATCATTTTAAAATGAATCATAGATTTAAAATAGAAGATAATTTACTTTTAAAATTTTGATATTGAAATATAATCTTCAACTAAATTTTAGGTGTCTAGTCACTAATAATATTCGATTGATCAACTGATCAAATAAGATTTCATAATAAGGAAAAATCTTTAACAAAACATTATTATACGACAAAACTTAAGCTTGTTTGGTGTGAAGGATAAGAGACGTAGTATAATAATCATATTATATTATGTCTTAATAAAGTGTTTAAACAAAAACGATATGATCAGTGGATTCTCACAATTTTTTCTTTCTTGTCTCTATAGTATTATTTTTTATCTTAAATTTGAGCTCGGGTAAAAATTAGTAGGATATGATTAGAAATTAAACTACTTTTGTATGTTTATAAAATATAACGTAAAATATTACAAAATAAAATCAATTATATAAGATAAATATATGAAATTTATGAGTGATAACTAATTTATAAAAATGATTAAAATATTTAAAAATGTGAAAAATATATATAATTTATTTTTTAATTTTTTAAAGTTTAATATAATATTTTTTAATATATATATATATATATATATATATATATATATATATATATATATATATATATATATATATATATTCTGGATGTGTTAAGTGTGAAAGCTTTATCATATGTGAGAGCATAGGAGATTTTAAGGCTTGGTTAGGATGGGAACATGGCCCGGCACTAGCCCAAATTTTTTGAGTTTTTTTTTTTACGGTAAGCTACTTTTTACAGTTCCGTTTTCATAATTTCGATTTAATTTTTCGACACATTTTCGAGTTTGTTCTGGTCTTGCGGTATCGGTATTTATTATAAATACTAACATATAAAATTATTGTTGTTTCCACCGTCTTGCAACTTGCGCACTAAGTGTTTAGTAAATTGTCTCAACCAAGTTTTTTTTTTCCTATTTTGTTTTCGTTTCTTACGAATAATGGTGTTGAATTGTTGTTATTGATTGTAATCATGAAGTGGTTATAATGAAAATCTCTTGTGGGCAAGGGGACTGGAGTACACTCAGTTAGGGAAGGAATCATGATAAATGTCTGCTATTATTTAATTACTATTTCTATTTCCGCAACAAATGAATTAAAACAAAATCTGACCACAAATTATGATTCTGAAACTCTGATCAGAAGTTAAATTAAAGAATACCCGAAACACAATTCAACCCCTCTTCTTGTGTACATAGAATGATGAATATTATCAATAAGTGTTATGACGTAAACAGATATTTATACACCCTAAACACTAATCATCATTTTAAAATGCATCATAGATTTAAAATGGAAGATAATTTACTTTTCAAATTTTGATATTGAAATATAATCTTCAACTAAATTTTAGGTGTCTAGTCACTAATAATATTCGATTGATCAACTGATCAAATAAAATATCATAATAAGGAAAAATCTTTAACAAAACATTATTATACGACAAAACTTAAGCTTGTTTTGTGTGAAGGATAAGAGACGTAGTATAATAATCATGTTATATTATGTCTTAATAAAGTGTTTAAAACAAAAACGATATGATCAGTGGATTCTCACAATTTTTTCTATCTTGTCTCTATAATATTATTTTTTATCTTAAATTTGAGCTCGGGTAAAAATTAGTAGGATATGATTAGAAATTAAACTACTTTTGTATGTTTATAAAATATAACGTAAAATATTACAAAATAAAATCAATTATATAAGATAAATATATGAAATTTATGAGTGATAACTAGTTTATAAAAATGATTAAAATATTTAAAAATGTGAAAAATATATATAATTTATTTTTTAATTTTTTAACGTTTAATATAATATTCTTTAATATATATATATATATATATATATATATATATATATATATATATATATATATATATGTATTCTGGATGTGTCAAGTGTGAAAGCTTTATCATATGGGAGAGCATAGGAGATTTTAAGGCTTGGTTAGGATGGGAACATGGCCCGGCACTAGCCCAAATTTTTTGAGTTATTTTTTTTACGGTAAGCTACTTTTTACAGTTCCATTTTCATAATTTCGATTTAATTTTTCGACACATTTTCAAGTTAGTTCTGGTCTTGCGGTATCGGTATTTATTATAAATACTAACATATAAAATTATTGTTGTTTCCACCGTCTTGCAACTTGCGCACTAAGTGTTTAGTAAATTGTCTCAACCAAGTTTTTTTTTTCCTATTTTTTTTTCGTTTCTTACGAATAATGGTGTTGAATTGTTGTTATTGATTGTAATCATGAAGTGGTTATAATGAAAATCTCTTGTGGGCAAGGGGACTGGAGTACACTCAGTTAGGGAAGGAACCATGATAAATGTCTGCTATTATTTAATTACTATTTCTATTTCCGCAACAAATGAATTAAAACAAAACCTGACCACAAATTATGATTCTGAAACTCTGATCAGAAGTTAAATTAAAGAATACCCGAAACACAATTCAACCCCTCTTCTTGTGTACATAGAATGATGAATATTATCAATAAGTGTTATGACGTAAACAGATATTTATACACCCTAAACACTAATCATCATTTTAAAATGCATCATAGATTTAAAATGGAAGATAATTTACTTTTAAAATTTTGATATTGAAATATAATCTTCAACTAAATTTTAGGTGTCTAGTCACTAATAATATTCGATTGATCAACTGATCAAATAAAATATCATAATAAGGAAAAATCTTTAACAAAACATTATTATACGACAAAACTTAAGCTTGTTTGGTGTGAAGGATAAGAGACGTAGTATAATAATCATGTTATATTATGTCTTAATAAAGTGTTTAAAACAAAAACGATATGATCAGTGGATTCTCACAATTTTTTCTATCTTGTCTCTATAATATTATTTTTTATCTTAAATTTGAGCTCGGGTAAAAATTAGTAGGATATGATTAGAAATTAAACTACTTTTGTATGTTTACAAAATATAACGTAAAATATTACAAAATAAAAGCAATTATATAAGATAAATATATGAAATTTATGAGTGATAACTAGTTTATAAAAATGATTAAAATATTTAAAAATGTGAAAAATATATATAATTTATTTTTTAATTTTTTAAAGTTTAATATAATATTTTTTAATATATATATATATATATATATATATATATATATTCTGGATGTGTCAAGTGTGAAAGCTTTCTTATATGTGAGAGCATAGGTGATTTTAAGGCTCGGTTAGGATGGGAACATGGCCCGGCACTAGCCCAAATTTTTTGAGTTATTTTTTTACGGTAAGCTACTTTTTACAGTTCCATTTTCATAATTTCGATTTAATTTTACGACACATTTTCTAGTTAGTTCTGGTCTTGCGGTATCGGTATTTATTATAAATACTAACATATAAAATTATTGTTGTTTCCACCGTCTTGCAACTTGCGCACTAAGTGTTTATTAAATTGTCTCAACCAAGTTTTTTTTTCCTATTTTGTTTTCGTTTCTTACGAAGAATGGTGTTGAATTGTTGTTATTGATTGTAATCATGAAGTGGTTATAATGAAAATCTCTTGTGGGCAAGGGGACTGGAGTACACTCAATTAGGGAAGGAACCATGATAAATGTCTGCTATTATTTAATTACTATTTCTATTTCCGCAACAAAGGAATTAAAACAAAATCTGACCACAAATTATGATTCTGAAACTCTGATCAGAAGTTAAATTAAAGAATACCCGAAACACAATTCAACCCCTCTTCTTGTGTGCATAGAATGATGAATATTATCAATAAGTGTTATGACGTAAACAGATATTTATACACCCTAAACACTAATCATCATTTTAAAATGCATCATAGATTTAAAATGGAAGATAATTTACTTTTAAAATTTTGATATTGAAATATAATCTTCAACTAAATTTTAGGTGTCTAGTCACTAATAATATTCGATTGATCAACTGATCAAATAAAATATCATAATAAGGAAAAATCTTTAACAAAACATTATTATACGACAAAACTTAAGCTTGTTTGGTGTGAAGGATAAGAGACGTAGTATAATAATCATGTTATATTATGTCTTAATAAAGTGTTTAAAACAAAAATGATATGATCAGTGGATTCTCACAATTTTTTCTATCTTGTCTCTATAATATTATTTTTTATCTTAAATTTGAGCTCGGGTAAAAATTAGTAGGATATGATTAGAAATTAAACTACTTTTGTATGTTTACAAAATATAACGTAAAATATTACAAAATAAAAGCAATTATATAAGATAAATATATGAAATTTATGAGTGATAACTAGTTTATAAAAATGATTAAAATATTTAAAAATGTGAAAAATATATATAATTTATTTTTTAATTTTTTAAAGTTTAATATAATATTTTTTAATATATATATATATATATATATATATATATATATATATATATATTCTGGATGTGTCAAGTGTGAAAGCTTTATTATATGTGAGAGCATAGGTGATTTTAAGGCTCGGTTAGGATGGGAACATGGCCCGGCACTAGCCCAAATTTTTTGAGTTATTTTTTTACGGTAAGCTACTTTTTACAGTTCCATTTTCATAATTTCGATTTAATTTTTCGACACATTTTCAAGTTAGTTCTGGTCTTGCGGTATCGGTATTTATTATAAATACTAACATATAAAATTATTGTTGTTTCCACCGTCTTGCAACTTGCGCACTAAGTGTTTAGTAAATTGTCTCAACCAAGTTTTTTTTTCCTATTTTGTTTTCGTTTCTTACGAAGAATGGTGTTGAATTGTTGTTATTGATTGTAATCATGAAGTGGTTATAATGAAAATCTCTTGTGGGCAAGGGGACTGGAGTACACTCAGTTAGGGAAGGAACCATGATAAATGTCTGCTATTATTTAATTACTATTTCTATTTCCGCAACAAATGAATTAAAACAAAATCTGACCACAAATTATGATTCTGAAACTCTGATCAGAAGTTAAATTAAAGAATACCCGAAACACAATTCAACCCCTCTTCTTGTGTACATAGAATGATGAATATTATCAATAAGTGTTATGACGTAAACAGATATTTATACACCCTAAACACTAATCATCATTTTAAAATGCATCATAGATTTAAAATGGAAGATAATTTACTTTTCAAATTTTGATATTGAAATATAATCTTCAACTAAATTTTAGGTGTCTAGTCACTAATAATATTCGATTGATCAACTGATCAAATAAAATATCATAATAAGGAAAAATCTTTAACAAAACATTATTATACGACAAAACTTAAGCTTGTTTGGTGTGAAGGATAAGAGACGTAGTATAATAATCATGTTATATTATGTCTTAATAAAGTGTTTAAAACAAAAACGATATGATCAGTGGATTCTCACAATTTTTTCTATCTTGTCTCTATAATATTATTTTTTATCTTAAATTTGAGCTCGGGTAAAAATTAGTAGGATATGATTAGAAATTAAACTACTTTTGTATGTTTACAAAATATAACGTAAAATATTACAAAATAAAATCAATTATATAAGATAAATATATGAAATTTATGAGTGATAACTAGTTTATAAAAATGATTAAAATATTTAAAAATGTGAAAAATATATATAATTTATTTTTTAATTTTTTAAAGTTTAAGATAATATTTTTTAATATATATATATATATATATATATATATATATATATATATATATATATATATATATATATATATATTCTGTATGTGTCAAGTGTGAAAGCTTTATTATATGTGAGAGCATAGGTGATTTTAAGGCTCGGTTAGGATGGGAACATGGCCCGGCACTAGCCCAAATTTTTTGAGTTATTTTTTTACGGTAAGCTACTTTTTACAGTTCCATTTTTATAATTTCGATTTAATTTTTCGACACATTTTCAAGTTAGTTCTGGTCTTGCGGTATCGGTATTTATTATAAATACTAACATATAAAATTATTGTTGTTTCCACCGTCTTGCAACTTGCGCACTAAGTGTTTAGTAAATTGTCTCAACCAAGTTTTTTTTTCCTATTTTGTTTTCGTTTCTTACGAAGAATGGTGTTGAATTGTTGTTATTGATTGTAATCATGAAGTGGTTATAATGAAAATCTCTTGTGGGCAAGGGGACTGGAGTACACTCAGTTAGGGAAGGAACCATGATAAATGTCTGCTATTATTTAATTACTATTTCTATTTCCGCAACAAATGAATTAAAACAAAATCTGACCACAAATTATGATTCTGAAACTCTGATCAGAAGTTAAATTAAAGAATACCCGAAACACAATTCAACCCCTCTTCTTCTGTACATAGAATGATGAATATTATCAATAAGTGTTATGACGTAAACAGATATTTATACACCCTAAACACTAATCATCATTTTAAAATGCATCATAGATTTAAAATGGAAGATAATTTACTTTTAAAATTTTGATATTGAAATATAATCTTCAACTAAATTTTAGGTGTCTAGTCACTAATAATATTCGATTGATCAACTGATCAAATAAAATATCATAATAAGGAAAAATCTTTAACAAAACATTATTATACGACAAAACTTAAGCTTGTTTGGTGTGAAGGATAAGAGACGTAGTATAATAATCATGTTATATTATGTCTTAATAAAGTGTTTAAAACAAAAACGATATGATCAGTGGATTCTCACAATTTTTTCTATCTTGTCTCTATAATATTATTTTTTATCTTAAATTTGAGCTCGGGTAAAAATTAGTAGGATATGATTAGAAATTAAACTACTTTTGTATGTTTACAAAATATAACGTAAAATATTACAAAATAAAATCAATTATATAAGATAAATATATGAAATTTATGAGTGATAACTAGTTTATAAAAATGATTAAAATATTTAAAAATGTGAAAAATATATATAATTTATTTTTTAATTTTTTAAAGTTTAAGATAATATTTTTTAATATATATATATATATATATATATATATATATATATATATATATATATTCTGTATGTGTCAAGTGTGAAAGCTTTATTATATGTGAGAGCATAGGTGATTTTAAGGCTCGGTTAGGATGGGAACATGGCCCGGCACTAGCCCAAATTTTTTGAGTTATTTTTTTACGGTAAGCTACTTTTTACAGTTCCATTTTCATAATTTCGATTTAATTTTTCGACCCATTTTCAAGTTAGTTCTGGTCTTGCGGTATCGGTATTTATTATAAATACTAACATATAAAATTATTGTTGTTTCCACCGTCTTGCAACTTGCGCACTAAGTGTTTAGTAAATTGTCTCAACCAAGTTTTTTTTTCCTATTTTGTTTTCGTTTCTTACGAAGAATGGTGTTGAATTGTTGTTATTGATTGTAATCATGAAGTGGTTATAATGAAAATCTCTTGTGGGCAAGGGGACTGGAGTACACTCAATTAGGGAAGGAACCATGATAAATGTCTGCTATTATTTAATTACTATTACTATTTCCGCAACAAATGAATTAAAACAAAATCTGACCACAAATTATGATTCTGAAACTCTGATCAGAAGTTAAATTAAAGAATACCCGAAACACAATTCAACCCCTCTTCTTGTGTACATAGAATGATGAATATTATCAATAAATGTTATGACGTAAACAGATATTTATACACCCTAAACACTAATCATCATTTTAAAATGCATCATAGATTTAAAATGGAAGATAATTTACTTTTAAAATTTTGATATTGAAATATAATCTTCAACTAAATTTTAGGTGTCTAGTCACTAATAATATTCGATTGATCAACTGATCAAAAATAAATATCATAATAAGGAAAAATCTTTAACAAAACATTATTATACGACAAAACTTAAGCTTGTTTGGTGTGAAGGATAAGAGACGTAGTATAATAATCATGTTATATTATGTCTTAATAAAGTGTTTAAAACAAAAACGATATGATCAGTGGATTCTCACAATTTTTTCTATCTTGTCTCTATAATATTATTTTTTATCTTAAATTTGAGCTCGGGTAAAAATTAGTAGGATATGATTAGAAATTAAACTACTTTTGTATGTTTACAAAATATAACGTAAAATATTACAAAATAAAATCAATTATATAAGATAAATATATGAAATTTATGAGTGATAACTAGTTTATAAAAATGATTAAAATATTTAAAAATGTGAAAAATATATATAATTTATTTTTTAATTTTTTAAAGTTTAATATAATATTTTTTAATATATATATATATATATATATATATATATATATATATATATATATATATATATATATTCTGGATGTGTCAAGTGTGAAAGCTTTATTATATGTGAGAGCATAGGTGATTTTAAGGCTCGGTTAGGATGGGAACATGGCCCGGCACTAGCCCAAATTTTTTGAGTTATTTTTTTACGGTAAGCTACTTTTTACAGTTCCATTTTCATAATTTCGATTTAATTTTTCCACACATTTTCAAGTTAGTTCTGGTCTTGCGGTATCGGTATTTATTATAAATACTAACATATAAAATTATTGTTGTTTCCACCGTCTTGCAACTTGCGCACTAAGTGTTTAGTAAATTGTCTCAACCAAGTTTTTTTTTCCTATTTTGTTTTCGTTTCTTACGAAGAATGGTGTTGAATTGTTGTTATTGATTGTAATCATGAAGTGGTTATAATGAAAATCTCTTGTGGGCAAGGGGACTGGAGTACACTCAGTTAGGGAAGGAACCATGATAAATGTCTGCTATTATTTAATTACTATTTCTATTTCCGCAACAAATGAATTAAAACAAAATCTGACCACAAATTATGATTCTGAAACTCTGATCAGAAGTTAAATTAAAGAATACCCGAAACACAATTCAACCCCTCTTCTTGTGTACATAGAATGATGAATATTATCAATAAGTGTTATGACGTAAACAGATATTTATACACCCTAAACACTAATCATCATTTTAAAATGCATCATAGATTTAAAATGGAAGATAATTTACTTTTAAAATTTTGATATTGAAATATAATCTTCAACTAAATTTTAGGTGTCTAGTCACTAATAATATTCGATTGATCAACTGATCAAATAAAATATCATAATAAGGAAAAATCTTTAACAAAACATTATTATACGACAAAACTTAAGCTTGTTTGGTGTGAAGGATAAGAGACGTAGTATAATAATCATGTTATATTATGTCTTAATAAAGTGTTTAAAACAAAAACGATATGATCAGTGGATTCTCACAATTTTTTCTATCTTGTCTCTATAATATTATTTTTTATCTTAAATTTGAGCTCGGGTAAAAATTAGTAGGATATGATTAGAAATTAAACTACTTTTGTATGTTTACAAAATATAACGTAAAATATTAGAAAATAAAAGCAATTATATAAGATAAATATATGAAATTTATGAGTGATAACTAGTTTATAAAAATGATTAAAATATTTAAAAATGTGAAAAATATATATAATTTATTTTTTAATTTTTTAAAGTTTAATATAATATTTTTTAATATATATATATATATATATATATATATATATATTCTGGATGTGTCAAGTGTGAAAGCTTTCTTATATGTGAGAGCATAGGTGATTTTAAGGCTCGGTTAGGATGGGAACATGGCCCGGCACTAGCCCAAATTTTTTGAGTTATTTTTTTACGGTAAGCTACTTTTTACAGTTCCATTTTCATAATTTCGATTTAATTTTTCGACCCATTTTCAAGTTAGTTCTGGTCTTGCGGTATCTGTATTTATTATAAATACTAACATATAAAATTATTGTTGTTTCCACCGTCTTGCAACTTGCGCACTAAGTGTTTAGTAAATTGTCTCAACCAAGTTTTTTTTCCTATTTTGTTTTCGTTTCTTACGAAGAATGGTGTTGAATTGTTGTTATTGATTGTAATCATGAAGTGGTTATAATGAAAATCTCTTGTGGGCAAGGGGACTGGAGTACACTCAGTTAGGGAAGGAACCATGATAAATGTCTGCTATTATTTAATTACTATTTCTATTTCCGCAACAAATGAATTAAAACAAAATCTGACCACAAATTATGATTCTGAAACTCTGATCAGAAGTTAAATTAAAGAATACCCGAAACACAATTCAACCCCTCTTCTTGTGTACATAGAATGATGAATATTATCAATAAGTGTTATGACGTAAACAGATATTTATACACCCTAAACACTAATCATCATTTTAAAATGCATCATAGATTTAAAATGGAAGATAATTTACTTTTAAAATTTTGATATTGAAATATAATCTTCAACTAAATTTTAGGTGTCTAGTCACTAATAATATTCGATTGATCAACTGATCAAATAAAATATCATAATAAGGAAAAATCTTTAACAAAACATTATTATACGACAAAACTTAAGCTTGTTTGGTGTGAAGGATAAGAGACGTAGTATAATAATCATGTTATATTATGTCTTAATAAAGTGTTTAAAACAAAAACGATATGATCAGTGGATTCTCACAATTTTTTCTATCTTGTCTCTATAATATTATTTTTTATCTTAAATTTGAGCTCGGGTAAAAATTAGTAGGATATGATTAGAAATTAAACTACTTTTGTATGTTTACAAAATATAACGTAAAATATTACAAAATAAAATCAATTATATAAGATAAATATATGAAATTTATGAGTGATAACTAGTTTATAAAAATGATTAAAATATTTAAAAATGTGAAAAATATATATAATTTATTTTTTAATTTTTTAAAGTTTAATATAATATTTTTTAATATATATATATATATATATATATATATATATATATATATATATATATATTCTGGATGTGTCATGTGTGAAAGCTTTATTATATGTGAGAGCATAGGTGATTTTAAGGCTCGGTTAGGATGGGAACATGGCCCGGCACTAGCCCAAATTTTTTGAGTTATTTTTTTACGGTAAGCTACTTTTTACAGTTCCATTTTTATAATTTCGATTTAATTTTTCGACACATTTTCAAGTTAGTTCTGGTCTTGCGGTATCGGTATTTATTATAAATACTAACATATAAAATTATTGTTGTTTCCACCGTCTTGCAACTTGCGCACTAAGTGTTTAGTAAATTGTCTCAACCAAGTTTTTTTTTCCTATTTTGTTTTCGTTTCTTACGAAGAATGGTGTTGAATTGTTGTTATTGATTGTAATCATGAAGTGGTTATAATGAAAATCTCTTGTGGGCAAGGGGACTGGAGTACACTCAGTTAGGGAAGGAACCATGATAAATGTCTGCTATTATTTAATTACTATTTCTATTTCCGCAACAAATGAATTAAAACAAAATCTGACCACAAATTATGATTCTGAAACTCTGAGCAGAAGTTAAATTAAAGAATACCCGAAACACAATTCAACCCCTCTTCTTGTGTACATAGAATGATGAATATTATCAATAAGTGTTATGACGTAAACAGATATTTATACACCCTAAACACTAATCATCATTTTAAAATGCATCATAGATTTAAAATGGAAGATAATTTACTTTTAAAATTTTGATATTGAAATATAATCTTCAACTAAATTTTAGGTGTCTAGTCACTAATAATATTTGATTGATCAACTGATCAAATAAAATATCATAATAAGGAAAAATCTTTAACAAAACATTATTATACGACAAAACTTAAGCTTGTTTGGTGTGAAGGATAAGAGACGTAGTATAATAATCATGTTATATTATGTCTTAATAAAGTGTTTAAAACAAAAACGATATGAACAGTGGATTCTCACAATTTTTTCTATCTTGTCTCTATAATATTATTTTTTATCTTAAATTTGAGCTCGGGTAAAAATTAGTAGGATATGATTAGAAATTAAACTACTTTTGTATGTTTACAAAATATAACGTAAAATATTACAAAATAAAATCAATTATATAAGATAAATATATGAAATTTATGAGTGATAACTAGTTTATAAAAATGATTAAAATATTTAAAAATGTGAAAAATATATATAATTTATTTTTTAATTTTTTAAAGTTTAATATAATATTTTTTAATATATATATATATATATATATATATATATATATATATATATATATATTCTGGATGTGTCATGTGTGAAAGCTTTATTATATGTGAGAGCATAGGTGATTTTAAGGCTCGGTTAGGATGGGAACATGGCCCGGCACTAGCCCAAATTTTTTGAGTTATTTTTTTACGGTAAGCTACTTTTTACAGTTCCATTTTCATAATTTCGATTTAATTTTTCGACACATTTTCAAGTTAGTTCTGGTCTTGCGGTATCGGTATTTATTATAAATACTAACATATAAAATTATTGTTGTTTCCACCGTCTTGCAACTTGCGCACTAAGTGTTTAGTAAATTGTCTCAACCAAGTTTTTTTTCCTATTTTGTTTTCGTTTCTTACGAAGAATGGTGTTGAATTGTTGTTATTGATTGTAATCATGAAGTGGTTATAATGAAAATCTCTTGTGGGCAAGGGGACTGGAGTACACTCAGTTAGGGAAGGAACCATGATAAATGTCTGCTATTATTTAATTACTATTTCTATTTCCGCAACAAATGAATTAAAACAAAATCTGACCACAAATTATGATTCTGAAACTCTGATCAGAAGTTAAATTAAAGAATACCCGAAACACAATTCAACCCCTCTTCTTGTGTACATAGAATGATGAATATTATCAATAAGTGTTATGACGTAAACAGATATTTATACACCCTAAACACTAATCATCATTTTAAAATGCATCATAGATTTAAAATGGAAGATAATTTACTTTTAAAATTTTGATATTGAAATATAATCTTCAACTAAATTTTAGGTGTCTAGTCACTAATAATATTCGATTGATCAACTGATCAAATAAAATATCATAATAAGGAAAAATCTTTAACAAAACATTATTATACGACAAAACTTAAGCTTGTTTGGTGTGAAGGATAAGAGACGTAGTATAATAATCATGTTATATTATGTCTTAATAAAGTGTTTAAAACAAAAACGATATGATCAGTGGATTCTCACAATTTTTTCTATCTTGTCTCTATAATATTATTTTTTATCTTAAATTTGAGCTCGGGTAAAAATTAGTAGGATATGATTAGAAATTAAACTACTTTTGTATGTTTACAAAATATAACGTAAAATATTACAAAATAAAATCAATTATATAAGATAAATATATGAAATTTATGAGTGATAACTAGTTTATAAAAATGATTAAAATATTTAAAAATGTGAAAAATATATATAATTTATTTTTTAATTTTTTAAAGTTTAATATAATATTTTTTAATATATATATATATATATATATATATATATATATATATATATATATATATATATATATTCTGGATGTGTCATGTGTGAAAGCTTTATTATATGTGAGAGCATAGGTGATTTTAAGGCTCGGTTAGGATGGGAACATGGCCCGGCACTAGCCCAAATTTTTTGAGTTATTTTTTTACGGTAAGCTACTTTTTACAGTTCCATTTTTATAATTTCGATTTAATTTTTCGACACATTTTCAAGTTAGTTCTGGTCTTGCGGTATCGGTATTTATTATAAATACTAACATATAAAATTATTGTTGTTTCCACCGTCTTGCAACTTGCGCACTAAGTGTTTAGTAAATTGTCTCAACCAAGTTTTTTTTTCCTATTTTGTTTTCGTTTCTTACGAAGAATGGTGTTGAATTGTTGTTATTGATTGTAATCATGAAGTGGTTATAATGAAAATCTCTTGTGGGCAAGGGGACTGGAGTACACTCAGTTAGGGAAGGAACCATGATAAATGTCTGCTATTATTTAATTACTATTTCTATTTCCGCAACAAATGAATTAAAACAAAATCTGACCACAAATTATGATTCTGAAACTCTGAGCAGAAGTTAAATTAAAGAATACCCGAAACACAATTCAACCCCTCTTCTTGTGTACATAGAATGATGAATATTATCAATAAGTGTTATGACGTAAACAGATATTTATACACCCTAAACACTAATCATCATTTTAAAATGCATCATAGATTTAAAATGGAAGATAATTTACTTTTAAAATTTTGATATTGAAATATAATCTTCAACTAAATTTTAGGTGTCTAGTCACTAATAATATTTGATTGATCAACTGATCAAATAAAATATCATAATAAGGAAAAATCTTTAACAAAACATTATTATACGACAAAACTTAAGCTTGTTTGGTGTGAAGGATAAGAGACGTAGTATAATAATCATGTTATATTATGTCTTAATAAAGTGTTTAAAACAAAAACGATATGAACAGTGGATTCTCACAATTTTTTCTATCTTGTCTCTATAATATTATTTTTTATCTTAAATTTGAGCTCGGGTAAAAATTAGTAGGATATGATTAGAAATTAAACTACTTTTGTATGTTTACAAAATATAACGTAAAATATTACAAAATAAAATCAATTATATAAGATAAATATATGAAATTTATGAGTGATAACTAGTTTATAAAAATGATTAAAATATTTAAAAATGTGAAAAATATATATAATTTATTTTTTAATTTTTTAAAGTTTAATATAATATTTTTTAATATATATATATATATATATATATATATATATATATATATATTCTGGATGTGTCATGTGTGAAAGCTTTATTATATGTGAGAGCATAGGTGATTTTAAGGCTCGGTTAGGATGGGAACATGGCCCGGCACTAGCCCAAATTTTTTGAGTTATTTTTTTACGGTAAGCTACTTTTTACAGTTCCATTTTTATAATTTCGATTTAATTTTTCGACACATTTTCAAGTTAGTTCTGGTCTTGCGGTATCGGTATTTATTATAAATACTAACATATAAAATTATTGTTGTTTCCACCGTCTTGCAACTTGCGCACTAAGTGTTTAGTAAATTGTCTCAACCAAGTTTTTTTTTTCCTATTTTGTTTTCGTTTCTTACGAAGAATGGTGTTGAATTGTTGTTATTGATTGTAATCATGAAGTGGTTATAATGAAAATCTCTTGTGGGCAAGGGGACTGGAGTACACTCAGTTAGGGAAGGAACCATGATAAATGTCTGCTATTATTTAATTACTATTTCTATTTCCGCAACAAATGAATTAAAACAAAATCTGACCACAAATTATGATTCTGAAACTCTGAGCAGAAGTTAAATTAAAGAATACCCGAAACACAATTCAACCCCTCTTCTTGTGTACATAGAATGATGAATATTATCAATAAGTGTTATGACGTAAACAGATATTTATACACCCTAAACACTAATCATCATTTTAAAATGCATCATAGATTTAAAATGGAAGATAATTTACTTTTAAAATTTTGATATTGAAATATAATCTTCAACTAAATTTTAGGTGTCTAGTCACTAATAATATTTGATTGATCAACTGATCAAATAAAATATCATAATAAGGAAAAATCTTTAACAAAACATTATTATACGACAAAACTTAAGCTTGTTTGGTGTGAAGGATAAGAGACGTAGTATAATAATCATGTTATATTATGTCTTAATAAAGTGTTTAAAACAAAAACGATATGAACAGTGGATTCTCACAATTTTTTCTATCTTGTCTCTATAATATTATTTTTTATCTTAAATTTGAGCTCGGGTAAAAATTAGTAGGATATGATTAGAAATTAAACTACTTTTGTATGTTTACAAAATATAACGTAAAATATTACAAAATAAAATCAATTATATAAGATAAATATATGAAATTTATGAGTGATAACTAGTTTATAAAAATGATTAAAATATTTAAAAATGTGAAAAATATATATAATTTATTTTTTAATTTTTTAAAGTTTAATATAATATTTTTTAATATATATATATATATATATATATATATATATATATATATATATATATATATATATTCTGGATGTGTCATGTGTGAAAGATTTATTATATGTGAGAGCATAGGTGATTTTAAGGCTCGGTTTGGATGGGAACATGGCCCGGCACTAGCCCAAATTTTTTGAGTTATTTTTTTACGGTAAGCTACTTTTTACAGTTCCATTTTCATAATTTCGATTTAATTTTTCGACACATTTTCAAGTTAGTTCTGGTCTTGCGGTATCGGTATTTATTATAAATACTAACATATAAAATTATTGTTGTTTCCACCGTCTTGCAACTTGCGCACTAAGTGTTTAGTAAATTGTCTCAACCAAGTTTTTTTTTCCTATTTTGTTTTCGTTTCTTACGAAGAATGGTGTTGAATTGTTGTTATTGATTGTAATCATGAAGTGGTTATAATGAAAATCTCTTGTGGGCAAGGGGACTGGAGTACACTCAGTTAGGGAAGGAACCATGATAAATGTCTGCTATTATTTAATTACTATTTCTATTTCCGCAACAAATGAATTAAAACAAAATCTGACCACAAATTATGATTCTGAAACTCTGAGCAAAAGTTAAATTAAAGAATACCCGAAACACAATTCAACCCCTCTTCTTGTGTACATAGAATGATGAATATTATCAATAAGTGTTATGACGTAAACAGATATTTATACACCCTAAACACTAATCATCATTTTAAAATGCATCATAGATTTAAAATGGAAGATAATTTACTTTTAAAATTTTGATATTGAAATATAATCTTCAACTAAATTTTAGGTGTCTAGTCACTAATAATATTTGATTGATCAACTGATCAAATAAAATATCATAATAAGGAAAAATCTTTAACAAAACATTATTATACGACAAAACTTAAGCTTGTTTGGTGTGAAGGATAAGAGACGTAGTATAATAATCATGTTATATTATGTCTTAATAAAGTGTTTAAAACAAAAACGATATGATCAGTGGATTCTCACAATTTTTTCTATCTTGTCTCTATAATATTATTTTTTATCTTAAATTTGAGCTCGGGTAAAAATTAGTAGGATATGATTAGAAATTAAACTACTTTTGTATGTTTACAAAATATAACGTAAAATATTACAAAATAAAATCAATTATATAAGATAAATATATGAAATTTATGAGTGATAACTAGTTTATAAAAATGATTAAAATATTTAAAAATGTGAAAAATATATATAATTTATTTTTTAATTTTTTAAAGTTTAATATAATATTTTTTAATATATATATATATATATATATATATATATATATATTCTGGATGTGTCATGTGTGAAAGCTTTATTATATGTGAGAGCATAGGTGATTTTAAGGCTCGGTTTGGATGGGAACATGGCCCGGCACTAGCCCAAATTTTTTGAGTTATTTTTTTACGGTAAGCTACTTTTTACAGTTCCATTTTCATAATTTCGATTTAATTTTTCGACACATTTTCAAGTTAGTTCTGGTCTTGCGGTATCGGTATTTATTATAAATACTAACATATAAAATTATTGTTGTTTCCACCGTCTTGCAACTTGCGCACTAAGTGTTTAGTAAATTGTCTCAACCAAGTTTTTTTTTCCTATTTTGTTTTCGTTTCTTACGAAGAATGGTGTTGAATTGTTGTTATTGATTGTAATCATGAAGTGGTTATAATGAAAATCTCTTGTGGGCAAGGGGACTGGAGTACACTCAGTTAGGGAAGGAACCATGATAAATGTCTGCTATTATTTAATTACTATTTCTATTTCCGCAACAAATGAATTAAAACAAAATCTGACCACAAATTATGATTCTGAAACTCTGAGCAGAAGTTAAATTAAAGAATACCCGAAACACAATTCAACCCCTCTTCTTGTGTACATAGAATGATGAATATTATCAATAAGTGTTATGACGTAAACAGATATTTATACACCCTAAACACTAATCATCATTTTAAAATGCATCATAGATTTAAAATGGAAGATAATTTACTTTTAAAATTTTGATATTGAAATATAATCTTCAACTAAATTTTAGGTGTCTAGTCACTAATAATATTTGATTGATCAACTGATCAAATAAAATATCATAATAAGGAAAAATCTTTAACAAAACATTATTATACGACAAAACTTAAGCTTGTTTGGTGTGAAGGATAAGAGACGTAGTATAATAATCATGTTATATTATGTCTTAATAAAGTGTTTAAAACAAAAACGATATGAACAGTGGATTCTCACAATTTTTTCTATCTTGTCTCTATAATATTATTTTTTATCTTAAATTTGAGCTCGGGTAAAAATTAGTAGGATATGATTAGAAATTAAACTACTTTTGTATGTTTACAAAATATAACGTAAAATATTACAAAATAAAATCAATTATATAAGATAAATATATGAAATTTATGAGTGATAACTAGTTTATAAAAATGATTAAAATATTTAAAAATGTGAAAAATATATATAATTTATTTTTTAATTTTTTAAAGTTTAATATAATATTTTTTAATATATATATATATATATATATATATATATATATATATTCTGGATGTGTCATGTGTGAAAGCTTTATTATATGTGAGAGCATAGGTGATTTTAAGGCTCGGTTTGGATGGGAACATGGCCCGGCACTAGCCCAAATTTTTTGAGTTATTTTTTTACGGTAAGCTACTTTTTACAGTTCCATTTTCATAATTTCGATTTAATTTTTCGACACATTTTCAAGTTAGTTCTGGTCTTGCGGTATCGGTATTTATTATAAATACTAACATATAAAATTATTGTTGTTTCCACCGTCTTGCAACTTGCGCACTAAGTGTTTAGTAAATTGTCTCAACCAAGTTTTTTTTCCTATTTTGTTTTCGTTTCTTACGAAGATTGGTGTTGAATTGTTGTTATTGATTGTAATCATGAAGTGGTTATAATGAAAATCTCTTGTGGGCAAGGGGACTGGAGTACACTCAGTTAGGGAAGGAACCATGGATAAATATTTTATGTCTTCTGCTATTATTTAATTACTATTTCTATTTCCGCAACAAATGAATTAAAACAAAATCTGAACACAAATTATGATTCTGAAACTCTGATCAGAAGTTAAATTAAAGAATACCCGAAACACAATTCAACCCCTCTTCTTGTGTACTTTTCACATCTTCACTTTGTTTTATCCATAGAAAACTACTTGAATTGGAATTAAGGCAATTACCTTCTCACTTGAAATATGCTTACCTAGAAGCAGAACATAAGTTGTCTTTTATCCTTGCAACTAAATTGCCTAAAGAGCTGTGGTGTCAACTTTTGGTACTTCTTAGAAAAAACAAGAAAGATATATCTTGGAAAATAATTGGCATCAAAGGAATTAACTCTACTGTTTGTATGTATAGGATATTTGTTGGAAGAGAATGCCAAAAATAATATACAGAGCCAAAGAAGAGTGAATCATATCGTGAAGGATGTGATGGAGACGGAAATCTTCTAATGGTTAGATGCAGGAATCATTTACCCTATATCTGATAGTGTATGGGGGAGCCCCATTCAACGTGTCTATAAGATAGGTGGCCTAACAGCGATTGAAATGGGAAGGATATGCGTGGGTTATAGGAAGCTAAACAAATCCACAATGAAGGATGACTTCTCTCTTTCATTCATTGATCAAATGCTTGAGAGATTGGTTGGAAAAGAATTTTAACTATTTTTTATAAGGGTATTCAGACTATAATCTGATTGCATGAGCTCCTAAAAACCAAGAGAAAATAACCTTTACATGGCTCTATGAAACCTTTGTCTTTAGAACGATTCCATCCAGACTGTTAAATGATCCATCAACTTTTCAAATATGTTGATGATATCTTCTCTAATCGTATTGAATGTTCCATGGAACTGTTTATGGATGATTTCTCTGTGTGCAGATTCATTTCATAAATGCTTGGATAACTTCGAGCTGGTACTCACAAGATGTGAGAAACGCAACTCAAGTCTAAAAGGGGAGAAATTTCTTGATAAAAGAAGGAATTTTGTTAGGACATAGAATTTCAAAATAAAGATTGAAATAGATTAAAAAAAATTATTGTGAAGTATTTGAAAATTTTCCACTACCATCCAACATCAAAGGAATAAGAATTTTTTATGGTCTTGTTGGCTTGTATAGAAAGTTCATCAATGAATTTTCAAAACTTTCAAAAGCTTTGTGCCAACTACTACAACATGAGATATCATATCTCTTCAGTAAAGAATGTTTAGCATGCTTTCAAAACCTTGAAGAATGTGTTGAATTTTGTACCAATTGTGAAGGCAACAGACTAAAAATAAATACTTTGCGCTAATGTATAATGCAAGACACTTTGCTAATGGAGTTGTTCTAGGCCAAATGTATGATAAAGTGTTTCATACAATTTATTATGCTAATAAGATTACAAGACTTTAATAGAGAATCATATCAACTAAACCAACTCAAGCAGTTAATGACGTGCCAATTTTTTTATTTACGTATAACTTATATTTTTTCAAACGTTCACAAATATTCATATACGATAATTTTTAAAGGATACGAATATGACTTTGAAACGAAAATGTAGACAAAATTAAAGTTTTTTTAAAACAACTACTCCTTTTACATGAATATACTCTAATAAGTAATAATTTAATAGGAATATATTTTATAAGAAAAATTTAACCTTTGAAAGATTATTACAACTTTGACTTTGAATTCAAAGTCAAAGTTCAAATAAATAAAGTCTAATAAATAATAATTTAATATTGTACCGGAGTATTTTATTAAAAATTATTTATTATTTGTATTTTTCCATCAAATATAATAATGTTGAAACTGCGTATGAAATTTAATTTTCAAGAAAAAAAGTCAAATAAAAATTTATTATTCTTTCCTATTTATTTGTAGGAAAGAGTAATTAATTTGTTCTTATCCATTTTTTTCAATTGTCTTTTTCCCCTTTATTTAGCTATATATATATATTTGTTATCAATTTTTCAAATCACACAAAACTTTTTTTTCTTTTCATCTTCTAGTTTTGTTAGTGTTTTTTTCTTCCTCATCCACCCTTAAATAGGTAGGTAATCGGTCTTATAATTTCCTTTATTTTTTTATTCTGTAAAGTTTTAATTTTTATGTGTTTCAATGGTGGTACAGTTTATTTTTGTGACGTAGCTATCTTTTTTGTGAGTATTTTTATGAGTTTTTCGAATACTTTTTTACTTCTAATATTTTTTTTGTTCTTTGTGAACTCTTGATTTTAATATATCATATTTTAGCTCATTTAAAAAATTATTTTATTGATAGACATAAACATCAATGATTTGAGTGATTTTTTGAAATTTAAGATTTTTTTCTTGGTTATTCTGATGAAATTTAATTTTCTTATATATTTTTTCTAATGTGTTCTAGAGATACTTACTGCTAAAGTGTTGATATGAATCATATATTCTTTATTATTGTTTATTTTATCAAATATAAATGTGATCAACGATATATTTGTATTTTACTTACATAATATTTACATATAATCTATTACTTAGGTAGAATTTTTATAGTTTAGCGCTAGATCTAATTTATTAGAGTTTAATTGAATTCTAAATAAGATATTTAAGTCTATAGAAAAGCTTGTTTCAATTGAGTATTGAAGTTCATATGAATTTATATATTATAGAATGTATGCAGAATAGGTTTTAGTTTTCTTAAGTATAATTTAGTGATAATCTTCACTATGTATTTTTTTAACATTATTCTTTTCTTTGTTTTTATTCTATTTCTCTTTAAAAAATATATGAATTATATGCATATCAATTTCCAAACATTTAGAAGTATATCTAAGATTCATGTTGCAAAAACTCTTACTATATTCTTAGATTTTAATTATTTCGATTATGTTGCATAAACTTATTATGAAATGTATCAGATAGTATAAACTTTTACTATATGCTTGTATTTTAACTATTTCGATCATGTTGCACAAATTAATGCTTCCATAACTCTTCCCCTAATTTATGTATTTTAAATCAATTACATTTAGTGAAATAATCTAATTATACCTTTTAATAGATTTGTTTTTTTTTTGAAAAACTATAAATTTTTTTTATGATAATAATTGCAAGGGAGGTAGATAACTTAACTAATCTGCCATTATTATTTATTCTTATCGCCAGCCATCTACTTATTACCTTTTTTTATTTTGATTTTTTAATTTCATTGTTGAACCAGAGAATGGATCATCACAAAAACCCGTGGAATCAAGAATCACATTACACTTTTGACATAAATAAAAATTTTCATGAATTTGAAGCGGATGCTGAATTACATTCAGATTATTTGGATATTATGAGGCCGTTGTCACCCGAAACTCTTGTTCCGGATCCATTATTTGCCAGTGGTAAATTTGTTCCTGTGGTGCTCCAATCAGATAATCCATTAACACAGATGAAAATTGAACATACAAATTCTCTTGATAAAGAAAAATACAAAGGTATTTTAAATCCAAAAGGTAATGGAATCGGCTTAGATCCCTTTTTACCTAAAAAATTTCCATCACCAGCCATCAGTATAACTGTTCCTTCTCATGTAGTAAAACAAAAATCTACAAAAATTCCACATCTCAAACAATATTCAAGTGTCTCCCAACCAGGTATGTGTTCATAAAAACTTGATCAAACTACTCAAATTAAAATGTATGAATATTATACAACAGCTAACTACTTAATATTTATAGGTTTATCATCACTTAATCAAAACACAAGCAAACATGTGTTGTCCAATAACAATAAAAATTCAACATCGCGTCCTCATAAAGTTGCTAGACACACAAAGGTAAAATGGTTTAGAAATTAATTAGTTTTATCTAATTTGTTTTAATCAAAGATAAAACGAGAATCATAAGTTAATAAATTGAGTTAAATATATATTTATTTTAAAGATATTTTATGTATGAATTAATATATAAATTCTTTTGCAGGATGATATTTGATTTGGTGATAAATCGGTCATTCATAATACAAATGCTTTGAGAATTGATATGGCAAATACAATGTACAATTGAAAAACTGGGGGAAGTGAGAGGATATTCGCATTTTAGAAAGATTTTTAAGCTTTGGCTAATTATTAGTTTGACAAGTTTTAAAATTTGTTTCTCATTAAACAAACTTGATTATTTTTCTTTTTGTTTTATTTTAATTGATGGATTGAATATATTTTAAATATAAATAATGTTGGAATCTAAATAATTTGTTTTGTTTGAGAAACTTGTATTGCAGATAGTTACATTTTCAAATATGATTCATCATAGAATGATGAATATTATCAATAAGTGTTATGACGTAAACAGATATTTATACACCCTAAACACTAATCATCATTTTAAAATGCATCATAGATTTAAAATGGAAGATAATTTACATTTAAAATTTTGATATTGAAATATAATCTTCAACTAAATTTTAGGTGTCTAGTCACTAATAATATTCGATTGATCAACTGATCAAATAAAATTTCATAATAAGGAAAAATCTTTAACAAAACATTATTATACGACAAAACTTAAGCTTGTTTGGTGTGAAGGATAAGAGACGTAGTATAATAATCATATTATATTATGTCTTAATAAAGTGTTTAAAACAAAAACGATATGATCAGTGGATTCTCACAATTTTTTCTATCTTGTCTCTATGGTATTATTTTTTATCTTAAATTTGAGCTCGGGTAAAAATTAGTAGGATATGATTAGAAATTAAACTACTTTTGTATGTTTATAAAATATAACGTAAAATATTACAAAATAAAATCAATTATATAAGATAAATATATGAAATTTATGAGTGATAACTAGTTTATAAAAATGATTAAAATATTTAAAAATGTGAAAAATATATATAATTTATTTTTTAATTTTTTAACGTTTAATATAATATTCTTTAATATATATATATATATATATATATATATATATATATATATATATATATATATTCTGGATGTGTCAAATGTGAAAGCTTTATCATATGTGAGCGCATACGTGATTTTAAGGCTTGGTTAGGATGGGAACATGGCCCGGCACTAGCCCAAATTTTTTGAGTTATTTTTTTTACGGTAAGCTACTTTTTACAGTTCCATTTTCATAATTTCGATTTAATTTTTCGACACATTTTCAAGTTAGTTCTGGTCTTGCGGTATCAGTATTTATTATAAATACTAACATATAAAAGTATTGTTGTTTCCACCGTCTTGCAACTTGCGCACTAAGTGTTTAGTAAATTGTCTCAACTATGTTTTTTTTTCCTATTTTGTTTTCGTTTCTTACGAATAATGGTGTTGAATTGTTGTTATTGATTGTAATCATGAAGTGGTTATAATGAAAATCTCTTGTGGGCAAGGGGACTAGAGTACACTCAGTTAGGGAAGGAACCAGGATAAATGTCTGCTATTATTTAATTACTATTTCTATTTCCGCAACAAATGAATTAAAACAAAATCTGACCACAAATTATGATTCTGAAACTCTGATCAGAAGTTAAATTAAAGAATACCAGAAACACAATTCAACCCCTCTTCTTGTGTACTTTTCACATCTTCACTTTGTTTTATCCATAGAAAACTACTTGAATTGGAATTGAGGCAATTACCTTCTCACTTGAAATATGCTTACCTAGAAGCAGAACATAAGTTGTCTTTTATCCTTGCAACTAAATTGCCTAAAGAGCTGTGGTGTCAACTTTTGGTACTTCTTAGAAAAAACAAGAAAGATATATCTTGGAAAATAATTGGCATCAAAGGAATTAACTCTACTGTTTGTATGTATAGGATATTTGTTGGAAGAGACTGCCAAAAATAATATACAGAGCCAAAGAAGAGTGAATCATATCGTGAAGGATGTGATGGAGACGGAAATCATCAAATGGTTAGATGAGGGAATCATTTACCCTATATCTGATAGTGTATGGGGGAGGGTCATTCAACGTGTCTTTAAGATAGGTGGCCTAACAGTGATTGAAATGGGAAGGATATGCGTGGGTTATAGGAAGCTAAACAAATCCACAATGAAGGATGACTTCTCTCTTTCATTCATTGATCAAATGCTTGAGAGATTGGTTGGAAAAGAATTTTAACTATTTTTTATAAGGGTATTCAGACTATAATCAGATTGCATTAGCTCCCAAAAACCAAGAGAAAATAACCTTTACATGGCTCTATGAAACCTTTGTCTTTAGAACGATTCCATCCAGACTGTGAAATGATCCATCAACTTTTCAAATATGTTGATGATATCTTCTCTAATCTTATTGAATGTTCCATGGAACTATTTATGGATGATTTCTCTGTGTGCAGATTCATTTCATAAATGCTTGGATAACTTCGAGCTGGTACTCACAAGATGTGAGAAACGCAACTCAGTTCTAAAAGGGGAGAAATTTCATGATAAAAGAAGGAATTGTGTTAGGACGGAGAATTTCAAACTAAAGATTGAAATAGATTAAAAAAAATTATTGTTAAGTATTTGAAAAATTTCCACTACCATCCAACATCAAAGGAATAAGAAGTTTTTATGGTCTTGTTGGCTTGTATAGAAAGTTCATCAATGAATTTTCAAAACTTTCAAAAGCTTTGTGCCAACTACTACAACATGAGATATCATATCTCTTCAGTAAAGAATGTTTAGCATGCTTTCAAAACCTTGAAGAATGTGTTGAATTTTGTACCAATTGTGAAGGCAACAGACTAAAAATAAAAACTTTGCGCTAATCTATAATGCAAGTCACTTTGCTAATGGAGTTGTTCTAGGCCAAATGTATGATAAAGTGTTTCATACAATTTATTATGCTAATAAGATTACAAGACTTTAATAGAGAATCATATCAACTAAACCAACTCAAGCAGTTAATGACGTGCCAATTTTTTTATTTACGTATAACTTATATTTTTTCAAACGTTCACAAATATTCATATACGATAATTTTTAAAGGATAAGAATATGACTTTGAAACGAAAATGTAGACAAAATTAAAGTTTTTTTTAAAACAACTACTCCTTTTACATGAATATACTCTAATAAGTAATAATTTAATAGGAATATATTTTATAAGAAAAAATTAAAACTTTGAAAGATTATTACAACTTTGACTTTGAATTCAAAGTCAAAGTTCAAATAAATAAAGTCTAATAAATAATAATTTAATATTGTACCGGAGTATTTTATTAAAAATTATTTATTATTTATATTTTTCCATCAAATATAATAATGATTGAAATTGCGTATGAAATTTAATTTTCAAGAAAAAAAGTCAAATCAAAATTTATTATTCTTTCCTATTTATTTGTAGGAAAGAGTAATTAATTTGTTCTTATCCATTTTTTTCAATTGTCTTTTTCCCCTTTATTTAGCTATATATATCTATATTTGTTATCAATTTTTCAAATCACATAAAACTTTTTTTTCTTTTCATCTTCTAGTTTTGTTAGTGTTTTTTTCTTCCTCATCCACCCTTAAGTAGGTAGGTAATGGGTCTTATAATTTCCTTTATTTATTTATTCTGTAAAGTTTTAATTTTTATGTGTTTCAATGGTGGTACAGTTTATTTTTGTGACGGAGCTATCCTTTTTGTGAGTATTTTTATGAGTTTTTCGAATACTTTTTTACTTCTAATATTTTTTTTGTTCTTTGTGAACTCTTGATTTTAATATATCATATTTTAGCTCATTTAAAAAAGTATTTTATTGATGGACATAAACATCAATGATTTGAGTGATTTTTTGAAATTTAAGATTTTTTTCTTGGTTATTCTGATGAAATTTAATTTTCTTATATATTTTTTCTAATGTGTTCTAGAGATACTTACTGCTAAAGTGTTGATATGAATCATATATTCTTTATTATTGTTTATTTTATCAAATATACATGTGATCAACGATATATTTGTATTTTTCTTACGAAATATTTACATATAATCTAATACTTAGGTAGAATTTTTATAGGTTAGCGCTAGATCTAATTTATTAGATTTTAATTGAATTCTAAATAAGATATTTAAGTCTATAGAAAAACTTGTTTCAATTGAGTATTGAAGTTCATATGAATTTATATATTATAGAATGTATGCAGAATAGGTTTTAGTTTTCTTAAGTATAATTTAGTGATAATCTTCACTATGTTTTTTTTATCATTATTCTTATCTTTGTTTTTATTCTATTTCTCTTTAAAAAATATATGAATTATATGCATATCAATTTACAAACATTTAGAAGTATATCTAAGATTCATGTTGCAAAAACTCTTACTATATTCTTAGATTTTAATTATTTCGATTATGTTGCATAAACTCATTATGAAATGTATCAGATAGTATAAACTTTTACTATATGCTTATATTTTAACTATTTCGATAATGTTGCACAAATTAATGCTTCCATAACTCTTCCCCTAATTTATGTATTTTAAATCAATTACATTTAGTGAAATAGTCTAATTATACCTTTTAATAGATATGTTTTTTTTTGAAAAACTATAAATTTTTTTTATGATAATAATTGCAAGGGAGGTAGAAAACTTAACTAATCTGCCATTATTATTTATTCTTATCGACAGCCATCTACTTATTACCTTTTTTTATTTTGATTTTTTAATTTCATTGTTCAACCAGAGAATGGATCATCACAAAAACCCGTGGAATCAAGAATCCCATTACACTTTTGACATAAATAAAAATTTTCATGAATTTGAAGCGGATGGTGAATTACATTCAGATTATTTGGATATTATGAGACTGTTGTCACCCGAAACCCATGTTCCGGATCCATTATTTGCCATTGGTAAATTTGTTCCTGTGGTGCTCCAATCAGACAATCCATTAACACAGATGAAAATTGAACATACAAATTCTCTTGATAAAGAAAAATACAAAGGTATTTTAAATCCAAAAGGTAATGAAATTGGCTTAGATCCCTTTTTACCTAAAAATTTCCATCACCAGCCATCAGTATAACTGTTCCTTCTCATGTAGTAAAACAAAAATCTACAAAAATTCCACATCTCAAACAATATTCAAATGTCTCCCAACCAGGTATGCGTTCATAAAAACTTGATCAAACTACTCAAATTAAAATGTATGAATATTATACAACAGCTAATTACTTAATATTTGTAGGTTTATCATCACTTAATCAAAACACAACCAAACATGTGTTGTCCAATAACAATAAAAATTCTACATCGCGTCCTCATAAAGTTGCTAGACACATACAGGTAAAATGGTTTAGAAATTAATTAGTTTTCTCTAATTTGTTTTAATCAAAGATAAAACGAGAATCATAAGTTAATAAATTGAGTTAAATATATATATCTTAAACATATTTTATGTATGAATTAATATATAAATTCTTTTGCAGGATGATATTTGATTTGGTGATAAATCGGTCATTCATAATACAAATGCTTTGAGAATTGATATGGCAAATACAATGTACAATTGAAAAACTTGGGGAAGTGAAAGGATATTTGCATTTTCGAAAGATTTTTAAGCTATGGCTAATTGTTAGTTTGACAAGTTTTAAAATTTGTTTCTCATTAAACAAACTTGATTATTTTTCTTTTTGTTTTATTTAAATTGATGGATTGAATATATTTTAAATATAAATAATGTTGGAATCTAAATAATTTGTTATGTTTGAGAAACTTATAATGCAGATAGTTACATTTTCTAATATGATTCATCATAGAATGATGAATATTATCAATAAGTGTTATGACGTAAACAGATAATTATACACCCTAAACACTAATCATCATTTTAAAATGCATCATAGATTTAAAATGGAAGATAATTTACTTTTAAAATTTTGATATTGAAATATAAGCTTCAACTAAATTTTAGGTGTCTAGTCACTAATAATATTCGATTGATCAACTGATCAAATAAAATATCATAATAAGGAAAAATCTTTAACAAAACATTATTATACGACAAAACTTAAGCTTGTTTGGTGTGAAGGATAAGAGACGTAGTATAATAATCATGTTATATTATGTCTTAATAAAGTGTTTAAAACAAAAACGATATGATCAGTGGATTCTCACAATTTTTTCTATCTTGTCTCTATAATATTATTTTTTATCTTAAATTTGAGCTCGGGTAAAAATTAGTAGGATATGATTAGAAATTAAACTACTTTTGTATGTTTACAAAATATAACGTAAAATATTACAAAATAAAATCAATTATATAAGATAAATATATGAAATTTATGAGTGATAACTAGTTTATAAAAATGATTAAAATATTTAAAAATGTGAAAATATATATAATTTATTTTTTAATTTTTTAAAGTTTAATATAATATTTTTTAATATATATATATATATATATATATATATATATATATATATATATATATATATTCTGGATGTGTCAAGTGTGAAAGCTTTATCATATGTGAGAGCATAGGTGATTTTAAGGCTCGGTTAGGATGGGAACATGGCCCGGCACTAGCCCAAATTTTTTGAGTTATTTTTTTACGGTAAGCTACTTTTTACAGTTCTATTTTCATAATTTCGATTTAATTTTTCGACACATTTTCTAGTTAGTTCTGGTCTTGCGGTATCGGTATTTATTATAAATACTAACATATAAAATTATTGTTGTTTCCACCGTCTTGCAACTTGCGCACTAAGTGTTTAGTAAATTGTCTCAACCAAGTTTTTTTCCTATTTTGTTTTCGTTTCTTACGAATAATGGTGTTGAATTGTTGTTATTGATTGTAATCATGAAGTGGTTATAATGAAAATCTCTTGTGGGCAAGGGGACTGGAGTACACTCAGTTAGGGAAGGAACCTGGATAAATATTTTATGTCTTCTGCTATTATTTAATTACTATTTCTATTTCCGCAACAAATGAATTAAAACAAAATCTGACCACAAATTATGATTCTGAAACTCTGATCAGAAGTTAAATTAAAGAATACCCGAAACACAATTCAACCCCTCTTCTTGTGTACTTTTCACATCTTCACTTTGTTTTATCCATAGAAAACTACTTGAATTGGAATTAAGGCAATTACCTTCTCACTTGAAATATGCTTACCTAGAAGCAGAACATAAGTTGTCTTTTATCCTTGCAACTAAATTGCCTAAAGAGCTGTGGTGTCAACTTTTGGTACTTCTTAGAAAAAACAAGAAAGATATATCTTGGAAAATAATTGGCATCAAAGGAATTAACTCTACTGTTTGTATGTATAGGATATTTGTTGGAAGAGAATGCCAAAAATAATATACAGAGCCAAAGAAGAGTGAATCATATCGTGAAGGATGTGATGGAGACGGAAATCTTCTAATGGTTAGATGCAGGAATCATTTACCCTATATCTGATAGTGTATGGGGGAGCCTCATTCAACGTGTCTTTAAGATAGGTGGCCTAACAGTGATTGAAATGGGAAGGATATGCGTGGGTTATAGGAAGCTAAACAAATCCACAATAAAGGATGACTTCTCTCTTTCATTAATTGATCAAATGCTTGAGAGATTGGTTGGAAAAGAATTTTAACTATTTTTTATAAGGGTATTCAGACTATAATCAGATTGCATGAGCTCCTAAAAACCAAGAGAAAATAACCTTTACATGTCTCTATGAAACCTTTGTCTTTAGAACGATTCCATCCAGACTGTGAAATGATCCATCAACTTTTCAAATATGTTGATGATATCTTCTCTAATCTTATTGAATGTTCCATGGAACTGTTTATGGATGATTTCTCTGTGTACAGATTCATTTCATAAATGCTTGGATAACTTCGAGCTGGTACTCACAAGATGTGAGAAACGCAACTCAGTTCTAAAAGGGGAGAAATTTCATGATAAAAGAAGGAATTTTGTTAGGACATAGAATTTCAAAATAAAGATTGAAATAGATTAAAAAAAATTATTGTAAAGTATTTGAAAATTCTCCACTACCATCCAACATCAAAGGAATAAGAAGTTTTTATGGTCTTGTTGGCTTGTATAGAAAGTTCATCAATGAATTTTCAAAACTTTCAAAAGCTTTGTGCCAACTACTACAACATGAGATATCATATCTCTTCAGTAAAGAATGTTTAGCATGCTTTCAAAACCTTGAAGAATGTGTTGAATTTTGTACCAATTGTGAAGGCAACAGACTAAAAATAAAAACCTTGCGCTAATGTATAATGCAAGTCACTTTGCTAATGGAGTTGTTCTAGGCCAAATGTATGATAAAGTGTTTCATACAATTTATTATGCTAATAAGATTACAAGACTTTAATAGAGAATCATATCAACTAAACCAACTCAAGCAGTTAATGACGTGCCAATTTTGTTTATTTACGTATAACTTATATTTTTTCAAACGTTCACAAATATTCATATACGATAATTTTTAAAGGATAAGAATATGACTTTGAAACGAAAATGTAAACAAAATTAAAGTTTTTTTAAAACAACTACTCCTTTTACATGAATATACTCTAATAAGTAATAATTTAATTGGAATATATTTTATAAGAAAAAATTAAAACTTTGAAAGATTATTACAACTTTGACTTTGAATTCAAAGTCAAAGTTCAAATAAATAAAGTCTAATAAATAATAATTTAATATTGTACCGGAGTATTTTATTAAAAATTATTTATTATTTATATTTTTCCATCAAATATAATAATGATTGAAACTGCGTATGAAATTTAATTTTCAAGAAAAAAAGTCAAATAAAAATTTATTATTCTTTCCTATTTATTTGTAGGAAAGAGTAATTAATTTGTTCTTATCCATTTTTTTCAATTGTCTTTTTCCCCTTTATTTAGCTACATATATATATTTGTTATCAATTTTTCAAATCACACAAAACTTTTTTTTCTTTTCATCTTCTAGTTTTGTTAGTGTTTTTTTCTTCCTCATCCACCCTTAAGTAGGTAGGTAATCGGTCTTATAATTTCCTTTATTTATTTATTCTGTAAAGTTTTAATTTTTATGTGTTTCAATGGTGGTACAGTTTATTTTTGTGACGTAGCTATCTTTTTTGTGAGTATTTTTATGAGTTTTTCGAATACTTTTTTACTTCTAATATTTTTTTTGTTCTTTGTGAACTCTTGATTTTAATATATCATATTTTAGCTCATTTAAAAAATTATTTTATTGATAGACATAAACATCAATGATTTGAGTGATTTTTTGAAATTTAAGATTTTTTTCTTGGTTATTCTGATGAAATTTAATTTTCTTATATATTTTTTCTAATGTGTTCTAGAGATACTTACTGCTAAAGTGTTGATATGAATCATATATTCTTTATTATTGTTTATTTTTTCAAATATACATGTGATCAACGATATATTTGTATTTTTCTTACATAATATTTACATATAATCTATTACTTAGGTAGAATTTTTATAGTTTAGCGCTAGATCTAATTTATTAGATTTTAATTGAATTCTAAATAAGATATTTAAGTCTATAGAAAAACTTGTTTCAATTGAGTATTGAAGTTCATATGAATTTATATATTATAGAATGTATGCAAAATAGGTTTTAGTTTTCTTAAGTATAATTTAGTGATAATCTTCACTATGTATTTTTTTAACATTATTCTTTTCTTTGTTTTTATTCTATTTCTCTTTAAAAAATATATGAATTATATGCATGTCAATTTACAAACATTTAGAAGTATATCTAAGATTCATGTTGCAAAAACTCTTACTATATTCTTAGATTTTAATTATTTCGATTATGTTGCATAAACTCATTATGAAATGTATCAGATAGTATAAACTTTTACTATATGCTTATATTTTAACTATTTCGATCATGTTGCCCAAATGAATGCTTCCATAACTCTTCCCCTAATTTATGTATTTTAAATCAATTACATTTAGTGAAATAATCTAATTATACCTTTTAATAGATTTGTTTTTTTTTGAAAAACTATAAATTTTTTTTATGATAATAATTGCAAGGGAGGTAGATAACTTAACTAATCTGCCATTATTATTTATTCTTATCGACAACCATCTACTTATTACCTTTTTTTATTTTGATTTTTTAATTTCATTGTTCAACCAGAGAATGGATCATCACAAAAACCCGTGGAATCAAGAATCACATTACACTTTTGACATAAATAAAAATTTTCATGAATTTGAAGCGGATGGTGAATTACATTCAGATTATTTGGATATTATGAGACTGTTGTCACCCGAAACCCATGTTCCGGATCCATTATTTGCCATTGGTAAATTTGTTCCTGTGGTGCTCCAATCAGACAATCCATTAACACAGATGAAAATTGAACATACAAATTCTCTTGATAAAGAAAAATACAAAGGTATTTTAAATCCAAAAGGTAATGAAATTGGCTTAGATCCCTTTTTACCTAAAAATTTCCATCACCAGCCATCAGTATAACTGTTCCTTCTCATGTAGTAAAACAAAAATCTACAAAAATTCCACATCTCAAACAATATTCAAATGTCTCCCAACCAGGTATGCGTTCATTAAAACTTGATCAAACTACTCAAATTAAAATGTATGAATATTATACAACAGCTAATTACTTAATATTTGTAGGTTTATCATCACTTAATCAAAACACAACCAAACATGTGTTGTCCAATAACAATAAAAATTCTACATCGCGTCCTCATAAAGTTGCTAGACACATACAGGTAAAATGGTTTAGAAATTAATTAGTTTTCTCTAATTTGTTTTAATCAAAGATAAAACGAGAATCATAAGTTAATAAATTGAGTTAAATATATATATCTTAAACATATTTTATGTATGAATTAATATTTAAATTCTTTTGCAGGATGATATTTGATTTGGTGATAAATCGGTCATTCATAATACAAATGCTTTGAGAATTGATATGGCAAATACAATGTACAATTGAAAAACTTGGGGAAGTGAGAGGATATTTGCATTTTCGAAAGATTTTTAAGCTATGGCTAATTGTTAGTTTGACAAGTTTTAAAATTTGTTTCTCATTAAACAAACTTGATTATTTTTCTTTTTGTTTTATTTAAATTGATGGATTGAATATATTTTAAATATAAATAATGTTGGAATCTAAATAATTTGTTATGTTTGAGAAACTTATATTGCAGATAGTTACATTTTCTAATATGATTCATCATAGAATGATGAATATTATCAATAAGTGTTATGACGTAAACAGATAATTATACACCCTAAACACTAATCATCATTTTAAAATGCATCATAGATTTAAAATGGAAGATAATTTACTTTTAAAATTTTGATATTGAAATATAAGCTTCAACTAAATTTTAGGTGTCTAGTCACTAATAATATTCGATTGATCAACTGATCAAATAAAATATCATAATAAGGAAAAATCTTTAACAAAACATTATTATACGACAAAACTTAAGCTTGTTTGGTGTGAAGGATAAGAGACGTAGTATAATAATCATGTTATATTATGTCTTAATAAAGTGTTTAAAACAAAAACGATATGATCAGTGGATTCTCACAATTTTTTCTATCTTGTCTCTATAATATTATTTTTTATCTTAAATTTGAGCTCGGGTAAAAATTAGTAGGATATGATTAGAAATTAAACTACTTTTGTATGTTTACAAAATATAACGTAAAATATTACAAAATAAAATCAATTATATAAGATAAATATATGAAATTTATGAGTGATAACTAGTTTATAAAAATGATTAAAATATTTAAAAATGTGAAAATATATATAATTTATTTTTTAATTTTTTAAAGTTTAATATAATATTTTTTAATATATATATATATATATATATATATATATATATATATATATATATATATATATATTCTGGATGTGTCAAGTGTGAAAGCTTTATCATATGTGAGAGCATAGGTGATTTTAAGGCTCGGTTAGGATGGGAACATGGCCCGGCACTAGCCCAAATTTTTTGAGTTATTTTTTTACGGTAAGCTACTTTTTACAGTTCTATTTTCATAATTTCGATTTAATTTTTCGACACATTTTCTAGTTAGTTCTGGTCTTGCGGTATCGGTATTTATTATAAATACTAACATATAAAATTATTGTTGTTTCCACCGTCTTGCAACTTGCGCACTAAGTGTTTAGTAAATTGTCTCAACCAAGTTTTTTTCCTATTTTGTTTTCGTTTCTTACGAATAATGGTGTTGAATTGTTGTTATTGATTGTAATCATGAAGTGGTTATAATGAAAATCTCTTGTGGGCAAGGGGACTGGAGTACACTCAGTTAGGGAAGGAACCTGGATAAATATTTTATGTCTTCTGCTATTATTTAATTACTATTTCTATTTCCGCAACAAATGAATTAAAACAAAATCTGACCACAAATTATGATTCTGAAACTCTGATCAGAAGTTAAATTAAAGAATACCCGAAACACAATTCAACCCCTCTTCTTGTGTACTTTTCACATCTTCACTTTGTTTTATCCATAGAAAACTACTTGAATTGGAATTAAGGCAATTACCTTCTCACTTGAAATATGCTTACCTAGAAGCAGAACATAAGTTGTCTTTTATCCTTGCAACTAAATTGCCTAAAGAGCTGTGGTGTCAACTTTTGGTACTTCTTAGAAAAAACAAGAAAGATATATCTTGGAAAATAATTGGCATCAAAGGAATTAACTCTACTGTTTGTATGTATAGGATATTTGTTGGAAGAGAATGCCAAAAATAATATACAGAGCCAAAGAAGAGTGAATCATATCGTGAAGGATGTGATGGAGACGGAAATCTTCTAATGGTTAGATGCAGGAATCATTTACCCTATATCTGATAGTGTATGGGGGAGCCTCATTCAACGTGTCTTTAAGATAGGTGGCCTAACAGTGATTGAAATGGGAAGGATATGCGTGGGTTATAGGAAGCTAAACAAATCCACAATAAAGGATGACTTCTCTCTTTCATTAATTGATCAAATGCTTGAGAGATTGGTTGGAAAAGAATTTTAACTATTTTTTATAAGGGTATTCAGACTATAATCAGATTGCATGAGCTCCTAAAAACCAAGAGAAAATAACCTTTACATGGCTCTATGAAACCTTTGTCTTTAGAACGATTCCATCCAGACTGTGAAATGATCCATCAACTTTTCAAATATGTTGATGATATCTTCTCTAATCTTATTGAATGTTCCATGGAACTGTTTATGGATGATTTCTCTGTGTACAGATTCATTTCATAAATGCTTGGATAACTTCGAGCAGGTACTCACAAGATGTGAGAAACGCAACTCAGTTCTAAAAGGGGAGAAATTTCATGATAAAAGAAGGAATTTTGATAGGACATAGAATTTCAAAATAAAGATTGAAATAGATTAAAAAAAATTATTGTAAAGTATTTGAAAATTTTCCACTACCATCCAACATCAAAGGAATAAGAAGTTTTTATGGTCTTGTTGGCTTGTATAGAAAGTTCATCAATGAATTTTCAAAACTTTCAAAAGCTTTGTGCCTACTACTACAACATGAGATATCATATCTCTTCAGTAAAGAATGTTTAGCATGCTTTCAAAACCTTGAAGAATGTGTTGAATTTTGTACCAATTGTGAAGGCAACAGACTAAAAATAAAAACTTTGCGCTAATGTATAATGCAAGTCACTTTGCTAATGGAGTTGTTCTAGGCCAAATGTATGATAAAGTGTTTCATACAATTTATTATGCTAATAAGATTACAAGACTTTAATAGAGAATCATATAAACTAAACCAACTCAAGCAGTTAATGACGTGCCAATTTTGTTTATTTACGTATAACTTATATTTTTTCAAACGTTCACAAATATTCATATACGATAATTTTTAAAGGATAAGAATATGACTTTGAAACGAAAATGTAAACAAAATTAAAGTTTTTTTAAAACAACTACTCCTTTTACATGAATATACTCTAATAAGTAATAATTTAATTGGAATATATTTTATAAGAAAAAATTAAAACTTTGAAAGATTATTACAACTTTGACTTTGAATTCAAAGTCAAAGTTCAAATAAATAAAGTCTAATAAATAATAATTTAATATTGTACCGGAGTATTTTATTAAAAATTATTTATTATTTATATTTTTCCATCAAATATAATAATGATTGAAACTGCGTATGAAATTTAATTTTCAAGAAAAAAAGTCAAATAAAAATTTATTATTCTTTCCTATTTATTTGTAGGAAAGAGTAATTAATTTGTTCTTATCCATTTTTTTCAATTGTCTTTTTCCCCTTTATTTAGCTACATATATATATTTGTTATCAATTTTTCAAATCACACAAAACTTTTTTTTCTTTTCATCTTCTAGTTTTGTTAGTGTTTTTTTCTTCCTCATCCACCCTTAAGTAGGTAGGTAATCGGTCTTATAATTTCCTTTATTTATTTATTCTGTAAAGTTTTAATTTTTATGTGTTTCAATGGTGGTACAGTTTATTTTTGTGACGTAGCTATCTTTTTTGTGAGTATTTTTATGAGTTTTTCGAATACTTTTTTACTTCTAATATTTTTTTTGTTCTTTGTGAACTCTTGATTTTAATATATCATATTTTAGCTCATTTAAAAAATTATTTTATTGATAGACATAAACATCAATGATTTGAGTGATTTTTTGAAATTTAAGATTTTTTTCTTGGTTATTCTGATGAAATTTAATTTTCTTATATATTTTTTCTAATGTGTTCTAGAGATACTTACTGCTAAAGTGTTGATATGAATCATATATTCTTTATTATTGTTTATTTTTTCAAATATACATGTGATCAACGATATATTTGTATTTTTCTTACATAATATTTACATATAATCTATTACTTAGGTAGAATTTTTATAGTTTAGCGCTAGATCTAATTTATTAGATTTTAATTGAATTCTAAATAAGATATTTAAGTCTATAGAAAAACTTGTTTCAATTGAGTATTGAAGTTCATATGAATTTATATATTATAGAATGTATGCAAAATAGGTTTTAGTTTTCTTAAGTATAATTTAGTGATAATCTTCACTATGTATTTTTTTAACATTATTCTTTTCTTTGTTTTTATTCTATTTCTCTTTAAAAAATATATGAATTATATGCATGTCAATTTACAAACATTTAGAAGTATATCTAAGATTCATGTTGCAAAAACTCTTACTATATTCTTAGATTTTAATTATTTCGATTATGTTGCATAAACTCATTATGAAATGTATCAGATAGTATAAACTTTTACTATATGCTTATATTTTAACTATTTCGATCATGTTGCCCAAATGAATGCTTCCATAACTCTTCCCCTAATTTATGTATTTTAAATCAATTACATTTAGTGAAATAATCTAATTATACCTTTTAATAGATTTGTTTTTTTTTGAAAAACTATAAATTTTTTTTATGATAATAATTGCAAGGGAGGTAGATAACTTAACTAATCTGCCATTATTATTTATTCTTATCGACAACCATCTACTTATTACCTTTTTTTATTTTGATTTTTTAATTTCATTGTTCAACCAGAGAATGGATCATCACAAAAACCCGTGGAATCAAGAATCACATTACACTTTTGACATAAATAAAAATTTTCATGAATTTGAAGCGGATGGTGAATTACATTCAGATTATTTGGATATTATGAGACTGTTGTCACCCGAAACCCATGTTCCGGATCCATTATTTGCCATTGGTAAATTTGTTCCTGTGGTGCTCCAATCAGACAATCCATTAACACAGATGAAAATTGAACATACAAATTCTCTTGATAAAGAAAAATACAAAGGTATTTTAAATCCAAAAGGTAATGAAATTGGCTTAGATCCCTTTTTACCTAAAAATTTCCATCACCAGCCATCAGTATAACTGTTCCTTCTCATGTAGTAAAACAAAAATCTACAAAAATTCCACATCTCAAACAATATTCAAATGTCTCCCAACCAGGTATGCGTTCATTAAAACTTGATCAAACTACTCAAATTAAAATGTATGAATATTATACAACAGCTAATTACTTAATATTTGTAGGTTTATCATCACTTAATCAAAACACAACCAAACATGTGTTGTCCAATAACAATAAAAATTCTACATCGCGTCCTCATAAAGTTGCTAGACACATACAGGTAAAATGGTTTAGAAATTAATTAGTTTTCTCTAATTTGTTTTAATCAAAGATAAAACGAGAATCATAAGTTAATAAATTGAGTTAAATATATATATCTTAAACATATTTTATGTATGAATTAATATATAAATTCTTTTGCAGGATGATATTTGATTTGGTGATAAATCGGTCATTCATAATACAAATGCTTTGAGAATTGATATGGCAAATACAATGTACAATTGAAAAACTTGGGGAAGTGAGAGGATATTTGCATTTTCGAAAGATTTTTAAGCTATGGCTAATTGTTAGTTTGACAAGTTTTAAAATTTGTTTCTCATTAAACAAACTTGATTATTTTTCTTTTTGTTTTATTTAAATTGATGGATTGAATATATTTTAAATATAAATAATGTTGGAATCTAAATAATTTGTTATGTTTGAGAAACTTATATTGCAGATAGTTACATTTTCTAATATGATTCATCATAGAATGATGAATATTATCAATAAGTGTTATGACGTAAACAGATAATTATACACCCTAAACACTAATCATCATTTTAAAATGCATCATAGATTTAAAATGGAAGATAATTTACTTTTAAAATTTTGATATTGAAATATAAGCTTCAACTAAATTTTAGGTGTCTAGTCACTAATAATATTCGATTGATCAACTGATCAAATAAAATATCATAATAAGGAAAAATCTTTAACAAAACATTATTATACGACAAAACTTAAGCTTGTTTGGTGTGAAGGATAAGAGACGTAGTATAATAATCATGTTATATTATGTCTTAATAAAGTGTTTAAAACAAAAACGATATGATCAGTGGATTCTCACAATTTTTTCTATCTTGTCTCTATAATATTATTTTTTATCTTAAATTTGAGCTCGGGTAAAAATTAGTAGGATATGATTAGAAATTAAACTACTTTTGTATGTTTATAAAATATAACGTAAAATATTAAAAAATAAAATCAATTATATAAGATAAATATATGAAATTTATGAGTGATAACTAGTTTATAAAAATGATTAAAATATTTAAAAATGTGAAAAATATATATAATTTATTTTTTAATTTTTTAAAGTTTAATATAATATTTTTTAATATATATATATATATATATATATATATATATATATATATATATATTCTGGATGTGTCAAGTGTGAAAGCTTTATCATATGTGAGAGCATAGGTGATTTTAAGGCTCGGTTAGGATGGGAACATGGCCCGACACTAGCCCAAATTTTTTGAGTTATTTTTTTACGGTAAGCTACTTTTTACAGTTCCATTTTCATAATTTCGATTTAATTTTACGACACATTTTCTAGTTAGTTCTGGTCTTGCGGTATCGGTATTTATTATAAATACTAACATATAAAATTATTGTTGTTTCCACCGTCTTGCAACTTGCGCACTAAGTGTTTAGTAAATTGTCTCAACCAAGTTTTTTTCCTATTTTGTTTTTGTTTCTTACGAATAATGGTGTTGAATTGTTGTTATTGATTGTAATAATGAAGTGGTTATAATGAAAATCTCTTGTGGGCAAGGGGACTGGAGTACACTCAGTTAGGGAAGGAACCTGGATAAATATTTTATGTCTTCTGCTATTATTTAATTACTATTTCTATTTCCGCAGCAAATGAATTAAAACAAAATCTGACCACAAATTATGATTCTGAAACTCTGATCAGAAGTTAAATTAAAGAATACCCGAAACACAATTCAACCCCTCTTCTTGTGTACTTTTCACATCTTCACTTTGTTTTATCCATAGAAAACTACTTGAATTGGAATTAAGGCAATTACCTTCTCACTTGAAATATGCTTACCTAGAAGCAGAACATAAGTTGTCTTTTATTCTTGCAACTAAATTGCCTAAAGAGCTGTGGTGTCAACTTTTGGTACTTCTTAGAAAAAACAAGAAAGATATATCTTGGAAAATAATTGGCATCAAAGGAATTAACTCTACTGTTTGTATGTATAGGATATTTGTTGGAAGAGAATGCCAAAAATAATATACAGAGCCAAAGAAGAGTGAATCATATCGTCAAGGATGTGATGGAGACGGAAATCATCAAATGGTTAGATGAGGGAATCATTTACCCTATATCTGATAGTTTATGGGGGAGGGTCATTCAACGTGTCTTTAAGATAGGTGGCCTAACAGTGATTGAAATGGGAAGGATATGCGTGGGTTATAGGAAGCTAAACAAATCCACAATGAAGGATGACTTCTCTCTTTCATTCATTGATCAAATGCTTGAGAGATTGGTTGAAAAAGAATTTTAACTATTTTTTATAAGGGTGTTCAGACTATTATCAGATTGCATGAGCTCCTAAAAACCAAGAGAAAATAACCTTTACATGGCTCTATGAAACCTTTGTCTTTAGAACGATTCCATCCAGACTGTGAAATGATCCATCAACTTTTCAAATATGTTGATGATATCTTCTCTAATCTTATTGAATGTTCCATGGAACTATTTATGGATGATTTCTCTGTGTGCAGATTCATTTCATAAATGCTTGGATAACTTCGAGCTGGTACTCACAAGATGTGAGAAACGCAACTCAAGTCTAAAAGGGGAGAAATTTCATGATAAAAGAAGGAATTTTGTTAGGACATAGAATTTCAAAATAAAGATTGAAATAGATTAAAAAAAATTATTGTGAAGTATTTGAAAATTTTCCACTACCATCCAACATCAAAGGAATAAGAAGTTTTTATGGTCTTGTTGGCTTGTATAGAAAGTTCATCAATGAATTTTCAAAACTTTCAAAAGCTTTGTGCCAACTACTACAACATGAGATATCATATCTCTTCAGTAAAGAATGTTTAGCATGCTTTCAAAACCTTGAAGAATGTGTTGAATTTTGTACCAATTGTGAAGGCAACAGACTAAAAATAAAAACTTTGCGCTAATGTATAATGCAAGTCACTTTGCTAATGGAGTTGTTCTAGGCCAAATGTATGATAAAGTGTTTCATACAATTTATTATGCTAATAAGATTACAAGACTTTAATAGAGAATCATATCAACTAAACCAACTCAAGCAGTTAATGACGTGCCAATTTTTTTATTTACGTATAACTTATATTTTTTCAAACGTTCACAAATATTCATATACGATAAGTTTTAAAGGATAAGAATATGACTTTGAAACGAAATTGTAGACAAAATTAAAGTTTTTTTTAAAACAACTACTCCTTTTACATGAATATACTCTAATAAGTAATAATTTAATAGGAATATATTTTATAAGAAAAAATTAAAACTTTGAAAGATTATTACAACTTTGACTTTGAATTCAAAGTCAAAGTTCAAATAAATAAAGTCTAATAAATAATAATTTAATATAGTACCGGAGTATTTTATTAAAAATTATTTATTATTTATATTTTTCCATCAAATATAATAATGATTGAAATTGCGTATGAAATTTAATTTTCAAGAAAAAAAGTCAAATCAAAATTTATTATTCTTTCCTATTTATTTGTAGGAAAGAGTAATTAATTTGTTCTTATCCATTTTTTTCAATTGTCTTTTTCCCCTTTATTTAGCTATATATATCTATATTTGTTATCAATTTTTCAAATCACACAAAACTTTTTTTTCTTTTCATCTTCTAGTTTTGTTAGTGTTTTTTTCTTCCTCATCCACCCTTAAGTAGGTAGGTAATGGGTCTTATAATTTCCTTTATTTATTTATTCTGTAAAGTTTTAATTTTTATGTGTTTCAATGGTGGTACAGTTTATTTTTGTGACGTAGCTATCCTTTTTGTGAGTATTTTTATGAGTTTTTCGAATACTTTTTTACTTCTAATATTTTTTTTGTTCTTTGTGAACTCTTGATTTTAATATATCATATTTTAGCTCATTTAAAAAATTATTTTATTGATAGACATAAACATCAATGATTTGAGTGATTTTTTGAAATTTAAGATTTTTTTCTTGGTTATTCTGATGAAATTTAATTTTCTTATATATTTTTTCTAATGTGTTCCAGAGATACTTACTGCTAAAGTGTTGATATGAATCATATATTCTTTATTATTGTTTATTTTATCAAATATACATGTGATCAACGATATATTTGTATTTTTCTTACATAATATTTACATATAATCTATTACTTAGGTAGAATTTTTATAGTTTAGCGCTAGATCTAATTTATTAGATTTTAATTGAATTCTAAATAAGATATTTAAGTCTATAGAAAAACTTGTTTCAATTGAGTATTGAAGTTCATATGAATTTATATATTATAGAATGTATGCAGAATAGGTTTTAGTTTTCTTAAGTATAATTTAGTGATAATCTTCACTATGTTTTTTTTATCATTATTCTTATCTTTGTTTTTATTCTATTTCTCTTTAAAAAATATATGAATTATATGCATATCAATTTACAAACATTTAGAAGTATATCTAAGATTCATGTTGCAAAAACTCTTACTATATTCTTAGATTTTAATTATTTCGATTATGTTGCATAAACTCATTATGAAATGTATCAGATAGTATAAACTTTTACTATATGCTTATATTTTAACTATTTCGATGATGTTGCACAAATTAATGCTTCCATAACTCTTCCCCTAATTTATGTATTTTAAATCAATTACATTTAGTGAAATAATCTAATTATACCTTTTAATAGATATGTTTTTTTTTTAAAAACTATAAATTTTTTTTATGATAATAATTGCAAGGGAGGTAGATAACTTAACTAATCTGCCATTATTATTTATTCTTATCGACAACCATCTACTTATTACCTTTTTTTATTTTGATTTTTTAATTTCATTGTTGAACCAGAGAATGGATCATCACAAAAACCCGTGGAATCAAGAATCACATTACACTTTTGACATAAATAAAAATTTTCATGAATTTGAAGCGGATGGTGAATTACATTCAGCTTATTTGGATATTATGGGGCCGTTGTCACCCGAAACTCATGTTCCGGATCCATTATTTGCCATAGGTAAATTTTTTCCTGTGGTGCTCCAATCAGATAATCCATTAACACAGATGAAAATTGAACATACAAATTCTCTTGATAAAGAAAAATACAAAGGTATTTTAAATCCAAAAGGTAATGGAATCGGCTTAGATCCCTTTTTACCTAAAAAATTTCCATCACCAGCCATCAGTATAACTGTTCCTTCTCATGTAGTAAAACAAAAATCTACAAAAATTCCACATCTCAAACAATATTCAAATGTCTCCCAACCAGGTATGCGTTCATTAAAACTTGATCAAACTACTCAAATTAAAATGTATGAATATTATACAACAGCTAATTACTTAATATTTGTAGGTTTATCATCACTTAATCAAAACACAACCAAACATGTGTTGTCCAATAACAATAAAAATTCTACATCGCGTCCTCATAAAGTTGCTAGACACATACAGGTAAAATGGTTTAGAAATTAATTAGTTTTCTCTAATTTGTTTTAATCAAAGATAAAACGAGAATCATAAGTTAATAAATTGAGTTAAATATATATATCTTAAACATATTTTATGTATGAATTAATATATAAATTCTTTTGCAGGATGATATTTGATTTGGTGATAAATCGGTCATTCATAATACAAATGCTTTGAGAATTGATATGGCAAATACAATGTACAATTGAAAAACTTGGGGAAGTGAGAGGATATTTGCATTTTCGAAAGATTTTTAAGCTATGGCTAATTGTTAGTTTGACAAGTTTTAAAATTTGTTTCTCATTAAACAAACTTGATTATTTTTCTTTTTGTTTTATTTAAATTGATGGATTGAATATATTTTAAATATAAATAATGTTGGAATCTAAATAATTTGTTATGTTTGAGAAACTTATATTGCAGATAGTTACATTTTCTAATATGATTCATCATAGAATGATGAATATTATCAATAAGTGTTATGACGTAAACAGATAATTATACACCCTAAACACTAATCATCATTTTAAAATGCATCATAGATTTAAAATGGAAGATAATTTACTTTTAAAATTTTGATATTGAAATATAAGCTTCAACTAAATTTTAGGTGTCTAGTCACTAATAATATTCGATTGATCAACTGATCAAATAAAATATCATAATAAGGAAAAATCTTTAACAAAACATTATTATACGACAAAACTTAAGCTTGTTTGGTGTGAAGGATAAGAGACGTAGTATAATAATCATGTTATATTATGTCTTAATAAAGTGTTTAAAACAAAAACGATATGATCAGTGGATTCTCACAATTTTTTCTATCTTGTCTCTATAATATTATTTTTTATCTTAAATTTGAGCTCGGGTAAAAATTAGTAGGATATGATTAGAAATTAAACTACTTTTGTATGTTTATAAAATATAACGTAAAATATTAAAAAATAAAATCAATTATATAAGATAAATATATGAAATTTATGAGTGATAACTAGTTTATAAAAATGATTAAAATATTTAAAAATGTGAAAAATATATATAATTTATTTTTTAATTTTTTAAAGTTTAATATAATATTTTTTAATATATATATATATATATATATATATATATATATATATATATATATTCTGGATGTGTCAAGTGTGAAAGCTTTATCATATGTGAGAGCATAGGTGATTTTAAGGCTCGGTTAGGATGGGAACATGGCCCGACACTAGCCCAAATTTTTTGAGTTATTTTTTTACGGTAAGCTACTTTTTACAGTTCCATTTTCATAATTTCGATTTAATTTTACGACACATTTTCTAGTTAGTTCTGGTCTTGCGGTATCGGTATTTATTATAAATACTAACATATAAAATTATTGTTGTTTCCACCGTCTTGCAACTTGCGCACTAAGTGTTTAGTAAATTGTCTCAACCAAGTTTTTTTCCTATTTTGTTTTTGTTTCTTACGAATAATGGTGTTGAATTGTTGTTATTGATTGTAATAATGAAGTGGTTATAATGAAAATCTCTTGTGGGCAAGGGGACTGGAGTACACTCAGTTAGGGAAGGAACCTGGATAAATATTTTATGTCTTCTGCTATTATTTAATTACTATTTCTATTTCCGCAGCAAATGAATTAAAACAAAATCTGACCACAAATTATGATTCTGAAACTCTGATCAGAAGTTAAATTAAAGAATACCCGAAACACAATTCAACCCCTCTTCTTGTGTACTTTTCACATCTTCACTTTGTTTTATCCATAGAAAACTACTTGAATTGGAATTAAGGCAATTACCTTCTCACTTGAAATATGCTTACCTAGAAGCAGAACATAAGTTGTCTTTTATTCTTGCAACTAAATTGCCTAAAGAGCTGTGGTGTCAACTTTTGGTACTTCTTAGAAAAAACAAGAAAGATATATCTTGGAAAATAATTGGCATCAAAGGAATTAACTCTACTGTTTGTATGTATAGGATATTTGTTGGAAGAGAATGCCAAAAATAATATACAGAGCCAAAGAAGAGTGAATCATATCGTCAAGGATGTGATGGAGACGGAAATCATCAAATGGTTAGATGAGGGAATCATTTACCCTATATCTGATAGTTTATGGGGGAGGGTCATTCAACGTGTCTTTAAGATAGGTGGCCTAACAGTGATTGAAATGGGAAGGATATGCGTGGGTTATAGGAAGCTAAACAAATCCACAATGAAGGATGACTTCTCTCTTTCATTCATTGATCAAATGCTTGAGAGATTGGTTGAAAAAGAATTTTAACTATTTTTTATAAGGGTGTTCAGACTATTATCAGATTGCATGAGCTCCTAAAAACCAAGAGAAAATAACCTTTACATGGCTCTATGAAACCTTTGTCTTTAGAACGATTCCATCCAGACTGTGAAATGATCCATCAACTTTTCAAATATGTTGATGATATCTTCTCTAATCTTATTGAATGTTCCATGGAACTATTTATGGATGATTTCTCTGTGTGCAGATTCATTTCATAAATGCTTGGATAACTTCGAGCTGGTACTCACAAGATGTGAGAAACGCAACTCAAGTCTAAAAGGGGAGAAATTTCATGATAAAAGAAGGAATTTTGTTAGGACATAGAATTTCAAAATAAAGATTGAAATAGATTAAAAAAAATTATTGTGAAGTATTTGAAAATTTTCCACTACCATCCAACATCAAAGGAATAAGAAGTTTTTATGGTCTTGTTGGCTTGTATAGAAAGTTCATCAATGAATTTTCAAAACTTTCAAAAGCTTTGTGCCAACTACTACAACATGAGATATCATATCTCTTCAGTAAAGAATGTTTAGCATGCTTTCAAAACCTTGAAGAATGTGTTGAATTTTGTACCAATTGTGAAGGCAACAGACTAAAAATAAAAACTTTGCGCTAATGTATAATGCAAGTCACTTTGCTAATGGAGTTGTTCTAGGCCAAATGTATGATAAAGTGTTTCATACAATTTATTATGCTAATAAGATTACAAGACTTTAATAGAGAATCATATCAACTAAACCAACTCAAGCAGTTAATGACGTGCCAATTTTTTTATTTACGTATAACTTATATTTTTTCAAACGTTCACAAATATTCATATACGATAAGTTTTAAAGGATAAGAATATGACTTTGAAACGAAATTGTAGACAAAATTAAAGTTTTTTTTAAAACAACTACTCCTTTTACATGAATATACTCTAATAAGTAATAATTTAATAGGAATATATTTTATAAGAAAAAATTAAAACTTTGAAAGATTATTACAACTTTGACTTTGAATTCAAAGTCAAAGTTCAAATAAATAAAGTCTAATAAATAATAATTTAATATAGTACCGGAGTATTTTATTAAAAATTATTTATTATTTATATTTTTCCATCAAATATAATAATGATTGAAATTGCGTATGAAATTTAATTTTCAAGAAAAAAAGTCAAATCAAAATTTATTATTCTTTCCTATTTATTTGTAGGAAAGAGTAATTAATTTGTTCTTATCCATTTTTTTCAATTGTCTTTTTCCCCTTTATTTAGCTATATATATCTATATTTGTTATCAATTTTTCAAATCACACAAAACTTTTTTTTCTTTTCATCTTCTAGTTTTGTTAGTGTTTTTTTCTTCCTCATCCACCCTTAAGTAGGTAGGTAATGGGTCTTATAATTTCCTTTATTTATTTATTCTGTAAAGTTTTAATTTTTATGTGTTTCAATGGTGGTACAGTTTATTTTTGTGACGTAGCTATCCTTTTTGTGAGTATTTTTATGAGTTTTTCGAATACTTTTTTACTTCTAATATTTTTTTTGTTCTTTGTGAACTCTTGATTTTAATATATCATATTTTAGCTCATTTAAAAAATTATTTTATTGATAGACATAAACATCAATGATTTGAGTGATTTTTTGAAATTTAAGATTTTTTTCTTGGTTATTCTGATGAAATTTAATTTTCTTATATATTTTTTCTAATGTGTTCCAGAGATACTTACTGCTAAAGTGTTGATATGAATCATATATTCTTTATTATTGTTTATTTTATCAAATATACATGTGATCAACGATATATTTGTATTTTTCTTACATAATATTTACATATAATCTATTACTTAGGTAGAATTTTTATAGTTTAGCGCTAGATCTAATTTATTAGATTTTAATTGAATTCTAAATAAGATATTTAAGTCTATAGAAAAACTTGTTTCAATTGAGTATTGAAGTTCATATGAATTTATATATTATAGAATGTATGCAGAATAGGTTTTAGTTTTCTTAAGTATAATTTAGTGATAATCTTCACTATGTTTTTTTTATCATTATTCTTATCTTTGTTTTTATTCTATTTCTCTTTAAAAAATATATGAATTATATGCATATCAATTTACAAACATTTAGAAGTATATCTAAGATTCATGTTGCAAAAACTCTTACTATATTCTTAGATTTTAATTATTTCGATTATGTTGCATAAACTCATTATGAAATGTATCAGATAGTATAAACTTTTACTATATGCTTATATTTTAACTATTTCGATGATGTTGCACAAATTAATGCTTCCATAACTCTTCCCCTAATTTATGTATTTTAAATCAATTACATTTAGTGAAATAATCTAATTATACCTTTTAATAGATATGTTTTTTTTTTAAAAACTATAAATTTTTTTTATGATAATAATTGCAAGGGAGGTAGATAACTTAACTAATCTGCCATTATTATTTATTCTTATCGACAACCATCTACTTATTACCTTTTTTTATTTTGATTTTTTAATTTCATTGTTGAACCAGAGAATGGATCATCACAAAAACCCGTGGAATCAAGAATCACATTACACTTTTGACATAAATAAAAATTTTCATGAATTTGAAGCGGATGGTGAATTACATTCAGCTTATTTGGATATTATGGGGCCGTTGTCACCCGAAACTCATGTTCCGGATCCATTATTTGCCATAGGTAAATTTTTTCCTGTGGTGCTCCAATCAGATAATCCATTAACACAGATGAAAATTGAACATACAAATTCTCTTGATAAAGAAAAATACAAAGGTATTTTAAATCCAAAAGGTAATGGAATCGGCTTAGATCCCTTTTTACCTAAAAAATTTCCATCACCAGCCATCAGTATAACTGTTCCTTCTCATGTAGTAAAACAAAAATCTACAAAAATTCCACATCTCAAACAATATTCAAATGTCTCCCAACCAGGTATGCGTTCATTAAAACTTGATCAAACTACTCAAATTAAAATGTATGAATATTATACAACAGCTAATTACTTAATATTTGTAGGTTTATCATCACTTAATCAAAACACAACCAAACATGTGTTGTCCAATAACAATAAAAATTCTACATCGCGTCCTCATAAAGTTGCTAGACACATACAGGTAAAATGGTTTAGAAATTAATTAGTTTTCTCTAATTTGTTTTAATCAAAGATAAAACGAGAATCATAAGTTAATAAATTGAGTTAAATATATATATCTTAAACATATTTTATGTATGAATTAATATATAAATTCTTTTGCAGGATGATATTTGATTTGGTGATAAATCGGTCATTCATAATACAAATGCTTTGAGAATTGATATGGCAAATACAATGTACAATTGAAAAACTTGGGGAAGTGAGAGGATATTTGCATTTTCGAAAGATTTTTAAGCTATGGCTAATTGTTAGTTTGACAAGTTTTAAAATTTGTTTCTCATTAAACAAACTTGATTATTTTTCTTTTTGTTTTATTTAAATTGATGGATTGAATATATTTTAAATATAAATAATGTTGGAATCTAAATAATTTGTTATGTTTGAGAAACTTATATTGCAGATAGTTACATTTTCTAATATGATTCATCATAGAATGATGAATATTATCAATAAGTGTTATGACGTAAACAGATAATTATACACCCTAAACACTAATCATCATTTTAAAATGCATCATAGATTTAAAATGGAAGATAATTTACTTTTAAAATTTTGATATTGAAATATAAGCTTCAACTAAATTTTAGGTGTCTAGTCACTAATAATATTCGATTGATCAACTGATCAAATAAAATATCATAATAAGGAAAAATCTTTAACAAAACATTATTATACGACAAAACTTAAGCTTGTTTGGTGTGAAGGATAAGAGACGTAGTATAATAATCATGTTATATTATGTCTTAATAAAGTGTTTAAAACAAAAACGATATCATCAGTGGATTCTCACAATTTTTTCTATCTTGTCTCTATAATATTATTTTTTATCTTAAATTTGAGCTCGGGTAAAAATTAGTAGGATATGATTAGAAATTAAACTACTTTTGTATGTTTATAAAATATAACGTAAAATATTAAAAAATAAAATCAATTATATAAGATAAATATATGAAATTTATGAGTGATAACTAGTTTATAAAAATGATTAAAATATTTAAAAATGTGAAAAATATATATAATTTATTTTTTAATTTTTTAAAGTTTAATATAATATTTTTTAATATATATATATATATATATATATATATATATATATATATATATATATATTCTGGATGTGTCAAGTGTGAAAGCTTTATCATATGTGAGAGCATAGGTGATTTTAAGGCTCGGTTAGGATGGGAACATGGCCCGACACTAGCCCAAATTTTTTGAGTTATTTTTTTACGGTAAGCTACTTTTTACAGTTCCATTTTCATAATTTCGATTTAATTTTACGACACATTTTCTAGTTAGTTCTGGTCTTGCGGTATCGGTATTTATTATAAATACTAACATATAAAATTATTGTTGTTTCCACCGTCTTGCAACTTGCGCACTAAGTGTTTAGTAAATTGTCTCAACCAAGTTTTTTTCCTATTTTGTTTTTGTTTCTTACGAATAATGGTGTTGAATTGTTGTTATTGATTGTAATAATGAAGTGGTTATAATGAAAATCTCTTGTGGGCAAGGGGACTGGAGTACACTCAGTTAGGGAAGGAACCTGGATAAATATTTTATGTCTTCTGCTATTATTTAATTACTATTTCTATTTCCGCAGCAAATGAATTAAAACAAAATCTGACCACAAATTATGATTCTGAAACTCTGATCAGAAGTTAAATTAAAGAATACCCGAAACACAATTCAACCCCTCTTCTTGTGTACTTTTCACATCTTCACTTTGTTTTATCCATAGAAAACTACTTGAATTGGAATTAAGGCAATTACCTTCTCACTTGAAATATGCTTACCTAGAAGCAGAACATAAGTTGTCTTTTATTCTTGCAACTAAATTGCCTAAAGAGCTGTGGTGTCAACTTTTGGTACTTCTTAGAAAAAACAAGAAAGATATATCTTGGAAAATAATTGGCATCAAAGGAATTAACTCTACTGTTTGTATGTATAGGATATTTGTTGGAAGAGAATGCCAAAAATAATATACAGAGCCAAAGAAGAGTGAATCATATCGTGAAGGATGTGATGGAGACGGAAATCATCTAATGGTTAGATGCAGGAATCATTTACCCTATATCTGATAGTGTATGGGGGAGCCCCATTCAACGTGTCTTTAAGATAGGTGGCCTAACAGTGATTGAAATGGGAAGGATATGCGCGGGTTATAGGAAGCTAAACAAATCCACAATGAAGGATGACTTCTCTCTTTCATTCATTGATAAAATGCTTGAGAGATTGGTTGGAAAAGAATTTTAACTGTTTTTTATAAGGGTATTCAGACTATAATCAGATTGCATGAGCTCCTAAAAACCAAGAGAAAATAACCTTTACATGGCTCTATGAAACCTTTGTCTTTAGAACGATTCCATCCAGACTGTGAAATGATCCATCAACTTTCAAATATGTTGATGATATCTTCTCTAATCTTATTGAATGTTCCATGGAACTGCTTATGGATAATTTCTCTGTGTGCAGATTCATTTCATAAATGCTTGGATAACTTCGAGTTGGTACTCACAAGATGTGAGAAACGCAACACAGTTGTAAAAGGGGAGAAATTTCATGATAAAAGAAGGAATTTTGTTAGGACATAGAATTTCAAAATAAAGATTGAAATAGATTAAAAAAAATTATTGTGAAGTATTTGAAAATTTTCCACTACCATCCAACATCAAAGGAATAAGAAGTTTTTATGGTCTTGTTGGCTTGTATAGAAAGTTCATCAATGAATTTTAAAAACTTTCAAAAGCTTATTGGCTTGTATAGAAAGCTTGTTGGCTTGTATATTCACAAAAATACTAATTATATTAAATAAATAATATAAATCTAATTTTTTTGTGGAATAAAATATTTCAACATTTTTGTGATTTTTTGCAAAAAGAACCAATCGAAAATAATTAAAATTGAGTGAGTTATTAATTTTTCAAATCATTTAAAATAAATATGAAAAATACTAAAAAATAAGAAAAAGTGGTAAAAAAGAGATCTGGGGCGAGGGGGATTCGAACCCCAGACCTCTCGCTTGCCAATACACACAAAACCAGCTGATCAACCACTGGGGCGCAATGCCAATTCAAATATAGTATGGAAAATGAAAAATATATAGAGAACTTGGTTGGAAAACCTGATGAATGGCGCCATGGCAATCTTCTTCCTCGAGCTCGTGCATGAAGCCCCCTATCTCACTCATCTCTCAACCATTTAACATGATTCAAATACCAAACTCATGCATTTTTTCACAAGGAACAAGATGGCAATACTTGATTTCATTTATTTTCAGTGTATAGCAAGTTATATCATCACAACCGTATGAACCCTAATTTTGCAAAAGCAGTCGTGCAAACATGGTTATGAGGGCTATGATCCAATTTTTTGAGGGAAAACACTCAACATATGATGGCAAACAATTGGCAAAAATATCATGCGAGGAAATATGCATGGATCATGAAGATGTAGTTTTGAGGCTTACCTTGATGCAAGATGAAATGGAACTCTGCAGAGATGGTGTTCCAGATGCGATTTGATGATCCCTACAGCTTCAATGGATGTTGTGGAGTGTGTTGCAAGCTTTGGAACACTCTGCAAACCTTTGGATCAAGTTGGAGAACTCCAACTGTATAATTAAGGCATAATGGCTTGGTTGAAGGGTGATTTTAAGCTAGGGGTGTTACAGTTGGTGTTTAAGTGTTTGGACACCTCAAATACATCATATGTGATGTGTCTGAGCAATTGGAATGGATTTCTTAGGGCTGCAACTCAAAACCCGATGGTGGTTGCTCAAAAATAAAGAAAATTGGCACTTAAGAGAGAATGAGAGAAAGCAGTGCTATAAGGTGCTTTGGTGTGCCTTGAATGATCCATTGGAACCTCTATTTATAGGTGATCAACTCTTGTCTTGGAGGAATAGTGAATGGCTGCTGGATCAGATCACCTTCAAAGGGATTGGTTGGACATAAATGCCTCTTGCATTAGGTGTAACAGCTGCTCCAAATAGATCAGCTATGCCTTGATTGAAATCACATTCCTCAGTCATTTTAATTGTTGTTTAATCAGAGAACTTGACTGAACTTCAAGTTGGAAGATTCCTTGGCTTTGTGACTCAGCTTTGTAGGTTGGATCAGATGCATTGTGATTGGTTTGAGTACATGTGGCATAATGATCCTTAGTTTTGATTTAGAAATCGTGTGTGGAAAGCAAACATGCAAACTGATTTTTTCCAAAACAGCTTGCAGCAACATGACTTTGGGCATGGATTCCTCTTGGCTCAAGTTGAATCAATTCATGCTGAGAGGTTCTTTGGATTCTTAGAAACATATGCAACAACATTGATGTTTACCTTTAGACTTGATTCAGCTTGCAACTATTTGAAAAGATCTCACAAGTTTTGGTGTTTTCAACAAAATCTGCCTTGGCCAGAATTTTTCTAAGTGTTGGAAAATGATGTATTTTCAATAACTCAGAATCCACAATGAATTGGAGTGAGGTGTATTTGAAGCTTTTGTAGAGGGTAATGAGAGATACAAATCCAGCTTTGGATGGGGAAAAATGGCCTTGTGGTTTAGGAGTTATGATCCTCCAAAGTTGGTACCCTAGCCACTTTGTTTCATAACTTAGAAAAATTTATAAGTTTTTATGGTTACCCCTTTTGCAAGTTATCCCACTTTTCTTGATTTTTCTTGATGAATGATGATTCCAATCATATATTAACATCATTTTAGGGTTAAAAAACCATTTTTATGAAAAATCTCAAAAAGTCAAAGTTTGACTTTTGTGCACAGTTGACTTTTTATCCGATGAATTCCAAATTGTGCAATCCTTTAGGAAATCATGTCCTTGACCTAAATCAAACTTTATGGACATGTTCCATAGGTGTTATAGGGTATATTGATTCATGTCCTAGGGTTTGGGAGCATGTCCTGGTCAAAAGTCAAAGATACAGTTGACTTTTCTCGCAAAACCCTAACTGTGGTTCAGATGAAATTGAAACTTGTGAATCAAGATTCTTGGATCAATCCATTGTTGCAAATGGATCAATGTAGTGTATTAGAGACCCTCAAATCCTCTCTTGAGGTCTTGGCTCATGTTTTGTCCCAAAAGTCAACTTAGGGGTGAATTAGGTCAAGAAATCCTAATTCCTGATTTTTGGTGAATGCATCCCCTGAGGCTAAATTGACTTGATGATGGGGTTCATGATGTTCCTTGGAGCATCATAGGTTATGCCTTGAAGCATTGGCTCATGCCCATAGGAGAATTTCCATCTGGAGGCCCTGGTCGACCAAAACCCTAATTTGGTGACACTGGCGATCTTGAGGCTTAATCCACTTAAAAGGGAGCATCCTTGTGCTTGATCCTTGATGTGGGAGTCCTCTTGATCCTTTGTAGATGTTTGAGAGGTTAGACAAGTTGAAGATCATGTCATTCCTTGATTGATCCATTGTCTAAGAGCTATGAGAGGGCTTTAAACCCTAATTTTGATTGAAGTGGATGCTCACCCATCTTTGGGGAGACTAATGAGGTATGATGGTTCATCCATATTGTGATGATGACTTGCACAATGATGGGAATCTTAGTGGTCAAAATTTGGGGTATGACACTAACTAATTTATATTTGTAGGTTTATCATCACTTAATCAAAGCACAAGCAAACATGTGTTGTCCAATAACAATAAAAACTCTACATCGCGTCCTCATAAAGTTGCTAGACACATGAACTAGACACATGCAGGTAACATGGTTTAGAAATTAATTAGTTTTATTTAATTTGTTTTAATCAAAGATAAAACGAGAATCATAAGTTAAAAAATTGAGTTAAATATATATTTTTTAATGATATTTTATGTATAAATAAATATATAAGATCTTTTGCAGGATGATATTTGATTTGGTGATAAATCGGTCATTCATAATACAAATGCTTTGAGAATTGATATGGCAAATACAATGTACAATTGAAAAACTTGGGGAAGTGAGAGAATATTCGCATTTTAGAAAGATTTTTAAGCAATGGCTAATTATTAGTTTGACAAGTTTGAAAATTTGTTTCTCATTATACAAACTTGATTATTTTTCTTGTTGTTTTATTTTAATTGATGGATTGAATTTATTTTAAATTTAAATACTGTTGGAATCTAAATAATTTGTTATGTTTGAGAAACTTATATTGCTGATAGTTACATCTTCTAATATGATTCATCATAGAATGATGAATATTATCAATAAGTGTTATGACATAAACAGATATTTATACACCCTAAACACTAATCATCATTTTAAAATGCATCATAGATTTAAAATGGAAGATAATTTACTTTTAAAATTTTGATATTGAAATATAATATTCAACTAAAATTTAGGTGTCTAGTCACTAATAATATTCGATTGATCAACTGATCAAATAAAATTTCATAATACGGAAAAATATTTAACAAACCATTATTATACGACAATACTTAAGCTAGTTTGGTGTGAAGGATAAGAGACGTAGTATAATAATCATATTATATTATGTCTTAATAAAGTGTTTAAAACAAAAACGATATGATCAGTGGATTCTGACAATTTTTTCTATCTTGTCTCTATTGTATTATTTTTTAGCTTAAATTTGAGCTCGGGTAAAAATTAGTAGGATATGATTAGAAATTAAACTACTTTTGTATCTTTATAAAATATAACGTAAAATATTACAAAATAAAATCAATTATATAAGATAAATATATGAAATTTATGAGTGATAACTAGTTTATAAAAATGATTAAAATATTTAAAAATGTGAAAAATATATATAATTTATTTTTTAATTCTTTAACGTTTAATATAATATTCTTTAATATATATATATATATATATATATATATATATATATATATATATATATATATATATATATTCTGGATGTGTCAAGTGTGAAAGCTTTATCATATGTGAGAGCATAGGTGATTTTAAGGCTTGGTTAGGATGGGAACATGGCCCGGCACTAGCCCAAATTTTTTGAGTTATTTTTTTTACGGTAAGCTACTTTTTACAGTTCCATTTTCATAATTTTGATTTAATTTTTCGACACATTATCAAGTTAGTTATGGTCTTGCGGTATCGGTATTTATTATAAATACTAACATATAAAAGTATTGTTGTTTCCACCGTCTTGCAACTTGCGCACTAAGTGTTTAGTAAATTGTCTCAACTAAGTTTTTTTTTCCTATTTTGCTTTCGTTTCTTACGAATAATGGTGTTGAATTGTTGTTATTGATTGTAATCATGAAGTGGTTATAATGAAAATCTCTTGTGGGCAAGGGGACTGGAGAACCCTCAGTTAGGGAAGGAACCAGGATAAATGTCTGCTATTATTTAATTACTATTTCTATTTCCTCAACAAATGAATTAAAACAAAATCTGACCACAAATTATGATTCTGAAACTCTGATCAGAATTTAAATTAAAGAATACCCGAAACACAATTCAACCCCTCTTCTTGTGTACTTTTCACATCTTCACTTTGTTTTATCCATAGAAAACTACTTGAATTGGAATTGAGGCAATTACCTTCTCACTTGAAATATGCTTACCTAGAAGCAGAACATAAGTTATCTTTTATCCTTGCAACTAAATTGCCTAGAGGGTTGTGGTGTCAACTTTTGGTACTTCTTAGAAAAAACAAGAAAGATATATCTTGGAAAATAATTGGCATCAAAGGAATTAACTCTACTGTTTGTATGTATAGGATATTTGTTGGAAGAGAATGCCAAAAATAATATACAAAGCCAAAGAAGAGTGAATTATATCGTGAAGGATGTGATGGAGACGGAAATCATCTAATGGTTAGATGCGGGAATCATTTACCCTATATCTGATAGTGTATGGGGGAGCCTCATTCAACGTGTCTTTAAGATAGGTGGCCTAACAGTGATTGAAATGGGAAGGATATGCGTGGGTTATAGGAAGCTAAACAAGTCCACAATGAAGGATGACTTCTCTCTTTCATTCATTGATCAAATGCTTAAGAGATTGGTTGGAAAAGAATTTTAACTGTTTTTTATAAGGGTATTCAGACTATAATCAGATTGCATTTGCTCCCAAAAACCAAGAGAAAATAACCTTTACATGGCTCTATGAAACCTTTGTCTTTAGAACGATTCCATCCAGACTGTGAAATGATCCATCATCTTTTCAAATATGTTAATGATATTTTCTCTAATCTTATTGAATGTTCCATGGAACTGTTTATGGATGATTTCTCTGTGTGCAGATTCATTTCATAAATGCTTGGATAACTTCGAGCTGGTACTCACAAGATGTGAGAAACGCAACTCAGTTCTAAAAGGGGAGAAATTTCATGATAAAAGAAGGAATTGTGTTAGGACAGAGAATTTCAAAATAAAGATTGAAATAGATTAAAAAAAATTATTGTTAAGTATTTGAAAAATTTCCACTACCATCCAACAATAAAGGAAGAAGAAGTTTTTATGGTCTTGTTGGCTTGTATAGAAAGTTCATCAATGAATTTTAAAACTTTCAAAAGCTTTGTGCCAACTACTACAACATGAGATATCATATCTCTTCAGTAAAGAATGTTTAGCATGCTTTCAAAACCTTGAAGAATGTGTTGAATTTTGTACCAATTGTGAAGGCAACAGACTAAAAATAAAAACTTTGCGCTAATGTATAATGCAAGTCACTTTGCTAATGGAGTTGTTCTAGGCCAAATGTATGATAAAGTGTTTCATACAATTTATTATGCTAATAAGATTACAAGACTTTAATAGAGAATCATATCAACTAAACCAACTCAAGCAGTTAATGACGTGCCAATTTTTTTATTTACGTATAACTTATATTTTTTCAAACGTTCACAAATATTCATATACGATAATTTTTAAAGGATACGAATATGACTTTGAAACGAAAATGTAGACAAAATTAAAGTTTTTTTTAAAACAACTACTCCTTTTACATGAATATACTCTAATAAGTAATAATTTAATAGGAATATATTTTATAAGAAAAAATTAAAACTTTGAAAGATTATTACAACTTTGACTTTGAATTCAAAGTCAAAGTTCAAATAAATAAAGTCTAATAAATAATAATTTAATATTGTACCGGAGTATTTTATTAAAAATTATTTATTATTTATATTTTTCCATCAAATATAATAATGATTGAAACTGCGCATGAAATTTAATTTTCAAGAAAAAAAGTCAAATCAAAATTTATTATTCTTTCCTATTTATTTGTAGGAAAGAGTAATTAATTTGTTCTTATCCATTTTTTTCAATTGTCTTTTTCCCCTTTATTTAGCTATATATATATATTTGTTATCAATTTTTCAAATCACACAAAACTTTTTTTTCTTTTCATCTTCTAGTTTTGTTAGTGTTTTTTTCTTCCTCATCCACCCTTAAGTAGGTAGGTAATCGGTCTTATAATTTCCTTTATTTATGTGTTTCAATGGTGGTACAGTTTATTTTTGTGACGTAGCTATCTTTTTTGTGAGTAGTTTTATGAGTTTTTCGAATACTTTTTTACTTCTAATATTTTTTTTGTTCTTTGTGAACTCTTGATTTTAATATATCATATTTTAGCTCATTTAAAAAATTATTTTATTGATAGACATAAACATCAATGATTTGAGTGATTTTTTGAAATTTAAGATTTTTTTCTTGGTTATTCTGATGAAATTTAATTTTCTTATATATTTTTTCTAATGTGTTCTAGAGATACTTACTGCTAAAGTGTTGATATGAATCATATATTCTTTATTATTGTTTATTTTATCAAATATACATGTGATCAACGATATATTTGTATTTTTCTTACATAATATTTACATATAATCTATTACTTAGGTAGAATTTTTATAGTTTAGCGCTAGATCTAATTTATTAGATTTTAATTGAATTCTAAATAAGATATTTAAGTCTATAGAAAAACTTGTTTCAATTGAGTATTGAAGTTCATATGAATTTATATATTATAGAATGTATGCAGAATAGGTTTTAGTTTTCTTAAGTATAATTTAGTGATAATCTTCACTATGTTTTTTTTATCATTATTCTTATCTTTGTTTTTATTCTATTTCTCTTTAAAAAATATATGAATTATATGCATATCAATTTACAAACATTTAGAAGTATATCTAAGATTCATGTTGCAAAAACTCTTACTATATTCTTAGATTTTAATTATTTCGATTATGTTGCATAAACTCATTATGAAATGTATCAGATAGTATAAACTTTTACTATATGCTTATATTTTAACTATTTCGATGATGTTGCACAACTTAATGCTTCCATAACTCTTCCCCTAATTTATGTATTTTAAATCAATTACATTTAGTGAAATAATCTAATTATACCTTTTAATAGATATGTTTTTTTTTGAAAAACTATAAATTTTTTTTATGATAATAATTGCAAGGGAGGTAGATAACTTAACTAATCTGCCATTATTATTTATTCTTATCGACAGCCATCTACTTATTACCTTTTTTTATTTTGATTTTTTAATTTCATTGTTGAACCAGAGAATGGATCATCACAAAAACCCGTGGAATCAAGAATCACATTACACTTTTGACATAAATAAAATTTTTCATGAATTTGAAGCGGATGATGAATTACATTCAGATTATTTGGATATTATGAGGCCGTTGTCACCCGAAACTCATGTTCCGGATCCATTATTTGCCAGTGGTAAATTTGTTCCTGTGGTGCTCCAATCAGATAATCCATTAACACAGATGAAAATTGAACATACAAATTCTCTTGATAAAGAAAAATACAAAGGTATTTTAAATCCAAAAGGTAATGGAATCGGCTTAGATCCCTTTTTACCTAAAAAATTTCCATCACCAGCCATCAGTATACTGTTCCTTCTCATGTAGTAAAACAAAAATCTACAAAAATTCCACATCTCAAACAATATTCAAGTGTCTCCCAACCAGGTATGTGTTCATAAAAACTTGATCAAACTACTCAAATTAAAATGTATGAATATTATACAACAGCTAACTACTTAATATTTGTAGGTTTATCATCACTTAATCAAAACACAAGCAAACATGTGTTGTCCAATAACAATAAAAATTCAACATCGCGTCCTCATAAAGTTGCTAGACACACAAAGGTAAAATGGTTTAGAAATTAATTAGTTTTATCTAATTTGTTTTAATCAAAGATAAAACGAGAATCATAAGTTAATAAATTGAGTTAAATATATATATATTTTAAAGATATTTTATGTATGAATTAATATATAAATTCTTTTGCAGGATGATATTTGATTTGGTGATAAATCGGTCATTCATAATACAAATGCTTTGAGAATTGATATGGCAAATACGATGTACAATTGAAAAACTTGGGGAAGTGAGAGGATATTCGCATTTTAGAAAGATTTTTAAGCTATGGCTAACTGTTAGTTTGACAAGTTTTAAAATTTGTTTCTCATTAAACAAACTTGATTATTTTTCTTTTTTTTTTTATTTTAATTGATGGATTGAATATATTTTAAATATAAATAATGTTGGAATCTAAATAATTTGTTATGTTTGAGAAACTTATATTGCCGATAGTTACATTTTCTAATATGATTCATCATAGAATGATGAATATTATCAATAAGTGTTATGACGTAAACAGATATTTATACACCTTAAACACTAATCATCATTTTAAAATGCATCATAGATTTAAAATGGAAGATAATTTACTTTTAAAATTTTGATATTGAAATATAATCTTCAACTAAATTTTAGGTGTCTAGTCACTAATAATATTCGATTGATCAACTGATCAAATAAAATTTCATAATAAGGAAAAATCTTTAACAAAACATTATTATACGACAAAACTTAAGCTTGTTTGGTGTGAAGGATAAGAGACGTAGTATAATAATCATATTATATTATGTCTTAATAAAGTGTTTAAAACAAAAACGATATGATCAGTGGATTCTCACAATTTTTTCTATCTTGTCTCTATAGTATTATTTTTTATCTTAAATTTGAGCTCGGGTAAAAATAAGTAGGATATGATTAGAAATTAAACTACTTTTGTATGTTTATATAATATAACGTAAAATATTACAAAATAAAATCAATTATATAAGATAAATATATGAAATTTATGAGTGATAACTAGTTTATAAAAATGATTAAAATATTTAAAAATGTGAAAAATATATATAATTTATTTTTTAATTTTTTAACGTTTAATATAATATTCTTTAATATATATATATATATATATATATATCTATATATATATATATATATATATATATATTCTGGATGTGTCAAGTGTGAAAGCTTTATCATATGTGAGAGCATACGTGATTTTAAGGCTTGGTTAGGATGGGAACATGGCCCGGCACTAGCCCAAATTTTTTGAGTTATTTCTTTTACGGTAGGCTACTTTTTACAGTTCCATTTTCATAATTTCGATTTAATTTTTCGACACATTTTCAAGTTAGTTCTGGTCTTGCGGTATCAATATTTATTATAAATACAAACATATAAAAGTATTGTTGTTTCCACCGTCTTGCAACTTGCGCACTAAGTGTTTAGTAAATTGTCTCAACTATGTTTTTTTTTCCTATTTTGTTTTCGTTTCTTACGAATAATGGTGTTGAATTGTTGTTATTGATTGTAATCATGAAGTGGTTATAATGAAAATCTCTTGTGGGCAAGGGGACTGGAGTACACTCAGTTAGGGAAGGAACCAGGATAAATGTCTGCTATTATTTAATTACTATTTCTATTTCCGCAACAAATGAATTAAAACAAAATCTAACCACAAATTATGATTCTGAAACTCTGATCAGAAGTTAAATTAAAGAATACCAGAAACACAATTCAACCCCTCTTCTTGTGTACTTTTCACATCTTCACTTTGTTTTATCCATAGAAAACTACTTGAATTGGAATTGAGGCAATTACCTTCTCACTTGAAATATGCTTACCTAGAAGCAGAACATAAGTTGTCTTTTATCCTTGCAACTAAATTGCCTAAAGAGCTGTGGTGTCAACTTTTGGTACTTCTTAGAAAAAACAAGAAAGATATATCTTGGAAAATAATTGGCATCAAACGAATTAACTCTACTGTTTGTATGTATATGATATTTGTTGGAAGAGACTGCCAAAAATAATATACAGAGCCAAAGAAGAGTGAATCATATCGTGAAGGATGTGATGGAGACGGAAATCATCAAATGGTTAGATGAGTGAATCATTTACCCTATATCTGATAGTGTATGGGGGAGGGTCATTCAACGTGTCTTTAAGATAGGTGGCCTAACAGTGATTGAAATGGGAAGGATATGCGTGGGTTATAGGAAGCTAAACAAATCCACAATGAAGGATGACTTCTCTCTTTCATTCATTGATCAAATGCTTGAGAGATTGGTTGGAAAAGAATTTTAACTGTTTTTTATAAGGGTATTCAGACTATAATCAGATTGCATTAGCTCCCAAAAACCAAGAGAAAATAACCTTTACATGGCTCTATGAAACCTTTGTCTTTAGAACGATTCCATCCAGACTGTGAAATGATCCATCAACTTTTCAAATATGTTGATGATATCTTCTCTAATCTTATTGAATGTTCCATGGAACTATTTATGGATGATTTCTCTGTGTGCAGATTCATTTCATAAATGCTTGGATAACTTCGAGCTGGTACTCACAAGATGTGAGAAACGCAACTCTGTTCTAAAAGGGGAGAAATTTCATGATAAAAGAAGGAATTGTGTTAGGACGGAGAATTTCAAACTAAAGATTGAAATAGATTAAAAAAATTATTGTTAAGTATTTGAAAAATTTCCACTACCATCCAACATCAAAGGAATAAGAAGTTTTTATGGTCTTGTTGGCTTGTATAGAAAGTTCATCAATGAATTTTCAAAACTTTCAAAAGCTTTGTGCCAACTACTACAACATGAGATATCATATCTCTTCAGTAAAGAATGTTTAGCATGCTTTCAAAACCTTGAAGAATGTGTTGAATTTTGTACCAATTGTGAAGGCAACAGACTAAAAATAAAAACTTTGCGCTAATGTATAATGCAAGTCACTTTGCTAATGGAGTTGTTCTAGGCCAAATGTATGATAAAGTGTTTCATACAATTAATTATGCTAATAAGATTACAAGACTTTAATAGAGAATCATATCAACTAAACCAACTCAAGCAGTTAATGACGTGCCAATTTTTTGATTCACGTATAACTTATATTTTTTCAAACGTTCACAAATATTCATATACGATAATTTTTAAAGGATAAGAATATGACTTTGAAACGAAAATGTAGACAAAATTAAAGTTTTTTTAAAACAACTACTCCTTTTACATGAATATACTCTAATAAGTAATAATTTAATAGGAATATATTTTATAAGAAAAAATTAAAACTTTGAAAGATTATTACAACTTTGACTTTGAATTCAAAGTCAAAGCTCAAATAAATAAAGTCTAATAATTAATAATTTAATATTGTACCAGAGTATTTTATTAAAAATTATTTATTATTTATATTTTTCCATCAAATATAATAATGATTGAAACTGCGTATGAAATTTAATTTTCAAGAAAAAAAGTCAAATAAAAAGTTATTATTCTTTCCTATTTATTTGTAGGAAAGAGTAATTAATTTGTTCTTATCCATTTTTTTCAATTGTCTTTTTCCCCTTTATTTAGATATATATATATATATTTGTTATCAATTTTTCAAATCACACAAAACTTTTTTTTCTTTTCATCTTCTAGTTTTGTTAGTGTTTTTTTCTTCCTCATCCACCCTTAAGTAGGTAGGTAATCGGTCTTATACTTTCCTTTATTTATTTATTCTGTAAAGTTTTAATATTTATGTGTTTCAATGGTGGTACAGTTTATTTTTGTGACGTAGCTATCTTTTTTGTGAGTATATTTATGAGTTTTTCGATTACTTTTTTACTTCTAATATTTTATTTGTTCTTTGTGAACTCTTGATTTTAATATATCATATTTTAGCTCATTTAAAAAATTATTTTATTGATAGACATAAACATCAATGATTTGAGTGATTTTTTGAAATTTAAGATTTTTTTCTTGGTTATTCTGATGAAATTTAATTTTCTTATATATTTTTTCTAATGTGTTCTAGAGATACTTACTGCTAAAGTGTTGATATGAATCATATATTCTTTATTATTGTTTATTTTATCAAATATACATGTGATCAACGATATATTTGTATTTTTGTTACATAATATTTACATATAATCTATTGCTTAGGTAGAATTTTTATAGTTTAGCGCTAGATCTAATTTATTAGATTTTAATTGAATTCTAAATAAGATATTTAAGTCTATAGAAAAACTTGTTTCAATTGAGTATTGAAGTTCATATGAATTTATATATTATAGAATGTATGCAGAATAGGTTTTAGTTTTCTTAAGTATAATTTAGTGATAATCTTCACTATGTTTTTTTTATCATTATTCTTTTCTTTGTTTTTATTCTATTTCTCTTTAAAAAATATATGAATTATATGCATATCAATTGACAAACATTTAGAAGTATATCTAAGATTCATGTTGCAAAAACTGTTACTATATTCTTAGATTTTAATTATTTCGATTATGTTGCATAAACTCATTATGAAATGTATCAGATAGTATAAACTTTTACTATATGCTTATATTTTAACTATTTCAATCATGTTGCACAAATTAATGCTTCCATAACTCTTCCCCTAATTTATGTATTTTAAATCAATTACATTTAGTGAAATAATCTAATTATACCTTTTAATAGATATGTTTTTTTTTAAAAACTATAAATTTTTTTTATGATAATAATTGCAAGGGAGGTAGATAACTTAACTAATCTGCCATTATTATTTATTCTTATCGACAGCCATCTACTTATTACCTTTTTTTATTTTGATTTTTTAATTTCATTGTTGAACCAGAGAATGGATCATCACAAAAACCCGTGGAATCAAGAATCACATTACACTTTTGACATAAATAAAAATTTTCATGAATTTGAAGCGGATGGTGAATTACATTCAGCTTATTTGGATATTATGAGGCCGTTGTCACCCGAAACTCATGTTCCGGATCCATTATTTGCCATTGGTAAATTTGTTCCTGTGGTGCTCCAATCAGATAATCCATTAACACAGATGAAAATTGAACATACAAATTCTCTTGATAAAGAAAAATACAAAGGTATTTTAAATCCAAAAGGTAATGGAATCGGCTTAGATCCCTTTTTACCTAAAAAATTTCCATCACCAGCCATCAGTATAACTGTTCCTTCTCATGTAGTAAAACAAAAATCTACAAAAAGTCCACATCTCAAACAATATTCAAGTGTCTCCCAACCAGGTATGCGTTCATAAAAACTTGATCAAACTGTGCAAATTAAAATGTATGAATATTATACAACAGCTAACTACTTAATATTTGTAGGTTTATCATCACTTAATCAAAACACAAGCAAACATGTGTTGTCCAATAAAAATAAAAATTCTACATCGCGTCCTCATAAAGTTGCTAGACACATACAGGTAAAATGGTTTAGAAATTAATTAGTTTTATCTAATTTGTTTTAATCAAAGATAAAACGAGAATCATAAGTTAATAAATTGAGTTAAATATATATATTTTAAAGATATTTTATGTATGAATTAATATATAAATTCTTTTGCAGGATGATATTTGATTTGGTGATAAATCGGTCATTCATAATACAAATGCTTTGAGAATTGATATGGCAAATACAATGTACAATTGAAAAACTTGGGGAAGTGAGAGGATATTTGGATTTTAGAAAGATTTTTAAGCTATGGCTAATTGTTAGTTTGACAAGTTTTAAAATTTGTTTCTCATTAAACAAACTTGATTATTTTTCTTTTTGTTTTATTTAAATTGATGGATTGAATATATTTTAAATATAAATAATGTTGGAATCTAAATAATTTGTTATGTTTGAGAAACTTATATTGCAGATAGTTACATTTTCTAATATGATTCATCATAGAATGATGAATATTATCAATAAGTGTTATGCCGTAAACTGATATTTATACAACCTAAACACTAATCATCATTTTAAAATGAATCATAGATTTAAAATGGAAGATAATTTACTTTTAAAATTTTGATATTGAAATATAATCTTCAACTAAATTTTAGGTGTCTAGTCACTAATAATATTCGATTGATCAACTGATCAAATAAAATTTCATAATAAGGAAAAATCTTTAACAAAACATTATTATACGACAAAACTTAAGCTTGTTTGGTGTGAAGGATAAGAGACGTAGTATAATAATCATATTATATTATGTCTTAATAAAGTGTTTAAAACAAAAACGATATGATCAGTGGATTCTCACAATTTTTTCTATCTTGTCTCTATAGTATTATTTTTTATCTTAAATTTGAGCTCGGTTAAAAATTAGTAGGATATGATTAGAAATTAAACTACTTTTGTATGTTTATAAAATATAACGTAAAATATTACAAAATAAAATCAATTATATAAGATAAATATATGAAATTTATGAGTGATAACTAGTTTATAAAAATGATTAAAATATTTAAAAATGTGAAAAATATATATAATTTATTTTTTAATTTTTTAACGTTTACTATAATATTCTTTAATATATATATATATATATATATATATATATATATATATATATATATATATATATATATATATATTCTGGATGTGTCAAGTGTGAAAGCTTTATCATATGTGAGAGCATAGGAGATTTTAAGGCTTGGTTAGGATGGGAACATGGCCCGGCACTAGCCCAAATTTTTTGAGTTATTTTTTTTACGGTAAGCTACTTTTTACAGTTCCATTTTCATAATTTCAATTTAATTTTTCGACACATTTTCAAGTTAGTTCTGGTCTTGCGGTATCGGTATTTATTATAAATACTAACATATAAAAATATTGTTGTTTCCACCGTCTTGCAACTTGCGCACTAAGTGTTTAGTAAATTGTCTCAACCAAGTTTTTTTTTCCTATTTTGTTTTCGTTTCTTACGAATAATGGTGTTGAATTGTTGTTATTGATTGTAATCATGAAGTGGTTATAATGAAAATCTCTTGTGGGCAAGGGGACTGGAGTACACTCAGTTAGGGAAGGAACCATGATAAATGTCTGCTATTATTTGATTACTATTTCTATTTCCGCAACAAATGAATTAAAACAAAATCTGACCACAAATTATGATTCTGAAACTCCGATCAGAAGTTAAATTAAAGAATACCCGAAACACAATTCAACCCCTCTTCTTGTGTACATAGAATGATGAATATTATCAATAAGTGTTATGACGTAAACAGATATTTATACACCCTAAACACTAATCATCATTTTAAAATGCATCATAGATTTAAAATGGAAGATAATTTACTTTTAAAATTTTGATATTGAAATATAATCTTCAACTAAATTTTAGGTGTCTAGTCACTAATAATATTCGATTGATCAACTGATCAAGTAAAATATCATAATAAGGAAAAATCTTTAACAAAACATTATTATACGACAAAACTTAAGCTTGTTTGGTGTGAAGGATAACAGACGTAGTATAATAATCATGTTATATTATGTCTTAATAAAGTGTTTAAAACAAAAACGATATGATCAATGGATTCTCACAATTTTTTCTATGTTGTCTCTATAATATTATTTTTTATCTTAAATTTGAGCTCGGGTAAAAATTAGTAGGATATGATTAGAAATTAAACTACTTTTGTATGTTTACAAAATATAACGTAAAATATTACAAAATAAAATCAATTATATAAGATAAATATATGAAATTTATGAGTGATAACTAGTTTATAAAAATGATTAAAATATTTAAAAATGTGAAAAATATATATAATTTATTTTTTAAGTTTTTTAAAGTTTAATATAATATTTTTTAATATATATATATATATATATATATATATATATATATATATATATATATATATTCTGGATGTGTCAAGTGTGAAAGCTTTATCATATGTGAGAGCATAGGTGATTTTAAGGCTCGGTTAGGATGGGAACATGGCCCGGCACTAGCCTAAATTTTTTGAGTTATTTTTTTACGGTAAGCTACTTTTTAGAGTTCCATTTTCATAATTTCGATTTAATTTTTCGACACATTTTCTAGTTAGTTCTGGTCTTGCGGTATCGGTATTTATTATAAATACTAACATATAAAATTATTGTTGTTTCCACCGTCTTGCAACTTGCGCACTAAGTGTTTAGTAAATTGTCTCAACCAAGTTTTTTTCCTATTTTGTTTTTGTTTCTTACGAATAATGGTGTTGAATTGTTGTTATTGATTGTAATCATGAAGTGGTTATAATGAAAATCTCTTGTGGGCAAGGGGACTGGAGTACACTCAGTTAGGGAAGGAACCTGGATAAATATTTTATGTCTTCTGCTATTATTTAATTACTATTTCTATTTCCGCAGCAAATGAATTAAAACAAAATCTGACCACAAATTATGATTCTGAAACTCTGATCAGAAGTTAAATTAAAGAATACCCGAAACACAATTCAACCCCTCTTCTTGTGTACTTTTCACATCTTCACTTTGTTTTATCCATAGAAAACTACTTGAATTGGAATTAAGGCAATTACCTTCTCACTTGAAATATGCTTACCTAGAAGCAGAACATAAGTTGTCTTTTATCCTTGCAACTAAATTGCCTAAAGAGCTGTGGTGTCAACTTTTGGTACTTCTTAGAAAAAACAAGAAAGATATATCTTGGAAAATAATTGGCATCAAAGGAATTAACTCTACTGTTTGTATGTATAGGATATTTGTTGGAAGAGAATGCCAAAAATAATATACAGAGCCAAAGAAGAGTGAATCATATCGTGAAGGATGTGATGGAGACGGAAATCATCAAATGGTTAGATGAGGGAATCATTTACCCTATATCTGATAGTTGATGGGGAAGGTTCATTCAACGTGTCTTTAAGATAGGTGGCCTAACAGTGATTGAAATGGGAAGGATATGCGTGGGTTATAGGAAGCTAAACAAATCCACAATGAAGGATGACTTCTCTCTTTCATTCATTGATCAAATGCTTGAGAGATTGGTTGGAAAAGAATTTTAACTATTTTTTATAAGGGTATTCAGACTATAATCAGATTGCATTAGCTCCCAAAAACCAAGAGAAAATAACCTTTACATGGCTCTATGAAACCTTTGTCTTTAGAACGATTCCATCCAGACTGTGAAATGATCCATCAATTTTTCAAATATGTTGATGATATCTTCTCTAATCTTATTGAATGTTCCATGAAACTATTTATGGATGATTTCTCTGTGTGCAGATTCATTTCATAAATGCTTGGATAACTTCGAGCTGGTACTCACAAGATGTGAGAAACGCAACTCAAGTCTAAAAGGGGAGAAATTTCATGATGAAAGAAGGAATTTTGTTAGGACATAGAATTTCAAAATAAAGATTGAAATAGATTAAAAAAAATTATTGTGAAGTATTTGAAAATTTTCCACTACCATCCAACATCAAAGGAATAAGAAGTTTTTATGGTCTTGTTGGCTTGTATAGAAAGTTCATCAATGAATTTTCAAAATTTTCAAAAGCTTTGTGCCAACTACTACAACATGAGATATCATATCTCTTCAGTAAAGAATGTTTAGCATGCTTTCAAAACCTTGAAGAATGTGTTGAATTTTGTACCAATTGTGAAGGCAACAGACTAAAAATAAAAACTTTGCGCTAATGTATAATGCAAGTCACTTTGCTAATGGAGTTGTTCTAGGGCAAATGTATGATAAAGTGTTTCATACAATTTATTATGCTAATAAGATTACAAGACTTTAATAGAGAATCATATCAACTAAACCAACTCAAGCAGTTAATGACGTGCCAATTTTTTTATTTACGTATAACTTATATTTTTTCAAACGTTCACAAATATTCATATACGATAAGTTTTAAAGGATAAGAATATGACTTTGAAACGAAAATGTAGACAAAATTAAAGTTTTTTTTAAAACAACTACTCCTTTTACATGAATATACTCTAATAAGTAATAATTTAATAGGAATATATTTTATAAGAAAAAATTAAAACTTTGAAAGATTATTACAACTTTGACTTTGAATTCAAAGTCAAAGTTCAAATAAATAAAGTCTAATAAATAATAATTTAATATTGTACCAGAGTATTTTATTAAAAATTATTTATTATTTATATTTTTCCATCAAATATAATAATGATTGAAATTGCGTATGAAATTTAATTTTCAAGAAAAAAAGTCAAATCAAAATTTATTATTCTTTCCTATTTATTTGTAGGAAAGAGTAATTAATTTGTTCTTATCCATTTTTTTCAATTGTCTTTTTCCCCTTTATTTAGCTATATATATCTATATTTGTTATCAATTTTTCAAATCACACAAAACTTTTTTTTCTTTTCATCTTCTAGTTTTGTTAGTGTTTTTTTCTTCCTCATCCACCCTTAAGTAGGTAGGTAATGGGTCTTATAATTTCCTTTATTTATTTATTCTGTAAAGTTTTAATTTTTATGTGTTTCAATGGTGGTACAGTTTATCTTTGTGACGTAGCTATCCTTTTTGTGAGTATTTTTATGAGTTTTTCGAATACTTTTTTACTTCTAATATTTTTTTTGTTCTTTGTGAACTCTTGATTTTAATATATCATATTTTAGCTCATTTAAAAAATTATTTTATTGATAGACATAAACAACAATGATTTGAGTGATTTTTTGAAATTTAAGATTTTTTTCTTGGTTATTCTGATGAAATTTAATTTTCTTATATATTTTTTCTAATGTGTTCTAGAGATACTTACTGCTAAAGTGTTGATATGAATCATATATTCTTTATTATTGTTTATTTTATCAAATATACATGTGATCAACGATATATTTGTATTTTTCTTACATAATATTTACATATAATCTATTACTTAGGTAGAATTTTTATAGTTTAGCGCTAGATCTAATTTATTAGATTTTAATTGAATTCTAAATAAGATATTTAAGTCTATAGAAAAACTTGTTTCAATTGAGTATTGAAGTTCATATGAATTTATATATTATAGAATGTATGCAGAATAGGTTTTAGTTTTCTTAAGTATAATTTGGTGATAATCTTCACTATGTTTTTTTTATCATTATTCTTATCTTTGTTTTTATTCTATTTCTCTTTAAAAAATATATGAATTATATGCATATCAATTTACAAACATTTAGAAGTATATCTAAGATTCATGTTGCAAAAACTCTTACTATATTCTTAGATTTTAATTATTTAGATTATGTTGCATAAACTCATTATGAAATGTATCAGATAGTATAAACTTTTACTATATGCTTATATTTTAACTATTTCGATGATGTTGCACAACTTAATGCTTCCATAACTCTTCCCCTAATTTATGTATTTTAAATCAATTACATTTAGTGAAATAATCTAATTATACCTTTTAATAGATATGTTTTTTTTTGAAAAACTATAAATTTTTTTTATGATAATAATTGCAAGGGAGGTAGATAACTTAACTAATCTGCCATTATTATTTATTCTTATCGACAGCCATCTACTTATTACCTTTTTTTTATTTTGATTTTTTAATTTCATTGTTGAACCAGAGAATGGATCATCACAAAAACCCGTGGAATCAAGAATCACATTACACTTTTGACATAAATAAAAATTTTCATGAATTTGAAGCGGATGGTGAATTACATTCAGCTTATTTGGATATTATGGGGCCGTTGTCACCCGAAACTCATGTTCCGGATCCATTATTTGCCATAGGTAAATTTGTTCCTGTGGTGCTCCAATCAGATAATCCATTAACACAGATGAAAATTGAACATACAAATTCTCTTGATAAAGAAAAATACAAAGGTATTTTAAATCCAAAAGGTAATGGAATCGGCTTAGATCCCTTTTTACCTAAAAAATTTCCATCACCAGCCATCAGTATAACTGTTCCTTCTCATGTAGTAAAACAAAAATCTACAAAAATTCCACATCTCAAACAATATTCAAGTGTCTCCCAACCAGGTATGCGTTCATAAAAACTTGATCAAACTACTCAAATTAAAATGTATGAATATTATACAACAGCTAACTACTTAATATTTGTAGGTTTATCATCACTTAATCAAAACACAAGCAAACATGTGTTGTCCAATAACAATAAAAATTCTACATCGCGTCCTCATAAAGTTGCTAGACACATACAGGTAAAATGGTTTAGAAATTAATTAGTTTTATCTAATTTGTTTTAATCAAAGATAAAACGAGAATCATAAGTTAATAAATTGAGTTAAATATATACATTTTAAAGATATTTTATGTATGAATTAATATATAAATTCTTTTGTAGGATGATATTTGATTTGGTGATAAATCGGTCATTCATAATACAAATGCTTTGAGAATTGATATGGCAAATACAATGTACAATTGAAAAACTTGGGGAAGTGAGAGGATATTTGCATTTTCGAAAGATTTTTAAGCTATGGCTAATTGTTAGTTTGACAAGTTTTAAAATTTGTTTCTCATTAAACAAACTTGATTATTTTTCTTTTTGTTTTATTTAAATTGATGGATTGAATATATTTTAAATATAAATAATGTTGGAATCTAAATAATTTGTTATGTTTGAGAAACTTATATTGCAGATAGTTACATTTTCTAATATGATTCATCATAGAATGATGAATATTATCAATAAGTGTTATGACGTAAACAGATATTTATACAACCTAAACACTAATCATCATTTTAAAATGAATCATAGATTTAAAATAGAAGATAATTTACTTTTAAAATTTTGATATTGAAATATAATCTTCAACTAAATTTTAGGTGTCTAGTCACTAATAATATTCGATTGATCAACTGATCAAATAAGATTTCATAATAAGGAAAAATCTTTAACAAAACATTATTATACGACAAAACTTAAGCTTGTTTGGTGTGAAGGATAAGAGACGTAGTATAATAATCATATTATATTATGTCTTAATAAAGTGTTTAAACAAAAACGATATGATCAGTGGATTCTCACAATTTTTTCTTTCTTGTCTCTATAGTATTATTTTTTATCTTAAATTTGAGCTCGGGTAAAAATTAGTAGGATATGATTAGAAATTAAACTACTTTTGTATGTTTATAAAATATAACGTAAAATATTACAAAATAAAATCAATTATATAAGATAAATATATGAAATTTATGAGTGATAACTAGTTTATAAAAAAGATTAAAATATTTAAAAATGTGAAAAATATATATAATTTATTTTTTAATTTTTTAACGTTTAATTTAATATTCTTTAATATATATATATATATATATATATATATTTATATATATATATATATTCTGGATGTGTCAAGTGTGAAAGCTTTATCATATGTGAGAGCATAGGAGATTTAAGGCTTGGTTAGGATGGGAACATGGCCCGGCAGTAGCCCATATTTTTTGAGTTATTTTTTTTACGATAAGCTACTTTTTACAGTTCCATTTTCATAATTTCGATTTAATTTTTCGACACATTTTCAAGTTAGTTCTGGTCTTGCGGTATCGGTATTTATTATAAATACTAACATAAAATTATTGTTGTTTCCACCGTCTTGCAACTTGCGCACTAAGTGTTTAGTAAATTGTCTCAACCAAGTATTTTTTTCCTATTTTGTTTTCGTTTCTTACGAATAATGGTGTTGAATTGTTGTTATTGATTGTAATCATGAAGTGGTTATAATGAAAATCTCTTGTGGGCAAGGGGACTGGAGTACACTCAGTTAGGGAAGGAACCATGACAAATGTCTGCTATTATTTAATTACTATTTCTATTTACGTAACAAATGAATTAAAACAAAATCTGACCACAAATTATGATTCTGAAACTCTGATCAGAAGTTAAATTAAAGAATACCCGAAACACAATTCAACCCCTCTTCTTGTGTACATAGAATGATGAATATTATCAATAAGTGTTATGACGTAAACAGATATTTATACACCCTAAACACTAATCATCATTTTAAAATGCATCATAGATTTAAAATGGAAGATAATTTACTTTTCAAATTTTGATATTGAAATATAATCTTCAACTAAATTTTAGGTGTCTAGTCACTAATAATATTCGATTAATCAACTGATCAAATAAAATATCATAATAAGGAAAACTCTTTAACAAAACATTATTATACGACAAAACTTAAGCTTGTTTTGTGTGAAGGATAAGAGACGTAGTATAATAATCATGTTATATTATGTCTTAATGAAGTGTTTAAAACAAAAACGATATGATCAGTGGATTCTCACAATTTTTTCTATCTTGTCTCTATAATATTATTTTTTATCTTAAATTTGAGCTCGGGTAAAAATTAGTAGGATATGATTAGAAATTAAACTACTTTTGTATGTTTACAAAATATAACGTAAAATATTACAAAATAAAATCAATTATATAAGATAAATATATTAAATTTATGAGTGATAACTAGTTTATAAAAATGATTAAAATATTTAAAAATGTGAAAAATATATATAATTTATTTTTTAATTTTTTAAAGTTTAATATAATATTTTTTAATATATATATATATATATATTCTGGATGTGTCAAGTGTGAAAGCTTTATCATATGTGAGAGCATAGGTGATTTTAAGGCTCGGTTAGGATGGGAACATGGCCCGGCACTAGCCCCAATTTTTTGAGTTATTTTTTTACGGTAAGCTACTTTTTACAGTTCCATTTTCATAATTTCGATTTAATTTTTCGACACATTTTCAAGTTAGTTCTGGTCTTGCGGTATCAGTATTTATTAAAAATACTAACATATAAAAGTATTGTTGTTTCCACCGTCTTGCAACTTGCGCACTAAGTGTTTAGTAAATTGTCTCAACTATGTTTTTTTTTCCTATTTTGTTTTCGTTTCTTACGAATAATGGTGTTGAATTGTTGTTATTGATTGTAATCATGAAGTGGTTATAATGAAAATCTCTTGTGGGCAAGGGGACTGGAGTACACTCAGTTAGGGAAGGAACTAGGATAAATGTCTGCTATTATTTAATTACTATTTCTATTTCCGCAACAAATGAATTAAAACAAAATCTGACCACAAATTATGATTCTGAAACTCTGATCAGAAGTTAAATTAAAGAATACCAGAAACACAATTCAACCCCTCTTCTTGTGTACTTTTCACATCTTCACTTTGTTTTATCCATAGAAAACTACTTGAATTGGAATTAAGGAAATTACCTTCTCACTTGAAATATGCTTACCTAGAAGCAGAACATAAGTTGTCTTTTATCCTTGCAACTAAATTGCCTAAAGAGCTGTGGTGTCAACTTTTGGTACTTCTTAGAAAAAACAAGAAAGATATATCTTGGAAAATAATTGGCATCAAAGGAATTAACTCTACTGTTTGTATGTATATGTTATTTGTTGGAAGAGACTGCCAAAAATAATATACAGAGCCAAAGAAGAGTGAATCATATCGTGAAGGATGTGATGGAGACGGAAATCATCTAATGGTTAGATGCAGGAATCATTTACCCTATATCTGATAGTGTATGGGGGAGCCCCATTCAACGTGTCTTTAAGATAGGTGGCCTAACAGTGATTGAAATGGGAAGGATATGCGTGGGTTATAGGAAGCTAAACAAATCCACAATGAAGGATGACTTCTCTCTTTCATTCATTGATCAAATGCTTGAGAGATTGGTTGGAAAAGAATTTTAACTATTTTTTATAAGGGTATTCAGACTATAATCAGATTGCATGAGCTCCTAAAAACCAAGAGAAAATAACCTTTACATGGCTCTATGAAACCTTTGTCTTTAGAACGATTCCATCCAGACTGTGAAATGATCCATCAACTTTTCAAATATGTTGATGATATCTTCTCTAATCTTATTGATGATCCATGGAACTGTTTATGGATGATTTCTCTGTGTGCAGATTCATTTCATAAATGCTTGGATAACTTCGAGCTGGTACTCACAAGATGTGAGAAACGCAACTCAGTTCTAAAAGGGGAGTAATTTCATGATAAAAGAAGGAATTTTGTTAGGACATAGAATTTCAAAATAAAGATTGAAATAGATTAAAAAAAATTATTGTGAAGTATTTGAAAATTTTCCACTACCATCCAACATCAAAGGAATAAGAAGTTTTTATGGTCTTGTTGGCTTGTATAGAAAGTTCATCAATGAATTTTCAAAACTTTCAAAAGCTTTGTGCCAACTACTACAACATGAGATATCATATCTCTTCAGTAAAGAATGTTTAGCATGCTTTCAAAACCTTGAAGAATGTCTTGAATTTTGTACCAATTGTGAAGGCAACAGACTAAAAATAAAAACTTTGCGCTAATGTATAATGCAAGTCACTTTGCTAATGGAGTTGTTCTAGGCCAAATGTATGATAAAGTGTTTCATACAATTTATTATGCTAATAAGATTACAAGACTTTAATAGAGAATCATATCAACTAAACCAACTCAAGCAGTTAATGACGTGCCAATTTTGTTTATTTACGTATAACTTATATTTTTTCAAACGTTCACAAATATTCATATACGATAATTTTTAAAGGATAAGAATATGACTTTGAAACGAAAATGTAGACAAAATTAAAGTTTTTTTAAAACAACTACTCCTTTTACATGCATATACTCTAATAAGTAATAATTTAATAGGAATATATTTTATAAGAAAAAATTAAAACTTTGAAAGATTATTACAACTTTGACTTTGAATTCAAAGTCAAAGTTCAAATAAATAAAGTCTAATAAATAATAATTTAATATTGTACCGGAGTATTTTTTTAAAAATTATTTATTATTTATATTTTTCCATCAAATATAATAATGATTGAAACTGCGTATGAAATTTAATTTTCAAGAAAAAAAGTCAAATAAAAATTTATTATTCTTTCCTATTTATTTGTAGGAAAGAGTAATTAATTTGTTCTTATCCATTTTTTTCAATTGTCTTTTTCCCCTTTATTTAGCTATATATATCTATATTTGTTATCAATTTTTCAAATCACACAAAACTTTTTTTTCTTTTTATCTTCTAGTTTTGTTAGTGTTTTTTTCTTCCTCATCCACCCTTAAGTAGGTAGGTAATGGGTCTTATAATTTCCTTTATTTATTTATTCTGTAAAGTTTTAATTTTTATGTGTTTCAATGGTGGTACAGTTTATTTTTGTGACGTAGCTATCCTTTTTGTGAGTATTTTTATGAGTTTTTCGAATACTTTTTTACTTCTAATATTTTTTTTGTTCTTTGTGAACTCCTGATTTTAATATATCATATTTTAGCTCATTTAAAAAATTATTTTATTGATAGACATAAACATCAATGATTTGAGTGATTTTTTGAAATTTAAGATTTTTTTCTTGGTTATTCTGATGAAATTTAATTTTCTTACATAATATTTACATATAATCTATTACTTAGGTAGAATTTTTATAGTTTAGCGCTAGATCTAATTTATTAGATTTTAATTGAATTCTAAATAAGATATTTAAGTCTATAGAAAAACTTGTTTCAATTGAGTATTGAAGTTCATATGAATTTATATATTATAGAATGTATGCAGAATAGGTTTTAGTTTTCTTAAGTATAATTTAGTGATAATCTTCACTATGTATTTTTTTAACAATATTATTTTCTTTGTTTTTATTCTATTTCTCTTTAAAAAATATATGAATTATATGCATATCAATTTACAAACATTTAGAAGTATATCTAAGATTCATGTTGCAAAAACTCTTACTATATTCTTAGATTTTAATTATTTCGATTATGTTGCATAAACTCATTATGAAATGTATCAGATAGTATAAACTTTTACTATATGCTTATATTTTAACTATTTCGATCATGTTGCCCAAATGAATGCTTCCATAACTCTTCCCCTAATTTATGTATTTTAAATCAATTACATTTAGTGAAATAATCTAATTATACCTTTTAATAGATTTGTTTTTTTTTTAAAAACTAGAAATTTTTTTTATGATAATAATTGCAAGGGAGGTAGATAACTTAACTAATCTGCCATTATTATTTATTCTTATCGACAACCATCTACTTATTACCTTTTTTTATTTTGATTTTTTAATTTCATTGTTGAACCAGAGAATGGATCATCACAAAAACCCGTGGAATCAAGAATCACATTACACTTTTGACATAAATAAAAATTTTCATGAATTTGAAGCGGATGGTGAATTACATTCAGATTATTTGGATATTATGAGGCTGTTGTCACCCGAAACTCATGTTCCGGATCCATTATTTGCCATTGGTAAATTTGTTCCTGTGGTGCTCCAATCAGACAATCCATTAACACAGATGAAAATTGAACATACAAATTCTCTTGATAAAGAAAAATACAAAGGTATTTTAAATCCAAAAGGTAATGAAATTGGCTTAGATCCCTTTTTACCTAAAAATTTCCATCACCAGCCATCAGTATAACTGTTCCTTCTCCTGTAGTAAAACAAAAATCTACAAAAATTCCACATCTCAAACAATATTCAAATGTCTCCCAACCAGGTATGTGTTCATAAAAACTTGATCAAACTACTCAAATTAAAATGTATGAATATTATACAACAGCTAACTACTTAATATTTGTAGGTTTATCATCACTTAATCAAAACACAACCAAACATGTGTTGTCCAATAACAATAAAAATTCTACATCTTAAAGATAAAATGGTTTAGAAATTAATTAGGTTTATCTAATTTGTTTTAATCAAAGATAAAACGAGAATCATAAGTTAATAAATTGAGTTAAATATATATATCTTAAAGATATTTTATGTATGAATTAATATATAAATTCTTTTGCCGGATGATATTTGATTTGGTGATAAATCGGTCATTCATAATACAAATGCTTTGAGAATTGATATGGCAAATACAATGTACAATTGAAAAACTTGGGGAAGTGAGAGGATATTTGCATTTTAGAAAGATTTTTAAGCTATGGCTAATTGTTAGTTTGACAAGTTTTAAAATTTGTTTCTCATTAAACAAACTTGATTATTTTTCTTTTTGTTTTATTTAAATTGATGGATTGAATATATTTTAAATATAAATAATGTTGGAATCTAAATAATTTGTTATGTTTGAGAAACTTATATTGCAGATAGTTACATTTTCTAATATGATTCATCATAGAATGATGAATATTATCAATAAGTGTTATGACGTAAACAGATATTTATACAACCTAAACACTAATCATCATTTTAAAATGCATCATAGATTTAAAATGGAAGATAATTTACTTTTAAAATTTTGATATTGAAATATAATCTTCAACTAAATTTTAGGTGTCTAGTCACTAATAATATTCGATTGATCAACTGATCAAATAAAATTTCATAATAAGGAAAAATCTTTAACAAAACATTATTATACGACAAAACTTAAGCTTGTTTGGTGTGAAGGATAAGAGACGTAGTATAATAATCATATTATATTATGTCTTAATAAAGTGTTAAAAACAAAAACGATATGATCAGTGGATTCTCACAATTTTTTCTATCTTGTCTCTATAGTATTATTTTTTATCTTAAATTTGAGCTCGGGTAAAAATTAGTAGGATATGATTAGAAATTAAACTACTTTTGTATGTTTATAAAAAATAACGTAAAATATTACAAAATAAAATCAATTATATAAGATAAATATATGAAATTTATGAGTGATAACTAGTTTATAAAAATGATTAAATATTTAAAAATGTGAAAAATATATATAATCTATTTTTTAATTTTTTAACGTTTAATATAATATTCTTTAATATATATATATATATTTATATATATATATATATATATATATATATATATTCATATATATATATATATATTCTGGATGTGTCAAGTGTGAAAGCTTTATCATATGTGAGAGCATAGGTGATTTTAAGGCTTGGTTAGGATGGGAACATGGCCCGGCACTAGCCATAATTTTTTGAGTTATTTTTTTTACGGTAAGCTACTTTTTACAGTTCCATTTTCATAATTTTGATTTAATTTTTCGACACATTTTCAAGTTAGTTCTGGTCTTGCGGTATCGGTATTTATTATAAATACTAACATATAAAATTATTGTTGTTTCCACCGTCTTGCAACTTGCGCACTAAGTGTTTAGTAAATTGTCTCAACCAAGGTTTTTTTTCCTATTTTGTTTTCGTTTCTTACGAATAATGGTGTTGAATTGTTGTTATTGATTGTAATCATGAAGTGGTTATAATGAAAATCTCTTGTGGGCAAGGGGAGTGGAGTACACTCAGTTAGGGAAGGAACCAGGATAAATGTCTGCTATTATTTAAATGCTATTTCTATTTCCGCAACAAATGAATTAAAACAAAATCTGACCACAAATTATGATTCTGAAACTCTGATCAGAAGTTAAATTAAAGAATACCCGAAACACAATTTAACCCATCTTCTTGTGTGCTTTTCACATCTTCACTTTGTTTTATCCATAGAAAACTTCTTGAATTGGAATTGAGGCAATTACCTTCTCACTTGAAATATGCTTACCTAGATGCAGAACATAAGTTGTCTTTTATCCTTGCAACTAAATTGCCTAAAGAGCTGTGGTGTCAACTTTTGGTACTTCTTAGAAAAAACAAGAAAGATATATCTTGGAAAATAATTGGCATCAAAGGAATTAACTCTACTGTTTGTATGTATAGGATATTTGTTGGAAGAGAATGCCAAAAATAATATACAGAGCCAAAGAAGAGTGTATCATATCGTGAAGGATGTGATGGAGACGGAAATCATCTAATGGTTAGATGCGGGAATCATTTACCCTATATCTGATAGTGTATGGGGGAGCCCCATTCAACGTGTCTTTAAGATAGGTGGCCTAACAGTGATTGAAATGGGAAGGATATGCGTGGGTTATAGGAAGCTAAACAAATCCACAATGAAGGATGACTTCTCTCTTTCATTCATTGATCAAATGCTTGAGAGATTGGTTGGAAAAGAATTTTAACTGTTTTTTATAAGGGTATTCAGACTATAATCAGATTGCATGAGCTCCTAAAAACCAAGAGAAAATAACCTTTACATGGCTCTATGAAACCTTTGTATTTAGAACGATTCCATCCAGACTGTGAAATGATCCATCAACTTTTCAAATATGTTGATGATATCTTGTCTAATCTTATTGAATGTTCCATGGAACTGTTTATGGATGATTTCTCTGTGTGCAGATTCATTTCATAAATTATGGAACTGTTGAATGTTCCATGGAACAGTTTTGATGCTAAAAGGTTGATTGGATCAACCAGTGGTTTTCTTATACAAAGCCTAAGAGGAGGCTAATTTCCGCTAGGAAAATCATTATACAAAGCCTAAGAGGAGGCTATTTTGTGTCTCGTACAAAGCCCGAGAGAGAGGTTAAAAGTTTTTGACCAGACGATAGAGTCTTTGTGTCTCGTACGAAGCCCGAGATGGAGGCTATTGTTTGTTTGACTCAACGAGGGAGTCTTTGTGTGTCTCGTACAAAGCCCGAGAGAGAGGCTAAAACGTTGTTTGACTCCGCTAGGGAGAGTCATTGTACAAAGCCCAAGAGGAGGCTATGTCAGTTAAGTGACATATCCAGTATACTGATTTTGAAAGAGAAAATCAGTTCTTATATGAGCATCACTGTACTCATGGGTTAGATCTGAGGATCGGGGTTGTTTCCTTTTCTTTGAGGAAACTGGAAATCCAAAGGGTATTGAGACTGTCCGAGTCTGCGGGATTCCTTCCTATTCTTGAAGGGTGCTTGAGAATGTCTTTGAGACTCAAGGAAGTTAGACTGTCTGTGTCTAGAGTTTTATCTTTTGTACTATGTTTTGAGAAACAGTTATAGACTCTATGAAAGGACTGTTCTATGAGGATGACTAGGTTCTGTTCCTATACCTCTAGGAGGTCGTCGGGACAATTTGTACGAAGCCCAAGAGGAGGCTGGAAACTTTTAAGAAGCCGACGGGTCCTTGTACGAAGCCCAAGAGGAGGCTATCATTCCCGGAGGAAGAGATCATTATACGAAGCCTAAGAGGAGGCTGTGAATACTTCTAAGAAGCCGTAGTGTCCTTGAATAATGCCCAAGAGGAGGCCAATGCTTTTAAGAAGCCCGTGGGTCTATCATCTCCTTTCCATTAGGAGAGATAACTCTTTTAAAGATAAAAACCACTGGTAAACGTGCGAGGTTTACTATCCAACGACTTTTAGCTTTTAAAGAGGGTTCCTTAGTTAAGGTCCAAGATTATGACCGTAGTGGGTACCCAAATCCCGAAACATTCAAGGCAAGCTATCCACAAGGAATAGATCAAGTCAGGAAAGTTCGAGAATTTGGAAGAAACTCAAAGATGCCATTCACGGAGACTACATTCATCTTGGGGAGTAGAGCATCTTGACGATTCCTAAGGAGGATAGCCGAAGAGAAGACTGTATCTGGTGCTCCTATTGGGGATCTAGGCGTCTATTTCTACGAATAAATGAAACGGCGTCACCTAGTTCTAGACGTAGTTGCCGGGGAAACTCGAAATATCTATACTATAATTACACAGTAGATATGAGTTTATGAAAGGAGACTTACAGTGAGCCGCCCCACAATACAGTTTATAATATGAAAGAAGTAAACGAAAGCGATAACCACTTACTCGGTTGGAGTGCTTCCATGCTGTTTGGTTAGTTATTCAACAAAGAAAGATTGAAAACAACAGTATATTCAAAATCAAAGGAGAAAGTGCTTTGAAAAAGAAAGATTTGGGGCTTACAGCTCAAGGAGAGGCCCAGGGTTTTATCAGTGAGCGCACTGTTTGACTTTGTACAGAGAGACTTATACAAGTGAGTGGGGCCCAAAATGGTTTTCTGTACAAAGGGGTAGGGGTCTTACACTCTCTCAAGAGGCCCAAAAAAGGTTTAAAGAAAAAAGAGTGGGGCTTATAACACGAGGGTAGGCCCAAATGATTTTTCGTTTAAAAATGGTGATCGCGCCGAGGTTTTCTTTTAACGCGGAGGGACTTATACAATAAGTGAGGCCCAAAATGTTTTCGCTAAAAGGGGGATTGGGTCTTACACTCTAATAGAGGCCCAAAGTGTTTTGAATGGGTCTTATAGCTCAAGGAGAGGCCCAGATGATTTTTATTTTTAAACGGGCGACGATCGCACCGTTTACTTGTACAGAGGGACTTATACAATGAGTGAGGCCCAAAACGTTTTTGTACAAGGGGGGATGGGTCTTACACTCTCTCAAGAGGCCCAAAGAGTTTTGAAAATGATTTATGAGGGTTGAATTAATCCAAAACCCTAATTTTTTTTCAAAATGTATTTAATTGAATAAAAATTCAATTAAAATGATCAAAAATTATTTAACACATGGAAAACAAATTGTGATCTTGGATTAATGCTTCAAAAATTAAGTATTGACCTACAAAATAATTAGAAAGCATTAAAAGTTGCAAAATCAATGTAGAAAAAATATTAAAAATGCCAAAAACAATCAAAATATTAATTCTTTACAAAAATATCAATTATATGAAATAAATAATATTTTTGGGATTTTTTGGGAAAATAAAATATTTTAACATTTTTGTGAATTATTAAAAAAAGAATCAACTCAAAATCATTAAAACTCAGAGAGAAATTAATTTTTGAATCAATTAAACAAAATCACAAAATTCAAATATTTGAATATATGAAAAATGGCGCCAAGAATAGCTGAAGAACACGCGCGTGTTCTTGGTTTCTCAGATTTACATTTTCTATCCAATCTCCATGAATACGTAATCATATCATGCAATCCACATATCATTATGCTCGTCTCAACCTCACGATCATGTCTATGTACTTTAATTTCATTTAAATTAAACATACAACAAGAAATCACGAAGAGACCTCAAGAACCCTAATTTCTGCATGAAGGCTAGGATTTTTGATACACGATTCAAACAATGCAATTAACTGAGGGAAAACATTCCATGCATGATTATGAACATATGGCCAAATTATTGTGCGAGGAAATATGCATAGGTTGAGAGATGACCAAGCATGTGCTTACCTCTAGGCCGTGACAGCAAGTTCAAAGTGATTTTTGATTTGGAGGTGTTACAGATGAGTGGTGATGATCTGAACAGCTTCCCTACACCCTATGGATTGTGTTTGGATGGTTGGACTTGATTGAAACTGGCTGGATCATTTTGTGGTACCTCAGCTGCACTTTGGTTAAAACCTTGAGCAACCAGCTGGTGATTTTGTGAAATTGATGTTTCAGAAGTAATCTAAGTGTTTGATCAGCTCATATGTGATGTATGTGAGGTGTGTGAGTGATTGGTTTGATTGGAATTGCTCTTAAACTCAAAAACCCGATAGTGACTTGCCTTAGAAGGCAAAATTGGAGTGAAAGAAGAGATTTTGAGGAAAGCATCTGTTAGATGGCTTTGGTGTACTCAAACTGACCACAATTGAGCTCTATTTATAGTAGAGCAAGTTTGTTTTGCAAGGAATAGTGCATGGCAGCTAGTAAGTAGGTTTGGCCAATGTTGGCAAATGAAAATCCAAGTCTCCTCTAGCCATTGACTAGAGGTTAGGGCACAGAGCTTTGGTTCCCTTGGTCTTGGATAAGTCTTGACTGATTTCAGATGAGAATGGCTCAGTCCATGCCACCTTGATGGTTCCATTGAATGCCTCATTCCAAATTTGAAGTCTTGTCCCTATGTTGGCCATTCTAGGTTCAATATGCTATTTCTTGTTCCATGGACTTTGGAGGCTTGGCTCAGTGATTGTCCCCTTTAGATTCAATCCTCTGAGGTGTCCAAGTGGATAGGAGCAATTGAATTTGGCTGATTTTGGCAAATCGACCAAAGTTGCAAACTCTGCCTTGCCTTGACAGATTTCAGCAAGGCAACTTGGCAATGTTGTATCTCATGGTGTAGGTTGAATTTGGCAATGTTCTTGGCCATTTTGGAAAGCTCTTACATGATACAACAACTGTTTGAACAAGTTTGGTTTTGATCGCTTTTGATTCCAAGTGAAAAATCCCCCTTCATTTGGCAAAAAGTGAGGCAGAATCTGACTTAGTGAAAATTTCACTAAGTGTTGGAAAAAGTGACATTTTCACTTTTCAGCCACTTTGATCACTCCATAACTCAAAATCCTTAATGAATTGGAATGACTTGTAGTTGAAGTTTTTGTAGGTGATAATGAGGGCTACAAATCCATCTTTGGATGAGAAAAAATGGCCTTGTGGTTTAGGAGTTATGGTCCTCCAAAGTTGGTACCTTTGCCACTTTATTTTTAACTTAGAAAAATTTCTAAGTTTTATGGTTACCCCTTTTACAAGTTATCTCACTTTTCTTGATTTTTCTTGATGAATGATGATTCAAATCATACATTAACATCATTTTAGGGTTAAAAATCCATTTTGGTGAAAAAACTCAAAAAGTCAAAGTTGACTTTTGTGCACAGTTGGCTTTTTATCAGATGAATTCCAAACTGTGCAATTCTTCAGGAAATCATGTCCTTGACCTAAATCAAACTTGATGGACATGTTCCAAGGGTGTCATAGGGTATATTCAATCATGTATTAGGGTTTGGGAGAATGTTCTGGTTAAAAGTCAAAGTTACAGTTGACTTTTCTCTTAAAACCCTAATTGTGGTGCAGATGGAATTGAGACTTGTTGCTCAAACTTCTTGGATTAATCCATTGTTCCAAATGGATCAATATGGTACATTAGAGACCCTCAAATCATGTCTTGAGGTATTGGCTCATGGTTTGTCCCAAAAGTCAACTTAGGGGTGAATTAGGTCAAAAAACCCTAATTCCTGATTTTTTATGAATGCATCCCCTGAGGCAAAATTGACTTGATGCATGGGTTCATGAGGTTCCATGAAGTATATTAGTTTATGTTTTGGATCATTGCCTTGTACCCAGATGAAAATTTCCATCTGGAGGCCCTGGTCGACCAAAACCCTAATTTGGTGACACTGTCGATCTTGAGACTTGATCCACCTAGAAGGGAGCAGCCTTGTGCTTAATCCTTGAAGTGGGAGTCCTTTTTGATCCATTGTGGATGTTTAAGAGATTAGACAAGTTGAAGATCATGTCATTTCTTGATTGATCCTTTGTCTAAACACTCAGAGAGGGCTTGAAACCCTAATTTTGATTGTATTGGATGCTCACCCATCTTTGGGGAGACTGATGAGGCAAGATGGTTCCCCCATATTGTGATGATGATTTTCACAATGATGGGAAACTTTAGGGGTCAAAATTTGGGGTATGACACATTCCTACCAGCCATATTCTGTTCATTTCCAATAACAGCAACTATAGTTAAACAAACAGCTCACCCAAACACAACGACCAACAAGGACTGACACAAACTGACACGGACTGGCTCTGATACCACTTAATGTAACTCCCCCAATCTATACCCCCAATTATATAAAGCGATAAAAAAACATCAGAGTATAATTAAAATATTCATGGCATAGACTGAGGCGTCACATCAATTGAAACAAAACACAATAAACCTTCTCATAAAGATATGCAACAATCAGGTAGCAAATAACAGAGGAACTTAGTTCCTACTACCCACAATTCAGATACAGAATAAAAGCGGAAAATCTGCAACTGAATCTCATATATATATCGCATAAAAAGTTTGTCTGTCATACACAGATTCATACATGTACAATCCAAAAGATATATATATATATATATATATATATATATATATATATACATATACACATAAATCACAACGATCTCCCTGATTACCCGATGCTACATATCAGAGTCGACCGACAAAAGAATGAAGACCTAAGCTTCACAAAAAGACCTCCAGTATCTAATCTGCAATGCCTCGTAGAGCATTCAAAACAGCAGAAGGGTGAGAAACACAATCATAATATAATTGCATACAATTATATAATAATACACAAATACACATGTAAAATATTCTCACCACAACTTACATCAGAATTCAAACGCAAAACAACCCACTGCATATCTCATATATCCATCGCAAAGGCATATCAATCATGCACAATACATTTACCACCAACATATATATATATATATATATATATATATATATATATATATCTCAAATCATCAATTCCATTCACAATTCCACACAAAATCAATCCATTCATAATTTATGCAAATGCAAAGAGACCGACACAATGACTCTATGCAAATGCGGTACCATCCATCTGTCAATCTCATCATTAGTTCACTCAGGAACTATTGGAATCATCGCTTGTTACTTAGTGTAACTCCCCGTCAGGCAAACGATGTTCCCCGTCGCTTTAGGTCCTCTTTGTATAAGGCACACGACGTTTATGGATCGCTTTAGGTCCTCTTTGTATAAGGCACACGATCTGATCGCTTTAGGTCCTCTTTGTATAAGGCACACGATCGTCTATAATCATCGCTTTAGGTCCTCTTAGTATAAGGCACACGATCCGATCGCTTTAGGTCCTCTTGGTATAAGGCACACGATCCGATCGCTTTAGGTCCTCTTTGTATAAGGCACACGATCGTCTATAATCATCGCTTTAGGTCCTCTTGGTATAAGGGACACGATGTTATAGCGGATTCCCTCTGGAATCGATTCGTCGCTCACACCCCACAAGGGCACACGACATCACAAGAATGCATATCATGATGCTTGGCATACAATGACTCATGACATTCAAATGCACACATATACACATCCATAATCATGCATATATTATCAAATACAACACATTGCATTTTCTTGCCCTTAGGCCACAAGACATCATCACAACATTTCATCACATGCATTTTCATCACAAGAAAGCACACAAGTCATACAATATCCATATCAACAGCACATTGCATGATACACATCAATTACACACAATTATAACGGTAAAAGTTGACAAAACGACACTATTCCAAATTCCCGACATAATTATATCGGCCAACAATCTCAAAACCATTATAATAAGAAAGTACAACCCAATAGCTTTCCAACGATACCAAGTATGTTCAAAACGTATAATCGGAACACAAGTTATAGAAGTATAAAGAAAAGGAGTCGCGAAAAGACAACATTCTGCACACTCTCTGGTCGTACGCGTATTGCCCTGAGCCATACGTGTAATGCCCAGCTCACTCGCACATTCCTTATGCGTATTGCCTAACTTGATACGAGTATGGGCAGAGACCAAATTCTCCCCAAAAATCCCACTAAAAGCTCCATACACGTAATGCCTGACACGTTACGCGTATTGCCTCGCCAGATACACGTACCATTACGCAAATCAACAGGTGGCCGAGAAAATGAACTTCCATACGCGTAATGCCCCAAAATTCCCCTTGCCATACGCGTATTGCCCAAAGTAATACGCGTATTGGTCTGCGTGTTACGCGTATGGGCAGCGAAAAATCCAGAATTTCCTGCAGAATTTTTCTGCTACGGGATCACTCGAAATCAACTCCAAATCTCACCAGAACACCAGAAAATTACCAAATGAATACACAACAACACTTATCTAACATGTATCAACAATTATGATCATTAAAATATGATTTCAGACACATTTTGAATCAATTTCCAACGATTTCAACATATTATGGGTTTTGTTCTATATCTCATTTCAATCCAAAAACAACCAAAAACATACATACATAATAATACACAAGTATAAGATAATCGAGTTTCGCACCCTTACCCGATTTAATCGTGTTTGAAAAGTCGGTTGATCGATTTTCTTCCTTTCCAAGTTTTTCTCTCTTTTCCTTCTTTCTCTTCTCTTTTCTTTCCCTCTTCCTTCTTCTCTTTTTCTTTCTCTCTATCTTTCTCTCTTTCTATTTCTATTCACTAACTTAAGAAAAATTAAAGTGAAATGACCAAAATACCCCTACACTCAAATATCTCGCAAACGTTCCCAAAACGCGATAAAACATAACAACAATGAAAAATAATATATTATCAAATAAAAGTAAAAAATAAAATAATATAATAATCAAAATAATTAAATCGACTCGATTAAATAAAACTAACTAAAACTGGGGCGTTACAAACTCCGCTGGGGAGAATCATTGTACAAAGCCCGAGAGGAGGCTATAGTAACTGTTTCAGTTAAATGACAGATCCAGTAGGTTGGTTAAAAGAGAAAATCAGTTTTTATATGAATAATGTTGTACTCATGGACTTGATCTGAGGGTTGGGATTATTTCCTGTTCTCTAAGGAAACGGGGAATCCAAAGGGTTTTAGACCGTCCAAGTCTATGGGTGTTCTTCCGATTCTTGAAAGGGGCTTGAGAATGTCTTTGAGACTCAAGGGTCTTAGACTGTCCAAGTCTAGAGTTTTATCTTTTGTACTATGCTTAGGAGAAATTAAGGAACAATACGTTTGCGGTAGAAAGATCTAGGCTCTTTGAAAGATTGTTCTATTAAGATGACTAATCTCTGTTCCTATACCTTTAAGAGGTCGTCGGGACAATTTGCACGAAGCCCAAGAGGAGGCTGGACACTTTTAAGAAGCCGAGGGACAATTTGTATGAAGGCCAAGAGGAGGCTATCTTCCCGGAGGAAGAATCATTATACAAAGCCTAAGAGGAGGCTGTGAAAACTTCTAAGAAGCCAACAGGTCCTTGTACAACGCCCAAGAGGAGGCTGATGAACAGTTCCAGAAGGGATTTCACTTGGAACATTGGCCTTCTGTATATGAACTGTTCAAAGGGGGAATTTCTTAGATCTAGTTATCTAAAACTGTTCTAAGGAGACGAGGTTTTGTCTAGTTCTAGACGTAGTTGCCGGGGAAACTCTAAATATCTATACTATTATTACACAGTTGATATGAGTTTATGAAAGAATACTTACAGTGAAACAGCCCCACAATACAGTTATATACATATGAAAGCGGTAAATGAAATCGGGTAAACACTTACTCGATTGTAGAGCTTCCTTGCTGTATTGTTAGTTGTTCAACAAAGAAAAGTTGAAAACAGTATATTACAAAATCAAAGGAGAAAGTGCTTTGAAAGGAAAATTGGGGCTTACAGCTCAAGGAGAGGCCCATGGTTTCATCAGTGATTGCACTGTCGTTTTGTACAGGGACTTATACAAGTGACTGAGGCCTGAGAAAGTTTTTCTGTACAAAGGTGTGGGTCTTACACTCTCTCAAGAGGCCCAAAAATGATTTTTAAATAGGTCTTATAGCTCAAGGAGAAGCCCAATAGTTAATTTTAAAAAAGGCAACGACCGCGCCGAGGTTTTGAAAACACCGTGGGTCTTATAAAATGACTGAGGCCCAAAATTTTTTGGTTTCAAAAAGGGATTAGGTCTTACACTCTATTAGAGGCCCAAGTGAGTTTTAGGAAAAGAAATGGGTCTTATTACTCGAGGGTAGGCCCAGGGTTATTTGTTTGAAAGCGACGATCTCGCCGAAGTTTTTGAAAATACACAGAGGGACTTATACAATAAGTGAGACCCAAAATGGGTTTATTTTACAAAAAGGCTTGAGTCTTACACTCTATTAGAGGCCCATGAGTGTTTAGAAGAGTTTGTTAGGGTGAAAATCAATAAAACCCTAATTTCATCATTTTTAAAGTAATTATTCAAAGAAAATTAATTAAAATGATACAAATTCCAAATAAGTTTGAATAAACAACTTGTGATTTTGGATTTAGGTTTTAAAAATGAGTTTTTAATCACAAGATGAATTAAAACCTATTCGGTGTTGATTTTCCAACATGAATAATTATTTTTAAAAGGTTTAAAAACAATAAAAATGAATTTATTCACAAAAATACTAATTATATTAAATAAATAATATAAATCTAATTTTTTTGTGGAATAAAATATTTCAACATTTTTGTGATTTTTTGCAAAAAGAACCAATCGAAAATAATTAAAATTGAGTGAGTTATTAATTTTTCAAATCATTTAAAATAAATATGAAAAATACTAAAAAATAAGAAAAAGTGGTAAAAAAGAGATCTGGGGCGAGGGGGATTCGAACCCCAGACCTCTCGCTTGCCAATACACACAAAACCAGCTGATCAACCACTGGGGCGCAATGCCAATTCAAATATAGTATGGAAAATGAAAAATATATAGAGAACTTGGTTGGAAAACCTGATGAATGGCGCCATGGCAATCTTCTTCCTCGAGCTCGTGCATGAAGCCCCCTATCTCACTCATCTCTCAACCATTTAACATGATTCAAATACCAAACTCATGCGTTTTTTCACAAGGAATAAGATGGCAATACTTGATTTCATTTATTTTCAGTGTATAGCAAGTTATATCATCACAACCGTATGAACCCTAATTTTGCAAAATCAGTCGTGCAAACATGGTTATGAGGGCTATGATCCAATTTTTTGAGGGAAAACACTCAACATATGATGGCAAGCAATTGGCAAAAATATCATGCGAGGAAATATGCATGGATCATGAAGATGTAGTTTTGAGGCTTACCTTGATGCAAGCTGAAATGGAACTCTGCAGAGATGGTGTTCCAGATGCGATTTGATGATCCCTACAGCTTCAATGGATGTTGTGGAGTGTGTTACAAGCTTTGGAACACTCTGCAAACCTTTGGATCAAGTTGGAGAACTCCAACTGTATAATTAAGGCATAATGGCTTGGTTGAAGGGTGATTTTAAGCTAGGGGTGTTACAGTTGGTGTTTAAGTGTTTGGACACCTCAAATACATCATATGTGATGTGTCTGAGCAATTGGAATGGATTTCTTAGGGCTGCAACTCAAAACCCGATGGTGGTTGCTCAAAAACAAAGAAAATTGGCACTTAAGAGAGAATGAGAGAAAGCAGTGCTATAAGGTGCTTTGGTGTGCCTTGAATGATCCATTGGAACCTCTATTTATAGGTGATCAACTCTTGTCTTGGATGAATAGTGAATGGCTGCTGGATCAGATCACCTTCAAAGGGATTGGTTGGACATAAATGCCTCTTGCATTAGGTTTAACAGCTGCTCCAAATAAATCAGCTATGCCTTGACTGAAATCACATTCCTCAGTCATTTTAATTGTTGTTTAATCAGAGAACTTGACTGAACTTCAAGTTGGAAGATTCCTTGGCTTTGTGACTCAGCTTTGTAGGTTGGATCAGATGCATTGTGATTGGTTTGAGTACATGTGGCATAATGATCCTTAGTTTTGATTTAGAAATCGTGTGTGGAAAGCAAACATGCAAACTGATTTTTTCCAAAATAGCTTGCAGCAGCATGACTTTGGGCATGGATTCCTCTTGGCTCAAGTTGAATCAATTCATGCTGAGAGGTTCTTTGGATTCTTAGAAACATATGCAACAACATTGATGTTTACCTTTAGACTTGATTCAGCTTGCAACTATTTGAAAAGATCTCACAAGTTTTGGTGTTTTCAACAAAATCTGCCTTGGCCAGAATTTTTCTAAGTGTTGGAAAATGATGTATTTTCAATAACTCAGAATCCACAATGAATTGGAGTGAGGTGTATTTGGAGCTTTTGTAGAGGGTAATGAGAGATACAAATCCAGCTTTGGATAGGGAAAAATGGCCTTGTGGTTTAGGAGTTATGATCCTCCAAAGTTGGTACCCTAGCCACTTTGTTTCATAACTTAGAAAAATTTATAAGTTTTTATGGTTACCCCTTTTGCAAGTTATCCCACTTTTTTTAGGGTTAAAAAACCATTTTTATGAAAAATCTCAAAAAGTCAAAGTTTGACTTTTGTGCACAGTTGACTTTTTATCCGATGAATTCCAAATTGTGCAATCCTTTAGGAAATCATGTCCTTGACCTAAATCAAACTTTATGGACATGTTCCATGGGTGTTATAGGGTATATTGATTCATGTCCTAGGGTTTGGGAGCATGTCCTGGTCAAAAGTCAAAGATACAGTTGACTTTTATCGCAAAACCCTAACTGTGGTTCAGATGAAATTGAAACTTGTGAATCAAGATTCTTGGATCAATCCATTGTTGCAAATGGATCAATGTAGTGTATTAGAGACCCTCAAATCCTCTCTTGAGGTCTTGGCTTTTGTCCCAAAAGTCAACTTAGGGGTGAACTAGGTCAAGAAACCCTAATTCCTGATTTTTGGTGAATGCATCCCCTGAGGCTAAATTGACTTGATGATGGGGTTCATGATGTTCCTTGGAGCATCATAGGTTATGCCTTGAAGCATTGGACCATGCCCATAGGAGAATTTCCATCTGGAGGCCCTGGTCGACCAAAACCCTAATTTGGTAACACTGGCGATCTTGAGGCTTAATCCACTTAAAAGGGAGCATCCTTGTGCTTGATCCTTGATGTGGGAGTCCTCTTGATCCTTTGTAGATGTTTGAGAGGTTAGACAAGTTGAAGATCGTGTCATTCCTTGATTGATCCATTGTCTAAGAGCTATGAGAGGGCTTTAAACCCTAATTTTGATTGAAGTGGATGCTCACCCATCTTTGGGGAGACTAATGAGGTATGATGGTTCATCCATATTGTGATGATGATTTGCACAATGATGGGAATCTTAGTGGTCAAAATTTGGGGTATGAGACTAACTAATTAATATTTGTAGGTTTATCATCACTTATTCAAAGCACAAGCAAACATGTGTTGTCCAATAACAATAAAAACTCTACATCGCGTCCTCATAAAGTTGCTAGACACATGAACTAGACACATGCAGGTAACATGGTTTAGAAATTAATTAGTTTTATTTAATTTGTTTTAATCAAAGATAAAACGAGAATCATAAGTTAAAAAATTGAGTTAAATATATATTTTTTAATGATATTTTATGTATGAATAAATATATAAGATCTTTTGCAGGATCATATTTGATTTGGTGATAAATCGGTCATTCATAATACAAATGCTTTGAGAATTGATATGGCAAATACAATGTACAATTGAAAAACTTGGGGAAGTGAGAGAATATTCGCATTTTAGAAAGATTTTTAAGCAATGGCTAATTATTAGTTTGACAAGTTTTAAAATTTGTTTCTCATTAAACAAACTTGATTATTTTTCTTGTTGTTTTATTTTAATTGATGGATTGAATTTATTTTAAATTTAAATACTGTTGGAATCTAAATAATTTGTTATGTTTGAGAAACTTATATTGCTGATTGTTACATTTTCTAATATAATTCATCATAGAATGATGAATATTATCAATAAGTGTTATGACGTAAACAGATATTTATACACCCTAAACACTAATCATCATTTTAAAATGCATCATAGATTTAAAATGGAAGATAATTTACTTTTAAAATTTTGATATTGAAATATAATCTTCAACTAAAATTTAGGTGTCTAGTCACTAATAATATTCGATTGATCAACTGATCAAATAAAATTTCGTAATATGTAAAAGTATTTAACAAACCATTATTATACGACAATACTTAAGCTTGTTTGGTGTGAAGTATAAGAGACGTAGTATAATAATCATATTATATTATGTCTTAATAAAGTGTTTAAAACAAAAACGATATGATCAGTGGATTCTCACAATTTTTTCTATCTTGTCTCTATTGTATTATTTTTTATCTTAAATTTGAGCTCGGGTAAAAATGAGTAGGATTTGATTAGAAATTAAACTACTTTTGTATGTTTATAAAATATAACGTAAAATATTACAAAATAAAATCAATTATATAAGATAAATATATGAAATTTATGAGTGATAACTAGTTTATAAAAATGATTAAAATATTTAAAAATGTGAAAAATATATATAATTTATTTTTTAATTTTTTAACGTTTAATATAATATTCTTTAATATATATATATATATATATATATATATATATATATATATATATATATATATATATATATATATATATTCTGGATGTGTCAAGTGTGAAAGCTTTATCATATGTGAGAGCATAGGTGATTTTAAGGCTCGGTTAGGATGGGAACATGGCCCGGCACTAGCCCAAATTTTTTGAGTTATTTTTTTACGGTAAGCTACTTTTTACAGTTCCATTTTCATAATTTCGATTTAATTTTTCGATACATTTTCTAGTTAGTTCTGGTCTTGCGGTATCGGTATTTATTATAAATACTAACATATAAAATTATTGTTGTTTCCACCGTCTTGCAACTTGCGCACTAAGTGTTTAGTAAATTGTCTCAACCATGTTTTTTTTCCTATTTTGTTTTCGTTTCTTACGAATAATGGTGTTGAATTGTTGTTATTGATTGTAATCATGAAGTGGTTATAATGAAAATCTCTTGTGGGCGAGGGGACTGGAGTACACTCAGTTAGGGAAGGAACCAGGATAAATATTTTCTGTCTTCTGCTATTATTTAATTACTATTTCTATTTCCGCAACAAATGAATTAAAACAAAATCTGACCACAAATTATGATTCTGAAACCCTGATCAGAAGTTAAATTAAAGAATACCAGAAACACAATTCAACCCCTCTTCTTGTGTACTTTTCACATCTTCACTTTGTTTTATCCATAGAAAACTACTTGAATTTGAATTGAGGCAATTACCTTCTCACTTGAAATATGCTTACCTAGAAGCAGAACATAATTTGTCTTTTATCCTTGCAACTAAATTGCCTAAAGAGTTGCGGTGTCAACTTTTTGTACTTCTTAGAAAAAACAAGAAAGATATATGTTGGAAAATAATTGGCATCAAAGGAATTAACTCTACTGTTTGTATGTATAGGATATTTGTTGGAAGAGAATGCCAAAAATAATATACAGAGCTAAAGAAGAGTGAATCATATCGTGAAGGATGTGATGGAGACGGAAATCATCAAATGGTTAGATGAGGGAATCATTTATCCTATATCTGATAGTGTATGGGGGAGCCCCATTCAACGTGTCTTTAAGATAGGTGGCCTAACAGTGATTGAAATGGGAAGGATATGCGTGGGTTATAGGAAGCTAAACAAATCCACAATGAAGGATGACTTCTCTCTTTCATTCATTGATCAAATGCTTGAGAGATTGGTTGGAAAAGAATTTTAACTATTTTTTATAAGGGTATTCAGACTATAATCAGATTGCATTAGCTCCTAAAAACCAAGAGAAAATAACCTTTACATGGCTCTATGAAACCTTTGTCTTTAGAACGATTCCATCCAGACTGTGAAATGATCCATCAACTTTTCAAATATGTTGATGATATCTTCTCTAATCTTATTGAATGTTCCATGGAACTGTTTATGGATGATTTCTCTGTGTGCAGATTCATTTCATAAATGCTTGGATAACTTCGAGCTGGTACTCACAAGATGTGAGAAACGCAACTCAGTTCTAAAAGGGGAGAAATTTCATGATAAAAGAAGGAATTGTGTTAGGACATAGAATTTCAAAATAAAGATTGAAATAGATTAAAAAAAATTATTGTGAAGTATTTGAAAATTTTCCACTACCATCCAACATCAAAGGAATAAGAAGTTTTATGGTCTTGTTGGCTTGTATAGAAAGTTCATCAATGAATTTTCAAAACTTTCAAAAGTTTTGTGCCAACTACTACAACATGAGATATCATATCTCTTCAGTAAAGAATGTTTAGCATGCTTTCAAAACCTTGAAGAATGTGTTGAATTTTGTACCAATTGTGAAGGCAACAGACTAAAAATAAAAACTTTGCGCTAATGTATAATGCAAGTCACTTTGCTAATGGAGTTTTTCTAGGCCAAATGTATGATAAAGTGTTTCATACAATTTATTATGCTAATAAGATTACAAGACTTTAATAGAGAATCATATCAACTAAACCAACTCAAGCAGTTAATGACGTGCCAATTTTTTTATTTACGTATAACTTATATTTTTTCAAACGTTCACAAATATTCATATACGATATTTTTTAAAGGATAAGAATATGACTTTGAAACAAAAATGTAGACAAAATTAAAGTTTTTTTTAAAACAACTACTCCTTTTACATGAATATACTCTAATAAGTAATAATTTAAAAGGAATATATTTAATAAGAAAAAATTACAACTTTGAAAGATTATTACAACTTTGACTTTGAATTCAAAGTCAAAGTTCAAATAAATAAAGTCTAATAAATAATAATTTAATATTGCGCCGGAGTATTTTATTAAAAATTATTTATTATTTATATTTTTCCATCAAATATAATAATGATTGAAACTGTAACACCCCCTTTCTATTCCTCCAAATAATCACATAAATCATTTAGGCACATATAAAAAAAAATTCGCCAGAGTACGATTAAAACATAGTATAAAAGAGGCATGTCACATCATACACGCATTTAATACATACAACACCTGCTCATTATATTGATATGCAACAGTGGGGTAACTTGCCACAGAGGAACTTTGTCCTTACACCCACATCTCAATATTTAGAATAAATGCGGAAAATCCAAACATTGATAACATCGAACATATATACATCAACGAGTATGATACAACAACATCATTCATGTTTATATACACAAATTCATCAGCAAGATACATGTACAAATGTATCACAAAAGAATAATATACATCCTAGCTACCCGGTGCTACATATCAGAGCCAACCGACCAAAAGAATGAAGACACGCTTCACAAAAAGACCTCCAGCATACCTACTCTGCAATGCCTCATAGAGCATCATAAAACAGCAGAAGGGTGAGAAATATTATCATAATAACAATGCATATAATTACACGTATAAACATAAAAATACACATATTACATATTCTCACCACAATTCATCACATTTTCATCTATATACATCACAATGTATATATATATATATATATATATATATATATATATACCAAGCATATTCATCATGCACACTTTCACATTTCTCAATCATTCCGTATAAACATACACAATTATGTTCATTCAACAACACATCATTATAAAGATGATAAATGAAAATCATAGAGACCGACTCACGACTCTATGCAAATGCAATGCGGGTACCGACTCAATGATCACTAGTTCACTCAGGAACTCTGCTGGAACCATCGCTCGTTACCGAAGTAACTCCCCGTCGGGCCTACGATGTTAACCCATTGGTCACACCCCACATGGGCACACAATATTTTTGGATCGCTCACACCCCACATAGGCACACGACCCGATCGCTCACACCCCATACGGGCACACGATCCGATTGCTCACACCCCACATGGGCACACAATCATTCGTAATCATCGCTCACACCCCACATGGGCACACGACGTTACGACGGATTCTCATTAGAATCGCTCAACACCAGAATGTATTTCATGATGCTTCATATGCAAAATGACACAAGACATTCTTGAAATGCATACATATTCACAATATATTCATGCATTCATCTCATACAATCACATACAATCTATATACATTCACATCAATGCACTATTGTATGATTCACATTCAAACACACAGTCAAAACGGTAAAAGTCGCTAAATAGCACTTTTCCTGACTTTCCGACATAATTAAATCGGCTAATGATTTTCAAAACATCATAATCACAATCTACAGCTCAATAGCTTTCCAACGACACCAAGAATGTAAAAATCGGATACTCGGAACAAAAGTTACGGACGAAACCGAAAACGACATTTTGAAAAATCCCATTTTTACATTCCTCCTGTCCATACGCGTATCACCCATGTCCGTGTGCGTATGGACAGAACCCATTTCCTTCACAATTCCACGTTTCCAAAACCCATACGCGTACGCCCCTCACCCATACGCGTATCACCAGAGGGCCGGGAAAAGCCACCCTCCATACGCGTATTGACCCTTCCACCGACCATTGTTACGCGTATCGCCTTGGCTCATACGCGTATGGACATGCACCTTACGCGTATGGCCAGGGAATTTTCCAGAAAATTCTGCAGAACAATGTTCTGCGTTTTCCACCCCCAACTTCACCAATTCATCATCTAAATTCAGAAAAATACCAGTTTGAAGTATAACAATACATATTAAACATGTATAGACCAACAAGAACACAATCAACAAGAGTTTACACACTTTTGGATCAATTTCCAATCAATTTCTCAAAAATGGGTTATACCCTAAAACTCACAAAATTCATCAACAACACCAACAATTCATACATAATCACATACATTGATAAGATAACAATGTTTCACACCCTTACCCGGATTCCAAGCTCGCTAATTGATCGATCTTGATGATTTTCCTAGTTTTCCCAACTTTCTCCTCTTTTCTTTCTCTCCTCTTTTCTTTCTCTTCTTTCTCTATTTCTCTCTTATTTCTCTTTTCTTTCTATTTTCTTTCTTTTCTATTTCTTTTCTCTCCTTTTTCCACACAAACACTTAATTCATTTTAATCACATAAATTCTAATTCCACTACTTTTCTAACTTATCATTAATTGAGAAAATTCTAAAATACTCTAAATTCTAATTTCCCCGAAAACTCTCGAAAATGGTAAAATCATATTTAACACACCAATTTAACAAATAAAATAATTTATCACCCAATTAAAATAAAAGACTCAAGAATAATGGAATAATCAAAATCGGGGCGTTACAACTCTCCCCCAATTTAGAAATTTTCGTCCTCGAAAATAATACCTGATTCAAACAACTCCGGATACGACTCTCGCATCCCACTCTCTAGTTCCCACGTCATATTGCCTTCCGCAGCGCCTCCCCACGCTACTTTCACCAGCACAATATCCTTGCCCCTTAGTTTCTTAACTTCGCGGTCCAAAATCCTAACCGGTAAAGCTTCCACCGTAAGGTTATCTCTCACTTCAACCTCGTCCATAGGAATAACATGTGACGGATCCGGAACATATTTCCGAAGTTGCGAAACATGGAATACATCATGCAAATTTGAAAGGTTCGGAGGCAACGCCACACGGTAAGCCACAACACCAACTCGTGAAGTAATCTGATACGGACCAATAAAACGAGAAGTCAACTTCTTTGATTTCAAAGCACGACCCACACCCGTAACTGGTGTAACTCTCAAAAACACATGGTCGCCTTCTTGAAACTCAAGATCTTTCCTCCTCTTGTCATGATAGCTCTTTTGTCTACTTTGAGAAGCTTTTATCTTCTCCCGAATAAACTTCACTTTCTCCGTTGTTTGTTGTACCATTTCCGGTCCAACTATCGTCCTCTCGCCGGTTTCATGCCAACACAAAGGTGTTCGACATCTCCGACCATACAAAGCCTCAAATGGTGCCATACTTATACTCGAATGAAAACTGTTATTGTAAGTGAATTCAATCAACGCCAAATAACCATCCCAAGCACCACCTTGCTCGAGTACACAAGCACGCAATAAATCCTCCAACGATTGAATCGTCCTCTCGGTTTGACCGTCCGTTTGCGGATGATAAGCCGAACTCAATCTTTGCTTAGAACCCAAAGCCTTTTGTAAACTCTCCCAAAACCTCGATGTAAACCTTGGATCTCTATCCGATACAATACTCTTAGGAACTCCATGTAACTTCCCCACCACAAGAACATAAATCTCGGCTAACTTCTCCAAAGGATAACTAATATCAATTGGAATAAAGTGAGCAGATTTAGTAAGCCTATCAACAATTACCCAAATAGCATTATGACCTCTTTGCGTATTCGGCAATCCCGTAACAAAATCCATCGATATACTCTCCCATTTCCATTCCGGAATATCCAACGGTTGCATAAATCCACTCGGTTTTTGATGTTCCACCTTAGACTTTTGACAAGTTAAGCATGCGTACACAAATTGAGCCACATCCCTCTTTAATCCAGACCACCAAAAGATCTTCTTCAAATCTTGATACATCTTATTCGCACCCGGATGAATACTTAAATTACTTCGGTGTCCTTCCTCTAGAATCATCTTTTTCAACTCCGCGTCGTCGGGAATATAAATACGACCACGGAATCTCAAAACTCCATAATTATCAACCTTGAAATCCTCATTCTCATTCAACATCAAATCAACGAATTTCAAGTCCAACTTTTGCTTTTCACTAACCGTTGCAAGAAAATCATTCGTAACATGTAACATACCAAGTCTCACACTTCGCGGCGTCATTTCACAAACCAAACTCAAATCTCTGAAATCCTCCAAAAGTTCCCATTCTTTCATCATCAATGCGGACATACGTAACAACCTCCGACTTAAGGCATCGGCCACCACGTTTGCCTTACCCGAATGGTAATTCAAACCAAAATCATAATCCTTCAAAAGTTCTAGCCACCTCCTATGTCTCATGTTCAATTCTTTCTGATCAAATAAATATCTTAAGCTTTTGTGATCACTAAAAACTTCAAATCTCGCACCATAAAGATAATGCCTCCATATTTTCAAAACAAACACCACCGCCGCTAACTCCAAGTCATGTGTAGGATAATTCTTTTCATGCACTCTCAATTGTCTAGAAGCATATGGCACAACTTTTCCATCTTGCATCAAAACACCACCTAAACCTGTCAATGAAGCATCACAATACACAACAAATGGTTCATTAGGATTAGGAAAAATCAAGATCGGAGTCGTTGTCAACCTTCTCTTTAACTCATTGAAACTCTCTTCACAATGAATATCCCAAATGAAAGCCTTTCCTTTACAAGTCAATTGCGTTAAAGGAAGTGCCAATTTCGAAAATCCCTCAATAAACCTCCGATAGTAACCCGCCAAGCCTAAAAAGCTTCGAATCTCCGTAACCGACCTAGGAGCCTCCCATTGCATCACCGCATCAATCTTGGATGGATCAACACTAATACCACTACCGGAAATAACATGTCCAAGGAAACTTACTTCCGACAACCAAAATTCACACTTCGACAACTTAGCATACAATTGTTTCTCTTTCAAAATTTGCAACACAATTCTCAAATGCTCTTCATGCTCTTCTTGAGACTTAGAGTAAATCAAAATATCATCGATGAACACAACCACAAAATGATCCAACTGTTCATGAAAAATACGATTCATGTATTCCATAAACACACCCGGCGCGTTAGAAACCCCGAATGGCATCACGGAGTATTCGTAATGACCATACCGTGTCCTAAATGCCGTCTTTTGAATATCCTCTTCTTTCACACGAATCTGGTGGTATCCTGATCTCAAATCAATCTTACTAAAAACATTCGCACCAACCAATTGGTCCATCAAATCATCGATCCTTGGAAGCGGATACTTGTTCTTAATTGTCACTTTGTTCAACTGTCGATAATCAATGCATAACCGCATACTCCCGTCCTTCTTCTTTACCAACAATACCGGAGCACCCCAAGGAGAAACACTTGGCCTTACAAATTTCTTGTCCAACAAGTCATTCAATTGCTTTTTCAATTCTACCAATTCCGATGCCGACATACGATACGGTGCCATCGAAATCGGTCTAGTACCCGGAACTAGATCAATAGAAAATTCAACTTCTCTTTCCGGCGGTACATCTGTAATATCTTCCGGAAACACTTCTGGAAATTCACACACCACTGGGAACACATCAAGCTCAACTTGACTCTCCACCGTCAATGATGCAAACAAACCAAACAATTGAGCTTCGTCTGTTAAAAGTTTCTTCAACTCTTTAGTGGATAGGAAACTCTCATCTTCATCATCTTCCAAAGAAGGAAACCTTACTAACTTGTGATAGCAATCTATATGAACTCGATTAAATTGCAACCAGTTCATACCCAAGATCACGTCCAATCCCACCAACGGCAAACATACTAAATCCATAACAAAGTCTTTACCATACATGGTTAAAGGACAACTCATACACACCAAAGACGTAGTTACCGACCCTGAAGCAGGAGTCCCAATAACCATCTCAACACCCATCAAAGTTAACGCAAGATTCAAACGCTTCGCGCACTCAGACGAAATAAACGAATGAGTCGCTCCCGTATCAATAACAGCAACTAAAGGTGTACTATTAATAAAGCATGTACCTTTAATCAAACGGTCTGCTTCGTAGTTTGAGTCCCTGCCAATGCAAACACCTTTCTGCCCGCTTGAGCTTGTTTCGGCTTAGTACACTTAGTACTAATGTGACCCACTTCTCCACAATTATAGCACTTCACCATATTCCTTCTACAATCTGTAGCAGCATGCCCAAGACCACCACAATTAGAACATTTTGCTACAGGCTTCCCACACTCAAATGATTTATGACCTATTTCGCCACATTTGTAACACCTAACAACATCAGAACCTCCTCCTCCAGATCTCCTATCAAAGCTTCCCCTATGCTTGCCCTTATCAACGGGTGTCACATAAGGTCCACCTCTAGCTTGTTGCTTCCCCTTCCTCTCATTCAAACTTTTGTAATGTGTAGAACGAGACTTACTATCTTCTTCGAAGATTCTACAACATTCCCTCAAATCCGCAAACCTCCTTATCCTTTGATATCCCACAGCTTGCTTAATCTCAAGACGTAAACCATTCTCATATTTAATACACTTTGAGAACTCAGCAGTAATCGCAGCATAATGGGGATGGAATTGAACCAACTCCACAAATTTAGCAGTATAGTCCACCACAGACATACTACCTTATTTCAGTTCAAGAAACTCCATCTCCTTCTTTCCCTTCACACTCTCAGGGTAATACTTCCTCAAGAATTCAGTACGAAATAAATTCCAATTTACCTCTTCATCATCCACCTCAAGAACTTCACGCATACCGACCCACCAATCGTCGGCTTCTTCTTTCAACATGTGAGATCCAAGCCTCACCTTATTCTCCTCCACACAGCCCATAACTCTGAAGATTCTTTCAATCTCTTTCAACCACAATTGAGCTCCATCGGGATCAAATCTTCCTTTAAAAACCGGTGGTTGATTCTTCCTGAACTCGTCATTAGCATTCACGTTCGGCGCACCTTGCACCGCCCTAGCCATTGCTTCCAAAGCAGCAGCCATCGCATTGTCGTTTATACCAGCCATCTTCTGATTATTCCCAAAAATGACAACAAGGTTAAACAACAGTTCAACCAACACAACAACAAGACAGACACAACTGACTCAACTCTGGCTCTGATACCACTTAATGTAACACCCCTTTTCTATACCCCCAAATAATCACATAAATCATTTAGGCACTTATAAAAAAAAAATTCGCCAGAGTACGATTAAAACATAGTATAAAAGAGGCATGTCACATCATACATGCATTTAATACATACAACACCTGCTCATTATATTGATATGCAACAGTGGGGTAACTTGCCACAGAGGAACTTTGTCCTTACACCCACATCTCAATATTTAGAATAAAAGCGGAAAATCCAAACATTGCTAACATCGAACATATATACATCAACAAGTATGATACAACAACATCATTCATGTTTATATACACAAATTCATTAGCAAGATACATGTACAAATGTATCACAAAAGAATAATATACATCCTAGCTACCCGGTGCTACATATCAGAGCCAACCGACCAAAAGAATGAAGACACGCTTCACAAAAAGACCTCCAGCATACCTACTATGCAATGCCTCATAGAGCATCATAAAACAGCAGAAGGGTGAGAAATATTATCATAATAACAATGCATATAATTACATGTATACACATAAAAATACACATATTACATATTCTCACCACAATTCATCACATTTTCATCTATATACATCACAATGTATATATATATATATATATATATATACCAAGCATATTCATCATGCACACTTTCACATTTCTCAATCATTCCGTATAAACATACACAATTATGTTCATTCAACAACACATCATTATAAAGATGATAAATGCAAATCATAGAGGCCGACTCACGACTCTATGCAAATGCAATGCGGGTACCGACTCAATCATCACTAGTTCACTCAGGAACTCTGCTGGAACCATCGCTCGTTACCGAAGTAACTCCCCGTCGGGCCTACGATGTTCACCCATTGCTCACACCCCACATGGGCACACAATGTTTTTGGATCGCTCACACCCCACATGGGCACACGACCCGATCGCTCACACCCCACACGGGCACACGATCCGATTGCTCACACCCCACATGGGTACACAATCATTCGTAATCATCGCTCACACCCCACATGGGCACACGACGTTACGACGGATTCTCATTAGAATCGCTCAACACCAGAATGTATTTCATGATGCTTCATATGCAAAATGACACAAGACATTCTTGAAATGCATACATATTCACAATATATTCATGCATTCATCTCATACAATCACATACAATCTATATACATTCACATCAATGCACTATTGTATGATTCACATTCAAACACAAAGTCAAAACGGTAAAAGTCGCTAAATAGCACTATTCCTGACTTTCCGACATAATTAAATCGGCTAACAATTTTCAAAACATCATAATCACAATGTACAGCTCAATAGCTTTCCAACGACACCAAGAATGTAAAAATCGGATACTCGGAACAAAAGTTACGGACGAAACCGAAAACGACATTTTGAAAAATCCCATTTTTACATTCCTCATGTCCATACGCGTATCACCCATTTCCATACGCGTACGGACAGAACCCATTTCCTTCACAATTCCACGTTTCCAAAACCCATACGCGTACGTCCCTCACCCATACGCGTATCACTAGAGGGCCGAGAAAAGCCACCCTCCATACGCGTATTGACCCTTCCACCGGCCATTGTTACGCGTATCGCCTTGGCTCATACGCGTATGGACATGCCCCTTACGCGTATGGCCAGGGAATTTTCCAGAAAATTCTGCAGAACAATGTTCTGCGTTTTCCACCCCCAACTTCACCAATTCATCATCTAAATTCAGAAAAATACCAGTTTGAAGTATAACAATACATATTAAACATGTATAGACCAACAAGAACACAATCAACAAGAGTTTACACACTTTTGGATCAATTTCCAATCAATTTCTCAAAAATGGGTTATACCCTAAAACTCACAAAATTCATCAACAACACCAACAATTCATACATAATCACATACATTGATAAGATAACAATGTTTCACACCCTTACCCGGATTCCAAGCTCGCTAATTGATCGATCTTGATGATTTTCCTAGTTTTCCCAACTTTCTCCTCTTTTCTTTCTCTTCTTTCTCTATTTCTCTCTTATTTCTCTTTTCTTTCTATTTTCTTTCTTTTCTATTTCTTTTCTCTCCTTTTTCCACACAAACACTTAATTCATTTTAATCACATAAATTCTAATTCCACTACTTTTCTAACTTATCATTAATTGAGAAAAGTCTAAAATACTCTAAATTCTAATTTCCCCGAAAACTCTCGAAAATGGTAAAATCATATTTAACACACCAATTTAACAAATAAAATAATTTATCACCCAATTAAAATAAAAGACTCAAGAATAATGGAATAATCAAAATCGGGGCGTTACAGAAACTACGTATGAAATTTAATTTTCAAGAAAAAAAGTCAAATCAAAATTTATTATTCTTTCCTATTTATTTGTAGGAAAGAGTAATTAATTTGTTCTTATCCATTTTTTTCAATTGTCTTTTTCCCCTTTATTTAGCTATATATATATATATTTGTTATCAATTTTTCAAATCACACAAAACTTTTTTTTCTTTTCTTAAGTAGGTAGGTAATCGGTCTTATAATTTCCTTTATTTATTTATTCTGTAAAGTTTTAATTTTTATGTGTTTCAATGGTGGTACAGTTTATTTTTGTGACGTAGCTATCTTTTTTGTGAGTATTTTTATGAGTTTTTCGAATACTTTTTTACTTGTAATATTTTTTTTGTTCTTTGTGAACTCTTGATTTTAATATATCATATTTTAGCTCATTTAAAAAATTATTTTATTGATAGACATAAACATCAATGATTTGAGTGATTTTTTGAAATTTAAGATTTTTTTCTTGGTTATTCTGATGAAATTTAATTTTCTTATATATTTTTTCTAATGTGTTCTAGAGATACTTACTTCTAAAGTGTTGATATGAATCATATATTCTTTATTATTGTTTATTTTATCAAATATACATGTGATCAACGATATATTTGTATTTTTCTTACATAATATTTACATATAATCTATTACTTAGGTAGAATTTTTATAGTTTAGCGCTAGATCTAATTTATTAGAGTTTAATTGAATTCTAAATAAGATATTTAAGTCTATAGAAAAGCTTGTTTCAATTGAGTATTGAAGTTCATATGAATTTATATATTATAGAATGTATGCAGAATAGGTTTTAGTTTTCTTAAGTATAATTTAGTGATAATCTTCACTATGTATTTTTTTAACATTATTCTTTTCTTTGTTTTTATTCTATTTCTCTTTAAAAAATATATGAATTATATGCATATCAATTTCCAAACATTTAGAAGTATATCTAAGATTCATGTTGCAAAAACTCTTACTATATTCTTAGATTTTAATTATTTCGATTATGTTGCATAAACTCATTATGAAATGTATCAGATAGTATAAACTTTTACTATATGCTTATATTTTAACTATCTCGATCATGTTGCACAAATTAATGCTTCCATAACTCTTCCCCTAATTTATGTATTTTAAATCAATTACATTTAGTGAAATAATCTAATTATACCTTTTAATAGATTTGTTTTTTTTTGAAAAACGATAAATTTTTTTTATGATAATAATTGCAAGGGAGGTAGATAACTTAACTAATCTGCCATTATTATTTATTCTTATCGACAGCCATCTACGTATTACCTTTTTTTATTTTGATTTTTTAATTTCATTGTTGAACCAGAGAATGCATCATCACAAAAACCCGTGGAATCAAGAATCACATTACACTTTTGACATAAATAAAAATTTTCATGAATTTGAAGCGAATGGTGAATTACATTCAGTTACATTCAGCTTATTAAATTCTACATCTCAAACAATATTCAAATGTCTCCCAACCAGGTATGTGTTCTTAAAAACTTGATCAAACTACTCAAATTAAAATGTATGAATATTATACAACAGCTAACTACTTAATATTTGTAGGTTTATCATCACTTAATCAAAACACAAGCAAACATGTGTTGTCCAATAACAATAAAAATTCTACATCGCGTCCTCATAAAGTTGCTAGACACATACAGCTAAAATGGTTTAGAAATTAATTAGTTTTATCTAATTTGTTTTAATCAAAGATAAAACGAGAATCATAAGTTAATAAATTGAGTTAAATATATATATTTTAAAGATATTTTATGTATGAATTAATATATAAATTCTTTTGCAGGATGATATTTGATTTGGTGATAAATCGGTCATTCATAATACAAATGCTTTGAGAATTGATATGGCAAATATAATGTACAATTGAAAAACTTGGGGAAGTGAGAGGATATTCGCATTTTAGAAAGATTTTTAAGCTATGGCTAATTGTTAGTTTGACAAGTTTTAAAATTTGTTTCTCATTAAACAAACTTGATTATTTTTCTTTTTGTTTTATTTTAATTGATGGATTGAATTTATTTTAAATTTAAATACTGTTGGAATCTAAATAATTTGTTATGTTTGAGAAACTTATATTGCTGATAGTTACATTTTCTAATATAATTCATCATAGAATGATGAATATTATCAATAAGTGTTATGACGTAAACAGATATTTATACACCCTAAACACTAATCATCATTTTAAAATGCATCATAGATTTAAAATGGAAGATAATTTACTTTTAAAATTTTGATATTGAAATATAATCTTCAACTAAATTTTAGGTGTCTAGTCACTAATAATATTCGATTGATCAACTGATCAAATAAAATTTCATAATAAAGAAAAATCTTTAACAAAACATTATTATACGACAAAACTTAAGCTTGTTTGGTTTGAAGGATAAGAGACGTAGTATAATAATCATATTATATTATGTCTTAATAAAGTGTTTAAAACAAAAACGATATGATCAGTGGATTCTCACAATTTTTTCTATCTTGTCTCTATAGTATTATTTTTTATCTTAAATTTGAGCTCGGGTAAAAATTAGTTGGATTTGATTAGAAATTAAACTACTTTTGTATGTTTACAAAATATAACGTAAAATATTACAAAATAAAATCAATTATATAAGATAAATATATGAAATTTATGAGTGATAACTAGTTTATAAAAATGATTAAAAAATTTTAAAATGTGAAAAATGTATATAATTTATTTTTTAGTTTTTTAAAGTTTAATATAATATATATATATATATATATATATATATATATATATATATATATATATATATATATATATATATATATATATATATATATATTCTGGATGTGTCAAGTGTGAAAGCTTTATCATATGTGAGAGCATAGGTGATTTTAAGGCTCGGTTAGGATGGGAGCATGGCCCGGCACTAGCCCAAATTTTTTGAGTTATTTTTTACGGTAAGCTACTTTTTACAGTTCCATTTTCATAATTTTGATTTAATTTTTCGATACATTTTCTAGTTAGTTCTGGTCTTGCGGTATCGGTATTTATTATAAATACTAACATATAAAATTATTGTTGTTTCCACCGTCTTGCAACTTGCGCACTAAGTGTTTAGTAAATTGTCTCAACCATGTTTTTTTTCCTATTTTGTTTTCGTTTCTTACGAATAATGGTGTTGAATTGTTGTTATTGATTGTAATCATGAAGTGGTTATAATGAAAATCTCTTGTGGGCGAGGGGACTGGAGTACACTCAGTTAGGGAAGGAACCAGGATAAATATTTTCTGTCTTCTGCTATTATTTAATTACTATTTCTATTTCCGCAACAAATGAATTAAAACAAAATCTGACCACAAATTATGATTCTGAAACCCTGATCAGAAGTTAAATTAAAGAATACCAGAAACACAATTCAACCCCTCTTCTTGTGTACTTTTCACATCTTCACTTTGTTTTATCCATAGAAAACTACTTGAATTTGAATTGAGGCAATTACCTTCTCACTTGAAATATGCTTACCTAGAAGCAGAACATAATTTGTCTTTTATCCTTGCAACTAAATTGCCTAAAGAGCTGCGGTGTCAACTTTTTGTACTTCTTAGAAAAAACAAGAAAGATATATGTTGGAAAATAATTGGCATCAAAGGAATTAACTCTACTGTTTGTATGTATAGGATATTTGTTGGAAGAGAATGCCAAAAATAATATACAGAGCCAAAGAAGAGTGAATCATATCGTGAAGGATGTGATGGAGACGGAAATCATCAAATGGTTAGATGAGGGAATCATTTACCCTATATCTGATAGTGTATGGGGGAGCCCCATTCAACGTGTCTTTAAGATAGGTGGCCTAACAGTGATTGAAATGGGAAGGATATGCGTGGGTTATAGGAAGCTAAACAAATCCACAATGAAGGATGACTTCTCTCTTTCATTCATTGATCAAATGCTTGAGAGATTGGTTGGAAAAGAATTTTAACTATTTTTTATAAGGGTATTCAGACTATAATCAGATTGCATTAGCTCCTAAAAACCAAGAGAAAATAACCTTTACATGGCTCTATGAAACCTTTGTCTTTAGAACGATTCCATCCAGACTGTGAAATGATCCATCAACTTTTCAAATATGTTGATGATATCTTCTCTAATCTTATTGAATGTTCCATGGAACTGTTTATGGATGATTTCTCTGTGTGCAGATTCATTTCATAAATGCTTGGATAACTTCGAGCTGGTACTCACAAGATGTGAGAAACGCAACTCAGTTCTAAAAGGGGAGAAATTTCATGATAAAAGAAGGAATTGTGTTAGGACATAGAATTTCAAAATAAAGATTGAAATAGATTAAAAAAAATTATTGTGAAGTATTTGAAAATTTTCCACTACCATCCAACATCAAAGGAATAAGAAGTTTTTATGGTCTTGTTGGCTTGTATAGAAAGTTCATCAATGAATTTTCAAAACTTTCAAAAGCTTTGTGCCAACTACTACAACATGAGATATCATATCTCTTCAGTAAAGAATGTTTAGCATGCTTTCAAAACCTTGAAGAATGTGTTGAATTTTGTACCAATTGTGAAGGCAACAGACTAAAAATAAAAACTTTGCGCTAATGTATAATGCAAGTCACTTTGCTAATGGAGTTGTTCTAGGCCAAATGTATGGTAAAGTGTTTCATACAATTTATTATGCTAATAAGATTACAAGACTTTAATAGAGAATCATATCAACTAAACCAACTCAAGCAGTTAATGACGTGCCAATTTTTTTATTTACGTATAACTTATATTTTTTCAAACGTTCACAAATATTCATATACGATAATTTTTAAAGGATAAGAATATGACTTTGAAACGAAAATGTAGACAAAATTAAAGTTTTTTTTAAAACAACTACTCCTTTTACATGAATATACTCTAATAAGTAATAATTTAATAGGAATATATTTTATAAGAAAAAATTACAACTTTGAAAGATTATTACAACTTTGACTTTGAATTCAAAGTCAAAGTTCAAATAAATAAAGTCTAATAAATAATAATTTAATTTTGTACCGGAGTATTTTATTAAAAATTATTTATTATTTATATTTTTCCATTAAATATAATAATGATTGAAACTATGTATGAAATTTAATTTTCAAGAAAAAAAGTCAAATCAAAATTTATTATTCTTTCCTATTTATTTGTAGGAAAGAGTAATTAATTTGTTCTTATCCATTTTTTTCAATTGTCTTTTTCCCCTTTATTTAGCTATATATATATATATATATATATATATATATATATATATATATATATATATATATATATTTGTTATCAATTTTTCAAATCACACAAAACTTTTTTTTCTTTTCATCTTCTAGTTTTGTTAGTGTTTTTTTCTTCCTCATCCACCCTTAAGTAGGTAGGTAATCGGTCTTATAATTTCCTTTATTTATTTATTCTGTAAAGTTTTAATTTTTATGTGTTTCAATGTTGGTACAGTTTATTTTTGTGACGTAGCTATCTTTTTTGTGAGTATTTTCATGAGTTTTTCGAATACTTTTTTACTTCTAATATTTTTTTTGTTCTTTGTGAACTCTTGATTTTAATATATCATATTTTAGCTCATTTAAAAAATTATTTTATTGATAGAGATAAACATCAATGATTTGAGTGATTTTTTAAAATTTAAGATTTTTTTCTTGGTTATTCTGATGAAATTTAATTTTCTTATATATTTTTTCTAATGTGTTCTAGAGATACTTACTGCTAAAGTGTTGATATGAATCATATATTCTTTATTATTGTTTATTTTATCAAATATACATGTGATCAACGATTTATTTGTATTTTTCTTACATAATATTTACATATAATCTATTACTTAGGAAGAATTTTTATAGTTTAGCGCTAGATCTAATTTATTAGAATTTAATTGAATTCTAAATAAGATATTTAAGTCTATAGAAAAACTTGTTTCAATTGAGTATTGAAGTTCATATGAATTTATATATTATAGAATGTATGCAGAATAGGTTTTAGTTTTCTTAAGTATAATTTAGTGATAATCTTCACTATGTTTTTTTTATCATTATTCTTTTCTTTGTTTTTATTCTATTTCTCTTTAAAAAATATATGAATTATATGCATATCAATTTACAAACATTTAGAAGTATATCTAAGATTCATGTTGCATAAACTCTTACTATATTCTTAGATTTTAATTATTTCGATTATGTTGCATAAACTCATTATGAAATGTATCAGATAGTATAAACTTTTACTATATGCTTATATTTTAACTATTTCAATCATGTTACACAAATTAATGCTTCCATAACTCTTCCCCTAATTTATCTATTTTAAATCAATTACATTTAGTGAAATAATCTAATTATACCTTTTAATAGATATTGTTTTTTTTGAAAAACTATAAATTTTTTTTATGATAATAATTGCAAGGGAGGTAGATAACTTAACTAATCTGCCATTATTATTTATTCTTATCGACAGCCATCTACTTATTACCTTTTTTTATTTTGATTTTTTAATTTCATTGTTGAACCAGAGAATGGATCATCACAAAAACCCGTGGAATCAAGAATCACATTACACTTTTGACATAAATAAAAATTTTCATGAATTTGAAGCGGATGGTGAATTACATTCAGCTTATTTGGATATTATGAGGCCGTTGTCACCCGAAACTCATGTTCCGAATCCATTATTTGCCATTGGTAAATTTGTTCTTGTGGTGCTCCAATCAGATAATCCATTAACACAGATGAAAATTGAACATACAAATTCTCTTGATAAAGAAAAATACAAAGGTATTTTAAATCCAAAAGGTAAAGGAATCGGCTTAGATCCCTTTTTACCTAAAAAATTTCCACCACCAGCCATCAGTATAACTGTTCCTTCTCATGTAGTAAAACAAAAATCTACAAAAATTCTACATCTCAAACAATATTCAAATGTCTCCCAACCAGGTATGTGTTCTTAAAAACTTGATCAAACTACTCAAATTAAAATGTATGAATATTATACAACAGCTAACTACTTAATATTTGTCGGTTTATCATCACTTAATCAAAACACAAGCAAACATGTGTTGTCCAATAACAATAAAAATTCTACATCGCGTCCTCATAAAGTTGCTAGACACATACAGGTAAAATGGTTTAGAAATTAATTAGTTTTATCTAATTTGTTTTAATCAAAGATAAAACGAGAATCATAAGTTAATAAATTGAGTTAAATATATATATTTTAACGATGTTTTATGTATGAATTAATATATAAATTCTTTTGCAGGATGATATTTGATTTGGTGATAAATCGGTCATTCATAATACAAATGCTTTGAGAATTGATATGGCAAATACAATGTACAATTGAAAAACTTGGGGAAGTGAGAGGATATTCGCATTTTAGAAAGATTTTTAAGCTATGGCTAATTGTTAGTTTGACAAGTTTTAAAATTTGTTTCTTATTAAACAAACTTGATTATTTTTCTTTTTATTTTATTTTAATTGATGGATTGAATTTATTTTAAATTTAAATACTGTTGGAATCTAAATAGTTTGTTATGTTTGAGAAACTTATATTGCTGATAGTTACATATTCTAATATAATTCATCATAGAATGATGAATATTATCAATAAGTGTTATGACGTAAACAGAGATTTATACACCCTAAACACTAATCATCATTTTAAAATGCATCATAGATTTAAAATGGAAGATAATTTACTTTTAAAATTTTGATATTGAAATATAATCTTCAACTAAATTTTATGTGTCTTGTCACTAATAATATTCGATTGATCAACTGATCAAATAAAATTTCATAATAAGGAAGAATCTTTAACAAAACATTATTATACGACAAAACTTAAGCTTGTTTGGTTTGAAGGATAAGAGGTGTAGTATAATAATCATATTATATTATGTCTTAATAAAGTGTTTAAAACAAAAACGATATGATCAGTGGATTCTCACAATTTTTTCTATCTTGTCTCTATAGTATTATTTTTTATCTTAAATTTGAGCTCGGGTAAAAATTAGTAGGATTTGATTAGAAATTAAACTACTTTTGCATGTTTACAAAATATAACGTAAAATATTACAAAATAAAATCAATTATATAAGATAAATATATGAAATTTATGAGTGATAACTAGTTTATAAAAATGATTAAAAAATTTTAAAATGTCAAAAATGTATATAATTTATTTATTAGTTTTTTAAAGTTTAATATAATATATATATATATATTCTGGATGTGTCAAGTGTGAAAGCTTTATCATATGTGAGAGCATAGGTGATTTTAAGGCTCGGTTAGGATGGGAGCATGGCCCGACACTAGCCCAAATTTTTTGAGTTATTTTTTTTACGGTAAGCTACTTTTTACAGTTCCATTTTCATAATTTTGATTTAATTTTTCGATACATTTTCTAGTTAGTTCTGGTCTTGCGGTATCGGTATTTATTATAAATACTAACATATAAAATTATTGTTGTTTCCACCGTCTTGCAACTTGCGCACTAAGTGTTTAGTAAATTGTCTCAACCATGTTTTTTTTCCTATTTTGTTTTCGTTTCTTACGAATAATGGTGTTGAATTGTTGTTATTGATTGTAATCATGAAGTGGTTATAATGAAAATCTCTTGTGGGCGAGGGGACTGGAGTACACTCAGTTAGGGAAGGAACCAGGATAAATATTTTCTGTCTTCTGCTATTATTTAATTACTATTTCTATTTCCGCAACAAATGAATTAAAACAAAATCTGACCACAAATTATGATTCTGAAACCCTGATCAGAAGTTAAATTAAAGAATACCAGAAACACAATTCAACCCCTCTTCTTGTGTACTTTTCACATCTTCACTTTGTTTTATCCATAGAAAACTACTTGAATTTGAATTGAGGCAATTACCTTCTCACTTGAAATATGCTTACCTAGAAGCAGAACATAATTTGTCTTTTATCCTTGCAACTAAATTGCCTAAAGAGCTGCGGTGTCAACTTTTTGTACTTCTTAGAAAAAACAAGAAAGATATATGTTGGAAAATAATTGGCATCAAAGGAATTAACTCTACTGTTTGTATGTATAGGATATTTGTTGGAAGAGAATGCCAAAAATAATATACAGAGCCAAAGAAGAGTGAATCATATCGTGAAGGATGTGATGGAGACGGAAATCATCAAATGGTTAGATGAGGGAATCATTTACCCTATATCTGATAGTGTATGGGGGAGCCCCATTCAACGTGTCTTTAAGATAGGTGGCCTAACAGTGATTGAAATGGGAAGGATATGCGTGGGTTATAGGAAGCTAAACAAATCCACAATGAAGGATGACTTCTCTCTTTCATTCATTGATCAAATGCTTGAGAGATTGGTTGGAAAAGAATTTTAACTATTTTTTATAAGGGTATTCAGACTATAATCAGATTGCATTAGCTCCTAAAAACCAAGAGAAAATAACCTTTACATGGCTCTATGAAACCTTTGTCTTTAGAACGATTCCATCCAGACTGTGAAATGATCCATCAACTTTTCAAATATGTTGATGATATCTTCTCTAATCTTATTGAATGTTCCATGGAACTGTTTATGGATGATTTGTCTGTGTGCAGATTCATTTCATAAATGCTTGGATAACTTCGAGCTGGTACTCACAAGATGTGAGAAACGCAACTCAGTTCTAAAAGGGGAGAAATTTCATGATAAAAGAAGGAATTGTGTTAGGACATAGAATTTCAAAATAAAGATTGAAATAGATTAAAAAAAATTATTGTGAAGTATTTGAAAATTTTCCACTACCATCCAACATCAAAGGAATAAGAAGTTTTTATGGTCTTGTTGGCTTGTATAGAAAGTTCATCAATGAATTTTCAAAACTTTCAAAAGAATGTTTTTATCATATCTCTTCAGTAAAGAATGTTTAGCATGCTTTCAAAACCTTGAAGAATGTGTTGAATTTTGTACCAATTGTGAAGGCAACAGACTAAAAATAAAAACTTTGCGCTAATGTATAATGCAAGTCACTTTGCTAATGGAGTTGTTCTAGGCCAAATGTATGATAAAGTGTTTCATACAATTTATTATGCTAATAAGATTACAAGACTTTAATAGAGAATCATATCAACTAAACCAACTCAAGCAGTTAATGACGTGCCAATTTTTTTATTTACGTATAACTTATATTTTTTCAAACGTTCACAAATATTCATATACGATAATTTTTAAAGGATAAGAATATGACTTTGAAACAAAAATGTAGACAAAATTAAAGTTTTTTTTAAAACAACTACTCCTTTTACATGAATATACTCTAATAAGTAATAATTTAATAGGAATATATTTAATAAGAAAAAATTACAACTTTGAAAGATTATTACAACTTTGACTTTGAATTCAAAGTCAAAGTTCAAATAAATAAAGTCTAATAAATAATAATTTAATATTGCGCCGGAGTATTTTATTAAAAATTATTTATTATTTATATTTTTCCATCAAATATAATAATGATTGAAACTGTAACACCCCCTTTCTATTCTCCCAAATAAACACATAAATCATTTAGGCACATATAAAAAAAAATTCGCCAGAGTACGATTAAAACATAGTATAAAAGAGGCATGTCACATCATACACGCATTTAATACATACAACACCTGCTCATTATATTGATATGCAACAGTGGGGTAACTTGCCACAGAGGAACTTTGTCCTTACACCCACATCTCAATATTTAAAATAAAAGCGGAAAATCCAAACATTGATAACATCGAACATATATACATCAACAAGTATGATACAACAACATCATTCATGTTTATATACACAAATTCATCAGCAAGATACATGTACAAATGTATCACAAAAGAATAATATACATCCTAGCTACCCGGTGCTACATATCAGAGCCAACCGACCAAAAGAATGAAGACACGCTTCACAAAAAGACCTCCAGCATACCTACTCTGCAATGCCTCATAGAGCATCATAAAACAGCAGAAGCGTGAGAAATATTATCATAATAACAATGCATATAATTACATGTATAAACATAAAAATACACATATTACATATTCTCACCACAATTCATCACATTTTCATCTATATACATCACAATGTATATATATATATATATATATATATATACCAAGCATATTCATCATGCACACTTTCACATTTCTCAATCATTCCGTATAAACATACACAATTATGTTCATTCAACAACACATCATTATAAAGATGATAAATGAAAATCATAGAGACCGACTCACGAATCTATGCAAATGTAATGCGGTACCGACTCAATCATCACTAGTTCACTCAGGAACTCTGTTGGAACCATCGCTCGTTACCGAAGTAACTCCCCGTCGGGCCTACGATGTTCACCCATTGCTCACACCCCACATGGGCACACAATGTTTTTGGATCGCTCACACCCCACATGGGCACACGACCCGATCGCTCACACCCCACACGGGCACACGATCCGATTGCTCACACCCCACATAGGCACACAATCATTCGTAATCATCGCTCACACCCCACATGGGCACACGACGTTACGACGGATTTTCATTAGAATCGCTCAACACCAGAATGTATTTCATGATGCTTCATATGCAAAATGACACAAGACATTCTTGAAATGCATACATATTCACAATATATTCATGCATTCATCTCATACAATCACATACAATCTATATACATTCACATCAATGCACTATTGTATGATTCACATTCAAACACACAGTCAAAACGGTAAAAGTCGCTAAATAGCACTATTCCTGACTTTCCAACATAATTAAATCGGCTAATGATTTTCAAAACATCATAATCACAATGTACAGCTCAATAGCTTTCCAACAACACCAAGAATGTAAAAATCGGATACTCGGAACAAAAGTTACGGACGAAACCGAAAACGACATTTTGAAAAATCCCATTTTTACATTCCTCCTGTCCATACGCGTATCACCCATGTCCATACGCGTAGGGACAGAACCCATTTCCTTCACAATTCCACGTTTCCAAATCCCATACGCGTACGCCCCTCACCCATACGCGTATCACCAGAGGGCCGGGAAAAGCCACCCTCCATACGCGTATTGACCCTTCCACCGGCCATTGTTACGCGTATCGCCTTGGCTCATACGCGTATGGACATGCACCTTACGCGTATGGCCAGGGAATTTTCCAGAAAATTCTGCAGAACAATGTTCTGCGTTTTCCACCCCCAACTTCACCAATTCATCATCTAAATTCAGAAAAATACCAGTTTGAAGTATAACAATACATATTAAACATGTATAGACCAACAAGAACACAATCAACAAGAGTTTACACACTTTTGGATCAATTTCCAATCAATTTCTCAAAAATGGGTTATACCCTAAAACTCACAAAATTCATCAACAACACCAACAATTCATACATAATCACATACATTGATAAGATAACAATGTTTCACACCCTTACCCGGATTCCAAGCTCGCTAATTGATCGATCTTGATGATTTTCCTAGTTTTCCCAACTTTCTCCTCTTTTCTTTCTCTCCTCTTTTCTTTCTCTCCTCTTTTCTTTCTCTTCTTTCTCTATTTCTCTCTTATTTCTCTTTTCTTTCTATTTTCTTTCTTTTCTATTTCTTTTCTCTCCTTTTTCCACACAAACACTTAATTCATTTTAATCACATAAATTCTAATTCCACTACTTTTCTAACTTATCATTAATTGAGAAAATTCTAAAATACTCTAAATTCTAATTTCCCCGAAAACTCTCGAAAATGGTAAAATCATATTTAACACACCAATTTAACAAATAAAATAATTTATCACCCAATTAAAATAAAAGACTCAAGAATAATGGAATAATCAAAATCGGGGCGTTACAACTCTCCCCCACTTTAGAAATTTTCGTCCTCGAAAATAATACCTGATTCAAACAACTCCGGATACGACTCTCGCATCCCACTCTCTAGTTCCCACGTCATATTGCCTTCCGCAGCGCCTCCCCACGCTACTTTCACCAGCGCAATATCCTTGCCCCATAGTTTCTTAACTTCGCGGTCCAAAATCCTAACCGGTAAAGCTTCCACCGTAAGGTTATCTCTCACTTCAACCTCGTCCGTAGGAATAACATGTGACGGATCCGGAACATATTTCCGAAGTTGCGAAACATGGAATACATCATGCAAATTCGAAAGGTTCGGAGGCAACGCCACACGGTAAGCCACAACACCAACTCGTGAAGTAATCTGATACAGACCAATAAAACGAGAAGTCAACTTCTTCGATTTCAAAGCACGACCCACACCCGTAACTGGTGTAACTCTCAAAAACACATGGCCGCCTTCTTGAAACTCAAGATCTTTCCTCCTCTTGTCATGATAGCTCTTTTGTCTACTTTGAGAAGCTTTTATCTTCTCCCGAATAAACTTCACTTTCTCCGTTGTTTGTTGTACCATTTCTGGTCCAACTATCGTCCTCTCGCCGGTTTCATGCCAACACAAAGGTGTTCGACATCTCCGACCATACAAAGCCTCAAATGGTGCCATACTTATACTCGAATGAAAACTGTTATTGTAAGTGAATTCAATCAACGCCAAATAACCATCCCAAGCACCACCTTGCTCGAGTACACAAGCACGCAATAAATCCTCCAACGATTGAATCGTCCTCTCGGTTTGACCGTCCGAACTCAATCTTAGCTTAGAACCCAAAGCCTTTTGTAAACTCTCCCAAAACCTCGATGTAAACCTTGGATCTCTATCCGATACAATACTCTTCGGAACTCCATGTAACTTCCCCACCACAAGAACATAAATCTCGGCTAACTTCTCCAAAGGATAACTAATATCAATTGGAATAAAATGAGCAGATTTAGTAAGCCTATCAACAATTACCCAAATAGCATTATGACCTCTTTGCGTATTCGGCAATCCCGTAACAAAATCCATCGATATACTATCCCATTTCCATTCCGAAATATCCAACGGTTGCATAAATCCACTCGGTTTTTGATGTTCCACCTTAGACTTTTGACAAGTTAAGCATGCGTACACAAATTGAGCCACATCCCTCTTTAATCCAGACCACCAAAAGATCTTCTTCAAATCTTGATACATCTTATTCGCACCCGGATGAATACTTAAATTACTTCGGTGTCCTTCCTCTAGAATCATCTTTTTCAACTCCGCGTCGTCGGGAATACAAATACGACCACGGAATCTCAAAACTCCATAATTATCAACCTTGAAATCCTCATTCTCATTCAACATCAAATCAACGAATTTCAAGTCAAACTTTTGCTTTTCACTAACCGTTGCAAGAAAATCATTCGTAACATGTAACATACCAAGTCTCACACTTCGCGGCGTCATTTCACAAACCAAACTCAAATCTCTGAAATCCTCCAAAAGTTCCCATTCTTTCATCATCAATGCGGACATACGTAACAACCTCCGACTTAAGGCATCGGCCACCACGTTTGCCTTACCCGAATGGTAATTCAAACCAAAATCATAATCCTTCAAAAGTTCTAGCCACCTCCTTTGTATCATGTTCAATTCTTTCTGATCAAATAAATATCTTAAGCTTTTGTGATCACTAAAAACATCAAATCTCGCACCATAAAGATAATGCCTCCATATTTTCAAAACAAACACCACCGCCGCTAACTCCAAGTCATGTGTAGGATAATTCTTTTCATGCACTCTCAATTGTCTAGAAGCATATGGCACAACTTTTCCATCTTGCATCAAAACACCACCTAAACCTGTCAATGAAGCATCACAATACACAACAAATGGTTCATTAGGATTAGGCAAAATCAAGATCGGAGTCGTTGTCAACCTTCTCTTTAACTCATTGAAACTCTCTTCACAATGAATATCCCAAATGAAAGCCTTTCCTTTACAAGTCAATTGCGTTAAAGGAAGTGCCAATTTCGAAAATCCCTCAATAAACCTCCGATAGTAACCCGCCAAGCCTAAAAAGCTTCGAATCTCCGTAACCGACCTAGGAGCCTCCCATTGTATCACCGCATCAATCTTGGATGGATCAACACTAATACCACTACCGGAAATAACATGTCCAAGGAAACTTACTTCCGAGAACCAAAATTCACACTTCGACAACTTAGCATACAATTGTTTCTCTTTCAAAATTTGCAACACAATTCTCAAATGCTCTTCATGCTCTTCTTGAGACTTAGAGTAAATCAAAATATCATCGATGAACACAACCACAAAACGATCCAACTGTTCATGAAAAATACGATTCATGTATTCCATAAACACACCCGGCGCGTTAGAAACCCCGAATGGCATCACGGAGTATTCGTAATGACCATACCGTGTCCTAAATGCCGTCTTTTGAATATCCTCTTCTTTCACACGAATCTGGTGGTACCCTGATCTCAAATCAATCTTACTAAAAACATTCACACCAACCAATTGGTCCATCAAATCATCGATCCTTGGAAGCGGATACTTGTTCTTAATTGTCACTTTGTTCAACTGTCGATAATCAATGCATAACCGCATACTCCCGTCCTACTTCTTTACCAACAATACCGGAGCACCCCAAGGAGAAACACTTGGCCTTACAAATTTCTTGTCCAACAAGTCATTCAATTGCTTTTTCAATTCTACCAATTCCGATGCCGACATACGATACGGTGCCATCGAAATCGGTCTAGTACCAGGAACTAGATCAATAGAAAATTCAACTTCTCTTTCCGGCGGTACATCCGTAATATCTTCCGGAAACACTTCTGGAAATTCACACACCACTGGGAACACATCAAGCTCAACTTGACTCTCCACCGACAATGATGCAAACAAACCAAACAATTGAGCTTCGTCCGCTAAAAGTTTCTTCAACTCTTTAGTGGATAGGAAACTCTCATCTTCATCATCTTCCAAAGAAGGAAACCTTACTAACTTGTGATAGCAATCTATATGAACTCGATTAAATTGCAACCAGTTCATACCCAAGATCACGTCCAATCCCACCAACGGCAAACATACTAAATCCATAACAAAGTCTTTACCATACATGGTTAAAGGACAACTCATACACACCAAAGACGTAGTTACCGACCCTGAAGCAGGAGTCTCAATAACCATCTCAACACCCATCAAAGTTAACGCAAGATTCAAACGCTTCGCGCACTCAGACGAAATAAACGAATGAGTCGCTCCCGTATCAATAACAGCAACTAAAGGTGTACTATTAATAAAGCATGTACCTTTAATCAAACGGTCTGCATTCGTAGTTTGAGTCCCTGCCAATGCAAACACCTTTCCGCCCGCTTGAGCTTGTTTCAGCTTAGTATACTTAGTACTAATGTGACCCACTTCTCCACAATTATAGCACTTCACCATATTCCTTCTACAATCTGTAGCAGCATGCCCAAGACCACCACAATTAGAACATTTTGCTACAGGCTTCCCACACTCAAATGATTTATGACCTATTTCGCCACATTTGTAACACCTAACAACATCGGAACCTCCTCCTCCAGATCTCCTATCAAAGCTTCCCCTATGCTTGCCCTTATCAACGGGTGTCACATAAGGTCCACCTCTAGCTTGTTGCTTCCCCTTCCTCTCATTCAAACTTTTGTAATGTGTAGAACGAGCCTTACTATCTTCTTCGAAGATTCTACAACATTCCCTCAAATCCGCAAACCTCCTTATCCTTTGATATCCCACAGCTTGCTTAATCTCAAGACGTAAACCATTCTCATATTTAATACACTTTGAGAACTCAGCAGTAATCGCAGCATAATGAGGATGGAATTAAACCAACTCCACAAATTTAGCAGTATAGTCCACCACAGACATACTACCTTATTTCAGTTCAAGAAACTCCATCTCCTTCTTTCCCTTCACACTCTCAGGGTAATACTTCCTCAAGAATTCAGTACGAAATAAATTCCAAGTTACCTCTTCATCATCCACCTCAAGAACTTCACGCATACCGACCCACCAATCGTCGGCTTCTTCTTTCAGCATGTGAGATCCAAGCCTCACCTTATTCTCCTCCACACAGCCCATAACTCTGAAGATTCTTTCAACCTCTTTCAACCACAATTGAGCTCCATCGGGATCAAATCTTCCTTTAAAAATCGGTGGTTGATTCTTCCTGAACTCGTCATTAGCATTCACTTTCGGCGCACCTTGCACCGCCCTAGCCATTGCTTCCAAAGCAGCAGCCATCGCATTGTCGTTTCTACCAGCCATCTTCTGATTATTCCCAAAAATGACAACAAGGTTAAACAACAGTTCAACCAACACAACAACAAGACAGACACAACTGACTCAACTCTGGCTCTGATACCACTTAATGTAACACCCCCTTTCTATACCCCCAAATAATCACATAAATCATTTAGGCACATATAAAAAAAAATTCGCCAGAGTACGATTAAAACATAGTATAAAAGAGGCATGTCACATCATACATGCATTTAATACATACAACACCTGCTCATTATATTGATATGCAACAGTGGGGTAACTTGCCACAGAGGAACTTTGTCCTTACACCCACATCTCAATATTTAGAATAAAAGCGGAAAATCCAAACATTGATAACATCGAACATATATACATCAACAAGTATGATACAACAACATCATTCATGTTTATATACACAAATTCATCAGCAAGATACATGTACAAATGTATCACAAAAGAATAATATACATCCTAGATACCCGGTGCTACATATCAGAGCCAACCGACCAAAAGAATGAAGACACGCTTCACAAAAAGACCTCCAGCATACCTATTATGCAATGCCTCATAGAGCATCATAAAACAGCAGAATGGTGAGAAATATTATCATAATAACAATGCATATAATTACATGTATACACATAAAAATACACATATTACATATTCTCACCACAATTCATCACATTTTCATCTATATACATCACAATGTATATATATATATATATACCAAGCATATTCATCATGCACACTTTCACATTTCACAATCATTCCGTATAAACATACACAATTATGTTCATTCAACAAAACATCATTATAAAGATGATAAATGCAAATCATAGAGACCGACTCACGACTCTATGCAAATGCAATGCGGTACCGACTCAATCATCACTAGTTCACTCAGGAACTCTGCTGGAACCATCGCTCTTTACCGAAGTAACTCCCCGTCGGGCCTACGATGTTCACCCATTGCTCACACCCCACATGGGCACACAATGTTTTTGGATCGCTCACACCCCACATGGGCACACGACCCGATCGCTCACACCCCACACGGGCACACGATCCGATTGCTCACACCCCACATGGGCACACAATCATTCGTAATCATCGCTCACACCCCACATGGGCACACGACGTTACGACGGATTCTCATTAGAATCGCTCAACACCAGAATGTATTTCGTGATGCTTCATATGCAAAATGACACAAGAGTTCTTGAAATGCATACATATTCACAATATATTCATGCATTCATCTCATACAATCACATACAATCTATATACATTCACATCAATGCACTATTGTATGATTCACATTCAAACACACAGTCAAAACGGTAAAAGTCGCTAAATAGCACTATTCCTGACTTTCCGACATAATTAAATCGGCTAACGATTTTCAAAACATCATAATCACAATGTACAGCTCAATAGCTTTCCAACGACACCAAGAATGTAAAAATCGGATACTCGGAACAAAAGTTACGGACGAAACCGAAAACGACATTTTGAAAAATCCCATTTTTACATTCCTCCTGTCCATACGCGTATCACCCATGTCCATACGCGTACGGACAGAACCCATTTCCTTCACAAATCCACGTTTCCAAAACCCATACGCGTACGCCCCTCACCCATACGCGTATCACCAGAGGGCCGGGAAAAGCCACCCTCCATACGCGTATTGACCGTTCCACCGGCCATTGTTACGCGTATCGCCTTGGCTCATACGCGTATGGACATGCCCCTTACGCGTATGGCCAGGGAATTTTCCAGAAAATTCTGCAGAACAATGTTCTGCGTTTTCCACCCCCAACTTCACTAATTCATCATCTAAATTCAGAAAAATACCAGTTTGAAGTATAACAATACATATTAAACATGTATAGACCAACAAGAACACAATCAACAAGAGTTTACACACTTTTGGATCAATTTCCAATCAATTTCTCAAAAATGGGTTATACCCTAAAACTCACAAAATTCATCAACAACAACAACAATTCATACATAATCACATACATTGATAAGATAACAATGTTTCACATCCTTACCCCGGATTCCAAGCTCGATAATTGATCGATCTTGATGATTTTCCTAGTTTTCCCAACTTTCTCCTCTTTTCTTTCTCTCCTCTTTTCTTTCTCTTCTTTCTCTATTTCTCTCTTATTTCTCTTTTCTTTCTATTTTCTTTCTTTTCTATTTCTTTTCTCTCCTTTTTCCACACAAACACTTAATTCATTTTAATCACATAAATTCTAATTCCACTACTTTTCTAACTTATCATTAATTTAGAAAAATCTAAAATACTCTAAATTCTAATTTCCCCGAAAACTCTCGAAAATGGTAAAATCATATTTAACACACCAATTTAACAAATAAAATAATTTATCACCCAATTAAAATAAAAGACTCATGAATAATGGAATAATCAAAATCGGGGCGTTACAGAAACTACGTATGAAATTTAATTTTCAAGAAAAAAAGTCAAATCAAAATTTATTATTCTTTCCTATTTATTTGTAGGAAAGAGTAATTAATTTGTTCTTATCCATTTTTTTCAATTGTCTTTTTCCCCTTTATTTAGCTATATATATATATATATATATATATATATATATATATATATATATATATATATATATATATATATATATATATATATATATATTTGTTATCAATTTTTCAAATCACACAAAACTTTTTTTTCTTTTCATCTTCTAGTTTTGTTAGTGTTTTTTTCTTCCTCATCCACCCTTAAGTAGGTAGGTAATCGGTCTTATAATTTCCTTTATTTATTTATTCTGTAAAGTTTTAATTTTTATGTGTTTCAATGTTGGTACAGTTTATTTGTGACGTAGCTATCTTTTTTGTGAGTATTTTTATGAGTTTTTCGAATACTTTTTTACTTCTAATATTTTTTTTGTTCTTTGTGAACTCTTGATTTTAATATATCATATTTTAGCTCATTTAAAAAATTATTTTATTGATAGACATAAACATCAATGATTTGAGTGATTTTTTGAAATTTAAGATTTTTTTCTTGGTTATTCTGATGAAATTTAATTTTCTTATATATTTTCTTATATATTTTTTCTTGGTTGATATGAATCATATATTCTTTATTATTGTTTATTTTATCAAATATACATGTGATCAACGATATATTTGTATTTTTCTTACATAATATTTACATATAATCTATTACTTAGGAAGAATTTTTATAGTTTAGCGCTAGATCTAATTTATTAGATTTTAATTGAATTCTAAATAAGATATTTAAGTCTATAGAAAAACTTGTTTCAATTGAGTATTGAAGTTCATATGAATTTATATATTATAGAATGTATGCAGAATAGGTTTTAGTTTTCTTAAGTATAATTTAGTGATAATCTTCACTATGTTTTTTTTATCATTATTCTTTTCTTTGTTTTTATTCTATTTCTCTTTAAAAAATATATGAATTATATGCATATCAATTTACAAACATTTAGAAGTATATCTAAGATTCATGTTGCAAAAACTCTTACTATATTCTTAGATTTTAATTATTTCGATTATGTTGCATAAACTCATTATGAAATGTATCAGATAGTATAAACTTTTACTATATGCTTATATTTTAACTATTTCGATCATGTTGCACAAATTAATGCTTCCATAACTCTTCCCCTAATTTATGTATTTTAAATCAATTACATTTAGTGAAATAATCTAATTATACCTTTTAATAGATATTGTTTTTTTTGAAAACTATAAATTTTTTTTATGATAATAATTGCAAGGGAGGTAGATAACTTAACTAATCTGCCATTATTATTTATTCTTATCGACAACCATCTACTTATTACCTTTTTTTATTTTGATTTTTTAATTTCATTGTTGAACCAGAGAATGGATCATCACAAAAACCCGTGGAATCAAGAATCACATTACACTTTTGACATAAATAAAAATTTTCATGAATTTGAAGCGGATGGTGAATTACATTCAGCTTATTTGGATATTATGAGGCCGTTGTCACCCGAAACTCATGTTCCGGATCCATTATTTGCCATTGGTAAATTTGTTCCTGTGGTGCTCCAATCAGATATTCCATTAACACAGATGAAAATTGAACATACAAATTCTCTTGATAAAGAAAAATACAAAGGTATTTTAAATCCAAAAGGTAATGGAATCGGCTTAGATCCCTTTTTACCTAAAAAATTTCCATCACCAGCCATCAGTATAATTGTTCCTTCTCATGTAGTAAAACAAAAATCTACAAAAATTCCACATCTCAAACAATATTCAAATGTCTCCCAACCAGGTATGTGTTCTTAAAAACTTGATCAAACTACTCAAATTAAAATGTATGAATATTATACAACAGCTAACTACTTAATATTTGTAGGTTTATCATCACTTAATCAAAACACAAGCAAACATGTGTTGTCCAATAACAATAAAAATTCTGCATCGCGTCCTCATAAAGTTGCTAGACACATACAGGTAAAATGGTTTAGAAATTAATTAGTTTTATCTAATTTGTTTTAATCAAAGATAAAACGAGAATCATAAGTTAATAAATTGAGTTAAATATATATATTTTAAAGATATTTTATGTATGAATTAATATATAAATTCTTTTGCAGGATGATATTTGATTTGGTGATAAATCGGTCATTCATAATACAAATGCTTTGAGAATTGATATGGCAAATACAATGTACAATTGAAAAACTTGGGGAAGTGAGAGGATATTCGCATTTTAAAAAGATTTTTAAGCTATGGCTAATTGTTAGTTTGACAAGTTTTAAAATTTGTTTCTCATTAAACAAACTTGATTATTTTTCTTTTTGTTTTATTTTAATTGATGGATTGAATTTATTTTAAATTTAAATACTATTGGAATCTAAATAGTTTGTTATGTTTGAGAAACTTATATTGCTGATAGTTACATTTTCTAATATAATTCATCATAGAATGATGAATATTATCAATAAGTGTTATGACGTAAACAGATATTTATACACCCTAAACACTATTCATCATTTTAAAATGCATCATAGATTTAAAATGGAAGATAATTTACTTTTAAAATTTTGATATCGAAATATAATCTTCAACTAAATTTTAGGTGTCTAGTCACTAATAATATTCTATTGATCAACTGATCAAATAAAATTTAATAATAAGGAAGAATCTTTAACAAAACATTATTATACGACAAAACTTAAGCTTGTTTGGTTTGAAGGATAAGAGACGTAGTATAATAATCATATTATATTATGTCTTAATAAAGTGTTTAAAACAAAAACGATATGATAAGTGGATTCTCACAATTATTTCTATCCTGTCTCTATAGTATTATTTTTTATCTTAAATTTGAGCTCGGGTAAAAATTAGTAGGATATGATTAGAAATTAAACTACTTTTGTATATTTACAAAATATATCGTAAAATATTACAAAATAAAATCAATTATATAGGATAAATATATGAAATTTATGAGTGATAACTAGTTTATAAAAATGATTAAAATATCAAAAAATGTGAAAAATATATATAATTTATTTTTTAATTTTTTAAAGTTTAATATAATATTCTTTAATATATATATATATATATATATATATATATATATATATATATATATATATATATTCTGGATGTGTCAAGTGTGAAAGCTTTATCATATGTGAGAGCATAGGTGATTTTAAGGCTCGGTTAGGATGGGAACATGGCCCGACACTAGCCCAAATTTTTTGAGTTATTTTTTTATGGTAAGCTACTTTTTACAGTTCCATTTTCATAATTTCGATTTAATTTTTCGACACATTTTCTAGTTAGTTCTGGTCTTGCGGTATCGGTATTTATTATAAATACTAACATATAAAATTATTGTTGTTTCCACCGTCTTGCAACTTGCGCACTAAGTGTTTAGTAAATTGTCTCAACCAAGTTTTTTTCCTATTTTGTTTTCGTTTCTTACGAATAATGGTGTTGAATTGTTGTTATTGATTGTAATCATGATGTGGTTATAATGAAAATCTCTTGTGGGCAAGGGGACTGGAGTACACTCAGTTAGGGAAGGAACCAGGATAAACGTTTTCTGTCTTCAGCTATTATTTAATTACTTTTTCTATTTCTGCAACAAATAAAATAAAACAAAATCTGACCACAAATTATGATTCTGAAACTCTGATAAGAAGTTAAATTAAAGAATACCCGAAACACAATTCAACCCCTCTTCTTGTGTACTTTTCACATCTTCACTTTGTTTTATCCATAGAAAACTACTTGAATTGGAATTGAAGCAATTACCTTCTCACTTGAAATATGCTTACCTAGAAGCAGAACATAAGTTGTCTTTTATCCTTGCAACTAAATTGCCTAAAGAGCTGTGTTGTCAACTTTTGGTACTTCTTAGAAAAAACAAGAAAGATATATCTTGGAAAATAATTGACATCAAAGGAATTAACTCTACTGTTTGTATATATATGATATTTGTTGGAAGAGAATTCCAAAATAATATACAGAGCCAAAGAAGAGTGAATCATATCGTGAAGGATGTGATGGAGACGAAAATCATCAAATGGTCAGATACGGGAATCATTTACCCTATATTTGATAGTGTATGGGGGAGCCCCATTCAACGTGTCTTTAAGATAGGTGGCCTAACAGTGATTGAAATGGGAAGGATATGCGTGGGTTATAGGAAGCTAAACAAATTGTAATGCCCATATATAAATACATACATCAAAGCATATATCATACATGAATAATACGTTTGGTACTGAAATATACAAGTTCCTAGTAACACAGTATACATATAAATGCCCAAAAAAACCTAATACAACAACTATGGCATGTTATATATACAAGATGTTCAAAAAGATAAAACTAAGAACTAGATCACTAATGATCTCAAAATCTCCGCAACGGAAGCCTTACGACACAAAAGATGCGATCCGTAAGGAAAAGTCAAACCACTTTGTCCTTACACTTCGCCGAACCTGTAGTACCTGTGATGTAAACAACAACGTGGGGTGAGATACATCAAATCTCAGTGAGTTATCTATCTTATATGTCCTCTCGGCTTTACAAGGTTCTAACAAGCCTAACTCAAGTCAAAAGGGGAGGGAAGTGACTTTAAGTACACACACACTATATGGAAACATGTCATGAGTTCATCAACTCACAATATCACTAATCGGTAACAACACCAAGGCATCCCCTGTTCCCGTCCGCTTCTACGTCTAGAAGTCGACCCGAGTTATGGATCCTGGTAACCTACTTGACATACGAATGAATTCGGGTTCTACGGGCCTTATACCGTTATGAACCGTCACTTCACCCGGGCCATTTACCGTCACAAGCATACGCTCCAAGAGCGTCATTCCTACTGCACGCGGGAATCAAACCTGCCAAGTAGTTGTGCACATGTTTCAGAGGAGCTCGAGACCCATGAAACGCACTCGCAAGATAACCGGTTACGATTACATGATCACACACACAAACGTGATTCTATTCGACAATCACAAGGCCATTACGCCTTATCACAACCAAACGGTTAACACACATGTTCCATACTAGTGTTTATTCATTCTATGACATAAGTATCTGACACACGCCTCGCCACTGCACGCACGATCGTTGTCATTATGTCATTCTACATTTTCCGACATTTGTTTACGGTAATATTCCTCACTCTACCTATTTTGTATTTTAACATGCATACTTATTCAAACATGTTTCATAATAAGAGCATAGGCATATAATCATCAAACGTACAATGGGAACACATAATTCAACATACCACCGATTACACTAATTCACGGTTCCCTCCGATTTATTTAATCGGGCAATAAACTGATATTTCTCACTTCCATTAGCTGGAATATGTTCATAACTTCACAACGATACCAAGAATACTCACATCGGATAAACGAGTCAAAAGTTATGAAAGAAACAAGTTGGAGGATCTGTCATGTTCGCAATACGAAGCAGCCAGCGAATGTTCACTTCCTCATTTGCAGTGCGAAGCTCCCAGCGAATGCCTAGCCAACACTGGTTCGCTACCCCATTCGCAGTGCGAACGTCTGGCGAACCAAGTCAGAACCAAAACAAGGTAAAGTTCGCAGTGCAAACCTCTGGCGAATGTTCGCCTCCACCTTCGCCGTGCAAATAGCCAGCGAGTGTTCGATTTCCCCTTCGCTAGGGGATTCGCAGTGCGAACCTGGGAAAATGCATAAATTCTGCAGCGTGCAGCTGAGTTCCCTTGGGTTCAAAACCAAACCAAAACATACCCAAACATCCAACACTCAAGTACAGATGATTCTACACTCATATAGCTTATACTACTCAGTTTGTAACACATTTCAACTGTTAAATTTCTTCGATTACCAATTTAACAATTTCTCCTAAAACCTAACTTAAGCTAAACTCATCTCTAACTCTAGAACTTAAGTTTCTATCTAGAACCCACCTCAAGATTAGATGATGTTGAATATTGGAAGATGATTTGATGAAGATTTGATGATGTTCTTGATCTTTCCACTTCTTGGTTTCCACTTCTCTTTTTCCTTCCTTTCTCCTTCTTTCTCTCCAACTTCTTTCTATCTTTTTCTTTCTTTGGTTCTAATGAGGAAAATGAAGGAAAAGAAATGATATAGTATAATATCATCAATTAGTAACACTACTAATTATCCAATTAGTCTCTAAAGTTCCAATAATTAAATACCTCAGAGTCAAAAAATATTAATTGGATTTACTCTAAGTTCAACAGTTACTCTAATTATCTTTGCAGACAATTTCTCAGAGTACACCGGGACTCAGTTGATCACAACTAATATTATCCAAAGTAAATAAAAAAATACGGGGTATTACATCCTCCCCCCCCCCCCCTTAAATAGAAATTCATCCACGAATTTTAAACAATAATCTTAAAAGATGCGGATAAGCGTCTCACATCTCTGATTCTAGTTCCCACGTTGCATCTCCCGGATGCGTCTCATCCCACTGAACCTTAACCAGAGGAATCTCTTTATTCCTTAACACCTTAGTTTCTCTTCATGTGATATAACTCGGTTGAGGCTCAAACGTTAAACCTGCGTCTATCTTGATAGTATCGGGTAGAATTGGCTGAAGAGGATCTGGAACAAACTTCCGAAGCTGAGATACATGAAAAACGTTGTGCACCTCTGACAGAGAAGGCGGTAAGGCTAATCTGTAAGCTACTTCACCAATTCTTTCTAAAATTTGATACGGTCCTACGTATCTCGGATTTAACTTCCGCGATTTAAATGGTCATTTCAACCTCAATCTCGGAGTAACTTTTAAAACACGTGATCGCCCTCATCAAATTCCAATGGTCTCCTACAGTTGTACGCATAGCTTCTCTAACGATCGTGTGCTTGTTTAATTTTCTCGCGGATCATTCGAATCTTTTCCATAGCCTCTTGGATAATTTCGGGTCCTAAGATTCTATCTTCCCCAACCTCCGCCCAACACAAAGGTGTCCTACACTTTCTTCCATACAAAGCTTCATAAGGAGTCATTCCGATGCTCGCATGGTAACTATTATTATAAGGAAACTCAATCAATGGCAGTAGTTCCTTCCAATTACCTTTACTTTCTAGTACACAAGCTCTCAACATGTCCTCCATTGTTTGTATCGTTCGATCAGTTTGACCAACCGTCTGAGGATGATTAGACGTGCTCAAAGGCAACTCCGTACCCATAGCTTGTTGAAAAACTTTCCTAAACCTTGAAGTAAACTTCGGATCTCTATTCGAAACAGTACTAAAAGGAACACCATGTAATCTCACAATTTCCGAAATGAACAACTTTGCGAGATGACTCGCCTTATAAGTAGTCTTTACGGCGAAGAAATGAGCAGACTTCGTCAGCCGATCTACAATTACCCAAATCGAATCATAACCACCTTGCGAACGGGGTAATCCCACTGCCAAGTCCATCAAAATACTATCCCATTTCCACACCAGAATTTCTAAAGGTTGCAACCCGGTCTTTGGTGTTCAATCTTCACTTGTTGGCATACCGCACATTCCGATACAAATGCCGCAACATCCTTTTTTATCCCGGGCCACCAATAGTCTCTCTCTTTAAATCTTGATACATCTTCGAAGAACCAGGATGAATAGTAAAAGTACTCTTATGCGCTTCTTCCAAAATCCTTCTTTTCAACCTCGCATCATCCGGAACAGAAATCCTTTGATTAAATAAAATGATTCCGTCGGTAGTTCGGACAAAACCCGGTTGTGTCAACAATTCTCATAACTTCTCATCCAATCCTTGTCCTTGTCGGATTTCCCCTCTAAGAGTAGAGGTGACATTCAAATTCCCATAATTACACCATCTTGTGTCTACACAAACTGAAGATTAAGATCTCTAAAATTCTCCAACAAAACATACTCCAAAATCATCAATTTCGCACTATGAACTACTTTCCGACTTAATGCATCTGCTACCTCATTCGCTTTTCTTGGATGATACTTCAATTCTAAATAATAATCCTTTAAGTACTCCATCCACCTTCGTTGTCGCATTTTTAACTCTCTTTGGTCTAACAAATACTTCAAACTCTTATGGTCACTAAACATTCAAACGTACACCATACAAATAATGCCGCCACACCTTCACTGTAAACACAACCGCCGCCAATTCCAAATCATGAGTTGGATAATTATGTTCATGAATTTTCAATTGTTGGGAGGCATAAGTCACTACCTGACCGCCTTGCATCAGAACACCTCCCAATCCCATCTTAGAAGCATCACAAAACACTTCATAAGAGTTGTTAGGGCCAGGAATGATTAACACAGGAGCCATCGTCAATCTTTCCTTCAACTTCATGAAATTTTGCTCACAACTCGAATCCCACTCAAAAGTAAAATCCTTACGAGTAAGTTTCGTCATTGGTAGAGCCAGTTAGAAAAAGCCTTTAATAAACCTTCTATACAACCTGCCAATCCCAAGAAACTTCTAACTTCTGAAACATTCCTCGGTCTCTCCCAGTTAATCACTGCTCCTACTTTCGATGGATCTACAGCCACACCACCTTGATATATAACATGTCCAAGAAAATTAACTTTCGACATCCAAAATTCACACTTGCTTAACTTAGCGAAAAGTTGCTTCTCTTTCAATACCGATAAGAAAATTCGCAGATGTTCTCCGTGCTCTTGTGGAGTACGAGAATAAATAAGAATGTCGTTAATAAAGATCACGACAAATTGGTCTAAGTAAGCTTGAAATATACGGTTCATGTAATCCATAAAAAAAAAGCTGGGGCATTCGTCACACCGAAAGGCATTACTAAGAATTCATAATGACCGTAATGGGTTCTAAATGCAGTCTTAGGTACATCGGCACTCTTCACTCGAATCTGGTGATAACCCGACCTCAAATCAATCTTCGAGATCACACAGGCTCCCTTCAATTGATCTAACAGGTCGTCTATCTGGGGTAAGGGGTACTTGTTCTTAATGGTGACTTTATTCAGCTGATGATAGTCGATACACAATCGCATCCCACCGTCCTTCTTCTTTACTAACAATACTGGAGCTCCCCACGGTGAGACACTTGGTCTAACAAAATGCTTAGCCATAAGCTCTTCCAATTATTCCTTTAGTTCCTTTAACTCCCATGGTGCCATCCGATACGGAGAAACAGATATAGGAGCCGTTCCCGGTACCACGTTAATAGAAAATTCCAATTCTCACACCGAAGGAAGAGAAGTGACATCTTCGGGGAAAACTTCTTAAATCTCACAGGCTACCGGAAATACACAATTTCACACATTGCATAGACACAAAGGGGTGCGTTGTTCCACAATCAAATAAAACAAAACAAGAATGTCCGTTTACGAACCACGTACCTGCAATCAAGGAGTTATCGCCCTTTGCTTTCTTTGCATCCAGAGTATACACTCGACCGGTACTCTTTCCTTGTGCTTGATTCTTATTCTGAGAACAATCTCTGGCAATATGGCCCACCTTCTGACATTGATAACACTTCACTCCTTCATAGCGACATCTACCAGAATGCATCTTACCACATGTATGACACATAGGAGGCGCACTAGTCCTAGAATTCTGGAGTTGCTTCCCTTTGAAAGCTCGTTGCCTAGGCCTAAACTGTTGGCCTGACCTCCCACAATCATTCTGATTAGACCTACGCAAATCCCCTTCTGTCTGAACACTCCTCAAATCTTTCTCAACCACATAACCTTGCCTCAACTGTTGGAATTCAAACTCTCTTCATATCCTCAATGAACTAGGAAGGTACTTTTCCATAAAAGTAGCCTTGAATTGATCCCACACTTTAGGCACACCCTGGATAGTCATAAAAGCTGAAGCAATATCCCACCACCTCTTAGCAGGACCTCTCAGTGAGTGAGAAGCAAACACTACTTTGTCCTCCTCACTACAGTAAATTATCAGAAAGATTCTCTCCATGCCAGCAATCCACTCGTGAGCCTTCACGGGATCCCATCCACCATGAAATTCTGGGGGATTCATGCGGATAAAATCCAGGAATTTCCCACCTTCAGCTTCTGGAACAACCACTTGAGGATGAAAACCCCCATTCATGTGTCGTATCATCTGTTGCATGAATTGGTTCTGCTGCTGTTGCATCTGCTGCATAAACTGATACAAAGGAGCATTCTCCCTTCTGCCTGGAGGATTCGTCCCAGCTAGAGGGTTTGTGGGTCTACCCCGATTGCTTCTGTGTCCGTCAGCCATGTTCCTAAACGTCGTATAGATAGGATTAAGTTGATCAGGCTCAATACTATACATATAACATTTAAGACCAATGGCGACACAACGCATATGAAACAGAAAGAAATACTTATACTATTTCATGGCTAGGTCGAGGATACGACCTGCTCTGATACCAACTATAACGCCCATATATAAATACATACATCAAAGCATATATCATACATGAATAATACGTTTGGTACTGAATTATACAAGTTCCTAGTAACACAGTATACATATAAATGCCCAAAAAAACCTAATACAATAACTATGGCATGTTATATATACAAGATGTTCAAAAAGATAAAACTAAGAACTAGAACACAAATGATCTCTAAATCTCCACAACGGGAGCCTTGCGACACAAAAGATACGATCCGTAAGGGAAAGTCAAACCACTTTGTCCTTACCCTTCGCCGAACCTGTAGTTCTTGTGATGTAAACAACAACGTGGGGTGACATACATCAAATCTCAGTGAGTTATCTATCTTATATGTCCTCTCGGCTTTACAAGGTTCTAACAAGCCTAACTCAAGTCAAAAGGGGAGGGAAGTGACTTTGAGTACACACACACTATATGGAAACATGTGATGAGTTCATCAACTCACAATATCACTAATCTGTAACCACACCAAGGCATCCCCTGTTCCCGTCCGCTTCTACGTCTAGAAGTCGACCCGAGTCATGGATCCTGGTAACTTACTTGACATACGAATGGATTCAGGTTCTATGGGTCTTATACCGTTATGAACCGTCACTTCACACGGGCCATTTACGGTCACAAGCATACGCTCCCAGAGCGCCATTCATACTGCACGCGGGAATCAAACCTGCCAAGTAGTTGTGCACATGTTTCAGAGGAGCTCGAGACCCATGAAACGCACTCGCAAGATAACCGGTTACGATTACGTGATCACACACACAAACGTGATTGTATTCAACAATCACAAGGCCATTACGCCTTATCACAACCAAACGGTTAACACACATGTTCCATACTAGTGTTTATTCATTCTATGACATAAGTATCTGACACACGCCTCGGCACCGCACGCACGATCGTTGTCATTATGTCATTCTACATTTTCCGACATTTGTTTACGGTAATATTCCTCATTCTAACTATTTTGTATTTTAACATGCATACATATTCAAACATGTTTCATAATAAGAGCATAGGCAAATAATCATCAATCGTACAGTGGGAACACATAATTCAACATACCACCGATTACACTAATTCATGGTTCCCTCCGATTAATTTAATCGGGCAATAAACAAATATTTCTCACTTCAATTAGCTAGATTATGTTCATAGCTTCACAACGATACCAAGAATACTCACATCGGATAAACGAGTCAAATGTTATGAAAGAAACAAGTTGGAGGATCTGTCATGTTCGCAATGCGAAGCAGCCATCGAATGCCTGCTTCCTCATTCGCAGTGCAAAGCTCCCAACAAATGCCTAGCCAACACTGGTTCGCTACCCCATTCGCAGTGCGAACTCTGGCGAACCAAGTCAGAACCAAAACAAGGTAAAGTTCGCAATGCGAACCTCTGGCGAATGTTCTCCTCCACCTTCGTCGGGCGAATAGCCAGCGAGTGTTCGATTTCCTCTTCGCTAGGTGATTCGCAGTGCGAACCTGGGAAAATGCAGAAATTCTCCAGCGTGCAGCTTGTAACAGCCCGAGCCCCTCGCAAGGCGATCCCGGCACTGCCACCTCACGATCTTCTCTACCCCCCTCTCTAGTAGAGTTTTTGCCTTCCGTGGGAATCCAACCATGTACCCTGGGGTTCAAGTACATGTTCATTCCATTCCCACTACCAATTCCTTTTTTTGTAACAGGTCGGGCCCCTCGCAAGGCGATCCCGTCACTGCCACCTCACGATCTTCTCTACCCCCCTCCCTAGTAGAGTTTTTGCCTTCCGTGGGAATCGAACCATGTACCCTGGGGTTCAAGTACATGTTCAATCCATTCCCACTACCAATTGAGCTAGTAGCTCAATTGGTAGTGGGAATGGATTGAACATGTACTTGAACCCCAGGGTACATGGTTCGATTCCCACGGAAGGCAAAAACTCTACTAGGGAGGGGGGAAGAGAAAATCGAGAGGTGGCAGTGCCGGGATCGCCTTGCGAGGGGCCCGAGCTGTTACAAAAAAAGGCGCCTTTTTTTTGTAACAGCTAGGCCGGGACTCCCCCAAAGACACCATGCACTGCTACTCACAAGCCAAATCACTAGCCCCTTCACTACTAGTGTTTTTACCTCCCGTGGGAATCGAACCGCGTACCTGGGGATAAGTACCACGTTCAATGCATTCCCTCTACCAATTGAGCTAGTAGCTCAATTGGTAGTGGGAATGCATTGAACGTGGTACTTATCCCCAGGTACACGGTTCGATTCCCACGGGAGGCAAAAACACTAGTAGTGAAGGGGGCTAGTGATTTGGCTTGTGAGTAGCAGTGCATGGTGTCTGTGGGGGAGTCCGGCCTGGCTATTACACAGCTGAGTTCCCTTGGGTTCAAAACCAAACCAAAACATACCCAAACATCCAACACTCAAGTACAGATGATTCTACACTCATATAGCTTATACTACTCAGTTTGTAACACATTTCAACTGTTAAATTCCGTCGATTACCAATTTAAGCAATTTCTCATAAAACCTAACTTAAGCTAAAATCATCTCTAACTCTAGAACTTAGGTTTCTATCTAGAACCCACCTCAAGATTAGATGATGTTGAAGATTGGAAGATGATTTGATGAAGATTTGATGATGTTCTTGTTCTTTCCACTTCTTGGTTTCCACTTCTCTTTTTCCTTCCTTTATCCTCCTTTCTCTCCAACTTCTTTCTATCTTTTTCTTTCTTTGGTTCTAATGAGGAAAATGAAGGAAAAGAAATGATATAGTATAATATCATCAATTAGTAACACTACTAATTATCCAATTAGTCTCTAAATTTCCAATACTTAAATACCTCAGAGTCAGATAATATTAATTGGATTTACTCTAAGTTCAACAGTTACTCTAATTATCCTTGCTGATAATTTGTCAGAGTACACCGGGACTCAGTTGATCACAAATAATATTATACAGAGTAAATAAAAAAAATACGGGGTATTACACAAATCCACAATGAAGGATGACTTCTCCCTTTCATTCATTGATCAAATGTTTGAGAGATTGTTTGGAAAAGAATTTTTACTATTTTTTATAAGGGTATTCAGGCTATAATCAGATTGCATTAGCTCCTAAAAACCAAGAGAAAATAACCTTTACATGGCTCTATGAAACCTTTGTCTTTAGAACGATTCCATTTAGACTGTGAAATGATCCATCAACTTTTCAAATATGTTGATGATATCTTCTCTAATCTTATCGAATGTTCCATGGAACTGTTTATGGATGATTTCTCTGTGTGCAGATTCATTTCATAAATGCTTGGATAACTTCGAGCTGGTACTCACAAGATGTGAGAAACGCAACTCAGTTCTAAAAGGGGAGAAATTACATTTCATGATAAAAGAAGGAATTGTGTTAGGGCATAGAATTTCAAAATAAAGATTGAAATAGATTAAAAAAAATTATTGTGAAGTATTTGAAAAATTTCCATTACCATCCAACATCAAAGGAATAAGAAGTTTTTATGGTCATGTTGGCTTGTATAGAAAGTGTATCAATGAATTTTCAAAACTTTCAAAAGCTTTGTGCCAACTACTACAACATGAGATATCATATCTCTTCAGTAAAGAATGTTTAGCATGCTTTTAAAACCTTGAAGAATGTGTTGAATTTTGTACCAATTGTGAAGGCACCAAACTAAAAATAAAAACTTTGCGCTAATGTATAATGCAAGTCACTTAGCTATTGGAGTTGTTCTAGGCCAAATGTATGATAAACTGTGTCATACAATTTATTATACTAATTAGATTACAAGACTTTAATAGAGAATCATATCAACTAAACCGACTCAAGCAGTTAATGACGTGCCAATTTTTTTATTTACGTATAACTTATATTTTTTCAAACGTTCACAAATATTCATACACGATAATTTTTAAAGGATAAGAATATGACTTTGAAACGAAAATATAGACAAAATTAAAGTTTATTTTTAAAACAACTACTCCTTTTACATGAATATACTCTAATAAGTAATAATTTAATAGGAATATATTTTATAAGAAAAAATTTCAACTTTGAATGATTATTACAACTTTGACTTTGAATTCAAAGTCAAAGTTCAAATAAATAAAGTCTAATAAATAATAATTATTTTATTATTTATACCAGAGTATTTTATTAAAAATTATTTATTATTTATAATTTTCTGTCAAATATAATAATGATTGAAACTACGTATGAAATTTAATTTTCAAGAAAAAAAATCAAATCAAAATTTATTATTCTTTCCTATTTATTTGTAGGAAAGAGTAATTAATTTGTTCTTATCCATTTTTTTCAATTGTCTTTTTCCCCTTTATTTAGCTACATATATATTTGTTATCAATTTTTCAAATCACACAAAACTTTTTTTTCTTTTCATCTTCTAGTTTTGTTAGTGTTTTTTTCTTCCTCATCCACCCTTAAGTAGGTAGGTATTCGGTCTTATAATTTTCTTTATTTATTTATTCTGTAAAGTTTTAATTTTTATGTATTTCAATGTTGGTACAGTTTATTTTTGGGACGTAGCTATCTTTTTTGTGAGTATTTTTATGAGTTTTTAGAATACTTTTTTACGTCTAATATTTTTTTTTTGCTCTTTGTGAACTCTTGATTTTAATATATCATATTTTAGCTCATTTAAAAAATTATTTTATTGATAGACATAAACATCAATGATTTGAGGGATTTTTTGAAATTTAAGATTTTTTTCTTGGGTATTCTGATAAAATTTAATTTTCTTATATATTTTTCCTAATGTGTTCTAGAGATACTTACTGCTAAAGTGTTGATATGAATCATATATTCTTTATTATTGTTTATTTTATCAAATATACATGTGATCAACGATATATTTGTATTTTTCTTACATAATATTTACATATAATCTATTACTTAGGTAGAATTTTTATAGTTTAGCGCTAGATCTAATTTATTAGATTTTAATTGAATTCTAAATAAGATATTTAAGTCTATTAAAAAACTTGTTTCAATTGAGTATTGAAGTTCATATGAATTTATATATTATAGAATGTATGCAGAATAGGTTTTAGTTTTCTTAAGTATAATTTAGTGATAATCTTCACTATGTTTTTTTTTTATCATTATTCTTTTCTTTGTTTTTATTCTATTTCTCTTTAAAAAATATATGAATTATATGCATATCAATTTACAAACATTTAGAAGTATAAACTTTTACTATATGCTTATATTTTAACTATTTCGATAATGTTGCACAAATTAATGCTTCCATAACTCTTCCCCTAATTTATGTATTTTAAATCAATTACACTTAGTGAAATAATCTAATTATACCTTTTAATAGATATGTTTTTTTTTTTAAAACTATAAATTTTTTTTATGATAATAATTGCAAGGGAGGTAGATAACTTAACTAATCTGCCATTATTATTTATTCTTATCGACAGCCATCTACTTATTACCTTTTTTTATTTTGATTTTTTAATTTCATTGTTGAACCAGATAATGGATCATCACAAAAACCCGTGGAATCAAGAATCACATTACACTTTTTACATAAATAAAAATTTTCATGAATTTGAAGCGGATGATGAATTACATTCAGATTATTTGGTTATTATGAGGCCGTTGTCACCCGAAACTCATGTTCCGGATCCATTATTTGCCATTGGTAAATTTGTTCCTGTGGTGCTCCAATCAGATAATCCATTAACACAGATGAAAATTGAACATACAAACTCTCTTGATAAAGAAAAATACAAAGGTATTTTAAATCCAAAAGGTAATGGAATCGGCTTAGATCCCTTTTTACCTAAAAAATTTCCATCACCAGCCATCAGTATAACTGTTCCTTCTCATGTAGTAAAACAAAAATCTACAGAAATTCCACATCTCAAACAATATTCAAGTGTCTCCAACCAGGTATGTGTTCTTAAAAACTTGATCAAACTTCTCAAATTAAAATGTATGAATATTATACAGCAACTAACTAATTAATATTTGTAGGTTTATCATCACTTAATCAAAACACAAGCAAACATGTGTTGTCCAATAACAATAAAAACTCTACATCGCGTCCTCATAAAGTTGCTAGACACATGCAGGTAAAATGGTTTAGTTTAATACCCCATAAATTTGTGAACATTTTGGATAATATTATTATGATCAACTGGGTTCCGGTGTACTCTGAGCAATTATTGGATAAAGTAATTAGAGTAAACTGACGAACTCGGAATTGATTAGATTAATATTACTTATCTTGGAGTTTTATTAATTGGTGCAATTGACATAATTTGGATAATTAGTAGTATTACCAATTACTATTTCCTATGTATATTTTCTTTTCCTTTTCCTTATTTGAAAAAGATAGAAAACTTGGAGAAAGAAAAGGAAAGGAAGGAAAACGGAAGGGAAAAGAAGAGGACAATTCTCAAGAGCTCAAGAGATTGATTCATCAACCCATCTCCAATCTTTTCATCTCAGCTTCACCCTCCTCATCTTATAATCCATGTGGGTTCTAGTTAGATGCTTTAGAATAGAGTTTTATTGAGTTTTAGAGTTAGTTTGATATTGTTAGAAAATGAGAAATTTTGCACCAAAATCATGTTTTAATGTTCCTTATGATTGATACATGTTAGATATGTGTTATTGTGTATCCAATTGGTATTTTTCTGGTGTTTAGAAGTGAATTGGAAGGGAAAATGGATAGTTTTCGCAGACCCAATTATGCAGGAAAAATTATGGGTTTACGCTGCCCATACGCGTATCACCCAAGGCAATACGCGTATTGGTTAAGGCAATACGCGTATGGCTGTGCAGAAACGTGGGCAATACGCATATGGGGTTCCATTTTCTCGGCCATCTGCTCATTTGCGTAATGGTACGCGTACGGTTTTGGGCAATACGCGTATGAGGTAGGGTAGTACGCGTATTGGAGTTTTAAAAGGAATTTTGAAGGAAAATCAGTCTCTGTCCCGACGCGTATTACTTTGGACAATATACGTATGGATGGGCGAGTAAGCAAGGCAATACGGGTATGGCTTAGGGCAGTACGCGTACGGCCAGGAGGGGTGCAAACTTGTGTTTTTCGGGATACCATTTCTCGTTATGTCCATAACTTTTGACTCGTTTATCCATTTTTAATATTCTTGATATCGTTGGAAAGCTAACAAAATGTACTTTCTTATTTAAATGGTTTTAATATTGTTGGCCGATTTAATTATGTCAGGATTTTAGAATAGTGTTGTTTTGTCGACTTTTATCGTTTAATGGTGGGTAATTGTTGTTGAATAAGTATGCATGTTAAAATATGAAATCGGTAGAGTGAGGAACATTACCATAAACAATGTCGGAAAGTGTGAATTGTCATAGTGACAACGCTCGTGCATGAAAGGCCGAGGCGTGTGTCTAATAATCATAACCAGTTTATCTTACGGTGTAGTTTCATGAGACTCGAGCACCTCCTCTGAAACGTATGCACAATTACTTGGCAGGTTTGATTCCCACGTATAGTACGAATGGAGCCTCAGATAAAGAGACTTGTGATGGTTAACAGGCCATGAGAAGTGACGGTTCACGGCTAACAGGCCGATGATCCCGAATCCATTTCATATGCCAAGTAACTACAAGGATCCATGACTCGGGTCGTCTTCTAGACGTAGAAGCGGACGGGAAAAGGGGATGCCTTGGTACGGTTGTTGATGGATTGAATTTATTTTAAATTTAAATACTGTTGGAATCTAAATAATTTGTTATGTTTGAGAAACTTATATTGCTGATAGTTACATTTTCAAATATAATTCATCATAGAATGATGAATATTATCAATAAGTGTTATGACGTAAACAGATATTTATACACCCTAAACACTAATCCTCATTTTAAAATGCATCATAGATTTAAAATGGAAGATAATTTACTTTTAAAATTTTGATATTGAAATATAATCTTCAACTAAATTTTAGGTGTCTAGTCACTAATAATATTCGATTGATCAACTGATCAAATAAAATTTCATAATAAGGAAAAATCTTTAACAAAACATTATTATACGACAAAACTTAAGCTTGTTTGGTTTGAAGGATAAGAGACGTAGTATAATAATCATATTATATTATGTCTTAATAAAGTGTTTAAAACAAAAACGATATGATCAGTGGATTCTCACAATTTTTTCTATCTTGATCAGTGTTTCACACCCTTACCCGGATTCCAAGCTCGCTAATTGATCGATCTTGATGATTTTCCTAGTTTTCCCAACTTTCTCCTCTTTTCTTTCTCTCCTCTTTTCTTTCTCTTCTTTCTCTATTTCTCTCTTATTTCTCTTTTCTTTCTATTTTCTTTCTTTTCTATTTCTTTTCTCTCCTTTTTCCACACAAACACTTAATTCATTTTAATCACATAAATTCTAATTCCACTACTTTTCTAACTTATCATTAATTGAGAAAAGTCTAAAATACTCTAAATTCTAATTTCCCCGAAAACTCTCGAAAATGGTAAAATCATATTTAACACACCAATTTAACAAATAAAATAATTTATCACCCAATTAAAATAAAAGACTCATGAATAATGGAATAATCAAAATCGGGGCGTTACAGAAACTACGTATGAAATTTAATTTTCAAGAAAAAAAGTCAAATCAAAATTTATTATTCTTTCCTATTTATTTGTAGGAAAGAGTAATTAATTTGTTCTTATCCATTTTTTTCAATTGTCTTTTTCCCCTTTATTTAGCTATATATATATATATATATATATATATATATATATATATATATATATATATATATATATATATATATATATATATATATATATATATATATATATTTGTTATCAATTTTTCAAATCACACAAAACTTTTTTTTCTTTTCATCTTCTAGTTTTGTTAGTGTTTTTTTCTTCCTCATCCACCCTTAAGTAGGTAGGTAATCGGTCTTATAATTTCCTTTATTTATTTATTCTGTAAAGTTTTAATTTTTATGTGTTTCAATGTTGGTACAGTTTATTTGTGACGTAGCTATCTTTTTTGTGAGTATTTTTATGAGTTTTTCGAATACTTTTTCACTTCTAATATTTTTTTTGTTCTTTGTGAACTCTTGATTTTAATATATCATATTTTAGCTCATTTAAAAAATTATTTTATTGATAGACATAAACATCAATGATTTGAGTGATTCTTTGAAATTTAAGATTTTTTTCTTGGTTATTCTGATGAAATTTAATTTTCTCATATATTTTTTCTAATGTCTTCTAGAGATACTTACTGCTAAAGTGTTGATATGAATCATATATTCTTTATTATTGTTTATTTTATCAAATATAAATGTGATCAACGATATATTTGTATTTTTCTTACATAATATTTACATATAATCTATTACTTAGGAAGAATTTTTATAGTTTAGCGCTAGATCTAATTTATTAGATTTTAATTGAATTCTAAATAAGATATTTAAGTCTATAGAAAAACTTGTTTCAATTGAGTATTGAAGTTCATATGAATTTATATATTATAGAATGTATGCAGAATAGGTTTTAGTTTTCTTAAGTATAATTTAGTGATAATCTTCACTATGTTTTTTTTATCATTATTCTTTTCTTTGTTTTTATTCTATTTCTCTTTAAAAAATATATGAATTATATGCATATCAATTTACAAACATTTAGAAGTATATCTAAGATTCATGTTGCAAAAACTCTTACTATATTCTTAGATTTTAATTATTTCGATTATGTTGCATAAACTCATTATGAAATGTATCAGATAGTATAAACTTTTACTATATGCTTATATTTTAACTATTTCGATCATGTTGCACAAATTAATGCTTCCATAACTCTTCCCCTAATTTATGTATTTTAAATCAATTACATTTAGTGAAATAATCTAATTATACCTTTTAATAGATATTGTTTTTTTTGAAAAACTATAAATTTTTTTTATGATAATAATTGCAAGGGAGGTAGATAACTTAACTAATCTGCCATTATTATTTATTCTTATCGACAGCCATCTACTTATTACCTTTTTTTATTTTGATTTTTTAATTTCATTGTTGAACCAGAGAATGGATCATCACAAAAACCCGTGGAATCAAGAATCACATTACACTTTTGACATAAATAAAAATTTTCATGAATTTGAAGCGGATGGTGAATTACATTCAGCTTATTTGGATATTATGAGGCCGTTGTCACCCGAAACTCATGTTCCGGATCCATTATTTGCCATTGGTAAATTTGTTCCTGTGGTGCTCCAATCAGATATTCCATTAACACGGATGAAAATTGAACATACAAATTCTCTTGATAAAGAAAAATACAAACGTATTTTAAATCCAAAAGGTAATGGAATCGGCTTAGATCCCTTTTTACCTAAAAAATTTCCATCACCAGCCATCAGTATAATTGTTCCTTCTCATGTAGTAAAACAAATATCTACAAAAATTCCACATCTCAAACAATATTCAAATGTCTCCCAACCAGGTATGTGTTCTTAAAAACTTGATCAAACTACTCAAATTAAAATGTATGAATATTATACAACAGCTAACTACTTAATATTTGTAGGTTTATCATCACTTAATCAAAACACAAGCAAACATGTGTTGTCCAATAACAATAAAAATTCTACATCGCGTCCTCATAAAGTTGCTAGCCACATACAGGTAAAATGGTTTAGAAATTAATTAGTTTTATCTAATTTGTTTTAATCAAAGATAAAACGAGAATCATAAGTTAATAAATTGAGTTAAATATATATATTTTAAAGATATTTTATGTATGAATTAATATATAAATTCTTTTGCAGGATGATATTTGATTTGGTGATAAATCGGTCATTCATAATACAAATGCTTTGAGAATTGATATGGCAAATACAATGTACAATTGAAAAACTTGGGGAAGTGAGAGGATATTCGCATTTTAGAAAGATTTTTAAGCTATGGCTAATTGTTAGTTTGACAAGTTTTAAAATTTGTTTCTCATTAAACAAACTTGATTATTTTTCTTTTTGTTTTATTTTAATTGATGGATTGAATTTATTTTAAAGATAAATACTATTGGAATCTAAATAGTTTGTTATGTTTGAGAAACTTATATTGCTGATAGTTACATTTTCTAATATAATTCATCATAGAATGATGAATATTATCAATAAGTGTTATGACGTAAACAGATATTTATACACCCTAAACACTATTCATCATTTTAAAATGCATCATAGATTTAAAATGGAAGATAATTTACTTTTAAAATTTTGATATCGAAATATAATCTTCAACTAAATTTTAGGTGTCTAGTCACTAATAATATTCTATTGATCAACTGATCAAATAAAATTTAATAATAAGGAAGAATCTTTAACAAAACATTATTATACGACAAAACTTAAACTTGTTTGGTTTGAAGGATAAGAGACGTAGTATAATAATCATATTCTATTATGTCTTAATAAAGTGTTTAAAACAAAAACGATATGATAAGTGGATTCTCACAATTATTTCTATCCTGTCTCTATAGTATTATTTTTTATCTTAAATTTGAGCTCGGGTAAAAATTAGTAGGATATGATTAGAAATTAAACTACTTTTGTATATTTACAAAATATATCGTAAAATATTACAAAATAAAATCAATTATATAAGATAAATATATGAAATTTATGAGTGATAACTAGTTTATAAAAATGATTAAAATATCTAAAAATGTGAAAAATATATATAATTTATTTTTTAATTTTTTAAAGTTTAATATAATATTCTTTAATATATATATATATATATATATATATATATATATATATATATATATATATATATATATATTCTGGATGTGTCAAGTGTGAAAGCTTTATCATATGTGAGAGCATAGGTGATTTTAAGGCTCGGTTAGGATGGGAACATGGCCCGACACTAGCCCAAATTTTTTGAGTTATTTTTTTATGGTAAGCTACTTTTTACAGTTCCATTTTCTTAATTTCGATTTAATTTTTCGACACATTTTCTAGTTAGTTCTGGTCTTGCGGTATCGGTATTTATTATAAATACTAACATATAAAATTATTGTTGTTTCCACCGTCTTGCAACTTGCACACTAAGTGTTTAGTAAATTGTCTCAACCAAGTTTTTTTCCTATTTTGTTTTCGTTTCTTACGAATAATGGTGTTGAATTGTTGTTATTGATTGTAATCATGAAGTGGTTATAATGAAAATCTCTTGTGGGCAAGGGGACTGGAGTACACTCAGTTAGGGAAGGAACCAGGATAAACGTTTTCTGTCTTCTGCTATTATTTAATTACTTTTTCTATTTCTGCAACAAATGAAATAAAACAAAATCTGACCACAAATTATGATTCTGAAACTCTGATCAGAAGTTAAATTAAAGAATACCCGAAACACAATTCAACCCCTCTTCTTGTGTACTTTTCACACCTTCACTTTGTTTTATCCATAGAAAACTACTTGAATTGGAATTGAAGCAATTACCTTCTCACTTGAAATATGTTTACCTAGAAGCAGAACATAAGTTGTCTTTTATCCTTGCAACTAAATTGCCTAAAGAGCTGTGTTGTCAACTTTTGGTACTTCTTAGAAAAAACAAGAAAGATATATCTTGGAAAATAATTGACATCAAAGGAATTAACTCTACTGTTTGTATATATAGGATATTTGTTGGAAGAGAATTCCAAAATAATATACAGAGCCAAAGAAGAGTGAATCATATCGTGAAGGATGTGATGGAGACGAAAATCATCAAATGGTCAGATACGGGAATCATTTACCCTATATTTGATAGTGTATGGGGGAGCCCCATTCAACGTGTCTTTAAGATAGGTGGCCTAACAGTGATTGAAATGGGAAGGATATGCGTGGGTTATAGGAAGCTAAACAAATTGTAATGCCCATATATAAATACATACATCAAAGCATATATCATACATGAATAATACGTTTGGTACTGAAATATACAAGTTCCTAGTAACACAGTATACATATAAATGCCCAAAAAAACCTAATACAACAACTATGGCATGTTATATATACAAGATGTTCAAAAAGATAAAACTAAGAACTAGATCACTAATGATCTCAAAATCTCCGCAACGGAAGCCTTACGACACAAAAGATACGATCCGTAAGGAAAAGTCAAACCACTTTGTCCTTACACTTCGCCGAACCTGTAGTACCTGTGATGTAAACAACAACGTGGGGTGAGATACATCAAATCTCAGTGAGTTATCTATCTTATATGTCCTCTCAGCTTTACAAGGTTCTAACAAGCCTAACTCAAGTCAAAAGGGGAGAGAAGTGACTTTAAGTACACACACACTATATGGAAACATGTCATGAGTTCATCAACTCACAATATCACTAATCGGTAACAACACCAAGGCATCCCCTGTTCCCGTCCGCTTCTACGTCTAGAAGTCGACCCGAGTTATGGATCCTGGTAACCTACTTGACATACGAATGAATTCGGGTTCTATGGGCCTTATACCGTTATGAACCGTCACTTCACCCGGGCCATTTACCGTCACAAGCATACGCTCCCAGAGCGCCATTCCTACTGCACGCGGGAATCAAACCTGCCAAGTAGTTGTGCACATGTTTCAGAGGAGCTCGAGACCCATGAAACGCACTCGCAAGATAACCGGTTACGATTACATGATCACACACACAAACGTGATTCTATTCGACAATCACAAGGCCATTACGCCTTATCACAACCAAACGGCTAACACACATGTTCCATACTAGTGTTTATTCATTCTATGACATAAGTATCTGACACACGCCTCGCCACTGCACGCACGATCGTTGTCATTATGTCATTCTACATTTTCCGACATTTGTTTACGGTAATATTCCTCACTCTACCTATTTTGTATTTTAACATGCATACATATTCAAACATGTTTCATAATAAGAGCATAGGCATATAATCATCAAACGTACAATGGGAACACATAATTCAACATACCACCGATTACACTAATTCACGGTTCCCTCCGATTTATTTAATCGGGCAATAAACTGATATTTCTCACTTCCATTAGCTGGAATATGTTCATAACTTCACAACGATACCAAGAATACTCACATCGGATAAACGAGTCAAAAGTTATGAAAGAAACAAGTTGGAGGATCTGTCATGTTCGCAATACGAAGCAGCCAGCGAATGTTCACTTCCTCATTTGCAGTGCGAAGCTCCCACCGAATGCCTAGCCAACACTGGTTCGCTACCCCATTCGCAATGCGAACGTCTGGCGAACCAAGTCAGAACCAAAACAAGGTAAATTTCGCAGTGCAAACCTCTGGCGAATGTTCGCCTCCACCTTCGCCGTGCAAATAGCCAGCGAGTGTTCGATTTCCCCTTCGCTAGGGGATTCGCAGTGCGAACCTGGGAAAATGCATAAATTCTGCAGCGTGCAGCTGAGTTCCCTTAGGTTCAAAACCAAACCAAAACATACCCAAACATCCAACACTCAAGTACAGATGATTCTACACTCATATAGCTTATACTACTCAGTTCGTAACACATTTCAACTGTTAAATTTCTTCGATTACCAATTTAAGCAATTTCTCCTAAAACCTAACTTAAGCTAAACTCATCTCTAACTCTAGAACTTAAGTTTCCATCTAGAACCCACCTCAAGATTAGATGATGTTGAAGATTGGAAGATGATTTGATGAAGATTTGATGATGTTCTTGATCTTTCCACTTCTTGGTTTCCACTTCTCTTTTTCCTTCCTTTCTCCTTCTTTCTCTCCAACTTCTTTCTATCTTTTTCTTTCTTTGGTTCTAATGAGGAAAATGAAGGAAAAGAAATGATATAGTATAATATCATCAATTAGTAACACTACTAATTATCCAATTAGTCTCTAAAGTTCCAATAATTAAATACCTCAGAGTCAAAAAATATTAATTGGATTTACTCTAAGTTCAACAGTTACTCTAATTATCTTTGCAGACAATTTCTCAGAGTACACCGGGACTCAGTTGATCACAACTAATATTATCCAAAGTAAATAAAAAAATACGGGGTATTACATCCTCCCCCCCCCCCCTTAAATAGAAATTCATCCACGAATTTTAAACAATAATCTTAAAAGATGCGGATAAGCGTCTCACATCTCTGATTCTAGTTCCCACGTTGCATCTCCCGGATGCGTCTCATCCCACTGAACCTTAACCAGAGGAATCTCTTTATTCCTTAACACCTTAGTTTCTCTTCATGTGATACAACTCGGTTAAGGCTCAAACGTTAAACCTGCGTCTATCTCGATAGTATCGGGTAGAATTGGCTGAAGAGGATCTGGAACAAACTTCCGAAGCTGAGATACATGAAAAACGTTGTGCACCTCTGACAGAGAAGGCGGTAAGGCTAATCTGTAAGCTACTTCACCAATTCTTTCTAAAATTTGATACTGTCCCACGTATCTCGGATTTAACTTCCGCGATTTAAATGGTCATTTCAACCTCAATCTCGGAGTAACTTTTAAAACACGTGATCGCCCTCATCAAATTCCAATGGTCTCCTACAGTTGTACGCATAGCTTCTCTAACGATCGTGTGCTTGTTTAATTTTCTCGCGGATCATTCGAATCTTTTCCGTAGCCTCTTGGATAATTTCGGGTCCTAAGATTCTATCTTCCCCAACCTCCGCCCAACACAAAGGTGTCCTACACTTTCTTCCATACAAAGCTTCATAAGGAGTCATTCCGATGCTCGCATGGTAACTATTATTATAAGGAAACTCAATCAATGGCAGTAGTTCCTTCCAATTACCTTTACTTTCTAGTACACAAGCTCTCAACATGTCCTCCATTGTTTGTATCGTTCGTTCAATTTGACCAACCGTCTGAGGATGATTAGACGTGCTCAAAGGCAACTCCGTACCAATAGCTTGTTGAAAAACTTTCCTAAACCTTGAAGTAAACTTCGGATCTCTATTCGAAACAGTACTAAAAGGAACACCATGTAATCTCACAATTTCCGAAATGAACAACTTTGCGAGATGACTCGCCTTATAAGTAGTCTTTACGGCGAAGAAATGAGCAGACTTCGTCAGCCGATCTACAATTACCCAAATCGAATCATAACCACCTTGCGAACGGGGTAATCCCACTGCCAAGTCCATCAAAATACTATCCCATTTCCACACCAGAATTTCTAAAGGTTGCAACCCGGCCTTTGGTGTTCAATCTTTACTTGTTGGCATACCGCACATTCCGATACAAATGCCGCAACATCCTTTTTCATCCCGGGCCACCAATAGTCTCTCTCTTTAAATCTTGATACATCTTCGAAGAACCAGGATGAATAGTAAAAGTACTCTTATGCGCTTCTTCCAAAATCCTTCTTTTCAACCTCGCATCATCCGGAACAGAAATCCTTTGATTAAATAAAATGATTCCGTAGGTAGTTCGGACAAAACCCGGTTGTGTCAACAATTCTCATAACTTCTCATCCAATCCTTGTCCTTGTCGGATTTCCCCTCTAAGAGTAGAGGTGACATTCAAATTCCCATAATTACACCATCTTGTGTCTACACAAACTGAAGATTAAGATCTCTAAAATTCTCCAACAAAACATACTCCAAAATCATCAATTTCGCACTATGAACTACTTTCCGACTTAATGCATCTGCTACCTCATTCGCTTTTCTTGGATGATACTTCAATTCTAAATAATAATCCTTTAAGTACTCCATCCACCTTCGTTGTCGCATTTTTAACTCTCTTTGGTCTAACAAATACTTCAAACTCTTATGGTCACTAAACATTCGAACGTACACCATACAAATAATGCCGCCACACCTTCACTGTAAACACAACCGCCGCCAATTCCAAATCATGAGTTGGATAATTATGTTCATGAATTTTCAATTGTTGGGAGGCATAAGTCACTACCTGACCGCCTTGCATTAGAACACCTCCCAATCCCATCTTAGAAGCATCACAAAACACTTCATAAGAGTTGTTAGGGTCAGGAATGATTAACACAGGAGCCGTCGTCAATCTTTCCTTCAACTTCATGAAATTTTGCTCACAACTCGAATCCCACTCAAAAGTAAAATCCTTACGAGTAAGTTTCGTCATTGGTAGATCCAGTTAGAAAAAGCCTTTAATAAACCTTCTATACAACCTGCCAATCCCAAGAAACTTCTAACTTCTGAAACATTCCTCGGTCTCTCCCAGTTAATCACTGCTCCTACCTTCGACGGATCTACAGCCACACCACCTTGATATATAACATGTCCAAGAAAATTAACTTCCGATATCCAAAATTCACACTTGCTTAACTTAGCGAAAAGTTGCTTCTCTTTCAATACCGATAAGAAAATTCGCAGATGTTCTCCGTGCTCTTGTGGAGTACGAGAATAAATAAGAATGTCGTTAATAAAGATCACGACAAATTAGTCTAAGTAAGCTTGAAATATACGGTTCATGTAATCCATAAAAAAAAAGCTGGGGCATTCGTCACACCGAAAGGCATTACTAAGAATTCATAATGACCGTAATGGGTTCTAAATGCAGTCTTAGGTACATCGACACTCTTCACTCGAATCTGGTGATAACCCGACCTCAAATCAATCTTCGAGATCACATAGGCTCCCTTCAATTGATCTAACAGGTCGTCTATCTGGGGTAAGGGGTACTTGTTCTTAATGGTGACTTTATTCAGCTGACGATAGTCGATACACAATCGCATCCCACCGTCCTTCTTCTTTACTAACAATACTGGAGCTCCCCACGGTGAGACACTTGGTCTAACAAAATGCTTAGCCATAAGCTCTTCCAATTATTCCTTTAGTTCCTTTAACTCCCATGGTGCCATCCGATACGGAGAAACAGATATAGGAGCCGTTCCCGGTACCACGTCAATAGAAAATTCCAATTCTCACACCGAAGGAAGAGAAGTGACATCTTCGGGGAAAACTTCTTAAATCTCACAGGCTACCGGAAATACACAATTTCACACATTGCATAGACACAAAGGGGTGCGTTGTTCCACAATCAAATAAAACAAAACAAGAATGTCCGTTTACGAACCACGTACCTGCAATCAAGGAGTTATCGCCCTTTGCTTTCTTTGCATCCAGAGTATACACTCGACCGGTACTCTTTCCTTGTGCTTGATTCTTATTCTGAGAACAATCTCTCGCAATATGGCCCACCTTCTGACATTGATAACACTTCACTCCTTCATAGCGACATCTACCAGAATGCATCTTACCACATGTATGACACATAGGAGGCGCACTAGTCCTAGAATTCTGGAGTTGCTTCCCTTTGAAAGCTCGTTGCCTAGGCCTAAACTGTTGGCCTGACCTCCCACAATCATTCTGATTAGACCTACGCAAATCCCCTTCTGTCTGAACACTCCTCAAATCGTTCTCAACCACATAACCTTGCCTCAACTGTTGGAATTCAAACTCTCTTCATATCCTCAATGAACTAGGAAGGTACTTTTCCATAAAAGTAGCCTTGAATTGATCCCACACTTTAGGCACACCCTGGATAGTCATAAAAGCTGAAGCAATATCCCACCACCTCTTAGCAGGACCTCTCAGTGAGTGAGAAGCAAACACTACTTTGTCCTCCTCACTACAGTAAATTATCAGAAAGATTCTCTCCATGCCAGCAATCCACTCGTGAGCCTTCACGGGATCCCATCCACCATGAAATTCTGGGGGATTCATGCGGATAAAATCCAGGAATTTCCCACCTTCAGCTTCTGGCACAACCACTTGAGGATGAAAACCCCCATTCATGTGTCGTATCATCTGTTGCATGAATTGGTTCTGCTGCTGTTGCATCTGCTGCATAAACTGATACAAAGGAGCATTCTCCCTTCCGCCTGGAGGATTCGTCCCAGCTAGAGGGTTTGTGGGTCTACCACGATTGCTTCTGTGTCCGTCAGCCATGTTCCTAAACGTCGTATAGATAGGATTAAGTTGATCAGGCTCAATACTATACATATAACATTTAAGACCAATGGCGACACAACGCATACGAAACAGAAAGAAATACTTATACTATTTCATGGCTAGGTTGAGGATACGACCTGCTCTGATACCAACTGTAACGCCCATATATAAATACATACATCAAAGCATATATCATACATGAATAATACGTTTGGTACTGAATTATACAAGTTCCTAGTAACACAGTATACATATAAATGCCCAAAAAAACCTAATACAATAACTATGGCATGTTATATATACAAGATGTTCAAAAAGATAAAACTAAGAACTAGAACACAAATGATCTCTAAATCTCCACAACGGGAGCCTTGCGACACAAAAGATACGATCCGTAAGGAAAAGTCAAACCACTTTGTCCTTACCCTTCGCCGAACTTGTAGTTCTTGTGATGTAAACAACAACGTGGGGTGACATACATCAAATCTCAGTGAGTTATCTATCTTATATGTCCTCTCGGCTTTACAAGGTTCTAACAAGCCTAACTCAAGTCAAAAGGGGAGGGAAGTGACTTTGAGTACACACACACTATATGGAAACATGTCATGAGTTCATTAACTCACAATATCACTAATCTGTAACCACACCAAGGCATCCCCTGTTCCCGTCCGCTTCTACGTCTAGAAGTCGACCCGAGTCATGGATCCTGGTAACTTACTTGACATACGAATGGATTCAGGTTCTATGGGTCTTATACCGTTATGAACCGTCACTTCACACGGGCCATTTACGGTCACAAGCATACGCTCCCAGAGCGCCATTCATACTGCACGCGGGAATCAAACCTGCCATGTAGTTGTGCACATGTTTCAGAGGAGCTCGAGACCCATGAAACGCACTCGCAAGATAACCGGTTACGATTACGTGATCACACACACAAACGTGATTGTATTCAACAATCACAAGGCCATTACGCCTTATCACAACCAAACGGTTAACACACATGTTCCATACTAGTGTGTATTCATTCTATGACATAAGTATCTGACACACGCCTCGGCACCGCACGCACGATCGTTGTCATTATGTCATTCTACATTTTCTGACATTTGTTTACGGTAATATTCCTCACTCTAACTATTTTGTATTTTAACATGCATACATATTCAAACATGTTTCATAATAAGAGCATAGGCAAATAATCATCGATCGTACAGTGGGAACACATAATTCAACATACCACCGATTACACTAATTCATGGTTCCCTCCGATTTATTTAATCGGGCAATAAACAAATATTTCTCACTTCAATTAGCTAGATTATGTTCATAGCTTCACAACGATACCAAGAATACTCACATCGGATAAACGAGTCAAATGTTATGAAAGAAACAAGTTGGAGGATCTGTCATGTTCGCAATGCGAAGCAGCCATCGAATGCCTGCTTCCTCATTCGCAGTGCAAAGCTCCCAACAAATGCCTAGCCAACACTGGTTCGCTACCCCATTCGCAGTGCGAACTCTGGCGAACCAAGTCAGAACCAAAACAAGGTAAAGTTCGCAATGCGAACCTCTGGCGAATGTTCTCCTCCACCTTCGTCGGGCGAATAGCCAGCGAGTGTTCGATTTCCCCTTCGCTAGGGGATTCGCAGTGCGAACCTGGGAAAATGCAGAAATTCTGCAGCGTGCAGCTTGTAACAGCCCGAGCCCCTCGCAAGGCGATCCCGGCACTGCCACCTCACGATCTTCTCTACCCCCCTCTCTAGTAGAGTTTTTGCCTTCCGTGGGAATCCAACCATGTACCCTGGGGTTCAAGTACATGTTCATTCCATTCCCACTACCAATTCCTTTTTTTGTAACAGGCCGGGCCCCTCGCAAGGCGATCCCGTCACTGCCACCTCACGATCTTCTCTACCCCCCTCCCTAGTAGAATTTTTGCCTTCCGTGGGAATCGAACCATGTACCCTGGGGTTCAAATACATGTTTAATCCATTCCCACTACCAATTGAGCTAGTAGCTTAATTGGTAGTGGGAATGGATTGAACATGTACTTGAACCCCAGGGTACATGGTTCGATTCCCACGGAAGGCAAAAACTCTACTAGGGAGGGGGGAAGAGAAAATCGTGAGGTGGCAGTGCCGGGATCGCCTTGCGAGGGGCCCGAGCTGTTACAAAAAAAGACGCCTTTTTTTTTGTAACAGCTAGGCCGGGACTCCCCCAAAGACACCATGCACTGCTACTCACAAGCCAAATCACTAGCCCCTTCACTACTAGTGTTTTTACCTCCCGTGGGAATCGAACCGCGTACCTGGGGATAAGTACCACGTTCAATGCATTCCCTCTACCAATTGAGCTAGTAGCTCAATTGGTAGTGGGAATGCATTGAACGTGGTACTTATCCCCAGGTACACGGTTCGATTCCCACGGGAGGCAAAAACACTAGTAGTGAAGGGGGCTAGTGATTTGGCTTGTGAGTAGCAGTGCATGGTGTCTGTGGGGGAGTCCCGGCCTGGCTATTACACAGCTGAGTTCCCTTGGGTTCAAAACCAAACCAAAACATACCCAAACATCCAACACTCAAGTACAGATGATTCTACACTCATATAGCTTATACTACTCAGTTTGTAACACATTTCAACTGTTAAATTCCGTCGATTACCAATTTAAGCAATTTCTCATAAAACCTAACTTAAGCTAAAATCATCTCTAACTCTAGAACTTAGGTTTCTATCTAGAACCCACCTCAAGATTAGATGATGTTGAAGATTGGAAGATGATTTGATGAAGATTTGATGATGTTCTTGTTCTTTCCACTTCTTGGTTTCCACTTCTCTTTTTCCTTCCTTTATCCTCCTTTCTCTCCAACTTCTTTCTATCTTTTTCTTTCTTTGGTTCTAATGAGGAAAATGAAGGAAAAGAAATGATATAGTATAATATCATCAATTAGTAACACTACTAATTATCCAATTAGTCTCTAACGTTCCAATACTTAAATACCTCAGAGTCAGATAATATTAATTGGATTTACTCTAAGTTCAACAGTTACTCTAATTATCCTTGCTGATAATTTCTCAGAGTACACCGGGACTCAGTTGATCACAAATAATATTATACAGAGTAAATAAAAAAAATACGGGGTATTACACAAATCCACAATTAAGGATGACTTCTCCCTTTCATTCATTGATCAAATGTTTGAGAGATTGTTTGGAAAAGAATTTTTACTATTTTTTATAAGGGTATTCAGGCTATAATCAGATTGCATTAGCTCCTAAAAACCAAGAGAAAATAACCTTTACATGGCTCTATGAAACCTTTGTCTTTAGAACGATTCCATTTAGACTGTGAAATGATCCATCAACTTTTCAAATATGTTGATGATATCTTCTCTAATCTTATCGAATCTTCCATGGAACTGTTTATGGATGATTTCTCTGTGTGCAGATTCATTTCATAAATGCTTGGATAACTTGGAGCTGGTACTCACAAGATGTGAGAAACGCAACTCAGTTCTAAAAGGGGAGAAATTACATTTCATGATAAAAGAAGGAATTGTGTTAGGGCATAGAATTTCAAAATAAAGATTGAAATAGATTAAAAAAAATTATTGTGAAGTATTTGAAAAATTTCCATTACCATCCAACATCAAAGGAATAAGAAGTTTTTATGGTCATGTTGGCTTGTATAGAAAGTGTATCAATGAATTTTCAAAACTTTCAAAAGCTTTGTGCCAACTACTACAACATGAGATATCATATCTCTTCAGTAAAGAATGTTTAGCATGCTTTTAAAACCTTGAAGAATGTGTTGAATTTTGTACCAATTGTGAAGGCACCAAACTAAAAATAAAAACTTTGCGCTAATGTATAATGCAAGTCACTTAGCTATTGGAGTTGTTCTAGGCCAAATGTATGATAAACTGTGTCATACAATTTATTATGCTAATAAGATTACAAGACTTTAATAGAGAATCATATCAACTAAACCGACTCAAGCAGTTAATGACGTGCCAATTTTTTTATTTACGTATAACTTATATTTTTTCAAACGTTCACAAATATTCATACACGATAATTTTTAAAGGATAAGAATATGACTTTGAAACGAAAATATAGACAAAATTAAAGTTTATTTTTAAAACAACTACTCCTTTTACATGAATATACTCTAATAAGTAATAATTTAATAGGAATATATTTTATAAGAAAAAATTTCAACTTTGAATGATTATTACAACTTTGACTTTGAATTCAAAGTCAAAGTTCAAATAAATAAAGTCTAATAAATAATAATTATTTTATTATTTATACCAGAGCATTTTATTAAAAATTATTTATTATTTATAATTTTCTGTCAAATATAATAATGATTGAAACTACGTATGAAATTTAATTTTCAAGAAAAAAAATCAAATCAAAATTTATTATTCTTTCCTATTTATTTGTAGGAAAGAGTAATTAATTTGTTCTTATCCATTTTTTTCAATTGTCTTTTTCCCCTTTATTTAGCTACATATATATTTGTTATCAATTTTTCAAATCACACAAAACTTTTTTTTCTTTTCATCTTCTAGTTTTGTTAGTGTTTTTTTCTTCCTCATCCACCCTTAAGTAGGTAGGTATTCGGTCTTATAATTTCCTTTATTTATTTATTCTGTAAAGTTTTAATTTTTATGTATTTCAATGTTGGTACAGTTTATTTTTGGGACGTAGCTATCTTTTTTGTGAGTATTTTTATGAGTTTTTAGAATACTTTTTTACGTCTAATATTTTTTTTTCTCTTTGTGAACTCTTGATTTTAATATATCATATTTTAGCTCATTTAAAAAATTATTTTATTGATAGACATAAACATCAATGATTTGAGGGATTTTTTGAAATTTAAGATTTTTTTCTTGGGTATTCTGATAAAATTTAATTTTCTTATATATTTTTCCTAATGTGTTCTAGAGATACTTACTGCTAAAGTGTTGATATGAATCATATATTCTTTATTATTGTTTATTTTATCAAATATACATGTGATCAACGATATATTTGTATTTTTCTTACATAATATTTACATATAATCTATTACTTAGGTAGAATTTTTATAGTTTAGCGCTAGATCTAATTTATTAGATTTTAATTGAATTCTAAATAAGATATTTAAGTCTATTAAAAAACTTGTTTCAATTGAGTATTGAAGTTCATATGAATTTATATATTATAGAATGTATGCAGAATAGGTTTTAGTTTTCTTAAGTATAATTTAGTGATAATCTTCACTATGTTTTTTTTTTATCATTATTCTTTTCTTTGTTTTTATTCTATTTCTCTTTAAAAAATATATGAATTATATGCATATCAATTTACAAACATTTAGAAGTATAAACTTTTACTATATGCTTATATTTTAACTATTTCGATAATGTTGCACAAATTAATGCTTCCATAACTCTTCCCCTAATTTATGTATTTTAAATCAATTACACTTAGTGAAATAATCTAATTATACATTTTAATAGATATGTTTTTTTTTTTAAAACTATAAATTTTTTTTATGATAATAATTGCAAGGGAGGTAGATAACTTAACTAATCTGCCATTATTATTTATTCTTATCGACAGCCATCTACTTATTACCTTTTTTTATTTTGATTTTTTAATTTCATTGTTGAACCAGATAATGGATCATCACAAAAACCCGTGGAATCAAGAATCACATTACACTTTTTACATAAATAAAAATTTTCATGAATTTGAAGCGGATGATGAATTACATTCAGATTATTTGGTTATTATGAGGCCGTTGTCACCCGAAACTCATGTTCCGGATCCATTATTTGCCATTGGTAAATTTGTTCCTGTGGTGCTCCAATCAGATAATCCATTAACACAGATGAAAATTGAACATACAAACTCTCTTGATAAAGAAAAATACAAAGGTATTTTAAATCCAAAAGGTAATGGAATCGGCTTAGATCCCTTTTTACCTAAAAAATTTCCATCACCAGCCATCAGTATAACTGTTCCTTCTCATGTAGTAAAACAAAAATCTACAGAAATTCCACATCTCAAACAATATTCAAGTGTCTCCAACCAGGTATGTGTTCTTAAAAACTTGATCAAACTTCTCAAATTAAAATGTATGAATATTATACAGCAACTAACTAATTAATATTTGTAGGTTTATCATCACTTAATCAAAACACAAGCAAACATGTGTTGTCCAATAACAATAAAAACTCTACATCGCGTCCTCATAAAGTTGCTAGACACATGCAGGTGAAATGGTTTAGTTTAATACCCCATAAATTTGTGAACATTTTGGATAATATTATTATGATCAACTGGGTTCCGGTGTACTCTGAGCAATTATTGGATAAAGTAATTAGAGTAAACTGACGAACTCGGAATTGATTAGATTAATATTACTTATCTTGGAGTTTTATTAATTGGTGCAATTGACATAATTTGGATAATTAGTAGTATTACCAATTACTATTTCCTATGTATATTTTCTTTTCCTTTTCCTTATTTGAAAAAGATAGAAAACTTGGAGAAAGAAAAGGAAAGGAAGGAAAACGGAAGGGAAAAGAAGAGGACAATTCTCAAGAGCTCAAGAGATTGATTCATCTGCCCATCTCCAATCTTTTCATCTCAGCTTCACCCTCCTCATCTTATAATCCATGTGGGTTCTAGTTAGATGCTTTAGAATAGAGTTTTATTGAGTTTTAGAGTTAGTTTGATATTGTTAGAAAATGAGAAATTTTGCACCAAAATCATGTTTTAATGTTCCTTATGATTGATACATGTTAGATATGTGTTATTGTGTATCCAATTGGTATTTTTCTGGTGTTTAGAAGTGAATTGGAAGGGAAAATGGATAGTTTTCGCAGACCCAATTATGCAGGAAAAATTCTGGGTTTACGCTGCCCATACGCGTATCACCCAAGGCAATACGCGTATTGGTTAAGGCAATACGCGTATGGCTGTGCAGAAACGTGGGCAATACGCATATGGGGTTCCATTTTCTCGGCCATCAGCTCATTTGCGTAATGGTACGCGTACGGTTTTGGGCAATACGCGTATGAGGTAGGGTAGTACGCGTATTGGAGTTTTAAAAGGAATTTTGAAGGAAAATCAGTCTCTGTCCATACGCGTATTACTTTGGACAATATACGTATGGATGGGCGAGTAAGCAAGGCAATACGCGTATGGCTTAGGGCAGTACGCGTACGGCCAGGAGGGGTGCAAACTTGTGTTTTTCGGGATACCATTTCTCGTTATGTCCATAACTTTTGACTCGTTTATCCATTTTTAATATTCTTGATATCGTTGGAAAGCTAACAAAATGTACTTTCTTATTTAAATGGTTTTAAGATTGTTGGCCGATTTAATTATGTCAGGATTTTAGAATAGTGTTGTTTTGTCGACTTTTATCGTTTAATGGTGGGTAATTGTTGTTGAATAAGTATGCATGTTAAAATATGAAATCGGTAGAGTGAGGAACATTACCATAAACAATGTCGGAAAGTGTGAATTGTCATAGTGACAACGCTCGTGCATGAAAGGCCGAGGCGTGTGTCTAATAATCATAACCAGTTTATCTTACGGTGTAGATTCATGAGACTCGAGCGCCTCCTCTGAAACGTATGCACAATTACTTGGCAGGTTTGATTCCCACGTATAGTACGAATGGAGCCTCAGATAAAGAGACTTGTGATGGTTAACAGGCCATGAGAAGTGACGGTTCACGGCTAACAGGCCGATGATCCCGAATCCATTTCATATGCCAAGTAACTACAAGGATCCATGACTCGGGTCGTCTTCTAGACGTAGAAGCGGACGGGAAAAGGGGATGCCTTGGTACGGTTGTTGATGGATTGAATTTATTTTAAATTTAAATACTGTTGGAATCTAAATAATTTGTTATGTTTGAGAAACTTATATTGCTGATAGTTACATTTTCAAATATAATTCATCATAGAATGATGAATATTATCAATAAGTGTTATGACGTAAACAGATATTTATACACCCTAAACACTAATCCTCATTTTAAAATGCATCATAGATTTAAAATGGAAGATAATTTACTTTTAAAATTTTGATATTGAAATATAATCTTCAACTAAATTTTAGGTGTCTAGTCACTAATAATATTCGATTGATCAACTGATCAAATAAAATTTCATAATAAGGAAAAATCTTTAACAAAACATTATTATACGACAAAACTTAAGCTTGTTTGGTTTGAAGGATAAGAGACGTAGTATAATAATCATATTATATTATGTCTTAATAAAGTGTTTAAAACAAAAACGATATGATCAGTGGATTCTCACAATTTTTTCTATCTTGATCAGTGTTTCACACCCTTACCCGGATTCCAAGCTCGCTAATTGATCGATCTTGATGATTTTCCTAGTTTTCCCAACTTTCTCCTCTTTTCTTTCTCTCCTCTTTTCTTTCTCTTCTTTCTCTATTTCTCTCTTATTTCTCTTTTCTTTCTATTTTCTTTCTTTTCTATTTCTTTTCTCTCCTTTTTCCACACAAACACTTAATTCATTTTAATCACATAAATTCTAATTCCACTACTTTTCTAACTTATCATTAATTGAGAAAAGTCTAAAATACTCTAAATTCTAATTTCCCCGAAAACTCTCGAAAATGGTAAAATCATATTTAACACACCAATTTAACAAATAAAATAATTTATCACCCAATTAAAATAAAAGACTCATGAATAATGGAATAATCAAAATCGGGGCGTTACAGAAACTACGTATGAAATTTAATTTTCAAGAAAAAAAGTCAAATCAAAATTTATTATTCTTTCCTATTTATTTGTAGGAAAGAGTAATTAATTTGTTCTTATCCATTTTTTTCAATTGTCTTTTTCCCCTTTATTTAGCTATATATATATATATATATATATATATATATATATATATATATATATATATATATATATATATATATATATATATATATATATATATTTGTTATCAATTTTTCAAATCACACAAAACTTTTTTTTCTTTTCATCTTCTAGTTTTGTTAGTGTTTTTTTCTTCCTCATCCACCCTTAAGTAGGTAGGTAATCGGTCTTATAATTTCCTTTATTTATTTATTCTGTAAAGTTTTAATTTTTATGTGTTTCAATGTTGGTACAGTTTATTTGTGACGTAGCTATCTTTTTTGTGAGTATTTTTATGAGTTTTTCGAATACTTTTTCACTTCTAATATTTTTTTTGTTCTTTGTGAACTCTTGATTTTAATATATCATATTTTAGCTCATTTAAAAAATTATTTTATTGATAGACATAAACATCAATGATTTGAGTGATTCTTTGAAATTTAAGATTTTTTTCTTGGTTATTCTGATGAAATTTAATTTTCTCATATATTTTTTCTAATGTCTTCTAGAGATACTTACTGCTAAAGTGTTGATATGAATCATATATTCTTTATTATTGTTTATTTTATCAAATATAAATGTGATCAACGATATATTTGTATTTTTCTTACATAATATTTACATATAATCTATTACTTAGGAAGAATTTTTATAGTTTAGCGCTAGATCTAATTTATTAGATTTTAATTGAATTCTAAATAAGATATTTAAGTCTATAGAAAAACTTGTTTCAATTGAGTATTGAAGTTCATATGAATTTATATATTATAGAATGTATGCAGAATAGGTTTTAGTTTTCTTAAGTATAATTTAGTGATAATCTTCACTATGTTTTTTTTATCATTATTCTTTTCTTTGTTTTTATTCTATTTCTCTTTAAAAAATATATGAATTATATGCATATCAATTTACAAACATTTAGAAGTATATCTAAGATTCATGTTGCAAAAACTCTTACTATATTCTTAGATTTTAATTATTTCGATTATGTTGCATAAACTCATTATGAAATGTATCAGATAGTATAAACTTTTACTATATGCTTATATTTTAACTATTTCGATCATGTTGCACAAATTAATGCTTCCATAACTCTTCCCCTAATTTATGTATTTTAAATCAATTACATTTAGTGAAATAATCTAATTATACCTTTTAATAGATATTGTTTTTTTTGAAAAACTATAAATTTTTTTTATGATAATAATTGCAAGGGAGGTAGATAACTTAACTAATCTGCCATTATTATTTATTCTTATCGACAGCCATCTACTTATTACCTTTTTTTATTTTGATTTTTTAATTTCATTGTTGAACCAGAGAATGGATCATCACAAAAACCCGTGGAATCAAGAATCACATTACACTTTTGACATAAATAAAAATTTTCATGAATTTGAAGCGGATGGTGAATTACATTCAGCTTATTTGGATATTATGAGGCCGTTGTCACCCGAAACTCATGTTCCGGATCCATTATTTGCCATTGGTAAATTTGTTCCTGTGGTGCTCCAATCAGATATTCCATTAACACGGATGAAAATTGAACATACAAATTCTCTTGATAAAGAAAAATACAAACGTATTTTAAATCCAAAAGGTAATGGAATCGGCTTAGATCCCTTTTTACCTAAAAAATTTCCATCACCAGCCATCAGTATAATTGTTCCTTCTCATGTAGTAAAACAAATATCTACAAAAATTCCACATCTCAAACAATATTCAAATGTCTCCCAACCAGGTATGTGTTCTTAAAAACTTGATCAAACTACTCAAATTAAAATGTATGAATATTATACAACAGCTAACTACTTAATATTTGTAGGTTTATCATCACTTAATCAAAACACAAGCAAACATGTGTTGTCCAATAACAATAAAAATTCTACATCGCGTCCTCATAAAGTTGCTAGCCACATACAGGTAAAATGGTTTAGAAATTAATTAGTTTTATCTAATTTGTTTTAATCAAAGATAAAACGAGAATCATAAGTTAATAAATTGAGTTAAATATATATATTTTAAAGATATTTTATGTATGAATTAATATATAAATTCTTTTGCAGGATGATATTTGATTTGGTGATAAATCGGTCATTCATAATACAAATGCTTTGAGAATTGATATGGCAAATACAATGTACAATTGAAAAACTTGGGGAAGTGAGAGGATATTCGCATTTTAGAAAGATTTTTAAGCTATGGCTAATTGTTAGTTTGACAAGTTTTAAAATTTGTTTCTCATTAAACAAACTTGATTATTTTTCTTTTTGTTTTATTTTAATTGATGGATTGAATTTATTTTAAAGATAAATACTATTGGAATCTAAATAGTTTGTTATGTTTGAGAAACTTATATTGCTGATAGTTACATTTTCTAATATAATTCATCATAGAATGATGAATATTATCAATAAGTGTTATGACGTAAACAGATATTTATACACCCTAAACACTATTCATCATTTTAAAATGCATCATAGATTTAAAATGGAAGATAATTTACTTTTAAAATTTTGATATCGAAATATAATCTTCAACTAAATTTTAGGTGTCTAGTCACTAATAATATTCTATTGATCAACTGATCAAATAAAATTTAATAATAAGGAAGAATCTTTAACAAAACATTATTATACGACAAAACTTAAACTTGTTTGGTTTGAAGGATAAGAGACGTAGTATAATAATCATATTCTATTATGTCTTAATAAAGTGTTTAAAACAAAAACGATATGATAAGTGGATTCTCACAATTATTTCTATCCTGTCTCTATAGTATTATTTTTTATCTTAAATTTGAGCTCGGGTAAAAATTAGTAGGATATGATTAGAAATTAAACTACTTTTGTATATTTACAAAATATATCGTAAAATATTACAAAATAAAATCAATTATATAAGATAAATATATGAAATTTATGAGTGATAACTAGTTTATAAAAATGATTAAAATATCTAAAAATGTGAAAAATATATATAATTTATTTTTTAATTTTTTAAAGTTTAATATAATATTCTTTAATATATATATATATATATATATATATATATATATATATATATATATATATATATATATATATATATATATATATATATATATATATATATATATTCTGGATGTGTCAAGTGTGAAAGCTTTATCATATGTGAGAGCATAGGTGATTTTAAGGCTCGGTTAGGATGGGAACATGGCCCGACACTAGCCCAAATTTTTTGAGTTATTTTTTTATGGTAAGCTACTTTTTACAGTTCCATTTTCTTAATTTCGATTTAATTTTTCGACACATTTTCTAGTTAGTTCTGGTCTTGCGGTATCGGTATTTATTATAAATACTAACATATAAAATTATTGTTGTTTCCACCGTCTTGCAACTTGCACACTAAGTGTTTAGTAAATTGTCTCAACCAAGTTTTTTTCCTATTTTGTTTTCGTTTCTTACGAATAATGGTGTTGAATTGTTGTTATTGATTGTAATCATGAAGTGGTTATAATGAAAATCTCTTGTGGGCAAGGGGACTGGAGTACACTCAGTTAGGGAAGGAACCAGGATAAACGTTTTCTGTCTTCTGCTATTATTTAATTACTTTTTCTATTTCTGCAACAAATGAAATAAAACAAAATCTGACCACAAATTATGATTCTGAAACTCTGATCAGAAGTTAAATTAAAGAATACCCGAAACACAATTCAACCCCTCTTCTTGTGTACTTTTCACACCTTCACTTTGTTTTATCCATAGAAAACTACTTGAATTGGAATTGAAGCAATTACCTTCTCACTTGAAATATGTTTACCTAGAAGCAGAACATAAGTTGTCTTTTATCCTTGCAACTAAATTGCCTAAAGAGCTGTGTTGTCAACTTTTGGTACTTCTTAGAAAAAACAAGAAAGATATATCTTGGAAAATAATTGACATCAAAGGAATTAACTCTACTGTTTGTATATATAGGATATTTGTTGGAAGAGAATTCCAAAATAATATACAGAGCCAAAGAAGAGTGAATCATATCGTGAAGGATGTGATGGAGACGAAAATCATCAAATGGTCAGATACGGGAATCATTTACCCTATATTTGATAGTGTATGGGGGAGCCCCATTCAACGTGTCTTTAAGATAGGTGGCCTAACAGTGATTGAAATGGGAAGGATATGCGTGGGTTATAGGAAGCTAAACAAATTGTAATGCCCATATATAAATACATACATCAAAGCATATATCATACATGAATAATACGTTTGGTACTGAAATATACAAGTTCCTAGTAACACAGTATACATATAAATGCCCAAAAAAACCTAATACAACAACTATGGCATGTTATATATACAAGATGTTCAAAAAGATAAAACTAAGAACTAGATCACTAATGATCTCAAAATCTCCGCAACGGAAGCCTTACGACACAAAAGATACGATCCGTAAGGAAAAGTCAAACCACTTTGTCCTTACACTTCGCCGAACCTGTAGTACCTGTGATGTAAACAACAACGTGGGGTGAGATACATCAAATCTCAGTGAGTTATCTATCTTATATGTCCTCTCAGCTTTACAAGGTTCTAACAAGCCTAACTCAAGTCAAAAGGGGAGGGAAGTGACTTTAAGTACACACACACTATATGGAAACATGTCATGAGTTCATCAACTCACAATATCACTAATCGGTAACAACACCAAGGCATCCCCTGTTCCCGTCCGCTTCTACGTCTAGAAGTCGACCCGAGTTATGGATCCTGGTAACCTACTTGACATACGAATGAATTCGGGTTCTATGGGCCTTATACCGTTATGAACCGTCACTTCACCCGGGCCATTTACCGTCACAAGCATACGCTCCCAGAGCGCCATTCCTACTGCACGCGGGAATCAAACCTGCCAAGTAGTTGTGCACATGTTTCAGAGGAGCTCGAGACCCATGAAACGCACTCGCAAGATAACCGGTTACGATTACATGATCACACACACAAACGTGATTCTATTCGACAATCACAAGGCCATTACGCCTTATCACAACCAAACGGCTAACACACATGTTCCATACTAGTGTTTATTCATTCTATGACATAAGTATCTGACACACGCCTCGCCACTGCACGCACGATCGTTGTCATTATGTCATTCTACATTTTCCGACATTTGTTTACGGTAATATTCCTCACTCTACCTATTTTGTATTTTAACATGCATACATATTCAAACATGTTTCATAATAAGAGCATAGGCATATAATCATCAAACGTACAATGGGAACACATAATTCAACATACCACCGATTACACTAATTCACGGTTCCCTCCGATTTATTTAATCGGGCAATAAACTGATATTTCTCACTTCCATTAGCTGGAATATGTTCATAACTTCACAACGATACCAAGAATACTCACATCGGATAAACGAGTCAAAAGTTATGAAAGAAACAAGTTGGAGGATCTGTCATGTTCGCAATACGAAGCAGCCAGCGAATGTTCACTTCCTCATTTGCAGTGCGAAGCTCCCACCGAATGCCTAGCCAACACTGGTTCGCTACCCCATTCGCAATGCGAACGTCTGGCGAACCAAGTCAGAACCAAAACAAGGTAAATTTCGCAGTGCAAACCTCTGGCGAATGTTCGCCTCCACCTTCGCCGTGCAAATAGCCAGCGAGTGTTCGATTTCCCCTTCGCTAGGGGATTCGCAGTGCGAACCTGGGAAAATGCATAAATTCTGCAGCGTGCAGCTGAGTTCCCTTAGGTTCAAAACCAAACCAAAACATACCCAAACATCCAACACTCAAGTACAGATGATTCTACACTCATATAGCTTATACTACTCAGTTTGTAACACATTTCAACTGTTAAATTTCTTCGATTACCAATTTAAGCAATTTCTCCTAAAACCTAACTTAAGCTAAACTCATCTCTAACTCTAGAACTTAAGTTTCCATCTAGAACCCACCTCAAGATTAGATGATGTTGAAGATTGGAAGATGATTTGATGAAGATTTGATGATGTTCTTGATCTTTCCACTTCTTGGTTTCCACTTCTCTTTTTCCTTCCTTTCTCCTTCTTTCTCTCCAACTTCTTTCTATCTTTTTCTTTCTTTGGTTCTAATGAGGAAAATGAAGGAAAAGAAATGATATAGTATAATATCATCAATTAGTAACACTACTAATTATCCAATTAGTCTCTAAAGTTCCAATAATTAAATACCTCAGAGTCAAAAAATATTAATTGGATTTACTCTAAGTTCAACAGTTACTCTAATTATCTTTGCAGACAATTTCTCAGAGTACACCGGGACTCAGTTGATCACAACTAATATTATCCAAAGTAAATAAAAAAATACGGGGTATTACATCCTCCCCCCCCCCCCTTAAATAGAAATTCATCCACGAATTTTAAACAATAATCTTAAAAGATGCGGATAAGCGTCTCACATCTCTGATTCTAGTTCCCACGTTGCATCTCCCGGATGCGTCTCATCCCACTGAACCTTAACCAGAGGAATCTCTTTATTCCTTAACACCTTAGTTTCTCTTCATGTGATACAACTCGGTTAAGGCTCAAACGTTAAACCTGCGTCTATCTCGATAGTATCGGGTAGAATTGGCTGAAGAGGATCTGGAACAAACTTCCGAAGCTGAGATACATGAAAAACGTTGTGCACCTCTGACAGAGAAGGCGGTAAGGCTAATCTGTAAGCTACTTCACCAATTCTTTCTAAAATTTGATACTGTCCCACGTATCTCGGATTTAACTTCCGCGATTTAAATGGTCATTTCAACCTCAATCTCGGAGTAACTTTTAAAACACGTGATCGCCCTCATCAAATTCCAATGGTCTCCTACAGTTGTACGCATAGCTTCTCTAACGATCGTGTGCTTGTTTAATTTTCTCGCGGATCATTCGAATCTTTTCCGTAGCCTCTTGGATAATTTCGGGTCCTAAGATTCTATCTTCCCCAACCTCCGCCCAACACAAAGGTGTCCTACACTTTCTTCCATACAAAGCTTCATAAGGAGTCATTCCGATGCTCGCATGGTAACTATTATTATAAGGAAACTCAATCAATGGCAGTAGTTCCTTCCAATTACCTTTACTTTCTAGTACACAAGCTCTCAACATGTCCTCCATTGTTTGTATCGTTCGTTCAATTTGACCAACCGTCTGAGGATGATTAGACGTGCTCAAAGGCAACTCCGTACCAATAGCTTGTTGAAAAACTTTCCTAAACCTTGAAGTAAACTTCGGATCTCTATTCGAAACAGTACTAAAAGGAACACCATGTAATCTCACAATTTCCGAAATGAACAACTTTGCGAGATGACTCGCCTTATAAGTAGTCTTTACGGCGAAGAAATGAGCAGACTTCGTCAGCCGATCTACAATTACCCAAATCGAATCATAACCACCTTGCGAACGGGGTAATCCCACTGCCAAGTCCATCAAAATACTATCCCATTTCCACACCAGAATTTCTAAAGGTTGCAACCCGGCCTTTGGTGTTCAATCTTTACTTGTTGGCATACCGCACATTCCGATACAAATGCCGCAACATCCTTTTTCATCCCGGGCCACCAATAGTCTCTCTCTTTAAATCTTGATACATCTTCGAAGAACCAGGATGAATAGTAAAAGTACTCTTATGCGCTTCTTCCAAAATCCTTCTTTTCAACCTCGCATCATCCGGAACAGAAATCCTTTGATTAAATAAAATGATTCCGTAGGTAGTTCGGACAAAACCCGGTTGTGTCAACAATTCTCATAACTTCTCATCCAATCCTTGTCCTTGTCGGATTTCCCCTCTAAGAGTAGAGGTGACATTCAAATTCCCATAATTACACCATCTTGTGTCTACACAAACTGAAGATTAAGATCTCTAAAATTCTCCAACAAAACATACTCCAAAATCATCAATTTCGCACTATGAACTACTTTCCGACTTAATGCATCTGCTACCTCATTCGCTTTTCTTGGATGATACTTCAATTCTAAATAATAATCCTTTAAGTACTCCATCCACCTTCGTTGTCGCATTTTTAACTCTCTTTGGTCTAACAAATACTTCAAACTCTTATGGTCACTAAACATTCGAACGTACACCATACAAATAATGCCGCCACACCTTCACTGTAAACACAACCGCCGCCAATTCCAAATCATGAGTTGGATAATTATGTTCATGAATTTTCAATTGTTGGGAGGCATAAGTCACTACCTGACCGCCTTGCATTAGAACACCTCCCAATCCCATCTTAGAAGCATCACAAAACACTTCATAAGAGTTGTTAGGGTCAGGAATGATTAACACAGGAGCCGTCGTCAATCTTTCCTTCAACTTCATGAAATTTTGCTCACAACTCGAATCCCACTCAAAAGTAAAATCCTTACGAGTAAGTTTCGTCATTGGTAGATCCAGTTAGAAAAAGCCTTTAATAAACCTTCTATACAACCTGCCAATCCCAAGAAACTTCTAACTTCTGAAACATTCCTCGGTCTCTCCCAGTTAATCACTGCTCCTACCTTCGACGGATCTACAGCCACACCACCTTGATATATAACATGTCCAAGAAAATTAACTTCCGATATCCAAAATTCACACTTGCTTAACTTAGCGAAAAGTTGCTTCTCTTTCAATACCGATAAGAAAATTCGCAGATGTTCTCCGTGCTCTTGTGGAGTACGAGAATAAATAAGAATGTCGTTAATAAAGATCACGACAAATTAGTCTAAGTAAGCTTGAAATATACGGTTCATGTAATCCATAAAAAAAAAGCTGGGGCATTCGTCATACCGAAAGGCATTACTAAGAATTCATAATGACCGTAATGGGTTCTAAATGCAGTCTTAGGTACATCGACACTCTTCACTCGAATCTGGTGATAACCCGACCTCAAATCAATCTTCGAGATCACATAGGCTCCCTTCAATTGATCTAACAGGTCGTCTATCTGGGGTAAGGGGTACTTGTTCTTAATGGTGACTTTATTCAGCTGACGATAGTCGATACACAATCGCATCCCACCGTCCTTCTTCTTTACTAACAATACTGGAGCTCCCCACGGTGAGACACTTGGTCTAACAAAATGCTTAGCCATAAGCTCTTCCAATTATTCCTTTAGTTCCTTTAACTCCCATGGTGCCATCCGATACGGAGAAACAGATATAGGAGCCGTTCCCGGTACCACGTCAATAGAAAATTCCAATTCTCACACCGAAGGAAGAGAAGTGACATCTTCGGGGAAAACTTCTTAAATCTCACAGGCTACCGGAAATACACAATTTCACACATTGCATAGACACAAAGGGGTGCGTTGTTCCACAATCAAATAAAACAAAACAAGAATGTCCGTTTACGAACCACGTACCTGCAATCAAGGAGTTATCGCCCTTTGCTTTCTTTGCATCCAGAGTATACACTCGACCGGTACTCTTTCCTTGTGCTTGATTCTTATTCTGAGAACAATCTCTCGCAATATGGCCCACCTTCTGACATTGATAACACTTCACTCCTTCATAGCGACATCTACCAGAATGCATCTTACCACATGTATGACACATAGGAGGCGCACTAGTCCTAGAATTCTGGAGTTGCTTCCCTTTGAAAGCTCGTTGCCTAGGCCTAAACTGTTGGCCTGACCTCCCACAATCATTCTGATTAGACCTACGCAAATCCCCTTCTGTCTGAACACTCCTCAAATCGTTCTCAACCACATAACCTTGCCTCAACTGTTGGAATTCAAACTCTCTTCATATCCTCAATGAACTAGGAAGGTACTTTTCCATAAAAGTAGCCTTGAATTGATCCCACACTTTAGGCACACCCTGGATAGTCATAAAAGCTGAAGCAATATCCCACCACCTCTTAGCAGGACCTCTCAGTGAGTGAGAAGCAAACACTACTTTGTCCTCCTCACTACAGTAAATTATCAGAAAGATTCTCTCCATGCCAGCAATCCACTCGTGAGCCTTCACGGGATCCCATCCACCATGAAATTCTGGGGGATTCATGCGGATAAAATCCAGGAATTTCCCACCTTCAGCTTCTGGCACAACCACTTGAGGATGAAAACCCCCATTCATGTGTCGTATCATCTGTTGCATGAATTGGTTCTGCTGCTGTTGCATCTGCTGCATAAACTGATACAAAGGAGCATTCTCCCTTCCGCCTGGAGGATTCGTCCCAGCTAGAGGGTTTGTGGGTCTACCACGATTGCTTCTGTGTCCGTCAGCCATGTTCCTAAACGTCGTATAGATAGGATTAAGTTGATCAGGCTCAATACTATACATATAACATTTAAGACCAATGGCGACACAACGCATACGAAACAGAAAGAAATACTTATACTATTTCATGGCTAGGTTGAGGATACGACCTGCTCTGATACCAACTGTAACGCCCATATATAAATACATACATCAAAGCATATATCATACATGAATAATACGTTTGGTACTGAATTATACAAGTTCCTAGTAACACAGTATACATATAAATGCCCAAAAAAACCTAATACAATAACTATGGCATGTTATATATACAAGATGTTCAAAAAGATAAAACTAAGAACTAGAACACAAATGATCTCTAAATCTCCACAACGGGAGCCTTGCGACACAAAAGATACGATCCGTAAGGAAAAGTCAAACCACTTTGTCCTTACCCTTCGCCGAACTTGTAGTTCTTGTGATGTAAACAACAACGTGGGGTGACATACATCAAATCTCAGTGAGTTATCTATCTTATATGTCCTCTCGGCTTTACAAGGTTCTAACAAGCCTAACTCAAGTCAAAAGGGGAGGGAAGTGACTTTGAGTACACACACACTATATGGAAACATGTCATGAGTTCATTAACTCACAATATCACTAATCTGTAACCACACCAAGGCATCCCCTGTTCCCGTCCGCTTCTACGTCTAGAAGTCGACCCGAGTCATGGATCCTGGTAACTTACTTGACATACGAATGGATTCAGGTTCTATGGGTCTTATACCGTTATGAACCGTCACTTCACACGGGCCATTTACGGTCACAAGCATACGCTCCCAGAGCGCCATTCATACTGCACGCGGGAATCAAACCTGCCATGTAGTTGTGCACATGTTTCAGAGGAGCTCGAGACCCATGAAACGCACTCGCAAGATAACCGGTTACGATTACGTGATCACACACACAAACGTGATTGTATTCAACAATCACAAGGCCATTACGCCTTATCACAACCAAACGGTTAACACACATGTTCCATACTAGTGTGTATTCATTCTATGACATAAGTATCTGACACACGCCTCGGCACCGCACGCACGATCGTTGTCATTATGTCATTCTACATTTTCTGACATTTGTTTACGGTAATATTCCTCACTCTAACTATTTTGTATTTTAACATGCATACATATTCAAACATGTTTCATAATAAGAGCATAGGCAAATAATCATCGATCGTACAGTGGGAACACATAATTCAACATACCACCGATTACACTAATTCATGGTTCCCTCCGATTTATTTAATCGGGCAATAAACAAATATTTCTCACTTCAATTAGCTAGATTATGTTCATAGCTTCACAACGATACCAAGAATACTCACATCGGATAAACGAGTCAAATGTTATGAAAGAAACAAGTTGGAGGATCTGTCATGTTCGCAATGCGAAGCAGCCATCGAATGCCTGCTTCCTCATTCGCAGTGCAAAGCTCCCAACAAATGCCTAGCCAACACTGGTTCGCTACCCCATTCGCAGTGCGAACTCTGGCGAACCAAGTCAGAACCAAAACAAGGTAAAGTTCGCAATGCGAACCTCTGGCGAATGTTCTCCTCCACCTTCGTCGGGCGAATAGCCAGCGAGTGTTCGATTTCCCCTTCGCTAGGGGATTCGCAGTGCGAACCTGGGAAAATGCAGAAATTCTGCAGCGTGCAGCTTGTAACAGCCCGAGCCCCTCGCAAGGCGATCCCGGCACTGCCACCTCACGATCTTCTCTACCCCCCTCTCTAGTAGAGTTTTTGCCTTCCGTGGGAATCCAACCATGTACCCTGGGGTTCAAGTACATGTTCATTCCATTCCCACTACCAATTCCTTTTTTTGTAACAGGCCGGGCCCCTCGCAAGGCGATCCCGTCACTGCCACCTCACGATCTTCTCTACCCCCCCTCCCTAGTAGAATTTTTGCCTTCCGTGGGAATCGAACCATGTACCCTGGGGTTCAAATACATGTTTAATCCATTCCCACTACCAATTGAGCTAGTAGCTTAATTGGTAGTGGGAATGGATTGAACATGTACTTGAACCCCAGGGTACATGGTTCGATTCCCACGGAAGGCAAAAACTCTACTAGGGAGGGGGGAAGAGAAAATCGTGAGGTGGCAGTGCCGGGATCGCCTTGCGAGGGGCCCGAGCTGTTACAAAAAAAGACGCCTTTTTTTTTGTAACAGCTAGGCCGGGACTCCCCCAAAGACACCATGCACTGCTACTCACAAGCCAAATCACTAGCCCCTTCACTACTAGTGTTTTTACCTCCCGTGGGAATCGAACCGCGTACCTGGGGATAAGTACCACGTTCAATGCATTCCCTCTACCAATTGAGCTAGTAGCTCAATTGGTAGTGGGAATGCATTGAACGTGGTACTTATCCCCAGGTACACGGTTCGATTCCCACGGGAGGCAAAAACACTAGTAGTGAAGGGGGCTAGTGATTTGGCTTGTGAGTAGCAGTGCATGGTGTCTGTGGGGGAGTCCCGGCCTGGCTATTACACAGCTGAGTTCCCTTGGGTTCAAAACCAAACCAAAACATACCCAAACATCCAACACTCAAGTACAGATGATTCTACACTCATATAGCTTATACTACTCAGTTTGTAACACATTTCAACTGTTAAATTCCGTCGATTACCAATTTAAGCAATTTCTCATAAAACCTAACTTAAGCTAAAATCATCTCTAACTCTAGAACTTAGGTTTCTATCTAGAACCCACCTCAAGATTAGATGATGTTGAAGATTGGAAGATGATTTGATGAAGATTTGATGATGTTCTTGTTCTTTCCACTTCTTGGTTTCCACTTCTCTTTTTCCTTCCTTTATCCTCCTTTCTCTCCAACTTCTTTCTATCTTTTTCTTTCTTTGGTTCTAATGAGGAAAATGAAGGAAAAGAAATGATATAGTATAATATCATCAATTAGTAACACTACTAATTATCCAATTAGTCTCTAACGTTCCAATACTTAAATACCTCAGAGTCAGATAATATTAATTGGATTTACTCTAAGTTCAACAGTTACTCTAATTATCCTTGCTGATAATTTCTCAGAGTACACCGGGACTCAGTTGATCACAAATAATATTATACAGAGTAAATAAAAAAAATACGGGGTATTACACAAATCCACAATTAAGGATGACTTCTCCCTTTCATTCATTGATCAAATGTTTGAGAGATTGTTTGGAAAAGAATTTTTACTATTTTTTATAAGGGTATTCAGGCTATAATCAGATTGCATTAGCTCCTAAAAACCAAGAGAAAATAACCTTTACATGGCTCTATGAAACCTTTGTCTTTAGAACGATTCCATTTAGACTGTGAAATGATCCATCAACTTTTCAAATATGTTGATGATATCTTCTCTAATCTTATCGAATCTTCCATGGAACTGTTTATGGATGATTTCTCTGTGTGCAGATTCATTTCATAAATGCTTGGATAACTTGGAGCTGGTACTCACAAGATGTGAGAAACGCAACTCAGTTCTAAAAGGGGAGAAATTACATTTCATGATAAAAGAAGGAATTGTGTTAGGGCATAGAATTTCAAAATAAAGATTGAAATAGATTAAAAAAAATTATTGTGAAGTATTTGAAAAATTTCCATTACCATCCAACATCAAAGGAATAAGAAGTTTTTATGGTCATGTTGGCTTGTATAGAAAGTGTATCAATGAATTTTCAAAACTTTCAAAAGCTTTGTGCCAACTACTACAACATGAGATATCATATCTCTTCAGTAAAGAATGTTTAGCATGCTTTTAAAACCTTGAAGAATGTGTTGAATTTTGTACCAATTGTGAAGGCACCAAACTAAAAATAAAAACTTTGCGCTAATGTATAATGCAAGTCACTTAGCTATTGGAGTTGTTCTAGGCCAAATGTATGATAAACTGTGTCATACAATTTATTATGCTAATAAGATTACAAGACTTTAATAGAGAATCATATCAACTAAACCGACTCAAGCAGTTAATGACGTGCCAATTTTTTTATTTACGTATAACTTATATTTTTTCAAACGTTCACAAATATTCATACACGATAATTTTTAAAGGATAAGAATATGACTTTGAAACGAAAATATAGACAAAATTAAAGTTTATTTTTAAAACAACTACTCCTTTTACATGAATATACTCTAATAAGTAATAATTTAATAGGAATATATTTTATAAGAAAAAATTTCAACTTTGAATGATTATTACAACTTTGACTTTGAATTCAAAGTCAAAGTTCAAATAAATAAAGTCTAATAAATAATAATTATTTTATTATTTATACCAGAGCATTTTATTAAAAATTATTTATTATTTATAATTTTCTGTCAAATATAATAATGATTGAAACTACGTATGAAATTTAATTTTCAAGAAAAAAAATCAAATCAAAATTTATTATTCTTTCCTATTTATTTGTAGGAAAGAGTAATTAATTTGTTCTTATCCATTTTTTTCAATTGTCTTTTTCCCCTTTATTTAGCTACATATATATTTGTTATCAATTTTTCAAATCACACAAAACTTTTTTTTCTTTTCATCTTCTAGTTTTGTTAGTGTTTTTTTCTTCCTCATCCACCCTTAAGTAGGTAGGTATTCGGTCTTATAATTTCCTTTATTTATTTATTCTGTAAAGTTTTAATTTTTATGTATTTCAATGTTGGTACAGTTTATTTTTGGGACGTAGCTATCTTTTTTGTGAGTATTTTTATGAGTTTTTAGAATACTTTTTTACGTCTAATATTTTTTTTTCTCTTTGTGAACTCTTGATTTTAATATATCATATTTTAGCTCATTTAAAAAATTATTTTATTGATAGACATAAACATCAATGATTTGAGGGATTTTTTGAAATTTAAGATTTTTTTCTTGGGTATTCTGATAAAATTTAATTTTCTTATATATTTTTCCTAATGTGTTCTAGAGATACTTACTGCTAAAGTGTTGATATGAATCATATATTCTTTATTATTGTTTATTTTATCAAATATACATGTGATCAACGATATATTTGTATTTTTCTTACATAATATTTACATATAATCTATTACTTAGGTAGAATTTTTATAGTTTAGCGCTAGATCTAATTTATTAGATTTTAATTGAATTCTAAATAAGATATTTAAGTCTATTAAAAAACTTGTTTCAATTGAGTATTGAAGTTCATATGAATTTATATATTATAGAATGTATGCAGAATAGGTTTTAGTTTTCTTAAGTATAATTTAGTGATAATCTTCACTATGTTTTTTTTTTATCATTATTCTTTTCTTTGTTTTTATTCTATTTCTCTTTAAAAAATATATGAATTATATGCATATCAATTTACAAACATTTAGAAGTATAAACTTTTACTATATGCTTATATTTTAACTATTTCGATAATGTTGCACAAATTAATGCTTCCATAACTCTTCCCCTAATTTATGTATTTTAAATCAATTACACTTAGTGAAATAATCTAATTATACATTTTAATAGATATGTTTTTTTTTTTAAAACTATAAATTTTTTTTATGATAATAATTGCAAGGGAGGTAGATAACTTAACTAATCTGCCATTATTATTTATTCTTATCGACAGCCATCTACTTATTACCTTTTTTTATTTTGATTTTTTAATTTCATTGTTGAACCAGATAATGGATCATCACAAAAACCCGTGGAATCAAGAATCACATTACACTTTTTACATAAATAAAAATTTTCATGAATTTGAAGCGGATGATGAATTACATTCAGATTATTTGGTTATTATGAGGCCGTTGTCACCCGAAACTCATGTTCCGGATCCATTATTTGCCATTGGTAAATTTGTTCCTGTGGTGCTCCAATCAGATAATCCATTAACACAGATGAAAATTGAACATACAAACTCTCTTGATAAAGAAAAATACAAAGGTATTTTAAATCCAAAAGGTAATGGAATCGGCTTAGATCCCTTTTTACCTAAAAAATTTCCATCACCAGCCATCAGTATAACTGTTCCTTCTCATGTAGTAAAACAAAAATCTACAGAAATTCCACATCTCAAACAATATTCAAGTGTCTCCAACCAGGTATGTGTTCTTAAAAACTTGATCAAACTTCTCAAATTAAAATGTATGAATATTATACAGCAACTAACTAATTAATATTTGTAGGTTTATCATCACTTAATCAAAACACAAGCAAACATGTGTTGTCCAATAACAATAAAAACTCTACATCGCGTCCTCATAAAGTTGCTAGACACATGCAGGTGAAATGGTTTAGTTTAATACCCCATAAATTTGTGAACATTTTGGATAATATTATTATGATCAACTGGGTTCCGGTGTACTCTGAGCAATTATTGGATAAAGTAATTAGAGTAAACTGACGAACTCGGAATTGATTAGATTAATATTACTTATCTTGGAGTTTTATTAATTGGTGCAATTGACATAATTTGGATAATTAGTAGTATTACCAATTACTATTTCCTATGTATATTTTCTTTTCCTTTTCCTTATTTGAAAAAGATAGAAAACTTGGAGAAAGAAAAGGAAAGGAAGGAAAACGGAAGGGAAAAGAAGAGGACAATTCTCAAGAGCTCAAGAGATTGATTCATCTGCCCATCTCCAATCTTTTCATCTCAGCTTCACCCTCCTCATCTTATAATCCATGTGGGTTCTAGTTAGATGCTTTAGAATAGAGTTTTATTGAGTTTTAGAGTTAGTTTGATATTGTTAGAAAATGAGAAATTTTGCACCAAAATCATGTTTTAATGTTCCTTATGATTGATACATGTTAGATATGTGTTATTGTGTATCCAATTGGTATTTTTCTGGTGTTTAGAAGTGAATTGGAAGGGAAAATGGATAGTTTTCGCAGACCCAATTATGCAGGAAAAATTCTGGGTTTACGCTGCCCATACGCGTATCACCCAAGGCAATACGCGTATTGGTTAAGGCAATACGCGTATGGCTGTGCAGAAACGTGGGCAATACGCATATGGGGTTCCATTTTCTCGGCCATCAGCTCATTTGCGTAATGGTACGCGTACGGTTTTGGGCAATACGCGTATGAGGTAGGGTAGTACGCGTATTGGAGTTTTAAAAGGAATTTTGAAGGAAAATCAGTCTCTGTCCATACGCGTATTACTTTGGACAATATACGTATGGATGGGCGAGTAAGCAAGGCAATACGCGTATGGCTTAGGGCAGTACGCGTACGGCCAGGAGGGGTGCAAACTTGTGTTTTTCGGGATACCATTTCTCGTTATGTCCATAACTTTTGACTCGTTTATCCATTTTTAATATTCTTGATATCGTTGGAAAGCTAACAAAATGTACTTTCTTATTTAAATGGTTTTAAGATTGTTGGCCGATTTAATTATGTCAGGATTTTAGAATAGTGTTGTTTTGTCGACTTTTATCGTTTAATGGTGGGTAATTGTTGTTGAATAAGTATGCATGTTAAAATATGAAATCGGTAGAGTGAGGAACATTACCATAAACAATGTCGGAAAGTGTGAATTGTCATAGTGACAACGCTCGTGCATGAAAGGCCGAGGCGTGTGTCTAATAATCATAACCAGTTTATCTTACGGTGTAGATTCATGAGACTCGAGCGCCTCCTCTGAAACGTATGCACAATTACTTGGCAGGTTTGATTCCCACGTATAGTACGAATGGAGCCTCAGATAAAGAGACTTGTGATGGTTAACAGGCCATGAGAAGTGACGGTTCACGGCTAACAGGCCGATGATCCCGAATCCATTTCATATGCCAAGTAACTACAAGGATCCATGACTCGGGTCGTCTTCTAGACGTAGAAGCGGACGGGAAAAGGGGATGCCTTGGTACGGTTGTTGATTAGTGAGATTCTTGAGTTAACAGGCTCAAGACGTACTTTGGTACTAGTGTGAGTTAACAGCCTCACGAGGGTGGATACTTATATAGTGTGTGTACTCAAAGTCACTTCCCTTCCCTTTGACTTGAGTTAGGTTTATTAGAACCTTGTAAAGTCGAGAGGACTTTAAGATAGGGAACTCAATGAGATTTGATGTATCTCACCCCACTGTTGTTGTTTACATCACAGGTACTGCAAGTTCCGCGAAGGGTAAGGATAAGGCTGTATGATTATCCTTACTTATCTAATCCGTTGTGGAGTTTTTGAGATCATTATTTGATCTAGTTCTTAGTATTTGTCTTTGGAACATCTTGTAGATATACTATGCCGTAGTTTTTTTGTATTAGGCTTTTTGGGCATGCATATATATAATGTGTTTACTAGGAACTTATTGTATATTTCAGTACCAAAAGTGGAATTCATGTATAATATATGCTTTGATGTATGTGTATATATATATATATATATGGGCTTTATAGTTGGTATCAGAGCAGGTCGAATCCTCGACCTAGCCATGAAATAGTATAAGTAATTTCTTTTTGTTTCATATGCGTTGTGTCGCCATTGGTCTTAAGTGTTATATGTATGGTATTGAGCCTGATCAACTTAATCCTATCTATATGACGTTTAGGAACATGGTGGGCGGACGCAGAAGCAATTGTGGTAGACCCACAAATCCTCCAGCTGGGACGAATCCACCAGGCGGCGATGAGAATTCTCCTCTGTATCAGTTTATGCAAGAGATGCAGCAGCAACAGAATCAATTCATGCAACAGATGGTGCAACAGATAAATGGAGGTCTTCATCCTCAGGTGGTTGTTCCAGATGTGGTAGGTGGAAGTTTTCGGGATTTCATCCGCCTGAATCCTCCAGAATTTCATGGCGGATTGGATCCTGTGAAAGCTCACGAATGGATTGCTGGCATCGAAAGAATCTTTCTGATAATTTACTGTAGTGAGGAGGACAAAGTAGTGTTTTCTTGTCACTCGCTGAGAGGTCCTGCTAAGAGGTGGTGGGATATTGCTTCAGCTTTTATGACTATTCAGGGTGTGCCTAAAGTGTGGGAGCAATTCAAGGCTACTTTTATGGAAAAGTACCTTCCTGGTTCATTGAGGATCCGAAGAGAGTTTGAATTCCAACAGTTGAGGCAAGGTAGTGTGGCAGTAACTGCATATGTCGGGCCGTTAAGGCAAGGTTATGTGGTTGAGAACGATTTGAGGAGTGTTCAGACAGAAGGGGATTTGCGTAGGTCTAACCAGAATAATTGTGGGAGGTCAAGCCAACAGTTTAGGCCTAGGCAACGAGCTTTCAAAGGGAAGCAAGTCCAGAATTCTAGGACTAATGCGCCTCATGTGTGTCATACTTGTGGTAAGGTGCATTCTGGTAGATGTCGCTATGAAGGAGTGGAGTGTTATCAATGTCAGAAGGTGGGCCATATGGCGAGAGATTGTTCTCAGAATAAGAATCAAGCACAAGGAAAGAGTACCGGTCGAGTGTATACTCTGGACGCAAGGAATGCAAATGGCGATAACTCCTTGATTGCAGGTATGTGGCTCGTAAACGGACATTCTTGTTTTGTTTTATTTGATTTTGGAACAACACACTCCTTTGTGTCTATGCAATGTGTGAAATTTTGTATTTTCGGTAGTCTGCGAGTTTCTGGAAGTTGTTCCCGAGGATATCACTTCTCTTCCTTCGGAGCGGGAAGTGGAGTTCTCTATTGACCTGATACCGAGAACGGCTCCAATATCAGTTTCTCTGTATCGGAGGGCCCCACTTGAATTAAGAGAATTAAAGGATCAATTGGAAGAACTGTTGGCTAAGCATTTTGTTCGACCAAGTGTTTCGCCCTGGGGAGCTCCAGTGTTATTGGTAAAGAAAAAGGATGGTGAAATGCGGTTGTGTATTGATTACCGTCAGCTGAATAAGGTCACCATCAAGAATAAATACCCATTACCAAGGATAGACGACCTGTTAGATCAATTGAAAGGAGCCTGTGAGTTCTCGAAGATTGATTTACGGTCGGGTTATCATCAGATTCGTGTGAAGAGTTCAGATGTACCAAAGACCGCGTTTAGAATCCGTTAGGGTCATTATGAATTTTTGGTGATGCCGTTCGGTGTGACGAATGCTCCGGCAGTGTTCATGGATTATCTGAATCGGATATTTCAACCTTACTTGGACCAATTTGTGGTGATTTTCATTGATGACATTCTTATTTATTCTCGTGATCCTCAAGAGCACGGTGAACACCTAAGGATTGTTATATTCATCTTATAAGAGAAGAAACTTTTTGCTAAGTTAAATGAGTTTGAGTTTTGGATGTCTGAGGTTAATTTTCTCGGTCATGTCATATCCCAGGAAGGTGTAGCGGTCGATCCATCAAAAGTTGAAGCAGTGATTAATTAGGAGAGACCAAAGAATGCTTCTGAAGTTAGAAGTTTCTTGGGATTGGCAGGGTACTACAGAAGGTTTATCAAGGGATTTTCGCAACTGGCTTTACCATTGACAAGACTTACTCGGAAGAATTATTAGTATGAGTGGAATTCGGCTTGTGAAAGAAGATTTAGGAGTTTGAAGGAGAGATTGACGACCGCTCCTGTTTTGGTTATTCCTGATTCTAGCAAGTCGTATGAGGTATATTGTGATGCATCGAAGAAGGGATTAGGCGGTGTGTTAATACATGAGGGACATGTAGTGGCTTATGCTTCACGACAATTGGAAGTCCATGAAGAGAATTACCCAACACATGATTTGGAGTTGGCGGCAGTTGTATTTACTTTGAAAGTATGGCGTCACTATTTGTATGGTGTACGTTTTGAGATGTTTAGCGACCACAAGAGCTTAAAGTACTTATTTGATCAGAAAGAGTTGAACCTGCGTCAGAGAAGATGGATGGAATATTTGAAGGATTATGACTTGGAGTTAAGATACTATCCGGGTAAAGCAAATAAGATGGTGGATGCATTGAGTAGGAAGGTGTTGCATAATGTCGAGTTGATGATGTTAGGGTATACCTTAATGGAAAAGTTTAGAGACCTAAATCTTCAATTTAACTGGACTCCAAATTGTGTAATTATGGGGAATTTGAATGCCTCTTCTACTCTTAGGGAAGAAATCCAGCAAGAGCAAGGGGTAGACGAGAAGTTACAAGAAGTGTTATTGCAACCGGGTTTTGTGCGAGGTACTGACAGAACTATTTTGTTTAACCAAGGGACTTGTGTTCCGGATAGCACGGAGTTAAAAAGGAGGGTTTTGGAAGAAGCGCATAAGGGTGCTTTTACTATACATCCGGGGTCTTTAAAGATGTATCAAGATTTAAAGAGGGACTATTGGTGGCCCGGGATGAAAAAGGATATTAAGGTGTATGTGTCGGAATGTGCGGTGTGCCAACAAGTGAAGATTGAGCACCAAAGACCGGGTGGCTTATTGCAATCTTTTGAAATTCCGTTGTGGAAATGGGATAGTATTTCGATGGACTTCGCAGTGGGATTACCCCGTGCGCAAGGTGGTTATGATTCGATTTGGGTAATTGTGGACCGGTTAACGAAATCCGCGCATTTCTTAGCTGTGAAAACTACCTACAATGCAAGCCATCTCGCAAGGTTGTTCATTTCAGAAATAGTGAGATTGCATGGTATTCCTACTAGTATTGTTTCGGATAGAGACCCAAAGTTTACTTCCATATTTTGGAGAGCTTTTCAACAAGCCATGGGAACGAGATTATGTTTGAGTACGTCGAATCATCCACAAACGGACGGTCAGACGGAACGGACAATTTAAACTATGGAGGACATGTTGAGAGCTTGTGTACTTGAAAGTAGAGGGAATTGGATAGAACTTTTGTCGTTGATCAAATTCTCTTATAATAACAGTTATCATGCAAGTATTGGTATGGCACCTTATGATGCGTTATATGGTAGGAAGTGTAGAACACCATTGTGTTGGACGGAGGTTGGCGACGGTAGAATTTTGGGACCCGAGATTATTCACGAAACCACGGAAGAGATTAGAATGATTTGTGGAAAAGTTAACCAAGCCCAAGATCGTCAGAAAACCTATGCGGACAACCGTAGGAGACCGTTGGAGTTTGATGAAGGGGATCATGTATTTTTGAAGGTTACTCCGAGGTTGAGATTGAAAGGACCATTTAAATCGCGGAAGTTAAGTCCAAGATATGTGGGACCGTATCAAATCTTAGAAAGAGTTGGAGAAGTAGCTTACAGATTAGCCTTACCGCCTTCTCACAAGCAAACTACTTAATATTTGTAGGTTTATCATCACTTAATCAAAACACAAGCAAACATGTGTTGTCCAATAACAATAAAAATTCTACATCGCGTCCACATAAAGTTGCAAGACACATACAGATAAAATGGTTTAGAAATTAATTAGTTTTATCTAATTTGTTTTAATCAAAGATAAAACGAGAATCATAAGTTAATAAATTGAGTTAAATATATATATTTTAAAGATATTTTATGTATGAATTAATATATAAATTCTTTTGCAGGATGATATTTGATTTGGTGATAAATCGGTCATTCATAATACAAATGCTTTGAGAATTGATATGGCAAATATAATGTACAATTGAAAAACTTGGGGAAGTGAGAGGATATTCGCATTTTAGAAAGATTTTTAAGCTATGGCTAATTGTTAGTTTGACAAGTTTTAAAATTTGTTTCTCATTAAACAAACTTGATTATTTTTCTTTTTGTTTTATTTTAATTGATGGATTGAATTTATTTTAAATTTAAATACTGTTGGAATCTAAATAATTTGTTATGTTTGAGAAACTTATATTGCTGATAGTTACATTTTCTAATATAATTCATCATAGAATGATGAATATTATCAATAAGTGTTATGACGTAAACAGATATTTATACACCCTAAACACTAATCCTCATTTTAAAATGCATCATAGATTTAAAATGGAAGATAATTTACTTTTAAAATTTTGATATTGAAATATAATCTTCAACTAAATTTTAGGTGTCTAGTCACTAATAATATTCGATTGATCAACTGATCAAATAAAATTTCATAATAAGGAAAAATCTTTAACAAAACATTATTATACGACAAAACTTAAGCGTGTTTGGTTTGAAGGATAACAGACGTAGTATAATAATCATATTATATTATGTCTTAATAAAGTGTTTAAAACAAAAACGATATGATCAGTGGATTCTCACAATTTTTTCTATCTTGTCTCTATAGTATTATTTTTTATCTTAAATTTGAGCTCGGGTAAAAATTAGTAGGATTTGATTAGAAATTAAACTACTTTTGTATGTTTACAAAATATAACGTAAAATATTACAAAATAAAATCAATTATATAAGATAAATATATGAAATTTATGAGTGATAACTAGTTTATAAAAATGATTAAAAAATTTTAAAATGTGAAAAATGTATATAATTTATTTTTTAGTTTTTTAAAGTTTAATATAATATATATATATATATATATATATATATATATATATATATATATATATATATATATATATATATATATATTCTGGATGTGTCAAGTGTGAAAGCTTTATCATATGTGAGAGCATAGGTGATTTTAAGGCTCGGTTAGGATGGGAGCATGGCCCGGCACTAGCCCAAATTTTTTGAGTTATTTTTTTACGGTAAGCTACTTTTTACAGTTCCATTTTCATAATTTCGATTTAATTTTTCGATACATTTTCTAGTTAGTTCTGGTCTTGCGGTATCGGTATTTATTATAAATACTAACATATAAAATTATTGTTGTTTCCACCGTCTTGCAACTTGCGCACTAAGTGTTTAGTAAATTGTCTCAACCATGTTTTTTTTCCTATTTTGTTTTCGTTTCTTACGAATAATGGTGTTGAATTGTTGTTATTGATTGTAATCATGAAGTGGTTATAATGAAAATCTCTTGTGGGCGAGGGGACTGGAGTACACTCAGTTAGGGAAGGAACCAGGATAAATATTTTCTGTCTTCTGCTATTATTTAATTACTATTTCTATTTCCGCAACAAATGAATTAAAACAAAATCTGACCACAAATTATGATTCTGAAACCCTGATCAGAAGTTAAATTAAAGAATACCAGAAACACAATTCAACCCCTCTTCTTGTGTACTTTTCACATCTTCACTTTGTTTTATCCATAGAAAACTACTTGAATTTGAATTGAGGCAATTACCTTCTCACTTGAAATATGCTTACCTAGAAGCAGAACATAATTTGTCTTTTATCCTTGCAACTAAATTGCCTAAAGAGCTGCGGTGTCAACTTTTTGTACTTCTTAGAAAAAACAAGAAACATATATGTTGGAAAATAATTGGCATCAAAGGAATTAACTCTACTGTTTGTATGTATAGGATATTTGTTGGAAGAGAATGCCAAAAATAATATACAGAGCCAAAGAAGAGTGAATCATATCGTGAAGGATGTGATGGAGACGGAAATCATCAAATGGTTAGATGAGGGAATCATTTACCCTATATCTGATAGTGTATGGGGGAGCCCCATTCAACGTGTCTTTAAGATAGGTGGCCTAACAGTGATTGAAATGGGAAGGATATGCGTGGGTTATAGGAAGCTAAATAAATCCACAATGAAGGATGACTTCTCTCTTTCATTCATTGATCAAATGCTTGAGAGATTGGTTGGAAAAGAATTTTAACTATTTTTTATAAGGGTATTCAGACTATAATCAGATTGCATTAGCTCCTAAAAACCAAGAGAAAATAACCTTTACATGGCTCTATGAAACCTTTGTCTTTAGAACGATTCCATCCAGACTGTGAAATGATCCATCAACTTTTCAAATATGTTGATGATATCTTCTCTAATCTTATTGAATGTTCCATGGAACTGTTTATGGATGATTTCTCTGTGTGCAGATTCATTTCATAAATGCTTGGATAACTTCGAGCTGGTACTCACAAGATGTGAGAAACGCAACTCAGTTCTAAAAGGGGAGAAATTTCATGATAAAAGAAGGAATTGTGTCAGGACATAGAATTTCAAAATAAAGATTGAAATAGATTAAAAAAAATTATTGTGAAGTATTTGAAAATTTTCCACTACCATCCAACATCAAAGGAATAAGAAGTTTTTATGGTCTTGTTGGCTTGTATAGAAAGTTCATCAATGAATTTTCAAAACTTTCAAAAGAATGTTTTTATCATATCTCTTCAGTAAAGAATGTTTAGCATGCTTTCAAAACCTTGAAGAATGTGTTGAATTTTGTACCAATTGTGAAGGCAACAGACTAAAAATAAAAACTTTGCGCTAATGTATAATGCAAGTCACTTTGCTAATGGAGTTGTTCTAGGCCAAATGTATGATAAAGTGTTTCATACAATTTATTATGCTAATAAGATTACAAGACTTTAATAGAGAATCATATCAACTAAACCAACTCAAGCAGTTAATGATGTGCCAATTTTTTTATTTACGTATAACTTATATTTTTTCAAACGTTCACAAATATTCATATACGATAATTTTTAAAGGATAAGAATATGACTTTGAAACAAAAATGTAGACAAAATTAAAGTTTTTTTTAAAACAACTACTCCTTTAACATGAATATACTCTAATAAGTAATAATTTAATAGGAATATATTTAATAAGAAAAAATTACAACTTTGAAAGATTATTACAACTTTGACTTTGAATTCAAAGTCAAAGTTCAAATAAATAAAGTCTAATAAATAATAATTTAATATTGCGCCGGAGTATTTTATTAAAAATTATTTATTATTTATATTTTTCCATCAAATATAATAATGATTGAAACTATAACACCCCCTTTCTATTCTCCCAAATAAACACATAAATCATTTAGGCACATATAAAAAAAAATTCGCCAGAGTACGATTAAAACATAGTATAAAAGAGGCATGTCACATCATACACGCATTTAATACATACAACACCTGCTCATTATATTGATATGCAACAGTGGGGTAACTTGCCACAGAGGAACTTTGTCCTTACACCCACATCTCAATATTTAGAATAAAAGCGGAAAATCCAAACATTGATAACATCGAACATATATACATCAACAAGTATGATACAACAACATCATTCATGTTTATATACACAAATTCATCAGCAAGATACTTGTACAAATGTATCACAAAAGAATAATATACATCCTAGCTACCCGGTGCTACATATCAGAGCCAACCGACCAAAAGAATGAAGACACGCTTCACAAAAAGACCTCCAGCATACCTACTCTGCAATGCCTCATAGAGCATCATAAAACAGCAGAAGCGTGAGAAATATTATCATAATAACAATGCATATAATTACATGTATAAACATAAAAATACACATATTACATATTCTCACCACAATTCATCACATTTTCATCTATATACATCACAATGTATATATATATATATATATATATATATATATATATATATACCAAGCATATTCATCATGCACACTTTCACATTTCTCAATCATTCCGTATAAACATACACAATTATGTTCATTCAACAACACATCATTATAAAGATGATAAATGCAAATCATAGAGACCGACTCACGAATCTATGCAAATGTAATGCGGTACCGACTCAATCATCACTAGTTCACTCAGGAACTCTGTTGGAACCATCGCTCGTTACCGAAGTAACTCCCCGTCGGGCCTACGATGTTCACCCATTGCTCACACCCCACATGGGCACACAATGTTTTTGGATCGCTCACACCCCACATGGGCACACGACCCGATCGCTCACACCCCACACGGGCACACGATTCGATTGCTCACACCCCACATAGGCACACAATCATTCGTAATCATCGCTCACACCCTACATGGGCACACGACGTTACGACGGATTCTCATTAGAATCGCTCAACACCAGAATGTATTTCATGATGCTTCATATGCAAAATGACATAAGACATTCTTGAAATGCATACATATTCACAATATATTCATGCATTCATCTCATACAATCACATACAATCTATATACATTCACATCAATGCACTATTGTATGATTCACATTCAAACACACAGTCAAAACGGTAAAAGTGGCTAAATAGCACTATTCCTGACTTTCCGACATAATTAAATCGGCTAATGATTTTCAAAACATCATAATCACAATGTACAGCTCAATAGCTTTCCAACAACACCAAGAATGTAAAAATCGGATACTCGGAACAAAAGTTACGGACGAAACCGAAAACGACATTTTAAAAAATCCCATTTTTACATTCCTCCTGTCCATACGCGTATCACCCATGTCCATACGCGTATGGACAGAACCCATTTCCTTCACAATTCCACGTTTCCAAATCCCATACGCGTACGCCCCTCACCCATACACGTATCACCAGAGGGCCGGGAAAAGCCACCCTCCATACGCGTATTGACCCTTCCACCGACCATTGTTACGCGTATCGCCTTGGCTCATACGCGTATGGACATGCACCTTACGCGTATGGCCAGGGAATTTTCCAGAAAATTCTGCAGAACAATGTTCTGCGTTTTCCACCCCCAACTTCACCAATTCATCATCTAAATTCAGAAAAATACCAGTTTGAAGTATAACAATACATATTAAACATGTATAGACCAACAAGAACACAATCAACAAGAGTTTACACACTTTTGGATCAATTTCCAATCAATTTCTCAAAAATGGGTTATACCCTAAAACTCACAAAATTCATCAACAACACCAACAATTCATACATAATCACATACATTGATAAGATAACAATGTTTCACACCCTTACCCGGATTCCAAGCTCGCTAATTGATCGATCTTGATGATTTTCCTAGTTTTCCCAACTTTCTCCTCTTTTCTTTCTCTCCTCTTTTCTTTCTCTTCTTTCTCTATTTCTCTCTTATTTCTCTTTTCTTTCTATTTTCTTTCTTTTCTATTTCTTTTCTCTCCTTTTTCCACACAAACACTTAATTCATTTTAATCACATAAATTCTAATTCCACTACTTTTCTAACTTATCATTAATTGAGAAAATTCTAAAATACTCTAAATTCTAATTTCCCCGAAAACTCTCGAAAATGGTAAAATCATATTTAACACACCAATTTAACAAATAAAATAATTTATCACCCAATTAAAATAAAAGACTCAAGAATAATGGAATAATCAAAATCGGGGCGTTACAACTCTCCCCCACTTTAGAAATTTTCGTCCTCGAAAATAATACCTGATTCAAACAACTCTGGATACGACTCTCGCATCCCACTCTCTAGTTCCCACGTCATATTGCCTTCCGCAGCGCCTCCCCACGCTACTTTCACCAGCGCAATATCCTTGCCCCTTAGTTTCTTAACTTCGCGGTCCAAAATCCTAACCGGTAAAGCTTCCACCGTAAGGTTATCTCTCACTTCAACCTCGTCCATAGGAATAACATGTGACGGATCCGGAACATATTTCCGAAGTTGCGAAACATGGAATACATCATGCAAATTCGAAAGGTTCGGAGGCAACGCCACACGGTAAGCCACAACACCAACTCGTGAAGTAATCTGATACAGACCAATAAAACGAGAAGTCAACTTCTTCGATTTCAAAGCACGACCCACACCCGTAACTGGTGTAACTCTCAAAAACACATGGTCGCCTTCTTGAAACTCAAGATCTTTCCTCCTCTTGTCATGATAGCTCTTTTGTCTACTTTGAGAAGCTTTTATCTTCTCCCGAATAAACTTCACTTTCTCCGTTGTTTGTTGTACCATTTCTGGTCCAACTATCGTCCTCTCGCCGGTTTCATGCCAACACAAAGGTGTTCGACATCTCCGACCATACAAAGCCTCAAATGGTGCCATACTTATACTCGAATGAAAACTGTTATTGTAAGTGAATTCAATCAATGCCAAATAACCATCCCAAGCACCACCTTGCTCGAGTACACAAGCACGCAATAAATCCTCCAACGATTGAATCGTCCTCTCGGTTTGACCGTCCGTTTGCGGATGATAAGCCGAACTCAATCTTAGCTTAGAACCCAAAGCCTTTTGTAAACTCTCCCAAAACCTCGATGTAAACCTTGGATCTCTATTCGATACAATACTCTTCGGAACTCCATGTAACTTCCCCACCACAAGAACATAAATCTCGGCTAACTTCTCCAAAGGATAACTAATATCAATTGGAATAAAATGAGCAGATTTAGTAAGCCTATCAACAATTACCCAAATAGCATTATGACCTCTTTGCGTATTCGGCAATCCCGTAACAAAATCCATCGATATACTATCCCATTTCCATTCCGAAATATCCAACGGTTGCATAAATCCACTCGGTTTTTGATGTTCCACCTTAGACTTTTGACAAGTTAAGCATGCGTACACAAATTGAGCCACATCCCTCTTTAATCCAGACCACCAAAAGATCTTCTTCAAATCTTGATACATCTTATTCGTACCCGGATGAATACTTAAATTACTTCGGTGTCCTTCCTCTAGAATCATCTTTTTCAACTCCGCGTCGTCGGGAATACAAATACGACCACGGAATCTCAAAACTCCATAATTATCAACCTTGAAATCCTCATTCTCATTCAACATCAAATCAACGAATTTCAAGTCCAACTTTTGCTTTTCACTAACCGTTGCAAGAAAATCATTCGTAACATGTAACATACCAAGTCTCACACTTCGCGGCGTCATTTCACAAACCAAACTCAAATCTCTGAAATCCTCCAAAAGTTCCCATTCTTTCATCATCAATGCGGACATATGTAACAACCTCCGACTTAAGGCATCGGCCACCACGTTTGCCTTACCCGAATGGTAATTCAAACCAAAATCATAATCCTTCAAAAGTTCTAGCCACCTCCTTTGTATCATGTTCAATTCTTTCTGATCAAATAAATATCTTAAGCTTTTGTGATCACTAAAAACTTCAAATCTCGCACCATAAAGATAATGCCTCCATATTTTCAAAACAAACACCACCGCCGCTAACTCCAAGTCATGTGTAGGATAATTCTTTTCATGCACTCTCAATTGTCTAGAAGCATATGGCACAACTTTTCCATCTTGCATCAAAACACCACCTAAACCTGTCAATGAAGCATCACAATACACAACAAATGGTTCATTAGGATTAGGCAAAATCAAGATCGGAGTCGTTGTCAACCTTCTCTTTAACTCATTGAAACTCTCTTCACAATGAATATCCCAAATGAAAGCCTTTCCTTTCCAAGTCAATTGCGTTAAAGGAAGTGCCAATTTCGAAAATCCCTCAATAAACCTCCGATAGTAACCCGCCAAGCCTAAAAAGCTTCGAATCTCCGTAACCGACCTAGGAGCCTCCCATTGCATCACCGCATCAATCTTGGATGGATCAACACTAATACCACTACCGGAAATAACATGTCCAAGGAAACTTACTTCCGACAACCAAAATTCACACTTCGACAACTTAGCATACAATTGTTTCTCTTTCAAAATTTGCAACACAATTCTCAAATGCTCTTCATGCTCTTCTTGAGACTTAGAGTAAATCAAAATATCATCGATGAACACAACCACAAAACGATCCAACTGTTCATGAAAAATACGATTCATGTATTCCATAAACACACCCGGCGCGTTAGAAACCCCGAATGGCATCACGGAGTATTCGTAATGACCATACCGTGTCCTAAATGCCGTCTTTTGAATATCCTCTTCTTTCACACGAATCTGGTGGTACCCTGATCTCAAATCAATCTTACTAAAAACATTCGCACCAACCAATTGGTCCATCAAATCATCGATCCTTGGAAGCGGATACTTGTTCTTAATTGTCACTTTGTTCAACTGTCGATAATCAATGCATAACCGCATACTCCCGTCCTTCTTCTTTACCAACAATACCGGAGCACCCCAAGGAGAAACACTTGGCCTTACAAATTTCTTGTCCAACAAGTCATTCAATTGCTTTTTCAATTCTACCAATTCCGATGCCGACATACGATACGGTGCCATCGAAATCGGTCTAGTACCCGAAACTAGATCAATAGAAAATTCAACTTCTCTTTCCGGCGGTACATCCGTAATATCTTCCGGAAACACTTCTGGAAATTCACACACCACTGGGAACACATCAAGCTCAACTTGACTCTCCACCGACAATGATGCAAACAAACCAAACAATTGAGCTTCGTCCGCTAAAAGTTTCTTCAACTCTTTAGTGGATAGGAAACTCTCATCTTCATCATCTTCCAAAGAAGGAAACCTTACTAACTTGTGATAGCAATCTATATGAACTCGATTAAATTGCAACCAGTTCATACCCAAGATCACGTCCAATCCCACCAACGGCAAACATACTAAATCCATAACAAAGTCTTTACCATACATGGTTAAAGGACAACTCATACACACCAAAGACGTAGTTACCGACCCTGAAGCAGGAGTCTCAATAACCATCTCAACACCCATCAAAGTTAACGCAAGATTCAAACGCTTCGCGCACTCAGACGAAATAAACGAATGAGTCGCTCCCGTATCAATAACAGCAACTAAAGGTGTACTATTAATAAAGCATGTACCTTTAATCAAACGGTCTGCATTCGTAGTTTGAGTCCCTGCCAATGCAAACACCTTTCCGCCCGCTTGAGCTTGTTTCAGCTTAGTACACTTAGTACTAATGTGACCCACTTCTCCACAATTATAGCACTTCACCATATTCCTTCTACAATCTGTAGCAGCATGCCCAAGACCACCACAATTAGAACATTTTGCTACAGGCTTCCCACACTCAAATGATTTATGACCTATTTCGCCACATTTGTAACACCTAACAACATCGGAACCTCCTCCTCCAGATCTCCTATCAAAGCTTCCCCTATGCTTGCCCTTATCAACGGGTGTCACATAAGGTCCACCTCTAGCTTGTTGCTTCCCCTTCCTCTCATTCAAACTTTTGTAATGTGTAGAACGAGCCTTACTATCTTCTTCGAAGATTCTACAACATTCCCTCAAATCCGCAAACCTCCTTATCCTTTGATATCCCACAGCTTGCTTAATCTCAAGACGTAAACCATTCTCATATTTAATACACTTTGAGAACTCAGCAGTAATCGCAGCATAATGAGGATGGAATTAAACCAACTCCACAAATTTAGCAGTATAGTCCACCACAGACATACTACCTTATTTCAGTTCAAGAAACTCCATCTCCTTCTTTCCCTTCACACTCTCAGGGTAATACTTCCTCAAGAATTCAGTACGAAATAAATTCCAAGTTACCTCTTCATCATCCACCTCAAGAACTTCACGCATACCGACCCACCAATCGTCGGCTTCTTCTTTCAGCATGTGAGATCCAAGCCTCACCTTATTCTCCTCCACACAGCCCATAACTCTGAAGATTCTTTCAACCTCTTTCAACCACAATTGAGCTCCATCGGGATCAAATCTTCCTTTAAAAATCGGTGGTTGATTCTTCCTGAACTCGTCATTAGCATTCACTTTCGGCGCACCTTGCACCGCCCTAGCCATTGCTTCCAAAGCAGCAGCCATCGCATTGTCGTTTCTACCAGCCATCTTCTGATTATTCCCAAAAATGACAACAAGGTTAAACAACAGTTCAACCAACACAACAACAAGACAGACACAACTGACTCAACTCTGGCTCTGATACCACTTAATGTAACACCCCCTTTCTATACCCCCAAATAATCACATAAATCATTTAGGCACATATAAAAAAAAATTCGCCAGAGTACGATTAAAACATAGTATAAAAGAGGCATGTCACATCATACATGCATTTAATACATACAACACCTGCTCATTATATTGATATGCAACAGTGGGGTAACTTGCCACAGAGGAACTTTGTCCTTACACCCACATCTCAATATTTAGAATAAAAGCGGAATATCCAAACATTGATAACATCGAACATATATACATCAACAAGTATGATACAACAACATCATTCATGTTTATATACACAAATTCATCAGCAAGATACATGTACAAATGTATCACAAAAGAATAATATACATCCTAGATACCCGGTGCTACATATCAGAGCCAACCGACCAAAAGAATGAAGACACGCTTCACAAAAAGACCTCCAGCATACCTATTATGCAATGCCTCATAGAGCATCATAAAACAGCAGAATGGTGAGAAATATTATCATAATAACAATGCATATAATTACATGTATACACATAAAAATACACATATTACATATTCTCACCACAATTCATCACATTTTCATCTATATACATCACAATGTATATATATATATATATACCAAGCATATTCATCATGCACACTTTCACATTTCACAATCATTCCGTATAAACATACACAATTATGTTCATTCAACAAAACATCATTATAAAGATGATAAATGCAAATCATAGAGACCGACTCACGACTCTATGCAAATGCAATGCGGGTACCGACTCAATCATCACTAGTTCACTCAGGAACTCTGCTGGAACCATCGCTCTTTACCGAAGTAACTCCCCGTCGGGCCTACGATGTTCACCCATTGCTCACACCCCACATGGGCACACAATGTTTTTGGATCGCTCACACCCCACATGGGCACACGACCCGATCGCTCACACCCCACACGGGCACACGATCCGATTGCTCACACCCCACATGGGCACACAATCATTCGTAATCATCGCTCACACCCCACATGGGCACACGACGTTACGACGGATTCTCATTAGAATCGCTCAACACCAGAATGTATTTCGTGATGCTTCATATGCAAAATGACACAAGAGTTCTTGAAATGCATACATATTCACAATATATTCATGCATTCATCTCATACAATCACATACAATCTATATACATTCACATCAATGCACTATTGTATGATTCACATTCAAACACACAGTCAAAACGGTAAAAGTCGCTAAATAGCACTATTCCTGACTTTCCGACATAATTAAATCGGCTAACGATTTTCAAAACATCATAATCACAATGTACAGCTCAATAGCTTTCCAACGACACCAAGAATGTAAAAATCGGATACTCGGAACAAAAGTTACGGACGAAACCGAAAACGACATTTTGAAAAATCCCATTTTTACATTCCTCCTGTCCATACGCGTATCACCCATGTCCATACGCGTACGGACAGAACCCATTTCCTTCACAAATCCACGTTTCCAAAACCCATACGCGTACGCCCCTCACCCATACGCGTATCACCAGAGGGCCGGGAAAAGCCACCCTCCATACGCGTATTGACCGTTCCACCGGCCATTGTTACGCGTATCGCCTTGGCTCATACGCGTATGGACATGCCCCTTACGCGTATGGCCAGGGAATTTTCCAGAAAATTCTGCAGAACAATGTTCTGCGTTTTCCACCCCCAACTTCACTAATTCATCATCTAAATTCAGAAAAATACCAGTTTGAAGTATAACAATACATATTAAACATGTATAGACCAACAAGAACACAATCAACAAGAGTTTACACACTTTTGGATCAATTTCCAATCAATTTCTCAAAAATGGGTTATACCCTAAAACTCACAAAATTCATCAACAACAACAACAATTCATACATAATCACATACATTGATAAGATAACAATGTTTCACACCCTTACCCGGATTCCAAGCTCGATAATTGATCGATCTTGATGATTTTCCTAGTTTTCCCAACTTTCTCCTCTTTTCTTTCTCTCCTCTTTTCTTTCTCTTCTTTCTCTATTTCTCTCTTATTTCTCTTTTCTTTCTATTTTCTTTCTTTTCTATTTCTTTTCTCTCCTTTTTCCACACAAACACTTAATTCATTTTAATCACATAAATTCTAATTCCACTACTTTTCTAACTTATCATTAATTTAGAAAAATCTAAAATACTCTAAATTCTAATTTCCCCGAAAACTCTCGAAAATGGTAAAATCATATTTAACACACCAATTTAACAAATAAAATAATTTATCACCCAATTAAAATAAAAGACTCATGAATAATGGAATAATCAAAATCGGGGCGTTACAGAAACTACGTATGAAATTTAATTTTCAAGAAAAAAAGTCAAATCAAAATTTATTATTCTTTCCTATTTATTTGTAGGAAAGAGTAATTAATTTGTTCTTATCCATTTTTTTCAATTGTCTTTTTCCCCTTTATTTAGCTATATATATATATATATATATATATATATATATATATATATATATATATATATATATATATATATATATATTTGTTATCAATTTTTCAAATCACACAAAACTTTTTTTTCTTTTCATCTTCTAGTTTTGTTAGTGTTTTTTTCTTCCTCATCCACCCTTAAGTAGGTAGGTAATCGGTCTTATAATTTCCTTTATTTATTTATTCTGTAAAGTTTTAATTTTTATGTGTTTCAATGTTGGTACACTTTATTTGTGACGTAGCTATCTTTTTTGTGAGTATTTTTATGAGTTTTTCGAATACTTTTTTACTTCTAATATTTTTTTTGTTCTTTGTGAACTCTTGATTTTAATATATCATATTTTAGCTCATTTAAAAAATTATTTTATTGATAGACATAAACATCAATGATTTGAGTGATTTTTTGAAATTTAAGATTTTTTTCTTGGTTATTCTGATGAAATTTAATTTTCTTATATATTTTCTTATATATTTTTTCTTGGTTGATATGAATCATATATTCTTTATTATTGTTTATTTTATCAAATATACATGTGATCAACGATATATTTGTATTTTTCTTACATAATATTTACATATAATCTATTACTTAGGAAGAATTTTTATAGTTTAGCGCTAGATCTAATTTATTAGATTTTAATTGAATTCTAAATAAGATATTTAAGTCTATAGAAAAACTTGTTTCAATTGAGTATTGAAGTTCATATGAATTTATATATTATAGAATGTATGCAGAATAGGTTTTAGTTTTCTTAAGTATAATTTAGTGATAATCTTCACTATGTTTTTTTTATCATTATTCTTTTCTTTGTTTTTATTCTATTTCTCTTTAAAAAATATATGAATTATATGCATATCAATTTACAAACATTTAGAAGTATATCTAAGATTCATGTTGCAAAAACTCTTACTATATTCTTAGATTTTAATTATTTCGATTATGTTGCATAAACTCATTATGAAATGTATCAGATAGTATAAACTTTTACTATATGCTTATATTTTAACTATTTCGATCATGTTGCACAAATTAATGCTTCCATAACTCTTCCCCTAATTTATGTATTTTAAATCAATTACATTTAGTGAAATAATCTAATTATACCTTTTAATAGATATTGTTTTTTTTGAAAACTATAAATTTTTTTTATGATAATAATTGCAAGGGAGGTAGATAACTTAACTAATCTGCCATTATTATTTATTCTTATCGACAGCCATCTACTTATTACCTTTTTTTATTTTGATTTTTTAATTTCATTGTTGAACCAGAGAATGGATCATCACAAAAACCCGTGGAATCAAGAATCACATTACACTTTTGACATAAATAAAAATTTTCATGAATTTGAAGCGGATGGTGAATTACATTCAGCTTATTTGGATATTATGAGGCCGTTGTCACCCGAAACTCATGTTCCGGATCCATTATTTGCCATTGGTAAATTTGTTCCTGTGGTGCTCCAATCAGATATTCCATTAACACAGATGAAAATTGAACATACAAATTCTCTTGATAAAGAAAAATACAAAGGTATTTTAAATCCAAAAGGTAATGGAATCGGCTTAGATCCCTTTTTACCTAAAAAATTTCCATCACCAGCCATCAGTATAATTGTTCCTTCTCATGTAGTAAAACAAAAATCTACAAAAATTCCACATCTCAAACAATATTCAAATGTCTCCCAACCAGGTATGTGTTCTTAAAAACTTGATCAAACTACTCAAATTAAAATGTATGAATATTATACAACAGCTAACTACTTAATATTTGTAGGTTTATCATCACTTAATCAAAACACAAGCAAACATGTGTTGTCCAATAACAATAAAAATTCTGCATCGCGTCCTCATAAAGTTGCTAGACACATACAGGTAAAATGGTTTAGAAATTAATTAGTTTTATCTAATTTGTTTTAATCAAAGATAAAACGAGAATCATAAGTTAATAAATTGAGTTAAATATATATATTTTAAAGATATTTTATGTATGAATTAATATATAAATTCTTTTGCAGGATGATATTTGATTTGGTGATAAATCGGTCATTCATAATACAAATGCTTTGAGAATTGATATGGCAAATACAATGTACAATTGAAAAACTTGGGGAAGTGAGAGGATATTCGCATTTTAAAAAGATTTTTAAGCTATGGCTAATTGTTAGTTTGACAAGTTTTAAAATTTGTTTCTCATTAAACAAACTTGATTATTTTTCTTTTTGTTTTATTTTAATTGATGGATTGAATTTATTTTAAATTTAAATACTATTGGAATCTAAATAGTTTGTTATGTTTGAGAAACTTATATTGCTGATAGTTACATTTTCTAATATAATTCATCATAGAATGATGAATATTATCAATAAGTGTTATGACGTAAACAGATATTTATACACCCTAAACACTATTCATCATTTTAAAATGCATCATAGATTTAAAATGGAAGATAATTTACTTTTAAAATTTTGATATCGAAATATAATCTTCAACTAAATTTTAGGTGTCTAGTCACTAATAATATTCTATTGATCAACTGATCAAATAAAATTTAATAATAAGGAAGAATCTTTAACAAAACATTATTATACGACAAAACTTAAGCTTGTTTGGTTTGAAGGATAAGAGACGTAGTATAATAATCATATTATATTATGTCTTAATAAAGTGTTTAAAACAAAAACGATATGATAAGTGGATTCTCACAATTATTTCTATCCTGTCTCTATAGTATTATTTTTTATCTTAAATTTGAGCTCGGGTAAAAATTAGTAGGATATGATTAGAAATTAAACTACTTTTGTATATTTACAAAATATATCGTAAAATATTACAAAATAAAATCAATTATATAGGATAAATATATGAAATTTATGAGTGATAACTAGTTTATAAAAATGATTAAAATATCAAAAAATGTGAAAAATATATATAATTTATTTTTTAATTTTTTAAAGTTTAATATAATATTCTTTAATATATATATATATATATATATATATATATATATATATATATATATATATTCTGGATGTGTCAAGTGTGAAAGCTTTATCATATGTGAGAGCATAGGTGATTTTAAGGCTCGGTTAGGATGGGAACATGGCCCGACACTAGCCCAAATTTTTTGAGTTATTTTTTTATGGTAAGCTACTTTTTACAGTTCCATTTTCATAATTTCGATTTAATTTTTCGACACATTTTCTAGTTAGTTCTGGTCTTGCGGTATCGGTATTTATTATAAATACTAACATATAAAATTATTGTTGTTTCCACCGTCTTGCAACTTGCGCACTAAGTGTTTAGTAAATTGTCTCAACCAAGTTTTTTTCCTATTTTGTTTTCGTTTCTTACGAATAATGGTGTTGAATTGTTGTTATTGATTGTAATCATGATGTGGTTATAATGAAAATCTCTTGTGGGCAAGGGGACTGGAGTACACTCAGTTAGGGAAGGAACCAGGATAAACGTTTTCTGTCTTCAGCTATTATTTAATTACTTTTTCTATTTCTGCAACAAATAAAATAAAACAAAATCTGACCACAAATTATGATTCTGAAACTCTGATAAGAAGTTAAATTAAAGAATACCCGAAACACAATTCAACCCCTCTTCTTGTGTACTTTTCACACCTTCACTTTGTTTTATCCATAGAAAACTACTTGAATTGGAATTGAAGCAATTACCTTCTCACTTGAAATATGCTTACCTAGAAGCAGAACATAAGTTGTCTTTTATCCTTGCAACTAAATTGCCTAAAGAGCTGTGTTGTCAACTTTTGGTACTTCTTAGAAAAAACAAGAAAGATATATCTTGGAAAATAATTGACATCAAAGGAATTAACTCTACTGTTTGTATATATATGATATTTGTTGGAAGAGAATTCCAAAATAATATACAGAGCCAAAGAAGAGTGAATCATATCGTGAAGGATGTGATGGAGACGAAAATCATCAAATGGTCAGATACGGGAATCATTTACCCTATATTTGATAGTGTATGGGGGAGCCCCATTCAACGTGTCTTTAAGATAGGTGGCCTAACAGTGATTGAAATGGGAAGGATATGCGTGGGTTATAGGAAGCTAAACAAATTGTAATGCCCATATATAAATACATACATCAAAGCATATATCATACATGAATAATACGTTTGGTACTGAAATATACAAGTTCCTAGTAACACAGTATACATATAAATGCCCAAAAAAACCTAATACAACAACTATGGCATGTTATATATACAAGATGTTCAAAAAGATAAAACTAAGAACTAGATCACTAATGATCTCAAAATCTCCGCAACGGAAGCCTTACGACACAAAAGATGCGATCCGTAAGGAAAAGTCAAACCACTTTGTCCTTACACTTCGCCGAACCTGTAGTACCTGTGATGTAAACAACAACGTGGGGTGAGATACATCAAATCTCAGTGAGTTATCTATCTTATATGTCCTCTCGGCTTTACAAGGTTCTAACAAGCCTAACTCAAGTCAAAAGGGGAGGGAAGTGACTTTAAGTACACACACACTATATGGAAACATGTCATGAGTTCATCAACTCACAATATCACTAATCGGTAACAACACCAAGGCATCCCCTGTTCCCGTCCGCTTCTACGTCTAGAAGTCGACCCGAGTTATGGATCCTGGTAACCTACTTGACATACGAATGAATTCGGGTTCTACGGGCCTTATACCGTTATGAACCGTCACTTCACCCGGGCCATTTACCGTCACAAGCATACGCTCCAAGAGCGTCATTCCTACTGCACGCGGGAATCAAACCTGCCAAGTAGTTGTGCACATGTTTCAGAGGAGCTCGAGACCCATGAAACGCACTCGCAAGATAACCGGTTACGATTACATGATCACACACACAAACGTGATTCTATTCGACAATCACAAGGCCATTACGCCTTATCACAACCAAACGGTTAACACACATGTTCCATACTAGTGTTTATTCATTCTATGACATAAGTATCTGACACACGCCTCGCCACTGCACGCACGATCGTTGTCATTATGTCATTCTACATTTTCCGACATTTGTTTACGGTAATATTCCTCACTCTACCTATTTTGTATTTTAACATGCATACTTATTCAAACATGTTTCATAATAAGAGCATAGGCATATAATCATCAAACGTACAATGGGAACACATAATTCAACATACCACCGATTACACTAATTCACGGTTCCCTCCGATTTATTTAATCGGGCAATAAACTGATATTTCTCACTTCCATTAGCTGGAATATGTTCATAACTTCACAACGATACCAAGAATACTCACATCGGATAAACGAGTCAAAAGTTATGAAAGAAACAAGTTGGAGGATCTGTCATGTTCGCAATACGAAGCAGCCAGCGAATGTTCACTTCCTCATTTGCAGTGCGAAGCTCCCAGCGAATGCCTAGCCAACACTGGTTCGCTACCCCATTCCCAGTGCGAACGTCTGTCGAACCAAGTCAGAACCAAAACAAGGTAAAGTTCGCAGTGCAAACCTCTGGCGAATGTTCGCCTCCACCTTCGCCGTGCAAATAGCCAGCGAGTGTTCGATTTCCCCTTCGCTAGGGGATTCGCAGTGCGAACCTGGGAAAATGCATAAATTCTGCAGCGTGCAGCTGAGTTCCCTTGGGTTCAAAACCAAACCAAAACATACCCAAACATCCAACACTCAAGTACAGATGATTCTACACTCATATAGCTTATACTACTCAGTTTGTAACACATTTCAACTGTTAAATTTCTTCGATTACCAATTTAACAATTTCTCCTAAAACCTAACTTAAGCTAAACTCATCTCTAACTCTAGAACTTAAGTTTCTATCTAGAACCCACCTCAAGATTAGATGATGTTGAATATTGGAAGATGATTTGATGAAGATTTGATGATGTTCTTGATCTTTCCACTTCTTGGTTTCCACTTCTCTTTTTCCTTCCTTTCTCCTTCTTTCTCTCCAACTTCTTTCTATCTTTTTCTTTCTTTGGTTCTAATGAGGAAAATGAAGGAAAAGAAATGATATAGTATAATATCATCAATTAGTAACACTACTAATTATCCAATTAGTCTCTAAAGTTCCAATAATTAAATACCTCAGAGTCAAAAAATATTAATTGGATTTACTCTAAGTTCAACAGTTACTCTAATTATCTTTGCAGACAATTTCTCAGAGTACACCGGGACTCAGTTGATCACAACTAATATTATCCAAAGTAAATAAAAAAATACGGGGTATTACATCCTCCCCCCCCCCTTAAATAGAAATTCATCCACGAATTTTAAACAATAATCTTAAAAGATGCGGATAAGCGTCTCACATCTCTGATTCTAGTTCCCACGTTGCATCTCCCGGATGCGTCTCATCCCACTGAACCTTAACCAGAGGAATCTCTTTATTCCTTAACACCTTAGTTTCTCTTCATGTGATATAACTCGGTTGAGGCTCAAACGTTAAACCTGCGTCTATCTTGATAGTATCGGGTAGAATTGGCTGAAGAGGATCTGGAACAAACTTCCGAAGCTGAGATACATGAAAAACGTTGTGCACCTCTGACAGAGAAGGCGGTAAGGCTAATCTGTAAGCTACTTCACCAATTCTTTCTAAAATTTGATACGGTCCTACGTATCTCGGATTTAACTTCCGCGATTTAAATGGTCATTTCAACCTCAATCTCGGAGTAACTTTTAAAACACGTGATCGCCCTCATCAAATTCCAATGGTCTCCTACAGTTGTACGCATAGCTTCTCTAACGATCGTGTGCTTGTTTAATTTTCTCGCGGATCATTCGAATCTTTTCCATAGCCTCTTGGATAATTTCGGGTCCTAAGATTCTATCTTCCCCAACCTCCGCCCAACACAAAGGTGTCCTACACTTTCTTCCATACAAAGCTTCATAAGGAGTCATTCCGATGCTCGCATGGTAACTATTATTATAAGGAAACTCAATCAATGGCAGTAGTTCCTTCCAATTACCTTTACTTTCTAGTACACAAGCTCTCAACATGTCCTCCATTGTTTGTATCGTTCGATCAGTTTGACCAACCGTCTGAGGATGATTAGACGTGCTCAAAGGCAACTCCGTACCCATAGCTTGTTGAAAAACTTTCCTAAACCTTGAAGTAAACTTCGGATCTCTATTCGAAACAGTACTAAAAGGAACACCATGTAATCTCACAATTTCCGAAATGAACAACTTTGCGAGATGACTCGCCTTATAAGTAGTCTTTACGGCGAAGAAATGAGCAGACTTCGTCAGCCGATCTACAATTACCCAAATCGAATCATAACCACCTTGCGAACGGGGTAATCCCACTGCCAAGTCCATCAAAATACTATCCCATTTCCACACCAGAATTTCTAAAGGTTGCAACCCGGTCTTTGGTGTTCAATCTTCACTTGTTGGCATACCGCACATTCCGATACAAATGCCGCAACATCCTTTTTTATCCCGGGCCACCAATAGTCTCTCTCTTTAAATCTTGATACATCTTCGAAGAACCAGGATGAATAGTAAAAGTACTCTTATGCGCTTCTTCCAAAATCCTTCTTTTCAACCTCGCATCATCCGGAACAGAAATCCTTTGATTAAATAAAATGATTCCGTCGGTAGTTCGGACAAAACCCGGTTGTGTCAACAATTCTCATAACTTCTCATCCAATCCTTGTCCTTGTCGGATTTCCCCTCTAAGAGTAGAGGTGACATTCAAATTCCCATAATTACACCATCTTGTGTCTACACAAACTGAAGATTAAGATCTCTAAAATTCTCCAACAAAACATACTCCAAAATCATCAATTTCGCACTATGAACTACTTTCCGACTTAATGCATCTGCTACCTCATTCGCTTTTCTTGGATGATACTTCAATTCTAAATAATAATCCTTTAAGTACTCCATCCACCTTCGTTGTCGCATTTTTAACTCTCTTTGGTCTAACAAATACTTCAAACTCTTATGGTCACTAAACATTCAAACGTACACCATACAAATAATGCCGCCACACCTTCACTGTAAACACAACCGCCGCCAATTCCAAATCATGAGTTGGATAATTATGTTCATGAATTTTCAATTGTTGGGAGGCATAAGTCACTACCTGACCGCCTTGCATCAGAACACCTCCCAATCCCATCTTAGAAGCATCACAAAACACTTCATAAGAGTTGTTAGGGCCAGGAATGATTAACACAGGAGCCATCGTCAATCTTTCCTTCAACTTCATGAAATTTTGCTCACAACTCGAATCCCACTCAAAAGTAAAATCCTTACGAGTAAGTTTCGTCATTGGTAGAGCCAGTTAGAAAAAGCCTTTAATAAACCTTCTATACAACCTGCCAATCCCAAGAAACTTCTAACTTCTGAAACATTCCTCGGTCTCTCCCAGTTAATCACTGCTCCTACTTTCGATGGATCTACAGCCACACCACCTTGATATATAACATGTCCAAGAAAATTAACTTTCGACATCCAAAATTCACACTTGCTTAACTTAGCGAAAAGTTGCTTCTCTTTCAATACCGATAAGAAAATTCGCAGATGTTCTCCGTGCTCTTGTGGAGTACGAGAATAAATAAGAATGTCGTTAATAAAGATCACGACAAATTGGTCTAAGTAAGCTTGAAATATACGGTTCATGTAATCCATAAAAAAAAAGCTGGGGCATTCGTCACACCGAAAGGCATTACTAAGAATTCATAATGACCGTAATGGGTTCTAAATGCAGTCTTAGGTACATCGGCACTCTTCACTCGAATCTGGTGATAACCCGACCTCAAATCAATCTTCGAGATCACACAGGCTCCCTTCAATTGATCTAACAGGTCGTCTATCTGGGGTAAGGGGTACTTGTTCTTAATGGTGACTTTATTCAGCTGATGATAGTCGATACACAATCGCATCCCACCGTCCTTCTTCTTTACTAACAATACTGGAGCTCCCCACGGTGAGACACTTGGTCTAACAAAATGCTTAGCCATAAGCTCTTCCAATTATTCCTTTAGTTCCTTTAACTCCCATGGTGCCATCCGATACGGAGAAACAGATATAGGAGCCGTTCCCGGTACCACGTTAATAGAAAATTCCAATTCTCACACCGAAGGAAGAGAAGTGACATCTTCGGGGAAAACTTCTTAAATCTCACAGGCTACCGGAAATACACAATTTCACACATTGCATAGACACAAAGGGGTGCGTTGTTCCACAATCAAATAAAACAAAACAAGAATGTCCGTTTACGAACCACGTACCTGCAATCAAGGAGTTATCGCCCTTTGCTTTCTTTGCATCCAGAGTATACACTCGACCGGTACTCTTTCCTTGTGCTTGATTCTTATTCTGAGAACAATCTCTCGCAATATGGCCCACCTTCTGACATTGATAACACTTCACTCCTTCATAGCGACATCTACCAGAATGCATCTTACCACATGTATGACACATAGGAGGCGCACTAGTCCTAGAATTCTGGAGTTGCTTCCCTTTGAAAGCTCGTTGCCTAGGCCTAAACTGTTGGCCTGACCTCCCACAATCATTCTGATTAGACCTACGCAAATCCCCTTCTGTCTGAACACTCCTCAAATCTTTCTCAACCACATAACCTTGCCTCAACTGTTGGAATTCAAACTCTCTTCATATCCTCAATGAACTAGGAAGGTACTTTTCCATAAAAGTAGCCTTGAATTGATCCCACACTTTAGGCACACCCTGGATAGTCATAAAAGCTGAAGCAATATCCCACCACCTCTTAGCAGGACCTCTCAGTGAGTGAGAAGCAAACACTACTTTGTCCTCCTCACTACAGTAAATTATCAGAAAGATTCTCTCCATGCCAGCAATCCACTCGTGAGCCTTCACGGGATCCCATCCACCATGAAATTCTGGGGGATTCATGCGGATAAAATCCAGGAATTTCCCACCTTCAGCTTCTGGAACAACCACTTGAGGATGAAAACCCCCATTCATGTGTCGTATCATCTGTTGCATGAATTGGTTCTGCTGCTGTTGCATCTGCTGCATAAACTGATACAAAGGAGCATTCTCCCTTCTGCCTGGAGGATTCGTCCCAGCTAGAGGGTTTGTGGGTCTACCCCGATTGCTTCTGTGTCCGTCAGCCATGTTCCTAATCGTCGTATAGATAGGATTAAGTTGATCAGGCTCAATACTATACATATAACATTTAAGACCAATGGCGACACAACGCATATGAAACAGAAAGAAATACTTATACTATTTCATGGCTAGGTCGAGGATACGACCTGCTCTGATACCAACTATAACGCCCATATATAAATACATACATCAAAGCATATATCATACATGAATAATACGTTTGGTACTGAATTATACAAGTTCCTAGTAACACAGTATACATATAAATGCCCAAAAAAACCTAATACAATAACTATGGCATGTTATATATACAAGATGTTCAAAAAGATAAAACTAAGAACTAGAACACAAATGATCTCTAAATCTCCACAACGGGAGCCTTGCGACACAAAAGATACGATCCGTAAGGGAAAGTCAAACCACTTTGTCCTTACCCTTCGCCGAACCTGTAGTTCTTGTGATGTAAACAACAACGTGGGGTGACATACATCAAATCTCAGTGAGTTATCTATCTTATATGTCCTCTCGGCTTTACAAGGTTCTAACAAGCCTAACTCAAGTCAAAAGGGGAGGGAAGTGACTTTGAGTACACACACACTATATGGAAACATGTGATGAGTTCATCAACTCACAATATCACTAATCTGTAACCACACCAAGGCATCCCCTGTTCCCGTCCGCTTCTACGTCTAGAAGTCGACCCGAGTCATGGATCCTGGTAACTTACTTGACATACGAATGGATTCAGGTTCTATGGGTCTTATACCGTTATGAACCGTCACTTCACACGGGCCATTTACGGTCACAAGCATACGCTCCCAGAGCGCCATTCATACTGCACGCGGGAATCAAACCTGCCAAGTAGTTGTGCACATGTTTCAGAGGAGCTCGAGACCCATGAAACGCACTCGCAAGATAACCGGTTACGATTACGTGATCACACACACAAACGTGATTGTATTCAACAATCACAAGGCCATTACGCCTTATCACAACCAAACGGTTAACACACATGTTCCATACTAGTGTTTATTCATTCTATGACATAAGTATCTGACACACGCCTCGGCACCGCACGCACGATCGTTGTCATTATGTCATTCTACATTTTCCGACATTTGTTTACGGTAATATTCCTCACTCTAACTATTTTGTATTTTAACATGCATACATATTCAAACATGTTTCATAATAAGAGCATAGGCAAATAATCATCAATCGTACAGTGGGAACACATAATTCAACATACCACCGATTACACTAATTCATGGTTCCCTCCGATTAATTTAATCGGGCAATAAACAAATATTTCTCACTTCAATTAGCTAGATTATGTTCATAGCTTCACAACGATACCAAGAATACTCACATCGGATAAACGAGTCAAATGTTATGAAAGAAACAAGTTGGAGGATCTGTCATGTTCGCAATGCGAAGCAGCCATCGAATGCCTGCTTCCTCATTCGCAGTGCAAAGCTCCCAACAAATGCCTAGCCAACACTGGTTCGCTACCCCATTCGCAGTGCGAACTCTGGCGAACCAAGTCAGAACCAAAACAAGGTAAAGTTCGCAATGCGAACCTCTGGCGAATGTTCTCCTCCACCTTCGTCGGGCGAATAGCCAGCGAGTGTTCGATTTCCTCTTCGCTAGGTGATTCGCAGTGCGAACCTGGGAAAATGCAGAAATTCTCCAGCGTGCAGCTTGTAACAGCCCGAGCCCCTCGCAAGGCGATCCCGGCACTGCCACCTCACGATCTTCTCTACCCCCCTCTCTAGTAGAGTTTTTGCCTTCCGTGGGAATCCAACCATGTACCCTGGGGTTCAAGTACATGTTCATTCCATTCCCACTACCAATTCCTTTTTTTGTAACAGGCCGGGCCCCTCGCAAGGCGATCCCGTCACTGCCACCTCACGATCTTCTCTACCCCCCTCCCTAGTAGAGTTTTTGCCTTCCGTGGGAATCGAACCATGTACCCTGGGGTTCAAGTACATGTTCAATCCATTCCCACTACCAATTGAGCTAGTAGCTCAATTGGTAGTGGGAATGGATTGAACATGTACTTGAACCCCAGGGTACATGGTTCGATTCCCACGGAAGGCAAAAACTCTACTAGGGAGGGGGGAAGAGAAAATCGAGAGGTGGCAGTGCCGGGATCGCCTTGCGAGGGGCCCGAGCTGTTACAAAAAAAGGCGCCTTTTTTTTGTAACAGCTAGGCCGGGACTCCCCCAAAGACACCATGCACTGCTACTCACAAGCCAAATCACTAGCCCCTTCACTACTAGTGTTTTTACCTCCCGTGGGAATCGAACCGCGTACCTGGGGATAAGTACCACGTTCAATGCATTCCCTCTACCAATTGAGCTAGTAGCTCAATTGGTAGTGGGAATGCATTGAACGTGGTACTTATCCCCAGGTACACGGTTCGATTCCCACGGGAGGCAAAAACACTAGTAGTGAAGGGGGCTAGTGATTTGGCTTGTGAGTAGCAGTGCATGGTGTCTGTGGGGGAGTCCGGCCTGGCTATTACACAGCTGAGTTCCCTTGGGTTCAAAACCAAACCAAAACATACCCAAACATCCAACACTCAAGTACAGATGATTCTACACTCATATAGCTTATACTACTCAGTTTGTAACACATTTCAACTGTTAAATTCCGTCGATTACCAATTTAAGCAATTTCTCATAAAACCTAACTTAAGCTAAAATCATCTCTAACTCTAGAACTTAGGTTTCTATCTAGAACCCACCTCAAGATTAGATGATGTTGAAGATTGGAAGATGATTTGATGAAGATTTGATGATGTTCTTGTTCTTTCCACTTCTTGGTTTCCACTTCTCTTTTTCCTTCCTTTATCCTCCTTTCTCTCCAACTTCTTTCTATCTTTTTCTTTCTTTGGTTCTAATGAGGAAAATGAAGGAAAAGAAATGATATAGTATAATATCATCAATTAGTAACACTACTAATTATCCAATTAGTCTCTAAATTTCCAATACTTAAATACCTCAGAGTCAGATAATATTAATTGGATTTACTCTAAGTTCAACAGTTACTCTAATTATCCTTGCTGATAATTTGTCAGAGTACACCGGGACTCAGTTGATCACAAATAATATTATACAGAGTAAATAAAAAAAATACGGGGTATTACACAAATCCACAATGAAGGATGACTTCTCCCTTTCATTCATTGATCAAATGTTTGAGAGATTGTTTGGAAAAGAATTTTTACTATTTTTTATAAGGGTATTCAGGCTATAATCAGATTGCATTAGCTCCTAAAAACCAAGAGAAAATAACCTTTACATGGCTCTATGAAACCTTTGTCTTTAGAACGATTCCATTTAGACTGTGAAATGATCCATCAACTTTTCAAATATGTTGATGATATCTTCTCTAATCTTATCGAATGTTCCATGGAACTGTTTATGGATGATTTCTCTGTGTGCAGATTCATTTCATAAATGCTTGGATAACTTCGAGCTGGTACTCACAAGATGTGAGAAACGCAACTCAGTTCTAAAAGGGGAGAAATTACATTTCATGATAAAAGAAGGAATTGTGTTAGGGCATAGAATTTCAAAATAAAGATTGAAATAGATTAAAAAAAATTATTGTGAAGTATTTGAAAAATTTCCATTACCATCCAACATCAAAGGAATAAGAAGTTTTTATGGTCATGTTGGCTTGTATAGAAAGTGTATCAATGAATTTTCAAAACTTTCAAAAGCTTTGTGCCAACTACTACAACATGAGATATCATATCTCTTCAGTAAAGAATGTTTAGCATGCTTTTAAAACCTTGAAGAATGTGTTGAATTTTGTACCAATTGTGAAGGCACCAAACTAAAAATAAAAACTTTGCGCTAATGTATAATGCAAGTCACTTAGCTATTGGAGTTGTTCTAGGCCAAATGTATGATAAACTGTGTCATACAATTTATTATACTAATTAGATTACAAGACTTTAATAGAGAATCATATCAACTAAACCGACTCAAGCAGTTAATGACGTGCCAATTTTTTTATTTACGTATAACTTATATTTTTTCAAACGTTCACAAATATTCATACACGATAATTTTTAAAGGATAAGAATATGACTTTGAAACGAAAATATAGACAAAATTAAAGTTTATTTTTAAAACAACTACTCCTTTTACATGAATATACTCTAATAAGTAATAATTTAATAGGAATATATTTTATAAGAAAAAATTTCAACTTTGAATGATTATTACAACTTTGACTTTGAATTCAAAGTCAAAGTTCAAATAAATAAAGTCTAATAAATAATAATTATTTTATTATTTATACCAGAGCATTTTATTAAAAATTATTTATTATTTATAATTTTCTGTCAAATATAATAATGATTGAAACTACGTATGAAATTTAATTTTCAAGAAAAAAAATCAAATCAAAATTTATTATTCTTTCCTATTTATTTGTAGGAAAGAGTAATTAATTTGTTCTTATCCATTTTTTTCAATTGTCTTTTTCCCCTTTATTTAGCTACATATATATTTGTTATCAATTTTTCAAATCACACAAAACTTTTTTTTCTTTTCATCTTCTAGTTTTGTTAGTGTTTTTTTCTTCCTCATCCACCCTTAAGTAGGTAGGTATTCGGTCTTATAATTTTCTTTATTTATTTATTCTGTAAAGTTTTAATTTTTATGTATTTCAATGTTGGTACAGTTTATTTTTGGGACGTAGCTATCTTTTTTGTGAGTATTTTTATGAGTTTTTAGAATACTTTTTTACGTCTAATATTTTTTTTTGCTCTTTGTGAACTCTTGATTTTAATATATCATATTTTAGCTCATTTAAAAAATTATTTTATTGATAGACATAAACATCAATGATTTGAGGGATTTTTTGAAATTTAAGATTTTTTTCTTGGGTATTCTGATAAAATTTAATTTTCTTATATATTTTTCCTAATGTGTTCTAGAGATACTTACTGCTAAAGTGTTGATATGAATCATATATTCTTTATTATTGTTTATTTTATCAAATATACATGTGATCAACGATATATTTGTATTTTTCTTACATAATATTTACATATAATCTATTACTTAGGTAGAATTTTTATAGTTTAGCGCTAGATCTAATTTATTAGATTTTAATTGAATTCTAAATAAGATATTTAAGTCTATTAAAAAACTTGTTTCAATTGAGTATTGAAGTTCATATGAATTTATATATTATAGAATGTATGCAGAATAGGTTTTAGTTTTCTTAAGTATAATTTAGTGATAATCTTCACTATGTTTTTTTTTTATCATTATTCTTTTCTTTGTTTTTATTCTATTTCTCTTTAAAAAATATATGAATTATATGCATATCAATTTACAAACATTTAGAAGTATAAACTTTTACTATATGCTTATATTTTAACTATTTCGATAATGTTGCACAAATTAATGCTTCCATAACTCTTCCCCTAATTTATGTATTTTAAATCAATTACACTTAGTGAAATAATCTAATTATACCTTTTAATAGATATGTTTTTTTTTTTAAAACTATAAATTTTTTTTATGATAATAATTGCAAGGGAGGTAGATAACTTAACTAATCTGCCATTATTATTTATTCTTATCGACAGCCATCTACTTATTACCTTTTTTTATTTTGATTTTTTAATTTCATTGTTGAACCAGATAATGGATCATCACAAAAACCCGTGGAATCAAGAATCACATTACACTTTTTACATAAATAAAAATTTTCATGAATTTGAAGCGGATGATGAATTACATTCAGATTATTTGGTTATTATGAGGCCGTTGTCACCCGAAACTCATGTTCCGGATCCATTATTTGCCATTGGTAAATTTGTTCCTGTGGTGCTCCAATCAGATAATCCATTAACACAGATGAAAATTGAACATACAAACTCTCTTGATAAAGAAAAATACAAAGGTATTTTAAATCCAAAAGGTAATGGAATCGGCTTAGATCCCTTTTTACCTAAAAAATTTCCATCACCAGCCATCAGTATAACTGTTCCTTCTCATGTAGTAAAACAAAAATCTACAGAAATTCCACATCTCAAACAATATTCAAGTGTCTCCAACCAGGTATGTGTTCTTAAAAACTTGATCAAACTTCTCAAATTAAAATGTATGAATATTATACAGCAACTAACTAATTAATATTTGTAGGTTTATCATCACTTAATCAAAACACAAGCAAACATGTGTTGTCCAATAACAATAAAAACTCTACATCGCGTCCTCATAAAGTTGCTAGACACATGCAGGTAAAATGGTTTAGTTTAATACCCCATAAATTTGTGAACATTTTGGATAATATTATTATGATCAACTGGGTTCCGGTGTACTCTGAGCAATTATTGGATAAAGTAATTAGAGTAAACTGACGAACTCGGAATTGATTAGATTAATATTACTTATCTTGGAGTTTTATTAATTGGTGCAATTGACATAATTTGGATAATTAGTAGTATTACCAATTACTATTTCCTATGTATATTTTCTTTTCCTTTTCCTTATTTGAAAAAGATAGAAAACTTGGAGAAAGAAAAGGAAAGGAAGGAAAACGGAAGGGAAAAGAAGAGGACAATTCTCAAGAGCTCAAGAGATTGATTCATCAACCCATCTCCAATCTTTTCATCTCAGCTTCACCCTCCTCATCTTATAATCCATGTGGGTTCTAGTTAGATGCTTTAGAATAGAGTTTTATTGAGTTTTAGAGTTAGTTTGATATTGTTAGAAAATGAGAAATTTTGCACCAAAATCATGTTTTAATGTTCCTTATGATTGATACATGTTAGATATGTGTTATTGTGTATCCAATTGGTATTTTTCTGGTGTTTAGAAGTGAATTGGAAGGGAAAATGGATAGTTTTCGCAGACCCAATTATGCAGGAAAAATTATGGGTTTACGCTGCCCATACGCGTATCACCCAAGGCAATACGCGTATTGGTTAAGGCAATACGCGTATGGCTGTGCAGAAACGTGGGCAATACGCATATGGGGTTCCATTTTCTCGGCCATCTGCTCATTTGCGTAATGGTACGCGTACGGTTTTGGGCAATACGCGTATGAGGTAGGGTAGTACGCGTATTGGAGTTTTAAAAGGAATTTTGAAGGAAAATCAGTCTCTGTCCCGACGCGTATTACTTTGGACAATATACGTATGGATGGGCGAGTAAGCAAGGCAATACGGGTATGGCTTAGGGCAGTACGCGTACGGCCAGGAGGGGTGCAAACTTGTGTTTTTCGGGATACCATTTCTCGTTATGTCCATAACTTTTGACTCGTTTATCCATTTTTAATATTCTTGATATCGTTGGAAAGCTAACAAAATGTACTTTCTTATTTAAATGGTTTTAATATTGTTGGCCGATTTAATTATGTCAGGATTTTAGAATAGTGTTGTTTTGTCGACTTTTATCGTTTAATGGTGGGTAATTGTTGTTGAATAAGTATGCATGTTAAAATATGAAATCGGTAGAGTGAGGAACATTACCATAAACAATGTCGGAAAGTGTGAATTGTCATAGTGACAACGCTCGTGCATGAAAGGCCGAGGCGTGTGTCTAATAATCATAACCAGTTTATCTTACGGTGTAGTTTCATGAGACTCGAGCACCTCCTCTGAAACGTATGCACAATTACTTGGCAGGTTTGATTCCCACGTATAGTACGAATGGAGCCTCAGATAAAGAGACTTGTGATGGTTAACAGGCCATGAGAAGTGACGGTTCACGGCTAACAGGCCGATGATCCCGAATCCATTTCATATGCCAAGTAACTACAAGGATCCATGACTCGGGTCGTCTTCTAGACGTAGAAGCGGACGGGAAAAGGGGATGCCTTGGTACGGTTGTTGATGGATTGAATTTATTTTAAATTTAAATACTGTTGGAATCTAAATAATTTGTTATGTTTGAGAAACTTATATTGCTGATAGTTACATTTTCAAATATAATTCATCATAGAATGATGAATATTATCAATAAGTGTTATGACGTAAACAGATATTTATACACCCTAAACACTAATCCTCATTTTAAAATGCATCATAGATTTAAAATGGAAGATAATTTACTTTTAAAATTTTGATATTGAAATATAATCTTCAACTAAATTTTAGGTGTCTAGTCACTAATAATATTCGATTGATCAACTGATCAAATAAAATTTCATAATAAGGAAAAATCTTTAACAAAACATTATTATACGACAAAACTTAAGCTTGTTTGGTTTGAAGGATAAGAGACGTAGTATAATAATCATATTATATTATGTCTTAATAAAGTGTTTAAAACAAAAACGATATGATCAGTGGATTCTCACAATTTTTTCTATCTTGATCAGTGTTTCACACCCTTACCCGGATTCCAAGCTCGCTAATTGATCGATCTTGATGATTTTCCTAGTTTTCCCAACTTTCTCCTCTTTTCTTTCTCTCCTCTTTTCTTTCTCTTCTTTCTCTATTTCTCTCTTATTTCTCTTTTCTTTCTATTTTCTTTCTTTTCTATTTCTTTTCTCTCCTTTTTCCACACAAACACTTAATTCATTTTAATCACATAAATTCTAATTCCACTACTTTTCTAACTTATCATTAATTGAGAAAAGTCTAAAATACTCTAAATTCTAATTTCCCCGAAAACTCTCGAAAATGGTAAAATCATATTTAACACACCAATTTAACAAATAAAATAATTTATCACCCAATTAAAATAAAAGACTCATGAATAATGGAATAATCAAAATCGGGGCGTTACAGAAACTACGTATGAAATTTAATTTTCAAGAAAAAAAGTCAAATCAAAATTTATTATTCTTTCCTATTTATTTGTAGGAAAGAGTAATTAATTTGTTCTTATCCATTTTTTTCAATTGTCTTTTTCCCCTTTATTTAGCTATATATATATATATATATATATATATTTGTTATCAATTTTTCAAATCACACAAAACTTTTTTTTCTTTTCATCTTCTAGTTTTGTTAGTGTTTTTTTCTTCCTCATCCACCCTTAAGTAGGTAGGTAATCGGTCTTATAATTTCCTTTATTTATTTATTCTGTAAAGTTTTAATTTTTATGTGTTTCAATGTTGGTACAGTTTATTTGTGACGTAGCTATCTTTTTTGTGAGTATTTTTATGAGTTTTTCGAATACTTTTTCACTTCTAATATTTTTTTTGTTCTTTGTGAACTCTTGATTTTAATATATCATATTTTAGCTCATTTAAAAAATTATTTTATTGATAGACATAAACATCAATGATTTGAGTGATTCTTTGAAATTTAAGATTTTTTTCTTGGTTATTCTGATGAAATTTAATTTTCTCATATATTTTTTCTAATGTCTTCTAGAGATACTTACTGCTAAAGTGTTGATATGAATCATATATTCTTTATTATTGTTTATTTTATCAAATATACATGTGATCAACGATATATTTGTATTTTTCTTACATAATATTTACATATAATCTATTACTTAGGAAGAATTTTTATAGTTTAGCGCTAGATCTAATTTATTAGATTTTAATTGAATTCTAAATAAGATATTTAAGTCTATAGAAAAACTTGTTTCAATTGAGTATTGAAGTTCATATGAATTTATATATTATAGAATGTATGCAGAATAGGTTTTAGTTTTCTTAAGTATAATTTAGTGATAATCTTCACTATGTTTTTTTTATCATTATTCTTTTCTTTGTTTTTATTCTATTTCTCTTTAAAAAATATATGAATTATATGCATATCAATTTACAAACATTTAGAAGTATATCTAAGATTCATGTTGCAAAAACTCTTACTATATTCTTAGATTTTAATTATTTCGATTATGTTGCATAAACTCATTATGAAATGTATCAGATAGTATAAACTTTTACTATATGCTTATATTTTAACTATTTCGATCATGTTGCACAAATTAATGCTTCCATAACTCTTCCCCTAATTTATGTATTTTAAATCAATTACATTTAGTGAAATAATCTAATTATACCTTTTAATAGATATTGTTTTTTTTGAAAAACTATAAATTTTTTTTATGATAATAATTGCAAGGGAGGTAGATAACTTAACTAATCTGCCATTATTATTTATTCTTATCGACAGCCATCTACTTATTACCTTTTTTTATTTTGATTTTTTAATTTCATTGTTGAACCAGAGAATGGATCATCACAAAAACCCGTGGAATCAAGAATCACATTACACTTTTGACATAAATAAAAATTTTCATGAATTTGAAGCGGATGGTGAATTACATTCAGCTTATTTGGATATTATGAGGCCGTTGTCACCCGAAACTCATGTTCCGGATCCATTATTTGCCATTGGTAAATTTGTTCCTGTGGTGCTCCAATCAGATATTCCATTAACACGGATGAAAATTGAACATACAAATTCTCTTGATAAAGAAAAATACAAAGGTATTTTAAATCCAAAAGGTAATGGAATCGGCTTAGATCCCTTTTTACCTAAAAAATTTCCATCACCAGCCATCAGTATAATTGTTCCTTCTCATGTAGTAAAACAAAAATCTACAAAAATTCCACATCTCAAACAATATTCAAATGTCTCCCAACCAGGTATGTGTTCTTAAAAACTTGATCAAACTACTCAAATTAAAATGTATGAATATTATACAACAGCTAACTACTTAATATTTGTAGGTTTATCATCACTTAATCAAAACACAAGCAAACATGTGTTGTCCAATAACAATAAAAATTCTACATCGCGTCCTCATAAAGTTGCTAGCCACATACAGGTAAAATGGTTTAGAAATTAATTAGTTTTATCTAATTTGTTTTAATCAAAGATAAAACGAGAATCATAAGTTAATAAATTGAGTTAAATATATATATTTTAAAGATATTTTATGTATGAATTAATATATAAATTCTTTTGCAGGATGATATTTGATTTGGTGATAAATCGGTCATTCATAATACAAATGCTTTGAGAATTGATATGGCAAATACAATGTACAATTGAAAAACTTGGGGAAGTGAGAGGATATTCGCATTTTAGAAAGATTTTTAAGCTATGGCTAATTGTTAGTTTGACAAGTTTTAAAATTTGTTTCTCATTAAACAAACTTGATTATTTTTCTTTTTGTTTTATTTTAATTGATGGATTGAATTTATTTTAAAGATAAATACTATTGGAATCTAAATAGTTTGTTATGTTTGAGAAACTTATATTGCTGATAGTTACATTTTCTAATATAATTCATCATAGAATGATGAATATTATCAATAAGTGTTATGACGTAAACAGATATTTATACACCCTAAACACTATTCATCATTTTAAAATGCATCATAGATTTAAAATGGAAGATAATTTACTTTTAAAATTTTGATATCGAAATATAATCTTCAACTAAATTTTAGGTGTCTAGTCACTAATAATATTCTATTGATCAACTGATCAAATAAAATTTAATAATAAGGAAGAATCTTTAACAAAACATTATTATACGACAAAACTTAAACTTGTTTGGTTTGAAGGATAAGAGACGTAGTATAATAATCATATTCTATTATGTCTTAATAAAGTGTTTAAAACAAAAACGATATGATAAGTGGATTCTCACAATTATTTCTATCCTGTCTCTATAGTATTATTTTTTATCTTAAATTTGAGCTCGGGTAAAAATTAGTAGGATATGATTAGAAATTAAACTACTTTTGTATATTTACAAAATATATCGTAAAATATTACAAAATAAAATCAATTATATAAGATAAATATATGAAATTTATGAGTGATAACTAGTTTATAAAAATGATTAAAATATCTAAAAATGTGAAAAATATATATAATTTATTTTTTAATTTTTTAAAGTTTAATATAATATTCTTTAATATATATATATATATATATATATATATATATATATATATATATATATATATATATATATATATATATATATATATATTCTGGATGTGTCAAGTGTGAAAGCTTTATCATATGTGAGAGCATAGGTGATTTTAAGGCTCGGTTAGGATGGGAACATGGCCCGACACTAGCCCAAATTTTTTGAGTTATTTTTTTATGGTAAGCTACTTTTTACAGTTCCATTTTCTTAATTTCGATTTAATTTTTCGACACATTTTCTAGTTAGTTCTGGTCTTGCGGTATCGGTATTTATTATAAATACTAACATATAAAATTATTGTTGTTTCCACCGTCTTGCAACTTGCACACTAAGTGTTTAGTAAATTGTCTCAACCAAGTTTTTTTCCTATTTTGTTTTCGTTTCTTACGAATAATGGTGTTGAATTGTTGTTATTGATTGTAATCATGAAGTGGTTATAATGAAAATCTCTTGTGGGCAAGGGGACTGGAGTACACTCAGTTAGGGAAGGAACCAGGATAAACGTTTTCTGTCTTCTGCTATTATTTAATTACTTTTTCTATTTCTGCAACAAATGAAATAAAACAAAATCTGACCACAAATTATGATTCTGAAACTCTGATCAGAAGTTAAATTAAAGAATACCCGAAACACAATTCAACCCCTCTTCTTGTGTACTTTTCACACCTTCACTTTGTTTTATCCATAGAAAACTACTTGAATTGGAATTGAAGCAATTACCTTCTCACTTGAAATATGCTTACCTAGAAGCAGAACATAAGTTGTCTTTTATCCTTGCAACTAAATTGCCTAAAGAGCTGTGTTGTCAACTTTTGGTACTTCTTAGAAAAAACAAGAAAGATATATCTTGGAAAATAATTGACATCAAAGGAATTAACTCTACTGTTTGTATATATAGGATATTTGTTGGAAGAGAATTCCAAAATAATATACAGAGCCAAAGAAGAGTGAATCATATCGTGAAGGATGTGATGGAGACGAAAATCATCAAATGGTCAGATACGGGAATCATTTACCCTATATTTGATAGTGTATGGGGGAGCCCCATTCAACGTGTCTTTAAGATAGGTGGCCTAACAGTGATTGAAATGGGAAGGATATGCGTGGGTTATAGGAAGCTAAACAAATTGTAATGCCCATATATAAATACATACATCAAAGCATATATCATACATGAATAATACGTTTGGTACTGAAATATACAAGTTCCTAGTAACACAGTATACATATAAATGCCCAAAAAAACCTAATACAACAACTATGGCATGTTATATATACAAGATGTTCAAAAAGATAAAACTAAGAACTAGATCACTAATGATCTCAAAATCTCCGCAACGGAAGCCTTACGACACAAAAGATACGATCCGTAAGGAAAAGTCAAACCACTTTGTCCTTACACTTCGCCGAACCTGTAGTACCTGTGATGTAAACAACAACGTGGGGTGAGATACATCAAATCTCAGTGAGTTATCTATCTTATATGTCCTCTCAGCTTTACAAGGTTCTAACAAGCCTAACTCAAGTCAAAAGGGGAGGGAAGTGACTTTAAGTACACACACACTATATGGAAACATGTCATGAGTTCATCAACTCACAATATCACTAATCGGTAACAACACCAAGGCATCCCCTGTTCCCGTCCGCTTCTACGTCTAGAAGTCGACCCGAGTTATGGATCCTGGTAACCTACTTGACATACGAATGAATTCGGGTTCTATGGGCCTTATACCGTTATGAACCGTCACTTCACCCGGGCCATTTACCGTCACAAGCATACGCTCCCAGAGCGCCATTCCTACTGCACGCGGGAATCAAACCTGCCAAGTAGTTGTGCACATGTTTCAGAGGAGCTCGAGACCCATGAAACGCACTCGCAAGATAACCGGTTACGATTACATGATCACACACACAAACGTGATTCTATTCGACAATCACAAGGCCATTACGCCTTATCACAACCAAACGGCTAACACACATGTTCCATACTAGTGTTTATTCATTCTATGACATAAGTATCTGACACACGCCTCGCCACTGCACGCACGATCGTTGTCATTATGTCATTCTACATTTTCCGACATTTGTTTACGGTAATATTCCTCACTCTACCTATTTTGTATTTTAACATGCATACATATTCAAACATGTTTCATAATAAGAGCATAGGCATATAATCATCAAACGTACAATGGGAACACATAATTCAACATACCACCGATTACACTAATTCACGGTTCCCTCCGATTTATTTAATCGGGCAATAAACTGATATTTCTCACTTCCATTAGCTGGAATATGTTCATAACTTCACAACGATACCAAGAATACTCACATCGGATAAACGAGTCAAAAGTTATGAAAGAAACAAGTTGGAGGATCTGTCATGTTCGCAATACGAAGCAGCCAGCGAATGTTCACTTCTTCATTTGCAGTGCGAAGCTCCCACCGAATGCCTAGCCAACACTGGTTCGCTACCCCATTCGCAATGCGAACGTCTGGCGAACCAAGTCAGAACCAAAACAAGGTAAATTTCGCAGTGCAAACCTCTGGCGAATGTTCGCCTCCACCTTCGCCGTGCAAATAGCCAGCGAGTGTTCGATTTCCCCTTCGCTAGGGGATTCGCAGTGCGAACCTGGGAAAATGCATAAATTCTGCAGCGTGCAGCTGAGTTCCCTTAGGTTCAAAACCAAACCAAAACATACCCAAACATCCAACACTCAAGTACAGATGATTCTACACTCATATAGCTTATACTACTCAGTTTGTAACACATTTCAACTGTTAAATTTCTTCGATTACCAATTTAAGCAATTTCTCCTAAAACCTAACTTAAGCTAAACTCATCTCTAACTCTAGAACTTAAGTTTCCATCTAGAACCCACCTCAAGATTAGATGATGTTGAAGATTGGAAGATGATTTGATGAAGATTTGATGATGTTCTTGATCTTTCCACTTCTTGGTTTCCACTTCTCTTTTTCCTTCCTTTCTCCTTCTTTCTCTCCAACTTCTTTCTATCTTTTTCTTTCTTTGGTTCTAATGAGGAAAATGAAGGAAAAGAAATGATATAGTATAATATCATCAATTAGTAACACTACTAATTATCCAATTAGTCTCTAAAGTTCCAATAATTAAATACCTCAGAGTCAAAAAATATTAATTGGATTTACTCTAAGTTCAACAGTTACTCTAATTATCTTTGCAGACAATTTCTCAGAGTACACCGGGACTCAGTTGATCACAACTAATATTATCCAAAGTAAATAAAAAAATACGGGGTATTACATCCTCCCCCCCCCCTTAAATAGAAATTCATCCACGAATTTTAAACAATAATCTTAAAAGATGCGGATAAGCGTCTCACATCTCTGATTCTAGTTCCCACGTTGCATCTCCCGGATGCGTCTCATCCCACTGAACCTTAACCAGAGGAATCTCTTTATTCCTTAACACCTTAGTTTCTCTTCATGTGATACAACTCGGTTAAGGCTCAAACGTTAAACCTGCGTCTATCTCGATAGTATTGGGTAGAATTGGCTGAAGAGGATCTGGAACAAACTTCCGAAGCTGAGATACATGAAAAACGTTGTGCACCTCTGACAGAGAAGGCGGTAAGGCTAATCTGTAAGCTACTTCACCAATTCTTTCTAAAATTTGATACTGTCCCACGTATCTCGGATTTAACTTCCGCGATTTAAATGGTCATTTCAACCTCAATCTCGGAGTAACTTTTAAAACACGTGATCGCCCTCATCAAATTCCAATGGTCTCCTACAGTTGTACGCATAGCTTCTCTAACGATCGTGTGCTTGTTTAATTTTCTCGCGGATCATTCGAATCTTTTCCGTAGCCTCTTGGATAATTTCGGGTCCTAAGATTCTATCTTCCCCAACCTCCGCCCAACACAAAGGTGTCCTACACTTTCTTCCATACAAAGCTTCATAAGGAGTCATTCCGATGCTCGCATGGTAACTATTATTATAAGGAAACTCAATCAATGGCAGTAGTTCCTTCCAATTACCTTTACTTTCTAGTACACAAGCTCTCAACATGTCCTCCATTGTTTGTATCGTTCGTTCAATTTGACCAACCGTCTGAGGATGATTAGACGTGCTCAAAGGCAACTCCGTACCAATAGCTTGTTGAAAAACTTTCCTAAACCTTGAAGTAAACTTCGGATCTCTATTCGAAACAGTACTAAAAGGAACACCATGTAATCTCACAATTTCCGAAATGAACAACTTTGCGAGATGACTCGCCTTATAAGTAGTCTTTACGGCGAAGAAATGAGCAGACTTCGTCAGCCGATCTACAATTACCCAAATCGAATCATAACCACCTTGCGAACGGGGTAATCCCACTGCCAAGTCCATCAAAATACTATCCCATTTCCACACCAGAATTTCTAAAGGTTGCAACCCGGCCTTTGGTGTTCAATCTTCACTTGTTGGCATACCGCACATTCCGATACAAATGCCGCAACATCCTTTTTCATCCCGGGCCACCAATAGTCTCTCTCTTTAAATCTTGATACATCTTCGAAGAACCAGGATGAATAGTAAAAGTACTCTTATGCGCTTCTTCCAAAATCCTTCTTTTCAACCTCGCATCATCCGGAACAGAAATCCTTTGATTAAATAAAATGATTCCGTAGGTAGTTCGGACAAAACCCGGTTGTGTCAACAATTCTCATAACTTCTCATCCAATCCTTGTCCTTGTCGGATTTCCCCTCTAAGAGTAGAGGTGACATTCAAATTCCCATAATTACACCATCTTGTGTCTACACAAACTGAAGATTAAGATCTCTAAAATTCTCCAACAAAACATACTCCAAAATCATCAATTTCGCACTATGAACTACTTTCCGACTTAATGCATCTGCTACCTCATTCGCTTTTCTTGGATGATACTTCAATTCTAAATAATAATCCTTTAAGTACTCCATCCACCTTCGTTGTCGCATTTTTAACTCTCTTTGGTCTAACAAATACTTCAAACTCTTATGGTCACTAAACATTCGAACGTACACCATACAAATAATGCCGCCACACCTTCACTGTAAACACAACCGCCGCCAATTCCAAATCATGAGTTGGATAATTATGTTCATGAATTTTCAATTGTTGGGAGGCATAAGTCACTACCTGACCGCCTTGCATTAGAACACCTCCCAATCCCATCTTAGAAGCATCACAAAACACTTCATAAGAGTTGTTAGGGTCAGGAATGATTAACACAGGAGCCGTCGTCAATCTTTCCTTCAACTTCATGAAATTTTGCTCACAACTCGAATCCCACTCAAAAGTAAAATCCTTACGAGTAAGTTTCGTCATTGGTAGATCCAGTTAGAAAAAGCCTTTAATAAACCTTCTATACAACCTGCCAATCCCAAGAAACTTCTAACTTCTGAAACATTCCTCGGTCTCTCCCAGTTAATCACTGCTCCTACCTTCGACGGATCTACAGCCACACCACCTTGATATATAACATGTCCAAGAAAATTAACTTCCGACATCCAAAATTCACACTTGCTTAACTTAGCGAAAAGTTGCTTCTCTTTCAATACCGATAAGAAAATTCGCAGATGTTCTCCGTGCTCTTGTGGAGTACGAGAATAAATAAGAATGTCGTTAATAAAGATCACGACAAATTAGTCTAAGTAAGCTTGAAATATACGGTTCATGTAATCCATAAAAAAAAAGCTGGGGCATTCGTCACACCGAAAGGCATTACTAAGAATTCATAATGACCGTAATGGGTTCTAAATGCAGTCTTAGGTACATCGACACTCTTCACTCGAATCTGGTGATAACCCGACCTCAAATCAATCTTCGAGATCACATAGGCTCCCTTCAATTGATCTAACAGGTCGTCTATCTGGGGTAAGGGGTACTTGTTCTTAATGGTGACTTTATTCAGCTGACGATAGTCGATACACAATCGCATCCCACCGTCCTTCTTCTTTACTAACAATACTGGAGCTCCCCACGGTGAGACACTTGGTCTAACAAAATGCTTAGCCATAAGCTCTTCCAATTATTCCTTTAGTTCCTTTAACTCCCATGGTGCCATCCGATACGGAGAAACAGATATAGGAGCCGTTCCCGGTACCACGTCAATAGAAAATTCCAATTCTCACACCGAAGGAAGAGAAGTGACATCTTCGGGGAAAACTTCTTAAATCTCACAGGCTACCGGAAATACACAATTTCACACATTGCATAGACACAAAGGGGTGCGTTGTTCCACAATCAAATAAAACAAAACAAGAATGTCCGTTTACGAACCACGTACCTGCAATCAAGGAGTTATCGCCCTTTGCTTTCTTTGCATCCAGAGTATACACTCGACCGGTACTCTTTCCTTGTGCTTGATTCTTATTCTGAGAACAATCTCTCGCAATATGGCCCACCTTCTGACATTGATAACACTTCACTCCTTCATAGCGACATCTACCAGAATGCATCTTACCACATGTATGACACATAGGAGGCGCACTAGTCCTAGAATTCTGGAGTTGCTTCCCTTTGAAAGCTCGTTGCCTAGGCCTAAACTGTTGGCCTGACCTCCCACAATCATTCTGATTAGACCTACGCAAATCCCCTTCTGTCTGAACACTCCTCAAATCGTTCTCAACCACATAACCTTGCCTCAACTGTTGGAATTCAAACTCTCTTCATATCCTCAATGAACTAGGAAGGTACTTTTCCATAAAAGTAGCCTTGAATTGATCCCACACTTTAGGCACACCCTGGATAGTCATAAAAGCTGAAGCAATATCCCACCACCTCTTAGCAGGACCTCTCAGTGAGTGAGAAGCAAACACTACTTTGTCCTCCTCACTACAGTAAATTATCAGAAAGATTCTCTCCATGCCAGCAATCCACTCGTGAGCCTTCACGGGATCCCATCCACCATGAAATTCTGGGGGATTCATGCGGATAAAATCCAGGAATTTCCCACCTTCAGCTTCTGGCACAACCACTTGAGGATGAAAACCCCCATTCATGTGTCGTATCATCTGTTGCATGAATTGGTTCTGCTGCTGTTGCATCTGCTGCATAAACTGATACAAAGGAGCATTCTCCCTTCCGCCTGGAGGATTCGTCCCAGCTAGAGGGTTTGTGGGTCTACCACGATTGCTTCTGTGTCCGTCAGCCATGTTCCTAAACGTCGTATAGATAGGATTAAGTTGATCAGGCTCAATACTATACATATAACATTTAAGACCAATGGCGACACAACGCATACGAAACAGAAAGAAATACTTATACTATTTCATGGCTAGGTTGAGGATACGACCTGCTCTGATACCAACTGTAACGCCCATATATAAATACATACATCAAAGCATATATCATACATGAATAATACGTTTGGTACTGAATTATACAAGTTCCTAGTAACACAGTATACATATAAATGCCCAAAAAAACCTAATACAATAACTATGGCATGTTATATATACAAGATGTTCAAAAAGATAAAACTAAGAACTAGAACACAAATGATCTCTAAATCTCCACAACGGGAGCCTTGCGACACAAAAGATACGATCCGTAAGGAAAAGTCAAACCACTTTGTCCTTACCCTTCGCCGAACCTGTAGTTCTTGTGATGTAAACAACAACGTGGGGTGACATACATCAAATCTCAGTGAGTTATCTATCTTATATGTCCTCTCGGCTTTACAAGGTTCTAACAAGCCTAACTCAAGTCAAAAGGGGAGGGAAGTGACTTTGAGTACACACACACTATATGGAAACATGTCATGAGTTCATTAACTCACAATATCACTAATCTGTAACCACACCAAGGCATCCCCTGTTCCCGTCCGCTTCTACGTCTAGAAGTCGACCCGAGTCATGGATCCTGGTAACTTACTTGACATACGAATGGATTCAGGTTCTATGGGTCTTATACCGTTATGAACCGTCACTTCACACGGGCCATTTACGGTCACAAGCATACGCTCCCAGAGCGCCATTCATACTGCACGCGGGAATCAAACCTGCCATGTAGTTGTGCACATGTTTCAGAGGAGCTCGAGACCCATGAAACGCACTCGCAAGATAACCGGTTACGATTACGTGATCACACACACAAACGTGATTGTATTCAACAATCACAAGGCCATTACGCCTTATCACAACCAAACGGTTAACACACATGTTCCATACTAGTGTTTATTCATTCTATGACATAAGTATCTGACACACGCCTCGGCACCGCACGCACGATCGTTGTCATTATGTCATTCTACATTTTCTGACATTTGTTTACGGTAATATTCCTCACTCTAACTATTTTGTATTTTAACATGCATACATATTCAAACATGTTTCATAATAAGAGCATAGGCAAATAATCATCGATCGTACAGTGGGAACACATAATTCAACATACCACCGATTACACTAATTCATGGTTCCCTCCGATTTATTTAATCGGGCAATAAACAAATATTTCTCACTTCAATTAGCTAGATTATGTTCATAGCTTCACAACGATACCAAGAATACTCACATCGGATAAACGAGTCAAATGTTATGAAAGAAACAAGTTGGAGGATCTGTCATGTTCGCAATGCGAAGCAGCCATCGAATGCCAGCTTCCTCATTCGCAGTGCAAAGCTCCCAACAAATGCCTAGCCAACACTGGTTCGCTACCCCATTCGCAGTGCGAACTCTGGCGAACCAAGTCAGAACCAAAACAAGGTAAAGTTCGCAATGCGAACCTCTGGCGAATGTTCTCCTCCACCTTCGTCGGGCGAATAGCCAGCGAGTGTTCGATTTCCCCTTCGCTAGGGGATTCGCAGTGCGAACCTGGGAAAATGCAGAAATTCTGCAGCGTGCAGCTTGTAACAGCCCGAGCCCCTCGCAAGGCGATCCCGGCACTGCCACCTCACGATCTTCTCTACCCCCCTCTCTAGTAGAGTTTTTGCCTTCCGTGGGAATCCAACCATGTACCCTGGGGTTCAAGTACATGTTCATTCCATTCCCACTACCAATTCCTTTTTTTGTAACAGGCCGGGCCCCTCGCAAGGCGATCCCGTCACTGCCACCTCACGATCTTCTCTACCCCCCTCCCTAGTAGAATTTTTGCCTTCCGTGGGAATCGAACCATGTACCCTGGGGTTCAAATACATGTTTAATCCATTCCCACTACCAATTGAGCTAGTAGCTTAATTGGTAGTGGGAATGGATTGAACATGTACTTGAACCCCAGGGTACATGGTTCGATTCCCACGGAAGGCAAAAACTCTACTAGGGAGGGGGGAAGAGAAAATCGTGAGGTGGCAGTGCCGGGATCGCCTTGCGAGGGGCCCGAGCTGTTACAAAAAAAGACGCCTTTTTTTTTGTAACAGCTAGGCCGGGACTCCCCCAAAGACACCATGCACTGCTACTCACAAGCCAAATCACTAGCCCCTTCACTACTAGTGTTTTTACCTCCCGTGGGAATCGAACCGCGTACCTGGGGATAAGTACCACGTTCAATGCATTCCCTCTACCAATTGAGCTAGTAGCTCAATTGGTAGTGGGAATGCATTGAACGTGGTACTTATCCCCAGGTACACGGTTCGATTCCCACGGGAGGCAAAAACACTAGTAGTGAAGGGGGCTAGTGATTTGGCTTGTGAGTAGCAGTGCATGGTGTCTGTGGGGGAGTCCCGGCCTGGCTATTACACAGCTGAGTTCCCTTGGGTTCAAAACCAAACCAAAACATACCCAAACATCCAACACTCAAGTACAGATGATTCTACACTCATATAGCTTATACTACTCAGTTTGTAACACATTTCAACTGTTAAATTCCGTCGATTACCAATTTAAGCAATTTCTCATAAAACCTAACTTAAGCTAAAATCATCTCTAACTCTAGAACTTAGGTTTCTATCTAGAACCCACCTCAAGATTAGATGATGTTGAAGATTGGAAGATGATTTGATGAAGATTTGATGATGTTCTTGTTCTTTCCACTTCTTGGTTTCCACTTCTCTTTTTCCTTCCTTTATCCTCCTTTCTCTCCAACTTCTTTCTATCTTTTTCTTTCTTTGGTTCTAATGAGGAAAATGAAGGAAAAGAAATGATATAGTATAATATCATCAATTAGTAACACTACTAATTATCCAATTAGTCTCTAACGTTCCAATACTTAAATACCTCAGAGTCAGATAATATTAATTGGATTTACTCTAAGTTCAACAGTTACTCTAATTATCCTTGCTGATAATTTCTCAGAGTACACCGGGACTCAGTTGATCACAAATAATATTATACAGAGTAAATAAAAAAAATACGGGGTATTACACAAATCCACAATTAAGGATGACTTCTCCCTTTCATTCATTGATCAAATGTTTGAGAGATTGTTTGGAAAAGAATTTTTACTATTTTTTATAAGGGTATTCAGGCTATAATCAGATTGCATTAGCTCCTAAAAACCAAGAGAAAATAACCTTTACATGGCTCTATGAAACCTTTGTCTTTAGAACGATTCCATTTAGACTGTGAAATGATCCATCAACTTTTCAAATATGTTGATGATATCTTCTCTAATCTTATCGAATCTTCCATGGAACTGTTTATGGATGATTTCTCTGTGTGCAGATTCATTTCATAAATGCTTGGATAACTTGGAGCTGGTACTCACAAGATGTGAGAAACGCAACTCAGTTCTAAAAGGGGAGAAATTACATTTCATGATAAAAGAAGGAATTGTGTTAGGGCATAGAATTTCAAAATAAAGATTGAAATAGATTAAAAAAAATTATTGTGAAGTATTTGAAAAATTTCCATTACCATCCAACATCAAAGGAATAAGAAGTTTTTATGGTCATGTTGGCTTGTATAGAAAGTGTATCAATGAATTTTCAAAACTTTCAAAAGCTTTGTGCCAACTACTACAACATGAGATATCATATCTCTTCAGTAAAGAATGTTTAGCATGCTTTTAAAACCTTGAAGAATGTGTTGAATTTTGTACCAATTGTGAAGGCACCAAACTAAAAATAAAAACTTTGCGCTAATGTATAATGCAAGTCACTTAGCTATTGGAGTTGTTCTAGGCCAAATGTATGATAAACTGTGTCATACAATTTATTATGCTAATAAGATTACAAGACTTTAATAGAGAATCATATCAACTAAACCGACTCAAGCAGTTAATGACGTGCCAATTTTTTTATTTACGTATAACTTATATTTTTTCAAACGTTCACAAATATTCATACACGATAATTTTTAAAGGATAAGAATATGACTTTGAAACGAAAATATAGACAAAATTAAAGTTTATTTTTAAAACAACTACTCCTTTTACATGAATATACTCTAATAAGTAATAATTTAATAGGAATATATTTTATAAGAAAAAATTTCAACTTTGAATGATTATTACAACTTTGACTTTGAATTCAAAGTCAAAGTTCAAATAAATAAAGTCTAATAAATAATAATTATTTTATTATTTATACCAGAGCATTTTATTAAAAATTATTTATTATTTATAATTTTCTGTCAAATATAATAATGATTGAAACTACGTATGAAATTTAATTTTCAAGAAAAAAAATCAAATCAAAATTTATTATTCTTTCCTATTTATTTGTAGGAAAGAGTAATTAATTTGTTCTTATCCATTTTTTTCAATTGTCTTTTTCCCCTTTATTTAGCTACATATATATTTGTTATCAATTTTTCAAATCACACAAAACTTTTTTTTCTTTTCATCTTCTAGTTTTGTTAGTGTTTTTTTCTTCCTCATCCACCCTTAAGTAGGTAGGTATTCGGTCTTATAATTTCCTTTATTTATTTATTCTGTAAAGTTTTAATTTTTATGTATTTCAATGTTGGTACAGTTTATTTTTGGGATGTAGCTATCTTTTTTGTGAGTATTTTTATGAGTTTTTAGAATACTTTTTTACGTCTAATATTTTTTTTTGCTCTTTGTGAACTCTTGATTTTAATATATCATATTTTAGCTCATTTAAAAAATTATTTTATTGATAGACATAAACATCAATGATTTGAGGGATTTTTTGAAATTTAAGATTTTTTTCTTGGGTATTCTGATAAAATTTAATTTTCTTATATATTTTTCCTAATGTGTTCTAGAGATACTTACTGCTAAAGTGTTGATATGAATCATATATTCTTTATTATTGTTTATTTTATCAAATATACATGTGATCAACGATATATTTGTATTTTTCTTACATAATATTTACATATAATCTATTACTTAGGTAGAATTTTTATAGTTTAGCGCTAGATCTAATTTATTAGATTTTAATTGAATTCTAAATAAGATATTTAAGTCTATTAAAAAACTTGTTTCAATTGAGTATTGAAGTTCATATGAATTTATATATTATAGAATGTATGCAGAATAGGTTTTAGTTTTCTTAAGTATAATTTAGTGATAATCTTCACTATGTTTTTTTTTTATCATTATTCTTTTCTTTGTTTTTATTCTATTTCTCTTTAAAAAATATATGAATTATATGCATATCAATTTACAAACATTTAGAAGTATAAACTTTTACTATATGCTTATATTTTAACTATTTCGATAATGTTGCACAAATTAATGCTTCCATAACTCTTCCCCTAATTTATGTATTTTAAATCAATTACACTTAGTGAAATAATCTAATTATACATTTTAATAGATATGTTTTTTTTTTTAAAACTATAAATTTTTTTTATGATAATAATTGCAAGGGAGGTAGATAACTTAACTAATCTGCCATTATTATTTATTCTTATCGACAGCCATCTACTTATTACCTTTTTTAATTTTGATTTTTTAATTTCATTGTTGAACCAGATAATGGATCATCACAAAAACCCGTGGAATCAAGAATCACATTACACTTTTTACATAAATAAAAATTTTCATGAATTTGAAGCGGATGATGAATTACATTCAGATTATTTGGTTATTATGAGGCCGTTGTCACCCGAAACTCATGTTCCGGATCCATTATTTGCCATTGGTAAATTTGTTCCTGTGGTGCTCCAATCAGATAATCCATTAACACAGATGAAAATTGAACATACAAACTCTCTTGATAAAGAAAAATACAAAGGTATTTTAAATCCAAAAGGTAATGGAATCGGCTTAGATCCCTTTTTACCTAAAAAATTTCCATCACCAGCCATCAGTATAACTGTTCCTTCTCATGTAGTAAAACAAAAATCTACAGAAATTCCACATCTCAAACAATATTCAAGTGTCTCCAACCAGGTATGTGTTCTTAAAAACTTGATCAAACTTCTCAAATTAAAATGTATGAATATTATACAGCAACTAACTAATTAATATTTGTAGGTTTATCATCACTTAATCAAAACACAAGCAAACATGTGTTGTCCAATAACAATAAAAACTCTACATCGCGTCCTCATAAAGTTGCTAGACACATGCAGGTGAAATGGTTTAGTTTAATACCCCATAAATTTGTGAACATTTTGGATAATATTATTATGATCAACTGGGTTCCGGTGTACTCTGAGCAATTATTGGATAAAGTAATTAGAGTAAACTGACGAACTCGGAATTGATTAGATTAATATTACTTATCTTGGAGTTTTATTAATTGGTGCAATTGACATAATTTGGATAATTAGTAGTATTACCAATTACTATTTCCTATGTATATTTTCTTTTCCTTTTCCTTATTTGAAAAAGATAGAAAACTTGGAGAAAGAAAAGGAAAGGAAGGAAAACGGAAGGGAAAAGAAGAGGACAATTCTCAAGAGCTCAAGAGATTGATTCATCTGCCCATCTCCAATCTTTTCATCTCAGCTTCACCCTCCTCATCTTATAATCCATGTGGGTTCTAGTTAGATGCTTTAGAATAGAGTTTTATTGAGTTTTAGAGTTAGTTTGATATTGTTAGAAAATGAGAAATTTTGCACCAAAATCATGTTTTAATGTTCCTTATGATTGATACATGTTAGATATGTGTTATTGTGTATCCAATTGGTATTTTTCTGGTGTTTAGAAGTGAATTGGAAGGGAAAATGGATAGTTTTCGCAGACCCAATTATGCAGGAAAAATTCTGGGTTTACGCTGCCCATACGCGTATCACCCAAGGCAATACGCGTATTGGTTAAGGCAATACGCGTATGGCTGTGCAGAAACGTGGGCAATACGCATATGGGGTTCCATTTTCTCGGCCATCAGCTCATTTGCGTAATGGTACGCGTACGGTTTTGGGCAATACGCGTATGAGGTAGGGTAGTACGCGTATTGGAGTTTTAAAAGGAATTTTGAAGGAAAATCAGTCTCTGTCCATACGCGTATTACTTTGGACAATATACGTATGGATGGGCGAGTAAGCAAGGCAATACGCGTATGGCTTAGGGCAGTACGCGTACGGCCAGGAGGGGTGCAAACTTGTGTTTTTCGGGATACCATTTCTCGTTATGTCCATAACTTTTGACTCGTTTATCCATTTTTAATATTCTTGATATCGTTGGAAAGCTAACAAAATGTACTTTCTTATTTAAATGGTTTTAAGATTGTTGGCCGATTTAATTATGTCAGGATTTTAGAATAGTGTTGTTTTGTCGACTTTTATCGTTTAATGGTGGGTAATTGTTGTTGAATAAGTATGCATGTTAAAATATGAAATCGGTAGAGTGAGGAACATTACCATAAACAATGTCGGAAAGTGTGAATTGTCATAGTGACAACGCTCGTGCATGAAAGGCCGAGGCGTGTGTCTAATAATCATAACCAGTTTATCTTACGGTGTAGTTTCATGAGACTCGAGCACCTCCTCTGAAACGTATGCACAATTACTTGGCAGGTTTGATTCCCACGTATAGTACGAATGGAGCCTCAGATAAAGAGACTTGTGATGGTTAACAGGCCATGAGAAGTGACGGTTCACGGCTAACAGGCCGATGATCCCGAATCCATTTCATATGCCAAGTAACTACAAGGATCCATGACTCGGGTCGTCTTCTAGACGTAGAAGCGGACGGGAAAAGGGGATGCCTTGGTACGGTTGTTGATTAGTGAGATTCTTGAGTTAACAGGCTCAAGACGTACTTTGGTACTAGTGTGAGTTAACAGCCTCACGAGGGTGGATACTTATATAGTGTGTGTACTCAAAGTCACTTCCCTTCCCTTTGACTTGAGTTAGGTTTATTAGAACCTTGTAAAGTCGAGAGGACTTTAAGATAGGGAACTCAATGAGATTTGATGTATCTCACCCCACTGTTGTTGTTTACATCACAGGTACTGCAAGTTCCGCGAAGGGTAAGGATAAGGCTGTATGATTATCCTTACTTATCTAATCCGTTGTGGAGTTTTTGAGATCATTATTTGATCTAGTTCTTAGTATTTGTCTTTGGAACATCTTGTAGATATACTATGCCGTAGTTTTTTTGTATTAGGTTTTTTGGGCATGCATATATATAATGTGTTTACTAGGAACTTATTGTATATTTCAGTACCAAAAGTGGAATTCATGTATAATATATGCTTTGATGTATGTGTATATATATATATATATATGGGCTTTATAGTTGGTATCAGAGCAGGTCGAATCCTCGACCTAGCCATGAAATAGTATAAGTAATTTCTTTTTGTTTCATATGCGTTGTGTCGCCATTGGTCTTAAGTGTTATATGTATGGTATTGAGCCTGATCAACTTAATCCTATCTATATGACGTTTAGGAACATGGTGGGCGGACGCAGAAGCAATTGTGGTAGACCCACAAATCCTCCAGCTGGGACGAATCCACCAGGCGGCGATGAGAATTCTCCTCTGTATCAGTTTATGCAAGAGATGCAGCAGCAACAGAATCAATTCATGCAACAGATGGTGCAACAGATAAATGGAGGTCTTCATCCTCAGGTGGTTGTTCCAGATGTGGTAGGTGGAAGTTTTCGGGATTTCATCCGCCTGAATCCTCCAGAATTTCATGGCGGATTGGATCCTGTGAAAGCTCACGAATGGATTGCTGGCATCGAAAGAATCTTTCTGATAATTTACTGTAGTGAGGAGGACAAAGTAGTGTTTTCTTGTCACTCACTGAGAGGTCCTGCTAAGAGGTGGTGGGATATTGCTTCAGCTTTTATGACTATTCAGGGTGTGCCTAAAGTGTGGGAGCAATTCAAGGCTACTTTTATGGAAAAGTACCTTCCTGGTTCATTGAGGATCCGAAGAGAGTTTGAATTCCAACAGTTGAGGCAAGGTAGTGTGGCAGTAACTGCATATGTCGGGCCGTTAAGGCAAGGTTATGTGGTTGAGAACGATTTGAGGAGTGTTCAGACAGAAGGGGATTTGCGTAGGTCTAACCAGAATAATTGTGGGAGGTCAAGCCAACAGTTTAGGCCTAGGCAACGAGCTTTCAAAGGGAAGCAAGTCCAGAATTCTAGGACTAATGCGCCTCATGTGTGTCATACTTGTGGTAAGGTGCATTCTGGTAGATGTCGCTATGAAGGAGTGGAGTGTTATCAATGTCAGAAGGTGGGCCATATGGCGAGAGATTGTTCTCAGAATAAGAATCAAGCACAAGGAAAGAGTACCGGTCGAGTGTATACTCTGGACGCAAGGAATGCAAATGGCGATAACTCCTTGATTGCAGGTATGTGGCTCGTAAACGGACATTCTTGTTTTGTTTTATTTGATTTTGGAACAACACACTCCTTTGTGTCTATGCAATGTGTGAAATTTTGTATTTTCGGTAGTCTGCGAGTTTCTGGAAGTTGTTCCCGAGGATATCACTTCTCTTCCTTCGGAGCGGGAAGTGGAGTTCTCTATTGACCTGATACCGAGAACGGCTCCAATATCAGTTTCTCTGTATCGGAGGGCCCCACTTGAATTAAGAGAATTAAAGGATCAATTGGAAGAACTGTTGGCTAAGCATTTTGTTCGACCAAGTGTTTCGCCCTGGGGAGCTCCAGTGTTATTGGTAAAGAAAAAGGATGGTGAAATGCGGTTGTGTATTGATTACCGTCAGCTGAATAAGGTCACCATCAAGAATAAATACCCATTACCAAGGATAGACGACCTGTTAGATCAATTGAAAGGAGCCTGTGAGTTCTCGAAGATTGATTTACGGTCGGGTTATCATCAGATTCGTGTGAAGAGTTCAGATGTACCAAAGACCGCGTTTAGAATCCGTTAGGGTCATTATGAATTTTTGGTGATGCCGTTCGGTGTGACGAATGCTCCGGCAGTGTTCATGGATTATCTGAATCGGATATTTCAACCTTACTTGGACCAATTTGTGGTGATTTTCATTGATGACATTCTTATTTATTCTCGTGATCCTCAAGAGCACGGTGAACACCTAAGGATTGTTATATTCATCTTATAAGAGAAGAAACTTTTTGCTAAGTTAAATGAGTTTGAGTTTTGGATGTCTGAGGTTAATTTTCTCGGTCATGTCATATCCCAGGAAGGTGTAGCGGTCGATCCATCAAAAGTTGAAGCAGTGATTAATTAGGAGAGACCAAAGAATGCTTCTGAAGTTAGAAGTTTCTTGGGATTGGCAGGGTACTACAGAAGGTTTATCAAGGGATTTTCGCAACTGGCTTTACCATTGACAAGACTTACTCGGAAGAATTATTAGTATGAGTGGAATTCGGCTTGTGAAAGAAGATTTAGGAGTTTGAAGGAGAGATTGACGACCGCTCCTGTTTTGGTTATTCCTGATTCTAGCAAGTCGTATGAGGTATATTGTGATGCATCGAAGAAGGGATTAGGCGGTGTGTTAATACATGAGGGACATGTAGTGGCTTATGCTTCACGACAATTGGAAGTCCATGAAGAGAATTACCCAACACATGATTTGGAGTTGGCGGCAGTTGTATTTACTTTGAAAGTATGGCGTCACTATTTGTATGGTGTACGTTTTGAGATGTTTAGCGACCACAAGAGCTTAAAGTACTTATTTGATCAGAAAGAGTTGAACCTGCGTCAGAGAAGATGGATGGAATATTTGAAGGATTATGACTTGGAGTTAAGATACTATCCGGGTAAAGCAAATAAGATGGTGGATGCATTGAGTAGGAAGGTGTTGCATAATGTCGAGTTGATGATGTTAGGGTATACCTTAATGGAAAAGTTTAGAGACCTAAATCTTCAATTTAACTGGACTCCAAATTGTGTAATTATGGGGAATTTGAATGCCTCTTCTACTCTTAGGGAAGAAATCCAGCAAGAGCAAGGGGTAGACGAGAAGTTACAAGAAGTGTTATTGCAACCGGGTTTTGTGCGAGGTACTGACAGAACTATTTTGTTTAACCAAGGGACTTGTGTTCCGGATAGCACGGAGTTAAAAAGGAGGGTTTTGGAAGAAGCGCATAAGGGTGCTTTTACTATACATCCGGGGTCTTTAAAGATGTATCAAGATTTAAAGAGGGACTATTGGTGGCCCGGGATGAAAAAGGATATTAAGGTGTATGTGTCGGAATGTGCGGTGTGCCAACAAGTGAAGATTGAGCACCAAAGACCGGGTGGCTTATTGCAATCTTTTGAAATTCCGTTGTGGAAATGGGATAGTATTTCGATGGACTTCGCAGTGGGATTACCCCGTGCGCAAGGTGGTTATGATTCGATTTGGGTAATTGTGGACCGGTTAACGAAATCCGCGCATTTCTTAGCTGTGAAAACTACCTACAATGCAAGCCATCTCGCAAGGTTGTTCATTTCAGAAATAGTGAGATTGCATGGTATTCCTACTAGTATTGTTTCGGATAGAGACCCAAAGTTTACTTCCATATTTTGGAGAGCTTTTCAACAAGCCATGGGAACGAGATTATGTTTGAGTACGTCGAATCATCCACAAACGGACGGTCAGACGGAACGGACAATTTAAACTATGGAGGACATGTTGAGAGCTTGTGTACTTGAAAGTAGAGGGAATTGGATAGAACTTTTGTCGTTGATCAAATTCTCTTATAATAACAGTTATCATGCAAGTATTGGTATGGCACCTTATGATGCGTTATATGGTAGGAAGTGTAGAACACCATTGTGTTGGACGGAGGTTGGCGACGGTAGAATTTTGGGACCCGAGATTATTCACGAAACCACGGAAGAGATTAGAATGATTTGTGGAAAAGTTAACCAAGCCCAAGATCGTCAGAAAACCTATGCGGACAACCGTAGGAGACCGTTGGAGTTTGATGAAGGGGATCATGTATTTTTGAAGGTTACTCCGAGGTTGAGATTGAAAGGACCATTTAAATCGCGGAAGTTAAGTCCAAGATATGTGGGACCGTATCAAATCTTAGAAAGAGTTGGAGAAGTAGCTTACAGATTAGCCTTACCGCCTTCTCACAAGCAAACTACTTAATATTTGTAGGTTTATCATCACTTAATCAAAACACAAGCAAACATGTGTTGTCCAATAACAATAAAAATTCTACATCGCGTCCACATAAAGTTGCAAGACACATACAGATAAAATGGTTTAGAAATTAATTAGTTTTATCTAATTTGTTTTAATCAAAGATAAAACGAGAATCATAAGTTAATAAATTGAGTTAAATATATATATTTTAAAGATATTTTATGTATGAATTAATATATAAATTCTTTTGCAGGATGATATTTGATTTGGTGATAAATCGGTCATTCATAATACAAATGCTTTGAGAATTGATATGGCAAATATAATGTACAATTGAAAAACTTGGGGAAGTGAGAGGATATTCGCATTTTAGAAAGATTTTTAAGCTATGGCTAATTGTTAGTTTGACAAGTTTTAAAATTTGTTTCTCATTAAACAAACTTGATTATTTTTCTTTTTGTTTTATTTTAATTGATGGATTGAATTTATTTTAAATTTAAATACTGTTGGAATCTAAATAATTTGTTATGTTTGAGAAACTTATATTGCTGATAGTTACATTTTCTAATATAATTCATCATAGAATGATGAATATTATCAATAAGTGTTATGACGTAAACAGATATTTATACACCCTAAACACTAATCCTCATTTTAAAATGCATCATAGATTTAAAATGGAAGATAATTTACTTTTAAAATTTTGATATTGAAATATAATCTTCAACTAAATTTTAGGTGTCTAGTCACTAATAATATTCGATTGATCAACTGATCAAATAAAATTTCATAATAAGGAAAAATCTTTAACAAAACATTATTATACGACAAAACTTAAGCGTGTTTGGTTTGAAGGATAACAGACGTAGTATAATAATCATATTATATTATGTCTTAATAAAGTGTTTAAAACAAAAACGATATGATCAGTGGATTCTCACAATTTTTTCTATCTTGTCTCTATAGTATTATTTTTTATCTTAAATTTGAGCTCGGGTAAAAATTAGTAGGATTTGATTAGAAATTAAACTACTTTTGTATGTTTACAAAATATAACGTAAAATATTACAAAATAAAATCAATTATATAAGATAAATATATGAAATTTATGAGTGATAACTAGTTTATAAAAATGATTAAAAAATTTTAAAATGTGAAAAATGTATATAATTTATTTTTTAGTTTTTTAAAGTTTAATATAATATATATATATATATATATATATATATATATATATATATATATATTCTGGATGTGTCAAGTGTGAAAGCTTTATCATATGTGAGAGCATAGGTGATTTTAAGGCTCGGTTAGGATGGGAGCATGGCCCGGCACTAGCCCAAATTTTTTGAGTTATTTTTTTACGGTAAGCTACTTTTTACAGTTCCATTTTCATAATTTCGATTTAATTTTTCGATACATTTTCTAGTTAGTTCTGGTCTTGCGGTATCGGTATTTATTATAAATACTAACATATAAAATTATTGTTGTTTCCACCGTCTTGCAACTTGCGCACTAAGTGTTTAGTAAATTGTCTCAACCATGTTTTTTTTCCTATTTTGTTTTCGTTTCTTACGAATAATGGTGTTGAATTGTTGTTATTGATTGTAATCATGAAGTGGTTATAATGAAAATCTCTTGTGGGCGAGGGGACTGGAGTACACTCAGTTAGGGAAGGAACCAGGATAAATATTTTCTGTCTTCTGCTATTATTTAATTACTATTTCTATTTCCGCAACAAATGAATTAAAACAAAATCTGACCACAAATTATGATTCTGAAACCCTGATCAGAAGTTAAATTAAAGAATACCAGAAACACAATTCAACCCCTCTTCTTGTGTACTTTTCACATCTTCACTTTGTTTTATCCATAGAAAACTACTTGAATTTGAATTGAGGCAATTACCTTCTCACTTGAAATATGCTTACCTAGAAGCAGAACATAATTTGTCTTTTATCCTTGCAACTAAATTGCCTAAAGAGCTGCGGTGTCAACTTTTTGTACTTCTTAGAAAAAACAAGAAACATATATGTTGGAAAATAATTGGCATCAAAGGAATTAACTCTACTGTTTGTATGTATAGGATATTTGTTGGAAGAGAATGCCAAAAATAATATACAGAGCCAAAGAAGAGTGAATCATATCGTGAAGGATGTGATGGAGACGGAAATCATCAAATGGTTAGATGAGGGAATCATTTACCCTATATCTGATAGTGTATGGGGGAGCCCCATTCAACGTGTCTTTAAGATAGGTGGCCTAACAGTGATTGAAATGGGAAGGATATGCGTGGGTTATAGGAAGCTAAATAAATCCACAATGAAGGATGACTTCTCTCTTTCATTCATTGATCAAATGCTTGAGAGATTGGTTGGAAAAGAATTTTAACTATTTTTTATAAGGGTATTCAGACTATAATCAGATTGCATTAGCTCCTAAAAACCAAGAGAAAATAACCTTTACATGGCTCTATGAAACCTTTGTCTTTAGAACGATTCCATCCAGACTGTGAAATGATCCATCAACTTTTCAAATATGTTGATGATATCTTCTCTAATCTTATTGAATGTTCCATGGAACTGTTTATGGATGATTTCTCTGTGTGCAGATTCATTTCATAAATGCTTGGATAACTTCGAGCTGGTACTCACAAGATGTGAGAAACGCAACTCAGTTCTAAAAGGGGAGAAATTTCATGATAAAAGAAGGAATTGTGTCAGGACATAGAATTTCAAAATAAAGATTGAAATAGATTAAAAAAAATTATTGTGAAGTATTTGAAAATTTTCCACTACCATCCAACATCAAAGGAATAAGAAGTTTTTATGGTCTTGTTGGCTTGTATAGAAAGTTCATCAATGAATTTTCAAAACTTTCAAAAGAATGTTTTTATCATATCTCTTCAGTAAAGAATGTTTAGCATGCTTTCAAAACCTTGAAGAATGTGTTGAATTTTGTACCAATTGTGAAGGCAACAGACTAAAAATAAAAACTTTGCGCTAATGTATAATGCAAGTCACTTTGCTAATGGAGTTGTTCTAGGCCAAATGTATGATAAAGTGTTTCATACAATTTATTATGCTAATAAGATTACAAGACTTTAATAGAGAATCATATCAACTAAACCAACTCAAGCAGTTAATGATGTGCCAATTTTTTTATTTACGTATAACTTATATTTTTTCAAACGTTCACAAATATTCATATACGATAATTTTTAAAGGATAAGAATATGACTTTGAAACAAAAATGTAGACAAAATTAAAGTTTTTTTTAAAACAACTACTCCTTTAACATGAATATACTCTAATAAGTAATAATTTAATAGGAATATATTTAATAAGAAAAAATTACAACTTTGAAAGATTATTACAACTTTGACTTTGAATTCAAAGTCAAAGTTCAAATAAATAAAGTCTAATAAATAATAATTTAATATTGCGCCGGAGTATTTTATTAAAAATTATTTATTATTTATATTTTTCCATCAAATATAATAATGATTGAAACTATAACACCCCCTTTCTATTCTCCCAAATAAACACATAAATCATTTAGGCACATATAAAAAAAAATTCGCCAGAGTACGATTAAAACATAGTATAAAAGAGGCATGTCACATCATACACGCATTTAATACATACAACACCTGCTCATTATATTGATATGCAACAGTGGGGTAACTTGCCACAGAGGAACTTTGTCCTTACACCCACATCTCAATATTTAGAATAAAAGCGGAAAATCCAAACATTGATAACATCGAACATATATACATCAACAAGTATGATACAACAACATCATTCATGTTTATATACACAAATTCATCAGCAAGATACTTGTACAAATGTATCACAAAAGAATAATATACATCCTAGCTACCCGGTGCTACATATCAGAGCCAACCGACCAAAAGAATGAAGACACGCTTCACAAAAAGACCTCCAGCATACCTACTCTGCAATGCCTCATAGAGCATCATAAAACAGCAGAAGCGTGAGAAATATTATCATAATAACAATGCATATAATTACATGTATAAACATAAAAATACACATATTACATATTCTCACCACAATTCATCACATTTTCATCTATATACATCACAATGTATATATATATATATATATATATATATATATATATATATATATATATATATATATATATATATACCAAGCATATTCATCATGCACACTTTCACATTTCTCAATCATTCCGTATAAACATACACAATTATGTTCATTCAACAACACATCATTATAAAGATGATAAATGCAAATCATAGAGACCGACTCACGAATCTATGCAAATGTAATGCGGTACCGACTCAATCATCACTAGTTCACTCAGGAACTCTGTTGGAACCATCGCTCGTTACCGAAGTAACTCCCCGTCGGGCCTACGATGTTCACCCATTGCTCACACCCCACATGGGCACACAATGTTTTTGGATCGCTCACACCCCACATGGGCACACGACCCGATCGCTCACACCCCACACGGGCACACGATTCGATTGCTCACACCCCACATAGGCACACAATCATTCGTAATCATCGCTCACACCCTACATGGGCACACGACGTTACGACGGATTCTCATTAGAATCGCTCAACACCAGAATGTATTTCATGATGCTTCATATGCAAAATGACATAAGACATTCTTGAAATGCATACATATTCACAATATATTCATGCATTCATCTCATACAATCACATACAATCTATATACATTCACATCAATGCACTATTGTATGATTCACATTCAAACACACAGTCAAAACGGTAAAAGTGGCTAAATAGCACTATTCCTGACTTTCCGACATAATTAAATCGGCTAATGATTTTCAAAACATCATAATCACAATGTACAGCTCAATAGCTTTCCAACAACACCAAGAATGTAAAAATCGGATACTCGGAACAAAAGTTACGGACGAAACCGAAAACGACATTTTAAAAAATCCCATTTTTACATTCCTCCTGTCCATACGCGTATCACCCATGTCCATACGCGTATGGACAGAACCCATTTCCTTCACAATTCCACGTTTCCAAATCCCATACGCGTACGCCCCTCACCCATACACGTATCACCAGAGGGCCGGGAAAAGCCACCCTCCATACGCGTATTGACCCTTCCACCGACCATTGTTACGCGTATCGCCTTGGCTCATACGCGTATGGACATGCACCTTACGCGTATGGCCAGGGAATTTTCCAGAAAATTCTGCAGAACAATGTTCTGCGTTTTCCACCCCCAACTTCACCAATTCATCATCTAAATTCAGAAAAATACCAGTTTGAAGTATAACAATACATATTAAACATGTATAGACCAACAAGAACACAATCAACAAGAGTTTACACACTTTTGGATCAATTTCCAATCAATTTCTCAAAAATGGGTTATACCCTAAAACTCACAAAATTCATCAACAACACCAACAATTCATACATAATCACATACATTGATAAGATAACAATGTTTCACACCCTTACCCGGATTCCAAGCTCGCTAATTGATCGATCTTGATGATTTTCCTAGTTTTCCCAACTTTCTCCTCTTTTCTTTCTCTCCTCTTTTCTTTCTCTTCTTTCTCTATTTCTCTCTTATTTCTCTTTTCTTTCTATTTTCTTTCTTTTCTATTTCTTTTCTCTCCTTTTTCCACACAAACACTTAATTCATTTTAATCACATAAATTCTAATTCCACTACTTTTCTAACTTATCATTAATTGAGAAAATTCTAAAATACTCTAAATTCTAATTTCCCCGAAAACTCTCGAAAATGGTAAAATCATATTTAACACACCAATTTAACAAATAAAATAATTTATCACCCAATTAAAATAAAAGACTCAAGAATAATGGAATAATCAAAATCGGGGCGTTACAACTCTCCCCCACTTTAGAAATTTTCGTCCTCGAAAATAATACCTGATTCAAACAACTCTGGATACGACTCTCGCATCCCACTCTCTAGTTCCCACGTCATATTGCCTTCCGCAGCGCCTCCCCACGCTACTTTCACCAGCGCAATATCCTTGCCCCTTAGTTTCTTAACTTCGCGGTCCAAAATCCTAACCGGTAAAGCTTCCACCGTAAGGTTATCTCTCACTTCAACCTCGTCCATAGGAATAACATGTGACGGATCCGGAACATATTTCCGAATTTGCGAAACATGGAATACATCATGCAAATTCGAAAGGTTCGGAGGCAACGCCACACGGTAAGCCACAACACCAACTCGTGAAGTAATCTGATACAGACCAATAAAACGAGAAGTCAACTTCTTCGATTTCAAAGCACGACCCACACCCGTAACTGGTGTAACTCTCAAAAACACATGGTCGCCTTCTTGAAACTCAAGATCTTTCCTCCTCTTGTCATGATAGCTCTTTTGTCTACTTTGAGAAGCTTTTATCTTCTCCCGAATAAACTTCACTTTCTCCGTTGTTTGTTGTACCATTTCTGGTCCAACTATCGTCCTCTCGCCGGTTTCATGCCAACACAAAGGTGTTCGACATCTCCGACCATACAAAGCCTCAAATGGTGCCATACTTATACTCGAATGAAAACTGTTATTGTAAGTGAATTCAATCAATGCCAAATAACCATCCCAAGCACCACCTTGCTCGAGTACACAAGCACGCAATAAATCCTCCAACGATTGAATCGTCCTCTCGGTTTGACCGTCCGTTTGCGGATGATAAGCCGAACTCAATCTTAGCTTAGAACCCAAAGCCTTTTGTAAACTCTCCCAAAACCTCGATGTAAACCTTGGATCTCTATTCGATACAATACTCTTCGGAACTCCATGTAACTTCCCCACCACAAGAACATAAATCTCGGCTAACTTCTCCAAAGGATAACTAATATCAATTGGAATAAAATGAGCAGATTTAGTAAGCCTATCAACAATTACCCAAATAGCATTATGACCTCTTTGCGTATTCGGCAATCCCGTAACAAAATCCATCGATATACTATCCCATTTCCATTCCGAAATATCCAACGGTTGCATAAATCCACTCGGTTTTTGATGTTCCACCTTAGACTTTTGACAAGTTAAGCATGCGTACACAAATTGAGCCACATCCCTCTTTAATCCAGACCACCAAAAGATCTTCTTCAAATCTTGATACATCTTATTCGTACCCGGATGAATACTTAAATTACTTCGGTGTCCTTCCTCTAGAATCATCTTTTTCAACTCCGCGTCGTCGGGAATACAAATACGACCACGGAATCTCAAAACTCCATAATTATCAACCTTGAAATCCTCATTCTCATTCAACATCAAATCAACGAATTTCAAGTCCAACTTTTGCTTTTCACTAACCGTTGCAAGAAAATCATTCGTAACATGTAACATACCAAGTCTCACACTTCGCGGCGTCATTTCACAAACCAAACTCAAATCTCTGAAATCCTCCAAAAGTTCCCATTCTTTCATCATCAATGCGGACATATGTAACAACCTCCGACTTAAGGCATCGGCCACCACGTTTGCCTTACCCGAATGGTAATTCAAACCAAAATCATAATCCTTCAAAAGTTCTAGCCACCTCCTTTGTATCATGTTCAATTCTTTCTGATCAAATAAATATCTTAAGCTTTTGTGATCACTAAAAACTTCAAATCTCGCACCATAAAGATAATGCCTCCATATTTTCAAAACAAACACCACCGCCGCTAACTCCAAGTCATGTGTAGGATAATTCTTTTCATGCACTCTCAATTGTCTAGAAGCATATGGCACAACTTTTCCATCTTGCATCAAAACACCACCTAAACCTGTCAATGAAGCATCACAATACACAACAAATGGTTCATTAGGATTAGGCAAAATCAAGATCGGAGTCGTTGTCAACCTTCTCTTTAACTCATTGAAACTCTCTTCACAATGAATATCCCAAATGAAAGCCTTTCCTTTACAAGTCAATTGCGTTAAAGGAAGTGCCAATTTCGAAAATCCCTCAATAAACCTCCGATAGTAACCCGCCAAGCCTAAAAAGCTTCGAATCTCCGTAACCGACCTAGGAGCCTCCCATTGCATCACCGCATCAATCTTGGATGGATCAACACTAATACCACTACCGGAAATAACATGTCCAAGGAAACTTACTTCCGACAACCAAAATTCACACTTCGACAACTTAGCATACAATTGTTTCTCTTTCAAAATTTGCAACACAATTCTCAAATGCTCTTCATGCTCTTCTTGAGACTTAGAGTAAATCAAAATATCATCGATGAACACAACAACAAAACGATCCAACTGTTCATGAAAAATACGATTCATGTATTCCATAAACACACCCGGCGCGTTAGAAACCCCGAATGGCATCACGGAGTATTCGTAATGACCATACCGTGTCCTAAATGCCGTCTTTTGAATATCCTCTTCTTTCACACGAATCTGGTGGTACCCTGATCTCAAATCAATCTTACTAAAAACATTCGCACCAACCAATTGGTCCATCAAATCATCGATCCTTGGAAGCGGATACTTGTTCTTAATTGTCACTTTGTTCAACTGTCGATAATCAATGCATAACCGCATACTCCCGTCCTTCTTCTTTACCAACAATACCGGAGCACCCCAAGGAGAAACACTTGGCCTTACAAATTTCTTGTCCAACAAGTCATTCAATTGCTTTTTCAATTCTACCAATTCCGATGCCGACATACGATACGGTGCCATCGAAATCGGTCTAGTACCCGAAACTAGATCAATAGAAAATTCAACTTCTCTTTCCGGCGGTACATCCGTAATATCTTCCGGAAACACTTCTGGAAATTCACACACCACTGGGAACACATCAAGCTCAACTTGACTCTCCACCGACAATGATGCAAACAAACCAAACAATTGAGCTTCGTCCGCTAAAAGTTTCTTCAACTCTTTAGTGGATAGGAAACTCTCATCTTCATCATCTTCCAAAGAAGGAAACCTTACTAACTTGTGATAGCAATCTATATGAACTCGATTAAATTGCAACCAGTTCATACCCAAGATCACGTCCAATCCCACCAACGGCAAACATACTAAATCCATAACAAAGTCTTTACCATACATGGTTAAAGGACAACTCATACACACCAAAGACGTAGTTACCGACCCTGAAGCAGGAGTCTCAATAACCATCTCAACACCCATCAAAGTTAACGCAAGATTCAAACGCTTCGCGCACTCAGACGAAATAAACGAATGAGTCGCTCCCGTATCAATAACAGCAACTAAAGGTGTACTATTAATAAAGCATGTACCTTTAATCAAACGGTCTGCATTCGTAGTTTGAGTCCCTGCCAATGCAAACACCTTTCCGCCCGCTTGAGCTTGTTTCGGCTTAGTACACTTAGTACTAATGTGACCCACTTCTCCACAATTATAGCACTTCACCATATTCCTTCTACAATCTGTAGCAGCATGCCCAAGACCACCACAATTAGAACATTTTGCTACAGGCTTCCCACACTCAAATGATTTATGACCTATTTCGCCACATTTGTAACACCTAACAACATCGGAGCCTCCTCCTCCAGATCTCCTATCAAAGCTTCCCCTATGCTTGCCCTTATCAACGGGTGTCACATAAGGTCCACCTCTAGCTTGTTGCTTCCCCTTCCTCTCATTCAAACTTTTGTAATGTGTAGAACGAGCCTTACTATCTTCTTCGAAGATTCTACAACATTTCCTCAAATCCGCAAACCTCCTTATCCTTTGATATCCCACAGCTTGCTTAATCTTAAGACGTAAACCATTCTCATATTTAATACACTTTGAGAACTCAGCAGTAATCGCAGCATAATGAGGATGGAATTAAACCAACTCCACAAATTTAGCAGTATAGTCCACCACAGACATACTACCTTATTTCAGTTCAAGAAACTCCATCTCCTTCTTTCCCTTCACACTCTCAGGGTAATACTTCCTCAAGAATTCAGTACGAAATAAATTCCAAGTTACCTCTTCATCATCCACCTAAAGAACTTCACGCATACCGACCCACCAATCGTCGGCTTCTTCTTTCAGCATGTGAGATCCAAGCCTCACCTTATTCTCCTCCACACAGCCCATAACTCTGAAGATTCTTTCAACCTCTTTCAACCACAATTGAGCTCCATCGGGATCAAATCTTCCTTTAAAAATCGGTGGTTGATTCTTCCTGAACTCGTCATTAGCATTCACGTTCGGCGCACCTTGCACCGCCCTAGCCATTGCTTCCAAAGCAGCAGCCATCGCATTGTCGTTTCTACCAGCCATCTTCTGATTATTCCCAAAAATGACAACAAGGTTAAACAACAGTTCAACCAACACAACAACAAGACAGACACAACTGACTCAACTCTGGCTCTGATACCACTTAATGTAACACCCCCTTTCTATACCCCCAAATAATCACATAAATCATTTAGGCACATATAAAAAAAAATTCGCCAGAGTACGATTAAAACATAGTATAAAAGAGGCATGTCACATCATACATGCATTTAATACATACAACACCTGCTCATTATATTGATATGCAACAGTGGGGTAACTTGCCACAGAGGAACTTTGTCCTTACACCCACATCTCAATATTTAGAATAAAAGCGGAAAATCCAAACATTGATAACATCGAACATATATACATCAACAAGTATGATACAACAACATCATTCATGTTTATATACACAAATTCATCAGCAAGATACATGTACAAATGTATCACAAAAGAATAATATACATCCTAGCTACCCGGTGCTACATATCAGAGCCAACCGACCAAAAGAATGAAGACACGCTTCACAAAAAGACCTCCAGCATACCTATTATGCAATGCCTCATAGAGCATCATAAAACAGCAGAATGGTGAGAAATATTATCATAATAACAATGCATATAATTACATGTATACACATAAAAATACACATATTACATATTCTCACCACAATTCATCACATTTTCATCTATATACATCACAATGTATATATATATATATATACCAAGCATATTCATCATGCACACTTTCACATTTCTCAATCATTCCGTATAAACATACACAATTATGTTCATTCAACAAAACATCATTATAAAGATGATAAATGCAAATCATAGAGACCGACTCACGACTCTATGCAAATGCAATGCGGGTACCGACTCAATCATCACTAGTTCACTCAGGAACTCTGCTGGAACCATCGCTCGTTACCGAAGTAACTCCCCGTCGGGCCTACGATGTTCACCCATTGCTCACACCCCACATGGGCACACAATGTTTTTGGATCGCTTACACCCCACATGGGCACACGACCCGATCGCTCACACCCCACACGGGCACACGATCCGATTGCTCACACCCCACATGGGCACACAATCATTCGTAATCATCGCTCACACCCCACATGGGCACACGACGTTACGACGGATTCTCATTAGAATCGCTCAACACCAGAATGTATTTCATGATGCTTCATATGCAAAATGACACAAGACATTCTTGAAATGCATACATATTCACAATATATTCATGCATTCATCTCATACAACCACATACAATCTATATACATTCACATCAATGCACTATTGTATGATTCACATTCAAACACACAGTCAAAACGGTAAAAGTCGCTAAATAGCACTATTCCTGACTTTCCGACATAATTAAATCGGTTAACGATTTTCAAAACATCATAATCACAATGTACAGCTAAATAGCTTTCCAACGACACCAAGAATGTAAAAATCGGATACTCGGAACAAAAGTTACGGACGAAACCGAAAACGACATTTTGAAAAATCCCATTTTTACATTCCTCCTGTCCATACGCGTATCACCCATGTCCATACGCGTACGGACAGAACCCATTTCCTTCACAATTCCACGTTTCCAAAACCCATACGCGTACGCCCCTCACCCATACGCGTATCACCAGAGGGCCGGGAAAAGCCACCCTCCATACGCGTATTGACCCTTCCACCGGCCATTGTTACGCGTATCGCCTTGGCTCATACGCCTATGGACATGCCCCTTACGCGTATGGCCAGGGAATTTTCCAGAAAATTCTGCAGAACAATGTTCTGCGTTTTCCACCCCCAACTTCACTAATTCATCATCTAAATTCAGAAAAATACCAGTTTGAAGTATAACAATACATATTAAACATGTATAGACCAACAAGAACACAATCAACAAGAGTTTACACACTTTTGGATCAATTTCCAATCAATTTCTCAAAAATGGGTTATACCCTAAAACTCACAAAATTCATCAACAACAACAACAATTCATACATAATCACATACATTGATAAGATAACAATGTTTCACACCCTTACCCGGATTCCAAGCTCGATAATTGATCGATCTTGATGATTTTCCTAGTTTTCCCAACTTTCTCCTCTTTTCTTTCTCTCCTCTTTTCTTTCTCTTCTTTCTCTATTTCTCTCTTATTTCTCTTTTCTTTCTATTTTCTTTCTTTTCTATTTCTTTTCTCTCCTTTTTCCACACAAACACTTAATTCATTTTAATCACATAAATTCTAATTCCACTACTTTTCTAACTTATCATTAATTGAGAAAAATCTAAAATACTCTAAATTCTAATTTCCCCGAAAACTCTCAAAAATGGTAAAATCATATTTAACACACCAATTTAACAAATAAAATAATTTATCACCCAATTAAAATAAAAGACTCATGAATAATGGAATAATCAAAATCGGGGCGTTACAGAAACTACGTATGAAATTTAATTTTCAAGAAAAAAAGTCAAATCAAAATTTATTATTCTTTCCTATTTATTTGTAGGAAAGAGTAATTAATTTGTTCTTATCCATTTTTTTCAATTGTCTTTTTCCCCTTTATTTAGCTATATATATATATATATATATATATATATATATATATATATATATATATATATATATATATATATATATATATATATATATATATATATTTGTTATCAATTTTTCAAATCACACAAAACTTTTTTTTCTTTCCATCTTCTAGTTTTGTTAGTGTTTTTTTCTTCCTCATCCACCCTTAAGTAGGTAGGTAATCGGTCTTATAATTTCCTTTATTTATTTATTCTGTAAAGTTTTAATTTTTATGTGTTTCAATGTTGGTACAGTTTATTTGTGACGTAGCTATCTTTTTTGTGAGTATTTTTATGAGTTTTTCGAATACTTTTTTACTTCTAATATTTTTTTTGTTCTTTGTGAACTCTTGATTTTAATATATCATATTTTAGCTCATTTAAAAAATTATTTTATTGATAGACATAAACATCAATGATTTGAGTGATTTTTTGAAATTTAAGATTTTTTTCTTGGTTATTCTGATGAAATTTAATTTTCTTATATATTTTTTCTAATGTGTTCTAGAGATACTTACTGCTAAAGTGTTGATATGAATCATATATTCTTTATTATTGTTTATTTTATCAAATATACATGTGATCAACGATATATTTGTATTTTTCTTACATAATATTTACATATAATCTATTACTTAGGAAGAATTTTTATAGTTTAGCGCTAGATCTAATTTATTAGATTTTAATTGAATTCTAAATAAGATATTTAAGTCTATAGAAAAACTTGTTTCAATTGAGTATTGAAGTTCATATGAATTTATATATTATAGAATGTATGCAGAATAGGTTTTAGTTTTCTTAAGTATAATTTAGTGATAATCTTCACTATGTTTTTTTTATCATTATTCTTTTCTTTGTTTTTATTCTATTTCTCTTTAAAAAATATATGAATTATATGCATATCAATTTACAAACATTTAGAAGTATATCTAAGATTCATGTTGCAAAAACTCTTACTATATTCTTAGATTTTAATTATTTCGATTATGTTGCATAAACTCATTATGAAATGTATCAGATAGTATAAACTTTTACTATATGCTTATATTTTAACTATTTCGATCATGTTGCACAAATTAATGCTTCCATAACTCTTCCCCTAATTTATGTATTTTAAATCAATTACATTTAGTGAAATAATCTAATTATACCTTTTAATAGATATTGTTTTTTTTTAAAACTATAAATTTTTTTTATGATAATAATTGCAAGGGAGGTAGATAACTTAACTAATCTGCCATCATTATTTATTCTTATCGACAGCCATCTACTTATTACCTTTTTTTATTTTGATTTTTTAATTTCATTGTTGAACCAGAGAATGGATCATCACAAAAACCCGTGGAATCAAGAATCACATTACACTTTTGACATAAATAAAAATTTTCATGAATTTGAAGCGGATAGTGAATTACATTCAGCTTATTTGGATATTATGAGGCCGTTGTCACCCGAAACTCATGTTCCGGATCCATTATTTGCCATTGGTAAATTTGTTCCTGTGGTGCTCCAATCAGATATTCCATTAACACAGATGAAAATTGAACATACAAATTCTCTTGATAAAGAAAAATACAAAGGTATTTTAAATCCAAAAGGTAATGGAATCGGCTTAGATCCCTTTTTACCTAAAAAATTTCCATCACCAGCCATCAGTATAATTGTTCCTTCTCATGTAGTAAAACAAAAATCTACAAAAATTCCACATCTCAAACAATATTCAAATGTCTCCCAACCAGGTATGTGTTCTTAAAAACTTGATCAAACTACTCAAATTAAAATGTATGAATATTATACAACAGCTAACTACTTAATATTTGTAGGTTTATCATCACTTAATCAAAACACAAGCAAACATGTGTTGTCCAATAACAATAAAAATTCTGCATCGCGTCCTCATAAAGTTGCTAGACACATACAGGTAAAATGGTTTAGAAATTAATTAGTTTTATCTAATTTGTTTTAATCAAAGATAAAACGAGAATCATAAGTTAATAAATTGAGTTAAATATATATATTTTAAAGATATTTTATGTATGAATTAATATATAAATTCTTTTGCAGGATGATATTTGATTTGGTGATAAATCGGTCATTCATAATACAAATGCTTTGAGAATTGATATGGCAAATACAATGTACAATTGAAAAACTTGGGGAAGTGAGAGGATATTCGCATTTTAGAAAGATTTTTAAGCTATGGCTAATTGTTAGTTTGACAAGTTTTAAAATTTGTTTCTCATTAAACAAACTTGATTATTTTTCTTTTTGTTTTATTTTAATTGATGGATTGAATTTATTTTAAATTTAAATACTATTGGAATCTAAATAGTTTGTTATGTTTGAGAAACTTATATTGCTGATAGTTACATTTTCTAATATAATTCATCATAGAATGATGAATATTATCAATAAGTGTTATGACGTAAACAGATATTTATACACCCTAAACACTATTCATCATTTTAAAATGCATCATAGATTTAAAATGGAAGATAATTTACTTTTAAAATTTTGATATCGAAATATAATCTTCAACTAAATTTTAGGTGTCTAGTCACTAATAATATTCTATTGATCAACTGATCAAATAAAATTTAATAATAAGGAAGAATCTTTAACAAAACATTATTATACGACAAAACTTAAGCTTGTTTGGTTTGAAGGATAAGAGACGTAGTATAATAATCATATTATATTATATCTTAATAAAGTGTTTAAAACAAAAACGATATGATAAGTGGATTCTCACAATTATTTCTATCCTGTCTCTATAGTATTATTTTTTATCTTAAATTTGAGCTCGGGTAAAAATTAGTAGGATATGATTAGAAATTAAACTACTTTTGTATATTTAAAAAATATATCGTAAAATATTACAAAATAAAATCAATTATATAAGATAAATATATGAAATTTATGAGTGATAACTAGTTTATAAAAATGATTAAAATATCAAAAAATGTGAAAAATATATATAATTTATTTTTTAATTTTTTAAAGTTTAATATAATATTCTTTAATATATATATATATATATATATATATATATATATATATATTCTGGATGTGTCAAGTGTGAAAGCTTTATCATATGTGAGAGCATAGGTGATTTTAAGGCTCGGTTAGGATGGGAACATGGCCCGACACTAGCCCAAATTTTTTGAGTTATTTTTTTATGGTAAGCTACTTTTTACAGTTCCATTTTCATAATTTCGATTTAATTTTTCGACACATTTTCTAGTTAGTTCTGGTCTTGCGGTATCGGTATTTATTATAAATACTAACATATAAAATTATTGTTGTTTCCACCGTCTTGCAACTTGCGCACTAAGTGTTTAGTAAATTGTCTCAACCAAGTTTTTTTCCTATTTTGTTTTCGTTTCTTACGAATAATGGTGTTGAATTGTTGTTATTGATTGTAATCATGATGTGGTTATAATGAAAATCTCTTGTGGGCAAGGGGACTGGAGTACACTCAGTTAGGGAAGGAACCAGGATAAACGTTTTCTGTCTTCTGCTATTATTTAATTACTTTTTCTATTTCTGCAACAAATAAAATAAAACAAAATCTGACCACAAATTATGATTCTGAAACTCTGATCAGAAGTTAAATTAAAGAATACCCGAAACACAATTCAACCCCTCTTCTTGTGTACTTTTCACACCTTCACTTTGTTTTATCCATAGAAAACTACTTGAATTGGAATTGAAGCAATTACCTTCTCACTTGAAATATGCTTACCTAGAAGCAGAACATAAGTTGTCTTTTATCCTTGCAACTAAATTGCCTAAAGAGCTGTGTTGTCAACTTTTGGTACTTCTTAGAAAAAACAAGAAAGATATATCTTGGAAAATAATTGACATCAAAGGAATTAACTCTACTGTTTGTATATATATGATATTTGTTGGAAGAGAATTCCAAAATAATATACAGAGCCAAAGAAGAGTGAATCATATCGTGAAGGATGTGATGGAGACGAAAATCATCAAATGGTCAGATACGGGAATCATTTACCCTATATTTGATAGTGTATGGGGGAGCCCCATTCAACGTGTCTTTATAATAGGTGGCCTAACAGTGATTGAAATGGGAAGGATATGCGTGGGTTATAGGAAGCTAAACAAATTGTAATGCCCATATATAAATACATACATCAAAGCATATATCATACATGAATAATACGTTTGGTACTGAAATATACAAGTTCCTAGTAACACAGTATACATATAAATGCCCAAAAAAACCTAATACAACAACTATGGCATGTTATATATACAAGATGTTCAAAAAGATAAAACTAAGAACTAGATCACTAATGATCTCAAAATCTCCGCAACGGAAGCCTTACGACACAAAAGATGCGATCCGTAAGGAAAAGTCAAACCACTTTGTCCTTACACTTCGCCGAACCTGTAGTACCTGTGATGTAAACAACAACGTGGGGTGAGATACATCAAATCTCAGTGAGTTATCTATCTTATATGTCCTCTCGGCTTTACAAGGTTCTAACAAGCCTAACTCAAGTCAAAAGGGGAGGGAAGTGACTTTAAGTACACACACACTATATGGAAACATGTCATGAGTTCATCAACTCACAATATCACTAATCGGTAACAACACCAAGGCATCCCCTGTTCCCGTCCGCTTCTACGTCTAGAAGTCGACCCGAGTTATGGATCCTGGTAACCTACTTGACATACGAATGAATTCGGGTTCTACGGGCCTTATACCGTTATGAACCGTCACTTCACCCGGGCCATTTACCGTCACAAGCATACGCTCCAAGAGCGTCATTCCTACTGCACGCGGGAATCAAACCTGCCAAGTAGTTGTGCACATGTTTCAGAGGAGCTCGAGACCCATGAAACGCACTCGCAAGATAACCGGTTACGATTACATGATCACACACACATACGTGATTCTATTCGACAATCACAAGGCCATTACGCCTTATCACAACCAAACGGTTAACACACATGTTCCATACTAGTGTTTATTCATTCTATGACATAAGTATCTGACACACGCCTCGCCACTGCACGCACGATCGTTGTCATTATGTCATTCTACATTTTCCGACATTTGTTTACGGTAATATTCCTCACTCTACCTATTTTGTATTTTAACATGCATACATATTCAAACATGTTTCATAATAACAGCATAGGCATATAATCATCAAACGTACAATGGGAACACATAATTCAACATACCACCGATTACACTAATTCACGGTTCCCTCCGATTTATTTAATCGGGCAATAAACTGATATTTCTCACTTCCATTAGCTGGAATATGTTCATAACTTCACAACGATACCAAGAATACTCACATCGGATAAACGAGTCAAAAGTTATGAAAGAAACAAGTTGGAGGATCTGTCATGTTCGCAATACGAAGCAGCCAGCGAATGTTCACTTCCTCATTTGCAGTGCGAAGCTCCCAGCGAATGCCTAGCCAACACTGGTTCGCTACCCCATTCGCAGTGCGAACGTCTGGCGAACCAAGTCAGAACCAAAACAAGGTAAAGTTCGCAGTGCAAACCTCTGGCGAATGTTCGCCTCCACCTTCGCCGTGCAAATAGCCAGCGAGTGTTCGATTTCCCCTTCGCTAGGGGATTCGCAGTGCGAACCTGGGAAAATGCATAAATTCTGCAGCGTGCAGCTGAGTTCCCTTGGGTTCAAAACCAAACCAAAACATACCCAAACATCCAACACTCAAGTACAGATGATTCTACACTCATATAGCTTATACTACTCAGTTTGTAACACATTTCAACTGTTAAATTTCTTCGATTACCAATTTAACAATTTCTCCTAAAACCTAACTTAAGCTAAACTCATCTCTAACTCTAGAACTTAAGTTTCTATCTAGAACCCACCTCAAGATTAGATGATGTTGAATATTGGAAGATGATTTGATGAAGATTTGATGATGTTCTTGATCTTTCCACTTCTTGGTTTCCACTTCTCTTTTTCCTTCCTTTCTCCTTCTTTCTCTCCAACTTCTTTCTATCTTTTTCTTTCTTTGGTTCTAATGAGGAAAATGAAGGAAAAGAAATGATATAGTATAATATCATCAATTAGTAACACTACTAATTATCCAATTAGTCTCTAAAGTTCCAATAATTAAATACCTCAGAGTCAAAAAATATTAATTGGATTTACTCTAAGTTCAACAGTTACTCTAATTATCTTTGCAGACAATTTCTCAGAGTACACCGGGACTCAGTTGATCACAACTAATATTATCCAAAGTAAATAAAAAAATACGGGGTATTACATCCTCCCCCCCCCCCCCCCCCTTAAATAGAAATTCATCCACGAATTTTAAACAATAATCTTAAAAGATGCGGATAAGCGTCTCACATCTCTGATTCTAGTTCCCACGTTGCATCTCCCGGATGCGTCTCATCCCACTGAACCTTAACCAGAGGAATCTCTTTATTCCTTAACACCTTAGTTTCTCTTCATGTGATATAACTCGGTTGAGGCTCAAACGTTAAACCTGCGTCTATCTTGATAGTATCGGGTAGAATTGGCTGAAGAGGATCTGGAACAAACTTCCGAAGCTGAGATACATGAAAAACGTTGTGCACCTCTGACAGAGAAGGCGGTAAGGCTAATCTGTAAGCTACTTCACCAATTCTTTCTAAAATTTGATACGGTCCTACGTATCTCGGATTTAACTTCCGCGATTTAAATGGTCATTTCAACCTCAATCTCGGAGTAACTTTTAAAACACGTGATCGCCCTCATCAAATTCCAATGGTCTCCTACAGTTGTACGCATAGCTTCTCTAACGATCGTGTGCTTGTTTAATTTTCTCGCGGATCATTCGAATCTTTTCCATAGCCTCTTGGATAATTTCGGGTCCTAAGATTCTATCTTCCCCAACCTCCGCCCAACACAAAGGTGTCCTACACTTTCTTCCATACAAAGCTTCATAAGGAGTCATTCCGATGCTCGCATGGTAACTATTATTATAAGGAAACTCAATCAATGGCAGTAGTTCCTTCCAATTACCTTTACTTTCTAGTACACAAGCTCTCAACATGTCCTCCATTGTTTGTATCGTTCGATCAGTTTGACCAACCGTCTGAGGATGATTAGACGTGCTCAAAGGCAACTCCGTACCCATAGCTTGTTGAAAAACTTTCCTAAACCTTGAAGTAAACTTCGGATCTCTATTCGAAACAGTACTAAAAGGAACACCATGTAATCTCACAATTTCCGAAATGAACAACTTTGCGAGATGACTCGCCTTATAAGTAGTCTTTACGGCGAAGAAATGAGCAGACTTCGTCAGCCGATCTACAATTACCCAAATCGAATCATAACCACCTTGCGAACGGGGTAATCCCACTGCCAAGTCCATCAAAATACTATCCCATTTCCACACCAGAATTTCTAAAGGTTGCAACCCGGCCTTTGGTGTTCAATCTTCACTTGTTGGCATACCGCACATTCCGATACAAATGCCGCAACATCCTTTTTTATCCCGGGCCACCAATAGTCTCTCTCTTTAAATCTTGATACATCTTCGAAGAACCAGGATGAATAGTAAAAGTACTCTTATGCGCTTCTTCCAAAATCCTTCTTTTCAACCTCGCATCATCCGGAACAGAAATCCTTTGATTAAATAAAATGATTCCGTCGGTAGTTTAGACAAAACCCGGTTGTGTCAACAATTCTCATAACTTCTCATCCAATCCTTGTCCTTGTCGGATTTCCCCTCTAAGAGTAGAGGTGACATTCAAATTCCCATAATTACACCATCTTGTGTCTACACAAACTGAAGATTAAGATCTCTAAAATTCTCCAACAAAACATACTCCAAAATCATCAATTTCGCACTATGAACTACTTTCCGACTTAATGCATCTGCTACCTCATTCGCTTTTCTTGGATGATACTTCAATTCTAAATAATAATCCTTTAAGTACTCCATCCACCTTCGTTGTCGCATTTTTAACTCTCTTTGGTCTAACAAATACTTCAAACTCTTATGGTCACTAAACATTCGAACGTACACCATACAAATAATGCCGCCACACCTTCACTGTAAACACAACCGCCGCCAATTCCAAATCATGAGTTGGATAATTATGTTCATGAATTTTCAATTGTTGGGAGGCATAAGTCACTACCTGACCGCCTTGCATCAGAACACCTCCCAATCCCATCTTAGAAGCATCACAAAACACTTCATAAGAGTTGTTAGGGCCAGGAATGATTAACACAGGAGCCATCATCAATCTTTCCTTCAACTTCATGAAATTTTGCTCACAACTCGAATCCCACTCAAAAGTAAAATCCTTACGAGTAAGTTTCGTCATTGGTAGAGCCAGTTAGAAAAAGCCTTTAATAAACCTTCTATACAACCTGCCAATCCCAAGAAACTTCTAACTTCTGAAACATTCCTCGGTCTCTCCCAGTTAATCACTGCTCCTACCTTCGATGGATCTACAGCCACACCACCTTGATATATAACATGTCCAAGAAAATTAACTTTCGACATCCAAAATTCACACTTGCTTAACTTAGCGAAAAGTTGCTTCTCTTTCAATACCGATAAGAAAATTCGCAGATGTTCTCCGTGCTCTTGTGGAGTACGAGAATAAATAAGAATGTCGTTAATAAAGATCACGACAAATTGGTCTAAGTAAGCTTGAAATATACGGTTCATGTAATCCATAAAAAAAAAGCTAGGGCATTCGTCACACCGAAAGGCATTACTAAGAATTCATAATGACCGTAATGGGTTCTAAATGCAGTCTTAGGTACATCGGCACTCTTCACTCGAATCTGGTGATAACCCGACCTCAAATCAATCTTCGAGATCACACAGGCTCCCTTCAATTGATCTAACAGGTCGTCTATCTGGGGTAAGGGGTACTTGTTCTTAATGGTGACTTTATTCAGCTGATGATAGTCGATACACAATCGCATCCCACCGTCCTTCTTCTTTACTAACAATACTGGAGCTCCCCACGGTGAGACACTTGGTCTAACAAAATGCTTAGCCATAAGCTCTTCCAATTATTCCTTTAGTTCCTTTAACTCCCATGGTGCCATCCGATACGGAGAAACAGATATAGGAGCCGTTCCCGGTACCACGTCAATAGAAAATTCCAATTCTCACACCGAAGGAAGAGAAGTGACATCTTCGGGGAAAACTTCTTAAATCTCACAGGCTACCGGAAATACACAATTTCACACATTGCATAGACACAAAGGGGTGCGTTGTTCCACAATCAAATAAAACAAAACAAGAATGTCCGTTTACGAACCACGTACCTGCAATCAAGGAGTTATCGCCCTTTGCTTTCTTTGCATCCAGAGTATACACTCGACCGGTACTCTTTCCTTGTGCTTGATTCTTATTCTGAGAACAATCTCTCGCAATATGGCCCACCTTCTGACATTGATAACACTTCACTCCTTCATAGCGACATCTACCAGAATGCATCTTACCACATGTATGACACATAGGAGGCGCACTAGTCCTAGAATTCTGGAGTTGCTTCCCTTTGAAAGCTCGTTGCCTAGGCCTAAACTGTTGGCCTGACCTCCCACAATCATTCTGATTAGACCTACGCAAATCCCCTTCTGTCTGAACACTCCTCAAATCTTTCTCAACCACATAACCTTGCCTCAACTGTTGGAATTCAAACTCTCTTCATATCCTCAATGAACTAGGAAGGTACTTTTCCATAAAAGTAGCCTTGAATTGATCCCACACTTTAGGCACACCCTGGATAGTCATAAAAGCTGAAGCAATATCCCACCACCTCTTAGCAGGACCTCTCAGTGAGTGAGAAGCAAACACTACTTTGTCCTCCTCACTACAGTAAATTATCAGAAATATTCTCTCCATGCCAGCAATCCACTCGTGAGCCTTCACGGGATCCCATCCACCATGAAATTCTGGGGGATTCATGCGGATAAAATCCAGGAATTTCCCACCTTCAGCTTCTGGAACAACCACTTGAGGATGAAAACCCCCATTCATGTGTCGTATCATCTGTTGCATGAATTGGTTCTGCTGCTGTTGCATCTGCTGCATAAACTGATACAAAGGAGCATTCTCCCTTCTGCCTGGAGGATTCGTCCCAGCTAGAGGGTTTGTGGGTCTACCACGATTGCTTCTGTGTCCGTCAGCCATGTTCCTAAACGTCGTATAGATAGGATTAAGTTGATCAGGCTCAATACTATACATATAACATTTAAGACCAATGGCGACACAACGCATATGAAACAGAAAGAAATACTTATACTATTTCATGGCTAGGTCGAGGATACGACCTGCTCTGATACCAACTATAACGCCCATATATAAATACATACATCAAAGCATATATCATACATGAATAATACGTTTGGTACTGAATTATACAAGTTCCTAGTAACACAGTATACATATAAATGCCCAAAAAAACCTAATACAATAACTATGGCATGTTATATATACAAGATGTTCAAAAAGATAAAACTAAGAACTAGAACACAAATGATCTCTAAATCTCCACAACGGGAGCCTTGCGACACAAAAGATACGATCCGTAAGGGAAAGTCAAACCACTTTGTCCTTACCCTTCGCCGAACCTGTAGTTCTTGTGATGTAAACAACAACGTGGGGTGACATACATCAAATCTCGGTGAGTTATCTATCTTATATGTCCTCTCGGCTTTACAAGGTTCTAACAAGCCTAACTCAAGTCAAAAGGGGAGGGAAGTGACTTTGAGTACACACACACTATATGGAAACATGTGATGAGTTCATCAACTCACAATATCACTAATCTGTAACCACACCAAGGCATCCCCTGTTCCCGTCCGCTTCTACGTCTAGAAGTCGACCCGAGTCATGGATCCTGGTAACTTACTTGACATACGAATGGATTCAGGTTCTATGGGTCTTATACCGTTATGAACAGTCACTTCACACGGGCCATTTACGGTCACAAGCATACGCTCCCAGAGCGCCATTCATACTGCACGCGGGAATCAAACCTGCCAAGTAGTTGTGCACATGTTTCAGAGGAGCTCGAGACCCATGAAACGCACTCGCAAGATAACCGGTTACGATTACGTGATCACACACACAAACGTGATTGTATTCAACAATCACAAGGCCATTACGCCTTATCACAACCAAACGGTTAACACACATGTTCCATACTAGTGTTTATTCATTCTATGACATAAGTATCTGACACACGCCTCGGCACCGCACGCACGATCGTTGTCATTATGTCATTCTACATTTTCCGACATTTGTTTACGGTAATATTCCTCACTCTAACTATTTTGTATTTTAACATGCATACATATTCAAACATGTTTCATAATAAGAGCATAGGCAAATAATCATCAATCGTACAGTGGGAACACATAATTCAACATACCACCGATTACACTAATTCATGGTTCCCTCCGATTAATTTAATCGGGCAATAAACAAATATTTCTCACTTCAATTAGCTAGATTATGTTCATAGCTTCACAACGATACCAAGAATACTCACATCGGATAAACGAGTCAAATGTTATGAAAGAAACAAGTTGGAGGATCTGTCATGTTCGCAATGCGAAGCAGCCATCGAATGCCTGCTTCCTCATTCGCAGTGCAAAGCTCCCAACAAATGCCTAGCCAACACTGGTTCGCTACCCCATTCGCAGTGCGAACTCTGGCGAACCAAGTCAGAACCAAAACAAGGTAAAGTTCGCAATGCGAACCTCTGGCGAATGTTCTCCTCCACCTTCGTCGGGCGAATAGCCAGCGAGTGTTCGATTTCCTCTTCGCTAGGTGATTCGCAGTGCGAACCTGGGAAAATGCAGAAATTCTCCAGCGTGCAGCTTGTAACAGCCCGAGCCCCTCGCAAGGCGATCCCGGCACTGCCACCTCACGATCTTCTCTACCCCCCTCTCTAGTAGAGTTTTTGCCTTCCGTGGGAATCCAACCATGTACCCTGGGGTTCAAGTACATGTTCATTCCATTCCCACTACCAATTCCTTTTTTTGTAACAGGCCGGGCCCCTCGCAAGGCGATCCCGTCACTGCCACCTCACGATCTTCTCTACCCCCCTCCCTAGTAGAGTTTTTGCCTTCCGTGGGAATCGAACCATGTACCCTGGGGTTCAAGTACATGTTCAATCCATTCCCACTATCAATTGAGCTAGTAGCTCAATTGGTAGTGGGAATGGATTGAACATGTACTTGAACCCTAGGGTACATGGTTCGATTCCCACGGAAGGCAAAAACTCTACTAGGGAGGGGGGAAGAGAAAATCGAGAGGTGGCAGTGCCGGGATCGCCTTGCGAGGGGCCCGAGCTGTTACAAAAAAAGGCGCCTTTTTTTTGTAACAGCTAGGCCGGGACTCCCCCAAAGACACCATGCACTGCAACTCACAAGCCAAATCACTAGCCCCTTCACTACTAGTGTTTTTACCTCCCGTGGGAATCGAACCGCGTACCTGGGGATAAGTACCACGTTCAATGCATTCCCTCTACCAATTGAGCTAGTAGCTCAATTGGTAGTGGGAATGCATTGAACGTGGTACTTATCCCCAGGTACACGGTTCGATTCCCACGGGAGGCAAAAACACTAGTAGTGAAGGGGGCTAGTGATTTGGCTTGTGAGTAGCAGTGCATGGTGTCTGTGGGGGAGTCCGGCCTGGCTATTACACAGCTGAGTTCCCTTGGGTTCAAAACCAAACCAAAACATACCCAAACATCCAACACTCAAGTACAGATGATTCTACACTCATATAGCTTATACTACTCAGTTTGTAACACATTTCAACTGTTAAATTCCGTCGATTACCAATTTAAGCAATTTCTCATAAAACCTAACTTAAGCTAAAATCATCTCTAACTCTAGAACTTAGGTTTCTATCTAGAACCCACCTCAAGATTAGATGATGTTGAAGATTGGAAGATGATTTGATGAAGATTTGATGATGTTCTTGTTCTTTCCACTTCTTGGTTTCCACTTCTCTTTTTCCTTCCTTTATCCTCCTTTCTCTCCAACTTCTTTCTATCTTTTTCTTTCTTTGGTTCTAATGAGGAAAATGAAGGAAAAGAAATGATATAGTATAATATCATCAATTAGTAACACTACTAATTATCCAATTAGTCTCTAAATTTCCAATACTTAAATACCTCAGAGTCAGATAATATTAATTGGATTTACTCTAAGTTCAACAGTTACTCTAATTATCCTTGCTGATAATTTCTCAGAGTACACCGGGACTCAGTTGATCACAAATAATATTATACAGAGTAAATAAAAAAAATACGGGGTATTACACAAATCCACAATGAAGGATGACTTCTCCCTTTCATTCATTGATCAAATGTTTGAGAGATTGTTTGGAAAAGAATTTTTACTATTTTTTATAAGGGTATTCAGGCTATAATCAGATTGCATTAGCTCCTAAAAACCAAGAGAAAATAACCTTTACATGGCTCTATGAAACCTTTGTCTTTAGAACGATTCCATTTAGACTGTGAAATGATCCATCAACTTTTCAAATATGTTGATGATATCTTCTCTAATCTTATCGAATGTTCCATGGAACTGTTTATGGATGATTTCTCTGTGTGCAGATTCATTTCATAAATGCTTGGATAACTTCGAGCTGGTACTCACAAGATGTGAGAAACGCAACTCAGTTCTAAAAGGGGAGAAATTACATTTCATGATAAAAGAAGGAATTGTGTTAGGGCATAGAATTTCAAAATAAAGATTGAAATAGATTAAAAAAAATTATTGTGAAGTATTTGAAAAATTTCCATTACCATCCAACATCAAAGGAATAAGAAGTTTTTATGGTCATGTTGGCTTGTATAGAAAGTGTATCAATGAATTTTCAAAACTTTCAAAAGCTTTGTGCCAACTACTACAACATGAGATATCATATCTCTTCAGTAAAGAATGTTTAGCATGCTTTTAAAACCTTGAAGAATGTGTTGAATTTTGTACCAATTGTGAAGGCACCAAACTAAAAATAAAAACTTTGCGCTAATGTATAATGCAAGTCACTTAGCTATTGGAGTTGTTCTAGGCCAAATATATGATAAACTGTGTCATACAATTTATTATGCTAATTAGATTACAAGACTTTAATAGAGAATCATATCAACTAAACCGACTCAAGCAGTTAATGACGTGCCAATTTTTTTATTTACGTATAACTTATATTTTTTCAAACGTTCACAAATATTCATACACGATAATTTTTAAAGGATAAGAATATGACTTTGAAACGAAAATATAGACAAAATTAAAGTTTATTTTTAAAACAACTACTCCTTTTACATGAATATACTCTAATAAGTAATAATTTAATAGGAATATATTTTATAAGAAAAAATTTCAACTTTGAATGATTATTACAACTTTGACTTTGAATTCAAAGTCAAAGTTCAAATAAATAAAGTCTAATAAATAATAATTATTTTATTATTTATACCAGAGCATTTTATTAAAAATTATTTATTATTTATAATTTTCTGTCAAATATAATAATGATTGAAACTACGTATGAAATTTAATTTTCAAGAAAAAAAATCAAATCAAAATTTATTATTCTTTCCTATTTATTTGTAGGAAAGAGTAATTAATTTGTTCTTATCCATTTTTTTCAATTGTCTTTTTCCCCTTTATTTAGCTACATATATATTTGTTATCAATTTTTCAAATCACACAAAACTTTTTTTTCTTTTCATCTTCTAGTTTTGTTAGTGTTTTTTTCTTCCTCATCCACCCTTAAGTAGGTAGGTATTCGGTCTTATAATTTTCTTTATTTATTTATTCTGTAAAGTTTTAATTTTTATGTATTTCAATGTTGGTACAGTTTATTTTTGGGACGTAGCTATCTTTTTTGTGAGTATTTTTATGAGTTTTTAGAATACTTTTTTACGTCTAATATTTTTTTTTTGCTCTTTGTGAACTCTTGATTTTAATATATCATATTTTAGCTCATTTAAAAAATTATTTTATTGATAGACATAAACATCAATGATTTGAGGGATTTTTTGAAATTTAAGATTTTTTTCTTGGGTATTCTGATAAAATTTAATTTTCTTATATATTTTTCCTAATGTGTTCTAGAGATACTTACTGCTAAAGTGTTGATATGAATCATATATTCTTTATTATTGTTTATTTTATCAAATATACATGTGATCAACGATATATTTGTATTTTTCTTACATAATATTTACATATAATCTATTACTTAGGTAGAATTTTTATAGTTTAGCGCTAGATCTAATTTATTAGATTTTAATTGAATTCTAAATAAGATATTTAAGTCTATTAAAAAACTTGTTTCAATTGAGTATTGAAGTTCATATGAATTTATATATTATAGAATGTATGCAGAATAGGTTTTAGTTTTCTTAAGTATAATTTAGTGATAATCTTCACTATGTTTTTTTTTTATCATTATTCTTTTCTTTGTTTTTATTCTATTTCTCTTTAAAAAATATATGAATTATATGCATATCAATTTACAAACATTTAGAAGTATAAACTTTTACTATATGCTTATATTTTAACTATTTCGATAATGTTGCACAAATTAATGCTTCCATAACTCTTCCCCTAATTTATGTATTTTAAATCAATTACACTTAGTGAAATAATCTAATTATACCTTTTAATAGATATGTTTTTTTTTTTAAAACTATAAATTTTTTTTATGATAATAATTGCAAGGGAGGTAGATAACTTAACTAATCTGCCATTATTATTTATTCTTATCGACAGCCATCTACTTATTACCTTTTTTTATTTTGATTTTTTAATTTCATTGTTGAACCAGATAATGGATCATCACAAAAACCCGTGGAATCAAGAATCACATTACACTTTTTACATAAATAAAAATTTTCATGAATTTGAAGCGGATGATGAATTACATTCAGATTATTTGGTTATTATGAGGCCGTTGTCACCCGAAACTCATGTTCCGGATCCATTATTTGCCATTGGTAAATTTGTTCCTGTGGTGCTCCAATCAGATAATCCATTAACACAGATGAAAATTGAACATACAAACTCTCTTGATAAAGAAAAATACAAAGGTATTTTAAATCCAAAAGGTAATGGAATCGGCTTAGATCCCTTTTTACCTAAAAAATTTCCATCACCAGCCATCAGTATAACTGTTCCTTCTCATGTAGTAAAACAAAAATCTACAGAAATTCCACATCTCAAACAATATTCAAGTGTCTCCAACCAGGTATGTGTTCTTAAAAACTTGATCAAACTTCTCAAATTAAAATGTATGAATATTATACAGCAACTAACTAATTAATATTTGTAGGTTTATCATCACTTAATCAAAACACAAGCAAACATGTGTTGTCCAATAACAATAAAAACTCTACATCGCGTCCTCATAAAGTTGCTAGACACATGCAGGTAAAATGGTTTAGTTTAATACCCCATAAATTTGTGAACATTTTGGATAATATTATTATGATCAACTGGGTTCCGGTGTACTCTGAGCAATTATTGGATAAAGTAATTAGAGTAAACTGACGAACTCGGAATTGATTAGATTAATATTACTTATCTTGGAGTTTTATTAATTGGTGCAATTGACATAATTTGGATAATTAGTAGTATTACCAATTACTATTTCCTATGTATATTTTCTTTTCCTTTTCCTTATTTGAAAAAGATAGAAAACTTGGAGAAAGAAAAGGAAAGGAAGGAAAACGGAAGGGAAAAGAAGAGGACAATTCTCAAGAGCTCAAGAGATTGATTCATCAACCCATCTCCAATCTTTTCATCTCAGCTTCACCCTCCTCATCTTATAATCCATGTGGGTTCTAGTTAGATGCTTTAGAATAGAGTTTTATTGAGTTTTAGAGTTAGTTTGATATTGTTAGAAAATGAGAAATTTTGCACCAAAATCATGTTTTAATGTTCCTTATGATTGATACATGTTAGATATGTGTTATTGTGTATCCAATTGGTATTTTTCTGGTGTTTAGAAGTGAATTGGAAGGGAAAATGGATAGTTTTCGCAGACCCAATTATGCAGGAAAAATTCTGGGTTTACGCTGCCCATACGCGTATCACACAAGGCAATACGCGTATTGGTTAAGGCAATACGCGTATGGCTGTGCAGAAACGTGGGCAATACGCATATGGGGTTCCATTTTCTCGGCCATCTGCTCATTTGCGTAATGGTACGCGTACGGTTTTGGGCAATACGCGTATGAGGTAGGGTAGTACGCGTATTGGAGTTTTAAAAGGAATTTTGAAGGAAAATCAGTCTCTGTCCCGACGCGTATTACTTTGGACAATATACGTATGGATGGGCGAGTAAGCAAGGCAATACGGGTATGGCTTAGGGCAGTACGCGTACGGCCAGGAGGGGTGCAAACTTGTGTTTTTCGGGATACCATTTCTCGTTATGTCCATAACTTTTGACTCGTTTATCCATTTTTAATATTCTTGATATCGTTGGAAAGCTAACAAAATGTACTTTCTTATTTAAATGGTTTTAAGATTGTTGGCCGATTTAATTATGTCAGGATTTTAGAATAGTGTTGTTTTGTCGACTTTTATCGTTTAATGGTGGGTAATTGTTGTTGAATAAGTATGCATGTTAAAATATGAAATCGGTAGAGTGAGGAACATTACCATAAACAATGTCGGAAAGTGTGAATTGTCATAGTGACAACGCTCGTGCATGAAAGGCCGAGGCGTGTGTCTAATAATCATAACCAGTTTATCTTACGGTGTAGTTTCATGAGACTCGAGCACCTCCTCTGAAACGTATGCACAATTACTTGGCAGGTTTGATTCCCACGTATAGTACGAATGGAGCCTCAGATAAAGAGACTTGTGATGGTTAACAGGCCATGAGAAGTGACGGTTCACGGCTAACAGGCCGATGATCCCGAATCCATTTCATATGCCAAGTAACTACAAGGATCCATGACTCGGGTCGTCTTCTAGACGTAGAAGCGGACGGGAAAAGGGGATGCCTTGGTACGGTTGTTGATGGATTGAATTTATTTTAAATTTAAATACTGTTGGAATCTAAATAATTTGTTATGTTTGAGAAACTTATATTGCTGATAGTTACATTTTCTAATATAATTCATCATAGAATGATGAATATTATCAATAAGTGTTATGACGTAAACAGATATTTATACACCCTAAACACTAATCCTCATTTTAAAATGCATCATAGATTTAAAATGGAAGATAATTTACTTTTAAAATTTTGATATTGAAATATAATCTTCAACTAAATTTTAGGTGTCTAGTCACTAATAATATTCGATTGATCAACTGATCAAATAAAATTTCATAATAAGGAAAAATCTTTAACAAAACATTATTATACGACAAAACTTAAGCTTGTTTGGTTTGAAGGATAAGAGACGTAGTATAATAATCATATTATATTATGTCTTAATAAAGTGTTTAAAACAAAAACGATATGATCAGTGGATTCTCACAATTTTTTCTATCTTGATCAGTGTTTCACACCCTTACCCGGATTCCAAGCTCGCTAATTGATCGATCTTGATGATTTTCCTAGTTTTCCCAACTTTCTCCTCTTTTCTTTCTCTCCTCTTTTCTTTCTCTTCTTTCTCTATTTCTCTCTTATTTCTCTTTTCTTTCTATTTTCTTTCTTTTCTATTTCTTTTCTCTCCTTTTTCCACACAAACACTTAATTCATTTTAATCACATAAATTCTAATTCCACTACTTTTCTAACTTATCATTAATTGAGAAAAGTCTAAAATACTCTAAATTCTAATTTCCCCGAAAACTCTCGAAAATGGTAAAATCATATTTAACACACCAATTTAACAAATAAAATAATTTATCACCCAATTAAAATAAAAGACTCATGAATAATGGAATAATCAAAATCGGGGCGTTACAGAAACTACGTATGAAATTTAATTTTCAAGAAAAAAAGTCAAATCAAAATTTATTATTCTTTCCTATTTATTTGTAGGAAAGAGTAATTAATTTGTTCTTATCCATTTTTTTCAATTGTCTTTTTCCCCTTTATTTAGCTATATATATATATATATATATATATATATATATATATATATATATATATATATATATATATATATATATATATATATATATATATATATATATATATATATTGTTATCAATTTTTCAAATCACACAAAACTTTTTTTTCTTTTCATCTTCTAGTTTTGTTAGTGTTTTTTTCTTCCTCATCCACCCTTAAGTAGGTAGGTAATCGGTCTTATAATTTCCTTTATTTATTTATTCTGTAAAGTTTTAATTTTTATGTGTTTCAATGTTGGTACAGTTTATTTGTGACGTAGCTATCTTTTTTGTGAGTATTTTTATGAGTTTTTCGAATACTTTTTCACTTCTAATATATTTTTTGTTCTTTGTGAACTCTTGATTTTAATATATCATATTTTAGCTCATTTAAAAAATTATTTTATTGATAGACATAAACATCAATGATTTGAGTGATTCTTTGAAATTTAAGATTTTTTTCTTGGTTATTCTGATGAAATTTAATTTTCTTATATATTTTTTCTAATGTCTTCTAGAGATACTTACTGCTAAAGTGTTGATATGAATCATATATTCTTTATTATTGTTTATTTTATCAAATATACATGTGATCAACGATATATTTGTATTTTTCTTACATAATATTTACATATAATCTATTACTTAGGAAGAATTTTTATAGTTTAGCGCTAGATCTAATTTATTAGATTTTAATTGAATTCTAAATAAGATATTTAAGTCTATAGAAAAACTTGTTTCAATTGAGTATTGAAGTTCATATGAATTTATATATTATAGAATGTATGCAGAATAGGTTTTAGTTTTCTTAAGTATAATTTAGTGATAATCTTCACTATGTTTTTTTTATCATTATTCTTTTCTTTGTTTTTATTCTATTTCTCTTTAAAAAATATATGAATTATATGCATATCAATTTACAAACATTTAGAAGTATATCTAAGATTCATGTTGCAAAAACTCTTACTATATTCTTAGATTTTAATTATTTCGATTATGTTGCATAAACTCATTATGAAATGTATCAGATAGTATAAACTTTTACTATATGCTTATATTTTAACTATTTCGATCATGTTGCACAAATTAATGCTTCCATAACTCTTCCCCTAATTTATGTATTTTAAATCAATTACATTTAGTGAAATAATCTAATTATACCTTTTAATAGATATTGTTTTTTTTGAAAAACTATAAATTTTTTTTATGATAATAATTGCAAGGGAGGTAGATAACTTAACTAATCTGCCATTATTATTTATTCTTATCGACAGCCATCTACTTATTACCTTTTTTTATTTTGATTTTTTAATTTCATTGTTGAACCAGAGAATGGATCATCACAAAAACCCGTGGAATCAAGAATCACATTACACTTTTGACATAAATAAAAATTTTCATGAATTTGAAGCGGATGGTGAATTACATTCAGCTTATTTGGATATTATGAGGCCGTTGTCACCCGAAACTCATGTTCCGGATCCATTATTTGCCATTGGTAAATTTGTTCCTGTGGTGCTCCAATCAGATATTCCATTAACACAGATGAAAATTGAACATACAAATTCTCTTGATAAAGAAAAATACAAAGGTATTTTAAATCCAAAAGGTAATGGAATCGGCTTAGATCCCTTTTTACCTAAAAAATTTCCATCACCAGCCATAAGTATAATTGTTCCTTCTCATGTAGTAAAACAAAAATCTACAAAAATTCCACATCTCAAACAATATTCAAATGTCTCCCAACCAGGTATGTGTTCTTAAAAACTTGATCAAACTACTCAAATTAAAATGTATGAATATTATACAACAGCTAACTACTTAATATTTGTAGGTTTATCATCACTTAATCAAAACACAAGCAAACATGTGTTGTCCAATAACAATAAAAATTCTACATCGCGTCCTCATAAAGTTGCTAGCCACATACAGGTAAAATAGTTTAGAAATTAATTAGTTTTATCTAATTTGTTTTAATCAAAGATAAAACGAGAATCATAAGTTAATAAATTGAGTTAAATATATCTATTTTAAAGATATTTTATGTATGAATTAATATATAAATTCTTTTGCAGGATGATATTTGATTTGGTGATAAATCGGTCATTCATAATACAAATGCTTTGAGAATTGATATGGCAAATACAATGTACAATTGAAAAACTTGGGGAAGTGAGAGGATATTCGCATTTTAGAAAGATTTTTAAGCTATGGCTAATTGTTAGTTTGACAAGTTTTAAAATTTGTTTCTCATTAAACAAACTTGATTATTTTTCTTTTTGTTTTATTTTAATTGATGGATTGAATTTATTTTAAAGATAAATACTATTGGAATCTAAATAGTTTGTTATGTTTGAGAAACTTATATTGCTGATAGTTACATTTTCTAATATAATTCATCATAGAATGATGAATATTATCAATAAGTGTTATGACGTAAACAGATATTTATACACCCTAAACACTATTCATCATTTTAAAATGCATCATAGATTTAAAATGGAAGATAATTTACTTTTAAAATTTTGATATCGAAATATAATCTTCAACTAAATTTTAGGTGTCTAGTCACTAATAATATTCTATTGATCAACTGATCAAATAAAATTTAATAATAAGGAAGAATCTTTAACAAAACATTATTATACGACAAAACTTAAACTTGTTTGGTTTGAAGGATAAGAGACGTAGTATAATAATCATATTCTATTATGTCTTAATAAAGTGTTTAAAACAAAAACGATATGATAAGTGGATTCTCACAATTATTTCTATCCTGTCTCTATAGTATTATTTTTTATCTTAAATTTGAGCTCGGGTAAAAATTAGTAGGATATGATTAGAAATTAAACTACTTTTGTATATTTACAAAATATATCGTAAAATATTACAAAATAAAATCAATTATATAAGATAAATATATGAAATTTATGAGTGATAACTAGTTTATAAAAATGATTAAAATATCTAAAAATGTGAAAAATATTTATAATTTATTTTTTAATTTTTTAAAGTTTAATATAATATTCTTTAATATATATATATATATATATATATATATATATATATATATATATATATATATATATATATATATATATATATATATATTCTGGATGTGTCAAGTGTGAAAGCTTTATCATATGTGAGAGCATAGGTGATTTTAAGGCTCGGTTAGGATGGGAACATGGCCCGACACTAGCCCAAATTTTTTGAGTTATTTTTTTATGGTAAGCTACTTTTTACAGTTCCATTTTCTTAATTTCGATTTAATTTTTCGACACATTTTCTAGTTAGTTCTGGTCTTGCGGTATCGGTATTTATTATAAATACTAACATATAAAATTATTGTTGTTTCCACCGTCTTGCAACTTGCGCACTAAGTGTTTAGTAAATTGTCTCAACCAATTTTTTTCCTATTTTGTTTTCGTTTCTTACGAATAATGGTGTTGAATTGTTGTTATTGATTGTAATCATGAAGTGGTTATAATGAAAATCTCTTGTGGGCAAGGGGACTAGAGTACACTCAGTTAGGGAAGGAACCAGGATAAACGTTTTCTGTCTTCTGCTATTATTTAATTACTTTTTCTATTTCTGCAACAAATGAAATAAAACAAAATCTGACCACAAATTATGATTCTGAAACTCTGATCAGAAGTTAAATTAAAGAATACCCGAAACACAATTCAACCCCTCTTCTTGTGTACTTTTCACACCTTCACTTTGTTTTATCCATAGAAAACTACTTGAATTGGAATTGAAGCAATTACCTTCTCACTTGAAATATGCTTACCTAGAAGCAGAACATAAGTTGTCTTTTATCCTTGCAACTAAATTGCCTAAAGAGCTGTGTTGTCAACTTTTGGTACTTCTTAGAAAAAACAAGAAAGATATATCTTGGAAAATAATTGACATCAAAGGAATTAACTCTACTGTTTGTATATATAGGATATTTGTTGGAAGAGAATTCCAAAATAATATACAGAGCCAAAGAAGAGTGAATCATATCGTGAAGGATGTGATGGAGACGAAAATCATCAAATGGTCAGATATGGGAATCATTTACCCTATATTTGATAGTGTATGGGGGAGCCCCATTCAACGTGTCTTTAAGATAGGTGGCCTAACAGTGATTGAAATGGGATGGATATGCGTGGGTTATAGGAAGCTAAACAAATTGTAATGCCCATATATAAATACATACATCAAAGCATATATCATACATGAATAATACGTTTGGTACTGAAATATACAAGTTCCTAGTAACACAGTATACATATAAATGCCCAAAAAAACCTAATACAACAACTATGGCATGTTATATATACAAGATGTTCAAAAAGATAAAACTAAGAACTAGATCACTAATGATCTCAAAATCTCCGCAACGGAAGCCTTACGACACAAAAGATACGATCAGTAAGGAAAAGTCAAACCACTTTGTCCTTACACTTCGCCGAACCTGTAGTACCTGTGATGTAAACAACAACGTGGGGTGAGATACATCAAATCTCAGTGAGTTATCTATCTTATATGTCCTCTCGGCTTTACAAGGTTCTAACAAGCCTAACTCAAGTCAAAAGGGGAGGGAAGTGACTTTAAGTACACACACACTATATGGAAACATGTCATGAGTTCATCAACTCACAATATCACTAATCGGTAACAACACCAAGGCATCCCCTGTTCCCGTCCGCTTCTACGTCTAGAAGTCGACCCGAGTTATGGATCCTGGTAACCTACTTGACATACGAATGAATTCGGGTTCTATGGGCCTTATACCGTTATGAACCGTCACTTCACCCGGGCCATTTACCGTCACAAGCATACGCTCCCAGAGCGCCATTCCTACTGCACGCGGGAATCAAACCTGCCAAGTAGTTGTGCACATGTTTCAGAGGAGCTCGAGACCCATGAAACGCACTCGCAAGATAACCGGTTACGATTACATGATCACACACACAAACGTGATTCTATTCGACAATCACAAGGCCATTACGCCTTATCACAACCAAACGGCTAACACACATGTTCCATACTAGTGTTTATTCATTCTATGACATAAGTATCTGACACACGCCTCGCCACTGCACGCACGATCGTTGTCATTATGTCATTCTACATATTCCGACATTTGTTTACGGTAATATTCCTCACTCTACCTATTTTGTATTTTAACATGCATACATATTCAAACATGTTTCATAATAAGAGCATAGGCATATAATCATCAAACGTACAATGGGAACACATAATTCAACATACCACCGATTACACTAATTCACGGTTCCCTCCGATTTATTTAATCGGGCAATAAACTGATATTTCTCACTTCCATTAGCTGGAATATGTTCATAACTTCACAACGATACCAAGAATACTCACATCGGATAAACGAGTCAAAAGTTATGAAAGAAACAAGTTGGAGGATCTGTCATGTTCGCAATACGAAGCAGCCAGCGAATGTTCACTTCCTCATTTGCAGTGCGAAGCTCCCACTGAATGCCTAGCCAACACTGGTTCGCTACCCCATTCGCAATGCGAACGTCTGGCGAACCAAGTCAGAACCAAAACAAGGTAAATTTCGCAGTGCAAACCTCTGGCGAATGTTCGCCTCCACCTTCGCCGTGCAAATAGCCAGCGAGTGTTCGATTTCCCCTTCGCTAGGGGATTCGCAGTGCGAACCTGGGAAAATGCATAAATTCTGCAGCGTGCAGCTGAGTTCCCTTGGGTTCAAAACCAAACCAAAACATACCCAAACATCCAACACTCAAGTACAGATGATTCTACACTCATATAGCTTATACTACTCAGTTTGTAACACATTTCAACTGTTAAATTTCTTCGATTACCAATTTAAGCAATTTCTCCTAAAACCTAACTTAAGCTAAACTCATCTCTAACTCTAGAACTTAAGTTTCTATCTAGAACCCACCTCAAGATTAGATGATGTTGAAGATTGGAAGATGATTTGATGAAGATTTGATGATGTTCTTGATCTTTCCACTTCTTGGTTTCCACTTCTCTTTTTCCTTCCTTTCTCCTTCTTTCTCTCCAACTTCTTTCTATCTTTTTCTTTCTTTGGTTCTAATGAGGAAAATGAAGGAAAAGAAATGATATAGTATAATATCATCAATTAGTAACACTACTAATTATCCAATTAGTCTCTAAAGTTCCAATAATTAAATACCTCAGAGTCAAAAAATATTAATTGGATTTACTCTAAGTTCAACAGTTACTCTAATTATCTTTGCAGACAATTTCTCAGAGTACACCGGGACTCAGTTGATCACAACTAATATTATCCAAAGTAAATAAAAAAATACGGGGTATTACATCCTCCCCCCCCCCCCTTAAATAGAAATTCATCCACGAATTTTAAATAATAATCTGAAAAGATGCGGATAAGCGTCTCACATCTCTGATTCTAGTTCCCACGTTGCATCTCCCGGATGCGTCTCATCCCACTGAACCTTAACCAGAGGAATCTCTTTATTCCTTAACACCTTAGTTTCTCTTCATGTGATACAACTCGGTTAAGGCTCAAACGTTAAACCTGCGTCTATCTCGATAGTATCGGGTAGAATTGGCTGAAGAGGATCTGGAACAAACTTCCGAAGCTGAGATACATGAAAAACGTTGTGCACCTCTGACAGAGAAGGCGGTAAGGCTAATCTGTAAGCTACTTCACCAATTCTTTCTAAAATTTGATACGGTCCTACGTATCTCGGATTTAACTTCCGCGATTTAAATGGTCATTTCAACCTCAATCTCGGAGTAACTTTTAAAACACGTGATCGCCCTCATCAAATTCCAATGGTCTCCTACAGTTGTACGCATAGCTTCTCTAACGATCGTGTGCTTGTTTAATTTTCTCGCGGATCATTCGAATCTTTTCCGTAGCCTCTTGGATAATTTCGGGTCCTAAGATTCTATCTTCCCCAACCTCCGCCCAACACAAAGGTGTCCTACACTTTCTTCCATACAAAGCTTCATAAGGAGTCATTCCGATGCTCGCATGGTAACTATTATTATAAGGAAACTCAATCAATGGCAGTAGTTCCTTCCAATTACCTTTACTTTCTAGTACACAAGCTCTCAACATGTCCTCCATTGTTTGTATCGTTCGATCAGTTTGACCAACCGTCTGAGGATGATTAGACGTGCTCAAAGGTAACTCCGTACCAATAGCTTGTTGAAAAACTTTCCTAAACCTTGAAGTAAACTTCGGATCTCTATTCGAAACAGTACTAAAAGGAACACCATGTAATCTCACAATTTCCGAAATGAACAACTTTGCGAGATGACTCGCCTTATAAGTAGTCTTTACGGCGAAGAAATGAGCAGACTTCGTCAGCCGATCTACAATTACCCAAATCGAATCATAACCACCTTGCGAACGGGGTAATCCCACTGCCAAGTCCATCAAAATACTATCCCATTTCCACACCAGAATTTCTAAAGGTTGCAACCCGGCCTTTGGTGTTCAATCTTCACTTGTTGGCATACCGCACATTCCGATACAAATGCCGCAACATCCTTTTTCATCCCGGGCCACCAATAGTCTCTCTCTTTAAATCTTGATACATCTTCGAAGAACCAGGATGAATAGTAAAAGTACTCTTATGCGCTTCTTCCAAAATCCTTCTTTTCAACCTCGCATCATCCGGAACAGAAATCCTTTGATTAAATAAAATGATTCCGTCGGTAGTTCGGACAAAACCCGGTTGTGTCAACAATTCTCATAACTTCTCATCCAATCCTTGTCCTTGTCGGATTTCCCCTCTAAGAGTAGAGGTGACATTCAAATTCCCATAATTACACCATCTTGTGTCTACACAAACTGAAGATTAAGATCTCTAAAATTCTCCAACAAAACATACTCCAAAATCATCAATTTCGCACTATGAACTACTTTCCGACTTAATGCATCTGCTACCTCATTCGCTTTTCTTGGATGATACTTCAATTCTAAATAATAATCCTTTAAGTACTCCATCCACCTTCGTTGTCGCATTTTTAACTCTCTTTGGTCTAACAAATACTTCAAACTCTTATGGTCACTAAACATTCGAACGTACACCATACAAATAATGCCGCCACACCTTCACTGTAAACACAACCGCCGCCAATTCCAAATCATGAGTTGGATAATTATGTTCATGAATTTTCAATTGTTGGGAGGCATAAGTCACTACCTGACCGCCTTGCATTAGAACACCTCCCAATCCCATCTTAGAAGCATCACAAAACACTTCATAAGAGTTGTTAGGGTCAGGAATGATTAACACAGGAGCCGTCGTCAATCTTTCCTTCAACTTCATGAAATTTTGCTCACAACTCGAATCCCACTCAAAAGTAAAATCCTTACGAGTAAGTTTCGTCATTGGTAGAGCCAGTTAGAAAAAGCCTTTAATAAACCTTCTATACAACCTGCCAATCCCAAGAAACTTCTAACTTCTGAAACATTCCTCGGTCTCTCCCAGTTAATCACTGCTCCTACCTTCGACGGATCTACAGCCACACCACCTTGATATATAACATGTCCAAGAAAATTAACTTCCGACATCCAAAATTCACACTTGCTTAACTTAGCGAAAAGTTGCTTCTCTTTCAATACCGATAAGAAAATTCGCAGATGTTCTCCGTGCTCTTGTGGAGTACGAGAATAAATAAGAATGTCGTTAATAAAGATCACGACAAATTAGTCTAAGTAAGCTTGAAATATACGGTTCATGTAATCCATAAAAAAAAAGCTGGGGCATTCGTCACACCGAAAGGCATTACTAAGAATTCATAATGACCGTAATGGGTTCTAAATGCAGTCTTAGGTACATCGACACTCTTCACTCGAATCTGGTGATAACCCGACCTCAAATCAATCTTCGAGATCACACAGGCTCCCTTCAATTGATCTAACAGGTCGTCTATCTGGGGTAAGGGGTACTTGTTCTTAATGGTGACTTTATTCAGCTGACGATAGTCGATACACAATCGCATCCCACCGTCCTTCTTCTTTACTAACAATACTGGAGCTCCCCACGGTGAGACACTTGGTCTAACAAAATGCTTAGCCATAAGCTCTTCCAATTATTCCTTTAGTTCCTTTAACTCCCATGGTGCCATCCGATACGGAGAAACAGATATAGGAGCCGTTCCCGGTACCACGTCAATAGAAAATTCCAATTCTCACACGGAAGGAAGAGAAGTGACATCTTCGGGGAAAACTTCTTAAATCTCACAGGCTACCGAAAATACACAATTTCACACATTGCATAGACACAAAGGGGTGCGTTGTTCCACAATCAAATAAAACAAAACAAGAATGTCCGTTTACGAACCACGTACCTGCAATCAAGGAGTTATCGCCCTTTGCTTTCTTTGCATCCAGAGTATACACTCGACCGGTACTCTTTCCTTGTGCTTGATTCTTATTCTGAGAACAATCTCTCGCAATATGGCCCACCTTCTGACATTGATAACACTTCACTCCTTCATAGCGACATCTACCAGAATGCATCTTACCACATGTATGACACATAGGAGGCGCACTAGTCCTAGAATTCTGGAGTTGCTTCCCTTTGAAAGCTCGTTGCCTAGGCCTAAACTGTTGGCCTGACCTCCCACAATCATTCTGATTAGACCTACGCAAATCCCCTTCTGTCTGAACACTCCTCAAATCGTTCTCAACCACATAACCTTGCCTCAACTGTTGGAATTCAAACTCTCTTCATATCCTCAATGAACTAGGAAGGTACTTTTCCATAAAAGTAGCCTTGAATTGATCCCACACTTTAGGCACACCCTGGATAGTCATAAAAGCTGAAGCAATATCCCACCACCTCTTAGCAGGACCTCTCAGTGAGTGAGAAGCAAACACTACTTTGTCCTCCTCACTACAGTAAATTATCAGAAAGATTCTCTCCATGCCAGCAATCCACTCGTGAGCCTTCACGGGATCCCATCCACCATGAAATTCTGGGGGATTCATGCGGATAAAATCCAGGAATTTCCCACCTTCAGCTTCTGGAACAACCACTTGAGGATGAAAACCCCCATTCATGTGTCGTATCATCTGTTGCATGAATTGGTTCTGCTGCTGTTGCATCTGCTGCATAAACTGATACAAAGGAGCATTCTCCCTTCCGCCTGGAGGATTCGTCCCAGCTAGAGGGTTTGTGGGTCTACCACGATTGCTTCTGTGTCCGTCAGCCATGTTCCTAAACGTCGTATAGATAGGATTAAGTTGATCAGGCTCAATACTATACATATAACATTTAAGACCAATGGCGACACAACGCATACGAAACAGAAAGAAATACTTATACTATTTCATGGCTAGGTCGAGGATACGACCTGCTCTGATACCAACTGTAACGCCCATATATAAATACATACATCAAAGCATATATCATACATGAATAATACGTTTGGTACTGAATTATACAAGTTCCTAGTAACACAGTATACATATAAATGCCCAAAAAAACCTAATACAATAACTATGGCATGTTATATATACAAGATGTTCAAAAAGATAAAACTAAGAACTAGAACACAAATGATCTCTAAATCTCCACAACGGGAGCCTTGCGACACAAAAGATACGATCCGTAAGGAAAAGTCAAACCACTTTGTCCTTACCCTTCGCCGAACCTGTAGTTCTTGTGATGTAAACAACAACGTGGGGTGACATACATCAAATCTCAGTGAGTTATCTATCTTATATGTCCTCTCGGCTTTACAAGGTTCTAACAAGCCTAACTCAAGTCAAAAGGGGAGGGAAGTGACTTTGAGTACACACACACTATATGGAAACATGTCATGAGTTCATTAACTCACAATATCACTAATCTGTAACCACACCAAGGCATCCCCTGTTCCCGTCCGCTTCTACGTCTAGAAGTCGACCCGAGTCATGGATCCTGGTAACTTACTTGACATACGAATGAATTCAGGTTCTATGGGTCTTATACCGTTATGAACCGTCACTTCACACGGGCCATTTACGGTCACAAGCATACGCTCCCAGAGCGCCATTCATACTGCACGCGGGAATCAAACCTGCCATGTAGTTGTGCACATGTTTCAGAGGAGCTCGAGACCCATGAAACGCACTCGCAAGATAACCGGTTACGATTACGTGATCACACACACAAACGTGATTGTATTCAACAATCACAAGGCCATTACGCCTTATCACAACCAAACGGTTAACACACATGTTCCATACTAGTGTTTATTCATTCTATGACATAAGTATCTGACACACGCCTCGGCACCGCACGCACGATCGTTGTCATTATGTCATTCTACATTTTCCGACATTTGTTTACGGTAATATTCCTCACTCTAACTATTTTGTATTTTAACATGCATACATATTCAAACATGTTTCATAATAAGAGCATAGGCAAATAATCATCAATCGTACAGTGGGAACACATAATTCAACATACCACCGATTACACTAATTCATGGTTCCCTCCGATTTATTTAATCGGGCAATAAACAAATATTTCTCACTTCAATTAGCTAGATTATGTTCATAGCTTCACAACGATACCAAGAATACTCACATCGGATAAACGAGTCAAATGTTATGAAAGAAACAAGTTGGAGGATCTGTCATGTTCGCAATGCGAAGCAGCCATCGAATGCCTGCTTCCTCATTCGCAGTGCAAAGCTCCCAACAAATGCCTAGCCAACACTGGTTCGCTACCCCATTCGCAGTGCGAACTCTGGCGAACCAAGTCAGAACCAAAACAAGGTAAAGTTCGCAATGCGAACCTCTGGCGAATGTTCTCCTCCACCTTCGTCGGGCGAATAGCCAGCGAGTGTTCGATTTCCCCTTCGCTAGGGGATTCGCAGTGCGAACCTGGGAAAATGCAGAAATTCTGCAGCGTGCAGCTTGTAACAGCCCGAGCCCCTCGCAAGGCGATCCCGGCACTGCCACCTCACGATCTTCTCTACCCCCCTCTCTAGTAGAGTTTTTGCCTTCCGTGGGAATCCAACCATGTACCCTGGGGTTCAAGTACATGTTCATTCCATTCCCACTACCAATTCCTTTTTTTGTAACAGGCCGGGCCCCTCGCAAGGCGATCCCGTCACTGCCACCTCACGATCTTCTCTACCCCCCTCCCTAGTAGAATTTTTGCCTTCCGTGGGAATCGAACCATGTACCCTGGGGTTCAAATACATGTTTAATCCATTCCCACTACCAATTGAGCTAGTAGCTTAATTGGTAGTGGGAATGGATTGAACATGTACTTGAACCCCAGGGTACATGGTTCGATTCCCACGGAAGGCAAAAACTCTACTAGGGAGGGGGGAAGAGAAAATCGTGAGGTGGCAGTGCCGGGATCGCCTTGCGAGGGGCCCGAGCTGTTACAAAAAAAGACGCCTTTTTTTTTGTAACAGCTAGGCCGGGACTCCCCCAAAGACACCATGCACTGCTACTCACAAGCCAAATCACTAGCCCCTTCACTACTAGTGTTTTTACCTCCCGTGGGAATCGAACCGCGTACCTGGGGATAAGTACCACGTTCAATGCATTCCCTCTACCAATTGAGCTAGTAGCTCAATTGGTAGTGGGAATGCATTGAACGTGGTACTTATCCCCAGGTACACGGTTCGATTCCCACGGGAGGCAAAAACACTAGTAGTGAAGGGGGCTAGTGATTTGGCTTGTGAGTAGCAGTGCATGGTGTCTGTGGGGGAGTCCCGGCCTGGCTATTACACAGCTGAGTTCCCTTGGGTTCAAAACCAAACCAAAACATACCCAAACATCCAACACTCAAGTACAGATGATTCTACACTCATATAGCTTATACTACTCAGTTTGTAACACATTTCAACTGTTAAATTCCGTCGATTACCAATTTAAGCAATTTCTCATAAAACCTAACTTAAGCTAAAATCATCTCTAACTCTAGAACTTAGGTTTCTATCTAGAACCCACCTCAAGATTAGATGATGTTGAAGATTGGAAGATGATTTGATGAAGATTTGATGATGTTCTTGTTCTTTCCACTTCTTGGTTTCCACTTCTCTTTTTCCTTCCTTTATCCTCCTTTCTCTCCAACTTCTTTCTATCTTTTTCTTTCTTTGGTTCTAATGAGGAAAATGAAGGAAAAGAAATGATATAGTATAATATCATCAATTAGTAACACTACTAATTATCCAATTAGTCTCTAAATTTCCAATACTTAAATACCTCAGAGTCAGATAATATTAATTGGATTTACTCTAAGTTCAACAGTTACTCTAATTATCCTTGCTGATAATTTCTCAGAGTACACCGGGACTCAGTTGATCACAAATAATATTATACAGAGTAAATAAAAAAAATACGGGGTATTACACAAATCCACAATGAAGGATGACTTCTCCCTTTCATTCATTGATCAAATGTTTGAGAGATTGTTTGGAAAAGAATTTTTACTATTTTTTATAAGGGTATTCAGGCTATAATCAGATTGCATTAGCTCCTAAAAACCAAGAGAAAATAACCTTTACATGGCTCTATGAAACCTTTGTCTTTAGAACGATTCCATTTAGACTGTGAAATGATCCATCAACTTTTCAAATATGTTGATGATATCTTCTCTAATCTTATCGAATGTTCCATGGAACTGTTTATGGATGATTTCTCTGTGTGCAGATTCATTTCATAAATGCTTGGATAACTTCGAGCTGGTACTCACAAGATGTGAGAAACGCAACTCAGTTCTAAAAGGGGAGAAATTACATTTCATGATAAAAGAAGGAATTGTGTTAGGGCATAGAATTTCAAAATAAAGATTGAAATAGATTAAAAAAAATTATTGTGAAGTATTTGAAAAATTTCCATTACCATCCAAAATCAAAGGAATAAGAAGTTTTTATGGTCATGTTGGCTTGTATAGAAAGTGTATCAATGAATTTTCAAAACTTTCAAAAGCTTTGTGCCAACTACTACAACATGAGATATCATATCTCTTCAGTAAAGAATGTTTAGCATGCTTTTAAAACCTTGAAGAATGTGTTGAATTTTGTACCAATTGTGAAGGCACCAAACTAAAAATAAAAACTTTGCGCTAATGTATAATGCAAGTCACTTAGCTATTGGAGTTGTTCTAGGCCAAATGTATGATAAACTGTGTCATACAATTTATTATGCTAATTAGATTACAAGACTTTAATAGAGAATCATATCAACTAAACCGACTCAAGCAGTTAATGACGTGCCAATTTTTTTATTTACGTATAACTTATATTTTTTCAAACGTTCACAAATATTCATACACGATAATTTTTAAAGGATAAGAATATGACTTTGAAACGAAAATATAGACAAAATTAAAGTTTATTTTTAAAACAACTACTCCTTTTACATGAATATACTCTAATAAGTAATAATTTAATAGGAATATATTTTATAAGAAAAAATTTCAACTTTGAATGATTATTACAACTTTGACTTTGAATTCAAAGTCAAAGTTCAAATAAATAAAGTCTAATAAATAATAATTATTTTATTATTTATACCAGAGCATTTTATTAAAAATTATTTATTATTTATAATTTTCTGTCAAATATAATAATGATTGAAACTACGTATGAAATTTAATTTTCAAGAAAAAAAATCAAATCAAAATTTATTATTCTTTCCTATTTATTTGTAGGAAAGAGTAATTAATTTGTTCTTATCCATTTTTTTCAATTGTCTTTTTCCCCTTTATTTAGCTACATATATATTTGTTATCAATTTTTCAAATCACACAAAACTTTTTTTTCTTTTCATCTTCTAGTTTTGTTAGTGTTTTTTTCTTCCTCATCCACCCTTAAGTAGGTAGGTATTCGGTCTTATAATTTTCTTTATTTATTTATTCTGTAAAGTTTTAATTTTTATGTATTTCAATGTTGGTACAGTTTATTTTTGGGACGTAGCTATCTTTTTTGTGAGTATTTTTATGAGTTTTTAGAATACTTTTTTACGTCTAATATTTTTTTTTGCTCTTTGTGAACTCTTGATTTTAATATATCATATTTTAGCTCATTTAAAAAATTATTTTATTGATAGACATAAACATCAATGATTTGAGGGATTTTTTGAAATTTAAGATTTTTTTCTTGGGTATTCTGATAAAATTTAATTTTCTTATATATTTTTCCTAATGTGTTCTAGAGATACTTACTGCTAAAGTGTTGATATGAATCATATATTCTTTATTATTGTTTATTTTATCAAATATACATGTGATCAACGATATATTTGTATTTTTCTTACATAATATTTACATATAATCTATTACTTAGGTAGAATTTTTATAGTTTAGCGCTAGATTTTAATTGAATTCTAAATAAGATATTTAAGTCTATTAAAAAACTTGTTTCAATTGAGTATTGAAGTTCATATGAATTTATATATTATAGAATGTATGCAGAATAGGTTTTAGTTTTCTTAAGTATAATTTAGTGATAATCTTCACTATGTTTTTTTTTTATCATTATTCTTTTCTTTGTTTTTATTCTATTTCTCTTTAAAAAATATATGAATTATATGCATATCAATTTACAAACATTTAGAAGTATAAACTTTTACTATATGCTTAAATTTTAACTATTTCGATAATGTTGCACAAATTAATGCTTCCATAACTCTTCCCCTAATTTATGTATTTTAAATCAATTACACTTAGTGAAATAATCTAATTATACCTTTTAATAGATATGTTTTTTTTTTTTAAACTATAAATTTTTTTTATGATAATAATTGCAAGGGAGGTAGATAACTTAACTAATCTGCCATTATTATTTATTCTTATCGACAGCCATCTACTTATTACCTTTTTTTATTTTGATTTTTTAATTTCATTGTTGAACCAGATAATGGATCATCACAAAAACCCGTGGAATCAAGAATCACATTACACTTTTTACATAAATAAAAATTTTCATGAATTTGAAGCGGATGATGAATTACATTCAGATTATTTGGTTATTATGAGGCCGTTGTCACCCGAAACTCATGTTCCGGATCCATTATTTGCCATTGGTAAATTTGTTCCTGTGGTGCTCCAATCAGATAATCCATTAACACAGATGAAAATTGAACATACAAACTCTCTTGATAAAGAAAAATACAAAGGTATTTTAAATCCAAAAGGTAATGGAATCGGCTTAGATCCCTTTTTACCTAAAAAATTTCCATCACCAGCCATCAGTATAACTGTTCCTTCTCATGTAGTAAAACAAAAATCTACAGAAATTCCACATCTCAAACAATATTCAAGTGTCTCCAACCAGGTATGTGTTCTTAAAAACTTGATCAAACTTCTCAAATTAAAATGTATGAATATTATACAGCAACTAACTAATTAATATTTGTAGGTTTATCATCACTTAATCAAAACACAAGCAAACATGTGTTGTCCAATCACAATAAAAACTCTACATCGCGTCCTCATAAAGTTGCTAGACACATGCAGGTAAAATGGTTTAGTTTAATACCCCATAAATTTGTGAACATTTTGGATAATATTATTATGATCAACTGGGTTCCGGTGTACTCTGAACAATTATTGGATAAAGTAATTAGAGTAAACTGACGAACTCGGAATTGATTAGATTAATATTACTTATCTTGGAGTTTTATTAATTGGTGCAATTGACATAATTTGGATAATTAGTAGTATTACCAATTACTATTTCCTATGTATATTTTCTTTTCCTTTTCCTTATTTGAAAAAGATAGAAAACTTGGAGAAAGAAAAGGAAAGGAAGGAAAACGGAAGGGAAAAGAAGAGGACAATTCTCAAGAGCTCAAGAGATTGATTCATCAACCCATCTCCAATCTTTTCATCTCAGCTTCACCCTCCTCATCTTATAATCCATGTGGGTTCTAGTTAGATGCTTTAGAATAGAGTTTTATTGAGTTTTAGAGTTAGTTTGATATTGTTAGAAAATGAGAAATTTTGCACCAAAATCATGTTTTAATGTTCCTTATGATTGATACATGTTAGATATGTGTTATTGTGTATCCAATTGGTATTTTTCTGGTGTTTAGAAGTGAATTGGAAGGGAAAATGGATAGTTTTCGCAGACCCAATTATGCAGGAAAAATTCTGGGTTTACGCTGCCCATACGCGTATCACCCAAGGCAATACGCGTATTGGTTAAGGCAATACGCGTATGGCTGTGCAGAAACGTGGGCAATACGCATATGGGGTTCCATTTTCTCGGCCATCTGCTCATTTGCGTAATGGTACGCGTACGATTTTGGGCAATACGCGTATGAGGTAGGGTAGTACGCGTATTGGAGTTTTAAAAGGAATTTTGAAGGAAAATCAGTCTCTGTCCATACGCGTATTACTTTGGACAATATACGTATGGATGGGCGAGTAAGCAAGGCAATACGCGTATGGCTTAGGGCAGTACGCGTACGGCCAGGAGGGGTGCAAACTTGTGTTTTTCGGGATACCATTTCTCATTATGTCCATAACTTTTGACTCGTTTATCCATTTTTAATATTCTTGATATCGTTGGAAAGCTAACAAAATGTACTTTCTTATTTAAATGGTTTTAAGATTGTTGGCCGATTTAATTATGTCAGGATTTTAGAATAGTGTTGTTTTGTCGACTTTTATCGTTTAATGGTGGGTAATTGTTGTTGAATAAGTATGCATGTTAAAATATGAAATCGGTAGAGTGAGGAACATTACCATAAACAATGTCGGAAAGTGTGAATTGTCATAGTGACAACGCTCGTGCATGAAAGGCCGAGGCGTGTGTCTAATAATCATAACCAGTTTATCTTACGGTGTAGATTCATGAGACTCAAGCACCTCCTCTGAAACGTATGCACAATTACTTGGCAGGTTTGATTCCCACGTATAGTACGAATGGAGCCTCAGATAAAGAGACTTGTGATGGTTAACAGGCCATGAGAAGTGACGGTTCACGGCTAACAGGCCGATGATCCCGAATCCATTTCATATGCCAAGTAACTACAAGGATCCATGACTCGGGTCGTCTTCTAGACGTAGAAGCGGACGGGAAAAGGGGATGCCTTGGTACGGTTGTTGATTAGTGAGATTCTTGAGTTAACAGGCTCAAGACGTACTTTGGTACTAGTGTGAGTTAACAGCCTCACGAGGGTGGATACTTATATAGTGTGTGTACTCAAAGTCACTTCCCTTCCCTTTGACTTGAGTTAGGTTTATTAGAACCTTGTAAAGTCGAGAGGACTTTAAGATAGGGAACTCAATGAGATTTGATGTATCTCACCCCACTGTTGTTGTTTACATCACAGGTACTGCAAGTTCCGCGAAGGGTAAGGATAAGGCTGTATGATTATCCTTACTTATCTAATCCGTTGTGGAGTTTTTGAGATCATTATTTGATCTAGTTCTTAGTATTTGTCTTTGGAACATCTTGTAGATATACTATGCCGTAGTTTTTTTGTATTAGGCTTTTTGGGCATGCATATATATAATGTGTTTACTAGGAACTTATTGTATATTTCAGTACCAAAAGTGGAATTCATGTATAATATATGCTTTGATGTATGTGTATATATATATATATATATGGGCTTTATAGTTGGTATCAGAGCAGGTCGAATCCTCGACCTAGCCATGAAATAGTATAAGTAATTTCTTTTTGTTTCATATGCGTTGTGTCGCCATTGGTCTTAAGTGTTATATGTATGGTATTGAGCCTGATCAACTTAATCCTATCTATATGACGTTTAGGAACATGGTGGGCGGACGCAGAAGCAATTGTGGTAGACCCACAAATCCTCCAGCTGGGACGAATCCACCAGGCGGCGATGAGAATTCTCCTCTGTATCAGTTTATGCAAGAGATGCAGCAGCAACAGAATCAATTCATGCAACAGATGGTGCAACAGATAAATGGAGGTCTTCATCCTCAGGTGGTTGTTCCAGATGTGGTAGGTGGAAGTTTTCGGGATTTCATCCGCCTGAATCCTCCAGAATTTCATGGCGGATTGGATCCTGTGAAAGCTCACGAATGGATTGCTGGCATCGAAAGAATCTTTCTGATAATTTACTGTAGTGAGGAGGACAAAGTAGTGTTTTCTTGTCACTCACTGAGAGGTCCTGCTAAGAGGTGGTGGGATATTGCTTCAGCTTTTATGACTATTCAGGGTGTGCCTAAAGTGTGGGAGCAATTCAAGGCTACTTTTATGGAAAAGTACCTTCCTGGTTCATTGAGGATCCGAAGAGAGTTTGAATTCCAACAGTTGAGGCAAGGTAGTGTGGCAGTAACTGCATATGTCGGGCCGTTAAGGCAAGGTTATGTGGTTGAGAACGATTTGAGGAGTGTTCAGACAGAAGGGGATTTGCGTAGGTCTAACCAGAATGATTGTGGGAGGTCAAGCCAACAGTTTAGGCCTAGGCAACGAGCTTTCAAAGGGAAGCAAGTCCAGAATTCTAGGACTAATGCGCCTCATGTGTGTCATACTTGTGGTAAGGTGCATTCTGGTAGATGTCGCTATGAAGGAGTGGAGTGTTATCAATGTCAGAAGGTGGGCCATATGGCGAGAGATTGTTCTCAGAATAAGAATCAAGCACAAGGAAAGAGTACCGGTCGAGTGTATACTCTGGACGCAAGGAATGCAAATGGCGATAACTCCTTGATTGCAGGTATGTGGCTCGTAAACGGACATTCTTGTTTTGTTTTATTTGATTTTGGAACAACACACTCCTTTGTGTCTATGCAATGTGTGAAATTTTGTATTTTCGGTAGTCTGCGAGTTTCTGGAAGTTGTTCCCGAGGATATCACTTCTCTTCCTTCGGAGCGGGAAGTGGAGTTCTCTATTGACCTGATACTGAGAACGGCTCCAATATCAGTTTCTCTGTATCGGAGGGCCCCACTTGAATTAAGAGAATTAAAGGATCAATTGGAAGAACTGTTGGCTAAGCATTTTGTTCGACCAAGTGTTTCGCCCTGGGGAGCTCTAGTGTTATTGGTAAAGAAAAAGGATGGTGAAATGCGGTTGTGTATTGATTACCGTCAGCTGAATAAGGTCACCATCAAGAATAAATACCCATTACCAAGGATAGACGACCTGTTAGATCAATTGAAAGGAGCCTGTGAGTTCTCGAAGATTGATTTACGGTCGGGTTATCATCAGATTCGTGTGAAGAGTTCAGATGTACCAAAGACCGCGTTTAGAATCCGTTAGGGTCATTATGAATTTTTGGTGATGCCGTTCGGTGTGACGAATGCTCCGGCAGTGTTCATGGATTATCTTAATCGGATATTTCAACCTTACTTGGACCAATTTGTGGTGATTTTCATTGATGACATTCTTATTTATTCTCGTGATCCTCAAGAGCACGGTGAACACCTAAGGATTGTTATATTCATCTTATAAGAGAAGAAACTTTTTGCTAAGTTAAATGAGTTTGAGTTTTGGATGTCTGAGGTTAATTTTCTCGGTCATGTCATATCCCAGGAAGGTGTAGCGGTCGATCCATCAAAAGTTGAAGCAGTGATTAATTAGGAGAGACCAAAGAATGCTTCTGAAGTTAGAAGTTTCTTGGGATTGGCAGGGTACTACAGAAGGTTTATCAAGGGATTTTCGCAACTGGCTTTACCATTGACAAGACTTACTCGGAAGAATTATTAGTATGAGTGGAATTCGGCTTGTGAAAGAAGATTTAGGAGTTTGAAGGAGAGATTGACGACCGCTCCTGTTTTGGTTATTCCTGATTCTAGCAAGTCGTATGAGGTATATTGTGATGCATCGAAGAAGGGATTAGGCGGTGTGTTAATGCATGAGGGACATGTAGTGGCTTATGCTTCACGACAATTGGAAGTCCATGAAGAGAATTACCCAACGCATGATTTGGAGTTGGCGGCAGTTGTATTTACTTTGAAAGTATGGCGTCACTATTTGTATGGTGTACGTTTTGAGATGTTTAGCGACCACAAGAGCTTAAAGTACTTATTTGATCAGAAAGAGTTGAACCTGCGTCAGAGAAGATGGATGGAATATTTGAAGGATTATGACTTGGAGTTAAGATACTATCCGGGTAAAGCAAATAAGATGGTGGATGCATTGAGTAGGAAGGTGTTGCATAATGTCGAGTTGATGATGTTAGGGTATACCTTAATGGAAAAGTTTAGAGACCTAAATCTTCAATTTAACTGGACTCCAAATTGTGTAATTATGGGGAATTTGAATGCCTCTTCTACTCTTAGGGAAGAAATCCAGCAAGAGCAAGGGGTAGACGAGAAGTTACAAGAAGTGTTATTGCAACCGGGTTTTGTGCGAGGTACTGACAGAACTATTTTGTTTAACCAAGGGACTTGTGTTCCGGATAGCACGGAGTTAAAAAGGAGGGTTTTGGAAGAAGCGCATAAGGGTGCTTTTACTATACATCCGGGGTCTTCAAAGATGTATCAAGATTTAAAGAGGGACTATTGGTGGCCCGGGATGAAAAAGGATATTAAGGTGTATGTGTCGGAATGTGCGGTGTGCCAACAAGTGAAGATTGAGCACCAAAGACCGGGTGGCTTATTGCAATCTTTTGAAATTCCGTTGTGGAAATGGGATAGTATTTCGATGGACTTCGCAGTGGGATTACCCCGTGCGCAAGGTGGTTATGATTCGATTTGGGTAATTGTGGACCGGTTAACGAAATCCGCGCATTTCTTAGCTGTGAAAACTACCTACAATGCAAGCCATCTCGCAAGGTTGTTCATTTCAGAAATAGTGAGATTGCATGGTATTCCTACTAGTATTATTTCGGATAGAGACCCAAAGTTTACTTCCATATTTTGGAGAGCTTTTCAACAAGCCATGGGAACGAGATTATGTTTGAGTACGTCGAATCATCCACAAACGGACGGTCAGACGGAACGGACAATTTAAACTATGGAGGACATGTTGAGAGCTTGTGTACTTGAAAGTAGAGGGAATTGGATAGAACTTTTGTCGTTGATCGAATTCTCTTATAATAACAGTTATCATGCAAGTATTGGTATGGCACCTTATGATGCGTTATATGGTAGGAAGTGTAGAACACCATTGTGTTGGACGGAGGTTGGCGACGGTAGAATTTTGGGACCCGAGATTATTCACGAAACCACGGAAGAGATTAGAATGATTTGTGGAAAAGTTAACCAAGCCCAAGATCGTCAGAAAAGCTATGCGGACAACCGTAGGAGACCGTTGGAGTTTGATGAAGGGGATCATGTATTTTTGAAGGTTACTCCGAGGTTGAGATTGAAAGGACCATTTAAATCGCGGAAGTTAAGTCCAAGATATGTGGGACCGTATCAAATCTTAGAAAGAGTTGGAGAAGTAGCTTACAGATTAGCCTTACCGCCTTCTCACAAGCAAACTACTTAATATTTGTAGGTTTATCATCACTTAATCAAAACACAAGCAAACATGTGTTGTCCAATAACAATAAAAATTCTACATCGCGTCCTCATAAAGTTGCAAGACACATACAGATAAAATGGTTTAGAAATTAATTAGTTTTATCTAATTTGTTTTAATCAAAGATAAAACGAGAATCATAAGTTAATAAATTGAGTTAAATATATATATTTTAAAGATATTTTATGTATGAATTAATATATAAATTCTTTTGCAGGATGATATTTGATTTGGTGATAAATCGGTCATTCATAATACAAATGCTTTGAGAATTGATATGGCAAATATAATGTACAATTGAAAAACTTGGGGAAGTGAGAGGATATTCGCATTTTAGAAAGATTTTTAAGCTATGGCTAATTGTTAGTTTGACAAGTTTTAAAATTTGTTTCTCATTAAACAAACTTGATTATTTTTCTTTTTGTTTTATTTTAATTGATGGATTGAATTTATTTTAAATTTAAATACTGTTGGAATCTAAATAATTTGTTATGTTTGAGAAACTTATATTGCTGATAGTTACATTTTCTAATATAATTCATCATAGAATGATGAATATTATCAATAAGTGTTATGACGTAAACAGATATTTATACACCCTAAACACTAATCCTCATTTTAAAATGCATCATAGATTTAAAATGGAAGATAATTTACTTTTAAAATTTTGATATTGAAATATAATCTTCAACTAAATTTTAGGTGTCTAGTCACTAATAATATTCGATTGATCAACTGATCAAATAAAATTTCATAATAAGGAAAAATCTTTAACAAAACATTATTATACGACAAAACTTAAGCGTGTTTGGTTTGAAGGATAACAGACGTAGTATAATAATCATATTATATTATGTCTTAATAAAGTGTTTAAAACAAAAACGATATGATCAGTGGATTCTCACAATTTTTTCTATCTTGTCTCTATAGTATTATTTTTTATCTTAAATTTGAGCTCGGGTAAAAATTAGTAGGATTTGATTAGAAATTAAACTACTTTTGTATGTTTACAAAATATAACGTAAAATATTACAAAATAAAATCAATTATATAAGATAAATATATGAAATTTATGAGTGATAACTAGTTTATAAAAATGATTAAAAAATTTTAAAATGTGAAAAATGTATATAATTTATTTTTTAGTTTTTTAAAGTTTAATATAATATATATATATATATATATATATATATATATATATATATATATATATATATATATTCTGGATGTGTCAAGTGTGAAAGCTTTATCATATGTGAGAGCATAGGTGATTTTAAGGCTCGGTTAGGATGGGAGCATGGCCCGGCACTAGCCCAAATTTTTTGAGTTATTTTTTTACGGTAAGCTACTTTTTACAGTTCCATTTTCATAATTTCGATTTAATTTTTCGATACATTTTCTAGTTAGTTCTGGTCTTGCGGTATCGGTATTTATTATAAATACTAACATATAAAATTATTGTTGTTTCCACCGTCTTGCAACTTGCGCACTAAGTGTTTAGTAAATTGTCTCAACCATGTTTTTTTTCCTATTTTGTTTTCGTTTCTTACGAATAATGGTGTTGAATTGTTGTTATTGATTGTAATCATGAAGTGGTTATAATGAAAATCTCTTGTGGGCGAGGGGACTGGAGTACACTCAGTTAGGGAAGGAACCAGGATAAATATTTTCTGTCTTCTGCTATTATTTAATTACTATTTCTATTTCCGCAACAAATGAATTAAAACAAAATCTGACCACAAATTATGATTCTGAAACCCTGATCAGAAGTTAAATTAAAGAATACCAGAAACACAATTCAACCCCTCTTCTTGTGTACTTTTCACATCTTCACTTTGTTTTATCCATAGAAAACTACTTGAATTTGAATTGAGGCAATTACCTTCTCACTTGAAATATGCTTACCTAGAAGCAGAACATAATTTGTCTTTTATCCTTGCAACTAAATTGCCTAAAGAGCTGCGGTGTCAACTTTTTGTACTTCTTAGAAAAAACAAGAAACATATATGTTGGAAAATAATTGGCATCAAAGGAATTAACTCTACTGTTTGTATGTATAGGATATTTGTTGGAAGAGAATGCCAAAAATAATATACAGAGCCAAAGAAGAGTGAATCATATCGTGAAGGATGTGATGGAGACGGAAATCATCAAATGGTTAGATGAGGGAATCATTTACCCTATATCTGATAGTGTATGGGGGAGCCCCATTCAACGTGTCTTTAAGATAGGTGGCCTAACAGTGATTGAAATGGGAAGGATATGCGTGGGTTATAGGAAGCTAAACAAATCCACAATGAAGGATGACTTCTCTCTTTCATTCATTGATCAAATGCTTGAGAGATTGGTTGGAAAAGAATTTTAACTATTTTTTATAAGGGTATTCAGACTATAATCAGATTGCATTAGCTCCTAAAAACCAAGAGAAAATAACCTTTACATGGCTCTATGAAACCTTTGTCTTTAGAACGATTCCATCCAGACTGTGAAATGATCCATCAACTTTTCAAATATGTTGATGATATCTTCTCTAATCTTATTGAATGTTCCATGGAACTGTTTATGGATGATTTCTCTGTGTGCAGATTCATTTCATAAATGCTTGGATAACTTCGAGCTGGTACTCACAAGATGTGAGAAACGCAACTCAGTTCTAAAAGGGGAGAAATTTCATGATAAAAGAAGGAATTGTGTTAGGACATAGAATTTCAAAATAAAGATTGAAATAGATTAAAAAAAATTATTGTGAAGTATTTGAAAATTTTCCACTACCATCCAACATCAAAGGAATAAGAAGTTTTTATGGTCTTGTTGGCTTGTATAGAAAGTTCATCAATGAATTTTCAAAACTTTCAAAAGAATGTTTTTATCATATCTCTTCAGTAAAGAATGTTTAGCATGCTTTCAAAACCTTGAAGAATGTGTTGAATTTTGTACCAATTGTGAAGGCAACAGACTAAAAATAAAAACTTTGCGCTAATGTATAATGCAAGTCACTTTGCTAATGGAGTTGTTCTAGGCCAAATGTATGATAAAGTGTTTCATACAATTTATTATGCTAATAAGATTACAAGACTTTAATAGAGAATCATATCAACTAAACCAACTCAAGCAGTTAATGATGTGCCAATTTTTTTATTTACGTATAACTTATATTTTTTCAAACGTTCACAAATATTCATATACGATAATTTTTAAAGGATAAGAATATGACTTTGAAACAAAAATGTAGACAAAATTAAAGTTTTTTTTAAAACAACTACTCCTTTAACATGAATATACTCTAATAAGTAATAATTTAATAGGAATATATTTAATAAGAAAAAATTACAACTTTGAAAGATTATTACAACTTTGACTTTGAATTCAAAGTCAAAGTTCAAATAAATAAAGTCTAATAAATAATAATTTAATATTGCGCCGGAGTATTTTATTAAAAATTATTTATTATTTATATTTTTCCATCAAATATAATAATGATTGAAACTGTAACACCCCCTTTCTATTCTCCCAAATAAACACATAAATCATTTAGGCACATATAAAAAAAAATTCGCCAGAGTACGATTAAAACATAGTATAAAAGAGGCATGTCACATCATACACGCATTTAATACATACAACACCTGCTCATTATATTGATATGCAACAGTGGGGTAACTTGCCACAGAGGAACTTTGTCCTTACACCCACATCTCAATATTTAGAATAAAAGCGAAAAATCCAAACATTGATAACATCGAACATATATACATCAACAAGTATGATACAACAACATCATTCATGTTTATATACACAAATTCATCAGCAAGATACTTGTACAAATGTATCACAAAAGAATAATATACATCCTAGCTACCCGGTGCTACATATCAGAGCCAACCGACCAAAAGAATGAAGACACGCTTCACAAAAAGACCTCCAGCATACCTACTCTGCAATGCCTCATAGAGCATCATAAAACAGCAGAAGCGTGAGAAATATTATCATAATAACAATGCATATAATTACATGTATAAACATAAAAATACACATATTACATATTCTCACCACAATTCATCACATTTTCATCTATATACATCACAATGTATATATATATATATATATACCAAGCATATTCATCATGCACACTTTCACATTTCTCAATCATTCCGTATAAACATACACAATTATGTTCATTCAACAACACATCATTATAAAGATGATAAATGCAAATCATAGAGACCGACTCACGAATCTATGCAAATGTAATGCGGTACCGACTCAATCATCACTAGTTCACTCAGGAACTCTGTTGGAACCATCGCTCGTTACCGAAGTAACTCCCCGTCGGGCCTACGATGTTCACCCATTGCTCACACCCCACATGGGCACACAATGTTTTTGGATCGCTCACACCCCACATGGGCACACGACCCGATCGCTCACACCCCACACGGGCACACGATTCGATTGCTCACACCCCACATAGGCACACAATCATTCGTAATCATCGCTCACACCCCACATGGGCACACGACGTTACGACGGATTCTCATTAGAATCGCTCAACACCAGAATGTATTTCATGATGCTTCATATGCAAAATGACACAAGACATTCTTGAAATGCATGCATATTCACAATATATTCATGCATTCATCTCATACAATCACATACAATCTATATACATTCACATCAATGCACTATTGTATGATTCACATTCAAACACACAGTCAAAACGGTAAAAGTCGCTAAATAGCACTATTCCTGACTTTCCGACATAATTAAATCGGCTAATGATTTTCAAAACATCATAATCACAATGTACAGCTCAATAGCTTTCCAACAACACCAAGAATGTAAAAATCGGATACTCGGAACAAAAGTTACGGAAGAAACCGAAAACGACATTTTAAAAAATCCCATTTTTACATTCCTCCTGTCCATACGCGTATGGACAGAACCCATTTCCTTCACAATTCCACGTTTCCAAATCCCATACGCGTACGCCCCTCACCCATACGCGTATCACCAGAGGGCCGGGAAAAGCCACCCTCCATACGCGTATTGACCCTTCCACCGACCATTGTTACGCGTATCGCCTTGGCTCATACGCGTATGGACATGCACCTTACGCGTATGGCCAGGGAATTTTCCAGAAAATTCTGCAGAACAATGTTCTGCGTTTTCCACCCCCAACTTCACCAATTCATCATCTAAATTCAGAAAAATACCAGTTTGAAGTATAACAATACATATTAAACATGTATAGACCAACAAGAACACAATCAACAAGAGTTTACACACTTTTGGATCAATTTCCAATCAATTTCTCAAAAATGGGTTATACCCTAAAACTCACAAAATTCATCAACAACACCAACAATTCATACATAATCACATACATTGATAAGATAACAATGTTTCACACCCTTACCCGGATTCCAAGCTCGCTAATTGATCGATCTTGATGATTTTCCTAGTTTTCCCAACTTTCTCCTCTTTTCTTTCTCTCCTCTTTTCTTTCTCTTCTTTCTCTATTTCTCTCTTATTTCTCTTTTCTTTCTATTTTCTTTCTTTTCTATTTCTTTTCTCTCCTTTTTCCACACAAACACTTAATTCATTTTAATCACATAAATTCTAATTCCACTACTTTTCTAACTTATCATTAATTGAGAAAATTCTAAAATACTCTAAATTCTAATTTCCCCGAAAACTCTCGAAAATGGTAAAATCATATTTAACACACCAATTTAACAAATAAAATAATTTATCACCCAATTAAAATAAAAGACTCAAGAATAATGGAATAATCAAAATCGGGGCGTTACAACTCTCCCCCACTTTAGAAATTTTCGTCCTCGAAAATAATACCTGATTCAAACAACTCCGGATACGACTCTCGCATCCCACTCTCTAGTTCCCACGTCATATTGCCTTCCGCAGCGCCTCCCCACGCTACTTTCACCAGCGCAATATCCTTGCCCCTTAGTTTCTTAACTTCGCGGTCCAAAATCCTAACCGGTAAAGCTTCCACCGTAAGGTTATCTCTCACTTCAACCTCGTCCAAAGGAATAACATGTGACGGATCCGGAACATATTTCCGAAGTTGCGAAACATGGAATACATCATGCAAATTCGAAAGGTTCGGAGGCAACGCCACACGGTAAGCCACAACACCAACTCGTGAAGTAATCTGATACAGACCAATAAAACGAGAAGTCAACTTCTTCGATTTCAAAGCACGACCCACACCCGTAACTGGTGTAACTCTCAAAAACACATGGTCGCCTTCTTGAAACTCAAGATCTTTCCTCCTCTTGTCATGATAGCTCTTTTGTCTACTTTGAGAAGCTTTTATCTTCTCCCGAATAAACTTCACTTTCTCCGTTGTTTGTTGTACCATTTCTGGTCCAACTATCGTCCTCTCGCCGGTTTCATGCCAACACAAAGGTGTTCGACATCTCCGACCATACAAAGCCTCAAATGGTGCCATACTTATACTCGAATGAAAACTGTTATTGTAAGTGAATTCAATCAATGCCAAATAACCATCCCAAGCACCACCTTGCTCGAGTACACAAGCACGCAATAAATCCTCCAACGATTGAATCGTCCTCTCGGTTTGACCGTCCGTTTGCGGATGATAAGCCGAACTCAATCTTAGCTTAGAACCCAAAGCCTTTTGTAAACTCTCCCAAAACCTCGATGTAAACCTTGGATCTCTATCCGATACAATACTCTTCGGAACTCCATGTAACTTCCCCACCACAAGAACATAAATCTCGGCTAACTTCTCCAAAGGATAACTAATATCAATTGGAATAAAATGAGCAGATTTAGTAAGCCTATCAACAATTACCCAAATAGCATTATGACCTCTTTGCGTATTCGGCAATCCCGTAACAAAATCCATCGATATACTATCCCATTTCCATTCCGAAATATCCAACGGTTGCATAAATCCACTCGGTTTTTGATGTTCCACCTTAGACTTTTGACAAGTTAAGCATGCGTACACAAATTGAGCCACATCCCTCTTTAATCCAGACCACCAAAAGATCTTCTTCAAATCTTGATACATCTTATTCGTACCCGGATGAATACTTAAATTACTTCGGTGTCCTTCCTCTAGAATCATCTTTTTCAACTCCGCGTCGTCGGGAATACAAATACGACCACGGAATCTCAAAACTCCATAATTATCAACCTTGAAATCCTCATTCTCATTCAACATCAAATCAACGAATTTCAAGTCCAACTTTTGCTTTTCACTAACCGTTGCAAGAAAATCATTCGTAACATGTAACATACCAAGTCTCACACTTCGCGGCGTCATTTCACAAACCAAACTCAAATCTCTGAAATCCTCCAAAAGGTCCCATTCTTTCATCATCAATGCGGACATATGTAACAACCTCCGACTTAAGGCATCGGCCACCACGTTTGCCTTACCCGAATGGTAATTCAAACCAAAATCATAATCCTTCAAAAGTTCTAGCCACCTCCTTTGTATCATGTTCAATTCTTTCTGATCAAATAAATATCTTAAGCTTTTGTGATCACTAAAAACTTCAAATCTCGCACCATAAAGATAATGCCTCCATATTTTCAAAATAAACACCACCGCCGCTAACTCCAAGTCATGTGTAGGATAATTCTTTTCATGCACTCTCAATTGTCTAGAAGCATATGGCACAACTTTTCCATCTTGCATCAAAACACCACCTAAACCTGTCAATGAAGCATCACAATACACAACAAATGGTTCATTAGGATTAGGCAAAATCAAGATCGGAGTCATTGTCAACCTTCTCTTTAACTCATTGAAACTCTCTTCACAATGAATATCCCAAATGAAAGCCTTTCCTTTACAAGTCAATTGCGTTAAAGGAAGTGCCAATTTCGAAAATCCCTCAATAAACCTCCGATAGTAACCCGCCAAGCCTAAAAAGCTTCGAATCTCCGTAACCGACCTAGGAGCCTCCCATTGCATCACCGCATCAATCTTGGATGGATCAACACTAATACCACTACCGGAAATAACATGTCCAAGGAAACTTACTTCCGACAACCAAAATTCACACTTCGACAACTTAGCATACAATTGTTTCTCTTTCAAAATTTGCAACACAATTCTCAAATGCTCTTCATGCTCTTCTTGAGACTTAGAGTAAATCAAAATATCATCGATGAACACAGCCACAAAACGATCCAACTGTTCATGAAAAATACGATTCATGTATTCCATAAACACACCCGGCGCGTTAGAAACCCCGAATGGCATCACGGAGTATTCGTAATGACCATATCGTGTCCTAAATGCCGTCTTTTGAATATCCTCTTCTTTCACACGAATCTGGTGGTACCCTGATCTCAAATCAATCTTACTAAAAACATTCGCACCAACCAATTGGTCCATCAAATCATCGATCCTTGGAAGCGGATACTTGTTCTTAATTGTCACTTTGTTCAACTGTCGATAATCAATGCATAACCGCATACTCCGGTCCTTCTTCTTTACCAACAATACCGGAGCACCCCAAGGAGAAACACTTGGCCTTACAAATTTCTTGTCCAACAAGTCATTCAATTGCTTTTTCAATTCTACCAATTCCGATGCCGACATACGATACGGTGCCATCGAAATCGGTCTAGTACCCGGAACTAGATCAATAGAAAATTCAACTTCTCTTTCCGGCGGTACATCCGTAATATCTTCCGGAAACACTTCTGGAAATTCACACACCACTGGGAACACATCAAGCTCAACTTGACTCTCCACCGACAATGATGCAAACAAACCAAACAATTGAGCTTCGTCCGCTAAAAGTTTCTTCAACTCTTTAGTGGATAGGAAACTCTCATCTTCATCATCTTCCAAAGAAGGAAACCTTACTAACTTGTGATAGCAATCTATATGAACTCGATTAAATTGCAACCAGTTCATACCCAAGATCACGTCCAATCCCACCAACGGCAAACATACTAAATCCATAACAAAGTCTTTACCATACATGGTTAAAGGACAACTCATACACACCAAAGACGTAGTTACCGACCCTGAAGCAGGAGTCTCAATAACCATCTCAACACCCATCAAAGTTAACGCAAGATTCAAACGCTTCGCGCACTCAGACGAAATAAACGAATGAGTCGCTCCCGTATCAATAACAGCAACTAAAGGTGTACTATTAATAAAGCATGTACCTTTAATCAAACGGTCTGCATTCGTAGTTTGCGTCCCTGCCAATGCAAACACCTTTCCGCCCGCTTGAGCTTGTTTCGGCTTAGTACACTTAGTACTAATGTGACCCACTTCTCCACAATTATAGCACTTCACCATATTCCTTCTACAATCTGTAGCAGCATGCCCAAGACCACCACAATTAGAACATTTTGCTACAGGCTTCCCACACTCAAATGATTTATGACCTATTTCGCCACATTTGTAACACCTAACAACATCGGAGCCTCCTCCTCCAGATCTCCTATCAAAGCTTCCCCTATGCTTGCCCTTATCAACGGGTGTCACATAAGGTCCACCTCTAGCTTGTTGCTTCCCCTTCCTCTCATTCAAACTTTTGTAATGTGTAGAACGAGCCTTACTATCTTCTTCGAAGATTCTACAACATTCCCTCAAATCCGCAAATCTCCTTATCCTTTGATATCCCACAGCTTGCTTAATCTTAAGACGTAAACCATTCTCATATTTAATACACTTTGAGAACTCAGCAGTAATCGCAGCATAATGAGGATGGAATTAAACCAACTCCACAAATTTAGCAGTATAGTCCACCACAGACATACTACCTTATTTCAGTTCAAGAAACTCCATCTCCTTCTTTCCCTTCACACTCTCAGGGTAATACTTCCTCAAGAATTCAGTACGAAATAAATTCCAAGTTACCTCTTCATCATCCACCTAAAGAACTTCACGCATACCGACCCACCAATCGTCGGCTTCTTCTTTCAGCATGTGAGATCCAAGCCTCACCTTATTCTCCTCCACACAGCCCATAACTCTGAAGATTCTTTCAACCTCTTTCAACCACAATTGAGCTCCATCGGGATCAAATCTTCCTTTAAAAATCGGTGGTTGATTCTTCCTGAACTCGTCATTAGCATTCACGTTCGGCGCACCTTGCACCGCCCTAGCCATTGCTTCCAAAGCAGCAGCCAACGCATTGTCGTTTCTACCAGCCATCTTCTGATTATTCCCAAAAATGACAACAAGGTTAAACAACAGTTCAACCAACACAACAACAAGACAGACACAACTGACTCAACTCTGGCTCTGATACCACTTAATGTAACACCCCCTTTCTATACCCCCAAATAATCACATAAATCATTTAGGCACATATAAAAAAAAATTCGCCAGAGTACGATTAAAACATAGTATAAAAGAGGCATGTCACATCATACATGCATTTAATACATACAACACCTGCTCATTATATTGATATGCAACAGTGGGGTAACTTGCCACAGAGGAACTTTGTCCTTACACCCACATCTCAATATTTAGAATAAAAGCGGAAAATCCAAACATTGATAACATCGAACATATATACATCAACAAGTATGATACAACAACATCATTCATGTTTATATACACAAATTCATCAGCAAGATACATGTACAAATGTATCACAAAAGAATAATATACATCCTAGCTACCCGGTGCTACATATCAGAGCCAACCGACCAAAAGAATGAAGACACGCTTCACAAAAAGACCTCTAGCATACCTATTATGCAATGCCTCATAGAGCATCATAAAACAGCAGAATGGTGAGAAATATTATCATAATAACAATGCATATAATTACATGTATACACATAAAAATACACATATTACATATTCTCACCACAATTCATCACATTTTCATCTATATACATCACAATGTATATATATATATATATACCAAGCATATTCATCATGCACACTTTCACATTTCTCAATCATTCCGTATAAACATACACAATTATGTTCATTCAACAAAACATCATTATAAAGATGATAAATGCAAATCATAGAGACCGACTCACGACTCTATGCAAATGCAATGCGGTACCGACTCAATCATCACTAGTTCACTCAGGAACTCTGCTGGAACCATCGCTCGTTACCGAAGTAACTCCCCGTCGGGCCTACGATGTTCACCCATTGCTCACACCCCACATGGGCACACAATGTTTTTGGATCGCTTACACCCCACATGGGCACACGACCCGATCGTTCACACCCCACACGGGCACACGATCCGATTGCTCACACCCCACATGGGCACACAATCATTCGTAATCATCGCTCACACCCCACATGGGCACACGACGTTACGACGGATTCTCATTAGAATCGCTCAACACCAGAATGTATTTCATGATGCTTCATATGCAAAATGACACAAGACATTCTTGAAATGCATACATATTCACAATATATTCATGCATTCATCTCATACAACCACATACAATCTATATACATTCACATCAATGCACTATTGTATGATTCACATTCAAACACACAGTCAAAACGGTAAAAGTCGCTAAATAGCACTATTCCTGACTTTCCGACATAATTAAATCGGTTAACGATTTTCAAAACATCATAATCACAATGTACAGCTAAATAGCTTTCCAACGACACCAAGAATGTAAAAATCGGATACTCGGAACAAAAGTTACGGACGAAACCGAAAACGACATTTTGAAAAATCCCATTTTTACATTCCTCCTGTCCATACGCGTATCACCCATGTCCATACGCGTACGGACAGAACCCATTTCCTTCACAATTCCACGTTTCCAAAACCCATACGCGTACGCCCCTCACCCATACGCGTATCACCAGAGGGCCGGGAAAAGCCACCCTCCATACGCGTATTGACCCTTCCACCGGCCATTGTTACGCGTATCGCCTTGGCTCATACGCGTATGGACATGCCCCTTACGCGTATGGCCAGGGAATTTTCCAGAAAATTCTGCAGAACAATGTTCTGCGTTTTCCACCCCCAACTTCACTAATTCATCATCTAAATTCAGAAAAATACCAGTTTGAAGTATAACAATACATATTAAACATGTATAGACCAACAAGAACACAATCAACAAGAGTTTACACACTTTTGGATCAATTTCCAATCAATTTCTCAAAAATGGGTTATACCCTAAAACTCACAAAATTCATCAACAACAACAACAATTCATACATAATCACATACATTGATAAGATAACAATGTTTCACACCCTTACCCGGATTCCAAGCTCGATAATTGATCGATCTTGATGTTTTTCCTAGTTTTCCCAACTTTCTCCTCTTTTCTTTCTCTCCTCTTTTCTTTCTCTTCTTTCTCTATTTCTCTCTTATTTCTCTTTTCTTTCTATTTTCTTTCTTTTCTATTTCTTTTCTCTCCTTTTTCCACACAAACACTTAATTCATTTTAATCACATAAATTCTAATTCCACTACTTTTCTAACTTATCATTAATTGAGAAAAATCTAAAATACTCTAAATTCTAATTTCCCCGAAAACTCTCAAAAATGGTAAAATCATATTTAACACACCAATTTAACAAATAAAATAATTTATCACCCAATTAAAATAAAAGACTCATGAATAATGGAATAATCAAAATCGGGGCGTTACAGAAACTACGTATGAAATTTAATTTTCAAGAAAAAAAGTCAAATCAAAATTTATTATTCTTTCCTATTTATTTGTAGGAAAGAGTAATTAATTTGTTCTTATCCATTTTTTTCAATTGTCTTTTTCCCCTTTATTTAGCTATATATATATATATATATATTTGTTATCAATTTTTCAAATCACACAAATCTTTTTTTTCTTTTCATCTTCTAGTTTTGTTAGTGTTTTTTTCTTCCTCATCCACCCTTAAGTAGGTAGGTAATCGGTCTTATAATTTCCTTTATTTATTTATTCTGTAAAGTTTTAATTTTTATGTGTTTCAATGTTGGTACAGTTTATTTGTGACGTAGCTATCTTTTTTGTGAGTATTTTTATGAGTTTTTCGAATACTTTTTTACTTCTAATATTTTTTTTGTTCTTTGTGAACTCTTGATTTTAATATATCATATTTTAGCTCATTTAAAAAATTATTTTATTGATAGACATAAACATCAATGATTTGAGTGATTTTTTGAAATTTAAGATTTTTTTCTTGGTTATTCTGATGAAATTTAATTTTCTTATATATTTTTTCTAATGTGTTCTAGAGATACTTACTGCTAAAGTGTTGATATGAATCATATATTCTTTATTATTGTTTATTTTATCAAATATACATGTGATCAACGATATATTTGTATTTTTCTTACATAATATTTACATATAATCTATTACTTAGGAAGAATTTTTATAGTTTAGCGCTAGATCTAATTTATTAGATTTTAATTGAATTCTAAATAAGATATTTAAGTCTATAGAAAAACTTGTTTCAATTGAGTATTGAAGTTCATATGAATTTATATATTATAGAATGTATGCAGAATAGGTTTTAGTTTTCTTAAGTATAATTTAGTGATAATCTTCACTATGTTTTTTTTATCATTATTCTTTTCTTTGTTTTTATTCTATTTCTCTTTAAAAAATATATGAATTATATGCATATCAATTTACAAACATTTAGAAGTATATCTAAGATTCATGTTGCAAAAACTCTTACTATATTCTTAGATTTTAATTATTTCGATTATGTTGCATAAACTCATTATGAAATGTATCAGATAGTATAAACTTTTACTATATGCTTATATTTTAACTATTTCGATCATGTTGCACAAATTAATGCTTCCATAACTCTTCCCCTAATTTATGTATTGTAAATCAATTACATTTAGTGAAATAATCTAATTATACCTTTTAATAGATATTGTTTTTTTTGAAAACTATAAATTTTTTTTATGATAATAATTGCAAGGGAGGTAGATAACTTAACTAATCTGCCATTATTATTTATTCTTATCGACAGCCATCTACTTATTACCTTTTTTTATTTTGATTTTTTAATTTCATTGTTGAACCAGAGAATGGATCATCACAAAAACCCGTGGAATCAAGAATCACATTACACTTTTGACATAAATAAAAATTTTCATGAATTTGAAGCGGATGGTGAATTACATTCAGCTTATTTGGATATTATGAGGCCGTTGTCACCCGAAACTCATGTTCCGGATCCATTATTTGCCATTGGTAAATTTGTTCCTGTGGTGCTCCAATCAGATATTCCATTAACACAGATGAAAATTGAACATACAAATTCTCTTGATAAAGAAAAATACAAAGGTATTTTAAATCCAAAAGGTAATGGAATCGGCTTAGATCCCTTTTTACCTAAAAAATTTCCATCACCAGCCATCAGTATAATTGTTCCTTCTCATATAGTAAAACAAAAATCTACAAAAATTCCACATCTCAAACAATATTCAAATGTCTCCCAACCAGGTATGTGTTTTTAAAAACTTGATCAAACTACTCAAATTAAAATGTATGAATATTATACAACAGCTAACTACTTAATATTTGTAGGTTTATCATCACTTAATCAAAACACAAGCAAACATGTGTTGTCCAATAACAATAAAAATTCTGCATCGCGTCCTCATAAAGTTGCTAGACACATACAGGTAAAATGGTTTAGAAATTAATTAGTTTTATCTAATTTGTTTTAATCAAAGATAAAACGAGAATCATAAGTTAATAAATTGAGTTAAATATATATATTTTAAAGATATTTTATGTATGAATTAATATATAAATTCTTTTTTGCAGGATGATATTTGATTTGGTGATAAATCGGTCATTCATAATACAAATGCTTTGAGAATTGATATGGCAAATACAATGTACAATTGAAAAACTTGGGGAAGTGAGAGGATATTCGCATTTTAGGAAGATTTTTAAGCTATGGCTAATTGTTAGTTTGACAAGTTTTAAAATTTGTTTCTCATTAAACAAACTTGATTATTTTTCTTTTTGTTTTATTTTAATTGATGGATTGAATTTATTTTAAATTTAAATACTATTGGAATCTAAATAGTTTGTTATGTTTGAGAAACTTATATTGCTGATAGTTACATTTTCTAATATAATTCATCATAGAATGATGAATATTATCAATAAGTGTTATGACGTAAACAGATATTTATACACCCTAAACACTATTCATCATTTTAAAATGCATCATAGATTTAAAATGGAAGATAATTTACTTTTAAAATTTTGATATCGAAATATAATCTTCAACTAAATTTTAGGTGTCTAGTCACTAATAATATTCTATTGATCAACTAATCAAATAAAATTTAATAATAAGGAAGAATCTTTAACAAAACATTATTATACGACAAAACTTAAGCTTGTTTGGTTTGAAGGATAAGAGACGTAGTATAATAATCATATTATATTATGTCTTAATAAAGTGTTTAAAACAAAAACGATATGATAAGTGGATTCTCACAATTATTTCTATCCTGTCTCTATAGTATTATTTTTTATCTTAAATTTGAGCTCGGGTAAAAATTAGTAGGATATGATTAGAAATTAAACTACTTTTGTATATTTACAAAATATATCGTAAAATATTACAAATTAAAATCAATTATATAAGATAAATATATGAAATTTATGAGTGATAACTAGTTTATAAAAATGATTAAAATATCTAAAAATGTGAAAAATATATATAATTTATTTTTTAATTTTTTAAAGTTTAATATAATATTCTTTAATATATATATATATATATATATATATATATATATATATATATATATATATATATATATATATATATTCTGGATGTGTCAAGTGTGAAAGCTTTATCATATGTGAGAGCATAGGTGATTTTAAGGCTCGGTTAGGATGGGAACATGGCCCGACACTAGCCCAAATTTTTTGAGTTATTTTTTTATGGTAAGCTACTTTTTACAGTTCCATTTTCATAATTTCGATTTAATTTTTCGACACATTTTCTAGTTAGTTCTGGTCTTGCGGTATCGGTATTTATTATAAATACTAACATATAAAATTATTGTTGTTTCCACCGTCTTGCAACTTGCGCACTAAGTGTTTAGTAAATTGTCTCAACCAAGTTTTTTTCCTATTTTGTTTTCGTTTCTTACGAATAATGGTGTTGAATTGTTGTTATTGATTGTAATCATGATGTGGTTATAATGAAAATCTCTTGTGGGCAAGGGGACTGGAGTACACTCAGTTAGGGAAGGAACCAGGATAAACGTTTTCTGTCTTCTGCTATTATTTAATTACTTTTTCTATTTCTGCAACAAATAAAATAAAACAAAATCTGACCACAAATTATGATTCTGAAACTCTGATCAGAAGTTAAATTAAAGAATACCCGAAACACAATTCAACCCCTCTTCTTGTGTACTTTTCACACCTTCACTTTGTTTTATCCATAGAAAACTACTTGAATTGGAATTGAAGCAATTACCTTCTCACTTGAAATATGCTTACCTAGAAGCAGAACATAAGTTGTCTTTTATCCTTGCAACTAAATTGCCTAAAGAGCTGTGTTGTCAACTTTTGGTACTTCTTAGAAAAAACAAGAAAGATATATCTTGGAAAATAATTGACATCAAAGGAATTAACTCTACTGTTTGTATATATATGATATTTGTTGGAAGAGAATTCCAAAATAATATACAGAGCCAAAGAAGAGTGAATCATATCGTGAAGGATGTGATGGAGACGAAAATCATCAAATGGTCAGATACGGGAATCATTTACCCTATATTTGATAGTGTATGGGGGAGCCCCATTCAACGTGTCTTTAAGATAGGTGGCCTAACAGTAATTGAAATGGGAAGGATATGTGTGGGTTATAGGAAGCTAAACAAATTGTAATGCCCATATATAAATACATACATCAAAGCATATATCATACATGAATAATACGTTTGGTACTGAAATATACAAGTTCCTAGTAACACAGTATACATATAAATGCCCAAAAAAACCTAATACAACAACTATGGCATGTTATATATACAAGATGTTCAAAAAGATAAAACTAAGAACTAGATCACTAATGATCTCAAAATCTCCGCAACGGAAGCCTTACGACACAAAAGATGCGATCCGTAAGGAAAAGTCAAACCACTTTGTCCTTACACTTCGCCGAACCTGTAGTACCTGTGATGTAAACAACAACGTGGGGTGAGATACATCAAATCTCAGTGAGTTATCTATCTTATATGTCCTCTCGGCTTTACAAGGTTCTAACAAGCCTAACTCAAGTCAAAAGGGGAGGGAAGTGACTTTAAGTACACACACACTATATGGAAACATGTCATGAGTTCATCAACTCACAATATCACTAATCGGTAACAACACCAAGGCATCCCCTGTTCCCGTCCGCTTCTACGTCTAGAAGTCGACCCGAGTTATGGATCCTGGTAACCTACTTGACATACGAATGAATTCGGGTTCTACGGGCCTTATACCGTTATGAACCGTCACTTCACCCGGGCCATTTACCGTCACAAGCATACGCTCCCAGAGCGTCATTCCTACTGCACGCGGGAATCAAACCTGCCAAGTAGTTGTGCACATGTTTCAGAGGAGCTCGAGACCCATGAAACGCACTCGCAAGATAACCGGTTACGATTACATGATCACACACACAAACGTGATTCTATTCGACAATCACAAGGCCATTACGCCTTATCACAACCAAACGGTTAACACACATGTTCCATACTAGTGTTTATTCATTCTATGACATAAGTATCTGACACACGCGTCGCCACTGCACGCACGATCGTTGTCATTATGTCATTCTACATTTTCCGACATTTGTTTACGGTAATATTCCTCACTCTACCTATTTTGTATTTTAACATGCATACATATTCAAACATGTTTCATAATAAGAGCATAGGCATATAATCATCAAACGTACAATGGGAACACATAATTAGACATACCACCGATTACACTAATTCACGGTTCCCTCCGATTTATTTAATCGGGCAATAAACTGATATTTCTCACTTCCATTAGCTGGAATATGTTCATAACTTCACAACGATACCAAGAATACTCACATCGGATAAACGAGTCAAAAGTTATGAAAGAAACAAGTTGGAGGATCTGTCATGTTCGCAATACGAAGCAGCCAGCGAATGTTCACTTCCTCATTTGCAGTGCGAAGCTCCCAGCGAATGCCTAGCCAACACTGGTTCGCTACCCCATTCGCAGTGCGAACGTCTGGCGAACCAAGTCAGAACCAAAACAAGGTAAAGTTCGCAGTGCAAACCTCTGGCGAATGTTCGCCTCCACCTTCGCCGTGCAAATAGCCAGCGAGTGTTCGATTTCCCCTTCGCTAGGGGATTTGCAGTGCGAACCTGGGAAAATGCATAAATTCTGCAGCGTGCAGCTGAGTTCCCTTGGGTTCAAAACCAAACCAAAACATACCCAAACATCCAACACTCAAGTACAGATGATTCTACACTCATATAGCTTATACTACTCAGTTTGTAACACATTTCAACTGTTAAATTTCTTCGATTACCAATTTAACAATTTCTCCTAAAACCTAACTTAAGCTAAACTCATCTCTAACTCTAGAACTTAAGTTTCTATCTAGAACCCACCTCAAGATTAGATGATGTTGAATATTGGAAGATGATTTGATGAAGATTTGATGATGTTCTTGATCTTTCCACTTCTTGGTTTCCACTTCTCTTTTTCCTTCCTTTCTCCTTCTTTCTCTCCAACTTCTTTCTATCTTTTTCTTTCTTTGGTTCTAATGAGGAAAATGAAGGAAAAGAAATGATATAGTATAATATCATCAATTAGTAACACTACTAATTATCCAATTAGTCTCTAAAGTTCCAATAATTAAATACCTCAGAGTCAAAAAATATTAATTGGATTTACTCTAAGTTCAACAGTTACTCTAATTATCTTTGCAGACAATTTCTCAGAGTACACCGGGACTCAGTTGATCACAACTAATATTATCCAAAGTAAATAAAAAAATACGGGGTATTACATCCTCCCCCCCCCCCTTAAATAGAAATTCATCCACGAATTTTAAACAATAATCTTAAAAGATGCGGATAAGCGTCTCACATCTCTGATTCTAGTTCCCACGTTGCATCTCCCGGATGCGTCTCATCCCACTGAACCTTAACCAGAGGAATCTCTTTATTCCTTAACACCTTAGTTTCTCTTCATGTGATATAACTCGGTTGAGGCTCAAACGTTAAACCTGCGTCTATCTTGATAGTATCGGGTAGAATTGGCTGAAGAGGATCTGGAACAAACTTCCGAAGCTGAGATACATGAAAAACGTTGTGCACCTCTGACAGAGAAGGCGGTAAGGCTAATCTGTAAGCTACTTCACCAATTCTTTCTAAAATTTGATACGGTCCCACGTATCTCGGATTTAACTTCCGCGATTTAAATGGTCATTTCAACCTCAATCTCGGAGTAACTTTTAAAACACGTGATCGCCCTCATCAAATTCCAATGGTCTCCTACAGTTGTACGCATAGCTTCTCTAACGATCGTGTGCTTGTTTAATTTTCTCGCGGATCATTCGAATCTTTTCCATAGCCTCTTGGATAATTTCGGGTCCTAAGATTCTATCTTCCCCAACCTCCGCCCAACACAAAGGTGTCCTACACTTTCTTCCATACAAAGCTTCATAAGGAGTCATTCCGATGCTCGCATGGTAACTATTATTATAAGGAAACTCAATCAATGGCAGTAGTTCCTTCCAATTACCTTTACTTTCTAGTACACAAGCTCTCAACATGTCCTCCATTGTTTGTATCGTTCGATCAGTTTGACCAACCGTCTGAGGATGATTAGACGTGCTCAAAGGCAACTCCGTACCCATAGCTTGTTGAAAAACTTTCCTAAACCTTGAAGTAAACTTCGGATCTCTATTCGAAACAGTACTAAAAGGAACACCATGTAATCTCACAATTTCCGAAATGAACAACTTTGCGAGATGACTCGCCTTATAAGTAGTCTTTACGGCGAAGAAATGAGCAGACTTCGTCAGCCGATCTACAATTACCCAAATCGAATCATAACCACCTTGCGAACGGGGTAATCCCACTGCCAAGTCCATCAAAATACTATCCCATTTCCACACCAGAATTTCTAAAGGTTGCAACCCGGCCTTTGGTGTTCAATCTTCACTTGTTGGCATACCGCACATTCCGATACAAATGCCGCAACATCCTTTTTTATCCCGGGCCACCAATAGTCTCTCTCTTTAAATCTTGATACATCTTCGAAGAACCAGGATGAATAGTAAAAGTACTCTTATGCGCTTCTTCCAAAATCCTTCTTTTCAACCTCGCATCATCCGGAACAGAAATCCTTTGATTAAATAAAATGATTTCGTCGGTAGTTCGGACAAAACCCGGTTGTGTCAACAATTCTCATAACTTCTCATCCAATCCTTGTCCTTGTCGGATTTCCCCTCTAAGAGTAGAGGTGACATTCAAATTCCCATAATTACACCATCTTGTGTCTACACAAACTGAAGATTAAGATCTCTAAAATTCTCCAACAAAACATACTCCAAAATCATCAATTTCGCACTATGAACTACTTTCCGACTTAATGCATTTGCTACCTCATTCGCTTTTCTTGGATGATACTTCAATTCTAAATAATAATCCTTTAAGTACTCCATCCACCTTCGTTGTCGCATTTTTAACTCTCTTTGGTCTAACAAATACTTCAAACTCTTATGGTCACTAAACATTCGAACGTACACCATACAAATAATGCCGCCACACCTTCACTGTAAACACAACCGCCGCCAATTCCAAATCATGAGTTGGATAATTATGTTCATGAATTTTCAATTGTTGGGAGGCATAAGTCACTACCTGACCGCCTTGCATCAGAACACCTCCCAATCCCATCTTAGAAGCATCACAAAACACTTCATAAGAGTTGTTAGGGCCAGGAATGATTAACACAGGAGCCATCGTCAATCTTTCCTTCAACTTCATGAAATTTTGCTCACAACTCGAATCCCACTCAAAAGTAAAATCCTTACGAGTAAGTTTCGTCATTGGTAGAGCCAGTTAGAAAAAGCCTTTAATAAACCTTCTATACAACCTGCCAATCCCAAGAAACTTCTAACTTCTGAAACATTCCTCGGTCTCTCCCAGTTAATCACTGCTCCTACCTTCGATGGATCTACAGCCACACCACCTTGATATATAACATGTCCAAGAAAATTAACTTTCGACATCCAAAATTCACACTTGCTTAACTTAGCGAAAAGTTGCTTCTCTTTCAATACCGATAAGAAAATTCGCAGATGTTCTCCGTGCTCTTGTGGAGTACGAGAATAAATAAGAATGTCGTTAATAAAGATCACGACAAATTGGTCTAAGTAAGCTTGAAATATACGGTTCATGTAATCCATAAAAAAAAAAGCTGGGGCATTCGTCACACCGAAAGGCATTACTAAGAATTCATAATGACCGTAATGGGTTCTAAATGCAGTCTTAGGTACATCGGCACTCTTCACTCGAATCTGGTGATAACCCGACCTCAAATCAATCTTCGAGATCACACAGGCTCCCTTCAATTGATCTAACAGGTCGTCTATCTGGGGTAAGGGGTACTTGTTCTTAATGGTGACTTTATTCAGCTGATGATAGTCGATACACAATCGCATCCCACCGTCCTTCTTCTTTACTAACAATACTGGAGCTCCCCACGGTGAGACACTTGGTCTAACAAAATGCTTAGCCATAAGCTCTTCCAATTATTCCTTTAGTTCCTTTAACTCCCATGGTGCCATCCGATACGGAGAAACAGATATAGGAGCCGTTCCCGGTACCACGTCAATAGAAAATTCCAATTCTCACACCGAAGGAAGAGAAGTGACATCTTCGGGGAAAACTTCTTAAATCTCACAGGCTACCGGAAATACACAATTTCACACATTGCATAGACACAAAGGGGTGCGTTGTTCCACAATCAAATAAAACAAAACAAGAATGTCCGTTTACGAACCACGTACCTGCAATCAAGGAGTTATCGCCCTTTGCTTTCTTTGCATCCAGAGTATACACTCGACCGATACTCTTTCCTTGTGCTTGATTCTTATTCTGAGAACAATCTCTCGCAATATGGCCCACCTTCTGACATTGATAACACTTCACTCCTTCATAGCGACATCTACCAGAATGCATCTTACCACATGTATGACACATAGGAGGCGCACTAGTCCTAGAATTCTGGAGTTGCTTCCCTTTGAAAGCTCGTTGCCTAGGCCTAAACTGTTGGCCTGACCTCCCACAATCATTCTGATTAGACCTACGCAAATCCCCTTCTGTCTGAACACTCCTCAAATCGTTCTCAACCACATAACCTTGCCTCAACTGTTGGAATTCAAACTCTCTTCATATCCTCAATGAACTAGGAAGGTACTTTTCCATAAAAGTAGCCTTGAATTGATCCCACACTTTAGGCACACCCTGGATAGTCATAAAAGCTGAAGCAATATCCCACCACCTCTTAGCAGGACCTCTCAGTGAGTGAGAAGCAAACACTACTTTGTCCTCCTCACTACAGTAAATTATCAGAAAGATTCTCTCCATGCCAGCAATCCACTCGTGAGCCTTCACGGGATCCCATCCACCATGAAATTCTGGGGGATTCATGCGGATAAAATCCAGGAATTTCCCACCTTCAGCTTCTGGAACAACCACTTGAGGATGAAAACCCCCATTCATGTGTCGTATCATCTGTTGCATGAATTGGTTCTGCTGCTGTTGCATCTGCTGCATAAACTGATACAAAGGAGCATTCTCCCTTCTGCCTGGAGGATTCGTCCCAGCTAGAGGGTTTGTGGGTCTACCACGATTGCTTCTGTGTCCGTCAGCCATGTTCCTAAACGTCGTATAGATAGGATTAAGTTGATCAGGCTCAATACTATACATATAACATTTAAGACCAATGGCGACACAACGCATATGAAACAGAAAGAAATACTTATACTATTTCATGGCTAGGTCGAGGATACGACCTGCTCTGATACCAACTATAACGCCCATATATAAATACATACATCAAAGCATATATCATACATGAATAATACGTTTGGTACTGAATTATACAAGTTCCTAGTAACACAGTATACATATAAATGCCCAAAAAAACCTAATACAATAACTATGGCATGTTATATATACAAGATGTTCAAAAAGATAAAACTAAGAACTAGAACACAAATGATCTCTAAATCTCCACAACGGGAGCCTTGCGACACAAAAGATACGATCCGTAAGGGAAAGTCAAACCACTTTGTCCTTACCCTTCGCCGAACCTGTAGTTCTTGTGATGTAAACAACAGCGTGGGGTGACATACATCAAATCTCAGTGAGTTATCTATCTTATATGTCCTCTCGGCTTTACAAGGTTCTAACAAGCCTAACTCAAGTCAAAAGGGGAGGGAAGTGACTTTGAGTACACACACACTATATGGAAACATGTGATGAGTTCATCAACTCACAATATCACTAATCTGTAACCACACCAAGGCATCCCCTGTTCCCGTCCGCTTCTACGTCTAGAAGTCGACCCGAGTCATGGATCCTGGTAACTTACTTGACATACGAATGGATTCAGGTTCTATGGGTCTTATACCGTTATGAACCGTCACTTCACACGGGCCATTTACGGTCACAAGCATACGCTCCCAGAGCGCCATTCATACTGCACGCGGGAATCAAACCTGCCAAGTAGTTGTGCACATGTTTCAGAGGAGCTCGAGACCCATGAAACGCACTCGCAAGATAACCGGTTACGATTACGTGATCACACACACAAACGTGATTGTATTCAACAATCACAAGGCCATTACGCCTTATCACAACCAAACGGTTAACACACATGTTCCATACTAGTGTTTATTCATTCTATGACATAAGTATCTGACACACGCCTCGGCACCGCACGCACGATCGTTGTCATTATGTCATTCTACATTTTCTGACATTTGTTTACGGTAATATTCCTCACTCTAACTATTTTGTATTTTAACATGCATACATATTCAAACATGTTTCATAATAAGAGCATAGGCAAATAATCATCAATCGTACAGTGGGAACACATAATTCAACATACCACCGATTACACTAATTCATGGTTCCCTCCGATTTATTTAATCGGGCAATAAACAAATATTTCTCACTTCAATTAGCTAGATTATGTTCATAGCTTCACAACGATACCAAGAATACTCACATCGGATAAACGAGTCAAATGTTATGAAAGAAACAAGTTGGAGGATCTGTCATGTTCACAATGCGAAGCAGCCATCGAATGCCTGCTTCCTCATTCGCAGTGCAAAGCTCCCAACAAATGCCTAGCCAACACTGGTTCTCTACCCCATTCGCAGTGCGAACTCTGGCGAACCAAGTCAGAACCAAAACAAGGTAAAGTTCGCAATGCGAACCTCTGGCGAATGTTCTCCTCCACCTTCGTCGGGCGAATAGCCAGCGAGTGTTCGATTTCCTCTTCGCTAGGGGATTCGCAGTGCGAACCTGGGAAAATGTAGAAATTCTCCAGCGTGCAGCTTGTAACAGCCCGAGCCCCTCGCAAGGCGATCCCGGCACTGCCACCTCACGATCTTCTCTACCCCCCTCTCTAGTAGAGTTTTTGCCTTCCGTGGGAATCCAACCATGTACCCTGGGGTTCAAGTACATGTTCATTCCATTCCCACTACCAATTCCTTTTTTTGTAACAGGCCGGGCCCCTCGCAAGGCGATCCCGTCACTGCCACCTCACGATCTTCTCTACCCCCCTCCCTAGTAGAATTTTTGCCTTCCGTGGGAATCGAACCATGTACCCTGGGGTTCAAGTACATGTTCAATCCATTCCCACTACCAATTGAGCTAGTAGCTCAATTGGTAGTGGGAATGGATTGAACATGTACTTGAACCCCAGGGTACATGGTTCGATTCCCACGGAAGGCAAAAACTCTACTAGGGAGGGGGGAAGAGAAAATCGAGAGGTGGCAGTGCCGGGATCGCCTTGCGAGGGGCCCGAGCTGTTACAAAAAAAGGTGCCTTTTTTTGTAACAGCTAGGCCGGGACTCCCCCAAAGACACCATGCACTGCTACTCACAAGCCAAATCACTAGCCCCTTCACTACTAGTGTTTTTACCTCCCGTGGGAATCGAACCGCGTACCTGGGGATAAGTACCACGTTCAATGCATTCCCTCTACCAATTGAGCTAGTAGCTCAATTGGTAGTGGGAATGCATTGAACGTGGTACTTATCCCCAGGTACACGGTTCGATTCCCACGGGAGGCAAAAACACTAGTAGTGAAGGGGGCTAGTGATTTGGCTTGTGAGTAGCAGTGCATGGTGTCTGTGGGGGAGTCCCGGCCTGGCTATTACACAGCTGAGTTCCCTTGGGTTCAAAACCAAACCAAAACATACCCAAACATCCAACACTCAAGTACAGATGATTCTACACTCATATAGCTTATACTACTCAGTTTGTAACACATTTCAACTGTTAAATTCCGTCGATTACCAATTTAAGCAATTTCTCATAAAACCTAACTTAAGCTAAAATCATCTCTAACTCTAGAACTTAGGTTTCTATCTAGAACCCACCTCAAGATTAGATGATGTTGAAGATTGGAAGATGATTTGATGAAGATTTGATGATGTTCTTGTTCTTTCCACTTCTTGGTTTCCACTTCTCTTTTTCCTTCCTTTATCCTCCTTTCTCTCCAACTTCTTTCTATCTTTTTCTTTCTTTGGTTCTAATGAGGAAAATGAAGGAAAAGAAATGATATAGTATAATATCATCAATTAGTAACACTACTAATTATCCAATTAGTCTCTAAAGTTCCAATACTTAAATACCTCAGAGTCAGATAATATTAATTGGATTTACTCTAATTATCCTTGCTGATAATTTCTCAGAGTACACCGGGACTCAGTTGATCACAAATAATATTATACAGAGTAAATAAAAAAAATACGGGGTATTACACAAATCCACAATGAAGGATGACTTCTCCCTTTCATTCATTGATCAAATGTTTGAGAGATTGTTTGGAAAAGAATTTTTACTATTTTTTATAAGGGTATTCAGGCTATAATCAAATTGCATTAGCTCCTAAAAACCAAGAGAAAATAACCTTTACATGGCTCTATGAAACCTTTGTCTTTAGAACGATTCCATTTAGACTGTGAAATGATCCATCAACTTTTCAAATATGTTGATGATATCTTCTCTAATCTTATCGAATGTTCCATGGAACTGTTTATGGATGATTTCTCTGTGTGCAGATTCATTTCATAAATGCTTGGATAACTTGGAGCTGGTACTCACAAGATGTGAGAAACGCAACTCAGTTCTAAAAGGGGAGAAATTACATTTCATGATAAAAGAAGGAATTGTGTTAGGGCATAGAATTTCAAAATAAAGATTGAAATAGATTAAAAAAAATTATTGTGAAGTATTTGAAAAATTTCCATTACCATCCAACATCAAAGGAATAAGAAGTTTTTATGGTCATGTTGGCTTGTATAGAAAGTGTATCAATGAATTTTCAAAACTTTCAAAAGCTTTGTGCCAACTACTACAACATGAGATATCATATCTCTTCAGTAAAGAATGTTTAGCATGCTTTTAAAACCTTGAAGAATGTGTTGAATTTTGTACCAATTGTGAAGGCACCAAACTAAAAATAAAAACTTTGCGCTAATGTATAATGCAAGTCACTTAGCTATTGGAGTTGTTCTAGGCCAAATGTATGATAAACTGTGTCATACAATTTATTATGCTAATAAGATTACAAGACTTTAATAGAGAATCATATCAACTAAACCGACTCAAGCAGTTAATGACGTGCCAATTTTTTTATTTACGTATAACTTATATTTTTTCAAACGTTCACAAATATTCATACACGATAATTTTTAAAGGATAAGAATATGACTTTGAAACGAAAATATAGACAAAATTAAAGTTTATTTTTAAAACAACTACTCCTTTTACATGAATATACTCTAATAAGTAATAATTTAATAGGAATATATTTTATAAGAAAAAATTTCAACTTTGAATGATTATTACAACTTTGACTTTGAATTCAAAGTCAAAGTTCAAATAAATAAAGTCTAATAAATAATAATTATTTTATTATTTATACCAGAGCATTTTATTAAAAATTATTTATTATTTATAATTTTCTGTCAAATATAATAATGATTGAAACTACGTATGAAATTTAATTTTCAAGAAAAAAAATCAAATCAAAATTTATTATTCTTTCCTATTTATTTGTAGGAAAGAGTAATTAATTTGTTCTTATCCATTTTTTTCAATTGTCTTTTTCCCCTTTATTTAGCTACATATATATTTGTTATCAATTTTTCAAATCACACAAAACTTTTTTTTCTTTTCATCTTCTAGTTTTGTTAGTGTTTTTTTCTTCCTCATCCACCCTTAAGTAGGTAGGTATTCGGTCTTATAATTTCCTTTATTTATTTATTCTGTAAAGTTTTAATTTTTATGTATTTCAATGTTGGTACAGTTTATTTTTGGGACGTAGCTATCTTTTTTGTGAGTATTTTTATGAGTTTTTAGAATACTTTTTTACGTCTAATATTTTTTTTTGCTCTTTGTGAACTCTTGATTTTAATATATCATATTTTAGCTCATTTAAAAAATTATTTTATTGATAGACATAAACATCAATGATTTGAGGGATTTTTTGAAATTTAAGATTTTTTTCTTGGGTATTCTGATAAAATTTAATTTTCTTATATATTTTTCCTAATGTGTTCTAGAGATACTTACTGCTAAAGTGTTGATATGAATCATATATTCTTTATTATTGTTTATTTTATCAAATATACATGTGATCAACGATATATTTGTATTTTTCTTACATAATATTTACATATAATCTATTACTTAGGTAGAATTTTTATAGTTTAGCGCTAGATCTAATTTATTAGATTTTAATTGAATTCTAAATAAGATATTTAAGTCTATTAAAAAACTTGTTTCAATTGAGTATTGAAGTTCATATGAATTTATATATTATAGAATGTATGCAGAATAGGTTTTAGTTTTCTTAAGTATAATTTAGTGATAATCTTCACTATGTTTTTTTTTTATCATTATTCTTTTCTTTGTTTTTATTCTATTTCTCTTTAAAAAATATATGAATTATATGCATATCAATTTACAAACATTTAGAAGTATAAACTTTTACTATATGCTTATATTTTAACTATTTCGATAATGTTGCACAAATTAATGCTTCCATAACTCTTCCCCTAATTTATGTATTTTAAATCAATTACACTTAGTGAAATAATCTAATTATACCTTTTAATAGATATGTTTTTTTTTTTAAAACTATAAATTTTTTTTATGATAATAATTGCAAGGGAGGTAGATAACTTAACTAATCTGCCATTATTATTTATTCTTATCGACAGCCATCTACTTATTACCTTTTTTTATTTTGATTTTTTAATTTCATTGTTGAACCAGATAATGGATCATCACAAAAACCCGTGGAATCAAGAATCACATTACACTTTTTACATAAATAAAAATTTTCATGAATTTGAAGCGGATGATGAATTACATTCAGATTATTTGGTTATTATGAGGCCGTTGTCACCCGAAACTCATGTTCCGGATCCATTATTTGCCATTGGTAAATTTGTTCCTGTGGTGCTCCAATCAGATAATCCATTAACACAGATGAAAATTGAACATACAAACTCTCTTGATAAAGAAAAATACAAAGGTATTTTAAATCCAAAAGGTAATGGAATCGGCTTAGATCCCTTTTTACCTAAAAAATTTCCATCACCAGCCATCAGTATAACTGTTCCTTCTCATGTAGTAAAACAAAAATCTACAGAAATTCCACATCTCAAACAATATTCAAGTGTCTCCAACCAGGTATGTGTTCTTAAAAACTTGATCAAACTTCTCAAATTAAAATGTATGAATATTATACAGCAACTAACTAATTAATATTTGTAGGTTTATCATCACTTAATCAAAACACAAGCAAACATGTGTTGTCCAATAACAATAAAAACTCTACATCGCGTCCTCATAAAGTTGCTAGACACATGCAGGTAAAATGGTTTAGTTTAATACCCCATAAATTTGTGAACATTTTGGATAATATTATTATGATCAACTGGGTTCCGGTGTACTCTGAGCAATTATTGGATAAAGTAATTAGAGTAAACTGACGAACTCGGAATTGATTAGATTAATATTACTTATCTTGGAGTTTTATTAATTGGTGCAATTGACATAATTTGGATAATTAGTAGTATTACCAATTACTATTTCCTATGTATATTTTCTTTTCCTTTTCCTTATTTGAAAAAGATAGAAAACTTGGAGAAAGAAAAGGAAAGGAAGGAAAACGGAAGGGAAAAGAAGAGGACAATTCTCAAGAGCTCAAGAGATTGATTCATCAACCCATCTCCAATCTTTTCATCTCAGCTTCACCCTCCTCATCTTATAATCCATGTGGGTTCTAGTTAGATGCTTTAGAATAGAGTTTTATTGAGTTTTAGAGTTAGTTTGATATTGTTAGAAAATGAGAAATTTTGCACCAAAATCATGTTTTAATGTTCCTTATGATTGATACATGTTAGATATGTGTTATTGTGTATCCAATTGGTATTTTTCTGGTGTTTAGAAGTGAATTGGAAGGGAAAATGGATAGTTTTCGCAGACCCAATTATGCAGGAAAAATTCTGGGTTTACGCTGCCCATACGCGTATCACCCAAGGCAATACGCGTATTGGTTAAGGCAATACGCGTATGGCTGTGCAGAAACGTGGGCAATACGCATATGGGGTTCCATTTTCTCGGCCATCTGCTCATTTGCGTAATGGTACGCGTACGGTTTTGGGCAATACGCGTATGAGGTAGGGTAGTACGCGTATTGGAGTTTTAAAAGGAATTTTGAAGGAAAATCAGTCTCTGTCCATACGCGTATTACTTTGGACAATATACGTATGGATGGGCGAGTAAGCAAGGCAATACGCGTATGGCTTAGGGCAGTACGCGTACGGCCAGGAGGGGTGCAAACTTGTGTTTTTCGCGATACCATTTCTCGTTATGTCCATAACTTTTGACTCGTTTATCCATTTTTAATATTCTTGATATCGTTGGAAAGCTAACAAAATGTACTTTCTTATTTAAATGGTTTTAAGATTGTTGGCCGATTTAATTATGTCAGGATTTTAGAATAGTGTTGTTTTGTCGACTTTTATCGTTTAATGGTGGGTAATTGTTGTTGAATAAGTATGCATGTTAAAATATGAAATCGGTAGAGTGAGGAACATTACCATAAACAATGTCGGAAAGTGTGAATTGTCATAGTGACAACGCTCGTGCATGAAAGGCCGAGGCGTGTGTCTAATAATCATAACCAGTTTATCTTACGGTGTAGTTTCATGAGACTCGAGCACCTCCTCTGAAACGTATGCACAATTACTTGGCAGGTTTGATTCCCACGTATAGTACGAATGGAGCCTCAGATAAAGAGACTTGTGATGGTTAACAGGCCATGAGAAGTGACGGTTCACGGCTAACAGGCCGATGATCCCGAATCCATTTCATATGCCAAGTAACTACAAGGATCCATGACTCGGGTCGTCTTCTAGACGTAGAAGCGGACGGGAAAAGGGGATGCCTTGGTACGGTTGTTGATGGATTGAATTTATTTTAAATTTAAATACTGTTGGAATCTAAATAATTTGTTATGTTTGAGAAACTTATATTGCTGATAGTTACATTTTCTAATATAATTCATCATAGAATGATGAATATTATCAATAAGTGTTATGACGTAAACAGATATTTATACACCCTAAACACTAATCCTCATTTTAAAATGCATCATAGATTTAAAATGGAAGATAATTTACTTTTAAAATTTTGATATTGAAATATAATCTTCAACTAAATTTTAGGTGTCTAGTCACTAATAATATTCGATTGATCAACTGATCAAATAAAATTTCATAATAAGGAAAAATCTTTAACAAAACATTATTATACGACAAAACTTAAGCTTGTTTGGTTTGAAGGATAAGAGACGTAGTATAATAATCATATTATATTATGTCTTAATAAAGTGTTTAAAACAAAAACGATATGATCAGTGGATTCTCACAATTTTTTCTATCTTGATCAGTGTTTCACACCCTTACCCCGGATTCCAAGCTCGCTAATTGATCGATCTTGATGATTTTCCTAGTTTTCCCAACTTTCTCCTCTTTTCTTTCTCTCCTCTTTTCTTTCTCTTCTTTCTCTATTTCTCTCTTATTTCTCTTTTCTTTCTATTTTCTTTCTTTTCTATTTCTTTTCTCTCCTTTTTCCACACAAACACTTAATTCATTTTAATCACATAAATTCTAATTCCACTACTTTTCTAACTTATCATTAATTGAGAAAAGTCTAAAATACTCTAAATTCTAATTTCCCCGAAAACTCTCGAAAATGGTAAAATCATATTTAACACACCAATTTAACAAATAAAATAATTTATCACCCAATTAAAATAAAAGACTCATGAATAATGGAATAATCAAAATCGGGGCGTTACAGAAACTACGTATGAAATTTAATTTTCAAGAAAAAAAGTCAAATCAAAATTTATTATTCTTTCCTATTTATTTGTAGGAAAGAGTAATTAATTTGTTCTTATCCATTTTTTTCAATTGTCTTTTTCCCCTTTATTTAGCTATATATATATATATATATATATATATATATATATATATATATATATATATATATATATTTGTTATCAAATTTTCAAATCACACAAAACTTTTTTTTCTTTTCATCTTCTAGTTTTGTTAGTGTTTTTTTCTTCCTCATCCACCCTTAAGTAGGTAGGTAATCGGTCTTATAATTTTCTTTATTTATTTATTCTGTAAAGTTTTAATTTTTATGTGTTTCAATGTTGGTACAGTTTATTTGTGACGTAGCTATCTTTTTTGTGAGTATTTTTATGAGTTTTTCGAATACTTTTTCACTTCTAATATTTTTTTTGTTCTTTGTGAACTCTTGATTTTAATATATCATATTTTAGCTCATTTAAAAAATTATTTTATTGATAGACATAAACATCAATGATTTGAGTGATTCTTTGAAATTTAAGATTTTTTTCTTGGTTATTCTGATGAAATTTAATTTTCTTATATATTTTTTCTAATGTCTTCTAGAGATACTTACTGCTAAAGTGTTGATATGAATCATATATTCTTTATTATTGTTTATTTTATCAAATATACATGTGATCAACGATATATTTGTATTTTTCTTACATAATATTTACATATAATCTATTACTTAGGAAGAATTTTTATAGTTTAGCGCTAGATCTAATTTATTAGATTTTAATTGAATTCTAAATAAGATATTTAAGTCTATAGAAAAACTTGTTTCAATTGAGTATTGAAGTTCATATGAATTTATATATTATAGAATGTATGCAGAATAGGTTTTAGTTTTCTTAAGTATAATTTAGTGATAATCTTCACTATGGTTTTTTTATCATTATTCTTTTCTTTGTTTTTATTCTATTTCTCTTTAAAAAATATATGAATTATATGCATATCAATTTACAAACATTTAGAAGTATATCTAAGATTCATGTTGCAAAAACTCTTACTATATTCTTAGATTTTAATTATTTCGATTATGTTGCATAAACTCATTATGAAATGTATCAGATAGTATAAACTTTTACTATATGCTTATATTTTAACTATTTCGATCATGTTGCACAAATTAATGCTTCCATCACTCTTCCCCTAATTTATGTATTTTAAATCAATTACATTTAGTGAAATAATCTAATTATACCTTTTAATAGATATTGTTTTTTTTGAAAAACTATAAATTTTTTTTATGATAATAATTGCAAGGGAGGTAGATAACTTAACTAATCTGCCATTATTATTTATTCTTATCGACAGCCGTCTACTTATTACCTTTTTTTATTTTGATTTTTTAATTTCATTGTTGAACCAGAGAATGGATCATCACAAAAACCCGTGGAATCAAGAATCACATTACACTTTTGACATAAATAAAAATTTTCATGAATTTGAAGCGGATGGTGAATTACATTCAGCTTATTTGGATATTATGAGGCCGTTGTCACCCGAAACTCATGTTCCGGATCCATTATTTGCCATTGGTAAATTTGTTCCTGTGGTGCTCCAATCAGATATTCCATTAACACAGATGAAAATTGAACATACAAATTCTCTTGATAAAGAAAAATACAAAGGTATTTTAAATCCAAAAGGTAATGGAATCGGCTTAGATCCCTTTTTACCTAAAAAATTTCCATCACCAGCCATCAGTATAATTGTTCCTTCTCATGTAGTAAAACAAAAATCTACAAAAATTCCACATCTCAAACAATATTCAAATGTCTCCCAACCAGGTATGTGTTCATAAAAACTTGATCAAACTACTCAAATTAAAATGTATGAATATTATACAACAGCTAACTACTTAATATTTGTAGGTTTATCATCACTTAATCAAAACACAAGCAAACATGTGTTGTCCAATAACAATAAAAATTCTACATCGCGTCCTCATAAAGTTGCTAGCCACATACAGGTAAAATGGTTTAGAAATTAATTAGTTTTATCTAATTTGTTTTAATCAAAGATAAAACGAGAATCATAAGTTAATAAATTGAGTTAAATATATATATTTTAAAGATATTTTATGTATGAATTAATATATAAATTCTTTTGCAGGATGATATTTGATTTGGTGATAAATCGGTCATTCATAATACAAATGCTTTGAGAATTGATATGGCAAATACAATGTACAATTGAAAAACTTGGGGAAGTGAGAGGATATTCGCATTTTAGAAAGATTTTTAAGCTATGGCTAATTGTTAGTTTGACAAGTTTTAAAATTTGTTTCTCATTAAACAAACTTGATTATTTTTCTTTTTGTTTTATTTTAATTGATGGATTGAATTTATTTTAAATTTAAATACTATTGGAATCTAAATAGTTTGTTATGTTTGAGAAACTTATATTGCTGATAGTTACATTTTCTAATATAATTCATCATAGAATGATGAATATTATCAATAAGTGTTATGACGTAAACAGATATTTATACACCCTAAACACTATTCATCATTTTAAAATGCATCATAGATTTAAAATGGAAGATAATGTACTTTTAAAATTTTGATATCGAAATATAATCTTCAACTAAATTTTAGGTGTCTAGTCACTAATAATATTCTATTGATCAACTGATCAAATAAAATTTAATAATAAGGAAGAATCTTTAACAAAACATTATTATACGACAAAACTTAAGCTTGTTTGGTTTGAAGGATAAGAGACGTAGTATAATAATCATATTCTATTATGTCTTAATAAAGTGTTTAAAACAAAAACGATATGATAAGTGGATTCTCACAATTATTTCTATCCTGTCTCTATAGTATTATTTTTTATCTTAAATTTGAGCTCGGGTAAAAATTAGTAGGATATGATTAGAAATTAAACTACTTTTGTATATTTACAAAATATATCGTAAAATATTACAAAATAAAATCAATTATATAAGATAAATATATGAAATTTATGAGTGATAACTAGTTTATAAAAATGATTAAAATATCTAAAAATGTGAAAAATATATATAATTTATTTTTTAATTTTTTAAAGTTTAATATAATATTCTTTAATATATATATATATATATATATATATATATATATATATATATATATATATATATATATATTCTGGATGTGTCAAGTGTGAAAGCTTTATCATATGTGAGAGCATAGGTGATTTTAAGGCTCGGTTAGGATGGGAACATGGCCCGACACTAGCCCAAATTTTTTGAGTTATTTTTTTATGGTAAGCTACTTTTTACAGTTCCATTTTCTTAATTTCGATTTAATTTTTCGACACATTTTCTAGTTAGTTCTGGTCTTGCGGTATCGGTATTTATTATAAATACTAACATATAAAATTATTGTTGTTTCCACCGTCTTGCAACTTGCGCACTAAGTGTTTAGTAAATTGTCTCAACCAAGTTTTTTTCCTATTTTGTTTTCGTTTCTTACGAATAATGGTGTTGAATTGTTGTTATTGATTGTAATCATGAAGTGGTTATAATGAAAATCTCTTGTGGGCAAGGGGACTGGAGTACACTCAGTTAGGGAAGGAACCAGGATAAACGTTTTCTGTCTTCTGCTATTATTTAATTACTTTTTCTATTTCTGCAACAAATGAAATAAAACAAAATCTGACCACAAATTATGATTCTGAAACTCTGATCAGAAGTTAAATTAAAGAATACCCGAAACACAATTCAACCCCTCTTCTTGTGTACTTTTCACACCTTCACTTTGTTTTATCCATAGAAAACTACTTGAATTGGAATTGAAGCAATTACCTTCTCACTTGAAATATGCTTACCTAGAAGCAGAACATAAGTTGTCTTTTATCCTTGCAACTAAATTGCCTAAAGAGCTGTGTTGTCAACTTTTGGTACTTCTTAGAAAAAACAAGAAAGATATATCTTGGAAAATAATTGACATCAAAGGAATTAACTCTACTGTTTGTATATATAGGATATTTGTTGGAAGAGAATTCCAAAATAATATACAGAGCCAAAGAAGAGTGAATCATATCGTGAAGGATGTGATGGAGACGAAAATCATCAAATGGTCAGATACGGGAATCATTTACCCTATATTTGATAGTGTATGGGGGAGCCCCATTCAACGTGTCTTTAAGATAGGTGGCCTAACAGTAATTGAAATGGGAAGGATATGCGTGGGTTATAGGAAGCTAAACAAATTGTAATGCCCATATATAAATACATACATCAAAGCATATATCATACATGAATAATACGTTTGGTACTGAAATATACAAGTTCCTAGTAACACAGTATACGTTTAAATGCCCAAAAAAACCTAATACAACAACTATGGCATGTTATATATACAAGATGTTCAAAAAGATAAAACTAAGAACTAGATCACTAATGATCTCAAAATCTCCGCAACGGAAGCCTTACGACACAAAAGATACGATCCGTAAGGAAAAGTCAAACCACTTTGTCCTTACACTTCGCCGAACCTGTAGTACCTGTGATGTAAACAACAACGTGGGGTGAGATACATCAAATCTCAGTGAGTTATCTATCTTATATGTCCTCTCGGCTTTACAAGGTTCTAACAAGCCTAACTCAAGTCAAAAGGGGAGGGAAGTGACTTTAAGTACACACACACTATATGGAAACATGTCATGAGTTCATCAACTCACAATATCACTAATCGGTAACAACACCAAGGCATCCCCTGTTCCCGTCCGCTTCTACGTCTAGAAGTCGACCCGAGTTATGGATCCTGGTAACCTACTTGACATACGAATGAATTCGGGTTCTACGGGCCTTATACCGTTATGAACCGTCACTTCACCCGGGCCATTTACCGTCACAAGCATACGCTCCCAGAGCGCCATTCCTACTGCACGCGGGAATCAAACCTGCCAAGTAGTTGTGCACATGTTTCAGAGGAGCTCGAGACCCATGAAACGCACTCGCAAGATAACCGGTTACGATTACATGATCACACACACAAACGTGATTCTATTCGACAATCACAAGGCCATTACGCCTTATCACAACCAAACGGCTAACACACATGTTCCATACTAGTGTTTATTCATTCTATGACATAAGTATCTGACACACGCCTCGCCACTGCACGCACGATCGTTGTCATTATGTCATTCTACATTTTCCGACATTTGTTTACGGTAATATTCCTCACTCTACCTATTTTGTATTTTAACATGCATACATATTCAAATATGTTTCATAATAAGAGCATAGGCATATAATCATCAAACGTACAATGGGAACACATAATTCAACATACCACCGATTACACTAATTCACGGTTCCCTCCGATTTATTTAATCGGGCAATAAACTGATATTTCTCACTTCCATTAGCTGGAATATGTTCATAACTTCACAACGATACCAAGAATACTCACATCGGATAAACGAGTCAAAAGTTATGAAAGAAACAAGTTGGAGGATCTGTCATGTTCGCAATACCAAGCAGCCAGCGAATGTTCACTTCCTCATTTGCAGTGCGAAGCTCCCACCGAATGCCTAGCCAACACTGGTTCGCTACCCCATTCGCAATGCGAACGTCTGGCGAACCAAGTCAGAACCAAAACAAGGTAAATTTCGCAGTGCAAACCTCTGGCGAATGTTCGCCTCCACCTTCGCCGTGCAAATAGCCAGCGAGTGTTCGATTTCCCCTTCGCTAGGGGATTCGCAGTGCGAACCTGGGAAAATGCATAAATTCTGCAGCGTGCAGCTGAGTTCCCTTGGGTTCAAAACCAAACCAAAACATACCCAAACATCCAACACTCAAGTATAGATGATTCTACACTCATATAGCTTATACTACTCAGTTTGTAACACATTTCAACTGTTAAATTTCTTCGATTACCAATTTAAGCAATTTCTCCTAAAACCTAACTTAAGCTAAACTCATCTCTAACTCTAGAACTTAAGTTTCTATCTAGAACCCACCTCAAGATTAGATGATGTTGAAGATTGGAAGATGATTTGATGAAGATTTGATGATGTTCTTGATCTTTCCACTTCTTGGTTTCCACTTCTCTTTTTCCTTCCTTTCTCCTTCTTTCTCTCCATCTTCTTTCTATCTTTTTCTTTCTTTGGTTCTAATGAGGAAAATGAAGGAAAAGAAATGATATAGTATAATATCATCAATTAGTAACACTACTAATTATCCAATTAGTCTCTAAAGTTCCAATAATTAAATACCTCAGAGTCAAAAAATATTAATTGGATTTACTCTAAGTTCAACAGTTACTCTAATTATCTTTGCAGACAATTTCTCAGAGTACACCGGGACTCAGTTGATCACAACTAATATTATCCAAAGTAAATAAAAAAATACGGGGTATTACATCCTCCCCCCCCCCCCCCCCCCTTAAATAGAAATTCATCCACGAATTTTAAACAATAATCTGAAAAGATGCGGATAAGCGTCTCACATCTCTGATTCTAGTTCCCACGTTGCATCTCCCGAATGCGTCTCATCCCACTGAACCTTAACTAGAGGAATCTCTTTATTCCTTAACACCTTAGTTTCTCTTCATGTGATACAACTCGGTTAAGGCTCAAACGTTAAACCTGCGTCTATCTCGATAGTATCGGGTAGAATTGGCTGAAGAGGATCTGGAACAAACTTCCGAAGCTGAGATACATGAAAAACGTTGTGCACCTCTGACAGAGAAGGCGGTAAGGCTAATCTGTAAGCTACTTCACCAATTCTTTCTAAAATTTGATACGGTCCCACGTATCTCGGATTTAACTTCCGCGATTTAAATGGTCATTTCAACCTCAATCTCGGAGTAACTTTTAAAACACGTGATCGCCCTCATCAAATTCCAATGGTCTCCTACAGTTGTACGCATAGCTTCTCTAACGATCGTGTGCTTGTTTAATTTTCTCGCGGATCATTCGAATCTTTTCCGTAGCCTCTTGGATAATTTCGGGTCCTAAGATTCTATCTTCCCCAACCTCCGCCCAACACAAAGGTGTCCTACACTTTCTTCCATACAAAGCTTCATAAGGAGTCATTCCGATGCTCGCATGGTAACTATTATTATAAGGAAACTCAATCAATGGCAGTAGTTCCTTCCAATTACCTTTACTTTCTAGTACACAAGCTCTCAACATGTCCTCCATTGTTTGTATCGTTCGTTCAGTTTGACCAACCGTCTGAGGATGATTAGACGTGCTCAAAGGCAACTCCGTACCAATAGCTTGTTGAAAAACTTTCCTAAACCTTGAAGTAAACTTCGGATCTCTATTCGAAACAGTACTAAAAGGAACACCATGTAATCTCACAATTTCCGAAATGAACAACTTTGCGAGATGACTCGCCTTATAAGTAGTCTTTACGGCGAAGAAATGAGCAGACTTCGTCAGCCGATCTACAATTACCCAAATCGAATCATAACCACCTTGCGAACGGGGTAATCCCACTGCCAAGTCCATCAAAATACTATCCCATTTCCACACCAGAATTTCTAAAGGTTGCAACCCGGCCTTTGGTGTTCAATCTTCACTTGTTGGCATACCGCACATTCCGATACAAATGCCGCAACATCCTTTTTCATCCCGGGCCACCAATAGTCTCTCTCTTTAAATCTTGATACATCTTCGAAGAACCAGGATGAATAGTAAAAGTACTCTTATGCGCTTCTTCCAAAATCCTTCTTTTCAACCTCGCATCATCCGGAACAGAAATCCTTTGATTAAATAAAATGATTCCGTCGGTAGTTCGGACAAAACCCGGTTGTGTCAACAATTCTCATAACTTCTCATCCAATCCTTGTCCTTGTCGGATTTCCCCTCTAAGAGTAGAGGTGACATTCAAATTCCCATAATTACACCATCTTGTGTCTACACAAACTGAAGATTAAGATCTCTAAAATTCTCCAACAAAACATACTCCAAAATCATCAATTTCGCACTATGAACTACTTTCCGACTTAATGCATCTGCTACCTCATTCGCTTTTCTTGGATGATACTTCAATTCTAAATAATAATCCTTTAAGTACTCCATCCACCTTCGTTGTCGCATTTTTAACTCTCTTTGGTCTAACAAATACTTCAAACTCTTATGGTCACTAAACATTCGAACGTACACCATACAAATAATGCCGCCACACCTTCACTGTAAACACAACCGCCGCCAATTCCAAATCATGAGTTGGATAATTATGTTCATGAATTTTCAATTGTTGGGAGGCATAAGTCACTACCTGACCGCCTTGCATTAGAACACCTCCCAATCCCATCTTAGAAGCATCACAAAACACTTCATAAGAGTTGTTAGGGTCAGGAATGATTAACACAGGAGCCGTCGTCAATCTTTCCTTCAACTTCATGAAATTTTGCTCACAACTCGAATCCCACTCAAAAGTAAAATCCTTACGAGTAAGTTTCGTCATTGGTAGAGCCAGTTAGAAAAAGCCTTTAATAAACCTTCTATACAACCTGCCAATCCCAAGAAACTTCTAACTTCTGAAACATTCCTCGGTCTCTCCCAGTTAATCACTGCTCCTACCTTCGACGGATCTACAGCCACACCACCTTGATATATAACATGTCCAAGAAAATTAACTTCCGACATCCAAAATTCACACTTGCTTAACTTAGCGAAAAGTTGCTTCTCTTTCAATACCGATAAGAAAATTCGCAGATGTTCTCCGTGCTCTTGTGGAGTACGAGAATAAATAAGAATGTCGTTAATAAAGATCACGACAAATTAGTCTAAGTAAGCTTGAAATATACGGTTCATGTAATCCATAAAAAAAAAGCTGGGGCATTCGAAACACCGAAAGGCATTACTAAGAATTCATAATGACCGTAATGGGTTCTAAATGCAGTCTTAGGTACATCGGCACTCTTCACTCGAATCTGGTGATAACCCGACCTTAAATCAATCTTCGAGATCACACAGGCTCCCTTCAATTGATCTAACAGGTCGTCTATCTGGGGTAAGGGGTACTTGTTCTTAATGGTGACTTTATTCAGCTGACGATAGTCGATACACAATCGCATCCCACCGTCCTTCTTCTTTACTAACAATACTGGAGCTCCCCACGGTGAGACACTTGGTCTAACAAAATGCTTAGCCATAAGCTCTTCCAATTATTCCTTTAGTTCCTTTAACTCCCATGGTGCCATCCGATACGGAGAAACAGATATAGGAGCCGTTCCCGGTACCACGTCAATAGAAAATTCCAATTCTCACACCGAAGGAAGAGAAGTGACATCTTCGGGGAAAACTTCTTAAATCTCACAGGCTACCGGAAATACACAATTTCAAACATTGCATAGACACAAAGGGGTGCGTTGTTCCACAATCAAATAAAACAAAACAAGAATGTCCGTTTACGAACCACGTACCTGCAATCAAGGAGTTATCGCCCTTTGCTTTCTTTGCATCCAGAGTATACACTCGACCGGTACTCTTTCCTTGTGCTTGATTCTTATTCTGAGAACAATCTCTCGCAATATGGCCCACCTTCTGACATTGATAACACTTCACTCCTTCATAGCGACATCTACCAGAATGCATCTTACCACATGTATGACACATAGGAGGCGCACTAGTCCTAGAATTCTGGAGTTGCTTCCCTTTGAAAGCTCGTTGCCTAGGCCTAAACTGTTGGCCTGACCTCCCACAATCATTCTGATTAGACCTACGCAAATCCCCTTCTGTCTGAACACTCCTCAAATCGTTCTCAACCACATAACCTTGCCTCAACTGTTGGAATTCAAACTCTCTTCATATCCTCAATGAACTAGGAAGGTACTTTTCCATAAAAGTAGCCTTGAATTGATCCCACACTTTAGGCACACCCTGGATAGTCATAAAAGCTGAAGCAATATCCCACCACCTCTTAGCAGGACCTCTCAGTGAGTGAGAAGCAAACACTACTTTGTCCTCCTCACTACAGTAAATTATCAGAAAGATTCTCTCCATGCCAGCAATCCACTCGTGAGCCTTCACGGGATCCCATCCACCATGAAATTCTGGGGGATTCATGCGGATAAAATCCAGGAATTTCCCACCTTCAGCTTCTGGAACAACCACTTGAGGATGAAAACCCCCATTCATGTGTCGTATCATCTGTTGCATGAATTGGTTCTGCTGCTGTTGCATCTGCTGCATAAACTGATACAAAGGAGCATTCTCCCTTCCGCCTGGAGGATTCGTCCCAGCTAGAGGGTTTGTGGGTCTACCACGATTGCTTCTGTGTCCGTCAGCCATGTTCCTAAACGTCGTATAGATAGGATTAAGTTGATCAGGCTCAATACTATACATATAACATTTAAGACCAATGGCGACACAACGCATACAAAACAGAAAGAAATACTTATACTATTTCATGGCTAGGTCGAGGATACGACCTGCTCTGATACCAACTGTAACGCCCATATATAAATACATACATCAAAGCATATATCATACATGAATAATACGTTTGGTACTGAATTATACAAGTTCCTAGTAACACAGTATACATATAAATGCCCAAAAAAACCTAATACAATAACTATGGCATGTTATATATACAAGATGTTCAAAAAGATAAAACTAAGAACTAGAACACAAATGATCTCTAAATCTCCACAACGGGAGCCTTGCGACACAAAAGATACGATCCGTAAGGAAAAGTCAAACCACTTTGTCCTTACCCTTCGCCGAACCTGTAGTTCTTGTGATGTAAACAACAACGTGAGGTGACATACATCAAATCTCAGTGAGTTATCTATCTTATATGTCCTCTCGGCTTTACAAGGTTCTAACAAGCCTAACTCAAGTCAAAAGGGGAGGGAAGTGACTTTGAGTACACACACACTATATGGAAACATGTCATGAGTTCATTAACTCACAATATCACTAATCTGTAACCACACCAAGGCATCCCCTGTTCCCGTCCGCTTCTACGTCTAGAAGTCGACCCGAGTCATGGATCCTGGTAACTTACTTGACATACGAATGGATTCAGGTTCTATGGGTCTTATACCGTTATGAACCGTCACTTCACACGGGCCATTTACGGTCACAAGCATACGCTCCCAGAGCGCCATTCATACTGCACGCGGGAATCAAACCTGCCAAGTAGTTGTGCACATGTTTCAGAGGAGCTCGAGACCCATGAAACGCACTCACAAGATAACCGGTTACGATTACGTGATCACACACACAAACGTGATTGTATTCAACAATCACAAGGCCATTACGCCTTATCACAACCAAACGGTTAACACACATGTTCCATACTAGTGTTTATTCATTCTATGACATAAGTATCTGACACACGCCTCGGCACCGCACGCACGATCGTTGTCATTATGTCATTCTACATTTTCCGACATTTGTTTACGGTAATATTCCTCACTCTAACTATTTTGTATTTTAACATGCATACATATTCAAACATGTTTCATAATAAGAGCATAGGCAAATAATCATCAATCGTACAGTGGGAACACATAATTCAACATACCACCGATTACACTAATTCATGGTTCCCTCCGATTTATTTAATCGGGCAATAAACAAATATTTCTCACTTCAATTAGCTAGATTATGTTCATAGCTTCACAACGATACCAAGAATACTCACATCGGATAAACGAGTTAAATGTTATGAAAGAAACAAGTTGGAGGATCTGTCATGTTCGCAATGCGAAGCAGCCATCGAATGCCTGCTTCCTCATTCACAGTGCAAAGCTCCCAACAAATGCCTAGCCAACACTGGTTCGCTACCCCATTCGCAGTGCGAACTCTGGCGAACCAAGTCAGAACCAAAACAAGGTAAAGTTCGCAATGCGAACCTCTGGCGAATGTTCTCCTCCACCTTCGTCGGGCGAATAGCCAGCGAGTGTTCGATTTCCCCTTCGCTAGGGGATTCGCAGTGCGAACCTGGGAAAATGCAGAAATTCTGCAGCGTGCAGCTTGTAACAGCCCGAGCCCCTCGCAAGGCGATCCCGGCACTGCCACCTCACGATCTTCTCTACCCCCCTCTCTAGTAGTGTTTTTGCCTTCCGTGGGAATCCAACCATGTACCCTGGGGTTCAAGTACATGTTCATTCCATTCCCACTACCAATTCCTTTTTTTGTAACAGGCCGGGCCCCTCGCAAGGCGATCCCGTCACTGCCACCTCACGATCTTCTCTACCCCCCCTCCCTAGTAGAATTTTTGCCTTCCGTGGGAATCGAACCATGTACCCTGGGGTTCAAATACATGTTTAATCCATTCCCACTACCAATTGAGCTAGTAGCTTAATTGGTAGTGGGAATGGATTGAACATGTACTTGAACCCCAGGGTACATGGTTCGATTCCCACGGAAGGCAAAAACTCTACTAGGGAGGGGGGAAGAGAAAATCGTGAGGTGGCAGTGTCGGGATCGCCTTGCGAGGGGCCCGAGCTGTTATAAAAAAAGACGCCTTTTTTTTTGTAACAGCTAGGCCGGGACTCCCCCAAAGACACCATGCACTGCTACTCACAAGCCAAATCACTAGCCCCTTCACTACTAGTGTTTTTACCTCCCGTGGGAATCGAACCGCGTACCTGGGGATAAGTACCACGTTCAATGCATTCCCTCTACCAATTGAGCTAGTAGCTCAATTGGTAGTGGGAATGCATTGAACGTGGTACTTATCCCCAGGTACACGGTTCGATTCCCACGGGAGGCAAAAACACTAGTAGTGAAGGGGGCTAGTGATTTGGCTTGTGAGTAGCAGTGCATGGTGTCTGTGGGGGAGTCCCGGCCTGGCTATTACACAGCTGAGTTCCCTTGGGTTCAAAACCAAACCAAAACATACCCAAACATCCAACACTCAAGTACAGATGATTCTACACTCATATAGCTTATACTACTCAGTTTGTAACACATTTCAACTGTTAAATTCCGTCGATTACCAATTTAAGCAATTTCTCATAAAACCTAACTTAAGCTAAAATCATCTCTAACTCTAGAACTTAGGTTTCTATCTAGAACCCACCTCAAGATTAGATGATGTTGAAGATTGGAAGATGATTTGATGAAGATTTGATGATGTTCTTGTTCTTTCCACTTCTTGGTTTCCACTTCTCTTTTTCCTTCCTTTATCCTCCTTTCTCTCCAACTTCTTTCTATCTTTTTCTTTCTTTGGTTCTAATGAGGAAAATGAAGGAAAAGAAATGATATAGTATAATATCATCAATTAGTAACACTACTAATTATCCAATTAGTCTCTAAAGTTCCAATACTTAAATACCTCAGAGTCAGATAATATTAATTGGATTTACTCTAATTATCCTTGCTGATAATTTCTCAGAGTACACCGGGACTCAGTTGATCACAAATAATATTATACAGAGTAAATAAAAAAAATACGGGGTATTACACAAATCCACAATGAAGGATGACTTCTCCCTTTCATTCATTGATCAAATGTTTGAGAGATTGTTTGGAAAATAATTTTTACTATTTTTTATAAGGGTATTCAGGCTATAATCAGATTGCATTAGCTCCTAAAAACCAAGAGAAAATAACCTTTACATGGCTCTATGAAACCTTTGTCTTTAGAACGATTCCATTTAGACTGTGAAATGATCCATCAACTTTTCAAATATGTTGATGATATCTTCTCTAATCTTATCGAATGTTCCATGGAACTGTTTATGGATGATTTCTCTGTGTGCAGATTCATTTCATAAATGCTTGGATAACTTGGAGCTGGTACTCACAAGATGTGAGAAACGCAACTCAGTTCTAAAAGGGGAGAAATTACATTTCATGATAAAAGAAGGAATTGTGTTAGGGCATAGAATTTCAAAATAAAGATTGAAATAGATTAAAAAAAATTATTGTGAAGTATTTGAAAAATTTCCATTACCATCCAACATCAAAGGAATAAGAAGTTTTTATGGTCATGTTGGCTTGTATAGAAAGTGTATCAATGAATTTTCAAAACTTTCAAAAGCTTTGTGCCAACTACTACAACATGAGATATCATATCTCTTCAGTAAAGAATGTTTAGCATGCTTTTAAAACCTTGAAGAATGTGTTGAATTTTGTACCAATTGTGAAGGCACCAAACTAAAAATAAAAACTTTGCGCTAATGTATAATGCAAGTCACTTAGCTATTGGAGTTGTTCTAGGCCAAATGTATGATAAACTGTGTCATACAATTTATTATGCTAATAAGATTACAAGACTTTAATAGAGAATCATATCAACTAAACCGACTCAAGCAGTTAATGACGTGCCAATTTTTTTATTTACGTATAACTTATATTTTTTCAAACGTTCACAAATATTCATACACGATAATTTTTAAAGGATAAGAATATGACTTTGAAACGAAAATATAGACAAAATTAAAGTTTATTTTTAAAACAACTACTCCTTTTACATGAATATACTCTAATAAGTAATAATTTAATAGGAATATATTTTATAAGAAAAAATTTCAACTTTGAATGATTATTACAACTTTGACTTTGAATTCAAAGTCAAAGTTCAAATAAATAAAGTCTAATAAATAATAATTATTTTATTATTTATACCAGAGCATTTTATTAAAAATTATTTATTATTTATAATTTTCTGTCAAATATAATAATGATTGAAACTACGTATGAAATTTAATTTTCAAGAAAAAAAATCAAATCAAAATTTATTATTCTTTCCTATTTATTTGTAGGAAAGAGTAATTAATTTGTTCTTATCCATTTTTTTCAATTGTCTTTTTCCCCTTTATTTAGCTACATATATATTTGTTATCAATTTTTCAAATCACACAAAACTTTTTTTTCTTTTCATCTTCTAGTTTTGTTAGTGTTTTTTTCTTCCTCATCCACCCTTAAGTAGGTAGGTATTCGGTCTTATAATTTCCTTTATTTATTTATTCTGTAAAGTTTTAATTTTTATGTATTTCAATGTTGGTACAGTTTATTTTTGGGACGTAGCTATCTTTTTTGTGAGTATTTTTATGAGTTTTTAGAATACTTTTTTACGTCTAATATTTTTTTTTGCTCTTTGTGAACTCTTGATTTTAATATATCATATTTTAGCTCATTTAAAAAATTATTTTATTGATAGACATAAACATCAATGATTTGAGGGATTTTTTGAAATTTAAGATTTTTTTCTTGGGTATTCTGATAAAATTTAATTTTCTTATATATTTTTCCTAATGTGTTCTAGAGATACTTACTGCTAAAGTGTTGATATGAATCATATATTCTTTATTATTGTTTATTTTATCAAATATACATGTGATCAACGATATATTTGTATTTTTCTTACATAATATTTACATATAATCTATTACTTAGGTAGAATTTTTATAGTTTAGCGCTAGATCTAATTTATTAGATTTTAATTGAATTCTAAATAAGATATTTAAGTCTATTAAAAAACTTGTTTCAATTGAGTATTGAAGTTCATATGAATTTATATATTATAGAATGTATGCAGAATAGGTTTTAGTTTTCTTAAGTATAATTTAGTGATAATCTTCACTATGTTTTTTTTTTATCATTATTCTTTTCTTTGTTTTTATTCTATTTCTCTTTAAAAAATATATGAATTATATGCATATCAATTTACAAACATTTAGAAGTATAAACTTTTACTATATGCTTATATTTTAACTATTTCGATAATGTTGCACAAATTAATGCTTCCATAACTCTTCCCCTAATTTATGTATTTTAAATCAATTACACTTAGTGAAATAATCTAATTATACCTTTTAATAGATATGTTTTTTTTTTTAAAACTATAAATTTTTTTTATGATAATAATTGCAAGGGAGGTAGATAACTTAACTAATCTGCCATTATTATTTATTCTTATCGACAGCCATCTACTTATTACCTTTTTTTATTTTGATTTTTTAATTTCATTGTTGAACCAGATAATGGATCATCACAAAAACCCGTGGAATCAAGAATCACATTACACTTTTTACATAAATAAAAATTTTCATGAATTTGAAGCGGATGATGAATTACATTCAGATTATTTGGTTATTATGAGGCCGTTGTCACCCGAAACTCATGTTCCGGATCCATTATTTGCCATTGGTAAATTTGTTCCTGTGGTGCTCCAATCAGATAATCCATTAACACAGATGAAAATTGAACATACAAACTCTCTTGATAAAGAAAAATACAAAGGTATTTTAAATCCAAAAGGTAATGGAATCGGCTTAGATCCCTTTTTACCTAAAAAATTTCCATCACCAGCCATCAGTATAACTGTTCCTTCTCATGTAGTAAAACAAAAATCTACAGAAATTCCACATCTCAAACAATATTCAAGTGTCTCCAACCAGGTATGTGTTCTTAAAAACTTGATCAAACTTCTCAAATTAAAATGTATGAATATTATACAGCAACTAACTAATTAATATTTGTAGGTTTATCATCACTTAATCAAAACACAAGCAAACATGTGTTGTCCAATAACAATAAAAACTCTACATCGCGTCCTCATAAAGTTGCTAGACACATGCAGGTAAAATGGTTTAGTTTAATACCCCATAAATTTGTGAACATTTTGGATAATATTATTATGATCAACTGGGTTCCGGTGTACTCTGAGCAATTATTGGATAAAGTAATTAGAGTAAACTGACGAACTCGGAATTGATTAGATTAATATTACTTATCTTGGAGTTTTATTAATTGGTGCAATTGACATAATTTGGATAATTAGTAGTATTACCAATTACTATTTCCTATGTATATTTTCTTTTCCTTTTCCTTATTTGAAAAAGATAGAAAACTTGGAGAAAGAAAAGGAAAGGAAGGAAAACGGAAGGGAAAAGAAGAGGACAATTCTCAAGAGCTCAAGAGATTGATTCATCAACCCATCTCCAATCTTTTCATCTCAGCTTCACCCTCCTCATCTTATAATCCATGTGGGTTCTAGTTAGATGCTTTAGAATAGAGTTTTATTGAGTTTTAGAGTTAGTTTGATATTGTTAGAAAATGAGAAATTTTGCACCAAAATCATGTTTTAATGTTCCTTATGATTGATACATGTTAGATATGTGTTATTGTGTATCCAATTGGTATTTTTCTGGTGTTTAGAAGTGAATTGGAAGGGAAAATGGATAGTTTTCGCAGACCCAATTATGCAGGAAAAATTCTGGGTTTACGCTGCCCATACGCGTATCACCCAAGGCAATACGCGTATTGGTTAAGGCAATACGCGTATGGCTGTGCAGAAACGTGGGCAATACGCATATGGGGTTCCATTTTCTCGGCCATCTGCTCATTTGTGTAATGGTACGCGTACGGTTTTGGGCAATACGCGTATGAGGTAGGGTAGTACGCGTATTGGAGTTTTAAAAGGAATTTTGAAGGAAAATCAGTCTCTGTCCATACGCGTATTACTTTGGACAATATACGTATGGATGGGCGAGTAAGCAAGGCAATACGCGTATGGCTTAGGGCAGTACGCGTACGGCCAGGAGGGGTGCAAACTTGTGTTTTTCGCGATACCATTTCTCGTTATGTCCATAACTTTTGACTCGTTTATCCATTTTTAATATTCTTGATATCGTTGGAAAGCTAACAAAATGTACTTTCTTATTTAAATGGTTTTAAGATTGTTGGCCGATTTAATTATGTCAGGATTTTAGAATAGTGTTGTTTTGTCGACTTTTATCGTTTAATGGTGGGTAATTGTTGTTGAATAAGTATGCATGTTAAAATATGAAATCGGTAGAGTGAGGAACATTACCATAAACAATGTCGGAAAGTGTGAATTGTCATAGTGACAACGCTCGTGCATGAAAGGCCGAGGCGTGTGTCTAATAATCATAACCAGTTTATCTTACGGTGTAGTTTCATGAGACTCGAGCACCTCCTCTGAAACGTATGCACAATTACTTGGCAGGTTTGATTCCCACGTATAGTACGAATGGAGCCTCAGATAAAGAGACTTGTGATGGTTAACAGGCCATGAGAAGTGACGGTTCACGGATAACAGGCCGATGATCCCGAATCCATTTCATATGCCAAGTAACTACAAGGATCCATGACTCGGGTCGTCTTCTAGACGTAGAAGCGGACGGGAAAAGGGGATGCCTTGGTACGGTTGTTGATTAGTGAGATTCTTGAGTTAACAGGCTCAAGACGTACTTTGGTACTAGTGTGAGTTAACAGCCTCACGAGGGTGGATACTTATATAGTGTGTGTACTCAAAGTCACTTCCCTTCCCTTTGACTTGAGTTAGGTTTATTAGAACCTTGTAAAGTCGAGAGGACTTTAAGATAGGGAACTCAATGAGATTTGATGTATCTCACCCCACTGTTGTTGTTTACATCACAGGTACTGCAAGTTCCGCGAAGGGTAAGGATAAGGCTGTATGATTATCCTTACTTATCTAATCCGTTGTGGAGTTTTTGAGATCATTATTTGATCTAGTTCTTAGTATTTGTCTTTGGAACATCTTGTAGATATACTATGCCGTAGTTTTTTTGTATTAGGCTTTTTGGGCATGCATATATATAATGTGTTTACTAGGAACTTATTGTATATTTCAGTACCAAAAGTGGAATTCATGTATAATATATGCTTTGATGTATGTGTATATATATATATATATATATGGGCTTTATAGTTGGTATCAGAGCAGGTCGAATCCTCGACCTAGCCATGAAATAGTATAAGTAATTTCTTTTTGTTTCATATGCGTTGTGTCGCCATTGGTCTTAAGTGTTATATGTATGGTATTGAGCCTGATCAACTTAATCCTATCTATATGACGTTTAGGAACATGGTGGGCGGACGCAGAAGCAATTGTGGTAGACCCACAAATCCTCCAGCTGGGACGAATCCACCAGGCGGCGATGAGAATTCTCCTCTGTATCAGTTTATGCAAGAGATGCAGCAGCAACAGAATCAATTCATGCAACAGATGGTGCAACAGATAAATGGAGGTCTTCATCCTCAGGTGGTTGTTCCAGATGTGGTAGGTGGAAGTTTTCGGGATTTCATTCGCCTGAATCCTCCAGAATTTCATGGCGGATTGGATCCTGTGAAAGCTCACGAATGGATTGCTGGCATCGAAATAATCTTTCTGATAATTTACTGTAGTGAGGAGGACAAAGTAGTGTTTTCTTGTCACTCACTGAGAGGTCCTGCTAAGAGGTGGTGGGATATTGCTTCAGCTTTTATGACTATTCAGGGTGTGCCTAAAGTGTGGGAGCAATTCAAGGCTACTTTTATGGAAAAGTACCTTCCTGGTTCATTGAGGATCCGAAGAGAGTTTGAATTCCAACAGTTGAGGCAAGGTAGTGTGGCAGTAACTGCATATGTCGGGCCGTTAAGGCAAGGTTATGTGGTTGAGAACGATTTGAGGAGTGTTCAGACAAAAGGGGATTTGCGTAGGTCTAACCAGAATGATTGTGGGAGGTCAAGCCAACAGTTTAGGCCTAGGCAACGAGCTTTCAAAGGGAAGCAAGTCCAGAATTCTAGGACTAATGCGCCTCATGTGTGTCATACTTGTGGTAAGGTGCATTCTGGTAGATGTCGCTATGAAGGAGTGGAGTGTTATCAATGTCAGAAGGTGGGCCATATGGCGAGAGATTGTTCTCAGAATAAGAATCAAGCACAAGGAAAGAGTACCGGTCGAGTGTATACTCTGGACGCAAGGAATGCAAATGGCGATAACTCCTTGATTGCAGGTATGTGGCTCGTAAACGGACATTCTTGTTTTGTTTTATTTGATTTTGGAACAACACACTCCTTTGTGTCTATGCAATGTGTGAAATTTTGTATTTTCGGTAGTCTGCGAGTTTCTGGAAGTTGTTCCCGAGGATATCACTTCTCTTCCTTCGGAGCGGGAAGTGGAGTTCTCTATTGACCTGATACCGAGAACGGCTCCAATATCAGTTTCTCTGTATCGGAGGGCCCCACTTGAATTAAGAGAATTAAAGGATCAATTGGAAGAACTGTTGGCTAAGCATTTTGTTCGACCAAGTGTTTCGCCCTGGGGAGCTCCAGTGTTATTGGTAAAGAAAAAGGATGGTGAAATGCGGTTGTGTATTGATTACCGTCAGCTGAATAAGGTCACCATCAAGAATAAATACCCATTACCAAGGATAGACGACCTGTTAGATCAATTGAAAGGAGCCTGTGAGTTCTCGAAGATTGATTTACGGTCGGGTTATCATCAGATTCGTGTGAAGAGTTCAGATGTACCAAAGACCGCGTTTAGAATCCGTTAGGGTCATTATGAATTTTTGGTGATGCCGTTCGGTGTGACGAATGCTCCGGCAGTGTTCATGGATTATCTGAATCGGATATTTCAACCTTACTTGGACCAATTTGTGGTGATTTTCATTGATGACATTCTTATTTATTCTCGTGATCCTCAAGAGCACGGTGAACACCTAAGGATTGTTATATTCATCTTATAAGAGAAGAAACTTTTTGCTAAGTTAAATGAGTTTGAGTTTTGGATGTCTGAGGTTAATTTTCTCGGTCATGTCATATCCCAGGAAGGTGTAGCGGTCGATCCATCAAAAGTTGAAGCAGTGATTAATTAGGAGAGACCAAAGAATGCTTCTGAAGTTAGAAGTTTCTTGGGATTGGCAGGGTACTACAGAAGGTTTATCAAGGGATTTTCGCAACTGGCTTTACCATTGACAAGACTTACTCGGAAGAATTATTAGTATGAGTGGAATTCGGCTTGTGAAAGAAGATTTAGGAGTTTGAAGGAGAGATTGACGACCGCTCCTGTTTTGGTTATTCCTGATTCTAGCAAGTCGTATGAGGTATATTGTGATGCATCGAAGAAGGGATTAGGCGGTGTGTTAATGCATGAGGGACATGTAGTGGCTTATGCTTCACGACAATTGGAAGTCCATGAAGAGAATTACCCAACGCATGATTTGGAGTTGGCGGCAGTTGTATTTACTTTGAAAGTATGGCCTCACTATTTGTATGGTGTACGTTTTGAGATGTTTAGCGACCACAAGAGCTTAAAGTACTTATTTGATCAGAAAGAGTTGAACCTGCGTCAGAGAAGATGGATGGAATATTTGAAGGATTATGACTTGGAGTTAAGATACTATCCGGGTAAAGCAAATAAGATGGTGGATGCATTGAGTAGGAAGGTGTTGCATAATGTCGAGTTGATGATGTTAGGGTATACCTTAATGGAAAAGTTTAGAGACCTAAATCTTCAATTTAACTGGACTCCAAATTGTGTAATTATGGGGAATTTGAATGTCTCTTCTACTCTTAGGGAAGAAATCCAGCAAGAGCAAGGGGTAGACGAGAAGTTACAAGAAGTGTTATTGCAACCGGGTTTTGTGCGAGGTACTGACAGAACTATTTTCTTTAACCAAGGGACTTGTGTTCCGGATAGCACGGAGTTAAAAAGGAGGGTTTTGGAAGAAGCGCATAAGGGTGCTTTTACTATACATCCGGGGTCTTCAAAGATGTATCAAGATTTAAAGAGGGACTATTGGTGGCCCGGGATGAAAAAGGATATTAAGGTGTATGTGTCGGAATGTGCGGTGTGCCAACAAGTGAAGATTGAGCACCAAAGACCGGGTGGCTTATTGCAATCTTTTGAAATTCCGTTGTGGAAATGGGATAGTATTTCGATGGACTTCGCAGTGGGATTACCCCGTGCGCAAGGTGGTTATGATTCGATTTGGGTAATTGTGGACCGGTTAACGAAATCCGCGCATTTCTTAGCTGTGAAAACTACCTACAATGCAAGCCATCTCGCAAGGTTGTTCATTTCAGAAATAGTGAGATTGCATGGTATTCCTACTAGTATTGTTTCGGATAGAGACCCAAAGTTTACTTCCATATTTTGGAGAGCTTTTCAACAAGCCATGGGAACGAGATTATGTTTGAGTACGTCGAATCATCCACAAACGGACGGTCAGACGGAACGGACAATTTAAACTATGGAGGACATGTTGAGAGCTTGTGTACTTGAAAGTAGAGGGAATTGGATAGAACTTTTGTCGTTGATCGAATTCTCTTATAATAACAGTTATCATGCAAGTATTGGTATGGCACCTTATGATGCGTTATATGGTAGGAAGTGTAGAACACCATTGTGTTGGACGGAGGTTGGCGACGGTAGAATTTTGGGACCCGAGATTATTCACGAAACCACGGAAGAGATTAGAATGATTTGTGGAAAAGTTAACCAAGCCCAAGATCGTCAGAAAAGCTATGCGGACAACCGTAGGAGACCGTTGGAGTTTGATGAAGGGGATCATGTATTTTTGAAGGTTACTCCGAGGTTGAGATTGAAAGGACCATTTAAATCGCGGAAGTTAAGTCCAAGATATGTGGGACCGTATCAAATCTTAGAAAGAGTTGGAGAAGTAGCTTACAGATTAGCCTTACCGCCTTCTCTGTCAGAGATGCACGACGTTTTTCATGTGTCTCAGCTTCAGAAATTTGTCCCAGATCCTCTTCAACCAATTTTACCAGATACAATTGAGATAGAAGCTGATTTGACGTTTGAGCCTCAACCGAGTCGTATCACAGGAAGATAGACTAAAGTGTTAAGGAATAAAGAGATTCCTCTTGTTAAGGTCCAGTGGGAAGAGACGCATCGGGCCAAGCAACTAGGGAATTAGAATCGGAGATGCGGGAGGTCTATCCTCATCTGTTCAGGTAATCTTTTAAATTCGAGGGCGAATTTCTATTTAAGGGGGGAGGATGTAATACCCCACAAATTTGTGAACATTTTGGATAATATTATTATGATCAACTGGGTTTCGGTGTACTCTGAGCAATTATTGGATAAAGTAATTAGAGTAAACTGACGAACTCTGAATTGATCAGATTAATATTACTTAACTTGGAGTTTTATTAATTGGTGCAATTGAGATAATTTGGATAATTAGTAGTATTACCAATTACTATTTCCTATGTATATTTTCTTTTCCTTTTCCTTATTTGAAAAAGATAGAAAACTTGGAGAACGAAAAGGAGAGGAAGGAAAAAGGAAGGGAAAAGAAGAGGAAAATTCTCAAGAGCTCAAGAGATGGATTCATCAACCCATCTCCAATATTTTCATCTCAGCTTCACCCTCCTCATCTTATAATCCAGGTGGGTTCTAGTTAGATGCTTTAGAGTAGAGTTTTATTGAGTTTTAGAGTTAGTTTGATATTGTTAGAAAATGAGAAATTTTGCACCAAAATCATGTTTTAATGTTCCTTATGATTGATACATGTTAGATATGTGTTATTGTGTATCCAATTGGTAGTTTTCTGGTGTTTAGAAGTGAATTGGAAGGGAAAATGGATAGTTTTCGCAGACCCAATTATGCAGGAAAAATTATGGGTTTACGCTGCCCATACGCGTATCACCCAAGGCAATACGCGTATTGGTTAAGGCAATACGCGTATGGCTATGCAGAAACGTGGGCAATACGCATATGGGGTTCCATTTTCTCGGCCATCTGCTCATTTGCGTAATGGTACGCGTACGGTTTTGGGCAATACGCGTATGAGGTAGGGTAGTACGCGTATTGGAGTTTTAAAAGGAATTTTGAAGGAAAATCAGTCTCTGTCCATACGCGTATTACTTTGGACAATATACGTATGGATGGGCGAGTAAGCAAGGCAATACGCGTATGGCTTAGGGCAGTACGCGTACGGCCAGGAGGGGTGCAAACTTGTGTTTTTCGAAATACCATTTCTCGTTATGTCCATAACTTTTGACTCGTTTATCCATTTTTAATATTCTTGATATCGTTGGAAAGCTAACAAAATGTACTTTCTTATTTAAATGGTTTTAAGATTGTTGGTCGATTTAATTATGTCAGGATTTTAGAATAGTGTTGTTTTATCGACTTTTATCGTTTAATGGTGGGTAATTGTTGTTGAATAAGTATGCATGTTAAAATATGAAATCGGTAGAGTGAGGAACTTTACCATAAACAATGTCGGAAAGTGTGAATTGTCATAGTGACAACGCTCGTGCATGAAAGGCCGAGGCGTGTGTCTAATAATCATAACCAGTTTATCTTACGGTGTAGTTTCATGAGACTCGAGCACCTCCTCTGAAACGTATGCACAATTACTTGGCAGGTTTGATTCCCACGTATAGTACGAATGGAGCCTCAGGTAAAGAGACTTGTGATGGTTAACAGGCCATGAGAAGTGACGGTTCACGGCTAACAGGCCGATGATCCCGAATCCATTTCATATGCCAGGTAACTACAAGAATCCATGACTCGGGTCGTCTTCTAGACGTAGAAGCGGACGGGAAAAGGGGATGCCTTGGTACGGTTGTTGATTAGTGAGATTCTTGAGTTAACAGGCTCAAGACATACTTTGGTACTAGTGTGAGTTAACAGCCTCACGAGGGTGGATACTTATATAGTGTGTGTACTCAAAGTCACTTCCCTTCCCTTTGACTTTAGTTAGGTTTATTAGAACCTTGTAAAGCCGAGAGGACTTTAAGATAGGGAACTCAATGAGATTTGATGTATCTCACCCCACTGTTGTTGTTTACATCACAGGTACTGCAAGTTCCGCGAAGGGTAAGGATAAGGCTGTGTGATTATCCTTACTTATCTAATCCGTTGTGGAGTTTTTGAGATCATTATTTGATCTAGTTCTTAGTATTTGTCTTTGGAACATCTTGTAGATATACTATGCCGTAGTTTTTTTGTATTAGGCTTTTTGGGCATGTATATATATAATGTGTTTTCTAGGAACTTATTGTATATTTCAGTACCAAAAGTGGAATTCATGTATAATATATGCTTTGATGTATGTATATATATATATATATATATATGGGCTTTATAGTTGGTATCAGAGCAGGTCGAATCCTCGACCTAGCCATGAAATAGTATAAGTAATTTCTTTTTGTTTCATATGCGTTGTGTCGCCATTGGTCTTAAGTGTTATATGTATGGTATTGAGCCTGATCAACTTAATCCTATCTATATGACGTTTAGGAACATGGTGGGCGGACGCAGAAGCAATTGTGGTAGACCCATAAATCCTCCAGCTGGGACGAATCCGCCAGGCGGCGATGAGAATTCTCCTCTGTATCAGTTTATGCAAGAGATGCAGCAGCAACAGAATCAATTCATGCAACAGATGGTGCAACAGATGAATGGAGGTCTTCATCCTCAGGTGGTTGTTCCAGATGTGGTAGGAGGAAGTTTTCGGGATTTCATCCGCCTGAATCCTCCAGAATTTCATGGCGGATTGGATCCTGTGAAAGCTCACGAATGGATTGCTGGCATCGAAAGAATCTTTCTGATAATTTACTGTAGTGAGGAGGACAAAGTAGTGTTTTCTTGTCACTCACTGAGAGGTCCTGCTAAGAGGTGGTGGGATATTGCTTCAGCTTTTATGACTATTGAGGGTGTGCCTAAAGTGTGGGAGCAATTCAAGGCTACTTTTATGGAAAAGTACCTTCCTGGTTCATTGAGGATCCGAAGAAAGTTTGAATTCCAACAGTTGAGGCAAGGTAGTGTGGCAGTAACTGCATATGTCGGGCCGTTAAGGCAAGGTTATGTGGTTGAGAACGATTTGAGGAGTGTTCAGACAGAAGGGGATTTGCGTAGGTCTAACCAGAATGATTGTGGGAGGTCAAGCCAACAGTTTAGGCCTAGGCAACGAGCTTTCAAAGGGAAGCAAGTCCAGAATTCTAGGACTAATGCGCCTCATGTGTGTCATACTTGTGGTAAGGTGCATTCTGGTAGATGTCGCTATGAAGGAGTGGAGTGTTATCAATGTCAGAAGGTAGGCCATATGGCGAGAGATTGTTCTCAGAATAAGAATCAAGCACAAGGAAAGAGTACCGGTCGAGTGTATACTCTGGACGCAAGGAATGCAAATGGCGATAACTCCTTGATTGCAGGTATGTGGCTCGTAAACGGACATTCTTGTTTTGTTTTATTTGATTTTGGAACAACACACTCCTTTGTGTCTATGCAATGTGTGAAATTTTGTATTTTCGGTAGTCTGCGAGTTTCTGGAAGTTGTTCCCGAGGATATCACTTCTCTTCCTTCGGAGCGGGAAGTGGAGTTCTCTATTGACCTGATACCGAGAACGGCTCCAATATCCGTTTCTCTGTATCGGAGGGCCCCACTTGAATTAAGAGAATTAAAGGATCAATTGGAAGAACTGTTGGCTAAGCATTTTGTTCGACCAAGTGTTTCACCCTGGGGAGCTCCAGTGTTATTGGTAAAGAAAAAGGATGGTGAAATGCGGTTGTGTATTGATTACCGTCAGCTGAATAAGGTCACCATCAAGAATAAATACCCATTACCAAGGATAGACGACCTGTTAGATCAATTGAAAGGAGCCTGTGAGTTCTCGAAGATTGATTTACGGTCGGGTTATCATCAGATTCGTGTGAAGAGTTCAGATGTACCAAAGACCGCGTTTAGAACCCGTTAGGGTCATTATGAATTTTTGGTGATGCCGTTCGGTGTGACGAATGCTCCGGCAGTGTTCATGGATTATCTGAATCGGATATTTCAACCTTACTTGGACCAATTTGTGGTGATTTTCATTGATGACATTCTTATTTATTCTCGTGATCCTCAAGAGCACGGTGAACACCTAAGGATTGTTATATCCATCTTACAAGTGAAGAAACTTTTTGCTAAGTTAAGTGAGTTTGAGTTTTGGATGTCTGAGGTTAATTTTCTCGGTCATGTCATATCCCAGGGAGGTGTAGCGGTCGATCCATCAAAAGTTGAAGCAGTGATTAATTGGGAGAGACCAAAGAATGCTTCTGAAGTTAGAAGTTTCTTGGGATTGACAGGGTACTACAGAAGGTTTATCAAGGGATTTTCGCAACTTGCTTTACCATTGACAAGACTTACTCGGAAGAATTATTCGTATGAGTGGAATTCGGCTTGTGAAAGAAGATTTAGGAGTTTGAAGGAGAGATTGACGACCGCTCCTGTTTTGGTTATTCCTGATTCTAGCAAGTCATATGAGGTATATTGTGATGCATCGAAGAAGGGATTAGGCGGTGTGTTAATGCATGAGGGACATGTAGTGGCTTATGCTTCACGACAATTGGAAGTCCATGAAGAGAATTACCCAACGCATGATTTGGAGTTGGCGGCAGTTGTATTTACTTTGAAAGTATGGCCTCACTATTTGTATGGTGTACGTTTTGAGATGTTTAGCGACCACAAGAGCTTAAAGTACTTATTTGATCAGAAAGAGTTGAACCTGCGTCAGAGAAGATGGATGGAATATTTGAAGGATTATGACTTGGAGTTAAGATACTATCCGGGTAAAGCAAATAAGATGGTGGATGCATTGAGTAGGAAGGTGTTGCATAATGTCGAGTTGATGATGTTAGGGTATACCTTAATGGAAAAGTTTAGAGACCTAAATCTTCAATTTAACTGGACTCCAAATTATGTAATTATGGGGAATTTGAATGTCTCTTCTACTCTTAGGGAAGAAATCCAGCAAGAGCAAGGGGTAGACGAGAAGTTACAAGAAGTGTTATTGCAACCGGGTTTTGTGCGAGGTACTGACAGAACTATTTTGTTTAACCAAGGGACTTGTGTTCCGGATAACACGGAGTTAAAAAGGAGGGTTTTGGAAGAAGCGCATAAGGGTGCTTTTACTATACATCCGGGGTCTTCAAAGATGTATCAAGATTTAAAGAGGGACTATTGGTGGCCCGGGATGAAAAAGGATATTAAGGTGTATGTGTCGGAATGTGCGGTGTGCCAACAAGTGAAGATTGAGCACCAAAGACCGGGTGGCTTATTGCAATCTTTTGAAATTCCGTTGTGGAAATGGGATAGTATTTCGATGGACTTCGCAGTGGGATTACCCCGTGCGCAAGGTGGTTATGATTCGATTTGGGTAATTGTGGACCGGTTAACGAAATCCGCGCATTTCTTAGCTGTGAAAACTACCTACAATGCAAGCCATCTCGCAAGGTTGTTCATTTCAGAAATAGTGAGATTGCATGGTATTCCTACTAGTATTGTTTCGGATAGAGACCCAAAGTTTACTTCCATATTTTGGAGAGCTTTTCAACAAGCCATGGGAACGAGATTATGTTTGAGTACGTCGAATCATCCACAAACGGACGGTCAGACGGAACGGACAATTTAAACTATGGAGGACATGTTGAGAGCTTGTGTACTTGAAAGTAGAGGGAATTGGATAGAACTTTTGTCGTTGATCGAATTCTCTTATAATAACAGTTATCATGCAAGTATTGGTATGGCACCTTATGATGCGTTATATGGTAGGAAGTGTAGAACACCATTGTGTTGGACGGAGGTTGGCGACGGTAGAATTTTGGGACCCGAGATTATTCACGAAACCACGGAAGAGATTAGAATGATTTGTGGAAAAGTTAACCAAGCCCAAGATCGTCAGAAAAGCTATGCGGACAACCGTAGGAGACCGTTGGAGTTTGATGAAGGGGATCATGTATTTTTGAAGGTTACTCCGAGGTTGAGATTGAAAGGACCATTTAAATCGCGGAAGTTAAGTCCAAGATATGTGGGACCGTATCAAATCTTAGAAAGAGTTGGAGAAGTAGCTTACAGATTAGCCTTACCGCCTTCTCTGTCAGAGATGCACGACGTTTTTCATGTGTCTCAGCTTCAGAAATTTGTCCCAGATCCTCTTCAACCAATTTTACCAGATACAATTGAGATAGAAGCTGATTTGACGTTTGAGCCTCAACCGAGTCGTATCACAGGAAGATAGACTAAAGTGTTAAGGAATAAAGAGATTCCTCTTGTTAAGGTCCAGTGGGATGAGACGCATCTGGGCGATGCAACTAGGGAATTAGAATCGGAAATGCGGGAGGTCTATCCTCATCTGTTCAGGTAATCTTTTAAATTCGAGGGCGAATTTCTATTTAAGGGGGGAGGATGTAATACCCCATAAATTTGTGAACATTTTGGATAATATTATTATGATCAACTGGGTTTCGGTGTACTCTGAGCAATTATTGGATAAAGTAATTAGGGTAAACTGACGAACTCTGAATTGATTAGATTAATATTACTTAACTTGGAGTTTTATTAATTGGTGCAATTGAGATAATTTGGATAATTAGTAGTATTACCAATTACTATTTCCTATGTATATTTTCTTTTCCTTTTCCTTATTTGAAAAAGATAGAAAACTTGGAGAAAGAAAAGGAAAGGAAGGAAAAAGGAAGGGAAAAGAAGAGGAAAATTCTCAAGAGCTCAAGAGATGGATTCATCAACCCATCTCCAATATTTTCATCTCAGCTTCACCCTCCTCATCTTATAATCCAGGTGGGTTCTAGTTAGATGCTTTAGAGTAGAGTTTTATTGAGTTTTAGAGTTAGTTTGATATTGTTAGAAAATGAGAAATTTTGCACCAAAATCATGTTTTAATGTTCCTTATGATTGATACATGTTAGATATCTGTTATTGTGTATCCAATTGGTATTTTTCTGGTGTTTAGAAGTGAATTGGAAGGGAAAATGGATAGTTTTCGCAGACCCAATTATGCAGGAAAAATTATGGGTTCACGCTGCCCATATGCGTATCACCCAAGGCAATACGCGTATTGGTTAAGGCAATACGTGTATGGCCATGCAGAAACGTGGGCAATACGCGTATTGGGTTCCATTTTCTCAGCCATCTGCTCATTTGCGTAATGGTACGCGTACGGTTTTGGGCAATACGTGTATGAGGCTGGGTAGTACGCGTATTGGAGTTTTAAAAGGAATTTTGAAGGAAAATCACTCTCTGTCCATACGTGTATCACTTTGGACAATACGCGTATGGATGGGCGAGTAAGCAAGTCAATACGCGTATGGCTTATGGCAATACGCGTACGGCCAGGAGGGGTGCAGGCTTGTGTTTTTCGCGATACCATTTCTCGGTATGTCCATAACTTTTGACTCGTTTATCCATTTTTAATATTCTTGATATCGTTGGAAAGCTAACAAAATGTACTTTCTTTTTAAAATGGTTTTAAGATTGTTGGCCGATTTAATTATGTCGGGATTTTAGAATAGTGTTGTTTTGTCGACTTTTATCGTTTAATGGTGGGTAATTGTTGTTGAATAAGCATGCATGTTAAAATATGAAATAGGTAGAGTGAGGAACATTACCATAAACAATGTTGGAAAGTGTGAATTGTCATAGTGACAACGCTCCCGCATGAAAGGCCGAGGCGTGTGTCTAATAATCATAACAAGATTATCTTACGGTGTAGTTTAATGAGACTCGAACACCTCCTCTGAAACATATGCACAATTACTTGGTAGGTTTGATTCCCGCGTATAGTACGAATGGAGCCTACGGGTAAAGAGACTTGTGATGGTTAACAGGCCTTGAGAAGTGATGGTTCACGGCTAACAGGCCGATGATCCCGAATCCATTTCGTATGCCAAGTAACTACAAGGATCCATGACTCGGGTCATCTTCTAGACGTAGAAGCGGACGGGAAAAGGGGATGCCTTGGTACGTTTGTTGATTAGTGAGATTCTTGAGTTAACAGGCTCAGGACGTACTTTGGTACTAGTGTGAGTTAACAGCCTCACGAGGGTGGATACTTATATAGTGTGTGTACTCAAAGTCACTTCCCTTCCCTTTGACTTGAGTTTGGTTTATTAGAACCTTGTAAAGCCGAGATGACTTTAAGATAGGGACCTCACTGAGATTTGATGTATCTCACCCCACTGTTGTTGTTTACATCACAGGTACTGCAGGTTCCGCGAAGGGTTAGGATAAGGTTGTATGATTATCCTTACTTATCTGATGGCTTTGCTTCCATTGTGGAGTTTTTGAGATCATTATTTGATCTAGTTCTTAGTATTTGTCTTTGGAACATCTTGTAGATATACTATGCCGTAGTTTTTTTGTATTAGGATTTTTGGGCATGTATATGTATAATGTGTTTACTAGGAACTTATTGTATATTTCAGTACCAAAAGTGAAATTCATGTATAATATATGCTTTGATGTATATATATATATATATATATATATATATATATATATATATATATATATATATGGGCTTTACATTTAGAAATTAATTAGTTTTATCTAATTTGTTTTAATCAAAGATAAAACGAGAATCATAAGTTAATAAATTGAGTTAAATATATATTTTTTAAAGATATTTTATGTATGAATTAATATATAAATTCTTTTGCAGGATGATATTTGATTTGGTGATAAATCGGTCATTCATAATACAAATGTGTAATGCCCTGTATAATAAATATCTAGAATAATACAATACAAGCATTTTATTTGGTACTGACACACCAAAAGTGCCTAATGGCATATTTAACATACTTGTCCATTTCTAAAACATAAATACAGTACATGGCACAAGTCATGGAAACTAGCCAAAAATAATAAATCTAAGAATGATATACAATATCCTCAATTATATACAACAAAAGAACACACAGCGGAATAAGCTTAACTAAGCTTCTCTTGAAACATCCGAGCATCGCTCCACTTGTAACCAAACCTGCACCTGAATCAAAGCAACTATAGTGGGGTGAGATACATCAAATCTAAGTGAGTTCCCTATCCTATAGATTATCTCGGCTTTACAGGGTCCTATCAATCCTAACTCAAGTCAAGGGGAAGGAAAAATGACCTTGAGTGCACAACCTCACAAACTCACATATATGGAAACATGTCATGAGTCTGTTAACTCACAAAGTTCACAAGGAAGGAATTACGTCCTGAGCCTGTTAACTCAAGATTCCTTACGAATCGATAACCGTACCAAGGCATCCCCTTTTCCCATCCGCTTCTACGTCTAGAAGTCGACCTGAGTCATGGATCTTTGTAGTTACTTGACATGCAAAATGGATTCGGGATCATCGGCCTGTTAACCGTGAACCGTCACTTCTCATGGCCTGTTAACCATCACAAGTCTCTTTACTATATAGGCTCCATTCTTACTACACGCGGGAATCAAACCTGCCAAGTAATTGTGCATACGTTTCAGAGGAGGAGCTCGAGCCTCATGAAACTACACCGCAAGATAAATGGTTACGATTACATGATCATACACACAACATGATTGTATTCAACAATCACAAGGCCACAATGGTATATATCTTTCATTTTAAGCATGGATATATCTTTCATTCACAATTCACAATTAGATAGACATGGTATAATCACAAATATTACAAGTAACACATATAATAACATAACACATAAGACACCCCTTTCGGGTTCCCTCTGATTCATTTAATCGGGTACCAAAACCAATATTTCTCACTCTTATCCCGTAAGATATTTCCACAGCTTTACATCAGCTATAAATATGCCTCGATCGGATTTACGATCCAAAAGATGTCAATTCCAACATTTCGCAAAACATTACTGTTCTGGACTAGGCCGAGGCTGCCCAACAGTCGAGCAGGCCCAACCCATACTGCCTGGAGAGGCCCAATAAGGTCCTTCTGCGGACACGTGACTGCCACGCGCGCACCACAGCTTAGTCGGGCACTGAGTCATCGTCGGGCACCTGGCAAAAAGAGAGGAGGGCATCACACCCTACTGAGATGTGCCTCCTCGACAGACTAGCTTTTCCCCGCGAGTATGCTACGCAGCACTCCTCGACGGACACGATTCCTCCCCCGCGAGGCCATGCCCATTCTACGAGCTTCATATATCCTCGACACATAAGGCTCCTCCCCGCGAGGAGCACCCAACGGTCCACCCCGCGTGGACACGTTCCAAGTAACCTCCCACTTTCGAAAGATTCGGTCTGCCCTACTTCCAGAAATCTAGGAGCAGTTGCTCTAGGGCGAAGACCACGTGCTGGTCTTCACTACTACACGTAAGCCCTAGCAGTTACCTGGAGTGGGCCTAGTTGATTCAGCCCATTGCAGGTAACCGTTGGCCCCGCACTGAGCGCTCTCTATAAATACCCTCCCATTTGAGAGGGTCAGGTTAGACACTTTCTTCCTACCATTCTCACTTTTGTATTTGCTGTTATTCTGTGCACTCTCTCACTTGAGCGTCGGAGTACCCTGTAGGTACACCCCCCCTGGCCGTCTCTCACCATCACCGGAGCTGCCGTTGGCCACCATCACTGTCTGAGCCAGGTACGATCAGTGGCGCCGTCTGTGGGAACAACATAAGCTTCCCCATTTTTCTGTTCGACAAACTAAAGCTTTCCCCATCCAACAACCATCATGGCCAACCCGTCGGCGAATCAAGCTCTAGACAACGTTATTGTATAGCTCAGCACTGGCAACCACATCGACAACAGCTCTGCCCGACTCGTCGTGGAAAACGACGTCAGAGACAGACTCACCGCCTCCCCGTCTTCCGACGAAGTGGAATACGAGACAGCTCACCAAGACGGACAGGAAACAGTCCTCCAGCCCGTCTTCCAGCCCGTGGACCCGCCGCCAAATGTGGATCCGAGCACTGCCGCCCTGTTTGCATTGGTCAATCAGACCAACCAGATGATCTTCAACCAGAACGTCCGGATCGAGGCGCTGGAGAAAAGTCGTAGTCGGTCTTCCCCGCGAAGGCACCGACCACCTCTATTTCCAAGAAGTTCGCAGTCCCCGGAGGCATCGTGCAGTCCTTCCCCGGTTCCCAGAGGTCACAGGCCACGCTTAGAGCGTACTCAGCCGGAACAGCCTCAGAAACGCCACCGCTCCCCGCCACCAAAGGGACCAGTTCGATCCTCAAAAAACAAAAGGAACAAGACAGAAACCGAGGACCCGAAAGGACGCCCAAGGGACCACTCCCCGAGACGTCACTATGTTCGTGGACGACACTCCCCCTCTGTGTCTCCGGGAGCCAGCGAGGACGACGACTACTGGACCCCTCTGGCCAGGCACATCATGGACGCCCCTATTCCCAAAGGCCTGGAGAGGCCCCCATCCTTAGGAACCTATGACGGGACATTCGATCCTGACGACCATGTCGAGAGTTTTGAGGCTCTGCTCGATTTCAGGAACGTCTCCGGCGCCATCAAATGTCGACTATTCCCCACGACTCTTCGGAAAGGGGCCATGGCTTGGTATAAAAACCTAGCTTCTGAATCAATTACGTCGTGGAGGGTCCTGAGGGAACGCTTTCGAAAACACTTTATGGCGTCTCGTCGCATCCGAAGACGATAGCCTCCCTAGAAGCCATCTTTCAGGGGAAGGATGAACCTCTCCGGAGCTACATAGAGAGGTTCAACAAAGAGGCAGTCGAGATCCATGTGACCGACCACATCAAAATGTATCTCATCATCAAGGGTTTGAGGATAGGATCCAAGTTCGCAGAATCCGTCGGGTTGCACCGTCCCCGCAGCTTTGAAGGCCTCCTCGAGAGGGCTCAGTCGCATATTGAGTTCGACGAAGCTGAGGCTGCGCAATTTGCCCTCGACTCGAGGCGCAGAGAAGGTCCCCACGACAACAAGGAAGAAGACTCCCCTCCACCCAGGCAAGGTGGAGACAGGAGAAGATAAGACTCCCCTCCACCCAGGCGAGGCGGGGAAAGAAAGAAAGAAGCCCAGACCAAAGAGCCCCGCGAATCACGCGGACCGTCTGGCCTTTTCAAAGATTACACACTGCTGATCGTGTCCCGCTCGCGCATTTTTAGCGACTGTGCCAACTCAGAGTTCATCAAAGGGGGAATCCGCTTCCCGAAACCGACGGCTTCCAAACCAAATGCTGACAAGTCCAAGTATTGCCAGTTTCATCGCAGTCACAGGCACGTTACTGAAGATTGTGTCCACCTTAAGGACGCAATCGAAACGCTGATTAAAGAAGGGTACCTGAAGAAGTACGCCAAGCAGCAAGAGCCCCCCCGCCCCAGCGGCCAGGAGGCTCAGAATGTCGATGAGTCAACTCCCTCTCCCAACAACGGATCGCTGCAAGTCGCGTTGAGCATCACGCGACCTGAAGACTTTGGTTTTTCGGGAGAACTCGACAGCCCTGAAGCTGTCCGGGACATGTGGAAGAACTTCCCGGCTGAAGACTCGATAAGTGCCCGAAGCACTTGGGAGTCTTTCCCCCAAGCCCTGGTCATATCGGGCGGAGCCCCTGACCGCTTGACCGTGGGGTCAATAAAGAGGAAGTTTGACGATCTGAAAGCAACAAATCCTCGAGCTCCTACCCTCGAGAGGGTTAAAGGAAGATCAAATCCGATTACCTTCTACCTCGAGGAACTTCCCGGCGGGGCGCCGAACGCCAACATCCCCCTCCTGATTCGGGCACAAATGGCCAACTTTGACGTCCACAGAATTTTGGTCGACCAGGGGAGCTCGGTGGACATCATGTACGTCCACCTTTTTGAGACCCTCCAGCTGACCAAGCAACACTTGTCCCCGTACGTAGGATCAGACCTACAAGGTTTCAACGGCACGACCACCAGACCGTGGGGTTTCGTGGAATTGATGGTCACCTTCGGGATTGAGGAAACTGCTCGACAGGTGAAGACGCGTTTCTTGGTGGTGGATGCCCGTCCCTCTACAACTGCATAATGGGGACGACCACGTTGGCGGAACTGACGGTCGTACCATCAATGGTACACCTGAAGATGAAATACTACACGAAGCGCGGACGTGTAGTCACCCTCCACGGAGACATCAACGGGGCCAGAAGGTGTTTCAATGCGGCAATCATGGGTCTGAGTGTCGTCGGCGGCACCAAAGCTAAGACTCAGGCCGAGACACCTCCAGACGTCGTGCAGGCTCCGCTCCCGCCAGTCAGCGCGGTCGACCTCGACAGCAGATTTCCAGGGGAACAGGAAGAAGCCGCAGGCGAAGACCCCCTAGTTGAAGTCAACGGGCAGCCTCTCCACCCACGCGCCCCATCCCAGATGGAGATTTCGAGCTAGTTCAACTCGGTGACAACCCTGACCGAAGCGTGAAGATTGGCTCTGGACTCCCCGACCTGGCAAAGAGGCAACTGAAGGCATGCCTCCAAGAAAATGCAGATCTGTTCGCCTGGAGTTCTGCAGAGATGCCTGGACTAGACCCTGAAGTAGCTTGTCATCAGTTGACCATAGATCCGGCCGCTAGGGCTGTAGCTCAACGTAGGCGTAGGCAGTCTCCGGAAAAAATGGAGGCTGCTGTAAAAGCTGTAAAAGACCTCCTAGAGGCAAACTTTATTTCTGAGGCCAAGTACACTACTTGGCTTTCAAATGTTGTACTCGTTAAGAAAAATAATGGAGAATGGAGGATACGCGTTGACTACACGGATCTTAACCGGGCATGCCCGAAAGACTCTTATCCCTTACCTAACATCGACCAACTAGTCGATAATTCTGCAGGATTTAAATTACTGTCCTTTATGGATGCCTATTCGGGGTACAACCAAATCCCCATGGACGAGGCCGACAAGCAGCACACCGCTTTCATGACCGAGTCGGGCAACTACTACTATAACGTAATGCCCTTCGGCTTGAAAAACGCAGGCGTCAACTACCAACGGATGATGAACAAGGTCTTCCGGGCAGACATCGGCGACGTAGTCGAGGTCTACAAGGGAGACATGATCGTCAAATCTGCGGAAGAAGTTGACCATGCCGCTCATCTCCAGAGAGTGTTCCACACGGCGAGGAAATGTCGCATGAGGTTCAACCCCGACAAGTGCACCTTCGGTGTTCGTGCGGGGAAGTTCCTCGGCTTTTACCTCACAGAAAGGGGCATCGAAGCGAATCCCGACAAATGTAGGGCGTTCTCCGAAATCCCTACCCCGAACTCGAAGAAGTCTATCCAGTCACTCAACGGAATGCTAAATGCTCTTTCCCGTTTCGTGGCCAAATCCGCTCAGTACGCTCTCCCCTTTTTTAAGCTCCTCCGGCAGAAGGCGACTTTTGAATGGAGTGAAGAATGCGAACAAGCCCTCCTCAATCTAAAACAAGTCTTGACACAACCCCCGGTCTTGTCCCGACCAGATACCGGAGAAACACTTTTTTTATACCTAGCCGTCTCCGGCGAAGCGGTGAGCGCTGTCCTTATACGGGAGACCCCCGACGGTCAGAAGCCGATTTATTTCACGAGCAGAGCTCTTCAGGGCCCCGAGCTCAGATACCAACAGATTGAAAAGGTCGCCTTGGCCCTCGTATCTGCAGTCCGAAGATTACGTCATTACTTCCTGGCCCACACAATCGTGGTAAGGACAGAGCAGCCCATCAGACAACTCCTCAGTCGGCCAGATATGGCGGGGAGAATACTCCGGTGGTCTCTCGAACTATCCGAGTTCGACCTTCGATACGAAGGAAGAAAAGCCCTGAAAACCCAAGTACTGGCCGACTTTGTAGCGGAAATGACCGACCCTGAGCCCTCGACCAATGGCTCCCAGAAATGGACGATTTATGTCGACGGGGCCTCTAGTGCGAAGGGAAGCGGAGCGGGCATTATACTGGAAAACGAGCAGGGCATCCTGATAGAGGTCTCCCTTGAACTATCTTTCAAGACATCGAACAACCAAGCCGAATACGAGGCCTTCCTCGCAGGACTTCGACTTGCGGAAGACCTCGGCGCAAAAGAGGTCAAAATCTTTACAGACTCCCAGCTCGTGGCATCGCAAGTTCGGGGAGAGTTCCAGGCCAAAAACGACAGTCTCATCGAGTACCTCACCTTGGTGCAAGAAAAGTTGAAGAGATTTGTCTCCGCAGAAGTAGCTCACATCCCGCGCGAGCACAACACTCGGGCAGACGTGCTCTCCAAGCTTGCGAGCACTAAGAAAAAAGGAGCGAACAAATCAGTTATCCAGGAGATACTGACCCAACCGAGCATAACCAAAACCGCACCGACCACGGAAGTCAATGCAATCGGAGACGCAAACTGTTGGATGACCCCAGTTCACGAATACTTGACGACGGGCAAACTGCCTGACGATCCTAAAGAAGCGGGGATAGTCAAGAGGAGGGCATGTGCGTATACCATCGTCGAAGGTAAACTATACCGTCGAGGATTCTCCATTCCCTTACTCCGGTGTGTCGAAGAAGGCAACATTTTGGGGATCCTCCAAGAAATCCACGAAGGAATCAACGCCCAACACCTCGGCGGAAGGTCCCTAGCCCGAAAAGCACTCCGAGCAGGGTATTATTGGCCCACTATGCAACATGATGCAAGGGAGCACGTTAAGAAATGTGACCGCTGCCAAAGACACGACGACATGCACCTCGCTCCTCCAAACGAGCTCAAGTCATTGTCGTCCCCGTGGCCATTTGCGTGGTGGGGAATGCATATCCTCGGACCCTTCGTCGTGGGGTCATACCAAAACAAGTACCTCATAGTCGGGGTGGACTACTTCACGAAGTGGATTGAGGCCGAGGCACTGGCCAAAATCACTGCTTTTAACATACTCCGTTTCTACAAGAGAAACATACTCGCCCGATTAGGGGTGCCCCAAGCCATTGTCACGGACAACGGGACAAAGTTCACCGACAGGAACTTCAAAGACTTCGTCGCCAAACTGGGCACAAAACAAAAAACAAAGGCTCCCCTCGACGACAAATCGAACAACGAAGCCCTGCGAGAAGAACTCGACCTTGTCGAAGAGATAAGGACCGGTGCTTCCCTCCAAGAAGCCTCTTTAAAACAAAAAATAACTCTGCGTTATAATGGCAAAGTTATCAAACGAGACTTCCAAGTAGGCAGTCTTGTCCTATGAAGAAATCAAAAAGATTACGCGAAGAAAAGCTGGCCGCAAACTGGGAGGGCCCATACCGCGTCACCTCGAAGACGGGGACGGGTGCCTATTACCTCGAAAACCTCCATGGTGAACAACTTGCTCGACCATGGAATGCTGAGAAGCTCAAGTAATACTATAGTTAGACACTGCCCGGGACAATACAACGTCGCGAACACGGGGGCGTGCAATAGTACATGCGCGACGCCTCTATATAACACACGACGGCCAAAAACCACGAAGTGTGTGCGTGAGACTTTTTGGCCCGACGAGGAGACCTCAACCGAGCTCCGTCGTCGACGTACCAAGTAGGCAGAATGCCCAGCTCGCGATGGGAAGTTCACGCCACAAAGCTAAGACATCAACCGCTTTCTTAGCCTCGTCAAAGGTCGGAGTACAACCCCTGACCACTGGGCTAAGCTCTCTTCGCAGTCGAGCATCATCAGAGTCGAGCAAAATAAGTAATGCATAAAATATCACACACAAGCAAAATAAGTAATGCATAAAATATCACACAAGCAAAATTAATAAAGAGGCGTAATGAAGTATGAAAATCGGGCAAAACCCTTAGTACAAAAATGTTACGGATACAAGCCCACAAGCCGGGCAAAAATAACCATTGTGCTAATAGTACATCAAATAAACCCACAAGCTGGGAAAAACAAAACGGCACGCAGGCCAAACAAACTATATGCCTACTCCGCGGCAGTCTCAGTGGCGTCCGGCCCACCTCCCTCGTTGGCGTCTCCTCCTTGCCCTGGCGGCACTATCCGGCCGTCGACAACCTCAAAATCAGCATCTGCCCCATCGGTCACCAGGTCGGGGTTTAGGACACAAAGTTGCGCCACCGCATTCCGGAACCCTATGCCCGCAGTTTCAAGAGCATCATCCTCAGCTAGCCGGACATCCTGCTCGAGTTTCCTGAGTTGAGCCACCAGCGCTGCTCGAGTGGTTAGGAGCCTGTCCTCCTCGGTTTCGCTTTCTGCCGACCGCACAGCATCCTCTAACTCGGCGATCCTCTCCTTGAGCCGCTTCTCCTCCGCCTCCAGCTCGGCGATTGGGGCAAGGTGGCCTTTCTCCTTTTCCTCGACTTCCTTCACCTTGGCCTCAGCCCGCTGCTGCTGCTCGCTTTGTTCTTTGTTCAGGTCCCTACACTCCTTTAACTCCTTGCGCATGTCGAGCATCTCAGCATCCAGTTTCTCGAGCTTCTCCTGCAGTCGAGAGAGCTCAGCAGCGGGGCGAGTCTCATTGTTCAAGACAATGGCAGTCGAGCAAAGCCGCATGACCGCAGACAGGTCCTTGAAGATCGTCTTCCTCCTCGCTTCCGCGGCTGCCCCCAGCACGGCTTGGACTTCGGAGGGAGGGACACGAGGATATATAACTTCGGAGAAGAAGCGAGGCTTTTGATGGCACGGTGGAAAATCAAAGCTGGAAGGAGGCGGGGGACTGTCGTCGTGTCCCAGGTCAACGATCTCAACGCTCGAAACCTGTTGTCGTTTCGGCATCCCTTGGGTACCCGGAGATTGGCTCCCAGCAGGTGGTGTCTGCCTCTCTGAAATCCCGGACACAGTGGCAGCGGGCTGAGACTGATTGGAACCTTCGGGCATAGCGGCCGAGGAAGCACCCTCAGGCATGGTCCCGGAAGGAGCAACATCTTGACCTTTTGAACGGGATGCCTCTCCCCGGGCCTGCTCTTCCCTGGCCCTCTTCGCCTTCAATTTCTTGAATCTCTCCTCGGCTCCGGCCATTTTTCCTGCAAAAAGAAAGCAAATGTTAGTAAGGCAAAGAATGAAAAGAATACAGATGTGAGGAAAGCTTGGATCGTGGATGTTTCACCACCTAACAACTCAATGGCCTCTTCGTCGGAGAGGGTCTCGAGCAGAACGCGGGTATTGATCAGACGACGTTGTTTCTTCACCTGCCCGTCTGCTCCCATTATAGGCTGGCCGTCCAGCGTTTCGTGTTGAGCCTCGTTGAAGCTCGGGACGAACGCGACGATCTTATCGTAAGCTTCCCGCTCATAGGCATCCAACTGATTATGCTTCACCTTGTATTTGTCGACCCCCTTTTTGAAGTATTCCTCCGTCCAGTATAGGGGGAACCTCGGCTCTAGAACCTCCTCAGAGACACCGTCGACCTCGCGAGTGACTTTCCGGTACAACGAGTATACGGCCCCGATGGTGACTGGCTTCACGAAATAATAGTGGAACTTGAAGTCCCAGATGGAATCTAAATATGTATGGAACAGAGCATTGCTCTGCTTGAAGGACACCCATCCATGTCATCCACCGGCTGACGACCTCTATAGATGGAATATCTAGAAAAAGAGGGATGCCATCGGGACGATTTTTAAATACTTACAGACGAGCTCGAAGGCCCGGATAAAAGCCAGGGAGTTCGGATGAATTTGCGAGGGGGCCAGCTTCAACCAGGAGAAGATTCCCTCTTGTAAACCCGTGAAGGGCAGCCTCTACCCCGCCTTGTCGAACATGAATTCATATAACGGGATGCGCATTCCCCGGTAAGGCGAGCATATCCGATGATGTTCCTCTGGACGGAAAACTTTCCAAGATTTTTCAGACCCGATGAGCCTGTGTTCGACGGTGCAGAACGCGTCGTCCACGTCTTTGTAGACAAAGATAGACGACATCTCCAAGGCTTCTTTACAGACCCACTCTTCGAGCGGGCGCTCCTGTGTGAAAGCCATGTGGGCCACGGGGGATTCGGGTTGGTCGTCGTCTTCTTCAAATGATCCTACGGCCACCTTCGCAGACAAATCGTCCATTTACCTAAAAAGCAGAAGGAAACGGTGAATTCAATGGGTCGTATCAAATTCACCCCTCCACCGCTGTTCAAGCGAACGGGCGAGGAAGGGGCAAGGCTCTCTCGGTTCCCCGATATGACCGGCCGTGGATCGACACGTTCGCCGGGGAACTCATCGACTCCCCAGAAGATTCTGCCCCCGTGTCCCCGTGACGCTAAGGAAAAAAGTAATTATTGAGGACCCCGAGACATTCAGCGGGTCCCCGACATGTTCATCCCTAGTCCCCGAAATATTCAACGAGAGCGGATGAAGTTCCTAGCACCCCCTCTCTCAACAACTAAAGATTCCTGCCGTATTCGCCAGGAACCCTCTCATTTCTCGTGGGAACATCATCAGTTCACCAAGGAAATGCCGTATACTAGTTGAAATTGAAGAAAAACGCAAGAGAAAGATCAATTTTGAAGTGAGTACCTTGTAAGCGACGGTTTAGGGTTCCGGCACGGAGTCTCCGGCGGTTTTACGGCGGCGAACGACGGTGGTAGAAGAGAAGAGGTTTCCGGCACGGAGTGTCCGGCGGTTGACGGCGGCGAGCTGCAACTAAAGAGAGTAGAGAGAGAAGGAGAGGGATTCTTGAGAGAGAAAGGAAAAAGTGGAAAATGAACGAGGGGAGCGGCTTTTATAAGCAATTCTCGCGGAACTCGAGGTGCATAGGGCACTCGAGTGCGCTACCCTAACCAGCCGCCCTAGCCTCCCTAGGTAATAATGGCAGACGACACGTGGCACGCATGCAACCGTGCGTCTTCCCACGCGTGTCGCTCCAGTTTTCCCTAACGCTTTGAATCTGAGACCCCTCATCTCCCCGGCGTGCCGACCAAACGCGACTGAATGATGCCCGACTTATGTGCGACCGCATGGACGTCGACCACGAGAATGGCCTCTTCGGTTCCTCTCCTGGCGTATCCCCGACGTGCCAGTAAGCCTTAAGTCATTACTCTGACACCTCAGAGCAACGACTTGGGGGGCTCCTGTTCTGAACTGGGTCGAGGCTACCCAACAGTCGAGCAGGCCCAACCCATACTGCCTGGAGAGGCCCAATAAGGTCCTTCTGCGGACACGTGACTGCCACGCGCGCACCACAGCTTAGTCGGGCACTGAGTCATCGTCGGGCACTTGGCAAAAAGAGAGGAGGGCATCACACCCTACTGAGATGTGCCTCCTTGACAGACTAGCTTTTCCCCGCGAGTATGCTACGCAGCACTCCTCGACGGACACGATTCCTCCCCCGCGAGGCCATGCCCATTCTACGAGCTTCATGTATCCTCGACACATAAGGCTCCTCCCCGTGAGGAGCACCCAACGGTCCACCCCGCGTGGACACGTTCCAGGTAACCTCCCACTTCCGAAAGATTCGGTCTGCCCTACTTCCGGAAATCTAGGAGCAGTTACTCTAGGGCGAAGACCACGTGTTGGTCTTCACTACTACATGTAAGCCCTAGCAGTTACCTGGAGTTGGCCTAGTTGATCCAGCCCATTGCAGGTAACCGTTGGCCCCGCGCTGGGGGCTCTCTATAAATACCCTCTCATTTGAGAGGGTCAGGTTAGACACTTTCTTCCTACCATTCTCACTTTTGTATTTGCTGTTATTCTATGCACTCTCTCACTTGAGCGTCGGAGTACCTTGTAGGTACACCCCCCACCCCCCCCCTCCCGGCCGTCTCTCACCATCACCGAAGCTGCCATTCTAGACGCCGTTGGCCACCATCACTGTCTGATCCAGGTACGATCAATTACTTTGCTTCATTTTCCACTAAATAAAATATCCCACATCATAGCTTTCTAATGACACCAAGAACGTCCCGATCCGAGTTACGGATCAAAAGTTATGAAAGAAACAAGTTGAAGGATCTGCTATGTTCGCAACGCGAAGCAGCCAGGGAATGCTCGCTTTCTCATTCGCAGTGTGAATCTCCCAGCGAATGCCTAATTACACTGGGTTCGTTGTTCCATTTGCAGTGCGAACGTCTGGCGAACCAAGTCAGAACCAAAACAAGGTAAAGTTCGCAGTGCGAACCTCTGGTGAATGTTCGCCCTCACCTTCGCCATGCGAGTAACCAGTGAATGCTCGCTTTCCCCTTCGCTATGGGACTCGCAGTGCTGTTATGGGTCATTTGGGCCAAAAACCAACCTTTCTTCCACCAAGACTCCTCCAAAGCATACCAAAACATAAACCAATCATAAGACAAGTATTCCACACATTTTATATCAAGTTTCATCCGTTAGATTTCATCGTTTATCCGTTTAATCATTTTCTCTCAATTCTAACCTAAGTTCCAAACATCTATTTCTAGAACTTAGAGTGTCTAACTAGAACCCACCTGATAACCGAAGAGGAGTTTGAAGAAGATGCTGATGATCCATGGGTTTCTCTTCTTCATCTTCTCCATTTTCTCTCTTTCTCTTCTTTCCTTTTCTTCTTCTTCTTTACCAACTTCTTCTTTTCTCTTTTTCTTTCTCTTCCCAAATATATACATATATTATACTATTATTATATAATATAAATCCAATAGAGTAAAATATCTTCAATTGATATTTTGTCATCTCAACCAATTGATCAATTATTAGAGTTATCATAAAAGTCTCTCTTCAACTAATAATAAATTAATCTCTTCAGAGTTCATTAGTTGCTCTATTGATCCCAAATGATAACACTTAAAGTACTTAGAGGATTTCATTAATCCAATTTACCAAGGATAGAGCACATAGATGCTCATCTGATCTCATCTGATATCTAATTAAGCATTTAGATAATACGGGGTATTACAAAATGTTTTGAGAATTGATATGGCAAATACAATGTACAATTGAAAAACTTGGGGAAGTGGGAGGATATTCGCATTTTAGAAAGATTTTTAAGCTATGGCTAATTGTTAGTTTGACAAGTTTTAAAATTTGTTTCTCATTAAACAAACTTGATTATTTTTCTTTTTGTTTTATTTTAAATGATGGATTGAATTTATTTTAAATTTAAATACTGTTGAAATCTAAATAATTTGTTATGTTTGAGAAACTTATACTGCTGATAGTTACATTTTCTAATATGATTTATCATAGAATGATGAATATTATCAATAAGTGTTATGATCAATAAGTGTTATGACGTAAACAGATATTTATACACCCTAAACACTCATCATCATTTTAAAATGCATCATAGATTTAAAATGGAAGATAATTTACTTTTAAAATTTTGATATTGAAATATAATCTTCAACTAAATTTTAGGTGTCTAGTCACTAATAATATTCGATTGATCAATTGATCAAATAAAATTTCATAATAAGGAAAAATCTTTAACAAAACATTATTATACGACAAAACCTAAGCTTGTTTGGTGTGAAGGATAAGAGACGTAGTATAATAATCATATTATATTATGTCTTAATAAAGTGTTTAAAACAAAAACGATATGATTAGTGGATTCTCACAATTTTTTCTATCTTGTCTCTATAGTATTATTTTTTATCTTAAATTTGAGCGCAGATAAAATATAACGTAAAATATTACAAAATAAAATCAATTATATAAGATAAATATATGAAATTTATGAGTGATAACTAGTTTATAAAAATGATTAAAATATTTAAAAATGTGAAAAATATATATAATTTATTTTTTAATTTTTTAAAGTTTAATATAATATTCTTTAATATATATATATATATATATATATATGTGTAATACCCCGTAAATTATTTTGCTCCGGATAATATTAGTGGTGATCAACTGAGTCCCAGTGTGCTCTGAGAAATTATCTTTAGAGATAATTAGAGTAACTGTTGAACTTAGAGTAAATCCAATTAATATTATCTGACTCTGAGATATTTTAATTGTTTGAACTTTAGAGATTTCTTGGACAATAAGTAGTATTACAATTGATGATGTCTTACTATATTATTCTTTTCCAATCTTTTCCACTTAGAAGAAAATAAGAAAAAAGATAGCAAGGAATTTGGAGAGAAAGAAAAGAGAAGGAAAGGAAGAGAAAAAAAAAGAGGAAAAGCTTAAGAACACAACTCATCAAGAACTTCATCAATCATCTTTCAATCTTCATCATCTTCATCTATTCAAGTTGGATTCTAGATAGATGCTTTAGAGGTAGAATTCCATGTGTTTTAGAGTTAGGTTGGAATTGTGAGAAAATGAGTAATTATGCTAAAATCATGAATTCAACGGATGAAATGCGATATAATTGTTGTTAAATGCTTACTGTTATGATCATACTATGTTTTTATGATTATAATAAGGTTTGGGGGTGTTTTGATTGGAAAAATATTGGTTTTGGGATGAAGAACAGCGCTGTTGGGAAGTGGAATTTTCCAGGTTTTGCCTAGCGAACCTGGGGCGAGTCGCAGCGAACAAATTTTGGAGGGTTAGCGAACCCTCCAGCGAAGGTCAGCGAATGTTCGCTAATGACGTTCGCTAGCGAACTTTGTTCTTTTTCAGTGTTGTTTGCTTCTGCCTTGCTTCGCTGAGTTGTTCGCGAAGCGAAGGGCGATGCGAATGTGTAATACCCCAAAATTTGCCCTCTCTTTTCTTCATATCATTTAGCATGAGATTTCATTGCATTGCATTGCATTCAAGCATGGAAAAACAAAGCATCAAGCATTTAGCATTGCATCTTGCATAAGGGCATGTGATCAGGTGATTCTCTAAGGTGTTGATAATCCAAAGAAGAAGACCAAGTGTTTCTCACAAGCTTCAAAGACCTCTTACATCATGTATCATCTCCATTTGGTCTCATAAGTCATGGGAAGAGGAGAAGTCATCAAGAAGATTGGACAGTGCATGATCTCCTATACAAGGCAGTCAAAAGTTGGGATCTGGCCCCCAAATGAGCAAGCTCTTTGATTCTCTATCATCTCCAAGTGGCACATGTCATCATTGGTGGACATGATACACATCATATTCAGAGGAATTTGAATTTGGAGGATGTGCTATTTCCTCCTAACCAGAGGGTACCAAAACTAGGGTTTGCCATAAAATCAGTTTATTTCTGATTTTTTTGGGCAAAACTTGATCCCATGGTTTTCCTTATGTCCTCAAGTGTCTAGGGATGGTAGATTGTCCATCAATTTGTTTCAGAAGGTTTTCAATTGATCAGGAATTTCAAAATCAGGAGAATTGGGAATAAAGTCAACTGTGCAGTGAAAAAGTCAACTCCTGACTTTTTAAGGTCAACATCATGATTTTCAAGTCAAATATGGTCCATGGACAAGATTTGATCAAGAAATGTTCAAGGATTGATGAAAAATCAAGAATGTGGAAAAGTTGTTATTTTTGGAAATCTAGGTTTTTAGGAAGTTGCCATTTTGGGAAAGTTTCAGCATGAATTCAGCCATCTTCCAAGCTAATTTCCATCATGATACGAGCTTCATTTCAATTTTCTTCAAACATGAAAGTTGTAGAGCTTTCTCCAAGCTTTCCAACCATGTAAAGTTTGTCTCATTTGGATTATTTTTGAGAGAGTTATGATGTTTTGAAGTTGGAGTTTTCAAGTTGTGAAATTCAAAAACTTAGAATTTTTTCTAAGTTATTGTTGGACAGTTTTATGCATTCATGTTCATACACGATTTTGATCAACTTCCAAGCTTTGATTTGAGAAAACTCTAACATGAAAGTTGTAGTATGAAGTTTTCTTTTCAAAATGGGCACAAGAATCATGGCATTTGGTTTGGTATTGAGTGAGTTATAAGTGTTCAAAGTGTGACATTTTCAATTGGTGGTTTCACTAAAACTTAGAATTTTTTCTAAGTTGTTTTTGACAGCTTGGTACACCAATGTTCTTGATCAATTTAGAGTTACTTCCAAGCCTTGGATTGAGAAACCTTTAACATGGAAATTGTAGAGGGCAATCTCACCTTTTCAAAATGACCAAGAGGACAATATTTGGACGTGGGAATCGAAAATCATGGCTACCTCAATATCATGGTTTCAAGTTGTGGTGATAACAAAAATCAGTTTTTTTTGGACAGATTCGTGGACATCTTTTCAAACCTTTTTTTCATCATCCTCCAAGCATTGTTTCAAGTCATAATTAACATGGAATTTGTCCATAGCATTTCCTATTTTCCAATGACTATAAGTTTACAACATGTGGAGCCATATTCATCAAGTTTGGATCAAGAAAAGGTGATCATCTACCATTGGTTTTAAGGCATCCTCATGTGGTATTTTGAATTGATTTTTGTAACAAGTATTCTTTTTATTTTTACACGCACCATCATCATGCTGTGCCACCAATGCTTTGCCAAACATTGCCTAAAACGACCAAACAATGGCCAACGGCTATATCACTCTCTCATGCACACTTTGCACATTTTGGTGAAACAGAAAAGAACAAAACATTGGTACTACCTGGCCTCACACTCTGCTCACGTGACTACTATTTCCACCACCTCCTCTATTTCCAAATCACAACAAAACCACTTCATACACCCATGTAAAACCAACCCGTATGGCACTCTCACATTTTCATTTTTTGGACAGAAATTCTCAATCAAGTTTTCCACTTCTCAGGCCCAATAACATGACACAACCCACCATATTTAAAGGGTACAAACCCTAGAAACGAGGGGGGGGATTCTGAAAAAGAGACCATAACAGCTCACTCTCTCTCTAAAAAAGACTTCTCTCTTGCCGTTGGTTTTCTCAGTGAAGCTTTCTCCATTTTCTTGCTCGAGTAAAAGCTTTCTGAGGGAGTTTTCTGAAGCTTTCATAAGGTGTTGAAGAAGCAGTGGACTTTCCTCCACTAGGTAAACTTTTCCAACCTTCTTTAAACTTGTTTTCTCCTTTGCTTTTGAATCTAATCATGCTCATACCTTGTCTCTGAGTTGGCCTGAAATGATGGCATTGTTTGAATCCTTGAGTTTAATGTGGTTGTCATTGTTGAATGTGTGTTGTTGTGTTTGAACCCGCTTTCTTGAGCTTGTTTTTATCTGTGTTAGAGTGCGTGTTTTAGGATTTGAAGAACATCATGTTGATCTATGATTCTTGAGCTCCATTTTAGTGTTTTGTTTTGTGTGATTTGGTTGAGTTTCCATGAAGAAATTGATGAAGCAAGTTGTTGTGTTGATGCTGCGGTTCCCTCATTTTTACGATGCATGAGCTTTTTTTTTTAGGGTTTATTATGAAGAAGATGACTGCGTGGCGGTCTGTGAGTGGTTGTGATTGCTTTTGTCTTTTTCCTCATTTAATTGGTTTGGACCAATTGATAAATGTGTGCACATGATATTTTGTAACGTCTTTATTTTCTTTTTTTATTTCTTTTTTTTTGTTTAAAAGCTGATGGTATTATCACAAATTAGTTGGGCCGTGCGCCCTATTTTCTGTCCACACCCCCCTCACGGCCCAATTCGTGTATTTGTTTTCTAAACACACACCCTCTCATTTTTATACTTATTTCTTATTTTCCCTTTTTTATTTTCGTCCTTTTTTTATTACTAAAAATACTTTATTTTATTAAAAAATTACAAAAAAAATCATGAGAACATTTTAATGTTTTATTTAATTTTATTTGAATTTTATTTTCATTTTCCATTTATTTTCATAATTAATTCCCATTTTCTTTTCTAATGTGTCTCCCATGTTTACCTTTGTGACTAGTGCTTATGTTTGATGATCTTTCCATGCCTTATTGAGCTGACCTTTTTGCCATGTTTTGACACTTAATTGAGGATTGTTTTCATGTCATGTTGCTGCCTTGGTGATCACCTTTGATTATTTTTCATGTGATTTTTGATACCCCTCGACTCTTGCTCGATTCTTTGCACATCTTGACTTGTGGATCACTTTTAGACAAGCTCTTTAACTCTTTTGGATCCAATCTTTTTGCATTTGTTACTTGTCTGAGTTAACTTACCTTTGATTATTTTTTGGGAATTTATTGAACCACTTTGATATTTTTGGTTGATTTTTACTTGTGGTTTGAAGTTCATTGAAGCATGCTTAGACACTTGACCTAGTTTGAGTGCATTTGTTTACTTGTGATTGATTGATGCTTGAGAAGATGGTATGGTGTGATCATGTTCTGTTTGAGCTTGTTTATGGCTTTGGGAATCAACCTCATTGATTCATTTTCCTATTTGTGCTTGATTTTCTAAGTTGGTGTTGTTTTGACTTGAATTTTGTGGTGTTTGACTTAATCATGTGCAATGCTCCTTTGTATGAAACAATCAATGCATGAGGCCTTTTGTTTGACTTGTATAACATGCTTGAGGTTCTAATCCTCTTGATTTAGGGTTCATTATGCGACATGTTCTCACTTTTTGCTTCACATGTTTCTTTGCTTGCTTGCATGAATAGTAAGTAGTTGCTTTGATTAGTTTTGATGCATGCTTTGGATGTGTTGCTTGGTGATTAATCTTGTATGACTTGAGTTTGATCTTGACATGATGTTAATGTGTGTGCTACTGCCTCTTGAGTTCTATACTTGATTTTCATGTTACTTGAGCATTGTTGGATGCATTTGGTTTGAATTATGTGATGCATATCATTCCTTTTACTTTGTAACTTCTTTGGTGCATCATGTTGCATAATGTGAACCTCTTTTGCATATATGAATTGTTGATGATGATATGATGTGAGTTCTGGTCTTGTTTCATTTTCATCTTATCTCCTTCATTTCACTTTGATATGACATCCATGTGTGTTTGATTGTACTTCTTATGCAAGTTCACTTGCATCCTTTCTTGTGTGCTTTCACTTGTGTACTTGAGATGTGCTTGTATGATCTTTGAAGCATGTTTTATGATGTGATTTGGATATGATGATTATGATGTGCTTTCTGCCCCATCTTGTTTCTCATTTCTTCTTCTTCTCTTTCCTTCTATTTCACTCTTTCACATCCCTTGAATCTCAAGACTTGTTCAAGTCTTGGATTCCTTTCCCCTTAGAGCTACCTAGTCCAACTTAATTTTTGATTAAGTTTGGAGTAGGATTAGCATTAGGTTTTAGTTAGGCTTCCTCTTCTAAACCTCACTAACCATAGGACATCCATGCATGATAACATTAGGATCCTTTAGTCTCCCTTTAGAGTTTCCTTTGCGTTTTCTCTTCTCATCTTCAAGCAAAAAGTAAAAAATACTTAATAAAGGCAAAACAACCATTGTATTTAGGCCTTTCATGTAAGAATAAGATAGTGAGGGATCTTCTCTCATTTTCTTAGAATGTTTAGCGTGCGTCCCATCTCGGGTCGTTATGCGAGGCATTCGATCTTATATGAGGGACTTAAATACAATGTGCGTTACAAAACACAAAACAATCAAAACACTTCTTTCTAAAAAACTTCAAACAAACAATAACGTCTTTCCTTTGGGAATTCTCTTCTCATCTCACTCACTCTCAGCGTACGAACGTGCTCCTACTCGTTCTCTCGCAAGATGGTAACGCACTCGGACCAGCGAGCCTGCAACACCTGAGCTAGAACGTAATCCGTTCTCTAAAAAACACAAACAACTTTTCCCTAGTTAGGGGAACTACGTCGCTCTGATTCTCATGTTCCCGATGAGATACGTAGGCAGTGGGGTAGGGCCCATTCGAGCACTTCTTTTATTTTCCCTACATTTGTTTCTTTTTCTTTCTCATTTCCTTTTTTTCCTTTTTTCCCGTTCCTTTCCCTTTCCAGTAGCAGCGGAGCTCCAGTTTCTTACACCCTTTGATCGAGACAAGCAAGCGTGGATCCCATCGGGTACGATGGACGTGAGGGGGTACTAATACCTTCCTCTCACGTAACCGACTCCCGAACCCAGTTCTCTTGGTCGCAAGACCATGCTCTTTCCTTTCTCTTCAGGTTTATGCGGTGTTTCCTTTCCCTCTCTTGGGATAAATACACATTGCTGGCGACTCTGTTTCGGTGCCACTTTCGCGTTTGTACTAGGATGAAAATCCCGGGAGCGACAGAATGCTCGCCAGGGAGTTCGCGAAGCGAACTTTATGTCTGTTTTGTTCTATTTGTTCATTCGCCAGGGGCTTCGCCTAGCGAAGGCTGGAGCGAATGCTCGCTGGGACGTTCGCCTAGCGAACATGGCAGGTTATGTAATTTTGTTTCTCTCATAACTTTTGACTCGTTTGTCCGTTTTGCGTATTCTTGGTACCAATGTGAAACTATGAGTATCCTCTATATAATGGAAGGGAGAAATATTGGTTTTGATGCCCGATGAAATAAATCGGAGGAAACCGTGAAATTGTATAAATTGTGACGTATTGAATTATGTGTTTCGTTATGTGATTGATGACTAATTTCCTATGTTTGTATTGTTAAGCACGTTTGTGTGTGTGATCACGTAATCGTAACCGGTTATCTTGCGAGTGCGTTTCATGGGTCTCGAGCTCCTCTGAAACATGTGCACAACTACTTGGCAGGTTTGATTCCCGCGTACAGAACGAATGACGCTCTGGGAGAGTATGCTTGTGACGGTTTATGGCCCGTGTGAAGCGACGATTCATAACGGTTTATGGCCCGTAGAACCCGAATCCATTCGTATGTCAAGTAGGTTACCAGGATCCATGACTCGGGTCGACTTCTAGACATAGAAGCGGACGGGAACAGGGGATGCCTTGGTGTGGTTACCGATTAGTGATATTGTAAGTTGATGAACTCATGACGTGTTTCCATATAGTGTGCGCGTGTACTCAAAGTCATGCCCCATCCCTTTTGACTTGAGTTAGGCTTGTTAGAACCTTGTAAAGCCGAGAGGACTATAAGATAGCGAACTCACTGAGATTTGATGTATCTCACCCCACTGTTGTTGTTTACATCACAAGTTCTGCAGGTTCGGCGAAGGGTAAGGACAACGCGGTTTGACTTTTCCTTACGGATCGTAGCTTTTGAGATGACATGGCTTCCGCTATGGCGTTTATTTTGAGATCATTGTATTGATCTAGTTCTTAGTGCCTTTTGGACATCTTGTATATGTTGTGCCGTAGACTTTAGAACTTTGTATTTAGGGCATTTAATGTATACAAGGTGTTAACTAGGAACTTGTACATATATATTTCAGTACCAAACGTATTATTCAAGTATGATATATGCTTTGATGTATGTATATATATATGGGCGTTACAATATATATATATATATATATATATATATATATATATATTCTGGATGTGTCAAGTGTGAAAGCTATATCATATGTGAGAGCATAGGCGATTTTAAGGCTCGGTTAGTATGGGAACATGGCCCGGCACTAGCCCAAATTTTTTGAGTTATTTTTTTACGGTAAGCTACTTTTTACAGTTCCATTTTCATAATTTCGATTTAATTTTTCGACACATTTTCTAATTAGTTCTGGTCTTGCGGTATCGGTATTTATTATAAATACTTACATATATAATTATTGTTGTTTCCACCGTCTTGCAACTTGCGCACTAAGTGTTTAGTAAATTGTCTCAACCAAGTTTTTTTTTCCTATTTTGTTTTCGTTTCGTACGAATAATGGTGTTGAATTGTTGTTATTGATTGTAATCATGAAGTGGTTATAATGAAAATCTCTTGTGGGCAAGGGGACTGGAGTACACTCAGTTAGGGAAGGAAATAGGATAAATGTTTTCTGTCTTCTGCTATTATTTAACTACTTTTTCTATTTCCGCAACAAATGAATTAAAACAAAATTTGACCACAAATTATGATTCTGAAACTCTGATCAGAAGTTAAATTAAAGAATACCCGAAACACAATTCACCCCCTCTTCTTGTGTACTTTTCACACCTTCACTTTGTTTTATCCATAGAAAACTACCTGAATTGGAATTGAAGCAATTACCTTCTCACTTGAAATATGCTTACCTAGAAGCTGAACATAAGTTGTCTTTTATCCTTGCAACTAAATTGCCTAAAGAGTTGTGGTGTCAACTTTTGGTACTTCTTAGAAAAAACAAGAAAGATATATCTTGGAAAATATCTTGGAAAATAATTGACACCAAAGAAGAGTGAATCATATCGTGAAGGATGTGATGGAGACGAAAATCATCAAATGGTTAGATGCGGGAATCATTTACCCTATATCTGAGAGTGTATGGGGGAGCCCCATTCAACGTTTCTTTAAGATAGGTGGCCTAACAGTGATTGAAATGGGAAGGATATGTGGGGGTTATAGGAAACTAAACAAATCCACAATGAAGGATGACTTCTCTCTTTCATTCATTGATCAAATGTTTGAGAGATTGGTTGGAAAAGAATTTTTATTGTTTTTTATAAGGGTATTCAGGCTATAATCAGATTGCATTAGCTCCTAAAAACCAAAAGAAAATAACCTTTACATGACTCTATGAAACCTTTGTCTTTAAAACGATTCCATTTAGACTGTGAAATGATCCATCAACTTTTCAAATATGTTGATGATATCTTCTCTAATCTTATTGAATGTTCCATGGAACTGTTTATGGATGATTTCTCTGTGTGCAAATTCATTTCATAAATGCTTGGATAACTTGGAGCTGGTACTCACAAGATGTGAGAAACGCAACTCAGTTCTAAAAGGGGAGAAATTACATTTCATGATAAAAGAAGGAATTGTGTTAGGGCATAGAATTTCAAAATAAAAATTGAAATAGATTAAAAAAAATTATTGTGAAGTATTTGAAAAATTTCCACTACCATCCAACATCAAAGGAATAAGAAGTTTTTATGGTCATGTTGGCTTGTATAGAAAGTTCATCAATGAATTTTCAAAACTTTCAAAAGCTTTGTGCCAACTACTACAACATGAGATATCATATCTCTTCAGTAAAGAATGTTTAGCATGCTTTCAAAACCTTGAAGAATGTGTTGAATTTTGTACCAATTTTGAAGGCACCAGACTAAAAATAAAAACTTTGCGCTAATGTATAATGCAATTCACTTTGGTATTGGAGTTGTTCTAGGCCAAATGTATGATAAAGTGTTTCATACAATTTATTATGCTAATAAGATTACAAGACTTTAATAGAGAATCATATCAACTAAACCAACTCAAGCAGTTAATAACGTGCCAATTTTTTTATTTACGTATAACTTATATTTTTTGAAACGATCACAAATACTCATATACGATCATTTTTAAAGGATAAGATTATGACTTTGAAACGAAAATGTAGACAAAATTAAAGTTTTTTTTTTTAAAACAACTACTCCTTTTACATGAATATACTCTAATAAGTAATAATTTAATAGGAATATATTTTATACGGAAAAATTACAACTTTGAAAGATTATTACGACTTTGACTTTGAATTCAAAGTCAAAGTTCAAATAAATAAAGTCTAATAAATAATAATTTAATATTGTACCGGAGTATTTTATTAAAAATCATTTATTATTTATATTTTTCCGTCAAATATAATAATGATTGAAACTACGTATGAAATTTAATTTTCAATAAAAAAAGTCAAATCAAAATTTATTATTCTTTCCTATTTATTTGTAGGAAAGAGTAATTAATTTGTTCTTATACATTTTTTTCAATTGTCTTTTCCCCCTTTATTTAGCTATATATATATTTATTATCAATATTTCAAATCACACAAAACTTTTTTTTCTTTTCATCTTCTAGTTTTGTTAGTGTTTTTTTCTTCCTCATCCACCCTTAAGTAGGTAGGTAATCGGTCTTATAATTTCTTTTATTTATTTATTCTGTAAAGTTTTAATTTTTATGTGAGTATTTTTATGAGTTTTTCGAATACTTTTTTACTTCTAATATATTTTTTTCTCTTTGTGAACTCTTGATTTTAATATATCATATTTTAGCTCATTTAAAAAATTATTTTATTGATAGAAATAAACTCTTGATTTGAGTGAATTTTTGAAATTTAAGATTTTTTTCTTGGTTATTCTGATAAAATTTAATTTTCTTATATATTTTTTCTAATGTGTTCTAGAGATACTTACTGCTAAAGTGTTAATATGAATCATATATTCTTTATTATTGTTTATATTATCAAATATACATGTGATCAACGATATATTTGTATTTTTCTTACATAATATTTACATATAATCTATTACTTAGGTAGAATTTTTATAGTTTAGCGCTAGATCTAATTTATTAGATTTTAATTGAATTCTAAATAAGATATTTAAGTCTATAGAAAAACTTGTTTCAATTGAGTATTGAAGTTCATATGAATTTATATATTATAGAATGTATGCAGAATAGGTTTTAGTTTTCTTAAGTATAATTTAGTGATACTCTTCACTATGTTTTTTTTTTTATCATTATTCTTTTCTTTGTTTTTATTCTATTTCTCTTTAAAAAATATATGAATTATATGCATATCAATTTACAAACATTTAGAAGTATATCTAAGATTCATGTTGCAAAAATTCTTACTATACTCTTAGATTTTAATTATTTCGATTATGTTGCATAAACTCATTATGAAATGTATCAGATAGTATAAACTTTTACTATATGCTTATATTTTAACTATTTCGATCATGTTGCACAAATTAATGCTTCCATAACTCTTCCCCTAATTTATGTATTTTAAATCAATTACATTTAGTGAAATAATCTAATTATACCTTTTAATAGATATGTTTTTTTTTTTTGAAAAACTAATCTGCCATTATTATTTATTCTTATCGACAGCCATATACTTATTACCTTTTTTTTATTTTGATTTTTTTATTTTATTGTTGAATAAGAGAATGGATCATCACAAAAACCCGTGGATTCAAGAATCACGTTACACTTTTGACATAAATAAAAATTTTCATGAATTTGAAGCGGATGATGAATTACATTCAGATTATTTGGATATTATGAGGCCGTTGTCACTGTTAGGACAATCAAAAACATAAACCAGAATTTGGGAAGGTAGTAACAATGGGGAAAGAAACTTGGGGAAGAAGATAAAGTTGAGAGAGAGAGAATTAGGGTAGAGAGTAATATTGATGATGAATTAAAATGGCATTAATTGGAATTGGGAATACATCAGAGTATTTATACACTTGAGAGAATACAACAAAAACTGTTATTTTTGGATAACTAACAGCTGTAATCGATTAGCAACAATCCTGCTAATCGATTAGCAGTTGCAAAACTTCCAAAAATACAGCTTTTAACAGCTTTCAACACACCACCTCACTTTAGTTGCTCCAAGTCCATCATGCTCAACCTCTTCAACAGTCTCTTGAACACCTCATTTGTCACACCCTTGGTCAACAAATCCGCAACTTGGTCCTCGCTTCGGCAATAGCTCAATCTAAGCTTTCCATCACCGACCAATTCTCTCAAGTAATGAAACCGCATCTCAATATGCTTGCTCCTTCCGTGTGCAATCGGATTCTTCGCAAGATTTATCGCGGGAACATTATCCACAAACAGTGTGGTGGCATCATCATCACCACATCCCAATTCCTTCATTAGATTCACTAACCACATAGCTTGGCAAGCACTCAATGATGTCGCAATGTACTCGGCCTCACAAGAAGAGAGGGCTACAACCGGTTCCTTCTTCGAACACCATGAGATTGGTGTACTACCGAACATAAAGATGTACCCCGCCGTAGATTTCCGATCATCTTTATCTCCGCACCAATTAGAATCAGTGTAGCCAAGTAAAGTACATTTGCGACCCATATCCGATGTGGGAAACAAAATACCACAACCAAGAGTACCCTTCACATATCTAAGGATCCTCTTGACCGCTGCCAAGTGAGACACCTTAGGTCTCTCCATGAATCTACTCGCAATACCGACACTAAAGGCCAAATCCGGTCGAGTATTGCACAAATACCGTAACGATCCAATCAAACTCCGATAAAGTGTTGGATCCACATCATCCTCATCATCACTTTTGGACAGCTGAACTCTAGCCTCACAAGGTGTATTGGAAGCATTACAATGGTCCATTTCACACCTTTTCAAGATATCTAGAGCATACCTTCTTTGATGCATAAGCAACCCCACCTTTGACTTGTGAAACTCTATGCCAAGAAAATATCTCATGACACCAAGGTTCGTCATCTCAAACTCACTCATGAGCTCCACTTTGAACCTTGAAATACACTTGTCATTGCTGCCCGTAATCAAGAGATCATCAACATACAAGCAAAGTATAATAACACCATCAATAGTATCCGATCTCACATAAACACCATGTTCGGATACACACCGTTTGAAATCGATGTCAATAAGAAAGCCGTCTATACGTTTGTTCTAAGCTCTCAGAGCTTGTTTCAAACCATATAACGCCTTGTGTAGCTTGTAGTACTTCTTCTCTTGATTTCTAATCACGAAATCGGGTGGCTGTCCCACATAAACCTCCTCATCAAGAGGACCATTCAAAAACGCAGATTTCACATCCATTTGGTAAATCACCCAATTGTTGCTATGCGCAATTCCAACAACCAAACGAATAGTCTCCAATCTAGCCACCCGTGCGAATACCTCCTCGTAGTCTATCCCCTCACGTTGCAAGAACCCTTTGGCAACTAATCGAGCTTTGTACTTGATTACTTCACCTTTAGGATTTGCTTTGACTTTATAGACCCATCGCACACCAATCGGTTTCTTTCCACGTGGTAAATCGACCAACTCCCAAGTACCATTTTTCTCAATAGATTCCAGCTCCTCTTTCATTGCACATATCCACTTAGGATCACTTAAAGCTTCCTCCTCATTTACTGGTTCAGATTCGGCCATAAGTGCGAAATGAACAAAATCACCATCATTATTCACTTCATTATCTTGGAACCTCTCACAATCTCGGAGTCTATGAGGCAAGGCTCTTTGCCTCACTGGTCTACCATTATTCACAACAACATTTTCCGCTTCAGTAGGTGCAGGTACAGCGGCATCGGAACCCTCTGCATCAAACAAATCAAAAAACTGCTGCTGTTCAGCAGGCTGTAATCGGTTAGCAACATCTGCGTAATCGATTACACCTGCTGTTTCAGCAGTTTTTATTTCGTCAAACAGCACGTCCCGGGTTATCACGATTTTTCGATTCTTCTGATCAAACAACTTGTACCCTCCAGTAGAGTGATATCCAACAAATATCAATTTCTCACCTTTATCATCCAACTTCTTTCTAAGTTGATTCGGTATATGACGATATGCAATCGATCCAAAAATGCGCAAATGATCCACACTTGGCTTGAAACCACTCCAAAACTCTTCTGGTTTGATCTTCTCCAGCTTCTTAGTAGGACACCTATTCAACAAGTAGGTGGCTGTAGACACAACCTCACCCCACAATTCCTTAGGCAATTTCTTCCCACAAAGCATACTACGTACCATGTTCATTATTGTACGATTTTTTCTCTCGGCAGCTCCGTTTTGTTGAGGCGTATATGGAGGCACCACCTCACGCACGATACCCTCAAGATCACAAAACTTCCCAAACTCACTAGAGGTATACTCGCCTCCACCATCGGTTTTGAGAATTTTGAGCTTCCAACCACTTTGACACTCCACCATGGACTTGAAGCTCTTGAACATTCCAAATACCTCATCCTTCCTCTTGATAAGATATGTCCAAAGCTTCCTACTAAAATCGTCAATAAATGTAACAAAGTATCGATTGCCGCCATAAGTCTCTACTTGCATTGGTCCACAAACATCGGAATACACCACCTCAAGTAAGCCTTTGGTTCTTCGACCCGCATCCTTGCTAAACACATTCTTGTGTTGCTTACTTGTCACACATTCCTCACACAATTCTGTCGGAACACTAATCTGTGGCAGCCCCGTTACCATTCCACTTTGTTGCAACATCTTGAGATCCCTAAAATTAAGGTGACCAAGACGTTAATGCCATAACCACTCATCTCTACTTGCCGCGGTAGCTAAACAACGATGCTCCATAACCTTTAACTCAACCTTAAAAGTTCTATTGGCAGCCATCGGCGCTTTTAGAATCAACACACCATTTGAATCTAAAACGCGTAACATCTTGTTCTCCAACCGAATTAAGTATCCTATTTCAAGTAACTGGCCAATGCTTAAAAGATTACACTTAATTCCCGGTATGTACAAGACATCTTTGATCCTAGAATGTCCATCATTCTTTCTTCCGATCAAAACGTCTCCTACCCCTTCGGCTCTTAAAGTGGTATCGTCGGCAAACTTGACTTTACTCTTTGCCGCTTGATTGATTTGCACAAACCAATCTTTTTGACCCGTCATATGTGTTGAACAACCGGAATCCAAGTACCATTCACTAGCGCAAAAACGGTTTTAGACAGCGCTTTTTTAGCCTTTAGACAGCGCTTTAAAGCGCTGTATAAACCAGCGACGCTATAGGTTTAGACAGCGCTTTTGGTATTACGAAAAGCGCTGTCTAAAGGGGCGTGTATTTAATGAAAAGCGCTGTCTATGGTACCTTTAGACAGCGCTTTTTCACATTATATGGATTACTTTAGACAGCGCTTTCGTCAAAAGCGCTGTCTAAGCCCTACCTTTTTTTGACTTTTTTGGTGCACCTTAGACAGCGCTTTCTCCAAAAGCGCTGTCTAAGACCTTCCTTTTTTGACTTTTTTAGTACACCTTAGACAGCGCTTTCACCATAAGCGCTGTCTAAGACCTTCCATTTTTGACTTTTTTAGTACACCTTAGACAGCGCTTTCACCATAAGCGCTGTCTAAAGTGGACCTTAGACAGCGCTTTCACCAAAAGCGCTGTCTAAGGTGTACGAAAAATTTTATATAATTTTTTTTTAACCACAATTTTACCAGGTTTTTTCAACCAGAATTTGACCTGTAATTTTCAACCAGCAATTTTTTTCAGAATTGGCAATTCAAACCATTGGCCTTTCTACACCAAAATTATATATCCAAAATTGGCATTTCATACCAATATATATATTTAAAATTACAAACCAAAATTGTATATACACCTATTTATAATTACAAATCATTACATTTTTCTACAAATGCACATTTTACTGATTCACCAAAATTGCATCCAACCAAAGCATTGCTTCCAACCAAAGTTATTGCTTCCAACCAAAGCATTTTTTCTACAATGCACATATTACTTATACACCAAAATTGTATATACACCAAAATTGCATCCAACCAAAACATTGCTTCAATCTACATTATAGATCCTGAAAACACAAAGATTGTAATTCAAAGTATTAAAATTCAAAGTATATACACCAAAAATTGTAATTCAAAGTATATACACCAAAATTGTAATTCAAAGTTTGTAATTCAAAGTATATACACCAAAATTGCAATTCAAAGTATATACACCAAAATTGTAATTCAAAGTATATACACCAAAATTGCATCCAAAATTGTAATTCAAAGTTTGTAATTCAAAGTATATACACCAAAATTGCAATTCAAAGTATATACACCAAAATTGCATCCAACCAAAGCATTACTCCAACCAAAGTTACACATATTAAAATTCTCATCAATTAAAGTAAGAGTATAATATTATACCTTAAGTTTGTAAAATTCCGAGCTCCATAATGTATTGACACCACTCCTCTTTGATTTCATCCAATAGAGCCTTTGTGTAAGTAGCACTCCTGAATTCTTCAAAATACTACATAATAATATAACATATAGTTTGATTTAGTTTTAACTATTTCATTAGACAATATGAGAGATATGTGTTAAAATAACTCATAAGTTAGAAATACATACATCGGGTGGAATCTCCATTCGATCCAACGAAATAGTGTCTCTCATAAATCTCAACATGAAATAGCCGCAATCTATTTGATTGCGTTGCCGAGGACACTACAAATGAAAATAAAATATGGATAAATTCTAAGTTTTATCAAGTAAGCATCACTAATATAATAAAACATGTGATAATTAATATACCTTCACATAATTCCATGTAATGGTGTGGTCGATTCCCCGATGTTCTAGGAATGCTTGTATAGTGCTAATAAAATATAAATGAATATTTAGAACAATTCACATAAATAAATAAATATACACATTTCTATTTAGAACAATTTCACTTACGTGTCAATACAGTCCTTCATATCCGGGTATGTGGTCCAATCATTTCCTAAGGAATCCAGATAATACACTACTCCGCGGATAGGATTGATTGCAACCAACAACCAATGTCCACTGTAAGATTAAACAAGTGTTAGATAGAAACTTTCTACACGAAGTCAAAATACAAAAAAAAATATAATAGATGAATTTAGAATGAAAATCTAACCCAGTATTAAACGGTAAAAAGTACAACTTTTCCGTTTCTTGGTTGTCCATAAAGACGTTGCGTATATACGCATGGACCTCATTTGGTTTCGTCAATATTTCGGTTAAGTTGACAGCGCTGGGGCATAAGAATGCAAATCTTTGCTCCAATCCCCGGGGGCGCATAAAACTGTCATACAGAAACCTGAAATAAAAACATCATTAACATTAGAATATTCATTTGAAAAATAAAGTAAATAAGTTGTTCAATTACCAAAGTAGATCGGATATACCTCAAGTATATATTGACAACAGTGACGCCCAATTCTGTATGTTGGAAAACTTGCTCGAAGTCTTCATTACCAACATTCTGGTCAAATTCAAAGCCATACAAATCTTTCTCCATAGTTATCAGACGAACACCTCCAGTCGGAATATCCGTCATTAATTGTAGAAAGGTCTGAAGGCACGTCCTAACCTTGCCGATAGGTTGTTTTCTAACCCTGGTATTCTTAGCACCAACAGTTTTTTGCGTTGAAACGTTGCTAATCACTTTACCAGGCAGCTATAAATCATATAATTTGTTAGATGAAGTATAAGATATCCAATTTATCATTTTCTATGCATATAATTGTGATGTACCTCTTTTTTTGAGACAACGGACTCGGTATGCTCCGGAATCCGCTTATCCTTTGTTTTGGATTTTGTTGGAGTCTAAATAACATTGCCATGTAAAAAATGAAAATAAAATGCTCGTAAAATCTTTGAATTTACACATTAAGATTAACAAAGGTTTATAACGGTTTTAAGCATATATACCTCATATCCTACGAGTATGAGATTTGACGGCCATGCAACAAACGACCCTATAGCTTGTCCCACCACTCTTACCTCCGAAACATCGTTAGGATAGGGTAATAGTGCTTCATTCTCCATAGCAATATCAAATGATACTTTCAAACTTCCAGTAGGGAGGGATTCATTATGAAGTACTGTGACCCCATTGTTAAACACTTTTCCCTTGGCAACCATCCGATGAATTGGTGAAGATAAGAATAGTTGACATTGGTGAATGCCCTAAAACCAAAAATACATATGTCATTGTTAATGTGTATATATGTAATTAAATAATTTAAGCTACTAATATAATTTCATAGATATATATATATATATATATATATATATATATATATATAATTACCTCTGGAATAATCGGATGAAAGCTGCAGTTGATACTATCCTTCTCTGATCCATCTCTAACACCAGAAGCGTTATCCCTTTCTTTTTCCTTTCTTAATTCCCGCACCTCGGCTTCTAGTGCTTCCAATTTAGCTTCAAGTACTGAATAACTAGCAGCCTTTCCCTTTTTAATATTCAGGGAGGTCGGGGTGATCCCAAATGCCTTACCCCTCACCCGACCAGGATACTCAGGGACATCTAATGCCCGACTAAGTATGCTCCTGGTATCATCTGCAGGTACAGACTGAGATAACGCCTCCTGAAAATCAGATGAATATCGAATATTTGTCAAATATTTGTTAATAAAGTTTTGACTTAATTAAAGAAATATTGTTATACTTACACATTTCTCATATACTTGTAGAACCTCTTCTGGAACAGATCCAGACTTGCCCACACGGGCTTCCTTCCACAAGACATGTGCAGGAAGAGATGTTTCAGAGCTACCCGCCTTTTGTAACTACATATAAAGCCAAATAATATGATCAAATATAACTCATGATGAACAATTATTATGTCATTGCAATTTATTGATACTTACCAATTGTTGCTCCAAACGTCCATATCCAGTACGTCCTTTCCTGTATTTATATTGGGGATCTGATGCTCTATCCCGATTAATTGCACTTAAACTCTTAAATTGCTCGGTTTGTCGTTTGGCTTTAAACTTCACCCATTCTTGTGGTGAAATGAAACTTGCATATTTAGATGGAAACTCTCCATCAACAAAATTACCTTCAGCATCCTTAAGATAGGTTTTGTTTAAATATGTCCTAAACCCTCTTAGGAGCTTCCCTGCCAATCTCATCAAATAAGCTTTTCTGTCGTCCTCGACATTAAAGCACCTCTAAAAAAACCATACACATTGGTTAGTACAAATAATTTAAACGACATAATTAGTTGGCATAATTAAAGACATAATTATGGTACCTTTATCTCATTCCAAATTTTTTCTTTGGTTTCCTTCAACTGTTTGTTTCTCAAGTCATCTAAAGTAATAGGAACCTCATTCCTTACAAGTGTACCAATGAAACTTGTCAACATATGACCGTTAGGCTCAACAAGTGTGCCTGTTTCGCTCCAATGCACATTATAAGTCATGCCTTGATTTCTAGCATGGATCACTCTCCTCATTATGGTTATTCCTCTCCTAATCTCTTCTTCCATAGTTCTGCTACTTCCAACCTGATCATCATGTGGATGATCATCATCATGTGCGTGATCATCAGCATGTGGGTCATCATTGTTAGTAGCCATCTAACCTGTAATAAATAAATCAAGGATATCAAATATAATATATAACAAATATAATAAAGAAATAAAGGATATCAAATATAAAAAATATGACATAATATATAACAAATATAATAAAGAAGTCAAGGATATCAAACATAATATATAACAAATGTAATAAAAAAATCAAGGATATCAAATATAACAAATATGACATAATATATAACAAATATAATAAAGAAATCAAGTATATAACAAATTTTACCTCTTTCACTAACATCTCTTTCTTTTCTTGGTTGGAATATGAATTACTTGTTTCTTATCAATGCGGACGGATGAATGGATCCAAATTCCCTCGTTATGGTCAATGTAGAAAAATGTAGAAAAATGTAGAAAAATGTAAACAAACACATTATATAGCAATAGTTAACAATGTAGAAAAATGTTAACAAGAACAAACTATAATAGATGTTCTAAACTAACACTAACACTAACACTAACACTAACCTAACACTAACACTAACACTAACCTAAACTAAACTAAACAAACACATTATATAGCAATAGTTAACAATGTAGAAAAATGTTAACAAGAACAAACTAAACTAACACATTATATTGATTCTATTCCTATATCACCAAAAATGAAGTTAGCACATATTTTATTCTTATATCCAACAACAGTCCAACATTAGCAACAACATTAACAACATTAGCAACATTATCAACATTAGCAACAGTCCAACATTAGCAACAACATAAACAACATTATTATCAACATCAACAACAACATTATTATCAATCAACAACAACATTATCAACATTATCAGCAACATTATCAACTGAAACTCTGAAACTCTGAAACTTCCAAACTGAAACTCTGAAACGTGTAAAATGTGTAATACTCTGAAACGTGTAAAATGTGTAATACATCAACAACAACATTATTATCAACATCAACAACAACATTATCAACAGCAACATTATCAGCATACCTTATAAAATGTGTAATAATCTGAAACTCTTAAACTTCCAAACTGAGTGACGAAAACGCGAAATGAGAGAGGAACAGACGGTCACGGTGGAGTAAAGGTCGTCGGAGTCGCGAAATGAGGGAGTAACGGTGGACGACGGCAAGGGTTTAGCTCAGGTTCGCAAGTATCTGTTCGCAACAGGGGAGGGAGAAGAAAGAGCGCAAAACTGAAAATGAAAACTGAGTATATTCATATATTTTAATTTTATTAGACCTTAGACAGCGCTTTTCAACAAAGCGCTTTCTAAGGTGGCCCTTAGACAGCGCTTTAAAAGCGCTTTCTAAGATTGGCCTTAGACAGCGCTTTTGTTTTTATTTTTTTAAATATTTAAGACCTTAGACAGCGCTTTCCTTAAAAGCGCTGTCTAAGGTCTTATATTTTTTTTTAAATTTAAAAGGCCTTAGACAGCGCTTTTAAGGAAAGCGCTGTCTAATATTTTCCATTAAATTTTTTTAAAAATTTAAGAGGCCTTAGACAGCGCTTTTCACTAAAGCGCTGTCTAAGGTCTTATATTTTTTTGCGCTTTTCCTTTATTAAATTAATAGATTCCGTGTTTTTGACCTATAGCAGCGCTTTTGTAATAAAGCGCTGTCTAAGGTGAGATGTTATAAGTCCTTTTTGTTGTAGTGATTCATCTTTACTTTGAACTTCATCACTCATGGTAAGCAATGCATTTCGACCCGAACGCATTTTTCCGCCACTTTCCGACACAGTACAGCTGCTGTCCCGCAAACTGTCATCACAGTAGCTGCTGCCAGCAGCACCAACAATGCCATAATTCTCTTCCGTAATCATCACAAGAAGGGTATCTTCATCATCTACCTCTTCCCTAGCAACCTTAGCCTCATCCGCATCCTTTTCCTTGCGTTTTAAGCGACATTCTTTCGCAAAATGTCCAAGCTTTTGACAATTGTAACACTTCACAGAACTTTTGTCAAACGGCTTGTGGGTGCTTTGATTACCCTCTTTAGAGCTTCCTTCACTCTTTGAATTTTGTGGATCTTTTCCACCAAAATTCTTCTTACTTTTAGAAGTCCACTTCCCTTTCGATCTCTTGTTCTTCTCATGTAAACGCGCTTGCAAAGCGATCTCCGCTTTGGCTTTGTCGGCACTTCTCTCATCCATCCTTTGTTCATGCGCCTCTAACGAACTTTGCAACTCATCTTTGCTCAAAGTCGTTAGATTCTTCGACTCCTCAATAGCCACAACAATGTTATTGAAACGTGATGTTAACGAACGCAACACTTTCGATACAACATTCTGCTCAAGGATCGTTTCGCCACATAACTTGATTTGGTTGACTAGCCGGGTAATGCGCGTGATGTAATCGTTGATCATTTCTTTGTCCTCCATTTGCGTTAACTCGAATTGACGTTTGTAAGTTTGTAACCTTACCACCTTCGCTTTGACAGCACCGGCATACGCTTTCTCCAAGATTTCCCATGCTTGCTTCGCGGATTCACAATCACCAACCTTCTCGAAATTGCCGTTATCAACACACGAATGAATCAAGAATAGAGCTTTGTAATCCTTCTTCTTTTCTTCCTTGTATGTAGCCCTACGAGCATCGTTAGCATCAGCCCCTCACGGTGTAACTCCATTGATGACGATCTCAAGAACCTCTTGATAACCAACCAAAACCTTCATTTGTTTCGCCCATTTGTCGTAGTTCTTCGAATCAAGAATTGGGAGATTGGTGGGAATTCGATCATTAGAAACGGTAGCCATTGTTGTTGCAGCGGATTATGATCAAGAACCAGAGCTCTTGATGCCAAATGTTAGGACAATCAAAGACATAAACCAGAATTTGGGAAGGTAGTAACAATGGGGAAAGAAACTTGGGGAAGAAGATAAAGTTGAGAGAGAGAGAATTAGGGTAGAGAGTAATATTGATGATGAATTAAAATGGCATTAATTGGAATTGGGAATACATCAGAGTATTTATACACTTGAGAGAATACAACAAAAACTAAAAATACAACTAAAGTGCACATGCTGTTAAAACTGTTATTTTTGGATAACTAACAGCTGTAATCGATTAGCAACAATCCTGCTAATCGATTAGCAGTTGCAAAACTTCCAAAAATACAGCTTTTAACAGCTTTCAACAGTCACCCGAAACTCATGTTCTGGATCCATTATTTGCCATTGGTAAATTTGTTCCTGTGGTGCTCCAATCAGATAATCCATTAACACAAATGAAAATTGAACATACAAACTCTCTTGATAAAGAAAAATACAAAGGTATTTTAAATCCAAAAGGTAATGGAATCGGCTTAGATCCGTTTTTACCTAAAAAAATTTCATCACCAGCCATCAGTATAACTGTTCCTTCTCATGTAGTAAAACAAAAATCTACAGAAATTCCACATCTCAAACAATATTCAAATGTCTCCCAACCAGGTATGTGTTCTTAAAAACTTGATCAAACTACTCAAATTAAAATGTATGAATATTATACAGCAGCTAACTAATTAATATTTGTAGGTTTATCATCACTTAATCAAAACACAAGCAAACACGTGTTGTCCAATAACAATAAAAACTCTACATCGCGTCCTCATAAAGTTGCTAGACACATGCAGGTAAAATGGTTTAGAAATTAATTAGTTTTATCTAATTCGTTTTAATTAAAGATAAAACGAGAATCATAAGTTAATAAATTGAGTTAAATATATATTTTTTAAAGATATTTTATGTATGAATTAATTTATAAATTCTTTTGCAGGATGATATTTGATTTGGTGATAAATCGGTCATTCATAATACAAATGCTTTGAGAATTGATATGGCAAATACAATGTACAATTGAAAAACTTGGGGAAGTGAGAGGATATTCGCATTTTAGAAAGATTTTTAAGCTATGGCTAATTGTTAGTTTGACAAGTTTTAAAATTTGTTTCTCATTAAACAAACTTGATTATTTTTCTTTTTGTTTTATTTTAATTGATGGATTGAATTTATTTTAAATTTAAATACTGTTGGAATCTAAATAATTTGTTATGTTTGAGAAACTTATATTGCTGATAGTTACTTTTCTAATATGATTCATCATAGAATGATGAATATTATCAATAAGTGTTATGACGTAAACAGATATTTATACATCTTAAACACTAATCATCATTTTAAAATGCATCATAGATTTAAAATGGAAGATAATTTACTTTTAAAATTTTGATATTGAAATATAATCTTCAACTAAATTTTAGGTGTCTAGTCACTAATAATATTCGATTGATCAACTGATCAAATAAAATTTCATAATAAGGAAAAATCTTTAACAAAACATTATTATACGACAAAACTTAAGCTTGTTTGGTGTGAAGGATAAGAGACGTAGTATAATAATCATATTATATTATGTCTTAATAAAGTGTTTAAAACAAAAACGATATGATCAGTGGATTCTCACAATTTTTTCTATCTTGTCTCTATAGTATTATTTTTTATCTTAAATTTGAGCTTGGGTAAAAATTAGTAGGATATGATTAGAAATTAAACTACTTTTGTATGTTTATAAAATATAACGTAAAATATTACAAAATAAAATAAATTATATAAGATAAATATATGAAATTTATGAGTGATAACTAGTTTATAAAAATGATTAAAATATTTAAAAATGTGAAAAATATATATAATTTATTTTTTAATTTTTTAAAGTTTAATATAATATTCTTTAATATATATATATATATATATATATATATATATATATATATATATATATATATATATATATATATATATATATATATATATATATTCTGGATGTGTCCAGTGTGAAAGCTTTATCATATGTGAGAGCATATGCGATTTTAAGAGCATATGTGAGTCCCAGTGTACTCTGAGAAATTATCTTTAGAGATAATTAGAGTAACTGTTGAACTTAGAGTAAATCCAATTAATATTATCTGACTCTGAGATATTTTAATTGTTTGAACTTTAGAGATTTCATGGACAATAAGTAGTATTACAATTGATGATGTCTTACTAAATTATTCTTTTCCAATCTTTTCCACTTAGAAGAAAATAAGAAAAAAGATAGCAAGGAATTTGGAGAGAAAGAAAAGAGAAGGAAAGGAAGAGAAAAAAAAAGAGGAAAAGCTCAAGAACACAACTCATCAAGAACTTCATCAATCATCTTTCAATCTTCATCATCTTCATCTATTCAAGTTGGATTCTAGATAGATGCTTTAGAGGTAGAATTCCATGTGTTTTAGAGTTAGGTTGGAATTGTGAGAAAATGAGTAATTATGCTAAAATCATGAATTCAACGGATGAAATGCGATATAATTGTTGTTAAATGCTTGCTGTTATGATCATACTATGTTTTTATGATTATAATAAGGTTTGGGGGTGTTTTGATTGGAAAAATATTGGTTTTGGGATGAAGAACAGCGCTGTTGGGAAGTGGAATTTTCCAGGTTTTGCCTAGCGAACCTGGGGCGAGTCGCAGCGAACAGATTTTGGAGGGTTAGCGAACCCTCCAGCGAAGGTCAGCGAATGTTCGCTAATGACGTTCGCTAGCGAACTTTGTTCTTTTTCAGTGTTGTTTGCTTCTGCCTTGCTTCGCTGAGTTGTTCGCGAAGCGAAGGGCGAGGCGAATGCTCGCCAGGGAGTTCGCGAAGCGAACTTTATGTCTGTTTTGTTCTATTTGTTCATTCGCCAGGGGCTTCGCCTAGCGAAGGCTGGAGCGAATGCTCGCTGGGACGTTCGCCTAGCGAACATGGCAGGTTATGTAATTTTGTTTCTCTCATAACTTTTGACTCGTTTGTCCATTTTGCGTATTCTTGGTACCAATGTGAAACTATGAGTATCCTCTATATAATGGAAGGGAGAAATACTGGTTTTGATGCCCGATGAAATAAATCGGAGGAAACCGTGAAATTGTATAAATTGTGACGTATTGAATTATGTGTTTCGTTATGTGATTGATGACTAATTTCCTATGTTTGTATTGTTAAGCACGTTTGTGTGTGTGATCACGTAATTGTAACCGGTTATCTTGCGAGTGCGTTTCATGGGTCTCGAGCTCCTCTGAAACATGTGCACAACTACTTGGCAGGTTTGATTCCCGCGTACAGAACGAATGGCGCTCTAGGAGAGTATGCTTGTGACGGTTTATGGCCCGTGTGAAGCGACGATTCATAACGGTTTATGGCCCGTAGAACCCGAATCCATTCGTATGTCAAGTAGGTTACCAGGATCCATGACTCGGGTCGACTTCTAGACATAGAAGCGGACGGGAACAGGGGATGCCTTGGTGTGGTTACCGATTAGTGATATTGTAAGTTGATGAACTCATGACGTGTTTCCATATAGTGTGCGCGTGTACTCAAAGTCATGCCCCATCCCTTTTGACTTGAGTTAGGCTTGTTAGAACCTTGTAAAGCCGAGAGGACTATAAGATAGCGAACTCACTGAGATTTGATGTATCTCACCCCACTGTTGTTGTTTACATCACAAGTTCTGCAGGTTCGGCGAAGGGTAAGGACAACGCGGTTTGACTTTTCCTTACGGATCGTAGCTTTTGAGATGACATGGCTTCCGCTATGGCGTTTATTTTGAGATCATTGTATTGATCTAGTTCTTAGTGCCTTTTGGACATCTTGTATATGATGTGCCGTAGACTTTAGAACTTTGTATTTAGGGCATTTAATGTATACAAGGTGTTAACTAGGAACTTGTACATATATATTTCAGTACCAAACGTATTATTCAAGTATGATATATGCTTTGATGTATGTATATATATATGGGCGTTACAATATATATATATATATATATATATATATATATATATATATATATATATATTCTGGATGTGTCAAGTGTGAAAGCTATATCATATGTGAGAGCATAGGCGATTTTAAGGCTCGGTTAGTATGGGAACATGGCCCGGCACTAGCCCAAATTTTTTGAGTTATTTTTTTACGGTAAGCTACTTTTTACAATTCCATTTTCATAATTTCAATTTAATTTTTCGACACATTTTCTAATTAGTTCTGGTCTTGCGGTATCGGTATTTATTATAAATACTAACATATAAAATTATTGTTGTTTCCACCGTCTTGCAACTTGCGCACTTAGTGTTTAGTAAATTGTCTCAACCAAGTTTTTTTTTCCTATTTTGTTTTCGTTTCGTACGAATAATGGTGTTGAATTGTTGTTATTGATTGTAATCATGAAGTGGTTATAATGAAAATCTCTTGTGGGCAAGGGGACTGGAGTACACTCAGTTAGGGAAGGAACCAGGATAAATGTTTTCTGTCTTCTGCTATTATTTAACTACTTTTTCTATTTCCGCAACAAATGAATTAAAACAAAATTTGACCACAAATTATGATTCTGAAACTCTGATCAGAAGTTAAATTAAAGAATACCCGAAACACAATTCACCCCCTCTTCTTGTGTACTTTTCACACCTTCACTTTGTTTTATCCATAGAAAACTACTTGAATTGGAATTGAAGCAATTACCTTCTCACTTGAAATATGCTTACCTAGAAGCTGAACATAAGTTGTCTTTTATCCTTGCAACTAAATTGCCTAAAGAGCTGTGGTGTCAACTTTTGGTACTTCTTAGAAGAAACAAGAAAGATATATCTTGGAAAATATCTTGGAAAATAATTGACACCAAAGAAGAGTGAATCATATCGTGAAGGATGTGATGGAGACGAAAATCATCAAATGGTTAGATGCGGGAATCATTTACCCTATATCTGAGAGTGTATGGGGGAGCCCCATTCAACGTTTCTTTAAGATAGGTGGCCTAACAGTGATTGAAATGGGAAGGATATGCGGGGGTTATAGGAAACTAAACAAATCCACAATGAAGGATGACTTCTCTCTTTCATTCATTGATCAAATGTTTGAGAGATTGGTTGGAAAAGAATTTTTATTGTTTTTTATAAGGGTATTCAGGCTATAATCAGATTGCATTAGCTCCTAAAAACCAAAAGAAAATAACCTTTACATGACTCTATGAAACCTTTGTCTTTAGAACGATTCCATTTAGACTGTGAAATGATCCATCAACTTTTCAAATATGTTGATGATATCTTCTCTAATCTTATTGAATGTTCCATGGAACTGTTTATGGATGATTTCTCTGTGTGCAAATTCATTTCATAAATGCTTGGATAACTTGGAGCTGGTACTCACAAGATGTGAGAAACGCAACTCAGTTCTAAAAGGGGAGAAATTACATTTCATGATAAAAGAAGGAATTGTGTTAGGGCATAGAATTTCAAAATAAAGATTGAAATAGATTAAAAAAAATTATTGTGAAGTATTTGAAAAATTTCCACTACCATCCAACATCAAAGGAATAAGAAGTTTTTATGGTCATGTTGGCTTGTATAGAAAGTTCATCAATGAATTTTCAAAACTTTCAAAAGCTTTGTGCCAACTACTACAACATGAGATATCATATCTCTTCAGTAAAGAATGTTTAGCATGCTTTCAAAACCTTGAAGAATGTGTTGAATTTTGTACCAATTTTGAAGGCACCAGACTAAAAATAAAAACTTTGCGCTAATGAATAATGCAATTCACTTTGGTATTGGAGTTGTTCTAGGCCAAATGTATGATAAAGTGTTTCATACAATTTATTATGCTAATAAGATTACAAGACTTTAATAGAGAATCATATCAACTAAACCAACTCAAGCAGTTAATAACGTGCCAATTTTTTTATTTACGTATAACTTATATTTTTTGAAACGATCACAAATACTCATATACGATCATTTTTAAAGGATAAGATTATGACTTTGAAACGAAAATGTAGACAAAATTAAAGTTTTTTTTTTAAAAACAACTACTCCTTTTACATGAATATACTCTAATAAGTAATAATTTAATAGGAATATATTTTATACGGAAAAATTACAACTTTGACAGATTATTACGACTTTGACTTTGAATTCAAAGTCAAAGTTCAAATAAATAAAGTCTAATAAATAATAATTTAATATTGTACCGGAGTATTTTATTAAAAATCATTTATTATTTATATTTTTCCGTCAAATATAATAATGATTGAAACTACGTATGAAATTTAATTTTCAAGAAAAAAAGTCAAATCAAAATTTATTATTCTTTCCTATCTATTTGTAGGAAAGAGTAATTAATTTGTTCTTATACATTTTTTTCAATTGTCTTTTCCCCCTTTATTTAGCTATATATATATTTATTATCAATATTTCAAATCACACAAAACTTTTTTTTCTTTTCATCTTCTAGTTTTGGTAGTGTTTTTTTCTTCCTCATCCACCCTTAAGTAGGTAGGTAATCGGTCTTATAATTTCTTTTATTTATTTATTCTGTAAAGTTTTAATTTTTATGTGAGTATTTTTATGAGTTTTTCGAATACTTTTTTACTTCTAATATATTTTTTTCTCTTTGTGAACTCTTGATTTTAATATATCATTTTTTAGCTCATTTAAAAAATTATTTTATTGATAGAAATAAACTCTTGATTTGAGTGAATTTTTGAAATTTAAGATTTTTTTCTTGGTTATTCTGATAAAATTTAATTTTCTTATATATTTTTTCTAATGTGTTCTAGAGATACTTACTGCTAAAGTGTTAATATGAATCATATATTCTTTATTATTGTTTATATTATCAAATATACATGTGATCAACGATATATTTGTATTTTTCTTACATAATATTTACATATAATCTATTACTTAGGTAGAATTTTTATAGTTTAGCGCTAGATCTAATTTATTAGATTTTAATTGAATTCTAAATAAGATATTTAAGTCTATAGAAAAACTTGTTTCAATTGAGTATTGAAGTTCATATGAATTTATATATTATAGAATGTATGCAGAATAGGTTTTAGTTTTCTTAAGTATAATTTAGTGATACTCTTCACTATGTTTTTTTTTTATCATTATTCTTTTCTTTGTTTTTATTCTATTTCTCTTTAAAAAATATATGAATTATATGCATATCAATTTACAAACATTTAGAAGTATATCTAAGATTCATGTTGCAAAAATTCTTACTATACTCGTAGATTTTAATTATTTCGATTATGTTGCATAAACTCATTATGAAATGTATCAGATAGTATAAACTTTTACTATATGCTTATATTTTAACTATTTCGATCATGTTGCACAAATTAATGCTTCCATAACTCTTCCCCTAATTTATGTATTTTAAATCAATTACATTTAGTGAAATAATCTAATTATACCTTTTAATAGATATGTTTTTTTTTTTTGAAAAACTAATCTGCCATTATTATTTATTCTTATCGACAGCCATATACTTATTACCTTTTTTTTATTTTGATTTTTTTATTTTATTGTTGAATAAGAGAATGGATCATCACAAAAACCCGTGGATTCAAGAATCACGTTACACTTTTGACATAAATAAAAATTTTCATGAATTTGAAGCGGATGATGAATTACATTCAGATTATTTGGATATTATGAGGCCGTTGTCACTGTTAGGACAATCAAAAACATAAACCAGAATTTGGGAAGGTAGTAACAATGGGGAAAGAAACTTGGGGAAGAAGATAAAGTTGAGAGAGAGAGAATTAGGGTAGAGAGTAATATTGATGATGAATTAAAATGGCATTAACTGGAATTGGGAATACATCAGAGTATTTATACACTTGAGAGAATACAACAAAAAGTGTTATTTTTGGATAACTAACAGCTGTAATCGATTAGCCACAATCCTGCTAATCGATTAGCAGTTGCAAAACTTCCAAAAATACAGCTTTTAACAGCTTTCAACACACCACCTCACTTTAGTTGCTCCAAGTCCATCATGCTCAAGCTCTTCAACAGTCTCTTGAACACCTCATTTGTCACACCCTTGGTCAACAAATCTGCAACTTGGTCCTCGCTTCGGCAATAGCTCAATCTAAGCTTTCCATCACCGACCAATTCTCTCAAGTAATGAAACCGCATCTCAATATGCTTGCTCCTTCCGTGTGCAACCGGATTCTTCGCAAGATTTATCGCGGAAACATTATCCACAAACAGTGTGGTGGCATCATCATCACCACATCCCAATTCCTTCATTAGATTCACTAACCACATAGCTTGGCAAGCACTCAATGATGTCGCAATATACTCGGCCTCACAAGAAGAGAGGGCTACAACCGGTTCCTTCTTCGAACACCATGAGATTGGTGTACTACCGAACATAAAGATGTACCCCGCCGTAGATTTCCGATCATCTTTATCTCCGCACCAATTAGAATCAGTGTATCCAAGTAAAGTACATTTGCGACCCATATCCGATGTGGGAAACAAAATACCACAACCAAGAGTACCCTTCACATATCTAAGGATCCTCTTGACCGCTGCCAAGTGAGACACCTTAGGTCTCTCCATGAATCTACTCGCAATACCGACACTAAAGGCCAAATCCGGTCGAGTATTGCACAAATACCGTAACGATCCAATCAAACTCCGATAAAGTGTTGGATCCACATCATCCTCATCATCACTTTTGGACAGCTGAACTCTAGCCTCACAAGGTGTATTGGAAGCATTACAATGTTCCATTTCACACCTTTTCAAGATATCTAGAGCATACCTTCTTTAATGCATAAGCAGCCCCACCTTTGACTTGTGAAACTCTATGCCAAGAAAATATCTCGTGACACCAAGGTTCGTCATCTCAAACTCACTCATGAGCTCCACTTTGAACCTTGAAATACACTTGTCATTGCTGCCCGTAATCAAGAGATCATCAACATACAAGAAAAGTATAATAACACCATCAATAGTATCCGATCTCACATAAACACCATGTTCGGATACACACCGTTTGAAACCGATGTCAATAAGAAAGCCGTCTATACGTTTGTTCTAAGCTCTCGGAGCTTGTTTCAAACCATATAACGCCTTGTGTAGCTTGTAGTACTTCTTCTCTTGATTTCTAATCACGAAACTGGGTGGCTGTCCCACATAAACCTCCTCATCAAGAGGACCATTCAAAAACGCAGATTTCACATCCATTTGGTAAATCACCCAATTGTTGCTATGCGCAATTCCAACAACCAAACGAATAGTCTCCAATCTAGCCACCCGTGCGAATACCTCCTCGTAGTCTATCCCCTCACGTTGCAAGAACCCTTTGGCAACTAATCGAGCTTTGTACTTGATTACTTCACCTTTAGGATTTGCTTTGACTTTATAGACCCATCGCACACCAATCGGTTTCTTTCCACGTGGTAAATCGACCAACTCCCAAGTACCATTTTTCTCAATAGATTCCAGCTCCTCTTTCATTGCACATATCCACTTAGGATCACTTAAAGCTTCCTCCTCATTTACTGGTTCAGATTCGGCCATAAGTGCGAAATGAACAAAATCACCATCATTATTCACTTCATTATCTTGGAACCTCTCACAATCTCGGAGTCTATGAGGCAAGGCTCTTTGCCTCACTGGTCTACCATTATTCACAACAACATTTTCCGCTTCAGTAGGTGCAGGTACAGCGGCATCGGAACCCTCTGCATCAAACAAATCAACAAACTGCTGCTGTTCAGCAGGCTGTAATCGGTTAGCAACATCTGCGTAATCGATTACACCTGCTGTTTCAGCAGTTTTTATTTCGTCAAACAGCACGTCCCGGGTTATCACGATTTTTCGATTCTTCTGATCAAACAACTTGTACCCTCTAGTAGAGTGATATCCAACAAATATCAATTTCTCACCTTTATCATCCAACTTCTTTCTAAGTTGATTCGGTATATGACGATATGCAATCGATCCAAAAATGCGCAAATGATCCACACTTGGCTTGAAACCACTCCAAACCTCTTCTGGTGTGATCTTCTCCAGCTTCTTAGTAGGACACCTATTCAACAAGTAGGTGGTTGTAGACACAACCTCACCCCACAATTCCTTAGGCAATTTCTTCCCACAAAGCATACTACGTACCATGTTCATTATTGTACGATTTTTTCTCTCGGCAGCTCCGTTTTGTTGAGGTGTATATGGAGGCACCACTTCACGCACGATACCCTCAAGATCACAAAACTTGCCAAACTCACTAGAGGTATACTCGCCTCCACCATCGGTTTTGAGAATTTTGAGCTTCCAACCACTTTGACACTCCACCATGGACTTGAAGCTCTTGAACATTCCAAATACCTCATCCTTCCTCTTGATAAGATATGTCCAAAGCTTCCTACTAAAATCGTCAATAAATGTAACAAAGTATCGATTGCCGCCATAAGTATCTACTTGCATTGGTCCACAAACATCGGAATACACCACCTCAAGTAAGCCTTTGGTTCTTCGACCCGCATCCTTGCTAAACACATTCTTGTGTTGCTTACTTGTCACACATTCCTCACACAATTCTGTCGGAACACTAATCTGTGGCAGCCCCGTTACCATTCCACTTTGTTGCAACATCTTGAGATCCCTAAAATTAAGGTGACCAAGACGTTAATGCCATAACCACTCATCTCTACTTGCCGCGGTAGCTAAACAACGATGCTCCATAACCTTTAACTCAACCTTAAAAGTTCTATTGGCAGCCATCGGCGCTTTTAGAATCAACACACCATTTGAATCTAAAACGCGTAACATCTTGTTCTCCAACCGAATTAAGTATCCTCTTTCAAGTAACTGGCCAATGCTTAAAAGATTACACTTAATTCCCGGTATGTACAAGACATCTTTGATCCTAGAATGTCCACCATTCTTTCTTCCGATCAAAACATCTCCTACCCCTTCGGATCTTAAAGTGGTATCGTCGGCAAACTTGACTTTACTCTTTGCCGCTTGATTGATTTGCACAAACCAATCTTTTCGACCCGTCATATGTGTTGAACAACCGGAATCCAAGTACCATTCATCTTTACTTTGAACTCCATCACTCATGGTAAGCAATGCATGTCGACCCGAACGCATTTTTCCGCCACTTTCCGACACAGTACAGCTGCTGTCCCGCAAACTGTCATCACAGTAGCTGCTGCCAGCAGCACCAACAATGCCATAATTCTCTTCCGTAATCATCACAAGAAGGGTATCTTCATCATCTACCTCTTCCCTAGCAACCTTAGCCTCATCCGCATCCTTTTCCTTGCGTTTTAAGCGACATTCTTTCGCAAAATGTCCAAGCTTTTGACAATTGTAACACTTCACAGAACTTTTGTCAAACGGCTTGTGGGTGCTTTGATTACCCTCTTTGGAGCTTCCTTCACTCTTTGAATTTGTGGATCTTTTCCACCAAAATTATTCTTACTTTTAGAAGTCCACTTCCCTTTCGATCTCTTGTTCTTCTCATGTAAACGCGCTTGCAAAGCGATCTCCGCTTTGGCTTTGTCGGCACTTCTCTCATCCATCCTTTGTTCATGCGCCTCTAACGAACTTTGCAACTCATCTTTGCTCAAAGTCGTTAGATCCTTCGACTCCTCAATAGCCACAACAATGTTATTGAAATGTGATGTTAACGAACGCAACACTTTCGATACAACATTCTGCTCAAGGATCGTTTCGCCACATAACTTGATTTGGTTGACTAGCCGGGTAATGCGCGTGATGTAATCGTTGATCGTTTCTTTGTCCTCCATTTGCGTTAACTCGAATTGACGTTTGTAAGTTTGTAACCTTACCACCTTCGCTTTGACAGCACCGGCATACGCTTTCTCCAAGATTTCCCATGCTTGCTTCGCGGATTCACAATCACCAACCTTCTCGAAATTGTCGTTATCAACACACGAATGAATCAAGAATAGAGCTTTGTAATCCTTCTTCTTTTCTTCCTTGTATGTAGCCCTACGAGCATCGTTAGCATCAGCCCCTAACGGTGTAACTCCATTGATGACGATCTCAAGAACCTCTTGATAACCAACCAAAACCTTCATTTGTTTCGCCCATTTGTCGTAGTTCTTCGAATCAAGAATTGGGAGATTGGTGGGAATTCGATCATTAGAAACGGTAGCCATTGTTGTTGCAGCGGATTATGATCAAGAACCAGAGCTCTTGATGCCAAATGTTAGGACAATCAAAAACATAAACCAGAATTTGGGAAGGTAGTAACAATGGGGAAAGAAACTTGGGGAAGAAGATAAAGTTGAGAGAGAGAGAATTAGGGTAGAGAGTAATATTGATGATGAATTAAAATGGCATTAATTGGAATTGGGAATACATCAGAGTATTTATACACTTGAGAGAATACAACAAAAACTAAAAATACAACTAAAGTGCACATGCTGTTAAAACTGTTATTTTTGGATAACTAACAGCTGTAATCGATTAGCAACAATCCTGCTAATCGATTAGCAGTTGCAAAACTTCCAAAAATACAGCTTTTAACAGCTTTCAACAGTCACCCAAAACTCATGTTCTGGATCCATTATTTGCCATTGGTAAATTTGTTCCTGTGGTGCTCCAATCAGATAATCCATTAACACAAATGAAAATTGAACATACAAACTCTCTTGATAAAGAAAAATACAAAGGTATTTTAAATCCAAAAGGTAATGGAATCGGCTTATATCCGTTTTTACCTAAAAAAATTTCATCACCAGCCATCAGTATAACTGTTCCTTCTCATGTAGTAAAACAAAAATCTACAGAAATTCCACATCTCAAACAATATTCAAATGTCTCCCAACCAGGTATGTGTTCTTAAAAACTTGATCAAACTACTCAAATTAAAATGTATGAATATTATACAGCAGCTAACTAATTAATATTTGTAGGTTTATCATCACTTAATCAAAACACAAGCAAACACGTGTTGTCCAATAACAATAAAAACTCTACATCGCGTCCTCATAAAGTTGCTAGACACATGCAGGTAAAATGGTTTAGAAATTAATTAGTTTTATCTAATTCGTTTTAATTAAAGATAAAACGAGAATCATAAGTTAATAAATTGAGTTAAATATATATTTTTTAAAGATATTTTATGTATGAATTAATTTATAAATTCTTTTGCAGGATGATATTTGATTTGGTGATAAATCGGTCATTCATAATACAAATGCTTTGAGAATTGATATGGCAAATACAATGTACAATTGAAAAACTTGGGGAAGTGAGAGGATATTCGCATTTTAGAAAGATTTTTAAGCTATGGCTAATTGTTAGTTTGACAAGTTTTAAAATTTGTTTCTCATTAAACAAACTTGATTATTTTTCTATTTGTTTTATTTTAATTGATGGATTGAATTTATTTTAAATTTAAATACTGTTGGAATCTAAATAATTTGTTATGTTTGAGAAACTTATATTGCTGATAGTTACTTTTCTAATATGATTCATCATAGAATGATGAATATTATCAATAAGTGTTATGACGTAAACAGATATTTATACATCTTAAACACTAATCATCATTTTAAAATGCATCATAGATTTAAAATGGAAGATAATTTACTTTTAAAATTTTGATATTGAAATATAATCTTCAACTAAATTTTAGGTGTCTAGTCACTAATAATATTCGATTGATCAACTGATCAAATAAAATTTCATAATAAGGAAAAATCTTTAACAAAACATTATTATACGACAAAACTTAAGCTTGTTTGGTGTGAAGGATAAGAGACGTAGTATAATAATCATATTATATTATGTCTTAATAAAGTGTTTAAAACAAAAACGATATGATCAGTGGATTCTCACAATTTTTTCTATCTTGTCTCTATAGTATTATTTTTTATCTTAAATTTGAGCTTGGGTTAAAATTAGTAGGATATGATTAGAAATTAAACTACTTTTGTATGTTTATAAAATATAACGTAAAATATTACAAAATAAAATCAATTATATAAGATAAATATATGAAATTTATGAGTGATAACTAGTTTATAAAAATGATTAAAATATTTAAAAATGTGAAAAATATATATAATTTATTTTTTAATTTTTTAAAGTTTAATATAATATTCTTTAATATATATATATATATATATATATATATATATATATATATATATATATTCTGGATGTGTCCAGTGTGAAAGCTTTATCATATGTGAGAGCATAGGCGATTTTAAGAGCATATGTGAGTCCCAGTGTGCTCTGAGAAATTATCTTTAGAGATAATTAGAGTAACTGTTGAACTTAGAGTAAATCCAATTAATATTATCTGACTCTGAGATATTTTAATTGTTTGAACTTTAGAGATTTCTTGGACAATAAGTAGTATTACAATTGATGATGTCTTACTATATTATTCTTTTCCAATATTTTCCACTTAGAAGAAAATAAGAAAAAAGATAGCAAGGAATTTGGAGAGAAAGAAAAGAGAAGGAAAGGAAGAGAAAAAAAAAGAGGAAAAGCTCAAGAACACAACTCATCAAGAACTTCATCAATCATCTTTCAATCTTCATCATCTTCATCTATTCAAGTTGGATTCTAGATAGATGCTTTAGAGGTAGAATTCCATGTGTTTTAGAGTTAGGTTGGAATTGTGAGAAAATGAGTAATTATGCTAAAATCATGAATTCAACGGATGAAATGCGATATAATTGTTGTTAAATGCTTGCTGTTATGATCATACTATGTTTTTATGATTATAATAAGGTTTGGGGGTGTTTTGATTGGAAAAATATTGGTTTTGGGATGAAGAACAGCCCTGTTGGGAAGTGGAATTTTCCAGGTTTTGCCTAGCGAACCTGGGGCGAGTCGCAGCGAACAGATTTTGGAGGGTTAGCGAACCCTCCAGCGAAGGTCAGCGAATGTTCGCTAATGACGTTCGCCTAGCGAACTTTGTTCTTTTTCAGTGTTGTTTGCTTCTGCCTTGCTTCGCTGAGTTGTTCGCGAAGCGTAGGGCGAGGCGAATGCTCGCCAGGGAGTTCGCGAAGCGAACTTTATGTCTGTTTTGTTCTATTTGTTCATTCGCCAGGGGCTTCGCCTAGCGAAGGCTGGAGCGAATGCTCGCTGGGACGTTCGCCTAGCGAACATGACAGGTTATGTAATTTTGTTTCTCTCAAAACTTTTGACTCGTTTGTCCGTTTTGCGTATTCTTGGTACCAATGTGAAACTTTGAGTATCCTCTATATAATGGAAGGGAGAAATACTGGTTTTGATGCCCGATGAAATAAATCGGAGGAAACCGTGAAATTGTATAAATTGTGACGTATTGAATTATGTGTTTCGTTATGTGATTGATGACTAATTTCCTATGTTTGTATTGTTAAGCACGTTTGTGTGTGTGATCACGTAATTGTAACCGGTTATCTTGCGAGTGTGTTTCATGGGTCTCGAGCTCCTCTGAAACATGTGCACAACTACTTGGCAGGTTTGATTCCCGCGTACAGAACGAATGGCGCTCTGGGAGAGTATGCTTGTGACGGTTTATGGCCCGTGTGAAGCGACGATTCATAACGGTTTATGGCCCGTAGAACCCGAATCCATTCGTATGTCAAGTAGGTTACCAGGATCCATGACTCGGGTCGACTTCTAGACATAGAAGCGGACGGGAACAGGGGATGCCTTGGTGTGGTTACCGATTAGTGATATTGTAAGTTGATGAACTCATGACGTGTTTCCATATAGTGTGCGCGTGTACTCAAAGTCATGCCCCATCCCTTTTGACTTGAGTTAGGCTTGTTAGAACCTTGTAAAGCCGAGAGGACTATAAGATAGCGAACTCACTGAGATTTGATGTATCTCACCCCACTGTTGTTGTTTACATCACAAGTTCTGCAGGTTCGGCGAAGGGTAAGGACAACGCGGTTTGACTTTTCCTTACGGATCGTAGCTTTTGAGATGACATGGCTTCCGCTATGGCGTTTATTTTGAGATCATTGTATTGATCTAGTTCTTAGTGCCTTTTGGACATCTTGTATATGTTGTGCCGTAGACTTTAGAACTTTGTATTTAGGGCATTTAATGTATACAAGGTGTTAACTAGGAACTTGTACATATATATTTCAGTACCAAACGTATTATTCAAGTATGATATATGCTTTGATGTATGTATATATATATGGGCGTTACAATATATATATATATATATTCTGGATGTGTCAAGTGTGAAAGTTATATCATATGTGAGAGCATATGCGATTTTAAGGCTCGGTTAGTATGGGAACATGGCCCGGCACTAGCCCAAATTTTTTGAGTTATTTTTTTACGGTAAGCTACTTTTTACAGTTCCATTTTCATAATTTCAATTTAATTTTTCGACACATTTTCTAATTAGTTCTGGTCTTGCGGTATCGGTATTTATTATAAATACTAACATATAAAATTATTGTTGTTTCCACCGTCTTGCAACTTGCGCACTTAGTGTTTAGTAAATTGTCTCAACCAAGTTTTTTTTTCCTATTTTGTTTTCGTTTCGTACGAATAATGGTGTTGAATTGTTGTTATTGATTGTAATCATGAAGTGGTTATAATGAAAATCTCTTGTGGGCAAGGGGACTGGAGTACACTCAGTTAGGGAAGGAACCAGGATAAATGTTTTCTGTCTTCTGCTATTATTTAACTACTTTTTCTATTTCCGCAACAAATGAATTAAAACAAAATTTGACCACAAATTATGATTCTGAAACTCTGATCAGAAGTTAAATTAAAGAATACCTGAAACACAATTCACCCCCTCTTCTTGTGTACTTTTCACACCTTCACTTTGTTTTATCCATAGAAAACTACTTGAATTGGAATTGAAGCAATTACCTTCTCACTTGAAATATGCTTACCTAGAAGCTGAACATAAGTTGTCTTTTATCCTTGCAACTAAATTGCCTAAAGAGCTGTGGTGTCAACTTTTGGTACTTCTTAGAAAAAACAAGAAAGATATATCTTGGAAAATAATTGACACCAAAGAAGAGTGAATCATATCGTGAAGGATGTGATGGAGACGAAAATCATCAAATGGTTAGATGCGGGAATCATTTACCCTATATCTGAGAGTGTATGGGGAAGCCCCATTCAACGTTTCTTTAAGATAGGTGGCCTAACAGTGATTGAAATGGGAAGGATATGCGGGGGTTATAGGAAGCTAAACAAATCCACAATGAAGGATGACTTCTCTCTTTCATTCATTGATCAAATGTTTGAGAGATTGGTTGGAAAAGAATTTTTATTGTTTTTTATAAGGGTATTCAGGCTATAATCAGATTGCATTAGCTCCTAAAAACCAAAAGAAAATAACCTTTACATGACTCTATGAAACCTTTGTCTTTAGAACGATTCCATTTAGACTGTGAAATGATCCATCAACTTTTCAAATATGTTGATGATATCTTCTCTAATCTTATTGAATGTTCCATGGAACTGTTTATGGATGATTTCTCTGTGTGCAAATTCATTTCATAAATGCTTGGATAACTTGGAGCTGGTACTCACAAGATGTGAGAAACGCAACTCAGTTCTAAAAGGGGAGAAATTACATTTCATGATAAAAGAAGGAATTGTGTTAGGGCATAGAATTTCAAAATAAAGATTGAAATAGATTAAAAAAAATTATTGTGAAGTATTTGGAAAATTTCCACTACCATCCAACATCAAAGGAATAAGAAGTTTTTATGGTCATGTTGGCTTGTATAGAAAGTTCATCAATGAATTTTCAAAACTTTCAAAAGCTTTGTGCCAACTACTACAACATGAGATATCATATCTCTTCAGTAAAGAATGTTTAGCATGCTTTCAAAACCTTGAAGAATGTGTTGAATTTTGTACCAATTTTGAAGGCACCAGACTAAAAATAAAAACTTTGCGCTAATGTATAATGCAATTCACTTTGGTATTGGAGTTGTTCTAGGCCAAATGTATGATAAAGTGTTTCATACAATTTATTATGCTAATAAGATTACAAGACTTTAATAGAGAATCATATCAACTAAACCAACTCAAGCAGTTAATGACGTGCCAATTTTTTTATTTACGTATAACTTATATTTTTTCAAACGTTCACAAATACTCATATACGATCATTTTTAAAGGATAAGATTATGACTTTGAAACGAAAATGTAGACAAAATTAAAGTTTTTTTTTTAAAACAACTACTCCTTTTACATGAATATACTCTAATAAGTAATAATTTAATAGGAATATATTTTATACGAGAAAATTACAACTTTGAAAGATTATTACGACTTTGACTTTGAATTCAAAGTCAAAGTTCAAATAAATAAAGTCTACTAAATAATAATTTAATATTGTACCGGAGTATTTTATTAAAAATAATTTATTATTTATATATTTCCGTCAAATATAATAATGATTGAAACTACGTATGAAATTTAATTTTCAAGAAAAAAAGTCAAATCAAAATTTATTATTCTTTCCTATTTATTTGTAGGAAAGAGTAATTAATTTGTTCTTATACATTTTTTTCAATTGTCTTTTCCCCCTTTATTTAGCTATATATATATTTATTATCAATATTTCAAATCACACAAAACTTTTTTTTCTTTTCATCTTCTAGTTTTGTTAGTGTTTTTTTCTTCCTCATCCACCCTTAAGTAGGTAGGTAATTGGTCTTATAATTTCTTTTATTTATTTATTCTGTAAAGTTTTAATTTTTATGTGAGTATTTTTATGAGTTTTTCAAATACTTTTTTACTTCTAATATATTTTTTTCTCTTTGTGAACTCTTGATTTTAATATATCATATTTTAGCTCATTTAAAAAATTATTTTATTGATAGAAATAAACTCTTGATTTGAGTGAATTTTTGAAATTTAAGATTTTTTTCTTGGTTATTCTGATAAAATTTAATTTTCTTATATATTTTTTCTAATGTGTTCTAGAGATACTTACTGCTAAAGTGTTAATATGAATCATATATTCTTTATTATTGTTTATATTATCAAATATACATGTGATCAACGATATATTTGTATTTTTCTTACATAATATTTACATATAATCTATTACTTAGGTAGAATTTTTATAGTTTAGCGCTAGATCTAATTTATTAGATTTTAATTGAATTCTAAATAAGATATTTAAGTCTATAGAAAAACTTGTTTCAATTGAGTATTGAAGTTCATATGAATTTATATATTATAGAATGTATGCAGAATAGGTTTTAGTTTTCTTAAGTATAATTTAGTGATACTCTTCACTATGTTTTTTTTTTTATCATTATTCTTTTCTTTGTTTTTATTCTATTTCTCTTTAAAAAATATATGAATTATATGCATATCAATTTACAAACATTTAGAAGTATATCTAAGATTCATGTTGCAAAAACTCTTACTATACTCTTAGATTTTAATTATTTCGATTATGTTGCATAAACTCATTATGAAATGTATCAGATAGTATAAACTTTTACTATATGCTTATATTTTAACTATTTCGATCATGTTGCACAAATTAATGCTTCCATAACTCTTCCCCTAATTTATGTATTTTAAATCAATTACATTTAGTGAAATAATCTAATTATACCTTTTAATAGATATGTTTTTTTTTTTTGAAAAACTAATCTGCCATTATTATTTATTCTTATCGACAGCCATATACTTATTACCTTTTTTTTATTTTGATTTTTTTATTTTATTGTTGAATAAGAGAATGGATCATCACAAAAACCCGTGGATTCAAGAATCACGTTACACTTTTGACATAAATAAAAATTTTCATGAATTTGAAGCGGATGATGAATTACATTCAGATTATTTGGATATTATGAGGCCGTTGTCACTGTTAGGACAATCAAAAACATAAACCAGAATTTGGGAAGGTAGTAACAATGGGGAAAGAAACTTGGGGAAGAAGATAAAGTTGAGAGAGAGATAATTAGGGTAGAGAGTAATATTGATGATGAATTAAAATGGCATTAATTGGAATTGGGAATACATCAGAGTATTTATATACTTGAGAGAATACAACAAAAACTGTTATTTTTGGATAACTAACAGCTGTAATCGATTAGCAACAATCCTGCTAATCGATTAGCAGTTGCAAAACTTCCAAAAATACAGCTTTTAACAGCTTTCAACACACCACCTCACTTTAGTTGCTCCAAGTCCATCAAGCTCAAGCTCTTCAACAGTCTCTTGAACACCTCATTTGTCACACCCTTGGTCAACAAATCTGCAACTTGGTCCTCGCTTCGACAATAGCTCAATATAAGCTTTCCATCACCGACCAATTCTCTCAAGTAATGAAACTGCATCTCAATATGCTTGCTCCTTCCGTGTGCAATCGGATTCTTCGCAAGATTTATCGCGGAAACATTATCCACAAACAGTGTGGTGGCATCATCATCACCACATCCCAATTCCTTCATTAGATTCACTAACCACATAGCTTGGCAAACACTCAATGATGTCGCAATGTACTCGGCCTCACAAGAAGAGAGGGCTACAACCGGTTCCTTCTTCGAACACCATGAGATTGGTGTACTACCGAACATAAAGATGTACCCCGCCGTAGATTTCCGATCATCTTTATCTCCGCACCAATTAGAATCAGTGTAGCCAAGTAAAGTACATTTGCGACCCATATCCGATGTGGGAAACAAAATACCACAACCAAGAGTACCCTTCACATATCTAAGGATCCTCTTGACCGCTGCCAAGTGAGACACCTTAGGTCTCTCCATGAATCTACTCGCAATACCGACACTAAAGGCCAAATCCGGTCGAGTATTGCACAAATACCGTAACGATCCAATCAAACTCCGATAAAGTGTTGGATCCACATCATCCTCATCATCACTTTTGGACAGCTGAACTCTAGCCTCACAAGGTGTATTGGAAGCATTACAATGTTCCATTTCACACCTTTTCAAGATATCTAGAGCATACCTTCTTTGATGCATAAGCAGCCCCACCTTTTACTTGTGAAACTCTATGCCAAGAAAATATCTCATGACACCAAGGTTCGTCATCTCAAACTCACTCATGAGCTCCACTTTGAACCTTGAAATACACTTGTCATTGATGCCCGTAATCAAGAGATCATCAACATACAAGCAAAGTATAATAACACCATCAATAGTATCCGATCTCACATAAACACCATGTTCGGATACACACCGTTTGAAACCGATGTCAATAAGAAAGCCGTCTATACGTTTGTTCCAAGCTCTCGGAGCTTGTTTCAAACCATATAACGCCTTGTGTAGCTTGTAGTACTTCTTCTCTTGATTTCTAATCACGAAACCGGGTGGCTGTCCCACATAAACCTCCTCATCAAGAGGACCATTCAAAAACGCAGATTTCACATCCATTTTGTAAATCACCCAATTGTTGCTATGCGTAATTCCAACAACCAAACGAATAGTCTCCAATCTAGCCACCCGTGCGAATACCTCCTCGTAGTCTATCCCCTCACGTTGCAAGAACCCTTTGGCAACTAATCGAGCTTTGTACTTGATTACTTCACCTTTAGGATTTGCTTTGACTTTATAGACCCATCGGACACCAATCGGTTTCTTTCCACGTGGTAAATCGACCAACTCCCAAGTACCATTTTTCTCAATAGATTCCAGCTCCTCTTTCATTGCACATATCCACTTAGGATCACTTAAAGCTTCCTCCTCATTTACTGGTTCAGATTCGGCCATAAGTGCGAAATGAACAAAATCACCATCATTATTCACTTCATTATCTTGGAACCTCTCACAATCTCGGAGTCTATGAGGCAAGGCCCTTTGCCTCACTGGTCTACCATTATTCACAACAACATTTTCCGCTTCAGTAGGTGCAGGTACAGCGGCATCGGAACCCTCTGCATCAAACAAATCAACAAACTGCTGCTGTTCAGCAGGCTGTAATCGGTTAGCAACATCTGCGTAATCGATTACACCTGCTGTTTCAGCAGTTTTTATTTCGTCAAACAACACGTCCCGGGTTATCACGATTTTTCGATTCTTCTGATCAAACAACTTGTACCCTCCAGTAGAGTGATATCCAACAAATATCAATTTCTCACCTCTATCATCCAACTTCTTTCTAAGTTGATTCGGTATATGACGATATGCAATCGATCCAAAAATGCGCAAATGATCCACACTTGGCTTGAAACCACTCCAAACCTCTTCTGGTGTGATCTTCTCCAGCTTCTTAGTAGGACACCTATTCAACAAATAGGTGGCTGTAGACACAACCTCACCCCACAATTCCTTAGGCAATTTCTTCCCACAAAGCATACTACGCACCATGTTCATTATTGTATGATTTTTTTCTCTCGGCAGCTCCATTTTGTTGAGGCGTATATGGAGGCACCACCTCACGCACGATACCCTCAAGATCACAAAACTTCCCAAACTCACTAGAGGTATACTCGCCTCCACCATCGGTTTTGAGAATTTTGAGCTTCCGACCACTTTGACGCTCCACCATGGACTTGAAGCTCTTGAACATTACAAATACCTCATCCTTCCTCTTGATAAGATATGTCCAAAGCTTCCTACTAAAATCGTCAATAAATGTAACAAAGTATCGATTGCCGCCATAAGTCTCTACTTGCATTGGTCCACAAACATCGGAATACACCACCTCAAGTAAGCCTTTGGTTCTTCGACCCGCATCCTTGCTAAACACATTCTTGTGTTGCTTACTTATCACACATTCCTCACACAATTCTGTCGGAACACTAATCTGTGGCAGCCCCGTTACCATTCCACTTTGTTGCAACATCTTGAGATCCCTAAAATTAAGGTGACCAAGACGGTAATGCCATAACCACTCATCTCTACTTGCCGCGGTAGCTAAACAACGATGCTCCATAACCTTTAACTCAACCTTAAAAGTTCTATTGGCAGCCATCGGCGCTTTTAGAATCAACACACCATTTGAATCTAAAACGCGTAACATCTTGTTCTCCAACCGAATTAAGTATCCTCTTTCAAGTAATTGGCCAATGCTTAAAAGATTACACTTAATTCCCGGTATGTACAAGACATCTTTGATCCTAGAATGTCCACCATTCTTTCTTCCGATCAAAACATCTCCTACCCCTTCGGCTCTTAAAGTGGTATCGTCGGCAAACTTGACTTTACTCTTTGCCGCTTGATTGATTTGCACAAACCAATCTTTTCGACCCGTCATATGTGTTGAACAACCGGAATCCAAGTACCACTCATCTTTACTTTGAACTCCATCACTCATGGTAAGCAATGCATTTCGACCCGAACGCATTTTTCCGCCACTTTCCGACACAGTACAGCTGCTGTCCCGCAAACTGTCATCACAGTAGCTGCTTCCAGCAGCACCAACAATGCCATAATTCTCTTCCGTAATCATCACAAGAAGGGTATCTTCATCATCTACCTCTTCCCTAGCAACCTTAGCCTCATCCGCATCCTTTTCCTTGCGTTTTAAGCGACATTCTTTCGCAAAATGTCCAAGCTTTTGACAATTGTAACACTTCACAGAACTTTTGTCAAACGGCTTGTGGGTGCTTTGATTACCCTCTTTGGAGCTTCCTTCACTCTTTGAATTTTGTGGATCTTTTCCACCAAAATTCTTCTTACTTTTAGAAGTCCACTTCCCTTTCGATCTCTTGTTCTTCTCATGTAAACGCGCTTGCAAAGCGATCTCCGCTTTGGCTTTGTCTGCACTTCTCTCATCCATCCTTTGTTCATGCGCCTCTAACGAACTTTGCAACTCATCTTTGCTCAAAGTCGTTAGATCCTTCGACTCCTCAATAGCCACAACAATGTTATTGAAACGTGATGTTAACGAACGCAACACTTTCGATACAACATTCTGCTCAAGGATCGTTTCGCCACATAACTTGATTTGGTTGACTAGCCGGGTAATGCGCGTGATGTAATCGTTGATCGTTTCTTTGTCCTCCATTTGCGTTAACTTGAATTGATGTTTGTAAGTTTGTAACCTTACCACCTTCGCTTTGACAGCACCGACATACGCTTTCTCCAAGATTTCCCATGCTTGCTTCGCGGATTCACAATCACCAACCTTCTCGAAATTGTCGTTATCAACACACGAATGAATCAAGAATAGAGCTTTATAATCCTTCTTCTTTTCTTCCTTGTATGTAGCCCTACGAGCATCGTTAGCATCAGCCCCTAACGGTGTAACTCCATTGATGACGATCTCAAGAACCTCTTGATAACCAAACAAAACCTTCATTTGTTTCGCCCATTTGTCGTAGTTCTTCGAATCAAGAATTGGGAGATTGGTGGGAATTCGATCATTGGAAACGGTAGCCATTATTGTTGCAGCGGATTATGATCAAGAACCAGAGCTCTTGATGCCAAATGTTAGGACAATCAAAAACATAAACCAGAATTTGGAAAGGTAGTAACAATGGGGAAAGAAACTTGGGGAAGAAGATAAAGTTGAGAGAGAGAGAATTAGGGTAGAGAGTAATATTGATGATGAATTAAAATGGCATTAATTGGAATTGGGAATACATCAGAGTATTTATACACTTGAGAGAATACAACAAAAACTAAAAATACAACTAAAGTGCACATGCTGTTAAAACTGTTATTTTTGGATAACTAACAGCTGTAATCGATTAGCAACAATCCTGCTAATCGATTAGCAGTTGCAAAACTTCCAAAAATACAGCTTTTAACAGCTTTCAACAGTCACCTGAAACTCATGTTCTGGATCCATTATTTGCCATTGGTAAATTTGTTCCTGTGGTGCTCCAATCAGATAATCCATTAACACAAATGAAAATTGAACATACAAACTCTCTTGATAAAGAAAAATACAAAGGTATTTTAAATCCAAAAGGTAATGGAATCGGCTTAGATCCGTTTTTACCTAAAAAAATTTCATCACCAGCCATCAGTATAATTGTTCCTTCTCATGTAGTAAAACAAAAATCTACAGAAATTCCACATCTCAAACAATATTCAAATGTCTCCCAACCAGGTATGTGTTCTTAAAAACTTGATCAAACTACTCAAATTAAAATGTATGAATATTATACAACAACTAACTAATTAATAATTTTAGGTTTATCATCACTTAATCAAAACACAAGCAAACACGTGTTGTCCAATAACAATAAAAACTCTACATCGCGTCCTCATAAAGTTGCTAGACACATGCAGGTAAAATGGTTTAGAAATTAATTAGTTTTATCTAATTTGTTTTAATTAAAGATAAAACGAGAATCATAAGTTAATAAATTGAGTTAAATATATATTTTTTAAAGATATTTTATGTATGAATTAATTTATAAATTCTTTTGCAGGATGATATTTGATTTGGTGATAAATCGGTCATTCATAATACAAATGCTTTGAGAATTGATATGGCAAATACAATGTACAATTGAAAAATTTGGGGAAGTGAGAGGATATTCGCATTTTAGAAAGATTTTTAAGCTATGGCTAATTGTTAGTTTGACAAGTTTTAAAATTTGTTTCTCATTAAACAAACTTGATTATTTTTCTTTTTGTTTTATTTTAATTGATGGATTGAATTTATTTTAAATTTAAATACTGTTGGAATCTAAATAATTTGTTATGTTTGAGAAACTTATATTGCTGATAGTTACATTTTCTAATATGATTCATCATAGAATGATGAATATTATCAATAAGTGTTATGACGTAAACAGATATTTATACATCTTAAACACTAATCATCATTTTAAAATGCATCATAGATTTAAAATGGAAGATAATTTACTTTTAAAATTTTGATATTGAAATATAATCTTCAACTAAATTTTAGGTGTCTAGTCACTAATAATATTCGATTGATCAACTGATCAAATAAAATTTCATAATAAGGAAAAATCTTTAACAAAACATTATTATACGACAAAACTTAAGCTTGTTTGGTGTGAAGGATAAGAGACGTAGTATAATAATCATATTATAATATGTCTTAATAAAGTGTTTAAAACAAAAACGATATGATCAGTGGATTCTCACAATTTTTTCTATCTTGTCTCTATAGTATTATTTTTTATCTTAAATTTGAGCTCGGGTAAAAATTAGTAGGATATGATTAGAAATTAACCTACTTTTGTATGTTTATAAAATATAACGTAAAATATTACAAAATAAAATCAATTATATAAGATAAATATATGAAATTTATGAGTGATAACTAGTTTATAAAAATGATTAAAATATTTAAAAATGTGAAAAATATATATAATTTATTTTTTAATTTTTTAAAGTTTAATATAATATTCTTTAATATATATATATATATATATATATATATATATATATATATATATTCTGGATGTGTCCAGTGTGAAAGCTTTATCATATGTGAGAGCATAGGTGATTTTAAGGCTCGGTTAGGAAGGGAACATGGCCCGGCACTAGCCCAAATTTTTTGAGTTATTTTTTTACGGTAAGCTACTTTTTACAGTTCCATTTTCATAATTTCGATTTAATTTTTCGACACATTTTCTAGTTAGTTCTGGTCTTGCGGTATCGGTATTTATTATAAATACTAACATATAAAATTATTGTTGTTTCCACCGTCTTCCAACTTGCGCACTAAGTGTTTGTTAAATTGTCTCAACCAAGTTTTTTTTTCCTATTTTGTTTTCGTTTCGTACGAATAATGGTGTTGAATTGTTGTTATTGATTGTAATCATGAAGTGGTTATAATGAAAATCTCTTGTGGGCATGGGGACTGGAGTACACTCAGTTAGGGAAGGAACCAGGATAAATGTTTTGTTTCTTCTGCTATTATTTAACTACTTTTTCTATTTCCGCAACAAATGAATTAAAACAAAATCTGACCACAAATTATGATTCTGAAACTCAGATCAGAAGTTAAATTAAAAAATACCCGAAACACAATTCACCCCTTCTTCTTGTGTACTTTTCACACCTTTACTTTGTTTTATCCATAGAAAACTACTTGAATTTGAATTGAAGCAATTACCTTCTCACTTGAAATATGCTTACCTAGAAGCTGAACATAAGTTGTCTTTTATCCTTGCAACTAAATTGCCTAAAGAGCTGTGGTGTCAACTTTTGGTACTTAGAAAAAACAAGAAAGATATATCTGGGAAAATAATTGACATCAAAGGAATTAACTGTACTATTTGTATGTATAGGATATTTGCTGGAAGAGAATGCCAAAAATAATATACAGAGCCAAAGAAGAGTGAATCATATCGTGAAGGATGTGATGGAGACGGAAATCATCAAATGGTTAGATGCAGGAATATAATACCCCGTAAATTATTCCACTTGGGATAATATTATTATGGTCAACTGGGTTCTGGTTTGCTCTGAGAATTTATTGGATAAAATAATTAGAGTAAACTGACGAACTCAGAATTGATCAGAGTAATATTATTGAACTCCGAGGTTTTATCAATTGGAGCAATTGAGCTAATTTGGACTATTGGTGGTATTACTAACAATGATATTTTTCTATATCATTTCTTTTCCTCTCATTTCCAAACATAGAAACTTTTGAGAAGAGAAGGAAGGAAAGAAAGGAAAGGAAAGGAAGAGAAAAAGAGGAAAAAAGTCCAAGAGCTCAAGATCATCAACCAACATCAACTCTTCATCATTTCATCTCAGCTTCTTCATCATCATCTTGTAATCCAAGTGGGTTCTAGTTAGAGACTTTAGTGTAGAAGTTCTGGAGGTTTTAGAGTTAGGTTGGTTTTGTGAGAAAATGAACAATTTTACAAATCAACGGAATCTAACGGATAAAATGTGATATAAATCGTATAGAACAACCTTTATGTATGTATAATCATTTGTTGATAATTGTCATGATGTTTGATTATGTTTTGAATGATTTTGAGATGGAAAAGTATCAATTAAAACAAGAATTTTTGCCTCTGAGCCCAGAGTAACCAGTTAACGTGTGGTTGTTAACCGGTTACCCTTTGTAAATTTGGGGTTTTTACGCAGGAAATGAGTTGAGTAACCGGTTAACACATGGTGAGTAACCGGTTACCCAAAAGTGTCTCTAACTCTCATTTTGATTCTGAGTGAACAGTGAGGCTTGAAGTAACCGGTTAACGTGTGGTTGTTAACCGGTTACCGTTGTTTGTTTTATAAAAATATTTTCTAAAATTCATATCTTTTGACTCGGGTGTCCGATTTAAACATTCTTTATATCGATATGAAGCTATGAAATAGTTCTATGCCATGGAATGTGAAAATATTATTCATGAGATGGTTTTTGTCGATTTCGGGAATTAGTCAGAATTGAGTAAATTATGTAAAAATGGAACTTTCTAAATCCATAACTTGTGTTCAGATTATCCGTTTTGAATATTCTTGGTATCGTTGGGAAGCTATTTAAATGCTCTTTTTGATATTAAAGGAAAATATATGTTTATGTCATGAATTGATAAGACAAGAGAGGTCTTAAGGCTAATATGGCCGGTTGATTATCGAATACTATCCCATTTGTGTATATGATCACGTAATCGTAACCATAGCCCTTGAGAGGCATTTATGAGTCTCGAGCTCCACTGAATGCAGGCATTACTACTTGGTAGGTTTGATTCCCAATGTTATAGTATGATGGAGCCTACGGGTAGAGACTTGTGATGGCATCAGAGGCCATGTGAAGTGACGAATTAAGGTGATAATGCGTCCCTTAATTTCGAATCCATTCGTATGCCAAGTAATTACAAGGATCTATGACTCGGGTTGTCTTCTAGACGTAGAAGCGGACGGGAAAAGGGGATGCCTTGGTAAGGTTATCGATTAGTGATATAGTGAGTTAACCAGACTCACGAACCTGGATCCATATAGTGTGAGTGAGTACTCAAAGTCACTTCCCTTCCCTTTTGACTTGGGTTAGGCTTATTAGAACCTTGTAAAGCCGAGAGGACTTTAAGATAGGGAACTCACTGAGATTTGACGTATCTGACCCCACTGTTGTGGTTTACATCACAAGTACTGCAGGTTCCGCGAAGGGTAAGGATAGGGCTGTGTGATTATCCTTACTTATCTGATGGCTTTGCTTCCGTTGTGGAGTTTTTGAGATCGTTGTCGATCTAGTTCTTAGTTTCTTTTTGGGAACATCTTGTATATATACTTATACCATAGTTATTTGTTTATAGGTGTTTGGGCATGTATATGTATAATGTGTTTGCTAAGGACTTATTGTATATTTCAGTACCACACTTGAAATTCATGTATAATATATGCTTTGATGTATGTTATTATATATGGGCTTTACAGGGAATCATTTACCCTATATCTGATAGTGTATGGGGGAGCCCCATTCAACATGTCTTTAAGATAGGTGGCCTAACAGTGATTGAAATGGGAAGGATATGCGTGGGTTATAGGAAGCTAAACAAATCCACAATGAAGGATAACTTCTCTCTTTCATTTATTGATCAAATGTTTGAGAGATTGGTTGGAAAATAATTTTTACTGTTTTTTATAAGGGTATTCAGGCTATAATCAGATTGCATTAGCTTCTAAAAACCAAGAGAAAATAACCTTTACATGGCTCTATGAAACCTTTGTCTTTAGAACGATTCCATTTAGACTGTGAAATGATCCATCAACTTTTCAAATATGTTGATGGTATCTTCTTTAATCTTATTGAATGTTCCATGGAACTGTTTATGGATGATTTCTCTATGTGCAGATTCATTTCATAAATGCTTGGATAACTTGGAGCTGGTACTCACAAGATGTGAGAAACGCAACTCAGTTCTAAAAGGGGAGAATTTACATTTCATGATAAAAGAAGGAATTTTGTTAGGACATAGAATTTCAAAATAAAGATTGAAATAGGTTAAAAAATATTATTGTGAAGTATTTGAAAAATTTCCTCTACCATCCAACATCAAAGGAATAAGAAGTTTTTATGGTCATGTTGGCTTGTATAGAAAGTTCATCAATGAATTTTCAAAACTTTCAAAAGCTTTGTGCCAACTACTACAACATGAGATATCATATCTCTTCAGTAAAGAATGTTTAGCATGCTTTCAAAACTTTGAAGAATGTGTTGAATTTTGTACCAATTATGAAGGCACCAGACTAAAAATAAAAACTTTGCGCTAATGTATAATGCAAGTCACTTCGCTATTGGAGTTGTTCTAGGCCAAATGCATGATAAAGTGTTTCATACAATTTATTATGCTAATAAGATTACAAGACTTTAATAGAGAATCATATCAACTAAACCAACTCACGCAGTTAATGACGTGCCAATTTTTTTATTTACGTATAACTTATATTTTTTCAAACGTTCACAAATATTCATATACGAAAATTTTTAAAGGATAAGAATATGACTTTGAAATGAAAATGTAGACAAAATTAAAGTTTTTTTTTAAAACAACTACTCCTTTTACATGAATATACTCTAATAAGTAATAATTTAATAGGAATATATTTTATAAGAAAAAATTACAACTTTGAATGATTATTACAACTTTGACTTTGAATTCAAAGTCAAAGTTCAAATTAATAAAGTCTAATAAATAATAATTTAATATTGTACCAGCGTATTTTATTAAAAATTATTTATTATTTATATTTTTCCGTCAAATATAATAATGATTGAAACTACATATGAAATTTAATTTTCAAGAAAAAAAGCCAAATCAAAATTTATTATTCTTTCCTATTTATTTGTAGGAAAGAGTAATTAATTTGTTCTTGTCTATTTTTTTCAATTGTCTTTTTCCCCTTTATTTAGCTATATATATATTTGTTATCAATTTTTCAAATCACACAAAACTTTTTTTTCTTTTCATCTTCAAGTTTTGTTAGTGTTTTTTTCTTCCTCATCCACTCTTAAGTAGGTAGGTAATCGGTCTTATAATTTCCTTTATTTATTTATTCTGTAAAGTTTTAATTTTTATGTGTTTCAATGTTGGTACAGTTTGTTTTTGAGACGTAGCTATCTTTTTTGTCAGTATTTTTATGAGTTTTTCGAATACTTTTTTAGTTCTAATATTTTTTTTGCTCTTTATGAACTCTTGATTTTAATATATCTTATTTTAGCTCATTTAAAAAATTATTTTATTGATAGACATAAACATCAATGATTTGAGTGATTTTTTGAAATTTAATATTTTTTTCTTGGTTATTCTGATAAAATTTACTTTTCTTATATATTTTTTCTAATGTGTTCTAAAGATACTTACTGCTAAAGTGTTGATATGAATCATATATTCTTTATTATTGTTTATTTTATCAAATATACATGTGATCAAAGATATATTTGTATTTTTCTTACATAATATTTACATATAATCTATTACTTAGGTAGAATTTTTATAGTTTAGCGCTAGATCCAATTTATTAGATTTTAATTGAATTCTAAATAAGATATTTAAGTCTATAGAAAAACTTGTTTCAATTGAGTATTGAAGTTCATATGAATTTATATATTATAGAATGTATGCAGAATAGGTTTTAGTTTTGTTAAGTATAATTTAGTGATAATCTTCAGTATGTTTTTTTTTATCATTATTCTTTTCTTTGTTTTTATTCTATTTCTCTTTAAAAAATATATGAATTATATGCATAGCAATTTACAAACATTTAGAAGTATATCTAAGATTCATGTTGCAAAAACTCTTACTATATTCTTAGATTTTAATTATTTCGATTATGTTGCATAAACTCATTATGAAATGTATCAGATAGTATAAACTTTTACTATATGCTTATATTTTAACTATTTCGATCATGTTGCACAAATTAATGCTTCCATAACTCTTCCCCTAATTTATGTATTTTAAATCAATTACATTTAGTGAAATAATCTAATTATACCTTTTAATAGATATGTTTTTTTTTTTTTTTAACTATAATTTTTTTTTATTATAATAATTGCAAGGGAGGTAGATAACTTAACTAATCTACCATTATTATTTATTCTTATCGACAACCATCTACTTATTACCTTTTTTTATTTTGATTTTTTAATTTCATTGTTGAATCAGAGAATGGATCATCACAAAAACCCGTGGAATCAAGAATCACATTAGACTTTTGAAATAAATAAAAATTTTCATGAATTTGAAGCGGATGATGAATTACATTCAGATTATTTGGATATTATGAAGCCGTTGTCACCCGAAACTCATGTTCCGGATCCATTATTTGCCATTGATAAATTTGTTCCTGTGGTGCTCCAATCAGATAATCCATTAACACAGATGAAAATTGAACATTCAAACTCTATTGATAAAGAAAACTACAAAGGTATTTTAAATCCAAAAGGTAATGGAATCGGCTTATATCCGTTTTTACCTAAAAAATTTTCATCACCAGCCATCAGTATAACTGTTCCTTCTCATGTAGTAAAACAAAAATCTACAGAAATTCCACATCTCAAACAATATTCAAATGTCTCCCAACCAGGTATGTGTTCTGAAAAACTTGATCAAACTACTCAAATTAAAATGTATGAATATTATACAGCAGCTAACTAATTAATATTTGTAGGTTTATCACCACTTAATCAAAACACAAGCAAACATGTGTTGTCCAATAACAATAAAAACTCTACATCGCGTCCTCATAAAGTTGCTAGACACATGCAGGTAAAATGGTTTAGAAATTAATTAGTTTTATCTAATTTGTTTTAATCAAAGATAATACGAGAATCATAAGTTAATAAATTGAGTTAAATATATATTTTTTAAAGATATTTTATGTATGAATTAATATATAAATTCTTTTGTAGGATGATATTTGATTTGGTGATAAATCGGTCATTCATAATACAAATGCTTTGAGAATTGATAAGGCAAATATCAATGTACAATTGAAAAACTTGGGGAAGTGAGAGGATATTCGCATTTTAGAAAGATTTTTAAGCTATGGCTAATTGTTAGTTTGACAAGTTTTAAAATTTGTTTCTCATTAAACAAACTGGATTATTTTTCTTTTTGTTCTATTTTAATTGAAGGATTGAATTTATTTTAAATTTAAATACTGTTGGAATCTAAATAATTTGTTATGTTTGAGAAACTTATATTGCTGATAGTTACATTTTCTAATATGATTCATCATAGAATGATGAATATTATCAATAAGTGTTATGACGTAAACAGATATTTATACACCCTAAACACTAATCATCATTTTAAAATGCATCATAGATTTAAAATGGAAGATAATTTACTTTTAAAATTTTGATATTGAAATATAATCTTCAACTAAATTTTAGGTGTCTAGTCACTAATAATATTCGATTGATCAACTGATCAAATAAAATTTCATAATAAGGAAAAATCTTTAACAAAACATTATTATACGACAAAACTTAAGGTTGTTTGGTGTGAAGGATAAGAGACATAGTATAATAATCATATTATATCATGTCTTAATAAAGTGTTTAAAACAAAAACGATATGATTAGTGGATTCTCACAATTTTTTCTATCTTGTCTCTATAGTATTATTTTTTATCTTAAATTTGAGCTCGGGTAAAAATTAGTAGGATATGATTAGAAATTAAACTACTTTTGTATGTTTATAAAATATAACGTAAAATATTACAAAATAAAACCAATTATATAAGATAAATATATGAAATTTATGAGTGATAACTAGTTTATAAAAATGATTAAAATATTTAAAAATGTGAAAAATATATATAATTTATTTTTTAATTTTTTAAAGTTTAATTTAATATTCTTTAATATATATATATATATATATATATATATATATATATATATATATATATATATATATATATATATATATATATATATATATATATATATATATATTCTGGATGTGTCATGTGTGAAAGCTTTATCATAGGTGATTTTAAGGCTCGGTTAGGATGGGAACGTGGCCCGACAGTAGCCCAAATTTTTTGAGTTATTTTTTTACGGTAAGCTACTCTTTACAGTTCCATTTTCATAATTTCGATTTAATTTTTCGACACATTTTCTAGTTAGTTCTGGTCTTGCGGTATCGGTATTTATTATAAATATTAACATATCAAATTATTGTTGTTTCCACCGTCTTGCAACTTGCGCACTAAGTGTTTAGTAAATTGTCTCAACCATGTTTTTTTTCCTATTTTATTTTCGTTTCTTACGAATAATGGTGTTGAATTGTTGTTATTGATTGTAATCATGAAGTGGTTATAATGAAAATCTCTTGTGGGCAAGGGGACTGGAGTACACTCAGTTAGGGAAGGAACCAGGATAAATGTTTTCTATCTTCTGCTATTATTTAATTACTTTTTCTATTTCCGCAACAAATGAATTAAAACAAAACATGACCACAAATTATGATTCTGAAACTATCACTACTACAATTTTAACCTATAATAGCACCACTATAATAGCACTTTTTGTTAAGTGCTATTAAAAATTTCAGATTGCCCCCTAAAATAGCACTTATAATTCGGGCGCTATTATAAGAGAACCCAAATAATAGCACTTATATTAAGATGCTATTATAAGAGAACCCAAATAATAGCACTTTTATTAAAACGCTATTATAACATGAAAACACTTTTGGAAAAAAAATATAAAATAGTGTTTTTCAAATAAGCGCCATTATCGACATACACTTTTGATAGCACTTTTTCTTAAGCGCTATTGCAGAGGTAATGGTTTAATTACATTATTTAATAAAAATCACAGTTTTCTTTTTCATTTTCCTGTTGTGGGCCCGACATCAAACTCACGAACATTAGAAACACAACCTCACGTTATGGGACAGACCCTCATAGAAATCCAAAGAACTCTGAAACACGAGCATTCAGATTTCTCGATAATCCTTCATCAAACCTAACTTCTTCTTCCTTCTTCCTTCTTCCTTCTCGATAATCCTCCATTGAACTCGTAACTCATGAGTCAATTTAAACCCTAAAAAAAAATTCAGAAGTCAGAAATTGATTGATTTGTTCCCATAATTAATTGAAACCTTATAACCACTTAGTGTCATCAACAATACTCTGGAGTCCAGATTTCGTTAGTCTTTATATTGACCTTGGTGCCCAAAGGATTTTGGATTTCTCGACTGGTAACATCATATTAATTCCACTTCCTTTTCATTTCATTTTGCAATCTGTAACGAAAAATCAATATTGTTGCTAATTATATTTTAATCTTATGCAGTGATGGGGGGTTTTTCTTAATTTTTGTTACCTTGTTAAGGTATCAATACGAAGAAAATATGTTATAAAAGTGTTTTTGTTTGTTGTAGTTAGAAAAGAGGAGCAAACATTGTCATATTTACTATTTTCGCAAGGTGGACTTGGTTATAAGTTTTGACTTCCTACTTGATCAAGTGGATTGATTAAAAAAGTTTGAGTGAGAAGTTCTGTCTCATCTTAATTGATCTGGCATGTTAGTTTTTTCTAGAAATTTTTGTTTTAAACGTTATCATTTTTGTTGTTTGATAAGTTTGAGCAATCTATTCCCTTATTTATGTACTTTTTAGCTTTGGTTTTGGCCTATTTTTAGTATTGGTTCAACTTTGGTGTTTTTTTTTTGTGAAGATTCGAGGTGTAGGGTGTTTGGGTTGTCTTCTGAATGGCTTTCAATTGTTTCCGATGTCAATTTTGGTCCCGCTTTGGGCGACTCATTGTTGTTGGTATTATTGAGACTTTGTCTTGAGTGTCATCTTTTGGCCTCTATTTTTCTACTGCTTTGATGGAATTGGTGGCATGTTTTTGGTGTAGAAATAAGTTTAGACTATATAAAGATTTATGGTTTTTGAATCCATCCTACCTGGCTACAGGACCCATGGTTGTATTTGGCTGATTGTTCTGAGGCGTTTTCTCGGTTTTATTTTGTTGTTGGTTTGGGGGAAAAGTGATACTCCTATCTCTTTGCCTTTTGGTGGAATATGTCTCCTATCAACGTCGTAAATGGGATTGATTAATTTCACCTCTGAGGTCCCTCATTAGCCACTCTATCAGTCGGCTTCATCGCTATTTAGGATGGGTAGGCATTTGATTCTTGCAGTAACATAAGCTAGGTATGATTCAATATTTGTCCATCTTATTTAAGAAACTTTAGCATCATTTTTACTAACATGATGTGTATACAGGGGGATGAGGCACTTACATTTATAGCTGATAGTAGGTTTGGGATTATGTTTTGCTTCTAGATCCTTTTAGTAGGTAGAATTGTTAGTTTTCTTTCCTTTATAACAACCTGCTACGAGTGTCGGTTTTGTTGGTAGACATTTTTAGCTTCTGTTCTGTTTAGTTTAAGGTGTTGTTTTTGCTATTATAATGTTATATAATATCAACTTTTACATTCAAAGTGCATTATTTTGATACATAATTGGCTCATCATACTTAGAAAAATATGCAGGTTTGTTCTCTTGATTTCGTCCATGTAGTGTAGTGTACGCCAAAGTGTAGTTTGGAACCTCCAAACCCAGTCTTATCACCTTTATGTTTTAGTATGGAAATTGCTATATATTGTGAGGTAACATACTAGAAATATCCTATTCATTCTAATACCAATTATGAATCAAATAATTTTAAATTTATAAGTGATTTTGTAACTGCAATGTTTACATGTCATATGGACAGCATGGAGACTATTTTGTTCCTCAAATAAGTAGTAGCAACGAGCTTTATTAGTATATCATATGGAACTTATATTTGTTTAGCATATGTTGTCTAACTTTTTTTTTATAACATAATGACATTGACACACAAGAAAGGAAAAATATATGAAAAGAAATATATGGAAACTTCATCAGTAACTAACACAAGTATAATTTGATTGCATAATTGATTTCATTACAAGTGGCCTATCTAAACTTTTAATATTAGGGTTGAGTAACATAGAAAAAGTCATACCTCAATTTCTTATAGAATGCATATATGAAGCCATTCTTCTGCAAACTTGATGAGGTTTTCGTCACTAAAGTAAGACTAGTTTCGTGAAATTTCACATATAAACTGCATGTTTTGGAAGCTCTTTTCAAAACTACCTCTACTTGGCTTACATTTCTTTTTTTCCATGAATGTTCCTGCAATATGCTTGCTTTTGAAAGCCATAATTTGGGTTTAGTTTGATTACTGCCATGTGTGTAATACCCCAAAAATTTTATGAACATTTTTGAATAATATTAGTATGACCAACTGGGTTCCGGGGTACTCTGAGCAATTATTGGATAAGTAATTAGAGTAAACTGACGAACTCGGGATTTGATTAGATTAATATTATTTAACTAGGAGTTTTGTTAATTGGTGCAATTGAGATAATTTGGATAATTAGTAGTATTGCCAATTAATGTTCCAATGTCTGTTTTCTTTTCATTTCCTTATTTGGAAAAAAGATAGAAACTTGGAGAAGGAAAAGGAAGAGAAGGAAAAGGAAGGGAAAAGAAGAGAAAAATCCCTCAAGAGCTCTTGGACTTGAATCATCACCCAATCTTCATCTTTTCATCTCAACTTCAACCTCCTCGTCTTGTAATCCAGGTGAGTTCTAGTTAGATGCTCTAGAGTAGAGTTTTATTGAGTTTAGAGTTAGTTTGGACATTGTTAGAAAATGAGAAATTTTGCACTAAAATCATGTTTTAATGATCCTTATGATTGATACTTGTTACATATGTGCTGTTGTGAATCAAATTGGTAATTTTTCTGGTGTTTAGAAATGAATTTGAAGGAAAATGGATCAATTTTCGTAAACCCATTATGCAGGAAATTTTCTGGTTTTCACGCTGCCCATACGCGTATCACCCAAGGCAATACGCGTATTGGTTAAGGCAATACGCGTATGGCTGTGTAGAAATGTGGGCAATACGCGTATGAGGTTCCATTTTCTCGGCCATCTGCCCATTTGCGTATTGGTACGCGTACGGTTCTGGGCAATACGCGTATGAGGTAGGGTAGTACGCGTATTGGGGTTTTAAAAGGAATTTTTGGAAAAAATCAGTCTCTGCCCATATGCGTATGACTTAGGGCCATACGCGTATGGTTGGGCGAGCCAGCTGGGCAATACGCGTATGACACAAGGCAATACGCGTACGGCCAGGAGGGTGAAAAATTGTGTTTTCTCGCGATACTATTTTCTCGCTATGCCTATAACTTTTGACTCGTTTACCCGTTTTTAATATTCTTGATATCATTGGAAAGCTAACAAAATGTACTTTCTTATTAAAATGGTTTTAAGATTTGTTGGCCGATTTAATTATGTCAAGATTTTGAAATAGTATCCTTTTGTCGACTTTTATCGTTTAATGGTATGTAGTTGTTGTTGAATAGGTATGCATGTTAAAATACGAAATAGGTAGGGTGAGGAACATTACCATTATACAATGTCGGAAAGTGTGAAATGACATAGTGACAACGCTCGTGCATGAAAGGCCGAGGCGTGTGTGTAATGATCATAACCAGTTTATCTTGCGGTGTAGTTTCATGATACTCGAGCACCTCCTCTGAAACGTATGCACAATTACTTGGCAGGTTTGATTCCCGCGTATAGTACGAATGGAGCCTACGGGTAAAGAGACTTGTGACGGAGTACGGGTCGTGTGAAGTGACGGATCACGGTGTACGGGCCGATGATCCCGAATCCATTTCGTATGCCAAGTAACTTCAAGGATCCATGACTCGGGTCGTCTTCTAGACGTAGAAGCGGACGGGAAAAGGGGATGCCTTGGTACGGTTATTGATTAGTGAGATTCTTGAGTTAACAGGCTCAGGAAGTACTTTGGTACTAGGGTGAGTTAACAGGCTCACGAGTGTGGATACATTTTAGTGTGTGTACTCATAGTCACTTCCCTTCCCTTTGACGTGAGTTAGGTTTATTAGAACCTTGTAGAGCCGAGAGGACTTTAAGATAGGGAACTCACTGAGATTTGATGTATCTCACCCCACTGTTGTTGTTTACATCACAGGTACTGCAGGCTCCGCGAAGGGTAAGGATAAGGCTGTGTGATTATCCTTACTTATCTGATGGCTTTACTTCCGTTGTGGAGTTTTTTTGAGATCATTATTTGATCTAGTTCTTAGTATTTGTCTTTGGAACATCTTGTAGATATACTATGCCGTAGTTTTTTTTGTATTAGGCTTTTTGGGCATGTATATGTACAATGTGGTTACTAGGAACTTATTGTATATTTCAGTACCAAAAGTGAAATTCATGTATAATATATGATTTGATACATGTATATATATATATATGGGCGTTACAGTTGGTATCAAAGCAGGTCGTATCCTCGACCTAGCCATGAAATAGAATAAGTTTTCTTTCCGTTTCATATGCGGCGTGTCGCCATTGGTCTTGTGTGTTATATTTATGGTATTGAGTCTGATCAACTTAATCCTATTTGTATGAAATTCAAGAACATGGCTGACAGGCGCAGACAAAACCGTAGTAGACCAAGAACCACTCCAGCAGGGACTAATCCGCCAGGTGACGAGGGAAATGCTCCTTTATACCAATTTATGTAACAGATGCAGCAACAACAGAATCAGTTTGTGTAATAAATGGTACAACAAATGGCTGGTGGTGTGCACCCTCCCGTGGTGGTACCAGAAGCTGCAGGGGGAACCTTTAGGGATTTCATCCGTATGAATCCTCCGAAATTTCAGGGAGGGTTAGATCCAGTAAAGGCTCATGAATGGATATCAGGTATGGAACAGATTTTCCTAATAGTTCAGTGCAGTGAGGAAAACAAGGTGGTCTTCGCTTCTCACTTGTTGAAGGGTTCTGCCATGAGGTGGTGGGAGAGCGCTTTAGCCTTAATGACAATTCAAGAGGTACCAAAGGTATGGGAGCAGTTTAAGGTAACTTTTATGGAGAAATATTTTCCAAGTTCCTTGAGGTCTCAGAAGGAATTCGAGTTTCAACAATTGAGACAGGACAACTTGATTCTGGCTTCTTATGCGGAAAGGTTCGAGGTTATGGCTGCTTATTCTAGACAAGCCATGTATGCTCCTGATGAGAGGTGGAAGATTGATCAGTTTCTGTTAGGTTTAAGGGCTGAAATTTCACATAGTGTGTCTCTGAGAGAATTCACTAGCTATGCCGAATTGTTAAGACAGTGTTATGTGGCGGAGCATAGTTTGAAGAAGGTACAAATGGAAGGAGATTTGAGCAGGGTAACTCAAAGTGACCTTGGAAGATCGAATCAACAGTTTAGGCAAAGGCAGCAATCGTTTAAAGGGAAGCAAGTTCAGAGTTCTAGGACTAGTGTGCCACCGGTGTGCCGTACTTGTGGAAATAATCATTATGGTAGGTGCGGATTGGAGGGAGTGAGGTGTTATCAGTGTAATAAGATGGGCCATATATCGGGGGATTGTCCTCAGGGTAGGAATCAGACACCAGGGAAGAATACAGGCCGAGTATATATCTTGGATGCAAGGAAAGCAAAGAATGACAACTCCTTGATTGCGGGTACGTGTTTCGTAAATAGACATCCTTGTTTTGTTTTATTTGATTGTGGAGCAACGCATTCTTTTGTGTCCACGCGTTGCGTGAAGCGACTTGGGATGCAAGTTGTTCCTTTGTTTCCTCCTATGGTGGTTACTACTGCCATGGATGAGATTGTGGAGACACTCTTGATGTGTGAAAATTGTGTATTATTAGTGAATGAAAGAGTTTTCCAGATTGACCTTATCTGTTTATCGCTTAAGAAAGTGGATGTTGTTCTAGGAATGGATTGGCTTTCCGCTAATTCAGTGTTTATTGGGTGTGAGGAAAAGCTGATCATTATTCTGTCCGAAGAGGCTACTCCGAAGGATATGTTAACTACTATTTTAGAAGGTACGGTTGGAATGATTAATTTCTTGTTTGAACAGGAGAAGTCTGTTCTTTTGGTTCTTACTAAGGAGGAGAGTAGCAACCTTCAAGTTTTGAGTATTCCGGTAGTTTGTGAGTTTCCTGAAGTTTTTCCCGAGGATGTCACTTCTCTTCCTCCGGAGAGGGAAGTGGAATTCTCTAAGAGAATTAAAGGATCAATTGGAAGAATTGTTGGCTAAGCATTTTGTTCGACCAAGTGTTTCACCCTGGGGAGCTCCAATGTTATTAGTGAAGAAAAAGGATGGTGGAATGCGGTTGTGTATTGATTACTGTCAATTGAATAAAGTCACCATGAAGAATAAATACCCATTACCAAGGATAGACGACCTGTTAGATCAATTGAAAGGAGCCTGTGTGTTCTCGAAGATTGATTTACGGTCGGGTTATCATCAGATTCGTGTGAAGAGTTCATATGTACCAAAGACTGCGTTTAGAACCCGTTATGGTCATTATGAATTTTTGGTGATGCCTTTCGGTGTGACGAATGCTCCGGCAGTTTTCATGGATTATATGAATCGAATATTCCAACCTTACTTGGACCAATTTGTGGTGATTTTCATTGATGACATTCTTATTTATTCTCGTGATCCTCAAGAGCACGGAGAATACCTAAGAATTGTTTTATCCATCTTCCAAGAGAAGCAACTTTTTGCTAACTTAAGTAAGTGTGAGTTTTGGATGTCTGAGGTTAATTTTCTTGGTCATGTCATATCTCAGGGAGGTGTAGCAGTCGATCCATTAAAAGTTGAAGCGGTGATTAATTGGGAGAGACCGAAGAATGCTTCTGAAGTTAGAAGTTTCTTGGGATTTTCAGGGTACTACAGAAGGTTTATCAAAGGTTTTTCGCAACTGGCTTTACCATTAACAAGACTTACTCGGAAGGATTATTCTTATGAGTGGGATTCGGCTTGTGAGAGAAGTTTTAGAAGTTTGAAGGAGAGATTGACTACCGCTCCTGTTTTGGTTATTCCTGATTCTAGCAAGTCGTATGAGGTATATTGTGATGCATCGAAAAAGGGATTAGGTGGGGTGTTAATGCAAGATGGACATGTAGTGGCTTATGCTTCACGACAGTTGAAAGTCCATGAAGAGAATTACCCAACGCATGATTTAGAATTGACGGCAGTTGTATTTACTTTGAAGGTGTGGCGTCACTATTTGTATGGTGTACGTTTTGAGATGTTTAGCGATCACAAGAGCTTAAAGTACCTATTTGATCAGAAAGAGTTGAACACGCGTCAGAGGAGATGGATGGAGTATTTGAAGGATTATGACTTGGAGTTAAAATACCATCCGGGTAAAGCAAATAAGGTGGCGGATGCATTGAGTAGGAAGGTGTTGCATAATGCCGAGTTGATGATGTTAGAGTATACCTTAATGGAAAAGTTTAGAGATCTAAATCTTCAATTTAACTGGACTCCAAATTGTGTAGTCATGGGGAATTTGAATGTCTCTTCTACTCTTAGGGAAGAAATCCAACAAGAGCAAGGGTTAGACGAGAAGTTACAGGAAGTGTTATTACAACCGGGGTTTGTGCGAGCTACCGATGGAACAATTTTGTTTAACCAAAGGATTTGTGTTCCGGATAGCATGGAATTAAAACGAAGGATTTTGGAAGAAGCGCATAAGGGTGCTTTTACTATACATCCGGGGTCTTCAAAGATGTATCAAGATTTAAATAGGGACTATTGGTGGGCCGGAATGAAAAAGGATATTGCGGTGTAGGTGTCGGAATGTGCGGTGTGCCAATAAGTGAAGATTGAGCACCAAAGGCCGGGTGGCTTGTTGCAACCTTTAGAAATTCCGACGTGGAAATGGGATAGCATTTCGATGGACTTCGCAGTGGGATTACCCCGTGCGCAGGGTGGTTATGATTCAATTTGGGTAATAGTGGATCGGTTAACGAAATCAACACATTTCTTAGCTGTGAAGACTAACTACAAGGCGAGTCATCTCGCAAGGTTGTTCATTTCAGAAATAGTGTGCTTGCATGGTATTCCTACTAGTATCGTTTCGGATAGAGATCCAAAGTTTACCTCCAGATTTTGGAGAGCTTTTCAACAATCCATGGGAACGAGGTTATGTTTGAGTACGTCGAATCATCCGCAAACGGACGGTCAGACGGAACGGACAATTCAAACTATGGAGGACATGTTGAGAGTTTGTGTACTTGAAAGTGGAGGAAATTGGATAGAACTTTTGCTGTTGATCGAATTCTCTTATAATTACAGTTATCATGCAAGTATTGGTATGGCACCTTATGAGGCGTTATATGGTAGGAAGTGTTGAACGCCATTGTGTTGGGCGGAAGTTGGCGACGATAGAATTTTGGGACCTGAGATTATACAAGAGACCACGGAAAAGATTAGAATGATTCGTGGAAAAGTTAAACAAGCCCAAGATCGTCAGAAAAGTTATGCGGACAACCGTAGGAGAGCGTTAGAGTTTGATGAGGGGGATCATGTATTTTTGAAGGTTACTCCGAGATTGAGAGTAAAGGGACCATTTAAATCGCGGAAGTTAAGTCCAAGATACGTAGGACCGTATCAAATCTTAGAAAGAATTGGAGAAGTAGCTTACAGATTAGCCTTACCGCCTTCTCTGTCAGAAATGCACGACGTTTTTCATGTGTCTCAGCTTCGGAAGTTTGTCCCAGATCCTCTTCAGCCAATTTTACCAGATACAATAGAGATAGAAGCAGATTTGACCTTTGAGACAATCAACCTAGATCTTTATACAATTACTTGATACTTAAAACCACCTCTCAATGCTAGACCTTAGTGTGATGAAACCCTCAGTTGGGGAAATCAATGAGATGCTCCATGACAACAGGATTTTAGAGTTTTCCAATACTCATTGTTTCACATGTATTATTACTTGGTTGGTAAGGTTTGTCCCTTTCACTTTTCTTACCAATTTAAATTATATGGATACAAGTATAGTTTTCCATGTTGGGCCTTATTAAAAAAATTATTTTGGAATTACTTTAAATTTTCATTGAAGTATTCAATTTAAAGAATATAATAAGCATGAAATTTTCTTGTTTCAGAAACAGGGCCATGCTATGGACATGTGATATGGCTTTGGCGGGCAGTGTCATCTCATGGAAATTGGGGGAAATGATGGTAGCAACCTAACTGCTTTGACATATCTTTTACATATCTTAATCGAATGTTTTTTTCTAAGCGTATTTCTATTACATGTTTCATGTGTTTTATCACTACATTATAGAAAAAAGACCGTCAATCGATGTGTGGGCCTTAGACATAATTGCTGAAGATTCACCTGAGGGATGCAAACATTATAATTGCAATAAATCAAGGTGCCTTAGTTTAAATGTATACTTTTTTCAATCGATGTGCGGTGATGAATGTGAGTTTTGGGTATATGGCGGTTGACAATATTTTTTGGCTTTGAGTGAAACGGGTGTAAATCTGTGCGAGTATCCGGCTCGGGTTATAGATCAGGTGAAGGATATTCATGAGGTATTGATATTGCCAAAATCAGTAATGGACTGTTCAATGATTACCTTATGTAAGAAACTTGATGATGAAGGCACATGTAGTCCCCTACACAAGAAAGATGAACTTGTGCTAAAAGAGAATCTCAAGCCGGTCAAATTTGGTGTGTTTCAAGAAAACTTGGAGCAGGTTGAATCTTTAAAAGAGATATTTTATGAAGGTGAATATAATGGGTTTTCTGTTGTTGATCATGGTGTTGAAATTTCACCAAATGAACATGTTAATGTGGAGGAATTTGTTGTAGAAGTTATTGTTTATAGTTCTAAGGAAAGCTCTGTGGTACATGAGTTTTCTAACAAAAAGTTTGAGTTATGCACTAAAGAACTTCTCATGCAAGAAATAGAATAAACTTTAAATAGTGTCTCGGAGTAGGAGACAACGACACTAGAATCTCCTAAAATTATGGAAGTCACATATGAATGTAAATTCAATGAGTCACTCAGCTTGGATGACGCACCGAACAAGTTGTCGATGATTTTTTGAGTATGATGGGCGTAGATAATATCCCAACGGGCTTTAGTTCTGAAAGTGAACCCGAATCTCCGAGAGAGTGCCTTTTAAGACAGCTTGAGAAGGTGGTTGGATCTAAGGGCTTCTCTTTATTTGATGAGGACATAGGTTATGAAGATGATGAAGAAGGAGATTTTGGCATTTATGGTGCTTCTTTGGAATTTTAGCAGGGGGATTCTCCATTAGGTTTAACTTTCTTTTGATCCTTGTGAAGGATGGTGTTAGTTGTATTTTGTAGTTTATGCACCATGAGTCTAGGACTTGTTACATACAATGCACAATAATATTTATTGATATTACCACTCATATGTCAAAAAGTAGACTCATACTGATATGCAATCTACTAGATACTTTAACTAATTTTCGATCAATACAATTTGGTTTATCAAGTCTTATATGCAATGTAATTGATATTAGAAACTGAAATTAGTTTATTTCGTTATCTATTTTGTTGATTTTCACATTTTAAGAAGAGTGAATGTGTTGATTTTGGTGTATATCAAGTTACATCAATTGCAGGGGATGTATGTAAGGCTGATTTGCAGAATTAGCTTGCAGTATAAGCCTTTAATAGCGTTTTTTGTATCAGCGCTATTAAATGGAAAAAATGGAGGCTGCTGTAAAAGCTGTAAAAGACCTCCTAGAGGCAAACTTTATTTCTGAGGCCAAGTACACTACTTGACTTTCAAATGTTGTACTCGTTAAGAAAAATAATGGAAAATGGAGGATGTGCGTTGACTACACGGATCTTAACCGGGCATGCCCGAAAGACTCTTATCCCTTACCTAACATCGACCAACTAGTCGATAATTCTGCAGGATTTAAGTTACTGTCCTTTATGGATGCCTATTCGGGGTACAACCAAATCCCCATGGACGAGGCCGACAAGCAGCACACCGCTTTCATGACCGAGTCGGGCAACTACTACTATAACGTAATGCCCTTCGGCTTGAAAAACGCAGGCGCCACCTACCAACGGATGATGAACAAGGTCTTCCGGGCAGACATCGGCGACGTACTCGAGGTTTACATGGACAACATGATCGTCAAATCTGCGGAAGAAGTCGACCATGCCGCTCATCTCCAGAGAGTGTTCGACACGGCGAGGAAATGTCGCATGAGGTTCAACCCCGACAAGTGCACCTTCGGTGTTCGTGCGGGGAAGTTCCTCGGCTTTTACCTCACAGAAAGGGGCATCGAAGCGAACCCCGACAAATGTAGGACATTCTCCGAAATCCCTACCCCCGAACTCGAAGAAGTCTATCCAGTCACTCAACGGAATGCTAACTGCTCTTTCCCGTTTCGTGGCCAAATCCGCTCAGTACGCTCTCCCGTTTTTTAAGCTCCTCCGGCAGAAGGCGACTTTTGAATGGAGTGAAGAATGCGAACAAGCCCTCCTCCATCTAAAATAAGTCTTGTCACAACCCCCGGTCTTGTCCCGACTAGATACCGGGGAAACACTTTTCTTATACCTAGCCGTCTCCGGCGAAGCGGTGAGCGCTGTCCTTATGCGGGAGACCCCCGACGGTCAGAAGCCGATTTATTTCACGAGCAGAGCTCTTCAGGGCCCCGAGCTCAGATACCAACAGATTGAAAAGGTCGCCTTGGCCCTCGTATCTGCAGCCCGAAGATTACGTCATTACTTCCTGGCCCACACAATCGTGGTAAGGACAGAGCAGCCCATCAGACAACTCCTCAGTCGGCCAGATATGGCGGGGAGAATACTCCGGTGGTCTCTCGAACTATCCGAGTTCGACCTTCGATACGAAGGAAGAAAAGCCCTGAAAACCCAAGTACTGGCCGACTTCGTAGCGGAAATGACCGTCCCTGAGCCCTCGACCAATGGCTCCCAGAAATGGACGATTTATGTCGACGGGGCCTCCAGTGCGAAGGGAAGCGGAGCGGGCATTATCCTGGAAAACGAGCAGGGCATCCTGATAGAGGTCTCCCTTGAACTATCTTTCAAGACATCGAACAACCAAGCCGAATACGAGGCCTTCCTCGCGGGACTTCGACTTGCGGAAGACCTCGGCGCAAAAGAGGTCAAAATCTTTACAGACTCCCAGCTCGTGGCATCGCAGGTTCGGGGAGAGTTCCAGGCCAAAAACGACAGTCTCATCGAGTACCTCACCTTGGTGCAAGAAAAGTTGAAGAGATTTGTCTCTGCAGAAGTAGCTCACATCCCGCGCGAGCACAACACTCGGGCAGACGTGCTCTCCAAGCTTGCGAGCACTAAGAAAAAAGGAGCGAACAAATCAGTTATCCAGGAGATACTGACCCAACCGAGCATAACCAAAACCGCACCGACCACGAAAGTCAACGCAATCGGAGACGCAAACTGTTGGATGACCCCAGTTCACGAATACTTGACGACGGGAAAACTGCCTGACGATCCTAAAGAAGCGGGGATAGTCAAGAGGAGGGCATGTGCGTATACCATCGTCGAAGGTAAACTATACCGTCGAGGATTCTCCATTCCCTTACTCCGGTGTATCGAAGAAGGCAACGTTTTGGGGATCCTCCAAGAAATCCACGAAGGAATCAACGCCCAACACCTCGGAGGAAGGTCCCTAGCCCGAAAAGCACTCCGAGCAGGGTATTATTGGCCCACTATGCAACATGATGCAAGGGAGCACGTTAAGAAATGTGACCGCTGCCAAAGACACGGCGACATGCACCTCGCTCCTCCAAACGAGCTCAAGTCATTGTGTCCCCGTGGCCATTTGCGTGGTGGGGAATGGATATCCTCGGACCCTTCGTCGTGGGGTCATACCAAAACAAGTACCTCATAGTCGGGGTGGACTACTTCACGAAGTGGATTGAGGCCGAGGCACTGGCCAAAATCACTGCTTTCAACATACTCCGTTTCTACAAGAGAAACATACTCGCCCGATTCGGGGTGCCCCAAGCCATTGTCACGGACAACGGGACAAAGTTCACCGACAGGAACTTCCAAGACTTCGTCGCCAAACTGGGCACAAAACAACACTTCACGTAGGTCGAACACCCTCAAACTAACGGGCAGGCCGAAGCAGCGAATAGAGTGATACTCCGGGGACTGAAGCGACGACTCGGTGAGGCCAAACAACGGTGGGTCGAGGAGTTGCACAGCGTCCTCTAGGCGTATCGGACAACCCCACACTCCACGACCGGGGAAACCCCGTTTCGCCTAACGTATGGGACCGAAGCGGTTATCCCCGTGGAGATCAGGGAACCTTCGAGGAGGACAGAGGCTCCCCTCGACGACAAATCGAACAACGAAGCCCTGCGAGAAGAACTCGACCTTGTCGAAGAGATAAGGACCGGTGCTTCCCTCCAAGAAGCCTCTTTAAAACAAAAAATAACTCTGCGTTATAATGGAAAAGTTATCAAACGAGACTTCCAAGTAGGCAGTCTTGTCCTATGAAGAAATAAAAAAGATTCACGCGAAGGAAAGCTGGCCGCAAACTGTGAGGGCCCATACCGCGTCACCTCGAAGACGGGGACGGGTGCCTATTACCTCGAAAACCTCCATGGTGAACAACTTGCTCGACCATGGAATGCTGAGAAGCTCAAGTAATACTACAGTTAGACACTGCCCGGGACAATACAACGTCGCGAACACGGGGGCGTGCAATAGTACATGCGCGACGCCTCTATATAACACACGACGGCCAAAAACCACGAAGTGTGTGCGTGAGACTTTTTGGCCCGACGAGGAGACCTCAACCGAGCTCTGTCGTCGACGTACCAAGTAGGCGGAACGCCCAGCTCGCGATGGGAAGTTCACGCCACAAAGCTAAGACATCAACCGCTTTCTTAGCCTCGTCAAAGGTCGGAGTACAACCCCTGACCACTGGGCTAAGCTCTCTTCGCAGTCGAGCATCATCAGAGTCAAGCAAAATAAGTAATGCATAAAATATCACACACAGGCAAAATAAGTAATGCATAAAATATCACACAAGCAAAATTAATAAAGAGGCATAATGAAGTATGAAAATCGGGCAAAACCCTTAGTACAAAAATGTTACGGATACAAGCCCACAAGCCGGGAAAAAATAACCATTGTGCTAATAGTACATCAAATAAACCCACAAGCTGGGCAAAACAAAACGGCACGCAGGCCAAACAAACTATATGCCTACTCCGCGGCAGTCTCAGTGGTGTCCGACCCACCTCCATCGTTGGCGTCTCCTCCTTGCCCTGGCGGCACTATCCGGCCGTCGACCACCTCAAAATCAGCATCTGCCCCATCGGTCACCAGGTCGGGGTTTAGGACACAAAGTTGCGCCACCGCATTCCGGAACCCTATGCCCGCAGTTTCAAAAGCATCATCCTCAGGTAGCCGTACATCCTGCTCGAGTTTCCTGAGTTGAGCCACCAGCGCTGCTCGAGTGGTTAGGAGCCTGTCCTCCTCGGTTTCGCCTTCGGCCGACCGCACAGCATCCTCTAACTCGGCGATCTTCTCCTTGAGCTGCTTCTCCTCCGCCTCCAGCTCGGCGATTTGGGCAAGGTGGCCTTTCTCCTTTTCCTCGACTTCCTTCACCTTGGCCTAAGCCCGCTGCTGCTGCTCGCTTTGTTTTTTGTTCAGGTCCCTACACTCCTTTAACTCCTTGCGCATGTCGAGCATCTCAGCATCTAGTTTCTCGAGCTTCTCCTGCAGTCGAGAGAGCTCAGCAGCGGGGCGAGTCTCATTGTTCAAGACAATGGCAGTCGAGCAAAGCCGCATGACCGCAGACAGGTCCTTGAAGATCGTCTTCCTCCTCGCTTCCGCGGCTGCCCCCAGCACGGCTTGGACTTCGGAGGGAGGGAACGAGGATATATAACTTCGGAGAAGAAGCGAGGCTTTTGATGGCATGGTGGAAAATCAAAGCTGGAAGGAGGCGGGGGACTGTCGTCATGTCCCAGGTCAACGATCTCAACGCTCGAAACCTGTTATCGTTTCGGTGTCCCTTGGGTACCCGGAGATTGGCTCCAAGCAGATGGTGTCCGCCTCTCTGAAATCCCCGACACAGTGGCAGCGGGCTGAGACTGATTGGAACCTTCGGGCATAGCGGCCGAAGAAGCACCCTCAGGCATGGTCCCGGAAGGAGCAACATCTTGACCTTTTGAACAGGACGCCTCTCCCCGGGCCTGCTCTTCCCTGGCCCTCTTCACCTTCAATTTCTTGAATCTCTCCTCGGCTCCGGCCATTTTTCCAGCAAAAAGAAAGCAAATGTTAGTAAGGCAAAGAATGAAAAGAATACAGATGCGAGGAAAAAGAGGGATGCCGTCGGGACGATTTTTAAATACTTACAGACGAGCTCGAAGGCCCGGATAAAAGCCAGGGAGTTCGGATGAATTTGCGAGGGGGCCAGCTTCAACCAGGAGAAGATTCCCTCTTGTAAACCCGTGAAGGGCAGCCTTCACCCCGCCTTGTCGAACATGAATTCATATAACGGGATGCGCATTCCCCGGTAAGGCGAGCATATCCGATGATGTTCCTCTGGACGGAAAACTTTCCAAGATTTATCAGACCCGATGAGCCTATGTTCGACGGTGCAGAACGCGTCGTCCACGTCTTTGTAGACAAAGATAGACGACATCTCCAAGGCTTCTTTACAGACCCACTCTTCGAGCGGGCGCTCCTGTGCGAAAGCCATGTGGGCCATGGGGGATTCGGGTTGGTCGTCGTCTTCTTCAAATGATCCTACGACCACCTTCGCAGACAAATCGTCCATTTACCTGAAAAGCAGAAGGAAACGGTGAATTCAATGGGTCGTATCAAATTCACCCCTCCACCGCTGTTCAAGCGAACGGGCGAGGAAGGGGCAAGGCTCTCTCGGTTCCCCGATATGACCGGCCGTGGATCGACACGTTTGCCGGGGAACTCATCGACTCCTCGGAAGATTCTGCCCCCGTGTCCCCGTGACGCTAAGGAAAAAAGTAATTATTGAGGACCCCGAGACATTCAGCGGGTCCCCGACATGTTCTTCCCTAGTCCCCGAAATATTCAACGAGAGCGGGTGAAGTTCCTAGCACCCCCTCTCTCAACAACTAAAGATTCCTGCCGTATTCGCCAGGAACCTTCTCATTTCTCGTGGGAACATCATCAGTTCACCAAGGAAATGCCGTATACTAGTTGAAATTGAAGAAAAACGCAAGAGAAAGATCAGTTTTGAAGTGAGTACCTTGTAAGCGACGGTTTAGGGTTCCGGCACGGAGTCTCCGGCGGTTTTACGGCGGCGAACGACGGTGGTAGAAGAGAAGAGGTTTCCGGCACGGAGTGTCCGACGATTGACGGCGGCGAGCTGCAACTAAAGAGAGTAGAGAGAGAAGGAGAGGGATTCTTGAGAGAGAAAGGAAAAAGTGGAAAATGAACGAGGGGAGCGGCTTTTATAAGCGATTCTCGCGGAACTCGAGGTGCATAGGGCACTCGAGTGCGCTACCCTAGCCAGCCGCCCTAGCCTCCCTAGGTAATAATGGCAGGCGACACGTGGCACGCATGCGACCGCCCGTCTTCCCACGCGTGTCGCTCCAGTTTTCCCCAACGCTTTGAATCTGAGACCCCTCATCTCCCCGGCGTGCCGACCAAACGCGACTGAATGATGCCCGACTTATGTGCGACCGCATGGACGTCGACCACGAGAATGGCCTCTTCGGTTCCTCTCCTGGCGTATCCCCGACGTGCCAGTAAGCCTTAAGTCATTACTCTGACACCTCAGAGCAACGACTTGGGGGGCTCCTATTCTGGACTGGGTCGAGGCTACCCAACAGTCGAGCAGGCCCAACCCATACTGCCTGGAGAGGCCCAATAAGGTCCTTCTGCGGACACGTGACTGCCACGCGCGCACCACAACTTAGTCGGGCACTGAGTCATCGTCGGGCACTTGGCAAAAAGAGAGGAGGGCATCACACCCTACTGAGATGTGCCTCCTCGACAGACTAGCTTTTCCCCCGCGAGTATGCTACGCAACACTCCTCGACGGACACGATTCCTCCCCCGCGAGGCCATGCCCATTCTACGAGCTTCATATATCCTCGACACATAAGGCTCCTTCCCGTGAGGAGCACCCAACGGTCCACCCCGCGTGGACACGTTCCAAGTAACCTCCCACTTCCGAAAGATTTGGTCTGCCCTACTTCCGGAAATCTAGGAGTAGTTACTCTAGGGCGAAGACCACGTGGTGGTCTTCACTACTACACGTAAGCCCTAGCAGTTACCTGGAGTGGGCCTAGTTGATCCAGCCCATTGCAGGTAACCGTTGGCCCCGCGCTGGGGGCTCTCTATAAATACCCCTCTCATTTGAGAGGGTCAGGTTAGACACTTTCTTCCTACCATTCTCACTTTTGTATTTGCTGTTATTCTATGCACTCTCTCACTTGAGCGTCGGAGTACCTTGCAGGTACACCCCCCCCTCCCCCCCCCCCCCCCCCCCCCCCCCCGCCGTCTCTCACCATCACCGGAGCTGCCATTCTAGACGCCGTTGGCCACCATCACTGTCTGATCCAGGTACAATCAATTACTTTGCTTCATTTTCCACTAAATAAAATATCCCACATCATAGCTTTCTAATGACACCAAGAACGTCCCGATCCGAGTTACGGATCAAAACTTATGAAAGAAACAAGTTGAAGGATCTGCTATGTTCGCAACGCGAAGCAGCCAGCGAATGCTCGCTTTCTCATTCGCAGTGTGAATCTCCCAGCGAATGCCTAATTACACTGGGTTCGCTGTAGCATTTGCAGTGCGAACGTCTGGCGAACCAAGTCAGAACCAAAACAAGGTAAAGTTCGCAGTGCGAACCTCTGGTGAATGTTCGCCCTCACCTTCACCGTGCGAGTAACCAGCGAATGCTCGCTTTCCCCTTCGCTATGGGACTCGCAGTGCTGTTATGGGTCATTTGGGCCAAAAACCAACCTTTCTTCCACCAAGACTCCTCCAAAGCATACCAAAACATAAACCAATCATACGACAAGTATTCCACACATTTTATATCAAGTTTCATCCGTTAGATTTCATCGTTTATCCGTTTAATCATTTTCTCTCAATTCTAACCTAAGTTCCAAACATCTATTTCTAGAACTTAGAGTGTCTAACTAGAACCCACCTGATAACCGAAGAGGAGTTTGAAGAAGATGCTGATGATCCATGGGTTTCTCTTCTTCATCTTCTCCATTTTCTCTCTTTCTCTTCTTTCCTTTTCTTCTTCTTCTTTACCAACTTCTTCTTTTCTCTTTTTCTTTCTCTTCCCAAATATATACATATATTATACTATTATTATATAATATAAATCCAATAGAGTAAAATATCTCCAATTGATATTTTGTCATCTCAACCAATTGATCAATTATTAGAGTTATCATAAAAGTCTCTCTTGAACTAATAATAAATTGATCTCTTCAGAGTTCATTAGTTGCTCTATTGATCCCAAATGATAACACTTAAAGTACTTAGAGGATTTCATTAATCCAATTTACCAAGGATAAAGCACATAGATGCTCATCTGATCTCATCTGATATCTAATTAAGCATTTAGATAATACGGGGTATTACAAAATGTTTTGAGAATTGATATGGCAAATACAATGTACAATTGAAAAACTTGGGGAAGTGAGAGGATATTCGCATTTTAGAAAGATTTTTAAGCTATGGCTAATTGTTAGTTTGACAAGTTTTAAAATTTGTTTCTCATTAAACAAACTTGATTATTTTTCTTTTTGTTTTATTTTAAATGATGGATTGAATTTATTTTAAATTTAAATACTGTTGAAATCTAAATAATTTGTTATGTTTGAGAAACTTATATTGCTGATAGTTACATTTTCTAATATGATTCATCATAGAATGATGAATATTATCAATAAGTGTTATGATCAATAAGTGTTATGACGTAAACAGATATTTATACACCCTAAACACTAATCATCATTTTAAAATGCATCATAGATTTAAAATGGAAGATAATATTCTTTTAAAATTTTGATATTGAAATATAATCTTCAACTAAATTTTAGGTGTCTAGTCACTAATAATATTCGATTGATCAATTGATCAAATAAAATTTCATAATAAGGAAAAATCTTTAACAAAACATTATTATACGACAAAACCTAAGCTTGTTTGGTGTGAAGGATAAGAGACGTAGTATAATAATCATATTATATTATGTCTTAATAAAGTGTTTAAAACAAAAACGATATGATCAGTGGATTCTCACAATTTTTTCTATGTTGACTCTATAGTATTATTTTTTATCTTAAATTTGAGCGCAGGTAAAAATTAGTAGGATATGATTAGAAATTAAACAACTTTTGTATGTTTATAAAATATAACGTAAAATATTACAAAATAAAATCAATTATATAAGATAAATATATGAAATTTATGAGTGATAACTAGTTTATAAAAATGATTAAAATATTTAAAAATGTGAAAAATATATATAATTTATTTTTTAATTTTTTAAAGTTTAATATAATATTCTTTAATATATATATATATATATATATATATATATATATATATATATGTAATACCCCGTAAATTATTTTGCTCCGGATAATATTAGTGGTGATCAACTGAGTCCCAGTGTGCTCTGAGAAATTATCTTTAGAGATAATTAGAGTAACTGTTGAACTTAGAGTAAATCCAATTAATATTATCTGACTCTGAGATATTTTAATTGTTTGAACTTTAGAGATTTCTTGGACAATAAGTAGTATTACAATTGATGATGTCTTACTATATTATTATTTTCCAATCTTTTCCACTTAGAAGAAAATAAGAAAAAAGATAGCAAGGAATTTGGAGAGAAAGAAAAGAGAAGGAAAGGAAGAGAAAAAAAAAGAGGAAAAGCTCAAGAACACAACTCATCAAGAACTTCATCAATCATCTTTCAATCTTCATCATCTTCATCTATTCAAGTTGGATTCTAGATAGATGCTTTAGAGGTAGAATTCCATGTGTTTTAGAGTTAGGTTGGAATTGTGAGAAAATGAGTAATTATGCTAAAATCATGAATTCAACGGATGAAATGCGATATAATTGTTGTTAAATGCTTGCTGTTATGATCATACTATGTTTTTATGATTATAATAAGGTTTGGGGGTGTTTTGATTGGAAAAATATTGGTTTTGGGATGAAGAACAGCGCTGTTGGGAAGTGGAATTTTCCAGGTTTTGCCTAGCGAACCTGGGGCGAGTCGCAGCGAACAGATTTTGGAGGGTTAGCGAAGGTCAACGAATGTTCGCTAATGACATTCGCCTAGCGAACTTTGTTCTTTTTCAGTGTTGTTTGCTTCTGCCTTGCTTCGCTGAGTTGTTCGCGAAGCGAAGGGCGAGGCGAATGCTCGCCAGGGAGTTCGCGAAGCGAACTTTATGTCTGTTTTGTTCTATTTGTTCATTCGCCAGGGGCTTCGCCTAGCGAAGGCTGGAGCGAATGCTCGCTGGGACGTTCGCCTAGCGAACATGGCAGGTTATGTAATTTTGTTTCTCTCATAAATTTTGACTCGTTTGTCCGTTTTGCGTATTCTTGGTACCAATGTGAAACTATGAGTATCCTCTATATAATGGAAGGGAGAAATACTGGTTTTGATGCCCGATGAAATAAATCGGAGGAAACCGTGAAATTGTATAAATTGTGACGTATTGAATTATGTGTTTCGTTATGTGATTGATGACTAATTTCCTATGTTTGTATTGTTAAGCACGTTTGTGTGTGTGATCACGTAATCGTAACCGGTTATCTTGCGAGTGCGTTTCATGGGTCTCGAGCTCCTCTGAAACATGTGCACAACTACTTGGCAGGTTTGATTCCCGCGTACAGAACGAATGGCGCTCTGGGAGAGTATGCTTGTGACGGTTTATGGCCCGTGTGAAGCAACGATTCATAACGGTTTATGGCCCGTAGAACCCGAATCCATTCGTATGTCAAGTAGGTTACCAGGATCCATGACTCGGGTCGCCTTCTAGACATAGAAGCGGACGGGAACAGGGGATGCCTTGGTGTGGTTACCGATTAGTGATATTGTAAGTTGATGAACTCATGACGTGTTTCCATATAGTGTGCGCGTGTACTCAAAGTCATGCCCCATCCCTTTTGACTTGAGTTAGGCTTGTTAGAACCTTGTAAAGCCGAGAGGACTATAAGATAGCGAACTCACTGAGATTTGATGTATCTCACCCCACTGTTGTTGTTTACATCACAAGTTCTGCAGGTTCGGCGAAGGGTAAGGACAACACGGTTTGATTTTTCCTTACGGATCGTAGCTTTTGAGATGACATGGCTTCCGCTATGGCGTTTATTTTGAGTTCATTGTATTGATCTAGTTCTTAGTGCCTTTTGGACATCTTGTATATGTTGTGCCGTAGACTTTAGAACTTTCTATTTAGGGCATTTAATGTATACAAGGTGTTAACTAGGAACTTGTACATATATATTTCAGTACCAAACGTATTATTCAAGTATGATATATGCTTTGATGTATGTATATATATATGGGCGTTACAATATATATATATATATATATATATATATATATATATATATATATATATATATATATATTCTGGATGTGTCAAGTGTGAAAGCTATATCATATGTGAGAGCATAGGCGATTTTAAGGCTCGGTTAGTATGGGAACATGGCCCGGCACTAGCCCAAATTTTTTGAGTTATTTTTTTACGGTAAGCTACTTTTTACAGTTCCATTTTCATAATTTCAATTTAATTTTTCGACACATTTTCTAATTAGTTCTGGTCTTGCGGTATCGGTATTTATTATAAATACTAACATATAAAATTATTGTTGTTTCCACCGTCTTGCAACTTGCGCACTTAGTGTTTAGTAAATTGTCTCAACCAAGTTTTTTTTTCCTATTTTGTTTTCGTTTCGTACGAATAATGGTGTTGAATTGTTGTTATTGATTGTAATCATGAAGTGGTTATAATGAAAATCTCTTGTGGGCAAGGGGACTGGAGTACACTCAGTTAGGGAAGGAACCAGGATAAATGTTTTCTGTCTTCTGCTATTATTTAACTACTTTTTCTATTTCCGCAACAAATGAATTAAAACAAAATTTGACCACAAATTATGATTCTGAAACTCTGATCAGAAGTTAAATTAAAGAATACCCGAAACACAATTCACCCCCTCTTCTTGTGTACTTTTCACACCTTCACTTTGTTTTATCCATAGAAAACTCCTTGAATTGGAATTGAAGCAATTACCTTCTCACTTGAAATATGCTTACCTAGAAGCTGAACATAAGTTGTCTTTTATCCTTGCAACTAAATTGCCTAAAGAGCTGTGGTGTCAACTTTTGGTACTTCTTAGAAAAAACAAGAAAGATATATCTTGGAAAATAATTGACACCAAAGAAGAGTGAATCATATCGTGAAGGATGTGATGGAGACGAAAATCATCAAATGGTTAGATGCGGGAATCATTTACCCTATATCTGAGACTGTATGGGGGAGCCCCATTCAACGTTTCTTTAAGATAGGTGGCCTAACAGTGATTGAAATGGGAAGGATATGCGGGGGTTATAGGAAGCTAAACAAATCCACAATGAAGGATGACTTCTCTCTTTCATTCATTGATCAAATGTTTGAGAGATTGGTTGGAAAAGAATTTTTATTGTTTTTTATAAGGGTATTCAGGCTATAATCAGATTGCATTAGCTCCTAAAAACCAAAAGAAAATAACCTTTACATGACTCTATGAAACCTTTGTCTTTAGAACGATTCCATTTAGACTGTGAAATGATCCATCAACTTTTCAAATATGTTGATGATATCTTCTCTAATCTTATTGAATGTTCCATGGAACTGTTTATGGATGATTTCTCTGTGTGCAAATTCATTTCATAAATGCTTGGATAACTTGGAGCTGGTACTCACAAGATGTGAGAAACGCAACTCAGTTCTAAAAGGGGAGAAATTACATGTCATGATAAAAGAAGGAATTGTGTTAGGGCATAGAATTTCAAAATAAAGATTGAAATAGATTAAAAAAAATTATTGTGAAGTATTTGAAAAATTTCCACTACCATCCAACATCAAAAGGAATAAGAAGTTTTTTATGGTCATGTTGGCTTGTATAGAAAGTTCATCAATGAATTTTCAAAACTTTCAAAAGCTTTGTGCCAACTACTACAACATGAGATATCATATCTCTTCAGTAAAGAATGTTTAGCATGCTTTCAAAACCTTGAAGAATGTGTTGAATTTTGTACCAATTTTGAAGGCACCAGACTAAAAATAAAAACTTTGCGCTAATGTATAATGCAATTCACTTTGGTATTGGAGTTGTTCTAGGCCAAATGTATGATAAAGTGTTTCATACAATTTATTATGCTAATAAGATTACAAGACTTTAATAGAGAATCATATCAACTAAACCAACTCAAGCAGTTAATGACGTGCCAATTTTTTTATTTACGTATAACTTATATTTTTTCAAACGTTCACAAATACTCATATACGATCATTTTTAAAGGATAAGATTATGACTTTGAAACGAAAATGTAGACAAAATTAAAGTTTTTTTTTTAAAACAACTACTCCTTTTACATGAATATACTCTAATAAGTAATAATTTAATAGGAATATATTTTATACGAAAAAATTACAACTTTGAAAGATTATTACGACTTTGACTTTGAATTCAAAGTCAAAGTTCAAATAAATAAAGTCTACTAAATAATAATTTAATATTGTACCGGAGTATTTTATTAAAAATAATTTATTATTTATATTTTTCCGTCAAATATAATAATGATTGAAACTACGTATGAAATTTAATTTTCAAGAAAAAAATTCAAATCAAAATTTATTATTCTTTCCTATTTATTTGTAGGAAAGAGTAATTAATTTGTTCTTATACATTTTTTTCAATTGTCTTTTCCCCCTTTATTTAGCTATATATATATTTATTATCAATATTTCAAATCACACAAAACTTTTTTTTCTTTTCATCTTCTAGTTTTGTTAGTGTTTTTTTTCTTCCTCATCCACCCTTAAGTAGGTAGGTAATCGGTCTTATAATTTCTTTTATTTATTTATTCTGTAAAGTTTTAATTTTTATGTGAGTATTTTTATGAGTTTTTCGAATACTTTTTTACTTCTAATATATTTTTTTCTCTTTGTGAACTCTTGATTTTAATATATCATATTTTAGCTTATTTAAAAAATTATTTTATTGATAGAAATAAACTCTTGATTTGAGTGAATTTTTGAAATTTAAGATTTTTTTCTTGGTTATTCTGATAAAATTTAATTTTCTTATATATTTTTTCTAATGTGTTCTAGAGATACTTACTGCTAAAGTGTTAATATGAATCATATATTCTTTATTATTGTTTATATTATCAAATATACATGTGATCAACGATATATTTGTATTTTTCTTACATAATATTTACATATAATCTATTACTTAGGTAGAATTTTTATAGTTTAGCGCTAGATCTAATTTATTAGATTTTAATTGAATTCTAAATAAGATATTTAAGTCTATAGAAAAACTTGTTTCAATTGGGTATTGAAGTTCATATGAATTTATATATTATAGAATGTATGCAGAATAGGTTTTAGTTTTCTTAAGTATAATTTAGTGATACTCTTCATTATGTTTTTCTTTTTTATCATTATTCTTTTCTTTGTTTTTATTCTATTTCTCTTTAAAAAATATATGAATTATATGCATATCAATTTACAAACATTTAGAAGTATATCTAAGATTCATGTTGCAAAAACTCTTACTATACTCTTAGATTTTAATTATTTCGATTATGTTGCATAAACTCATTATGAAATGTATCAGATAGTATAAACTTTTACTATATGCTTATATTTTAACTATTTCGATCATGTTGCACAAATTAATGCTTCCATAACTCTTCCCCTAATTTATGTATTTTAAATCAATTACATTTAGTGAAATAATCTAATTATACCTTTTAATAGATATGTTTTTTTTTTGAAAAACTAATCTGCCATTATTATTTATTCTTATCGACAGCCATATACTTATTACCTTTTTTTTATTTTTATTTTTTGATTTTATTGTTGAATAAGAGAATGGATCATCACAAAAACCCGTGGATTCAAGAATCACGTTACACTTTTGACATAAATAAAAATTTTCATGAATTTGAAGCGGATGATGAATTACATTCAGATTATTTGGATATTATGAGGCCGTTGTCACTGTTAGGACAATCAAAAACATAAACCAGAATTTGGGAAGGTAGTAACAATGGTGAAAGAAACTTGGGGAAGAAGATAAAGTTGAGAGAGAGAGAATTAGGGTAGAGAGTAATATTGATGATGAATTAAAATGGCATTAATTGGAATTGGGAATACATCAGAGTATTTATACACTTGAGAGAATACAACAAAAACTGTTATTTTTGGATAACTAACAGCTGTAATCGATTAGCAACAATCCTGCTAATCGATTAGCAGTTGCAAAACTTCCAAAAATACAGCTTTTAACAGCTTTCAACACACCACCTCACTTTAGTTGCTCCAAGTCCATCATGCTCAAGCTCTTCAACAGTCTCTTGAACACCTCATTTGTCACACCCTTGGTCAACAAATCCGCAACTTGGTCCTCGCTTCGGCAATAGCTCAATCTAAGCTTTCCATCACCGACCAATTCTCTCAAGTAATGAAACCGCATCTCAATATGCTTGCTCCTTCCGTGTGCAATCGGATTCTTCGCAAGATTTATCGCGGAAAAATTATCCACAAACAGTGTGGTGGCATCATCATCACCACATCCCAATTCCTTCATTAGATTCACTAACCACATAGCTTGGCAAGCACTCAATGATGTCGCAATGTACTCGGCCTCACAAGAAGAGAGGGCTACAACCGGTTCCTTCTTCGAACACCATGAGATTGGTGTACTACCGAACATAAAGATGTACCCCGCCGTAGATTTCCGATCATCTTGATCTCCGCACCAATTAGAATCAGTGTAGCCAAGTAAAGTACATTTGCGACCCATATCCGATGTGGGAAACAAAATACCACAACCAAGAGTACCCTTCACATATCTAAGGATCCTCTTGACCGCTGCCAAGTGAGACACCTTAGGTCTCTCCATGAATCTACTCGCAATACCGATACTAAAGGCCAAATCCGGTCGAGTATTGCACAAATACCGTAACGATCAAATCAAACTCCGATAAAGTGTTGGATCCACATCATCCTCATCATCACTTTTGGACAACTGAACTCTAGCCTCACAAGGTGTATTGGAAGCATTACAATGTTCCATTTCACACCTTTTCAAGATATCTAGAGCATACCTTCTTTGATGCATAAGCAGCCCCACCTTTGACTTGTGAAACTCTATGCCAAGAAAATATCTCATGACACCAAGGTTCGTCATCTCAAACTCACTCATGAGCTCCACTTTGAACCTTGAAATACACTTGTCATTGCTGCCCGTAATCAAGAGATCATCAACATACAAGCAAAGTATAATAACACCATCAATAGTATCTGATCTCACATAAACACCATGTTCGGATACACACCGTTTGAAACCGATGTCAATAAGAAAGCCGTCTATACGTTTGTTCCAAGCTCTCGGAGCTTGTTTCAAACCATATAACGCCTTGTGTAGCTTGTAGTACTTCTTCTCTTGATTTCTAATCACGAAACCGGGTGGCTGTCCCACATAAACCTCCTCATCAAGAGGACCATTCAAAAACGCAGATTTCACATCCATTTGGTAAATCACCCAATTGTTGCTATGCGCAATTCCAACAACCAAACGAATAGTCTCCAATCTAGCCACCCGTGCGAATACCTCCTCGTAGTCTATCCCCTCACGTTGCAAGAACCCTTTGGCAACTAATCGAGCTTTGTACTTGATTACTTCACCTTTAGGATTTGCTTTGACTTTATAGACCCATCGCACACCAATCGGTTTCTTTCCACGTGGTAAATCGACCAACTCCCAAGTACCATTTTTCTCAATAGATTCCAGCTCCTCTTTCATTGCACATATCCACTTAGGATCACTTAAAGCTTCCTCCTCATTTACTGGTTCAGATTCGGCCATAAGTGCGAAATGAACAAAATCACCATCATTATTCACTTCATTATCTTGGAACCTCTCACAATCTCGGAGTCTATGAGGCAAGGCTCTTTGCCTCACTGGTCTACCATTATTCACAACAACATTTTCCGCTTCAGTAGGTGCAGGTACAGCGGCATCGGAACCCTCTGCATCAAACAAATCAACAAACTGCTGCTGTTCAGCAGGCTGTAATCGGTTAGCAACATCTGCGTAATCGATTACACCTGCTGTTTCAGCAGTTTTTATTTCGTCAAACAGCACGTCCCGGGTTATCACGATTTTTCGATTCTTCTGATCAAACAACTTGTACCCTCCAGTAGAGTGATATCCAACAAATATCAATTTCTCACCTTTATCATCCAACTTCTTTCTAAGTTGATTCGGTATATGACGATATGCAATCGATCCAAAAATGCGCAAATGATCCACACTTGGCTTGAAACCACTCCAAACCTCTTCTGGTGTGATCTTCTCCAGCTTCTTAGTAGGACACCTATTCAACAAGTAGGTGGCTGTTGACACAACCTCACCTCACAATTCCTTAGGCAATTTCTTCCCACAAAGCATACTACGCACCATGTTCATTATTGTATGATTTTTTCTCTCGGCTGCTCCATTTTGTTGAGGCGTATATGGAGGCACCACCTCACGCACTATACCCTCAAGATCACAAAACTTCCCAAACTCACTAGAGGTATACTCGCCTCCACCATCGGTTTTGAGAATTTTGAGCTTCCGACCACTTTGACGCTCCACCATGGACTTGAAGCTCTTGAACATTCCAAATACCTCATCCTTCCTCTTGATAAGATATGTCCAAAGCTTCCTACTAAAATCGTCAATAAATGTAACAAAGTATCGATTGCCGCCATAAGTCTCTACTTGCATTGGTCCACAAACATCGGAATACACCACCTCAAGTAAGCCTTTGGTTCTTCGACCCGCATCCTTGCTAAACACATTCTTGTGTTGCTTACTTGTCACACATTCCTCACACAATTCTGTCGGAACACTAATCTGTGGCAGCCCCGTTACCATTCCACTTTGTTGCAACATCTTGAGATCCCTAAAATTAAGGTGACCAAGACGGTAATGCCATAACCACTCATCTCTACTTGCCGCTGTAGCTAAACAACGATGCTCCATAACCTTTAACTCAACCTTAAAAGTTCTATTGGCAGCCATCGGCGCTTTTAGAATCAACACACCATTTGAATCTAAAACGCGTAACATCTTGTTCTCCAACCGAATTAAGTATCCTCTTTCAAGTAATTGGCCAATGCTTAAAAGATTACACTTAATTCCAGGTATGTACAAGACATCTTTGATCCTAGAATGTCCACCATTCTTTCTTCCGATCAAAACATCTCCTACCCCTTCGGCTCTTAAAGTGGTATCGTCGGCAAACTTGACTTTACTCTTTGCCGCTTGATTGATTTGCACAAACCAATCTTTTTGACCCGTCATATGTGTTGAACAACCGGAATCCAAGTACCATTCATCTTTACTTTGAACTCCATCACTCATGGTAAGCAATGCATTTCGACCCGAACGCATTTTTCCGCCACTTTCCGACACAGTACAGCTGCTGTCCCGCAAACTGTCATCACAATAGCTGCTGCCAGCAGCACCAACAATGCCATAATTCTCTTCCGTAATCATCACAAGAAGGGTATCTTCATCATCTACCTCTTCCCTAGCAACCTTAGCCTCATCCGCATCCTTTTTCTTGCGTTTTAAGCGACATTCTTTCGCAAAATGTCCAAGCTTTTGACAATTGTAACACTTCACAGAACTTTTGTCAAACGGCTTGTGGGTGCTTTGATTACCCTCTTTGGAGCTTCCTTCACTCTTTGAATTTTGTGGATCTTTTCCACCAAAATTCTTCTTACTTTTAGAAGTCCACTTCCCTTTCGATCTCTTGTTCTTCTCATGTAAACGCGCTTGCAAAGCGATCTCCGCTTTGGCTTTGTCGGCACTTCTCTCATCCATCCTTTGTTCATGCGCCTCTAACGAACTTTGCAACTCATCTTTGCTCAAAGTCGTTAGATCCTTCGACTCCTCAATAGCCACAACAATGTTATTGAAACGTGATGTTAACGAACGCAACACTTTCGATACAACATTCTGCTCAAGGATCGTTTCGCCACGTAACTTGATTTGGTTGACTAGCCGGGTAATGCGCGTGATGTAATCGTTGATCGTTTCTTTGTCCTCCATTTGCGTTAACTCGAATTGACGTTTGTAAGTTTGTAACCTTACCACCTTCGCTTTGACAGCACCAGCATACGCTTTCTCCAAGATTTCCCATGCTTGCTTCGCGGATTCACAATCACCAACCTTCTCGAAATTGTCGTTATCAACACACGAATGAATCAAGAATAGAGCTTTGTAATCCTTCTTCTTTTCTTCCTTGTATGTAGCCCTACGAGCATCGTTAGCATCAGCCCCTAACGGTGTAACTCCATTGATGACGATCTCAAGAACCTCTTGATAACCAAACAAAACCTTCATTTGTTTCGCCCATTTGTCGTAGTTCTTCGAATCAAGAATTGGGAGATTGGTGGGATTTCGATCATTGGAAACGGTAGCCATTATTGTTGCAGCGGATTATGATCAAGAACCAGAGCTCTTGATGCCAAATGTTAGGACAATCAAAAACATAAACCAGAATTTGGGAAGGTAGTAACAATGGGGAAAGAAACTTGGGGAAGAAGATAAAGTTGAGAGAGAGAGAATTAGGGTAGAGAGTAATATTGATGATGAATTAAAATGGCATTAATTGGAATTGGGAATACATCAGAGTATTTATACACTTGAGAGAATACAACAAAAACTAAAAATACAACTAAAGTGCACATGCTGTTAAAACTGTTATTTTTGGATAACTAACAGCTGTAATCGATTAGCAACAATCCTGCTAATCGATTAGCAGTTGCAAAACTTCCAAAAATACAACTTTTAACAGCTTTCAACAGTCACCCGAAACTCATGTTCTGGATCCATTATTTGCCATTGGTAAATTTGTTCCTGTGGTGCTCCAATCAGATAATCCATTAACACAAATGAAAATTGAACATACAAACTCTCTTGATAAAGAAAAATACAAAGGTATTTTAAATCCAAAAGGTAATAGAATCGGCTTAGATCCGTTTTTACCTAAAAAAATTTCATCACCAGCCATCAGTATAACTGTTCCTTCTCATGTAGTAAAACAAAAATCTACAGAAATTCCACATCTCAAACAATATTCAAATGTCTCCCAACCAGGTATGTGTTCTTAAAAACTTGATCAAACTACTCAAATTAAAATGTATGAATATTATACAACAGCTAACTAATTAATATTTGTAGGTTTATCATCACTTAATCAAAACACAAGCAAACACGTGTTGTCCAATAACAATAAAAACTCTACATCGCGTCCTCATAAAGTTGCTAGACACATGCAGGTAAAATGGTTTAGAAATTAATTAGTTTTATCTAATTTGTTTTAATTAAAGATAAAACGAGAATCATAAGTTAATAAATTGAGTTAAATATATATTTTTTAAAGATATTTTATGTATGAATTAATTTATAAATTCTTTTGCAGGATGATATTTGATTTGGTGATAAATCGGTCATTCATAATACAAATGCTTTGAGAATTGATATGGCAAATACAATGTACAATTGAAAAACTTGGGGAAGTGGGAGGATATTCGCATTTTAGAAAGATTTTTAAGCTATGGCTAATTGTTAGTTTGACAAGTTTTAAAATTTGTTTCTCATTAAACAAACTTGATTATTTTTCTTTTTGTTTTATTTTAATTGATGGATTGAATTTATTTTAAATTTAAATACTGTTGGAATCTAAATAATTTGTTATGTTTGAGAAACTTATATTGCTGATAGTTACATTTTCTAATATGATTCATCATAGAATGATGAATATTATCAATAAGTGTTATGACGTAAACATATATTTATACATCTTAAACACTAATCATCATTTTAAAATGCATCATAGATTTAAAATGGAAGATAATTTACTTTTAAAATTTTGATATTGAAATATAATCTTCAACTAAATTTTAGGTGTCTAGTCACTAATAATATTCGATTGATCAACTGATCAAATAAAATTTCATAATAAGGAAAAATCTTTAACAAAACATTATTATACGACAAAACTTAAGCTTGTTTGGTGTGAAGGATAAGAGACGTAGTATAATAATCATATTATATTATGTCTTAATAAAGTGTTTAAAACAAAAACGATATGATCAGTGGATTCTCACAATTTTTTCTATCTTGTCTCTATAGTATTATTTTTTATCTTAAATTTGAGCTCGGGTAAAAATTAGTAGGATATGATTAGAAATTAAACTACTTTTGTATGTTTATAAAATATAACGTAAAATATTACAAAATAAAATCAATTATATAAGATAAATATATGAAATTTATGAGTGATAACTAGTTTATAAAAATGATTAAAATATTTAAAAATGTGAAAAATATATATAATTTATTTTTTTATTTTTTAAAGTTTAATATAATATTCTTTAATATATATATATATATATTCTGGATGTGTCTAGTGTGAAAGCTTTATCATATGTGAGAGCATAGGTGATTTTAAGGCTCGGTTAGGAAGGGAACATGGCCCGGCACTAGCCCAAATTTTTTGAGTTATTTTTTTACGGTAAGCTACATTTTACAGTTCCATTTTCATAATTTCGATTTAATTTTTTGACACATTTTCTAGTTAGTTCTGGTCTTGCGGTATCGGTATTTATTATAAATACTAACATATAAAATTATTGTTGTTTCCACCGTCTTCCAACTTGCGCACTAAGTGTTTGTTAAATTGTCTCAACCAAGTTTTTTTTTTCCTATTTTGTTTTCGTTTCGTACGAATAATGGTGTTGAATTGTTGTTATTGATTGTAATCATGAAGTGGTTATAATGAAAATCTCTTGTGGGCAAGGGGACTGGAGTACACTCAGTTAGGGAAGGAACCAGGATAAATGTTTTCTTTCTTCTGCTATTATTTAACTACTTTTTCTATTTCCGCAACAAATGAATTAAAACAAAATCTGACCACAAATTATGATTCTGAAACTCAGATCAGAAGTTAAATTAAAGAATACCCGAAACACAATTCACCCCCTCTTCTTGTGTACTTTTCACACCTTTACTTTGTTTTATCCATAGAAAACTACTTGAATTGGAATTGAAGCAATTACCTTCTCACTTGAAATATGCTTACCTAGAAGCTGAACATAAGTTGTCTTTTATCCTTGCAACTAAATTGCCTAAAGAGCTGTGGTGTCAACTTTTGGTACTTAGAAAAAACAAGAAAGATATATCTGGGAAAATAATTGACATCAAAGGAATTAACTGTACTATTTGTATGTATAGGATATTTGCTGGAAGAGAATGCCAAAAATAATATACAGAGCCAAAGAAGAGTGAATCATATCGTGAAGGATGTGATGGAGACGGAAATCATCAAATGGTTAGATGCAGGAATATAATACCCCGTAAATTATTCCACTTGGGATAATATTATTATGGTCAACTGGGTTCTGGTTTGCTCTGAGAATTTATTGGATAAAATAATTAGAGTAAACTGACGAACTCAGAATTGATCAGAGTAATATTATTGAACTCCGAGGTTTTATCAATTGGAGCAATTGAGCTAATTTGGACTATTGGTGGTATTACTAACAATGATATTTTTCTATATCATTTCTTTTCCTCTCATTTCCAAACATAGAAACTTTTGAGAAGAGAAGGAAGGAAAGAAAGGAAAGGAAAGGAAGAGAAAAAGAGGAAAAAAGTCCAAGAGCTCAAGATCATCAACCAACATCAACTCTTCATCATTTCATCTCAGCTTCTTCATCATCATCTTGTAATCCAGGTGGGTTCTAGTTAGAGACTTTAGTGTAGAAGTTCTAGAGGTTTTAGAGTTAGGTTGGTTTTGTGAGAAAATGAACAATTTTACAAATCAACGGAATCTAACGGATAAAATGTGATATAAATCGTATAGAACAACCTTTATGTATGTATAATCATTTGTTGATAATTGTCATGATGTTTGATTATGTTTTGAATGATTTTGAGATGGAAAAGTATCAATTAAAACAAGAATTTTTGCCTCTGAGCCCAGAGTAACCAGTTAACGTGTGGTTGTTAACCGGTTACCCTTTGTAAATTTGGGGTTTTTACGCAGGAAATGAGTTGAGTAACCGGTTAACACATGGTGAGTAACCGGTTACCCAAAAGTGTCTCTAACTCTCATTTTGATTCTGAGTGAACAGTGAGGCTTGAAGTAACCGGTTAACGTGTGGTTGTTAACCGGTTACCGTTGTTTGTTTTATAAAAATATTTTCTAAAATTCATATCTTTTGACTCGGGTGTCCGATTTAAACATTCTTTATATCGATATGAAGCTATGAAATAGTTCTATGCCATGGAATGTGAAAATATTATTCATGAGATGGTTTTTGTCGATTTCGGGAATTAGTCAGAATTGAGTAAATTATGTAAAAATGGAACTTTCTAAATCCATAACTTGTGTTCAGATTATCCGTTTTGAATATTCTTGGTATCTTTGGGAAGCTATTTAAATGCTCTTTTTGATATTAAAGGAAAATATATGTTTATGTCATGAATTGATAAGACAAGAGAGGTCTTAAGGCTAATATGGCCGGTTGATTATCGAATACTATCCCATTTGTGTATATGATCACGTAATCGTAACCATAGCCCTTGAGAAGCATTTATGAGTCTCGAGCTCCACTGAATGCAGGCATTACTACTTTGTAGGTTTGATTCCCAATGTTATAGTACGATGGAACCTACGGGTAGAGACTTGTGATGGCATCAGAGGCCATGTGAAGTGACGAATTAAGGTGATAATGCATCCCTTAATTCCGAATCCATTCGTATGCCAAGTAATTACAAGGATCCATGACTCGGGTTGTCTTCTAGACGTAGAAGCGGACGGGAAAAGGGGATGCCTTGGTAAGGTTATCGATTAGTGATATAGTGAGTTAACCAGACTCACGAACCTGGATCCATACACTACAAAAAAACGCGTAAATTGTGGCGGTTAATTCAAGAAAATTGTGGCGGTTTGAACCGACGTAATTTACAATTACGACGTTTTTAAAAACGCCGTAATTTTGGCTGCCGCAAGGAAAATAACGGCGTTTAAAAATTAAACGCCGTGCAAACCGCCGTATTTTGCATTGTTTAAAGTGGCGGTTGCTTTTTGAAACTAATGGCGGTGACAATCGTCGTATTGTTCGCAAAATAAACAAATATCTTCTCATTTTACGTCGGGTTAAACCGTCGTAATATACTAAAGATTACGTCATTTTAAACCGTCCTAATTTGTGTATTATATGATCTTAAACATCACTATATAAACCGCCACAAATTTCAAATTAATTTGAAAAAATTCTCTTTATTATATGCTAAAATTAATTTAAATTTTTTATCACAATTTAAGAATAACATTAAAAATAAATTAAAATTTCAATAATAAATTTACATTTATGCATAAAAAAAAATAAAAAAAAGATATATTAAAAGGCCCAAACTATATATATATATAATCATAAAGAAAATGAATATATTTTATCTCCCTTTTACTTTCATTTTCAGCTCTATTATAGAGATAAAAAAATAGTACTACAGCTAACTAGTTTATCCTAATATTCAGAATCAAGAGACACATGTCACTATATATTCATTTTCTTTATGATTACGTGTGACAGACATGTTTGTACAAAAAGTTACTTTGCTGTAGTTGTTCTATTTGTTAATGCAACCAAGTTAATGATATGGAAGGTGGTGCTTTGATAGGATTCGGTCATGAGTTTGGTTCTGAAGCATTTTCAGAGAAAGGCTTTGATGAGTCTACTTCATGCACACATGCCTCTCAAGTCCTCAAACATCTGATCTAGCGGTGTCTTGCAGATGCAGTCATATCTGGAAATGTTTATGCTGGTGTAATATTGCAATATCTGTATAAATGGCTTTGCAGCCCTCAATCAAAGCTTCAAGAAACCTGCATAAGTGATGCCAGCATTTTGTATCAGTTCATAACAGCAAATCAAATCAAAATTAACTCCACAGAGCATAGTCGTCTCGACAGCCAATTGCATTCACACAAATCAAGTCCAACCAAGTTGCACACGTGACAATTAAGACAAAAGTGCATACGTACACAAGCAATTTTAAAGTGCATACAAAGGCAGTCACATCCAGTTCATTCAAATACTAATCACTAATATTTCAAACCAACATAATTGCATTTTTCACAAATCAAGTTACAAGTGCAAAACAAGAACAAGTTACACCACAACAACCAATGTACCTAACTGCGAAGCATCATTTCATCGGAGTTATTCGATCGTACGACACAAAAGGCCTCAATCGTCAGCTCGAAACACGCGTTGCAGCAGCTGCTGATGCTCCTTGTTCCTGATCTAACAGATGTAATTGTTCCATTGTCTGAGCTGACAGTGTAGACGTTTCGCTCAGTCAAGCATCAAACGAGAAATAAACATGTTCAAAGGGTCCATATCAGGACATAATAGGTTCAGCACAACATACTCACACATAACAAAACTAGCATGCCACTGTTTATCATTGACAGCTATAGTTTCAAACAGAAGGACAACTATAGTTTGATGACATCCATGTACTAAACCCACTGCTACCAATGGACATATCATTCCACCAATTCTCCCCACTGAGCTTGCCACTCCGACGCCAGTTGTTCTTACTGATGTAGGATATATCTGCATTTCATACAAATCTTCCAAATGTTAACTTTCATTATCTATAAAAAGTATTAGATGAAAAACATGCTGTGAAATCATTCCTTATATACTATATAAAAGTATAAAAGAATGATTTCTAACTAATACCTGGTCAGCTTTTTTTTTTCCTTTTCATTTTCTGTTTGCGGTTTTCTGAGTGTATAAAGTTTGCATTTGTTTTGACAAATCTTAAGGAGGAGGAGTGCATCCAGAATTTACTTCATTATCTCTAAGAGCAGAGCACTATGTTACAAACTCAGAGAACAAACTTAGTACGGAAATAATGCAAATGCTAACAAGTTCTCTAAAAGCATTGGTTAAGGGATAAAAACAAATATGTTTTCTGAAAAATACACCATTTAAAAATTTTAATTCATTATACTTTTCAATTAATACTTAGCATTATATGCTCTTACGACACATGTTAGCAAGCCCTTAAGATAATAGAATTCTCCTGACTGACTCAGGAGCCTCATATTTTAGTAGTCTTACTGGATTGGACTTTTACCAGTTATTCAACAACAGTATAAAATAGGTTTAGTTTCTTTCTACTGAAGAATACACGAGATCTCTCTCAAAAACTCTGTTTCAACTAGATCATTCAAAATCAAAATTATATTGCGTAAATACATTACCTCTGGGGCATAAATATAAACAACTATGAAGGTTACTGTGATGCATATGCGAGCTCCAAATAAAAGGCCCGTTGTCAGGTTTTCTGGCAGATAGAATGTTAATGGGAGAAGGAAAATACAACACATGAAGAACATGATTGACATTGATAGCTTGCAGCCGAGTTTATCCACTGCAACGGCTGACAAAAGGAGCCCAGGTAGCTCTGTGTACAAAATTATGCATCAATCATGCATTTTCAGACCATGTATAGTAAAACAATTCTGAAATAAGTAGAAAACATACCTGTAAAACTAGCAATAAAAACACCTTTGTAACTAATATCCTGGGACTTCTCTGTCTGCAATTTATTTGGAATACATTTACTACGTGCGTTCAACTCAGAGGTCAGCAAAACAAGGCCGTAATATGAAAAAGCATTACCGAAAAACACTGCCCATAATAGAAGGGTTGACCTTGCTAAATTGGGTGACAGTAGCACTTTAAGTGATGAGATACCACCAAAATTAGAACCCATTCCTTTAGGTTAATACAAAACTTGTAGGATAGAAGTACAAATACAGGTCAAACACAAGGTAATGATAAAAAGTAACTTCAACTAATCTCACACCTCATAAAGTAGTTATCTTATTCATAAACCACAATATATTGAAGCATCCAAGTATTCAAATGCTTACATTCTGTCCAAGCATTAGGAGCTTGACTGACACTAATCTGATTTCACTTTTGGAAGTTGTTTGGTTTTTGTGCCATAGTTTAAGAAAAGTTCGAATGAGTTAATGACTTCAAAGTAAAAAACTAGTTGATGAAAAACTCGCGCCTCAATTCCAATTAATCGTTAAACAAGGTTTCCAAAATTAGATATAGCTACATTTGGCAAGGTGTAATGGAGAACTTAAGGAGCATTTAGTTATCCAAGTGAATGCAATGTACAACTTCAATAATCAAGCTTAATACTGAAACATTGGGGGTTAACAGGGAGATTTTACTTATTCTCTTAGCACAGACCACCCCAAAATTATTATAGATACAGGGTTCAGATGCGGTTGCAAGGTTGCCAAACACAAATTTGATTCTGGCCTTATCATGCTTGACAGACCATGCTATTCAGCTCAATTTCAAAAATTATTGGGAAAAATAAAAGAATAGTGTGACAGGTAAAGATTATAAAGAGCACACCAGATGAAGTGATTGTCTATGGATACGTTGCAAAGCATGTGTCCATCGCCGTATAACTTCTGCTATGTCAACAGTTTGGTGGACTCTCCCATTTCTGTCATCTACTGTTGTCAATGTCTCACTACTAAAATGAGATCCATCAATCGCCTCTTTGGTGTCCATTTGTACTGAAGACAAATCCCCAGACTCACCAGATAATATATCTGAATAAGGAGCCTGGGAACTCTGGTCCATGGCTGCAAGCAGAGATGATCCAGAGATTCGGTACCTGAAATTTATGTACAAAACAAAATGGTTATGCAGAATACTTGATGGCAGATATTGGAAAGGCAAGGAAAGTTGCACCCTATATTACCTATGTTCACGATGAGCTATCAAGTCCTCAATAGGGCCTAATGCGAAAACTTCGTGTTGACCTGTACATTAATATTGACAAAAATTAAATATCATTACTAGGCATTTACTCGACAAGTGCAGAGGGGGAGAAAAATATAAAAACTTGCATTTACTTTTACGAGCTACTAAAGAATCCCATAGGCGAGTAGCCTTCGAAACTAAACGGGAATTCTGACTCGAACTTGATACGAGATCATCCCATTGTTCTCCTTCCAATTTGACTTTATTCCTTAAGTCGTGCAGCTTTTCCAGCTCTTGTTGCAAATAAGCCTGAATTCAGGTTTTACATTATAATCTTTTAAGAGAAAGATGCATAAGGAAATGTCTAGACTGGGAGAGGTAATACGAACTATATCTAAATAAACTTGGAAAATAGACTTCAGCTATTGATGCACCTCTTTAGCGCATAACCCACAAAATTCGGTAGTCGTTTCATGAGCCAAATTAGACCACATCGCCAGCCGTTGCACAACCATTTCTGCACTTTCTAAAAATTTCCTTCTTTCAAGGGCTATTCTTGCCTGTTAAAAGATCAAAGACTACACTAAGTTACTTGAGACAAAGTGGTGTATCAACACAAGAACATGAAAGGAAAAACAATCACAAAACATAATATAATCAAGTTATTAAACATTTTATAATCATGATGAGCAATGATTTAATGAATTGCAGACGAAATGGTCAGAGAAAATGAGGCACGAACCGTCTGATACTTTTGTACCACGTCAAAAGTCTTAGAAACAATTACTTCCTCCGTTTCATATCAAGTGTCTTGTTCTAAATAGTTTTGTCTTAAATTATATGTCATTTTAAAATTTCGAAAGAACATTAGTTTCATTTGTCCAATAACATAACATCCTTATTTATATGTATCTCAAGTTCTAAACTACTCTACATTAATTAGTCATTCCACCTAACCCCAATAACAAAGACACTTTAGTCAAAAATGATTATTTTACTTGGAAATGGGTGCAATCAATAATTTTCTTAAATCTTGTACATCACCGAGTGCACCAAAGAAACAACTGTCTTTTGTAAAACATCAGATTTCAAACGAACATTTTTTTTATTCCACAGAAAACATGAAAAGCTCCTCATAAGTGTATCTATTATCACAATGATGATACAAGAACATAACGAGAACCAATTCATTCTTTCTTAAAATTTTATGGATTATTACTAATACCTTTGTAACTGGAAGTAGCGTAGCGGCATGTGAGAATGCTACATCAGTCAATGGCGTAGGCAGTGGATTAGATGCTATGTCTGAAATAAATGTTCGTCGATGAACCTCTCTCAAGGCATGCAATGAAAGTTGCCACAAAAGCTCAACAAACCTACATTAATACGAACATTCAAATGATTTTAGAAATGTTTTCATAGGGAAAAGGTAAGTATTATGTAATAATGAGTGTGGTAAGGATAAAGGATAAATAGTGAGTTAGGATTCTTAGTTGGCATGTTAGTTATGCCTTAGTAGTATAAATAGTGATGTTAGTGAATTGTATTATGTGAGAATATTGAAAAGAACCGTTATGTTTAGGCAGAGGGACTTATCTCCTCTGGGGTAGATTGGAATTCATTCCTTTCTATATTGTGTTCTTTTTCTTCATCTATTGAATAGTTTATATTGTTTATATTTTCTTTACTTAATTTCTTACGATGGATTTTAGAGTTCCATCATTCTTTAACCAACTTACCACATGAGATTACCTCATCCAATTCTAATAACATCAATAGGAATATCTTCCCAAGGTGGGTCAATTCCTCTTTGGAAAAAAACATTTAGATCTAAGTCCTTTCAAATGGTTTCACTTGGCGTTTTTCTTGGTCTCTCTTCTCAACGTAGTTTAACAAACCGGATCGATTCCTCACTGGAATTAAAACAACAACCTCCAACATACAAAACCAGTTTTTTTTATTCTAATAATAAACTCACAACCTGTTCAAATTGGGCCTCATTAGGAATCTTGGGTAGCCTGGAGACATACCAAGTGAGCTTGATGGGAGCGGCCAAATTAAGAACTGCTAACTGTTGTTGAATGTCTTTGGGTACGTCGATGAGAACCGGGCCGGGCCGACCAGAAGTTACGAGGAAAAAAGCCTCTTTGACGACCTTAGGAATGTCATCAGCATCGAGAATGAGGTAGTTATGCTTTGTAATAGATCTCATTATTTCAACAATTGGGGTTTCTTGAAAAGCGTTAGTTCCGATCATTCTCCGGGGAACTTGACCGGTAATGGCGATAAGAGGGACATTGTCAATCAAAGCATCGGCGAGCCGCCGACTAAGTTGGTGGCGCCGGGATCGGAAGTGGCGATGCAGGCTCCAGGGAGACCGGGGGAGCGCGCGTATCCTTCGGCGGCGAAGACTCCACCTTGTTCGTGACGGGGAAGTATGTTTTAAATTATTTTGGAGCGTGTAAGAGGTTGGTGGATCTCCATGGAAATTCCTCCAGGGTAAGAAACTATAGAACCAACTCCGAATAAATCCGAATTCGGTGACCCAAATTATAATATAACCCAAAGAACTAAGAAACTATCATATTCAAAGTACCCTAAAGCACTCTTCTACAAGAATATATGAAGAATTTGAACTTAGACAAAAAAAAACCAAATGAAATAACAATATTACCTTGAAATTTATGGATTGTGGAGTTGTTGATTGTCGAGTAGCAGAATCGAGCTGAAGAACGGTCGATTGTGGAACTGTCGATTTCGGACCAGCATAACAGAGCAGCAAACAAAACCTAATTGCGGAATTCTGAATTGTGGATTTGCGATTGAACAAGTAAAAATTACGATTCAAAGAGTTGATTATTAGGGTTCCATTTCATCTTGACACTGAAGAGGTGTGATTCTTATTTCAAATCATTGTTAGGGTTTGACTTTGAATAAAAGGAACAAACTGAAATCAAAAGGGTTCACGGGAAACTGAAGAAGGAAGGAATCAGAGAATTTGAAATAGAAGTTTGCAATTTAGGAGAAAAGGTTGAATACAACTCACTTAGGGTTTAGTTGAAAGAACTGGAGGAGATGAATATGATTTTCTTTTTCTTTTTTTAATTCAACACAACTTTATTATTATTATTATTATTATTATTATTATTTTATTATTTCTTAAAAACAATATTATATTATTTAATGTATGTGACATTTAAAAACATATATATTTAACGTGTGATTAAAAAGTACCACACACATATATAAACTGTAACGTGACATTTCAAACCGCCATTTAAAAAGTTATATATATATATATATATAGAGTAAATAATGGCGGTTCAAACCGCCATTCTATTACACGTATTACGTCGTTTAATAAAACCGTCGTAATCAACTGTAAATTATGGCGTTTTAAACTAAACGACGTAACTAAACCGCCGTAATTTACGCGATTTTTTGTAGTGATATAGTGTGTGTGAGTACTCGAAGTCACTTCCCTTCCCTTTTGACTTGGGTTAGGCTTATTAGAACCTTGTAAAGCCGAGAGGACTTTAAGATAGGGAACTCACTGAGATTTGACGTATCTGACCCCACTGTTGTGGTTTACATCACAAGTACTGCAGGTTCCGCGAAGGGTAAGGATAGGGCTGTGTAATTATCCTTACTTATCTGATGGCTTTGCTTCCGTTGTGGAGTTTTTGAGATCGTTGTCGATCTAGTTCTTAGTTTCTTTTTGGGAACATCTTGTATATATACTTATACCATAGTTATTTGTTTATAGGTGTTTGGGCATGTATATGTATAATGTGTTTGCTAAGGACTTATTGTATATTTCAGTACCACACTTGAAATTCATGTATAATATATGCTTTGATGTATGTTATTATATATGGGCTTTACAGGGAATCATTTACCCTATATCTGATAGTGTATGGGGGAGCCCCATTCAACGTGTCTTTAAGATAGGTGGCCTAACAGTGATTGAAATGGGAAGGATATGCGTGGGTTATAGGAAGCTAAACAAATCCACAATGAAGGATGACTTCTCTCTTTCATTTATTGATCAAATGTTTAAGAGATTGGTTGGAAAAGAATTTTTACTGTTTTTTATAAGGGTATTCAGGCTATAATCAGATTGCATTAGCTTCTAAAAACCAAGAGAAAATAACCTTTACATGGCTCTATGAAACCTTTGTCTTTAGAACGATTCCATTTAGACTGTGAAATGATCCATCAACTTTTCAAATATGTTGATGATATCTTCTTTAATCTTATTGAATGTTCCATGGAACTGTTTATGGATGATTTCTCTATGTGCAGATTCATTTCATAAATGCTTGGATAACTTGGAGCTGGTACTCACAAGATGTGAGAAACGCAACTCAGTTCTAAAAGGGGAGAATTTACATTTCATGATAAAAGAAGGAATTGTGTTAGGACATAGAAATTATTGACTTAGGGACTCCGTGAATTCGGAATATTTCAACAGAAAAGCGAGCTGCGAGGTCCTGTGCTGAAAATTTGGTTGGAAGGACTATGAAATGGGCGTATTTTGACAGGCGATCACAGACTACCCAAATAATAGTGTGACCGAACGAGTTGGGAAGATGTGTGATGAAGTCCATTGTAATGTCCTCCCAGACTTGAGTTGGAGTTGGCAAAGGTTGAAGTAGGCCTTTCTTTTTCTGTGTTTGATTTTTGTTTTATTGACAGATTGTGCAATGTTTAACAAAGCTTTTAACATCTTTGTAGAGACCAGGCCAAGCAAAAGAGGTTGCTACCCGTGCAACAGTTGGTTTAACTCCCGAGTGTCCAGCAGTAGGTGTGCCATGGAATTCAAAAATCAGTGCCTTACGAAGGTCAGGCAGATCAGGTATAAACAACTTGTTATTGAAATAGAGCAAGTCATTTATGAACTTATAATCACTTTGATCTTCTGAGTTGTGTGTTTTGTCTGAAACTAACTGTTGACCTGCTGTTTGTTTTGTGTAATACTTCTGGAGTCTCTGAATGAGAGTCGGGATTGGCGAGGACAAGGAAAACAGCAGAGGAGAGTCACTGTATTTGCGGCTGAGGGCATCTGCTACCAGATTTGAACGACCAGGTTTGTAAAAGATTTCAAAATTAAATCCTTGCAGTTTTGAAGCCCATTTTTGCTGTTCGGGCGTTTGAATCTTTTGTAACAACAAGTTTCTCAAACTTTTCTGGTCTGTGTAGATGTTGAAATTCTGCCCTACCAAATATTGGCGCCACTTCTTAATGGATTCTGTGATCGCACACATTTCCCGGACGTAAACAGAAGCGGATTGCATTCTTGGAGTCATTTTCTTGCTGAAGAAGGCTATGGGGTGTCCTTCCTGAGATAACACAGCGCCTATTGCCACTCCGGATGCATCAGTGTCTAAGTTGAATTGTTTGTTAAAGTCCGACAATGTTAGCACCGGCAAAGTTGTCATTTTCTTTTTGAGCTCTGTAAAGGCTGAACTAGCCTGTGTACTCCAAGAAAACTTAGTGGAACGCAAAAGATCGGTGAGAGGAGCGGCGAGAGTGGCGTAATTTTTGACAAATCTGCAATAAAATCCGGTGAGACCCAAAAATCCTTTGAGAGCCGTGAGTGAACGAGGTTCAGGCCAGTCCAACACTGCCTGAATCTTTTCCGGATCTGGTTCAACACAACCAGCAGCAATAACATGTCCTAGATAGGCAACTCTTTCAACTGCAAAGACACATTTTGATAATTTTGCAACAAAACAATGAGACAATAAAAGGTCAAATACCACCTGCAAGTGAACTAAATGATCATTAAAAGTAGAACTAAAAATGAGTATATCATAAAAAAAAACTAATACAAACTTGCGTAAGTATGGTCTTAGCAGATCATTCATAGCGGACTGAAAAGTAGAGGGGGCGTTAGTGAGCCCGAAGGGCATTACGAGAAACTCGTAGTGACCGTCGAAAGTGCGAAAAGCCGTCTTATGAGTATCTTCCGATGCAACGCGGATCTGATGGTAACCAGATCGTAGATCTATCTTGGTAAAAATTCTAGCTGACCCAAGCTTATCTAAAAGCTCATCAATGATGGGTATAGGAAATCGGTCCTTAATGGTTAGAGCGTTGAGAGCGCGATAGTCTACGCAAAAACGCCATGTCCCATCTTTTTTTTTAACAAGTAGGACAGGGGAAGAAAAAGGGTTGTTGCTAGGGATGATAATGCCATCGTGTAACATCTCTTGAATAATTGTAGTCATGGCAGTCTTTTGGCTGTGAGGGTACCTATAAGGTTTAACATTGATAGGAGGGGTATTGGGTAACAAGGGAATGTGATGGTCATGAGGTCTAGGTGGGGGAAGACCACAAGGTGGTTGAAAAATTTGGGAAAAAGATTTGAGAATTTTTAAGATGGCTGGGTGGAGGTTTTTGGGTAAGATGGTGGAATTAGAGGATTGGATTGCACCTACAGATGAAGGAGGGTCAAGTGGAATAAAAGTCATGAGGTGTAGGGAAGCAATGGAGTCAGTATGGAGAAGGTGTTTGAATTGGTTGAATGTAGTGTGAATTGGGTTGGTGGTTGGGTCTCCTTTAAGAGTAAGGGGTGTACTTTGGTGTTGGAAGGTAATAGATGGAATAGAAAAATCTGCTTGTATTGGGCCAAGAGTTCTCAACCAAGCCATGCCAAGAACAATTTCAGCACCTTCGATTGGCAAGAGATAAAAAGATAAGTTGAAGGGTTTGTCTTGGAGAAGAATGTGGACATTATTGCAGATTCCCTCACATTGTAAATGGGAACCATTTCCAACCATTACTGAAAACTGATGGGTGGGTTTAGTTTTGAGATTTAAGTGTTGGGCAATGCGAGGTTGCATAATATTATGAGTGCTGCCTGTGTCCACTAAAACCATAACTGATAACCCTCCAATAATCCCTTTGAATTTAAGTGTTTGAGGTGAAGTTTGACCGGTAAGAGCTTGCGGTGATAATTGAAAATACGTGTCATTTAGGTCTATCTCCGCTTCTAACTCATTACTGTCCTCAACAACAATCTGTTGTTCTGGTCCCTCATCATCAGCCATGAATAAAAGAAATCTGTTGGCAGAACATTTGTGACCAACTGTGAATTTCTCATCACAATTAAAGCAAAGCCCTTGAGCCCTACGTTCTTGCAGCTGTGAGTGTGAGAGGCGTTTGATAGGTAATTTTGTAGGGATGGTTGAAGAGGCTGTTATTTGTGGAGGTTGTAGTGTGGTATTGTTTGGTGTTTTGGTGGTTGGTGTTGGAGTTGTGTTGGGGGTGTATTTGGGGTAAGAGTTGGAAAATGGTTTTGAAAATTTGGGTTTGGTGTCCTTGAGTTTAGATTCAATAAGTTTGGCAAGGCCAATGGCTTGTGAGATGGAAACTGGTCTATGAATGGCCATTTCATTTCTGATGTCTTTGTTTAATCCAGAAATAAAACAATTTAAAATTGCCTCTTGTGGTAAACCAAACACTTGGTTTCCCAACTTCTCAAACTGCGCTTGATATTCAACAACAGTACCAGTTTGCTTTAATTTGAACAGTTCAGCTTGGTGATTGTCATAGGTAGAAGGCCCAAATCGTAGTTCTAGGGCTTTTGTGAAAGAAAACCAATCAGTTAATAATTGGCTTTGATGCATCCACTTAAACCAACCTAAAGCTTCACCCTTCATATAAAAAAATATTAATGACAATCTATTTTCTGGTGGGAGTTGGTAAAATTGAAAAAACTGTTCAGCTTGAAACAACCATTCCAAGGGGTCAGATCCATCAAACATTGCAAGTTCCAATTTTGGTGTTCTAAATGGGGGTAATGGGGTAATTTGGGGCATGTATGGGTAAGGAACATGGGGAATAAAAGGGGTATTATAGTTTTGTGTGGGTGTAAAAGGGGTAGGAGATGGGATATATGGTGGAGAAGGTGGTGGTGGTGGTTGTGCAGCAGTTATGCGAGTGGCTGTTGTAGCAACAGATTGTGGAATAGTGGTGGAAAAAGAAACAGAATTTCTAATGGGTGTGTGAGCTGGGCTGTGTGTGTGGGGAATATGCTGAGATGCTGTATGAACAGCAGCAGTAGAGGAGGGTTCATGAGTGATACCTGAGGTGGACCCCGCTGCGTGAATAGTAGCGGTTTGGTGAGGAGGGTCCTTTTGAGTGGAGATTTTTGTAAGAATAGACATGATAGATTCATGTCTGCTGTCAGCAAGATTCAATGCATTATCCATAAGAGAATGAAGTTGACCGATTTGTTGTTCCCAATCTGCAGCAACCATGTTTAAGCGCTCATCCAATTGCATCTGATTTTCTTGCATTGCATTGTTGACAAGCAGCTGGGTTGTTTGAATAACTTCTTCAACTATTTCACGGGAAGAGGTTTGGGGTTTTGGGGGAGCCATGAGTGCAGAATGAAAGCACCAATGATAGTATCTACTACTAATTACTCTACAGATCTAAGTTGCAAAGGAAGAAAAAAACATAAAGGAAACTTTCAATTTTTTTTCATATCATTTCAAGTCTCTAACAACAACTTAAATACTTAGGGTTTCTATTCTGATATCGGGCCTAAGCCACTTGGGTAACCCAAAACAACAAAAAGACTAATAAAATTAAAGATATTAAATAACTCTAATTAATAAAATTGATAATCTTGGAACCATTTGGGCTGTTGGGCCTTGCGTTTGGGTTTAAAATAATGTCTTCTAACAATCTAGGCCAAATGTATGATAAAGTGTTTCATACAATTTATTATGCTAATAAGATTACAAGACTTTAATAAAGAATCATATCAACTAAACCAACTCAAGTAGTTAATGACGTGCCAATTTTTTTATTTACGTATAACTTATATTTTTTCAAACGTTCACAAATATTCATATACGAAAATTTTTAAAGGCTAAGAATATGACTTTGAAACGAAAATGTAGACAAAATTAAAGTTTTTTTTAAAACAACTACTCCTTTTACATGAAAATACTCTAATAAGTAATAATTTAATAGGAATATATTTTATAAGAAAAAATTACAACTTTGAATGATTATTACAACTTTGACTTTGAATTCAAAGTCAAAGTTCAATTAAATAAAGTCTAATAAATAATAATTTAATATTGTACCAGAGTATTTTATTAAAAAATATTTATTATTTATATTTTTCCGTCAAATATAACAATGATTGAAACTACATATGAAATTTAATTTTCAAGAAAAAAAGTCAAATCAAAATTTATTATTCTTTCCTATTTATTTGTAGGAAAGAGTAATTAATTTGTTCTTATCCATTTTTTTCAATTGTCTTTTTCCCCTTTATTTAGCTATATATATATTTGTTATCAATTTTTCAAATCACACAAAACTTTTTTTTCTTTTCATCTTCTAGTTTTGTTAGTGTTTTTTCTTCCTCATCCACCCTTAAGTAGGTAGGTAAACGGTGTTATAATTTCCTTTAATTATTTATTCTGTAAAGTTTTAATTTTTATGTGTTTCAATGTTAGTACAGTTTATTTTTGTGACGTAGCTATCTTTTTTGTGAGTATTTTTATGAGTTTTTCAAATACTTTTTTACGTCTAATATTTTTTTTTGCTCTTTGTGAACTCTTGATTTTAAAATATAATATTTTGGCTCATTTAAAAAATTATTTTATTGATAGACATAAACATCAATGATTTGAGTGATTTTTTGAAATTTAAGATTTTTTTCTTGGTTATTCTGATAAAATTTAATTTTCTTATATATTTTTTCTAATGTGTTCTAGAGATACTTACTGCTAAAGTGTTGATATGAATCATATATTCTTTATTATTGTTTATTTTATCAAATATACATGTGATCAACGATATATTTGTATTTTTCTTACATAATATTTACATATAATCTATTACTTAGGTAGAATTTTTATAGTTTAGCGCTAGATCTAATTTATTAGATTTTAATTGAATTCTAGATAAGATATTTAAGTCTATAGAAAAACTTGTTTCAATTGAGTATTGAAGTTCATATGAATTTATATATTATAGAATGTATGCGGAATAGGTTTTAGTTTTCTTAAGTATAATTTAGTGATAATCTTCACTATGTTTTTTTTTATCATTATTCTTTTCTTTGTTTTTATTCTATTTCTCTTTAAAAAATATATGAATTATATGCATATCAATTTACAAACATTTAGAAGTATATCTAAGATTCATGTTGCAAAAACTCTTACTATATTCTTAGATTTTAATTATTTCGATTATGTTGCATAAACTCATTATGAAATGTATAAGATAGTATAAACTTTTACTATATGCTTATATTTTAATTATTTCGATCATGTTGCACAAATTAATGCTTCCATAACTCTTCCCCTAATTTATGTATTTTAAATCAATTACATTTAGTGAAATAAGCTAATTATACCTTTTAATAGATATGTTTTTTTTTGAAAAACTATAAATTTTTTTTATGATAATAATTGCAAGGGAGGTAGAAAACTTAACTAATCTGCCATTATTATTTATTCTTATCGACAGCCATCTACTTATTACCTTTTTTTTTTATTTTTTATTTTTAATTTCATTGTTGAATCAGAGAATGGATCATCACAAAAACCCGTGGAATCAAGAATCACATTACACTTTTGACATAAATAAAAATTTTCATGAATTTGAAGCGGATGATGAATTACATTCAGATTATTTGGATATTATGAGGCCGTTGTCACCCGAAACTCATGTTCCGGATCCATTATTTGCCATTGGTAAATTTGTTCCTGTGGTGCTCCAATCAGATAATCCATTAACACAGATGAAAATTGAACATACAAACTCTCTTGATAAAGAAAAATACAAAGGTATTTTAAATCCAAAAGGTAATGGAATCGGCTTATATGCCTTTTTACCTAAAAAATTTCCATCACCAGCCATCCGTACAACTGTTCCTTCTCATGTAGTAAAACAAAAATATACAGAAATTCCACATCTCAAACAATATTCAAATGTCTCCCAACCAGGTATGTGTTCTTAAAAACTTGATTAAACTACTCAAATTAAAATGTATGAATATTATACAACAGCTAACTAATTAATATTTGTAGGTTTATCATCACTTAATCAAAACACAAGCAAACATGTGTTGTCCAATAACAATAAAAACTCAACATCGCGTCCTCATAGAGTTGCTAGACACATGCAGGTAAAATGGTTTAGAAATTAATTAGTTTTATCTAATTTGTTTTAATCAAAGATAAAACGAGAATCATAAGTTAATAAATTGAGTTAAATATATATTTTTTAAAGATATTTTATGTATGAATTAATATATAAATTCTTTTGTAGGATGATATTTGATTTGGTGATAAATCGGTCATTCATAATACAAATGCTTTGAGAATTGATAAGGCAAATACAATGTACAATTGAAAAACTTGGGGAAGTGAGAGGATATTCGCATTTTAGAAAGATTTTTAAGATATGGCTAATTGTTAGTTTGACAAGTTTTAAAATTTGTTTCTCATTAAACAAACTTGATTATTTTTCTTTTTGTTCTATTTTAATTGATGGATTGAATTTATTTTAAATTTAAATACTGTTGAAATCTAAATAATTTGTTATGTTTGAGAAACTTATATTGCTGATAGTTACATTTTCTAATATGATTCATCATAGAATGATGAATATTATCAATAAGTGTTATGACGTAAACAGATATTTATACACCCTAAACACTAATCATCATTTTAAAATGCATCATAGATTTAAAATGGAAGATAATTTACTTTTAAAATTTTGATATTGAAATATAATCTTCAACTAAATTTAAGGTGTCTAGTCACTAATAATATTCGATTGATCAACTGATCAAATAAAATTTCATAATAAGGAAAAATCTTTAACAAAACATTATTATACGACAAAACTTAAGCTTGTTTGGTGTGAAGGATAAGAGACATAGTATAATAATCATATTATATTATGTCTTAATAAAGTGTTTAAAACAAAAACGATATGATAAGTGGATTCTCACAATTTTTTCTATCTTGTCTCTATAGTATTATTTTTTATCTTAAATTTGAGCTCGGGTAAAAATTAGTAGGATGTGATTAGAAATTAAACTACTTTTGTATGTTTATAAAATATAACGTAAAATATTACAAAATAAAACCAATTATATAAGATAAATATATGAAATTTATGAGTGATAACTAGTTTATAAAAGTGATTAAAATATATAAAAATGTGAAATATATATATAATTTATTTTTTAATTTTTTAAAGTTTAAATTAGTATTCTTTAATATATATATATATATATATATATATATATATATATATATATATATATATATATATATATATATATATATCTATATTCTGGATGTATCAAGTGTGAAAGCTTTATCATATGTGAAAGCGTAGGTGATTTTAAGGCTCGGTTAGGATGGGAACATGGCCCCGCACTAGCCCAAATTTTTTGAGTTCTTTTTTTAGAGTAAGCTACTTTTTACAGTTCCATTTTCATAATTTTGATTTAATTTTTCGACACATTTTCTAGTTAGTTCTGGTCTTGCGGTTTCGGTATTTATTATAAATACTAACATATAAAATTATTGTTGTTTCCACTCTCTTGCAACTTGCGCACTAAGTGTTCAGTAAATTGTCTCAACCAAGTTTTTTATCTATTTTGTTTTTGTTTCATACGAATAATGGTGTTGAATTGTTGTTATTGATTGTAATCATGAAGTGGTTATAATGAAAATCTCTTGTGGCCAAGGGGACTGGAGTACTCTGTAATACCCCGTAATTTTGTGAACGCTTCAAATAATAATATTATGATCAACTGGGTTCCGGTGTACTCTGAGCAATTATTGGATTAAAATAATTAGAGTAAACTGACGAACTCGGAACTGATTAGATTAATATTATTTAGCTTGGAGTTTTATTAATTGGTGCATTAGAGATAATTTGGACAATTAGTAGTATTACTAATTCATGTTTTCTCTATGTCTTTTCCTTTTCCCTTATTTGCAAAGAGAGTAGCATTGGAGAGAGAAAGTGAAGAGAAGGAAAAGGAAGGAGAAAGGAAAAGAAGAGAAAATCCCCAAGAGCTCAAGAGCTAGAATCATCAACACATCTCCATCTTTTTCATCTCAGCTTCAGCATCCTCATCTTGTAATCCAGGTGGGTTTTAGATAGACACATTAGTTGTAGAGTTTTATGAGTTTAGAGTTAGTTTTGATATTGTGAGAAATGAGTAATTTTGAAATAGAATCATAATCTTACTGCTGAAATTCGATATTTGACTGTGTAGTATACTGGTTGTTATGTGTATAACATGTTTTGATGTATTTTAATTGGGAAAATTGGTATTTTGGGGTTGAATTTGAGAAACCCGTAGCAGAGTTTTCTGCAGGAAAAATTCTGGGTTTCCTCTGCCCATACGTGTATCACGCAAGGCAATACGCGTATTGGGTTGGGCAATACGCGTATGGAAGTTCATTTTCACGGCCCTCTGCTGAAATATGTAATGGTACGCGTACTTGGCAATGCAATACGCGTAACGTGCGAGGCAATACGCGTATGGGAATTTTTAGTGAAATTTTGAAGAGGAATTAGTTTCTGCCCATACACGTATCACTTTGGACAATACGCGTATGGGATGGGCGAGCCAGCAAGGCAGTACGCGTACGACCAGTGAGAGTGCCGAATTGTGTTTTTCGTGATACCATTTCTTGTTATTTCCATAACTTGTGTCCCGATTATCCGTTTTAAACATTTTTGGTATTGTTTGTAAGCTACTCCAATGCTCTTTATGATAGTGAAGGAAAAACATGTGATTATACTGTGGTTTGATAAGATAAATATAATTGATGTTGAATATGCTTGTCTAATGTAATTGTTAAGCATGTTTGAGAGAGTATGCATGTTAAAATATGAAACAGGTAGAGCGAGGAAACCTTAGTACAATAGAATGACTTAGAGAATCGTGCGGCAATGCTTACATCGATACTAGAAGAGTATCCTTGTTAAGTAGTTGTTAGTGGAGGATCGTATTCCTCCGGTTTGTTGTGTGTGTCTTAATAAATACCGTGACCCGTGTTAAAGAGTCCCTTATGCGGGATGGTCGGGGAGAAGTATTTATTAAGTAACCGTGACCCGTGTTGAAGTGCTCCTTGTGTGGGCTGTCCAGGGAGAAGTTACTTAGTGGTTGGTACCGTGACCCGTGTTGTATTTGCCTTGTGTGGGCTGGCCGGGGAGGAGTACCAACTGTAGATAACCGTCACCCGTGTTGTATTTTCCTTGTATGGCTGGCCGGGGAAAAGTTATCTACGTTAAGAATCCGTGACCCGCGTTGTATTTGCCTCGTATGGCTGGCCGGGGAGAAGATTCTTAACTTGTATGTCGTTTTGTGTATTGCACGATTGTTTCTCTAGTCAGAAATGTTTGATCTCAAGGTTTAGTTCCTTTTTCCTCGACCTGAGATAGGTATTGATTAGAACCTTGTAAAGCCGAGAGAATCCATAAGGTAGAGAACTCACTGAGATTTGATGTATCTCACCCCACTGTTGTTGTTTACATCACAGGTTCTGCAGGTTCGGCGAAGGGTAAGGACAAGGTTGTTTGACTTTCCTTACGGATCGTAGTTTTTGTGTGGCAAGGCTTCCGTTGTGGAGATTTTTGAGATCATTATTTGATCTAGTTCCTAGTATTTATCTTTGTAACATCTTGTAGATATACTATGCCGTAGTGTTTTTTGTATTTAGGATTTTGGGCATGTATATGTATAATGTGTTTACTAGGAACTTATTGTATATTTCAGTACCAAACGTGGATTTCATGTATAATATATGCTTTGATGTATGTATATATATATATGGGCTTTACAGTTGGTATCAGAGCAGGTCGTATCCTCGACTTAGCCATGAAATAGAATAAGTTTTTCTTTCCGTTTCATATGCGTGGTGTCACCTTTGGTCTTATGTGTTATATTTATGGTTTTGAGCCTGATCAACTTAATCCTATCTGTATGAAATCCAGGAACATGGTTGACGGGCGCAGAAACAACCGTGGTAGGCCCCGAACTACTCCAACTGGGACGAATCCGCCGGTCGACGATGGGAATGCTCCTCTGAATCAGTTTATGCAACAGATGCAGCAACAACAGAATCAGTTTATGCACCAAATGGTTCAACAATTAAATGGAGGTCTGCATCCTTAGGTGGTTGTTCCAGAAGCGGTAGGTGGGACTTTACGGGATTTCTCCCGCATGAATCCTTCGAAATTCCATGGCGGATTGGATCCTGTAAAGGCACACGAATGGATTTCAGGTATGGAAAGGATTTTCTTGATAATGCAGTGTACCGAGGAGAATAAAGTGGTTTTTACTTCGCATTCCTTGAAGGGTCCTGCCATGAGATGGTGGGAGAGTGCATCGGCTCTTATGACTATTCAGGGTGTGCCCAAGGTCTGGGAACCATTCAAGGTAACTTTTATGGAGAAATATTTTCCTAGCTCCTTGAGGACTCAGAAAGAGTTTGAATATCAACAGTTAAGACAGAGTAATATGACTGTGGCCAGTTATGCTGAAAAGTTTGAGAATATGGCTGCTTATTCTAGGCAGGCTATATATGCTCCGGATGAACGGTGGAAAATAGATCATTTTCTTTTTGGACTAAAAGCGGAAATCTCTCAAAGTGTATCTCAGAGGGAATTCACTACTTATGCAGAAGTTCTAAGACAATGTTATGTGGCGGAGCATAGTTTGAAGAAAGTGCAAGCGGAAAATGTTGCAAGTAGGGTAAATCAGGGTGATCGTGGAAGAGCAAGTCAACAGTTTGGGCCAAGATCACAAGCTTTCAAAGGAAAGCAAGGTGCTAGACCTAATGCTATTCCTCTGTGTAAAGTGTGCAACAAACGTCATTTTGGGAAGTGCGTCGACGGAAATTATATGTGTTATATTTGTAATGGATTGGGTCATGTGGCTAGAGATTGTACTCAAAATAAAAACCAAGGGTAAGGACGGAATACCGGGAGGGTTTATACCTTAGATGCAAGGAAGACAATGAATGATAACTCCTTGATTGCGGGTACGTGTTTCGTAAATGGGCATCCTTGTTTTGTTTTATTTGATTATGGGGCAACGCATTCTTTTGTGTCAACGCGATGTGTGAAGCGACTAGGGTTGCAAGCTGTTCCTTTGTTTCCTCCTATGGTGGTCACTACCGCCATGGATGAAATGGTTGAGACACCGTTGATGTGTGAAAATCGTGTTTTGTTTGTGAATGATAGAGTTTTCCAGATTGATCTTATCTGTTTACCGCTTAAGAAAGTTAATGTCGTATTAGGAATGGATTGGCTTTCAGCTAATTCGGTATTTATTGTGTGTAAGGAAAAGTTAATCATTATTCCATCCGATGAGGCTACTCCAAGGGATGTGTTAACTACTATTTTAGAAGGTACGGTTGGAATGATTAATTTCTTGTTTGAACAGGAGAAGTCTGTTCTTTTGGTTCTTACTAAGGAGGAGAGTAGCAACCTTCAAGTTTTGAGTATTCCGGTAGTTTGTGAGTTTCCTGAAGTTTTTCCCGAGGATGTCACTTCTCTTCCTCCGGAGAGGGAAGTGGAATTCTCTATTGACCTGATACTGGGAACGGCTCCAATATCCGTTTCTCCGTATCAAATGGCACCACTTGAATTAAGAGAACTAAAGGATCAATTGGAAGAATTGATGGCTAAGTATTTTGTTCGACCAAGTGTTTCACCCTGGGGAGCTCCAGTGTTATTGGTGAAGAAAAAGGATGGTGGAATGCGGTTGTGTATCGATTACCGTCAGTTGAATAAGGTCACTATCAAGAATAAATACCCATTACCAAGGATAGACGATCTGTTAGATCAATTGAAAGGAGCCTGTGTGTTCTCAAAGATTGATTTACGGTTGGGTTATTATCAGATTCGTGTGAAGAGTTCAGATGTACCAAAGACTGCGTTTAGAACCCGTTTTGGTCATTATGAGTTTTTGGTGATGCCTTTCGGTGTGACGAATGCTCCGGCAGTTTACATGGATTATATGAATCGGATATTTCAACCTTACCTGGACCAATTTGTGGTGATTTTCATTGATGACATTCTTATCTATTCTCGTGATCCTCAAGAGTACGGAGAACACCTAAGAATCGTTTTATCCATCTTACAAGAGAGGAAACTTTTTGCTAAGTTAAGTAAGTGTGAGTTTTGGATGTACGAGGTTAATTTCCTTGGTCATGCCATATCTTAGGGAGGTGTAGCGATTGATCCATCAAAAGTGGAAGCAGTGATTAATTGGGAGAGACCGAAGAATGCTTCTGAAGTTAGAAGTTTCTTGGGATTGGCAAGGTATTACAGAATGTTTATCAAAGGCTTTTCGTAACTGGCTTTACCAATGACGAGACTTACTCGAAAGGATTGTTCGTACGAGTGGGATTCAGCTTGTGAAAGAAGTTTTAAGAGTTTGAAAGAAAGATTGACGACCGCTCCTATTTTGGTTATTCCTGATCCTAGCAAGTCGTATGAGGTATATTGTGATGCATCAAAGATGGGATTAGGAGGTGTGTTAATGCAAGATGGACATGTACTGGCTTATGCTTCTCGATAGTTGAAAGTCCATGAAGAGAATTATCCAACGCATGATTTAGAATTGGTGGCAGTTGTTTTTACTTTGAAAGTGTGGCGTCACTATTTATATGCTGTACGTTTTGAGATGTTTAGCGACCACAAGAGCTTAAAGTACCTCTTTGATCAGAAAGAGTTGAACATGCGTCAAAGGAGGTGGATGGAGTATTTGAAGGATTATGACTTGGAGCTAAAATACCATCCAGGTAAAGCCAATAAAGTGGAGGATGCATTGAGTAGGAAGGTGTTGCATAATGCCGAGTTGATGATGCTAGAGTATACTTTATTGGAAAAATTTCGAGATCTAAACCTCCAATTTGTTTGGACTTCTAACGGTGTGATGATGGGAAATTTGGATATCAATTCTACTCTTATGGAAGAAATCCAACAAGAACAAGGGTTAGATGAGAAGTTACAAGAAGTGTTAGTACAACCGGGTTTTGTGCGAGCTACCGACGAAATTATTTTATAACCAAAGGATTTGTGTTCCAGATAACACAGAGTTAAAAAGGAGGATTTTGGAAGAAGCACATAAGGGTACTTTTACTATACATCCGAGGTCTTCAAAGATGTATCAAGATTTAAAGAGGGACTATTGGTTGTCCGGGATGAAAAGGGATATTGCGGTGTATGTGTCGGAATGTGCGGTGTGCCAACAAGTGAAGATCGAACACCAAAGACCGGGTGGCTTGTTGCAACCTCTATAAATTCCTGTATGGAAATGGGATAGTATTTCTATGTACTTTGCAGTAGGTTTACCCCGTACGCAAGGTGGTTATGACTCTATTTGGGTGATTGTGGATCGACTAACGAAATCTGCGCATTTCTTAGCCGTGAAGACTACTTACAAGGCAAGTCACCTTGCAAGATTGTTTATCGCTGAAATTGTGTGATCGCATGGTGTTCCCTATAATATAGTGTCTGATAGAGATCCGAAGTTTACTTCAAGGTTTTGGAAGGTTTTTCAACAAGCGATGGGTACGAAGTTGCGTTTGAGCACGTCGAATCATCCTCAGACAGATGGTCAGACTGAGCGAACAATACAAATAATGGAAGATATGTTAAGAGCCTGTGTGCTAGAGAGTAGAGGCAATTGGAAGGAACTTTTACCATTAATTGAGTTTTCTTATAATAATAGTTACCATGCGAGCATCGGTATGGCTCCTTACGAAGCATTGTATGGGAGAAAGTGTAGGACACCTTTGTGTTGGGCAGAAGTTGGCGAAGATAGAATTTTGGGACCTGACATTATTCAAGAGACTACGGAAAAGATTCGAATGATCCGCGAGAAAGTGAAGCAAGCACAAGATCGTCAAAAGAGTTATGCGGACAATCGTAGGAGACCTTTGGAATTTAAAGAATGTGACCATGTATTTTTGAAAGTTACTCTGAGATTGAGATTAAAAGGACCGTTTAAGTCACGCAAGTTAAGTCCAAGATACGTGGGACCGTATCAGATCTTAGAAAGGATTGGTGAAGTCGCTTACAGATTAGCCTTACCACCCTCTCTGTCAGAGATGCATGACGTCTTTCATGTATCTCAGCTCCGAAGGTTTGTTCCCGATCCTCTTCAGCCAATTCTACCAGAATCGATGGAAATAGAAGCAGACTTAACTTTCAAACCGCAACCGAGTTGTATTGTGGGAAGAGAAACAAAGGTGTTAAGGAACAAAGGCATTCCTCTTGTGAAGGTGCAATGGGATGTGACGCATCCGGGTGATGCTACTTGGGAACTAGAATCGGAGATGCGAGATGCTTACCCTCGTCGGTTCAGGTAATCTTTTGAATTCGATGACGAATTTCTATTTAAGGAGGGGAGGATGTAATACACCGTAATTTTGTGAACGTTTCAAATAATATTATTATGATCAACTGGGTTCCGGTGTACTCTGAGCAATTATTGGATTAAAATAATTAGAGTAAACTGACGAACTCAGAACTGATTAGATTAATATTATTTAGCTTGGAGTTTTATTAATTGGTGCATTAGAGATAATTTGGACAATTAGTAGTATTACCAATTAATGTTTTCTCTATGTCTTTTCCTTTTCCCTTATGTGCAAAGAGAGTAGCATTGGAGTGAGAAAGTGAAGTGAAGGAAAAGGAAGGAAAAAGGAAAAGAAGAGAAAATCCCCAAGAGCTAAAGAGATAGAATCATCAACCCATCTCCATCTTTTTCATATTAGCTTCATCATCCTCATCTTGTAATCCAGGTGGGTTTTAGATAAACACATTAGTTGTAGAGTTTTATGAGTTTAGAGTTAGTTTTGATATTGTGAGAAATGTGTAATTTTGCAATAGAATCATAATCTAACTGCTGAAATTCGATATTTGACTATGTAGTATACTGGTTGTTATGTGTATAACATGTTTTGAGGTATTTTGATTGGGAAAAATGGAATTTTGGGGTTGAATTTGAGAAACCCGTAGCAGAGTTTTCTGCAGGAAAAATTCTGGGTTTCCTCTGCCCATACGCGTATCACGCAAGGCAATACGCGTATTGGGTTGGGCAATACGTGTATGGAAGTTCATTTTCACGGCCCTCTGCTGAAATGCGTAATGGTACGCGTACTTGGCAATGCAATACGCGTAACGTGTGAGGCAATATGCGTATGGGAATTTTTTGTGAAATTTTAAAGAGGAATTAGTCTCTACCCATACGCGTATCACATTGGGCAATACGCGTATGGGATGGGTGAGCCAGCAGGGCAGTACGCGTATGGCACAAGGCAATACGCGTACAGCCAGTGAGAGTGCATAATTGTGTTTTTCGCGATACCATTTCTTGTTATTTCCATAACTTGTGTCCCGATTATCCGTTTTAAACATTTTTGGTATCGTTGAAAAGCTATTCCAATGCTCTTTATGATAGTGAAATAAAAACATGTGATTATACCATGGTTTGATAAGATAAATAAAATTGATGTTGAATATGCTTACCTAATGTAATTGTTAAGCATGTTTGAGAGAGTATGCATGTTAAAATATGAAACAGGTAGAGCGAGGAAACCTTAGTACAATAGAATGACTTAGAGAATCGTGCGGCAATGCTTACATAGATACTAGAAGAGTATCCTTGTTAAGTAGTTATTAGTGGAGGATCGTATTCCTCCGGTTTGTTGTGTGTGTCTTAATAAATACCGTGACCCGTGTTGAAGAGCCCCTTGTGTGGGATGGCCGGGGAGAAGTATTTATTAAGTAACCGTGACCCGTGTTGAAGTGCTCCTTATGTGGGCTGGCCAGGGAGAAGTTACTTAGTGTTTGGTACCGCGACCCGTGTTGTATTTGCCTTGTGTGGGCTGGCCGGGGAGAAGTACCAACTTTAATAGAGAATCATATCAACTAAACCAACTCAAGCAGTTAATGACGTGCCAATTTTTTTATTTACGTATAACTTATATTTTTTCAAACGTTCACAAATATTCATATACGATAATTTTTAAAGGATAAGAATATGACTTTGAAACGAAAATGTAGACAAAATTAAAGTTTTTTTTTTAAAACAACTACCCCTTTTACATGAATATACTCTAATAAGTAATAATTTAATAGGAATATATTTTATAAGAAAGAATTACAACTTTGAATGATTATTACAACTTTGACTTTGAATTCAAAGTCAAAGTTCAAATAAATAAAGTCTAATAAATAATAATTTAATATTGTACCAGAGTATTTTATTAAAAATTATTTATTATTCATATTTTTCCGTCAAATATAATAATGATTGAAACTACGTATGAAATTTAATTTTCAAGAAAAAAAGTCAAATCAAAATTTAATATTCTTTCCTATTTATTTGTAGAAAAGAGTAATTAATTTGTTGTTATCCATTTTTTTCAATTGTCTTTTTCCCCTTTATTTAGCTATATATTTATATATATATATATATATATATATATATATATATTTGTTATCAATTTTTCAAATCACACAAAACTTTTTTTTCTTTTCATCTTCTAGTTTTGTTAGTGTTTTTTTCTTCCTCATCCACCCTTAAGTAGGTAGGTAATCGGTCTTATAATTTCCTTTATTTATTTATTTTGTAAAGTTTTAATTTTTATGTGTTTCAGTGTTGGTACAGTTTATTTTTGTGACGTAACTATCTTTTTTGTGAGTATTTTTATGAGTTTTTCGAATACTTTTTTACTTCTAATTTTTTTTGCTCTTTGTGAACTCTTGATTTTAATATATCATATTTTAGCGCATTTAAGAAATTATTTTATTGATAGACATAAACATCAATGATTTGAGTGATTTTTTGAAATTTAAGATTTTTTTCTTGGTTATTCTGATAAAATTTAATCTTCTTATATATTTTTTCTAATGTGTTCTAGAGATACTTACTGCTAAAGTGTTGATATTAATCATATATTCTTTATTATTGTTTATTTTATCAAATATACATGTGATCAACGATATATTTGTATTTTTCTTACATAATATTTACATATAATCTATTACTTAGGTAGAATTTTTATAGTTTGTTGGTGTACAAGGTGAAAATAGTGATGAAAAGAAGAGAATATATTATATTGAGAGTGACGGCTACAAATGATAAGGATACAATGATTGAATGACATCTACACTATCCATTTATAAGCTAAAAACTAGGGCTACAAAGTAACAATAAAATACTAAAATACCCTCTAACAAACTTGGTCACCATGTTTGTGAATATTAATTAAAATATAAATTATTTATTCTAATACCATCCCTTAATTTATATTTCCTCAAAACTAACAACACCAATTCCATCCCTTAAGCGAAGGAATTGATCAGTCTTGATAGCCTTCGTCAGAACATCTGCCAACTGCTTCTGGGTGCTACAGTGCATAACTTCTAACACTCCATTCTGAACTTGACTTCTCAGATAGTGATACTTGGTCTCAATATGCTTGCTTCTCCTATGCAACACTGGGTTTCTGGCAAGATTGATTGCAGACTTGTTATCAATCATCATCTTCAGAGGTTTGTCAACTTTGATCTTCAGATCCTCCAGCAAGTTCAGAATCCACACAGCTTGACATGCAGTAACAACACCTGCAATATATTCAGCTTCACAGGTTAAGAGCGCAACAACAGGTTGTTTCTTGGAACACCAAGAAATATAACCTCCTAGAAACTTAAACAAGTATCCAGAAGTACTTCTTCTATCAACTCTGTCTCCACACCAATCAGAATCTGAGTAACTCAGAAGTTCTGATTCAGACTTTCTTCCAGAAGGGAACAACACTCCATACTTCAGAGTTCCCTTGATATACCTCAGAATCCTGACAGTAGCTTGGTAATGGGACCACTTGGGTTTACTCATGAATCAGCTAACCATTCCAACTGCATAGCAAATATCAGGTCTGGTATTACACAAATACCTTAGAGAACCAACCAACTGTTTGAAGGTTGTAGCGTCCATATCCTCACCATCAGAATCAGAATCTAGTTTCTGATTCGTATCTGCAGGTGTGATAGCAGTCTTACAATTCTGCAGCTTAAATCTCTTCAGAAGTTCTCGTTCATACTTCAGCTGATGCAAAATGATACCTTTCTCAGAATATCTGAACTCCATCCCTAGAAAGTATGTCATTTTCCCGAGATCAGTCATTTCAAACTCATTCATCAGCACCTTCTTGAACTTCGCTAGTTCTTGTTCAGAACTTCCGGTCAGCAATATGTCATCAACGTACAAACACACCAGAATCATATTGCCTTCAGAAATATGCTGAACATAAACACCGTATTCCATCTCACATTTCTGAAAACCCTACTTCTTAAAAAATGAATCAATCTTCTGATTCCAAGCTCTGGGCGCTTGCTTCAATCCATACAAAGCTTTATGTAGTCTGTACACCATCCCTTCCTTATTCTCTTTCACAAATCCAGGAGGTTGTGACACATAAAATTCTTCTTCTAATGGACCGTTCAGAAATGCAGATTTCACATCTAAATGCATCAGAGGCCAATTCCTGTTAGCAGCTATTGCAATCACCAGTCTGATTGTTTCATGTCTTGCTACAGGTGCAAACACTTTAGAATAATCCAACCCAGGTTTCTGCAGAAATCCTCTTGCTACCGACCTCGCTTTGTATTTGCCAATTGATCCATCTAGCTTTAGCTTCTGCTTGAAAACCCATCTGACGCTGATGGCTTTCTTGTCCTTTGGAAGTTCTGTCAGCTTCCAAGTTTTGTTTCTCTCTATGGCCTCAAGTTCTTCTTTCATGGCCTTTAGCCAGAACTTCTGCTTGAGAGCCTCTTCTATACCATCAGTTTCAGAAATTCTTATTTCTGACCTTTCTTCAGAAGTTCTCACATCAGAATCAGATTGAGACTTATCCCAATCCTAAACTTCTGATTCCTTCACAATAACGTCTCTGCTGAACTCAACTTTATTAGTTTCTGGATAATAGAGCTTGTACGCACCCGTACTGTGGTACCCCACCAGTAACATTACTTTGCTTCTATCATCCAGCTTCTGACTTCTAGCTTCTGGAACATGTTTGTAACAAACAGAACCAAACACCTTTAGATGACTAACACTTTGCTTTTCTCTCGTCCACTTCTGAATAGGAACTATTTCCTTCAGCTTCTTCGTTGGACATCTGTTGAGCACATATGCTGCGGTGGCAACAGCTTCTCCCCAGAAGTTCTGAGGAAGCTTCTTCTCCTTCAGCATGCTTCCGTTGTGGAGTTATTTTGAGATCATTTTTGATCTAGTTCTTATTTTTTATCTTTTGAACATCTTGTGTATAATATGCCTTAGGTTTTGTACTTTGTACTTTGGGGCATTTATTTGTATACAATGTGTTAACTAGGAGCTTATGTGTTTTAGTACCAAACACTTGGATCTATATATAATATTTATGATTTGATGTATGAGTTTTATATATGGGTGTTACAGTTGGTATCAGAGCAGGTCGTATCCTCGACCTAGCCATGAAATAGTATAAGTATTTCTTTCCGTTTCATATGCATTGTGTCGCCATTGGTCTTAAGTGTTATATGTATAGTATTGTGCCTGATCAACTTAATCCTATCTATATGACGTTTAGGAACATGGCTGGGGGACGCAGAAACCATGGTAGATCCGGAGCGAATCATCCCGTGGAGAATCCGTCGGGCGGCAACAGAATCTATTCATGCAGCAGATGGTACAATAAATGAATAGAGGTCTGCATCCTCAAGTGGTTGTTTCAGAAGCTGTAGGTGGGAGTTTTCGTGATTTCATCCGCAAGAATCCTCCAGAATTTCATGGCGGATTAGATCCTGTGAAAGCTCATGAATGGATTGCTGGCATGGAGAGAATTTTTCTGATAATCTACTGTAGTGAGGAGAACAAGGTAGTGTTTGCTTCTCACTCATTGAGAGGTCCTGCTAAGAGGTGGTGGGATATTGCTTCAGCTTTTATGACTATTCAAGGTGTGCCTAAAGTGTGGGAAAAATTCAAGGCTACTTTTATGGAGAAGTACTTTCCTAGTTCTTTAAGGGTCCAAAGAGAAGTTGAATTCCAAGAGTTACGGCAAGGTTATGTGATAGAGAATGATTTGAGGAGTGTTCAGACAGAAGGGAATTCACGTAGGTCGAACCGGAATGACTATGAGAGGTCAAGCCAACCGTTTAGGCCAAGGCAACAAACCTTCAAAGGGAAACAAGTGCAAAGTAGTAGACCTAATAATCCTTCTTTGTGCCGGTTGTGCAACAAGTATCATTTTGGGAAGTGTAGAGATGGAGCCTCTAGGTGTTATCATTGTGATGAAGTGGGTTATTTGGCAAGATACTGCCCGCAGGATGGGAATCAGACACGAGGAAAGAATGCCAGAAGAGTTTACACTTTGGATACAAGGAGGAAGAAGAGTGATAACTCTTTAATAGCGGGTACGTGTTTCGTAAACGGACATCCTTATTTTATTTTATTTGATTGTGGAGCAACACACTCCTTTGTGTCAATGCAATGTGTGAAACTGTGTTTTGTCCGAAGTTAAGGAAGTAGCAACCTTCAAGTCTTGTGTATTTCCGGTAGCCTATGAGATTTCAGAAGTTTTCCCCGAAGATGTCACTTCTCTTCCTTCGGTGAGAGAAGTGGAATTTTTTATTGACCTGGTACCGGGAACGGCTCCTATATCCGTTTCTCTGTATCGGATGGCACCACTTAAATTGATAGAACTGAAGGAATAATTGGAAGAGCTTATGGCTAAGCATTTTGGTTAGACCTAGTGTCTCACCGTGGGGAGCTCCAGTATTGTTAGTAAAGGAGAAGAACGGTGGGATGCGGTTGTGTATCGACTATCGTCAGTTGAATAAAGTCACCATTGATAATAAGTATCCCTTACCCATGATAGACGACCTGTTAGATCAATTGAAAGGAGTCTGTGTGTTCTCGAAGATTGATTTGAGGTCGGGTTATCACTAGATTCGAGTGAAGAGTTCCGATGTGCCTAAGACTGCATTTAGGACCCGTTATGGTCATTACGAATTCTTAGTAATGCCTTTTGGTGTGACGAATGCTCCGGCAGTTTTATGGATTACATGAACTGGATATTTCAAGCTCACTTGGACCAATTTGTGGTGATCTTCATTGATGACATTCTTATTTATTCTCGTACTTCATAAGAGCACGAGGGACATTTGAGAATTGTTTTATCGATCTTACAAGAGAAGCAACTTTTCGCCAAGTTGAGCAAGTATGAGTTTCGAATGTCGGAGGTTAGTTTTCTTGGTCACGTCATATCTCGGGGAGGTGTGGCGGTTGATCCATCAATGGTTGAAGCCGTAATTATTGGGAGAGGCCGAAGAATGTTTCAGAAATTAGAAGCTTCTTGGGACTGGCAGGTTATTACCGAAGGTTTATCAAAGACTTGTCTCAATTGGTGTTACCTATGACTAAACTTACTTGGAAGGATTGTCCTTATGAGTGGGATTCGGCTTGTGGGCAAAGTTTTGTGAGTTTGAGAAAGAGATTGATGACTGTTTCTGTTCTGATCATTCCTGATCCTAGCAAGTCGTATGAGGTATTTTGTGATGCATCTAAGATGGGTTAAAGAGGTGTGTTAATGCAAGATAGTCACGTGGTGGCTTATGCTTCTCGACAGTTTAAAGTTCACGAGAAGAATTATCCAACGCATGATTTGGAGTTAGCGGCAGTGGTGCTTACTATGAAAGTGTGGCGTCATTATCGGTATGGAGTACGCTTTGAAATGTTCAGTGACCATAAGAGTTTGAAGTATTTATTTGACCAAAGGGAGTTAAACATGCGACAACGGAGGGGGATGGATTACTTAAAGGAGTATGATTTAGAATTGAAGTATCATCCAGGAAAAGCGAATAAGGTAGCAAATGCATTAAGTCGGAAAGTAGTTAATAATGCAAAATTGATGATTTTGGAGTATGCTTTGTTGGAGAATTTTAGAGATCTTAATCTTCAGTTTGTGTGGACACAAGATGGTGTAATTATGGGAAATTTGAATGTAAATTCTACTCTAAGAGTTGAGATTCCACAAGGTCAAACGTTGGATGAGAAGTTACAAGAGATGTTAATGCAACCGGGTTTTGTGCACGCTAATTACGGTATTATTATGTTCGACCAAAGAATTCTTGTTCCGAATGATACAATGTTGAGAAGAAAGATTTTGGATGAAGCTCCTAAATGTACTTTTACTATACATCCGGATTCTTCAAAGATGTATCAAGATGTAAAGAAGGACTATTGGTGGTCTGGTATGAAAAGAGATGTTGCGGTCTTCGTGTCGGAATGTGCGGTATGCCAACAAGTTAAGATTGAGCATCAACGACCGGGTGGATTATTTCAACCATTAGAAATCCCAATTTGGAAATAGGATAACATTTCTATGGACTTTGCAGTAGGTTATCCCGTACACAAGGTGGTTATGATTTGATTTGGATAATAGTAGATCGGTTGACAAAGTCGGCGCATTTCTTGGCCGTGAAGACTACCTTCAAGGCAAGTCATCTTGCGAGGCTGTTTATTGCAGAAATTGTAAGATTGCACAGTATTCCCTCTAGTATTGTTTCGGATAGAGATCCGAAGTTTCTTCAAGGTTTAGGAAAGTTTTTCAACAAGCTATGGGGACGGAGTTGCGTTTGAGCACGTCTAATCATCCCATTTTGAATTCTTCAGTATAAGATCCCCAGGAAGTCTTTGCTTGGTTGTCTGTCCTTTTTGACTAATCCCTAGTGATCAGGTTCTTCTTTCTGGTTTCATGCCTAGGAAGAGTGTGGGTTTGTTTTTTCCACGGTAGTCTATCTCCCCGGATCTTTCCCTGGTAAAGATTGTCTGTGGTCTTTTCCCCAGTGTTTCTTTGGAGTCTCCCCGGTGGGTCTCTTTTGTTGGTCAGCTTGTATCCCTAGTGAGGTGTTTCTCATGGATTACTAACCTTCGTCCTTTCCCAATGAAGCTCTTTGGTCCTTTTGCTTCCTAGCATCTTCTTGGCATCATGTTTGCTGCATTGCATATGTGTGCATCTGAGGGTAAAATTTTCGGTTATCTATATTTAAATATCTTTCACTCCTGATTACATAAGGATCTTCATCTCTCATGTCATCAGGTAAAGATATTTAAATAGGGGCAACTGTTGTACCCCAAATTTTACCCTCATTTCCTGCTAATTGATGTTTGATTTATTTTCTCTGCATTTCAATTTAATATGCATTTCTTTTTTTTGTTATTTTATGCAATATTATTTTAATGTTTTACTTGTTTCTTTATTTTAATTTTAATTTCAATATGGCTTATTTCATTTTTATTTATTGTTAAATGGTTTTTTTTAGTTAATTTAATTTAATCTCAATTTAATTTAATTGTTCAAAATTATTAGTTTAACTAATTAGGTTAATTGTTAGTTTAGCTTATTGTTTTAAGTTATTTAATTAGAATATTAATTAATTGTTACTTATTATTATTATTTAACCTATGATTTCATTTTTAAGAAAAAAAAGAGAAGAAGTCTTATTCATTTCCTTGCCAATTTGATTGGTCCTTCGTGGCATTTAAGTTGTTCGTGATTGGAGGAAGTGTTTTACCATCAACCAATGAAAATAAGCACTCCTCCTTTGACTTTTCAACCCTTGTTCGTGGCCAGTGGAGAAGTGACATGTGGCGTGCAAGAAACAAACTCACCCAAATGTTTCTTCTTCCACCTTCGTGTATGCAAGTTTCAGATTGAAATTCAAACACCAAGCATATCAAAATTGTTCAAGCTGCGTAAACCTCAAATCCTTGGCGCGTTTTGTTCAATTTGAATCTCCAAGAAGCCATTCCTCTTTGAGCTCTCTCTGCTTGGTTCAATAAAGTTGGCTCTGAGGATTTACTAGTTTAAGCATTCACACTGCCATATCCTGTACCGCCTGCGAAATATCCATAGCTAATGTCCCTTTCACTTCCTATTTCAATACATCTGTTTGACCACAGAAATTCGTCCAAGAAGCAATGGCTATTTTGATCATTTCTGACTCTGCGAGTTTCTGAATATCTGAGTGCAAGGAGCGCTTGTCTCCAAGGGTGAACATCTTGGCTCCATTGCAAACCCTAGCATCCAACTATTTGAAGTTGGAAATTCTCTTGACCCGGCCCATTAAGCATCCTATATAAGGAGGGGGGATGTTCAGCTCAGGATCAACAACTCTCTCTCAAAAAACACTTAAAGTTTTCTCTGCAATTCCATAAGCCTGAGCAATCAAGTTAAAGGAATCTCTTGGAGTGTTTAAGAAGTGAAGGCAGTCATCACACTTGAAGATAGTAGACCTCACTCCCATTTGGTATCGTGTCCTTTTACTCTTGCTATTAATACTTATTTACAGCTTTATTATGCATATCATCATTTTATACATGTTTGTCTGGTTGATGTATGTTTGAACATGTTGTTAAATTTCACTTGAAAAGAAAGGTTTTGATGCTATGGTGTTGAGCACCTCTATTTCATCAACTTGTTATTTGCAACTTCAAGTTCTCTTTGTGGCATTGCTATGATTAGATTGATGTTTTTGTTTTGTTTGGATGTTATGTATGAAATTTTGAAATGAAGCTTGGAACCTTTGTCTATTTGAGTAACTGATATGGGATGCTTGAGTTTATCTTATGTATTTGTTAATGATTGATGATGTTACCAAATGATTCTTGTTTAAATAGAATGAGTGTTTTTATTGCCATCATTAATGGAGGAATATGGTTGCGTGCCCAGTTCTGATTTTAACCTCATTCTTGTGGATGTTGTAATGTTTCTGCTCATGGATTATTGACTGTGCTGTTGTTTGAGTGTGCAAACTGTCGAGCCATTTACTTACATTAAACCTTATTGGATTGTTTGTGACAACATATGTTTAAGGTTTGAATGGTAGAATGGCATGCCTTACATTGATATTACATTTGTCATATGCTTCGTGATCCTTAACCTGCCTTTTCATCTTGTTCATGCTCACCATTTTTCATTTGGTACATAATGAGAATCATTCTGCCAAGCTTTTACCTCAGAGACCATGCCCTTGTAATGTATTGACTGCATATATGTTTGTTAAAGATGCTTGTTACTTTAATGCCCTAATTTGGTTGTTTTACTAAGTCTATGCACTGCCTATCTCTAAATGTTTTTGTGCGATTTGATTGCTGAACTATCCTATAGTTTGTCTTATGCCCTGTTTTGCATAGAGTTTAAGTTCAAATGTTATTTGATCCTCAAGTACAAGAATGTTGTTGTTGCTGCATGTTTCTTATTTGAAATGCTTACACCATCACACCATCACACACCAGTCACAGCCGTGTGTTCTTTATCTTTTGGTTTGTCTCTAACATGTGTTGTAAGTGCATAGGTACCTAAGTGATGTGTGTGTTTAATTGTTGAGCTGACCATCCAATTTATTCATATCTTTGTTTCATTGTTTTTTTGTTGAGACATGCCAATCTGATTTTAATTCCATATGTTTATCTCCTTAAGCATATCATTCAATTGCAATTGCAAATGCCCATGTTTGATTTTGTATGAAGTGACTTTGTTGAATTAACTCTCATCTGTACTTGATCATGCCTTATTTACGTGTTGTTGACTTGCTATTAGACCTTTTAAATGTTATTTGCCAAATCTTTGAACAAGCTGACTTTCAAGTTTTTTTAAAAACTGAATATATGAATGATGATTTTCAGTTTACCACACGACCAATTTGTCTGAGTTGTTTACACTATTTTCTTTCAATTGACTATGAATGCTTGACTGCCTGCCATGACTCTTTCATTTGAGCAATCCTTTTGTCACTCTTTTTGGTTAGACCAGTTGCATATTTAAAGTTTAAGTATGTGTCTTAGTGATCCTGTTATGCACTTAGGGTAGGGTTGATGCTCTCATATTTTGAGCTTAATGTTGTGTTTTCATATTGAACTGCTGTGCTTATTTTGCCCTGCTAAACCTTGAATCATTGGTATGAATTCTAAGTCCATTGTAGTACTTTAGAAATCTAGGTCTTATGATTTATGCAACTCCATTTGACATGATAACATGTATTTAGGATTATATTCCCAAAGGTTTGGCCCTTGGTTTGAGAATTTCCTTACACGGTTTGTAATTAAGGCTTTGATGAATCCATATAGACTTGAACACATTTTTTTTGGCTTGAACTCTTTTGTAACTGTGAATGTTTTTTTATACTGCCATTGGCCTGCTGCTGCTATTGTTGTCAATGCTCAAAATGTCCTCGCTTAATGTTTGATATGCGTGGAATTTCCGTTGGTTTTTACTTAGATCTTTCGTTTCTGTTTCATTGAGTCAGTATAAGGTTATGTGGTCATTCTGAAATCATACTATAAGTTGCTATCATTAATTCATGTGTTTGCCTTCGCATCTTTGATATGCTTCCATTGATTACTCTTCTTTGCAGTATGTGTGTATATTGTATGATAAGTCTTAGTTTAATTGGAAGACACCATAATAATCCTCATATTTTGCTAATTGATCTAGAGCTTTGTTTTGTTTCATTTGATCAAGTATCAACTGAGTTGTGAGTGTGTGGATATGGCTGGGGCAAATCTAGTTTAGAGACAGTGGGCAAGGATGGCGCGTGTTTGGTTTGTTTGAATTTCATGGACTTGTTTACTTTATATTATTTTGGAAGCGTATAATTCATGGATGAGGGCATAGTACCGCTGGTCCATGGAAGGAGTTATAAGTGTTTGCAAGCAAGGGGACTGGGGTTCGATCCCTACGCCCAACCCTCTTTTTTCCTTTGTCTGATTTTGCTTATTTAACATATTTATATATATTTCCCTTTTATGTTCACACGCGCACGCAGCTCAGTTGGCCATTGTTTGGTGCTATTGATTCAAAGGGCGTGGGTTCAATCCCCATGGCTGCCATTCCTTTTTTATCACTTATTTGTTTTACTATATTTAGTTTATTTCTTAATTTCCAAAACACTATAACTTGTTCATTTTTAATCCTTTTTACCCCATTCTTTTTGCTATATTTCTCTAATTAAATCTACTTTCTACATATAAAAAGAAAAATTTATTTTAAAGACCTTTATGCATGTTTGGTTTATAAATGCTTATTAAGTCTTTATTGCCTTTCCGTATTCATCTTGCCATGCTATCCTTGTTTATCATATTTGATCATTGTCTAAATTGCATGATGCTAATCTTGCTTGATATCATGAGCTTTATTTCATCTCATAAATTTATTCATGTCCTTTTCTGTCATCATGTTTACATTAACTTGTTATCTTGTTAGTATCTTATCAACTGTATCTTTTCCCCCCATTCCAAAGGAAGGTGAAATATGTTGACTCATAAGTCATTGACCTCCCACCTTAACCTAAGTAACCTCTTAGGAGAAACTTCATTTCTTGGCCTCATCAGAGCCGTAGAAATCATAACTAGCCTTAGGAGAAAGTTCTTAAACTCTTAGTGATATTCATCATAATGAATCATCACTTTCCCCTACTGACTAAAACATAACATAGGTCTATTACAACTAGATTTAGAGAGTTCCTAAACTCTACAATGAGCTCGTACTCATTTCCCCTCTGAATATTGACCACAGTCAATCATTCAGTAGAAGTAGAACTACGCCTACTCTGAGTCTACTCCCGAGGATACTTAGGCGCAAGGTGCGATGCCTTGTCGAGTATACTTAGATACTAACCCATAGGGTTTCAACCTTTAGCATAGAACCTTTAGCAAACATAAGAAAACATTAAAACAAGAGGCTCCCGTAGAGTACTACAGACGTTTAGGGTGCTAATACCTTCCCTAGGCGTAACCAACCCCCGAACCTTAGATCTTTCCCCCCTTTAGGTTTTTCTAACGATCTTGAACCTTTCCTTTGGATAAATCAAAGTCAGTTGTAAAAGAAAATGATGCAAATTAATTAATAATTTGTTATCCGATTTTCACCGCAACAGGAAGAAATCTAGAACACCTTTGTTTTGGGCAGAGGTTGGTAAAGATAGAATCTTAAGATCGGAAATCATCCAAGAGACTACGGAAAAGATTCGGATGATCCGCGAGAAAATTAAACAAGCACAAGATCGACAGAAGAGTTATGCGGACAATCGAAGGAGACCTTTAGAATTTGAAGAAGGTGACCATGTGTTTTGAAGGTTACTCCGAGATTGAGATTAAAAGGACCGTTTAAGTCACACAAGTTAAGTCCGAGATACGTGGGACCGTATCAGATCTTAGAAAGGATCGGTGAAGTAGCTTATAGATTGGCCTTACCGCCTTCTCTGTCAGAAATGCACGATGTCTTTCATGTATCTCAGCTTCGGAAGTTCATTCCCAATCCTCTTCAGCCAGTTCTACCAGAATCAGTGGAAATAGAAGCGGATTTAACGTTTAAACCTCAACCGAGCCGCATTGTGGGAAGAGAAACGAAAGTATTAAGGAACAAGGATATTTCTCTCGTTAAGGTGCAGTGGGATGTAACTCTTCCGGGTGATGTAACTTGGGAACTCGAATTGGAAATGCGAGATGCTTACCCTCATCTGTTCAGATAATCTTTAAATTCGAGGGCGAATTTCTATTTAAGGGGGGAGGATGTAATACCCCGTATTTTACCCCGGATAATATTATATTGTGATCGACTGAGCCCAGTGTACTCTGAGAAATTATTTGATAAAATAATTAGAGTAACTGTGGAACTGAGAATAAATCCAATTAATATTATCTGACTCTGAGGTATTTTATTGATTTGGACTTAAGAGACTTTTTGGACATTTAGTAGTATTATTTCTAATACTAAGTTTACTACTTATTCTTTTTCCTCCCACTTTCCAAACACAAAAAAAAAGAAAGATAGTAAGGAAGAGAGAGAAAGAGGAAAGCAGGAAAAGGAAAGGAAGGAGAAAAAGAGGAGAAGAAGAGAAGTTCAAGAACTTCAAGAATCATCATCATCCATTCATCAAATCTTTATCCAATCATCTCATATTCCTCATTTTCATCATCTATCCAAGGTGGGTTCTAGTTAGGACATTAGTTTAAGAGTTTTGGAAATGTTGAGTTAGGTTAGAATTATTGGAAATCGATAATCTAATGGTTAAAAATTGCTATAAATTGTGTTGTATGATCACTCTATGCTTATGAACATTAATTATGCTTGTTTGTGTTGGTTGGAATTGTTTTGGGTTGATAAAAGTGGATTTTCTAGCTTTTGGAACCATGGAACCCGTAAGGGCAGAATTCTGGTTCTGGTGTGATTCGCCAGGCGAATCAGAATTCGCCAGGCGAATTAAGTCTTGCCACAGTCTCGCCAGGCGAAAGGCTGGCGAAAGGGATTCGCCAGGAGAAAACCAGATTAGCCAGGCGAATTTGATGAGACAGAAATGTGTTAGCTACTGGAACTTTTGTTTTTCTAAAAATTGGGGATTCACCAATGGAGATTCGCCAGGCGAAGTGCTGGCGAAGTACTGGCGAATAGAGATTCGCCAGGCGAAGTGGTGGCGAAGTACTGGCGAAGGGGTATTGCCAGGCGAAATCCAGATTCGCCAGGCGAATCTGCCTGGGATCAAATATTTTCTTTTCTTCAAAAATCCGTAACTTTTGACTCGTTTATCAGATTTAAGAGTTCTTTATATCGATGCGAAGCTAAGAAAATATTCTATGCATTGGAGGTGGAAAATGTTAATTTTACTGCCCGATTAATTAATCGAAGAATTTTCCAAAGTGGTATATTTATGTTTTACTTGTCATATATTATTCTATGGTGCAATTGTGATATATCTTGCCTATCCTATTATTGTTTAACATGATTGTAAGTGATAATGCATGCCAATGTGAAAATGATATAGGAAGAGTGAGGAAACCTCAACTTGAACTATAGGAGAATCTAGTAAGGAACTAGAAATTGTAGACAACTCTAGATGGCGATGCTCAGGCACGTGTTGTTGGAAGATATATCCTTGCTGAGTATTGGCCTAGTTGAGAGTGAAACACTAGTATGGAACATGTGGTTAACCTTGTGGTTTAGTAAGGCATGAGAAGCCTTAAGGCATTATAGCCTTGTGATTGTCGAATACAATCGTGCTGTTGTATGTGATCATGTAATCGTAACCGGTTTATCTTGAGTGTAGTTTCATGAGTCTCGGACTCCTCTGAAATGGATGCACAACTACTTGGCAGGTTTGATTCCCCGTACTGTACGAATGGCGCCCATGGAGCGTATGCCTGTGATGGTAAAAGGCCCGTGTGAAGTGACGGTTCATAACGGTAAAAGGCCCGTAGAACCAGAATCCATTCGTATGTCAAGTAGATTACAAGGATCTATGACTCGGATCGCCTTCTAGACGTAGAAACGGACAGGAACAGGAGGTACCTTGGTGTGGTTATCGATTAGTGATACTTTTGAGTTGATGAACTCATGGCATGTTTCCATATAGTGTGAGATTTGATATGTGAACCCGAAAGTCCTTTCCCTTCTCTTGGACTTGAGTTAGGATTGTTAAAACCTTGTAAATCCGAGAGAATCCATAAGATAGGGAACTCAATGAGATTTGATGTATCTCACCCCACGTTGTTGAATATATTTCAGGTACTTCAGGTTCCGCTAAGGGTAAGGATAAAGTCGTGTGATTCTTTTCCTTGCGTGTTGATGGCTAGCTTCCGTTGTGGAGTTATTTTGAGATCATTGTTGATCTAGTTCTTAGTTTTTATCTTTTGAACATCTTGTGTATAATATGCCTTAGGTTTTGTACTTTGTACTTTGGGGCATTTATTTGTATACAATGTGTTAACTAGGAGCTTATGTGTTTCAGTACCAAACACTTGGATCTATATATAATATTTATTCTTTGATGTATGAGTTTTATATATGGGTGTTACAGAGGTCTTGGTATGGTTATCGATTTGTGAGGTTGTGAGTTAATGAACTCATGTCATGTTTCCAAATAGTGTGAGAATTACAAAGTGTGAACTCAAGGGTCCTTTTCCCTTTTCCCCGGACTTGAGTTAGGATTGTTAGAACCTTGTTAATCCGAGAGAATCCATAAGATAGGGAACTCATTGAGATTTGATGTATCTCACCCCACGTTGTTGATGTATTTCAGGTGCTTCAGGTTCCGAGAAGGGTAAGGATAAGGTCGTGTGATCTTTTCCATGCTTGTCGATGGCTAGCTTCCGTAACGAAGTGTATTTTGGGATCATTGTTGATCTAGTTCTTAGTTTTTATCATTTGAACATCTTGTGTATAATATGCCTTAGGTTTTTTTGTATTTTAGGGCATTTATTTGTATACAATGTGTTAACTAGGAGCTTATGTGTTTCAGTACCAAACACTTGGATCTATATATAATATTTATGCTTTGATGTATGAGTGTTATATATGGGTGTTACAGTTGGTATCAAAGCAGGTTGTATCCTCGACCTAGCCATGAAATAATATAAGTATTTCTTTCCGTTTCATATACGTTGTGTCGCCATTGGTCTTAAGTGTTATATTTATGGCATTGAGCCTGATCAACATAATCCTATTTGTATGACCTTTAGGATCATGGCTGAAGGACGTAGAAACACTCGTGGTAGACCCCGCACCACTCCTGAAGGGACAAATCCGCCGGGCGGCGATGGCAATGCTCCTCTGTATCAGTTTATGCAACAGATGCAGCAGCAACAAAATTTATTCATGCAGCAAATGGTGCAACAAATGAATGGAGGTTTGCATCCTACGGTGGTTTCTCCAAAAGCTGAAGGTGGGAAATTCTGGGATTTTTTCCGCATGAATCCCCCAGAATTACATGGTGGATTAGATCCCGTGAAGGCTCACGAATGGATTTCTGGTATGGAGAGGATTTTCTTGATAGTCCAATGCAACAAAGACAACAAGGTGTTGTTTTCTTCTCATTCACTGAAGGGTCCCGCTATGAGATAGTGGGAGAGTGCTTCGGCTTTATTGGCTATTCAGGAAGTGCCTGAGGTTTGGGAACAGTTCAAAGTTATTTTCATGGAGAAGTATTTTCCGAGCTCATTGAGGACTCAGGAAGAATTTGAATTTCAACAATTAAGACAAGGTAGTATGACTGTGGCCAGTTATACTGAGAAGTTTGAGGACATGGCTGCTTATTCTAGACAGGCTATGTATGCTCCTGATGAAAGGTGGAAAATAGACCAGTTTCTGTTTGGACTAAAAGCTGAAATATCTCATAGTGTATCTCAGAGGGAGTTCACTACTTATGCTGAAGTTCTAAGACAATTCTATATAGCTGAACATAGTTTGAAGAAAGTCCAAGCGGAAGGTGTTACGAGTAGGGTGAATCAAGAGGATCGCGGAAGATCCAACCAACAATTCAGGCCTAGGCAACAATCCTTCAAAGGGAAACAAGTTCAAGATTCAAGGACGAGTACACCTCCTGTGTGTCGCATTTGTGGCAAGAATCATTCCGGAAGGTGTAGTTTAGAAGGGGTAAAGTGTTTCCAATGTCAGAAGGTGGGTCATCTGAAAAGGGATTGTCTTCAGAATAGGACTCAGACACAAGGAAGGGTTTATACCTTAGATGCAAGGAAGAAGAAGAGTGACAATTCCTTAATTCCTGGTACGTGCTTTGTTAACGGATTTCCTTGTTTTGTTCTATTTATTTGCGGAGCTACACACTCTTTTGTATCAATGCAATGTATGAAGCGACTTGGGTTGCGGTCCGTTCCTTTGTCTCCTACTATGGTGGTCACTACTGCCATGTATGAAGTAGTTGAGACACCGTTGATGTGTGAAAACTGTGTTTTGTCTGTGGACGGTAGAGTTTTTCATATTGATCTTATTTGTCTAACGCTTAAGAAAGTTGATGTCGTTTTGGGAATGGGTTGGCTTTCTGCTAATTCGGTGTTTATTGGGTGTGAAGAAAAGCTCATCATCATTCCATCTATTGATGCTACCCCAAAAGATGTCTTAACAACTATTCTAGAAGGTGCGGTTGGAATGATAAATTTCTTGTTCGAAGAAGAGAAATCTGTTCTTTTGGTTCTCACTAAGGAAGGGAGTTTTCCGAAGTTTTCCCCGAAGATGTCACTTCTCTTCCTCCGGAGAGGGAAGTGGAATTTTCTATTGACCAGGTACCGGGAACGGCTCCTATATCCGTTTCTTCGTACCGGATGGTACCGCTTGAATTGAGAGAACTGAAGCAACAATTGGAAAAGCTTATGGCTAAGCATTTTGTTAGACCTAGTGTCTCACCGTGGGGAGCCCCAGTTTTGTTAGTAAAGAAGAAAGACGGCGGGATACAATTGTGTATTGATTATCATCAGCTGAATAAAGTCACCATTAAGAACAAATATCCCTTGCCAAGGATAGACGACCTATTAGATCAATTGAAAAGAGCCTGTGTGTTCTCGAAGAGTGTTTTGAGGTCGGGTTATCACCAAATTTGAGTGAAGAGTTCCGATGTACCTAAGACTGCATTTAGGACCCGTTATGGTCATTACGAATTCTTAGTGACGCCTTTCGGTGTGACTAATGCTCTAGCTGTTTTTATGGATTATATGAATCGGTTATTTCAAACTTACTTGGATCAATTTTTTGTGATCTTCATTGATGACATTCTTATCTATTCCCGTACTCCACAAGAGCACGAAAGACATTTGAGAATCGTCTTATCGATCTTACAAGAGAAGCAAACTTTTGCCAAGTTGAGCAAGTGCGAGTTCTGGATGTCTGAAATTAGTTTTCTTGGTCACGTTATATCACATGGTGGTGTAGCGGTGGATCCGTCAAAGGTTGAAGCTGTGATTAATTGGGAGAGACCGAAGAATGTATCAGAAATTAGAAGTTTCTTAGGTCTAGCAGGTTACTACAGAAGGTTTATCAAAGAATTTTCGCAATTAGCATTGCCAATGACTAAGCTTACTCGAAAGGATTGCCCCTTTGAGTGGGATTCGGCGTGTGAACAAAGTTTTATGAGTTTGAAGGAAAGATTGACTACAACTCCCTTTCTGATCATTCCCGATCCTAGCAAGTTATATGAGGTATTTTGTGATGCGTCTAAGATGGGATTAGGAGGCGTTTTAATGCAAGAAAGTCACGTTATGGCTTATGCTTCCCGACAATTGAAAATTCATGAACAAAATTATCCAACCCACGATTTGGAATTAGCGGCGGTGGTGTTTACTTTGAAAGTGTGGCGTCACTATTTATATGGAGTACATTTTGAAATGTTTAGTGAGCACAAGAGTTTAAAGTACCTCTTTGACCAAAATGAGTTGAATATGCGCCAAAGGAGGTGGATGGAATATTTGAAGGATTATGATCTAGAGCTAAAATACCATCCGGGTAAAGCAAACAAAGTGGCCGATGCCTTGAGTAGGAATGGTTTGAGAAAGGCCGAATTGATGATGTTAGAATATTCGTCGTTGGAAAAGTTTAGAGATTTAAATCTTCAATTTGTGTGGACTCCCAATGGAGTGTTTATGGGGAATTTGAATGTCAATTCTACGTTAAGAGTTGAAATTCAACAAGGACAATTAATGGATGAGAAGTTGCAAGAGATGCTAAGTCAACCGGGTTTTGTGCATGCTAGCGATGGAATGATTATGTTTAACCAAAGAATTTGCGTTCCGAACGATGCGACTTTGAAAAGAAGGATTTTAGAGGAAGCGCATAAGGGTACCTTCACTATACATCCGGGTTCTTCAAAGATGTATCAAGATTTAAAGAAGGACTATTGGTGGTCCGGTATGAAAAGAGATGTTGCGGTCTTCGTGTCGGAATGTGCGGTATGCCAACAAGTTAAGATTGAACATCAAAGACCGGGTGGATTATTGCAACCATTAGAAATCCCAGTTTGGAAATGGGATAGTATTTCTATGGATTTTGCAGTAGGTTTACCCCGTGCGCAAGGTGGTTATGATTCGATTTGGGTAATAGTAGATCGGTTGACAAAGTCGGTGCACTTCTTGGCCGTGAAGACTACCTCCAAAGCGAGTCATCTTGCAAGGTTGTTCATTGCCGAAATTGTGAAATTGCACGATATTCCCTCTAATATTGTCTCGGATAGAGATCCGAAGTTTACTTCAAGGTTTTGGAAAGTTTTTCAACAAGCTATGGGGACATAGTTGCGTTTGAGCACGTCTAATCATCCTCAGACGGATGGTCAAACTGAACGAACAATACAAACGATGGAGGATATGTTGAGAGCTTGTGTGTTAGAAAGTAAGGGTAATTGGAAAGAACTATTACCATTGATTGAGTTCTCTTATAACAATAGTTACCATGAGAGCATTGGAATGGCTCCTTATGAACCTTTGTATGGAAGAAAGTGTAGGACCCCTTTGTGTTGGGCGGAAGTTGGGGAAGATAGAATCTTAGGACCCGAAATCATCCAAGAGACTACGGAAAAGATTCGAATGATTCGCGAGAAAATTAAGCAAGCACAAGATCGACAAAAGAGTTATGCGGACAATCGAAGGAGACCTTTAGAATTTGAAGAAGGTGACCATGTGTTTTTGAAAGTCACTCCTAGATTGAGACTGAAAGGACCGTTTAAGTCACGAAAGTTAAGTCCGAGATACGTGGGACCGTATCAAGTTTTAGAAAGGATTGGTGAAGTAGCATACAGATTGGCCTTATCGCCTTCTCTGTCGGAAATGCACGATGTTTTCCATGTATCTCAACTTCGGAGGTTTGTTCCAGATCCTCTTCAGCCGATTCTACCGGATACTGTTGAAATAGAAGCAGACTTAATGTTTAAACCTCAACCGAGCCGCATTGTGGGAAGAGAAACGAAAGTATTAAGGAACAAGGACATTTCTCTCGTTAAGGTGCAGTGGGATGTAACACATCCGGGAGATGCAACCTGGGAACTTGAATCAGAAATGCGAGAAGCTTACCCTCATATGTTCAGGTAATCTTTAAATTCGAGGGCGAATTTCTATTTAAGGGGGGGGGGGGGGAGGATGTAATACCCTGTATTTTATTACTCCGGATAATATTATATTGTGATCGACTAAGCCCAGTGTACTATAAGAAATTATTTGACAAAATAATTAGAGTAACTGTGGAACTTAGAATAAATCCAATTAATATTATCTGACTCTGAGGTATTTTACTAAATTGGATTTAAGAGAATTTTTGGCCATTTAGTAGTATTATTTCTAATACTAGTTTACTACATAATTCCTTTTCCTCCCATTTTCCAAACAAAAGAAAAAGATAGTAAGAAAGAGAGAGAAAGCAGAAAGAGGGAAATAAAAGGAAAAGACGGAGAAAAGAAGGAGAAAGAGGAAATTGAAGAAATCCAAGAGCAAATCATCATACATTCATCCAATCCTTGCCCAATCATCTCATTCTCTTCATCTTCATCTTGTTTAAGAGGTGGGTTCTAGTTAGTACCAATTTTTAGAAGTTTTGGAATTGTTTGGTTTAGGTCGAATTTATGGAAATCGATGTTTTAACGGTTAGAATTAGATATAAATTGAAAGTAATGATCAATATGCTTGTAGACACATGTATTGATGTTTGTTTTGATGTTTTTGTGTACTTTGAATAAATTGAAAATCTTAGTGTTTATGGAAAATATGTGTTCTTGATGAGAATGAGGTTTTATGAAAGCTTGATGATGAAACCATGGTAGAACATGTTATATACCTCTGTTTGGTTGTTTGAGACTGATGTTGAGGGATTAGGAGACTGATGTTATAGCGGGTTTTTTTTTTTAGTTTCGCAGAGCGCGCTTAGCGCGCAGGAGCCTGCTCAGCACGGTGTTGAATTCCTACAACCCCTCCAGACCGAAGAATGCGTGCTTAGCGCGGGCACGGGCGTGCTTAGCGCGACCTGGGACTTGGGATTTTATTCCTTAAGCGAGAAAATTCATAAATTTTGACTCGTTAATCGGATTCGATCATTCTTTATATCGATGTAAAGCCGAGGAAATATTTTATGAAATGGAGATGAAATATGTCAATTTTACCGACCGATTAAACAATCGAGAAAGTTCCAAAAGTGATCTATTTATGTTTTAATTGTTATATATTATTCTACTATGCAATTATGACATGTCTTGCCTATCCTATTATTGTTTAACATGATTGTAAGTGAATATGCATGCAAATATGAAAAGGATATAGGAAGAGTGAGGAAACCTCAAACTGAACTGTAGGAGAATCTAGTAAGGAACTAGAAATTGTAGACAACTCTAGATGGCGATGCTCGGGAACGTGTTATTGGAAGATACATCCTTGCCGATTATTGGCCTAGTTGAGAGTCAACACTAGTATGAAACATGTGGTTAACCTTTGTGGTTGTGAAAAGGTAAGAGAGGCCTTAAGGCGGTGTAGTCTTGTGATTGTCGAATACAATCGTATTCGTTGTATGTGATCATGTAATCGTAACCAGAATATTTTGAGTGTAGTTTCATGGGTCTCGAGCTCCTCTGAAACGGGTACACAATTACTTGGTAGGTTTGATTCCCTACGTGTAGTACGATTGGAGCCTATGCTATGGGTAGAGACTTGTGATGGACAACAGGCTATGAGAAGTGATGGTTCACGGTTAACAGGCCGATGATCCCAAATCCAATTCGTATGCTAAGTAACTACAAGGATCTATGACTCGGGCCGCCTTCTAGACGTAAAAGCGGACGAGAAGATGAGATGTCTTGGTATGGTTATCGATTAGTGATGTTGTGAGTTAATGAACTCATGTCATGTTTCCATATAATGTGAGAATTACAAAGTGTGAACTCAAGGGTCATTTTCCCTTTTCCCCGGACTTGAGTTAGGATTGTTAAAACCTTGTTAATCTGAGAGAATCCATAAGATAGGGAACTCACTGAGATTTGATCTATCTCACCCCACGTTGTTGACGTATTTCAGGTGCTTCAGGTTCCGAGAAGGGTAAGGATAAGGTCGTGTGATCTTTTCCTTGCTTGTTGATGGCTAGCTTCCATAGCGAAGTGTATTTTGGGATCATTGTTGATCTCGTTCTTAGTTTTTATCATTTGAACATCTTGTGTATAATATGCCTTAGTTTTTTTTGTACTTTAGGGCATTTATTTGTATACAATGTGTTAACTAGGAGCTTATGTGTTTCAGTACCAAACACTTGGATCTATATATAATATTTATGCTTTGATGTATGAGTGTTATATATGGGTGTTACAATCCATATCATTGACTGGTGTGATCTTCTTCCTGCCCGTCCGAGGAAGGAGCTCGTTCGCCATGAAGTTTGTCTACATACCTTTAAATGACTGGCGTTACAAGACGATCATCGTCTTCGTAGATGTTTCACGTGGAAGACCTTGGATGCCCATTTGTCCCTAGTGTATACTCAGGGTTTTTCATTCTAGAAGATATTATGAAATAATATATTTTTTTCATTCGTTTTAAAGGTAGAAGTCACTCTTCATAATCCTCTAAAGCTTAATTCACAACATGATTATAGAAAATGTAGGAGTTTACCTTGCATTTCGCGTGATATGTCTTTATACTTTTAATTAGTTGGAGTGTATGGACATCAATTTTAGCCTTATATCTTTGGGCTTTTGGCCGGCCCAAATTAGTTACATTCATCGATCAGATTCAATAATGTGTGAAAAATTTATTGGTCTAAATTCCATACATTGTATAAATGGTCATTAATATTAATTGAACTTCAATAAATACTAATTTCCATATTTTTTTAATTTTTATCTTCAATTTATAGAAAACACAAAATAAGAATTCAAGTTTTTCAAATTTTGTAGAAACAAGTAATAAATTAAAATTGAGTTTATTCATTTTCCATAATTTGTAATTGTCCATCGCAACCCACTCCCTGATACATTGTATAAGATTAGTACATTCTATAAATTATCATAAAATGTTATTATATCTTTAATCATAATTAATTTCCATTGTATAAAAAAGTTTATCTTCAATTTTATATTACGTCAAATGATGAATTCATATATTTCTTATTTTGTAGGATACAGTAATTATTAATTCATGTTTATCCAAATTATTTTCATTTCTTAGTGTGTGTGCCCCCTATCCTTTCTTTTTTTTTTATATATATACCTTATCAATATTACAAATCACACAACATTTTCTTTTCATTTCTTCTTCGAGTTCGCATTACACGTTTTTTCTAGCACAGTCACCCTTAAGTTGGTATGTGTTTCATTTTATACTGTTCTTATTTAATAATCAAAAGTTTAAATTTTTATTTGTTTTGATTTTTCTAAAATTTTTTTTTGTCGTAGCTATTTGCTTAGTGTGCATTTTTATGGGTTTTTCAAAAACTCTTTACTTTTTATTTTCTTTGTTGTTAGAGAACTCATGGTTTGAGTGATTGTCTGAATTAAAAAGTGTTTCTTTATTATATTACATCTAACAAAGACATAGATTATGGATTTCATGACTGTAAGTTGATGAAAATTTCTCTATCTTTTTTTTATCATTTTTCTTTTGTTATTTTAATTTTATTTCTTTTTAAAAAAATATTTGAAATATATGCATCAACTTATAAACATTTAGAAGTATAACAAAGATTCATTTATTTACATATATGATTGACATCTTCATGAAATGTATTAGATAATAGAAACTCTTGCTTTAGTTTTATATGCTAATTATTTCTATCACCTAATTTATATATCTACAATAAATTACATTCACAAAAACAATATAATTATTACTTTACAAAAACAATATAATTATTACTTCTAATAGATTTGTTTTTTTAGAAAAAAAATAAAATTTAATAATAGAAATGTAGGTAGATAGTTTAATTAATTATCATCTTTTTGTTTCTGACTTTTAATTTCATTAGTAAATCAGAATATGTCTCGTCACAAAATCACATGGAATGAAGAATCGCATAACAATTTTGGAATAAATTAAATTTTTTGCGAATTTGAAGTGGATGATGAGTTAGACTCAGATTACGTGGATATTATGAGACCACTATCACTTGAAACCCATGTTTCGGATCCATTATTAGACATTGGTAAATTTGCTACTATAGTGCGTAAGCTAATTAATCCATCTCCAGCCAGTAGTATAACACCGCATCCAAAAGATGATGGAATCTTCCTAGATCCTTTTTTACCTAAACAATTTCCCTCTCCAGCCATCAGTATAACTCCGCCTTCTAATGGAGTAACGACAACAACAAAATCTGAAGTTTCATATCTTAAACAATATGCAAGAGTCTCCTAAAGAGGTGTGTGTTCTTCATCTCTTAATCAAAGTACTGAATTTAATTTTATGAATATTGTACAACAATACATTAATTAATATTTGTAGGTTTATCATCTATTAATCAAAACACAGGTCAACATGTGTTGTCGAACAACATTAAAAATCCTACATTGCGTCCTTATAAAATTGTTAGGCATATGCAGGTAACATAATGTAGTAATTAATGAATTTTATTTGATTTGTTTTATGCAAGTAAAAATAAACAATGCAAGGGAAGAAATTGAGTAATATATATATATATATATATATATATATATATATATATATATATATATATATATATATATATATATATATATATATATGAATGATATTTTATATATGTACTTATGTATAAGATGTTTTGCAGGATGATAATTGACTTGGTGATTAATTGGTCATTCAGAAAACAAATGCTTTATGGAGTTGATATAGCAAATATAATGAACAATTGATGAAGTCAAAGGATATCGGCATTTTAGGAGTGGTAAGCTTTGGTTAAATTAACAGTTTGATGAATTTTGGGTTTTATTTTTCATTAAATAAAGTTGACATTTTTTTGGTTTTATTTTAATTGATATATTGAATTTCTTTTAAATTTAAATATTATTGAAACCTAAGTAAATTTTATATTTGAGAAACTTTTATTGCTTAGTATAATAGTTTCCTATGGTTCGTTATTTAATGATGACTATTATCTATAAGTGTTATGACATAAATATATATAATTTATACATATTAAATCTTTATTGAGTTGGAAAACTTTGTGTTGAAGTTGAATTTCAATATTTTATTTGTTTTATAGTTTTTATTATTTGTCACGAAAACTTTATATTTAAATTTATTAGAAAAAAGTTCTAAATAAGAAATTTGTTCATCTCGTGGGTGTTGCATGTGTCCAATTTATTTGTTAAACTTTGTAGTCTCAATAGAATTTTCAACCTTATTATCTCCCATTGAGAAGTGTTGTTGTGATTCTTCAGTATTTCTAGGAATTTTCCCGAATAAAAGGTATGGTTTTTGTCTCTCCCCCTAGGGTTCGGCTAGTTCGTGTGGTGGTATTCAAGTTCCACTGCATATGTTCTTGGAATAACTAGTTTCTAGGAGGGTGTGCCCCATCAATGTTTCGAAGAGTGCTCACTACGTAGATAGTCTGCCTTCAAAGAGTGGCTTATGTGATCCTACATAGACTTACATTACCCTTTGTGGTCCTAGTGTCTCATAGCTAGTTAATTAACTACTGAAATTGTGCAAAGAAATTTTATATAATACTTAACTCACTGAGCACATTATAATGACATTGTGATATCCTCCTTCTTTACATATTCCTCGGCTATCCATATCATTGACTGATGTGATCTTCTTCCTGCCCGTCCGAGGAAGGAGCTCGTTCGCCATGAAATTTGTCTGCATATGTAAAGCCCTGTATAATATTTATCTAGAATAATACCATACAAGTGTTTTCATTCGGTACTGACACAATCATAAGTGCCTAATGGAATAATTCACATACTTGACCATTTCTAATATATAAATACAACCTTTGGTACAAGGCATGGAAATTAGCCAAAACAAGAGAATCTACGAATAAGGTACAATATTCCTCATTGTACAAGAAAATAATACACAGCAGAATAAGCTTAACTAAGCTTCTCTTGAAACATCCAAGCATAGCTCCACTTGTAAAACACACCTGCAAATAACACCTGAAAAATAACAACAATATTGGGGTGAGATAATAATCTCAGTGAGTTCCCCTATCTTATGGGTTCCTTCGGTTCTACAGGGTACATGCAATCAAACGGATCCACCGTGGATTCGGGGTTTACTCACGGTCTGGGGCAAATACACAACAATGGGTAATATCCTCATTAGTAGTCCCTTCACTCACTAATGAAATAACAACAAGTACACAAACAACAATAAATAGATCCAACAACCAATTATGCAGACCTGTACTCACGTACGAGGAATTCAGAAGTAGTATCAACCTGTCTACATAGGTCACACATATCACACCCTCGATGAGTAACCAAGTGCCTAGCGCCAAGAGACTAACATAAGCACCCAACACGATAAGTCAGATGAGTCCGAAGTGATACACGCCTATGTGGCTGCGGAAACCCATCCGTCCGTCATCAATACGCATGTGTGTATCGGCAAGTCCAAGAACGCCTACATGACTGCACAAGCCCACCGGGAGAAAGCCTAGTGGTATTGCCTACATGACACCACTAGAGGTGAGTAACAGAGTGATATTTCCTTCATGGCATCACAACCCCACCATACCGATCACGCCGATGTGTTAACGGCAAGTGGGTAAACGCCCTATAAGGCCCCCACAAGCACATCGCAACGGTAGCTCAGGTGTATACCGAGCACGCAGATGAGTTAACGGCAAGTGGGAAATACGTCCTAGTGGACCCTCACAAGCTCATCGCAACGGTATTCTTCGGAACAAGTCTAGTATCCATCGGACCAAGTCCGGAACTCAGGTGAAACACCACCTAGTAGCTTAGGCCTACTCCTATTCAAGCATACTTCACAATCATATCACATCACATCACATCCGAACGTTCAACCGGAATGAACGGGAATAAGCACGACAATGATCACATCACAACATTTATCAACATAATGCATTATATTCACACATATACAAGAGAGACATAACAAGTGATCACATCAAGCCATTAGTCAAGCCACAATCAATATATAAGCATAATATGTTACACATAATCAATAAAGTAGTTCACACACATTTTAAGGAATACAAGCCACTAACACCCTCTACCAAGCATCCTTGGTTAACTCATGGTCTAACACACCATCCACTACCCTATGGGATTATCTTTCCAATGGCTTTGGACTCGTATCCATCGGATTCCCGATCCTTAAGTTTTGGTGGAAACAAAAGTACATACCCTACATTTCTATATTTATTTTATCAATCCATAGCATATAGCCATGTTTCTACCTCACCATCACAAAGAGAATTGAAATAGCTTTCCAACGCTTCTGACCGTGCCCCGATCCGAGTTACGGATCAAAGGTTATGAAGGAAACAAAATGGGAAAAGCTGTCATGTTCGCTAGGCGAACCCCCCAGCGAACACTCACTTTCAGCTTCGCTTTGGTTCGCTAGGCGAACCTGCGAAACCCAGAATTCGCAGCAGCGTTAAAACAGGTCATTGGGGGCCAAAATCTCTCATTTCTTCACCCAAAACACTTCCAATTCATACAATATCAACCCCAAACGTGTAACAACAATCAAGACATGTATTATCATCATAAAAACACATTTAGGCATGTTATTTCACATAAAACCGAAAACCCCAAACATGAATTTCTTCCCCAAACTTTCTACCCAAGTTCTATCTAATGGAACTCACCTAGTAGGAGAAGTTTGATGATGAAGATGATGATGATCCATAAGCTTCCTTCTCCCTCTTTCTCTTTTTCCACTCTTCTCTTTCTTTCCTTTTTCCTCTTCTCTGTTTTCTTCTTCTTTACTATCTTCTTCTTCTTCTTCTTATAAATATATATATATAATACATATATTATATAATATAAATCCAATAGGGTAACTATCTCCAATTGATATTTTGTCTTCTAACGTCAATTGATCAATTATTAGAGTTACCTTAAAATACTTTCTTAAACTAATAAATATTAATTTGTTTCTTTAATAAAATAATCGATCTCTTCAGAGTTCTCAAGTTGCTCTATTGATCCCAATTGACAACACTTAGAGCACTTAGGATACTCCATTATTCCAATTAATCAAAGATAGAGCACATAGATATTCATCTGATCTCATCTGATATCCAATTGAGCATTTAGAAAATACGGGGTATTACAGCATACCTTTAACTGACAGGCGTCAGAAGACGATCATCGTCTTCGTAGATGTTTCATGTGGAAGACCTTGGATGCCCATTTGTCCCTAGTGTATACTCAGGGCTTTTCATTCTAGAAGATATTACGAAATAATATCTTTTTGTCATTCGTTTTAAAGGTAGAAGTCACTCTTCATAATCCTCTAAAGCGTAATTCACAACATGCTTATAGAAAATGTCGGAGTTTACCCCGTCGGTTCGAATTGAATTTTTCTTAAGGTTAGAGCATTGTTGAATGGATTTGAGGTTTCAACTGGGATCCTTTAGTGGGTCTTTTTTTGGTCCGTGCGGATTAAACCCAGTTTTCTTTCTTGCAATACGGTATCCCTGTAGATTACCTAGAGTGAGCTATAGAGTTACTGAAGGTAAAAGTATCCACTACTACAAAACGCGTAAACAACAACGCCATGCTTATAACGATTTGCCTATACACCGTTGTAATAGACTCGCGCATTTTTTTAATCATGATTAATATTCAAACCGTGGTGAAATGTGAGCCTTTCACAACGGGTATTTAAAGAACCGTCATTATAGGTAGCGTCTGGTCATGGGTTCAATTCCCAGCGCCCGCATTTATGGATTTTTTACACATTTTTTTAAAATGCCCACAGCCTTTCACCATGGTTATGTTTTCAACCGTCATTATTGCCTATAGTTTAGTTTTAGGTCTTGTACTTCAAAAAATCGGTTTTAGGGGAAATCGTCTCCTTTTTTAGATCCGTTTCGTGCATCTGAAGCAGTAAACGTGGTAGTGTAAAAATATGAATTTCAAACACTTTGAGTCCCAAGAAAGTAACACATGATTCATGGTGGAAATTATTTTAGGCGTTGATACTATGTGTTCAAAGTTTCGTGCATTCATCGCGATCTTGGTATTTCTCGAGCGTTATGATCTCCGCTTATCGTTAAAAGATTGTATGCCACCTAGAGAAGGTACTCCAATAGCGAACTGTTGATTTTTGATTTTTATATTTTATCTTTACTAAAGAGTTTTTGTTTATATTTTCTCAGACTGTTCTCAAGATAGTTGTTACTACGGTTCTGACACTAAAGTAAGAATCATATATTTTTATTACAGTTTATTTTTTATCAAGTATATATATGATGAGCAATATATTGTTACAATTTCATTTTTTTCTACATAACATTTTCATATGATGTATTGCTTATGTAGAACTTTTATAGTTTAACACTGGATCTAATTTATTAGAGTTTATATAAGATTTAAATAAGAGATTTTAAATGTGTTAAAAAAAACTTTTATCAAATAAAAGTTGAAGGTTAAATATAATACCATACAAGGTATGTAGATCTTATAGAGACATAGATTACGCTTTTCTTGAGTGTAATTTGATGATAATCTTCACTATCTTTTGTTATCATTTTTATTTTGTTATTTTATTTAATTTTTTTTAAAAGTTGAATTATATGCATCAACTTATAAACATTTAAAACTATAACAAAGATTCGTTAATTTACACATATGATTGATATATTTATGAAATGTATTAGATACTAAAAACTCTTACTTTATTCTTATATACTAACTATTTCTTTGATGTTGCATAAATTTAAAACTCAAGAACTCTTCACCTAATTTATGTATCTTAAATAAATTACATTCACTAAAACAATATATTTATCACTCTAATAGATTCATAACAACTTATTAACCTTTTGTTTTTTGACTTTCAATTTCATTGTTGAATAACAAGATGCTTCATCACAAAATTACATGGAATGAAGAATTCTAGTATTTCTTTTTTATATTGTATAAAAGAGTAAGAAATTTGTGTTTGTTCATTTTTTTTATCATTTGCCATTGTCCCCCTCTCCCTGGTACATTTTATATGATACGTACATTTTTAAATGGTAATTAAAAATTAATATAACTTTATTCAAAATTAATTTCCATTTTATTAAATTTGATCTTCAATTTTATTAAAAAGTCAAATGAAGAATTCATATATTTATGATACTTTAATGATTGGAGAAGGTAGTTGGAAGCATATTTGGGCCGTAAAAGCGGTGTTGAGGGGCTTCGAGATTGTTTCGGGATTGGGTATTAATTTTCATAAAAGTAAACTTATTGGAATTAATATTAGATCTCGATTCATGGAGGTGGCCTCTTTTTTCCTTTCATGTAGAAGAGAGGATAACTCTTTTGTTTTCCATGGTATCCCTATTGGATTTAATTCAAATGGTATGTCCATTTGGTCGGACTTGATTTCTAAGTTGAATAGGAGGCTTGCTAGTTGGAACAATCGGTTTCTTAGCTTTGGAGGAAGACTTACTTTGTTAAAATCGGTCCTTTCTAGTTTATCAATTTTGATGTTTTCTTTCTATAAAGCTCCGATGAAGGTTGTGAAACTTATAACTAAAATTCAAAGCAATTTTCTTTGGGGAGGGAAGGAGGGGAGTAGAAAAATTCATTGGGTGAGTTGGAAGGATGTGTGCCTTCCTATTAAAAAAGGGGGTCTTGGATTGAGAAGGGTGGATGATTTTGATTTGGCTCTTCTTAATAAGTGGAGATGGAGGATATTAACGGAGTCAAATGCTTTATGGTACAAGATTCTTAAAGTTAGATATGAAGATGTGAATTTGAGAGATATGGGTTCCGGGAATGGTTGAAGGAGGTTGTCCTAGTTCTCATTTTGGTGGAGAGATACTATTGGGTTGGATAAAGGTGTTGTGGAAAATTTATTTGTCTCAAATTGTAGATTTTCAATTGGGAAAGACTATTCTACTTCATTTTGGTTTGCTTGTTGGGTGGAAGCTATTTGTCTTAAGGATAAATATCCTCGCCTTTTTGAATTATCTTGCCTAAAAGATGTGTCGGTTTCTTGCATGGAATGGTGGTGTGGTTAGGATTAGCATTGGGGGGATTTTGGCGTGCCTAATGTTATTGGCGCAGCGGCTGCCGAAGATTTGCGGTTGTTGTGCGACGACGTGCAGAACGTTCGGCCTAATTTTATGGAGAAAGATTTGGTTTCTTGGATGTTTGTTTGGTCGGAGGTTTTTTCGGTTAGTTCTTTTCATTATCTTTTTCAATTTCACCGAACCCCTTTTGGTCCTAATAATCTTTATGATGATGCTTTTATGTTAGTTTGGAAGAAGCATGTTCCTTTTAAAATTAAGGCTTTTGGTTGGAGGTGTTTTATAAATAGGATTCCAACTAAGGTCTCCCTTAATTTTATAGGCTATCTTGCTCCGGATAGTGATTTGTGTTGCGTCCTTTGTTCTTTGGAGGAAGAATCTTTGGATCATTTGCTTTTACATAGTAATGTATCTTTATTGGTTTGGAAGGAGGTGGCGGATTCGATTGGTTTTGAGGATTTCGGTGCTAGTAATACTAAAGAGAGATTCTTGAAATGGAGTTGTTTTTGTAAGAGGAACAAAGTGAAAAATAGGAGGGAAGGTTGTATTTGGTTGGCTACCGTTTGGTACTTATCGTTGACGAGGAACGGTATTATTTTTAGGAATGATACTTGGATTGTTTTAGATGCGGTTTGGAACATTAAGGCATTAATGTAATAACCCATTTTATCTTAATGCTCAATTGGATATCAGATGAAATCAGATGAGTAACTATGTGCTCTATCTCTGATCAATTGAATTAACGGAATTCTTTAAGTATTGTTAAGTGGGATCATTAGATCATTAAATGAACTCTGAAGAGTTAGATTATTTAATGAAAGAGACAGATCGATAATTATTAGTCCAAGAGAGAAATTTATAGTAACGCTAATAATTGATCATTTGGTGTTAGACGATAAAATATCAATTGGAGATATTTTACTCTATCGGATTATATTATATAATAAAGTTTATATATATATATATATATATATATATATATATATATATATATATATATATATATATATATGTGTGTGTGTGTGTGTGTGTGTTAGAAAGAAAAGGAAAAGAAAGAAAAGAAGAAAAAAGATAGGAAGAGAAGAAGAAGAGAGAAAGAAAGGGAAAGAGGAGAAGAACTTGGGAGAGGCTTGGATCATCTTCGATGTTCGTCATCTTCTTCAACCTCCGCTTCGATTATCAGGTGGGTTTTAGATAGAGACTTAGTTGTAGAATTTATGGAGTTCTAGAGCTAGGTTTGATATTGTGAGAAAATGAGTAATTTTGCTAATCAATGAAATCTAACGGATAAAATGAGATATAAATTGCATAGAACAATCAATATGCATGTATAATCATCTGTTAATGCTTGGTTGTGTGTTGGAAATGGTTTTGATTGAGATTGGAATGGAAGAGAGTTCATGAAAACAATTATTTTTGCCCCTACGCCCAGAGTAACCGGGTACCCTCTGGTGAGTAGCCGGATACACTTTGAAAATTTGTGTTTCTGCGCAAAAAATGAACTGAGTAACCGGTTACCCTGTGGTGAGTAACCGGTTACCCAAATGTGTCCCTAACTCTCATTTTGGCACTGTTTCTCAAGTAACCGGTTACCCTATGGTGAGTAACCGGATACCACTGTTTGATTTTCTAAAAGATTTCTAAAATTCATATCTTTTGACTCGGGTGTCCGATATAAACGTTCTTGGTATCGTTGGAAAGCTATGCGGGATAAATTATTTAGTGGAAAATGAAAGAAAATAATGTTTATACGATATGTTGTAAATCCATATCTTTTGGACCGTGTTTCCGATCGAGGAGTTCTTGGTACCGATGGAAAGCTACGGAGATATTCTACGCAAGGAAGGTGTAAAATATTGGTTTTGATGCCCGATTATGATTGATTCACTATATGTGTTTATTATACAATTGTAATATGCTTTGTATAAATTATGATTGAATTATTGTATGAAATTCTAAAATGTTCAATTGTAATATGCTTTGCCTAAAATTGTTGTAAAACATGATCGAGAGGGTATGCATGTTAAAAGTATGGAATAGGTAGAGTGAGGAAACCTTACCATGAAACTTAAATTGGAACCTAGTAATGAGCTAGGAAATTGATGAATAACTTAATGACAATGCTCGTGCAGAAGAGGCCGAGGCGTGTGTCCATTACAGAATTGTATAAAAATAGTGAAACACTAGTATGGAACATGTGTGAACCTTGTGTTCTTTGTGAAAGGCTAATGTGGCCTTAAGGCGAATGTGGCCTGGTGATTGTCGAATACAATCACGTGGTGTATATGACCACGTAATCGGAACCGTTCTTATCCCTTAATAAATATTAGTGACTCGTGTCGAGATTCTCTTGTGTAGGATGGTCAGGGAAAGTATTTATTAAGTAAGTAGCCGTGACCCGTGTCGAGATCCTCTGGTGTGGGATGGCCGAGAAAAGTTGCTTAGTGGGTGGTATTAGTGACCCGTGTCGAGATCCTCTTGTAAAGGATGGCCGGGGAAAGTACCCGTGTGTAGATAATCGTGACCCGTGTCGAAATCCTCTTGTGTAGGATGGCCGGGGAAAGTTATCTATGTTAGCTTTCGGGACCCGTGTCGAGAACTCTTTGGAAGGGTTGGCTGGGAATGAATGTCTACATTTAAGGATCTGTGACCCGTGTCGAGATCCTCTGGTGTGGGATGGCCGGGGAAAGATGCCCTGGCATGTTTTGCTGATTAGTGATAATTAAAGTTTGAGTTGTTGAACTCATGACATATTTCCATATAGTGTGAGATTGTGAGGATGGGAACTCAAGGTCATTTCCCTTCCCCTTGACTTGAGTTAGGATTTGGCTAGAACCCTGTAAAGCCGAGAGAATCCATAAGATAGGGAACTCACTGAGATTTGATGTATCTCACCCCACTATTGTTGATTATTTGCAGGTTTAATTTACAAGTGGAGCTATGCTTGGGATGTTTCAAGAGAAGCTTGGTTGAGCTTATTCCGTTGTGAATTATTTTCTTGTACAATAAGGAATATTGTACTTTATTCGTAGATTTTCTTGTTTTGGCTAATTTCCATGCCTTGTACCATAGATTGTATTATGTTTTTAAATGGTCAAGTATATGAATTATGCCAATAGGCACTTATGATGGTGTCAGTACCAAACCAAACACTTGTATGATATTATTCTAGATATATATTATACAGGGCGTTACAGTTAATTTGGAGATAGTCTTTTATCGGAAAAATTACCGATACCAATTGTAGCTTTTATGATTTTAGTAGGTTTCCCTTGAACTACTTTCATTAGGCTTAACTGGTTTTGTAATCTTCTTTTTAGCGAGCTTGGCCTCGAATTTCTGTAAGTGGTTTCGAGAACCCATTGTTCTCGTTTTAATGATATTTCTTCCTTATTGAAAAAAAAAAGAAAAGAAGAATTCATATATTTCTTATTTGTTAGGAAAGAATGAATAATTTGTGTTTATCCAAATTATATTTATTTCTAAGTATTCCCCTAATATTATCATTTCTCCAAATCATGCACAATTTTCATTTCTTTTTTTTTTCTTATTCTAGTTTTGTTGATACTTCTTTTCTTGCACAATCACCCTTAAGCAGGTAGGTGATTTTTCTTAGAATTATACTTATTTAATTTTCAAAAGATTTAACTTTTATGTATCTCAATAATGATACGAATTATTTTTATTTTGTGTGCATTTTTATGGATATTTCTAATAATTTTTTTCTATTTATTTACTTTGTCCTTTGTGAACTCCTGATTTTTATCTATTTTTTTTCCTTTTTGAGATTTAAAAAAATTAATTATTTTAATTGAGTACTTTGATGAAATTAAATAGTTTTTCATTGTTATTTTGATAAAATATAATTTTTTATAATTATTTCTCTCACTTGTTGTTAAAGTTTTGTTATTGTTTTGAAAGACAACATGTACAAAACACACACTCGTATAAAATAAATTAGAGTGTGATTTTGTTATTTATTTATTTTATTTATTGTGTGTTATAAGAAATAGCTAGTATAGTTTTATACCATTAGCATTTTTTATACTTTATTTTCTTCTTTTCAATGAACATTAAATAAGTTGTATTTTGTTTAATTTTTTGATAGATTTTCACTTCATTGTTTTTAACCTTAATTATTATTATATTTTATTTATTTATTAGATTGTTTTTTCTTTCTAATAATGAGATAAATCAAAATATGATTTATTTTATGATATTTAATATGGAAATCTGAAAATATACGATACTAGTTTTATAATATGTTTGATATCTTTTTGTGATATTTAATATGCATGAATTTGAACAATTGGTGTATTTTAATTTATTAAAATAATAAATTTGGACTATTGGTGACTCTAAATTATTAAAAAAATAATGTGATCGGTTGAGACGCGACTTCTCTTTTAATTTAAAATGTATGCGTTTGAGAGACAACAGCTTCATTCTATTTGACAATTTTTTATTTATAAAAGTTTCGTTAAAAAAGATTAATTGGATGTGCATCCTTTTATACCTAAGTGTTTGGACACAAGTCATATCGCTTGTTTGTTCGAACACTTGTTTTCATTACAAAAATAATTAATTAATTAACAACATGGTCATTTTGAGTTCACTCTTTTATCAGACTAAAAAGAATTAATTGGACGTACGTCACTTTTATCCCCGAGTGTTCGGACACAAGTAGTATGACTTGTTTGTTCGAATACATATTATCCTTTAATAGATTATAATTCGATTCGATTTGATTCTTATAATTTAAAAAATAAAAATTGGATTATAAAAAGATTATTTAGATACATCCCTTATATCGCGAGGGTTTGGACACAAGTCGTACCACTTATTTATTCGAACTTGTCTTCTTTCTAAACACAATCACAACTAACCAAACAACATTTTTCCGCTTTTACCCGGTCCAAACTTTTTTTAGCTTTAAAATCAACCAACACATTATATTTTTCTATTAAAAACTACTTAGCTTTAAATTCCCCACCACACTAGGAGATACGTAAGAACGAGAGTCAAATCTTGTTAAGCACATTAAAAAAAACTTTTTCCCCTTTGTTTATAAATACACTTTTTTTCATATACGAATATTATTATAAAATTTATATAATAAGGTTAACACTATCAGTTTGCTAAATTAATTAGAGTTAATAGTTTTCTTAAACAAATGTCATAGAGTGTTAATACTTTTCCTACACATAATTGACTTCTAAACCTAAATTTTGTTGCGTTGACCGTCATTTTATTTTTATAGAGTTTTATCAATACTTTTCATTTTTAAATAAACTTTGATACTGACATCATTGTTTTCCGATCAACCCTCGAATTTTGATGTCGTAATAAAAAAAAGTAGTATTTTAAAATGCAATAAGACAAAAACAAAATTTTTTAATTATAAAAAGATTTTGAATTCTACTTTAATTATTAATATTTTAATAAGATATTAGAGTATATTCATTCAATGTCATATATCATTTATATTCATGCATCAAATTTAATAATGATTAGGTTGAAATTCAACATAAAATGGAGATAACGCTTAAATTTATTTATAAAATGAATATCACTCTGCTACATTGTATAAAATAAAACGATCATTAATTTTAAATCATTTAATAAATAAAATTTTCTTTTTTTTACTAATTATTTATTTTCAATTTTATAAAATATGTAAAATGAGAATACTTATATTTCTTATTTTAAAGAAAAAGATAATAAATCATTTCTCCCTATTTTCCTTTTTTTCCCTTTTCTTCCTATATATGAGATTAAAAAAAGTGACATCATCACTAAAGTTTAGTAGATATATTTTTTATATTCTTTGTACTCCGTGGACTCTTGGTTTTTGTTTACAATATTTTTATCTTTTCCGTTTAAGAAATAAATTACTAATTATATCATTGATAAACAGGGATATCGAATTTTTGTTTATTTATTTTTTACATTAAGGAGATTTTATTTCATGTTTTGATTAACTTTAATTTTTTATATTTTTTTCTTCCGTATTTTTTAGATAGTTGTTGCTAAGGTTCCAATACTAAAGTAAGAATCATGTATTCTTTATTACTATTTATTCTATCAAATATATAATTGATTGGTGATATATTTGAACAATTTAATTTTTGTTTTCTTTTTATACATAATATTTTCATATATTCTATTTCTTATGTAGAGTTTTCTAGTTTGACTAGATATTTAATTAATTAGATTTTTCATAAATTCTAACTGAATTATGTATATTAATAAAAAAAACTTGTTTCAATTTAGTGGTAAAGGTCATACTAATTCATAATATTATAGGTTGTATGATAGTAGGTCTTGCTGCTACAACAAGAATAGGGTTTACTAGAGAGACAAGTAAAAGAACGATAAAAGTAACATTATTTAATTTCTGCATAATAATTCAAGGTGACAACCACACTTAAATACTAAAGTCTTAATGGACCTAACATTGGGTCAAGAGGCCCACTTGAAGGAAAGTAAAAGAAAAAAGACTTAAAGTTTATAACAATTTAAATCCTAACACTACTATCCGGCCCACTTAAAATCTTGTCCTCAAGGTTTGAATTAGTAAGAGCAGAATTGTCATGACAGTGGCCCGACACAATTGCTGAAATTGTAGGAAACCGTGTAGTGTTTGAAAGCAATGAGGGTGAGGAAACTTTATGAGAGGCTGTTGGCATCACGTGGGAGATTTTTCGTGTGGCAGTGGGTAAGGGTAGATCACTAGGAGGTAGGGTTAAAGGTAAAGAAGTGGGGTACATGTCAAGTTTGGGAGGAAAAGAAAAAGGGCGCTGCACATCCAACGATACAGAGTTTGTTGCTGATTCAAACGCCGAGTGGGGAACAGGCTGGCTTTCCTTGGAAACCGTTGGGAAAACGCGTGGTTCCAAGATAGTGGAAGACAGCTGGCGGGAACAATGAAGCGGTGGGGTAATGTGAGGGTTGACACGTGGGTTTGGTGGGGAAAAGACATTGTCAGTATTAAGAGAGTTTCCCATGTGTTTTAATGGTTTAGATCCTAATATCTTATCATCCCAAAGATCCAACGGTGGGGATTGGTTTAACTGTTCTTTTGAAAACGACTCTTTTTCATAAAGGTTAGTGTACTTAACTGCATCAGTTCCACTTCCTTCAGATTCACATGTTTTCTCTTTCCCCATCGCTAGAACCTTCTTCTCAGCCTCCCTTAACTCTCTTTCTGAACTTTCATTTTCAAAATCCATTTATGATCTAAACCGTCGTCCACTTGAAAACTCCCGTTTTTGGTTCCACTGCCTTTTCTAAACCTTCTTCAACTAGAGAAATTTCTGATCCTTTAAGATTTACATTCTCAGGATCTTCGTCCAACAAAGTCTCTTCTCTGATATTCTTTGGAATGGGTACTCTATCTTTGTGAGGATCACCCCCTTGGTATCGTCGTAACCGGGAGACATGGAAGACCGGGTGGATGCGAGGAGAGCTTGGAAGCATGAGTTTGTAGGACAGAGATCCGATACGACGAACAACAGAGAACGGTCCAAAATACCGTTTGGAAAGTTTCTGAGATGTGCGACGTTGAACAGAGGTCTGACGGTATGGTTGGAGACGGAGCCAAACGAGATCCCCCACTTCAAAGGTACAGTCTCGACGCTTCTTATTAGGTTGATCTTGCATGCTTTTCTGACTTTGAGCTAAGCTTTGCTTCAAGGTGTTAATAATGAGTTGTCTGTTTTGCAGGGATATATCAATAGAAGGAAGAGTTGCATAGCCCTTGATATAGTCGCTGGTCGTTGGAGGTTTGCGTCCGTAAAGTTCTTCGAACAGCGTCATTTTTATAGACGAATGAAAACTGGTGTTGTGCCAATATTCTGCCAAATGAAGATACTTGAACCATTGGCGCAGTTGGTCACTGGGAAAACACCGAAGGTAAGTTTCCCAGCTCCGATTTACTACCTCTGTAGTCCCATCAGTTTCTGGATGATAAGCCGTACTATATTTCAGGGACGTTCCTTGCACACAGAAGAGCTCTTTCCAAAAGGCGCTCAAGAATAGAGGATCTCTATCTGAAATGATGGACCGTGGTACTCCATGCAATCGACAGATCTCAACAAAAAATCGCCTTGCTAAGTTAAGAGCTACGAAGTGAGTAGGTAAAGTAACGGAATGGACAAACTTGGAGAGTCGATCATATATAACCCAGATGACGGTATGGCCGAAATATTTGGGAAGGTTAGTAACAAAATCCATGGATAAGTCTTCCCATACCTGTTGTGGTATTTCAATCGGTTGCAATAATCCTTGTTTTCTCGTTGGCATGTATTTGTTTTGTTGGCAAGTGAGACAGATCTGTACAAAGCGCTTGACGTCCCTGTATAATCTAGGCCAAAGGAAAGTTGCTGAGATTCGAGACAAATTGAGTTTAAGGCTGGAGTGACCGGAGGTTGGTGCGCAGTAATACTCCTTGAGGATGCTGGTGCGAAAGTCCCATGTGTCTGGTAAAAAAATTTGGTCTTTGAAATATAACAAATTGTTGTTGAAATGATAAAGCACTTGCATTTTCTTATCGCTTTGACTTTTTCTGACAAGATCCTTTCCTTAACTTGTTGTATAGAACTGTTTAAGGCTAGTGATGAAGTCAGGAATGAGACTGGAGACGAAAAGCATAAGGGAAACTTCATCTCTGTGGCTTCGGCTCAAAGCATCTGCGACTAGATTCGCTCTCCCAGGTTTGTAAAATATTTCAAATTTAAAACCCTGTAACTTAGCAGTCCATTTTTGTTGCTCGGGAGTTTGAATAGTTTGCACTAGTAAATTTTTCAAACTTTTTTTATCTATATAAATGTGGATATATTGCCCTGTAATATACTGAAGCCATTTCTTAACAGCTTCAGTGATGGCATACATCTCCCTCACATATACTGATGATGCTTGCATACGTGGACTCATTTTCTTGCTGAAGAACGTCAGAGGAAGACCATCTTGGGAAAGAACAACACCTATTGCAACTGCTGTAGCATCTGTTTCAATGAGGAAAGTCTTGTTGAAGTCAGGCACCACCAGTACCGGCGTTTCTGTCATTTTTTTCTTTAATGTTGTAAAAGCAATATCTGTATTTGTACTCCATGTAAACTTATTGAAACGAAGTAAATTAGTGAGCGGAGCGGCGAGAGTGGCGTAGTGCTGGACAAAACGTCTGTAAAAACCAGTGAGGCCGAAAAATCCCCTTAGCATCGTGAGCGATCGTGGCTTCGGCCAATCTAAAATTGCTTGAATCTTCTCAGGATCAGGGGTAACCCCAGTTGATGAAATTATATGACCTAAATAATCAACCTTATGAACTGCAAAAACACACTTAGAAAGCTTTGCAACAAAGTGATTTGAAGCAAGTAAATCTAAAATCAAGGTTAGGTGAAGTAAGTGGTCTGAATAAGAATTACTGTAAATAAGAATATCATCAAAGAAATCAAGAACAAACCTTCGCAAATATGGACGTAAGAGGTCATTCATCGCCGATTGAAAGGTACTAGGAGCATTAGTTAAACTGCCATTGGCCTGCTGCTGCTATTGTTGTCAATGCTCAAAATGTCTTGGCTTAATGTTTGATATGCGTGGAATTTCCGTTGGTTTTTACTTAGATCTTTCGTTTCTGTTTCATTGAGTCAGTATAAGGTTATGTGGTCATTCTGAAATCATACTATAAGTTGCTATCATTAATTCATGTGTTTGCCTTCGCATCTTTGATATGCTTCCATTGATTACACTTCTTTGCAGTATGTGTGTATATTGTATGATAAGTCTTAGTTTAATTGGAAGACACCATAATAATCCTCATATTTTGCTAATTGATCTAGAGCTTTGTTTTGTTTAATTTGATCAAGTATCAACTGAGTTGTGAGTGTGTGGATATGGCTGGGGCAAATCTAGTTTAGAGACAGTGGGCAAGGATGGCGCGTGTTTGGTTTGTTTGAATTTCATGGACTTGTTTACTTTATATTATTTTGGAAGCGTATAATTCATGGATGAGGGCATAGTACCGCTGGTCCATGGAAGGAGTTATAAGTGTTTGCAAGCAAGGGGACTGGGGTTCGATCCCTACGCCCAACCCTCTTTTTTCCTTTGTCTGATTTTGCTTATTTAACATATTTATATATATTTCCCTTTTATGTTCACACGCGCACGCAACTCAGTTGGCCATTGTTTGGTGCTGTTGATTCAAAGGGCGTGGGTTCAATCCCCATGGCTGCCATTCCTTTTTTATCACTTATTTGTTTTACTATATTTAGTTTATGTCTTAATTTCCAAAACACTATAACTTGTTCATTTTTAATCCTTTTTACCCCATTCTTTTTGCTATATTTCTCTAATTAAATCTACTTTCTACATATAAAAAGAAAAATTTATTTTAAAGACCTTTATGCATGTTTGGTTTATAAATGCTTATTAAGTCTTTATTGCCTTTCCGTATTCATCTTGCCATGCTATCCTTGTTTATCATATTTGATCATTGTCTAAATTGCATGATTCTAATCTTGCTTGATATCATGAGCTTTATTTCATCTCATAAATTTATTCATGTCCTTTTCTGTCATCATGTTTACATTAACTTGTTATCTTGTTAGTATCTTATCAACTGTATCTTTTCCCCCCATTCCAAAGGAAGGTGAAATATGTTGACTCATAAGTCATTGACCTCCCACCTTAACCTAAGTAACCTCTTAGGAGAAACTTCATTTCTTGGCCTCATCAGAGCCGTAGAAATCATAACTAGCCTTAGGAGAAAGTTCTTAAACTCTTAGTGATATTCATCATAATGAATCATCACTTTCCCCTACTGACTAAAACATAACATAGGTCTATTACAACTAGATTTAGAGAGTTCCTAAACTCTACAATGAGCTCGTACTCATTTCCCCTCTGAATATTGACCACAGTCAATCATTCAGTAGAAGTAGAACTACGCCTACTCTGAGTCTACCCCCGAGGATACTTAGGCGCAAGGTGCGATGCCTTGTCGAGTATACTTAGATACTAACCCATAGGGTTTCAACCTTTAGCATAGAACCTTTAGCAAACATAAGAAAACATTAAAACAAGAGGCTCCCGTAGAGTACTACGGACGTTTAGGGTGCTAATACCTTCCCTAGGCGTAACCAACCCCCGAACCTTAGATCTTTCCCCCCTTTAGGTTTTTCTAACGATCTTGAACCTTTCCTTTGGATAAATCAAAGTCGGTTGTAAAAGAAAATGATGCAAATTAATTAATAATTTGTTATCCGATTTTCACCGCAACAGGAAGAAATGTAGAACACCTTTGTTTTGGGCAGAGGTTGGTAAAGATAGAATCTTAAGACCGGAAATCATCCAAGAGACTACGGAAAAGATTCGGATGATCCGCGAGAAAATTAAACAAGCACAAGATCGACAGAAGAGTTATGCGGACAATCGAAGGAGACCTTTAGAATTTGAAGAAGGTGACCATGTGTTTTGAAGGTTACTCCGAGATTGAGATTGAAAGGACCGTTTAAGTCACACAAGTTAAGTCCGAGATACGTGGGACCGTATCAGATCTTAGAAAGGATCGGTGAAGTAGCTTATAGATTGGCCTTACCGCCTTCTCTGTCAGAAATGCACGATGTCTTTCATGTATCTCAGCTTCGGAAGTTCATTCCCAATCCTCTTCAGCCAGTTCTACCAGAATCAGTGGAAATAGAAGCGGATTTAACGTTTAAACCTCAACCGAGCCGCATTGTGGGAAGAGAAACGAAAGTATTAAGGAACAAGGATATTTCTCTCGTTAAGGTGCAGTGGGATGTAACTCTTCCGGGTGATGTAACTTGGGAACTCGAATTGGAAATGCGAGATGCTTACCCTCATCTATTCAGATAATCTTTAAATTCGAGGGCGAATTTCTATTTAAGGGGGGAGGATGTAATACCCCGTATTTTACCCCGGATAATATTATATTGTGATCGACTGAGCCCAGTGTACTCTGAGAAATTATTTGATAAAATAATTAGAGTAACTGTGGAACTGAGAATAAATCCAATTAATATTATCTGACTCTGAGGTATTTTATTGATTTGGACTTAAGAGACTTTTTGGACATTTAGTAGTATTATTTCTAATACTAAGTTTACTACTTATTCTTTTTCCTCCCACTTTCCAAACACAAAAAAAAAGAAAGATAGTAAGGAAGAGAGAGAAAGAGGAAAGCAGGAAAAGGAAAGGAATGAGAAAAAGAGGAGAAGAAGAGAAGTTCAAGAACTTCAAGAATCATCATCATCCATTCATCAAATCTTTATCCAATCATCTCATATTCCTCATTTTCATCATCTATCCAAGGTGGGTTCTAGTTAGGACATTAGTTTAAGAGTTTTGGAAATGTTGAGTTAGGTTAGAACTATTGGAAATCGATAATCTAATGGTTAAAAATTGCTATAAATTGTGTTGTATGATCACTCTATGCTTATGAACATTAATTATGCTTGTTTGTGTTGTTTGGAATTGTTTTGGGTTGATAAAAGTGGATTTTCTAGCTTTTGGAACCATGGAACCCGTAAGGGCAGAATTCTGGTTCTGGTGTAATTCGCCAGGCGAATCAGAATTCGCCAGGCGAATTAAGTCTTGCCACGGTCTCGCCAGGCGAAAGGCTGGCGAAAGGGATTCGCCAGGCGAAAACCAGATTAGCCAGGCGAATTTGATGAGACAGAAATGTGTTAGCTACTGGAACTTTTGTTTTTCTAAAAATTGGGGATTCGCCAATGGAGATTCGCCAGGCGAAGTGCTGGCGAAGTACTGGCGAATGGAGATTCGCCAGGCGAAGTGGTGGCAAAGTACTGGCGAAGGGGTATTGCCAGGCGAAATCCAGATTCGCCAGGGGAATCTGCCTGGGATCAAATATTTTCTTTTCTTCAAAAATCCGTAACTTTTGACTCGTTTATCAGATTTAAGAGTTCTTTATATCGATGCGAAGCTAAGAAAATATTCTATGCATTGGAGGTGGAAAATGTTAATTTTACTGCCCGATTAATTAATCGAAGAATTTTCCAAAGTGGTATATTTATGTTTTACTTGTCATATATTATTCTATGGTGCAATTGTGATATATCTTGCCTATCCTATTATTGTTTAACATGATTGTAAGTGATAATGCATGCCAATGTGAAAATGATATAGGAAGAGTGAGGAAACCTCAACTTGAACTATAGGAGAATCTAGTAAGGAACTAGAAATTGTAGACAACTCTAGATGGCGATGCTCAGGCACGTGTTGCTGGAAGATGCATCCTTGCCGAGTATTGGCCTAGTTGAGAGTGAAACACTAGTATGGAACATGTGGTTAACCTTGTGGTTTAGTAAGGCATGAGAAGCCTTAAGGCATTATAGCCTTGTGATTGTCGAATACAATCGTGCTGTTGTATGTGATCATGTAATCGTAACCGGTTTATCTTGAGTGTAGTTTCATGAGTCTCGGACTCCTCTGAAATGGATGCACAACTACTTGGCAGGTTTGATTCCCCGTACTGTACGAATGGCGCCCATGGAGCGTATGCTTGTGACGGTAAAAGGCCTGTGTGAAGTGACGGTTCATAACGGTAAAAGGCCCGTAGAACCAGAATCCATTCGTATGTCAAGTAGATTACAAGGATCTATGACTCGGATCGCCTTCTAGACGTAGAAACGGACAGGAACAGGAGGTACCTTGGTGTGGTTATCGATTAGTGATACTTTTGAGTTGATGAACTCATGGCATGTTTCCATATAGTGTGAGATTTGATATGTGAACCCGAAAGTCCTTTCCATTCTCTTGGACTTGAGTTAGGATTGTTAAAACCTTGTAAATCCGAGAGAATCCATAAGATAGGGAACTCAATGAGATTTGATGTATCTCACCCCACGTTGTTGAATATATTTCAGGTACTTCAGGTTCCGCTAAGGGTAAGGATAAAGTCGTGTGATTCTTTTCCTTGCATGTTGATGGCTAGCTTCCGTTGTGGAGTTATTTTGAGATCATTGTTGATCTAGTTCTTAGTTTTTATCTTTTGAACATCTTGTGTATAATATGCCTTAGGTTTTGTACTTTGTACTTTGGGGCATTTATTTGTATACAATGTGTTAACTAGGAGCTTATGTGTTTCAGTACCAAACACTTGGATCTATATATAATATTTATTCTTTGATGTATGAGTTTTATATATGGGTGTTACAGATGTCTTGGTATGGTTAGTGATTTGTGAGGTTGTGAGTTAATGAACTCATGTCATGTTTCCATATAGTGTGAGAATTACAAAGTGTGAACTCAAGGGTCCTTTTCCCTTTTCCCCAGACTTGAGTTAGGATTGTTAGAACCTTGTTAATCTAAGAGAATCCATAAGATAGGGAACTCATTGAGATTTGATGTATCTCACCCCACGTTGTTGATGTATTTCAGGTGCTTCAGGTTCCGAGAAGGGTAAGGATAAGGTCGTGTGATCTTTTCCATGCTTGTCGATGGCTAGCTTCCGTAGCGAAGTGTATTTTGGGATCATTGTTGATCTAGTTCTTAGTTTTTATCATTTGAACATCTTGTGTATAATATGCCTTAGGTTTTTTTGTACTTTAGGGCATTTATTTGTATACAATGTGTTAACTAGGAGCTTATGTGTTTCAGTACCAAACACTTGGATCTATATATAATATTTATGCTTTGATGTATGAGTGTTATATATGGGCGTTACAGTTGGTATCAAAGCAGGTTGTATCCTCGACCTAGCCATGAAATAATATAAGTATTTCTTTCCGTTTCATATACGTTGTGTCGCCATTGGTCTTAAGTGTTATATTTATGGCATTGAGCCTGATCAACATAATCCTATTTGTATGACCTTTAGGATCATGGCTGAAGGACGTAGAAACACTCGTGGTAGACCCCGCACCACTCCTGAAGGGACAAATCCGCCGGGCGGCGATGGCAATGCTCCTCTGTATCAGTTTATGCAACAGATGCAGCAGCAACAAAATGTATTCATGCAGCAAATGGTGCAACAAATGAATGGAGGTTTGCATCCTACGGTGGTTTCTCCAAAAGCTGAAGGTGGGAAATTCTGGGATTTTTTCCGCATGAATCCCCCAGAATTACATGGTGGATTAGATCCCGTGAAGGCTCACGAATGGATTTCTGGTATGGAGAGGATTTTCTTGATAGTCCAATGCAACAAAGACAACAAGGTGTTGTTTTCTTCTCATTCACTGAAGGGTCCCGCTATGAGATAGTGGGAGAGCGCTTCGGCTTTATTGGCTATTCAGGAAGTGCCTGAGGTTTGGGAACAGTTCAAAGTTATTTTCATGGAGAAGTATTTTCCGAGCTCATTGAGGACTCAGGAAGAATTTGAATTTCAACAATTAAGACAAGGTAGTATGACTGTGGCCAGTTATACTGAGAAGTTTGAGGACATGGCTGCTTATTCTAGACAGGCTATGTATGCTCCTGATGAAAGGTGGAAAATAGACCAGTTTCTGTTTGGACTAAAAGCTGAAATATCTCATAGTGTATCTCAGAGGGAGTTCGCTACTTATGCTGAAGTTCTAAGACAATTCTATATAGCTGAACATAGTTTGAAGAAAGTCCAAGCGGAAGGTGTTACGAGTAGGGTGAATCAAGGGGATCGCGGAAGATCCAACCAACAATTCAGGCCTAGGCAACAATCCTTCAAAGGGAAACAAGTTCAAGATTCAAGGACGAGTACACCTCCTGTGTGTCGCATTTGTGGCAAGAATCATTCCGGAAGGTGTAGTTTAGAAGGGGTAAAGTGTTTCCAATGTCAGAAGGTGGGTCATCTGAAAAGAGATTGTCTTCAGAATAGGACTCAGACACAAGGAAGGGTTTATACCTTAGATGCAAGGAAGAAGAAGAGTGACAATTCCTTAATTCCTGGTACGTGCTTTGTTAACGGATTTCCTTGTTTTGTTCTATTTATTTGCGGAGCTACACACTCTTTTGTATCAATGCAATGTATGAAGCGACTTGGGTTGCGGTCCGTTCCTTTGTCTCCTACTATGGTGGTCACTACTGCCATGTATGAAGTAGTTGAGACACCGTTGATGTGTGAAAACTGTGTTTTGTCTGTGGACGGTAGAGTTTTTCATATTGATCTTATTTGTCTAACGCTTAAGAAAGTTGATGTCGTTTTGGGAATGGGTTGGCTTTCTGCTAATTCGGTGTTTATTGGGTGTGAAGAAAAGCTCATCATCATTCCATCTATTGATGCTACCCCAAAAGATGTCTTAACAACTATTCTAGAAGGTGCGGTTGGAATGATAAATTTCTTGTTCGAAGAAGAGAAATCTGTTCTTTTGGTTCTCACTAAGGAAGGGAGTAGCGACCTTCAAGTTTTGGATATTCCAGTAGTTTGCGAGTTTTCCGAAGTTTTCCCCGAAGATGTCACTTCTCTTCCTCCGGAGAGGGAAGTGGAATTTTCTATTGACCAGGTACCGGGAACGGCTCCTATATCCGTTTCTTCGTACCGGATGATACCGCTTGAATTGAGAGAACTGAAGGAACAATTGGAAGAGCTTATGGCTAAGCATTTTGTTAGACCTAGTGTCTCACCGTGGGGAGCCCCAGTTTTGTTAGTAAAGAAGAAAGACGGCGGGATACGATTGTGTATTGATTATCATCAGCTGAATAAAGTCACCATTAAGAACAAATATCCCTTGCCAAGGATAGACGACCTATTAGATCAATTGAAAGGAGCCTGTGTGTTCTCGAAGAGTGTTTTGAGGTCGGGTTATCACCAAATTCGAGTGAAGAGTTCCGATGTACCTAAGACTGCATTTAGGACCCGTTATGGTCATTACGAATTCTTAGGGATGCCTTTCGGTGTGACTAATGCTCTAGCTGTTTTTATGGATTATATGAATCGGTTATTTCAAACTTACTTGGATCAATTTTTTGTGATCTTCATTGATGACATTCTTATCTATTCCCGTACTCCACAAGAGCACGAAAGACATTTGAGAATCGTCTTATCGATCTTACAAGAGAAGCAAACTTTTGCCAAGTTGAGCATGTGCGAGTTCTGGATGTCTGAAATTAGTTTTCTTGGTCACGTTATATCACATGGTGGTGTAGCGGTGGATCCGTCAAAGGTTGAAGCTGTGATTAATTGGGAGAGACCGAAGAATGTATCAGAAATTAGAAGTTTCTTGGGTCTAGCAGGTTACTACAGAAGGTTTATCAAAGAATTTTCGCAATTAGCATTGCCAATGACTAAGCTTCCTCGAAAGGATTGCCCCTTTGAGTGGGATTCGGCGTGTGAACAAAGTTTTATGAGTTTGAAGGAAAGATTGACTACAACTCCCTTTCTGATCATTCCCGATCCTAGCAAGTTATATGAGGTATTTTGTGATGCGTCTAAGATGGGATTAGGAGGCGTTTTAATGCAAGAAAGTCACGTTATGGCTTATGCTTCCCGACAATTGAAAATTCATGAACAAAATTATCCAACCCACGATTTGGAATTAGCGGCGGTGGTGTTTACTTTGAAAGTGTGGTGTCACTATTTATATGGAGTACATTTTGAAATGTTTAGTGACCACAAGAGTTTAAAGTACCTCTTTGACCAAAATGAGTTGAATATGCGCCAAAGGAGGTGGATGGAATATTTGAAGGATTATGATCTAGAGCTAAAATACCATCCGGGTAAAGCAAACAAAGTGGCCGATGCCTTGAGTAGGAATGGTTTGAGAAAGGCCGAATTGATGATGTTAGAATATTCGTCGTTGGAAAAGTTTAGAGATTTAAATCTTCAATTTGTGTGGACTCCCAATGGAGTGTTTATGGGGAATTTGAATGTCAATTCTACGTTAAGAGTTGAAATTCAACAAGGCCAATTAATGGATGAGAAGTTGCAAGAGATGCTAAGTCAACCGGGTTTTGTGCATGCTAGCGATGGAATGATTATGTTTAACCAAAGAATTTGCGTTCCGAACGATGCGACTTTGAAAAGAAGGATTTTAGAGGAAGCGCATAAGGGTACCTTCACTATACATCCGGGTTCTTCAAAGATGTATCAAGATTTAAAGAAGGACTATTGGTGGTCCGGTATGAAAAGAGATGTTGCGGTCTTCGTGTCGGAATGTGCGGTATGCCAACAAGTTAAGATTGAACATCAAAGACCGGGTGGATTATTGCAACCATTAGAAATCCCAGTTTGGAAATGGGATAGTATTTCTATGGATTTTGCAGTAGGTTTACCCCGTACGCAAGGTGGTTATGATTCGATTTGGGTAATAGTAGATCGGTTGACAAAGTCGGTGCACTTCTTGGCCGTGAAGACTACCTCCAAAGCGAGTCATCTTGCAAGGTTCTTCATTGCCGAAATTGTGAAATTGCACGGTATTCCCTCTAATATTGTCTCGGATAGAGATCCGAAGTTTACTTCAAGGTTTTGGAAAGTTTTTCAACAAGCTATGGGGACATAGTTGCGTTTGAGCACGTCTAATCATCCTCAGACGGATGGTCAAACTGAACGAACAATACAAACGATGGAGGATATGTTGAGAGCTTGTGTGTTAGAAAGTAAGGGTAATTGGAAAGAACTATTACCATTGATTGAGTTCTCTTATAACAATAGTTACCATGAGAGCATTGGAATGGCTCCTTATGAACCTTTGTATGGAAGAAAGTGTAGGACCCCTTTGTGTTGGGCGGAAGTTGGGGAAGATAGAATCTTAGGACCCGAAATCATCCAAGAGACTACGGAAAAGATTCGAATGATTCGCGAGAAAATTAAGCATGCACAAGATCGACAAAAGAGTTATGCGGACAATCGAAGGAGACCTTTAGAATTTGAAGAAGGTGACCATGTGTTTTTGAAAGTCACTCCTAGATTGAGACTGAAAGGACCGTTTAAGTCACGAAAGTTAAGTCCGAGATACGTGGGACCGTATCAAGTTTTAGAAAGGATTGGTGAAGTAGCATACAGATTGGCCTTATCGCCTTCTCTGTCGGAAATGCACGATGTTTTCCATGTATCTCAACTTCGGAGGTTTGTTCCAGATCCTCTTCAGCCGATTCTATCGGATACTGTTGAAATAGAAGCAGACTTAACGTTTAAACCTCAACCGAGCCGCATTGTGGGAAGAGAAACGAAAGTATTAAGGAACAAGGACATTTCTCTCGTTAAGGTGCAGTGGGATGTAACACATCCGGGAGATGCAACCTGGGAACTTGAATCAGAAATGCGAGAAGCTTACCCTCATATGTTCAGGTAATCTTTAAATTCGAGGGCGAATTTCTATTTAAGGGGGGGAGGATGTAATACCCTGTATTTTATTACTCCGGATAATATTATATTGTGATCGACTGAGCCCAGTGTACTATAAGAAATTATTTGACAAAATAATTAGAGTAACTGTGGAACTTAGAATAAATCCAATTAATATTATCTGACTCTGAGGTATTTTACTAAATTGGATTTAAGAGAATTTTTGGCCATTTAGTAGTATTATTTCTAATACTAGTTTACTACATAATTCCTTTTCCTCCCATTTTCCAAACAAAAGAAAAAGATAGTAAGAAAGAGAGAGAAAGCAGAAAGAGGGAAATAAAAGGAAAAGACGGAGAAAAGAAGGAGAAAGAGGAAATTGAAGAAATCCAAGAGCAAATCATCATACATTCATCCAATCCTTGCCCAATCATCTCATTCTCTTCATCTTCATCTTGTTTAAGAGGTGGGTTCTAGTTAGTACCAATTTTTAGAAGTTTTGGAATTGTTTGGTTTAGGTCGAATTTATGGAAATCGATGTTTTAACGGTTAGAATTAGATATAAATTGAAAGGAATGATCAATATGCTTGTAGACACATGTATTGATGTTTGTTTTGATGTTTTTGTGTACTTTGAATAAATTGAAAATCTTAGTGTTTATGGAAAATATGTGTTCTTGATGAGAATGAGGTTTTATGAAAGCTTGATGATGAAACCATGGTAGAACATGTTATATACCTCTGTTTGGTTGTTTGAGACTGATGTTGAGGGATTAGGAGACTGATGTTATAGCGGGTTTTTTTTTAGTTTCGCAGAGCGCGCTTAGCGCGCAGGAGCCTGCTTAGCACGGTGTTGAATTCCTACAACCCCTCCAGACCGAAGAATGCGTGCTTAGCGCGGGCACGGGCGTGCTTAGCGCGACCTGGGACTTGGGATTTTATTCCTTAAGCGAGAAAATTCATAAATTTTGACTCGTTAATCGGATTCGATCATTCTTTATATCGATGTAAAGCCGAGGAAATATTCTATGAAATGGAGATGAAATATGTCAATTTTACCGACCGATTAAACAATCGAGAAAGTTCCAAAAGTGATCTATTTATGTTTTAATTGTTATATATTATTCTACTATGCAATTATGACATGTCTTGCCTATCCTATTATTGTTTAACATGATTGTAAGTGAATATGCATGCAAATATGAAAAGGATATAGGAAGAGTGAGGAAACCTCAAACTTGAACTGTAGGAGAATCTAGTAAGGAACTAGAAATTGTAGACAACTCTAGATGGCGATGCTCGGGCACGTGTTATTGGAAGATACATCCTTGCCGATTATTGGCCTAGTTGAGAGTCAACACTAGTATGAAACATGTGGTTAACCTTTGTGGTTGTGAAAAGGTAAGAGAGGCCTTAAGGCGGTGTAGTCTTGTGATTGTCGAATACAATCGTATTCGTTGTATGTGATCATGTAATCGTAACTAGAATATTTTGAGTGTAGTTTCATGGGTCTCGAGCTCCTCTGAAACGGGTACACAATTACTTGGTAGGTTTGATTCCCTACGTGTAGTACGATTGGAGCCTATGCTATGGGTAGAGACTTATGATGGACAACAGGCTATGAGAAGTGACGGTTCACGGTTAACAGGCCGATGATCCCAAATCCAATTCGTATGCTAAGTAACTACAAGGATCTATGACTCGGGTCGCCTTCTAGACGTAAAAGCGGACGAGAAGATGAGATGTCTTGGTATGGTTATCGATTAGTGATGTTGTGAGTTAATGAACTCATGTCATGTTTCCATATAATGTGAGAATTACAAAGTGTGAACTTAAGGGTCATTTTCCCTTTTCCCCGGACTTGAGTTAGGATTGTTAAAACCTTGTTAATCTGAGAGAATCCATAAGATAGGGAACTCACTGAGATTTGATCTATCTCACCCCACGTTGTTGACGTATTTCAGGTGCTTCAGGTTTCGAGAAGGGTAAGGATATGGTCGTGTGATCTTTTCCTTGCTTGTTGATGGCTAGCTTCCATAGCGAAGTGTATTTTGGGATCATTGTTGATATCGTTCTTAGTTTTTATCATTTGAACATCTTGTGTATAATATGCCTTAGTTTTTTTTGTACTTTAGGGCATTTATTTGTATACAATGTGTTAACTAGGAGCTTATGTGTTTCAGTACCAAACACTTGGATCTATATATAATATTTATGCTTTGATGTATGAGTGTTATATATGGGTGTTACAATCCATATCATTGACTGGTGTGATCTTCTTCCTGCCCGTCCGAGGAAGGAGCTCGTTCGCCATGAAGTTTGTCTACATACCTTTAAATGACTGGCGTTACAAGACGATCATCGTCTTCGTAGATGTTTCACGTGGAAGACCTTGGATGCCCATTTGTCCCTAGTGTATACTCAGGGTTTTTCATTCTAGAAGATATTATGAAATAATATATTTTTGTCATTCGTTTTAAAGGTAGAAGTCACTCTTCATAATCCTCTAAAGCTTAATTCACAACATGATTATAGAAAATGTAGGAGTTTACCTTGCATTTCGCGTGATATGTCTTTATACTTTTAATTAGTTGGAGTGTATGGACATCAATTTTAGCCTTATATCTTTGGGCTTTTGGCCGGCCCAAATTAGTTACATTCATCGATCAGATTCAATAATGTGTGAAAAATTTATTGGTCTAAATTCCATACATTGTATAAATGGTCATTAATATTAATTGAACTTCAATAAATACTAATTTCCATATTTTTTTAATTTTTATCTTTAATTTATAGAAAACACAAAATAAGAATTCAAGTTTTTCAAATTTTGTAGAAACAAGTAATAAATTAAAATTGAGTTTATTCATTTTTCATAATTTGTAATTGTCCATCGCAACCCACTCCCTGATACATTGTATAAGATTAGTACATTCTATAAATTATCATAAAATGTTATTATATCTTTAATCATAATTAATTTCCATTTTATAAAAAAGTTTATCTTCAATTTTATATTAAGTCAAATGATGCATTCATATATTTCTTATTTTGTAGGATACAGTAATTATTAATTCATGTTTATCCAAATTATTTTCATTTCTTAGTGTGTGTGCCCCCTATCCTTTCTTTTTTATATATATATACCTTATCAATATTACAAATCACACAACATTTTCTTTTCATTTCTTCTTCGAGTTCGCATTACACGTTTTTTCTAGCACAGTCACCCTTAAGTTGGTATGTGTTTCATTTTATACTGTTCTTATTTAATAATCAAAAGTTTAAATTTTTATTTGTTTTGATTTTTCTAAAAATTTTTTTTGTCGTAGCTATTTGCTTAGTGTGCATTTTTATGGGTTTTTCAAAAACTCTTTACTTTTTATTTTCTTTGTTGTTAGAGAACTCATGGTTTGAGTGATTGTCTGAATTAAAAAGTGTTTCTTTATTATATTACATCTAACAAAGACATAGATTATACATTTCATGACTGTAAGTTGATGAAAATTTCTCTATCTTTTTTTTTATCATTTTTCTTTTGTTATTTTAATTTTATTTCTTTTTAAAAAAATATTTGAAATATATGCATCAACTTATAAACATTTAGAAGTATAACAAAGATTCATTTATTTACATATATGATTGACATCTTCATGAAATGTATTAGATAATAGAAACTCTTGCTTTAGTTTTATAAGCTAATTATTTCTATCACCTAATTTATATATCTACAATAAATTACATTCACAAAAACAATATAATTATTACTTTACAAAAACAATATAATTATTACTTCTAATAGATTTGTTTTTTTAGAAAAAAAATAAAATTTAATAATAGAAATGTAGGTAGATAGTTTAATTAATTATCATCTTTTTGTTTCTGACTTTTAATTTCATTAGTAAATCAGAATATGTCTCGTCACAAAATCACATGGAATGAAGAATCGCATAACAATTTTGGAATAAATAAAATTATTTGCGAATTTGAAGTGGATGATGAGTTAGACTCAGATTATGTGGATATTATGAGACCACTATCACTTGAAACCCATGTTTCGGATCCATTATTAGACATTGGTAAATTTGCTACTATAGTGCTTAAGCTAATTAATCCATCTCCAGCCAGTAGTATAACACCGCATCCAAAAGATGATGGAATCTTCCTAGATCCTTTTTTACCTAAACAATTTCCCTCTCCAGCCATCAGTATAACTCCGCCTTCTAATGGAGTAACGACAACAACAAAATCTGAAGTTTCATATCTTAAACAATATGCAAGAGTCTCCTAAAGAGGTGTGTGTTCTTCATCTCTTAATCAAAGTACTGAATTTAATTTTATGAATATTGTACAACAATACATTAATTAATATTTGTAGGTTTATCATCTATTAATCAAAACACAGGTCAACATGTGTTGTCGAACAACATTAAAAATCCTACATTGCGTCCTTATAAAATTGTTAGGCATATGCAGGTAACATAATGTAGTAATTAATGAATTTTATTTGATTTGTTTTATGCAAGTAAAAATAAACAATGCAAGGGAAGAAATTGAGTAATATATATATATATATATATATATATATATATATATATATATATATATATATATATATATATATATATATATATATGAATGAATGATATTTTATATATGTACTTATGTATAAGATGTTTTGCAGGATGATAATTGACTTGGTGATTAATTGGTCATTCAGAAAACAAATGCTTTATGGAGTTGATATAGCAAATATAATACACAATTGATGAAGTCAAAGGATATCGGCATTTTAGGAGTGGTAAGCTTTGGTTAAATTAACAGTTTGATGAATTTTGGGTTTTATTTTTCATTAAATAAAGTTGACATTTTTTTGGTTTTATTTTAATTGATATATTGAATTTCTTTTAAATTTAAATATTATTGAAACCTAAGTAAATTTTATATTTGAGAAACTTTTATTGCTTAGTATAATAGTTTCCTATGGTTCGTTATTTAATGATGACTATTATCTATAAGTGTTATGACATAAATATATATAATTTATACATATTAAATCTTTATTGAGTTGGAAAACTTTGTGTTGAAGTTGAATTTCAATATTTTATTTGTTTTATATTTTTTATTATTTGTCACGAAAACTTTATATTTAAATTTATTAGAAAAAAGTTCTAAATAAGAAATTTGTTCATCTCGTGGGTGTTGCATGTGTCCAATTTATTTGTTAAACTTTGTAGTCTCGATAGAATTTTCAACCTTATTAGCTCCCATTGAGAAGTGTTGTTGTGATTCTTCAGTATTTCTAGGAATTTTCCCGAATAAAAGGTATGGTTTTTGTCTCTCCCCCTAGGGTTCGGCTAGTTCGTGTGGTGGTATTCAAGTTCCACTGCATATGTTCTTGGAATAACTAGTTTCTAGGAGGGTGTGCCCCATCAATGTTTCGAAGAGTGCTCACTACGTAGGTAGTCTGCCTTCAAAGAGTGGCTTATGTGATCCTACATAGACTTACATTACCCTTTGTGGTCCTAGTGTCTCATAGCTAGTTAATTAACTACTGAAATTGTGCAAAGAAATTTTATATAATACTTAACTCATTGAGCACATTATAATGACATTGTGATATCCTCCTTCTTTACATATTCCTCGGCTATCCATATCATTGACTGATGTGATCTTCTTCCTGCCCGTCCGAGGAAGGAGCTCGTTCGCCATGAAATTTGTCTGCATATGTAAAGCCCTGTATAATATTTATCTAGAATAATACCATACAAGTGTTTTCATTCGGTACTGACACAATCATAAGTGCCTAATGGCATAATTCACATACTTGACCATTTCTAATATATAAATACAACCTTTGGTACAAGGCATGGAAATTAGCCAAAACAAGAGAATCTACGAATAAGGTACAATATTCCTCATTGTACAAGAAAATAATACACAGCAGAATAAGCTTAACTAATCTTCTCTTGAAACATCCAAGCATAGCTCCACTTGTAAAACACACCTGCAAATAACACCTGAAAAATAACAACAATATTGGGGTGAGATAATAATCTCAGTGAGTTCCCCTATCTTATGGGTTCCTTCGGTTCTACAGGGTACATGCAATCAAACGGATCCACCGTGGATTCGGGGTTTACTCACGGTCTGGGGCAAATACACAACAATGGGTAATATCCTCATTAGTAGTCCCTTCACTCACTAATGAAATAACAACAAGTACACAAACAACAATAAATAGATCCAACAACCAATTATCCAGACCCGTACTCACGTACGAGGAATTCAGAAGTAGTATCAACCTGTCTACATAGGTCACACATATCACACCCTCGATGAGTAACCAAGTGCCTAGCGCCAAGAGACTAACATAAGCACACAACACGATAAGTCAGATGAGTCCGAAGTGATACATGCCTATGTGGCTGCGGAAACCCATCCGTCCGTCATCAATACGCATGTGTATATCGGCAAGTCCAAGAACGCCTACATGACTGAACAAGCCCACCGGGAGAAAGCCTAGTGGTATTGCCTACATGACACCACTAGAGGTGAGTAACAGAGTGATATTGCCTTCATGGCATCACAACCCCACCATACCGATCACGCCGATGTGTTAATGGCAAGTGGGTAAACGCCCTATAAGGCCCCCACAAGCACATCGCAACGGTAGCTCAGGTGTATACCGAGCACGCAGATGAGTTAACGGCAAGTGGGAAATACGTCCTAGTGGACCCTCACAAGCTCATCGCAACGGTATTCTTCGGAACAAGTCTAGTATCCATCGGACCAAGTCCGGAACTCAGGTGAAACACCACCTAGTAGCTTAGGCCTACTCCTATTCAAGCATACTTCACAATCATATCACATCACATCACATCCGAACGTTCAACCGGAATGAACGGGAATAAGCACGACAATGATCACGTCACAGCATTTATCAACATAATGCATTATATTCACACATATACAAGGGAGACATAACAAGTGATCACATCAAGCCATTAGTCAAGCCACAATCAATATATAAGCATAATATGTTACACATAATCAATAAAGTAGTTCACACACATTTTAAGGAATACAAGCCACTAACACCCTCTACCAAGCATCCTTGGTTAACTCATGGTCTAACACACCATCCACTACCCTATGGGATTATCTTTCCAATGGCTTTGGACTCGTATCCATCGGATTCCCGATCCTTAAGTTTTGGTGGAAACAAAAGTACATACCCTACATTTCTATAAGTGTTATGACATAAATATATATAATTTATACATATTAAATCTTTATTGAGTTGGAAAACTTTGTGTTGAAGTTGAATTTCAATATTTTATTTGTTTTATAGTTTTCATTGTTTGTCACAAAAACTTTATATTTAAATTTATTAGAAAACAGTTCTGAATAAGAAATTTGTTCATCTCGTGGGTGTTGCACGTGTCCAATTTATTTGTTAAACTTTGTAGTCTCAATAGAATTTTCAACCTTATTAGCTCCCATTGAGAAGTGTTGTTGTGATTCTTCAGTATTTCTAGGAATTTTCCCGAATAAAAGGTAAGGTTTTCGTCTCTCCCCCTAGGGTTCGGCTAGTTCGTGTGGTGGTATTCAAGTTCCACTGCATATGTTCTTGGAATGGCTAGTTTCTAGGAGGGTGTGCCCCACCAATGTTGAGAAGAGTGCTCACTGCGTAGGTAGTCTGCCTTCAAAGAGTGGCTTATGCCATCCTACATAGACTTACAATACCCTTTGTTGTCCTAGTGTCTTATAGCTAGTTAATTAATTACTGAAATTGTGCAAAGATATTTTATATAATACTTAACTCATTGAGCACATTATAATGACATTGTGATATCCTCCTTCTTTGTCTGCATACCTTTAACTGACTGGCGTCACAAGACGATCGTCCTCTTCGTAGATGTTTCATGTGGAAGACCTTGGATGCCCATTTGTCCCTAGTGTATACTCAGGGTTTTTCATTCTAGAAGATACTACGAAATAATATCTTTTTGTCAGTCGTTTTAAAGGTAGAAGTCACTCTTCATAACCCTCTAAAGCTTAATTCACAACATGCTTATAGAAAATGTAGGAGTTTACCCCGTCGGTTCGAATTGGATTTTCTTAAGCTTAGAGCATTGTTGAATGGGTTTGAGGTTTCAACTGGGATCCTTCAGTGGGTCTTTTTTTGGTCCGTGCGGATTGAACCCTGTTTTCTTTCTTGCAATATGGTATCCCTGTAGATTACCTAGAGTGAGCTATAGAGTTACTGAAGGTAAAAGTATCCACTACTACAAAATGCGCAAACAACAACGCCAGCCTTACAACGGCTTGCCTATACACCGTTGTAATAGACTCATGCGTATTTTTAATGACAGTTAATATTCAAACCGTGGTGAAATGTGAGGCCTTTCACACCGGGTATTTAAAGAATCGTCATTATAGGTAGCGTCTGGTCATGGGTTCAATTCCCAGCGCCCGCATTTATGGTTTTTTTACACTTTTTTTCAAAATGACCACAGCCTTTCACCATGGTTATGTTTTCAACCGTCATTATTGCCTATAGTTTAGTTTTAAGTCTTTCACTTCAAAAAATCAGTTTTACGGAAAATTGTCTCCTTTTTTAGATCTGTTTCGTGCATCTGAAGCAGTAAAACGTGGTAGTGTAAAATATGAATTTTAAACACTTTGAGTCCCAAGAAAGCAACACATGGTTCATGGTGGAAATTATTTTAGGCGTTGATATCTATGTGTTCAAAGTTTCGTGCATTTTTTTTTATAAGCAATCTTTATTAATAAGAGATTAAGGGCATCTCAAACCAATAAAAGAGAAATTACAAAAAGGCACGGGAAAGGACCCGACCACAACAACGATAAACCAACAAACCTAAAGGAAATCGAACGGAAATTTGGTCCAATCATAAAGGTTACACTTCCGCCTACCTCTATTTCCGAGAATTAACCAATTCCAAGACAACACAACGACGACATTAAATATGGCATCAACATTACAGACTTCATTGTTAAACATAATGTTTCTTGCATTCATCGCGATCTTGGTATTTCTCGAGTGTTATGATCTCCGCTTATCGTTAAAAGATTGTACGCCACCTAGAGAAGGTACTCCAATAGCGAATTCACGCCATAAGTTTTTATAGATTCGTTAAACCTTCAAAGTCGTGAAGGCAATTATTAGGTTTATAATGGATAATTGAGGTGATATAGAATTGAAAGTATAATAGAGGATTATCATGTTGAATTCGGTGGTAATTTTCTCTATCTCTTGGAGATCTTGGTAAAATATGAGTTTGAATGTAGAATGATCCATCTGTAGATTTTTTGAGGGAATGAGAAGTCGATTCCCAAAGAAGATCCCACTATTGTGTTATGGAAAAAGAAATGGATGTAAGGTGATGATAAGAAAACCTTAACTAGTGTTACGTATCTTCGATATAGAGTCATGTGAGTGGAATTGCAAGGTTAGCACTTTAATGCCTAAATAAGTTCATAATTCAAGACGAGTGTTCTTGTAAAATGGAGATAAGAAAATATACCTTGCATTTCGCGTGATATGTCTTTATACTTTTAATAGTTGGAGTGTATGGACATGAATTTTAGCCTTATCTCTTTGGGCTTTTGGCCGGCCCAAATTAGTTATATTCATCGATCAAATTCAATAATGTGTGAAAAATTTATTGGTCTAAATTCCACATACATTGTATGAATGGTCATAAATATTAATTGAACTTCAATAAATATTAATTTCCTTATTTTTATAAATTTTATCTTCAATTTATAGAAAAGACGAAATAAGAATTCAAGTATTTCAAATTTTTTAGAAACAAGTAATAAATTAAAATTGAGTTTATTCATTTTCCATAATTTGTAATTGTCCATCGCAACCCACTCCCTGATACATTGTATAAGATAAGTACATTCTATAAATTATCATAAAATATTATTATATCGTTAATCATAATTAATTTCCATTTTATAAAAAAATTTATCTTCAATTTTATATTAAGTCAAATGATGAATTCATATGTTTCTTATTTTGTAGGAAAGAGTAATTAATTCATGTTTATCCAAATTATTTTCATTTCTTAGTGTGTGTGCCCCCTATCCTTTCTTTTTGCTATATATATATATACCTTATCAATATTTCAAATCACACAACATTTTCTTTTCATTTCTTCTTCTAGTTCGCATTGCACGTTTTTTCTAGCACAGTCACCCTTAAGTCGGTATGTGATTCATTTTATACTGTTCTTTATTAATATTCAAAAGTTTAAATTTTTATTTGTTTTGATTTTTCTACAATTTTTTTTGTCGTAGCTATTTGCTTAGTGTGCATTTTTATGGGTTTTTCAAAAACTCTTTACTTTTTATTTTCTTTGTTGTTAGAGAACTCCTGGTTTGGTGATTTTCTAAATTAAGGAGTGTTTCTTTGTTATTTTCATTAAATTTAAATTTTTATAATTATATTTTTTCAGGAGTTCTAGAGATAGATTTTGCTACAGTTCTGACAATAAAGTAAGAATCATATATTTTTATTACAATTTATTTTATCAAGTATATATATAATGAGCGATATATTATTACAATTTAGTTTTTCATTTTTTTAATATAAGATTTTCATATGATATATTAGAACGTTTATAATTTAACACTAGATCTAATTTATTAGAATTTATATAAATTCTAATTAAAAGATTTTAAACGTATTAAAAAACTTGTTTCAAGAGAGGGTTAAAGGTCAAATGAATTTATAATATTATATTACATCTAACAAAGACATAGATTATGCGTTTCATGACTGTAATTTGATAAAAATTTCTCTATCTTTTTTTATCATTTTTCTTTTGTTATTTTAATTTTATTTCTTTTTAAAAAAAATATTTGAATTATATGCATCAACTTATAAATATTTAGAAGTATAACAAAGATTCATTTATTTACACATATGATTGACATCTTCATGAAATGTATTTGATAATAGAAACTCTTGCTTTAGTTTTATATGCTAATTATTTCTATCATGTTGCATAAATTTAAGATTCAAGAACTCTTCACCTAATTTATATATCTAGAATAAATTACATTCAAAAAAACAATATAATTATTACTTTACAAAAACAATTTAATTATTACTTCTAATAAATTTGTTTTTTTGAAAAAAATTAATGTTAATAATAGAAATGTAGGTAGATAGTTTAATTAATTATCATCTTTTTGTTTCTGACTTTTAATTTCATTAGTAAACAGAAGATGTCTCATCACAAAATCACATGGAATGAAGAATCGCATAACAATTTTGGAATAAATAAAATTTCTCGCGAATTAGAAGTGGATGATGAGTTAGACACAAATTACTTGGATATTATTAGACCACTGTCACTTGAAACCCATGTTCCGGATCCATTATTAGACATTGGTAAATTTGCTCCTGTAGTGCTTAAGCCAATTAATCCATCTCCAGCCATTAGTATAACTCCGCCTCCAAAAGATAATGGAATCTTCCTAGATCCTTTTTTACCTAAACAATTTCCCTCTCCAGCCATCAGTTTAACTCCACCTTCTAATGGAGTAACGACAACAACAAAATCTGAAGTTTCATATCTTAAACAATATGCAAGAGTCTCCCAAAGAGGTGTGTGTTCTTCATCTCTTTATCAAAGTACTGAATTTAATTTTATGAATATTATACAACAATAAACTAATTAATATTTGTAGGTTTATCATCGATTAATCAAAACACAGGTCAACATGTGTTTTCCAACAACATTAAAAATCCTACATCGCGTCCTTATAAAATTGCTAGGCATATGCAGGTAACATAATGTAGAAATTAATGAATTTTATTTGATTTGTTTTATGCAAGTAAAAATAAACAATGCAAGGGAAGAAATTGAGTAATATATATATATATATATATATATATATATATATATATGTATATATATATATATATATATATATGTATATATATATATATATATATGTATATATATATATATATATTTGAATGATATTTTATATATGTACTAATGTATAAGATGTTTTGCAGGATGATAATTGACTTGGTGATTAATTGGTCATTCAAAATACAAATGTTTTATGGAGTTGATATAGCAAATATAATACACAATTGATGAAGTCAAATGATATCGGCATTTTAGGAGTGTTAAGCTTTGGTTAAATTAACAGTTTGAGGAATTTTGGGTTTTATTTTTCATTAAATAAAGTTGACATTTTATTGGTTTTATTTTAATTGATAGATTGAATTTCTTTTAAATTTAAATATTATTGAAACCTAAGTAAATTTTATGTTTGACAAACTTTTATTGCTTAGTATAATAGTTTCCTATGGTTCGTTATTTAATGATGACTATTATCTATAAGTGTTATGACATAAATATATATAATTTATACATATTAAATCTTTATTGAGTTGGAAAACTTTGTGTTGCAGTTGAATTTCAATATTTTATTTGTTTTATAGTTTTTATTGTTTGTCACGAAAACTTTATATTTAAATTTATTAGAAAACAGTTCTGAATAAGAAATTTGTTCATCTCGTGGGTGTTGCATGTGTCCAATTTATTTGTTAAACTTTGTAGTCTCAATAGAATTTTCAACCTTATTAGCACCCATTGAGAAGTGTTGTTGTGATTCTTCAGTATTTCTAGGAATTTTCCCGAATAAAAGGTAAGGTTTTTGTCTCTCCCCCTAGGGTTCGCCTAGTTCGTGTGGTGGTATTCAAGTTCCACTGCATATGTTCTTGGAATGGCTAGTTTCTAGGAGGGTGTGCCCCACCAATGTTGAGAAGAGTGCGCACTGCGTAGGTAGTCTGCCTTCAAAGAGTGGCTTATGCCATCCTACATAGACTTACGATACCCTTTGTTGTCCTAGTGTCTTATAGCTAGTTAATTAACTACTGAAATTGTGCAAAGATATTTTATATAATACTTAACTCATTGAGCACATTATAATGACATTGTGATATCCTCCTTCTTTGTCTGTATACCTTTAACTGACTGGCGTCACAAGACGATCGTCCTCTTCATAGATGTTTCATGTGGAAGACCTTGGATGCCCATTTGTCCCTAGTGTATACTCAGGGTTTCTCATTCTAGAAGATACTACGAAATGATTTCTTTTTGTCATTTGTTTTAAAGGTAGAAGTCACTCTTCATAATCCTCTAAAGCTTAATTCACAACATGCTTATAGAAAATGTAGGAGTTTACCCCGTCGGTTCGAATTGGATTTTTCTTAAGCTTAGAGCATTGTTGAATGAATTTGAGGTTTCAACTGGGATCCTTCAGTGGGTCTTTTTTTGGTCCGTGCGGATTGAACCCTGTTTTCTTTCTTGCAATATGGTATCCCTGTAGATTACCTAGAGTGAGCTATAGAGTTACTGAAGGTAAAAGTATCCACTACTACAAAACGCGCAAACAACAACGTCAGGCTTATAACGGCTTGCCTATACACCGTTGTAATAGACTCACGCGTATTTTTAATGACAGTTAATATTCAAACCGTGGTGAAATGTGAGGCCTTTCACACCGGGTATTTAAAGAATCGTCATTATAGGTAGCGTCTGGTCATGGGTTCAATTCCCAGCGCCCGCATTTATGGTTTTTTTACACTTTTTTTCAAAATGACCACAGCCTTTCACCATGGTTATGTTTTCAACCGTCATTATTGCCTATAGTTTAGTTTTAGGTCTTTCACTTCAAAAAATCGGTTTTACGGAAAATTGTCTCCTTTTTTAGACCTGTTTCGTGCATCTGAAGCAGTAAAACGTGGTAGTTTAAAATATGAATTTCAAACACTTTGAGTCCCAACAAAGTAACACATGGTTCATGGTGGAAATTATTTTAGGCGTTGATATCTATGTGTTCAAAGTTTCGTGCATTTTTTTTTATAAGCAATCTTTATTAGTGTTTGAAAGTGGCCCGACCCAAGGTTTGAATTAGTAAGAGCAGAATTGTCATGACAGTGGCCCGACCCAATTGCTGAAATTGTAGGAAACCGTGTAGTGTTTGAAAGAAATGAGGGTGAGGAAACTTTATGAGAGGCTGTTGGCATCACGTGGGAGATTTTTCGTGTGGCAGTGGGTAAGGGTAGATCACTAGGAGGTAGGGTTAAAGGTAAAGAAGTGGGGTACATGTCAAGTTTGGGAGGAAAAGAAAAAGGGCGCTGCACATCCAACGATGCAGAGTTTGTTGCTGATTCAAACGCCGAGTGGGGAACAGGCTGGCTTTCCTTGGAAACCGTTGGGAAAACGCGTGGTTCCAAGATAGTGGAAGACAGTTGGCAGGAACAATGAAGCGGTGGGGTAATGTGAGGGTTGACACGTGGGTTTGGTGGGGAAAAGACATTGTCAGTATTAAGAGAGTTCCCATGTGTTTTAATGGTTTAGATCCTAACATCTTATCATCCCAAAGATCCAACGGTGGGTATTGGTTTAACGGTTCTTTTGAAAACGACTCTTTTTCATAAAGGTTAGTGTACTTAACTGCATCAGTTCCACTTCCTTCAGATTCACATGTTTTCTCTTTCCCCATCGCTAGAACCTTCTTCTCAGCCTCCCTTAACTCTCTTTCTGAACTTTCATTTTCAAAATCCATTTATGATCTAAACCGTCGTCCACTTGAAAACTCCCGTTTTTGGTTCCACTGCCTTTTCTAAACCTTCTTCAACTAGAGAAATTTCTGATCCTTTAAGATTTACATTCTCAGGATCTTCGTCCAACAAAGTCTCTTCTCTGATATTCTTTGGAATGGGTACTCTATCTTTGTGAGGATCACCCCCTTGGTATCGTCGTAACTGGGAGACATGGAAGACCGGGTGGATTCGAGGAGAGCTTGGAAGCATGAGTTCGTAGGCCAGAGATCCGATACGACGAACAACAGAGAACGGTCCAAAATACCGTTTGGAAAGTTTCTGAGATGTGCGACGTTGAACAGAGGTCTGACGGTATGGTTGGAGACGGAGCCAAACGAGATCCCCCACTTCAAAGGTACAGTCTCGACGCTTCTTATTAGCTTGATCTTGCATGCTTTTCTGACTTTGAGCTAAGCTTTGCTTCAAGGTGTTAATAATGAGTTGTCTGTTTTGCAGGGATATATCAATAGAAGGAAGAGTTGCATAGCCCTTGATATAGTCGCTGGTCGTCGGAGGTTTGCGTCCGTAAAGTGCTTCGAACAACGTCATTTTTATAGACGAATGAAAACTGGTGTTGTGCCAATATTCTGCCAAATGAAGATACTTGAACCATTGGCGCGGTTGGTCACTGGGAAATCACCGAAGGTAAGTTTCCCAGCTCCGATTTACTACCTCTGTAGTCCCATCAGTTTCTGGATGATAAGCCGTACTATATTTCAGGGACGTTCCTTGCACACAGAAGAGCTCTTTCCAAAAGGCGCTCAAGAATAGAGGATCTCTATCTGAAATGATGGACCGTGGTACTCCATGCAATCGACAGATCTCAACAAAAAATCGCCTTGCTAAGTCAAGAGCTACGAAGTGAGTAGGTAAAGCAACGAAATGGACAAACTTGGAGAGTCGATCATATATAACCCAGATGACGGTATGGCCGAAATATTTGGGAAGGTTAGTAACAAAATCCATGGATAAGTCTTCCCATACCTGTTGTGGTATTTCAATCGGTTGCAATAATCCTTGTTTTCTCATTGGCATGTATTTGTTTTGTTGGCAAGTGAGACAGGTCTGTACAAAGCGCTTGACGTCCCTGTATAATCCAGGCCAAAGGAAAGTTGCTGAGATTCGAGACAAATTGAGTTTAAGGCTGGAGTGACCGGAGGTTGGTGCGCAGTAATACTCCTTGAGGATGCTGGTGCCAAAGTCCCCTGTGTCTGGTAAAAAAATTCGGTCTTTGAAATATAACAAATTGTTGTTGAAATGATAAAGCACTTGCATTTTCTTATCGCTTTGACTTTTTCTGACAAGATCCTTTCCTTGACTTGTTGTATAGAACTGTTTAAGGCTAGTGATGAAGTCAGGAATGAGACTGGAGAAGAAAAGCATAAGGGAAACTTCATCTCTGTGGCGTCGGCTCAAAGCATCTGCGACTAGATTCGCTCTCCCAGGTTTGTAAAATATTTCAAAGTTAAAACCCTGTAACTTAGCAGTCCATTTTTGTTGCTCGGGAGTTTGAATAGTTTGCACTAGTAAATTTTTCAAACTTTTTTTATCTGTATAAATGTGGATATATTGCCCTGTAATATACTGAAGCCATTTCTTAACAGCTTCAGTGATGGCATACATCTCCCTCACATATACTGATGATGCTTGCATACGTGGACTCATTTTCTTGCTGAAGAACGTCAGAGGAAGACCATCTTGGGAAAGAACAACACCTATTGCAACCGCTGTAGCATCCGTTTCAATGAGGAAAGTCTTGTTGAAGTCAGGCACCACCAGTACCGGCGTTTCTGTCATTTTTTTCTTTAATGTTGTAAAAGCAATATCTGTATTTGTACTCCATGTAAACTTATTGAAACGAAGTAAATTGGTGAGCGGAGCGGCGAGAGTGGCGTAGTGCTGGACAAAACGTCTGTAAAAACCAGTGAGGCCGAAAAATCCCCTTAGCATCGTTAGCGATCGTGGCTTCAGCCAATCTAAAATTGCTTGAATCTTCTCAGGATCAGGGGTAACCCCAGTTGATGAAATTATATGACCTAAATAATCAACCTTATGAACTGCAAAAACACACTTAGAAAGCTTTGCAACAAAGTGATTTGAAGCAAGTAAATCTAAAATCAAGGTTAGGTGAAGTAAGTGGTCTGAATAAGAATTACTGTAAATAAGAATATCATCAAAGAAATCAAGAACAAACCTTCGCAAATATGGATGTAAGAGGTCATTCATCGCAGATTGAAAGGTACTAGGAGCATTAGTTAAACCAAAAGGCCTCACTAAAAACTCGTAGTGCCCATCAAAGGTTCTAAATGCCGTCTTATGAATGTCTTCTGGTATGACCCTAATTTGGTGGTTGCCCGACCTGAGGTCGATCTTTGTAAACAAAGAAGCAGAACCTAGCTCATCAAATAGTTCATCAATGGCAGGTATAGGAAAACTGTCTCGTATAGTAACTGCATTTAAGGCGCGATAGTCCACACAAAAACGCCAAGATCCATCTTTTATTTTGGACAAGTAGGATTGGGGATGAGAAAGGGCTAGTACTTGGTTTGATAATACCCCCTGAAAGCATTTCATTGATAATTTTGGTCATTGCTTTTTTTGTGAGTGAGGGTAGCGGTAAGGTTTCACATTGATTAGGGAAGTGTTTGCTTGTAGGGGAATCTGGTGATCATGAGGTCTGGAAGGTGGAAGTCTGTGTGGTGTTTGAAACACTGTTGGATAGGAATTTATGAGGTTTGTGATTTCTGGTGGTGTAGATGGGTTAGCGACTTCTTGAGTTGGAGTGGGGAGACATGTGTTTTGGTTAAAGGTGGTTTGGTATAAGAGGAGGTGTATGGAGGCAACAGAATCAGTGTGTAAGAGATGGCGTAGCTGGCTGAAAGATGAAGGGGTTGGGTTTTGGGTGTTATCACCTGAAATAGTGATATTTTGATTTTCGTAGGTGAAAGATATTTTGGGGACAGAGAAATCTGCCTTAAGGGGGCCAAGGGTTCTTAGACATTCCATTCCCAACACAACATCAGCCCCTTCAATTGGGAATAAGTAGAATGGAATGAAGATTAAATGATACTGTAGTGAAATAGGAACTTGAGAGCATAAGCCTGAGCAAAGAAGTTTGGATCCATTTCCTACCATAACAGAAAAATTGGGGATGGTTTGACAAGGAATTTGGAGATGTTAAGCGATTCGCGGTTGAAGGATATTGTGGGTACTTCCCGTATCAATTAGGACCGTCACCGGCAATCCGTCAATCATTCCCTTAAATTTCAAAGTTTTGGGAGAGAATTCCCCACTCACAGCTTGTGGAGAGAGTTGGAAATAAGTTTCAGCTCCTTCTTGTATTGTGGAATCAATTTCCACGAATTCAGAGATGCCACTAAGTTCAAGTTGTTGATTGTCGGCTGAGTCATCCTCTACCATTAGGAGTAAGAATCTTCCAGCTGCACATTTGTGGCTTGGAATGAATTTTTCATCGCAGTTGAATAATTAACCTTGAGCGCGATGTTCAGCCTGTTGGGTTGGGGTAATTCTGCGGATAGGTAAACAACGATTGGGTGGGTTAGGCTGGGTTGTGGTAAGAGGTTTGGTTGTAGTGTTGGTGTTAGAAGGGAACAATGCTGGTTTAGGAGGGGTGGATTGAGATGGTTGGGCTTGATGAACAGTATACTGGGGTTTAAACTTGGGCTTTGAGTCTTTGATTTTGGCCTCAATGTGTTTTGCTAAGCCCACTGCATTTGAGATTGATTGATGTTTTTGGACAGCAAGTTCATTCCTAATTTCAGGGATTAAACCCGAAATAAAGCAATTTAGAATTACATCAGGCGGTAAGCCTATAACTCGATTGCCTAGTTTCTCGAAATTTGTTTGATATTCAGTAACAGACCCGTGCTGTCTAAGCTTAAAAAGCTGAGCTTGATGATTTTCATATGTTGATGGGCCAAATCGTAATTCCAAAGCTCTCGCAAATGAATTCCAATCAGATAATTCGTTACTTTGAAACATCCACTCATACCATCCAAGCGCATCTCTTTTCATATAAAAAGCACCCATTGATAAACGGTTTTCATAAGGAATGTTGTAAAAAGCAAAAAACTGCTCAGCTTGGAAAAACCATTCAAACACATAAGTACCATAAAAAACGCTTAATTCAATTTTTGGGGTTCGCACGACTGTTGTAGGTATAGGAGGTTGTATGTGCGGGTAGGGAGGGGTTTGCATGAAAGGACTAGTGTAGGGAAAGGGAGGATAAAGAGGTGGTTGTGGGAGGGTAGTGTTATGTGTAAAAGAAGGGTAAAAATTGGGGATGGAATGTTGTTGGAGTGGTTGTGTGAATGGTTGTTAAAATGGTTGGAATGCTGAATTTGTAGAATGGATGGTAGGACTTGGACGTGTAAAAAAAATTGGAGGTGGTGGTGTTGGTGTATAAAGTTGAGTAGAAGTTAGGGAGGAGCTAGCTATGGAAAAAGGGGTTGTTAAGGGTGGAGAAGTTATACCTGTTGTAGATCTTGGTGTGGCTGTTGGTGTAGATCTAGGTGTTGAAATAGGTGTAGATCTGGGTATTGAGGATGAAGTTGCCATTGCTGCAAATTGCTGGGTCATGAGTGCTGTTATTGCTTCGAAATTACTGTTCATGGCAGTTTCTAAATTGTTGTGGTTGGTGTTGATTTGACCTAGCTGTAAAGCAACGACATGGTTGTTAGCTTCAATGGAGGATTCTAGGTTTTCATGGGTAGTTATGAGGTCATCAATCTACTGGTTTGTGGATTGAAGAGTGTCATCTATGTCTTTGGGTGTGGGATTTGTGATTTTAGGAGGCATTGAGGAAGAAAATGAAAGCACCAAATGATAGTAGGTCTTTACTAGAGAGACAAATAAAAGAGCGATAAAAATAACATGATTCAATTTCTGCATAATAATTCAAGGTGACAACCACTCAAATACCAAAGTCTTAATGGACCTAACATTGGGTCAAGAGGCCCACTTGAAGGAAAGTAAAAGAAAAAAGATTAAAGTTTATAACAATTTAAATCCTAGTCCATAATGAAGTCTTGCTGCCATGATGGTTTTTTTGTAATTCTAACGGGCCTACCCAACAGCCTAACATTGTATATAGATATAACGAAGATATAGACTGTTTTTTTTAATTATAATTTGATTAAAACCTTCAGTATCTTTTTATTATTTTCATTTTTTCTGTTCTTATTTAATTTCTCCTAAAAACACTTGATTATATGCATAAATTTACCAACATTTAGAAACATAACAATGATTTATTTATTTGCATACTAACGACTTCATGAAATGTATCATATAATACAAATTCTTAATGTATTGTTATATATTTTAATTATTTGGACCATGTTGAATAAATTAATGGATCAAAAAATTTTCACCAAATTTACCTGAAATAAATTTCATTTATAAAACAAACAATTTATTACTTTTAATAGGTTTTATTTTTAAAAAATAATTTCAAAAAATTAATGATGACAATTGAGTGGAGGAAGATAGTTTAACGAAACTTCCATTAATATTTATTGTTCATAGATATCCCACTTTTTATTATCTTTTCGTATTTTGATTTTTAATTTAAATGTGGACTCAAAATATGGATTATCTCAGAAATACATGGAATCAAGAACTGCGTAGCAGTTTTGACATAAATAAAAAATTTCATGAATTTGAAGTGGATGATAAGTTATATTCGAATTATTCAGATATTATGAGGTTGTCGTCGCCTGAAACTCATGTTCCTGATCCACTATTAGTAATTGGTAAACTTATTTCCGTGGTGGTTAAACCAGTTAATCCATTAACTAGGATGCAAATTGATCACACTAAATCTCTTGATAAAGATAAAGGTAATGGAATCGTCATAGATCCTTTTTTAACTAAGAAATTTCCATCTCCAGCCATCAGTATAGCTCCACCTTGTGATGTAAGACGAAAAAGAATCCCTGCTGAACAATATTCAAGAGTCTTTCAACCAGGTGTGTAGTTATCATCTCTTGATCAAAATACAAAAATGAAAGTCTATGAATATTGTGCAACAACTAACTAAAAAAATTATAGGTTTATCATCACTCAATCAAAACACAAGCCAACATGTGTTTCCCAACAACACAAAAAATTCTACATCAAGTCCTTCTAAAGTTGCTAGGCATATGCAGGTAACATAGTTTCGGATTACTAATTTCTATTTGCTTTGTTTTAAGCAAGTAAAAATGAGAATAATAAGGAAAGAAATGAAATATATATATATATCATATTTTGTAGGATGATATTTGATTTGTTGATGAATTGTTCATTCAGAATACACAATGCTTTAAGGAGTTGATAACGCAAATACATTGTACAATTGGATAAAGCCAATAAAATATGCAATTGGTAAAGTCGGCAAAGTTAGAGGATATTGGCATTTTAGAAGGGTTTTTAAACTTTGGTTAAATTGTTCGTTTGATTAATTTTATATTTTATTTCTCATGGAACAAATTTGACTATATTTCGGTTGGTTAATTTTAATTGATTGGTTGAATTGCTTTGAAATTTAAATGTTGTTGAAATTTAAGTAAAGGTTTATGTTTGACAAACTTTTATTGCTTATGTTTTTATTAATACTCAAATGCACTAATTAAGTCCAAAAAGAGACCACACAACCAACATAAGGTCTGGCAATACAAAACAGCAGACCTTGGAATCTGCTTACATGAAAAATTAGAGGAAAAATGTTTCCACCCCTAAGTTCAGATCTAGAACATAACAGTAATCTCCATTCTAAAAATGCTCCAAGGGCCATTTATGTCACTCATAATAACTAACCTCCTTTTCTCTCTTCTTATCCATTTGTTTCCATCTCCATGAATACATTATAATCTCTTGGCAAATTAAGCTTGAGTCTGCCACTGTATCATTGAAGAGAATCTGATTTCTCGCCATCCATATACACCAGCATGCTATCAACCAGAAATATATTATTGATGTTCCCACCTCAGTATTTTTGACCCAGCCAAGAATCATCTGAATGCAATTACCTCCTCCAGTAAGTTTTACTCCCAACCACGATTCAATATCCTTCCAAACCTTCTTGATTTTTTCACAACCTTGAATGATATGAGTCATATCTTCTTTCTCCTTGAAACATGTAACGCCCACATATACATACAAACATCAAAGCATATATCATACATGAATAATACGTTTGGTACTGAAATATAGATGTAAAAGTTCCTAGTTAACACATTGTATACATTAAATGCCCTAAATACAAAGTTCTAAAGTCTACGGCACAACATATACAAGATGTCCAAAAGGCACTAAGAACTAGATCAATACAATGATCTCAAAAATAAACGCCATAGCGGAAGCCATGCCATCTCAAAAGCTACGATTCGTAAGGAAAAGTCAAACCACTTTGTCATTACCCTTCGCCGAACCTGCAGAACCTGTGATGTAAACAACTATAGTGGGGTGAGATACATCAAATCTCAGTGAGTTCCCAATCTTATAGTCCTCTCGGCTTTACAAGGTTCTACTAAACCTAACTCAAGTCAAAAGGAAGGGAAAAGACGTTGAGTAAACACACAATATACACACACTAGTGAGCCTGTTAACTCACAATAGTACCAAAGTACGTCCTGAGCCTGTTAACTCAAGAATCTCGCTAATCAATAACTGTACCAAGGCATCCCCTGTCCCCGTCCGCTTCTACGTCTAGAAGACGACCCGAGTCATGGATCCTCATATTTACTTGGCATACGAATTGGATTCGGGATCATCGGCCTGTTAACCGTGAACCGTCACTTTTCATGGCCTGTTAACCATCACAAGTCTCTTTACCTGTAGGCTCCAATCATACTATACACGGGAATCAAAGCTGCCAAGTAATTGTGCATACGTTTCAGAGGAGGTGCTCGAGTCTCATGAAACTACACCGCAAGATCAATCGGTTATGATTACTAGACACACGCCTCGGCCTCTTTTGCACGAGCATTGTCACTATGTCATTTATACATTTTTGACAATTGTTTACGGTAATGTTCCTCACTCTACTTATTCATATTTTAACATGCATACATATTCCAACATGTCTAACAATAAGAGCATAGGCAAGATATATCATAGTTGCACAATAGAATAATATCCGACAAGTAAAACCTAATATACCACTTTTGGAATTTCTCCGATTATTTAATCGGGCAGTAAAATTAACATTTTTCCACCTGCATCGTATAGAATGTTTTCTTAGCTTCACAACAATATAAAGAACTCTTAAATCGGATAAACGAGTCAAAAGTTATAGATTTTTGAAGAAAGGAAAAATATTTGGTCCCAGGCAGATTCGCCTGGCGAATCTGGATTTCGCCTGGTGAGTCTGCATTCGCCAGCTCTTCGCCAGTGCTTCGCCTGGCTAATCTCCCTTCCGCCAGCACTTCGCCTGGCGAGACAGTGTCGAGACTCCAATCTTAGAAAAAAACAAAAGTTCCAGTAGCTAACACAATTCTGTCTCATCAAATTCGCCTGGCGAATCCGAATTCTGCCTGGCGAATCCCTTCCGCCAGCACTTCGCCTGGCGAGATAGTGGCGAGACTTAATCCGCCCGGCGAATCTGGAATTCGCCTGGCGAATCGTACCAGAACCAGAATTCTTCCCTTACGGGTTCCATGGTTTCAAAGCTACAAATTCACCATTTCTCAACCCAAATCGATTCCAAACAGCACAAACAAGCATAATTAATGTTCATAAGCATAGAGTGATCATTCTACACAATTTATACCTATTTTTAGCCGTTAGATTATCGATTTTCAAAGATTCTAACCTAACTCAAATATCTCCAAAACTCTAAAACTAATGTTCTAACTAGAACCCACCTCTAGTAAGATGAAGATGAAGATAATGGAGAAGAAGATGAGATGAATTGATGAAGATTTGATGATGTTCTTGATCTTGAGCTTTCCTCTTTTTCTCTTCCCTTTCCTTCTCTTTCCTTTCTCTCCACTTCTTTTTATCTTTTTCTCCCTTTGCTTCTAAATAGGAAAATGTGAGGAAAAGGAAATAATATAGTAAAACATCATCAAATATCAACACTACCAATTGTCCAAAAAGTCACTTAAGTCCAAATACTCAAATATCCCAGAGTCAGATAATATTGATTGGATTTACTCTAAGTTCAACAATTACCCTAATTATCTCTGTAGATAATTCATTAGAGTAAACTGGGACTCAGTTGATCCCAACTAGTATTATCCGGAGTAAAATAATTTACGGGGTATTACAAAACAAAACACACAAGACATTTGATGTGGATCCTTGATTATGCCTCTACTGCTCAAGTTATCACGAGTCGGTAATTTGTTCAATAAGAGTCTCCAACCAAATATCAAAGCTTTTAAGGGAGCCTTAGTGTTCCACAAGTGATGTAATGCTTCCTCCAGATTATTTCCAAAGCTATCCTCTTCCTTTCTTAGATTCCAAGGCTTGTAGCAGTTTTTAACACTAAAGTAATTATCCATTCTCCTAGGCCATATAATCTCATATGCATATGGGATGTCTTGTACCACCTAAATACCTTGTACCAGAAACTAGAAGCCAAATTTCACAAGATGCACAAATGAGAAGACGTCTCAACTCTATGCCCACAAAGAGCACACCGGGTCCCCTTCCGATCTATAATAACTTTCCGCTTGAATAATTTTTCCTTTGAAACAAACCTATCTCGCATAAGATGTAAAGAAGTAACCACCACCTTAGCAGGAGCCCGACTCTCTCAAATTGATGGTAGAGTCGGGAAGAGATTCCATACATTCTCCACAAAGGGGGGCGAAGACCAACTGAACTTGTTAGGCTGAAGCCACAGAGAAAGAGCCATCTCTCGTTTGACTCCAAACCCACATGTTAATATCAGCATTAAGCTAGACCTCTTGGAGAGCAAGGAAAAAGGTTTATGGCATCTAAAATCCCAAGTCATAATCCCGTGATTGAAACTCCTAATTTAATACCCTAGGTTTTTAAACACCTAATTATGTGTAAAATTGGGATATAGAATCATGGTTAGAGGTAGATTGAGCAAAGTGAAATCATTAGTAAAATGTTTGGGAGGCAAGGGTATTATGGAAATTTCCAAGCCTGGTGCTTAAACTTAAATTCAAGTGTAATACCTCATTTTTCTCCTCATTCTCTTTACAAAATCAGAATGGTCTTCAACTAGTGCAGAAAACATTGTTGGATGCCACCGCAGGTGGATCTTTGATGAGCAAGAGTGCCGAAGAAGCCATTGCCATAATTGATAAGATGGCTTTGAATGACCATCAGGGAAGCCACAACCTTGGTCCTTCTCAAAAGACTTCGGGAGTTTTGGAATTGGGAACCAATGATGTTATACTTGCTCAAGACAAGCTTTTATCTCAACAAGTGGAACTTTTGACTCAACAAATGTTGAAGCTTCCACAACAATTGAAGGAAATACATGAGCAACCGAGTAAGAGTAAGTGATTCGCATGTTGTGAACTTTGCAAAGGAGAGCACGACACCGAATTTTTTCCTCCACCGGGATTTGAAGAAGTGAACTACATGAACAATCAATGAGTTTATCAAGGAAGACAACAACAATAACCTTATCAAAATAATCCTCAACAACATTACCAAAGCAATCAAGGATATCAACCGAAGGGGAACTATCAAAATAATCAAGGTTATGGTGGCGGTTCTTCAAGCCGACAAAATCCTTATCAACCTCCACCACCTCCGGTTCCTAGCTCTAAGTTGGAGGACACTTTTGAATCAATTCATCCATATGTCTATGGCCAACCAAAAGAGTAGCGATGCGGCAATAAAGAATCTCGAAAATCAAGTTGGGCAACTTTCCAAACAAATTGCCGAGCAACAAGCGGGTCCTTCATTCTCCGCAAATACTCACGTAAACCCGAAGGAGCATTGCAAGGCAATCGTTACTAGAAGTGGGAAGGAGTTAGCAAAAGAAAATGAGAGGGTGGAAGAAGAAAAAATTGATGGTATTGTTGAGGAGGATAGTGATGAGGAAGAAGAAGTTGAAAAGAAAAATGATAATGTTGAAGTTGAAAAGAAAGATGATAATAAGGTTGTGGTTGAAAAGAAAAATGATGAAATTGTTGAAGTTGAAAATGAGAGTGTGGAGGAAGTGAAGAAAAAAGAGAAACATGTGAGAGTTAAGAAGGAGAAGGAGAAGATGAATCCGATACCGACTCAAAATATGCCTTACCCTCATGTGCCGACAAGGAAAGAAAATGCTAGGCAATACTCAAGATTCATGGATATCTTTAAGCAACTACAAATCAACATCCCTTTTTCTGAAGCTCTAGAGCAAATGTCGAAGTACGCCAAATTTATGAAGGACATTCTTACAAAGAGGCAGAAATATTCGGAGCCGGAAACCGTTGTTCTTGCGGAAAATTGTAGCGCTATTATTCAAAGAACTCTCCCGAAGAAGGAAACCGATCTGGGGCGAGTTACCTTAATCGTTACAATTGGTAATGTCTTTGTTGGAAATGTCCTTATTGGTTTGGGCTCAAGCATCAATCTCATTCCATTATCTATTGTGAAAAAGCTTGGGAACATTGAAATTAAGGACATCCGGATGACATTGCAATTGGCCGACAAATCTACCACTCATCTGATTGGATTGGCGCAAGATGTGTTGGTGAAAGTTGATAAATTTTTCTTTCCGGTGGACTTCATTGTTATTGATATGGAAGAGGATGAGGATGCTCCTTTAATTCTTGGTCGCCCTTTTATGTAGACCGCTCGCATGATGATAGATGTCGATGATGGCCTTATGAAAGTGCGAGTTCTAAATGAAGAGGTATCTTTTAATCTATTCCAAGCAATGAAGCATTTAAATGACAAACATGATAGCTTTCGTCTTGATGCAATAGAAGAAGAAACTTTGGAGGTTTCTAAGCATGTTCATATAGTGTCTCCTTTGGAAATGGCGCTTGATGATGCTTTTGAAGTATTTTCTGATGAAGAAGAAGGAGCTCTTGAAGAATGTTTGAAAGAGCTTGAATCTCTCAAAGAATTACAACCATGGGAAGTTGAGAATGAAGAGTTGAAGAAAGAACCTAGTGATGAGAAAGTTCAACTTGAATTGAAGGTGCTTCCTTCTAATTTGAAGTATGCATTCCTCGACGAAAGTGGGAATAAGTCGGTTATTATTAGCAACGTTTTGTCCGACAAAGAAGAAACCCATTTGATTCAAAATGCCCACAGCCTTTCACCATGGTTATGTTTTCAACCGTCATTATTGCCTAAAGTTTCGTTTTAGGTCTTGCACTTCAAAAAATCGGTTTTAGGGAAAATCGTATCCTTTTTTAGATCTGTTTCGTGCATCTTAAGCAGTAAAACGTGGTAGTGTAAAATATGAATTTCAAACACTTTGAGTCCCAACAAAGTAACACATGATTCATGGTGGAAATTATTTAAGGCGTTGATATCTATGTGTTCAAAGTTTCGTGCATTCATCGCGATCTTGGTATTTCTCGAGTGTTATGATCTCCGCTTATCGTTAAAAGATTGTATGCCACCTAGAGAAGGTACTCCAATAGCGAATTCACGCCATAAGTTTTTATAGATTCGTTAAACCTTCAAAGTCGTGAAGGCAATTATTAGGTTTATAATGGATAATTGAGGTGATATAGAATTGAAAGTATAATAGAGGATTATCATGTTGAATTCGGTGGTAATTTTCTCTATCTCTTGGAGATCTTGGTAAAATATGAGTTTGAATGTAGAATGATCCATCTGTAGATTTTTTGAGGGAATGAGAAGTCGATTCCCAAAGAAGATCCCACTATTGTGTTATGGAAAAAGAAATGGATGTAAGGTGATGATAAGAAAACCTTAACTAGTGTTACGTATCTTCGATATAGAGTCATGTGAGTGGAATTGAAAGGTTAGCACTTTAATGCCTAAATAAGTTCATAATTCAAGACGAGTATTCTTGTAAAATGGAGATAAGAAACTATACCTTGCATTTTGCGTGATATGTCTTTATACTTTTAATTAGTTGGAGTGTATGGACATGAATTTTAGCCTTATCTCTTTGGGCTTTTGGCCGGCCCAAATTAGTTATATTCATCGATCAAATTCAATAATGTGTGAAAATTTTATTGGTCTAAATTCCACATACATTGTATGAATGGTCATAAATATTAATTGAACTTCAATAAATATTAATTTCCTTATTTTTATAAATTTTATCTTCAATTATAGAAAAGACGAAATAAGAATTCAAGTATTTCAAATTTTTTAGAAACAAGTAATAAATTAAAATTGAGTTTATTCATTTTCCATAATTTGTAATTGTCCATCGCAACCCACACCCTGATACATTGTATAAGATAAGTACATTCTATAAATTATCATAAAATATTATTATATCTTTAATCATAATTAATTTCCATTTTATAAAAAAATTTATCTTCAATTTTTTATTAAGTAAAATGATGAATTCATATATTTCTTATTTTGTAGGAAAGAGTAATTAATTCATGTTTATCCAAATTATTTTCATTTCTTAGTGTGGGTGCCCCCTATCCTTTCTTTTTGCTATACATATATACCTTGTCAATATTTCAAATCACACAACATTTTATTTTCATTTCTTCTTCTAGTTCGCATTGCACGTTTTTTCTAGCACAGTCACCCTTAAGTCGGTATGTGATTCATTTTATACTGTTCTTTATTAATATTCAAAAGTTTAAATTTTTATTTGTTTTGATTTTTCTACAATTTTTTTTGTCGTAGCTATTTCATTAGAGTGCATTTTTATGGGTTTTTCAAAAACTCTTTACTTTTTATTTTCTTTGTTGTTAGAGAACTCCTGGTTTGGTGATTTTCTAAATTAAGGAGTGTTTCTTTGTTATTTTCATTAAATTTAACTTTTTATAATTATATTTTTTCAGGAGTTCTAGAGATAGATTTTGCTACAGTTCTGACAATAAAGTAAGAATCATATATTTTTATTACAATTTATTTTATCAAGTATATATATAATGAGCGATATATTATTACAATTTAGTTTTTCATTTTTTTAATATAAGATTTTCATATGATATTTTAGAACGTTTATAATTTAACACTAGATCTAATTTATTAGAATTTATATAAATTCTAATTAAAAGATTTTAAACGTATTAAAAAACTTGTTTCAAGAGAGGGTTAAAGGTCAAATAAATTTATAATATTATATTACATCTAACAAAGACATAGATTATGCGTTTCATGACTGTAATTTGATAAAAATTTCTCTATCTTTTATTTTATCATTTTTATTTTGTTATTTTAATTTTATTTCTTTTTAAAAAAAATATTTGAATTATATGCATCAACTTATAAACATTTAGAAGTATAATAAAGATTCATTTATTTACACATATGATTGACATCTTCATGAAATGTATTTGATAATAGAAACTCTTGCTTTAGTTTTATATGCTAATTATTTCTATCATGTTGCATAAATTTAAGTTCAAGAACTCTTCACCTAATTTATATATCTAGAATAAATTACATTAAAAAAAACAATATAATTATTACTTTACAAAAATAATATAATTATTACTTCTAATAAATTTGTTTTTTTGAAAAAAATTAATGTTAATAATAGAAATGTAGGTAGATAGTTTAATTAATTATCATCTTTTTGTTTCTGACTTTTAATTTCAATAGTAAACAGAAGATGTATCATCACAAAATCACATGGAATGAAGAATCGCATAACAATTTTTGAATAAATAAAATTTCTCGCGAATTAGAAGTGGATGATGAGTTAGACACAGATTACTTGGATATTATGAGACCACTGTCACTTGAAACCCGTGTTCCGGATCCATTATTAGACATTGGTAAATTTGCTCCTGTAGTGCTTAAGCCAATTAATCCATCTCCAGCCATTAGTATAACTCCGCCTCCAAAAGATAATGGAATCTTCCTAGATCCTTTTTTACCTAAACAATTTCCCTCTCCAGCCATCAGTTTAACTCCGCCTTCTAATGGAGTAACGACAACAACAAAATCTGAAGTTTCATATCTTGAACAATATGCAAGACTCTCCCAAAGAGGTGTGTATTCTTCATCTCTTTATCAAAGTACTGAATTTAATTTTATGAATATTATACAACAATAAACTAATTAATATTGGTAGGTTTATCATCTATTAATCAAAACACAGGTCAACATGTGTTTTCCAACAACATTAAAAATCCTACATCGCGTCCTTATAAAATTGCTAGTCATATGCAGGTAACATAATGTAGAAATTAATGAATTTTATTTGATTTGTTTTATGCAAGTAAAAATAAACAATGCAAGGGAAGAAATTGAGTAATATATATATATACTAATGTATAAGATGTTTTGCAGGATGATAATTGACTTGGTGATTAATTGGTCATTCAAAATACAAATGTTTTATGGAGTTGATATAGCAAATATAATACACAATTGATGAAGTCAAACGATATCGGCATTTTAAGAGTGTTAAGCTTTGGTTAAATTAACAGTTTGATGAATTTTGGGTTTTATTTTTCATTAAATAAAGTTGACATTTTATTGGTTTTATTTTAATTGATAGATTGAATTTCTTTTAAATTTAAATATTATTGAAACCTAAGTAAATTTTATGTTTGACAAACTTTTATTACTTAGTATAATAGTTTCCTATGGTTCATTTTTAATGATGACTATTATCTATAAGTGTTATGACATAAATATATATAATTTATACATATTAAATCTTTATTGAGTTGGAAAACTTTGTGTTGAAGTTGAATTTCAATATTTTATTTGTTTTATAGTTTTTATTGTTTGTCACGAAAACTTTATATTTAAATTTATTAGAAAACAGTTCTGAATAAGAAATTTGTTTATCTCGTGGGTGTTGCACGTGTCCAATTTATTTGTTAAACTTTGTAGTCTCAATAGAATTTTCAACCTTATTAGCTCCCATTGAGAAGTGTTGTTGTGATTCTTCAGTATTTCTAGGAATTTTCCCGAATAAAAGGTAAGGTTTTTGTCTCTCCCCCTAGGGTTCGCCTAGTTCGTGTGGTGGTATTCAAGTTCCACTGCATATGTTCTTGGAATGGCTAGTTTCTAGGAGGGTGTGCCCCACCAATGTTGAGAAGAGTGCTCACTGCGTAGGTAGTCTGCCTTCAAAGAGTGGCTTATGCCATCCTACATAGACTTGCAATACCCTTTGTTGTCCTAGTGTCTTATAGCTAGTTAATTAATTACTGAAATTGTGCAAAGATATTTTATATAATACTTAACTCATTGAGCACATTATAATGACATTGTGATATCCTCCTTCTTTGTCTGCATACCTTTAACTGACTGGCGTCACAAGACGATCGTCCTCTTCGTAGATGTTTCATGTGGAAGACCTTGGATGCCCACTTGTCCCTAGTGTATACTCAGGGTTTTTCATTCTAGAAGATACTACGAAATAATATCTTTTTGTCAGTCATTTTAAAGGTAGAAGTCACTCTTCATAACCCTCTAAAGCTTAATTCACAACATGCTTATAGAAAATGTAGGAGTTTACCCCGTCGGTTCGAATTGGATTTTTCTTAAGCTTAGAGCATTGTTGAATGGGTTTGAGGTTTCAACTGAGATCCTTCAGTGGGTCTTTTTTTGGTCCGTGCGGATTGAACCCTGTTTTCTTTCTTGCAATATGGTATCCCTGTAGATTACCTAGAGTGAGCTATAGAGTTACTGAAGGTAAAAGTATCCACTACTACAAAACGCGCAAACAACAACGCCAGCCATACAACGGCTTGCCTATACACCGTTGTAATAGACTCACGCGCATTTTTAATGACAGTTAATATTCAAACCGTGGTGAAATGTGAGGCCTTTCACACCGGGTATTTAAAGAATCGTCATTATAGGTAGCGTCTGGTCATGGGTTCAATTCCCAGCGCCTGCATTTATGGTTTTTTTACACTTTTTTTCAAAATGACCACAGCCTTTCACCATGGTTATGTTTTCAACCGTCATTATTGCCTATAGTTTAGTTTTAAGTCTTTCACTTCAAAAAATCGGTTTTACGGAAAATTGTCTCCTTTTTTAGATCTGTTTCGTGCATCTGAAGCAGTAAAACGTGGTAGTGTAAAATATGAATTTCAAACACTTTGAGTCCCAACAAAGCAACACATGGTTCATGGTGGAAATTATTTTAGGCGTTGATATCTATGTGTTCAAAGTTTCGTGCATTTTTTTTTATAAGCAATCTTTATTAATAAGAGATTAAGGGCATCTCAAACCAATAAAAGAGAAATTACAAAAAGGCACGGGAAAGGACCCGACCACAACAACGATAAACCAACAAACCTAAAGGAAATCGAACGGAAATTTGGTCCAATCATAAAGGTTACACTTCCGCCTACCTCTATTTCCGAGAATTAACCAATTCCAAGACAACACAACGACGACATTAAATATGGCATCAACATTACAGACTTCATTGTTAAACAGAATGTTTCTTGCATTCATCGCGATCTTGGTATTTCTCGAGTGTTATGATCTCCGCTTATCGTTAAAAGATTGTACGCCACCTAGAGAAGGTACTCCAATAGCGAATTCACGCCATAAGTTTTTATAGATTCGTTAAACCTTCAAAGTCGTGAAGGCAATTATTAGGTTTATAATGGATAATTGAGGTGATATAGAATTGAAAGTATAATAGAGGATTATCATGTTGAATTCGGTGGTAATTTTCTCTATCTCTTGGAGATCTTGGTAAAATATGAGTTTGAATGTAGAATGATCCATCTGTAGATTTTTTGAGGGAATGAGAAGTCGATTCCCAAAGAAGATCCCACTATTGTGTTATGGAAAAAGAAATGGATGTAAGGTGATGATAAGAAAACCTTAACTAGTGTTACGTATCTTCGATATAGAGTCATGTGAGTGGAATTGCAAGGTTAGCACTTTAATGCCTAAATAAGTTCATAATTCAAGACGAGTGTTCTTGTAAAATGGAGATAAGAAAATATACCTTGCATTTCGCGTGATATGTCTTTATACTTTTAATAGTTGGAGTGTATGGACATGAATTTTAGCCTTATCTCTTTGGGCTTTTGGCCGGCCCAAATTAGTTATATTCATCGATCAAATTCAATAATGTGTGAAAAATTTATTGGTCTAAATTCCACATACATTGTATGAATGGTCATAAATATTAATTGAACTTCAATAAATATTAATTTCCTTATTTTTATAAATTTTATCTTCAATTTATAGAAAAGACGAAATAAGAATTCAAGTATTTCAAATTTTTTAGAAACAAGTAATAAATTAAAATTGAGTTTATTCATTTTCCATAATTTGTAATTGTCCATCGCAACCCACTCCCTGATACATTGTATAAGATAAGTAAATTATATAAATTATCATAAAATATTATTATATCGTTAATCATAATTAATTTCCATTTTATAAAAAAATTTATCTTCAATTTTATATTAAGTCAAATGATGAATTCATATATTTCTTATTTTGTAGGAAAGAGTAATTAATTCATGTTTATCCAAATTATTTTCATTTCTTAGTGTGTGTGCCCCCTATCCTTTCTTGTTGCTATATATATATACCTTATATATATTTCAAATCACACAACATTTTCTTTTCATTTCTTCTTCTAGTTCGCATTGCACGTTTTTTCTAGCACAGTCACCCTTAAGTCGGTATGTGATTCATTTTATACTGTTCTTTATTAATATTCAAAAGTTTAAATTTTTATTTGTTTTGATTTTTCTACAATTTTTTTTGTCGTAGCTATTTGCTTAGTGTGCATTTTTATGGGTTTTTCAAAAACTCTTTACTTTTTATTTTCTTTGTTGTTAGAGAACTCCTGGTTTGGTGATTTTCTAAATTAAGGAGTGTTTCTTTGTTATTTTCATTAAATTTAAATTTTTATAATTATATTTTTTCAGGAGTTCTAGAGATAGATTTTGCTACAGTTCTGACAATAAAGTAAGAATCATATATTTTTATTACAATTTATTTTATCAAGTATATATATAATGAGCGATATATTATTACAATTTAGTTTTTCATTTTTTTAATATAAGATTTTCATATGATATATTAGAACGTTTATAATTTAACACTAGATCTAATTTATTAGAATTTATATAAATTCTAATTAAAAGATTTTAAACGTATTAAAAAACTTGTTTCAAGAGAGGGTTAAAGGTCAAATGAATTTATAATATTATATTACATCTAACAAAGACATAGATTATGCGTTTCATGACTGTAATTTGATAAAAATTTCTCTATCTTTTTTTATCATTTTTCTTTTGTTATTTTAATTTTATTTCTTTTTAAAAAAAATATTTGAATTATATGCATCAACTTATAAATATTTAGAAGTATAACAAAGATTCATTTATTTACACATATGATTGACATCTTCATGAAATGTATTTGATAATAGAAACTCTTGCTTTAGTTTTATATGCTAATTATTTCTATCATGTTGCATAAATTTAAGATTTAAGAACTCTTCACCTAATTTATATATCTAGAATAAATTACATTCAAAAAAACAATATAATTATTACTTTACAAAAACAATATAATTATTACTTCTAATAAATTTGTTTTTTTGAAAAAAATTAATGTTAATAATAGAAATGTAGGTAGATAGTTTAATTAATTATCATCTTTTTGTTTCTGACTTTTAATTTCATTAGTAAACAGAAGATGTCTCATCACAAAATCACATGGAATGAAGAATCGCATAACAATTTTGGAATAAATAAAATTTCTCGCGAATTAGAAGTGGATGATGAGTTAGACACAGATTACTTGGATATTATGAGACCACTGTCACTTGAAACCCATGTTCCGGATCCATTATTAGACATTGGTAAATTTGCTCCTGTAGTGCTTAAGCCAATTAATCCATCTCCAGCCATTAGTATAACTCCGCCTCCAATAGATAATGGAATCTTCCTAGATCCTTTTTTACCTAAACAATTTCCCTCTCCAACAATCAGTTTAACTCCACCTTCTAATGGAGTAACGACAACAACAAAATCTGAAGTTTCATATCTTAAACAATATGCAAGAGTCTCCCAAAGAGGTGTGTGTTCTTCATCTCTTTATCAAAGTACTGAATTTAATTTTATGAATATTATACAACAATAAACTAATTAATATTTGTAGGTTTATCTTCGATTAATCAAAACACAGGTCAACATGTGTTTTCCAACAACTTTAAAAATCCTACATCGCGTCCTTATAAAATTGCTAGGCATATGCAGGTAACATAATGTAGAAATTAATGAATTTTATTTGATTTGTTTTATGCAAGTAAAAATAAACAATGCAAGCGAAGAAATTGAGTAATATATATATATATATATATATATATATATTTGAATGATATTTTATATATGTACTAATGTATAAGATGTTTTGCAGGATGATAATTGACTTGGTGATTAATTGGTCATTCAAAATACAAATGTTTTATGGAGTTGATATAGCAAATATAATACACAATTGATGAAGTCAAACAATATCGGCATTTTAGGAGTGTTAAGCTTTGGTTAAATTAACAGTTTGATGAATTTTGGGTTTTATTTTTCATTAAATAAAGTTGACATTTTATTGGTTTTATTTTAATTGATAGATTGAATTTCTTTTAAATTTAAATAGTATTGAAACCTAAGTAAATTTTAAGTTTGACAAACTTTTATTGCTTAGTATAATAGTTTCCTATGGTTCGTTATTTAATGATGACTATTATCTATAAGTGTTATGACATAAATATATATAATTTATACATATTAAATCTTTATTGAGTTGGAAAACTTTGTGTTGAAGTTGAATTTCAATATTTTATTTGTTTTATAGTTTTTATTGTTTGTCACGAAAACTTTATATTTAAATTTATTAGAAAACAGTTCTGAATAAGAAATTTGTTCATCTCGTGGGTGTTGCATGTGTCCAATTTATTTGTTAAACTTTGTAGTCTCAATAGAATTTTCAACCTTATTAGCTCCCATTGAGAAGTGTTGTTGTGATTCTTCAGTATTTCTAGGAATTTTCCCGAATAAAAGGTAAGGTTTTTGTCTCTCCCCCTAGGGTTCGGCTAGTTCGTGTGGTGGTATTCAAGTTCCACTGCATATGTTCTTGGAATGGCTAGTTTCTAGGAGGGTGTGCCCCACCAATGTTGAGAAGAGTGCTCACTGCGTAGGAAGTCTGCCTTCAAAGAGTGGCTTATGCCATCCTACATAGACTTACGATACCCTTTGTTGTCCTAGTGTCTTATAGCTAGTTAATTAACTACTGAAATTGTGCAAAGATATTTTATATAATACTTAACTCATTGAGCACATTATAATGTCATTGTGATATCCTCCTTCTTTGTCTGCATACCTTTAACTGACTGGCGTCACAAGACAATCGTCCTCTTCATAGATGTTTCATGTGGAAGACCTTGGATGCCCATTTGTCCCTAGTGTATACTCAGGGTTTCTCATTCTAGAAGATACTACGAAATGATTTCTTTTTGTCATTTGTTTTAAAGGTAGAAGTCACTCTTCATAATCCTCTAAAGCTTAATTCACAACATGCTTATAGAAAATGTAGAAGTTTACCCCGTGGGTTCGAATTGGATTTTTCTTAAGCTTAGAGCATTGTTGAATGGATTTGAGGTTTCAACTGGGATCCTTCAGTGGGTCTTTTTTTGGTCCGTGCGGATTGAACCATGTTTTCTTTCTTGCAATATGGTATCCCTGTAGATTACCTAGAGTGAGCTATAGAGTTACTGAAGGTAAAAGTATCCACTACTACAAAACGCGCAAACAACAACGTCAGGCTTATAACGGCTTGCCTATACACCGTTGTAATAGACTCACGCGTATTTTTAATGACAGTTAATATTCAAACCGTGGTGAAATGTGAGGCCTTTCACACCATGTATTTAAAGAATCGTCATTATAGGTAGCGTCTGGTCATGGGTTCAATTCCCAGCGCCCGCATTTATGGTTTTTTTACACTTTTTTTCAAAATGACCACAGCCTTTCACCATGGTTATGTTTTCAACCGTCATTATTGCCTATAGTTTAGTTTTAGGTCTTTCACTTCAAAAAATCGGTTTTACGGAAAATTGTCTCCTATTTTAGATCTGTTTCGTGCATCTGAAGCAGTAAAACGTGGTAGTGTAAAATATGAATTTCAAACACTTTGAGTCCCAACAAAGTAACACATGGTTCATGGTGGAAATTATTTTAGGCGTTGATATCTATGTGTTCAAAGTTTCGTGCATTTTTTTTTATAAGCAATCTTTATTAGTGTTTGAAAGTGGCCCGACCCAAGGTTTGAATTAGTAAGAGCAGAATTGTCATGACAGTGGCCGGACCCAATTGCTGAAATTGTAGAAAACCGTGTAGTGTTTGAAAGAAGTGAGGGTGAGGAAACTTTATGAGAGGCTGTTGGCATCACGTGGGAGATTTTTCGTGTGGCAGTGGGTAAGGGTAGATCACTAGGAGGTAGGGTTAAAGGTAAAGAAGTGGGGTACATGTCAAGTTTGGGAGGAAAAGAAAAAGGGCGCTGCACATCCAACGATGCAGAGTTTGTTGCTGATTCAAACGCCGAGTGGGGAACAGGCTGGCTTTCCTTGGAAACCGTTGGGAAAACGCGTGGTTCCAAGATAGTGGAAGACAGTTGGCGGGAACAATGAAGCGGTGGGGTAATGTGAGGGTTGACACGTGGGTTTGGTGGGGAAAAGACATTGTCAGTATTAAGAGGGTTTCCATGTGTTTTAATGGTTTAGATCCTAACATCTTATCATCCCAAAGATCCAACGGTGGGGATTGGTTTAACGGTTCTTATGAAAACGACTCTTTTTCATAAAGGTTTGTGTACTTAACTGCATCAGTTCCACTTCCTTCAGATTCACATGTTTTCTCTTTCCCCATCGCTAGAACCTTCTTCTCAGCCTCCCTTAACTCTCTTTCTGAACTTTCATTTTCAAAATCCATTTATGATCTAAACCGTCGTCCACTTGAAAACTCCCGTTTTTGGTTCCACTGCCTTTTCTAAACCTTCTTCAACTGGAGAAATTTATGATCCTTTAAGATTTACATTCTCAGGATCTTCGTCCAACAAAGTCTCTTCTCTGATATTCTTTTGAATGGGTACTCTATCTTTGTGAGGATCACCCCCTTGGTATCGTCGTAACTGGGAGACATGGAAGACCGGGTGGATGCGAGGAGAGCTTGGAAGCATGAGTTCGTAGGCCAGAGATCTGATACGACGAACAACAGAGAACGGTCCAAAATACCGTTTGGAAAGTTTCTGAGATGTGCGACGTTGAACAGAGGTCTGACGGTATGGTTGGAGACGGAGCCAAACGAGATCCCCCACTTCAAAGGTACAGTCTCGACGCTTCTTATTAGCTTGATCTTGCATGCTTTTCTGACTTTGAGCTAAGCTTTGCTTCAAGGTGTTAATAATGAGTTGTCTGTTTTGCAGGGACATATCAATAGAAGGAAGAGTTGCATAGCCCTTGATATAGTCGCTGGTCGTCGGAGGTTTGCGTCCGTAAAGTGCTTCGAACAACGTCATTTTTATAGACGAATGAAAACTGGTGTTGTGCCAATATTCTGCCAAATGAAGATACTTGAACCATTGGCGCGATTGGTCACTGGGAAAACACCGAAGGTAAGTTTCCCAGCTCCGATTTACTACCTCTGTAGTCCCATCAGTTTCTGGATGATAAGCCGTACTATATTTCAGGGACGTTCCTTGCACACAGAAGAGCTCTTTCCAAAAGGCGCTCAAGAATAGAGGATCTCTATCTGAAATGATGGACCGTGGTACTCCATGCAATCGACAGATCTCAACAAAAAATCGCCTTGCTAAGTCAAGAGCTACGAAGTGAGTAGGTAAAGCAACGAAATGGACAAACTTGGAGAGTCGATCATATATAACCCAGATGACGGTATGGCCGAAATATTTGGGAAGGTTAGTAACAAAATCCATGGATAAGTCTTCCCATACCTGTTGTGGTATTTCAATCGGTTGCAATAATCCTTGTTTTCTCGTTGGCATGTATTTGTTTTGTTGGCAAGTGAGACAGGTCTGTACAAAGCGCTTGACGTCCCTGTATAATCCAGGCCAAAGGAAAGTTGCTGAGATTCGAGACAAATTGAGTTTAAGGCTGGAGTGACCGGAGGTTGGTGCGCAGTAATACTCCTTGAGGATGCTGGTGCCAAAGTCCCCTGTGTCTGGTAAAAAAATTCGGTCTTTGAAATATAACAAATTGTTGTTGAAATGATAAAGCACTTGCATTTTCTTATCGCTTTGACTTTTTCTGACAAGATCCTTTCCTTGACTTGTTGTATAGAACTGTTTAAGGCTAGTGATGAAGTCAGGAATGAGACTGGAGAAGAAAAGCATAAGGGAAACTTCATCTCTGTGGCGTCGGCTCAAAGCATCTGCGACTAGATTCGCTCTCCCAGGTTTGTAAAATATTTCAAAGTTAAAACCCTGTAACTTAGCAGTCCATTTTTGTTGCTCGGGAGTTTGAATAGTTTGCACTAGTAAATTTTTCAAACTTTTTTTATCTGTATAAATGTGGATATATTGCCCTGTAATATACTGAAGCCATTTCTTAACAGCTTCAGTGATGGCATACATCTCCCTCACATATACTGATGATGCTTGCATACGTGGACTCATTTTCTTGCTGAAGAACGTCAGAGGAAGACCATCTTGGGAAAGAACAACACCTATTGCAACCGCTGTAGCATCCGTTTCAATGAGGAAAGTCTTGTTGAAGTCAGGCACCACCAGTACCGGCGTTTCTGTCATTTTTTTCTTTAATGTTGTAAAAGCAATATCTGTATTTGTACTCCATGTAAACTTATTGAAACGAAGTAAATTGGTGAGCGGAGCGGCGAGAGTGGCGTAGTGCTGGACAAAACGTCTGTAAAAACCAGTGAGGCCGAAAAATCCCCTTAGCATCGTGAGCGATCGTGGCTTCGGCCAATCTAAAATTTCTTGAACCTTCTCAGGATCAGGGGTAACCCCAGTTGATGAAATTATATGACCTAAATAATCAACCTTATGAACTGCAAAAACACACTTAGAAAGCTTTGCAACAAAGTGATTTGAAGCAAGTAAATCTAAAATCAAGGTTAGGTGAAGTAAGTGGTCTGAATAAGAATTACTGTAAATAAGAATATCATCAAAGAAATCAAGAACAAACCGTCGCAAATATGGACGTAAGAGGTCATTCATCGCAGAATGAAAGGTACTAGGAGCATTAGTTAAACCAAAAGGCCTCACTAAAAACTCGTAGTGCCCATCAAAGGTTCTAAATGCCGTCTTATGAATGTCTTCTGGTATGACCCTAATTTGGTGGTTGCCCGACCTGAGGTCGATCTTTGTAAACAAAGAAGCAGAACCTAGCTCATCAAATAGTTCATCAATGGCAGGTATAGGAAAACTGTCTCGTATAGTAACTGCATTTAAGGCGCGATAGTCCACACAAAAACGCCAAGATCCATCTTTTATTTTGGACAAGTAGGATTGGGGATGAGAAAGGGCTAGTACTTGGTTTGATAATACCCCCTGAAAGCATTTCATTGATAATTTTGGTCATTGCTTTTTTTTGTGAGTGAGGGTAGCGGTAAGGTTTCACATTGATTAGGGAAGTGTTTGCTTGTAGGGGAATCTGGTGATCATGAGGTCTGGAAGGTGGAAGTCTGTGTGGTGTTTGAAACACTGTTGGATAGGAATTTATGAGGTTTGTGATTTCTGGTGGTGTAGATGGGTTAGCGACTTCTTGAGTTGGAGTGGGGAGACATGTGTTTTGGTTAAAGGTGGGTTGGTATAAGAGGAGGTGTATGGAGGCAACAGAATCAGTGTGTAAGAGATGGCGTAGCTGGCTGAAAGATGAAGGGGTTGGGTTTTGGGTGTTATCACCTGAAATAGTGATATTTTGATTTTCGTAGGTGAAAGATATTTTGGGGACAGAGAAATCTGCCTTAAGGGGGCCAAGGGTTCTTAGACATTCCATTCCCAACACAACATCAGCCCCTTCAATTGGGAATAAGTAGAATGGAATGAAGATTAAATGATACTGTAGTGAAATAGGAACTTGAGAGCATAAGCCTGAGCAAAGAAGTTTGGATCCATTTCCTACCATAACAGAAAAATTGGGGATGGTTTGACAAGGGATTTGGAGATGTTAAGCGATTCGCGGTTGAAGGATATTGTGGGTACTTCCCGTATCAATTAGGACCGTCACCGGCAATCCGTCAATCATTCCCTTAAATTTCAAAGTTTTGGGAGAGAATTCCCCACTCACAGCTTGTGGAGAGAGTTGGAAATAAGTTTCAGCTCCTTCTTGTATTGTGGAATCAATTTCCACGAATTCAGAGATGTCACTAAGTTCAAGTTGTTGATTGTCGGCTGAGTCATCCTCTACCATTAGGAGTAAGAATCTTCCAGCTGCACATTTGTGGCTTGGAATGAATTTTTCATCGCAGTTGAATAATTAACCTTGAGCGCGATGTTCAGCCTGTTGGGTTGGGGTAATTCTGCGGATAGGTAAACAACGATTGGGTGGGTTAGGCTGGGTTGTGGTAAGAGGTTTGGTTGTAGTGTTGGTGTTAGAAGGGAACAATGCTGGTTTGGGAGGGGTGGATTGAGATGGTTGGGCTTGATGAACAGTATACTGGGGTTTAAACTTGGGCTTTGAGTCTTTGATTTTGGCCTCAATGTGTTTTGCTAAGCCCACTGCATTTGAGATTGATTGATGTTTTTGGACAGCAAGTTCATTCCTAATTTCAGGGATTAAACCCGAAATAAAGCAATTTAGAATTGCATCAGGCGGTAAGCCTATAACTCGATTGCCTAGTTTCTCGAAATTTGTTTGATATTCAGTAACAGACCCGTGCTGTCTAAGCTTAAAAAGCTGAGCTTGATGATTTTCATATGTTGATGGGCCAAATCGTAATTCCAAAGCTCTCGCAAATGAATTCCAATCAGATAATTCGTTACTTTGAAACATCCACTCATACCATCCAAGCGCATCTCTTTTCATATAAAAAGCACCCATTGATAAACGGTTTTCATAAGGAATGTTGTAAAAAGCAAAAAACTGCTCAGCTTGGAAAAACCATTCAAACACATAAGTACCATAAAAAACGGTTAATTCAATTTTTGGGGTTCGCACGACTGTTGTAGGTATAGGAGGTTGTATGTGCGGGTAGGGAGGGGTTTGCATGAAAGGACTAGTGTAGGGAAAGGGAGGATAAAGAGGTGGTTGTGGGAGGGTAGTGTTATGTGTAAAAGAAGGGTAAAAATTGGGGATGGAATGTTGTTGGAGTGGTTGTGTGAATGGTTGTTAAAATGGTTGGAATGCTGAATTTGTAGAATGGATGGTAGGACTTGGACGTGTAAAAAAAATTGGAGGTGGTGGTGTTGGTGTATAAAGTTGAGTAGATGTTAGGGAGGAGCTAGCTATGGAAAAAGGGGTTGTTAAGGGTGGAGAAGTTATACCTGTTGTAGATCTTGGTGTGGCTGTTGGTGTAGATCTAGGTGTTGAAATAGGTGTAGATCTGGGTATTGAGGATGAAGCTGCCATTGCTGCAAATTGCTGGGTCATGAGTGCTGTTAGTGCTTCGAAATTACTGTTCATGGCAGTTTCTAAATTGTTGTGGTTGGTGTTGATTTGACCTAGCTGTAAAGCAACGACATGGTTGTTAGCTTCAATGGAGGATTCTAGGTTTTCATGGGTAGTTATGAGGTCATCAATCTACTGGTTTGTGGATTGAAGAGTGTCATCTATGTCTTTGGGTGTGGGATTTGTGATTTTAGGAGGCATTGAGGAAGAAAATGAAAGCACCAAATGATAGTAGGTCTTTACTAGAGAGACAAATAAAAGAGCGATAAAAATAACATGATTCAATTTCTGCATAATAATTCAAGGTGACAACCACTCAAATACCAAAGTCTTAATGGACCTAACATTGGGTCAAGAGGCCCACTTGAAGGAAAGTAAAAGAAAAAAGATTAAAGTTTATAACAATTTAAATCCTAGTCCATAATGAAGTCTTGCTGCCATGATGGTTTTTTTGTAATTCTAACGGGCCTATCCAACAGCCTAACATTGTATATAGATATAACGAAGATATAGACTGTTTTTTTAATTATAATTTGATTAAAACCTTCAGTATCTTTTTATTATTTTCATTTTTTCTGTTCTTATTTAATTTCTCCTAAAAACACTTGATTATATGCATAAATTTACCAACATTTAGAAACATAACAATGATTTATTTATTTGCATACTAACGACTTCATGAAATGTATCATATAATACAAATTCTTAATGTATTGTTATATATTTTAATTATTTGGACCATGTTGAATAAATTAATGGATCAAAAAATTTTCACCAAATTTACCTGAAATAAATTTCATTTATAAAACAAACAATTTATTACTTTTAATAGGTTTTATTTTTAAAAAATAATTTCAAAAAATTAATGATGATAATTGAGTGGAGGAAGATAGTTTAACGAAACTTCCATTAATATTTATTGTTCATAGATATCCCACTTTTTATTATCTTTTCGTATTTTGATTTTTAATTTAAATGTGGACTCAAAATATGGATTATCTCAGAAATACATGGAATCAAGAACTGCGTAGCAGTTTTGACATAAATAAAAAATTTCATGAATTTGAAGTGGATGATAAGTTATATTCGAATTATTTAGATATTATGAGGTTGTCGTCGCCTGAAACTCATGTTCCTGATCCACTATTAGTAATTGGTAAACTTATTTCCGTGGTGGTTAAACCAGTTAATCCATTAACTAGGATGCAAATTGATCACACTAAATCTCTTGATAAAGATAAAGGTAATGGAATCGTCATAGATCCTTATTTAACTAAGAAATTTCCATCTCCAGCCATCAGTATAGCTCCACCTTGTGATGTAAGACGAAAAAGAATCCCTGCTGAACAATATTCAAGAGTCTTTCAACCAGGTGTGTAGTTATCATCTCTTGATCAAAATATAAAAATGAAAGTCTATGAATATTGTGCAACAACTAACTAAAAAAATTATAGGTTTATCATCACTCAATCAAAACACAAGCCAACATGTGTTTCCCAACAACACAAAAAATTCTACATCAAGTCCTTCTAAAGTTGCTAGGCATATGCAGGTAACATAGTTTCGGATTACTAATTTCTATTTGCTTTGTTTTAAGCAAGTAAAAATGAGAATAATAAGGAAAGAAATGAAATATATATATATATATCATATTTTGTAGGATGATATTTGATTTGTTGATGAATTGTTCATTCAGAATACACAATGCTTTAAGGAGTTGATAACGCAAATACATTGTACAATTGGATAAAGCCAATAAAATATGCAATTGGTAAAGTCGGCGAAGTTAGAGGATATTGGCATTTTAGAAGGGTTTTTAAACTTTGGTTAAATTGTTCGTTTGATTAATTTTATATTTTATTTCTCATGGAACAAATTTGCCTATATTTCGGTTGGTTAATTTTAATTGATTGGTTGAATTGCTTTGAAATTTAAATGTTGTTGAAATTTAAGTAAAGGTTTATGTTTGACAAACTTTTATTGCTTATGTTTTTATTAATACTCAAATGCACTAATTAGGTCCAAAAAGAGACCACACAACCAACATAAGGTCTGGCAATACAAAACAGCAGACCTTGGAATCTGCTTACATGAAAAATTAGAGGAAAAATGTTTCCACCCCTAAGTTCAGATCTAGAACATAACAGTAATCTCCATTCTAAAAATGCTCCAAGGGCCATTTATGTCACTCATAATAACTAACCTCCTTTTCTCTCTTCTTATCCATTTGTTTCCATCTCCATGAATACATTATAATCTCTTGGCAAATTAAGCTTGAGTCTGCCATTGTATCATTGAAGAGAATCTGATTTCTCGCCATCCATATACACCAGCATGCTATCAACCAGAAATATATTATTGATGTTCCCACCTCAGTATTTTTGACCCAGCCAAGAATCATCTGAATGCAATTACCTCCTCCAGTAAGTTTTACTCCCAACCACGATTCAATATCCTTCCAAACCTTCTTGATTTTTTCACAACCTTGAATGATATGAGTCATATCTTCTTTCTCCTTGAAACATGTAACGCCCACATATACATACATACATCAAAGCATATATCATACATGAATAATACGTTTGGTACTGAAATATAGATGTAAAAGTTCCTAGTTAACACATTGTATACATTAAATGCCCTAAATACAAAGTTCTAAAGTCTACGGCACAACATATACAAGATGTCCACAAGGCACTAAGAACTAGATCAATACAATGATCTCAAAAATAAACGCCATAGCGGAAGCCATGCCATCTCAAAAGCTACGATTCGTAAGGAAAAGTCAAACCACTTTGTCATTACCCTTCGCCGAACCTGCAGAACCTGTGATGTAAACAACTATAGTGGGGTGAGATACATCAAATCTCAGTGAGTTCCCAATCTTATAGTCCTCTCGGCTTTACAAGGTTCTACTAAACCTAACTCAAGTCAAAAGGAAGGGAAAATACGTTGAGTAAACACACAATATACACACACTAGTGAGCCTGTTAACTCACAATAGTACCAAAGTACGTCCTGAGCCTGTTAACTCAAGAATCTCGCTAATCAATAACTGTACCAAGGCATCCCCTGTCCCCGTCAGCTTCTACGTCTAGAAGACGACCCGAGTCATGGATCCTCATATTTACTTGGCATACGAATTGGATTCGGGATCATCGGCCTGTTAACCGTGAACCGTCACTTTTCATGGCCTGTTAACCATCACAAGTCTCTTTACCTGTAGGCTCCAATCATACTATACACGGGAATCAAAGCTGCCAAGTAATTGTGCATACGTTTCAGAGGAGGTGCTCGAGTCTCATGAAACTACACCGCAAGATCAATCGGTTATGATTACTAGAGACACGCCTCGGCCTCTTTTGCACGAGCGTTGTCACTATGTCATTTATACATTTTTGACAATTGTTTACGGTAATGTTCCTCACTCTACTTATTCATATTTTAACATGCATACATATTCCAACATGTCTAACAATAAGAGCATAGGCAAGATATATCATAGTTGCACAATAGAATAATATCCGACAAGTAAAACCTAATATACCACTTTTGGAATTTCTCCGATTATTTAATCGGGCAGTAAAATTAACATTTTTCCACCTGCATCGTATATAATGTTTTCTTAGCTTCACAACAATATAAAGAACTCTTAAATCGGATAAACGAGTCAAAAGTTATAGATTTTTGAAGAAAGGAAAAATATTTGGTCCCAGGCAGATTCGCCTGGCGAATCTGGATTTCGCCTGGTGAGTCTGCATTCGCCAGCTCTTCGCCAGTGCTTCGCCTGGCTAATCTCCCTTCCGCCAGCACTTCGCCTGGCGAGACAGTGTCGAGACTCCAATCTTAGAAAAAAACAAAAGTTCCAGTAGCTAGCACTTCGCCTGGCGAATCCCTTCCGCCAGCACTTCGCCTGGCGAGATAGTGGCGAGACTTAATCCGCCCGGCGAATCTGGAATTCGCCTGGCGAATCGTACCAGAACCAGAATTCTTCCCTTACGGGTTCCATGGTTCCAAAGCTACAAATTCACCATTTCTCAACCCAAATCGATTCCAAACAGCACAAACAAGCATAATTAATGTTCATAAGCATAGAGTGATCATTCTACACAATTTATACCTATTTTTAGCCGTTAGATTATCGATTTTCAAAGATTCTAACCTAACTCAAATATCTCCAAAACTCTAAAACTAATGTTCTAACTAGAACCCACCTCTAGTAAGATGAAGATGAAGATAATGGAGAAGAAGATGAGATGAATTGATGAAGATTTGATGATGTTCTTGATCTTGAGCTTTCCTCTTTTTCTCTTCCCTTTCCTTCTCTTTCCTTTCTCTCCACTTCTTTTTATCTTTTTCTCCCTTTGCTTCTAAAGAGGAAAATGTGAGGAAAAGGAAATAATATAGTAAAACATCATCAAATATCAACACTACCAATTGTACAAAAAGTCACTTAAGTCCAAATACTCAAATATCCCAGAGTCAGATAATATTGATTGGATTTACTCTAAGTTCAACAATTACCCTAATTATCTTTGTAGATAATTCATTAGAGTAAACTGGGACTCAGTTGATCCCAACTAGTATTATCCGGAGTAAAATAATTTACGGGGTATTACAAAACAAAACACACAAGACATTTGATGTGGATCCTTGATTATGCCTCTACTGCTCAAGTTATCACGAGTCGGTAATTTGTTTAATAAAAGTCTCCAACCAAATATCAAAGCTTTTAAGGGAGCCTTAGTGTTCCACAAGTGATGTAATGCTTCCTCCAGATTATTTCCAAAGCTATCCTCTTCCTTTCTTAGATTCCAAGGCTTGTAGCAGTTTTTAACACTAAAGTAATTATCCATTCTCCTAGGCCATATAATCTCATATACATATGGGATGTCTTGTACCACCTAAATACCTTGTACCAGAAACTAGAAGCCAAATTTCACAAGATGCACAAATGAGAAGACGTCTCAACTCTATGCCCACAAAGAGCACACCGGGTCCCCTTCCGATCTATAATAATTTTCCGCTTGAATAATTTTTCCTTTGAAACAAACCTATCTCGCATAAGATGTAAAGAAGTAACCACCACCTTAGCAGGAGCCCGACTCTCTCAAATTGATGGTAGAGTCGGGAAGAGATTCCATACATTCTCCACAAAGGGGGGCGAAGACCAACTGAACTTGTTAGGCTGAAGCCACAGAGAAAGAGCCATCTCTCGTTTGACTCCAAACCCACATGTTAATATCAGCATTAAGCCAGACCTCTTGGAGAGCAAGGAAAAAGGTTTATGGCATCTAAAATCCCAAGTCATAATCCCGTGATTGAAACTCCTAATTTAATACCCTAGGTTTTTAAACACCTAATTATGTGTAAAATTGGGATATAGAATCATGGTTAGAGGTAGATTGAGCAAAGTGAAATCATTAGTAAAATGTTTGGGAGGCAAGGGTATTATGGAAATTTCCAAGCCTGGTGCTTAAACTTAAATTCAAGTGTAATACCTCATTTTTCTCCTCATTCTCTTTACAAAATCAGAATGGTCTTCAACTAGTGCAGAAAACATTGTTGGATGCCACCGCAGGTGGATCTTTGATGAGCAAGAGTGCCGAAGAAGCCATTGCCATAATTGATAAGATGGCTTTGAATGACCATCAGGGAAGCCACAACCTTGGTCCTTCTCAAAAGACTTCGGGAGTTTTGGAATTGGGAACCAATGATGTTATACTTGCTCAAAACAAGCTTTTATCTCAACAAGTGGAACTTTTGACTCAACAAATGTTGAAGCTTCCACAACAATTGAAGGAAATACATGAGCAACCGAGTAAGAGTAAGTGATTCGCATGTTGTGAACTTTGCAAAGGAGAGCACGACACCGAATTTTTTCCTCCACCGGGATTTGAAGAAGTGAACTACATGAACAATCAACGAGTTTATCAAGGAAGACAACAACAACAACCTTATCAAAATAATCCTCAACAACATTACCAAAGCAATCAAGGATATCAACCGAGGGGGAACTATCAAAATAATCAAGGTTATGGTGGCGGTTCTTCAAGCCGGCAAAATCCTTATCAACCTCCACCACCTCCGGTTCCTAGCTCTAAGTTGGAGGACACTTTTGAATCAATTCATCCATATGTCTATGGCCAACCAAAAGAGTAGCGATGCGGCAATAAAGAATCTCGAAAATCAAGTTGGGCAACTTTCCAAACAAATTGCCGAGCAACAAGCGGGTCCTTCATTCTCCGCAAATACTCACGTAAACCCGAAGGAGCATTGCAAGGCAATCGTTACTAGAAGTGGGAAGGAGTTAGCAAAAGAAAATGAGAGGGTTGAAGAAGAAAAAATTGATGGTATTGTTGAAGAGGATAGTGATGAGGAAGAAGAAGTTGAAAAGAAAAATGATAATGTTGAAGTTGAAAAGAAAGATGATAATAAGGTTGTGGTTGAAAAGAAAAATGATGAAATTGTTGAAGTTGAAAATGAGAGTGTGGAGGAAGTGAAGAAAAAAGAGAAACATGTGAGAGTTAAGAAGGAGAAGGAGAATATGAATCCGATACCGACTCAAAATATGCCTTACCCTCATGTGCCGACAAGGAAAGAAAATGCTAGGCAATACTCAAGATTCATGGATATCTTTAAGCAACTACAAATCAACATCCCTTTTTCTGAAGCTCTAGAGCAAATGTCGAAGTACGCCAAATTTATGAAGGACATTCTTACAAAGAGGCAGAAATATTCGGAGCCGGAAACCGTTGTTCTTGCGGAAAATTGTAGCGCTATTATTCAAAGAACTCTCCCGAAGAAGGAAACCGATCTGGGGCGAGTTACCTTAATCGTTACAATTGGTAATGTCTTTGTTGGAAATGTCCTTATTGGTTTGGGCTCAAGCATCAATCTCATTCCATTATCTATTGTGAAAAAGCTTGGGAACATTGAAATTAAGGACATCCGGATGACATTGCAATTGGCCGACAAATCTACCACTCATCTGATTGGGTTGGCGCAAGATGTGTTGGTGAAAGTTGATAAATTTTTCTTTCCGGTGGACTTCATTGTTATTGATATGGAAGAGGATGAGGATGCTCCTTTAATTCTTGGTCGCCCTTTTATGTAGACCGCTCGCATGATGATAGATGTCGATGATGGCCTTATGAAAGTGCGAGTTCTAAATGAAGAGGTATCTTTTAATCTATTCCAAGCAATGAAGCATTCAAATGACAAACATGATAGCTTTCGTCTTGATGCAATAGAAGAAGAAACTTTGGAGGTTTCTAAGCATGTTCATATAGTGTCTCCTTTGGAAATGGCGCTTGATGATGCTTTTGAAGTATTTTCTGATGAAGAAGAAGGAGCTCTTGAAGAATGTTTGAAAGAGCTTGAATCTCTCAAAGAATTACAACCATGGGAAGTTGAGAATGAAGAGTTGAAGAAAGAACCTAGTGATGAGAAAGTTCAACTTGAATTGAAGGTGCTTCCTTCTAATTTGAAGTATGCATTCCTCGACGAAAGTGGGAACAAGTCAGTTATTATTAGCAACGTTTTGTCCGACAAAGAAGAAACCCATTTGATTCAAAATGCCCACAGCCTTTCACCATGGTTATGTTTTCAACCGTCATTATTGCCTAAAGTTTCGTTTTAGGTCTTGCACTTCAAAAAATCGGTTTTAGGGAAAATCGTATCCTTTTTTAGATCTGTTTCGTGCATCTTAAGCAGTAAAACGTGGTAGTGTAAAATATGAATTTCAAACACTTTGAGTCCCAACAAAGTAACACATGATTCATGGTGGAAATTATTTAAGGCGTTGATATCTATGTGTTCAAAGTTTCGTGCATTCATCGCGATCTTGGTATTTCTCGAGTGTTATGATCTCCGCTTATCGTTAAAAGATTGTATGCCACCTAGAGAAGGTACTCCAATAGCGAATTCACGCCATAAGTTTTTATAGATTCGTTAAACCTTCAAAGTCGTGAAGGCAATTATTAGGTTTATAATGGATAATTGAGGTGATATAGAATTGAAAGTATAATAGAGGATTATCATGTTGAATTCGGTGGTAATTTTCTCTATCTCTTGGAGATCTTGGTAAAATATGAGTTTGAATGTAGAATGATCCATCTGTAGATTTTTTGAGGGAATGAGAAGTCGATTCCCAAAGAAGATCCCACTATTGTGTTATGGAAAAAGAAATGGATGTAAGGTGATGATAAGAAAACCTTAACTAGTGTTACGTATCTTCGATATAGAGTCATGTGAGTGGAATTGAAAGGTTAGCACTTTAATGCCTAAATAAGTTCATAATTCAAGACGAGTATTCTTGTAAAATGGAGATAAGAAACTATACCTTGCATTTTGCGTGATATGTCTTTATACTTTTAATTAGTTGGAGTGTATGGACATGAATTTTAGCCTTATCTCTTTGGGCTTTTGGCCGGCCCAAATTAGTTATATTCATCGATCAAATTCAATAATGTGTGAAAAATTTATTGGTCTAAATTCCACATACATTGTATGAATGGTCATAAATATTAATTGAACTTCAATAAATATTAATTTCCTTATTTTTATAAATTTTATCTTCAATTTATAGAAAAGACGAAATAAGAATTCAAGTATTTCAAATTTTTTAGAAACAAGTAATAAATTAAAATTGAGTTTATTCATTTTCCATAATTTGTAATTGTCCATCGCAACCCACTCCCTGATACATTGTATAAGATAAGTAAATTATATAAATTATCATAAAATATTATTATATCGTTAATCATAATTAATTTCCATTTTATAAAAAAATTTATATTCAATTTTTTATTAAGTCAAATGATGAATTCATATATTTCTTATTTTGTAGGAAAGAGTAATTAATTCATGTTTATCCAAATTATTTTCATTTCTTAGTGTGGGTGCCCCCTATCCTTTCTTTTTGCTATACATATATACCTTGTCAATATTTCAAATCACACAACATTTTCTTTTCATTTCTTCTTCTAGTTCGCATTGCACGTTTTTTCTAGCACAGTCACCCTTAAGTCAGTATGTGATTCATTTTATACTGTTCTTTATTAATATTCAAAAGTTTAAATTTTATTTGTTTTAATTTTTCTACAATTTTTTTTGTCGTAGCTATTTCATTAGTGTGCATTTTTATGGGTTTTTCAAAAACTCTTTACTTTTTATTTTCTTTGTTGTTAGAGAACTCCTGGTTTGGTGATTTTCTAAATTAAGGAGTGTTTCTTTGTTATTTTCATTAAATTTAACTTTTTATAATTATATTTTTTCAGGAGTTCTAGAGATAGATTTTGCTACAGTTCTGACAATAAAGTAAGAATCATATATTTTTATTACAATTTATTTTATCAAGTATATATATAATGAGCGATATATTATTACAATTTAGTTTTTCATTTTTTTAATATAAGATTTTCATATGATATTTTAGAACGTTTATAATTTAACACTAGATCTAATTTATTAGAATTTATATAAATTCTAATTAAAAGATTTTAAACGTATTAAAAAACTTGTTTCAAGAGAGGGTTAAAGGTCAAATAAATTTATAATATTATATTACATCTAACAAAGACATAGATTATGCGTTTCATGACTGTAATTTGATAAAAATTTCTCTATCTTTTTTTTTTATCATTTTTCTTTTGTTATTTTAATTTTATTTCTTTTTAAAAAAAATATTTGAATTATATGCATCAACTTATAAACATTTAGAACTATAACAAAGATTCATTTATGTACACATATGATTGACATCTTCATGAAATGTATTTGATAATAGAAACTCTTGCTTTAGTTTTATATGCTAATTATTTCTATCATGTTGCATAAATTTAAGATTCAAGAACTCTTCACCTAATTTATATATCTAGAATAAATTACATTAAAAAAAACAATATAATTATTACTTTACAAAAACAATATAATTATTACTTCTAATAAATTTGTTTTTTTGAAAAAAATTAATGTTAATAATAGAAATGTAGGTAGATAGTTTAATTAATTATCATCTTTTTGTTTCTGACTTTTAATTTCAATAGTAAACAGAAGATGTATCATCACAAAATCACATGGAATGAAGAATCGCATAACAATTTTTGAATAAATAAAATTTCTCGCGAATTAGAAGTGGATGATGAGTTAGACACAGATTACTTGGATATTATGAGACCACTGTCACTTGAAACCCATGTTCCGGATCCATTATTAGACATTGGTAAATTTGCTCCTGTAGTGCTTAAGCCAATTAATCCATCTCCAGCCATTAGTATAACTCCGCCTCCAAAAGATAATGGAATCTTCCTAGATCCTTTTTTACCTAAACAATTTCCCTCTCCAGCCATCAGTTTAACTCCGCCTTCTAATGGAGTAACGACAACAACAAAATCTGAAGTTTCATATCTTAAACAATATGCAAGACTCTCCCAAAGAGGTGTGTATTCTTCATCTCTTTATCAAAGTACTGAATTTAATTTTATGAATATTATACAACAATAAACTAATATATATTTGTAGGTTTATCATCTATTAATCAAAACACAGGTCAACATGTGTTTTCCAACAACATTAAAAATCCTACATCGCGTCCTTATAAAATTGCTAGGCATATGCAGGTAACATAATGTAGAAATTAATGAATTTTATTTGATTTGTTTTATGCAAGTAAAATTAACAATGCAAGGGAAGAAATTGAGTAATATATATATATATATATATATATATATATATATATATATATATATATATATATATATATATATATATATATATATATATATATATATATATATATATATATATTTGAATGATGTTTTATATATATACTAATGTATAAGATGTTTTGCAGGATGATAATTGACTTGGTGATTAATTGGTCATTCAAAATACAAATGTTTTATGGAGTTGATATAGCAAATATAATACACAATTGATGAAGTCAAACGATATCGGCATTTTAAGAGTGTTAAGCTTTGGTTAAATTAACAGTTTGATGAATTTTGGGTTTTATTTTTCATTAAATAAAGTTGACATTTTATTGGTTTTATTTTAATTGATAGATTGAATTTCTTTTAAATTTAAATATTATTGAAACCTAAGTAAATTTTATGTTTGACAAACTTTTATTGCTTAGTATAATAGTTTCCTATGGTTCGTTTTTAATGATGACTATTATCTATAAGTGTTATGACATAAATATATATAATTTATACATATTAAATCTTTATTGAGTTGGAAAACTTTGTGTTGAAGTTGAATTTCAATATTTTATTTGTTTTATAGTTTTTATTGTTTGTCACGAAAACTTTATATTTAAATTTATTAGAAAACAGTTCTGAATAAGAAATTTGTTCATCTCGTGGGTGTTGCACGTGTCTAATTTATTTGTTAAACTTTGTAGTCTCAATAGAATTTTCAACCTTATTAGCTCCCATTGAGAAGTGTTGTTGTGATTCTTCAGTATTTCTAGGAATTTTCCCGAATAAAAGGTAAGGTTTTTGTCTCTCCCCCTAGGGTTCGCCTAGTTCGTGTGGTGGTATTCAAGTTCCACTGCATATGTTCTTGGAATGGCTAGTTTCTAGGCGGGTGTGCCCCACCAATGTTGAGAAGAGTGCTCACTGCGTAGGTAGTCTACCTTCAAAGAGTGGCTTATGCCATCCTACATAGACTTGCAATACCCTTTGTTGTCCTAGTGTCTTATAGCTAGTTAATTAATTACTGAAATTGTGCAAAGATATTTTATATAATACTTAACTCATTGAGCACATTATAATGACATTGTGATATCCTCCTTCTTTGTCTGCATACCTTTAACTGACTGGCGTCACAAGACGATCGTCCTCTTCGTAGATGTTTCATGTGGAAGACCTTGGATGCCCATTTGTCCCTAGTGTATACTCAGGGTTTTTCATTCTAGAAGATACTACGAAATAATATCTTTTTGTCAGTCGTTTTAAAGGTAGAAGTCACTCTTCATAACCCTCTAAAGCTTAATTCACAACATTCTTATAGAAAATGTAGGAGTTTACCCCGTCGGTTCGAATTGGATTTTTCTTAAGCTTAGAGCATTGTTGAATGGGTTTGAGGTTTCAACTGGGATCCTTCAGTGGGTCTTTTTTTGGTCCGTGCGGATTGAACCCTGTTTTCTTTCTTGCAATATGGTATCCCTGTAGATTACCTAGAGTGAGCTATAGAGTTACTGAAGGTAAAAGTATCCACTACTACAAAACGCGCAAACAACAACGCCAGCCTTACAACGGCTTGCCTATACACCGTTGTAATAGACTCACGTGCATTTTTAATGACAGTTAATATTCAAACCGTGGTGAAATGTGAGGCCTTTCACACCGAGTATTTAAAGAATCGTCATTATAGGTAGCGTCTGGTCATGGGTTCAATTCCCAGCGCCCGCATTTATGGTTTTTTTACACTTTTTTTCAAAATGACCACAGCCTTTCACCATGGTTATGTTTTCAACCGTCATTATTGCCTATAGTTTAGTTTTAAGTCTTTCACTTCAAAAAATCAGTTTTACGGAAAATTGTCTCCTTTTTTAGATCTGTTTCGTGCATCTGAAGCAGTAAAACGTGGTAGTGTAAAATATGAATTTCAAACACTTTGAGTCCCAACAAAGTAACACATGGTTCATGGTGGAAATTATTTTAGGCGTTGATATCTATGTGTTCAAAGTTTCGTGCATTTTTTTTATAAGCAATCTTTATTAATAAGAGATTAAGGGCATCTCAAACCAATAAAAGAGAAATTACAAAAAGGCACGGGAAAGGACCCGACCACAACAACGATAAACCAACAAACCTAAAGGAAATCGAACGGAAATTTGGTCCAATCATAAAGGTTACACTTCCGCCTACCTCTATTTCCGAGAATTAACCAATTCCAAGACAACACAACGACGACATTAAATATGGCATCAACATTACAGACTTCATTGTTAAACAGAATGTTTCTTGCATTCATCGCGATCTTGGTATTTCTCGAGTGTTATGATCTCCGCTTATCGTTAAAAGATTGTACGCCACCTAGAGAAGGTACTCCAATAGCGAATTCACGCCATAAGTTTTTATAGATTCGTTAAACCTTCAAAGTCGTGAAGGCAATTATTAGGTTTATAATGGATAATTGAGGTGATATAGAATTGAAAGTATAATAGAGGATTATCATGTTGAATTCGGTGGTAATTTTCTCTATCTCTTGGAGATCTTGGTAAAATATGAGTTTGAATGTAGAATGATCCATCTGTAGATTTTTTGAAGGAATGAGAAGTCGATTCCCAAAGAAGATCCCACTATTGTGTTATGGAAAAAGAAATGGATGTAATGTGATGATAAGAAAACCTTAACTAGTGTTACGTATCTTCGATATAGAGTCATGTGAGTGGAATTGAAAGGTTAGCACTTTAATGCCTAAATAAGTTCATAATTCAAGACGAGTGTTCTTGTAAAATGGAGATAAGAAACTATACCTTGCATTTTGCGTGATATGTCTTTATACTTTTAATTAGTTGGAGTGTATGGACATGAATTTTAGCCTTATCTCTTTGGGCTTTTGGCCGGCCCAAATTAGTTATATTCATCGCTCAAATTCAATAATGTGTGAAAAATTTATTGGTCTAAATTCCACATACATTGTATGAATGGTCATAAATATTAATTGAACTTCAATAAATATTAATTTCCTTATTTTTATAAATTTTATCTTCAATTATAGAAAAAAGGAAATAAGAATTCAAGTATTTCAAATTTTTTAGAAACAAGTAATAAATTAAAATTGAGTTTATACATTTTCCATAATTTGTAATTGTCCATCGCAACCCACTCCCTGATACATTGTATAAGATAAGTACATTCTATAAATTATCATAAAATATTATTATATCTTTAATCATAATTAATTTCCATTTTATAAAAAAATTTATCTTCAATTTTTTATTAAGTCAAATGATGAATTCATATATTTCTTATTTTGTAGGAAAGAGTAATTAGTTCATGTTTATACAAATTATTTTCATTTCTTAGTGTGGGTGCCCCCTATCCTTTCTTTTTGCTATACATATATACCTTGTCAATATTTCAAATCACACAACATTTTCTTTTCATTTCTTCTTCTAGTTCGCATTGCACGTTTTTTCTAGCACAGTCACCCTTAAGTCGGTATGTGATTCATTTTATACTGTTCTTTATTAATATTCAAAAGTTTAAATTTTTATTTGTTTTGATTTTTCTACAATTTTTTTTGTCGTAGCTATTTCATTAGTGTGCATTTTTATGGGTTTTTCAAAAACTCTTTACTTTTTATTTTCTTTGTTGTTAGAGAACTCCTGGTTTGGTGATTTTCTAAATTAAGGAGTGTTTCTTTGTTATTTTCATTAAATTTAACTTTTTATAATTATATTTTTTCAGGAGTTCTAGAGATAGATTTTGCTACAGTTCTGACAATAAAGTAAGAATCATATATTTTTATTACAATTTATTTTATCAAGTATATATATAATGAGCGATATATTATTACAATTTAGTTTTTCATTTTTTTAATATAAGATTTTCATATGATATTTTAGAACGTTTATAATTTAACACTAGATCTAATTTATTAGAATTTATATAAATTCTAATTAAAAGATTTTAAACGTATTAAAAAACTTGTTTCAAGAGAGGGTTAAAGGTCAAATAAATTTATAATATTATATTGCATCTAACAAAGACATAGATTATGCGTTTCATGACTGTAATTTGATAAAAATTTCTCTATCTTTTTTTTTATCATTTTTCTTTTGTTATTTTAATTTTATTTCTTTTTAAAAAAAATATTTGAATTATATGCATCAACTTATAAACATTTAGAAGTATAACAAAGATTCATTTATTTACACATATGATTGACATCTTCATGAAATGTATTTGATAATAGAAACTCTTGCTTTAGTTTTATATGCTAATTATTTCTATCATGTTGCATAAATTTAAGATTCAAGAACTCTTCACCTAATTTATATATCTAGAATAAATTACATTAAAAAAAACAATATAATTATTACTTTACAAAAACAATATAATTATTACTTCCAATAAATTTGTTTTTTTGAAAAAAATTAATGTTAATAATAGAAATGTAGGTAGATAGTTTAATTAATTATCATCTTTTTGTTTCTGACTTTTAATTTCAATAGTAAACAGAAGATGTCTCATCACAAAATCACATGGAATGAAGAATCGCATAACAATTTTTGAATAAATAAAATTTCTCGCGAATTAGAAGTGGATGATGAGTTAGACACAGATTACTTGGATATTATGAGACCACTGTCACTTGAAACCCATGTTCCGGATCCATTATTAGACATTGGTAAATTTGCTCCTGTAGTGCTTAAGCCTATTAATCCATCTCCAGCCATTAGTATAACTCCGCCTCCAAAAGATAATGGAATCTTCCTAGATCCTTTTTTACCTAAACAATTTCCCTCTCCAGCCATCAGTTTAACTCCGCCTTCTAATGGAGTAACGACAACAACAAAATCTGAAGTTTCATATCTTAAACAATATGCAAGACTCTCCCAAAGAGGTGTGTATTCTTCATCTCTTTATCAAAGTACTGAATTTAATTTTATGAATATTATACAACAATAAACTAATATATATTTGTAGGTTTATCATCTATTAATCAAAACACAGGTCAACATGTGTTTTCCAACAACATTAAAAATCCTACATCGCGTCCTTATAAAATTGCTAGGCATATGCAGGTAACATAATGTAGAAATTAATGAATTTTATTTGATTTGTTTTATGCAAGTAAAAATAAACAATGCAAGGGAAGAAATTGAGTAATATATATATATATATATATATTTGAATGATGTTTTATATATATACTAATGTATAAGATGTTTTGCAGGATGATAATTGACTTGGTGATTAATTGGTCATTCAAAATACAAATGTTTTATGGAGTTGATATAGCAAATATAATACACAATTGATGAAGTCAAACGATATCGGCATTTTAAGAGTGTTAAGCTTTGGTTAAATTAACAGTTTGATGAATTTTGGGTTTTATTTTTCATTAAATAAAGTTGACATTTTATTGGTTTTATTTTAATTGATAGATTGAATTTCTTTTAAATTTAAATATTATTGAAACCTAAGTAAATTTTATGTTTGACAAACTTTTATTGCTTAGTATAATAGTTTCCTATGGTTCGTTTTTAATGATGACTATTATCTATAAGTGTTATGACATAAATATATATAATTTATACATGTTAAATCTTTATTGAGTTGGAAAACTTTGTGTTGAAGTTGAATTTCAATATTTTATTTGTTTTATAGTTTTTATTGTTTGTCACGAAAACTTTATATTTAAATTTATTAGAAAACAGTTCTGAATAAGAAATTTGTTCATCTCGTGGGTGTTGCACGTGTCCAATTTATTTGTTAAACTTTGTAGTCTCAATAGAATTTTCAACCTTATTAGCTCCCATTGAGAAGTGTTGTTGTGATTCTTCAGTATTTCTAGGAATTTTCCCGAATAAAAGGTAAGGTTTTTGTCTCTCCCCCTAGGGTTCGCCTAGTTCGTGTGGTGGTATTCAAGTTCCACTGCATATGTTCTTGGAATGGCTAGTTTCTAGGCAGGTGTGCCCCACCAATGTTGAGAAGAGTGCTCACTGCGTAGGTAGTCTGCCTTCAAAGAGTGGCTTATGCCATCCTACATAGACTTGCAATACCCTTTGTTGTCCTAGTGTCTTATAGCTAGTTAATTAATTACTGAAATTGTGCAAAGATATTTTATATAATACTTAAATCATTGAGCACATTATAATGACATTGTGATATCCTCCTTCTTTGTCTGCATACCTTTAACTGACTGGCGTCACAAGACGATCGTCCTCTTCGTAGATGTTTCATGTGGAAGACCTTGGATGCCCATTTGTCCCTAGTGTATACTCAGGGTTTTTCATTCTAGAAGATACTACGAAATAATATCTTTTTGTCAGTCGTTTTAAAGGTAGAAGTCACTCTTCATAACCCTCTAAAGCTTAATTCACAACATGCTTATAGAAAATGTAGGAGTTTACCCCGTCGAATCGAATTGGATTTTTCTTAAGCTTAGAGCATTGTTGAATGGGTTTGAGGTTTCAACTGGGATCCTTCAGTGGGTCTTTTTTTGGTCCGTGCGGATTGAACCCTGTTTTCTTTCTTGCAATATGGTATCCCTGTAGATTACCTAGAGTGAGCTATAGAGTTACTGAAGGTAAAAGTATCCACTACTACAAAACGCGCAAACAACAACGTCAGCCTTACAACGGCTTGCCTATACACCGTTGTAATAGACTCACGCACATTTTTAATGACAGTTAATATTCAAACCGTGGTGAAATGTGAGGCCTTTCACACCGGGTATTTAAAGAATCGTCATTATAGGTAGCGTCTGGTCATGGGTTCAATTCCCAGCGCCCGCATTTATGGTTTTTTTACACTTTTTTTCAAAATGACCACAGCCTTTCACCATGGTTATGTTTTCAACCGTCATTATTGCCTATAGTTTAGTTTTAGGTCTTTCACTTCAAAAAATCGGTTTTACGGAAAATTGTCTCCTTTTTTAGATCTGTTTCGTGCATCTGAAGCAGTAAAACGTGGTAGTGTAAAATATGAATTTCAAACACTTTGAGTCCCAACAAAGCAACACATGGTTCATGGTGGAAATTATTTTAGGCGTTGATATCTATGTGTTCAAAGTTTCGTGCATTTTTTTTTATAAGCAATCTTTATTAATAAGAGATTAAGGGCATCTCAAACCAATAAAAGAGAAATTACAAAAAGGCACGGGAAAGGACCCGACCACAACAACGATAAACCAACAAACCTAAAGGAAATCGAACGGAAATTTGGTCCAATCATAAAGGTTACACTTCCGCCTACCTCTATTTCCGAGAATTAACCAATTCCAAGACAACACAACGACGACATTAAATATGGCATCAACATTACAGACTTCATTGTTAAACAGAATGTTTCTTGCATTCATCGCGATCTTGGTATTTCTCGAGTGTTATGATCTCCGCTTATCGTTAAAAGATTGTACGCCACCTAGAGAAGGTACTCCAATAGCGAATTCACGCCATAAGTTTTTATAGATTCGTTAAACCTTCAAAGTCGTGAAGGCAATTATTAGGTTTATAATGGATAATTGAGGTGATATAGAATTGAAAGTATAATAGAGGATTATCATGTTGAATTCGGTGGTAATTTTCTCTATCTCTTGGAGATCTTGGTAAAATATGAGTTTGAATGTAGAATGATCCATCTGTAGATTTTTTGAGGGAATGAGAAGTCGATTCCCAAAGAAGATCCCACTATTGTGTTATGGAAAAAGAAATGGATGTAATGTGATGATAAGAAAACCTTAACTAGTGTTACGTATCTTCGATATAGAGTCATGTGAGTGGAATTGAAAGGTTAGCACTTTAATGCCTAAATAAGTTCATAATTCAAGATGAGTGTTCTTGTAAAATGGAGATAAGAAACTATACCTTGCATTTTGCGTGATATGTCTTTATACTTTTAATTAGTTGGAGTGTATGGACATGAATTTTAGCCTTATCTCTTTGGGCTTTTGGCCGGCCCAAATTAGTTATATTCATCGATCAAATTCAATAATGTGTGAAAAATTTATTGGTCTAAATTCCACATACATTGTATGAATGGTCATAAATATTAATTGAACTTCAATAAATATTAATTTCCTTATTTTTATAAATTTTATCTTCAATTATAGAAAAAAGGAAATAAGAATTCAAGTATTTCAAATTTTTTAGAAACAAGTAATAAATTAAAATTGAGTTTATACATTTTCCATAATTTGTAATTGTCCATCGCAACCCACTCCCTGATACATTGTATAAGATAAGTACATTCTATAAATTATCATAAAATATTATTATATCTTTAATCATAATTAATTTCCATTTTATAAAAAAATTTATCTTCAATTTTTTATTAAGTCAAATGATGAATTCATATATTTCTTATTTTGTAGGAAAGAGTAATTAATTCATGTTTATACAAATTATTTTCATTTCTTAGTGTGGGTGCCCCCTATCCTTTCTTTTTGCTATACATATATACCTTGTCAATATTTCAAATCACACAACATTTTCTTTTCATTTCTTCTTCTAGTTCGCATTGCACGTTTTTTCTAGCACAGTCACCCTTAAGTCGGTATGTGATTCATTTTATACTGTTCTTTATTAATATTCAAAAGTTTAAATTTTTATTTGTTTTGATTTTTCTACAATTTTTTTTGTCGTAGCTATTTCATTAGTGTGCATTTTTATGGGTTTTTCAAAAACTCTTTACTTTTTATTTTCTTTGTTGTTAGAGAACTCCTGGTTTGGTGATTTTCTAAATTAAGGAGTGTTTCTTTGTTATTTTCATTAAATTTAACTTTTTATAATTATATTTTTTCAGGAGTTCTAGAGATAGATTTTGCTACAGTTCTGACAATAAAGTAAGAATCATATATTTTTATTACAATTTATTTTATCAAGTATATATATAATGAGCGATATATTATTACAATTTAGTTTTTCATTTTTTTAATATAAGATTTTCATATGATATTTTAGAACGTTTATAATTTAACACTAGATCTAATTTATTAGAATTTATATAAATTCTAATTAAAAGATTTTAAACGTATTAAAAAACTTGTTTCAAGAGAGGGTTAAAGGTCAAATAAATTTATAATATTATATTGCATCTAACAAAGACATAGATTATGCGTTTCATGACTGTAATTTGATAAAAATTTCTCTATCTTTTTTTTTATCATTTTTCTTTTGTTATTTTAATTTTATTTCTTTTTAAAAAAAATATTTGAATTATATGCATCAACTTATAAACATTTAGAAGTATAACAAAGATTCATTTATTTACACATATGATTGACATCTTCATGAAAAGTATTTGATAATAGAAACTCTTGCTTTAGTTTTATATGCTAATTATTTCTATCATGTTGCATAAATTTAAGATTCAAGAACTCTTCACCTAATTTATATATCTAGAATAAATTACATTAAAAAAAACAATATAATTATTACTTTACAAAAACAATATAATTATTACTTCTAATAAATTTGTTTTTTTGAAAAAAATTAATGTTAATAATAGAAATGTAGGTAGATAGTTTAATTAATTATCATCTTTTTGTTTCTGACTTTTAATTTCAATAGTAAACAGAAGATGTCTCATCACAAAATCACATGGAATGAAGAATTGCATAACAATTTTTGAATAAATAAAATTTCTCGCGAATTAGAAGTGGATGATGAGTTAGACACAGATTACTTGGATATTATGAGACCACTGTCACTTGAAACCCATGTTCCGGATCCATTATTAGACATTGGTAAATTTGCTCCTGTAGTACTTAAGCCAATTAATCCATCTCCAGCCATTAGTATAACTCCGCCTCCAAAAGATAATGGAATCTTCCTAGATCCTTTTTTACCTAAACAATTTCCCTCTCCAGCCATCAGTTTAATTCCGCCTTCTAATGGAGTAACGACAACAACAAAATCTGAAGTTTCATATCTTAAACAATATGCAAGAGTCTCCCAAAGAGGTGTGTGTTCTTCATCTCTTTATCAAAGTACTGAATTTAATTTTATGAATATTATACAACAATAAACAAATTAATATTGGTAGGTTTATCATCGATTAATCAAAACACAGGTCAACATGTGTTTTCCAACAACTTTAAAAATCCTACATCGCGTCCTTATAAAATTGCTAGGCATATGCAGGTAACATAATGTAGAAATTAATGAATTTTATTTGATTTGTTTTATGCAAGTAAAAATAAACAATGCAAGGGAAGAAATTGAGTAATATATATATATATATATATATATATATATATATATATATATATATATATATATATATATATATGTATATATATATATATATATATATATATATATTTGAATGATATTTTATATATGTACTAATGTATAAGATGTTTTGCAGGATGATAATTGACTTGGTGATTAATTGGTCATTCAAAATACAAATGTTTTATGGAGTTGATATAGCAAATATAATACACAATTGATGAAGTCAAACGATATCGGCATTTTAGGAGTGTTAAGCTTTGGTTAAATTAACAGTTTGATGAATTTTGGGTTTTATTTTTCATTAAATAAAGTTGACATTTTATTGGTTTTATTTTAATTGATAGATTGAATTTCTTTTAAATTTAAATATTATTGAAACCTAAGTAAATTTTATGTTTGACAAACTTTTATTGCTTAGTATAATAGTTTCCTATGGTTCGTTATTTAATGATGACTATTATCTATAAGTGTTATGACATAAATATACATAATTTATACATATTAAATCTTTATTGAGTTGGAAAACTTTGTGTTGAAGTTGAATTTCAATATTTTATTTGTTTTATAGTTTTTATTGTTTGTCACGAAAACTTTATATTTAAATTTATTAGAAAACAGTTCTGAATAAGAAATTTGTTCATCTCGTGGGTGTTGCATGTGTCCAATTTATTTGTTAAACTTTGTAGTCTCAATAGAATTTTCAACCTTATTAGCTCCCATTGAGAAGTGTTGTTGTGATTCTTCAGTATTTCTAGGAATTTTCCCGAATAAAAGGTAAGGTTTTTGTCTCTCCCCCTAGGGTTCGCCTAGTTCGTGTGGTGGTATTCAAGTTCCACTGCATATGTTCTTGGAATGGCTAGTTTCTAGGAGGGTGTGCCCCACCAATGTTGAGAAGAGTGCTCACTGCGTAGGTAGTCTGCCTTCAAAGAGTGGCTTATGCCATCCTACATAGACTTACGATACCCTTTGTTGTCCTAGTGTCTTATAGCTAGTTAATTAACTACTGAAATTGTGCAAAGATATTTTATATAATACTTAACTCATTGAGCACATTATAATGACATTGTGATATCCTCCTTCTTTGTCTGTATACCTTTAACTGACTGGCGTCACAAGACTATCGTCCTCTTCATAGATGTTTCATGTGGAAGACCTTGGATGCCCATTTGTCCTTAGTGTATACTCAGGGTTTCTCATTCTAGAAGATACTACGAAATGATTTCTTTTTGTCATTTGTTTTAAAGGTAGAAGTCACTCTTCATAATCCTCTAAAGCTTAATTCACAACATGCTTATAGAAAATGTAGGAGTTTACCCCGTCGGTTCGAATTGGATTTTTCTTAAGCTTAGAGCATTGTTGAATGGATTTGAGGTTTCAACTGGGATCCTTCAGTGGGTCTTTTTTTGGTCCGTGCGGATTGAACCCTGTTTTCTTTCTTGCAATATGGTATCCCTGTAGATTACCTAGAGTGAGCTATAGAGTTACTGAAGGTAAAAGTATCCACTACTACAAAACGCGCAAACAACAACGTCAGGCTTATAACGGCTTGCCTATACACCGTTGTAATAGACTCACGCGTATTTTTAATGACAGTTAATATTCAAACCGTGGTGAAATGTGAGGCCTTTCACACCGGGTATTTAAAGAATCGTCATTATTGGTAGCGTCTGGTCATGGGTTCAATTCCCAGCGCCCGCATTTATGGTTTTTTTACACTTTTTTTCAAAATGACCACAGCCTTTCACCATGGTTATGTTTTCAACCGTCATTATTGCCTATAGTTTAGTTTTAGGTCTTTCACTTCAAAAAATCGGTTTTACGGAAAATTGTCTCCTTTTTTAGATCTGTTTCGTGCATCTGAAGCAGTAAAACGTGGTAGTGTAAAATATGAATTTCAAACACTTTGAGTCCCAACAAAGTAACACATGGTTCATGGTGGAAATTATTTTAGGCGTTGATATCTATGTGTTCAAAGTTTCGTGCATTTTTTTTTATAAGCAATCTTTATTAGTGTTTGAAAGTGGCCCGACCCAAGGTTTGAATTAGTAAGAGCAGAATTGTCATGACAGTGGCCCGACCCAATTGCTGAAATTGTAGGAAACCGTGTAGTGTTTGAAAGAAATGAGGGTGAGGAAACTTTATGAGAGGCTGTTGGCATCACGTGGGAGATTTTTCGTGTGGCAGTGGGTAAGGGTAGATCACTAGGAGGTAGGGTTGAAGGTAAAGAAGTGGGGTACATGTCAAGTTTGGGAGGAAAAGAAAAAGGGCGCTGCACATCCAACGATGCAGAGTTTGTTGCTGATTCAAACGCCGAGTGGGGAACAGGCTGGCTTTCCTTGGAAACCATTGGGAAAACGCGTGGTTCCAAGATAGTGGAAGACAGTTGGCGGGAACAATGAAGCGGTGGGGTAATGTGAGGGTTGACACGTGGGTTTGGTGGGGAAAAGACATTGTCAGTATTAAGAGAGTTCCCATGTGTTTTAATGGTTTAGATCCTAACATCTTATCATCCCAAAGATCCAACGGTGGGGATTGGTTTAACGGTTCTTTTGAAAACGACTCTTTTTCATAAAGGTTAGTGTACTTAACTGCATCAGTTCCACTTCCTTCAGATTCACATGTTTTCTCTTTCCCCATCGCTAGAACCTTCTTCTCAGCCTCCCTTAACTCTCTTTCTGAACTTTCATTTTCAAAATCCATTTATGATCTAAACCGTCGTCCACTTGAAAACTCCCGTTTTTGGTTCCACTGCCTTTTCTAAACCTTCTTCAACTAGAGAAATTTCTGATCCTTTAAGATTTACATTCTCAGGATCTTCGTCCAACAAAGTCTCTTCTCTGATATTCTTTGGAATGGGTACTCTATCTTTGTGAGGATCACCCCCTTGGTATCGTCGTAACTGGGAGACATGGAAGACCGGGTGGATGCGAGGAGAGCTTGGAAGCATGAGTTCGTAGGCCAGAGATCCGATACGACGAACAACAGAGAACGGTCCAAAATACCGTTTGGAAAGTTTCTGAGATGTGCGACGTTGAACAGAGGTCTGACGGTATGGTTGGAGACGGAGCCAAACGAGATCCCCCACTTCAAAGGTACAGTCTCGACGCTTCTTATTAGCTTGATCTTGCATGCTTTTCTGACTTTGAGCTAAGCTTTGCTTCAAGGTGTTAATAATGAGTTCTCTGTTTTGCAGGGATATATCAATAGAAGGAAGAGTTGCATAGCCCTTGATATAGTCGCTGGTCGTCGGAGGTTTGCGTCCGTAAAGTGCTTCGAACAACGTCATTTTTATAGACGAATGAAAACTGGTGTTGTGCCAATATTCTGCCAAATGAAGATACTTGAACAATTGGCGCGGTTGGTCACTGGGAAAGCACCGAAGGTAAGTTTCCCAGCTCCGATTTACTACCTCTGTAGTCCCATCAGTTTCTGGATGATAAGCCGTACTATATTTCAGGGACGTTCCTTGCACACAGAAGAGCTCTTTCCAAAAGGCGCTCAAGAATAGAGGATCTCTATCTGAAATGATGGACCGTGTTACTCCATGCAATCGACAGATCTAAACAAAAAATTGCCTTGCTAAGTCAAGAGCTACGAAGTGAGTAGGTAAAGCAACGGAATGGACAAACTTGGAGAGTCGATCATATATAACCCAGATGACGGTATGGCCGAAATATTTGGGAAGGTTAGTAACAAAATCCATGGATAAGTCTTCCCATACCTGTTGTGGTATTTCAATCAGTTGCAATAATCCTTGTTTTCTCATTGGCATGTATTTGTTTTGTTGGCAAGTGAGACAGGTCTGTACAAAGCGCTTGACGTCCCTGTATAATCCAGGCCAAAGGAAAGTTGCTGAGATTCGAGACAAATTGAGTTTAAGGCTGGAGTGACCGGAGGTTGGTGCGCAGTAATACTCCTTGAGGATGCTGGTGCGAAAGTCCCCTGTGTCTGGTAAAAAAATTCGGTCTTTGAAATATAACAAATTGTTGTTGAAATGATAAAGCACTTGCATTTTCTTATCGCTTTGACTTTTTCTGACAAGATCCTTTCCTTGACTTGTTGTATAGAACTGTTTAAGGCTAGTGATGAAGTCAGGAATGAGACTGGAGAAGAAAAGCATAAGGGAAACTTCATCTCTGTGGCGTCGGCTCAAATCATCTGCGACTAGATTCGCTCTCCCAGGTTTGTAAAATATTTCAAAGTTAAAACCCTGTAACTTAGCAGTCTATTTTTGTTGCTCGGGAGTTTGAATAGTTTGCACTAGTAAATTTTTCAAACTTTTTTTATCTGTATAAATGTGGATATATTGCCCTGTAATATACTGAAGTCATTTCTTAACAGCTTCAGTGATGGCATACATCTCCCTCACATATACTGATGATGCTTGCATACGTGGACTCATTTTCTTGCTGAAGAACGTCAGAGGAAGACCATCTTGGGAAAGAACAACACCTATTGCAACCGCTGTAGCATCCGTTTCAATGAGGAAAGTCTTGTTGAAGTCAGGCACCACCAGTACCGGCGTTTCTATCATTTTTTTCTTTAATGTTGTAAAAGCAATATCTGTATTTGTACTCCATGTAAACTTATTGAAACGAAGTAAATTGGTGAGCGGAGCGGCGAGAGTGGCGTAGTGTTGGACAAAACGTCTGTAAAAACCAGTGAGGCCGAAAAATCCCCTTAGCATCGTGAGCGATCGTGGCTTCGGCCAATCTAAAATTGCTTGAATCTTCTCAGGATCAGGGGTAACCCCAGTTGATGAAATTATATGACCTAAATAATCAACCTTATGAACTGCAAAAACACACTTAGAAAGCTTTGCAACAAAGTGATTTGAAGCAAGTAAATCTAAAATCAAGGTTAGGTGAAGTAAGTGGTCTGAATAAGAATTACTGTAAATAAGAATATCATCAAAGAAATCAAGAACAAACCGTCGCAAATATGGACGTAAGAGGTCATTCATCGCAGAATGAAAGGTACTAGGAGCATTAGTTAAACCAAAAGGCCTCACTAAAAACTCGTAGTGCCCATCAAAGGTTCTAAATGCCGTCTTATGAATGTCTTCTGGTATGACCCTAATTTGGTGGTTGCCCGACCTGAGGTCGATCTTTGTAAACAAAGAAGCAGAACCTAGCTCATCAAATAGTTCATCAATGGCAGGTATAGGAAAACTGTCTCGTATAGTAACTGCATTTAAGGCGCGATAGTCCACACAAAAACGCCAAGATCCATCTTTTATTTTGGACAAGTAGGATTGGGGATGAGAAAGGGCTAGTACTTGGTTTGATAATACCCCCTGAAAGCATTTCATTGATAATTTTGGTCATTGCTTTTATTTGTGAGTGAGGGTAGCGGTAAGGTTTCACATTGATTAGGGAAGTGTTTGCTTGTAGGGGAATCTGGTGATCATGAGGTCTGGAAGGTGGAAGTCTGTGTGGTGTTTGAAACACTGTTGGATAGGAATTTATGAGGTTTGTGATTTCTGGTGGTGAAGATGGGTTAGCGACTTCTTGAGTTGGAGTGGGGAGACATGTGTTTTGGTTAAAGGTGGGTTGGTATAAGAGGAGGTGTATAGAGGCAACAGAATCAGTGTGTAAGAGATGGCGTAGCTGGCTGAAAGATGAAGGGGTTGGGTTTTGGGTGTTATCACCTGAAATAGTGATATTTTGATTTTCGTAGGTGAAAGATATTTTGGGGACAGAGAAATCTGCCTTAAGGGGGCCAAGGGTTCTTAGCCATTCCATTCCCAACACAACATCAGCCCCTTCAATTGGGAATAAGTAGAATGGAATGAAGATTAAATGATACTGTAGTGAAATAGGAACTTGAGAGCATAAGCCTGAGCAAAGAAGTTTGGATCCATTTCCTACCATAACAGAAAAATTGGGGATGGTTTGACAAGGGATTTGGAGATGTTAAGCGATTCGCGGTTGAAGGATATTGTGGGTACTTCCCGTATCAATTAGGACCGTCACCGGCAATCCGTCAATCATTCCCTTAAATTTCAAAGTTTTGGGAGAGAATTCCCCACTCACAGCTTGTGGAGAGAGTTGGAAATAAGTTTCAGCTCCTTCTTGTATTGTGGAATCAATTTCCACGAATTCAGAGATGTCACTAAGTTCAAGTTGTTGATTGTCGGCTGAGTCATCCTCTACCATTAGGAGTAAGAATCTTCCAGCTGCACATTTGTGGCTTGGAATGAATTTTTCATCGCAGTTGAATAATTAACCTTGAGCGCGATGTTCAGCCTGTTGGGTTGGGGTAATTCTGCGGATAGGTAAACAACGATTGGGTGGGTTAGGCTGGGTTGTGGTAAGAGGTTTGGTTGTAGTGTTGGTGTTAGAAGGGAACAATGCTGGTTTGGGAGGGGTGGATTGAGATGGTTGGGCTTGATGAACAGTATACTGGGGTTTAAACTTGGGCTTTGAGTCTTTGATTTTGGCCTCAATGTGTTTTGCTAAGCCCACTGCATTTGAGATTGATTGATGTTTTTGGACAGCAAGTTCATTCCTAATTTCAGGGATTAAACCCGAAATAAAGCAATTTAGAATTGCATCAGGCGGTAAGCCTATAACTCGATTGCCTAGTTTCTCGAAATTTGTTTGATATTCAGTAACAGACCCGTGCTGTCTAAGCTTAAAAAGCTGAGCTTGATGATTTTCATATGTTGATGGGCCAAATCGTAATTCCAAAGCTCTCGCAAATGAATTCCAATCAGATAATTCGTTACTTTGAAACATCCACTCATACCATCCAAGCGCATCTCTTTTCATATAAAAAGCACCCATTGATAAACGGTTTTCATAAGGAATGTTGTAAAAAGCAAAAAATTGCTCAGCTTGGAAAAACCATTCAAACACATAAGTACCATAAAAAACGCTTAATTCAATTTTTGGGGTTCGCACGACTGTTGTAGGTATAGGAGGTTGTATGTGCGGGTAGGGAGGGGTTTGCATGAAAGGACTAGTGTAGGGAAAGGGAGGATAAAGAGGTGGTTGTGGGAGGGTAGTGTTATGTGTAAAAGAAGGGTAAAAATTGGGGATGGAATGTTGTTGGAGTGGTTGTGTGAATGGTTGTTAAAATGGTTGGAATGCTGAATTTGTAGAATGGATGGTAGGACTTGGACGTGTAAAAAAAATTGGAGGTGGTGGTGTTGGTGTATAAAGTTGAGTAGAAGTTAGGGAGGAGCTAGCTATGGAAAAAGGGGTTGTTAAGGGTGGAGAAGTTATACCTGTTGTAGATCTTGGTTTGGCTGTTGGTGTAGATCTAGGTGTTGAAATAGGTGTAGATCTGGGTATTGAGGATGAAGCTGCCATTGCTGCAAATTGCTGGGTCATGAGTGCTGTTAGTGCTTCGAAATTACTGTTCATGGCAGTTTCTAAATTGTTGTGGTTGGTGTTGATTTGACCTAGCTGTAAAGCAACGACATGGTTGTTAGCTTCAATGGAGGATTCTAGGTTTTCATGGGTAGTTATGAGGTCATCAATCTACTGGTTTGTGGATTGAAGAGTGTCATCTATGTCTTTGGATGTGGGATTTGTGATTTTAGGAGGCATTGAGGAAGAAAATGAAAGCACCAAATGATAGTAGGTCTTTACTAGAGAGACAAATAAAAGAGCGATAAAAATAACATGATTCAATTTCTGCATAATAATTCAAGGTGACAACCACTCAAATACCAAAGTCTTAATGGACCTAACATTGGGTCAAGAGGCCCACTTTAAGGAAAGTAAAAGAAATAAGATTAAAGTTTATAACAATTTAAATCCTAGTCCATAATGAAGTCTTGCTGCCATGATGGTTTTTTTGTAATTCTAACGGGCCTACCCAACAGCCTAACATTGTATAGATATAACGAAGATATAGACTGTTTTTTTTAATTATAATTTGATTAAAACCTTCAGTATCTTTTTATTATTTTCATTTTTTCTGTTCTTATTTAATTTCTCCTAAAAACACTTGATTATATGCATAAATTTACTAACATTTAGAAACATAACAATGATTTATTTATTTGCATACTAACGACTTCATGAAATGTATCATATAATACAAATTCTTAATGTATTGTTATATATTTTAATTATTTGGACCATGTTGAATAAATTAATGGATCAAAAAATTTTCACCAAATTTACCTGAAATAAATTTCATTTATAAAACAAACAATTTATTACTTTTAATAGGTTTTATTTTTAAAAAATAATTTCAAAAAATTAATGATGATAATTGAGTGGAGGAAGATAGTTTAACGAAACTTCCATTAATATTTATTGTTCATAGATATCCCACTTTTTATTATCTTTTCGTATTTTGATTTTTAATTTAAATGTGGAATCAAAATATGGATTATCTCAGAAATACATGGAATCAAGAACTGCGTAGCAGTTTTGACATAAATAAAAAATTTCATGAATTTGAAGTGGATGATAAGTTATATTCGAATTATTCAGATATTATGAGGTTGTCGTCGCCTGAAACTCATGTTCCTGATCCACTATTAGTAATTGGTAAACTTATTTCCGTGGTGGTTAAACCAGTTAATCCATTAACTAGGATGCAAATTGATCACACTAAATCTCTTGATAAAGATAAAGGTAATGGAATCGTCATAGATCCTTATTTACCTAAGAAATTTCCATCTCCAGCCATCAGTATAGCTCCACCTTGTGATGTAAGACGAAAAAGAATCCGTGCTGAACAATATTCAAGAGTCTTTCAACTAGGTGTGTAGTTATCATCTCTTGATCAAAATACAAAAATGAAAGTCTATGAATATTGTGCAACAACTAACTAAAAAAATTATAGGTTTATCATCACTCAATCAAAACACAAGCCAACATGTGTTTCCCAACAACACAAAAAAGTCTACATCAAGTCCTTCTAAAGTTGCTAGGCATATGCAGGTAACATAGTTTCGGATTACTAATTTCTATTTGCTTTGTTTTAAGCAAGTAAAAATGAGAATAATAAGGAAAGAAATGAAATATATATATATATATATATATATATATATATATATATATATATATATATATATATATATATATATATATATCATATTTTGTAGGATGATATTTGATTTGTTGATGAATTGTTCATTCAGAATACACAATGCTTTAAGGAGTTGATAACGCAAATACATTGTACCATTGGATAAAGCCAATAAAATATGCAATTGGTAAAGTCGGCGAAGTTAGAGGATATTGGCATTTTAGGGTTTTTAAACTTTGGTTAAATTGTTCGTTTGATTAATTTTATATTTTATTTCTCATGGAAAAAATTTGACTATATTTCGGTTGGTTAATTTTAATTGATTGGTTGAATTGCTTTTAAATTTAAATGTTGTTGAAATTTAAGTAAAGGTTTATGTTTGACAAACTTTTATTGCTTATGTTTTTATTAATACTCAAATGCACTAATTAGGTCCAAAAAGAGACCACACAACCAACATAAGGTCTGGCAATACAAAACAGCTGACCTTGGAATCTGCTTACATGAAAAAATAGAGGAAAAATGTTTCCACCCCTAAGTTCAGATCTAGAACATAACAGTAATCTCCATTCTAAAAATGCTCCAAGGGCCATTTATGTCACTCATAATAACTAACCTCCTTTTCTCTCTTCTTATCCATCTGTTTCCATCTCCATGAATACATTATAATCTCTTGGCAAATTAAGCTTGAGTCTGCCACTGTATCATTGAAGAGAATCTGATTTCTCGCCATCCATATACATCAGCATGCTATCAACCAGAAATATATTATTGATGTTCCCACCTCAGTATTTTTGACCCAGCCAAGAATCATCTGAATGCAATTACCTCCTCCAGTAAGTTTTACTCCCAACCACGATTCAATATCCTTCCAAACCTTCTTGATTTTTTCACAACCTTGAATGATATGAGTCATATCTTCTTTCTCCTTGAAACATGTAACGCCCACATATACATACATACATCAAAGCATATATCATACATGAATAATACGTTTGGTACTGAAATATAGATGTAAAAGTTCCTAGTTAACACATTGTATACATTAAATGCCCTAAATACAAAGTTCTAAAGTCTACGGCACAACATATACAAGATGTCCAAAAGGCACTAAGAACTAGATCAATACAATGATCTCAAAAATAAACGCCATAGCGGAAGCCATGCCATCTCAAAAGCTACGATTCGTAAGGAAAAGTCAAACCACTTTGTCATTACCCTTCGCCGAACCTGCAGAACCAGTGATGTAAACAACTACAGTGGGGTGAGATATATCAAATCTCAGTGAGTTCCCTATCTTATAGTCCTCTCGGCTTTACAAGGTTCTACTAAACCTAACTCAAGTCAAAAGGAAGGGAAAAGACGTTGAGTACACACACAATATACACACACTAGTGAGCCTGTTAACTCACAATAGTACCAAAGTACGTCCTGAGCCTATTAACTCAAGAATCTCGCTAATCAATAACTGTACCAAGGCATCCCCTATCCCCGTCCGCTTCTACGTCTAGAAGACGACCCGAGTCATGGATCCTCATATTTACTTGGCATACGAATTGGATTCGGGATCATCGGCCTGTTAACCGTGAACCGTCACTTTTCATGGCCTGTTAACCATCACAAGTCTCTTTACCCGTAAGCTCCAATCATACTATACACGGGAATCAAAGCTGCCAAGTAATTGTGCATACGTTTCAGAGGAGGTGCTCGAGTCTCATGAAACTACACCGCAAGATCAATCGGTTATGATTACTAGACACACGCCTCGGCCTCTTGTGCACGAGCGTTGTCACTATGTCATTTATACATTTTTGACAATTGTTTACGGTAATGTTCCTCACTCTACTTATTCATATTTTAACATGCATACATATTCCAACATGTCTAACAATAAGAGCATAGGCAAGATATATCATAGTTGCACAATAGAATAATATCCGACAAGTAAAACCTAATATACCACTTTTGGAATTTCTCTGATTATTTAATCGGGCAGTAAAATTAACATTTTTCCACCTGCATCGTATAGAATGTTTTCTTAGCTTCACAACAATATAAAGAACTCTTAAATCGGATAAACGAGTCAAAAGTTATAGATTTTTGAAGAAAGGAAAAATATTTGGTCCCAGGCAGATTCGCCTGGCGAATCTGGATTTTGCCTGGTGAGTCTGCATTCGCCAGCTCTTCGCCAGTGCTTCGCCTGGCTAATCTCCCTTCCGCCAGCACTTCGCCTGGCGAGACAGTGTCGAGACTCCAATCTTAGAAAAAAACAAAAGTTCCAATAGCTAACACAATTCTGTCTCATCAAATTCGCCTGGCGAATCCGAATTCTGCCTGGCGAATCCCTTCCGCCAGCACTTCGCCTGGCGAGATAGTGGCGAGACTTAATCCGCCCGGCGAATCTGGAATTCGCCTGGCGAATCGTACCAGAACCAGAATTCTTCCCTTACGGGTTCCATGGTTCCAAAGCTACAAATTCACCATTTCTCAACCCAAATCAATTCCAAACAGCACAAACAAGCATAATTAATGTTCATAAGCATAGAGTGATCATTCTACACAATTTATACCTATTTTTAGCCGTTAGATTATCGATTTTCAAAGATTCTAACCTAACTCAAATATCTCCAAAACTCTAAAACTAATGTTCTAACTAGAACCCACCTCTAGTAAGATGAAGATGAAGATAATGGAGAAGAAGATGAGATGAATTGATGAAGATTTGATGATGTTCTTGATCTTGAGCTTTCCTCTTTTTCTCTTCCCTTTCCTTCTCTTTCCTTTCTCTCCACTTCTTTTTATCTTTTTCTCCCTATGCTTCTAAAGAGGAAAATGTGAGGAAAAGGATATAATATAGTAAAACTTCATCAAATATCAACACTACTAATTGTCCAAAAAGTCACTTAAGTCCAAACACTCAAATATCCCAGAGTCAGATAATATTGATTGGATTTACTCTAAGTTCAACAATTACCCTAATTATCTCTGTAGATAATTCATTAGAGTAAACTGGGACTCAGTTGATCCCAACTAGTATAATCCGGAGTAAAATAATTTAAGGGGTATTACAAAACAAAACACACAAGACATTTGATGTGGATCCTTGATTATGCCTCTACTGCTCAAGTTATCACGAGTCGGTAATTTGTTCAATAAGAGTCTCCAACCAAATATCAAAGCTTTTATGGGAGCCTTAGTGTTCCACAAGTGATGTAATGCTTCCTCCAGATTATTTCCAAAGCTATCCTCTTCCTTTCTTAGATTCCAAGGCTTGTAGCAGTTTTAAACACTAAAGTAATTATCCATTCTCCTAGGCCATATAATCTCATATGCATATGGGATGTCTTGTACCACCTAAATACCTTGTACCAGAAACTAGAAGCCAAATTTCACAAGATGCACAAATGAGAAGACGTCTCAACTCTATGCCCACAAAGAGCACACCGGGTCCCCTTCCGATCTATAATAACTTTCCGCTTGAATAATTTTTCCTTTGAAACAAACCTATCTCGCATAAGATGTAAAGAAGTAACCACCACCTTAGCAGGAGCCCGACTCTCTCAAATTGATGGTAGAGTCGGGAAGAGATTCCATACATTCTCCACAAAGGGGGGCGAAGACCAACTGGACTTGTTAGGCTGAAGCCACAGAGAAAGAGCCATCTCTCGTTTGACTCCAAACCCACATTATAATATCAGCATTAAGCTAGACCTCTTGGAGAGCAAGGAAAAAGGTTTATGGCATCTAAAATCCCAAGTCATAATCCCGTGATTGAAACTCCTAATTTAATACCCTAGGTTTTTAAACACCTAATTATGTGTAAAATTGGGATATAGAATCATGGTTAGAGGTAGATTGAGCAAAGTGAAATCATTAGTAAAATGTTTGGGAGGCAAGGGTATTATGGAAATTTCCAAGCCTGGTGCTTAAACTTAAATTCAAGTGTAATACCTCATTTTTCTCCTCATTCTCTTTACAAAATCAGAATGGGCTTCAACTAGTGCAGAAAACATTGTTGGATGCCACCGCAGGTGGATCTTTGATGAGCAAGAGTGCCGAAGAAGCCATTGCCATAATTGATAAGATGGCTTTGAATGACCATCAGGGAAGCCACAACCTTGGTCCTTCTCAAAAGACTTCGGGAGTTTTGGAATTGGGAACCAATGATGTTATACTTGCTCAAAACAAGCTTTTATCTCAACAAGTGGAGCTTTTGACTCAACAAATGTCGAAGCTTCCACAACAATTGAAGGAAATACATGAGCAACCGAGTAAGAGTAAGTGATTCGCATGTTGTGAACTTTGCAAAGGAGAGCACGACACCGAATTTTGTCCTCCACCGGGATTTGAAGAAGTGAACTACATGAACAATCAACGAGTTTATCAAGGAAGACAACAACAACAACCTTATCAAAATAATCCTCAACAACATTACCAAAGCAATCAAGGATATCAACTGAGGGGGAACTATCAAAATAATCAAGGTTATGGTGGCGGTTCTTCAAGCCGGCAAAATCCTTATCAACCTCCACCACCTCCGGTTCCTAGCTCTAAGTTGGAGGACACTTTTGAATCAATTCATCCAAATGTCTATGGCCAACCAAAAGAGTAGCGATGCGGCAATAAAGAATCTCGAAAATCAAGTTAGGCAACTTTCCAAACAAATTGCCGAGCAACAAGCGGGTCCTTCATTCTCCGCAAATACTCACGTAAACCCGAAGGAGCATTGCAAGGCAATCGTTACTAGAAGTTGGAAGGAGTTAGCAAAAGAAAATGAGAGGGTGGAAGAAAAAAAAATTGATGGTATTGTTGAGGAGGATAGTGATGAGGAAGAAGAAGTTGAAAAGAAAAATGATAATGTTGAAGTTGAAAAGAAAGATGATAATAAGGTTGTGGTTGAAAAGAAAAATGATGAAATTGTTGAAGTTGAAAATGAGAGTGTGGAGGAAGTGAAGAAAAAAGAGAAACATGTGAGAGTTAAGAAGGAGAAGGAGAAGATGAATCCGATACCGACTCAAAATATGCCTTACCCTCATGTGCCGACAAGGAAAGAAAATGCTAGGCAATACTCAAGATTCATGGATATCTTTAAGCAACTACAAATCAACATCCCTTTTTCTGAAGATCTAGAGCAAATGTCGAAGTACGCCAAATTTATGAAGGACATTCTTACAAAGAGGCAGAAATATTCGGAGCCGGAAACCGTTGTTCTTGCGGAAAATTGTAGCGCTATTATTCAAAGAACTCTCCCGAAGAAGGAAACCGATCCGGGGCGAGTTACCTTAATAGTTACAATTGGTAATGTCTTTGTTGGAAATGTCCTTATTGGTTTGGGCTCAAGCATCAATCTCATTCCATTATCTATTGTGAAAAAGCTTGGGAACATTGAAATTAAGGACATCCGGATGACATTGCAATTGGCCGACAAATCTACCACTCATCTGATTGGGTTGGCGCAAGATGTGTTGGTGAAAGTTGATAAATTTTTCTTTCCGGTGGACTTCATTGTTATTGATATGGAAGAGGATGAGGATGCTCCTCTAATTCTTGGTCGCCCTTTTATGTAGACCGCTCGCATGATGATAGATGTCGATGATGGCCTTATGAAAGTGCGAGTTCTAAATGAAGAGGTATCTTTTAATCTATTAGAAGCAATTAAGCATTTAAATGACAAACATGATAGCTTTCGTCTTGATGCAATAGAAGAAGCAACTTTGGAGGCTTCTAAGCATGTTCATATAGTGTCTCCTTTGAAAATGGCGCTTGATGATGCTTTTGAAGTATTTTCCGATGAAGAAGAAGGAGCTCTTGAAGAATGTTTGAAAGAGCTTGAATCTCTCAAAGAATTACAACCATGGGAAGTTGAGAATGAAGAGTTGAAGAAAGAACCTAGTGATGAGAATGTTCAACTTGAATTGAAGGTGCTTCCTTCTAATTTGAAGTATGCATTCCTCGACGAAAGAGGGAACAAGTCGGTTATTATTAGCAACGTTTTGTCCGACAAAGAAGAAACCCATTTGATTCAAAATGCCCACAGCCTTTCACCATGGTTATGTTTTCAACCGTCATTATTGCCTATACTTTCGTTTTAGGTCTTGCACTTCAAAAAATCGGTTTTAGGGAAAATCGTATCCTTTTTTAGATCTGTTTCGTGCATCTTAAGCAGTAAAACGTGGTAGTGTAAAATATGAATTTCAAACACTTTGAGTCCCAACAAAGTAACACATGATTCATGGTGGAAATTATTTAAGGCGTTGATATCTATGTGTTCAAAGTTTCGTGCATTCATCGCGATCTTGGTATTTCTCGAGTGTTATGATCTCCGCTTATCGTTAAAAGATTGTACGCCACCTAGAGAAGGTACTCCAATAGCGAATTCATGCCATAAGTTTTTATAGATTCGTTAAACCTTCAAAGTCGTGAAGGCAATTATTAGGTTTATAATGGATAATGGAGGTGATATAGAATTGAAAGTATAATAGAGGATTATCATGTTGAATTCGGTGGTAATTTTCTCTATCTCTTGGAGATCTTGGTAAAATATGAGTTTGAATGTAGAATGGTCCATCTGTAGATTTTTTGAGGGAATGAGAAGTCGATTCCCAAAGAAGATCCCACTATTGTGTTATGGAAAAAGAAATGGATGTAAGGTGATGATAAGAAAACCTTAACTAGTGTTACGTATCTTCGATATAGAGTCATGTGAGTGGAATTGAAAGGTTAGCACTTTAATGCCTAAATAAGTTCATAATTCAAGACGAGTGTTCTTGTAAAATGGAGATAAGAAAATATACCTTGCATTTTGCGTGATATGTCTTTATACTTTTAATTAGTTGGAGTGTATGGACGTGAATTTTAGCCTTATCTCTTTGGGCTTTTGGCCGGCCCAAATTAGTTATATTCATCGATCAAATTCAATAATGTGTGAAAAATTTATTGGTCTAAATTCCACATACATTGTATGAATGGTCATAAATATTAATTGAACTTCAATAAATATTAATTTCCTTATTTTTATAAATTTTATCTTCAATTATAGAAAAGACGAAATAAGAATTCAAGTATTTCAAATTTTTTAGAAACAAGTAATAAATTAAAATTGAGTTTATTCATTTTCCATAATTTGTAATTGTCCATCGCAAACCACTCCCTGATACATTGTATAAGATAAGTACATTCTATAAATTATCTTAAAATATTATTATATCTTTAATCATAATTAATTTCCATTTTATAAAAAAATTTAATTTCAATTTTTTATTAAGTCAAATGATGAATTCATTTATTTATTATTTTGTAGGAAAGAGTAATTAATTCATGTTTATCCAAATTATTTTCATTTCTTAGTGTGGGTGCCCCCTATCCTTTCTTTTTGCTATACATATATACCTTATCAATATTTCAAATCACACAACATTTTCTTTTCATTTCTTCTTCTGGTTCGCATTGCACGTTTTTCCTAGCACAGTCACCCTTAAGTCGGTATGTGATTCATTTTATACTGTTCTTTATTAATTTTCAAAAGTTTAAATTTTTATTTGTTTTTATTTTTCTACAATTTTTTTTGTCGTAGCTATTTCATTAGTGTGCATTTTTATGGGTTTTTCAAAAACTCTGTACTTTTTATTTTCTTGGTTGTTAGAGAACTCCTGGTTTGGTGATTTTCTAAATTAAGGAGTGTTTCTTTATTATTTTCATTAAATTTAACTTTTTATAATTATATTTTTTCAGGAGTTCTAGAGATAGATTTTGCTACAGTTCTGACAATAAAGTAAGAACCATATATTTTTATTACAATTTATTTTATCAAGTATATATATAATGAGCGATATATTATTACAATTTAGTTTTTCATTTTTTTAATATAAGATTTTCATATGATATATTAGAACGTTTATAATTTAACACTAGATCTAATTTATTAGAATTTATATAAATTCTAATTAAAAGATTTTAAACGTATTAAAAAACTTGTTTCAAGAGAGGGTTAAAGGTCAAATAAATTTATAATATTATATTACATCTAACAAAGACATAGATTATGCGTTTCATGACTGTAATTTGATAAAAATTTCTCTATCTTTTTTTTATCATTTTTCTTTTGTTATTTTAATTTTATTTCTTTTTAAAAAAAATATTTGAATTATATGCATCAACTTATAAACATTTAGAAGTATAACAAAGATTCATTTATTTACACATATGATTGACATCTTCATGAAATGTATTTGATAATAGAAACTCTTGCTTTAGTTTTATATGCTAATTATTTCTATCATGTTGCATAAATTTAAGATTCAAGAACTCTTCACCTAATTTATATATCTAGAATAAATTACATTCACAAAAACAATATAATTATTACTTTACAAAAACAATATAATTATTACTTCTAATAAATTTTTTTTTTGAAAAAAATTAATGTTAATAATAGAAATGTAGGTAGATAGTTTAATTAATTATCATCTTTTTGTTTCTGACTTTTAATTTCAATAGTAAACAGAAGATGTCTCATCACAAAATCACATGGAATGAAGAATCGCATAACAATTTTTGAATAAATAAAATTTCTCGCGAATTAGAAGTGGATGATGAGTTAGACACAGATTACTTGGATATTATGAGACCACTGTCACTTGAAACCCATGTTCCGGATCCATTATTAGACATTGGTAAATTTGCTCCTGTAGTGCTTAAGCCTATTAATCCATCTCCAGCCATTAGTATAACTCCACCTCCAAAAGATAATGGAATCTTCCTAGATCCTTTTTTACCTAAACAATTTCCCTCTCCAGCCATCAGTTTAACTCCGCCTTCTAATGGAGTAACGACAACAACAAAATCTGAAGTTTCATATCTTAAACAATATGCAAGACTCTCCCAAAGAGGTGTGTATTCTTCATCTCTTTATCAAAGTACTGAATTTAATTTTATGAATATTATACAACAATAAACTAATTAATATTTGTAGGTTTATCATCTATTAATCAAAACACAGGTCAACATGTGTTTTCCAACAACATTAAATATCCTACATCGCGTCCTTATAAAATTGCTAGGCATATGCAGGTAACATAATGTAGAAATTAATGAATTTTATTTTATTTGTTTTATGCAAGTAAAAATAAACAATGCAAGGGAAGAAATTGAGTAATATATATATATATATATATATATATATATATATATATATATATATATATATATATATATATATATATATATATATATATATATATATATTTGAATGATGTTTTATATATATACTAATGTATAAGATGTTTTGCAGGATGATAATTGACTTGGTGATTAATTGGTCATTCAAAATACAAATGTTTTATGGAGTTGATATAGCAAATATAATACACAATTGATGAAGTCAAACGATATCGGCATTTTAAGAGTGTTAAGCTTTGGTTAAATTAACAGTTTGATGAATTTTGGGTTTTATTTTTCATTAAATAAAGTTGACATTTTATTGGTTTTATTTTAATTGATAGATTGAATTTCTTTTAAATTTAAATATTATTGAAACCTAAGTAAATTTTATGTTTGACAAACTTTTATTGCTTAGTATAATAGTTTCCTATGGTTCGTTTTTAATGATGACTATTATCTATAAGTGTTATGACATAAATATATATAATTTATACATATTAAATCTTTATTGAGTTGGAAAACTTTGTGTTGAAGTTGAATTTCAATTTTTTATTTGTTTTATAGTTTTTATTGTTTGTCACGAAAACTTTATATTTAAATTTATTAGAAAATAGTTCTGAATAAGAAATTTGTTCATCTCGTGGGTGTTGCACGTGTCCAATTTATTTGTTAAACTTTGTAGTCTCAATAAAATTTTCAACCTTATTAGCTCCCATTGAGAAGTGTTGTTGTGATACTTCAGTATTTCTAGGAATTTTCCCGAATAAAAGGTAAGGTTTTTGTCTCTCCCCCTAGGGTTCGGCTAGTTCGTGTGGTGGTATTCAAGTTCCACTGCATATGTTCTTGGAATGGCTAGTTTCTAGGAGGGTGTGCCCCACCAATGTTGAGAAGAGTGCTCACTGCGTAGGTAGTCTGCCTTCAAAGAGTGGCTTATGCCATCCTACATAGACTTACAATACCCTTTGTTGTCCTAGTGTCTTATAGCTAGTTAATTAATTACTGAAATTGTGCAAAGATATTTTATATAATACTTAACTCATTGAGCACATTATAATGACATTGTGATATCCTCCTTCTTTGTCTGCATACCTTTAACTGACTGGCGTCACAAGACGATCGTCCTCTTCGTAGATGTTTCATGTGGAAGACCTTGGATGCCCATTTGTCCCTGGTGTATACTCAGGGTTTTTCATTCTAGAAGATACTACGAAATAATATCTTTTTGTCAGTCGTTTTAAAGGTAGAAGTCACTCTTCATAACCCTCTAAAGCTTAATTCACAACATGCTTATAGAAAATGTAGGAGTTTACCCCGTCGGTTCGAATTGGATTTTTCTTAAGCTTAGAGCATTGTTGAATGGGTTTGAGGTTTCAACTGGGATCCTTCAGTGGGTCTTTTTTTGGTCCGTGCGGATTGAACCCTGTTTTCTTTCTTGCAATATGGTATCCCTGTAGATTACCTAGAGTGAGCTATAGAGTTACTGAAGGTAAAAGTATCCACTACTACAAAACGCGCAAACAACAACGCCAGCCTTACAACGGCTTGCCTATACACCGTTGTAATAGACTCACGTGTATTTTTAATGACAGTTAATATTCAAACCGTGGTGAAATGTGAGGCCTTTCACACCGGGTATTTAAAGAATCGTCATTATAGGTAGCGTCTGGTAATGGGTTCAATTCCCAGCGCCCGCATTTATGGTTTTTTTACACTTTTTTTCAAAATGACCACAGCCTTTCACCATGGTTATGTTTTCAACCGTCATTATTGCCTATAGTTTAGTTTTAGGTCTTTCACTTCAAAAAATCGGTTTTACAGAAAATTGTCTCCGTTTTTAGATCTGTTTCGTGCATCTGAAGCAGTAAAACGTGGTAGTGTAAAATATGAATTTCAAACACTTTGAGTCCCAACAAAGCAACACATGGTTCATGGTGGAAATTATTTTAGGCGTTGATATCTGTGTGTTCAAAGTTTCGTGCATTTTTTTTTATAAGCAATCTTTATTAATAAGAGATTAAGGGCATCTCAAACCAATAAAAGAGAAATTACAAAAAGGCACGGGAAAGGACCCGACCACAACAACGATAAACCAACAAACCTACTACAAAGCTAAAGGAAATCGAACGGAAATTTGGTCCAATCATAAAGGTTACACTTCCGCCTACCTCTATTTCCGAGAATTAACCAATTCCAAGACAACACAACGACGACATTAAATATGGCATCAACATTACAGACTTCATTGTTAAACAGAATGTTTCTTGCATTCATCGCGATCTTGGTATTTCTCGAGTGTTATGATCTCCGCTTATCGTTAAAATATTGTACGCCACCTAGAGAAGGTACTCCAATAGCGAATTCACGCCATAAGTTTTTATAGATTCGTTAAACCTTCAAAGTCGTGAAGGCAATTATTAGGTTTATAATGGATAATTGAGGTGATATAGAATTCAAAGTATAATAGAGGATTATCGTGTTGAATTCGGTGGTAATTTTCTCTATCTCTTGGAGATCTTGGTAAAATATGAGTTTGAATGTAGAATGATCCATCTGTAGATTTTTTGAGGGAATGAGAAGTCGATTCCCAAAGAAGATCCCACTATTGTGTTATGGAAAAAGAAATGGATGTAAGGTGATGATAAGAAAACCTTAACTAGTGTTACGTATCTTCGATATAGAGTCATGTGAGTGGAATTGCAAGGTTAGCACTTTAATGCCTAAATAAGTTCATAATTCAAGACGAGTGTTCTTGTAAAATGGAGATAAGAAAATATACCTTGCATTTCGCGTGATATGTGTTTATACTTTTAATTAGTTGGAGTGTATGGACATGAATTTTAGCCTTATCTCTTTGGGCTTTAGGCCGGCCCAAATTAGTTATATTCATCGATCAAATTCAATAATGTGTGAAAAATTTATTGGTCTAAATTCCACATACATTGTATGAATGGTCATAAATATTAATTGAACTTCAATAAATATTAATTTCCTTATTTTTATAAATTTTATCTTCAATTATAGAAAAGACGAAATAAGAATTCAAGTATTTCAAATTTTTTAGAAACAAGTAATAAATTAAAATTGAGTTTATTCATTTTCCATAATTTGTAATTGTCCATCGCAACCCACTCCCTGATACATTGTTTAAGATAAGTACATTCTATAAATTATCATAAAATATTATTATATCTTTAATCATAATTAATTTCCATTTTATAAAAAAATTTATCTTCAATTTTATATTAAGTCAAATGATGAATTCATATATTTCTTATTTTGTAGGAAAGAGTAATTAATTCATGTTTATCCAAATTATTTTCATTTCTTAGTGTGTGTGCCCCCTATCCTTTCTTTTTGCTACATATATATACCTTATCAATATTTCAAATCACACAACATTTTCTTTTCATTTCTTCTTCTAGTTCGCATTGCACGTTTTTTCTAGCACAGTCACCCTTAAGTCGGTATGTGATTCATTTTATACTGTTCTTTATTAATATTCAAAAGTTTAAATTTTTATTTGTTTTGATTTTTCTACAATTTTTTTTGTCGCAGCTATTTGCTTAGTGTGCATTTTTATGGGTTTTTCAAAAACTCTTTACTTTTTATTTTCTTTGTTGTTAGAGAACTCCTGGTTTGGTGATTTTCTAAATTAAGGAGTGTTTCTTTGTTATTTTCATTAAATTTAAATTTTTATAATTATATTTTTTTCAGAAGTTCTAGAGATAGATTTTGCTACAGTTCTAACAATAAAGTAAGAATCATATATTTTTATTACAATTTATTTTATCAAGTATATATATAATGAGCGATATATTATTACAATTTAGTTTTTCATTTTTTTAATATAAGATTTTCATATGATATATTAGAACGTTTATAATTTAACACTAGATCTAATTTATTAGAATTTATATAAATTCTAATTAAAAGATTTTAAACGTATTAAAAAACTTGTTTCAAGAGAGGGTTAAAGGTCAAATGAATTTATAATATTATATTACATCTAACAAAGACATAGATTATGCGTTTCATGACTGTAATTTGATAAAAATTTCTCTATCTTTTTTTATCATTTTTCTTTTGTTATTTTAATTTTATTTCTTTTTAAAAAAAATATTTGAATTATATGCATCAACTTATAAATATTTAGAAGTATAACAAAGATTCATTTATTTACACATATGATTGACATCTTCATGAAATGTATTTGATAATAGAAACTCTTGCTTTAGTTTTATATGCTAATTATTTCTATCATGTTGCATAAATTTAAGATTCAAGAACTCTTCACCTAATTTATATATCTAGAATAAATTACATTCAAAAAACAATATAATTATTACTTTACAAAAACAATATAATTATTACTTCTAATAAATTTGTTTTTTTGAAAATAATTAATGTTATTAATAGAAATGTAGGTAGATAGTTTAATTAATTATCATCTTTTTGTTTTTGACTTTTAATTTCATTAGTAAACAGAAGATGTCTCATCACAAAATCACATGGAATGAAGAATCGCATAACAATTTTGGAATAAATTAAATTTCTCGCGAATTAGAAGTGGATGATGAGTTAGACACAGATTACTTGGATATTATGAGACCACTGTCACTTGAAACCCATGTTCCGGATCCATTATTAGACATTGGTAAATTTGCTCCTGTAGTGCTTAAGCCAATTAATCCATCTCCAGCCATTAGTATAACTCCACCTCCAAAAGATAATGGAATCTTCCTAGATCCTTTTTTACCTAAACAATTTCCCTCTCCAGCCATCAGTTTAACTCCACCTTCTAATGGAGTAACGACAACAACAAAATCTGAAGTTTCATATCTTAAACAATATGCAAGAGTCTCCCAAAGAGGTGTGTGTTCTTCATCTCTTTATCAAAGTACTGAATTTAATTTTATGAATATTATACAACAATAAACTAATTAATATTTGTAGGTTTATCATCGATTAATCAAAACACAGGTCAACATGTGTTTTCCAACAACATTAAAAATCCTACATCGCGTCCTTATAAAATTGCAAGGCATATGCAGGTAACATAATGTAGACATTAATGAATTTTATTTGATTTGTTTTATGCAAGTAAAAATAAACAATGCAAGGGAAGAAATTGAGTAATATATATATATATATATATATATATATATATATATATATATATATATATTTTATTGATATTTTATATATGTACTAATGTATAAGATGTTTTGCAGGATGATAATTGACTTGGTGATTAATTGGTCATTCAAAATACAAATGTTTTATGGAGTTGATATAGCAAATATAATACACAATTGATGAAGTCAAACGATATCGGCATTTTAAGAGTATTAAGCTTTGGTTAAATTAACAGTTTGGTGAATTTTGGGTTTTATTTTTCATTAAATAAAGTTGACATTTTATTGGTTTTATTTTAATTGATAGATTGAATTTCTTTTAAATTTAAATATTATTGAAACCTAAGTAAATTTTATGTTTGACAAACTTTTATTGCTTAGTATAATAGTTTCTTATGGTTCGTTTTTAATGATGACTATTATCTATAAGTGTTATGACATAAATATATATAATTTATACATATTAAATCTTTATTGAGTTGGAAAACTTTGTGTTGAAGTTGAGTTTCAATATTTTATTTGTTTTATAGTTTTTATTGTTTGTCACGAAAACTTTATATTTAAATTTATTAGAAAACAGTTCTGAATAAGAAATTTGTTCATCTCGTGGGTGTTGCATGTGTCCAATTTATTTGTTAAACTTTGTAGTCTCAATAGAATATTCAACCTTATTAGCTCCCATTGAGAAGTGTTGTTGTGATTCTTCAGTATTTCTAGGAATTTTCCCGAATAAAGGTAAGGTTTTTGTCTCTCCCCCTAGGGTTCGCCTAGTTCGTGTGGTGGTATTCAAGTTCCACTGCATATGTTCTTGGAATGGCTAGTTTCTAGGAGGGTGTACCCCACCAATGTTGAGAAGAGTGCTCACTGCGTAGGTAGTCTGCCTTCAAAGAGTGGCTTATGCCATCCTACATAGACTTACGATACCCTTTGTTGTCCTAGTGTCTTATAGCTAGTTAATTAACTACTGAAATTGTGCAAAGATATTTTATATAATACTTAACTCATTGAGCACATTATAATGACATTGTGATATCCTCCTTCTTTGTCTGCATACCTTTAACTGACTGGCGTCACAAGACGATCGTCCTCTTCATAGATGTTTCATGTGGAAGACCTTGGATGCCCATTTGTCCCTAGTGTATACTCAGGGTTTCTCATTCTAGAAGATACTACGAAATGATTTCTTTTTGTCATTCATTTTAAAGGTAGAAGTCACTCTTCATAATCCTCTAAAGCTTAATTCACAACATGCTTATAGAAAATGTAGGAGTTTACCGCGTCGGTTCGAATTGGATTTTTCTTAAGCTTAGAGCATTGTTGAATGGATTTGAGGTTTCAACTGGGATCCTTCAGTGGGTCTTTTTTTGGTCCGTGCGGATTGAACCCTGTTTTCTTTCTTGCAATATGGTATCCCTGTAGATTACCTAGAGTGAGCTATAGAGTTACTGAAGGTAAAAGTATCCACTACTACAAAACGCGCAAACAACAACGTCAGGCTTATAACGGCTTGCCTATACACCGTTGTAATAGACTCACGCGTATTTTTAATGACAGTTAATATTCAAACCATGGTGAAATGTGAGGCCTTTCACACCGGGTATTTAAAGAATCGTCATTATAGGTAGCGTCTGGTCATGGGTTCAATTCCCAGCGCCCGCATTTATGGTTTTTTTACACTTTTTTTCAAAATGACCACAGCCTTTCACCATGGTTATGTTTTCAACCGTCATTATTGACTATAGTTTAGTTTTAGGTCTTTCACTTCAAAAAATCGGTTTTACGGAAAATTGTCTCCTTTTTTAGATCTGTTTCGTGCATCTAAAGCAGTAAAACGTGGTAGTGTAAAATATGAATTTCAAACACTTTGAGTCCCAACAAAGTAACACATGGTTCATGGTGGAAATTATTTTAGGCGTTGATATCTATGTGTTCAAAGTTTCGTGCATTTTTTTTTATAAGCAATCTTTATTAGTGTTTGAAAGTGGCCCGACCCAAGGTTTGAATTAGTAAGAGCAGAATTGTCATGACAGTGGCCCGACCCAATTGCTGAAATTGTAGGAAACCGTGTAGTGTTTGAAAGAAATGAGGGTGAGGAAACTTTATGAGAGGCTGTTGGCATCACGTGGGAGATTTTTGGTGTGGCAGTGGGTAAGGATAGATCACTAGGAGGTAGGGTTAAAGGTAAAGAAGTGGGGTACATGTCATGTTTGGGAGGAAAAGAAAAAGGGCGATGCACATCCAACGATGCAGAGTTTGTTCCTGATTCAAATGCCGAGTGGGGAACAGGCTGGCTTTCCTTGGAAACCGTTGGGAAAACGCGTGGTTCGAAGATACTGGAAGACAGCTGGCGGGAACAATGAAGCGGTGGGGTAATGTGAGGGTTGACACGTGGGTTTGGTGGGGAAAAGACATTGTCAGTATTAAGAGAGTTTCCCATGTGTTTTAATGGTTTAGATCCTAACATCTTATCATCCCAAAGATCCAACGGTGGGGATTGGTTTAACGGTTCTTTTGAAAATGACTCTTTTTCATAAAGGTTAGTGTACTTAACTGCATCAGTTCCACTTCCTTCAGATTCACATGTTTTCTCTTTCCCCATCGCTAGAACCTTCTTCTCAGCCTCCCTTAACTCTCTTTCTGAACTTTCATTTTCAAAATCCATTTCTGATCTAAACCGTCATCCACTTGAAAACTCCCGTTTTTGGTTCCACTGCCTTTTCTAAACCTTCTTCAACTAGAGAAATTTCCGATCCTTTAAGATTTACATTCTCAGGATCTTCGTCCAACAAAGTCTCTTCTCTGATATTCTTTGGAATGGGTACTCTATCTTTCTGAGGATCACCCCCTTGGTATCGTCGTAACTAGGAGACATGGAAGACCGGGTGGATGCGAGGAGAGCTTGGAAGCATGAGTTCGTAGGCCAGAGATCTGATACGACGAACAACAGAGAACGGTCCAAAATACCGTTTGGAAAGTTTCTGAGATGTGCGACGTTGAACAGAGGTCTGATGGTATGGTTGGAGACGGAGCCAAACGAGATCCCCCACTTCAAAGGTACAGTCTCGACGCTTCTTATTAGCTTGATCTTGCATGCTTTTCTGACTTTGAGCTAAGCTTTGTTTCAAGGTGTTAATAATGAGTTGTCTGTTTTGCAGGGATATATCAATAGAAGGAAGAGTTGCATAGCCCTTGATATAGTCGCTGGTCGTCGGAGGTTTGCGTCCGTAAAGTGCTTCGAACAGCGTCATTTTTATAGACGAATGAAAACTGGTGTTGGGCCAATATTCTGCCAAATGAAGATACTTGAACCATTGGCGCGGTTGGTCATTGGGAAAACACCGAAGGTAAGTTTCCCAGCTCCGATTTACTACCTCTGTAGTCCCATCAGTTTCTGGATGATAAGCCGTACTATATTTCAGGGACGTTCCTTGCACACAGAAGAGCTCTTTCCAAAAGGCGCTCAAGAATAGAGGATCTCTATCTGAAATGATGGACCGTGGTACTCCATGCAATCGACAGATCTCAACAAAAAATCGCCTTGCTAAGTCAAGAGCTACGAAGTGAGTAGGTAAAGCAACAGAATGGACAAACTTGGAGAGTCGATCATATATAACCCAGATGACGGTATGGCCGAAATATTTGGGAAGGTTAGTAACAAAATCCATGGATAAGTCTTCCCATACCTGTTGTGGTATTTCAATCGGTTGCAATAATCCTTGTTTTCTCGTTGGCATGTATTTGTTTTATTGGCAAGTGAGACAGGTCTGTACAAAGCGCTTGACGTCCCTGTATAATCCAGGCCAAAGGAAAGTTGCTGAGATTCGACACAAATTCAGTTTAAGGCTGGAGTGACCGGAGGTTGGTGCGCAGTAATACTCCTTGAGGATGCTGGTGCGAAAGTCCCCTGTGTCTGGTAAAAAAATTCGGTCTTTGAAATATAACAAATTGTTGTTGAAATGATAAAGCACTTGCATTTTCTTATCGCTTTGACTTTTTCTGACAAGATCCTTTCCTTGACTTGTTGTATAGAACTGTTTAAGGCTAGTGATGAAGTCAGGAATGAGACTGGAGACGAAAAGCATAAGGGAAACTTCATCTCTGTGGCGTCGGCTCAAAGCATCTGCGACTAGATTCGCTCTCCCAGGTTTGTAAAATATTTCAAAGTAAAAACCCTGTAACTTAGCAATCCATTTTTGTTGCTCGGGAGTTTGAATAGTTTGCACTAGTAAATTTTTCAAAATTTTTTTATCTGTATAAATGTGGATATATTGCCCTGTAATATACTGAAGCCATTTCTTAACAGCTTCAGTGATGGCATACATCTCCCTCACATATACTGATGATGCTTGCATACGTGGACTCATTTTCTTGCTGAAGAACGTCAGAGGAAGACCATCTTGGGAAAGAACAACACCTATTGTAACCGCTGTAGCATCCGTTTCAATGAGGAAAGTCTTGTTGAAGTCAGGCACCACCAGTACCGGCGTTTCTGTCATTTTTTTCTTTAATGTTGTAAAAGCAATATCTGTATTTGTACTCCATGTAAACTTATTGAAACGAAGTAAATTGGTGAGCGGAGCGGCGAGAGTGGCGTAGTGTTGGACAAAACGTCTGTAAAAACCAGTGAGGCCGAAAAATCCCCTTAGCATCGTGAGCGATCGTGGCTTCGGCCAATCTAAAATTGCTTGAATCTTCTCAGGATCAGGGGTAACCCCAGTTGATGAAATTATATGACCTAAATAATCAACCTTATGAACTGCAAAAACACACTTAGAAAGCTTTGCAACAAAGTGATTTGAAGCAAGTAAATCTAAAATCAAGGTTAGGTGAAGTAAGTGGTCTGAATAAGAATTACTGTAAATAAGAATATCATCAAAGAAATCAAGAACAAACCGTCGCAAATATGGACTTAAGAGGTCATTCATCGCCGATTGAAAGGTACTAGGAGCATTAGTTAAACCAAAAGGCCTCACTAAAAACTCGTAGTGCCCATCAAAGGTTCTAAATGCCGTCTTATGAATGTCTTCTGGTATGACCCTAATTTGGTGGTTGCCCGACCTGAGGTCGATCTTTGTAAACAAAGAAGCAGAACCTAGCTCATCAAATAGTTCATCAATGGCAGGTATAGGAAAACTGTCTCGTATAGTAACTGCATTTAAGGCGCGATAGTCCACACAAAAACGCCAAGATCCATCTTTTTTTCGGACAAGTAGGATTGGGGATGAGAAAGGGCTAGTACTTGGTTTGATAATACCCCCTGAAAGCATTTCATTGATAATTTTGGTCATTGCTTTTATTTGTGAGTGAGGGTAGCGGTAAGGTTTCACATTGATTAGGGAAGTGTTTGCTTGTAGGGGAATCTGGTGATCATGAGGTCTGGAAGGTGGAAGTCTGTGTGGTGTTTGAAACACTGTTGGATAGGAATTTATGAGGTTTGTGATTTCTGGTGGTGTAGATGGGTTAGCGACTTCTTGAGTTGGAGTGGGGAGACATGTGTTTTGGTTAAAGGTGGGTTGGTATAAGAGGAGGTGTATGGAGGCAACAGAATTAGTGTGTAAGAGATGGCGTGGCTGGCTGAAAGATGAAGGGGTTGGGTTTTGGGTGTTATCACCTGAAATAGTGATATTTTGATTTTCGTAGGTGAAAGATATTTTGGGGACAGAGAAATCTGCCTTAAGGGGGCCAAGGGTTCTTAGCCATTCCATTCCCAACACAACATCAGCCCCTTCAATTGGGAATAAGTAGAATGGAATAAAGATTAAATGATACTGTAGTGAAATAGGAACTTGAGAGCATAAGCCTGAGCAAAGAAGTTTGGATCCATTTCCTACCATAACAGAAAAATTGGGGATGGTTTGACAAGGGATTTGGAGATGTTAAGCGATTCGCGGTTGAAGGATATTGTGGGTACTTCCCGTATCAATTAGGACCGTCATCGGCAATCCGTCAATCATTCCCTTAAATTTCAAAGTTTTGGGAGAGAATTCCCCACTCACAGCTTGTGGAGAGAGTTGGAAATAAGTTTCAGCTCCTTCTTGTATTGTGGAATCAATTTCCACGAATTCAGAGATGTAACTAAGTTCAAGTTGTTGATTGTTGGCTGAGTCATCCTCTACCATTAGGCGTAAGAATCTTCCAGCTGCACATTTGTGGCTTGGAATGAATTTTTCATCGCAGTTGAATAATTAACCTTGAGCGCGATGTTCAGCCTGTTGGGTTGGGGTAATTCTGCGGATAGGTAAACAACGATTGGGTGGGTTAGGCTGGGTTGTGGTAAGAGGTTCGGTTGTAGTGTTGGTGTTAGAAGGGAACAATGCTGGTTTGGGAGGGGTGGATTGAGATGGTTGGGCTTGATGAACAGTATACTGGGGTTTAAACTTGGGCTTTGAGTCTTTGATTTTGGCCTCAATGTGTTTTGCTAAGCCCACTGCATTTGAGATTGATTGATGTTTTTGGACAGCAAGTTCATTCCTAATTTCAGGGATTAAACCCGAAATAAAGCAATTTAGAATTGCATCAGGCGGTAAGCCTATAACTCGATTGCCTAGTTTCTCGAAATTTGTTTGATATTCAGTAACAGACCCGTGCTGTCTAAGCTTAAAAAGCTGAGCTTGATGATTTTCATATGTTGATGGGCCAAATCGTAATTCCAAAGCTCTCGCAAATGAATTCCAATCAGATAATTTGTTACTTTGAAACATCCACTCATACCATCCAAGCGCATCTCTTTTCATATAAAAAGCACCCATTGATAAACGGTTTTCATAAGGAATGTTGTAAAAAGCAAAAAATTGCACAGCTTGGAAAAACCATTCAAACACATAAGTACCATAAAAAATGCTTAATTCAATTTTTGGGGTTCGCACGACTGTTGTAGGTATAGGAGGTTGTATGTGCGGGTAGGGAGGGGTTTGCATGAAAGGACTAGTGTAGGGAAAGGGAGGATAAAGAGGTGGTTGTGGGAGGGTAGTGTTATGTGTAAAAGAAGGGTAAAAATTGGGGATGGAATGTTGTTGGAGTGGTTGTGTGAATGGTTGTTAAAATGGTTGGAATGCTGAATTTGTAGAATGGATGGTAGGACTTGGACGTGTAAAAAAAATTGGAGGTGGTGGTGTTGGTGTATAAAGTTGAGTAGAAGTTAGGGAGGAGCTAGCTATGGAAAAAGGGGTTGTTAAGGGTGGAGAAGTTATACCTGTTGTAGATCTTGGTGTGGCTGTTGGTGTAGATCTAGGTGTTGAAATAGGTGTAGATCTGGGTATTGAGGATGAAGCTGCCATTGCTGCAAATTGCTGGGTCATGAGTGCTGTTAGTGCTTCGAAATTACTGTTCATGGAAGTTTCTAAATTGTTGTGGTTGGTGTTGATTTGACCTAGCTGTAAAGCAACGGCATGGTTGTTAGCTTCAATGGAGGATTCTAGGTTTTCATGGGTAGTTATGAGGTCATCAATCTACTGGTTTGTGGATTGAAGAGTGTCATCTATGTCTTTGGGTGTGGGATTTGTGATTTTAGGAGGCATTGAGGAAGAAAATGAAAGCACCAAATGATAGTAGGTCTTTACTAGAGAGACAAATAAAAGAGCGATAAAAATAACATGATTCAATTTCTGCATAATAATTCAAGGTGACAACCACTCAAATACCAAAGTCTTAATGGACCTAACATTGGGTCAAGAGGCCCACTTGAAGGAAAGTCAAAGAAAAAAGATTAAAGTTTATAACAATTTAAATCCTAGTCCATAATGAAGTCTTGCTGCCATGATGGTTTTTTTGTAATTCTAACGGGCCTACCCAACAGCCTAACATTGTATATAGATATAACGAAGATATAGACTGTTTTTTTTAATTATAATTTGATTAAAACCTTCAGTATCTTTTTATTATTTTCATTTTTTCTGTTCTTATTTAATTTTTCCTAAAAACACTTGATTATATGCATAAATTTACCAACATTTAGAAACATAACAATGATTTATTTATTTGCATACTAACGACTTCATGAAATGTATCATATAATACAAATTCTTAATGTATTGTTATATATTTTAATTATTTGGACCATGTTGAATAAATTAATGGATCAAAAAATTTTCACCAAATTTACCTGAAATAAATTTCATTTATAAAACAAACAATTTATTACTTTTAATAGGTTTTATTTTTAAAAAATAATTTCAAAAAATTAATGATGATAATTGAGTGGAGGAAGATAGTTTAACGAAACTTCCATTAATATTTATTGTTCATAGATATCCCACTTTTTATTATCTTTTCGTATTTTGATTTTTAATTTAAATGTGGAATCAAAATATGGATTATCTCAGAAATACATGGAATCAAGAACTGCGTAGCAGTTTTGACATAAATAAAAAATTTCATGAATTTGAAGTGGATGATAAGTTATATTCGAATTATTCAGATATTATGAGGTTGTCGTCGCCTGAAACTCATGTTCCTGATCCACTATTAGTAATTGGTAAACTTATTTCCGTGGTGGTTAAACCAGTTAATCCATTAACTAGGATGCAAATTGATCACACTAAATCTCTTGATAAAGATAAAGGTAATGGAATCGTCATAGATCCTTATTTACCTAAGAAATTTCCATCTCCAGCCATCAGTATAGCTCCACCTTGTGATGTAAGACGAAAAAGAATCCGTGCTGAACAATATTCAAGAGTCTTTCAACTAGGTGTGTAGTTATCATCTCTTGATCAAAATACAAAAATGAAAGTCTATGAATATTGTGCAACAACTAACTAAAAAAATTATAGGTTTATCATCACTCAATCAAAACACAAGCCAACATGTGTTTCCCAACAACACAAAAAATTCTACATCAAGTCCTTCTAAAGTTGCTAGGCATATGCAGGTAACATAGTTTCGGATTACTAATTTCTATTTGCTTTGTTTTAACCAAGTAAAAATGAGAATAATAAGGAAAGAAATGAAATATATATATATATATATATATATATATATATATATATATATATATCATATTTTGTAGGATGATATTTGATTTGTTGATGAATTGTTCATTCAGAATACACAATGCTTTAAGGAGTTGATAACGCAAATACATTGTACCATTGGATAAAGCCAATAAAATATGCAATTGGTAAAGTCGGCGAAGTTAGAGGATATTGGCATTTTAGAAGGGTTTTTAAACTTTGGTTAAATTGTTCGTTTGATTAGTTTTATATTTTATTTCTCATGGAACAAATTTGACTATATTTCGGTTGGTTAATTTTAATTGATTGGTTGAATTGCTTTTAAATTTAAATGTTGTTGAAATTTAAGTAAAGGTTTATGTTTGACAAACTTTTATTGCTTATGTTTTTATTAATACTCAAATGCATTAATTAGGTCCAAAAAGAGACCACACAACCAACATAAGGTCTGGCAATACAAAACAGCAGACCTTGGAATCTGCTTACATGAAAAAATAGAGGAAAAATATTTCCACCCCTAAGTTCAGATCTAGAACATAACAGTAATCTCCATTCTAAAAATGCTCCAAGGGCCATTTATGTCACTCATAATAACTAACCTCCTTTTCTCTCTTCTTATCCATCTGTTTCCATCTCCATGAATACATTATAATCTCTTGGCAAATTAAGCTTGAGTCTGCCACTGTATCATTGAAGAGAATCTGATTTCTCGCCATCCATATACACCAGCATGCTATCAACCAGAAATATATTATTGATGTTCCCACCTCAGTATTTTTGACCCAGCCAAGAATCATCTGAATGCAATTACCTCCTCCAGTAAGTTTTACTCCCAACCAAGATTCAATATCCTTCCAAACCTTCTTGATTTTTTCACAACCTTGAATGATATGAGTCATATCTTCTTTCTCCTTGAAACATGTAACGCCCACATATACATACATACATCAAAGCATATATCATACATGAATAATACGTTTGGTACTGAAATATAGATGTAAAAGTTCCTAGTTAACACATTGTATACATTAAATGCCCTAAATACAAAGTTCTAAAGTCTACGGCACAACATATACAAGATGTCCAAAAGGCACTAAGAACTAGATCAATACAATGATCTCAAAAATAAATGCCATAGCGGAAGCCATGCCATCTCAAAAGCTACGATTCCTAAGGAAAAGTCAAACCACTTTGTCATTACCCTTCGCCGAACCTGCAGAACCTGTGATGTAAACAACTACAGTGGGGTGAGATATATCAAATCTCAGTGAGTTCCCTATCTTATAGTTCTCTCAGCTTTACAAGGTTCTACTAAACCTAACTCAAGTCAAAAGGAAGGGAAAAGACGTTGAGTACACACACAATATACACACACTAGTGAGCCTGTCAACTCACAATAGTACCAAAGTACGTCCTGAGCCTGTTAACTCAAGAATCTCGCTAATCAATAACTGTGCCAAGGCATCCCCTATCCCCGTCCGCTTCTACGTCTAGAAGACGACCCGAGTCATGGATCCTCATATTTACTTGGCATACGAATTGGATTCGGGATCATCGGCCTGTTAACCGTGAACCGTCACTTTTCATGGCCTGTTAACCATCACAAGTCTCTTTACCCGTAGGCTCCAATCATACTGTACACGGGAATCAAAGCTGCCAAGTAATTGTGCATACGTTTCAGAGGAGGTGCTCGAGTCTCATGAAACTACACCGCAAGATCAATCGGTTATGATTACTAGACACACGCCTCGGCCTCTTTTGCACGAGCGTTGTCACTATGTCATTTATACATTTTTGACAATTGTTTACGGTAATGTTCCTCACTCTACTTATTCATATTTTAACATGCATACATATTCCAACATGTCTAACAATAAGAGCATAGGCAAGATATATCATAGTTGCACAATAGAATAATATTCGACAAGTAAAACCTAATATACCACTTTTGGAATTTCTCTGATTATTTAATCGGGCAGTAAAATTAACATTTTTCCACCTGCATCGTATAGAATGTTTTCTTAGCTTCACAACAATATAAAGAACTCTTAAATCGGATAAACGAGTCAAAAGTTATAGATTTTTGAAGAAAGGAAAAATATTTGGTCCCAGGCAGATTCGCCTGGCGAATCTGGATTTCGCCTGGTGAGTCTGCATTCGCCAGTGCTTCGCCTGGCTAATCTCCCTTCCGCCAGCACTTCGCCTGGCGAGACAGTGTCGAGACTCCAATCTTAGAAAAAAACAAAAGTTCCAATAGCTAACACAATTCTGTCTCATCAAATTCGCCTGGCGAATCCGAATTCTGCCTGGCGAATCCCTTCCGCCAGCACTTCGCCTGGCGAGATAGTGGCGAGACTTAATCCGCCCGGCGAATCTGGAATTCGCCTGGCGAATCGTACCAGAACCAGAATTCTTCCCTTACGAGTTCCATGGTTTCAAAGCTACAAATTCACCATTTCTCAACCCAAATCGATTCCAAACAGCACAAACAAGCATAATTAATGTTCATAAGCATAGAGTGATCATTCTACACAATTTATACCTATTTTTAGTCGTTAGATTATCGATTTTCAAAGATTCTAACCTAACTCAAATATCTCCAAAACTCTAAAACTAATGTTCTAACTAGAACCCACCTCTAGTAAGATGAAGATGAAGATAATGGAGAAGAAGATGAGATGAATTGATGAAGATTTGATGATGTTCTTGATCTTGAGCTTTCCTCTTTTTCTCTTCCCTTTCCTTCTCTTTCCTTTCTCTCCACTTCTTTTTATCTTTTTCTCCCTTTGCTTCTAAAGAGGAAAATGTGAGGAAAAGGAAATAATATAGTAAAACATCATCAAATATCAACACTACCAATTGTCCAAAAAGTCACTTAAGTCCAAATACTCAAATATCCCAAAGTTAGATAATATTGATTGGATTTACTCTAAGTTCAACAATTACCCTAATTATCTCTGTAGATAATTCATTAGAGTAAACTGGGACTCAGTTGATCCCAACTAGTATTATCCGGAGTAAAATAATTTACGGGGTATTACAAAACAAAACACACAAGACATTTGATGTGGATCCTTGATTATGCCTCTACTGCTCAAGTTATCACGAGTCGGTAATTTGTTCAATAAGAGTCTCCAACCAAATATCAAAGCTTTTAAGGGAGCCTTAGTGTTCCACAAGTGATGTAATGCTTCCTCCAGATTATTTCCAAAGCTATCCTCTTCCTTTCTTAGATTCCAAGGCTTGTAGCAGTTTTTAACACTAAAGTAATTATCCATTCTCCTAGGCCATATAATCTCATATGCATATGGGATGTCTTGTACCACCTAAATACCTTGTACCAGAAACTAGAAGCCAAATTTCACAAGATGCACAAATGAGAAGACGTCTCAACTCTATGCCCACAAAGAGCACACCGGGTCCCTTTCCGATCTATAATAACTTTCCGCTTGAATAATTTTTCCTTTGAAACAAACCTATCTCGCATAAGATGTAAAGAAGTAACCACCACCTTAGCAGGAGCCCGACTCTCTCAAATTGATGGTAGAGTCGGGAAGAGATTCCATACATTCTCCACAAAGGGGGGCGAAGACCAACTGAACTTGTTAGGCTGAAGCCACAGAGAAAGAGCCATCTCTCGTTTGACTCCAAACCCACATGTTAATATCAGCATTAAGCTAGACCTCTTGGAGAGCAAGGAAAAAGGTTTATGGCATCTAAAATCCCAAGTCATAATCCCGTGATTGAAACTCCTAATTTAATACCCTAGGTTTTTAAACACCTAATTATGTGTAAAATTAGGATATAGAATCATGGTTAGAGGTAGATTGAGCAAAGTGAAATCATTAGTAAAATGTTTGGGAGGCAAGGGTATTATGGAAATTTCCAAGCCTGGTGCTTAAACTTAAATTCAAGTGTAATACCTCATTTTTCTCCTCATTCTCTTTACAAAATCAGAATGGTCTTCAACTAGTGCAGAAAACATTGTTGGATGCCACCGCAGGTGGATCTTTGATGAGCAAGAGTGCCGAAGAAGCCATTGCCATAATTGATAAGATGGCTTTGAATGACCATCAGGGAAGCCACAACCTTGGTCCTTCTCAAAAGACTTCGGGAGTTTTGGAATTGGGAACCAATGATGTTATACTTGCTCAAAACAAGCTTTTATCTCAACAAGTGGAGCTTTTGACTCAACAAATGTCGAAGCTTCCACAACAATTGAAGGAAATACATGAGCAACCGAGTAAGAGTAAGTGATTCGCATGTTGTGAACTTTGCAAAGGAGAGCACGACACCGAATTTTGTCCTCCACCGGGATTTGAAGAAGTGAACTACATGAACAATCAACGAGTTTATCAAGGAAGACAACAACAACAACCTTATCAAAATAATCCTCAACAACATTACCAAAGCAATCAAGGATATCAACCGAGGGGGAACTATCAAAATAATCAAGGTTATGGTGGCGGTTCTTCAAGCCGGCAAAATCCTTATCAACCTCCACCACCTCCGGTTCCTAGCTCTAAGTTGGAGGACACTTTTGAATCAATTCATCCAAATGTCTATGGCCAACCAAAAGAGTAGCGATGCGGCAATAAAGAATCTCGAAAATCAAGTTGGGCAACTTTCCAAACAAATTGCCGAGCAATAAGCGGGTCCTTCATTCTCCGCAAATACTCACGTAAACCCGAAGGAGCATTGCAAGGCAATCGTTACAAGAAGTGGGAAGGAGTTAGCAAAAGAAAATGAGAGGGTGGAAGAAGAAAAAATGGATGGTATTGTTGAGGAGGATAGTGATGAGGAAGAAGAAGTTGAAAAGAAAAATGATAATGTTGAAGTTGAAAAGAAAGATGATAATAAGGTTGTGGTTGAAAAGAAAAATGATGAAATTGTTGAAGTTGAAAATGAGAGTGTGGAGGAAGTGAAGAAAAAAGAGAAACATGTGAGAGTTAAGAAGGAGAAGGAGAAGATGAATCCGATACCGACTCAAAATATGCCTTACCCTCATGTGCCGACAAGGAAAGAAAATGCTAGGCAGTACTCAAGATTCATGGATATCTTTAAGCAACTACAAATCAACATCCCTTTTTCTGAAGCTCTAGAGAAAATGTCGAAGTACGCCAAATTTATGAAGGACATTCTTACAAAGAGGCAGAAATATTCGGAGCCAGAAACCGTTGTTCTTGCGGAAAATTGTAGCGCTATTATTCAAAGAACTCTCCCGAAGAAGGAAACCGATCCGGGGCGAGTTACCTTAATCGTTACAATTGGTAATGTCTTTGTTGGAAATGTCCTTATTGGTTTGGGCTCAAGCATCAATCTCATTCCATTATCTATTGTGAAAAAGCTTGGGAACATTGAAATTAAGGACATCCGGATGACATTGCAATTGGCCGACAAATCTACCATTCATCTGATTGGGTTGGCGCAAGATGTGTTGGTGAAAGTTGATAAATTTTTCTTTCCGGTGGACTTCATTGTTATTGATATGGAAGAGGATGAGGATGCTCCTCTAATTCTTGGTCGCCCTTTTATGTAGACCGCTCGCATGATGATAGATGTCGATGATGGCCTTATGAAAGTGCGAGTTTTAAATTAAGAGGTATCTTTTAATCTATTCGAAGCAATGAAGCATTTAAATGACAAACATGATAGCTTTCGTCTTGATGCAATAGAAGAAGCAACTTTGGAGGCTTCTAAGCATGTTCATATAGTGTCTCCTTTGGAAATGGCGCTTGATGATGCTTTTGAAGTATTTTCCGATGAAGAAGAAGGAGCTCTTGAAGAATGTTTGAAAGAGCTTGAATCTCTCAAAGAATCACAACCATGGGAAGTTGAGAATGAAGAGTTGAAGAAAGAACCTAGTGATGAGAAAGTTCAACTTGAATTGAAGGTGCTTCCTTCTAATTTGAAGTATGCATTCCTCGACGAAAGTGGGAACAAGTCGGTTATTATTAGCAACGTTTTGTCCGACAAAGAAGAAACCCATTTGATTCAAAATGCCCACAGCCTTTCACCATGGTTATGTTTTCAACCGTCATTATTGCCTATAGTTTCGTTTTAGGTCTTGCACTTCAAAAAATCGGTTTTAGGGAAAATCGTATCCTTTTTTAGATCTGTTTCGTGCATCTTAAGCAGTAAAACGTGGTAGTGTAAAATATGAATTTCAAACACTTTGAGTCCCAACAAAGTAACACATGATTCATGGTGGAAATTATTTAAGGCGTTGATATCTATGTGTTCAAAGTTTCGTGCATTCATCGCGATCTTGGTATTTCTCGAGTGTTATGATCTCCGCTTATCGTTAAAAGATTGTACGCCACCTAGAGAAGGTACTCCAATAGCGAATTCACGCCATAAGTTTTTATAGATTCGTTAAACCTTCAAAGTCGTGAAGGCAATTATTAGGTTTATAATGGATAATGGAGGTGATATAGAATTGAAAGTATAATAGAGGATTATCATGTTGAATTCGGTGGTAATTTTCTCTATCTCTTGGAGATCTTGGTAAAATATGAGTTTGAATGTAGAATGATCCATCTGTAGATTTTTTGAGGGAATGAGAAGTCGATTCCCAAAGAAGATCCCACTATTGTGTTATGGAAAAAGAAATGGATGTAAGGTGATGATAAGAAAACCTTAACTAGTGTTACGTATCTTCGATATAGCGTCATGTGAGTGGAATTGAAAGGTTAGCACTTTAATGCCTAAATAAGTTCATAATTCAAGACGAGTGTTCTTGTAAAATGGAGATAAGAAAATATACCTTGCATTTTGCGTGATATGTCTTTATACTTTTAATTAGTTGGAGTGTATGGACATGAATTTTAGCCTTATCTCTTTGGGCTTTTGGCCGACCCAAATTAATTATATTCATCGATCAAATTCAATAATGTGTGAAAAATTTATTGGTCTAAATTCCACATACATTGTATGAATGGTCATAAATATTAATTGAACTTCAATAAATATTAATTTCCTTATTTTTATAAATTGTATCTTCAATTATAGAAAAGACGAAATAAGAATTCAAGTATTTCAAATTTTTTAGAAACAAGTAATAAATTAAAATTGAGTTTATTCATTTTCCATAATTTGTAATTGTCCATCGCAACCCACTCCCTGATAGATTGTATAAGATAAGTACATTCTATAAATTATCATAAAATATTATTATATGTTTAATCATAATTAATTTTCATTTTATAAAAAAATTTATCTTCAATTTTTTATTAAGTCAAATGATGAATTCATATATTTCTTATTTTGTAGGAAAGAGTAATTAATTCATGTTTATCCAAATTATTTTCATTTCTTAGTGTGGGTGCCCCCTATCCTTTCTTTTTGCTATACATATATACCTTATCAATATTTCAAATCACACAACATTTTCTTTTCATTTCTTCTTCTAGTCCGCGTTGCACGTTTTTTCTAGCACAGTCACCCTTAAGTCGGTATGTGATTCATTTTATACTGTTCTTTATTAATATTCAAAAGTTTAAATTTTTATTTGTTTTGATTTTTCTACAATTTTTTTTGTCGTAGCTATTTCATTAGTGTGCATTTTTATGGGTTTTTCAAAAACTCTTTACTTTTTATTTTCTTTGTTGTTAGAGAACTCCTGGTTTGGTGATTTTCTAAATTAAGGAGTGTTTCTTTGTTATTTTCATTAAATTTAACTTTTTATAATTATATTTTTTCAGGAGTTCTAGAGATAGATTTTGCTACAGTTCTGACAATAAAGTAAGAATCATATATTTTTATTACAATTTATTTTATCAAGTATATATATAATGAGCGATATATTATTACAATTTAGTTTTTCATTTTTTTAATATAAGATTTTCATATGATATATTAGAACGTTTATAATTTAACACTAGATCTAATTTATTAGAATTTATATAAATTCTAATTAAAAGATTTTAAACGTATTAAAAAACTTGTTTCAAGAGAGGGTTAAAGGTCAAATAAATTTATAATATTATATTACATCTAACAAAGACATAGATTATGCATTTCATGACTGTAATTTGATAAAAATTTCTCTATCTTTTTTTTATCATTTTTCTTTTGATATTTTAATTTTATTTCTTTTTAAAAAAAATATTTGAATTATATGCATCAACTTATAAACATTTAGAAGTATAACAAAGATTCATTTATTTACACATATGATTGACATCTTCATGAAATGTATTTGATAATAGAAACTCTTGCTTTAGTTTTATATGCTAATTATTTCTATCATGTTGCATAAATTTAAGATTCAAGAACTCTTCACCTAATTTATATATCTAGAATAAATTACATTCACAAACACAATATAATTATTACTTTACATAAACAATATAATTATTACTTCTAATAAATTTGTTTTTTTGAAAAAAATTAATGTTAATAATAGAAATGTAGGTAGATAGTTTAATTAATTATCATCTTTTTGTTTCTGACTTTTAATTTCAATAGTAAACAGAAGATGTCTCATCACAAAATCACATGGAATGAAGAATCGCATAACAATTTTTGAATAAATAAAATTTCTCGCGAATTAGAAGTGGATGATGAGTTAGACACAGATTACTTGGATATTATGAGACCACTGTCACTTGAAACCCATGTTCCGGATCCATTATTAGACATTGGTAAATTTGCTCCTGTAGTGCTTAAGCCAATTAATCCATCTCCAGCCATTAGTATAACTCCGCCTCCAAAAGATAATGGAATCTTCCTAGATCCTTTTTTACCTAAACAATTTCCCTCTCCAGCCATCAGTTTAACTCCGCCTTCTAATGGAGTAACGACAACAACAAAATCTGAAGTTTCATATCTTAAACAATATGCAAGAGTCTCCCAAAGAGGTGTGTATTCTTCATCTCTTTATCAAAGTACTGAATTTAATTTTATGAATATTATACAACAATAAACTAATTAATATTTGTAGGTTTATCATCTATTAATCAAAACACAGGTCAACATGTGTTATCCAACAACATTAAAAATCCTACATCGCGTCCTTATAAAATTGCTAGGCATATGCAGGTAACATAATGTAGAAATTAATGAATTTTATTTGATTTGTCTTATGCAAGTCAAAATAAACAATGCAAGGGAAGAAATTGAGTAATATATATATATATATATATATATATATATATATATATATATATTTGAATGATGTTTTATATATATACTAATGTATAAGATGTTTTGCAGGATGATAATTGAATTGGTGATTAATTGGTCATTCAAAATACAAATGTTTTATGGAGTTGATATAGCAAATATAATACACAATTGATGAAGTCAAACGATATCGGCATTTTAAGAGTGTTAAGCTTTGGTTAAATTAACAGTTTGATGAATTTTGGGTTTTATTTTTCATTAAATAAAGTTGACATTTTATTGGTTTTATTTTAATTGATAGATTGAATTTCTTTTAAATTTAAATATTATTGAAACCTAAGTAAATTTTATGTTTGGCAAACTTTTATTGCTTAGTATAATAGTTTCCTATGGTTCGTTTTTAATGATGACTATTATCTATAAGTGTTATGACATAAATATATATAATTTATACATATTAAATCTTTATTGAGTTGGAAAACTTTGTGGTGAAGTTGAATTTTAATATTTTATTTGTTTTATAGTTTTTATTGTTTGTCACGAAAGCTTTATATTTAAATTTATTAGAAAACAGTTCTGAATAAGAAATTTGTTCATCTCGTGGGTGTTGCACATGTCCAATTTATTTGTTAAACTTTGTAGTCTCAATAGAATTTTCAACCTTATTAGCTCCCATTGAGAAGTGTTGTTGTGATTCTTCAGTATTTCTAGGAATTTTCCCGAATAAAAGGTAAGGTTTTTGTCTCTCCCCCTAGGGTTCGGCTAGTTCGTGTGGTGGTATTCAAGTTCCACTGCATATGTTCTTGGAATGGCTAGTTTCTAGGAGGGTGTGCCCCACCAATGTTGAGAAGAGTGCTCACTGCGTAGGTAGTCTGCCTTCAAAGAGTGGCTTATGCCATCCTACATAGACTTACAATACCCTTTGTTGTCCTAGTGTCTTATAGCTAGTTAATTAATTACTGAAATTGTGCAAAGATATTTTATATAATACTTAACTCATTGAGCACATTATAGTGACATTGTGATATCCTCCTTCTTTGTCTGCATACCTTTAACTGACTGGCGTCACAAGACGATCGTCCTCTTCGTAGATGTTTCATGTGGAAGACCTTGGATGCCCATTTGTCCCTAGTGTATACTCAGGGTTTTTCATTCTAGAAGATACTACAAAATAATATCTTTTTGTCAGTCGTTTTAAAGGTAGAAGTCACTCTTCATAACCCTCTAAAGCTTAATTCACAACATGCTTATAGAAAATGTAGGAGTTTACCCCGTCGGTTCCAATTGGATTTTTCTTAAGCTTAGAGCATTGTTGAATGGGTTTGAGGTTTCAACTGGGATCCTTCAGTGGGTCTTTTTTTGGTCCGTGCGGATTGAACCCTGTTTTCTTTCTTGCAATATGCTATCCCTGTAGATTACCTAGAGTGAGCTATAGAGTTACTGAAGGTAAAAGTATCCACTACTACAAAACGCACAAACAACAACGCCAGGCTTACAACGGCTTGCCTATACACCGTTGTAATAGACTCACGCGTATTTTTAATGACAGTTAATATTCAAACCGTGGTGAAATGTGAGGCCTTTCACACCGGGTATTTAAAGAATCGTCATTATAGGTAGCGTCTGGTCATGGGTTCAATTCCCAGCGCCCGCATTTATGGTTTTTTTACACTTTTTTTCAAAATGACCACAGCCTTTCACCATGGTTATGTTTTCAACCGTCATTATTGCCTATAGTTTAGTTTTAGGTCTTTCACTTAAAAAAATCGGTTTTACGGAAAATTGTCTCCTTTTTTAGATCTGTTTCGTGCATCTGAAGCAGTAAAACGTGGTAGTGTAAAATATGAATTTCAAACACTTTGAGTCCCAACAAAGCAACACATGGTTCATGGTGGAAATTATTTTAGGCGTTGATATCTATGTGTTCAAAGTTTCGTGCATTTTTTTTTATAAGCAATCTTTATTAATAAGAGATTAAGGGCATCTCAAACCAATAAAAGAGAAATTACAAAAAGGCACGGGAAAGGACCCGACCACAACAACGATAAACCAACAAACCTACTACAAAGCTAAAGGAAATCGAACGGAAATTTGGTCCAATCATAAAGGTTACACTTCCGCCTACCTCTATTTCCGAGAATTAACCAATTCCAAGTCAACACAACGACGACATTAAATATGGCATCAACATTACAGACTTCATTGTTAAACAGAATGTTTCTTGCATTCATCGCGATCTTGGTATTTCTCGAGTGTTATGATCTCCGCTTATCGTTAAAAGATTGTACGCCACCTAGAGAAGGTACTCCAATAGCGAATTCACGCCATAAGTTTTTATAGATTCGTTAAACCTTCAAAGTCGTGAAGGCAATTATTAGGTTTATAATGGATAATTGAGGTGATATAGAATTGAAAGTATAATAGAGGATTATCATGTTGAATTCGGTGGTAATTTTCTCTATCTCTTGGAGATCTTGGTAAAATATGAGTTTGAATGTAGAATGATCCATCTGTAGATTTTTTGAGGGAATGAGAAGTCGATTCCCAAAGAAGATCCCACTATTGTGTTATGGAAAAAGAAATAGATGTAAGGTGATGATAAGAAAACCTTAACTAGTGTTACGTATCTTCGATATAGAGTCATGTGAGTGGAATTGCAAGGTTAGCACTTTAATGCCTAAATAAGTTCATAATTCAAGACGAGTGTTCTTGTAAAATGGAGATAAGAAAATATACCTTGCATTTCGCGTGATATGTCTTTATACTTTTAATTAGTTGGAGTGTGTGGACATGAATTTTAGCCTTATCTCTTTGGGCTTTTGGCCGGCCCAAATTAGTTATATTCATCGATCAAATTCAATAATGTGTGAAAAATTTATTGGTCTAAATTCCACATACATTGTATGAATGGTCATAAATATTAATTGAACTTCAATAAATATTAATTTACTTATTTTTATAAATTTTATCTTCAATTATAGAAAAGACGAAATAAGAATTCAAGTATTTCAAATGTTTTAGAAACAAGTAATAAATTAAAATTGAGTTTATTCATTTTCCATAATTTGTAATTGTCCATCGCAACCCACTCCCTGATACATTGTATAAGATAAGTACATTCTATAAATTATCATAAAATATTATTATATCTTTAATCATAATTAATCTCCATTTTATAAAAAAATTTATCTTCAATTTTATATTAAGTCAAATGATGAATTCATATATTTCTTATTTTGTAGGAAAGACTAATTAATTCATGTTTATCCAAATTATTTTCATTTCTTAGTGTGGGTGCCCCCTATCCTTTCTTTTTGCTATACATATATACCTTATCAATATTTCAAATCACACAACATTTTCTTTTCATTTCTTCTTCTAGTCCGCATTGCACGTTTTTTCTAGCACAGTCACCCTTACGTCGGTATGTGATTCATTTTATACTGTTCTTTATTAATATTCAAAAGTTTAAATTTTTATTTGTTTTGATTTTTCTACAATTTTTTTTGTCGTAGCTATTTGCTTAGTGTGCATTTTTATGGGTTTTTCAAAAACTCTTTACTTTTTATTTTCTTTGTTGTTAGAGAACTCCTGGTTTGGTGATTTTCTAAATTAAGGAGTGTTTCTTTGTTATTTTCATTAAATTTAACTTTTTATAATTATATTTTTTCAGGAGTTCTAGAGATAGATTTTGCTACAGTTCTGACAATAAAGTAAGAATCATATATTTTTATTACAATTTATTTTATCAAGTATATATATAATGAGCGATATATTATTACAATTTAGTTTTTCATTTTTTTAATATAAGATTTTCATATGATATATTAGAACGTTTATAATTTAACACTAGATCTAATTTATTAGAATTTATATAAATTCTAATTAAAAGATTTTAAACGTATTAAAAAACTTGTTTCAAGAGAGGGTTAAAGGTCAAATAAATTTATAATATTATATTACATCTAACAAAGACATAGATTATGCATTTCATGACTGTAATTTGATAAAAATTTCTCTATCTTTTTTTTATCATTTTTCTTTTGATATTTTAATTTTATTTCTTTTTAAAAAAAATATTTGAATTATATGCATCAACTTATAAACATTTAGAAGTATAACAAAGATTCATTTATTTACACATATGATTGACATCTTCATGAAATGTATTTGATAATAGAAACTCTTGCTTTAGTTTTATATGCTAATTATTTCTATCATGTTGCATAAATTTAAGATTCAAGAACTCTTCACCTAATTTATATATCTAGAATAAATTACATTCACAAACACAATATAATTATTACTTTACATAAACAATATAATTATTACTTCTAATAAATTTGTTTTTTTGAAAAAAATTAATGTTAATAATAGAAATGTAGGTAGATAGTTTAATTAATTATCATCTTTTTGTTTCTGACTTTTAATTTCAATAGTAAACAGAAGATGTCTCATCACAAAATCACATGGAATGAAGAATCGCATAACAATTTTTGAATAAATAAAATTTCTCGCGAATTAGAAGTGGATGATGAGTTAGACACAGATTACTTGGATATTATGAGACCACTGTCACTTGAAACCCATGTTCCGGATCCATTATTAGACATTGGTAAATTTGCTCCTGTAGTGCTTAAGCCAATTAATCCATCTCCAGCCATTAGTATAACTCCGCCTCCAAAAGATAATGGAATCTTCCTAGATCCTTTTTTACCTAAACAATTTCCCTCTCCAGCCATCAGTTTAACTCCGCCTTCTAATGGAGTAACGACAACAACAAAATCTGAAGTTTCATATCTTAAACAATATGCAAGACTCTCCCAAAGAGGTGTGTATTCTTCATCTCTTTATCAAAGTACTGAATTTAATTTTATGAATATTATACAACAATAAACTAATTAATATTTGTAGGTTTATCATCTATTAATCAAAACACAGGTCAACATGTGTTATCCAACAACATTAAAAATCCTACATCGCGTCCTTATAAAATTGCTAGGCATATGCAGGTAACATAATGTAGAAATTAATGAATTTTATTTGATTTGTCTTATGCAAGTCAAAATAAACAATGCAAGGGAAGAAATTGAGTAATATATATATATATATATATATATATATATATATATATATATATTTGAATGATGTTTTATATATATACTAATGTATAAGATGTTTTGCAGGATGATAATTGACTTGGTGATTAATTGGTCATTCAAAATACAAATGTTTTATGGAGTTGATATAGCAAATATAATACACAATTGATGAAGTCAAACGATATCGGCATTTTAAGAGTGTTAAGCTTTGGTTAAATTAACAGTTTGATGAATTTTGGGTTTTATTTTTCATTAAATAAAGTTGACATTTTATTGGTTTTATTTTAATTGATAGATTGAATTTCTTTTAAATTTAAATATTATTGAAACCTAAGTAAATTTTATGTTTGGCAAACTTTTATTGCTTAGTATAATAGTTTCCTATGGTTCGTTTTTAATGATGACTATTATCTATAAGTGTTATGACATAAATATATATAATTTATACATATTAAATCTTTATTGAGTTGGAAAACTTTGTGGTGAAGTTGAATTTTAATATTTTATTTGTTTTATAGTTTTTATTGTTTGTCACGAAAGCTTTATATTTAAATTTATTAGAAAACAGTTCTAAATAAGAAATTTGTTCATCTCGTGGGTGTTGCACATGTCCAATTTATTTGTTAAACTTTGTAGTCTCAATAGAATTTTCAACCTTATTAGCTCCCATTGAGAAGTGTTGTTGTGATTCTTCAGTATTTCTAGGAATTTTCCCGAATAAAAGGTAAGGTTTTTGTCTCTCCCCCTAGGGTTCGGCTAGTTCGTGTGGTGGTATTCAAGTTCCACAGCATATGTTCTTGGAATGGCTAGTTTCTAGGAGGGTGTGCCCCACCAATGTTGAGAAGAGTGCTCACTGCGTAGGTAGTCTGCCTTCAAAGAGTGGCTTATGCCATCCTACATAGACTTACAATACCCTTTGTTGTCCTAGTGTCTTATAGCTAGTTAATTAATTACTGAAATTGTGCAAAGATATTTTATATAATACTTAACTCATTGAGCACATTATAGTGACATTGTGATATCCTCCTTCTTTGTCTGCATACCTTTAACTGACTGGCGTCACAAGACGATCGTCCTCTTCGTAGATGTTTCATGTGGAAGACCTTGGATGCCCATTTGTCCCTAGTGTATACTCAGGGTTTTTCATTCTAGAAGATACTACGAAATAATATCTTTTTGTCAGTCGTTTTAAAGGTAGAAGTCACTCTTCATAACCCTCTAAAGCTTAATTCACAACATGCTTATAGAAAATGTAGGAGTTTACCCCGTCGGTTCCAATTGGATTTTTCTTAAGCTTAGAGCATTGTTGAATGGGTTTGAGGTTTCAACTGGGATCCTTCAGTGGGTCTTTTTTTGGTCCGTGCGGATTGAACCCTGTTTTCTTTCTTGCAATATGGTATCCCTGTAGATTACCTAGAGTGAGCTATAGAGTTACTGAAGGTAAAAGTATCCACTACTACAAAACGCACAAACAACAACGCCAGGCTTACAACGACTTGCCTATACACCGTTGTAATAGACTCACGCGTATTTTTAATGACAGTTAATATTCAAACCGTGGTGAAATGTGAGGCCTTTCACACCGGGTATTTAAAGAATCGTCATTATAGGTAGCGTCTGGTCATGGGTTCAATTCCCAGCGCCCGCATTTATGGTTTTTTTACACTTTTTTTCAAAATGACCACAGCCTTTCACCATGGTTATGTTTTCAACCGTCATTATTGCCTATAGTTTAGTTTTAGGTCTTTCACTTCAAAAAATCGGTTTTACGGAAAATTGTCTCCTTTTTTAGATCTGTTTCGTGCATCTGAAGCAGTAAAACGTGGTAGTGTAAAATATGAATTTCAAACACTTTGAGTCCCAACAAAGCAACACATGGTTCATGGTGGAAATTATTTTAGGCGTTGATATCTATGTGTTCAAAGTTTCGTGCATTTTTTTTTATAAGCAATCTTTATTAATAAGAGATTAAGGGCATCTCAAACCAATAAAAGAGAAATTACAAAAAGGCACGGGAAAGGACCCGACCACAACAACGATAAACCAACAAACCTACTACAAAGCTAAAGGAAATCGAATGGAAATTTGGTCCAATCATAAAGGTTACACTTCCGCCTACCTCTATTTCCGAGAATTAACCAATTCCAAGTCAACACAACGACGACATTAAATATGGCATCAACATTACAGACTTCATTGTTAAACAGAATGTTTCTTGCATTCATCGCGATCTTGGTATTTCTCGAGTGTTATGATCTCCGCTTATCGTTAAAAGATTGTACGCCACCTAGAGAAGGTACTCCAATAGCGAATTCACGCCATAAGTTTTTATAGATTCGTTAAACCTTCAAAGTCGTGAAGGCAATTATTAGGTTTATAATGGATAATTGAGGTGATATAGAATTGAAAGTATAATAGAGGATTATCATGTTGAATTCGGTGGTAATTTTCTCTATCTCTTGGAGATCTTGGTAAAATATGAGTTTGAATGTAGAATGATCCATCTGTAGATTTTTTGAGGGAATGAGAAGTCGATTCCCAAAGAAGATCCCACTATTGTGTTATGGAAAAAGAAATAGATGTAAGGTGATGATAAGAAAACCTTAACTAGTGTTACGTATCTTCGATATAGAGTCATGTGAGTGGAATTGCAAGGTTAGCACTTTAATGCCTAAATAAGTTCATAATTCAAGACGAGTGTTCTTGTAAAATGGAGATAAGAAAATATACCTTGCATTTCGCGTGATATGTCTTTATACTTTTAATTAGTTGGAGTGTATGGACATGAATTTTAGCCTTATCTCTTTGGGCTTTTGGCCGGCCCAAATTAGTTATATTCATCGATCAAATTCAATAATGTGTGAAAAATTTATTGGTCTAAATTCCACATACATTGTATGAATGGTCATAAATATTAATTGAACTTCAATAAATATTAATTTACTTATTTTTATAAATTTTATCTTCAATTATAGAAAAGACGAAATAAGAATTCAAGTATTTCAAATTTTTTAGAAACAAGTAATAAATTAAAATTGAGTTTATTCATTTTCCATAATTTGTAATTGTCCATCGCAACCCACTCCCTGATACATTGTATAAGATAAGTACATTCTATAAATTATCATAAAATATTATTATATCTTTAATCATAATTAATCTCCATTTTATAAAAAAATTTATCTTCAATTTTATATTAAGTCAAATGATGAATTCATATATTTCTTATTTTGTAGGAAAGACTAATTAATTCATGTTTATCCAAATTATTTTCATTTCTTAGTGTGGGTGCCCCCTATCCTTTCTTTTTGCTATACATATATACCTTATCAATATTTCAAATCACACAACATTTTCTTTTCATTTCTTCTTCTAGTCCGCATTGCACGTTTTTTCTAGCACAGTCACCCTTACGTCGGTATGTGATTCATTTTATACTGTTCTTTATTAATATTCAAAAGTTTAAATTTTTATTTGTTTTGATTTTTCTACAATTTTTTTTGTCGTAGCTATTTGCTTAGTGTGCATTTTTATGGGTTTTTCAAAAACTCTTTACTTTTTATTTTCTTTGTTGTTAGAGAACTCCTGGTTTGGTGATTTTCTAAATTAAGGAGTGTTTCTTTGTTATTTTCATTAAATTTAACTTTTTATAATTATATTTTTTCAGGAGTTCTAGAGATAGATTTTGCTACAGTTCTGACAATAAAGTAAGAATCATATATTTTTATTACAATTTATTTTATCAAGTATATATATAATGAGCGATATATTATTACAATTTAGTTTTTCATTTTTTTAATATAAGATTTTCATATGATATATTAGAACGTTTATAATTTAACACTAGATCTAATTTATTAGAATTTATATAAATTCTAATTAAAAGATTTTAAACGTATTAAAAAACTTGTTTCAAGAGAGGGTTAAAGGTCAAATAAATTTATAATATTATATTACATCTAACAAAGACATAGATTATGCATTTCATGACTGTAATTTGATAAAAATTTCTCTATCTTTTTTTTATCATTTTTCTTTTGATATTTTAATTTTATTTCTTTTTAAAAAAAATATTTGAATTATATGCATCAACTTATAAACATTTAGAAGTATAACAAAGATTCATTTATTTACACATATGATTGACATCTTCATGAAATGTATTTGATAATAGAAACTCTTGCTTTAGTTTTATATGCTAATTATTTCTATCATGTTGCATAAATTTAAGATTCAAGAACTCTTCACCTAATTTATATATCTAGAATAAATTACATTCACAAACACAATATAATTATTACTTTACATAAACAATATAATTATTACTTCTAATAAATTTGTTTTTTTGAAAAAAATTAATGTTAATAATAGAAATGTAGGTAGATAGTTTAATTAATTATCATCTTTTTGTTTCTGACTTTTAATTTCAATAGTAAACAGAAGATGTCTCATCACAAAATCACATGGAATGAAGAATCGCATAACAATTTTTGAATAAATAAAATTTCTCGCGAATTAGAAGTGGATGATGAGTTAGACACAGATTACTTGGATATTATGAGACCACTGTCACTTGAAACCCATGTTCCGGATCCATTATTAGACATTGGTAAATTTGCTCCTGTAGTGCTTAAGCCAATTAATCCATCTCCAGCCATTAGTATAACTCCGCCTCCAAAAGATAATGGAATCTTCCTAGATCCTTTTTTACCTAAACAATTTCCCTCTCCAGCCATCAGTTTAACTCCGCCTTCTAATGGAGTAACGACAACAACAAAATCTGAAGTTTCATATCTTAAACAATATGCAAGACTCTCCCAAAGAGGTGTGTATTCTTCATCTCTTTATCAAAGTACTGAATTTAATTTTATGAATATTATACAACAATAAACTAATTAATATTTGTAGGTTTATCATCTATTAATCAAAACACAGGTCAACATGTGTTATCCAACAACATTAAAAATCCTACATCGCGTCCTTATAAAATTGCTAGGCATATGCAGGTAACATAATGTAGAAATTAATGAATTTTATTTGATTTGTCTTATGCAAGTCAAAATAAACAATGCAAGGGAAGAAATTGAGTAATATATATATATATATATATATATATATATATATATATATATATATATATATATATATATTTGAATGATGTTTTATATATATACTAATGTATAAGATGTTTTGCAGGATGATAATTGACTTGGTGATTAATTGGTCATTCAAAATACAAATGTTTTATGGAGTTGATATAGCAAATATAATACACAATTGATGAAGTCAAACGATATCGGCATTTTAAGAGTGTTAAGCTTTGGTTAAATTAACAGTTTGATGAATTTTGGGTTTTATTTTTCATTAAATAAAGTTGACATTTTATTGGTTTTATTTTAATTGATAGATTGAATTGCTTTTAAATTTAAATATTATTGAAACCTAAGTAAATTTTATGTTTGGCAAACTTTTATTGCTTAGTATAATAGTTTCCTATGGTTCGTTTTTAATGATGACTATTATCTATAAGTGTTATGACATAAATATATATAATTTATACATATTAAATCTTTATTGAGTTGGAAAACTTTGTGGTGAAGTTGAATTTTAATATTTTATTTGTTTTATAGTTTTTATTGTTTGTCACGAAAGCTTTATATTTAAATTTATTAGAAAACAGTTCTGAATAAGAAATTTGTTCATCTCGTGGGTGTTGCACATGTCCAATTTATTTGTTAAACTTTGTAGTCTCAATAGAATTTTCAACCTTATTAGCTCCCATTGAGAAGTGTTGTTGTGATTCTTCAGTATTTCTAGGAATTTTCCCGAATAAAAGGTAAGGTTTTTGTCTCTCCCCCTAGGGTTCGGCTAGTTCGTGTGGTGGTATTCAAGTTCCACTGCATATGTTCTTGGAATGGCTAGTTTCTAGGAGGGTGTGCCCCACCAATGTTGAGAAGAGTGCTCACTGCGTAGGTAGTCTGCCTTCAAAGAGTGGCTTATGCCATCCTACATAGACTTACAATACCCTTTGTTGTCCTAGTGTCTTATAGCTAGTTAATTAATTACTGAAATTGTGCAAAGATATTTTATATAATACTTAACTCATTGAGCACATTATAGTGACATTGTGATATCCTCCTTCTTTGTCTGCATACCTTTAACTGACTGGCGTCACAAGACGATCGTCCTCTTCGTAGATGTTTCATGTGGAAGACCTTGGATGCCCATTTGTCCCTAGTGTATACTCAGGGTTTTTCATTCTAGAAGATACTACGAAATAATATCTTTTTGTCAGTCGTTTTAAAGGTAGAAGTCACTCTTCATAACCCTCTAAAGCTTAATTCACAACATGCTTATAGAAAATGTAGGAGTTTACCCCGTCGGTTCCAATTGGATTTTTCTTAAGCTTAGAGCATTGTTGAATGGGTTTGAGGTTTCAACTGGGATCCTTCAGTGGGTCTTTTTTTGGTCCGTGCGGATTGAACCCTGTTTTCTTTCTTGCAATATGGTATCCCTGTAGATTACCTAGAGTGAGCTATAGAGTTACTGAAGGTAAAAGTATCCACTACTACAAAACGCACAAACAACAACGCCAGGCTTACAACGGCTTGCCTATACACCGTTGTAATAGACTCACGCGTATTTTTAATGACAGTTAATATTCAAACCGTGGTGAAATGTGAGGCCTTTCACACCGGGTATTTAAAGAATCGTCATTATAGGTAGCGTCTGGTCATGGGTTCAATTCCCAGCGCCCGCATTTATGGTTTTTTTACACTTTTTTTCAAAATGACCACAGCCTTTCACCATGGTTATGTTTTCAACCGTCATTATTGCCTATAGTTTAGTTTTAGGTCTTTCACTTCAAAAAATCGGTTTTACGGAAAATTGTCTCCTTTTTTAGATCTGTTTCGTGCATATGAAGTAGTAAAACGTGGTAGTGTAAAATATGAATTTCAAACACTTTGAGTCCCAACAAAGCAACACATGGTTCATGGTGGAAATTATTTTAGGCGTTGATATCTATGTGTTCAAAGTTTCGTGCATTTTTTTTTATAAGCAATCTTTATTAATAAGAGATTAAGGGCATCTCAAACCAATAAAAGAGAAATTACAAAAAGGCACGGGAAAGGACCCGACCACAACAACGATAAACCAACAAACCTACTACAAAGCTAAAGGAAATCGAACGGAAATTTGGTCCAATCATAAAGGTTACACTTCCGCCTACCTCTATTTCCGAGAATTAACCAATTCCAAGTCAACACAACGACGACATTAAATATGGCATCAACATTACAGACTTCATTGTTAAACAGAATGTTTCTTGCATTCATCGCGATCTTGGTATTTCTCGAGTGTTATGATCTCCGCTTATCGTTAAAAGATTGTACGCCACCTAGAGAAGGTACTCCAATAGCGAATTCACGCCATAAGTTTTTATAGATTCGTTAAACCTTCAAAGTCGTGAAGGCAATTATTAGGTTTATAATGGATAATTGAGGTGATATAGAATTGAAAGTATAATAGAGGATTATCATGTTGAATTCGGTGGTAATTTTCTCTATCTCTTGGAGATCTTGGTAAAATATGAGTTTGAATGTAGAATGATCCATCTGTAGATTTTTTGAGGGAATGAGAAGTCGATTCCCAAAGAAGATCCCACTATTGTTTCCCAAAGAAGATCCCACTATTGTGTTATGGAAAAAGAAATAGATGTAAGGTGATGATAAGAAAACTTTAACTAGTGTTAACGTATCTTCGATATAGAGTCATGTGAGTGGAATTGCAAGGTTAGCACTTTAATGCCTAAATAAGTTCATAATTCAAGACGAGTGTTCTTGTAAAATGGAGATAAGAAAATATACCTTGCATTTCGCGTGATATGTCTTTATACTTTTAATTAGTTGGAGTGTATGGACATGAATTTTAGCCTTATCTCTTTGGGCTTTTGGCCGGCCCAAATTAGTTATATTCATCGATCAAATTCAATAATGTGTGAAAAATTTATTGTCTAAATTCCACATACATTGTATGAATGGTCATAAATATTAATTGAACTTCATAAATATAATTTACTTATTTTTAATTTTATCTTCAATTATAGAAAAGACGAAATAAGAATTCAAGTATTTCAAATTTTTTAGAAACAAGTAATAAATTAAAATTGAGTTTATTCATTTTCCATAATTTGTAATTGTCCATCGCAACCCACTCCCTGATACATTGTATAAGATAAGTACATTCTATAAATTATCATAAAATATTATTATATCTTTAATCATAATTAATTCCATTTTATAAAAAAATTTATCTTCAATTTTATATTAAGTCAAATGATGAATTCATATATTTCTTATTTTGTAGGAAAGACTAATTAATTCATGTTTATCCAAATATTTTCATTTCTTAGTGTGGGTGCCCCCTATCCTTTCTTTTTGCTATTACATATATAACCTTATCAATATTTCAAATCACACATATCTTCTTCTAGTTTTTTTCTAGCACAGTCACCCTTAAGCTCGAGTCGGTATGTGATTCATTTTATACTGTTCTTTATTAATATTCAAAAGTTTAAATTTTTATTTGTTTTGATTTTTCTACAATTTTTTTTGTCGTAGCTATTTGCTTAGTGTGCATTTTTATGGGTTTTTCAAAAACTCTTTACTTTTTATTTTCTTTGTTGTTAGAGAACTCCTGGTTTGGTGATTTTCTAAATTAAGGAGTGTTTCTTTGTTATTTTCATTAAATTTAACTTTTTATAATAATATTTTTTCAGGAGTTCTAGAGATAGATTTTGCTACAGTTCTGACAATAAAGTAAGAATCATATATTTTTATTACAATTTATTTTATCAAGTATATATATAATGAGCGATATATTATTACAATTTAGTTTTTCATTTTTTTAATATAAGATTTTCATATGATATATTAGAACGTTTATAATTTAACACTAGATCTAATTTATTAGAATTTATATAAATTCTAATTAAAAGATTTTAAACGTATTAAAAAACTTGTTTCAAGAGAGGGTTAAAGGTCAAATAAATTTATAATATTATATTACATGTAACAAAGACATAGATTATGCGTTTCATGACTGTAATTTGATAAAAATTTCTCTATCTTTTTTTTATCATTTTTCTTTTGTTATTTTAATTTTATTTCTTTTTTAAAAAAATATTTGAATTATATGCATCAACTTATAAACATTTAGAAGTATAACAAAGATTCATTTATTTACACATATGATTGACATCTTCATGAAATGTATTTGATAATAGAAACTCTTGCTTTAGTTTTATATGCTAATTATTTCTATCATGTTGCATAAGTTTAAGATTCAAGAACTCTTCACCTAATTTATACATCTAGAATAAATTACATTCACAAAAACAATATAATTATTACTTTACATAAACAATATAATTATTACTTCTAATAAATTTGTTTTTTTGAAAAAAATTAATGTTAATAATAGAAATGTAGGTAGATAGTTTAATTAATTATCATCTTTTTGTTTCTGACTTTTAATTTCAATAGTAAACAGAAGATGTTTCATCACAAAATCACATGGAATGAAGAATCGCATAACAATTTTTGAATAAATAAAATTTCTCGCGAATTAGAAGTGGATGATGAGTTAGACACAAATTACTTGGATATTATGAGACCACTGTCACTTGAAACCCATGTTCCGGATCCATTATTAGACATTGGTAAATTTGCTCCTGTAGTGCTTAAGCCAATTAATCCATCTCCAGCCATTAGTATAACTCCGCCTCCAAAAGATAATGGAATCTTCCTAGATCCTTTTTTACCTAAACAATTTCCCTCTCCAGCCATCAGTTTAATTCCGCCTTCTAATGGAGTAACGACAACAACAAAATCTGAAGTTTCATATCTTAAACAATATGCAAGAGTCTCCCAAAGAGGTGTGTATTCTTCATCTCTTTATCAAAGTACTGAATTTAATTTTATGAATATTATACAACAATAAACTAATTAATATTTGTAGGTTTATCATCTATTAATCAAAACACAGGTCAACATGTGTTATCCAACAACATTAAAAATCCTACATCGCGTCCTTATAAAATTGCTAGGCATATGCAGGTAACATAATGTAGAAATTAATGAATTTTATTTGATTTGTCTTATGCAAGTCAAAATAAACAATGCAAGGGAAGAAATTGAGTAATATATATATATATATATATATATATATATATATATATTTGAATGATGTTTTATATATATACTAATGTATAAGATGTTTTGCAGGATGATAATTGACTTGGTGATTAATTGGTCATTCAAAATACAAATGTTTTATGGAGTTGATATAGCAAATATAATACACAATTGATGAAGTCAAACGATATCGGCATTTTAGGAGTGTTAAGCTTTTGTTAAATTAATAGTTTGATGAATTTTGGGTTTTATTTTTCATTAAATAAAGTTGACATTTTATTGGTTTTATTTTAATTGATACATTGAATTTCTTTTAAATTTAAATATTATTGAAACCTAAGTAAATTTTATGTTTGACAAACTTTTATTGCTTAGTATAATAGTTTCCTATGGTTCGTTTTTAATGATGACTATTATCTATAAGTGTTATGACATAAATATATATAATTTATACATATTAAGTCTTTATTGAGTTGGAAAACTTTGTGTTGAAGTTGAATTTCAATATTTTATTTGTTTTATAGTTTTTATTGTTTTTCACGAAAACTTTATATTTAAATTTATTAGAAAACAGTTCTGAATAAGAAATTTGTTCATCTCGTGGGTGTTGCACGTGTCCAATTTATTTGTTAAACTTTGTAGTCTCAATAGAATTTTCAACCTTATTAGCTCCCATTGAGAAGTGTTGTTGTGATTCTTCAGTATCTCTAGGAATTTTCCCGAATAAAAGGTAAGGTTTTTGTCTCTCCCCCTAGGGTTCGCCTAGTTCATGTGGTGGTATTCAAGTTCCACTGCATATGTTCTTGGAATGGCTAGTTTCCAGGAGGGTGTGCCCCACCAATGTTGAGAAGAGTGCTCACTCCGTAGGTAGTCTGCCTTCAAAGAGTGGCTTATGCCATCCTACATAGACTTACAATACCCTTTGTTGTCCTAGTGTCTTATAGCTAGTTAATTAACTACTGAAATTGTGCAAAGATATTTTATATAATACTTAACTCATTGAGCACATTATAATGACATTGTGATATCCTCCTTCTTTGTCTGCATACCTTTAACTGACTGGCGTCACAAGACGATCGTCCTCTTCATAGATGTTTCATATGGAAGACCTTGGATGCCCATTTGTCCCTAGTGTATACTCAGGGTTTCTCATTCTAGAAGATACTACGAAATAATTTCTTTTTTTCATTCGTTTTAAAGGTAGAATTCACTCTTCATAATCCTCTAAAGCTTAATTCACAACATGCTTATAGAAAATGTAGGAGTTTACCCCGTCGGTTCGAATTGGATTTTTCTTAAGCTTAGAGCATTGTTGAATGGATTTGAGGTTTCAACTGGGATCCTTCAGTGGGTCTTTTTTTGGTCCGGGCGGATTGAACCCTGTTTTCTTTCTTGCAATATGGCATCCCTGTAGATTACCTAGAGTGAGCTATAAAGTTACTGAAGGTAAAAGTATCCACTACTACAAAACGCGCAAACAACAACGTCAGGCTTATAACGGCTTGCCTATACACCATTGTAATAGACTCACGCGTATTTTTAATGACAGTTAATATTCAAACCGTGGTGAAATGTGAGGCCTTTCACACCGGGTATTTAAAGAATCGTCATTATATGTAGCGTCTGGCCATGGGTTCAATTCCCAGCGCCCGCATTTATGGTTTTTTTTACACTTTTTTTCAAAATGACCACAGCCTTTCACCATGGTTATGTTTTCAACCGTCATTATTGCCTATAGTTTAGTTTTAGGTCTTTCACTTCAAAAATCGGTTTTACGGAAAATTGTCTCCTTTTTTAGATCTGTTTCGTGCATCTGAAGCAGTAAAACGTGGTAGTGTAAAATATGAATTTCAAACACTTTGAGTCCCAACAAAGTAACACATGGTTCATGGTGGAAATTATTCTAGGCGTTGATATCTATGTGTTCAAAGTTTCGTGAATTTTTTTTTATAAGCAATCTTTATTAATAACAGATTAAGGGCATCTCAAACCAATAAAAGAGAAATTACAAAAAGGCACGGGAAAGGACCCGACCACAACAACCATAAACCAAGAAACCTACTACAAAGCTAAAGGAAATCGAACGGAAATTTGGTCCAATCATAAAGGTTACACTTCTGCCTACCTCTATTTTCGAGAATTATCCAATTCCAAGACAACACAACGACGACATTAAATATGGCATCAACATTACAGACTTCATTGTTAAACAGAATGTTTCTTGCATTCATCGCGATCTTGGTATTTCTCGAGTGTTATGATCTCCGCTTATCGTTAAAAGATTGTACGCCACCTAGAGAAGGTACTCCAATAGCGAATTCACGCCATAAGTTTTTATAGATTCGTTAAACCTTCAAAGTCGTGAAGGCAATTATTAGGTTTATAATGGATAATTGAGGTGATATAGAATTGAAAGTATAATAGAGGATTATCATGTTGAATTCGGTGGTAATTTTCTCTATCTCTTGGAGATCTTGGTAAAATATGAGTTTGAATGTAGAATGATCCATCTGTAGATTTTTTGAGGGAATGAGAAGTCGATTCCCAAAGAAGATCCCACTATGGTGTTATGGAAAAAGAAATGGATGTAAGGTGATGATAAGAAAACCTTAACTAGTGTTACGTATCTTCGATATAGAGTCATGTGAGTGGAATTGCAAGGTTAGCACTTTAATGCCTAAATAAGTTCATAATTCAAGACGAGTGTTCTTGTAAAATGGAAATAAGAAAATATACCTTGCATTTCGCATGATATGTCTTTATACTTTTAATTAGTTGGAGTGTATGGACATGAATTTTAGCCTTATCTCTTTGGGCTTTTGGCCGGCCCAAATTAGTTATATTCATCGATCAAATTCAATAATGTGTGAAAAATTTATTGGTCTAAATTCCACATACATTGTATGAATGGTCATAAATATTAATTGAACTTCAATAAATATTAATTTCCTTATTTTTATAAATTTTATCTTCAATTTATAGAAAAGACAAAATAAGAATTCAAGTATTTCAAATTTTTTAGAAACAAGTAATAAATTAAAATTGATTTTATTCATTTTCCATAATTTGTAATTGTCCATCGCAACCCACTCCCTGATACATTGTATAAGATAAGTACATTCTATAAATTATATCATAAAATATTATTATATCTATAATCATAATTAATTTCCATTTTATAAAAAAATTTATCTTCAATTCTATATTAAGTCAAATGATGAATTCATATATTTCTTATTTTGTAGGAAAGAGTAATTAATTCATGTTTATCCAAATTATTTTCATTTCTTAGTGTGTGTGACCCCTATCCTTTCTTTTTGCTATATATATATACCTTATAATTATTTCAAATCACACAACATTTTCTTTTCATTTCTTCTTCTAGTTCGCATTGCACGTTTTTTCTAGCACAGTCACCCTTAAGTCGGTATGTGATTCATTTTATACTGTTCTTTATTAATATTCAAAAGTTTAAAATTTTATTTGTTTTGATTTTTCTACAATTTTTTTTGTTGTAGCTATTTGCTTAGTGTGCATTTTTATGGGTTTTTCAAAAACTCTTTACTTTTTATTTTCTTTGTTGTTAGAGAACTTCTGGTTTGGTGATTTTCTAAATTAAGGAGTGTTTCTTTGTTATTTTCATTAAATTTAAATTTTTATAATTATAATTTTTCAAGAGTTATAGAGATAGATTTTGCTACAGTTCTGACAATAAAGTAAGAATCATATATATTTTATTACAATTTATTTTATCAAGTATACATATAATGAGCGATATATTATTACAATTTAGTTTTTCATTTTTTTAATATAAGATTTTCATATGATATATTAGAACGTTTATAATTTAACACTAGATCTAATTTATTAGAATTTATATAAATTCTAATTTAAAGATTTTAAACATATTAAAAAACATGTTTCAAGAGAGGGTTAAAGGTCAAATGAATTTATAATATTATATTACATCTAACAAAGACATAGATTATGCGTTTCATGACTGTAATTTGATAAAAATTTCTCAATCTTTTTTTATCATTTTTCTTTCGTTATTTTAATTTTATTTCTTTTTAAAAAAAATATTTGAATTATATGCATCAACTTATAAACATTTAGAAGTATAACAAAGATTCATTTATTTACACATATGATTGACATCTTCATGAAATGTATTTGATAATAGAAACTCTTGCTTTAGTTTTATATGCTAATTATTTCTATCATGTTGCATAAATTCAAGATTCAAGAACTCTTCACCTAATTTATATATCTAGAATAAATTACATTCACAAAAACAATATATTTATTACTTTACAAAAACAATATAATTATTACTTCTAATAAATTTGTTTTTTTTTTTTTTAAATTAATGTTAATAATAGAAATGTAGGTAGATAGTTTAATTAATTATCATCTTTTTGTTTCTGACTTTTAATTTCATTAGTAAACAGAAGATGTCTCATCACAAAATCACATGGAATGAAGAATCGCATAACAATTTTGGAATAAATAAATTTTCTCGCGAATTAGAAGTGGATGATGAGTTAGACACAGATTACTTGGATATTATGAGACCACTGACACTTGAAACCCATGTTCCGAATCCATTATTAGACATTGGTAAATTTGCTCCTGTAGTGCTTAAGCCAATTAATCCATCTCCAGCCATTAGTATAACTCCGCCTCCAAAAGATAATGGAATCTTCCTAGATCCTTTTTTACCTAAACAATTTCCCTCTCCAGCCATCAGTTTAACTCCGCCTTCTAATGGAGTAACGACAACAACAAAATCTGAAGTTTCATATCTTAAACAATATGCAAAAGTCTCCCAAAGAGGTGTGTGTTCTTCATCTCTTTATCAAAGTACTGAATTTAATTTTATGAATATTATACAACAATAAACTAATTAATATTTGTAGGTTTATCATCTATTAATCAAAACACAGGTCAACATGTGTTTTCCAACAACATTAAAAATCCTACATCGCGTCCTTATAAAATTGCTAGGCATATGCAGGTAACATAATGTAGAAGTTAATGAATTTTATTTGATTTGTTTTATGCAAGTAAAAATAAACAATGCAAGGGAAGAAATTGAGTAATATATATATATATATATATATATATATATATATATATATATATATATATATATATATATATATATATATATATATATATATGAATGATATTTTATATATGTACTAATGTATAAGATGTTTTGCAGGATTATAATTGACTTGGTGATTAATTGGTCATTCAAAATACAAATGTTTTATGGAGTTGATATAGCAAATATAATACACAATTGATGAAGTCAAACGATATCGGCATTTTAGGAGTGTTAAGCTTTGGTTAAATTAATAGTTTGATGAATTTTGGGTTTTATTTTTCATTAAATAAAGTTGACATTTTATTGGTTTTATTTTAATTGATACATTGAATTTCTTTTAAATTTAAATATTATTGAAACCTAAGTAAATTTTATGTTTGACAAACTTTTATTGCTTAATATAATAGTTTCCTGTGGTTCGTTATTTAATGATGACTATTATCTATAAGTGTTATGACATAAATATATATAATTTATACATATTAAATCTTTATTGAGTTGGAAAACTTTGTGTTGAAGTTGAATTTAAATATTTTATTTCTTTTATAGTTTTTATTGTTTGTCACGAAAACTTTATATTTAAATTTATTAGAAAACAGTTCTGAATAAGAAAGTTGTTCATCTCGTAGGTGTTGCATGTGTCCAATTTATTTGTTAAACTTTGTAGTCTCAATAGAATTTTCAACCTTATTAGCTCCCATTGAGAAGTGTTGTTGTGATTCTTCAGTATTTCTAGGAATTTTCCCGAATAAAAGGTAAGGTTTTTGTGTCTCCCCCTAGGGTTCGCCTAGTTCGTGTGGTGGTATTCAAGTTCCACTGCATATGTTCTTGGAATGGCTAGTTTCTAGGAGGGTGTGCCCCACCAATGTTGAGAAGTGTGCTCACTGCGTATGTAGTCTGCCTTCAAAGAGTGGCTTATGCCATCCAATATAGACTTCCGATACCCTTTGTTGTCCTAGTGTCTTATAGCTAGTTAATTAACTACTGAAATTGTGCAAAGATATTTTATATAATACTTAACTCATTGAGCACATTATAATGACATTGTGATATCCTCCTTCTTTGTCTGCATACCTTTAACTGACTGGCGTCACAAGACGATCGTCCTCTTCATAGATGTTTCATGTGGAAGACCTTGGATGCCCATTTGTCCCTAGTGTATACTCAGGGTTATTCATTCTAGAAGATACTACGAAATAATAACTTTTTGTCATTCGTTTTAAAGGTAGAATTCACTCTTCATAATCCTCTAATGCTTAATTCACAACATGCTTATAGAAAATGTAGGAGTTTACCCCGTCGGTTCGAATTGGATTTTTCTTAAGCTTAGAGCATTGTTGAATGGATTTGAGGTTTCAACTGGGATCCTTCAGTGGGTCTTTTTTTGGTCCGTGCGGATTGAACACTGTTTTCTTTCTTGCAATATGGTATCCCTGTAGATTACCTAGAGTGAACTATAGAGTTACTGAAGGTAAAAGTATCCACTACTACAAAACGCGCAAACAACAATGTCAGGCTTATAACGGCTTGCCTATACACCGTTGTAATAGACTCGCGCGTTTTTTTAATGACAGTTAATCTTCAAACCGTGGTGAAATGTGAGGCCTTTCACACCGGGTATTTAAAGAATCGTCATTATAGGTAGCGTCTGGTCATGGGTTCAATTCCCAGCGCCCGCATTTATGGTTTTTTTACACTTTTTTTCAAAATGACCACAGCCTTTCACCATGGTTATGTTTTCAACCGTCATTATTGCCTATAGTTTAGTTTTAGGTCTTTCACTTCAAAAAATCGGTTTTACGGAAAATTGTCTCCTTTTTTAGATCTGTTTCGTGCATCTGAAGCAGTAAAACATGGTAGTGTAAAATATGAATTTCAAACACTTTGAGTCCCAACAAAGTAACACATGGTTAATGGTGGAAATTATTTTAGGCGTTGATATCTATGTGTTCAAAGTTTCGTGCATTTTTTTTTATAAGCAATCTTTATTAATAAGAGAATAAGGGCATCTCAAACCAATAATAGAGAAATTACAAAAAGGCACGGGAAAGGACCCGACCACAACAACGATAAACCAACAAACCTACTACAAAGCTAAAGGAAATCGAACGGAAATTTGGTCCAATCATAAAGGTTACACTTCCGCCTACCTCTATTTCCGAGAATTAACCAATTGCAAGACAACACAACGACGACATTAAATATGGCATCAACATTACAGACTTCATTGTTAAACAAAATGTTTCTTGCATTCATCGCGATCTTGGTATTTCTCGAGTGTTATGATCTCCGCTTATCGTTAAAAGATTGTACGCCACCTAGAGAAGGTACTCCAATAGCGAATTCACGCCATAAGTTTTTATAGATTCGTTAAACCTTCAAAGTCGTGAAGGCAATTATTAGGTTTATAATGGATAATTGAGGTGATATAGAATTGAAAGTATAATAGAGGATTATCATGTTGAATTCGGTGGTAATTTTCTCTATCCCTTGGAGATCTTGGTAAAATATGAGTTTGAATGTAGAATGATCCATCTGTAGATTTTTTGAGGGAATGAAAAGTCGATTCCCAAAGAAGATCCCACTATTGTGTTATGGAAAAAGAAATAGATGTAAGGTGATGATAAGAAAACCTTAACTAGTGTTACGTATCTTCGATATAGAGTCATGTGAGTGGAATTGCAAGGTTAGCACTTTAATGCCTAAATAAGTTCATAATTCAAGACAAGTGTTCTTGTAAAATGGAGATAAGAAAATATACCTTGCATTTCGCGTGATATGTCTTTATACTTTTAATTAGTTGGAGTGTATGGACATGAATTTTAGCCTTATCTCTTTGGGCTTTTGGCCGGCCCAAATTAGTTATATTCATCGATCAAATTCAATAATGTGTGAAAAATTTATTGGTCTAAATTCCACATACATTGTATGAATGGTCATAAATATTAATTGAACTTCAATAAATATTAATTTCCTTATTTTTATAAATTTTATCTTCAATTTATAGAAAAGACAAAATAAGAATTCAAGTATTTCAAATTTTTTAGAAACAAGTAATAAATTAAAATTGATTTTATTCATTTTCCATAATTTGTAATTGTCCATTGCAACCCACTCCCTGATACATTGTATAAGATAAGTACATTCTATAAATTATATCATAAAATATTATTATATCTATAATCATAATTAATTTCCATTTTATAAAAAAATTTATCTTCAATTCTATATTAAGTCAAATGATGAATTCATATATTTCTTATTTTGTAGGAAAGAGTAATTAATTCATGTTTATCCAAATTATTTTCATTTCTTAGTGTGTGTGACCCCTATCCTTTCTTTTTGCTATATATATATACCTTATCAATATTTCAAATCACACAACATTTTCTTTTCATTTCTTCTTCTAGTTCGCATTGCACGTTTTTTCTAGCACAGTCACCCTTAAGTCGGTATGTGATTCATTTTATACTGTTCTTTATTAATATTCAAAAGTTTAAAATTTTATTTGTTTTGATTTTTCTTCAATTTTTTTTGTCGTAGCTATTTGCTTAGTGTGCATTTTTATGGGTTTTTCAAAAACTCTTTACTTTTTATTTTCTTTGTTGTTAGAGAACTTCTGGTTTGGTGATTTTCTAAATTAAGGAGTGTTTCTTTGTTATTTTCATTAAATTTAAATTTTTATAATTATATTTTTTCAGGAGTTATAGAGATAGATTTTGCTACAGTTCTGACAATAAAGTAAGAATCATATATTTTTATTACAATTTATTTTATCAAGTATACATATAATGAACGATATTTTATTACAATTTAGTTTTTCATTTTTTTAATATAAGATTTTCATATGATATATTAGAACGTTTATAATTTAACACTAGATCTAATTTATTAGAATTTATATAAATTCTAATTAAAAGATTTTAAACGTATTAAAAAACATGTTTCAAGAGAGGGTTAAAGGTCAAATGAATTTATAATATTATATTACATCTAACAAAGACATAGATTATGCGTTTCATGACTGTAATTTGATAAAAATTTCTCTATCTTTTTTTATCATTTTTCTTTCGTTATTTTAATTTTATTTCTTTTTAAAAAAAATATTTGAATTATATGCATCAACTTATAAACATTTAGAAGTATAACAAAGATTCATTTATTTACACAAATGATTGACATCTTCATGAAATGTATTTGATAATAGAAACTCTTGCTTTAGTTTTATATGCTAATTATTTCTATCATGTTGCATAAATTCAAGATTCAAGAACTCTTCACCTAATTTATATATCTAGAATAAATTACTGTAATACCCCGTATTTTATTACGCCGAATAATATTGCATTGTGATTAACTGAGTCCGGTTGCTCTGAGGAATTATTTGATAAAATAATTAGAGTAACTTCGGTACTTAGGATTGATCCAATAGATATTATTTGTTTCGGAGACATTTATTTCATTTTGGACTTAAGAGACTTTTTGGACATTTAGTAGTATTATTTCTAATACTAACTTTACTATGTGAATCCTTTTCCTCTCACTTTCCAAACAAAAGAAAAAGATAGAAAGAAAGGAAGAAGAAAGGAAAGGAAGGAGAGAAAAAGAAGAGAAGAGGAAATTGGAAGAAAAGCTCAAGAACAATCAAGATCATCATCCAATCTTCATCCAAACTTCTCAATCATCTTCATCTTGCTCTATTTTGAGGTGGGTTCTAGTTAGCACCATTGTTAGAGAACTCTAGAGAGTTTTTGGATTTAGGTTAGATTATGAAAACTTGGAAATTTATGGTTGAATCTTGCTATAAATGTTGTTATAAGCTTGTTATCATGTTTGCATTATGTATTGACTGTTGTGTGATGTTGGGTAATGATTTTGATGGAGAAAATGAGAGTTGGAGGTGAAGAACAGCAGCTGGGAGAGGTTCTGTTTCGCTTGCTTCGCCTAGCGAACCTGGGGCGAGTCCCAGCGAACAGCAATCGAGGGTTCGCCTAGCGAACCAGAAGGTTCGCCTAGCGAAGGTTCGCTGGCATGTTCGCCTAGCGAACTTAGTAGGTTTTGAATGTGGGAACTTACTGCCTAGGTGCTCGCTAGCACTTTCGCCTAGCGAAGGTGGAGCGAAGGTTCGCCAGATGTTCGCCTAGCAAACTTATGGTGTTTTAGGTCTCGGAGTTTTCTGTTTTATTACTCGCCAGCTTGCTCGCCTAGCGAAGGCGAAGGCGAAGGCTCGCCAGCTCGTTCGCCTAGCGAACCTGGGGCGAGCTGTGTTGTTTTCTTAACTTGTTTTCGCCATATCTTTTTATCCGGTTGTTCATTTTGGATGTTCCGCATATCGATAGAAAGCTGGAGAAATGAACTTTATGATGATGATAGGGATTGTCGATTTTATCTGCCCGATTAAATAATCGGAGGGAACCCGAAGTGAAATTCTTTGATAATTTTATGTGGACTATGTTTTAAATTGTGTTAAGTCATTCTATTACACTAATAAGGTATGTTTTGCCTAATCTATGGTTGTTAACATGTTGTGATTAAAATGCATGAAAGATAAAAAGGAAAATAGTAAGAGTGAGGAAAATCCCTTATGAACTATAGGAAACTTTAGAAGTTGGAACCACTAGTATGGAACATGAGGTTAACGTTATGGATTGAAGGACAAGAAAGGCCTTGAGGCCTTATGGCCAAGGCAATTGTCGTATACCTTGTTTTGAATGGTATTTATCATGTAATCGTAACCACTTTATTTGAATTGCCCTTGAAAGGCCTTCATGAGTCTCGACCTCCTCTGAAGTGCAGGCAGGTTTTACTTGGTAGGTTTGATGCCCTACGAGTAGTACAATTGGAAGCCCGTGCATGGGTACGAGACTTGTGATGGTTAACAGGCCATGAGAAGTGACGGTTCACGGTTAACAGGCCGGTGATCTCGAATCCAATTGTATACCAAGTAACTACAAGGATCTATGACTCGGGTCACCTTCTAGACGTAGAAGCGGACGGGAAGAGGAGAAGCCTTGGTACCGGTTATCGATTAATGATGTGGTGAGTTAGTGAACTCATGTCATGTTTCCATATAGTGTGAGATTATCAAGTGTGAACTCAAGAGTCCTTCCCTTCCCCGGACTTGAGTTAGGATTGTTAGAACCGTAAATAACCCGAGAGAATCCATAAGATAGGGAACTCACTGAGATTTGATGTATCTCACCCCACTGTTGTTGTTTACATCACAGGTTCTGCAGGTTCGGCGACGGGTAAGGATAAAGTGATTTGACTTTTCCTTTCGGTTCGTAGGTTTTGAGATGGCATGGCTTCCGCTATGACGTTTTATTTTGAGATCATTGCATTGATCTAGTTCTTAGTTTTTATCATGTTGGAACATCTTGTATATGTAATGCCTTAGTTTTGTGTTGTATTAGAGGCATTTATGTATATAATGTGTTAACTAGGAACTTATTGTATTTCAATACCAAATACTTGGATTCATATATATAATTTATGCTTTGATGTATGGATTTTATATGTGGGTGTTACAGTTGGTATCAGAGCAGGTCGTATCCTCGACCTAGCCATGAAATAGTATAAGTGTTTCTTCCCGTTTCATATACGTTGTGTCGCCATGGGTCTTGAGCGTTATATTTATGGCATTGAGCCTGATCAACTTAATTCTATTTGTATGACCTTTAGGAACATGGCTGATGGACGTAGAAACCCTCGTGGTAGGCCCCGCACCACTCCTCAAGGGAGGACTCCGCCGGTTGGCGATGGTAATGCTCCATTGTATCAGTTCATGCAACAGATGCAACAACAACAGAATCTATTCATGCAACAGATGGTGCAACAAATGAATGGAGGTCCGCATCCTCAAGTAGTGGTTCCCGAAGCTGTAGGTGGGAATTTCCGGGACTTTATCCGCATGAATCCTCCGGAATTTCAGGGTGGATTAGATCCCGTGAAGGCTCACGAATGGATTTCAGGTATGGAAAGGATTTTCTTGATAGTCCAGTGTAGTGAGGAGAACAAGGTGTTGTTTGCTTCTCATTCTCTAAAGGGACCCGCTATGAGATGGTGGGAGAGCGCTTCGGCTTTGATGACTGTTCAAGAAGTACCTAAGGTTTGGGAACAGTTCAAAGTTGTTTTCATGGAGAAATATTTTCCGAGTTCATTAAGGACTCAGAAGGAATTTGAATTCCAGCAGCTAAGACAAGGTAGCATGACTGTGGCCAGTTATGCTGAGAAGTTTGAAGACATGGCTGCTTATTCTAGGCAGGCTATGTATGCTCCTGATGAAAAATGGAAAATAGACCAGTTTCTGTTTGGATTAAGAGCTGAAATATCTCATAGTGTGTCTCAGAGAGAGTTCACTACTTATGCTGGAGTGTTGAGACAATGCTATGTGGCAGAACATAGTTTGAAAAAGGTTCGAGATGTAAGTGCAGCAAGTCGGGTAACTCAAGGTGATCGTGGAAGGTCTAACCAATCATTTAGACCTAGGCCACAATCCTTCAAGGGGAAACAGGTGCAAGATACAAGGGCGAGTACACCTCCGGTGTGTCGCACTTGTGGCAAGAATCATTTCGGAAGGTGTGGTTTGGAAGGAGTAAGGTGTTTCCAATGTCAAAAGGTGGGTCATATGAAGAAAGATTGCCCTCAGAATAGGATTCATCCACAAGGAAGGGTTTACACCTTGGATGCAAGGAAGAAGAAGAGTGACAATTCATTGATTGCTGGTACGTGCTTAGTTAACGGATTTCCTTGCTTTGTTTTATTTGATTGCGGAGCTACACATTCTTTTGTATCAGTGCAATGTATGAAGCGACTTGGGTTGCGGTCCGTTCCTTTGTCTCCTCCTATGGTGGTCACTACCGCCATGGATGAAATGGTTGAGACGCCTTTGATGTGTGAAAATTGTGTACTATCTGTGAATGATAGAGTTTTTCAGATTGACCTTATTTGTCTACCGCTTAAGAAAGTGGATGTCGTTTTGGGAATGGATTGGCTTTCTGCTAATTCGGTATTTATTGGGTGTGAGGAAAAGCTTATCATCATTCCGTCTATTGAGGCTACACCAAAGGATGTTTTAACAACTATTTTAGAAGGTACAGTTGGTATGATAAATCTCTTGTTTGAAGAAGAGGATTCGGTTATGTTGGTTCTCACTAAGGAATAGAGTAGCGACCTTCAGGTTATGGACATTCCTGTAGTTTGCGAATTTTCTGAAGTTTTCCCCGAAGATGTCACTTCTCTTCCTCCGGAGAGGGAAGTGGAATTTTCTATTGACCTGGTACCGGGAACGGCTCCTATATCCGTTTCTCCGTATCGGATGGCACCGAAGCAGTTAAGGGAATTAAAGGACCAGTTAGAAGAACTCATGGCGAAACATTTCGTGCCACCTAGTGTTTCTCCATGGGGAGCCCCTGTTCTACTGGTGAAGAAGAAGGACGGTGGGATGCGGATGTGCATCGATTATCGTCAGTTGAATAAAGTCACCATTAGGAACAAGTATCCCTTGCCCAGGATAGACGACCTTTTGGATCAATTGAAAGGAGCCTGCGTGTTCTTGAAAATTGATTTGAGGTCGGGTTATCACCAAATCCGAGTGAAGAGTTCCGATGTACCTAAGACTGCATTTAGGACCCGTTATGGCCATTACGAATTCTTAGTGATGCCTTTCGGTGTGACAAATGCTCCAGCCGTTTTTATGGATTACATGAACCGAATATTTCAAGCTTACTTGGACCAGTTCGTGGTAATCTTCATTGACGATATTCTTATTTATTCTCGTACTTCACAAGAGCACGAGGAACATCTGAGAATTGTGTTATCTGTGTTGCAAGAGAAGCAACTTTTTGCCAAATTAAATAAGTGTGAATTTTGGATGGCAGAAGTTAAGTTTCTTGGTCACGTTATATCCCAGGGTGGTGTGGCGGTGGATCCGTCGAAGGTAGAGGTGGTGATAAATTGGGAAAGGCCGAGAAATGCCTCAGAAGTTAGAAGCTTCTTAGGGCTGGCAGGTTACTATAGGAGGTTCATTGAAGGTTTCTCTAAGTTAGCTTTACCGATGACGAAGCTTACTCGTAAGGATTTAGCTTTTGAGTGGGATTCAGGTTGTGAGAAAAGTTTCATGAAGTTGAAGGAGAGATTGACAACGGCTCCGGTGTTAATCATTCCTGATCCTAACAACTCTTATGAAGTGTTTTGTGATGCTTCTAAAATGGGATTGGGAGGTTTCCTGATGCAAGGTGGTCAAGTGGTAGCCTATGCCTCCCGACAATTGAAAATTCATGAACAGAATTATCCAACTCACGATTTGGAATTGGCGGCGGTTGTTTTTACACTAAAGGTGTGGCGACATTATTTGTATGGCGTACGTTTTGAAATATTCAGTGACCATAAGAGTTTAAAATATTTATTTGACCAAAAGGAGTTAAATATGCGACAACGAAGATGGATGGAGTACTTAAAGGATTATGATTTAGATTTGAAGTATCATCCAGGAAAAGTGAATGAGGTAGCAGATGCGTTAAGTCGGAAATTAGTGCATGGCGCGAAATTGATGGTTTTGGAGTATGCATTGTTAGAAAATTTTAGAGATCTTAATCTTCAGTTTGTATGGACCGAAGATGGTGTGATTATGGGAAATTTGAATGTCAATTCTACCTTGAGAGTTGAGATTCACCAAGGTCAAATGGCAGATGAGAAGTTGCAAGAAGTGTTACTCCTACCGGGTTTTATTCAGGCTACCGACAGAATTATCATGTTCGGCCAAAGAATTTGTGTTCCGAATGATGTAATGTTAAGAAGAAAGATTTTGGATGAAGCTCATAAAGGTACTTTTACGATACATCCTGGTTCTTCGAAGATGTATCAAGATTTGAAGAAGGACTATTGGTGGGCCGGAATGAAAAAGGATGTTGCGATGTATGTGTCAGAATGTGCAGTGTGCCAACAGGTTAAGATTGAACACCAAAGACCGGGCGGTATGTTGCAACCTCTAGAAATTCCAGTTTGGAAATGGGATAGCATTTCTATGGACTTTGCAGTAGGTTTGCCCCGTACGCAAGGTGGTTATGATTCGATTTGGGTGATTGTGGATCGACTAACGAAATCAGCGCACTTCTTGGCCGTGAAGACTACTTTCAGGGCAAGTCATCTTGCGAGGTTGTTTATTGCAGAAATTGTAAGATTGCATGGTATTCCTTCTAATATTGTGTCGGACAGAGATCCGAAGTTTACCTCAAGGTTCTGGAAAGTCTTCCAACAAGCTATGGGGACGGAGTTGCGTTTGAGCACGTCTAATCATCCGCAGACGGATGGACAGACTGAGCGAACGATACAAACGATGGAAGATATGTTGAGAGCTTGTGTGTTAGAAAGTAAAGGGAATTGGAAAGAACTTCTACCATTGATTGAGTTTTCCTATAACAATAGTTATCATGCTAGTATCGGTATGGCTCCGTATGAAGCGTTGTATGGGCGAAAATGTAGAACACCCTTGTGTTGGGCTGAAGTTGGGGAAGATAGAATCTTAGGACCCGAAGTCATCCAAGAGACTACAGAAAAGATTCGAATGATTCGCGAGAAAATTAAGCAAGCCCAAGATCGACAAAAGAGTTATGCAGACAATCGAAGGAGACCTCTAGAATTCGAAGAAGGTGACCATGTGTTTTTGAAAGTTACTCCTAGATTGAGATTGAAAGGACCGTTTAAGTCACGCAAGTTAAGCCCGAGATACGTAGGACCGTATCAAATTTTAGAAAGGATTGGTGAAGTAGCGTATAGGTTGGCCTTGCCGCCTTCTCTGTCGGAAATGCATGATGTTTTTCATGTATCTCAGCTTCGGAGATTTGTTCCAGATCCTCTTCAACCGATTCTACCGGATACTATTGAAATAGAAGCGGATTTGACGTTTGAACCTCAACCGAACCGCATTGTGGGAAGAGAAACGAAGGTATTAAGGAACAAGGATATTCCTCTTGTTAAGGTGCAGTGGGATGTAACGCATCCAGGGGATGCAACTTGGGAACTGGAATCGGAAATGCGAGATGCCTACCCTTATCTGTTCAGGTAATTTTTAAATTCGAGGGCGAATTTCTATTTAAGGGGGGGGGAGGATGTAATACCCCGTATTTTATTACGCCGAATAATATTGCATTGTGATTAACTGAGTCCGGTTGCTCTGAGGAATTATTTGATAAAATAATTAGAGTAACTTCGGTACTTAGGATTGATCCAATAGATATTATTTGTTTCAGAGACATTTATTTCATTTTGGACTTAAGAGACTTTTTGGACATTTAGTAGTATTATTTCTAATACTAACTTTACTATGTGAATCCTTTTCCTCTCACTTTCCAAACAAAAGAAAAAGATAGAAAGAAAGGAAAAAGAAAGGAAAGGAAGGAGAGAAAAAGAAGAGAAGAGGAAATTGAAAGAAAAGCTCAAGAACAATCAAGATCATCATCCAATCTTCATCCAAACTTCTCAATCATCTTCATCTTGCTCTATTTTGTGGTGGGTTCTAGTTAGTACCATTGTTAGAGAACTCTAGAGAGTTTTTGGATTTAGGTTAGATTATGAAAACTTGGAAATTTATGGTTGAATCTTGCTATAAATGTTGTTATAAGCTTGTTATCATGTTTGCATTATGTATTGACTGTTGTGTGATGTTGGGTAATGATTTTGATGGAGAAAATGAGAGTTGGAGGTGAAGAACAGCAGCTGGGAGAGGTTCTGTTTCGCTTGCTTCGCCTAGCGAACCTGGGGCGAGTCCCAGCGAACAGCAATCGAGGGTTCGCCTAGCGAACCAGAACGTTCGCCTAGCGAAGGTTCGCTGGCATGTTCGCCTAGCGAACTTAGTAGGTTTTGAATGTGGGAACTTACTGCCTAGGTGCTCGCTAGCACTTTCGCCTAGCGAAGGTTCGCCAGATGTTCGCCTAGCGAACTTATGGTGTTTTAGGTCTGGGAGTTTTCTGTTTTATTACTCGCCAGCTTGCTCGCCTAGCGAAGTTGAAGGCGAAGGCTCGCCAGCTCGTTCGCCTAGCGAACCTGGGGCGAGCTGTGTTGTTTTCTTAACTTGTTTTCGCCATATCTTTTTATCCGGTTGTCCGTTTTGGATGTTCCGCATATCGATAGAAAGCTGGAGAAATGAACTTTATGATGATGATAGGGATTGTCGATTTTATCTGCCCGATTAAATAATCGGAGGGAACCCGAAGTGAAATTCTTTGATAATTTTATGTGGACTATGTTTTAAATTGTGTTAAGTCATTCTATTACACTAATGAGGTATGTTTTGCCTAATCTATGGTTGTTAACATGTTGTGATTAAAATGCATGAAAGATAAAAAGGAAAATAGTAAGAGTGAGGAAAATCCCTTATGAACTATAGGAAACTTTAGAAGTTGGAACCACTAGTATGGAACATGAGGTTAACGTTATGGATTGAAGGACAAGAAAGGCCTTGAGGCCTTATGGCCGAGGCAATTGTCGTATACCTTGTTTTGAATGGTATTTATCATGTAATCGTAACCACTTTATTTAAATTGCCCTTGAAAGGCCTTCATGAGTCTCGAGCTCCTCTGAAGTGCAGGCAGGTTTTACTTGGTAGGTTTGATGCCCTACGAGTAGTACAATTGGAAGCCTGTGCATGGGTACGAGACTTGTGATGGTTAACAGGCCATGAGAAGTGACGGTTCACGGTTAACAGGCCGGTGATCCCGAATCCAATTGTATACCAAGTAACTACAAGGATCTATGACTCGGGTCGCCTTCTAGACGTAGAAGCGGACGGGAAGAGGAGATGCCTTGGTACCGGTTATCGATTAAGGATGTGGTGAGTTAGTGAACTCATGTCATGTTTCCATATAGTGTGAGATTATCAAGTGTGAACTCAAGAGTCCTTCCCTTCCCCGGACTTGAGTTAGGATTGTTAGAACCGTAAATAACCCGAGAGAATCCATAAGATAGGGAACTCACTGAGATTTGATGTATCTCACCCCACTGTTGTTGTATACATCACAGGTTCTGCAGGTTCGGCGACGGGTAAGGATAAAGTGATTTGACTTTTCCTTTCGGTTCGTAGGTTTTGAGATGGCATGGCTTCCGCTATGACGTTTTATTTTGAGATCATTGCATTGATCTAGTTCTTAGTTTTTATCATGTTGGAACATCTTGTATATGTAATGCCTTAGTTTTGTGTTGTATTAGAGGCATTTATGTATATAATGTGTTAACTAGGAACTTATTGTATTTCAATACCAAATACTTGGATTCATATATATAATTTATGCTTTGATGTATGGATTTTATATGTGGGTGTTACAATTACATTCACAAAAACAATATATTTATTACTTTACAAAAACAACATAATTATTACTTCTAATAAATTTGTTTTTTTTTTAAAATTAATGTTAATAATAGAAATGTAGGTAGATAGTTTAATTAATTATCATCTTTTTGTTTCTGACTTTTAATTTCATTAGTAAACAGAAGATGTCTCATCGAAAAATCACATGGAATGAAGAATCGCATAACAATTTTGGAATAAATAAAATTTCTCGCAAATTAGAAGGGGATGATGAGTTAGACACAGATTACTTGGATATTATGAGACCACTGTCACTTGAAACCCATGTTCCGGATCCATTATTAGACATTGGTAAATTTGCTCCTGTAGTGCTTAAGCCAATTAATCCATCTCCAGCCATTAGTATAACTCCGCCTCCAAAAGATAATGGAATCTTCCTAGATCCTTTTTTACCTAAACAATTTCCCTCTCCAGCCATCAGTTTAACTCCGCCTTCTAATGGAGTAACGACAACAACAAAATCTGAAGTTTCATATCTTAAACAATATGCAAAAGTCTCCCAAAGAGGTGTGTGTTCTTCATCTCTTTATCAAAGTACTGAATTTAATTTTATGAATATTATACAACAATAAACTAATTAATATTTGTAGGTTTATCATCTATTAATCAAAACACAGGTCAACATGTGTTTTCCAACAACATTAAAAATCCTACATCGCGTCCTTATAAAATTGCTAGGCATATGCAGGTAACATAATGTAGAAATTAATGAATTTTATTTGATTTGTTTTATGCAAGTAAAAATAAACAATGCAAGGGAAGAAATTGAGTAATATATATATATATATATATATATATGTATATATATATATATATATATATATATATATATTTGAATGATATTTTATATATGTACTAATGTATAAGATGTTTTGCAGGATGATAATTGACTTGGTGATTAATTGGTCATTCAAAATACAAATGTTTTATGGAGTTGATATAGCAAATATAATACACAATTGATGAAGTCAAACGATATCGGCATTTTAGGAGTGTTAAGCTTTGGTTAAATTAATAGTTTGATGAATTTTGGGTTTTATTTTTCATTAAATAAAGTTGACATTTTATTGGTTTTATTTTAATTGATACATTGAATTTCTTTTAAATTTAAATATTATTGAAACCTAAGTAAATTTTATGTTTGACAAACTTTTATTGCTTAGTATAATAGTTTCCTATGGTTCGTTATTTAATGATGACTATTATCTATAAGTGTTATGACATAAATATATATAATTTATACATATTAAATCTTTATTGAGTTGGAAAACTTTGTGTTGAAGTTGAATTTAAATATTTTATTTGTTTTATAGTTTTTATTGTTTGTCACGAAAACTTTATATTTAAACTTATTAGAAAACAGTTCTGAATAAGAAAGTTGTTCATCTCGTGGGTGTTGCATGTGTCCAGTTTATTTGTTAAACTTTGTAGTCTCAATAGAATTTTCAACCTTATTAGCTCCCATTGAGAAGTGTTGTTGTGATTCTTCAGTATTTCTAGGAATTTTCCCGAATAAAAGGTAAGGTTTTTGTCTCTCCCCCTAGGGTTCGCCTAGTTCGTGTGGTGGTATTCAAGTTCCACTGCATATGTTCTTGGAATGGCTAGTTTCTAGGAGGGTGTGCCCCACCAATGTTGAGAAGTGTGCTCACTGCGTATGTAGTCTGCCTTCAAAGATTGGCTTATGCCATCCTATATAGACTTACGATACCCTTTGTTGTCCTAGTGTCTTATAGCTAGTTAATTAACTACTGAAATTGTGCAAAGATATTTTATATAATACTTAACTCATTGAGCACATTATAATGACATTGTGATATCCTCCTTCTTTGTCTGCATACCTTTAACTGACTGGCGTCACAAGACGATCGTCCTCTTCATAGATGTTTCATGTGGAAGACCTTGGATGCCCATTTGTCCCTAGTGTATACTCAGGGTTTTTCATTCTAGAAGATACTACGAAATAATAACTTTTTGTCATTCGTTTTAAAGGTAGAAGTCACTCTTCATAATCCTCTAAAGCTTAATTCACAACATGCTTATAGAAAATGTAGGAGTTTACCCCGTCGGTTCGAATTGGATTTTTCTTAAGCTTAGAGCATTGTTGAATGGATTTGAGGTTTCAACTGGGATCATTCAGTGGGTCTTTTTTTGGTCCGTGCGGATTGAACCTTGTTTTCTTTCTTGCAATATGGTATCCCTATAGATTACCTAGAGTGAGCTATAGAGTTACTGAAGGAAAAAGTATCCACTACTACAAAACGCGCAAACAACAACGTCAGGCTTATAACGGCTTGCCTATACACCAATGTAATAGACTCACGCGTATTTTTAATGACAGTTAATATTCAAACCGTGGTGAAATGTGAGGCCTTTCACACCGGGTATTTAAAGAATCGTCATTATAGGTAGCGTCTGGTCATGGGTTCAATTCCCAGCGCCCGCATTTATGGTTTTTTTACACTTTTTTTCAAAATGACCACAGCCTTTCACCATGGTTATGTTTTCAACCGTCATTATTGCCTATAGTTTAGTTTTAGGTCTTTCACTTCAAAAAATCGGTTTTACGGAAAATTGTCTCCTTTTTTAGATCTGTTTCGTGCATCTGAAGCAGTAAAACGTGGTAGTGTAAAATATGAATTTCAAACACTTTGAGTCCCAACAAAGTAACACATGGTTCATGGTGGAAATTATTCTAGGCGTTGATATCTATGTGTTCAAAGTTTCGTGCATTATTTTTTATAAGCAATCTTTATTAATAAGAGAATAAGGGCATCTCAAACCAATAAAAGAGAAATTACAAAAAGGCACGGGAAAGGACCCGACCACAACAACGATAAACCAACAAACCTACTACAAAGCTAAAGGAAATCGAATGGAAATTTGGTCCAATCATAAAGGTTACACTTCCGCCTACCTCTATTTCCGAGAATTAACCAATTCCAAGACAACACAACGACGACATTAAATATGGCATCAACATTATAGACTTCATTGTTAAACAGAATGTTTCTTGCATTCATCGTGATCTTGGTATTTCTCGAGTGTTATGATCTCTGCTTATCGTTAAAAGATTGTACGCCACCTAGAGAAGGTACTCCAATAGCGAATTCACGCCATAAGTTTTTATAGATTCGTTAAACCTTCAAAGTCGTGAAGGCAATTATTAGGTTTATAATGGATAATTGAGGTGATATAGAATTGAAAGTATAATAGAGAATTATCATGTTGAATTCGGTGGTAATTTTCTCTATCTCTTGGAGATCTTGGTAAAATATGAGTTTGAATGTAGAATGATCCATCTGTAGATTTTTTGAGGGAATGAGAAGTCGATTCCCAAAGAAGATCCCACTATTGTGTTATGGAAAAAGAAGTGGATGTAAGGTGATGATAAGAAAACCTTAACTAGTGTTACGTATCTTCGATATAGAGTCATGTGAGTGGAATTGCAAGGTTAGCACTTTAATGCCTAAATAAGTTCATAATTCAAGACGAGTGTTCTTGTAAAATGGAGATAAGAAAATATACCTTGCATTTCGCGTGAAATGTCTTTATACTTTTAATTAGTTGGAGTGTATGGACATGAATTTTAGCCTTATCTCTTTGGGATTTTGGCCGGCCCAAATTAGTTATATTCATCGATCAAATTCAATAATGTGTGAAAAATTTATTGGTCTAAATTCCACATACATTGTATGAATGGTCATAAATATTAATTGAACTTCAATAAATATTAATTTCCTTATTTTTATAAATTTTATCTTCAATTTATAGAAAAGACAAAATAAGAATTCAAGTATTTCAAATTTTTTAGAAACAAGTAATAAATTAAAATTGATTTTATTCATTTTCCATAATTTGTAATTGTCCATCGCAACCCACTCCCTGATACATTGTATAAGATAAGTACATTCTATAAATTATCATAAAATATTATTATATCTTTAATCATAATTAATTTCCATTTTATAAAAAAATTTATCTTCAATTCTATATTAAGTCAAATGATGAATTCATATATTTCTTATTTTGTAGGAAAGAGTAATTAATTCATGTTTTTCCAAATTATTTTCATTTCTTAGTGTGTGTGACCCCTATCCTTTCTTTTTGCTATATATATATACCTTATCAATATTTCAAATCACACAACATTTTCTTTTCATTTCTTCTTCTAGTTCGCATTGCACGTTTTTTCTAGCACAGTCATCCTTAAGTCGGTATGTGATTCATTTTATATTGTTCTTTATTAATATTCAAAAGTTTAAAATTTTATTTGTTTTGATTTTTCTACAATTTTTTTTGTCGTAGCTATTTGCTTAGTGTGCATTTTTATGGGTTTTTCAAAAACTCTTTACTTTTTATTTTCTTTGTTGTTAGGGAACTTCTGGTTTGGTGATTTTCTTAATTAAGGAGTGTTTTTTTGTTATTTTCATTAAATTTAAATTTTTATAATTATATTTTTTCAGGAGTTATAGAGATAGATTTTGCTATAGTTCTGACAATAAAGTAAGAATCATATATTTTTATTACAATTTATTTTATCAAGTATATATATAATGAGCGATATATTATTACAATTTAGTTTTTCATTTTTTTAATATAAGATTTTCATATGATATATTAGAACGTTTATAATTTAACACAAGATCTAATTTATTAGAATTTATATAAATTCTAATTAAAAGATTTTAAACGTATTAAAAAACTTGTTTCAAGAGAGGGTTAAAGGTCAAATGAATTTATAATATTATATTACATCTAACAAAGACATAGATTATGCGTTTCATGACTGTAATTTGATAAAAATTTCTCTATCTTTTTTTATCATTTTTCTTTTTAAAAAATGAATTTATAATATTATATTACATCTAACAAAGACATAGATTATGCGTTTCATGACTTGTTATTTTAATTTTATTTCTTTTTAAAAAAAATATTTGAATTATATGCATCAACTTATAAACATTTAGAAGTATAACAAAGATTCATTTATTTACTCATATGATTGACATCTTCATGAAATGTATTTGATAATAGAAACTCTTGCTTTTGTTTTATATGCTAATTATTTCTATCATGTTGCATAAATTCAAGATTCAAGAACTCTTCACCTAATTTATATATCTAGAATAAATTACATTCACAAAAACAATATAATTATTACTTTACAAAAACAATATAATTATTACTTCTAATAAATTTGTTTTTTTTTTTAAATTAATGTTAATAATAGAAATGTAGGTACATAGTTTAATTAATTATCATCTTTTTGTTTCTGACTTTTAATTTCATTAGTAAACAGAAGATGTCTCATCACAAAATCACATGGAATGAAGAATCGCATAACAATTTTGGAATAAATAAAATTTCTCGCGAATTAGAAGTGGATGATGAGTTAGACACAGATTACTTGGATATTATGAGACCACTGTCACTTGAAACCCATGTTCCGGATCCATTATTAGACATTGGTAAATTTGCTCCTGTAGTGCTTAAGCCAATTAATCCATCTCCAGCCATTAGTATAACTCCGCCTCCAAAAGATAATGGAATCTTCCTAGATCCTTTTTTACCTAAACAATATCCCTCTCCAGCCATCAGTTTAACTCCGCCTTCTAATGGAGTAACGACAACAACAAAATCTGAAGTTTCATATCTTAAACAATATGCAAGAGTCTCCCAAAGAGGTGTGTGTTCTTCATCTCTTTATCAAAGTACTGAATTTAATTTTATGAATATTATACAACAAGAAACTAATTAATATTTGTAGGTTTATCATCTTTTAATCAAAACACAGGTCAACATGTGTTTTCCAACAACATTAAAAATCCTACATCGCGCCCTTATAAAATTGCTAGGCATATGCAGGTAACATAATGTAGAAATTAATGAATTTTATTTGATTTGTTTTATGCAAGTAAAAATAAACAATGCAAGGGAAGAAATTGAGTAATATATATATATATATATATATATATATATTTATATATGTATGTATGTATATATATATATATATTTGAATGATATTTTATATATGTACTAATGTATAAGATGTTTTGCAGGATGATAATTGACTTGGTGATTAATTGGTCATTCAAAATACAAATGTTTTATGGAGTTGATATAGCAAATATAATACACAATTGATGAAGTCAAACGATATCGGCATTTTAGGAGTGTTAAGCTTTGGTTAAATTAACAGTTTGATGAATTTTGGGTTTTATTTTTCATTAAATAAAGTTGACATTTTATTGGTTTTATTTTAATTGATACATTGAATTTCTTTTAAATTTAAATATTATTGAAACCTAAGTAAATTTTATGTTTGACAAACTTTTATTGCTTAGTGATGCGTGTTTTTTCGCAAGTGTACGAACGCGTCAGAGTAATATAAAAGATTATCGTATCCACAGAGACCAAATGTCAATCTATCGCTATCTATTGTTAAGGTGTGTATCTAAGGTGATTGAAAATAGTAGTTTTGAAGAGTGCACGGTAGTAAATAAAGTAATTAAAATTAATCGATAAAGACAGGTTCGAATGCAATTCACACGACCAATTGATAATCCAAGTACTTGCTAATAGAACTACTTACGGGCAATGTTTTCTACTTTGAAAAGAACTAATTTGACAGGAACTGTCGCTTTCGCGTATTCAGAACCGAGTTGTACCCCCTAATCAAACCCTCTTATTGTCACGGATAAAAAGGCGCGCATTGCGTTAGAGTAGTAAACCTATTTTTAAGAAATATAGTATCTTGACCAAGTTCAAAAGTATTTTAACCTGGATTTTCTAAAAAAAAGAGGTTCTTACGAACCAGACTTTAAACTTCTTAACGCGTCCGAAAATGGTTTTAAAATCTCTTTTCCTTTTAAATTAAAAACTCCTAATAAACTAAACAAAGCGCTTTCGCTGTTTTTGAAATAGTTTAAAAACAATTAAGTTTAGATAGACGTTGGACGGCTTTCGATCTTACCCAACGAAATTTAAGAACAGGAAAACTTATACTGAAAGTTAAAATAGCCTTTAAGTGTTTCCACTAACAATTGTACAGATTATCGGTTCAGTTATGATCTTCACATTCTAACATTTATAAAATTAGCCAGACATGGTAAAGTAAAAGTTCATTTTTAGATTTTTCATAAAAAGGTATTTAAGTGCGAGTGCGGAAAGTAAATGAAAGTAGTGCGAGTGCGGAAAGTAAATGAAAGTAAAGCGAGTGCGGAAAGTAAATGAAAGTAAAGCAGTGCGGAAAATAAATGAAATTAAAAGACAGTGCAAGAAATAAAGTTGACAAAAGGTAAAGTAATAAAAACCTGCTCCAATCGGAGTGGTTGAATAAAATGCGAACTGAAAGTAAAATGGCGGCAGGATTAACTTCCTTCCAGAGTGCTCCAAGACTCAATCTCACAGGCTCTTACAGACCCGATCTCTCGAATGTAGTAACACCTCGATGTGAAGCGATTACCACTATTACACTGATATATGCTTATGAACAACTAAGCTTGGATGAAGAAAAACGAAAATCTAAAGTCCTATTTATAGGCAAGGAAACATGTGGAAAAGACAAGGATGCCCCTAGCATTTGAATTTGGGCGGGAATTTGTTTTGCTCTTGTGGCGCCCGCCACAACACCATGGCACCCGCCATGAGTGTAAAATTGCTTGGGCAGTTGGAGATCGTGGGGAAAAACTGTTGGGAGGAGTTTGAGACATGGCCACGTCATGGAAGACCCTGTGGCGGCCGCCAGAGTGGATGCCATAAGTGCAAAATGCTGATTTTCTCTATTTTAGCTCATTTCGGCTCCTTTTTCGCTCCTTTTCTTGCTCGGGGCTCCGATTAGACTAAAAACCTGAAAACAAATAAAAACATAATAAAATGACATTAAAAGACTAAGAATGCATGCGAAATCGGAGTCAAAAATACGGTGAAATTCAGTGTCATCAGATTCTCCCACACTTAGACCTTTGCTTGTCCTCAAGCAAAACATTTAAAGCTCAAAGTAAGAAAACTAGTGCTGACACGTGATTCGGGCAAAAAGGGCTTCTAAGTTCAAGTCAGGATGCAGTGACAGGTACTAAGTGAACCAAGGGTATCGTAATGACACTTATCTGCAGAGGCGGAGATAAACTTCATTCTTATATTAGTCAACCGTATCATCCCACAATAACTAGGCCTACCTCTTCATCTCTTTTTGGGTCCTTTTCATTCAGGCGCAATCACATTAAGCCCGTTATCCGTACATGTTTCATAGTAGAGTGACCTGTTAGTGATTCTGATCCAAAACATAGGGTTTCTGGCACATAAGACTGTGTAAACCCTTTTATTTAACCCAAATACAGTTGTGGGGGATCGGATCGTAATCCGCCCTACCGAGTTCAGCGCCAGATACCTCTGAACCAACTAACAATGGGTGAGCTAAAATTATATATATATATATTTTTTTTTTTTTTTTGTGGCAACAATTCAACTTTTTGGTTTAAACGACCTTGTGAGGGTCATCTATCCGGAGTTTGCCTTTTTCTTTATTTATTTTACTGGATCATTCACTTATGTTCATCGGTCCCCTACGTAGAACATGCTTAGGCCGGAGCTGACTGCTGAAATAAACTACTTAGGACAAATTTGGAAATGATAATTATGGCCATGGTACATGGGGTTTTGGAATGATTCCTATATTCGTGAAGTCTACGGTGCTAAAACGATACTAATGTTTCAAAAAGTTCACCTAAGTCACCACATCCTAATCCAAACCTGTCTTAAAGCCCAAAAAATGTGTAGAACAACAATGTTTTCTTGTTGCAAAAATTTTTTTTGTAGGGCTAAAGAAATGGGGAAAAATGAGGGTGCACTAGGGATACACCGTACTAGTGACTCGTCAGACTCATGCATTTTCTAGAAAAAAGACATAGACAGAAACAAGAAATAAACAACTAACTAAAAATGGAAATAGAAAGCAATAAAATCCCCTCCCACACTTAAATCGAACATTGTCCCCAATGTTTTGAAATAAGATAAGGAGAGTAACCTGTAAAACTACTGATGTGGACCACTGGTGCCCTCGTCGTCCTGCTGGGAATTCCTGGGACGACGGGATCTGCTACGATGCTGGTCTCTCCGGTCCAATCGGGCTGATAAGGCCGCCTGGGCATCTCTGACCTGTTGAAGGTTACCTAGAATGGAACCTTGAGTAGCCTCCATAAGCTGGTAATGCCGGTGGTTGAAGTCTTGCTGACGAGATTGCTCGTCTGTGATCGCAAGCAAGGTGCGAGAAACGGACTCGAAGGATCGATCTGTCCTCCGTCGTGATTCTTCCATGAAGCTCATATTATCCGTCAGTTGTTGCTGAATGGTAGAGAGAAGGTCATCTCGCCTTTCTTCTCTAGCCATGTGGTCACGCCACATCTCCTCAGTGACATAGGATCCAGGGACTGAACCTGCAAAAGGGTTAGAGGAAGAGGGTGCGGTGTGTGGTGGTGAAGGATGATGGGGGGACACATGAGGTATGGGAGACTGATCTCTCCGCTCAAATTCTTCGTCAGTGTCGTGTCCCTCCGTATCAGGAATATTAGGAGGAAGTGGACCTAGAACAGGTGGAGCATTTAAATCATAGGTCCAGTTCCTTTCATTATGTACATCGGTACGTCTACTGCAGGGCAAGGCAACAGATAGGATAACTACACCATGGATCATCAATACAAAACCACCCTCTCTTCTCGCTCGGCACAATTTCATATCTTTTAGAAATTTTAGGTTGATTGTGCGAGGAGTTAAGGGCTCTAGTGTGGCTATCTCATCGTTCAGGTTAAGGGCCCGAGCATTAGACGTAATCAGTCCTCCAAAAATAATCGGTCCTGCTTTATTAATAGTAACAGACATGTGAGAAAGCATAAACGGGACCGGATTGATTCTTCTATTTGTGAGACTTCCTTGTAAAAACAGAAGCTCTTTAGCATTAACCTTATTTGGATTATCCCGGCCAAAAATAGTACATGCCAACAGGTATCTAAAAACTCTGATGGCCGGGTTGTGGATGTCAAGGATACGTTTCTCACCAGCAGTTAGGTAATCCAAATTCAAAGTTTTAATGGCCCAATAGGCCTTATGCTCTAACTCAAAAGGTAAATGACAAGATTTTCCATAGACTAGTTGGTAGGGGGTTGTTCCTATAGGGGTTTTGAAAGCGGTTCTGTAGGCCCATAAAGCCTCTTGAAGCTTTTGCGACCAATCTTTTCCGGATACAGAGACAGTTTTTTCTAAAATTTGTTTAATATCCCTATTAGATACTTCCACTTGGCCACAAGTCTGTGGGTGATATGGTGTTGCTACTCTATGCTTAACTCCATACTTGCTTAAAAGCTTATCAAATATTCTTGATATGAAGTGAGATCCTCCATCACTTATAACTAAACAGGGTGTTCCAAATCTGGGGAATATATAATTTTTAAATAATTTAATCACTACTCTAGTGTCGTTTGTGGGTGCAGCTATCGCTTCAATCCATTTAGACACGTAGTCTACTGCAACTAAGATATACTTCTTTCCTAAAGATGGTGGGAATGGTCCCATGAAATCTATACCCCATACGTCGAAGAGTTCTACTTCTTGGATGTTTCTTAAAGGCATTTCGTCGCGTCTTGAAATATTTCCTGTGCGTTGGCATCTATCACATTTGACAATGTAAGCATGGACATCACGCCACATGGTAGGCCAAAATAGGCCAGCTTGAAGAATCTTGGCGTAGGTCTTAGAGGTGCTTGCATGTCCACCATAAGGCGCAGAGTGACAATGCTGAATTATACTTTCTACCTCGTCTTCTGGAACGCAACGGCGGAAAATGCCATCTTTACCTCTCTTGAAAAGAAGTGGCTCGTCCCAATAGAATTTTCTAACATCACTTAAGAACTTCTTCTTCTTGTGGTAATCAAGATCAGGGGGTATGATATCAGCAGCTAGGTAATTAACAAAATCAGCGTACCAGGGCACGTTACTTACAGCTAAGGATTTTTGGAAGTGCTCATGAGGGTCTGGTTTTTTATCTTCAATGGTTTCCAATTGGGCTATCAGTCTATCACCGGCAAAATCATCATTTATGGGTACTAATTCAGGATTCAGGTATTCTAGCCTAGATAGGTGATCGGCTACTACATTTTCTGTGCCTTTTTTATCTCGGATATCTAAGTCGAACTCTTGTAGCAACAAAATCCATCTAAGTAACCTGGGTTTAGCATCTTTTTTACTTAGCAGGTAACGGATGGCAGCATGATCGGTGTAAACTATAATTTTGGCTCCTACTAGATATGATCTAAATTTGTCTATAGCGAAAACTACCGCTAGGAGTTCTTTCTCGGTTGTTGCGTAATTGAGCTGGGCGGCGTCTAGGGTTCTACAGGCATAATATATTACCTGTAATCTTTTATCTTTTCTCTGACCTAGAACGGCTCCTACAGCATAATCACTGGCGTCACACATTATCTCAAACGGTTCAGACCAATCAGGGGGTTTCATAATGGGTGCTGAAATCAATGCTTGCTTCAAAAGGTTGAATGCTTCATTGCATTTTTCATCAAAGACGAATTCAGCATCTTTCATTAACAGGCCAGTTAAAGGTTTTGTTATTTTGGAGAAGTCCTTGATGAAACGGCGGTAGGATCCAGCGTGTCCAAGGAAACTTCTAACTTCCCTGGTAGTCTTGGGTGGTTTTAGGTTCTCTATAACTTCTATTTTTGCTTTATCTACCTCTATACCTCTTTCGGAGATTATATGTCCTAAAACAATTTCTTCAGTCACTATGAAATGGCATTTTTCCCAATTCAGCGCAAGGTTTACCTCCACACATCTTTCCAGGATTTTCTCAAGGTTGATAAGACAATTTTGGAAATCAAAATCGCAAACCGAGAAATCATCCATAAATACTTCCATGATTCCATCTAGATAATCTGCAAAGATTGACATCATGCAACGTTGGAAAGTAGCAGGGGCATTACAGAGTCCAAAAGGCATTCGTCTGTAGGCAAAAGTTCCAAAAGGGCATGTAAAGGTAGTTTTTTCTTGATCTTATGGATGTATAGGTATTTGGAAGAATCCCGAATACCCGTCTAGATAGCAGAAGTAAGAATGTCTGGCAAGACGTTCTAACATCTGGTCTATGAACGGTAAAGGGAAATGATCCTTCCTAGTTGCTTTATTTAACTTTCTATAGTCTATGCACATACGCCAACCTCCTTCTATCCGCTTTGCTATTTGTTCACCTTTCTCATTTTGCACAACTGTGATGCCTCCCTTCTTGGGTACCACATGCACAGGGCTCACCCACTTACTGTCCGAGATCTGATATATTATACCTGCTTCTAGCAACTTCAGAACTTCCTTCTTGACAACATCACTCAGTATAGGGTTTATCCTTCTCTGGTGTTCTCTGGAAGGTTTTGAATCTGCTTCGAGCGAAATCCGATGCATGCATACGGATGGACTTATACCTTTCAGATCAGAGATATTATATCCTAAGGCTGAGGGATATCTTCGTAAAACGTCCAAGAGTTGATCTGTTTCTTTTTGTCTCAAGGCAGCACTAACTATAACCGGACGATTCATTTCTTCATCAAGAAACTCATATCTCAGGTTCTTAGGCAGTTCCTTAAGTTCCAAGGCTGGTTTAATAGGGCAAGGCATAGGATCTGGGGTAAGGGATAAACATTCGTAAAGGTTATCATCGATGTAGGGTTTCTTATAATTGTCATCTTCCAAAATAAGAGTTGATGGCAGCTTAATTGTTTCAATGACTTCTTCTTGCTCTAACTCCCTAACACATTCATCAATGATATCTATCGCATAACACGCGTCTCCTATCACAGGTGCCATAAGAAATTTTGAAAGTATAAATTCTATCTTCTCGTTCCCTACCTCAAAGGTTAGCTTCCCCTTTTTGACATCGATTATGGCTCCAGCAGTCGATAAGAATGGTCTACCTAGAAGAATTGGTATGTCATCATCTTCTTTAATGTCCATGACAACAAAATCAGTAGGGATAAACAGCTGACCTATCCTAACAGGGACGTCTTCAAGTATGCCTATCGGATATTTAACAGATCTTTCGGCTAATTGAAGTGACATCTTGGTAGGTTGCAACTCTCCTAAGTTTAACCTTTCGCAAACCGCTAAGGGCATTAAGCTCACACTAGCTCCTAAGTCTAGAAAAGCTTTTTCGATGACATGACTCCCCAAAATACAAGGAATGGAAAAGTTTCCAGGATCTTTATCCTTTTTTGCTAATTTATTTTCGGCAATAGAATTACATTCCAAGGGTTTCGGATCATCAAGTCTACGTTTATTGGTAAGGATGTCTTTGAGAAACTTTGCGTAGGATGGTATTTGGGTAATGGCTTATGTGAACGGGATTTCTACGTGAAGTTTTTCTATAACTTTAATGAATTTCTGATACTGATTATTGATCTGGGTTTGTTTAAGTCTTTGCGGATATGGTATTGGTGGTTTGTATGGCGGGGGTGGTATATAGGTTTTGTCTTTGGGTTCTTCTCCTTTTTCTTGACTTTCCTGGTTTACAGATTCCTCTGGTTTCTTCTTTTTATCTGGGATGTTGTCATCTTCCTTAGAAGTTTTGGGATCACTCAACCTTGGGTTACAAGGTTCATCATAAGCGGTCCCACTTCGTAGGGTAATGGCATTTGCTTGTCCTTTCGGGTTTTGTTGAGGTTGTCCAGGGAATTGTCCTCCAGGTGTGGTCTGAGGGGCTTGGTTTAAAGCTACCTGCGAGATTTGGGTTTCAAGCATCTTATTGTGAGTGATTATTTGGTCAACCTTGGTTCCTAACTAGGTAATTAGTTCGTTAACATGAACGTTTTGGTTCATGAACTCCTTGTTTTGTTGGATTTGAGCAGCGACAAAATTATCCACGATTTTCTCAAGGCTCGGTTTTGGTGGTACAGGTTTCATAGGTTGATTTGATCTTGGGGCTTGATAACTTGATTGTCTCGGAGGGGCAGTATTTTGGATAGGGTTATTATTCTTATAGGAAAAGTTTGGGTGATTCCTCCATCCAGGGTTATAGGTATTTGAAAATGGGTTCCCTTGGGTGTAGTTCACTTGTTCAGAGCTGGTCTCGTTTAACAGACTGCATTTTGCGGATTGGTGTCCTTTCGTCCCACATATCTCACAATCTGACGAAACTGCGGCTGCAGTATTCGGGGTTGTACACATATGCTCAACTCTTAGGGCTAATGCGTCCATTTTAGCTTGCATCATGTCTATAGAGCTTAACTCATGTATTCCTCCTTGGGCTTCCTTCTTTTCCACTGTCGCTCGTTCTACTCCCCATGATTGATGGTTTTGGGCCATATCTTCGATAAGGGCACTAGCTTCAGGGTAAGGTTTGTTCATCAGTGCGCCACCTGCGGCGGCGTCGATGGTCATCTTAGTGTTATAATGAAGTCCATTATAGAAGGTTTGAATGATTAACCAATTTTCTAAACCATGATGTGGGCATGCTCTTAACAGCTCTTTATATCTCTCCCAGGCTTCGAACAATGATTCTCCTTGGTTTTGGGTAAATCTAGTTATTTGGTTTCGAAGAACAGCGATTTTACTCGGGGGAAAATATCTGGCAAGGAATACTTTTCTAAGGTCTTCCCAACTTGTTATGGAATTTGGTGGAAGGGAATCTAACCACGATAGGGCCTTATCTCTGAGGGAAAAAGGAAATAGTCTTAAGCGAATCGCCTCAGGAGGGGCTCCATTGGTTTTAAAGGTGTCTGCTAGTTGGAGAAAGTTTTTCAAATGTTGGTTTGGCTTCTCTGTAGCAAGACCTGCAAATTGTCTCTGCTGTACTAACTGCAGCAGGGATGGTTTAAGTTCAAAATTATTAGCTGGTATGGCTGGATTTACTATACTAGAACTAGGTTCCTCGTTGGATGGTTGGGCGAAATCCTTAAGAGGTCTTTGATTTTGATCTTCGGCCATAGCTTTCCTAAGTTTACAGAAATATAAACGTGCGCGAGCGTAACATTCTGGTTCAGCTAGAGGGTCTACTAAACTGCCGGTACTACGAGTTTTTCGCATTGACCGGCGGGTAACTTCCTTAGTCTAAACGGTATAACAACAGGGTACGAAATTTGACGAAATTGGTCCCCGGGAACGACGCCAAAAAACATGATGCGTGTTTTTTCGCAAGTGTACGAACGCGCCAGAGTAATATAAAAGATTATCGTATCCACAGAGACCAAATGTCAATCTATCGCTATCTATTGTTATGGTGTGTATCTAAGGTGATTGAAAATAGTAGTTTTGAAGAGTGCACGGTAGTAAATAAAGTAATTAAAATTAATTGATAAAGACAGGTTCGAATGCAATTCACACAACCAATTGATAATCCAGGTACTTGCTAATAGAACTACTTACGGGCAATGTTTTCTACTTTGAAAAGAACTAATTTGACAGGAACTGTCACTTTCGCGTATTCAGAACCGAGTTGTACCCCCTAATCAAACCCTCTTATTGTCACGGATAAAAAGGCACGCATTGCGTTAGAGTAGTAAACCTATTTTTAAGAAATATAGTATCTTGACCAAGTTGAAAAGTATTTTAACCTGGATTTTCTAAAAAAAAGAGGTTCTTACGAACCAGACTTTAAACTTCTTAACGCGTCCGAAAATGGTTTTAAAATCTCTTTTCCTTTTAAATTAAAAACTCCTAATAAACTAAACAAAGCGCTTTCGCTGTTTTTGAAATAGTTTAAAAACAATTAAGTTTAGATAGACGTTGGACGGCTTTCGATCTTACCCAACGGAATTTAAGAACAGGAAAACTTATACTGAAAGTTAAAATAGCCTTTAAGTGATTCCACTAACAATTGTACAGATTATCGGTTCAGTTATGATCTTCACATTCTAACCTTTATAAAATTAGCCAGACATGGTAAAGTAAAAGTTCATTTTTAGATTTTTCATAAAAAGGTATTTAAGTGCGAGTGCGGAAAGTAAATGAAAGTAGTGCGAGTGCGGAAAGTAAATGAAAGTAAAGCGAGTGCGGAAAGTAAATGAAAGTAAAGCAGTGCGGAAAATAAATGAAATTAAAAGACAGTGCAAGAAATAAAGTTGACAAAAGGTAAAGTAATAAAAACCTGCTCCAATCGGAGTGGTTGAATAAAATGCGAACTAAAAGTAAAATGGCGGCAGGATTAACTTCCTTCCAGAGTGCTCCAAGACTCAATCTCACAGGCTCTTACAGACCCGATCTCTCGAATGTAGTAACACCTCGATGTGAAGCGATTACCACTATTACACTGATATATGCTTATGAACAACTAAGCTTGGATGAAGAAAAACAAAAATCTAAAGTCCTATTTATAGGCAAGGAAACATGTGGAAAAGACAAGGATGCCCCTAGCATTTGAATTTGGGCGGGAATTTGTTTTTCTCTTGTGGCGCACGCCACAACACCATGGCGCCCGCCATGAGTGTAAAATTGCTTGGGCAGTTGGAGATCGTGGGGAAAAACAGTTGGGAGGAGTTTGAGACATGGCCACGTCATGGAAGACCCTGTGGCGGCCGCCAGAGTGGATGCCATAAGTGCAAAATGCTGATTTTCTCTATTTTAACTCATTTCGGCTCCTTTTTCGCTCCTTTTCTCGCTCGGGGCTCCGATTAGACTAAAAACCTGAAAACAAAGAAAAACATAATAATAACATAATAAAATGACATTAAAAGACTAAGAATGCATGCGAAATCGGAGTCAAAAATACGGTGAAATTCAGTGTCATCACTTAGTATAATAGTTTCCTATGGTTCGTTATTTAATGATGACTATTATCTATAAGTGTTATGACATAAATATATATAATTTATACATATCAAATCTTTATTGAGTTGGAAAGCTTTGTGTTGAAGTTGAATTTCAATATTTTATTTGTTTTATAGTTTTTATTGTTTGTCACGAAAACTTTATATTTAAATTTATTAGAAAACAGTTCTGAATAAGAAATTTGTTCATCTCGTGGGTGTTGCATGTGTCCAATTTATTTGTTAAACTTTGTAGTCTCAATAGAATTTTCAACCTTATTAGCACCCATTGAGAAGTGTTGTTGTGATTCTTCAGTATTTCTAGGAATTTTCCCGAATAAAAGGTAAGGTTTTTGTCTCTCCCCCTAGGGTTCGCCTAGTTCGTGTGGTGGTATTCAAGTTCCACTGCATATGTTCTTGGAATGGCTAGTTTCTAGGAGGGTGTGCCCCACCAATGTTGAGAAGAGTGCTCACTGCGTAGGTAGTCTGCCTTCAAAGAGTGACTTATGCCATCCTACATAAACTTACGATACCCTTTGTTGTCCTAGTGTCTTATAGCTAGTTAATTAACTACTGAAATTGTGCAAAGATATTTTATATAATACTTAACTCATTGAGCACATTATAATGACATTGTGATATCCTCCTTCTTTGTCTACATACCTTTAACTGACTGGCGTCACAAGACGATCGTCCTCTTCATAGATGTTTCATGTGGAAGACCTTGGATGCCCATTTGTCCCTAGTGTATACTCAGGGTTTTTCATTCTAGAAGATACTATGAAATAATATCTTTTTGTCATTCGTTTTAAAGGTAGAAGTCACTCTTCATAATCCTCTAAAGCTTAATTCACAACATGCTTATAGAAAATGTAGGAGTTTACCCCGTCGGTTCGAATTGGATTTTTCTTAAGCTTAGAGAATTGTTGAATGGATTTGAGGTTTCAACTGGGATCCTTCAGTGGGTCTTTTTTTGGTCCGTGCGGATTGAACCCTGTTTTCTTTCTTGCAATATGGTATCCCTGTAGATTACCTAGAGTGAGCTATAGAGTTACTGAAGGTAAAAGTATCCACTACTACAAAACGCGCAAACAACAACGTCAGGCTTATAATGGCTTGCCTATACACCGTTGTAATAGACTCACGCGTATTTTTAATGTCAGTTAATATTCAAACCGTGGTGAAATGTGAGGCCTTTCACACCGAGTATTTAAAGAATCGTCATTATAGGTAGCGTCTGGTCATGGGTTCAATTCCCAGCGCCCGCATTTATGGTTTTTTTACACTTTTTTTCAAAATGACCACAGCCTTTCACCATGGTTATGTTTTCAACCGTCATTATTGCCTATAGTTTAGTTTTAGGTCTTTCACTTCAAAAAATCGGTTTTACGGAAAATTGTCTCCTTTTTTAGATCTGTTTCGTGCATCTGAAGCAGTAAAACGTGGTAGTGTAAAATATGAATTTCAAACACTTTGAGTCCCAACAAAGTAACACATGGTTCATGGTGGAAATTATTTTAGGCGTTGATATCTATGTGTTCAAAGTTTCGTGCATTTTTTTATAAGCAATCTTTATTAATAAGAGATTAAGGGCATCTCAAACCAATAAAAGAGAAATTACAAAAAGGCACGAGAAAGGACCCGACCACAACAACGATAAACCAACAAACCTACTACAAAGCTAAAGGAAATCGAACAGAAATTTGGTCCAATCATAAAGGTTACACTTCCGCCTACCTCTATTTCCGAGAATTAACCAATTCCAAGATAACACAACGACGACATTAAATATGGCATCAACATTACAGACTTCATTGTTAAACATAATGTTTCTTGCATTCATCGCGATCTTGGTATTTCTCGAGTGTTATGATCTCCGCTTATCGTTAAAAGATTGTACGCCACCTAGAGAAGGTACTCCAATAGCGAATTCACGCCATAAGTTTTTATAGATTCGTTAAACCTTCAATGTCGTGAAGGCAATTATTAGGTTTATAATGGATAATTGAGGTGATATAGAATTGAAAGTATAATAGAGGATTATCATGTTGAATTCGGTGGTAATTTTCTCTATCTCTTGGAGATCTTGGTAAAATATGAGTTTGAATGTAGAATGATCCATCTGTAGATTTTTTTAGGGAATGAGAAGTTGATTCCCAAAGAAGATCCCACTATTGTGTTATGGAAAAAGAAATGGATGTAAGCTGATGATAAGAAAACCTTAACTAGTGTTACGTATCTACGATATAGAGTCATGTGAGTGGAATTGCAAGGTTAGCATTTTAATTCCTAAATAAGTTCAAATTCAAGACGGGTGTTCTTGTAAAATGGAGATAAGAAAATATACCTGGGATTTCGCGTGATATGTCTTTATACTTTTAATTAGTTGGAGTGTATGATCATCAATTTTAGCCTTATCTCTTTGGGCTTTTGGCCGACACATATTAGTTATATTCATCGATCAAATTCCATAATGTGTGAAAAATTTATTGGTCTAAATTCCACATACATTGTATAAATGGTCAATAATATTAATTGAACTTCAATAAATATTAATTTTCATAGTTTTTTAATTTTTATCTTCAATTAATAGAAAAGACAAAATAAGAATTCAAGTATTTCAAATTTTGTAGAAACAAGTAATAAATTAAAATTGAGTTTATTCATTTTCCGTAATTTGTAATTGTCCATCGCAACCCACTCCCTGATACATTGTATAAGATAAGTACATTCTATAAATTATCATTAAATATTATTATATCTTTATAAATTTCCATTTTATAAAAAAATTTATCTTCAATTTTATATTATGTCAAATGATGAATTCATATATTTCTTATTTTGTAGGAAAGAGTAATTAATTCATGTTTATCCAAATTATTTTCATTTCTTAGTGTGTGTGCCCCCTATCCTTTCTTTTTGCTATATATATACCTTATCAATATTTCAAATCACACAACATTTTCTTTTCATTTCGTCTTCTAGTTTGCATTACACGTTTTTTCTAGCACAGTCACCCTTAAGTCGGTATGTGATTCATTTTATACTGTTCTTATTTATTTTTTTTGATAGGAAACTTCATTAATAAGAGATTAAGGAAATCTCGAACCAACAAACAACAACTTGCAACAAAGAAAAGCTATTACATGAAATCGAATGGATATTTATACCATTCGTACAACCTACAAGGCTTACTACCATTACTACCTAGAATTAACCAATTCCACGACGTGGCTTTAATGTCATTGACAATGTCGTTAACGTTAAAAATCACATCGTTGAACAAAATATTGTTTCTAAACCTCCATATATTCCAGCAAGTTATGAACCATAAAGAGTTTACCTTTCCCGGATTGCATCTACCTCTAAGTCTCGAATTCCACGTCTTCACATGACGGGATAAACTAGCACTATGCCAAACAAGGGCTACGACATCATGTTTTTGCCTTTAACAGCACTTAAAAGCGCTGCCTAAGGTGGCGCTGTCGTAGGTAAAGACAGCGCTTTTTTTTTATGAAAAAGTGCTGCTAAAGGCCTACTTTAGGCAGCGCTTTACCTTTAAAAGCGCTTTCTAAAGTAGGCATTTAGCAGCACTTTTTCCTTTAAAAGCGCTCTCTAAAGTTGGCCTTTAGACAGCGCTTTTTAAAGCGCTCTCTAATGTATACCTATAATTTTAATGAATTTTTTTATATACCTTTAGAGAGCGCTTTTACAGGAAAAAACACTTTCTTTTGTCCCCTTTAGACAGCGTTTTTTAAAGCGCTCTCTAATGTATACCTATAATTTTAATGAATTTTTTTCTATACCTTTAGAGAGCGCTTTTTAGAAAAGGCGCTTTCCTTTTTGAACTTTAGGCAACGCTTTTTCTAGAAAGCGCTGTCTTTTCTATACGTATAATTTTAACGAATTTTTTTAAAAATCCCATTTTAACCGTTTTTTTATGCAGAAACCTGTATAATTCAAGCTATTTCAATAAACCTGTATAATTCACATTTCCATCAACAATTTCTAGTATGATTCATTAACCATTTCCACTAATCGCATAAATCACCTAAACCACATAAACCATTTCCATTATAATTCAACTCATTTACATTAACCATTCACAAAACTATACAATTACAATCCAAAATCACATAAATAACATAAACCATTCACAAAACTATACAATTACAATCCAAAATCACATAAATAACATAAACCATTCACAAAACTATACAATCCCATAAAATAATCGATTCACAAAACTATACATTCACATAATCCCATAATCCTATACCTTATATGATTCTTTTTCCAATAAGATATTCACACAATTCCTCCTTAATTTATTGCAATTTATCCCACGTGTAATGAGAACACGCGTATTCATCAAAGTACTACATAACAAAACAAAATATGCATTATTTAGTTTAAAATAATAAATTATATGACATATCCGATAAATATTAAAATAAATCCTAAGTTATAAATCCATGCATACCATGATAGGAATCTCTAATCGATCCATTTGACGGATTTCTCTTATGAACCTCAAAACGAAATACCCGTAGTCTATGCCATTACGCTGACGAGGACACTACACATAGACAAACAAATAAGAATTAATATATAGTTGTTTTGTGTTATCAAGTAGTATCACTAATAAGCAACATTGTGAAAATTAATATACCTCCACTTTGACCCATGTAACGCTGGTTGCTTTAGCCCGTGCTACTCGAGCTTCTCTTTGTGCTCGGTATACTAGTATTGCTCTATAAAAGAAAAACGTAAATTTAGAACAATCTCACAGAAATAATTAAATATACAAATACCCACGAATATTTCTAACAATCTCACTTACGTATCAACCACATCCTTCATACTCTCATATGTTGACCAATCAGGATCCAATGAATTCAGATAATAGACCACTTCTCTTATAGGATTAATGGCAACCAACAACCAGTGTCCACTGTTAAATATAACAAAAGTTTAGATGGATAATTTCTACGCAAAAGATTAGAATGAAAATCTTACCCGTTTCTAGTATTATACGGTAAAAGAAACAAACTTTCTGTGTTGCTGGCCATAAATCTCTCAATTAAGTGGTCTCTTACTGAAAGTGGATTCATACCAATCTTCATGATAAACATACTAATTCATTATCAAGATTTAGTGTTAATAAGTGTTAAAGTGATTTAGTATTAATTTTATGTTATAGAACATTATTTTCTGTTATAAACCTTGGAAGCCATCATCAAGATTTAGTGTTAATCTTTATGACAACACAGAAGCAACAACACAGAACGTACCTCTTCATGTTAATTCATTAGTATAAGTTCATGTAACATTCATTCTGTCATGTTAATCTAGAACATTCATTCTGATACAAAAATTGACAGAAGCAACAACACAGAACGATAACAACAACAACACAACGACGACAACAAAAATAGAACGACGGCAATGGTGACGACAAGAATGAGCGGCAACAACAACAACGACGACAAGAACAATGTAAGAAGCCAGAACAACAACAACAACGTACCTCTTCGTCGTTTTCGTCTTCTCCTTCACGAATGCAAGAATGAACAACGACAACGGTGATGACAAGGGTTTCAGAACGACGGCAACGGTGACGGTAGAGGTTTCAGAATGACGGCAATGACAAGGGTTTCAGAATGCATGCAAGAACGATTGAAAGCAAGGGTTTCAGCAGAAAGAAACGATCGAGAGAAGAAAATGAAAAGAATTTCTGAAAATGATTAGAAATTGTTTTATATTTTAATTCATAATTGACCTTAGAGAGCGCTTTTCAAAAAGCGCTTTCTTGAGTGCTACCTATAAGAGCGCTTTCCTTAGAAAGCGCTTTCATATGGGGAGAATTTAAGACCTATAGCAGCACTTTCTAAAAGCGCTTTCTAAGGTTAACCTATCGTAGCGCTTTTTTAAAGCGCTTTCTAAGGTAATACCTATAGCAGCGCTTTACAAATAGCGCTTTCTAAGGTGGCTTCAATTTAGGGCATTTAACAGCTCTTTTAAAAAGCGCTTTCTAAAGGCTATCTTTTGCAGCGCTTTTTTTTAGCGAAATTTTTTAAAGGCCTATAGCAGCGCTTTGTGCAAAAAGCGCTGTCTTTGTGGCGATGTGAAAAACCATTTTTGGCGTAGTGTAAGTTCCAAGATTCTTCCTATATCTACCCACTCGCATATTTTGCTCCAAACCGTAGAAGATTTATCATAGGAAATGGAAAGGTGAAGAGAGTCCTCAATATGATGGATGCAGAATATACAAACCTCATCATGCTCATTATCTATAAGACGTCTTGCAAGCAAGTTAGATCTCGTGGGCAGCCTGTCAAGCGCCAACCTCCAGCCGAAAATCTGAACTTTCGCCGGTAAAACTGTTTTCCACAAATGCTTCAGATGATCAGCGGTGTCGCTCTCGATGTCACCATCGTACCAAGAGGCGTTCAGACAAGAATAAAAGGAGTTGACAGTGAACAAAGATGTATCGTGGCAAGGCCATGTCCATTCATCTGTTGCATCCTTCATTACAGTAACCTGCTGCAGCAGACTGAGTAAACCCGTCCTCTCAGATTCAGGTAGAATACCCTTAGCATCCAAAATGTCTAACACCCTCCAACGCCAATAGTCACCGTCCCATTCTCCCATATCTCTCACAGGACAGACCAGTTTTCTGCACATTCGAAACAAGGAAGGGAACCTAATTTTCAAGGCCGTATCACCAATCCAAACCGTCTACCAGAATGCAATGCTCGCCCCATCGCCCATCTTAATATCCAAATAATTGCCAAAACTGTAAGAATTATTAACAGATAAAGCTAACAGGTCCTTCATCCACAGCGAAATGTTCTTCGAAATGTCGCCGTCTAATCCATTTTGCATTTTAATACTCAAATTTCCGTATCTGTTTTCAAGCATATGTCTCTAAATTTCGCAACCACCACGGAAGAATTTCCAAATCCACTTAGCAAGAAGAGCTCTATTAAAACGACCAACATGTTTAATACCGAGACCTCCGAGGTCCTTCGGTTTACAAACAGAATTCCAAGAGATCCACGACACAAACCTTTTATCTGACGCTCTGGCCCAAAGAAAGCGGCGTTGGATGGCGATAATTTCTTGCACCACTTTAGAAGGGGCCTTGAAAAAAGCCAGATAATGGATGGGGAGGTTAACAAGAACCGAGTTTATTAAGGAAACTCTCCCCCCAATCGGTAAATTCCGACCATTCCAAGTAGACAATCTTTTCTTCAAGCAAGAAATAACAGGGTTCTAAAACGAGCAACGACGATGGTTTCCTCCTAAAGATAAGCCCAAAAATTTGAAAGGTAGACTCCCTGATTTACAATGAAGAAACTACTCAGCCGCAAGGAGAAATTCAGAAGCGACCCCTATCCCATAAATGCTGCATTTGGAGAAGTTAATTTTAAGGCCAGATGTTACTTCAAAAGCCCGGAGGATTGCTTTAAAAGCCCAAACGTTTAACACCGAACCATCCCCAATAAGTAAAGTGTCATCTGCAAACTGGAGCATGGAAGGAGTAGGGCAGTCATGGAATTTGAAATATTTAATATTCAAAAGTTTAAATTTTTATTTGTTTTGATTTTTCTACAATTTTTTTGGTCGTAGCTATTTGCTTAGTGTGCATTTTTAAGGGTTTTTCAAAAGCTCTTTACTTTTTATTTTCTTTGTTGTAAGAGAACTCCTGGTTTGAGTATTTTTTGAATTAAAGAGTGTTTCTTTGTTATTTTCATTAAATTTAAATTTTTATAATTATATTTTTTCAGGAGTTCTAGAGATAGATTTTGCTAGAGTTCTGACACTAAAGGAAGAATCATATATTTTTATTACAATTTATTTTATCAAGTATATATATAATGAGCGATATATTATTACAATTTAGTTTTTCATTTTTTTATTTTAAGATTTTCATATGATATATTAGAACTTTTAGAATTTAACACTAGATCTAATTTATTAGAGTTTATATAAATTCTAATTAAAAGATTTTAAACGTGTTAAAAAACTTGTTTCAAGAGAGGGTTAAAGGTCAAATGATTTATAATATTATATTACATCTAAAAAAGACATAGAATATGCGTTCATGACTGTAATTTGATGAAAATTTCTCTATCTTTTTTTTATCATTTTTCTTTTGTTATTTTAATTTTATTTCATTTAAAAAAAATATTTGAATTATATGCATCAACTTATAAACATTTAGAAGTATAACAAAGATTCATTTATTTACACATAGGATTGACATCTTCATGAAATGTATTAGGTAATAGAAACTCTTGGTTTAGTTTTATATGCTAATTATTTCTATCATGTTGCATAAATTTAAGATTCAATAACTCTTCACCTAATTTATATATCTAGAATAAATTACATTCACAAAAACAATATAATTATTACTTTACAAAAACAATATAATTATTACTTCTAATAGATTTGTTTTTTTTGAAAAAAATTAATGTTAATAATAGAAATGAAGGTAGATAGTTTAATTAATTATCATCTTTTTGTTTCTGACTTTTAATTTCATTAGTAAATCAGAAGATGTCTCATCACAAAATCACATGGAATGAAGAATCGCATAACAATTTTAGATTAAATAAAGTTTCTTGCGAATTTGAAGTGGATGATAAGTTAGACTCAGATTACTTGGATATTATGAGACCACTGTCACTTGAAACCCATGTTCCGGATCCATTATTAGACATTGGTAAATTTGCTCCTGCAGTGCTTAAGCCAATTAATCCATCTCCAACCAGTAGTATAACTCCGCCTCCAAAAGATAATGGAATCTTCCTAGATTATTTTTTACCTAAACATTTTCCCTCTCCAGCCATCAGTATAACTCCGCCTTCTAATGGAGTAACGACAACAACAAAATCTAAAGTTGCATATCTTAAACTATATGCAAGAGTCTCACGAAGATGTGTGTGTTCTTCATCTCTTTATCAAAGTACTGAATTTAATTTTATGAATATTGTACAACAATAAATTAATTAAAATTTGTAGGTTTATCATCTATTAATAAAAACACAGGTCAGCATGTGTTGTCCAACAACATTAAAAATCCTACATCGCATCCTTATAAAATTGATAGGCATATGCAGGTAACATCATGTATAAATTAATGAATTTTATTTGATTTGTTTTTTGCAAGTAAAAATAAACAATGTAAGGAAAGAAATTGAGTAATATATATATATATATATATATATATATATATATATATATATATATATATATATATATATATATATATATATATTTGAATGATATTTTATATATGTACTTATCTATTAGATGTTTTGCAGGATGATAATTGACTTGGTGATTAATTGGTCATTCAAAATACAAATGCTTTATGGAGTTAATATAGCAAATATAATACACAATTGACGAAGTCAAAGGATATCGGCATTTTAGGAGTGTTAAGCTTTGGTTAAATTAACACTTTGATGAATTTTGGGTTTTATTTTTCATTAAATAAAGTTGACATTTTTTTGGTTTTATTTTAATTGATAGATTGAATTTCTTTTAAATTTAGATAGTATTGAAACCTAAGTAAATTTTATGTTTGACAAACTTTTATTGATTAGTATAATAGTTTCCTATGGTTCGTTATCTAATGATGACTAGTATCAATTGGTGTCATGACAAAAATATATATAATTTATACATATTAAATCTTTATTGAGTTGGAAAACTTTGTGTTGAAGTTGAATTTCAATATTTTATTTGTTTTATAGTTTTTATTGTTTGTCACGAAAACTTTATATTTAAATTTATTAGAAAATAGTTTTAAATAAGAAATTTGTTCATCTCGTGGGTGTTGCATGTGTCCAATTTATTGGTTAAACTTTGTAGTCTCAATAGAATTTTCAACCTTATTAGCTCCCATTGAGAAGTGTTGTTGTGATTCTTCAGTATTTCTAGGAATTTTCACGAATAAAAGGTAAGGTATTTGTGTCTCCCCCTAGGGTTCGCCTAGTTCATGTGGTGGTATTCAAGTTCCACTGCATATGTTATTGGAATGGGTAGTTTGTAGGAGGGTGTGCCCCACCAATGTTGAGAAGAGTGCTCACTGCGTAGGTAATCTACCTTCAAAGAGTGGCTTATGCGATCCTACATAGACTTACGATACCCTTTGTGGTCCTAGTGTCTCATAGCTAGTTAATTAACTACTGAAATTGTGTAAAGAGATTTTATATAATATTTAACTCATTGAGCACATTATAATAACATTGTGATATCCTACTTCTTTACTTATTCCTCGACTATCCATATCATTGACTGATGTGATCTTCTTCTTGCCCGTCCGAGGAAGGAGCTTGTTCGCCATGAAGTTTGTTTGCATACCTTTAACTGACTGGCGTCACAAGACGATCATCGTCTTTGTAGATGTTTCATGTGGAAGACCTTGGATGCCCATTTGTCCCTAGTGTATACTCAGGGTTTTTCATTCTAGAAGATGTTACGAAATAATATCTTTTTGTCATTCGTTTTAAAGGTAGAAGTCACTCTTCATAATCCTCTAAAGCTTAATTCACAACATGCTTATAGAAAATGTAGGAGTTTACCCCGTCGGTTCGAATTGGATTTTTCTTAAGCTTAAAGCATTGTTGAATGGATTTGAGGTTTTAACAGGGATCCTTCAATGGGTATTTTTTTGGTCTGTGCGGATTGAACCCTGTTTTCTTTCTTGCAATATGGTATCCCTGTAGATTACCTAGAGTGAGATATAGAGTTACTGAAGGTAAAAGTATCCACTACTACAAAACGCGCAAACAACAACGCCAGGCTTATAACGGCTTGCCTATACACCGTTGTAATAGACTCGCGCGTTTTTTTAATGACAGTTAATATTCAAACCGTGGTAAAATGTGAGGCCTTTCACAACGGGTATTTAAAGAACCGTCAATATAGGTAGCGTTTGGTAATGGGTTCAATTCCCAGCACCCACATTTATGGTGTTTTTACACATTTTTTCAATATACCCACAGCCTTTCACCATGGTTATGTTTTCAACCGTCATTATTGCCTATAGTTTAGTTTTAGGTCTTGCACTTCAAAAAATTGGTTTTAGGGAAAATCGTCTCCTTTTTTAGATCTGTTTCATGCATCTGAAGCAGTAAAACGTGGTTGTGTAAAATATGAATTTCAAACACTTTGAGTCCCAACAAAGTAACACATGATTCATGGTGGAAATTATTTTAGACGTTGATATCTATGTGTTCAAAGTTTCGTGCATTCATCGCGATCTTGGTATTTCTCGAGTGTTATGATCTCCGCTTATCGTTAAAAGATTGTACGCCACCTAAAGAAGGTACTCCAATAGCGAATTCACGCCAGAAGTTTTTATAGATTCGTTAAACCTTCAAAGTCGTGAAGGCAATTATTAGGCTTATAATGGATAATTGAGGTGATATAGAATTGAAAGTATAATAGAGGATTATCATGTTGAATTCGGGGGTAATTTTCTCTATCTCTTAGAGATCTTAGTAAAATATGAGTTTGAATATAGAATGATCCATCTGTAGATTTTTTGAGGGAATGAGAAGTCGATTCCCAAAGAAGATCCCACTATTGTGTTATGGAAAAAGAAATGGATGTAAGGTGATGATAAGAAAACCTTAACTAGTGTTACGTATCTACGATACAGAGTCATGTGAGTGGAATTGCAAGGTTAGCACTTTAATGCCTAAATAAGTTCATAATTCAAGACGAGTGTTCTTGTAATATGGAGATAAGAAATTATACCTTGCATTTCGCGTGATATGTCTTTATGCTTTTAATTAGTTGGAGTGTATGAAGATCAATTTTAGCCTTATCTCTTTGGGCTTTTGGCCGGCCCAAATTAGTTATATTCATCGATCAAATTCAATAATGTGTGAAAAATTTATTGGTCTAAATTTCACATACATTGTATAAATGGTCATTAATATTAATTGAACTTAAATAAATATTAATTTCCATATTTTTATAATTTTTATCTTCAATTTATAGAAAAGACAAAATAAGAATTCAATTATTTCAAATTTTTTAGAAACAAGTAATAAATTAAAATTGAGTTTATTCATTTTCCATAATTTGTAATTGTCCATCGCAACCCACTCCCTGATACATTGTATAAGATAAGTACATTCTATAAATTATCATAAAATATTATTATATCTTTAATCATAATTAATTTCTATTTTATAAAAAAATTTATCTTCAATTTTATATTAAGTCAAATGATGAATTCATATATTTCTTATTTTGTAGGAAAGAGTAATTAATTCATATTTATCCAAATTATTTTCATTTCTTAGTGGTGTGCCCCCTATACTTTCTTTTTGCTATATATATATATATATATATATATATATATATATATATATATATATATACCTTATTAATATTTCAAATCACACAACATTTTCTTTTCATTTCTTCTTCTAGTTCGCATTACACGTTTTTTCTAGCACAGTCACCCTTAAGTCGGTATGTGATTCATTTTATACTGTTCTTAGTTAATATTCAAAAGTTTAAAATTTTATTTGTTTTGATTTTTCTACAATTTTTTTCGTAGCTATTTGCTTAGTGTGCATTTTTATGGGTTTTTCAAAAACTCTTTACTTTTTATTTTCTTTGTTGTTAGAGAACTCCTGGTTTGGTGATTTTCTGAATTAAGGAGTGTTTCTTTGTTATTTTCATTAAATTTAAATTTTTATAATTATATTTTTTTAGGAGTTCTAGAGATAGATTTTGCTACAGTTCTGACAATAAAGTAAGAATCATATATATTTATTACAATTTATTTTATCAAGTATATATATAATGAGCGATATATTATTACAATTTAGTTTTTCATTTTTTTAATATAAGATTTTCATATGATATATTAGAACGTTTATAATTTAACACTAGATCTAATTTATTAGAGTTTATATAATTCTAATTAAAAGATTTTAAACGTATTAAAAAACTTGTTTCAAGAGGGGATTAAAGGTCAAATGAATTTATAATATTATATTACATCTAACAAAGACATAGATTATGCGTTACGTGACTGTAATTTGATAAAAATTTCTTTATCTTTTTTTTATCATTTTTGTTTTGTTATTTTAATTTTTTTTCATTTTAAAAAAAATATTTGAATTATATGAATCAACTTATAAACATTTAGAAGTATAACAAAGATTCATTTATTTACACATATGATTGACATCTTCATGAAATGTATTAGATAATAGAAACTCTTGGTTTAGTTTTATATGCAAATTATTTCTATCATGTTGCATAAATTTAAGATTCAAGAACACTTCACCTAATTTATATATCTAGAATAAATTACATTCACAAAAACAATATAATTATTCCTTTACAAAAAAAATATAATTATTACTTCTAATAAATTTGTTTTTTTGAAAAAAATAAATGTTAATAATAGAAATGTAGGTAGATAGTTTAATTAATTATCATCTTTTTGTTTCTGACTTTTAATTTCATTAGTAAACAGAAGATGTCTCATCACAAAATCACATGGAATGAAGAATCGCATAACAATTTTGGAATAAATAAAATTTCTTGCGAATTAGAAGTGGATGATGAGTTAGACTCAAATTACTTGGATATTATGAGACCACTGTCACTTGAAACCCATGTTCCGGATCCATTATTAGACATTGGTAAATTTGCTCCTGTAGTGCTTAAGCCAATTAATCCATCTCCAGCCATTAGTATAACTCCGCCTCCAAAAGATAATGGAATCTTCATAGATCCTTTTTTATCTAAACAATTTCCCTCTCCAGCCATCAGTTTAACTCCGCCTTCTAATGGAGTAATGACAACAAAAAAATCTGAAGTTTCATATCTTAAACAATATGCAAGAGTCTCCCAAAGAGGTGTGTGTTCTTCATCTCTTTATCAAAGTACTGAATTTAATTTTATGAATATTTTACAACAATAAACTAATTAATATTTGTAGATTTATCATCTATTAATCAAAACACAGGTCAACATGTGTTGTCCAACAACATTAAAAATCCTACATCGAGTCCTTATAAAATTGCTAGGCATATGCAGGTAACATAATGTAGAAATTAATGAATTTTATTTGATTTGTTTTATGCAAGTAAAATAAACAATGCAAGGGAAGAAATTGAGTAATATATATATATATATATATATATATATATATATATATATATTTATATATATATGTATGTATTTGAATGATATTTTATATATGTACTTATGTATAAGATGTTTTGTAGGATATATATATATATATATGTATTTTATATATGTATTTGAATGATATTTTATATATGTACTTATGTACTTATGTATTTCAAAATACAAATGTTTTATGGAGTTGATATAACAAATATAATACAAAATTGATGAAGTCAAAGGATATCGTCATTTTAGGAGTGTTAAGCTTTGGTTAAATTAACAGTTTGATGAATTTTGGGTTTTATTTTTCATTAAATAAAGTTGACATTTTTTTGATTTTATTTTAATTGATAGATTGAATTTCTTTTAAATTTAAATATTATTTAAACCTAAGTAAATTTTATGTTTGGCAAACTTTTATTGCTTAGTATAATAGTTTCCTATGGTTCGTTATTTAATGATGACTATTATCTATAAGAGTTATGACATAAATATATATAATTTATACATATTAAATCTTTATTGAGTTGGAAAACTTTGTGTTGAAGTTGAATTTCAATATTTTATTTGTTTTATAGTTTTTATTGTTTGTCACGAAAACATTATATTTAAATTTATTAGAAAACAGTTTTAAATAAGAAATTTGTTCATCTCGTGGGTGTTGCATGTGTCCAATTTATTTGTTAAACTTTGTAGTCTCAATAGAATTTTCAACCTTATTAGCTCCCATTGAGAAGTGTTGTTGTGATTCTTCAGTATTTCTAGGAATTTTCACGAATAAAAGGTAAGGTATTTGTCTCTCCCCCTAGGGTTCGCCTAGTTCGTGTGGTGGTATTCAAGTTCCACTGCATATGTTCTTGGAATGGCTAGTTTGTAGGAGGGTTTGCCCCACCAATGTTGAGAAGAGTGCTCACTGCGTAGGTAGTCTACCTTCAAAGAGTGGCTTATGCGATCCTACATAGACTTACGATACCCTTTGTGCTCCTAGTGTCTCATAGCTAGTTGATTAACTACTGAAATTGTGTAAAGAGATTTTATATAATACTTAACTCATTGAGCACATTATAATAACATTGTGATATCCTACTTCTTTACTTATTCCTCGACTATCCATATCATTGACTGATGTGATCTTCTTCTTGCCCGTCCGAGGAAGGAGCTTGTTCGCCATGAAGTTTGTCTGCATACCTTTAACTGACTGGCGTCACAAGACGATCATCGTCTTTGTAGATGTTTCATGTGGAAGACCTTGGATGCCCATTTGTCCCTAGTGTATACTCAGGGTTTTTCATTCTAGAAGATGTTACGAAATAATATCTTTTTGTCATTCGTTTTAAAGGTAGAAGTCACTCTTCATAATCCTCTAAAGCTTAATTCACAACATGCTTATAGAAAATGTAGGAGTTTACCCCGTCGGTTCGAATTGGATTTTTCTTAAGCTAAAAGCATTGTTGAATGGATTTGAGGTTTCAACAGGGATCCTTCAGTGGGTATTTTTTTGGTCTGTGCGGATTGAACCCTGTTTTCTTTCTTGCAATATGGTATCCCTGTAGATTACCTAGAGTGAGTTATAGAGTTACTGAAGGTAAAAGTATCCACTACTACAAAACGCGCAAACAACAACGCCAGGCTTATAACGGCTTGCCTATACACCGTTGTAATAGACTCGCGCGTTTTTTTAATGACAGTTAATATTCAAACCGTGGTGAAATGTGAGGCCTTTCACAACGGGTATTTAAAGAACCGTCAATATAGGTAGCGTTTGGTAATGGGTTCAATTCCCAGCACCCACATTTATGGTGTTTTTACACATTTTTTCAATATACCCACAGCCTTTCACCATGGTTATGTTTTCAACCGTCATTATTGCCTATAGTTTAGTTTTAGGTCTTGCACTTCAAAAAATTGGTTTTAGGGAAAATCGTCTCCTTTTTTAGATCTGTTTCATGCATCTGAAGCAGTAAACGTGGTTGTGTAAAATATGAATTTCAAACACTTTGAGTCCCAACAAAGTAGCACATGATTCATGGTGGAAATTATTTTAGACGTTGATATCTATGTGTTCAAATTTTCGTGAATTCATCGCGATCTTGGTATTTCTCGAGTGTTATGATCTCCGCTTATCGTTAAAAGATTGTACGCCACCTAAAGAAGGTACTCCAATAGCGAATTGACGCCAGAAGTTTTTATAGATTCGTTAAACCTTCAAAGTCGTGAAGGCAATTATTAGGCTTATAATGGATAATTGAGGTGATATAGAATTGAAAGTATAATAGAGGATTATCATGTTGAATTCGGGGGTAATTTTCTCTATCTCTTAGAGATCTTAGTAAAATATGAGTTTGAATATAGAATGATCCATCTGTAGATTTTTTGAGGGAATGAGAAGTCGATTCCCAAAGAAGATCCCACTATTGTGTTATGGAAAAAGAAATGGATGTAAGGTGATGATAAGAAAACCTTAACTAGTGTTACGTATCTACGATACAGAGTCATGTGAGTGGAATTGCAAGGTTAGCACTTTAATGCCTAAATAAGTTCATAATTCAAGACGAGTGTTCTTGTAATATGGAGATAAGAAAATATACCTTGCATTTCGCGTGATATGTCTTTATGCTTTTAATTAGTTGGAGTGTATGAAGATCAATTTTAGCCTTATCTCTTTGGGCTTTTGGCCGACCCAAATTAGTTATATTCATCGATCAAATTCAATAATGTGTGAAAAATGTATTGGTCTAAATTTCACATACATTGTATAAATGGTCATTAATATTAATTGAACTTAAATAAATATTAATTTCCATATTTTTATAATTTTTATCTTCAATTTATAGAAAAGACAAAATAAGAATTCAATTATTTCAAATTTTTTAGAAACAAGTAATAAATTAAAATTGAGTTTATTCATTTTCCATAATTTGTAATTGTCCATCGCAACCCACTCCCTGATACATTGTATAAGATAAGTACATTCTATAAATTATCATAAAATATTATTATATCTTTAATCATAATTAATTTCTATTTTATAAAAAAATTTATCTTCAATTTTATATTAAGTCAAATGATGAATTCATATATTTCTTATTTTGTAGGAAAGAGTAATTAATTCATATTTATCCAAATTATTTTCATTTCTTAGTGGTGTGCCCCCTATACTTTCTTTTTGCTATATATATATATATATATATATATATATATATATATATATTTATATATATACCTTATTAATATTTCAAATCACACAACATTTTCTTTTCATTTCTTCTTCTAGTTCGCATTACACGTTTTTTCTAGCACAGTCACCCTTAAGTCGGTATGTGATTCATTTTATACTGTTCTTAGTTAATATTCAAAAGTTTAAAATTTTATTTGTTTTGATTTTTCTACAATTTTTTTCGTAGCTATTTGCTTAGTGTGCATTTTTATGGGTTTTTCAAAAACTCTTTACTTTTTATTTTCTTTGTTGTTAGAGAACTCCTGGTTTGGTGATTTTCTGAATTAAGGAGTGTTTCTTTGTTATTTTCATTAAATTTAAATTTTTATAATTATATTTTTTTAGGAGTTCTAGAGATAGATTTTGCTACAGTTCTGACAATAAAGTAAGAATCATATATATTTATTACAATTTATTTTATCAAGTATATATATAATGAGCGATATATTATTACAATTTAGTTTTTCATTTTTTTAATATAAGATTTTCATATGATATATTAGAACGTTTATAATTTAACACTAGATCTAATTTATTAGAGTTTATATAATTCTAATTAAAAGATTTTAAACGTATTAAAAAACTTGTTTCAAGAGGGGATTAAAGGTCAAATGAATTTATAATATTATATTACATCTAACAAAGACATAGATTATGCGTTACGTGACTGTAATTTGATAAAAATTTCTTTATCTTTTTTTTATCATTTTTGTTTTGTTATTTTAATTTTTTTTCATTTTAAAAAAAATATTTGAATTATATGAATCAACTTATAAACATTTAGAAGTATAACAAAGATTCATTTATTTACACATATGATTGACATCTTCATGAAATGTATTAGATAATAGAAACTCTTGGTTTAGTTTTATATGCAAATTATTTCTATCATGTTGCATAAATTTAAGATTCAAGAACACTTCACCTAATTTATATATCTAGAATAAATTACATTCACAAAAACAATATAATTATTCCTTTACAAAAAAAATATAATTATTACTTCTAATAAATTTGTTTTTTTGAAAAAAATAAATGTTAATAATAGAAATGTGGGTAGATAGTTTAATTAATTATCATCTTTTTGTTTCTGACTTTTAATTTCATTAGTAAACAGAAGATGTCTCATCACAAAATCACATGGAATGAAGAATCGCATAACAATTTTGGAATAAATAAAATTTCTTGCGAATTAGAAGTGGATGATGAGTTAGACTCAAATTACTTGGATATTATGAGACCACTGTCACTTGAAACCCATGTTCCGGATCCATTATTAGACATTGGTAAATTTGCTCCTGTAGTGCTTAAGCCAATTAATCCATCTCCAGCCATTAGTATAACTCCGCCTCCAAAAGATAATGGAATCTTCATAGATCCTTTTTTACCTAAACAATTTCCCTCTCCAGCCATCAGTTTAACTCCGCCTTCTAATGGAGTAATGACAACAAAAAAATCTGAAGTTTCATATCTTAAACAATATGCAAGAGTCTCCCAAAGAGGTGTGTGTTCTTCATCTCTTTATCAAAGTACTGAATTTAATTTTATGAATATTTTCCAACAATAAACTAATTAATATTTGTAGATTTATCATCTATTAATCAAAACACAGGTCAACATGTGTTGTCCAACAACATTAAAAATCCTACATCGAGTCCTTATAAAATTGCTAGGCATATGCAGGTAACATAATGTAGAAATTAATGAATTTTATTTGATTTGTTTTATGCAAGTAAAATAAACAATGCAAGGGAAGAAATTGAGTAATATATATATATATATATATATATATGTATGTATTTGAATGATATTTTATATATGTACTTATGTATAAGATGTTTTGTAGGATATATATATATATATATATGTATTTTATATATGTATTTGAATGATATTTTATATATGTACTTATGTACTTATGTATTTCAAAATACAAATGTTTTATGGAGTTGATATAACAAATATAATACAAAATTGATGAAGTCAAAGGATATCGTCATTTTAGGAGTGTTAAGCTTTGGTTAAATTAACAGTTTGATGAATTTTGGGTTTTATTTTTCATTAAATAAAGTTGACATTTTTTTGATTTTATTTTAATTGATAGATTGAATTTCTTTTAAATTTAAATATTATTTAAACCTAAGTAAATTTTATGTTTGACAAACTTTTATTGCTTAGTATAATAGTTTCCTATGGTTCGTTATTTAATGATGACTATTATCTATAAGTGTTATGACATAAATATATATAATTTATACATATTAAATCTTTATTGAGTTGGAAAACTTTGTGTTGAAGTTGAATTTCAATATTTTATTTGTTTTATAGTTTTTATTGTTTGTCACGAAAACATTATATTTAAATTTATTAGAAAACAGTTTTAAATAAGAAATTTGTTCATCTCGTGGGTGTTGCATGTGTCCAATTTATTTGTTAAACTTTGTAGTCTCAATAGAATTTTCAACCTTATTAGCTCCCATTGAGAAGTGTTGTTGTGATTCTTCAGTATTTCTAGGAATTTTCACGAATAAAAGGTAAGGTATTTGTCTCTCCCCCTAGGGTTCGCCTAGTTCGTGTGGTGGTATTCAAGTTCCACTGCATATGTTCTTGGAATGGCTAGTTTGTAGGAGGGTTTGCCCCACCAATGTTGAGAAGAGTGCTCACTGCGTAGGTAGTCTACCTTCAAAGAGTGGCTTATGCGATCCTACATAGACTTACGATACCCTTTGTGGTCCTAGTGTCTCATAGCTAGTTGATTAACTACTGAAATTGTGTAAAGAGATTTTATATAATACTTAACTCATTGAGCACATTATAATAACATTGTGATATCCTACTTCTTTACTTATTCCTCGACTATCCATATCATTGACTGATGTGATCTTCTTCTTGCCCGTCCGAGGAAGGAGCTTGTTCGCCATGAAGTTTGTCTGCATACCTTTAACTGACTGGCGTCACAAGACGATCATCGTCTTTGTAGATGTTTCATGTGGAAGACCTTGGATGCCCATTTGTCCCTAGTGTATACTCAGGGTTTTTCATTCTAGAAGATGTTACGAAATAATATCTTTTTGTCATTCGTTTTAAAGGTAGAAGTCACTCTTCATAATCCTCTAAAGCTTAATTCACAACATGCTTATAGAAAATGTAGGAGTTTACCCCGTCGGTTCGAATTGGATTTTTCTTAAACTTAAAGCATTGTTGAATGGATTTGAGGTTTCAACAGGGATCCTTCAGTGGGTATTTTTTTGGTCTGTGCGGATTGAACCCTGTTTTCTTTCTTGCAATATGGTATCCCTGTAGATTACCTAGAGTGAGCTATAGAGTTACTGAAGGTAAAAGTATCCACTACTACAAAACGCGCAAACAACAATTACAGGCTTATAACGGCTTGCCTATACACCGTTGTAATAGACTCGCGCGTTTTTTTAATGACAGTTAATCTTCAAACCGTGGTGAAATGTGAGGCCTTTCACAACGGGTATTTAAAGAACCGTCAATATAGGTAGCGTTTGGTAATGGGTTCAATTCCCAGCACCCACATTTATGGTGTTTTTACACATTTTTTCAATATACCCACAGCCTTTCACCATGGTTATGTTTTCAACCGTCATTATTGCCTATAGTTTAGTTTTAGGTCTTGCACTTCAAAAAATTGGTTTTACGGAAAATCGTCTCCTTTTTTAGATCTGTTTCATGCATCTGAAGCAGTAAAACGTGGTTGTGTAAAATATGAATTTCAAACACTTTGAGTCCTAACAAAGTAACACATGATTCATGGTGGAAATTATTTTAGACGTTGATATCTATGTGTTCAAAGTTTCGTGCATTCATCGCGATCTTGGTATTTCTCGAGTGTTATGATCTCCGCTTATAGTTAAAAGATTGTACGCCACCTAAAGAAGGTACTCCAATAGCGAATTCACGCCAGAAGTTTTTATAGATTCGTTAAACCTTCAAAGTCGTGAAGGCAATTATTAGGCTTATAATGGATAATTTAGGTGATATAGAATTGAAAGTATAATAGAGGATTATCATGTTGAATTCGGGGGTAATTTTCTCTATCTCTTAGAGATCTTAGTAAAATATGAGTTTGAATGTAGAATGATCCATCTGTAGATTTTTTGAGGGAATGAGAAGTCGATTACCAAAGAAGATCCCACTATTGTGTTATGGAAAAAGAAATGGATGTAAGGTGATGATAAGAAAACCTTAACTAGTGTTACGTATCTACGATACAGAGTCATGTGAGTGGAATTGCAAGGTTAGCACTTTAATGCCTAAATAAGTTCATAATTCAAGACGAGTGTTCTTGTAATATGGAGATAAGAAAATATACCTTGCATTTCGCGTGATATGTCTTTATACTTTTAATTAGTTGGAGTGTATGAAGATCAATTTTAGCCTTATCTCTTTGGGCTTTTGACCGGCCCAAATTAGTTATATTCATCGATCAAATTCAATAATGTGTGAAAAATTTATTGGTCTAAATTTCACATACATTGTATAAATGGTCATTAATATTAATTGAACTTAAATAAATATTAATTTCAATATTTTTATAATTTTTATCTTCAATTTATAGAAAAGACAAAATAAGAATTCAATTATTTCAAATTTTTTAGAAACAAGTAATAAATTAAAATTGAGTTTATTCATTTTCCATAATTTGTAATTGTCCATCGCAACCCACTCCCTGATACATTGTATAAGATAAGTACATTCTATAAATTATCATAAAATATTATTATATCTTTAATCATAATTAATTTCTATCTTATAAAAAAATTTATCTTCAATTTTATATTAAGTCAAATGATGAATTCATATATTTTTATTTTGTAGGAAAGAGTAATTAATTCATATTTATCTAAATTATTTTCATTTCTTAGTGGTGTGCCCCCTATACTTTCTTTTTGCTATATATATATATATATATATATATATATATATATATATATATATATATATATATATATATATATATATATATATATATATACACCTTATTAATATTTCAAATCACACAACATTTTCTTTTCATTTCTTCTTCTAGTTCGCATTACACGTTTTTTCTAGCACAGTCACCCTTAAGTCGGTATGTGATTCATTTTATACTGTTCATAGTTAATATTCAAAATTTTAAATTTTTATTTGTTTTGATTTTTCTACTATTTTTTTTCGTAGCTATTTGCTTAGTGTGCATTTTTATGGGTTTTTCAAAAACTCTTTACTTTTTATTTTCTTTGTTGTTAGAGAACTCCTGGTTTGGTGATTTTCTGAATTAAGGAGTGTTTCTTTGTTATTTTCATTAAATTTAAATTTTTATAATTATATTTTTTTAGGAGTTCTAGAGATAGATTTTGCTACAGTTCTGACAATAAAGTAAGAATCATAATATTTATTACAATTTATTTTATCAAGTATATATATAATGAGCGATATATTATTACAATTTAGTTTTTCATTTTTTTAATATAAGATTTTCATATGATATATTAGAACGTTTATAATTTAACACTAGATCTAATTTATTAGAGTTTATATAAATTCTAGTTAAAAGATTTTAAACGTATTAAAAAACTTGTTTCAAGAGAGGATTAAAGGTCAAATGAATTTATAATATTATATTACATCTAACAAAGACATAGATTATGCGTTACGTGACTGTAATTTGATAAAAATTTCTTTATCTTTTTTTTATCATTTTTGTTTTGTTATTTTAATTTTTTTTCATTTTAAAAAAAATATTTGAATTATATGCATCAACTTATAAACATTTAGAAGTATAACAAAGATTCATTTATTTACACTTATGATTGACATCTTCATGAAATGTATTAGATAATAGAAACTCTTGGTTTAGTTTTATATGCTAATTATTTCTATCATGTTGCATAAATTTAAGATTCAAGAACACTTCACCTAATTTATATATCTAGAAGAAATTACATTCACAAAAACAATATAATTTTTCCTTTACAAAAAAAATATAATTATTACTTCTAATAAATTTGTTTTTTTGAAAAAAATAAATGTTAATAATAGAAACGTAGGTAGATAGTTTAATTAATTATCATCTTTTTGTTTCTGACTTTTAATTTCATTAGTAAACAGAAGATGTCTCATCACAAAATCACATGGAATGAAGAATCGCATAACAATTTTGGAATAAATAAAATTTCTTGCGAATTAGAAGTGGATGATGAGTTAGACTCAAATTACTTGGATATTATGAGACCACTGTCACTTGAAACCCATGTTCCGGATCCATTATTAGACATTGGTAAATTTGCTCCTGTAGTGCTTAAGCCAATTAATCCATCTCCAGCCATTAGTATAACTCCGCCTCCAAAAGATAATGGAATCTTCCTAGATCCTTTTTTACCTAAACAATTTCCCTCTCCAGCCATCAGTTTAACTCCGCCTTCTAATGGAGTAATGACAACAAAAAAATCTGAAGTTTCATATCTTAAACAATATCCAAGAGTCTCCCAAAGAGGTGTGTGTTCTTCATCTCTTTATCAAAGTACTGAATTTAATTTTATGAATATTTTACAACAATAAACTAATTAATATTTGTAGATTTATCATCTATTAATCAAAACACAGGTCAACATGTGTTGTCCAACAACATTAAAAATCCTACATCGCGTCCTTATAAAATTGCTAGGCATATGCAGGTAACATAATGTAGAAATTAATGAATTTTATTTGATTTGTTTTATGCAAGTAAAAATAAACAATGCAAGGGAAGAAATTGAGTAATATATATATATATATATATATATATATATATATATATATATATATATATATATATATATATATATATATATATATATATATATATATATATATATGTATTTGAATGATATTTTATATATGTACTTATGTATAAGATGTTTTGTAGGATATATATATATGTATTTTATATATGTATTTGAATGATATTTTATATATGTACTTATGTACTTATGTATTTCAAAATACAAATGTTTTATGGAGTTGATATAACAAATATAATACAAAATTGATGAAGTCAAAGGATATCGTCATTTTAGGAGTGTTAAGCTTTGGTTAAATTAACAGTTTGATGAATTTTGGGTTTATTTTTCATTAAATAAAGTTGACATTTTTTTGGTTTTATTTTAATTGATAGATTGAATTTCTTTTAAATTTAAATATTATTTAAACCTAAGTAAATTTTATGTTTGACAAACTTTTATTGCTTAGTATAATAGTTTCCTATGGTTCGTTATTTAATGATGACTATTATCTATAAGTGTTATGACATAAATATATATAATTTATACATATTAAATCTTTATTGAGTTGGAAAACTTTTTGTTGAAGTTGAATTTCAATATTTTATTTGTTTTATAGTTTTTATTGTTTGTCACGAAAACTTTATATTTAAATTTATTAGAAAACAGTTTTAAATAAGAAATTTGTTCATCTCGTGGGTGTTGCATGTGTCCAATTTATTTGTTAAACTTTGTAGTCTCAATAGAATTTTCAACCTTATTAGCTCCCATTGAGAAGTGTTGTTGTGATTCTTCAGTATTTCTTGGAATTTTCACGAATAAAAGGTAAGGTATTTGTCTCTCCCCCTAGGGTTCGCCTAGTTCGTGTGGTGGTATTCAAGTTCCACTGCATATGTTCTTGGAATGGCTAGTTTGTAGGAGGGTTTGCCCCACCAATGTTGAGAAGAGTGCTCACTGCGTAGGTAGTCTACCTTCAAAGAGTGGCTTATGCGATCCTACATAGACTTACGATACCCTTTGTGGTCCTAGTGTCTCATAGCTAGTTAACTAACTACTGAAATTGTGTAAAGAGATTTTATATAATACTTAACTCATTGAGCACATTATAATAACATTGTGATATCCTACTTCTTTACTTATTCCTCGACTATCCATATCATTGACTGATGTGATCTTCTTCTTGCCCGTCCGAGGAAGGAGCTTGTTCGCCATGAAGTTTGTCTGCATACCTTTAACTGACTGGCGTCACAAGACGATCATCGTCTTTGTAGATGTTTCATGTGGAAGACCTTGGATGCCCATTTGTCCCTAGTGTATACTCAGGGTTTTTCATTCTAGAAGATGTTACGAAATAATATCTTTTTGTCATTCGTTTTAAAGGTAGAAGTCACTCTTCATAATCCTCTAAAGCTTAATTCACAACATGCTTATAGAAAATGTAGGAGTTTACCCCGTCGGTTCGAATTGGATTTTTCTTAAGCTTAAAGCATTGTTGAATGGATTTGAGGTTTCAACAGGGATCCTTCAGTGGGTATTTTTTTGGTCTGTGCGGATTGAACCCTGTTTTCTTTCTTGCAATATGGTATCCCTGTAGATTACCTAGAGTGAGCTATAGAGTTACTGAAGGTAAAAGTATCCACTACTACAAAACGCACAAACAACAACGCCAGGCTTATAACGGCTTGCCTATACACCATTGTAATAGACTCCCGCGTTTTTTTAATGACAGTTAATATTCAAACCGTGGTGAAATGTGAGGCCTTTCACAACGGGTATTTAAAGAACCGTCAATATAGGTAGCGTTTGGTAATGGGTTCAATTCCCAGCACCCACATTTATGGTGTTTTTACACATTTTTTCAATATACCCACAGCCTTTCACCATGGTTATGTTTTCAACCGTCATTATTGCCTATAGTTTAGTTTTAGGTCTTGCACTTCAAAAAATTGGTTTTAGGGAAAATCGTCTCCTTTTTTAGATCTGTTTCATGCATCTGAAGCAGTAAAACGTGGTTGTGTAAAATATGAATTTCAAACACTTTGAGTCCCAACAAAGTAACACATGATTCATGGTGGAAATTATTTTAGACGTTGATATCTATGTGTTCAAAGTTTCGTGCATTCATCGCGATCTTGGTATTTCTCGAGTGTTATGATCTCCGCTTATCGTTAAAAGATTGTACGCCACCTAAAGAAGGTACTCCAATAGCGAATTCACGCCAGAAGTTTTTATAGATTCGTTAAACCTTCAAAGTCGTGAAGGAAATTATTAGGCTTATAATGGATAATTGAGGTGATATAGAATTGAAAGTATAATAGAGGATTATCATGTTGAATTCGGGGGTAATTTTCTCTATCTCTTAGAGATCTTAGTAAAATATGAGTTTGAATGTAGAATGATCCATCTGTAGATTTTTTGAGGGAATGAGAAGTCGATTCCCAAAGAAGATCCCACTATTGTGTTATGGAAAAAGAAATGGATGTAAGGTGATGATAAGAAAACCTTAACTAGTGTTACGTATCTACGATACAGAGTCATGTGAGTGGAATTGCAAGGTTAGCACTTTAATGCCTAAATAAGTTCATAATTCAAGACCAGTGTTCTTGTAATATGGAGATAAGAAAATATACCTTGCATTTCGCGTGATATGTCTTTATACTTTTAATTAGTTGGAGTGTATGAAGATCAATTTTAGCCTTATCTCTTTGGGCTTTTGGCCGGCCCAAATTAGTTATATTCATCGATCAAATTCAATAATGTGTGAAAAATTTATTAGTCTAAATTTCACATACATTGTATAAATGGTCATTAATATTAATTGAACTTAAATAAATATTAATTTCCATATTTTTATAATTTTTATCTTCAATTTATAGAAAAGACAAAATAAGAATTCAATTATTTCAAATTTTTTAGAAACAAGTAATAAATTAAAATTGAGTTTATTCATTTTCCATAATTTGTAATTGTCCATCGCAACCCACTCCCTGATACATTGTATAAGATAAGTACATTCTATAAATTATCATAAAATATTATTATATCTTTAATCATAATTAATTTCTATTTTATAAAAAAATTTATCTTCAATTTTATATTAAGTCAAATGATGAATTCATATATTTCTTATTTTGTAGGAAAGAGTAATTAATTCATATTTATCTAAATTATTTTCATTTCTTAGTGGTGTGCCCCCTATACTTTCTTTTTGCTATATATATATATATATATATATATATATATATATATATATTTACCTTATTAATATTTCAAATCACACAACATTTTCTTTTCATTTCTTCTTCTAGTTCGCATTACACGTTTTTTCTAGCACAGTCACCCTTAAGTCGGTATGTGATTCATTTTATACTGTTCATAGTTAATATTCAAAATTTTAAATTTTTATTTGTTTTGATTTTTCTACTATTTTTTTTCGTAGCTATTTGCTTAGTGTGCATTTTTATGGGTTTTTCAAAAACTCTTTACTTTTTATTTTCTTTGTTGTTAGAGAACTCCTGGTTTGGTGATTTTCTGAATTAAGGAGTGTTTCTTTGTTATTTTCATTAAATTTAAATTTTTATAATTATATTTTTTTAGGAGTTCTAGAGATAGATTTTGCTACAGTTCTGACAATAAAGTAAGAATCATATATATTTATTACAATTTATTTTATCAAGTATATATATAATGAGCGATATATTATTACAATTTAGTTTTTCATTTTTTTAATATAAGATTTTCATATGATATATTAGAACGTTTATAATTTAACACTAGATCTAATTTATTAGAGTTTATATAAATTCTAGTTAAAAGATTTTAAACGTATTAAAAAACTTGTTTCAAGAGAGGATTAAAGGTCAAATGAATTTATAATATTATATTACATCTAACAAAGACATAGATTATGCGTTACGTGACTGTAATTTGATAAAAATTTCTTTATCTTTTTTTTATCATTTTTGTTTTGTTATTTTAATTTTTTTTCATTTTAAAAAAAATATTTGAATTATATGCATCAACTTATAAACATTTAGAAGTATAACAAAGATTCATTTATTTACACTTATGATTGACATCTTCATGAAATGTATTAGATAATAGAAACTCTTGGTTTAGTTTTATATGCTAATTATTTCTATCATGTTGCATAAATTTAAGATTCAAGAACACTTCACCTAATTTATATATCTAGAAGAAATTACATTCACAAAAACAATATAATTATTCCTTTACAAAAAAAATATAATTATTACTTCTAATAAATTTGTTTTTTTGAAAAAAATAAATGTTAATAATAGAAATGTAGGTAGATAGTTTAATTAATTATCATCTTTTTGTTTCTGACTTTTAATTTCATTAGTAAACAAAAGATGTCTCATCACAAAATCACATGGAATGAAGAATCGCATAACAATTTTGGAATAAATAAAATTTCTTGCGAATTAGAAGTGGATGATGAGTTAGACTCAAATTACTTGGATATTATGAGACCACTGTCACTTGAAACCCATGTTCCGGATCCATTATTAGACATTGGTAAATTTGCTCCTGTAGTGCTTAAGCCAATTAATCCATCTCCAGCCATTAGTATAACTCCGCCTCCAAAAGATAATGGAATCTTCCTAGATCCTTTTTTACCTAAACAATTTCCCTCTCCAGCCATCAGTTTAACTCCGCCTTCTAATGGAGTAATGACAACAAAAAAATCTGAAGTTTCATATCTTAAACAATATGCAAGAGTCTCCCAAAGAGGTGTGTGTTCTTCATCTCTTTATCAAAGTACTGAATTTAATTTTATGAATATTTTACAACAATAAACTAATTAATATTTGTAGATTTATCATCTATTAATCAAAACACAGGTCAACATGTGTTGTCCAACAACATTAAAAATCCTACATCGCGTCCTTATAAAATTGCTAGGCATATGCAGGTAACATAATGTAGAAATTAATGAATTTTATTTGATTTGTTTTATGCAAGTAAAAATAAACAATGCAAGGGAAGAAATTGAGTAATATATATATATATATATATATATATATATATATATATATGTATTTGAATGATATTTTATATATGTACTTATGTATAAGATGTTTTGTAGGATATATATATATGTATTTTATATATGTATTTGAATGATATTTTATATATGTACTTATGTACTTATGTATTTCAAAATACAAATGTTTTATGGAGTTGATATAACAAATATAATACAAAATTGATGAAGTCAAAGGATATCGTCATTTTAGGAGTGTTAAGCTTTGGTTAAATTAACAGTTTGATGAATTTTGGGTTTATTTTTAATTAAATAAAGTTGACATTTTTTTGGTTTTATTTTAATTGATAGATTGAATTTCTTTTAAATTTAAATATTATTTAAACCTAAGTAAATTTTATGTTTGACAAACTTTTATTGCTTAGTATAATAGTTTCCTATGGTTCGTTATTTAATGATGACTATTATCTATAAGTGTTATGACATAAATATATATAATTTATACAGATTAAATCTTTATTGAGTTGGAAAACTTTGTGTTGAAGTTGAATTTCAATATTTTATTTGTTTTATAGTTTTTATTGTTTGTCTCGAAAACTTTATATTTAAATTTATTAGAAAACAGTTTTAAATAAGAAATTTGTTCATCTCGTGGGTGTTGCATGTGTCCAATTTATTTGTTAAACTTTGTAGTCTCAATAGAATTTTCAACCTTATTAGCTCCCATTGAGAAGTGTTGTTGTGATTCTTCAGTATTTCTAGGAATTTTCACGAATAAAAGGTAAGGTATTTGTCTCTCCCCCTAGGGTTCGCCTAGTTCGTGTGGTGGTATTCAAGTTCCACTGCATATGTTCTTGGAATGGCTAGTTTGTAGGAGGGTTTGCCCCACCAATGTTGAGAAGAGTGCTCACTGCGTAGGTAGTCTACCTTCAAAGAGTGGCTTATGCGATCCTACATAGACTTACGATACCCTTTGTGGTCCTAGTGTCTCATAGCTAGTTAACTAACTACTGAAATTGTGTAAAGAGATTTTATATAATACTTAACTCATTGAGCACATTATAATAACATTGTGATATCCTACTTCTTTACTTATTCCTCGACTATCCATATCATTGACTGATGTGATCTTCTTCTTGCCCGTCCGAGGAATGAGCTTGTTCGCCATGAAGTTTGTCTGCATACCTTTAACTGACTGGCGTCACAAGACGATCATCGTCTCTGTAGATGTTTCATGTGGAAGACCTTGGATGCCCATTTGTCCCTAGTGTATACTCAGGGTTTTTCATTCTAGAAGATGTTACGAAATAATATCTTTTTGTCATTCGTTTTAAAGGTAGAAGTCACTCTTCATAATCCTCTAAAGCTTAATTCACAACATGCTTATAGAAAATGTAGGAGTTTACCCCGTCGGTTCGAATTGGATTTTTCTTAAGCTTAAAGCATTGTTGAATGGATTTGAGGTTTCAACAGGGATCCTTCAGTGGGTATTTTTTTGGTCTGTGCGGATTGAACCCTGTTTTCTTTCTTGCAATATGGTATCCCTGTAGATTACCTAGAGTGAGCTATAGAGTTACTGAAGGTAAAAGTATCCACTACTACAAAACGCGCAAACAACAACGCCAGGCTTATAACGGCTTGCCTATACACCATTGTAATAGACTCCCGCGTTTTTTTAATGACAGTTAATATTCAAACCGTGGTGAAATGTGAGGCCTTTCACAACGGGTATTTAAAGAACCGTCAATATAGGTAGCGTTTGGTAATGGGTTCAATTCCCAGCACCCACATTTATGGTGTTTTTACACATTTTTTCAATATACCCACAGCCTTTCACCATGGTTATGTTTTCAACCGTCATTATTGCCTATAGTTTAGTTTTAGGTCTTGCACTTCAAAAAATTGGTTTTAGGGAAAATCGTCTCCTTTTTTAGATCTGTTTCATGCATCTGAAACAGTAAAACGTGGTTGTGTAAAATATGAATTTCAAACACTTTGAGTCCCAACAAAGTAACACATGATTCATGGTGGAAATTATTTTAGACGTTGATATCTATGTGTTCAAAGTTTCGTGCATTCATCGCGATCTTGGTATTTCTCGAGTGTTATGATCTCCGCTTATCGTTAAAAGATTGTACGCCACCTAAAGAAGGTACTCCAATAGCGAATTCACGCCAGAAGTTTTTATAGATTCGTTAAACCTTCAAAGTCGTGAAGGAAATTATTAGGCTTATAATGGATAATTGAGGTGATATAGAATTGAAAGTATAATAGAGGATTATCATGTCGAATTCGGGCGTAATTTTCTCTATCTCTTAGAGATCTTAGTAAAATATGAGTTTGAATGTAGAATGATCCATCTGTAGATTTTTTGAGGGAATGAGAAGTCGATTCCCAAAGAAGATCCCACTATTGTGTTATGGAAAAAGAAATGGATGTAAGGTGATGATAAGAAAACCTTAACTAGTGTTACGTATCTACGATACAGAGTCATGTGAGTGGAATTGCAAGGTTAGCACTTTAATGCCTAAATAAGTTCATAATTCAAGACCAGTGTTCTTGTAATATGGAGATAAGAAAATATACCTTGCATTTCGCGTGATATGTCTTTATACTTTTAATTAGTTGGAGTGTATGAAGATCAATTTTAGCCTTATCTCTTTGGGCTTTTGGCCGGCCCAAATTAGTTATATTCATCGATCAAATTCAATAATGTGTGAAAAATTTATTAGTCTAAATTTCACATACATTGTATAAATGGTCATTAATATTAATTGAACTTAAATAAATATTAATTTCCATATTTTTATAATTTTTATTTTCAATTTATAGAAAAGACAAAATAAGAATTCAATTATTTCAAATTTTTTAGAAACAAGTAATAAATTAAAATTGAGTTTATTCATTTTCCATAATTTGTAATTGTCCATCGCAACCCACTCCCTGATACATTGTATAAGATAAGTACATTCTATAAATTATCATAAAATATTATTATATCTTTAATCATAATTAATTTCTATTTTATAAAAAAATTTATCTTCAATTTTATATTAAGTCAAATGATGAATTCATATATTTCTTATTTTGTAGGAAAGAGTAATTAATTCATATTTATCCAAATTATTTTCATTTCTTAGTGGTGTGCCCCCTATACTTTCTTTTTGCTATATATATATATATATATATATATATATATATATATATATATATATATATATATATATACCTTATTAATATTTCAAATCACACAACATTTTCTTTTCATTTCTTCTTCTAGTTCGCACTACACGTTTTTTCTAGCACAGTCACCCTTAAGTCGGTATGTGATTCATTTTATACTGTTCATAGTTAATATTCAAAAGTTTAAATTTTTATTTGTTTTGATTTTTCTACTATTTTTTTTCGTAGCTATCTGCTTAGTGTGCATTTTTATGGGTTTTTCTAAAACTCTTTACTTTTTATTTTCTTTGTTGTTAGAGAACTCCTGGTTTGGTGATTTTCTGAATTAAGGAGTGTTTCTTTGTTATTTTCATTAAATTTAAATTTTTATAATTATATTTTTTTAGGAGTTCTAGAGATAGATTTTGCTACAGTTCTGACAATAAAGTAAGAATCATATATATTTATTACAATTTATTTTATCAAGTATATATATAATGAGCGATATATTATTACAATTTAGTTTTTCATTTTTTTAATATAAGATTTTCATATGATATATTAGAACGTTTATAATTTAACACTAGATCTAATTTATTAGAGTTTATATAAATTCTAATTAAAAGATTTTAAACGTATTAAAAAACTTGTTTCAAGAGGGGATTAAAGGTCAAATGAATTTATAATATTATATTACATCTAACAAAGACATAGATTATGCGTTACGTGACTGTAATTTGATAAAAATTTCTTTATCTTTTTTTTATCATTTTTGTTTTGTTATTTTAATTTTTTTTCATTTTAAAAAAAATATTTGAATTATATGCATCAACTTATAAACATTTAGAAGTATAACAAAGATTCATTTATTTACACATATGATTGACATCTTCATGAAATGTATTAGATAATAGAAACTCTTGGTTTAGTTTTATATGCTAATTATTTCTATCATGTTGCATAAATTTAAGATTCAAGAACACTTCACCTAATTTATATATCTAGAATAAATTACATTCACAAAAACAATATAATTATTCCTTTACAAAAAAAATATAATTATTACTTCTAATAAATTTGTTTTTTTGAAAAAAATAAATGTTAATAATAGAAATGTAGGTAGATAGTTTAATTAATTATCATCTTTTTGTTTCTGACTTTTAATTTCATTAGTAAACAGAAGGTGTCTCATCACAAAATCACATGGAATGAAGAATCGCATAACAATTTTGGAATAAATAAAATTTCTTGCGAATTAGAAGTGGATGATGAGTTAGACTCAAATTACTTGGATATTATGAGACCACTGTCACTTGAAACCCATGTTCCGGATCCATTATTAGACATTGGTAAATTTGCTCCTGTAGTGCTTAAGCCAATTAATCCATCTCCAGCCATTAGTATAACTCCGCCTCCAAAAGATAATGGAATCTTCCTAGATCCTTTTTTACCTAAACAATTTCCCTCTCCAGCCATCAGTTTAACTCCGCCTTCTAATGGAGTAATGACAACAAAAAAATCTGAAGTTTCATATCTTAAACAATATGCAAGAGTCTCCCAAAGAGGTGTGTGTTCTTCATCTCTTTATCAAAGTACTGAATTTAATTTTATGAATATTTTACAACAATAAACTAATTAATATTTGTAGATTTATCATCTATTAATCAAAACACAGGTCAACATATGTTGTCCAACAACATTAAAAATCCTACATCGCGTCCTTATAAAATTGCTAGGCATATGCAGGTAACATAATGTAGAAATTAATGAATTTTATTTGATTTGTTTTATGCAAGTAAAAATAAACAATGCAAGGGAAGAAATTGAGTAATATATATATATATATATATATATATATATATATATATATATATATATATATATATATATATATATATGTATTTGAATGATATTTTATATATGTACTTATGTATAAGATGTTTTGTAGGATATATATATATATGTATTTTATATATGTATTTGAATGATATTTTATATATGTACTTATGTACTTATGTATTTCAAAATACAAATGTTTTATGGAGTTGATATAACAAATATAATACAAAATTGATGAAGTCAAAGGATATCGTCATTTTAGGAGTGTTAAGCTTTGGTTAAATTAACAGTTTGATGAATTTTGGGTTTATTTTTCATTAAATAAAGTTGACATTTTTTTGGTTTTATTTTAATTGATAGATTGAATTTCTTTTAAATTTAAATATTATTTAAACCTAAGTAAATTTTATGTTTGACAAACTTTTATTGCTTAGTATAATAGTTTCCTATGGTTCGTTATTTAATGATGACTATTATCCATAAGTGTTATGACATAAATATATATATAATTTATACATATTAAATCTTTATTGAGTTGGAAAACTTTGTGTTGAAGTTGAATTTCAATATTTTATTTGTTTTATAGTTTTTATTGTTTGTCACGAAAACTTTATATTTAAATTTATTAGAAAACAGTTTTAAATAAGAAATTTGTTCATCTCGTGGGTGTTGCATGTGTCCAATTTATTTGTTAAACTTTGTAGTCTCAATAGAATATTCAACCTTATTAGCTCCCATTGAGAAGTGTTGTTGTGATTCTTCAGTATTTCTAGGAATTTTCACGAATAAAAGGTAAGGTATTTGTCTCTCCCCCTAGGGTTCGCCTAGTTCGTGTGGTGGTATTCAAGTTCCACTGCATATGTTCTTGGAATGGCTAGTTTGTAGGAGGGTTTGCCCCACCAATGTTGAGAAGAGTGCTCACTGCGTAGGTAGTCTACCTTCAAAGAGTGGCTTATGCGATCCTACATAGACTTACGATACCCTTTGTGGTCCTAGTGTCTCATAGCTAGTTAACTAACTACTGAAATTGTGTAAAGAGATTTTATATAATACTTAACTCATTGAGCACATTATAATAACATTGTGATATCCTACTTCTTTACTTATTCCTCGACTATCCATATCATTGACTGATGTGATCTTCTTCTTGCCCGTCCGAGGAAGGAGCTTGTTCGCCATGAAGTTTGTCTGCATACCTTTAACTGACTGGCGTCACAAGACGATCATCGTCTTTGTAGATGTTTCATGTGGAAGACCTTGGATGCCCATTTGTCCCTAGTTCACGGCTAACAGGCTGTTGTTCCCGAATCCATTTCGTATGCCAAATAATTTCGAGGATCCATGACTCGGGTCGTCTTCTAGACGTAGAAGCGGACGGGAAAAGGGGATGTCTTGGTATGGTTATTGATTTGTGAGATTCTTGAGCTAACAGGCTCAGGACCTACTTCGGTACTAGCGTGAGTTAACAGGCTCACCATGTGTGGATACTTATATAGTGTGTGTACTCAAAGTCACTTCCCTTCCCTTTTGATTTGAGTTAGGTTTATTAGAACCTTGTAGAGCCGAGAGGACTATAAGATAGCGAACTCGCTGAGATTTGATGTATCTCACCCCACTGTTGTTGTTTACATCACAGGTACTGCAGGTTCCGCGAAGGGTAAGGATAAGGTTGTGTGATTATCCTTACTTATCTTATGGCTTTGTTTCCGTTGTGGAGTTTTGAGATCATTAGTGATCTAGTTCTTAGTGTTTTGTCATTTGAAACATCTTGTAGATATACTATGCCGTAGTTTTTTTGTATTAGGCTTTTTGGGCATGTATATGTATAATGTGTTTACTAAGAACTTATTGTATATTTCAGTACCAAACGTACTTTTCATGTATAATATATGATTTGATGCATATGTATATATGTGGGCATTACAGTTGGTATTAGAGCAGGTCGTATCCTCGACCTAGCCATGAAATAGAATAAGTTTTCTTTCCGTTTCATATGCGGCGTGTCGCCATTGGTCTTGTCTGTCATATTTATAGTATTGAGCCTGATCAACTTAATCCTATCTATATGAAATTCAGGAACATGGCTGACAGGCGCAGAAACAACCATGGTAGACCAAGAACCACTCCAGCAGGGACTAATCCGCCGGGTGACGAGGTAAATGCACCTTTGTACCAATTTATGCAACAGATGCAACAACAGCAGAATCAATTTGTGCAACAAATGGTACAGCAAATGGCTGGTGGTGTGCATCCTCCAGTTGTGGTACCAGACGCTGCAGGGGGAACCTTTAGGGATTTCATCCGTATGAATCCTCTGGAATTTCAAGGAGGGTTCGATCCAGTAAAGGCTCATGAATGTATATCAGGTATGGAACGGATTTTCCTAATAGTTCAGTGCAGTGAGGAAAACAAGGTGGTCTTCGCCTCTCACTTGTTGAAGGGTTCTGCCATGAGGTGGTGGGAAAGTGCTTCAGCTTTGATGACAATTCAGGAGGTACCAAAGGTATGGGAGCAGTTTAAGGTAACTTTTATGGAGAAATACTTTCCAAGTTCGTTGAGGTCTCAGAAGGAATTTGAGTTTTAACAACTGAGGCTAGGTAACTTGACTGTGGCTTCTTATGCTGAAAAATTTGAAGATATGGCTGCTTATTCTAGACAAGCTACATATGCTCCTGATGAGAGGTGGAAGATTGATCTGTTTCTGTTTGGTTTAAGGGCTGAAATTTCACACAGTGTATCTCAGAGAGAATTTACTAGCTATGTTGAATTGTTACGACAATGTTATGTTGCGGAGCATAGTTTGAAAAAGGTACAAATGGAAGGAGATTTGAGTAGGATGAATCAAAGTGATCGAGGAGACCGAATCAACAGGTTAGGCCAAGGCAACAATCCTTTAATGGGAAGCAAGCTCAGGGTTCCAGAACTAGTGTGCCTCCGGTATGTCGTATGTGTGGACGGAATCATTATGGTAGGTGTATTTTGGAGGGAATGAGATGTTATCAGTGTAATAAGGTCGGCCACATGGCGAAGGATTGTCCTCTGGGTAGGAATCAGGCACAGGGGAAGAATACGGGCAGAGTGTATACCTTGGATGCAAGAAAAGCAAAGAATGATAATTCCTTGATTGCGGGTACGTGTTTCGTAAATGGACATCCTTGTTTTGTTTTATTTGATTGTGGGGCAATGCACTCTTTTGTGTCCACGCGTTGCGTGAAGCGACTTGGGTTGCAAGCTGTTCCTTTGTTTCCTCCTATGGCGGTTACTACTGCCATGGATGAGATTGTAGAGACACCGTTGATGTGTGAAAATTGTGTTTTGTCGGTGAATGAAAGAGTTTTCCAAATTAACCTTATCTGTTTGCCGCTTAAGAAAGTGGATGTTGTTCTGGGAATGGATTGGCTTTCGGCTAATTCGGTTTTTATCGGTTGCGAAGAGAAGTTAATTATTATCCCATCTACCAAAGCTACTCCGAAGGATGTGTTAACTACTATTTTAGAAGGTACGGTTGGAATGATTAATTTCTTGTTTGAGGAAGAAAAATCTGTTCTTATGATTCTTACTAAAGAGGAAAGTAGTAGCATTCTAGCTTTGAGTATTCTGGTAGTTTGTGACTTTCCTGAAGTTTTTCCCGAGGATATCACTTCTCTCCCTCCGGAGTGGGAAGTGGAATTCTCTATTGATCTGATACCGGGAACTGCTCCAATATCCGTTTCTCCGTATCGGATGGCACCACTTGAATTAAGAGAACTAAAGAATCAGTTGGAAGAACTTTTGGCTAAGCATTTTGTTCGACCCAGTGTTTCACCCTGGGGAGCTCCAGTGTTATTGGTAAAGAAAAAGGATGGTGGAATGCGATTGTGTATTGATTACCGTCAGTTGAATAAGGTCACCATCAAGAATAAATACCCATTACCAAGGATAGACGACCTGTTGGATCAATTGAAAGGAGCCTGTGTGTTCTCGAAGATTGATCTACGGTCGGGTTATCATCAGATTTAGGTAAAGAGTGCAGATGTACCAAAGACTGCGTTTAGAACTCGTTATGGTCATTATGAATTTTTGGTGATGCCATTCGGTGTGACTAATGCTCGGCAGTTTTCATGGATTATATGAATCGGATATTCCAACCTTACTTGGACCAATTTGTGGTGATTTTCATTGACGATATTCTTATTTATTCTCGTGATCCTCAAGAGCACGGAGAACACCTAAGAATTGTTTTATCTATCTTACAAGAGAAGCAACTTTTTGCTAAGTTGAGTAAGTGTGAATTCTGGATGTCTAAGGTTAGTTTTCTTGGGCATGTGATATCCCAGGGAGGTGTAGCAGTTGATCCATCAAAAGTTGAAGCAGTAATTAATTGGGAGAGACCGAAGAATGTTTCTGAAGTGAGGAATTTCTTGGGATTAGCAGGTTATTACAGACGGTTTATCAAGGGATTTTCACAATTGGCTTTACCATTGACCAAACTTACTAGGAAGGATTATTTGTATGAGTGGGATTTGGCTTGTGAAAGGAGTTTTAGGAGTTTGAAGGAGAGGTTGACGACTGCTCCTGTTTTGGTTATTCCCAATCCTAGCAAGTCCTATGAGGTATATTGTGATGCATCGAAGAAGGGTTTAGGCGGAGTGTTAATGCAGGATGGACATGTAGTGGCTTACGCTTCACGTCAGTTGAAGGTACATGAAGAGAATTACCCGACGCATGATTTAGAATTGGCGGCCGTTGTTTTTACATTGAAAGTGTGGCGTCACTATTTGTATGGTGTACGTTTTGAGATGTTTAGTGACCATAAGAGCTTAAAGTACTTATTTGATTAGAAAGAATTGAATATGCGTCAAAGGAGGTGGATGGAATATTTGAAAGATTATGATTTGGAGCTAAAGTACCATCCAGGTAAAGCGAACAAGGTGGCGGATGCTTTAAGCAGGAAAGAGTTGCATAGTACCGAGTTGATGATGTTAGAGTATGCCTTAATGGAAAGGTTTAGAGACCTAAATCTTCAATTTAATTGGACTCCCAATTGTGTAGTTATGGGGAATTTGAATATCATCTCTACTCTAAGAGAAGAAATCCAACAAGAGCAAGGGTTGGATGAGAAGTTACAAGAATTGTTGACTCAATCGGGTTTTGTGCGAACTACCGACAGAGTCATTTCGTTTAACCAAAGGATTTGTGTCCCGGACAACACCGGGTTAAAACGAAGGATTATTTAAACCTAAGTAAATTTTATGTTTGACAAACTTTTATTGCTTGGTATAATAGTTTCCTATGGTTCGTTATTTAATGATGACTATTATCCATAAGTGTTATGACATAAATATATATAATTTATACATATTAAATCTTTATTGAGTTGGAAAACTTTGTGTTGAAGTTGAATTTCAATATTTTATTTGTTTTATAGTTTTTATTGTTTGTCACGAAAACTTTATATTTAAATTTATTAGAAAACAGTTTTAAATAAGAAATTTGTTCATCTCGTGGATGTTGCATGTGTCCAATTTATTTGTTAAACTTTGTAGTCTCAATAGAATTTTCAACCTTATTAGCTCCCATTGAGAAGTGTTGTTGTGATTCTTCAGTATTTCTAGGAATTTTCACGAATAAAAGGTAAGGTATTTGTCTCTCCCCCTAGGGTTCGCCTAGTTCGTGTGGTGGTATTCAAGTTCCACTGCATATGTTCTTGGAATGGCTAGTTTGTAGGAGGGTGTTCCCCACCAATGTTGAGAAGAGTGCTCACTGCGTAGGTAGTCTACCTTCAAAGAGTGGCTTATGCGATCCTACATAGACTTACGATACCCTTTGTGGTCCTAGTGTCTCATAGCTAGTTAATTAACTACTGAAATTGTGTAAAGAGATTTTATATAATACTTAACTCATTGAGCACATTATAATAACATTGTGATATCCTACTTCTTTACTTATTCCTCGACTATCCATATCATTGACTGATGTGATCTTCTTCTTGCCCGTCCGAGGAAGGAGCTTGTTCGCCATGAAGTTTGTCTGCATACCTTTAACTGACTGGCGTCACAAGACGTTCATCGTCTTTGTAGATGTTTCATGTGGAAGACCTTGGATGCCCATTTGTCCCTAGTGTATACTCAGGGTTTTTCATTCTAGAAGATGTTACGAAATAATATATTTTTATCATTCGTTTTAAAGGTAGAAGTCACTTCATAATCCTCTAAAGCTTAATTCACAACATGCTTATAGAAAATGTAGGAGTTTACCCCGTCGGTTCGAATTGGATTTTTCTTAAGCTTAAAGCATTGTTGAATGGATTTGAGGTTTCAACAGGGATCCTTCAGTGGGTATTTTTTTGGTCTGTGCGGATTGAACCCTGTTTTCTTTCTTGCAATATGGTATCCCTGTAGATTACCTAGAGTGAGCTATAGAGTTACTGAAGGTAAAAGTATCCACTACTACAAAACGCGCAAACAACAATTACAGGCTTATAATGGCTTGCCTATACACCGTTGTAATAGACTCGCGCGTTTTTTTAATGACAGTTAATCTTCAAACCGTGGTGAAATGTGAGGCCTTTCACAACGGGTATTTAAAGAACCGTCAATATAGGTAGCGTTTGGTAATGGGTTCAATTCCCAGCACCCACATTTATGGTGTTTTTACACATTTTTTCAATATACCCACAGCCTTTCACCATGGTTATGTTTTCAACCGTCATTATTGCTTATAGTTTAGTTTTAGGTCTTGCACTTCAAAAAATTGGTTTTAGGGAAAATCGTCTCCTTTTTTAGATCTGTTTCATGCATCTGAAGCAGTAAAACGTGGTTGTGTAAAATATGAATTTCAAACACTTTGAGTCCCAACAAAGTAACACATGATTCATGGTGGAAATTATTTTAGACGTTGATATCTATGTGTTCAAAGTTTCGTGCATTCATCGCGATCTTGGTATTTCTCGAGTGTTATGATCTCCGCTTATCGTTAAAAGATTGTACGCCACCTAAAGAAGGTACTCCAATAGCGAATTCACGCCAGAAGTTTTTATAGATTCGTTAAACCTTCAAAGTCGTGAAGGCAATTATTAGGCTTATAATGGATAATTTAGGTGATATAGAATTGAAAGTATAATAGAGGATTATCATGTTGAATTCGGGGGTAATTTTCTCTATCTCTTAGAGATCTTAGTAAAATATGAGTTTGAATGTAGAATGATCCATCTGTAGATTTTTTGAGGGAATGAGAAGTCGATTACCAAAGAAGATCCCACTATTGTGTTATGGAAAAAGAAATGGATGTAAGGTGATGATAAGAAAACCTTAACTAGTGTTACGTATCTACGATACAGAGTCATGTGAGTGGAATTGCAAGGTTAGCACTTTAATGCCTAAATAAGTTCATAATTCAAGACGAGTGTTCTTGTAATATGGAGATAAGAAAATATACCTTGCATTTCGCGTGATATGTCTTTATAGTTTTAATTAGTTGGAGTGTATGAAGATCAATTTTAGCCTTATCTCTTTGGGCTTTTGGCCGGCCCAAATTAGTTATATTCATCGATCAAATTCAATAATGTGTGAAAAATTTATTGGTCTAAATTTCACATACATTGTATAAATGGTCATTAATATTAATTGAACTTAAATAAATATTAATTTCAATATTTTTATAATTTTTATCTTCAATTTATAGAAAAGACAAAATAAGAATTCAATAATTTCAAATTTTTTAGAAACAAGTAATAAATTAAAATTGAGTTTATTCATTTTCCATAATTTGTAATTGTCCATCGCAACCCACTCCCTGATACATTGTATAAGATAAGTACATTCTATAAATTATCATAAAATATTATTATATCTTTAATCATAATTAATTTCTATTTTATAAAAAAATTTATCTTCAATTTTATATTAAGTCAAATGATGAATTCATATATTTCTTATTTTGTAGGAAAGAGTAATTAATTCATATTTATCTAAATTATTTTCATTTCTTAGTGGTGTGCCCCCTATACTTTCTTTTTGCTATATATATATATATATATATATACCTTATTAATATTTCAAATCACACAACATTTTCTTTTCATTTCTTCTTCTAGTTCGCATTACACGTTTTTTCTAGCACAGTCACCCTTAAGTCGGTATGTGATTCATTTTATACTGTTCATAGTTAATATTCAAAAGTTTAAATTTTTATTTGTTTTGATTTTTCTACTATTTTTTTTCGTAGCTATTTGCTTAGTGTGCATTTTTATGGGTTTTTCAAAAACTCTTTACTTTTTATTTTCTTTGTTGTTAGAGAACTCCTGGTTTGGTGATTTTCTGAATTAAGGAGTGTTTCTTTGTTATTTTCATTAAATTTAAATTTTTATAATTATATTTTTTTAGGAGTTCTAGAGATAGATTTTGCTACAGTTCTGACAATAAAGTAAGAATCATATATATTTATTACAATTTATTTTATCAAGTATATATATAATGAGCGATATATTATTACAATTTAGTTTTTCATTTTTTTAATATAAGATTTTCATATGATATATTAGAACGTTTATAATTTAACACTAGATCTAATTTATTAGAGTTTATATAAATTCTAATTAAAAGATTTTAAACGTATTAAAAAACTTGTTTCAAGAGAGGATTAAAGGTCAAATGAATTTATAATATTATATTACATCTAACAAAGACATAGATTATGCGTTACGTGACTGTAATTTGATAAAAATTTCTTTATCTTTTTTTTATCATTTTTGTTTTGTTATTTTAAATTTTTTTCATTTTAAAAAAAATATTTGAATTATATGCATCAACTTATAAACATTTAGAAGTATAACAAAGATTCATTTATTTACACTTATGATTGACATCTTCATGAAATGTATTAGATAATAGAAACTCTTGGTTTAGTTTTATATGCTAATTATTTCTATCATGTTACATAAATTTAAGATTCAAGAACACTTCACCTAATTTATATATCTAGAATAAATTACATTCACAAAAACAATATAATTATTCCTTTACAAAAAAAATATAATTATTACTTCTAATAAATTTGTTTTTTTGAAAAAAATAAGTGTTAATAATAGAAATGTAGGTAGATAGTTTAATTAATTATCATCTTTTTGTTTCTGACTTTTAATTTCATTAGTAAACAGAAGATGTCTCATCACAAAATCACATGGAATGAAGAATCGCATAACATTTTTGGAATAAATAAAATTTCTTGCGAATTAGAAGTGGATGATGAGTTAGACTCAAATTACTTGGATATTATGAGACCACTGTCACTTGAAACCCATGTTCCGGATCCATTATTAGACATTGGTAAATTTGCTCCTGTAGTGCTTAAGCCAATTAATCCATCTCCAGCCATTAGTATAACTCCGCCTCCAAAAGATAATGGAATCTTCCTAGATCCTTTTTTACCTAAACAATTTCCCTCTCCAGCCATCAGTTTAACTCCGCCTTCTAATGGAGTAATGACAACAAAAAAATCTGAAGTTTCATATCTTAAACAATATGCAAGAGTCTCCCAAAGAGGTGTGTGTTCTTCATCTCTTTATCAAAGTACTGAATTTAATTTTATGAATATTTTACAACAATAAACTAATTAATATTTGTAGATTTATCATCTATTAATCAAAACACAGGTCAACATATGTTGTCCAACAACATTAAAAATCCTACATCGCGTCCTTATAAAATTGCTAGGCATATGCAGGTAACATAATGTAGAAATTAATGAATTTTATTTGATTTGTTTTATGCAAGTAAAAATAAACAATGCAAGAGAAGAAATTGAGTAATATATATATATATATATATATATATATATATATATATATATATATATATATATATATATATGTATTTGAATGATATTTTATATATGTACTTATGTATAAGATGTTTTGTAGGATATATATATATGTATTTTATATATGTATTTGAATGATATTTTATATATGTACTTATGTACTTATGTATTTCAAAATACAAATGTTTTATGGAGTTGATATAACAAATATAATACAAAATTGATGAAGTCAAAGGATATCGTCATTTTAGGAGTGTTAAGCTTTGGTTAAATTAACAGTTTGATGAATTTTGGGTTTATTTTTCATTAAATAAAGTTGACATTTTTTTGGTTTTATTATAATTGATAGATTGAATTTCTTTTAAATTTAAATATTATTTAAACCTAAGTAAATTTTATGTTTGACAAACTTTTATTGCTTAGTATAATAGTTTCCTATGGTTCGTTATTTAATGATGACTATTATCTATAAGTGTTATGACATAAATATATATAATTTATACATATTAAATCTTTATTGAGTTGGAAAACTTTGTGTTGAAGTTGAATTTCAATATTTTATTTGTTTTATAGTTTTTATTGTTTGTCACGAAAACTTTATATTTAAATTTATTAGAAAACAGTTTTAAATAAGAAATTTGTTCATCTCGTGGGTGTTGCATGTGTCCAATTTATTTGTTAAACTTTGTAGTCTCAATAGAATTTTCAACCTTATTAGCTCCCATTGAGAAGTGTTGTTGTGATTCTTCAGTATTTCTAGGAATTTTCACGAATAAAAGGTAAGGTATTTGTCTCTCCCCCTAGGGTTCGCCTAGTTCGTGTGGTGGTATTCAAGTTCCACTGCATATGTTCTTGGAATGGCTAGTTTGTAGGAGGGTTTGCCCCACCAATGTTGAGAAGAGTGCTCACTGCGTAGGTAGTCTACCTTCAAAGAGTGGCTTATGCGATCCTACATAGACTTACGATACCCTTTGTGGTCCTAGTGTCTCATAGCTAGTTAACTAACTACTGAAATTGTGTCAAGAGATTTTATATAATACTTAACTCATTGAGCACATTATAATAACATTGTGATATCCTACTTCTTTACTTATTCCTCGACTATCCATATCATTGACTGATGTGATCTTCTTCTTGCCCGTCCGAGGAAGGAGCTTGTTCGCCATGAAGTTTGTCTGCATACCTTTAACTGACTGGCGTCACAAGACGATCATCGTCTTTGTAGATGTTTCATGTGGAAGACCTTGGATGCCCATTTGTCCCTAGTGTATACTCAGGGTTTTTCATTCTAGAAGATGTTACGAAATAATATCTTTTTGTCATTCGTTTTAAAGGTAGAAGTCACTCTTCATAATCCTCTAAAGCTTAATTCACAACATGCTTATAGAAAATGTAGGAGTTTACCCCGTCGGTTCGAATTGGATTTTTCTTAAGCTTAAAGCATTGTTGAATGGATTTGAGGTTTCAACAGGGATCCTTCAGTGGGTATTTTTTTGGTCTGTGCGGATTGAACCCTGTTTTCTTTCTTGCAATATGGTATCCCTGTAGATTACCTAGAGTGAGCTATAGAGTTACTGAAGGTAAAAGTATCCACTACTACAAAACGCGCAAACAACAACGTCAGGCTTATAACGGCTTGCCTATACACCATTGTAATAGACTCCCGCGTTTTTTTAATGACAGTTAATATTCAAACCGTGGTGAAATGTGAGGCCTTTCACAACGGGTATTTAAAGAACCGTCAATATAGGTAGCGTTTGGTAATGGGTTCAATTCCCAGCACCCACATTTATGGTGTTTTTACACATTTTTTCAATATACCCACAGCCTTTCACCATGGTTATGTTTTCAACCGTCATTATTGCCTATAGTTTAGTTTTAGGTCTTGCACTTCTCAAAAAATTGGTTTTAGGGAAAATCGTCTCCTTTTTTAGATCTGTTTCATGCATCTGAAGCAGTAAAACGTGGTTGTGTAAAATATGAATTTCAAACACTTTGAGTCCCAACAAAGTAACACATGATTCATGGTGGAAATTATTTTAGACGTTGATATCTATGTGTTCAAAGTTTCGTGCATTCATCGCGATCTTGGTATTTCTCGAGTGTTATGATCTCCGCTTATCGTTAAAAGATTGTACGCCACCTAAAGAAGGTACTCCAATAGCGAATTCACGCCAGAAGTTTTTATAGATTCGTTAAACCTTCAAAGTCGTGAAGGAAATTATTAGGCTTATAATGGATAATTGAGGTGATATAGAATTGAAAGTTTAATAGAGGATTATCATGTCGAATTCGGGGGTAATTTTCTCTATCTCTTAGAGATCTTAGTAAAATATGAGTTTGAATGTAGAATGATCCATCTGTAGATTTTTTGAGGGAATGAGAAGTCGATTCCCAAAGAAGATCCCACTATTGTGTTATGGAAAAAGAAATGGATGTAAGGTGATGATAAGAAAACCTTAACTAGTGTTACGTATCTACGATACAGAGTCATGTGAGTGGAATTGCAAGGTTAGCACTTTAATGCCTAAATAAGTTCATAATTCAAGACCAGTGTTCTTGTAATATGGAGATAAGAAAATATACCTTGCATTTCGCGTGATATGTCTTTATACTTTTAATTAGTTGGAGTGTATGAAGATCAATTTTAGCCTTATCTCTTTGGGCTTTTGGCCGGCCCAAATTAGTTATATTCATCGATCAAATTCAATAATGTGTGAAAAATTTATTAGTCTAAATTTCACATACATTGTATAAATGGTCATTAATATTAATTGAACTTAAATAAATATTAATTTCCATATTTTTATAATTTTTATTTTCAATTTATAGAAAAGACAAAATAAGAATTCAATTATTTCAAATTTTTTAGAAACAAGTAATAAATTAAAATTGAGTTTATTCATTTTCCATAATTTGTAATTGTCCATCGCAACCCACTCCCTGATACATTGTATAAGATAAGTACATTCTATAAATTATCATAAAATATTATTATATCTTTAATCATAATTAATTTCTATTTTATAAAAAAATTTATCTTCAATTTTATATTAAGTCAAATGATGAATTCATATATTTCTTATTTTGTAGGAAAGAGTAATTAATTCATATTTATCCAAATTATTTTCATTTCTTAGTGGTGTGCCCCCTATACTTTCTTTTTGCTATATATATATATATATATATATATATATATATATATATATATATATATATACCTTATTAATATTTCAAATCACACAACATTTTCTTTTCATTTCTTCTTCTAGTTCGCACTACACGTTTTTTCTAGCACAGTCACCCTTAAGTCGGTATGTGATTCATTTTAAACTGTTCATAGTTAATATTCAAAAGTTTAAATTTTTATTTGTTTTGATTTTTCTACTATTTTTTTTCGTAGCTATTTGCTTAGTGTGCATTTTTATGGGTTTTTCAAAAACTCTTTACTTTTTATTTTCTTTGTTGTTAGAGAACTCCTGGTTTGGTGATTTTCTGAATTAAGGAGTGTTTCTTTGTTATTTTCATTAAATTTAAATTTTTATAATTATATTTTTTTAGGAGTTCTAGAGATAGATTTTGCTACAGTTCTGACAATAAAGTAAGAATCATATATATTTATTACAATTTATTTTATCAAGTATATATATAATGAGCGATATATTATTACAATTTAGTTTTTCATTTTTTTAATATAAGATTTTCATATGATATATTAGAACGTTTATAATTTAACACTAGATCTAATTTATTAGAGTTTATATAAATTCTAATTAAAAGATTTTAAACGTATTAAAAAACTTGTTTCAAGAGGGGATTAAAGGTCAAATGAATTTATAATATTATATTACATCTAACAAAGACATAGATTATGCGTTACGTGACTGTAATTTGATAAAAATTTCTTTATCTCTTTTTTATCATTTTTGTTTTGTTATTTTAATTTTTTTTCATTTTAAAAAAAATATTTGAATTATATGCATCAACTTATAAACATTTAGAAGTATAACAAAGATTCATTTATTTACACATATGATTGACATCTTCATGAAATGTATTAGATAATAGAAACTCTTGGTTTAGTTTTATATGCTAATTATTTCTATCATGTTGCATAAATTTAAGATTCAAGAACACTTCACCTAATTTATATATCTAGAATAAATTACATTCACAAAAACAATATAATTATTCCTTTACAAAAAAAATATAATTATTACTTCTAATAAATTTGTTTTTTTGAAAAAAATAAATGTTAATAATAGAAATGTAGGTAGATAGTTTAATTAATTATCATCTTTTTGTTTCTGACTTTTAATTTCATTAGTAAACAGAAGGTGTCTCATCACAAAATCACATGGAATGAAGAATCGCATAACAATTTTGGAATAAATAAAATTTCTTGCGAATTAGAAGTGGATGATGAGTTAGACTCAAATTACTTGGATATTATGAGACCACTGTCACTTGAAACCCATGTTCCGGATCCATTATTAGTCATTGGTAAATTTGCTCCTGTAGTGCTTAAGCCAATTAATCCATCTCCAGCCATTAGTATAACTCCGCCTCCAAAAGATAATGGAATCTTCCTAGATCCTTTTTTACCTAAACAATTTCCCTCTCCAGCCATCAGTTTAACTCCGCCTTCTAATGGAGTAATGACAACAAAAAAATCTGAAGTTTCATATCTTAAACAATATGCAAGAGTCTCCCAAAGAGGTGTGTGTTCTTCATCTCTTTATCAAAGTACTGAATTTAATTTTATGAATATTTTACAACAATAAACTAATTAATATTTGTAGATTTATCATCTATTAATCAAAACACAGGTCAACATATGTTGTCCAACAACATTAAAAATCCTACATCGCGTCCTTATAAAATTGCTAGGCATATGCAGGTAACATAATGTAGAAATTAATGAATTTTATTTGATTTGTTTTATGCAAGTAAAAATAAACAATGCAAGAGAAGAAATTGAGTAATATATATATATATATATATATATATATATATATATATATATATATATATATATATGTATTTGAATGATATTTTATATATGTACTTATGTATAAGATGTTTTGTAGGATATATATATATATGTATTTTATATATGTATTTGAATGATATTTTATATATGTACTTATGTACTTATGTATTTCAAAATACAAATGTTTTATGGAGTTGATATAACAAATATAATAATAAATTTATGAAGTCAAAGGATATCGTCATTTTAGGAGTGTTAAGCTTTGGTTAAATTAACAGTTTGATGAATTTTGGGTTTATTTTTCATTAAATAAAGTTGACATTTTTTTGGTTTTATTTTAATTGATAGATTGAATTTCTTTTAAATTTAAATATTATTTAAACCTAAGTAAATTTTATGTTTGACAAACTTTTATTGCTTAGTATAATAGTTTCCTATGGTTCGTTATTTAATGATGACTATTATCCATAAGTGTTATGACATAAATATATATAATTTATACATATTAAATCTTTATTGAGTTGGAAAACTTTGTGTTGAAGTTGAATTTCAATATTTTATTTGTTTTATAGTTTTTATTGTTTGTCACGAACTTTATATTTAAATTTATTAGAAAACAGTTTTAAATAAGAAATTTGTTCATCTTGTGGGTGTTGCATGTGTCCAATTTATTTGTTAAACTTTGTAGTCTCAATAGAATATTCAACCTTATTAGCTCCCATTGAGAAGTGTTGTGATTCTTCAGTATTTCTAGGAATTTTCACGAATAAAAGGTAAGGTATTTGTCTCTCCCCCTAGGGTTCGCCTAGTTCGTGTGGTGGTATTCAAGTTCCACTGCATATGTTCTTGGAATGGCTAGTTTGTAGGAGGGTTTGCCCCACCAATGTTGAGAAGAGTGCTCACTGCGTAGGTAGTCTACCTTCAAAGAGTGGCTTATGCGATCCTACATAGACTTACGATACCCTTTGTGGTCCTAGTGTCTCATAGCTAGTTAACTAACTACTGAAATTGTGTAAAGAGATTTTATATAATACTTAACTCATTGAGCACATTATAATAACATTGTGATATCCTACTTCTTTACTTATTCCTCGACTATCCATATCATTGACTGATGTGATCTTCTTCTTGCCCGTCCGAGGAAGGAGCTTGTTCGCCATGAAGTTTGTCTGCATACCTTTAACTGACTGGCGTCACAAGACGATCATCGTCTTTGTAGATGTTTCATGTGGAAGACCTTGGATGCCCATTTGTCCCTAGTTCACGGCTAACAGGCTGTTGTTCCCGAATCCATTTCGTATGCCAAATAATTTCGAGGATCCATGACTCGGGTCGTCTTCTAGACGTAGAAGCGGACGGGAAAAGGGGATGTCTTGGTATGGTTATTGATTTGTGAGATTCTTGAGCTAACAGGCTCAGGACCTACTTCGGTACTAGCGTGAGTTAACAGGCTCACCATGTGTGGATACTTATATAGTGTGTGTACTCAAAGTCACTTCCCTTCCCTTTTGATTTGAGTTAGGTTTATTAGAACCTTGTAGAGCCGAGAGGACTATAAGATAGCGAACTCGCTGAGATTTGATGTATCTCACCCCACTGTTGTTGTTTACATCACAGGTACTGCAGGTTCCGCGAAGGGTAAGGATAAGGTTGTGTGATTATCCTTACTTATCTTATGGCTTTGTTTCCGTTGTGGAGTTTTGAGATCATTAGTGATCTAGTTCTTAGTGTTTTGTCTTTTGAAACATCTTGTAGATATACTATGCCGTAGTTTTTTTGTATTAGGCTTTTTGGGCATGTATATGTATAATGTGTTTATTAAGAACTTATTGTATATTTCAGTACCAAACGTACTTTTCATGTATAATATATGATTTGATGCATATGTATATATGTGGGCATTACAGTTGGTATTAGAGCAGGTCGTATCCTCGACCTAGCCATGAAATAGAATAAGTTTTCTTTCCGTTTCATATGCGGCGTGTCGCCATTGGTCTTGTCTGTCATATTTATAGTATTGAGCCTGATCAACTTAATCCTATCTATATGAAATTCAGGAACATGGCTGACAGGCGCAGAAACAACCATGGTAGACCAAGAACCACTCCAGCAGGGACTAATCCGCCGGGTGACGAGGTAAATGCACCTTTGTACCAATTTATGCAACAGATGCAACAGCAGCAGAATCAGTTTGTGCAACAAATGGTACAGCAAATGGCTGGTGGTGTGCATCCTCCAGTTGTGGTACCAGACGCTGCAGGGGGAACCTTTAGGGATTTCATCCGTATGAATCCTCTGGAATTTCAAGGAGGGTTCGATCCAGTAAAGGCTCATGAATGTATATCAGGTATGGAACGGATTTTCCTAATAGTTCAGTGCAGTGAGGAAAACAAGGTGGTCTTCGCCTCTCACTTGTTGAAGGGTTCTGCCATGAGGTGGTGGGAAAGTGCTTCAGCTTTGATGACAATTCAGGAGGTACCAAAGGTATGGGAGCAGTTTAAGGTAACTTTTATGGAGAAATACTTTCCAAGTTCGTTGAGGTCTCAGAAGGAATTTGAGTTTTAACAACTGAGGCTAGGTAACTTGACTGTGGCTTCTTATGCTGAAAAATTTGAAGATATGGCTGCTTATTCTAGACAAGCTACATATGCTCCTGATGAGAGGTGGAAGATTGATCTGTTTCTGTTTGGTTTAAGGGGTGAAATTTCACACAGTGTATCTCAGAGAGAATTTACTAGCTATGTTGAATTGTTACGACAATGTTATGTTGCGGAGCATAGTTTGAAAAAGGTACAAATGGAAGGAGATTTGAGTAGGATGAATCAAAGTGATCGAGGAGACCGAATCAACAGGTTAGGGCAAGGCAACAATCCTTTAATGGGAAGCAAGCTCAGGGTTCCAGAACTAGTGTGCCTCCGGTATGTCGTATGTGTGGACGAAATCATTATGGTAGGTGTATTTTGGAGGGAATGAGATGTTATCAGTGTAATAAGGTCGGCCACATGGCGAAGGATTGTCCTCTGGGTAGGAATCAGGCACAAGGGAAGAATACGGGCAGAGTGTATACCTTGGATGCAAGAAAAGCAAAGAATGATAATTCCTTGATTGCGGGTACGTGTTTCGTAAATGGACATCCTTGTTTTGTTTTATTTGATTGTGGGGCAATGCACTCTTTTGTGTCCACGCGTTGCGTGAAGCGACTTGGGTTGCAAGCTGTTCCTTTGTTTCCTCCTATGGCGGTTACTACTGCCATGGATGAGATTGTAGAGACACCGTTGATGTGTGAAAATTGTGTTTTGTCGGTGAATGAAAGAGTTTTCCAAATTAACCTTATCTGTTTGCCGCTTAAGAAAGTGGATGTTGTTCTGGGAATGGATTGGCTTTCGGCTAATTCGGTTTTTATCGGTTGCGAAGAGAAGTTAATTATTATCCCATCTACCAAAGCTACTCCGAAGGATGTGTTAACTACTATTTTAGAAGGTACGGTTGGAATGATTAATTTCTTGTTTGAGGAAGAAAAATTTGTTCTTATGATTCTTACTAAAGAGGAAAGTAGTAGCATTCTAGCTTTGAGTATTCTGGTAGTTTGTGACTTTCCTGAAGTTTTTCCCGAGGATATCACTTCTCTCCCTCCGGAGTGGGAAGTGGAATTCTCTATTGATCTGATACCGGGAACTGCTCCAATATCCGTTTCTCCGTATCGGATGGCACCACTTGAATTAAGAGAACTAAAGAATCAGTTGGAAGAACTTTTGGCTAAGCATTTTGTTCGACCCAGTGTTTCACCCTGGGGAGCTCCAGTGTTATTGGTAAAGAAAAAGGATGGTGGAATGCGATTGTGTATTGATTACCGTCAGTTGAATAAGGTCACCATCAAGAATAAATACCCATTACCAAGGATAGACGACCTGTTGGATCAATTGAAAGGAGCCTGTGTGTTCTCGAAGATTGATCTACGGTCGGGTTATCATCAGATTTAGGTAAAGAGTGCAGATGTACCAAAGACTGCGTTTAGAACTCGTTATGGTCATTATGAATTTTTGGTGATGCCATTCGGTGTGACTAATGCTCGGCAGTTTTCATGGATTATATGAATCGGATATTCCAACCTTACTTGGACCAATTTGTGGTGATTTTCATTGACGATATTCTTATTTATTCTCGTGATCCTCAAGAGCACGGAGAACACCTAAGAATTGTTTTATCTATCTTACAAGAGAAGCAACTTTTTGCTAAGTTGAGTAAGTGTGAATTCTGGATGTCTAAGGTTAGTTTTCTTGGGCATGTGATATCCCAGGGAGGTGTAGCAGTTGATCCATCAAAAGTTGAAGCAGTAATTAATTGGGAGAGACCGAAGAATGTTTCTGAAGTGAGGAATTTCTTGGGATTAGCAGGTTATTACAGACGGTTTATCAAGGGATTTTCACAATTGGCTTTACCATTGACCAAACTTACTAGGAAGGATTATTTGTATGAGTGGGATTTGGCTTGTGAAAGGAGTTTTAGGAGTTTGAAGGAGAGGTTGATGACTGCTCCTGTTTTGGTTATTCCCGATCCTAGCAAGTCCTATGAGGTATATTGTGATGCATCGAAGAAGGGTTTAGGCGGAGTGTTAATGCAGGATGGACATGTAGTGGCTTACGCTTCACGTCAGTTGAAGGTACATGAAGAGAATTACCCGACGCATGATTTAGAATTGGCGGTCGTTGTTTTTACATTGAAAGTGTGGCGTCACTATTTGTATGGTGTACGTTTTGAGATGTTTAGCGACCATAAGAGCTTAAAGTACTTATTTGATTAGAAAGAATTGAATATGCGTCAAAGGAGGTGGATGGAATATTTGAAAGATTATGATTTGGAGCTAAAGTACCATCCAGGTAAAGCGAACAAGGTGGCGGATGCTTTAAGCAGGAAAGAGTTGCATAATACCGGGTTGATGATGTTAGAGTATGCCTTAATGGAAAGGTTTAGAGACCTAAATCTTCAATTTAATTGGACTCCCAATTGTGTAGTTATGGAGAATTTGAATATCATCTCTACTCTAAGAGAAGAAATCCAACAAGAGCAAGGGTTGGATGAGAAGTTACAAGAATTGTTGACTCAATCGGGTTTTGTGCGAACTACCGACGGAGTCATTTCGTTTAACCAAAGGATTTGTGTCCCGGACAACACCGGGTTAAAACGAAGGATTATTTAAACCTAAGTAAATTTTATGTTTGACAAACTTTTATTGCTTAGTATAATAGTTTCCTATGGTTCGTTATTTAATGATGACTATTATCCATAAGTGTTATGACATAAATATATATAATTTATACATATTAAATCTTTATTGAGTTGGAAAACTTTGTGTTGAAGTTGAATTTCAATATTTTATTTGTTTTATAGTTTTTATTGTTTGTCACGAAATATATGAATTAATTACTCTTTCCTACAAAATAAGAAATATATGAATTCATCATTTGACTTAATATAAAATTGAAGATAAATTTTTTTATAAAATAGAAATTAATTATGATTAAAGATATAATAATATTTTATGATAATTTATAGAATGTACTTATCTTATACAATGTATCAGGGAGTGGGTTGCGATGGACAATTACAAATTATGGAAAATGAATAAACTCAATTTTAATTTATTACTTGTTTCTAAAAAATTTGAAATAATTGAATTCTTATTTTGTCTTTTCTATAAATTGAAAATAAAAATTATAAAAATATGGAAATTAATATTTATTTAAGTTCAATTAATATTAATGACCATTTATACAATGTATGTGAAATTTAGACTAATAAATTTTTCACACATTATTGAATTTGATCGATGAATATAACTAATTTGGGCCGGCCAAAAGCCCAAAGAGATAAGGCTAAAATTGATCTTCATACACTCCAACTAATTAAAAGTATAAAGACATATCACGCGAAATGCAAGGTATATTTTCTTATCTCCATATTACAAGAACACTGGTCTTGAATTATGAACTTATTTAGGCATTAAAGTGCTAACCTTGCAATTCCACTCACATGACTCTGTATCGTAGATACGTAACACTAGTTAAGGTTTTCTTATCATCACCTTACATCCATTTCTTTTTCCATAACACAATAGTGGGATCTTCTTTGGGAATCGACTTCTCATTCCCTCAAAAAATCTACAGATGGATCATTCTACATTCAAACTCATATTTTACTAAGATCTCTAAGAGATAGAGAAAATTACCCCCGAATTCGACATGATAATCCTCTATTATACTTTCAATTCTATATCACCTCAATTATCCATTATAAGCCTAATAATTTCCTTCACGACTTTGAAGGTTTAACGAATCTATAAAAACTTCTGGCGTGAATTCGCTATTGGAGTACCTTCTTTAGGTGGCGTACAATCTTTTAACGATAAGCGGAGATCATAACACTCGAGAAATACCAAGATCGCGATGAATGCACGAAACTTTGAACACATAGATATCAACGTCTAAAATAATTTCCACCATGAATCATGTGTTACTTTGTTGGGACTCAAAGTGTTTGAAATTCATATTTTACACAACCACGTTTTACTGCTTCAGATGCATGAAACAGATCTAAAAAAGGAGACGATTTTCCCTAAAACCAATTTTTTGAAGTGCAAGACCTAAAACTAAACTATAGGCAATAATGACGGTTGAAAACATAACCATGGTGAAAGGCTGTGGGTATATTGAAAAAATGTGTAAAAACACCATAAATGTGGGTGCTGGGAATTGAACCCATTACCAAACGCTACCTATATTGACGGTTCTTTAAATACCCGTTGTGAAAGGCCTCACATTTCACCACGGTTTGAATATTAACTGTCATTAAAAAAACGCGGGAGTCTATTACAATGGTGTATAGGCAAGCCGTTATAAGCCTGGCGTTGTTGTTTGCGCGTTTTGTAGTAGTGGATACTTTTACCTTCAGTAACTCTATAGCTCACTCTAGGTAATCTACAGGGATACCATATTGCAAGAAAGAAAACAGGGTTCAATCCGCACAGACCAAAAAAATACCCACTGAAGGATCCCTGTTGAAACCTCAAATCCATTCAACAATGCTTTAAGCTTAAGAAAAATCCAATTCGAACCGACGGGGTAAACTCCTACATTTTCTATAAGCATGTTGTGAATTAAGCTTTAGAGGATTATGAAGAGTGACTTCTACCTTTAAAACGAATGACAAAAAGATATTATTTCGTAACATCTTCTAGAATGAAAAACCCTGAGTATACACTAGGGACAAATGGGCATCCAAGGTCTTCCACATGAAACATCTACAAAGACGATGATCGTCTTGTGACGCCAGTCAGTTAAAGGTATGCAGACAAACTTCATGGCGAACAAGCTCCTTCCTCGGACGGGCATGAAGAAGATCACATCAGTCAATGATATGGATAGTCGAGGAATAAGTAAAGAAGTAGGATATCACAATGTTATTATAATGTGCTCAATGAGTTAAGTATTATATAAAATCTCTTTACACAATTTCAGTAGTTAGTTAACTAGCTATGAGACACTAGGACCACAAAGGGTATCGTAAGTCTATGTAGGATCGCATAAGCCACTCTTTGAAGGTAGACTACCTACGCAGTGAGCACTCTTCTCAACATTGGTGGGGCAAACCCTCCTACAAACTAGCCATTCCAAGAACATATGCAGTGGAACTTGAATACCACCACACGAACTAGGCGAACCCTAGGGGGAGAGACAAATACCTTACCTTTTATTCGTGAAAATTCCTAGAAATACTGAAGAATCACAACAACACTTCTAAATGGGAGCTAATAAGGTTGAAAATTCTATTGAGACTACAAAGTTTAACAAATAAATTGGACACATGCAACACCCACGAGATGAACAAATTTCTTATTTAAAACTGTTTTCTAATAAATTTAAATATAAAGTTTTCGTGACAAACAATAAAAACTATAAAACAAATAAAATATTGAAATTCAACTTCAACACAAAGTTTTCCAACTCAATAAAGATTTAATATGTATAAATTATATATATTTATGTCATAACACTTATAGATAATAGTCATCATTAAATAACGAACCATAGGAAACTATTATACTAAGCAATAAAAGTTTGTCAAACATAAAATTTACTTAGGTTTAAATAATATTTAAATTTAAAAGAAATTCAATCTATCAATTAAAATAAAACCAAAAAAATGTCAACTTTATTTAATGAAAAATAAACCCAAAATTCATCAAACTGTTAATTTAACCAAAGCTTAACACTCCTAAAATGACGATATCCTTTGACTTCATCAATTTTGTATTATATTTGTTATATCAACTCCATAAAACATTTGTATTTTGAAATACATAAGTACATAAGTACATATATAAAATATCATTCAAATACATATATAAAATACATATATATATATCCTACAAAACATCTTATACATAAGTACATATATAAAATATCATTCAAATACATATATATATATATATATATATATATATATATATATATATATATATATATATATATATTACTCAATTTCTTCCCTTGCATTGTTTATTTTTACTTGCATAAAACAAATCAAATAAAATTCATTAATTTCTACATTATGTTACCTGCATATGCCTAGCAATTTTATAAGGACGCGATGTAGGATTTTTAATGTTGTTGGACAACATATGTTGACCTGTGTTTTGATTAATAGATGATAAATCTACAAATATTAATTAGTTTATTGTTGTAAAATATTCATAAAATTAAATTCAGTACTTTGATAAAGAGATGAAGAACACACACCTCTTTGGGAGACTCTTGCATATTGTTTAAGATATGAAACTTCAGATTTTTTTGTTGTCATTACTCCATTAGAAGGCGGAGTTAAACTGATGGCTGGAGAGGGAAATTGTTTAGGTAAAAAAGGATCTAGGAAGATTCCATTATCTTTTGGAGGCGGAGTTATACTAATGGCTGGAGATGGATTAATTGGCTTAAGCACTACAGGAGCAAATTTACCAATGTCTAATAATGGATCCGGAACATGGGTTTCAAGTGACAGTGGTCTCATAATATCCAAGTAATTTGAGTCTAACTCATCATCCACTTCTAATTCGCAAGAAATTTTATTTATTCCAAAATTGTTATGCGATTCTTCATTGCATGTGATTTTGTGATGAGACATCTTCTGTTTACTAATGAAATTAAAAGTCAGAAACAAAAAGATGATAATTAATTAAACTATCTACCTACATTTCTATTATTAACACTTATTTTTTTCAAAAAAACAAATTTATTAGAAGTAATAATTATATTTTTTTTGTAAAGGAATAATTATATTGTTTTTGTGAATGTAATTTATTCTAGATATATAAATTAGGTGAAGTGTTCTTGAATCTTAAATTTATGTAACATGATAGAAATAATTAGCATATAAAACTAAACCAAGAGTTTCTATTATCTAATACATTTCATGAAGATGTCAATCATAAGTGTAAATAAATGAATCTTTGTTATACTTCTAAATGTTTATAAGTTGATGCATATAATTCAAATATTTTTTTTAAAATGAAAAAAATTTAAAATAACAAAACAAAAATGATAAAAAAAAGATAAAGAAATTTTTATCAAATTACAGTCACGTAACGCATAATCTATGTCTTTGTTAGATGTAATATAATATTATAAATTCATTTGACCTTTAATCCTCTCTTGAAACAAGTTTTTTAATACGTTTAAAATCTTTTAATTAGAATTTATATAAACTCTAATAAATTAGATCTAGTGTTAAATTATAAACGTTCTAATATATCATATGAAAATCTTATATTAAAAAAATGAAAAACTAAATTGTAATAATATATCGCTCATTATATATATACTTGATAAAATAAATTGTAATAAATATATATGATTCTTACTTTATTGTCAGAACTGTAGCAAAATCTATCTCTAGAACTCCTAAAAAAATATAATTATAAAAATTTAAATTTAATGAAAATAACAAAGAAACACTCCTTAATTCAGAAAATCACCAAACCAGGAGTTCTCTAACAACAAAGAAAATAAAAAGTAAAGAGTTTTTGAAAAACCCATAAAAATGCACACTAAGCAAATAGCTACGAAAAAAAATAGTAGAAAAATCAAAACAAATAAAAATTTAAACTTTTGAATATTAACTATGAACAGTATAAAATGAATCACATACCGACTTAAGGGTGACTGTGCTAGAAAAAACGTGTAATGCGAACTAGAAGAAGAAATGAAAAGAAAATGTTGTGTGATTTGAAATATTAATAAGGTATATATATATATATATATATATATATATATATATATATATATATATATATAGCAAAAAGAAAGTATAGGGGGCACACCACTAAGAAATGAAAATAATTTAGATAAATATGAATTAATTACTCTTTCCTACAAAATAAGAAATATATGAATTCATCATTTGACTTAATATAAAATTGAAGATAAATTTTTTTATAAAATAGAAATTATTTATGATTAAAGATATAATAATATTTTATGATAATTTATAGAATGTACTTATCTTATACAATGTATCAGGGAGTGGGTTGCGATGGACAATTACAAATTATGGAAAATGAATAAACTCAATTTTAATTTATTACTTGTTTCTAAAAAATTTGAAATTATTGAATTCTTATTTTGTCTTTTCTATAAATTGAAGATAAAAATTATAAAAATATTGAAATTAATATTTATTTAAGTTCAATTAATATTAATGACCATTTATACAATGTATGTGAAATTTAGACCAATAAATTTTTCACACATTATTGAATTTGATCGATGAATATAACTAATTTGGGCCGGTCAAAAGCCCAAAGAGATAAGGCTAAAATTGATCTTCATACACTCCAACTAATTAAAAGTATAAAGACATATCACGCGAAATGCAAGGTATATTTTCTTATCTCCATATTACAAGAACACTCGTCTTGAATTATGAACTTATTTAGGCATTAAAGTGCTAACCTTGCAATTCCACTCACATGACTCTGTATCGTAGATACGTAACACTAGTTAAGATTTTCTTATCATCACCTTACATCCATTTCTTTTTCCATAACACAATAGTGGGATCTTCTTTGGTAATCGACTTCTCATTCCCTCAAAAAATCTACGGATGGATCATTCTACATTCAAACTCATATTTTACTAAGATCTCTAAGAGATAGAGAAAATTACCCCCGAATTCAACATGATAATCCTCTATTATACTTTCAATTCTATATCACCTAAATTATCCATTATAAGCCTAATAATTGCCTTCACGACTTTGAAGGTTTAACGAATCTATAAAAACTTCTGGCGTGAATTCGCTATTGGAGTACCTTCTTTAGGTGGCGTACAATCTTTTAACGATAAGCGGAGATCATAACACTCGAGAAATACCAAGATCGCGATGAATGCACGAAACTTTGAACACATAGATATCAACGTCTAAAATAATTTCCACCATGAATCATGTGTTACTTTGTTGGGACTCAAAGTGTTTGAAATTCATATTTTACACAACCACGTTTTACTGCTTCAGATGCATGAAACAGATCTAAAAAAGGAGACGATTTTCCCTAAAACCAATTTTTTGAAGTGCAAGACCTAAAACTAAACTATAGGCAATAATGACGGTTGAAAACATAACCATGGTGAAAGGCTGTGGGTATATTGAAAAAATGTGTAAAAACACCATAAATGTGGGTGCTGGGAATTGAACCCATTACCAAACGCTACCTATATTGACGGTTCTTTAAATACCCGTTGTGAAAGGCCTCACATTTCACCACGGTTTGAAGATTAACTGTCATTAAAAAAACGCGCGAGTCTATTACAACGGTGTATAGGCAAGCCGTTATAAGCCTGTAATTGTTGTTTGCGCGTTTTGTAGTAGTGGATACTTTTACCTTCAGTAACTCTATAGCTCACTCTAGGTAATCTACAGGGATACCATATTGCAAGAAAGAAAACAGGGTTCAATCCGCACAGACCAAAAAAATACCCACTGAAGGATCCCTGTTGAAACCTCAAATCCATTCAACAATGCTTTAAGCTTAAGAAAAATCCAATTCGAACCGACGGGGTAAACTCCTACATTTTCTATAAGCATGTTGTGAATTAAGCTTTAGAGGATTATGAAGTGACTTCTACCTTTAAAACGAATGATAAAAAGATATTATTTCGTAACATCTTCTAGAATGAAAAACCCTGAGTATACACTAGGGACAAATGGGCATCCAAGGTCTTCCACATGAAACATCTACAAAGACGATGAACGTCTTGTGACGCCAGTCAGTTAAAGGTATGCAGACAAACTTCATGGCGAACAAGCTCCTTCCTCGGACGGGCAAGAAGAAGATCACATCAGTCAATGATATGGATAGTCGAGGAATAAGTAAAGAAGTAGGATATCACAATGTTATTATAATGTGCTCAATGAGTTAAGTATTATATAAAATCTCTTTACACAATTTCAGTAGTTAATTAACTAGCTATGAGACACTAGGACCACAAAGGGTATCGTAAGTCTATGTAGGATCGCATAAGCCACTCTTTGAAGGTAGACTACCTACGCAGTGAGCACTCTTCTCAACATTGGTGGGGAACACCCTCCTACAAACTAGCCATTCCAAGAACATATGCAGTGGAACTTGAATACCACCACACGAACTAGGCAAACCCTAGGGGGAGAGACAAATACCTTACCTTTTATTCGTGAAAATTCCTAGAAATACTGAAGAATCACAACAACACTTCTCAATGGGAGCTAATAAGGTTGAAAATTCTATTGAGACTACAAAGTTTAACAAATAAATTGGACACATGCAACACCCACGAGATGAACAAATTTCTTATTTAAAACTGTTTTCTAATAAATTTAAATATAAAGTTTTCGTGACAAACAATAAAAACTATAAAACAAATAAAATATTGAAATTCAACTTCAACACAAAGTTTTCCAACTCAATAAAGATTTAATATGTATAAATTATATATATTTATGTCATAACACTTATAGATAATAGTCATCATTAAATAACGAACCATAAGAAACTATTATACTAAGCAATAAAAGTTTGTCAAACATAAAATTTTCTTAGGTTTAAATAATATTTAAATTTAAAAGAAATTCAATCTATCAATTAAAATAAAACCAAAAAAATGTCAACTTTATTTAATGAAAAATAAAACCCAAAATTCATCAAACTGTTAATTTAACCAAAGCATAACACTCCTAAAATGACGATATCCTTTGACTTCATCAATTTTGTATTATATTTGTTATATCAACTCCATAAATCATTTGTATTTTGAAATACATAAGTACATAAGTACATATATAAAATATCATTCAAATACATATATAAAATACATATATATATATATCCTACAAAACATCTTATACATAAGTACATATATAAAATATCATTCAAATATATATATATATATATATATATATATATATATATATATATATTACTCAATTTCTTCCCTTGCATTGTTTATTTTTACTTGCATAAAACAAATCAAATAAAATTCATTAATTTCTACATTATGTTACCTGTATATGCCTAGCAAATGGACGGTCTGACGGAACGGACAATGCAGACCATGGAAGACATGTTAAGAGCTTGTGTACTTGGAAGTGGAGGGAATTGGATAGATCTTTTGCCATTGATCGAATTCTCTTATAATAACAGTTATCATGCAAGTATTGGTATGGCACCTTATGAGGCGTTGTATGGTCGGAAGTGTAGAACGCCATTGTGTTGGACAGAGGTTGGCGATGATAGAATTTTGGGGCCCGAGATTATTCACGAGACTACGGAAAAGATTAGAATGATTCGGGAAAAGATTAAACAAGCCCGAGATCGTCAGAAAAGCTATGCGGACAACCGTCGGAGACCGTTGGAATTTGATGAGGGTGATCATGTATTTTTGAAGGTTACTCCGAGATTGAGATTGAAGGGACCATTTAAATCGCGGAAAATAAGTCCCAGATACGTAGGACCGTATCAGATTTTGGAAAGAATTGGGGAAGTAGCTTACAGATTAGCCTTACCGCCTTCTCTGTCAGAAATGCATGATGTTTTTCATGTGTCTCAGCTTCGGAGATTTGTTCCAGATCCTCTTCAGCCGATTTTGCCGGATACAATTGAGATAGAAGCTGATTTGACGTTTGAGCCTAAGTCGAGTCGTATCACAGGAAGAGAAACTAAAGTGCTGCGAAATAAAGAGATTCCTCTTGTTAAGGTCCAGTGGGATGAGACTCATCCAGGCGATGCCACTTGGGAATTAGAATCGGAAATGCGGGAGGTTTATCCTCATCTTTTCAGGTAATTGTTTTAAATTCGTGGGCGAATTTCTATTTAAGGGGGGGAGGATGTAATACCCCATAATTTTGTAAGCATTTTGGATAATATTAGTATGATCAACTGGGTTCCAGGGTACTCTGAGAAATTATTGGATAAAACAATTAGAGTAAACTGGCGAACTCGGATTGATTGGATTTAATATTATTTAAACTTGGATTTTTATTAATTGGTGCATTTGAGATAATTTGGATAATTAGTAGTATTGCCAATTAATGTTTTTATGTACATTTTCCTTCCATTTTCCTTATTTGGAAAAGTAGAAGAACTTAGAGAAAAGGGAAAGAAAGAAAGGAAAAGGAAGAGGAAGAAGAAGAGAATTATCCCAAGAGCTCTAGATCATCAATCATCAACCAATTTTCATCTTTTCATCTCAGCATTCAACCTCCTCATCTAGTAATCCAGGTGGGTTCTAGTTAGACACCTTAGATTAAGGTTTATTTGAGTTTTAGAGGTAAATTGATATGGTTAGGAAATGTGAAATTTTATGTAAGAATCATAGTGTAACTGCTGAAATTCGTTCATTGATTGTATGGTACACTGGTTGTTATGATTATAGCATGTTTTGGTGAAATTTTGATTGGAAAAATGAGATTTTGGGGTTGAATTGAATCAGCCCGTAGCAGACTTTTTCTGCAGGGAAAATTCTGGGTGTCATCTGCCCATACGCGTATCATGTAGGGCCATACGCGTATTGAGTTGGGCAATACGCGTATGGATGTGAAGGAATATGGGTGTTACACGTATGGACAAGGCAATATGCGTATGAGTTGTGGTAGTACCCGTATTGGAATTTAAAAATGGAATTTTCAAGGAAAATTGCCTCTGCTCATACGCGTATGACTTTGGGCAATACGCGTATGCCTGGGTGTGCCAGCTTGGCAATACGCGTATGGCTTAGGGCAGTACGCGTACGGCCAGGAGGGTGCAGAATTGTGTCTTTTCGCGATACCATTTCGTGTTATGTCCATAACTTTTGACTGGGTTATCCGTTTTTAATATTCTTCATATCATCGGAAAGCTAACAGAATGCACTTTCTTATGAAAATGGTTTTAAAGTTGTTGGCCGATTTAATTATGTCGGGTTTTTGGAATAGTGTCCATTTTGCCGACTTTTATCGTTTATTGGTGTGTAATTGTTGTTGAATAGGTATGCATGTTAAAATACGGAATTAGGTAGAGTGAGGACTTACCCTAAACAATGTTGTGTGTGTGTAATGGAATAGTGACAACGCTCGTGCAAGTAAGGCCGAGGCGTGTGTATTGTGTAATCGTAACCTATTATTTTTTATAGTGCGTTTCATGGGTGTCGAGCTCCTCTGAAACATATGCACCATTACTTGGCAGGTTTGATTCCCGTGTTTAGTACGAATGGAACCTAAGGGTAGAGACTTGTGATGGTTAACAAGCCATGGGAAGTGACGGTTCACGGCTAACAGGCCATTGTTCCCGAATCCATCTTGTATGCCAAGTAATTTCGAGGATCCATGACTCAGGTTGTCTTCTAGACGTAGAAGCGGACGGGAAAAGGGGATGCCTTGGTATGGTTATTGATTTGTGAGATTCTTGAGCTAACAGGCTCAGGACGTACTTCGGTACTAGCGTGAGTTAACAGGCTCACCATGTGTGGATACTTATATAGTGTGTGTACTCAAAGTCACTTCCCTTCCCTTTTGACTTCAGTTAGGTTTATTAGAACCTTGTAGAGCCGAGAGGACTATAAGATAGCGAACTCACTGAGATTTGATGTATCTCACCCCAGTGTTGTTGTTTACATCACAGGTACTGCAGGTTCCGCGAAGGGTAAGGATAAGGTCGTGTGATTATCCTTACTTATCTGATGGCTTTGTTTCTGTTGTGGAGTTTTGAGATCATTAGTGATCTAGTTCTTAGTGTTTTGTCTTTTGAAACATCTTGTAGATATACTATGCCGTAGTTTTTTTGTATTAGGCTTTTTGGGCATGTATATGTATAATGTGTTTACTAAGAACTTATTGTATATTTCAGTACCAAACGTACTTTTCATGTATAATATATGATTTGATGCATATGTATATATGTGGGTATTACACTCTTGCTTTAGTTTTATATGCTAATTATTTCTATCATGTTGCATAAATTTAAGATTCAAGAACTCTTCACCTAATTTATATATCTAGAATAAATTACATTCACAAAAACAATATAATTATTACTTTACAAAAACAATATAATTAGTACTTCTAATAAATTTGATTTTTTGAAAAAAATTAATGTTAGTAATAGAAATGTAGGTAGATAGTTTAATTAATTATCATCTTTTTGTTTCTGACTTTTAATTTCATTAGTAAACAGAAGATGTCTCATCACAAAATCACATGGAATGAAGAATCGCATAACAATTTTGGAATAAATAAAATTTCTCGCAAATTAGAAGTGGATGATGAGTTAGACACATATTACTTGGATATTATGAGACCACTGTCACTTGAAACCCATGTTCCGGATCCATTATTAGACATTGGTAAATTTGCTCTTGTAGTGCTTAAGCCAATTAATCCATCTCCAGCCATTAGTATAACTCCGCCTCCAAAAGATAATGGAATCTTCCTAGATCCTTTTTTACCAAAACACTATCCCTCTCCAGCCATCAGTTTAACTCCGCCTTCTAATGGAGTAATGACAACAACAAAATCTGAAGCTTCATATCTTAAACAATATGCAAGAGTCTCCCCAAGAGGTGTGTGTTCTTCATCTCTTTATCAAAGTACTGAATTTAATTTTATGAATATTATACAACAATAAACTAATTAATATTTGTAGGTTTATCATCTATTAATCAAAACACAGGTCAACATGTGTTTTCCAACAACATTAAAAATCCTACATCGCGTCCTTATAAAATTGCTAGGCATATGCAGGTAACATAATGTAGAAATTAATGAATTTTATTTGATTTGTTTTATGCAAGTAAAAATAAATAATGCAAGGGAAGAAATTGAGTAATATATATATATATATATATATATATATATATATATATATATATATATATATATATATTTGAATGATATTTTATATATGTACTAATGTATAAGATGTTTTGCTGGATGATAATTGACTTGGTGATTAATTGGTCATTCAAAATACAAATGTTTTATGGAGTTGATATAAGCGTTATGACATAAATATATATAATTTATACATATTAAATCTTTATTGAGTTGGAAAACTTTGTGTTGAAGTTGAATTTCAATATTTTATTTGTTTTATAGTTTTTATTGTTTGTCACGAAAACTTTATATTTAAATTTATTAGAAAACAGTTCTAAATAAGAAATTTGTTCATCTCGTGGGTGTTGCATGTGTCCAATTTATTTGTTAAACTTTGTAGTCTCAATAGAATTTTCAACCTTATTAGCTCCCATTGAGAAGTGTTGTTGTGATTCTTCAGTATTTCTAGGAATTTTCCTGAATAAAAGGTAAGGTTTTTGTCTCTCCCCCTAGGGTTCGCCTAGTCCGTGTGGTGGTATTCAAGTTCCACTGCATATGTTCTTGGAATGGCTAGTTTCTAGGAGGGTGTGCCCCACCAATGTTGAGAAGAGTGTTCACTACGTAGGTAGTCTGCCTTCAAAGAGTGGCTTATGCGATCCTACATAGACTTACGATACCCTTTGTGGTCCTAGTGTCTCATAGCTAGTTAATTAACTACTGAAATTGTGCAAAGAGATTTTATATAATACTTAACTCATTGAGCACATATAATGACATTGTGATATCCTCCTTCTTTACTTATTCCTCGACTATCCATATCATTGACTGATGTGATCTTCTTCCTTCCCGTCCGAGGAAGGAGCTAGTTCACCATGAAGTTTGTCTGCATACCTTTAACTGACTGGCGTCACAAGACGATCATCGTCTTCGTAGATGTTTCATTTGGAAGACCTTGGATGCCCATTTGTCCCTAGTGTATACTTAGGGTTTTTCATTTTAGAAGATATTACGAAATAATATCTTTTTGTCATTCGTTTTAAAGGTAGAAGTCACTCTTCATAATCCTCTAAAGCTTAATTCACAACATGCTTAATAAAAATGTAGGAGTTTACCCCGTCGGTTCGAATTGGATTTTTCTTAACCTTAGAGCATTGTTGAATGGATTTGAGGTTTCAACTGGGATCCTTCAGTGGGTCTTTTTTTCGTCCGTGCGGATTGAACCCTGTTTTCTTTCTTGCAATATGGTATCCCTGTAGATTACCTAGAGTGAGCTATAAAGTTACTGAAGGTAAAAGTATCCACTACTACAAAACGCGCAAACAACAACGCCAGGCTTGAAACGGCTTGCCTATACACCGTTGTAATAGACTCGCGTGTTTTTTAATGACGGTTAATCTTCAAACCGTGGTGAAATGTGAGGCCTTTCACAACGGGTATTTAAAGAACCGTCATTATAGGTAGCGTTTGGTCATGGGTTCAATTCCCAGCGCCCGCATTTATGGTTTTTTTACACATTTTTCCAAAATGCCCACAGCCTTTCACCATGGTTATGTTTTCAACCGTCATTATTGGCTATAGTTTAGTTTTAGGTCTTGCAGTTCAAAAAATCGGTTTTAGGGAAAATCGTCTCCTTTTTTAGATCTGTTTCGTGCATCTGAAACAATAAAACGTGGTAGTGTAAAATATGAATTTCAAACACTTTGAGTCCCAACAAAGTAACACATGATTCATGGTGGAAATTATTTTAGGCGTTGATATCTATGTGTTCAAAGTTTCGTGCATTCATCGCGATCTTGGTATTTCTCGAGTGTTATGATCTCCGCTTATCGTTAAAAGATTGTACGCCACCTAGAGAAGGTAGTCCAATAGCGAATTCACGCCATAAGATTTTATAGATTCGTTAAACCTTCAAAGTCGTGAAGGCAATTATTAGGTTTATAATGGATAATTGAGGTGATATAGAATTGAAAGTATAATAGAGGATTATCATGTTGAATTCGGTGGTAATTTTCTCTATCCCTTGGAGATCTTGGTAAAATATGAGTTTGAATGTAGAATGATCCATCTGTAGATTTTTTGAGGGAATGAGAAGTTGATTCCCAAAGAAGATCCCACTATTGTGTTATGGAAAAAGAAATGGATGTAAGGTGATGATAAGAAAACCTTAACTAGTGTTACGTATCTACGATATAGAGTCATGTGAGTGGAATTGCAAGGTTAGCACTTTAATGCCTAAATAAGTTCATAATTCAAGACGAGTGTTCTTGTAAAATGGAGATAAGAAAATATACCTTGCATTTCGCTTGATATGTCTTTATACTTTTAATTAGTTGGAGTGTTTGGATTCAATTTTTGCCTTATCTCTTTGGGCTTTTGGCCGGCCCAAATTAGTTATATTCATCGATCAAATTCAATAATGTGTGAAAAATTTATTGGTCTAAATTCCACATACATTGTATAAATGGTCATTAATATTAATTGAACTTCAATAAATATTAATTTCCATATTTTTATTATTTTTAGCTTAATTTATAGAAAAGACAAAATAAGAATTCAAGCATTTCAAATTTTTTAGAAACAAGTAATAAATTAAAATTGAGTTTATTCATTTTCCATAATTTGTAATTGTCCATCGCAACCCACTCCCTGATACATTGTATAAGATAAGTACATTCTATAAATTATCATAAAATATTATTATATCTTTAATCATAATTAATTTCCATTTTATAAAAAAAATTATCTTCAATTTTATATTAAGTCAAATGATGAATTCATATATTTCTTATTTTGTAGGAAAGAGTAATTAGTTCCTGTTTAGCCAAATTATTTTCATTTCTTAGTGTATGTGCCCCTTATCCTTTCTTATATATATATATATATATATATATATATATATATATATATATATATATATATATATATATATATATATATATATACCTTATTAATATTTCAAATCACACAACATTTTCTTTTCATTTCTTCTTCTAGTTCGCATTACACGTTTTTGCTAGCACAGTCACCCTTAAGTCGGTATGTGATTCATTTTATACTATTCTTATTTAATATTCAAAAGTTTAAATTTTTATTTGTTTTGATTTTTCTACAATTTTTTTTGTCGTAGCTATTTGCTTAGTGTGCATTTTTTTGGGTATTTCAAAAACTCTTTACTTTTTATTTTCTTTGTTGTTAGAGAACTCCTGGTTTGGTGATTTTCTGAATTAAGGAGTGTTTCTTTGTTATTTTCATTAAATTTAAATTTTTATAATTATATTTTTTCAGGAGTTCTCGAGATAGATTTTGCTACAGTTCTGACAATAAAGTAAGAATCATATATTTTTATTACAATTTATTTTATCTAATATATATATAATGAGCGATATATTATTATAATTTAGTTTTTCATTTTTTTAATATAAGATTTTCATATGATATATTAGAACGTTTATAATTTAACACTAGATCTAATTTATTAGAGTTTATATAAATTCTAATTAAAAGATTTTAAACGTTTTAAAAAACCTGTTTCAAGAGAGGGTTAAAGGTCAAATGAATTTATAATATTATATTACATCTAACAAAGACATAGATTATGCGTTTCATGATTGTAATTTGATAAAAATTTCTCTATCTTTTTTTTATCATTTTTCTTTTGTTATTTTAATTTTATTTCTTTTTTAAAAAAATATTTGAATTATATGCATCAACTTATAAACATTTAGAAGTATAACAAAGATTCATTTATTTACACATATGATTGACATCTTCATGAAATGTATTAGATAATAGAAACTCTTGCTTTAGTTTTTTATGCTAATTATTTCTATCATGTTGCATAAATTTAAGATTCAAGAACTCTTCACCTAATTTATATATCTAGAATAAATTACATTCACAAAAACGATATAATTATTACTTTACAAAAACAATATAATTATTACTTCTAATAAATTTGTTTTTTTGAAAAAAATTAATGTTAATAATAGAAATGCAGGTAGATAGTTTAATTAATTATCATCTTTTTGTTTCTGAGTTTTAATTTCATTAGTAAACAGAAGATGTCTCATCACAAAATCACATGGAATGAAGAATCGCATAACAATTTTGGAATAAGTAAAATTTCTTGCGAATTAGAAGTGGATGATGAGTTAGACACAGATTACTTGGATATTATGAGACCACTGTCACTTGAAACCCATGTTCCGGATCCATTATTAGACATTGGTAAATTTGCTCCGGTAGTGCTTAAGCCAATTAATCCATCTCCAGCCATTAGTCTAACTCCGCCTCCAAAAGACAATGGAATCTTCCTAGATCCTTTTTTACCTAAACAATTTCCCTCTTCAGCCATCAGTTTAACTCCGCCTTCTAATGGAGTAACGACAACAACAAAATCTGAAGTTTCATATCTTAAACAATATGCAAGATTCTCCCAAAGAGGCGTGTGTTCTTCATCTCTTTATCAAAGTACTGAATTTAATTTTATGAATATTATACAACAATAAACTAATTAATATTTGTAGGTTTATCATCTATTAATCAAAACACAGGCAACATGTGTTGTCCAACAACATTAAAAATCCTACATCGCGTCCTTATAAAATTGCTAGGCATATGAAGGTAACATAATGTAGAAATTAATGAATTTTATTTGATTTGTTTTATGCATGTAAAAATAAACAATGCAAGGGAAGAAATTGAGTAAAATATATATATATATATATATATATATATATATATATATATATATATATTTGAATGATATTTTATATATGTACTAATGTGTAAGATGTTTTGCAGGATGATAATTGACTTAGTGATTAATTGGTCATTCAAAATACAAATGTTTTATGGAGTTGATATAGCAAATATAATACACAATTGATGAAGTCAAACGATATTGGCATTTTAGAAGTGTTAAGCTTTGGTTAAATTAACAGTTTGATGAATTTTGGGTTTTATTTTTCATTAAATAAAGTTGACATTTTATTGGTTTTATTTTAATTGATAGATTGAATTTCTTTTAAATTTAAATATTATTGAACCCTAAGTAAATTTTATGTTTGACAAACTTTTATTGCTTAGTATAATAGTTTCCTATGGTTCGTTATTTAATGATGACTATTATCTATAAGCGTTATGACATAAATATATATAATTTATACATATTAAATCTTCATTGAGTTGGAAAACTTTACGTTGAAGTTGAATTTCAATATTTTATTTGTTTTGTAATTTTTATTGTTTGTCACGAAAACTTTATATTTAAATTTATTAGAAAACAGTTCTAAATAAGAAATTTGTTCATCTCGTGGGTGTTGCATGTGTCCAATTTATTTGTTAAACTTTGTAGTCTCAATAGAATTTTCAACCTTATTAGCTCCCATTGAGAAGTGTTGTTGTGATTTTTCAGTATTTCTAGGAATTTTCCCGAATAAAAGGTAAGGTTTTTGTCTCTCCCCCTAGGGTTCGCCTAGTTCGTGTGGTGGTATTCAAGTTCCATTGCATATGTTCTTGGAATGGCTAGTTTCTAGGAGGGTGTGCCCCACCAAAGTTGAGAAGGGTGCTCACTACGTAGGTAGTCTGCCTTCAAAGAGTGGCTTATGCGATCCCACATAGACTTACGATACCCTTTGTGGTCCTAGTGTCTCATAGCTAGTTAAATAACTATTGAAATTGTGCAAAGAGATTTTATATAATACTTAACTCATTGAGCACATTATAATGACATTGTGATATCCTCCTTCTTTACTTATTCCTCGACTATCCATATCATTGACTGATGTGATCTTCTTCCTGCCCGTCCTAGGAAGGAGCTCGTTCGCCATGAAGTTTGTCTGCATACCATTAACTGACTGGCGTCACAAGACGATCACCGTCTTCGTAGATGTTTCATTTGGAAGACCTTGGATGCCCATTTGTCCCTAGTGTATACTCAGGGTTTTTCATTCTAGAAGATATTACGAAATAATATCTTTTGGTCATTCGTTTTAAAGGTAGAAGTCACTCTTCATAATCCTCTAAAGCTTAATTCACAACATGCTTATAGAAAATGTAGGAGTTTACCCCGTCGGTTCGAATTGGATTTTTCTTAAGCTTAAAGCATTGTTGAATGGATTTGAGGTTTCAACTGGGATCCTTCAGTGGGTCTTTTTTTGGTCCGTGCGGATTGAACCCTGTTTTCTTTCTTGCAATATGGTATCCCTGTAGATTACCTAGAGTGAGCTATAGAGTTACTGAAGGTAAAAGTATCCACTACTACAAAACGCGCAAACAACAACGCCAGGCTTATAACGGCTTGCCTATACACCGTTGTAATAGACTCGCGCGTTTTTTTAATGACGGTTAATATTCAAACCGTGGTGAAATGTGAGGCCTTTCACAACTGGTATTTAAAGAACCGTCATTATAGGTAACGTTTGGTCATGGGTTCAATTCCCAGCGCCCGCATTTATGGTTTTTTAACACATTTTTTCAAAATGCCCACAGCCTTTCACCATGGTTATGTTTTCAACCGTCATTATTACCTATAGTTTAGTTTTAGGTCTTGCACTTCAAAAAATCGGTTTTAGGGAAAATCGTCTCCTTTTTTAGATCTGCTTCGGGCATCTGAAGCAGTAAAACGTGGTAGTGTAAAATATGAATTTCAAACACTTTGAGTCCCAACAAAGTAACACATGATTCATGGTGGAAATTATTTTAGGCGTTGATATCTATGTGTTCAAAGTTTCGTGCATTCATCGCGATCTTGGTATTTCTCGAGTGTTATGATCTCCGCTTATCGTTAAAAAATTGTACGCCACCTAGAGAAGGTACTCCAATAGCGAATTCACGCCATAACTTTTTATAGATTCGTTAAACCTTCAAAGTCTTAAAGGAAATTATTAGGTTAATAATGGATAATTGAGGTGATATAGAATTGAAAGTATAATAGAGGATTATCATGTTGAATTCGGTGGTAATTTTCTCTATCTCTTGGAGATCTTGGTAAAATATGAGTTTGAATGTAGAATGATCCATCTGTAGATTTTTTGAGGGAATGAGAAGTCGATTCCCAAAGAAGATCCCACTATTGTGTTATGGAAAAAGAAATGGATGTAAGGTGATAATAAGAAAACCTTAACTAGTGTTACGTATCTACGATATAGAGTCATGTGAGTGGAATTGCAAGGTTAGCACTTTAATGCCTAAATAAGTTCATAATTCAAGACGAGTGTTCTTGTAAAATGGAGATAAGAAAATATACCTTGCATTTCGCGTGATATGTCTTTATACTTTTAATTAGTTGGAGTGTATGGACATCACTTTTAGCCTTATCTCTTTGGGCTTTTGGCCAGCCCAAATTAGTTATATTCTTCGATCAAATTCAATAATGTGTGAAAAATTTATTGGTCTAAATTCCACATACATTGTATAAATCGTCATTAATATTAATTGAACTTCAATAAATATTAATTTCCATATTTTTATTATTTTTATCTTCAATTTATAGAAAATACAAAATAAGAATTCAAGTATTTCAAATTTTTTAGAAACAAGTAATAAATTAAAATTGAGTTTATTCATTTTCCATAATTTGTAATTGTCCATCGCAACCCACTCCCTGATACATTGTATAAGATAAGTACATTCTATAAATTATCATAAAATAGTATTATATCTTTAATCATAATTAATTTCCATTTTATAAAAAAATTTATCTTCAATTTTATATTAAGTCAAATGATGAATTCATATATTTCTTATTTTGTAGGAAAGAGTAATTAGTTCAAGTTTAGCCAAATTATTTTCATTTCTTAGTGTGTGTGCCCCCTATCCTTTCTTTTTTCAAATCACACAACATTTTCTTTTCATTTCTTCTTCTAGTTTGCATTACACGTTTTTTCAAGCACAGTCACCCTTAAGTCGGTATGTGATTCATTTTATACTGTTCTTATTTAATATTCAAACGTTTAAATTTTTATTTGTTTTGATTTTTCTACAATTTTTTTTGTCGTAGCTATTTGCTTAGTGTGCATTTTTTTGGGTTTTTCAAAAACTCTTTACTTTTTATTTTCTTTGTTGTTAGAGAACTCCTGGTTTGGTGATTTTCTGAATTAAGGAGTGTTTCTTTGTTATTTTCATTAAATTTAAATTTTTATAATTATATTTTTTCAGGAGTTCTTGAGATAGATTTTGCTACAGTTCTGACAATAAAGTAAGAATAATATATTTTTCTTACAATTTATTTTATCAAGTATATATATAATGAGCGATATATTATTATAATTTAGTTTTTCATTTTTTTAATATAAGATTTTCATATGATATATGTAATACCCCGTAAATTTATAAACGCTCTGGTTAATATTATTATTATCAATTGGTTAACCGATTAACAGGTGAAAAATTGTGTTTTGCGTGAAATTTAGACTGGTTAACCGGTTAACCATATGCGTTAACCGATTAACACTGTAACTGATTGGAAAAATACTTTAAAAATTCATAACTGTTGATCCGTAACTCGGATTGACGCCCGGTCAGAAGCGTTGGAAAGCTATTTCAATACTCTATATGATAATGGATTAGAAAGATGGTTATATGCCATGGATTGATAAGAAAAATATAGAAATGTAATGTTTACAAAAATGCACAAATTTTTAAAAGTGAAATTTGTGAGAAATGTTTAAAGATCCATATCTTTTGGATGGTAACTCCGATCGAGGCATGGTAATAGTCGTTGTAAAGCTATGGAAATATCCTACGCTGTGAAAGTGAAAAATAATGGCTTTTATACCCAATTGAAAGAATCGGAGGGAACCCGAAAGTGATGTTTTATGTGATTCTATTATGCAATTGTTTTATGCTATGTGTGATTAATTGTTGTAAAACATGTTTGAATATGTATGCATGTTAAAATACGGAATAGGAAGAGTGAGGAAAATTACCACCAAATGTGTCAGAAGTGTGAATTATCATGTGGCAACGCTCGTGCATGAAAGGCCGAGGCGTGTGCATTCTGTTTATCATAACCACTGTTCTTTGCGGTGTAGTTTCATGAGACTCGAGCACCTCCTCTGAAACGTTATGCACAACTACTTGGCAGGTTTGATTCCGGTAGTGAGTACGATTGGAGCTTTCGGGTTAAGAGACTTGTGACGGTGTACTGGCCGTGAGAAGTGACGGATCACGGTGTACGGACCGATGATCCCGAATCCAATTCGTATGCCAAGTAGCTACAAGGATCCATGACTCGGATCGTCTTCTAGACGTAGAAGCGGACTGGAAAAGGGGATACCTTGGTATGGTTATTGATTTGTGAATCCTTGAGTTTACAGGCTCAGGAGGTACTTCGGTACTAGTGTGAGTTTACAGGCTCACCGTGTTGGTTACTTGTGTGTGTGTACTCATGGTCACTCCCCATTCCCTTTGACATGAGTTAGGCTTATTTAGAACCTTGTAAAGCCGAGAGGACTTTAAGATAGCGAACTCACTGAGATTTGATGTATCTCACCCCACTGTTGTTGTTTACATCACAGGTTCTGCAGCTTCGGCGAAGGGTAAGAACAAGGTTATTTGACTTTCCTTACGGATCGTAGCTTTTGTGATGGCATGGCTTCCGCTATGGCATTTATGTTTTGAGATCATTGTATTGATCTAGTTCTTAGTTTTTATCATCTTGGAACATCTTGTATATGTAATGCCTTAGACTTTTAGTGTTTTGTATTAGAGGCATTTAGGTGTATAATGTGTTAACTAGGAACTTATTATATTTCAGTACCAAAAGTGAAACTCATGTATAATATGTGATTTGATGCATGTATCTATATATGGCCTTTACAGTTGGTATCAGAGCAGGTCGTATCTTCGACCTAGGCATGAAATAGAATAAGTAACTCTTTCCGTTTCAGATGCGTGGTGTCGCCTTTGGTCTTACGTGTTATATTTATAGTATTGAGCCTGATCAACTTAATCCTATTTGTATGACATTCAGGAACATGGCCGACGGGCATAGAAACAACCGTGGAAGACCAAGGACTCCGAGGACTACTCCGGCTGGGACGGCTCCACCGGGTGATGAAGGGAACGCCCCTTTGTATCAATTCATGCAACAGATGCAGCAGCAGCAAAATCAGTTTATGCAGGGAATGGTACAGCAAATGGCTGATGGTCTGCATCCTCCAGTGGTTGTTCCTGAAGTTGCAGGGGGAACCTACAGGGAATTCATTCGTATGAATCCTCCGGAGTTTCAGGGAGGGTTAGATCCGGTGAAGGCGCATGAATGGATATCAGGTATGGAACGGATTTTCTTGGTAGTGTAGTGCAGCGAGGAAAATAAAGTGGTCTTTGCTTCTCACTTGTTAAAGGGTCCTGCCATGAGGTGGTGGGAGAGTGCTTCAGCCTTGATGACAATTCAGGAGGTACCAAAGGTGTGGGAGCAGTTTAAGGTAATTTTTATGGAGAAATATTTTCCAAGTTCCTTACGGTCTCAGAAGGAGTTTGAGTTCCAACAGTTGAGACAAGGCAATTTATCAGTAGCTTCTTATGCGGAAAAGTTTGAGATCATGGCTGACTATTCTAGACAGACCATGTATGCTCCGGATGAGAGGTGGAAGATTGATCAGTTTCTGTTTGGTTTAAGGGCTGAAATTTCACATAGCGTGTCTCAACGGGAATTTACTACTTATGCTGAAATGTTAAGACAATGTTATGTGGCGGAGAATAGTTTGAAAAAGGTAAAAATGGAGGTGGATTTGAACAGGGCAACTCAAAGTGACCGTGGAAGGTCGAATCAATATTTTAGGCAAAGGAAACAGTCTTCCAAAGGGAAGCAAGTTCAGAGTTTGAGGACTAGTGTGCCTCCGGTATGCCGTACTTGTGGGAGGAATCATTATGGTAGGTGCAATTCGGAGGGATTACGGTGTTATCAGTGTAACAAGATGGGTCATATATCGAGATATTTTCCTCAGGGAAGGAATCAGACACAAGGGAAGACTACCGGCCGAGTTTATACCTTGGATGCGAGGAAAGCAAAGAATGATAATTCCTTGATTGCGGGTACGTGTTTCGTAAATGGACAACCTTGTTTTGTTTTATTTGACTGTGGGGCAACGCATTCTTTTGTGTCTTTGAGATGTGTGAAGCGACTTGGGTTGCGAACTATTCCTTTGTCTCCTCCTATGGTGGTTACTACCGCCATGGATGAAATGATTGAAACACCGATGATGTGTGAAAATTGTGTTTTATCTGTGAACGATAGAGTTTTCCAGATCGACCTTATCTGTTTACCGCTTAAGAAAGTTGATGTCGTTTTGGGGATGGATTGGCTTTCTGCTAATTCGGTGTTTATTGGGTGTGAAGAAAAGCTAATCATTATTCCATCTGCTGAGGCTACCCCGAAAGATGTGTTATCAACGATTTTAGAAGGTACGGTGGGTATGATTAATTTCTTGTTTGAGAAGGAGAAATCTGTTTTAATGGTTCTTACTAAGGAAGGAAGTAGTGAACAGCAAGTTCTGAGTATTCCAATAGTGTGTGAGTTTCCTGAAGTTTTTCCTGAGGATGTTACTTCTCTTCCTCCGGAGAGAGAAGTTGAGTTCTTTATTGACCTGGTACCGGGAACGGCTCCTATATCCGTTTCCCCGTATCGGATGGCGCCGCTTGAATTAAGAGAATTAAAGGACCAATTGGAAGACTTGATGTCTAAGCATTTTGTTAGACCAAGTGTTTCACCCTGGGGAGCTCCAGTGTTATTGGTAAAGAAGAAAGATGGGGGAATACGTCTGTGCATTGATTACCGTAAGTTGAATAAAGTCACCATTAAGAATAAGTACCCCTTACCCAGGATAGACGACTTGTTAGATCAATTGAAAGGAGCCTGTGTGTTCTCGAAGATTGATTTACGGTCGGGTTATCATCAGATCCGAGTGAAGAGTTCCGATGTGCCAAAAACTGCATTTAGAACCCATTATGGTCATTACGAATTCTTAGTGATGCCTTTCAGTGTGACTAATGCTCCAGTTGTTTTTATGGACTACATGAATCGTATATTTCAGGCTTACTTGGACCATTTTGTTGTAATTTTTATTGATGACATTCTTATTTATTCTCGTACTCTATAAGAGCACGGAGAACATCTGAGAATTGTCTTATCAGTATTGCAAGAGAAACAATTGTTTGCTAAGTTAAGCAAGTGTGAGTTTGGGATGTCGGAAGTTAATTTTCTTGGACATGTTATATCTCAGGGTGGTGTGGCAGTAGATCCGTCAAAGGTAGAAGCAGTAATTAATTGGGAGAGACGGAGAAATGCTTCAGAAGTTAGAAGTTTCTTGGGATTGGTAGGTTACTATAGAAGGTTCATAAAAGGCTTTTCTCAATTGGCCTTACCAATGACAAAACTTACTCGGAAAGATTTTGCTTTTGAGTGGGATTCGGGTTGTGAACAAAGTTTTATGAAATTGAAGGAAAGTTTGACGAGTGCTCTGGTATTAATTATTCCTGATCCTAATAACTCTTATAAAGTATTCTGTGATGCTTCTAAGAGGGGATTAGGGGGTGTTCGGATGCAAGGCGGTCAAGTAGTAGCTTATGCTTCTCGACAGTTGAAAGTTCATGAGAAGAATTATCCAACTCATGATTTAGAACTAGCTGTAGTGGTATTTGCACTGAAGGTGTGGCGTCATTATTTGTATGGTGTACGTTTTGAAATGTTCAGTGACCACAAGAGTTTGAAGTATTTGTTTTACCAAAAGGAGTTTAATATGCGACAAAGAAGGTGGATGGAGTACTTAAAGGATTATGACTTAGAATTAAAGTATCATCCAGGGAAGGCGAATAAAGTAGCAGATGCTTTAAGTCAGAAAATGGTTCATAGTGCAGAATTGATGATTTTGGAGTATTCGTTGTTGGAAAAGTTTAGAGATCTTGATATCCAGTTTGTGTGGACTCCGAATGGTGTACTTATGGGAAATTTGAATGTCAATTCTACTTTAAGAGTCGAGATTCAACAAGAACAACTGTTAGAAGAGGAGTTACAAGAGTTGTTACTTTAACCGGGCTTTTCGCGAGCAACTGATGGGATTGTTCTGTTTAATCAACGGATTTGTGTTCCGAAGAATGAGGCATTAAAAAGGAAAATTTTAGATGAAGCTCATAAAGGTACTTTCACGATACATCCTGGTTCTTCGAAGATGTATCAAGACTTAAAGAGAGATTATTGGTGGTCTGGGACGAAAAAGGATATAGCGACATATGTGTCGGAATGTGCGGTGTGCCAACAGGTGAAGATTGAACACCAAAGACCGGGCGGTCTGCTACAACCTTTGGATATTCCAGTTTGGAAGTGGTATAGTATTTCTATGGACTTTGCAGTGGGTTTACCCCGTACGCAAGGTGGTTATGATTCTATTTGGGTGATTGTAGATCGACTAACGAAATCTGCGCATTTCTTAGTCGTGAAGACTACTTATAAGGCAAGCCATCTTGCGAGGTTGTTTATTTTCGAGATTGTGAGATTGCATGGTGTTCCTTCCAATATTGTGTCCGATAGAGATCCGAAGTTGACATCAAGGTTTTGGAAAGTGTTCCAACAAGCTATGGGTACGAATTTGCGGTTGAGCACGTCGAATCATCCTCAAACGGATGGTCAGACTAAGCGAACAATACAAACGATGGAGGATATGTTAAGAGCTTGTGTGCTAGAGAGTAGAGGAAATTGGAAAGAACTTTTGCCGTTAATTGAGTTTTCCTATAACAATAGTTACCATGTGAGCATCGGTATGGCTCCTTATGAAGCATTGTATGGGAGAAAATGTAGAACACCTTTGTGTTGGGCAGAAGTTGGCGAAGATAGAATTTTGGGACTCGAAATCATTCAAGAGACTACGGAAAAGATTCGAATGATCCATGAGAAAGTTAAACAAGCACAAGACCGTCAAAAGAGTTATGCGGATAATCGTAGGAGACCTTTGGAATTTGAGGAAGGTGACCATGTATTTCTGAAAGTTACTCCGAGATTGAGATTGAAAGGACCGTTTAAGTCACGCAAATTAAGTCCGAGATACGTGGGACCGTATCAGATTTTAGAAAGGATTGGTGAAGTTGCTTACAGATTAGCCTTACCTCCCTCTCTATCTGAAATGCATGATGTTTTTCACGTATCTTAGCTCCGTAAGTTTATTCCTGATCCTTTTCAGCCAATTTTACCATAATCCGTGGGTATAGAAGCGGATTTGACTTTTGAACCGCAACCGAGTTGTATCGTGGGAAGAGAAACAAAAGTGCTAAGGAACAAAGACATTCCTCTTGTTAATGTGCAATGGGATATGACGCATCCGGGTGATGCTACTTGGGAACTAGAGTCGGAAATCTGAGATTCTTATCCTCATCTATTCAGGTCATCTTCTAAATTCGAGGACGAATTTCTATTTAAGGGGGGGAGGATGTAATACCCCGTAAAGTTATAAACGCTCTGGTTAATATTATTATGATCAACTGGGTTCCGGAGTACTCTGAGCAATTATTTGATAAAATAATTAGAGTTAACTAACGAACTCAGAGTTGATTGCATTAATAGTATTTAACTTTGAGTTTGTTTTATTTGGTGCATTTGAGTTAAGTTGGATATTTAGTAGTATTACTAATAAATGGAAATTGGCTATACTATCTATTTTTCTCCCCACTTCATTTGGAAACAAAAACAAAAGTTAGAAAGAAAAGAAAGGAAAGAAAGGAAAAAGAGAAGGAAAGGAAGGAGAAGAAAATTGTCCAAGAGCTCAAGATCATCATCAAGCATCAATCTTCATCCAATCTTCTCAATCATCTTCATCTTGCTCATCTAATCCAGGTGGGTTCTAGATAGAAACCTTAGTGTAGAATTTCTTGAGGTTTTGGGGTTGTGTTAGGTTTGGGAGAAAAATGGGATTTTGTGGAAAATCGAAGAATCTAGCGGTTGAAATGTGATATAAATTATGTAGTATGATCACTATATGTGTAGAATCATCTGTCAATAATTGTTTTGATGTCCCAATATGTTTTGATTGAGTTTGGATGGGTTTTGTATCAAGAAAAACGTGTTTTTATGCTTCTGGAACACTGTTAATCGATTAACACATTTGGTTAACCGATTAACAGGTGAAAAATGGTGTTTTACGTGAAATTTAGACTGGTTAACCGGTTAACCATATGCGTTAACCGATTAACACTGTAACTGATTGGAAAAATACTTTAAAAATCCATAACTGTTGATCCGTAACTCGGATTGACGCCCGGTCAGAAGCGTTGGAAAGCTATTTCAATACTCTATATGATAATGGATTAGAAAGATGGTTATATGCCATGGATTGATAAGAAAAATATAGAAATGTAATGTTTACAAAAATGCACAAATGTTTAAAAGTGAAATTTGTGAGAAATGTTTAAAGATCCATATCTTTTGGATCGTAACTCCGATCGAGGCATGGTAATAGTCGTTGTAAAGCTATGGAAATATCCTATGCTATAAAGTGAAAAATAATGGCTTTGATACCTGATTTAAAGAATCAGAGGGAACCCGAAAGTTATGTTTTATGTGATTCTATTATGCAATTGTTTTATGCTATGTGTGATTAATTGTTGTAAAACATGTTTGAATATGTATGCATGTTAAAATACGGAATAGGTAGAGTGAGGAACATTACCACCAAATGTGTCGGAAGTGTGAATTATCATGTGGCAACGCTCGTGCATGAAAGGCCGAGGCGTGTGCATTCTGTTTATCATAACCACTGTTCTTTGCGGTGTAGTTTCATGAGACTCGAGCACCTCCTCTAAAATGTTATGCACAACTACTTGGCAGGTTTGATTCCCTTAGTGAGTGCGATTGGAGCCTACGGGTAAAGAGACTTGTGACAGTGTACGGGCCGTGAGAAGTGACGGATCACGGTGTACGGACCGATGATCCCGAATCCAATTCGTATGCCAAGTAGCTACAAGGATCCATGACTCGGATCGTCCTCTAGACGTAGAAGCGGACGGGAAAAGGGGATACCTTGGTATGGTTATTGTTTTGTGAATCCTTGAGTTTACAGGCTCAGGAGGTACTTCGGTACTAGTGTGAGTTTACAGGCTCACCGTGGTGGTTACTTGTGTGTGTGTACTCATGGTCACTCCCCTTTCCCTTTGACATGAGTTAGGCTTATTTAGAACCTTGTAAAGCCGGGAGGACTTTAAGATAGCGAACTCACTGAGATTTGATGTATCTCACCCCATTGTTGTTGTTTACATCACAGGTTCTGCAGGTTCGGCGAAAGGTAAGGACAAGGTTATTTGACTTTCCTTACGGATCGTAGCTTTTTGATGGCATGGCTTCCGCTATGGCGTTTATGTTTTGAGATCATTGTATTGATCTAGTTCTTAGTTTTTATCATCTTGGAACATCTTGTATATGTAATGCCTTAGACTTTTAGTGTTTTGTATTAGAGGCATTTATGTGTATAATGTGTTAACTAGGAACTTATTATATTTCAGTACCAAAAGTGAAACTCATGTATAATATGTGATTTGATGCATGTATCTATATATGGCCTTTACAATATATTAGAACGTTTATAATTTAACAGTAGATCTAATTTATTAGAGTTTATATAAATTCTAATTAAAAGATTTTTAAACATTTTAAAAAACTTGTTTCAAGAGAGGGTTAAAGGTCAAATGAATTTATAATATTATATTACAGCTAACAAAGACATAGATTATGCGTTTCATGACTGTAATTTGATAAAAATTTCTCTATTTTTTTTTTATCATTTTTCTTTTGTTATTTTAATTTTATTTCTTTTTAAAAAAAATATTTGAATTATATGCATCAACTTATAAACATTTAGAAGTATAACAAAGATTCATTTATTTACACATATGATTGACATCTTCATGAAATGTATTAGATAATAGAAACTCTTGCTTTAGTTTTATATGCTAATTATTTCTATCGTGTTGCAGAAATTTAAGATTCAAGAACTCTTCACCTAATTTATATATCTAGAATAAATTACATTCACAAAAACAATATAATTATTACTTTACAAAAACAATATAATTATTACTTCTAATAAATTTGTTTTTTTGAAAAAAATTAATGTTAATAATAGAAATGTAGGTAGATAGTTTAATTAATTATCATCTTTTTGTTTCTGACTTTTAATTTCATTAGTAAACAGAAGATGTCTCATCACAAAATCACATGGAATGAAGAATCGCATAACAATTTTGGAATAAATAAAATTTCTCGCGAATTAGAAGTGGATGATGAGTTAGACACAGATTACTTGGATATTATGAGACCACTGTCACTTGAAACCCATGTTCCGGATCCATTATTAGACATTGGTAAATTTGCTCCTGTAGTGCTTAAGCCAAATAATCCATCTCCAGCCATTAGTATAACTCTGCCTCCAAAAGATAATGGAATCTTCCTAGATCCTTTTTTACCTAAACAATTTCTGTCTCCAGCCATCAGTTTAACTCCGCCTTCTAATGGAGTAACGACAACAACAAAATCTGAAGAGTCTCCCAAAGAGGTGTGTGTTCTTTATCTCTTTATCAAAGTACTGAATTTAATTTTATGAATATTATACAACAATAAACTAATTAATATTTGTAGGTTTATCATCTATTAATCAAAACGCAGGTCAACATGTGTTTTCCAACAACATTAAAAATCCTACATCGCGTCCTTATAAAATTGCTAGGCATATGCAAGTAACATAATGTAGAAATTAATGAATTTTATTTGATTTATTTTATGCGAGTAAAAATAAACAATGCAAGGGAAGAAATTGAGTAATATATATATATATATATATATATATATATATATATATATATATATATATATATATATATATATATATATATTTGAATGATATTTTATATATGTACTAATGTATAAGATGTTTTGCAGGATGATAATTGACTTAGTGATTAATTGGTCATTCAAAATACAAATGTTTTATGGAGTTGATATAGCAAATATAATACACAATTGATGAAGTCAAACGATATTGGCATTTTAGGAATGTTAAGCTTTGGTTAAATTAACAGTTTGATGTATTTTGGGTTTTATTTTTCATTAAATAAAGTTGACATTTTATTGGTTTTATTTTAATTGATAGATTGAATTTCTTTTAAAATTAAATATTATTGAAACCTAAGTAAATTTTATGTTTGACAAACTTTTATTGCTTAGTATAATAGTTTCCTATGGTTCGTTATTTAATGATGACTATTATCTATAAGTGTTATGACATAAATATATATAATTTATACATATTAAATCTTTATTGAGTTGGAAAACTTTGTGTTGAAGTTGAATTTCAATATCTTATTTGTTTTATAGTTTTTATTGTTTGTCACGAAAACTTTATATTTAAATTTATTGGAAAACAGTTCTAAATAAGAAATTTATTCATCTCGTGGGTGTTGCATGTGTCCAATTTATTTGTTAAACTTTGTAGTCTCAATAGAATTTTCAACCTTATTAGCTCCCATTGAGAAGTGTTGTTGTGATTCTTCATTATTTTTAGGAATTTTCCCGAATAAAAGGTAAGGTTTTTGTCTCTCCCCCTAGGGTTCGCCTAGTTCGTGTGGTGCTATTCAAGTTCCACTGCATATGTTCTTGGAATGGCTAGTTTCTAGGAGGGTGTGCCCCACCAATGTTGAGAAGAGTGCTCACTACGTAGGTAGTCTGCCTTCAAAGAGTGGCTTATGCGATCCTACATAGACTTACGATACCCTTTGTGGTCCTAGTGTCTCATAGCTAGTTAAATAATTACTGAAATTGCGCAAAGAGATTTTATATAATACTTAACTCATTGAGCACATTATAATGACATTGTGATATCCTCATTCTTTACTTATTCCTCGACTATCCATATCATTGACTGATGTGATCTTCTTCCTGCTCGTCCGAGGAAGGAGCTTGTTCGCCATGAAGTTTGTCTGCATACCTTTAACTGACTAGCGTCACAAGACGATCATCGTCTTCGTAGATGTTTCATTTGGAAGACCTTGGATGCCCATTTGTCCCTAGTGTATACTCAGGGTTTTTCATTCTAGAAGATATTACGAAATAATATCTTTTTGTCATTCGTTTTAAAGGTAGAAGTCACTCTTCATAATCCTCTAAAGCTTAATTCACAACATGCTTATAGAAATGTAGGAGTTTACCCCGTCGGTTCGAATTGGATTTTTCTTAAGCTTAGAGCATTGTTGAATGGATTTGAGGCTTCAACTGGGATCCTTCACTGGGTCTTTATTAGGTCCGTGCGGATTGGACCCTGTTTTCTTTCTTGCAATATGGTATCCCTGTAGATTACCTAGAGTGAGCTATAGAGTTACTGAAGGTAAAAGTATCCACTACTACAAAACGCGCAAACAACAACGTCAGGCTTATAACGGCTTGCCTATACACCGTTGTAATAGACTCGCGTGTTTTTTTAATGACGGTTAATCTTCAAACCGTGGTGAAATGTGAGGCCTTTCACAATGGGTATTTAAAGAACCGTCATTATATGTAGCGTTTGGTCATGGGTTCAATTCCCAGCGCCCGCATTTATGGTTTTTTTACACATTTTTTCAAAATGCCCACAGCCTTTCACCATGGTTATGTTTTCAACCGTCATTATTGCCTATAGTTTAGTTTTAGGTCTTGCACTTCAAAAAATCAGTTTTAGGGAAAATCGTCTCCTTTTTTAGATCTGTTTCGTGCATCTGAAGCAGTAAAACGTGGTAGTGTAAAATATTAATTTCAAACACTTTGAGTCCCAACAAAGTAACACATGATTCATGGTGGAAATTATTTTAGGCGTTGATATCTATGTGTTCAACGTTTCGTGCATTCATCGCGATCTTGGTATTTTTCGAGTGTTATGATCTCCGCTTATCGTTAAAAGATTGTACGCCACCTAGAGAAGGTAATCCAATAGCGAATTCACGCCATAAGTTTTTATAGATTCGTTAAACCTTCAAAGTCGTGAAGGCAATTATTAGGTTTATAATGGATAATTGAGGTGATATTGAATTGAAAGTATAATAGAGGATTATCATGTTGAATTCGGTGGTAATTTTCTCTATCTCTTGGAGATCTTGGTAAAATATGAGTTTGAATGTAGAATGATCCATCTGTAGATTTTTTGAGGGAATGAGAAGTCGATTCCCAAAGAAGATCCCACTGTTGTGTTTTGGAAAAAGAAATGGATGTAAGATGATGATAAGAAAACCTTAACTAGTGTTACGTATCTACGATATAGAGTCATGTGAGTGGAATTGCAAGGTTAGCACTTTAATGCCTAAATAAGTTCATAATTCAAGACGAGTGTTCTTGTAAAATGGAGATAAGAAAATATACCTTGCATTTCGCGTGATATGTCTTTATACTTTTAATTAGTTGGAGTGTATGGACATCAGTTTTAGCCTTATCTCTTTGGACTTTTGGCCGGCCTAAATCTTACTATATAAGAAAACCTAAGGCTGTGGAAAAACCAATTTTGCCCTCATTCTTCTATCTGCCATGTGTCCAAAGTGAGGGCATTTGAGGTCTACAAATTATCTTTCCCAACTAAATGTACTCCTTTTTCATTTGTAACCAATTTATTATGTTATAATAATATTTTGTCCTCCTTTTTGGTTACAAACTAACCAATTCTATTAATTTTTTTTGCTTTTCCCTACTACCATTGTCTGATACACGTACATCACTATTCTACCACACAGTTTCCTTCTTTCTCCCTCTCGATTCTCATCTCACTGTTTCTCTTCATCGAACTTTTCTCTTTCTCTTCTTTCTTCAGGTTCATATTCTATGATGAAGCATGGATTAGCAATGGTATCCCTATGTTGGAGGCAACGCGTTTTCGGCGACGAGGGTGTGGTGATTGGAATCGGAATATGTGATGAGTTTTACCAACATCGTGGCTCCAAACTTGTCATTTCCCTTCTGAAAGTTGTTGCTTCTATCCGTTCCGTTGTTGGAAGCTAAGGCTATTGTTGAAACGTATACCCATTTTTGAATCGTTTGTGGACGGTGTAGCTTCATTGTAGTTCCAGATCTGTTGCAGGTATATAGAAGGGGGTTTATCAAAGTTTGTCGTTGTATTTTATACTGTTAGATCCCTCCATAATATTTGTTAATGTTTTCGTTTTTTATGTTTTGTAGGTTGGACTTATTTGTTATGATTTGGGGTTCCTTTTTTATGTTATGTGTTGTTAGGGTTGGAAACTCATTTGATGTTTTTTAATGTTTTTATCTTCATATGAAGTTTACCATTTTCTGCTATTAGTATTTGTACATATTATCATGATACAGCTGAATATATTTGTGGAAATGAAATTTAGGTCATGTCTGAAAATGAGCCTTTATGAATGTTTGATCTGTAGTGTTTGCAAACTCTGTTGATTTCTCTCATTGTCGGTGTTTGAGTGCAGGTTGGGGCTGGAAGCAGACATCAAAATATACACGGTTCATCAAACATGGTTGGTGCTGTTACAACTGCGGTTGAGTCTTCTGCTTTATCCATTCAACCAAAGGTATTGTTTCTTATCATGTTGTGTATAACAGAGTTGTTCCTTATGGTGTTAGACATGGTTTACGTGCTGGTCCTATGAATGTATGAATCAAAATTAATTGCTATGAATCAAAATTAATTGCTATGAATCAAAGATGATCTTTGAACATGCCCTTTGGTTTTAGTTATATGTGTTTGATTGATTTTCCAAAGTAATTCTGAGGATGCTCACTATATTATCGTTAACCCAAAGTATTTCTCAAAGTTCTGCTATATTATCGTTAACCCCAAAGTTCTGATTTTTTTTACAAATGATTCCTTGTCTTCTAGAGTTTTGGACAGCATGGGATGGAGCTGATTGTCTCAATGATTCCTTTAAGATTTTGGGTATTTTTAGTGAAGAGCAATTTCTACTCGGCATGAATGGGGTTTTCTTAGAATAATGAGATATCAGCTCTCAATGTGATCTTTCGATTTGTTATTGCTTAATCGAAATGGAGAAACTGACATCTAACATCTGCAAAGGAGCAACATCGATCAGCCCTGTTTTCATTGTTGTCATGCTTTTTCATGTTTCTTCATTTGTTTGTGTACAGGATATAACCTAATTGTCAACTTTAGCTTATTTTTTTAATTTATTTTGTTTTAACTTTTTTGTGTGTTTGCTTCTGTTGTAAATTACTTTTGTTTTAACAGGTGATACATTGCTTTGTGGTCTCAACTGTCAACTGTTGTTTCCTATTTTAAAATTTGATTTCTGGCTGTAAATATCCTTAGAACATTCATATTCTTCTAACATTGTTCATTAGGAAAATAGCATGCAGAGGATGGATAGCTGACCCAGCAGAGATGGAACGTCTTGAGGACCTTTGCTATAGATTGGGTTCGTATTCGTCCTACTCTTACATCTGCAAAGCATGGCGGTAGTTTTATTGAGGTACAGATTTTGTTTCTTGCTGTGAATGGTACTTTTTACTTTCACTTGGTGTAGGGAGATTAAAAGTTTGTTATGGTAGGTATTGGCAGCAACATAGACACTTGACGAATTAGGAAATAAGTGGTTTCAACGTGCGATCGATGTTGTAAGACAGTTTGTTAGGTTGTTTAAGGTATGCCACAATTAGTTTTCATGTTCATACTATTGTAGTTTTGAAACGGTATTGTTTTCGTCAATCCGAGAACTAAATAAGCTTTTGGATCTACTTTTTTGGCTCTTGCTGCTGAAACGGTATTGTTATTGGTTTGTTTTTTTTTTTACTTAGAGTGTAAAGCCTTTGTTTTACATTCGAAACATTTTACTATTTTCGAGTTTGTTAATAATTAAATAAGCATATTTGTCTTTCTTTAGTACTTCCTATTTAGAAGTTCCAGTAGTAAATAATGTGTTCTTGATAAGTGGAACATTGGTTTATTGTTGTTTTAGCATACTCTTTGCAGGTCGTTCCTACAGTATAAACAGGCATCAGGGGTCGAGTTATAAATTCGAATCAGGTATTGTTAAATGTCACACACATACTTTCATTTCATGTTGTTCATTAGTTGGATAATTTCTAAGCACATCATATATGTTATTGCACAGTATTCTGTGAGTGAGCATTTCAAAAGTTCAAAACTGGGTGCTACAGATCCTGGGGTTTTCTTCTTCTATGACATATCACCAATAAAGGTATTGTCTTTGTAATTTTTTTATGGGATATAAAACTATCCATGGATGAAGAAGTCATCGTAGTTGCATCTCTACACAAATATAATAGTTATTCACATTTTGGCCTGATCAGAATGTGAGTTTCAATTATCTATGCTCAATATTTTGCTATTTCCCAATGACTTAGAACACTGTTTTTGAATTACATAACATATAAGGGTCACGACAGTTATCTACTTTTGAATCACATATCATTGTTATAACTAATAATCTAATTACGTAAATCATTTCAATTCAGCTGCAAATTGATAAGCTAACATAAGGCGAGGGACATTTGTAATGGTTAAATTGATTTCTGTCTGAATTCAGTTCTCCCATGTATTTTTATTTTACTGTCTGATTTACTATATATGTCCATTTTTTCTTACATAATTTGAATGTCTTCAGATTGGTGTAGGGTCTGTGTGAAGACACATCTTTCGCAGAACCTAGAAATGCTTGGGGTGGTGAGACACATCTTCTTGCTGCAACTGGACTTCAAGTGGATCACAAAAACCAGTGTTTGTTTAAATGTTCATCTTGCGTCACCGGAAGTGGAGTTTCTTCCTTCAAAGGTACGACTCCCATGTGTAAGACCAGATTTTTCATCCAAATGATATTCTGTGTACATGTATGTTTTCTTTCAGTGTATATTGTTTAGCCAGATGCACTGAGAAGCCTATCCAAATGACAATCTCTTTGCACACATAAGGTAAAACTACAGATATTATCCCTTCACTTCCATATCATTATATCTATGTGTTTTTTTTCGATCATGGTTATTTTGTTTTTGCTGATAAATTACATTAACCTTTCATATCTTTTAATTTGAGTATCCTTATGTTTGTCAAATTTGTTGTTCAGACCACATTTGTTAATCATATCTCATGTAACGTTACATCTAATTTCAGAAGTCCATGCTTTCCATTGCATTTATTGACCAATTATTCTATACATTGTATTAGCCAATACAAAATCTGTCAAAACAACAAAGGGGTGGAACAACATTACCAATGCAGTTAGAAGATATTATAGAGGGAGTGCTGCTATTGACTCTATTCAGACACCCAATCAGGTAACTCTTCGACCCTAAAGGTCATCTCTCTTTCATTCTTACATCATAACTCTGCCAGTTATTGCAACTTAACAGTTCAAACAAAAATTGGTTTGTTATATGTAAATGTGCATTTAATTTTTTCTCAGTTTCTTCAAACTTCATATCAGACTGTTATACTTCCCCATGGCTTTCTGTTTTCCATAGTCACTTCGATATGGCTTTAATGCCAAATCATAGCACACCACGTTTTCCAACTTATCATTAATCTTCCCTATGGCTGCTAATTATTTTTCCTCCCTAACTTCCACTGTTAAATTTTTAAAATAATTAATGCTTTTACATTACCAAGTGCAGGGAGAAGCTTATGGGTCTCAGGGCAAAATATATAAACAACACTCCTTCAATGACCAACACAAACAAAAATTCAGAAACGTATAATTGTTACTATGGCCACCAACAACATTGTCCGGGTTTCACACACTTCTGAGGTGCAGACTGCGCCTGAAATCCAACCAACAACGACATCGCAACACCTATCTCAGGTCGATCAACCAGACCAGGTACGAATCATAAATTATCTACTTATTTTTTCAATACCTACATACAACTATGCATTTTTCTTGCTTCATCTTTTCTACCATTCTTTTTTATTAAATCAACAGACGCAACATAACGTTGATGCGCCGCTCCATCGAACACCACCTTTTAACATCGAACCAGTTCAGGAAAATCAACCACCTGCCGACGAGGGACACCCCCTGCCGCACCAACCACCTGCCGACGTGGGACACCCCCTGCCGCACCAACCACCTACCCATGTTGAACATCCTCATCACGTCCTGTCGGTACAGTTCTGGGACATTCCTTTCTTTTTTCTATTCATGTCATATTAAATTTTCTGTTCATCTTCTTCACAATAATCAGTTAATGGTTTTTCCTAATAGGTACCTCAGGTCGCTGCTGTCCGACAACGACGAAAGAGGAGATGATTCAGAAGACCAGGAAGAATGAGTAGAAGGTTTAACAGATTTCATTCTGATGATGAAGAAGAACCGGAGTATGATATGTTTGATTCTGATGACGACGATGAGCACGACTACAAGTGGAACAACTTTATGACATCATCCGATTTTAGAAATCGTGTTTAAGTTTCCATACATTTTGTCCTTTTGATGTACTGCATTACCAAGCTTTGTTAATTTTAATTTAAGGTTTATGGACACATTACTTAAAATTTTTTTACTAAGTTACTGTGTGCTCAATTTCATAGTTATTGAAGACTTGAATGTATATCTTACGTTATACAGTTTCTAGACTTTTTTTATTTTAAATTTCAATGATTGGTTTAAAACTTGCATTGGATTTTTTGTATAACATTTTCAATTCTCACTACCATTTTTTTTCTACTTATTTTTTTTTACTACAAAACAAATATATTTTTACAAACGGGAAACAAAAAGGGAAAAACTTTACTTATGATTCAAATATCTTTTTTAATTATGTCACAACAAATCGTATTCTTTTTTTTTAATCAAATAACATCAAAACATATATTATGTTTTTATACGGTCAAACAATTCATTTATGATTAAAACATTTGACATACGGGTAAAAACTCATTTCTTATAAACGGGCTCAACTTTACTACTTTTCGAAATATTGAATAATCGAATATTGTCGACCATTTTCTTACAATTTGTGAAAACAATTTTGCCAATCTATTAAAATTTTTTTGACCAAAATAATATCAACTATTTTTATAAATAATATTATCTCTTATTAAGAACTCAACTCTTAACTAAATTTTATTAAGAATTTGACTTTCTTTTATAAATATATATTTTATTAAAAAATTTACTTTCTTTTATACATAATTAAGAATTTTTGTAAATTACTTTTGCTTTTCTTTTTAACAATTTATTTATATTTTCAAAACACAAGCCTCCCTACCGGATTTACACGTATCGTACGAAAGACCGGGTCACACCTGTGTCATATAAGCGCACTGGTAACCAGACTAAAATAACTGTGAACGCACGGGTAACACACCGGTACCGTGGCAACGCACGGATATTATACCAATACCGTGTGCACGCACGGGTATCCAGACCAAATGCACGGGTAACACATCAGTACCGTGTCGTAATGCACGGGTTCCCATGGCAAATTTTTTTTGAACGCACGGGTAGTACACGAGTACCGTGTAAACGCGGTGACGACCGGGGTAAAATCGGTTTAAACGCATTGATATTTAATATTGTTTTTTTGAAATTCTTTTTAATTTAACATACAATTTTATTAAAGATACTATATGAATAATTGAAATATATATTAATGCTCTCTTTCTTTTAAAAATTGGAAATTTGATTAAATTTTTTATTTTTTATAAATATGTCTTTCATTTCAATATTTCTCTTTGATTGACTTATATTTTTTTCTTTTACTACTTTATGTTAATTTTTTTTTACATTACATTTAAATATTTTGTATTTATTATTTGAGTTTCATAATCTAACTGTGAATTTACATTTTTTCCTGTCAAAATATATTGGTCCAATTTCAAAGGTCCGCAGCGGAACCCGTGCGTCCGCACGGGTATCCCACTAGTTAGTTATATTCATCGATCAAATTCAATAATGTGTGAAAAATTTATTGGTCTAAATTCCACATACATTGTATAAATGGTCATTAATATTAATTGAACTTCAATCAATATTAATTTCCTTATTTTTATAATTTTTATCTTCAATTTATACAAAAGACAAAATAAGAATTCAAGTATTTCAAATTTTTTAGAAACAAGTAATTAATTAAAATTGAGTTTATTCATTTTCCATAATTTGTAATTGTCCATCGCAACCCACTCCCTGATACATTGTATAAGATAAGTACATTCTATAAATTATCATAAAATATTATTATATCTTTAATCATAATTAATTTCCATTTTATAAAAAAATTTATCTTCAATTTTATATTAAGTCAAATGATGAATTCATATATTTCTTATTTTGTAGGAAAGAGTAGTTAGTTCATGTTTAGCCAAATTATTTTCATTTCTTAGTGTGTGTGCCCCTTATCCTTTCTTTTATATATATATATATATATATATATATATATATATATATATATATATATATATATATATATATATATATATATATACCTTATTAATATTTCAAATCACACAACATTTTCTTTTCATTTCTTCTTCTAGTTCGCATTTCACGTTTTTTCTAGCACAATCACCCTTAAGTCAGTATGTGATTCATTTTATACGGTTCTTATTTAATATTCAAAAGTTTAAATTTTTATTTGTTTTGATTTTTCTACAATTTTTTTTGTCGTAGCTATTTGCTTAGTGTGCATTTTTTTGGGTTTTTCCAAAACTCTTTACTTTTTATTTCTTTGTTGTTAGAGAACTCCGGGTTTGGTGATTTTCTGAATTAAGGAGTGTTTCTTTGTTATTTTCAATAAATTTAAATTTTTATAATTATATTTTTTCAGGAGTTCTCGAGATAGATTTTGCTACAGTTCTGACAATAAAGTAAGAATCATATATTTTTATAACAATTTATTTTATCAAGTATATATATAATGAGCGATATATTATTATAATTTAGTTTTTCATTTGTTTAATATAAGATTTTCATATGATATATTAGAACGTTTATAATTTAACACTAGATCTAATTTATTAGAGTTTATATAAATTCTAATTAAAAGATTTTAAACGTTTTAAAAAACTTGTTTCAAGAGAGGGTTAAAGGTCAAATGAATTTATAATATTATATTTCATCTAACAAAGACATAGATTATGCGTTTCATGACTGTAATTTGATAAAAATTTCTCTTATCTTTTTTTTATCATTTTTCTTTTGTTATTTTAATTTTATTTCTTTTTAAAAAAAATATTTGAATTATATGCATCAACTTATAAACATTTAGAAGTATAACAAAGATTCATTTATTTACACATATGATTGACATCTTCATGAAATGTATTAGGTAATAGAAACTCTTTGTAATACCCCATAATTTTGTAAGCATTTTGGATAATATTAGTATGATCAACTGGGTTTCGGGGTACTCTGAGAAATTATTGGATAAAACAATTAGAGTAAACTGCCGAACTCGGATTGATTGGATTTAATATTATTTAAACTTGGATTTTTATTAATTGGTGCATTTGAGATAATTTGGATAATTAGTAGTATTGCCAATTAATGTTTTTATGTACATTTTCCTTCCATTTTCCTTATTTGGAAAAGTAGAAGAACTTAGAGAAAAGGGAAAGAAAGAAAGGAAAAGGAAGAGGAAGAAGAAGAGAATTCTCCCAAGAGCTCTAGATCATCAATCATCAACCAATTTTCATCTTTTCATCTCAGCATTCAACCTCCTCATCTAGTAATCCAGGTGGGTTCTAGTTAGACACCTTAGATTAAGGTTTATTTGAGTTTTAGAGGTAAATTGATATGGTTAGGAAATGTGAAATTTTACGTTATAATGATAGCCTAACTGCTGAAATCCGTTCATTGATTGTATGTTACACTAGTTGTTATGATTATAGCATGTTTTGGTGAAATTTTGATTGGAAAAATGAGATTTTGGGGTTGAATTGAATCAGCCCGTAGCAGACTTTTTCTGCAGGGAAAATTCTGGGTGTCATCTGCCTATACGCGTATCATGTAGGGCCATACGCGTATTGAGTTGGGCAATACGCGTATGGATGTGAAGGAATATGGGTGTTACGCGTATGGACAAGGCAGTACGCGTATGAGTTGTGGCAGTACGCGTATTGGAATTTAAAAATGGAATTTTCAAGGAAAATTGCCTCTGCTCATACGTGTATGACCTTGGGCAATACGCGTATGGCTGGGCGAGTCAACTTGGCAATACGGGTATGGCTTAGGGCAGTACGCGTACGGCCAGAAGGGTGCAGAATTGTGTCTTTTCGCGATACCATTTCGTCTTATGTCCATAACTTTTGACTGGGTTATCCGTTTTTAATATTCTTGATATCATCGGAAAGCTAACAGAATGTACTTTCTTATGAAAATGGTTTTAAAGTTGTTGGCGGATTTAATTATGTCAGGTTTTTGGAATAGTGTCTATTTTGCCGACGTTTATCGTTTATTGGTGTGTAATTGTTGTTGAATAGGTATGCATGTTTAAATACGGAATTAGGTAGAGTGAGGACTTACCCTAAACAATGTTGTGTGTGTAATGGAATAGTGAGAACGCTTGTGCAAGTAAGGCCGAGGCGTGTGTATTGTGTAATCGTAACCGGTTATTTTTTATAGTGCGTTTCATGGGTCTCGAGCTCCTCTGAAACATATGCACCATTACTTGGCAGGTTTGATTCCCGTGTTTAGTACAAATGGAACCTAAGGGTAGAGACTTGTGATGGTTAACAGGCCATGAGAAATGACGGTTCACGGCTAACAGGCTGTTGTTCACGAATCCATTTCGCATGCCAAGTAATTTCGAGGATCCATGACTCGGGTCGTCTTCTAGACGTAGAAGCGGACGGGAAAAGGGGATGTCTTGGTATGGTTATTGATTTGTGAGATTCTTGAGCTAACAGGCTCAGGACGTACTTCGGTACTAGCGTGAGTTAACAGGCTCACCATGTGTGGATACTTATATAGTGTGTGTACTCAAAGTCACTTCCCTTCCCTTTTGACTTGAGTTAGGTTTATTAGAACCTTGTAGAGCCGAGAGGACTATAAGATAGCGAACTCACTAAGATTTGATGTATCTCACCCCACTGTTGTTGTTTACCTCACAGGTACTGCAGGTTCCGTTGTGGAGTTTTGAGATCATTAGTGATCTAGTTCTTAGTGTTTTGTCTTTTGAAACATCTTGTAGATATACTATGCCGTAGTTTTTTTATATTAGGCTTTTTGGGCATGTATATGTATAATGTGTTTACTAAGAACTTGTTGTATATTTCAGTACCAAACGTACTTTTCATGTATAATATATGATTTGATGCATATGTATATATGTGGGCATTACAGTTGGTATTAGAGCAGGTCGTATCCTCGACCTAGCCATGAAATAGAATAAGTTTTCTTTCCGTTTCATATGTCGCCATTGGTCTTGTCTGTTATATTTATAGTATTGAGCCTGATCAACTTAATCCTATCTATATGAAATTCTGGAACATGGCTGACAGACGCAGAAACAACCATGGTAGACCAAGAACCACTCCAGCAGGGACTAATCCGCCGGGTGACGAGGTAAATGCACCTTTGTACCAATTTATGCAACAGAGGCAACAGCAGCAAAATCAGTTTGTGCAACAAATGGTACAGCAAATGGCTGGTGGTGTGCATCCTCCAGTTGTGGTACCAGAAGCTGCAGGGGGAACCTTTAGGGATTTCATGAATGGATATCAGGTATGGAACAGATTTTCCTAATAGTTCAGTGCAGTGAGGAAAACAAGGTGCTCTTCGCCTCTCACTTGTTGAAGGGTTCTGCCATGAGGTGGTGGGAAAGTGCTTCAGCTTTGATGACAATTCAGGAGGTACCAAAGGTATGGGAGCAGTTTAAGGTAATTTTTATGGACAAATACTTTCCAAGTTCCTTGAGGTCTCAGAAGGAATTTGAGTTTCAACAACTGAGGCAAGGTAACTTGACTGTGGCTTCTTATGCTGAAAAAATTAAAGATATGGCTGCTTATTCTAGACAAGCTACACATGCTCCTGATGAGAGGTGGAAGATGGATCAGTTTCTGTTTGGTTTAAGGGCTGAAATTTCACACAGTGTATCTCAGAGAGAATTTACTAGCTATGTTGAATTGTTACGACAGTGTTATGTTGCGGAGCATAGTTTGAAAAAGGTACAAATGGAAGGAGATTTGAGTAGGATGAATCAAAGTGATCGAGGGAGACCGAATCAACAGGTTAGGCCTAGGCAACAATCCTTTAATGGGAAGCAAGCTCAGGGTTCCAGAACTAGTGTGCCTCCGGTATGTCGTATGTGTGGACGGAATCATTATGGTAGGTGTATTTTGGAGGGAATGAGATGTTATCAGTGTAATAAGGTCGGACACATGGCGAAGGATTGTCCTCCGGGTAGGAATCAGGCACAAGGGAAGTATACGGGTCGAGTGTATACCTTGGATGCAAGAAAAGTAAAGAATGATAATTCCTTGATTGCGGGTACGTGTTTCGTAAATGGACATCCTTGTTTTGTTTTATTTGATTGTGGGGCAATGCACTCTTTTGTGTCCACGCGTTGCGTGAAGCAACTTGGGTTGCAAGCTGTTCCTTTGTTTCCTCCTATGGTGGTTACTACTGCCATGGATGAGATTGTAGAGACACCGTTGATGTGTGAAAATTGTGTTTTGGCGGTGAATGAAAGAGTTTTCCAGATTAACCTTATCTGTTTACCGCTCAAGAAAGTGTATGTTGTTCTGGGAATTGATTGGCTTTCGGCTAATTCAGTTTTTATCGGTTGCGAAGAAAAGTTAATTATTATCCCATCTACCGAAGCTACTCCGAAGGATGTGTTAACTACTATTTTAGAAGGTACGGTTGGAATGATTAATTTCTTGTTTGAGGAAGAAAAATATGTTTTTATGATTCTTACTAAAGAGGAAAGTAGTAGCATTCCAGCTTTGAGTATTCTGGTAGTTTGTGACTTTCCTGAAGTTTTTCCCGAGGATATCACTTCTCTCCCTCTAGAGAGGGAAGTGGAATTCTCTATTGATCTGATACCGGGAACGGCTCCAATATCCGTTTCTCTGTATCGGATGGCACCACTTGAATTTAGAGAACTAAAGAATCAGTTGGAAGAACTTTTGGCTAAGCATTTTGTTTGACCCAGTGTTTCACCCTGGGGAGCTCCAGTGTTATTGGTAAAGAAAAAGGATGGTGGAATGTGATTGTGTATTGATTACCGTCAGTTGAATAAGGTCACCATCAAGAACAAATACCCATTACCAAGGATAGACGACCTGTTGGATCAATTGAAAGGAGCCTGTGTGTTCTCGAAGATTGATCTACGGTCGGGTTATCATCAGATTCAGGTAAAGAGTGCAGATGTACCAAAGACTGCGTTTAGAACTCGTTATGGTCATTATGAATTTTTGGTGATGCCATTCGGTGTGACTAATGCTCCGGCAGTTTTCATGGATTATATGAATCGGATATTCCAACCTTACTTGGACCAATTTGTGGTGATTTTCATTGACGACATTCTTATTTATTCTCATGATACTCAAGAGCACGGAGAACACCTAAGAATTGTTTTATCCATCTTACAAGAGAAGCAACTTTTTGCTAAGTTGAGTAAGTGTGAATTCTGGATGTCTGAGGTTAATTTTCTTGGGCATGTGATATCCCAAGGAGGTGTAGCAGTTGATCCATCAAAAGTTGAAGCAGTAATTAATTGGGAGAGACTGAAGAATGTTTCTGAAGTGAGGAGTTTCTTGGGATTAGCAGGTTATTACAGATGGTTTATCAAGGGATTTTCACAATTGGCTTTACCATTGACCAGACTTACTAGGAAGGATTATTTGTATGAGTGGGATTTGGCTTGTGAAAGGAGTTTTAGGAGTTTGAAGGAGAGGTTGATGACTGCTCCTATTTTGGTTATTCCTGATCCTAGCAAGTCCTATGAGGTATATTGTGATGCATCGAAGAAGGGTTTAGGCGGAGTGTTAATGCAGGATGGACATGTAGTGGCTTACGCTTCACGTCAGTTGAAGGTACATGAAGAGAATTACCCGACGCATGATTTAGAATTGGCGGCGGTTGTTTTTACATTGAAAGTGTGGCGTCACTATTTGTATGGTGTACGTTTTGAGATGTTTAGTGACCATAAGAGCTTAAAGTACTTATTTGATCAGAAAGAATTGAATATGCGTCAAAGGAGGTGGATGGAATATTTGAAAGATTATGATTTGGAGCTAAAGTACCATCCAGGTAAAGCGAACAAGGTGGTGGATGTTTTAAGCAGGAAAGAGTTGCATAGTGCCGAGTTGATGATGTTAGAGTATGCCTTAATGGAAAGGTTTAGAGGCCTAAATCTTCAATTTAATTGGACTCCTGATTGTGTAGTTTTGGGGAATTTGAATATCATCTCTACTCTCAGAGAAGAAATCCAACAAGAGCAAGGGTTGGATGAGAAGTTACAAGAATTGTTGACTCAACCGGGTTTTGTGCGAACTACCGACAGAGTCATTTCGTTTAACCAAAGGATTTGTGTCCTGGACAACACGGGGTTAAAACGAAGGATTTTGGAGGAAGCGCATAAGGGTACTTTTACTATACACCCTGGTGCTTCAAAGATGTATCAAGATTTAAAGAGGGACTATTGGTGGTCCGGGATGGAAAGAGATATTGCGGTATATGTGTCAGAATGTGCAGTATGCCAACAAGTGAAGATTGAGCACCAAAGGCCGGGTGGCTTGTTGCAACCTTTAGAAATTCCGATGTGGAAATGGGATAGTGTTTCGATGGACTTCGTAGTGGGATTACCTCGTGCGCAAGGTGGGTATGACTCGATTTGGGTAATTGTGGACCGATTAAAGAAATCCGCGCATTTCTTGGCTGTGAAGACTACCTACAAGGCGAGTCATCTCGCAAGGTTGTTTATTTCAGAGATAGTGAGATTGCATGGTATTCCTACTAGTATCACTTCGGATAGAGATCCAAAGTTTACTTCCAGATTTTGGAGGGCTTTTCAACAAGCCATGGGGACGAGGTTACATTTGAGTACGTCGAACCATCCGCAAACGGACGGTCAGACGGAACGGACAATGTAGACCATGGAAGACATGTTAAGAGCTTGTGTACTTGGAAGTGGAGGGAATTGGATAGATCTTTTGCCATTGATCGAATTCTCTTATAATAACAGTTATCATGCAAGTATTGGTATGGCACCTTATGAGGCGTTGTATGGTCGGAAGTGTAGAACGCCATTGTGTTGGACAGAGGTTGGCGATGATAGAATTTTGGGGCCCGAGATTATTCACGAGACTACGGAAAAGATTAAAATGATTCGGGAAAAGATTAAATAACCCCAAGATCGTCAGAAAAGCTATGCGGACAACCGTCGGAGACCGTTGGAATTTGATGAGGGTGATCATGTATTTTTGAAGGTTACTCCGAGATTGAGATTGAAGGGACCATTTAAATCGTGGAAATTAAGCCCCAAATACGTAGGACCGTATCATATTTTGGAAAGAATTGGGGAAGTAGCTTACAGATTAGCCTTACCGCCTTCTTTGTCAGAAATGCATGATGTTTTTCATGTGTCTCAGCTTCGGAGATTTGTTCCAGATCCTCTTCAGCCGATTTTTCCGGATACAATTGAGATAGAAGCTGATTTGACGTTTGAGCCTAAGTCGAGTCTTATCACAGGAAGAGAAACTAAAGTGCTGCGAAATAAAGAGATTCCTCTTGTTAAGGTCCAGTGGGATGAGACGCATCCAGGCGATGCCACTTGGGAATTGGAATCAGAAATGCGGGAGGTTTATCCTCATCTTTTCAGGTAATTGTTTTAAATTCGTGGGTGAATTTCTGTTTAAGGGGGGGAGGATGTAATACCGCATAATTTTGTAAGCATTTTGGATAATATTAGTATGATCAACTGGGTTCCGGGGTACTCTGAGAAATTATTGGATAAAACAATTAGAGTAAACTGGCGAACTCGGATTGATTGGATTTAATATTATTTAAACTTGGATTTTTATTAATTGGTGCATTTGAGATAATTTGGATAATTAGTAGTATTGCCAATTAATGTTTTTATGTACATTTTCCTTCCATTTTCCTTAATTAGAAAAGTAGAAGAACTTATAGAAAAGGGAAAGAAAGAAAGGAAAAGGAAGAGGAAGAAGAAGAGAATTCTCCCAAGAGCTCTAGATCATCAATCATCAACCAATTTTCATCTTTTCATCTCAGCATTCAATCTCCTCATCTAGTAATCCAGGTGGGTTCTAGTTAGACACCTTAGATTAAGGTTTATTTGAGTTTTAGAGGTAAATTGATATGGTTAGGAAATGTGAAATTTTACGTTAGAATCATAGTCTAACTGCTGAAATTCGTTCATTGATTGTATGTTACACTGGTTGTTATGATTATAGCATGTTTTGGTGAAATTTTGATTGGAAAAATGAGATTTTGGGGTTGAATTGAATCAACCCGTAGCAGACTTTTTCTGCAGGGAAAATTCTGGGTGTCATCTGCCCATACGCGTATCATGTAGGGCCATACGTGTATTGAGTTGGGCAATACACGTATGGATGTGAAGGAATATGGATGTTACGCGTATGGACAAGGCAGTATGCGTATGAGTTGTGGCAGTACGCGTATTGGAATTTTAAAATGGAATTTTCAAGGAAAATTGCCTCTGCTCATACGCGTATAACCTTGGGCAATACGCGTATGGCTGGATGAGCCAGCTTGGCAATACGCGTATGGCTTAGGGCAGTACGCGTACGGCCAGGAGGGTGCAGAATTGTGTCTTTTCGCGATACCATTTCGTGTTATGTCCATAACTTTTGACTGGGTTATCTGTTTTTAATATTCTTGATATCATCGGAAAGCTAACAGAATGTACTTTCTTATGAAAATGGTTTTAAAGTTGTTGGCGGATTTAATTATGTCGGGTTTTTAGAATAGTGTCCATTTTGCCGACTTTTATCGTTTATTGGTGTGTAATTGTTGTTGAATAGGTATGCATGTTAAAATACGGAATTAGGTAGAGTGAGGACTTACCCTAAACAATGTTGTGTGTGTGTAATGGAATAGTAACAACGCTTGTGCAAGTAAGGCGAGGCGTGTGTATTGTGTAATCGTAACCGGTTATTTTTGATAGTGCGTTTCATGGGTCTCGAGCTCCTCTGAAACATATGCACCATTACTTGGCAGGTTTGATTCCCATGTTTAGTACGAATGGAACCTAAGGGTAGAGACTTGTGATGGTTAACAGGCCATGAGAAATGACGGTTCACGGCTAACAGGCTGTTGTTCCCGAATCCAATTCGTATGCCAAGTAATTTCGAGGATCCATGACTCGGGTCGTCTTCTAGACGTAGAAGCGGACGGGAAAAGGGGATGTCTTGGTATGGTTATTGATTTGTGAGATTCTTGAGCTAACAGGCTCAGGACGTACTTCGGTTCTAGCGTGAGTTAACAGGCTCACCATGTGTGGATACTTATATAGTGTGTGTACTCAAAGTCACTTCCCTTCCCTTTTGACTTGAGTTAGGTTTATTAGAACCTTGTAGAGCCGAGAGGACTATAAGATAGCAAACTCACCGAGATTTGATGTATCTCACCCCACTGTTGTTGTTTACATCACAGGTACTGCAGGTTCCGCGAAGGGTAAGGATAAGGTCGTGTGATTATCCTTACTTATCTAATGGCTTTGTTTCCGTTGTGGAGTTTTGAGATCATTAGTGATCTAGTTCTTAGTGTTTTGTCTTTTGAAACATCTTGTAGATATACTATGCCGTAGTTTTTTTGTATTAGGCTTTTTGGGCATGTATATGTATAATGTGTTTACTAAGAACTTATTGTATATTTCAGTACCAAACGTACTTTTCATGTATAATATATGATTTGATGCATATGTATATATGTGGGCATTACACTCTTGCTTTAGTTTTATATGCTAATTATTTCTATCATGATGCATAAATTTAAGATTCAAGAACTCTTCACCTAATTTATATATCTAGAATAAATTACATTCACAAAAACAATATAACTATTACTTTACAAAAACAATATAATTATTACTTCTAATAAATTTATTTTTTTGAAAAAAATTAATGTTAATAATAGAAATGTAGGTAGATAGTTTAATTAATTATCATCTTTTTGTTTCTGACTTTTAATTTCATTAGTAAACAGAAGATGTCTCATCACAAAATCACATGGAATGAAGAATCACATAACAATTTTGGAATAAATAAAATTTCTCGCGAATTAGAAGTGGATGATGAGTTAGACACAGATTACTTGGATATTATGAGACCACTGTCACTTGAAACCCATGTTCCGGATCCATTATTAGACATTGGTAAATTTGCTCCTGTAGTGCTTAAGCCAATTAATCCATCTCCAGCCATTAGTATAACTTCGCCTCCAAAAGATAATGGAATCTTCTTAGATCCTATTTTACCTAAATAATTTCCCTCTCCAGCCATCAGATTAACTCCGCCTTCTAATGGAGTAACGACAATAACAAAATCTGAAGTTTCATATCTTAAACAATATGCAAGAGTCTCCCAAAGAGGTGTGTGTTCTTCATCTCTTTATCAAAGTACTGAATTTAATTTTATGAATATTATACAACAATAAACTAATTAATATTTATAGGTTTATCATCTATTAATCAAAACACAGGCCAACATGTGTTGTCCAATAACATCAAAAATCCTACATCGCGTCCTTATAAAATTGCTAGGCATATGCAGGTAACATAATGTAGAAATTAATGAATTTTATTTGATTTGTTTTATGCAAGTAAAAATAAATAATGCAAGGGAAGAAATTGAGTAATATATATATATATATATATATATATATATATATATATATATATATATATATATATATATATATATATATATATATATATTTGAATGATATTTTATATATGTACTAATGTATAAGATGTTTTGCAGGATGATAATTGACTTGGTGATTAATTGGTCATTCAAAATACAAATGTTTTATGGAGTTGATATAAGTGTTATGACATAAATATATATAATTTATACATATTAAATCTTTATTGAGTTGGAAAACTTGGTGTTGAAGTTGAATTTCAATATTTTATTTGTTTTATAGTTTTTATTGATTGTCACGAAAACTTTATATTTAAATTTATTAGAAAACAGTTCTAAATAAGAAATTTGTTCATCTCGTGGGTGTTGCATGTGTCCAATTTATTTGTTAAACTTTGTAGTCTCAATAGAATTTTCAACCTTATTAGCTCCCATTGAAAAGTGTTGATGTGATTCTTCAGTATTTCTAGGAATTTTCCCAAATAAAAGGTAAGGTTTTTGTCTCTCCCCCTAGGGTTCGCCTAGTCCGTGTGGTGGTATTCAAGTTCCACTGCATATGTTCTTGGAATGGCTAGTTTCTAGGAGGGTGTGCCCCGCCAATGTTGAGAAGAGTGCTCACTGTGTAGGTAGTCTGCCTTCAAAGAGTGGCTTTTATATAATACTTAACTCATTGAGCACATATAATGACATTGTGATATCCTCCTGCTTTACTTATTCCTCGACTATCCATATCATTGACTGATGTGATCTTCTTCCTGCCCGTCCGAGGAAGGAGCTCGTTCACCATGAAGTTTGTCTGCATACCTTTAACTGACTGGCGTCACAAGACGATCATCGTCTTCGTAGATGTTTCATTTGGAAGACCTTGGATGCCCATTTGTCCCTAGTGTATACTCAGGGTTTTTCATTTTAGAAGATATTACGAAATAATATATTTTTGTCATTCGTTTTAAAGGTAGAAGTCACTCTTCATAATCCTCTAAAGCTTAATTCACAACATGCTTAATAAAAATGTAGGAGTTTACCCCGTCGGTTCCAATTGGATTTTTCTTAAGCTTAGAGCATTGTTGAATGGATTTGAGGTTTCAACTGGGATCCTTCAGTGGGTCTTTTTTTGATCCGTGCGGATTGAAACCTGTTTTCTTTCTTGCAATATGGTATCCCTGTAGATTACCTAGAGTGAGCTATAGAGTTACTGAAGGTAAAAGTATCCACTACTACAAAACGCGCAAACAACAACGCCAGGCTTATAACGGCTTGCCTATACACCGTTGTAATAGACTCGCGAGTTTTTTTAATGACGGTTAATCTTCAAACCGTGGTGAAATGTGAGGCCTTTCACAACGGGTATTTAAAGAACCGTCATTATAGGTAGCGTTTGGTCATGGGTTCAATTCCCAGCGCCCGCATTTATGGTTTTTTTACACATTTTTTCAAAATGCCCACAGCCTTTCACCATGGTTATGTTTTCAACCGTCATTATTGCCTATAGTTTAGTTTTAGGTCTTGCACTTCAAAAAATCAGTTTTAGGGAAAATCGTCTCCTTTTTTAGATCTATTTCGTGCATCTGAAGCAGTAAAACGTGGTAGTGTAAAATATTAATTTCAAACACTTTGAGTCCCAACAAAGTAACACATGATTCATGGTGGAAATTACTTTAGGCGTTGATATCTATGTGTTCAACGTTTCGTGCATTCATCGCGATCTTGGTATTTTTCGAGTGTTATGATCTCCGCTTATCGTTAAAAGATTGTACGCCACCTAGAGAAGGTACTCCAATAGCGAATTCACGCCATAAGGTTTAATAGATTCGTTAAACCTTCAAAGTCGTGAAGGCAATTATTAGGTTTATAATGGATAATTGAGGTGATATAGAATTGAAAGTATAAGAGAGGATTATCATGTTGAATTCGGTGGTAATTTTCTCTATCTCTTGGAAATCTTGGTAAAATATGAGTTTGAATGTAGAATGATCCATCTGTTGATTTTTTGAGGGAATGAGAAGTCGATTCCCAAAGAAGATCCCACTATTGTGTTTTGGAAAAAGAAATGGATGTAAGGTGATGATAAGAAAACCTTAACTAGTGTTACGTATCTACGATATAGAGTCATGTGAGTGGAATTGCAAGGTTAGCACTTTAATGCCTAAATAAGTTCATAATTCAAGACGAGTGTTCTTGTAAAATGGAGATAAGAAAATATACCTTGCATTTCGCGTGATATGTCTTTATACTTTTAATTAGTTGGAGTGTATGGACATCAATTTTAGCCTTATCTCTTTGGGCTTTTGGCGGGCCCAAATCTTACTATATAAGAAATCCTAAGGCTGTGGAAAAACCAATTTTGCCCTCATTCTTCTATCTGCCATGTGTCCAAAGTGAGGGCATTTGATGTCTACAAATTATTTTTCCTAACTAAATGTACTCCTTTTTCATTTGTAACCAATTTATTATGTTATAATAATATTTTGTCCTCCTTTTTGGTTACAAACTAACCAATTCTATTAATTTTTTTTGCTTTTCCCTACTACCAATGTCTGATACACGTACATCACTATTCTACCACACTGTTTCCTTCTTTCTCTCTCTCGATTCTCATCTCACTGTTCCTCTTCATCGAACTTCTCTCTTTCTCTTCTTTCTTCAGGTTCGTCTTCTATGATGAAGCATGGATTAGCAATGGTATCCCTGTGTTGGAGGCAACGCGTTTTCGGCGGCGAGGGTGTGGTGATTGGAATCGGAATATGTGATGAGTTTTACCAACATCGTAGCTCCAAACTTGTCATTTCCCTTCTGAAAGTTGTTGCTTCTATCTGTTCCGTTGTTGGAAGCTAAGGCCATTGTTGAAACGTATACCCATTTTTGAATTATTTGTGGACGGTGTAGCTTCATTGTAGTTCCAGATCTGTTGCAGGTATATAGAAGGGGGTTTATCAAAGTTTGTCGTTGTATTTTATAGTGTTAGATCCCTCCATAATATTTGTTAATGTTTTCGTTTTTTATGTTTTGTAGGTTGGACTGATTTGTTATGATTTGGGGTTCCTTTTTTATGTTATGTGTTGTTAGGGTTGGAAACTCATTTGATGTTTTTTAATGTTTTCATCTTCATATGAAGTTTACAATTTTCTGCTATTAGTATTTGTACATATTATCATGATACAGCTGAATATATTTGTGGAAATGAAATTTAGGTCATGTCTGAAAATGAGCCTTTATGAATGTTTGATCTGTAGTGTTTGCAAACTCTGTTGATTTCTCTCATTGTCGGTGTTTGAGTGCAGGTTGGGGCTGGAAGCAGACATCAAAATATACACGGTTCATCAAACATGGTTGGTCCTGTCACAGCTGCAGTTGAGTCTTCTGCTTTATCCATTCAACCAAAGGTATTGTTTCTTATCATGTTGTGTATAACAGAGTTGTTCCTTATGATGTTGGACAAGGTTTACGTGCTGGTCCTATGAATGTATGAATCAAAATTAATTGCTATGAATCAAAATTAATTGCTATGAATCAAAGATGATCTTTGAACATGCCCTTAGGTTTTGGTTATATGTGTTTGATTGATTTTCCAAAGTAATTCTGAGGATGCTCACTATATTATCGTTAACCCAAAGTATTTCTCAAAGTTCTGCTATATTATAGTTAACCCCAAAGTTCTGATTTTTTTTACAAATGATTCCTTGTCTTCTAGAGTTTTGGACAGCATGGGATGGAGTTGATTGTCTCAATGATTCCTTTAAGATTTTGGGTATTTTTAGTGAAGAGCAATTTCTACTCGGCATGAATGGGGTTTTCTTTGAATAATGAGATATCAGCTCTCAATGTGATCTTTCGATTTGTTATTGCTTAATCGAAATGGAGAAACTGACAGCTAACATCTGCAAAGGAGCAACATCTATCAGCCCTGTTTTCATTGTTGTCATGCTTTTTCATGTTTCTTCATTTGTTTGTGTACAGGATATAACTGAATTGTCAACTGTAGCTTATTTTTTTCATTTATTTTGTTTTAACTTTTTTGTGTGTTTGCTTCTGTTGTAAATTACTTTTGTTTTAAAAGGTGATACATTACTTTGTGGTCTCAACTGTCAACTGTTGTTTCCTATTTTAAAATTTGATTTCTGGCTGTAAATATCCTTAGAACATTCATATTCTTCTAACATTGTTCATTAGGAAAATAGCATCCAGAGGATGGATAGCTGACCATGCAGAGATGGAACGTCTTGAGGACCTTTGTTGTAGATTGGGTTCGTATTCGTCCTACTCTTACATCTGCAAAGCATGGCGGTAGTTTCATTGAGGTACATATTTTGTTTCTTGCTGTGAATGGTACTTTTTACTTTCACTTGGTGTAGGGAGATTAAAAGATTGTTATGGTAGGTATTGGCAGCAACACAGACACTTGACGAATTAGGAAATAAGTGGTTTCAACGTGCGATCGATGTTGTAAGACAGTTCGTTAGGTTGTTTAAGGTATGCCACAATTATTTTTCATGTTCATACTATTGTAGTTTTGAAACGGTATTGTTTTCGTCAATCCGAGAACTAAATAAGCTTTTGGATCTACTTTTTTGGCTCTTGCTGCTGAAACGATATTGTTATTGGTTTGTTTTTTTTTTACTTAGAGTGTAAAGCCTTTGTTTTACATTCGAAACATTTTACTATTTTTGAGTTTGTAAATAATTAAATTAGCATATTTGTCTTTCTTTAGTACTTCCTATTTAGAAGTTCCAGTAGTAAATAATGTGTTCTTAATAAGTGGAACATTGGTTTATTGTTGTTTTAGCATACTCTTTGCAGGTCGTTCCTACAGTATAAACAGGCATCAGGGGTCGAGTTATAAATTCGAATCAGGTATTGTTAAATGTCACACACATACTTTCATTTCATGTTGTTCATTAGTTGGATAATTTCTAAGCACATCATATATGTTATTGCACAGTATTCTGTGAGTGAACATTTCAAAAGTTCAAAACTGGGTGCTACAGATCCTGGGGTTTTCTTCTTCTATGACATATCACCAATAAAGGTATTGTCTTTGTAATTTTTTTATGGGCTATAAAATTATCCATGGATGAAGAAGTCATCGTAGTTGCACTATCCATGGATGAAGAAGTCATCGTAGTTGCATCTCTACACAAATATAATAGTTATTCACATTTTGGCCTGATCAGAATGTGAGTTTCAATTATCTATGCTCAATATTTTGCTATTTCCCAATGACATAGAACACTGTTTTTGAATTACATAACATATAAGGGTCACGACAGTTATCTACTTTTAAATCACATATCATTGTTATAACTAATAATCTAATTACTTAAATCATTTCAATTCAGCTGCAAATTGATAAGCTAACATAAGGTGATGGACATTTGTAATGGTTAAATTGATTTCTGTCTGAATTCAGTTCTCCCATGTATTTTTATTTTACTATCTGATTTACTATATATGTCCATTTTTTCGTACATGATTTGAATGTCTTCAGATTGGTGATAGGGTCTGTGTGAAGACACATCTTTCGCAGAACCTAGAAATGTTTGGGGTGGTGAGACACATATTCCTGCTGCAACTGGACTTCAAATGGATCACAAAAACCAGTGTTTGTGTAAATGTTCATCTTGCGTCACCGGAAGTGGAGTTTCTTCCTTCAAAGGTACGACACTCATGTGTAAGACCAAATTTTTCATCCAAATGATATTCTGTGTACATGTATGCTTTCTTTCAGTGTATATTGTTTAGCCAGATGCACTGAGAAGCCTATCCAAATGACAATCTCTTTGCACACCTAAGGTAAAACTACAGATATTATTCCTTCACTTCCATATCATTGTATCTATGTGTTTTTTTCGATCATGGTTATTTTGTTTTTGCTGATACATTACATTAACCTTTCATATCTTTTAATTTGAGTATCCTTATGTTTGTCAAATCTGTTGTTCAGACCACATTTGTTAATCATATCTCATGTAACGTTACAACTAATTTCAGAAGTCCATGCTTTCCATTGCATTTATTGACCAATTATTCTATACATTGTATTAGCCAATACAAAATCTGTCAAAACAACAAAGGGGTGGAACAACATTACCAATGCAGTTAGAAGATATTATAGAGGGAGTGCTGCTATTGACTCTATTCAGACACCCAATCAGGTAACTCTTCGACCCTAAAGGTCATCTCTCTTTCATACTTTCTCAAAATTCTATAACTGTCAAGTCTAATCCTTTGCGGTATTCTTATGAATTGTTTTACTCTTTTATGATATGAGTTTAACACACTAAGAGGATTTTTTACATCATAACTCTGCCAGTTATTGCACCTTAACAGTTCAAACAAAAATTGGTTTGTTATATGTAAATGTGCATTTAATTTTTTCTCAGTTTCTTCAAACTTCATATCAGACTGTTATACTTCCCCATGGCTTTCTATTTTCCATAGTCACTTCCATATGGCTTTAATGCCAAATCATAGCACACCACGTTTTCCAACTTATCATTAATCTTCCCTATGGCTGCTTATTATTTTGCCTCCCTAACTTCCACTATTAAATTTTCGAAATAATTAATGCTTTTACATTACCAAGTGCAGGGAGAAACTTATGGGTCTCAGGGCGAAATATATAAACAACACTCCTTCAATGACCAACACAAACAAAAATTCAGAAATGTATAATTTTTACTATAGCCACCAACAACATTGTCCAGGTTTCACACACTTCTGAGGTGCAGACTGCGCCTGAAATCCAACCAACAACGACATCGCAACACCCATCTCTGGTCGATCAACCAGACCAGGTACGAATCATAAATTATCTACTTATTTTTTCAATACCTACATACAACTATGCATTTTTCTTGCTTCATCTTTTCTACCATTCTTTTTTATTAAATCAACAGACGCAACATAATGTTGATGCGCTGCTCCATCGAACACCACCTTCTGACATCGAACCAGTTCAGGAAAATCAACCACCTGCCGATGAGGGACACCCCCTGCCGCACCAACCACCTGCCGACGAGGGACACCCCCTGCCGCACCAACCACCTACCCATGTTGAACATCCTCATCACGTACTGCCGGTACAGTTCAGGGAAATTCCTTTCTTTTTTCTATTCATGTCATATTAAATTTTCTGTTCATCTTCTTCACAATAATCAGTTAACGGTTTTTCCCAATAGGTACCTCAGGTCGCTGCTGTCCGACAACGACAAAAGAGGAGACGATTTAGAAGACCAGGAAGAATGAGTAGAAGGTTTAACAGATTTCATTCTGATGATGAAGAAGAACCGGAGTATGATATGTTTGATTCTGATGACGACGATGAGCACGACTACAAGTGGGACAACTTTATGACATCATCCGATTTTAGAAATCGTGTTTAAGTTTCCATACTTTTTGTCCTTTTGATGTACTGCATTACCAAGCTTTGTTAATTTTAATTTAAGGTTTATGGACACATTACTTAAAGTTTATTTACTAATTTACTGTGTGCTCAATTTCATAGTTATTGAAGACTTGAATGTATATCTTACGTTATACAGTTTCTAGACTTTTTTTATTTTAAATTTCAATGATTGGTTTAAAACTTGCATTGGATTTTTTGTATAACATTTTCAATTCTCACTACCATTTTTTTTCTACTTATTTTTTTTTACTACAAAACAAATATATTTTTACAAACGGGAAACAAAAAGGGAAAAACTTTACTTATGATTCAAATATCTTTTTTAATTATGTCACAACAAATCGTATTATTATTTTTTTTAATCAAATAACATCAAAACAGATATTATTTTTTATACGGTAAAACAATTCATTTATGATTAATACATTTGACATACGGGTAAAAACTCATTTCTTATAAACGGGCTCAACTTTACTACTTTTTGAAATATTGAACAATCGAATATTGTCGACCATTTTCTTACAATTTGTGAAAACAATTTTGCCAATCTATTAAAAATTTTTTGACCAAAATAATATCAACTATTTTTATAAATAATATTATCTCTTATTAAGAACTCAACTCTTAACTAAATTTTATTAAGAATTTGACTTTCTTTTATAAATATATATTTTATTAAAAAATTTACTTTCTTTTATACATAATTAAGAATTTTTGTAAATTACTTTTGCTTTTCTTTTTAACAATTTATTTATATTTTCAAAACACAAGCCTCCCTACCGGATTTACATGTATCGTGCGAAAGACCGGGTCACACTTGTGTCGTATAAGCGCACTGGTAACCAGACTAAAATAACTGTGAACGCACGGGTAACACACCGGTATCGTGGCAACGCACGAATATTATACCAATACCGTGTGCACGCACGGGTATCCAGACCAAATGCACGGGTAACACATCAGTGCCGTGTCGTAATGCATGGGTTCCCATGGCAAAGTTTTTTTGAACGCACGGGTAGTACCGAGTACCGTGTAAACGCGGTGACGACCGCGGAAAAATCGGTTTAAACGCATTGATATTTAATATTGTTTTTTTGAAATTCTTTTTAATTTAACATACAATTTTATTAAAGATAATATATGAATAATTGAAATATATATTAATGCTCTCTTTCTTTTAAAAATTGGAAATTTGAGTAATTTTTTTATTTTTTATAAATATGTCTTTCATTTCAATATTTCTCTTTGATTGACTTATATTTTTTTCTTTTACTACTTTATGTTAATTTTTTTTTACATTACATTTAAATATTTTGTATTAATTATTTGAGTTTCATAATCTATCTGTGAATTTACATTTTTTCCTGTCAAAATATATTGGTCCAATTTCAAAGGTCCGCAGCGGAACCCGTGCGTCCGCACGGATATCCCACTAGTTTGTTATAATCATCGATCAAATTCAATAATGTGTGAAAAATTTATTGGTCTAAATTCCACATACATTGTATAAATGGTCATTAATATTAATTGAACTTCAATCAATATTAATTTCCATATTTTTATAATTTTTATCCTCAATTTATAGAAAAGACAAAATAAGACTTCAAGTATTTCAAATTTTTTAGAAACAAGTAATAAATTAAAATTGAGTTTATTCATTTTCCATAATTTGTAATTGTCCATCGCAACCCACTCCCTGATACATTGTATAAGATAAGTACATTCTATAAATTATCATAAAATATTATTATATCTTTAATCATAATTAATTTCCATTTTATAAAAAAATTTATCTTCAATTTTATATTAAGTCAAATGATGAATTCATATATTTCTTATTTTGTAGGAAAGAGTAATTAGTTCATGTTTAGCCAAATTATTTTCATTTCTTAGTGTGTGTGCCCCATATCCTTTCTTTTTTCTCTCTCTCTCTCTCTCTCTCTCTCTCTCTCTCTATATATATATATATATATATATATATATATATATATATATATATACCTTATTAATATTTCAAATCACACAACATTTTCTTTTCATTTCTTCTTCTAGTTCGCATTTCACGTTTTTTCTAGCACAATCACCCTTAAGTCAGTATGTGATTCATTTTATACGGTTCTTATTTAATATTCAAAAGTTTAAATTTTTATTTGTTTTGATTTTTCTACAATTTTTTTTGTCGTAGCTATTTGCTTAGTGTGCATTTTTTGGGTTTTTCAAAAACTCTTTACTTTTTATTTTCTTTGTTGTTAGAGAACTCCTGGTTTGGTGATTTTCTGAATTAAGGAGTGCTTCTTTGTTATTTTCATTAAATTTAAATTTTTATAATTATATTTTTTCAGGAGTTCTCGAGATGGATTTTGCTACAGTTCTGACAATAAAGTAAGAATCATATATTTTTATTACAATTTATTTTATCAAGTATATATATAATGAGCGATATATTATTATAATTTAGTTTTTCATTTTTTTAATATAAGATTTTCATATGATATATTAGAACGTTTATAATTTAACACTAGATCTAATTTATTAGAGTTTATATAAATTCTAATTAAAAGATTTTAAACGTTTTAAAAAACTTGTTTCAAGAGAGGGTTAAAGGTCAAATGAATTTATAATATTATATTACATCTAACAAAGACATAGATTATGCGTTTCATGACGGTAATTTGATAAAAATTTCTCTATCTTTTTTTTATCATTTTTCTTTTGTTATTTTAGTTTTATTTCTTTTTTAAAAAAATATTTGAATTATATGCATCAACTTATAAACATTTAGAAGTATAACAAAGATTCATTTATTTACACATATGATTGACATCTTCATGAAATGTATTAGATAATAGAAACTCTTTGTAATACCCCATAACTTTGTAAGCATTTTGGATAATATTAGTATGATCAACTGGGTTCCGGGGTACTCTGAGAAATTATTGGATAAAACAATTAGAGTAAACTGGCGAACTCGGATTGATTGGATTTAATATTATTTAAACTTGGATTTTTATTAATTGGTGCATTTGAGATAATTTGGATAATTAGTAGTATTGCCAATTAATGTTTTTATGTACATTTTCCTTCCATTTTCCTTATTTGGAAAAGTAGAAGAACTTAGAGAAAAGGGAAAGAAAGAAAGGAAAAGGAAGAGGAAGAAGAAGAGAATTCTCCCAAGAGCTCTAGATCATCAATCATCAACCAATTTTCATCTTTTTATCTCAGCATTCAACCTCCTCGTCTAGTAATCCAGGTGGGTTCTAGTTAGACACCTTAGCTTAAGGTTTATTTGAGTTTTAGAGGTAAATTGATATGGTTAGGAAATGTGAAATTTTACGTTAGAATCATAGTCTAACTGTTGAAATTCGTTCATTGATTGTATGTTACACTGGTTGTTATGATTATAGCATATTTTGGTGAAATTTTGATTGGAAAAATGAGATTTTGGGGTTGAATTGAATCAACCCGTAGCAGACTTTTTCTGCTGGGAAAGTTCTGGGTGTCATCTGCCCATACGCGTATCATGTAGGGCCATACGCGTATTGAGTTGAGCAATACGCGTATGGATGTGAAGGAATATGGGTGTTACACGTATGGACAAGGCAGTACGCGTATGAGCTGTGGCAGTACGCGTATTGGAATTTTAAAATGGAATTTTCAAGGAAAATTGCCTCTGCTCATACGCGTATGACCTTGGGCAATACGTGTATGGCTGGGCGAGCCAGCTTGGCAATACGCGTATGGCTTAGGGCAGTACGCGTAGGGCCAGGAGGGTGCAGAATTGTGTCTTTTCGCGATACCATTTCGTGTTATGTCCATAACTTTTGACTGGGTTATCCGTTTGTAATATTCTTGATATCGTCGGAAAGATAACATTATGTACTTTCTTATGAAAATGGTTTTAAAGTTGTTGGCGGATTTAATTATGTCGGGTTTTTGGAATAGTGTCCATTTTGCCGACTTTTATCGTTTATTGGTGTGTAATTGTTGTTGAATAGGTATGCATGTTAAAATACGGAATTAGGTAGAGTGAGGACTTACCCTAAACAATGTTGTGTGTGTGTAATGGAATAGTGACAACGCTCGTGCAAGTAAGGCCGAGGCGTGTGTATTGTGTAATCGTAACCGGTTATTTTTTATAGTGCGTTTCATGGGTCTCGAGCTCCTCTGAAACATATGCACCATTACTTGGCAGGTTTGATTCCCGTGTTTAGTATGAATGGAACCTAAGGGTAGAGACTTGTGATGGTTAACAGGCCATGAGAAATGACGGTTCACGGCTAACAGGCTGTTGTTCCCGAATCCATTTCGTATGCCAAGTAATTTCAAGGATCCGTAACTCGGGTCGTCTTCTAGACGTAGAAGCGGACGGGAAAAGGGGATGTCTTGGTATGGTTGTTGACTTGAGTTAGGTTTATTAGAACCTTGTAGAGCCGAGAGGACTATAAGATAGCGAACTCACTGAGATTTGATGTATCTCACCCCACTGTTGTTGTTTACATCACAGGTACTGCAGGTTCCGCGAAGGGTAAGGATAAGGTCGTGTGATTATCCTTACTTATCTGATGGCTTTGTTTTCGTTGTGGAGTTTTGAGATCATTAGTGATCTAGTTCTTAGTGTTTTTGTCTTTTGAAACATCTTGTAGATATACTATGCCGTAGTTTTTTTGTATTAGGCTTTTTGGGCATGTATATGTATAATGTATTTACTAAGAACTTATTGTATATTTCAGTACCAAACGTACTTTTCATGTATAATATATGATTTTATGCATATGTATATATGTGGGCATTACAGTTGGTATTAGAGCAGGTCGTATCCTCGACCTAGCCATGAAATAGAATAAGTTTTCTTTCTGTTTCATATACGGCGTGTCGCCATTGGTCTTGTCTGTTATATTTATAGTAATGAGCCTGATCAACTTAATCATATCTATATGAAATTCAGGAACATGGCTGACAGGCGCAGAAACAACCATGGTAGACCAAGAACCACTCCAGCAGGGACTAATCCGCCGGGTGACGAGGTAAATGCACCTTTGTACCAATTTATGCAACAGATGCAACAGCAGCAGAATCAGTTTGTGCAACAAATGGTACAGCAAATGGCTGGTGGTGTGCATCCTCTAGTTGGGGTACCAGAAGCTGCAGGGGGAACCTTTAGGGATTTCATCCGTATGAATCCTCCGGAATTTCAGGGAGGGTTCGATCCAGTAAAGGCTCATGAATGGATATCAGGTATGGAACGAATTTTCCTAATAGTTCAGTGCAGTGAGGAAAACAAGGTGGTCTTCGCCTCTCACTTGTTGAAGGGTTCTGCCATGAGGTGGTGGGAAAGTGCTTCAGCTTTGATGACAATTCAGGAGGTACCAAAGGTATGGGAGCAGTTTAAGGTAATTTTTATGGAGAAATACTTTCCAAGTTCCTTGAGGTCTCAGAAGGAATTTGAGTTTCAACAACTGCGGCAAGGTAACTTGACTGTGGCTTCTTATGCTGAAAAATTTGAAGATATGGCTGTTTATTCTAGACAAGCTACATATGCTCCTGATGAGAGGTGGAAGATTGATTAGTTTCTGATTGGTTTAAGGGCTGAAATTTCACACAGTGTATCTCAGAGAGAATTTACTAGCTATATTGAATTGTTACGACAGTGTTATGTTGCGGAGCATAGTTTGAAAAAGGTACAAATGGAAGGAGATTTGAGTAGGATGAATCAAAGTGATCGAGGGAGACCGAATCAATAGGTTAGGCCAAGGCAACAATCCTTTAATGGGAAGCAAGCTCAGGGTTCCAGAACTAGTGTGCCTCCGGGATGTCGTATGTGTGGACGGAATCATTATGGTAGGTGTATTTTGGAGGGAATGAGATGTTATCAGTATAATAAGGTCGGCCACATGGCGAAGGATTGTCCTCAGGGTAGGAATCAGGCACAAGGGAAGAATACGGGCTGAGTGTATACCTTGGATGCAAGAAAAGCAAAGAATGATAATTCCTTGATTGCGAGTACGTGTTTCGTAAATGGACATCCTTGTTTTGTTTTATTTGATTGTGGGGAAATGCACTCTTTTGTGTCCACGCGTTGCGTGAAGCGACTTGGGTTGCAAGTTGTTCCTTTGTTTCATCCTATGGTAGTTACTACTGCCATGGATGAGATTGTAGAGACACCGTTGATGTTTGAAAATTGTGTTTTGTCGGTGAATGAAAGAGTTTTCCAGATTAACCTTATCTGTTTACCGCTTAAGAAAGTGGATGTTGTTCTGGGAATGGATTGGCTTTCGGCTAATTCGGTTTTTATCGGTTGAGAAGAGAAGTTAATTATTATCCCACCTACCGAAGCTACTCCGAAGGATGTGTTAACTACTATTTTAAAAGGTACGGTTGGAATGATTAATTTCTTGTTTGAGGAAGAAAAATCTGTTCTTATGATTCTTACTAAAGAGGAAAGTAGTAGCATTCCAGCTTTGAGTATTCCGGTAGTTTGTGACTTTCCTGAAGTTTTTCCCGAGGATATCACTTCTCTCCCTCCGGAGAGAGAAGTGGAATTCTCTATTGATCTGATACGGGGAACGGCTCCAATATCAGTTTCTCCATATCGGATGGCACCACTTGAATTAAGAGAACTAAAGAATCATTTGGAAGAACTTTTGGCTAAGCATTTTGTTCGACTCAGTGTTTCACCCTGGGGAGCTCCAGTGTTATTGGTAAAGAAAAAGGATGGTGGAATGCGATTGTGTATTGATTACCGTCACTTGAATAAGGTCACCATCAAGAACAAATACCCATTACCAAGGATAGACGACCTGTTGGATCAATTGAAAGGAGCCTGTGTGTTCTCGAAGATTGATCTATGGTCGGGTTATCATCAGATTCAGGTAAAGAGTGCAGATGTACCAAAGACTGCGTTTAGAACTCGTTATGGTCATTATGAATTTTTGGTGATGCCTTTCGGTGTGACTAATGCTCCGGCAGTTTTCATGGATTATATGAATCGGATATTCCAACCTTACTTGGACCAATTTGTGGTGATTTTCATTGAAGACATTATTATTTATTCTCGTGATCCTCAAGAGCACGGAGAACACCTAAGAATTGTTTTATCCATCTTACAAGAGAAGCAACTTTTTGCTAAGTTGAGTAAGTGTGAATTCTGGATGTCTGAGGTTAATTTTCTTGGGCATGTGATATCCCAGGGAGGTGTAGCAGGTTATCCATCAAAAGTAGAAGCAGTAATTAATTGGGAGAGACCAAAGAATGTTTCTGAAGTGAAGAGTTTCTTGGGATTAGCAGGTTATTACAGACGGTTTATCAAGGGATTTTCACAATTGGCTTTACCATTGACCAGACTTACTAGGAAGGATTATTTGTATGAGTGGGATTCGGCTTGTGAAAGGAATTTTAGGAGTTTGAAGGAGAGATTGACGACTGCTCCTGTTTTGGTTATTCCCGATCCTAGCAAGTCCTATGAGGTATATTGTGATGCATCGAAGAAGGGTTTAGGCGGAGTGTTAATGCAGGATGGACATGTAGTGGCTTACGCTTCACGTAAGTTGAAGGTACATGAAGAGAATTACCCGACGCATGATTTAGAATTGGCGGCCGTTGTTTTTACATTGAAAGTGTGGCGTCACTATTTGTATGGTGTACATTTTGAGATGTTTAGTGACCATAAGAGCTTAAAGTACTTATTTGATCAGAAAGAATTGAATATGCGTCAAAGGAGGTGGATGGAATATTTGAAAGATTATGATTTGGAGCTAAAGTACCATCCAGGTAAAGCGAACAAGGTGGCGGATGCTTTAAGCAGGAAAGAGTTGCATAGTGTCGAGTTGATGATGTTAGAGTATGCCTTAATGGAAAGGTTTAGAGACCTAAATCTTCAATTTAATTGGACTCCTGATTGTGTAGTTATGGGGAATTTGAATATCATCTCTACTCTCAGAGAAGAAATCCAACAAGAGCAAGGGTTGGATGAGAAGTTACAAGAATTGTTGACTCAACCGGGTTTTGTGCGAACTACCGACAAAGTCATTTCGTTTAACCAAAGGATTTGTGTCCCGTACAACACGGGATTTGTGTCCAGTGGGATGAGACGCATCCAGGCGATGCCACTTGGGAATTGGAATCGGAATAGCGGGAGGTTTATCCTCATCTTTTCAGGTAATTGTTTTAAATTCGTGGGCGAATTTCTGTTTAATATTAGTATGATCAACTGGGTTCTGGGGTACTCTGAGAAATTATTGGATAAAACAATTAGAGTAAACTGGCGATCTCGGATTGATTGGATTTAATATTATTTAAACTTGGATTTTTATTAATTGGTGCATTTGAGATAATTTGGATAATTAGTAGTATTGCCAATTAATGTTTTTATGTACATTTTCCTTCCATTTTCCTTATTTGGAAAAGTAGAAGAACTTAGAGAAAAGGGAAAGAAAGAAAGGAAAAGGAAGAGGAAGAAGAAGAGAATTCTCCCAAGAGCTCTAGATCATCAATCATCAACCAATTTTCATCTTTTCATCTCAGCATTCAACCTCCTCATCTAGTAATCCAGGTGGGTTCTAGTTAGACACCTTAGATTAAGGTTTATTTGAGTTTTAGAGGTAAATTGATATGGTTAGGAAATGTGAAATTTTACGTTAGAATCATAGTCTAACTGCTGAAATTCATTCATTGATTGTATGTTACACTGGTTGTTATGATTATAGCATGTTTTGGTGAAATTTTGATTGGAAAAATGAGATTTTGGGGTTGAATTGAATCAGCACGTAGCAGACTTTTTCTGCAGAGAAAATTCTGGGGGTCATCTGCCCATACGCGTATCATGTAGGGCCATACGCGTATTGAGTTGGGCAATACGTGTATGGATGTGAAGGAATATGGGTGTTACGCGTATGGACAAGGCAGTACGCGTATGAGTTGTGGTAGTACGCGTATTGGAATTTAAAAATGGAATTTTCAAGCAAAATTGCCTCTGCTCATACGCGTATGACTTTGGGCAATACGCGTATGGCTGGGCGAGCCAGCTTGGCAATACGCGTATGGCTTAGGGCAGTACGCGTACGGCCAGGAGGGTGCAGAATTGTGTCTTTTCGCGATACCATTTTTTGTTATGTCCATAACTTTTGACTGGGTTATCTGTTTTTAATATTCTTGATATCATCGGAAAGCTAACAGAATGTACTTTCTTATGAAAATGGTTTTAAATTTGTTGGCGGATTTAATTATGTCGGTTTTTTGGAATAGTGTCCATTTTGCCGACTTTTATCGTTTATTGGTGTGTAATTATTGTTGAATAGGTATGCATGTTAAAATACGGAATTAGGTAGAGTGAGGACTTACCCTAAACAATGTTGTGTGTGTGTAATGGAATAGTGACAACGCTCGTGCAAGTAAGGCTGAGGCGTGTGTATTGTGTAATCGTAACCGGTTATTTTTTATAGTGCGTTTCATGGGTCTCGAGCTCCTCTGAAACATATGCACCATTACTTGGCAGGTTTGATTCCCGTGTTTAGTACGAATGGAACCTAAGGGTAGAGACTTGTGATGGTTAACAAGCCATGAGAAGTGACGGTTCACGGCTAACAGGCCATTGTTCCCGAATCCATTTCGTATGCCAAGTAATTTCGAGGATCCATGACTCGGGTCGTCTTTTAGACGTAGAAGCGGACGGGAAAAGGGGATGCCTTGGTATGGTTATTGATTTGTGAGATTCTTGAGCTAACAGGCTCAGGACGTACTTCGGTACTAGCGTGAGTTAACAGGCTCACCATGTGTGGATACTTATATAGTGTGTGTACTCAAAGTCACTTCCCTTCCCTTTTGACTTGAGTTAGGTTTATTAGAACCTTGTAGAGCCGAGAGGACTATAAGATAGCGAATTCACTGAGATTTGATGTATCTCACCCCACTATTGTTGTTTACATCACAGGTACTGCAGGTTCCGCGAAGGGTAAGGATAAGGTCGTGTGATTATCCTTACTTATCTGATGGTTTTGTTTCCGTTGTGGAGTTTTGAGATCATTAGTGATCTAGTTCTTAGTGTTTTGTCTTTTGAAACATCTTGTAGATATACTATGCCGTAGTTTTTTTGTATTAGGCTTTTTGGGCATGTATATGTATAATTTGTTTACTAAGAACTTATTGTATATTTCAGTACCAAACGTACTTTTCTTGTATAATATATGATTTGATGCATATGTATATATGTGGGCATTACACTCTTGCTTTAGTTTTATATGCTAATTATTTCTATCATGTTGCATAAATTTAAGATTCAAGAACTCTTCACCTAATTTATATATCTAGAATAAATTACATTCACAAAAACAATATAATTATTACTTTACAAAAACAATATAATTATTACTTCTAATAAATTATTTTTTTGAAAAAAATTAATGTTAATAATAGAAATGTAGGTAGATAGTTTAATTAATTATCATCTTTTTGTTTCTGACTTTTAATTTCATTAGTAAACAGAAGATGTCTCATCACAAAATCACATGGAATGAAGAATCGCATAACAATTTTGGAATAAATAAAATTTCTCGCGAATTAGAAGTGGATGATGAGTTAGACACAGATTACTTGGATATTATGAGACCACTGTCACTTGAAACCCATGTTCCGGATCCATTATTAGACATTGGTAAATTTGCTCTTGTAGTGCTTAAGCCAATTAATCCATCTCCAGCCATTAGTATAACTCCGCCTCCAAAAGATAATGGAATCTTCCTAGATCCTTTTTTACCTAAACAATTTCCCTCTCCAGCCATCAGTTTAACTCCGCCTTCTAATGGAGTAACGACAACAACAAAATCTGAAGTTTCATATCTTAAACAATATGCAAGAGTCTCCCAAAGAGGTGTGTGTTCTTCATTTCTTTATCAAAGTACTGAATTTAATTTTATGAATATTATACAACAATAAATTAATTAATATTTATAGGTTTATCATCTATTAATCAAAACACAGGCCAACATGTGTTGTCCAACAACATTAAAAATCCTACATCGCGTCCATATAAAATTGCTAGGCATATGCAGGTAACATAATGTAGAAATTAATGAATTTTATTTGATTTATTTTATGCAAGTAAAAATAAATAATGCAAGGGAAGAAATTGAGTAATATATATATTTGAATGATATTTTATATTTGTACTAATGTATAAGATGTTTTGCAGGATGATAATTGACTTGGTGATTAATTGGTCATTCAAAATACAAATGTTTTATGGAGTTGATATAAGTGTTATGACATAAATATATATAATTTATACATATTAAATCTTTTTTGAGTTGGAAAACTTTGTGTTGAAGTTGAATTTCAATATTTTATTTGTTTTATAGTTTTTATTGTTTGTCAAGAAAACTTTATATTTAAATTTATTAGAAAACAGTTCTAAATAAGAAATTTGTTCATCTCGTGGGTGTTGCATGTGTCCAATTTATTTGTTAAACTTTGTTGTCTCAATAGAATTTTCAATCTTATTAGCTCCCATTGAGAAGTTTTGTTGTGATTCTTCAGTATTTCTAGGAATTTTCCCGAATAAAAGGTAAGGTTTTTGTCTCTCCCCCTAGGGTTCGCCTAGTCTGTGTGGTGGTATTCAAGTTCCACTGCATATGTTCTTGGAATGGCTAGTTTCTAGGAGGGTGTGCCCCACCAATGTTGAGAAGAGTGCTCACTATGTAAGTAGTCTGCCTTCAAAGAGTGGCTTATGCGATCCTACATAGACTTACGATACCCTTTGTGGTCCTAGTGTCTCATAGCTAGTTAATTAACTACTGAAATTGTGCAAAGAGATTTTATATAATACTTAACTCATTGAGCACATATAATGACATTGTGATATCCTCCTTCTTTACTTATTCCTCGACTATCCATATCATTGACTGATGTGATCTTCCTGCCCGCCCGAGGAAGGAGCTCGTTCACCATGAAGTTTGTCTGCATACCTTTAACTGACTGGCGTCACAAGACGATCATCGTCTTCGGAGATGTTTCAATTGGAAGACCTTGGATGCCCATTTGTCCCTAGTGTATACTCAGGGTTTTTCATTTTAGAAGATATTACGAAATAATATCTTTTTGTCATTCATTTTAAAGGTAGAAGTCACTCTTCATAATCCTCTAAAGCTTAACTCACAACATGCTTAATAAAATGTAGGAGTTTACCCCGTCGGTTCGAATTGGATTTTTCTTAAGCTTAGAGCATTGTTGAATGGATTTGAGGTTTCAACTGGGATCCTTCAGTGGGTCTTTTTTTGGTCCGTGCGGATTGAACCCTGTTTTCTTTCTTGCAATATGGTATCCCTGTAGATTACCTAGAGTGAGATATAGAGTTACTGAAGGTAAAAGTATCCACTACTACAAAACGCGCAAACAACAACGCCAGGCTTATAACGACTTGCCAATACACCGTTGTAATAGACTCGCGCGTTTTTTAATGACGGTTAATCTTCAAACCGTGGTGAAATGTGAGGCCTTTCACAATGGGTATTTAAAGAACCGTCATTATAGGTAGCGTTTGGTCATGGGTTCAATTCCCAGCGCCCGCATTTATGGTTTTTTTACACATTTTTTCAAAATGCCCACAGCCTTTCACCATGGTTATGTTTTCAACCATCATTATTGCCTATAGTTTAGTTTTAGGTCTTGCACTTCAAAAAATCAGTTTTAGGGAAAATAGTCTCTTTTTTTATATCTGTTTCGTGCATCTGAAGCAGTAAAACATGGTAGTGTAAAATATGAATTTCAAACACTTTGATTCCAAACAAAGTAACACATGATTCATGGTGGAAATTATTTTAGGCGTTGATATCTATGTGTTCAAAGTTTCGTGCATTCATCGCGATCTTGGTATTTCTCGAGTGTTATGATCTCCGCTTATCGTTAAAAGATTGTACGCCACCTAGAGAAGGTACTCCAATAGCGAATTCACGCCATAAGTTTTTATAGATTCGTTAAACCTTCAAAGTCGTGAAGGAAATTATTAGGTTTATAATGGATAATTGAGGTGATATAGAATTGAAAGTATAATAGAGGATTATCATGTTGAATTCGGTGGTAATTTTCTCTATCTCTTGGAGATCTTGGAAAAATATGAGTTTGAATGTAGAATGATCTATCTGTAGATTTTTTTAGGGAATGAGGAGTCGATTCCCAAAGAAGATCCCACTATTGTGTTATGGAAAAAGAAATGGATGTAAGGTGATGATAAGAAAACCTTAACTAGTGTTACGTATCTACGATATAGAGTCATGTGAGTGGAATTGCAAGGTTAGCACTTTAATGCCTAAATAAGTTCATAATTCAAGACGAGTGTTCTTGTAAAATGGAGATAAGAAAATAAACCTTGCATTTCGCGTGATATGTCTTTATACTTTTAATTAGTTGGAGTGTATGGACATCAATTTTAGCCTTATCTCTTTGGGCTTTTGGCCGGCCCAAATTAGTTATATTCATCGATCAAATTCAATAATGTGTGAAAAATTTATTGGTTTAAATTCCACATACATTGTATAAATGGTCATTAATATTAATTGAACTTCAATCAATATTAATTCCATATTTTTATAATTTTTATCTTCAATTTATAGAAAAGACAAAATAAGAATTCAAGTATTTCAAATTTTTTAGAAACAAGTAATAAATTAAAATTGAGTTTATTCATTTTCCATAATTTGTAATTGTCCATCGCAACCCACTCCCTGTTACATTGTATAAGATAAGTACATATTCTATAAATTATCATAAAATATTATTATATCTTTAATCATAATTAATTTCCATTTTATAAAAAAATTTATCTTCAATTTTATTTTGTAGGAAAGAGTAATTAGTTCATGTTTAGCCAAATTATTTTCATTTCTTAGTGTGTGTGCCCCATATCCTTTCTTTTTTCTATATATATATATATATATATATATATATATATATATATATATATATATATATATATATACCTTATTAATATTTCAAATCACGCAACATTTTCTTTTCATTTCTTCTTCTAGTTCGCATTACACGTTTTTTCTAGCACAATAACCCTTAAGTCGGTGTAATGCCCACATATATATAGATACATCAAAGCATATATCATACATGAATAATATGTTTGGTACTGAAATACATAAGTTCCTAGTAACACTGTATACATAAAAATGCCCAAAATAACCTAATACAATACACTGGCATGTATATGTACAAAATGTTCAAAAGATAAAACTAAGAACTAGATCCATAAGGATCTCAAAAGACTCCACAACGGAAGCAAAACCAACAGCTAAGCAAGGATGGTCACACAACCTTATCCTTACCCTTCGCGGAACCTGTAGAACGTGTGATGTAAACAACAACAGTGGGGTGGGATACATCAAATCTCAGTGAGTTCCCTATCTTAAAGTCCTCTCGGCTCTTCAAGGTTCTAATAAACCCAACTCAAGTCAAAAGGGAAAGGAAACGACTTTGAGTACACACACTATACAAGTATTCACACCGGTGAGCCTGTTAACTCACACTAGTACCAAAGTACGTCCTGAGCCTGTTAGCTCAAGAATCTCACAAATCAATAACCGTACCAAGGCATCCCCTTTTCCCGTCTGCTTCTACGTCTAGAAGACGACCCGAGTCATGGATCCTCGATGTTACTTGGCGTACAAAATGGATTCGGGAAGAACGGCCTGTTAGCCGTGAACCGTCACTTCTCATGGCCTGTTAACCATCACAAGTCTCTACCCTTAGGTTCCATTCGTACTATACGCGGGAATCAAACCTGCCAAGTAATTGTGCATACGTTTTAGAGGAGGTGCTCGAGTCTCATGAAACTACACCGCAAAAGAATTGGTTATGATTATACAATACACACGCCTCGACCTTACTTGCACGAGCGTTGTCACTATTCCATTACACACACAACATTGTTTATGGTAAGTCCTCACTCTACCTAATTCATATTTTAACATGCATATATAGTCAAACATGTTTAATAATCAGAGTATAGGCAATTAGGCATCGATCACACAATAGAAAACACATAATTCAACATATTACACGCTACACCCCTTCACGGTTCCTTCCGATTTATTTAATCGGGCAATAATTAGAAATTTCTTACTATCATTAGCTAGATGATACTCATAGCTTCACAACGATACCAAGAAAACTCACATAGGATAAACGAGTCAAAAGTTATGGAATTTACAAGAAATGGTATCGTGAAAAAAACACAGTTCTGCACTCGTCCTGGCCGTACGCGTATGGCCTTGTTCCGTACGCGTACTGCCCAAAGTGATACGCGTATGGGCAGAGGCTATTTTCCCTTTAAAATTCCTTTTGTTTCCAATACGCGTATTGCCCAAACCATACGCGTAACGCCCCCTCCATACGCATAACGCCCAAAATCCTTCACTTCCATACGCGTAACGCCCAATTCAATACGCGTATGGCCCTGCGTGGTACGCGTACGGGCAGACGAAACCCAGAAAAATTCTGTAGACAAGTTCTGCTACGGGTTGATAAAAAATAACCCCAAAATCCCATTTTTAACAGTAAAAAACACACCAAAACATGCTATAATAATAGCAACCAGTCTAACTAGAACCCACCTGGATTACAAGATGAGGAGGTTAATGCTGAGATGAAAAGATGGAGATAGGTTGATGATTGATGATCTAGAGCTCTTGTGAAATTTCTCTTCTTTTCCTTCCTTTTTTCCTTTCTCTTCCAATTCCTTCTCAATGTTTCTAACTTTTCCAAATAAGGCAAAGAAAAGAAAATGAAATACACATAGAAAATATTAATTGGCAATACTACTAATTATCCAAATTATCTCAACTGCACCAATTAATAAAATCCCAAGTTAAATAATATTAATCTTATCAAATTTCCGAGTTCGTCGGTTTACTCTAATTACCTTTTCCAATAATTGCTTAGAGTACCCCGGAACCTAGTTGATCATAATAATATTATCCAAAATGTCTACAAAATTTATGGGGTATTACATCCTCCCCCCCTTAAAAGAAATTCGCCCACGAATTTAAAGCAATTACCTGAAAAGATGAGTATAAACCTCCCGCATTTCCGATTCCAATTCCCAAGTTGCATTGCCCGGATGCGTCTCGTCCCACTGGACCTTAACAAGAGGAATCTCCTTATTCCTTAACACTTTAGTTTCTCTTCCTGTGATACGGCTCGGCTGAGGCTCAAAAGTCAAACCAGCTTCTATCTCAATTGTATCCGATAAAACTGGCTGAAGAGGATCTGAAACAAATTTCCGAAGCATAGACACATGAAAAACGTCGTGCATTTCTGACAGAGAAGGCGGTAAGGCTAATATGTTGGCTACTTCACCAATCCTTTCCAAAATCTAATACGGTCCCACGTATCTTGGACTTAACTTTTAATCTCAATCTCGGAGTAACCTTCAAAAATACATGATCACCCTCCTCAAACTCCAACGGTCTCCTAGGGTTGTCCGCATAGCTTTTCTGATGGTCTTGGGCTTGTTTGATCTTTTCCCGAATCATTCTAATCTTTTCCTTGGTCTCGTGAATAATCTCGGGTCCCAAAATTCTATCATCGCCAACTTCCGTCCAACACAATGGCGTTCGACACTTCCTACCATACAACGCCTCATAAGGTGCCATACCAATGCTTGCATGATAACTGTTATTATAAGAGAATTCGATCAACGGCAAAAGTTCTCTCCAATTTCTGCCACTTTCGAGCACACAAGCTCTTAACATGTCCTCCATAGTTTGTATTTTCCGTTCCGTCTGACCGTCCGTTTGCGGATGGTTCGACGTACTCAAACACAACCTCGTTCCCATGGCTTGTTGAAAAGTTCTCCAAAATCTGGAAGTAAATTTTGGATCTCTATCCAAAACAATACTTGTAGGAATACCATGCAATCTTACTATCTCTGAAATAAACAACCTTGCGAGATGATTCGCCTTGTAGGTAGTCTTCACAGCTAAGAAATGCGCGGATTTCGTTAACCGGTCCACAATCACCCAAATTGAATCGTAGCCACCCTGCGCACGGGGTAATCCCACTGCGAAGTCCATTGAAATGCTATCCCATTTCCACATCAGAATTTCTAAAGGTTTCAACAAGCCACCCGGCCTTTGGTGCCCAATCTTCACTTGTTGGCACACTGCACATTCCGACACATACATCACAATATCTCTTTTCATCCCGGACCACCAATAGTCCCTCTTTAAATTGTGATACATCTTTGAAGCACCAGGATGTATAGTAAAAGTACCCTTATGTGCTTCATCCAGAATCCTTCGTTTTAACTCCATGTTATCCGGAACACAAATCCTTTGGTTAAACGAAATGACTCCGTCGGTAGTTCGCACAAAACCCGGTTGAGTCAACAATTCTTGTAACTTCTCATCTAACCCTTGCTCTTGTTGGATTTCTTCCCTTAGAGTAGAGATGATATTCAGATTTCCCATAACCATACAATCAGGAGTCCAATTAAATTGAAGATTTAGATCTCTAAACTTTTCCATTAAAGCATACTCTAACATCATCAACTCGGCACTATTCAACTCTTTCCTGCTTAAAGCATCCGCCACCTTATTCGCTTTACCCGGATGGTACTTAAGTTCCAAATCATAATCCTTCAAATATTCCATCCACCTCCTTTGACGCATATTCAACTCTTTCTGATCAAATAAGTACTTTAAGCTCTTGTGGTCACTAAACATCTCAAAACGTACACCATACAAATAGTGACGCCACACTTTCAAGGTAAAAACAACTGCTGCCAATTCTAAATCATGCGTCGGGTAATTCTCTTCATAGACTTTCAACTGTCGTGAAGCGTAAGCCACTACATGTCCATTCTGCATTAACACTCCGCCTAAACCCTTCTTCGATGCATCACAATATACCTCATATGACTTGCTAGGATCAGGAATAACCAAGACAGGAGCGGTAGTCAATCTCTCCTTCAAACTCCTAAAACTTCTTTCACAAGCCGAATCTCACTCATACAAATATCCTTCCTAGTAAGTCTTGTCAATGGTAAAGCCAATTGCAAAAATTCCTTGATAAACCGTATGTAGTACCCTGCTAATCCCAAAAACTCCTAACTTCAGAAACATTCTTCGGTCTCTCCCAATTAATTACTACTTCAGCTTTTGATGGAGCGACCGCCACACCTCCTTGAGATATGACATGGCCAAGGAAATTAACCTCAGACATCCAGAATTCACACTTACTCAACTTAGAAAAAAGTTACTTCTCTTGTATGATGGATAAAACAATTCTTAGGTGTTCTCCGTGCTCTTGAGGATCACGAGAATAAATAAGAATGTCGTCAATGAAAATCACCACAAATTGGTCCAAGTAAGGTTGGAATATCTGATTCATATAATCCATGAAAACTGCCGGAGCATTAGTCACACCGAAAGGCATCACCAAAAATTCATAACGACCATAACGAGTTCTAAACGCAGTCTTTGGTACATCTGCACTCTTTACCCGAATCTGATGATAACCCGACCGTAGATCAATCTTCGAGAACACACAGGCTCCTTTCAATTGATTCAACAGGTCGTCTATCCTTGGTAATGGGTATTTGTTCTTGATGGTGACCTTATTCAACTGACGGTAATCAATACACAATCGCATTCCACCATCCTTTTTCTTTACCAATAACACTGGAGCTCCCCAGGGTGAAACAAAATGCTTAGCCAAAAGTTCTTCCAACTGATCCTTTAGTTCTCTTAATTCAAGTGGTGCCATCTGATACGGAGAAACGAATATTGGAGCCGTTCCCGGTATCAGGTCAATAGAGAATTCTACTTCCCGCTCCGGAGGGAGAGAAGTGATATCCTCGGGGAAAACTTCAGGAAAGTCGCAAACTACCGAAATACTCAAAACTGGAATGCTACTACTTTCCTCCTTAGTAAGAATCATAAGAACAAACTTTTCTTCCTCAAACAAGTAATTAATCATTCCAACCGTACCTTCTTAAATAGTAGTTAACACATCCTTCGAAGTAGCCTCGGTAGATGGGATAATAATTAACTTCTCTTCGCAACCGATAAAAACCGAATTAGCAGAAAGCCAATCCATTCCCAGAACAACATCTACTTTCTTGAGCGGTAAACAGATAAGATCAATCTGGAAAACTCTTTCATTTTTCGATAAAACACAATTTTCACACATCAACGGTGTCTCTACAATCTAATCCATGGCAGTAGTAACCACCATAGGAGGAAATAAAGGAATAGCTTGCAACCCAATTCGTTTCACACAACGCGTGGACACAAAAGAATGAGTTACCCCACAATCAAATAAAACAAAACAAGGATGTCCATTTACGAAACACGTACCCGCAATCAAGGAGTTATCATTCTTTGCTTTTCTCGCATCCAAGGTATACACCCGGCCAGTATTCTTCCCTTGTGCCTGATTCCTACCTTGAGGACAATCCTTCACCATGTGGCCCACCTTATTACACTGATAACACCTCATTCCCTCCAAACTGCACCTACCTTAATGATTCCGTCCACAAATACGGCATACCGAAGGCACACTAGTTCTAGAACTCTGAGCTTGCTTCACTTTAAAGGATTGTTGCCTTGGGCTAACCTGTTGATTCGGTCTCCCTCGATCACTTTGATTCATCCTACTCAAATCTCCTTCCATTTGTAGCTTCTTCAAACTATGTTCAGCCACATAACACTGTCTTAACAATTCGGCATAAGTAGTAAATTCCCGTTGAGACACGCTATGTGAAATTTCAGCCCTTAAACCAAACAAAAACTGATCAATCTTCCACCTCTCATCAGGAGCATACATGGCTTGTCTAGAATAGGCGGCCATAGTTTCAAATTTCTCAGCATAAGAAGCCACAGTCAAGCTACCTTGTCTCAATTGTTGAAACTCGAATTCCTTCTGAGACCTCAAGGAACTTGGAAAATATTTCTCCATAAAAATTACCTTAAACTGTTCCCACACCTTCGGTACCTCTTGAATTGTCATCAAAGCTGAAGCGCTCTCCCACCACCTCATGGCAGGACCCTTCAACAAGTGGGAAACAAAGACCACCTTGTTCTCCTCACTGCACTGAACTATTTGGAAAACCCGTTCCATACCTGATATCCATTCATGAGCCTTTATTGGGTCTAACCCTCCCTGAAATTTCGGAGGATTCAACCGAATGAAATCCCTAAAGTTTCCTCCTGCAACCTCAGGAACAACCACTGGAGGATGTAGACCACCCGCGATCTGCTGAACCATTTGTTGCATAAACTGATTTTGTTGTTGCTGCATCTGCTGCATGAATTGATACAACGGAGCATTCCTCTCACCAACCGGCGGATTAGTCTCTGCTGGAGTGTTTCTCGGTCTACCACGGTTGTTTCTGCTCCCGTCAGCCATGTTCCTGAATGTCATACAGATAGGATTAAGTTGATCAGGCCCAATACCATAAATATAACACGTAAGACCAATGGCATATATATATCAAAGCATATATCATACATGAATAATACGTTTGGTATTGAAATACATAAGTTCCTAGTAACACTGTATACAAAAAAATGCCCAAAATAACCTAATACAATACACTTGCATGTTGTATGTACAAAATGTTCAAAAGATAAAACTAAGAACTAGATCCCTAAGGATCTCAAAAGACTCCACAACGGAAGCAAAACCAACAGCTAAGCAAGCATGGTCACACAGCCTTATCCTTACCCTTCGCGGAACCTGCAGAACGTGTGATGTAAACAACAACAGTGGGGTGAGATACATCAAATCTCAGTGAGTTCCCTATCTTAAAGTCCTCTCGGCTCTACAAGGTTCTAATAAACATAACTCAAGTCAAAAGGGAAAGGAAACGACTTTGAGTACACACACTATACAAGTATTCACACCGGTGAGCCTGTTAACTCACACTAGTACCAATGTACGTCCTGAGACTGTTAGCTCAAGAATCTCACAAATCAATAACCGTACCAAGGCATCCCCTTTTCCCGTCCACTTCTACGTCTAGAAGACGACCCGAGTCATGGATCCTCGAAGTTACTTGGCATACAAAATGGATTCGGGAACAACGGCCTGTTAGACGTGAATCGTCACTTCTCATGGCCTGTTAACCATCACAAGTCTCTACCCTTAGGTTCCATTCGTACTATACGCGGGAATCAAACCTGCCAAGTAATTGTGCATACGTTTCAGAGGAGGTGCTCGAGTCTCATGAAACTACACCGCAAAAGAATTGGTTATGATTATACATTACACACGCCTCGGCCTTACTTGCACGAGCGTTGTCACTATTCCATTACACACACAACATTGTTTATGGTAAGTCCTCACTCTACCTAATTCATATTTTAACATGCATATATAGTCAAACATGTTTAATAATCAGAGTATAGGCAATTAGGCATCGATCACACAATAGAAAACACATAATTCAACATATTACACGCTACACCCCTTCACGGTTCCTTCCGATTTATTTAATCGGGCAATAATCAGAAATTTCTTACTACCATTAGCTAGATGATACTCATAGCTTCACAACGATACCAAGAATACTCACATAGGATAAACGAGTCAAAAGTTATGGAATTTACAAGAAATGGTATCGCGAAAAAAACACAATTCTGCACTCGTCCTGGCCGTACGCGTATGGCCTTGTTCCGTACGCGTACTGCCCAAAGTGATACGCGTACGGGCAGAGGCTATTTTCCCTTTAAAATTCCTTTTTTTTTTTCAATAGGAGTATTGCCCAAACCATATGCCTAACACCCCGTCCATACGCGTAACGCCCAATTCAATACGCGTATGGGCCTGCGTGGTACGCGTACGGGCAGACGAAACCCAGAAAAATTCCGCAGACAAGTTCTGCTACGGGTTGATAAAAAATAACCCCAAAATCCCATTTTTCACAGTAAAAAATACACCAAAACATGCTATAATCATAACAACCAGTACAATATATAATCAATGATCGAATTTCAGTAAGTAGACAATGATTCTATTGTAAAATTTCACATTTCCTACCAATATCACACTACTCTAAAACTCAATAAAACCTTAATCTAAAGAGTCTAACTAGAACCCACCTGGATTACATGATGAGGAGGTTAAAGCTGAGATGAAAAGATGAAGATAGGTTGATGATTGATGATCTAGAGCTCTTGTGAAATTTCTCTTCTTTTCCTTCCTTTTTTCCTTTCTCTTCCAATTCCTTCTCAATGTTTCTAACTTTTCCAAATAAGGCAAAGAAAAGAAAATGAAATACACATAGAAAATATTAATTGGCAATACTACTAATTATCCAAATTATCTCAATTGCACCAATTAATAAAATCCCAAGTTAAATAATATTAATCTTATCAAATTTCCGAGTTCATCGGTTTACTCTAATTACTTTTTCCAATAATTGCTTAGAGTACCCCGGAACCCGGTTGATCATAATAATATTATCCAAAATGTCTACAAAATTTATGGGGTATTATAGTCGGTATGTGATTCATTTTATACTGTTCTTATTTAATATTCAAAAGTTTAAATTTTTATTTGTTTTGAATTTTCTACAATTTTTTTTGTCGTAGCTATTTGCTTAGTGTGCATTTTTTTGGGTTTTTCAAAAACTCTTTACTTTTTATTTTCTTTGTTGTTAGAGAACTCCAGGTTTGGTGACTTTCTGAATTAAGGAGTGTTTCTTTGTTATTTTCATTAAATTTAAATTTTTATAATTATATTTTTTTAGGAGTTCTAGAGATAGATTTTGCTACAGTTCTGACAATAAAGTAAGAATCATATATTTTTATTACAATTTATTTTATCAAGTATATATATAATGAGCGATATATTATTACATTTTAGTTTTTTATTTTTTTAATATAAGATTTTCATATGATATATTAGAACGTTTATAATTTAACACTAGATCTAATTTATTAGATTTTATATAAATTCTAATTAAAAGATTTTAAACGTTTTAAAAAACTTGTTTCACGAGAGGGTTAAAGGTCAAATGAATTTATAATATTATATTACATTTAACAAAGACATAGATTATGCGTTTCATGACTGTAATTTGATAAAAATTTCTCTATCTTTTTTTTATCATTTTTCTTTTGTTATTTTAATTTTATTTCTTTTTAAAAAAAATATTTGAATTATATGCATCAACTTATAAACATTTAGAAGTATAACAAAGATTCATTTATTTACACATATGATTGACATCTTCATGAAATGTATTAGATAATAGAAACTCTTGCTTTAGTTTTATATGCTAATTATTTCTATCATGTTGCATAAATTTAAGATTCAAGAACTCTTCACCTAATTTATATATCTAGAATAAATTACATTCACAAAAACAATATAATTATTACTTTACAAAAACAATATAATTATGACTTCTAATAAATTTGTTATTTTGAAAAAAATTAATGTTAATAATAGAAATGTAGGTAGATAGTTTAATTAATTATCATCTTTTTGTTTCTGACTTTTAATTTCATTAGTAAACAGAAGATGTCTCATCACAAAATCACATGGAATGAAGAATCGCATAACAATTTTGGAATAAATAAAATTTCTCGCGAATTAGAAGTGGATGATGAGTTAGACACAGATTACTTGGATATTATGAGACCACTGTCACTTGAAACCCATGTTCCGGATCCATTATTAGACATTGGTAAATTTGCTCCTGTAGTGCTTAAGCCAATTAATCCATCTCCAGCCATTAGTATAACTGCGCCTCCAAAAGATAATAGAATCTTCCTAGATCCTTATTTACCTAAACAATTTCCCTCTCCGGCCATCAGTTTAACTCCGCCTTCTAATGGAGTAACGACAACAACAAAATCTGAAGTTTCATATCTTAAACAATATGCAAGAGTCTCCCAAAGAGGTGTGTGTTCTTCATCTCTTTATCAAAATACTGAATTTAATTTTATGAATATTATACAACAATAAACTAATTAATATTTGTAGGTTTATCATCTATTAATCAAAACACAGGTCAACATGTGTTGTCCAACAACATTAAAAATCCTACATCGCGTCCTTATAAAATTGCTAGGCATATGCAGGTAACATAATGTAGAAATTAATGAATTTTATTTGATTTGTTTTATGCAAGTAAAAATAAACAATGCAAGGGAAGAAATTGAGTAATATATATATATATATATATATATATATATATATATATATATATATATATATATATATATATATATATATATATATATATATATATATTTGAATGATATTTTATATATGTACTAATGTATAAGATGTTTTGCAGGATGATAATTGACTTGGTGATTAATTGGTCATTCAAAATACAAATGTTTTATGGAGTTGATATAGCAAATATAATACACAATTGATGAAGTCAAACGATATCGGCATTTTAGGAATGTTAAGCTTTGGTTAAAGTAACAGTTTGATGAATTTTGGGTTTTATTTTTCATTAAATAAAGTTGACATTTTATTGGTTTTATTTTAATTGATAGATTGAATTTCTTTTAAATTTAAATATTATTGAAACCTAAGTAAATTTTATGTTTGACAAACTTTTATTGCTTAGTATAATAGTTTCCTATGGTTCGTTATTTAATGAGGACTATTATCTATAAGTGTTATGCCATAAATATATATAATTTATACATATTAAATCTTTATTGAGTTGGAAAACTTTGTGTTGAAGTTGAATTTCAATATTTTATTTGCTTTATAGTTTTTATTGTTTGTCACGAAAACTTTATATTTAAATTTGTTAGAAAACAGTTCTAAATAAGAAATTTGTTCATCTCGTGGGTGTTGCATGTGTCCAATTTATTTGTTAAACTTTGTAGTCTCAATAGAATTTTCTACCTTATTAGCTCCCATTGAGAAGTGTTGTTGTGTTTCTTCAGTATTTCTAGGAATTTTCCCGAATAAAAGGTAAGGTTTTTGTCTCTCCCCCTAGGGTTCGCCTAGTTCGTGTGGTGGTATTCAAGTTCCACTGCATATGTTCTTGGAATGGCTAGTTTCTAGGAGGGTGTGCCCCACCAATGTTGAGAAGAGTGCTCACTACGTAGGTAGTCTGCCTTCAAAGAGTGGCTTATGAGATCCTACATAGACTTACGATACCCTTTGTGGTCCTAGTGTCTCATAGCTAGTTAATTAACTACTGAAATTGTGCAAAGAGATTTTATATAATACTTAACTCATTGAGCACATTATAATGACATTGTGATATCTTCCTTCTTTACTTATTCCTCGACTATCCATATCATTGACTGATGTGATCTTCTTCCTGCCCATCCGATGAAGGAGCTCGTTCGCCATGAAGTTTGTCTGCATACCTTTAACTGACTGGCGTCACAAGACGATCATCGTCTTCGTAGATGTTTCATTTGGAAGACCTTGGATGCCCATTTGTCCCTAGTGTATACTCAGGCTTTTTCATTCTAGAAGATATTACGAATTAATATCTTTTTGTCATTCGTTTTAAAGGTAGAAGTCACTCTTCATAATCCTCTAAAGCTTAATTCACAACATGCTTATAGAAAATGTAGGAGTTTACCCCGTCGGTTCGAATTGGATTTTTCTTAAGCTTAGAGCATTGTTGAATGGATTTGAGGTTTCAACTGGGATCCTTCAGTGGGTCTTTTTTTGGTCGGTGCGGATTGAACCCTATTTTCTTTCTTGCAATATGGTATCCCTGTAGATTACCTAGAGTGAGCTATAGAGTTACTGAAGGTAAAAGTATCCACTACTACAAAACGCGCAAACAACAACGCCAGGCTTATAACGGCTTGCCTATACACCATTGTAATAGACTCGCGTGTTTTTTAATGACGGTTAATCTTCAAACCGTGGTGAAATGTGAGGCCTTTCACAACGGGTATTTAAAGAACCGTCATTATAGGTAGCGTTTGGTCATGGGTTCAATTCCCAGCGCCCGCATTTATGGTTTTTTTACACATTTTTTCAAAATGCCCACAGCCTTTCACCATGGTTATGTTTTCAACCGTCATTATTGCCTATAGTTTAGTTTTAGGTCTTGCACTTCAAAAAATAGATTTTAGGGAAAATCATCTCCTTTTTTAGATCTGTTTCGTGCATCTGAAGCAGTAAAACGTGGTAGTGTAAAATATGAATTTCAAACACTTTGAGTCCCAACAAAGTAACACATGATTCATGGTGGAAATTATTTTAGGCGTTGATATCTATGTGTTCAAAGTTCCGTGCATTCATCGCGATCTTGGTATTTCTCGAGTGTTATGATCTCCGCTTATCGTTAAAAGATTGTACGCCACCTAGAGAAGGTACTCCAATAGCGAATTCACGTCATAAGTTTTTATAGATTAGTTAAACCTTCAAAGTCGTGAAGGAGATTATTAGGTTTATAATGGATAATTGAGGTGATATAGAATTGAAAGTATAATAGAGGGTTATCATGTTGAATTCGGTGGTAATTTTCTCTATCTCTTAGAGATCTTGGTAAAATATGAGTTTGAATGTAGAATGATCCATCTGTAGATTTTTTGAGGGAATGAGTAGTCGATTCCCAAAGAAGATCCCATTATTGTGTCATGGAAAAAGAAATGGATGTAAGGTGATGATAAGAAACGTCTTTTCTGCCCCTATTTAAGTCACTTTTCAGCATTTTTAGGGTATGGTTTTGGAATTTTTTTCTCCCACTCCATCAAACATCATTTTTTTCATAGGATTAGCTTAGAAAACAACTATGGAGCTTGCACACGGATGATCCAGGTTGGATTGATCATCGATCTGCGCCGACAAACCGGGAGATTTTTTGTTCACTTCTCTTCTTCTTTGTGTATTCTTCATTTGTTGGGTTTTGTATATGTATTTACTTTGATCTTATGTATATTTATCGCTCATGGCGTAGTATAAAATCTGCTTTACAAATCTTTATCGGTGATTGTCTTTAATTTTTGCTTTATGCTCGGGGTTTAGGTTGTTTTAAAGACAAACATCACAAACCTTGATTAAGGATTATTATCAGTTAGTTTTTGGATGCTAGAGATAGATTTAGAGCTAACAATCTTTATGAGTATCAGAGCTTAATGCCTCTGTGTTGTTTGAGTCGGGTGCGAGAGTGTCGACGAGAGTAATGCGGTTGTTCTCTCAGCTTAGTGTGTCAGAGATGGACACTGTTGTGAGCGATGTTGGATGATATTGAGGATTATTTTAGGTTGAGTATAACTGGTCGATAGGTTTAAGTTTCTTCTCTTTGAAGAATGAATTCTTTTTGTATTAATATTTACTTTTCTGTTTCTATGTTTGAAACATTTTAAACCAAACTCAAAATTGCGGAAACTGTCGAACGGCTGTTCAATAGCACCGATCTCTGTGGACACGATAAAATCCTAGAAAAATACTTCCAAAAACTTTTGTTGCTTGCCGCTTTACCGCTCCAACAAAATGGCGTCGTTGCTAGGGATTGGTGTTTTTATTGGATGGCATTTCGATAGTTTCAATGTTTTGGAGCTTTGTACATAATTGTTTATATTGTATATATGCTTGTATAGATACTTGTTTTGCTTTTATTTTCCATTGTGTTTGTTCAAGTGTTGTATATATTTTGTTCCCCATAACGTTTGTTCAAGTGTTTGGTTAGGACACTTGCTTTTGGTTTGCGCGTTGAGGTATCACCATGGCATGAAGGGAGTAAGTTACTAGCTAAGCACAGTAAAGGCGTCGAGCTTACGACGTAAAACAAGTGTAATACCCCATAATTTTGTGAACATTTTTGAATAATATTAGTATGATCAACTGGGTTCCGGGGTACTCTGAGCAATTATTGGATAAGTAATTAGAGTAAACTGACGAACTCGAAATTTGATTAGAGTAATATTATTTAACTTGGAGTTTTATTAATTGGTGTATTTGAGATAATTTGGATAATTAGTAGTATTACCAATTAATGTTTTCCTGTGTTTATTTTCTTTTCATTTCCTTATTTGGAAAAAAGATAGAAACTTGGAGAAGGAAAAGGAAGAGGGGGAAAAGGAAGGGAAAAGAAGAGAAAAAAATCCCTCAAGAGCTCTTGGACTTGAATCATCACCCAATCTTCATCTTTTCATCTCAACTTCAACCTCCTCGTCATGTAATCCAGGTGGGTTCTAGTTAGATGCTTTAGAATAGAGTTTTATTGAGTTTAGAGTTAGTTTTGACATTGTTAGAAAATGAGAAATTTTGCACAAAAATCATGTTTTAATGATCCTTATGACTGATACTTGTTACATATGTGCTGTTGTGTATCAAATTGGTAATTTTTCTGGTGTATGAAAGTGAATTGGAAGGGAAAATGGACCAATTTTCACAGAACCATTGTGCAGGAAATTTTCTGGTATTCACGCAGCCCATACGCGTATCACCCAAGGCAATACGCGTATTGGTTAAGGCAATACGCGTATGGCTGTGCAGAAATGTGGGCAATACGCGTATGAGGTTCCATTTTCTCAGCCATCTGCCCATTTGCGTATTGGTACGCGTACAGTTCTGGGCAATACGCGTATGAGGTAGGGTAGTACGCGTATTGGGGTTTTAAAAGGGATTTTTGGGAAAAATCAGTCTATGCCCATACGCGTATGACTTTGGGCAATACGCGTATGGCATAAGGCAATACGTGTATGGCCAGGAGGGTGAAAATTTGTGTTTTCTCGCGATACTATTTCTCGCTATGTCCATAACTTTTGACTCGTTTACCCGTTTTTAATATTCTTGATATCATTGGAAAGCTAACAAAATGTACTTTCTTATTAAAATGGTTTTAAGATTTGTTGGCCGATTTAAATATGTCAGGATTTTGGAATAGTATCCTTTTGTCGACTTTTATCATTTAATGGTGTGTAATTGTTGTTGAATAGGTATGCATGTTAAAATACGAAATATGTAGGGTGAGGAGCATTACCATATACAATGTCGGAAAGTGTGAAATGACATAGTGACAAGGCTCGTGCATGAAAGGCCGAGGCGTGTGTGTAATAATCATAACCAGTTTATCTTGAGGTGTAGTTTCATGAGACTCGAGCACCTCCTATGAAACGTATGCACAATTACTTGGCAGGTTTGATTCCCGCATATAGTACAAATGGAGCCTACGGGTAAAGAGACTTGTGACGGTGTACGGGCCGTGTGAAGTGACGGATCACGGTGTACGGGCCGATGATCCCGAATCCATTTCGTATGCCAAGTAACTTCAAGGATCCATGACTCGGGTCGTCTTCTAGACGTAGAAGCGGACGGGAAAAGGGGATGCCTTGGTACGGTTATTGATTAGTGAGATTCTTGAGTTAACAGGCTCAGGACGTACTTTGGTACTATTGTGAGTTAACAGGCTCACGAGTGTGGTTTCAGTTTAGTGTGTGTACTCATAGTCACTTCCCTTCCCTTTGACGTGAGTTAGCTTTATTAGAACCTTGTAAAGCCGAGAGGACTTTAAGATAGGGAACGCACTGAGATTTGATGTATCTCACCCCACTGTTGTTGTTTACATCACAGGTACTGCAGGTTCTGCGAAGGGTAAGGATAAGGCTGTGTGATATCCTTACTTCTCTGATGGCTTTACTTTCGTTGTGGAGTTTTTTTTTTTTGAGATCATTATTTGATCTAGTTCTTAGCATTTTCCTTTGGAACATCTTGTAGATATACTATGTCGTAGTTTTTTTGTATTAGGTTTTTGGGCATGTATATGTATAATGTGTTTACTAGGAACTTATTGTATATTTCAGTACCAAAAGTGGAATTCATGTATAATATATGATTTGATGCATGTATGTATATGTGGGCGTTACAGTTGGTATCAGAACAGGTCGTATCCTCGACCTAGCCATGAAATAGAATAAGTTTTCTTTCCGTTTCATATGCGGCGTGTCGCCATTGGTCTTGCGTGTTATATTTATGGTATTGAGTCTGATCAACTTAATCCTATCTGTATGAAATTCAGGAACATGGCTGACAGGCGCAGAAACAACCGTGGTAGACCGAGAACCACTCCAGCAGGGACTAATTTGCCAGGTGACGAGGGAAATGCTCCTTTATACCAATTTATGCAACAGATGCAGCAACAGCAGAATCAGTTTGTGCAACAAATGGTACAGCAAATGGCTGGTGGTGTGCATCCTCCAGTGGTTGTTCCTGAAGCTGCAAGGGGAACCTTTAGGGATTTCATTCGCATGAATCCTCCGGAGTTTCAGGGACGGTTAGATCCAGTAAAGGCTCATGAATGGATATCAGGTATGGAACGGATTTTCCTAATAGTTCAGTGCAGTGAGGAAAACAAGGTGGTTTTCGCTTCTCACTTGTTGAAGGGTCCTGCCATGAGGTGGTGGGAGAGCGCTTCAGCCTTAATGACAATTCAAGAGGTACCAAAGGTATGGGAGCAGTTTAAGGTAATCTTTATGGAGAAATATTTTCCAAGTTCCTTGAGGTCTCAGAAGGAATTCGAGTTTCAACAATTAAGACAAGACAACTTAACTGTGGCTTCTTATGCTGAAAAGTTCGAGGTTATGGCTGCTTATTCTAGACAAGCTATGTATGCTCCGGATGAGAGGTGGAATATTGATCAGTTTCTGTTTGGTTTAAGGGCTGAAATTTCACATAGTGTGTCTCAGAGAGAATTCACCAGCTATGCCGAATTGTTAAGACAGTGTTATGTGGCGCAGCATAGTTTGAAAAAGGTACAAATGGAAGGAGATTTGAGTAGGATGAATCAAAGTGATCGAGGGAGATCTAATCAACAAGTTAGACCAAGGCAGCAATCATTCAAAGGGAAGCAAGTTCAGAGTTCTAGGACTAGTGTGCCTCCGGTATGCCGTACTTGTGGAAAGAATCATTATGGTAGGTGCGGATTGGAGGGAGTGAGGTGTTATCAGTGTAATAAGATGGGCCATATATCGAGGGATTATCCTCAGGGTAGGAATCAGAAACCAGGGAAGAATACTGGCTGAGTATATACCTCGGATGTAAGGAAAGCAAAGAATGACAACTCCTTGATTGCGGGTACGTGTTTCGTAAATGGACATCCTTGTTTTGTTTTATTTGATTGTAGAGAAAAGCATTCTTTTGTGTCCACGCGTTGCGTGAAGGGACTTGGGTTGCAAGTTGTTCCTTTGTTTCCTCCTATGGTGGTTACTACTGCCATGGACGAGATTTTGGAGACACCGTTGATGTGTGAAAATTGTGTATTATCAGTGAATGACAGAGTTTTCCAGATTAACCTTATCTATTTACCGCTTAAGAAAGTGGATGTTGTTTTGGGAATGGATTGGCTTTCCGCTAATTCGGTGTTTATTGGGTGTGAGGAAAAGCTGATCATTATTCCCTCCGAAGAGGCTACTCCGAAGGATGTGTTTATTGGAATGATAAATTTCTTGTTTGAGGAGGAAAAGTCTGTTCTTTTGATTCTTACTAAGGAGGAGAGTAGTAACATCCAAGTTTTGAGTATTCCGGTAGTTTATGACTTTCCTGAAGTTTTCCCCGAGGATATCACTTCTCTTCCTCCGGAGCGGGAAGTGGAATTCTCTATTGACCTGATACCGGGAACGGCTCCAATATCCGTTTCTCCGTATCGGATGACACCACTTGAATTAAGAGAATTAAAGGATCAATTGGAAGAATTATTGGCTAAGCATTTTGTTCGACCAAGTGTTTCACCCTGGGAGCTCCAGTGTTATTGGTAAAGAAGAAGGATGGTGGAATGCGATTGTGTATAGATTACCTTCAATTGAATAAGGTCACCATCAAGAATAAATACCCATTACCAAGGATAGACGACCTGTTATATCAATTGAAAGGAGCCTGTGTGTTCTCGAAGATTGATTTACGGTTGGGTTATCATCAGATTCGTGTGAAGAGTTCAGATGTACCAAATACTACGTTTAGAACCCGTTATGGTCATTATGAATTTTTGGTGATGCCTTTCGGTGTGACGAATGCTCCGACAGTTTTCATGGATTATATGAATCGGATATTCCAACCTTACTTGGACCAATTTGTGGTGATTTTCATTGATGACATTCTTATTTATTCTCGTGATCCTCAAGAGCACGGAGAACACCTAAGAATTATTTTATACATCTTACAAGAGAAGCAAATTTTTGCTAAGTTAAGTAAGTGTGAGTTTTGGATGTCTGAGGTTAATTTTCTTGGTCATGTCATATCCCAGGGAGGTGTAGCGGTCGATCCATCAAAAGTTGAAGAAGTGATTAATTGGGAGAGACCAAAGAATGCTTCTGAAGTTAGAAGTTTCTTGGGGTTGGCAGGGTACTACAGAAGGTTTATCAAGGGGTTTTCGCAGTTGGCTTTACCATTGACGAGGCTTACTCGGAAGGATTTTTCATATGAGTCGGATTCGGCTTGTGAAAGAAGTTTTAGGAGTTTGAAGGAAAGATTGAGTACCGCTCCTGTTTTGGTTATTCCTGATTCTAGCAAGTCGTATGAGGTATATTGTGATGCATCGAAGAAGGGATTAAATGCCCTAAATACAAAGTCTAAAGCCTACGGCATAATATATATAAGATGTCCCAAAATTCACTAAGAACTAGAGCAATACAATGATCTCAAAATAAAACGCCATAGTGGAAGCCATGCCATCTCAAAAACCATGATCCGTAAGGAAAAGTCAAACCACTTTATCCTTACCTTTCGCCGAACCTGCAGAACCTGTGATGTAAACAACAATAGTGGGGTGAGATACATCAAATCTCAGTGAGTTCGCTATCTTATAGTCCTCTCGGCTTTACAAGGTTCTAATAAGCCTAACTCAAGTCAAAGGGGAAGGGAAGTGACTTTGAGTACACACACGATATAAATACATTCACACTCGTGAGCCTGTAACTCACAATAGTACTAAAGTAAGTTCTGAGCCTGTTACTCCAGAATCTCACAATCAATAACCGTACCAAGGTATCCCCTATTCCCGTCCGCTTCTACGTCTAGAAGACGATTCGAGTCATGGATCCTTGTATCTACTTGGCATATGATTTGGATTCGGGATCATCGGCTCGTACACCGTGATCCGTCACTTCTCACGGCCCATACACCATCATAAGTCTCTTTACCCGTAGGCTCCAATCGTACTATACGCGGGAATCAAACCTGCCAAGTAGTTGTGCATACGTTTTTGAGGAGGTGCTCGAGTCTCATGAAACTACACCGCAAGGTAAACCGGTTATTATTACTAGACACACACCTCGGCCTCTTTTGCACGAGCGTTGTCACCATGTCATTTACACACTTTTGATATCATTTACGGTAAAGTTCCTCACTCTACCTATTCATATTTTAACAGGCATACATATTCCATAATGTTTAACAATAGTAACATAAGCATGTAATCATCAATCACGTAATGGAACACCAAATTCAACATACAATCATTTATACCAATTTACGGTTCCCTCCGATTCATTTAAGCGGGTAATAAACAGATATTTATCACTACCATCAGCTAGAATATGTTCCTAGATTCACAACGATATCAAGAATACGCAAAACGGATTACCGAGTCAAAAGTTATGCAAGAAACAAAATGGATGTTCTGCTATGTTCGCATTGCAAAGAAGCCAGCGAACGCTCGCTACTTCATTCGCAGTGCGAAGCGTCCAGCGAACGCCTAGCCAACACTTGTCCGCTGGACCATTCGCAGTGCGAACTCTAGCGAACCAAGTCAGTAGCAAAAACAACATAAGATTCGCAGTGCGAACCACTGGCGAGCCACTGGCGAACGCTCGCCTTCGCCTTCGCAGTGCGAGCTGCCAGCGAGCCCAAGATTTCCCCCTTCGCTGGGGGATTCGCAGTGCGAATCTGGGGATTTCAGAAACTTCATCAGCGTACCAGCTAATCTCCCATGGTCCCAAAGTCCCACCAAAACATATCCAAACATCATACAATCAAATATAAATGATTCTACACTGCTATAACTCATACTACTCAGTTTATAACACATTTCAACTGTTAATTTCCAAGATTTTGTATTTTAACCAATTCTCTTACAACTCTAACCTAGTATTAGAATCTAAGAGAATCTAAAACAAAAGCATCTACCTAGAACCCACCTTGAATAGATGAAGATGGTGAAGATTTGAAGATGATTGGATGAAGATTTGATGATGTTCTTAATGATTTTGATCTTGAACTTTTCTCCTCTTTTTCTCTTCCTTTCCTTCTCTTTTGTTTCTCTCCAAAATGCTTTCTATCTTTTTCTTTGGAAAATGAAAGGAAAGAAAATGATATAGGGAAAATATGCAAGAGTCTCCCAAAGAGGTGTGTGTTCTTCATCTCTCTATCAAAGTACTGAATTTAATTTTATGAATATTATACAACAATAAACTAATTAATATTTGTAGGTTTATCATCTATTAATCAAAACACAGGTCAACATGTGTTGTCCAACAACATTAAAAATCCTATATCGCGTCCTAATAAAATTGCTAGGCATATGCAGGTAACATAATGTAGAAATTAATGAATTTTATTTGATTTGTTTTATGCAAGTAAAAATAAACAATGCAAGGGAAGAAATTGAGTAATATATATATATATATATATATATATATATATATATATATATATATATATATTTGAATGATATTTTATATATGTACTAATGTATAAGATGTTTTGCAGGATGATAATTGACTTGGCGATTAATTGGTCATTCAAAATACAAATGTTTTATGGAGTTTATATAGCAAATATAATACACAATTGATGAAGTCAAACGATATCGGCATTTTAGGAGTGTTAAGCTTTGGTTAAATTAACAGTTTGATGAATTTTGGGTTTTATTTTTCATTAAATAAAGTTGACATTTTATTGGTTTTATTTTAATTGATAGATTGAATTTCTTTTAAATTTAAATATTATTGAAACCTAAGTAAATTTTATGTTTGACAAACTTTTATTGCTTAGTATAATAGTTTCCTATGGTTCGTTATTTAATGATGACTATTATCTATAAGTGTTATGACAAAAATATATATAATTTATACAAATTAAATCTTTATTGAGTTGGAAAACTTTGTGTTGAAGTTGAATTTCAATATTTTATTTGTTTTATAGTTTTTATTGTTTGTCACGAAAACTTTATATTTAAAGTTATTAGAAAACAGTTATAAATAAGAAATTTATTCATCTCGTGGGTGTTGCATGTGTCCAATTTATTTGTTAAACTTTGTAGTCTCAATAGAATTTTCAACCTTATTAGCTCGCATTGAGAAGTGTTGTTGTGATTCTTCAGTATTTCTAGCAATTTTCCCGAATAAAAGGTAAGGTTTTTGTCTCTCCCCCTAGGGTTCGCCTAGTTCGTGTGGTGGTATTCAAGTTCCACTGCATATGTTCTTGGAATGGCTAGTTTCTAGGAGGGTGTGCCGCACCAATGTTGAGAAGAGTGCTCACTACGTAGGTAGTCTGCCTTCAAAGAGTGGCTTATGCGATCCTACATAGACTTACGATACCCATTGTGGTCCTAGTGTCTCATAGCTAGTTAATTAACTACTGAAATTGTGCAAAGAGATTTTATATAATACTTAACTCATTGAGCACATATAATGACATTGTGATATCCTCCTTCTTTAATTATTGCTCGACTATCCATATCATTGACTGATGTGATCTTCTTCTTGCCCGTCCGAGGAAGGAGCTCGTTCGCCATGAAGTTTGTCTGCATACCTTTAACTGACTGGCGTCACAAGACGATCATCGTCTTCGTAGATGTTTCATTTGGAAGACCTTGGATGCCCATTTGTCCCTAGTGTATACTCAGGGTTTTTCATTCTAGAAGATATTACGAAATAATATCTTTTTGTCATTCGTTTTAAAGGTAGAAGTCACTCTTCATAATCCTCTTAAGCTTAATTCACAACATGCTTATAGAAAATGTTGGAGTTTACCCCGTCGGTTCGAATTGGATTTTTCTTAAGCTTAGAGCATTGTTGAATGGATTTGAGGTTTCAACTGGGATCCTTCAGTGGGTCTTTTTTTGGTCCGTGCGGATTGAACCCTGTTTGCTTTCTTGCAATATGGTATCCCTGTAGATTACCTAGAGTGAGCTATAGAGTTACTGAAGGTAAAAGTATCCACTACTACAAAACGCGCAAACAACAACGCCAGGCTTATAACGGCTTGCCTATACACAGTTGTAATAGACTCGCACATTTTTTTAATGACGGTTAATATTCAAACCGTGGTGAAATGTGAGGCCTTTCACAACGGGTATTTAAAGAACCGTCATTATAGGTAGCGTTTGGTCATGGATTCAATTCCCAGTGCCCGCATTTATGGTTTTTTTACACATTTTTTCAAACACTTTGAGTCCCAACAAAGTAACACATGATTCATGGTGGAAATTATTTTAGGCATTGATATCTATGTGTTCAAAGTTTCGTGCATTCATCGCGATCTTGGTATTTCTCGAGTGTTATGATCTCCGCTTATCGTTAAAAAATTGTACGCCACCTAGAGAAGGTACTCCAATAGCGAATTCACGCCATAAGTTTTTATAGATTCGTTAAACCTTCAAAGGCGTGAAGGAAATTATTAGGTTTATAATGGATAATTGAGGTGATATAGAATTGAAAGTATAATAGAGGATTATCATGTTGAATTCAGTGGTAATTTTTTCTATCTCTTGGAGATCTTGGTAAAATATGAGTTTGAATGTATAATGATCCATCTGTAGATTTTTTGAGGGGATGAGAAGTCGATTCCCGAAGAAGATCCCACTATTGTGTTATGGAAAAAGAAATGGATGTAAGGTGATGATAAGAAAACCTTAACTAGTGTTACGTATCTACGATATAGAGTCATGTGAGTGGAATTGCAAGGCTAGCACTTTAATGCCTGAATAAGTTCATAATTCAGGACGAGTGTTCTTGTAAAATGGAGATAAGAAAATATACCTTGCATTTTGCGTGATATGTCTTTATACTTTTAATTAGTTGGAGTGTATGGACATCAATTTTAGCCTTATCTCTTTGGGCTTTTGGCCGGCCCAAATTAGTCATATTCATCTATCAAATTCAAAATGTGTGAAAATTTTATTGGTCTAAATTCCACATACATTGTATAAATGGTCATTAATATTAATTGAACTTCAATAAATATTAATTTTTATATTTGTATAATTTTTATCTTCAATTTATAGAAAAGGCAAAATAAGAATTCAAGTATTTCAAATTTTTTAGAACCAAGTAATAAATTAAAATTGAGTTTATTCATTTTCCATAATTTGTAATTGTCCATCGCAACCCACTCCCTGATACATTGTATAAGATAAGTACATTCTATAAATTATCATAAAATATTATTATATCTTTAATCATAATTAATTTCCATTTTATAAAAAAATTTATCTTCAATTTTATATTAAGTCAAATGATGAATTCATATATTTCTTATTTTGTAGGAAAGAGTAATAAGTTCATGTTTAGCCAAATTATTTCCATTTCTTAGTGTGTGCCCCCTATCCTTTCTTTTCTCTCTCTCTCTCTCTCTCTCTCTCTCTCTATATATATATATATATATATATATATATATATATATATATATATATATATATATATATATATATATATATATATATATATATATATATATATATATAGGGTTAATACCCCTTTTCGCCCCCTGCCATATGGGCGAAATCCCAAAAACAACCCTGAAAAAAAAAAACACAGATTCCCCCTTGTCATTTGAAGATTTTACTATTTTGACCTCTCTTGAAATCCAGTCAACAATTTATATGACGTGGCAATTTTTTTTATTTTTTATTATTATTTTTAATTATGTGGCATTTTTTATTATTTTTTATTTTTGAAATTTCATGTGGAATTTTTTTCGTATTATTTTTTATTTTTAATTTAATTCTATTTTTTTTAATTTTTATTTTAAAAATTATTTTAATAGGGCCAAGATCAAACACATATAAGCCCATTATCATCTCCACTCTTCTAGGCCCATGTATGCTTTCACTTGTGCTTTAGTGAACCACTATTCTAATATAAACACTCATATCATTTTTATCCCAAACAATGTGGGACTCTTGCTACTTACAAAATCTGCTACTCACAAAACTCAGACTTGCATCAACACTCCAACAACCTGCAAAATGAAAAAGACAATACATACACTCCAAAACAAACTTCTGCAGAATCAAGACAACAAAACCTATCTTAACAATAACAACACATTGCAACAGAAAATTCAAAAAATGAGAAGCGTTCAAGGAGAAAATTCTGAGCATTTGAAAACAACACAATAGAACAACTTTGGTTAGTTTATGGTTTTAAGTTTTAACACGCTGTCTGCAGTTTTGGACAGGCAATCAAAGTTATCTGGGCTTATGCTCGTGGCCAGAGAGAAAACACTTCAGGTTATATTTCTGCTCTGTGTATTCTAGTTGCTCGTAAGTTTTATATATCCTTATATTTTTTCCTTTTTTTTTTCTATTTAGTAGGATAAGGCTTGTTTTTTTTTCCTTGTATTTGTTGAATGTGTGTCTGAAATCAATTCACTCATTAATATCATGACACTTAGTGGGATTTGGATTTGTTTCTTTTCGAAATCAGCAGGCAAGAATGAAGTCTTCAGTTTTACATTTGTTGTCTTTGTCTTTGGCTATTTCTATGTGCTAGCCATGCTAATGGTTGGGTGACTTGTTTTGTATGTAATTTATCAGGAAGCCCAAAGTGCCATAAACGAGTCAACAGGTAAGATATTTTTATCTTGTAATTGCTAGTTTTTCATTTTCAACATAGTTGAAATGAAATCTGTGTGTGTATAGTAATTGATACCATATCATTTATATTTTTTCAACTTTTAAGATGTGAATTTTTTAAGACATTATAATCCATGTCACGCTGCAAGTTCTAATCGAATTTTTGTTGTTGTTGGAATCACATTTTAACATAGTTGAAGTGAAATCTGTGTTTGTTGTCTTGATTCTGCAGAAGTTTGTTTTGGAGTGTATGTATTGTCTTTTTCATTTTGCAGGTTGTTGGAGTGTTGATGCAAGTCTGAGTTTTGTGAGTAGCAGGTTTTGTGAGTAGCAAGAGTCCCACATTGTTTGGGATAAAAATGATATGAGTGTTTATATTAGAATGGTGGTTCACTAAAGCACAAGTGAAAGCATACATGGGCCTAGAAGAGTGGAGATGATAATGGGCTTATATGTGTTTGATCTTGGCCCTATTAAAATAATTTTTAAAATAAAAATTAAAAAAAATAGAATTAAATTAAAAATAAAAAATAATACGAAAAAAATTCCACATGAAATTTAAAAAATAAAAAATGCCACATAATTCGTCCACGTAATTAAAAATAATAATAAAAAAAAAAAAACTGCCACGTCATAGAAATTGTTGACTGGATTTCAAGAGGGGTCAAAAAAGTAGAATCTTCAAATGACAAGGGGGGAATCTGTGTTTTTTTTTTACAGGGTTGTTTTTGGGATTTCGCCCATATGGCAGGGGGCAAAAGGGGTATTAACCCATATATATATATATACCTTATTAATATTTCAAATCACACAACATTTTCTTTTCATTTCTTCTTCTAGTTCGCATTACACGTTTTTTCTAGCACAGTCACCCTTAAGTCGGTATATGATTCATTTTATACTGTTCTTATTTAATATTCAAAAGTTTAAATTTTTATTTGTTTTGATTTTTCTACAATTTTTTTTGTCGTAGCTATTTGCTTAGTGTGCATTTTTTTGGGTTTTTCAAAACTCTTTACTTTTTATTTTCTTTGTTGTTAGAGAACTCCTGGTTTGGTGATTTTCTCAATTAAGGAGTGTTTCTTTGTTATTTTCATTAAATTTAAATTTTTATAATTATATTTTTTCAGGAGTTCTAGAGATAGATTTTGCTACACTTTTGACAATAGAGTATGAATCATATATTTGTATTTCAATTTATTTTATCAAGTATATATATAATGAGCGATATATTATTACAATTTAGTTTTTCATTTTTTTAATATAAGATTTTCATATGATATATTAGAACGTTTATAATTTAACACTAGATCTAATTTATTAGAATTTATATAAATTATAATTAAAAGATTTTAAATGTATTAAAAAACTTGTTTCAAGAGAGGGTTAAAGGTCAAATAAATTTATAATATTATATTACATCTAACAAAGACATAGATTATGCGTTACGTGATTGTAATTTGATAAAAATTTCTTTATCTTTTTTTTATCATTTTTGTTTTGTTATTTTAATTTTTTTTCATTTTAAAAAAAATATTTGAATTATATGCATCAACTTATAAACATTTAGAAGTATAACAAAGCTTCATTTATTTACACATATGATTGACATCTTCATGAAATGTATTAGATAATAGAAACTCTTGGTTTAGTTTTATATGCTAATTATTTCTATCATGTTGCATAAATTTAAGATTCAAGAACACTTCACCTAATTTATATATCTAGAATAAATTACATTCACAAAAACAATATAATTATTCCTTTACAAAAACAATATAATTATTACTTCTAATAAATTTGTTTTTTTGAAAAAAATTAATTTTAATAATAGAAATGTAGGTAGATAGTTTAATTAATTATCATCTTTTTGTTTCTGACTTTTAATTTCATAAATAAAAAGAAGATGTCTCATCACAAAATCACATGGAATGAAGAATCGCATAACAATTTTGGAATAAATAAAATTCCTCGCGAATTAGAAGTGGATGGTGAGTTAGACACAGGTTACTTGGATATTATGAGACCACTGTCACTTGAAACCCATGTTCCGGATCCATTATTAGACATTTGTAAATTTGCTCCTGTAGTGCTTAAGCCAATTAATCCATCTCCAGCCATTTGTATAACTCCGCCTCCAAATGATAATGGAATCTTCCTAGATCCTTTTTTACCTAAACAATTTCCCTCTCCAGCCATCAGTTTAACTCTGCCTTCTAATGGAGTAACGACAACAACAAAATTTGAAGATTCATATCTTAAACAATATGCAAGAGTCTCCCAAAGAGGTGTGTGTTCTTCATCTCTTTATCAAAGTACTGAATTTAACTTTATGAATATTATTCAACAATAAACTAATTAATATTTGTAGGTTTATCATCTATTAATCAAAACACAGGTCAACATGTGTTGTCCAACAACATTAAAAATCCTACATCGCGTCCTTATGAAATTTCTAGGCATATGCAGGTAACATAATGTAGAAATTAATGAATTTTATTTGATTTGTTTTTTGCATGTAAAAATAAACAATGCAAGGGAAGAAATTGAGTAATATATATATATATACATATATACATATATATATATATATATATATATATATATATATATTTGAATGATATTTTATATATGTACTAATTTATAAGATGTTTTGCAGGATGATAATTGACATGGTGATTAATTGGCCATTCAAAATACAAATGTTTTATGGAGTTGATATAGCAAATATAATACACAATTGATGAAGTCAAACGATATCGGCATTTTAGGAGTGTTAAGCTTTGGTTAAATTAACAGTTTGATGAATTTTGGGTTTTATTTTTCATTAAATAAAGTTGACATTTTATTGGTTTTATTTTAATTGATAGATTGAATTTCTTTTAAATTTAAATATTATTGAAACCTAAGGAAATTTTATGTTTGACAAACTTTTATTGCTTAGTATAATAGTTTCCTATGGTTCGTTATTTAATGATGACTGTTATCTATAAGTGTTCTGACATAAATATATATAATTTATACATATTAAATCTTTATTGAGTTGGAATACATTGTGTTGAAGTTGAATTTCAATATTTTATTTGTTTTATAGATTGTATTGTTTGTCACGAAAACTTTATATTTAAATTTATTAGAAAACAGTTCTAAATAAGAAATTTGTTCATCTCGTGGGTGTTGCATGTGTCCAATTTATTTGTTAAACTTTGTAGTCTCAATAGAATTTTCAACCTTATTAGCTCCCATTGAGAAGTGTTGTTGTGATTCTTCAGTATTTCTAGGAATTTTCCCGAATAAAAGGTAAGGTTTTTGTCTCTCCCCCTAGGGTTCGCCTAGTTCGTGTGGTGGTATTCAAGTTCCACTGCATATGTTCTTGGAATGGCTAGTTTCTAGGAGGGTGTGCCCCACCAATGTTGAGAAAAGTGCTCACTACGTAGGTAGTCTGCCTTCAAAGAGTGGCTTATACGATCCTACATAGACTTACGATACCCTTTGTGGTCCTAGTGTCTCATAGCTAGTTAATTAACTACTGAAATTGTGCAAAGAGATTTTATATAATACTTAACTCATCGAGCACATTATAATGACATTGTGATATTCTCCTTCTTTACTTATTCCTCGACTATCCATATCATTGACTGATGTGATCTTCCTCCTGCCCGTCCGAGGAAGGAGCTCGTTCCCCATGAAGTTTGTCTGCATACCTTTAACTGACTGGCGTCACAAGACGATCATCGGCTTTGTAGATGTTTCATTTGGAAGACCTTGGATGCCCATTTGTCCCTGGTGTATACTCAGGGTTTTTCATTCTAGAAGATATTACGAAATAATATCTTTTTGTCATTCGTTTTAAAGGTAGAAGTCACTCTTCATAATCCTCTTAAGCTTAATTCACAACATGCTTATAGAAAATGTAGGAGTTTACCCCGTCGGTTCGAATTTGATTTTTCTTAAGCTTAGAGCATTGTTGAATGGATTTGAGGTTTCAACTGGGATCCTTCAGTGGGTCTTTTGTTGGTCCGTGCGGATTGAACCCTGTTTTCTTTCTTGCAATATGGTATCCCTGTAGATTACCTAGAGTGAGCTATAGAGTTACTGAAGGTAAAAGTATCCACTACTACAAAACGCGCAAACAACAACGTTAGGCTTATAACGGCTTGCCAATACACCGTTGTAATAGACTCGCACGTTTTTTTAATGATGGTTAATATTCAAACCATGGTGAAATGTGAGGCCTTTCACAACGGGTATTTAAAGAACCGTCATTACAGCTAGCATTTGGTCATGGGTTCAATTCCCAGCGCTCGCATTTATGGGTTTTTTACACATTTTTTCAAAATGCCCCCAGCCTTTCACCATGGTTATGTTTTCAACCGTCATTATTGCCTATAGTTTAGTTTTAGGTCTTGCACTTCAAAAAATCAGTTTTAGGGAAAATCGTCTCCTTTTTTAGATCTGTTTCGTGCATCTGAAGCAGTAAAACGTGGTTGTGTAAAATATGAATTTCAAACACTTTGAGTCCCAACAAAGTAACACATGATTCATAGTGGAAATTATTTTAGGCATTGATATCTATGTGTTCAAAGTTTCGTGCATTCATCGCGATCTTGGTATTTCTCGAGTGTTATGATCTTCGCTTATCGTTAAAAAATTGTACGCCACCTAGAGAAGGTACTCCAATAGCGAATTCACGCCATAAGTTTTTATAGATTCGTTAAACCTTCAAAGTCGTGAAGGCAATTATTAGGTTTATAATGGATAATTGAGGTGATATAGAATTGAAAGTATAATAGAGGATTATCATGTTGAATTCGGTGGTAATTTTCTCTATCTCTTCGAGATCTTGGTAAAATATGAGTTTGAATATAGAATGATCCATCTGTAGATTTTTTGCGGGAATGAGAAGTCGATTCCCAAAGAAGATCCCACTATTGTGTTATGGAAAAAGAAATGGATGTAAGGTGATGATAAGAAAACCTTAACTAGTGTTACGTATCTACGATATAGAGTCATGTGAGTGGAATTGCAAGGTTAGCACTTTAATGCCTAAATAAGTTCATAATTCAAGACGAGTGTTCTTGTAAAATGGAGATAAGAAAATATACCTTGTATTTCAAGTGATATGTCTTTATACTTTTAATTAGTTGGAGTGTATGGACATCAATTTTAGCCTTATCTCTTTGGGCTTTTGGCCGGCCCAAATTAGTTATATTCATCGATCAAATTCAATAATGTGTGAAAAATTTATTGGTCTAAATTCCACATACATTGTATAAATGGTCATTAATATTAATTGAACTTCAATAAATATTAATTTCCATATTTTTATAATTTTTATCTTCAATTTATAGAAAAGACAAAATAAAAATTCAAGTATTTCAAATTTTTTAGAAACAAGTAATAAATTAAAATTGAGTTTATTCATTTTCAATAATCTGTAATTGTCCATCGCAACCCACTCCCTGATACATTGTATAAGATAAGTACATTCTATAAATTATCATAAAATATTATTATATCTTTAATCATAATTAATTTCCATTTTATAAAAAAATTTATCTTCAATTTTATATTAAGTCAAATGATGAATTCATATATTTCTTATTTTGTAGGAAAGAGTAAGTAGTTCATGTTTAGCCAAATTATTTTCATTTCGTAGTGTGTGTGCCCCCTATCCTCTCTTTTTTCTATATATATATATATATATATATATATACCTTATTAATATTTCAAATCACACAACATTTTCTTTTCATTTCTTCTTCTAGTTCGCATTACACATTTTTTCTAGCACAGTCACCCTTAAGTCGGTATGTGATTCATTTTATACTGTTCTTATTTAATATCCAAAAGTTTAAATTTTTATTTGTTTTGATTTTTCTACAATATTTTTTGTCGTAGCTATTTGCTTAGTGTGCATTTTTTTGGGTTTTTCAAAAACTCTTTACTTTTTATTTTCTTTGTTGTTAGAGAACTCCTGGTTTGGTGATTTTCTAAATTAAGGAGTGTTTTTTGTTATTTTCATTAAATTTAAATTTTTATAATTATATTTTTTCAGGAGTTCTAGAGATAGATTTTGCTACAGTTCTGACAATAAAGTAAGAATCATATATTTTTATTACAATTTATTTTATCAAGTATATATATAATGAGCGATATATTATTATAATTTAGTTTTTCATTTTTTTAATATAAGATTTTCATATGATATATTAGAACGTTTATAATTTAACACTAGATCTAATTTATTAGAGTCTATATAAATTCTAATTAAAAGATTATAAACGTTTTGAAAAACTTGTTTCAAGAGAGGGTTAAAGGTCAAATGAATTTATAATATTATATTACATCTAACAAAGATATAGAATATGCGTTTCATGACTGTAATTTGATAAAAATTTCTCTATCTTTTTTTTATCATTTTTCATTTGTTATTTTAATTTTATTTCTTTTTAAAAAAAATATTTGAATTATATGCATCAGCTTATAAACGTTTAGAAGTATAACAAAGATTCATTTATTTACACATATGATTGACATCTTCATGAAATGTATTAGATAATAGAAACTCTTGCTTTAGTTTTATATACTAATTATTTCTATCATGTTGCATAAATTTAAGATTCAAGAACTCTTCACCTAATTTATATATCTAGAATAAATTACATTCACAAAAACAATATAATTATTACTTTACAAAAACAATATAATTATTACTTCTAATAAATTTGTTTTTTTGAAAAAAATTAATATTAATAATAGAAATGTAGGTAAATAGTTTAATTAATTATCATCTTTTTGTTTCTGACTTTTAATTTTATTAGTAAACAGAAGATGTCTAATCACAAAATCACCTGGAATGAAGAATCGCGTAACAATTTTGGAATAAATAAAATTTCTTGCGAATTAGAAGTGGATGATGAGTTAGACACAGATTACTTGGATATTATGAGACCACTGTCACTTGAAACCCATGTTCCGGATCCATTATTAGACATTGGTAAATTTGCTCCTGTAGTGCTTAAGCCAATTAATCCATCTCCAGCCATTAGTATAACTCCGCCTCTAAAAGATAATGGAATCTTCCTAGAATATTTTTTACCTAAACAATTTCCCTCTCCAGCCATCAGTTTAACTCCGCCTTCTAATGGAGTAACGACAACAACAAAATCTGAAGTTTCATATCTTAAACAATATGCAAGAGTCTCCCAAAGAGGTGTGTGTTCTTCATCTCCTTATCAAAGTACTGAATTTAATTTTATGAATATTATACAATAATAAACTAATTAATATGTGTAGGTTTATCATCTATTAATCAAAACACAAGTCAACATGTGTTGTCCAACAACATTAAAAATCCTACATCGCGTCCTTTTAAAATTTCTTGGCATATGCAGGTAACATAATGTGGAAATTAATGAATTTTATTTGATTTGTTTTATGCAAGTAAAAATAAACAATGCAAGGGAAGAAATTGAGTAATATATATATATATATATATATATATATATATATATTTGAATGATATTTTATATATGTACTAATGTATAAGATCTTTTGCACGATGATAATTGACTTGGTGATTAATTGGTCATTCAAAATACAAATGTTTTATGGAGTTGATATAGCAAATATAATACACAATTGATGAAGTCAAACAATATCGGCATTTTAGGAGTGTTAAGCTTTGGTTAAATTAACAGTTTGATGAATTTTGGGTTTTATTTTTCATTAAATAAAGTTGACATTTTATTGGTTTTATTTTAATTGATAGATTGAATTTCTTTTAACTTTAAATATTATTGAAACCTAAGTAAATTTTATGTTTGACAAACTTTTATTGCTTTGTATAATAGTTTCCTATCGTTCGTTATTTAATGATGACTATTATCTATAAGTGTTATGACATAAATATATATAATTTATACATATTAAATCTTTATTGAGTTGGAAAACTTTGTGTTGAAGTTGAATTTCAATATTTTATTAGTTTTATAGTTTTTATTGTTTGTCACGAAAACTTTATATTTAAATTTATTAGAAAACAGTTCTAAATAAGAAATTTGATCATCTCGTGGGTGTTGCATGTGTCCAATTTATTTGTTAAACTTTGTTGTCTCAATAGAATTTTCAACCTTATTAGCTCCCATTGAGAAGTGTTGTTGTGATTCTTCAGTATTTCTAGGAATTTTCCAGAATAAAAGGTAAGGTTTTTGTCTCTCCCCCTAGGGTTCGCCTAGTACGTAGGTAGTCTTCCTTCAAAAAGTGTCTTATGCGATCCTACATAGACTTACGATACCCTTTGTGGTCCTAGTGTCTCATAGCTAGTTAATTAACTACTGAAATTGTGCAAAGAGATTTTATATAATACTTAACTCATTGAGCACATTATAATGACATTGTGATATCCTCCTTCTTTACTTATTCCTCGACTTTCCATATCATTGACTGATGTGATCTTCTTCCTGCCCGTCCGAGGAAGGAGCTCGTTCGCCATGAAGTTTGTCTGCATACCTTTAACTGACTGGCGTCACAAGACGATCATCGTCTTCGTAGATGTTTCATTTGGAAGACCATGGATGCCCATTTGTCACTAGTGTATACTCAGGGTTTTTCATTCTAGAAGATATTACGAAATAATATATTTTTGTCATTAGTTTTAAAGGTAGAAGTCACTCTTCATAATCCTCTAAAGCTTAATTCACAACATGCTTATAGAAAATGTAGGAGTTTACCCCGTCGGTTCGAATTGGATTTTTCTTAAGCTTAGAGCAGTGTTGAATGGATTTGAGGTTCCAACTGGGATCCTTCAGTGGGTCTTTTTTTGGTCCGTGCGGATTGAACCCTGTTTTCTTTCTTGCAATATAGTATCCCTGTAGATTACCTAGAGTGAGCTATAGAGTTACTGAAGGTAAAAGTATCCACTACTATAAAACGCGTAAACAACAACGCCAGGTTTATAACGGCTTGCCTATACACCGTTGTAATAGACTCGCGCGTTTTTTAATGACGGTTAATATTCAAACTGTCGTGAAATGTGTGGCCTTTCACAACTGGTATTTAAAGAACCGTCATTATGGGTAGCGTTTGGTCATGGGTTCAATTCCCAGCGCCCGCATTTATGGTTTTTTTACACATTTTTTCAAAATGCCCACAGCCTTTCACCGTGGTTATGTTTTCAACCGACATTATTGCCTATGGTTTAGTTTTAGGTCTTGCACTTCAAAAAATCGGTTTTAGGGAAAATCGTCTCCTTTTTTAGATCTGTTTCGTGCATCTGAAGCAGTAAAACATGGTAGTGTAAAATATGAATTTCAAACACTTTGAGTCCCAACAAAGTAACACATGATTCATGGTGGAAATTATTTTAGGCGTTGATATCTATGTGTTCAAAGTTTCGTGCATTCATCGCGATCTTGGTATTTCTCGAGTGTTATGATCACCGCTTATCGTTAAAAAATTGTACGCCACCTAGAGAAGGTACTCCAATAGCGAATTCACGCCATAAGTTTTTATAGATTCGTTAAACCTTCAAAGTCGTGAAGGCAATTATTAGGTTTATAATGGATAATTGAGGTGATATAGAATTGAAAGTATAATAGAGGATTATCATGTTGAATTCGGTGGTAATTTTCTCTATCTCTTGGAGATCTTGGTAAAATATGAGTTTGAATGTAGAATGATCCATCTGTAGATATTTTGAGGGAATGAGAAGTCGATTCCCAAAGAAGATCCCACTATTGTGTTATGGAAAAAGAAATGGATGTAAGGTGATGATAAGAAAACCTTAACTAGTGTTACGTATCTACAACATAGAGTCATGTGAGTGGAATTGCAAGGTTAGCACTTTAATGCCTAAATAAGTTCATAATTCAAGACGAGTGTTCTTGTAAAATGGAGATAAGAAAATATACCTTGCATTTCGCGTGATATGTCTTAATACTTTTAATTAGTTGGAGTGTATGGACATCAATTTTAGCCTTATCTCTTTGGGCTTTTGGCCGGCCCAAATTAGTTATATTCATCGATCAAATTCAATAATGTGTGAAAAATTTATTGGTCTAAATTCCACATACATTGTATAAATGGTCATTAATATTAATTGAACTTCAATAAATATTAATTTCCATAGTTTTATAATTTTTATCTTCAATTTATAGAAAAGACAAAATAAGAATTAAAGTATTTCAAATTGTTTAGAAACAAGTAATAAATTAAAATTGAGTTAATTCATTTTCCATAATTTTTAATTGTCCATCGCAACCCCCTCCCTGATACATTGTATAAGATAAGTACATTCTATAAATTATCATAAAACATTATTATATCTTTAATCATAATTAATTTCCATTTTATAAAAAAATTTATATTCAATTTTATATTAAGTCAAATGATGAATTCATATATTTCTTATTTTGTAGGAAAGAGTAATTAGTTCATGTTTAGCCAAATTATTTTCATTTCTTAGTGTGTGTGCCCCCTATCCATTCTTTTATATATATATATATATATATATATATATATATATATATATATATATATATATATATATATATATACCTTATTAATATTTCAAATCACACAACATTTTCTTTTCATTTCTTCTTCTAGTTTGCATTACACGTTTTTTCTAGCACAGTCACCCTTAAGTCGGTATGTGATTCATTTTATACTGTTCTTATTTAATATTCAAAAGTTTAAATTTTTAATTGTTTTGATTTTTCTATAATTTTTTTTGTCGTAGCTATTTGCTTAGAGTGCATTTTTTTGGGTTTTTCAAAAACTCTTTACTTTTTATTTTCTTTGTTGTTAGAGAACTCCTGGTTTGGTGATTTTCTGAATTAAGGAGTGTTTCTTTGTTATTTTCATTAAATTTAAATTTTTATAATTATATTTTTTCAGGAGTTCTCGAGATAGATTTTGCTACAGTTCTGACAATAAAGTAAGAATCTTATATTTTTATTACAATTTATTTTATCAAGTATATATATAATGAGCGATATATTATTATAATTTAGTGTTTCATTTATTTAATATAAGATTTTCATATGATATATGTAATACCCCGTAAATTTATAAACGCTCTGGTTAATATTATTATGATCAACTGGGTTTCAGAGTACTCTGAGCAATTATTTGATAAAATAATTAGAGTAAACTAACGAACTCAGAGTTGATTGCATTAATAATATTTAACTTTGAGTTTGTTTTATTTGGTGCATTTGAGCTAAGTTGGATATTTAGTAGTATTACTAATAAATGGAAATTGGCAATACTATATATTTTTCTCTCCACTTCATTTGAAAACAAAAACAAAAGTTAGAAAGAAAAGAAAGGAAAAAGAGAAGGAAAGGAAGGAGAAGAAAATTGTCCAAGAGCTCTAGATCATCATCAAGCATCAATCTTCATCCAATCTTCTCAATCATCTTCATCTTGGTCATATAATCCAGGTGGGTTCTAGATAGAAACCTTAGTGTAGAATTTCTTGAGGTTTTGGGGTTGTGTTAGGTTTGGGAGAAAAATGGGATTTTCTGGAAAATAGAAGAATCTAGCGGTTGAAATATGATATAAATTGTGTAGTATGATCACTATATGTGTAGAATCATCTGTCAATAATTGTTTTGATGTCCCAATATGTTTTGATTGAGTTTGGATGGGTTTTGTATCAAGAAAAACGTGTTTTTATGCTTCTGGAACACTGTTAATCGATTAATACATTTGGTTAAACGATTAACAGGTGAAAAATTGTGTTTTACGTGAAATTTAGACTGGTTAACCGGTTAACCATATGCGTTAACCGATTAACACTGTAACTGATTGGAAAAATACTTTAAAAATCCATAAATATTGATCCGTAACTCGGATTGACGCCCGGTCAGAAGCGTTGGAAAGCTATTTCAATACTCTATATGATAATCAATTATAAAGATGGTTATATGCCATGGATTGATAAGAAAAATATAGAAATGTAATGTTTACAAAAATGCACAAATTTTTAAAAGTGAAATTTGTGAGAAATGTTTAAAGATCCATATCTTTTGGATCGTAATTCCGATCGAGGCATGGTAATAGTCGTTGTAAAGCTATGAAAATATCCTACGCTATGAAAGTGAAAAATAATGGCTTTTATACCCGATTGAAAGAATCGGAGGGAACCCGAAAGTGATGTTTTATGTGATTCTATTATGCAATTGTTTTATGCTATGTGTGATTAATTGTTGTAAAACATGTTTGAATATGTATGCATGTTAAAATACGGAATAGGTAGAGTGAGGAACATTACCACCAAATGTGTCGGAAGTGTGAATTATCATGTGGCAATGCTCGTGCATGAAAGGCCGAGGCGTGTGCATTCTGTTTATCATAACCACTGTTCTTTGCGGTGTAGTTTCATGAGACTCGAGCACCTCCTCTGAAACGTTATGCACAACTACTTGCCAGGTTTGATTCCCGTAGTGAGTACGATTGGAGCCTATGGGTTAAGAGACTTGTGACGGTGTACGGGCCGTGAGAAGTGACGGATCACGGTGTACGGACCGATGATCCCGAATCCAATTCGTATGCCAAGTAGCTATAAGGATCCATGACTCGGATCGTCATCTAGACGTAGAAGCGGACGGGAAAAGGGGATACCTTGGTATGGTTATTGATTTGTGAATCCTTGAGTTTACAGGCTCAGGAGGTACTTCGATACTAGTGTGAGTTTACAGGCTCACCGTGGTGGTTACTTGTGTGTGTGTACTCATGGTCACTCCCCTTTCCCTTTGACATGAGTTAGGCTTATTTAGAACCTTGTAAAGCCGAGAGGACTTTAAGATATCGAACTCACTGAGATTTGATGTATCTCTCCCCACTGTTGTTGTTTACATCACAGGTTCTGCAGGTTCGGCGAAGGGTAAGGACAAAGTTATTTGACTTTCCTTACGGATCGTAGCTTTTGTGATGGCATGGCTTCCGCTATGCGTTTATGTTTTGAGATCATTGTATTGATCTAGTTCTTAGTTTTTATCATCTTGGAACATCTTGTATATGTAATGGCTTAGACTTTTAGTGTTTTGTATTAGAGGCATTTATGTGTATAATGTGTTAACTAGGAACTTATTATACTTCAGTACCAAAAGTGAAACTCATGTATAATATGTGATTTGATGCATGTATCTATATATAGCCTTTACAATATATTAGAACGTTTATAATTTAACACTAGACCTAATTTATTAGAGTTTATATAAATTCTAATTAAAAGATTTTAAACGTTTTAAAAAACTTGTTTCAAGAGAGGGTTAAAGGTCAAATGAATTTATAATATTATATTACATCTAACAAAGACATAGATTATGCGTTTCATGACTGTAATTTGATAAAAATTTCTCTATCTTTTTTTTATCATTTTTCTTTTGTTATTTTAATTTTATTTATTTTTAAAAAAAATATTTGAATTATATGCATCAACTTATAAATATTTAGAAGTATAACAAAGATTCATTTATTTACACATATGATTGACATCTTCATGAAATGTATTAGATAATAGAAACTCTTGCTTTAGTTTTATATGCTAATTATTTCTATCATGTTGCATAAATTTAAGAATCAAGAACTCTTCACCTAATTTATATATCTAGAATAAATTACATTCACAAACACAATATAATTATTACTTTACAAAAACAATAAAATTATTACTTCTAATAAATTTGTTTTTTTGAAAAAAATTAATGTTAATAATAGAAATGTAGGTAGATAGTTTATTAATGTTAATAATAAAAAAATTAATGTTCATTAGTAAACAGAAGATGTCTCATCACAAAATCACATGGAATGAAGAATCGCATAACAATTTTGGAATAAATAAAATTTCTCGCGAATTAGAAGTGGATGATGAGTTAGACACAGATTACTTGGATATTATGAGACCACTGTCACTTGAAACCCATGTTCCGGATCCATTATTAGACATTGGTAGATTTGCTCCTGTAGTGCTTAAGCCAATTAATCCATCTCCAGCCATTACTATAACTCCGCCTCCAAAAGATAATGGAATCTTCCTAGATCCTTTTTTACCTAAACAATTTCCCTCTCCAGCCATCAGTTTAACTCCGCCTTCTAATGGAGTAACGACAACAACAAAATCTGAAGTTTCATATCTTAAACAATATGCAAGAGTCTCCCAAAGAGGTGTGTGTTCTTCATCTCTTTATCAAAGTACTGAATTTAATTTTATGAATATTATACAACAATAAACTAATTAATATTTGTAGGTTTATCATCTATTAATCAAAGCACAGGTCAACATGTGTTTTCCAACAACATTAAAAATCCTACATCGCGTCCTTATAAAATTGCTAGGCATATGCAGGTAACATAATGTAGAAATTAATGAATTTTATTTGATTTGTTTTATGCAAGTAAAAATAAACAATGCAAGGGAAGAAATTGAGTAATATATATATATATATATATATATATATATATATATATATATATATATATATATATATATATATATATATATATATATATATATATATTTGAATGATATTTTATATATGTACTAATGTATAAGATGTTTTGCAGGATGATAATTGACTTAGTGATTAATTGGTCATTCAAAATACAAATGTTTTATGGAGTTGATATAGCAAATATAATACACAATTGATGAAGTCAAACGATATCGGCATTTTAGGAGTGTTAAGCTTTGGTTAAATTAACAGTTTGATGAATTTTGGGTTTTATTTTTCATTAAATAAAGTTGACATTTTATTGGTTTTATTTTTATTGATATATTGAATTTCTTTTAAATTTAAATATTATTGAAACCTAAGTAAATTTTATGTTTGACAAACTTTTATTGCTTAGTATAATAGTTTCATATGGTTCGTTATTTAATGATGACTATTATCTATAAGTGTTATGACATAAATATATATAATTTATACATATTAAATCTTTATTGAGTTGGAAAACTTTGTGTTGAAGTTGAATTTCAATATTTTATTTGTTTTATAGTTTTTATTATTTGTCACGAAAACTTTATATTTAAATTTATTAGAAAACAGTTCTAAATAAGAAATTTGTTCATCTCGTGGGTGTTGCATGTGTCCAATTTATTTGTTAAACTTTGTAGTCTCAATAGAATTTTCAACCTTATTAGCTCCCATTGAGAAGTGTTGTTGTGATTCTTCAGTATTTCTAGGAATTTTCCCGAATAAAAGGTAAGGTTTTTGTCTCTCCCCCTAGGGTTCGCCTAGTTCGTGTGGTGGTATTCAAGTTCCACTGCATATGTTCTTGGAATGGCTAGTTTCTAGGAGGGTGTGCCCCACCAATGTTGAGAAGAGTGCTCACTACGTAGGTAGTCTGCCTTCAAAGAGTGGCTTATGCGATCCTACATAGACTTACGATACCCTTTGTGGACCTAGTGTCTCATAGCTAGTGAAATGACTACTGAAATTGTGCAAAGATATTTTATATAATACTTAACTCATTGAGCACATTATAATGACATTGTGATATCCTCCTTCTTTACTTATTCCTCGACTATCAATATCATTGACTGATGTGATCTTCTTCCTGTTCGTCCGAGGAAGGAGCTCGTTCGCCATGAAGTTTGTCTGCATACCTTTAACTGAGTTGGGTCACAAGACGATCATCGTCTTCGTAGATGTTTCATTTGGAAGACCTTGGATGCCCATTTGTCCCTAGTGTATACTCAGGGTTTTTCATTCTAGAAGATATTATGAAATAATATCTTTTTGTCATTCGTTTTAAAGGTAGAAGTCACTCTTCATAATCCTCTAAAGCTTAATTCACAACATGCTTATAGAAAATGTAGGAGTTTACCCCGTCGGTTCGAATTGGATTTTTCTTAAGCTTAGAGCATTGTTGAATGGATTTGAGGTTTCAACTGGGATCCTTCACTGGGTCTCTTTTAGGTCCGTGCGGATTGAACCCTGTTTTCTTTCTTGCAATATGGTATCACTGTAGATTACCTAGAGTGAGCTATAGAGTTACTGAAGGTAAAAGTATCCACTACTACAAAACGCGCAAACAACAACGCCAGGCTTATAACGGCTTGCCTATACACCGTGTAATAGACTCGCGCGTTTTTTTAATCACGGTTAATCTTCAAACCGTGGTGAAATGTGAGGCCTTTCACAACGGGTATTTAAAGAACCGTCATTATAGGTAGCGTTTGGTCATGGGTTCAATTCCCAGCGCCCGCATTTATGGTTTTTTTACACATTTTTTCAAAATGCCCACAGCCTTTCACCATGGTTATGTTTTCAACCGTCATTATTGCCTATAGTTTAGTTTTAGGTCTTGCACTTCAAAAAATCAGTTTTAGGGAAAATCGTCTCCTTTTTTAGATCTGTTTCGTGCATCTGAAGCAGTAAAACGTGGTAGTGTAGAATATTAATTTCAAACACTTTGAGTCCCAACAAAGTAACACATGATTCATGGTGGAAATTATTTTAGGCGTTGATATCTATGTGTTCAACGTTTCGTGCATTCATCGCGATCTTGGTATTTTTCGAGTGTTATGATCTCCGCTTATCGTTAAAAGATTGTACGCCACCTAGAGAAGGTACTCCAATAGCGAATTCACGCCATAAGTTTTTATAGATTCGTTAAACCTTCAAAGTCGTGAAGGCAATTATTAGGTTTATAATGGATAATTGAGGTGATATTGAATTGAAAGTATAATAGAGGATTATCATGTTGAATTCGGTGGTAATTTTCTCTATCTCTTGGAGATCTTGGTAAAATATGAGTTTGAATGTAGAATGATCCATCTGTAGATTTTTTGAGGGAATGAGAAGTCGATTCCCAAAGAAGATCCCACTATTGTGTTTTGGAAAAAGAAATGGATGTAAGGTGATGATAAGAAAACCTTAACTAGTGTTACGTATCTACGATATAGAGTCATGTGAGTGGAATTGCAAGGTTAGCACTTTAATGCCTAAATAAGTTCATAATTCAAGACGAGTGTTCTTGTAAAATGGAGATAAGAAAATATACCTTGCATTTCGCGTGATATGTCTTTATACTTTTAATTAGTTGGAGTGTATGGACATCAGTTTTAGCCTTATCTCTTTGGGCTTTTGGCCGGCCCAAATCTTACTATATAAGAAAACCTAAGGCTGTGGAAAAACCAATTTTGCCCTCATTCTTCTATCTGCCATGTGTCCAAAGTGAGGGCATTTGATGTCTACAAATTATTTTTCCTAACTAAATGTACTCCTTTTTCATTTGTAACCAATTTATTATGTTATAATAATATTTTGTCCTCCTTTTTGGTTACAAACTAACCAATTCTATTAAATTTTTTTGCTTTTCCCTACTACCAATGTCTGATACACGTACATCACTATTCTACCACACTGTTTCCTTCTTTCTCTCTCTCGATTCTCATCTCACTGTTCCTCTTCATCGAACTTCTCTCTTTCTCTTCTTTCTTCAGGTTCGTCTTCTATGATGAAGCATGGATTAGCAATGGTATCCCTGTGTTGGAGGCAACGCGTTTTCGGCAGCGAGGGTGTGGTGATTGGAATCGGAATATGTGATGAGTTTTACCAACATCGTAGCTCCAAACTTGTCATTTCCCTTCTGAAAGTTGTTGCTTCTATCTGTTCCGTTGTTGGAAGCTAAGGCCATTGTTGAAACGTATACCCATTTTTGAATCGTTTGTGGACGATGTAGCTTCATTGTAGTTCCAGATCTGTTGCAGGTATATAGAAGGGGTTTATCAAAGTTTGTCATTGTATTTTATACTGTTAGATCCCTCCATAATATTTGTTAATGTTTTCGTTTTTTATGTTTTGTAGGTTGGACTGATTTGTTATGATTTGGGGTTCCTTTTTTATGTTATGTGTTGTTAGGGTTGGAAACTCATTTGATGTTTTTTAATGTTTTCATCTTCATATGAAGTTTACAATTTTCTGCTATTAGTATTTGTACATATTATCATGATACAGCTGAATATATTTGTGGAAATGAAATTTAGGTCATGTCTGAAAATGAGCCTTTATGAATGCTTGATCTGTAGTGTTTGCAAACTCTGTTGATTTCTCTCATTGTCGGTGTTTGAGTGCAGGTTGGGGCTGGAAGCAGACATCAAAATATACACGGTTCATCAAACATGGTTGGTGCTGTTACAGCTGCGGTTGAGTCTTCTGCTTTATCCATTCAACCAAAGGTATTGTTTCTTATCATGTTGTGTATAACAGAGTTGTTCCTTATGGTGTTAGACATGGTTTATGTGTTGGTCCTATGAATGTATGAATCAAAATTAATTGCTATGAATCAAAATTAATTGCTATAAATCAAAGATGATCTTTGAACATGCCCTTTGGTTTTGGTTATATGTGTTTGATTGATTTTCCAAAGTAATTCTGAGGATGCTCACTATATTATCGTTAACCCAAAGTATTTCTCAAAGTTCTGCTATATTATCGTTAACCCCAAAGTTCTAATTTTTTTTACAAATGATTCCTTGTCTTCCAGAGTTTTAGACAGCATGGGATGGAGCTGATTGTCTCAATGATTCCTTTAAGATTTTGGGTATTTTTAGTGAAGAGCAATTTCTACTCGGCATGAATGGGGTTTTCTTAGAATAATGAGATATCAGCTCTCAATGTGATCTTTCGATTTGTTATTGCTTAATCGAAATGGAGAAACTGACAGCTAGCATCTGCAAAGGAGCAACATCTATCAGCCCTGTTTTCATTGTTGTCATGCTTTTTCATGTTTCTTCATTTGTTTGTGTACAGGATATAACTTAATTGTCAACTGTAGCTTATTTTTTTAATTTATTTTGTTTTAACTTTTTTGTGTGTTTGCTTCTGTTGTAAATTACTTTTGTTTTAACAGGTGATACATTACTTTGTGGTCTCAACTGTCAATTGTTGTTTCCTATTTTAAAATTTGATTTCTGGCTGTAAATATCCTTAGAACATTCATATTCTTCTAACTTTGTTCATTAGGAAAATAGCATGGCGGAGAACTAAATAAGCTTTTGGATCTACTTTTTTGGAAAATATATTCATATTCTTCTAACATTGTTCATTAGGAAAATACATATATATAACTTATTAATATTTCAAGTCACACAACATTTTCTTTTCATTTCTTCTTCTAGTTCGCATTACACGTTTTTTCTAGCACAGTCACCCTTAAGTCGGTATGTGATTCATTTTATACTGTTCTTATTTAATATTCAAAAGTTTAAATTTTTATTTGTTTTGATTTTTCTACAATTTTTTTTGTCGTAGCTATTTGCTTAGTGTGCATTTTTTCTACAATTTTTTTTTGTCGTAGCTATCTGTTGTAAATTACTTTTGTTTTAACAGGTGATACATTACTTTGTGGTCTCAACTGTCAACTGTTGTTTCCTATTTTAAAATTTGATTTCTGGCTGTAAATATCCTTAGAACATTCATATTCTTCTAACATTGTTCATTAGGAAAATAGCATCCAGAGGATGGATAGCTGACCCAGCAGAGATGGAACGTCTTGAGGACCTTTGCTATAGATTGGGTTCGTATTCGTCCTACTCTTACATCTGCAAAGCATGGCGGTAGTTTTATTGAGGTACAGATTTTGTTTCTTGTTGTGAATGGTACTTTTTACTTTCATTTGGTGTAGGGAGATTAAAAGTTTGTTATGGTAGGTATTGGCAGCAACACAGACACTTGACGAATTAGGAAATAAGTGGTTTCAACGTGCGATCGATGTTGTAAGACAGTTCGTTAGGTTGTTTAAGGTATGCCATAATTATTTTTCATGTTCATACTATTGTAGTTTTGAAACGGTATTGTTTTCGTCAATCCGAGAACTAAATAAGCTTTTGGATCTAATTTTTTGGCTCTTGCTGCTGAAACGGTATTGTTATTGGTTTGTTTTTTTTTTTTTACTTAGAGTGTAAAGCCTTTGTTTTACATTCGAAACATTTTACTATTTTTTAGTTTGTAAATAATTAAATTAGCATATTTGTCTTTCTTTAGTACTTCCTATTTAGAAGTTCCAGTAGTAAATAATGTGTTCTTGATAAGTGGAACATCGGTTTATTATTGTTTTAGCATACTCTTTGCAGGTCGTTCCTACAGTATAAACAGGCATCAGGGGTCGAGTTATAAATTCGAATCAGGTATTGTTAAATGTCAACACATACTTTCATTTCATGTTGTTCATTAGTTGGATAATTTCTAAGCACATCATATATGTTATTGTACAGTATTCTGTGAGTGAGCATTTCAAAAGTTCAAAACTGGGTGCTACAGATCCTAGGGTTTTCTTCTTCTATGACATATCACCAATAAAGGTACTGTCTTTGTAATTTTATTATGGGATATAAAACTATCCATGGATGAAGAAGTCATCGTAGTTACACTATCCATGGATGAAGAAGTCATCGTAGTTGCATCTCTACACAAATATAATAGTTATTCACATTTTGGCCTGATCAGAATGTGAGTTTCAATTATCTATGCTCAATATTTTTCTACTTCCCAATGACATAGAACACTGTTTTTGAATTACATAACATATAAGGGTCACAACAGTTATCTACTTTTGAATCACATATCATTGTTATAACTAATAATCTAATTACGTAAATCATTTCAATATAGGTGCAAATTGATAAGCTAACATAAGGTGAGGGACATTTGTAATGGTTAAATTGATTTCTGTCTGAATTCAGTTCTCCCATGTATTTTTATTTTACTGTCTGATTTACTATATATGTCCATTTTTTCTTACATGATTTGAATGTCTTCAGATTGGTGATAGGGTCTGTGTGAAGACACATCTTTCGCAGAACCTAGAAATGCTTGCGGTGGTGAGACACATCTTCTTGCTGCAAATGGACTTTAAATGGATCACAAAAACCAGTGTTTGTGTAAATGTTCATCTTGCGTCACCGGAAGTGGAGTTTCTTCCTTCAAAGGTACGACTCCCATGTGCAAGACCAGATTTTTCATCCAAATGATATTCTGCGTACATGTATGCTTTCTTTTAATGTATATTGTTTAGCCAGATGCACTGAGAAGCCTATCCAAATGACAATCTCTTTGCACACCTAAGGTAAAACTATAGATATTATCCCTTCACTTCCATATCATTGTATCTATGTGTTTTTTTCGATCATGGTTAATTTGTTTTTGCTGATACATTACATTAACCTTTCATATCTTTTAATTTGAGTATCCTTATGTTTGTCAATTTTTTTGTTTAGACCACATTTGTTAATCATATCTCATGTAACGTTACAACTAATTTCAGAGGTCCATGCTTTCCATTGCATTTATTGACCAATTATTCTATACATTGTATTAGCCAATACAAAATCTGTCAAAACAACAAAGGGGTGGAACAACATTACCAATGCAGTTAGAAGATATTATAGAGGTAGTGCTGCTATTGACTCTATTCAGACACCCAATCAGGTAACTCTTCGACCCTAAAGTTCATCTCTCTTTCATACTTTCTCAAAATTCTATAACTGTCAAGTCTAATCCTTTGCGGCATTCTTATGAATTGTTTTACTCTTTTATGATATGAGTTTAACACACTAAGAGGATTTCTTACATCATAACTCTGCCAGTTATTGCAACTTAACAGTTCAAACAAAAATTGGTTTGTTATATGTAAATGTGCATTTAATTTTTTCTCAGTTTCTTCAAACTTCATATCAGACTGTTATACTTCCCCATGGCTTTCTGTTTTCCATAGTCACTTCCATATGGCTTTAATGCCAAATCATAGCACACCACGTTTTCCAACTTATCATTAATCTTCCCTATGGCTGCTTATTATTTTGCCTCCCTAACTTTCACTATTAAATTTTCAAAATAATTAATGCTTTTACATTACCAAGTGCAGGGAGAAGCTTATGGGTCTCAGGGCAAAATATATAAACAACACTCCTTGAATGACCAACACAAACAAAAATTCAGAAACGTATAATTGTTACTATGGCCACCAACAACATTGTCCGGGTTTCACACACTTCTGAGGTGCAGACTGTGCCTGAAATCCAACCAACAATGACATCGCAACACCCATCTCAGGTCGATCAACCAGACCAGGTACGAATCATAAATTATCTACTTATTTTTTCAATACCTACATACAACTATGCATTTTTCTTGCTTCATCTTTTCTACCATTCTTTTTTATTAAATCAATAGACGCAACATAACGTTGATGCGCCGCTCCATCGAACACCACTTTCTGACATCGAACCAGATAAGGAAAATCAACCACCTGCCGACGAGGGACACCCCCTGCCGGACCAACCACCTGCTGACGTGGGACACCCCCTGCCGCACCAACCACCTACCCATGTTGAACATCCTCATAACGTCCTGCCGGTACAGTTCTGGGACATTCCTTTCTTTTTTCTATTCATGTCATATTAAATTTTCTGTTCATCTTCTTCACAATAATCAGTTAATGGTTTTTCCCAATAGGTACCTCAGGTCGCTGCTGTCCGACAACGACGGAAGAGGAGACGATTCAGAAGACCAGGAAGAATGAGTAGAAGGTTTAACAGATTTCATTCTGATGATGAAGAAGACTCGGAGTATGATATGTTTGATTTTGATGACGACGATGAGTACGACTACAAGTGGGACAACTTTATGACATCATCCGATTTTAGAAATCGTGTTTAAGTTTCCATACTTTTTATCCTTTTGATGTACTGCATTACCAAGCTTTGTTAATTTTAAGTTAAGGTTTATGGACACATTACTTAAAGTTTTTTTACTAATTTACTGTGTGCTCAATTTCATAGTTATTGAAGACTTGAATGTATATCTTACGTTATACAGTTTCTAGACTTTTTTTATTTTAAATTTCAATGATTGGTTTAAAACTTGCATTAGATTTTTTGTATAACATTTTCAATTCTCACTACCATTTTTTTTCTACTTATTTTTTTTTACTACAAAACAAATATATTTTTACAAACGGGAAACAAAAAGGGAAAAACTTTACTTATGATTCAAATATCTTTTTTAATTATGTCACAACAAATCGTATTCTTTTTTTTTAATCAAATAACATCAAAACAGATATTATGTTTTTATACGGTCAAACAATTCAGTTATGATTAAAACATTTGACATACGGGTAAAAACTCAAATCTTATAAACGGGCTCAACTTTACTACTTTTCGAAATATTGAACAATCGAATATTGTCGACCAGTTTCTTACAATTTGTGAAAACAATTTTGCCAATCTATTAAAATATTTTTGACCAAAATAATATCAACAATTTTTTTAAATAATATTATCTCTTATTAAGAACTCAACTCTTGACTAAATTTTATTAGGAATTTGACTTTCTTTTACAAATATATATTTTATTAAAAAATTTACTTTCTTTTATACATAATTAAGAATTTTTGTAAATTATTTTTGCTTTTCTTTTTAACAATTTATTTATATTTTCAAAACACAAGCCTCCCTACCGGATTTACACGTATCGTGCGAAAGACCGGGTCACACCTGTGTCGTATAAGCGCACTGGTATCCAGACTAAAATAACTGTGAACGCACGGGTAACACACCGGTACCGTGGCAACGCACATATATTATACCAATACCGTGTGCACGCACGGGTATCCAGACCAAATGCACGGGTAACACATCAGTACCGTGTCGTAATGCACGGGTTCCCATGGCAAATATTTTTTGAACGCACGGGTAGTACACGAGTACCGTGTAAACGCGGTGACGACCGGGGCAAAATCGGTTTAAACGCATTGATATTTAATATTTTTTTTTCGAAATTCTTTTTAATTTAACATACAATTTTATTAAAGATAATATATGAATAATTGAAATATATATTAATGCTCTCTTTCTTTTAAAAATTGGAAATTTGATTAAATTTTTTATTTTTTATAAATATGTCTTTCATTTCAATATTTCTCTTTGATTGACTTATATTTTTTTCTTTTACTACTTTATGTTAATTTTTTTTTACATTACATTTAAATATTTTGTATTTATTATTTGAGTTTCATAATCTAACTGTGAATTTACATTTTTTCCTGTCAAAATATATTGGCCCAATTTCAAAGGTCCGCAGCGGAACCAATGCGTCCGCACGGGTATCCCACTAGTTAGTTATATTCATCGATCAAATTCAATAATGTGTGAAAAATTTATTGGTCTAAATTCCACATACATTGTATAAATGGTCATTATTATTAATTGAACTTCAATCGATATTAATTTCCATATTTTTATAATTTTTATCTTCAATTTATAGAAAAGACAAAATAAGAATTCAAGTATTTCAAATTTTTTAGAAACAAGTAATGAATTAAAATTGAGTTTATTCATTTTCCATAATTTGTAATTGTCCATCGCAACCCACTCCCTGATACATTGTATAAGATAAGTACATTCTATAAATTATCATAAAATATTATTATATTTTTAATCATAATTAATTTCCATTTTATAAAAAAATTTATCTTCAATTTTATATTAATTCAAATGATGAATTCATATATTTCTTATTTTGTAGGAAAGAGTAGTTAGTTCATGTTTAGCCAAATTATTTTCATTTCTTAGTGTTTGTGCCCCTTATCCTTTCTTTTATATATATATATATATATATATATATATATATATATATATATATATATATATATATATATATATATACCTTATTAATATTTCAAATCACACAACATTTTCTTTTCATTTCTTCTTCTAGTTCGCATTACACGTTTTTTCTAGCACAGTCACCCTTAAGTCGGTATGTGATTCATTTTATACGGTTCTTGTTTAATATTCAAAAGTTTAAATTTTTATTTGTTTTGATTTTTCTACAATTTTTTTTGTCGTAGCTATTTGCTTAGTGTGCATTTTTTTGGGTTTTTCAAAAACTCTTTACTTTTTATTTCTTTGTTGTTAGAGAACTTCTAGTTTGGTGATTTTCTGAATTAAGGATTGTTTGTTTGTTATTTTCATTAAATTTAAAGTTTTATAATTATATTTTTTCAGGAATTCTCGAGATAGATTTTGCTACAGTTCTGACAATAAAGTAAGAATCATATATTTTTATTACAATTTATTTTATCAAGTATATATATAATGAGCGATATATTCTTAGAATTTAGTTTTTCATTTTTTTAATATAAGATTTTCATATGATATATTAGAACGTTTATAATTTAACACTAGATCTAATTTATTAGAGTTTATATAAATTCTAATTAAAAGATTTTAAACGTTTTAAAAAACTTGTTTCAAGAGAGGGTTAAAGGTCAAATGAATTTATAATATTATATTTCATCTAACAAAGACATAGATTATGCGTCTCATGACTGTAATTTGATAAAAATTTCTCTATCTTTTTTTTATCATTTTTCTTTTGTTATTTTAATTTTATTTCTTTTTAAAAAAATTATTTGAATTATATGCATCAACTTATAAACATTTAGAAATATAACAAAGATTCATTTATTTACACATATGATTGACATCTTCATGAAATGTATTAGATAATAGAAACTCTTGCTTTAGTTTTATATACTAATTATTTCTATCATGTTGCATAAATTTAAGATTCAATAACTCTTCACCTAATTTATATATCTAGAATAAATTACATTCACAAAAACAATATAATTATTACTTTACAAAAACAATATAATTATTACTTCAAATAAATTTGTTTTTTTGAAAAAAATTAATGTTAATAATAGAAATGCAGGTAGATAGTTTAATTAATTATCATCTTTTTGTTTCTGACTTTTAATTTCATTAGTAAACAGAAGATGTCTCATCACAAAATCACATGGAATGAAGAATCGCATAACAATTCTGGAATAAATAAAATTCTCGCGAATTAAAAGTGGATGATGAGTTAGACACAGATTACTTGGATATTATGAGACCACTGTCACTTGAAACCCATGTTCCGGATCCATTATTAGACATTGGTAAATTTGCCCCTGTAGTGCTTAAACCAATTAATCCATCTCCAGCCATTAGTATAACTCCGCCTCCAAAAGATAATGGAATCTTCCTAGATCCTTTTTTACCTAAACAATTTCCCTCACCCGCCATCAGTTTAACTCCGCCTTCTAATGGAGTAACAACAACAACAAAATCTGAAGTTTCATATCTTAAACAATATGCAAGAGTCTCCCAAAGAGGTGTGTGTTATTCATCTCTTTATCAAAGTACTGAATTTAATTTTATGAATATTATACAACAATAAACTAATTAATATTTGTAGGTTTATCATCTATTAATCAAAACACAGGTCAACATGTGTTGTCCAACAACATTAAAAATCCTACATCGCGTCCTTATAAAATTGCTAGGCATATGCAGGTAACATAATGTAGAAATTAATGAATTTTATTTGATTTGTTTTATGCAAGTAAAAATAAACAATGCAAGGGAAGAAATTGAGTAATATATATATATATATATATATATAAATATATATATATATATATATATATATATATATATATATATATATATATATTTGAATGATATTTTATATATGTACTAATGTATAAGATGTTTTGCAGGATGATTATTGACTTAATGATTAATTGGTCATTCAAAATACAAATGTTTTGTGGAGTTGATATAGCAAATATAATACACAATTGATGAAGTCAAACGATATCAGCATTTTAGGAGTGTTAAGCTTTGGTTAAATTAACAGTTTGATGAATTTTGGGTTTTATTTTTCATTAAATAAAGTTGACATTTTATTGGTTTTATTTTTATTGATAGATTGAATTTCTTTTAAATTTAAATATTATTGAAACCTAAGTAAATTTTATGTTTGACAAACTTTTATTGCTTAGTATAATAGTTTCCTATGGTTTGTTATTTAATGATGACTATTATCTATAAGTGTTATGACATAAATATATATAATTTATACATATTAAATCTTTATTGAGTTGGAAAACTTTGTGTTGAAGTTGAATTTCAATATTTTATTTGTTTTATAGTTTTTATTGTTTGTCACGAAAACTTTATATTTAAGTTTATTAGAAAACAATTCTAAATAAGAAATTTGTTCATCTCGTGGGTGTTGCATGTGTCCAATTTATTTGATAAACTTTGTAGTCTCAATAGAATTTTCAACCTTATTAGCTCCCATTGAGAAGTGTTGTTGTGATTCTTCAGTATTTCTAGGAATTTTCCCGATTAAAAGGTAAGGTTTTTGTCTCTCCCCCTAGGGTTCGCCTAGTTCGTGTGGTGGTATTCAAGTTCCACTGCATATGTTCTTGGAATGGCTAGTTTCAAGGAGGGTGTGCCCCACCAATGTTGAGAAGAGTGCTCACTACGTAGGTAGTCTGCCTTCAAAGAGTGGCTTATGTGATCCAACATAGACTTACGATACCCTTTGTGGTCCTAGTGTCTCATAGCTAGTTAATTAACACCTGAAATTGTGCAAAGAGATTTTATATAATAATTAACTCATTGAGCAAATTATAATGACATTGTGATATCCTCCTTCTTTTCTTATTCCTCGACTATCCATATCATTGACTGATGTGATCTTCTTCCTGCCCGTCCGAGGAAGGAGCTCGTTTGCCATGAAGTTTGTCTGCATACCTTTAACTGACTGGCGTCACAAGACGATCATCGTCTTCGTATATGTTTCATTTGGAAGACCTTGGATGCCCATTTGTCCCTAGTGTATACTCAGGGTTTTTCATTCTAGAAGATATTACGAAAAATATCTTTTTGTCATTCGTTTTAAAGGTAGAAGTCACTCTTCATAATCCTCTAAAGCTTAATTCACAACATGCTTATAGAAAATGTAGGAGTTTACCCCGTCGGTTCGAATTGGATTTTTCTTAAGCTTAGAGCAGTGTTGAATGGATTTGAGGTTCCAACTGGGATCCTTCAGTGGGTCTTTTTTTGGTCCGTGCGGATTGAACCCTATTTTCTTTCTTGCAATATGGTATCCCTGTAGATTACCTAGAGTGAGCTATAGAGTTACTGAAGGTAAAAGTATCCACTACTACAAAACGTGCAAACAACAACGCCAGGCTTATAACGGCTTGCCTATACACCGTTGTAATAGACTCGCGCGTTTTTTTAATGACGGTTAATATTCAAACTGTGAAGAAATGTGAGGCCTTTCACGACAGGTATTTAAAGAACCGTCATTATGGGTAGCGTTTGGTCATGGGTTCAATTCCCAGCGCCCGCATTTATGGTTTTTTTACACATTTTTTCAAAATGCCCACAGCCTTTCACCATGGTTATGTTTTCAACCGTCATTATTGCCTATGGTTTAGTTTTAGGTCTTGCAGTTCAAAAAATCAGTTTTAGGGAAAATCGTCTCCTTTTTTAGATATGTTTCGTGCATCTGAAGCAGTAAAACATGGTAGTGTAAAATATGAATTTCAAACACTTTGAGTCCCAACAAAGTAACACGTGATTCATGGTGGAAATTATTTTAGGCGTTGATATCTATCTGTTCAAAGTTTCGTGCATTCATCACGATCTTGGTATTTCTCGAGTGTTATGATCTCCGCTTATCGTTAAAAGATTGTACGCCACCTAGAGAAGGTACTCCAATAGCGAATTCACGCCATAAGTTTTTATAGATTCGTTAAACCTTCAAAGTCATGAAGGCAATTATTTGGTTTATAATGGATAATTGATGTGATATAGAATTGAAAGTATAATAGAGGATTATCATGTTGAATTCGGTGGTAATTTTCCCTATCTCTTGGAGATCTTGGTAAAATATGAGTTTGAATGTAGAATGATCCATCTGTAGATTTTTTGAGGGAATGAGAAGTCGATTCCACAAGAAGATCCCACTATTGTGTTATGGAAAAAGAAATGGATGTAAGGTGATGATAAGAAAACCTTAACTAGTGTTACGTATCTACGACATAGAGTCATGTGAGTGGAATTGCAAGGTTAGCACTTTAATGCCTAAATAAGTTCATAATTCAAGACGAGTGTTCTTGTAATATGGAGATAAGAAAATATACGTTGCATTTCGCGTGATATGTCTTTATACTTTTAATTAGTTGGAGTGTATGGACATCAATTTTAGCCTTATCTCTTTGGGCTTTTGGCCGGCCCAAATTAGTTATATTCATCGATCAAATTCAATAATGTGTGAAAAATTTATTGGTCTAAATTCCACATACATTGTATAAATGGTCATTAATATTAATTGAACTTCAATAAATATTAATTTCCATAGTTTTATAATTTTTATCTTCAATTTATAGAAAAGACAAAATAAGAATTAAAGTATTTCAAATTGTTTAGAAACAAGTAATAAATTAAAATTGAGTTTATTCATTTTCCATAATTTTTAATTGTCCATCGCAACCCCCTCCCTGATACATTGTATAAGATAAGTAGATTCTATAAATTATCATAAAATATTATTATATCTTTAATCATAATTAATTTCCATTTTATAAAAAAATTTATCTTCAATTTTATATTAAGTCAAATGATGAATTCATATATTTCTTATTTTGTAGGAAAGAGTAATTAGTTCATGTTTAGCCAAATTATTTTCATTTTTTAGTGTGTCTGCCCCCTATCCTTTCTTTTTTCTATATATATATATATATATATATATATATATATATATATATATATATATATATATATATATACCTTATTAATATTTCAAATCACACAACATTTTCTTTTCATTTCTTCTTCTAGTTTGCATTACACGTTTTTTCTAGCACAGTCACCCTTAAGTCGGTATGTGATTCATTTTATACTGTTCTTATTTAATATTCAAAAGTTTAAATTTTTATTTGTTTTGATTTTTCTACAATTTTTTTTGTCGTAGCTATTTGCTTAGTGTGCATTTTTTTGGGTTTTTAAAAAATTCTTTACTTTTTATTTTCTTTGTTGTTAGAGAACTCCTGGTTTGGTGATTTTCTGAATTAAGGAGTGTTTCTTTGTTATTTTCATTAAATTTAAATTTTTATGATTATATTTTTTCAGGAGTTCTCGAGATAGATTTTGCTACAGTTCTGACAATAAAGTAAGAATCATATATTTTTATTACAATTTATTTTATCAAGTATATATATAATGAGCGATATATTATTATAATTTAGTGTTTCATTTTTTTAATATAAGATTTTCATATGATATATGTAATACCCCGTAAATTTATAAACGCTCTAGTTAATATTATTATGATCAACTGGGTTCCGGAGTACTCTGAGCAATTATTTAATAAAATAATTAGAGTAAACTAACGAACTCAGAGTGGATTGCATTAATAATATTTAACTTTGAGTTTATTTTATTTGGTGCATTTGAGCTAAGTTGGATATTTAGTAGTATTACTAATAAATGGAAATTGGCAATACTATCTATTTTTCTCTCCACTTCATTTGAAAACAAAAACAAAAGTTAGAAAGAAAAGAAAGGAAAAAGAGAAGGAAAAGAAGGAGAAGAAAATTGTCCAAGAGCTCAAGATCATCATCAAGCATCAATCTTCATCCAATCTTCTCAATCATCTTCATCTTGCTCATCTAATCCAGGTGGGTTCTAGATAGAAACCTTAGTGTAGAATTTCTTTAGGTTTTGGGGTTGTGTTAGGTTTGGGAGAAAAATGGGATTTTGTGGAAAATAGAAGAATCTAGCGGTTGAAATGTGATATAAATTGTGTAGTATGATCACTATATGTGTAGAATCATCTGTCAATAATTGTTTTGATGTCCCAATATGTTTTGATTGAGTTTGGATGGGTTTTGTATCAAGAAAAACGTGTTTTTATGCTTCTGGAACACTGTTAATCGATTAACACATTTGGTTAACCGATTAACAGGTGAAAAATTGTGTTTTACGTGAAATTTAGACTGGTTAACCGTTTAACCATATGCGTTAACCGATTAACACTGTAACTGATTGGAAAAATATTTTAAAAATCCATAACTGTTGATCCGTAACTTGGATTGACGCCCGGTCAGAAGCGTTCGAAAGCTATTTCAATACTCTATATGATAATCGATTAGAAAGATGGTTATATGCCATGGATTGATAAGAAAAATATAGAAATGTAATGTTTACAAAAATGCACAAATTTTTAAAAGTGAAATTTGTGAGAAATGTTTAAAGATCCATATCTTTTGGATCGTAACTCCGATCGAGGCATGGTAATAGTCGTTGTAAAGCTATGGAAATATCCTACGCTATGAAAGTGAAAAATAATGGCTTTTATACCCGATTGAATGAATTGGAGGGAACCCGAAAGTGATGTTTTATGTGATTCTATTATGCAATTGTTTTATGCTATGTGTGATTAATTGTTGTAAAACATGTTTAAATATGTATGCATGTTAAAATACGGAATAGGTAGAGTGAGGAACATTACCACCAAATGTGTCAGAAGTGTGAATTATCATGTGGCAACGCTCGTGCATGAAAGGCCGAGGCGTGTGCATCCTGTTTATCATAACCACTGTTCTTTGCGGTGTAGTTTCAAGAGACTCGAGCACATCCTCTGAAACCTTATGCACAACTACTTGCCAGGTTTGATTCCCGTAGTGAGTACGATTGGAGCCTACGGGTTAAGAGACTTGTGACGGTGTACGGGCCGTGAGAAGTGACGGATCACGGTGTACGGACCGATGATCCCGAATCCAATTCGTATGCGAAGTAGCTACAAGGATGCACGACTCGGATCGTCTTCTAGACGTAGAAGCGGACGGGAAAAGGGGATACCTTGGTATGGTTATTGATTTGTGAATCCTTGAGTTTACAGGCTCAGGAGGTACTTCGGTACTAGTGTGAGTTTACAGGCTCACCGTGGTGGTTACTTGTGTGTGTGTACTCATGGTCACTCCCCTTTCCCTTTGACATGAGTTAGGCTTATTTAGAACCTTGTAAAGCCGAGAGGACTTTAAGATAGCGAACTCACTGAGATTTGATGTATCTCACCCCACTGTTGTTGTTTACATCACAGGTTCTGCAGGTTCGGCGAAGGGTAAGGACAAGGTTATTTGACTTTCCTTACGGATCGTAGCTTTTGTGATGGCATGGCTTCCGCTATGGCGTTTATGTTTTGAGATCATTGTATTGATCTAGTTCTTAGTTTTTATTATCTTGGAACATCTTGTATATGTAATGCCTTAGACTTTTAGTGTTTTGTATTAGAGGCATTTATGTGTATATTTTGTTAACTAGGAACTTACTATATTTCAGTACCAAAAGTGAAACTCATGTATAATATGTGATTTGATGCATGTATCTATATATGGCCTTTACAGTTGGTATCAGAGCAGATCGTATCCTCGACCTAGCCATGAAATAGAATAAGTAACTCTTTCCGCTTCAGATGCGTGGTGTCGCCTTTGGTCTTACGTGTTATATTTATAGTGTTGAGCCTGATCAACTTAATCCTATTTGTATGACATTCAGGAACATGGCCGACGGGTATAGAAACAACCGTGGAAGACCAAGGACTCCGAGGACTACTCCGGCTGGGACGGCTCCACCGGGTGATGAAGGGAACGCCCCTTTGTATCAATTCATGCAACAGATGCAGCAGCAGCAAAATCAGTTTATGCAGGGAATGGTACAGCAAATGGCTGATGGTCTGCATCCTCCAGTGGTTGTTCCTGAAGTTGCAGGGGGAACCTATAGGGAATTCATTCGTATGAATCCTCCGGAGTTTCAGGGAGGGTTAGATCCGGTGAAGGCGCATGAATGGATATCAGGTATGGAGCGAATTTTCTTGGTTGTGCAGTGCAGCGAGGAAAATAAAGTGGTCTTTGCTTCTCACTTGTTAAAGGGTCCTGCCATGAGGTGGTGGGAGAGCGCTTCAGCCTTGATGACAATTCAGGAGGTACCAAAGGTGTGGGAGCAGTTTAAGGTAATTTTTATGGAGAAGTATTTTCCAAGTTCCTTACGGTCTCAGAAGGAGTTTAAGTTCCAACAGTTGAGACAAGGTAATTTATTAGTAGCTTCTTATGCGGAAAAGTTTGAGATCATGGCTGACTATTCTAGACAGACCATGTATGCTCCAGATGAGAGGTGGAAGATTGATCAGTTTCTGTTTGGTTTAAGGGCTGAAATTTCACATAGCGTGTCTCAACGGGAATTTGCTACTTATGCTGAAATGTTAAGACAGTGTTATGTGGTGGAGAATAGTTTTAAAAAATTACAAATGGAGGTGGATTTGAACAGGGCAACTCAAAGTGACCATGGAAGGTCGAATCAATATTTTAGGGAAAGGCAACAGTCTTCCAAAGGGAAACAAGTTCAGAGTTCGAGGACTAGTGTGCCTCCGGTATGCCGTATTTGTGGGAGGAATCATTATGGTAGGTGCAATTCGGAGGGAATACGGTGTTATCAGTGTAACAAGATGGGTCATATATCGAGAGATTATCCTCAGGGAAGGAATCAGACACAAGGGAAGACTACCGGCCGAGTTTATACGTTGGATGCGAGGAAAGCAAAAATTGATAATTCCTTGATTGCGGGTACGTGTTTCGTAAATGGACAACCTTGTTTTGTTTTATTTGACTGTGGGGCAACGCATTCTTTTGTGTCTTTGAGATGTGTGAAGCGACTTGGGTTGCGAACTATTCCTTTGTCTCCTCCTATGGTGGTTACTACCGCCATGGATGAAATGGTTGAAACACCGATGATGTGTGAAAATTGTGTTTTACCTCTCAACGATAGAGTTTTCCAGATCGACCTTATCTGTTTACCGCTTAAGAAAGTTGATGTCATTTTGGGGATGGATAAGCTTTCTGCTAATTCGGTGTTTATTGGGTGTGAAGAAAAGCTAATCATTATTCCATCTGCTGAGGCTACCCCGAAAGATGTGTTATCAACGATTTTAGAAGGTACGGTGGGTATGATTAATTTCTTGTTTGAGAAGGAGAAATCTGTTTTAATGGTTCTTACTAAGGAAGGATGTAGTGAACAGCAAGTTCTGAGTATTCCAATAGTGTGTGAGTTTCCTGAAGTTTTTCCTGAGGATGTTACTTCTCTTCCTCCGGAGAGAGAAGTTGAGTTCTCTATTGACCTGGTACCGGGAACGGCTCCTATATCCGTTTCCCCGTATCGGATGGCGCCGCTTGAATTAAGAGAATTAAAGGACCAATTGGAAGACTTGATGTCTAAGCATTTTGTTAGACCAAGTGTTTCACCCTGGGGAGCTCCAGTGTTATTGGTAAAGAAGAAAGATGGGGGAATGCGTCTGTGCATTGATTACCGTAAGTTGAATAAAGTCACCATTAAGAATAAGTACCCCTTACCCAGGATAGACGACTTGTTAGATCAATTGAAAGGAGCCTGTGTGTTCTCGAAGATTGATTTACGGTCGGGTTATCATCAGATCCGAGTGAAGAGTTCTGATGTGCCAAAAACTGTATTTAGAACCACTTATGGTCATTACAAATTCTTAGTGATGCCTTTCGGTGTGACTAATGCTCCAGTTGTTTTTATGGACTACATGAATCGTATATTTCAGGCTTACTTGGACCATTTTGTTGTAATTTTTATTGATTACATTCTTATTTATTCTCATACTCTACAAGAGCACGGAGAATATCTGAGAATTGTCTTATCAGTATTGCAAGAGAAACAATTGTTTGCTAAGTTAAGCAAGTGTGAGTTTTGGATGTCGGAAGTTAATTTTCTTGGACATGTTATATCTCAGGGTTGTGTGTCAGTAGATCCGTCAAAGGTAGAAGCAGTAATTAATTGGGAGAGACGGAGAAATGCTTCAGAAGTTAGAAGTTTCTTGGGATTGGCAGGTTACTATAGAAGGTTCATAAAAGGCTTTTCTCAATTGGCCTTACCAATGACGAAACTTACTCGGAAAGATTTTGCTTTTGAGTGGGATTCGGGTTGTGAACAAAGTTTTATGAAATTGAAGGAAAGTTTGACGAGTGCTCCGGTATTAATTATTCCTGATCCTAATAACTCTTATGAAGTATTCTGTGATGCTTCTAAGAGGGGATTAGGGGGTGTTCTGATGCAAGGCGGTCAAGTAGTAGCTTATGCTTCTCGACAGTTGAAAGTTCATGAGAAGAATTATCCAACTCATGATTTAGAACTAGTTGCAGTGGTATTTGCACTGAAGGTGTGGCGTCATTATTTGTATGGTGTACGTTTTGAAATGTTCAGTGACCACAAGAGTTTGAAGTATTTGTTTGACCAAAAGGAGTTGAATATGCGACAAAGAAGGTGGATGGAGTACTTAAAGGATTATGACTTAGAATTAAAGTATCATCCAGGGAAGGCGAATAAAGTAGCGGATGCTTTAAGTCGGAAAATGGTTCATAGTGTAGAATTGATGATTTTGGAGTATTCGTTGTTGGAAAAGTTTAGAGATCTTGATCTCCAGTTTGTGTGGACTCCGAATGGTGTACTTATGGGAAATTTGAATGTCAATTCTACTTTAAGAGTCGAGATTCAACACGAACAACTGTTAGAAGAGGAATTACAAGAGGTGTTACTTCAATCGGGTTTTTCGCGAGCAACTGATGGGATTGTTCTGTTTAATCAACGGATTTGTGTTCCGAAGGATGAGGCATTAAAAAGGAAAATTTTAGATGAAGCACATAAAGGTAATTTCACGATATATCCTGGTTCTTCAAAGATGTATCAAGACTTAAAGAGAGATTATTGGTGGTCTGGGATGAAAAAGGATATAGCGACATATGTGTCGGAATGTGCGGTGTGCCAACAGGTGAAGATTGAACACCAAATACCGGGCGGTCTGCTACAACCTTTGGATATTCCAGTTTGGAAGTGGGATAGTATTTCTATGGACTTTGCAGTGGGTTTACCCCGTACGCAAGATGGTTATGATTCTATTTGTGTGATTGTAGATCGACTAACAAAATCTGTGCATTTCTTAGCCGTGAAGACTACTTATAAGGCAAGCCATCTTGCGAGGTTGTTTATTTCCGAAATTGTGAGATTGCGTGGTGTTCCTTCCAATATTGTGTCCGATAGAGATCCGAAGTTTACATCAAGGTTTTGGAAAGTGTTCCAACAAGCTATGGGTACGAATTTGCGGTTGAGCACGTCGAATCATCCTCAAACGGATGGTCAGACTGAGCGAACAATACAGACGATGGATGATATGTTAAGAGCTTGTGTGCTAGAGAGTAGAGGAAATTGGAAAGAACTTTTGCCGTTAATTGAGTTTTTCTATAACAATAGTTACCATGCTAGCATCAGTATGGCTCCTTATGCAGCATTGTATGGGAGAAAATTTAGAACACCTTTGTGTTGGGCAGAAGTTGGCGAAGATAGAATTTTGGGACCCGAAATCATTCAAGAGACTACGGAAAAGATTCGAATGATCCGTGAGAAAGTTAAACAAGCACAAGATCGTCAAAAGAGTTATGCGGATAATCGTAGGAGACCTTTGGAATTTGAGGAAGGTGACCATGTATTTCTGAAAGTTAGTCCGAGATTGAGATTGAAAGGACCGTTTAAGTCACGTAAATTAAGTCCGAGATACGTGGGACCGTATCAGATTTTAGAAAGGATTGGTGAAGTTGCTTACAGATTAGCCTTACCACCCTCTCGATCTGAAATGCATGATGTTTTTCACGTATCTCAGCTCCGTAAGTTTATTCCTGATCCTTTTCAGCCAATTCTACCAGAATCCGTGGGTATAGAAGCGGATTTGACTTTTGAACAGCAACCGAGTTGTATCGTGGGAAGAGAAACAAAAGTTCTAAGGAACAAATACATTCCTCTTGTTAAGGTGCAATGGGATATGACGCATCCGGGTGATGCTACTTGGGAACTAGAGTCGGAAATCCGAGATTCTTATCCGCATCTGTTCAGGTAATCTTCTAATTTCGAGGACGAATTTCTATTTAAGGGGGGGAGGATGTAATACCCCGTAAATTTATAAACGCTCTGGTTAATATTATTATGATCAACTGGGTTCCGGAGTACTCTGAGCAATTATTTGATAAAATAATTAGAGTAAACTAACGAACTCAGAGTTGATTGCATTAATAGTATTTAACTTTGAGTTTATTTTATTTGGTGCATTTGAGCTAAGTTGGATATTTAGTAGTATTACTAATAAATGGAAATTGGCTATACTATCTATTTTTCTCTCCACTTCATTTGGAAACAAAAACAAAAGTTAGAAAGAAAAGAAAGGAAAAAGAGAAGGAAAGGAAGGAGAAGAAAATTGTCCAAGAGCTCAAGATCATCATCAAGCATCAATATTCATCCAATCTTCTCAATCATCTTCATCTTGCTCATCTAATCCAGGTGGGTTCTAGATAGAAACCTTAGTGTAGAATTTCTTGAGGTTTTGGGGTTGTGTTAGGTTTGGGAGAAAAATGGGATTTTGTGGAAAATCGAAGAATCTAGCGGTTGAAATGTGATATAAATTGTGTAGTATGATCACTATATGTGTAGAATCATCTGTCAATAATTGTTTTGATGTCCCAATATGTTTTGATTAGGTTTGGATGGGTTTTATATCAAGAAAAACGTGTTTTTATGCTTCTGGAACACTGTTAATCGATTAACACATTTGGTTAACCGATTAACCGGTGAAAATGGTGTTTTACGTGAAATTTAGACTGGTTAACCGGTTAACCATATGCGTTAACCGATTAACACTGTAACTGATTGGAAAAATACTTTAAAAATCCATAACTGTTGATCCGTAACTCGGATTGACGCCTGGTCAGAAGCGTTGGAAAGCTATTTCAATACTCTATATGATAATGGATTAGAAAGATGGTTATATGCCATGGATTGATAAGAAAAATATAGAAATGTAATGTTTACAAAAATGCACAAATGTTTAAAAGTGAAATTTGTGAGAAATGTTTAAAGATCCATATCTTTTGGATCATAACTCCGATCGAGGCATGGTAATAGTCGTTGTAAAGCTATGGAAATATCCTACGCTATGAAAGTGAAAAATAATGGCTTTTATACCCGATTGAAAGAATCGGAGGGAACCCAAAAGTGATGTTTTAAATGATTCTATTATGCAATTGTTTTATGCTATGTGTGATTAATTGTTGTAAAACATGTTTGAATATGTATGCATGTTAAAATACGGAATAGGTAGAGTGAGGAACATTACCACCAAATGTGTTGTAAGTGTGAATTATCATGTGGCAACGCTCGTGCATGAATGGCCGAGGCGTGTGCATTCTGTTTATCATAACCACTGTTCTTTGCGGTGTAGTTTCATGAGACTCGAGCATCTCCTCTGAAATGTTATGCACAACTACTTGGCAGGTTTGATTCCCGTAGTGAGTACGATTGGAGCCTACGGGTAAAGAGACTTGTGACAGTGTACGGGACGTGAGAAGTGACGGATCACGGTGTACGGACCGATGATCCCGAATCCAATTCGTATGCCAACTAGCTACAAGGATCCATGACTCGGATCGTCTTCTAGACGTAGAAGCGGACGGGAAAAGGGGATACCTTGGTATGGTTATTGTTTTGTGAATCCTTGAGTTTACAGGCTCAGGAGGTACTTCGGTACTAGTGTGAGTTTACAGGCTCACCGTGGTGGTTACTTGTGTGTGTGTACTCATGGTCACTCCCCTTTCCCTTTGACATGAGTTAGGCTTATTTAGAACCTTGTAAAGCCGAGAGGACTTTAAGATAGCGAACTCACTTAGATTTGATGTATCTCACCCCACTGTTGTTGTTTACATCACAGGTTCTGCAGGTTCGGCGAAGGGTAAGGACAAAGTTATTTGACTTTCCTTACGGATCGTAGCTTTTGTGATGGCATGGCTTCCGCTATGGCGTTTATGTTTTGAGATCATTGTATTGATCTAGTTATTAGTTTTTATCATCTTGGAACATCTTGTATATGTAATGGCTTAGACTTTTAGTCTTTTGTATTAGAGGCATTTATGTGTATAATGTGTTAACTAGGAACTTATTATATTTCAGTACCAAAAGTGAAACTCATGCATAATATGTGATTTGATGCATGTATCTATATATGGCCTTTACAATATATTAGAACGTTTATAATTTAACACTAGATCTAATTTATTAGAGTCTATATAAATTCTAATTAAAAGATTATAAACGTTTTGAAAAACTTGTTTCAAGAGAGGGTTAAAGGTCAAATGAATTTATAATATTATATTACATCTAACAAAGACATAGAATATGCGTTTCATGACTGTAATTTGATAAAAATTTCTCTATCTTTTTTTTATCATTTTTCTTTTGTTATTTTAATTTTATTTCTTTTTAAAAAAAATATTTGAATTATATGCATCAGCTTATAAACATTTAGAAGTATAACAAAGATTCATTTATTTACACATATGATTGACATCTTCATGAAATGTATTAGATAATAGAAACTCTTGCTTTAGTTTTATATACTAATTATTTCTATCATGTTGCATAAATTTAAGATTCAAGAACTCTTCACCTAATTTATATATCTAGAATAAATTACATTCACAAAAACAATATAATTATTACTTTACAAAAACAATATAATTATTACTTCTAATAAATTTGTTTTTTTGAAAAAAATTAATGTTAATAATAGAAATGTAGGTAAATAGTTTAATTAATTATCATCTTTTTGTTTCTGACTTTTAATTTTATTAGTAAACAGAAGATGTCTCATCACAAAATCACCTGGAATGAAGAATCGCATAACAATTTTGGAATAAATAAAATTTCTTGCGAATTAGAAGTGGATGATGAGTTAGACACAGATTACTTGGATATTATGAGACCACTGTCACTTGAAACCCATGTTCCGGATCCATTATTAGACATTGGTAAATTTGCTCCTGTAGTGCTTAAGCCAATTAATCCATCTCCAGCCATTAGTATAACTCCGCCTCTAAAAGATAATGGAATCTTCCTAGCATCTTTTTTACCTAAACAATTTCCCTCTCCAGCCATCAGTTTAACTCCGCCTTCTAATGGAGTAACGACAACAACAAAATCTGAAGTTTCATATCTTAAACAATATGCAAGAGTCTCCCAAAGAGGTGTGTGTTCTTCATCTCCTTATCAAAGTACTGAATTTAATTTTATGAATATTATACAACAATAAACTAATTAATATTTGTAGGTTTATCATCTATTAATCAAAACACAGGTCAACATGTGTTGTCCAACAACATTAAAAATCCTACATCGCGTCCTTTTAAAATTTCTTGGCATATGCAGGTAACATAATGTGGAAATTAATGAATTTTATTTGATTTGTTTTATGCAAGTAAAAATAAACAATGCAAGGGAAGAAATTGAGTAATATATATATATATATATATATATATATATATATATATATATTTGAATGATATTTTATATATGTACTAATGTATAAGATCTTTTGCAGGATGATAATTGACTTGGTGATTAATTGGTCATTCAAAATACAAATGTTTTATGGAGTTGATATAGCAAATATAATACACAATTGATGAAGTCAAACAATATCGGCATTTTAGGAGTGTTAAGCTTTGGTTAAATTAACAGTTTGATGAATTTTGGGTTTTATTTTTCATTAAATAAAGTTGACATTTTATTGGTTTTATTTTAATTGATAGATTGAATTTCTTTTAAATTTAAATATTATTGAAACCTAAGTAAATTTTATGTTTGACAAACTTTTATTGCTTTGTATAATAGTTTCCTATGGTTCGTTATTTAATGATGACTATTATCTATAAGTGTTATGACATAAATATATATAATTTATACATATTAAATCTTTATTGAGTTGGAAAACTTTGTGTTGAAGTTGAATTTCAATATTTTATTATTTTTATAGTTTTTATTGTTTGTCACGAAAACTTTATATTTAAATTTATTAGAAAACAGTTCTAAATAAGAAATTTGATCATCTCGTGGGTGTTGCATGTGTCCAATTTATTTGTTAAACTTTGTTGTCTCAATAGAATTTTCAACCTTATTATCTCCCATTGAGAAGTGTTGTTGTGATTCTTCAGTATTTCTAGGAATTTTCCCGAATAAAAGGTAAGGTTTTTGTCTCTCCCCCTAGGGTTCGCCTAGTTCGTGTGGTGGTATTCAAGTTCCACTGCATATGTTCTTGGAATGGCTAGTTTCTAGGAGGGTGTGCCCCACCAATGTTGAGAAGAATGCTCACTACGTAGGTAGTCTTCCTTCAAAAAGTGTCTTATGCGATCCTACATAGACTTACGATACCCTTTGTGGTCCTAGTGTCTCATAGCTAGTTAATTAACTACTGAAATTGTGCAAAGAGATTTTATATAATACTTAACTCATTGAGCACATTATAATGACATTGTGATATCCTCCTTCTTTACTTATTCCTCGACTTTCCATATCATTGACTGATGTGATCTTCTTCCTGCCCGTTCGAGGAAGGAGCTCGTTCGCCATGAAGTTTGTCTGCATACCTTTAACTGACTGGCGTCACAAGACGATCATCGTCTTCGTAGATGTTTCATTTGGAAGACCTTGGATGCCCATTTGTCACTAGTGTATACTCAGGGTTTTTCATTCTAGAAGATATTACGAAATAATATCTTTTTGTCATTCGTTTTAAAGGTAGAAGTCACTCTTCATAATCCTCTAAAGCTTAATTCACAACATGCTTATAGAAAATGTAGGAGTTTACCCTGTCGGTTCGAATTGAATTTTTCTTAAGCTTAGAGCAGTGTTGAATGGATTTGAGGTTCCAACTGGGATCCTTCAGTGGGTCTTTTTTTGGTCCGTGCGGATTGAACCCTGTTTTCTTTCTTGCAATATAGTATCCCTGTAGATTACCTAGAGTGAGCTATAGAGTTACTGAAGGTAAAAGTATCCACTACTATAAAACGCGTAAACAACAACGCCAGGCTTATAACGGCTTGCCTATACACCGTTGTAATAGACTCGCGCGTTTTTTTAATGACGGTTAATATTCAAACTGTGGTGAAATGTGAGGCCTTTCACAACTGGCATTTAAAGAACCGTCATTATGGGTAGCGTTTGGTCATGGGTTCAATTCCCAGCGCCCGCATTTATGGTTTTTTTACACATTTTTTCAAAATACCCACAACCTTTCACCATGGTTATGTTTTCAACCGTCATTATTGCCTATAGTTTAGTTTTAGGTCTTGCACTTCAAAAAATCAGTTTTAGGGAAAATCGTCTCCTTTTTTAGATCTGTTTCGTGCATCTGAAGCAGTAAAACGTGGTAGTGTAAAATATGAATTCAAACACTTTGAGTCCCAACAAAGTAACACATGATTCATGGTGGAAATTATTTTAGGCGTTGATATCTATGTGTTCAAAGTTTCGTGTATTCATCGCGATCTTGGTATTTCTCGAGTGTTATGATCTCCGCTTATCGTTAAAAAATTGTACGCCACCTAGAGAAGGTACTCCAATAGCGAATTCACGCCATAAGTTTTTATAGATTCGTTAAACCTTCAAAGTCGTGAAGGCAATTATTAGGTTTATAATGGATAATTGAGGTGATATAGAATTGAAAGTATAATAGAGGATTATCATGTTGAATTCGGTGGTAATTTTCTCTGTCTCTTGGAGATCTTGGTAAAATATGAGTTTGAATGTAGAATGATCCATCTGTAGATTTTTTGAGGGAATGAGAAGTCGATTCCCAAAGAAGATCCCACTATTGTGTTATGGAAAAAGAAATGGATGTAAGGTGATGATAAGAAAACCTTAACTAGTGTTACGTATCTACAATATAGAGTCATGTGAGTGGAATTGCAAGGTTAGCACTTTAATGCCTAAATAAGTTCATAATTCAAGACGAGTGTTCTTGTAAAATGGAGATAAGAAAATATACCTTGCATTTCGCGTGATATGTCTTAATACTTTTAATTAGTTGGAGTGTATGGACATCAATTTTAGCCTTATCTCTTTGGGCTTTTGGCCGGCCCAAATTAGTTATATTCATCGATCAAATTCAATAATGTGTGAAAAATTTATTGGTCTAAATTCCACATACATTGTATAAATGGTCATTAATATTAATTGAACTTCAATAAATATTAATTTCCATATTTTTATTATTTTTATCTTCAATTTATAGAAAAGACAAAATAAGAATTCAAGTATTTCAAATTTTTTAGAAACAAGTAATAAATTAAAATTGAGTTAATTCATTTTCCATAATTTTTAATTGTCCATCGCAACCCCCTCCCTGATACATTGTATAAGATAAGTACATTCTATAAATTATCATAAAATATTATTATATCTTTAATCATAATTAATTTCCATTTTATAAAAAAATTTATCTTCAATTTTTTATTAAGTCAAATGATGAATTCATATATTTCTTATTTTGTAGGAAAGAGTAATTAGTTCATGTTTAGCCAAATTATTTTCATTTCTTAGTGTGTGTGCCCCCTATCCTTTCTTTTATATATATATATATATATATATATATATATATATATATATATATATATATATATATATATATATATATATATATATACCTTATTAATATTTCAAATCACACAACATTTTCTTTTCATTTCTTCTTCTAGTTTGCATTACACGTTTTTTCTAGCACAGTCACCCTTAAGTCGGTATGTGATTCATTTTATACTGTTCTTATTTAATATTCAAAAGTTTAAATTTTTATTTGTTTTGATTTTTCTATAATTTTTTTTGTCGTAGCTATTTGCTTAGAGTGCATTTTTTTGGGTTTTTCAAAAACTCTTTACTTTTTATTTTCTTTGTTGTTAGAGAACTCCTGGTTTGGTGATTTTCTGAATTACGGAGTGTTTCTTTGTTATTTTCATTAAATTTAAATTTTTATAATTATATTTTTTCAGGAGTTCTCGAGATAGATTTTGCTACAGTTCTGACAATAAAGTAAGAATCATATATTTTTATTACAATTTATTTTATCAAGTATATATATAATGAGCGATATATTATTATAATTTAGTGTTTCATTTATTTAATATAAGATTTTCATATGATATATGTAATACCCCGTAAATTTATAAACGCTCTGGTTAATATTATTATGATCAACTGGGTTTCGGAGTACTCTGAGCAATTATTTGATAAAATAATTAGAGTAAACTAACGAACTCAGAGTTGATTGCATTAATAATATTTAACTTTGAGTTTGTTTTATTTGGTGCATTTGAGCTAAGTTGGATATTTAGTAGTATTACTAATAAATGGAAATTGGCAATACTATCTATTTTTCTCTCCACTTCATTTGAAAACAAAAACAAAAGTTAGAAAGAAAAGAAAGGAAAAAGAGAAGGAAAGGAAGGAGAAGAAAATTGTCCAAGAGCTCTAGATCATCATCAAGCATCAATCTTCATCCAATCTTCTCAATCATCTTCATCTTGCTCATCTAATCCAGGTGGGTTCTAGATAGAAACCTTAGTGTAGAATTTCTTGAGGTTTTGGGGTTGTGTTAGGTTTGGGAGAAAAATGGGATTTTCTGGAAAATAGAAGAATCTAGCGGTTGAAATATGATATAAATTGTGTAGTATGATCACTATATGTGTAGAATCATCTGTCAATAATTGTTTTGATGTCCCAATATGTTTTGATTGAGTTTGGATGGGTTTTGTATCAAGAAAAACGTGTTTTTATGCTTCTGGAACACTGTTAATCGATTAATACATTTGGTTAAACGATTAACAGGTGAAAAATTGTGTTTTACGTGAAATTTAGACTGGTTAACCGGTTAACCATATGCGTTAACCGATTAACACTGTAACTGATTGGAAAAATACTTTAAAAATCCATAACTGTTGATCCGTAACTCGGATTGACGCCCGGTCAGAAGCGTTGGAAAGCTATTTCAATACTCTATATGATAATCAATTAGAAAGATGGTTATATGCCATGGATTGATAAGAAAAATATAGAAATGTAATGTTTACAAAAATGCACAAATTTTTAAAAGTGAAATTTGTGAGAAATGTTTAAAGATCCATATCTTTTGGATCGTAATTCCGATCGAGGCATGGTAATAGTCGTTGTAAAGCTATGGAAATATCCTACGCTATAAAAGTGAAAAATAATGGCTTTTATACCCGATTGAAAGAATCGGAGGGAACCCGAAAGTGATGTTTTATGTGATTCTATTATGCAATTGTTTTATGCTATGTGTGATTAATTGTTGTAAAACATGTTTGAATATGTATGCATGTTAAAATACGGAATAGGTAGAGTGAGGAACATTACCATCAAATGTGTTGGAAGTGTGAATTATCATGTGGCAATGCTCGTGCATGAAAGGCCGAGGCGTGTGCATTCTGTTTATCATAACCACTGTTCTTTGCGGTGTAGTTTCATGAGACTCGAGCACCTCCTCTGAAACGTTATGCACAACTACTTGCCAGGTTTGATTCCCGTAGTGAGTACGATTGGAGCCTATGGGTTAAGAGACTTGTGACGGTGTACGGGCCGTGAGAAGTGACGGATCACGGTGTACGGACCGATGATCCCGAATCCAATTCGTATGCCAAGTAGCTATAAGGATCCATGACACGGATCGTCATCTAGACGTAGAAGCGGACGGGAAAAGGGGATACCTTGGTATGGTTATTGATTTGTGAATCCTTGAGTTTACAGGCTCAGGAGGTACTTCGATACTAGTGTGAGTTTACAGGCTCACCGTGGTGGTTACTTGTGTGTGTGTACTCATGGTCACTCCCCTTTCCCTTTGACATGAGTTAGGCTTATTTAGAACCTTGTAAAGCCGAGAGGACTTTAAGATAGCGAACTCACTGAGATTTGATGTATCTCTCCCCACTGTTGTTGTTTACATCACAGGTTCTGCAGGTTCGGCGAAGGGTAAGGACAAAGTTATTTGACTTTCCTTACGGATCGTAGCTTTTGTGATGGCATGGCTTCCGCTATGGCGTTTATGTTTTGAGATCATTGTATTGATCTAGTTCTTAGTTTTTATCATCTTGGAACATCTTGTATATGTAATGGCTTAGACTTTTAGTGTTTTGTATTAGAGGCATTTATGTGTATAATGTGTTAACTAGGAACTTATTATACTTTAGTACCAAAAGTGAAACTCTTGTATAATATGTGATTTGATGCATGTATCTATATATGGCCTTTACAATATATTAGAACGTTTATAATTTAACACTAGATCTAATTTATTAGAGTTTATATAAATTCTAATTAAAAGATTTTAAACGTTTTAAAAAACTTGTTTCAAGAGAGGGTTAAAGGTCAAATGAATTTATAATATTATATTACATCTAACAAAGACATAGATTATGCGTTTCATGACTGTAATTTGATAAAAATTTCTCTATCTTTTTTTTATCATTTTTCTTTTGTTATTTTAATTTTATTTATTTTAAAAAAAAATATTTGAATTATATGCATCAACTTATAAATATTTAGAAGTATAACAAAGATTCATTTATTTACACATATGATTGACATCTTCATGAAATGTATTAGATAATAGAAACTCTTGCTTTAGTTTTATATGCTAATTATTTCTATCATGTTGCATAAATTTAAGATTCAAGAACTCTTCACCTAATTTATATATCTAGAATAAATTACATTCACAAAAACAATATAATTATTACTTTACAAAAACAATAAAATTATTACTTCTAATAAATTTGTTTTTTTGAAAAAAATTAATGTTAATAATAGAAATGTAGGTAGATAGTTTAATTAATTATCATCTTTTTGTTTCTGACTTTTAATTTCATTAGTAAACAGAAGATGTCTCATCACAAAATCACATGGAATGAAGAATCGCATAACAATTTTGGAATAAATAAAATTTCTCGCGAATTAGAAGTGGATGATGAGTTAGACACAAATTACTTGGATATTATGAGACCACTGTCACTTGAAACCCATGTTCCGGATCCATTATTAGACATTGGTAGATTTGCTCCTGTAGTGCTTAAGCCAATTAATCCATCTCCAGCCATTAGTATAACTCCGCCTCCAAAAGATAATGGAATCTTCCTAGATCCTTTTTTACCTAAACAATTTCCCTCTCCAGCCATCAGTTTAACTCCGCCTTCTAATGGAGTAACGACAACAACAAAATCTGAAGTTTCATATCTTAATCAAAGTACTGAATTTAATTTTATGAATATTATACAACAATAAACTAATTAATATTTGTAGGTTTATCATCTATTAATCAAAGCACAGGTCAACATGTGTTTTCCAACAACATTAAAAATCCTACATCGCGTCCTTATAAAATTGCTAGGCATATGCATGTAACATAATGTAGAAATTAATGAATTTTATTTGATTTGTTTTATGCAAGTAAAAATAAACAATGCAAGGGAAGAAATTGAGTAATATATATATATATATATATATATATATATATATATATATATATTTGAATGATATTTTATATATGTACTAATGTATAAGATGTTTTGCAGGATGATAATTGACTTAGTAATTAATTGGTCATTCAAAATACAAATGTTTTATGGAGTTGATATAGCAAATATAATACACATTTGATGAAGTCAAACGATATCGGCATTTTAGGAGTGTTAAGCTTTGGATAAATTAACAGTTTGATGAATTTTGGGTTTAATTTTTCATTAAATAAAGTTGACATTTTATTGGTTTTATTTTTATTGATAGATTGAATTTCTTTTAAATTTAAATATTATTGAAACCTAAGTAAATTTTATGTTTGACAAACTTTTATTGCTTAGTATAATAGTTTCATATGGTTCGTTATTTAATGATGACTATTATCTATAAGTGTTATGACATAAATATATATAATTTATACATATTAAATCTTTATTGAGTTGGAAAACTTTGTGTTGAAGTTGAATTTCAATATTTTATTTGTTTTATAGTTTTTATTATTTGTCACGAAAACTTTATATTTAAATTTATTAGAAAACAGTTCTAAATAAGAAATTTGTTCATCTCGTGGGTGTTGCATGTGTCCAATTTATTTGTTAAACTTTGTAGTCTCAATAGAATTTTCAACCTTATTAGCTCCCATTGAGAAGTGTTGTTGTGATTCTTCAGTATTTCTAGGAATTTTCCCGATTAAAAGGTAAGGTTTTTGTCTCTCCCCCTAGGGTTCGCCTAGTTCGTGTGGTGGTATTCAAGTTCCACTGCATATGTTCTTGGAATGGCTAGTTTCTAGGAGGGTGTGCCCCACCAATGTTGAGAAGAGTGCTGACTACGTAGGTAGTCTGCCTTCAAAGAGTGGCTTATGCGATCCTACATAGACTTACGATACCCTTTGTGGACCTAGTGTCTCATAGCTAGTGAAATAACTACTGAAATTGTGCAAAGATATTTTATATAATACTTAACTCATTGAGCACATTATAATGACATTGTGATATCCTCCTTCTTTACTTATTCCTCGACTATCAATATCATTGACTGATGTGATCTTCTTCCTGCCCGTCCGAGGAAGGAGCTCGTTCGCCATGAAGTTTGTCTGCATACCTTTAACTGAGTTGGGTCACAAGACGATCATCGTCTTCGTAGATGTTTCATTTGGAAGACCTTGGATGCCCATTTGTCCCTAGTGTATACTCAGGGTTTTTCATTCTAGAAGATATTATGAAATAATATCTTTTTGTCATTCGTTTTAAAGGTAGAAGTCACTCTTCATAATCCTCTAAAGCTTAATTCACAACATGCTTATAGAAAATGTAGGAGTTTACCCCGTCGGTTCGAATTGGATTTTTCTTAAGCTTAGAGCATTGTTGAATGGATTTGAGGTTTCAACTGGGATCCTTCACTGGGTCTCTTTTAGGTCCGTGCGGATTGAACCCTGTTTTCTTTCTTGCAATATGGTATCACTGTAGATTACCTAGAGTGAGCTATAGAGTTACTGAAGGTAAAAGTATCCACTACTACAAAACGCGCAAACAACAACGCCAGGCTTATAACGGCTTGCCTATACACCGTGTAATAGACTCGCGCGTTTTTTTAATGATGGTTAATCTTCAAACCGTGGTGAAATGTGAGGCTTTTCACAACGGGTATTTAAAGAACCGTCATTATAGGTAGCGTTTGGTCATGGGTTCAATTCCCAGCGCCCGCATTTATGGTTTTTTTACACATTTTTTCAAAATGCCCACAGCCTTTCACCATGGTTATGTTTTCAACCGTCATTATTGCCTATAGTTTAGTTTTAGGTCTTGCACTTCAAAAAATCAGTTTTAGGGAAAATCGTCTCCTTTTTTAGATCTGTTTCGTGCATCTGAAGCAGTAAAACGTGGTAGTGTAAAATATTAATTTCAAACACTTTGAGTCCCAACAAAGTAACACATGATTCATGGTGGAAATTATTTTAGGCGTTGATATCTATGTGTTCAACGTTTCGTGCATTCATCGCGATCTTGGTATTTTTCGAGTGTTATGATCTCCGCTTATCGTTAAAAGATTGTACGCCACCTAGAGAAGGTAATCCAATAGCGAATTCACGCCATAAGTTTTTATAGATTCGTTAAACCTTCAAAGTCGTGAAGGCAATTATTAGGTTTATAATGGATAATTGAGGTGATATTGAATTGAAAGTATAATAGAGGATTATCATGTTGAATTCGGTGGTAATTTTCTCTATCTCTTGGAGATCTTGGTAAAATATGAGTTTGAATGTAGAATGATCCATCTGTAGATTTTTTGAGGGAATGAGAAGTCGATTCCCAAAGAAGATCCCACTATTGTGTTTTGGAAAAAGAAATGGATGTAAGGTGATGATAAGAAAACCTTAACTAGTGTTACGTATCTATGATATAGAGTCATGTGAGTGGAATTGCAAGGTTAGCACTTTAATGCCTAAATAAGTTCATAATTCAAGACGAGTGTTCTTGTAAAATGGAGATAAGAAAATATACCTTGCATTTCGCGTGATATGTCTTTATACTTTTAATTAGTTGGAGTGTATGGACATCAGTTTTAGCCTTATCTCTTTGGGCTTTTGGCCGGCCCAAATCTTACTATATAAGAAAACCTAAGGCTGTGGAAAAACCAATTTTGCCCTCATTCTTCTATCTGCCATGTGTCCAAAGTGAGGGCATTTGATGTCTACAAATTATTTTTCCTAACTAAATGTACTCCTTTTTCATTTGTAACCAATTTATTATGTTATAATAATATTTTGTCCTCCTTTTTGGTTACAAACTAACCAATTCTATTAAATTTTTTTGCTTTTCCCTACTACCAATGTCTGATACACGTACATCACTATTCTACCACACTGTTTCCTTCTTTCTCTCTCTCGATTCTCATCTCACTGTTCCTCTTCATCGAACTTCTCTCTTTCTCTTCTTTCTTCAGGTCCGTCTTCTATGATGAAGCATGGATTAGCAATGGTATCCCTGTGTTGGAGGCAACGCGTTTTCGGCGGTGAGGGTGTGGTGATTGGAATCGGAATATGTGATGAGTTTTACCAACATCGTAGCTCCAAACTTGTCATTTCCCTTCTGAAAGTTGTTGCTTCTATCCGTTCCGTTGTTGGAAGCTAAGGCCATTGTTGAAACGTATACCCATTTTTGAATCGTTTGTGGACGATGTAGCTTCATTGTAGTTCCAGATCTGTTGCAGGTATATAGAAGGGGTTTATCAAAGTTTGTCATTGTATTTTATACTGTTAGATCCCTCCATAATATTTGTTAATGTTTTCGTTTTTTATGTTTTGTAGGTTGGACTGATTTGTTATGATTTGGGGTTCCTTTTTTATGTTATGTGTTGTTAGGGTTGAAAACTCATTTGATGTTTTTTAATGTTTTCATCTTCATATGAAGTTTACAATTTTCTGCTATTAGTATTTGTACATATTATCATGATACAGCTGAATATATTTGTGGAAATGAAATTTAGGTCATGTCTGAAAATGAGCCTTTATGAATGTTTGATCTGTAGTGTTTGCAAACTCTGTTGATTTCTCTCATTGTCGGTGTTTGAGTGCAGGTTGGGGCTGGAAGCAGACATCAAAATATACACGGTTCATCAAACATGGTTGGTGCTGTTACATCTGCGGTTGAGTCTTCTGCTTTATCCATTCAACCAAAGGTATTGTTTCTTATTATGTTGTGTATAACAGAGTTGTTCCTTATGGTGTTAGACATGGTTTACGTGTTGGTCCTATGAATGTATGAATCAAAATTAATTGCTATGAATCAAAATTAATTGCTATAAATCAAAGATGATCTTTGAACATGCCCTTTGGTTTTGGTTATATGTGTTTGATTGATTTTCCAAAGTAATTCTGAGGGTGCTCACTATATTATCGTTAACCCAAAGTATTTCTCAAAGTTCTGCTATATTATCGTTAACCCCAAAGTTCTGATTTTTTTTACAAATGATTCCTTGTCTTCCAGAGTTTTAGACAGCATGGGATGGAGCTGATTGTCTCAATGATTCCTTTAAGATTTTGGGTATTTTTAGTGAAGAGCAATTTCTACTCGGCATGAATGGGGTTTTCTTAGAATAATGAGATATCAGCTCTCAATGTGATCTTTCGATTTGTAATTGCTTAATCGAAATGGAGAAACTGACAGCTAACATCTGCAAAGGAGCAACATCTATCAGCCCTGTTTTCATTGTTGTCATGCTTTTTCATGTTTCTTCATTTGTTTGTGTACAGGATATAACTTAATTGTCAACTGTAGCTTATTTTTTTAATTTATTTTGTTTTAACTTTTTTGTGTGTTTGCTTCTGTTGTAAATTACTTTTGTTTTAACAGGTGATACATTACTTTGTGGTCTCAACTGTCAATTGTTGTTTCCTATTTTAAAATTTGATTTCTGGCTGTAAATATCCTTAGAACATTCAAATTCTTCTAACTTTGTTCATTAGGAAAATAGCATGGCGGAGAACTAAATAAGCTTTTGGATCTACTTTTTTGGAAAATATATTCATATTCTTCTAACATTGTTCATTAGGAAAATACATATATATACCTTATTAATATTTCAAGTCACACAACATTTTCTTTTCATTTCTTCTTCTAGTTCGCATTACACGTTTTTTCTAGCACAGTCACCCTTAAGTCGGTATGTGATTCATTTTATACTATTCTTATTTAATATTCAAAAGTTTAAATTTTTATTTGTTTTGATTTTTCTACAATTTTTTTGTCGTAGCTATTTGCTTAGTGTGCATTTTTTCTACAATTTTTTTTGTCGTAGCTATCTGTTGTAAATTACTTTTGTTTTAACAGGTGATACATTACTTTGTGGTCTCAACTGTCAACTGTTGTTTCCTATTTTAAAATTTGATTTCCGGCTGTAAATATCCTTAGAACATTCATATTCTTCTAACATTGTTCATTAGGAAAATAGCATCCAGAGGATGGATAGCTGACCCAGCAGAGATGGAACGTCTTGAGGACCTTTGCTATAGATTGGGTTCGTATTCGTCCTACTCTTACATCTGCAAAGCATGGCGGTAGTTTTATTGAGGTACAGATTTTGTTTCTTGTTGTGAATGGTACTTTTTACTTTCATTTGGTGTAGGGAGATTAAAAGTTTATTATGGTAGGTATTGGCAGCAACACAGACACTTGACGAATTAGGAAATAAGTGGTTTCAACGTGCGATCGATGTTGTAAGACAGTTCGTTAGGTTGTTTAAGGTATGCCATAATTAGTTTTCATGTTCATACTATTGTAGTTTTGAAACGGTATTGTTTTCGTCAATCCGAGAACTAAATAAGCTTTTGGATCTAATTTTTTGGCTCTTGCTGCTGAAACGGTATTGTTATTGGTTTTTTTTTTTTTTTTTACTTAGAGTGTAAAGCCTTTGTTTTACATTCGAAACATTTTACTATTTATTAGTTTGTAAATAATTAAATTAGCATATTTGTCTTTCTTTAGTACTTCCTATTTAGAAGTTCCAGTAGTAAATAATGTGTTCTTGATAAGTGGAACATTGGTTTATTATTGTTTTAGCATACTCTTTACAGGTCGTTCCTACAGTATAAACGGGCATCAGGGGTCGAGTTATAAATTTGAATCAGGTATTGTTAAATGTCAACACATACTTTCATATCATGTTGTTCATTAGTTGGATAATTTCTAAGCACATCATATATGTTATTGCACAGTATTCTGTGAGTGAGCATTTCAAAAGTTCAAAACTGGGTGCTACAGATCCTAGGGTTTTCTTCTTCTATGACATATCACCAATAAAGGTACTGTCTTTGTAATTTTATTATGGGATATAAAACTATCCATGGATGAAGAAGTCATCGTAGTTGCACTATCCATGGATGAAGAAGTCATCGTAGTTGCATCTCTACACAAATATAATAGTTATTCACATTTTGGCCTGATCAGAATGTGAGTTTCAATTATCTATGCTCAATATTTTTCTATTTCCCAATGACATAGAACACTGTTTTTGAATTACATAACATATAAGGGTCACAACAGTTATCTACTTTTGAATCACATATCATTGTTATAACTAATAATCTAATTACGTAAATCATTTCAATTCAGGTGCAAATTGATAAGCTAACATAAGGTGAGGGACATTTGTAATGGTTAAATTGATTTCTGTCTGAATTCAGTTCTCCCATGTATTTTTATTTTACTGTCTGATTTACTATATATGTCCATTTTTTCTTACATGATTTGAATGTCTTCAGATTGGTGATAGGGTCTGTGTGAAGACACATCTTTCGCAGAACCTAGAAATGCTTGCGGTGGTGAGACACATCTTCTTGCTGCAAATGGACTTTAAATGGATCACAAAAACCAGTGTTTGTGTAAATGTTCATCTTGCGTCACCGGAAGTGGAGTTTCTTCCTTCAAAGTTACGACTCCCATGTGCAAGACCAGATTTTTCATCCAAATGATATTCTGCGTACATGTATGCTTTCTTTCAGTGTATATTGTTTAGCCAGATGCACTGAGAAGCCTATCCAAATGACAATCTCTTTGCACACCTAAGGTAAAACTATAGATATTATCCCTTCACTTCCATATCATTGTATCTATGTGTTTTTTTCGATCATGGTTATTTTGTTTTTGCTGATACATTACATTAACCTTTCATATCTTTTAATTTGAGTATCCTTATGTTTGTCAATTTTTTTGTTTAGACCACATTTGTTAATCATATCTCATGTAACATTACAACTAATTTCAGAGGTCCATGCTTTCCATTGCATTTATTGACCAATTATTCTATACATTGTATTAGCCAATACAAAATCTGTCAAATCAACAAAGGGGTGGAACAACATTACCAATGCAGTTAGAAGATATTATAGAGGGAGTGCTGCTATTGACTTTATTCAGACACCCAATCAGGTAACTCTTCGACCCTAAAGGTCATCTCTCTTTCATACTTTCTCAAAATTCTATAACTGTCAAGTCTAATCCTTTGCGGCATTCTTATGAATTGTTTTACTCTTTTATGATATGAGTTTAACACACTAAGAGGATTTCTTACATCATAACTCTGCCAGTTATTGCAACTTAACAGTTCAAACAAAAATTGGTTTGTTATATGTAAATGTGCATTTAATTTTTTCTCAGTTTCTTCAAACTTCATATCAGAGTGTTATACTTCCCCATGGCTTTCTGTTTTCCATAGTCACTTCCATATGGCTTTAATGCCAAATCATAGCACACCACGTTTTCCAACTTATCATTAATCTTCCCTATGGCTGCTTATTATTTTGCCTCCCTAACTTTCACTATTAAATTTTCAAAATAATTAATGCTTTTACATTACCAAGTGCAGGGAGAAGCTTATGGGTCTCAGGGAAAAATATATAAACAACACTCCTTGAATGACCAACACAAACAAAAATTCAGAAACGTATAATTGTTACTATGGCTACCAACAACATTGTCCGGGTTTCACACACTTCTGAGGTGCAGACTGTGCCTGAAATCCAACCAACAATGACATCGCAACACCCATCTCAGGTCGATCAACCAGACCAGGTACGAATCATAAATTATCTACTTATTTTTTCAATACCTACATACAACTATGCATTTTTCTTGCTTCATCTTTTCTACCATTCTTTTTTATTAAATCAACAGACGCAACATAACGTTGATGCGCCGCTCCATCGAACACCACTTTCTGACATCGAACCAGTTCAGGAAAATCAACCACCTGCCGACGAGGGACACCCCCTGCCGCACCAACCACCTGCCGACGTGGGACACCCCCTGCCGCACCAACCACCTACCCATGTTGAACATCCTCATAACGTCCTGCCGGTACAGTTCTGGGACATTCCTTTCTTTTTTCTATTCATGTCATATTAAATTTTCTGTTCATCTTCTTCACAATAATCAGTTAATGGTTTTTCCCAATAGGTACCTCAGGTCGCTGCTGTCCGACAACGACGGAAGAGGAGACGATTCAGAAGACCAGGAAGAATGAGTAGAAGGTTTAACAGATTTCATTCTGATGATGAAGAAGAATCGGAGTATGATATGTTTGATTTTGATGACGACGATGAGTACGACTACAAGTGGGACAACTTTATGACATCATCCGATTTTAGAAATCGTGTTTAAGTTTCTATACTTTTTGTCCTTTTGATGTACTGCATTACCAAGCTTTGTTAATTTTAAGTTAAGGTTTATGGACACATTACTTAAAGTTTTTTTACTAATTTACTGTGTGCTCAATTTCATAGTTATTGAAGACTTGAATGTATATCTTACGTTATACAGTTTCTAGACTTTTTTTATTTTAAATTTCAATGATTGGTTTAAAACTTGCATTGGATTTTTTGTATAACATTTTCAATTCTCACTACCATTTTTTTTCTACTTATTTTTTTTTACTACAAAACAAATATATTTTTACAAACGGGAAACAAAAAGGGAAAAACTTTACTTATGATTCAAATATCTTTTTTAATTATGTCACAACAAATCGTATTCTTTTTTTTTAATCAAATAACATCAAAACAGATATTATGTTTTTATACGGTCAAACAATTCAGTTATGATTAAAACATTTGACATACGGGTAAAAACTCAAATCTTATAAACGGGCTCAACTTTACTACTTTTCGAAATATTGAACAATCGAATATTGTCGACCAGTTTCTTACAATTTGTGAAAACAATTTTGCCAATCTATTAAAATATTTTTGACCAAAATAATATCAACTATTTTTTTAAATAATATTATCTCTTATTAAGAACTCAACTCTTAACTAAATTTTATTAGGAATTTGACTTTCTTTTATAAATATATATTTTATTAAAAAATTTACTTTCTTTTATACATAATTAAGAATTTTTGTAAATTATTTTTGCTTTTCTTTTTAACAATTTATTTATATTTTCAAAACACAAGCCTCCCTACCGGATTTACACGTATCGTGCGAAAGACCGGGTCACACCTGTGTCGTATAAGCGCACTGGTATCCAGACTAAAATAACTGTGAACGCACGGGTAACACACCGGTACCGTGGCAACGCACAGATATTATACCAATACCGTGTGCACGCACGGGTATCCAGACCAAATGCACGGGTAACACATCAGTACCATGTCGTAATGCACGGGTTCCCATGGCAAATTTTTTTTGAACGCACGGGTAGTACACGAGTACCGTGTAAACGCGGTGACGACCGGGGCAAAATCGGTTTAAACGCATTGATATTTAATTTTTTTTTTCGAAATTCTTTTTAATTTAACATACAATTTTATTAAAGATAATATATGAATAATTGAAATATATATTAATGCTCTCTTTCTTTTAAAAATTGGAAATTTGATTAAATTTTTAATTTTTTATAAATATGTCTTTCATTTCAATATTTCTCTTTGATTGACTTATATTTTTTTCTTTTACTACTTTATGTTAATTTTTTTTTACATTACATTTAAATATTTTGTATTTATTATTTGAGTTTCATAATCTAACTGTGAATTTACATTTTTTCCTGTCAAAATATATTGGCCCAATTTCAAAGGTCCGTAGCGGAACCAGTGCGTCCGCACGGGTATCCCACTAGTTAGTTATATTCATCGATCAAATTCAATAATGTGTGAAAAATTTATTGGTCTAAATTCCACATACATTGTATAAATGGTCATTATTATTAATTGAACTTCAATCAATATTAATTTCCATATTTTTATAATTTTTATCTTCAATTTATAGAAAAGACAAAATAAGAATTCAAGTATTTCAAATTTTTTAGAAACAAGTAATGAATTAAAATTGAGTTTATTCATTTTCCATAATTTGTAATTGTCCATCGCAACCCACTCTCTGATACATTGTATAAGATAAGTACATTCTATAAATTATCATAAAATATTATTATATTTTTAATCATAATTAATTTCCATTTTATAAAAAAATTTATCTTCAATTTTATATTAAGTCAAATGATGAATTCATATATTTCTTATTTTGTAGGAAAGAGTAGTTAGTTCATGTTTAGCCAAATTATTTTCATTTCTTAGTGTATGTGCCCCTTATCCTTTCTTTTTTCTATATATATATATATATATATATATATATATATATATATATACCTTATTAATATTTCAAATCACACAACATTTTCTTTTCATTTCTTCTTCTAGTTCGCATTACACGTTTTTTCTAGCACAGTCACCCTTAAGTCGGTATGTGATTCATTTTATACGGTTCTTATTTAATATTCAAAAGTTTAAATTTTTATTTGTTTTGATTTTTCTACAATTTTTTTTGTCGTAGCTATTTGCTTAGTGTGCATTTTTTTGGGTTTTTCAAAAACTCTTTACTTTTTATTTCTTTGTTGTTAGAGAACTTCTAGTTTGGTGATTTTCTGAATTAAGGATTGTTTGTTTGTTATTTTCATTAAATTTAAAGTTTTATAATTATATTTTTTCAGGAATTCTCGAGATAGATTTTGCTACAGTTCTGACAATAAAGTAAGAATCATATATTTTTATTACAATTTATTTTATCAAGTATATATATAATGAGCGATATATTCTTATAATTTAGTTTTTCATTTTTTTAATATAAGATTTTCATATGATATATTAGAACGTTTATAATTTAACACTAGATCTAATTTATTAGAGTTTATATAAATTCTAATTAAAAGATTTTAAACGTTTTAAAAAACTTGTTTCAAGAGAGGGTTAAAGGTCAAATGAATTTATAATATTATATTTCATCTAACAAAGACATAGATTATGCGTTTCATGACTGTAATTTTATAAAAATTTCTCTATCTTTTTTTTATCATTTTTCTTTTGTTATTTTAATTTTATTTCTTTTTAAAAAAATTATTTGAATTATATGCATCAACTTATAAACATTTAGAAATATAACAAAGATTCATTTATTTACACATATGATTGACATCTTCATGAAATGTATTAGATAATAGAAACTCTTGCTTTAGTTTTATATGCTAATTATTTCTATCATGTTGCATAAATTTAAGATTCAAGAACTATTCACCTAATTTATATATCTAGAATAAATTACATTCACAAAAACAATATAATTATTACTTTAAAAAAACAATATAATTATTACTTCTAATAAATTTTTTTTTTTTTAAAAATTAATGTTAATAATAGAAATGCAGGTAGATAGTTTAATTAATTATCATCTTTTTGTTTCTGACTTTTAATTTCATTAGTAAACAGAAGATGTCTCATCACAAAATCACATGGAATGAAGAATCGCATAACAATTTTGGAATAAATAAAATTCTCGCGAATTAGAAGTGGATGATGAGTTAGACACAGATTACTTGGATATTATGAGACCACTGTCACTTGAAACCCATGTTCCGGATCCATTATTAGACATTGGTAAATTTGCCCCTGTAGTGCTTAAACCAATTAATCCATCTCCAGCCATTAGTATAACTCCGCCTCCAAAAGATAATGGAATCTTCCTAGATCCTTTTTTACCTAAACAATTTCCCTCACCCGCCATCAGTTTAACTCCGCCTTCTAATGGAGTAACAACAACAACAAAATCTGAAGTTTCATATCTTAAACAATATGCAAGAGTCTCCCAAAGAGGTGTGTGTTATTCATCTCTTTATCAAAGTACTGAATTTAATTTTATGAATATTATACAACAATAAACTAATTAATATTTGTAGGTTTATCATCTATTAATCAAAACACAGGTCAACATGTGTTGTCCAACAACATTAAAAATCCTACATCGCGTCCTTATAAAATTGTTAGGCATATGCAGGTAACATAATGTAGAAATTAATGAATTTTATTTGATTTGTTTTATGCAAGTAAAAATAAACAATGCAAGGGAAGAAATTGAGTAATATATATATATATATATATATATATATATATATATATATATATATATATATATATATATATATATATATATATTTGAATGATATTTTATATATGTACTAATGTATAAGATGTTTTGCAGGATGATAATTGACTTAGTGATTAATTGGTCATTCAAAATACAAATGTTTTATGGAGTTGATATAGCAAATATAATACACAATTGATGAAGTCAAACGATATCAGCATTTTAGGAGTGTTAAGCTTTGGTTAAATTAACAGTTTGATGAATTTTGGGTTTTATTTTTCATTAAATAAAGTTGACATTTTATTGGTTTTATTTTTATTGATAGATTGAATTTCTTTTAAATTTAAATATTATTGAAACCTAAGTAAATTTTATGTTTGACAAACTTTTATTGCTTAGTATAATAGTTTCCTATGGTTTGTTATTTAATGATGACTATTATCTATAAGTGTTATGACATAAATATATATAATTTATACATATTAAATCTTTATTGAGTTAGAAAACTTTGTGTTGAAGTTGAATTTCAATATTTTATTTGTTTTATAGTTTTTATTGTTTGTCACGAAAACTTTATATTTAAATTTATTAGAAAACAATTCTAAATAAGAAATTTGTTCATCTCGTGGGTGTTGCATGTGTCCAATTTATTTGATAAAATTTGTAGTCTCAATAGAATTTTCAACCTTATTAGCTCCCATTGAGAAGTGTTGTTGTGATTCTTCAGTATTTCTAGGAATTTTCCCGATTAAAAGGTAAGGTTTTTGTCTCTCCCCCTAGGGTTCGCCTAGTTCGTGTGGTGGTATTCAAGTTCCACTGCATATGTTCTTGTAATGGCTAGTTTCAAGGAGGGTGTGCCCCACCAATGTTGAGAAGAGTGCTCACTACGTAGGTAGTCTGCCTTCAAAGAGTGGCTTATGCGATCCTACATAGACTTACGATACCCTTTGTGGTCCTAGTGTCTCATAGCTAGTTAATTAACACCTGAAATTGTGCAGAGATTTTATATAATAATTAACTCATTGAGCAAATTATAATGACATTGTGATATCCTCCTTCTTTTCTTATTCCTCGACTAGCCATATCATTGACTGATGTGATCTTCTTCCTGCTCGTCCGAGGAAGGAGCTCGTTCGCCATGAAGTTTGTCTGCATACCTTTAACTGACTGGCGTCACAAGATGATCATCGTCTTCGTAGATGTTTCATTTGGAAGACCTTGGATGCCCATTTGTCCCTAGTGTATACTCAGGGTTTTTCATTCTAGACGATATTACGAAATAATATCTTTTTGTCATTCGTTTTAAAGGTAGAAGTCACTCTTCATAATCCTCTAAAGCTTAATTCACAACATGCTTATAGAAAATGTAGTAGTTTACCCCGTCGGTTCGAATTGGATTTTTCTTAAGCTTAGAGCATTGTTGAATGGATTTGAGGTTTCAACTGGGATCCTTCACTGGGTCTTTTTTAGGTTCGTGCGGATTGAACCCTGTTTTCTTTCTTGCAATATGGTATCCCTGTAGATTACCTAGAGTGAGCTATAGAGTTACTGAAGGTAAAAGTATCCACTACTACAAAACGCGCAAACAACAACGCCATGCTTATAACGGCTTGCCTATACACCATTGTAATAGACTCGCGCGTTTTTTTAATGACCGTTAATCTTCAAACCGTGGTGAAATGTGAGGCCTTTCACAACGGGTATTTAAAGAACCGTCATTATAGGTAGCGTTTGGTCATGGGTTCAATTCCCAGCGCCCGCATTTATGGTTTTTTTACACATTTATTCAAAATGCCCACAGCCTTTCACCATGGTTATGTTTTCAACCGTCATTATTGCCTATAGTTTAGTTTTAGGTCTTGCACTTCAAAAAATCAGTTTTAGGGAAAATCGTCTCCTATTTTAGATCTATTTCGTGCATCTGAAGCATGAAAACGTGGTAGTGTAAAATATTAATTTCAAGCACTTTGAGTCCCAACAAAGTAACACATGATTCATGGTGGAAATTATTTTAGGCGTTGATATCTATGTGTTCAACGTTTCGTGCATTCATCGCGATCTTGGTATTTTTCGAGTGTTATGATCTACGCTTATCGTTAAAAGATTGTACGCCACCTAGAGAAGGTAATCCAATAGCGAATTCACGCCATAAGTTTTTATAGATTCGTTAAACCTTCAAAGTCGTGAAGGCAATTATTAGGTTTATAATGGATAATTAAGGTGATAAAGAATTGAAAGTATAATAGAGGATTATCATGTTGAATTCGGTGGTAATTTTCTCTATCTCTTGGAGATCTTGGTAAAATATGAGTTTGAATGTAGAATGATCCATCTGTAGATTTTTTGAGGGAATGAGAAGTCGATTCCCAAAGAAGATCCCACTATTGTGTTTTGGAAAAAGAAATGGATGTAAGGTGATGATAAGAAAACCTTAACTAGTGTTACGTATCTACGATATAGAGTCATGTGAGTGGAATTGCAAGGTTAGCACTTTAATGCCTAAATAAGTTCATAATTCAAGACGAGTGTTCTTGTAAAATGGAGATAAGAAAATATACCTTGCATTTCGCGTGATATGTCTTTATACTTTTAATTAGTTGGAGTGTATGGACATCAATTTTAGCCTTATCTCTTTGGGCTTTTGGCCGGCCCAAATCTTACTATATAAGAAAACCTAAGGCTGTGGAAAAACCAATTTTGCCCTCATTCTTCTATCTGCCATGTGTCCAAAGTGAGGGCATTTGATGTCTACAAATTATTTTTCCTAACTAAATGTACTCCTTTTTCATTTGTAACCAATTTATTATGTTATAATAATATTTTGTCCTCCTTTTTGGTTACAAACTAACCAATTCTATTAAATTTTTTTGCTTTTCCCTACTACCAATGTCTGATACACGTACATCACTATTCTACCACACTGTTTCCTTCTTTCTCTCTCTCTCTCGATTCTCATCTCACTGTTCCTCTTCATCGAACTTCTCTCTTTCTCTTCTTTCTTCAGATTCGTCTTCTATGATGAAGCATGGATTAGCAATGGTATCCCTGTGTTAGAGGCAACGCGTTTTCGGCGGCGAGGGTGTGGTGATTGGAATCGGAATATGTGATGAGTTTTACCAACATCATAGCTCCAAACTTGTCATTTCCCTTCTGAAAGTTGTTGCTTCTATCCGTTCCGTTGTTGGAAGCTAAGGCCATTGTTGAAACGTATACCCATTTTTGAATCATTTGTGGACGGTGTAGCTTCATTGTAGTTCCAGATCTGTTGCAGGTACATAGAAGGGGGTTTATCAAAGTTTGTCGTTGTATTTTATAGTGTTAGATCCCTCCATAATATTTGTTAATGTTTTCGTTTTTTTATGTTTTGTAGGTTGGACTGATTTGTTATGATTTGGGGTTCCTTTTTTATGTTATGTGTTGTTAGGGTTGGAAACTCATTTGATGTTTTTTAATGTTTTCATCTTCATATGAAGTTTACAATTTTCTGCTATTAGTATTTGTACATATTATCATGATACAGCTGAATATATTTGTGGAAATGAAATTTAGGTCATGCCTGAAAATGAGCCTTTATGAATGTTTGATCTGTAGTGTTTGCAAACTCTGTTGATTTCTCTCATTGTCGGTGTTTGAGTGCAGGTTGGGGCTGGAAGCAGACATCAAAATATACACGGTTCATCAAACATGGTTGGTGCTGTCACAGCTGCAGTTGAGTCTTCTGCTTTATCCATTCAACCAAAGGTATTGTTTCTTATCATGTTGTGTATAACAGAGTTGTTCCTTATGATGTTGGACAAGGTTTACGTGCTGGTCCTATGAATGTATGAATCAAAATTAATTGCTATGAATCAAAATTAATTGCTATGAATCAAAGATGATCTTTGAACATGCCCTTTGGTTTTGGTTATATGTGTTTGATTGATTTTCCAAAGTAATTCTGAGGATGCTCACAATATTATCGTTAACCCAAAGTATTTCTCAAAGTTCTGCTATATTATAGTTAACCCCAAAGTTCTGATTTTTTTTACAAATGATTCCTTGTCTTCTAGAGTTTTGGACAGCATGGGATGGAGCTGATTGTCTCAATGATTCCTTTAAGATTTTGGGTATTTTTAGTGAAGAGCAATTTCTACTCGGCATGAATGGGGTTTTCTTAGAATAATGAGATATCAGCTCTCAATGTGATCTTTCGATTTGTTATTGCTTAATCGAAATGGAGAAACTGACAGCTAACATCTGCAAAGGAGCAACATCTATCAGCCCTGTTTTCATTGTTGTCATGCTTTTTCATGTTTCTTCATTTGTTTGTGTACAGGATATAACCTAATTGTCAACTTTAGCTTATTTTTTTAATTTATTTTGTTTTAACTTTTTTGTGTGTTTGCTTCTGTTGTAAATTACTTTTGTTTTAACAGGTGATACATTGCTTTGTGGTCTCAACTGTCAACTGTTGTTTCCTATTTTAAAATTTGATTTCTGGCTGTAAATATCCTTAGAACATTCATATTCTTCTAACATTGTTCATTAGGAAAATAGCATGCAGAGGATGGATAGCTGACCCAGCAGAGATGGAACGTCTTGAGGACCTTTGCTATAGATTGGGTTCGTATTCGTCCTACTCTTACATCTGCAAAGCATGGCGGTAGTTTTATTGAGGTACAGATTTTGTTTCTTGCTGTGAATGGTACTTTTTACTTTCACTTGGTGTAGGGAGATTAAAAGTTTGTTATGGTAGGTATTGGCAGCAACATAGACACTTGACGAATTAGGAAATAAGTGGTTTCAACGTGCGATCGATGTTGTAAGACAGTTTGTTAGGTTGTTTAAGGTATGCCACAATTAGTTATCATGTTCATACTATTGTAGTTTTGAAACGGTATTGTTTTCGTCAATCCGAGAACTAAATAAGCTTTTGGATCTACTTTTTTGGCTCTTGCTGCTGAAACGGTATTGTTATTGGTTTGTTTTTTTTTTTACTTAGAGTGTAAAGCCTTTGTTTTACATTCGAAACATTTTACTATTTTTGAGTTTGTTAATAATTAAATAAGCATATTTGTCTTTCTTTAGTACTTCCTATTTAGAAGTTCCAGTAGTAAATAATGTGTTCTTGATAAGTGGAACATTGGTTTATTGTTGTTTTAGCATACTCTTTGCAGGTCGTTCCTACAGTATAAACAGGCATCAGGGGTCGAGTTATAAATTCGAATCAGGTATTGTTAAATGTCACACACATACTTTCATTTCATGTTGTTCATTAGTTGGATAATTTCTAAGCACATCATATATGTTATTGCACAGTATTCTGTGAGTGAGCATTTCAAAAGTTCAAAACTGGGTGCTACAGATCCTGGGGTTTTCTTCTTCTATGACATATCACCAATAAAGGTATTGTCTTTGTAATTTTTTTATGGGATATAAAACTATCCATGGATGAAGAAGTCATCGTAGTTGCACTATCCATGGATGAAGAAGTCATCGTAGTTGCATCTCTACACAAATATAATAGTTATTCACATTTTGGCCTGATCAGAATGTGAGTTTCAATTATCTATGGTCAATATTTTGCTATTTCCCAATGACTTAGAACACTGTTTTTGAATTACATAACATATAAGGGTCACGACAGTTATCTACTTTTGAATCACATATCATTGTTATAACTAATAATCTAATTACGTAAATCATTTCAATTCAGCTGCAAATTGATAAGCTAACATAAGGCGAGGGACATTTGTAATGGTTAAATTGATTTCTGTCTGAATTCAGTTCTCCCATGTATTTTTATTTTACTGTCTGGTTTACTATATATGTCCATTTTTTCTTACATAATTTGAATGTCTTCAGATTGGTGTAGGGTCTGTGTGAAGACACATCTTTCGCAGAACCTAGAAATGCTTGGGGTGGTGAGACACATCTTCTTGCTGCAACTGGACTTCAAGTGGATCACAAAAACCAGTGTTTGTTTAAATGTTCATCTTGCGTCACCGGAAGTGGAGTTTCTTCCTTCAAAGGTACGACTCCCATGTGTAAGACCAGATTTTTCATCCAAATGATATTCTGTGTACATGTATGTTTTCTTTCAGTGTATATTGTTTAGCCAGATGCACTGAGAAGCCTATCCAAATGACAATCTCTTTGCACACATAAGGTAAAACTACAGATATTATCCCTTCACTTCCATATCATTGTATCTATGTGTTTTTTTTCGATCATGGTTATTTTGTTTTTGCTGATAAATTACATTAACCTTTCATATCTTTTAATTTGAGTATCCTTATGTTTGTCAAATTTGTTGTTCATACCACATTTGTTAATCATATCTCATGTAACGTTACAACTAATTTCAGAAGTCCATGCTTTCCATTGCATTTATTGACCAATTATTCTATACATTGTATTAGCCAATACAAAATCTGTCAAAACAACAAAGGGGTGGAACAACATTACCAATGCAGTTAGAAGATATTATAGAGGGAGTGCTGCTATTGACTCTTTTCAGACACCCAATCAGGTAACTCTTCGACCCTAAAGGTCATCTCTCTTTCATTCTTACATCATAACTCTGCCAGTTATTGCAACTTAACAGTTCAAACAAAAATTGGTTTGTTATATGTAAATGTGCATTTAATTTTTTCTCAGTTTCTTCAAACTTCATATCAGACTGTTATACTTCCCCATGGCTTTCTGTTTTCCATAGTCACTTCGATATGGCTTTAATGCCAAATCATAGCAAACCACGTTTTCCAACTTATCATTAATCTTCCCTATGGCTGCTAATTATTTTTCCTCCCTAACTTCCACTATTAAATTTTTAAAATAATTAATGCTTTTACATTACCAAGTGCAGGGAGAAGCTTATGGGTCTCAGGGCAAAATATATAAACAACACTCCTTCAATGACCAACACAAACAAAAATTCAGAAACGTATAATTGTTACTATGGCCACCAACCACATTGTCAGGGTTTCACACACTTCTGAGGTGCAGACTGCGCCTGAAATCCAACCAACAACGACATCGCAACACCTATCTCAGGTCGATCAACCAGACCAGGTACGAATCATAAATTATCTACTTATTTTTTCAATACCTACATACAACTATGCATTTTTCTTGCTTCATCTTTTCTACCATTCTTTTTTATTAAATCAACAGCGCAACATAACGTTGATGCGCCGCTCCATCGAACACCACCTTCTAACATCGAACCAGTTCAGGAAAATCAACCCCCTGCCGACGAGGGACACCCCCTGCCGCACCAACCACCTGCCGACGTGGGACACCCCCTGCCGCACCAACCACCTACCCATGTTGAACATCCTCATCACGTCCTGTCGGTACAGTTCTGGGACATTCCTTTCTTTTTTCTATTCATGTCATATTAAATTTTCTGTTCATCTTCTTCACAATAATCAGTTAATGGTTTTTCCCAATAGGTACCTCAGGTCGCTGCTGTCCGACAACGACGAAAGAGGAGATGATTCAGAAGACCAGGAAGAATGAGTAGAAGGTTTAACAGATTTCATTCTGATGATGAAGAAGAACCGGAGTATGATATGTTTGATTCTGATGACGACGATGAGCACGACTACAAGTGGAACAACTTTATGACATCATCCGATTTTAGAAATCGTGTTTAAGTTTCCATACATTTTGTCCTTTTGATGTACTGCATTACCAAGCTTTGTTAATTTTAATTTAAGGTTTATGGACACATTACTTAAAATTTTTTTACTAAGTTACTGTGTGCTCAATTTCATAGTTATTGAAGACTTGAATGTATATCTTACGTTATACAGTTTCTAGACTTTTTTTATTTTAAATTTCAATGATTGGTTTAAAACTTGCATTGGATTTTTTGTATAACATTTTCAATTCTCACTACCATTTTTTTTCTACTTATTTTTTTTTACTACAAAACAAATATATTTTTACAAACGGGAAACAAAAAGGGAAAAACTTTACTTATGATTCAAATATCTTTTTTAATTATGTCACAACAAATCGTATTCTTTTTTTTTAATCAAATAACATCAAAACATATATTATGTTTTTATACGGTCAAACAATTCATTTATGATTAAAACATTTGACATACGGGTAAAAACTCATTTCTTATAAACGGGCTCAACTTTACTACTTTTCGAAATATTGAACAATCGAATATTGTCGACCATTTTCTTACAATTTGTGAAAACAATTTTGCCAATCTATTAAAATTTTTTTGACCAAAATAATATCAACTATTTTTATAAATAATATTATCTCTTATTAAGAACTCAACTCTTAACTAAATTTTATTAAGAATTTGACTTTCTTTTATAAATATATATTTTATTAAAAAATTTACTTTCTTTTATACATAATTAAGAATTTTTGTAAATTACTTTTGCTTTTCTTTTTAACAATTTATTTATATTTTCAAAACACAAGCCTCCCTACCGGATTTACACGTATCGTGCGAAAGACCGGGTCACACCTGTGTCGTATAAGCGCACTGGTAACCAGACTAAAATAATTGTGAACGCACGGGTAACACACCGGTACCGTGGCAACGCACGGATATTATACCAATACCGTGTGCACGCACGGGTATCCAGACCAAATGCACGGGTAACACATCAGTACCGTGTCGTAATGCACGGGTTCCCATGGCAAAATTTTTTTGAACGCACGGGTAGTACACGAGTACCGTGTAAACGCGGTGACGACCGGGGCAAAATCGGTTTAAACGCATTGATATTTAATATTGTTTTTTTGAAATTCTTTTTAATTTAACATACAATTTTATTAAAGATACTATATGAATAATTGAAATATATATTAATGCTCTCTTTCTTTTAAAAATTGGAAATTTGATTAAATTTTTTATTTTTTATAAATATGTCTTTCATTTCAATATTTCTCTTTGATTGACTTATATTTTTTTCTTTTACTACTTTATGTTAATTTTTTTTTACATTACATTTAAATATTTTGTATTTATTATTTGAGTTTCATAATCTAACTGTGAATTTACATTTTTTCCTGTCAAAATATATTGGTCCAATTTCAAAGGTCCGCAGCGGAACCCGTGCGTCCGCACGGGTATCCCACTAGTTAGTTATATTCATCGATCAAATTCAATAATGTGTGAAAAATTTATTGGTCTAAATTCCACATACATTGTATAAATGGTCATTAATATTAATTGAACTTCAATCAATATTAATTTCCTTATTTTTATAATTTTTATCTTCAATTTATACAAAAGACAAAATAAGAATTCAAGTATTTCAAATTTTTTAGAAACAAGTAATTAATTAAAATTGAGTTTATTCATTTTCCATAATTTGTAATTGTCCATCGCAACCCACTCCCTGATACATTGTATAAGATAAGTACATTCTATAAATTATCATAAAATATTATTATATCTTTAATCATAATTAATTTCCATTTTATAAAAAAATTTATCTTCAATTTTATATTAAGTCAAATGATGAATTCATATATTTCTTATTTTGTAGGAAAGAGTAGTTAGTTCATGTTTAGCCAAATTATTTTCATTTCTTAGTGTGTGTGCCCCTTATCCTTTCTTTTTTCTATATATATATATATATATATATATATATATATATATATATACCTTATTAATATTTCAAATCACACAACATTTTCTTTTCATTTCTTCTTCTAGTTCGCATTTCACGTTTTTTCTAGCACAATCACCCTTAAGTCGGTATGTGATTCATTTTATACGGTTCTTATTTAATATTCAAAAGTTTAAATTTTTATTTGTTTTGATTTTTCTACAATTTTTTTTGTCGTAGCTATTTGCTTAGTGTGCATTTTTTTGGGTTTTTCCAAAACTCTTTACTTTTTATTTCTTTGTTGTTAGAGAACTCCTGGTTTGGTGATTTTCTGAATTAAGGAGTGTTTCTTTGTTATTTTCATTAAATTTAAATTTTTATAATTATATTTTTTCAGGAGTTCTCGAGATAGATTTTGCTACAGTTCTGACAATAAAGTAAGAATCATATATTTTTATAACAATTTATTTTATCAATTATATATATAATGAGCGATATATTATTATAATTTAGTTTTTCATTTGTTTAATATAAGATTTTCATATGATATATTAGAACGTTTATAATTTAACACTAGATCTAATTTATTAGAGTTTATATAAATTCTAATTAAAAGATTTTAAACGTTTTAAAAAACTTGTTTCAAGAGAGGGTTAAAGGTCAAATGAATTTATAATATTATATTTCATCTAACAAAGACATAGATTATGCGTTTCATGACTGTAATTTGATAAAAATTTCTCTTATCTTTTTTTTATCATTTTTCTTTTGTTATTTTAATTTTATTTCTTTTTAAAAAAAATATTTGAATTATATGCATCAACTTATAAACATTTAGAAGTATAACAAAGATTCATTTATTTACACATATGATTGACATCTTCATGAAATGTATTAGATAATAGAAACTCTTTGTAATACCCCATAATTTTGTAAGCATTTTGGATAATATTAGTATGATCAACTGGGTTTCGGGGTACTCTGAGAAATTATTGGATAAACACAATTAGAGTAAACTGGCGAACTCGGATTGATTGGATTTAATATTATTTAAACTTGGATTTTTATTAATTGGTGCATTTGAGATAATTTGGATAATTAGTAGTATTGCCAATTAATGTTTTTATGTACATTTTCCTTCCATTTTCCTTATTTGGAAAAGTAGAAGAACTTAGAGAAAAGGGAAAGAAAGAAAGGAAAAGGAAGAGGAAGAAGAAGAGAATTCTCCCAAGAGCTCTAGATCATCAATCATCAACCAATTTTCATCTTTTCATCTCAGCATTCAACCTCCTCATCTAGTAATCCAGGTGGGTTCTAGTTAGACACCTTAGATTAAGGTTTATTTGAGTTTTAGAGGTAAATTGATATGGTTAGGAAATGTGAAATTTTACGTTAGAATGATAGCCTAACTGCTGAAATCCGTTCATTGATTGTATGTTACACTAGTTGTTATGATTATAGCATGTTTTGGTGAAATTTTGATTGGAAAAATGAGATTTTGGGGTTGAATTGAATCAGCCCGTAGCAGACTTTTTCTGCAGGGAAAATTCTGGGTGTCATCTGCCTATACGTGTATCATGTAGGGCCATACGCGTATTGAGTTGGGCAATACGCGTATGGATGTGAAGGAATATGGGTGTTACGCGTATGGACAAGGCAGTACGCGTATGAGTTGTGGCAGTACGCGTATTGGAATTTAAAAATGGAATTTTCAAGGAAAATTGCCTCTGCTCATACGTGTTTGACCTTGGGCAATACGCGTATGGCTGGGCGAGTCAACTTGGCAATACGGGTATGGCTTAGGGCAGTACGCGTACGGCCAGAAGGGTGCAGAATTGTGTCTTTTCGCGATACCATTTCGTCTTATGTCCATAACTTTTGACTGGGTTATCCTTTTTTAATATTCTTGATATCATCGGAAAGCTAACAGAATGTACTTTCTTATGAAAATGGTTTTAAAGTTGTTGGCGGATTTAATTATGTCGGGTTTTTGGAATAGTGTCCATTTTGCCGACGTTTATCGTTTATTGTTGTGTAATTGTTGTTGAATAGGTATGCATGTTTAAATACGGAATTAGGTAGAGTGAGGACTTACCCTAAACAATGTTGTGTGTGTAATGGAATAGTGAGAACGCTTGTGCAAGTAAGGCCGAGGCGTGTGTATTGTGTAATCGTAACCGGTTATTTTTGATAGTGCGTTTCATGGGTCTCGAGCTCCTCTGAAACATATGCACCATTACTTGGCAGGTTTGATTCCCGTGTTTAGTACGAATGGAACCTAAGGGTAGAGACTTGTGATGGTTAACAGGCCATGAGAAATGACGGTTCACGGCTAACAGGCTGTTGTTCACGAATCCATTTCGCATGCCAAGTAATTTCGAGGATCCATGACTCGGGTCGTCTTCTAGACGTAGAAGCGTACGGGAAAAGGGGATGTCTTGGTATGGTTATTGATTTGTGAGATTCTTGAGCTAACAGGCTCAGGACGTACTTCGGTACTAGCGTGAGTTAACAGGCTCACCATGTGTGGATACTTATATAGTGTGTGTACTCAAAGTCACTTCCCTTCCCTTTTGACTTGAGTTAGGTTTATTAGAACCTTGTAGAGCCGAGAGGACTATAAGATAGCGAACTCACTAATATTTGATGTATCTCACCCCACTGTTGTTGTTTACCTCACAGGTACTGCAGGTTCCGTTGTGGAGTTTTGAGATCATTAGTGATCTAATGCTTAGTGTTTTGTCTTTTGAAACATCTTGTAGATATACTATGCCGTAGTTTTTTTGTATTAGGCTTTTTGGGCATGTATATGTATAATGTGTTTACTAAGAACTTGTTGTATATTTCAGTACCAAACGTACTTTTCATGTATAATATATGATTTGATGCATATGTATATATGTGGGCATTACAGTTGGTATTAGAGCAGGTCGTATCCTCGACCTAGCCATGAAATAGAATAAGTTTTCTTTCTGTTTCATATGTCGCCATTGGTCTTGTCTGTTATATTTATAGTATTGAGCCTGATCAACTTAATCCTATCTATATGAAATTCAGGAACATGGCTGACAGGCGCAGAAACAACCATGGTAGACCAAGAACCACTCCAGCAGGGACTAATCCGCCGGGTGACGAGGTAAATGCACCTTTGTACCAATTTATGCAACAGAGGCAACAGCAGCAAAATCAGTTTGTGCAACAAATGGTACAGCAAAGGGCTGGTGGTGTGCATCCTCCAGTTGTGGTACCAGAAGCTGCAGGGGGAACCTTTAGGGATTTCATCCGTATGAATCCTCCGGAATTTCAGGGAGGGTTCGATCCAGTAAAGGCTCATGAATGGATATCAGGTATGGAACAGATTTTCCTAATAGTTCAGTGCAGTGAGGAAAACAAGGTGGTCTTCGCCTCTCACTTGTTGAAGGGTTCTGCCATGAGGTGGTGGGAAAGTGCTTCAGCTTTGATGACAATTCAGGAGGTACCAAAGGTATGGGAGCAGTTTAAGGTAATTTTTATGGAGAAATACTTTCCAAGTTCCTTGAGGTCTCAGAAGGAATTTGAGTTTCAACAACTGAGGCAAGGTAACTTGACTGTGGCTTCTTATGCTGAAAAAATTAAAGATATGGCTGCTTATTCTAGACAAGCTACACATGCTCCTGATGAGAGGTGGAAGATGGATCAGTTTCTGTTTGGTTTAAGGGCTGAAATTTCACACAGTGTATCTCAGAGAGAATTTACTAGCTATGTTGAATTGTTACGACAGTGTTATGTTGCGGAGCATAGTTTGAAAAAGGTACAAATGGAAGGAGATTTGAGTAGGATGAATCAAAGTGATCGAGGGAGACCGAATCAACAGGTTAGGCCAAGGCAACAATCCTTTAATGGGAAGCAAGCTCAGGGTTCCAGAACTAGTGTGCCTCCGGTATGTCGTATGTGTGGACGAAATCATTAAGGTAGGTGTATTTTGGAGGGAATGAGATGTTATCAATGTAATAAGGTCGGCCACATGGCGAAGGATTGTCCTCCGGGTAGGAATCAGGCACAAGGGAAGAATACGGGTCGAGTGTATACCTTGGATGCAAGAAAAGTAAAAAATGATAATTCCTTGATTGCGGGTACGTGTTTCGTAAATGGACATCCTTGTTTTGTTTTATTTGATTGTGGGGCAATGCACTCTTTTGTGTCCACGCGTTACGTGAAGCAACTTGGGTTGCAAGCTGTTCCTTTGTTTCCTCCTATGGTGGTTACTACTGCCATGGATGAGATTGTAGAGACACCGTTGATGTGTGAAAATTGTGTTTTGTCGGTGAATGAAAGAGTTTTCCAGATTAACCTTATCTGTTTACCGCTCAAGAAAGTGTATGTTGTTCTGGGAATTGATTGGCTTTCGGCTAATTCAGTTTTTATCGGTTGCGAAGAAAAGTTAATTATTATCCCATCTACCGAAGCTACTCCGAAGGATGTGTTAACTACTATTTTAGAAGGTACGGTTGGAATGATTAATTTCTTGTTTGAGGAAGAAAAATATGTTTTTATGATTCTTACTAAAGAGGAAAGTAGTAGCATTCCAGCTTTGAGTATTCTGGTAGTTTGTGACTTTCCTGAAGTTTTTCCCGAGGATATCACTTCTCTCCCTCTAGAGAGGGAAGTGGAATTCTCTATTGATCTGATACCGGGAACGGCTCCAATATCCGTTTCTCTGTATCGGATGGCACCACTTGAATTTAGAGAACTAAAGAATCAGTTGGAAGAACTTTTGGCTAAGCATTTTGTTTGACCCAGTGTTTCACCCTGGGGAGCTCCAGTGTTATTGGTAAAGAAAAAGGATGGTGGAATGCGATTGTGTATTGATTACTGTCAGTTGAATAAGGTCACCATCAAGAAAAAATACCCATTACCAAGGATAGACGACCTGTTGGATCAATTGAAAGGAGCCTGTGTGTTCTCGAAGATTGATATACGGTCGGGTTATCATCAGATTCAGGTAAAGAGTGCAGATGTACCAAAGACTGCGTTTAGAACTCGTTATGGTCATTATGAATTTTTGGTGATGCCATTCGGTGTGACTAATGCTCCGGCAGTTTTCATGGATTATATGAATCGGATATTCCAACCTTACTTGGACCAATTTGTGGTGATTTTCATTGACGACATTCTTATTTATTCTCGTGATCCTCAAGAGCACGGAGAACACCTAAGAATTGTTTTATCCATCTTACAAGAGAAGCAACTTTTTGCTAAGTTGAGTAAGTGTGAATTCTGGATGTCTGAGGTTAATTTTCTTGGGCATGTGATATCCCAAGGAGGTGTAGCAGTTGATCCATCAAAAGTTGAAGCAGTAATTAATTGGGAGAGACCGAAGAATGTTTCTGAAGTGAGGAGTTTCTTGGGATTAGCAGGTTATTACAGATGGTTTATCAAGGGATTTTCACAATTGGCTTTACCATTGACCAGACTTACTAGGAAGGATTATTTGTATGAGTGGGATTTGGCTTGTGAAAGGAGTTTTAGGAGTTTGAAGGAGAGGTTGATGACTGCTCCTATTTTGGTTATTCCCGATCCTAGCAAGTCCTATGAGGTATATTGTGATGCATCGAAGAAGGGTTTAGGCGGAGTGTTAATGCAGGATGGACATGTAGTGGCTTACGCTTCACGTCAGTTGAAGGTACATGAAGAGAATTACCCGACGCATGATTTAGAATTGGCGGCCGTTGTTTTTACATTGAAAGTGTGGCGTCACTATTTGTATGGTGTACGTTTTGAGATGTTTAGTGACCATAAGAGCTTAAAGTACTTATTTGATCAGAAAGAATTGAATATGCGTCAAAGGAGGTGGATGGAATATTTGAAAGATTATGATTTGGAGCTAAAGTACCATCCAGGTAAAGCGAACAAGGTGGTAGATGTTTTAAGCAGGAAAGAGTTGCATAGTGCCGAGTTGATGATGTTAGAGTATGCCTTAATGGAAAGGTTTAGAGGCCTAAATCTTCAATTTAATTGGACTCCTGATTGTGTAGTTATGGGGAATTTGAATATCATCTCTACTCTCAGAGAAGAAATCCAACAAGAGCAAGGGTTGGATGAGAAGTTACAAGAATGGTTGACTCAACCGGGTTTTGTGCGAACTACCGACAGAGTCATTTCGTTTAACCAAAGGATTTGTGTCTTGGACAACACGGGGTTAAAACGAAGGATTTTGGAGGAAGCGCATAAGGGTACTTTTACTATACATCCTGGTGCTTCAAAGATGTATCAAGATTTAAAGAGGGACTATTGGTGGTCCGGGATGGAAAGAGATATTGCGGTATATGTGTCAGAATGTGCAGTATGCCAACAAGTGAAGATTGAGCACCAAAGGCCGGGTGGCTTGTTGCAACCTTTAGAAATTCCGATGTGGAAATGGGATAGTGTTTCGATGGACTTCGTAGTGGGATTACCTCGTGCGCATGGTGGGTATGACTCGATTTGGGTAATTGTGGACCGATTAAAGAAATCCGCGCATTTCTTGGCTGTGAAGACTACCTACATGGCGAGTCATCTCGCAAGGTTGTTTATTTCAGAGATAGTGAGATTGCATTGTATTCCTACTAGTATCACTTCGGATAGAGATCCAAAGTTTACTTCCAGATTTTGGAGGGCTTTTCAACAAGCCATGGGGACGAGGTTACATTTGAGTACGTCGAACCATCCGCAAACGGACGGTCAGACGGAACGGACAATGTAGACCATGGAAGACATGTTAAGAGCTTGTGTACTTGGAAGTGGAGGGAATTGGATAGATCTTTTGCCATTGATCGAATTCTCTTATAATAACAGTTATCATGCAAGTATTGGTATGGCACCTTATGAGGCGTTGTATGGTCGGAAGTGTAGAACGCCATTGTGTTGGACAGAGGTTGGCGATGATAGAATTTTGGGGCCCGAGATTATTCACGAGACTACGGAAAAGATTAAAATGATTCGGGAAAAGATTAAACAAGCCCAAGATCGTCAGAAAAGCTATGCGGACAACCGTCGGAGACCGTTGGAATTTGATGAGGGTGATCATGTATTTTTGAAGGTTACTCCGAGATTGAGATTGAAGGGACCATTTAAATCGTGGAAATTAAGCCCCAAATACGTAGGACCGTATCAGATTTTGGAAAGAATTGGGGAAGTAGCTTACAGATTAGCCTTACCGCCTTCTCTGTCAGAAATGCATGATGTTTTTCATGTGTCTCAGCTTCGGAGATTTGTTCCAGATCCTCTTCAGCCGATTTTGCCGGATACAATTGAGATAGAAGCTGATTTGACGTTTGAGCCTAAGTCGAGTCTTATCACAGGAAGAGAAACTAAAGTGCTGCGAAATAAAGAGATTCCTCTTGTTAAGGTCCAGTGGGATGAGACGCATCCAGGCGATGCCACTTGGGAATTGGAATCAGAAATGCGGGAGGTTTATCCTCATCTTTTCAAGTAATTGTTTTAAATTCGTGGGTGAATTTCTGTTTAAGGGGGGGAGGATGTAATACTGCATAATTTTGTAAGCATTTTGGATAATATTAGTATGATCAACTAGGTTCCGGGGTACTCTGAGAAATTATTGGATAAAACAATTAGAGTAAACTGGCGAACTCGGATTGATTGGATTTAATATTATTTAAACTTGGATTTTTATTAATTGGTGCATTTGAGATAATTTGGATAATTAGTAGTATTGCCAATTAATGTTTTTATGTACATTTTCCTTCCATTTTCCTTAATTGGAAAAGTAGAAGAACTTATAGAAAAGGGAAAGAAAGAAAGGAAAAGGAAGAGGAAGAAGAAGAGAATTCTCCCAAGAGCTCTAGATCATCAATCATCAACCAATTTTCATCTTTTCATCTCAGCATTCAATCTCCTCATCTAGTAATCCAGGTGGGTTCTAGTTAGACACCTTAGATTAAGGTTTATTTGAGTTTTAGAGGTAAATTGATATGGTTAGGAAATGTGAAATTTTACGTTAGAATCATAGTCTAACTGCTGAAATTCGTTCATTGATTGTATGTTACACTGGTTGTTATGATTATAGCATGTTTTGGTGAAATTTTGATTGGAAAAATGAGATTTTGGGGTTGAATTGAATCAACCCGTAGCAGACTTTTTCTGCAGGGAAAATTCTGGGTGTCATCTGCCCATACGCGTATCATGTAGGGCCATACGTGTATTGAGTTGGGCAATACACGTATGGATGTGAAGGAATATGGGTGTTACGCGTATGGACAAGGCAGTATGCGTATGAGTTGTGGCAGTACGCGTATTGGAATTTTAAAATGGAATTTTCAAGGAAAATTGCCTCTGCTCATACGCGTATAACCTTGGGCAATACGCGTATGGCTGGGCGAGCCAGCTTGGCAATACGCGTATGGCTTAGGGCAGTACGCGTACGGCCAGGAGGGTGCAGAATTGTGTCTTTTCGCGATACCATTTTGTGTTATGTCCATAACTTTTGACTGGGTTATCTGTTTTTAATATTCTTGATATCATCGGAAAGCTAACAGAATGTACTTTCTTATGAAAATGGTTTTAAAGTTGTTGGCGGATTTAATTATGTCGGGTTTTTGGAATAATGTCCATTTTGCTGACTTTTATCGTTTATTGGTGTGTAATTGTTGTTGAATAGGTATGCATGTTAAAATACGGAATTAGGTAGAGTGAGGACTTACCCTAAACAATGTTGTGTGTGTGTAATGGAATAGTAACAATGCTTGTGCAAGTAAGGCCGAGGCGTGTGTATTGTGTAATCGTAACCGGTTATTTTTTATAGTGCGTTTCATGGGTCTCGAGCTCCTCTGAAACATATGCACCATTACTTGGCAGGTTTGATTCCCATGTTTAGTACGAATGGAACCTAAGGGTAGAGACTTGTGATGGTTAACAGGCCATGAGAAATGACGGTTCACGGCTAACAGGCTGTTGTTCCCGAATCCAATTCGTATGCCAAGTAATTTCGAGGATCCATGACTCGGGTCGTCTTCTAGACGTAGAAGCGGACGGGAAAAGGGGATGTCTTGGTATGGTTATTGATTTGTGAGATTCTTGAGCTAACAGGCTCAGGACGTACTTCGGTTCTAGCGTGAGTTAACAGGCTCACCATGTGTGGATACTTATATAGTGTGTGTACTCAAAGTCACTTCCCTTCCCTTTTGACTTGAGTTAGGTTTATTAGAACCTTGTAGAGCCGAGAGGACTATAAGATAGCAAACTCACTGAGATTTGATGTATCTCACCCCACTGTTGTTGTTTACATCACAGGTACTGCAGGTTCCGCGAAGGGTAAGGATAAGGTCTTGTGATTATCCTTACTTATCTGATGGCTTTGTTTCCGTTGTGGAGTTTTGAGATCATTAGTGATCTAGTTCTTAGTGTTTTGTCTTTTGAAACATCTTGTAGATATACTATGCCGTAGTTTTTTTGTATTAGGCTTTTTGGGCATGTATATGTATAATGTGTTTACTAAGAACTTATTGTATATTTCAGTACCAAACGTACTTTTCATGTATAATATATGATTTGATGCATATGTATATATGTGGGCATTACACTCTTGCTTTAGTTTTATATGCTAATTATTTCTATCATGTTGCATAAATTTAAGATTCAAGAACTCTTCACCTAATTTATATATCTAGAATAAATTACATTCACAAAAACAATATAATTATTACTTTACAAAAACAATATAATTATTACTTCTAATAAATTTGTTTTTTTGAAAAAAATTAATGTTAATAATAGAAATGTAGGTAGATAGTTTAATTAATTATCATCTTTTTGTTTCTGACTTTTAATTTCATTAGTAAACAGAAGATGTCTCATCACAAAATCACATGGAATGAAGAATCACATAACAATTTTGGAATAAATAAAATTTCTCGCGAATTAGAAGTGGATGATGAGTTAGACACAGATTACTTGGATATTATGAGACCACTGTCACTTGAAACCCATGTTCCGGATCCATTATTAGACATTGGTAAATTTGCTCTTGTAGTGCTTAAGCCAATTAATCCATCTCCAGCCATTAGTATAACTCCGCCTCCAAAAGATAATGGAATCTTCCTAGATCCTATTTTACCTAAATAATTTCCCTCTCCAGCCATCAGATTAACTCCGCCTTCTAATGGAGTAACGACAATAACAAAATCTGAAGTTTCATATCTTAAACAATATGCAAGAGTCTCCCAAAGAGGTGTGTGTTCTTCATCTCTTTATCAAAGTACTGAATTTAATTTTATGAATATTATACAACAATAAACTAATTAATATTTATAGGTTTATCATCTATTAATCAAAACACAGGCCAACATGTGTTGTCCAACAACATCAAAAATCCTACATCGCGTCCTTATAAAATTGCTAGGCATATGCAGGTAACATAATGTAGAAATTAATGAATTTTATTTGATTTGTTTTAAGCAAGTAAAAATAAATAATGCAAGGGAAGAAATTGAGTAATATATATATATATATATATATATATATATATATATATATATATATATATATTTGAATGATATTTTATATATGTACTAATGTATAAGATGTTTTGCAGGATGATAATTGACTTGGTGATTAATTGGTCATTCAAAATACAAATGTTTTATGGAGTTGATATAAGTGTTATGACATAAATATATATAATTTATACATATTAAATCTTTATTGAGTTGGAAAACTTGGTGTTGAAGTTGAATTTCAATATTTTATTTTTTTTATAGTTTTTATTGATTGTCACGAAAACTTTATATTTAAATTTATTAGAAAACAGTTCTAAATAAGAAATTTGTTCATCTCGTGGGTGTTGCATGTGTCCAATTTATTTGTTAAACTTTGTAGTCTCAATAGAATTTTCAACCTTATTAGCTCCCATTGAAAAGTGTTGATGTGATTCTTCAGTATTTCTAGGAATTTTCCCAAATAAAAGGTAAGGTTTTTGTCTCTCCCCCTAGGGTTCGCCTAGTTCGTGTGGTGGTATTCAAGTTCCACTGCATATGTTCTTGGAATGGCTAGTTTCTAGGAGGGTGTGCCCCGCCAATGTTGAGAAGAGTGCTCACTATGTAGGTAGTCTGCCTTCAAAGAGTGGCTTATGCGATCCTACATAGACTTACGATACCCTTTGTGGTCCTAGTATCTCATAACTAGTTAATTAACTACTGAAATTGTGCAAAGAGATTTTATATAATACTTAACTCATTGAGCACATATAATGACATTGTGATATCCTCCTGTATTACTTATTCCTCGACTATCCATATCATTGACTGATGTGATCTTCTTCCTGCCCGTCCGAGGAAGGAGCTCGTTCGCCATGAAGTTTGTCTGCATACCTTTAACTGACTGGCGTCACAAGACGATCATCGTCTTCGTAGATGTTTCAATTGGAAGACCTTGGATGCCCATTTGTCCCTAGTGTATACTCAGGGTTTTTCATTTTAGAAGATATTACGAAATAATATATTTTTGTCATTCGTTTTAAAGGTAGAAGTCACTCTTCATAATCCTCTAAAGCTTAATTCACAACATGCTTAATAAAAATGTAGGAGTTTACCCCGTCGGTTCGAATTGGATTTTTCTTAAGCTTAGAGCATTGTTGAATGGATTTGAGGTTTCAACTGGGATCCTTCAGTGGGTCTTTTTTTGATCCGTGCGGATTGAAACCTGTTTTCTTTCTTGCAATATGGTATCCCTGTAGATTACCTAGAGTGAGCTATAGAGTTACTGAAGGTAAAAGTATCCACTACTACAAAACGCGCAAACAACAACGCCAGGCTTATAACAGCTTGCCTATACACCATTGTAATAGACTCGCGCGTTTTTTAATGACGGTTAATCTTCAAACTGTGGTGAAATGTGAGGCCTTTCACAACGGGTATTTAAAGAACCGTCATTATAGGTAGCGTTTGGTCATGTGTTCAATTCCCAACGCCCGCATTTATGGTTTTTTTAAACATTTTTTCAAAATGCCCACAGCCTTTCACCATGGTTATGTTTTCAACTGTCATTATTGCCTATAGTTTAGTTTTAGGTTTTGCACTTCAAAAAATCAGTTTTAGGGAAAATAGTCCCCTTTTTTAGATCTGTTTCGTGCATCTGAAGCAGTAAAACGTGGTAGTGTAAAATATGAATTTCAAGCACTTTGAGTCCCAACAAAGTAACACATGATTCATGGTGGAAATTATTTTAGGCGTTGATATCTATGTGTTCAAAGTTTCGTGCATTCATCGCGATCTTGGTATTTCTCGAGTGTTATGATCTCCGCTTATCGTTAAAAGATTGTACGCCACCTAGAGAAGGTACTCCAATAGCGAATTCACGCCATAAGTTTTTATAGATTCCTTAAACCTTCAAAGTCGTGAAGGCAATTATTAGGTTTATAATGGATAATTGAGGTGATATAGAATTGAAAGTATAATAGAGGATTATCATGTTGAATTCGGTGGTAATTTTCTCTATCTCTTGGAGATCTTGGTAAAATATGAGTTTGAATGTAGAATGATCCATCTGTAGATTTTTTGAGGGAATGAGAAGTCGATTCCCAAAGAAGATCCCATCTGTAGCTATTTGCTTAGTGTGCATTCTTTTGGGTTTTTCAAAAACTCTTTACTTTTTATTTTCTTTGTTGTTAGAGAACTCCTGGTTTGGTGATTTTCTGAATTAAGGCGTGTTTCTTTGTTATTTTCATTAAATTTAAATTTTTATAATTATATTTTTTCAGGAGTTCTCGAGATAGATTTTGCTACAGTTCTGACAATAAAGTAAGAATCATATATTTTTATTACAATTTATTTTATCAAGTATATATATAATGAGCGATATATTATTATAATTTAGATTTTCATTTTTTTAATATAAGATTTTCATATGATATATTAGAACGTTTATAATTTAACACTAGATCTAATTTATTAGAGTTTATATAAATTCTAATTAAAAGATTTTAAACGTTTTAAAAAACTTGTTTCAAGAGAGGGTTAAAGGTCAAATGAATTTATAATATTATATTTCATCTAACAAAGACATAGATTATGCGTTTCATGACTGTAATTTGATAAAAATTTCTCTATCTTTTTTTTATCATTTTTCTTTTGTTCTTTTAATTTTATTTCTTTTTAAAAAAAATATTTGAATTATATGAATCAACTTATAAACATTTAGAAGTATAACAAAGAATCATTTATTTACACATATGATTGACATCTTCATGAAATGTATTAGATAATAGAAACTCCTGCTTTAGTTTTATATGCTAATTATTTCTATCATGTTGCATAAATTTAAGATTCAAGAACTCTTCACCTAATTTATATATCTAGAATAAATTTCATTCACAAAAACAATATAATTATTACTTTACAAAAACAATATAATTATTACTTCTAATAAATTTGTTTTTTTGAAAAAAATTAATGTTAATAATAGAAATGTAGGTAGATAGTTTAATTAATTATCATCTTTTTGTTTCTGACTTTTAATTTCATTAGTAAACAGAAGATGTCTCATCACAAAATCACATGGAATGAAGAATCGCATAACAATTTTGGAATAAATAAAATTTCTCGCGAATTAGAAGTGGATGATGAGTTAGACACAGATTACTTGGATATTAAGAGACCAGTGTCACTTGAAACCCATGTTCTGGATCCATTATTAGACATTGGTAAATTTGCCCCTGTAGTGCTTAAGCCAATTAATCCATCTCCAGCCATTAGTATAACTTCGCCTCCAAAAGATAATGGAATCTTCATAGATCCTTTTTTACCTAAACAATTTCCTTCTCCCGCCATCAGTTTAACTCCGCCTTCTAATGGAGTAACGACAACAACAAAATCTGAAGTTTCATATCTTAAACAATATGCAAGAGTCTCCCAAAGAGGTGTGTGTTCTTCATCTCTTTATCAAAGTACTGAATTTAATTTTATGAATATTATACATTAATAAACTAATTAATATTTGTAGGTTTATCATCTTTTAATCAAAACACAGGTCAACATGTGTTGTCCAACAACATTAAAAATCCTACATCGCGTCCTTATAAAATTGCTAGGCATATGCAGGTAACATAATGTAGAAATTAATGAATTTTATTTGATTTGTTTTATGCAGGTAAAAATAAACAATGCAAGGGAAGAAATTGAGTAATATATATATATATATATATATATATATATATATATTTGAAAGATATTTTATATATGTACTAATGTATAAGATGTTTTGCAGGATGATAATTGACTTGGTGATTAATTGGTCATTCAAAATACAAATGTTTTATGGAGTTGATATAGCAAATATAATACATAATTGATGAAGTCAAACGATATTGGCATTTTAGGAGTGTTAAGCTTTGGTTAAATTAACAGTTTGATGAATTTTGGGTTTTATTTTTCATTAAATAAAGTTGACATTTTATTGGTTTTATTTTTATTGATAGATTGAGTTTCTTTTAAATTTAAATATTATTGAAACCTAAGTAAATTTTATGTTTGACAAACTTTTATTGCTTAGTATAATAGTTTCCTATGGTTCGTTATTTAATGATGACTATTATCTATAAGTGTTATGACATAAATATATATAATTTATACATATTAAATCTTTATTGAGTTGGAAAACTTTGTGTTGAAGTTGAATTTCAATATTTTATTTGTTTTATAGTTTTTATTCTTTGTCACGAAAACTTTATATTTAAATTTATTTGAAAACAGTTCTAAATAAGAAATTTGTTCATCTCGTGGGTGTTGCATGTGTCCAATTTATTTGTTAAACTTTGTAGTCTCAATAGAATTTTCAATCTTATTAGCTCCCATTGAGAAGTGGTGTTGTGATTCTTCAGTATTTCTAGGAATTTTCCCGAATAAAAGGTAAGGTTTTTGTCTCTCCCCTTAGGGTTCGCCTAGTTCGTGTGGTGGTATTCAAGTTCCACTGCATATCTTCTTGGAATGGCTAGTTTCTAGGAGGGTGTGCCCCACCAATGTTGAGAAGAGTGCTCACTACGTAGGTAGTCTGCCTTCAAAGAGTGGCTTATGCGATCCTACATTGACTTACGATACCCTTTGTGGTCCTAGTGTCTCATAGCTAGTTAATTAACTACTGAAATTGTGCAAAGAGATTTTATATAATACTTAACTCATTGAGCACATTATAATGACATTGTGATATCCTCCTTCTTTACTTATTCCTCGACTATCCATATCATTGACTGATGTGATCTTCTTACTGCTCGTCCGAGGAAGGAGCTCGTTCGCCATGAAGTTTGTCTGCATACCTTTAACTGACTGGCGTCACAAGACGATCATTGTCTTCGTAGATGTTTCATTTGGAAGACCTTGGATGCCCATTTGTCCCTAGTGTATACTCAGGGTTTTTCATTCTAGAAGATATTACGAAATAATATCTTTTTGTCATTCGTTTTAAAGGTAGAAGTCACTCTTCATAATCCTCTAAAGCTTAATTCACAACATGCTTATAGAAAATGTAGGAGTTTACCCCGTCGGTTCGAATTGGATTTTTCTTAAGCTTAGAGCATTGTTGAACGGATTTGAGGTTTCAACTAGGATCCTTCACTGGGTCTTTTTTAGGTCCGTGCGGATTGAACCCTGTTTTCTTTCTTGCAATATGGTATCCCTGTAGATTACCTAGAGTGAGCTATAGAGTTACTGAAGGTAAAAGTATCCACTACTACAAAACGCGCAAACAACAACGCCAGGCTTATAACGGCTTGCCTATACACCGTTGTAATAGACTCGCGAGTTTTTTTAATGACGGTTAATCTTCAAACCGTGGTGAAATGTGAGGCCTTTCACAACGGGTATTTAAAGAACCGTCATTATAGGTAGCGTTTGGTCATGGGTTCAATTCCCAGCGCCCGCATTTATGGTTTTTTTACACATTTTTTCAAAATGCCCACAGCCTTTCACCATGGTTATGTTTTCAACCGTCATTATTGCCTATAGTTTAGTTTTAGGTCTTGCACTTCAAAAAATCAGTTTTAGGGAAAATCGTCTCCTTTTTTAGATCTATTTCGTGCATCTGAAGCAGTAAAACGTGGTAGTATAAAATATTAATTTCAAACACTTTGAGTCCCAACAAAGTAACACATGATTCATGGTGGAAATTATTTTAGGCGTTGATATCTATGTGTTCAATGTTTCGTGCATTCATCGCGATCTTGGTATTTTTCGAGTGTTATGATCTCCGCTTATCGTTAAAAGATTGTACGCCACCTAGAGAAGGTACTCCAATAGCGAATTCACGCCATAAGTTTTAATAGATTCGTTAAACCTTCAAAGTCGTGAAGGCAATTATTAGGTTTATAATGGATAATTGAGGTGATATAGAATTGAAAGTATAAGAGAGGATTATCATGTTGAATTCGGTGGTAATTTTCTCTATCTCTTGGAAATCTTGGTAAAATATGAGTTTGAATGTAGAATGATCCATCTGTTGATTTTTTGAGGGAATGAGAAGTCGATTCCCAAAGAAGATCCCACTATTGTGTTTTGGAAAAAGAAATGGATGTAAGGTGATGATAAGAAAACCTTAACTAGTGTTACGTATCTACGATATAGAGTCATGTGAGTGGAATTGCAAGGTTAGCACTTTAATGCCTAAATAAGTTCATAATTCAAGACGAGTGTTCTTGTAAAATGGAGATAAGAAAATATACCTTGCATTTCGCGTGATATGTCTTTATACTTTTAATTAGTTGGAGTGTATGGACATCAATTTTAGCCTTATCTCTTTGGGCTTTTGGCCGGCCCAAATCTTACTATATAAGAAATCCTAAGACTGTGGAAAAACCAATTTTGCCCTCATTCTTCTATCTGCCATGTGTCCAAAGTGAGGGCATTTGATGTCTACAAATTATTTTTCCTAACTAAATGTACTCCTTTTTCATTTGTAACCAATTTATTATGTTATAATAATATTTTGTCCTCCTTTTTGGTTACAAACAAACCAATTCTATTAATTTTTTTTGCTTTTCCCTACTACCAATGTCTGATACACGTACATCACTATTCTACCACACTGTTTCCTTCTTTCTCTCTCTCGATTCTCATCTCACTGTTCCTCTTCATCGAACTTCTCTCTTTCTCTTCTTTCTTCAGGTTCGTCTTCTATGATGAAGCATGGATTAGCAATGGTATCCCTGTGTTGGAGGCAACGCGTTTTCGGCGGCGAGGGTGTGGTGATTGGAATCGGAATATGTGATGAGTTTTACCAACATCGTAGCTCCAAACTTGTCATTTCCCTTCTGAAAGTTGTTGCTTCTATCCGTTCCGTTGTTGGAAGCTAAGGTCATTGTTGAAACGTATACCCATTTTTGAATCATTTGTGGACGGTGTAGCTTCATTGTAGTTCCAGATCTGTTGCAGGTATATAGAAGGGGGTTTATCAAAGTTTGTCGTTGTATTTTATAGTGTTAGATCCCTCCATAATATTTGTTAATGTTTTCGTTTTTTATGTTTTGTAGGTTGGACTGATTTGTTATGATTTGGGGTTCCTTTTTTATGTTATGTGTTGTTAGGGTTGGAAACTCATTTGATGTTTTTTAATGTTTTCATCTTCATATGAAGTTTACAATTTTCTGCTATTAGTATTTGTACATATTATCATGATACAGCTGAATATATTTGTGGAAATGAAATTTAGGTCATGTCTGAAAATGAGCCTTTATGAATGTTTGATCTGTAGTGTTTGCAAACTCTGTTGATTTCTCTCATTGTCGGTGTTTGAGTGCAGGTTGGGGCTGGAAGCAGACATCAAAATATACACGGTTCATCAAACATGGTTGGTGCTGTCACAGCTGCAGTTGAGTCTTCTGCTTTATCCATTCAACCAAAGGTATTGTTTCTTATCATGTTGTGTATAACAGAGTTGTTCCTTATGATGTTGGACAAGGTTTACGTGCTGGTCCTATGAATGTATGAATCAAAATTAATTGCTATGAATCAAAATTAATTGCTATGAATCAAAGATGATCTTTGAACATGCCCTTTGGTTTTGGTTATATGTGTTTGATTGATTTTCCAAAGTAATTCTGAGGATGCTCACTATATTATCGTTAACCCAAAGTATTTCTCAAAGTTCTGCTATATTATAGTTAACCCCAAAGTTCTGATTTTTTTTACAAATGATTCCTTGTCTTCTAGAGTTTTGGACAGCATGGGATGGAGCTGATTGTCTCAATGATTCCTTTAAGATTTTGGGTATTTTTAGTGAAGAGCAATTTCTACTCGGCATGAATGGGGTTTTCTTAGAATAATGAGATATCAGCTCTCAATGTGATCTTTCGATTTGTTATTGCTTAATCGAAATGGAGAAACTAACAGCTAACATCTGCAAAGGAGCAACATCTATCAGCCCTGTTTTCATTGTTGTCATGCTTTTTCATGTTTCTTCATTTGTTTGTGTACAGGATATAACTGAATTGTCAACTGTAGCTTATTTTTTTCATTTATTTTGTTTTAACTTTTTTGTGTGTTTGCTTCTGTTGTAAATTACTTTTGTTTTAAAAGGTGATACATTACTTTGTGGTCTCAACTGTCAACTGTTGTTTCCTATTTTAAAATTTGATTTCTGGCTGTAAATATCCTTAGAACATTCATATTCTTCTAACATTGTTCATTAGGAAAATAGCATCCAGAGGATGGATAGCTGACCCAGCAGAGATGGAACGTCTTGAGGACCTTTGTTGTAGATTGGGTTCGTATTCGTCCTACTCTTACATCTGCAAAGCATGGCGGTAGTTTTATTGAGGTACAGATTTTGTTTCTTGCTGTGAATGGTACTTTTTACTTTCACTTGGTGTAGGGAGATTAAAAGTTTGTTATGGTAGGTATTGGCAGCAACACAGACACTTGACGAATTAGGAAATAAGTGGTTTCAACGTGCGATCGATGTTGTAAGACAGTTCGTTAGGTTGTTTAAGGTATGCCACAATTATTTTTCATGTTCATACTATTGTAGTTTTGAAACGGTATTGTTTTCGTCAATCCGAGAACTAAATAAGCTTTTGGATCTACTTTTTTGGCTCTTGCTGCTGAAACGGTATTGTTATTGGTTTGTTTTTTTTTTACTTAGAGTGTAAAGCCTTTGTTTTACATTCGAAACATTTTACTATTTTTGAGTTTGTAAATAATTAAATTAGCATATTTGTCTTTCTTTAGTACTTCCTATTTAGAAGTTCCAGTAGTAAATAATGTGTTCTTAATAAGTGGAACATTGGTTTATTGTTGTTTTAGCATACTCTTTGCAGGTCGTTCCTACAGTATAAACAGGCATCAGGGGTCGAGTTATAAATTCAAATCAGGTATTGTTAAATGTCACACACATACTTTCATTTCATGTTGTTCATTAGTTGGATAATTTCTAAGCACATCATATATGTTATTGCACAGTATTCTGTGAGTGAACATTTCAAAAGTTCAAAACTGGGTGCTATAGATCCTGGGGTTTTCTTCTTCTATGACATATCACCAATAAAGGTATTGTCTTTGTAATTTTTTTATGGGATATAAAATTATCCATGGATGAAGAAGTCATCGTAGTTGCACTATCCATGGATGAAGAAGTCATCGTAGTTGCATCTCTACACAAATATAATAGTTATTCACATTTTGGCCTGATCAGAATGTGAGTTTCAATTATCTATGCTCAATATTTTGCTATTTCCCAATGACATAGAACACTGTTTTTGAATTACATAACATTTAAGGGTCACGACAGTTATCTACTTTTAAATCACATATCATTGTTATAACTAATAATCTAATTACTTAAATCATTTCAATTCAGCTGCAAATTGATAAGCTAACATAAGGTGATGGACATTTGTAATGGTTAAATTGATTTCTGTCTGAATTCAGTTCTCCCATGTATTTTTATTTTACTATCTGATTTACTATATATGTCCATTTTTTCTTACATGATTTGAATGTCTTCAGATTGGTGATAGGGTCTGTGTGAAGACACATCTTTCGCAGAACCTAGAAATGCTTGGGGTGGTGAGACACATATTCCTGCTGCAACTGGACTTCAAATGGATCACAAAAACCAGTGTTTGTGTAAATGTTCATCTTGCGTCACCGGAAGTGGAGTTTCTTCCTTCAAAGGTACGACTCTCATGTGTAAGACCAAATTTTTTATCCAAATGATATTCTGTGTACATGTATGCTTTCTTTCAGTGTATATTGTTTAGCCAGATGCACTGAGAAGCCTATCCAAATGACAATCTCTTTGCACACCTAAGGTAAAACTACAGATATTATTCCTTCACTTCCATATCATTGTATCTATGTGTTTTTTTCGATCATGGTTATTTTGTTTTTGCTGATACATTACATTAACCTTTCATATCTTTTAATTTGAGTATCCTTATGTTTGTCAAATCTGTTGTTCAGACCACATTTGTTAATCATATCTCATGTAACGTTACAACTAATTTCAGAAGTCCATGCTTTCCATTGCATTTATTGACCAATTATTCTATACATTGTATTAGCCAATACAAAATCTGTCAAAACAACAAAGGGGTGGAACAACATTACCAATGCAGTTAGAAGATATTATAGAGGGAGTGCTGCTATTGACTCTATTCAGACACCCAATCAGGTAACTCTTCGACCCTAAAGGTCATCTCTCTTTCATACTTTCTCAAAATTCTATAACTGTCAAGTCTAATCCTTTGCGGTATTCTTATGAATTGTTTTACTCTTTTATGATATGAGTTTAACACACTAAGAGGATTTTTTACATCATAACTCTGCCAGTTATTGCACCTTAACAGTTCAAACAAAAATTGGTTTGTTATATGTAAATGTGCATTTAATTTTTTCTCAGTTTCTTCAAACTTCATATCAGACTGTTATACTTCCCCATGGCTTTCTGTTTTCCATAGTCACTTCCATATGGCTTTAATGCCAAATCATAGCACACCACGTTTTCCAACTTATCATTAATCTTCCCTATGGCTGCTTATTATTTTGCCTCCCTAACTTCCACTATTAAATTTTCGAAATAATTAATGCTTTTATATTACCAAGTGCAGGGAGAAACTTATGGGTCTCAGGGCAAAATATATAAACAACACTCCTTCAATGACCAACACAAACAAAAATTCAGAAATGTATAATTTTTACTATAGCCACCAACAACATTGTCCAGGTTTCACACACTTCTGAGGTGCAGACTGCGCCTGAAATCCAACCAACAACGACATCGCAACACCCATCTCAGGTCGATCAACCAGACCAGGTACGAATCATAAATTATCTACTTATTTTTTCAATACCTACATACAACTATGCATTTTTCTTGCTTCATCTTTTCTACCATTCTTTTTTATTAAATCAACAGACGCAACATAATGTTGATGCGCTGCTCCATCGAACACCACCTTCTCACATCGAACCAGTTCAGGAAAATCAACCACCTGCCGATGAGGGACACCCCCTGCCGCACCAACCACCTGCCGACAAGGGACACCCCCTGCCGCACCAACCACCTACCCATGTTGAACATCCTCATCACGTACTGCCGGTACAGTTCAGGGAAATTCCTTTCTTTTTTCTATTCATGTCATATTAAATTTTCTGTTCATCTTCTTCACAATAATCAGTTAACGGTTTTTCCCAATAGGTACCTCAGGTCGCTGCTGTCCGACAACGACAAAAAAGGAGACGATTCAGAAGACCAGGAAGAATGAGTAGAAGGTTTAACAGATTTCATTCTGATGATGAAGAAGAACCGGAGTATGATATGTTTGATTCTGATGACGACGATGAGCACGACTACAAGTGGGACAACTTTATGACATCATCCGATTTTAGAAATCGTGTTTAAGTTTCCATACTTTTTGTCCTTTTGATGTACTGCATTACCAAGCTTTGTTAATTTTAATTTAAGGTTTATGGACACATTACTTAAAGTTTTTTTACTAATTTACTGTGTGCTCAATTTCATAGTTATTGAAGACTTGAATGTATATCTTACGTTATACAGTTTCTAGACTTTTTTTATTTTAAATTTCAATGATTGGTTTAAAACTTGCATTGGATTTTTTGTATAACATTTTCAATTCTCACTACCATTTTTTTTCTACTTATTTTTTTTTACTACAAAACAAATATATTTTTACAAACGGGAAACAAAAAGGGAAAAACTTTACTTATGATTCAAATATCTTTTTTAATTATGTCACAACAAATCGTATTATTATTTTTTTAATCAAATAACATCAAAATAGATATTATTTTTTTATACGGTAAAACAATTCATTTATGATTAAAACATTTGACATACGGGTAAAAACTCATTTCTTATAAACGGGCTCAACTTTACTACTTTTTGAAATATTGAACAATCGAATATTGTCGACCATTTTCTTACAATTTGTGAAAACAATTTTGCCAATCTATTAAAAATTTTTTGACCAAAATAATATCAACTATTTTTATAAATAATATTATCTCTTATTAAGAACTCAACTCTTAACTAAATTTTATTAAGAATTTGACTTTCTTTTATAAATATATATTTTATTAAAAAATTTACTTTCTTTTATACATAATTAAGAATTTTTGTAAATTACTTTTGCTTTTCTTTTTAACAATTTATTTATATTTTCAAAACACAAGCCTCCCTACCGGATTTACATGTATCGTGCGAAAGACCGGGTCACACTTGTGTCGTATAAGCGCACTGGTAACCAGACTAAAATAACTGTGAACGCACGGGTAACACACCGGTACCGTGGCAACGCACGGATATTATACCAATACCGTGTGCACGCACGGGTATCCAGACCAAATGCACGGGTAACACATCAGTGTCGTGTCGTAATGCATGGGTTCCCATGGCAAAGTTTTTTTGAACGCACGGGTAGTACCGAGTACCGTGTAAACGCGGTGACGACTGGGGCAAAATCGGTTTAAACGCATTGATATTTAATATTGTTTTTTTGAAATTCTTTTTAATTTAACATACAATTTTATTAAAGATAATATATGAATAATTGAAATATATATTAATGCTCTCTTTCTTTTAAAAATTGGAAATTTGAGTAATTTTTTTATTTTTTATAAATATGTCTTTCATTTCAATATTTCTCTTTGATTGACTTATATTTTTTTCTTTTACTACTTTATGTTAATTTTTTTTTACATTACATTTAAATATTTTGTATTAATTATTTGAGTTTCATAATCTATCTGTGAATTTACATTTTTTCCTGTCAAAATATATTGGTCCAATTTCAAAGGTCCGCAGCGGAACCCGTGCGTCCGCACGGGTATCCCACTAGTTTGTTATATTCATCGATCAAATTCAATAATGTGTGAAAAATTTATTGGTCTAAATTCCACATACATTGTATAAATGGTCATTAATATTAATTGAACTTCAATCAATATTAATTTCCATATTTTTATAATTTTTATCCTCAATTTATAGAAAAGACAAAATAAGAATTCAAGTATTTCAAATTTTTTAGAAACAAGTAATAAATTAAAATTGAGTTTATTCATTTTCCATAATTTGTAATTGTCCATCGCAACCCACTCCCTGATACATTGTATAAGATAAGTACATTCTATAAATTATCATAAAATATTATTATATCTTTAATCATAATTAATTTCCATTTTATAAAAAAATTTATCTTCAATTTTATATTAAGTCAAATGATGAATTCATATATTTCTTATTTTGTAGGAAAGAGTAATTAGTTCATGTTTAGCCAAATTATTTTCATTTCTTAGTGTGTGTGCCCCATATCCTTTCTTTTCTCTCTCTCTCTCTCTCTCTCTCTCTCTCTCTCTCTATATATATATATATATATATATATATATATATATATATATACCTTATTAATATTTCAAATCACACAACATTTTCTTTTCATTTCTTCTTCTAGTTCGCATTACACGTTTTTTCTAGCACAGTCACCCTTAAGTCGGTATGTGATTCATTTTATACTGTTCTTATTTAATATTCAAAAGTTTAAATTTTTATTTGTTTTGATTTTTCTACAATTTTTTTTGTCGTAGCTATTTGCTTAGTGTGCATTTTTTGGGTTTTTCAAAAACTCTTTACTTTTTATTTTTTTGTTGTTAGAGAACTCCTGGTTTGGTGATTTTCTGAATTAAGGAGTGCTTCTTTGTTATTTTCATTAAATTTAAATTTTTATAATTATATTTTTTCAGGAGTTCTCGAGATGGATTTTGCTACAGTTCTGACAATAAAGTAAGAATCATATATTTTTATTACAATTTATTTTATCAAGTATATATATAATGAGCGATATATTATTATAATTTAGTTTTTCATTTTTTTAATATAAGATTTTCATATGATATATTAGAACGTTTATAATTTAACACTAGATCTAATTTATTAGAGTTTATATAAATTCTAATTAAAAGATTTTAAACGTTTTAAAAAACTTGTTTCAAGAGAGGGTTAAAGGTCAAATGAATTTATAATATTATATTACATCTAACAAAGACATAGATTATGCGTTTCATGACTGTAATTTGATAAAAATTTCTCTATCTTTTTTTTATCATTTTTCTTTTGTTATTTTAATTTTATTTCTTTTTAAAAAAAATATTTGAATTATATGCATTAACTTATAAACATTTAGAAGTATAACAAAGATTCATTTATTTACACATATGATTGACATCTTCATGAAATGTATTAGATAATAGAAACTCTTTGTAATACCCCATAATTTTGTAAGCATTTTGGATAATATTAGTATGATCAACTGGGTTCCGGGGTACTCTGAGAAATTATTGGATAAAACAATTAGAGTAAACTGGCGAACTCGGATTGATTGGATTTAATATTATTTAAACTTGGACTTTTATTAATTGGTGCATTTGAGATAATTTGGATAATTAGTAGTATTGCCAATTAATGTTTTTATGTACATTTTCCTTCCATTTTCCTTATTTGGAAAAGTAGAAGAACTTAGAGAAAAGGGAAAGAAAGAAAGGAAAAGGAAGAGGAAGAAGAAGAGAATTCTCCCAAGAGCTTTAGATCATCAATCATCAACCAATTTTCATCTTTTCATCTCAGCATTCAACCTCCTCGTCTAGTAATCCAGGTGGGTTCTAGTTAGACACCTTAGCTTAAGGTTTATTTGAGTTTTAGAGGTAAATTGATATGGTTAGGAAATGTGAAATTTTACGTTAGAATCATAGTCTAACTGTTGAAATTCGTTCATTGATTGTATGTTACACTGGTTGTTATGATTATAGCATGTTTTAGTGAAATTTTGATTGGAAAAATGAGATTTTGGGGTTGAATTGAATCAACCCGTAGCAGACTTTTTCTGCTGGGAAAGTTCTGGGTGTCATCTGCCCATACGCGTATCATGTAGGGCCATACGCGTATTGAGTTGAGCAATACGCGTATGGATGTGAAGGAATATGGGTGTTACACGTATGGACAAGGCAGTACGCGTATGAGCTGTGGCAGTACGCGTATTGGAATTTTAAAATGGAATTTTCAAGGAAAATTGCCTCTGCTCATACGCGTATGACCTTGGGCAATACGTGTATGGCTGGGCGAGCCAGCTTGGCAATACGCGTATGGCTTAGGGCAGTACGCGTAGGGCCAGGAGGGTGCAGAATTGTGTCTTTTCGCGATACCATTTCGTGTTATGTCCATAACTTTTGACTGGGTTATCCGTTTTTAATATTCTTGATATCGTCGGAAAGATAACATAATGTACTTTCTTATGGAAATGGTTTTAAAGTTGTTGGCGGATTTAATTATGTCGGGTTTTTGGAATAGTGTCCATTTTGCCGACTTTTATCGTTTATTGGTGTGTAATTGTTGTTGAATAGGTATGCATGTTAAAATACGGAATTAGGTAGAGTGAGGACTTACCCTAAACAATGTTGTGTGTGTGTAATGGAATAGTGACAATGCTCGTGCAAGTAAGGCCGAGGCGTGTGTATTGTGTAATCGTAACCGGTTATTTTTGATAGTGCGTTTCATGGGTCTCGAGCTCCTCTGAAACATATGCACCATTACTTGGCAGGTTTGATTCCCGTGTTTAGTACGAATGGAACCTAAGGGTAGAGACTTGTGATGGTTAACAGGCCATGAGAAATGACGGTTCACGGCTAACAGGCTGTTGTTCCCGAATCCATTTCGTATGCCAAGTAATTTCAAGGATCCGTAACTCGGGTCGTCTTCTAGACGTAGAAGCGGACGGGAAAAGGGGATGTCTTGGTATGGTTATTGACTTGAGTTAGGTTTATTAGAACCTTGTAGAGCTGAGAGGACTATAAGATAGCGAACTCACTGAGATTTGATGTATCTCACCCCACTGTTGTTGTTTACATCACAGGTACTGCAGGTTCCGCGAAGGGTAAGGATAAGGTCGTGTGATTATCCTTACTTATCTGATGGCTTTGTTTTCGTTGTGGAGTTTTGAGATCATTAGTGATCTAGTTCTTAGTGTTTTGTCTTTTGAAACATCTTGTAGATATACTATGCCGTAGTTTTTTTGTATTAGGCTTTTTGGGCATGTATATGTATAATGTATTTACTAAGAACTTATTGTATATTTCAGTACCAAACGTACTTTTCATGTATAATATATGATTTTATGCATATGTATATATGTGGGCATTACAATTGGTATTAGAGCAGGTCGTATCCTCGACCTAGCCATGAAATAGAATAAGTTTTCTTTCTGTTTCATATGCGGCGTGTCGCCATTGGTCTTGTCGGTTATATTTATAGTATTGAGCCTGATCAACTTAATCATATCTATATGAAATTCAGGAACATGGCTGACAGGCGCAGAAACAACCATGGTAGACCAAGAACCACTCCAGCAGGGACTAATCCGCCGGGTGACGAGGTAAATGCACCTTTGTACCAATTTATGCAACAGATGCAACAGCAGCATAATCAGTTTGTGCAACAAATGGTACAGCAAATGGCTGGTGGTGTGCATCCTCTAGTTGGGGTACCAGAAGCTGCAGGGGGAACCTTTAGGGATTTCATCCGTATGAATCCTCCGGAATTTCAGGGAGGGTTCGATCCAGTAAAGGCTCATGAATGGATATCAGGTATGGAACGAATTTTCCTAATAGTTCAGTGCAGTGAGGAAAACAAGGTGGTCTTCGCCTCTCACTTGTTGAAGGGTTCTGCCATGAGGTGGTGGGAAAGTGCTTCAGCTTTGATGACAATTCAGGAGGTACCAAAGGTATGGGAGCAGTTTAAGGTAATTTTTATGGAGAAATACTTTCCAAGTTCCTTGAGGTCTCAGAAGGAATTTGAGTTTCAACAACTGAGGCAAGGTAACTTGACTGTGGCTTCTTATGCTGAAAAATTTGAAGATATGGCTGTTTATTCTAGACAAGCTACATATGCTCCTGATGAGAGGTGGAAGATTGATTAGTTTCTGTTTGGTTTAAGGGCTGAAATTTCACACAGTGTATCTCAGAGAGAATTTACTAGCTATATTGAATTGTTACGACAGTGTTATGTTGCGGAGCATAGTTTGAAAAAGGTACAAATGGAAGGAGATTTGAGTAGGATGAATCAAAGTGATCGAGGGAGACCGAATCAATAGGTTAGGCCAAGGCAACAATCCTTTAATGGGAAGCAAGCTCAGGGTTCCAGAACTAGTGTGCCTCCGGGATGTCGTATGTGTGGACGGAATCATTATGGTAGGTGTATTTTGGAGGGAATGAGATGTTATCAGTATAATAAGGTCGGCCACATGGTGAAGGATTGTCCTCAGGGTAGGAATCAGGCACAAGGGAAGAATACGGGCTGAGTGTATACCTTGGATGCAAGAAAAGCAAAGAATGATAATTCCTTGATTGCGAGTACGTGTTTCGTAAATGGACATCCTTGTTTTGTTTTATTTGATTGTGGGGCAATGCACTCTTTTGTGTCCACGCGTTGCGTGAAGCGACTTGGGTTGCAAGTTGTTCCTTTGTTTCCTCCTATGGTGGTTACTACTGCCATGGATGAGATTGTAGAGACACCGTTGATGTTTGAAAATTGTGTTTTGTCGGTGAATGAAAGAGTTTTCCAGATTAACCTTATCTGTTTACCGCTTAAGAAAGTGGATGTTGTTCTGGGAATGGATTGGCTTTCGGCTAATTCGGTTTTTATCGGTTGCGAAGAGAAGTTAATTATTATCCCACCTACCGAAGCTACTCCGAAGGATGTGTTAACTACTATTTTAAAAGGTACAGTTGGAATGATTAATTTCTTGTTTGAGGAAGAAAAATCTGTTCTTATGATTCTTACTAAAGAGGAAAGTAGTAGCATTCCAGCTTTGAGTATTCCGGTAGTTTGTGACTTTCCTGAAGTTTTTCCCGAGGATATCACTTCTCTCCCTCCGGAGAGGGAAGTGGAATTCTCTATTGATCTGATACCGGGAACGGCTCCAATATCCGTTTCTCCATATCGGATGGCACCACTTGAATTAAGAGAACTAAAGAATCATTTGGAAGAACTTTTGGCTAAGCATTTTGTTCGACTCAGTGTTTCACCCTGGGGAGCTCCAGTGTTATTGGTAAAGAAAAAGGATGGTGGAATGCGATTGTGTATTGATTACCGTCACTTGAATAAGGTCACCATCAAGAACAAATACCCATTACCAAGGATAGACGACCTGTTGGATCAATTGAAAGGAGCCTGTGTGTTCTCGAAGATTGATCTATGGTCGGGTTATCATCAGATTCAGGTAAAGAGTGCAGATGTACCAAAGACTGCGTTTAGAACTCGTTATGGTCATTATGAATTTTTGGTGATGCCTTTCGGTGTGACTAATGCTCCGGCAGTTTTCATGGATTATATGAATCGGATATTCCAACCTTACTTGGACCAATTTGTGGTTATTTTCATTGACGACATTATTATTTATTCTCGTGGTCCTCAAGAGCACGGAGAACACCTAAGAATTGTTTTATCCATCTTACAAGAGAAGCAACTTTTTGCTAAGTTGAGTAAGTGTGAATTCTGGATGTCTGAGGTTAATTTTCTTGGGCATGTGATATCCCAGGGAGGTGTAGCAGGTTATCCATCAAAAGTTGAAGCAGTAATTAATTGGGAGAGACCAAAGAATGTTTCTGAAGTGAAGAGTTTCTTGGAATTAGCAGGTTATTACAGACGGTTTATCAAGGGATTTTCACAATTGGCTTTACCATTGACCAGACTTACTAGGAAGGATTATTTGTATGAGTGGGATTCGGCTTGTGAAAGGAGTTTTAGGAGTTTGAAGGAGAGATTGACGACTGCTCCTGTTTTGGTTATTCCAGATCCTAGCAAGTCCTATGAGGTATATTGTGATGCATCGAAGAAGGGTTTAGGCGGAGTGTTAATGCAGGACGGACATGTAGTGGCTTACGCTTCACGTAAGTTGAAGGTACATGAAGAGAATTACCCGACGCATGATTTAGAATTGGCGGCCGTTGTTTTTACATTGAAAGTGTGGCGTCACTATTTGTATGGTGTACGTTTTGAGATGTTTAGTGACCATAAGAGCTTAAAGTACTTATTTGATCAGAAAGAATTGAATATGCGTCAAAGGAGGTGGATGGAATATTTGAAAGATTATGATTTGGAGCTAAAGTACCATCCAGGTAAAGCGAACAAGGTGGCGGATGCTTTAAGCAGGAAAGAGTTGCATAGTGCCGAGTTGATGATGTTAGAGTATGCCTTAATGGAAAGGTTTAGAGACCTAAATCTTCAATTTAATTGGACTCCTGATTGTGTAGTTATGGGGAATTTGAATATCATCTCTACTCTCAGAGAAGAAATCCAACAAGAGCAATGGTTGGATGAGAAGTTACAAGAATTGTTGACTCAACCGGGTTTTCTGCGAACTACCGACGAAGTCATTTCGTTTAACCAAAGGATTTGTGTCCCGTACAACACGGGATTTGTGTCCAGTGGGATGAGACGCATCCAGGCGATGCCACTTGGGAATTGGAATCGGAAATGCGGGAGGTTTATCCTCATCTTTTCAGGTAATTGTTTTAAATTCGTGGGCGAATTTCTGTTTAATATTAGTATGATCAACTGGGTTCTGGGGTACTCTGAGAAATTATTGGATAAAACAATTAGAGTAAACTGGCGATCTGGGATTGATTGGATTTAATATTATTTAAACTTGGATTTTTATTAATTGGTGCATTTGAGATAATTTGGATAATTAGTAGTATTGCCAATTAATGTTTTTATGTACATTTTCCTTCCATTTTCCTTATTTGGAAAAGTAGAAGAACTTAGAGAAAAGGGAAAGAAAGAAAGGAAAAGGAAGAGGAAGAAGAAGAGAATTCTCCCAAGAGCTCTAGATCATCAATCATCAACCAATTTTCATCTTTTCATCTCAGCATTCAACCTCCTCATCTAGTAATCCAGGTGGGTTCTAGTTAGACACCTTAGATTAAGGTTTATTTGAGTTTTAGAGGTAAATTGATATGGTTAGGAAATGTGAAATTTTACGTTAGAATCATAGTCTAACTGCTGAAATTCATTCATTGATTGTATGTTACACTGGTTGTTATGATTATAGCATGTTTTGGTGAAATTTTGATTGGAAAAATGAGATTTTGGGGTTGAATTGAATCAGCACGTAGCAGACTTTTTCTGCAGAGAAAATTCTGGGGGTCATCTGCCCATACGCGTATGGGCAATACGCGTATGGATGTGAAGGAATATGGGTGTTACGCGTATGGACAAGGCAGTACGCGTATGAGTTGTGGTAGTACGCGTATTGGAATTTAAAAATGGAATTTTCAAGCAAAATTGCCTCTGCTCATACGCGTATGACTTTGGGCAATACGCGTATGGCTGGGCGAGCCAGCTTGGCAATACGCGTATGGCTTAGGGCAGTACGCGTACGGCCAGGAGGGTGCAGAATTGTGTCTTTTCGCGATACCATTTTTTGTTATGTCCATAACTTTTGACTGGGTTATCCGTTTTTAATATTCTTGATATCATCGGAAAGCTAACAGAATGTACTTTCTTATGAAAATGGTTTTAAAGTTGTTGGCGGATTTAATTATGTCGGTTTTTTGGAATAGTGTCCATTTTGCCGAATTTTATCGTTTATTGGTGTGTAATTATTGTTGAATAGGTATGCATGTTAAAATACGGAATTAGGTAGAGTGAGGACTTACCCTAAACAATGTTGTGTGTATGTAATGGAATAGTGACAACGCTCGTGCAAGTAAGGCTGAGGCGTGTGTATTGTGTAATCGTAACCGGTTATTTTTGATAGTGCGTTTCATGGGTCTCGAGCTCCTCTGAAACATATGCACCATTACTTGGCAGGTTTGATTCCCGTGTTTAGTACGAATGGAACCTAAGGGTAGAGACTTGTGATGGTTAACAGGCCATGAGAAGTGACGGTTCACGGCTAACAGGCCATTGTTCCCGAATCCATTTCGTATGCCAAGTAATTTCGAGGATCCATGACTCGGGTCGTCTTTTAGACGTAGAAGCGGACGGGAAAAGGGGATGCCTTGGTATGGTTATTGATTTGTGAGATTCTTGAGCTAACAGGCTCAGGACGTACTTCGGTACTAGCGTGAGTTAACAGGCTCACCATGTGTGGATACTTATATAGTGTGTGTACTCAAAGTCACTTCCCTTCCCTTTTGACTTGAGTTAGGTTTATTAGAACCTTGTAGAGCCGAGAGGACTATAAGATAGCGAACTCACTGAGATTTGATGTATCTCACCCCACTATTGTTGTTTACATCACAGGTACTGCAGGTTCCGCGAAGGGTAAGGATAAGGTCGTGTGATTATCCTTACTTATCTGATGGCTTTGTTTCCATTGTGGAGTTTTGAGATCATTAGTGATCTAGTTCTTAGTGTTTTGTCTTTTGAAACATCTTGTAGATATACTATGCCGTAGTTTTTTTGTATTAGGCTTTTTGGGCATGTATATGTATAATGTGTTTACTAAGAACTTATTGTATATTTCAGTACCAAACGTACTTTTCTTGTATAATATATGATTTGATGCATATGTATATATGTGGGCATTACACTCTTGCTTTAGTTTTATATGCTAATTATTTCTATCATGTTGCATAAATTTAAGATTCAAGAACTCTTCACCTAATTTATATATCTAGAATAAATTACATTCACAAAAACAATATAATTATTACTTTACAAAAACAATATAATTATTACTTCTAATAAATTTTTTTTTTGAAAAAAATTAATGTTAATAATAGAAATGTAGGTAGATAGTTTAATTAATTATCATCTTTTTGTTTCTGACTTTTAATTTCATTAGTAAACAGAAGATGTCTCATCACAAAATCACATGGAATGAAGAATCGCATAACAATTTTGGAATAAATAAAATTTCTCGCGAATTAGAAGTGGATGATGAGTTAGACACAGATTACTTGGATATTATGAGACCACTGTCACTTGAAACCCATGTTCCGGATCCATTATTAGACATTGGTAAATTTGCTCTTGTAGTGCTTAAGCCAATTAATCCATCTCCAGCCATTAGTATAACTCCGCCTCCAAAAGATAATGGAATCTTACTAGATCCTTTTTTACCTAAACAATTTCCCTCTCCAGCCATCAGTTTAACTCCGCCTTCTAATGGAGTAACGACAATAACAAAATCTGAAGTTTCATATCTTAAACAATATGCAAGAGTCTCCCAAAGAGGTGTGTGTTCTTCATTTCTTTATCAAAGTACTGAATTTAATTTTATGAATATTATACAACAATAAATTAATTAATATTTGTAGGTTTATCATCTATTAATCAAAACACAGGCCAACATGTGTTGTCCAACAACATTAAAAATCCTACATCGCGTCCTTATAAAATTGCTAGGCATATGCAGGTAACATAATGTAGAAATTAATGAATTTTATTTGATTTATTTTATGCAAGTAAAAATAAATAATGCAAGGGAAGAAATTGAGTAATATATATATATATATATTTGAATGATATTTTATATTTGTACTAATGTATAAGATGTTTTGCAGGATGATAATTGACTTGGTGATTAATTGGTCATTCAAAATACAAATGTTTTATGGAGTTGATATAAGTGTTATGACATAAATATATATAATTTATACATATTAAATCTTTATTGAGTTGGAAAGCTTTGTGTTGAAGTTGAATTTCAATATTTTATTTGTTTTATAGTTTTTATTGTTTGTCAAGAAAACTTTATATTTAAATTTAGGCTTAAATAGGTTTTTCGTCCCTGTAAGTTGGCGAGATTTTGGTTTTCGTCCCTGTATCTTTTTTTTTTCGGTTTTAGTCCCTGTATCTTACTTTTTGCTGGTGTTTAGTCCTTACAGAGGTTTCCTGCGGATTTTCTTGCAGATTTTCCTGCGGATTTTCCTGCGGAATTTGATTTTTAGGAAAATCCGCAGGAAAATCCGCAGGAAACCTGCGGATTTTCCTGCGAATTTTGGCTTTAGGGACTAAACACCAACAAAAAGTAAGATATAGGGACTAAAACCGAAAAAAAAAAGATACAGGGACGAAAACCAAAATCTCGCCAACTTACAGGGACGAAAAACCTATTTAAGCCTTAAATTTATTAGAAAACAGTTCTAAATAAGAAATTTGTTCATCTCGTGGGTGTTGCATGTGTCCAATTTATTTGTTAAACTTTGTTGTCTCAATAGAATTTTCAACCTTATTAGCTCCCATTGAGAAGTTTTGTTGTGATTCTTCAGTATTTCTAGGAATTTTCCCGAATAAAAGGTAAGGTTTTTGTCTCTCCCCCTAGGGTGCGCCTAGTCTGTGTGGTGGTATTCAAGTTCCACTGCATATGTTCTTGGAATGGCTAGTTTCTAGGAGGGTGTGCCCCACCAATCTTGAGAAGAGTGCTCACTATGTAGGTAGTCTGCCTTCAAAGAGTGGCTTATGCGATCCTACATAGACTTACGATACCCTTTGTGGTCCTAGTGTCTCATAGCTAGTTAATTAACTACTGAAATTGTGCAAAGAGATTTTATATAATACTTAACTCATTGAGCACATATAATGACATTGTGATATCCTCCTTCTTTACTTATTCCTCGACTATCCATATCATTGACTGATGTGATCTTCCTGCCCGTCCGAGGAAGGAGCTCGTTCACCATGAAGTTTGTCTACATACCTTTAACTGACTGGCGTCACAAGACGATCATCGTCTTCGGAGATGTTTCAATTGGAAGACCTTGGATGCCCATTTGTCCCTAGTGTATACTCAGGGTTTTTCATTTTAGAAGATATTACGAAATAATATCTTTTTGTCATTCATTTTAAAGGTAGAAGTCACTCTTCATAATCCTCTAAAGCTTAATTCACAACATGCTTAATAAAACGTAGGAGTTTACCCCGTCGGTTCGAATTGGATTTTTCTTAAGCTTAGAGCATTGTTGAATGGATTTGAGGTTTCAACTGGGATCCTTCAGTGGGCCTTTTTTTGGTCCGTGCGGATTGAACCCTGTTTTCTTTCTTGCAATATGGTATCCCTGTAGATTACCTAGAGTGAGATATAGAGTTACTGAAGGTAAAAGTATCCACTACTACAAAACGCGCAAACAACAACGCCAGGCTTATAACGGCTTGCCAATACACCGTTGTAATAGACTCGCGCGTTTTTTAATGACGGTTAATCTTCAAACCGTGGTGAAATGTGAGGCCTTTCACAATGGGTATTTAAAGAACCGTCATTATAGGTAGCGTTTGGTCATGGGTTCAATTCCCAGCGCCCGCATTTATGGTTTTTTTACACATATTTTCAAAATGCCCACAGCCTTTCACCATGGTTATGTTTTCAACCATCATTATTGCCTATAGTTTAGTTTTAGGTCTTGCACTTCAAAAAATCAGCTTTAGGGAAAATAGTCTCTTTTTTTATATCTGTTTCGTGCATCTGAAGCAGTAAAACATGGTAGTGTAAAATATGAATTTCAAACACTTTGAGTCCAAACAAAGTAACACATGATTCATGGTGGAAATTATTTTAGGCGTTGATATCTATGTGTTCAAAGTTTCGTGCATTCATCGCGATCTTGGTATTTCTCGAGTGTTATGATCTCCGCTTATCGTTAAAAGATTGTACGGCACCTAGAGAAGGTACTCCAATAGCGAATTCACGCCATAAGTTTTTATAGATTCGTTAAACCTTCAAAGTCGTGAAGGAAATTATTAGGTTTATAATGGATAATTGAGGTGATATAGAATTGAAAGTATAATAGAGGATTATCATGTTGAATTCGGTGGTAATTTTCTCTATCTCTTGGAGATCTTGGAAAAATATGAGTTTGAATGTAGAATGATCCATCTGTAGATTTTTTTAGGGAATGAGGAGTCGATTCCCAAAGAAGATCCCACTATTGTGTTATGGAAAAAGAAATGGATGTAAGGTGATGATAAGAAAACCTTAACTAGTGTTACATATCTACGATATAGAGTCATGTGAGTGGAATTGCAAGGTTAGCACTTTAATGCCTAAATAAGTTCATAATTCAAGACGAGTGTTCTTGTAAAATGGAGATAAGAAAATATACCTTGCATTTCGCGTGATATGTCTTTATACTTTTAATTAGTTGGAGTGTATGGACATCAATTTTAGCCTTATCTCTTTGGGCTTTTGGCCGGCCCAAATTAGTTATATTCATCGATCAAATTCAATAATGTGTGAAAAATTTATTGGTTTAAATTCCACATACATTGTATAAATGGTCATTAATATTAATTGAACTTCAATCAATATTAATTCCATATTTTTATAATTTTTATCTTCAATTTATAGAAAAGACAAAATAAGAATTCAAGTATTTCAAATTTTTTAGAAACAAGTAATAAATTAAAATTGAGTTTATTCATTTTCCATAATTTGTAATTGTCCATCGCAACCCACTCCCTGTTACATTGTATAAGATAAGTACATATTCTATAAATTATCATAAAATATTATTATATCTTTAATCATAATTAATTTCCATTTTATAAAAAAATTTATCTTCAATTTTATATTAAGTCAAATGATGAATTCATATATTTCTTATTTTGTAGGAAAGAGTAATTAGTTCATGTTTAGCCAAATTATTTTCATTTCTTAGTGTGTGTGCCCCCTATCCTTTCTTTTTTCTATATATATATATATATATATATATATATATATATATATATATATATATATATATATATATATATATATATATATATATATATACCTTATTAATATTTCAAATCACGCAACATTTTCTTTTCATTTCTTCTTCTAGTTCGCATTACACATTTTTTCTAGCACAGTCACCCTTAAGTCGGTGTAATGCCCACATATATATAGATACATCAAAGCATATATCATACATGAATAATACGTTTGGTACTGAAATACATAAGTTCCTAGTAACACTGTATACATAAAAATGCCCAAAATAACCTAATACAATACACTGGCATGTATATGTACAAAATGTTCAAAAGATAAAACTAAGAACTAGATCCATAAGGATCTCAAAAGACTCCACAACGGAAGCAAAACCAACAGCTAAGCAAGGATGGTCACACAACCTTATCCTTACCCTTCGCGGAACCCTGTAGAACGTGTGATGTAAACAACAACAGTGGGGTGAGATACATCAAATCTCAGTGAGTTCCCTATCTTAAAGTCCTCTCGGCTCTTCAAGGTTCTAATAAACCTAACTCAAGTCAAAAGGGAAAGGAAACGACTTTGAGTACACACACTATACAAGTATTCACACCGGTGAGCCTGTTAACTCACACTAGTACCAAAGTACGTCCTGAGCCTGTTAGCTCAAGAATCTCACAAATCAATAACCGTACCAAGGCATCCCCTTTTCCCGTCCGCTTCTATGTCTAGAAGACGACCCGAGTCATGGATCCTCGATGTTACTTGGCATACAAAATGGATTCGGGAACAACGGCCTGTTAGCCGTGAACCGTCACTTCTCATGGCCTGTTAACCATCACAAGTCTCTACCCTTAGGTTCCATTCGTACTATACGCGGGAATCAAACCTGCCAAGTAATTGTGCATACGTTTCAGAGGAGGTGCTCGAGTCTCATGAAACTACACCGCAAAAGAATTGGTTATGATTATACAATACACACGCCTCGACCTTACTTGCACGAGCGTTGTCACTATTCCATTACACACACAACATTGTTTATGGTAAGTCCTCACTCTACCTAATTCATATTTTAACATGCATATATAGTCAAACATGTTTAATAATCAGAGTATAGGCAATTAGGCATCGATCACACAATAGAAAACACATAATTCAACATATTACACGCTACACCCCTTCACGGTTCCTTCCGATTTATTTAATCGGGCAATAATTAGAAATTTCTTACTATCATTAGCTAGATGATACTCATAGCTTCACAACGATACCAAGAATACTCACATAGGATAAACGAGTCAAAAGTTATGGAATTTACAAGAAATGGTATCGTGAAAAAAACACAGTTCTGCACTCGTCCTGGCCGTACGCGTATGGCCTTGTTCTGTACGCGTACTGCCCAAAGTGATACGCGTATGGGCAGAGGCTATTTTCCCTTTAAAATTCCTTTTTTTTCCAATACGCGCATTGCCCAAACCATACGCGTAACGCCCCCTCCATACGCATAACGCCCAAAATCCTTCACTTCCATACGCGTAACGCCCAATTCAATACGCGTATGGCCCTGCGTGGTACGCGTACGGGCAGACGAAACCCAGAAAAATTCTGTAGACAAGTTCTGCTACGGGTTGATAAAAAATAACCCCAAAATCCCATTTTTAACAGTCAAAAATACACCAAAACATGCTATAATAATAGCAACCAGTCTAACTAGAACCCACCTGGATTACAAGATGAGGAGGTTAATGCTGAGATGAAAAGATGGAGATAGGTTGATGATTGATGATCTAGAGCTCTTGTGAAATTTCTCTTCTTTTCCTTCCTTTTTTCCTTTCTCTTCCAATTCCTTCTCAATGTTTCTAACTTTTCCAAATAAGGCAAAGAAAAGAAAATGAAATACACATAGAAAATATTAATTGGCAATACTACTAATTATCCAAATTATCTCAACTGCACCAATTAATAAAATCCCAAGTTAAATAATATTAATCTTATCAAATTTCCGAGTTCGTCGGTTTACTCTAATTACCTTTTCCAATAATTGCTTAGAGTACCCCGGAACCCAGTTGATCATAATAATATTATCCAAAATGTCTACAAAATTTATGGGGTATCACATCCTCCCCCCCTTAAAAGAAATTCGCCCACGAATTTAAAGCAATTACCTGAAAAGATGAGTATAAACCTCCCGCATTTCCGATTCCAATTCCCAAGTTGCATTGCCCGGATGCGTCTCGTCCCACTGGACCTTAACAAGAGGAATCTCCTTATTCCTTAACACTTTAGTTTCTCTTCCTGTGATACGGCTCGACTGAGGCTCAAAAGTCAAACCAACTTCTATCTCAATTGTATCCGATAAAACTGGCTGAAGAGGATCTGAAACAAATTTCCGAAGCATAGACACATGAAAAACGTCGTGCATTTCTGACAGAGAAGGCGGTAAGGCTAATATGTTGGCTACTTCACCAATCCTTTCCAAAATCTGATACGGTCCCACGTATCTTGGACTTAACTTTTAATCTCAATCTCGGAGTAACCTTCAAAAATACATGATCACCCTCCTCAAACTCCAACGGTCTCCTAGGGTTGTCCGCATAGCTTTTCTGACGGTCTTGGGCTTGTTTGATCTTTTCCCGAATCATTCTAATCTTTTCCTTGGTCTCGTGAATAATCTCGGGTCCCAAAATTCTATCATCGCCAACTTCCGTCCAACACAATGGCGTTCGACACTTCCTACCATACAACGCCTCATAAGGTGACATACCAATGCTTGCATGATAACTGTTATTATAAGAGAATTCGATCAACGGTAAAAGTTCTCTCCAATTTCCGCCACTTTCGAGCACACAAGCTCTTAACATGTCCTCCATAGTTTGTATTGTCCGTTCCGTCTGACCGTCCGTTTGCGGATGGTTCGACGTACTCAAACACAACCACGTTCCCATGGCTTGTTGAAAAGTTCTCCAAAATCTGGAAGTAAATTTTGGATCTCTATCCAAAACAATACTTGTAGGAATACCATGCAATTTTACTATCTCTGAAATGAACAACCTTGCGAGATGATTCGCCTTGTAGGTAGTCTTCACAGCTAAGAAATGCGCGGATTTCGTTAACCGGTCCACAATCACCCAAATTGAATCGTAGCCACCCTGCGCACGGGGTAATCCCACTGCGAAGTCCATTGAAATACTATCCCATTTCCACATCAGAATTTCTAAAGGTTTCAACAAGCCACCCGGCCTTTGGTGCCCAATCTTCACTTGTTGGCACACTGCACATTCCGACACATACATCACAATATCTCTTTTCATCCCGGACCACCAATAGTCCCTCTTTAAATTGTGATACATCTTTGAAGCACCAGGATGTATAGTAAAAGTACCCTTATGTGCTTCATCCAGAATCCTTCGTTTTAACTCCATGTTATCCGGAACACAAATCCTTTGGTTAAACGAAATGACTCCGTCGGTAGTTCGCACAAAACCCGGTTGAGTCAACAATTCTTGTAACTTCTCATCTAACCCTTGCTCTTGTTGGATTTCTTCCCTTAGAGTAGAGATGATATTCAGATTTCCCATAACCATACAATCAGGAGTCCAATTAAATTGAAGATTTAGATCTCTAAACTTTTCCATTAAAGCATACTCTAACATCATCAACTCGGCACTATTCAACTCTTTCCTGCTTAAAGCATCCGCCACCTTATTCGCTTTACCCGGATGGTACTTAAGTTCCAAATCATAATCCTTCAAATATTCCATCCACCTCCTTTGACGCATATTCAACTCTTTCTGATCAAATAAGTACTTTAAGCTCTTGTGGTCACTAAACATCTCAAAACGTACACCATACAAATAGTGACGCCACACTTTCAAGGTAAAAACAACTGCTGCCAATTCTAAATCATGCGTCGGGTAATTCTCTTCATAGACTTTCAACTGTCGTGAAGCGTAAGCCACTACATGTCCATTCTGCATTAACACTCCGCCTAAACCCTTCTTCGATGCATCAAATATACCTCATATGACTTGCTAGGATCAGGAATAACCAAGACAGGAGCGGTAGTCAATCTCTCCTTCAAACTCCTAAAACTTCTTTCACAAGCCGAATCTCACTCATACAAATAATCCTTCCTAGTAAGTCTTGTCAATGGTAAAGCCAATTGCAAAAATTCCTTGATAAACCGTATGTAGTACCCTGGTAATCCCAAAAACTCCTAACTTCAGAAACATTCTTCGGTCTCTCCCAATTAATTACTACTTCAGCTTTTGATGGAGCGACCGCCACACCTCCTTGAGATATGACATGGCCAAGGAAATTAACCTCAGACATCCAGAATTCACACTTACTCAACTTAGAAAAAAGTTACTTCTCTTGTATGATGGATAAAACAATTCTTAGGTGTTCTCCGTGCTCTTGAGGATCACGAGAATAAATAAGAATGTCGTCAATGAAAATCACCACAAATTGGTCCAAGTAAGGTTGGAATATCTGATTCATATAATCCATGAAAACTGCCGGAGCATTAGTCACACCGAAAGGCATCACCAAAAATTCATAACGACCATGACAAGTTCTAAATGCAGTCTTTGGTACATCTGCACTCTTTACCGGAATCTGATGATAACCCGACCGTAGATCAATCTTCGAGAACACACAGGCTCCTTTCAATTGATCCAACAGGTCGTCTATCCTTGGTAATGGGTATTTGTTCTTGATGGTGACCTTATTCAACTGACGGTAATCAATACACAATCGCATTCCACCATCCTTTTTCTTTACCAATAACACTGGAGCTCCCCAGGGTGAAACAAAATGCTTAGCCAAAAGTTCTTCCAACTGATCCTTTAGTTCTCTTAATTCAAGTGGTGCCATCTGATACGGAGAAACGGATATTGGAGCCGTTCCCGGTATCAGGTCAATAGAGAATTCTACTTCCCGCTCCGGAGGGAGAGAAGTGATATCCTCGGGGAAAACTTCAGGAAAGTTGCAAACTACCGAAATACTCAAAACTGGAATGCTACTACTTTCCTCCTTAGTAAGAATCATAAGAACAAACTTTTCTTCCTCAAACAAGTAATTAATCATTCCAACCGTACCTTCTTAAATAGTAGTTAACACATCCTTCGAAGTAGCCTCGGTAGATGGGATAATAATTAACTTCTCTTCGCAACCGATAAAAACCGAATTAGCAGAAAGCCAATCCATTCCCAGAACAACATCTACTTTCTTGAGCGGTAAACAGATAAGATCAATCTGGAAAACTCTTTCATTTTTCGATAAAACACAATTTTCACACATCAACGGTGTCTCTACAATCTCATCCATGGCAGTAGTAACCACCATAGGAGGAAATAAAGGAATAGCTTGCAACCCAATTCGTTTCACACAACGCGTGGAGACAAAAGAATGAGTTGCCCCACAATCAAATAAAACAAAACAAGGATGTCCATTTACGAAACACGTACCCGCAATCAAGGAGTTATCATTCTTTGCTTTTCTCGCATCCAAGGTATACACCCGGCCAGTATTCTTCCCTTGTGCCTGATTCCTACCCTGAGGACAATCCTTCACCATGTGGCCCACCTTATTACACTGATAACACCTCATTCCCTCCAAACTGCACCTACCTTAATGATTCCGTCCACAAATACGGCATACCGAAGGCACACTAGTTCTAGAACTCTGAGCTTGTTTCACTTTAAAGGATTGTTGCCTTGGGCTAACCTGTTGATTCGGTCTCCCTCGATCACTTTGATTCATCCTACTCAAATCTCCTTCCATTTGTAGCTTCTTCAAACTATGTTCAGCCACATAACACTGTCTTAACAATTCGGCATAAGTAGTAAATTCCCGTTGAGACACGCTATGTGAAATTTCAGCCCTTAAACCAAACAAAAACTGATCAATCTTCCACCTCTCATCAGGAGCATACATGGCTTGTCTAGAATAGGCGGCCATAGTTTCAAATTTCTCAGCATAGGAAGCCACAGTCAAGCTACCTTGTCTCAATTGTTGAAACTCGAATTCCTTCTGAGACCTCAAGGAACTTGGAAAATATTTCTCCATAAAAATTACCTTAAACTGTTCCCACACCTTCGGTACCTCTTGAATTGTCATCAAAGCTGAAGCGCTCTCCCACCACCTCATGGCAGGACCCTTCAACAAGTGGGAAACAAAGACCACCTTGTTCTCCTCACTGCACTGAACTATTTGGAAAACCCGTTCCATACCTAATATCCATTCATGAGCCTTTACTGGGTCTAACCCTCCCTGAAATTTCGGAGGATTCAACCGAATGAAATCCCTAAAGTTTCCTCCTGCAACCTCAGGAACAACCACTGGAGGATGTAGACCACCCGCCATCTGCTGAACCATTTGTTGCATAAACTGATTTTGTTGTTGCTGCATCTGCTGCATGAATTGATACAACGGAGCATTCCTCTCACCAACCGGCGGATTAGTCTCTGCTGGAGTGTTTCTCGGTCTACCACGGTTGTTTCTGCTCCCGTCAGCCATGTTCCTGAATGTCATACAGATAGGATTAAGTTGATCAGGCTCAATACCATAAATATAACACGTAAGACCAATGGCATATATATATCAAAGCATATATCATACATGAATAATACGTTTGGTATTGAAATACATAAGTTCCTAGTAACACTGTATACAAAAAAATGCCCAAAACAACCTAATACAATACACTTGCATGTTGTTTGTACAAAATGTTCAAAAGATAAAACTAAGAACTAGATCCCTAAGGATCTCAAAAGACTCCACAACGGAAGCAAAACCAACAGCTAAGCAAGCATGGTCACACAGCCTTATCCTTACCCTTCGCGGAACCTGCAGAACGTGTGATGTAAACAACAACAGTGGGGTGAGATACATCAAATCTCAGTGAGTTCCCTATCTTAAAGTCCTCTCGGCTCTACAAGGTTCTAATAAACCTAACTCAAGTCAAAAGGGAAAGGAAACGACTTTGAGTACACACACTATACAAGTATTCACACCGGTGAGCCTGTTAACTCACACTAGTACCAAAGTACGTCCTGAGCCTGTTAGCTCAAGAATCTCACAAATCAATAACCGTACCAAGGCATCCCCTTTTCCCGTCCACTTCTACGTCTAGAAGACGACCCGAGTCATGGATCCTCGAAGTTACTTGGCATACAAAATGGATTCGGGAACAACGGCCTGTTAGACGTGAATCGTCACTTCTCATGGCCTGTTAACCATCACAAGTCTCTACCCTTAGGTTCCATTCGTACTATACGTGGGAATCAAACCTGCCAAGTAATTGTGCATACGTTTCAGAGGAGGTGCTCGAGTCTCATGAAACTACACCGCAAAAGAATTGGTTATGATTATACATTACACACGCCTCGGCCTTACTTGCACGAGCGTTGTCACTATTCCATTACACACACAACATTGTTTATGGTATGTCCTCACTCTACCTAATTCATATTTTAACATGCATATATAGTCAAACATGTTTAATAATCAGAGTATAGGCAATTAGGCATCGATCACACAATAGAAAACACATAATTCAACATATTACACGCTACACCCCTTCACGGTTCCTTCTGATTTATTTAATCGGGCAATAATCAGAAATTTCTTACTACCATTAGCTAGATGATACTCATAGCTTCACAACGATACCAAGAATACTCACATAGGATAAACGAGTCAAAAGTTATGGAATTTACAAGAAATGGTATCGCGAAAAAAACACAATTCTGCACTCGTCCTGGCCGTACGCGTATGGCCTTGTTCCGTACGCGTACTGCCCAAAGTGATACGCGTACGGGCAGAGGCTATTTTCCCTTTAAAATTCCTTTTTTTTTCCAATAGGCGTATTGCCCAAACCATATGCCTAACGCCCCGTCCATACGCGTAACGCCCAATTCAATACGCGTATGGGCCTGCGTGGTACGCGTACGGGCAGACGAAACCCAGAAAAATTCCGCAGACAAGTTCTGCTACGGGTTGATAAAAAATAACCCCAAAATCCCATTTTTCACAGTAAAAAATACACCAAAACATGCTATATTCATAACAACCAGTACAATATATAATCAATGATCGAATTTCAGTAAGTAGACAATGATTCTATTGTAAAATTTCACATTTCCTACCAATATCACACTACTCTAAAACTCAATAAAACCTTAATCTAAAGAGTCTAACTAGAACCCACCTGGATTACAAGATGAGGAGGTTAAAGCTGAGATGAAAAGATGAAGATAGGTTGATGATTGATGATCTAGAGCTCTTGTGAAATTTCTCTTCTTTTCCTTCCTTTTTTCCTTTCTCTTCCAATTCCTTCTCAATGTTTCTAACTTTTCCAAATAAGGCAAAGAAAAGAAAATGAAATACACATAGAAAATATTAATTGGCAATACTACTAATTATCCAAATTATCTCAATTGCACCAATTAATAAAATCCCAAGTTAAATAATATTAATCTTATCAAATTTCCGAGTTCATCGGTTTACTCTAATTACTTTTTCCAATAATTGCTTAGAGTACCCCGGAACCCATTTGATCATAATAATATTATCCAAAATGTCTACAAAATTTATGGGGTATTACAGTCGGTATGTGATTCATTTTATACTGTTCTTATTTAATATTCAAAAGTTTAAATTTTTATTTGTTTTGAATTTTCTACAATTTTTTTTGTCGTAGCTATTTGCTTAGTGTGCATTTTTTTGGGTTTTTCAAAAACTCTTTACTTTTTATTTTCTTTGTTGTTAGAGAACTCCTGGTTTGGTGATTTTCTGAATTAAGGAGTGTTTCTTTGTTATTTTCATTAAATTTAAATTTTTATAATTATATTTTTTTAGGAGTTCTAGAGATAGATTTTGCTACAGTTCTAACAATAAAGTAAGAATCATATATTTTTATTACAATTTATTTTATCAAGTATATATATAATGAGCGATATATTATTACATTTTAGTTTTTCATTTTTTTAATATAAGATTTTCATATGATATATTAGAACGTTTATAATTTAACACTAGATCTAATTTATTAGATTTTATATAAATTCTAATTAAAAGATTTTAAACGTTTTAAAAAACTTGTTTCACGAGAGGGTTAAAGGTCAAATGAATTTATAATATTATATTACATTTAACAAAGACATAGATTATGCGTTTCATGACTGTAATTTGATAAAAATTTCTCTATCTTTTTTTTATCATTTTTTTTTTGTTATTTTAATTTTATTTCTTTTTAAAAAAAATATTTGAATTATATGCATCAACTTATAAACATTTAGAAGTATAACAAAGATTCATTTATTTACACATATGATTGACATCTTCATGAAATGTATTAGATAATAGAAACTCTTGCTTTAGTTTTATATGCTAATTATTTCTATCATGTTGCATAAATTTAAGATTCAAGAACTCTTCACCTAATTTATATATCTAGAATAAATTACATTCACAAAAACAATATAATTATTACTTTACAAAAACAATATAATTATGACTTCTAATAAATTTGTTATTTTGAAAAAAATTAATGTTAATAATAGAAATGTAGGTAGATAGTTTAATTAATTATCATCTTTTTGTTTCTGACTTTTAATTTCATTAGTAAACAGAAGATGTCTCATCACAAAATCACATGGAATGAAGAATCGTATAACAATTTTGGAATAAATAAAATTTCTCGCGAATTAGAAGTGGATGATGAGTTAGACACAGATTACTTGGATATTATGAGACCACTGTCACTTGAAACCCATGTTCCGGATCCATTATTAGACATTGGTAAATTTGCTCCTGTAGTGCTTAAGCCAATTAATCCATCTCCAGCCATTAGTATAACTCCGCCTCCAAAAGATAATAGAATCTTCCTAGATCCTTATTTACCTAAACAATTTCCCTCTCCGGCCATCAGTTTAACTCCGCCTTCTAATGGAGTAACGACAACAACAAAATCTGAAGTTTCATATCTTAAACAATATGCAAGAGTCTCCCAAAGAGGTGTGTGTTCTTCATCTCTTTATCAAAATACTGAATTTAATTTTATGAATATTATACAACAATAAACTAATTAATATTTGTAGGTTTATCATCTATTAATCAAAACACAGGTCAACATGTGTTGTCCAACAACATTAAAAATCCTACATCGCGTCCTTATAAAATTGCTAGGCATATGCAGGTAACATAATGTAGAAATTAATGAATTTTATTTGATTTGTTTTATGCAAGTAAAAATAAACAATGCAAGGGAAGAAATTGAGTAATATATATATATATATATATATATATATATATATATTTGAATGATATTTTATATATGTACTAATGTATAAGATGTTTTGCAGGATGATAATTGACTTGGCGATTAATTGGTCATTCAAAATACAAATGTTTTATGGAGTTTATATAGCAAATATAATACACAATTGATGAAGTCAAACGATATCGGCATTTTAGGAGTGTTAAGCTTTGGATAAATTAACAGTTTGATGAATTTTGGGTTTTATTTTTCATTAAATAAAGTTGACATTTTATTGGTTTTATTTTAATTGATAGATTGAATTTCTTTTAAATTTAAATATTATTGAAACCTAAGTAAATTTTATGTTTGACAAACTTTTATTGCTTAGTATAATAGTTTCCTATGGTTCGTTATTTAATGATGACTATTATCTATAAGTGTTATGACAAAAATATATATAATTTATACAAATTAAATCTTTATTGAGTTGGAAAACTTTGTGTTGAAGTTGAATTTCAATATTTTATTTGTTTTATAGTTTTTATTGTTTGTCACGAAAACTTTATATTTAAAGTTATTAGAAAACAGTTATAAATAAGAAATTTATTCATCTCGTGGGTGTTGCATGTGTCCAATTTATTTGTTAAACTTTGTAGTCTCAATAGAATTTTCAACCTTATTAGCTCCCATTGAGAAGTGTTGTTGTGATTCTTCAGTATTTCTAGCAATTTTCCCGAATAAAAGGTAAGGTTTTTGTCTCTCCCCCTAGGGTTCGCCTAGTTCGTGTGGTGGTATTCAAGTTCCACTGCATATGTTCTTGGAATGGCTAGTTTCTAAGAGGGTGTGCCGCACCAATGTTGAGAAGAGTGCTCACTACGTAGGTAGTCTGCCTTCAAAGAGTGGCTTATGCGATCCTACATAGACTTACGATACCCTTTGTGGTCCTAGTGTCTCATAGCTAGTTAATTAACTACTGAAATTGTGCAAAGAGATTTTATATAATACTTAACTCATTGAGCACATATAATGACATTGTGATATCCTCCTTCTTTAATTATTCCTCGAATATCCATATCATTGACTGATGTGATCTTCTTCCTGCCCGTCCGAGGAAGGAGCTCGTTCACCATGAAGTTTGTCTGTATACCTTTAACTGACTGGCGTCACAAGACGATCATCGTCTTCGTAGATGTTTCATTTGGAAGACCTTGGATGCCCATTTGTCCCTAGTGTATACTCAGGGTTTTTCATTCTAGAAGATATTACGAAATAATATCTTTTTGTCATTCGTTTTAAAGGTAGAAGTCACTCTTCATAATCCTCTTAAGCTTAATTCACAACATGCTTATAGAAAATGTTGGAGTTTACCCCGTCGGTTCGAATTGGATTTTTCTTAAGCTTAGAGCATTTTTGAATGGATTTGAGGTTTCAACTGGGATCCTTCTGTGGGTCTTTTTTTGGTCCGTGCGGATTGAACCCTGTTTGCTTTCTTGCAATATGGTATCCCTGTAGATTACCTAGAGTGAGCTATAGAGTTACTGAAGATAAAAGTATCCACTACTACAAAACGCGCAAACAACAACGCCAGGCTTATAACGGCTTGCCTATACACAGTTGTAATAGACTCGCGCATTTTTTTAATGACGGTTAATATTCAAACTGTGGTGAAATGTGTGGCCTTTCACAACTGGTATTTAAAGAACCGTCATTATGGGTAGCGTTTGGTCATGGGTACAATTCCCAGCGCCCGCATTTATGGTTTTTTTACACATTTTTTCAAAATGCCCACAGCCTTTCACCGTGGTTATGTTTTCAACCGACATTATTGCCTATGGTTTAGTTTTAGGTCTTGCACTTCAAAAAATCGGTTTTAGGGAAAATCGTCTCCTTTTTTAGATCTGTTTCGTGCATCTGAAGCAGTAAAACATGGTAGTGTAAAATATGAATTTCAAACACTTTGAGTCCCAACAAAGTAACACATGATTCATGGTGGAAATTATTTTAGGCGTTGATATCTATGTGTTCAAAGTTTCGTGCATTCATCGCGATCTTGGTATTTCTCGAGTGTTATGATCTCCGCTTATCGTTAAAAAATTGTACGCCACCTAGAGAAGGTACTCCAATAGCGAATTCACGCCATAAGTTTTTATAGATTCGTTAAACCTTCAAAGTCGTGAAGGCAATTATTATGTTTATAATGGATAATTGAGGTGATATAGAATTGAAAGTATAATAGAGGATTATCATGTTGAATTCGGTGGTAATTTTCTCTATCTCTTGGAGATCTTGGTAAAATATGAGTTTGAATGTAGAATGATCCATCTGTAGATTTTTTGAGGGAATGAGAAGTCGATTCCCAAAGAAGATCCCACTATTGTGTTATGGAAAAAGAAATGGATGTAAGGTGATGATAAGAAAACCTTAACTAGTGTTACGTATCTACAACATAGAGTCATGTGAGTGGAATTGCAAGGTTAGCACTTTAATGCCTAAATAAGTTCATAATTCAAGACGAGTGTTCTTGTAAAATGGAGATAAGAAAATATACCTTGCATTTCGCGTGATATGTCTTATTACTTTTAATTAGTTGGAGTGTATGGACATCAATTTTAGCCTTATCTCTTTGGGCTTTTGGCCGGCCCAAATTAGTTATATTCATTGATCAAATTCAATAATGTGTGAAAAATTTATTGGTCTAAATTCCACATACATTGTATAAATGGTCATTAATATTAATTGAACTTCAATAAATATTAATTTCCATAGTTTTATAATTTTTATCTTCAATTTATAGAAAAGACAAAATAAGAATTAAAGTATTTCAAATTGTTTAGAAACAAGTAATAAATTAAAATTGAGTTAATTCATTTTCCATAATTTTTAATTGTCCATCGCAACCCCCTCCCTGATACATTGTATAAGATAAGTACATTCTATAAATTATCATAAAATATTATTATATCTTTAAACATAATTAATTTCCATTTTATAAAAAAATTTATATTCAATTTTATATTAAGTCAAATGATGAATTCATATATTTCTTATTTTGTAGGAAAGAGTAATTAGTTCATGTTTAGCCAAATTATTTTCATTTCTTAGTGTGTGTGCCCCCTATCCATTCTTTTATATATATATATATATATATATATATATATATATATACCTTATTAATATTTCAAATCACACAACATTTTCTTTTCATTTCTTCTTCTAGTTCGCATTACACGTTTTTTCTAGCACAGTCACCCTTAAGTCGGTATGTGATTCATTTTATACGGTTCTTATTTAATATTCAAAAGTTTAAATTTTTATTTGTTTTGATTTTTCTACAATTTTTTTTGTCGTAGCTATTTGCTTAGTGTGCATTTTTTTGGGTTTTTCAAAAACTCTTTACTTTTTATTTCTTTGTTGTTAGAGAACTTCTAGTTTGGTGATTTTCTGAATTAAGGATTGTTTGTTTGTTATTTTCATTAAATTTAAAGTTTTATAATTATATTTTTTCAGGAATTCTCGAGATAGATTTTGCTACAGTTCTGACAATAAAGTAAGAATCATATATTTTTATTACAATTTATTTTATCAAGTATATATATAATGAGCGATATATTCTTAGAATTTAGTTTTTCATTTTTTTAATATAAGATTTTCATATGATATATTAGAACGTTTATAATATAACACTAGATCTAATTTATTAGAGTTTATATAAATTCTAATTAAAAGATTTTAAACGTTTTAAAAAACTTGTTTCAAGAGAGGGTTAAAGGTCAAATGAATTTATAATATTATATTTCATCTAACAAAGACATAGATTATGCGTTTCATGACTGTAATTTGATAAAAATTTCTCTATCTTTTTTTTATCATTTTTCTTTTGTTATTTTAATTTTATTTCTTTTTAAAAAAATTATTTGAATTATATGCATCAACTTATAAACATTTAGAAATATAACAAAGATTCATTTATTTACACGTATGATTGACATCTTCATGAAATGTATTAGATAATAGAAACTCTTGCTTTAGTTTTATATACTAATTATTTCTATCATGTTGCATAAATTTAAGATTCAAGAACTCTTCACCTAATTTATATATCTAGAATAAATTACATTCACAAAAACAATATAATTATTACTTTACAAAAACAATATAATTATTACTTCAAATAAATTTGTTTTTTTGAAAAAAATTAATGTTAATAATAGAAATGCAGGTAGATAGTTTAATTAATTATCATCTTTTTGTTTCTGACTTTTAATTTCATTAGTAAACAGAAGATGTCTCATCACAAAATCACATGGAATGAAGAATCGCATAACAATTTTGGAATAAATAAAATTCTCGCGAATTAGAAGTGGATGATGAGTTAGACACAGATTACTTTGATATTATGAGACCACTGTCACTTGAAACCCATGTTCCGGATCCATTATTAGACATTGGTAAATTTGCCCCTGTAGTGCTTAAACCAATTAATCCATCTCCAGCCATTAGTATAACTCCGCCTCCAAAAGATAATGGAATCTTCCTAGATCCTTTTTTACCTAAACAATTTCCCTCACCCGCCATCAGTTTAACTCCGCCTTCTAATGGAGTAACAACAACAACAAAATCTGAAGTTTCATATCTTAAACAATATGCAAGAGTCTCCCAAAGAGGTGTGTGTTATTCATCTCTTTATCAAAGTACTGAATTTAATTTTATGAATATTATACAACAATAAACTAATTAATATTTGTAGGTTTATCATCTATTAATCAAAACACAGGTCAACATGTGTTGTCCAACAACATTAAAAATCCTACATCGCGTCCTTATAAAATTGCTAGGCATATGCAGGTAACATAATGTAGAAATTAATGAATTTTATTTGATTTGTTTTATGCAAGTAAAAATAAACAATGCAAGGGAAGAAATTGAGTAATATATATATATATATATATATATATATATATATATATATATATATATATATATATATATATATATATATTTGAATGATATTTTATATATGTACTAATGTATAAGATGTTTTGCAGGATGATAATTGACTTAGTGATTAATTGGTCATTCAAAATACAAATGTTTTGTGGAGTTGATATAGCAAATATAATACACAATTGATGAAGTCAAACGATATCAGCATTTTAGGAGTGTTAAGCTTTGGTTAAATTAACAGTTTGATGAATTTTGGGTTTTATTTTTCATTAAATAAAGTTGACATTTTATTGGTTTTATTTTTATTGATAGATTGAATTTCTTTTAAATTTAAATATTATTGAAACCTAAGTAAATTTTATGTTTGACAAACTTTTATTGCTTAGTATAATAGTTTCCTATGGTTTGTTATTTAATGATGACTATTATCTATAAGTGTTATGACATAAATATATATAATTTATACATATTAAATCTTTATTGAGTTGGAAAACTTTGTGTTGAAGTTGAATTTCAATATTTTATTTGTTTTATAGTTTTTATTGTTTGTCACGAAAACTTTATATTTAAATTTATTAGAAAACAATTCTAAATAAGAAATTTGTTCATCTCGTGGGTGTTGCATGTGTCCAATTTATTTGACAAACTTTGTAGTCTCAATAGAATTTTCAACCTTATTAGCTCCCATTGAGAAGTGTTGTTGTGATTCTTCAGTATTTCTAGGAATTTTCCCGATTAAAAGGTAAGGTTTTTGTCTCTCCCCCTAGGGTTCGCCTAGTTCGTGTGGTGGTATTCAAATTCCACTGCATATGTTCTTGGAATGGCTAGTTTCAAGGAGGGTGTGCCCCACCAATGTTGAGAAGAGTGCTCACTACGTAGGTAGTCTGCCTTCAAAGAGTGGCTTATGCGATCCAACATAGACTTACGATACCCTTTGTGGTCCTAGTGTCTCATAGCTAGTTAATTAACACCTGAAATTGTGCAAAGAGATTTTATATAATAATTAACCCATTGAGCAAATTATAATGACATTGTGATATCCTCCTTCTTTTCTTATTCCTCGACTATCCATATCATTGACTGATGTGATCTTCTTCCTGCCCGTCCGAGGAAGGAGCTCGTTCGCCATGAAGTTTGTCTGCATACCTTTAACTGACTGGCGTCACAAGACGACCATCGTCTTCGTAGATGTTTCATTTGGAAGACCTTGGATGCCCATTTGTCACTAGTGTATACTCAGGGTTTTTCATTCTAGAAGATATTACGAAAAATATCTTTTTGTCATTCGTTTTAAAGGTAGAAGTCACTCTTCATAATCCTCTAAAGCTTAATTCACAACATGGTTATAGAAAATGTAGGAGTTTACCCCGTCGGTTCGAATTGGATTTTTATTAAGCTTAGAGCAGTGTTGAATGGATTTGAGGTTCCAACTGGGATCCTTCAGTGGGTCTTTTTTTGGTCCGTGCGGATTGAACCCTGTTTTCTTTCTTGCAATATGGTATCCCTGTAGATTACCTAGAGTGAGCTATAGAGTTACTGAAGGTAAAAGTATCCACTACTACAAAACGTGCAAACAACAACGCCAGGCTTATAACGGCTTGCCTATACACCGTTGTAATAGACTCGCGCGTTTTTTTAATGACGGTTAATATTCAAAATGTGATGAAATGTGAGGCCTTTCACAACAGGTATTTAAAGAACCGTCATTATGGGTAGCGTTTGGTCATGGGTTCAATTCCCAGCGCCCGCATTTATGGTTTTTTTACACATTTTTTCAAAATGCCCACAGCCTTTCACCATGGTTATGTTTTCAACCGTCATTATTGCCTATGGTTTAGTTTTAGGTCTTGCAGTTCAAAAAATCAGTTTTAGGGAAAATCGTCTCCTTTTTTAGATATGTTTCGTGCATCTGAAGCAGTAAAACATGGTAGTGTAAAATATGAATTTCAAACACTTTGAGTCCCAACAAAGTAACACGTGATTCATGGTGGAAATTATTTTAGGCGTTGATATCTATCTGTTCAAAGTTTCGTGCATTCATCACGATCTTGGTATTTCTTGAGTGTTATGATCTCCGCTTATCGTTAAAAGATTGTATGCCACCTAGAGAAGGTACTCCAATAGCGAATTCACGCCATAAGTTTTTATAGATTCGTTAAACCTTCAAAGTCATGAAGGCAATTATTTGGTTTATAATGGATAATTGATGTGATATAGAATTGAAAGTATAATAGAGGATTATCATGTTGAATTCGGTGGTAATTTTCCCTATCTCTTGGAGATCTTGGTAAAATATGAGTTTGAATGTAGAATGATCCATCTGTAGATTTTTTGAGGGAATGAGAAGTCGATTCCCAAAGAAGATCCCACTATTGTGTTATGGAAAAAGAAATGGATGTAAGGTGATGATAAGAAAACCTTAACTAGTGTTACGTATCTACGACAGAGAGTCATGTGAGTGGAATTGCAAGGTTAGCACTTTAATGCCTAAATAAGTTCATAATTCAAGACGAGTGTTCTTGTAATATGGAGATAAGAAAATATACCTTGCATTTCGCGTGATATGTCTTTATACTTTTAATTAGTTGGAGTGTATGGACATCAATTTTAGCCTTATCTCTTTGGGCTTTTGGCCGGCCCAAATTAGTTATATTCATCGATCAAATTCAATAATGTGTGAAAAATTTATTGGTCTAAATTCCACATACATTGTATAAATGGTCATTAATATTAATTGAACTTCAATAAATATTAATTTCCATAGTTTTATAATTTTTATCTTCAATTTATAGAAAAGACAAAATAAGAATTAAAGTATTTCAAATTGTTTAGAAACAAGTAATAAATTAAAATTGAGTTTATTCATTTTCCATAATTTTTAATTGTCCATCGCAACCCCCTCCCTGATACATTGTATAAGATAAGTACATTCTATAAATTATCATAAAATATTATTATATCTTTAATCATAATTAATTTCCATTTTATAAAAAAATTTATCTTCAATTTTATATTAAGTCAAATGATGAATTCATATATTTCTTATTTTGTAGGAAAGAGTAATTAGTTCATGTTTAGCCAAATTATTTTCATTTCTTAGTGTGTGTGCCCCCTATCCTTTCTTTTTTCTATATATATATATATATATATATATATATATATATATATATATATACCTTATTAATATTTCAAATCACACAACATTTTCTTTTCATTTCTTCTTCTAGTTTGCATTACACGTTTTTTCTAGCACAGTCACCCTTAAGTCGGTATGTGATTCATTTTATACTGTTCTTATTTAATATTCAAAAGTTTAAATTTTTATTTGTTTTGATTTTTCTACAATTTTTTTTGTCGTAGCTATTTGCTTAGTGTGCATTTTTTTGGGTTTTTCAAAAACTCTTTACTTTTTATTTTCTTTGTTGTTAGAGAACTCCTGGTTTGGTGATTTTCTGAATTAAGGAGTGTTTCTTTGTTATTTTCATTAAATTTAAATTTTTATAATTATATTTTTTCAGGAGTTCTCGAGATAGATTTTGCTACAGTTCTGACAATAAAGTAAGAATCATATATTTTTATTACAATTTATTTTATCAAGTATATATATAATGAGCGATATATTATTATAATTTAGTGTTTCATTTTTTTAATATAAGATTTTCATATGATATATGTAATACCCCGTAAATTTATAAACGCTCTAGTTAATATTATTATGATCAACTAGGTTCCGGAGTACTCTGAGCAATTATTTAATAAAATAATTAGAGTAAACTAACGAACTCAGAGTTGATTGCATTAATAATATTTAACTTTGAGTTTATTTTATTTGGTGCATTTGAGCTAAGTTGGATATTTAGTAGTATTACTAATAAATGGAAATTGGCAATACTATCTATTTTTCTCTCCACTTCATTTGAAAACAAAAACAAAAGTTAGAAAGAAAAGAAAGGAAAAAGAGAAGGAAAAGAAGGAGAAGAAAATTGTCCAAGAGCTCAAGATCATCATCAAGCATCAATCTTCATCCAATCTTCTCAATCATCTTCATCTTGCTCATCTAATCCAGGTGGGTTCTAGATAGAAACCTTAGTGTAGAATTTCTTAAGGTTTTGGGGTTGTGTTAGGTTTGGGAGAAAAATGGGATTTTCTGGAAAATAGAAGAATCTAGCGGTTGAAATGTGATATAAATTGTGCAGTATGATCACTATATGTGTAGAATCATCTGTCAATAATTGTTTTGATGTCCCAATATGTTTTGATTGAGTTTGGATGGGTTTTGTATCAAGAAAAACGTATTTTTATGCTTCTGGAACACTGTTAATCGATTAACACATTTGGTTAACCGATTAACAGGTGAAAAATTGTGTTTTACGTGAAATTTAGACTGGTTAATCATTTAACCATATGCGTTAACCGATTAACACTGTAACTGATTGGAAAAATATTTTAAAAATCCATAACTGTTGATCCGTAACTCGGATTGACGCCCGGTCAGAAGCGTTCGAAAGCTATTTCAATACTCTATATGATAATCGATTAGAAAGATGGTTATATGCCATGGATTGATAAGAAAAATATAGAAATGTAATGTTTACAAAAATGCACAAATTTTTAAAAGTGAAATTTGTGAGAAATGTTTAAAGATCCATATCTTTTGGATCGTAACTCCGATCGAGGCATGGTAATAGTCGTTGTAAAGCTATGGAAATATCCTACGCTATGAAATTGAAAAATAATGGCTTTTATACCCGATTGAACGAATCGGAGGGAACCCGAAAGTGATGTTTTATGTGATTCTATTATGCAATTGTTTTATGCTATGTGTGATTAATTGTTGTAAAACATGTTTGAATATGTATGCATGTTAAAATACGGAATAGGTAGAGTGAGGAACATTACCACCAAATGTGTCGGAAGTGTGAATTATCATGTGGCAACGCTCGTGCATGAAAGGCCGAGGCGTGTGCATCCTGTTTATCATAACCACTGTTCTTTGCGGTGTAGTTTCATGAGACTCGAGCACCTCCTCTGAAACCTTATGCACAACTACTTGCCAGGTTTGATTCCCGTAGTGAGTACGATTGGAGCCTACGGGTTAAGAGACTTGTGACGGTGTACGGGCCGTGAGAAGTGACGGATCACGGTGTACAGACCGATGTTCCCGAATCCAATTCGTATGCCAAGTAGCTACAAGGATGCACGACTCGGATCGTCTTCTAGACGTAGAAGCGGACGGGAAAAGGGGATACCTTGGTATGGTTATTGATTTATGAATCCTTGAGTTTACAGGCTCAGGAGGTACTTCGGTACTAGTGTGAGTTTACAGGCTCACCGTGGTGGTTACTTGTGTGTGTGTACTCATGGTCACTCCCCTTTCCCTTTGACATGAGTTAGGCTTATTTAGAACCTTGTAAAGCCGAGAGGACTTTAAGATAGCGAACTCACTGAGATTTGATGTATCTCACCCCACTGTTGTTGTTTACATCACAGGTTCTGCAGGTTCGGCGAAGGGTAAGGACAAGGTTATTTGACTTTCCTTACGGATCGTAGCTTTTGTGATGGCATGGCTTCCGCTATGGCGTTTATGTTTTGAGATCATTGTATTGATCTAGTTCTTAGTTTTTATTATCTTGGAACATCTTGTATATGTAATGCCTTAGACTTTTAGTGTTTTGTATTAGAGGCATTTATGTGTATAATGTGTTAACTAGGAACTTACTATATTTCAGTACCAAAAGTGAAACTCATGTATAATATGTGATTTGATGCATGTATCTATATATGGCCTTTACAGTTGGTATCAAAGCAGGTCGTATCCTCGACCTAGCCATGAAATAGAATAAGTAACTCTTTCCGTTTCAGATGCGTGGTGTCGCCTTTGGTCTTACGTGTTATATTTATAGTGTTGAGCCTGATCAACTTAATCCTATTTGTATGACATTCAGGAACATGGCCGACGGGCATAGAAACAACCGTGGAAGACCAAGGACTCCGAGGACTACTCCGGCTGGGACGGCTCCACCGGGTGATGAAGGGAACGCCCCTTTGTATCAATTCATGCAACAGATGCAGCAGCAGCAAAATCAGTTTATGCAGGGAATGGTACAGCAAATGGCTGATGGTCTGCATCCTCCAGTGGTTGTTCCTGAAGTTGCAGGGGGAACCTATAGGGAATTCATTCGTATGAATCCTCCAGAGTTTCAGGGAGGGTTAGATCCGGTGAAGGCGCATGAATGGATATCAGGTATGGAGCGAATTTTCTTGGTAGTGCAGTGCAGCGAGGAAAATAAAGTGGTCTTTGCTTCTCACTTGTTAAAGGTTCCTGCCATGAGGTGGTGGGAGAACGCTTCAGCCTTGATGACAATTCAGGAGGTACCAAAGGTGTGGGAGCAGTTTAAGGTAATTTTTATGGAGAAGTATTTTCCAAGTTCCTTACGGTCTCAGAAGGAGTTTAAGTTCCAACAGTTGAGACAAGGCAATTTATTAGTAGCTTCTTATGCGGAAAAGTTTGAGATTATGGCTGACTATTCTAGACAGGCCATGTATGCTCCAGATGAGAGGTGGAAGATTGATCAGTTTCTGTTTGGTTTAAGGGCTGAAATTTCACATAGCGTGTCTCAACGGGAATTTGCTACTTATGCTGAAATGTTAAGACAGTGTTATGTGGTGGAGAATAGTTTTAAAAAGGTACAAATGGAGGTGGATTTGAACAGGGCAACTCAAAGTGACCGTGGAAGGTCGAATCAATATTTTAGGGAAAGGCAACAGTCTTCCAAAGGGAAACAAGTTCAGAGTTCGAGGACTAGTGTGCCTCCGGTATGCCGTATTTGTGGGAGGAATCATTATGGTAGGTGCAATTCGGAGGGAATACGGTGTTATCAGTGTAACAAGATGGGTCATATATCGAGAGATTATCCTCAGGGAAGGAATCAGACACAAGGGAAGACTACCGGCCGAGTTTATACGTTGGATGCGAGGAAAGGAAAAATTGATAATTCCTTGATTGCGGGTACGTGTTTCATAAATGGACAACCTTGTTTTGTTTTATTTGACTGTGGGGCAACGCATTCTTTTGTGTCTTTGAGATGTGTGAAGCGACTTGGGTTGCGAACTATTCCTTTGTCTCCTCCTATGGTGGTTACTACCGCCATGGATGAAATGGTTGAAACACCGATGATGTGTGAAAATTGTGTTTTACCTCTCAACGATAGAGTTTTCCAGATCGACCTTATCTGTTTACCGCTTAAGAAAGTTGATGTCGTTTTGGGGATGGATAAGCTTTCTGCTAATTCGGTGTTTATTGGGTGTGAAGAAAAGCTAATCATTATTCCATCTGCTGAGGCTACCCCGAAAGATGTGTTATCAACGATTTTAGAAGGTACGGTGGGTATGATTAATTTCTTGTTTGAGAAGGAGAAATCTGTTTTAATGGTTCTTACTAAGGAAGGAAGTAGTGAACAGCAAGTTCTGAGTATTCCAATAGTGTGTGAGTTTCCTGAAGTTTTTCCTGAGGATGTTACTTCTCTTCCTCCGGAGAGAGAAGTTGAGTTCTCTATTGACCTGGTACCGGGAACGGCTCCTATATCCGTTTCCCCGTATCGGATGGCGCCGGTTGAATTAAGAGAATTAAAGGATCAATTGGAAGACTTGATGTCTAAGCATTTTGTTAGACCAAGTGTTTCACCCTGGGGAGCTCCAGTGTTATTGGTAAAGAAGAAAGATGGGGGAATGCGTCTGTGCATTGATTACCGTAAGTTGAATAAAGTCACCATTAAGAATAAGTACCCCTTACCCAGGATAGACGACTTGTTAGATCAATTGAAAGGAGCCTGTGTGTTCTCGAAGATTGATTTACGGTCGGGTTATCATCAGATCCGAGTGAAGAGTTCTGATGTGCCAAAAACTGCATTTAGAACCCGTTATGGTCATTACGAATTCTTAGTGATGTCTTTCGGTGTGACTAATGCTCCAGTTGTTTTTATGGACTACATGAATCGTATATTTCAGGCTTACTTGGACCATTTTGTTGTAATTTTTATTGATTACATTCTTATTTATTCTCATACTCTACAAGAGCACGGAGAACATCTGAGAATTGTCTTATCAGTATTGCAAGAGAAACAATTGTTTGCTAAGTTAAGCAAGTGTGAGTTTTGGATGTCGGAAGTTAATTTTCTTGGACATGTTATATCTCAGGGTTGTGTGTCAGTAGATCCGTCAAAGGTAGAAGCAGTAATTAATTGGGAGAGACGGAGAAATGCTTCAGAAGTTAGAAGTTTCTTGGGATTGGCAGGTTACTATAGAAGGTTCATAAAAGGCTTTTCTCAATTGGCCTTACCAATGACGAAACTTACTCGGAAAGATTTTGCTTTTGAGTGGGATTCGGGTTGTGAACAAAGTTTTATGAAATTGAAGGAAAGTTTGACGAGTGCTCCGGTATTAATTATTCCTGATCCTAATAACTCTTATGAAGTATTCTGTGATGCTTCTAAGAGGGGATTAGGGGGTGTTCTGATGCAAGGCGGTCAAGTAGTAGCTTATGCTTCTCGACAGTTGAAAGTTCATGAGAAGAATTATCCAACTCATGATTTAGAACTAGCTGCAGTGGTATTTGCACTGAAGGTGTGGCGTCATTATTTGTATGGTGTACGTTTTGAAATGTTCAGTGACCACAAGAGTTTGAAGTATTTGTTTGACCAAAAGGAGTTGAATATGCGACAAAGAAGGTGGATGGAGTACTTAAAGGATTATGACTTAGAATTAAAGTATCATCCAGGGAAGGCGAATAAAGTAGCGGATGCTTTAAGTCGGAAAATGGTTCATAGTGTATAATTGATGATTTTGGAGTATTCGTTGTTTGAAAAGTTTAGAGATCTTGATCTCCAGTTTGTGTGGACTCCGAATGGTGTACTTATGGGAAATTTGAATGTCAATTCTACTTTAAGAGTCGAGATTCAACACGAACAACTGTTAGAAGAGGAATTACAAGAGGTGTTACTTCAACCGGGCTTTTCGCGAGCAACTGATGGGATTGTTCTGTTTAATCAACGGATTTGTGTTCCGAAGGATGAGGCATTAAAAAGGAAAATTTTAGATGAAGCTCATAAAGGTACTTTCACGATATATCCTGGTTCTTCAAAGATGTATCAAGACTTAAAGAGAGATTATTGGTGGTCTGGGATGAAAAAGGATATAGCGACATATGTGTCGGAATGTGCGGTGTGCCAACAGGTGAAGATTGAACACCAAATACCGGGCGGTCTGCTACAACCTTTGGATATTCCAGTTTGGAAGTGGGATAGTATTTCTATGGACTTTGCAGTGGGTTTACCCCGTACGCAAGATGGTTATGATTCTATTTGTGTGATTGTAGATCGACTAACGAAATCTGTGCATTTCTTAGCCGTGAAGACTACTTATAAGGCAAGCCATCTTGCGAGGTTGTTTATTTCCGAAATTGTGAGATTGCGTGGTGTTCCTTCCAATATTGTGTCCGATAGAGATCCGAAGTTTACATCAAGGTTTTGGAAAGTGTTCCAACAAGCTATGGGTACGAATTTGCGGTTGAGCACGTCGAATCATCCTCAAACGGATGGTCAGACTGAGCGAACAATACAGACGATGGATGATATGTTAAGAGCTTGTGTGCTAGAGAGTAGAGGAAATTGGAAAGAACTTTTGCCGTTAATTGAGTTTTTCTATAACAATAGTTACCATGCTAGCATCAGTATGGCTCCTTATGCAGCATTGTATGGGAGAAAATTTAGAACACCTTTGTGTTGGGCAGAAGTTGGCGAAGATAGAATTTTGGGACCCGAAATCATTCAAGAGACTACGGAAAAGATTCGAATGATCCGTGAGAAAGTTAAACAAGCACAAGATCGTCAAAAGAGTTATGCGGATAATCGTAGGAGACCTTTGGAATTTGAGGAAGGTGACCATGTATTTCTGAAAGTTAGTCCGAGATTGAGATTGAAAGGACCGTTTAAGTCACGCAAATTAAGTCCGAGATACGTGGGACCGTATCAGATTTTAGAAAGGATTGGTGAAGTTGCTTACAGATTAGCCTTACCACCCTCTCGATCTGAAATGCATGATGTTTTTCACGTATCTCAGCTCCGTAAGTTTATTCCTGATCCTTTTCAGCCAATTCTACCAGAATCCGTGGGTATAGAAGCGGATTTGACTTTTGAACAGCAACCGAGTTGTATCGTGGGAAGAGAAACAAAAGTGCTAAGGAACAAATACATTCCTCTTGTTAAGGTGCAATGGGATATGACGCATCCGGGTGATGCTACTTGGGAACTAGAGTTGGAAATCCGAGATTCTTATCCGCATCTGTTCAGGTAATCTTCTAATTTCGAGGACGAATTTCTATTTAAGGGGGGAGGATGTAATACCCCGTAAATTTATAAACGCTCTGGTTAATATTATTATGATCAACTGGGTTCCGGAGTACTCTGAGCAATTATTTGATAAAATAATTAGAGTAAACTAACGAACTCAGAGTTGATTGCATTAATAGTATTTAACTTTGAGTTTGTTTTATTAGGTGCATTTGAGCTAAGTTGGATATTTAGTAGTATTACTAATAAATGGAAATTGGCTATACTATCTATTTTTCTCTCCACTTCATTTGGAAACAAAAACAAAAGTTAGAAAGAAAAGAAAGGAAAAAGAGAAGGAAAGGAAGGAGAAGAAAATTGTCCAAGAGCTCAAGATCATCATCAAGCATCAATATTCATCCAATCTTCTCAATCATCTTCATCTTGCTCATCTAATCCAGGTGGGTTCTAGATAGAAACCTTAGTGTAGAATATCTTGAGGTTTTGGGGTTGTGTTAGGTTTGGGAGAAAAATGGGATTTTGTGGAAAATCGAAGAATCTAGCAGTTGAAATGTGATATAAATTGTGTAGTATGATCACTATATGTGTAGAATCATCTGTCAATAATTGTTTTGATGTCCCAATATGTTTTGATTGAGTTTGGATGGGTTTTGTATCAAGAAAAACGTGTTTTTATGCTTCTGGAACACTGTTAATCGATTAACACATTTGGTTAACCGATTAACCGGTGAAAATGGTGTTTTACGTGAAATTTAGACTGGTTAACCGGTTAACCATATGCGTTAACCGATTAACACTGTAACTGATTGGAAAAATACTTTAAAAATCCATAACTGTTGATCCGTAACTCGGATTGACGCCCGGTCAGAAGCGTTGGAAAGCTATTTCAATACTCTATATGATAATGGATTAGAAAGATGGTTATATGCCATGGATTGATAAGAAAAATATAGAAATGTAATGTTTACAAAAATGCACAAATGTTTAAAAGTGAAATTTGTGAGAAATGTTTAAAGATCCTTATCTTTTGGATCGTAACTCCGATCGAGGCATGGTAATAGTCGTTGTAAAGCTATGGAAATATCCTACGCTATGAAAGTGAAAAATAATGGCTTTTATACCCGATTGAAAGAATCGGAGGGAACCCAAAAGTGATGTTTTAAATGATTCTATTATGCAATTGTTTTATGCTATGTGTGATTAATTGTTGTAAAACATGTTTGAATATGTATGGATGTTAAAATACGGAATAGGTAGAGTGAGGAACATTACCACCAAATGTGTCGTAAGTGTGAATTATCATGTGGCAATGCTCATGCATGAATGGCCGAGGCGTGTGCATTCTGTTTATCATAACCACTGTTCTTTGCGGTGTAGTTTCATGAGACTCGAGCATCTCCTCTGAAATGTTATGCACAACTACTTGGCAGGTTTGATTCCCGTAGTGAGTACGATTGGAGCCTACCGGTATAGAGACTTGTGACAGTGTACGGGCCGTGAGAAGTGACGGATCACGGTGTACGGACCGATGATCCCGAATCCAATTCGTATGCCAACTAGCTACAAGGATCCATGACTCGGATCGTCTTCTAAACGTAGAAGCGGACGGGAAAAGGGGATACCTTGGTATGGTTATTGTTTTGTGAATCCTTGAGTTTACAGGCTCAGGAGGTACTTCGGTACTAGTGTGAGTTTACAGGCTCACCGTGGTGGTTACTTGTGTGTGTGTACTCATGGTCACTCCCCTTTCCCTTTGACATGAGTTAGGCTTATTTAGAACCTTGTAAAGCCGAGAGGACTTTAAGATAGCGAACTCACTTAGATTTGATGTATCTCACCCCACTGTTGTTGTTTACATCACAGGTTCTGCAGGTTCGGTGAAGGGTAAGGACAAAGTTATTTGACTTTCCTTACGGATCGTAGCTTTTGTGATGGCATGGCTTCCGCTATGGCGTTTATGTTTTGAGATCATTGTATTGATCTAGTTATTAGTTTTTATCATCTTGGAACATCTTGTATATGTAATGGCTTAGACTTTTAGTCTTTTGTATTAGAGGCATTTATGTGTATAATGTGTTAACTAGGAACTTATTATATTTCAGTACCAAAAGTGAAACTCATGTATAATATGTGATTTGATGCATGTATCTATATATGGCCTTTACAATATATTAGAACGTTTATAATTTAACACTAGATCTAATTTATTAGAGTTTATATAAATTCTAGTTAAAAGATTTTAAACGTTTTAAAAAACTTGTTTCAAGAGAGGGTTAAAGGTCAAATGAATTTATAATATTATATTACATCTAACAAAGACATAGATTATGTGTTTCATGACTGTAATTTGATAAAAAATTCTCTATCTTTTTTTTATCATTTTTCTTTTGTTATTTTAATTTTATTTCTTTTAAAAAAAATATTTGAATTATATGCATTAACTTATAAATATTTAGAAGTATAACAAAGATTCATTTATTTACACATATGATTGACATCTTCATGAAATGTATTAGATAATAGAAACTCTTGCTTTAGTTTTATATGCTAATTATTTCTATCATGTTGCATAAATTTAAGATTCCAGAACTCTTCACCTAATTTATAAATCTAGAATAAATTACATTCACAAAAACAATATAATTATTACTTTACAAAAACAATATAATTATTACTTCTAATAAATTTGTTTTTTTGAAAAAAATTAATGTTAATAATAGAAATGTAGGTAGATAGTTTAATTAATTATCATCTTTTTGTTTCTGACTTTTAATTTCATTAGTAAACAGAAGATGTTTCATCACAAAATCACATGGAATGAAGAATCGCATAACAATTTTGGAATAAATAAAATTTCTCGCGAATTAGAAGTGGATGATGAGTTAGACACAGATTACTTGGATATTATGAGACCACTGTCACTTGAAACCCATGTTCCGGATCCATTATTAGACATTGGTAAATTTGCTCCTGTAGTGCTTAAGCCAATTAATCCATCTCCAGCCATTAGTATAACTCCGCCTCCAAAAGATAATGGAATCTTCCTAGATCCTTTTTTACCTAAACAATTTCCCTCTCCAGCCATCAGTTTAACTCCGCCTTCTAATGGAGTAACGACAACAACAAAATCTGAAGTTTCATATCTTAAACAATACGCAAGAGTCTCCCAAAGAGGTGTGTGTTCTTCATCTCTTTATCAAAGTACTGAATTTAATTTTATGAATATTATACAACAATAAACTAATTAATATTTGTAGGTTTATCATCTATTAATCAAAACACAGGTCAACATGTGTTGTCCAACAACATTAAAAATCCTACATCGCGTCCTTATAAAATTGCTAGGCATATGCAGGTAACATAATGTAGAAATTAATGAATTTTATTTGATTTGTCTTATGCAAGTCAAAATAAACAATGCAAGGGAAGAAATTGAGTAATATATATATATATATATATATATATATATATATATATATATATATATATATTTGAATGATGTTTTATATATATACTAATGTATAAGATGTTTTGCAGGATGATAATTGACTTGGTGATTAATTGGTCATTCAAAATACAAATGTTTTATGGAGTTGATATAGCAAATATAATACACAATTGATGAAGTCAAACGATATCGGCATTTTAGGAGTGTTAAGCTTTGGTTAAATTAACAGTTTGATGAATTTTGGGTTTTATTTTTCATTAAATAAAGTTGACATTTTATTGGTTTTATTTTTATTGATAGATTGAATTTCTTTTAAATTTAAATATTATTGAAACCTAAGTAAATTTTATGTTTGACAAAGTTTTATTGCTTAGTATAACAGTTTCCTATGGTTCGTTATTTAATGATGACTATTATCTATAAGTGTTACGACATAAATATATATAATTTATACATATTAAATCTTTATTGAGTTGGAAAACTTTGTGTTGAAGTTGAATTTCAATATTTTATTTGTTTTATAGTTTTTATTATTTGTCACGAAAACTTTATATTTAAATTTATTAGAAAACAGTTCTAAATAAGAAATTTGTTCATCTCGTGGGTGTTGCATGTGTCCAATTTATTTGTTAAACTTTGTAGTCTCAATAGAATTTTCAACCTTATTAGCTCCCATTGAGAAGTGTTGTTGTGATTCTTCAGTATTTCTAGGAATTTTCCCGAATAAAAGGTAAGGTTTTTGTCTCTCCCCCTAGGGTTCGCCTAGTTCGTGTGGTGGTATTCAAGTTCAACTGCATATGTTCTTGGAATGGCTAGTTTCAAGGAGGGTGTGCCCCACCAATGTTGAGAAGAGTGCTCACTACGTAGGTAGTCTGCCTTCAAAGAGTGGCTTATGCGATCCTACATAGACTTACGATACCCTTTGTGGTCCTAGTGTCTCATAGCTGGTTAAATAACTACTGAAATTGTGCAAAGATATTTTATATAATACTTAACTAATGTAGAACATTATAATGACATTGTGATATCCTCCTTTTTTACTTATTCCTCGACTATCCATATCATTGACTGATGTGATCTTCTTCCTGCCCGTCCGAGGAAGGAGCTCGTTCGCCATGAAGTTTGTCTGCATACCTTTAACTGAGTTGCGTCACAAGACGATCATCGTCTTCGTAGATGTTTCATTTGGAAGACCTTGGATGCCCATTTGTCCCTAGTGTATACTCAGGGTTTTTCATTCTAGAAGATATTACGAAATAATATCTTTTTGTCATTCGTTTTAAAGGTAGAAGTCACTCTTCATAATCCTCTAAAGCTTAATTCACAACATGCTTAATAAAAATGTAGGAGTTTACCCCGTCGGTTCGAATTGGATTTTTCTTAAGCTTAGAGCATTGTTGAATGGATTTGAGGTTTCAACTGGGATCCTTCACTGGATCTTTTTTAGGTCCGTGCGGATTGAACCCTGTTTTCTTTCTTGCAATATGGTATCACTGTAGATTACCTAGAGTGAGCTATAGAGTTACTGAAGGTAAAAGTATCCACTGCTACAAAACGCGCAAACAACATCGCCAGGCTTATAACGGCTTGCCTATACACCGTTGTAATAGACTCGCGCATTTTTTTAATGATGGTTAATCTTCAAACCGTGGTGAAATGTGAGGCCTTTCACAACGGGTATTTAAAGAACCGTCATTATAGGTAGCGTTTGGTCATGGGTTCAATTCCCAGCGCCCGCATTTATGGTTTTTTTACACATTTTTTCAAAATGCCCACAGCCTTTCACCATGGTTATGTTTTCAACCGTCATTATTGCCTATAGTTTAGTTTTAGGTCTTGCACTTCAAAAAATCAGTTTTAGGGAAAATCGTCTCCTTTTTTAGATATGTTTCGTGCATCTGAAGCAGTAAAACGTGGTAGTGTAAAATATGAATTTCAAACACTTTGAGTCCCAACAAAGTAACACATGATTCATGGTGGAAATTATTTTAGGCGTTGATATCTATGTGTTCAACGTTTCGTGCATTCATCGCGATCTTGGTATTTTTCGAGTGTTATGATCTCCGCTTATCGTTAAAAGATTGTACGCCACCTAGAGAAGGTACTCTAATAGTGAATTCGCGCCATATGTTTTTATAGATTCGTTAAACCTTCAAAGTCGTGAAGGCAATTATTAGGTTTATAATGGATAATTGAGGTGATATAGAATTGAAAGTATAATAGAGGATTATCATGTTGAATTCGGTGGTAATTTTCTCTATCTCTTCGAGATCTTGGTAAAATATGAGTTTGAATGTAGAATGATCCATCTGTAGATTTTTTGCGGGAATGAGAAGTCGATTCCCAAAGAAGATCCCACTATTGTGTTATGGAAAAAGAAATGGATGTAAGGTGATGATAAGAAAACCTTAACTAGTGTTACGTATCTACGATATAGAGTCATGTGAGTGGAATTGCAAGGTTAGCACTTTAATGCCTAAATAAGTTCATAATTCAAGACGAGTGTTCTTGTAAAATGGAGATAAGAAAATATACCTTGTATTTCAAGTGATATGTCTTTATACTTTTAATTAGTTGGAGTGTATGGACATCAATTTTAGCCTTATCTCTTTGGGCTTTCGGCCGGCCCAAATTAGTTATATTCATCGATCAAATTCAATAATGTGTGAAAAATTTATTGGTCTAAATTCCACATACATTGTATAAATGGTCATTAATATTAATTGAACTTCAATAAATATTAATTTCCATATTTTTATAATTTTTATCTTCAATTTATAGAAAAGAAAAAATAAAAATTCAAGTATTTCAAATTTTTTAGAAACAAGTAATAAATTAAAATTGAGTTTATTCATTTTCAATAATCTGTAATTGTCCATCGCAACCCACTCCCTGATACATTGTATAAGATAAGTACATTCTATAAATTATCATAAAATATTATTATATCTTTAATCATAATTAATTTCCATTTTATAAAAAAATTTATCTTCAATTTTATATTAAGTCAAATGATGAATTCATATATTTCTTATTTTGTAGGAAAGAGTAAGTAGTTCATGTTTAGCCAAATTATTTTCATTTCGTAGTGTGTGTGCCCCCTATCCTCTCTTTTATATATATATATATATATATATATATATATATATATATATATATATATATATATATATATATATATACCTTATTAATATTTCAAATCACACAACATTTTCTTTTCATTTCTTCTTCTAGTTCGCATTACACATTTTTTCTAGCACAGTCACCCTTAAGTCGGTATGTGATTCATTTTATACTGTTCTTATTTAATATCCAAAAGTTTAAATTTTTATTTGTTTTGATTTTTCTACAATATTTTTTGTCGTAGCTATTTGCTTAGTGTGCATTTTTTTGGGTTTTTCAAAAACTCTTTACTTTTTATTTTCTTTGTTGTTAGAGAACTCCTGGTTTGGTGATTTTCTAAATTAAGGAGTGTTTCTTTGTTATTTTCATTAAATTTAAATTTTTATAATTATATTTTTTCAGGAGTTCTCGAGATAGATTTTGCTACAGTTCTGACAATAAAGTAAGAATCATATATTTTTATTACAATTTATTTCATCAAGTATATATATAATGAGCGATATATTATTATAATTTAGTTTTTCATTTTTTTAATATAAGATTTTCATATGATATATTAGAACGTTTATAATTTAACACTAGATCTAATTTATTAGAGTCTATATAAATTCAAATTAAAAGATTATAAACGTTTTGAAAAACTTGTTTCAAGAGAGGGTTAAAGGTCAAATGAATTTATAATATTATATTACATCTAACAAAGACATAGAATATGCGTTTCATGACTGTAATTTGATAAAAATTTCTCTATCTTTTTTTTATCATTTTTCTTTTGTTATTTTAATTTTATTTCTTTTTAAAAAAAATATTTGAATTATATGCATCAGCTTATAAACATTTAGAAGTATAACAAAGATTCATTTATTTACACATATGATTGACATCTTCATGAAATGTATTAGATAATAGAAACTCTTGCTTTAGTTTTATATACTAATTATTTCTATCATGTTGCATAAATTTAAGATTCAAGAACTCTTCACCTAATTTATATATCTAGAATAAATTACATTCACAAAAACAATATAATTATTACTTTACAAAAATAATATAATTATTACTTCTAATAAATTTGTTTTTTTGAAAAAAATTAATGTTAATAATAGAAATGTAGGTAAATAGTTTAATTAATTATCATCTTTTTGTTTCAGACTTTTAATTTTATTAGTAAACAGAAGATGTCTCATCACAAAATCACCTGGAATGAAGAATCGCATAACAATTTTGGAATAAATAAAATTTCTTGCGAATTAGAAGTGGATGATGAGTTAGACATAGATTACTTGGATATTATGAGACCACTGTCACTTGAAACCCATGTTCCGGATCCATTATTAGACATTGGTAAATTTGCTCCTGTAGTGCTTAAGCCAATTAATCCATCTCCAGCCATTAGTATAACTCCGCCTCTAAAAGATAATGGAATCTTCCTAGCATCTTTTTTACCTAAACAATTTCCCTCTCCAGCCATCAGTTTAACTCCGCCTTCTAATGGAGTAACGACAACAACAAAATCTGAAGTTTCATATCTTAAACAATATGCAAGAGTCTCCCAAAGAGGTGTGTGTTCTTCATCTCCTTATCAAAGTACTGAATTTAATTTTATGAATATTATACAACAATAAACTAATTAATATTTGTAGGTTTATCATCTATTAATCAAAACACAGGTCAACATGTGTTGTCCAACAACATTAAAAATCCTACATCGCGTTCTTTTAAAATTTCTTGGCATATGCAGGTAACATAATGTGGAAATTAATGAATTTTATTTGATTTGTTTTATGCAAGTAAAAATAAACAATGCAAGGGAAGAAATTGAGTAATATATATATATATATATATATATATATATATATATATATATATATATATATATATATATATATATATATATATTTGAATGATATTTTATATATGTACTAATGTATAAGATCTTTTGCAGGATGATAATTGACTTGGTGATTAATTGGTCATTCAAAATACAAATGTTTTATGGAGTTGATATAGCAAATATAATACACAATTGATGAAGTCAAACAATATCGGCATTTTAGGAGTGTTAAGCTTTGGTTAAATTAACAGTTTGATGAATTTTGGGTTTTATTTTTCATTAAATAAAGTTGACATTTTATTGGTTTTATTTTAATTGATAGATTGAATTTCTTTTAAATTTAAATATTATTGAAACCTAAGTAAATTTTATGTTTGACAAACTTTTATTGCTTTGTATAATAGTTTCCTATGGTTCGTAATTTAATGATGACTATTATCTATAAGTGTTATGACATAAATATATATAATTTATACATATTAAATCTTTATTGAGTTGGAAAACTTTGTGTTGAAGTTGAATTTCAATATTTTATTAGTTTTATAGTTTTTATTGTTTGTCACGAAAACTTTATATTTAAATTTATTAGAAAACAGTTCTAAATAAGAAATTTGATCATCTCGTAGGTGTTGCATGTGTCCAATTTATTTGTTAAACTTTGTTGTTTCAATAGAATTTTCAACCTTATTATCTCCCATTGAGAAGTGTTGTTGTGATTCTTCAGTATTTCTAGGAATTTTCCCGAATAAAAGGTAAGGTTTTTGTCTCTCCCCCTAGGGTTCGCCTAGTTCGTGTGGTGGTATTCAAGTTCCACTGCATATGTTCTTGGAATGGCTAGTTTCTAGGAGGGTGTGCCCCACCAATGTTGAGAAGAATGCTCACTACGTAGGTAGTCTTCCTTCAAAAAGTGTCTTATGCGATCCTACATAGACTTACGATACCCTTTGTGGTCCTAGTGTCTCATAGCTAGTTAATTAACTACTGAAATTGTGCAAAGAGATTTTATATAATACTTAACTCATTGAGCACATTATAATGACATTGTGATATCCTCCTTCTTTACTTATTCCTCGACTTTCCATATCATTGACTGATGTGATCTTCTTCCTGCCCGTCCGAGGAAGGAGCTCGTTCGCCATGAAATTTGTCTGCATACCTTTAACTGACTGGCGTCACAAGACGATCATCGTCTTCGTAGATGTTTCATTTGGAAGACCTTGGATGCCCATTTTTCACTAGTGTATACTCAGGGTTTTTCATTCTAGAAGATATTACGAAATAATATATTTTTGTCATTCGTTTTAAAGGTAGAAGTCACTCTTCATAATCCTCTAAAGCTTAATTCACAACATGCTTATAGAAAATGTAGGAGTTTACCCTGTCGGTTCGAATTGGATTTTTCTTAAGCTTAGAGCAGTGTTGAATGGATTTGAGGTTCCAACTGGGATCCTTCAGTGGGTCTTTTTTTGGTCCGTGCGGATTGAACCCTGTTTTCTTTCTTGCAATATAGTATCCCTGTAGATTACCTAGAGTGAGCTATAGAGTTACTGAAGGTAAAAGTATCCACTACTATAAAACGCGTAAACAACAACGCCAGGCTTATAACGGCTTGCCTATACACCGTTGTAATAGACTCGCGTGTTTTTTTAATGACGGTTAATATTCAAACTGTGGTGAAATGTGAGGCCTTTCACAACTGGCATTTAAAGAACCGTCATTATGGGTAGCGTTTGGTCATGGGTTCAATTCCCAGCGCCCGCATTTATGGTTTTTTTACACATTTTTTCAAAATGCCCACTGCCTTTCACCGTGGTTATGTTTTCAACCGTCATTATTGCCTATGGTTTAGTTTTAGGTCTTGCACTTCAAAAAATCGGTTTTAGGGAAAATCGTCTCCTTTTTTAGATCTGTTTCGTGCATCTGAAGCAGTAAAACATGGTAGTGTAAAATATGAATTTCAAACACTTTGAGTCCCAACAAAGTAACACATGATTCCTGGTGGAAATTATTTTAGGCGTTGATATCTATGTGTTCAAAGTTTCGTGCATTCATCGCGATCTTGGTATTTCTCGAGTGTTATGATCTCCGCTTATCGTTAAAAAATTGTACGCCACCTAGAGAAGGTACTCCAATAGCGAATTCACGCCATAAGTTTTTATAGATTCGTTAAACCTTCAAAGTCGTGAAGGCAATTATTAGGTTTATAATGGATAATTGAGGTGATATAGAATTGAAAGTATAATAGAGGATTATCATGTTGAATTCGGTGGTAATTTTCTCTATCTCTTGGAGATCTTGGTAAAATATGAGTTTGAATGTAGAATGATCCATCTGTAGATTTTTTGCGGGAATGAGAAGTCGATTCCCAAAGAAGATCCCACTATTGTGTTATGGAAAAAGAAATGGATGTAAGGTGATGATAAGAAAACCTTAACTAGTGTTACGTATCTACGATATAGAGTCATGTGAGTGGAATTGCAAGGTTAGCACTTTAATGCCTAAATAAGTTCATAATTCAAGACGAGTGTTCTTGTAAAATGGAGATAAGAAAATATACCTTGTATTTCAAGTGATATGTCTTTATACTTTTAATTAGTTGGAGTGTATGGACATCAATTTTAGCCTTATCTCTTGGGGCTTTCGGCCGGCCCAAATTAGTTATATTCATCGATCAAATTCAATAATGTGTGAAAAATTTATTGGTCTAAATTCCACATACATTGTATAAATGGTCATTAATATTAATTGAACTTCAATAAATATTAATTTCCATATTTTTATAATTTTTATCTTCAATTTATAGAAAAGAAAAAATAAAAATTCAAGTATTTCAAATTTTTTAGAAACAAGTAATAAATTAAAATTGAGTTTATTCATTTTCAATAATCTGTAATTGTCCATCGCAACCCACTCCCTGATACATTGTATAAGATAAGTACATTCTATAAATTATCATAAAATATTATTATATCTTTAATCATAATTAATTTCCATTTTATAAAAAAATTTATCTTCAATTTTATATTAAGTCAAATGATGAATTCATATATTTCTTATTTTGTAGGAAAGAGTAAGTAGTTCATGTTTAGCCAAATTATTTTCATTTCGTAGTGTGTGTGCCCCCTATCCTCTCTTTTTATATATATATATATATATATATATATATATATATATATATATATATATATATATATATATATATATATATATATATATATATATATATATATATATATATACACCTTATTAATATTTCAAATCACACAACATTTTCTTTTCATTTCTTCTTCTAGTTCGCATTACACATTTTTTCTAGCACAGTCACCCTTAAGTCGGTATGTGATTCATTTTATACTGTTCTTATTTAATATCCAAAAGTTTAAATTTTTATTTGTTTTGATTTTTCTACAATATTTTTTGTCGTAGCTATTTGCTTAGTGTGCATTTTTTTGGGTTTTTCAAAAACTCTTTACTTTTTATTTTCTTTGTTGTTAGAGAACTCCTGGTTTGGTGATTTTCTAAATTAAGGAGTGTTTCTTTGTTATTTTCATTAAATTTAAATTTTTATAATTATATTTTTTCAGGAGTTCTCGAGATAGATTTTGCTACAGTTCTGACAATAAAGTAAGAATCATATATTTTTATTACAATTTATTTCATCAAGTATATATATAATGAGCGATATATTATTATAATTTAGTTTTTCATTTTTTTAATATAAGATTTTCATATGATATATTAGAACGTTTATAATTTAACACTAGATCTAATTTATTAGAGTCTATATAATCTCTAATTAAAAGATTATAAACATTTTGAAAAACTTGTTTCAAGAGAGGGTTAAAGGTCAAATGAATTTATAATATTATATTACATCTAACAAAGACATAGAATATGCGTTTCATGACTGTAATTTGATAAAAATTTCTCTATCTTTTTTTTATCATTTTTCTTTTGTTATTTTAATTTTATTTCTTTTTAAAAAAAATATTTGAATTATATGCATCAGCTTATAAACATTTAGAAGTATAACAAAGATTCATTTATTTACACATATGATTGACATCTTCATGAAATGTATTAGATAATAGAAACTCTTGCTTTAGTTTTATATACTAATTATTTCTATCATGTTGCATAAATTTAAGATTCAAGAACTCTTCACCTAATTTATATATCTAGAATAAATTACATTCACAAAAACAATATAATTATTACTTTACAAAAATAATATAATTATTACTTCTAATAAATTTGTTTTTTTGAAAAAAATTAATGTTAATAATAGAAATGTAGGTAAATAGTTTAATTAATTATCATCTTTTTGTTTCAGACTTTTAATTTTATTAGTAAACAGAAGATGTCTCATCACAAAATCACCTGGAATGAAGAATCGCATAACAATTTTGGAATAAATAAAATTTCTTGCGAATTAGAAGTGGATGATGAGTTAGACATAGATTACTTGGATATTATGAGACCACTGTCACTTGAAACCCATGTTCCGGATCCATTATTAGACATTGGTAAATTTGCTCCTGTAGTGCTTAAGCCAATTAATCCATCTCCAGCCATTAGTATAACTCCGCCTCTAAAAGATAATGGAATCTTCCTAGCATCTTTTTTACCTAAACAATTTCCCTCTCCAGCCATCAGTTTAACTCCGCCTTCTAATGGAGTAACGACAACAACAAAATCTGAAGTTTCATATCTTAAACAATATGCAAGAGTCTCCCAAAGAGGTGTGTGTTCTTCATCTCCTTATCAAAGTACTGAATTTAATTTTATGAATATTATACAACAATAAACTAATTAATATTTGTAGGTTTATCATCTATTAATCAAAACACAGGTCAACATGTGTTGTCCAACAACATTAAAAATCCTACATCGCGTTCTTTTAAAATTTCTTGGCATATGCAGGTAACATAATGTGGAAATTAATGAATTTTATTTGATTTGTTTTATGCAAGTAAAAATAAACAATGCAAGGGAAGAAATTGAGTAATATATATATATATATATATATATATATATATATATATATATATATATATTTGAATGATATTTTATATATGTACTAATGTATAAGATCTTTTGCAGGATGATAATTGACTTGGTGATTAATTGGTCATTCAAAATACAAATGTTTTATGGAGTTGATATAGCGAATATAATACACAATTGATGAAGTCAAACAATATCGGCATTTTAGGAGTGTTAAGCTTTGGTTAAATTAACAGTTTGATGAATTTTGGGTTTTATTTTTCATTAAATAAAGTTGACATTTTATTGGTTTTATTTTAATTGATAGATTGAATTTCTTTTAAATTTAAATATTATTGAAACCTAAGTAAATTTTATGTTTGACAAACTTTTATTGCTTTGTATAATAGTTTCCTATGGTTCGTAATTTAATGATGACTATTATCTATAAGTGTTATGACATAAATATATATAATTTATACATATTAAATCTTTATTGAGTTGGAAAACTTTGTGTTGAAGTTGAATTTCAATATTTTATTAGTTTTATAGTTTTTATTGTTTGTCACGAAAACTTTATATTTAAATTTATTAGAAAACAGTTCTAAATAAGAAATTTGATCATCTCGTGGGTGTTGCATGTGTCCAATTTATTTGTTAAACTTTGTTGTTTCAATAGAATTTTCAACCTTATTATCTCCCATTGAGAAGTGTTGTTGTGATTCTTCAGTATTTCTAGGAATTTTCCCGAATAAAAGGTAAGGTTTTTGTCTCTCCCCCTAGGGTTCGCCTAGTTCGTGTGGTGGTATTCAAGTTCCACTGCATATGTTCTTGGAATGGCTAGTTTCTAGGAGGGTGTGCCCCACCAATGTTGAGAAGAATGCTCACTACGTAGGTAGTCTTCCTTCAAAAAGTGTCTTATGCGATCCTACATAGACTTACGATACCCTTTGTGGTCCTAGTGTCTCATAGCTAGTTAATTAACTACTGAAATTGTGCAAAGAGATTTTATATAATACTTAACTCATTGAGCACATTATAATGACATTGTGATATCCTCCTTCTTTACTTATTCCTCGATTTTCCATATCATTGACTGATGTGATCTTCTTCCTGCCCGTCCGAGGAAGGAGCTCGTTCGCCATGAAGTTTGTCTGCATACCTTTAACTGACTGGCGTCACAAGACGATCATCGTCTTCGTAGATGTTTCATTTGGAAGACCTTGGATGCCCATTTTTCACTAGTGTATACTCAGGGTTTTTCATTCTAGAAGATATTACGAAATAATATATTTTTGTCATTCGTTTTAAAGGTAGAAGTCACTCTTCATAATCCTCTAAAGCTTAATTCACAACATGCTTATAGAAAATGTAGGAGTTTACCCTGTCGGTTCGAATTGGATTTTTCTTAAGCTTAGAGCAGTGTTGAATGGATTTGAGGTTCCAACTGGGATCCTTCAGTGGGTCTTTTTTTGGTCCGTGCGGATTGAACCCTGTTTTCTTTCTTGCAATATAGTATCCCTGTAGATTACCTAGAGTGAGCTATAGAGTTACTGAAGGTAAAAGTATCCACTACTATAAAACGCGTAAACAACAACGCCAGGCTTATAACGGCTTGCCTATACACCGTTGTAATAGACTCGCGTGTTTTTTTAATGACGGTTAATATTCAAACTGTGGTGAAATGTGAGGCCTTTCACAACTGGCATTTAAAGAACCGTCATTATGGGTAGCGTTTGGTCATGGGTTCAATTCCCAGCGCCCGCATTTATGGTTTTTTTAAACATTTTTTCAAAATGCCCACTGCCTTTCACCGTGGTTATGTTTTCAACCGTCATTATTGCCTATGGTTTAGTTTTAGGTCTTGCACTTCAAAAAATCGGTTTTAGGGAAAATCGTCTCCTTTTTTAGATCTGTTTCGTGCATCTGAAGCAGTAAAACATGGTAGTGTAAAATATGAATTTCAAACACTTTGAGTCCCAACAAAGTAACACATGATTCATGGTGGAAATTATTTTAGGCGTTGATATCTATGTGTTCAAAGTTTCGTGCATTCATCGCGATCTTGGTATTTCTCGAGTGTTATGATCTCCGCTTATCGTTAAAAAATTGTACGCCACCTAGAGAAGGTACTCCAATAGCGAATTCATGCCATAAGTTTTTATAGATTCGTTAAACCTTCAAAGTCGTGAAGGCAATTATTAGGTTTATAATGGATAATTGAGGTGATATAGAATTGAAAGTATAATAGAGGATTATCATGTTGAATTCGGTGGTAATTTTCTCTATCTCTTGGAGATCTTGGTAAAATATGAGTTTGAATGTAGAATGATCCATCTGTAGATTTTTTGAGGGAATGAGAAGTCGATTCCCAAAGAAGATCCCACTATTGTGTTATGGAAAAAGAAATGGATGTAAGGTGATGATAAGAAAACCTTAACTAGTGTTACGTATCTACAATATAGAGTCATGTGAGTGGAATTGCAAGGTTAGCACTTTAATGCCTAAATAAGTTCATAATTCAAGACGAGTGTTCTTGTAAAATGGAGATAAGAAAATATACCTTGCATTTCGCGTGATATGTCTTAATACTTTTAATTAATTGGAGTGTATGGACATCAATTTTAGCCTTATCTCTTTGGGCTTTTGGCCGGCCCAAATTAGTTATATTCATCGATCAAATTCAATAATGTGTGAAAAATTTATTGGTCTAAATTCCACATACATTGTATAAATGGTCATTAATATTAATTGAACTTCAATAAATATTAATTTCCATATTTTTATTATTTTTATCTTCAATTTATAGAAAAGACAAAATAAGAATTCAAGTATTTCAAATTTTTTAGAAACAAGTAATAAATTAAAATTGAGTTAATTCATTTTCCATAATTTTCAATTGTCCATCGCAACCCCCTCCCTGATACATTGTATAAGATAAGTACATTCTATAAATTATCATAAAATATTATTATATCTTTAATCATAATTAATTTCCATTTTATAAAAAAATTTATCTTCAATTTTATATTAAGTCAAATGATGAATTCATATACTTCTTATTTTGTAGGAAAGAGTAATTAGTTCATGTTTAGCCAAATTATTTTCATTTCTTAGTGTGTGTGCCCCCTATCCTTTCTTTTATATATATATATATATATATATATATATATATATATATATATATATATATATACCTTATTAATATTTCAAATCACACAACATTTTCTTTTCATTTCTTCTTCTAGTTTGCATTACACGTTTTTTCTAGCACAGTCACCCTTAAGTCGGTATGTGATTCATTTTATACTGTTCTTATTTAATATTCAAAAGTTTAAATTTTTATTTGTTTTGATTTTTCTAAAATTTTTTTTGTCGTAGCTATTTGCTTAGAGTGCATTTTTTTCGGTTTTTCAAAAACTCTTTACTTTTTATTTTCTTTGTTGTTAGAGAACTCCTGGTTTGGTGATTTTCTGAATTAAGGAGTGTTTCTTTGTTATTTTCATTAAATTTAAATTTTTATAATTATATTTTTTCAGGAGTTCTCGAGATAGATTTTGCTACAGTTCTGACAATAAAGTAAGAATCATATATTTTTATTACAATTTATTTTATCAAGTATATATATAATGAGCGATATATTATTATAATTTAGTGTTTCATTTATTTAATATAAGATTTTCATATGATATATGTAATACCCCGTAAATTTATAAACGCTCTGGTTAATATTATTATGATCAACTGGGTTTCGGAGTACTCTGAGCAATTATTTGATAAAATAATTAGAGTAAACTAACGAACTCAGAGTTGATTGCATTAATAATATTTAACTTTGAGTTTGTTTTATTTGGTGCATTTGAGCTAAGTTGGATATTTAGTAGTATTACTAATAAATGGAAATTGGCTATACTATCTATTTTTCTCTCCACTTCATTTGAAAACAAAAACAAAAGTTAGAAAGAAAAGAAAGGAAAAAGAGAAGGAAAGGAAGGAGAAGAAAATTGTCCAAGAGCTCTAGATCATCATCAAGCATCAATCTTCATCCAATCTTCTCAATCATCTTCATCTTGCTCATCTAATCCAGGTGGGTTCTAGATAGAAACCTTAGTGTAGAATTTCTTGAGGTTTTGGGGTTGTGTTAGGTTTGGGAGAAAAATGGGATTTTCTGGAAAATAGAAGAATCTAGCGGTTGAAATATGATATAAATTGTGTAGTATGATCACTATATGTGTAGAATCATCTGTCAATAATTGTTTTGATGTCCCAATATGTTTTGATTGAGTTTGGATGGGTTTTGTATCAAGAAAAACGTGTTTTTATGCTTCTGGAACACTGTTAATCGATTAATACATTTGGTTAAACGATTAACAGGTGAAAAATTGTGTTTTACGTGAAATTTAGACTGGTTAACCGGTTAACCATATGCGTTAACCGATTAACACTGTAACTGATTGGAAAAATACTTTAAAAATCCATAACTGTTGATCCGTAACTCGGATTGATGCCCGGTCAGAAGCGTTGGAAAGCTATTTCAATACTCTATATGATAATCAATTTGAAAGATGGTTATATGCCATGGATTGATAAGAAAAATATAGAAATGTAATGTTTACAAAAATGCACAAATTTTTAAAAGTGAAATTTGTGAGAAATGTTTAAAGATCCATATCTTTTTTATCGTAATTCCGATCGAGGCATGGTAATAGTCGTTGTAAAGCTATGGAAATATCCTACGCTATAAAAGTGAAAGATAATGGCTTTTATACCCGATTGAAAGAATCGGAGGGAACCCGAAAGTGATGTTTTATGTGATTCTATTATGCAATTGTTTTATGCTATGTGTGATTAATTGTTGTAAAACATGTTTGAATATGTATGCATGTTAAAATACGGAATAGGTAGAGTGAGGAACATTACCATCAAATGTGTTGGAAGTGTGAATTATCATGTGGCAATGCTCGTGCATGAAAGGCCGAGGCGTGTGCATTCTGTTTATCATAACCACTGTTCTTTGCGGTGTAGTTTCATGAGACTCGAGCACCTCCTCTGAAACGTTATGCACAACTACTTGCAAGGTTTGATTCCCGTAGTGAGTGCGATTGGAGCCTATGGGTTAAGAGACTTGTGACGGTGTACGGGCCGTGAGAAGTGACGGATCACGGTGTACGGACCGATGATCCCGAATCCAATTCGTATGCCAAGTAGCTATAAGGATCCATGACTCGGATCGTCATCTAGACGTAGAAGCGGACGGGAAAAGGGGATACCTTGGTATGGTTATTGATTTGTGAATCCTTGAGTTTACAGGCTCAGGAGGTACTTCGATACTAGTGTGAGTTTACAGGCTCACCGTGGTGGTTACTTGTGTGTGTGTACTCATGGTCACTCCCCTTTCCCTTTGACATGAGTTAGGCTTATTTAGAACCTTGTAAAGCCGAGAGGACTTTAAGATAGCGAACTCACTGAGATTTGATGTATCTCTCCCCACTGTTGTTGTTTACATCACAGGTTCTGCAGGTTCGGCGAAGGGTAAGGACAAAGTTATTTGACTTTCCTTACGGATCGTAGCTTTTGTGATGGCATGGCTTCCGCTATGGCGTTTATGTTTTGAGATCATTGTATTGATCTAGTTCTTAGTTTTTATCATCTTGGAACATCTTGTATATGTAATGGCTTAGACTTTTAGTGTTTTGTATTAGAGGCATTTATGTGTATAATGTGTTAACTAGTAACTTATTATACTTTAGTACCAAAAGTGAAACTCATGTATAATATGTGATTTGATGCATGTATCTATCTATATATGGCCTTTACAATATATTAGAACGTTTATAATTTAACACTAGATCTAATTTATTAGAGTTTATATAAATTCTAATTAAAAGATTTTAAACGTTTTAAAAAACTTGTTTCAAGAGAGGGTTAAAGGTCAAATGAATTTATAATATTATATTACATCTAACAAAGACATAGATTATGCGTTTCATGACTGTAATTTGATAAAAATTTCTCTATCTTTTTTTTATCATTTTTCTTTTGTTATTTTAATTTTATTTATTTTTAAAAAAAATATTTGAATTATATGCATCAACTTATAAATATTTAGAAGTATAACAAAGATTCATTTATTTACACATATGATTGACATCTTCATGAAATGTATTAGATAATAGAAACTCTTGCTTTAGTTTTATATGCTAATTATTTCTATCATGTTGCATAAATTTAAGATTCAAGAACTCTTCACCTAATTTATATATCTAGAATAAATTACATTCACAAAAGCAATATAATTATTACTTTACAAAAACAATAAAATTATTACTTCTAATAAATTTGTTTTTTTGAAAAAAATTAATGTTAATAATAGAAATGTAGGTAGATAGTTTAATTAATTATCATCTTTTTGTTTCTGACTTTTAATTTCATTAGTAAACAGAAGATGTCTCATCACAAAATCACATGGAATGAAGAATCGCATAACAATTTTGGAATAAATAAAATTTCTCGCGAATTAGAAGTGGATGATGAGTTAGACACAGATTACTTGGATATTATGAGACCACTGTCACTTGAAACCCATGTTCCGGATCCATTATTAGACATTGGTAGATTTGCTCCTGTAGTGCTTAAGCCAATTAATCCATCTCCAGCCATTAGTGTAACTCCGCCTCCAAAAGATAATGGAATCTTCCTAGATCCTTTTTTACCTAAACAATTTCCCTCTCCAGCCATCAGTTTAACTCCGCCTTCTAATGGAGTAACGACAACAACAAAATCTGAAGTTTCATATCTTAAACAATATGCAAGAGTCTCCCAAAGAGGTGTGTGTTCTTCATCTCTTTATCAAAGTACTGAATTTAATTTTATGAATATTATACAACAATAAACTAATTAATATTTGTAGGTTTATCATCTATTAATCAAAGCACAGGTCAACATGTAGTTTCCAACAACATTAAAAATCCTACATCACGTCCTTATAAAATTGCTAGGCATATGCAGGTAACATAATGTAGAAATTAATGAATTTTATTTGATTTGTTTTATGCAAGTAAAAATAAACAATGCAAGGGAAGAAATTGAGTAATATATATATATATATATATATATATATATATATATATATATATATATATATATATATATATATATATATATATATATATATTTGAATGATATTTTATATATGTACTAATGTATAAGATGTTTTGCAGGATGATAATTGACTTAGTGATTAATTGGTCATTCAAAATACAAATGTTTTATGGAGTTGATATAGCAAATATAATACACAATTGATGAAGTCAAACGATATCGGCATTTTAGGAGTGTTAAGTTTTGGTTAAATTAACAGTTTGATGAATTTTGGGTTTTATTTTTCATTAAATAAAGTTGACATTTTATTGGTTTTATTTTTATTGATAGATTGAATTTCTTTTAAATTTAAATATTATTGAAACCTAAGTAAATTTTATGTTTGACAAACTTTTATTGCTTAGTATAATAGTTTCATATGGTTCGTTATTTAATGATGACTATTATCTATAAGTGTTATGACATAAATATATATAATTCATACATATTAAATCTTTATTGAGTTGGAAAACTTTGTGTTGAAGTTGAATTTCAATATTTTATTTGTTTTATAGTTTTTATTATTTGTCACAAAAACTTTATATTTAAATTTATTAGAAAACAGTTCTAAATAAGAAATTTGTTCATCTCGTGGGTGTTGCATGTGTCCAATTTATTTGTTAAACTTTGTAGTCTCAATAGAATTTTCAACCTTATTAGCTCCCATTGAGAAGTGTTGTTGTGATTCTTCAGTATTTCTAGGAATTTTCCGGATTAAAAGGTAAGGTTTTTGTTTCTCCCCCTAGGGTTCGCCTAGTTCGTGTGGTGGTATTCAAGTTCCACTGCATATGTTCTTGGAATGGCTAGTTTCTAGGAGGGTGTGCCCCACCAATGTTGAGAAGAGTGCTCACTACGTAGGTAGTCTGCCTTCAAAGAGTGGCTTATGCGATCCTACATAGACTTACGATACCCTTTGTGGACCTAGTGTCTCATAGCTAGTGAAATAACTACTGAAATTGTGCAAAGATATTTTATATAATACTTAACTCATTGAGCACATTATAATGACATTGTGATATCCTCCTTCTTTACTTATTCCTCAACTATCAATATCATTGACTGATGTGATCTTCTTCCTGCCCGTCCGAGGAAGGAGCTCGTTCGCCATGAAGTTTGTCTGCATACCTTTAACTGAGTTGGGTCACAAGACGATCATCGTCTTCGTAGATGTTTCATTTGGAAGACCTTGGATGCCCATTTGTCCCTAGTGTATACTCAGGGTTTTTCATTCTAGAAGATATTATGAAATAATATCTTTTTGTCATTCGTTTTAAAGGTAGAAGTCACTCTTAATAATCCTCTAAAGCTTAATTCACAACATGCTTATAGAAAATGTAGGAGTTTACCCCGTCGGTTCGAATTGGATTTTTCTTAAGCTTAGAGCATTGTTGAATGGATTTGAGGTTTCAACTGGGATCCTTCACTGGGTCTCTTTTAGGTCCGTGCGGATTGAACCCTGTTTTCTTTCTTGCAATATGGTATCACTGTAGATTACCTAGAGTGAGCTATAGAGTTACTGAAGGTAAAAGTATCCACTACTACAAAACGCGCAAACAACAACGCCAGGCTTATAACGGCTTGCCTATACACCGTGTAATAGACTCGCGCGTTTTTTTAATGACGGTTAATCTTCAAACCGTGGTGAAATGTGAGGCCTTTCACAACGGGCATTTAAAGAACCGTCATTATAGGTAGCGTTTGGTCATGGGTTCAATTCCCAGCGCCCGCATTTATGGTTTTTTTACACATTTTTTCAAAATGCCCACAGCCTTTCACCATGGTTATGTTTTCAACCGTCATTATTGCCTATAGTTTAGTTTTAGGTCTTGCACTTCAAAAAATCAGTTTTAGGGAAAATCGTCTCCTTTTTTAGATCTGTTTCGTGCATCTGAAGCAGTAAAACGTGGTAGTGTAAAATATTAATTTCAAACACTTTGAGTCCCAACAAAGTAACACATGATTCATGGTGGAAATTATTTTAGGCGTTGATATCTATGTGTTCAACATTTCGTGCATTCATCGCGATCTTGGTATTTTTCGAGTGTTATGATCTCCGCTTATCGTTAAAAGATTGTACGCCACCTAGAGAAGGTACTCCAATAGCGAATTCACGCCATAAGTTTTTATAGATTCGTTAAACCTTCAAAGTCGTGAAGGCAATTATTAGGTTTATAATGGATAATTGAGGTGATATAGAATTGAAAGTATAATAGAGGATTATCATGTTGAATTCGGTGGTAATTTTCTCTATCTCTTGGAGATCTTGGTAAAATATGAGTTTGAATGTAGAATGATCCATCTGTAGATTTTTTGAGGGAATGAGAAGTCGATTCCCAATGAAGATCCCACTATTGTGTTATGGAAAAAGAAATGGATGTAAGGTGATGATAAGAAAACCTTAACTAGTGTTACGTATCTACAATATAGAGTCATGTGAGTGGAATTGCAAGGTTAGCACTTTAATGCCTAAATAAGTTCATAATTCAAGACGAGTGTTCTTGTAAAATGGAGATAAGAAAATATACCTTGCATTTCGCGTGATATGTCTTAATACTTTTAATTAATTGGAGTGTATGGACATCAATTTTAGCCTTATCTCTTTGGGCTTTTGGCCGGCCCAAATTAGTTATATTCATCGATCAAATTCAATAATGTGTGAAAAATTTATTGGTCTAAATTCCACATACATTGTATAAATGGTCATTAATATTAATTGAACTTCAATAAATATTAATTTCCATATTTTTATTATTTTTATCTTCAATTTATAGAAAAGACAAAATAAGAATTCAAGTATTTCAAATTTTTTAGAAACAAGTAATAAATTAAAATTGAGTTAATTCATTTTCCATAATTTTTAATTGTCCATCGCAACCCCCTCCCTGATACATTGTATAAGATAAGTACATTCTATAAATTATCATAAAATATTATTATATCTTTAATCATAATTAATTTCCATTTTATAAAAAAATTTATCTTCAATTTTATATTAAGTCAAATGATGAATTCATATATTTCTTATTTTGTAGGAAAGAGTAATTAGTTCATGTTTAGCCAAATTATTTTCATTTCTTAGTGTGTGTGCCCCCTATCCTTTCTTTTTTTTATATATATATATATATATATATATATATATATATATACCTTATTAATATTTCAAATCACACAACATTTTCTTTTCATTTCTTCTTCTAGTTTGCATTACACGTTTTTTCTAGCACAGTCACCCTTAAGTCGGTATGTGATTCATTTTATACTGTTCTTATTTAATATTCAAAAGTTTAAATTTTTATTTGTTTTGATTTTTCTATAATTTTTTTTGTCGTAGTTATTTGCTTAGAGTGCATTTTTTTCGGTTTTTCAAAAACTCTTTACTTTTTATATTCTTTGTTGTTAGAGAACTCCTGGTTTGGTGATTTTCTGAATTAAGGAGTGTTTCTTTGTTATTTTCATTAAATTTAAATTTTTATAATTATATTTTTTCAGGAGTTCTCGAGATAGATTTTTCTACAGTTCTGACAATAAAGTAAGAATCATATATTTTTATTACAATTTATTTTATCAAGTATATATATAATGAGCGATATATTATTATAATTTAGTGTTTCATTTATTTAATATAAGATTTTCATATGATATATGTAATACCCCGTAAATTTATGAACGCTCTGGTTAATATTATTATGATCAACTGGGTTTCGGAGTACTCTGAGCAATTATTTGATAAAATAATTAGAGTAAACTAACGAACTCAGAGTTGATTGCATTAATAATATTTAACTTTGAGTTTGTTTTATTTGGTGCATTTGAGCTAAGTTGGATATTTAGTAGTATTACTAATAAATGGAAATTGGCAATACTATCTATTTTTCTCTCCACTTCATTTGAAAACAAAAACAAAAGTTAGAAAGAAAAGAAAGGAAAAAGAGAAGGAAAGGAAGGAGAAGAAAATTGTCCAAGAGCTCTAGATCATCATCAAGCATCAATCTTCATCCAATCTTCTCAATCATCTTCATCTTGCTCATCTAATCCAGGTGGGTTCTAGATAGAAACCTTAGTGTAGAATTTCTTGAGGTTTTGGGGTTGTGTTAGGTTTGGGAGAAAAATGGGATTTTCTGGAAAATAGAAGAATCTAGCGGTTGAAATATGATATAAATTGTGTAGTATGATCACTATATGTGTAGAATCATCTGTCAATAATTGTTTTGATGTCCCAATATGTTTTGATTGAGTTTGGATGGGTTTTGTATCAAGAAAAACGTGTTTTTATGCTTCTGGAACACTGTTAATCGATTAATACATTTGGTTAAACGATTAACAGGTGAAAAATTGTGTTTTACGTGAAATTTAGACTGGTTAACCGGTTAACCATATGCGTTAACCGATTAACACTGTAACTGATTGGAAAAATACTTTAAAAATCCATAACTGTTGATCCGTAACTCGGATTGACGCCCGGTCAGAAGCGTTGGAAAGCTATTTCAATACTCTATATGATAATCAATTTGAAAGATGGTTATATGCCATGGATTGATAAGAAAAATATAGAAATGTAATGTTTACAAAAATGCACAAATTTTTAAAAGTGAAATTTGTGAGAAATGTTTAAAGATCCATATCTTTTTTATCGTAATTCCGATCGAGGCATGGTAATAGTCGTTGTAAAGCTATGGAAATATCCTACGCTATAAAAGTGAAAAATAATGGCTTTTATACCCGATTGAAAGAATCGGAGGGAACCCGAAAGTGATGTTTTATGTGATTCTATTATGCAATTGTTTTATGCTATGTGTGATTAATTGTTGTAAAACATGTTTGAATATGTATGCATGTTAAAATACGGAATAGGTAGAGTGAGGAACATTACCATCAAATGTGTTGGAAGTGTGAATTATCATGTGGCAATGCTCGTGCATGAAAGGCCGAGGCGTGTGCATTCTGTTTATCATAACCACTGTTCTTTGTGGTGTAGTTTCATGAGACTCGAGCACCTCCTTTGAAACGTTATGCACAACTACTTGCCAGGTTTGATTCCCGTAGTGAGTGCGATTGGAGCCTATGGGTTAAGAGACTTGTGACGGTGTACGGGCCGTGAGAAGTGACGGATCACGGTGTACGGACCGATGATCCCGAATCCAATTCGTATGCCAAGTAGCTATAAGGATCCATGACTCGGATCGTCATCTAGATGTAGAAGCTGACGGGAAAAGGGGATACCTTGGTATGGTTATTGATTTGTGAATCCTTGAGTTTACAGGCTCAGGAGGTACTTCGATACTAGTGTGAGTTTACAGGCTCACCGTGGTGGTTACTTGTGTGTGTGTACTCATGGTCACTCCCCTTTCCCTTTGACATGAGTTAGGCTTATTTAGAACCTTGTAAAGCCGAGAGGACTTTAAGATAGCGAACTCACTGAGATTTGATGTATCTCTCCCCACTGTTGTTGTTTACATCACAGGTTCTGCAGGTTCGGCGAAGGGTAAGGACAAAGTTATTTGACTTTCCTTACGGATCGTAGCTTTTGTGATGGCATGGCTTCCGCTATGGCGTTTATGTTTTGAGATCATTGTATTGATCTAGTTCTTAGTTTTTATCATCTTGGAACATCTTGTATATGTAATGGCTTAGACTTTTAGTGTTTTGTATTAGAGGCATTTATGTGTATAATGTGTTAACTAGTAACTTATTATACTTTAGTACCAAAAGTGAAACTCATGTATAATATGTGATTTGATGCATGTATCTATATATGGCCTTTACAATATATTAGAACGTTTATAATTTAACACTAGATCTAATTTATTAGAGTTTATATAAATTCTAATTAAAAGATTTTAAACGTTTTAAAAAACTTGTTTCAAGAGAGGGTTAAAGGTCAAATGAATTTATAATATTATATTACATCTAACAAAGACATAGATTATGCGTTTCATGACTGTAATTTGATAAAAATTTCTCTATCTTTTTTTTATCATTTTTCTTTTGTTATTTTAATTTTATTTATTTTTAAAAAAAAATATTTGAATTATATGCATCAACTTATAAATATTTAGAAGTATAACAAAGATTCATTTATTTACACATATGATTGACATCTTCATGAAATGTATTAGATAATAGAAACTCTTGCTTTAGTTTTATATGCTAATTATTTCTATCATGTTGCATAAATTTAAGATTCAAGAACTCTTCACCTAATTTATATATCTAGAATAAATTACATTCACAAAAACAATATAATTATTACTTTACAAAAACAATAAAATTATTACTTCTAATAAATTTGTTTTTTTGAAAAAAATTAATGTTAATAATAGAAATGTAGGTAGATAGTTTAATTAATTATCATCTTTTTGTTTCTGACTTTTAATTTCATTAGTAAACAGAAGATGTCTCATCACAAAATCACATGGAATGAAGAATCGCATAACAATTTTGGAATAAATAAAATTTCTCGCGAATTAGAAGTGGATGATGAGTTAGACACAGATTACTTGGATATTATGAGACCACTGTCACTTGAAACCCATGTTCCGGATCCATTATTAGACATTGGTAGATTTGCTCCTGTAGTGCTTAAGCCAATTAATCCATCTCCAGCCATTAGTATAACTCCGCCTCCAAAAGATAATGGAATCTTCCTAGATCCTTTTATACCTAAACAATTTCCCTCTCCAGCCATCAGTTTAACTCCGCCTTCTAATGGAGTAACGACAACAACAAAATCTGAAGTTTCATATCTTAAACAATATGCAAGAGTCTCCCAAAGAGGTGTGTGTTCTTCATCTCTTTATCAAAGTACTGAATTTAATTTTATGAATATTATACAACAATAAACTAATTAATATTTGTAGGTTTATCATCTATTAATCAAAGCACAGGTCAACATGTGTTTTCCAACAACATTAAAAATCCTACATCGCGTCCTTATAAAATTGCTAGGCATATGCAGGTAACATAATGTAGAAATTAATGAATTTTATTTGATTTGTTTTATGCAAGTAAAAATAAACAATGCAAGGGAAGAAATTGAGTAATATATATATATATATATATATATATATATATATATATATTTGAATGATATTTTATATATGTACTAATGTATAAGATGTTTTGCAGGATGATAATTGACTTAGTGATTAATTGGTCATTCAAAATACAAATGTTTTATGGAGTTGATATAGCAAATATAATACACAATTGATGAAGTCAAACGATATCGGCATTTTAGGAGTGTTAAGCTTTGGTTAAATTAACAGTTTGATGAATTTTGGGTTTTATTTTTCATTAAATAAAGTTGACATTTTATTGGTTTTATTTTTATTGATAGATTGAATTTCTTTTAAATTTAAATATTATTGAAACCTAAGTAAATTTTATGTTTGACAAACTTTTATTGCTTAGTATAATAGTTTCATATGGTTCGTTATTTAATGATGACTATTATCTATAAGTGTTATGACATAAATATATATAATTTATACATATTAAATCTTTATTGAGTTGGAAAACTTTGTGTTGAAGTTGAATTTCAATATTTTATTTGTTTTATAGTTTTTATTATTTGTCACAAAAACTTTATATTTAAATTTATTAGAAAACAGTTCTAAATAAGAAATTTGTTCATCTCGTGGGTGTTGCATGTATCCAATTTATTTGTTAAACTTTGTAGTCTCAATAGAATTTTCAACCTTATTAGCTCCCATTGAGAAGTGTTGTTGTGATTCTTCAGTATTTCTAGGAATTTTCCCGATTAAAAGGTAAGGTTTTTGTCTCTCCCCCTAGGGTTCGCCTAGTTCGTGTGGTGGTATTCAAGTTCCACTGCATATGTTCTTGGAATGGCTAGTTTCTAGGAGGGTGTGCCCCACCAATGTTGAGAAGAGTGCTCACTACGTAGGTAGTCTGCCTTCAAAGAGTGGCTTATGCGATCCTACATAGACTTACGATACCCTTTGTGGACCTAGTGTCTCATAGCTAGTGAAATAACTACTGAAATTGTGCAAAGATATTTTATATAATACTTAACTCATTGAGCACATTATAATGACATTGTGATATCCTCCTTCTTTACTTATTCCTCGACTATCAATATCATTGACTGATGTGATCTTCTTCCTGCCCGTCCGAGGAAGGAGCTCGTTCACCATGAAGTTTGTCTGCATACCTTTAACTGAGTTGGGTCACAAGACGATCATCGTCTTCGTAGATGTTTCATTTGGAAGACCTTGGATGCCCATTTGTCCCTAGTGTATACTCAGGGTTTTTCATTCTAGAAGATATTATGAAATAATATCTTTTTGTCATTCGTTTTAAAGGTAGAAGTCACTCTTCATAATCCTCTAAAGCTTAATTCACAACATGCTTATAGAAAATGTAGGAGTTTACCCCGTCGGTTCGAATTGGATTTTTCTTAAGCTTAGAGCATTGTTGAATGGATTTGAGGTTTCAACTGGGATCCTTCACTGGGTCTCTTTTAGGTCCGTGCGGATTGAACCCTGTTTTCTTTCTTGCAATATGGTATCACTGTAGATTACCTAGAGTGAGCTATAGAGTTACTGAAGGTAAAAGTATCCACTACTACAAAACGCGCAAACAACAACGCCAGGCTTATAACGGCTTGCCTATACACCGTGTAATAGACTCGCGCGTTTTTTTAATGACGGTTAATCTTCAAACCGTGGTGAAATGTGAGGCCTTTCACAACGGGTATTTAAAGAACCGTCATTATAGGTAGCGTTTGGTCATGGGTTCAATTCCCAGCGCCCGCATTTATGGTTTTTTTACACATTTTTTCAAAATGCCCACAGCCTTTCACCATGGTTATGTTTTCAACCGTCATTATTGCCTATAGTTTAGTTTTAGGTCTTGCACTTCAAAAAATCAGTTTTAGGGAAAATCGTCTCCTTTTTTAGATCTGTTTCGTGCATCTGAAGCAGTAAAACGTGGTAGTGTAAAATATTAATTTCAAACACTTTGAGTCCCAACAAAGTAACACATGATTCATGGTGGAAATTATTTTAGGCGTTGATATCTATGTGTTCAACATTTCGTGCATTCATCGTGATCTTGGTATTTTTCGAGTGTTATGATCTCCGCTTATCGTTAAAAGATTGTACGCCACCTAGAGAAGGTACTCCAATAGCGAATTCACGCCATAAGTTTTTATAGATTCGTTAAACCTTCAAAGTCGTGAAGGCAATTATTAGGTTTATAATGGATAATTGAGGTGATATTGAATTGAAAGTATAATAGAGGATTATCATGTTGAATTCGGTGGTAATTTTCTCTATCTCTTGGAGATCTTGGTAAAATATGAGTTTGAATGTAGAATGATCCATCTGTAGATTTTTTGAGGGAATGAGAAGTCGATTCCCAAAGAAGATCCCACTATTGTGTTTTGGAAAAAGAAATGGATGTAAGGTGATGATAAGAAAACCTTAACTAGTTTTACGTATCTACAATATAGAGTCATGTGAGTGGAATTGCAAGGTTAGCACTTTAATGCCTAAATAAGTTCATAATTCAAGACAAGTGTTCTTGTAAAATGGAGATAAGAAAATATACCTTGCATTTCGCGTGATATGTCTTTATACTTTTAATTAGTTGGAGTGTATGGACATCAGTTTTAGCCTTATCTCTTTGGGCTTTTGGCCGGCCCAAATCTTACTATATAAGAAAACCTAAGGCTGTGGAAAAACCAATTTTGCCCTCATTCTTCTATCTGCCATGTGTCCAAAGTGAGGGCATTTGATGTCTACAAATTATTTTTCCTAACTAAATGTACTCCTTTTTCATTTGTAACCAATTTATTATGTTATAATAATATTTTGTCCTCCTTTTTGGTTACAAACTAACCAATTCTATTAAATTTTTTTGCTTTTCCCTACTACCAATGTCTGATACACGTACATCACTATTCTACCACACTGTTTCCTTCTTTCTCTCTCTCGATTCTCATCTCACTGTTCCTCTTCATCGAACTTCTCTCTTTCTCTTCTTTCTTCAGGTCCGTCTTCTATGATGAAGCATGGATTAGCAATGGTATCCCTGTGTTGGAGGCAACGCGTTTTCTGCGGCGAGGGTGTGGTGATTGGAATCGGAATATGTGATGAGTTTTACCAACATCGTAGCTCCAAACTTGTCATTTCCCTTCTGAAAGTTGTTGCTTCTATCCGTTCCGTTGTTGGAAGCTAAGGCCATTGTTGAAACGTATACCCATTTTTGAATCGTTTGTGGACGATGTAGCTTCATTGTAGTTCCAGATCTGTTGCAGGTATATAGAAGGGGTTTATCAAAGTTTGTCATTGTATTTTATACTATTAGATCCCTCCATAATATTTGTTAATGTTTTCGTTTTTTATGTTTTGTAGGTTGGACTGATTTGTTATGATTTGGGGTTCCTTTTTTATGTTATGTGTTGTTAGGGTTGGAAACTCATTTGATGTTTTTTAATGTTTTCATCTTCATATGAAGTTTACAATTTTCTGCTATTAGTATTTGTACATATTATCATGATATAGCTGAATATATTTGTGGAAATGAAATTTAGGTCATGTCTGAAAATGAGCCTTTATGAATGTTTGATCTGTAGTGTTTGCAAACTCTGTTGATTTCTCTCATTGTCGGTGTTTGAGTGCAGGTTGGGGCTGGAAGCAGACATCAAAATATACACGGTTCATCAAACATGGTTGGTGCTGTTACAGCTGCGGTTGAGTCTTCTGCTTTATCCATTCAACCAAAGGTATTGTTTCTTATCATGTTGTGTATAACAGAGTTGTTCCTTATGGTGTTAGACATGGTTTACGTGTTGGTCCTATGAATGTATGAATCAAAATTAATTGCTATGAATAAAAGTTAATTGCTATAAATCAAAGATGATCTTTGAACATGCCCTTTGGTTTTGGTTATATGTGTTTGATTGATTTTCCAAAGTAATTCTGAGGATGCTCACTATATTATCGTTAACCCAAAGTATTTCTCAAAGTTCTGCTATATTATCGTTAACCCCAAAGTTCTGATTTTTTTTACAAATGATTCCTTGTCTTCCAGAGTTTTAGACAGCATGGGATGGAGCTGATTGTCTCAATGATTCCTTTAAGATTTTGGCTATTTTTAGTGAAGAGCAATTTCTACTCGGCATGAATGGGGTTTTCTTAGAATAATGAGATATCAGCTCTCAATGTGATCTTTCGATTTGTTATTGCTTAATCGAAATGGAGAAACTGACAGCTAACATCTGCAAAGGAGCAACATCTATCAGCCCTGTTTTCATTGTTGTCATGCTTTTTCATGTTTCTTCATTTGTTTGTGTACAGGATATAACTTAATTGTCAACTGTAGCTTATTTTTTTAATTTATTTTGTTTTAACTTTTTTGTGTGTTTGCTTCTGTTGTAAATTACTTTTGTTTTAACAGGTGATACATTACTTTGTGGTCTCAACTGTCAATTGTTGTTTCCTATTTTAAAATTCTATTTCTGGCTGTAAATATCCTTAGAACATTCATATTCTTCTAACTTTGTTCATTAGGAAAATAGCATGGCGGAGAACTAAATAAGCTTTTGGATCTACTTTTTTGGAAAATATATTCATATTCTTCTAACATTGTTCATTAGGAAAATACATATATATACCTTATTAATATTTCAAGTCACACAACATTTTCTTTTCATTTCTTCTTCTAGTTCGCATTACACGTTTTTTCTAGCACAGTCACCCTTAAGTCGGTATGTGATTCATTTTATACTGTTCTTATTTAATATTCAAAAGTTTAAATTTTTATTTGTTTTGATTTTTCTACAATTTTTTTTGTCGTAGCTATTTGCTTAGTGTGCATTTTTTCTACAATTTTTTTTGTCGTAGCTATCTGTTGTAAATTACTTTTGTTTTAACAGGTGATACATTACTTTGTGGTCTCAACTGTCAACTGTTGTTTCCTATTTTAAAATTTGATTTCTGGCTGTAAATATCCTTAGAACATTCATATTCTTCTAACATTGTTCATTAGGAAAATAGCATCCAGAGGATGGATAGCTGACCCAGCAGAGATGGAACGTCTTGAGGACCTTTGCTATAGATTGGGTTCGTATTCGTCCTACTCTTACATCTGCAAAGCATGGCGGTAGTTTTATTGAGGTACAAATTTTGTTTCTTGTTGTGAATGGTACTTTTTACTTTCATTTGGTGTAGGGAGATTAAAAGTTTGTTATGGTAGGTATTGGCAGCAACACAGACACTTGACGAATTAGGAAATAAGTGGTTTCAACGTGCGATCGATGTTGTAAGACAGTTCGTTAGGTTGTTTAAGGTATTCCATAATTAGTTTTCATGTTCATACTATTGTAGTTTTGAAACGGTATTGTTTTCGTCAATCCGAGAACTAAATAAGCTTTTGGATCTAATTTTTTGGCTCTTGCTGCTGAAACGGTATTGTTATTGGTTTGTTTTTTTTTTTTACTTAGAGTGTAAAGCCTTTGTTTTACATTCGAAACATTTTACTATTTTTTAGTTTGTAAATAATTAAATTAGCATATTTTTCTTTCTTTAGTACTTCCTATTTAGAAGTTCCAGTAGTAAATAATGTGTTCTTGATAAGTGGAACATTGGTTTATTATTGTTTTAGCATACTCTTTGCAGGTCGTTCCTACAGTATAAACAGGCATCAGGGGTCGAGTTATAAATTCGAATCAGGTATTGTTAAATGTCAACACATACTTTCATTTCATGTTGTTCATTAGTTGGATAATTTCTAAGCACATCATATATGTTATTGCACAGTATTCTGTGAGTGAGCATTTCAAAAGTTCAAAACTGGGTACTACAGATCCTAGGGTTTTCTTCTTCTATGACATATCACCAATAAAGGTACTGTCTTTGTAATTTTATTATGGGATATAAAACTATCCATGGATGAAGAAGTCATCGTAGTTGCACTATCCATGGATGAAGAAGTCATCGTAGTTGCATCTCTACACAAATATAATAGTTATTCACATTTTGGCCTGATCAGAATGTGAGTTTCAATTATCTATGCTCAATATTTTTCTATTTCCCAATGACATAGAACACTGTTTTTGAATTACATAACATATAAGGGTCACAACAGTTATCTACTTTTGAATCACATATCATTGTTATAACTAATAATCTAATTACGTAAATCATTTCAATTCAGGTGCAAATTGATAAGCTAACATAAGGTGAGGGACATTTGTAATGGTTAAATTGATTTCTGTCTGAATTCAGTTCTCCCATGTATTTTTATTTTACTGTCTGATTTACTATATATGTCCATTTTTTCTTACATGATTTGAATGTCTTCAGATTGGTGATAGGGTCTGTGTGAAGACACATCTTTCGCAGAACCTAGAAATGCTTGCGGTGGTGAGACACATCTTCTTGCTGCAAATGGACTTTAAATGGATCACAAAAAACAGTGTTTGTGTAAATGTTCATCTTGCGTCACCGGAAGTGGAGTTTCTTCCTTCAAAGGTACGACTCCCATGTGCAAGACCAAATTTTTCATCCAAATGATATTCTGCGTACATGTATGCTTTCTTTCAGTGTATATTGTTTAGCCAGATGCACTGAGAAGCCTATCCAAATGACAATCTCTTTGCACACCTAAGGTAAAACTATAGATATTATCCCTTCACTTCCATATCATTGTATCTATGTGTTTTTTTCGATCATGGTTATTTTGTTTTTGCTGATACATTACATTAACCTTTCATATCTTTTAATTTGGGTATCCTTATGTTTGTCAATTTTTTTGTTTAGACCACATTTGTTAATCATATCTCATGTAACGTTACAACTAATTTCAGAGGTCCATGCTTTCCATTGCATTTATTGACCAATTATTCTATACATTGTATTAGCCAATACAAAATCTGTCAAAACAACAAAGGGGTGGAACAACATTACCAATGCAGTTAGAAGATATTATAGAGGGAGTGCTGCTATTGACTCTATTCAGACACCCAATCAGGTAACTCTTCGACCCTAAAGGTCATCTCTCTTTCATACTTTCTCAAAATTCTATAACTGTCAAGTCTAATCCTTTGCGGCATTCTTATGAATTGTTTTACTCTTTTATGATATGAGTTTAACACACTTAGAGGATTTCTTACATCATAACTCTGCCAGTTATTGCAACTTAACAGTTCAAACAAAAATTGGTTTGTTATATGTAAATGTGCATTTAATTTTTTCTCAGTTTCTTCAAACTTCATATCAGACTGTTATACTTCCCCATGGCTTTCTGTTTTCCATAGTCACTTCCATATGGCTTTAATGCCAAATCATAGCACACCACGTTTTCCAACTTATCATTAATCTTCCCTATGGCTCCTTATTATTTTGCCTCCCTAACTTTCACTATTAAATTTTCAAAATAATTAATGCTTTTACATTACCAAGTGCAGGGAGAAGCTTATGGGTCTCAGGGCAAAATATATAAACAACACTCCTTGAATGACCAACACAAACAAAAATTCAGAAACGTATAATTGTTACTATGGCTACCAACAACATTGTCCGGGTTTCACACACTTCTGAGGTGCAGACTGTGCCTGAAATCCAACCAACAATGACATCGCAACACCCATCTCAGGTCGATCAACCAGACCAGGTACGAATCATAAATTATCTACTTATTTTTTCAATACCTACATACAACTATGCATTTTTCTTGCTTCATCTTTTCTACCATTCTTTTTTATTAAATCAACAGACGCAACATAACGTTGATGCGCCGCTCCATCGAACACCACTTTCTGACATCGAACCAGTTCAGGAAAATCAACCACCTGCCGACGAGGGACACCCCCTGCCGCACCAACCACCTGCCGACGTGGGACACCCCCTGCCGCACCAACCACCTACCCAAGTTGAACATCCTCATAACGTCCTGCCGGTACAGTTCTGGGACATTCCTTTCTTTTTTCTATTCATGTCATATTAAATTTTCTGTTCATCTTCTTCACAATAATCAGTTAATGGTTTTTCCCAATAGGTACCTCAGGTCGCTGCTGTCCGACAACGACGGAAGAGGAGACGATTCAGAAGACCAGGAAGAATGAGTAGAAGGTTTAACAGATTTCATTCTGATGATGAAGAAGAATCGGAGTATGATATGTTTGATTTTGATGACGACGATGAGTACGACTACAAGTGGGACAACTTTATGACATCATCCGATTTTAGAAATCGTGTTTAAGTTTCTATACTTTTTGTCCTTTTGATGTATTGCATTACCAAGCTTTGTTAATTTTAAGTTAAGGTTTATGGACACATTACTTAAAGTTTTTTTACTAATTTACTGTGTGCTCAATTTCATAGTTATTGAAGACTTGAATGTATATCTTACGTTATACAGTTTCTAGACTTTTTTTATTTTAAATTTCAATGATTGGTTTAAAACTTGCATTGGATTTTTTGTATAACATTTTCAATTCTCACTACCATTTTTTTTCTACTTATTTTTTTTTACTACAAAACAAATATATTTTTACAAACGGGAAACAAAAAGGGAAAAACTTTACTTATGATTCAAATATCTTTTTTAATTATGTCACAACAAATCGTATTCTTTTTTTTTAATCAAATAACATCAAAACAAATATTATGTTTTTATACGGTCAAACAATTCAGTTATGATTAAAACATTTGACATACGGGTAAAAACTCAAATCTTATAAACGGGCTCAACTTTACTACTTTTCGAAATATTGAACAATCGAATATTGTCGACCAGTTTCTTACAATTTGTGAAAACAATTTTGCCAATCTATTAAAATATTTTTGACCAAAATAATATCAACTATTTTTTTAAATAATATTATCTCTTATTAAGAACTCAACTCTTAACTAAATTTTATTAGGAATTTGACTTTCTTTTATAAATATATATTTTATTAAAAAATTTACTTTCTTTTATACATAATTAAGAATTTTTGTAAATTATTTTTGCTTTTCTTTTTAACAATTTATTTATATTTTCAAAACACAAGCCTCCCTACCGGATTTACACGTATCGTGCGAAAGACCGGGTCACACCTGTGTCGTATAAGCGCACTGGTATCCAGACTAAAATAACTGTGAACGCACGGGTAACACACCGGTACCGTGGCAACGCACAGATATTATACCAATACCGTGTGCACGCACGGGTATCCAGACCAAATGCACGGGTAACACATCAGTACCGTGTCGTAATGCACGGGTTCCTATGGCAAATTTTTTTTGAACGCACGGGTAGTACACGAATACCGTGTAAACGCGGTGACGACCGGGGCAAAATCGGTTTAAACGCATTGATATTTAATATTTTTTTTTCGAAATTCTTTTTAATTTAACATACAATTTTATTAAAGATAATATATGAATAATTGAAATATATATTAATGCTCTCTTTCTTTTAAAAATTGGAAATTTGATTAAATTTTTTATTTTTTATAAATATGTCTTTCATTTCAATATTTCTCTTTGATTGACTTATATTTTTTTCTTTTACTACTTTATGTTAATTTTTTTTTACATTACATTTAAATATTTTGTATTTATTATTTGAGTTTCATAATCTAACTGTGAATTTACATTTTTTCCTGTCAAAATATATTGGCCCAATTTCAAAGGTCCGTAGCGGAACCAGTGCGTCCGCACGGGTATCCCACTAGTTAGTTATATTCATCGATCAAATTCAATAATGTGTGAAAAATTTATTGGTCTAAATTCCACATACATTGTATAAATGGTCATTATTATTAATTGAACTTCAATCAATATTAATTTCCATATTTTTATAATTTTTATCTTCAATTTATAGAAAAGACAAAATAAGAATTCAAGTATTTCAAATTTTTTAGAAACAAGTAATGAATTAAAATTGAGTTTATTCATTTTCCATAATTTGTAATTGTCCATCGCAACCCACTCTCTGATACATTGTATAAGATAAGTACATTCTATAAATTATCATAAAATATTATTATATTTTTAATCATAATTAATTTCCATTTTATAAAAAAATTTATCTTCAATTTTATATTAAGTCAAATGATGAATTCATATATTTCTTATTTTGTAGGAAAGAGTAGTTAGTTCATGTTTAGCCAAATTATTTTCATTTCTTAGTGTATGTGCCCCTTATCCTTTCTTTTTTCTATATATATATATATATATATATATATATATATACCTTATTAATATTTCAAGTCACACAACATTTTCTTTTCATTTCTTCTTCTAGTTCGCATTACACGTTTTTTCTAGCACAGTCACCCTTAAGTCGGTATGTGATTCATTTTATACTGTTCTTATTTAATATTCAAAAGTTTAAATTTTTATTTGTTTTGGTTTTTCTACAATATTTTTTGTCGTAGCTATTTGCTTAGTGTGCATTTTTTTGGGTTTTTCAAAAACTCTTTACTTTTTATTTTCTTTGTTAGAGAACTCCTGGTTTAGTGATTTTCTGAATTAAGGATTGTTTCTTTGTTATTTTCATTAAATTTAAATTTTTATAATTATATTTTTTCAGGAGTTCTCGAGATAGATTTTGCTACAGTTCTGACAATAAAGTAAGAATCATATATTTTTATTACAATTTATTTTATCAAGTATATATATAATGAGCGATATATTCTTATAATTTAGTTTTTCATTTTTTTAATATAAGATTTTCATATGATATATTAGAACGTTTATAATTTAACACTAGATCTAATTTATTAGAGTTTATATAAATTCTAATTAAAAGATTTTAAACGTTTTAAAAAACTTGTTTCAAGAGAGGGTTAAAGGTCAAATGAATTTATAATATTATATTTCATCTAACAAAGACATAGATTATGCGTTTCATGACTGTAATTTTATAAAAATTTCTCTATCTTTTTTTTATCATTTTTCTTTTGTTATTTTAATTTTATTTCTTTTTAAAAAAATTATTTGAATTATATGCATCAACTTATAAACATTTAGAAATATAACAAAGATTCATTTATTTACACATATGATTGACATCTTCATGAAATGTATTAGATAATAGAAACTCTTGCTTTAGTTTTATATGCTAATTATTTCTATCATGTTGTATAAATTTAAGATTCAAGAACTATTCACCTAATTTATATATCTAGAATAAATTACATTCACAAAAACAATATAATTATTACTTTAAAAAAACAATATAATTATTACTTCTAATAAATTTTTTTTTTTTTTAAATTAATGTTAATAATAGAAATGCAGGTAGATAGTTTAATTAATTATCATCTTTTTGTTTCTGACTTTTAATTTCATTAGTAAACAGAAGATGTCTCATCACAAAATCACATGGAATGAAGAATCGCATAACAATTTTGGAATAAATAAAATTCTCGCGAATTAGAAGTGGATGATGAGTTAGACACAGATTACTTGGATATTATGAGACCACTGTCACTTGAAACCCATGTTCCGGATCCATTATTAGACATTGGTAAATTTGCCCCTGTAGTGCTTAAACCAATTAATCCATCTCCAGCCATTAGTATAACTCCGCCTCCAAAAGATAATGGAATCTTCCTAGATCCTTTTTTACCTAAACAATTTCCCTCACCCGCCATCAGTTTAACTCCGCCTTCTAATGGAGTAACAACAACAACAAAATCTGAAGTTTCATATCTTAAACAATATGCAAGAGTCTCCCAAAGAGGTGTGTGTTATTCATCTCTTTATCAAAGTACTGAATTTAATTTTATGAATATTATACAACAATAAACTAATTAATATTTGTAGGTTTATCATCTATTAATCAAAACACAGGTCAACATGTGTTGTCCAACAACATTAAAAATCCTACATCGCGTCCTTATAAAATTGCTAGGCATATGCAGGTAACATAATGTAGAAATTAATGAATTTTATTTGATTTGTTTTATGCAAGTAAAAATAAACAATGCAAGGGAAGAAATTGAGTAATATATATATATATATATATATATATATATATATATATATATATATATATATATATATTTGAATGATATTTTATATATGTACTAATGTATAAGATGTTTTGCAGGATGATAACTGACTTAGTGATTAATTGGTCATTCAAAATACAAATGTTTTATGGAGTTGATATAGCAAATATAATACACAATTGATGAAGTCAAACGATATCAGCATTTTAGGAGTGTTAAGCTTTGGTTAAATTAACAGTTTGATGAATTTTGGGTTTTATTTTTCATTAAATAAAGTTGACATTTTATTGGTTTTAATTTTATTGATAGATTGAATTTCTTTTAAATTTAAATATTATTGAAACCTAAGTAAATTTTATGTTTGACAAACTTTTATTGCTTAGTATAATAGTTTCCTATGGTTTGTTATTTAATGATGACTATTATCTATAAGTGTTATGACATAAATATATATAATTTATACATATTAAATCTTTATTGAGTTAGAAAACTTTGTGTTGAAGTTGAATTTCAATATTTTATTTGTTTTATAGTTTTTATTGTTTGTCACGAAAACTTTATATTTAAATTTATTAGAAAACAATTCTAAATAAGAAATTTGTTCATCTCGTGGGTGTTGCATGTGTCCAATTTATTTGATAAACTTTGTAGTCTCAATAGAATTTTCAACCTTATTAGCTCCCATTGAGAAGTGTTGTTGTGATTCTTCAGTATTTCTAGGAATTTTCCCGATTAAAAGGTAAGGTTTTTGTCTCTCCCCCTAGGGTTCGCCTAGTTCGTGTGGTGGTATTCAAGTTCCACTGCATATGTTCTTGGAATGGCTAGTTTCAAGGAGGGTGTGCCCCACCAATGTTGAGAAGAGTGTTCACTACGTAGGTAGTCTGCCTTCAAAGAGTGGCTTATGCGATCCTACATAGACTTACGATACCCTTTGTGGTCCTAGTGTCTCATAGCTAGTTAATTAACACCTGAAATTGTGCAAAGAGATTTTATATAATAATTAACTCATTGAGCAAATTATAATGACATTGTGATATCCTCCTTCTTTTCTTATTCCTCGACTATCCATATCATTGACTGATGTGATCTTTTTCCTGCTCGTCCGAGGAAGGAGCTCGTTCGCCATGAAGTTTGTCTGCATACCTTTAACTGACTGGCGTCACAAGACGATCATCGTCTTCGTAGATGTTTCATTTGGAAGACCTTGGATGCCCATTTGTCCCTAGTGTATACTCAGGGTTTTTCATTCTAGACGATATTACGAAATAATATCTTTTTGTCATTCGTTTTAAAGGTAGAAGTCACTCTTCATAATCCTCTAAAGCTTAATTCACAACATGCTTATAGAAAATGTAGTAGTTTACCCCGTCGGTTCGAATTGGATTTTTCTTAAGCTTAGAGCATTGTTGAATGGATTTGAGGTTTCAACTGGGATCCTTCACTGGGTCTTTTTTAGGTTTGTGCGGATTGAACCCTGTTTTCTTTCTTGCAATATGGTATCCCTGTAGATTACCTAGAGTGAGCTATAGAGTTACTGAAGGTAAAAGTATCCACTACTACAAAACGCGCAAACAACAACGCCAGGCTTATAACGGCTTGCCTATACACCATTGTAATAGACTCGCGCGTTTTTTTAATGACCGTTAATCTTCAAACCGTGGTGAAATGTGAGGCCTTTCACAACGGGTATTTAAAGAACCGTCATTATAGGTAGCGTTTGGTCATGGGTTCAATTCCCAGCGCTCGCATTTATGGTTTTTTTACACATTTTTTCAAAATGCCCACAGCCTTTCACCATGGTTATGTTTTCAACCGTCATTATTGCCTATAGTTTAGTTTTAGGTCTTGCACTTCAAAAAATCAGTTTTAGGGAAAATCGTCTCCTATTTTAGATCTATTTCGTGCATCTGAAGCAGTAAAACGTGGTAGTGTAAAATATTAATTTCAAGCACTTTGAGTCCCAACAAAGTAACACATGATTCATGGTGGAAATTATTTTAGGCGTTGATATCTATGTGTTCAACGTTTCGTGCATTCATCGCGATCTTGGTATTTTTCGAGTGTTATGATCTCCGCTTATCGTTAAAAGATTGTACGCCACCTAGAGAAGGTACTCCAATAGCGAATTCACACCATAAGTTTTTATAGATTCGTTAAGCCTTCAAAGTAGTGAAGGCAATTATTAGGTTTATAATGGATAATTGAGGTGATAAAGAATTGAAAGTATAATAGAGGATTATCATGTTGAATTCGGTGGTAATTTTCTCTATCTCTTGGAGATCTTGGTAAAATATGAGTTTGAATGTAGAATGATCCATCTGTAGATTTTTTGAGGGAATGAGAAGTCGATTCCCAAAGAAGATCCCACTATTGTGTTTTGGAAAAAGAAATGGATGTAAGGTGATGATAAGAAAACCTTAACTAGTGTTACGTATCTACGATATAGAGTCATGTGAGTGGAATTGCAAGGTTAGCACTTTAATGCCTAAATAAGTTCATAATTCAAGACGAGTGTTCTTGTAAAATGGAGATAAGAAAATATACCTTGCATTTCGCGTGATATGTCTTTATACTTTTAATTAGTTGGAGTGTATGGACATCAATTTTATCCTTATCTCTTTGGGCTTTTGGCCGGCCCAAATCTTACTATATAAGAAAACCTAAGGCTGTGGAAAAACCAATTTTGCCCTCATTCTTCTATCTGCCATGTGTCCAAAGTGAGGGCATTTGATGTCTACAAATTATTTTTCCTAACTAAATGTACTCCTTTTTCATTTGTAACCAATTTATTATGTTATAATAATATTTTGTCCTCCTTTTTGGTTACAAACTAACCAATTCTATTAAATTTTTTTGCTTTTCCCTACTACCAATGTCTGATACACGTACATCACTATTCTACCACACTGTTTCCTTCTTTCTCTCTCTCTCTCGATTCTCATCTCACTGTTCCTCTTCATCGAACTTCTCTCTTTCTCTTCTTTCTTCAGATTCGTCTTCTATGATGAAGCATGGATTAGCAATGGTATCCCTGTGTTAGAGGCAACGCGTTTTCGGCGGCGAGGGTGTGGTGATTGGAATCGGAATATGTGATGAGTTTTACCAACATCATAGCTCCAAACTTGTCATTTCCCTTCTGAAAGTTGTTGCTTCTATCCGTTCCGTTGTTGGAAGCTAAGGCCATTGTTGAAACGTATACCCATTTTTGAATCGTTTGTGGATGATGTAGCTTCATTGTAGTTCCAGATCCGTTGCAGGTATATAGAAGGGGGTTTATCAAAGTTTGTCGTTGTATTTTATACTGTTAGATCCCTCCATAATATTTGTTAATGTTTTCGTTTTTTATGTTTTGTAGGTTGGACTGATTTGTTATGATTTGGGGTTCCTTTTTTATGTTATGTGTTGTTAGGGTTGGAAACTCATTTGACGTTTTTTAATGTTTTCATCTTCATATGAAGTTTACAATTTTCTTCTATTAGTATTTGTACATATTATCATGATACAGCTGAATATATATGTGGAAATGAAATTTAGGTCATGTCTGAAAATGAGCCTTTATGAATGTTTGATCTGTAGTGTTTGCAAACTCTGTTGATTTCTCTCATTGTCGGAGTTTGAGTGCAGGTTGGGGCTGGAAGCAGACATCAAAATATACACAGTTCATCAAACATGGTTGGTGCTGTTACAGCTGCGGTTGAGTCTTCTGCTTTATCCATTCAACCAAAGGTATTGTTTCTTATCATGTTGTGTATAACAGAGTTGTTCCTTATGGTGTTGGACAAGGTTTACGTGTTGGTCCTATGAATGTATGAATCAAAATTAATTGCTATGAATCAAAATTAATTGCTATGAATCAAAGATGATCTTTGAACATGCCCTTTGGTTTTGGTTATATGTGTTTGATTGATTTTCCAAAGTAATTCTGAGGATGCTCACTACATTATCGTTATCCCAAAGTATTTCTCAAAGTTCTGCTATATTATCATTAACCCCAAAGTTCTGATTTTTTTTACAAATGATTCCTTGTCTTCTAGAGTTTTGGACAGCATGGGATAGAGCTGATTGTCTCAATGATTCCTTTAAGATTTTGGGTATTTTTAGTGAAGAGCAATTTCTACTCGGCATGAATGGGGTTTTCTTAGAATAATGAGATATCAGCTCTCAATGTGATCTTTCGATTTGTTATTGCTTAATCGAAATGGAGAAACTGACAGCTAACATCTGCAAAGGAGCAACATCTATCAGCCCTGTTTTCATTGTTGTCATGCTTTTTCATGTTTCTTCATTTGTTTGTGTACAGGATATAACTTAATTGTCAACTGTAGCTTACTTTTTTAATTTATTTTGTTTTAACTTTTTTGTGTGTTTGCTTCTGTTGTAAATTACTTTTGTTTTAACAGGTGATACATTACTTTGTGGTCTCAACTGTCAATTGTTGTTTCCTATTTTAAAATTTGATTTCTGGCTGTAAATATCCTTAGAACATTCATATTCTTCTAACTTTGTTCATTAGGAAAATAGCATGGCGGAGAACTAAATAAGCTTTTGGATCTACTTTTTTGGAAAATATATTCATATTCTTCTAAGATTGTTCATTAGGAAAAAATATATATATACCTTATTAATATTTCAAGTCACACAACATTTTCTTTTCATTTCTTCTTCTAGTTCGCATTACACGTTTTTTCTAGCACAGTCACCCTTAAGTCGGTATGTGATTCATTTTATACTGTTCTTATTTAATATTCAAAAGTTTAAATTTTTATTTGTTTTGGTTTTTCTACAATATTTTTTGTCGTAGCTATTTGCTTAGTGTGCATTTTTTTGGGTTTTTCAAAAACTCTTTACTTTTTATTTTCTTTGTTAGAGAACTCCTGGTTTAGTGATTTTCTGAATTAAGGATTGTTTCTTTGTTATTTTCATTAAATTTAAATTTTTATAATTATATTTTTTCAGGAGTTCTCGAGATAGATTTTGCTACAGTTCTGACAATAAAGTATGAATCATATATTTTTAATACAATTTATTTTATCAAGTATATATATAATGAGCGATATATTATTATAATTTAGTTTTTCATTTTTTTAATATAAGATTTTCATATGATATATTAGAACGTTTATAATTTAACACTAGATCTAATTTATTAGAGTTTATATAAATTCTAATTAAAAGATTTTAAACGTTTTAAAAAACTTGTTTCAAGAGAGGGTTAAAGGTCAAATGAATTTATAATATTATATTACATCTAACAAAGACATTGATTATGCGTTTCATGACTGTAATTTGATAAAAATTTCTCTATCTTTTTTTTATCATTTTTCTTTTGTTATTTTAATTTTATTTCTTTTTAAAAAAAATATTTGAATTATATGCATCAACTTATAAACATTTAGAAGTATAACAAAGATTCATTTATTTACACATATGATTGACATCTTCATGAAATATGTTAGATAATAGAAACTCTTTGTAATACCCCATAATTTTGTAAGCATTTTGGATAATATTAGTATGATCAACTGGGTTCCGGGGTACTCTGAGAAATTATTGGATAAAACAATTAGAGTAAACTGACGAACTCGGATTGATTGGATTTAATATTATTTAAACTTGAATTTTTATTAATTGATGCATTTGAGATAATTTGGATAATTAGTAGTATTGCCAATTAATGTTTTTATGTACATTTTCCTTCCATTTTCCTTATTTGGAAAAGTAGAAGAACTTAGAGAAAAGGGAAAGAAAGAAAGGAAAAGGAAGAGGAAGAAGAAGAGAATTCTCCCAAGAGCTCTAGATCATCAATCATCAACCAATTTTCATCTTTTCATCTCAGCATTCAACCTCCTCATCTAGTAATCCAGGTGGGTTCTAGTTAGACACCTTAGATTAAGGTTTATTTGAGTTTTAGAGGTAAATTAATATGGTTAGAAAATGTGAAATTTTACGTTAGAATCATAGTCTAACTGCTGAAATTCGTTCATTGATTGTATGTTACACTGGTTGTTATGATTATAGCATGTTTTGGTGAAATTTTGATTGGAAAAATGAGATTTTGGGGTTGAATTGAATCAGCCCGTAGCAGACTTTTTCTGCAGGGAAAATTATGGATGTCATCTGCCCATACGCGTATCATGTAGGGCCATACGCGTATTGAGTTGGGCAATACGCGTATGGATGTGAAGGAATATGGGTGTTACGCGTATGGACAAGGCAGTACGCGTATGAGTTGTGGCAGTACGCGTATTGAAATTTAAAAATGGAATTTTCAAGGAAAATTGCCTCTGCTCATACGCGTATGACCTTGGCTAATACGCGTATGGCTGGGCGAGCCAGCTTGGCAATACGCGTATGGCTTAGGGAAGTACGCGTACGGCCAGGAGGGTGCAGAATTGTGTCTTTTCGCTATACCATTTCGTGTTATGTCCATAACTTTTGACTGGGTTATCCGTTTTAAATATTCTTGATATCATCGGAAAGCTAACAGAATGTACTTTCTTATGAAAATGGTTTTAAAGTTGTTGGCCGATTTAATTATGTCGGGTTTTTGGAATAGTGTCCATTTTGCCGACTTTTATCGTTTATTGGTGTGTAATTGTTGTTGAATAGGTATGCATGTTAAAATACGGAATTAGGTAGAGTGAGGACTTACCCTAAACAATGTTGTGTGTGTGTAATGGAATAGTGACAACGCTCGTGCAAGTAAGGCTGAGGCGTGTGTATTGTGTAATCGTAACCGATTATTTTTTATAGTGCGTTTCATGGGTCTCGAGCTCCTCTGAAACATATGCACCATTACTTGGCAGGTTTGATTCCCGTGTTTAGTACGAATGGAACCTAAGGGTAGAGACTTGTGATGGTTAACAAGCCATGAGAAGTGACGGTTCATGGCTAACAGGCCATTGTTCCCAAATCCATTTCGTATGCCAAGTAATTTCGAGGATCCATGACTCAGGTCGTCTTCTAGACGTAGAAGCGGACGGGAAAAGGGGATGTCTTGGTATGGTTATTGATTTGTGAGATTCTTGAGCTAATAGGCTCAGGACGTACATCGGTACTAGCGTGAGTTAACAGGCTCCCCATGTGTGGATACTTATATAATGTGTGTACTCAAAGTCACTTCCCTTCCCTTTTGACTTGAGTTAGGTTTATTAGAACCGTGTAGAGCCGAGAGGACTATAAGATAGCGAACTCACTGAGATTTGATGTATCTCACCCCACTGTTGTTGTTTACATCACAGATACTGCAGGTTCCGCGAAGGGTAAGGATAAGGTCGTGTGATTATCCTTACTTATCTGATGGCTTTGTTTCTGTTGTGGTGTTTTGAGATCATTAGTGATCTAGTTCTTAGTGTTTTGTCTTTTGAAACATCTTGTAGATATACTATGCCGTAGTTTTTTTTGTATTAGGCTTTTTGGGCATGTATATGTATAATGTGTTTACTAAGAACTTATTGTATATTTCAGTACCAAACGTACTTTTCATGTATAATATATGATTTGATGCATATGTATATATGTGGGCATTACACTCTTGCTTTAGTTTTATATGCTAATTATTTCTATCATGTTGCATAAATTTAAGATTCAAGAACTCTTCACCTAATTTATATATCTAGAATAAATTACATTCACAAAAACAATATAATTATTACTTTACAAAAACAATATAATTATTACTTCTAATAAATTTGTTTTTTTGAAAAAAATTAATGTTAATAATAGAAATGTAGGTAGATAGTTTAATTAATTATCATCTTTTTGTTTCTGACTTTTAATTTCATTAGTAAACAGAAGATGTCTCATCACAAAATCACATGGAATGAAGAATCGCATAACAATTTTGGAATAAATAAAATTTCTCGCGAATTAGAAGTGGATGATGAGTTAGACACGGATTACGTGGATATTATGAGACCACTGTCACTTGAAACCCATGTTCCGGATCCATTATTAGACATTGGTAAATTCATCGCGATCTTGATATCTATGTGTTCAAAGTTTCGTGCATTCATCGCGATCTTGGTATTTCTCGAGTGTTATGATCTCCGCTTATCGTTAAAAAATTGTACGCCACCTAGAGAAGGTACTCCAATAGCGAATTCACGCCATAAGTTTTTATGGATTCGTTAAACCTTCAAAGTCGTGAAGGCAATTATTAGGTTTATAATGGATAATTGAGGCGATATAGAATTGAAAGTATAATAGAGGATTATCATGTTGAATTCGGTGGTAATTTTCTCTATCTCTTCGAGATCTTGGTAAAATATGTGTTTGAATGTAGAATGATCCATCTGTAGATTTTTTGAGGGAATGAGAAGTCGATTCCCAAAGAAGATCCCACTATTGTGTTATGGAAAAAGAAATGGATGTAAGGTGATGATAAGAAAACCTTAACTAGTGTTACGTATCTACGATATAGAGTCATGTGAGTGGAATTGCAAGGTTAGCACTTTAATGCCTAAATAAGTTCATAATTCAAGACGAGTGTTCTTGTAAAATGGAGATAAGAAAATATACCTTGTATTTCAAGTGATATGTCTTTATACTTTTAATTAGTTGGAGTGTATGGACATCAATTTTAGCCTTATCTCTTTGGGCTTTTGGCCGGCCCAAATTAGTTATATTCATCGATCAAATTCAATAATGTGTGAAAAATTTATTGGTCTAAATTCCACATACATTGTATAAATGGTCATTAATATTAATTGAACTTCAATAAACATTAATTTCCATATTTTTATAATTTTTATCTTCAATTAATAGAAAAGACAAAATAAGAATTCAAGTATTTCAAATTTTTTAGAAACAAGTAATAAATTAAAATTGAGTTTATTCATTTTCAATAATCTGTATTTGTCCATCGCAACCCACTCCCTGATACATTGTATAAGATAAGTACATTCTATAAATTATCATAAAATATTATTATATCTTTAATCATAATTAATTTCCATTTTATAAAAAAATTTATCTTCAATTTTATATTAAGTCAAATGATGAATTCATATATTTCTTATTTTGTAGGAAAGAGTAATTAGTTCATGTTTAGCCAAATTATTTTCATTTCGTAGTGTGTGTGCCCCCTATCCTTTCTTTTTTCTATATATATATATATATATATATATATATATATATATATATATATATATATATATATATATATATATATACCTTGTTAATATTTCAAATCACACAACATTTTCTTTTCATTTCTTCTTCTAGTTCGCATTACACGTTTTTTCTAGCACAGTCACCCTTAAGTCGGTATGTGATTCATTTTATACTGTTCTTATTTAATATCCAAAAGTTTAAATTTTTATTTGTTTTGATTTTTCTACAATATTTTTTGTCGTAGCTATTTGCTTAGTGTGCATTTTTTTGGGTTTTTCAAAAACTCTTTACTTTTTATTTTCTTTGTTGTTAGAGAACTCCTGGTTTAGTGATTTTCTAAATTAAGGAGTGTTTCTTTGTTATTTTCATTAAATTTAAATTTTTATAATTATATTTTTTCAAGAGTTCTCGAGATAGATTTTGCTAAAGTTCTGACAATAAAGTAAGAATCATATATTTTTATTACAATTTATTTTATCAAGTATATATATAATGAGCGATATATTATTATCATTTAGTTTTTCATTTTTTTAATATAAGATTTTCATATGATATATTAGAACGTTTATAATTTAACACTAGATCTAATTTATTAGAGTTTATATAAATTCTAATTAAAAGATTATAAACGTTTTAAAAAACTTGTTTCAAGAGAGGGTTAAAGGTCAAATGAATTTATAATATTATATTACATCTAACCAAGACATAGAATATGCGTTTCATGACTGTAATTTGATAAAAATTTCTCTATCTTTTTTTTATCATTTTTCTTTTGTTATTTTAATTTTATTTCTTTTTAAAAAAAATATTTGAATTATATGCATCAACTTATAAACATTTAGAAGTATAACAAAGATTCATTTATTTACACATATGATTGACATCTTCATGAAATGTATTAGATAATAGAAACTCTTGCTTTAGTTTTATATGCTAATTATTTCTATCATGTTGCATAAATTTAAGATTCAAGAACTCTTCACCAAATTTATATATCTAGAATAAATTACATTTACAAAAACAATATAATTATTACTTCTAATAAATTTGTTTTATTGAAAAAAATTAATGTTAATAATAGAAATGTAGGTAGACAGTTTAATTAATTATCATCTTTTTGTTTCTGACTTTTAATTTCATTAGTAAACAGAAGATGTCTCATCACAAAATCACATGGAATGAAGAATCGCATAACAATTTTGGAATAAATAAAATTTCTCGCGAATTAGAAGTGGATGATGAGTTAGACACAGATTACATGGATATTATGAGACCACTGTCACTTGAAACCCATGTTTCGGATCCATTATTAAACATTGGTAAATTTGCTCCAGTAGTGCTTAAGCCAATTAATCCATCTCCAGCCATTAGTATAACTCCGTCTCTAAAAGATAATGGAATCTTCCTAGAATCTTTTTTACCTAAACAATTTCCCTCTCCAGCCATCAATTTAACTCCGCCTTCTAATGGAGTGACGACAACAACAAAATCTGAAGTTTCATATCTTAAACAATATGCAAGAGTCTCCCAAAGAGGTGTGTGTTCTTCATCTCCTTATCAAAGTACTGAATTTAATTTTATGAATATTATACAACAATAAACTAATTAATATTTGTAGGTTTATCATCTATTAATCAAAACACAGGTCAACATGTGTTTTCCAACAACATTAAAAATCCTACATCGCGTCCTTATAAAATTGCTAGGCATATGCAGGTAAAATAATGTAGAAATTAATGAATTTTATTTGATTTGTTTTATGCAAGTAAAAATAAACAATGCAAGGGAAGAAATTGAGTAATATATATATATATATATATATATATATATATATATATATATATTTGAATGATATTTTATATATGTACTAATGTATAAGATGTTTTGCAGGATGATAATTGACTTGGTGATTAATTGGTCATTCAAAATACAAATGTTTTATGGAGTTGATATAGCAAATATAATACACAATTGATGAAGTCAAACAATATCGGCATTTTAGGAATGTTAAGCTTTGGTTAAATTAACAGTTTGATGAATTTTGGGTTTTATTTTTCATTAAATAAAGTTGACATTTTATTGGTTTTATTTTAATTGATAGATTGAATTTCTTTTAAACTTAAATATTATTGAAACCTAAGTAAATTTTATGTTTGACAAACTTTTATTGATTTGTATAATAGTTTCCTATGGTTCGTTATTTAATGATGACTATTATCTATAAGTGTTATGACATAAATATATATATAATTTATACATATTAAATCTTTATTGAGTTGGAAAACTTTGTGTTGAAGTTGAATTTCAATATTTTATTTGTTTTATAGTTTTTATTGTTTGTCACGAAAACTTTATATTTAAATTTATTAGAAAACAGTTCTAAATAAGAAATTTGATCAATTTATTTGTTAAACTTTGTTGTCTCAATAGAATTTTCAACCTTATTAGCTCCCATTGAGAAGTGTTGTTGTGATTCTTAAGTATTTCTAGGAATTTTCCCGAATAAAAGGTAAGGTTTTTGTCTCTCCCCCTAGGGTTCGCCTAGTTCGTGTGGTGGTATTCAAGTTCCACTGCATATGTTCTTGGAATGGCTAGTTTCTAGGAGGGTGTGCCCCACCAATGTTGAGAAGAATGCTCACTACGTAGGTAGTCTTCCTTCAAAGAGTGTCTTATGCGATCCTACATAGACTTACGATACCCTTTGTGGTCCTAGTGTCTCATAGCTAGTTAATTAACTACTAAAATTGTGCAAAGAGATTTTATATAATACTTAACTCATTGAGCACATTATAATGACATTGTGATATCCTCCTTCTTTACTTATTCCTCGACTATCCATATCATTGACTGATGTGATCTTCTTCCTGCCCGTCCGAGGAAGGAGCTCGTTCACCATGAAGTTTGTCTGCATACCTTTAACTGACTGGCGTCACAAGACGATCATCGTCTTCGTAGATGTTTCATTTGGAAGACCTTGGATGCCCATTTGTCACTAGTGTATACTCAGGGTTTTTCATTCTAGAAGAAATTACGAAATAATATCTTTTTGTCATTCGTTTTAAAGGTAGAAGTCACTCTTCATAATCCTCTAAAGCTTAATTCACAACATGCTTATAGAAAATGTAGGAGTTTACCCCGTCGGTTCGAATTGGATTTTTCTTAAGCTTAGAGCAGTGTTGAATGGATTTGAGGTTCCAACTGGGATCCTTCAGTGGGTCTTGTTTTGGTCCGTGCGGATTGAACCCTGTTTTCTTTCTTGCAATATGGTATCCCTGTAGATTACCTAGAGTGAGCTATAGAGTTACTGAAGGTAAAAGTATCCACTACTACAAAACGCGCAAACAACAACGCCAGGCTTATAACTGCTTGCCTATACACCGTTGTAATAGACTCGCGCGTTTTTTTAATGACGGTTAATATTCAAACTGTGATGAAATGTGAGGCCTTTCACAACAGGTATTTAAAGAACCGTTATTATGGGTAGCGTTTGGTCATGGGTTCAATTCCCAGCGCCCGCATTTATGGTTTTTTTACACATTTTTTGAAAATGCCAACAGCCTTTCACCATGGTTATGTTTTCAACCGTCATTATTGCCTATGGTTTAGTTTTAGGTCTTGCAGTTCAAAAAATCAGTTTTAGGGAAAATTGTCTCCTTTTTTAGATCTGTTTCGTGCATCTGAAGCAGTAAAACATGGTAGTGTAAAATATGAATTTCAAACACTTTGAGTCCCAACAAAGTAACACGTGATTCATGGTGGAAATTATTTTAGGCGTTGATATCTATGTGTTCAACGTTTCGTGCATTCATCGCGATCTTGGTATTTTTCGAGTGTTATGATCTCCGCTTATCGTTAAAAGATTGTACGCCACCTAGAGAAGGTACTCCAATAGCGAATTCACGCCATAAGTTTTTGTAGATTCGTTAAACCTTCAAAGTCGTGAAGGCAATTATTAGGTTTATAATGGATAATTGAGGTGATATAGAATTGAAAGTATAATAGAGGATTATCATGTTGAATTCGGTGGTAATTTTCTCTATCTCTTGGAGATCTTGGTAAAATATGAGTTTGAATGTAGAATGATCCATCTGTAGATTTTTTGAGGGAATGAGAAGTCGATTCCCAAAGAAGATCCCACTGTTGTGTTTTGGAAAAAGAAATGGATGTAAGGTGATGATCAGAAAACCTTAACTGGTGTTACGTATCTACGATATAGAGTCATGTGAGTGGAATTGCAAGGTTAGCACTTTAATGCCTAAATAAGTTCATAATTCAAGACGAGTGTTCTTGTAAAATGGAGATAAGAAAATATACCTTGCATTTCGCGTGATATGTCTTTATACTTTTAATTAGTTGGAGTGTATGGACATCAGATTTAGCCTTATCTCTTTGGGCTTTTGGCCGGCCCAAATCTTACTATATAAGATAACCTAAGGCTGTGGAAAAACCAATTTTGCCCTCATTCTTCTATCTGCCATGTGTCCAAAGTGAGGGCATTTGATGACTAAAAATTATTTTTCCTAACTAAATGTACTCCTTTTTCATTTGTAACCAATTTATTATGTTATAATAATATTTTGTCCTCCTTTTTGGTTACAAACTAACCAATTCTATTAAATTTTTTTGCTTTTCCCTACTACCAATGTCTGATACACGTACATCATTATTCTACCACACAGTTTCCTTCTTTCTCTCTCTCGATTCTCATCTCACTGTTCCTCTTCATCGAACTTTTCTCTTTCTCTTCTTTCTTCAGGTTCGTCTTCTATGATGAAGCATGGATTAGCAATGGTATCCCTGTGTTGGAGGCAACGCGTTTTCGGCGGCGAGGGTGTGGTGATTGGAATCGGAATATGTGATGAGTTTTACCAACATCGTAGCTCCAAACTTGTCATTTCCCTTCTGAAAGTTGTTGCTTTTATCCGTTCCGTTGTTGGAAGCTAAGGCCATTGTTGAAACGTATACCCATTTTTGAATCGTTTGTGGACGGTGTAGCTTCATTGTAGTTCCAGATCTGTTGCAGGTATATAGAAGGGGGTTTATCAAAGTTTGTCGTTGTATTTTATACTGTTAGATCCCTCCATAATATTTGTTAATGTTTTCGTATTTTATGTTTTATTGCTTGGACTGATTTGTTATGATTTGGGGTTCCTTTTTTATGTTATGTGTTGTTAGGGTTGGAAACTCATTTGATGTTTTTTAATGTTTTCATCTTCATATGAAGTTTACCATTTTTTGCTATTAGTATTTGTACATATTATCATGATACAGCTGAATATATTTATGGAAATGAAATTTAGGTCATGTCTGAAAATGAGCCTTTATGAATGTTTGATCTGTAGTGTTTGCAAACTCTGTTGATTTCTCTCATTGTCGGTGTTTGAGTGCCGGTTGGGGCTGGAAGCAGACATCAAAATATACACGGTTCATCAAACATGGTTGGTGTTGTTACAGCTGCGGTTGAGTCTTCTGCTTTATCCATTCAACCAAAGGTATTGTTTCTTATCATGTTGTGTATAACAGAGTTGTTCCTTATGGTGTTAGACATGGTTTACGTGCTGGTCCTATGAATGTATGAATCAAAATTAATTGCTATGAATCAAAATTAATTGCTATGAATCAAAGATGATCTTTGAACATGCCCTTTGGTTTTGGTTATATGTGTTTGATTGATTTTCCAAAGTAATTCTGAGGATGCTCACTATATTATCGTTAACCCAAAGTATTTCTCAAAGTTCTGCTATATTATCGTTAACCCCAAAGTTCTGATTTTTTTTACAAATGATTCCTTGTCTTCTAGAGTTTTGGACAGCATGGGATGGAGCTGATTATCTCAATGATTCCATTAAGATTTTGGGTATTTTTAGTGAAGAGCAATTTCTACTCGGCATGAATGGGGTTTTCTTAGAATAATGAGATATCAGCTCTCAATGTGATCTTTCGACAGCTAACATCTGCAAAGGAGCAACATCTATCAGCCCTGTTTTCATTGTTGTCATGCTTTTTCATGTTTCTTCATTTATTTGTGTACAGGATATAACCTAATTGTCAACTGTAGCTTATTTATTTAATTTATTTTGTTTTAACTTTTTTGTGTGTTTGCTTCTGTTGTAAATTACTTTTGTTTTAACAGGTGATACATTACTTTGTGGTCTCAACTGTCAACTGTTATTTCCTATTTTAAAATTTGATTTCTGACTGTAAATATCCTTAGAACATTCATATTCTTCTAACATTGTTCATTAGGAAAATAGCATCCAGAGGATGGATAGCTGACCCAGCAGAGATGGAACGTCTTGAGGACCTTTGCTATAGATTGGGTTCGTATTCGTCCTACTCTTACATCTGCAAAGCATGGCGGTAGTTTTATTGAGGTACAGATTTTGTTTCTTGCTGTGAATGGTACTTTTTACTTTCACTTGGTGTAGGGAGATTAAAAGTTTGTTATGGTAGGTATTGGCAGCAACACAGACACTTGACGAATTAGGAAATAAGTGGTTTCAACATGCGATCGATGTTGTAAGACAATTCGTTAGGTTGTTTAAGGTATGCCACAATTAGTTTTCATGTTCATACTATTGTAGTTTTGAAACGGTATTGTTTTCGTCAATCCGAGAACTAAATAAGCTTTTGGATCTACTTTTTTGGCTCTTGCTGCAGAAACGGTATTGTTATTGGTTTTTTTTTTTTTTACTTAGAGTGTAAAGCCTTTGTTTTACATTCGAAACATTTTACTATTTTTGAGTTTGTAAATAATTAAATAAGCATATTTGTCTTTCTTTAGTACTTCCTATTTAGAGGTTCCAGTAGTAAATAATGTGTTCTTGATAAGTGGAGCATTGGTTTATTGTTGTTTTAGCATACTCTTTGCAGGTCGTTCCTACAGTATAAACAGGCATCAGGGGTCAAGTTATAAATTCGAATCAAGTATTGTAAAATGTCACACACATACTTTCATTTCATGTTGTTCATTAGTTGGATAATTTCTAAGCACATCATATATGTTATTGCACAGTATTCTATGAGTGAGCATTTCAAAAGTTCAAAACTGGGTGCTACAGATCCTGGGGTTTTCTTCTTCTATGACATATCACCAATAAAGGTACTGTCTTTGTAATTTTTTTATGGGATATAAAACTATCCAAGGATGAAGAAGTCATCGTAGTTGCACTATCCATGGATGAAGAAGTCATCGTAGTTGCATCTCTACACAAATATAATAGTTATTCACATTTTGGCCTGATCAGAATGTGAGTTTCAATTATCTATGCTCAATATTTTGCTATTTCCCAATGACATAGAACACTGTTTTTGAATTACATAACATATAAGGGTCACGACAGTTATCTACTTTTGAATCACATATCATTGTTATAACTAATAATCTAATTACGTAAATCATTTCAATTCAGCTGCAAATTGATAAGCTAACATAAGGTGAGGGACATTTGTAATGGTTAAATTGATTTCTGTCTGAATTCAGTTCTCCCATGTATTTTTATTTTACTGTCTGATTTACTATATATGTCCATTTTTTCTTACATGATTTGAATGTCTTCAGATTGGTGATAGGGTCTGTGTGAATACACATCTTTCGCAGAACCTATAAATGCTTGGGGTGGTGAGACACATCTTCTTGCTGCAACTGGACTTCAAATGGATCACAAAAACCAGTGTTTGTGTAAATGTTCATCTTGCGTCACCGGAAGTGGAGTTTCTTCCTTCAAAGGTACGACTCCCATGTGTAAGACCAGATTTTTCATCCAAATGATATTTTGTGTACATGTATGCTTTCTTTCAGTGTATATTGTTTAGCCAGATGCACTGAGAAGCCTATCCAAAGGACAATCTCTTTGCACACCTAAGGTAAAACTACAGATATTATCCCTTCACTTCCATATCATTGTATCTATGTGTTTTTTTCGATCATGGTTATTTTGTTTTTGCTGATACATTACACTAACCTTTCATATCTTTTAATTTGAGTATCCTTATGTTTGTCAAATTTGTTGTTCAGACCACATTTGTTAATCATATCTCATGTAACGTTACAACTAATTTCAAAAGTCCATGCTTTCCATTGCATTTATTGACCAATTATTCTATACATTGTATTAGCCAATACAAAATCTGTCAAAACAACAAAGGGGTGGAACACCATTACCAATGCAGTTAGAAGATATTATAGAGGGAGTGCTGTTATTGACTCTATTCAGACACCCAATCAGGTAACTCTTCGACCCTAAAGGTCATCTCTCTTTCATTCTTACATCATAACTCTGCCAGTTATTGCAACTTAACAGTTCAAACAAAAATTGGTTTGTTATATGTAAATGTGCATTTAATTTTTTCTCAGTTTCTTCAAACTTCATATCAGACTGTTATACTTCCCCATGGCTTTCTGTTTTCCATAGTCACTTCGATATGGCTTTAATGCCAAATCATAGCACGCCACGTTTTCCAACTTATCATTAATCTTCCCTATGGCTGCTAATTATTTTTCCTCCCTAACTTCCACTATTAAATTTTCAAAATAATTAATGCTTTTACATTACCAAGTGCAGGGAGAAGCTTATGGGTCTCAGGGCAAAATATATAAACAACACTCCTTGAATGACCAACACAAACAAAAATTCAAAAACGTATAATTGTTACTATGGCCACCAACAACATTGTCCGGGTTTCACACACTTCTGAGGTGCAGACTGCGCCTGAAATCCAACCAACAACGACATCGCAACACCCATCTCAGGTCGATCAACCAGACCAGGTACGAATCATAAATTATCTACTTATTTTTTCAATACCTACATACAACTATGCATTTTTCTCGCTTCATCTTTTCTACCATTCTTTTTTATTAAATCAATAGACGCAACATAACGCTGATGCGCCGCTCCATCGAACACCACCTTCTGACATCGAACCAGTTCAGGAAAATCAACCACCTGCCGACGAGGGACACCCCCTGCCGCACCAACCACCTGCCGACGTGGGACACCCCCTGCCGCACCAACCACCTACCCATGTTGAACATCCTCATCACGTCCTGTCGGTACAGTTCTGGGACATTCCTTTCTTTTTTCTATTCATGTCATATTAAATTTTCTATTCATCTTCTTCACAATAATCAGTTAATGGTTTTTCCCAATAGGTACCTCAGGTCGCTGCTGTCCGACAACGACGAAAGAGGAGATGATTCAGAAGACCAGGCAGAATGAGTAGGAGGTTTAACAGATTTCATTCTGATGATGAAGAAGAACCGGAGTATGATATGTTTGATTCTGATGACGACGATGAGCACGACTACAAGTGGGACAACTTTATGACATCATCCGATTTTAGAAATCGTGTTTAAGTTTCCATACTTTTTGTCCTTTTGATGTACTACATTACCAAGCTTTGTTAATTTTAATTTAAGGTTTATGGACACATTACTTAAAGTTCTTTTACTAAGTTACTGTGTGCTCATTTTCATAGTTATTGAAGACTTGAATGTATATCTTACGTTATACAGTTTCTAGACTTTTTTTATTTTAAATTTCAATGATTGGTTTAAAACTTGCATTGGATTTTTTGTATAACATTTTCAATTCTCACTACCATTTTTTTTCTACTAATTTTTTTTTACTACAAAACAAATATATTTTTACAAACGGGAAACAAAAAGGGAAAAACTTTACTTATGATTCAAATATCTTTTTTAATTATGTCACAACAAATCGTATTCTTTTTTTTTAATCAAATAACATCAAAACAGATATTATGTTTTTATACGGTCAAACAATTCATTTATGATTAAAACATTTGACATACGGGTAAAAACTCATTTCTTATAAACGGTCTCAACTTTACTACTTTTCGAAATATTGAACAATCGAATATTGTCGACCATTTTCTTACAATTTGTGAAAACAATTTTGCCAATCTATTAAAATTTTTTTGACCAAAATAATATATACTATTTTTATAAATAATATTATCTCTTATTAAGAACTCAACTCTTAACTAAATTTTATTAAGAATTTGACTTTCTTTTATAAATATATATTTTATTAAAAAATTTACTTTCTTTTATACATAATTAAGAATTTTTGTAAATTACTTTTGCTTTTCTTTTTAACAATTTATTTATATTTTCAAAACACAAGCCTCCCTACCAGATTTACACGTATCGTGCGAAATACCGGGTCACACCTGTGTCGTATAAGCGCACTGGTAACCAGACTAAAATAACTGTGAACGCACGGGTAACACACCGGTACCATGGCAACGCACGGATATTATACCAATACTGTGTGCACGCACGGTTATCCAGACCAAATGCACGGGTAACACATCAGTACCGTGTCGTAATGCACGGGTTCCCATGGCAAATTTTTTTGAACGCACGGGTAGTACACGAGTACCGTGTAAACGCGGTGACGACCGGGGCAAAATCGGTTTAAACGCATTGATATTTAATATTGTTTTTTTGAAATTCTTTTTAATTTAACATACAATTTGATTAAAGATAATATACGAATAATTGAAATATATATTAATGCTCTCTTTCTTTTAAAAATTGGAAATTTGATTAAATTTTTTATTTTTTATAAATATGTCTTTCATTTCAATATTTCTCTTTGATTGACTTATATTTTTTTCTTTTACTACTTTATGTTAATTTTTTTTTACATTACATTTAAATATTTTGTATTTATTATTTGAGTTTCAAAATCTAACTGTGAATTTACATTTTTTCCTGTCAAAATATATTGGTACAATTTCAAAGGTCCGCAGCGTAACCCGTGTGTCCGCACGGGTATCCCACTAGTTGGCTATATTCATCGATCAAATTCAATAATGTGTGAAAAATTTATTGGTCTAAATTCCACATACATTGTATAAATGGTCATTAATATTAATTGAACTTCAATCAAAATTAATTTCCATATTTTTATAATTTTTATCTTCAATTTATAGAAAAGACAAAATAAGAATTCAAGTATTTCAAATTTTTTAGAAACAAGTAATAAATTAAAATTGAGTTTATTCATTTTCCATAATTTGTAATTGTCCATCGCAACCCACTCCCTGATACATTGTTTAAGATAAGTACATTCTATAAATTATCATAAAATATTATTATATCTTTAATCATAATTAATTTCCATTTTATAAAAAAATTTATCTTCAATTTTATATTAAGTCAAATGATGAATTCATATATTTCTTATTCTGTAGGAAAGAGTAGTTAGTTCATGTTTAGCCAAATTATTTTCATTTCTTATTGTGTGTGCCCCTTATCCTTTCTTTTATATATATATATATATATATATATATATATATATATATATATATATACCTTATTAATATTTCAAATCACACAACATTTTCTTTTCATTTCTTCTTCTAGTTCGCATTTCACGTTTTTTCTAGCACAGTCACCCTTAAGTCGGTATGTGATTCATTTTATACGGTTCTTATTTAATATTCAAAAGTTTAAATTTTTATTTGTTTTGATTTTTCTACAATTTTTTTTGTCGTAGCTATTTGCTTAGTGTGCATTTTTTTGGGTTTTTCCAAAACTCTTTACTTTTTATTTCTTTGTTGTTAGAGAACTCCTGGTTTGGTGATTTTCTGAATTAAGGAGTGTTTCTTTGTTATTTTCATTAAATTTAAATTTTTATAATTATATTTTTTCAGGAGTTCTCGAGATAGATTTTGCTACAGTTCTGACAATAAAGTAAGAATCATATATTTTTATTATAATTTATTTTATCAAGTATATATATAATGAGCGATATATTATTATAATTTAGTTTTTCATTTTTTTAATATAAGATTTTCATATGATATATTAGAACGTTTATAATTTAACACTAGATCTAATTTATTAGAGTTTATATAAATTCTAATTAAAAGATTTTAAACGTTTTAAAAAACTTGTTTCAAGAGAGGGTTAAAGGTCAAATGAATTTATAATATTATATTACATCTAACAAAGACATAGATTATGCGTTTCATGACTGTAATTTGATAAAAATTTCTCTATCTTTTTTTTATCATTTTTCTTTTGTTATTTTAATTTTATTTCTTTTTAAAAAAAATATTTGAATTATATGCATCAACTTATAAACATTTAGAAGTATAACAAAGATTCATTTATTTACACATATGATTGACATCTTCATGAAATGTATTAGATAATAGAAACTCTTTGTAATACCCCATAATTTTGTAAGCATTTTGGATAATATTAGTATGATCAACTGGGTTTCGGTGTACTCTGAGAAATTATTGGATAAAACAATTAGAGTAAACTGGCGAACTCGGATTGATTGGATTTAATATTATTTAAACTTGGATTTTTATTAATTGGTGCATTTGAGATAATTTGGATAATTAGTAGTATTGCCAATTAATGTTTTTATGTACATTTTCCTTCCATTTTCCTTATTTGGAAAAGTAGAAGAACTTAGAGAAAAGGGAAAGAAAGAAAGGAAAAGGAAGAGGAAGAAGAAGAGAATTCTCCCAAGAGCTCTAGATCATCAATCATCAACCAATTTTCATCTTTTCATCTAAGCATTCAACCTCCTCATCTAGTAATCCAGGTGGGTTCTAGTTAGACACCTTAGATTAAGGTTTATTTGAGTTTTAGAGGTAAATTGATATGGTTAGGAAATGTGAAATTTTACGTTAGAATCATAGTCTAACTGCTGAAATTCGTTCATTGATTGTATGTTACACTGGTTGTTATGATTATAGCATGTTTTGGTTAAATTTTGATTGGAAAAATGAGATTTTGGGGTTGAATTGAATCAGCCCGTAGCAGACTTTTTCTGCAGGGAAAATTTTGGGTGTCATCTGCCCATACGCGTATCATGTAGGGCCATACGCGTATTGAGTTGGGCAATACGCGTATGGATGTGAAGGAATATGGGTGTTACGCGTATGGACAAGGCAGTACGCGTATGAGTTGTGGCAGTACGCGTATTGGAATTTAAAAATGGAATTTTCAAGGAAAATTGCCTCTGCTCATACGCGTATGACCTTGGGCAATACGCGTATGGCTGGGCGAGTCATCTTGGCAATACGGGTATGGCTTAGGGCAGTACGCGTACGGCCAGGAGGGTGCAGAATTGTGTCTTTTCGCGATACCATTTCGTGTTATGTCCATAACTTTTGACTGGGTTATCCGTTTTTAATATTCTTGATATCATCGGAAAGCTAACAGAATGTACTTTCTTATGAAAATGGTTTTAAAGTTGTTGGCGGATTTAATTATGTCGGGTTTTTTGAATAGTGTCCATTTTGCCGACGTTTATCGTTTATTGGTGTGTAATTGTTGTTGAATAGGTATGCATGTTTAAATACGGAATTAGGTAGAATGAGGACTTACCCTAAACAATGTTGTGTGTGTGTAATGGAATAGTGACAACGCTCGTGCAAGTAAGGCCGAGGCGTGTGTATTGTGTAATCGTAACCGGTTATTTTTTATAGTGCGTTTCATGGGTCTCGAGCTCCTCTGAAACATATGCACCATTACTTGGCAGGTTTGATTCTCGTGTTTAGTATGAATGGAACCTAAGGGTAGAGACTTGTGATGGTTAACAGGCCATGAGAAATGACGGTTCATGGCTAACAAGCTGTTGTTCCCGAATCCATTTCGTATGCCAAGTAATTTCGAGGATCCATGACTCGGGTCGTCTTCTAGACGTAGAAGCGGACGGGAAAAGGGGATATCTTGGTATGGTTATTGATTTGTGAGATTCTTGAGCTAACAGGCTCAGGACGTACTTCGGTACTAGCGTGAGTTAACAGGCTCACCATGTGTGGATACTTATATAGTGTGTGTACTCAAAGTCACTTCCCTTCCCTTTTGACTTGAGTTAGGTTTATTAGAACCTTGTAGAGCCAAGAGGACTATAAGATAGCGAACTCACTGAGATTTGATGTATCTCACCCCACTGTTGTTGTTTACATCACAGGTACTGCAGGTTCCGGGAAGGGTAAGGATAAAGTCGTGTGATTATCCTTACTTATCTGATGGCTTTGTTTCCGTTGTGGAGTTTTGAGATCATTAGTGATCTAGTTCTTAGTGTTTTGTCTTTTGAAACATCTTGTAGATATACTATGTCGTAGTTTTTTTGTATTAGGCTTTTTGGGCATGTATATGTATAATGTGTTTACTAAGAACTTATTGTATATTTCAGTACCAAACGTACTTTTCATGTATAATATATGATTTGATGCATATGTATATATGTGGGCATTACAGTTGGTATTAGAGCAGGTCGTATCCTCGACCTAGCCATGAAATAGAATAGGTTTTCTTTCCGTTTCATATGCGGCGTGTCGCCATTGGTCTTGTCTGTTATATTTATAGTATTGAGCCTGATCAACTTAATCCTATCTATATGAAATTCAGGAACATGGCTGACAGGCGCAGAAACAACCATGGTAGACCAAGAACCACTCCAGCAGGGACTAATCCGCCGGGTGACGAGGTAAATGCACCTTTGTACCAATTTATGCAACAGATGCAACAGCAGCAAAATCAGTTTGTGCAACAAATGGTACAGCAAATGGCTGGTGGTGTGCATCCTCCAGTTGTGGTACCAGAAGCTGCAGGGGGAACCTTTAGGGATTTCATCCGTATGAATCCTCTGGAATTTCAGGGAGGGTTCGATCTAGTAAAGGCTCATGAATGGATATCAGGTATGGAACAGATTTTCCTAATAGTTCAGTGCAGTGAGGAAAACAAGGTGGTCTTCGCCTTTCACTTGTTGAAGGGTTCTGCCATGAGGTGGTGGGAAAATGCTTCAGCTTTAATGACAATTCAGGAGGTACCAAAGGTATAGGAGCAGTTTAAGGTAATTTTTATGGAGAAATACTTTCCAAGTTCCTTGAGGTCTCAGAAGGAATTTGAGTTTCAACAACTGAGACAAGGTAACTTGACTGTGGCTTCTTAGGCTGAAAAAATTGAAGATATGGCTGCTTATTCTAGACAAGCTACATATGCTCCTGATGAGAGGTGGAAGATTGATCAGTTTCTGTTTGGTTTAAGGGCTGAAATTTCACACAGTGTATCTCAGAGAGAATTTACTAGCTATGTTGAATTGTTACGACAGTGTTATGTTGCGGAGCATAGTTTGAAAAAGGTACAAATGGAAGGAGATTTGAGTAGGATGAATCAAAGTGATCGAGGGAGACCGAATCAACAGGTTAGGCAAAGGCAACAATCCTTTAATGGGAAGCAAGCTCAGGGTTCCAGAACTAGTGTGCCTCCGGTATGTCGTATGTGTGGACGGAATCATTATGGTAGGTGTATTTTGGAGGGAATGAGATGTTATCAGTGTAATAAGGTCGCCCATATGGCGAAGGATTGTCCTCCGGGTAGGAATCAGGCACAAGGGAAGAATACGGGCCGAGTGTATACCTTGGATGCAAGAAAAGCAAAGAATGATAATTCCTTGATTGCGGGTACGTGTTTCGTAAATGGACATCCTTGTTTTGTTTTATTTGATTGTGGGGCAATGCACTCTTTTGTGTCCACGCGTTGCGTGAAGCGACTTGGGTTGCAAGCTGTTCCTTTGTTTCCTCCTATGGTGGTTACTACTGCCATGGATGAGATTGTAGAGACACCGTTGATGTGTGAAAATTGTGTTTTGTCGGTGAATGAAAGAGTTTTCCAGATTAACCTTATCTGTTTACCGCTCAAGAAAGTGTATGTTATTCTGGGAATGGATTGGCTTTCGGCTAATTCGGTTTTTATCGGTTGCGAAGAAAAGTTAATTATTATCCCATCTACCGAAGCTACTCCGAAGGATGTGTTAACTACTATTTTAGAAGGTACGGTTGGAATGATTAATTTCTTGTTTGAGAAAGAAAAATATGTTCTTATGATTCTTACTAAAGAGGAAAGTAGTAGCATTCCAGCTTTGAGTATTCCGGTAGTTTGTGACTTTCCTGAAGTTTTTTCCGAGGATATCACTTCTCTCCCTCTGGAGAGGGAAGTGGAATTCTCTATTGATCTGATACCGAGAACGGCTCCAATATCCGTTTCTCCGTATCAGATGGCACCACTTGAATTAAGAGAACTAAAGAATCAGTTGGAAGAACTTTTGGCTAAGCATTTTGTTCGACCCAGTGTTTCACCCTGGGGAGCTCCAGTGTTATTGGTAAAGAAAAAGGATGGTGGAATGCGATTGTGTATTGATTACCGTCAGTTGAATAAGGTCACCATCAAGAACAAATACCCATTACTAAGGATAGACGACCTGTTGGATCAATTGAAAGGAGTCTGTGTGTTCTCGAAGATTGATCTACGGTCGGGTTATCATCAGATTCAGGTAAAGAGTGCAGATGTACCAAAAACTGCGTTTAGAACTCGTTATGGTCATTATGAATTTTTGGTGATGCCATTCGGTGTGACTAATGCTCCGGCAGTTTTCATGGATTATATGAATCGGATATTCCAACCTTACTTGGACCAATTTGTGGTGATTTTCATTGACGACATTCTTATTTATTCTCGTGATCCTCAAGAGCACGGAGAACACCTAAGAATTGTTTTATCCATCTTACAAGAGAAGCAACTTTTTGCTAAGTTGAGTAAGTGTGAATTCTGGATGTCTGAGGTTAATTTTCTTGGGCATGTGATATCCCAGGGAGGTGTAGCAGTTGATCCATCAAAAGTTGAAGCAGTAATTAATTGGGAGAGACCGAAGAATGTTTCTGAAGTGAGGAGTTTCTTGGGATTAGCAGGTTATTACAGACGGTTTATCAAGGGATTTTCACAATTGGCTTTACCATTGACCAGACTTACTAGGAAGGATTATTTGTATGAGTGGGATTCGGCTTGTGAAAGGAGTTTTAGGAGTTTGAAGGAGAGGTTGACGACTGCTCCTGTTTTGGTTATTCCCGATCCTAGCAAGTCCTATGAGGTATATTGTGATGCATCGAAGAAGGGTTTAGGCGGAGTGTTAATGCAGGATGGACATGTAGTGGCTTACGCTTCACGCCAATTAAAGGTACATGAAGAGAATTACCCGACGCATGATTTAGAATTGGCGGCTGTTGTTTTTACAATGAAAGTGTGGCGTCACTATTTGTATGGTGTACGTTGTGAGATGTTTAGTGACCATAAGAGCTTAAAGTACTTATTTGATCAGAAAGAATTGAATATGCGTCAAAGGAGGTGGATGGAATATTTGAAAGATTATGATTTGGAGCTAAAGTACCATCCAGGTAAAGCGAACAAGGTGGTGGATGCTTTAAGCAGGAAAGAGTTGCATAGTGCCGAGTTGATGATGTTAGAGTATGCCTTAATGGAAAGGTTTAGAGACCTAAATCTTCAATTTAATTGGACTCCTGATTGTGTAGTTATGGGGAATTGGAATATCATCTCTACTCTCAGAGAAGAAATCCAACAAGTGCAAGGGTTGGATGAGAAGTTACAAGAATTGTTGACTCAACCGGGTTTTGTGCGAACTACCGACGGAGTCATTTCGTTTAACCAAAGGATTTGTGTCCCGGACAACACGGGGTTAAAACGAAGGATTTTGGAGGAAGCGCATAAGGGTACTTTTACTATACATCCTGGTGCTTCAAAGATGTATCAAGATTTAAAGAGGGACTATTGGTGGTCCGGGATGGAAAGAGATATTGCGGTATATGTGTCGGAATGTGCAGTATGCCAACAAGTGAAGATTGAGCACCAAAGGCCGGGTGGCTTGTTGCAACCTTTAGAAATTCCGATGTGGAAATGGGATAGTGTTTCGATGGACTTCACAGTGGGATTACCTCGTGCGCAAGGTGGGTATGACTCGATTTGGGTAATTGTGGACCGATTAACGAAATCCGCGCATTTCTTGGCTGTGAAGACTACCTACAAGGCGAGTCATCTCGCAAGGTTGTTTATTTCAGAGATAGTGAGATTGCATGGTATTCCTACTAGTATCATTTCGGATAGAGATCCAAAGTTTACTTCCAGATTTTGGAGGGCTTTTCAACAAGCCATGGGGACGAGGTTACATTTGAGTACGTCGAACCATCCGCAAACGGACGGTCAGACGGAACGGACAATGTAGACCATGAAAGACATGTTAAGAGCTTGTGTACTTGGAAGTGGAGGGAATTGGATAGATCTTTTGCCATTGATCGAATTCTCTTATAATAACAGTTATCATTCAAGTATTGGTATGGCACCTTATGAGGCGTTGTATGGTCGAAAGTGTAGAATGCCATTGTGTTGGACAGAGGTTGGCGATGATAGAATTTTGGGGCCCGAGATTATTCACGAGACTACGAAAAAGATTAGAATGATTCGGGAAAAGATTAAACAAGCCTAAGATCGTTAGAAAAGCTATGCGGACAACCGTCGGAGACCGTTGGAATTTGATGAGGGTGATCATGTATTTTTGAAGGTTACTCCGAGATTGAGATTGAAGGGACCATTTAAATCGCGGAAATTAAGCCCCAGATACGTAGGACCGTATCAGATTTTGGAAAGAATTGGGGAAGTAGCTTACAGATTAGCCTTACCGCCTTCTCTGTCAGAAATGCATGATGTTTTTCATGTGTCTCAGCTTCGGAGATTTGTTCTAGATCCTCTTCAGCCGATTTTGCAGGATACAATTGAGATAGAAGCTGATTTGACGTTTGAGCCTAAGTCGAGTCGTATCATAGGAAGAGAAACTAAAGTGCTGCGAAATAAAGAGATTCCTCTTGTTAAGCTCCAGTGGGATGAGACGCATCCAGGCGATGCCACTTGGGAATTGGAATCGGAAATGCGGGAGGTTTATCCTCAGCTTTTCAGGTAATTGTTTTAAATTCGAGGGCGAATTTCTGTTTAAGGGGGGGAGGATGTAATACCCCATAATTTTGTAAGCATTTTGGATAATATTAGTATGATCAACTGGGTTCCGGGGTACTCTGAGAAATTATTGGATAAAACAATTAGAGTAAACTGGCGAACTCGGATTGATTGGATTTAATATTATTTAAACTTGGATTTTTATTAATTGGTGCATTTGAGATAATTTGGATAATTAGTAGTATTGCCAATTAATGTTTTTATGTACATTTTCCTTCCATTTTCCTTATTTGGAAAAGTAGAAGAACTTAGAGAAAAGGGAAAGAAAGAAAGGAAAAGGAAGAGGAAGAAGAAGAGAATTCTCCCAAGAGCTCTAGATCATCAATCATCAACCAATTTTCATCTTTTCATCTCAGCATTCAATCTCCTCATCTAGTAATCCAGGTGGGTTCTAGTTAGACACCTTAGATTAAGGTTTATTTGAGTTTTAGAGGTAAATTGATATGGTTAGGAAATGTGAAATTTTACGTTAGAATCATAGTCTACTGCTGAAATTCGTTCATTGATTGTATGTTACACTGGTTGTTATGATTATAGCATGTTTTGGTGAAATTTTGATTGGAAAAATGAGATTTTGGGGTTGAATTGAATCAACCCGTAGCAGACTTTTTCTGCAGGGAAAATTCTGGGTGTCATCGGCCCATACGCGTATCATGTAGGGCCATACGTGTATTGAGTTGGGCAATATGCGTATGGATGTGAAGGAATATGGGAGTTACGCGTATGGACAAGGCAGTACGCGTATGAGTTGTGGCAGTACACGTATTGGAATTTAAAAATGGAATTTTCAAGGAAAATTACCTCTGCTCATATGCGTATGACCTTGGGCAATACGCGTATGGCTGGGCGAGCCAGTTTGGCAATACGCGTATGGCTTAGGGCAGTACGCGTACGGCCAGGAGGGTGTAGAATTGTGTCTTTTCGTGATACCATTTCGTGTTATGTCCATAACTTTTGACTGGGTTGTCCGTTTTTAATATTCTTGATATCATCGGAAAGCTAACAGAATGTACTTTCTTATGAAAATAGTTTTAAAGTTGTTGGCGGATTTAATTATGTCGGGTTTTTGGAATAGTGTCCATTTTGCCGACTTTTATCGTTTATTGGTGTGTAATTGTTGTTGAATAGGTATGCATGTTAAAATACGGAATTAGGTAGAGTGAGGACTTACCCTAAACAATGTTGTGTGTGTGTAATGGAATAGTGACAACGCTCGTGCAAGTAAGGCCGAGGCGTGTGTATTGTGTAATCGTAACCAGTTATTTTTGATAGTGCGTTTCATGGGTCTCGAGCTCCTCTAAAACATATGCACCATTACTTGGCAGGTTTGATTCCCGTGTTTAGTACGAATGGAACCTAAGGGTAGAGACTTGTGATGGTTAACAGGCCATGAGAAATGACGGTTCACGGCTAACAGGCTGTTGTTCCCGAATCCATTTCGTATGCCAAGTAATTTCGAGGATCCGTGACTCGGGTCGTCTTCTAGACGTAGAAGCGGACGGGAAAAGGGGATGTCTTGGTATGGTTATTGATTTGTGAGATTCTTGAGCTAACAGGCTCAGGACGTACTTCGGTTCTAGCGTGAGTTAACAGGCTCACCATGTGTGGATACTTATATAGTGTGTGTACTCAAAGTCACTTCCCTTCCCTTTTGACTTGAGTTAGGTTTATTAGAACCTTGTAGATCCGAGAGGACAATAAGATAGCGAACTCACTGAGATTTGATGTATCTCACCCCACTGTTGTTGTTTACATCACAGGTACTGCAGGTTCCGCTAAGGGTAAGGATAAGGTCGTGTGATTATCCTTACTTATCTGATGGCTTTGTTTCCGTTGTGGAGTTTTGAGATCATTAGTGATCTAGTTCTTAGTGTTTTGTCTTTTGAAACATCTTGTAGATATACTATGCCGTAGTTTTTTTGTATTAGGCTTTTTGGGCATGTATATGTATAATGTGTTTACTAAGAACTTATTGTATATTTCAGTACCAAACGTACTTTTCATGTATAATATATGATTTGATGCATATGTATATATGTGGGCATTACACTCTTGCTTTAGTTTTATATGCTAATTATGTCTATCATGTTGCATAAATTTAAGATTCAAGAACTCTTCACCTAATTTATATATCTAGAATAAATTACATTCACAAAAACAATATAATTATTACTTTACAAAAACAATATAATTATTACTTCTAATAAATTTGTTTTTTTGAAAAAAATTAATGTTAATAATAGAAATGTAGGTAGATAGTTTAATTAATTATCATCTTTTTGTTTCTGAGTTTTAATTTCATTAGTAAACAGAAGATGTCTCATCACAAAATCACATGGAATGAAGAATCGCATAACAATTTTGGAATAAATAAAATTTCTCGCGAATTAGAAGTGGATGATGAGTTAGACACAAATTACTTGGATATTATGAGACCACTGTCACTTGAAACCCATGTTCCGGATCCATTATTAGACATTGGTAAATTTGCCCCTGTAGTGCTTAAGCCAATTAATCCATCTCCAGCCATTAGTATAACTCCGCCTCCAAAAGATAATGGAATCTTCATAGATCCTTTTTTACCTAAACAATTTCACTCTCCAGCCATCAGATTAACTCCGCCTTCTAATGGAGTTACGACAACAACAAAATCTGAAGTTTCATATCTTAAACAATATGCAAGAGTCTCCCAATGAGGTGTGTGTTCTTCATCTCTTTATCAAAGTACTGAATTTAATTTTATGAATATTATACAATAATAAACTAATTAATATTTGTAGGTTTATCATCTATTAATCAAAACACAGGCCCAGATGTGTTGTCCAACAACATTAAAAATCCTACATCGCGTCCTTATAAAATTGCTAGGCATATGCAGGTAACATAATGTAGAAATTAATGAATTTTATTTGATTTGTTTTATGCAAGTAAAAATAAATAATGCAAGGGAAGAAATTGAGTAATATATATATATATATATATATATATATATATATATATATATATATACTAATGTATAAGATGTTTTGCAGGATGATAATTGACTTGGTGATTAATTGGTCATTCAAAATACAAATGTTTTATGGAGTTGATATAAGTGTTATGACATAAATATATATAATTTATACATATTAAATCTTTCTTGAGTTGGAAAACTTGGTGTTGAAGTTGAATTTCAATATTTTATTTGTTTTATAGTTTTTATTGTTTGTCACGAAAACTTTATATTTAAATTTATTAGAAAACAGTTATAAATAAGAAATTTGTTCATCTCGTGGGTGTTGCATGTGTCCAATTTATTTGTTAAACTTTGTAGTCTCAATAGAACTTTCAACCTTATTAGCTCCCATTGAGAAGTGTTGATGTGATTCTTCAGTATTTCTAGGAATTTTCCCAAATAAAAGGTAAGGTTTTTGTCTCTCCCCCTAGGGTTCGCCTAGTCCGTGTGGTGGTATTCAAGTTCCACTGCATATGTTCTTGGAATGGCTAGTTTCTAGGAGGGTGTGCCCCACCAATGTTGAGAAGAGTGCTCACTATGTAGGTAGTCTGCCTTCAAAGAGTGGCTTATGCGATCCTACATAGACTTACGATACCCTTTGTGGTCCTAGTGTCTCATAGCTAGTTAATTAACTACTGAAATTGTGCAAAGAGATTTTATATAATACTTAACTCATTGAGCACATATAATGACATTGTGATATCCTCCTTCTTTACTTATTCCTCGACTATCCATATCCTTGACTGATGTGATCTTCTTCCTGCCCGTCCGAGGAAGGAGCTCGTTCACCATGAAGTTTGTCTGCATACCTTTAACTGACTGGCGTCACAAGACAATCATCGTCTTCGTAGATGTTTCATTTGGAAGACCTTGGATGCCCATTTGTCCCTAGTGTATACTCAGGGTTTTTCATTTTAAAAGATATTACGAAATAATATCTTTTTGTCATTCGTTTTAAAGGTAGAAGTCACTCTTCATAATCCTCTAAAGCTTAATTCACAACATGCTTAATAAAAATGTAGGAGTTTACCCCGTCGGTTCGAATTGGACTTTTCTTAAGCTTAGAGCATTGTTGAATGGATTTGAGGTTTCAACTGGGATCCTTCAGTGGGTCTTTTTTTGGTCCGTGCGGATTGAACCCTATTTTCTTTCTTGCAATATGGTATCCCTGTAGATTACCTAGAGTGAGCTATAGAGTTACTGAAGGTAAAAGTATACACTACTACAAAACGCGCAAACAACAACGTCAGGCTTATAACGGCTTGCCTATACACCGTTGTAATAGACTCGCGCATTTTTTAATGACGGTTAATCTTCAAACCGTGGTGAAATGTGAGGCCTTTCACAACGGGTATTTAAAGAACCGTCATTATAGGTAGCGTTTGGTCATGGGTTCAATTCCCAGCGCCTGCATTTATGGTTTTTTTAAACATTTTTTCAAAATGCCCACAGCCTTTCACCATGGTTATGTTTTCAACCGTCATTATTGCCTATAGTTTAGTTTTAGGTCTTGCACTTCAAAAAATCAGTTTTAGGGAAAATAGTCTCCTTTTTTAGATCTGTTTCGTGCATCTGAAGCAGTAAAACCTGGTAGTGTAAAATATGAATTTCAAACACTTTGAGTCCCAACAAAGTAACACATGATTCATGGTGGAAATTATTTAAGGCGTTGATATCTATGTGTTCAAAGTTTCGTGCATTCATCGCGATCTTGGTATTTCTTGAGTGTTATGATCTCCGCTTATCGTTAAAAGATTGTACGCCACCTAGAGAAGGTACTCCAATAGCGAATTCACGCCATAAGTTTTTATAGATTCGTTAAACCTTCAAAGTCGTGAAGGCAATTATTAGGTTTATAATGGATAATTGAGGTGATATAGAATTGAAAGTATAATAGAGGATTATCATGTTGAATTCGGTGGTAATTTTCTCTATCTCTTGGAGATCTTGGTAAAATATGAGTTTGAATGTAGAATGATCCATCTGAAGATTTTTTGAGGGAATGAGAAGTCGATTCCCAAAGAAGATCCCATCTGTAGCTATTTGCTTAGTGTGCATTTTTTTGGGTTTTTCAAAAACTCTTTACTTTTTATTTTCATTGTTGTTAGAGAACTCCTGGTTTGGTGATTTTCTGAATTAAGGAGTGTTTCTTTGTTATTTTCATTAAATTTAAATTTTTATAATTATATTTTTTCAGGAGTTCTCGAGATAGATTTTGCTACAGTTCTGACAACAAAGTAAGAATCATATATTTTTATTACAATTTATTTTATCAAGTATATATATAATGAGCGATATATTATTATAATTTAGTTTTTCATTTTTTTAATATAAGATTTTCATATGATATATTAGAACGTTTATAATTTAACACTAGATCTAATTTATTAGAGTTTATATAAATTCTAATTAAAAGATTTTAAACGTTTTAAAAAACTTGTTTCAAGAGAGGGTTAAAGGTCAAATGAATTTATAATATTATATTTCATCTAACAAAGACATAGATTATGCGTTTCATGACTGTAATTTGATAAAAATTTCTCTATCTTTTTTTTATCATTTTTTTTTTGTTCTTTTAATTTTATTTCTTTTTAAAAAAAATATTTGAATTATATTCATCAACTTATAAACATTTAGAAGTATAACAAAGATTCATTTATTTACACATATGATTGACATCTTCATGAAATGTATTAGATAATAGAAACTCCTGCTTTAGTTTTATATGCTAATTATTTCTATCATGTTGCATAAATTTAAGATTCAAGAACTCTTCACCTAATTTATATATCTAGAATAAATTGCATTCACAAAAACAATATAATTATTACTTTACAAAAACAATATAATTATTACTTCTAATAAATTTGTTTTTTTGAAAAAAATTAATGTTAATAATAGAAATGTAGGTACATAGTTTAATTAATTATCATCTTTTTGTTTCTGACTTTTAATTTCATTAGTAAACAGAAGATGTCTCATCACAAAATCACATGGAATGAAGAATCGCATAACAATTTTGGAATAAATAAAATTTCTCGCGAATTAGAAGTGGATGATGAGTTAGACACAGATTACTTGGATATTATGAGACCACTGTCACTTGAAACCCATGTTCTGGATCCATTATTAGACATTGGTAAATTTGCCCCTGTAGTGCTTAAGCCAATTAATCCATCTCCAGCCATTAGTATAACTCCGCCTCCAAAAGATAATGGAATCTTCATAGATCCTTTTTTACCTAAACAATTTCCCTCTCCCGCCATCAGTTTAACTCCGCCTTCTAATGGAGTAACGACAACAACAAAATCTGAAGTTTCGTATCTTAAACAATATGCAAGAGTCTCCCAAAGAGGTGTGTGTTCTTCATCTCTTTATCAAAGTACTGAATTTAATTTTATGAATATTATACAACAATAAACTAATTAATATTTGTAGGTTTATCATCTATTAATCAAAACACAGGCCAACATGTGTTGTCCAACAACATTAAAAATCCTACATCGCGTCCTTATAAAATTGCTAGGCATATGCAGGTAACATAATGTAGAAATTAATGAATTTTATTTGATTTGTTTTATGCAAGTAAAACTAATTAATGCAAGGGAAGAAATTGAGTAATATATATATATATATATATATATATATATATATATATATATATATATATATATTTGAATGATATTTTATATATGTACTAATGTATAAGATGTTTTGCAGGATGATAATTGACTTGGTGATTAATTGGTCATTCAAAATACAAATGTTTTATGGAGTTGATATAGAAAATATAATACATAATTGATGAAGTCAAACGATATTGGCATTTTAGGAGTGTTAAGCTTTGGTTAAATTAACAGTTTGATGAATTTTGGGTTTTATTTTTTATTTAATAAAGTTGACATTTTATTGGTTTTATTTTTATTGATAGATTGAATTTCTTTTAAATTTAAATATTATTGAAACCTAAGTAAATTTTATGTTTGACAAACTTTTATTGCTTAGTATAATAGTTTCCTATGGTTCGTTATTTAATGATGACTATTATCTATAAGTGTTATGACATAAATATATATAATTTATACATATTAAATCTTTATTGAGTTGGAAAACTTTGTGTTGAAGTTGAATTTCAATATTTTATTTGTTTTATAGTTTTTATTGTTTGTCACGAAAACTTTATATTTAAATTTATTAGAAAACAGTTCTAAATAAGAAATTTGTTCATCTCGTGGGTGTTGCATGTGTCCAATTAATTTGTTAAACTTTGTAGTCTCAATAGAATTTTCAACCTTATTAGCTCCCATTGAGAAGTGTTGTTGTGATTCTTCAGTATTTCTAGGAATTTTCCCGATTAAAAGGTAAGGTTTTTGTCTCTCCCCTTAGGGTTCGCCTAGTTCGTGTGGTGTTACTCAAGTTCCACTGCATATGTTCTTGGAATGGCTAGTTTCTAGGAGGGTGTGCCCCACCAATGTTGAGAAGAGTGCTCACTACGTAGGTAGTCTGCCTTCAAAGAGTGGCTTATGCGATCCTACATTGACTTACGATACCCTTTGTGGTCCTAGTGTCTCATAGCTAGTTAATTAACTACTGAAATTGTGCAAAGAGATTTTATATAATACTTAACTCATTGAGCACATTATAATGACATTGTGATATCCTCCTTCTTTACTTATTCCTCGACTATCCATATCATTGACTGATGTGATCTTCTTCCTGCTCGTCCGAGGAAGGAGCTCGTTCGCCATGAAGTTTGTCTGCATACCTTTAACTGACTGGCGTCACAAGACGATCATCGTCTTCGTAGATGTTTCATTTGGAAGACCTTGGATGCCCATTTGTCTCTAGTGTATACTCAGGGTTTTTCATTCTAGAAGATATTACGAAATAATATCTTTTTGTCATTCGTTTTAAAGGTAGAAGTCACTCTTCATAATCCTCTAAAGCTTAATTCACAACATGCTTATAGAAAATGTAGGAGTTTACCCCGTCGGTTCGAATTGGATTTTTCTTAAGCTTAGAGCATTGTTGAATGGATTTGAGGTTTCAACTGGGATCCTTCACTGGGTCTTTTTTAGGTCCGTGCGGATTGAACCCTGTTTTCTTTCTTGCAATATGGTATCCCTGTAGATTACCTAGAGTGAGCTATAGAGTTACTGAAGGTAAAAGTATCCACTACTACAAAACGCGCAAACAACAACGCCAGGCTTATAACGGCTTGCCTATCCACCGTTGTAATAGACTCGCGAGTTTTTTTAATGACGGTTAATCTACAAACTGTGGTGAAATGTGAGGCCTTTCACAACGGGTATTTATAGAACCGTCATTATAGGTAGCGTTTGGTCATGGGTTCAATTCCCAGCGCCCGCATTTATGGTTTTTTTACACATTTTTTCAAAATGCCCACAGCCTTTCACCATGGTTATGTTTTCAACCGTCATTATTGCCTATAGTTTAGTTTTAGGTCTTGCACTTCAAAAAATCAGTTTTAGGGAAAATCGTCTCCTTTTTTAGATCTATTTCGTGCATCTGAAGCAGTAAAACGTGGTAGTGTAAAATATTAATTTCAAACACTTTGAGTCCCAACAAAGTAACACATGATTCATGGTGGAAATTATTTTAGGCGTTGATATCTATGTGTTCAACGTTTCGTGCATTCATCGCGATCTTGGTATTTTTCGAGTGTTATGATCTTCGCTTATCGTTAAAAGATTGTACGCCACCTAGAGAAGGTACTCCAATAGCGAATTCACGCCATATGTTTTTATAGATTCGTTAAACCTTCAAAGTCGTGAAGGCAATTATTAGGTTTATAATGGATAATTGAGGTGATATAGAATTGAAGGTATAATAGAGGATTATCATGTTGAATTCGGTGGTAATTTTCTCTATCTCTTGGAGATCTTAGTAAAATATGAGTTTGAATGTAGAATGATCCATCTGTAGATTTTTTGAGGGAATGAGAATTCGATTCCCAAAGAAGATCCCACTATTGTGTTTTGGAAAAAGAAATGGATGTAAGGTGATGATAAGAAAACCTTAACTAGTGTTACGTATCTACGATATAGAGTCATGTAAGTGGAATTGCAAGGTTAGTACTTTAATGCCTAAATAAGTTCATAATTCAAGACGAGTGTTCTTGTAAAATGGAGATAAGAAAATATACCTTGCATTTCGCGTGATATGTCTTTATACTTTTAATTAGTTGGAGTGTATGGACATCAATTTTAGCCTTATCTCTTTGGGCTTTTGGCCGGCCCAAATCTTACTATATAAGATAACCTAAGGCTGTGGAAAAACCAATTTTGCCCTCATTCTTCTATCTGCCATGTGTCCAAAGTGAGGGCATTTGATGTCTACAAATTATTTTTCCTAACTAAATGTACTCCTTTTTCATTTGTAACCAATTTATTATGTTATAATAATATTTTGTCCTCCTTTTTGGTTACAAACTAACCAATTCTATTAAATTTTTTTGCTTTTTCCTACTACCAATGTCTGATACACGTACATCACTATTCTACCACACTGTTTCCTTCTTTCTCTCTCTCGATTCTCATCTCACTGTTCCTCTTCATCGAACTTCTCTCTTTCTCTTCTTTCTTCAGGTTCGTCTTCTATGATGAAGCATGGATTAGCAATGGTATCCCTGTGTTGGAGGCAACGCGTTTTCGGCGGCGAGGGTGTGGTGATTGGAATCGGAATATGTGATGAGTTTTACCAACATCGTAGCTCCAAACTTGTCATTTCCCTTCTGAAAGTTGTTGCTTCTATCCGTTCCGTTGTTGGAAGCTAAGGCCATTGTTGAAACGTATACCCATTTTTGAATCATTTGTGGACGGTGTAGCTTCATTGTAGTTCCAGATCTGTTGCAGGTATATAGAAGGGGGTTTATCAAAGTTTGTCGTTGTATTTTATACTGTTAGATCCCTCCATAATATTTTTTAATGTTTTCGTTTTTTATGTTTTGTAGGTTGGACTGATTTGTTATGATTTGGGGTTCCTTTTTTATGTTATGTGTTGTTAGGGTTGGAAACTCATTTGATGTTTTTTAATGTTTTCATCTTCATATGAAGTTTACAATTTTCTGCTATTAGTATTTGTACATATTATCATGATACAGCTGAATATATTTGTGGAAATGAAATTTAGGTCATGTCTGAAAATGAGCCTTTATGAATGTTTGATCTGTAGTGTTTGCAAACTCTGTTGATTTCTCTCATTGTCGGTGTTTGAGTGCAGGTTGGGGCTGGAAGCAGACATCAAAATATACACGGTTCATCAAACATGGTTGGTGCTGTTACAGCTGCGGTTGAGTCTTCTGCTTTATCCATTCAACCAAAGGTATTATTTCTTATCATGTTGTGTATAACAGAGTTGTTCCTTATGGTGTTGGACAAGGTTTACGTGCTGGTCCTATGAATGTATGAATCAAAATTAATTGCTATGAATCAAAATTAATTGCTATGAATCAAAGATGATCTTTGAACATGCCCTTTGGTTTTGGTTATATGTGTTTGATTGATTTTCCAAAGTAATTCTGAGGATGCTCACTATATTATCGTTAACCCAAAGTATTTCTCAAAGTTCTGCTATATTATCGTTAACCCCAAAGTTCTGATTTTTTTTACAAATGATTCCTTGTCTTCTAGAGTTTTGGACAGCATGGGATGGAGCTGATTGTCTCAATGATTCCTTTAAGATTTTGGGTATTTTTAGTGAAGAGAAATTTCTACTCGGCATGAATGGGGTTTTCTTAGAATAATGAGATATCAGCTCTCAATGTGATCTTTCGATTTGTTATTGCTTAATCGAAATGGAGAAACTGACAGCTAACATCTGCAAAGGAGCAACATCTATCAGCCCTGTTTTCATTGTTGTCATGCTTTTTCATGTTTCTTCATTTGTTTGTGTACAGGATATAACTGAATTGTCAACTGTAGCTTATTTTTTTCATTTATTTTGTTTGAACTTTTTTGTGTGTTTGCTTCTATTGTAATTTACTTTTGTTTTAAAAGGTGATACATTACTTTGTGGTCTCAACTGTCAACTGTTGTTTCCTATTTTAAAATTTGATTTCTGGTTGTAAATATCCTTAGAACATTCATATTCTTCTAACATTGTTCATTAGGAAAATAGCATCCAGAGGATGGATAGCTGACCCAGCAGAGATGGAACGTCTTGAGGACCTTTGCTGTAGATTGGGTTCGTATTCGTCCTACTCTTACATCTGCAAAGCATGGAGGTAGTTTTATTGAGGTACAGATTTTGTTTCTTGCTGTGAATGGTACTTTTTACTTTCACTTGGTGTAGGGAGATTAAAAGTTTGTTATGGTAGGTATTGGCAGCAACACAGACACTTGACGAATTAGGAAATAAGTGGTTTCAACGTGCGATCGATGTTGTAAGACAGTTCGTTAGGTTGTTTAAGGTATGCCACAATTATTTTTCATGTTCATACTATTGTAGTTTTGAAACGGTATTGTTTTCGTCAATCCGAGAACTAAATAAGCTTTTGGATCTACTTTTTTTGCTCTTGCTGCTGAAACGGTATTGTTATTGGTTTTTTTTTTTTTTTTACTTAGAGTGTAAAGCCTTTGTTTTACATTCGAAACATTTTACTATTTTTGAGTTTGTAAATAATTAAATTAGCATATTTGTTTTTCTTTAGTACTTCCTATTTAGAAGTTCCAGTAGTAAATAATGTGTTCTTAATAAGTGGAACATTGGTTTATTGTTGTTTTAGCATATTCTTTGCAGGTCGTTCCTACAGTATAAACAGGCATCAGGGGTCGAGTTATAAATTCGAATCAGGTATTGTTAAATGTCACACACATACTTTCATTTCATGTTGTTCATTAGTTGGATAATTTCTAAGCACATCATATATGTTATTGCACAGTATTCTGTGAGTGAGCATTTCAAAAGTTCAAAACTGGGTGCTACAGATCCTGAGGTTTTCTTCTTCTATGACATATCACAAATAAAGGTACTGTCTTTGTAATTTTTTTATGGGATATAAAATTATCCATGGATGAAGAAGTCATCGTAGTTGCACTATCCATGGATGAAGAAGTCATCGTAGTTGCATCTCTACACAAATATAATAGTTATTCACATTTTGGCCTGATCAGAATGTGAGTTTCAATTATCTATGCTCAATATTTTGCTATTTCCCAATGACATAGAACACTGTTTTTGAATTACATAACATATAAGGGTCACGACAGTTATCTACTTTTGAATCACATATCATTGTTATAACTAATAATCTAATTACGTAAATCATTTCAATTCAGCGGCAAATTGATAAGCTAACATAAGGTGAGGGACATTTGTAATGGTTAAATTGATTTCTGTCTGAATTCAGTTCTCCCATGTATTTTTATTTTACTATCTGATTTACTATATATGTCCATTTTTTCTTACATGATTTGAATGTCTTCAGATTGGTGATAGGGTCTGTGTGAAGACACATCTTTCGCAGAACCTAGAAATGCTTAGGGTGGTGAGACACATCTTCTTGCTGCAACTGGACTTCAAATGGATCACAAAAACCAGTGTTTGTGTAAATGTTCATCTTGCGTCACCGGAAGTGGAGTTTCTTCCTTCAAAGGTACGACTCCCATGTGTAAGACCAGATTTTTCATCCAAATGATATTCTGTGTACATGTATGCTTTCTTTCAGCGTATATTGTTTATCCAGATGCACTGAGAAGCCTATCCAAATGACAATCTCTTTGCACACCTAAGGTAAAACTACAGATATTATCCCTTCACTTCCATATCATTGTATCTATGTGTTTTTTTCGATCATGGTTATTTTGTTTTTGCTGATACATTACATTAACCTTTCATATCTTTTAATTTGAGTATCCTTATGTTTGTCAAATCTGTTGTTCAGACCACATTTGTTAATCATATCTCATGTAACGTTACAACTAATTTCAGAAGTCCATGTTTTCCATTGCATTTATTGACTAATTATTCTATACATTGTATTAGCCAATACAAAATCTGTCAAAACAACAAAGGGGTGGAACAACATTACCAATGCAGTTAGAAGATATTATAGAGGGAGTGTTGCTATTGACTCTATTCAGACACCCAATCAGGTAATTCTTCGACCCTAAAGGTCATCTCTCTTTCATACTTTCTCAAAATTCTATAACTGTCAAGTCTAATCCTTTGCGGCATTCTTATGAATTGTTTTACTCTTTTATGATATGAGTTTAACACACTAAGAGGATTTCTTACATCATAACTCTGCCAGTTATTACACCTTAACAGTTCAAACAAAAATTGGTTTGTTATATGTAAATGTGCATTTAATTTTTTCTCAGTTTCTTCAAACTTCATATCAGACTGTTATACTTCTCCATGGCTTTCTGTTTTCCATAGTCACTTCCATATGGCTTTAATGCCAAATCATAGCACACCACGTTTTCCAACTTATCATTAATCTTCCCTATGGCTGCTTATTATTTTGCCTCCCTAACTTCCACTATTAAATTTTCAAAATAATTAATGCTTTTACATTACCAAGTGCAGGGAGAAGCTTATGGGTCTCAGGGCAAAATATATAAACAACACTCCTTCAATGACCAACACAAACAAAAATTCAGAAACGTATAATTTTTACTATAGCCACCAACAACATTGTCCGGGTTTCACACACTTCTGAGGTGCAGACTGCGCCTGAAATCCAACCAACAACGACATCGCAACACCCATCTCAGGTCGATCAACCAGACCAGATACGAATCATAAATTATCTACTTATTTTTTCAATACCTACATACAACTATGCATTTTTCTTGCTTCATCTTTTCTACCATTCTTTTTTATTAAATCAACAGACGCAACATAATGTTGATGCGCCGCTCCATCGAACACCACCTTCTGACATCGAACCAATTCAGGAAAATCAACCACCTGCCGACGAGGGACACCCCCTGCCGCACCAACCACCTGCTGACGAGGGACAGCCCCTGCCGTACCAACCACCTACCCATGTTGAACATCCTCATCACGTCCTGCCGGTACAGTTCTGGGACATTCCTTTCTTTTTTCTATTCATGTCATATTAAATTTTCTGTTCATCTTCTTCACAATAATCAGTTAACGGTTTTTCCCAATAGGTACCTCAGGTCGCTGCTGTCCGACAACGACAAAAGAGGAGACGATTCAGAAGACCAGGAAGAATGAGTAGAAGGTTTAACAGATTTCATTCTGATGATGAAGAAGAACCAGAGTATGATATGTTTGATTCTGATGACGACGATGAGCACGACTACAAGTGGGACAACTTTATGACATCATCCGATTTTAGAAATCGTGTTTAAGTTTCCATACTTTTTGTCCTTTTGATGTACTGCATTACCAAGCTTTGTTAATTTTAATTTAAGGTTTATGGACACATTACTTAAAGTTCTTTTACTAAGTTACTGTGTGCTCATTTTCATAGTTATTGAAGACTTGAATGTATATCTTACGTTATACAGTTTCTAGACTTTTTTTATTTTAAATTTCAATGATTGGTTTAAAACTTGCATTGGATTTTTTGTATAACATTTTCAATTCTCACTACCATTTTTTTTCTACTTATTTTTTTTTACTACAAAACAAATATATTTTTACAAACGGGAAACAAAAAGGGAAAAACTTTACTTATGATTCAAATATCTTTTTTAATTATGTCACAACAAATCGTATTCTTTTTTTTTAATCAAATAACATCAAAACAGATATTATGTTTTTATACGGTAAAACAATTCATTTATGATTAAAACATTTGACATACGGGTAAAAACTCATTTCTTATAAACGGGCTCAACTTTACTACTTTTCGAAATATTGAACAATAGAATATTGTCGACCATTTTCTTACAATTTGTGAAAACAATTTTGCCAATCTATTAAAAAAAATTTGACCAAAATAATATCAACTATTTTTATAAATAATATTATCTCTTATTAAGAACTCAACTCTTAACTAAATTTTATTAAGAATTTGACTTTCTTTTATAAATATATATTTTATTAAAAAATTTACTTTCTTTTATACATAATTAAGAATTTTTGTAAATTACTTTTGCTTTTCTTTTTAACAATTTATTTATATTTTCAAAACACAAGCCTCCCTACCAGATTTACACGTATCGTGCGAAATACCGGGTCACACCTGTGTCGTATAAGCGCACTGGTAACCAGACTAAAATAACTGTGAACGCACGGGTAACACACCGGTACCGTGGCAACGCACGGATATTATACCAATACCGTGTGCACGCACAGGTATCCAGACCAAATGCACGGGTAACACATCAGTGTCGTGTCGTAATGCACGGGTTCCCATGGCAAAGTTTTTTTGAACGCACGGGTAGTACATGAGTAACGTGTAAACACGGTGACGACCAGGGCAAAATCGGTTTAAATGCATTGATATTTAATATTGTTTTTTTGAAATTCTTTTTAATTTAACATACAATTTTATTAAAGATAATATATGAATCATTGAAATATATATTAATGCTCTCTTTTTTTTAAAAATTGGAAATTTGATTAATTTTTTTATTTTTTATAAATATGTCTTTCATTTCAATACTTCTCTTTGATTGACTTATATTTTTTTCTTTTACTACTTTATGTTAATTTTTTTTACATTACATTTAAATATTTTGTATTTATTATTTGAGTTTCATAATCTAACTGTGAATTTACATTTTTTCCTGTCAAAATATATTGGTCCAATTTCAAAGGTCCGCAGCGGAACCCGTGCGTCCGCACGGGTATCCCACTAGTTAGTTATATTCATCGATCAAATTCAATAATGTGTGAAAAATTTATTGGTCTAAATTCCACATACATTGTATAAATGGTCATTAATATTAATTGAACTTCAATCAATATTAATTTCCATATTTTTATAATTTTTATCTTCAATTTATAGAAAAGACAAAATAAGAATTCAAGTATTTCAAATTTTTTAGAAACAAGTAATAAATTAAAATTGAGTTTATTCATTTTCCATAATTTGTAATTGTCCATCGCAACCCACTCCCTGATACATTGTATAAGATAAGTACATTCTATAAATTATCATAAAATATTAATTTCCATTTTATAAAAAAATTTATCTTCAATTTTATATTAAGTCAAATGATGAATTCATATATTTATTATTTTGTAGGAAAGAATAATTAGTTCATGTTTAGCCAAAGTATTTTCATTTCTTAGTGTGTGTGCCCCCTATCCTTTCTTTTTTCTATATATATATATATATATATATATATATATACCTTATTAATATTTCAAATCACACAACATTTTCTTTTCATTTCTTCTTCTAGTTCGCATTACACGTTTTTTCTAGCACAGTCACCCTTAAGTCGGTATGTGATTCATTTTATACTTTTCTTATTTAATATTCAAAAGTTTAAATTTTTATTTGTTTTGATTTTTCTACAATTTTTTTTGTCGTAGCTATTTGCTTAGTGTGCATTTTTTGGGTTTTTCAAAAACTCTTTACTTTTTATTTTCTTTGTTGTTAGAGAACTCCTGGTTTGTTGATTTTCTGAATTAAGGAGTGTTTCTTTGTTATTTTCATTAAATTTAAATTTTTATAATTATATTTTTTCAGGAGTTCTCGAGATAGATTTTGCTACAGTTCTGACAATAAAGTAAGAATCATATATTTTTATTACAATTTATTTTATCAAGTATATATATAATGAGCGATATATTATTATAATTTAGTTTTTCATTTTTTTAATATAAGATTTTCATATGATATATTAGAACGTTTATAATTTAACACTAGATCTAATTTATTAGAGTTTATATAAATTCTAAGTAAAAGATTTTAAACGTTTTAAAAAACTTGTTTCAAGAGAGGGTTAAAGGTCAAATGAATTTATAATATTATATTACATCTAACAAAGACATAGATTATGCGTTTCATGACTGTAATTTGATAAAAATTTCTCTATCTTTTTTTTATCATTTTTCTTTTGTTCTTTTAATTTTATATCTTTTTAAAAAAAATATTTGAATTATATTCATCAACTTATAAACATTTAGAAGTATAACAAAGATTCATTTATTTACGCATATGATTGACATCTTCATGAAATGTATTAGATAATAGAAACTCCTGCTTTAGTTTTATATGCTAATTATTTCTATCATGTTGCATAAATTTAAGATTCAAGAACTCTTCACCTAATTTATATATCTAGAATAAATTACATTCACAAAAACAATATAATTATTACTTTACAAAAACAATATAATTATTACTTCTAATAAATTTGTTTTTTTGAAAAAAATTAATGTTAATAATAGAAATGTAGGTACATAGTTTAATTAATTATCATCTTTTTGTTTCTGACTTTTAATTTCATTAGTAAACAGAAGATGTCTCATCACAAAATCACATGGAATGAAGAATCGCATAACAATTTTGGAATAAATAAAATTTCTCGCGAATTAGAAGTGGATGATGAGTTAGACACAGATTACTTGGATATTATGAGACCACTGTCACTTGAAACCCATGTTCTGGATCCATTATTAGACATTGGTAAATTTGCCCCTGTAGTGCTTAAGCCAATTAATCCATCTCCAGCCATTAGTATAACTCCGCCTCCAAAAGATAATGGAATCTTCATAGATCCTTTTTTACCTAAACAATTTCCCTCTCCCGCCATCAGTTTAACTCCGCCTTCTAATGGAGTAACGACAACAACAAAATCTGAAGTTTCGTATCTTAAACAATATGCAAGAGTCTCCCAAAGAGGTGTGTGTTCTTCATCTCTTTATCAAAGTACTGAATTTAATTTTATGAATATTATACAACAATAAACTAATTAATATTTGTAGGTTTATCATCTATTAATCAAAACACAGGCCAACATGTGTTGTCCAACAACATTAAAAATCCTACATCGCGTCCTTATAAAATTGCTAGGCATATGCAGGTAACATAATGTAGAAATTAATGAATTTTATTTGATTTGTTTTATGCAAGTAAAAATAAATAATGCAAGGGAAGAAATTGAGTAATATATATATATATATATATATATATATATATATATATATATATATATATATATTTGAATGATATTTTATATATGTACTAATGTATAAGATGTTTTGCAGGATGATAATTGACTTGGTGATTAATTGGTCATTCAAAATACAAATGTTTTATGGAGTTGATATAGAAAATATAATACATAATTGATGAAGTCAAACGATATTGGCATTTTAGGAGTGTTAAACTTTGGTTAAATTAACAGTTTGATGAATTTTGGGTTTTATTTTTTATTTAATAAAGTTGACATTTTATTGGTTTTATTTTTATTGATAGATTGAATTTCTTTTAAATTTAAATATTATGGAAACCTAAGTAAATTTTATGTTTGACAAACATTTATTGCTTAGTATAATAGTTTCCTATGGTTCGTTATTTAATGATGACTATTATCTATAAGTGTTATGACATAAATATATATAATTTATACATATTAAATCTTTATTGAGTTGGAAAACTTTGTGTTGAAGTTGAATTTCAATATTTTATTTGTTTTATAGTTTTTATTGTTTGTCACGAAAACTTTATATTTAAATTTATTAGAAAACAGTTCTAAATAAGAAATTTGTTCATCTCGTGGGTGTTGCATGTGTCCAATTAATTGTTAAACTTTGTAGTCTCAATAGAATTTTCAACCTTATTAGCTCCCATTGAGAAGTGTTGTTGTGATTCTTCAGTATTTCTAGGAATTTTCCCGAATAAAAGGTAAGGTTTTTGTCTCTCCCCTTAGGGTTCGCCTAGTTCGTGTGGTGGTACTCAAGTTCCACTGCATATGTTCTTGGAATGGCTAGTTTCTAGGAGGGTGTGCCCCACCAATGTTGAGAAGAGTGCTCACTACGTAGGTAGTCTGCCTTCAAAGAGTGGCTTATGCGATCCTACATTGACTTACGATACCCTTTGTGGTCCTAGTGTCTCATAGCTAGTTAATTAACTACTGAAATTGTGCAAAGAGATTTTATATAATACTTAACTCATTGAGCACATTATAATGACATTGTGATATCCTCCTTCTTTACTTATTCCTCGACTATCCATATCATTGACTGATGTGATCTTCTTCCTGCTCGTCCGAGGAAGGAGCTCGTTCGCCATGAAGTTTGTCTGCATACCTTTAACTGACTGGCGTCACAAGACGATTATCGTCTTCGTAGATGTTTCATTTGGAAGACCTTGGATGCCCATTTGTCCCTAGTGTATACTCAGGGTTTTTCATTCTAGAAGATATTACGAAATAATATCTTTTTGTCATTCGTTTTAAAGGTAGAAGTCACTCTTCATAATCCTCTAAAGCTTAATTCACAACATGCTTATAGAAAATGTAGGAGTTTACCCCGTCGGTTCGAATTGGATTTTTCTTAAGCTTAGAGCATTGTTGAATGGATTTGAGGTTTCAACTGGGATCCTTCACTGGGTCTTTTTTAGGTCCGTGCGGATTGAACCCTGTTTTCTTTCTTGCAATATGGTATCCCTGTAGATTACCTAGAGTGAGCTATAGAGTCACTGAAGGTAAAAGTATCCACTACTACAAAACGCGCAAACAACAACGCCAGGCTTATAACGGCTTGCCTATCCACCGTTGTAATAGACTCGCGAGTTTTTTTAATGACGGTTAATCTTCAAACCGTGGTGAAATGTGAGGCCTTTCACAACGGGTATTTATAGAACCGTCATTATAGGTAGCGTTTGGTCATGGGTTCAATTCCCAGCGCCCGCATTTATGGTTTTTTTACACATTTTTTCAAAATGCCCACAGCCTTTCACCATGGTTATGTTTTCAACCGTCATTATTGCCTATAGTTTAGTTTTAGGTCTTGCACTTCAAAAAATCAGTTTTAGGGAAAATCGTCTCCTTTTTTAGATCTATTTCGTGCATCTGAAGCAGTAAAACGTGGTAGTGTAAAATATTAATTTCAAACACTTTTAGTCCCAACAAAGTAACACATGATTCATGGTGGAAATTATTTTAGGCGTTGATATCTATGTGTTCAACGTTTCGTGCATTCATCGCGATCTTGGTATTTTTCGAGTGTTATGGTCTTCGCTTATCGTTAAAAGATTGTACGCCACCTAGAGAAGGTACTCCAATAGCGAATTCACGCCATAAGTTTTTATAGATTCGTTAAACCTTCAAAGTCGTGAAGGCAATTATTAGGTTTATAATGGATAATTGAGGTGATATAGAATTGAAAGTATAATAGAGGATTATCATGTTGAATTCGGTGGTAATTTTCTCTATCTCTTGGAGATCTTAGTAAAATATGAGTTTGAATGTAGAATGATCCATCTGTAGATTTTTTGAGGGAATGAGAATTCGATTCCCAAAGAAGATCCCACTATTGTGTTTTGGAAAAAGAAATGGATGTAAGGTGATGATAAGAAAACCTTAACTAGTGTTACGTATCTACGATATAGAGTCATGTGAGTGGAATTGCAAGGTTAGTACTTTAATGCCTAAATAAGTTCATAATTCAAGACGAGTGTTCTTGTAAAATGGAGATAAGAAAATATACCTTGCATTTCGCGTGATATGTCTTTATACTTTTAATTAGTTGGAGTGTATGGACATCAATTTTAGCCTTATCTCTTTGGGCTTTTGGCCGGCCCAAATCTTACTATATAAGAAAACCTAAGGCTGTGGAAAAACCAATTTTGCCCTCATTCGTATATCTGCCATGTGTCCAAAGTGAGGGCATTTGATGTCTACAAATTATTTTTCCTAACTAAATGTACTCCTTTTTCATTTGTAACCAATTTATTATGTTATAATAATATTTTGTCCTCCTTTTTGGTTACAAACTAACCAATTCTATTAAATTTTTTTGCTTTTTCCTACTACCAATGTCTGATACACGTACATCACTATTCTACCACACTGTTTCCTTCTTTCTCTCTCTCGATTCTCATCTCACTGTTCCTCTTCATCGAACTTCTCTCTTTCTCTTCTTTCTTCAGGTTCGTCTTCTATGATGAAGCGTGGATTAGCAATGGTATCCCTGTGTTGGAGGCAACGCGTTTTCGGCGGCGAGGGTGTGGTGATTGGAATCGGAATATGTGATGAGTTTTACCAACATCGTAGCTCCAAACTTGTCATTTCCCTTCTGAAAGTTGTTGCTTCTATCCGTTCCGTTGTTGGAAGCTAAGGCCATTGTTGAAACGTATACCCATTTTTGAATCATTTGTGGACGATGTAGCTTCATTGTAGTTCCAGATCTGTTGCAGGTATATAGAAGGGGGTTTATCAAAGTTTGTCGTTGTATTTTATACTGTTAGATCCCTCCATAATATTTGTTAATGTTTTCGTTTTTTATGTTTTGTAGGTTGGACTGATTTGTTATGATTTGGGGTTCCTTTTTTATGTTATGTGTTGTTAGGGTTGGAAACTCATTTGATGTTTTTTAATGTTTTCATCTTCATATGAAGTTTACAATTTTCTGCTATTAGTATTTGTACATATTATCATGATACAGCTTAATATATTTGTGGAAATGAAATTTAGGTCATGTCTGAAAATGAGCCTTTATGAATGTTTGATCTGTAGTGTTTGCAAACTCTGTTGATTTCTCTCATTGTCGGTGATTGAGTGCAGGTTGGGGCTGGAAGCAGACATCAAAATATACACGGTTCATCAAACATGGTTGGTGCTGTTACAGCTGCGGTTGAGTCTTCTGCTTTATCCATTCAACCAAAGGTATTATTTCTTATCATGTTGTGTATAACAGAGTTGTTCCTTATGGTGTTGGACAAGGTTTACGTGCTGGTCCTATGAATGTATGAATCAAAATTAATTGCTATGAATCAAAATTAATTGCTATGAATCAAAATTAATTGCTATGAATCAAAGATGATCTTTGAACATGCCCTTTGGTTTTGGTTATATGTGTTTGATTGATTTTCCAAAGTAATTCTGAGGATGCTCACTATATTATCGTTAACCCAAAGTATTTCTCAAAGTTCTGCTATATTATCGTTAACCCCAAAGTTCTGATTTTTTTTACAAATGATTCCTTGTCTTCTAGAGTTTTGGACAGCATGGGATGGAGCTGATTGTCTCAATGATTCCTTTAAGATTTTGGGTATTTTTAGTGAAGAGCAATTTCTACTCGGCATGAATGGGGTTTTCTTAGAATAATGAGATATCAGCTCTCAATGTGATCTTTCGATTTGTTATTGCTTAATCGAAATGGAGAAACTGACAGCTAACATCTGCAAAGGAGCAACATCTATCAGCCCTGTTTTCATTGTTGTCATGCTTTTTCATGTTTCTTCATTTGTTTGTGTACAGGATATAACTGAATTGTCAACTGTAGCTTATTTTTTTCATTTATTTTGTTTGAACTTTTTTGTGTGTTTGCTTCTGTTGTAAATTACTTTTGTTTTAAAAGGTGATACATTACTTTGTGGTCTCAACTGTCAACTGTTGTTTCCTATTTTAAAATTTGATTTCTGGTTGTAAATATCCTTAGAACATTCATATTCTTCTAACATTGTTCATTAGGAAAATAGCATCCAGAGGATGGATAGCTGACCCAGCAGAGATGGAACGTCTTGAGGACCTTTGCTGTAGATTGGGTTCGTATTCGTCCTACTCTTACATCTGCAAAGCATGGAGGTAGTTTTATTGAGGTACAGATTTTGTTTCTTGCTGTGAATGGTACTTTTTACTTTCACTTGGTGTAGGGAGATTAAAAGTTTGTTATGGTAGGTATTGGCAGCAACACAGACACTTGACGAATTAGGAAATAAGTGGTTTCAACGTGCGATCGATGTTGTAAGACAGTTCGTTAGGTTGTTTAAGGTATGCCACAATTATTTTTCATGTTCATACTATTGTAGTTTTGAAACGGTATTGTTTTCATCAATCCGAGAACTAAATAAGCTTTTGGATCTACTTTTTTTGCTCTTGCTGCTGAAACGGTATTGTTATTGGTTTGTTTTTTTTTTTACTTAGAGTGTAAAGCCTTTGTTTTACATTCGAAACATTTTACTATTTTTGAGTTTGTAAATAATTAAATTAGCATATTTGTTTTTCTTTAGTACTTCCTATTTAGAAGTTCCAGTAGTAAATAATGTGTTCTTAATAAGTGGAACATTGGTTTATTGTTGTTTTAGCATATTCTTTGCAGGTCGTTCCTACAGTATAAACAGGCATCAGGGGTCGAGTTATAAATTCGAATCAGGTATTGTTAAATGTCACACACATACTTTCATTTCATGTTGTTCATTAGTTGGATAATTTCTAAGCACATCATATATGTTATTGCACAGTATTCTGTGAGTGAGCATTTCAAAAGTTCAAAACTGGGTGCTACAGATCCTGAGGTTTTCTTCTTCTATGACATATCACCAATAAAGGTACTGTCTTTGTAATTTTTTTATGGGATATAAAATTATCCATGGATGAAGAAGTCATCGTAGTTGCACTATCCATGGATGAAGAAGTCATCGTAGTTGCATCTCTACACAAATATAATAGTTATTCACATTTTGGCCTGATCAGAATGTGAGTTTCAATTATCTATGCTCAATATTTTGCTATTTCCCAATGACATAGAACACTGTTTTTGAATTACATAACATATAAGGGTCACGACAGTTATCTACTTTTGAATCACATATCATTGTTATAACTAATAATCTAATTACGTAAATCATTTCAATTCAGCTGCAAATTGATAAGCTAACATAAGGTGAGGGACATTTGTAATGGTTAAATTGATTTCTGTCTGAATTCAGTTCTCCCATGTATTTTTATTTTACTATCTGATTTACTATATATGTCCATTTTTTCTTACATGATTTGAATGTCTTCAGATTGGTGATAGGGTCTGTGTGAAGACACATCTTTCGCAGAACCTAGAAATGCTTAGGGTGGTAAGACACATCTTCTTGCTGCAACTGGACTTCAAATGGATCACAAAAACCAGTGTTTGTGTAAATGTTCATCTTGCGTCACCGGAAGTGGAGTTTCTTCCTTCAAAGGTACGACTCCCATGTGTAAGACCATATTTTTCATCCAAATGATATTCTGTGTACATGTATGCTTTCTTTCAGTGTATATTGTTTAGCCAGATGCACTGAGAAGCCTATCCAAATGACAATCTCTTTGCACACCTAAGGTAAAACTACAGATATTATCCCTTCACTTCCATATCATTGTATCTATGTGTTTTTTTCGATCATGGTTATTTTGTTTTTGCTGATACATTACATTAACCTTTCATATCTTTTAATTTGAGTATCCTTATGTTTGTCAAATCTGTTGTTCAGACCACATTTGTTAATCATATCTCATGTAACGTTACAACTAATTTCAGAAGTCCATGCTTTCCATTGCATTTATTGACCAATTATTCTATACATTGTATTAGCCAATACAAAATCTGTCAAAACAACAAAGGGGTGGAACAACATTACCAATGCAGTTAGAAGATATTATAGAGGGAGTGTTGCTATTGACTCTATTCAGACACCCAATCAGGTAATTCTTCGACCCTAAAGGTCATCTCTCTTTCATACTTTCTCAAAATTCTATAACTGTCAAGTCTAATCCTTTGCGGCATTCTTATGAATTGTTTTACTCTTTTATGATATGAGTTTAACACACTAAGAGGATTTCTTACATCATAACTCTGCCAGTTATTGCACCTTAACAGTTCAAACAAAAATTGGTTTGTTATATGTAAATGTGCATTTAATTTTTTCTCAGTTTCTTCAAACTTCATATCAGACTGTTATACTTCTCCATGGCTTTCTGTTTTCCATAGTCACTTCCATATGGCTTTAATGCCAAATCATAGCACACCACGTTTTCCAACTTATCATTAATCTTCCCTATGGCTGCTTATTTTTTTGCCTCCCTAACTTCCACTATTAAATTTTCAAAATAATTAATGCTTTTACATTACCAAGTGCAGGGAGAAGCTTATGGGTCTCAGGGCAAAATATATAAACAACACTCCTTCAATGACCAACACAAACAAAAATTCAGAAACGTATAATTTTTACTATAGCCACCAACAACATTGTCCGGGTTTCACACACTTCTGAGGTGCAGACTGCGCCTGAAATCCAACCAACAACGACATCGCAACACCCATCCCAGGTCGATCAACCAGACCAGATACGAATCATAAATTATCTACTTATTTTTTCAATACCTACATACAACTATGCATTTTTCTTGCTTCATCTTTTCTACCATTCTTTTTTATTAAATCAACAGACGCAACATAATGTTGATGCGCCGCTCCATCGAACACCACCTTCTGACATCGAACCAATTCAGGAAAATCAACCACCTGCCGACGAGGGACACCCCCTGCCGCACCAACCACCTGCTGACGAGGGACAGCCCCTGCCGCACCAACCACCTACCCATGTTGAACATCCTCATCACGTCCTGCCGGTACAGTTCTGGGACATTCCTTTCTTTTTTCTATTCATGTCATATTAAATTTTCTGTTCATCTTCTTCACAATAATCAGTTAACGGTTTTTCCCAATAGGTACCTCAGGTCGCTGCTGTCCGACAACGACAAAAGAGGAGACGATTCAGAAGACCAGGAAGAATGAGTAGAAGGTTTAACAGATTTCATTCTGATGATGAAGAAGAACCAGAGTATGATATGTTTGATTCTGATGACGACGATGAGCACGACTACAAGTGGGACAACTTTATGACATCATCCGATTTTAGAAATCGTGTTTAAGTTTCCATACTTTTTGTCCTTTTGATGTACTGCATTACCAAGCTTTGTTAATTTTAATTTAAGGTTTATGGACACATTACTTAAAGTTTTTTTACTAATTTACTCTGCGCTCAATTTCATAGTTATTGAAGACTTGAATGTATATCTTACGTTATACAGTTTCTAGACTTTTTTTATTTTAAATTTCAATGATTGGTTTAAAACTTGCATTGCATTTTTTGTATAACATTTTCAATTCTCACTACCATTTTTTTTCTACTTATTTTTTTTTACTACAAAACAAATATATTTTTACAAACGGGAAACAAAAAGGGAAAAACTTTACTTATGATTCAAATATCTTTTATAATTATGTCACAACAAATCGGATTCTTTTTTTTAATCAAATAACATCAAAACAGATATTATGTTTTTATACGGTAAAACAATTCATTTATGATTAAAACATTTGACATACGGGTAAAAACTCATTTCTTATAAACGGGCTCAACTTTACTACTTTTCAAAATAATATCAACTATTTTTATAAATAATATTATCTCTTATTAAGAACTCAACTCTTAACTAAATTTTATTAAGAATTTGACTTTCTTTTATAAATATATATTTTATTAAAAAATTTACTTTCTTTTATACATAATTAAGAATTTTTGTAAATTACTTTTGCTTTTCTTTTTAACAATTTATTTATATTTTCAAAACACAAGCCTCCCTACCGGATTTACACGTATCGTGCGAAAGACCGGGTCACACCTGTGTCGTATAAGCGCGCTGGTAACCAGACTAAAATAACTGTGAACGCACGGGTAACACACCGGTACCGTGGCAACGCACGGATATTATACCAATACCGTGTGCACGCACAGGTATCCAGACCAAATGCACGGGTAACACATCAGTGTCGTGTCGTAATGCACGGGTTCCCATGGCAAAGTTTTTTTGAACGCACGGGTAGTACACGAGTAACGTGTAAACACGGTGACGACCAGGGCAAAATCGGTTTAAATGCATTGATATTTAATATTGTTTTTTTGAAATTCTTTTTAATTTAACATACAATTTTATTAAAGATAATATATGAATCATTGAAATATATATTAATGCTCTCTTTTTTTAAAAAATTGGAAATTTGATTAATTTTTTTATTTTTTATAAATATGTCTTTCATTTCAATACTTCTCTTTGATTGACTTATATTTTTTTCTTTTACTACTTTATGTTAATTTTTTTTACATTACATTTAAATATTTTGTATATATTATTTGAGTTTCATAATCTAACTGTGAATTTACATTTTTTCCTGTCAAAATATATTGGTCCAATTTCAAAGGTCCGCAGCGGAACCCGTGCGTCCGCACGGGTATCCCACTAGTTAGTTATATTCATCGATCAAATTCAATAATGTGTGAAAAATTTATTGGTCTAAATTCCACATACATTGTATAAATGGTCATTAATATTAATTGAACTTCAATCAATATTAATTTCCATATTTTTATAATTTTTATCTTCAATTTATAGAAAAGACAAAATAAGAATTCAGGTATTTCAAATTTTTTAGAAACAAGTAATAAATTAAAATTGAGTTTATTCATTTTCCATAATTTGTAATTGTCCATCGCAACCCACTCCCTGATACATTGTATAAGATAAGTACATTCTATATATTATCATAAAATATTAATTTCCATTTTATAAAAAAATTTATCTTCAATTTTATATTAAGTCAAATGATGAATTCATATATTTATTATTTTGTAGGAAAGAATAATTAGTTCATGTTTAGCCAAATTATTTTCATTTCTTAGTGTGTGTGCCCCCTATCCTTTCTTTTTTCTATATATATATATATATACCTTATTAATATTTCAAATCACACAACATTTTCTTTTCATTTCTTCTTCTAGTTCGCATTACACGTTTTTTCTAGCACAGTCACCCTTAAGTCGGTATGTGATTCATTTTATACTTTTCTTATTTAATATTCAAAAGTTTAAATTTTTATTTGTTTTGATTTTTCTACAATTTTTTTTGTCGTAGCTATTTGCTTAGTGTGCATTTTTTGGGTTTTTCAAAAACTCTTTACTTTTTATTTTCTTTGTTGTTAGAGAACTCCTGGTTTGTTGATTTTCTGAATTAAGGAGTGTTTCTTTGTTATTTTCATTAAATTTAAATTTTTATAATTATATTTTTTCAGGAGTTCTCGAGATAGATTTTGCTACAGTTCTGACAATAAAGTAAGAATCATATATTTTTATTACAATTTATTTTATCAAGTATATATATAATGAGCGATATATTATTATAATTTAGTTTTTCATTTTTTTAATATAAGATTTTCATATGATATATTAGAACGTTTATAATTTAACACTAGATCTAATTTATTAGAGTTTATATAAATTCTAATTAAAAGATTTTAAACGTTTTAAAAAACTTGTTTCAAGAGAGGGTTAAAGGTCAAATGAATTTATAATATTATATTACATCTAACAAAGACATAGATTATGCGTTTCATGACTGTAATTTGATAAAAATTTCTCTATCTTTTTTTTATCATTTTTCTTTTGTTCTTTTAATTTTATTTCTTTTTAAAAAAAATATTTGAATTATATTCATCAACTTATAAACATTTAGAAGTATAACAAAGATTCATTTATTTACGCATATGATTGACATCTTCATGAAATGTATTAGATAATAGAAACTCCTGCTTTTGTTTTATATGCTAATTATTTCTATCATGTTGCATAAATTTAAGATTCAAGAACTCTTCACCTAATTTATATATCTAGAATAAATTACATTCACAAAAACAATATAATTATTACTTTACAAAAACAATATAATTATTACTTCTAATAAATTTGTTTTTTTGAAAAAAATTAATGTTAATAATAGAAATGTAGGTACATAGTTTAATTAATTATCATCTTTTTGTTTCTGACTTTTAATTTCATTAGTAAACAGAAGATGTCTCATCACAAAATCACATGGAATGAAGAATCGCATAACAATTTTGGAATAAATAAAATTTCTCGCGAATTAGAAGTGGATGATGAGTTAGACACAGATTACTTGGATATTATGAGACCACTGTCACTTGAAACCCATGTTCTGGATCCATTATTAGACATTGGTAAATTTGCCCCTGTAGTGCTTAAGCCAATTAATCCATCTCCAGCCATTAGTATAACTCCGCCTCCAAAAGATAATGGAATCTTCATAGATCCATTTTTACCTAAACAATTTCCCTCTCCCGCCATCAGTTTAACTCCGCCTTCTAATGGAGTAACGACAACAACAAAATCTGAAGTTTCGTATCTTAAACAATATGCAAGAGTCTCCCAAAGAGGTGTGTGTTCTTCATCTCTTTATCAAAGTACTGAATTTAATTTTATGAATATTATACAACAATAAACTAATTAATATTTGTAGGTTTATCATCTATTAATCAAAACACAGGCCAACATGTGTTGTCCAACAACATTAAAAATCCTACATCGCGTCCTTATAAAATTGCTAGGCATATGCAGGTAACATAATGTAGAAATTAATGAATTTTATTTGATTTGTTTTATGCAAATAAAAATAAATAATGCAAGGGAAGAAATTGAGTAATATATATATATATATATATATATATATATATATTTGAATGATATTTTATATATGTACTAATGTATAAGATGTTTTGCAGGATGATAATTGACTTGGTGATTAATTGGTCATTCAAAATACAAATGTTTTATGGAGTTGATATAGAAAATATAATACATAATTGATGAAGTCAAACGATATTGGCATTTTAGGAGTGTTAAACTTTGGTTAAATTAACAGTTTGATGAATTTTGGGTTTTATTTTTTATTTAATAAAGTTGACATTTTATTGGTTTTATTTTTATTGATAGATTGAATTTCTTTTAAATTTAAATATTATTGAAACCTAAGTAAATTTTATGTTTGACAAACATTTATTGCTTAGTATAATAGTTTCCTATGGTTTGTTATTTAATGATGACTATTATCTATAAGTGTTATGACATAAATATATATAATTTATACATATTAAATCTTTATTGAGTTGGAAAACTTTGTGTTGAAGTTGAATTTCAATATTTTATTTGTTTTATAGTTTTTATTGTTTGTCACGAAAACTTTATATTTAAATTTATTAGAAAACAGTTCTAAATAAGAAATTTGTTCATCTCGTGGGTGTTGCATGTCTCCAATTAATTGTTAAACTTTGTAGTCTCAATAGAATTTTCAACCTTATTAGCTCCCATTGAGAAGTGTTGTTGTGATTCTTCAGTATTTCTAGGAATTTTCCCGAATAAAAGGTAAGGTTTTTGTCTCTCCCCTTAGGGTTCGCCTAGTTCGTGTGGTGGTACTCAAGTTCCACTGCATATGTTCTTGGAATGGCTAGTTTCTAGGAGGGTGTGCCCCACCAATGTTGAGAAGAGTGCTCACTACGTAGGTAGTCTGCCTTCAAAGAGTGGCTTATGCGATCCTACATTGACTTACGATACCCTTTGTGGTCCTAGTGTCTCATAGCTAGTTAATTAACTACTGAAATTGTGCAAAGAGATTTTAGATAATACTTAACTCATTGAGCACATTATAATGACATTGTGATATCCTCCTTCTTTACTTATTCCTCGACTATCCATATCATTGACTGATGTGATCTTCTTCCTGCTCGTCCGAGGAAGGAGCTCGTTCGCCATGAAGTTTGTCTGCATACCTTTAACTGACTGGCGTCACAAGATGATCATCGTCTTCGTAGATGTTTCATTTGGAAGACCTTGGATGCCCATTTGTCCCTAGTGTATACTCAGGGTTTTTCATTCTAGAAGATATTACGAAATAATATCTTTTTGTCATTCGTTTTAAAGGTAGAAGTCACTCTTCATAATCCTCTAAAGCTTAATTCACAACATGCTTATAGAAAATGTAGGAGTTTACCCCGTCGGTTCGAATTGGATTTTTCTTAAGCTTAGAGCATTGTTGAATGGATTTGAGGTTTCAACTGGGATCCTTCACTGGGTCTTTTTTAGGTCCGTGCGGATTGAACCCTGTTTTCTTTCTTGCAATATGGTATCCCTGTAGATTACCTAGAGTGAGCTATAGAGTTACTGAAGGTAAAAGTATCCACTACTACAAAACGCGCAAACAACAACGCCAGGCTTATAACGGCTTGCCTATCCACCGTTGTAATAGACTCGCGAGTTTTTTTAATGATGGTTAATCTTCAAACCGTGGTGAAATGTGAGGCCTTTCACAACGGGTATTTATAGAACCGTCATTATAGGTAGCGTTTGGTCATGGGTTCAATTCCCAGCGCCCGCATTTATGGTTTTTTTACACATTTTTTCAAAATGCCCACAGCCTTTCACCATGGTTATGTTTTCAACCGTCATTATTGCCTATAGTTTAGTTTTAGGTCTTGCACTTCAAAAAATCAGTTTTAGGGAAAATCGTCTCCTTTTTTAGATCTATTTCGTGCATCTGAAGCAGTAAAACGTGGTAGTGTAAAATATTAATTTCAAACACTTTTAGTCCCAACAAAGTAACACATGATTCATGGTGGAAATTATTTTAGGCGTTGATATCTATGTGTTCAACGTTTCGTGCATTCATCGCGATCTTGGTATTTTTCGAGTGTTATGATCTTCGCTTATCGTTAAAAGATTGTACGCCACCTAGAGAAGGTACTCCAATAGCGAATTCACGCCATAAGTTTTTATAGATTCGTTAAACCTTCAAAGTCGTGAAGGCAATTATTAGGTTTATAATGGATAATTGAGGTGATATAGAATTGAAAGTATAATAGAGGATTATCATGTTGAATTCGGTGGTAATTTTCTCTATCTCTTGGAGATCTTAGTAAAATATGAGTTTGAATGTAGAATGATCCATCTATAGATTTTTTGAGGGAATGAGAATTCGATTCCCAAAGAAGATCCCACTATTGTGTTTTGGAAAAAGAAATGGATGTAAGGTGATGATAAGAAAACCTTAACTAGTGTTACGTATCTACGATATAGAGTCATGTGAGTGGAATTGCAAGGTTAGTACTTTAATGCCTAAATAAGTTCATAATTCAAGACGAGTGTTCTTGTAAAATGGAGATAAGAAAATATACCTTGCATTTCGCGTGATATGTCTTTATACTTTTAATTAGTTGGAGTGTATGGACATCAATTTTAGCCTTATCTCTTTGGGCTTTTGGCCGGCCCAAATCTTACTATATAAGAAAACCTAAGGCTGTGGAAAAACCAATTTTGCCCTCATTCGTATATCTGCCATGTGTCCAAAGTGAGGGCATTTGATGTCTACAAATTATTTTTCCTAACTAAATGTACTCCTTTTTCATTTGTAACCAATTTATTATGTTATAATAATATTTTGTCCTCCTTTTTGGTTACAAACTAACCAATTCTATTAAATTTTTTTGCTTTTTCCTACTACCAATGTCTGATACACGTACATCACTATTCTACCACACTGTTTCCTTCTTTCTCTCTCTCGATTCTCATCTCACTGTTCCTCTTCATCGAACTTCTCTCTTTCTCTTCTTTCTTCAGGTTCGTCTTCTATGATGAAGCATGGATTAGCAATGGTATCCCTGTGTTGGAGGCAACGCGTTTTCGGCGGCGAGGGTGTGGTGATTGGAATCGGAATATGTGATGAGTTTTACCAACATCGTAGCTCCAAACTTGTCATTTCCCTTCTGAAAGTTGTTGCTTCTATCCGTTCCGTTGTTGGAAGCTAAGGCCATTGTTGAAACGTATACCCATTTTTGAATCATTTGTGGACGGTGTAGCTTCATTGTAGTTCCAGATCTGTTGCAGGTATATAGAAGGGGGTTTATCAAAGTTTGTCGTTGTATTTTATACTGTTAGATCCCTCCATAATATTTGTTAATGTTTTCGTTTTTTATGTTTTGTAGGTTGGACTGATTTGTTATGATTTGGGGTTCCTTTTTTATGTTATGTGTTGTTAGGGTTGGAAACTCATTTGATGTTTTTTAATGTTTTCATCTTCATATGAAGGTTACAATTTTCTGCTATTAGTATTTGTACATATTATCATGATACAGCTTAATATATTTGTGGAAATGAAATTTAGGTCATGTCTGAAAATGAGCCTTTATGAATGTTTGATCTGTAGTGTTTGCAAACTCTGTTGATTTCTCTCATTGTCGGTGATTGAGTGCAGGTTGGGGCTGGAAGCAGACATCAAAATATACACGGTTCATCAAACATGGTTGGTGCTGTTACAACTGCGGTTGAGTCTTCTGCTTTATCCATTCAACCAAAGGTATTATTTCTTATCATGTTGTGTATAACAGAGTTGTTCCTTATGGTGTTGGACAAGGTTTACGTGCTGGTCCTATGAATGTATGAATCAAAATTAATTGCTATGAATCAAAATTAATTGCTATGAATCAAAGATGATCTTTGAACATGCCCTTTGGTTTTGGTTATATGTGTTTGATTGATTTTCCAAAGTAATTCTGAGGATGCTCACTATATTATCGTTAACCCAAAGTATTTCTCAAAGTTCTGCTATATTATCGTTAACCCCAAAGTTCTGATTTTTTTTACAAATGATTCCTTGTCTTCTAGAGTTTTGGACAGCATGGGATGGAGCTGATTGTCTCAATGATTCCTTTAAGATTTTGGGTATTTTTAGTGAAGAGCAATTTCTACTCGGCATGAATGGGGTTTTCTTAGAATAATGAGATATCAGCTCTCAATGTGATCTTTCGATTTGTTATTGCTTAATCGAAATGGAGAAACTGACAGCTAACATCTGCAAAGGAGCAACATCTATCAGCCCTGTTTTCATTGTTGTCATGCTTTTTCATGTTTCTTCATTTGTTTGTGTACAGGATATAACTGAATTGTCAACTGTAGCTTATTTTTTTCATTTATTTTGTTTGAACTTTTTTGTGTGTTTGCTTCTGTTGTAAATTACTTTTGTTTTAAAAGGTGATACATTACTTTGTGGTCTCAACTGTCAACTGTTGTTTCCTATTTTAAAATTTGATTTCTGGTTGTAAATATCCTTAGAACATTCATATTCTTCTAACATTGTTCATTAGGAAAATAGCATCCAGAGGATGGATAGCTGACCCAGCAGAGATGGAACGTCTTGAGGACCTTTGCTGTAGATTGGGTTCGTATTCGTCCTACTCTTACATCTGCAAAGCATGGAGGTAGTTTTATTGAGGTACAGATTTTGTTTCTTGCTGTGAATGGTACTTTTTACTTTCACTTGGTGTAGGGAGATTAAAAGTTTGTTATGGTAGGTATTGGCAGCAACACAGACACTTGACGAATTAGGAAATAAGTGGTTTCAACGTGCGATCGATGTTGTAAGACAGTTCGTTAGGTTGTTTAAGGTATGCCACAATTATTTTTCATGTTCATACTATTGTAGTTTTGAAACGGTATTGTTTTCGTCAATCCGAGAACTAAATAAGCTTTTGGATCTACTGTTTTTGCTCTTGCTGCTGAAACGGTATTGTTATTGGTTTGTTTTTTTTTTTACTTAGAGTGTAAAGCCTTTGTTTTACATTCGAAACATTTTACTATTTTTGAGTTTGTAAATAATTAAATTAGCATATTTGTTTTTCTTTAGTACTTCCTATTTAGAAGTTCCAGTAGTAAATAATGTGTTCTTAATAAGTGGAACATTGGTTTATTGTTGTTTTAGCATATTCTTTGCAGGTCGTTCCTACAGTATAAACAGGCATCAGGGGTCGAGTTATAAATTCGAATCAGGTATTGTTAAATGTCACACACATACTTTCATTTCATGTTGTTCATTAGTTGGATAATTTCTAAGCACATCATATATGTTATTGCACAGTATTCTGTGAGTGAGCATTTCAAAAGTTCAAAACTGGGTGCTACAGATCCTGAGGTTTTCTTCTTCTATGACATATCACCAATAAAGGTACTGTCTTTGTAATTTTTTTATGGGATATAAAATTATCCATGGATGAAGAAGTCATCGTAGTTGCACTATCCATGGATGAAGAAGTCATCGTAGTTGCATCTCTACACAAATATAATAGTTATTCACATTTTGGCCTGATCAGAATGTGAGTTTCAATTATCTATGCTCAATATTTTGCTATTTCCCAATGACATAGAACACTGTTTTTGAATTACATAACATATAAGGGTCACGACAGTTATCTACTTTTGAATCACATATCATTGTTATAACTAATAATCTAATTACGTAAATCATTTCAATTCAGCTGCAAATTGATAAGCTAACATAAGGTGAGGGACATTTGTAATGGTTAAATTGATTTCTGTCTGAATTCAGTTCTCCCATGTATTTTTATTTTACTATCTGATTTACTATATATGTCCATTTTTTCTTACATGATTTGAATGCCTTCAGATTGGTGATAGGGTCTGTGTGAAGACACATCTTTCGCAGAACCTAGAAAAGCTTAGGGTGGTGAGACACATCTTCTTGCTGCAACTGGACTTCAAATGGATCACAAAAACCAGTGTTTGTGTAAATGTTCATCTTGCGTCACCGGAAGTGGAGTTTCTTCCTTCAAAGGTACGACTCCCATGTGTAAGACCAGATTTTTCATCCAAATGATATTCTGTGTACATGTATGCTTTCTTTCAGTGTATATTGTTTAGCCAGATGCACTGAGAAGCCTATCCAAATGACAATCTCTTTGCACACCTAAGGTAAAACTACAGATATTATCCCTTCACTTCCATATCATTGTATCTATGTGTTTTTTTCGATCATGGTTATTTTGTTTTTGCTGATACATTACATTAACCTTTCATATCTTTTAATTTGAGTATCCTTATGTTTGTCAAATCTGTTGTTCAGACCACATTTGTTAATCATATCTCATGTAACGTTACAGCTAATTTCAGAAGTCCATGCTTTCCATTGCATTTATTGACCAATTATTCTATACATTGTATTAGCCAATACAAAATCTGTCAAAACAACAAAGGGGTGGAACAACATTACCAATGCAGTTAGAAGATATTATAGAGGGAGTGTTGCTATTGACTCTATTCAGACACCCAATCAGGTAATTCTTCGACCCTAAAGGTCATCTCTCTTTCATACTTTCTCAAAATTCTATAACTGTCAAGTCTAATCCTTTGCGGCATTCTTATGAATTGTTTTACTCTTTTATGATATGAGTTTAACACACTAAGAGGATTTCTTACATCATAACTCTGCCAGTTATTGCACCTTAACAGTTCAAACAAAAATTGGTTTGTTATATGTAAATGTGCATTTAATTTTTTCTCAGTTTCTTCAAACTTCATATCAGACTGTTATACTTCTCCATGGCTTTCTGTTTTCCATAGTCACTTCCATATGGCTTTAATGCCAAATCATAACACACCACGTTTTCCAACTTATCATTAATCTTCCCTATGGCTGCTTATTTTTTTGCCTCCCTAACTTCCACTATTAAATTTTCAAAATAATTAATGCTTTTACATTACCAAGTGCAGGGAGAAGCTTATGGGTCTCAGGGAAAAATATATAAACAACACTCCTTCAATGACCAACACAAACAAAAATTCAGAAACGTATAATTTTTACTATAGCCACCAACAACATTGTCCGGGTTTCACACACTTCTGAGGTGCAGACTGCGCCTGAAATCCAACCAACAACGACATCGCAACACCCATCCCAGGTCGATCAACCAGACCAGATACGAATCATAAATTATCTACTTATTTTTTCAATACCTACATACAACTATGCATTTTTCTTGCTTCATCTTTTCTACCATTCTTTTTTATTAAATCAACAGACGCAACATAATGTTGATGCGCCGCTCCATCGAACACCACCTTCTGACATCGAACCAATTCAGGAAAATCAACCACCTGCCGACGAGGGACACCCCCTGCCGCACCAACCACCTGCTGACGAGGGACAGCCCCTGCCGCACCAACCACCTACCCATGTTGAACATCCTCATCACGTCCTGCCGGTACAGTTCTGGGACATTCCTTTCTTTTTTCTATTCATGTCATATTAAATTTTCTGTTCATCTTCTTCACAATAATCAGTTAATGGTTTTTCCCAATAGGTACCTCAGGTCGCTGCTGTCCGACAACGACAAAAGAGGAGACGATTCAGAAGACCAGGAAGAATGAGTAGAAGGTTTAACAGATTTCATTCTGATGATGAAGAAGAACCAGAGTATGATATGTTTGATTCTGATGACGACGATGAGCACGACTACAAGTGGGACAACTTTATGACATCATCCGATTTTAGAAATCGTGTTTAAGTTTCCATACTTTTTGTCCTTTTGATGTACTGCATTACCAAGCTTTGTTAATTTTAATTTAAGGTTTATGGACACATTACTTAAAGTTTTTTTACTAATTTACTCTGCGCTCAATTTCATAGTTATTGAAGACTTGAATGTATATCTTACGTTATACAGTTTCTAGACTTTTTTTATTTTAAATTTCAATGATTGGTTTAAAACTTGCATTGCATTTTTTGTATAACATTTTCAATTCTCACTACCATTTTTTTTCTACTTATTTTTTTTTACTACAAAACAAATATATTTTTACAAACGGGAAACAAAAAGGGAAAAACTTTACTTATGATTCAAATATCTTTTTTTAATTATGTCACAACAAATCGGATTCTTTTTTTTAATCAAATAACATCAAAACAGATATTATGTTTTTATACGGTAAAACAATTCATTTATGATTAAAACATTTGACATACGGGTAAAAACTCATTTCTTATAAACGGGCTCAACTTTACTACTTTTCGAAATATTGAACAATCGAATATTGTCGACCATTTTCTTACAATTTGTGAAAACAATTTTGCCAATCTATTAAAAAATTTTTGACCAAAATAATATCAACTATTTTTATAAATAATATTATCTCTTATTAAGAACTCAACTCTTAACTAAATTTTATTAAGAATTTGACTTTCTTTTATAAATATATATTTTATTAAAAAATTTACTTTCTTTTATACATAATTAAGAATTTTTGTAAATTACTTTTGCTTTTCTTTTTAACAATTTATTTATATTTTCAAAACACAAGCCTCCCTACCGGATTTACACGTATCGTGCGAAAGACCGGGTCACACCTGTGTCGTATAAGCGCACTGGTAACCAGACTAAAATAACTGTGAACGCACGGGTAACACACCGGTACCGTGGCAACGCACGGATATTATACCAATACCGTGTGCACGCACAGGTATCCAGACCAAATGCACGGGTAACACATCAGTGTCGTGTCGTAATGCACGGGTTCCCATGGCAAAGTTTTTTTGAACGCACGGGTAGTACACGAGTAACGTGTAAACGCGGTGACGACCGGGGCAAAATCGGTTTAAACGCATTGATATTTAATATTGTTTTTTTGAAATTCTTTTTAATTTAACATACAATTTTATTAAAGATAATATATGAATCATTGAAATATATATTAATGCTCTCTTTTTTTTAAAAATTGGAAATTTGATTTATTTTTTTATTTTTTATAAATATGTCTTTCATTTCAATACTTCTCTTTGATTGACTTATATTTTTTTCTTTTACTACTTTATGTTAATTTTTTTTACATTACATTTAAATATTTTGTATTTATTATTTGAGTTTCATAATCTAACTGTGAATTTACATTTTTTCCTGTCAAAATATATTGGTCCAATTTCAAAGGTCCGCAGCGGAACCCGTGCGTCCGCACGGGTATCCCACTAGTTAGTTATATTCATCGATCAAATTCAATAATGTGTGCAAAATTTATTGGTCTAAATTCCACATACATTGTATAAATGGTCATTAATATTAATTGAACTTCAATCAATATTAATTTCCATATTTTAATAATTTTTATCTTCAATTTATAGAAAAGACAAAATAAGAATTCAAGTATTTCAAATTTTTTAGATACAAGTAATAAATTAAAATTGAGTTTATTCATTTTCCATAATTTGTAATTGTCCATCGCAACCCACTCCCTGATACATTGTATAAGATAAGTACATTCTATAAATTATCATAAAATATTATTATATCTTTAATCATAATTAATTTCCATTTTATAAAAAAATTTATCTTCAATTTTATATTAAGTCAAATGATGAATTCATATATTTATTATTTTGTAGGAAAGAGTAATTAGTTCATGTTTAGCCAAATTATTTTCATTTCTTAGTGTGTGTGCCCCCTATCCTTTCTTTTATATATATATATATATATATATATATATATATATATATATATATATATATATATATATATATATATATATATATATATATATATAAACCTTATTAATATTTCAAATCACACAACATTTTCTTTTCATTTCTTCTTCTAGTTCGCATTACACGTTTTTTCTAGCACGGTCACCCTTAAGTCGGTATGTGATTCATTTTATACTGTTCTTATTTAATATTCAAAAGTTTAAATTTTTATTTGTTTTGATTTTTCTACAATTTTTTTTGTCGTAGCTATTTGCTTAGTGTGCATTTTTTGGGTTTTTCAAAAACTCTTTACTTTTTATTTTCTTTGTTGTTAGAGAACTCCTGGTTTGTTGATTTTCTGAATTAAGGAGTGTTTCTTTGTTATTTTCATTAAATTTAAATTTTTATAATTATATTTTTTAGGGAGTTCTCGAGATACATTTTGCTACAGTTCTGACAATAAAGTAAGAATCATATATTTTTATTACAATTTATTTTATCAAGTATATATATAATGAGCGATATATTATTATAATTTAGTTTTTCATTTTTTTAATATAAGATTTTCATATGATATATTAGAACGTTTATAATTTAACACTAGATCTAATTTATTAGAGTTTATATAAATTCTAATTAAAAGATTTTAAACGTTTTAAAAAACTTGTTTCAAGAGAGGGTTAAAGGTCAAATGAATTTATAATATTATATTACATCTAACAAAGACATAGATTATGCGTTTCATGACTGTAATTTGATAAAAATTTCTCTATCTTTTTTTTATCATTTTTCTTTTGTTCTTTTAATTTTATTTCTTTTTAAAAAAAATATTTGAATTATATTCATCAACTTATAAACATTTAGAAGTATAACAAAGATTCATTTATTTACGCATATGATTGACATCTTCATGAAATGTATTAGATAATAGAAACTCCTGCTTTAGTTTTATATGCTAATTATTTCTATCATGTTGCATAAATTTAAGATTCAAGAACTCTTCACCTAATTTATATATCTAGAATAAATTACATTCACAAAAACAATATAATTATTACTTTACAAAAACAATATAATTATTACTTCTAATAAATTTGTTTTTTTGAAAAAAATTAATGTTAATAATAGAAATGTAGGTACATAGTTTAATTAATTATCATCTTTTTGTTTCTGACTTTTAATTTCATTAGTAAACAGAAGATGTCTCATCACAAAATCACATGGAATGAAGAATCGCATAACAATTTTGGAATAAATAAAATTTCTCGCGAATTAGAAGTGGATGATGAGTTAGACACATATTACTTGGATATTATGAGACCACTGTCACTTGAAACCCATGTTCTGGATCCATTATTAGACATTGGTAAATTTGCCCCTGTAGTGCTTAAGCCAATTAATCCATCTCCAGCCATTAGTATAACTCCGCCTCCAAAAGATAATGGAATCTTCATAGATCCTTTTTTACCTAAACAATTTCCCTCTCCCGCCAGCAGTTTAACTCCGCCTTCTAATGGAGTAACGACAACAACAAAATCTGAAGTTTCGTATCTTAAACAATATGCAAGAGTCTCCCAAAGAGGTGTGTGTTCTTCATCTCTTTATCAAAGTACTGAATTTAATTTTATGAATATTATACAACAATAAACTAATTAATATTTGTAGGTTTATCATCTATTAATCAAAACACAGGCCAACATGTGTTGTCCAACAACATTAAAAATCCTACATCGCGTCCTTATAAAATTGCTAGGCATATGCAGGTAACATAATGTAGAAATTAATGAATTTTATTTGATTTGTTTTATGCAAGTAAAAATAAATAATGCAAGGGAAGAAATTGAGTAATATATATATATATATATATATATATATATATATTTGAATGATATTTTATATATGTACTAATGTATAAGATGTTTTGCAGGATGATAATTGACTTGGTGATTAATTGGTCATTCAAAATACAAATGTTTTATGGAGTTGAAATAGAAAATATAATACATAATTGATGAAGTCAAACGATATTGGCATTTTAGGAGTGTTAAACTTTGGTTAAATTAACAGTTTGATGAATTTTGGGTTTTATTTTTTATTTAATAAAGTTGACATTTTATTGGTTTTATTTTTATTGATAGATTGAATTTCTTTTAAATTTAAATATTATTGAAACCTAAGTAAATTTTATGTTTGACAAACTTTTATTGCTTAGTATAATAGTTTCCTATGGTTCGTTATTTAATGATGACTATTATCTATAAGTGTTATGACATAAATATATATAATTTATACATATTAAATCTTTATTGAGTTGGAAAACTTTGTGTTGAAGTTGAATTTCAATATTTTATTTGTTTTATAGTTTTTATTGTTTGTCACGAAAACTTTATATTTAAATTTATTAGAAAACAGTTCTAAATAAGAAATTTGTTCATCTCGTGGGTGTTGCATGTGTCCAATTAATTTGTTAAACTTTGTAGTCTCAATAGAATTTTCAACCTTATTAGCTCCCATTGAGAAGTGTTGTTGTGATTCTTCAGTATTTCTAGGAATTTTCCCGAATAAAAGGTAAGGTTTTTGTCTCTCCCCTTAGGGTTCGCCTAGTTCGTGTGGTGGTACTCAAGTTCCACTGCATATGTTCTTGGAATGGCTAGTTTCTAGGAGGGTGTGCCCCACCAATGTTGAGAAGAGTGCTCACTACGTAGGTAGTCTGCCTTCAAAGAGTGGCTTATGCGATCCTACATTGACTTACGATACCCTTTGTGGTCCTAGTGTCTCATAGCTAGTTAATTAACTACTGAAATTGTGCAAAGAGATTTTATATAATACTTAACTCATTGAGCACATTATAATGACATTGTGATATCCTCCTTCTTTACTTATTCCTCGACTATCCATATCATTGACTGATGTGATCTTCTTCCTGCTCGTCCGAGGAAGGAGCTCGTTCGCCATGAAGTTTGTCTGCATACCTTTAACTGACTGGCGTCACAAGACGATTATCGTCTTCGTAGATGTTTCATTTAGAAGACCTTGGATGCCCATTTGTCCCTAGTGTATACTCAGGGTTTTTCATTCTAGAAGATATTACGAAATAATATCTTTTTGTCATTCGTTTTAAAGGTAGAAGTCACTCTTCATAATCCTCTAAAGCTTAATTCACAACATGCTTATAGAAAATGTAGGAGTTTACCCCGTCGGTTCGAATTGGATTTTTCTTAAGCTTAGAGCATTGTTGAATGGATTTGAGGTTTCAACTGGGATCCTTCACTGGGTCTTTTTTAGGTCCGTGCGGATTGAACCCTGTTTTCTTTCTTGCAATATGGTATCCCTGTAGATTACCTAGAGTGAGCTATAGAGTTACTGAAGGTAAAAGTATCCACTACTACAAAACGCGTAAACAACAACGCCAGGCTTATAACGGCTTGCCTCTCCACCGTTGTAATAGACTCGCGAGTTTTTTTAATGACGGTTAATCTTCAAACCATGGTGAAATGTGAGGCCTTTCACAACGGGTATTTATAGAACCGTCATTATAGGTAGCGTTTGGTCATGGGTTCAATTCCCAGCGCCCGCATTTATGGTTTTTTTACACATTTTTTCAAAATGCCCACAGCCTTTCACCATGGTTATGTTTTCAACCGTCATTATTGCCTATAGTTTAGTTTTAGGTCTTGCACTTCAAAAAATCAGTTTTAGGGAAAATCGTCTCCTTTTTTAGATCTATTTCGTGCATCTGAAGCAGTAAAACGTGGTAGTGTAAAATATTAATTTCAAACACTTTGAGTCCCAACAAAGTAACACATGATTCATGGTGGAAATTATTTTAGGCGTTGATATCTATGTGTTCAACGTTTCGTGCATTCATCGCGATCTTGGTATTTTTCGAGTGTTATGATCTTCGCTTATCGTTAAAAGATTGTACGCCACCTAGAGAAGGTACTCCAATAGCGAATTCACGCCATAAGTTTTTATAGATTCGTTAAACCTTCAAAGTCGTGAAGGCAATTATTAGGTTTATAATGGATAATTGAGGTGATATAGAATTGAAAGTATAATAGAGGATTATCATGTTGAATTCGGTGGTAATTTTCTCTATCTCTTGGAGATCTTAGTAAAATATGAGTTTGAATGTAGAATGATCCATCTGTAGATTTTTTGAGGGAATGAGAATTCGATTCCCAAAGAAGATCCCACTATTGTGTTTTGGAAAAAGAAATGGATGTAAGGTGATGATAAGAAAACCTTAACTAGTGTTACGTATCTACGATATAGAGTCATGTGAGTGGAATTGCAAGGTTAGTACTTTAATGCCTAAATAAGTTCATAATTCAAGACGAGTGTTCTTGTAAAATGGAGATAAGAAAATATACCTTGCATTTCGCGTGATATGTCTTTATACTTTTAATTAGTTGGAGTGTATGGACATCAATTTTAGCCTTATCTCTTTGGGCTTTTGGCCGGCCCAAATCTTACTATATAAGAAAACCTAAGGTTGTGGAAAAACCAATTTTGCCCTCATTCTTCTATCTGCCATGTGTCCAAAGTGAGGGCATTTGATGTCTACAAATTATTTTTCCTAACTAAATGTACTCCTTTTTCATTTGTAACCAATTTATTATGTTATAATAATATTTTGTCCTCCTTTTTGGTTACAAACTAACCAATTCTATTAAATTTTTTTGCTTTTTCCTACTACCAATGTCTGATACACGTACATCACTATTCTACCACACTGTTTCCTTCTTTCTCTCTCTCGATTCTCATCTCACTGTTCCTCTTCATCGAACTTCTCTCTTTCACTTCTTTCTTCAGGTTCGTGTTCTATGATGAAGCATGGATTAGCAATGGTATCCCTGTGTTGGAGGCAACGCGTTTTCGGCGGCGAGGGTGTGGTGATTAGAATCGGAATATGTGATGAGTTTTACCAACATCGTAGCTCCAAACTTGTCATTTCCCTTCTGAAAGTTGTTGCTTCTATCCGTTCCGTTGTTGAAAGCTAAGGCCATTGTTGAAACGTATACCCATTTTTGAATCATTTGTGGACGGTGTAGCTTCATTGTAGTTCCAGATCTGTTGCAGGTATATAGAAGGGGGTTTATCAAAGTTTGTCATTGTATTTTATACTGTTAGATCCCTCCATAATATTTGTTAATGTTTTTGTTTTTTATGTTTTGTAGGTTGGACTGATTTGTTATGATTTGGGGTTCCTTTTTTATGTTATGTGTTGTTAGGGTTGGAAACTCATTTGATGTTTTTTAATGTTTTCATCTTCATATGAAGTTTACAATTTTCTGCTATTAGTATTTGTACATATTATCATGATACAGCTGAATATATTTGTGGAAATGAAATTTAGGTCATGTCTGAAAATGAGCCTTTATGAATGTTTGATCTGTAGTGTTTGCAAACTCTGTTGATTTCTCTCATTGTCGGTGTTTGAGTGCAGGTTGGGGCTGGAAGCAGACATCAAAATATACACGGTTCATCAAACATGGTTGGTGTTGTTACAGCTGCGGTTGAGTCTTCTGCTTTATCCATTCAACCAAAGGTATTATTTCTTATCATGTTGTGTATAACAGAGTTGTTCCTTATGGTGTTGGACAAGGTTTACGTGCTGGTCCTATGAATGTATGAATCAAAATTAATTGCTATGAATCAAAATTAATTGCTATGAATCAAAGATGATCTTTGAACATGCCCTTTGGTTTTGGTTATATGTGTTTGATTGATTTTCCAAAGTAATTCTGAGGATGCTCACTATATTATCGTTAACCCAAAGTATTTCTCAAAGTTCTGCTATATTATCGTTAACCCCAAAGTTCTGATTTTTTTTACAAATGATTCCTTGTCTTCTAGAGTTTTGGACAGCATGGGATGGAGCTGATTGTCTCAATGATTCCTTTAAGATTTTGGGTATTTTTAGTGAAGAGCAATTTCTACTCGGCATGAATGGGGTTTTCTTAGAATAATGAGATATCAGCTCTCAATGTGATCTTTCGATTTGTTATTGCTTAATCGAAATGGAGAAACGTACAGCTAACATCTGCAAAGGAGCAACATCTATCAGCCCTGTTTTCATTGTTGTCATGCTTTTTCATGTTTCTTCATTTGTTTGTGTACAGGATATAACTGAATTGTCAACTGTAGCTTATTTTTTTCATTTATTTTGTTTGAACTTTTTTGTGTGTTTGCTTCTGTTGTAAATTACTTTTGTTTTAAAAGGTGATACATTACTTTGTGGTCTCAACTGTCAACTGTTGTTTCCTATTTTAAAATTTGATTTCTGGTTGTAAATATCCTTAGAACATTCATATTCTTCTAACATTGTTCATTAGGAAAATAGCATCCAGAGGATGGATAGCTGACCCAGCAGAGATGGAACGTCTTGAGGACCTTTGCTGTAGATTGGGTTCGTATTCGTCCTACTCTTACATCTGCAAAGCATGGAGGTAGTTTTATTGAGGTACAGATTTTGTTTCTTGCTGTGAATGGTACTTTTTACTTTCACTTGGTGTAGGGAGATTAAAAGTTTGTTATGGTAGGTATTGGCAGCAACACAGACACTTGACGAATTAGGAAATAAGTGGTTTCAACGTGCGATCGATATTGTAAGACAGTTCGTTAGGTTGTTTAAGGTATGCCACAATTATTTTTCATGTTCATACTATTGTATTTTTGAAACGGTATTGTTTTCGTCAATCCGAGAACTAAATAAGCTTTTGGATCTACTTTTTTTGCTCTTGCTGCTGAAACGGTATTGTTATTGGTTTGTTTTTTTTTTTACTTAGAGTGTAAAGCCTTTGTTTTACATTCGAAACATTTTACTATTTTTGAGTTTGTAAATAATTAAATTAGCATATTTGTTTTTCTTTAATACTTCCTATTTAGAAGTTCCAGTAGTAAATAATGTGTTCTTAATAAGTGGAACATTGGTTTATTGTTGTTTTAGCATATTCTTTGCAGGTCGTTCCTACAGTATAAACAGGCATCAGGGGTCGAGTTATAAATTCGAATCAGGTATTGTTAAATGTCACACACATACTTTCATTTCATGTTGTTCATTAGTTGGATAATTTCTAAGCACATCATATATGTTATTGCACAGTATTCTGTGAGTGAGCATTTCAAAAGTTCAAAACTGGGTGCTACAAATCCTGAGGTTTTCTTCTTCTATGACATATCACCAATAAAGGTACTGTCTTTGTAATTTTTTTATGGGATATAAAATTATCCATGGATGAAGAAGTCATCGTAGTTGCACTATCCATGGATGAAGAAGTCATCGTAGTTGCATCTCTACACAAATATAATAGTTATTCACATTTTGGCCTGATCAGAATGTGAGTTTCAATTATCTATGCTCAATATTTTGCTATTTCCCAATGACATAGAACACTGTTTTTGAATTACATAACATATAAGGGTCACGACAGTTATCTACTTTTGAATCACATATCATTGTTATAACTAATAATCTAATTACGTAAATCATTTGAATTCAGCTGCAAATTGATAAGCTAACATAAGATGAGGGACATTTGTAATGGTTAAATTGATTTCTGTCTGAATTCAGTTCTCCCATGTATTTTTATTTTACTATCTGATTTACTATATATGTCCATTTTTTCTTACATGATTTGAATGTCTTCAGATTGGTGATAGGGTCTGTGTGAAGACACATCTTTCGCAGAACCTAGAAATGCTTAGGGTGGTGAGACACATCTTCTTGCTGCAACTGGACTTCAAATGGATCACAAAAACCAGTGTTTGTGTAAATGTTCATCTTGCGTCACCGGAAGTGGAGTTTCTTCCTTCAAAGGTACGACTCCCATGTGTAAGACCAGATTTTTCATCCAAATGATATTCTGTGTACATGTATGCTTTCTTTCAGTGTATATTGTTTAGCCAGATGCACTGAGAAGCCTATCCAAATGACAATCTCTTTGCACACCTAAGGTAAAACTACAGATATTATCCCTTCACTTCCATATCATTGTATCTATGTGTTTTTTTCGATCATGGTTATTTTGTTTTTGCTGATACATTACATTAACCTTTCATATCTTTTAATTTGAGTATCCTTATGTTTGTCAAATCTGTTGTTCAGACCACATTTGTTAATCATATCTCATGTAACGTTACAACTAATTTCAGAAGTCCATGCTTTCCATTGCATTTATTGACCAATTATTCTATACATTGTATTAGCCAATACAAAATCTGTCAAAACAACAAAGGGGTGGAACAACATTACCAATGCAGTTAGAAGATATTATAGAGGGAGTGTTGCTATTGACTCTATTCAGACACCCAATCAGGTAATTCTTCGACCCTAAAGGTCATCTCTCTTTCATACTTTCTCAAAATTCTATAACTGTCAAGTCTAATCCTTTGCGGCATTCTTATGAATTGTTTTACTCTTTTATGATATGAGTTTAACACACTAAGAGGATTTCTTACATCATAACTCTGCCAGTTATTGCACCTTAACAGTTCAAACAAAAATTGGTTTGTTATATGTAAATGTGCATTTAATTTTTTCTCAGTTTCTTCAAACTTCATATCAGACTGTTATACTTCTCCATTGCTTTCTGTTTTCCATAGTCACTTCCATATGGCTTTAATGCCAAATCATAGCACACCACGTTTTCCAACTTATCATTAATCTTCCCTATGGCTGCTTATTTTTTTGCCTCCCTAACTTCCACTATTAAATTTTCAAAATAATTAATGCTTTTACATTACCAAGTGCAGGGAGAAGCTTATGGGTCTCAGGGCAAAATATATAAACAACACTCCTTCAATGACCAACACAAACAAAAATTCAGAAACGTATAATTTTTACTATAGCCACCAACAACATTGTCCGGGTTTCACACACTTCTGAGGTGCAGACTGCGCCTGAAATCCAACCAACAACGACATCGCAACACCCATCCCAGGTCGATCAACCAGACAAGATACGAATCATAAATTATCTACTTATTTTTTCAATACCTACATACAACTATGCATTTTTCTTGCTTCATCTTTTCTACCATTCTTTTTTATTAAATCAACAGACGCAACATAATGTTGATGCGCCGCTCCATCGAACACCACCTTCTGACATCGAACCAATTCAGGAAAATCAACCACCTGCCGACGAGGGACACCCCCTGCCGCACCAACCACCTGCTGACGAGGGACAGCCCCTGCCGCACCAACCACCTACCCATGTTGAACATCCTCATCACGTCCTGCCGGTACAGTTCTGGGACATTCCTTTCTTTTTTCTATTCATGTCATATTAAATTTTCTGTTCATCTTCTTCACAATAATCAGTTAACGGTTTTTCCCAATAGGTACCTCAGGTCGCTGCTGTCCGACAACGACAAAAGAGGAGACGATTCAGAAGACCAGGAAGAATGAGTAGAAGGTTTAACAGATTTCATTCTGATGATGAAGAAGAACCAGAGTATGATATGTTTGATTCTGATGACGACGATGAGCACGACTACAAGTGGGACAACTTTATGACATCATCCGATTTTAGAAATCGTGTTTAAGTTTCCATACTTTTTGTCCTTTTGATGTACTGCATTACCAAGCTTTGTTAATTTTAATTTAAGGTTTATGGACACATTACTTAAAGTTTTTTTACTAATTTACTCTGCGCTCAATTTCATAGTTATTGAAGACTTGAATGTATATCTTACGTTATACAGTTTCTAGACTTTTTTTATTTTAAATTTCAATGATTGGTTTAAAACATGCATTGCATTTTTTGTATAACATTTTCAATTCTCACTACCATTTTTTTTCTACTTATTTTTTTTTACTACAAAACAAATATATTTTTACAAACGGGAAACAAAAAGGGAAAAACTTTACTTATGATTCAAATATCTTTTTTAATTATGTCACAACAAATCGTATTCTTTTTTTTTAATCAAATAACATCAAAACAGATATTATGTTTTTATACGGTAAAACAATTCATTTATGATTAAAACATTTGACATACGGGTAAAAACTCATTTCTTATAAACGGGCTCAACTTTACTACTTTTCAAAATAATATCAACTATTTTTATAAATAATATTATCTCTTATTAAGAACTCAACTCTTAACTAAATTTTATTAAGAATTTGACTTTCTTTTATAAATATATATTTTATTAAAAAATTTACTTTCTTTTATACATAATTAAGAATTTTTGTAAATTACTTTTGCTTTTCTTTTTAACAATTTATTTATATTTTCAAAACACAAGCCTCCCTACCGGATTTACACGTATCGTGCGAAAGACCGAGTCACACCTGTGTCGTATAAGCGCACTGGTAACCAGACTAAAATAACTGTGAACGCACGGGTAACACACCGGTACCGTGGCAACGCACGGATATTATACCAATACCGTGTGCACGCACAGGTATCCAGACCAAATGCACGGGTAACACATCAGTGTCGTGTCGTAATGCACGGGTTCCCATGGCAAAGTTTTTTTGAACGCACGGGTAGTACACGAGTAACGTGTAAACGCGGTGACGACCGGGGCAAAATCGGTTTAAACGCATTGATATTTAATATTGTTTTTTTGAAATTCTTTTTAATTTAACATACAATTTTATTAAAGATAATATATGAATCATTGAAATATATATTAATGCTCTCTTTTTTTTAAAAATTGGAAATTTGATTAATTTTTTTATTTTTTATAAATATGTCTTTCATTTCAATACTTCTCTTTGATTGACTTATATTTTTTTCTTTTACTACTTTATGTTAATTTTTTTTACATTACATTTAAATATTTTGTATTTATTATTTGAGTTTCATAATCTAACTGTGAATTTACATTTTTTCCTGTCAAAATATATTGGTCCAATTTCAAAGGTCCGCAGCGGAACCCGTGCGTCCGCACGGGTATCCCACTAGTTAGTTATATTCATCGATCAAATTCAATAATGTGTGAAAAATTTATTGGTCTAAATTCCACATACATTGTATAAATGGTCATTAGTATTAATTAAACTTCAATCAATATTAATTTCCATATTTTTATAATTTTTATCTTCAATTTATAGAAAAGACAAAATAAGAATTCAAGTATTTCAAATTTTTTAGAAACAAGTAATAAATTAAAATTGAGTTTATTCATTTTCCATAATTTGTAATTGTCTATCGCAACCCACTCCCTGATACATTGTATAAGATAAGTACATTCTATAAATTATCATAAAATATTATTATATCTTTAATCATAATTAATTTCCATTTTATAAAAAAATTTATCTTCAATTTTATATTAAGTCAAATGATGAATTCATATATTTATTATTTTGTAGGAAAGAGTAATTAGTTCATGTTTAGCCAAATTATTTTCATTTCTTAGTGTGTGTGCCCCCTATCCTTTCTTTTTTCTATATATATATATATATATATATATATATATATATATATATATATATATATATATACCTTATTAATATTTCAAATCACACAACATTTTCTTTTCATTTCTTCTTCTAGTTCGCATTACACGTTTTTTCTAGCACAGTCACCCTTAAGTCGGTATGTGATTCATTTTATGTGTATAATGTGTTAACTAGGAACTTATTATATTTCAGTACCAAAAGTGAAACTCATGTATAATATGTGATTTGATGCATGTATCTATATATAGCCTTTACAATATATTAGAACGTTTATAATTTAACACTAGATCTAATTTATTAGAGTTTATATAAATTCTAATTAAAAGATTTTAAACGTTTTAAAAAACTTGTTTCAAGAGAGGGTTAAAGGTCAAATGAATTTATAATATTATATTACATCTAACAAAGACATAGATTATGCGTTTCATGACTGTAATTTGATAAAAATTTCTCTATCTTTTTTTTATCATTTTTCTTTTGTTATTTAATTTTATTTCTTTTTAAAAAAAATATTTGAATTATATGCATCAACTTATAAACATTTAGAAGTATAACAAAGATTCATTTATTTACACATATGATTGACATCTTCATGAAATGTATTAGATAATAGAAACTCTTTGTAATACCCCATAATTTTGTAAGCATTTTGGATAATATTAGTATGATCAACTGGGTTCCGGGGTACTCTGAGAAATTATTGGATAAAACAATTAGAGTAAACTGGCGAACTCGGATTGATTGGATTTAATATTATTTAAACTTGGATTTTTATTAATTGGTGCATTTGAGATAATTTGGATAATTAGTAGTATTGTCAATTAATGTTTTTATGTACATTTTCCTTCCATTTTCCTTATTTGGAAAAGTAGAAGAACTTAGAGAAAAGGGAAAGAAAGAAAGGAAAAGGAAGAGGAAGAAGAAGAGAATTCTCCCAAGAGCTCTAAATCATCAATCATCAACCAATTTTCATCTTTTCATCTCAGCATTCAACCTCCTCGTCTAGTAATCCAGGTGGGTTCTAGTTAGACACCTTAGATTAAGGTTTATTTGAGTTTTAGAGGTAAATTGATATGGTTAGGAAATGTGAAATTTTACGTTAGAATCATAGTCTAACTGCTGAAATTCGTTCATTGATTGTATGTTACACTGGTTGTTATGATTATAGCATGTTTTGGTGAAATTTTGATTGGAAAAATGAGATTTTGGGGTTGAATTGAATCAACCCGTAGCAGACTTTTTCTGCAGGGAAAATTCTGGGTGTCATCTGCCCATACGCGTATCATGTAGGGCCATACGCGTATTGAGTTGGGCAATACGCGTATGGATGTGAAGGAATATGGGTGTTACGCGTATGGACGAGGCAGTACGCGTATGAGTTGTGGCAGTACGCGTATTGGAATTTTAAAATGGAATTTTCAAGGAAAATTGCCTCTGCTCATACGCGTATGACCTTGGGCAATACGCGTATGGCTTAGGGCAGTACGCGTACGGCCAGGAGGGTGCAGAATTGTGTCTTTTCGCGATACCATTTCGTGTTATGTCCATAACTTTTGACTGGGTTATCCGTTTTTAATATTCTTGATATCGTCGGAAAGCTAACAGAATGTACTTTCTTATGAAAATGGTTTTAAAGTTGTTGGCGGATTTAATTATGTCGGGTTTTTGGAAGAGTGTCCATTTTGCCAATTTTTATTGTTTATTCGTGTGTAATTGATGTTGAATAGGTATGCGTGTTAAAATACGGAATTAGGTAGAGTGAGGACTTACCCTAAACAATGTTGTGTGTGTGTAATGGAATAGTGACAACGCTCATGCAAGTAAGGCCGAGGCGTGTGTATTGTGTAATCATAACCGGTTATTTTTTATAGTGCGTTTCATGGGTCTCGAGCTCCTCTGAAACATATGCACCATTACTTGGCAGGTTTGATTCCCGTGTTTAGTACGAATGGAACCTAAGGGTAGAGACTTCTGATGGTTAACAGGCCATGAGAAATGACGGTTCACGGGTAACAGGCTGTTGTTCCCGAATCCATTTCGTATGCCAAGTAATTTCGAGGATCCGTGACTCGGGTCGTCTTCTAGACGTAGAAGCGGACGGGAAAAGGGGATGTCTTGGTATGGTTATTGATTTGTGAGATTCTTGAGCTAACAGGCTCAGGACGTACTTCGGTACTAGCGTGAGTTAACAGGCTCACCATGCGTGGATACTTATATAGTGTGTGTACTCAAAGTCACTTCCCTTCCCTTTTGACTTGAGTTAGGTTTATTAGAACCTTGTAGAGCCGAGAGGACTATAAGATAGCGAACTCACAGAGATTTGATGTATCTCACCCCACTGTTGTTGTTTACATCACAGGTACTGCAGGTTCCGCGAAGGGTAAGGATAAGGTCTTGTGATTATCCTTACTTATCTGATGGCTTTGTTTCCGTTGTGGAGTTTTGAGATCATTAGTGATCTAGTTCTTAGTGTTTTGTCTTTTGAAACATCTTGTAAATATACTATGCCGTAGTTTTTTTGTATTAGGCTTTTTGGGCATGTATATGTATAATGTATTTACTAAGAATTTATTGTATATTTCAGTACCAAACGTACTTTTCATGTATAATATATGATTTGATGCATATGTATATATGTGGGCATTACAGTTGGTCTTAGAGCAGGTCATATCCGCGAACTAGCCATGAAATAGAATAATTTTTCTTTCCGTTTCATATGCGGCGTGTCGCCATTGGTCTTGACTGTTATATTTATAGTATTGAGCCTGATCAACTTAATCATATCTATATGAAATTCAGGAACATGGCTGACAGGCGCAGAAACAACCATGGTAGACCAAGAACCACTCCAGCAGGGACTAATCCGCCGGGTGACGAGGTAAATGCACCTTTGTACCAATTTATGCAACAGATGTAACAGCAGCAGAATCAGTTTGTGCAACAAATGGTACAGCAAATGGCTGGTGGTGTGCATCCTCTAGTTGGGGTACCAGAAGCTGCAGGGGGAACCTTTAGGGATTTCATCCGTATGAATCCTCCGGAATTTCAGGGAGGGTTCGATCCAGTAAAGGCTCATGAATGGATATCAGGTATGGAATGGATTTTCCTAATAGTTCAGTGCAGTGAGGAAAACAAGGTGGTCTTCGCCTCTCACTTGTTGAAGGGTTCTGCCATGAGGTGGTGGGAAAGTGCTTCAGCTTTGATGACAATTCAGGAGGTACCAAAGGTATGGGAGCAGTTTAAGGTAATTTTTATGGAGAAATACTTTCCATGTTCCTTGTAGTCTCAGAAGGAATTTGAGTTTCAACAACTGAGGCAAGGTAACTTGACTGTGGCTTCTTATGCAGAAAAATTTGAAGATATGGCTGCTTATTCTAGACAAGCTACATATGCTCCTGATGAGAGGTGGAAGATTGATCAGTTTCTATTTGGTTTAAGGGCTGAAATTTCACACAGTGTATCTCAGAGAGAATTTACTAGCTATGTTGAATTGTTACGATAGTGTTATGTTGCGGAGCATAGTTTGAAAAAGGTACAAATGGAAGGAGATTTGAGTAGGATGAATCAAAGTGATCGAGGGAGACCGAATCAACAGGTTAGGCCAAGGCAACAATCCTTTAATAGGAAGCAAGCTCAGGGTTCCAGAATTAGTGTGCCTCCGGTATGTCGTATGTGTGGACGGAATCATTATGGTAGGTGTATTTTGGAGGTAATGAGATGTTATCAGTGTAATAAGGTCGGCCACATGGCGAAGGATTGTCCTCAGGGTAGGAATCAGGCACAAGGGAAGAATACAGGCTGAGTGTATACCTTGGATGCAAGAAAAGCAAAGAATGATAATTCCTTGATTGCGGGTACGTGTTTCGTAAATGGACATCCTTGTTTTGTTTTATTTGATTGTGGGGCAATGCACTCTTTTGTGTCCACGCGTTGCGTGAAGCGACTTGGGTTGCAAGCTGTTCCTTTATTTCCTCCTATGGTGGTTACTACTGCCATGGATGAGATTGTAGAGACACCGTTGATGTGTGAAAATTGTGTTTTGTCGGTGAATGAAAGAGTTTTCCAGATTAACCTTATATGTTTACCGCTTAAGAAAGTGGATGTTGTTCTGGGAATGGATTAGCTTTCGGCTAATTCGGTTTTTATCGGTTGCGAAGAGAAGTTAATTATTATCCCATCTACCGAAGCTACTCCGAAGGATGTGTTAACTACTATTTTAGAAGGTACGGTTGGAATGATTAATTTCTTGTTTGAGGAAGAAAAATATGTTCTTATGATTCTTACTAAAGAGGAAAGTAGTAGCATTCCAACTTTGAGTATTCCGGTAGTTTGTGACTTTCCTGAAGTTTTTCCCGAGGATATCACTTCTCTCCCTCCGGAGAGGGAAGTGGAATTCTCTATTGATCTGATACCGGGAACGGCTCCAATATCCGTTTCTCCGTATCGGATGGCACCACTTGAATTAAGAGAACTAAAGAATCATTTGGAAGAACTTTTGGCTAAGCATTTTGTTCGACCCAGTGTTTCACCCTGGGGAGCTCCAGTGTTATTGGTAAAGAAAAAGGATGGTGGAATGCGATTGTGTATTGATTACCGTCGGTTGAATAAGGTCACCATCAAGAACAAATACCCATTACCAAGGATAGACGACCTGTTGGATCAATTGAAAGGAGCCTGTGTGTTCTCGAAGATTGATATATGGTCGGGTTATCATCAGATTCAGGTAAAGAGTGCAGATGTACCAAAGACTACGTTTAGAACTCCTTATGGTCATTATGAATTTTTGGTGATGCCTTTCGGTGTGACTAATGCTCTGGCAGTTTTCATGGATTATATGAATCAGATATTCCAACCTTACAAGGACCAATTTGTGGTGATTTTCATTGACGACAATCTTATTTATTCTCGTGATCCTCAAGAGCACTGAGAACACCTAAGAATTGTTTTATCCATCTTACAAGAGAAGCAACTTTTTGCTAAGTTGAGTAAGTGTGAATTCTGGATGTCTGAGTTAATTTTCTTGGGCATGTGATATCCCAGGGAGGTGTAGCAGTTGATCCATCAAAAGTTGAAGCAGTAATTAATTGGGAGGACCGAAGAATGTTTCTGAAGTGAGGAGTTTCTTGGGATTAGCAGGTTATTACAGACGGTTTATCAAGGGATTTTCACAATTGGCTTTACCATTGACCAGACTTACTAGGAAGGATTATTTGTATGAGTGGGATTCGGCTTGTGAAAGGAGTTTTAGGAGTTTGAAGGAGAGATTGACGACTGCTCCTGTTTTGGTTATTCCCGATCCTAGCAAGTCCTATGAGGTATATTGTGATGCATCGAAGAAGGGTTTAGGCGGAGTGTTAATGCAGGATGGACATGTAGTGGCTTACGCTTCACGTCAGTTGAAGGTACATGAAGAGAATTACCCGACGCATGATTTAGAATTGGCGGCCGTTGTTTTTACATTGAAAGTGTGGCATCACTATTTGTATGGTGTACGTTTTGAGATGTTTAGTAACCATAAGAGCTTAAAGTACTTATTTGATCAGAAAGAATTGAATATGCGTCAAAGGAGGTGGATGGAATATTTGAAAGATTATGATTTGGAGCTAAAGTACCATCCAGGTAAAGCAAACAAGGTGGCGGATGCTTTAAGCAGGAAAGAGTTGCATAGTGCCGAGTTGATGATGTTAGAGTATGCCTTAATGGAAAGGTTTAGAGACCTAAATCTTCAATTTAATTGGACTCCTGATTGTGTAGTTATGGGGAATTTGAATATCATCTCTACTCTCAGAGAAGAAATCCAACAAGAGCAAGGGTTGGATGAGAAGTTACAAGAATTGTTGACTCAACCTGGTTTTGTGCGAACTACCGACGGAGTCATTTCGTTTAACCAAAGGATTTGTGTCCCGGACAACACGGGATTTGTGTCCAGTGGGATGAGACGCATCCAGGCGATGCCACTTGGGAATTGGAATCGGAAATGCGGGAGGTTTATCCTCATCTTTTCAGGTAATTGTTTTAAATTCGTGGGCGAATTTCGGTTTAAGGGGGGAGGATGTAATACCCCATAATTTTGTAAGCATTTTGGATAATATTAGTATGATCAACTGGGTTCCGGGGTACTCTGAGAAATTATTGGATAAAACAATTAGAGTAAACTGGCGAACTCGGATTGATTGGATTTAATATTATTTAAACTTGGATTTTTATTAATTGGTGCATTTGAGATAATTTGGATAATTAGTAGTATTGCCAATTAATGTTTTTATGTACATTTTCCTTCCATTTCCCTTATTTGGAAAAGTAGAAGAACTTAGAGAAAAGGGAAAGAAAGAAAGGAAAAGGAAGAGGAAGAAGAAGAGAATTCTCCCAAGAGCTCTATATCATCAATCATCAACCAATTTTCATCTTTTCATCTCAGCATTCAACCTCCTCATCTAGTAATCCAGGTGGGTTCTAGTTAGACACCTTAGATTAAGGTTTATTTGAGTTTTAGAGGTAAATTGATATGGTTAGGAAATGTGAAATTTTACGTTAGAATCATAGTCTAACTGCTGAAATTCGTTCATTGATTGTATGTTACACTGGTTGTTATGATTATAGCATGTTTTGGTTAAATTTTAATTGGAAAAATGAGATTTTGGGGTTGAATTGAATCAGCCCGTAGCAGACTTTTTCTGCAGGGAAAATTCTGGGTGTCATCTCCCCATACGCGTATCATGTAGGGCCATACGCGTATTGAGCTGGGCAATACGCGTATGGATGTGAAGGAATATGGGTGTTACGCGTATGTACAAGGCAGTACGCGTATGAGTTGTGGCAGTACGCGTATTGGAATTTAAAAATGGAATTTTCAAGGAAAATTGCCTCTGCTCATACGCGTATGACCTTGGGCAATACGCGTATGGCTGGGCGAGTCAGCTTGGCAATACGGGTATAGCTTAGGGCAGTACGCGTACGGCCAGGAGGGTGCAGAATTGTGTCTTTTCGCGATACCATTTCGTGTTATGTCTATAACTTTTGACTGGGTTATCCGTTTTTAATATTCTTGATATCATCGGAAAGCTAACAGAATGTACTTTCTTATGAAAATGGTTTATTTAATTATATCGGGTTTTTGGAATAGTGTCCATTTTGCCGACGTTTATCGTTTATTGGTGTGTAATTGTTGTTGAATAGGTATGCATGTTTAAATACGGAATTAGGTAGAGTGAGGACTTACCCTAAACAATGTTGTGTGTGTGTAATGGAATAGTGACAACGCTCGTGCAAGTAAGGCCGAGGCGTGTGTATTGTGTAATCGTAACCGGTTATTTTTGATAGTGCGTTTCATGGGTCTCGAGCTCCTCTGAAACATATGCACCATTACTTGGCAGGTTTGATTCCCGTGTTTAGTATGAATGGAACCTAAGGGTAGAGACTTGTGATGGTTAACAGGCCATGAGAAATGACGGTTCACGGCTAACAAGCTGTTGTTCCCGAATCCATTTCGTATGCCAAGTAATTTAGAGGATCCATGACTCGGGTCGTCTTCTAGACGTAGAAGCGGACGGGAAAAGGGGATGTCTTGGTATGGTTATTGATTTGTGAGATTCTTGAGCTAACAGGCTCAGGACGTACTTCGGTACTAGCGTGAGTTAACAGGCTCACCATGTGTGGATACTTATATAGTGTGTGTACTCAAAGTCACTTCCCTTCCCTTTTGACTTGAGTTAGGTTTATTAGAACCTTGTAGAGCCGAGAGGACTATAAGATAGAGAACTCACTGAGATTTGATGTATCTCACCCCACTGTTGTTGTTTACATCACAGGTACTGCAGGTTCCGCGAAGGGTAAGGATAAGGTCGTGTGATTATCCTTACTTATCTGATGGCTTTGTTTCCGTTGTGGAGTTTTGAGATCATTAGTGATCTAGTTCTTAGTGTTTTGTCTTTTGAAACATCTTGTAGATATACTATGCCGTAGTTTTTTTGTATTAGGCTTTTTGGGCATGTATATGTATAATGTGTTTACTAAGAACTTATTGTATATTTCAGTACCAAACGTACTTTTCATGTATAATATATGATTTGATGCATATGTATATATGTGGGCATTACAGTTGGTATTAGAGCAGGTCGTATCCTCGACCTAGCCATGAAATAGAATAGGTTTTCTTTCCGTTTCATATGCGGCGTGTCGCCATTGGTCTTGTCTGTTATATTTATAGTATTGAGCCTGATCAACTTAATCCTATCTATATGAAATTCAGGAACATGGCTGACAGGCGCAGAAACAACCATGGTAGACCAAGAACCACTCCAGCAGCGACTAATCCGCCGGGTGACGAGGTAAATGCACCTTTGTACCAATTTATGCAACAGATGCAACAACAGCAAAATAATTTTGTGCAACAAATGGTACAGCAAATGGCTGGTGGTGTGCATCCTCCAGTTGTGGTACCAGAAGCTGCAGGGGGAACCTTTAGGGATTTCATCCGTATGAATCCTCCGAAATTTCAGGGAGGGTTCGATTTAGTAAAGGCTCATGAATGGATATCAGGTATGGAACAGATTTTCCTAATAGTTCAGTGCAGTGAGGAAAACAAGGTGGTCTTCGCCTTTCACTTGTTGAAGGGTTCTGCCATGAGGTGGTGGGAAAGTGCTTCAGCTTTGATGACAATTCAGGAGGTACCAAAGGTATGGGAGCAGTTTAAGGTAATTTTTATGGAGAAATACTTTCCAAGTTCCTTGAGGTCTCAGAAGGAATTTGAGTTTCAACAACTGAGACAAGGTAACTTGACTGTGGCTTCTTATGCTGAAAAAATTGAAGATATGGCTGCTTATTCTAGACAAGCTACATATGCTCCTGATGAGAGGTGGAAGATTGATCAGTTTCTGTTTGGTTTAAGGGCTGAAATTTCACACAGTGTATCTCAGAGAGAATTTACTAGCTATGTTGAATTGTTATGACAGTGTTATGTTGCGGAGCATAGTTTGAAAAAGGTACAAATGGAAGGAGATTTGAGTAGGATGAATCAAAGTGATCGAGGGAGACCGAATCAACAGGTTAGGCAAAGGCAACAATCCTTTAATGAGAAGCAAGCTCAGGGTTCCAGAACTAGTGTGCCTCCGGTATGTCGTATGTGTGGACGGAATCATTATGGTAGGTGTATTTTGGAGGGAATGAGAGGTTATCAGTGTAATAAGGTCGGCCACATGGCGAAGGATTGTCCTCCGGGTAGGAATCAGGCACAAGGGAAGAATACGGGCCGAGTGTATACCTTGGATGCAAGAAAAGCAAAGAATGATAATTCCTTGATTGCGGGTACGTGTTTCGTAAATGGACATCCTTGTTTTGTTTTATTTGATTGTGGGGCAATGCACTCTTTTGTGTCCACGCGTTGCGTGAAGCGACTTGGGTTGCAAATTGTTCCTTTGTTTCCTCCTATGGTGGTTACTACTGCCATGGATGAGATTGTAGAGACACCGTTGATGTGTGAAAATTGTGTTTTGTCGGTGAATGAAAGAGTTTTCCAGATTAACCTTATCTGTTTACCGCTCAAGAAAGTGTATGTTGTTCTGGGAATGGATTGGCTTTCGGCTAATTCGGTTTTTATCGGTTGCGAAGAAAAGTTAATTATTATCCCATCTACCGAAGCTACTCCGAAGGATGTGTTAACTACTATTTTAGAAGGTACGGTTGGAATGATTAATTTCTTGTTTGAGAAAGAAAAATATGTTCTTATGATTCTTACTAAAGAGGAAAGTAGTAGCATTCCAGCTTTGAGTATTCCGGTAGTTTGTGACTTTCCTGAAGTTTTTTCCGAGGATATCACTTCTCTCCCTCTAGAGAGGGAATTGGAATTCTCTATTGATCTGATACCGAGAACGGCTCCAATATCCGTTTCTCCATATCAGATGGCACCACTTGAATTAAGAGAACTAAAGAATCAGTTGGAAGAACTTTTGGCTAAGCATTTTGTTCGACCCAGTGTTTCACCCTGGGGAGCTCCAGTGTTATTGGTATAGAAAAAGAATGGTGGAATGCGATTGTGTATTGATTACCGTCAGTTGAATAAGGTCACCATCAAGAACAAATACCCATTACCAAGGATAGACGACTTGTTGGATCAATTGAAAGGAGTCTGTGTGTTCTCGAAGATTGATCTACGGTCGGGTTATCATCAGATTCAGGTAAAGAGTGCAGATGTACCAAAGATTGCGTTTAGAACTCGTTATGGTCATTATGAATTTTTGGTGATGCCATTCGGTGTGACTAATGCTCCGGCAGTTTTCATGGATTATATGAATCGGATATTCCAACCTTACTTGGACCAATTTGTGGTGATTTTCATTGACGACAATCTTATTTATTCTCGTGATCCTCAAGAGCACTGAGAACACCTAAGAATTGTTTTATCCATCTTACAAGAGAAGCAACTTTTTGCTAAGTTGAGTAAGTGTGAATTCTGGATGTCTGAGGTTAATTTTCTTGGGCATGTGATATCCCAGGGAGGTGTAGCAGTTGATCCATCAAAAGTTGAAGCAGTAATTAATTGGGAGAGACCGAAGAATGTTTCTGAAGTGAGGAGTTTCTTGGGATTAGCAGGTTATTACAGACGGTTTATCAAGGGATTTTCACAATTGCCTTTACCATTGACCAGACTTACTAGGAAGGATTATTTGTATGAGTGGGATTCGACTTGTGAAAGGAGTTTTAGGAGTTTGAAGGAGAGATTGACGACTGCTCCTGTTTTGGTTATTCCTGATCCTAGCAAGTCCTATGAGGTATATTGTGATGCATCGAAGAAGGGTTTAGGCGGAGTGTTAATGCAGGATGGACATGTAGTGGCTTACGCTTCACGTCAGTTGAAGGTACATGAAGAGAATTACCCGACGCATGATTTAGAATTGGCGGCCGTTGTTTTTACATTGAAAATGTGGCGTCACTATTTGTATGGTGTACGTTTTGAGATGTTTAGTAACCATAAGAGCTTAAAGTACTTATTTGATCAGAAAGAATTGAATATGCGTCAAAGGAGGTGGATGGAATATTTGAAAGATTATGATTTGGAGCTAAAGTACCATCCAGGTAAAGCGAACAAGGTGGCGGATGCTTTAAGCAGGAAAGAGTTGCATAGTGCCGAGTTGATGATGTTAGAGTATGCCTTAATGGAAAGGTTTAGAGACCTAAATCTTCAATTTAATTGGACTCCTGATTGTGTAGTTATGGGGAATTTGAATATCATCTCTACTCTCAGAGAAGAAATCCAACAAGAGCAAGGGTTGGATGAGAAGTTACAAGAATTGTTGATTCAACCTGGTTTTGTGCGAACTACCGACGGAGTCATTTCGTTTAACCAAAGGATATGTGATTTGATGCATGTATCTATATATGGCCTTTACAGTTGGTATCAGAGCAGGTCGTATCCTCGACCTAGCCATGAAATAGAATAAGTAACTCTTTCCGTTTCAGATGTGTGGTGTCGCCTTTGGACTTACGTGTTATATTTATAGTATTGAGCCTGATCAACTTAATCCTATTTGTATGACATTCAGGAACATGGCCGACGGGCATAGAAACAACTGTGGAAGACCAAGGACTCCGAGGACTACTCCGGCTGGGACGGCTCCACCGGGTGATGAAGGGAACGCCCCTTTGTATCAATTCATGCAACAGATGGAGCAGCAGCAAAATCAGTTTATGCAGGGAATGGTACAGCAAATGGCTAATGGTCTGCATCCTCCAGTGGTTGTTCCTGAAGTTGCAGGGGGAACCTACAGGGAATTCATTCATATGAATCCTCCGGAGTTTTAGGGAGGGTTAGATCCGGTGAAGGCGCATGAATGGATATCAGGTATGGAACGGATTTTCTTGGTAGTGCAGTGCAGCGAGGAAAATAAAGTGGTCTTTGCTTCTCACTTGTTAAAGGGTCCTGCCATGAGGTGGTGGGAGAGCGCTTCAGCCTTGATGACAATTCAGGAGGTACCAAAGGTGTGGGAACAGTTTAAGGTAATTTTTATGGAGAAATATTTTCCAAGTTCCTTACGGTCTCAGAAGGAGTTTGAGTTCCAACAGTTAAGACAAGGTAATTTATCAGTAGCTTCTTATGCGGAAAAGTTTGAGATCATGGCTGACTATTCTAGACAGACCATGTATGCTCCGGATGAGAGGTGGAAGATTGATCAGTTTCTGTTTGGTTTAAGGGCTAAAATTTCACATAGCGTGTCTCAACGGGAATTTGCTACTTATGCTGAAATGTTAAGACAATGTTATGTGGCGGAGAATAGTTTGAAAAAGGTACAAATAGAGGTGGATATGAACAGGGCAACTCAAAGTGACCGTGGAAGGTCGAATCAATATTTTAGGCAAAGGCAACAGTCTTCCAAAGGGAAGCAAGTTCAGAGTTCGAGGACTAGTGTGCCTCCGGTATGTCGTACTTGTGGGAGGAATCATTATGGTAGGTGCAATTCGGAGGGAATACGGTGTTATCAGTGTAACAAGATGGGTCATATATCGAGAGATTATCCTCAGGGAAGGAATCAGACACAAGGGAAGACTACCGGCCGAGTTTATACCTTGCATGCGAGGAAAGCAAAGAATGATAATTCCTTGATTGCGGGTACGTGTTTCGTAAATGGACAACCTTGTTTTGTTTTGTTTGACTGTGGGGCAACGCATTCTTTTGTGTCTTTGAGATGTGTGAAGCGACTTGGGTTGCGAACTATTCCTTTGTCTCCTCCTATGGTGGTTACTACCGCCATGGATGAAATGGTTGAAACACCGATGATGTGTGAAAATTGTGTTTTATCTGTGAACGATAGAGTTTTCCAGACCGACCTTATCTGTTTACCGCTTAAGAAAGTTGATGTCGTTTTGGGGATGGATTGGCTTTCTGCTAATTCGGTGTTTATTGGGTGTGAAGAAAAGCTAATCATTATTCCATCTGTTGAGGCTACCCCGAAAGATGTGTTATCAACGATTTTAGAAGGTACGGTGGGTATGATTAATTTCTTGTTTGAGAAGGAGAAATTTGTTTTAATGGTTCTTACTAAGGAAGGAAGTAGTGAACAGCAAGTTCTGAGTATTCCAATAGTGTGTGAGTTTCCTGAAGTCTTTCCTGAGGATGTTACTTCTCTTCCTCCGGAGAGAGCAGTTGAGTTCTCTATTGACCTGGTACCGAGAACGGCTCATATATCCGTTTCCCCGTATCGGATGGCGCCGCTTGAATTAAGAGAATTAAAGGACCAATTGGAAGACTTGATGTCTAAGCATTTTGTTAGACCTAGTGTTTCACCTTGGGGAGCTCCAGTGTTACTGGTAAAGAAGAAAGATGGGGGAATGCGTCTGTGCATTGATTACCGTAAGTTGAATAAAGTCACCATTAAGAATAAGTACCCCTTACCCAGGATAGACGACTTGTTAGATCAATTGAAAGGAGCCTGTGTGTTCTCGAAGATTGATTTACGGTCGGGTTATCATCTGATCCGAGTGAAGAGTTCCGATGTGCCAAAAACTGCATTTAGAACCCGTTATGGTCATTACGAATTCTTAGTGATGCCTTTCGGTGTGACTAATGCTCCAGTTGTTTTTATGGACTACATGAATCGTATATTTCAGGCTTACTTGGACCATTTTGTTGTAATTTTTATTGATGACATTCTTATTTATTCTCGTACTCTACAAGAGCACGGAGAATATCTGAGAATTGTCTTATCAGTATTGCAAGAGAAATAATTGTTTGCTAAGTTAAGCAAGTGTGAATTTTGGATGTCGGAAGTTAATTTTCTTGGACATGTTATATCTCAGGGTGGTGTGGCAGTAGATCCGTCAAAGGTAGAAGCAGTAATTAATTGGGAGAGACGGAGAAATGCTTCAGAAGTTAGAAGTTTCTTGGGATTGGCAGGTTACTATAGAAGGTTCATAAAAGGCTTTTCTCAATTGGCCTTACCAATGACAAAACTTACTCGGAAAGATTTTGCTTTTGAGTGGGATTCAGGTTGTGAACAAAGTTTTATGAAATTGAAGGAAAGTTTAACGAGTGCTCCGGTATTAATTATTCCTGATCCTAATAACTCTTATGAAGTATTCTGTGATGCTTCTAAGAGGGGATTAGGGGGTGTTCTGATGCAAGGCGGTCAAGTAGTAGCTTATGCTTCTCGACAGTTGAAAGTTCATGAGACGAATTATCCAACTCACGATTTAGAACTAGCTGCAGTGGTATTTGCACTGAAGGTGTGGCGTCATTATTTGTATGGTGTACGTTTTGAAATGTTCAGTGACCACAAGAGTTTGAAGTATTTTTTTGACCAAAAGGAGTTTAATATGCGACAAAGAAGGTGGATGGAGTACTTAAAGGATTATGACTTAGAATTAAAGTATCATCCAGGGAAGGCGAATAAAGTAGAGGATGCTTTAAGTCGGAAAATGGTTCATAGTGCAAAATTGATGATTTTGGAGTATTCGTTGTTGGAAAAGTTTAGAGATCTTGATCTCCAGTTTGTATGGACTCCGAATGGTGTACTTATGGGAAATTTGAATGTCAATTCTACTTTAAGAGTCGAGATTCAACAAGAACAACTGTTAGAAGAGGAGTTACAAGAGTTGTTACTTCAACCGGGCTTTTCGCGAGCAACTGATGGGATTGTTCTATTTAATCAACGGATTTGTGTTCCGAAGGATGAGGCATTAAAAAGGAAAATTTTAGATGAAGCTCATAAAGGTACTTTCACGATACATCCTGGTTCTTCGAAGATGTATCAAGACTTAAAGAGAGATTATTGGTGGTCTGGGATGAAAAAGGATATAGCGACATATGTGTCGGAATGTGCGGTGTGCCAACAGGTGAAGATTGAACACCAAAGACCGGGCGGTCTGCTACAACCTTTGGATATTCCAGTTTGGAAGTGGGATAGTATTTCTATGGACTTTGCAGTGGGTTTACCCCGTACACAAGGTGGTTATGATTCTATTTGGGTGATTGTAGATCGACTAACGAAATCTGCGCATTTCTTAGCCGTGAAGACTACTTATAAGGCAAGTCATCTTGCGAGGTTGTTTATTTTCGAGATTGTGAGATTGCATGGTGTTCCTTCCAATATTGTGTCCGATAGAGATCCGAAGTTTACATCAAGGTTTTGGAATGTGTTCCAACAAGCTATGTGTACGAATTTGTGGTTGAGCACGTCGAATCATCCTCAAACGGATGGTCAGACTGAGCGAACAATACAGACGATGGAGGATATGTTAAGAGCTTGTGTGCTAGAGAGTAGAGGAAATTGGAAAGAACTTTTGCCGTTAATTGAGTTTTCCTATAACAATAGTTACCATGTGAGCATCGGTATGGCTCCTTATGAAGTATTGTATGGGAGAAAATGTAGAACACCTTTGTGTTGGGCAGAAGTTGGCGAAGATAGAATTTTGGGACCCGAAATCATTCAAGAGACTACGGAAAAGATTCGAATGATCCGCGAGAAAGTTAAACAAGCACAAGTTCGTCAAAAGAGTTATGCGGATAATCGTAGGAGACCTTTGGAATTTGAGGAAGGTGACCATGTATTTCTGAAAGTTACTCCGAGATTGAGATTGAAAGGACCGTTTAAGTCACGCAAATTAAGTCCGAGATACGTGGGACCGTATCAGATTTTAGAAAGGATTGGTGAAGTTGCTTACAGATTAGCCTTACCACCCTCTCTATCTGAAATGCATGATGTTTTTCACGTATCTCAGCTCCGTAAGTTTATTCCTGATCCTTTTCAGCCAATTCTACCAGAATCCGTGGGTATAGAAGCGGATTTGACTTTTGAACCGCAACCGAGTTGTATCGTGGGAAGAGAAACAAAAGTGCTAAGGAACAAAGACATTCCTCTTGTTAAGGTGCAATGGGATATGACGCATCCGGGGGATGCTACTTGGGAACTAGAGTCGGAAATCCGAGATTCTTATCCGCATCTATTCAGGTAATCTTCTAAATTTGAGGACGAATTTCTATTTAAGGGGGGGAGGATGTAATTCCCCGTAAAGTTATAAACGCTCTGGTTAATATTTTTATGATCAACTGGGTTCCGGAGTACTCATAGCAATTATTTGATAAACTAATTAGAGTAAACTAACGAACTCAGAGTTGATTGCATTAATAGTATTTAACTTTGAGTTTGTTTTATTTGGTGCATTTGAGTTAAGTTGGATATTTAGTAGTATTACTAATAAATGGAAATTGGCTATACTATCTATTTTTCTCTCCACTTAATTTGGAAACAAAAACAAAAGTTAGAAAGAAAAGAAAGGAAAGAAAGGAAAAAGAGAAGGAAAGGAAGGAGAAGAAAATTGTCCAAGAGCTCAAGATCATCATCAAGCATCAATCTTCATCCAATCTTCTCAATCATCTTCATCTTGCTCATCTAATCCAGGTGGGTTCTAGATAGAAACCTTAGTGTAGAATTTCTTGAGGTTTTGGGGTTGTGTTAGGTTTGGGAGAAAAATGGGATTTTGTGGAAAATCGAAGAATCTAGCGGTTGAAATGTGATATAAATTGTGTAGTATGATCACTATATGTGTAGAATCATCTGTCAATAATTGTTTTGATGTCCCAATATGTTTTGATTGAGTTTGGATGGGTTTTGTATCAAGAAAAACGTGTTTTTATGCTTCTGGAACACTGTTAATCGATTAACACATTTGGTTAACCGATTAACAGGTGAAAAATGGTGTTTTACGTGAAATTTAGACTGGTTAACCGGTTAACCATATGCGTTAACCGATTAACACTGTAACTGATTGGAAAAATACTTTAAAAATCCATAACTGTTGATCCGTAACTCGGATTGACGCCCGGTCAGAAGCGTTGGAAAGCTATTTCAATACTCTATATGATAATGGATTAGAAAGATGGTTATATGCCATGGATTGATAAGAAAAATATAGAAATGTAATGTTTACAAAAATGCACAAATGTTTAAAAGTGAAATTTGTGAGAAATGTTTAAAGATCCATATCTTTTGGATCGTAACTCCGGTCGAGGCATGGTAATAGTCGTTGTAAAGCTATGGAAATATCCTACGCTATGAAAGTGAAAAATAATGGCTTTGATACCCGATTGAAAGAATCGGAGGGAACCCGAAAGTTATGTTTTATATGATTTTATTATGCAATTATTTTATGCTATGTGTGATAAATTGTTGTAAAACATGTTTGAATATGTATGCATGTTAAAATACGGAATAGGTAGAGTGAGGAACATTACCACCAAATGTGTCGGAAGTGTGAATTATCATGTGGCAACGCTCGTGCATGATAGGCCGAGGCGTGTGCATTCTGTTTATCATAACCACTGTTCTTTGCGGTGTAGTTTCATGAGACTCGAGCACCTCCTCTGAAATGTTATGCACAACTACTTGGCAGGTTTGATTCCCTTAGTGAGTACGATTGGAGCCTACGAGTAAAGAGACTTGTGACAGTGTACGGGCCGTGAGAAGTGACGGATCACGGTGTACGGACCGATGATCCCGAATCCAATTCGTATGCCAAGTAGCTACAAGGATCCATGACTCGGATCGTCTTCTAGATGTAGAAGCGGACGGGAAAAGGGGATACCTTGGTATGGTTATTGTTTTGTGAATCCTTGAGTTTACAGGCTCAGGAGGTACTTCGGTACTAGTGTGAGTTTACAGGCTCACTGTGGTGGTTACTTGTGTGTGTGTACTCATGGTCACTCCCCTTTCCCTTTGACATGAGTTTGGCTTATTTAGAACCTTGTAAAGCCGGGAGGACTTTAAGATAGCGAACTCACTGAGATTTGATGTATCTCACCCCACTGTTGTTGTTTACATCACAGGTTCTGTAGGTTCAGCGAAGGGTAAGGACAAGGTTATTTGACTTTCCTTACGGATCGTAGCTTTTGTGACGGCATGGCTTCCGCTATGGCGTTTATGTTTTGAGATCATTGTATTGATCTAGTTCTTAGTTTTTATCATCTTGGAACATCTTGTATATGTAATGGCTTAGACTTTTAGTGTTTTGTATTAGAGGCATTTATGTGTATAATGTGTTAACTAGGAACTTATTATATTTCAGTACCAAAAGTGAAACTCATGTATAATATGTGATTTGATGCATGTATCTATATATAGCCTTTACAATATATTAGAACGTTTATAATTTAACACTAGATCTAATTTATTAGAGTTTATATAAATTCTAACTAAAAGATTTTTAAACGTTTTAAAAAACTTGTTTCAAGAGAGGGTTAAAGGTCAAATGAATTTATAATATTATATTACATCTAACAAAGACATAGATTATGCGTTTCATGACTGTAATTTGATAAAAATTTCTCTATCTTTTTTTTATCATTTTTCTTTTGTTATTTTAATTTTATTTCTTTTTAAAAAAAAATATTTGAATTATATGCATCAACTTATAAACATTTAGAAGTATAACAAAGATTCATTTATTTACACATATGATTGACATCTTCATGAAATGTATTAGATAATAGAAACTCTTGCTTTAGTTTTATATGCTAATTATTTCTATCGTGTTGCATAAATTTAAGATTCAAGAACTCTTCACCTAATTTATATATCTAGAATAAATTACATTCACAAAAACAATATAATTATTACTTTACAAAAACAATATAATTATTACTTCTAATAAATTTGTTTTTTTGAAAAAAATTAATGTTATTAATAGAAATGTAGGTAGATAGTTTAATTAATTATCATCTTTTTGTTTCTGACTTTTAATTTCATTAGTAAACAGAAGATGTCTCATCACAAAATCACATGGAATGAAGAATCACATAACAATTTTGGAATAAATAAAATTTCTCGCGAATTAGAAGTGGATGATGAGTTAGACACAGATTACTTGGATATTATGAGACCACTGTCACTTGAAACCCATGTTCCGGATCCATTATTAGACATTGGTAAATTTGCCCCTGTAGTGCTTAAGCCAAATAATCCATCTCCAGCCATTAGTATAACTCCGCCTCCAAAAGATAATGGAATCTTCCTAGATCCTTTTTTACCTAAACAATTTCCATCTCCAGCCATCAGTTTAACTCCGCCTTCTAATGGAGTAACGACAACAACAAAATCTGAATTTCAAACGTGGTAGTGTAAAATATGAATTTCAAACACATTGAGTCCCAACAAAGTAACACATGATTCATGGTGGAAATTATTTTAGGCGTTCATATCTATGTGTTCAAAGTTTCGTGCATTCATCGCGATCTTGGTATTTCTCGAGTGTTATGATCTCCGCTTATCGTTAAAAGATTGTACGCCACCTAGAGAAGGTACTCCAATAGCGAATTCACGCATAAGTTTTTATAGATTCGTTAAACCTTCAAAGTCGTGAAGACAATTATTAGGTTTATAATGGATAATTGAGGTGATATAGAATTGAAAGTATAATAGAGGATTATCATGTTGAATTCGGTGGTAATTTTCTCTATCTCTTGCAGATCTTGGTAAAATATGAGTTTGAATGTAGAATGATCCATCTGTAGATTTTTTGAGGGAATGAGAAGTCGATTCCCAAAGAAGATCCCACTATTGTGTTATGGAAAAAGAAATGGATGTAAGGTGATGATAAGAAAACCTTAACTAGTGTTACGTATCTACGATATAGAGTCATGTGAGTGGAATTGCACGGTTAGCACTTTAATGCCTAAATAAGTTCATAATTCAAGACAAGTGTTCTTGTAAAATGGAGATAAGAAAATATACCTTGCATTTCGCGTGATATGTCTTTATACTTTTAATTAGTTGGAGTGTATGGACATCAATTTTAGCGTTATCTCTTTGGGCTTTTGGCCAACCCAAATTAGTTATATTCATACATCAAATTCAATAATGTGTGAAAAATTTATTGGTCTAAATTCCACATACATTGTATAAATGGTCATTAATATTAATTGAACTTCAATAAATATTAATTTCCATATTTTTATTATATTTATCTTCAATTTATAGAAAAGACAAAATAAGAATTCAAGTATTTCAAATTTTTTAGAAACAAGTAATAAATTAAGATTGAGTTTATTCATTTTCCATAATTTGTAATTGTCCATCGCAAACCACTCCCTGATACATTGTATAAGATAAGTACATTCTATAAATTATCATAAAATATTATTATATCTTTAATCATAATTAATTTCCATTTTATAAAAAAATTTATCTTCTATTTTATATTAAGTCAAATGATGAATTCATGTATTTCTTATTTTGTAGGAAAGAGTAATTAGTTCATCTTTAGCCAAATTATTTTCATTTCTTAGTGTGTGTGCCCCCTATCCTTTCTTTTTCCTACATATATATATATATATATATATATATATATATATATATATATATATACCTTATTAATATTTCAAATCACACAACATTTTCTTTTCATTTCTTCTTCTAGTTCGCATTACACGTTTTTTCTAGCACAGTCACCCTTAAGTCGGTATGTTATTCATTTTATACTGTTCTTATTTAATATTCAAAAGTTTAAATTTTTATTTGTTTTGATTTTTCTACAATTTTTTTTGTCATAGCTATTTGCTTAGTGTGCATTTTTTTGGGTTTTTCAAAAACTCTTTACTTTTTATTTTCTTTGTTGTTAGAGAACTCCTGGTTTGGTGATTTTCTGAATTAAGGAGTGTTTCTTTGTTATTTTCATTAAATTTAAAATTTTATAATTATATTTTTTCAGGAGTTCTCGAGATAGATTTTGCTACAGTTCTGACAATAAAGTAAGAATCATACATTTTTATTACAATTTATTTTATCAAGTATATATATAATGAGCGATATATTATTATAATTTAGTTTTTCATTTTTTTAATATAAGATTTTCATATGATATATTAGAACGTTTATAATTTAACACTAGATCTAATTTATTAGAGTTTATATAAATTCTAATTAAAAGATTTTAAACGTTTTAAAAAACTTGTTTCAAGAGAGGGTTAAAGGTCAAATGAATTTATAATATTATATTTCATCTAACAAAGACATAGATTATGCGTTTCATGACTGTAATTTGATAAAAATTTCTCAATCTTTTTTTTATCATTTTACTTTTGTTATTTTAATTTTATTTCTTTTTAAAAAAAATATTTGAATTATATGCATCAACTTATAAACATTTAGAAGTATAACAAAGATTCATTTATTTACACATATGATTGACATCTTCAGGAAATGTATTAGATAATAGAAACTCTTGCTTTAGTTTTATATGCTAATTATTTCTATCATGTTGCATAAATTGAAGATTCAAGAACTCTTAACCTAATTTATATATCTAGAATAAATTACATTCACAAAAACAATATAATTATTACTTTACAAAAACAATATAATTATTACTTCTAATAAATTTGTTTTTTTGAAAAAAATTAATGTTAATAATAGAAATGTAGGTAGATAGTTTAATTAATTATCATCTTTTTGTTTCTGACTTTTAATTTCATTAGTAAACAGAAGATGTCTCATCACAAAATCACATGGAATGAAGAATCGCATAACAATTTTGGAATAAATAAAATTTCTCGCGAATTAGAAGTGGATGATGAGTTAGACACAGATTACTTGGATATTATGAGACCACTGTCACTTGAAACCCATGTTCCGGATCCTTTATTAGACATTGGTAAATTTGCCCCTGTAGTGCTTAAGCCAATTAATCCATCTCCAGCCATTAGTATAACTCCGCCTCCAAAAGATAATGGAATCTTCCTAGATCCTTTTTTACCTAAACAATTTCCCTCTCCAGCCATCAGTTTAACTCCGCCTTCTAATGGAGTAACGACAACAACAAAATCTGAAGTTTCATATCTTAAACAATATGCAAGAGTCTCCAAAAGAGATGTGTGTTCTTCATCTCTTTATCAAAGTACTGAATTTAATTTTATGAATATTATACAACAATAAACTAATTAATATTTGTAGGTTTATCATCTATTAATCAAAACACAGGTCAACATGTGTTGTCCAACAACATTAAAAATCCTACATCGCGTCCTTATAAAATTGCTAGGCATATGCAGGTAACATAATGTAGAAATTACTGAATTTTATTTGATTTGTTTTATGCAAGTAAAAATAAACAATGCAAGGGAAGAAATTGAGTAATATATATATATATATATATATATATATATATATATATTTGAATGATATTTTATATATGTACTAATGTATAAGATGTTTTGCAGGATGATAATTGACTTGGTGATTAATTGGTCATTCAAAATACAAATGTTTTATGGAGTTGATATAGAAAATATAATACATAATTGATGAAGTCAAACGATATCGGCATTTTAGGAGTGTTAAGCTTTGGTTAAATTAACAGTTTGATGAATTTTGGGTTTTATTTTTCATTAAATAAAGTTGACATTTTATTGGTTTTATTTTTATTGATAGATTGAATTTCTTTTAAATTTAAATATTATTGAAACCTAAGTAAATTTTATGTTTGACAAACTTTTATTGCTTAGTATAATAGTTTCCTATGGATCGTTATTTAATGATGACTATTATCTATAAGTGTTATGACATAAATATATATAATTTATACATATTAAATCTTTATTGAGTTGGAAAACTTTGGGTTGAAGTTGAATTTCAATATTTTATTTGTTTTATAGTTTTTATTGTTTGTCACGAAAACTTTATATTTAAATTTATTAGAAAGCAGTTCTAAATAAGAAATTTGTTCATCTCGTGGGTGTTGCATGTGTCCAATTTATTTGTTAAACTTTGTAGTCTCAATAGAATTTTTAACCTTATTAGCCCCCATTGAGAAGTGTTGTTGTGATTCTTCAGTATTTCTAGGAATTTTCCCGAATAAAAGGTAAGGTTTTTGTCTCTCCCCCAAGGGTTCGCCTAGTTCGTGTGGTGGTATTCAAGTTCCACTGCATATGTTCTTGGAATGGCTAGTTTCTAGGAGGGTGTGCCCCACCAATGTTGAGAAGAGTGCTCACTACGTAGGTAGTCTGCCTTCAAAGAGTGGCTTATGCGATCCTACATAGACTTACGATACCCTTTGTGGTCCTAATGTCTCATAGCTAGTTAATTAACTACTGAAATTGTGCAAAGAGATTTTATATAATACTTAACTCATTGAGCACATTATAATGACATTGTGATATCCTCCTTCTTTACTTATATCTCGACTATCCATATCATTGACTGATGTGATCTTCTTCCTGCTCGTCCGAGGAAGGAGCTCGTTTGCCATGAAGTTTGTCTGCATACCTTTAACTGACTGGCGTCACAAGACGATCATCGTCTTCGTAGATGTTTCATTTGGAAGACCTTGGATGCCCATTTGTCCCTAGTGTATACTCAGGGTTTTTCATTCTAGAAGATATTACGAAATAATATCTTTTTGTCATTCGTTTTAAAGGTAGAAGTCACTCTTCATAATCCTCTAAAGCTTAATTCACAACATGCTTATAGAAAATGTAGGAGTTTACCCCGTCGGTTCGAATTAGATTTTTCTTAAGCTTAGAGCATTGTTGAATGGATTTGAGGTTTCAACTGGGATCCTTCACTGGGTCTTTTTTAGGTCCGTGCGGATTGGACCCTGTTTTCTTTCTTGCAATATGGTATCCCTGTAGATTACCTAGAGTGAGCTATAGAGTTACTGAAGGTAAAAGTATCCACTACTACAAAATGCGCAAACAACAACGCCAGGCTTATAACGGCTTGCCTATACACCGTTGTAATAGACTCGCGCGTTTTTTTAATGACGGTTAATCTTCAAACCGTGGTGAAATGTGGGGCCTTTCACAATGGGTATTTAAAGAACCGTCATTATAGGTAGCGTTTGGTCATGGGTTCAATTCCCAGCGCCCGAATTTATGGTTTTTTTACACATTTTTTCAAAATGCCCACAGCCTTTCACCATGGTTATGTTTTCAACCGTCATTATTGCCTATAGTTTAGTTTTAGGTCTTGCACTTCAAAAAATCAGTTTTAGGGAAAATCGTCTCCTTTTTTAGATCTATTTCGTGCATCTGAAGTAGTAAAACGTGGTAGTGTAAAATATTAATTTCAAACACTTTGAGTCCCAACAAAGTAACACATGATTCATGGTGGAAATTATTTTAGGCGTTGATATCTATGTGTTCAACGTTTCGTGCATTCATCGCGATCTTGGTATTTTTCGAGTGTTATGATCTCCGCTTATCGTTAAAAGATTGTACGCCACCTAGAGAAGGTACTCCAATAGCGAATTCACGCCATAAGTTTTTGTAGATTCGTTAAACCTTCAAAGTCGTGAAGGCAATTATTAGGTTTATAATGGATAATTGAGGTGATATAGAATTGAAAGTATAATAGAGGATTATGATGTTGAATTCGGTGGTAATTTTCTCTATCTCTTGGAGATCTTAGTAAAATATGAGTTTGAATGTAGAATGATCCATCTGTAGATTTTTTGAGGGAATGAGAAGTCGATTCCCAAAGAAGATCCCACTGTTGTGTTTTGGAAAAAGAAATGGATGTAACATGATGATAAGAAAACCTTAACTAGTGTTACGTATCTACGATATAGAGTCATGTGAGTGGAATTGCAAGGTTAGCACTTTAATGCCTAAATAAGTTCATAATTCAAGACGAGTGTTCTTGTAAAATGGAGATAAGAAAATATACCTTGCATTTCGCGTGATATGTCTTTATACTTTTAATTATTTGGAGTGTATGGACATCAGATTTATCCTTATCTCTTTGGGCTTTTGGCCGGCCCAAATCTTACTATATAAGATAACCTAAGGCTGTGGAAAAACCAATTTTGCCCTCATTCTTCTATCTGCCATGTGTCCAAAGTGAGGGCATTTGATGTCTAAAAATTATTTTTCCTAACTAAATGTACTCCTTTTTCATTTGTAACCAATTTATTATGTTATAATAATATTTTGTCCTCCTTTTTGGTTACAAACTAACCAATTCTATTAAATTTTTTTGCTTTTCCCTACTACCAATGTCTGATACACGTACATCATTATTCTACCACACAGTTTCCTTCTTTCTCTCTCTCGATTCTCATCTCACTGTTCCTCTTCATCGAACTTTTCTCTTTCTCTTCTTTCTTCAGGTTCGTCTTCTATGATGAGGCATGGATTAGCAATGGTATCCCTGTGTTGGAGGCAACGCGTTTTCGGCGGCGAGGGTGTGGTGATTGGAATCGGAATATGTGATGAGTTTTACCAACATCGTAGCTCCAAACTTGTCATTTCCCTTCTGAAAGTTGTGGCTTTTATCCGTTCCGTTGTTGGAAGCTAAGGCCATTGTTGAAACGTATACCCATTTTTGAATCGTTTGTGGACGGTGTAGCTTCATTGTAGTTCCAGATCTGTTGCAGGTATATAGAAGGGGGTTTATCAAAGTTTGTCGTTGTGTTTTATACTGTTAGATCCCTCCATAATATTTGTTAATGTTTTCGTTTTTTATGTTTTATAGCTTGGACTGATTTGTTATGATTTGGGGTTCCTTTTTTATGTTATGTGTTGTTAGGGTTGGAAACTCATTTGATGTTTTTTAATGTTTTCATCTTCATATGAAGTTTACCATTTTTTGCTATTAGTATTTGTACATATTATCATGATACAGCTGAATATATTTATGGAAATGAAATTTAGGTCATGTCTGAAAATGAGCCTTTATGAATGTTTGATCTGTAGTGTTTGCAAACTCTGTTGATTTCTCTCATTGTCGGTGTTTGAGTGCCGGTTGGGGCTGGAAGCAGACATCAAAATATACACGGTTCATCAAACATGGTTGGTGTTGTTACAGTTGCGGTTGAGTCTTCTGCTTTATCCATTCAACCAAAGGTATTGTTTCTTATCATGTTGTGTATAACAGAGTTGTTCCTTATGGTGTTAGACATGGTTTACGTGCTGGTCCTATGAATGTATGAATCAAAATTAATTGCTATGAATCAAAATTAATTGCTATGAATCAAAGATGATCTTTGAACATGCCCTTTGGTTTTGGTTATATGTGTTTGATTGATTTTCCAAAGTAATTCTGAGGATGCTCACTATATTATCGTTAACCCAAAGTATTTCTCAAAGTTCTGCTATATTATCGTTAACCCCAAAGTTCTGATTTTTTTTACAAATGATTCCTTGTCTTCTAGAGTTTTGGACAGCATGGGATGGAGCTGATTATCTCAATGATTCCATTAAGATTTTGGGTATTTTTAGTGAAGAGCAATTTCTACTCGGCATGAATGGGGTTTTCTTAGAATAATGAGATATCAGCTCTCAATGTGATCTTTCGACAGCTAACATCTGCAAAGGAGCAACATCTATCAGCCCTGTTTTCATTGTTGTCATGCTTTTTCATGTTTCTTCATTTGTTTGTGTACAGGATATAACCTAATTGTCAACTGTAGCTTATTTTTTTAATTTATTTTGTTTTAACTTTTTTGTGTGTTTGCTTCTGTTGTAAATTACTTTTGTTTTAACAGGTGATACATTACTTTGTGGTCTCAACTGTCAACTGTTATTTCCTATTTTAAAATTTGATTTCTGACTATAAATATCCTTAGAACATTCATATTCTTCTAACATTGTTCATTAGGAAAATAGCATCCAGAGGATGGATAGCTGACCCAGCAGAGATGGAACGTCTTGAGGACCTTTGCTATAGATTGGGTTCGTATTCGTCCTACTCTTACATCTGCAAAGCATGGCGGTAGTTTTATTGAGGTACAGATTTTGTTTCTTGCTGTGAATGGTACTTTTTACTTTCACTTGGTGTAGGGAGATTAAAAGTTTGTTATGGTAGGTATTGGCAGCAACACAGACACTTGACGAATTAGGAAATAAGTGGTTTCAACATGCGATCGATGTTGTAAGACAGTTCGTTAGGTTGTTTAAGGTATGCCACAATTAGTTTTCATGTTCATACTATTGTAGTTTTGAAACGGTATTGTTTTCGTCAATCCGAGAACTAAATAAGCTTTTGGATCTACTTTTTTGGCTCTTGCTGCTGAAACGGTATTGTTATTGGTTTTTTTTTTTTTACTTAGAGTGTAAAGCCTTTGTTTTACATTCGAAACATTTTACTATTTTTGAGTTTGTAAATAATTAAATAAGCATATTTGTCTTTCTTTAGTACTTCCTATTTAGAGGTTCCAATAGTAAATAATGTGTTCTTGATAAGTGGAGCATTGGTTTATTGTTGTTTTAGCATACTCTTTGCAGGTCGTTCCTACAGTATAAACAGGCATCAGGGGTCAAGTTATAAATTCGAATCAGGTATTGTAAAATGTCACACACATACTTTCATTTCATGTTGTTCATTAGTTGGATAATTTCTAAGCACATCATATATGTTATTGCACAGTATTCTATGAGTGAGCATTTCAAAAGTTCAAAACTGGGTGCTACAGATCCTGGGGTTTTCTTCTTCTATGACATATCACCAATAAAGGTACTGTCTTTGTAATTTTTTTATGGGATATAAAACTATCCAAGGATGAAGAAGTCATCGTAGTTGCACTATCCATGGATGAAGAAGTCATCGTAGTTGCATCTCTACACAAATATAATAGTTATTCACATTTTGGCCTGATCAGAATGTGAGTTTCAATTATCTATGCTCAATATTTTGCTATTTCCCAATGACATAGAACACTGTTTTTGAATTACATAACATATAAGGGTCACGACAGTTATCTACTTTTGAATCACATATCATTGTTATAACTAATAATCTAATTACGTAAATCATTTCAATTCAGCTGCAAATTGATAAGCTAACATAAGGTGAGGGACATTTGTAATGGTTAAATTGATTTCTGTCTGAATTCAGTTCTCCCATGTATTTTTATTTTACTGTCTGATTTACTATATATGTCCATTTTTTCTTACATGATTTGAATGTCTTCAGATTGGTGATAGGGTCTGTGTGAATACACATCTTTCGCAGAACCTATAAATGCTTGGGGTGGTGAGACACATCTTCTTGCTGCAACTGGACTTCAAATGGATGACAAAAACCAGCGTTTGTGTAAATGTTCATCTTGCGTCACCGGAAGTGGAGTTTCTTCCTTCAAAGGTACGACTCCCATGTGTAAGACCAGATTTTTCATCCAAATGATATTCTGTGTACATGTATGCTTTCTTTCAGTGTATATTGTTTAGCCAGATGCACTAAGAAGCCTATCCAAAGGACAATCTCTTTGCACACCTAAGGTTAAACTACAGATATTATCCCTTCACTTCCATATCATTGTATCTATGTGTTTTTTTCGATCATGGTTATTTTGTTTTTGCTGATACATTACACTAACCTTTCATATCTTTTAATTTGAGTATCCTTATGTTTGTCAAATTTGTTGTTCAGACCACATTTGTTAATCATATCTCATGTAACGTTACAACTAATTTCAAAAGTCCATGCTTTCCATTGCATTTATTGACCAATTATTCTATACATTGTATTAGCCAATACAAAATCTGTCAAAACAACAAAGGGGTGGAACACCATTACCAATGCAGTTAGAAGATATTATAGAGGGAGTGCTGTTATTGACTCTATTCAGACACCCAATCAGGTAACTCTTCGACCCTAAAGGTCATCTCTCTTTCATTCTTACATCATAACTCTGCCAGTTATTGCAACTTAACAGTTCAAACAAAAATTGGTTTGTTATATGTAAATGTGCATTTAATTTTTTCTCAGTTTCTTCAAACTTCATATCAGACTGTTATACTTCCCCATGGCTTTCTGTTTTCCATAGTCACCTCGATATGGCTTTAATGCCAAATCATAGCACGCCACGTTTTCCAACTTATCATTAATCTTCCCTATGGCTGCTAATTATTTTTCCTCCCTAACTTCCACTATTAAATTTTCAAAATAATTAATGCTTTTACATTACCAAGTGCAGGGAGAAGCTTATGGGTCTCAGGGCAAAATATATAAACAACACTCCTTGAATGACCAACACAAACAAAAATTCAAAAACGTATAATTGTTACTATGGCCACCAACAACATTGTCCGGGTTTCACACACTTCTGAGGTGCAGACTGCGCCTGAAATCCAACCAACAACGACATCGCAACACCCATCTCAGGTCGATCAACCAGACCAGGTACGAATCATAAATTATCTACTTATTTTTTCAATACCTACATACAACTATGCATTTTTCTCGCTTCATCTTTTCTACCATTCTTTTTTATTAAATCAACAGACGCAACATAACGCTGATGCGCAGCTCCATCGAACACCACCTTCTGACATCGAACCAGTTCAGGAAAATCAACCACCTGCCGACGAGGGACACCCCCTGCCGCACCAACCACCTGCCGACGTGGGACACCCCCTGCCGCACCAACCACCTACCCATGTTGAACATCCTCATCACGTCCTGTCGGTACAGCTCTGGGACATTCCTTTCTTTTTTCTATTCATGTCATATTAAATTTTCTATTCATCTTCTTCACAATAATCAGTTAATGGTTTTTCCCAATAGGTACCTCAGGTCGCTGCTGTCCGACAACGACGAAAGAGGAGATGATTCAGAAGACCAGGCAGAATGAGTAGAAGGTTTAACAGATTTCATTCTGATGATGAAGAAGAACCGGAGTATGATATGTTTGATTCTGATGACGACGATGAGCACGACTACAAGTGGGACAACTTTATGACATCATCCGATTTTAGAAATCGTGTTTAAGTTTCCATACTTTTTGTCCTTTTGATGTACTACATTACCAAGCTTTGTTAATTTTAATTTAAGGTTTATGGACACATTACTTAAAGTTCTTTTACTAAGTTACTGTGTGCTCATTTTCATAGTTATTGAAGACTTGAATGTATATCTTACGTTATACAGTTTCTAGACTTTTTTTATTTTAAATTTCAATGATTGGTTTAAAACTTGCATTGGATTTTTTGTATAACATTTTCAATTCTCACTACCATTTTTTTTCTACTAATTTTTTTTTACTACAAAACAAATATATTTTTACAAACGGGAAACAAAAAGGGAAAAACTTTACTTATGATTCAAATATCTTTTTTAATTATGTCACAACAAATCGTATTCTTTTTTTTTAATCAAATAACATCAAAACAGATATTATGTTTTTATACGGTCAAACAATTCATTTATGATTAAAACATTTGACATACGGGTAAAAACTCATTTCTTATAAACGGTCTCAACTTTACTACTTTTCGAAATATTGAACAATCGAATATTGTCGACCATTTTCTTACAATTTGTGAAAACAATTTTGCCAATCTATTAAAATTTTTTTGACCAAAATAATATCAACTATTTTTATAAATAATATTATCTCTTATTAAGAACTCAACTCTTAACTAAATTTTATTAAGAATTTGACTTTCTTTTATAAATATATATTTTATTAAAAAATTTACTTTCTTTTATACATAATTAAGAATTTTTGTAAATTACTTTTGCTTTTCTTTTTAACAATTTATTTATATTTTCAAAACACAAGCCTCCCTACCAGATTTACACGTATCGTGCGAAATACCGGGTCACACCTGTGTCGTATAAGCGCACTGGTAACCAGACTAAAATAACTGTGAACGCACGGGTAACACACCGGTACCATGGCAACGCACGGATATTATACCAATACTGTGTGCACGCACGGGTATCCAGACCAAATGCACGGGTAACACATCAGTACCGTGTCGTAATGCACGGGTTCCCATGGCAAATTTTTTTGAACACACGGGTAGTACACGAGTACCGTGTAAACGCGGTGACGACCGGGGCAAAATCGGTTTAAACGCATTGATATTTAATATTGTTTTTTTGAAATTCTTTTTAATTTAACATACAATTTTATTAAAGATAATATATGAATAATTGAAATATATATTAATGCTCTCTTTCTTTTAAAAATTGGAAATTTGATTAAATTTTTTATTTTTTATAAATATGTCTTTCATTTCAATATTTCTCTTTGATTGACTTATATTTTTTTCTTTTACTACTTTATGTTAATTTTTTTTTACATTACATTTAAATATTTTGTATTTATTATTTGAGTTTCAAAATCTAACTGTGAATTTACATTTTTTCCTGTCAAAATATATTGGTCCAATTTCAAAGGTCCGCAGCGGAACCCGTGTGTCCGCACGGGTATCCCACTAGTTAGCTATATTCATCGATCAAATTCAATAATGTGTGAAAAATTTATTGGTCTAAATTCCACATACATTGTATAAATGGTCATTAATATTAATTGAACTTCAATCAATATTAATTTCCATATTTTTATAATTTTTATCTTCAATTTATAGAAAAGACAAAATAAGAATTCAAGTATTTCAAATTTTTTAGAAACAAGTAATAAATTAAAATTGAGTTTATTCATTTTCCATAATTTGTAATTGTCCATCGCAACCCACTCCCTGATACATTGTATAAGATAAGTACATTCTATAAATTATCATAAAATATTATTATATCTTTAATCATAATTAATTTAAATTTTATAAAAAAATTTATCTTCAATTTTATATTAAGTCAAATGATGAATTCATATATTTCTTATTCTGTAGGAAAGAGTAGTTAGTTCATGTTTAGCCAAATTATTTTCATTTCTTATTGTGTGTGCCCCTTATCCTTTCTTTTTTCTATATATATATATATATATAGATATATATATACCTTATTAATATTTCAAATCACACAACATTTTCTTTTCATTTCTTCTTCTAGTTCGCATTTCACGTTTTTTCTAGCACAGTCACCCTTAAGTCGGTATGTGATTCATTTTATATGGTTCTTATTTAATATTCAAAAGTTTAAATTTTTATTTGTTTTGATTTTTCTACAATTTTTTTTGTCGTAGCTATTTGCTTAGTGTGCATTTTTTTGGGTTTTTCCAAAACTCTTTACTTTATATTTCTTTGTTGTTAGAGAACTCCTGGTTTGGTGATTTTTTGAATTAAGGAGTGTTTCTTTGTTATTTTCATTAAATTTAAATTTTTATAATTATATTTTTTCAGGAGTTCTCGAGATAGATTTTGCTACAGTTCTGACAATAAAGTAAGAATCATATATTTTTATTACAATTTATTTTATCAAGTATATATATAATGAGCGATATATTATTATAATTTAGTTTTCCATTTTTTTAATATAAGATTTTCATATGATATATTAGAACGTTTATAATTTAACACTAGATCTAATTTATTAGAGTTTATATAAATTCTAATTAAAAGATTTTAAACGTTTTAAAAAACTTGTTTCAAGAGAGGGTTAAAGGTCAAATGAATTTATAATATTATATTTCATCTAACAAAGACATAGATTATGCGTCTCATGACTGTAATTTGATAAAAATTTCTCTATCTTTTTTTTATCATTTTTCTTTAGTTATTTTAATTTTATTTCTTTTTAAAAAAAATATTTGAATTATATGCATCAACTTATAAACATTTAGAAGTATAACAAAGATTCATTTATTTACACATATGATTGACATCTTCATGAAATGTATTAGATAATAGAAACTCTTTGTAATACCCCATAATTTTGTAAGCATTTTGGATAATATTATTATGATCAACTGGGTTTCGGGGTACTCTGAGAAATTATTGGATAAAACAATTAGAGTAAACTGGCGAACTCGGATTGATTGGATTTAATATTATTTAAACTTGGATTTTTATTAATTGGTGCATTTGAGATAATTTGGATAATTAGTAGTATTGCCAATTAATGTTTTTATGTACATTTTCCTTCCATTTTCCTTATTTGGAAAAGTAGAAGAACTTAGAGAAAAGGGAAAGAAAGAAAGGAAAAGGAAGAAGAAGAAGAAGAGAATTCTCCCAAGACCTCTAGATCATCAATCATCAACCAATTTTCATCTTTTCATCTAAGCATTCAACCTCCTCATCTAGTAATCCAGGTGGGTTCTAGTTAGACACCTTAGATTAAGGTTTATTTGAGTTTTAGAGGTAAATTGATATGGTTAGGAAATGTGAAATTTTACGTTAGAATCATAGTCTAACTGCTGAAATTCGTTCATTGATTGTATGTTACACTGGTTGTTATGATTATAGCATGTTTTGGTTAAATTTTGATTGGAAAAATGAGATTTTGGGGTTGAATTGAATCAGCCCGTAGCAGACTTTTTCTGCAGGGAAAATTCTGGGTGTCATCTGTCAATACGCATATCATGTAGGGCCATACGCGTATTGAGTTGGGTAATACGCGTATGGATGTGAAGGAATATGGGTGTTACGCGTATGGACAAGGCAGTACGCGTATGAGTTGTGGCAGTACGCGTATTGGAATTTAAAAATGGAATTTTCAAGGAAAATTGCCTCTGCTCATACGCGTATGACCTTGGGCAATACGCGTATGGCTGGGCGAGTCAGCTTGGCAATACGGGTATGGCTTAGGGCAGTACGCGTACGGCCAGGAGGGTGCAGAATTGTGTCTTTTCGCGATACCATTTCGTGTTATGTCCATAACTTTTGACTGGGTTATCCGTTTTTAATATTCTTGATATCATCGGAAAGCTAACAGAATGTACTTTCTTATGAAAATGGTTTTAAAGTTGTTGGCGGATTTAATTATGTCGGGTTTTTGGAATAGTGTCCATTTTGCCGACGTTTATCGTTTATTGGTGTGTAATTGTTGTTGAATAGGTATGCATGTTTAAATACGGAATTAGGTAGAGTGAGGACTTACCCTAAACAATGTTGTGTGTGTGTAATGGAATAGTGACAACGCTCGTGCAAGTAAGGCCGAGGCGTGTGTATTGTGTAATCGTAACCGGTTATTTTTTATAGTGCGTTTCATGGGTCTCGAGCTCCTCTGAAACATATGCACCATTACTTTGCAGGTTTGATTCTCGTGTTTAGTATGAATGGAACCTAAGGGTAGAGACTTGTGATGGTTAACAGGCCATGAGAAATGACGGTTCATGGCTAACAAGCTGTTGTTCCCGAATCCATTTCGTATGCCAAGTAATTTCGAGGATCCATGACTCGGGTCGTCTTCTAGACGTAGAAGCAGACGGGAAAAGGGGATGTCTTGGTATGGTTATTGATTTGTGAGATTCTTGAGCTAACAGGCTCAGGACGTACTTCGGTACTAGCGTGAGTTAACAGGCTCACCATGTGTGGATACTTATATAGTGTGTGTACTCAAAGTCACTTCCCTTCCCTTTTGACTTGAGTTAGGTTTATTAGAACCTTGTAGAGCCAAGAGGACTATAAGATAGCGAACTCACTGAGATTTGATGTATCTTACCCCACTGTTGTTGTTTACATCACAGGTACTGCAGGTTCCGGGAAGGGTAAGGATAAGGTCGTGTGATTATCCTTACTTATCTGATGGCTTTGTTTCCGTTGTGGAGTTTTGATATCATTAGTGATCTAGTTCTTAGTGTTCTGTCTTTTGAAACATCTTGTAGATATACTATGTCGTAGTTTTTTTGTATTAGGCTTTTTGGGCATGTATATGTATAATGTGTTTACTAAGAACTTATTGTATATTTCAGTACCAAACGTACTTTTCATGTATAATATATGATTTGATGCATATGTATATATGTGGGCATTACAGTTGGTATTAGAGCAGGTCGTATCCTCGACCTAGCCATGAAATAGAATAGGTTTTCTTTCCGTTTCATATGCGGCGTGTCGCCATTGGTCTTGTCTGTTATATTTATAGTATTGAGCCTGATCAACTTAATCCTATCTATATGAAATTCAGGAACATGGCTGACAGGCGCAGAAACAACCATGGTAGACCAAGAACCACTCCAGCAGGGACTAATCCGCCGGGTGACGAGGTAAATGCACCTTTGTACCAATTTATGCAACAGATGCAACAGCAGCAAAATCAGTTTGTGCAACAAATGGTACAGCAAATGGCTGGTGGTGTGCATCCTCCAGTTGTGGTACCAGAAGCTGCAGGGGGAACCTTTAGGGATTTCATCCGTATGAATCCTCTGGAATTTCAGGGAGGGTTCGATCTAGTAAAGGCTCATGAATGGATATCAGGTATGGAACAGATTTTCCTAATAGTTCAGTGCAGTGAGGAAAACAAGGTGGTCTTCGCCTTTCACTTGTTGAAGGGTTCTGCCATGAGGTGGTGGGAAAGTGCTTCAGCTTTGATGACAATTCAGGAGGTACCAAAGGTATAGGAGCAGTTTAAGGTAATTTTTATGGAGAAATACTTTCCAAGTTCCTTGAGGTCTCAGAAGGAATTTGAGTTTCAACAACTGAGACAAGGTAACTTGACTGTGGCTTCTTATGCTGAAAAAATTAAAGATATGGCTGCTTATTCTAGACAAGCTACATATGCTCCTGATGAGAGGTGGAAGATTGATCAGTTTCTGTTTGGTTTAAGGGCTGAAATTTCACACAGTGTATCTCAGAGAGAATTTACTAGCTATGTTGAATTGTTACGACAGTGTTATGTTGCGGAGCATAGTTTGAAAAAGGTACAAATGGAAGGAGATTTGAGTAGGATGAATCAAAGTGATCGAGGGAGACCGAATCAACAGGTTAGGCAAAGGCAACAATCCTTTAATGGGAAGCAAGCTCAGGGTTCCAGAACTAGTGTGCCTCCGGTATGTCGTATGTGTGGACGGAATCATTATGGTAGGTGTATTTTGGAGGGAATGAGATGTTATCAGTGTAATAAGGTCGCCCATATGGCGAAGGATTGTCCTCCGGGTAGGAATTAGGCACAAGGGAAGAATACGGGCCGAGTGTATACCTTGGATGCAAGAAAAGCAAAGAATGATAATTCCTTGATTGCGGGTACGTGTTTCGTAAATGGACATCCTTGTTTTGTTTTATTTGATTGTGGGGCAATGCACACTTTTGTGTCCACTCGTTGCGTGAAGCGACTTGGGTTGCAAGCTGTTCCTTTGTTTCCTCCTATGGTGGTTACTACTGCCATGGATGAGATTGTAGAGACACCGTTGATGTGTGAAAATTGTGTTTTGTCGGTGAATGAAAGAGTTTTCCAGATTAACCTTATATGTTTACCGCTCAAGAAAGTGTATGTTATTCTGGGAATGGATTGGCTTTCGGCTAATTCGGTTTTTATCGGTTGCGAAGAAAAGTTAATTATTATCCCATCTACCGAAGCTACTCCGAAGGATGTGTTAACTACTATTTTAGAAGGTACGGTTGGAATGATTAATTTCTTGTTTGAGAAAGAAAAATATGTTCTTATGATTCTTACTAAAGAGGAAAGTAGTAGCATTCCAGCTTTGAGTATTCCGGTAGTTTGTGACTTTCCTGAAGTTTTTTCCGAGGATATCACTTCTCTCCCTCTGGAGAGGGAAGTGGAATTCTCTATTGATCTGATACCGAGAACGGCTCCAATATCCGTTTCTCCGTATCAGATGGCACCACTTGAATTAAGAGAACTAAAGAATCAGTTGGAAGAACTTTTGGCTAAGCATTTTGTTCGACCCAGTGTTTCACCCTGGGGAGCTCCAGTGTTATTGGTAAAGAAAAAGGATGGTGGAATGCGATTGTGTATTGATTACCGTCAGTTGAATAAGGTCACCATCAAGAACAAATACCCATTACTAAGGATAGACGACCTGTTGGATCAATTGAAAGGAGTTTGTGTGTTCTCGAAGATTGATCTACGGTCGGGTTATCATCAGATTCAGGTAAAGAGTGCAGATGTACCAAAGACTGCGTTTAGAACTCGTTATGGTCATTATGAATTTTTGGTGATGCCATTCGGTGTGACTAATGCTCCGGCAGTTTTCATGGATTATATGAATCGGATATTCCAACCTTACTTGGACCAATTTGTGGTGATTTTCATTGACGACATTCTTATTTATTCTCGTGATCCTCAAGAGCACAGAGAACACCTAAGAATTGTTTTATCCATCTTACAAGAGAAGCAACTTTTTGCTAAGTTGAGTAAGTGTGAATTCTGGATGTCTGAGGTTAATTTTCTTGGGCATGTGATATCCCAGGGAGGTGTAGCAGTTGATCCATCAAAAGTTGAAGCAGTAATTAATTGGGAGAGATCGAAGAATGTTTCTGAAGTGAGGAGTTTCTTGGGATTAGCAGGTTATTACAGACGGTTTATCAAGGGATTTTCACAATTGGCTTTACCATTGACCAGACTTACTAGGAAGGATTATTTGTATGAGTGGGATTCGGCTTGTGAAAGGAGTTTTAGGAGTTTGAAGGAGAGGTTGACGACTGCTCCTGTTTTGGTTATTCCCGATCCTAGCAAGTCCTATGAGGTATATTGTGATGCATCGAAGAAGGGTTTAGGCGGAGTGTTAATGCAGGATGGACATGTAGTGGCTTACGCTTCACGCCAATTAAAGGTACATGAAGAGAATTACCCGACGCATGATTTAGAATTGGCGGCTGTTGTTTTTACATTGAAAGTGTGGCGTCACTATTTGTATGGTGTACGTTTTGAGATGTTTAGTGACCATAAGAGCTTAAAGTACTTATTTGATCAGAAAGAATTGAATATGCGTCAAAGGAGGTGGATGGAATATTTGAAAGATTATGATTTGGAGCTAAAGTACCATCCAGGTAAAGCGAACAAGGTGGTGGATGCTTTAAGCAGGAAAGAGTTGCATAGTGCCGAGTTGATGATGTTAGAGTATGCCTTAATGGAAAGGTTTAGAGACCTAAATCTTCAATTTAATTGGACTCCTGATTGTGTAGTTATGGGGAATTTGAATATCATCTCTACTCTCAGAGAAGAAATCCAACAAGTGCAAGGGTTGGATAAGAAGTTACAAGAATTGTTGACTCAACCGGGTTTTGTGCGAACTACCGACGGAGTCATTTCGTTTAACCAAAGGATTTGTGTCCCGGACAACACAGGGTTAAAACGAAGGATTTTGGAGGAAGCGCATAAGGGTACTTTTACTATACATCCTGGTGCTTCAAAGATGTATCAAGATTTAAAGAGGGACTATTGGTGGTCCGGGATGGAAAGAGATATTACGGTATATGTGTCGGAATGTGCAGTATGCCAACAAGTGAAGATTGAGCACCAAAGGCCGGGTGGCTTGTTGCAACCTTTAGAAATTCCGATGTGGAAATGGGATAGTGTTTCAATGGACTTCGCAGTGGGATTACCTCATGCGTAAGGTGGGTATGACTCGATTTGGGTAATTGTGGACCGATTAACGAAATCCGCGCATTTCTTGGCTGTGAAGACTCCCTACAAGGCGAGTCATCTCGCAAGGTTGTTTATTTCAGAGATAGTGAGATTGCATGGTATTCCTACTAGTATCATTTCGGATAGAGATCCAAAGTTTACTTCCAGATTTTGGAGGGCTTTTCAACAAGCCATGGGGACGAGGTTACATTTGAGTACGTCGAACCATCCGCAAACGGACGGTCAGACGGAACGGACAATGTAGACCATGAAAGACATGTTAAGAGCTTGTGTACTTGGAAGTGGAGGGAATTGGATAGATCTTTTGCCATTGATCGAATTCTCTTATAATAACAGTTATCATGCAAGTATTGGTATGGCACCTTATGAGGCGTTGTATGGTCGAAAGTGTAGAACGCCATTGTGTTGGACAGAGGTTGGCGATGATAGAATTTTGGGGCCCGAGATTATTCACGAGACTACGGAAAAGATTAGAATGATTCGGGAAAAGATTAAACAAGCCCAAGATCGTTAGAAAAGCTATGCGGACAACCGTCGGAGACCGTTGGAATTTGATGAGGGTGATCATGTATTTTTGAAGGTTACTCCGAGATTGAGATTGAAGGGACCATTTAAATCGCGGAAATTAAGCCCCAGATACGTAGGACCGTATCAGATTTTGGAAAGAATTGGGGAAGTAGCTTACAGATTAGCCTTACCGCCTTCTCTGTCAGAAATGCATGATGTTTTTCATGTGTCTCAGCTTCGGAGATTTGTTCTAGATCCTCTTCAGCCGATTTTGCAGGATACAATTGAGATAGAAGCTGATTTGACGTTTGAGCCTAAGTCGAGTCGTATCACAGGAAGAGAAACTAAAGTGCTGCGAAATAAAGAGATTCCTCTTGTTAAGCTCCAGTGGGATGAGACGCATCCAGGCGATGCCACTTGGGAATTGGAATCGGAAATGCGGGAGGTTTATCCTCATCTTTTCAGGTAATTGTTTTAAATTCGAGGGCGAATTTCTGTTTAAGGGGGGGAGGATGTAATACCCCATAATTTTGTAAGCATTTTGGATAATATTAGTATGATCAACTGGGTTCCGGGGTACTCTGAGAAATTATTGGATAAAACAATTAGAGTAAACTGGCGAACTCGGATTGATTGGATTTAATATTATTTAAACTTGGATTTTTATTAATTGGTGCATTTGAGATAATTTGGATAATTAGTAGTATTGCCAATTAATGTTTTTATGTACATTTTCCTTCCATTTTCCTTATATGGAAAAGTAGAAGAACTTAGAGAAAAGGGAAAGAAAGAAAGGAAAAGGAAGAGGAAGAAGAAGAGAATTCTCCCAAGAGCTCTAGATCATCAATCATCAACCAATTTTCATCTTTTCATCTCAGCATTCAATCTCCTCATCTAGTAATCCAGGTGGGTTCTAGTTAGACACCTTAGATTAAGGTTTATTTGAGTTTTAGAGGTAAATTGATATGGTTAGGAAATGTGAAATTTTACGTTAGAATCATAGTCTAACTGCTGAAATTCATTCATTGATTGTATGTTACACTGGTTGTTATGGTTATAGCATGTTTTGGTGAAATTTTGATTGGAAAAATGAGATTTTGGGGTTGAATTGAATCAACCCGTAGCAGACTTTTTCTGCAGGGAAAATTCTGGGTGTCATCGGCCCATACGCGTATCATGTAGGGCCATACGTGTATTGAGTTGGGCAATATGCGTATGGATGTGAAGGAATATGGGAGTTACGCGTATGGACAAGGCAGTACGCGTATGAGTTGTGGCAGTACGCGTATTGGAATTTAAAAATGGAATTTTCAAGGAAAATTACCTCTGCTCATATGCGTATGACCTTGGGCAATACGCGTATGGCTGGGCGAGCCAGTTTGGCAATACGCGTATGGCTTAGGGCAGTACGCGTACGGCCAGGAGGGTGTAGAATTGTGTCTTTTCGCGATACCATTTCGTGTTATGTCCATAACTTTTGACTGGGTTGTCCGTTTTTAATATTCTTGATATCATCGGAAAGCTAACAGAATGTACTTTCTTATGAAAATCGTTTTAAAGTTGTTGGCGGATTTAATTATGTCGGGTTTTTGGAATAGTGTCCATTTTGCCGACTTTTATCGTTTATTGGTGTGTAATTGTTGTTGAATAGGTATGCATGTTAAAATACGGAATTAGGTAGAGTGAGGACTTACCCTAAACAATGTTGTGTGTGTGTAATGGAATAGTGACAACGCTCGTGCAAGTAAGGCCGAGGCGTGTGTATTGTGTAATCGTAACCGATTATTTTTTATAGTGCGTTTCATGGGTCTCGAGCTCCTCTGAAACATATGCACCATTACTTGGCAGGTTTGATTCCCGTGTTTAGTACGAATGGAACCTAAGGGTAGAGACTTGTGATGGTTAACAGGCCATGAGAAATGACGGTTCACGGCTAACAGGCTGTTGTTCCCGAATCCATTTCGTATGCCAAGTAATTTCGAGGATCCATGACTCGGGTCGTCTTCTAGACGTAGAAGCGGACGGGAAAAGGGGATGTCTTGGTATGGTTAATGATTTGTGAGATTCTTGAGCTAACAGGCTCAGGACGTACTTCGGTTCTAGCGTGAGTTAACAGGCTCACCATGTGTGGATACTTATATAGTGTGTGTACTCAAAGTCACTTCCCTTCCCTTTTGACTTGAGTTAGGTTTATTAGAACCTTGTAGATCCGAGAGGACAATAAGATAGCGAACTCACTGAGATTTGATGTATCTCACCCCACTGTTGTTGTTTACATCACAGGTACTGCAGGTTCCGCGAAGGGTAAGGATAAGGTCGTGTGATTATCCTTACTTATCTGATGGCTTTGTTTCCGTTGTGGAGTTTTGAGATCATTAGTGATCTAGTTCTTAGTGTTTTGTCTTTTGAAACATCTTGTAGATATACTATGCCGTAGTTTTTTTGTATTAGGCTTTTTGGGCATGTATATGTATAATGTGTTTACTAAGAACTTATTGTATATTTCAGTACCAAACGTACTTTTCATGTATAATATATGATTTGATGCATATGTATATATGTGGGCATTACACTCTTTCTTTAGTTTTATATGCTAATTATTTCTATCATGTTGCATAAATTTAAGATTCAAGAACTCTTCACCTAATTTATATATCTAGAATAAATTACATTCACAAAAACAATATAATTATTACTTTACAAAAACAATATAATTATTACTTCTAATAAATTTGTTTTTTTGAAAAAAATTAATGTTAATAATAGAAATGTAGGTAGATAGTTTAATTAATTATCATCTTTTTGTTTTTGAGTTTTAATTTCATTAGTAAACAGAAGATGTCTCATCACAAAATCACATGGAATGAAGAATCGCATAACAATTTTGGAATAAATAAAATTTCTCGCGAATTAGAAGTGGATGATGAGTTAGACACGGATTACTTGGATATTATGAGACCACTGTCACTTGAAACCCATGTTCCGGATCCATTATTAGACATTGGTAAATTTGCCCCTGTAGTGCTTAAGCCAATTAATCCATCTCCAGCCATTAGTATAACTCCGCCTCCAAAAGATAATGGAATCTTCCTAGATCCTTTTTTACCTAAACAATTTCACTCTCCAGCCATCAGATTAACTCAGCCTGCTAATGGAGTAACGACAACAACAAAATCTGAAGTTTCATATCTTAAACAATATGAAAGAGTCTCCCAATGAGGTGTGTGTTCTTCATCTCTTTATCAAAGTACTGAATTTAATTTTATGAATATTATACAATAATAAACTAATTAATATTTGTAGGTTTATCATCTATTAATCAAAACACAGGCCAACATGTGTTGTCCAACAACATTAAAAATCCTACATCGCGTCCTTATAAAATTGTTAGGCATATGCAGGTAACATAATGTAGAAATTAATGAATTTTATTTGATTTGTTTTATGCAAGTAAAAATAAATAATGCAAGGGAAGAAATTGAGTAATATATATATATATATATATATATATATATATATATATATATATTTATATATATATATATATACTAATGTATAAGATGTTTTGCAGGATGATAATTGACTTGGTGATTAATTGGTCATTCAAAATACAAATGTTTTATGGAGTTGATATAAGTGTTATGACATAAATATATATAATTTATACATATTAAATCTTTCTTGAGTTGGAAAACATGGTGTTGAAGTTGAATTTCAATATTTTATTTGTTTTATAGTTTTTATTGTTTGTCACGAAAACTTTATATTTAAATTTATTAGAAAATAGTTCTAAATAAGAAATTTGTTCATCTCGTGGGTGTTGCATGTGTCCAATTTATTTGTTAAACTTTGTAGTCTCAATAGAATTTTCAACCTTATTAGCTCCCATTGAGAAGTGTTGATGTGATTCTTCAGTATTTCTAGGAATTTTCCCAAATAAAAGGTAAGGTTTTTGTCTCTCCCACTAGGGTTCGCCTAGTCCGTGTGGTGGTATTCAAGTTCCACTGCATATGTTCTTGGAATGGCTAGTTTCTAGGAGGGTGTGCCCTACCAATGTTGAGAAGAGTGCTCACAATGTAGGTAGTCTGCCTTCAAAGAGTGGCTTATGCGATCCTACATAGACTTACGATACCCTTTGTGGTCCTAGTGTCTCATAGCTAGTTAATTAACTACTGAAATTGTGCAAAGAGATTTTATATAATACTTAACTCATTGAGCACATATAATGACATTGTGATATCCTCCTTCTTTACTTATTCCTCGACTATCCATATCCTTGACTGATGTGATCTTCTTCCTGCCCGTCCGAGGAAGGAGCTCGTTCACCATGAAGTTTGTCTGCATACCTTTAACTGACTGGCGTCACAAGACGATCATCGTCTTCGTAGATGTTTCATTTGGAAGACCTTGGATGCCCATTTGTCCCTAGTGTATACTCAGGGTTTTTCATTTTAAAAGATATTACGAAATAATATCATTTTGTCATTCGTTTTAAAGGTAGAAGTCACTCTTCATAATTTTCTAAAGCTTAATTCACAACATGCTTAATAAAAATGTAGGAGTTTACCCCGTCGGTTCGAATTGGATTTTTCTTAAGCTTAGAGCATTGTTGAATGGATTTGAGGTTTCAACTGGGATCCTTCAGTGGGTCTTTTTTTGGTCCGTGCGGATTGAACCCTATTTTCTTTCTTGCAATATGGTATCCCTGTAGATTACCTAGAGTGAGCTATAGAGTTACCGAAGGTAAAAGTATACACTACTACAAAACGCGCAAACAACAACGTCAGGCTTATAACGGCTTGCCTATACACCGTTGTAATAGACTCGCGCATTTTTTAATGACGGTTAATCTTCAAACCGTGGTGAAATGTGAGGCCTTTCACAACGGGTATTTAAAGAACCGTCATTATAGGTAGCGTTTGGTCATGGGTTCAATTCCCAGCGCCCGCATTTATGGTTTTTTTAAACATTTTTTCAAAATGCCCACAACCTTTCACCATGGTTAAGTTTTCAACCGTCATTATTGCCTATAGTTTAGTTTTAGGTCTTGCACTTCAAAAAATCAGTTTTAGGGAAAATAGTCTCCTTTTTTAGATCTGTTTCGTGCATCTGAAGCAGTAAAACGTGGTAGTGTAAAATATGAATTTCAAACACTTTGAGTCGTTGATATCTATGTGTTCAAAGTTGCGTGCATTCATCGCGATCTTGGTATTTCTTGAGTGTTATGATCTCCGCTTATCGTTAAAAGATTGTACGCCACCTAGAGAAGATACTCCAATAGCGAATTCACGCCATAAGTTTTTATAGATTCGTTAAACCTTCAAAGTCGTGAAGGCAATTATTAGGTTTATAATGGATAATTGAGGTGATATAGAATTGAAAGTATAATAGAGGATTATCATGTTGAATTCGGTGGTAATTTTCTCTATCTCTTGGAGATCTTGGTAAAATATGAGTTTGAATGTAGAATGATCCATCTGTAGATTTTTTGAGGGTATGAAAAGTCGATTCCCAAAGAAGATCCCATCTGTAGCTATTTGCTTAGTGTGCATTTTTTTGGGTTTTTCAAAAACTCTTTACTTTTTATTTTCTTTGTTGTTAGAGAACTCCTGGTTTGGTGATTTTCTGAATTAAGGAGTGTTTCTTTGTTATTTTCATTAAATTTAAATTTTTATAATTATATTTTTTCAGGAGTTCTCGAGATAGATTTTGCTACAGTTCTGACAATAAAGTAAGAATCATATATTTTTATTACAATTTATTTTATCAAGTATATATATAATGAGCGATATATTATTATAATTTAGTTTTTCATTTTTTTAATATAAGATATTCATATGATATATTAGAACGTTTATAATTTAACACTAGATCTAATTTATTAGAGTTTATATAAATTCTAATTAAAAGATTTTAAACGTTTTAAAAAACTTGTTTCAAGAGAGGGTTAAAGGTCAAATGAATTTATAATATTATATTTCATCTAACAAAGACATAGATTATGCGTTTCATGACTGTAATTTGATAAAAATTTCTCTATCTTTTTTTTATCATTTTTCTTTTGTTCTTTTAATTTTATTTCTTTTTAAAAAAAATATTTGAATTATATTCATCAACTTATAAACATTTAGAAGTATAACAAAGATTCATTTATTTACACATATGATTGACATCTTCATGAAATGTATTAGATAATAGAAACTCCTGCTTTAGTTTTATAAGCTAATTATTTCTATCATGTTGCATAAATTTAAGATTCAAGAACTCTTCACCTAATTTATATATCTAGAATAAATTACATTCACAAAAACAATATAATTATTACTTTACAAAAACAATATAATTATTACTTCTAATAAATTTGTTTTTTTGAAAAAAATTAATGTTAATAATAGAAATGTAGGTACATAGTTTAATTAATTATCATCTTTTTGTTTCTGACTTTTAATTTCATTAGTAAATAGAAGATGTCTCATCACAAAATCACATGGAATGAAGAATCGCATAAGAATTTTGGAATAAATAAAATTTCTCGCGAATTAGAAGTGGATGATGAGTTAGACACAGATTACTTGGATATTATGAGACCACTGTCACTTGAAACCCATGTTCTGGATCCATTATTAGACATTGGTAAATTTGCCCCTGTAGTGCTTAAGCCAATTAATCCATCTCCAGCCATTAGTATAACTCCGCCTCCAAAAGATAATGGAATCTTCAAAGATCCTTTTTTACCTAAACAATTTCCCTCTCCCGCCATCAGTTTAACTCCGCCTTCTAATGGAGTAACGACAACAACAAAATCTGAAGTTTCGTATCTTAAACAATATGCAAGAGTCTCCCAAAGAGGTGTGTGTTCTTCATCTCTTTATCAAAGTACTGAATTTAATTTTATGAATATTATACAACGATAAACTAATTAATATTTGTAGGTTTATCATCTATTAATCAAAACACAGGCCAACATGTGTTGTCCAACAACATTAAAAATCCTACATCGCGTCCTTATAAAATTGCTAGGCATATGCAGGTAACATAATGTAGAAATTAATGAATTTTATTTGATTTGTTTTATGCAAGTAAAAATAAATAATGTAAGGGAAGAAATTGAGTAATATATATATATATATATATATATATATATATATATATATATATTTGAATGATATTTTATATATGTACTAATGTATAAGATGTTTTGCAGGATGATAATTGACTTGGTGATTAATTGGTCATTCAAAATACAAATGTTTTATGGAGTTGATATAGAAAATATAATACATAATTGATGAAGTCAAACGATATTGGCATTTTAGGAGTGTTAAGCTTTGGTTAAATTAACAGTTTGATGAATTTTGGGTTTTATTTTTCATTTAATAAAGTTGACATTTTATTGGTTTTATTTTTATTGATAGATTGAATTTCTTTTAAATTTAAATATTATTGAAACCTAAGTAAATTTTATGTTTGACAAACTTTTATTGCTTAGTATAATAGTTTCCTATGGTTCGTTATTTAACGATGACTATTATCTATAAGTGTTATGACATAAATATATATAATTTATACATATTAAATCTTTATTGAGTTGGAAAACTTTGTGTTGAAGTTGAATTTCAATATTTTATTTGTTTTATAGTTTTTATTGTTTGTCACGAAAACTTTATATTTAAATTTATTAGAAAACAGTTCTAAATAAGAAATTTGTTCATCTCGTGGGTGTTGCATGTGTCCAATTAATTTGTTAAACTTTGTAGTCTCAATAGAATTTTCAACCTTATTAGCTCCCATTGAGAAGTGTTGTTGTGATTCTTCAGTATTTCTAGGAATTTTCCCGAATAAAAGGTAAGGTTTTTGTCTCTCCCCTTAGGGTTCGCCTAGTTCGTGTGGTGGTACTCAAGTTCCACTGCATATGTTCTTGGAATGGCTAGTTTCTAGGAGGGTGTGCCCCACCAATGTTGAGAAGAGTGCTCACTACGTAGGTAGTCTGCCTTCAAAGAGTGGCTTATGTGATCCTACATTGACTTACGATACCCTTTGTGGTCCTAGTGTCTCATAGCTAGTTTATTAACTACTTAAATTGTGCAAAGAGATTTTATATAATACTTAACTCATTGAGCACATTATAATGACATTGTGATATCCTCCTTCTTTACTTATTCCTCGACTATCCATATCATTGACTGATGTGATCTTCTTCCTGCTCGTCCGAGGAAGGAGCTCGTTCGCCATGAAGTTTGTCTGCATACCTTTAACTGACTGGCGTCACAAGACGATCATCATCTTCGTAGATGTTTCATTTGGAAGACCTTGGATGCCCATTTGTCCCTAGTGTATACTCAGGGTTTTTCATTCTAGAAGATATTACGAAATAATATCTTTTTGTCATTCGTTTTAAAGGTAGAAGTCACTCTTCATAATCCTCTAAAGCTTAATTCACAACATGCTTATAGAAAATGTAGGAGTTTACCCCGTCGGTTCGAATTGGATTTTTCTTAAGCTTAGAGCATTGTTGAATGGATTTGAGGTTTCAACTGGTATCCTTCACTGGGTCTTTTTTAGGTCCGTGCTGATTGAACCCTGTTTTCTTTCTTGCAATATGGTATCCCTGTAGATTACCTAGAGTGAGCTATAGAGTTACTGAAGGTAAAAGTATCCACTACTACAAAACGCGCAAACAACAACGCCAGGCTTATAACGGCTTGCCTATCCACCGTTGTAATAGACTCGCGAGTTTTTTTAATGATGGTTAATCTTCAAACCGTGGTGAAATGTGAGGCCTTTCACAACGGGTATTTATAGAACCGTCATTATAGGTAGCGTTTGGTCATGGGTTCAATTCCCAGCGCCCGCATTTATGGTTTTTTTACACATTTTTTCAAAATGCCCACATCCTTTCACCATGGTTATGTTTTCAACCGTCATTATTGCCTATAGTTTAGTTTTAGGTCTTGCACTTCAAAAAATCAGTTTTAGGGAAAATCGTCTCCTTTTTTAGATCTATTTCGTGCATCTGAAGCAGTAAAACGTGGTAGTGTAAAATATTAATTTCAAACACTTTGAGTCCCAACAAAGTAACACATGATTCATGGTGGAAATTATTTTAGGCGTTGATATCTATGTGTTCAACGTTTCGTGCATTCATCGCGATCTTGGTATTTTTCGAGTGTTATGATCTTCGCTTATCGTTAAAAGATTGTACGCCACCTAGAGAAGGTACTCCAATAGCGAATTCACGCCATAAGTTTTTATAGATTCGTTAAACCTTCAAAGTCGTGAAGGCAATTATTAGGTTTATAATGGATAATTGAGGTGATATAGAATTGAAAGTATAATAGAGGATTATCATGTTGAATTCGGTGGTAATTTTCTCTATCTCTTGGAGATCTTAGTAAAATATGAGTTTGAATGTAGAATGATCCATCTGTAGATTTTTTGAGGGAATGAGAATTCGATTCCCAAAGAAGATCCCACTATTGTGTTTTGGAAAAAGAAATGGATGTAAGGTGATGATAAGAAAACCTTAACTAGTGTTACGTATCTACGATATAGAGTCATGTGAGTGGAATTGCAAGGTTAGTACTTTAATGCCTAAATAAGTTCATAATTCAAGACGAGTGTTCTTGTAAAATGGAGATAAGAAAATATACCTTGCATTTCGCGTGATATGTCTTTATACTTTTAATTAGTTGGAGTGTATGGACATCAATTTTAGCCTTATCTCTTTGGGCTTTTGGCCGGCCCAAATCTTACTATATAAGAAAACCTAAGGCTATGGAAAAACCAATTTTGCCCTCATTCTTCTATCTGCCATGTGTCCAAAGTGAGGGAATTTGATGTCTACAAATTATTTTTCCTAACTAAATGTACTCCTTTTTCATTTATAACCAATTTATTATGTTATAATAATATTTTGTCCTCCTTTTTGGTTACAAACTAACCAATTCTATTAAATTTTTTTGCTTTTTCCTACTACCAATGTCTGATACACGTACATCACTATTCTACCACACTGTTTCCTTCTTTCTCTCTCTCGATTCTCATCTCACTGTTCCTCTTCATCGAACTTCTCTCTTTCTCTTCTTTCTTCAGGTTCGTCTTCTATGATGAAGCATGGATTAGCAATGGTATCCCTGTGTTGGAGGCAACGCGTTTTCGGCGGCGAGGGTGTGGTGATTGGAATCAGAATATGTGATGAGTTTTACCAACATCGTAGCTCCAAACTTGTCATTTCCCTTCTGAAAGTTGTTACTTCTATCCGTTCCGTTGTTGGAAGCTAAGGCCATTGTTGAAACGTATACCCATTTTTGAATCATTTGTGGACGGTGTAGCTTCATTGTAGTTCCAGATCTGTTGCAGGTATATAGAAGGGGGTTTATCAAAGTTTGTCGTTGTATTTTATACTGTTAGATCCCTCCATAATATTTGTTAATGTTTTCGTTTTTTATGTTTTGTAGGTTGAACTGATTTGTTATGATTTGGGGTTCCTTTTTTATGTTATGTGTTGTTAGGGTTGGAAACTCATTTGATGTTTTTTAATGTTTTCATCTTCATATGAAGTTTACAATTTTCTGCTATTAGTATTTGTACATATTATCATGATACAACTGAATATATTTGTGGAAATGAAATTTAGGTCATGTCTGAAAATGAGCCTTTATGAATGTTTGATCTGTAGTGTTTGCAAACTCTGTTGATTTCTCTCATTGTCGGTGTTTGAGTGCAGGTTGGGGCTGGAAGCAGACATCAAAATATACACGGTTCATCAAACATGGTTGGTGCTGTTACAGCTGCGGTTGAGTCTTCTGCTTTATCCATTCAACCAAAGGTATTATTTCTTATCATGTTGTGTATAACAGAGTTGTTCCTTATGGTGTTGGACAAGGTTTACGTGCTGGTCCTATGAATGTATGAATCAAAATTAATTGCTATGAATCAAAATTAATTGCTATGAATCAAAGATGATCTTTGAACATGCCCTTTGGTTTTGGTTATATGTGTTTGATTGATTTTCCAAAGTAATTCTGAGGATGCTCACTATATTATCGTTAACCCAAAGTATTTCTCAAAGTTCTGCTATATTATCGTTAACCCCAAAGTTCTGATTTTTTTTACAAATGATTCCTTGTCTTCTAGAGTTTTGGACAGCATGGGGTGGAGCTGATTGTCTCAATGATTCCTTTAAGATTTTGGGTATTTTTAGTGAAGAGCAATTTCTACTCGGCATGAATGGGGTTTTCTTAGAATAATGAGATATCAGCTCTCAATGTGATCTTTCGATTTGTTATTGCTTAATCGAAATGGAGAAACTGACAGCTAACATCTGCAAAGGAGCAACATCTATCAGCCCTGTTTTCATTGTTGTCATGCTTTTTCATGTTTCTTCATTTGTTTGTGTACAGGATATAACTGAATTGTCAACTGTAGCTTATTTTTTTCATTTATTTTGTTTGAACTTTTTTGTGTGTTTGCTTCTGTTGTAAATTACTTTTGTTTTAAAAGGTGATACATTACTTTGTGGTCTCAACTGTCAACTGTTGTTTCCTATTTTAAAATTTGATTTCTGGTTGTAAATATCCTTAGAACATTCATATTCTTCTAACATTGTTCATTAGGAAAATAGCATCCAGAGGATGGATAGCTGACCCAGCAGAGATGGAACGTCTTGAGGACCTTTGCTGTAGATTGGGTTCGTATTCGTCCTACTCTTACATCTGCAAAGCATGGAGGTAGTTTTATTGAGGTACAGATTTTGTTTCTTGCTGTGAATGGTACTTTTTACTTTCACTTGGTGTAGGGAGATTAAAAGTTTGTTATGGTAGGTATTGGCAGCAACACAGACACTTGACGAATTAGGAAATAAGTGGTTTCAACGTGCGATCGATGTTGTAAGACAGTTCTTTAGGTTGTTTAAGGTATGCCACAATTATTTTTCATGTTCATACTATTGTAGTTTTGAAACGGTATTGTTTTCGTCAATCCGAGAACTAAATAAGCTTTTGGATCTACTTTTTTTGCTCTTGCTGCTGAAACGGTATTGTTATTGGTTTGTTTTTTTTTTTACTTAGAGTGTAAAGCCTTTGTTTTACATTCGAAACATTTTACTATTTTTGAGTTTGTAAATAATTAAATTAGCATATTTGTTTTTCTTTAGTACTTCCTATTTAGAAGTTCCAGTAGTAAATAATGTGTTCTTAATAAGTGGAACATTGGTTTATTGTTGTTTTAGCATATTCTTTGCAGGTCGTTCCTACAGTATAAACAGGCATCAGGGGTCGAGTTATAAATTCGAATCAGGTATTGTTAAATGTCACACACATACTTTCATTTCATGTTGTTCATTAGTTGGATAATTTCTAAGCACATCATATATGTTATTGCACAGTATTCTGTGAGTGAGCATTTCAAAAGTTCAAAACTGGGTGCTACAGATCCTGAGGTTTTCTTCTTCTATGACATATCACAAATAAAGGTACTGTCTTTGTAATTTTTTTATGGGATATAAAATTATCCATGGATGAAGAAGTCATCGTAGTTGCACTATCCATGGATGAAGAAGTCATCGTAGTTGCATCTCTACACAAATATAATAGTTATTCACATTTTGACCTGATCAGAATGTGAGTTTCAATTATCTATGCTCAATATTTTGCTATTTCCCAATGACATAGAACACTGTTTTTGAATTACATAACATATAAGGGTCACGACAGTTATCTACTTTTGAATCACATATCATTGTTATAACTAATAATCTAATTACGTAAATCATTTCAATTCAGCTGCAAATTGATAAGCTAACATAAGGTGAGGGACATTTGTAATGGTTAAATTGATTTCTGTCTGAATTCAGTTCTCCCATGTATTTTTATTTTACTATCTGATTTACTATATATGTCCATTTTTTCTTACATGATTTGAATGTCTTCAGATTGGTGATAGGGTCTGTGTGAAGACACATCTTTCGCAGAACCTAGACATGCTTAGGGTGGTGAGACACATCTTCTTGCGGCAACTGGACTTCAAATGGATCACAAAAACCAGTGTTTGTGTAAATGTTCATCTTGCGTCACCGGAAGTGGAGTTTCTTCCTTCAAAGGTACGACTCCCATGTGTAAGACCAGATTTTTCATCCAAATGATATTCTGTGTACATGTATGCTTTCTTTCAGTGTATATTGTTTAGCCAGATGCACTGAGAAGCCTATCCAAATGACAATCTCTTTGCACACCTAAGGTAAAACTACAGATATTATCCCTTCACTTCCATATCATTGTATCTATGTGTTTTTTTCGATCATGGTTATTTTGTTTTTGCTGATACATTACATTAACCTTTCATATCTTTTAATTTGAGTATCCTTATGTTTGTCAAATCTGTTGTTCAGACCACATTTGTTAATCATATCTCATATAACGTTACAACTAATTTCAGAAGTCCATGTTTTCCATTGCATTTATTGACCAATTATTCTATACATTGTATTAGCCAATACAAAATCTGTCAAAACAACAAAGGGGTGGAACAACATTACCAATGCAATTAGAAGATATTATAGAGGGAGTGTTGCTATTGACTCTATTCAGACACCCAATCAGGTAATTCTTCGACCCTAAAGGTCATCTCTCTTTCATACTTTCTCAAAATTCTATAACTGTCAAGTCTAATCCTTTGCGGCATTCTTATGAATTGTTTTACTCTTTTATGATATGAGTTTAACACACTAAGAGGATTTCTTACATCATAACTCTGCCAGTTATTGCACCTTAACAGTTCAAACAAAAATTGGTTTGTTATATGTAAATGTGCATTTAATTTTTTCTCAGTTTCTTCAAACTTCATATCAGACTATTATACTTCTCCATGGCTTTCTGTTTTCCATAGTTACTTCCATCTGGCTTTAATGCCAAATCATAGCACACCACGTTTTCCAACTTATCATTAATCTTCCCTATGGCTGCTTATTATTTTGCCTCCCTAACTTCCACTATTAAATTTTCAAAATAATTAATGCTTTTACATTACCAAGTGCAGGGAGAAGCTTATGGGTCTCAGGGAAAAATATATAAACAACACTCCTTCAATGACCAACACAAATAAAAATTCAGAAACGTATAATTTTTACTATAGCCACCAACAACATTGTCCGGGTTTCACACACTTCTGAGGTGCAGACTGCGCCTGAAATCCAACCAACAACGACATCGCAACACCCATCTCTGGTCGATCAACCAGACCAGATACGAATCATAAATTATCTACTTATTTTTTCAATACCTACATACAACTATGCATTTTTCTTGCTTCATCTTTTCTACCATTCTTTTTTATTAAATCAACAGACGCAACATAATGTTGATGCGCCGCTCCATCGAACACCACCTTCTGACATCGAACCAATTCAGGAAAATCAACCACCTGCCGACGAGGGACACCCCCTGCCGCACCAACCACCTGCTGACGAGGGACAGCCCCTGCCGCACCAACCACCTACCCATGTTGAACATCCTCATCACGTCCTGCCGGTACAGTTCTGGGACATTCCTTTCTTTTTTCTATTCATGTCATATTAAATTTTCTGTTCATCTTCTTCACAATAATCAGTTAATGGTTTTTCCCAATAGGTACCTCAGGTCGCTGCTGTCCGACAACGACAAAAGAGGAGACGATTCAGAAGACCAGGAAGAATGAGTAGAAGGTTTAACAGATTTCATTCTGATGATGAAGAAGAACCAGAGTATGATATGTTTGATTCTGATGACGACGATGAGCACGACTACAAGTGGGACAACTTTATGACATCATCCGATTTTAGAAATCGTGTTTAAGTTTCCATACTTTTTGTCCTTTTGATGTACTGCATTACCAAGCTTTGTTAATTTTAATTTAAGGTTTATGGACACATTACTTAAAGTTTTTTTACTAATTTACTGTGTGCTCAATTTCATAGTTATTGAAGACTTGAATGTATATCTTACGTTATACAGTTTCTAGACTTTTTTTATTTTAAATTTCAATGATTGGTTTAAAACTTGCATTGCATTTTTTGTATAACATTTTCAATTCTCACTACCATTTTTTTTCTACTTATTTTTTTTTACTACAAAACAAATATATTTTTACAAACGGGAAACAAAAAGGGAAAAACTTTACTTATGATTCAAATATCTTTTTTAATTATGTCACAACAAATCGTATTCTTTTTTTTTAATCAAATAACATCAAAACAGATATTATGTTTTTATACGGTAAAACAATTCATTTATGATTAAAACATTTGACATACGGGTAAAAACTCATTTCTTATAAACGGGCTCAACTTTACTACTTTTCGAAATATTGAACAATCGAATATTGTCGACCATTTTCTTACAATTTGTGAAAACAATTTTGCCAATCTATTAAAAAATTTTTGACCAAAATAATATCAACTATTTTTATAAATAATATTATCTCTTATTAAAAACTCAACTCTTAACTAAATTTTATTAAGAATTTGACTTTCTTTTATAAATATATATTTTATTAAAAAATTTACTTTCTTTTATACATAATTAAGAATTTTTGTAAATTACTTTTGCTTTTCTTTTTAACAATTTATTTATATTTTCAAAACACAAGCCTCCCTACCGGATTTACACGTATCGTGCGAAAGACCGGGTCACACCTGTGTCGTATAAGCGCACTGGTAACCAGACTAAAATAACTGTGAACGCACGGGTAACACACCGGTACCGTGGCAACGCACAGATATTATACCAATACCGTGTGCACGCACAGGTATCCAGACCAAATCCACGGGTAACACATCAGTGTCGTGTCGTAATGCACGGGTTCCCATGGCAAAGTTTTTTTGAACGCACGGGTAGTACACGAGTAACGTGTAAACGCGGTGACGACCAGGGCAAAATCGGTTTAAACGCATTGATATTTAATATTGTTTTTTTGAAATTCTTTTTAATTTAACATACAATTTTATTAAAGATAATATATGAATCATTGAAATATATATTAATGCTCTCTTTTTTTTTAAAATTGGAAATTTGATTAATTTTTTTATTTTTTATAAATATGTCTTTCATTTCAATACTTCTCTTTGATTGACTTATATTTTATTCTTTTACTACTTTATGTTAATTTTTTTTACATTACATTTAAATATTTTGTATTTATTATTTGAGTTTCATAATCTAACTGTGAATTTACATTTTTTCCTGTCAAAATATATTGGTCCAATTTCAAAGGTCCGCAGCGGAACCCGTGCGTCCGCACGGGTATCCCACTAGTTAGTTATATTCATCGATCAAATTCAATAATGTGTGAAAAATTTATTGGTCTAAATTCCACATACATTGTATAAATGGTCATTAATATTAATTGAACTTCAATCAATATTAATTTCCATATTTTTATAATTTTTATCTTCAATTTATAGAAAAGACAAAATAAGAATTCAAGTATTTCAAATTTTTTAGAAACAAGTAATAAATTAAAATTGAGTTTATTCATTTTCCATAATTTGTAATTGTCCATCGCAACCCACTCCCTGATACATTGTATAAGATAAGTACATTCTATAAATTATCATAAAATATTATTATATCTTTAATCATAATTAATTTCCATTTTATAAAAAAATTTATCTTCAATTTTATATTAAGCCAAATGATGAATTCATATATTTATTATTTTGTAGGAAAGAGTAATTAGTTCATGTTTAGCCAAATTATTTTCATTTCTTAGTGTGTGTGCCCCCTATCCTTTCTTTTTTCTATATATATATATATATATATATATATATATATATATATATATATATATATATATCTTATTAATATTTCAAATCACACAACATTTTCTTTTCATTTCTTCTTCTAGTTCGCATTACACGTTTTTTCTAGCACAGTCACCCTTAAGTCGGTATGTGATTCATTTTATACTGTTCTTATTTAATATTCAAAAGTTTAAATTTTTATTTGTTTTGATTTTTCTACAATTTTTTTTGTCGTAGCTATTTGCTTAGTGTGCATTTTTTGGGTTTTTCAAAAACTCTTTACTTTTTATTTTCTTTGTTGTTAGAGAACTCCTGGTTTGTTGATTTTCTGAATTAAAGAGTGTTTCTTTGTTATTTTCATTAAATTTAAATTTTTATAATTATATTTTTTCAGGAGTTCTCGAGATAGATTTTGCTACAGTTCTGACAATAAAGTAAGAATCATATATTTTTATTACAATTTATTTTATCAAGTATATATATAATGAGCGATATATTATTATAATTTAGTTTTTCATTTTTTTAATATAAGATTTTCATATGATATATTAGAACGTTTATAATTTAACACTAGATCTAATTTATTAGAGTTTATATAAATTCTAATTAAAAGATTTTAAACGTTTTAAAAAACTTGTTTCAAGAGAGGGTTAAAGGTCAAATGAATTTATAATATTATATTACATCTAACAAAGACATAGATTATGCGTTTCATGACTGTAATTTGATAAAAATTTCTCTATCTTTTTTTTATCATTTTTCTTTTGTTCTTTTAATTTTATTTCTTTTTAAAAAAAATATTTGAATTATATTCATCAACTTATAAACATTTAGAAGTATAACAAAGATTCATTTATTTACGCATATGATTGACATCTTCATGAAATGTATTAGATAATAGAAACTCCTGCTTTAGTTTTATATGCTAATTATTTCTATCATGTTGCATAAATTTAAGATTCAAGAACTCTTCACCTAATTTATATATCTAGAATAAATTACATTCACAAAAACAATATAATTATTACTTTACAAAAACAATATAATTATTACTTCTAATAAATTTGTTTTTTTGAAAAAAATTAATGTTAATAATAGAAATGTAGGTACATAGTTTAATTAATTATCATCTTTTTGTTTCTGACTTTTAATTTCATTAGTAAACAGAAGATGTCTCATCACAAAATCACATGGAATGAAGAATCGCATAACAATTTTGGAATAAATAAAATTTCTCGCGAATTAGAAGTGGATGATGAGTTAGACACAGATTACTTGGATATTATGAGACCACTGTCACTTGAAACCCATGTTCTGGATCCATTATTAGACATTGGTAAATTTGCCCCTGTAGTGCTTAAGCCAATTAATCCATCTCCAGCCATTAGTATAACTCCGCCTCCAAAAGATAATGGAATCTTCATAGATCCTTTTTTACCTAAACAATTTCCCTCTCCCGCCATCAGTTTAACTCCGCCTTCTAATGGAGTAACGACAACAACAAAATCTAAAGTTTCGTATCTTAAACAATATGCAAGAGTCTCCCAAAGAGGTGTGTGTTCTTCATCTCTTTATCAAAGTACTGAATTTAATTTTATGAATATTATACAACAATAAACTAATTAATATTTGTAGGTTTATCATCTATTAATCAAAACACAGGCCAACATGTGTTGTCCAACAACATTAAAAATCCTACATCGCGTCCTTATAAAATTGCTAGGCATATGCAGGTAACATAATGTAGAAATTAATGAATTTTATTTGATTTGTTTTATGCAAGTAAAAATAAATAATGCAAGGGAAGAAATTGAGTAATATATATATATATATATATATATATATATATATATATATATATATATATTTGAATGATATTTTATATATGTACTAATGTATAAGATGTTTTGCAGGATGATAATTGACTTGGTGATTAATTGGTCATTCAAAATACAAATGTTTTATGGAGTTGATATAGAAAATATAATACATAATTGATGAAGTCAAACGATATTGGCATTTTAGGAGTGTTAAGCTTTGGTTAAATTAACAGTTTGATGAATTTTGGGTTTTATTTTTCATTTAATAAAGTTGACATTTTATTGGTTTTATTTTTATTGATAGATTGAATTTCTTTTAAATTTAAATATTATTGAAACCTAAGTAAATTTTATGTTTGACAAACTTTTATTGCTTAGTATAATAGTTTCCTATGGTTCGTTATTTAATGATGACTATTATCTATAAGTGTTATGACATAAATATATATAATTTATACATATTAAATCTTTATTGAGTTGGAAAACTTTGTGTTGAAGTTGAATTTCAATATTTTATTTGTTTTATAGTTTTTATTGTTTGTCACGAAAACTTTATATTTAAATTTATTAGAAAACAGTTCTAAATAAGAAATTTGTTCATCTCGTGGGTGTTGCATGTGTCCAATTAATTTGTTAAACTTTGTAGTCTCAATAGAATTTTCAACCTTATTAGCTCCCATTGAGAAGTGTTGTTGTGATTCTTCAGTATTTCTAGGAATTTTCCCAAATAAAAGGTAAGGTTTTTGTCTCTCCCCTTAGGGTTCGCCTAGTTCGTGTGGTGGTACTCAAGTTCCACTGCATATGTTCTTGGAATGGCTAGTTTCTAGGAGGGTGTGCCCCACCAATGTTGAGAAGAGTGCTCACTACATAGGTAGTCTGCCTTCAAAGAGTGGCTTATGCGATCCTACATTGACTTACGATACCCTTTGTGGTCCTAGTGTCTCATAGCTAGTTAATTAACTACTGAAATTGTGCAAAGAGATTTTATATAATACTTAACTCATTGAGCACATTATAATGACATTGTGATATCCTCCTTCTTTACTTATTCCTCGACTATCCATATCATTGACTGATGTGATCTTCTTCCTGCTCGTCCGAGGAAGGAGCTCGTTCGCCATGAAGTTTGTCTGCATACCTTTAACTGACTGGCGTCACAAGACGATCATCGTCTTCGTAGATGTTTCATTTGGAAGACCTTGGATGCCCATTTGTCCCTAGTGTATACTCAGGGTTTTTCATTCTAGAAGATATTACGAAATAATATCTTTTTGTCATTCGTTTTAAAGGTAGAAGTCACTCTTCATAATCCTCTAAAGCTTAATTCACAACATGCTTATAGAAAATGTAGGAGTTTACCCCGTCGGTTCGAATTGGATTTTTCTTAAGCTTAGAGCATTGTTGAATGGATTTGAGGTTTCAACTGGGATCCTTCACTGGGTCTTTTTTAGGTCCGTGCGGATTGAACCCTGTTTTCTTTCTTGCAATATGGTATCCCTGTAGATTACCTAGAGTGAGCTATAGAGTTACTGAAGGTAAAAGTATCCACTACTACAAAACGCGCAAACAACAACGCCAGGCTTATACCGGCTTGCCTCTCCACCGTTGTAATAGACTCGCGAGTTTTTTTAATGACGGTTAATCTTCAAACCGTGGTGAAATGTGAGGCCTTTCACAACGGGTATTTATAGAACCGTCATTATAGGTAGCGTTTGGTCATGGGTTCAATTCCCAGCGCCCGCATTTATGGTTTTTTTACACATTTTTTCAAAATGCCCACAGCCTTTCACCATGTTTATGTTTTCAACCGTCATTATTGCCTATAGTTTAGTTTTAGGTCTTGCACTTCAAAAAATCAGTTTTAGGGAAAATCGTCTCCTTTTTTAGATCTATTTCGTGCATCTGAAGCAGTAAAACGTGGTAGTGTAAAATATTAATTTCAAACACTTTGAGTCCCAACAAAGTAACACATGATTCATGGTGGAAATTATTTTAGGCGTTGATATCTATGTGTTCAACGTTTCGTGCATTCATCGCGATCTTGGTATTTTTCGAGTGTTATGATCTTCGCTTATCGTTAAAAGATTGTACGTCACCTAGAGAAGGTACTCCAATAGCGAATTCACGCCATAAGTTTTTATAGATTCGTTAAACCTTCAAAGTCGTGAAGGCAATTATTAGGTTTATAATGGATAATTGAGGTGATATAGAATTGAAAGTATAATAGAGGATTATCATGTTGAATTCGGTGGTAATTTTCTCTATCTCTTGGAGATCTTAGTAAAATATGAGTTTGAATGTAGAATGATCCATCTGTAGATTTTTTGAGGGAATGAGAATTCGATTCCCAAAGAAGATCCCACTATTGTGTTTTGGAAAAAGAAATGGATGTAAGGTGATGATAAGAAAACCTTAACTAGTGTTACGTATCTACGATATAGAGTCATGTGAGTGGAATTGCAAGGTTAGTACTTTAATGCCTAAATAAGTTCATAATTCAAGACGAGTGTTCTTGTAAAATGGAGATAAGAAAATATACCTTGCATTTCGCGTGATATGTCTTTATACTTTTAATTAGTTGGAGTGTATGGACATCAATTTTAGCCTTATCTCTTTGGGCTTTTGGCCGGCCCAAATCTTACTATATAAGAAAACCTAAGGCTGTGGAAAAACCAATTTTGCCCTCATTCTTCTATCTGCCATGTGTCCAAAGTGAGGGCATTTGATGTCTACAAATTATTTTTCCTAACTAAATGTACTCCTTTTTCATTTGTAACAATTTATTATGTTATAATAATATTTTGTCCTCCTTTTTGGTTACAAACTAACCAATTCTATTAAATTTTTTTGCTTTTTCCTACTACCAATGTCTGATACACGTACATCACTATTCTACCACACTGTTTCCTTCTTTCTCTCTCTCGATTCTCATCTCACTGTTCCTCTTCATCGAACTTCTCTCTTTCTCTTCTTTCTTCAGGTTCGTCTTCTATGATGAAGCATGGATTAGCAATGGTATCCCTGTGTTGGAGGCAACGCGTTTTCGGCGGCGAGGGTGTGGTGATTGGAATCGGAATATGTGATAAGTTTTACCAACATCGTAGCTCCAAACTTGTCATTTCCCTTCTGAAAGTTGTTGCTTCTATCTGTTCCGTTGTTGGAAGCTAAGGCCATTGTTGAAACGTATACCCATTTTTGAATCATTTGTGGACGGTGTAGCTTCATTGTAGTTCCAGAACTGTTGCAGGTATATAGAAGGGGGTTTATCAAAGTTTGTCGTTGTATTTTATACTGTTAGATCCCTCCATAATATTTGTTAATGTTTTTGTTTTTTATGTTTTGTAGGTTGGACTGATTTGTTATGATTTGGGGTTCCTTTTTTATGTTATGTGTTGTTAGGGTTGGAAACTCATTTGATGTTTTTTAATGTTTTCATCTTCATATGAAGTTTACAATTTTCTGCTATTAGTATTTGTACATATTATCATGATACAGCTGAATATATTTGTGGAAATGAAATTTAGGTCATGTTTGAAAATGAGCCTTTATGAATGTTTGATCTGTAGTGTTTGCAAACTCTGTTGAATTCTCTCATTGTCGGTGTTTGAGTGCAGGTTGGGGCTGGAAGCAGACATCAAAATATACACGGTTCATCAAACATGGTTGGTGCTGTTACAGCTGCGGTTGAGTCTTCTGCTTTATCCATTCAACCAAAGGTATTATTTCTTATCATGTTGTGTATAACAGAGTTGTTCCTTATGGTGTTGGACAAGGTTTACGTGCTGGTCCTATGAATGTATGAATCAAAATTAATTGCTATGAATCAAAATTAATTGCTATGAATCAAAGATGATCTTTGAACATGCCCTTTGGTTTTGGTTATATGTGTTTGATTGATTTTCCAAAGTAATTCTGAGGATGCTCACTATATTATCGTTAACCCAAAGTATTTCTCAAAGTTCTGCTATATTATCGTTAACCCCAAAGTTCTGATTTTTTTTACAAATGATTCCTTGTCTTCTAGTGTTTTGGACAGCATGGGATGGAGCTGATTGTCTCAATGATTCCTTTAAGATTTTGGGTATTTTTAGTGAAGACCAATTTCTACTCGGCATGAATGGGGTTTTCTTAGAATAATGAGATATCAGCTCTCAATGTGATCTTTCGATTTGTTATTGCTTAATCGAAATGGAGAAACTGACAGCTAACATATGCAAAGGAGCAACATCTATCAGCCCTGTTTTCATTGTTGTCATGCTTTTTCATGTTTCTTCATTTGTTTGTGTACAGGATATAACTGAATTGTCAACTGTAGCTTATTTTTTTCATTTATTTTGTTTGAACTTTTTTGTGTGTTTGCTTCTGTTGTAAATTACTTTTGTTTTAAAAGGTGATACATTACTTTGTGGTCTCAACTGTCAACTGTTGTTTCCTATTTTAAAATTTGATTTCTGGTTGTAAATATCCTTAGAACATTCATATTCTTCTAACATTGTTCATTAGGAAAATAGCATCCAGAGGATGGATAGCTGACCCAACAGAGATGGAACGTCTTGAGGACCTTTGCTGTAGATTGGGTTCGTATTCGTCCTACTCTTACATCTGCAAAGCATGGAGGTAGTTTTATTGAGGTACAGATTTTGTTTCTTGCTGTGAATGGTACTTTTTACTTTCACTTGGTGTAGGGAGATTAAAAGTTTGTTATGGTAGGTATTGGCAGCAACACAGACACTTGACGAATTAGGAAATAAGTGGTTTCAACGTGCGATCGATGTTGTAAGACAGTTCGTTAGGTTGTTTAAGGTATGCCACAATTATTTTTCATGTTCATACTATTGTAGTTTTGAAACGGTATTGTTTTCGTCAATCCGAGAACTAAATAAGCTTTTGGATCTACTTTTTTTGCTCTTGCTGCTGAAACGGTATTGTTATTGGTTTGTTTTTTTTTTTACTTAGAGTGTAAAGCCTTTGTTTTACATTCGAAACATTTTACTATTTTTGAGTTTGTAAATAATTAAATTAGCATATTTGTTTTTCTTTAGTACTTCCTATTTAGAAGTTCCAGTAGTAAATAATGTGTTCTTAATAAGTGGAACATTGGTTTATTGTTGTTTTAGCATATTCTTTGCAGGTCGTTCCTACAGTATAAACAGGCATCAGGGGTCGAGTTATAAATTCGAATCAGGTATTGTTAAATGTCACACACATACTTTCATTTCATGTTGTTCATTAGTTGGATAATTTCTAAGCACATCATATATGTTATTGCACAGTATTCTGTGAGTGAGCATTTCAAAAGTTCAAAACTGGGTGCTACAGATCCTGAGGTTTTCTTCTTCTATGACATATCACCAATAAAGGTATTGTCTTTGTAATTTTTTTATGGGATATAAAATTATCCATGGATGAAGAAGTCATCGTAGTTGCACTATCCATGGATGAAGAAGTCATCGTAGTTGCATCTCTACACAAATATAATAGTTATTCACATTTTGGCCTGATCAGAATGTGAGTTTCAATTATCTATGCTCAATATTTTGCTATTTCCCAATGACATAAAACACTGTTTTTGAATTACATAACATATAAGGGTCACGACAGTTATCTACTTTTGAATCACATATCATTGTTATAACTAATAATCTAATTACGTAAATCATTTCAATTCAGCTGCAAATTGATAAGCTAACATAAGGTGAGGGACATTTGTAATGGTTAAATTGATTTCTGTCTGAATTCAGTTCTCCCATGTATTTTTATTTTACTATCTGATTTACTATATATGTCCATTTTTTCTTACATGATTTGAATGTCTTCAGATTGGTGATAGGGTCTGTGTGAAGACACATCTTTCGCAGAACCTAGAAATGCTTAGGGTGGTGAGACACATCTTCTTGCTGCAACTGGACTTCAAATGGATCACAAAAACTAGTGTTTGTGTAAATGTTCATCTTGCGTCACCGGAAGTGGAGTTTCTTCCTTCAAAGGTACGACTCCCATGTGTAAGACCAGATTTTTCATCCAAATGATATTCTGTTTACATGTATGCTTTCTTTCAGTGTATATTATTTAGCCAGATGCACTGAGAAGCCTATCCAAATGACAATCTCTTTGCACACCTAAGGTAAAACTACAGATATTATCCCTTCACTTCCATATCATTGTATCTATGTGTTTTTTTCGATCATGGTTATTTTGTTTTTGCTGATACATTACATTAACCTTTCATATCTTTTAATTTGAGTATCCTTATGTTTGTCAAATCTGTTGTTCAGACCACATTTGTTAATCATATCTCATGTAACGTTACAACTAATTTCAGAAGTCCATGCTTTCCATTGCATTTATTGACCAATTATTCTATACATTGTATTAGCCAATACAAAATCTGTCAAAACAACAAAGGGGTGGAACAACATTACCAATGCAATTATAAGATATTATAGAGGGAGTGTTGCTATTGACTCTATTCAGACACCCAATCAGGTAATTCTTCGACCCTAAAGGTCATCTCTCTTTCATACTTTCTCAAAATTCTATAACTGTCAAGTCTAATCCTTTGCGGCATTCTTATGAATTGTTTTACTCTTTTATGATATGAGTTTAACACACTAAGAGGATTTCTTACATCATAACTCTGCCAGTTATTGCACCTTAACAGTTCAAACAAAAATTGGTTTGTTATATGTAAATGTGCATTTAATTTTTTCTCAGTTTCTTCAAACTTCATATCAGACTGTTATACTTCTCCATGGCTTTCTGTTTTCCATAGTCACTTCCATATGGCTTTAATGCCAAATCATAGCACACCACGTTTTCCAACTTATCATTAATCTTCCCTATGGCTGCTTATTATTTTGCCTCCCTAACTTCCACTATTAAATTTTCAAAATAATTAATGCTTTTACATTACCAAGTGCAGGGAGAAGCTTATGGGTCTCAGGGCAAAATATATAAACAACACTCCTTCAATGACCAACACAAACAAAAATTCAGAAACGTATAATTTTTACTATAGCCACCAACAACATTGTCCGGGTTTCACACACTTCTGAGGTGCAGACTGCGCCTGAAATCCAACCAACAACGACATCGCAACACCCATCTCTGGTCGATCAACCAGACCAGATACGAATCATAAATTATCTACTTATTTTTTCAATACCTACATACAACTATGCATTTTTCTTGCTTCATCTTTTCTACCATTCTTTTTTATTAAATCAACAGACGCAACATAATGTTGATGCGCCGCTCCATCGAACACCACCTTCTGACATCGAACCAATTCAGGAAAATCAACCACCTGCCGACGAGGGACACCCCCTGCCGCACCAACCACCTGCTGACGAGGGACAGCCCCTGCCGCACCAACCACCTACCCATGTTGAACATCCTCATCACGTCCTGCCGGTACAGTTCTGGGACATTCCTTTCTTTTTTCTATTCATGTCATATTAAATTTTCTGTTCATCTTCTTCACAATAATCAGTTAATGGTTTTTCCCAATAGGTACCTCAGGTCGCTGCTGTCCGACAACGACAAAAGAGGAGACGATTCAGAAGACCAGGAAGAATGAGTAGAAGGTTTAACAGATTTCATTCTGATGATGAAGAAGAACCAGAGTATGATATGTTTGATTCTGATGACGACGATGAGCACGACTACAAGTGGGACAACTTTATGACATCATCCGATTTTAGAAATCGTGTTTAAGTTTCCATACTTTTTGTCCTTTTGATGTACTGCATTACCAAGCTTTGTTAATTTTAATTTAAGGTTTATGGACACATTACTTAAAGTTTTTTTACTAATTTACTGTGTGCTCAATTTCATAGTTATTGAAGACTTGAATGTATATCTTACGTTATACAGTTTCTAGACTTTTTTTATTTTAAATTTCAATGATTGGTTTAAAACTTGCATTGCATTTTTTGTATAACATTTTCAATTCTCACTACCATTTTTTTTCTACTTATTTTTTTTTACTACAAAACAAATATATTTTTACAAACGGGAAACAAAAAGGGAAAAACTTTACTTATGATTCAAATATCTTTTTTAATTATGTCACAACAAATCGTATTCTTTTTTTTTAATCAAATAACATCAAAACAGATATTATGTTTTTATACGGTAAAACAATTCATTTATGATTAAAACATTTGACATACGGGTAAAAACTCATTTCTTATAAACGGGCTCAACTTTACTACTTTTCGAAATATTGAACAATCGAATATTGTCGACCATTTTCTTACAATTTGTGAAAACAATTTTGCCAATCTATTAAAAAATTTTTGACCAAAATAATATCAACTATTTTTATAAATAATATTATCTCTTATTAAGAACTCAACTCTTAACTAAATTTTATTAAGAATTTGACTTTCTTTTATAAATATATATTTTATTAAAAAATTTACTTTCTTTTATACATAATTAAGAATTTTTGTAAATTACTTTTGCTTTTCTTTTTAACAATTTATTTATATTTTCAAAACACAAGCCTCCCTACCGGATTTACACGTATCGTGCGAAAGACCGGGTCACACCTGTGTCGTATAAGCGCACTGGTAACCAGACTAAAATAACTGTGAACGCACGGGTAACACACCGGTACCGTGGCAACGCACGGATATTATACCAATACCGTGTGCACGCACAGGTATCCAGACCAAATGCACGGGTAACAGATCAGTGTCGTGTCGTAATGCACGGGTTCCCATGGCAAAGTTTTTTTGAACGCACGGGTAGTACACGAGTAACGTGTAAACGTGGTGACGACCGGGGCAAAATCGGTTTAAACGCATTGATATTTAATATTGTTTTTTTGAAATTCTTTTTAATTTAACATACAATTTTATTAAAGATAATATATGAATCATTGAAATATATATTAATGCTCTCTTTTTTTTAAAAATTGGAAATTTGATTAATTTTTTTATTTTTTATAAATATGTGTTTCATTTCAATACTTCTCTTTGATTGACTTATATTTTTTTCTTTTACTACTTTATGTTAATTTTTTTTACATTACATTTAAATATTTTGTATTTATTATTTGAGTTTCATAATCTAACTGTGAATTTACATTTTTTCCTGTCAAAATATATTGGTCCAATTTCAAAGGTCCGCAGCGGAACCCGTGCGTCCGCACGGGTATCCCACTAGTTAGTTATATTCATCGATCAAATTCAATAATGTGTGAAAAATTTATTGGTCTAAATTCCACATACATTGTATAAATGGTCATTAATATTAATTGAACTACAATCAATATTAATTTCCATATTTTTATAATTTTTATCTTCAATTTATAGAAAAGACAAAATAAGAATTCAAGTATTTCAAATTTTTTAGAAACAAGTAATAAATTAAAATTGAGTTTATTCATTTTCCATAATTTGTAATTGTCCATCGCAACCCACTCCCTGATACATTGTATAAGATAAGTACATTCTATAAATTATCATAAAATATTATTATATCTTTAATCATAATTAATTTCCATTTTATAAAAAAATTTATCTTCAATTTTATATTAAGTCAAATGATGAATTCATATATTTATTATTTTGTAGGAAAGAGTAATTAGTTCATGTTTAGCCAAATTATTTTCATTTCTTAGTGTGTGTGCCCCCTATCCTTTCTTTTTTCTATATATATATATATATATATATATATATATATATATATATATATATACCTTATTAATATTTCAAATCACACAACATTTTCTTTTCATTTCTTCTTCTAGTTCGCATTACACGTTTTTTCTAGCACAGTCACCCTTAAGTCGGTATGTGATTCATTTTATACTGTTCTTATTTAATATTCAAAAGTTTAAATTTTTATTTGTTTTGATTTTTCTACAATTTTTTTTGTCGTAGCTATTTGCTTAGTGTGCATTTTTTGGGTTTTTCAAAAACTCTTTACTTTTTATTTTCTTTGTTGTTAGAGAACTCCTGGTTTGTTGATTTTCTGAATTAAGGAGTGTTTCTTTGTTATTTTCATTAAATTTAAATTTTTATAATTATATTTTTTCAGGAGTTCTCGAGATAGATTTTGCTACAGTTCTGACAATAAAGTAAGAATCATATATTTTTATTACAATTTATTTTATCAAGTATATATATAATGAGCGATATATTATTATAATTTAGTTTTTCATTTTTTTAATATAAGATTTTCATATGATATATTAGAACGTTTATAATTTAACACTAGATCTAATTTATTAGAGTTTATATAAATTCTAATTAAAAGATTTTAAACGTTTTAAAAAACTTGTTTCAAGAGAGGGTTAAAGGTCAAATGAATTTATAATATTATATTACATCTAACAAAGACATAGATTATGCGTTTCATGACTGTAATTTGATAAAAATTTCTCTATCTTTTTTTTATCATTTTTCTTTTGTTCTTTTAATTTTATTTCTTTTTAAAAAAAATATTTGAATTATATTCATCAACTTATAAACATTTAGAAGTATAACAAAGATTCATTTATTTACGCATATGATTGACATCTTCATGAAATGTATTAGATAATAGAAACTCCTGCTTTAGTTTTATATGCTAATTATTTCTATCATGTTGCATAAATTTAAGATTCAAGAACTCTTCACCTAATTTATATATCTAGAATAAATTACATTCACAAAAACAATATAATTATTACTTTACAAAAACAATATAATTATTACTTCTAATAAATTTGTTTTTTTGAAAAAAATTAATGTTAATAATAGAAATGTAGGTACATAGTTTAATTAATTATCATCTTTTTGTTTCTGACTTTTAATTTCATTAGTAAACAGAAGATGTCTCATCACAAAATCACATGGAATGAAGAATCGCATAACAATTTTGGAATAAATAAAATTTCTCGCGAATTAGAAGTGGATGATGAGTTAGACACAGATTACTTGGATATTATGAGACCACTGTCACTTGAAACCCATGTTCTGGATCCATTATTAGACATTGGTAAATTTGCCCCTGTAGTGCTTAAGCCAATTAATCCATCTCCAGCCATTAGTATAACTCCGCCTCCAAAAGATAATGGAATCTTCATAGATCCTTTTTTACCTAAACAATTTCCCTCTCCCGCCATCAGTTTAACTCCGCCTTCTAATGGAGTAACGACAACAACAAAATCTGAAGTTTCGTATCTTAAACAATATGCAAGAGTCTCCCAAAGAGGTGTGTGTTCTTCATCTCTTTATCAAAGTACTGAATTTAATTTTATGAATATTATACAAAAATAAACTAATTAATATTTGTAGGTTTATCATCTATTAATCAAAACACAGGCCAACATGTGTTGTCCAACAACATTAAAAATCCTACATCGCGTCCTTATAAAATTGCTAGGCATATGCAGGTAACATAATGTAGAAATTAATGAATTTTATTTGATTTGTTTTATGCAAGTAAAAATAAATAATGCAAGGGAAGAAATTGAGTAATATATATATATATATATATATATATATATATACATATATATATATATATATATATATATATATATTTGAATGATATTTTATATATGTACTAATGTATAAGATGTTTTGCAGGATGATAATTGACTTGGTGATTAATTGGTCATTCAAAATACAAATGTTTTATGGAGTTGATATAGAAAATATAATACATAATTGATGAAGTCAAACGATATTGGCATTTTAGGAGTGTTAAGCTTTGGTTAAATTAACAGTTTGATGAATTTTGGGTTTTATTTTTTATTTAATAAAGTTGACATTTTATTGGTTTTATTTTTATTGATAGATTGAATTTCTTTTAAATTTAAATATTATTGAAACCTAAGTAAATTTTATGTTTGACAAACTTTTATTGCTTAGTATAATAGTTTCCTATGGTTCGTTATTTAATGATGACTATTATCTATAAGTGTTATGACATAAATATATATAATTTATACATATTAAATCTTTATTGAGTTGGAAAACTTTGTGTTGAAGTTGAATTTCAATATTTTATTTGTTTTATAGTTTTTATTGTTTGTCACGAAAACTTTATATTTAAATTTATTAGAAAACAGTTCTAAATAAGAAATTTGTTCATCTCGTGGGTGTTGCATGTGTCCAATTAATTTGTTAAACTTTGTAGTCTCAATAGAATTTTCAACCTTATTAGCTCCCATTGAGAAGTGTTGTTGTGATTCTTCAGTATTTCTAGGAATTTTCCCGAATAAAAGGTAAGGTTTTTGTCTCTCCCCTTAGGGTTCGCCTAGTTCGTGTGGTGGTACTCAAGTTCCACTGCATATGTTCTTGGAATGGCTAGTTTCTAGGAGGGTGTGCCCCACCAATGTTGAGAAGAGTGCTCACTACGTAGGTAGTCTGCCTTCAAAGAGTGGCTTATGCGATCCTACATTGACTTACGATACCCTTTGTGGTCCTAGTGTCTCATAGCTAGTTAATTAACTACTGAAATTGTGCAAAGAGATTTTATATAATACTTAACTCATTGAGCACATTATAATGACATTGTGATATCCTCCTTCTTTACTTATTCCTCGACTATCCATATCATTGACTGATGTGATCTTCTTCCTGCTCGTCCGAGGAAGGAGCTCGTTCGCCATGAAGTTTGTCTGCATACCTTTAACTGACTGGCGTCACAAGACGAACATCGTCTTCGTAGATGTTTCATTTGGAAGACCTTGGATGCCCATTTGTCCCTAGTGTATACTCAGGGTTTTTCATTCTAGAAGATATTACGAAATAATATCTTTTTGTCATTCGTTTTAAAGGTAGAAGTCACTCTTCATAATCCTCTAAAGCTTAATTCACAACATGCTTATAGAAAATGTAGGAGTTTACCCCGTCGGTTCGAATTGGATTTTTCTTAAGCTTAGAGCATTGTTGAATGGATTTGAGGTTTCAACTGGGATCCTTCACTGGGTCTTTTTTAGGTCCGTGCGGATTGAACCCTGTTTTCTTTCTTGCAATATGGTATCCCTGTAGATTACCTAGAGTGAGCTATAGAGTTACTGAAGGTAAAAGTATCCACTACTACAAAACGCGCAAACAACAACGCCATGCTTATAACGGCTTGCCTCTCCACCGTTGTAATAGACTCGCGAGTTTTTTTAATGACGGTTAATCTTCAAACCGTGGTGAAATGTGAGGCCTTTCACAACGGGTATTTATAGAACCGTCATTATAGGTAGCGTTTGGTCATGGGTTCAATTCCCAGCGCCCGCATTTATGGTTTTTTTACACATTTTTTCAAAATGCCCACAGCCTTTCACCATGGTTATGTTTTCAACCGTCATTATTGCCTATAGTTTAGTTTTAGGTCTTGCACTTCAAAAAATCAGTTTTAGGGAAAATCGTCTCCTTTTTTAGATCTATTTCGTGCATCTGAAGCAGTAAAACGTGGGAGTGTAAAATATTAATTTCAAACACTTTGAGTCCCAACAAAGTAACACATGTTTCATGGTGGAAATTATTTTAGGCGTTGATATCTATGTGTTCAACGTTTCGTGCATTCATAGCGATCTTGGTATTTTTCGAGTGTTATGATCTTCGCTTATCGTTAAAAGATTGTACGCAACCTAGAGAAGGTACTCCAATAGCGAATTCACGCCATAAGTTTTTATAGATTCGTTAAACCTTCAAAGTCGTGAAGGCAATTATTAGGTTTATAATGGATAATTGAGGTGATATAGAATTGAAAGTATAATAGAGGATTATCATGTTGAATTCGGTGGTAATTTTCTCTATCTCTTGGAGATCTTAGTAAAATATGAGTTTGAATGTAGAATGATTCATCTGTAGATTTTTTGAGGGAATGAGAATTCGATTCCCAAAGAAGATCCCACTATTGTGTTTTGGAAAAAGAAATGGATGTAAGGTGATGATAAGAAAACCTTAACTAGTGTTACATATCTACGATATAGAGTCATGTGAGTGGAATTGCAAGGTTAGTACTTTAATGCCTAAATAAGTTCATAATTCAAGACGAGTGTTCTTGTAAAATGGAGATAAGAAAATATACCTTGCATTTCGCGTGATATGTCTTTATACTTTTAATTAGTTGGAGTGTATGGACATCAATTTTAGCCTTATCTCTTTGGGCTTTTGGCCGGCCCAAATCTTACTATATAAGAAAACCTAAGGCTGTGGAAAAACCAATTTTGCCCTCATTCTTCTATCTGCCATGTGTCCAAAGTGAGGGCATTTGATGTCTACAAATTATTTTTCCTAACTAAATGTACTCCTTTTTCATTTGTAACCAATTTATTATGTTATAATAATATTTTGTCCTCCTTTTTGGTTACAAACTAACCAATTCTATTAAATTTTTTTGCTTTTTCCTACTACCAATGTCTGATACACGTACATCACTATTCTACCACACTGTTTCCTTCTTTCTCTCTCTCGATTCTCATCTCACTGTTCCTCTTCATCGAACTTCTCTCTTTCTCTTCTTTCTTCAGGTTCGTCTTCTATGATGAAGCATGGATTAGCAATGGTATCCCTGTGTTGGAGGCAACGCGTTTTCGGCGGCGAGGGTGTGGTGATTGGAATCGGAATATGTGATGAGTTTTACCAACATCGTAGCTCCAAACTTGTCATTTCCCTTCTGAAAGTTATTGCTTCTATCCGTTCCGTTGTTGGAAGCTAAGGTCATTGTTGAAACGTATACCCGTTTTTGAATCATTTGTGGACGGTGTAGCTTCATTGTAGTTCCAGATCTGTTGCAGGTATATAGAAGGGGGTTTATCAAAGTTTGTCGTTGTATTTTATACTGTTAGATCCCTCCATAATATTTGTTAATGTTTTCGTTTTTTATGTTTTGTAGGTTGGACTGATTTGTTATGATTTGGGGTTCCTTTTTTATGTTATGTGTTGTTAGGGTTGGAAACTCATTTGATGTTTTTTAATGTTTTCATCTTCATATGAAGTTTACAATTTTCTGCTATTAGTATTTGTACATATTATCATGATACAGCTGAATATATTTGTGGAAATGAAATTTAGGTCATGTCTGAAAATGAGCCTTTATGAATGTTTGATCTGTAGTGTTTGCAAACTCTGTTGATTTCTCTCATTGTCGGTGTTTGAGTGCAGGTTGGGGCTGGAAGCAGACATCAAAATATACACGGTTCATCAAACATGGTTGGTGCTGTTACAGCTGCGGTTGAGTCTTCTGCTTTATCCATTCAACCAAAGGTATTATTTCTTATCATGTTGTGTATAACAGAGTTGTTCCTTATGGTGTTGGACAAGGTTTACGTGTTGGTCCTATGAATGTATGAATCAAAATTAATTGCTATGAATCAAAATTAATTGCTATGAATCAAAGATGATCTTTGAACATGCCCTTTGGTTTTGGTTATATGTGTTTGATTGATTTTCCAAAGTAATTCTGAGGATGCTCACTATATTATCGTTAACCCAAAGTATTTCTCAAAGTTCTGCTATATTATCGTTAACCCCAAAGTTCTGATTTTTTTTACAAATGATTCCTTGTCTTCTAGAGTTTTGGACAGCATGGGATGGAGCTGATTATCTCAATGATTCCTTTAAGATTTTGGGTATTTTTAGTGAAGAGCAATTTCTACTCGGCATGAATGGGATTTTCTTAGAATAATGAGATATCAGCTCTCAATGTGATCTTTCGATTTGTTATTGCTTAATCGAAATGGAGAAACTGACAGCTAACATCTGCAAAGGAGCAACATCTATCAGCCCTGTTTTCATTGTTGTCATGCTTTTTCATGTTTCTTCATTTGTTTGTGTACAGGATATAACTGAATTGTCAACTGTAGCTTATTTTTTTCATTTATTTTGTTTGAACTTTTTTGTGTGTTTTCTTCTGTTGTAAATTACTTTTGTTTTAAAAGGTGATACATTACTTTGTGGTCTCAACTGTCAACTGTTGTTTCCTATTTTAAAATTTGATTTCTGGTTGTAAATATCCTTAGAACATTCATATTCTTCTAACATTGTTCATTAGGAAAATAGCATCCAGAGGATGGATAGCTGACCCAGCAGAGATGGAACGTCTTGAGGACCTTTGCTGTAGATTGGGTTCGTATTCGTCCTACTCTTACATCTGCAAAGCATGGAGGTAGTTTTATTGAGGTACAGATTTTGTTTCTTGCTGTGAATGGTACTTTTTACTTTCACTTGGTGTAGGGAGATTAAAAGTTTGTTATGGTAGGTATTGGCAGCAACACAGACACTTGACGAATTAGGAAATAAGTGGTTTCAACGTGCGATCGATGTTGTAAGACAGTTCGTTAGGTTGTTTAAGGTATGCCACAATTATTTTTCATGTTCATACTATTGTAGTTTTGAAACGGTATTGTTTTCGTCAATCCGAGAACTAAATAAGCTTTTGGATCTACTTTTTTTGCTCTTGCTGCTGAAACGGTATTGTTATTGGTTTGTTTTTTTTTTTACTTAGAGTGTAAAGCCTTTGTTTTACATTCGAAACATTTTACTATTTTTGAGTTTGTAAATAATTAAATTAGCATATTTGTTTTTCTTTAGTACTTCCTATTTAGAAGTTCCAGTAGTAAATAATGTGTTCTTAATAAGTGGAACATTGGTTTATTGTTGTTTTAGCATATTCTTTGCAGGTCGTTCCTACAGTATAAACAGGCATCAGGGGTCGAGTTATAAATTCGAATCAGGTATTGTTAAATGTCACACACATACTTTCATTTCATATTGTTCATTAGTTGGATAATTTCTAAGCACATCATATATGTTATTGCACAGTATTCTGTGAGTGAGCATTTCAAAAGTTCAAAACTGGGTGCTACAGATCCTGAGGTTTTCTTCTTCTATGACATATCACCAATAAAGGTACTGTCTTTGTAATTTTTTTATGGGATATAAAATTATCCATGGATGAAGAAGTCATCGTAGTTGCACTATCCATGGATGAAGAAGTCATCGTAGTTGCATCTCTACACAAATATAATAGTTATTCACATTTTGGCCTGATCAGAATGTGAGTTTCAATTATCTATGCTCAATATTTTGCTATTTCCCAATGACATAGAACACTGTTTTTGAATTACATAACATATAAGGGTCACGACAGTTATCTACTTTTGAATCACATATCATTGTTATAACTAATAATCTAATTACGTAAATCATTTCAATTCAGCTGCAAATTGATAAGCTAACATAAGGTGAGGGACATTTGTAATGGTTAAATTGATTTCTGTCTGAATTCAGTTCTCCCATGTATTTTTATTTTACTATCTGATTTACTATATATGTCCATTTTTTCTTACATGATTTGAATGTCTTCAGATTGGTGATAGGGTCTGTGTGAAGACACATCTTTCGCAGAACCTAGAAATGCTTAGGGTGGTGAGACACATCTTCTTGCTGCAACTGGACTTCAAATGGATCACAAAAACCAGTGTTTGTGTAAATGTTCATCTTGCGTCACCGGAAGTGGAGTTTCTTCCTTCAAAGGTACGACTCCCATGTGTAAGACCAGATTTTTCATCCAAATGATATTCTGTGTACATGTATGCTTTCTTTCAGTGTATATTGTTTAGCCAGATGCACTGAGAAGCCTATCCAAATGACAATCTCTTTGCACACCTAAGGTAAAACTACAGATATTATCCCTTCACTTCCATATCATTGTATCTATGTGTTTTTTTCGATCATGGTTATTTTGTTTTTGCTGATACATTACATTAACCTTTCATATCTTTTAATTTGAGTATCCTTATGTTTGTCAAATCTGTTGTTCAGACCACATTTGTTAATCATATCTCATGTAACGTTACAACTAATTTCAGAAGTCCATGCTTTCCATTGCATTTATTGACCAATTATTCTATACATTGTATTAGCCAATACAAAATCTGTCAAAACAACAAAGGGGTGGAACAACATTACCAATGCAGTTAGAAGATATTATAGAGGGAGTGTTGCTATTGACTCTATTCAGACACCCAATCAGGTAATTCTTCGACCCTAAAGGTCATCTCTCTTTCATACTTTCTCAAAATTCTATAACTGTCAAGTCTAATCCTTTGCGGCATTCTTATGAATTGTTTTACTCTTTTATGATATGAGTTTAACACACTAAGAGGATTTCTTACATCATAACTCTGCCAGTTATTGCACCTTAACAGTTCAAACAAAAATTGGTTTGTTATATGTAAATGTGCATTTAATTTTTTCTCAGTTTCTTCAAACTTCATATCAGACTGTTATACTTCTCCATGGCTTTCTGTTTTCCATAGTCACTTCCATATGGCTTTAATGCCAAATCATAGCACACCACGTTTTCCAACTTATCATTAATCTTCCCTATGGCTGCTTATTATTTTGCCTCCCTAACTTCCACTATTAAATTTTCAAAATAATTAATGCTTTTACATTACCAAGTGCAGGGAGAAGCTTATGGGTCTCAGGGCAAAATATATAAACAACACTCCTTCAATGACCAACACAAACAAAAATTCAGAAACGTATAATTTTTACTATAGCCACCAACAACATTGTCCGGGTTTCACACACTTCTGAGGTGCAGACTGCGCCTGAAATCCAACCAACAACGACATCGCAACACCCATCTCAGGTCGATCAACCAGACCAGATACGAATCATAAATTATCTACTTATTTTTTCAATACCTACATACAACTATGCATTTTTCTTGCTTCATCTTTTCTACCATTCTTTTTTATTAAATCAACAGACGCAACATAATGTTGATGCGCCGCTCCATCGAACACCACCTTCTGACATCGAACCAATTCAGGAAAATCAACCACCTGCCGACGAGGGACACCCCCTGCCGCACCAACCACCTGCTGACGAGGGACAGCCCCTGCCGCACCAACCACCTACCCATGTTGAACATCCTCATCACGTCCTGCCGGTACAGTTCTGGGACATTCCTTTCTTTTTTCTATTCATGTCATATTAAATTTTCTGTTCATCTTCTTCACAATAATCAGTTAACGGTTTTTCCCAATAGGTACCTCAGGTCGCTGCTGTCCGACAACGACAAAAGAGGAGACGATTCAGAAGACCAGGAAGAATGAGTAGAAGGTTTAACAGATTTCATTCTGATGATGAAGAAGAACCAGAGTATGATATGTTTGATTCTGATGACGACGATGAGCACGACTACAAGTGGGACAACTTTATGACATCATCCGATTTTAGAAATCGTGTTTAAGTTTCCATACTTTTTGTCCTTTTGATGTACTGCATTACCAAGCTTTGTTAATTTTAATTTAAGGTTTATGGACACATTACTTAAAGTTTTTTTACTAATTTACTGTGTGCTCAATTTCATAGTTATTGAAGACTTGAATGTATATCTTACGTTATATAGTTTCTAGACTTTTTTTATTTTAAATTTCAATGATTGGTTTAAAACTTGCATTGCATTTTTTGTATAACATTTTCAATTCTCACTACCATTTTTTTTCTACTTATTTTTTTTTACTACAAAACAAATATATTTTTACAAACGGGAAACAAAAAGGGAAAAACTTTACTTATGATTCAAATATCTTTTTTAATTATGTCACAACAAATCGTATTCTTTTTTTTTAATCAAATAACATCAAAACAGATATTATGTTTTTATACGGTAAAACAATTCATTTATGATTAAAACATTTGACATACGGGTAAAAACTCATTTCTTATAAACGGGCTCAACTTTACTACTTTTTGAAATATTGAACAATCGAATATTGTCGACCATTTTCTTACAATTTGTGAAAACAATTTTGCCAATCTATTAAAAAATTTTTGACCAAAATAATATCAACTATTTTTATAAATAATATTATCTCTTATTAAGAACTCAACTCTTAACTAAATTTTATTAAGAATTTGACTTTCTTTTATAAATATATATTTTATTAAAAAATTTACTTTCTTTTATACATAATTAAGAATTTTTGTAAATTACTTTTGCTTTTCTATTTAACAATTTATTTATATTTTCAAAACACAAGCCTCCCTACCGGATTTACACGTATCGTGCGAAAGACCGGGTCACACCTGTGTCGTATAAGCGCACTGGTAACCACACTAAAATAACTGTGAACGCACGGGTAACACACCGGTACCGTGGCAACGCACGGATATTATACCAATACCGTGTGCACGCACAGGTATCCAGACCAAATGCACGGGTAACAGATCAATGTCGTGTCGTAATGCACGGGTTCCCATGGCAAAGTTTTTTTGAACGCACGGGTAGTACACGAGTAACGTGTAAACGCGGTGATGACCGGGGCAAAATCGGTTTAAACGCATTGATATTTAATATTGTTTTTTTGAAATTCTTTTTAATTTAACATACAATTTTATTAAAGATAATATATGAATCATTGAAATATATATTAATGCTCTCTTTTTTTTAAAAATTGGAAATTTGATTAATTTTTTTATTTTTTATAAATATGTCTTTCATTTCAATACTTCTCTTTGATTGACTTATATTTTTTTCTTTTACTACTTTATGTTAATTTTTTTTACATTACATTTAAATATTTTGTATTTATTATTTGAGTTTCATAATCTAACTGTGAATTTACATTTTTTCCTGTCAAAATATATTGGTCCAATTTCAAAGGTCCGCAGCGGAACCCGTGCGTCCGCACGGGTATCCCACTAGTTAGTTATATTCATCGATCAAATTCAATAATGTGTGAAAAATTTATTGGTCTAAATTCCACATACATTGTATAAATGGTCATTAATATTAATTGAACTTCAATCAATATTAATTTCCATATTTTTATAATTTTTATCTTCAATTTATAGAAAAGACAAAATAAGAATTCAAGTATTTCAAATTTTTTAGAAACAAGTAATACATTAAAATTGAGTTTATTCATTTTCCATAATTTGTAATTGTCCATCGCAACCCACTCCCTGATACATTGTATAAGATAAGTACATTCTATAAATTATCATAAAATATTATTATATCTTTAATCATAATTAATTTCCATTTTATAAAAAAATTTATCTTCAATTTTATATTAAGTCAAATGATAAATTCATATATTTATTATTTTGTAGGAAAGAGTAATTAGTTCATGTTTAGCCAAATTATTTTCATTTCTTAGTGTGTGTGCCCCCTATCCTTTCTTTTTTCTATATATATATATATATATATATATATATATATATATATATATATATATATATATATATATATATATATATATATACCTTATTAATATTTCAAATCACACAACATTTTCTTTTCATTTCTTCTTCTAGTTCGCATTACACGTTTTTTCTAGCACAGTCACCCTTAAGTCGGTATGTGATTCATTTTATACTGTTCTTATTTAATATTCAAAAGTTTAAATTTTTATTTGTTTTGATTTTTCTACAATTTTTTTTGTTGTAGCTATTTGCTTAGTGTGCATTTTTTGGGTTTTTCAAAAACTCTTTACTTTTTATTTTCTTTGTTGTTAGAGAACTCCTGGTTTGTTGATTTTCTGAATTAAGGAGTGTTTCTTTGTTATTTTCATTAAATTTAAATTTTTATAATTATATTTTTTCAGGAGTTCTCGAGATAGATTTTGCTACAGTTCTGACAATAAAGTAAGAATCATATATTTTTATTACAATTTATTTTATCAAGTATATATATAATGAGCGATATATTATTATAATTTAGTTTTTCATTTTTTTAATATAAGATTTTCATATGATATATTAGAACGTTTATAATTTAACACTAGATCTAATTTATTAGAGTTTATATAAATTCTAATTAAAAGATTTTAAACGTTTTAAAAAACTTGTTTCAAGAGAGGGTTAAAGGTCAAATGAATTTATAATATTATATTACATCTAACAAAGACATAGATTATGCGTTTCATGACTGTAATTTGATAAAAATTTCTCTATCTTTTTTTTATCATTTTTCTTTTGATATTTAATTTTATTTCTTTTTAAAAAAAATATTTGAATTATATGCATCAACTTATAAACATTTAGAAGTATAACAAAGATTCATTTATTTACACATATGATTGACATCTTCATGAAATGTATTAGATAATAGAAACTCTTTGTAATACCCCATAATTTTGTAAGCATTTTGGATAATATTAGTATGATCAACTGGGTTCCGGGGTACTCTGAGAAATTATTGGATAAAACAATTAGAGTAAACTGACGAACTCGGATTGATTGGATTTAATATTATTTAAACTTGGATTTTTATTAATTGGTGCATTTGAGATAATTTGGATAATTAGTAGTATTGTCAATTAATGTTTTTATGTACATTTTCCTTCCATTTTCCTTATTTGAAAAAGTAGAAGAACTTAGAGAAAAGGGAAAGAAAGAAAGGAAAAGGAAGAGGAAGAAGAAGAGAATTCTCCCAAGAGCTCTAAATCATCAATCATCAACCAATTTTCATCTTTTCATCTCAGCATTCAACCTCCTCGTCTAGTAATCCAGGTGGGTTCTAGTTAGACACCTTAGATTAAGGTTTATTTGAGTTTTAGAGGTAAATTGATATGGTTAGGAAATGTGAAATTTTACGTTAGAATCATAGTCTAACTGCTGAAATTCGTTCATTGATTGTATGTTACACTGGTTGTTATGATTATAGCATGTTTGGGTGAAATTTTGATTGGAAAAATTGGATTTTGGGGTTGAATTGAATCAACCCGTAGCAGACTTTTTCTGCAGGGAAAATTCTGGGTGTCATCTGCCCATACGCGTATCATGTAGGTCCATACGCGTATTGAGTTGGGCAATACGCGTATGGATGTGAAGGAATATGGGTGTTACGCGTATGGACGAGGCAGTACGCGTATGAGTTGTGGCAGTACGCGTATTGGAATTTTAAAATGGAATTTTCAAGGAAAATTGCCTCTGCGCATACGCGTATGACCTTGGGCAATACGCGTATGGCTGGGCGAGCCAGCTTTGCAATACGCGTATGGCTTAGGGCAGTACGCGTACGGCCAGGAGGGTGCAGAATTGTGTCTTTTCGCGATACCATTTCGTGTTATGTCCATAACTTTTGACTGGGTTATCCGTTTTTAATATTCTTGATATCGTCGGAAAGCTAACAGAATGTACTTTCTTATGAAAATGGTTTTAAAGTTGTTGGCGGATTTAATTATGTCGGGTTTTTGGAATAGTGTCCATTTTGCCGACTTTTATTGTTTATTCGTGTGTAATTGATGTTGAATAGGTATGCATGTTAAAATACGGAATTAGGTAGAGTGAGGACTTACCCTAAACAATGTTGTGTGTGTGTAATGGAATAGTGACAACGCTCATGCAAGTAAGGCCGAGGCGTGTGTCTTGTGTAATCGTAACCGGTTATTTTTTATAGTGCGTTTCATGGGTCTCGAGCTCCTCTGAAACATATGCACCATTACTTGGCAGGTTTGATTCCCGTGTTTAGTACGAATGGAACCTAAGGGTAGAGACTTCTGATGGTTAACAGGCCATGAGAAATGACAGTTCACGGGTAACAGGCTGTTGTTCCCGAATCCATTTCGTATGCCAAGTAATTTCGAGGATCCGTGACTCGGGTCGTCTTCTAGACGTAGAAGCGGACGGGAAAAGGGGATGTCTTGGTATGGTTATTGATTTGTGAGATTCTTGAGCTAACAGGTTCAGGACGTACTTCGGTACTAGCGTGAGTTAACAGGCTCACCATGTGTGGATACTTATATAGTGTGTGTACTCAAAGTCACTTCCTTTCCCTTTTGACTTGAGTTAGGTTTATTAGAACCTTGTAGAGCCGAGAGGAATATAAGATAGCGAACTCACAGAGATTTGATGTATCTCACCCCACTGTTGTTGTTTACATCACAGGTACTGCAGGTTCCGCGAAGGGTAAGGATAAGGTCGTGTGATTATCCTTACTTATCTGATGGCTTTGTTTCCGTTGTGGAGTTTTGAGATCATTGGTGATATACTATGCCGTAGTTTTTTTGTATTAGGCTTTTTGGGCATGTATATGTATAATGTATTTACTAAGAACTTATTGTATATTTCAGTACCAAACGTACTTTTCATGTATAATATATGATTTGATGCATATGTATATATGTGGGCATTACAGTTGGTCTTAGAGCAGGTCATATCCGCGACCTAGCCATGAAATAGAATAAGTTTTCTTTCCGTTTCATATGCGGCGTGTCGCCATTGGTCTTGTCTGTTATATTTATAGTATTGAGCCTGATCAACTTAATCATATCTATATGAAATTCAGGAACATGGCTGACAGGCGCAGAAACAACCATGGTAGACCAAGAACCACTCCAGCAGGGACTAATCCGCCGGGTGACGAGGTAAATGCACCTTTGTACCAATTTATGCAACAGATGTAACAGCAGCAGAATCAGTTTGTGCAACAAATGGTACAGCAAATGGCTGGTGGTGTGCATCCTCTAGTTGGGGTACCAGAAGCTGCAGGGGGAACCTTTAGGGATTTCATCCGTATGAATCCTCTGGAATTTCAGGGAGGGTTCGATCCAGTAAAGGCTCATGAATGGATATCAGGTATGGAACGGATTTTCCTAATAGTTCAGTGCAGTGAGGAAAACAAGGTGGTCTTCGCCTCTCACTTGTTGAAGGGTTCTTCCATGAGGTGGTGGGAAAGTGCTTCAGCTTTGATGACAATTCAGGAGGTACCAAAGGTATGGGAGCAGTTTAAGGTAATTTTTATGGAGAAATACTTTCCATGTTCCTTGTAGTCTCAGAAGGAATTTGAGTTTCAACAACTGAGGCAAGGTAACTTGACTGTGGCTTCTTATGCAGAAAAATTTGAAGATATGGCTGCTTATTCTAGACAAGCTACATATGCTCCTGATGAGAGGTGGAAGATTGATCAGTTTCTATTTGGTTTAAGGGCTGAAATTTCACACAGTGTATCTCAGAGAGAATTTACTAGCTATGTTGAATTGTTACGACAGTGTTATGTTGCGGAGCATAGTTTGAAAAAGGTACAAATGGAAGGAGATTTGAGTAGGATGAATCAAAGTGATCGAGGGAGACCGAATCAACAGGTTAGGCCAAGGCAACAATCCTTTAATGGGAAGCAAGCTCAGGGTTCCAGAATTAGTGTGCCTCCGGTATGTCGTATGTGTGGACGGAATCATTATGGTAGGTGTATTTTGGAGGTAATGAGATGTTATCAGTGTAATAAGGTCGGCCACATGGCGAAGGATTGTCCTCAGGGTAGGAATCAGGCACAAGGGAAGAATACGGGCTGAGTGTATACCTTGGATGCAAGAAAAGCAAAGAATGATAATTCCTTGATTGCGGGTACGTGTTTCGTAAATGGACATCCTTGTTTTGTTTTATTTGATTGTGGGGCAATGCACTCTTTTGTGTCCACGCGTTGCGTGAAGCGACTTGGGTTGCAAGTTGTTCCTTTGTTTCCTCCTATGGTGGTTACTACTGCCATGGATGAGATTGTAGAGACACCGTTGATGTGTGAAAATTGTGTTTTGTCGGTGAATGAAAGAGTTTTCCAGATTAACCTTATATGTTTACCGCTTAAGAAAGTGGATGTTGTTCTGGGAATGGATTAGCTTTCGGCTAATTCGGTTTTTATCGGTTGCGAAGAGAAGTTAATTATTATCCCATCTACCGAAGCTACTCCGAAGGATGTGTTAACTACTATTTTAGAAGGTACGGTTGGAATGATTAATTTCTTGTTTGAGGAAGAAAAATCTGTTCTTATGATTCTTACTAAAGAGGAAAGTAGTAGCATTCCAGCTTTGAGTATTCCGGTAGTTTGTGACTTTCCTGAAGTTTTTCCCGAGGATATCACTTCTCTCCCTCCGGAGAGGGAAGTGGAATTCTCTATTGATCTGATACCGGGAACGGCTCCAATATCCGTTTCTCCGTATCGGATGGCACCACTTGAATTAAGAGAACTAAAGAATCATTTGGAAGAACTTTTGGCTAAGCATTTTGTTCGACCCAGTGTTTCACCCTGGGGAGCTCCAGTGTTATTGGTAGAGAAAAAGGATGGTGGAATGCGATTGTGCATTGATTACCGTCGGTTGAATAAGGTCACCATCAAGAACAAATACCCATTACCAAGGATAGACGACCTGTTGTATCAATTGAAAGGAGCCTGTGTATTCTCGAAGATTGATCTATGGTCGGGTTATCATCAGATTCAGGTAAAGAGTGCAGATGTACCAAAGACTACGTTTAGAACTCCTTATGGTCATTATGAATTTTTGGTGATGCCTTTCGGTGTGACTAATGCTCTGGCAGTTTTCATGGATTATATGAATCGGATATTCCAACCTTACTTGGACCAATTTGTGGTGATTTTCATTGACGACAATCTTATTTATTCTCGTGATCCTCAAGAGCACTGAGAACACCTAAGAATTGTTTTATCCATCTTACAAGAGAAGCAACTTTTTGCTAAGTTGAGTAAGTGTGAATTCTGGATGTCTGAGGTTAATTTTCTTGGGCATGTGATATCCCAGGGAGGTGTAGCAGTTGATCCATCAAAAGTTGAAGCAGTAATTAATTGGGAGAGACCGAAGAATGTTTCTGAAGTGAGGAGTTTCTTGGGATTAGCAGGTTATTACAGACGGTTTATCAAGGGATTTTCACAATTGGCTTTACCATTGACCAGACTTACTAGGAAGGATTATTTGTATGAGTGGGATTCGGCTTGTGAAAGGAGTTTTAGGAGTTTGAAGGAGAGATTGACGACTGCTCCTGTTTTGGTTATTCCCGATCCTAGCAAGTCCTATGAGGTATATTGTGATGCATCGAAGAAGGGTTTAGGCGGAGTGTTAATGCAGGATGGACATGTAGTGGCTTACGCTTCACGTCAGTTGAAGGTACATGAAGAGAATTACCCGACGCATGATTTAGAATTGGCGGCCGTTGTTTTTACATTGAAAGTGTGGCGTCACTATTTGTATGGTGTACGTTTTGAGATGTTTAGTAACCATAAGAGCTTAAAGTACTTATTTGATCAGAAAGAATTGAATATGCGTCAAAGGAGGTGGATGGAATATTTGAAAGATTATGATTTGGAGCTAAAGTACCATCCAGGTAAAGCAAACAAGGTGGCGGATGCTTTAAGCAGGAAAGAGTTGCATAGTGCCGAGTTGATGATGTTAGAGTATGCCTTAATGGAAAGGTTTAGAGACCTAAATCTTCAATTTAATTGGACTCCTGATTGTGTAGTTATGGGGAATTTGAATATCATCTCTACTCTCAGAGAAGAAATCCAACAAGAGCAAGGGTTGGATGAGAAGTTACAAGAATTGTTGACTCAACCTGGTTTTGTGCGAACTACCGACGGAGTCATTTCGTTTAACCAAAGGATTTGTGTCCCGGACAACACGGGATTTGTGTCCAGTGGGATGAGACGTATCCAGGCGATGCCACTTGGGAATTGGAATCGGAAATGCGGGAGGTTTATCCTCATCTTTTCAGGTAATTGTTTTAAATTCGTGGGCGAATTTCGGTTTAAGGGGGGGAGGATGTAATACCCCATAATTTTGTAAGCATTTTGGATAATATTAGTATGATCAACTGGGTTCCGGGGTACTCTGAGAAATTATTGGATAAAACAATTAGAGTAAACTGGCGAACTCGGATTGATTGGATTTAATATTATTTAAACTTGGATTTTTATTAATTGGTGCATTTGAGATAATTTGGATAATTAGTAGTATTGCCAATTAATGTTTTTATGTACATTTTCCTTCCATTTTCCTTATTTGGAAAAGTAGAAGAACTTAGAGAAAAGGGAAAGAAAGAAAGGAAAAGGAAGAGGAAGAAGAAGAGAATTCTCCCAAGAGCTCTATATCATCAGTCATCAACCAATTTTCATCTTTTCATCTCAGCATTCAACCTCCTCATCTAGTAATCCAGGTGGGTTCTAGTTAGACACCTTAGATTAAGGTTTATTTGAGTTTTAGAGGTAAATTGATATGGTTAGGAAATGTGAAATTTTACGTTAGAATCATAGTCTAACTGCTGAAATTCGTTCATTGATTGTATGTTACACTGGTTGTTATGATTATAGCATGTTTTGGTTAAATTTTAATTGGAAAAATGAGATTTTGGGGTTGAATTGAATCAGCCCGTAGCAGACTTTTTCTGCAGGGAAAATTCTGGGTGTCATCTGCCCATACGCTTATCATGTAGGGCCATACGCGTATTGAGCTGGGCAATACGCGTATGGATGTGAAGGAATATAGGTGTTACGCGTATGTACAAGGCAGTACGCGTATGAGTTGTGGCAGTACGCGTATTGGAACTTAAAAATGGAATTTTCAAGGAAAATTGCCTCTGCTCATACGCGTATGACCTTGGGCAATACGCGTATGGCTGGACGAGTCAGCTTGGCAATACGGGTATAGCTTAGGGCAGTACGCGTACGGCTAGGAGGGTGCAGAATTGTGTCTTTTCGCGATACCATTTCGTGTTATGTCCATAACTTTTGACTGGGTTATCCGTTTTTAATATTCTTGATATCATCGGAAAGCTAACAGAATGTACTTTCTTATGAAAATGGTTTTAAAGTTGTTGGCGGATTTAATTATGTCGGGTTTTTGGAATAGTGTCCAATTTGCCGACGTTTATCGTTTATTGGTGTGTAATTGTTGTTGAATAGGTATGCATGTTTAAATACGGAATTAGGTAGAGTGAGGACTTACCCTAAACAATGTTGTGTGTGTGTAATGGATTAGTGACAACGCTCGTGCAAGTAAGGCAGAGGCGTGTGTATTGTGTAATCGTAACCGGTTATTTTTGATAGTGCGTTTCATGGGTCTCGAGCTCCTCTGAAACATATGCACCATTACTTGGCAGGTTTGATTCCCGTGTTTAGTACGAATGGAACCTAAGGGTAGAGACTTCTGATGGTTAACAGGGCATGAGAAATGACGGTTCACGGGTAACAGGCTGTTGTTCCCGAATCCATTTCGTATGCCAAGTAATTTCGAGGATCCGTGACTCGGGTCGTCTTCTAGACGTAGAAGCGGACGGGAAAAGGGGATGTCTTGGTATGGTTATTGATTTGTGAGATTCTTGAGCTAACAGGTTCAGGACGTACTTCGGTACTAGCGTGAGTTAACAGGCTCACCATGTGTGGATACTTATATAGTGTGTGTACTCAAAGTCACTTCCCTTCCCTTTTGACTTGAGTTAGGTTTATTAGAACCTTGTAGAGCCGAGAGGACTATAAGATAGCGAACTCACAGAGATTTGATGTATCTCACCCCACTGTTGTTGTTTACATCACAGGTACTGCAGGTTCCGCGAAGGGTAAGGATAAGGTCGTGTGATTATCCTTACTTATCTGATGGCTTTGTTTCCGTTGTGGAGTTTTGAGATCATTAGTGATCTAGTTCTTAGTGTTTTGTCTTTTGAAACATCTTGTAGATATACTATGCCGTAGTTTTTTTGTATTAGGCTTTTTGGGCATGTATATGTATAATGTGTTTACTAAGAACTTATTGTATATTTCAGTACCAAACGTACTTTTCATGTATAATATATGATTTGATGCATATGTATATATGTGGGCATTACAGTTGGTATTAGAGCAGGTCGTATCCTCGACCTAGCCATGAAATAGAATAGGTTTTCTTTCCGTTTCATATGCGGCGTGTCGCCATTGGTCTTGTCTGTTATATTTATAGTATTGAGCCTGATCAACTTAATCCTATCTATATGAAATTCAGGAACATGGCTGACAGGCGCAAAAACAACCATGGTAGACCAAGAACCACTCCAGCAGCGACTAATCCGCCGGGTGACGAGGTAAATGCACCTTTGTACCAATTTATGCAACAGATGCAACAACAGCAAAATCATTTTGTGCAACAAATGGTACAGCAAATGGCTGGTGGTGTGCATCCTCCATTTGTGGTACCAGAAGCTGCAGGGGGAACCTTTAGGGATTTCATCCGTATGAATCCTCCGGAATTTCAGGGAGGGTTCGATCTAGTAAAGGCTCATGAATGGATATCAGGTATGGAACAGATTTTCCTAATAGTTCAGTGCAGTGAGGAAAACAAGGTGGTCTTCGCCTTTCACTTGTTGAAGGGTTCTGCCATGAGGTGGTGGGAAAGTGCTTCAGCTTTGATGACAATTCAGGAGGTACCAAAGGTATGGGAGTAGTTTAAGGTAATTTTTATGGAGAAATACTTTCCAAGTTCCTTGAGGTCTCAGAAGGAATTTGAGTTTCAACAACTGATACAAGGTAACTTGACTGTGGCTTCTTATGCTGAAAAAATTGAAGATATGGCTGCTTATTCTAGACAAGCTACATATGCTCCTGATGAGAGGTGGAAGATTGATCAGTTTCTGTTTGGTTTAAGGGCTGAAATTTCACACAGTGTATCTCAGAGAGAATTTACTAGCTATGTTGAATTGTTATTACAGTGTCATGTTGCGGAGCATAGTTTGAAAAAGGTACAAATGGAAGGAGATTTGAGTAGGATGAATCAAAGTGATCGAGGGAGACCGAATCAACAGGTTAGGCAAAGGCAACAATCCTTTAATGAGAAGCAAGCTCAGGGTTCCAGAACTAGTGTGCCTCCGGTATGTCGTATGTGTGGACGGAATCATTATGGTAGGTGTATTTTGGAGGGAATGAGATGTTATCAGTGTAATAAGGTCGGCCACATGGCGAAGGATTGTCCTCCGGGTAGGAATCAGGCACAAGGGAAGAATACAGGCCGAGTGTATACCTTGGATGCAAGAAAAGCAAAGAATGATAATTCCTTGATTGCGGGTACGTGTTTCGTAAATGGACATCCTTGTTTTGTTTTATTTGATTGTGGGGCAATGCACTCTTTTGTGTCCACGCGTTGCGTGAAGCGACTTGGGTTGCAAATTGTTCCTTTGTTTCCTCCTATGGTGGTTACTACTGCCATGGATGAGATTGTAGAGACACCGTTGATGTGTGAAAATTGTGTTTTGTCGGTGAATGAAAGAGTTTTCCAGATTAACCTTATCTGTTTACCGCTCAAGAAAGTGTATGTTGTTCTGGGAATGGATTGGCTTTCGGCTAATTCGGTTTTTATCGGTTGCGAAGAAAAGTTAATTATTATCCCATCTACCGAAGCTACTCCGAAGGATGTGTTAACTACTATTTTAGAAGGTACGGTTGGAATGATTAATTTCTTGTTTGAGAAAGAAAAATATGTTCTTATGATTCTTACTAAAGAGGAAAGTAGTAGCATTCCAGCTTTGAGTATTCCGGGAGTTTGTGACTTTCCTGAAGTTTTTTCCGAGGATATCACTTCTCTCCCTCTAGAGTGGGAAGTGGAATTCTCTATTGATCTGATACCGAGAACGGCTCCAATATCCGTTTCTCCGTATCAGATGGCACCACTTAAATTAAGAGAACTAAAGAATCAGTTGGAAGAACTTTTGGCTAAGCATTTTGTTCGACCCAGTGTTTCACCCTGGGGAGCTCCAGTGTTATTGGTATAGAAAATGGATGGTGGAATGCGATTGTGTATTGATTACCGTCAGTTGAATAAGGTCACCATCAAGAACAAATACCCATTACCAAGGATAGACGACTTGTTGGATCAATTGAAAGGAGTCTGTGTGTTCTCGAAGATTGATCTACGGTCGGGTTATCATCAGATTCAGGTAAAGAGTGCAGATGTACCAAAGACTGCGTTTAGAACTCGTTATGGTCATTATGAATTTTTGGTGATGCCATTCGGTGTGACTAATGCTCCGGCAGTTTTCATGGATTATATGAATCGGATATTCCAACCTTACTTGGACCAATTTGTGGTGATTTTCATTGACGACAATCTTATTTATTCTCGTGATCCTCAAGAGCACTGAGAACACCTAAGAATTGTTTTATCCATCTTACAAGAGAAGCAACTTTTTGCTAAGTTGAGTAAGTGTGAATTCTGGATGTCTGAGGTTAATTTTCTTGGGCATGTGATATCCCAGGGAGGTGTAGCAGTTGATCCATCAAAAGTTGAAGCAGTAATTAATTGGGAGAGACCGAAGAATGTTTCTGAAGTGAGGCGTTTCTTGGGATTAGCAGGTTATTACAGACGGTTTATCAAGGGATTTTCACAATTGGCTTTACCATTGACCAGACTTACTAGGAAGGATTATTTGTATGAGTGGGATTCGGCTTGTGAAAGGAGTTTTAGGAGTTTGAAGGAGAGATTGACGACTGCTCCTGTTTTGGTTATTCCCGATCCTAGCAAGTCCTATGAGGTATTATTGTGATGCATCGAAGAAGGGTTTAGGCGAAGTGTTAATGCAGGATGGACATGTAGTGGCTTACGCTTCACGTCAGTTGAAGGTACATGAAGAGAATTACCCGACGCATGATTTAGAATTGGCGGCCGTTGTTTTTACATTGAAAGTGTGGCGTCACTATTTGTATGGTGTACGTTTTGAGATGTTTAGTAACCATAAGAGCTTAAAGTACTTATTTGATCAGAAAGAATTGAATATGCGTCAAAGGAGGTGGATGGAATATTTGAAAGATTATGATTTGGAGCTAAAGTACCATCCAGGTAAAGCGAACAAGGTGGCGGATGCTTTAAGCAGGAAAGAGTTGCATAGTGCCGAGTTGATGATGTTAGAGTATGCCTTAATGGAAAGGTTTAGAGACCTAAACCTTCAATTTAATTGGACTCCTGATTGTGTAGTTATGGGGAATTTGAATATCATCTCTACTCTCAGAGAAGAAATCCAACAAGAGCAAGGGTTGGATGAGAAGTTACAAGAATTGTTTACTCAACCTGGTTTTGTGCGAACTACCGACGGAGTCATTTCGTTTAACCAAAGGATATGTGATTTGATGCATGTATCTATATATGGCCTTTACAGTTGGTATCAGAGCAGGTCGTATCCTCGACCTAGCCATGAAATAGAATAAGTAACTCTTTCCGTTTCAGATGTGTGGTGTCGCCTTTGGTCTTACGTGTTATATTTATAGTATTGAGCCTGATCAACTTAATCCTATTTGTATGATATTCAGGAACATGGCCGACGAGCATAGAAACAACTGTGGAAGACCAAGGACTCCGAGGACTACTCCGGCTGGGACGGCTCCACCGGGTGATGAAGGGAACGCCCCTTTGTATCAATTCATGCAACAGATGCAGCAGCAGCAAAATCAGTTTATGCAGGGAATGGTACAGCAAATGGCTAATGGTCTGCATCCTCTAGTGGTTGTTCCTGAAGTTGCAGGGGGAACCTACAGGGAATTCATTCATATGAATCCTCCGGAGTTTCAGGGAGGGTTAGATCCGATGAAGGCGCATGAATGGATATCAGGTATGGAACGGATTTTCTTGGTAGTGCAGTGCAGCGAGGAAAATAAAGTGGTCTTTGCTTCTCACTTGTTAAAGGGTCCTGCCATGAGGTGGTGGGAGAGCGCTTCAGCCTTGATGACAATTCAGGAGGTACCAAAGGTGTGGGAACAGTTTAAGGTAATTTTTATGGAGAAATATTTTCCAAGTTCCTTACGGTCTCAGAAAGAGTTTGAGTTCCAACAGTTAAGACAAGGCAATTTATCAGTAGCTTCTTATGCGGAAAAGTTTGAGATCATGGCTGACTATTCTAGACAGACCATGTATGCTCCGGATGAGAGGTGGAAGATTGATCAGTTTCTGTTTGGTTTAAGGGCTAAAATTTCACATAGCGTGTCTCAACGGGAATTTGCTACTTATGCTGAAATGTTAAGACAATGTTATGTGGCGGAGAATAGTTTGAAAAAGGTACAAATGGAGGTGGATTTGGACAGGGCAACTCAAAGTGACCGTGGAAGGTCGAATCAATATTTTAGGCAAAGGCAACAGTCTTCCAAAGGGAAGCAAGTTCAGAGTTCGAGGACTAGTGTGCCTCTGGTATGTCGTACTTGTGGGAGGAATCATTATGGTAGGTGCAATTCGGAGGGAATACGGTGTTATCAGTGTAACAAGATGGGTCATATATCGAGAGATTATCCTCAGGGAAGGAATCAGACACAAGGGAAGACTACCGGCCGAGTTTATACCTTGGATGCGAGGAAAGCAAAGAATGATAATTCCTTGATTGCGGGTACGTGTTTCGTAAATGGACAACCTTGTTTTGTTTTGTTTGACTGTGGGGCAACGCATTCTTTTGTGTCTTTGAGATGTGTGAAGCGACTTGGGTTACGAACTATTCCTTTGTCTCCTCCTATGGTGGTTACTACCGCCATGGATGATATGGTTGAAACATCAATGATGTGTGAAAATTGTGTTTTATCTGTGAACGATAGAGTTTTCCAGATCGACCTTATCTGTTTACCGCTTAAGAAAGTTGATGTCGTTTTGGGGATGGATTGGCTTTCTGCTAATTCGGTGTTTATTGGGTGTGAAGAAAAGCTAATCATTATTCCATCTGTTGAGGCTACCTTGAAAGATGTGTTATCAACGATTTTAGAAGGTACGGTGGGTATGATTAATTTCTTGTTTGAGAAGGAGAAATTTGTTTTAATGGTTCTTACTAAGGAAGGAAGTAGTGAACAGCAAGTTCGGAGTATTCCAATAGTGTGTGAGTTTCCTGAAGTTTTTCCTGAGGATGTTACTTCTCTTCCTCCGGAGAGAGAAGTTGAGTTCTCTATTGACCTGGTACCGGGAACGGCTCATATATCCGTTTCCCCGTATCGGATGGCGCCGCTTGAATTAAGAGAATTAAAGGACCAATTGGAAGACTTGATGTCTAAGCATTTTGTTAGACCTAGTGTTTCACCTTGGGGAGCTCCAGTGTTATTGGTAGAGAAGAAAGATGGGGGAATGCGTCTGTGCATTGATTACCGTAAGTTGAATAAAGTCACCATTAAGAATAAGTACCCCTTACCCAGGATAGACGACTTGTTAGATCAATTGAAAGGAGCCTGTGTGTTCTCGAAGATTGATTTACGGTCGGGTTATCATCAGATCCGAGTGAAGAGTTCTGATGTGCCAAAAACTGCATTTAGAACCCGTTATGGTCATTACGAATTCTTAGTGATGCCTTTCGGTGTGACTAATGCTCCAGTTGTTTTTATGGACTACATGAATCGTATATTTCAGGCTTACTTGGACCATTTTGTTGTAATTTTTATTGATGACATTCTTATTTATTCTCGTACTCTACAAGAGCACGGAGAATATCTGAGAATTGTCTTATCAGTATTGCAAGAGAAATAATTGTTTGCTAAGTTAAGCAAGTGTGAATTTTGGATGTCGGAAGTTAATTTTCTTGGACATGTTATATCTCAGGGTGGTGTGGCAGTAGATCCGTCAAAGGTAGAAGCAGTAATTAATTGGGAGAGACGGAGAAATTCTTCAGAAGTTAGAAGTTTCTTGGGATTGGCAGGTTACTATAGAAGGTTCATAAAAGGCTTTTCTCAATTGGCCTTACCAATGACAAAACTTACTCGGAAAGATTTTGCTTTTGAGTGGGATTCGGGTTGTGAACAAAGTTTTATGAAATTGAAGGAAAGTTTGACGAGTGCTCCGGTATTAATTATTCCTGATCCTAATAACTCTTATGAAGTATTCTGTGATGCTTCTAAGAGGGGATTAGGGGGTGTTCTGATGCAAGGCGGTCAAGTAGTAGCTTATGCTTCTCGACAGTTGAAAGTTCATGAGACGAATTATCCAACTCATGATTTAGAACTAGCTGCAGTGGTATTTGCACCGAAGGTGTGGCGTCATTATTTGTATGGTGTACGTTTTGAAATGTTCAGTGACCACAAGAGTTTGAAGTATTTGTTTGACCAAAAGGAGTTTAATATGCGACAAAGAAGGTGGATGGAGTACTTAAAGGATTATGACTTAGAATTAAAGTATCATCCAGGGAAGGCGAATAAAGTAGCGGATGCTTTAAGTCGGAAAATGGTTCATAGTTCAGAATTGATGATTTTGGAGTATTCGTTGTTGGAAAAGTTTAGAGATCTTGATCTCCAGTTTGTGTGGACTCCGAATGGTGTACTTATGGGAAATTTGAATGTCAATTCTACTTTAAGAGTCGAGATTCAACAAGAACAACTTTTAGAAGAGGAGTTACAAGAGTTGTTACTTCAACCGGGCTTTTCGCGAGCAACTGATGGGATTGTTCTGTTTAATCAACGGATTTGTGTTCCGAAGGATGAGGCATTAAAAAGGAAAATTTTAGATGAAGCTCATAAAGGTACTTTCACGATACATCCTGGTTCTTCGAAGATGTATCAAGACTTAAAGAGAGATTATTGGTGGTCTGGGATGAAAAAGGATATAGCGACATATGTGTCGGAACGTGCGGTGTGCCAACAGGTGAAGATTGAACACCAAAGACCGGGCGGTCTGCTACAACCTTTGGATATTCCATTTTGGAAGTGGGATAGTATTTCTATGGACTTTGCAGTGGGTTTACCCCGTACACAAGGTGGTTATGATTCTATTTGGGTGATTGTAGATCGACTAACGAAATCTGCGCATTTCTTAGCCGTGAAGACTACTTATAAGGCAAGTCATCTTGCGAGGTTGTTTATTTTCGAGATTGTGAGATTGCAAGGTGTTCCTTCCAATATTGGGTCCGATAGAGATCCGAAGTTTACATCAAGGTTTTGGAAAGTGTTCCAACAAGCTATGGGTACGAATTTGTGGTTGAGCACATCGAATCATCCTCAAACGGATGGTCAGACTGAGCGAACAATACAGACGATGGAGGATATGTTAAGAGCTTGTGTGCTAGAGAGTAGAGGAAATTGGAAAGAACTTTTGCCGTTAATTGAGTTTTCCTATAACAATAGTTACCATGTGAGCATCGGTATGGCTCCTTATGAAGCATTGTATGGGAGAAAATGTAGAACACCTTTGTGTTGGGCAGAAGTTGGCGAAGATAGAATTTTGGGACCCGAAATCATTCAAGAGACTACGGAAAATATTCGAATGATCCGTGAGAAAGTTAAACAAGCACAAGTTCGTCAAAAGAGTTATGCGGATAATCTTAGGAGACCTTTGGAATTTGAGGAAGGTGACCATGTATTTCTGAAAGTTACTCCGAGATTGAGATTGAAAGGACCGTTTAAGTCACGCAAATTAAGTCCGAGATACGTGGGACCGTATCAGATTTTAGAAAGGATTGGTGAAGTTGCTTACAGATTAGCCTTACCACCCTCTCTATCTGAAATGCATGATGTTTTTCACGTATCTCAGCTCCGTAAGTTTATTCCTGATCCTTTTTAGCCAATTCTACCAGAATCCGTGGGTATAGAAGCGGATTTGACTTTTGAACCGCAACCGAGTTGTATCGTGGGAAGAGAAACAAAAGTGCTAAGGAACAAAGACATTCCTCTTGTTAAGGTGCAATGGGATATGACGCATCCGAGTGATGCTACTTGGGAACTAGATTCGGAAATCCGAGATTCTTATCTGCATCTATTCAGGTAATCTTCTAAATTCGAGGACGAATTTCTATTTAAGGGGGGGAGGATGTAATACCCCGTAAAGTTATAAACGCTCTGGTTAATACTATTATGATCAACTGGGTTCCGGAGTACTCATAGCAATTATTTGATAAACTAATTAGAGTAAACTAACGAACTCAGAGTTGATTGCATTAATAGTATTTAACTTTGAGTTTGTTTTATTTGGTGCATTTGAGTTAAGTTGGATATTTAGTAGTATTACTAATAAATGGAAATTGGCTATACTATCTATTTTTCTCTCCACTTCATTTGGAAACAAAAACAAAAGTTAGAAAGAAAAGAAAGGAAAGAAAGGAAAAAGAGAAGGAAAGGAAGGAGAAGAAAATTGTCCAAGAGCTCAAGATCATCATCAAGCATCAATCTTCATCCAATCTTCTCAATCATCTTCATCTTGCTCATCTAATCCAGGTGGGTTCTAGATAGAAACCTTAGTGTAGAATTTCTTGAGGTTTTGGGGTTGTGTTAGGTTTGGGAGAAAAATGGGATTTTGTGGAAAATCGAAGAATCTAGCGGTTGAAATGTGATATAAATTGTGTAGTATGATCACTATATGTGTAGAATCATCTGTCAATAATTGTTTTGATGTCCCATTATGTTTTGATTGAGTTTGGATGGGTTTTGTATCAAGAAAAACGTGTTTTTATGCTTCTGGAACACTGTTAATCGATTAACACATTTGGTTAACCGATTAACAGGTGAAAAATGGTGTTTTACGTGAAATTTAGACTGGTTAACCGGTTAACAATATGCGTTAACCGATTAACACTGTAACTGATTGGAAAAATACTTTAAAAATCCATAACTGTTGATCCGTAACTCGGATTGACGCCCGGTCAGAAGCGTTGGAAAGCTATTTCAATACTCTATATGATAATGGATTAGAAAGATGGTTATATGCCATGGATTGATAATAAAAATATAGAAATGTAATGTTTACAAAAATGCACAAATTTTTAAAAGTGAAATTTGTGAGAAATGTTTAAAGATCCATATCTTTTGGATCGTAACTCCGATCGAGGCATGGTAATAGTCGTTGTAAAGCTATGGAAATATCCTATGCTATGAAAGTGAAAAATAATGGCTTTTATACCTGATTGAAAGAATCGGAGGGAACCCAAAAGTGATGTTTTATGTGATTCTATTATGCAATTGTTTTATGCTATGTGTGATTAATTGTTGTAAAACATGTTCGAATATGTATGCATGTTAAAATACGGAATAGGTAGAGTGAGGAACATTACCACCAAATGTGTCAGAAGTGTGAATTATCATGTGGCAACGCTCGTGCATGAAAGGTCGAGGCGTGTGCATTCTGTTTATCATAACCACTGTTCTTTGCGGTGTAGTTTCATGAGATTCGAGCACCTCCTCTGAAACGTTATGCACAACTACTTGGCAGGTTTGATTCCGGTAGTGAGTACGATTGGAGCCTTTGGGTTAAGAGACTTGTGACGGTGTACGGGCCGTGAGAAGTGATGGATCACGGTGTACGGACCGATGATCCCGAATCCAATTCGTATGCCAAGTAGCTACAAGGATCCATGACTCGGATCGTCTTCTAGACGTATAAGCGGACGGGAAAAGGGGATACCTTGGTATGGTTATTGATTTGTGAATCCTTGAGTTTACAGGCTCAGGAGGTACTTCGGTACTAGTGTGAGTTTACAGGCTCACCGTGGTGGTTACTTGTGTGTGTGTACTCATGGTCACTCCCCTTTCCCTTTGACATGAGTTAGGCTTATTTAGAACCTTGTAAAGCCGAGAGGACTTTAAGATAGCGAACTCACTGAGATTTGATGTATCTCACCCCACTGTTGTTGTTTACATCACAGGTTCTGCAGGTTCGGCGAAGGGTAAGGACAAGGTTATTTGACTTTCCTTACGGATCGTAGCTTTTGTGATGGCATGGCTTCCGCTATGGCGTTTATGTTTTGAGATCATTGTATTGATCTAGTTCTTAGTTTTTATCATCTTGGAACATCTTGTATATGTAATGCCTTAGACTTTTAGTGTTTTGTATTAGAGGCATTTATGTGTATAATGTGTTAACTAGGAACTTATTATATTTCAGTACCAAAAGTGAAACTCATGTATAATATGTGATTTGATGCATGTATCTATATATGGCCTTTACAGTTGGTATCAGAGCAGGTCGTATCCTCGACCTAGCCATGAAATAGAATAAGTAACTCTTTCCGTTTCAGATGTGTGGTGTCGCCTTTGGTCTTACGTGTTATATTTATAGTATTGAGCCTGATCAACTTAATCCTATTTGTATGACATTCAGGAACATGGCCGACGGGCATAGAAACAACTGTGGAAGACCAAGGACTCCGAGGACTACTCCGGCTGGGACGGCTCCACCGGGTGATGAAGGGAACGCCCCTTTGTATCAATTCATGCAACAGATGCAGCAGCAGCAAAATCAGTTTATGCAGGGAATGGTACAGCAAATGGCTAATGGTCTGCATCCTCCAGTGGTTGTTCCTGAAGTTGCAGGGGGAACCTACAGGGAATTCATTCGTATGAATCCTCCGGAGTTTCAGGGAGGGTTAGATCCGGTGAAGGCGCATGAATGGATATCAGGTATGGAACGGATTTTCTTGGTAGTGCAGTGCAGCGAGGAAAATAAAGTGGTCTTTGCTTCTCACTTGTTAAAGGGTCCTGCCATGAGGTGGTGGGAGAGCGCTTCAGCCTTGATGACAATTCAGGAGGTACCAAAGGTGTGGGAACAGTTTAAGGTAATTTTTATGGAGAAATATTTTCCAAGTTACTTACGGTCTCAGAAGGAGTTTGAGTTCCAACAGTTAAGATAAGGCAATTTATCAGTAGCTTCTTATGCGGAAAAGTTTGAGATCATGGCTGACTATTCTAGACAGACCATGTATGCTCCGGATGAGAGGTGGAAGATTGATCAGTTTCTGTTTGGTTTAAGGGCTAAAATTTCACATAGCGTGTCTCAACGGGAATTTGCTACTTATGCTGAAATGTTAAGACAATGTTATGTGGCAGAGAATAGTTTGAAAAAGGTACAAATGGAGGTGGATATGAACAGGGCAACTCAAAGTGATCGTGGAAGGTCGAATCAATAATTTAGGCAAAGGCAACAGTCTTCCAAAGGGAAGTAAGTTCAGAGTTCGAGGACTAGTGTGCCTCCGGTATGTCGTACTTGTGGGAGGAATCATTATGGTAGGTGCAATTCGGAGGGAATACGGTGTTATCAGTGTAACAAGATGGGTCATATATCGAGAGATTATCCTCAGGGAAGGAATCAGACACAAGGGAAGACTACCGGCCGAGTTTATACCTTGGATGCGAGGAAAGCAAAGAATGATAATTCCTTGATTGCGGGTACGTGTTTCGTAAATGGACAACCTTGTTTTGTTTTGTTTGACTGTGGGGCAACGCATTCTTTTGTGTCTTTGAGATGTGTGAAGCGACTTGGGTTGCGAACTATTCCTTTGTCTCCTCCTATGGTGGTTACTACCGCCATGGATGAAATGGTTGAAACACCGATGATGTGTGAAAATTGTGTTTTATCTGTGAACGATAGAGTTTTCCAGACCGACCTTATCTGTTTACCGCTTAAGAAAGTTGATGTCGTTTTGGGGATGGATTGGCTTTCTGCTAATTCGGTGTTTATTAGGTGTGAAGAAAAGCTAATCATTATTCCATCTGTTGAGGCTACCCCGAAAGATGTGTTATCGACGATTTTAGAAGGTACGGTGGGTATGATTAATTTCTTGTTTGAGAAGGAGAAATTTGTTTTAATGGTTCTTACTAAGGAAGGAAGTAGTGAACAGCAAGTTCTGAGTATTCCAATAGTGTGTGAGTTTCCTGAAGTCTTTCCTGAGGATGTTACTTCTCTTCCTCCGGAGAGAGCAGTTGAGTTCTCTATTGACCTGGTACCGGGAACGGCTCATATATCCGTTTCCCCGTATCGGATGGCGCCGCTTGAATTAAGAGAATTAAAGGACCAATTGGAAGACTTGATGTCTAAGCATTTTGTTAGACCTAGTGTTTCACCTTGGGGAGCTCCAGTGTTATTGGTAAAGAAGAAAGATGGGGGAATGCGTCTGTGCATTGATTACCGTAAGTTGAATAAAGTCACCATTAAGAATAAGTACCCCTTACCCAGGATAGACGACTTGTTAGATCAATTGAAAGGAGCCTGTGTGCTCTCGAAGATTGATTTACGGTCGGGTTATCATCTGATCCGAGTGAAGAGTTCCGATGTGCCAAAAACTGCATTTAGAACCCGTTATGGTCATTACGAATTCTTAGTGATGCCTTTCGGTGTGACTAATGCTCCAGTTGTTTTTATGGACTACATGAATCGTATATTTCAGGCTTACTTGGACCATTTTGTTGTAATTTTTATTGATGACATTATTATTTATTCTCGTACTCTACAAGAGCACGGAGAATATCTGAGAATTGTCTTATCAGTATTGCAAGAGAAATAATTGTTTGCTAAGTTAAGCAAGTGTGAATTTTGGATGTCGGAAGTTAATTTTCTTGGACATGTTATATCTCAGGGTGGTGTGGCAGTAGATCCGTCAAAGGTAGAAGCAGTAATTAATTGGGAGAGACGGAGAAATGCTTCAGAAGTTAGAAGTTTCTTGGGATTGGCAGGTTACTATAGAAGGTTCATAAAAGGCTTTTCTCAATTGGCCTTACCAATGACAAAACTTACTCGGAAAGATTTTGCTTTTGAGTGGGATTCAGGTTGTGAACAAAGTTTTATGAAATTGAAGGAAAGTTTGACGAGTGCTCCGGTATTAATTATTCCTGATCCTAATAACTCTTATGAAGTATTCTGTGATGCTTCTAAGAGGGGATTAGGGGGTGTTCTGATGCAAGGCGGTCAAGTAGCAGCTTATGCTTCTCGACAGTTGAAAGTTCATGAGACGAATTATCCAACTCACGATTTAGAACTAGCTGCAGTGGTATTTGCACTGAAGGTGTGGCGTCATTATTTGTATGGTGTACGTTTTGAAATGTTCAGTGACCACAAGAGTTTGAAGTATTTGTTTGACCAAAAGGAGTTTAATATGCGACAAAGAAGGTGGATGGAGTACTTAAAGGATTATGACTTAGAATTAAAGTATCATCCAGGGAAGGCGAATAAAGTAGCGGATGCTTTAAGTCGGAAAATGGTTCATAGTGCAGAATTGATGATTTTGGAGTATTCGTTGTTGGAAAAGTTTAGAGATCTTGATCTCCAGTTTGTGTGGACTCCGAATGGTGTACTTATGGGAAATTTGAATGTCAATTCTACTTTAAGAGTCGAGATTCAACAAGAACAACTGTTAGAAGAGGAGTTACAAGAGTTGTTACTTCAACCGGGATTTTCGCGAGCAACTGATGGGATTATTCTGTTTAATCAACGGATTTGTGTTCCGAAGGATGAGGCATTAAAAAGGAAAATTTTAGATGAAGCTCATAAAGGTACTTTCACGATACATCCTGGTTCTTCGAAGATGTATCAAGACTTAAAGAGAGATTATTGGTGGTCTGGGATGAAAAAGGATATAGCGACATATGTGTCGGAATGTGCGGTGTGCCAACAGGTGAAGATTGAACACCAAAGACCGGGCGGTCTGCTACAACCTTTGGATATTCCAGTTTGGAAGTGGGATAGTATTTCTATGGACTTTGCAGTGGGTTTACCCCGTACACAAGGTGGTTATGATTCTATTTGGGTGATTGTAGATCGACTAACGAAATCTGCGCATTTCTTAGCCGTGAAGACTACTTATAAGGCAAGTCATCTTGCGAGGTTGTTTATTTTCGAGATTGTGAGATTGCATGGTGTTCCTTCCAATATTGTGTCCGATAGAGATCCGAAGTTTACATCAAGGTTTTGGAAAGTGTTCCAACAAGCTATGTGTACGAATTTGTGGTTGAGCACGTCGAATCATCCTCAAACGGATGGTCAGACTGAGCGAACAATACAGACGATGGAGGATATGTTAAGAGCTTGTGTGCTAGAGAGTAGAGGAAATTGGAAAGAACTTTTGCCGTTAATTGAGTTTTCCTATAACAATAGTTACCATGTGAGCATCGGTATGGCTCCTTATGAAGTATTGTATGGGAGAAAATGTAGAACACCTTTGTGTTGGGCAGAAGTTGGCGAAGATAGAATTTTGGGACCCGAAATCATTCAAGAGACTACGGAAAAGATTCGAATGATCCGCGAGAAAGTTAAACAAGCACAAGTTCGTCAAAAGAGTTATGCGGATAATCGTAGGAGACCTTTGGAATTTGAGGAAGGTGACCATGTATTTCTGAAAGTTACTCCGAGATTGAGATTGAAAGGACCGTTTAAGTCACGCAAATTAAGTCCGAGATACGTGGGACCGTATCAGATTTTAGAAAGGATTGGTGAAGTTGCTTACAGATTAGCCTTACCACCCTCTCTATCTGAAATGCATGATGTTTTTCACGTATCTCAGCTCCGTAAGTTTATTCCTGATCCTTTTCAGCCAATTCTACCAGAATCCGTGGGTATAGAAGCGGATTTGACTTTTGAACCGCAACCGAGTTGTATCGTGGGAAGAGAAACAAAAGTGCTAAGGAACAAAGACATTCCTCTTGTTAAGGTGCAATGGGATATGACGCATCCGAGTGATGCTACTTGGGAACTAGAGTCAGAAATCCGAGATTCTTATCCGCATCTATTCAGGTAATCTTCTAAATTCGAGGACGAATTTCTATTTAAGGGGGGGAGGATGTAATACCCCGTAAAGTTATAAACGCTCTGGTTAATATTATTATGATCAACTGGGTTCCGGAGTACTCATAGCAATTATTTGATAAACTAATTAGAGTAAACTAACGAACTCAGAGTTGATTGCATTAATAGTATTTAACTTTGAGTTTGTTTTATTTGGTGCATTTGAGTTAAGTTGGATATTTAGTAGTATTACTAATAAATGGAAATTGGCTATACTATCTATTTTTCTCTCCACTTCATTTGGAAACAAAAACAAAAGTTAGAAAGAAAAGAAAGGAAAGAAAGGAAAAAGAGAAGGAAAGGAAGGAGAAGAAAATTGTCCAAGAGCTCAAGATCATCATCAAGCATCAATCTTCATCCAATCTTCTCAATCATCTTCATCTTGCTCATCTAATCCAGGTGGGTTCTAGATAGAAACCTTAGTGTAGAATTTCTTGAGGTTTTGGGGTTGTGTTAGGTTTGGGAGAAAAATGGGATTTTGTGGAAAATCGAAGAATCTAGCGGTTGAAATGTGATATAAATTGTGTAGTATGATCACTATATGTGTAGAATCATCTGTCAATAATTGTTTTGATGTCCCATTATGTTTTGATTGAGTTTGGATGGGTTTTGTATCAAGAAAAACGTGTTTTTATGCTTCTGGAACACTGTTAATCGATTAACACATTTGGTTAACCGATTAACAGGTGAAAAATGGTGTTTTACGTGAAATTTAGACTGGTTAACCGGTTAACAATATGCGTTAACCGATTAACACTGTAACTGATTGGAAAAATACTTTAAAAATCCATAACTGTTGATCCGTAACTCGGATTGACGCCCGGTCAGAAGCGTTGGAAAGCTATTTCAATACTCCATATGATAATGGATTAGAAAGATGGTTATATGCCATGGATTGATAAGAAAAATATAGAAATGTAATGTTTACAAAAATGCACAAATTTTTAAAAGTGAAATTTGTGAGAAATGTTTAAAGATCCATATCTTTTGGATCGTAACTCCGATCGAGGCATGGTAATAGTCGTTGTAAAGCTATGGAAATATCCTACGCTATGAAAGTGAAAAATAATGGCTTTTATACCCGATTGAAAGAATCGGAGGGAACCCGAAAGTTATGTTTTATGTGATTCTATTATGCAATTGTTTTATGCTATGTGTGATAAATTGTTGTAAAACATGTTTGAATATGTATGCATGTTAAAATACGGAATAGGTAGAGTGAGGAACATTACCACCAAATGTGTCGGAAGTGTGAATTATCATGTGGCAACGCTCGTGCATGAAAGGCCGAGGCGTGTGCATTCTGTTTATCATAACCACTGTTCTTTGCGGTGTAGTTTCATGAGACTCGAGCACCTCCTCTGAAATGTTATGCACAACTACTTGGCAGGTTTGATTCCCTTAGTGAGTACGATTGGAGCCTACGGGTAAAGAGACTTGTGACAGTGTACGGGCCGTGAGAAGTGACGGATCACGGTGTACGGACCGATGATCCCGAATCCAATTCGTATGCCAAGTAGCTACAAGGATCCATGACTCGGATCGTCTTCTAGATGTAGAAGCGGACGGGAAAAGGGGATACCTTGGTATGGTTATTGTTTTGTGAATCCTTGAGTTTACATGCTCAGGAGGTACTTCGGTACTAGTGTGAGTTTACAGGCTCACTGTGGTGGTTACTTGTGTGTGTGTACTCATGGTCACTCCCCTTTCCCTTTGACATGAGTTTGGCTTATTTAGAACCTTGTAAAGCCGGGAGGACTTTAAGATAGCGAACTCACTGAGATTTGATGTATCTCACCCCACTGTTGTTGTTTACATCACAGGTTCTGTAGGTTCGGCGAAGGGTAAGGACAAGGTTATTTGACTTTCCTTACGGATCGTAGCTTTTGTGACGGCATGGCTTCCGCTATGGCGTTTATGTTTTGAGATCATTGTATTGATCTAGTTCTTAGTTTTTATCATCTTGGAACATCTTGTATATGTAATGGCTTAGACTTTTATTGTTTTGTATTAGAGGAATTTATGTGTATAATGTGTTAACTAGGAACTTATTATATTTCAGTACCAAAAGTGAAACTCATGTATAATATGTGATTTGATGCATGTATCTATATATAGCCTTTACAATATATTAGAACGTTTATAATTTAACACTAGATCTAATTTATTAGAGTTTATATAAATTCTAACTAAAAGATTTTTAAACGTTTTAAAAAACTTGTTTCAAGAGAGGGTTAAAGGTCAAATGAATTGATAATATTATATTACATCTAACAAAGACATAGATTATGCGTTTCATGACTGTAATTTGATAAAAATTTCTCTATCTTTTTTTTATCATTTTTATTTTGTTATTTTAATTTTATTTCTTTTTAAAAAAAAATATTTGAATTATATGCATCAACTTATAAACATTTAGAAGTATAACAAAGATTCATTTATTTACACATATGATTGACATCTTCATGAAATGTATTAGATAATAGAAACTCTTGCTTTAGTTTTATATGCTAATTATTTCTATCGTGTTGCATAAATTTAAGATTCAAGAACTCTTCACCTAATTTATATATCTAGAATAAATTACATTCACAAAAACAATATAATTATTACTTTACAAAAACAATATAATTATTACTTCTAATAAATTTGTTTTTTTGAAAAAAATTAATGTTATTAATAGAAATGTAGGTAGATAGTTTAATTAATTATCATCTTTTTGTTTCTGAGTTTTAATTTCATTAGTAAACAGAAGATGTCTCATCACAAAATCACATGGAATGAAGAATCGCATAACAATTTTGGAATAAATAAAATTTCTCGCGAATTAGAAGTGGATGATGAGTTAGACACAGATTACTTGGATATTATGAGACCACTGTCACTTGAAACCCATGTTCCGGATCCATTATTAGACATTGGTAAATTTGCCCCTGTAGTGCTTAAGCCAAATAATCCATCTCCAGCCATTAGTATAACTCCGCCTCCAAAAGATAATGGAATCTTCCTAGATCCTTTTTTACCTAAACAATTTCCATCTCCAGCCATCAGTTTAACTCCGCCTTCTAATGGAGTAACGACAACAACAAAATCTGAATTTCAAACGTGGTAGTGTAAAATATGAATTTCAAACACATTGAGTCCCAACAAAGTAACACATGATTCATGGTGGAAATTATTTTAGGCGTTCATATCTATGTGTTCAAAGTTTCGTGCATTCATCGCGATCTTGGTATTTCTCGAGTGTTATGATCTCCGCTTATCGTTAAAAGATTGTACGCCACCTAGAGAAGGTACTCCAATAGCGAATTCACGCATAAGTTTTTATAGATTCGTTAAACCTTCAAAGTCGTGAAGACAATTATTAGGTTTATAATGGATAATTGAGGTGATATAGAATTGAAAGTATAATAGAGGATTATCATGTTGAATTCGGTGGTAATTTTCTCTATCTCTTGCAGATCTTGGTAAAATATGAGTTTGAATGTAGAATGATCCATCTGTAGATTTTTTGAGGGAATGAGAAGTCGATTCCCAAAGAAGATCCCACTATTGTGTTATGGAAAAAGAAATGGATGTAAGGTGATGATAAGAAAACCTTAACTAGTGTTACGTATCTACGATATAGAGTCATGTGAGTGGAATTGCACGGTTAGCACTTTAATGCCTAAATAAGTTCATAATTCAAGACGAGTGTTCTTGTAAAATGGAGATAAGAAAATATACCTTGCATTTCGCGTGATATGTCTTTATACTTTTAATTAGTTGGAGTGTATGGACATCAATTTTAGCCTTATCTTTTTGGGCTTTTGGCCAACCCAAATTAGTTATATTCATCGATCAAATTCAATAATGTGTGAAAAATTTATTGGTCTAAATTCCACATACATTGTATAAATGGTCATTAATATTAATTGAACTTCAATAAATATTAATTTCCATATTTTTATTATTTTTATCTTCAATTTATAGAAAAGACAAAATAAGAATTCAAGTATTTCAAATTTTTTAGAAACAAGTAATACATTAAGATTGAGTTTATTCATATTCCATAATTTGTAATTGTCCATCGCAAACCACTCCTGATACATTGTATAAGATAAGTAAATTCTATAAATTATCATAAATTATTATTATATCTTTAATCATAATTAATTTCCATTTTATAAAAAAATTTATCTTCTATTTTATATTAAGTCAAATGTTGAATTCATGTATTTCTTATTTTGTAGGAAAGAGTAATTAGTTCATCTTTAGCCAAATTATTTTCATTTCTTAGTGTGTGTGCCCCCTATCCTTTCTTTTTCCTACATATATATATATATATATATATATATATATATATATATATATATATATATATATATATACCTTATTAATATTTCAAATCACACAACATTTTCTTTTCATTTCTTCTTCTAGTTCGCATTACACGTTTTTTCTAGCACAGTCACCCTTAAGTCGGTATGTTATTCATTTTATACTGTTCTTATTTAATATTCAAAAGTTTAAATTTTTATTTGTTTTGATTTTTCTACAATTTGTTTTGTCATAGCTATTTGCTTAGTGTGCATTTTTTTGGGTTTTTCAAAAACTCTTTACTTTTTATTTTCTTTGTTGTTAGAGAACTCCTGGTTTGGTGATTTTCTGAATTAAGGAGTGTTTCTTTGTTATTTTCATTAAATTTAAAATTTTATAATTATATTTTTTCAGGAGTTCTCGAGATAGATTTTGCTACAGTTCTGACAATAAAGTAAGAATCATACATTTTTATTACAATTTATTTTATCAAGTATATATATAATGAGCGATATATTATTATAATTTAGTTTTTCTTTTTTTTAATATAAGATTTTCATATGATATATTAGAACGTTTATAATTTAACACTAGATCTAATTTATTAGAGTTTATATAAATTCTAATTAAAAGATTTTAAACGTTTTAAAAAACTTGTTTCAAGAGAGGGTTAAAGGTCAAATGAATTTATAATATTATATTTCATCTAACAAAGACATAGATTATGCGTTTCATGACTGTAATTTGATAAAAATTTCTCAATCTTTTTTTTATCATTTTACTTTTGTTATTTTAATTTTATTTCTTTTTAAAAAAAATATTTGAATTATATGCATCAACTTATAAACATTTAGAAGTATAACAAAGATTCATTTATTTACACATATGATTGACATCTTCAGGAAATGTATTAGATAATAGAAACTCTTGCTTTAGTTTTATATGCTAATTATTTCTATCATGTTGCATAAATTGAAGATTCAAGAACTCTTAACCTAATTTATATATCTAGAATAAATTACATTCACAAAAACAATATAATTATTACTTTACAAAAACAATATAATTATTACTTCTAATAAATTTGTTTTTTTGAAAAAAATTAATGTTAATAATAGAAATGTAGGTAGATAGTTTAATTAATTATCATCTTTTTGTTTCTGACTTTTAATTTCATTAGTAAACAGAAGATGTCTCATCACAAAATCACATGGAATGAAGAATCGCATAACAATTTTGGAATAAATAAAATTTCTCGCGAATTAGAAGTGGATGATGAGTTAGACACAGATTACTTGGATATTATGAGACCACTGTCACTTGAAACCCATGTTCCGGATCCTTTATTAGACATTGGTAAATTTGCCCCTGTAGTGCTTAAGCCAATTAATCCATCTCCAGCCATTCGTATAACTCCGCCTCCAAAAGATAATGGAATCTTCCTAGATCCTTTTTTACCTAAACAATTTCCCTCTCCAGCCATCAGTTTAACTCCGCCTTCTAATGGAGTAACGACAACAACAAAATCTGAAGTTTCATATCTTAAACAATATGCAAGAGTCTCCAAAAGAGATGTGTGTTCTTCATCTCTTTATCAAAGTACTGAATTTAATTTTATGAATATTATACAACAATAAACTAATTAATATTTGTAGGTTTATCATCTATTAATCAAAACACAGGTCAACATGTGTTGTCCAACAACATTAAAAATCCTACATCGCGTCCTTATAAAATTGCTAGGCATATGCAGGTAACATAATGTAGAAATTAATGAATTTTATTTGATTTGTTTTATGCAAGTAAAAATAAACAATGCAAGGGAAGAAATTGAGTAATATATATATATATATATATATATATATATATATATATATATATATATATATATATATATATATATATATATATATATATATTTGAATGATATTTTATATATGTACTAATGTATAAGATGTTTTGCAGAATGATAATTGACTTGATGATTAATTGGTCATTCAAAATACAAATGTTTTATGGAGTTGATATAGCAAATATAATACATAATTGATGAAGTCAAACGATATCGGCATTTTAGGAGTGTTAAGCTTTGGTTAAATTAACAGTTTGATGAATTTTGGGTTTTATTTTTCATTAAATAAAGTTGACATTTTATTGGTTTTATTTTTATTGATAGATTGAATTTCTTTTAAATTTAAATATTATTGAAACCTAAGTAAATTTTATGTTTGACAAACTTTTATTGCTTAGTATAATAGTTTCCTATGGATCGTTATTTAATGATGACTATTATCTATAAGTGTTATGACATAAATATATATAATTTATACATATTAAATCTTTATTGAGTTGGAAAACTTTGGGTTGAAGTTGAATTTCAATATTTTATTTGTTTTATAGTTTTTATTGTTTGTCACGAAAACTTTATATTTAAATTTATTAGAAAGCAGTTCTAAATAAGAAATTTGTTCATCTCGTGGGTGTTGCATGTGTCCAATTTATTTGTTAAACTTTGTAGTCTCAATAGAATTTTTTACCTTATTAGCTCCCATTGAGAAGTGTTGTTGTGATTCTTCAGTATTTCTAGGAATTTTCCCGAATAAAAGGTAAGGTTTTTGTCTCTCCCACTAGGGTTCGCCTAGTTCGTGTGGTGGTATTCAAGTTCCACTGCATATGTTCTTGGAATGGCTAGTTTCTAGGAGGGTGTGCCCCACCAATGTTGAGAAGAGTGCTCACTACGTAGGTAGTCTGCCTTCAAAGAGTGGCTTATGCGATCCTACATAGACTTACGATACCCTTTGTGGTCCTAATGTCTCATAGCTAGTTAATTAACTACTGAAATTGTGCAAAGAGATTTTATATAATACTTAACTCATTGAGCACATTATAATGACATTGTGATATCCTCCTTCTTTACTTATTCCTCGACTATCCATATCATTGACTGATGTGATCTTCTTCCTGCTCGTCCGAGGAAGGAGCTCGTTCGCCATGAAGTTTGTCTGCATACCTTTAACTGACTGGCGTCACAAGACGATCATCGTCTTCGTAGATGTTTCATTTGGAAGACCTTGGATGCCCATTTGTCCCTAGTGTATACTCAGGGTTTTTCATTCTAGAAGATATTACGAAATAATATCTTTTTGTCATTCGTTTTAAAGGTAGAAGTCACTCTTCATAATCCTCTAAAGCTTAATTCACAACATGCTTATAGAAAATGTAGGAGTTTACCCCGTCGGTTCGAATTAGATTTTTCTTAAGCTTAGAGCATTGTTGAATGGATTTGAGGTTTCAACTGGGATCCTTCACTGGGTCTTTTTTAGGTCCGTGCGGATTGGACCCTGTTTTCTTTCTTGCAATATGGTATCCCTGTAGATTACCTAGAGTGAGCTATAGAGTTACTGAAGGTAAAAGTATCCACTACTACAAAATGCGCAAACAACAACGCCAGGCTTATAACGGCTTGCCTATACACCGTTGTAATAGACTCGCGCGTTTTTTTAATGATGGTTAATCTTCAAACCGTGGTGAAATGTGGGGCCTTTCACAATGGGTATTTAAAGAACCGTCATTATAGGTAGCGTTTGGTCATGGGTTCAATTCCCAGCGCCCGCATTTATGGTTTTTTTACACATTGTTTCAAAATGCCCACAGCCTTTCACCATGGTTATGTTTTCAACCGTCATTATTGCCTATAGTTTAGTTTTAGGTCTTGCACTTCAAAAAATCAGTTTTAGGGAAAATCGTCTCCTTTTTTAGATCTATTTCGTGCATCTGAAGCAGTAAAACGTGGTAGTGTAAAATAGTAATTTCAAACACTTTGAGTCCCAACAAAGTAACACATGATTCATGGTGGAAATTATTTTAGGCGTTGATATCTATGTGTTCAACGTTTCGTGCATTCATCGCGATCTTGGTATTTTTCGAGTGTTATGATCTCCGCTTATCGTTAAAAGATTGTACGCCACCTAGAGAAGGTACTCCAATAGCGAATTCACGCCATAAGTTTTTGTAGATTCGTTAAACCTTCAAAGTCGTGAAGGCAATTATTAGGTTTATAATGGATAATTGAGGTGATATAGAATTGAAAGTATAATAGAGGATTATGATGTTGAATTCGGTGGTAATTTTCTCTATCTCTTGGAGATCTTAGTAAAATATGAGTTTGAATGTAGAATGATCCATCTGTAGATTTTTTGAGGGAATGAGAAGTCGATTCCCAAAGAAGATCCCACTGTTGTGTTTTGGAAAAAGAAATGGATGTAAGATGATGATAAGAAAACCTTAACTAGTGTTACGTATCTACGATATAGAGTCATGTGAGTGGAATTGCAAGGTTAGCACTTTAATGCCTAAATAAGTTCATAATTCAAGACGAGTGTTCTTGTAAAATGGAGATAAGAAAATATACCTTGCATTTCGCGTGATATGTCTTTATACTTTTAATTAGTTGGAGTGTATGGACATCAGATTTATCCTTATCTCTTTGGGCTTTTGGCCGGCCCAAATCTTACTATATAAGATAACCTAAGGCTGTGGAAAAACCAATTTTGCCCTCATTCTTCTATCTGCCATGTGTCCAAAGTGAGGGCATTTGATGTCTACAAATTATTTTTCCTAACTAAATGTACTCCTTTTTCATTTGTAACCAATTTATTATGTTATAATAATATTTTGTCCTCCTTTTTGGTTACAAACTAACCAATTCTATTAAATTTTTTTGCTTTTCCCTACTACCAATGTCTGATACACGTACATCATTATTCTACCACACAGTTTCCTTCTTTCTCTCTCTCGATTCTCATCTCACTGTTCATCTTCATCGAACTTTTCTCTTTCTCTTCTTTCTTCAGGTTCGTCTTCTATGATGAAGCATGGATTAGCAATGGTATCCCTGTGTTGGAGGCAACGCGTTTTCGGCGGCGAGGGTGTGGTGATTGGAATCGGAATATGTGATGAGTTTTACCAACATCGTGCTCCAAACTTGTCATTTCCCTTCTGAAAGTTGTTGCTTTTATCCGTTCCGTTGTTGGAAGCTAAGGCCATTGTTGAAACGTATACCCATTTTTGAATCGTTTGTGGACGGTGTAGCTTCATTGTAGTTCCAGATCTGTTGTAGGTATATAGAAGGGGGTTTATCAAAGTTTGTCGTTGTATTTTATACTGTTAGATCCCTCCATAATATTTGTTAATGTTTTCGTTTTTTATGTTTTATAGCTTGGACTGATTTGTTATGATTTGGGGTTCCTTTTTTATGTTATGTGTTGTTAGGGTTGGAAACTCATTTGATGTTTTTTAATGTTTTCATCTTCATATGAAGTTTACCATTTTTTGCTATTAGTATTTGTACATATTATCATGATACAGCTGAATATATTTATGGAAATGAAATTTAGGTCATGTCTGAAAATGAGCCTTTATGAATGTTTGATCTGTAGTGTTTGCAAACTCTGTTGATTTCTCTCATTGTCGGTGTTTGAGTGCCGGTTGGGGCTGGAAGCAGACATCAAAATATACACGGTTCATCAAACATGGTTGGTGTTGTTACAGCTGCGGTTGAGTCTTCTGCTTTATCCATTCAACCAAAGGTATTGTTTCTTATCATGTTGTGTATAACAGAGTTGTTCCTTATGGTGTTAGACATGGTTTACGTGCTGGTCCTATGAATGTATGAATCAAAATTAACTGCTATGAATCAAAATTAATTGCTATGAATCAAAGATGATCTTTGAATATGCCCTTTGGTTTTGGTTATATGTGTTTGATTGATTTTCCAAAGTAATTCTGAGGATGCTCACTATATTATCGTTAACCAAAAGTATTTCTCAAAGTTCTGCTATATTATCGTTAACCCCAAAGTTCTGATTTTTTTTACAAATGATTCCTTGTCTTCTAGAGTTTTGGACAGCATGGGATGGAGCTGATTATCTCAATGATTCCATTAAGATTTTGGGTATTTTTAGTGAAGAGCAATTTCTACTCGGCATGAATGGGGTTTTCTTAGAATAATGAGATATCAGCTCTCAATGTGATCTTTCGACAGCTAACATCTGCAAAGGAGCAACATCTATCAGCCCTGTTTTCATTGTTGTCATGCTTTTTCATGTTTCTTCATTTGTTTGTGTACAGGATATAACCTAATTGTCAACTGTAGCTTATTTTTTTAATTTATTTTGTTTTAACTTTTTTGTGTGTTTGCTTCTGTTGTAAATTACTTTTGTTTTAACAGGTGATACATTACTTTGTGGTCTCAACTGTCAACTGTTATTTCCTATTTTAAAATTTGATTTCTGACTGTAAATATCCTTAGAACATTCATATTCTTCTAACATTGTTCATTAGGAAAATAGCATCCAGAGGATGGATAGCTGACCCAGCAGAGATGGAACGTCTTGAGGACCTTTGCTATAGATTGGGTTCGTATTCGTCCTACTCTTACATCTGCAAAGCATGGCGGTAGTTTTATTGAGGTACAGATTTTGTTTCTTGCTGTGAATGGTACTTTTTACTTTCACTTGGTGTAGGGAGATTAAAAGTTTGTTATGGTAGGTATTGGCAGCAACACAGACACTTGACGAATTAGGAAATAAGTGGTTTCAACATGCGATCGATGTTGTAAGACAGTTCGTTAGGTTGTTTAAGGTATGCCACAATTAGTTTTCATGTTCATACTATTGTAGTTTTGAAACGGTATTGTTTTCATCAATCCGAGAACTAAATAAGCTTTTGGATCTACTTTTTTGGCTCTTGCTGCTGAAACGGTATTGTTATTGGTTTTTTTTTTTTTTTACTTAGAGTGTAAAGCCTCTGTTTTACATTCGAAACATTTTACTATTTTTGAGTTTGTAAATAATTAAATAAGCATATTTGTCTTTCTTTAGTACTTCCTATTTAGAGGTTCCAGTAGTAAATAATGTGTTCTTGATAAGTGGAGCATTGGTTTATTGTTGTTTTAGCATACTCTTTGCAGGTCGTTCCTACAGTATAAACAGGCATCAGGGGTCGAGTTATAAATTCGAATCAGGTATTGTAAAATGTCACACACATACATTCATTTCATGTTGTTCATTAGTTGGATAATTTCTAAGCACATCATATATGTTATTGCACAGTATTCTATGAGTGAGCATTTCAAAAGTTCAAAACTGGGTGCTACAGATCCTGGGGTTTTCTTCTTCTATGACATATCACCAATAAAGGTACTGTCTTTGTAATTTTTTTATGGGATATAAAACTATCCATGGATGAAGAAGTCATCGTAGTTGCACTATCCATGGATGAAGAAGTCATCGTAGTTGCATCTCTACACAAATATAATAGTTATTCACATTTTGGCCTGATTAGAATGTGAGTTTCAATTATCTATGCTCAATATTTTGCTATTTCCCAATGACATAGAACACTGTTTTTGAATTACATAACATATAAGGGTCACGACAGTTATCTACTTTTGAATCACATATCATTGTTATAACTAATAATCTAATTACGTAAATCATTTCAATTCAGCTGCAAATTGATAAGCTAACATAAGGTGAGGGACATTTGTAATGGTTAAATTGATTTCTGTCTGAATTCAGTTCTCCCATGTATTTTTATTTTACTGTCTGATTTACTATATATGTCCATTTTTTCTTACATGATTTGAATGTCTTCAGATTGGTGATAGGGTCTGTGTGAATACACATCTTTCGCAGAACCTATAAATGCTTGGGGTGGTGAGACACATCTTCTTGCTGCAACTGGACTTCAAATGGATCACAAAAACCAGTGTTTGTGTAAATGTTCATCTTGCGTCACCGGAAGTGGAGTTTCTTCCTTCAAAGGTACGACTCCCATGTGTAAGACCAGATTTTTCATCCAAATGATATTCTGTGTACATGTATGCTTTCTTTCAGTGTCTATTGTTTAGCCAGATGCACTGAGAAGCCTATCCAAAGGACAATCTCTTTGCACACCTAAGGTAAAACTACAGATATTATCCCTTCACTTCCATATCATTGTATCTATGTGTTTTTTTCGATCATGGTTATTTTGTTTTTGCTGATACATTACACTAACCTTTCATATCTTTTAATTTGAGTATCCTTATGTTTGTCAAATTTGTTGTTCAGACCACATTTGTTAATCATATCTCATGTAACGTTACAACTAATTTCAGAAGTCCATGCTTTCCATTGCATTTATTGACCAATTATTCTATACATTGTATTAGCCAATACAAAATCTGTCAAAACAACAAAGGGGTGGAACACCATTACCAATGCAGTTAGAAGATATTATAGAGGGAGTGCTGTTATTGACTCTATTCAGACACCCAATCAGGTAACTCTTCGACCCTAAAGGTCATCTCTCTTTCATTCTTACATCATAACTCTGCCAGTTATTGCAACTTAACAGTTCAAACAAAAATTGGTTTGTTATATGTAAATGTGCATTTAATTTTTTCTCAGTTTCTTCAAACTTCATATCAGACTGTTATACTTCCCCATGGCTTTCTGTTTTCCATAGTCACTTCGATATGGCTTTAATGCCAAATCATAGCACACCACGTTTTCCAACTTATCATTAATCTTCCCTATGGCTGCTAATTATTTTTCCTCCCTAACTTCCACTATTAAATTTTCAAAATAATTAATGCTTTTACATTACCAAGTGCAGGGAGAAGCTTATGGGTCTCAGGGCAAAATATATAAACAACACTCCTTGAATGACCAACACAAACAAAAATTCAAAAACGTATAATTGTTACTATGGCCACCAACAACATTGTCCGGGTTTCACACACTTCTGAGGTGCAGACTGCGCCTGAAATCCAACCAACAACGACATCGCAACACCCATCTCAGGTCGATCAACCAGACCAGGTACGAATCGTAAATTATCTACTTATTTTTTCAATACCTACATACAACTATGCATTTTTCTCGCTTCATCTTTTCTACCATTCTTTTTTATTAAATCAACAGACGCAACATAACGCTAATGCGCCGCTCCATCGAACACCACCTTCTGACATCGAACCAGTTCAGGAAAATCAACCACCTGCTGACGAGGGACACCCCCTGCCGCATCAACCACCTGCCGACGTGGGACACCTCCTGCCGCACCAACCACCTACCCATGTTGAACATCCTCATCACGTCCTGTCGGTACAGTTCTGGGACATTCCTTTCATTTTTCTATTCATGTCATATTAAATTTTCTATTCATCTTCTTCACAATAATCAGTTAATGGTTTTTCCCAATAGGTACCTCAGGTCGCTGCTGTCCGACAACGACGAAAGAGGAGATGATTCAGAAGACCAGGCAGAATGAGTAGAAGGTTTAACAGATTTCATTCTGATGATGAAGAAGAACCGGAGTATGATATGTTTGATTCTGATGACGACGATGAGCACGACTACAAGTGGGACAACTTTATGACATCATCCGATTTTAGAAATCGTGTTTAAGTTTCCATACTTTTTGTCCTTTTGATGTACTACATTACCAAGCTTTGTTAATTTTAATTTAAGGTTTATGGACACATTACTTAAAGTTCTTTTACTAAGTTACTGTGTGCTCATTTTCATAGTTATTGAAGACTTGAATGTATATCTTACGTTATACAGTTTCTAGACTTTTTTTATTTTAAATTTCAATGATTGGTTTAAAACTTGCATTGGATTTTTTGTATAACATTTTCAATTCTCACTACCATTTTTTTTCTACTTATTTTTTTTTACTACAAAACAAATATATTTTTACAAACGGGAAACAAAAAGGGAAAAACTTTACTTATGATTCAAATATCTTTTTTAATTATGTCACAACAAATCGTATTCTTTTTTTTTAATCAAATAACATCAAAACAGATATTATGTTTTTATACGGTCAAACAATTCATTTATGATTAAAACATTTGACATACGGGTAAAAACTCATTTCTTATAAACGGTCTCAACTTTACTACTTTTCGAAATATTGAACAATCGAATATTGTCGATCATTTTCTTACAATTTGTGAAAACAATTTTGCCAATCTATTAAAATTTTTTTGACCAAAATAATATCAACTATTTTTATAAATAATATTATCTCTTATTAAGAACTCAACTCTTAACTAAATTTTATTAAGAATTTGACTTTCTTTTATAAATATATATTTTATTAAAAAATTTACTTTCTTTTATACATAATTAAGAATTTTTGTAAATTACTTTTGCTTTTCTTTTTAACAATTTATTTATATTTTCAAAACACAAGCCTCCCTACCAGATTTACACGTATCGTGCGAAAGACCGGGTCACACCTGTGTCGTATAAGCGCACTGGTAACCAGACTAAAATAACTGTGAACGCACGGGTAACACACCGGTACCATGGCAACGCACGGATATTATACCAATACTGTGTGCACGCACGGGTATCCAGACCAAATGCACGGGTAACACATCAGTACCGTGTCGTAATGAACGGGTTCCCATGGCAAATTTTTTTGAACGCACGGGTAGTACACGAGTACCGTGTAAACGCGGTGACGACCGGGGCAAAATCGGTTTAAACGCATTGATATTTAATATTGTTTTTTTGAAATTCTTTTTAATTTAACATACAATTTTATTAAAGATAATATATGAATAATTGAAATATATATTAATGCTCTCTTTCTTTTAAAAATTGGAAATTTGATTAAATTTTTTATTTTTTATAAATATGTCTTTCATTTCAATATTTCTCTTTGATTGACTTATATTTTTTTCTTTTACTACTTTATGTTAATTTTTTTTTACATTACATTTAAATATTTTGTATTTATTATTTGAGTTTCAAAATCTAACTTTGAATTTACATTTTTTCCTGTCAAAATATATTGGTCCAATTTCAAAGGTCCGCAGCGGAACCCGTGTGTCCGCACGGGTATCCCACTAGTTAGCTATATTCATCGATCAAATTCAATAATGTGTGAAAAATTTATTGGTCTAAATTCCACATACATTGTATAAATGGTCATTAATATTAATTGAACTTCAATCAATATTAATTTCCATATTTTTATAATTTTTATCTTCAATTTATAGAAAAGACAAAATAAGAATTCAAGTATTTCAAATTTTTTAGAAACAAGTAATAAATTAAAATTGAGTTTATTCATTTTCCATAATTTGTAATTGTCCATCGCAACCCACTCCCTGATACATTGTATAAGATAAGTACATTCTATAAATTATCATAAAATATTATTATATCTTTAATCATAATTAATTTCCATTTTATAAAAAAATTAATCTTCAATTTTATATTAAGTCAAATGATGAATTCATATATTTCTTATTCTGTAGGAAAGAGTAGTTAGTTCATGTTTAGCCAAATTATTTTCATTTCTTATTGTGTGTGCCCCTTATCCTTTCTTTTTTCTATATATATATATATATATATATATATATATATATATATATATATATATATATATATATATATATATATATACCTTATTAATATTTCAAATATCACAACATTTTCTTTTCATTTCTTCTTCTAGTTCGCATTTCACGTTTTTTCTAGCACAGTCACCCTTAAGTCGGTATGTGATTCATTTTATACGGTTCTTATTTAATATTCAAAAGTTTAAATTTTTATTTGTTTTGATTTTCCTACAATTTTTTTTGTCGTAGCTATTTGCTTAGTGTGCATTTTTTTGGGTTTTTCCAAAACTCTTTACTTTTTATTTCTTTGTTGTTAGAGAACTCCTGGTTTGGTGATTTTCTGAATTAAGGAGTGTTTCTTTGTTATTTTCATTAAATTTAAATTTTTATAATTATATTTTTTCAGGAGTTCTCGAGATAGATTTTGCTACAGTTCTGACAATAAAGTAAGAATCATATATTTTTATTACAATTTATTTTATCAAGTATATATATAATGAGCGATATATTATTATAATTTAGTTTTTCATTTTTTTAATATAAGATTTTCATATGATATATTAGAACGTTTATAATTTAACACTAGAACTAATTTATTAGAGTTTATATAAATTCTAATTAAAAGATTTTAAACGTTTTAAAAAACTTGTTTCAAGAGAGGGTTAAAGGTCAAATGAATTTATAATATTATATTTCATCTAACAAAGACATAGATTATGCGTCTCATGACTGTAATTTGATAAAAATTTCTCTATCTTTTTTTTATCATTTTTCTTTTGTTATTTTAATTTTATTTCTTTTTAAAAAAAATATTTGAATTATATGCATCAACTTATAAACATTTAGAAGTATAACAAAGATTCATTTATTTACACATATGATTGACATCTTCATGAAATGTATTAGATAATAGAAACTCTTTGTAATACCCCATAATTTTGTAAGCATTTTGGATAATATTAGTATGATCAACTGGGTTTCGGGGTACTCTGAGAAATTATTGGATAAAACAATTAGAGTAAACTGGCGAACTCGGATTGATTGGATTTAATATTATTTAAACTTGGATTTTTATTAATTGGTGCATTTGAGATAATTTGGATAATTAGTAGTATTGCCAATTAATGTTTTTATGTACATTTTCCTTCCATTTTCCTTATTTGGAAAAGTAGAAGAACTTAGAGAAAAGGGAAAGAAAGAAAGGAAAAGGAAGAGGAAGAAGAAGAGAATTCTCCCAAGAGCTCTAGATCATCAATCATCAACCAATTTTCATCTTTTCATCTAAGCATTCAACCTCCTCATCTAGTAATCCAGGTGGGTTCTAGTTAGACACCTTAGATTAAGGTTTATTTGAGTTTTAGAGGTAAATTGATATGGTTAGGAAATGTGAAATTTTACGTTAGAATCATAGTCTAACTGCTGAAATTCGTTCATTGATTGTATGTTACACTGGTTGTTATGATTATAGCATGTTTTGGTTAAATTTTGATTGGAAAAATGAGATTTTGGGGTTGAATTGAATCAGCCCGTAGCAGACTTTTTCTACAGGGAAAATTCTGGGTGTCATCTGCCAATACGCGTATCATGTAGGGCCATACGCGTATTGAGTTGGGCAATATGCGTATGGATGTGAAGGAATATGGGTGTTACGCGTATGGACAAGGCAGTACGCGTATGAGTTGTGGCAGTACGCGTATTGGAATTTAAAAATGGAATTTTCATGGAAAATTGCCTCTGCTCATACGCGTATGACCTTGGGCAATACGCGTATGGCTGGGCGAGTCAGCTTGGCAATACGGGTATGGCTTAGGGCAGTACGCGTACGGCCAGGAGGGTGCAGAATTGTGTCTTTTCGCGATACCATTTCGTGTTATGTCCATAACTTTTGACTGGGTTATCCGTTTTTAATATTCTTGATATCATCGGAAAGCTAACAGAATGTACTTTCTTATGAAAATGGTTTTAAAGTTGTTGGCGGATTTAATTATGTCGGGTTTTTGGAATAGTGTCCATTTTGCCGACGTTTATCGTTTATTGGTGTGTAATTGTTGTTGAATAGGTATGCATGTTTAAATACGGAATTAGGTAGAGTGAGGACTTACCCTAAACAATGTTGTGTGTGTGTAATGGAATAGTGACAATGCTCGTGCAAGTAAGGCCGAGGCGTGTGTATTGTGTAATCGTAACCGGTTATTTTTTATAGTGCGTTTCATGGGTCTCGAGCTCCTCTGAAACATATGCACCATTACTTGGCAGGTTTGATTCTCGTGTTTAGTATGAATGGAACCTAAGGGTAGAGACTTGTGATGGTTAACAGGCCATGAGAAATGACGGTTCATGGCTAACAAGCTGTTGTTCCCGAATCCATTTCGTATGCCAAGTAATTTCGAGGATCCATGACTCGGGTCGTCTTCTAGACGTAGAAGCGGACGGGAAAAGGGGATGTCTTGGTATGGTTATTGATTTGTGAGATTCTTGAGCTAACAGGCTCAGGACGTACTTCGGTACTAGCGTGAGTTAACAGGCTCACCATGTGTGGATACTTATATAGTGTGTGTACTCAAAGTCACTTCCCTTCCCTTTTGACTTGAGTTAGGTTTATTAGAACCTTGTAGAGCCAAGAGGACTATAAGATAGCGAACTCACTGAGATTTGATGTATCTTACCCCACTGTTGTTGTTTACATCACAGGTACTGCAGGTTCCGGGAAGGGTAAGGATAAGGTCGTGTGATTATCCTTACTTATCTGATGGCTTTGTTTCCGTTGTGGAGTTTTCAGATCATTATTGATCTAGTTCTTAGTGTTTTGTCTTTTGAAACATCTTGTAGATATACTATGTCGTAGTTTTTTTGTATTAGGCTTTTTGGGCATGTATATGTATAATGTGTTTACTAAGAACTTATTGTATATTTCAGTACCAAACGTACTTTTCATGTATAATATATGATTTGATGCATATGTATATATGTGGGCATTACAGTTGGTATTAGAGCAGGTCGTATCCTCGACCTAGCCATGAAATAGAATAGGTTTTCTTTCCGTTTCATATGCGGCGTGTCGCCATTGGTCTTGTCTGTTATATTTATAGTATTGAGCCTGATCAACTTAATCCTATCTATATGAAATTCAGGAACATGGCTGACAGGCGCAGAAACAACCATGGTAGACCAAGAACCACTCCAGCAGGGACTAATCCGCCGGGTGACGAGGTAAATGCACCTTTGTACCAATTTATGCAACAGATGCAACAGCAGCAAAATCAGTTTGTGCAACAAATGGTACAGCAAATGGCTGGTGGTGTGCATCCTCCAGTTGTGGTACCAGAAGCTGCAGGGGGAACCTTTAGGGATTTCATCCGTATGAATCCTCCGGAATTTCAGGGAGGGTTCGATCTAGTAAAGGCTCATGAATGGATATCAGGTATGGAACAGATTTTCCTAATAGTTCAGTGCAGTGAGGAAAACAAGGTGGTCTTCGCCTTTCACTTGTTGAAGGGTTCTGCCATGAGGTGGTGGGAAAGTGCTTCAGCTTTGATGATAATTCAGGAGGTACCAAAGGTATGGGAGCAGTTTAAGGAAATTTTTATGGAGAAATACTTTCCAAGTTCCTTGAGGTCTCAGAAGGAATTTGAGTTTCAACAACTGAGACAAGGTAACTTGACTGTGGCTTCTTATGCTGAAAAAATTGAAGATATGGCTGCTTATTCTAGACAAGCTACATATGCTCCTGATGAGAGGTGGAAGATTGATCAGTTTCTGTTTGGTTTAAGGGTTGAAATTTCACACAGTGTATCTCAGAGAGAATTTACTAGCTATGTTGAATTGTTACGACAGTGTTATGTTGCGGAGCATAGTTTGAAAAAGGTACAAATGGAAGGAGATTTGAGTAGGATGAATCAAAGTGATCGAGGGAGACCAAATCAACAGGTTAGGCAAAGGCAACAATCCTTTAATGGGAAGCAAGCTCAGGGTTCCAGAACTAGTGTGCCTCCGGTATGTCGTATGTGTGGACGGAATCATTATGGTAGGTGTATTTTGGAGGGAATGAGATGTTATCAGTGTAATAAGGTCGGCCATATGGCGAAGGATTGTCCTCCGGGTAGGAATCAGGCACAAGGGAAGAATACGGGCCGAGTGTATACCTTGGATGCAAGAAAAGCAAAGAATGATAATTCCTTGATTGCGGGTACGTGTTTCGTAAATGGACATCCTTGTTTTGTTTTATTTGATTGTGGGGCAATGCACTCTTTTGTGTCCACGCGTTGCGTGAAGCGACTTGGGTTGCAAGCTGTTCCTTTGTTTCCTCCTATGGTGGTTACTACTGCCATGGATGAGATTGTAGAGACACCGTTGATGTGTGAAAATTGTGTTTTGTCGGTGAATGAAAGAGTTTTCCAGATTAACCTTATCTGTTTACCGCTCAAGAAAGTGTATGTTATTCTGGGAATGGATTGGCTTTCGGCTAATTCGGTTTTTATCGGTTGCGAAGAAAAGTTAATTATTATCCCATCTACCGAAGCTACTCCGAAGGATGTGTTAACTACTATTTTAGAAGGTACGGTTGGAATGATTAATTTCTTGTTTGAGAAAGAAAAATATGTTCTTATGATTCTTACTAAAGAGGAAAGTAGTAGCATTCCAGCTTTGAGTATTCCGGTAATTTGTGACTTTCCTGAAGTTTTTTCCGAGGATATCACTTCTCTCCCTCTGGAGAGGGAAGTGGAATTCTCTATTGATCTGATACCGAGAACGGCTCCAATATCCGTTTCTCCGTATCGGATGGCACCACTTGAATTAAGAGAACTAAAGAATCAGTTGGAAGAACTTTTGGCCAAGAATTTTGTTCGACCCAGTGTTTCACCCTGGGGAGCTCCAGTGTTATTGGTAAAGAAAAAGGATGGTGGAATGCGATTGTGTATTGATTACCGTCAGTTGAATAAGGTCACCATCAAGAACAAATACCCATTACTAAGGATAGACGACCTGTTGGATCAATTGAAAGGAGTCTGTGTGTTCTCGAAGATTGATCTACGGTCGGGTTATCATCAGATTCAGGTAAAGAGTGCAGATGTACCAAAGACTGCGTTTAGAACTCGTTATGGTCATTATGAATTTTTGGTGATGCCATTCGGTGTGACTAATGCTCCGGCAGTTTTCATGGATTATATGAATCGGATATTCCAACCTTACTTGGACCAATTTGTGGTGATTTTCATTGACGACATTCTTATTTATTCTCGTGATCCTCAAGAGCACGGAGAACACCTAAGAATTGTTTTATCCATCTTACAAGAGAAGCAACTTTTTGCTAAGTTGAGTAAGTGTGAATTCTGGATGTCTGAGGTTAATTTTCTTGGGCATGTGATATCCCAGGGAGGTGTAGCAGTTGATCCATCAAAAGTTGAAGCAGTAATTAATTGGGAGAGACCGAAGAATGTTTCTGAAGTGAGGAGTTTCTTGGGATTAGCAGGTTATTACAGACGGTTTATCAAGGGATTTTCACAATTGGCTTTACCATTGACCAGACTTACTAGGAAGGATTATTTGTATGAGTGGGATTCGGCTTGTGAAAGGAGTTTTAGGAGTTTGAAGGAGAGGTTGACGACTGCTCCTGTTTTGGTTATTCCCGATCCTAGCAAGTCCTATGAGGTATATTGTGATGCATCGAAGAAGGGTTTAGGCGGAGTGTTAATGCAGGATGGACATGTAGTGGCTTACGCTTCACGCCAATTAAAGGTACATGAAGAGAATTACCCGACGCATGATTTAGAATTGGCGGCCGTTGTTTTTACATTGAAAGTGTGGCGTCACTATTTGTATGGTGTACGTTTTGAGATGTTTAGTGACCATAAGAGCTTAAAGTACTTATTTGATCAGAAAGAATTGAATATGCGTCAAAGGAGGTGGATGGAATATTTGAAAGATTATGATTTGGAGCTAAAGTACCATCCAGGTAAAGCGAACAAGGTGGTGGATGCTTTAAGCAGGAAAGAGTTGCATAGTGCCGAGTTGATGATGTTAGAGTATGCCTTAATGGAAAGGTTTAGAGACCTAAATCTTCAATTTAATTGGACTCCTGATTGTGTAGTTATGGGGAATTTGAATATCATCTCTACTCTCAGAGAAGAAATCCAACAAGTGCAAGGGTTGGATGAGAAGTTACAAGAATTGTTGACTCAACCGGGTTTTGTGCGAACTACCGACGGAGTCATTTCGTTTAACCAAAGGATTTGTGTCCCGGACAACACGGGGTTAAAACGAAGGATTTTGGAGGAAGCGCATAAGGATACTTTTACTATACATCCTGGTGCTTCAAAGATGTATCAAGATTTAAAGAGGGACTATTGGTGGTCCGGGATGGAAAGAGATATTGCGGTATATGTGTCGGAATGTGCAGTATGCCAACAAGTGAAGATTGAGCACCAAAGGCCGGGTGGCTTGTTGCAACCTTTAGAAATTCCGATGTGGAAATGGGATAGTGTTTCGATGGACTTCGCAGTGGGATTACCTCGTGCGCAAGGTGGGTATGACTCGATTTGGGTAATTGTGGACCGATTAACGAAATCCGCGCATTTCTTGGCTGTGAAGACTACCTACAAGGCGAGTCATCTCGCAAGGTTGTTTATTTCAGAGATAGTGAGATTGCATGGTATTCCTACTAGTATCATTTCGGATAGAGATCCAAAGTTTACTTCCAGATTTTGGAGGGCTTTTCAACAAGCCATGGGGACGAGGTTACATTTGAGTACGTCGAACCATCCGCAAACGGACGGTCAGACGGAATGGACAATGTAGACCATGAAAGACATGTTAAGAGCTTGTGTACTTGGAAGTGGAGGGAATTGGATAGATCTTTTGCCATTGATCGAATTCTCTTATAATAACAGTTATCATGCAAGTATTGGTATGGCACCTTATGAGGCGTTGTATGGTCGAAAGTGTAGAACGCCATTGTGTTGGACAGAGGTTGGCGATGATAGAATTTTGGGGCCCGAGATTATTCACGAGACTACGGAAAAGATTAGAATGATTCGGGAAAAGATTAAACAAGCCCAAGATCGTTAGAAAAGCTATGCGGACAACCGTCGGAGACCGTTGGAATTTGATGAGGGTGATCATGTATTTTTGAAGGTTACTCCGAGATTGAGATTGAAGGGACCATTTAAATCGCAGAAATTAAGCCCCAGATACGTAGGACCGTATCAGATTTTGGAAAGAATTGGGGAAGTAGCTTACAGATTAGCCTTACCGCCTTCTCTGTCAGAAATGCATGATGTTTTTCATGTGTCTCAGCTTCGGAGATTTGTTCTAGATCCTCTTCAGCCGATTTTGCAGGATATAATTGAGATAGAAGCTGATTTGACGTTTGAGCCTAAGTCGAGTCGTATCACAGGAAGAGAAACTAAAGTGCTGCGAAATAAAGAGATTCCTCTTGTTAAGCTCCAGTGGGATGAGACGCATCCAGGTGATGCCACTTGGGAATTGGAATCGGAAATGCGGGAGGTTTATCCTCATCTTTTCAGGTAATTGTTTTAAATTCGAGGGCGAATTTCTGTTTAAGGGGGGGAGGATGTAATACCCCATAATTTTGTAAGCATTTTGGATAATATTAGTATGATCAACTGGGTTCCGGGGTACTCTGAGAAATTATTGGATAAAACAATTAGAGTAAACTGGCGAACTCGGATTGATTGGATTTAATATTATTTAAACTTGGATTTTTATTAATTGGTGCATTTGAGATAATTTGGATAATTAGTAGTATTGCCAATTAATGTTTTTATGTACATTTTCCTTCCATTTTCCTTATTTGGAAAAGTAGAAGAACTTAGAGAAAAGGGAAAGAAAGAAAGGAAAAGGAAGAGGAAGAAGAAGAGAATTCTCCCAAGAGCTCTAGATCATCAATCATCAACCAATTTTCATCTTTTCATCTCAGCATTCAATCTCCTCATCTAGTAATCCAGGTGGGTTCTAGTTAGACACCTTAGATTAAGGTTTATTTGAGTTTTAGAGGTAAATTGATATGGTTAGGAAATGTGAAATTTTACGTTAGAATCATAGTCTAACTGCTGAAATTCGTTCATTGATTGTATGTTACACTGGTTGTTATGATTATAGCATGTTTTGGTGAAATTTTGATTGGAAAAATGAGATTTTGGGGTTGAATTGAATCAACCCGTAGCAGACTTTTTCTGCAGGGAAAATTCTGGGTGTCATCGGCCCATACGCGTATCATGTAGGGCCATACGTGTATTGAGTTGGGCAATACGCGTATGGATGTGAAGGAATATGGGAGTTACGCGTATGGACAAGGCAGTACGCGTATGAGTTGTGGCAGTATGCGTATTGGAATTTAAAAATGGAATTTTCAAGGAAAATTACCTCTGCTCATATGCGTATGACCTTGGGCAATACGCGTATGGCTGGGCGAGCCAGTTTGGCAATACGCGTATGGCTTAGGGCAGTACGCGTACGGCCAGGAGGGTGTAGAATTGTGTCTTTTCGCGATACCATTTCGTGTTATGTCCATAACTTTTGACTGGGTTATCCGTTTTTAATATTCTTGATATCATCGGAAAGCTAACAGAATGTACTTTCTTATGAAAATGGTTTTAAAGTTGTTGGCGGATTTAATTATGTCGGGTTTTTGGAATAGTGTCCATTTTGCCGACTTTTATCGTCTATTGGTGTGTAATTGTTGTTGAATAGGTATGCATGTTAAAATACGGAATTAGGTAGAGTGAGGACTTACCCTAAACAATGTTGTGTGTGTGTAATGGAATAGTGACAACGCTCGTGCAAGTAAGGCCGAGGCGTGTGTATTGTGTAATCGTAACCGGTTATTTTTGATAGTGCGTTTCATGGGTCTCGAGCTCCTCTGAAACATATGCACCATTACTTGGCAGGTTTGATTCCCGTGTTTAGTACGAATGGAACCTAAGGGTAGAGACTTGTGATGGTTAACAGGCCATGAGAAATGACGGTTCACGGCTAACAGGCTGTTGTTCCCGAATCCATTTCGTATGCCAAGTAATTTCGAGGATCCATGACTCGGGTCGTCTTCTAGACGTAGAAGCGGACGGGAAAAGGGGATGTCTTGGTATGGTTATTGATTTGTGAGATTCTTGAGCTAACAGGCTCAGGACGTACTTCGGTTCTAGCGTGAGTTAACAGGCTCACCATGTGTGGATACTTATATAGTGTGTGTACTCAAAGTCACTTCCCTTCCCTTTTGACTTGAGTTAGGTTTATTAGAACCTTGTAGATCCGAGAGGACAATAAGATAGCGAACTCACTGAGATTTGATGTATCTCACCCCACTGTTGTTGTTTACATCACAGGTACTGCAGGTTCGCGAAGGGTAAGGATAAGGTCGTGTGATTATCCTTACTTATCTGATGGCTTTGTTTCCGTTGTGGAGTTTTGAGATCATTAGTGATCTAGTTCTTAGTGTTTTGTCTTTTGAAACATCTTGTAGATATACTATGCCGTAGTTTTTTTGTATTAGGCTATTTGGGCATGTATATGTATAATGTGTTTACTAAGAACTTATTGTATATTTCAGTACCAAACGTACTTTTCATGTATAATATATGATTTGATGCATATGTATATATGTGGGCATTACACTCTTGCTTTAGTTTTATATGCTAATTATTTCTATCATGTTGCATAAATTTAAGATTCAAGAACTCTTCACCTAATTTATATATCTAGAATAAATTACATTCACAAAAACAATATAATTATTACTTTACAAAAACAATATAATTATTACTTCTAATAAATTTGTTTTTTTGAAAAAAATTAATGTTAATAATAGAAATGTAGGTAGATAGTTTAATTAATTATCATCTTTTTGTTTCTGAGTTTTAATTTCATTAGTAAACAGAAGATGTCTCATCACAAAATCACATGGAATGAAGAATCGCATAACAATTTTGGAATAAATAAAATTTCTCGCGAATTAGAAGTGGATGATGAGTTAGACACAGATTACTTGGATATTATGAGACCACTGTCACTTGAAACCCATGTTCCGGGTCCATTATTAGACATTGGTAAATTTGCCCCTGTAGTGCTTAAGCCAATTAATCCATCTCCAGCCATTAGTATAACTCCGCCTCCAAAAGATAATGGAATCTTCCTAGATCCTTTTTTACCTAAACAATTTCACTCTCCAGCCATCAGATTAACTCCGCCTTCTAATGGAGTAACGACAACAACAAAATCTGAAGTTTCATATCTTAAACAATATGAAAGAGTCTCCCAATGAGGTGTGTGTTCTTCATCTCTTATACAATAATAAACTAATTAATATTTGTAGGTTTATCATCTATTAATCAAAACACAGGCCAACATGTGTTGTCCAACAACATTAAAAATCCTACATCGCGTCCTTATAAAATTGCTAGGCATATGCAGGTAACATAATGTAGAAATTAATGAATTTTATTTGATTTGTTTTATGCAAGTAAAAATAAATAATGCAAGGGAAGAAATTGAGTAATATATATATATATATATATATATATATATATATATATATATATATATATATATATATATATATATATATATATATATATATATATATATATATATACTAATGTATAAGATGTTTTGCAGGATGATAATTGACTTGGTGATTAATTGGTCATTTAAAATACAAATGTTTTATGGAGTTGATATAAGTGTTATGACATAAATATATATAATTTATACATATTAAATCTTTCTTGAGTTGGAAAACATGGTGTTGAAGTTGAATTTCAATATTTTATTTGTTTTATAGTTTTTATTGTTTGTCACGAAAACTTTATATTTAAATTTATTAGAAAACAGTTCTAAATAAGAAATTTGTTCATTTCGTGGGTGTTGCATGTGTCCAATTTATTTGTTAAACTTTGTAGTCTCAATAGAATTTTCAACCTTATTAGCTCCCATTGAGAAGTGTTGATGTGATTCTTCAGTATTTCTAGGAATTTTCCCAAATAAAAGGTAAGGTTTTTGTCTCTCCCCCTAGGGTTCGCCTAGTCCGTGTGGTGGTATTCAAGTTCCACTGCATATGTTCTTGGAATGGCTAGTTTCTAGGAGGGTGTGCCCCACCAATGTTGAGAAGAGTGCTCACTATGTAGGTAGTCTGCCTTCAAAGAGTGGCTTATGCGATCCTACATAGACTTACGATACCCTTTGTGGTCCTAGTGTCTCATAGCTAGTTAATTAACTACTGAAATTGTGCAAAGAGATTTTATATAATACTTAACTCATTGAGCACATATAATGACATTGTGATATCCTCCTTCTTTACTTATTCCTCGACTATCCATATCATTGACTGATGTGATCTTCTTCCTGCCCGTCCGAGGAAGGAGCTCGTTCACCATGAAGTTTGTCTGCATACCTTTAACTGACTGGCGTCACAAGACGATCATCGTCTTCGTAGATGTTTCATTTGGAAGACCTTGGATGCCCATTTGTCCCTAGTGTATACTCAGGGTTTTTCATTTTAAAAGATATTACGAAATAATATCTTTTTGTCATTCGTTTTAAAGGTTGAAGTCACTCTTCATAATCCTCTAAAGCTTAATTCACAACATGCTTAATAAAAATGTAGGAGTTTACCCCCGTCGGTTCGAATTGGATTTTTCTTAAGCTTAGAGCATTGTTGAATGGATTTGAGGTTTCAACTGGGATCCTTCAGTGGGTCTTTTTTTGGTCCGTGCGGATTGAACCCTATTTTCTTTCTTGCAATATGGTATCCCTGTAGATTACCTAGAGTGAGCTATAGAGTTACTGAAGGTAAAAGTATACACTACTACAAAACGCGCAAACAACAACGCCAGGCTTATAACGGCTTGCATATACACCGTTGTAATAGACTCGCGCATTTTTTAATGACGGTTAATCTTCAAACCGTGGTGAAATGTGAGGCCTTTCACAACGGGTATTTAAAGAACCGTCATTATAGGTAGCGTTTGGTCATGGGTTCAATTCCCAGCGCCCGCATTTATGGTTTTTTTAAACATTTTTTCAAAATGCCCACAGCCTTTCACCATGGTTATGTTTTCAACCGTCATTATTGCCTATAGTTTAGTTTTAGGTCTTGCACTTCAAAAAATCAGTTTTAGGGAAAATAGTCTCCTTTTTTAGATCTGTTTCGTGCATCTGAAGCAGTAAAACGTGGTAGTGTAAAATATGAATTTCAAACACTTTGAGTCCCAACAAAGTAACACATGATTCATGGTGGAAATTATTTAAGGCGTTGATATCTATGTGTTCAAAGTTTCGTGCATTCATCGCGATCTTGGTATTTCTTGAGTGTTATGATCTCCGCTTATCGTTAAAAGATTGTACGCCACCTAGAGAAGGTACTCCAATAGCGAATTCACGCCATAAGTTTTTATAGATTCGTTAAACCTTCAAAGTCGTGAAGGCAATTATTAGGTTTATAATGGATAATTGAGGTGATATAGAATTGAAAGTATAATAGAGGATTATCATGTTGAATTCGGTGGTAATTTTCTCTATCTCTTGGAGATCTTGGTAAAATATGAGTTTGAATGTAGAATGATCCATCTGTAGATTTTTTGAGGGAATGAGAAGTCGATTCCCAAAGAAGATCCCATCTGTAGCTATTTGCATAGTGTGCATTTTTTTGGGTTTTTCAAAAACTCTTTACTTTTTATTTTCTTTGTTGTTAGAGAACTCCTGGTTTGGTGATTTTCTGAATTAAGGAGTGTTTCTTTGTTATTTTCATTAAATTTAAATTTTTATAATTATATTTTTTCAGGAGTTCTCGAGATAGATTTTGCTACAGTTCTGACAATAAAGTAAGAATCATATATTTTTATTACAATTTATTTTATCAAGTATATATATAATGAGCGATATATTATTATAATTTAGTTTTTCATTTTTTTAATATAAGATATTCATATGATATATTAGAACGTTTATAATTTAACACTAGATCTAATTTATTAGAGTTTATATAAATTCTAATTAAAAGATTTTAAACGTTTTAAAAAACTTGTTTCAAGAGAGGGTTAAAGGTCAAATGAATTTATAATATTATATTTCATCTAACAAAGACATAGATTATGCGTTTCATGACTGTAATTTGATAAAAATTTCTCTATCTTTTTTTTATCATTTTTCTTTTGTTCTTTTAATTTTATTTATTTTTAAAAAAAATATTTGAATTATATTCATCAACTTATAAACATTTAGAAGTATAACAAAGATTCATTTATTTACACATATGATTGACATCTTCATGAAATGTATTAGATAATAGAAACTCCTGCTTTAGTTTTATATGCTAATTATTTCTATCATGTTGCATAAATTTAAGATTCAAGAACTCTTCACCTAATTTATATATCTAGAATAAATTACATTCACAAAAACAATATAATTATTACTTTACAAAAACAATATAATTATTACTTCTAATAAATTTGTTTTTTTGAAAAAAATTAATGTTAATAATAGAAATGTAGGTACATAGTTTAATTAATTATCATCTTTTTGTTTCTGACTTTTAATTTCATTAGTAAACAGAAGATGTCTCATCACAAAATCACATGGAATGAAGAATCGCATAACAATTTTGGAATAAATAAAATTTCTCGCGAATTAGAAGTGGATGATGAGTTAGACACAGATTACTTGGATATTATGAGACCACTGTCACTTGAAACCCATGTTCTGGATCCATTATTAGACATTGGTAAATTTGCCCCTGTAGTGCTTAAGCCAATTAATCCATCTCCAGCCATTAGTATAACTCCGCCTCCAAAAGATAATGGAATCTTCATAGATCCTTTTTTACCTAAACAATTTCCCTCTCCCGCCATCAGTTTAACTCCGCCTTCTAATGGAGTAACGACAACAACAAAATCTGAAGTTTCGTATCTTAAACAATATGCAAGAGTCTCCCAAAGAGGTGTGTGTTCTTCATCTCTTTATCAAAGTACTGAATTTAATTTTATGAATATTATACAACAATAAACTGATTAATATTTGTAAGTTTATCATCTATTAATCAAAACACAGGCCAACATGTGTTGTCCAACAACATTAAAAATCCTACATCGCGTCCTTATAAAATTGCTAGGCATATGCAGGTAACATAATGTAGAAATTAATGAATTTTATTTGATTTGTTTTATGCAAGTAAAAATAAATAATGCAAGGGAAGAAATTGAGTAATATATATATATATATATATATATATATATATATATATATATATATATATATATATATATTTATATATATATATATATATATATATATATATATATATATATATATATATATATATATATTTGAATGATATTTTATATATGTACTAATGTATAAGATGTTTTGCAGGATGATAATTGACTTGGTGATTAATTGGTCATTCAAAATACAAATGTTTTATGGAGTTGATATAGAAAATATAATACATAATTGATGAAGTCAAACGATATTGGCATTTTAGGAGTGTTAAGCTTTGGTTAAATTAACAGTTTGATGAATTTTGGGTTTTATTTTTCATTTAATAAAGTTGCCATTTTATTGGTTTTATTTTTATTGATAGATTGAATTTCTTTTAAATTTAAATATTATTGAAACCTAAGTAAATTTTATGTTTGACAAACTTTTATTGCTTAGTATAATAGTTTCCTATGGTTCGTTATTTAATGATGACTATTATCTATAAGTGTTTTGACATAAATATATATAATTTATACATATTAAATCTTTATTGAGTTGGAAAACTTTGTGTTGAAGTTGAATTTCAATATTTTATTTGTTTTATAGTTTTTATTGTTTGTCACGAAAACTTTATATTTAAATTTATTAGAAAACAGTTCTAAATAAGAAACTTGTTCATCTCGTGGGTGTTGCATGTGTCCAATTAATTTGTTAAACTTTGTAGTCTCAATAGAATTTTCAACCTTATTAGCTCCCATTGAGAAGTGTTGTTGTGATTCTTCAGTATTTCTAGGAATTTTCCCGAATAAAAGGTAAGGTTTTTGTCTCTCCCCTTAGGGTTCGCCTAGTTCGTGTGGTGGTACTCAAGTTCCACTGCATATGTTCTTGGAATGGCTAGTTTCTAGGAGGGTGTGCCCCACCAATGTTGAGAAGAGTGCTCACTACATAGGTAGTCTGCCTTCAAAGAGTGGCTTATGCGATCCTACATAGACTTACGATACCCTTTGTGGTCCTAGTGTCTCATAGCTAGTTAATTAACTACTGAAATTGTGCAAAGAGATTTTATATAATACTTAACTCATTGAGCACATTATAATGACATTGTGATATCCTCCTTCTTTACTTATTCCTCGACTATCCATATCATTGACTGATGTGATCTTCTTCCTGCTCGTCCGAGGAAGGAGCTCGTTCGCCATGAAGTTTGTCTGCATACCTTTAACTGACTGGCGTCACAAGACGATCATCGTCTTCGTAGATGTTTCATTTGGAAGACCTTGGATGCCCATTTGTCCCTAGTGTATACTCAGGGTTTTTCATTCTAGAAGATATTACGAAATAATATCTTTTTGTCATTCGTTTTAAAGGTAGAAGTCACTCTTCATAATCCTCTAAAGCTTAATTCACAACATGCTTATAGAAAATGTAGGAGTTTACCCCGTCGGTTCGAATTGGATTTTTCTTAAGCTTAGAGCATTGTTGAATGGATTTGAGGTTTCAACTGGGATCCTTCACTGGGTCTTTTTTAGGTCCGTGCGGATTGAACCCTGTTTTCTTTCTTGCAATATGGTATCCCTGCAGATTACCTAGAGTGAGCTATAGAGTTACTGAAGGTAAAAGTATCCACTACTACAAAACGCGCAAACAACAACGCCAGGCTTATAACGGCTTGCCTATCCACCGTTGTAATAGACTCGCGAGTTTTTTTAATGACGGTTAATCTTCAAACCGTGGTGAAATGTGAGGCCTTTCACAACGGGTATTTATAGAACCGTCATTATAGGTAGCGTTTGGTCATGGGTTCAATTCCCAGCGCCCGCATTTATGGTTTTTTTACACATTTTTTCAAAATGCCCACAGCCTTTCACCATGGTTATGTTTTCAACCGTCATTATTGCCTATAGTTTAGTTTTAGGTCTTGCACTTCAAAAAATCAGTTTTAGGGAAAATCGTCTCCTTTTTTAGATCTATTTCGTGCATCTGAAGCAGTAAAACGTGGTAGTGTAAAATATTAATTTCAAACACTTTGAGTCCCAACAAAGTAACACATGATTCATGGTGGAAATTATTTTAGGCGTTGATATCTATGTGTTCAAAGTTTCGTGCATTCATCGCGATCTTGGTATTTCTTGAGTGTTATGATCTCCGCTTATCGTTAAAAGATTGTACGCCACCTAGAGAAGGTACTCCAATAGCGAATTCACGCCATAAGTTTTTATAGATTCGTTAAACCTTCAAAGTCGTGAAGGCAATTATTAGGTTTATAATGGATAATTGAGGTGATATAGAATTGAAAGTATAATAGAGGATTATCATGTTGAATTCGGTGGTAATTTTCTCTATCTCTTAGAGATCTTAGTAAAATATGAGTTTGAATGTAGAATGATCCATCTGTAGATTTTTTGAGGGAATGAGAATTCGATTCCCAAAGAAGATCCCACTGTTGTGTTTTGGAAAAAGAAATGGATGTAAGGTGATGATAAGAAAACCTTAACTAGTGTTACGTATGTACGATATAGAGTCATGTGAGTGGAATTGCAAGGTTAGTACTTTAATGCCTAAATAAGTTCATAATTCAAGACGAGTGTTCTTGTAAAATGGAGATAAGAAAATATACCTTGCATTTCGCGTGATATGTCTTTATACTTTTAATTAGTTGGAGTGTATGGACATCAATTTTAGCCTTATCTCTTTGGGCTTTTGGCCGGCCCAAATCTTACTATATAAGAAAACCTAAGGCTGTGGAAAAACCAATTTTGCCCTCATTCTTCTATCTGCCATGTGTCCAAAGTGAGGGCATTTGATGTCTACAAATTATTTTTCCTAACTAAATGTACTCCTTTTTCATTTGTAACCAATTTATTATGTTATAATAATATTTTGTCCTCCTTTTTGGTTACAAACTAACCAATTCTATTAAATTTTTTTGCTTTTTCCTACTACCAATGTCTGATACACGTACATCACTATTCTACCACACTGTTTCCTTCTTTCTCTCTCTCGATTCTCATCTCACTGTTCCTCTTCATCGAACTTCTCTCTTTCTCTTCTTTCTTCAGGTTCGTCTTCTATGATGAAGCATGGATTAGCAATGGTATCCCTGTGTTGGAGGCAACGCGTTTTCGGCGGCGAGGGTGTGGTGATTGGAATCGAAATATGTGATGAGTTTTACCAACATCGTAGCTCCAAACTTGTCATTTCCCTTCTGAAAGTTGTTGCTTCTATCCGTTCCGTTGTTGGAAGCTAAGGCCATTGTTGAAACGTATACCCATTTTTGAATCATTTGTGGACGGTGTAGCTTCATTGTAGTTCCAGATCTGTTGCAGGTATATAGAAGGGGGTTTATCAAAGTTTGTCATTGTATTTTATACTGTTAGATCCCTCCATAATATTTGTTAATGTTTTCGTTTTTTATGTTTTGTAGGTTGGACTGATTTGTTATGATTTGGGGTTCCTTTTTTATGTTATGTGTTGTTAGGGTTGGAAACTCATTTGATGTTTTTTAATGTTTTCATCTTCATATGAAGTTTACAATTTTCTGCTATTAGTATTTGTACATATTATCATGATACAGCTGAATATATTTGTGGAAATGAAATTTAGGTCATGTCTGAAAATGAGCCTTTATGAATGTTTGATCTGTAGTGTTTGCAAACTCTGTTGATTTCTCTCATTGTCGGTGTTTGAGTGCAGGTTGGGGCTGGAAGCAGACATCAAAATATACACGGTTCATCAAACATGGTTGGTGCTGTTACAGCTGCGGTTGAGTCTTCTGCTTTATCCATTCAACAAAAGGTATTATTTCTTATCATGTTGTGTATAACAGAGTTGTTCCTTATGGTGTTGGACAAGGTTTACTTGCTGGTCCTATGAATGTATGAATCAAAATTAATTGCTATGAATCAAAATTAATTGCTATGAATCAAAGATGATCTTTGAACATGCCCTTTGGTTTTGGTTATATGTGTTTGATTGATTTTCCAAAGTAATTCTGAGGATGCTCACTATATTATCGTTAACCCAAAGTATTTCTCAAAGTTCTGCTATATTATCGTTAACCCCAAAGTTCTGATTTTTTTTACAAATGATTCCTTGTCTTCTAGAGTTTTGGACAGCATGGGATGGAGCAGATTGTCTCAATGATTCCTTTAAGATTTTGGGTATTTTTAGTGAAGAGCAATTTCTACTCGGCATGAATGGGGTTTTCTTAGAATAATGAGATATCAGCTCTCAATGTGATCTTTCGATTTGTTATTGCTTAATCGAAATGGAGAAACTGACAGCTAACATCTGCAAAGGAGCAACATCTATCAGCCCTGTTTTCATTGTTGTCATGCTTTTTCATGTTTCTTCATTTGTTTGTGTACAGAATATAACTGAATTGTCAACTGTAGCTTATTTTTTTCATTTATTTTGTTTGAACTTTTTTGTGTGTTTGCTTCTGTTGTAAATTACTTTTGTTTTAAAAGGTGATACATTACTTTGTGGTCTCAACTGTCAACTGTTGTTTCCTATTTTAAAATTTGATTTCTGGTTGTAAATATCCTTAGAACATTCATATTCTTCTAACATTGTTCATTAGGAAAATAGCATCCAGAGGATGGATAGCTGACCCAGCAGAGATGGAACGTCTTGAGGACCTTTGCTGTAGATTGGGTTCGTATTCGTCCTACTCTTACATCTGCAAAGCATGGAGGTAGTTTTATTGAGGTACAGATTTTGTTTCTTGCTGTGAATGGTACTTTTTACTTTCACTTGGTGTAGGGAGATTAAAAGTTTGTTATGGTAGGTATTGGCAGCAACACAGACACTTGACGAATTAGGAAATAAGTGGTTTCAACGTGCGATCGATGTTGTAAGACAGTTCGTTAGGTTGTTTAAGGTATGCCACAATTATTTTTCATGTTCATACTATTGTAGTTTTGAAACGGTATTGTTTTCGTCAATCCGAGAACTAAATAAGCTTTTGGATCTACTTTTTTTGCTCTTGCTGCTGAAACGGTATTGTTATTGGTTTGTTTTTTTTTTTTACTTAGAGTGTAAAGCCTTTGTTTTACATTCGAAACATTTTACTATTTTTGAGTTTGTAAATAATTAAATTAGCATATTTTTTTTTCTTTAGTACTTCCTATTTAGAAGTTCCAGTAGTAAATAATGTGTTCTTAATAAGTGGAACATTGGTTTATTGTTGTTTTAGCATATTCTTTGCAGGTCGTTCCTACAGTATAAACAGGCATCAGGGGTCGAGTTATAAATTCGAATCAGGTATTGTTAAATGTCACACACATACTTTCATTTCATGTTGTTCATTAGTTGGATAATTTCTAAGCACATCATATATGTTATTGCACAGTATTCTGTGAGTGAGCATTTCAAAAGTTCAAAACTGGGTGCTACAGATCCTGAGGTTTTCTTCTTCTATGACATATCACAAATAAAGGTACTGTCTTTGTAATTTTTTTATGGGATATAAAATTATCCATGGATGAAGAAGTCATCGTAGTTGCACTATCCATGGATGAAGAAGTCATCGTAGTTGCATCTCTACACAAATATAATAGTTATTCACATTTTGGCCTGATCAGAATGTGAGTTTCAATTATCTATGCTCAATATTTTGCTATTTCCCAATGACATAGAACACTGTTTTTGAATTACATAACATATAAGGGTCACGACAGTTATCTACTTTTGAATCACATATCATTGTTATAACTAATAATCTAATTACGTAAATCATTTCAATTCAGCTGCAAATTGATAAGCTAACATAAGGTGAGGGACATTTGTAATGGTTAAATTGATTTCTGTCTGAATTCAGTTCTCCCATGTATTTTTATTTTACTATCTGATTTACTATATATGTCCATTTTTTCTTACATGATTTGAATGTCTTCAGATTGGTGATAGGGTCTGTGTGAAGACACATCTTTCGCAGAACCTAGAAATGCTTAGGGTGGTGAGACACATCTTCTTGCTGCAACTGGACTTCAAATGGATCACAAAAACCAGTGTTTGTGTAAATGTTCATCTTGCGTCACCGGAAGTGGAGTTTCTTCCTTCAAAGGTACGACTCCCATGTGTAAGACCAGATTTTTCAACCAAATAATATTCTGTGTACATGTATGCTTTCTTTCAGTGTATATTGTTTAGCCAGATGCACTGAGAAGCCTATCCAAATGACAATCTCTTTGCACACCTAAGGTAAAACTACAGATATTATCCCTTCACTTCCATATCATTGTATCTATGTGTTTTTTTCGATCATGGTTATTTTGTTTTTGCTGATACATTACATTAACCTTTCATATCTTTTAATTTGAGTATCCTTATGTTTGTCAAATCTGTTGTTCAGACCACATTTGTTAATCATATCTCATGTAACGTTACAACTAATTTCAGAAGTCCATGCTTTCCATTGCATTTATTGACCAATTATTCTATACATTGTATTAGCCAATACAAAATCTGTCAAAACAACAAAGGGGTGGAACAACATTACCAATGCAGTTAGAAGATATTATAGAGGGAGTGTTGCTATTGACTCTATTCAGACACCCAATCAGGTAATTCTTCGACCCTAAAGGTCATCTCTCTTTCATACTTTCTCAAAATTCTATAACTGTCAAGTCTAATCCTTTGCGGCATTCTTATGAATTGTTTTACTCTTTTATGATATGAGTTTAACACACTAAGAGGATTTCTTACATCATAACTCTGCCAGTTATTGCACCTTAACAGTTCAAACAAAAATTGGTTTGTTATATGTAAATGTGCATTTAATTTTTTTTCAGTTTCTTCAAACTTCATATCAGACTGTTATACTTCTCCATGGCTTTCTGTTTTCCATAGTCACTTCCATATGGCTTTAATGCCAAATCATAGCACACCACGTTTTCCAACTTATCATTAATCTTCCCTATGGCTTCTTATTATTTTGCCTCCCTAACTTCCACTATTAAATTTTCAAAATAATTAATGCTTTTACATTACCAAGTGCAGGGAGAAGCTTATGGGTCTCAGGGCAAAATATATAAACAACACTCCTTCAATGACCAACACAAACAAAAATTCAGAAACGTATAATTTTTACTATAGCCACCAACAACATTGTCTGGGTTTCACACACTTCTGAGGTGCAGACTGCGCCTGAAATCCAACCAACAACGACATCGCAACACCCATCTCAGGTCGATCAACCAGACCAGATACGAATCATAAATTATCTACTTATTTTTTCAATACCTACATACAACTATGCATTTTTCTTGCTTCATCTTTTCTACCATTCTTTTTTATTAAATCAACAGACGCAACATAATGTTGATGCGCCGCTCCATCGAACACCACCTTCTGACATCGAACCAATTCAGGAAAATCAACCACCTGCCGACGAGGGACACCCCCTGCCGCACCAACCACCTGCTGACGAGGGACAGCCCCTGCCGCACCAACCACCTACCCATGTTGAACATCCTCATCACGTCCTGCCGGTACAGTTCTGGGACATTCCTTTCTTTTTTCTATTCATGTCATATTAAATTTTCTGTTCATCTTCTTCACAATAATCAGTTAACGGTTTTTCCCAATAGGTACCTCAGGTCGCTGCTGTCCGACAATGACAAAAGAGGAGACGATTCAGAAGACCAGGAAGAATGAGTAGAAGGTTTAACAGATTTCATTCTGATGATGAAGAAGAACCAGAGTATGATATGTTTGATTCTGATGACGACGATGAGCACGACTACAAGTGGGACAACTTTATGACATCATCCGATTTTAGAAATCGTGTTTAAGTTTCCATACTTTTTGTCCTTTTGATGTACTGCATTACCAAGCTTTGTTAATTTTAATTTAAGGTTTATGGACACATTACTTAAAGTTTTTTTACTAATTTACTGTGTGCTCAATTTCATAGTTATTGAAGACTTGAATGTATATCTTACGTTATACAGTTTCTAGACTTTTTTTATTTTAAATTTCAATGATTGGTTTAAAACTTGCATTGCATTTTTTGTATAACATTTTCAATTCTCACTACCATTTTTTTTCTACTTATTTTTTTTTACTACAAAACAAATATATTTTTACAAACGGGAAACAAAAAGGGAAAAACTTTACTTATGATTCAAATATCTTTTTTAATTATGTCACAACAAATCGTATTCTTTTTTTTTAATCAAATAACATCAAAACAGATATTATGTTTTTATACGGTAAAACAATTCATTTATGATTAAAACATTTGACATACGGGTAAAAACTCATTTCTTATAAACGGGCTCAACTTTACTACTTTTCGAAATATTGAACAATCGAATATTGTCGACCATTTTCTTACAATTTGTGAAAACAATTTTGCCAATCTATTAAAAAAATTTTGACCAAAATAATATCAACTATTTTTATAAATAATATTATCTCTTATTAAGAACTCAACTCTTAACTAAATTTTATTAAGAATTTGACTTTCTTTTATAAATATATATTTTATTAAAAAATTTACTTTCTTTAATACATAATTAAGAATTTTTGTAAATTACTTTTGCTTTTCTTTTTAACAATTTATTTATATTTTCAAAACACAAGCCTCCCTACCGGATTTACACGTATCGTGCGAAAGACCGGGTCACACCTGTGTCGTATAAGCGCACTGGTAACCAGACTAAAATAACTGTGAACGCACGGGTAACACACCGGTACCGTGGCAACGCACGGATATTATACCAATACCGTGTGCACGCACAGGTATCCAGACCAAATGCACGGGTAACACATCAGTGTCGTGTCGTAATGCACGGGTTCCCATGGCAAAGTTTTTTTGAACGCACGGGTAGTACACGAGTAACGTGTAAACGCGGTGACGACTGGGGCAAAATCGGTTTAAACGCATTGATATTTAATATTGTTTTTTTGAAATTCTTTTTAATTTAACATACAATTTTATTAAAGATAATATATGAATCATTGAAATATATATTAATGCTCTCTTTTTTTTAAAAATTGGAAATTTGATTAATTTTTTTATTTTTTATAAATATGTCTTTCATTTCAATACTTCTCTTTGATTGACTTATATTTTTTTCTTTTACTACTTTATGTTAATTTTTTTTACATTACATTTAAATATTTTGTATTTATTATTTGAGTTTCATAATCTAACTGTGAATTTACATTTTTTCCTGTCAAAATATATTGGTCCAATTTCAAAGGTCCGCAGCGGAACCCGTGCGTCCGCACGGGTATCCCACTAGTTAGTTATATTCATCGATCAAATTCAATAATGTGTGAAAAATTTATTGGTCTAAATTCCACATACATTGTATAAATGGTCATTAATATTAATTGAACTTCAATCAATATTAATTTCCATATTTTTATAATTTTTATCTTCAATTTATAGAAAAGACAAAATAAGAATTCAAGTATTTCAAATTTTTTAGAAACAAGTAATAAATTAAAATTGAGTTTATTCATTTTCCATACTTTGTAATTGTCCATCGCAACCCACTCCCTGATACATTGTATAAAATAAGTACATTCTATAAGTTATCATAAAATATTATTATATCTTTAATCAAAATTAATTTCCATTTTATAAAAAAATTTATCTTCAATTTTATATTAAGTCAAATGATGAATTCATATATTTATTATTTTGTAGGAAAGAGTAATTAGTTCATGTTTAGCCAAATTATTTTCATTTCTTAGTGTGTGTGCCCCCTATCCTTTCTTTTTTCTATATATATATATATATATATATATATATTTCAAATCACACAACATTTTCTTTTCATTTCTTCTTCTAGTTCGCATTACACGTTTTTTCTAGCACAGTCACCCTTAAGTCGGTATGTGATTCATTTTATACTGTTCTTATTTAATATTCAAAAGTTTAAATTTTTATTTGTTTTGATTTTTCTACAATTTTTTTTGTCGTATCTATTTGCTTAGTGTGCATTTTTTGGGTTTTTCAAAAACTCTTTACTTTTTATTTTCTTTGTTGTTAGAGAACTCCTGGTTTGTTGATTTTCTGAATTAAGGAGTGTTTCTTTGTTATTTTCATTAAATTTAAATTTTTATAATTATATTTTTTCAGGAGTTCTCGAGATAGATTTTGCTACAGTTCTGACAATAAAGTAAGAATCATATATTTTTATTACAATTTATTTTATCAAGTATATATATAATGAGCGATATATTATTATAATTTAGTTTTTCATTTTTTTAATATAAGATTTTCATATGATATATTAGAACGTTTATAATTTAACACTTGATCTAATTTATTAGAGTTTATATAAATTCTAAAGATTTTAAACGTTTTAAAAAACTTGTTTCAAGAGAGGGTTAAAGGTCAAATGAATTTATAATATTATATTACATCTAACAAAGACATAGATTATGCGTTTCATGACTGTAATTTGATAAAAATTTCTCTATCTTTTTTTTATCATTTTTCTTTTGTTTTTTTAATTTTATTTCTTTTTAAAAAAAATATTTGAATTATATTCATCAACTTATAAACATTTAGAAGTATAACAAAGATTCATTTATTTACGCATATGATTGACATCTTCATGAAATGTATTAGATAATAGAAACTCCTGCTTTAGTTTTATATGCTAATTATTTCTATCATGTTGCATAAATTTAAGATTCAAGAACTCTTCACCTAATTTATATATCTAGAATAAATTACATTCACAAAAACAATATAATTATTACTTTACAAAAACAATATAATTATTACTTCTAATAAATTTGTTTTTTTGAAAAAAATTAATGTTAATAATAGAAATGTAGGTACATAGTTTAATTAATTATCATCTTTTTGTTTCTGACTTTTAATTTCATTAGTAAACAGAAGATGTCTCATCACAAAATCACATGGAATGAAGAATCGCATAACAATTTTGGAATAAATAAAATTTCTCGCGAATTAGAAGTGGATGATGAGTTAGACACAGATTACTTGGATATTATGAGACCACTGTCACTTGAAACCCATGTTCTGGATCCATTATTAGACATTGGTAAATTTGCCCCTGTAGTGCTTAAGCCAATTAATCCATCTCCAGCCATTAGTATAACTCCGCCTCCAAAAGATAATGGAATCTTCATAGATCCTTTTTTACCTAAACAATTTCCCTCTCCCGCCATCAGTTTAACTCCGCCTTCTAATGGAGTAACGACAACAACAAAATCTGAAGTTTCGTATCTTAAACAATATGCAAGAGTCTCCCAAAGAGGTGTGTGTTCTTCATCTCTTTATCAAAGTACTGAATTTAATTTTATGAATATTATACAACAATAAACTAATTAATATTTGTAGGTTTATCATCTATTAATCAAAACACAGGCCAACATGTGTTGTCCAACAACATTAAAAATCCTACATCGCGTCCTTATAAAATTGCTAGGCATATGCAGGTAACATAATGTAGAAATTAATGAATTTTATTTGATTTGTTTTATGCAAGTAAAAATAAATAATGCAAGGGAAGAAATTGAGTAATATATATATATATATATATATATATATATATTTGAATGATATTTTATATATGTACTAATGTATAAGATGTTTTGCAGGATGATAATTGACTTGGTGATTAATTGGTCATTCAAAATACAAATGTTTTATGGAGTTGATATAGAAAATATAATACATAATTGATGAAGTCAAACGATATTGGCATTTTAGGAGTGTTAAGCTTTGGTTAAATTAACAGTTTGATGAATTTTGGGTTTTATTTTTCATTTAATAAAGTTGACATTTTATTGGTTTTATTTTTATTGATAGATTGAATTTCTTTTAAATTTAAATATTATTGAAACCTAAGTAAATTTTATGTTTGACAAACTTTTATTGCTTAGTATAATAGTTTCATATGGTTCGTTATTTAATGATGACTATTATCTATAAGTGTTATGACATAAATATATATAATTTATACATATTAAATCTTTATTGAGTTGGAAAACTTTGTGTTGAAGTTGAATTTCAATATTTTATTTGTTTTATAGTTTTTATTATTTGTCACGAAAACTTTATATTTAAATTTATTAGAAAACAGTTCTAAATAAGAAATTTGTTCATCTCGTGGGTGTTGCATGTGTCCAATTTATTTGTTAAACTTTGTAGTCTCAATAGAATTTTCAACCTTATTAGCTCCCATTGAGAAGTGTTGTTGTGATTCTTCAGTATTTCTAGGAATTTTCCCGATTAAAAGGTAAGGTTTTTGTCTCTCCCCCTAGGGTTCGCCTAGTTCGTGTGGTGGTATTCAAGTTCCACTGCATATGTTCTTGGAATGGCTAGTTTCTAGGAGGGTGTGCCCCACCAATGTTGAGAAGAGTGCTGACTACGTAGGTAGTCTGCCTTCAAAGAGTGGCTTATGCGATCCTACATAGACTTACGATACCCTTTGTGGACCTAGTGTCTCATAGCTAGTGAAATAACTACTGAAATTGTGCAAAGATATTTTATATAATACTTAACTCATTGAGCACATTATAATGACATTGTGATATCCTCCTTCTTTACATATTCCTCGACTATCAATATCATTGACTGATGTGATCTTCTTCCTGCCCGTCCGAGGAAGGAGCTCGTTCGCCATGAAGTTTGTCTGCATACCTTTAACTGAGTTGGGTCACAAGACGATCATCGTCTTCGTAGATGTTTCATTTGGAAGACCTTGGATGCCCATTTGTCCCTAGTGTATACTCAGGGTTTTTCATTCTAGAAGATATTACGAAATAATATCTTTTTGTCATTCGTTTTAAAGGTAGAAGTCACTCTTCATAATCCTCTAAAGCTTACTTCACAACATGCTTATAGAAAATGTAGGAGTTTACCCCGTCGGTTCGAATTGGATTTTTCTTAAGCTTAGAGCATTGTTGAATGGATTTGAGGTTTCAACTGGGATCCTTCACTGGGTCTTTTTTAGGTCCGTGCGGATTGAACCCTGTTTTCTTTCTTGCAATATGGTATCCCTGTAGATTACCTAGAGTGAGCTATAGAGTTACTGAAGGTAAAAGTATCCACTACTACAAAACGCGCAAACAACAACGCCAGGCTTATAACGGCTTGCCTATCCACCGTTGTAATAGACTCGTGAGTTTTTTTAATGACGGTTAATCTTCAAACCGTGGTGAAATGTGAGGCCTTTCACAACGGGTATTTATAGAACCGTCATTATAGGTAGCGTTTGGTCATGGGTTCAATTCCCAGCGCCCGCATTTATGGTTTTTTTACACATTTTTTCAAAATGCCCACAGCCTTTCACCATGGTTATGTTTTCAACCGTCATTATTGCCTATAGTTTAGTTTTAGGTCTTGCACTTCAAAAAATCAGTTTTAGGGAAAATCGTCTCCTTTTTTAGATCTATTTCGTACATCTGAAGCAGTAAAATGTGGTAGTGTAAAATATTAATTTCAAACACTTTGAGTCCCAACAAAGTAACACATGATTCATGGTGGAAATTATTTTAGGCGTTGATATCTATGTGTTCAACGTTTCGTGCATTCATCGCGATCTTGGTATTTTTCGAGTGTTATGATCTTCGCTTATCGTTAAAAGATTGTACGCCACCTAGAGAAGGTACTCCAATAGCGAATTCACGCCATAAGTTTTTATAGATTCGTTAAACCTTCAAAGTCGTGAAGGCAATTATTAGGTTTATAATGGATAATTGAGGTGATATAGAATTGAAAGTATAATAGAGGATTATCATGTTGAATTCGGTGGTAATTTTCTCTATCTCTTGGAGATCTTAGTAAAATATGAGTTTGAATGTAGAATGATCCATCTGTAGATTTTTTGAGGGAATGAGAAGTCGATTCCCAAAGAAGATCCCACTATTGTGTTTTGGAAAAAGAAATGGATGTAAGGTGATGATAAGAAAACCTTAACTAGTGTTACGTATGTACGATATAGAGTCATGTGAGTGGAATTGCAAGGTTAGTACTTTAATGCCTAAATAAGTTCATAATTCAAGACGAGTGTTCTTGTAAAATGGAGATAAGAAAATATACCTTGCATTTCGCGTGATATGTCTTTATACTTTTAATTAGTTGGAGTGTATGGACATCAATTTTAGCCTTATCTCTTTGGGCTTTTGGCCGGCCCAAATCTTACTATATAAGAAAACCTAAGGCTGTGGAAAAACCAATTTTGCCCTCATTCTTCTATCTGCCATGTGTCCAAACTGAGGGCATTTGATGTCTACAAATTATTTTTCCTAACTAAATGTACTCCTTTTTCATTTGTAACCAATTTATTATGTTATAATAATATTTTGTCCTCCTTTTTGGTTACAAACTAACCAATTCTATTAATTTTTTTGCTTTTTCCTACTACCAATGTCTGATACACGTACATCACTATTCTACCACACTGTTTCCTTCTTTCTCTCTCTCGATTCTCATCTCACTGTTCCTCTTCATCGAACTTCTCTCTTTCTCTTCTTTCTTCAGGTTCGTCTTCTATGATGAAGCATGGATTAGCAATGGTATCCCTGTGTTGGAGGCAACGCGTTTTCGGCGGCGAGGGTGTGGTGATTGGAATCGGAATATGTGATGAGTTTTACCAACATCGTAGCTCCAAACTTGTCATTTCCCTTCTGAAAGTTGTTGCTTCTATCCGTTCCGTTGTTGGAAGCTAAGGCCATTGTTGAAACGTATACCCATTTTTGAATCATTTGTGGACGGTGTAGCTTCATTGTAGTTCCAGATCTGTTGCAGGTATATAGAAGGGGGTTTATCAAAGTTTGTCGTTGTATTTTATACTGTTAGATCCCTCCATAATATTTGTTAATGTTTTCGTTTTTTATGTTTTGTAGGTTGGACTGATTTGTTATGATTTGGGGTTCCTTTTTTATGTTATGTGTTGTTAGGGTTGGAAACTCATTTGATGTTTTTTAATGTTTTCATCTTCATATGAAGTTTACAATTTTCTGCTATTAGTATTTGTACATATTATCATGATACAGCTGAATATATTTGTGGAAATGAAATTTAGGTCATGTCTGAAAATGAGCCTTTATGAATGTTTGATCTGTAGTGTTTGCAAACTCTGTTGATTTCTCTCATTGTCGGTGTTTGAGTGCAGGTTGGGGCTGGAAGCAGACATCAAAATATACATGGTTCATCAAACATGGTTGGTGCTGTTACAGCTGCGGTTGAGTCTTCTGCTTTATCCATTCAACCAAAGGTATTATTTCTTATCATGTTGTGTATAACAGAGTTGTTCCTTATGGTGTTGGACAAGGTTTACGTGCTGGTCCTATGAATGTATGAATCAAAATTAATTGCTATGAATCAAAATTAATTGCTATGAATCAAAGATGATCTTTGAACATGCCCTTTGGTTTTGGTTATATGTGTTTGATTGATTTTCCAAAGTAATTCTGAGGATGCTCACTATATTATCGTTAACCCAAAGTATTTCTCAAAGTTCTGCTATATTATCGTTAACCCCAAAGTTCTGATTTTTTTTACAAATGATTCCTTGTCTTCTAGAGTTTTGGACAGCATGGGATGGAGCTGATTGTCTCAATGATTCCTTTAAGATTTTGGGTATTTTTAGTGAAGAGCAATTTCTACTCGGCATGAATGGGGTTTTCTTAGAATAATGAGATATCAGCTCTCAATGTGATCTTTCGATTTGTTATTGCTTAATCGAAATGGAGAAACTGACAGCTAACATCTGCAAAGGAGCAACATCTATCAGCCCTGTTTTCATTGTTGTCATGCGTTTTCATGTTTCTTCATTTGTTTGTGTACAGGATATAACTGAATTGTCAACTGTAGCTTATTTTTTTCATTTATTTTGTTTGAACTTTTTTGTGTGTTTGCTTCTGTTGTAAATTACTTTTGTTTTAAAAGGTGATACATTACTTTGTGGTCTCAACTGTCAACTGTTGTTTCCTATTTTAAAATTTGATTTCTGGTTGTAAATATCCTTAGAACATTCATATTCTTCTAACATTGTTCATTAGGAAAATAGCATCCAGAGGATGGATAGCTGACCCAGCAGAGATGGAACGTCTTGAGGACCTTTGCTGTAGATTGGGTTCGTATTCGTCCTACTCTTACATCTGCAAAGCATGGAGGTAGTTTTATTGAGGTACAGATTTTGTTTCTTGCTGTGAATGGTACTTTTTACTTTCACTTGGTGTAGGGAGATTAAAAGTTTGTTATGGTAGGTATTGGCAGCAACACAGACACTTGACGAATTAGGAAATAAGTGGTTTCAACGTGCGATCGATGTTGTAAGACAGTTCGTTAGGTTGTTTAAGGTATGCCACAATTATTTTTCATGTTCATACTATTGTAGTTTTGAAACGGTATTGTTTTCATCAATCCGAGAACTAAATAAGCTTTTGGATCTACTTTTTTTGCTCTTGCTGCTGAAACGGTATTGTTATTGGTTTGTTTTTTTTTTTTACTTAGAGTGTAAAGCCTTTGTTTTACATTCGAAACATTTTACTATTTTTGAGTTTGTAAATAATTAAATTAGCATATTTGTTTTTCTTTAGTACTTCCTATTTAGAAGTTCCAGTAGTAAATAATGTGTTCTTAATAAGTGGAACATTGGTTTATTGTTGTTTTAGCATATTCTTTGCAGGTCGTTCCTACAGTATAAACAGGCATCAGGGGTCGAGTTATAAATTCGAATCAGGTATTGTTAAATGTCACACACATACTTTCATTTCATGTTGTTCATTAGTTGGATAATTTCTAAGCACATCATATATGTTATTGCACAGTATTCTGTGAGTGAGCATTTCAAAAGTTCAAAACTGGGTGCTACAGATCCTGAGGTTTTCTTCTTCTATGACATATCACCAATAAAGGTACTGTCTTTGTAATTTTTTTATGGGATATAAAATTATCCATGGATGAAGAAGTCATCGTAGTTGCACTATCCATGGATGAAGAAGTCATCGTAGTTGCATCTCTACACAAATATAATAGTTATTCACATTTTGGCCTGATCAGAATGTGAGTTTCAATTATCTATGCTCAATATTTTGCTATTTCCCAATGACATAGAACACTGTTTTTGAATTACATAACATATAAGGGTCACGACAGTTATCTACTTTTGAATCACATATCATTGTTATAACTAATAATCTAATTACGTAAATCATTTCAATTCAGCTGCAAATTGATAAGCTAACATAAGGTGAGGGACATTTGTAATGGTTAAATTGATTTCTGTCTGAATTCAGTTCTCCCATGTATTTTTATTTTACAATCTGATTTACTATATATGTCCATTTTTTCTTACATGATTTGAATGTCTTCAGATTGGTGATAGGGTCTGTGTGAAGACACATCTTTCGCAGAACCTAGAAATGCTTAGGGTGGTGAGACACATCTTCTTGCTGCAACTGGACTTCAAATGGATCACAAAAACCAGTGTTTGTGTAAATGTTCATCTTGCGTCACCGAAAGTGGAGTTTCTTCCTTCAAAGGTACGACTCCCATGTGTAAGACCAGATTTTTCATCCAAATGATATTCTGTGTACATGTATGCTTTCTTTCAGTGTATATTGTTTAGCCAGATGCACTGATAAGCCTATCCAAAAGACAATCTCTTTGCACACCTAAGGTAAAACTACAGATATTATCCCTTCACTTCCATATCATTGTATCTATGTGTTTTTTTCGATCATGGTTATTTTGTTTTTGCTGATACATTACATTAACCTTTCATATCTTTTAATTTGAGTATCCTTATGTTTGTCAAATCTGTTGTTCAGACCACATTTGTTAATCATATCTCATGTAACGTTACAACTAATTTCAGAAGTCCATGCTTTCCATTGCATTTATTGACCAATTATTCTATACATTGTATTAGCCAATACAAAATCTGTCAAAACAACAAAGGGGTGGAACAACATTACCAATGCAGTTAGAAGATATTATAGAGGGAGTGTTGCTATTGACTCTATTCAGACACCCAATCAGGTAATTCTTCGACCCTAAAGGTCATCTCTCTTTCATACTTTCTCAAAATTCTATAACTGTCAAGTCTAATCCTTTGCGGCATTCTTATGAATTGTTTTACTCTTTTATGATATGAGTTTAACACACTAAGAGGATTTCTTACATCATAACTCTGCCAGTTATTGCACCTTAACAGTTCAAACAAAAATTGGTTTGTTATATGTAAATGTGCATTTAATTTTTTCTCAGTTTCTTCAAACTTCATATCAGACTGTTATACTTCTCCATGGCTTTCTGTTTTCCATAGTCACTTCCATATGGCTTTAATGCCAAATCATAGCACACCACGTTTTCCAACTTATCATTAATCTTCCCTATGGCTTCTTATTATTTTGCCTCCCTAACTTCCACTATTAAATTTTCAAAATAATTAATGCTTTTACATTACCAAGTGCAGGGAGAAGCTTATGGGTCTCAGGGCAAAATATATAAACAACACTCCTTCAATGACCAACACAAACAAAAATTCAGAAACGTATAATTTTTACTATAGCCACCAACAACATTGTCCGGGTTTCACACACTTCTGAGGTGTAGACTGCGCCTGAAATCCAACCAACAACGACATCGCAACACGCATCTCAGGTCGATCAACCAGACCAGATACGAATCATAAATTATCTACTTATTTTTTCAATACCTACATACAACTATGCATTTTTCTTGCTTCATCTTTTCTACCATTCTTTTTTATTAAATCAACAGACGCAACATAATGTTGATGCGCCGCTCCATCGAACACCACCTTCTGACATCGAACCAATTCAGGAAAATCAACCACCTGCCGACGAGGGACACCCCCTGCCGCACCAACCACCTGCTGACGAGGGACAGCCCCTGCCGCACCAACCACCTACCCATGTTGAACATCCTCATCACGTCCTGCCGGTACAGTTCTGGGACATTCCTTTCTTTTTTCTATTCATGTCATATTAAATTTTCTGTTCATCTTCTTCACAATAATCAGTTAACGGTTTTTCCCAATAGGTACCTCAGGTCGCTGCTGTCCGACAATGACAAAAGAGGAGACGATTCAGAAGACCGGGAAGAATGAGTAGAAGGTTTAACAGATTTCATTCTGATGATGAAGAAGAACCAGAGTATGATATGTTTGATTCTGATGACGACGATGAGCACGACTACAAGTGGGACAACTTTATGACATCATCCGATTTTAGAAATCGTGTTTAAGTTTCCATACTTTTTGTCCTTTTGATGTACTGCATTACCAAGCTTTGTTAATTTTAATTTAAGGTTTATGGACACATTACTTAAAGTTTTTTTACTAATTTACTGTGTGCTCAATTTCATAGTTATTGAAGACTTGAATGTATATCTTACGTTATACAGTTTCTAGACTTTTTTTATTTTAAATTTCAATGATTGGTTTAAAACTTGCATTGCATTTTTTGTATAACATTTTCAATTCTCACTACCATTTTTTTTCTACTTATTTTTTTTTACTACAAAACAAATATATTTTTACAAACGGGAAACAAAAAGGGAAAAACTTTACTTATGATTCAAATATCTTTTTTAATTATGTCACAACAAATCGTATTCTTTTTTTTTAATCAAATAACATCAAAACAGATATTATGTTTTTATACGGTAAAACAATTCATTTATGATTAAAACATTTGACATACGGGTAAAAACTCATTTCTTATAAACGGGCTCAACTTTACTACTTTTCGAAATATTGAACAATCGAATATTGTCGACCATTTTCTTACAATTTGTGAAAACAATTTTGCCAATCTATTAAAAAATTTTTGACCAAAATAATATCAACTATTTTTATAAATAATATTATCTCTTATTAAGAACTCAACTCTTAACTAAATTTTATTAAGAATTTGACTTTCTTTTATAAATATATATTTTATTAAAAAATTTACTTTCTTTTATACATAATTAAGAATTTTTGTAAATTACTTTTGCTTTTCTTTTTAACAATTTATTTATATTTTCAAAACACAAGCCTCCCTACCGGATTTACACGTATCGTGCGAAAGACCGGGTCACACCTGTGTCGTATAAGCGCACTGGTAACCAGACTAAAATAACTGTGAACGCACGGGTAACACACCGGTACCGTGGCAACGCACGGATATTATACCAATACCGTGTGCACGCACAGGTATCCAGACCAAATGCACGGGTAACACATCAGTGTCGTGTCGTAATGCACGGGTTCCCATGGCAAAGTTTTTTTGAACGCACGGGTAGTACACGAGTAACGTGTAAACGCGGTGACGACCGGGGCAAAATCGGTTTAAACGCATTGATATTTAATATTGTTTTTTTGAAATTCTTTTTAATTTAACATACAATTTTATTAAAGATAATATATGAATCATTGAAATATATATTAATGCTCTCTTTTTTTTAAAAATTGGAAATTTGATTAATTTTTTTATTTTTTATAAATATGTCTTTCATTTCAATACTTCTCTTTGATTGACTTATATTTTTTTCTTTTACTACTTTATGTTAATTTTTTTTACATTACATTTAAATATTTTGTATTTATTATTTGAGTTTCATAATCTAACTGTGAATTTACATTTTTTCCTGTCAAAATATATTGGTCCAATTTCAAAGGTCCGCAGCGGAACCCGTGCGTCCGCACGGGTATCCCACTAGTTAGTTATATTCATCGATCAAATTCAATAATGTGTGAAAAATTTATTGGTCTAAATTCCACATACATTGTATAAATGGTCATTAATATTAATTGAACTTCAATCAATATTAATTTCCATATTTTTATAATTTTTATCTTCAATTTATAGAAAAGACAAAATAAGAATTCAAGTATTTCAAATTTTTTAGAAACAATTTATAAATTAAAATTGAGTTTATTCATTTTCCATAATTTGTAATTGTCCATCGCAACCCACTCCCTGATACATTGTATAAGATAAGTACATTCTATAAATTATCATAAAATATTATTATATCTTTAATCATAATTAATTTCCATTTTATAAAAAAATTTATCTTCAATTTTATATTAAGTCAAATGATGAATTCATATATTTATTATTTTGTAGGAAAGAGTAATTAGTTCATGTTTAGCCAAATTATTTTCATTTCTTAGTGTGTGTGCCCCCTATCCTTTCTTTTTTCTATATATATATATATATATATATATATATATATATATATATATATATATATATATACCTTATTAATATTTCAAATCACACAACATTTTCTTTTCATTTCTTCTTCTAGTTCGCATTACACGTTTTTTCTAGCACAGTCACCCTTAAGTCGGTATGTGATTCATTTTATACTGTTCTTATTTAATATTCAAAAGTTTAAATTTTTATTTGTTTTGATTTTTCTACAATTTTTTTTGTCGTAGCAATTTACTTAGTGTGCATTTTTTGGGTTTTTCAAAAACTCTTTACTTTTTATTTTCTTTGTTGTTAGAGAACTCCTGGTTTGTTGATTTTCTGAATTAAGGAGTGTTTCTTTGTTATTTTCATTAAATTTAAATTTTTATAATTATATTTTTTCAGGAGTTCTCGAGATAGATTTTGCTACAGTTCTGACAATAAAGTAAGAATCATATATTTTTATTACAATTTATTTTATCAAGTATATATATAATGAGCGATATATTATTATAATTTAGTTTTTCATTTTTTTAATATAAGATTTTCATATGATATATTAGAACGTTTATAATTTAACACTAGATCTAATTTATTAGAGTTTATATAAATTCTAATTAAAAGATTTTAAACGTTTTAAAAAACTTGTTTCAAGAGAGGGTTAAAGGTCAAATGAATTTATAATATTATATTACATCTAACAAAGGCATAGATTATGCGTTTCATGACTGTAATTTGATAAAAATTTCTCTATCTTTTTTTTATCATTTTTCTTTTGTTATTTAATTTTATTTCTTTTTAAAAAAAATATTTGAATTATATGCATCAACTTATAAACATTTAGAAGTATAACAAAGATTCATTTATTTACACATATGATTGACATCTTCATGAAATGTATTAGATAATAGAAACTCTTTGTAATACCCCATAATTTTGTAAGCATTTTGGATAATATTAGTATGATCAACTGGGTTCTGGGGTACTCTGAGAAATTATTGGATAAAACAATTAGAGTAAACTGGCGAACTCGGATTGATTGGATTTAATATTATTTAAACTTGGATTTTTATTAATTGGTGCATTTGAGATAATTTGGATAATTAGTAGTATTGTCAATTAATGTTTTTATGTACATTTTCCTTCCATTTTCCTTATTTGGAAAAGTAGAAGAACTTAGAGAAAAGGGAAAGAAAGAAAGGAAAAGGAAGAGGAAGAAGAAGAGAATTCTCCCAAGAGCTCTAGATCATCAATCATCAACCAATTTTCATCTTTTCATCTCAGCATTCAACCTCCTCGTCTAGTAATCCAGGTGGGTTCTAGTTAGACACCTTAGATTAAGGTTTATTTGAGTTTTAGAGGTAAATTGATATGGTTAGGAAATGTGAAATTTTACGTTAGAATCATAGTCTAACTGCTGAAATTCGTTCATTGATTGTATGTTACACTGGTTGTTATGATTATAGCATGTTTTGGTGAAATTTTGATTGGAAAAATGAGATTTTGGGGTTGAATTGAATCAACCCGTAGCAGACTTTTTCTGCAGGGAAAATTCTGGGTGTCATCTGCCCATACGCGTATCATGTAGGGCCATACGCGTATTGAGTTGGGCAATACGCGTATGGATGTGAAGGAATATGGGTGTTACGCGTATGGACGAGGCAGTACGCGTATGAGTTGTGGCAGTACGCGTATTGGAATTTTAAAATGGAATTTTCAAGGAAAATTGCCTCTGCTCATACGCGTATGACCTTGGGCAATACGCGTATGGCTGGGCGAGCCAGCTTGGCAATACGCGTATGGCTTAGGGCAGTACGCGTACGGCCAGGAGGGTGCAGAATTGTGTCTTTTCGCGATACCATTTCGTGTTATGTCCATAACTTTTGACTGGGTTATCCGTTTTTAATATTCTTGATATCGTCGGAAAGCTAACAGAATGTACTTTCTTATGAAAATGGTTTTAAAGTTGTTGGCGGATTTAATTATGTCGGGTTTTTGGAATAGTGTCCATTTTGCCGACTTTTATTGTTTATTCGTGTGTAATTGATGTTGAATAGGTATGCGTGTTAAAATACGGAATTAGGTAGAGTGAGGACTTACCCTAAACAATGTTGTGTGTGTGTAATGGAATAGTGACAACGCTCATGCAAGTAAGGCCGAGGCGTGTGTATTGTGTAATCGTAACCGGTTATTTTTTATAGTGCGTTTCATGGGTCTCGAGCTCCTCTGAAACATATGCACCATTACTAGGCAGGTTTGATTCCCGTGTTTAGTACGAATGGAACCTAAGGGTAGAGACTTCTGATGGTTAACAGGCCATGAGAAATGACGGTTCACGGGTAACAGGCTGTTGTTCCCGAATCCATTTCGTATGCCAAGTAATTTCGAGGATCCGTGACTCGGGTCGTCTTCTAGACGTAGAAGCGGACGGGAAAAGGGGATGTCTTGGTATGGTTATTGATTTGTGACATTCTTGAGCTAACAGGCTCAGGACGTACTTCGGTACTAGCGTGAGTTAACAGGCTCACCATGTGTGGATACTTATATAGTGTGTGTACTCAAAGTCACTTCCCTTCCCTTTTGACTTGAGTTAGGTTTATTAGAACCTTGTAGAGCCGAGAGGACTATAAGATAGCGAACTCACTGAGATTTGATGTATCTCACCCCACTGTTGTTGTTTACATCACAGGTACTGCAGGTTCCGCGAAGGGTAAGGATAAGGTCGTGTGATTATCCTTACTTATCTGATGGCTTTGTTTCCGTTGTGGAGTTTTGAGATCATTAGTGATCTAGTTCTTAGTGTTTTGTCTTTTGAAACATCTTGTAGATATACTATGCCGTAGTTTTTTTGTATTAGGCTTTTTGGGCAAGTATATGTATAATGTATTTACTAAGAACTTATTGTATATTTCAGTACCAAACGTACTTTTCATGTATAATATATGATTTGATGCATATGTATATATGTGGGCATTACAGTTGGTCTTAGAGCAGGTCATATCCGCGACCTAGCCATGAAATAGAATAAGTTTTCTTTCCGTTTCATATGCGGCGTGTCGCCATTGGTCTTGTCTGTTATATTTATAGTATTGAGCCTGATCAACTTAATCATATCTATATGAAATTCAGGAACATGGCTGACAGGCGCAGAAACAACCATGGTAGACCAAGAACCACTCCAGCAGGGACTAATCCTCCGGGTGACGAGGTAAATGCACCTTTGTACCAATTTATGCAACAGATGTAACAGCAGCAGAATCAGTTTGTGCAACAAATGGTACAGCAAATGGCTGGTGGTGTGCATCCTCTAGTTGGGGTACCAGAAGCTGCAGGGGGAACCTTTAGGGATTTCATCCGTATGAATCCTCCGGAATTTCAGGGAGGGTTCGATCCAGTAAAGGCTCATGAATGGATATCAGGTATGGAACGGATTTTCCTAATAGTTCAGTGCAGTGAGGAAAACAAGGTGGTCTTCGCCTCTCACTTTGTTGAAGGGTTCTGCCATGAGGTGGTGGGAAAGTGCTTCAGCTTTGATGACAATTCAGGAGGTACCAAAGGTATGGGAGCAGTTTAAGGTAATTTTTATGGAGAAATACTTTCCATGTTCCTTGTAGTCTCAGAAGGAATTTGAGTTTCAACAACTGAGGCAAGGTAACTTGACTGTGGCTTCTTATGCAGAAAAATTTGAAGATATGGCTGCTTATTCTAGACAAGCTACATATGCTCCTGATGAGAGGTGGAAGATTAATCAGTTTCTATTTGGTTTAAGGGCTGAAATTTCACACAGTGTATCTCAGAGAGAATTTACTAGCTATGTTGAATTGTTACGACAGTGTTATGTTGCGGAGCATAGTTTGAAAAAGGTACAAATGGAAGGACATTTGAGTAGGATGAATCAAAGTGATCGAGGGAGACCGAATCAACAGGTTAGGCCAAGGCAACAATCCTTTAATGGGAAGCAAGCTCAGGGTTCCAGAATTTGTGTGCCTCCGGTATGTCGTATGTGTGGACGGAATCATTATGGTAGGTGTATTTTGGAGGTAATGAGATGTTATCAGTGTAATAAGGTCGGCCACATGGCGAAGGATTGTCCTCAGGGTAGGAATCAGGCACAAGGGAAGAATACGGGCCGAGTGTATACCTTGGATGCAAGAAAAGCAAAGAATGATAATTCCTTGATTGCGGGTACGTGTTTCGTAAATGGACATCCTTGTTTTGTTTTATTTGATTATGGGGCAATGCACTCTTTTGTGTCCACGCGTTGCGTGAAGCGACTTGGGTTGCAAGCTGTTCCTTTGTTTCCTCCTATGGTGGTTACTACTGCCATGGATGAGATTGTAGAGACACCGTTGATGTGTGAAAATTGTGTTTTGTCGGTGAATGAAAGAGTTTTCCATATTAACCTTATATGTTTACCGCTTAAGAAAGTGGATGTTGTTCTGGGAATGGATTAGCTTTCGGCTAATTCGGTTTTTATCGGTTGCGAAGAGAAGTTAATTATTATCCCATCTACCGAAGCTACTCCGAAGGATGTGTTAACTACTATTTTAGAAGGTACGGTTGGAATGATTAATTTCTTGTTTGAAGAAGAAAAATCTGTTCTTATGATTCTTACTAAAGAGGAAAGTAGTAGCATTCCAGCTTTGAGTATTGCGGTAGTTTGTGACTTTCCTGAAGTTTTTCCCGAGGATATCACTTCTCTCCCTCCGGAGAGGGAAGTGGAATTCTCTATTGATCTGATACCTGGAACGGCTCCAATATCCGTTTCTCCGTATCGGATGGCACCACTTGAATTAAGAGAACTAAAGAATCATTTGGAAGAACTTTTGGCTAAGCATTTTGTTCGACCCAGTGTTTCACCCTGGGGAGCTCCAGTGTTATTGGTAAAGAAAAAGGATAGTGGAATGCGATTGTGTATTGATTACCATCAGTTGAATAAGGTCACCATCAAGAACAAATACCCATTACCAAGGATAGACGACCTGTTGGATCAATTGAAAGGAGCCTGTGTGTTCTCGAAGATTGATCTATGGTCGGGTTATCATCAGATTCAGGTAAAGAGTGCAGATGTACCAAAGACTACGTTTAGAACTCCTTATGGTCATTATGAATTTTTTGTGATGCCTTTCGGTGTGACTAATGCTCTGGCAGTTTTCATGGATTATATGAATCGGATATTCCAACCTTACTTGGACCAATTTGTGGTGATTTTCATTGACGACAATCTTATTTATTCTCGTGATCCTCAAGAGCACTGAGAACACCTAAGAATTGTTTTATCCATCTTACAAGAGAAGCAACTTTTTGCTAAGTTGAGTAAGTGTGAATTCTGGATGTCTGAGGTTAATTTTCTTGGGCATGTGATATCCCAGGGAGGTGTAGCAGTTGATCCATCAAAAGTTGAAGCAGTAATTAATTAGGAGAGACCGAAGAATGTTTCTGAAGTGAGGAGTTTCTTGGGATTAGCAGGTTATTACAGACGGTTTATCAAGGGATTTTCACAATTGGCTTTACCATTGACCAGACTTACTAGGAAGGATTATTTGTATGAGTGGGATTCGGCTTGTGAAAGGAGTTTTAGGAATTTGAAGGAGAGATTGACGACTGCTCCTGTTTTGGTTATTCCCGATCCTAGCAAGTCCTATGAGGTATATTGTGATGCATCGAAGAAGGGTTTAGGCGGAGTGTTAATGCAGGATGGACATGTAGTGGCTTACGCTTCACGTCAGTTGAAGGTACATGAAGAGAATTACCCGACGCATGATTTAGAATTGGCGGCCGTTGTTTTTACATTGAAAGTGTGGCGTCACTATTTGTATGGTGTACGTTTTGAGATGTTTAGTAACCATAAGAGCTTAAAGTACTTATTTGATCAGAAAGAATTGAATATGCGTCAAAGGAGGTGGATGGAATATTTGAAAGATTATGATTTGGAGCTAAAGTACCATCCAGGTAAAGCGAACAAGGTGGCGGATGCTTTAAGCAGGAAAGAGTTGCATAGTGCCGAGTTGATGATGTTAGAGTATGCCTTAATGGAAAGGTTTAGAGACCTAAATCTTCAATTTAATTGGACTCCTGATTGTGTAGTTATGGGGAATTTGAATATCATCTCTACTCTCAGAGAAGAGATCCAACAAGAGCAAGGGTTGGATGAGAAGTTACAAGAATTGTTGACTCAACCTGGTTTTGTGCGAACTACCGACGGAGTCATTTCGTTTAACCAAAGGATTTGTGTCCCGGACAACACGGGATTTGTGTCCAGTGGGATGAGACGCATCCAGGCGATGCCACTTGGGAATTGGAATCGGAAATGCGGGAGGTTTATCCTCATCTTTTCAGGTAATTGTTTTAAATTCGTGGGCGAATTTCGGTTTAAGGGGGGGAGGATGTAATACCCCATAATTTTGTAAGCATTTTGGATAATATTAGTATGATCAACTGGGTTCCGGGGTACTCTGAGAAATTATTGGATAAAACAATTAGAGTAAACTGGCGAACTCGGATTGATTGGATTTAATATTATTTAAACTTGGATTTTTATTAATTGGTGCATTTGAGATAATTTGGATAATTAGTATTATTGCCAATTAATGTTTTTATGTACATTTTCCTTCCATTTTCCTTATTTGGAAAAGTAGAAGAACTTAGAGAAAAGGGAAAGAAAGAAAGGAAAAGGAAGAGGAAGAAGAAGAGAATTCTCCCAAGAGCTCTATATCATCAATCATCAACCAATTTTCATCTTTTCATCTCAGCATTCAACCTCCTCATCTAGTAATCCAGGTGGGTTCTAGTTAGACACCTTAGATTAAGGTTTATTTGAGTTTTAGAGGTAAATTGATATGGTTAGGAAATGTGAAATTTTACGTTAGAATCATAGTCTAACTGCTGAAATTCGTTCATTGATTATATGTTACACTGGTTATTATGATTATAGCATGTTTTTGTTAAATTTTGATTGGAAAAATGAGATTTTGGGGTTGAATTGAATCAGCCCGTAGCAGCCTTTTTCTGCAGGGAAAATTCTGGGTGTCATCTGCTCATACGCGTATCATGTAGGGCCATACGCGTATTGAGCTGGGCAATACGCGTATGGATGTGAAGGAATATGGGTGTTACGCGTATGTACAAGGCAGTACGCGTATGAGTTGTGGCAGTACGCGTATTGAAATTTAAAAATGGAATTTTCAAGGAAAATTGCCTCTGCTCATACGCCTATGAACTTGGGCAATACGCGTATGGCTGGGCGAGTCAGCTTGGCAATACGGGTATAGCTTAGGGCAGTACGCGTACGGCCAGGAGGGTGCAGAATTGTGTCTTTTCGCGATACCATTTCGTGTTATGTCCATAACTTTTGACTGGGTTATCCGTTTTTAATATTCTTGATATCATCGGAAAGCTAACAGAATGTACTTTCTTATGAAAATGGTTTTAAAGTTGTTGGCGGATTTAATTATGTCAGGTTTTTGGAATAGTGTCCATTTTGCCGACGTTTATCGTTTATTGGTGTGTAATTGTTGTTGAATAGGTATGCATGTTTAAATACGGAATTAGGTAGAGTGAGGACTTACCCTAAACAATGTTGTGTGTGTGTAATGGAATAGTGACAACACTCGTGCAAGTAAGGCCGAGGCGTGTGTATTGTGTAATCGTAACCGGTTATTTTTTATAGTGCGTTTCATGGGTCTCGAGCTCCTCTGAAACATATGCACCATTACTTGGCAGGTTTGATTCCCGTGTTTAGTATGAATGGAACCTAAGGGTAGAGACTTGTGATGGTTAACAGGCCATGAGAAATGACGGTTCACGGCTAACAAGTTGTTGTTCCCGAATCCATTTCGTATGCCAAGGAATTTCGAGGATCCATGACTCGGGTCATCTTCTAGACGTAGAAGCGGACGGGAAAAGGGGATGTCTTGGTATGGTTATTGATTTGTGAGATTCTTGAGCTAACAGGCTCAGGACGTACTTCGGTACTAGCGTGAGTTAACAGGCTCACCATGTGTGGATACTTATATAGTGTGTGTACTCAAAGTCACTTCCCTTCCCTTTTGACTTGAGTTAGGTTTATTAGAACCTTGTAGAGCCGAGAGGACTATAAGATAGCGAACTCACTGAGATTTGATGTATCTCACCCCACTATTGTTGTTTACATCACAGGTACTGCAGGTTCCGCGAAGGGTAAGGATAAGGTCGTGTGATTATCCTTACTTATCTGATGGCTTTGTTTCCGTTGTGGAGTTTTGAGATCATTAGTGATCTATTTCTTAGTGTTTTGTCTTTTGAAACATCTTGTAGATATACTATGCCGTAGTTTTTTTGTATTAGGCTTTTTGGGCATGTATATGTATAATGTGTTTACTAAGAACTTATTGTATATTTCAGTACCAAACGTACTTTTCATGTATAATATATGATTTGATGCATATGTATATATGTGGGCATTACAGTTGGTATTAGAGCAGGTCGTATCCTCGACCTAGCCATGAAATAGAATAGGTTTTCTTTCCGTTTCATATGCGGCGTCTCGCCATTGGTCTTGTCTGTTATATTTATAGTATTGAGCCTGATCAACTTAATCCTATCTATATGAAATTCAGGAACATGGCTGACAGGCGCAGAAACAACCATGGTAGACCAAGAACCACTCCAGCAGGGACAAATCCGTCGGGTGACGAGGTAAATGCACCTTTGTACCAATTTATGCAACAGATACAACAGCAGCAAAATCATTTTGTGCAACAAATGGTACAGCAAATGGCTGGTGGTGTGCATCCTCCAGTTGTGGTACCAGAAGCTGCAGGGGGAACCTTTAGGGATTTCATCCGTATGAATCCTCCGGAATTTCAGGGAGGGTTCGATCTAGTAAAGGCTCATGAATGGATATCAGGTATGGAACAGATTTTCCTAATAGTTCAGTGCAGTGAGGAAAACAAGGTGGTCTTCGCCTTTCACTTGTTGAAGGGTTCTGCCATGAGGTGGTGGGAAAGTGCTTCAGCTTTGATGACAATTCAGGAGGTACCAAAGGTATGGGAGCAGTTTAAGGTAATTTTTATGGAGAAATACTTTCCAAGTTCCTTGAGGTCTCAGAAGGAATTTGAGTTTCAACAACTGAGACAAGGTAACTTGACTGTGGCTTCTTATGCTGAAAAAATTGAAGATATGGCTGCTTATTCTAGACAAGCTACATATGCTCCTGATGAGAGGTGGAAGATTGATCAGTTTCTGTTTGGTTTAGGGGCTGAAATTTCACACAGTGTATCTCAGAGAGAATTTACTAGCTATGTTGAATTGTTATGACAGTGTTATGTTGCGGAGCATAGTTTGAAAAAGGTACAAATGGAAGGAGATTTGAGTAGGATGAATCAAAGTGATCGAGGGAGACCGAATCAACAGGTTAGGCAAAGGCAACAATCCTTTAATGAGAAGCAAGCTCAGGGTTCCAGAACTAGTGTGCCTCCGGTATGTCGTATGTGTGGACGGAATCATTATGGTAGGTGTATTTTGGAGGGAATGAGATGTTATCAGTGTAATAAGGTCGGCCACATGGCGAAGGATTGTCCTCCGGGTAGGAATCAGGCACAAGGGAAGAATACGGGCCGAGTGTATACCTTGGATGCAAGAAAAGCAAAGAATGATAATTCCTTAATTGCGGGTACGTGTTTCGTAAATGGACATCCTTGTTTTGTTTTATTTGATTGTGGGGCAATGCACTCTTTTGTGTCCACGCGTTGCGTGAAGCGACTTGGGTTGCAAGCTGTTCCTTTGTTTCCTCCTATGGTGGTTACTATTGCCATGGATGAGATTGTAGAGACACCGTTGATGTGTGAAAATTGTGTTTTATCGGTGAATGAAAGAGTTTTCCAGATTAACCTTATCTGTTTACCGCTCAAGAAAGTGTATGTTGTTCTGGGAATGGATTGGCTTTCGGCTAATTCGGTTTTTATCGGTTGCGAAGAAAAGTTAATTATTATCCCATCTACCGAAGCTACTCCGAAGGATGTGTTAACTACTATTTTAGAAGGTACGGTTGGAATGATTAATTTCTTGTTTGAGAAAGAAAAATATGTTCTTATGATTCTTACTAAAGAGGAAAGTAGTAGCATTCCAGCTTTGAGTATTCCGGTAGTTTGTGACTTTCCTGAAGTTTTTTCCGAGGATATCACTTCTCTCCCTCTGGAGAGGGAAGTGGAATTCTCTATTAATCTGATACCGAGAACGGCTCCAATATCCATTTCTCCGTATCAGATGGCACCACTTGAATTAAGAGAACTAAAGAATCAGTTGGAAGAACTTTTGGCTAAGCATTTTGTTCGACCCAGTGTTTCACCCTGGGGAGCTCCAGTGTTATTGGTATAGAAAAAGGATGGTGGAATGCGATTGTGTATTGATTACCGTCAGTTGAATAAGGTCACCATCAAGAACAAATACCCATTACCAAGGATAGACGACTTGTTGGATCAATTGAAAGGAGTCTGTGTGTTCTCGAAGATTGATCTACGGTCGGGTTATCATCAGATTCAGGTAAAGAGTGCAGATGTACCAAAGACTGCGTTTAGAACTCATTATGGTCATTATGAATTTTTGGTGATGCCATTCGGTGTGACTAATGCTCCGGCAGTTTTCATGGATTATATGAATCGGATATTCCAACCTTACTTGGACCAATTTGTGGTGATTTTCATTGACGACAATCTTATTTATTCTCGTGATCCTCAAGAGCACTGAGAACACCTAAGAATTGTTTTATCCATCTTACAAGAGAAGCAACTTTTTGCTAAGTTGAGTAAGTGTGAATTTTGGATGTCTGAGGTTAATTTTGTTGGGCATGTGATATCCCAGGGAGGTGTAGCAGTTGATCCATCAAAAGTTGAAGCAGTAATTAATTGGGAGAGACCGAAGATGTTTCTGAAGTGAGGAGTTTCTTGGGATTAGCAGGTTATTACAGACAGTTTATCAAGGGATTTTCACAATTGGCTTTACCATTGACCAGACTTACTAGGAAGGATTATTTGTATGAGTGGGATTCGGCTTGTGAAAGGAGTTTTAGGAGTTTGAAGGAGAGATTGATGACTGCTCCTGTTTTGGTTATTCCCGATCCTAGCAAGTCCTATGAGGTATATTGTGATGCATCGAAGAAGGGTTTAGGCGGAGTGTTAATGCAGGATGGACATGTAGTGGCTTACGCTTCACGTCAGTTGAAGGTACATGAAGAGAATTACCCGACGCATGATTTAGAATTGGCGGCCGTTGTTTTTACATTGAAAGTGTGGCGTCACTATTTGTATGGTGTACGTTTTGAGATGTTTAGTAACCATAAGAGCTTAAAGTACTTATTTGATCAGAAAGAATTGAATATGCGTCAAAGGAGGTGGATGGAATATTTGAAAGATTATGATTTGGAGCTAAAGTACCATCCAGGTAAAGCGAACAAGGTGGCGGATGCTTTAAGCAGGAAAGAGTTGCATAGTGCCGAGTTGATGATGTTAGAGTATGCCTTAATGGAAAGGTTTAGAGACCTAAATCTTCAATTTAATTGGACTCCTGATTGTGTAGTTATGGGGAATTTGAATATCATCTCTACTCTCAGAGAAGAAATCCAACAAGAGCAAGGGTTGGATGAGAAGTTACAAGAATTGTTGACTCAACCTGGTTTTGTGCGAACTACCGACGGAGTCATTTCGTTTAACCAAAGGATTTGTGTCCCGGACAACACGGGATTTGTGTCCAGTGGGATGAGACGCATCCAGGCGATGCCACTTGGGAATTGGAATCGGAAATGCGGGAGGTTTATCCTCATCTTTTCAGGTAATTGTTTTAAATTCGTGGGCGAATTTCGGTTTAAGGGGGGGAGGATGTAATACCCCATAATTTTGTAAGCATTTTGGATAATATTAGTATGATCAACTGGGTTCCGGGGTACTCTGAGAAATTATTGGATAAAACAATTAGAGTAAACTGGCGAACTCGGATTGATTGGATTTAATATTATTTAAACTTGGATTTTTATTAATTGGTGCATTTGAGATAATTTGGATAATTAGTAGTATTGCCAATTAATGTTTTTATGTACATTTTCCTTCCATTTTCCTTATTTGGAAAAGTAGAAGAACTTAGAGAAAAGGGAAAGAAAGAAAGGAAAAGGAAGAGGAAGAAGAAGAGAATTCTCCCAAGAGCTCTATATCATCAATCATCAACCAATTTTCATCTTTCCATCTCAGCATTCAACCTCCTCATCTAGTAATCCTGGTGGGTTCTAGTTAGACACCTTAGATTAAGGTTTATTTGAGTTTTAGAGGTAAATTGATATGGTTAGGAAATGTGAAATTTTACGTTAGAATCATAGTCTAACTGCTGAAATTCGTTCATTGATTGTATGTTACACTGGTTGTTATGATTATAGCATGTTTTGGTTAAATTTTGATTGGAAAAATGAGATTTTGGGGTTGAATTGAATCAGCCCGTAGCAGACTTTTTCTGCAGGGAAAATTCTGGGTGTCATCTGCCCATACGCGTATCATGTAGGGCCATACGCGTATTGAGCTGGGCAATACGCGTATGGATGTGAAGGAATATGGGTGTTACGCGTATGTACAAGGCAGTACGCGTATGAGTTGTGGCAGTACGCGTATTGGAATTTAAAAATGGAATTTTCAAGGAAAATTGCCTCTGCTCATACGCGTATGACCTTGGGCAATACGCGTATGGCTGGGCGAGTCAGCTTGGCAATACAGGTATAGCTTAGGGCAGTACGCGTACGGCCAGGAGGGTGCAGAATTGTGTCTTTTCGCGATACCATTTCGTGTTATGTCCAAAACTTTTGACTGGGTTATCAGTTTTTAATATTCTTGATATCATCGGAAAGCTAACAGAATGTACTTTCTTATGAAAATGGTTTTAAAGTTGTTGGCGGATTTAATTATGTCGGGTTTTTGGAATAGTGTCCATTTTGCCGACGTTTATCGTTTATTGGTGTGTAATTGTTGTTGAATAGGTATGCATGTTTAAATACGGAATTAGGTAGAGTGAGGACTTACCCTAAACAATGTTGTGTGTGTGTAATGGAATAGTGACAACGCTCGTGCAAGTAAGGCCGAGGCGTGTGTATTGTGTAATCGTAACCGGTTATTTTTTATAGTGCGTTTCATGGGTCTCGAGCTCCTCTGAAACATATGCACCATTACTTGGCAGGTTTGATTCCCGTGTTTAGTATGAATGGAACCTAAGGGTAGAGACTTGTGATGGTTAACAGGCCATGAGAAATGACGGTTCACGACTAACAAGCTGTTGTTCCCGAATCCATTTCGTATGCCAAGTAATTTCGAGGATCCATGACTCGGGTCGTCTTCTAGACGTAGAAGCGGACGGGAAAAGGGGATGTCTTGGTATGGTTATTGATTTGTGAGATTCTTGAGCTAACAGGCTCAGGACGTACTTCGGTACTAGCGTGAGTTAACAGGCTCACCATGTGTGGATACTTATATAGTGTGTGTACTCAAAGTCACTTCCCTTCCCTTTTGACTTGAGTTAGGTTTATTAGAACCTTGTAGAGCCGAGAGGACTATAATATAGCGAACTCACTGAGATTTGATGTATCTCACCCCACTGTTGTTGTTTACATCACAGGTACTGCAGGTTCCGCGAAGGGTAAGGATAAGGTCGTGTGATTATCCTTACTTATCTGATGGCTTTGTTTCCGTTGTGGAGTTTTGAGATCATTAGTGATCTAGTTCTTAGTGTTTTTTCTTTTGAAACATCTTGTAGATATACTATGCCGTAGTTTTTTTGTATTAGGCTTTTTGGGCATGTATATGTATAATGTGTTTACTAAGAACTTATTGTATATTTCAGTACCAAACGTACTTTTCATGTATAATATATGATTTGATGCATATGTATATATGTGGGCATTACAGTTGGTATTAGAGCAGGTCGTATCCTCGACCTAGCCATGAAATAGAATAGGTTTTCTTTCCGTTTCATATGCGGCGTGTCACCATTGGTCTTGTCTGTTATATTTATAGTATTGAGCCTGATCAACTTAATCCTATCTATATGAAATTCAGGAACATGGCTGACAGGCGCAGAAACAACCATGGTAGACCAAGAACCACTCCAGCAGCGACTAATCCGCCGGGTGACGAGGTAAATGCACCTTTGTACCAATTTATGCAACAGATGCAACAACAGCAAAATCATTTTGTGCAACAAATGGTACAGCAAATGGCTGGTGGTGTGCATCCTCCAGTTGTGGTACCAGAAGCTGCAGGGGGAACCTTTAGGGATTTCATCCGTATGAATCCTCCGGAATTTCAGGGAGGGTTCGATCTAGTAAAGGCTCATGAATGGATATCAGGTATGGAACAGATTTTCCTAATAGTTCAGTGCAGTGAGGAAAACAAGGTGGTCTTCGCCTTTCACTTGTTGAAGGGTTCTGCCATGAGGTGGTGGGAAAGTGCTTCAGCTTTGATGACAATTCAGGAGGTACCAAAGGTATGGGAGCAGTTTAAGGTAATTTTTATGGAGAAATACTTTCCAAGTTCCTTGAGGTCTCAGAAGGAATTTGAGTTTCAACAACTGAGACAAGGTAACTTGACTGTGGCTTCTTATGCTGAAAAAATTGAAGATATGGCTGCTTATTCTAGACAAGCTACATATGCTCCTGATGAGAGGTGGAAGATTGATCAGTTTCTGTTTGGTTTAAGGGCTGAAATTTCACACAGTGTATCTCAGAGAGAATTTACTAGCTATGTTGAATTGTTATGACAGTGTTATGTTGCGGAGCATAGTTTGAAAAAGGTACAAATGGAAGGAGATTTGAGTAGGATGAATCAAAGTGATCGAGGGAGACCGAATCAACAGGTTAGGCAAAGGCAACAATCCTTTAATGAGAAGCAAGCTCAGGGTTCCAGAACTAGTGTGCCTCCGGTATGTCGTATGTGTGGACGGAATCATTATGGTAGGTGTATTTTGGAGGGAATGAGATGTTATCAGTGTAATAAGGTCGGCCACATGGCGAAGGATTGTCCTCCGGGTAGGAATCAGGCACAAGGGAAGAATACGGGCCGAGTGTATACCTTGGATGCAAGAAAAGCAAAGAATGATATTCCTTGATTGCGGGTACGTGTTTCGTAAATGGACATCCTTGTTTTGTTTTATTTGATTGTGGGGCAATGCACTCTTTTGTGTCCACGCGTTGCGTGAAGCGACTTGGGTTGCAAGCTGTTCCTTTGTTTCCTCCTATGGTGGTTACTACTGCCATGGATGAGATTGTAGAGACACCGTTGATGTGTGAAAATTGTGTTTTGTTGGTGAATGAAAGAGTTTTCCAGATTAACCTTATCTGTTTACCGCTCAAGAAAGTATATGTTGTTCTGGGAATGGATTGGCTTTCGGCTAATTCGGTTTTTATCGGTTGCGAAGAAAAGTTAATTATTATCCCATCTACCGAAGCTACTCCGAAGGATGTGTTAACTACTATTTTAGAAGGTACGGTTGGAATGATTAATTTCTTGTTTGAGAAAGAAAAATATGTTCTTATGATTCTTACTAAAGAGGAAAGTAGTAGCATTCCAGCTTTGAGTATTCCGGTAGTTTGTGACTTTCCTGAAGTTTTTTCCGAGGATATCACTTCTCTCCCTCTGGAGAGGGAAGTGGAATTCTCTATTGATCTGATACCGAGAACGGCTCCAATATCCATTTCTCCGTATAAGATGGCACCACTTGAATTAGGAGAACTAAAGAATCAGTTGGAAGAACTTTTGGCTAAGCATTTTGTTCGACCCAGTGTTTCACCCTGGGGAGCTCCAGTGTTATTGGTATAGAAAAAGGATGGTGGAATGCGATTGTGTATTGATTACCGTCAGTTGAATAAGGTCACCATCAAGAACAAATACCCATTACCAAGGATAGACGACTTGTTGGATCAATTGAAAGGAGTCTGTGTGTTCTCGAAGATTGATCTACGGTCGGGTTATCATCAGATTCAGGTAAAGAGTGCAGATGTACCAAAGACTGCGTTTAGAACTCGTTATGGTCATTATGAATTTTTGGTGATGCCATTCGGTGTGACTAATGCTCCGGCAGTTTTCATGGATTATATGAATCGGATATTCCAACCTTACTTGGACCAATTTGTGGTGATTTTCATTGACGACAATCTTATTTATTCTCGTGATCCTCAAGAGCACTGAGAACACCTAAGAATTGTTTTATCCATCTTACAAGAGAAGCAACTTTTTGCTAAGTTGAGTAAGTGTGAATTCTGGATGTCTGAGGTTAATTTTCTTGGGCATGTGATATCCCAGGGAGGTGTAGCAGTTGATCCATCAAAAGTTGAAGCAGTAATTAATTGGGAGAGACCGAAGAATGTTTCTGAAGTGAGGAGTTTCTTGGGATTAACAGGTTATTACAGACGGTTTATCAAGGGATTTTCACAATTGGCTTTACCATTGACCAGACTTACTAGGAAGGATTATTTGTATGAGTGGGATTCGGCTTGTGAAAGGAGTTTTAGGAGTTTGAAGGAGAGGTTGACGACTGCTCCTGTTTTGGTTATTCCCGATCCTAGCAAGTCCTATGAGGTATATTGTGATGCATCGAAGAAGGGTTTAGGCGGAGTGTTAATGCAGGATGGACATGTAGTGGCTTACGCTTCACGTCAATTAAAGGTACATGAAGAGAATTACCCGACGCATGATTTAGAATTGGCGGCCGTTGTTTTTACATTGAAAGTGTGGCGTCACTATTTGTATGGTGTACATTTTGAGATGTTTAGTGACCATAAGAGCTTAAAGTACTTATTTGATCAGAAAGAATTGAATATGCGTCAAAGGAGGTGGATGGAATATTTGAAAGATTATGATTTGGAGCTAAAGTACCATCCAGGTAAAGCAAACAAGGTGGTGGATGCTTTAAGCAGGAAAGAGTTGCATAGTGCCGAGTTGATGATGTTAGAGTATGCCTTAATGGAAAGGTTTAGAGACCTAAATCTTCAATTTAATTGGACTCCTGATTGTGTAGTTATGGGGAATTTGAATATCATCTCTACTCTCAGAGAAGAAATCCAACAAGAGCAAGGGTTGGATGAGAAGTTACAAGAATTGTTGACTCAACCGGGTTTTGTGCGAACTACCGACGGAGTCATTTCGTTTAACCAAAGGATTTGTGTCCCGGACAACACGGGGTTAAAACGAAGGATTTTGGAGGAAGCGCATAAGGGTACTTTTACTATACATCCTGGTGCTTCAAAGATGTATCAAGATTTAAAGAGGGACTATTGGTGGTCCGGGATGGAAAGAGATATTGCGGTATATGTGTCGGAATGTGCAGTATGCCAACAAGTGAAGATTGAGCACCAAAGGCCGGGTGGCTTGTTGCAACCTTTAGAAATTCCGATGTGGAAATGGGATAGTGTTTCGATGGACTTCGCAGTGGGATTACCTCGTGCGCAAGGTGGGTATGACTCGATTTGGGTAATTGTGGACCGATTAACGAAATCCGCGCATTTCTTTGCTGTGAAGACTACCTACAAGGCGAGTCATCTCGCAAGGTTATTTATTTCAGAGATAGTGAGATTGCATGGTATTCCTACTAGTATCATTTCGGATAGAGATCCAAAGTTTACTTCCAGATTTTGGAGGGCTTTTCAACAAGCCATGGGGACGAGGTTACATTTGAGTTCGTCGAACCATCCGCAAACGGACGGTCAGACGGAACGGACAATGTAGACCATGAAAGACATGTTAAGAGCTTATGTACTTGGAAGTGGAGGGAATTGGATAGATCTTTTTCCATTGATCGAATTCTCTTATAATAACAGTTATCATGCAAGTATTGGTATGGCACCTTATGAGGCGTTGTATGGTCGGAAGTGTAGAACGCCATTGTGTTGGACAGAGGTTGGCGATGATAGAATTTTGGGGCCCGAGATTATTCACGAGACTACGGAAAAGATTAGAATGATTCGGGAAAAGATTAAACAAGCCCAAGATCGTCAGAAAAGCTATGCGGACAACCATCAGAGACCGTTGGAATTTGATGAGGGTGATCATGTATTTTTAAAGGTTACTCCGAGATTGAGATTGAAGGGACCATTTAAATCGCGGAAATTAAGCCCCAGATACGTAGGACCGTATCAGATTTTGGAAAGAATTGGGGAAGTAGCTTACAGATTAGCCTTACCGCCTTCTCTGTCAGAAATGCATGATGTTTTTCATGTGTCTCAGCTTCGGAGATTTGTTCTAGATCCTCTTCAGCCAATTTTGCAGGATACAATTGAGATAGAAGCTGATTTGACGTTTGAGCCTAAGTCGAGTCGTATCACAGGAAGAGAAACTAAAGTGCTGCGAAATAAAGAGATTCCTCTTGTTAAGGTCCAGTGGGATGAGACGCATCCAAGCGATGCCACTTGGAAATTGGAATCGGAAATGCGGGAGGTTTATCCTCATCTTTTCAGGTAATTGTTTTAAATTCGAGGGCGAATTTCTGTTTAAGGGGGGGAGGATGTAATACCCCATAATTTTGTAAGCATTTTGGATAATATTAGTATGATCAACTGGGTTCCGGGGTACTCTGAGAAATTATTGGATAAAACAATTAGAGTAAACTGGCGAACTCGGATTGATTGGATTTAATATTATTTAAACTTGGATTTTTATTAATTGGTGCATTTGAGATAATTTGGATAATTAGTAGTATTGCCAATTAATGTTTTTATGTACATTTTCCTTCCACTTTCCTTATTTGGAAAAGTAGAAGAACTTAGAGAAAAGGGAAAGAAAGAAAGGAAAAGGAAGAGGAAGAAGAAGAGAATTCTCCCAAGAGCTCTAGATCATCAATCATCAACCAATTTTCATCTTTTCATCTCAGCATTCAATCTCCTCATCTAGTAATCCAGGTGGGTTCTAGTTAGACACCTTAGATTAAGGTTTATTTGAGTTTTAGAGGTAAATTGATATGGTTAGGAAATGTGAAATTTTACGTTAGAATCATAGTCTAACAGCTGAAATTCGTTCATTGATTGTATGTTACACTGGTTGTTATGATTATAGCTTGTTTTGGTGAAATTTAGATTGGAAAAATGAGATTTTGGGGTTGAATTGAATCAACCCGTAGCAGACTTTTTCTGCAGGGAAAATTCTGGGTGTCATCGGCCCATACGCGTATCATGTAGGGCCATACGCGTATTGAGTTGGGCAATACGCGTATGGATGTGAAGGAATATGGGTGTTACGCGTATGGACAAGGCAGTACGCGTATGAGTTGTGGTAGTACGCGTATTGGAATTTAAAAATGGAATTTTCAAGGAAAATTGCCTCTGCTCATACGCGTATGACTTTGGGCAATACGGGTATGGCTGGGCGAGCCAGCTTGGCAATACGCGTATGGCTTAGGGCAGTACGCGTACGGCCAGGAGGGTGCAGAATTGTGTCTTTTCGCGATACCATTTCGTGTTATGTCCATAACTTTTGACTGGGTTATCCGTTTTTAATATTCTTGATATCATCGGAAAGCTAACAGAATGTACTTTCTTATGAAAATGGTTTTAAAGTTGTTGGCGGATTTAATTATGTCGGGTTTTTGGAATAGTGTCCATTTTGCCGACTTTTATCGTTTATTGGTGTGTAATTGTTGTTGAATAGGTATGCATGTTAAAATACGGAATTAGGTAGAGTGAGGACTTACCCTAAACAATGTTGTGTGTGTGTAATGGAATAGTGACAACGCTCGTGCAAGTAAGGCCGAGGCGTGTGTATTGTGTAATCGTAACCGGTTATTTTTGATAGTGCGTTTCATGGGTCTCGAGCTCCTCTGAAACATATGCACCATTACTTGGCAGGTTTGATTCCCGTGTTTAGTACGAATGGAACCTAAGGGTAGAGACTTCTGATGGTTAACAGGCCATGAGAAATGACGGTTCACGGGTAACAGGCTGTTGTTCCCGAATCCATTTCGTATGCCAAGTAATTTCGAGGATCCGTGACTCGGGTCGTCTTCTAGACGTAGAAGCGGACGGGAAAAGGGGATGTCTTGGTATGGTTATTGATTTGTGAGATTCTTGAGCTAACAGGCTCAGGACGTACTTCGGTACTAGCGTGAGTTAACAGGCTCACCATGTGTGGATACTTATATAGTGTGTGTACTCAAAGTCACTTCCCTTCCCTTTTGACTTGAGTTAGGTTTATTAGAACCTTGTAGAGCCGAGAGGACTATAAGATAGCGAACTCACTGAGATTTGATGTATCTCACCCCACTGTTGTTGTTTACATCACAGGTACTGCAGGTTCCGCGAAGGGTAAGGATAAGGTCGTGTGATTATCCTTACTTATCTGATGGCTTTGTTTCCGTTGTGGAGTTTTGAGATCATTAGTGATCTAGTTCTTAGTGTTTTGTCTTTTGAAACATCTTGTAGATATACTATGCCGTAATTTTTTTGTATTAGGCTTTTTGGGCATGTATATGTATAATGTATTTACTAAGAACTTATTGTATATTTCAGTACCAAACGTACTTTTCATGTATAATATATGATTTGATGCATATGTATATATGTGGGCATTACAGTTGGTCTTAGAGCAGGTCATATCCGCGACCTAGCCATGAAATAGAATAAGTTTTCTTTCCGTTTCATATGCGGCGTGTCGCCATTGGTCTTGTCTGTTATATTTATAGTATTGAGCCTGATCAACTTAATCATATCTATATGAAATTCAGGAACATGGCTGACAGGCGCAGAAACAACCATGGTAGACCAAGAACCACTCCAGCAGGGACTAATCCGCCGGGTGACGAGGTAAATGCACCTTTGTACCAATTTATGCAACAGATGCAACAGCAGCAGAATCAGTTTGTGCAACAAATGGTACAGCAAATGGCTGGTGGTGTGCATCCTCTAGTTGGGGTACCAGAAGCTGCAGGGGGAACCTTTAGGGATTTCATCCGTATGAATCCTCCGGAATTTCAGGGAGGGTTCGATCCAGTAAAGGCTCATGAATGGATATCAGGTATGGAACGGATTTTCCTAATAGTTCAGTGCAGTGAGGAAAACAAGGTGGTCTTCGCCTCTCACTTGTTGAAAGGTTCTGCCATGAGGTGGTGGGAAAGTGCTTCAGCTTTGATGACAATTCAGGAGGTACCAAAGGTATGGGAGCAGTTTAAGGTAATTTTTATGGAGAAATACTTTCCATGTTCCTTGAGGTCTCAGAAGGAATTTGAGTTTCAACAACTGAGGCAAGGTAACTTGACTGTGGCTTCTTATGCAGAAAAATTTGAAGATATGGCTGCTTATTCTAGACAAGCTACATATGCTCCTGATGAGAGGTGGAAGATTGATCAGTTTCTGTTTGGTTTAAGGGCTGAAATTTCACACAGTGTATCTCAGAGAGAATTTACTAGCTATGTTGAATTGTTACGACAGTGTTATGTTGCGGAGCATAGTTTGAAAAAGGTACAAATGGAAGGAGATTTGAGTAGGATGAATCAAAGTGATCGAGGGAGACCGAATCAATAGGTTAGGCCAAGGCAACAATCCTTTAATGGGAAGCAAGCTCAGGGTTCCAGAATTAGTGTGCCTCCGGTATGTCGTATGTGTGGACGGAATCATTATGGTAGGTGTATTTTGGAGGGAATGAGATGTTATCAGTGTAATAAGGTCGGCCACATGGCGAAGGATTGTCCTCAGGGTAGGAATCAGGCACAAGGGAAGAATACGGGCTGAGTGTATACCTTGGATGCAAGAAAAGCAAAGAATGATAATTCCTTGATTGCGGGTACGTGTTTCGTAAATGGACATCCTTGTTTTGTTTTATTTGATTGTGGGGCAATGCACTCCTTTGTGTCCATGCGTTGCGTGAAGCGACTTGGGTTGCAAGTTGTTCCTTTGTTTCCTCCTATGGTGGTTACTACTGCCATGGATGAGATTGTAGAGACACCGTTGATGTGTGAAAATTGTGTTTTGTCGGTGAATGAAAGAGTTTTCCAGATTAACCTTATATGTTTACCGCTTAAGAAAGTGGATGTTGTTCTGGGAATGGATTAGCTTTCGGCTAATTCGGTTTTTATCGGTTGCGAAGAGAAATTAATTTTTATCCCATCTACCGAAGCTACTCCGAAGGATGTGTTAACTACTATTTTAGAAGGTACGGTTGGAATGATTAATTTCTTGTTTGAGGAAGAAAAATCTGTTCTTATGATTCTTACTAAAGAGGAAAGTAGTAGCATTCCAGCTTTGAGTATTCCGGTAGTTTGTGACTTTCCTGAAGTTTTTCCCGAGGATATCACTTCTCTCCCTCCGGAGAGGGAAGTGGAATTCTCTATTGATCTGATACCGGGAACGCCTCCAATATCCGTTTCTCCGTATCGGATGGCACCACTTGAATTAAGAGAACTAAAGAATCATTTGGAAGAACTTTTGGCTAAGCATTTTGTTCGACCCAGTGTTTCACCCTGGGGAGCTCCAGTGTTATTGGTAAAGAAAAAGGATGGTGGAATGCGATTGTGTATTGATTACCGTCAGTTGAATAAGGTCACCATCAAGAACAAATACCCATTACCAAGGATAGATGACCTGTTGGATCAATTGAAAGGAGCCTGTGTGTTCTCGAAGATTGATCTATGGTCGGGTTATCATCAGATTCAGGTAAAGAGTGCAGATGTACCAAAGACTACGTTTAGAACTCCTTATGGTCATTATGAATTTTTGGTGATGCCTTTCGGTGTGACTAATGCTCTGGCAGTTTTCATGGATTATATGAATCGGATATTCCAACCTTACTTGGACCAATTTGTGGTGATTTTCATTGACGACATTCTTATTTATTCTCGTGATCCTCAAGAGCACTGCGAACACCTAAGAATTGTTTTATCCATCTTACAAGAGAAGCAACTTTTTGCTAAGTTGAGTAAGTGTGAATTCTGGATGTCTGAGGTTAATTTTCTTGGGCATGTGATATCCCAGGGAGGTGTAGCAGTTGATCCATCAAAAGTTGAAGCAGTAATTAATTGGGAGAGACCGAAGAATGTTTCTGAAGTGAGGAGTTTCTTGGGATTAGCAGGTTATTACAGACGGTTTATCAAGGGATTTTCACAATTGGCTTTACCATTGACCAGACTTACTAGGAAGGATTATTTGTATGAGTGGGATTCGGCTTGTGAAAGGAGTTTTAGGAGTTTGAAGGAGAGACTGACGACTGCTCCTGTTTTGGTTATTCCCGATCCTAGCAAGTCCTATGAGGTATATTGTGATGCATCGAAGAAGGGTTTAGGCGGAGTGTTAATGCAGGATGGACATGTAGTGGCTTACGCTTCACGTCAGTTGAAGGTACATGAAGAGAATTACCCGACGAATGATTTAGAATTGGCGGCCGTTGTTTTTACATTGAAAGTGTGGCGTCACTATTTGTATGGTGTACGTTTTGAGATGTTTAGTGACCATAAGAGCTTAAAGTACTTATTTGATCAGAAAGAATTGAATATGCGTCAAAGGAGGTGGATGGAATATTTGAAAGATTATGATTTGGAGCTAAAGTACCATCCAGGTAAAGCGAACAAGGTGGCGGATGCTTTAAGCAGGAAAGAGTTGCATAGTGCCGAGTTGATGATGTTAGAGTATGCCTTAATGGAAAGGTTTAGAGACCTAAATCTTCAATTTAATTGGACTCCTGATTGTGTAGTTATGGGGAATTTGAATATCATCTCTACTCTCAGAGAAGAAATCCAACAAGAGCAAGGGTTGGATGAGAAGTTACAAGAATTGTTGACTCAACCGGGTTTTGTGCGAACTACCGACGGAGTCATTTCGTTTAACCAAAGGATTTGTGTCCCGGACAACACGGGATTTGTGTCCAGTGGGATGAGACGCATCCAGGCGATGCCACTTGGGAATTGGAATCGGAAATGCGGGAGGTTTATCCTCATCTTTTCAGGTAATTGTTTTAAATTCGTGGGCGAATTTCGGTTTAAGGGGGGGAGGATGTAATACCCCATAATTTTGTAAGCATTTTGGATAATATTAGTATGATCAACTGGGTTCCGGGGTACTCTGAGAAATTATTGGATAAAACAATTAGAGTAAACTGGCGAACTCGGATTGATTGGATTTAATATTATTTAAACTTGGATTTTTATTAATTGGTGCATTTGAGATAATTTGGATAATTAGTAGTATTGCCAATTAATGTTTTTATGTACATTTTCCTTCCATTTTCCTTATTTGGAAAAGTAGAAGAACTTAGAGAAAAGGGAAAGAAAGAAAGGAAAAGGAAGAGGAAGAAGAAGAGAATTCTCCCAAGAGCTCTATATCATCAATCATCAACCAATTTTCATCTTTTCATCTCAGCATTCAACCTCCTCATCTAGTAATCCAGGTGGGTTCTAGTTAGACACCTTAGATTAAGGTTTATTTGAGTTTTAGAGGTAAATTGATATGGTTAGGAAATGTGAAATTTTACGTTAGAATCATAGTCTAACTGCTGAAATTCGTTCATTGATTGTATGTTACACTGGTTGTTATGATTATAGCATGTTTTGGTGAAATTTTGATTGGAAAATGAGATTTTGGGGTTGAATTGAATCAGCACGTAGCAGACTTTTTTTGCAGGGAAAATTTTGGGGGTCATCTGCCCATACGCGTATCATGTAGGGCCATACGCGTATTGAGTTGGGCAATACGCGTATGGATGTGAAGGAATATGGGTGTTACGCGTATGGACAAGGCAGTACGCGTATGAGTTGTGGTAGTACGCGTATTGGAATTTAAAAATGGAATTTTCAAGGAAAATTGCCTCTGCTCATACGCGTATGACTTTGGGCAATACGCGTATGGCTGGGCGAGCCAGCATGGCAATACGCGTATGGCTTAGGGCAATACGCGTACGGCCAGGAGGGTGCAGAATTGTGTCTTTTCGCGATACCATTTTGTGTTATGTCCATAACTTTTGACTGGGTTATCCGTTTATAATATTCTTGATATCATCGGAAAGCTAACAGAATGTACTTTCTTATGAAAATGGTTTTAAAGTTGTTGGCAGATTTAATTATGTTGGGTTTTTGGAATAGTGTCCATTTTGCCGACTTTTATCGTTTATTGGTGTGTAATTGTTGTTGAATAGGTATGCATGTTAAAATACGGAATTAGGTAGAGTGAGGACTTACCCTAAACAATGTTGTGTGTGTAATGGAATAGTGATAACGCTCGTGCAAGTAAGGCCGAGGCGTGTGTATTGTGTAATCGTAACCGGTTATTTTTTATAGTGCGTTTCATGGGTCTCGAGCTCCTCTGAAACATATGCACCATTACTTGGCAGGTTTGATTCCCGTGTTTAGTACGAATGGAACCTAAGGGTAGAGACTTCTGATGGTTAACAAGCCATGAGAAGTGACGGTTCACGGCTAACAGACCATTGTTCCCGAATCCATTTAGTATGCCAAGTAATTTCGAGGATCCATGACTCGGGTCGTCTTCTAGACGTAGAAGCGGACGGGAAAAGGGGGTGCCTTGGTATGGTTATTGATTTGTGAGATTCTTGAGCTAACAGGCTCAGGACGTACTTCGGTACTAGCGTGAGTTAACAGGCTCACCATGTGTGGATACTTATATAGTGTGTGTACTCAAAGTCACTTCCCTTCCCTTTTGACTTGAGTTAGGTTTATTAGAAACTTGTAGAGCCGAGAGGACTATAAGATAGCGAACTCACTGAGATTTGATGTATATCACTCCACTGTTGTTGTTTACATCACAGGTACTGCAGGTTCCGCGAAGGGTAAGGATAAGGTCGTGTGATTATCCTTACTTATCTGATGGCTTTGTTTCCGTTGTGGAGTTTTGAGATCATTAGTGATCTAGTTCTTAGTGTTTTGTCTTTTGAAACATCTTGTAGATATACTATGCCGTAGTTTTTTTGTATTAGGCTTTTTGGGCATGTATATGTATAATGTATTTACTAAGAACTTATTGTATATTTCAGTACCAAACGTACTTTTCATGTATAATATATGATTTGATGCATATGTATATATGTGGGCATTACAGTTGGTCTTAGAGCAGGTCATATCCGCGACCTAGCCATGAAATAGAATAAGTTTTCTTTCCGTTTCATATGCGGCGTGTCGCCATTGGTCTTGTCTGTTATATTTATAGTATTGAGCCTGATCAACTTAATCATATCTATATGAAATTCAGGAACATGGCTGACAGGCGCAGAAACAACCATGGTAGACCAAGAACCACTCCAGCAGGGACAAATCCGTCGGGTGACGAGGTAAATGCACCTTTGTACCAATTTATGCAACAGATACAACAGCAGCAGGATCAGTTTGTGCAACAAATGGTACAGTAAATGGCTGGTGGTGTGCATCCTCTAGTTGGGGTACCAGAAGCTGCAGGGGGAACCTTTAGGTATTTCATCCGTATGAATCCTCCGGAATTTCAGGGAGGGTTCGATCCAGTAAAGGCTCATGAATGGATATCAGGTATGGAACGGATTTTCCTAATAGTTCAGTGCAGTGAGGAAAACAAGGTGGTCTTCGCCTCTCACTTGTTGAAGGGTTCTGCCATGAGGTGGTGGGAAAGTACTTCAGCTTTGATGACAATTTAGGAGGTACCAAAGGTATGGGAGCAGTTTAAGGTAATTTTTATGGAGAAATACTTTCCATGTTCCTTGAGGTCTCAGAAGGAATTTGAGTTTCAACAACTGAGGCAAGGTAACTTGACTGTGGCTTCTTATGCAGAAAAATTTAAAGATATGGCTGCTTATTCTAGATAAGCTACATATGCTCCTGATGAGAGGTGGAAGATTGATCAGTTTATGTTTGGTTTAAGGGCTGAAATTTCACACAGGGTATCTCAGAGAGAATTTACTAGCTATGTTGAATTGTTACAACAGTGTTATGTTGCGGAGCATAGTTTGAAAAAGGTACAAATGGAAGGAGATTTGAGTAGGATGAATCAAAGTGATCGAGGGAGACCGAATCAACAGGTTAGGCCAAGGCAACAATCCTTTAATGGGAAGCAAGCTCAGGGTTCCAGAACTAGTGTGCCTCCGGTATGTCGTATGTGTGGACGGAATCATTATGGTAGGTGTATTTTGGAGGGAATGAGATGTTATCAGTGTAATAAGGTCGGCCACATGGCGAAGGATTGTCCTCAGGGTAGGAATCAGGCACAAGGGAAGAATACGGGCTGAGTGTATACCTTGGATGCAAGAAAAGCAAAGAATGATAATTCCTTGATTGCGGGTACGTGTTTCGTAAATGGACATCCTTGTTTTGTTTTATTTGATTGTGGGGCAATGCACTCTTTTGTGTCCACGCATTGCGTGAAGCGACTTGGGTTGCAAGCTGTTCCTTTGTTTCCTCCTATGGTGGTTACTACTGCCATGGATGAGATTGTAGAGACACCGTTGATGTGTGAAAATTGTGTTTTGTCGGTGAATGAAAGAGTTTTCCAGATTAACCTTATATGTTTACCGCTTAAGAAAGTGGATGTTGTTCTGGGAATGGATTAGCTTTCGGCTACTTCGGTTTTTATCGGTTGCGAAGAGAAGTTAATTATTATCCCATCTACCGAAGCTACTCTGAAGGATGTGTTAACTACTATTTTAAAAGGTACGGTTGGAATGATTAATTTCTTGTTTGAGGAAGAAAAATATGTTCTTATGATTCTTACTAAAGAGGAAAGTAGTAGCATTCCAGCTTTGAGTATTCCGATAGTTTGTGACTTTCCTGAAGTTTTTCCCGAGGATATCACTTCTCTCCCTCCGGAGAGGGAAGTGGAATTCTCTATTGATCTGATACCGGGAACGGCTCCAATATCCATTTCTCCGTATCGGATGGCACCACTTGAATTAAGAGAACTAAAGAATCATTTGGAAGAACTTTTGGCTAAGCATTTTGTTCGACCCAGTGTTTCACCCTGGGGAGCTCCAGTGTTATTGGTAAAGAAAAAGGATGGTGGAATGCGATTGTGTATTGATTACCGTCAGTTGAATAAGGTCACCATCAAGAACAAATACCCATTACCAAGGATAGACGACCTGTTGGATCAATTGAAAGGAGCCTGTGTGTTCTCGAAGATTGATCTATGGTCGGGTTATCATCAGATTCAGGTAAAGAGTGCAGATGTACCAAAGACTACGTTTAGAACTCCTTATGGTCATTATGAATTTTTGGTGATGCCTTTCGGTGTGACTAATGCTCCGGCAGTTTTCATGGATTATATGAATCGGATATTCCAACCTTACTTGGACCAATTTGTGGTGATTTTCATTGACGACATTCTTATTTATTCTCGTGATCCTCAAGAGCACTGAGAACACCTAAGAATTGTTTTATCCATCTTACAAGAGAAGCAACTGTTTGCTAAGTTGAGTAAGTGTGAATTCTGGATGTCTGAGGTTAATTTTCTTGGGCATGTGATATCCCAGGGAGGTGTAGCAGTTGATCCATCAAAAGTTGAAGCAGTAATTAATTGGGAGAGACCGAAGAATGTTTCTGAAGTGAGGAGTTTCTTGGGATTAGCAGGTTATTACAGACGGTTTATCAAGGGATTTTCACAATTGGCTTTACCATTGACCAGACTTACTAGGAAGGATTATTTGTATGAGTGGGATTCGGCTTGTGAAAGGAGTTTTAGGAGTTTGAAGGAGAGATTGACGACTGCTCCTGTTTTGGTTATTCCCGATCCTAGCAAGTCCTATGAGGTATATTGTGATGCATCGAAGAAGGGTTTAGGCGGAGTGTTAATGCAGGATGGACATGTAGTGGCTTACGCTACACGTCAGTTGAAGGTACATGAAGAGAATTACCCGACGCATGATTTAGAATTGGCGGCCGTTGTTTTTACATTGAAAGTGTGGCGTCACTATTTGTATGGTGTACGTTTTGAGATGTTTAGTGACCATAAGAGCTTAAAGTACTTATTTGATCAGAAAGAATTGAATATGCGTCAAAGGAGGTGGATGGAATATTTGAAAGATTATGATTTGGAGCTAAAGTACCATCCAGGTAAAGCGAACAAGGTGGCGGATGCTTCAAGCAGGAAAGAGTTGCATAGTGTCGAGTTGATGATGTTAGAGTATGCCTTAATGGAAAGGTTTAGAGACCTAAATCTTCAATTTAATTGGACTCCTGATTGTGTAGTTATGGGGAATTTGAATATCATCTCTACTCTCAGAGAAGAAATCCAACAAGAGCAAGGGTTGGATGAGAAGTTACAAGAATTGTTGACTCAACCGGGTTTTGTGCGAACTACCGACGGAGTCATTTCGTTTAACCAAAGGATTTGTGTCCCGGACAACACGGGATTTGTGTCCAGTGGGATGAGACGCATCCAGGCGATGCCACTTGGGAATTGGAATCGGAAATGCGGGAGGTTTATCCTCATCTTTTCAGGTAATTGTTTTAAATTCGTGGGCGAATTTCGGTTTAAGGGGGGGAGGATGTAATACCCCATAATTTTGTAAGCATTTTGGATAATATTAGTATGATCAACTGGGTTCCGGGGTACTCTGAGAAATTATTGGATAAAACAATTAGAGTAAACTGGCGAACTCGGATTGATTGGATTTAATATTATTTAAACTTGGATTTTTATTAATTGGTGCATTTGAGATAATTTGGATAATTAGTAGTATTGCCAATTAATGTTTTTATGTACATTTTCCTTCCATTTTCCTTATTTGGAAAAGTAGAAGAACTTAGAGAAAAGGGAAAGAAAGAAAGGAAAAGGAAGAGGAAGAAGAAGAGAATTCTCCCAAGAGCTCTATATCATCAATCATCAACCAATTTTCATCTTTTCATCTCAGCATTCAACCTCCTCATCTAGTAATCCAGGTGGGTTCTAGTTAGACACCTTAGATTAAGGTTTATTTGAGTTTTAGAGGTAAATTGATATGGTTAGGAAATGTGAAATTTTATGTTAGAATCATAGTCTAACTGCTGAAATTCGTTCATTGATTGTATGTTACACTGGTTGTTATGATTATAGCATGTTTTGGTGAAATTTTGATTGGAAAAATGAGATTTTGGGGTTGAATTGAATCAGCACGTAGCAGACTTTTTTTGCAGGGAAAATTTTGGGGGTCATCTGCCCATACGCGTATCATGTAGGGCCATACGCGTATTGAGTTGGGCAATACGCGTATGGATGTGAAGGAATATGGGTGTTACGCGTATGGACAAGGCAGTACGCGTATGAGTTGTGGTAGTACGCGTATTGGAATTTAAAAATGGAATTTTCAAGGAAAATTGCCTCTGCTCATACGCGTATGACTTTGGGCAATACGCGTATGGCTGGGCGAGCCAGCATGGCAATACGCGTATGGCTTAGGGCAATACGCGTACGGCCAGGAGGGTGCAGAATTGTGTCTTTTCGCGATACCATTTTGTGTAATGTCCATAACTTTTGACTGGGTTATCCGTTTTTAATATTCTTGATATCATCGGAAAGCTAACAGAATGTACTTTCTTATGAAAATGGTTTTAAAGTTGTTGGCAGATTTAATTATGTTGGGTTTTTGGAATAGTGTCCATTTTGCCGACTTTTATCGTTTATTGGTGTGTAATTGTTGTTGAATAGGTATGCATGTTAAAATACGGAATTAGGTAGAGTGAGGACTTACCCTAAACAATGTTGTGTGTGTAATGGAATAGTGATAACGCTCGTGCAAGTAAGGCTGAGGCGTGTGTATTGTGTAATCGTAATCGGTTATTTTTTATAGTGCGTTTCATGGGTCTCGAGCTCCTCTGAAACATATGCACCATTACTTGGCAGGTTTGATTCCCGTGTTTAGTACGAATGGAACCTAAGGGTAGAGACTTCTGATGGTTAACAAGCCATGAGAAGTGACGGTTCACGGCTAACAGACCATTGTTCCCGAATCCATTTAGTATGCCAAGTAATTTCGAGGATCCATGACTCGGGTCGTCTTCTAGACGTAGAAGCGGACGGGAAAAGGGGGTGCCTTGGTATGGTTATTGATTTGTGAGATTCTTAAGCTAACAGGCTCAGGACGTACTTCGGTACTAGCGTGAGTTAACAGGCTCACCATGTGTGGATACTTATATAGTGTGTGTACTCAAAGTCACTTCCCTTCCCTTTTGACTTGAGTTAGGTTTATTAGAAACTTGTAGAGCCGACAGGACTATAAGATAGCGAACTCACTGAGATTTGATGTATATCACTCCACTGTTGTTGTTTACATCACAGGTACTGCAGGTTCCGCGAAGGGTAAGGATAAGGTCGTGTGATTATCCTTACTTATCTGATGGCTTTGTTTCCGTTGTGGAGTTTTGAGATCATTAGTGATCTAGTTCTTAGTGTTTTGTCTTTTGAAACATCTTGTAGATATACTATGCCGTAGTTTTTTTGTATTAGGCTTTTTGGGCATGTATATGTATAATGTATTTACTAAGAACTTATTGTATATTTCAGTACCAAACGTACTTTTCATGTATAATATATGATTTGATGCATATGTATATATGTGGGCATTACAGTTGGTCTTAGAGCAGGTCATATCCGCGACCTAGCCATGAAATAGAATAAGTTTTCTTTCCGTTTCATATGCGGCGTGTCGCCATTGGTCTTGTCTGTTATATTTATAGTATTGAGCCTGATCAACTTAATCATATCTATATGAAATTCAGGAACATGGCTGACAGGCGCAGAAACAACCATGGTAGACCAAGAACCACTCCAGCAGGGACAAATCCGTCGGGTGACGAGGTAAATGCACCTTTGTACCAATTTATGCAACAGATACAACAGCAGCAGGATCAGTTTGTGCAACAAATGGTACAGCAAATGGCTGGTGGTGTGCATCCTCTAGTTGGGGTACCAGAAGCTGCAGGGGGAACCTTTAGGTATTTCATCCGTATGAATCCTCCGGAATTTCAGGGAGGGTTCGATCCAGTAAAGGCTCATGAATGGATATCAGGTATGGAACGGATTTTCCTAATAGTTCAGTGCAGTGAGGAAAACAAGGTGGTCTTCGCCTCTCACTTGTTGAAGGGTTCTGCCATGAGGTGGTGGGAAAGTACTTCAGCTTTGATGACAATTCAGGAGGTACCAAAGGTATGGGAGCAGTTTAAGGTAATTTTTATGGAGAAATACTTTCCATGTTCCTTGAGGTCTCAGAAGGAATTTGAGTTTCAACAACTGAGGCAAGGTAACTTGACTGTGGCTTCTTATGCAGAAAAATTTAAAGATATGGCTGCTTATTCTAGACAAGCTACATATGCTCCTGATGAGAGGTGGAAGATTGATCAGTTTATGTTTGGTTTAAGGGCTGAAATTTCACACAGGGTATCTCAGAGAGAATTTACTAGCTATGTTGAATTGTTACAACAGTGTTATGTTGCGGAGCATAGTTTGAAAAAGGTACAAATGGAAGGAGATTTGAGTAGGATGAATCAAAGTGATCGAGGGAGACCGAATCAACAGGTTAGGCCAAGGCAACAATCCTTTAATGGGAAGCAAGCTCAGGGTTCCAGAACTAGTGTGCCTCCGGTATGTCGTATGTGTGGACGGAATCATTATGGTAGGTGTATTTTGGAGGGAATGAGATGTTATCAGTGTAATAAGGTCGGCCACATGGCGAAGGATTGTCCTCAGGGTAGGAATCAGGCACAAGGGAAGAATACGGGCTGAGTGTATACCTTGGATGCAAGAAAAGCAAAGAATGATAATTCCTTGATTGCGGGTACGTGTTTCGTAAATGGACATCCTTGTTTTGTTTTATTTGATTGTGGGGCAATGCACTCTTTTGTGTCCACGCATTGCGTGAAGCGACTTGGGTTGCAAGCTGTTCCTTTGTTTCCTCCTATGGTGGTTACTACTGCCATGGATGAGATTGTAGAGACACCGTTGATGTGTGAAAATTGTGTTTTGTCGGTGAATGAAAGAGTTTTCCAGATTAACCTTATATGTTTACCGCTTAAGAAAGTGGATGTTGTTCTGGGAATGGATTAGCTTTCGGCTACTTCGGTTTTTATCGGTTGCGAAGAGAAGTTAATTATTATCCCATCTACCGAAGCTACTCTGAAGGATGTGTTAACTACTATTTTAAAAGGTACGGTTGGAATGATTAATTTCTTGTTTGAGGAAGAAAAATATGTTCTTATGATTCTTACTAAAGAGGAAAGTAGTAGCATTCCAGCTTTGAGTATTCCGATAGTTTGTGACTTTCCTGAAGTTTTTCCCGAGGATATCACTTCTCTCCCTCCGGAGAGGGAAGTGGAATTCTCTATTGATCTGATACCGGGAACGGCTCCAATATCCATTTCTCCGTATCGGATGGCACCACTTGAATTAAGAGAACTAAAGAATCATTTGGAAGAACTTTTGGCTAAGCATTTTGTTCGACCCAGTGTTTCACCCTGGGGAGCTCCAGTGTTATTGGTAAAGAAAAAGGATGGTGGAATGCGATTGTGTATTGATTACCGTCAGTTGAATAAGGTCACCATCAAGAACAAATACCCATTACCAAGGATAGACGACCTGTTGGATCAATTGAAAGGAGCCTGTGTGTTCTCGAAGATTGATCTATGGTCGGGTTATCATCAGATTCAGGTAAAGAGTGCAGATGTACCAAAGACTACGTTTAGAACTCCTTATGGTCATTATGAATTTTTGGTGATGCCTTTCGGTGTGACTAATGCTCCGGCAGTTTTCATGGATTATATGAATCGGATATTCCAACCTTACTTGGACCAATTTGTGGTGATTTTCATTGACGACATTCTTATTTATTCTCGTGATCCTCAAGAGCACTGAGAACACCTAAGAATTGTTTTATCCATCTTACAAGAGAAGCAACTGTTTGCTAAGTTGAGTAAGTGTGAATTCTGGATGTCTGAGGTTAATTTTCTTGGGCATGTGATATCCCAGGGAGGTGTAGCAGTTGATCCATCAAAAGTTGAAGCAGTAATTAATTGGGAGAGACCGAAGAATGTTTCTGAAGTGAGGAGTTTCTTGGGATTAGCAGGTTATTACAGACGGTTTATCAAGGGATTTTCACAATTGGCTTTACCATTGACCAGACTTACTAGGAAGGATTATTTGTATGAGTGGGATTCGGCTTGTGAAAGGAGTTTTAGGAGTTTGAAGGAGAGATTGACGACTGCTCCTGTTTTGGTTATTCCCGATCCTAGCAAGTCCTATGAGGTATATTGTGATGCATCGAAGAAGGGTTTAGGCGGAGTGTTAATGCAGGATGGACATGTAGTGGCTTACGCTACACGTCAGTTGAAGGTACATGAAGAGAATTACCCGACGCATGATTTAGAATTGGCGGCCGTTGTTTTTACATTGAAAGTGTGGCGTCACTATTTGTATGGTGTACGTTTTGAGATGTTTAGTGACCATAAGAGCTTAAAGTACTTATTTGATCAGAAAGAATTGAATATGCGTCAAAGGAGGTGGATGGAATATTTGAAAGATTATGATTTGGAGCTAAAGTACCATCCAGGTAAAGCGAACAAGGTGGCGGATGCTTCAAGCAGGAAAGAGTTGCATAGTGTCGAGTTGATGATGTTAGAGTATGCCTTAATGGAAAGGTTTAGAGACCTAAATCTTCAATTTAATTGGACTCCTGATTGTGTAGTTATGGGGAATTTGAATATCATCTCTACTCTCAGAGAAGAAATCCAACAAGAGCAAGGGTTGGATGAGAAGTTACAAGAATTGTTGACTCAACCGGGTTTTGTGCGAACTACCGACGGAGTCATTTCGTTTAACCAAAGGATTTGTGTCCCGGACAACACGGGATTTGTGTCCAGTGGGATGAGACGCATCCAGGCGATGCCACTTGGGAATTGGAATCGGAAATGCGGGAGGTTTATCCTCATCTTTTCAGGTAATTGTTTTAAATTCGTGGGCGAATTTCGGTTTAAGGGGGGGAGGATGTAATATCCCATAATTTTGTAAGCATTTTGGATAATATTAGTATGATCAACTGGGTTCCGGGGTACTCTGAGAAATTATTGGATAAAACAATTAGAGTAAACTGGCGAACTCGGATTGATTGGATTTAATATTATTTAAACTTGGATTTTTATTAATTGGTGCATTTGAGATAATTTGGATAATTAGTAGTATTGCCAATTAATGTTTTTATGTACATTTTCCTTCCATTTTCCTTATTTGGAAAAGTAGAAGAACTTAGAGAAAAGGGAAAGAAAGAAAGGAAAAGGAAGAGGAAGAAGAAGAGAATTCTCCCAAGAGCTCTATATCATCAATCATCAACCAATTTTCATCTTTTCATCTCAGCATTCAACCTCCTCATCTAGTAATCCAGGTGGGTTCTAGTTAGACACCTTAGATTAAGGTTTATTTGAGTTTTAGAGGTAAATTGATATGGTTAGGAAATGTGAAATTTTACGTTAGAATCATAGTCTAACTGCTGAAATTCGTTCATTGTTTGTATGTTACACTGGTTGTTATGATTATAGCATGTTTTGGTGAAATTTTGATTGGAAAAATGAGATTTTGGGGTTGAATTGAATCAGCACGTAGCAGACTTTTTTTGCAGGGAAAATTTTGGGGGTAATCTGCCCATACGCGTATCATGTAGGGCCATACGCGTATTGAGTTGGGCAATACGCGTATGGATGTGAAGGAATATGGGTGTTACGCGTATGGACAAGGCAGTACGCGTATGAGTTGTGGTAGTACGCGTATTGGAATTTAAAAATGGAATTTTCAAGGAAAATTGCCTCTGCTCATACGCGTATGACTTTGGACAATACGCGTATGGCTGGGCGAGCCAGCATGGCAATACGCGTATGGCTTAGGGCAATACGCGTACGGCCAGGAGGGTGCAGAATTGTGTCTTTTCGCGATACCATTTTGTGTAATGTCCATAACTTTTGACTGGGTTATCCGTTTTTAATATTCTTGATATCATCGGAAAGCTAACAGAATGTACTTTCTTATGAAAATGGTTTTAAAGTTGTTGGCAGATTTAATTATGTTGGGTTTTTGGAATAGTGTCCATTTTGCCGACTTTTATCGTTTATTGGTGTGTAATTGTTGTTGAATAGGTATGCATGTTAAAATACGGAATTAGGTAGAGTGAGGACTTACCCTAAACAATGTTGTGTGTGTAATGGAATAGTGATAACGCTCGTGCAAGTAAGGCTGAGGCGTGTGTATTGTGTAATCGTAATCGGTTATTTTTTATAGTGCGTTTCATGGGTCTTGAGCTCCTCTGAAACATATGCACCATTACTTGGCAGGTTTGATTCCCGTGTTTAGTACGAATGGAACCTAAGGGTAGAGACTTCTGATGGTTAACAAGCCACGAGAAGTGACGGTTCACGGCTAACAGGCCATTGTTCCCGAATCCATTTAGTATGCCAAGTAATTTCGAGGATCCATGACTCGGGTCGTCTTCTAGACGTAGAAGCGGACAGGAAAAGGGGATGCCTTGGTATGGTTATTGATTTGTGAGATTCTTGAGCTAACAGGCTCAGGACGTACTTCGGTACTAGCGTGAGTTAACAGGCTCACCATGTGTGGATACTTATATAGTGTGTGTACTCAAAGTCACTTCCCTTCCCTTTTGACTTGAGTTAGGTTTATTAGAACCTTGTAGAGCCGAGAGGACTATAAGATAGCGAACTCACTGAGATTTGATGTATCTCACTCCACTGTTGTTGTTTACATCACAGGTACCACAGGTTCCGCGAAGGGTAAGGATAAGGTCGTGTGATTATCCTTACTTATCTGATGGCTTTGTTTCCGTTGTGGAGTTTTGAGATCATTAGTGATCTAGTTCTTAGTGTTTTGTCTTTTGAAACATCTTGTAGATATACTGTGCCGTAGTTTTTTTGTATTAGGCTTTTTGGGCATGTATATGTATAATGTATTTACTAAGAACTTATTGTATATTTCAGTACCAAACGTACTTTTCATGTATAATATATGATTTGATGCATATGTATATATGTGGGCATTACAGTTGGTCTTAGAGCAGGTCATATCCGCGACCTAGCCATGAAATAGAATAAGTTTTCTTTCCGTTTCATATGCGGCGTGTCGCCATTGGTCTTGTCTGTTATATTTATAGTATTGAGCCTAATCAACTTAATCATATCTATATGAAATTCAGGAACATGGCTGACAGGCGCAGAAACAACCATGGTAGACCAAGAACCACTCCAGCAGGGACTAATCCGCCGGGTGACGAGGTAAATGCACCTTTGTACCAATTTATGCAACAGATACAACAGCAGCAGGATCAGTTTGTGCAACAAATGGTACAGCAAATGGCTGGTGGTGTGCATCCTCTAGTTGGGGTACCAGAAGCTGCAGGGGGAACCTTTAGGTATTTCATCCGTATGAATCCTCCGGAATTTCAGGGAGGGTTCGATCCAGTAAAGGCTCATGAATGGATATCAGGTATGGAACGGATTTTCCTAATAGTTCAGTGCAGTGAGGAAAACAAGGTGGTCTTCGCCTCTCACTTGTTGAAGGGTTCTGCCATGAGGTGGTGGGAAAGTACTTCAGCTTTGATGACAATTCAGGAGGTACCAAAGGTATGGGAGCAGTTTAAGGTAATTTTTATGGAGAAATACTTTCCATGTTCCTTGAGGTCTCAGAAGGAATTTGAGTTTCAACAACTGAGGCAAGGTAACTTGACTGTGGCTTCTTATGCAGAAAAATTTAAAGATATGGCTGCTTATTCTAGACAAGCTACATATGCTCCTGATGAAAGGTGGAAGATTGATCAGTTTATGTTTGGTTTAAGGGCTGAAATTTCACACAAGGTATCTCAGAGAGAATTTACTAGCTATGTTGAATTGTTACAACAGTGTTATGTTGCGGAGCATAGTTTGAAAAAGGTACAAATGGAAGGAGATTTGAGTAGGATGAATCAAAGTGATCGAGGGAGACCGAATCAACAGGTTAGGCCAAGGCAACAATCCTTTAATGGGAAGCAAGCTCAGGGTTCCAGAACTAGTGTGCCTCCGGTATGTCGTATGTGTGGACGGAATCATTATGGTAGGTGTATTTTGGAGGGAATGAGATGTTATCAGTGTAATAAGGTCGGCCACATGGCGAAGGATTGTCCTCAGGGTAGGAATCAGGCACAAGGGAAGAATACGGGCTGAGTGTATACCTTGGATGAGAGAAAAGAAAAGAATGATAATTCCTTGATTGCGGGTACGTGTTTCGTAAATGGACATCCTTGTTTTGTTTTATTTGATTGTGGGGCAATGCACTCTTTTGTGTCCACGCGTTGCGTGAAGCGACTTGGGTTGCAAGCTGTTCCTTTGTTTCCTCCTATGGTGGTTACTACTGCCATGGATGAGATTGTAGAGACACCGTTGATGTGTGAAAATTGTGTTTTGTCGGTGAATGAAAGAGTTTTCCAGATTAACCTTATATGTTTACCGCTTAAGAAAGTGGATGTTGTTCTGGGAATGGATTAGCTTTCGGCTACTTCGGTTTTTATCGGTTGCGAAGAGAAGTTAATTATTATCCCATCTACCGAAGCTACTCTGAAGGATGTGTTAACTACTATTTTAAAAGGTACGGTTGGAATGATTAATTTCTTGTTTGAGGAAGAAAAATATGTTCTTATGATTCTTACTAAAAAGGAAAGTAGTAGCATTCCAGCTTTGAGTATTCCGATAGTTTGTGACTTTCCTGAAGTTTTTCCCGAGGATATCACTTCTCTCCCTCCGGAGAGGGAAGTGGAATTCTCTATTGATCTGATACCGGGAACGGCTCCAATATCCGTTTCTCCGTATCGGATGGCACCACTTGAATTAAGAGAACTAAAGAATCATTTGGAAGAACTTTTGGCTAAGCATTTTGTTCGACCCAGTGTTTCACCCTGGGGAGCTCCAGTGTTATTGGTAAAGAAAAAGGATGGTGGAATGCGATTGTGTATTGATTACCGTCAGTTGAATAAGGTCACCATCAAGAACAAATACCCATTACCAAGGATAGACGACCTGTTGGATCAATTGAAAGGAGCCTGTGTGTTCTCGAAGATTGATCTATGGTCGGGTTATCATCAGATTCAGGTAAAGAGTGCAGATGTACCAAAGACTACGTTTAGAACTCCTTATGGTCATTATGAATTTTTGGTGATGCCTTTCGGTGTGACTAATGCTCCGGCAGTTTTCATGGATTATATGAATCGGATATTCCAACCTTACTTGGACCAATTTGTGGTGATTTTCATTGACGACATTCTTATTTATTCTCGTGATCCTCAAGAGCACTGAGAACACCTAAGAATTGTTTTATCCATCTTACAAGAGAAGCAACTGTTTGCTAAGTTGAGTAAGTGTGAATTCTGGATGTCTGAGGTTAATTTTCTTGGGCATGTGATATCCCAGGGAGGTGTAGCAGTTGATCCATCAAAAGTTGAAGCAGTAATTAATTGGGAGAGACCGAAGAATGTTTCTGAAGTGAGGCGTTTCTTGGGATTAGCAGGTTATTACAGACGGTTTATCAAGGGATTTTCACAATTGGCTTTACCATTGACCAGACTTACTAGGAAGGATTATTTGTATGAGTGGGATTCGGCTTGTGAAAGGAGTTTTAGGAGTTTGAAGGAGAGATTGACGACTGCTCCTGTTTTGGTTATTCCCGATCCTAGCAAGTCCTATGAGGTATATTGTGATGCATCGAAGAAGGGTTTAGGCGGAGTGTTAATGCAGGATGGACATGTAGTGGCTTACGCTACACGTCAGTTGAAGGTACATGAAGAGAATTACCCGACGCATGATTTAGAATTGGCGGCCGTTGTTTTTACATTGAAAGTGTGGCGTCACTATTTGTATGGTGTACGTTTTGAGATGTTTAGTGACCATAAGAGCTTAAAGTACTTATTTGATCAGAAAGAATTGAATATGCGTCAAAGGAGGTGGATGGAATATTTGAAAGATTATGATTTGGAGCTAAAGTACCATCCAGGTAAAGCGAACAAGGTGGCGGATGCTTTAAGCAGGAAAGAGTTGCATAGTGTCGAGTTGATGATGTTAGAGTATGCCTTAATGGAAAGGTTTAGAGACCTAAATCTTCAATTTAATTGGACTCCTGATTGTGTAGTTATGGGGAATTTGAATATCATCTCTACTCTCAGAGAAGAAATCCAACAAGAGCAAGGGTTGGATGAGAAGTTACAAGAATTGTTGACTCAACCGGGTTTTGTGCGAACTACCGACGGAGTCATTTCGTTTAACCAAAGGATTTGTGTCCCGGACAACACGGGATTTGTGTCCAGTGGGATGAGACGCATCCAGGCGATGCCACTTGGGAATTGGAATCGGAAATGCGGGAGGTTTATCCTCATCTTTTCAGGTAATTGTTTTAAATTCGTGGGCGAATTTCGGTTTAAGGGGGGGAGGATGTAATACCCCATAATTTTGTAAGCATTTTGGATAATATTAGTATGATCAACTGGGTTCCGGGGTACTCTGAGAAATTATTGGATAAAACAATTAGAGTAAACTGGCGAACTCGGATTGATTGGATTTAATATTATTTAAACTTGGATTTTTATTAATTGGTGCATTTGAGATAATTTGGATAATTAGTAGTATTGCCAATTAATGTTTTTATGTACATTTTCCTTCCATTTTCCTTATTTGGAAAAGTAGAAGAACTTAGAGAAAAGGGAAAGAAAGAAAGGAAAAGGAAGAGGAAGAAGAAGAGAATTCTCCCAAGAGCTCTATATCATCAATCATCAACCAATTTTCATCTTTTCATCTCAGCATTCAACCTCCTCATCTAGTAATCCAGGTGGGTTCTAGTTAGACACCTTAGATTAAGGTTTATTTGAGTTTTAGAGGTAAATTGATATGGTTAGGAAATGTGAAATTTTACGTTAGAATCATAGTCTAACTGCTGAAATTCGTTCATTGATTGTATGTTACACTGGTTGTTATGATTATAGCATGTTTTGGTGAAATTTTGATTGGAAAAATGAAATTTTGGGGTTGAATTGAATCAGCACGTAGCAGACTTTTTTTGCAGGGAAAATTTTGGGGGTCATCTGCCCATACGCGTATCATGTAGGGCCATACGCGTATTGAGTTGGGCAATACGCATATGGATGTGAAGGAATATGGGTGTTACGCGTATGGACAAGGCAGTACGCGTATGAGTTGTGGTAGTACGCGTATTGGAATTTAAAAATGGAATTTTCAAGGAAAATTGCCTCTGCTCATACGCGTATGACTTTGGGCAATACGCGTATGGCTGGGCGAGCCAGCATGGCAATACGCGTATGGCTTAGGGCAATACGCGTACGGCCAGGAGGGTGCAGAATTGTGTCTTTTCGCGATACCATTTTGTGTTATGTCCATAACTTTTGACTGGGTTATCCGTTTTTAATATTCTTGATATCATCGGAAAGCTAACAGAATGTACTTTCTTATGAAAATGGTTTTAAAGTTGTTGGCAGATTTAATTATGTTGGGTTTTTGGAATAGTGTCCATTTTGCCGACTTTTATCGTTTATTGGTGTGTAATTGTTGTTGAATAGGTATGCATGTTAAAATACGGAATTAGGTAGAGTGAGGACTTACCCTAAACAATGTTGTGTGTGTAATGGAATAGTGATAACGCTCGTGCAAGTAAGGCTGAGGCGTGTGTATTGTGTAATCGTAATCGGTTATTTTTTATAGTGCGTTTCATGGGTCTCGAGCTCCTCTGAAACATATGCACCATTACTTGGCAGGTTTGATTCCCATGTTTAGTACGAATGGAACCTAAGGGTAGAGACTTCTGATGGTTAACAAGCCATGAGAAGTGACGGTTCACGGCTAACAGGCCATTGTTCCCGAATCCATTTAGTATGCCAAGTAATTTCGAGGATCCATGACTCGGGTCGTCTTCTAGACGTAGAAGCGGACAGGAAAAGGGGATGCCTTGGTATGGTTATTGATTTGTGAGATTCTTGAGCTAACAGGCTCAGGACGTACTTCGGTACTAGCGTGAGTTAACAGGCTCACCATGTGTGGATACTTATATAGTGTGTGTACTCAAAGTCACTTCCCTTCCCTTTTGACTTGAGTTAGGTTTATTAGAACCTTGTAGAGCCGAGAGGACTATAAGATAGCGAACTCACTGAGATTTGATGTATCTCACTCCACTGTTGTTGTTTACATCACAGGTACTACAGGTTCCGCGAAGGGTAAGGATAAGGTCGTGTGATTATCCTTACTTATCTGATGGCTTTGTTTCCGTTGTGGAGTTTTGAGATCATTAGTGATCTAGTTCTTAGTGTTTTGTCTTTTGAAACATCTTGTAGATATACTATGCCGTAGTTTTTTTGTATTAGGCTTTTTGGGCATGTATATGTATAATGTATTTACTAAGAACTTATTGTATATTTCAGTACCAAACGTACTTTTCATGTATAATATATGATTTGATGCATATGTATATATGTGGGCATTACAGTTGGTCTTAGAGCAGGTCATATCCGCGACCTAGCCATGAAATAGAATAAGTTTTCTTTCCGTTTCATATGCGGCGTGTCGCCATTGGTCTTGTCTGTTATATTTATAGTATTGAGCCTGATCAACTTAATCATATCTATATGAAATTCAGGAACATGGCTGACAGGCGCAGAAACAACCATGGTAGACCAAGAACCACTCCAGTAGGGACTAATCCGCCGGGTGACGAGGTAAATGCACCTTTGTACCAATTTATGCAACAGATACAACAGCAGCAGGATCAGTTTGTGCAACAAATGGTACAGCAAATGGCTGATGGTGTGCATCCTCTAGTTGGGGTACCAGAAGTTGCAGGGGGAACCTTTAGGTATTTCATCCGTATGAATCCTCCGGAATTTCAGGGAGGGTTCGATCCAGTAAAGGCTCATGAATGGATATCAGGTATGGAACGGATTTTCCTAATAGTTCAGTGCAGTGAGGAAAACAAGGTGGTCTTCGCCTCTCACTTGTTGAAGGGTTCTGCCATGAGGTGGTGGGAAAGTACTTCAGCTTTGATGACAATTCAGGAGGTACCAAAGGTATGGGAGCAGTTTAAGGTAATTTTTATGGAGAAATACTTTCCATGTTCCTTGAGGTCTCAGAAGGAATTTGAGTTTCAACAACTGAGGCAAGGTAACTTGACTGTGGCTTCTTATGCAGAAAAATTTAAAGATATGGCTGCTTATTCTAGACAAGCTACATATGCTCCTGATGAAAGGTGGAAGATTGATCAGTTTATGTTTGGTTTAAGGGCTGAAATTTCACACAGGGTATCTCAGAGAGAATTTACTAGCTATGTTGAATTGTTACAACAGTGTTATGTTGCGGAGCATAGTTTGAAAAAGGTACAAATGGAAGGAGATTTGAGTAGGATGAATCAAAGTGATCGAGGGAGACCGAATCAACAGGTTAGGCCAAGGCAACAATCCTTTAATGGGAAGCAAGCTCAGGGTTCCAGAACTAGTGTGCCTCCGATATGTCGTATGTGTGGACGGAATCATTATGGTAGGTGTATTTTGGAGGGAATGAGATGTTATCAGTGTAATAAGGTCGGCCACATGGCGAAGGATTGTCCTCAGGGTAGGAATCAGGCACAAGGGAAGAATACGGGCTGAGTGTATACCTTGGATGCAAGAAAAGCAAAGAATGATAATTCCTTGATTGCGGGTACGTGTTTCGTAAATGGACATCCTTGTTTTGTTTTATTTGATTGTGGGGCAATGCACTCTTTTGTGTCCACGCGTTGCGTGAAGCGACTTGGGTTGCAAGCTGTTCCTTTGTTTCCTCCTATGGTGGTTACTACTGCCATGGATGAGATTGTAGAGACACCGTTGATGTGTGAAAATTGTGTTTTGTCGGTGAATGAAAGAGTTTTCCAGATTAACCTTATATGTTTACCGCTTAAGAAAGTGGATGTTGTTCTGGGAATGGATTAGCTTTCGGCTACTTCGGTTTTTATCGGTTGCGAAGAGAAGTTAATTATTATCCCATCTACCGAAGCTACTCTGAAGGATGTGTTAACTACTATTTTAAAAGGTACGGTTGGAATGATTAATTTCTTGTTTGAGGAAGAAAAATATGTTCTTATGATTCTTACTAAAGAGGAAAGTAGTAGCATTCCAGCTTTGAGTATTCCGATAGTTTGTGACTTTCCTGAAGTTTTTCCCGAGGATATCACTTCTCTCCCTCCGGAGAGGGAAGTGGAATTCTCTATTGATCTGATACCGGGAACGGCTCCAATATCCGTTTCTCCGTATCGGATGGCACCACTTGAATTAAGAGAACTAAAGAATCATTTGGAAGAACTTTTGGCTATGCATTTTGTTCGACCCAGTGTTTCACCCTGGGGAGCTCCAGTGTTATTGGTAAAGAAAAAGGATGGTGGAATGCGATTGTGTATTGATTACCGTCAGTTGAATAAGGTCACCATCAAGAACAAATACCCATTACCAAGGATAGACGACCTGTTGGATCAATTGAAAGGAGCCTGTGTGTTCTCGAAGATTGATCTATGGTCGGGTTATCATCAGATTCAGGTAAAGAGTGCAGATGTACCAAAGACTACGTTTAGAACTCCTTATGGTCATTATGAATTTTTGGTGATGCCTTTCGGTGTGACTAATGCTCCGGCAGTTTTCATGGATTATATGAATCGGATATTCCAACCTTACTTGGACCAATTTGTGGTGATTTTCATTGACGACATTCTTATTTATTCTCGTGATCCTCAAGAGCACTGAGAACACCTAAGAATTGTTTTATCCATCTTACAAGAGAAGAAACTGTTTGCTAAGTTGAGTAAGTGTGAATTCTGGATGTCTGAGGTTAATTTTCTTGGGCATGTGATATCCCAGGGAGGTGTAGCAGTTGATCCATCAAAAGTTGAAGCAGTAATTAATTGGGAGAGACCGAAGAATGTTTCTGAAGTGAGGAGTTTCTTGGGATTAGCAGGTTATTACAGACGGTTTATCAAGGGATTTTCACAATTGGCTTTACCATTGACCAGACTTACTAGGAAGGATTATTTGTATGAGTGGGATTCGGCTTGTGAAAGGAGTTTTAGGAGTTTGAAGAAGAGATTGACGACTGCTCCTGTTTTGGTTATTCCCGATCCTAGCAAGTCCTATGAGGTATATTGTGATGCATCGAAGAAGGGTTTAGGCGGAGTGTTAATGCAGGATGGACATGTAGTGGCTTACGCTACACGTCAGTTGAAGGTACATGAAGAGAATTACCCGACGCATGATTTAGAATTGGCGGCCGTTGTTTTTACATTGAAAGTGTGGCGTCACTATTTGTATGGTGTACGTTTTGAGATGTTTAGTGACCATAAGAGCTTAAAGTACTTATTTGATCAGAAAGAATTGAATATGCGTCAAAGGAGGTGGATGGAATATTTGAAAGATTATGATTTGGAGCTAAAGTACCATCCAGGTAAAGCGAACAAGGTGGCGGATGCTTTAAGCAGGAAAGAGTTGCATAGTGCCGAGTTGATGATGTTAGAGTATGCCTTAATGGAAAGGTTTAGAGACCTAAATCTTCAATTTAATTGGACTCCTGATTGTGTAGTTATGGGGAATTTGAATATCATCTCTACTCTCAGAGAAGAAATCCAACAAGAGCAAGGGTTGGATGAGAAGTTACAAGAATTGTTGACTCAACCGGGTTTTGTGCGAACTACCGACGGAGTCATTTCGTTTAACCAAAGGATTTGTGTCCCGGACAACACGGGATTTGTGTCCAGTGGGATGAGACGCATCCAGGCGATGCCACTTGGGAATTGGAATCGGAAATGCGGGAGGTTTATCCTCATCTTTTCAGGTAATTGTTTTAAATTCGTGGGCGAATTTCGGTTTAAGGGGGGGAGGATGTAATACCCCATAATTTTGTAAGCATTTTGGATAATATTAGTATGATCAACTGGGTTCCGGGGTACTCTGAGAAATTATTGGATAAAACAATTAGAGTAAACTGGCGAACTCGGATTGATTGGATTTAATATTATTTAAACTTGGATTTTTATTAATTGGTGCATTTGAGATAATTTGGATAATTAGTAGTATTGCCAATTAATGTTTTTATGTACATTTTCCTTCCATTTTCCTTATTTGGAAAAGTAGAAGAACTTAGAGAAAAGGGAAAGAAAGAAAGGAAAAGGAAGAGGAAGAAGAAGAGAATTCTCCCAAGAGCTCTATATCATCAATCATCAACCAATTTTCATCTTTTCATCTCAGCATTCAACCTCCTCATCTAGTAATCCAGGTGGGTTCTAGTTAGACACCTTAGATTAAGGTTTATTTGAGTTTTAGAGGTAAATTGATATGGTTAGGAAATGTGAAATTTTACGTTAGAATCATAGTCTAACTGCTGAAATTCGTTCATTGATTGTATGTTACACTGGTTGTTATGATTATAGTATGTTTTGGTGAAATTTTGATTGGAAAAATGAGATTTTGGGGTTGAATTGAATCCGCACGTAGCAGACTTTTTTTGCAGGGAAAATTTTGGGGGTCATCTGCCCATACGCGTATCATGTAGGGCCATACGCGTATTGAGTTGGGCAATACACGTATGGATGTGAAGGAATATGGGTGTTACGCGTATGGACAAGGCAGTACGCGTATGAGTTGTGGTAGTACGCGTATTGGAATTTAAAAATGGAATTTTCAAGGAAAATTGCCTCTGCTCATACGCGTATGACTTTGGGCAATACGCGTATGGCTGGGCGAGCCAGCATGGCAATACACGTATGGCTTAGGGCAGTACGCGTACGGCCAAGAGGGTGCAGAATTGTGTCTTTTCGCGATACCATTTTGTGTTATGTCCATAACTTTTGACTGGGTTATCCGTTTTTAATATTCTTGATATCATCGGAAAGCTAACAGAATGTACTTTCTTATGAAAATGGTTTTAAAGTTGTTGGCAGATTTAATTATGTCGGGTTTTTGGAATAGTGTCCATTTTGCCGACTTTTATCGTTTATTGGTGTGTAATTGTTGTTGAATAGGTATGCATGTTAAAATACGGAATTAGGTAGAGTGAGGACTTACCCTAAACAATGTTGTGTGTGTAATGGAATAGTGACAACGCTCGTGCAAGTAAGGCCGAGGCGTGTGTATTGTGTAATCGTAACCGGTTATTTTTTATAGTGCGTTTCATGGGTCTCGAGCTCCTCTGAAACATATGCACCATTACTTGGCAGGTTTGATTCCCGTGTTTAGTACGAATGGAACCTAAGGGTAGAGACTTGTGATGGTTAACAATCCATGAGAAGTGACGGTTCACGGCTAACAGGCCATTGTTCCCGAATCCATTTCGTATGCCAAGTAATTTCGAGGATCCATGACTCGGGTCGTCTTCTAGACGTAGAAGCGGACGGGAAAAGGGGATGCCTTGGTATGGTTATTGATTTGTGAGATTCTTGAGCTAACAGGCTCAGGACGTACTTCGGTACTAGCGTGAGTTAACAGGCTCACCATGTGTGGATACTTATATAGTGTGTGTACTCAAAGTCACTTCCCTTCCCTTTTGACTTGAGTTAGGTTTATTAGAACCTTGTAGAGCCGAGAGGACTATAAGATAGCGAACTCACTGAGATTTGATGTATCTCACCCCACTGTTGTTGTTTACATCACAGGTACTGCAGGTTCCGCGAAGGGTAAGGATAAGGTCGTGTGATTATCCTTACTTATCTGATGGCTTTGTTTCCGTTGTGGAGTTTTGAGATCATTAGTGATCTAGTTCTTAGTGTTTTGTCTTTTGAAACATCTTGTAGATATACTATGCCGTAGTTTTTTTGTATTAGGCTTTTTGGGCATGTATATGTATAATGTGTTTACTAAGAACTTATTGTATATTTCAGTACCAAACGTACTTTTCTTGTATAATATATGATTTGATGCATATGTATATATGTAGACATTACACTCTTGCTTTAGTTTTATATGCTAATTATTTCTATCATGTTGCATAAATTTAAGATTCAAGAACTCTTCACCTAATTTATATATCTAGAATAAATTACATTCACAAAAACAATATAATTATTACTTTACAAAAACAATATAATTATTACTTCTAATAAATTTGTTTTTTTGAAAAAAATTAATGTTAATAATAGAAATGTAGGTAGATAGTTTAATTAATTATCATCTTTTTGTTTCTGACTTTTAATTTCATTAGTAAACAGAAGATGTCTCATCACAAAATCACATGGAATGAAGAATCGCATAACAATTCTGGAATAAATAAAATTTCTCGCGAATTAGAAGTGGATGATGAGTTAGACACAGATTACTTGGATATTATGAGACCACTGTCACTTGAAACCCATGTTCCGGATCCATTATTAGACATTGGTAAATTTGCTCTTGTAGTGCTTAAGCCAATTAATCCATCTCCAGCCATTAGTATAACTCCGCCTCCAAAAGATAATGGAATCTTCCTAGATCCTTTTTTACCTAAACAATTTCCCTCTCCAGCCATCAGTTTAACTCCGCCTTCTAATGGAGTAACGACAACAACAAAATCTGAAGTTTCATATCTTAAACAATATGCAAGAGTCTCCCAAAGAGGTGTGTGTTCTTCATTTCTTTATCAAAGTACTGAATTTAATTTTATGAATATTATACAACAATAAACTAATTAATATTTGTAGGTTTATCATCTATTGATCAAAACACAGGCCAACATGTGTTGTCCAACAACATTAAAAATCCTACATCGCGTCCTTATAAAATTGCTAGGCATATGCAGGTAACATAATGTAGAAATTAATGAATTTTATTTGATTTGTTTTATGCAAGTAAAAATAAATAATGCAAGGGAAGAAATTGAGTAATATATATATATATATATATATATATATATATATATATATATATATATATATATATATATATATATATATATATATATATATATATATATATATATATATATATATATATATTTGAATGATATTTTATATATGTACTAATGTATAAGATGTTTTGCAGGATGATAATTGACTTGGTGATTAATTGGTCATTCAAAATACAAATGATTTATGGAGTTGATATAAGTGTTATGACATAAATATATATATAATTTATACATATTAAATCTTTATTGAGTTGGAAAACTTTGTGTTGAAGTTGAATTTCAATATTTTATTTGTTTTATAGTTTTTATTGTTTGTCACGAAAACTTTATATTTAAATTTATTAGAAAACAGTTCTAAATAAGAAATTTGTTCATCTCGTGGGTGTTGCATGTATCCAATTTATTTGTTAAACTTTGTAGTCTCAATAGAATTTTCAACCTTATTAGCTCCCATTGAGAAGTTTTGTTGTGATTCTTCAGTATTTCTAGGAATTTTCCCGAATAAAAGGTAAGGTTTTTGTCTCTCCCCCTAGGGTTCGCCTAGTCCGTGTGGTGGTATTCAAGTTCCACTGCATATGTTCTTGGAATGGCTAGTTTCTAGGAGGGTGTGCCCCACCAATGTTGAGAAGAGTGCTCACTATGTAGGTAGTCTGCCTTCAAAGAGTGGCTTATGCGATCCTACATAGACTTACAATACCCTTTGTGGTCCTAGTGTCTCATAGCTAGTTAATTAACTACTGAAATTGTGCAAAGAGATTTTATATAATACTTAACTCATTGAGCACATATAATGACATTGTGATATCCTCCTTCTTTACTTATTCCTCGACTATCCATATCATTGACTGATGTGATCTTCCTGCCTATCCGAGGAAGGAGCTCGTTCACCATGAAGTTTGTCTGCATAGCTTTAACTGACTGGCGTCACAAGACAATCATCGTCTTCGTAGATGTTTCATTTGGAAGACCTTAGATGCCCATTTGTCCCTAGTGTATACTCAGTGTTTTTCATTTTAGAAGATATTACGAAATAATATCTTTTTGTCATTCGTTTTAAAGGTAGAAGTCACTCTTCATAATCCTCTAAAGCTTAATTCACAACATGCTTAATAAAAATGTAGGAGTTTACCCCGTCGGTTCGAATTGGATTTTTCTTAAGCTTAGAGCATTGTTGAATGGATTTGAGGTTTCAACTGGGATCCTTCAGTGGGTCTTTTTTTGGTCCGTGCGGATTGAACCCTGTTTTCTTTCTTGCAATATGATATCCCTATAGATTACCTAGAGTGAGATATAGAGTTACTGAAGGTAAAAGTATCCACTACTACAAAACGTGCAAACAACAACGCCAGGCTTATAACGGCTTGCCTATACACCGTTGTAATAGACTCGCGCGTTTTTTAATGACGGTTAATCTTCAAACCGTGGTGAAATGTGAGGCCTTTCACAACGGGTATTTAAAGAACCGTCATTATAGGTAGCGTTTGGTCATGGGTTCAATTCCCAGCGCCCGCATTTATGGTTTTTTTACACTTTTTTTCAAAATGCCCACAGCCTTTCACCATGGTTATGTTTTCAACCGTCATTGTTGCCTATAGTTTAGTTTTAGGTCTTGCACTTCAAAAAATCAGTTTTAGGGAAAATAGTCTCTTTTTTTAGATTTGTTTCGTGCATCTGAAGCAGTAAAACGTGGTAGTGTAAAATATGAATTTCAAACACTTTGAGTCCCAACAAAGTAACACATGATTCATGGTGGAAATTATTTTAGGCGTTGATATCTATGTGTTCAAAGTTTCGTGCATTCATCGCGATCTTGGTATTTCTCGAGTGTTATGATCTCCGCTTATCGTTAAAAGATTGTACGCCACCTAGAGAAGGTACTCCAATAGCGAATTCACGCCATAAGTTTTTATAGATTCGTTAAACCTTCAAAGTCGTGAAGGAAATTATTAGGTTTATAATGGATAATTGAGGTGATATAGAATTGAAAGTATAATAGAGGATTATCATGTTGAATTCGGTGGTAATTTTCTCTATCTCTTGGAGATCTTGGTAAAATATGAGTTTGAATGTAGAATGATCCATCTGTAGATTTTTTTAGGGAATGAGAAGTCGATTCCCAAAGAAGATCCCACTATTGTGTTATGGAAAAAGAAATGGATGTAAGGTGATGATAAGAAAACCTTAACTAGTGTTACGTATCTACGATATAGAGTCATGTGAGTGGAATTGCAAGGTTAGCACTTTAATGCCTAAATAAGTTCATAATTCAAGACGAGTGTTCTTGTAAAATGGAGATAAGAAAATAAACCTTGCATTTCGCGTGATATGTCTTTATACTTTTAATTAGTTGGAGTGTATGGACATCAATTTTAGCCTTATCTCTTTGGGCTTTTGGCCGGCCCAAATTAGTTATATTCATCGATCAAATTCAATAATGTGTGAAAAATTTATTGGTCTAAATTCCACATACATTGTATAAATGGTCATTAATATTAATTGAACTTCAATCAATATTAATTTCCATATTTTTATAATTTTTATCTTCAATTTATAGAAAAGACAAAATAAGAATTCAAGTATTTCAAATTTTTTAGAAACAAGTAATAAATTAAAATTGAGTTTATTCATTTTCCATAATTTGTAATTGTCCATCGCAACCCACTCCCTGATACATTGTATAAGATAAGTACATATTCTATAAATTATCATAAAATATTATTATATCTTTAATCATAATTAATTTCCATTTTATAAAAAAATTTATCTTCAATTTTATATTAAGTCAAATGATGAATTCATATATTTCTTATTTTGTAGGAAAGAGTAATTAGTTCATGTTTAGCCAAATTATTTTCATTTCTTAGTGTGTGTGCCCCCTATCCTTTCTTTTATATTTTTATATATATATATATATATATATATATATATATATATATATATATTTCAAATCACGCAACATTTTCTTTTCATTTCTTCTTCTAGTTCGCATTACACGTTTTTTCTAGCACAGTCACCCTTAAGTCGGTGTAATGCCCACATATATATACACACATCAAAGCATATATCATACATGAATAAGACGTTTGGTACTGAAATACATAAGTTCCTAGTAACACTGTATACATAAAAATGCCCAAAATAACCTAATACAATACACTGGCATGTATATGTACAAAATGTTCAAAAGATAAAACTAAGAACTAGATCCCTAAGGATCTCAAAAGACTCCACAACGGAAGCAAAACCAACAGCTAAGCAAGGATGGTCACACAGCCTTATCCTTACCCTTCGCGGAACCTGCAGAACGTGTGATGTAAACAACAACAGTGGGGTGAGATACATCAAATCTCAGTGAGTTCCCTATCTTAAAGTCCTCTCGGCTCTTCAAGGTTCTAATAAACCTAACTCAAGTCAAAAGGGAAAGGAAACGACTTTGAGTACACACACTATACAAGTATTCACACCGGTGAGCCTGTTAACTCACACTAGTACCAAAGTACATCCTGAGCCTGTTAGCTCAAGAATCTCACAAATCAATAACCGTACCAAGGCATCCCCTTTTCCCGTCCACTTCTACGTCTAGAAGACGACCCGAGTCATGGATCCTCGAAGTTACTTGGCATACAAAATGGATTCGGGAACAACGGCCTGTTAACCGTGAACCATCACTTCTCATGGCCTGTTAACCATCACAAGTCTCTACCCTTAGGTTCCATTCGTACTATACGCGGGAATCAAACCTGCCAAGTAATTGTGCATACGTTTTAGAGGAGGTGCTCGAGTCTCATGAAACTACACCGCAAAAGAATTGGTTATGATTATACAATACACACGCCTCGGCCTTACTTGCACGAGCGTTGTCACTATTCCATTACACACACAACATTGTTTATGGTAAGTCCTCACTCTACCTAATTCATATTTTAACATGCATATATAGTCAAACATGTTTAATAATCAGACTATAGGCAATTAGGCATCGATCACACAATAGAAAACACATAATTCAACATATTACACGCTACACCCCTTCACGGTTCCTTCCGATTTATTTAATCTGGCAATAATCAGAAATTTCTTACTACCATTAGCTAGATGATACTCATAGCTTCACAACGATACCAAGAATACTCACATAGGATAAACGAGTCAAAAGTTATGGAATTCACAAGAAATGGTATCGTGAAAGAAACACAGTTCTGCACTCGTCCTGGCCGTACGCGTATGGCCTTGTTCCGTACGCGTACTGCCCAAAGTGATACGCGTACGGGCAGAGGCTATTTTCCCTTTAAAATTCCTTTTTTTTCCAATACGCGTATTGCCCAAACCATATGCGTAACGCCCCCTCCATACGCGTAACGCCCAAAATCCTTCACTTCCATACGCGTAACGCCCAATTCAATACGCGTATGGCCCTGCGTGGTACGCGTACGGGCAGACGAAACCCAGAAAAAATCTGTAGACAAGTTCTGCTACGGGTTGATAAAAAATAACCCCAAAATCCCATTTTTCACAGTCAAAAATACACCAAAACATGCTATAATCATAACAACCAGTACAGTATATAATCAATGATCGAATTTCAGTAAGTAGACAATGATTCTATTGTAAAATTTCACATTTCCTACCAATATCACACTACTTTAAAACTCAATAAAACCTTAATCTAAAGAGTCTAACTAGAACCCACCTGGATTACAAGATGAGGAGGTTAATGCTGAGATGAAAAGATGGAGATAGGTTGATGATTGATGATCTAGAGCTCTTGTGAAATTTCTCTTCTTTTCCTTCCTTTTTTCCTTTCTCTTCCAATTCCTTCTCAATGTTTCTAACTTTTCCAAATAAGGCAAAGAAAAGAAAATGAAATACACATAGAAAATATTAATTGGCAATACTACTAATTATCCAAATTATCTCAATTGCACCAATTAATAAAATCCCAAGTTAAATAATATTAATCTTATCAAATTTCCGAGTTCGTCGGTTTACTCTAATTACTTTTTCCAATAATTGCTTAGAGTACCCCGGAAACCAGTTGATCATAATAATATTATCCAAAATGTCTACAAAATTTATGGGGTATTACATCCTCCCCCCCTTAAAAGAAATTCGCCCACAAATTTAAAGCAATTACCTGAAAAGATGAGTATAAACCTCCCGCATTTTCGATTCCAATTCCCAAGTTGCATTGCCCGGATGCGTCTCGTCCCACTGGACCTTAACAAGAGGAATCTCCTTATTCCTTAACACTTTAGTTTCTCTTCCTGTGATACGGCTCGGCTGAGGCTCAATAGTCAAATCAGCTTCTATCTCAATTGTATCCGGTAAAACTGGCTGAAGAGGATCTGAAACAAATTTCCGAAGCATAGACACATGAAAAACGTCGTGCATTTCTGACAGAGAAGGTGGTAAGGCTAATCTGTAGGCTACTTCACCAATCCTTTCCAAAATCTGATACGGTCCCACGTATCTTGGACTTAACTTTTAATCTCAATCTTGGAGTAACCTTCAAAAATACATGATCACCCTCCTCAAACTCCAACGGTCTCCTAGGGTTGTCCGCATAGCTTTTCTGACGGTCTTGGGCTTGTTTGATCTTTTCCCGAATCATTCTAATCTTTTCCTTGGTCTCGTGAATAATCTCGGGTCCCAAAATTCTATCATCGCCAACTTCCGTCCAACACAATGGCGTTCGACACTTCCTACCATACAACGCCTCATAAGGTGCCATACCAATGCTTGCATGATAACTGTTATTATAAGAGAATTCGATCAACGGCAAAAGTTCTCTCCAATTTCCGCCACTTTCGAGCACACAAGCTCTTAACATGTCCTCCATAGTTTGTATTGTTCGTTCCGTCTGACCGTCCATTTGCGGATGGTTCGACGTACTCAAACACAACCTCGTTCCCATGGCTTGTTGAAAAGCTCTCTAAAATCTGGAAGTAAATTTTGGATCTCTATCCGAAACAATACTTGTAGGAATACCATGCAATCTTACTATCTCTGAAATGAACAACCTTGCGAGATGACTCGCCTTGTAGGTAGTCTTCACAGCTAAGAAATGCGCGGATTTCGTTAACCGGTCCACAATCACCCAAATTGAATCGTAGCCACCCTGCGCACGGGGTAATCCCACTGCAAAGTCCATTGAAATACTATCCCATTTCCACATCAGAATTTCTAAAGGTTTCAACAAGCCACCCGGCCTTTGGTGCCCAATCTTCACTTGTTGGCACACCGCACATTCCGACACATACATCATAATATCTCTTTTCATCCCGGACCACCAATAGTCCCTCTTTAAATCGTGATACATCTTTGAAGCACCAGGATGTATAGTAAAAGTACCCTTATGTGCTTCATCCAGAATCCTTCGTTTTAACTCCATGTTATCCGGAACACAAATCCTTTGGTTAAACGAATTGACTCCGTCGGTAGTTCGCACAAAACCAGGTTGAGTCAACAATTCTTGTAACTTCTCATCTAACCCTTGCTCTTGTTGGATTTCTTCCCTAAGAGTATAGATGATATTCAGATTTCCCATAACCATACAATCAGGAGTCCAATTAAATTGAAGATATAGATCTCTAAACTTTTCCATTAAAGCATACTCTAACATCATCAACTCGGCACTATTCAACTCTTTCCTGCTTAAAGCATCCGCCACCTTATTCGCTTTACCCGGATGGTACTTAAGTTCCAAATCATAATCCTTCAAATATTCCATCCACCTCCTTTGACGCATATTCAACTTTTTCTGATCAAATAAGTACTTTAAGCTCTTGTGGTCACTAAACATCTCAAAACGTACACCATACAAATAGTAACGCCACACTTTCAAGGTAAAAACAACTGCTGCCAATTCTAAATCATGCGTCGGGTAATTCTCTTCATAGACTTTCAACTATCGTGAAGCGTAAGCCACTACATGTCCATTCTGCATTAACACTCCGCCTAAACCCTTCTTCGATGCATCACAATATACCTCATATGACTTGATAGGATCAGGAATAACCAAGACAGGAGCGGTAGTCAATCTCTCCTTCAAACTCCTAAAACTTCTTTCACAAGCCGAATCTCACTCATACAAATAATCCTTCCTAGTAAGTCTTGTCAATGGTAAAGCCAATTGCGAAAATCCCTTGATAAACCATCTGTAGTACCCTGCTAATCCTAAAAACTCCTAACTTTAGAAACATTCTTCGGTCTCTCCCAATTAATTACTACTTCAGCTTTTGATGGATCGACCGCCACACCTCCTTGAGATATGACATGGCCAAGGAAATTAACCTCAGACATCCAGAATTCACACTTACTCAACTTAGCAAAAAGTTGCTTCTCTTGTAAGATGGATAAAACAATTCTTAGGTGTTCTCCGTGCTCTTGAGGATCACGAGAATAAATAAGAATGTCGTCAATGAAAATCACCACAAATTGGTCCAAGTAAGGTTGGAATATCCGATTCATATAATCCATAAAAACTGCCGGAGCATTAGTCACACCGAAAGGCATCACCAAAAATTCATAACGGCCATAACGAGTTCTAAACGCAGTCTTTGGTACATCTTCACTCTTTACCCGAATCTGATGATAACCCGACCGTAGATCAATCTTCGAGAACACACAGGCTCCTTTCAATTGATCCAACAGGTCGTCTATCCTTGGTAATGGGTATTTGTTCTTGATGGTGACCTTATTCAACTGACGGTAATCAATACACAATCGCATTCCACCATCCTTTTTCTTTACCAATAACACTGGAGCTCCCCAGGGTGAAACGCTGGGTCGAACAAAATGCTTAGCCAAAAGTTCTTCCAACTGATCCTTTAGTTCTCTTAATTCAAGTGGTGCCATCTGATACGGAGAAACAGATATTGGAGCCGTTCCCGGTATCAGGTCAATAGAGAATTCTACTTCCTGCTCCGGAGGGAGAGAAGTGATATCCTCGGGGAAAACTTCAGGAAAGTCGCAAACTACCGGAATACTCAAAACTGGAATGCTACTACTTTCCTCCTTAGTAAGAATCATAAGAACAGACTTTTCTTCCTCAAACAAGTAATTAATCATTCCAACCGTACCTTCTAAAATAGTGGTTAATACATCCTTCGAAGTAGCCTCGGTAGATGGGATAATAATTAACTTCTCTTCGCAACCGATAAAAACCGAATTAGCAGAAAGCCATTCCATTCCCAGAACAACATCCACTTTCTTGAGCGATAAACAGATAAGATCAATCTGGAAAACTCTTTCATTTTCCGATAAAACACAATTTTCACACATCAACGGTGTCTTACAATCTCATCCATGGCAGTAGTAACCACCATAGGAGGAAATAAAGGAACAGCTTGTAACCCAAGTCGCTTCACACAACGCGTGGACACAAAAGAATGAGTTGCCCCACAATCAAATAAAACAAAACAAGGATGTCCATTTACGAAACACGTACCCGCAATCAAGGAGTTATCATTCTTTGCTTTTCTCGCATCCAAGGTATACACCCGGACAGTATTCTTCCCTTGTGCCTGATTCCTACCCTGAGGACAATCCTTCACCATGTGGCCCACCTTATTACACTGATAACACCTCATTCCCTCCAAACTGCACCTACCATAATGATTCCGTCCACAAATACGGCATACCGAAGGCACACTAGTTCTATAACTCTGAGCTTGCTTCACTTTAAAGGATTATTGCCTTGGTCTAACCTGTTGATTCGGTCTCCCTCGATCACTTTGATTCATCCTACTCAAATCTCCTTCCATTTGTACCTTCTTCAAACTATGTTCAGTCATAGGGGTGTTCGCGGTGCGGTTTGGGCGGTTTTGACACTAAAAATCATCCGAACCGCGAGAAAAAAAAGCATGCGGTTCGGTTTGGTTCGGTTGGCTTTTAGAAAAAATCCGAACCAAACCAAACCAAATCAATGCGGTTTGGGTTGGTTCGGTTGGTTCGGTTTTTTTACAAGATTTTTATTGAGCCATACATACACATATAAAGAACAACATAACTTTGTGTTTAGTCATTCATACATTACCAAATAACGAAAAAACTCATCATATTTAGACAAAAATTTCTCATTCAATATACAAAAATCAATTTAATCAAAAGTGGAAAAAATAGTAGCATAAAACAATATCAAAAATATTATAATTAAACAAAATAAATGGAGAAGAACGAAGATTAGAGAAAAATGAAAAAGAAAAAACATGAGAGATGTGAGATTAGAGAAGAAAAGTGCGATAAAAACATAATTAAAAGAGAAAATAGTAACATAAAAATGAGAAGATGAAAAAGAAAGAACATGTGATATAAGAGATTAGTGTAGAAGAGGTGAGATGTATATGGCAATAAAGATAAGAAGAATGGGTTTGAGTTTTGGGTTGGATATGAGATAAGTGAAGTTTGGGTTGTAATATAATGCGGTTTGGTTTGGTTTAGTTCTGTTTGTAAAATACAAACCACAAACCAAACTGAACCGCGCGGTTTTGTTAAAAGATGACCCGAACAAATCCGAACCAATTGCGATTTTTTGCGGTTTCGGTTTAGTTTAGTTTGGTTTGCGATTTTCTATTGGGTTGGTTCGGTTTTGAACACCCCTATTCAGCCACATAACACTGTCTTAACAATTCGGCATAAGTAGTAAATTCCCGTTGAGACACGCTATGTGAAATTTCAGCCCTTAAACCAAACAAAAACTTATCAATCTTCCACCTCTCATCAGGAGCATACATGGCTTGTCTAGAATGGGCGGCCATAGTTTCAAATTTCTCAGCATAAGAAGCCACAGTCAAGCTACCTTGTCTCAATTGTTGAAACTCGAATTCCTTCTGAGACCTCAAGGAACTTGGAAAATATTTCTCCATAAAAATTACCTTAAACTGTTCCCACACCTTCGGTACCTCTTGAATTGTCATCAAAGCTGAAGCGCTCTCCCACCACCTCATGGCAGGACCCTTCAACAAGTGGGAAACAAAGACCACCTTGTTCTCCTCACTGCATTGAACTATTTGGAAAACCTGTTCCATACCTGATATCCATTCATGAGCCTTTACTGGGTCTAACCCTCCCTGAAATTTCGGAGGATTCAACTGAATGAAATCCCTAAAGTTTCCTCCTGCAACCTCAGGAACAACCACTGGAGGATGTAGACCACCCGCCATCTGCTGAACCATTTGTTGCATAAACTAATTTTATTGTTGCTGCATCTGCTGCATGAATTGATACAACGGAGCATTCCTCTCACCAACCGGCGAATTAGTCTCTGCTGGAGTGTTTCTCGGTCTACCACGGTTGTTTCTGCGCCCGTCAGCCATGTTCCTGAATGTCATACAGATAGGATTAAGTTGATCAGGCTCAATACCATAAATATAACACGTAAGACCAATGGCGACACAACACATATGAAACGGAAAGAAAATACTCATACTATTTCATGGCTAGGTCGAGGATACAACCCGCTCTGATACCAACTGTAATGCCCACATATATATACATATATCAAAGCATATATCATACATGAATAATACGTTTGGTATTGAAATACATAAGTTCCTAGTAACACTGTATACATAAAAATGCCCAAAATAACCTAATACAATTAACTTGCATGTTATATGTACAAAATGTTCAAAAGATAAAACTAAGAACTAGATCCCTAAGGATCTCAAAAGACTCCACAACGGAAGCAAAACCAACAGCTAAGCAAGCATGGTCACACAGCCTTATCCTTACCCTTCGCGGAACCTGCAGAACGTGTGATGTAAACAACAACAGTGGGGTGAGATACATCAAATCTCAGTGAGTTCCCTATCTTAAAGTCCTCTCGGCTCTACAAGGTTCTAATAAACCTAACTCAAGTCAAAAGGGAAAGGAAACGACTTTGAGTACACACACTATACAAGTATTCACACCGGTGAGCCTGTTAACTCACACTAGTACCAAAGTACGTCCTGAGCCTGTTAGCTCAAGAATCTCACAAATCAATAACCGTACCAAGGCATCCCCTTTTCCCGTCTGCTTCTACGTCTAGAAGGCGACCCGAGTCATGGATCCTCGAAGTTACTTGGCATACAAAATGGATTCGGGAACAACGGCCTGTTAGCCGTGAACCGTCACTTCTCATGGCCTGTTAACCATCACAAGTCTCTACCCTTAGGTTTCATTCGTACTATACGCGGGAATCAAACCTGCCAAGTAATTGTGCATACGTTTCAGAGGAGGTGCTCGAGTCTCATGAAACTACACCGCAAAAGAATTGGTTATGATTATACAATACACACGCCTCGACCTTACTTGCACGAGCGTTGTCACTATTCCATTACACACACAACATTGTTTATGGTAAGTCCTCACTCTACCTAATTCATATTTTAACATGCATATATAGTCAAACATGTTTAATAATCAGAGTATAGGCAATTAGGCATCGATCACACAATAGAAAACACATAATTCAACATATTACACGCTACACCCCTTCACGGTTCCTTCCGATTTATTTAATCGGGCAATAATCAGAAATTTCTTACTACCATTAGCTAGATGATACTCATAGCTTCACAACGATACCAAGAATACTCACATAGGATAAACGAGTCAAAAGTTATGGAATTTACAAGAAATGGTATCGCGAAAAAAACACAATTCTGCATTCGTCCTGGCCGTACGCGTATGGCCTTGTTCCGTACGCGTACTGCCCAAAGTGATACGCGTACGGGCAGAGGCTATTTTCCCTTTAAAATTCCTTTATTTTTCCAATAGGCGTATTGCCCAAACCATACGCCTAACGCCCCCTCCATACGTGTAACGCCCAAAATCCTTCACTTCCATACGCGTAACGCCCAATTTAATACGCGTATGGCCCTGCGTGGTACGCGTACGGGCAGACGAAACCCAGAAAAATTCTGCAGACAAGTTCTGCCACGGGTTGATCAAAAATAACCCCAAAATCCCATTTTTCACAGTCAAAAATACACCAAAACATGCTATAATCATAACAACCAGTACAATATATAATCAATGATCGAATTTCAGTAAGTAGACAATGATTCTATTGTAAAATTTCACATTTCCTACCAATATCACACTACTCTAAAACTCAATAAAACCTTAATCTAAAGAGTCTAACTAGAACCCACCTGGATTACAAGATGAGGAGGTTAAAGCTGAGATGAAAAGATGAAGATAGCTTGATGATTGATGATCTAGAGCTCTTGTGAAATTTCTCTTCTTTTCCTTCCTTTTTTCCTTTCTCTTCCAATTCCTTCTCAATGTTTCTAACTTTTCCAAATAAGGCAAAGAAAAGAAAATGAAATACACATAGAAAATATTAATTGGCAATACTACTAATTATCCAAATTATCTCAATTGCACCAATTAATAAAACCCAAGTTAAATAATATTAATCTTATCAAATTTCCGAGTTCATCGGTTTACTCTAATTACTTTTTCCAATAATTGCTTAGAGTACCCCGGAACCCAGTTGATCATAATAATATTATCCAAAATGTCTACAAAATTTATGGGGTATTACAGTCGGTATGTGATTCATTTTATACTGTTCTTATTTAATATTCAAAAGTTTAAATTTTTATTTGTTTTGATTTTTCTACAATTCTTTTTGTCGTAGCTATTTGCTTAGTGTGCATTTTTTTGGGTTTTTCAAAAACTCTTTACTTTTTATTTTCTTTGTTGTTAGAGAACTCCTGGTTTGGTGATTTTCTGAATTAAGGAGTGTTTCTTTGTTATTTTCATTAAATTTAAATTTTTATAATTATATTTTTTTAGGAGTTCTAGAGATAGATTTTGCTACAGTTCTGACAATAAAGTAAGAATCATATATTTTTATTACAATTTATTTTATCAAGTATATATATAATGAGCGATATATTATTACATTTTAGTTTTTCATTTTTTTAATATAAGATTTTCATATGATATATTAGAACGTTTATAATTTAACACTAGATCTAATTTATTAGATTTTATATAAATTCTAATTAAAAGATTTTAAACGTTTTAAAAAACTTGTTTCACGAGAGGGTTAAAGGTCAAATGAATTTATAATATTATATTACATTTAACAAAGACATAGATTATGCGTTTCATGACTGTGTTTGATAAAAATTTCTCTATCTTTTTTTTATCATTTTTCTTTTGTTATTTTAATTTTATTTCTTTTTAAAAAAAATATTTGAATTATATGCATCAACTTATAAACATTTAGAAGTATAACAAAGATTCATTTATTTACACATATGATTGACATCTTCATGAAATGTATTAGATAATAGAAACTCTTGCTTTAGTTTTATATGCTAATTATTTCTATCATGTTGCATAAATTTAAGATTCAAGAACTCTTCACCTAATTTATATATCTAGAATAAATTACATTCACAAAAACAATATAATTATTACTTTACAAAAACAATATAATTATTACTTCTAATAAATTTGTTATTTTGAAAAAAATTAATGTTAATAATAGAAATGTAGGTAGATAGTTTAATTAATTATCATCTTTTTGTTTCTGACTTTTAATTTCATTAGTAAACAGAAGATGTCTCATCACAAAATCACATGGAATGAAGAATCGCATAACAATTTTGGAATAAATAAAATTTCTCGCGAATTAGAAGTGGATGATGAGTTAGACACAGATTACATGGATATTATGAGACCACTGTCACTTGAAACCCATGTTCCGGATCCATTATTAGACATTGGTAAATTTGCTCCTGTAGTGCTTAAGCCAATTAATCCATCTCCAGCCATTAGTATAACTCCGCCTCCAAAAGATAATAGAATCTTCCTAGATCCTTTTTTACCTAAACAATTTCCCTCTCCAGCCATCAGTTTAACTCCGCCTTCTAATGGAGTAACGACAACAACAAAATCTGAAGTTTAATATCTTAAACAATATGCAAGAGTCTCCCAAAGAGGTGTGTGTTCTTCATCTCTTTATCAAAGTACTGAATTTAATTTTATGAATATTATACAACAATAAACTAATTAATATTTGTAGGTTTATCATCTATTAATCAAAACACAGGTCAACATGTGTTGTCCAACAACATTAAAAATCCTACATCGCGTCCTTATAAAATTGCTATGCATATGCAGGTAACATAATGTAGAAATTAATGAATTTTATTTGATTTGTTTTATGCAAGTAAAAATAAACAATGCAAGGGAAGAAATTGAGTAATATATATATATATATATATATATATATATATATATATATATATATATATATATATATATATATATATATTTGAATGATATTTTATATATGTACTAATGTATAAGATGTTTTGCAGGATGATAATTGACTTGGTGATTAATTGGTCATTCAAAATACAAATGTTTTATGGAGTTGATATAGCAAAGATAATACACAATTGATGAAGTCAAACGATATCGGCATTTTAGGAGTGTTAAGCTTTGGTTAAATTAACAGTTTGATGAATTTTGGGTTTTATTTTTCATTAAATAAAGTTGACATTTTATTGGTTTTATTTTAATTGATAGATTGAATTTCTTTTAAATTTAAATATTATTGAAACCTAAGTAAATTTTATGTTTGACAAACTTTTATTGCTTAGTATAATAGTTTCCTATGGTTCGTTATTTAATGATGACTATTATCTATAAGTGTTATGACATAAATATATATAATTTATACATATTAAATCTTTATTGAGTTGGAAAACTTTGTGTTGAAGTTGAATTTCAATATTTTATTTGCTTTATAGTTTTTATTGTTTGTCACGAAAACTTTATATTTAAATTTATTAGAAAACAGTTCTAAATAAGAAATTTGTTCATCTCGTGGGTGTTGCATGTGTCCAATTTATTTGTTAAACTTTGTAGTCTCAATAGAATTTTCAACCTTATTAGCTCCCATTGAGAAGTGTTGTTGTGTTTCTTCAGTATTTCTAGGAATTTTCCCGAATAAAAGGTAAGGTTTTTGTCTTTCCCCCTAGGGTTCGCCTAGTTCGTGTGGTGGTATTCAAGTTCCACTGCATATGTTCTTGGAATGGCTAGTTTCTAGGAGGGTGTGCCCCACCAATGTTGAGAAGAGTGCTCACTACGTAGGTAGTCTGCCTTCAAAGAGTGGCTTATGTGATCCTACATAGATTTACGATACCCTTTGTGGTCCTAGTGTCTCATAGCTAGTTAATTAACTACTGAAATTGTGCAAAGAGATTTTATATAATACTTAACTCATTGAGCACATTATAATGACATTGTGATATCCTCCTTCTTTACTTATTCCTCAACTATCCATATCATTGACTGATGTGATCTTCTTCCTGCCCATCCGAGGAAGGAGCTTGTTCGCCATGAAGTTTGTCTGCATACCTTTAACTGACTGGCGTCACAAGACGATCATCGTCTTCGTAGATGTTTCATTTGGAAGACCTTGGATGCCCATTTGTCCCTAGTGTATACTCAGGGTTTTTCATTCTAGAAGATATTACGAATTAATATCTTTTTGTCATTCGTTTTAAAGGTAGAAGTCACTCTTCATAATCCTCTAAAGCTTAATTCACAACATGCTTATAGAAAATGTAGGAGTTTACCCCGTCGGTTCGAATTGGATTTTTCTTAAGCTTAGAGCATTATTGAATGGATTTGAGGTTTCAACTGGGATCCTTCAGTGGGTCTTTTTTTGGTCTGTGCGGATTGAACCCTATTTTATTTCTTGCAATATGGTATCCCTGTAGATTACCTAGAGTGAGCTATAGAGTTACTTAAGGTAAAAGTATCCACTACTACAAAACGCGCAAACAACAACGCCAGGCTTATAACGGCTTGCCTATACACCATTGTAATAGACTCGCGCATTTTTTAATGACGGTTAATCTTCAAACCGTGGTGAAATGTGAGGCCTTTCACAACGGGTATTTAAAGAACCGTCATTATAGGTAGCGTTTGGTCATGGGTTCAATTCCCAGCGCCCGCATTTATGGTTTTTTTACACATTTTTTCAAAATGCCCACAGCCTTTCACCATGGTTATGTTTTCAACCGTCATTATTGCCTATAGTTTAGTTTTAGGTCTTGCACTTCAAAAAATCAGTTTTAGGGAAAATCATCTCCTTTTTTAGATCTGTTTCGTGCATCTAAAGCAGTAAAACGTGGTAGTGTAAAATATGAATTTCAAACACTTTGAGTCCCAACAAAGTAACACATGATTCATGGTGGAAATTATTTTAGGCGTTGATATCTATGTGTTCAAAGTTCCGTGCATTCATCGCGATCTTGGTATTTCTCGAGTGTTATGATCTCCGCTTATCGTTAAAAGATTGTACGCCACCTAGAGAAGGTACTCCAATAGCGAATTCCCGTCATAAGTTTTTATAGATTAGTTAAACCTTCAAAGTCGTGAAGACGATTATTAGGTTTATAATGGATAATTGAGGTGATATAGAATTGAAAGTATAATAGAGGATTATCATGTTGAATTCGGTGGTAATTTTCTCTATCTCTTAGAGATCTTGGTAAAATATAAGTTTGAATGTAGAATGATCCATCTGTAGATTTTTTGAGGGAATGAGTAGTCGATTCCCAAAGAAGATCCCACTATTGTGTTATGGAAAAAGAAATGGATGTAAGGTGATGATAAGAAACGTCTTTTCTGCCCCTATTTAAGTCACTTTTTAGCATTTTTAGGGTATGGTTTTGGAATTTTTTTTCTCCCACTCCATCAAACATCATTTTTTTCATAGGATTAGCTTAGAAAACAACTATGGAGCTTGCACACGGATGATCCAGGTTGGATTGATCATCGATCAGTGCCGACAAACCGGGAGATTTTTTGTTCACTTCTCTTCTTCTTTGTGTATTCTTCATTTGTTGGGTTTTGTATATGTATTTACTTTGATCTTATGTATATTTATCGCTCATGGCGTTGTATAAAATCTGCTTTACAAATCTTTATCGGTGATTGTCTTTAATTTTTGCTTTATGCTCGGGGTTTAGGTTGTGTTAAAGACAAACATCACAAACCTTGATTAAGGATTATTATCAGTTAGTTTCTGGATGCTAGAGATAGATTTAGAGCTAACAATCTTTATGAGTATCAGAGCTTAATGCCTCTGTGTTGTTTGAGTCGGGTGCGAGAGTGTCGACGAGAGTAATACGGTTGTTCTCTCAGCTTAGTGTGTCCGAGATGGACACTGTTGTGAGCGATGTTGGATGATATTGAGGATTATTTTAGGTTGAGTATAACTGGTCGATAGGTTTAAGTTTGTGACGAGTGGATTATATGTATGTCGGATAAGTTTCTTCTCTTTGAAGAATGAATTCTTTTTGTATTAATATTTACTTTTCTGTTTCTATGTTTGAAACATTTTAAACCAAACTCAAAATTGCGGAAACTGTCGAACGGCAGTTCAATAGCACCGATCTCTGTGGACACGATAAAATCCCAGAAAAATACTTCCAAAAACTTTTGTTGCTTGCCGCTTTACCGCTCCAACAAAATGGCGTCGTTGCCAGGGATTGGTGTTTTTATTGGATGGCATTTCGATAGTTTCAATGTTTTGGAGCTTTGTACATAATTGTTTATATTGTATATATGCTTGTATAGATACTTGTTTTGCTTTTATTTTCAATTGTGTTTGTCCAAGTGTTGTATATATTTTGTTCCCCATAACGTTTGTTCAAGTGTTTGGTTAGGACACTTGCTTTTGGTTTGCGCGGTGAGGTATCACCATGGCATGAAGGGCATGAAGGGAGTAAGTTACTAGCTAAGCACAGTAAAGGCGTCGAGCTTACGACGTAAAACAAGTGTAATACCCCATAATTTTGTGAACATTTTTGAATAATATTAGTATGATCAACTGGGTTCTGGGGTACTCTGAGCAATTATTGGATAAGTAATTAGAGTAAACTGACGAACTCGAAATTTGATTAGAGTAATATTATTTAACTTGGAGTTTTATTAATTGGTGTATTTGAGATAATTTGGATAATTAGTAGTATTACCAATTAATGTTTTCCTGTGTCTATTTTCTTTTCATTTCCTTATTTGGAAAAAAGATAGAAACTTGGAGAAGGAAAAGGAAGAGAGGGAAAAGGAAGGGAAAAGAAGAGAAAAAAATCCCTCAAGAGCTCTTGGACTTGAATCATCACCCAATCTTCATCTTTTCATCTCAGCTTCAACCTCCTCGTCTTGTAATCCAGGTGGGTTCTAGTTAGATGCTTTAGAATAGAGTTTTATTGAGTTTAGAGTTAGTTTTGACATTGTTAGAAAATGAGAAATTTTGCACAAAAATCATGTTTTAATGATCCTTATGACTGATACTTGTTACATATGTGCTGTTGTGTATCAAATTGGTAATTTTTCTGGTGTATGAAAGTGAATTGGAAGGGAAAATGGACCAATTTTCGCAGAACCATTGTGCAGGAAATTTTCTGGTTTTCACGCTGCCCATACGCATATCACCCAAGGCAATACGCGTATTGATACGCGTATGAGGTTCCATTTTCTCGGCAATCTGCCCATTTGCGTATTGGTACGCGTACGGTTCTGGGCAATACGCGTATGAGGTAGGGTAGTACGCGTATTGGGGTTTTAAAAGGGATTTTTGGGAAAAATCAGTCTATCCCCATACGCGTATGACTTTGGGAAATACGCGTATGGCATAAGGCAATACGTGTATGGCCAGGAGGGTGAAAATTTGTGTTTTCTCGCGATACTATTTCTCGCTATGTCCATAACTTTTGACTCGTTTACCCGTTTTTAATATTCTTTATATCATTGGAAAGCTAACAAAATGTACTTTCTTATTAAAATGGTTTTAAGATTTGTAGGCCGATTTAATTATGTCAGGATTTTGGAATAGTATCCTTTTGTCTACTTTTATCATTTAATGGTGTGTAATTGTTGTTGAATAGGTATGCATGTTAAAATACGAAATAGGTAGGGTGAGGAGCATTACCATATACAATGTCGGAAAGTGTGAAATGACATAGTGATAATGCTCGTGCATGAAAGGCTGAGGCGTGTGTGTAATAATCATAACCAGTTTATCTTGCGGTGTAGTTTCATGAGACTCGAGCACCTCCTCTGAAACGTATGCACAATTACTTGGCAGGTTTGATTCCCGCGTATAGTACAAATGGAGCCTACGGGTAAAGAGACTTGTGACGGTGTACGGGCCGTGTGAAGTGACGGATCACGGTGTACGGGCCGATGATCCCGAATCCATTTCGTATGCCAAGTAACTTCAAGGATCCATGACTCGGGTCGTCTTCTAGACGTAGAAGCGGACGGGAAAAGGGGATGCCTTGGTACGGTTATTGATTAGTGAGATTCTTGAGTTAACAGGCTCAGGACGTACTTTGGTACTATTGTGAGTTAACAGGCTCACGAGTGTGGTTTCAGTTTAGTGTGTGTACTCATAGTCACTTCCCTTCCCTTTGACGTGAGTTAGCTTTATTAGAACCTTGTAAAGCCGAGAGGACTTTAAGATAGGGAACGCAATGAGATTTGATGTATCTCACCCCACTGTTGTTGTTTACATCACAGGTACTGCAGGTTCCGCGAAGGGTAAGGATAAGGCTGTGTGATATCCTTACTTCTCTGATGGCTTTGCTTTCGTTGTGGAGTTTTTTTTTTTGAGATCATTATTTGATCTAGTTCTTAGCATTTGCCTTTGGAACATCTTGTAGATATACTATGTCGTAGTTTTTTTGTATTAGGTTTTTGGGCATGTATATGTATAATGTGTTTACTAGGAACTTATTGTATATTTCAGTACCAAAAGTGGAATTCATGTATAATATATGATTTGATGCATGTATGTATATGTGGGCGTTACAGTTGGTATCAGAGCAGGTCGTATCCTCGACCTAGCCATGAAATAGAATAAGTTTTCTTTCCGTTTCATATGCGGCGTGTCGCCATTGGTCTTGCGTGTTATATTTATGGTATTGAGTCTGATCAACTTAATCCTATCTGTATGAAATTCAGGAACATGGCTGACAGGCGCAGAAACAACCGTGGTAGACCGAGAACCACTCCAGCAGGGACTAATTTGCCAGGTGACGAGGGAAATGCTCCTTTATACCAATTTATGCAACAGATGCAGCAACAGCAGAATCAGTTTGTGCAACAAATGGTACAGCAAATGGCTGGTGGTGTGCATCCTCCAGTGGTTGTTCCTGAAGCTGCAGGGGGAACCTTTAGGGATTTCATTCGCATGAATCCTTCGGAGTTTCAGGGACGGTTAGATCCAGTAAAGGCACATGAATGGATATCAGGTATGGAACAGATTTTCCTAATAGTTCAGTGCAGTGAGGAATACAAGGTGGTTTTCGCTTCTCACTTGTTGAAGGGTCCTGCCATGAGGTGGCGGGAGAGCGCTTCAGCCTTAATGACAATTCAAGAGGTACCAAAGGTATGGGAGCAGTTTAAGGTAATCTTTATGGAGAAATATTTTCCAAGTTCCTTGAGGTCTCAGAAGGAATTCGAGTTTCAACAATTGAGACAAGACAACTTAACTGTGGCTTCTTATGCTGAAAAGTTCGAGGTTATGGCTGCTTATTCTAGACAAGCTATGTATGCTCCGGATGAGAGGTGGAAGATTGATCAGTTTCTGTTTGGTTTAAGGGCTGAAATTTCACATAGTGTGTCTCAGAGAGAATTCACCAGCTATGCCGAATTGTTAAGACAGTGTTATGTGGTGGAGCATAGTTTGAAAAAGGTACAAATGGAAGGAGATTTGAGTAGGATGAATCAAAGTGATCGAGGGAGATCTAATCAACAAGTTAGACCAAGGCAGCAATCATTCAAAGGGAAGCAAGTTCAGAGTTCTAGGACTAGTGTGCCTCCGGTATGCCGTACTTGTGGAAAGAATCATTATGGTAGGTGCGGATTGGAGGGAGTGAGGTGTTATCAGTGTAATAAGATGGGCCATATATTGAGGGATTATCCTCAGGGTAGGAATCAGACACCAGGGAAGAATACTGGCTGAGTATATACCTCGGATGCAAGGAAAGCAAAGAATGACAACTCCTTGATTGCGGGTACGTGTTTCATAAATGGATATCCTTGTTTTGTTTTATTTGATTGTAGAGAAATGCATTCTTTTGTGTCCACGCGTTGCGTAAAGGGACTTGGGTTGCAAGTTGTTCCTTTGTTTCCTCCTATGGTGGTTACTACTGCCATGGACGAGATTGTGGAGACACCGTTGATGTGTGAAAATTGTGTATTATCAGTGAATGACAGAGTTTTCCAGATTAACCTTATCTGTTTACCGCTTAAGAAAGTGGATGTTGTTCTGGGAATGGATTGGCTTTCCGCTAATTCGGTGTTTATTGGGTGTGAGGAAAAGCTGATCATTATTCCGTCCGAAGAGGCTACTCCGAAGGATGTGTTAACTACTATTTTAGAAGGTACGGTTGGAATGATAAATTTCTTGTTTGAGGAGGAAAAGTCTGTTCTTTTGATTCTTACTAAGGAGGAGAGTAGTAACATCCAAGTTTTGAGTATTCCGGTAGTTTATGACTTTCCTGAAGTTTTCCCCGAGGATATCACTTCTCTTCCTCCGGAGCGGGAAGTGGAATTCTCTATTGACCTGATACCGGGAACGGCTCCAATATCCGTTTCTCCGTATCAGATGGCACCACTTGAATTAAGAGAATTAAAGGATCAATTGGAAGAATTGTTGGCTAAGCATTTTTTTCGACCAAGTGTTTCACCCTGGGGAGCTCCAGTGTTATTGGTAAAGAAGAAGGATGGTGGAATGCGATTGTGTATAGATTACCTTCAATTGAATAAGGTCACCATCAAGAATAAATACCCATTACCAAGGATAGACGACCTGTTAGATCAATTGAAAGGAGCCTGTGTGTTCTCGAAGATTGATTTACGGTTGGGTTATCATCAGATTCGTGTGAAGAGTTCAGATGTACCAAAGACTGCGTTTAGAACCCGTTATGGTCATTATGAATTTTTGGTGATGCCTTTCGGTGTGACGAATGCTCCGGCAGTTTTCATGGATTATATGAATCGGATATTCCAACCTTAGTTAGACCAATTTGTGGTGATTTTTATTGATGACGTTCTTATTTATTCTCGTGATCCTCAAGAGCACGGAGAACACCTAAGAATTATTTTATACATCTTACAAGAGAAGCAAATTTTTGCTAAGTTAAGTAAGTGTGAGTTTTGGATGTCTGAGGTTAATTTTCTTGGTCATGTCATATCCTAGGGAGGTGTAGCGGTCGATCCATCAAAAGTTGAAGTAGTGATTAATTGGGAGAGACCAAAGAATGCTTCTGAAGTTAGAAGTTTCTTGGGGTTGGCAGGGTACTACAGAAGGTTTATCAAGGGGTTTTCGCAGTTGGTTTTACCATTGACGAGGCTTACTTGGAAGGATTTTTCATATGAGTCGGATTCGGCTTGTGAAAGAAGTTTTAGGAGTTTGAAGGAAAGATTGACTACCGCTCCTGTTTTGGTTATTCCTGATTCTAGAAAGTCGTATGAGGTATATTGTGATGCATCGAAGAAGGGATTAGGCGGGGTGTTAATGCAAGATGGACATGTAGTGGCTTATGCTTCACGACAGTTGAAAGTCCATGAAGAGAATTACCCAACGCATGATTTAGAATTGGCGGCAGTTGTTTTTACTTTGAAAGTGTGGCGTCACTATTTGTATGGTGTACGTTTTGAGATGTTTAGCGACCACAAGAGCTTAAAGTACTTATTTGATCAAAAAGAATTGAACATGCGTCAGAAGAGATGGATGGAATATTTGAAGGATTATGACTTGGAGTTAAAATACCATCCGGGTAAAGCAAATAAGGTGGCGGATGCATTGAGTAGGAAGGTGTTGCATAATGCCGAGTTGATGATGTTAGAGTATACCTTAATGGAAAAGTTTAGAGATCTAAATCTTCAATTTAACTGGACTCTAAATTGTGTAGTCATGGGGAATTTGAATATCTCTTCTACTCTTAGGGAAGAAATCCAGCAAGAGCAAGAGTTAGACGAGAAGTTACAGGAAGTGTTATTACAACCGGGTTTTGTGCGAGCTGTTGACGGAACTATTTTGTTTAACCAAAGGATTTGTGTTTTGGATAACATGGAGTTAAAAAGGAGAATTTTGGAAGAAGCGCATATGGGTGCTTTTACTATACATCCTGGTGCTTCAAAGATGTATCAAGATTTAAAGAGGGACTATTGGTGGCCCGGGATGAAAAAGGATATTGCAGTGTATGTGTCGGAATGTACGGTGTGCCAACAAGTGAAGATTGAGCACCAAAGGCCGGGTGGCTTGTTACAACCTTTAGAAATTCCGACGTGGAAATGGGATAGCATTTAGATGGACTTCGCAGTGGGATTACCCCATGCGCAGGGTGGTTATGATTTGATTTAGGTAATAGTGGATCGGTTAACGAAATCAGTGCATTTCTTAGCTGTGAAGACTACCTACAAGGCGAATCATCTCGCAAGGTTGTTCATTTCAGAAATAGTGCGCTTGCATGGTATTCCTACTAGTATCGTTTTGGATAGAGATCCAAAGTTTACCTCCAGATTTTGGAGAGCTTTTCAACAAGCCATGGGAACGAGGTTATGTTTGAGTACGTCGAATCATCCGCAAACGGACGGTCAGACGGAACGGACAATTCAAACAATGGAGGACATGTTGAGAGCTTGTGTACTTGAAAGTGGAGGAAATTGGATAGAACTTTTGCCGTTGATCGAATTCTCTTATGAACAGTTATCATGGAAGTATTGGTATGGCACCTTATGAGGCGTTATATGGTAGGAAATGTAGAACGCCATTGTGTTGGGCGGAGGTTGGCGACGATAGAATTTTGGGACCTGAGATTATTCACGAGACCACGGAAAAGATTAGAATGATTCGTGGAAAAGTTAAACAAGCCCAAGATCGTCAGAAGAGCTATGCAGACAACAGTAGGAGACCGTTAGAGTTTGATGAGGGTGATCATGTATTTTTGAAGGTTACTCCGAGATTGAGATTGAAAGGACCATTTAAATCGCGGAAGTTAAGTCCAAGATACGTGGGACCGTATCAAGTCTTAGAAAGGATTGGAGAAGTGGCTTACAGATTAGCCTTACCTCCTTCTTTGTCAGAAATGCCCGACGTTTTTCATGTGTCTCAGCTTCGAAAATTTGTCCCAGATCCTCTTCAGCCAATTTTTCCAGATACAATTGAGATAGAAGCTGATTTGACATTTGAGCCTCAACCGGGTCGTATCACAGGAAGAGAAACTAAAGTGTTGAGAAATAAAGAGATTACTCTTGTTATGGTCCAGTGGGATGAGACGCATCCGGGCGATGCAACTTGGGAACTGGAATCGGAAATGCGGGAGGTCTACCCCCATCTGTTCAGGTAATCTTTTAAATTCGAGGGCGAATTTCTGTTTAAGGGGGGGAAGATGTAATACCCCATAATTTTGTGAACATTTTTGAATAATATTAGTATGATCAACTGGGTTCCGGGGTACTCTGAGCAATTATTGGATAAGTAATTAGAGTAAACTGACGAACTCGGAATTTGATTAGAGTAATATTATTTAATTGGTGTATTTGAGATAATTTGGATAATTAGTAGTATTACCAATTAATGTTTTCCTGTGTCTATTTTCTTTTCATTTCCTTATTTGGAAAAAAGATAGAAACTTGGAGAAGGAAAAGGAAGAGAGGGAAAAGGAAGGGAAACGAAGAGAAAAAAATCCCTCAAGAGCTCTTGGACTGGAATCATCACCCAATCTTCATCTTTTCATCTCAGCTTCAACCTCCTCATCTTGTAATCCAGGTGGGTTCTAGTTAGATGCTTTAGAATAGAGTTTTATTGAGTTTAGAGTTAGTTTTGACATTGTTAGAAAATGAGAAATTTTGCACAAAAATCATGTTTTAATGATCTTTATGACTGATACTTGTTACATATGTGCTGTTGTGTATCAAATTGGTAATTTTTCTGGTGTTTGAAAGTGAATTGGAAGGGAAAATGGACCAATTTTCGCAGACCCATTATGCAGGAAATTGTCTGGTTTTCACGCTGCCCAAATGCGTATCACCCAAGGCAATACGCGTATTGGTTAAGGCAATACGCGTATTGCTGTGCAGAAATTTGGGCAATACGCATATGAGGTTCCATTTTCTCGGCCATCTGCCCATTTGCGTATTGGTACGCGTACGGTTCTGGGCAATACGCGTATGAGGTAGGGTAGTACGCGTATTGGGGTTTTAAAAGGGATTTTTGGGAAAATCAGTCTCTGCCCATACGCGTATGACTTTGGACAATACGCGTATGGCACAAGGCAATACGCGTACGGCCTGGAGGGTGAAAAATTGTGTTTTCTCGCGATATTATTTCTCGCTATGTCCATAACTTTTGACTCGTTTACCCGTTTTTAATATTCTTGATATCATTGGAAAGCTAACAAAATGTACTTTCTTATTAAAATGGTTTTAAGATTTGTTGGCCTATTTAATTATGTCGGGATTTTGGAATAGTATCCTTTTGTCGACTTTTATCGTTTAATGGTGTGTAATTGTTGTTGAATAGGTATGCATGTTAAAATACGAAATAGGTAGGGTGAGGAGCATTGCCATATACAATGTCGGAAAGTGTGAAATGACATAGTGACAACGCTCGTGCATGAAAGGCTGAGGCGTGTGTGTAATAATCATAACCAGTTTATCTTGCGGTGTAGTTTCATGAGACTCGAGCACATCCTCTGAAACGTATGCACAATTACTTGGCAGGTTTGATTCCCGCGTATAGTACGAATGGAGCCTACGGGTAAAGAGACTTGTGACGGTGTACGGGCCGTGTGAAGTGATGGATCACGGTGTACGGGCCGATGATCCCAAATCCATTTCGTATGCCAAGTAACTTCAAGGATCCATGACTCGGGTCGTCTTCTAGACGTAGAAGCGGACGGGAAAAGGGGATGCCTTGGTACAGTTATTGATTAGTGAGATTCTTGAGTTAACAGGCTCAGGACGTACTTTGGTACTATTGTGAGTTAACAGGCTCACGAGTGTGGTTTCAGTTTAGTGTGTGTACTCATAGTCACTTCCCTTCCCTTTGACGTGAGTTAGGTTTATTAGAACCTTGTAAAGCCGAGAGCACTTTAAGATAGGGAACTCACTGAGATTTGATGTATCTCACCCCACTGTTGTTGTTTACATCACAGGTACTGCGGGTTCTACGAAGGGTAAGGATAAGGCTATGTGATATCCTTACTTATCTGATGGCTTTGCTTTCGTTGTGGAGTTTTTTTTTTAGATCATTATTTGATCTAGTTCTTAGTATTTGTCTTTGGAACATCTTGTAGATATACTATGTCGTAGTTTTTTTGTATTAGGTTTTTGGGCATGTATATGTATAATGTGTTTACTAGGAACTTATTGTATATTTCAGTACCAAAAGTGGAATTCATGTATAATATATGATTTGATGCATGTATGTATATGTGGGCGTTACAACAAGCATGTTTTATTGTTTTTTTTTGTTATTACTTTTTCATTCTAGCTTAAGTAGTGTGGTGAACATTCATTAAACAAGTTGTACTCGGATTGTTCGTAAAATTCTCAAATCTTCACTTTACAACATGTTTAATCCATTTTCAGTCGGTCTTTTAGTATGTTTATATTAATATTTCTTGAGTTTGTACAGTTATATGTCTAGTAGTATAGTTAATATAAAGTGACAATGGATGGAGTGAATGAGAGAAAGAACCAATTTTGAAAAACAAAATTTTCCTGCCCGCGCTTAGCGCGCCTTGTTTTGCAAAGAAAAATCTCTCATTTTCCATCTGCTTTCACCAATTTTGGTCTTTGTGTTTAGTTAGTTTTAATTCAATTTTGTTAGGTTGTTAGAATAAAATTTTGTGTTTGCTCTCAAGTTTGTTTTTGATTAGCTTGAAGATGCATTTTGTGATTTTCCAAGTTTGATCGTTTCAACTTGCGAATGTATGGTGATGATATTGTTATGTTTTGTACACGTCCAAGATATGTGTTTATCGCTTTCTAGACTTTAGCATATTCATGATACTTAGGCTTTTTACAAACTTCCATGCCATTCATTCTTTTGTATACTTGTTCTTGATGTGAATCACTTTAGTTCCCACCCTTTTTGTGAGGAAGCTTTCCATTGTTCATATATGCGCGGAGTACCAACATTCTTGTTCTAACTAGATTTTATTATGCTTAATCTTTTGTTTGTGTTGATTATATGAAAGCATGAAAAGGATCAAGGCATTTTGTTTCATTTTGAGCACAACTACCTAGCCAAATAGTCAATTCACCCTGTGAGTGTGTGATCATTCGTAACCCCTTTGTTCCTTTCTATCATTATCCGTGTTGTTTGAACTTAATGCTTGTCTATGAGTATTGAATTCACTTTTTGTATGGATTTTGATTGATTATTTTTCTTGAACCCTCAACTTTGTGTTGTTGTATGAATTTTTACCTTGCCTTAAAAAGTAGGGAGTATTCACATGATGATGTGGTTAAATTCAAGTTGGGGAGAGAATGATTATTTACTCATTGGTTGGTTTCTATGAGGTTGAAAATGAAAATAAAAAAGAGAAAAATATGAAAAAGAAAAGAAAAGAAAAAAAAAAGAAATAAAAAGAAAATCCTTGAGAAAGGAAACAAAAAGAGTTCAAATAATTGTGCTAAATAAGTATTGTGTTTTGTGTAACACTTGGGATTTTGGAAGAAGTTGATTGGAATTTTGTGTTTGAGTCTTTGTGTGTTGATCACTCCCTTAGGTTTAGACAAGTTTTTGTTTCAATTACCTTTAGAAATTGCCCTTGTTTGTTTGTCCGACCACATTTCAACCTTGAAAAGCCCTTGTGATTCTTGCCTTTGTATATTCAATATGATTTTTTGGATGAATGTATAATTTAGTCTTTTGTTTTCAAGATTGTTGTGTGAGTGTCAAGTACCTCATTTTGTGTTTTTCATCTACCGATGATTGTTTTTGCTAAGTGTGATTCACGTTTGAACTTGTGTTGTTTTAGGATGTTTGGCATGATTTTTATATTTAGCATTTATTTCATGGTTATGTTATCGTTGTAGTTTAGTGGTAAGTTTTGTTTTGCATGTACGTTTTTGTGTTGAACCATACATTTGTTTTTGTTTTTCGAAACTTATTGACTTGTGATTGCTTGGTTGTTACTTTTGTTTCTTTGAGTTGTTTGATTCTTGTTTGAGGACAAACAAGTTTAAGTTGGGGAGAGTTGTTAAGTGCCAAATTGTACATATTTTAGATACTATTTTGTGGCCCTTTTCAATGGTTTCCTTGATATTTTAGTAGTAAATCTATTAGTTTTAGTGTAAATAGGCAAGTTTTCGATTTTATTGTAAATATTGTGAATATTGATCATTTTGACGCTCTTTGACAGGTCTTTTTGCTTATATTTGATGATAAGAACAATTGGTGAGGGAAAGAGGCCTAAAAGTTGATTTTCGAGAAGTCATGTCGGTAACTCGTGCTAAGCGATCTTTTCAGCGTGGTATCAGTGCGCATTTTCTACCAGAGGCAGTAGCTAAGGTTCCTTGATCGTGCTTAGCGCGGGCAGGACCGCCCTTAGCGCGCTTTTAGGCGGTTTAAGTGTATTTTAGGTGAGATCGTGCTGTAATAAATTTTGTTCTTTCTAATTTTATTTTATCTCATTTTTGTAGGTATTCAAGCAAGGATATTTTGACATTGTTGTATAGAGCATTGAATAAGCTTTCCAACTCTTCCGACGGTGCGTCGATCGGAGTTACAGTTCGAAAGTTATGAAGAAAATAAGAATTGTGGTTTTGCTGATGGCTCTAAGCGCCCTCATAGCGCGCTTAGCACGGTTCGCGTCTTTTCAGCCCCTATTTAAGTCACTTTTCAGCAATTTTAGGGTATGGTTTTGGTATTTTTTTTCTCTCACTCCATCAAACATTATTTTTTCATAGGATTAGCTTAGAAAACAACTATGGAGCTTGTACATGGATGATCCGGGTTGGATTGATCATCGATCGGAGCCGACAAACCGGGAGATTTGTGGTTCATTTCTCTTCTTCTTTGTGTATTCTTCATTTGTTGGGTTTTGTATATGTATTTACTTTGATCTTATGTATATTTATCGCCTACGGCGTTGTATAAAATCCACTTTACAAATCTTTATCAGTGATTGTCCTTGATTTTTTGCTTTATGCTCGGGGTTTGGGTTGTGTTAGAGATAAACATCACAAACCTTGATTAAGGATTATTATCTGTTAGTTTCTGGATGCTAGAGATAGATTTAGAGCTAACAATCTTTATGGGTATCGGAGCTTAATGCCTCCGTGTTGTTTGAGTCGGGTGCGAGAGTGTCGACGAGAGTAACACGGTTGTTCTCTCAGCTCAGTGTGTCAGAGATGGACATTATTGTGAGCGATGCTGGATGATATTGAGAAGTATTGTAGGTTGAGTATAACTGGTCAATAGGTTTAAGTTTGTGACGAGTGGTTTATATGCATGCCAGATAAGTTACTTCTCTCTGAAGAATGAATTCTTTTTGTGTTAATATTTACTTTTCTGTTTCTATGTTTGAAACATTTTAAACCAAACTCGAAATTACGGAAACTGTCGAACGACAGTTCAATAGCACTGATCTCTGTGGACACGATAAATTCCCGGAAAAATACTTCCAAAAACTTTTGTTGCTTGCCGCTTTACTGCTTCAACAAAATGGCATCGTTGCCGGGAATTGGTGTTTTTATTGGATGGCATTTCGATAGTTTCAATGTTTTGGAGCTTTGTACATAATTGTTTATATTGTATATATACTTGTATAGATACTTGTTTTGCTTTTATTTTCCATTGTGTTTGTTCAAGTGTTGTATACATTTTGTTCCCGTAACGTTTGTTTTGTACCATGTACTATTTGATCATTCCTTTAATCTTATCTTCAAATTCATTGGCTTTTGATGAAAATATGATGAAGCATGAAAAGAAGAAATAAAAATTTGAAACCATAATCTTCAGAATCATCAATCAGAAACTTGATAGCATCAGCGTCTGACTTGAGATCTTTAGAAACTTCAGGATCATCAATCAGAATCTTGACAACATTAGCGTCTGACTTGAGATCTTCAAAATCTTCAGCTAAGAACATAAACTTCAGAAGCTTGCCATTCTTCAGAAGCTATCTGGTTAGAATCACATCTAGAAGCGGAAACGAAGAGAACATTGCAGCAGCAACATAACGTCTTTCCAGAAACTTCTTAGAAGTGAATCAGCATAAAAGCGAATTTTAGAACACCAAGTTCAGAAACTGATGACGTTGCACGTCATGTTTTCAAAATAAGAACTGGCTATTAAAGCTACACAATAACAAACTATTAGGGTACCAAAATTGTTCTCACACAAATAATACATTATTATCATCAAAACTCAAAGGTATAGATGCAAAACCAAATCTTGTTCTAACAACGTTGCCCTGTTACAATCAATAGTCCCCGGCAACGGCGCCAAAAACATGATGACTTCTCGACAAGTGTACCGATAATGTCGCAATAATAAAAAGATCGAACCCACAAAGATTGTGTTCGAACAAGACAACAATTTGTGCAATCTTAAAGTAAAACAGTAAACAAGGGGGTTTGCAAGTTTCAGTGCAAAAAGTAAATAAACGAGAAAACAATGTTACGAAAGCGGTCAGGTTGTGTTTTAGAATCCCTTTATCCCCTCATATTGATGTACGATGCCTTGTATTAAATGATCTTATCCTTATAAACTTACGGCGAATTAACAAAACCGTTATAGGCAGTCCCCCACGAAATAAGTCACTAACAACTACTCGGAGCTTTCTATACCTAGTCCACAAGCGTAAGCAATGTTAGGCGATGTACAGAACATTAATTCCCTATGACACTACTCGAGGTCTCCTATCCCTATTAAACCGGCTTAAGTAGAACAATTACCCTAGGTCCAACACAAAGGCTATGGGTCAGGAATCCCTATGTGTCTAACAACAGATTAATAGAGTATCTCAAATAAAAAACATAAAGCATAAGAAACAACTAAATAAAATATAATTCAAAGGATTCATACAAAGTCAAACCACCATATAATGCCAACAAGATTGAATAAGGTTCGTCATCACACAACCTAACCTAAGAGAATTTAGCTACACATTATTCAGAGAAAAATACCACAATCGGTAGATGAAAATAACATAAGAAGTACCTTGAAGAGATGGCCTCAAATGGCTTCAAATGCCTTAAAATTCTCCTTTTGTGCTCGCAAACTCGTGCTCTCTTCTCCCAAATTCGTAACCCTTGTGAAAAAGCAGAAAATCCCCTTTTAAAGCTGCCAGAACGGGTTAGAATGCGTCAGATAAAGCCTAAAAAAAGCAACCATCGCGCGCGTGATATATTCTTTTCGCCTCTATCGCGCATGTGATGGCGCACGTGATTATTCTAGTAGTTGCATGTTTTTCCACCCTTTTCACTAGAATTTTCATTAAGTCACATTCTTCCATACTTGGCTATTTTTCACTCATTTTTGGGTATTTCTTCATCATTTTGGCTCCTCCTTCGCTCGTTTTCCCCCAAATTTTCGAATAACTATATGTAATGACGGACTGTCATCAGTGTTCCCTTTTAAAGGGAAGCTTTATCAAGATCTATTGTTAATTGAGTGTTCAAACTGAAGCATAGCGGCAAGAAGCAAAAGATTTGGAAGAATTCCCTCCGGGATTTATATCGTCTCCACAGGGATCGGTGCGAGGGAAAGAATGTCGTTTGACAATCTCTACGTTTCTAAGCTTGGTTTTAATGGTATGGGAGTAAAATGCAAAAAGAAAATATATGAACAAGTAAATAAAGTACGGTAGAGAACTCGTCAGGAATGGCGTTCATTCACCTATCTAATACACAAATCTATCAATCAGTTGTACACAACCTAAATCACTCGTCAATATCATCATGTATCGCTCACAACAAAGGTTATGTCTAACGTAAAGTTGAGAGAACAACCGCATCGCCTCATCGATGATGTCTCACACAACTCGACAACACGGGGCATTAAGAATTGATACCCATGGTGAATGGTAGTTCTAAATCTATCTCTAGAGTTCAGAACCTAACAGATGTTCATCCTAGATCCAGATCTGAAGAGTATATGTCTATAACAGTTCAAATCAAAGATAAACAGGTAAACAAAGATGACATCTATATAAATTCATAAAATAGATCATATACAACGCCATGATCAATAAATACACATACTATCAAAGTAAACTTGCCTACAAACCCCCAACAAATGAAAAATACATAGAGAAGAAGGAAGATGAAGAGGAATCTCCCGCCGTGTCCAGCAAAGTTACGCAATTCCAACTCCGGATCATCGCTATGCAACCTCCAATGTTGTTTCTAAGCTACTCTACACAAAGAACGTGTTTGATGAAGTTGGGGTTAAAAGTTCCCAACAACATAACCTAAAAATGCTGAAAAGTGACTTAAATAGGGGCTGGAATAATGCGAGCCGCGCTAAGGGCGCTATGAGGGTGCTTAGCACCATCAACAAAATCACAATTCTTATTTTCTTCATAACTTTCGTATCGTAACTCCGATTGACGCATGGTCGGAAGCGTTGGAAAGCTTATTCAATGCTATATATGACAATGACAAAATATCCTTGCTTTAATACCTACAAAAATGATATAAACTAAAATTAAAAAGAATGATATTTATTACAACTACGCTAAGTGCCCTCAGCGCGATCTCACTTAAAATACCCTTAAACCGCCTTAAAGAGCGCTAAGGACTGCGCGGTCAGGAAAACAAAAATACTCCAGCTACTGCCATCTAGTTCCCAGCCCGCTAAAAATCGCGCTAAACGCCGCTGATAGTATTTTGACTCAAAAATTCTGCATTTGAAGCATCCCTCTTGGCTTAAACGGGTCAATACTTCAACCATGCATTATTACATATAAAAATAGATGAAAAACTGTCAAACTCAACAATATGTAAACAAAAACGCATATTACACACTATAATGTAAACTATACAAAATATACACAAAAATGGGGAATTATTAACGGAAAACCAACGAATCGAGCCAATAAGTGCCAATTATGCACACTCAAAATCAGTACAATTTAGCACTTTGTCACTCCCGGGATTTTCATCCAAGTACAAACGCGAAAGTGGCGCGGAAACAGAGTCGCCAGCAATGTGTATTTATCCCAAGAGAGGGAAAGGAAACACTGCGTAAACCTGAGGGAAAGAAAAAGCATGGTCTCACGACCAAGAGAAACGGGTAAGGGAGTCGGTTACGCGAGGGGAAGGTATTAGCACCCCCACGCGTCCATCGTACTCGATGGGATCCATGCTTGGTGTCTCGATCAAAGAGTGTCGTCGTCTGGAACTCCACTGCTACTGGAAATGAAAAGGAACGGGAAAGGAAAAGAACGAAGAAACGGGGGAGAAAAGAAATAGAATTGACTCGACAGGACATCGACGTCCTATGCCTACGTATTCCCTCGTGCAATGGGAATGTCAGAGTCAACGTAGTTCAGACACGAACTAAGGGGGGAAGTTGCTCGCCAAGACATCGTTGTCTTGTGCCTACGTATCCTTAGTCTAACCAGAAGGAGAAAATCATAGCAGTTATAGTTCGACCTAACGAGGTCTTAGTGTTTTTTATGAGCAACGTTAAGTTCGCGTCCGGCAGTTAGGGTCAATGCCTGTTTGCGACGAGACGGAAGTAACGTGCCCTTTTCTGAAAATGATTTGAAACTTAGCAATCCCTAAGGATGAAGAGGTTTTGAATTTGTTTTTTGTTTTTTAGACAAGAAGTGGATTGAAGTTAGTTCGTAACTCATGTTGTACCAAAGTCTACCATGCGGGAACGAGTGAGTCGCATGGTCGCCCCCAAATGGGACGTATGCTACACACTCTAGAAGAGGAGGGGAGACCCCTCGTTCTTCATTTCCTACACTTAAGGCTCGAGCGCAATACTCTTTATATTTATTAAGTGTTTTAGAAATATTAAGAGATGAGAAGAGAAGACTCAAGTCGAAAAGAAAACACTAAGGGGATCTAATTGTTCCTAATGTTATCATGCAAAGGTGGCCCTAAGGGGAGGTTTAAGAACAACCTAAGTCTAAAGAAAAGAGAGGGATAACACTATCTAATGCTTATCCTACCTCACCTTAATCAAAAATTAAGGATGAGCTAGGATCCCAAAGGGTGTGAGAAAGTTGTACACAAAGCATTATATCATGCTATTCACAAAAGAGAAAGAGTAATGAAATAGATGAGAGATGAAATAAGAGATGAACATGGATAACCATCCACATGTTCAAGTACCTTACCTCTTCCCCTACACAAAAGGTTAGCATAGAATCATCACAAGTAATGAAAACAAGTGAAAGAAACTAAACTAAACAAATACTAGTTGTCTTAGGAAGACAATTAAGAAGCAAACAAGGTACAAACCAAAAGGGAAGAGTCCTAATAGTTAAGGGACAATCCAAGTCAGTAAGTGCATGCTAAGGGATCCTACTAATGTAAACATGCCATATGAAATCAAACAAAAGCAAACTATGCACTAGACAATCATACAAATGCAAGTTGTATGCTACTAATGAAAGATGGATGCACATGGTTCATAAACATGGATGAATGCACATGTAAACATCAAAGTCAGAAGTGAATGCCATTTAAGAATATGTGGATATTTAATTAAGATGGCATAAGATTCCTAAATGCAAACATGGATCAAGTAAGAAGAAATGGGAGCAAACATCATTCATGTTCACACAATGAAGCATACTTGTAACGCAAGTAAGAAATGAAAATATAAGATGAACAATCATGTAGCATGAATGCAAGTCAGTAGCTCATGACATTTGAAATGGCATTTATAAGTCAATAATGGAAGCACAAAGTTCACACAAGTATCATGTTGAAGCACATTGATGATTAGGAGCAAACATGTTCAAGCTAGGTCATACAAACATACAAAAGTTTATGAACTTAAGAAACATGTGATGTGCAATTATAGGTAATGGAATATGGTGGAGGATGATTGCAAACAGAAGTGAAACATGTTTAAGTGATGGTTTAAGATCATGCAAGCATTGGTACAAACATGTGCTCAAAGAAGATCAAGTAAGAGTGCACAATTACACAACACATTTCGGGTTAAAACATGTGCATACAAGTCATGTAAGGATGGTCAAGCAATGACCTATAATGCAAGAAAAATGACCTATAATGTTCATGTAACATGTGTTAAGAGGTCTCAACAATGGTCAAGGAAAGTTGCACACAATGCATATTAAAAACCCTAACACAATCCTTCTAACATTCACACAAACAAACATGCTTTCATACAATCCATAAAGTCATGTTAAGATAATGATAAAATTGAGAAAAGATGAGTAAATTGAGGTTCAATCAGTGTGCAAACATGTCTCAAAAATATGGCTCAAAATTCATCAAGAATCACGCATAAACATGCCTCACAATGTCATACAAATCATACAAGCAAATGGCTCAAAGATCTCATTCAAAAGTCAACAAGAAATGACCTAAAATCTATAAAAAAAAATGCATGGCATGCCTCAACATATCATAAATGTATGTGTCAATTTTTAGGCAAAGATTCAATCCACAACTATGTCAAACAAATCAATGATGAAGCATGTATCATGATTAAATGCCCATACAAAAGAAATTACAAGAATATTCATGAAAACATAGCAAAATATGATAAAATCAGAAAATAAAATATGCCAAAATTATTTAAATGCCTTATAATGTTTTATGAATTTTTATGGAATTTTTAGATGCTCATAAACATTTTTAAGAATCAAATGGCAAACATATATGAAAAGAACATTAAAAAAACAAAGAAATGGTCAGGGGGTGCAACGAAAGCAAAAACCAAGCTCAATTGTGCTTTGGGCTCAAAGCGTGGGGTGCGAATATCATTATCAGCCCAGTCCACTAATGCGTATTCAGATAAGGTGCATATTGTGGACTACAGTCAAAAGTTGACTCAATAATGGCCTTTAGATGTAATCAGCGCAAGATGATCAAGAAAGTCACGCAATCACATGGATCACAACGCGTGCACACGTTAAGCAATGATGTAACAAACACATGCAATCACAACATTCAAAAATACTCAGAAATCAAGCACGTGCAAGGGTGATGGCCTCATTAATGCGCTGGCGTGTTTTGGTACGTTGGATTCAAATAAATGGAAGGCCAGGATTAGATCTGGCATCAAGCTAGGGTTTATGAGCTCAGGTGGCCGGAGAAGACTCCGATTGTCTTCTTCGGCGAGTCTCCGCCGCGGTCAAGGCTACATGTTGTCAGAAACACACAAAATGCACATCAAAATGTTCCTTATGCTACGTAGATCACGGATCCAAGTTCCAAATTCTCAAACCATTCACACACAAAGCAAATCGAAGCAATTAAGTTTGCCCTAGAAAACTGAAACTACGCACCTATGGTGCCTATCAACTAGCCAGAGTCACACCAGCTCCTACTGAGCTCCAAAACACCAAAACAAGCTTAAAATTCAAAGAATTATGCAAGAAAAACTTGAAGTAAAAACCTGCTGATCTGAAGATGCTTTCAATCTCAAGAAGAAAACCAGAGGTTCCTTGATCTCTTGAGCTTATGATTGGCCAAATAAAGGCAGTGAGAAGCTTAAACCTGCTTGAAAATCACAGTGAAGAAAATTGAACTTTGGAAGTTGATTCAATGCTACTCGATCCACTGCTTCATTCCAATGTATCCATGAAGTTCAATGAGGCTTGTTGATGAAGGATGAAGAGAGAATTCAGAGAGTTGGTTGAAGAGAATTTCGAGAGAGAGAAAGTTTGAGAGGTTTTTGGAGTGAGAATGGAAAAAAGAGTAACTAACTTTGGTTCAGTGTGGTTAGAAGCTTATATAAGAGAGATTAGAATCTAACTACTGTAGTTGACAGTTAGATATGTGGTTGAGTTAAGGGTGAAGTTGAAATGCAGTGAAGTTTTAAAGTGAAAATGGAGAGTGAAAGGGTTAATGGCACGGGTTATCATGTGTGGAGAGGGAGCATGGAATGCTATGGTGAGTTTTAAGTTGGATGGTGATGATGTATTGAGTGGTGTCAGCTTGCTAGGTAATCTTCTTGTGCAAGCTTCCTTCTTTCTCTCTTGTTTGAAAATTTTAGGTAATGATGGTACATGAACATGTATTGATATGTAAGGAGTTTGTTTGGTTTAAAATGGGAAAGTTTTGGACATGGTACATGATGTATGCGCATGTTGATCAAGAAGAACAAGGTTTTTTGACTGAATAGCTTGCTTGGCATGAAAGAAAGACAGTGGGTAGGAGATGGTCTTTGGCACCTTGTATCTTCATGGCCAATGGATGAAATGAAGAGTTCTTGGATCCTTTGGGAAGAGGAAATGGAGGAGAACAAAGTTGATGTGGAAAGCAGACACAATTGAAGCCTCTAGGATGCTTAAAATTGACCATGAAAGTGCTTGTATATAACTGAGTTTGGTAAGTCATTTGTATGGCTCGTGCCCAACCATATGCGTGTGAAGTTCAAGTGTGATGACCCTGACTTTGATCCACTATAACTCTCAATAAGTTAACCAGATGAAAAAACTTCCAACACCAATTTTGTAGAGGGGATCAAGATGAACAAATTTGATGTTGGCCATTTTTTCAATTGAATCCTCCATCAATGAGATATTTGGCCATGAACTTGGACACAACATGCACACCAAGTGTTTGTGAAAATAACTGCGTGCTGACTAGTAATGACTTGCCAATTTGCCTTGATTTGCCTCAACTTTAATTGATCATATATCTCTCAATTTTGATCTAATGGGCATGTTCTTTGTATGGTTTTGAAGCTTGGAATGTGAACTTTTGATAGGCCTCTATAACCTTTCAATTTGGTGCTTGGATCATGGAAAAAGAATACCCTAAAGTTGGGTGCTCACCTTGCCAAAACTTGCCATAAATGGAAACCCTTCATTACTATTTTTGGCAACTTTTCATATCCTTTTATTTCTTGTAAATCTCTTGATATTTCTTGATCAAACCCTCACCAATGATCTTATTTGACACGAGGAACAATATTTTGACCCCAAAAAGTCAAGAGTTGACTTTTTCCTCTGCACAGTTGACATTTCCCCAATTCTCCCGATTTTTAAGCAATTGATCAATTGAAACCCTTATGAACCAAATTGATGGACAATTCTCCAATCTTAGACACTTAAGGACATGAGGAATACCATAGAATCAAGTCTTGCCCAAAAATCAGAAATAAACTGATTTTATGGCAAACCCTAGTTTTACACCCTCAGTCTAGGAGAAATCAGCACATCCTCCAAATCCAAATTCATCTGAGCATGATGTGTATCCCTTCAAACAATGATGAGATATACCATTTTGTGAGGATAAAACTCAAAGATCTTGTCCATTGGGGGGTTATACTCAAGAATCTCAAACCCTAATCTTGCACTGGTTAGAAGAAGGTGGTTCCCTTGAGATTTCTTGTCAAGCTTGATCACATGATGAGATGGTAGGCCTATGAAGATCTCTTGAGGCTCAAGGCTCCCTTGATTTAACTTAGATACCTTGATCCCATGCTAAGGCCAATGGTATGCAATGATAATAATGCAAAGCATGCAATGAAACATAAGCCAGTTAAAGCTAAAACATGAGGGCAAATTTTGAGGTGTTACAGCTGCCCCTATTCAAACCTCTTGGATCCGAGGGTATGGGAGCGAAGGCTTCTAGACAATCAGGATACACGGGGTTTGAATACCAAAATAACCTAGAAATTTGCAACCTGTGGGGAGATATGAAATAAAGTGTTTGCCAACCGAAGGTGGACTCAGAAATAATGGATACCAACCAATAGTTGGGATAACAAAGGGGGTACCAACCAATAGTTGGGATAACAAAGGATGTACCAACCAATAGTTGGGATAACAAAGAAGACCAACCAATAGTTGGGATAACAAAGAGTGTACTAACCAAAAGTTAGGATAAAGCAAAGGGTACCAACCAATAGTTGGAATAACCAAGAGAATACCAACCAAAAGTTAGGATAAAGCAAAGGGTACCAACCAATAGTTAGAATAACCAAGAGAATACCAACCAAAAGTTGGGATAAAGCAAAGGGTACCAACCAATAGTTTGAATAACCAAGAGAATACCAACCAATAGTTGGGATAAACGAGAATACAAACCAAAAGTTGGGATAAACGAGAACGCTGACCAAAGGCGAACTCAACACAGATAACCAACCAATAGTTGGGATAAAAGAAGGGTACCAACCAATAGTTGGAATAACCAAGGGGTACCAACCAATAGTTGGGATAACAAAGGGTACCAACCAATAGTTGGGATAACCAAGAGAATGTACCAACCAAAAGTTGGGATAAACGAGAACGCCGACCAAAGGCGAACTCAACACAGATTACCAACCAATAGGTTGGATAAAAGAAGGGTACCAACCAATAGTTAGAATAACCAAGGGGTACCAACCAATAGTTGGGATAACAAAAGGTACCAACCAATAGTTGGGATAACCAAGAGAATGTACCAACCAAAATTTAGGATAAACGAGAACGCCGACCAAAGGCAAACTCAACACAGATTACCAACCAATAGTTGGGATAAAAGAAGGGTACCAACCAATAGTTGGAATAACCAAGGGGTACCAACCAATAGTTGGGATAACAAAGGGTACCAACCAATAGTTGGGATAACCAAGAGAATGTACCAACCAAAAGTTGGGATAAACGAGAATACCAACCAAAAGTTGGGATAAACGAGAACGCCGACCAAAGGCGAACTCAACAAAGGATACCAACCAAAAGTTGGGATGACAGCCAAAAATGTACAGGAAGTAGAATCAACGGACTTACGACCTGAAAAGAAGATGAATCCGCTGGGGAAAGAGAAATCTACACAAACAACTCTATAGGGGAGTACAGGAGGGAACAACAGTAAGAAGGACGAATCCACTGGTTGCAGTGTAATGTCAAACAACATCTCCTGAATTATATCCCTTTCTGCTGGGGACAGAAACTGGTAACAGATATCAAACCTGGCTTATGCTTCGAATGCATATGTTTGAATTTTTCTCTGGCGTAATGCTCCATACAAAATGGAAATGTTACGCGTTTGGGAGGATGCCATGCAAGAATGCTTATGCAATGCAAAAGAGGCGTCCCAGCAAAATAAATGCTGAGGACGAAGGCAACTCCACGGGGATGACAAACTAAATTGTCCTCTGAATTAAAAGATCTTGCTGAGGAAGATTTCACTGAACGACTTCCTGATCACAAACTTTGCTAGAGATGAAAAACTCCGAGAGAAATTCCACTCTGTTGGGGGATGGATAAAAACAAATATTGAAGATGGAACCCAAGAAATTTCTCTCCGCTGGAGATTACCCATGGCTTCCACCGAAGACAAAACCCAAAACCTGGATCTGAAATATGCCAATAACACTTGGACTTAGAACCTGCTGGGGATGCCAACTGCCGTTGAACAAACCACTTGTGAAGATCACCACCAAACTCTGTTTGGGGAGACAAGTCAATAATACCGAACCTACTTGGGGATATTACTGAACCTGACCTGCTGCTGGGAGACATCTGTACATTCACCCTGCTGGGGAATGTCAACCCCTACCAATCAATCTGCTTGGAGAATGGTGATTGACACCATCAACTCTGCTAGGGGATACCATCAGGCTTACTCATCTGTTGGGGATCAGACCATACCGTTGCTGATAAGAAAAACAATTCCTGACTAGCTGAGGAAAATGGGTGTTCAGACTCTGTGGGGAAATAACATCTTTGTCCAAAGAAGGAAGATATTCCATCAATCTCTTGCTAGGGATGCATAAGTATCAACTTCTGGCTGCTTGCTAAGAGAGTAATAAATCAACCACAAATCTAGCTGGGTAATAATCCTCTGTACTCGGGCTGGGGAAAGTAACAACCTGCTGAGGAGGATAAAATTTCATTGCTGAGGAGAATAACTCTACTGGGGAGAAATCCTGTTGCCCTGCAAACAAAATTAACAGTATATGCAAAATAGCCATCTAGATTACCATCCTAATGACTGTTTCTTGAGCAATTTCCACTGTTTTCCGATATGCTTCGCAAAACTTAACATTTTCGCATGCAATGTTTATCAAAAATATCGTACGTTTTCACAAACAAAAACATTTAAAGCAAAAATACAAATGGAAAGCTCTTTGAATAAAATGAAATTTTTTTTGAATGAATTGGCCTGTAAATAGGCATTTACATCCGGAAGCAATTCCTGAAAAGAGGTAATTGCACAAAAGAAGTACAAGAAAATACACATGTCGGCAATGTGGGGAACAGATATCCACCATGATTCAATTCAGCTATGACCCAATATGGCTCGTTTATCCGCAGATACTTTGACCTTCGAAGAGACTAATTTGACTGATTCCTTTCCTTCAAAACTTCCAAGTATCAACAGTGCTCACAGATCGAACGCAGATCGTAGCCTCTTGCTTTCAAATCCCTAACCTTTTCCTGGATCGCCTTTTTCGGGTTTTCAATCCACCGGGATACCCATTTTTGCCACAGTTGCCATTCCATGTTTTTAACTTTGCGGGTTTATTCTTTTCTTTTCTTTTTATCCCTAATTTTTGCCTGAACCTTTTATTTTTATGGTTCGTCGGGATGTCCTTGTTTGCCTGGATCTTCTTTTTATGTCCAGCGGGTCTCTTTTATGCAAAGTATTTTTTTACTACGTCTGCGTTCACAGGGGACGTAAAATCTTCGCCATCCATAGTTGAGAGTAATAAGGCTCCACCAGAGAAAACCTGTCTTACTACATATGGCCCTTCGTAGTTTGGAGTCCACTTGCCCCTGTGATCTGTTTGAGGAGGAAGGATCCTTTTCAAAACCAATTCACCAGCCTGAAAACACCGAGGACGCACTTTCTAATCAAAGGCTTTCTTCATCCTGCTCTGATACAACCGACCATGTGCAATGGCTGCCAATATCTTTTCCTCGATAAGGTTCAGCTGATTCAATCTAGAACGCACCTATTCAGCTTCATCAAGTTTCACATCTGCCAGAATTCTCAAAGAAGGAATCTCAACCTCTACTGGTAGAACTGCTTCCATACCATATACCAATGAGAAAGGAGTTGCCCCAGTTTATGTACGCACTGAAGTGCGATAACCGTGTAAAGCATAAGGCAACATCTCATGCCAGTCTTTATATGTTACCACCATCTTCTGTACAATCTTCTTGATGTTCTTATTTGCTGCCTCGACAACCCTATTCATCTTCGGACGATAGGGAGAAGAATTATGATGTTCAATCTTAAAGCTCTGACATAGCTCCTTCATCATCTTGTTATTCAAATTTGAACCATTATCAGTAATGATTCTCTCCGGGACTTCATACCAGCAGATGATGTCCTTCTTGATAAACCGAGCTACCACTTGTCTGGTGACGTTGGCGTATGAGGCTGCTTCCACCCACTTCGTGAAATAATCAATGGCAACCAGGATGAAACGATGCCCATTGGAAGCAGTCGGCTCAATCTTTCCGATCATATCAATGCCCCACATGGCAAAGGGCCAAGGTGATGACAACACATTCAGAGGAGTAGGCGGCACATGCACCTTATCTGCATAAATCTGGCATTTGTGACATTTCCGGGCATATTTGAAATAATCAGACTCCATAGTCATCCAGTAATACCCCGCTCTCAGCAACTTTTCTGGCCATAGCATGCCCATTGGCATGGGTACCGAAAGATCCCTCATGAACTTCTTCCATTAACAGGCTTGCCTAGTGTTCATCAACACAACGTAGCAAGACCATGTCAAAGTTCATCTTGTACAGCACATCGTCTCTATTCAAAAAGAAGTTCCCTGCCAACCTCCTCAAAGTTTTCTTATCTTTGGTTAACGCACCTTCTGGATACTCTTGGCTCTTCAGAAAAACCTTAATATCATGATACCAAGGTTTTCCATCTGATACACCTTCCACTGCAAACACAAAAGCTGGTCTATCTAGACGCATGATTCTGATTGAAGGAGTTTCGTTCCAACGATTCACCTAATACATCGAAGACAACGTTGCCAATGCATCTGCCATCTGATTCTCCAACCGGGGTATATGATGGAAATCAACTATGTCAAAGAAAGGTAACAACCTTCTAGCATAGTTGTTATAAGGTACCAAATTCGCTTGACGAGTTTCCCATTCACATGTAATCTGATTAACTACCAACGCAGAATCACCATAAACATCGAGGTTCTTGATTCTCAAATCAATTGCTTCTTCTAACTGCATGATGCATGCTTCATACTCCGCCTCATTGTTGGTGCATATGAATGCTAATCGGGCAGTGAAGGGTATATGAGAACCCTGTGGAGTCGTAATGATTGCCCCAATTCCGTTACCGTATGAATTAACAGCCCCATCAAAGACCAGCTTCCATTGGGATCCAATTTCAGGTCCTTCGTCATACAAAGGCTCCTCACAGTCTTTCATCTTCAGAAACATGATATGTTCATCCGGAAATTCAAACTTCATTGGTTGATAATCCTTAATTGGTTGTTCAGCAAGATATTCTGACAAAACACTTCCCTTAATGGCTTTTTGGGAAACATATTGAATATCATATTCTGTCAGAACCATCTGCCAATGGGCTATTCTTCTAGAAAGTGCTTGCTTTTCAAACACATACTTGATCGGATCCATCTTCAAAATCAAGAGGGTTGTGTGGTTTAACATATACTGCCTCAAACGCTTAGCGGCCCAAGCGAGTGCACAACATGTTTTTTCCAGCATCGAGTACCTCGACTCACAATTAGTGAACTTTTTACTCAAGTAGTAGGTGGCATGCTCTTTTCTACCTGACTCGTCGTGTTGACCGAGCACACACCTCATTGAATTCTCAAGAACCGTAAGATACATAATCAATGGCCTTCCTGGCACTGGCGGCAAAAGGACTGGAGGTTCCTGCAAATATTCTTTTATTTTTTCAAACGCCTTTTGACAATTTTCATTCCACCTGACCTCTTGATCTTTTCTTAGCAATCTGAATATTGGTTCACACGTGGCCGTAAGATGAGAGATGAATCTAGCAATATAGTTCAATCTCCCTAGGAAACCACGAACCTCTTTTTCTGTTCTCGGTTCAGGAATTTCTTGTATGTCTTTTACTTTAGCAGGATCAACCTCGATACCTTTTTCGCTAACAATAAACCCCAGTAATTTTCCAGATCGCACCCCGAAGGTGCACTTGTTCGGATTCAACCTCAGTCTGAACTTTATCAACCTTTCAAATAGTTTCTGAAGATTCACCGGATGCTCTTCCTCCGTTTGTGACTTCGCAATCATGTCATCAACATAGACCTCGATCTCTTTGTGAATCATATCATGAAAGAGAGTCACCATTGCCCGCTGATAGGTTGCCCCAACATTTTTCAATCCAAAGGGCATTACCTTGTAATAGAATGTTCCCCACAGTGTTATGAACGTCGTCTTCTCCATGTCCTCTGGGGCCATTTTGATTTGGTTATACCCAGGGAAGCCATCCATGAAGGAAAACACAGAGTATTGAGCAGTGTTGTCCACTAACACGTCAATGTAGGGAAGCGGGAAATCATCTTTCGGGCTTGCTCGATTCAGATCTCTATAGTCAACACGCATCCTGACCTTTCCATCCTTCTTAGGTACAGGCACAATGTTAGCAACCCACGGAGGATAATTTATCACAGCCAGAAATCCAGCATCTATCTGTTTCTGAACCTCTTCTTTGATCTTGACAGACATTTTTGGTTTCGTCCTTCTCAGCTTTTGCTTTGTCGGAGTACAACCTTCTTTGAGTGGCAGCCGGTGTACCACGATGTCAGTGTCAAGCCCAGGCATGTCTTGGTAAGACCAGGCAAAGATATCAACATACTTTTAAAGCATTTCAATCAATCTTATTTTTAAACTGTCTTCCAAAGCAGCCAATCTTTACTTCTTTCTTTGCGTCCTCGGTTCCCAAGTTAACAATCTCCAATTCCTCCTGATGAGGTAGAATGACATTTTCCTCCTGTCTCAACAGTCTAGCCAATTCCTCGGGTAAGTCACAATCGTCATCAGCCTCTTCTTCAGCCTGATAAATGGGATTGTCGAAATCATACCGAGCCATAGCTGAATCATGATTGGTGGTATCTGAACAAGAAAACCTGCATGATTGATGATTTATGTTTATTATGTATGCAACAAACAAAAACACATTGCCATTTTGATGTAATTTAATGCAGAAAAGTAAAAACAGAAAGACAGGGATCAAAATATTTAAATGTGAAAATGTCCTTTATTAATGATAAAGAAAACACGCAAAAATATTCAAGCCCTACAAACAAAAATCACTACGTCTTGGGCAGAACGTAGGATTGCCATAACAGGAAAACAAAGGCAATTACACTGGGCCGGTCACTTGAATGGCTTTCTCTGATGACCAGTTGCAAAGACTTTGACCTGGAATACAGGGGCGGATCCAATTATCCATATCGCAATCATTATCCCCTTCCTCATCAATAGAATTGATTCTGTCAAAAAACACACCAGCACTGGTAAAACGAACTGGACCATAAAACTTGGGAGGATCCTCAGACGCCTGGGTGGCTTATATCCCAGCCCGTAAGTATTCTGCTTTTTCTGGACCTTGATAACCTGACCCCATTTCTGTGAACTGCCGGCTTCAACCACAGCCCGTGCATCTTTGAAGGAAGACATGGAGACCTCTGGCTGATATACCACTACAGGCTTAACCATTTCAGATTGGCTAACTTCCTTGAGAGGCTCCTCAGTGATCTTCACCGCCTCAAAACCCTGACATAAAGTTTCATGTATTTCTCCATCTACCTCCATATACTTGAAAGTAGATAGATGACTTATCATGATATCTTCTTCTCCGCAGACCGTCACCACATGTCTGTCTACCATGTACTTCAGTTTCTGATGTAAAGTGGACGTCACTTCTCCAGCACTATGAATCCATGGACGGCCCAGTAAACAACTTTAAGCAGGATGAATGTCCATGATATATAAGGTAGCATCAAAAACCTCTGGACCAACCTTAATTGGCAGCACAATTTCCCCCAAGACAGATCTTTTGGAACCATCGAATGCACGCACCACCAAATCACTTGGTGTGCAGATTAACCCACGAGTGTCCAACTTCATCAGTGCTTTCTTCAAAAAAACATTCAAAGATGACCCAGTGTCAACACGCACATGCGACATTAACGATCCTCGGCACTCAACTGAGATATGCAAAGCATTATTATGATTTCTCCCAGCTGGAGTCAAATCAACATCTGTAAATCCCAAACCATTCCCTGCATTTACATGGACCACTACCCCTTCAAGCTGATTAACTGAGATCTCCTGGGGTACATACGCAGCATTCAATACCTTCAACAGCGTGTTTCAATGCGCTTTCGAGCACAATAACAGAGACAAAATGGATATCTTAGACGGTGTTTGGTGCAATTGGTCAACAATTTTGTAATCACTCTCCCGAATCAGCCTCATAAACTCCTCTACATTCTCCAAGAAGGAGTTGTCAACTGGCTTTACTATGGAATCATTCACTACCGGCGTCTGCACAGAATTATCCATAACCTGCTTTCCTTTGTCTGGTTTAGAACCACCAGCCTGATCATCAGATGGGATAAAGACTCTACCACTCCTCGTGATAGCTCCTGCTTCCTCATTACTTTCAACACTGACGTTCCTATCAGTTCTTGCTTCTGCCCATTAACAAACACTTCAGCATCATAATTCCAAGGAATAGCTTTTGTGCTCTCATACAGAACGGGCCCAGGAGTGGTGATAATGATCGGTGCTGGTTTCGCCAGTGCTGAAATAGTTATCGTTTTAAAAGGGATTGTAACAGTGGCAACCTCATTCTTTTTGCCATTAACTTCCTTCTTCTGATCGTACCTATCGAACTGTAACTGACCTTCAGCAATTAGCTTCTGAATTCCGGATCTCAACAGATCACAACCATTAGCCTGCACCAAACACTCTGAACAACTTTTATCACAACCAGGGGATACTCCACCCTTCAGTAATCTCTTCTTCACTACCAACAAAGGAGTCCTTAATTCATTCACGTCCAAAACCAAATTCAAAGATTCATCATCTTCTACACTAGTATTGACCCTCGGCCCATCGTGATTTGGCATGGGGTTTTGGATGACATTGGGCACGTCGTTAGAAAAATTGATGGTCATCGAGTCCACCAAATCCTGGACTTTGTGCTTAAAATCCTTACAATTCTCAATATGGTGTCCTGGTGCGCCAGAGTGAAATTCACAGTGAGCGTTGGCGTCATAACCGGGAGGTGGATTGCTGGTAAGGGGTGCCAAAGTCCTCTTCTGGACTAATTGCAACTGCAGCAAATGCTAAAACAACTGGGCATAAGACATGGGAGGTGTCGCAAAGTGCCTATCAGCCGTTCTCTGTCTAGCTGAGTACTAACGCGGAGCAGTGTTTTATTGTTGAGGTTCTGCTGCAGGAATAGTTACTGAGGCCACTTGCTGATTATAATTCTGACGTTGATTTGCCTTCTCCTTCTTCTTATAGTTCGCATAAGGTTTCTTCCCTCCACCAGAAGAAGACCCATCATTGCTCGACACCTTTCCAGTTTTAATTCCACTTTCCAACATTTCCCCCACCAGGATCAGATCAGCAAACTTTCCTGACATGCAAGGCAGCAGCTTCTCGTAATAATGACCCGGCAAAGTAGCCATGAACATATTCAGCATCTCCTTCTCCAACATGGGAGGCTGTACCCTTGCTGCCAACTCACGCCACCTCTGGGCATATTCCTTGAAGCTTTCATTGTTCTTCTGAGACATACTCTGCAGCTGAGTCCTATTGGGAGCCATATCAGTGTTATATTGGTAGTGCTTGACAAAAGCCTCTACCAGCTCTCTCCAGTTGTGGATGTTACATCTCTCCAATTGCATATACCATTCCAGCGATGCCCCAGACAGGTTATCCTGGAGGAAATGCATCAATAATTTCTCGTCCCTAGAGTACGCAGCCATTTTCCTTGCGTATGCCCGGACATGAGTCTTTGGGCAAGTGGTATCATTGTATTTCTCAAAGGTGGGAACCTGGAACTTGTGCGGAATTACGACACCGGGGACCAGCCCAAGATTATCCAAATCCATGCCCACAGAGTTCTGAATCACATCCCCTTTCAGCTGTTCCTCAATCAACCTGATCCTCTGATCGTCAACAACCGGGGGAACACCAGCATCCCCGCCTTACACAGAAAATATATCATCCAGAAAATATATCATCTTGTTGGTCATCATATCGACGGCCATGAATAGCACATAGACTATTTCCTCCTCCTCCAACAGAAGGAATCACAATCTGCTCTCCTCCGCCTGGAAGGATCACTACAGAAGGGCCATGAACACCTCTGCCCGGAGGACCAATAGGAATACCATTACCATTACCCCCAACACCTCCGCCCAGAGGAATGACATCATTATGAAGGCCGCCATGGAGAACGCCATCCTCGTCAACTCTTGCCACCAAGGGTTGGACAAGGGTCCTTAGCTGTTCTTGCCCTTGTGCCACGCCTTACATTAATTCCATGAACTGGGCCATGTGAGTCTGCATGGCAGCCATCTCAGCCTGCATCTGTTCCATAGCTCTCTTTTGATTAGATCTGGTAGAATACCGATGAATCTGTTGTTCAGCAATCCTGCCTGTAGAAGAACACGATAAGAAAACTAGAGATAAACCTGCTATGCAAAATGCAAAATGGTTATAGTTATGCAAATGCGAATGCAAACACGTTTGTATATTCACAGGGAGATCCACCCCTTGATTCCAGTTTTAACAATAGAATAGCACGAGAATTCTGCTCTTATATAATAGGAGAATCAGAGAATAGTCATCTGTCATCAATTACAGCCCAAGATAAAGACATAAGTCTGAATAAGATAAACAAAGATCCCAACCAATAAGCCTGGTGGTGATCCAAAAATACAATGAAAGAGAAAAACCAAACTATGACATATCATCAAAATCCAAACGTGTCAGCCCTCCCCAGCCATCATGCTCTTTACACCAGTCTTGCACCTCTTTGAATAGTTTCCTGGTATTAGGATCCTTCGGATTTTGAATCAACTCTTGGATGAGAACATCTCTTCTATGCATAATCCCCTTCAAGTAGAGACAATGTAATTCCCAAACGTCCTCTTCAAAAGCACCGTCCATACTGGGACCCTCATTTCTGGACCTTTTTACTTCAGCTTGAAGCTTCGGCTCCTCCATAGTTGCTATGGCCTCATTGAGTCTTTCCTCGACTGCTCTTCTCTTGAAAATTTCTGATAGGATCTCTTCGTTTTTCTTATGGAGCTTGGATTTCAAACCTTCAATCTGCTCCAAATACTTATCCTCTTTCTGTTTGTTGACAGTGATTGTTGTGTTTCGGTGAGCATTAAACCTATGAATCTTTAACAGAGCTTTGGCCAATTCTTATTTCTTTGACTTGAGAACCCTGCTAACACTTTTTAGAGCTTGTGCTACCTTCTGTCGGGCCGTGACTTCGTCAGCCAATTCTTTCCCCTTCTTGGCTAGGAGCTCGGTTTTCATCTTGGCAACATGGACAGCTTCACCTCGCTCGTGCTTCAGCTGGTAAATTTCTCTATACAGCTCATTGTTCTCTTCTCGAAGCTTTTCTTTTTCAGGCCATACCCTGTTGAACTTTTCTATCTCAACTGTAGCCGGAGGCTCAATCAACAAGGGGTAGTGTAACACCTCAAAATTTTCCCTCTTACTTTTAGCACTAACTAGCTTATGTTTCATTTCATTCTTACATTATCATCTTTGCATATCATTGGTTCTTAGCATGGGATCAAGGTATCTAACCTAATTCACAAGAAGAAGATGTTTTCCAGGGTTTCAGCAAAAGTTCATGTGTATTGTCCAAGGGGCTAAGAGGAGAGATGGTTCTTGACATCATCATTACTTGGGTCACAAAGAAGCCTAGGGCCTCAGGGCATCCTAATTTATTCATTACCTCATCAAAAGATCAAGCTTGACAAGAAATTCCAAGGGAATCACACTCTCCTAGCATGATGGTTCAATTTAGGGTTTTGAGTTCCTGAGTTTAACACCATAATGGGCAAGATCTTTGAGCTTTTACCCCCACCAAATGGCACATCTCATCATTGTTTAAGAGGATACACATCATACACAGAGGAATTTGAATTTGGAGGATGTGTTGATTCCTCCTAGACTGAAGGCACCCAAAACTAGGGTTTGCCATAAAATCAGCTTATTTCTGATTTTTTGGCCAAGACTTGATCCCATGGCATTCCTCATGCCCCTAAGTGTCTAGGATTGGAGAATTGTCCATTAATTTGGTTCAGAAGGGGTTTCAATTGATCAGAAGTTTCAAAATCAGGAGAATCAGGAAAAGTCAACTATGCAGAGGAAAAAGTCAACTTCTGACTTTTCGAGGGTAAATTCATGTTCCTCATCTCAAATATGTCCATTGATGGAGGTTTGATCAAGAAATGTCAGGTGATTCATCAAAAATAAGAAATATGAAAAGTTGCTAAAAATAGAAACTAGGGTTTCTAACTTTAGTAAGTTTTGGCAAGGTGAAGGACCATCTTTGGAGCTTTCTTTCTTCATTATGCAAGCTTCAAATGGAAACTTTCAAGGGGCCTAATTAAAGTTCATATTCTAAGCTTTAAAACCATAGCAAGAACTTCTCCATTGGATTAAAATTGAAGGAGTTATGATTGTTCAAAGTTAGAGGCTTGTAAGGCATTTTGGGCAAGGCAAGCAAGTCATGGGCAAGCTGGCTCGGAGTAAAATCATCAAACACCTTGTGTGCATGCAGTGTTCAAGTTTATGGCCATTTATCTCTATGATGGAGACTTCAAATGAAAAAATGTTCAACATGAGTTTTGTTCCTCTCATTCCCCTCTACAACTTTGATGTTGAGGAATTTTTCATATGACCAACCATTTGAGAGATATGGAGGGTCAAAGTAAGGAATTTGTAACTTGAAACAATGCAAAAACTTAGATTTTTTTTTTCTAAGTGTTTTAAAGCAGATTTGTGGACAACTCTTCATGGCAAGTTTTCACATGATTCAAGTCTCTTTTTCAACCTATTTTCAACATGAATTTTGTTCCATCATCTCCCTATATTCAATTGATCTCAAGGTTGTTTCAAATGGTGTCATATTCCTCAAGATATATCCATGCAAAGTAAGAGGTTTGGGTTGGTTTTTGATGCAATTGTTGTTGGCATGTTGTAGGAATTTTCTGGTAACATGATGATGTATCCATGCCATGCGTATGATAGTACACTATATATGTCATTTTCATTACCAAATATGACTAAACAATGACATACACACACCATGCACACACATGCCATTTTTGCCAAAACTTGGAAAAGAAGAAAACCACTAAAAAACCCTGACCTCACCAAGTCTCACGTGCCATTCTCCTCACTCCACTCTCTTCACTCAGCATAACCACTAAAATCACTCCCTACACCCTTCTTGGGATCACTACCCGTACCTCACACTTTTTTGGCAAAAATTCCAACTGAATCATTTCATAATTCTTAGGCCCAAAAAAGGCTCTCCAACCCATTATATATAAACTCAGTAAATCCTAAAACGTGGAGGCAAGGCTGCATTTGGTAAGTTGAGATCAAAAATTACACACACTCTCTCATTCTTCCTCTCCTTCGAATCTGGATTTTGCTGCAAGTTCCCTTCATTCTATTGCTTGATCCATACTCCCTGAAGCTTAAAGAAGGATTCCAGCTGGTTTTCTGGAGGTTCCATTGCCGTTTGAAGGACCAACGGAGTTGCTCCGTTAGGTAACTTTTCTTGGTTCGAATCTGCCATATTACACGTTCATTTAACTTGTTGTTGACTGTTCTGAAGTCCTACACTGATGTAGGCGTGATTTGTGATGTTTCTGGTTGTGTTTGAAAGAGTTTCAGTTTGAGCATATTTCCTTGTTACTTTCGATTCATGATGTTAGACTTGTTTAAAATCATTTTGGAACTTGGATATGTAATCAGCATAAAATTTCCTTCAAGATGATGTACTTGTTTGTGCATATTGGTGACCTTTCGTGTTGCAGTTCCGGCGTAGTCACCGGAGAAGACGACCGGAGTCAATCTCCGACGTCTAGGGTTTTTGTATGGCTGGTGAAGGGTTTGACTGGTTTGAATGAACAATGAGAGCTTGGCTTTGTGCCAGCTCATTTAATGAGAGGCCAGTGTGGCCAGCATGTCCCAATACGCACCGTTTCATTTAATATTTTTTTTTGGTTATTTTTGTTTGATGATTTGAAATGGGATGGGTCACGTATTGCTTTCCACACCCCCATCTTATGAGCCCATGCGCGCATTGTTCTGAGTTCCTTTGTTGCTGTTAATTGCTTATGCACCCCCTTCCTTCATGATTTCCCTTTATTTTCCTTTTATTTCATTTCCAAACTTGATTTTTATTTTATTATTTCTACTCATGATAAAAATACAAAAAAATATTTTTCTGATTGTTAAGCATCTTGAGATATTTTTCATATTTTTATTTTATTTTTTCCATTTATTTTTCTATTTTATGTGGAATTAATTTGGAAGCTGCTTTAACATGTTTACCCTTGACTTAGGGTTTTGTTCTTTGATGCCTTTGATTGCTTTCATGATCCAATTTTCTTACCATGCTTTGATACATCTTTGGTGAATGTTTGAGGATTGATTTGGTGCTGAGATGTTAAATTCTTGATTAATTCTTGATTGATTTTAATTAGTCCTCAATGCATGCTCAATTAGCCTCCTATGTGTGATGTTTTGATCCAATTGATATTGAAATCTTGTGATTCTGGTTGAAACCTCTTACACACTTGTTCTTGACTGTTTTATCATGAGTTTGGAAATTTATTTGGATTTTTATGAAGCATGTTTCTATTTTTGGTTGATACCTACTTGTGATTTGAATTTGATTGAAGCATGCTTGGATACTTGCCCTAGTTTGAATGCTTTTGATTAATTGTGATTGAATGATGCTTGAGATGTTTATTTGGTGTGATCATACACTGTCTTAGCTTGTTTGTGGATTTGGATCCATCCTCATTTGTCCATTTTCCTATTTGTTCTTGATTTTATAAGTTGAAAATGTTTTAACTTGAATCCTTGGATGTGCTTGACTTAATCTTGTGAGATGTTTTCTGGTGTGATCCAATCAATGCATGAGGCCTTTTGTTTGATTTGAATGACATGTTTAAGGTTCTGGCCCTCTTGATTTAGGGTTCGTTATGTGACTTCTTCTCACCTTTTGCCTCACATGATCTTTTGTTGCTTGCACGAATGATATAAGTGAATGCTTTGTCTAGTTTTGATGCATATCTTGAATGTGATGCTTAATGATTCATCTTGATTGATTTGACTTTGATCGTGGTTTGTTGATGATGCATTTTCTACTGCCCCTTGGATTCACATCATGTTTCCATCTCATTTGATCATCGTGGTTTGATTTGTATGATGCATATCATTATCATTTGACTTGTTGCTTCTTTGGCTCATAATGCATCATGATGTGAAGCATTCTTACATGTTTGAGTGGGATGATTATGACATGAATTTAATTCTGATTTGGTTTCAATCTTCATCTTACTTTGCTCATTCCTTCTTTGTGTGAGGTTCAATGATGTTTAATTGTGCTTCTTATGCAAGTTTGCTTGCATCTTTTCTTGTTTGCTCTTACTTGCTTACTTGAGCTTTCTTGTGTGATCTTTTGCAGCGTGATTAATGATATGATCTAGATATAATGTGAATGATGTGCTTGCTGCCCCATCTTATTTCTCATCTTATACCTCTCTCTCTCTCTCCTTCATCTCTTTCACTCTTTCTCTTCCCTCGAGTCTCAAGACTTGTTTAAGTCTTGGATTCACTCCCTTAGAGCTACCTAGTCCAACTTAATTTCCGATTAAGCTTGGAGTAGGATTAGCATTAGGATTCCCTTTGCATGCTAACTTAGGTAGACGTTTCCCTTTCAAACTCAACTATAGGGCCACCTTTGCATGATAACATTAGGAACATTTAGTTTCCCCTTAGTGTTTTCTTTTCCTTTGAGTCTTCTCTTCTCATCTCATAACACTTCTAAAAACACTTAATAAATATAACTAATATTGTGCTCGAGCCTTAAGTGTAGGAAATGAAGAACGAGGGGTCTCCCCTCCTCTTCTAGAGTGTTTAGCATACGTCCCATTTGGGGGCGACCATGCGATTCACTCGCTCCCGCATGGTAGACTTTAGTGCAATGTAAGTTACAAACTAACTTCAATCCACTTCTGTCTGAAAAACACAAAAAACAAATTCAAATCTTTTTATCCTTCGGGATCGTTCAAGTTCAAATCATTTTCAGAAAAGGGCACGTTACTTCCGTCTCGTCGGAAACAGGCATCGACCCTAACTGTCGAACGCGAATCTAACGTCGCTCATAAAAAACAATAACCGACCTCGTTAGGTCGAACTACGACTGCTCTGATTTCCTCTCTCTAGTTCGATTGAGGATACGTAGGCACGAGACGGCGATGTCTTGGCGAGCAACCTCCCCCCTTAGTTTGTGTCTGAACTACGTTGACTCTGACTTTCCCATTGCACGAGGGAATACGTAGGCATAGGACGAGCGATGTCCTATCGAGTCACTTCTTTTTCTTTTCTTCTTCGTTTCTTCGTTCCTTTACTTTCCTGTATCTTCTCCTTCCCAGTAGCAGTGGAGCTCCAGACGACGAAACCCTTTGATCGAGACAACAAGCGTTGATACCATCGAGTACGATGGACGTGTGGGGTGCTAACACCTTTCCCTCGCGTAACCGACTCCCTTACCCGTTTCTCTTGGTCGCGAGACCATGCTCTTTCCCTTACCTCAGGTTTATGCGGTGTTTCCTTTCCCTCTCTTGGGATAAATACACATTGCTGGCGACTTTGTTTCCGCGCCACTTTCGTGTTTGTACCTGGATGAAAATCCCGGGAGCGACAACTGGCGACTCTGCTAGGGAAAGGTTGACCTCTTGCTCGTCCATCCCCTTTTGCGAGTCGATCCTAGCGCTTGTCTGTTTTTATTTCATTGGGTGTTTATTGTGGTGATTTATTTTGTTGTATATTACTGTATTATTGTATTACTATTTTACTTGTTTTACTGTATTTACCGCATTTATTGCATTGCATTTCATTATTATGCTGTACTGTTCTGCTGCTGGATTTTCTGTTTGTAGGGTGGGTTGGATTCATGAGAAAAAAGCCCAATACCCAAGCTTGAGCATACACCTATGATTAGCGTGGAAAGTAGTGTGACTTGTGTGGCATTTGGCCAGACTTAGTATACATGAAAACTCCACATCCAGACGAGGTTTCCTTGGTAATATTCTATCCTGCGCATTTGGGGCAGACGATGGAGTATAACCTGGAAAACTGTCGACTCTGGCGACCGTCTCCCGAGGACTCAGCAACGCCTCTCCTCCCGACATTTGATAATGGCAGACCAAAAATGGCAAACCCATTACACTTGTCGATCCGAGGACCCAATGCTGGGAACTTACTATAGGATGACCTTATTTTTGTGGGGAATCAGTTGAGGCCTCCTCGATTGATGATGATGCCAAACCAAAAATGGTGAACGTATCATCATTTCTCGACCTGAGAGCCCATGATATTGAGGTTCCTCAGTTTTCTAGAACCCACATGTGAGAGGGGATGGGTGTTTGCAGGTCTGCAGGTAACCGAAACCTTCAACCTACCCGGTTTTCTGGATTTCTCATCAGTGTACTATTATCATCCTGATATTCTGGCAGTTTGAATGGGCCATTATTCTGGATTTCTGGGTTTCTGATAATTGGGATCTTATTCGGTCAACAAAACAACAGCATTATTGAGCATTGTGGAAGCCTTGATCCCATTCTGTTGCATCTGCATCATCATTTTTGCATACATGTTCTTGTATTTCCAAGGATATTAACTTTGAGACTCGCTGTTGAGCATTTCCATCTATTTCCTGTGGTTCTTCTGTGAAAACAAAGAACTTGAATCAAAGCAAAATGATTCCTTGGAAATATTCGAGCATGGAATTTGCATACTCATATGCATAGCAGGTGCTCAGGAGCTGATTTCTCATTCTGACTTGGTATTATCTTCAGCCTGTGATAATCAGAGGATAGCCATGGAACAACTTCGTGCAGAAGTGACTGAAATGAAGATCCAGATGAGGCAGTTTGGGGAAGATATGCAGGCTATGTCCCAGGGTCAGAAACTGCAAAGAGAGGAAGTCAACCAGATGAGGACTCGGATGGGCATGGTCATGGAAATCTTGAATAAGGTGTTAAAGAAGGAAAATAATCATGTGCTCGCTTCCATAACAGAGGTCCTTACTCCTCCCATCTCTTTGGAGTTTGCTCTAGATCATGGATTGCCTCGTGAATCCCCTCCACAAATTGAAGTTTCAGAGCTTTCTCATCAACAATCACTTCCTACTCCCCAAGAGGATCCTAAGTCAGAGGGGCCTAAGAGGAAGTTTGATCCTATTCCAATGCCTTATACACAGTTGCTTTCTTATTTGCTCGAGCTCAAACTGGTTGAACGTGTTAGTTTGGGACCTCATCCCACAAAGCTTCCTCTGGGACCTAATGCTAATGCTAGATGTGAATTCCACTCTGGGGCACCTAGTCACAATGTTGAGAATTGTACAAGGTTCAAGCATAAAGTCCAAGAGCTCATTGATTCAGAGGAAATCAAGTTTACATCAGTTGGCACTGGTAAACAAAGTGATTTCACTCCCATTGTTGCAAAGGAATTGGGGACTCCTTCCTTTTCCAAAGTGTTATTTCCTTGGTTTTATGGTTGGCATTATTTTGCTAAAACTCATGTAGCAGCAGATGTTGAATGAAGATGTCTAAAGATATGTTTCACTACTCTTTGTACAACATGTCGAATTAAGATGTTCCATGACTGCTCATAGGACATCGCGCTATGAAGTCAGGATTTATTGCAGAATCTGTTACAATGATTTGTAACTAAATATTCTGTGAATATTTGGTTATCCTATGTGGCATCCAAAGCATTTTTGGATTAGGGTTACTTGTTGGTTTTCGGATTTGCTGCTGTTTCTAATTATGGAGACATAATGGGAAACTTTGGATTGAAGACCTATTTTATTGGAGTTATTTTTGCAGATTTGTGAGCAGCCTAATTGCTGCGTTTTTTAAGCCCAATTCAGTCCAGATTACAAGCTATAAATAGACTGATGTAAACCTAATTTTAGGTGTCGAACTTACATGTATTTTTAGGGTTGTGTGCTTGTGTTTTGTGAGCCTAACTGGTATCTTATGATAACAGTACAAGGACTGTAGTGTAAGTTGTGTAAGGTTGCTCATAAGCTTTTAAGCATTGAGTAGCTGAGTGTTAATTCTCATAAGCTGTGAAGTATTGAGAATTTGTGTTTCGACCATTGTTACTTGTCTTGTAAGGAACCAGTCATGGGTTGTGATTGAAGAGGGATTTGAGGAGGGCCTCATACCTAGGGGAGTCTTAGGTAGAAGTCATAGGAAGGGTAGTGATTAAGTGAGCTGATTGAACCGGGTGTGGTTATCAGTGAATTAATACTATCGAATATTGATTTCATCCCTGGCTTGGTAGCCCCCAGATGTAGGATAGTTAGATCCAAACTGGGTTAAAAATTTCTGGTGTTCTTTACATTTTATGCACACATTTATTTTGAACTTGTTCATTGTTGTGGTATATCAGTGTCACGACATCTCGATAGGACATCTGATATATATAGGCCAGAATTTCAATTGGCATCAAGAGCAGGCACTCTTAGTTGTTTCTGGGTGAGATTTAGGGAAGGTACTTTCTGGTACAATGGACAAGGATGGAGGAGCTCTGAATAAACCACCTTTGCTGGATGGCTCTAACTATGAGTATTGGAAACCTAGGATGATAGCCTTCATCAAGTCCATGGATGATCAAGCATGGAAAGCGGTTATCAAAGGTTGGGAGCCTCCAAAGGTAAGAGATGGAGAAGGAAATCTTACTAATGTTCTGAAGGAAGAAGAGGACTGGGATGATGCTGACTACAAAGGATCTGTTGGAAATTCTAAAGCCATGACTGCATTATTCAATGGTGTCAACAAAAATATATTCAGGCTGATTGAGCATTGTACTATTGCCAAAGAGGTTTGGCAGGTCCTGAAAGTTGTTCATGAAGGGACCTCAAAGGTGAAAATGTCAAAGCTTCAGCTTCTCACTAGCAAGTTTGAGAGTTTGAAGATGAAAGAGGATGAGAGCATTCATGATTTTCATATGAACATTATTGAGATAGTTAATGCCTCTAGTGCTTTAGGAGAAAAGATGTCTGACAGCAAGCTGGTCAGGAAGATTCTCAGGTCTCTACCTAAGAGATTTGATATGAAGGTCACTGCTATAGAGGAAGCTCAGGACATTGACAAAATGAAGGTGGATGAGCTTATGGGATCACTCCAAACTTTTGAGTTAGGATTCAGTGAAAAAGCTGAAAAGAAGAAGAGTATAGCATTTGTGTCGAATGCTGATGACTCAGATGATGAAGGAGAACTAGTTAAAGATGAAGATGTGTCCAAAGAGCTAGTGTTGCTTGGAAGACAATTTAATAAAGTGTTGAAAAGGATGGACTGGAAGTCAAGAGAAAATGTTCAGAACAAGTCTCTCGACATCAACAAAGACCAGGATGGAGGCAGAAGATCCATAACTGAAGAGGACTCTAATCAAAGGAAGAGAGTTCAATGCTATGAATGTGAAGGATTTGGGCACGTAAAAACTGAGTGTCCCACTTATCTCAAAAGACAGAAGAAGGGATTATCTGTGACATGGTCAGAAGATGATTCTGAAACTGATGAGAAATCTGCAAAGTTGGTGACAGCATTAACAGGAATATGTGAATCAGATGAAGAATCTGAAGAGCTTACTTTTGAAGAGCTGGCTATCTCTTATAAGAAGTTGTGCATTGAACATGAAGAAGTATGTCAGCAGAAAGAAGAACAAGCATGTGCCACTGTTCATTTAGAAGCTGAGAATACTGCGCATATGTCTACTATAGCTGATCTACAAAGTGAAGTAAATGTTTTGAATTCAAAACTGGACAACATAATTAAAAAGGTCAGAATGTTAAATAGGAGTTCGGATGTACTTGATGAAATTCTGAAGTCAGGAAGAGATACTGGAAATGTCAGTGGTGTTGGATTTAAAGGTACAAATGAGTCTGAGGGAGTACCCATTCAAGATAAGAGAAGTTTGAAGATGTTGAATAACATGCTGCATCATCCTCCCAGGCATCAGAAGAAGTTCATAAAGAAAAAGAATCAAAGATGGACATGCTACCATTGTGGGAAGTTTGGTTATATAAAAGCTTTTTGCTACAAGCTACATGGTTATCCCAAACCCATGCAACAGTATAAGAAGAGCAGGGTTGAAACAAAAAGGATATGGACTTCAAAGGATTTTGTAAAGGAACATAGGGACTACAAGTCCTTCAGAGTCTCTACAGATGAAAAATGGTTCTTTGATAGTGGGTGTTCTCGACATATGACTGGTGTTAGTAGATATATGTCACATGTCAAGTATCATGCTCCTAATGAGGTGATTTTTGGTAATGGATCAAAAGGAAAAGTGCTTGGTGTTGGAAGAGTGGATTGTCCAGGACAGCCCATTCTGGAAGAAGTATTGCTTGTTGAAGGGTTAGATACTAACCTGATAAGCATAAGCCAGTTGTGTGATCAAGGTCTTAGGGTCATCTTTACAAACTACGAATGTTTAATAATGGATGAAAAGAATTATGTTGTTATGAGAGGTGAAAGAACCTCAGAGGATTGCTATTTGTGGAAAGCTGAAAGAGCTTGTGAATGGCACGTGTATAAGGACCCATTTCCAAAACTTATAAATAGCCCAGCTAACACATTCCAACTTCAATCCTACAGTGCAAAAACTTCATCTGACCTATTCTTTCAAAACTTTTCTCCGCTAGGGTTTGATCTTACTCTCCTCAATACTGCTTTTTGTGATCAACTAAACATGTCTCAACATCCTAACTCCGATTCCATGCACGGCTCCCCTGATAACACTGGTTCTCCATGAATCAATACTGGAGATGAAGAATCACTGCAGATGATAAACCTCTCTGACCTAGTGCTCGACATTGCTCCATTGAAAGTTATGTCGGCTGACCCAAAAGGCAACCAGCAAGCTTCTCACACAACGAATGTCAACATTCCAGGTAAGAAATCTAAACCCTTCTCACCTAAGAAGAAAGTCCACTCCATGACCAGTTTGTATGCTAACCAAGTAAGCCCTAAGAAAGACATGGCTGAAAAGGGATCTAAATCAGGCATAGTTGTGAAGCGGAAGGGTACTAAATCTTGTGATGTGAACAAGGATTCCACTGATGATGATGCTGTCAGAAGGGATAAGGAAGCTAGAAGGGTTGTTGCCTCAATTCTGAGTGGAATTAAGGCAAATGTCGAGTCTAATGCTCCAACACCAGTGACAGAAAATATCAATAGCAACCCTACTGATAGGACGGACGGTGATGTTTCTGTGCTTGTGGACCGTGAGAGAAGAAGTAAAAGGAAAGCTGATGTAAGGACTGACGATGTTATTAATGTTGATGACCTCACTTCTGATGAGGAACCTATTGCTAGAAAGCTGAGAAGAATTCAGAGAAGAAGAGAAAAAAATGTAATAAGTGAGGACTCCAAGTCTCCGAAATTGCGTGGTAAATCTGGAGGTGGGGAAAGAAAAGTTCAAGCAGGGCCGCCTAAGCAATGGAGCAAGGTTATAGTGCCCACTAAGAAAAGAAAAATTACTGATCAAAGTGAGTCTGACTATGAAGTTGAAACAGATGTCCAGGACATCATTGGTATAAAAAACTACACCTACAAGAAGGCTTCTACTGAAAGCTCTGTGAGAAATACAGATAGATGGAAAATTGTTGATCAAAGAAGGATTGCTCTGGAGAGAGAGTTGGGAAAGGACTTCGAAAAGTACAAAGAAATAGTGGAGCTCATTGCTGTGGCTGGATTGATGAGAACAGTGTCCAAGTTAGGACCCTGTTATGGAAATCTAGTCAAAGAATTTGTGGTAAATATGTCTGAAGAGGGTGACGAGAACAGGGGCAACAGTCCCAGACAAGAATGTGTGAGAGGAGAAACTGTCACCTTTTCACCTGAAATTATCAACAACTATCTGGGAAGGAATAATGAACCTCAACCTGAGTTAGAGGTTACTGATAATACTATTTGCAAGGAGATAATAGGTGGCTGTATGAGACATTGGCTAAATGCAAAGAAGCTGTCGTCTGGTAAACTAAGTATCAAATATGCCATCCTCCATAGGATTGCCGTGGTAAATTGGGTTCCTACAAATCACACATCTACTATCTCGTCTACACTTGGCAGATTCATATATGCTATAGGGAAGAAGATTTCCTTTGACTTTGGATCATACATCTTTGAGCAGATCTTGAAACAGGCTAGCTCACCTGCTGTCAAGATGCTTATTGGTTTCCCTTCCTTGATATGTGGTATTATTCTAGAACAGTGTCCTTATCTTGTGTTGAGGGGTGACACTGCACTCAAAAGGAAACCTCCTCTGTCCCTTCACTACAAGCTACTGGGTGGAGTACATGTCCCAGACATTGTTGGAACATCTACACAGACACCTGGTCCTGCTAATCTTGATGATGAAGCCATTGCTCAGCTGCAAGAAACCTGCAAGGAGCTGGAAGAATCTATCAAAAGAGATACAGCTAGGAAGACAAAGCTAGAGCAGCTGATTAAAGCCTTGGTTGAGAAGAGAAATACTGCTAAAGATCAAGAGCTGACTGAGGATGATGGACAAGGTGAATCTACTGAGTCTGATAGAGGGAGTGTCCAGCAGTCTGATGATTCCGGTTCTGAGAATGATGCCTCTGGATCTGAAGGTGATGAGGTTGTTGATGAAGAGGACAGTGCTGATTAGCTAGACTATCTGCAAAGTTTATTTTTTGTTTTTGTCTATTTTTGTTTTTCTTTTCTTTTTGGACAACTTAATTCTGGTTTGGTGTTGAACAATATACTGTTATGTAATATATTTACATTTATCTATGACCTCTCTTTGTCATATTTGTGGCTAAAAAGGGGGAGTAGTAAGTGTGAGGGAGAGCAGTTTTGGTATGTGCTATTGAGGGGGAGTGTGTGTGCTGTAGGTAGATTATGTTTGTGGTGCTGCAGTTGCTGAGGGGGAGATTATGATGTGAGATGTTGCTTCTATTGAGGGGGAGTGTGTGTGTGCTGCAGATGGATGGTGTGTTGCTGCTGTTGAGGGGGAGTTTTTGCCAGCTTACTATAATGAGTGTTCTTGTGGTACTGTGTGTGTTGTTTTGCAGCTGAAGTGGAGTGCTGCTATGCTGGTTTGGTTTGTGTTTTGAGTTTTTTTTCCGCTGTTGATTCTGATGGTGTTTAAGTGTGTGTGGAGTTTTAGCCAAAGGGGGAGATTGTTATTTCCTTGGTTTTATGGTTGGCATTATTTTGCTAAAACTCATGTAGCAGCAGATGTTGAATGAAGATGTCTAAAGATATGTTTCACTACTCTTTGTTCAACATGTCGAATGAAGATGTTCCATGACTGCTCATAGGACATCGCGCTGTGAAGTCAGGATTTATTGCAGAATCTGTTACAATGATTTGTAACTAAATATTCTGTGAATATTTGGTTATCCTATGTGGCATCCAAAGCATTTTTGGATTAGGGTTACTTGTTGGTTTTCGGATTTGCTGCTGTTTCTAATTATGGAGACATAATAGGAAACTTTGGATTGAAGACCTATTTTATTGGAGTTATTTTTGCAGATTTGTGAGCAGCCTAATTGCTGCGTTTTTGAAGCCCAATTCAGTCCAGATTACAAGCTATAAATAGACTGATGTAAACCTAGTTTTAGGTATCGAACTTACATGTATTTTTAGGGTTGTGTGCTTGTGTTTTGTGAGCCTAACTGATATCTTATGATAACAGTACAAGGACTGTAGTGTAAGTTGTGTAAGGTTGCTCATAAGCTTTTAAGCATTGAGTAGCTGAGTGTTAATTCTCATAAGCTGTGAAGTATTGAGAATTTGTGTTTCGACCATTGTTACTTGTCTTGTAAGGAACCAGTCACGGGTTATGATTGAAGAGGGATTTGAGGAGGGGAGTCTTAGGTAGGAGTCATAGGAAGGGTAGTGATTAAGTGAGCTGATTGAACCGGGTGTGGTTATCAGTGAATTAATACTATCGAATATTGATTTCATCCCTGGCTTGGTAGCCCCTAGATGTAGGATAGTTAGATCCGAACTGGGTTAACAATTTCTGGTGTTCTTTACATTTTATGCACACATTTATTTTGAAATTGTTCATTGTTGTGGTATATCAGTGTCACGACATCTCGATAGGACATCTGATATATATAGGCCAGAATTTCACAAAGGATCCACCTCGCGTCAGTGATCTCTTCCACGACCTTATGTTGCAGAAGCTCTATGTCAGCAACACTTATTTGGGCCTCAAGTGGAAAGGAAAATACAGGGGCAGATGGGGCGCCCAAATCAGCATAACTATCAGCAGCAGAGGCAACTCAGACCAAAAGGGCCCAAGAGGATATTTGATCCTGTTCCTATTCCTTATAGTCAGTTGTTTGCTTGCCTACTCAAAAGCTCTCTGATTCAGCTGAGGAGTACCACGCCAATGCCGTACCCTATTCCTCCGGACTATGACATGAATGCTAGGTGCGAGTTCCACTCAGGAACGTTTGGGCACACAATTGACGACTGTAATGCGTTCCAGCACAAGGTGCAAGATTTGATCGACTCAAAGGTCATCACCCCAGATGGTACCCCCATGGGTTGAAGCCTTTTTATCAGAGTAAGCACCAGATCGCAAGAGCGTCATCGGAAGCAATCAGTCCAGACGGAGTCAAGTCTCAACAATGGCAATCTTCGGATTCTTTACTGCATTTTCATATGTAGCTTTCATTTGTTTGTTTAAACACTATCTGCATGTAAAAACTTGTTGGTGTTTTGAATGTTGATTTTAATTCAATGGATGTGTTATTCTAGAAGTACTTTACTTTTACGCACTCACATCATGTTTATATGCACTGCACTACCAACTTTCTTGCCTTAAACTTTTGAGGGAGGATGATGATTTGAGAACGCAAAATCTTTGGTTGTATGTTGGCGGATAAAACCCTGTTGAGGATGTACAAGCATTGTTTCAAATCCCTAAAACACTGGAGATATAAGGGAGATCGACCCTCATCAACCCCTTTGAACCTCGATGTAGGAGTTTCTTTTCATTTGAAAAAACCCTCACATATAACCCAGGGGCAGGGTAGGCGTCAGTAATTTGACCGAGCGTTCAAATTTCAAAAAGGAGTGTGCATCTGAGGATCCATTACCTTCTATTCCACCATCAAGAGGTCAAAAGATGTGAAACCACAATGGTTATCCATCAATGATCAAGGAGTGAGGTAGTCACAACCCTTTCAAACAAGTCAGACAAGTCAGTGTCACACGATTTGTTCCAAAAAAAATAAAAATAAAAAAGAAAGAAAGAAAAAGCCTGCTAGTCGAAACTTGAAAACAAGAGACTTAGGCAAAAGTTAAGGCATCCCGCTGGACTTCAAAATAGAAAAATTCAAAAAAACCAGTCCAGGAAAAAGTTAGGGAAAATAAAAGAATAAAAAGCGAAAAGGACGACAAAAGGAAAAATCCTTGAGCAGAACAAAGTCGTGTGCTACAGACAAAAAAGACAAAAGGGGTGACTGTTGTTCCAAAACCTCATCGGGTCTTAAACCATCAATTGCATGGGTTCCTTAAGGATCATAAAACCTTTCGAGAGATGAGCGCTTTTGTCAGATTAGTTGAACATAGGAGTGGAGAACATCACGAAGAGTGGGTGGGCACTGATAAACTTTGAGCCATAAATCCTTTGTTCTCAAACCATGAACCAGGCCATGTTACAACCCTTAAAAGTCCTAATTGAAGCAGGGTTTTATCTGAAGGTGTACTTCAGCGAGATAGTGTTCCTGACTCCCATGAGTTGTGCTAATAAGATTTTTGTTGGTATTGCATGTGCGTATTGTTTTCCATTCAAAAATCAATGTCGTATTCTAAGCATTGATTCGCTCACGTGGCCTTGCGACATCTTTTCAATAAAAGACTTCGAGATTAACATGTGTGTTGCATTAGAATTATCATTCTCATAATAAACTTGTTCTGTTTGCATACATGTGCCTAAGCATCAAGGAAGCTTACACAATGAACGTCAATTAAGAAGCTTGATCTTGTCGAGTTGGGATGCTTGAAAATTTTGAAGGACAGTCATATCAAGGGGCATGACGCAAGAGACTTAGTGTAGAGTGGGTACTCCTTAGTAAGTCGTGTTAAGATGTAGCCAATCTGGGGCAGTCACGTCGAGAAATCTCTCTGAAGTTCAATTATTCTGGGGCATTCATTCAAAGATCAAGGTCAATTCACTTCAAGGCTCGTATTGGGGCAGGCCACCTCAAGAGCACAAGAAGTTATCCATTCCAGAAGACGGTCAATTGAAATCATCTCTTCAATGTTCAGAATACTGGGGCAGGGTATTTCAGGTTATTACGAATCCTCTCAAGGCAGTTTACTTCATGGATTGTGAAGTCTGGGGCATTTATGTCGAGATCTGATATATTTCTAAGAGTTTGAAGACCTTAGGGTGGGGTGGACGCCCGGTCTTCTATAAAATCCTCTGGAGATAATTTCTTCCATTAGACCTTGTGGACTGGGGCAAGTGGAGAGTTCAAAGGGCCGTTTATGACCATAGAGACAGGTCAGGTTGGGTAACAAGTTTGTTTTTCCCCAGTAGCATTACTCTCCCCAGCACTGAAAGTTTATCATCCTCAGCAGAACTCACTCTCCCCAGCAAGAGCACAAAAGATTAATACCCCAGCTATAGTCGTGATTGATTTATCGCTTTCTCAGCAAGCGTCCAGAAGTTGATGTTGTTGCATCCCCAGCAAGAGACTTATGGAATATCTTCTTGGGACAAAGATTTTATTTCCCCCACAGATTCTGAACACCCATTCTCCTCAGCCAGTCAAGAGATGTTTTTCTCATCAGCAACGGCATGAGTTAATCCCTTCAGATGAGTAAGCTTGATGTTATCCTCTAGCAAGGTGGATGTCAGCATCTACCGTTCCTCAAGCAGGTTTGCTGGTAATGGCCGGTACTCCCCAGCAGGGTAAAGGTACTGATATTCCCCAGTAGGGTAAAAGCAAGGGCATGTCCCAACAGCAGGTTGAGTTCGGTAATATCCCTAAACAGGTTTGGAATTACTGACTTGTCTCCCCAAGCAAAGTTTGGTGGTGATCTTCACAGTGGTTTATTCAACAACGGTTGATATCCCCAGCAGGTCTTAAGTCCAATTGTTATTGGCATTCTTTCAGATCCAGGTAGAAGTCATTGGTAATCCCCAGCGGAGAGAATTTCTCTTTGGGTTCCACATCCAGTATTCATTTTTACCCCCCCAACAAAGTGGATCTTCTCGCAGAGTTTTCATCTCCAGTAGAGTTCGTGATCAGGACCTTCCTCAGCAAAGTGAAATCTTCCATAGCAGGGTCTCTTATTTCAGAAGACAATTTAGTTTGTCATCCTAGTGGAGTTGCCTTCGTCTTCGGCATTTATTTTGCTGAAGCGCTTCTTTTACATTGCATAAGCATTTTTGCATGGCATCCCCTCAAACGCGTAGCATTTCCATTTCGTATGGAGCATTACGCCATAGAAGTTCAAAATATGCATTCGAAGCATAAGCCAGGTTTGATATCCTTTACCAGATTCTTTCCCCAGCAGAAAGTAACAAAATTCAGGAGACGTTGTTTTACACTACACCGCAACCAGTGGATTCGTCCTTCTTGTAGGTCCTTCCTATACTCCCTCGCAGGGTTGTCTGTTTAGATTTCCCTTTTCCCCGGCGGAGTCATCTTTGTAGATCTGTCGATTCTACATATTGTTGTTTGAAAGTCTATCTTCGACTTAGTCTTTCTTTAAAAGTCCACCTTTGGCTTGGTCTTATTCTTTTTTCGAGTTAGCCTTCGGCCGTCCTCGCACCCACTGTTATCTTGTTATACCCAGTAGAGTTATCCTGTATGGTATAGCCTTTCTTTGAAAGCCCGCCTTCGGCTTGGTCTTTCTTTTCGAGTCCACCTTCGGCTTGGCCTCATATTACCCTTTGTTTGAAAGCCCACCTTCGGCTTGGTCTTTCTTTTTTGAGTCCACCTTCGGCATGGTCTCGTATCCTTCATTTGAAAGTCTACCTTCGTCATAGTCTTTCTTTGAAAGCCCACATTCGGCTTGGTCTTTCTTTTTCGAGTCCACCTTAGGCATGGTCTCGTATCCTTCGTTTGAAAGTCTACCTTCGACATAGTCTTTCTTTGAAATCCCACCTTCGGCTTGGTCTTTCTTTTTGGAGTCCCCCTTCGGCATGGTCTCGTATCCTTCGTTTGAAAGTCTACCTTCGGCATAGTCTTTCTTTGAAAGCTCACCTTCGGCTTGGTCTTTCTTTTTCGAGTCCACCTTCGGCATGGTCTCGTATCCTTCGTTTGAAAGTCTACCTTCGGCATAGTCTTTCTTTGAAAGCCCACCTTCAGCTTGGTCTTTCTTTTTCGAGTCCACCTTCGGCATGGTCTCGTATCCTTCGTTTGAAAGTCTACCTTCAACCTAGTCTTTCTTTGAAAGCCCACCTTCAGCTTGGTCTTTCTTTTTCGAGTCCACCTTCGGCATGGTCTCGTATCCTTCGTTTGAAAGTCTACCTTTGGCATAGTCTTTCTTTGAAATCCCACCTTCGGCTTGGTCTTTCTTTTTTGAGTCCACCTTCGGCATGGTCTCGCATCCTTCGTTTGAAAGTTTACCTTCGGCATAGTATTTCTTTGAAAGCCCACCTTCGGCTTGGTCTTTCTTTTTCGAGTCCATCTTCAGCATGGTCTCGTATCCTTCGTTTGAAATTATACCTTCGGCATAGTCTTTCTTTGAAAGCCCACCTTCGGCTTGGTCTTTCTTTTTCGAGTCCACCTTCGGCATGGTCTCGTATCCTTTCTTTGAAAGTCATCCTTCGGCATAGTCTTTCTTTGAAAGCCCACCTTCGGCTTGGTCTTTCTTTTTTGAGTCCACCTTCGGCATGGTCTCGTATCCTTCGTTTGAAAGTCTACCTTCGGCATAGTCTTTCTTTTTCAAGTCCACCTTCGGCATGGTCTCGTATCCTTCTATAGCGAGCGATTTTGGACGCGGTTCTTAAGCGCTGGTCGCTCTCTGCGGTTTGAGCTTAAACTACAGGTCGATTCATTTTTTATCCTATTAAAGCTGATGAAGGAAGGGAAATAGATGTCTCCAATTAACCCTGCTTTGCATACTGAGTTTAAACAGCGGTCTGTTAGGTTACGGATGCTATCAATGTGGGGGGTCTTTGTACTGGTTATTTGCATTTTTGCCAATACTGTTTTCTTCTTCTTTTTTATCTAGACAGAGGGTTTCTGGCGGGGAACAAGGATTAGGATGTTAGGACTGATGTTTTTGAATTACTGCTTTTGATTGATGGAGATATGGGATTTGGGGTTTTTGTTTAGTGTGCTCGCTAAGATTTTTCTTTCAATCTTATGCCTACGTATTCCCGTTTACCGAAACAGGGAAATCAGAGCGTTCGTAGTTCCTCCTAGTCTATGGGAGGAAATGGGTGTTTTGGTGTCTTGTTCAAAGCCCAAGACGTGAAGCGAAAGGTAGTTTGTATCTTGTTCAAAGCCCAAGATGTGAAGCTGAAGGGTGTTGACTTTAGAGAGAATTTGTCATCTCTAAAGAGGGGGGTTGTATGTCACAACTGTTATAAAGGAGAATTACTTTAACCGGGATACGCGGATCCTAGCAATGCCATAATTTCCTTTAAAGGGGATTTTAACCTGAAGGAGAAGACTTTAACTCAGTGTAGAGTAATGCCATCTTTCCTTAGGATTTTCTCATGCTAAAAGGGGGACAGTGGCATGGATGTAGATGATCCAGAGGCTTGCCGCTTACAGCGATTAGATGAAGGGGAAGGAGTTGTTGATATTTGTGTACTATGAACGAGGCACAGCTTTGATGCTAAAAGGTTGATTGGATCAACCAGTGGTTTTCTTATACAAAGCCTAAGAGGAGGCTAATATGTGTCTCGTACAAAGCCCGAGAGAGAGGCTAAAAGGTTTTGGCCCAACGATGGAGTCTTTTGGTATCTCGTACGAAGCCCGAGATGGAGGCGATTTGACTCAACAAGAGAGTTTTTTTGTATCTCGTACAAAGCCCGAGATGGAGGCGAAAAGGCGGATTGACTCAACGAGGGAGTCCCTTTATGTGTCTCGTACAAAGCCCGAGAGAGAGGCTAAACGTCACTAGAGAATGATCGTTATACAAAGCCTAAGAGGAGGCTATGGTGTCTGTTTCAGTTGAGTGACAGGTCCAGTATACTGATTTTGAAAGAGAAAATCAGTTCTTATATGAGCAATACTGTACTCAAGGATTTGATTCAAGGATCCGGGTTATTCCTGTTCTTTAAGGAAGCGGGAAATCCGAAGGTATTGAGACTATCCGAGTCTACGGGTTTCCTTCCTATTTAACGAAGGGGTCACTTGAGAATGTCTTTGAGACTCAAGGAGATTAGACTGTCCAAGTCTAGGGTTTTATCTTTTGTACTGTGCTTTGAGAAACAGTAGTAGACTCTATGAAAGGACGGTTCTATGCAAATGACTAAGTTCTGTTCCTATACCTTTAGGAGGTCGTCGAGACAATTTGTACGAAGCCCAAGAGGAGGCTGGAATCTTTTAAGAAGCCGACGGGTCCTTGTACTAAGCCCAAGAGGAGGCTATCATTCCCGGAGGAAGAGATCATTATACGGAGCCTAAGAGGAGGCTGTGAATACTTCTATGAAGCCGAGAGGTCCTTGTACTAAGCCCAAGAGGAGGCGGGGTTGCTTTTAGGAAGCCTGTGGGTCCTTGTACGATGCCCAAGAGGAGGCCGATGCTTTTATGAAGCCCGTGGGTCCCCAAACCCCGAGAAATTCAAGGCAAGCTATTCACAAGGAATAGATCAAGTCAGGAAAGTTCAAGAATTTGGAAGAAACTCAAAGATGTCATTCACGGAGAATACATTCATCTCTGGGAGTAGAGTTTCTTGACAATTCCTAATGAGGACATCCGAAGAGAAGACTGTATCTGGTGATCCTATTGGGGAGCTAGTTGTCTATTTCTACGAATAAATGGAACGGCGTCACCTAGTTCTAGACGTAGTTGCCGGGGAAACTCTAATATCTATACTATTATTACACAGTTGATATGAGTTTATGAAAGAAGACTTACAGTGAAACAGCCCCACAATACAGTTATATGTATATGAAAGCAGTAAATGAAAGCAATAACCACTTACTCGGTTGTAGAGCTTCCATGCTGTTTAGTTAGTTGTTCAACAAAGATAGATTGAAAACAACAGTATATTCAAAATCAAAGGAGAAAGTGCTTTGAAAAAGAAAGAATGGGGCCCAAAGTGTTTAGTTAGCACTGTTGAATTTGTACAGAGGGACTTATACAAGTGACTGGGGCCCAAAATGTTTTCTGTACAAAGGGATGGGTCTTACACTCTTTCAAGAGGCCCAAAGAGTTTTAAAGAAAAAGAGTGAGGCTTATAACACGAGGGTAGGCCCAGATGATTTTTTCGTTTAAAATGGCGATCACGCCAAGGTTTTCTTTTAACGCGGAGGGGCTTATACAGTATCTGAGGCCCAAAGTGATTTTGGTTAAAAGGGGATTGGGTCTTACACTCTAATAGAGGCCCAAAGTGTTTTGAATGGGTCTTATAGCTCAAGGAGAGGCCCAAGGTTATTTTTCAAAAGGCGATGATCGCGCCGTTTGTTTTTGACGGTATCGGGACTTATACAATACACTGGGGCCCAAAATGTTTTGGTCAAGAAAGGATTGGGTCTTACACTCTATTAGAGGCCCAAAAGTTTTGAAAATGATTTATGAGGGTTGAATTAATCCAAAAACCCTAATTTGTTTTCAAAAATGTATTTAATTGAATAAAAATTCAATTAAAATGATCAAATTGTTTAACATATGGAAAACAAATTGTGATCTTGGGTTAATGCTTCAAAAATTAAGTATTGACCTACAAAATAATTAGAAAGCATTAAAAGTTGCAAAATCAATGTGGAAAAAATATTTAAAATGTCAAAAACAATTAAAATATTAATTCTTTGCAAAAATATCAATTATATGAAATAAATAATATTTTTCGGATTTTTTGGGAAAATAAAATATTTTAACATTTTTGTGAATTATTAAAAAAAAGAATCAACTCAAAATCATTAAAACTCAGAGAGAAATTAATTTTTGAATCAATTAAAGAAAAATCACAAAATTCAAATATTTGAAAATTCAAAAAAGGCGCCAAGAATAGCTGAAGAACACGCGCATGTTCTGTGTTTGGCTGATTTGCATTTTCTATCAAATCTCCCTGAATACTTGATTATAACATGCAATCCACATATCATTATGCTCGTCTCAACCTCACGATCATGTCTATGTCCATTAATTTCATTTAAATTAAACATATAACAAGAAATCATGAAAAATCCTCAAGAACCCTAATTTCTGCATGAAGGCTAGGATTTTTGATACACGATTCAAACAATGCAATTAATTGAGGGAAAACATTCCATGCATGATTATGAACATATGGCCAAATTATTGTGCAGTAAAAATTGCATGGATCATAGAGTTAGAAGAGCTCATGCTTACCACTTGCAGCTGGTGATCGTGACTTGTGTTGGAGGTGTTACAGCTAGGTTCCAATGATGTGGATAGCTTCCCTAGGTACCAAGTGATGTGTCTGAGTGCTTGGAATGGATTGAGATGGTTTGGAGTTGAAGATAGCACCTCAACTGCAAAACTGTCAAGAACTTGAGCAATTGGCTGGTGATTTTGTGAAATCAGTGTTCCAGATGTTATGTGAGTGTTTGGATCACTTCTATATGATGTATGTGAGGTGTGTGAGTGATTGGTTTGATTGGAAAAGCTCTCAAACTCAAAACCCGATAGCTACCTTGCTAAGAAAGGCATTTTTGCCAAGAGAAAGAGATTTTGAGGAAAGCATCTGTTAGATGGCTTTGGTGTACTCAAACTGATCACAATTGAGCTCTATTTATAGTAGAGCTAGTTTGTTTTACAAGGAATAGTGAATGGCAACTGGTAAGTAGGTTTGGCCAATGTTGGCAAATGAAAATCCAAGTCTCCTCTAGCCATTGACTAGAGGTTAGGGCTCAGAGATTTGGTTCCCTTGGTCTTGGATAAGTCTTGACTGATTTCAGATGAGAATGGCTCAGTCCATGCCACCTTGATTCTTCCATTGAATGCTTCAATCCAAATTTGGAGTCTTGTCCCTATTTTGGCCATCTAGGTTCAACATGCTATTTCTTGTTCCATGGACTTTGGAGGCTTGGCTCAGTGATTGTCCCCTTTAGATTCAATCCTCTGAGGTGTCCAAGTGGATAGGAGCATTTGAATTTGGCTAATTTTGGCAAATCGAGCAAAGTTGCAAATTCTGCCTTGCCCTTGACAGATTTCAGCAAGGCAACTTTCCAATGTCATAACTCATAGCCCAAATGGAATTTGGCAATGTTCTTGGCCATTTTGGAAAGCCCTTACATGATATAACAATTGTTTGAACATATTTGGTTTTGATCTCTTTTGAATCCAAGTGAAAAATCCCTCTACATTTGGCAAAAAGTGAAGGCAGATTCTGACTTAGTGAAAATTTCACTAAGTGTTGGAAAAAGTGACATTTTCACTTTTCAGCCATTTTGATCACTCCATAACTCAAAATCCTTAATGAATTGGACTTAGGTCTAGTTGAAGTTTTTGTAGAGGGTAATGAGGGCTAAAAATCCATCTTTGGATGAGAAAAAATGGCTTTGTGGTTTAGGAGTTATGATCCTTCAAAGTTGGTACCCTTGTCACTTTATTTTTAACTTAGAAAATTTTCTAAGTTTTTATGGTTACCCCTTTTACAAGTTATCCCACTTTTCTTGATTTTTCTTGATGAATGATGATTCAAATCATACATTAACATCATTTTAGGGTTAAAATTCCATTTTGGTGAAAAATCTCAAAAAGTCAAAGTTGACTTATGTGCACAGTTGACTTTTTATCAGATGAATTCCAAACTGTGCAATTCTTCATGAAATCATGTCCTTGACCTAAATCAAACTTGATGGACATGTTCCATGGGTGTCATAGGGTATATTGGGGCATGTCCTAGGGCTTGGGAGCATGTCCTGGTCAAAAGTCAAAGTTACAGTTGACTTTTTCCTTAAAACCCTAATTGTGGTGCAGATGAAATTGAGACTTGTTGCTCAAGCTTCTTGGATTAATCCATTGTTCCAAATGGATCAATATAGTTCATTAGAGACCCTCAAACCCTTTCTTGAGGTCTTGGTTCATGATTTGTCCCAAAAGTCAACTTAGGGGTGAATTAGGTCAAACTTGATTTTTGATGAATGCATCCCCTAAGGCAAAATTGACTTGATGATTGGGTCCATGAGGTTCCATGGAGTATATTAGGTTATGTTTTGGATCATTGGCTCATGCCCAGAGGAAATTTTTCATCTGGAGGCCCTGGTTGACCAAAACCCTAATTTGGTGATACCGGCGATCTTGAGGCTTGATCCACCTAGAAGGGAGCAGCCTTGTGCTTAATCCTTGAAGTGGGAGTCCTTTTTGATCCTTTGTGTATGTTTGAGAGGTTAGACAAGTTGAAGATCATTTCATTCCTTGATTGATCCTTTGTCTAAGGCTCTGAGAGGGCTTAAAACCCTAATTTTGATTGTAGTGAATGCTCAACAACCCTTGAGGCATTTGATGAGGCATGATGGTTCATCCATATTGTGATGATGATTGACACAATGATGGGACATCTTAGTGATCAAAATTTGGTGTATGACATATGCCCCTATTTAATCTTCTTGGACCCGAAGGTGTGAATGACGAAGGTATTCGGGCATTCGAGGTGCATGAGGATTAAATATCGGAATACCCGAAATTTTGATGGTGGTTATGAATGGTGGATCGCATCCATCTTCTTTAGCTAAGCAATGATGTTTAGAAAAGGTAAACTTCCCCTCGATACTGGTCTTTAGCCAAGGAACTGGTCTCAGTTTTCTTTTGTCAACCTCCCCCCCGTTCCTGGTTTCCTACCAAGGAACTGGTCTCAGTTGCTGATTTAAACTTCCCCTCGATCCTGGTTTCCCACCAAGGAACTGGTCTTAGTTTCTGATTTAAACTTCCCCTCAATCCTGGTTTCCCACCAAGGAACTGGTCTCAGTTTCTAATTTAAACTTCCCCTCGATCCTGGTTTCCTACCAAGGAACTGGTCTCAGTTTCTTCTGTCAATAAACTTTATCGACAAGGGACGCTATTTGTAGCGTTTTTCCTTCAAACTTCTCGCCGAATTTTCCTGGGGAGATGCCATTTGAGTGGAAAAAGTTTCGATGTCAGACTTGCTGGAGAACCCAATCGTCTGAGTTGTAGAGTTGCACAAACTTCTCTGCTGGAGACGCCATTTGTCGATTCTACTGAGGAAAGCGAGTCTCTTGAGAGACTGTTTTTGTTTGGGACTTACATTATACTTTTCTCGGGATCTTTCCGGAGAAATGCCATATGATGGGATCCAATTTTGAGGTGTCGATGACCTTTTCATCAGCGGTCTTTTTCGGAGAGAAAAAATGTCGCACCGCCGAATCTCTGATTAAGAGGCTTTCTCTGTGGATTTTCCTTAATCCGGGAAAGCAAGGATATCATTTTCAATGGCGAAGAGTGACATTTGTTGAAAGCTTTCTTGTTTCTCAGAGGTTCAAGTTATCAAAGTGGTCAAGGACCGTCTCTAATCCAGAGATAAACGGGAGAGAGATTGCTTAGATGATTCACTTCCTAACGAGGATAGGTTTGACAACTCGATTGAGAGAACTTTTATCACTAGGGGACAAGACCGGCTAGGGTGATAGTGATGCAATATGAAATGTGAATGCAAATCAATAATGCATGATGTGTGTACGTGTATGCTGACAAAACTGACATGACACACAACTGAAAGATGAACACAACTAGATACTCGGCCATCGCGGGGCGTGTAGAAATATCGCGGGTTCAAGATAACAATTCCACCTTGCTTAGGAAAAGTAGTACTCGCGGGGAACTATGTTGGTCGGGCTTAGGAGATAAGAACTCGGCTGTGGCGTGTCAGATGAAACAAGGTCTCTGACACAGTTGATCCCTTCATTCAGGCGTACTGGGTTAGAAGGAGTACTTTGATTCTGCACTTTGAGGTTCGATTACTTCTGGAGAAGCGACCGATGTTCTTCTGATGTTCAACAGTCAAACAAAATTGCCATCTTTATTAAAAGCAGAAAAAAGTTTTAACAAGTAAATTCATTTTGTTTTATTTCAAGAATCGTTGATCCTGTTAAAATGTCGTTCTGTAAAGCTAAAACAAATAAGAATTACAAACAAAAGCACAAGGGCTCAAATTTTATTGATAAGATGGAGATCAGCCAAACGCGTGATTCCAAAGAGTATATACAAAGTTAGAAAATGGTAATTTACAAGGAAAAGGGCTACGTTGAAACATAACGACCACTATCCTTCTACCAACTTTGAATTCGGGACATCCTGAGCTTCTGTCGAAGATGACCTTGACTGGAGTTTCCCTCCGATGGATGGTGTAACTGCTACTGCTGAGAGACTTGCCTCTGTTGAACATAGTTACTTGCCATTATCCCTAATTTTTGCCTGGATTGTACTATGATGTTTCCAATCCAACGGGATGCTTTTTTTCATGTCTCTAACTTTTGCCTGGACCGCCCTTTCGGGTTTTCAATCCACCGAGATGTTTTTTTTTTAGTTTAGGCGAAGTATTTCTTGACTACATCAACATTCGTGGGGTAGGCAAATTCCTCTCCGTCCATGGTTGCAAGTCTCAAGGCACCGCCTGAGAAAGCTTTCCTGACCACATAAGGGCCATCATAATTCGGGGTCCATTTGCCCCGAGAGTCAGTGAGAAATGATTGTATCTTCTTGAGCACGAGGTCTCCTTTTCTGAAGACACGAGGTCGAACCTTTTTGTCGAACGCCCTCTTCATTCTTTGTTGATACAACTGATCGTGGCATAGTGCCGTTATTCTCTTTTCTTCGATCAGATTCAATTCATCGTGTCGGCTTTGACACCATTCAGCTTCGGTGAGCTTAGTTTCCATCAATACTCGAATTGACGGGATCTCTACTTCTATGGGGAGCACTGCTTCCATGCCATATACTAGAGAGAAAGGGGTAGCCCCTATTGAAGTGCGGACAGATGTGCGATAACTGTGAAGAGCAAAGGGTAGCATCTCGTGCCAGTCTTTGTAGGTTACGACCATCTTTTGAACGATCTTCTTGATGTTCTTATTGGTCGCTTCTACCGCTCCGTTCATCTTGGGTCGGTAGGGAGATGAATTATGGTGTTCGATTTTGAACTCTGCACACAACTCTTTCATCATCTTGTTGTTCAAGTTAGATCCATTATCAGTAATGATCTCGCTTGGAACACCATAACGGCAGATGATATTGTTTTTGATAAATCGAACCACCACTTGCCGGGTTACATTGGCGAATGACGCTGCTTCGACCCACTTGGTGAAATAGTCGATGGTTACCAGGATGAACCGATGTCCGTTTGAAGCCTTAGGTTCAATTATGCCGATCATGTCGATTCCCCATATGGAAAATGGCCATGGAGAAGAAAGAACTTTGAGATGTGATGGCGGTACATGAATTTTGTCGGAGTATATCTGACACTTGTGACACCTCCTCATGTACTTGTAGTAGTCGGATTTCATTGTCAACCAATAGTACCCTGCTCTTAGAATTTTTCTCGCCATAGTGTGTCCGTTGGCATGAGTGCCAAAGGATCCTTCATGAATTTCTTTCATTAGTATTTTTGCTTCTGGTCTGTCGACGCATCGGAGCAAGACCATGTCAAAATTCTCTTATAAAGAGTGTCACCGCTCAGGAAGAAGTTTCCAGCCAATCTTCTGAGGGTTTTCCTATCTTTTCTGAGTGCCCCAGATGGGTACTCTTGTCTCTGAAGGAAGCATTTGATATCATGATACCAAGGTTTGTAAGCGGGCCGTTCAAGGCGCATTATGTCGATATTAGGTATGTCATTCCATTGACCTACACTAATCATGGAAGAGATAGTGGCTAATGCATCAGCCATATGATTCTCATCACGAGGGATGTGATGAAACTCAACTCTGTTGAAGAAAGGTAACAACCTTCTTGCATAGTCTTTGTAAGGAATCAATCTTGATTGGTATGTGTTCCAATCTCCTTTTATCCGATTGATAACCAAGGTTGAGTCGCCGTATACGTCCAAGTTTTTTATCCTTAAATCAATTGCTTCTTCGAGACCCATAATACAAGCTTCATATTCGGCCTCGTTGTTCGTACATTTGAACGTAAGTCTGGTAGTGAAAGGAATGTGGGTACCCTGAGGGGTAACAATGATTGCCCCAATTCCATTTCCGTAATGATTAACTGCTCCGTCAAAAATAAGTCCCCATTAGGAACCTGGTTTTGGCCCTTCACTGGGTAACGGTTCATCGCAATCTTTCATTTTTAGATACATGACATCTTCGTCTGGGAAGTCAAACCCGATTGATTCTTGATCGTCAATCGGTTGATGAGCCAAATGATCGGCTAAAATACTTCCCTTAACGGATTTCTGAGCGTGGTACTCTATGTCATATTCTGATAACAGCATCTGCCAACGAGCAATCCTTCCCGTAAGAGCAGGTTTTTCGAAGACATATTTGATTGGATCCATTTCGGAGACCAACCAAGTAGTATGACGAATCATGTATTGACGTAGACGTTTGGCTACCCAAGCCAAAGTGCAACAAGTTTTCTCAAGCATCGTGTACCGAGTTTCACAATTGGTGAATTTCTTGCTTAGATAGTAAATGGCAGACTCTTTCCGTTTAGTTTCGTCTTGTTGACCAAGTACACATCCCATTGAGTCCTCTAGGACTGTGAGGTAAATGATCAGTGGTCTTCCTTCCACTGGAGGTGATAGAATCGGAGGATTCAACAGATATTCCTTGATACTGTCGAATGCGGTTTGGCAATCTTCTGGCCAAACGTAGTCCTGGTTCTTTTTTCAATAATTTGAAAATCGGCGCGCATGTCGCGGTCATAAGGAATATGAATCTGGAGATGTAGTTCAAACGTCCCAGGAATCCTCTGACTTGTTTTTCAGTTTTCGGAGAGGGCATTTCTTGAATGGCCTTGACCTTGTTAGGATCAAACTCAATTCCTTTCTGGCTGATGATGAACCCTAGTAGTTTCCCTGAACGGACACCGAAGGTGCACTTGTTAGGATTCAAGCGGAGCTTGAATTTTCTTAGACGTTCGAATAATTTTGACAAATGTTCAACGTGCTCACTCTCTATTTTTGATTTTGCAATCATATCATCGACATATACCTCGATTTCCTTATGTATCATGTCATGAAAAAGAGTAGTCATGGCCCTTTGATAGGTTGCCCCGGCATTCTTCAAACCGAACGGCATTATCTTGTAACAAAAGGTGCCCCATGGGGTAATGAACGAAGTTTTCTCCATGTCTTTCGGCGCCATTTTGATCTGGTTATAGACCGAGAACTCATCCATGAAGGAGAATACTTTGAACTTTGCTATGCTGTCTACCAACATGTCAATGTGTGGTAAAGGAAAGTCGTCCTTTGGACTTGCCTTGTTCAGATCTCTGTAGTCGACACACATTTTGACCTTTCCGTCCTTTTTGGGAACGGGTACGATGTTGGCTAACCATTGAGGATATCAGATGTGGCGAGGAAACCCGCGTCAATCTGTTTCTGTACCTCCTCTTTGATTTTGATGGTCATGTCCGGGTGAGTCCGTCTCAACCTTTGCTTTACTGGCGGACATTCCGATCTTAACGGTAAGTGATGTTCCACGATGCTGGTATCCAACCCTGGCATATCCTGATAGGACCAAGCGAATACATCAGGAAATTCTCTGAGAAGCTTTATCAAACTCTCTCTGGCAATTGGACTGAGCAGTGCCCCAATCCTGATTTCTTTTCTCTCTTTTTCTGAACCCAAGTTTACCGTTTCCAACGGCTCTTTGTGAGGTTCAATGGACCTTTCCTCTTGTCTGAGTAGTCGGGAGATCTCTTCTGGAATTTCGTTGTCATTTTCTTCTTCAGCCTCGAATACCGGGAACTCAAAGTTGGGAGAAGGCATCGGATCGTATGTTTCAAAGGGGTTTAAAACAAGCAATCTGCATGACGTGATGATTCGTGTTTAGAAGAGATAGAGGAAAATGCAAGTGTGTGCAGTGTTTTATTTTTATTACTGCTTGTTTTTATTTTTAATTGTTTTTTAGAATTACCATTTTCTGAAAAAGCAAAAAGAGAAAACGACAATAAATGTGGAAATTACAGAACGACGTTATTTTATTAATGAACAAGTCGATCCTTGAAACTACAGCCCTATAAAACAAAACTCTGTCGCTTCGGGCAAAGCGAAGAGGGAAAATTTACAGAAAGCGAGCCCTATCAAAACATCCGTTTCACCCGGGCAAGGTGAAAGGTTAAAGATGGCAATTACTTTGACTGGTGAACGATCTTCGGAACCTCGACGGCAACCCATTGGCGGCGAACTCCTCGGTGAATCAAAAGTCTGGCACCTTCCTTGATTTGCCTTCAGAAATGACGCTGATTTCTGGTGGAGCGGGATCATTTGAATCTGTCTCCTAGGCAGAATTGTTGTAGGAGAATTCCTCTGTTGCATTTTGCATAGCATTTGTGCTCTTAGTTGTATCTCCCCATCCAGTTGGCTGATGTCTTCGAGCCTGATACGAGAGCTTCCTGGCGCAGTGTACTTGACCATATAGTCAAATTTTCCACTGGGTTGTCCCAAGGTGTCCCACACTTCTTTGGAACTGGAGGAGTCATCCCTCTCGATGACGTTGACCTCGGGAAAAGCATAGTTGATGAATTCAAGTCCTGCAAACGTTGCAAATTCATCTTCATGTTGAATAGTTTCTGAATGACCTGAGTGTTGATCCCATGACATGGTGGGGACACAGGTATTCTGTTCAATGACGGTCAGCTGATTTTCATTGTTCGGCTGACTTTCTTGCCCCAAGTTTCCTGGGTAAGGCTGCCACATTGGCAGACCATCCATTGGGCCATAGTAATCGTGGTCAAAGTTGTCTTTCATCAGAGTGTCCTCCTCTAATGAATTTGGCGGAGCACGACATCCTTCCGGATGACAATCCCCGTATATCATTTCGATGTTTGACCGTGGTATAAATCTCGAACTTTATGTGGGAAAGCAAAAAGGCATAGGTACCTCTTCCCGAGACATATAACCGTCCTCATTAAGATAGGATTTCCATTCTTCATTTGGGTCAGAGGGATCTTCCTCATTGATAGCATGTACTGCTTGAGACACTGGGTGAAGGAAACCTCCACTGTGGAAGAAATTTTGAAGGGGATGAAGACTTTCATCATTGGCAGCTGTCTGGGTACAGGTTGCAGAAAAACCAAGACCCTTCTTTGTTTTATTGTCAGTAGGAATGGCAAGCTGTCCCCATCCTGTTGTATCGGTACACTCGACCGCTTTGATAGCATCTTTGTATGAGGAAATCGAGGTTCCTCCTCTGAACTGATTGTTCTCGCTCACCGACAATGCTTGGAACTGCATCCCAATAACCTCCTTGGGTTCTATACCAGTAGATGATGACAAGTTGCTTACAAGCAAGGCCTATTCCCCACAAACTGTGACAAGTTGATCGTTCTGAACGAACTTTAGCTTTTGGTGAAGGGTCGAAGTGACCGCTCCAGCCTGATGTATGCAAGGTCTTCCTAATAAACAACTGTATGTTGCCCGGATGTCCATGACCTGGAAAGTGACTTGGAAAGTGTGAGGACCAATAGTTATAGGAAGATCAACTTCGCCGATAACCGTTTTTCTGGATCCGTCGAACGCTTTGACGACAACCTCGCTGATTCTCATCGGAGGGCCCTTGAATGATAATTGCATCAAAGTGGACTTCGGCATAACATTCAGGGCTGACCCTGTGTCTACCAGTACGCTGGCTAAAGCATCGTCCTGGCAGTTAACTGTGATATTGAGTGCCATGTTATGACGGCGACCCTCTTCGGGTAATTCCTCATCACTAAATCCAAAAATTATTGCAGGAAGTGATGTTAGAGACAATGCTATCGAACTGTCTGATTGTTACATCTTGTTCCACAAAGGCTTGCTCCAAGACTTTCTGTAGAGCCTCCCTGTGTGCTTCTGAACTGAGTAACAATGATAATACCGAGATCTTTGAAGGAGTTTGTAACAGCTGATCAACAATGTTATATTCACTCCTTTGGATGAGCTTCAGTATCTCATCATTGTTTTTCGAAAGGTCGGGATCACTGGATTGACCGACTGGTGGATCGGGAGCTTCTGTCTGAAGTTCCTTTTCTTTGTTAAGTTCTCCAACTCCTCGGTTGAAGATTCGACCGCTCTGTGTTACACGACTGATGTCTGCAATATTCACGGCGGAGGGTAATGGAATTTCCTTTCCATTTTCAACTGTCGTTGCACCGTATTTGTAAGGGATAGCCTTAGATGATTCATACGGTAGTGGTCCTGGTAGATAGATGACTATGGGAACCTTCTGATTTTTCTGACCATCATAAGTGATCTCGATTAGTTCCCGGTTGGGAACTTTAGATTCGTCAAGTAGAGGAATAATGGCAAAAGCATCCCTGGTCCTGTGATGACCAGAGATCGTGATAACATCCTCAACTTGCTCGGCAAGGTAGTTCGGCGTCCAGTTGATGGGTCCAGAACTCGGATATGGGCGAATTTCTCCACGATCCACCTGATCCTGAAGAGCTGCTCTCACAAGGTAACACCCTTGGTTACTTTCCGAACAGACGCTACAATTGTCATAGTTGTGTGGTGGCACCTGGCCACGCCCACTTTGAATACAATGTAACCTTACTAGGTTAGCTTTCACAAATCGGACATCCTGACTCTGGCGCCGAGTGGGGTTTCTGTTACTGATACTAATTTGCTGAGTATCTTCATCTATATAGATTGGCATCCACCAGTGATTTAACAAGTGCTGAAGTGCCTCCTGGACAAGGGTACAACCTCGATCGTTTTCGCAACCCGCTTTACAACTTTGATAGTCATGTGATATTAAGAATCCGAGTCGGACCTGCTCAGCATGTAACTCTACCTGGTTGGTATTCATCACGCGAATATCAAGGATCTGAACCATGTTGATTTGATAAGGGTTCCTATCATGGTAGTCTTGGATCCATCCAAGATCCATCTGACGCTGGAGGGCCTCCTGTATGAAAGAGCATCCTTGTTTGTTTACCGAGCAAGTCAGACAGGAACTGTAATCGTGCCGCGGTAGATTATGATACTGGCTTTGCCTTGAGTGCATCGCTATCAAGTTTACATTCATTGCACGGATATCGTGGTTCTGAATGACGTTAGAATTCGTGTAGACCATGTTGACTCAACAAACTCGGTGCTCTTGGATCCATCAGAGATCCATCTGTTCCTGCAGAGCTGCTTGCACTACAGAACATCCTTGATTGTCTTTAGAGCAGATATCACACTGATGATAGTTATGAGGTGGCACATGGCCATATCCACTCTGTCTACAATGCATCTTGACCAAATTGGTTTTCAACAAGAGTACATTGTGAATTTGATAGACATCGCTAGTCTCTCCTTCTATTAAATTGACTGCAGCCTTCTCGTGTTGAGGCAGCGGGTTTGTGAGAACATTAGGATTTGTATCCATGAAAGATAAGACCCCGCTCCTAACAAGCTTTTGTACGTCAGACTTGAAATTGAGACAAGTCTCTATGTTATGCCCTGAACCTCCTTGATGATAAGGGCATGTTTGATCCACCTTAAACCAAAAAGGCAGATTTTCCGGTACTGTAAGAGGAGATTTAGTCTGAATGTGCCCCTTAGCCAGTAGTAATGGAAACAGCTCTGCGTACGATACGGGTATAGGATCAAATCCTGGTGGCCGTGTTGTACGGTTGTTATTATATGGAGGACGAGCCTGCTGAAGAGGCTGTTGTGTCCTTTGTTGATCAGGTTGGCTCTGCGCAACCTGAGGTTGATACGTAGGAATAGACGCAGGGTTGATAGCAGGAGTCACAGCTGCTACCGATTGATAACGCCGCCTTTGCTTTCCGAGAGAGATATTCCCAATATCTTGCTCTTTTTTCTTAGGGAGAGCACTACCGTATTTTTTAGTACCGCTCGTCGATCCAGTGTCTTTTACCAAACGTCCTTCTTGGACAGTTTCCTCAAGACGTACGCCCATGCCGACCATTTCGGTGAAATCACTGGGCGCACTGGCAACCATTCGGTCATAGTAAAATGAGCTTAAGGTCTTTAAGAAGATCTTTGTCATCTCTTTTTCCTCAAGAGGTGGACAAATTTGAGCGGCAATTTCACGCCACCTTTGACCATACTCCTTAAAGGTTTCCTTGTCCTTTTGCGACATTGATCTGAGTTGATCTCTGTCGGGTGCCATGTCCAAATTGTATTTGTATTGTTGGACGAAGGCAGTGCCAAGATCTCTGAATGTGCTGATCGAGGCACGGTTTAAACCCATGTACCATTTGAGTGCGGCACCGGTTAAACTATCCTGAAAGTAGTGAATCAGTAGGTCCTGATTCTCCGTCTGAGCTGACATTCGTCGAGCGTACATCACCAGATGGCTCTGAGGGCAAGAGTTACCCTTGTACTTTTCAAAGTCGGGCACTTGAAATTTGTGCGGAACTTTCACATTTGGGACCAAGCAGAGGTCTGCGGCGTCCTTTCCAAATAAATCCTGACCGCGAATGGCTTGCAGTTCCCTCTGCATTTCCAAGAACTGCTCCTGGAATTCCTCCATTCTGTCAAACATAGTTTCCTTCTTACCAGAAGGTGTCTGTGGAGTCTGTCCTTCCGGGACAGTGTGCACCACAGGGGGTGGGACCGTGACTACGGCAGTGAGTCTTGGCGTCTCCCAAAGTTTGTAACCTTCAGGAGTCTTCAGTATGCCCCTGGCATCTTCGCTTTCCCAAAGTTTGTAACCTTCAGGCCCAGCGGCTTCTGTTGTGATCCCCTGATCTTCAGTGATCGGCGGAACATATCCTTTCGGTATCTGATACCTAGGATCATACTTCTCCACTATGGGCATTGAGGTGATCTCTGAGATCACAGTTCTTTGTAGCTGAGCTTCTGTCATGGCTTGCATGTCGTTACGAAGCTTTCTCATATCCTCTCTCAGAGCGTCGATCTCTTCTTTCAACTCTCTATTTTCTTCCTCAAGATCATCCATCTTTTTCTGACGATTGGCCCGAGTATTATACGAATGAGACAGTTTGACTCTAGAATCGAGACACAAATGTGAGATTCGCAAGGAAGAAGAAAACGCGATGTGGGAATGATGAATGCAATGATTATATTAATTGTTTTTCTTGGTTTAATCAAAATAAACTTCGACAATTAGATTGCAAATATCAAACAGTGGGGAAACCCCTTTTTATTGAAATTCAAAGGATTACAGAAATGGAAATACAGTAGATTACAAAGTGCAGAAACAGAAACCTAAACTAATGGGTCCCGATTCCTCTCTGAGGAGAAATCGGGTGCTGATTCTGGTATCTTCCTTTTCTTTGACCGGGGCTCTTGGGCCATCGTCGGGTTGTCATTCCTTTGCCAGGTGAAAGGAGTGAGCAAATTCCTTTGGTCATCTTGATTATCCACAGCATGTTGCTCCAAAATTTCAATCAGAGCATCTTTCTCTTTCAGTAGTTGTTGTATTTTGATGCACTCTACATCGAGGGTGCGGTACTTGTTCTTCCAAGACCTTCTCTCCTTTTGAACTTTGTTGAGAGTAACCTGAAGCTTCTCAGTTTCTGTCATGAAGTACATGACAGATTCCCTTGGCGGAAGAACTCCGTGACGAGGATACGGCATCTTTAGCTTGAGAGCTCTAGTTTGTACCCAGTGGAGATAAGGCTCCACCGAGACACAGTCCGGTTTTCCTAGAGACTCCCGTCCTTTCTTATGAACATGTTTCCAGGCTTGCACTATTTCCATCTTTAGTGCTCTGTCATTTTCTCCTTCCTTGAAGAAAAGACCTTCCAGATGAACACCCAGTGGGATGTGTCTCATCGGGTATCCAAATTGACGGCGAACCAATACCGGATGATAGTTGATTCCTCCTTTAGTTCCTATGAGGGGTACGTTGGGGAAGTTTCCACAACGGTCAATGATTATAATTCCCTCATAAATCCTATTACACCAATAAATGTCAGAGTTGGTAAGAGACATGATCTTCTACGACCAACGTAAGGCATTCTTACAATCCCAAAAAGCAGCAGACTTGGGCAAGTGAGAGATAAACCATTTGTAAAGCAAAGGTACACAACATGTGATCTCCCCTCCGCTGTACAAATTTCCTAAGTGTACAGAATGATACGCATCTGCGAGCAAAGTCGGCATAGGGTTTCCAATGAGAAAAACCTTAATGGAGTTAATATCGACGAAGTTATTGATGTTAGGAAACAAAAATAACCCGTAGGTGAGCAAGACAAAGATGCTTTCAAAAGCAGTCACGTTTCCTATACTGGCGAAATACAGGGCTTTCTTTGTCAAGAACTAGGCTGGCAAACCTTGGATGCCACCCGTAGTGGTTAGGTGAGTCCTAACCTCAGACTCATCCAAATGAATCGCTCTTGCAATGGTCTGATTCTTTGGAATTTCTTCCAGTCCGGAAAATGGAGCTCGATCAGTGATATGTAAATCAATCAGATGAGAATAATCCTCCAGCGTTGGTGCTAGCTGGTAATCCGGGAATGTAAAGCAGTGATAAACCGGATCGTAGAATTGAACGAGCGCGTCCATGATTCCCTCAATCACATGGACTCTTAACAGTGGTAGCAGACCTCCGTGTTTGGCTCTGAAAGCCTCTTGGTTTGTGATCATCCTCGCTAACCTTCTCAAATCCTCTAGCTTTGGAACCTTGAAGGTATACTGGTGAGTTCTCCTTCTACCGAAATCCATTAGTGCAATCCTTTTCTCTGATAGTTGCAATCACAGTCTTAGTTTATTTTGAAAAAAGAGAGAGACTAGAAGAGAAGATTTGTTGAATGTTTTAATGTTTTATTAAATGAATGCATGAATGCAGCACACAAAAACATAGAAAAAACATGGGGTCAAAGGGTCGTTGTCATGAAGTCAAGGCTCTACCCATCCCCAAAGGTTTATACTAGGGTGATTTTTGTACATGTACTCATTATCATCAGCTCCTCCCAGGAAAGCAAAACAACAAGCGGATCGCCAGCGAGTTGTAGTGCAATCTTAGAGTAAGTGCCATTCACCGAGAATAGATCACCAGCCTCAAATGAGGGTAGTATCGTGTAACAACTATTTCTGATAGTTTCCGCACTACGAAAGGGTTTGGCTCCTCAGCTTCTCAGACTTAACAATCGGCCCATTGACTAGGTGAGAGAATGGGTTGCATTGGTCAGCCTCCACTGAGGTTGATGGTCGACCTCGTCGCCATCACTTATCTTAAGTGTATACTCAATCTTTCCATATACGGCATCACCACCATTCCCATTAGCAGAAAAATAAACACGTATAGCAATTAGGAAAAGCAGTATATATATTTTTCCTAATCATCCTAGACCTTTAAAGCTATGAATCTTAAGTTCCTGACAGAAAATGGGTTCCCCGGCGGAAGCCCCAATCTGTGGTATCACACAAGAGATGAAAAGGAAAAAGGAACACAGAGACTGGCCCCACGGTGGGTGCCATTTTTCTGTAGCGAGCGATTTTGGACGCGGTTCTTAAGCGTTGGTCGCTCTCTACGGTTTGAGCTTAAACTACAGGTCGATTCATTTTTTATCCTATTAAAGCTGATGAAGGAAGGGAAATAGATGTCTCCAATTAACCCTGCTTTGCATACTGAGTTTAAACAGCGGTCTGTTAGGTTACGGATGCTATCAATGTGGGGGGTCTTTGTACTGGTTATTTGTATTTTCACCAATACTGTTTTCTTCTTCTTTTTTATCTACACAGAGGGTTTCTGGCGGGGAACAAGGATTAGGATGTTAGGACTGATGTTTTTGAATTACTGCTTTTGATTGATGGAGATATGGGATTTGGGTTTTTTGTTTAGTGTGCTCGCTAAGATTTTTCTTTAAATCTTATGCCTACGTATTCCCGTTTACCGAAACAGGGAAATCAGAGCGTTCGTAGTTCCTCCTAGTCTATGGGAGGAAATGGGTGTTTTGGTGTCTTGTTCAAAGCCCAAGACGTGAAGCGAAAGGTAGTTTGTATCTTGTTCAAAGCCCAAGATGTGAAGCTGAAGGGTGTTGACTTTAGAGAGAATTTGTCATCTCTAAAGAGGGGGGTTGTATGTCACAGCTGTTATAAAGGAGAATTACTTTAACCGAGATACGCGGATCCTAGCAATGCCATAATTTCCTTTAAAGGGGATTTTAACCTGAAGGAGAAGACTTTAACTCAGTGTAGAGTAATGCCATCTTTCCTTAGGATTTTCTCATGCTAAAAGGGGGACAGTGGCATGGATGTAGATGATCCAGAGGCTTGCTGCTTACAGCGATTAGATGAAGGGGAAGGAGTTGTTGATGTTTGTGTACTGTGAACGAGGCACAGCTTTGATGCTAAAAGGTTGATTGGATCAACCAGTGGTTTTCTTATACAAAGCCTAAGAGGAGGCTAATATGTATCTCGTACAAAGCCCGAGAGAGAGGCTAAAAGGTTTTGGCCCGACGATGGAGTCTTTTGGTATCTCGTACAAAGCCCGAGATGGAGGCGATTTGACTCAACAAGAGAGTTTTTTTGTATCTCGTACAAAGCCCGAGATGGAGGCGAAAAGGGGGATTGACTCAACGAGGGAGTCCCTTTATGTGTCTCGTACAAAGCCCGAGAGAGAGGCTAAACGTCACTGGAGAAGGATCGTTATACAAAGCCTAAGAGGAGGCTATGGTGTCTATTTCAGTTGAGTGACAGGTCCAGTATACTGATTTTGAAAGAGAAAATCAGTTCTTATATGAGCAATACTGTACTCAAGGATTTGATTCAAGGATCCGGGTTATTCCTGTTCTTTAAAGAAGCGGGAAATCCGAAGGGTATTGAGACTATCCGAGTCTACGAGTTTCCTTCCTATTTAACGAAGGGGTCACTTGAGAATGTCTTTGAGACTCAAGGAGATTAGACTGTCCAAGTCTAGGGTTTTATCTTTTGTACTGTGCTTTGAGAAACAGTAGTAGACTCTATGAAAGGACGGTTCTATGCAAATGACTAAGTTCTGTTCCTATACCTCTAGGAGGTCGTCGGGACAATTTGTACGAAGCCCAAGAGGAGGCTGGAATCTTTTAAGAAGCCGACGGGTCCTTGTACTAAGCCCAAGAGGAGGCTATCATTCTCGGAGGAAGAGATCATTATACGAAGCCTAAAAGGAGGCTGTGAATACTTCAAAGAAGCCGAGAGGTCCTTGTACTAAGCCCAAGAGGAGGCGGGGTTGCTTTTAGGAAGCCTGTGGGTCCTTGTACGATGCCCAAGAGGAGGCCGATGCTTTTATGAAGCATGTGGGTCCCCAAACCCCGAGAAATTCAAGGCAAGCTATTCACAAGGAATAGATCAAGTCAGGAAAGTTCAAGAATTTGGAAGAAACTCAAAGATGCCATTCACGGAGAATACATTCATCTCTGGGAGTAGAGTTTCTTGACAATTCCTAATGAGGACAGCCGAAGAGAAGACTGTATCTGGTGATCCTATTGGGGATCTAGTTGTCTATTTCTACGAATAAACGGAACGGCATCACCTAGTTCTAGACGTAGTTTCCGGGGAAACTCTAATATCTATACTATTATTACACAGTTGATATGAGTTTATGAAAGAAGACTTACAGTGAAACAGCCCCACAATACAGTTATATGTATATGAAAGCAGTAAATGAAAGCAATAACCACTTACTCGGTTGTAGAGCTTCCATGCTGTTTGGTTAGTTGTTCAACAAAGATAGATTGAAAACAACAGTATATTCAAAATCAAAGGAGAAAGTGCTTTGAAAAAGAAAGATTGGGGCTTACAGCTCAATGAGAGTCCCAGGGTTTTATCAGTGAGTGCACTGTTGAATTTGTACAGAGGGACTTATACAAGTGACTGAGGCCCAAAATGTTTTCTGTACAAAGGGATGGGTCTTACACTCTTTCAAGAGGCCCAAAGAGTTTTAAAGAAAAAGAGTGGGGCTTATAACACGAGGGTAGGCCCAGATGATTTTTCCGTTTAAAATGGCGATCGCGCCGAGGTTTTCTTTTAACGCAGAGGGGCTTATACAATATCTGAGGCCCAAAGTGATTTTGGTTAAAAGGGGATTGGGTCTTACACTCTAATAGAGGCCCAAAGTGTTTTGAATGGGTCTTATAGCTTAAGGAGAGGCCCAAGGTTATTTTTCAAAAGGCGACGATCGCGTCGTTTGTTTTTGACGGTATCGGGACTTATACAATACACTGAGGCCCAAAATGTTTTGGTCAAGAAAGGATTGGGTCTTACACTCTATTAGAGGCCCAAAAGTTTTGAAAATGATTTATGAGGGTTGAATTAATCCAAAAACCCTAATTTGTTTTCAAAAATGTATTTAATTGAATAAAAATTCAATTAAAATGATCAAAATTGTTTAACATATGGAAAACAAATTGTGATCTTGGATTAATGCTTCAAAAATTAAGTATTGACCTACAAAATAATTAGAAAGCATTAAAAGTTGCCAAATCAATGTGGAAAAAATATTTAAAATGTCAAAAACAATTAAAATATTAATTCTTTGCAAAAATATCAATTATATGAAATAAATAATATTTTTGGGATTTTTTGGGAAAATAAAATATTTTAACATTTTGTGAATTATTAAAAAAAAAAGAATCAACTCAAAATTATTAAAACTCAGAGAGAAATTAATTTTTGAATCAATTAAAGAAAAATCACAAATTCAAATATTTGAAAATTCATAAAAGGCGCCAAGAACAGCTGAAGAACACGCGCGTGTTCTGGGTTTGGCTGATTTGCATTTTCTATCCTATCTCCCTGAATACTTGATTATAACATGCAATCCACATATCATTATGTTCATCTCAACCTCACGATCATGTCTATGTCCATTAATTTCATTTAAATTAAACATATAACAAGAAATCATGAAAAATCCTCAAGAACCCTAATTTCTGCATGAAGGCTAGGATTTTTGATACACGATTCAAACAATGCAATTAATTGAGGGAAAACATTCCATGCATGATTATGAACATATGGCCAAATTATTGTGCAGCAAAAATTGCATGGATCATAGAGTTAGAAGAGCTCATGCTTACCACTTGCAGCTGGTGATCGTGATTTGTGTTGGAGGTATTACAGCTAGGTTCCAATGATGTGGATAGCTTCCCTAGGTACCAAGTGATGTGTCTGAGTGCTTGGAATGGATTGAAAAGGTTTGGAGTTGAAGATGGCACCTCAACTGCAAAACTGTCAAGAACTTGAGCAATTGGCTGGTGATTTTGTGAAATCAGTGTTCCAGATGTTATATGAGTGTTTGGATCACTTCTATATGATGTATGTGAGGTGTGTGAGTGATTGGTTTGATTGGAAAAGCTCTCAAACTCAAAACCTGATAGCTACCTTGCTAAGAAAGGCATTTTTGCCAAGAGAGAGATTTTGAGGAAAGCATCTGTTATATGGCTTTGGTGTACTCAAACTGATCACAATTGAGCTCTATTTATAGTAGAGCAAGTTTGTTTTGCAAGGAATAGTGAATGGCAACTGGTAAGTAGGTTTGGCCAATGTTGGCAAATGAAAATCCAAGTCTCCTCTAGCCATTGACTAGAGGTTAGGGCACAGAGCTTTGGTTCCCTTGGTCTTGGATAAGTCTTGACTAATTTCAGATGAGAATGGATCAGTCCATGCCACCTTGATGCTTCCATTGAATACTTCAATCCAAATTTGGAGTCTTGTCCCTATTTTGGCCATCTAGGTTCAACATGCTATTTCTTGTTCCATGGACTTTGGAGGCTTGGCTCAGTGATTGTCCCCTTTAGATTTAATCCTCTGAGGTGTCCAAGTGGATAGGAGCATTTGAATTTGGCTGATTTTGGCAAATCGAGGAAAGTTGAAAATTCTGCCTTGCCCTTGACAGATTTCAGCAAGGCAACTTTCCAATGTCATAACTCATAGCCCAAATGGAATTTGGCAATGTTCTTGGCCATTTTGGAAAGCCCTTACATGATATAACAACTGTTTGAACATATTTGGTTTTGATCTCTTTTGAATCCAAGTGAAAAATCCCTCTACATTTGGCAAAAATTGAAGGCAGATTCTGACTTAGTGAAAATTTCACTAAGTGTTGGAAAAAGTGACATTTTCACTTTTCAGCCATTTTGATCACTCCATAACTCAAAATCCTTAATGAATCGGACTTAGGTCTAGTTGAAGTTTTTGTAGAGGGTAATGAGGGCTACAAATTCATCTTTGGATGAGAAAAAATGGCTTTGTGGTTTAGGAGTTATGATCCTTCAAAGTTGGTACCCTTGTCACTTTATTTTTAACTTAGAAAATTTTCTAAGTTTTTATGGTTACCCCTTTTACAAGTTATCCCACTTTTCTTGATTTTTCTTGATGAATGATGATTCAAATCATACATTAACATCATTTTAGGGTTAAAAATCCATTTTGGTGAAAAATCTCAAAAAGTCAAAGTTGTCTTTTGTGCACAGTTGACTTTTTATCAGATGAATTCCAAACTGTGCAATTCTTCATGAAATCATGTCCTTGACCTAAATCAAACTTGATGGACATGTTCCATGGGTGTCATAGGGTACATTGGGGAATGTCCTAGGGCTTGGGAGCATGTCCTGGTCAAAAGTCAAAGTTACAGTTGACTTTTTCCTTAAAACCCTAATTGTGGTGCAGATGAAATTGAGACTTGTTGCTCAAGCTTCTTGGATTAATCCATTGTTCCAAATGGATCAATATAGTTCATTAGAGACCCTCAAACCCTCTCTTGAGATCTTGGTTCATGATTTGTCCCAAAAGTCAACTTAAGGGTGAATTAGGTCAAGAAACCCTAATTCTTGATTTTTGATGAATGCATCCCCTAAGGCAAAATTGACTTGATGATTGGGTCCATGAGGTTCCATGGAGTATATTAGGTTATGTTTTGGATCATTGGCTCATGCCCAGAGGAAATTTTTCATCTGGAGGCCCTGGTCGACCAAAACCCTAATTTGGTGATATCGGCGATCTTGAGGCTTGATCCACCTAGAAGGGAGCAGCCTTGTGCTTAATCCTTGAAGTGGGAGTCCTTTTTTAGCCTTTGTGTATGTTTGAGAGGTTAGACAAGTTGAAGATCATGTCATTCCTTGATTGATCCTTTGTCTAAGGCTCTGAGAGAGCTTAAAACCCTAATTTTGATTGTAGTGAATGCTCAACAACCCTTGAGGCATTTGATGAGGCATGATGGTTCATCCATATTGTCATGATGATTGACACAATGATGGGACATCTTATTGATCAAAATTTAGGGTATGACACATTCGTTTGAAAGTCTACCTTCGGCATAGTCTTCCTTTGAAAGCCCACCTTCGGCTTGGTCTTTCTTTTTCGAGTCCACCTTCGGCATGGTCTCGTATCCTTCGTTTGAAAGTCTACCTTCGGCATAGTCTTTCTTTGAAAGCCTACCTTCGGCTTGGTCATTCTTTTTTGAGTCCACCTTCGGCATGGTCTCGTATCCTTCGTTTGAAAGTCTACCTTCGGCATAGTCTTTATTTGAAAGCCCACCTTCGGCTTCGTCTTTCTTTTTCGAGTCCACCTTCGGCATAGTCTCGTATCCTTCGTTTGAAAGTCTACCTTCGTCATGGTTTTTCTTTGAAAGCCCACCTTCGGCTTGGTCTTTCTTTTTCGAGTCCACCTTCGGCATGGTCTCGTATTTTCATTTGAAAGTCTACCTTTGGCATAGTCTTTCTTTGAAATCCCACCTACGGCTTGGCCTTTCTTTTTGGAGACCCATTTCGGCATGGTCTCGTATCCTTCGTTTGAAAGTCTACCTTCGGCATAGTCTTTCTTTGAAAGCTCACCTTCAGCTTGGTCTTTCTTTTTCGAGTCCGCCTTCGGCATGGTCTCGTATCCTTCGTTTGAAAGTCTACCTTCGGCATAGTCTTCCTTTGAAAGCCCACCTTCGGCTTGGTCTTTCTTTTTCGAGTTCACCTTCGGCATGGTCTCGTATCCTTCGTTTGAAAGTCTACCTTCGGCATAGTCTTTCTTTGAAAGCCCACCTTCGGCTTGGTCGTCCTTTTTCGAGTCCACCTTCGGCATGGTCCCGTATCCTTCTTTTGAAAGTCTACCTTCGGCATAGTCTTTCTTTGAAAGCCCACCTTCGGTTTGGTCTTTCTTTTTCGAGTCCACCTTCGGCATGGTCTCGTATCCTTCGTTTGAAAGTCTACCTTCGGCATAGTCTCGATTTTCATTTGAAAGTCTACCTTCGGCATAGTCTTTCTTTGAAACCCACCTTCGGCTTGGTCTTTCTTTTTGGAGACCCCCTTCGGCATGGTCTCGTATCCTTCGTTTGAAAGTCTACCTTCGGCATAGTCTTTCTTTGAAAGCTCACCTTCGGCTTAGTCTTTCTTTTTCGAGTCCACCTTTGGCATGGTCTCGTATCCTACGTTTGAAAGTCTACCTTCGGCATAGTCTTTCTTTGAAAGCCCACCTTCGGCTTGGTCTTTCTTTTTCGAGTCCACCTTCGGCATGGTCTCAATCCTTCGTTTGAAAGTCTACCTTTGGCATAGTCTTTCTTTGAAAGCCCACCTTCGGCTTGGTCTTTCTTTTTCGAGTCCACCTTCGGCATGGTCTCGCATCCTTCATTTGAAAGTCTACCTTCGGCATAGTCTTTCTTTGAAAGCCCACCTGCGGCTTGGTCTTTCTTTTTCGAGTCCACCTTCGGCATGGTCTCGTATCCTTCGTTTGAAAGTCTACCTTCGGCATAGTCTTCCTTTGAAAGCCCATCTTCGGCTTGGTCTTTCTTTTTCGAGTCCACCTTCGGCATGGTCTCGTATCCTTCGTTTGAAAGTCTACCTTCGGCATAGTCTTTCTTTAAAAGCCCACCTTCGGCTTGGTCTTCCTTTTTCGAGTCCACCTTCGGCATGGTCTTGTATCCTTCGTTTGATAGTCTACCTTCGGCATAGTCTTTCTTTGAAAGCCCACCTTCGGCTTGGTAATTATTTTTCAAGTCCACCTTCGGCATGGTCTCGTATCCTTCGTTTGAAAGTCTACCTTCGGCATAGTCTTTTTTTGAAAGCACACCTTCAGCTTGGTCTTTCTTTTTCGAGTCCACCTTCGGCATGGTCTCGTATCCTTCGTTTGAAAGCCTACCTTCGGCATAGTCGTTCTTTGAAAGCCCACTTTCGGCTTGGTATTTCTTTTTCGAGTCCACCTTCGGCATGGTCTCGTATCCTTCGTTTGAAAGTCTACCTTCGGCATAGTCTTTCTTTGAAAGCCCACCTTCGGCTTGGTCATTCTTTTTCGAGTCCACCTTCGGCGTGGTCTCGCATCATACGTTTGAAAGTCTACCTTCGGCATAATCTTTCTTTGAAAGACCACCATCGGCTTGGTCTTTCTTTTTCGAGTCCATCTTCCGCATGGTCTCGTATTTTCATTTGAAAGTCTACCTTTAGCATAGTCTTTCTTTGAAATCCCACCTACGGCTTGGTCTTTCTTTTTCGAGTCCACCTTCGGCATGGTCTCGTATCCTTTCTTTGAAAGTCAACCTTAGGCATAGTCTTTCTTTGAAAGCCCACCTTCGGCTTGGGCTTTCTTTTTTGAGTCCACCTTCGGCATGGTCTCGTATCCTTCGTTTGAAAGTCTACCTTCGGCATAGTCTTTCTTTGGAAGCCAACCTTCGGCTTGGTCTTTCTTTTTCGAGTCCACCTTCGGCATGGTCTCATATCCTTCGTTTGAAAGTCTACCTTCGACATAGTCTTTCCTTGAAAGCCCACCTTCAGCTTGGGCTTTCTTTTTCGAGTCCACCTTCGGCATGGTCTCGTATCCTTTATTTGAAAGTCTACCTTCAGCATAGTCTTTCTTTGAAAGCCCACCTTCGATTTGGTCTTTCTTTTTCGAGTCCACCTTCGGCATGGTCTCGTATCCTTCGTTTGAAAGTCTACCTTCGGCATAGTCTTCCTTTGAAAGCCCACCTTCGGTTTGGTCTTTCTTTTTCGAGTCCACCTTCGGCATGGTCTCGTATCCTTCGTTTGAAAGTCTACCTTCGGCATAGTATTTCTTTGGAAGCCCACCTTCGGCTTGGTCTTCTTTTTTCGAGTCCACCTTCGGCATGGTCTCGTATTCTTCGTTTGAAAGTCTACCTTCGGCATAGTATTTCTTTGAAAGCCCACCTTCGGTTTGGTCTTTCTTTTTTGAGTCCACCTTCGGCATGGTCTCGTATCCTTCGTTTGAAAGTCTACCTTCGGCATGGTCTTTCTTTGAAAGCCCACCTTCGGCTTGGTCTTTCTTTTTCGTGTCCACCTTCGGCATGGTCTCGTATCCTTCGTTTGAAAGTCTACCTTCGGCATAGTCTTTCTTTGAAAGCCCACCTTCGGCTTGGGCTTTCTTTTTCGAGTCCACCTTCGGCATGGTCTCGTATCCTTCGTTTGAAAGTCTACCTTCGGCATAGTCTTTCTTTGGAAGCCCACCTTCGGCTTGGTCTTTCTTTTTCGAGTCCACCTTCGGCATGGTCTCATATCCTTCGTTTGAAAGTCTACCTTCGGCATAGTCTTTCCTTGAAAGCCCACCTTCAGCTTGGGCTTTCTTTTTCGAGTCCACCTTCGGCATGGTCTCGTATCCTTTATTTGAAAGTCTACCTTCAGCATAGTCTTTCTTTGAAAGCCCACCTTCGGTTTGGTCTTTCTTTTTCGAGTCCACCTTCGGCATGGTCTCGTATCCTTCGTTTGAAAGTCTACCTTCGGCATAGTCTTCCTTTGAAAGCCCACCTTCGGTTTGGTCTTTCTTTTTCGAGTCCACCTTCGGCATAGTCTCGTATCCTTCGTTTGAAAGTCTACCTTCGGCATAGTATTTCTTTGGAAGCCCACCTTTGGCTTGGTCTTCTTTTTTCGAGTCCACCTTCGGCATGGTCTCGTATCCTTCGTTTGAAAGTCTACCTTCGGCATAGTATTTCTTTGAAAGCCCACCTTCGGTTTGGTCTTTCTTTTTTGAGTCCACCTTCGGCATGGTCTCGTATCCTTCGTTTGAAAGTCTACCTTCGGCATGGTCTTTCTTTGAAATCCCACTTACGGCTTGGTCTTGCTTTTTCGAGTCCACCTTCGGCATGGTCTCGTATCCTTTCTTTGAAAGTCAACCTTAGGCATAGTCTTTCTTTGAAAGCCCACCTTCGGCTTAGGCTTTCTTTTTCGAGTCCACCTTCGGCATGGTCTCGTATCCTTCGTTTGAAAGTCTACCTTCGGCATAGTCTTTCTTTGGAAGCCCACCTTAGGCTTGGTCTATCTTTTTCGAGTCCACCTTCGGCATGGTCTCATATCCTTCGTTTGAAAGTCTACCTTCGGCATAGTCTTTCCTTGAAAGCCCGCCTTCAGCTTGGGCTTTCTTTTTCGAGTCCACCTTCGGCATGGTCTCGCATCCTTTATTTGAAAGTCTACCTTCAGCATAGTCTTTCTTTGAAAGCCCACCTTCGGTTTGGTCTTTCTTTTTCGAGTCCACCTTCGGCATGGTCTCGTACCCTTCGTTTGAAAGTCTACCTTCGGCATAGTCTTCCTTTGAAAGCCCACCTTCGGTTTGGTCTTTCTTTTTCGAGTCCACCTTCGGCATGGTCTCATATCCTTCGTTTGAAAGTCTACCTTCGGCATAGTATTTCTTTGGAAGCCCACCTTCGGCTTGGTCTTCTTTTTTCGAGTCCACCTTCGGCATGGTCTCGTATCCTTCGTTTGAAAGTCTACCTTCGGCATAGTATTTCTTTGAAAGCCCACCTTTGGTTTGGTCTTTCTTTTTTGAGTCCACCTTCGGCATGGTCTCGTATCCTTCGTTTGAAAGTCTACCTTCGGCATGGTCTTTCTTTGAAAGCCCACCTTCGGCTTGGTCTTTCTTTTTCGTGTCCACCTTCGGCATGGTCTCGTATCCTTCGTTTGAAAGTCTACCTTCGGCATAGTCTTTCTTTGAAAGCCCACCTTCGGCTTGGTCTTTCTTTTTCGAGTCCACCTTCGGCATGGTCTCGTATCCTTCGTTTGAAAGTCTACCTTCGGCATAGTTTTTCTTTGAAAGCCCACCATCGGCATTGTCTTTCTTTTTCGAGTCCACCTTCGGCATGGTCTCGTATCCTTCGTTTGAAAGTCTACCTTCGGCATAGTCTTCCTTGGAAAGCCCACCTTCGGCTTGGTCTTTCTTTTTCGAGTCCACCTTCGGCATGGTCTCGTATCCTTCGTTTGAAAGTCTACCTTCGGCATAGTCTTTCTTAGAAAGCCCACCTTCGGCTTGGTCTTCCTTTTTCGAGTCCACCTTCGGCATGGTCTCGTATCCTTTCTTTGAAAGTCAACCTTAGGCATAGTCTTTCTTTGAAAGCCCACCTTCGGCTTGGGCTTTCTTTTTCGAGTCCACCTTCGGCATGGTCTTGTATCCTTCGTTTGAAAGTCTACCTTCGGCATAGTCTTTCTTTGAAAGCCCACCTTCGGCTTGGTAATTATTTTTCAAGTCCACCTTCGGCATGGTCTCCTATCCTTCGTTTGAAAGTCTACCTTCGGCATAGTCTTTTTTTGAAAGCACACCTTCAGCTTGGTCTTTCTTTTTCGAGTCCACCTTCGGCATGGTCTCGTATCCTTCGTTTGAAAGCCTACCTTCGGCATAGTCGTTCTTTGAAAGCCCACTTTCGGCTTGGTATTTCTTTTTCGAGTCCACCTTCGGTATGGTCTCGTATCCTTCGTTTGAAAGTCTACCTTCGGCATAGTCTTTCTTTGAAAGCCCACCTTCGGCTTGGTCATCCTTTTTCGAGTCCACCTTCGGCGTGGTCTCGCATCATTCGTTTGAAAGTCTACCTTCGGCATAATCTTTCTTTGAAAGACCACCATCGGCTTGGTCTTTCTTTTTCGAGTCCATCTTCCGCATGGTCTCGTATTTTCATTTGAAAGTCTACCTTTGGCATAGTCTTTCTTTGAAATCCCACCTACGGCTTGGTCTTTCTTTTTCGAGTCCACCTTCGGCATGGTCTCGTATCCTTTCTTTGAAAGTCAACCTTAGGCATAGTCTTTCTTTGAAAGCCCACCTTCGGCTTGGGCTTTCTTTTTTGAGTCCACCTTCGGCATGGTCTCGTATCCTTCGTTTGAAAGTCTACCTTCGGCATAGTCTTTCTTTGGAAGCCAACCTTCGGCTTGGTCTTTCTTTTTCGAGTCCACCTTCGGCATGGTCTCATATCCTTCGTTTGAAATTCTACCTTGGACATAGTCTTTCCTTGAAAGCCCACCTTCAGCTTGGGCTTTCTTTTTCGAGTCCACCTTCGGCATGGTCTCGTATACTTTATTTGAAAGTCTACCTTCAGCATAGTCTTTCTTTGAAAGCCCACCTTCGATTTGGTCTTTCTTTTTCGAGTCCACCTTCGGCATGGTCTCGTATCCTTCGTTTGAAAGTCTACCTTCGGCATAGTCTTCCTTTGAAAGCCCACCTTCGGTTTGGTCTTTCTTTTTCGAGTCCACCTTCGGCATGGTCTCGTATCCTTCGTTTGAAAGTCTACCTTCGGCATAGTATTTCTTTGGAAGCCCACCTTCGGCTTGGTCTTCTTTTTTCGAGTCCACCTTCGGCATGGTCTCGTATTCTTTGTTTGAAAGTCTACCTTCGGCATAGTATTTCTTTGAAAGCCCACCTTCGGTTTGGTCTTTCTTTTTTGAGTCCACCTTCGGCATGGTCTCGTTTCCTTCGTTTGAAAGTCTACCTTCGGCATGGTCTTTCTTTGAAAGCCCACCTTCGGCTTGGTCTTTCTTTTTCGTGTCCACCTTCGGCATGGTCTCGTATCCTTCGTTTGAAAGTCTACCTTCGGCATAGTCTTTCTTTGAAAGCCCACCTTCGGCTTGGGCTTTCTTTTTCGAGTCCACCTTCGGCATGGTCTCGTATCCTTCGTTTGAAAGTCTACCTTCGGCATAGTCTTTCTTTGGAAGCCCACCTTCGGCTTGGTCTTTCTTTTTCGAGTCCACCTTCGGCATGGTCTCATATCCTTCGTTTGAAAGTCTACCTTCGGCATAGTCTTTCCTTGAAAGCCCACCTTCAGCTTGGGCTTTCTTTTTCGAGTCCACCTTCGGCATGGTCTCGTATCCTTTATTTGAAAGTCTACCTTCAGCATAGTCTTTCTTTGAAAGCCCACCTTCGGTTTGGTCTTTCTTTTTCGAGTCCACCTTCGGCATGGTCTCGTATCCTTCGTTTGAAAGTCTACCTTCGGCATAGTCTTCCTTTGAAAACCCACCTTCGGTTTGGTCTTTCTTTTTCGAGTCCACCTTCGGCATGGTCTCGTATCCTTCGTTTGAAAGTCTACCTTCGGCATAGTATTTCTTTGGAAGCCCACCTTCGGCTTGGTCTTCTTTTTTCGAGTCCACCTTCGGCATGGTCTCGTATCCTTCGTTTGAAAGTCTACCTTCGGCATAGTATTTCTTTGAAAGCCCACCTTCGGTTTGGTCTTTCTTTTTTGAGTCCACCTTCGGCATGGTCTCGTATCCTTCGTTTGAAAGTCTACCTTCGGCATGGTCTTTCTTTGAAATCCCACTTACGGCTTGGTCTTTCTTTTTCGAGTCCACCTTCGGCATGGTCTCGTATCCTTTCTTTGAAAGTCAACCTTAGGCATAGTCTTTCTTTGAAAGCCCACCTTCGGCTTAGGCTTTCTTTTTCGAGTCCACCTTCGGCATGGTCTCGTATCCTTTATTTGAAAGTCTACCTTCAGCATAGTCTTTCTTTGAAAGCCCACCTTCGGCTTGGTCTTTCTTTTTCGAGTCCACCTTCGGCATGGTCTCGTATCCTTTCTTTGAAAGTCAACCTTAGGCATAGTCTTTCTTTGAAAGCCCACCTTCGGCTTGGGCTTTCTTTTTCGAGTCCACCTTCGGCATGGTCTCGTATCCTTCGTTTGAAAGTCTACCTTCGGCATAGTCTTTCTTTGGAAGCCCACCTTCGGCTTGGTCTTTCTTTTTCGAGTCCACCTTCGGCATGGTCTCGTATCCTTCGTTTGAAAGTCTACCATCGGCATAGTCTTCCTTTGAAAGCCACACCTTCGGCTTGGTCTTTCTTTTTCGAGTCCACCTTCGGCATGGTCTCGTATCCTTCGTTTGAAAGTCTACCTTCGGCATAGTCTTTCTTAGAAAGCCCACCTTCGGCTTGGTCTTCCTTTTTCGAGTCCACCTTCGGCATGGTCTCGTATCCTTCGTTTGAAAGTCTACCTTCGGCATAGTCTTTCTTTGAAAGCCCACCTTCGGCTTAGTAATTATTTTTTGAGTCCACCTTCGGCATGGTCTCGTATCCTTCGTTTGAAAGTATACCTTCAGCATAGTATTTTTTTGAAAGCACACCTTCAGCTTGGTCTTTCTTTTTCGAGTCCACCTTCGGCATGGTCTCGTATCTTTCGTTTGAAAGTCTACCTTCAGCATAGTCTTTCTTTGGAGGCCCACCTTCGGCTTGGTCTTTCTTTTTCGAGTCCACCTTCGGCATGGTCTCGTATCCTTCGTTTGAAAGTCTACCTTCGGCATAGTATTTCTTTGGAAGCCCACCTTCGGCTTGGTCTTCTTTTTTCGAGTCCACCTTCGGCATGGTCTCGTATCCTTCGTTTGAAAGTCTACCTTCGGCATAGTATTTTTTTGAAAGCCCACCTTCGGTTTGGTCTTTCTTTTATGAGTCCACCTTCGGCATGGTCTCGTATCCTTCGTTTGAAAGTCAACCTTCGGCATGGTCTTTCTTTGAAAGCCCACCTTCGGCTTGGTCTTTCTTTTTCGTGTCCACCTTCGGCAAGGCCTCGTATCCTTCGTTTGAAAGTCTACCTTCGGCATAGTCTTTCTTTGAAAGCCCACCTTCGGCTTGGTCTTTCTTTTTCGAGTCCACCTTCGGCATGGTCTCGTATCCTTCGTTTGAAAGTCTACCTTCGGCATAGTTTTTCTTTGAAATCCCACCATCGGCTTGGTCTTTCTTTTTCGAGTCCACCTTCGGCATGGTCTCGTATCCTTCGTTTGAAAGTCTACCTTCGGCATAGTCTTCCTTGGAAAGCCCACCTTCGGCTTGGTCTTTCTTTTTCGAGTCCACCTTCGGCATGGTCTCGTATCCTTCGTTTGAAAGTCTACCTTCGGCATAGTCTTTCTTAGAAATCCCACCTTCGGCTTGGTCTTCCTTTTTCGAGTCCACCTTCGGCATGGTCTCGTATCCTTTCTTTGAAAGTCAACCTTAGGCATAGTCTTTCTTTGAAAGCCCACCTTCGGCTTGGGCTTTCTTTTTCGAGTCCACCTTCGGCATGGTCTCGTATCCTTCGTTTGAAAGGCTACCTTCGGCATAGTCTTTCTTTGGAAGCCCACCTTCGGCTTGGTCTTTCTTTTTCGAGTCCACCTTCGGCATGGTCTCGTATCCTTCGTTTGAAAGTCTACCATCGGCATAGTCTTCCTTTGAAAGCCCACCTTCGGCTTGGTCTTTCTTTTTCGAGTCCACCTTCGGCATGGTCTCGTATCCTTCGTTTGAAAGTCTACCTTCGGCATAGTCTTTCTTAGAAAGCCCACCTTCGGCTTGGTCTTCCTTTTTCGAGTCCACCTTCGGCATGGTCTCGTATCCTTCGTTTGAAAGTCTACCTTCGGCATAGTCTTTCTTTGAAAGCCCACCTTCGGCTTAGTAATTATTTTTTGAGTCCACCTTCGGCATGGTCTCGTATCCTTCGTTTGAAAGTCTACCTTCAGCATAGTATTTTTTTGAAAGCACACCTTCAGCTTGGTCTTTATTTTTCGAGTCCACCTTCGGCATGGTCTCGTATCTTTCGTTTGAAAGTCTACCTTCAGCATAGTCTTTCTTTGGAAGCCCACCTTCGGCTTGGTCTTTCTTTTTCGAGTCCACCTTCGGCATGGTCTCATATCCTTCGTTTGAAAGTCTACCTTCGGCATAGTCTTTCCTTGAAAGCCCACCTTCGGCTTGGGCTTTCTTTTTCGTGTCCACCTTCGGCATGGTCTCGTATCCTTTATTTGAAAGTCTACCTTCGGCATAGTCTTTCTTTGAAAGCCCACCTTCGGTTTGGTCTTTCTTTTTCGAGTCCACCTTTGGCATGGTCTCGTATCCTTCGTTTGAAAGTCTACCTTCGGCATAGTCTTCCTTTGAAAGCCCACATTCGGCTTGGTCTTTCTTTTTCGAGTCCACCTTCGGCATGGTCTCGTATCCTTCATTTGAAAACTACCTTCGGCATAGTATTTCTTTGGAAGCCCGCCTTCGGCTTGGTCTTCCTTTTTCGAGTCCACCTTCGGCATGGTCTCGTATCCTTCGTTTGAAAGTCTACCTTCAGCATAGTATTTCTTTGAAAGCCCACCTTCGGTTTGGTCTTTCTTTTTTGAGTCCACCTTCGGCATGGTCTCGTATCCTTCGTTTGAAAGTCTACCTTCGGCATGGTCTTTATTTGAAAGCCCACCTTCGGCTTGGTCTTTCTTTTTCGAGTCCACCTTCGGCCTGGTCTCGTATCCTTCGTTTGAAAGTCTACCTTCGGCATAGTCTTTCTTTGAAAGCCCACCTTCGGCTTGGTCTTTCTTTTTCGAGTCCACCTTCGGCATGATCTCGTATCCTTCGTTTGAAAGCCTACCTTCGGCATAGTCTTTCTTTGAAAGCCCACCTTCGGCTTGGTCTTTCTTTTTCGAGTCCACGTTCGGCATGGTCTCGTATCCTTCGTTTGAAAGCCTACCTTCGGCATAGTCTTTCTTTGAAAGCCCACCTTCGGCTTGGTCTTTCTTTTTCGAGTCCACCTTCGGCATGGTCTCGTATCCTTCGTTTGAAAGCCTACCCTCGGCATAGTCTTTCTTTGAAAGCCCACATTTGGCTTGGTCTTTCTTTTTCGAGTCCACCTTCGGCATGGTCTCGTATCCTTCGTTTGCAAGTCTACCTTCGGCATAGTCTTTCTTTGAAAGCCCACCTTCGGTTTGGTCTTTATTTTTCGAGTCTACCTTCGGCATGGTCTCGTATCCTTCGTTTGAAAGTCTACCTTCAGCATAGTATTTTTTTGAAAGCACACCTTCAGCTTGGTCTTTCTTTTTCGAGTCCACCTTCGGCATGGTCTCGTATCCTTCGTTTGAAAGCCTACCTTCGGCATAGTCTTTCTTTGAAAGCCCACCTTCGGCTTGGCCTTTCTTTTTCGAGTCCACCTTCGGCATGGTCTCGTATCCTTCGTTTGCAAGTCTACCTTCGGCATAGTCTTTCTTTGAAAGCCCACCTTCAGCTTGGTCTTTCTTTTTCGAGTCCACCTTCGGCATGGTCTCGCATCCTTCGTTTGAAAGTCTACCTTCGGCATAGTCTTTCTTTGAAAGCCCACCATCGGCTTGGTCTTTCTTTTTCGAGTCCATCTTCGGCATGGTCTCGTATCCTTCGTTTGAACGTCTACCTTCAGCATAGTCTTTCTTTGAAAGCCCACCTTCGGCTTGGTCTTTCTTTTTCGAGTCCACCTTCGGCATGGTCTCGTATCCTTTCTTTGAAGGTCAACCTTATGCGTAGTCTTTCTTTGAAAGCCCACCTTCGGCTTGGGCTTTCTTTTTCGAGTTCACCTTCGGCATGGTCTCGTATCCTTCATTTGAAAGTCTACCTTCGGCATAGTATTTCTTTGGAAGCCCGCGTTCGGCTTGGTCTTCCTTTTTCGAGTCCACCTTCGGCATGGTCTCGTATCCTTCGTTTGAAAGTCTACCTTCGACATAGTATTTCTATGAAAGCCCACCTTCGGTTTGGTCTTTCTTTTTTGAGTCCACCTTCGGCATGGTCTCGTATCCTTCGTTTGAAAGTCTACCTTCGGCATGGTCTTTCTTTGAAAGCCCACCTTCGGCTTGGGCTTTCTTTTTCGTGTCCACCTTCGGCATGGTCTCGTATCCTTTATTTGAAAGTCTACCTTCGGCATAGTCTTTCTTTGAAAGCCCACCTTCGGTTTGGTCTTTCTTTTTCAAGTCCACCTTTGGCATGGTCTCGTATCCTTCGTTTGAAAGTCTACCTTCGGCATAGTCTTCCTTTGAAAGCCCACATTCGGCTTGGTCTTTCTTTTTCGAGTCCACCTTCGGCATGGTCTTGTATCCTTCGTTTGAAAACTACCTTCGGCATAGTATTTCTTTGGAAGCCCACCTTCAGCTTGGTCTTCCTTTTTCGAGTCCACCTTCGGCATGGTCTCGTATCCTTCGTTTGAAAGTCTACCTTCGGCATAGTATTTCTTTGAAAGCCCACCTTCGGTTTGGTCTTTCTTTTTTGAGTCCACCTTCGGCATGGTCTCGTATCCTTCGTTTGAAAGTCTACCTTCGGCATGGTCTTTCTTTGAAAGCCCACCTTCTTCTTGGTCTTTCTTTTTCGAGTCCACCTTCGGCATGGTCTCGTATCCTTCGTTGGAAAGTCTACCTTCGGCATAGTCTTTCTTTGAAAGCCCACCTTCGGCTTGGTCTTTCTTTTTCGAGTCCACCTTCGGCATGATCTCGTATCCTTCGTTTGAAAGCCTACCTTCGGCATAGTCTTTCTTTGAAAGCCCACCTTCGGCTTGGTCTTTCTTTTTCGAGTCCACGTTCGGCATGGTCTCGTATCCTTCGTTTGAAAGCCTACCTTCGGCATAGTCTTTCTTTGAAAGCCCACCTTCGGCTTGGTCTTTCTTTTTCGAGTCCACCTTCGGCATGGTCTCGTATCCTTCGTTTGAAAGCCTACCCTCGGCATAGTCTTTCTTTGAAAGCCCACATTTGGCTTGGTCTTTCTTTTTCGAGTCCACCTTCGGCATGGTCTCGTATCCTTCGTTTGCAAGTCTACCTTCGGCATAGTCTTTCTTTGAAAGCCCACCTTCGGTTTGGTCTTTATTTTTCGAGTCCACCTTCGGCATGGTCTCGTATCCTTCGTTTGAAAGTCTACCTTCAGCATAGTATTTTTTTGAAAGCACACCTTCAGCTTGGTCTTTCTTTTTCGAGTCCACCTTCGGCATGGTCTCGTATCCTTCATTTGAAATCCTACCTTCGACATAGTCTTTCTTTGAAAGCCCACCTTCGGCTTGGCCTTTCTTTTTCGAGTCCACCTTCGGCATGGTCTCGTATCCTTCGTTTGCAAGTCTACCTTCGGCATAGTCTTTCTTTGAAAGCCCACCTTCGGCTTGGTCTTTCTTTTTCTAGTCCACCTTCGGCATGGTCTCGCATCCTTCGTTTGAAAGTCTACCTTCGGCATAGTCTTTCTTTGAAAGCCCACCATCGGCTCGGTCTTTCTTTTTCGAGTCCATCTTCGGCATGGTCTCGTATCCTTCGTTTGAACGTCTACCTTCAGCATAGTCTTTCTTTGAAAGCCCACCTTCGGCTTGGTCTTTCTTTTTCGAGTCCACCTTCGGCATGGTCTCGTATCCTTTCTTTGAAAGTCAACCTTATGCGTAGTCTTTCTTTGAAAGCCCACCTTCGGCTTGGGCTTTCTTTTTCGAGTTCACCTTCGGCATGGTCTCGTATCCTTCGTTTGAAAGTCTACCTTCGACATAGTATTTCTTTGGAAGCCCACGTTCGGCTTGGTCTTCCTTTTTCGAGTCCACCTTCGGCATGGTCTCGTATCCTTCGTTTGAAAGTCTACCTTCGGCATAGTATTTCTATGAAAGCCCACCTTCGGTTTGGTCTTTCTTTTTTGAGTCCACCTTCGGCATGGTCTCGTATCCTTCGTTTGAAAGTCTACCTTCGGCATGGTCTTTCTTTGAAAGCCCACCTTCGGCTTGGTCTTTCTTTTTCGAGTCCACCTTCGGCATGGTCTCGTATCCTTCGTTTGAAAGTCTACCTTCGGCATAGTCTTTCTTTGAAAGCCCACCTTCGGCTTGGTCTTTCTTTTTCGAGTCCACCTTTGGCATGGTCTCGTATCCTTCGTTTGAAAGCCTACCTTCGGCATAGTCTTTCTTTGAAAGCCCACCTTCGGCTTGGTCTTTCTTTTTCGAGTCCACCTTCGGCATGGTCTCGTATCCTTCGTTTGAAAGCCTACCTTCAGCATAGTCTTTCTTTGAAAGCCCACCTTCGGTTTGGTCTTTCTTTTTTGAGTCCACCTTCGGCATGGTCTCGTATCCTTCGTTTGCAAGTCTACCTTCGGCATAGTCTTTCTTTGAAAGCCCACCTTCGGCTTGGTCTTTCTTTTTCGAGTCCAACTTCGACATGGTCTCGCATCCTTCGTTTGAAAGTCTACCTTCGGCATAGTCTTTCTTTGAAAGCCCACCATCGGCTTGGTCTTTCTTTTTCGAGTCCATCTTCGGCATGGTCTCGTATCCTTCGTTTGAACGTCTACCTTCAGCATAGTCTTTCTTTGAAAGCCCACCTTCGGCTTGGTCTTTCTTTTTCGAGTCCACCTTCGGCATGATCTCGTATCCTTCGTTTAAAAGCCTACCTTCGGCATAGTCTTTCTTTGAAAGCCCACCTTCGGCTTGGTCTTTCTTTTTCGAGTCCACGTTCGGCATGTACTCGTATCCTTCGTTTGAAAGCCTACCTTCGGCATAGTCTTTCTTTGAAAGCCCACCTTCGGCTTGGTCTTTCTTTTTCGAGTCCACCTTCGGCATGGTCTCGTATCCTTCGTTTGAAAGCCTACCCTCGGCATAGTCTTTCTTTGAAAGCCCACATTTGGCTTGGTCTTTCTTTTTCGAGTCCACCTTCGGCATAGTCTCGTATCCTTCGTTTGCAAGTCTACCTTCGGCATAGTCTTTCTTTGAAAGCCCACCTTCGGTTTGGTCTTTATTTTTCGAGTCCACCTTCGGCATGGTCTCGTATCCTTCGTTTGAAAGTCTACCTTCAGCATAGTATTTTTTTGAAAGCACACCTTCAGCTTGGTCTTTCTTTTTCGAGTCCACCTTCGGCATGGTCTCGTATCCTTCGTTTGAAAGCCTACCTTCGGCATAGTCTTTTTTTGAAAGCCCACCTTCGGCTTGGCCTTTCTTTTTCGAGTCCACCTTCGGCATGGTCTCGTATCCTTCGTTTGCAAGTCTACCTTCGGCATAGTCTTTCTTTGAAAGCCCACCTTCGGCTTGGTCGTTCTTTTTCGAGTCCACCTTCGGCATGGTCTCGCATCCTTCGTTTGAAAGTCTACCTTCGGCATAGTCTTTCTTTGAAAGCCCACCATCGGCTTGGTCTTTCTTTTTCGAGTCCATCTTCGGCATGGTCTCGTATCCTTCGTTTGAACGTCTACCTTCAGCATAGTCTTTCTTTGAAAGCCCACCTTCGGCTTGGTCTTTCTTTTTCGAGTCCACCTTCGGCATGGTCTCGTATCCTTTCTTTGAAAGTCAACCTTATGCGTAGTCTTTCTTTGAAAGCCCACCTTCGGCTTGGGCTTTCTTTTTCGAGTTCACCTTCGGCATGGTCTCGTATCCTTCGTTTGAAAGTCTACCTTCGGCATAGTATTTCTTTGGAAGCCCACGTTCGGCTTGGTCTTCCTTTTTCGAGTCCACCTTCGGCATGGTCTCGTATCCTTCGTTTGAAAGTCTACCTTCGGCATAGTATTTCTATGAAAGCCCACCTTCGGTTTGGTCTTTCTTTTTTGAGTCCACCTTCGGCATGGTCTCGTATCCTTCGTTTGAAAGTCTACCTTCGGCATGGTCTTTCTTTGAAAGCCCACCTTCGGCTTGGTCTTTCTTTTTCGAGTCCACCTTCGTCATGGACTCGTATCCTTCGTTTGAAAGTCTACCTTCGGCATAGTCTTTCTTTGAAAGCCCACCTTCGGCTTGGTCTTTCTTTTTCGAGTCCACCTTTGGCATGGTCTCGTATCCTTCGTTTGAAAGCCTACCTTCGGCATAGTCTTTCTTTGAAAGCCCACCTTCGGCTTGGTCTTTCTTTTTCGAGTCCACCTTCGGCATGGTCTCGTATCCTTCGTTTGAAAGCCTACCTTCGGCATAGTCTTTCTTTGAAAGCCCACCTTCGGCTTGGTCTTTCTTTTTCGAGTCCACCTTCGGCATGGTCTCGTATCCTTCGTTTGCAAGTCTACCTTCGGCATAGTCTTTCTTTGAAAGCCCACCATCGGCTTGGTCTTTCTTTTTCGAGTCCATCTTCGGCATGGTCTCGTATCCTTCGTTTGAACGTCTACCTTCAGCATAGTCTTTCTTTGAAAGCCCACCTTCGGCTTGGTCTTTCTTTTTCGAGTCCACCTTCGGGATGGTCTCGTATCCTTTCTTTGAAAGTCAACCTTAGGCATAGTCTTTCTTTGAAAGCTCTCCTTCGGCTTGGGCTTTCTTTTTCGAGTTCACCTTCGGCATGGTCTCGTATCCTTCGTTTGAAAGTCTACCTTCAGCATAGTCTTTCTTTGGAAACCCACCTTCGGCTTGGTCTTTCTTTTTCGAGTCCACCTTCGGCATGGTCTCGTATCCTTTGTTTGAAAGTCTACCTTCGGCATAGTTTTTCCTTGAAAGCCCACCTTCGGCTTGGGCTTTCTTTTTCGAGTCCACCTTCGGCATGGTCTCGTATCCTTTATTTGAAAGTCTACCTTCGGCATAGTCTTTCTTTGAAAGCCCACCTTCGGTTTGGTCTTTCTTTTTCGAGTCCACCTTCAGCATGGTCTCGTATCCTTCGTTTGAAAGTCTACCTTCGGCATAGTCTTCCTTTGAAAGCCCACATTCGGCTTGGTCTTTCTTTTTCGAGTCCACCTTCGGCATGGTCTCGTATCCTTCGTTTGAAAGTCTACCTTCGGCATTGTCTTTCTTTGAAAGCCCACCTTCGGCTTGGTCTTCCTTTTTCGAGTCCACCTTCGGTATGGTCTTGTATCCTTCGTTTGAAAGTCTACCTTCGGCATAGTCTTTCTTTGAAAGCCCACCTTCGGTTTGGTCTTTATTTTTCGAGTCCACCTTCGGCATGGTCTCCTATCCTTCGTTTGAAAGTCTACCTTCGGCATAGTTTTTCTTTGAAAGCCCACCTTCGGCTTGGTCTTTCTTTTTCGAGTCCACCTTCGGCATAGTCTCGTATTTTCGTTTGAAAGTCTACCTTCGGCATAGTCTTTCTTGGAAATCCCACTTTCGGCTTGGTCTTTCTTTTTGGAGACCCCCTTCGGCATGGTCTCGTATCCTTCGTTTGAAAGTCTACCTTCGGCATAGTCTTTCTTTGAAAACTCACCTTCGGCTTGGTCTTTCTTTTTCGAGTCCACCTTCGGCATGGTCTCGTATCCTTCGTTTGAAAGTCTACCTTCGGCATAGTCTTTCTTTGAAAGCCCACCTTCGGCTTGGTCTTTCTTTTTCGAGTCCATCTTCGGCATGGTCTCGTATCCTTCGTTTGAACGTCTACCTTCAGCATAGTCTTTCTTTGAAAGCCCACCTTCGGCTTGGTCTTTCTTTTTCGAGTCCACCTTCGGCATGATCTCGTATCCTTCGTTTGAAAGCCTACCTTCGGCATAGTCTTTCTTTGAAAGCCCACATTCGGCTTGGTCTTTCTTTTTCGAGTCCACGTTCGGCATGGTCTCGTATCCTTCGTTTGAAAGCCTACCTTCGGCATAGTCTTTCTTTGAAAGCCCACCTTCGGCTTGGTCTTTCTTTTTCGAGTCCACCTTCGGCATGGTCTCGTATCCTTCGTTTGAAAGCCTACCCTCGGCATAGTCTTTCTTTGAAAGCCCACATTTGGCTTGGTCTTTCTTTTTCGAGTCCACCTTCGGCATGGTCTCGTATCCTTCGTTTGCAAGTCTACCTTCGGCATAGTCTTTCTTTGAAAGCCCACCTTCGGTTTGGTCTTTATTTTTCGAGTCCACCTTCGGCATGGTCTCGTATCCTTCGTTTGAAAGTCTACCTTCAGCATAGTATTTTTTTGAAAGCACACCTTCAGCTTGGTCTTTCTTTTTCGAGTCCACCTTCGGCATGGTCTCGTATCCTTCGTTTGAAAGCCTACCTTCGGCATAGTCTTTCTTTGAAAGCCCACCTTCGGCTTGGCCTTTCTTTTTCGAGTCCACCTTCGGCATGGTCTCGTATCCTTCGTTTGCAAGTCTACCTTCGGCATAGTCTTTCTTTGAAAGCCCACCTTCGGCTTGGTCTTTCTTTTTCGAGTCCACCTTCGGCATGGTCTCGCATCCTTCGTTGGAAAGTCTACCTTCGGCATAGTCTTTCTTTGAAAGCCCATCATCGGCTTGGTCTTTCTTTTTCGAGTCCATCTTCGGCATGGTCTCGTATCCTTCGTTTGAACGTCTACCTTCAGCATAGTCTTTCTTTTAAAGCCCACCTTCGGCTTGGTCTTTCTTTTTCGAGTCCACCTTCGGCATGGTCTCGTATCCTTTCTTTGAAAGTCAACCTTATGCGTAGTCTTTCTTTGAAAGCCCACCTTCGGCTTGGGCTTTCTTTTTCGAGTTCACCTTTGGCATGGTCTCGTATCCTTCGTTTGAAAGTCTACCTTCGGCATAGTATTTCTTTGGAAGCCCACGTTCGGCTTGGTCTTCCTTTTTCGAGTCCACCTTCGGCATGGTCTCGTATCCTTCGTTTGAAAGTCTACCTTCGGCATAGTATTTCTATGAAAGCCCACCTTCAGTTTGGTCTTTCTTTTTTGAGTCCACCTTCGGCATGGTCTCGTATCCTTCGTTTGAAAGTCTACCTTCGGCATGGTCTTTCTTTGAAAGCCCACCTTCGGCTTGGTCTTTCTTTTTCGAGTCCAGCTTCGTCATGGTCTCGTATCCTTCGTTTGAAAGTCTACCTTCGGCATAGTCTTTCTTTGAAAGCCCACCTTCGGCTTGGTCTTTCTTTTTCGAGTCCACCTTTGGCATGGTCTCGTATCCTTCGTTTGAAAGCTTACCTTCGGCATAGTCTTTCTTTGAAAGCCCACCTTCGGCTTGGTCTTTCTTTTTCGAGTCCACCTTCGGCATGGTCTCGTATCCTTCGTTTGAAAGCCTACCTTCGGCATAGTCTTTCTTTAAAAGCCCACCTTCGGCTTGGTCTTTCTTTTTCGAGTCCACTTTCGGCATGGTCTCGTATCCTTCGTTTGCAAGTCTACCTTCGGCATAGTCTTTCTTTGAAAGCCCACCTTCGGCTTGGTCTTTCTTTTTCGAGTCCACCTTCGACATGGTCTCGCATCCTTCGTTTGAAAGTCTACCTTCGGCATAGTCTTTCTTTGAAAGCCCACCATCGGCTTGGTCTTTCTTTTTCGAGTCCATCTTCGGCATGGTCTCGTATCCTTCGTTTGAACGTCTACCTTCAGCATAGTCTTTCTTTGAAAGCCCACCTTCGGCTTGGTCTTTCTTTTTCGAGTCCACCTTCGGGATGGTCTCGTATCCTTTCTTTGAAAGTCAACCTTAGGCATAGTCTTTCTTTGAAAGCTCACCTTCGGCTTGGGCTTTCTTTTTCGAGTTCACCTTCGGCATGGTCTCGTATCCTTAATTTGAAAGTCTACCTTCAGCATAGTCTTTCTTTGGAAACCCACCTTCGGCTTGGTCTTTCTTTTTCGAGTCCACCTTCGGCATGGTCTCGTATCCTTTGTTTGAAAGTCTACCTTCGGCATAGTCTTTCCTTGAAAGCCCACCTTCGGCTTGGGCTTTCTTTTTCGAGTCCACCTTCGGCATGGTCTCGTATCCTTTATTTGAAAGTCTACCTTCGGCATAGTCTTTCTTTGAAAGCCCACCTTCGGTTTGGTCTTTCTTTTTCGAGTCCACCTTCAGCATGGTCTCGTATCCTTCGTTTGAAAGTCTACCTTCGGCATAGTCTTCCTTTGAAAGCCCACATTCGGCTTGGTCTTTCTTTTTTTAGTCCACCTTCGGCATGGTCTCGTATCCTTCGTTTGAAAGTCTACCTTCGGCATTGTCTTTCTTTGAAAGCCCACCTTCGGCTTGGTCTTCCTTTTTCGAGTCCACCTTCGGTATGGTCTCGTATCCTTCGTTTGAAAGTCTACCTTCGGCATAGTCTTTCTTTGAAAGCCCACCTTCGGTTTGGTCTTTATTTTTCGAGTCCACCTTCGGCATTGTCTCCTATCCTTCATTTGAAAGTCTACCTTCGGCATAGTTTTTCTTTGAAAGCCCACCTTCGGCTTGGTCTTTCTTTTTCGAGTCCACCTTCGGCATAGTCTCGTATTTTCGTTTGAAAGTCTACCTTCGGCATAGTCTTTCTTGGAAATCCCACCTTCGGCTTGGTCTTTCTTTTTGGAGACCCCCTTCGGCATGGTCTCGTATCCTTCGTTTGAAAGTCTACCTTCGGCATAGTCTTTCTTTGAAAACTCACATTCGGCTTGGTCTTTCTTTTTCGAGTCCACCTTCGGCATGGTCTCGTATCCTTCGTTTGAAAGTCTACCTTCGGCATAGTCTTTCTTTGAAAGCCCACCTTCGGCTTGGTCTTTCTTTTTCGAGTCCACCTTCGGCATGGTCTCGTATCCTTCGTTTGAAATTCTACCTTCGGCATAGTCTTTCTTTGAAAGCCCACCTTCGGCTTGGTCTTTCTTTTTCGAGTCCACCTTTGGCATGGTCTCGTATCCTTCGTTTGAAAGTCTCCCTTTTGCATAGTCTTTCTTTGAACCCCACCTTCGGCTTGGTCTTTCTTTTTTGAGTCCACCTTCGGCATGGTCTCGCATCCTTCATTTGAAAGTCTACCTTCGGCATAGTCTTTCTTTGAAAGCCCACCTTCGGCTTGGTCTTTCTTTTTTGAGTCCACCTTCGGCATGGTCTCGTATCCTTCGTTTGAAAGTCTACCTTCGGCTTAGTCTTTCTTTGAAAGCCCACATTCGGCTTGGTCTTTCTTTTTCGAGTCCACCTTCGGCATGGTCTCGTATCCTTCGTTTGAAAGTCTACCTTCGGCATAGTCTTTCTTTGAAAGCCCACCATCGGCTTGGTCTTTCTTTTTCGAGTCCATCTTCGGCATGGTCTCGTATCCTTCGCTTGAACGTCTACCTTCAGCATAGTCTTTCTTTGAAAGCCCACCTTCGGCTTGGTCTTTCTTTTTCGAGTCCACCTTCGGGATGGTCTCGTATCCTTTCTTTGAAAGTCAACCTTAGGCATAGTCTTTCTTTGAAAGCTCACCTTCGGCTTGGGCTTTCTTTTTCGAGTTCACCTTCGGCATGGTCTCGTATCCTTCGTTTGAAAGTCTACCTTCAGCATAGTCTTTCTTTGGAAACCCACCTTCGGCTTGGTCTTTCTTTTTCGAGTCCACCTTCGGCATAGTCTCGTATCCTTCGTTTGAAAGTCTACCTTCGGCATAGTCTTTCCTTGAAAGCCCACCTTCGGCTTGGGCTTTCTTTTTCGAGTCCACCTTCGGCATGGTCTCGTATCCTTTATTTGAAAGTCTACCTTCGGCATAGTCTTTCTTTGAAAGCCCACCTTCGGTTTGGTCTTTCTTTTTCGAGTCCACCTTCAGCATGGTCTCGTATCCTTCGTTTGAAAGTCTACCTTCGGCATAGTCTTCCTTTGAAAGCCCACATTCGGCTTGGTCTTTCTTTTTCGAGTCCACCTTCGGCATGGTCTCGTATCCTTCGTTTGAAAGTCTACCTTCGGCATAGTCTTTCTTTGAAAGCCCACATTCGGCTTGGTCTTCCTTTTTCAAGTCCACCTTCGGCATGGTCTCGTATCCTTCGTTTGAAAGTCTACCTTCGGCATAGTCTTTCTTTGAAAGCCCACCTTCGGTTTGGTCTTTATTTTTCGAGTCCACCTTCGGCATGGTCTCGTATCCTTCGTTTGAAAGTCTACCTTCGGCATAGTTTTTCTTTGAAAGCCCACCTTCGGCTTGGTCTTTCTTTTTCGAGTCCACCTTCGGCATAGTCTCGTATTTTCGTTTGAAAGTCTACCTTCGGCATAGTCTTTCTTGGAAATCCCACCTTCGGCTTGGTCTTTCTTTTTGGAGACCCCCTTCGGCATGGTCTCGTATCCTTCGTTTGAAAGTCTACCTTCGGCATAGTCTTTCTTTGAAAACTCACCTTCGGCTTGGTCTTTCTTTTTCGAGTCCACCTTCGGCATGGTCTCGTATCCTTCGTTTGAAAGTCTACCTTCGGCATAGTCTTTCTTTGAAAGCCCACCTTCGGCTTGGTCTTTCTTTTTCGAGTCCACCTTCGGCATGGTCTCGTATCCTTCGTTTGAAATTCTACCTTCGGCATATTCTTTCTTTGAAAGCCCACCTTCGGCTTGGTCTTTCTTTTTCGAGTCCACCTTCGGCATGGTCTCGTATCCTTCGTTTGAAAGTCTCCCTTTTGCATAGTCTTTCTTTGAACCCCACCTTCGGCTTGGTCTTTCTTTTTTGAGTCCACCTTCGGCATGGTCTCGCATCCTTCATTTGAAAGTCTACCTTCGGCATAGTCTTTCTTTGAAAGCCCACCTTCGGCTTGGTCTTTCTTTTTCGAGTCCACCTTCGGCATGGTCTCGTATCCTTCGTTTGAAAGTCTACCTTCGGCTTAGTCTTTCTTTGAAAGCCCACATTCGGCTTGGTCTTTCTTTTTCGAGTCCACCTTCGGCATGGTCTCGTATCCTTCGTTTGAAAGTCTACCTTCGGCATAGTCTTTCTTTGAAAGCCCACCTTCGGCTTGGTCTTTCTTTTTCGAGTCCACCTTCGGCATGGTCTCGTATCCTTCGGTTGAAAGCCTACCTTCGGCATAGTCTTTCTTTGAAAGGCCACCTTCGGCTTGGTCTTTCTTTTTTGAGTCCACCTTCGGCATGGTCTCGTATCCTTCGTTTGAAAGTCTACCTTCGGCATAGTCTTCCTTTGAAAGCCCACCTTCGGCTTGGTCTTCCTTTTTCGAGTCCACCTTCGGCATGGTCTCGTATCCTTCGTTTGAAAGTCTACCTTTGGCATAGTCTTTCTTTGAAAGCCCACCTTCGGCTTGGTAATTCTTTTTCGAGTCCACCTTCGGCATGGTCTCGTATCCTTCGTTTGGAAGTCTACCTTCGGCATAGTCTTTTTTTGAAAGCACACCTTTAGCTTGGTCTTTCTTTTTCGAGTCCACCTTCGGCATGGTCTCGTATCCTTCGTTTGAAAGTCTACCTTCGGCATAGTCTTTTTTTGAATGCACACCTTCAGCTTGGTCTTTCTTTTTCGAGTCCACCTTCGGCATAGTCTCGTATCCTTCGTTTGAAAGCCTATCTTTGGCATAGTCTTTCTTTGAAAGCCCACCTTCAGCTTGGTCTTTCTTTTTCGAGTCCACCTTCGGCATGGTCTCCTATCATTCGTTTGAAAGTCTACCTTCGGCATAGTCTTTCTTTGAAAGCCCACCTTCGGCTTGGTCTTCCTTTTTCGAGTCTACCTTCGGCATGGTCTCGCCTCCTTCATTTGAAAGTCTACCTTCGGCATAGTCTTTCTTTGAAAGCCCACCATCAACTTGGTCTTTCTTTTTCGAGTCCATCTTCGGCATGGTCTCGTATCCTTCGTTTGAACGTCTACCTTCAGCATAGTCTTTCTTTGAAAGCCCACCTTCGGCTTGGTCTTTCTTTTTCGAGTCCACCTTCGGCATGGTCTCGTATCCTTTCTTTGAAAGTTAACCTTAGGCATAGTCTTTCTTTGAAAGCCCACCTTCGGCTTGGGCTTTCTTTTTCGAGTCCACCTTCGGCATGGTCTTGTATCCTTCGTTTGAAAGTCTACCTTCGGCATAGTCTTTCTTTGGAAGCCCACCTTCGGCTTGGTCTTTCTTTTTCGAGTCCACCTTCGGCATGGTCTCGTATCCTTCGTTTGAAAATCTACCTTCGGCATAGTCTTTCCTTGAAAGCCCACCTTCAGCTTGGTCTTTCTTTTTCGAGTCCACCTTCGGCATGGTCTCGTATCCTTTGTTTGAAATTCTACCTTCGGCATAGTCTTTCTTTGAAAGCCCATCTTCGGCTTGGTCTTTCTTTTTCGAGTCCACCTTCGGCATGGTCTCGTATCCTTTGTTTGAAAGTCTACCATCGGCATAGTCTTTCTTTGAAAGCCCACCTTCGGCTTGGTCTTTCTTTTTTGAGTCAACCTTCGGCATGGTCTCATATCCTTCCTTTGAAAGTCTGCCTTCGGCATAGTCTTTCTTTGAAAGCCCACCTTCGGCTTGGTCTTTCTTTTTCGAGTCCACCTTCGGCATGGTCTCGTATCCTTCGTTTGAAAGTCTACCTTCGGCATAGTCTTTCTTTGAAAGCCCACCTTCGGTTTGGTCTTTCTTTTTCGAGTCCACCTTCGACATGGTCTCGTATCCTTCGTATGAAAGTCTACCTTCGGCATATTCTTTCTTTGAAAGCCCACCTTCGGCTTGGTCTTTCTTTTTTCGAGTCCCCCTTCGGCATGGTCTCGTATCCTTTGTTTGAAAGTCTACCTTCGACATAGTCTTTCTTTGAAATACCACCTTCGGCTTGGTCTTTCTCTACCTTCAGCATAGCCTTTCTTTGAAAGCCCACCTTCGGCTTGGTCTTTCTTATCGAGTCCGCCTTCGGCCGTTCTCGTAGTACCTTTATATATCCCCATCGTGGTCTGCTTTTGGCCGGTCTACCTATTTGAGTTCGCCTTCGGCCGTTCTCGTTTATCCTTATATCCCGAGTTTAGTCCGTCTTCGGCCAGTCTGCCTTTCCGAGTTCGTCTTCGGCCGTTCTCGTATTCGCGTTATTTCATCATCTCCACAGGTTGCAAATTTCTTGGTTATTTTGGTATTCAATCTTCGTGTATCCCGATTGTATGAAATTCGTTGCTTCCATACCCTCGGATCTAAGAAGTTTGAATAGGGGAAGTTGTAACACCTCAAAATTTGCCCTTTTACTTTTAGCACTAACTGGCTTATGTTTCATTTCATTCTTGCATTATCATCTTTGCATATCATTGGTTCTTAGCATGGGATCAAGGTATCTAACCTAATTCACAAGAAGATGTTTTCTAGGGTTTCAGCAAAAGTTCATGTGTATTGTCCAAGGGGCTAAGAGGAGAGATGGTTCTTGACATCATCATTACTTGGGTCACAAAGAAGCCTTGGGCCTCAGGGCATCCTAATTTGTTCATTACCTCATCAAAAGATCAAGCTTGACAAGAAATTCCAAGGGAATCACACTCTCCTAGCATGATGGTTCAATTTAGTGTTTTGAGATTCCTGAGTTTAACACCACAATGGGCAAGATCTTTGAGCTTTTACCCCCACCAAATGGCACATCTCATCATTGTTTGAGAGGATACACATCATACTCAGAGGAATTTGAATTTGGAGGATGTGCTGATTCCTCCTAGACTGAGGGCACCCAAAACTAGGGTTTGCCATAAAATCAGCTTATTTCTGATTTTTTGGCCAAGACTTGATCCCATGGCATTCCTCATGCCCCTAAGTGTCTAGGATTGGAGAATTGTTCATTAATTTGGTTCAGAAGGGGTTTCAATTGATCAGAAGTTTCAAAATCAAGAGAATCAGGAAAAGTCAAGTGTGCAGAGGAAAAAGTCAACTTCTGACTTTTTGAGGGTAAATTCATGTTCCTCATCTCAAATATGTCCATTGATGGAGGTTTGATCAACAAATGTCAGGTGATTCATCAAAAATCAAGAAATACGAAAAGTTGCTAAAAATAGAAACTAGGGTTTCTAAATTTAGTAAGTTTTGGCAAGGTGAAGGACCATCTTTGGAGCTTTCTTTCTTCATGATGCAAGCTTCAAATGGAAAATTTCAAGGGGCCTAATTAAAGTTCATATTCTAAGCTTCAAAACCATAGCAAGAACTTCTCCATTGGATTAAAATTGAAGGAGTTATGATTGTTCAAAATTATAGGCTTGTAAGGCATTTTGGGCAAGGCGAGCAAGTCATGGGCAAGCTGGCTCGGAGTAAAATCATCAAACACCTTGTGTGCATGCAGTGTTCAAGTTTATGGCCAATTATCTCTATGATGAAGACTTCAAATGAAAAAATGTTCAACATGAGTTTTGTTCCTCTCATTCCCCTCTACAACTTTGATGTTGAGGAATTTTTCATATGACCAACCATTTGAGAGATATGGAGGGTCAAAGTAAGGAATTTGTAACTTGAAACAATGCAAAAACTTAGATTTTTTTTCTAAGTGTTTTTAAGCAAATTTGTGGACAATTCTTCATGGCAAGTTTTCACATGATTCAAGTCTCTTTTTCAACCTATTTTCAACATGAATTTTGTTCCATCATCTCCCTATATTCAATTGATCTCAAGGTTGTTTCAAATGGTGTCATATTCCTCAAGATATATCCATGCAAAGTAAGAGGTTTGGGTTGGTTTTTGATGCAATTGTTGTTGGCATGTTGTAGGAATTTTCTGGTAACATGATGATGTATCCATGCCTTGCGTATGATAGTACACTATATATGTCATTTTCATTACCAAATGTGACTAAACAATGACATACACATACCATGCACACACATGCCATTTTTTCCAAAACTTGGAAAAGAAGAAAACCACTAAAAAACCCTAACCTCACCAAGTCTCACGTGCCATTCTCCTCACTCTACTCTCTTCACTCAGCATAACCACTAAAATCACTCCCTACACCCTTCATGGGATCACTACCCGTACCTCACACTTTTTTGGCAAAAATTCCAACTGAATCATTTCACAATTCTTAGGCCCAAAAAAGGCTCTCCAACCCATTATATATAAACTCAGCAAATCCTAAAACGTGGAGGCAAGGCTGCATTTGGTAAGTTGAGATCAAAAATTACACACACTCTCTCATTCTTCCTCTCCTTTGAATCTGGATTTTGCTGCAAGTTCCCTTCATTCTATTGCTTGATCCATACTCCCTGAAGCTTAAAGAAGGATTCCAGCTGGTTTTCTGGAGCTTCCATTGCCGTTTGAAGGACCAATGGAGTTGCTCCGTTTGGTAACTTTTCTTGGTTCGAATCTGCCATACTACACGTTCATTTAACTTGTTGTTGACTGTTTTGAAGTCCTACACTGATGTAGGCGTGATTTGTGATGTTTCTGGTTGTGTTTGAAAGAGTTTCAGTTTGACCATATTTCCTTGTTGCTTTCGATTCATGATGTTAGACTTATTTAAAATCATTTTGGAACTTGGATATGTAATCAGTATAAAATTTCCTTCAAGATGATGTACTTGTTTGTGCATATTGGTGACCTTTCGTGTTGCAGTTCTGGCGTAGTCACCGGAGAAGACGACCGGAGTCAATCTCTGGCGTCTAGGGTTTTTGTATGGCTGATGAAGGGTTTGACTGGTCTGAATGACCAATGAGAGCTTGGCTTTGTGCCAGCTCATTTAATGAGAGGCCAGCGTGGCCAGCATGTCCCAATACGCACCGTTTCATTTAATCTTTTTTTTTGGTTGTTTTTATTTGATGATTTGAAATGGGTTGGGTCACGTATTGCTTTCCACACCCCCATCTTATGAGCCCATGCGCGCATCGTTCTGAGTTCCTTTGTTGCTGTTAATTGCTTATGCACCCCCTTCCTTCATGATTTCCCTTTATTTTCCTTTTATTTCATTTCCAAACATGATTTTATTTTATTATTTCTACTCATGATAAAAACACAAAAAAATATGTTTCTGATTGTTTAGCATCTTGAGATATTTTTCATATTTTTATTTTATTTTTTCTATTTATTTTTCTATTTTATGTGGAATTAATTTGGAAGTTGCTTTAACATGTTTACCCTTGACATAGGGTTTTGTTCTTTGATGCGTTTGATTCCTTTAATGATCCAATTTTCTTACCATGCTTTGATACATCTTTGGTGAATGTTTGAGGATTTATTTGGTGCTAAGATGTTGAATTCTTGATTGATTTTAATTAGTCCTCAATGCATGCTCGATTAGCCTCCTATGTGTGATGTTTTGATCCAATTGATATTGAAATCTTGTGATTCTGGTTGAAACCTCTTGCACACTTGTTCTTGACTATTTTATCATGAGTTTTGAAATTTATTTGGATTTTTATGAAGCATGTTTCTATCTTTGGTTGATACCTACTTGTGGTTTGAATTTGATTGAAGCATGCTTGGATACTTGCCCTAGTTTGAATGCTTTTGATTACTTGTGATTGAATGATGCTTGAGATGTTTGTTTGGTGTGATCATACATTGTCTTAGCTTGTTTGTGGCTTTGGGTTCATCCTCATTTGTCCATTTTCCTATTTGTTCTTGATTTTATAAGTTGACAATGTTTTAACTTGAATCCTTGGATGTGCTTGACCTAATCTTGTGAGATGTTTTCTGGTGTGATCCAATCAATGCATGAGGCCTTTTGTTTGATTTGAATGACATGTTTAAGGTTCTGGTCCTCTTGATTTAGGGTTTGTTATGTGGCTTATTCTCACCTTTTGCCTCACATGATCTTTTGTTGCTTGCACGAATGATATAAGTGGATGCTTTATCTAGTTTTGATGCACATCTTGAATGTGATGCTTAATGATTCATCTTGATTGATTTGAGTTTGATCTTGGTTTGTTGATGATGCATTTGCTACTGCCCCTTGGATTCACATCATGTTTCCATCTCATTTGATCATCATGGTTTGATTTGTATGATGCATATCATTATCATTTGACTTGTTGCTTCTTTGGCTCATAATGCATCATGATGTGAAGCATTCTTACATGTTTGAGTGGGATGATTATGACATGAATTTAATTCTGATTTGGTTTCAATCTTCATCTTACTTTGCTCATTCCTTCTTTGTGTGAGGTTTAATGATGTTTAATTGTGCTTCTTATGCAAGTTTGCTTGCATCTTTTCTTGTTTACTCTTACTTGCTTACTTGAGCTTTCTTGTGTGATCTTTTGAAGCGTGATTAATGATATGATTTGGATATAATGTGAATGATGTGCTTACTGCCCCATCTTATTTCTCATCTTATACCTCTCTCTCTCCCCTTCATCTCTTTCACTCTTTCTCTTCCCTCGAGTCTCAAGACTTGTTTAAGTCTTGGATTCACTCCCTTAGAGCTGCCTAGTCCAACTTAATTTCCGATTAAGCTTGGAGTAGGATTAGCATTAGGATTCCCTTTGCATGCTAACTTAGGTAGACGTTTCCCTTTCAAACTCAACTATAGGGCCACCTTTGCATGATAACATTAGGAACATTTAGTTTCCCCTTAGTGTTTTCTTTTCCTTTGAGTCTTCTCTTCTCATCTCATAACACTTCTAAAAACACTTAATAAATATAACGAATATTGCGCTCGAGCCTTAAGTGTAGGAAATGAAGAACGAGGGGTCTCCCCTCCTCTTCTAGAGTGTTTAGCATACGTCCCATTTGGGGGCAACCATGCGATTCACTCGTTCCCGCATGGTAGACTTTAGTGCAACGTAAGTTACGAACTAACTTCAATCCACTTCTGTCTAAAAAACACAAAAAACAAATTCAAATCATTTTATCCTTCGGGATCGTTCAAGTTCAAATCATTTTCAGAAAAGGGCACGTTACTTCCGTCTCGTCGCAAACAGGCATCGACCCTAACTGCCGGACGCGAATCTAACGTCGCTCATAAAAAACACTAATCGACCTCGTTAGGTCGAACTATGACTGCTCTGATTTCCTCTCTCTAGTCCGATTGAGGATACGTAGGCACGAGAGGGTGATTTCTTGGCGAGCAACCTCCCCCTTTAGTTCGTGTCTGAACTTCGTTGACTCTGACTTTCCCATTGCACGAGGGAATACGTAGGCATAGGACGAGCGATGTCCTATCGAGTCACTTCTTTTTCTTTTCTTCTTCGTTTCTTCATTCCTTTCCTTTCCTGTTTCTTCTCCTTCCCAGTAGCAATGGAGCTCCAGACGACGACACCTTGCCCTCACGTAACCGACTCCCTTACCTATTTCTCTTGGTCGCGAGACCATGCTCTTGCCCTTCCCTCAGATTTACGCGGTGTTTCCTTTCCCTCTCTTGGGATAAATACACATTGCTGGCGACTCTGTTTCCGCGCCACTTTCGCGTTTGTACCTGGATGAAAATCCCAGGAGCGACAGGTAGGATGGTTGTTCTCTGAAGAACGGTATAATTACCTCCTCCACTCTCTTCTGAATCCAGTCCTCATATGCAGGGAACACTCTATTATTTCTCTTTCCAAAAGAAGTCTTCCCCTTCTTGTAACGGTCTTCCCAAGTGCTTGAAACTTCTTTTAGCATTTCCAGGTTGGCTTCCCCACTCACATATAGAGACTCTTGAACGTCTTCATTCATTGGTGGCTCTTTCAAAGCATACCTGAATTGCCTAATAGCAAGGACAGGGTTGTAGTTAATTCCTTCCTTCCTTCCTATTAAAGGCACATTTGGGTAACCCCCACAACTGACCATTATCTCTTGGCCTAACAAATCACGATTGACCCAAGCCAAATTGTCAGCTCTTAATCCCATCAATCTCTTGGACCAATCTAATGTTTCTCTAGTGTCCATGAATGCCCCAGATTTTGGGAAGGCGATCGGCAAACCACTTGTAGAAAATTGAAGCGCAGAAATTAAGGGGTCCTCCCCTTCTCTTCTCGTTTTTATAATGCATTGAATAATACAAATCCCCTAGCAAGGTAGGTACCGGATTCTTCATGGTGAATATCCGGATAGCGTGCATGTCTATGAAATCCTTCACATTCAGGAACAGCGTCGTTCCATAAACACACATAGCCAGGATTGCATTGAACACTAACCAACACTTATTCTTAGCACAAATAGCAGCCTGCTCCACAAGAAACTTCGTGTGAAAACCATTACATCCTCCTTTGCTGGCAACATTGCTCTTCAATAAAGATAGATCCAAGTGCAAAGCAGCGGAAACTTTTTCCAAATCCGGAAGCTCTTTAGAAGGATAGAAAGGAACTTCTTCTTTGACAGGGACATCTAAAATGAGAGCAAACTCCTCCAATGTCGGAGCCAGAAGATAGTCAGCGAACAGAAAACACCGCAGGCGAGGGTCATAGAATTGCACCAGAGTGTGCAGAGCCCCATACTCGTATTGGGTAACGTCACGGGAGAAATTCAGAATTATTCCATACTCTCTTCTGAAGTCTGTCAGTACCTCAGGTTTTGCCAAGGCCAAGATTTTGTGAACAGAATCTAGATGAAGCTCTGGAAACTTGTACATGATGATATTCTTCTTCCTTTCGGTGCTAGTACTCATCTTGGTCAGTCTTCAGCAAACCGGAATCAAAGTTAGGATGCAACCCTGAAAATGAGCAAACATGTTAGAATGCAAAAATGATGATGCAAATGCAACATGGGATCAAGGCATCCACAATGCTCAATACTGATGTTGTTCTGATGACTGAACAAGGCCACAAAAATCAGAAACCCAGCATAACAGAGTGATAACTATATACTGACAAAAAGTCCTGTAAACTGGGAAGGTTGAAAGTTAAGGTCACCTGCAAACCTGCAAATACCCATCCCCTCTCACATGTAGGTTCTAGAAAACTGAGGATCCTCAGCGTCAGATTCTCGATTTGAGAAGCAATAGTACATTCATCCCTCGGGGTACAATACAATCGCCAAACAAAGAGGTCATCCATTGACTTTCCTCAAAAAATAAGGTCATCCTATGCAAGTTCCCAGCATTGGGTCCTCGGATCAAGAAGTGTAATGGGTTTGCCATTTCTGGTCTGCCATTATCATGTCTCGGAAGGAGTGCCGCAACTGAGTCCTCGGGAACTGGTCACCAGATTCGACAGTTTCCCATGTTACATTCCATCATCTGCCCCAAATGTGCAGGATAAAATATTACCAAAGGAAACCTCGTCTGGATGTGGAGTTTTCATATATACTATGTTAGACGGTGTGGCTAGTGATCGAGAGGGGGGGTGAATAGATCACCTCCTTGAAAATCAAGGATTTAAAAAATACTTATCAGAGTTTTTGAAAGTTAGCGGAAAAATACGATCCCGAATCGACTTCCGTCTATTCTGGACCAGCTACTAGAAAACCGGACACACGAGTTAATGTTGGATTTATATTAGGATGACAAAGATTTATTAACACCAGATTAGGATCGAATCAAATGCACTTATCATACAAATATTATTTCCAATGAACAAAAACTCAGCTGACAATTTTGTCAAACACTTGGCGTGTGAGTGTTCAATGATTAACAATAATGGTGATTTGATAAAAGTTTTCTTACCACTATTGTATCATAAAACGTTAAGACACTATACACCAAATGAATCACAAAATTGTTGAAAACGTAGAGAGAGATAAGGACAGAATACAATACGCAGAGATTTGGTAAGGAAGTTTCCCACATTCGTCCTCGCGTGTGGGTACTTCTCCCTCTCAATTTCAAACTGAAATTGAGACCTGTTATATCAATAATGCTGAATTCATTGTTTACAAGGTTACAATACAAAGCCAGAAATCTAAACCCCAAGATCTTTCTCTTGTATGAACCTTCACTTGATCTGAGCTTAATCAAGAATTTCCCCTGCAAGAATTACAAACAATTCACCGGTTCCATGACCTATTTGCGAAATTACCAAATTTCTAAACCCTACGCTGCGGCTGAATATGTTCTGCAAACGTGACTAACAAACCCTCAAGAACACACCAGTTCTTGAAGGACAAACCAGATGGTTTTTCCTCGAAACCCCCTTTTAATCTTCAACTCAGCTAGATCCTTGATCGTACCACTGAACGTTATCTCGATGATCCTTTAATCCGATGAACAAGAATGATTATGTGTTGATGTTCTTGAATTAAAGTGATTGAGAAGATGATGAAGATAAAGTATCTTTCAGGTCTCTAAAACTGCTCACCAAAATTGATGCTCACCAAACTTGCTTTTGCTGTGATTACACAATTTTCACACTAACGAATTCCTACACTCAATTGAACTGTCAAAACCTTCTTATATGTGAAACAGAAACGGTTAGAAAAAGAAACAGCTTTATGTATCGATACGAAACTCGTATGAGTCGATACATGGTAATTGTATAACATACATGAGTCGACACACAGATATATGCATCGATGCATACTGTAACTTTGTTTAATTTCAGAAAGTAAATTCAATCATGCATCGATACATAATACGAATGGATCGATACATAGCATAATTTTCAGAACCATCAAAGAAGCATGTATTGATGCAAACTTCGTATGAATCGATACATGGCTTAACAAGAAGGAAGCATGTATCGATGCAAAACTCGTATGGATCGATCCATACTGAAGCAAACACGTTTTTGTGATTTTAACAGAGGAATGTGTCGATGCAAGACAGACATGGATCGATACATACATAAGGAAAATTATTTTTATGATTTCAATAAAGATATGTATCAATTGTAACATGCATACTAATCTTATAACATGCACATCAAACACATAGACATTTATATATGCATTTATCACACAATTTGCTATCATACAAAACTTAAACGATTGCTCACAAACTCCCCATTTTTTATGTTGGCAAATTTGCAAGATGTGTGATAGAACACTCCCCCTGAGTTTGTGCATGGCTGTCAACATCTTGTTTTCTTTCTTCTCCCCCTTTGTCAACATCAAAAAGAAGAAAAAGACAATCTGTGTAAAGAGTCACAAGGCTAGAATGATGTAGCACTAAACAGCAAAATTGATATTGAAGCTAACAATCACAAAGAAAGAAGCTTAACATAAAACAATCACTCACAAAGAATGACAAGGAAAGGGCAAAAAATAACACAAGTAAACAAAAATAAAAGAAATAAGCATTGAACTGTATAACAAAGTGCTTAAGATTACATAAGAACTACCAAAACATACAAAGTTTGAACAATATAACAAAGAAACTTAAGCAACATGATTATGAAATGAAATGCAATGAAATGACATGATGATGGCTTAAAAAGGGTTATGGCCTCCACAGGACTCCTCATCAGCTCTATCAGGATCTCTGAAACTTAGTGGAGGCGGCGGAGGAGGCATCTCATCAGGATTATGGCCCATGAAACTATATTGCCTGAACCTGTTCTGAAGTTCAACGCTTCTGAACCTGTCCATGATACCAGGATTGGCACGGCAATCGTCCATAAAACCAGACATTTCATTGTAAAAAACTTGATGCCATTTAACCAAGTCTATGTGCCAAGAATGCTGATTGTGATACATCCGTGTGTGCTCATCATGCCACTCACGATGCTCTTTATGCCACTCATTTTGTTGATTATGCCAAGCAAGCGCCTGTTCATGACGGGCTTGATTGGCAAGCTCCATTTGCTGAAACATTTGAGTCAAATACGCAGGAGCTGTTGAAGAAGAAGCAGCACCAGAGAACGGAGGAATAGTTGGACTTGGTTCATAATTTGTTGGAGACCACCTTTGTGGCACCCAATCACCCCAACCAGGATTAGCATTTGCTTCAGGCTGATTCTCGTCGTTGACATCATTCATTTCTTCATCCATTTGGTTTTCAGTCACAAAAACTTGTTCAGAAGGCACATCAAAATTATACACCCTTGTTTTGGATCCTCTTTCCAAAAAATAAAAACATTTACGCTCCTTATCCCACCGGTATCCCATATGAGATAAAGTGGCAGTGTTGAACTCTTGCGCAGAAGTGGGAGATATAAGAGGTACTAAAGGTATGGCTATATTCCAGTATTTTATGATTCTCATAATCTGAGCAGCATATCCAAGTGTAATATTTTTTGAACTGTTACGCATAAGAAATATGCGTTTCACAAAGTAGTTTGGCCAATTCAATGAAACCTTATTTTGAAGAAGGTACACAAGGTGAATATCTGGTCTATCCAATCTAGAATGACCACCGCATCTTGGACGCAAAATGTGCGAGACAATCCAGTGAAGGATTCTAGGTATGCTTATAATCATACCAGATGTGAGTGGTTCATCCTCACCCAGAGGTCTGTCCAATTTTAAAATGGATGCAACATATTCCTTTATTTTAAAGTCAGTATCAAAGCTCTGGTCATGCCAGTTCTTCATTCCAAGCACCCCAAAAGGGATTTGAAACACTTTGTCCCAATCAGCAGCTTCAAAAGTATAAGTTTTGGTTCCAATAGAACATTTGAACATATAACCTCTACCAGATTGTAGACCAGCATAAAAGATGCGAATAAAGTCCTCATGATAATCATCATTTATGCTCAAAAATGTACCAAGCTTTTGCACATTCAACAGATCAACAATATCGTTGAGATGCAGAGCGGAAGCATCAGTTTTATTAAAGACATGTGGTTTCATAACTAACCTTGTCTTGAAAAAGGTCTCAAACTCATCAGCAATGGTAGGATGAAGGAGAGTCAGCGCACTAGGAGGGATTTCTGGGGGTGGTGGAGACTGATGAGAAGTACCAATAGGTTCCTTTCCTTTTCCTCTTCCTCTTTGTCTAGCAGGAATGGTTCTTGGAGGCATGGTGATGAATTGAAGAAAAGTTAAGATGAATGAGGGAAACGAGGTGAATTAGGGTTTAGGAGATGAAGATGTTTGAAGAGATTAGGGTTAGCCGCTTGGGTATGAGAGGAAGAAAGAGTCTAGAGTGAATGAATGAGACCTATAAATTTGGCTGATGTGTCGATCCAGAACTGAATTAGCATGCATTTATTATAAAACAATCAGTATGCATCGATACAAGGGGTTATGAATCGATTCATTTCACGAATTAATTATTTTTAAAATGTCCTATGTGTCGACACAAAACACGGATGCATCGACACATACTGAAACAAGTTTGAAAAATGTAAAAAAGTATGAATCGACCCATAGCACGAATGCATCGACCGGAAACTAGAATGTATCGACACATGCACTTGTTGCATCGATACATACTGATGCTAAACTAAGTTTTAACTAATTTTTGAATACCAGTTGAGTATAAAAACCTGTTAGCAGCTCTAAGTCAATGCAATATGAATTATGTCATGATAATTATGCTCAAGTATAATCCACAAATCAAACATTAATGTTCAAACACCATATGCAAAGGAATACATATAAACGATTTTAAAGAATTTGTTCAAACATACACAAATCACATAGTTCCAAAGAGATATAGAAAGGAATGATATTACCTCTGTTGATGTAACCTTATGAAGTACGAATGAGGTCTAAAAACAAATCTCAACAAACAAAGTGAGACATATATAAATAAGAACCAACATGCTTAAGACATCAATGAAGAGAGATCTAAAATCCCTAATTCACGACGAATGTTGAAGAACGGTTCCGTTGCTAATGGTTTAGTAAAAATGTCAGCAAGTTGGTTTTTAGTATCAACATGCTCAAATACAACGTCCTCTTTTTCAACATGATCGCGAAGAAAGTGATGCCTAATCTCTATGTGTTTAGTGCGTGAGTGTAAAACAGGATTCTTAGTAAGATTTATAGCACTTGTGTTATCACATTTTATTGGAATACGTTTGAGTTGAATATCGAAATCTTGTAGTTGTTGCTTCAGCCACAAAATCTGAGTGCAACAACTACCGGCTGCAATGTACTCAGCCTCAGTAGTTGACAATGCGACAGACACCTGCTTTTTGCTATGCCAGCTTACCAAAGAGTTTGAAAATAAGTGACATGTACCACTAGTGCTTTTCCTATCTGATTTGCAGCCAGCAAAATCAGAATCGGAGTAACCTACTAGGCTACAATCGCTTCCTTTGGAATACCAGAGCCCATATTTAGATGTTCCATGAAGATATCTAAATATACGCTTAACAGCTTTCAAGTGTGATTCCTTAGGATTTGATTGATATCGTGCACATATACAAACACTAAACATGATGTCAGGTCTAGATGCAGTAAGATACAAGAGAGACCCAATCATACCTCTATACCTTTTGACATCTACACTCTTACCGTGTTCATCTTTATCTAGATTCCCGTTGGTAGGCATAGGGGTGTCGATTGATTTTGAATCGTTCATTCCAAAGCGCTTGAGCAGCTCTCTGCAGTATTTTGTTTGACACACAGCTGTACCCTCATCAAGCTGCTTTATTTGGAGACTGAGGAAGTAATTTAGCTCCCCCATAAGACTCATTTCAAATTCACCCTGCATAACCTTTGAAAACTCTTCGACCAAGTGTACGTTAGTTGAACCAAAAATTATATCGTCTACATAAACTTGAACTAAAAGAATGTGTTTTCCCTTGTGTTTAATGAAGAGAGTGGTATCCACTTTACCTCTTGAATATCCATGATCAAGTAGAAATTTGCTAAGTCTTTCATACCAAACCCGAGGGGCTTGCTTAAGACCGTACAAAGCTCGTTTTAATTTGTAAACATAATCTGGATATTCAGCATTCTCAAAACCAGGAGGTTGTGAGACGTATACCTCTTCATTTAGGACACCGTTTAGAAACGCACTCTTTACGTCCATTTGGTAAAGCTTAAAATTCTTAGAACACGCATAAGCAAGCAAGAGACGTATAGCTTCAAGGCAAGCAACTGGAGCATAAGTTTCCTCATAATCTATGCCCTCCTCTTGGTTATACCCTTGTGCCACTAAACGTGCTTTGTTCCTAGTTATCACTCCGTTTTCATCAAGCTTATTTCTAAAAACCCATTTAGTACCTATGATATGATGATCTCGCGGACGAGAAACAAGTTCCCAAATGTCATTTCTTTGAAATTGATTAAGCTCTTCTTGGATGGCCATTAGCCAAAATTCATCAATCAAGGCCTCTTTGGCATTTTTAGGTTCTACTTGAGAAACAAAAGCGAAGTGAGAACAGAAATTACTTATCCTAGAATGAGTCATTACTCCCTTTGAGATATCTCCCAAAATGTTGTCAATAGGATGGTCTTTCGAAGATGTCAAGCTGGTGGAAGGTCATTCACTTCAGCTTGCCCTTCTTCCTTATCTTTTACATGACTGGTATCTTTCTCCTCCTCATTGTCTTCTGTTTTGGACTGATCAATTTCCGAAACAGCTTCTTTGAGTATGTCTTCTGTAGATACACCTGCGTCATCAAAAGAAATACCTTTTCCGACATTTTTCGGATAAGACTCATCAAAAGAAACCTGGACAGATTCTTCAACAAAAAGTAAACGCTTATTATACACTCTATATGCTTTACTTGATTGTGAGTATCCAAGAAAGATACCTTCATCCGCTTTTGCAACAAACTTCCCAAGTTTTTCTTTACCATTATTCAAAACAAAACACTTACAACCGAATACGTGAAGATGTGACAAGTTTGGCTTTCTTCCTTTTAAAAGCTCATAAGGGGTTTTATGTAAAATAGGACGAATTAAAATCCTGTTTAAAACATAACAGGCTGTACTAATTGCATCAGCCCAAAAATATTTTGATAATCCACCCTCATTTAGCATTGTTCTTGCCAACTCCTCTAAAACGCGATTTTTGCGCTCCACAACGCCATTCTGTTGTGGAGTTCGAGGAGCTGAAAAGTTATGCTCAATACCATACTTATCACAGTACTTATCAAAGAGGTGGTTTTGAAATTCACCTCCATGATCGCTTCGAATTGTAACTATTTTGGAGTTCATTTTATTTTGGGACAGTTTTGCAAAACTCTTAAAAGTGGAAAAAGTTTCATCTTTGCTATGAAGGAATATAGTCCAAGTAAATCTAGAATAGTCATCAACGATTACGAAACCATAATAATTTCCACCTAGACTCTTTGTCCTAGAAGGTCCAAAGAGATCTATATGGAGAAGCTCAAGGGGACGTGAAGTTGAAATTACATTTTTGGACTTAAAAGAGATCCTTGTTTGTTTTCCCATTTGGCACGCGTCACATAGGTGGTATTTTGAAAATTTTATTTTTGGAAGACCGACTACTAGATCCTTGGATACAACCTTATTAAGCAAATCGAAATTAACATGCGCTAAACGTCTGTGCCAAAGCCAAGAATCATCATTCAAGGCAACTAGACACTTAGTGCTTGTTAAAGATACATCAAAAAGATCAAGCATATAGATGTTGTTTACTCTTACACCCTTAAACACAATATTCTGTTCAGTATGTTCAATTATGCAACAAGTTTTTGTGAAAGAAACCTTGTAACCCTTGTCGCACAGCTGACTAATACTTAACAAATTGTGTTTAAGTCCCTTTACTAGATGGACATCAGAAATAGTAGTGGTAGAGGGATTACCTACACTACCTTTGCCAAGTATAGCTCCTTTGTTATTGTCTCCATAAGTAACATATCCCTTCTTCTTTGCTTTGAAGTCTATAAAAAGCAATATATCACCCGTCATGTGCCTTGAGCACCCGCTGTCTAGAAACCATCTTCTATCTACGGATGCAAGACACTCATCCTACAATATCAAAAGAGAGAAATAGGTACCCAATTTTCATTGGGTCCATGTGGGTAAGTGGTAACATGGTTGCCTTTAGGCTTCCATTGATAAATGCCTTTAGGAACAAGAAATCTCCTAAACTTGCATTTTTCAATGGTATGACCAGCACGACAACAATAATGACATAAGCCATGATGATGTATTTGTTTATGTTTGTTCATTAAATCCTTTGGAATAAAAGAGTATTTTGCATATGGTGGATTTAATGACTTCTTAAACAACCTAGAATCAACGGCATAAGTAACCTTGGGTTGTAAAGCTTTTTCCAATTTGACTTTAAGAGTGTTAACCTCTTGTTGCCAAATATGACAAGCTTCACAATACCTAATTTTACTACATCCGTTAATATTGATATCTTTTGAATTTTCTGCAATACTAGCTTTCAAACTTTCTAAATCTTTTTCAGCTTTGTATACTTTACCTTCCAAGAATGAAAAAATTTGTTTATCGAAAGATAATCTTTTAAAAGCATCTAAAGCTTCGTTATGCAGTTTTTCAAAAGCTATTTTCTGTTCAGAAAAAGACATAGAAGAAAAATTACTATAGTAGGCTTGTCTTACTTTCTTATCGTTGATCTTCTTCTTGTGGTGGGACTGATTTTTGGTGTGAGCCATAAGACACAGATTTGCTGTCTCATCACTATCATTTGAACTTTGTGAGCTTGATGAATCACTATCACTTTCCCACGCAATATAAGCTCTTCTTTGTTTATTGAACCTTTTTGGTGAAGCTTTTCCTTTATCCTTTTTCCTCATAGGACATTCTGTCTTATAATGTCCAGATTTACCACAATTAAAGCAAGATCCTTTTACTCTATGCTTCTTATTCTCTTCCTGTTTTGACTCTATAGATTGTCTTCGGAACTTAATGAGATTTTTGTCAGAATGCTTGATTCCATTCTTTCGAATGAATCTATTATATCTCTTAACAAAAAGTCCCATTTCCTCATCACCCGAATCTTCGTCACTACTTGAATCATTGTCACTTTGCTCTTTTTGTGAGGACTTTGAGCTAGAGGCCACAAGAGCTATTGGCTTCTTCTCACTCTCTTTGTTTTTATTCTTTTCCTTTTTACTCTTGTTCTCAAATATTTCAAGACTTTCCAGTTCTTGCTGATGTTCTTCCAGCTTGCCAAATAAAGTTGTAATCGTAAGCGTCGTGAGGTCGTTGGCTTCCTTAATAGCTGTTACTTTAGGTTGCCATTCCCTGCTAAGACATCTCAGAATTTTATTAGTGGCTATTTCATTGGAGACAGATTTTCCAAGTGCATTCAAACGATTGATGAGATGAATGAATCTCTTTTGCATGTCAGAGATAGATTCTCCTTGTTTCATGCGAAAGAGCTCGAACTCTTGATTAAGTGTGTTAATACGGGACTGTTTAACTTCAGTAGTACCCTCATGGGCAATTTCTAAAGCATACCACATTTCTTTAGCTATCGTGCAATGGGATACCTGATAATACTCATCAGCACCAAGTGCTGAAATTAGCATATTTCGAGCTCTCCAATCACACGACCACTTTTTCTCATCTTTCTCATCGTAATCCTCTTCTGGTTTAGAAACTATGGCGCCAGCCTCATTTCTCATAGTAATTTGAAAAGGACCATTTTGAATGGCAGCCCACACATTCCTATCCACAGAATTTATATAAACTCGCATGCAGTCTTTCAAGTAGCCATAATTTTCACCGTTGAAAACAGGCGCTCTATTGTACGCCCCCTTTGGTTCAGAATCCATATCGTTACAAGAAGCCACAAAGCACCAGCGAACCGGTGCTCTGATACCACTTGTTAGACGGTGTGGCTAGTGATCGAGAGGGGGGTGAATAGATCACCTCCTTGAAAATCAAGGATTTAAAAAATACTTATCAGAGTTTTTGAAAGTTAGCGGAAAAATACGATCCCGAATCGACTTCCGTCTATTCTGGACCAGCTACTAGAAAACCGGACACACGAATTAATGCTGGATTTATATTAGGATGACAAAGATTTATTAACACCAGATTAGGATCGAATCAAATGCACTTATCATACAAATATTATTTCCAATGAACAAAAACTCAGCTGACAATTTTGTCAAACACTTGGCGTGTGAGTGTTCAACGATTAACAATAAAGGTGATTTGATAAAAGTTTTCTTACCACTATTGTATCATAAAATGTTAAGACACTATACACCAAATGAATCACAAAATTGTTGAAAACGTAAAGAGAGATAATGACAGAATACAATACGCAGAGATTTTGTAAGGAAGTTCCCCACTTTCGTCCTCGCGTGTGGGTACGTCTCCCTCTCAATTTCAAACTGAAATTGAGACCTGTTATATCAATAATGCTGAATTCGTTGTTTACAAGGTTACAATACAAAGCCAGAAATCTAAACCCCAAGATCTTTCTCTTGTATGAACCTTCACTTGATCTGAGCTTAATCAAGAATTTCCCCTGCAAGAATTACAAACAATTCACCGGTTCCACGACCTGTTTGCGAAATTACCAAATTTCCAAACCCTACGCTGCGGCTGAATATGTTCTGCAAACGTGACTAACAAACCCTCAAGAACACACCAGTTCTTGAAGGACAAACCAGATGGTTTTTCCTCGAAACCCCCTTTTAATCTTCAACTCAGCTAGATCCTTGATCGTACCACTGAACGTTATCTCGATGATCCTTTAATCCGATGAACAAGAATGATTATGCGTTGATGTTCTTGAATTAAAGTGATTGAGAAGATGATGAAGATAAAGTATCTTTCAGGTCTCTAAAACTGCTCACCAAAATTGATGCTCACCAAACTTGCTTTTGCTGTGATTACACAATTTTCACACTAACGAATTCCTACACTCAACTAAACTGTCAAAACCTTCTTATATGTGAAACAGAAACGGTTAGAAAAAGAAACAGCTTTATGTATCGATACGAAACTCGTATGAGTCGATACATGGTAGTTGTATAACATACATGAGTCGACACACAGATATATGCATCGATGCATACTGTAACTTTGTTTAATTTCAGAAAGTAAATTCAATCATGCATCGATACATAATACGAATGGATCGATACATAGCATAATTTTCAGAACCATCAAAAAAGCATGTATCGATGCAAACTTCGTATGAATCGATACATGGCTTAACAACAAGGAAGCATGTATCGATGCAAAACTCGTATGGATCGATCCATACTGAAGCAAACACGTTTTTGTGATTTTAACAGAGGAATGTGTCGATGCAAGACAGACATGGATCGATACATACATAAGGAAAATTGTTTTTATGATTTCAATAAAGATATGTATCAATTGTAACATGCATACTAAACATGCATACTAATCTTATAACATGCACATCAAACACATAGGCATTTATATATGCATTTATCACACAATTTGCTATCATACAAAACTTAAACGATTGCTCACATACTACGTCTGGCCAAATGCCAAATAAGTCACACTACTTTCCACGCTAATCATAGGTGTATGCTCAAGCCTGGATATTGGGCTTTTCTCTCATGAATCCAACCCACCCAACAGAACAACAGCAGCAGAACAATATGGCATATGACAGTAATGGAATGAAATGCAATAAATGCGGTAAGATACAGTAATATAGTAAAACAGTAATACGGTAATACAGTAATACAGCAAAATAAAGCACCACAATAAACACCCAATGAAAATAAACAACCAAGCGCTAGGATTGACTCGCAAAAGGGGATGGACCAACAAGAGGTCAACCTGTCCCCAGCAGAGTCGCCAGCTATCGCTCTCGGGATTTTCATCCAAGTACAAACGCGAAAGTGGCGCGGAAACAGAGTCGCTAGCAATGTGTATTTATCCCAAGAGCGGGAAAGGAAGCACTGCGTAAACCTGAGGGAAAGGAAAAGCATGGTCTCGCGACCAAGAGAAACGGGTAAGGGAGTCGGTTACGCGAGGGGAAGGTATTAGCACCCCCACGCGTTCATCATACTCTATGGGATCCACGCTTGTTATCTCGATCAAAGGGTGTCGTCGTCTGGAACGCCACTGCTACTGGAAAGGAAAAGGAACAGGAAAGGAAAAGAACGAAGAAACGGGGGAGAAAAGAAACAGAAGTGACTCGATAGGACATCGACGTCCTATGCCTACGTATTCCCTCGTGCAATGGGAAAGTCAGAGTCAACGTAGTTCGGACACGAACTAAGGGGGGAAGTTACTCGCCAAGACATCGCCGTCTTGTGCCTACATATCCTCAGTTTAACCAGAAGGAGGAAATCAGAGCATTCGTAGTTCGACCTAACGAGGTCTTAGTGTTTTTTATGAGCGACGTTAAGTTCGCGTCCGGCAGTTAGGGTCGATGCCTGTTTGCGACGAGACGGGAGTAACGTGCCCTTTTCTAAAAATGATTTGAAACTTAGCATCCCGAAGGATGAAGAGGTTTTGAATTTGTTTTGTGTTTTTTAGACAAAAAGTGGATTGAAGTTAGTTCGTAACTCATATTGCACCAAAATCTACCATGTAGGAACGAGTGAGTCGCATGGTCGTCCCCAAATGGGATGTATGCTACACACTCTAGAAGAGGAGGGGAGACCCCTCGTTCTTCATTTCCTACACTTAAGGCTCGAGCGCAATACTCTTTATATTTATTAAGTGTTTTAGAAATATTAAGAGATGAGAAGAGAAGACTCAAGTCGAAAAGAAAACACTAAGGGGATCTAATTGTTCCTAATGTTATCATGAAAAGGTGGCCCTGAGGGGAGGTTTAAGAACAACATAAGTCTAAATAAAAGAGAGGGATAGCACTATCTAATGCTTATCCTACCTCACCTTAAACAAAAATTAAGGATGAGCTAGGATCCCAAAGGGTGTGAGAAAGTTGTACACAAAGCATTATATCATGCTATTCACAAAAGAGAAAGAGTAATGAAATAGATGAGAGATGAAAGAAGAGATGAACATGGATAATCATCCACATGTTCAAGTACCTTACCTCTACCCCTACACAAAAGTTTAGCATAGAATCATCACAAGTAATGAAAACAAGTGAAAGAAACTAAACCAAACAAATACTAGTTGTCTTAGGAAGACAATTAAGAAGCAAACAAGGTACAAACCAAAAAGGAAGAGTACTAATAGTTAAGGGACAATCAAATTCAGTAAGTACATGCTAAGGGATCCTAATAATGTAAACATGCCATATGAAATCAAACAAAAGCAAACTATGCACTAGACAATCATACAAATGCAAGTTGTATGCTACTAATGAAAGATGGATGCACATGGTTCATAAACATGGATGAATGCACATGTAAACATCAAAGTCAGAAGTGAATGCCATTTAAGAATGTGTGTAGATGTCATTAAGATGTTATAATATTCCTAAATGCAAACATGGATCAAGTAAGAAGAAATGGGAGCAAACATCATTCATGTTCACACAATGAAGCATACTTGTAATGCAAGTAAGAAATGAAAATATAAGATGAACAATCATGTAGCATGAATGCAAGTCAGTAGCTCATGACATTTATAATTCAAGAATGGAAGCACAAAGTTCACACAAGTATCATGTTGAAGCACATTGATGATTAGGAGCAAACATGTTCAAGCTAAGTCATACAAACATACAAAAGTTTATGAACTTCAGAAACATGTGATGTGAAATTATAGGTCATGGAATATGGTGGAGGATGATTTCAAATAGAAGTGAAACATGTTTAAGTGATGGTTTAAGATCATGCAAGCATTGGTACAAACATGTGCTCAAAGAAGATCAAGTAAGAGTGCACAATTACACAACACATTTCGGGTTAAAACATGTGCATACAATTCATGTAAGGATGGACAAGCAATGACCTATAATGCAATAAAAATGATCTATAATGTTCATGTAACATGTGTCAAGAGGTCTCAACAATGGTCAAGGAAAGTTGCACACAATGCATATTAAAAACCCTAACACAATCCTTCTAACATTCACACAAACAAACATGCTTTCATACAATCCATAAAGTCATGCTAAGATAATGAGAAAATTGAGAAAAGACAAGTAAATTGAGGTGCAATCAGTGTGCAAACATGTCTAAAAAACATGGCTCGAAATTCATCAAGAATCATGGATAAACATGCCTCACAATGTCATACAAATCATACAAGCAAATGGCTCAAAGATCTCATTCAAAAGTTAACAAGAAATGACCTAAAATCTATAAAAAAATGCATGGCATGCCTCAACATATCATAAATGCATGTTTCAATTTTTAGGCAAAGATTCAATCCACAACTATGTCAAATAAATCAATGATGAAGCATGTATCATGATTAAATGCTCATACAAAAGAAATTACAAGAATATTCATGAAAACATAGCAAAATATGATAAAATCAGAAACTAAAATATGCCAAAATTATTTAAATGCCTTATAATGCTTCATGAATTTTTATGGAATTTTTAGATGCTCAGAAACATTTTTAAGAATCAAATGGAAAACATATATGAAAAGAACATTAAAAAAAACAAAGAAATGGTCAAGGGGTGCAACGAAAGCAAAAACCAAGCTCAATTGTGCTTTGGGCTCAAAGTGTGGGGTGTGAATATCATTATCAGCCCAGTCCACTAACGCGTATTCAGATAAGGTGCATATTTTGGACTCTAGTCAAAAGTTGACTCAATAATGGCCTTTAGATGTAATCAGCGCAAGATGATCAAGAAAGTCACGCAATCACATGGATTACAACGCGTGCACACGTTAAGCAATGATGTAACAAACACATGAAATCACAACATTCAAAAATATTCAGAAATCAAGCACGTGCAAGGGCGATGGCCTCATTAATGCGCTGGCATGTTTTGGTACGTTGGATTCAAATAAATGGAAGGCCAGGATTAGATCTGGCATCAAGCTAGGGTTTATGAGCTCAGGTGGCCGGAGAAGACTCCGGTCGTCTTCTCCGGCGAGTCTCTGCCGTGTTCAAGGCTACATGTTGTCAGAAACACACAAAATGCACATCAAAATGTTCCTTATGCTACGTAGATCACGGATCCAAGTTCCAAATTCTCAAACCATTCACACACAAAGCAAATCGAAGCAATTAAGTTTGCCCTAGACAACTGAAACTACGCACCTATGGTGCCTATCAACTAGCCAGAGTCACACCAGCTCCTACTGAGCTCCAAAACACCAAAACAAGCTTAAAATTCAAAGAATTATGCAAGAAAAACTTGAAGTAAAAACCTGCTGATCTGAAGATGCTTTCAATCTCAAGAAGAAAACCAGAGGTTCCTTGATCTCTTGAGCTTATGATTGGCCAAATAAAGGCAGTGAGAAACTTAAACTTGCTTGAAAATCACAGTGAAGAAAATTGAAGTTTGGAAGTTGATTTAATGCTACTCGATCCACTGCTTCATTCCAATGTATCCAGGAGTTCAATGAGGCTTGTTGATGAAGGATGAAGAGAGAATTCAGAGAGTTGGTTGAAGAGAATTTCGAGAGAGAGAGAGAGAGAGAGAGAGAGAGAAAGTTTGAGAGGTTTTTAGAGTGAGAATGGAAAAAAGAGTAACTAACTTTGGTTCAGTGTGGTTAGAAGCTTATATAAGAGAGATTAGAATCTAACTACTATAGTTGACAGATAGATATGTGGTTGAGTTAAGGGTGAAGTTGAAATACAGTGAAGTTTTAAAGTGAAAATGGAGAATGAAAGGGTTAATGGCACGGGTTATCATGTGTGGAGAGGGAGCATGGAATGCTATGGTGAGGTTTAAGTTGGATGGTGATGATGCATTGAGTGGTGTCAGCTTGCTAGGTAATCTTCTTGTGCAAGCTTCCTTCTTTCTCTCTTGTTTGAACATTTTGGGTAATGATGGTACATGAACATGTATAGATATGTAAGGAGTTTGTTTGGTTTAAAATGGTAAAGTTTTGGATATGGTACATGATGTATGCGCATGCTGATCAAGAAGAACAAGGTTTTTTGACTGAATAGCTTGCTTGGCATGAAAGAAAGACAGTGGGTAGGAGATGGTCTTTGGCACCTTGTATCTTCATGGCCAATGAATGAAATGAAGAGTTCTTGGATCCTTTGGGAAGAGGAAATGGAGGAGAACAAAGTTGATGTGGAAAGCAGACACAATTGAAGCCTCTAGGATGCTTAAAATTGACCATGAAAGTGCTTGTATATAACTGAGTTTAGTAAGTCATTTGTATGGCTCGTGCCCAACCATATGCGTGTGAAGTTCAAGTGTGATGACCCTGACTTTGATCCATTATAACTCTCAATAAGTTAACCAGATGAAAAACTTCCAACACCAATTTTGTAGAGGGGATCAAGATGAACAAATTTAATGTTGAACATTTTTTCAATTGAATCCTCCATCAATGAGATATTTGGCCATGAACTTGGAGACAACATGCACACCAATTGTTTGTGAAAATAACTGCGTGCTGACTAGTCATGACTTGCCAATTTGCCTTGATTTGCCTCAACTGTAATTGATCATATCTCTCTCAATTTTGATCCAATGGGCATGTTATTGGTATGGTTTTGAAGCTTGGAATGTGAAATTTTGATAGGCCTCCATAACCTTTCAATTTGGTGCTTGGATCATGGAAAAAGAATACCCTAAAGTTGGGTGCTCACCTTGCCAAAACTTGCCATAAATGGAAACCCTTCATTACTATTTTTGGCAACTTTTCATATCCTTTAATTTCTTGTGAATCTCTTGACATTTCTTGATCAAACCCTCACCAATGATCATATTTGACATGAGGAACAATATTTTGACCCCAAAAAGTCAAGAGTTGACTTTTTCCTCTACACAGTTGACTTTTCCCCAATTCTTCTGATTTTCAAACAATTGATCAATTGAAACCCCTATGAACCAAATTGATGGACAATTCTCCAATCTTAGACACTTAAGGACATGAGGAATACCATAGAATCAAGTCTTGCCCAAAAATCAAAAATAAACTGATTTTATGGCAAACCCTAGTTTTACACCCTCAGTCTAGGAGAAATCAGCACATCCTCCAAATCCAAATTCCTCTGAGCATGATGTGTATCCTTTCAAACAATGATGAGATATGCCATTTGGTGAGGATAAAACTCAAAGATCTTGTCCATTGGGGGGTTATACTCAAGAATCTCAAAACCCTAATCTTGCACTGGTTAGGAGAAGGTGGTTCCCTTGAGATTTCTTGTCAAGCTTGATCACATGATGAGATGGTAGGCCTATTAAGATCTCTTGAGGTTCAAGGCTCCCTTGATTTGACTTAGATACCTTGATCCCATGCTAAGGCCAATGGTATGCAATGATAATAATGCAAAGCATGCAATGAAACATAAGCCAGTTAAATCTAAAACATGAGGGCAAATTTTGAGGTGTTACACACTTATCAACTCTCCTCAACTAAAACTTGTTTGTCCTCAAACAAGAATCAATCAACTTGAAGAAACAAAAGCAATTATCAAGAAATCATGCTCAACAAGTTTTTACAAATGGAAAATAAATGTATGGTACAAATATCAAAAGTACATGCAAAGCAATGCTTACCACTAAACTACAACGACACCACGATTATGAAACAAAGTCTAAGCACAAAACACTTGTCAAAAATTTTAAAGCAATACAAATGTTCAAGAATGAATCACACCTAACACTCCTCTTCAGAATAAGGATGAAGAAATTTACGCGATTGCAATCGCGGGACAATTACACTCATCTAAAAACAATGCTAACAACAGTTCAATTCATACATTCATCTAACAATCATAAATGAAATCATGGAAGCAAAAAGATCACTAAGGGCTTGACAGGTTGTAGCTTAGTCAGGTTTCATAACAAATGGTCATTTCTTAGGCTATTGAATCGAAGTTGCCACGCAAAAGAAACATTCACTATACATGGTATTTACACATCACAACTTCATTCACCAATTTCTTTACTCTATTGCTCACCCTTTCCAAACTTCCTTTGCACAATTATTTTCCATTCTCTATTTTTTTTCCTTTTCAAACAAGCATCTTTTTCTTTAGTTTTCACATTCATATTCACAATTTTCTTATGCTTGTTCAAAAGTTTTCAAAAATTTTAGTAACCTACCATTTCCTTTCATTCTCCCCAACTTGAATGCCATTAAACCTCAAGTGAATGCTACATGCTTTTTATGGCAAGGAAATCAATTTAAAACATTGTTCAAAGGTTTCAAGAAATTTTTTTTAGAATCCCACAAAATTCAATGATGAACTTAACTTTTAATTTATGTACACACACCAAGTTCATCACCAAATTAGGATCTAATCAGTTAAGGCTCAAAGGGGTTAACGAATACTCACTACTCACGGGTAAGTTACTTTTGGATATGGTTGTGCTCATCCAATCCATTTACTGCTTGGAAAAAAGACTAATCGCTTCAATCCGCTGTTTAGAAGAAAGACTAATTACTTCTCTCCTCTGTTCGCTGTTTGGTTGGAAGTTATCTGGAAACTTCATTTTCCTTGTATAAAGGGGTTTGAGAGCTCAACCTACTAAAATCTCTTAAGAATTATTGGATACTCTCAAGATCAAATATTGGAAAGACGACTAGGTCACTTCATTTCGACCGAACCTCTATAATTCCTAGTGCTATTTTCTTACCATAAACTCTTTAATTATTTACTTATTCATATTTCTGTTGCTAAATTATTAAAACATTTTCAAAATGATTTTAAACTTTGAAAATAATTGTAAAAGTTTTTCAAACCACATTTTTTTGAAACACACAATTCTCCCCCTCTCGCGTGTGGAATCACATGCTTAGGCATGACAAATAAATTCGGCCCCGCCCAAACCTGACTGGCTCGCCCCGAATTTAACGAGAAAAATCTAATTTATTTGGGGGCAGGTGCAGGGAAAACCTGATTTTAATTACGGTGGCGGAGAATGCTAGTACCCGCTGTAATACCCTAATTTTTGCCCCTAAGATTCTTTGCTTTTCATGTGCATTCATACCACAAACAGGATCACACATTGGTTCCCTCTTTTGTAGGATTGTGCCTTGCATGGGATCTTTGGGTTTGTGTGTGTTTGTTAGTTGTTTCATTGCTTAATTTGTTTATGTTTACTAACCATTAATTAAAATCCAAAAATATTTTGTTTTCTTTCACTAACATTTTCAGGGGAAGAATAGGTTAAAAATACCAAAACATCAGTCCCTCGACTCGAATGAATTTCATCTGAACAAAGTCAAAGTTGATCCGCAATTAATTCAAAAATTATCTGATCAAGGGTTTCCAAGATTTAATTGATTATTATTCAAAAGACTCCAAGGTTCATGTGTTTATTTCCATGCCTTCTTTAACAAGCAAAAGAATCGAGCCGGAACCACAACAGTGTAACAAAATGCTCATTTTTCACAAATTTTGCACTGAGTAACCGGTTAGCAGATATGTTGTAACCGGTTACCCTCATGAAAATTTGAAAAATGGTGGCAAATTTAAATTCAGAAATTGGCACCAATCTCAGCCCTTGATCACATTTGGAATATTCTAGACCATCTCATTTTAATTCCCCTACATCATTTTGATCATTCCACACCATGCACCTTCACTAATCACCACTCTTTTGATAATTCCCTCCAAATTTGAATTCCAATCCTAATTTTGATCATCCAAGCCAAATTCCAAACCACCAATTTTCCCAAGCCTAAACTCTATAAATAGAGGCTTCATTTCATTAATTCTTCAAGCTTTTGATAACCAACAAACCTCTTGCAAATTCTCTTCCCAACCACAAATTTCACTAAAGCTCACTTTTCTTCTTTTGAAAGTTAACAAGAATTCACATTGAATCTTGTTCAACTTTGAGCTAAACCTTCATCTAAACATGTTTTCTTCATCAATTCTCATAGATCAAGGCTTTGGTGTTTGGATCTTGATGCAATTTGAAGGAATTTTCAGATTTGAAGTGGTAATTCATCTTTCACCATTGTTGAAGCTCCATCTTCATCTTCCATAATGTAGATCTTTGGAGATCTTTGTTACTTGATCCTTTGGATCTTGTAATTATGTTTAATTGCTGGTTTTTGATGTTATTTTACTTTAAATTTCGTGCAATTTCAGTTCCATGATCACAAAGTGTTTGTAAAAAGTTTTGAAAGTGGATCATGCTGAATTTTGCACAATTTTCTGCATTCTGGTGCAGAGTAACCGGTTAGCAGATATGCAGTAACCGGTTACTCTGTGTTAATTTTGAAAAACTACGCTTATTTTGAACTAAGTAACCGGTTAACAGATATGCAGTAACCAGTTACTTCGAAACAGAATGCACATTTTCACTTGTTTTTGGGACTGTTTTGGCTTTTCTTCCTCCTTCTTCCCCTTTCTTCTTATTTTAGCCTTGAAGCACATTGTTGAGATTAATTTCTCTTCAATTTCAATGGACTTTGGATATGGTTAAAGTAATTAAACATTCATTAGTTCAAATCTATCTTTAAATGAATTGTTGAATTCATTTGAGGTACTTTGAATTAGTGATATGTTTTCACACTTAAACCTATCAATTAAAGGTGATTGAACTTGAAGATGAAAGGTTCTTGAATTGTAATTCAATTTGGCTTTCTCTTCATCTATTTCCTTTTTTTATTTTGATCGATGAAAGTCTTATGGATCTTAGAATTTCTTTGTTGAATTCTTGATCAAGACTAGTTCGTTACCTATTTTCTTTTCGTGCGGTATTGCTTTCGAATGATGATCTACATATCGTTCATCTAGCATGCATTAGCACAAAGATCTATTAACCAGCCTCATTGTAGGGTAATTACTTCGTAAATTAATCGGTGATTGCTTAACATTGCGCAACATTTGTCCCTCTTTATCCAATTCGAAATTTGAACTTTCGTGGTCCGGACCTTGATTGGTCGCGTCAACCCAATGGTGATTGATCTTTTGTGTTAGGTTCAAAATCTTTGAAGCTTTTCGTTGTAGAGGCTTTGATTCTATCAATCTTCTAACAAGTCTTCATTAACCTTGACCTAAGTACATTGTTTAATCACTATAGTTCAAGACGCGAAACGGAATAATTGGTGAAGGCTTATGGCACTAGAGCCTTGTGCTACTAATTACTAACTTCTAACCTTTTTTATGATTACTTCTCGCTCCCTATCTCTCTTTTACTTTTATGCAATTTTTTTCCTTTGTCCGTTGGACACATGTTTATGCTTCCGCATAGTTTTCCTTTGTAACGCCCACATATACATACATACATCAAAGCATATATTATACATGAATAACACGTTTGGTACTGAAATATACAATAAGTTCCTAGTAAACACATTATAGGTATACATGCCCAAAAGAGACTAAATACAAATAACTACGGCATAGTATATCTACAAGATGTTCCAATGACAATACTAAGAACTAGATCAAATAACGATCTCAAAAAAATCTTCACAATGGAAGCCTGCCAACCAAAAGCTACGATCCGTAAGGAAAGTCAAATAACCTTGTCCTTACCCTTCGCCGAACTTGCAGAACCTGTGATGTAAACAACAACAGTGGGGTGAGATACATCAAATCTCAGTGAGTTCACTATCTTATAGTCCTCTCGGCTTTACAAGGTTCTAACATCCTAACTCAAGTCAAAAGGGAAGGGAAAAGACTTTGAGTACGCACACGCCATATAAGCATTCACACTTGTGAGCCTGTTAACTCACAATAGTACCAAAGTAAATCCTGAGCCTGTTAACTCAAGAATCTCGCTAATCAATAACCGTACCAAGGCATCCTCTGTTCCCGTCCGCTTCTACGTCTAGAAGACGACCCGAGTCATGGATCCTCGTATTTACTTGGCATACGAATTGGATTCAGGATCATCGGCCTGTTAACCGTGAACCGTCACTTCTCATGGCCTGTTAACCATCACAAGTCTCTTTACCCATAGGCTCCAATCGTACTATATGCGGGAATCAAACCTGCCAAGTAATTGTGCATACGTTTCAGAGGAGGTGCTCGAGTCTCATGAAACTACACCGCAAGATCAATCGGTTATAATTACTAGACACACGCCTCAGCCTCTTCTACACGAGCGTTGTCACCAGGTCATTTACACACTTTCGATATCATTTACGGTAATGTTCCTCACTCTACCTATTCATATTTTAACATGCATACATATTCCAACATGTTTAACAATAATAACATAGGCATGTAATCATCAATCACATAATGGAACACCAAAATTCAACATACCACAATTTATACCAATTTACGGTTCCCTCCGATTCATTTAATCGGGCAATAAATAGATATTTCTCACTACCATCAGCTAGAATACGTTCTTAGCTTCACAACGATACCAAGAATCCGCAAAACGGATAACCGAGTCAAAAGTTATGCAAGAAACAAAATGGATGTTCTGCTATGCTCGCATTGCGAATAAGCCAGCGAATGCTCGCTACTTCATTCGCAGTGCAAAGCGTCCAGTGAACGCCTAGCCAACACTCGCTCGCTGTACCATTCGCAGTGCGAACGCTGGCGAACCAAGTTAGTAGCAAAAACAATGTAAGGTTCGCAGTGTGAACCACTGGTGAACGTTTGTTACCTCACTCGCAGTGCGAAGCTGCCAGCGAGTCCACGATTTCCCCTTCGCTGGGGGATTCGCAGTGCGAATCTGGGAAATAAAAAAGTTCATCAGCGTAACAGCTGATCTCCCTTGGTTCCAAAACCCCACCAAAACATATCCAAACATCCCACAATCAAACATGAATGATTCTACACTCATATAACTCATACTACTCAGTTTATACCACATTTCAACCGTTAATTTACAAGATTTTCCAATTTAACCAATTCTCTTACAACTCTAACCTAAGTCTTAGAATCCAAGAAAATCTAAAACAAAAGCATCTATCTAGAACCCACCTTGAATAGATGAAGATGGTGAAGATTTGAAGATGAATGGATGAAGATTTGATGATGTTCTTGATCTTGAGCTTTCCTCTTTTTCTCTTCCTTTCCTTCTCTTTTCTTTCTCTCCACTTCTTTCTATCTTTTTCTCCCTTTGCTTCTAAAGAGGAAAATGAGAGGAAAAGGAATGATATAGTAAAACATCATCAAATATCAACACTACTAATTGTCCAAGAAGTCTCTAAAGTCCAAATATTTAATTATCCCAGAGTCAGATAATATTAATTGGATTTACTATAAGTTCAACAGTTACCCTAATTATCTCTGCAGATAATTTCTCAGAGCACACTGGGACTCAGTCGATCACAACTAATATTATCCAGAGTAACAGAAATTACGGGGTATTACATCCTCCCCCCCCCCCCCTTAAATAGAAATTCGCCCACGAATTTAAAACAATTACCTGAAAAGATGAGGGTAGACCTCTCGCATCTCCAATTCCAATTCCCAAGTTGCATCGCCCGGATGCGTCTCATCCCACTGGACCTTAACAAGAGGAATCTCTTTATTCCTTAACACTTTAGTTTCTCTTCCGGTGATACGACTCGGTTGAGGCTCAAAGGTCAAATCTGCTTCTATCTCTATTGTATCTGGTAAAATTGGCTGAAGAGGATCTGGGACAAATTTCCGAAGCTGAGACACATGAAAAACGTCGTGCATCTCTGACAGAGAAGGCGGTAAGGCCAACCTGTAGGCTACTTCCCCAATTCTTTCCAAAATCTGATATGGTCCCACATACCTTGGGCTTAACTTCCGCGACCGAAACGGTCCTTTCAACCGCAATCTCAGAGTAACCTTCAGAAATACGTGATCACCTTCTTCAAATTTTAAAGGTCTTCTTCGGTTATCTGCATAACTCTTCTGACGATCCTGTGCTTGCTTAACCTTATCGTGGATCATCCTAATCTTCTCCGTAGTTTCGTGAATAATCTCGGGTCCCAATATCCTATATTCACCAACCTCTGCCCAACACAACGGTGTCCTACACTTCCTTCCATACAACGCCTCATAAGGTGCCATACCAATACTTGTATGATAACTGTTATTATAAGAGAACTCAATCAATGGCAAAAGTTCTATCCAATTTCCTCCACTTCCAAGGACACAAGCTCTCAACATGTCTTCCATGGTTTGTATTGTCCGTTCCGTCTGACCATCCATTTGGGGGTGATTCGGAGTACTCAAACACAACTTCGTCCCCATCGCTTGCTGAAAAGCTCTCCAAAATCTCGAAGTGAACTTTGGATCTCTATCCGAAACGACAGTAGTAGGAATACCATGCAAACTTCACTATCTCCAAAATGAACAACCTTGCAAGATGACTCACCTTATAAGTAGTCTTTACAGCCAAGAAATGAGCAGACTTCGTTAACCGGTCTACTATTACCCAAATCGAATCATAACCGCCTTGCGCACGGGGTAAACCCACCGCGAAGTCCATCGAAATACTATCCCATTTCCACACCGGAATTTCTAAAGGTTGCAACAAGCCACCCGATCTTTGGTGCTCGATCTTCACTTGTTGACACACCGCATATTTCGACACATACACCGCAATATTTTCATCCCGGACCACCAATAGTCCCTCCTTAGATCTTGGTACATATTTGAAGATCCCAGATGTATAGTAAAAGCACCCTTATGTGCTTCATCCAAAATCCTCCTTTTTAACTCTGTGTTGTCCGAAATACAAATCCTTTGGTTAAATACAATAACTCTGTCGGTAGCTCGCACAAAACCCGGTTGCAATAACACTTCTTGTAACTTCTCATCTAACCCTTGCTCTTGTTGAATTTCTTCCCGAAGAGTAGAAGTGATATTCAAATTTCCCATGATCACACAATTAGGAGTCCAATTGAATTGAAGATTTAGATCTCTAAACTTTTCCATTAAATCATACTCTAACATCATCAAGTCGGCACTGTGCAACACTTTCCTACTTAAAGCATCCGCCACCTTATTCGCTTTACCCAGATGGTATCTTAGTTCCAAGTCATAATCCTTCAAATATTCCATCCACCTCCGTTGACGCATGTTCAACTCCTTCTGATTAAAGAGGTACTGTAAGCTCTTGTGGTCACTAAACATCTCAAAACGCACACCATACAAATAGTGACGCCACACCTTCAAGGTAAATACAACCGCCGCCAATTCTAAGTCATGCGTTGGATAATTCTATTCATGGACCTTCAATTGTCTAGAAGCATAAGCCACTACATGTCCATCTTGCATTAACACACCTCCTAATCCCATCTTCGAGGCATCACAATATACCTCATACGACTTGCTAGGATCAGGAATAACCAAAACAGGAGCGGTCGTCAATCTCTCTTTCAAGCTCATAAAACTTTGCTCACAGGCCGAATCCCATTCCTATGAATAATCCTTCCGAGTAAGTCTCGTCATCGGTAAAGCCAGTTGGGAAAAGCCTTTAATAAACCTTCTATAATAACCTGCTAGTCCCAAAAAGCTTCTAACTTCAGACACATTCTTCGGTCTCTCCCAATTTATCACTGCTTCCACTTTTGATGGGTCAACCGCTACACCTCCCTGAGATATGACATGTCCAAGAAAATTAACCTCCGACATCCAGAACTCACACTTACTTAACTTAGCAAAAAGTTGTCTCTCTTGAAAAATGGATAAAACGATTCTTAGGTGTTCACCGTGCTCTTGAGGGTCACGGGAATAGATAAGAATGTCATCAATGAAAATCACCACAAATTGGTCCAAGTAAGGTTGAAATATCCGATTCATATAATCCATGAAAACTACCGGAGCATTCGTCACACCGAAAGGCATCACCAAAACTTCATAATGACCGTAACGGGTTCTAAACGCAGTCTTTGGTACATCTGAACTCGTCACCCGAATCTGATGATAACCCGACCGTAAATCAATCTTCGAGAACACACAGGCTCATTTCAATTGATCTAACAGATCGTCTATCCTTAGCAATGGGTATTTGTTCTTGATGGTGACCTTATTCAATTGACGGTAATCAATACACAACCGCATTCCACCATCCTTCTTCTTTACCAACAACACTAGAGCTCCCCAGGGCAAAACACTTGGTCGAACAAAATGCTTAGCCAATAACTCTTCCAATTGATCCTTTAATTCTCTTAATTCAAGTGGTGCCATCCGATACGGAGAAACGGATATTGGAGCCGTTCCCGGTATCAGGTCAATAGAGAATTCCACTTCCCGTTCCGGGGGAAGAGAAGTGATATCCTCGGGGAAGACTTCAGGAAATTCACAAACTATCGGAATACTCACAACTTGACGGTTACTACCCTCCTCCTTAGTAAGAATCAAAAGAACAGACTTTTCCTCCTCAAACAAGAAATTAATCATTCCAACCGTACCTTCTAAAATAGTAGTTAACACATCCTTCGGAGTAGCTTCAGTAGATGGAATAATGATTAGTTTTTCTTCACACCCGATAAATACCGAATTAGCTGAAAGCCAATCCATTCCCAGAACCACATCCACTTTCTTAAGCGGTAAGCAAATCAAATCAATCTGGAAAACTCTTCCATCCACAGATAAAACGCAATTTTCACACATTAAAGGTGTTTCAACCATCTCATCCATGGCAGTAGTAACCACCATGGGTGGAGACAACGGAACCGCTTGTAACCTAAGCCGCTTTACACATTGCATCAATACAAAAGAGTGTGTAGCTCCACAATCAAATAAAACAAAGCAAGGATTCCCATTCACAAAACACGTACCAGCAATCAAGGAGTTGTCCCCCTTTATTTTCCTTGCATCCAAGGTATACACTCGCCCGGTATTCTTTTCTTGCATCTGACTCTTCCTCTGAGGATAATCCCTCGATAAATGGCCCACCGTGTTACACTGATAACACCTTATCCCTTCCAGACCGCACCTACCAAAATGATTCTTACCACAAGTATGGCATACCGGAGGCACACTAGTCCTGGAACTCTGAACTTGTTTCCTTTTGAAAGATTGTTGTCTCGGTCTAAATTGTTGATTAGATCGTCCACGATCAATTTGATCCCCCCTACTTAACTCTCCTTCTGCTTGCACCTTCTTTAAGCTATGCTCCGCCACATAACACTGTCGTAACAATTCCGCGTAGCTAGTAAATTCTCTCTGAGACACACTATGCGAAATTTCAGCCCTTAAACCAAACAGAAACTGATCAATCTTCCACCTTTCATCAGGAGCATACATGGCTTGTCTAGAATAAGCAGCCATAACCTCAAACTTTTCCGCATAAGAAGCCACCGTCAAGCTACCTTGTCTCAGCTGCTGAAATTCGAATTCTTTTTGAGACCTTAAGGAACTTGGAAAATACTTCTCCATAAAAGTTATCTTAAACTGCTTCCACACTTTCGGTACCTCTTAAATTGTCATCAAGGCTGAAGCGCTTTCCCACCATCTCATAGCAGGACCCTTTAACAAGTGAGAAGCGAATACAACCTTATTTTCTTCACTACACTGGACGATCAAGAAAATCTGCTCCATACCGGATATACATTCATGAGCCTTTACTGGATCTAACCCTCCCAGAAACTCCGGAGGATTCATACGAATGAAATCCCTAAAGGTTCCCCCTGCAGCTTCCGGAACAACCACTGAGGATGCACACCACCAGTCATTTGTTGTACCATTTGTTGCACAAACTGATTCTGCTATTGCTGCATCTACTGCATGAAGTGATACAAAGGGGCATTCCCTTCGTCCCCTGGCAGATTTGTCCCTGCTGGAGTAGTTCTCGGTCTACCACGGTTGTTTCTGCGCCAGTCGGCCATGTTCCTAAATGTCATAAAGATAGGATTAAGTTGATCAGGCTCAATACCATAAATATAACACGTAAGACCAATGGCGACACAACACATATGAAACGGAAAGAAACACTTATACTATTTCATGGCTAGGTCGAGGATACGACCTGCTCTGATACCAACTGTAATGCCCACATATACATACATACATCAAAGCATATATTATACATGAATAATACGTTTGGTACTGAAATATACAATAAGTTCCTAGTAAACACATTATAGGTATACATGCCCAAAAGAGACTAAATACGAATAACTACGGCATAGTATATCTACAAGATGTTCCAATGACAATACTAAGAACTAGATCAAATAATGATCTCAAAAAAATCTTCACAACGGAAGCCTGCCAACCAAAAGCTATGATCCGTAAGGAAAGTCAAATAACCTTGTCCTTACCCTTCGCCGAACCTGCAGAACCTGTGATGTAAACAACAACAGTGGGGTGAGATACATCGAATCTCAGTGAGTTTGCCATCTTATAGTCCTCTCGGCTTTACAAGGTTCTAACATCCTAAATCAAGTCAAAAGGGAAGGGAAAAGACTTTGAGTACGCACACGCCATATAAGCATTCACACTTATGAGCCTGTTAACTCACAATAGTACCAAAGTAAATCCTGAGCCTGTTAACTCAAGAATCTTGCTAATAAATAACCGTACCAAGGCATCCCCTGTTCCCGTCCGCTTCTACGTCTAGAAGACGACCCGAGTCATGGATCCTCGTATTTACTTGGCATACGAATTGGATTCGGGATCATCGGCCTGTTAACCGTGAACCGTCACTTCTCATGGCCTGTTAACCATCACAAGTCTCTTTACCCGTAGGCTCCAATCGTACTATACGCGGGAATCAAACCTGCCAAGTAATTGTGCATACGTTTCAGAGGAGGTGCTCGAGTCTCATGAAACTACACCGCAAGATCAATCGGTTATGATTACTAGACACACGCCTCGGCCTCTTCTGCACGAGCGTTGTCACCATGTCATTTACACACTTTCGATATCATTTACGGTAATGTTCCTCACTCTACCTATTCATATTTTAACATGCATACATATTCCAACATGTTTAACAATAATAACATAGGCATGTAATCATCAATCACATAATGGAACACCAAAATTCAACATACCACAATTTATACCAATTTATGGTTCCCTCCGATTCATTTAATCGGGCAATAAATAGATATTTCTCACTACCATTAGCTAGAATATGTTCTTAGCTTCACAACGATACCAAGAATCTGCAAAACGGATAACCGAGTCAAAAGTTATGCAAGAAACAAAATGGATGTTCTGCTATGTTTGCATTGCGATTAAGCCAGCGAATGCTCACTACTTCATTCGCAGTTGTCGCTCCCGGGATTTTCATCCTAGTACAAACGCGAAAGTGGCACCGAAACAGAGTCGCCAGCAATGTGTATTTATCCCAAGAGAGGGAAAGGGAACACCGCATAAACCTGAAAGAAGGAAAGAACATGGTCTTACGACCAAGAGAACAGGGTTTGGGAGTCGGTTACGCGAGAGGAAGGTATTAGCACCCCACGTGTCCATCGTACCCGATGGGATCCACGTTTGCTTATCTTGATCAAAGGGTGATAGAAAAGGACACTGGAAAAGGAAATGAAAGAAAGAAAGGAGAAAGAATGGAAAAGGAATGAGAAACAAATGTAGGGAAAATAAAAGAAGTGCTCGAATGGGGCCTACCCCACTGCCTACGTATCTCATCGGGAGCATGAGAATCAGAGCGACGTAGTTCCCCTCAACGAGGGTCGCTTTGTTTGTGTTTTTTAGCAGAACCGTCAGAGTACGCGTCCCAGCAGTTTAGGTGTTGCGGCTCGCTGTATGGAGACTTAGGCGTTACCTGTTTGCGGTAGAATGGACGTGGCGAGTCCTTAAGACTGAAATGAAAGAGATGAGAAAAGAATTCCCGAAGGAAAGTCGTTATTGTTTGTTTTTGTCTTTTAGAAAGAAGTGTTTGTTATTTGTTCGCATATGATAATGTATCTAAATCTTAATCATTGGAATGTATACATCCTCACATTCCAAGAAGGAATGAGTAAGAAAGTACACTAAATATGAAGAAGACCCTCACATTTAGTTCCAATTACTAAGGTTCAAACACACTAGGATACTTGTATTTATTAAGTGTTTTTGTTGATTATGGAATGAAGAAGTGTTTTTCTTTATTTGTATCTTCAACAAGTATTGCATTTAAGTCCCTCATACAAGATCAAATGTTTAACACATTGACCCAAGATGGGCCATATGCTACACACTTTAAGATTATAAGAGAAGACCCCTTATAATCTTTTCTTTATATGAAAGGCCTAAATGCAATAAGTGCCTACCTTTATTAGATATTTTGAATTTTTCGTTGAGATGAGAAGATGAAAGACTCAAGTGGGCGAGAAAGGTAAAAATCTATGTGAACTAAGACTCAATCCTAATTGATTAGTTAAGGGAGTGATCCTAAAGGTTAGTGAGGTTGCAAAACCTAAAGTCTAAAGAAGGAATGAGTTAAACAATTCACTTCTAAAGTAGAAGATGAATTGTAACTCAAAAGGGAAAGTAATGAGTTAATCAAAGAAAGCACATAAGTACTTAACAAAACACAAGATTGAATTGTAAAAGATGAAAGGAAATAAATTTGAATGTGGATTCCTTATCCACACTCAATTTCAACTTACCAAAGCCCCTACATGGTTAGTAAACATGGAAACATGTATAGGAAGTAAAAAGTACTTAATACACATTAAAGTTCAAAAGAATAAGATGAAGAATCAAATCTTAATATCACAACCAGAATGTGAATCATATTGACAACAAATGAATATCATCATACAAGTTTAAATGAATAAGCAACAATCATCATCCATAGCATTTAAACATGTTACCATAAGAAAGGATAGATGAAAGATGAAAAGAAATGAAAAGAACATGCATAAATGGAACATGTAATCCAAAAATCAGAATTGAAACTAAATGGAAAATAGTCTATAAACATCTCAAAAGTATTCATGAATCAACATTAGAGACATTCAAGAAACAATAGAAGAAGACTTGAAGTGAAAGATCAAAAAGAAAGTGCAAACAATACATGTTAAGGATGCACAAGGTTCAAGTTGAAATGAACATGTAAAGATGATCTATAATGTGTACCAAGGACCTATAATATCACTTGAATGACTCATAAAACATGCAAATGCTTATACAACTATGCACAAAATAATTCATGTAAACATGCACTAAAGTTAGAATGGTATGACATGGACTATGCTTCAAATGTAATGCATCAAACAAAAATCAAATGGACTTATGAAAATTATGCAAGCATAGTGTTTGAATGCCTAAGTCAGAAGTAAATCATACATCAAAATAGCATGTCAAAATTCAAAGCAAAATGACTTCAAACAAATGCATTAGGTCAAGTTGAAACATCATGCAAAGTGGTGTAAAGACAAGCATCAAAACGTGTCATAAAATGACCTAAAAAATCAAACAAAAATCATCTAACATGATTCAATGTATTAGTGAATCAATACAACAAGAATCAGGTCAAAAACGTTTGTAATGAGCAAGAACAAAATTCTACAAATTCATGTATCATACTTGGAATGCATACAAATGGAAATTCAAATAAAAATATGAAACAGTGATAAAAATGTGATAAAATCATGAAATAAAAATATCAAAAAATTTCCTAAATGTCTTGATAATACTCATGAATTTTTCCAGAATTTTTTGATGTTGTTTTATAATTTTAAAAATTAAAAATGAAACGTGTATGGAATGAAGAAAATAAAAAGAAATGAAATAATAAAGGGGTGTATGCATAGTAAACAACCAGTTCAAAATTGTTTGGGCTTTAAAACGTGAGGTGTAAATAACAATCAGAGTCCACTCAAAATGGTCAATTGTGTGTGGCGCAGGCGCATGTAATTAGTATACTCACTCAATCAAGGCCATGCATCCCAGTCAACATGAATTCATCACTAAAATACACACATCCAACAATCATAAATGAACGTGCACGATATCTCCTATACACGCACACCCATACAATCATCAGAGTCCACTATAGTACCACGTGAGATGCACATGCTTCAGTAATGTGTTGGCACGCCTTGGTGCGTTGGATCAAGTCAAACGAATAAAGTATTTCACGCATGTGGTTCATGATCAAGCATCCATGGTAATCATCATAGACTCACGCGCACACACACCACTCAGGTCAAATAGAAAACATGTGCAAGGCATGTGCTATTTTTATGTGTTGGCATAACATGAGCCACACGATGAGAACAGATCTACGGCCAATATTCAAACTGCAAGAAGAACCCTAGAACAAAGACCACCGCCGGAGAAGGACCTCCGGTCATCTTCTCCGGTCCACAACCACCACCTGCAAACTTCAAATCTTCCAGAATCACACAAATATGGTATCAAAATGAAGCTGACATTGCATACATCAAGAATCCATTATTATTTTTCATATAACAATCACACACATGGAGAAATGAAGAGATTAAAACATGCCCTAGGTTTGGAAACTATGCCTCTAAGAGGCCTATCAACTAGCCGGAGTATTAAATGCTTCTATTAAGCTTATATTAACAAAAACAAGCTAAACATAAGGTGAATCGTGCCAAGTAAAATTGAGATGTTAAAACCTATAAATGATGAAAATTGGAGTAACAAAGAAAACCAGAGGATCGTGCTTCTCCTTTGAGCTTTGCTTGGCCAAATAAAGGCTTAAGAATCTTGAAGAATGGAGAGGAATCTGAATCTGCAATGTAGCTACTTCAACAATGCAATGCCATTTCCAAAACTTGAAGATGAAGTTAGAAGAATATGATGATTAATTCGCACTAACTCAGAGAGAATAGAGAGAAACTAAGAGAGAAAGTGAGAGAACCAGAGAGAAAGTAGAGAGAGTTTTGGGGTGAAAATGAGAAAAATGAAGTTGACCTGAAAAAAGTGAGTGAAATTTGGTTTTATATGAGAGCTTAACTATGGTTAACATGAGTTGGTTAATTGAGTTAAGATGGTTTAGGTGAGTCATCCCTAACTAACTGAGTCAAGTTAGTTAGGGAGAGCAATGATATGGTGTAGTATGCGTATGATATTATGGTGGGAATGAAGAGAAAGTGAATGGTGATGATGGCACGGCTGGTGTAGCAGAAACTTGTCCAACAAGTTTATTCTTTCCATTCTCATGTAGTAAGTAGCATGGCAAGGCACGTGCAACACATGTTTGTAAGGAAATGTTAGTTCAAATATAGCAAAGAATGATGATGTGATCATGCGTGCAAATTGGCAAAACAACACCCAAAATATTATCTTTTTTTCTGGTTTGGTGACAGTTTGGAAACAATGGAAATAAGCAAGTTTTAGAAAGAAATTCTCCATGTTCATGGCATGGAATTGCATGCTTTTGGAATTATTGGAAAGAAGGCACATAGTAGAACAAGTTTGGTATATGTCTTGGATTGAATTGAGGCTTGGAAGAGGTTGGAAAATAGCCTAGAACATCCAAGTTTGGAACTGGTCATGGGCGAGGCATATGGTTGATTGGCAAAGCAACATGGCGCCTGGGTTTTCAGCATAATCACCCTATCTTGAGACCAACATAACTTATTATCCTTTGATCAAATGAACAAATCATGAACACCAATTTTGAAGATCTCACATAGAGGAACAACTTTCATGTTGAAAGATTTTTCATTTGAGGCCTCTAACCATGAGTAATTGATCAAAACATTTGGTCCACCACATGTTTGTGAAAATGACTGTGCATGACTTAAGATTTGCCCAAGCTGACTTGCATTTTGCCGAAGTTTTCCTCAACTTTGATCATCCATAACTCTCTCAATTTTGATCCAATGGAGATGTTCTGCACATGGATGTGAAGCTTAAGATGAGATCTTTTGTTGTGGCCGAGTGGAATTTTCATTTGAGGTCTCAATTTTGGATGGCCTTGGTTCAAAGTTTGGTGCAAAATGGCCAAAACTTTCCTTATTTAGAAACCCTGCTTCTTCCAAAAATGGCAACTCTTCAAATCTTGATTTTTCATGATCCTTTTAGAGTTTCTTGATCAAATTTTGTACATTGGTCACACATAACATTAATTTCATGAATTTGGCCTTAAAAAGTCAAGAGTTGACTTTTTTCTCTGATTATTTGACTTAGCCCCAATTTTCCTGATTTTTTATCTTTCTTCCAATTGAACCACTTCTAAAACCAATTGAGAGGAAATTTTCCACACACATACACTTAAGGACATGTAGAATACCATGACATCAAGTTTTGTCCAAAAAATCAGAGATAACCTGATTTAATTGGAAACCCTAGTTTTGATACCCACTTCCTAAGGGGAAAAATGTAGTCTTCAATTTCAAATTCCTCAGAGTATGTTGTGTATCCTCTTAAAGGATGATGAGATATGCCACTTGAGGGTGATTTTGACTCAATGAACTATCTCTTTTGAGGGTTTTCCTTCAGTATTTTGGACCTCTTGCATAGTGAAGGATGTAGTGCTTCAATCTCCTATTGAATCTCACTTTCTTGAGGTTTTGGATGATCAATTGAGATAGTATGAGACATGAAAGACCTCTTGGCTTGCCTTGAGGCAACTTGTTTGACCTTTTGTGCCTTGAATGACTCCTTGATTGTCCATCTTTCACCTGATCACATGCCTTGATGGTAAGAGGGATGTTATGCTTCATTTTTCTATGTTAAAGATGCAATGCAAGGCTAATGAGATGGATATGATATGATATGTGATAATGCTATGCTATGATGATAAAAGAGAGAGAGCAAATTTTGGGGTATTACAGCTGCCCCTATTCAAACGCTGTAGACCTGAATGCCTGAAAGCGATTGCTTTCAGACTTTCAAGGTATATAGTGATTGAATACCAACTATAGCCAAAAATTTACTCTGGATGACGAAGAACAAAAGGGATATAAACCCAACGAGACCGCTGGATTGAATCTTCAATGAAATGTTGTCGTAGAGATCTGTCTTTTAAACGACGCCAGACGACTACTGGCTTGCCATACTATGGATGGACTTTCAACAATGTCTTTTTGAACGATGCCAGGCGACTACTGGCTTGCCATACTATGGATGGACTTTCAACAATGTCTTTTTGAACGACGCCAGACGACTACTGGCTTGCCACTCAACTGGTGGACTTTAGCTGCTCTGCCATTCTAAACAATGGACTTTTACTAATTCGTGTTGGATTTCTGCCAATCTATCGTTGGACTTCAATGATTACCAAACCGGCTTTGGAATCTCAAAATTGCCATCCTCAGATGTACTTTTGCAGCTTTGCTAAACTAACATTGGACTTCGATGCTTACCAAACCGGCTTTGGAAGCTTTGCCAAACCAACGTTGGACTTTGCTGAGCATATAGTTGTTTATCACCATCCCACCTGCTGGAACAATATAAACTACTATTTGTATGATCATTCCACCTGCTGGAAAAGCCATCTGCAATACTATCCCACCTGCTAGAATAATACGAACGATTGTATATAATGATCACCCCACCTGCTGGAACAACCATCTGCAATACTATCCCACCTGCAGGAATAATACGAACGATTGTATATAATGATCACCCCACCTGCTGGAACAACCATCTGCAATATGAACAAACTGTTTGTATGATCATCCCACTTGCTGGAACAATCATATGCAATATGAACAAACTGTCTGTATGATCATCCCACTTGCTGGAACAATCATCTGCAATACTATCCCACCTGCTGGAATAACATGAACAACTATTTGTATGCCAAAATAAATTGGACTTTAAGTTATAAATGAGCAATGCTGAGAATTACACCACCGGTTGGGTAATATTATATGCTGACACTTTGCTGCTAATCGCTTTTCCTCAATAAGGCTCAACTGATCAAATCTGGCTCGTACCCATTCAGCTTCATCTAGTTTAACGTCCATCAATACTCAGAGAGAGGGAATCTCAACTTCGATCGGTAGAACTGCCTCCATACCATATACAAGTGAGTATGGTGTTGCCCCAGTGGACGTACGGACTGATGTTCGATACCCATGCAAAGCAAATGGTAACATCTCATGCCAATCTTTGTACGTGACAACCATCTTTTGCACAATCTTCTTGATATTTTTATTGGCCGCTTCGACCGCGCCATTCATCTTTGGGCGGTACGGAGAAGAATTGTGATGTTCGATTTTGAAGTCCCGGCATAGCTCAGCCATCATCTTATTATTCAAATTAGAACCATTATCAGTAATGATTCTTTCGGGAACTCCATAGCGACAAATGATATCTCGTTTCAAGAAACGAGTTACCACTTGCTTAGTGACATTGGCATAAGATGCTGCTTCAACCCATTTAGTGAAGTAATCAATGGCGACCAAGATGAAACGATGGCCATTTGAAGCAGTAGGCTCAATTTTCCCGATCATATCAATGCCCCACATGGCAAACGACCAGGGTGAAGACATGACACTCAACGAATTTGGAGGAACGTGTACTTTGTCTGCATAGATCTGGCATTTGTGACACTTGCGGGCATACTTGCAGCAATCCGACTCCATTGTCAACCAATAATACCCTGATCTCAACAATTTCTTAGCCATCGCATGTCCTCCGGCATGGGTACCGAAAGAGCCTTCGTGCACTTCAATCATCAACAGGTCTGCCTCGTGTCTATCCACTCATCTGAGCATAACCATGTCAAAATTTCTTTTATACAGCACGCCATCTTTGTTCAAGAAGAAACTACCGGCTAGCCTTCTTAATGTCTTCTTGTCTTTGGAAGATGCCCCAGGCGGGTATTCTTGATTTTCCAAGAAGCATTTAATGTCATGGTACCAAGGCTTGTCGTCAGACACTACATCAACATCAAACACAAAAGCAGGTATATCAAGACGAGATACATCAATCCTGGGTACAAAGTTCCAACCATGCACTTTGATCATCGAAGATATAGTGGCCAAGGCGTCTGCAAACTTATTTTCATCTCTAGGAACATGGTACAACTTGACAGTTGTAAAGAATGTCAACAATCTCCTCATATAATCTCTATACGGAATCAAATTATGCTGATGTGTGTGCCAAGTTCCCTTTACTTGATTGATTACCAGTGCTGAATCACCAAAGATATCGAGGGTCTTGATTCGTAAATCAATAGCCTCCTCAATCCCTAGTATGCAAGCTTCGTATTCTGCTTTGTTGTTGGTACACCCGAAAGTTACTCGGGCAATGAAGGGCATGTGAACGCCTTCTGGCGTAATGAGAACTGCACCAACTCTGCACCCATTCATATTAACTGCCCCATCAAACATCAAACTCCATTTGGATTCAGGGTCAGGCCCCTCCTCCAGAAGTGGTTCCTCGCAGTCTTTCGCTTTGAGAAACATGATGTCCTCATCAGGGAAATCAAACTTCATGGGCTGGTAATCATCAAGAGGCTGTTGTGCAAGATAATCTGACAGTATACTTCCTTTGATTGCTTTTTGCGAAGTATATTGAATATCGTACTCTGTCAGAATCATCTGCCACCTCGCAACTCTGCCTGTAAGTGCTGGTTTCTCAAAAATATACTTGATCGGATCCATTTTTTAGATCAACAGGGTTGTATGTGTGAGCATATATTGTCTCAATCGCTTTGCGGCCCATGCGAGTGCGCAGCATGTCTTCTCAAGCATTGAATAACGTGATTCACAATCTGTAAACTTCTTGCTCAGGTAGTAGATAGCATGTTCTTTCCTACCTGTCTCATCGTGTTGACCGAGAACACAACCCATGGATCCTTCGAGCACTGTCAAGTACATAATCAGTGGTCTCCCTTGAACTGGAGGTATCAGAATCGGAGGTTCCTGCAAATATCTTTTTATTTTATTGAATACCTTTTGACAATCATCATTCCACCTGACCGTTTGATCTTTTCTTAGCATTTTGAATATCGGTTCGCAGGTGGCAGTTAGGTGAGATATGAACCTTGAAATGTAGTTCAATCTTCCTAGAAAGCCGCGAACTTCTTTCTCAGTTCTCGGTACAGGCATATCTTGTATAGCTTTCACTTTAGCAGGATCAACCTCTATTCCTTTTTCACTGACAATGAAACCCAACAATTTTCCGGACCGCACGCCGAAAGTACACTTGTTAGGATTTAGTCTCAACCTGAATTTCCTTAACCTCTCAAACAACTTCTTCAAGTTGATCAGATGTTCCTCTTCTATCTTTGATCTAGCAATCATGTCATCCACATAGCACTTGATCTCTTTATGAATTAGATCATGGAATAACGTCACCATTGCTCTTTGATAAGTTGCCCCTGCGTTCTTCAACCCAAAAGGCATTACTTTGTAACAGAAGGTACCCCACGGGGTAATGAATGTCGTCTTCTCCATGTCTTCAAGCACCATCTTTATCTGATTGTACCCGGAGAATCCATCCATAAATGAGAACACTGAAAACTGAGCAGTATTGTCAACCAGCACATCAATATGAGGGAGTGGAAAGTCATCTTTAGGGCTCGCCCTGTTGAGATCTCTGTAATCCACACACATTCTGACCTTGCCATCTTTCTTCGGCACCGGTACTATATTGGCCACCCAGGGAGGATAGTTGGTTACTGCCAGAAAACCTGCATCCAACTGTTTCTGTACCTCTTCCTTGATCTTCAAAGCCATTTCTGGTTTCGTTCTGCGCAGCTTCTGCTTGACCGGTGTACATGCCTCTTTCAATGGTAATCTATGCACAACTATGTTTGTATTTAAACCTGGCATATCTTGATATGACCAAGCAAAGATGTCAACATATTCACGTAGCATGACTATCAGTTCTTGCTTTACCTCAGCCTGCAGATTTGCACCGATCTTGATCTCTTTCTTGCTTTCTTCTGAACCGAGATTAATAACCTCAAGATCTTCCTGATGAGGCTGAATGGTCTTTTCTTCCTGTTTCAACAATCTAGCCAACTCTTCCGGGAGTTCATAGTCTTCATCACTTTCCTCCTCAGCTTGATAGATCAGATTGTCGAAATCATACGTGGGCATAACAGAATCATTTTCAGGGGAATTCACAAAATCAAGTCTGCATGATTGGATTGATGCTTTATTTTAGATTATTTTTTGCTTGAAAACAAAAGAAAAGAAAGTGCATTATCATTTTTAATTTTCTTTGTGCAAAAATAAAAATAAAGAAGGAATAAAGGAACACAAATTTGTAAACAAAAACGTCATTTTTATTGATGTTTGAACATTATATGAGAAAATATGGTGGCCCTACAAATGGATCCTCACACCTTGGGCAGAGTGTGGGATTTTATGCATTATGAAAGACAAGAATTATTACTCTGAATGGTGTACAACATGAATGACTTCTTCACTAGACCAGTTTTGCAATGCCTCGCTCGGAGCCAGTGAATACACCCATCTGTCCAGATAATCTGAGCTTTCAGCGTCATCTTCTATTGCTGAGCAGGACTGATTAGGGTTGATAATTCCTCCACTGTTGAAATTGATTGGCCCACGGAATCGGGGAACTGGCGTCTGGCCCGGTTGGTATCCAATGCCGAACTTATCTTCTTTCACAAACACGCCGATAGCTTTACCCCAACCTTGGGCATTTCCGCTTTCAACCACTTCTCTGGCCTGCTTGTAGGACGCAATTGATGCACTCGGCCCAACTGGCACATTTGACACCACTGATGTTGAAGTAGGTTATGGTAATTTGTTGATGTTCAGGGCTTCAAAAGACTGGCACAGGGTTTCATGAATCTCTCCATCCATTTCCACATATTTGAAAGTGGATAGATGACTCACAAATATATCTTCTTCACCGCAAACGGTAACCACTTGACCCTCGAACACGTATTTGAGCTTCTGATGTAGTGTGGAGGTAACTGCGCCTGCTGCGTGAATCCACGGTCGGCCTAACAAACAGCTGTAAGCAGGCTGAATGTCCATAACGTGAAATATTGTCTTGAATATCTGTGGACCAACCTGTATTGGTAATTCTACCTCTCCAAACAGCGATCTTTGGGATCCATCAAAAGCTCTCACAATCAGATCACTGGGTCTAAGAATCAACCCATCTACTTCAATTTTCATCAGGTCCTTTTTGGGTAACACATTCAAGGAAGAACCTGTGTCGACCAGCACATGCGACAAAATAGCTCCTTTACATTCAAGTGTGATGTGCAACGCTTTGTTGTGATCATGTCCATCTGGAGTCAAATCCCTATTCGTAAACCCCAACCGTGGCTCACATTGACATTAGAAATTACTCCCTCCAACTGATTCACAGTAATCTCTTGGGGGATATAGGCCATATTCAAGACCTTCAACAAAGCAGCCCGGTGTGCATCTGAACTCATTAACAGGGATAATATTGAGATTTTAGAGGGTGTCTGATTGAGCTGATCAATGATCTTATAATCGCTCTTTTTGATAATCCTCATAAATTCCTCAACATCACTATCAAAATTGACTTTAGGGTCCTCTTCCTGAACAGGCACCTTGTCATCAACAACCTGTTTTCCTTTTGTTCTTGCAGCGGCTTCAGCTTCTTTATCACTCCTTAGAGTCTGGGGAGCAAACAGTCGACCACTCCTGGTGAAACCACTTGGTCCACTGACATTCTCAACATTGGTACCAACAACAGCCTCTGCTTTCTGTTGACTTCCTCCTTGATGAGTATTAGTTCCATATTGCCATGGAACTGCCCTATTAGACACATAAGAAGCAGATTCAGGAACTATAATCGTAACTGGTCTCGGCCTCTCGGGCATGATGATAGCAACAGGATCTTCAACAGGCACCTGTATTTCAACTGGGTTATAATAAATGATAACGGCTGAAACATCTTTTTCCTTCTTTACCTTATCAAACTGAAGGCTTCCTTCATCCATAAGATCCTGCAGTCCGACTTTCAACTTACTACAGCCATTAATCTATCTTGAGCAAACCTCACAATCAGAGTCACATCCAGGAAATACCTTTCCTTTTAGCAAACGCTCTTTTACAATCAACAGTGGAGTCTTTACCAAATTAACATCGGTAATCAGATTCAATTTCTCGCCATCAGAAATAACATGCATGCCTGTATCTCCATGATGAGGCATTGGATTATCCCGAACATTCGACGGCTTAGAGAAATTAATAGCTTTTGCGCCAATCAGATCCTGAACCTTATGTTGAAAGGCCCAACACTTTTCTATCGAGTGACCTGGCGCACCAGAATGAAATTCACATCGAACATTAGCATCATAATTTTGAGGCTGTTTTCCAGTATCTGGCGGCCTCATAGTCCGAAGTTCAACTAACTTCTCTCTGAGAAATTATGGTAACAAAGCAGCATATGTCATAGGCAAGGGATCAAACTTACGGTCCCTTTGTCTATTAGTCTGGAATCGGGGTCTAGCTTGCTGATCTGGAGCTTGCGGTCCTGCTGGAACTGGAATGGTTACAGCGTCCACCTGATGATAGGATTGAGTCCTGCCTCTGCCCTTTCCTCTATGCACAGCACTGGACTCCCCTTCTCTTTTCCTTGGTCCATTAGCAAAGGGTTTCCTCGAACTCGAAGCACTAGCCCCACTGACGTCTTGAATATTACCCAACTTCAGCAGACTCTCTATTCGTTCCCCAGCAATAACAATGTCGGCAAACCCTGTTGACGGACACGCAGCCAATCTATCCAAATACGGCCCTTGGAGTATGCTCATGAACATATCAGCCATCTCACGATCAGCCAAAGGTGGTTGAACCCGAGCAGCCAATTCTCTCCATCTCTGCGCATACTGCTTAAAGCCCTCCTTGTGATCCTAAGTCATACTCTGCAGCTGAGTACGATTGGGTGCCATGTCCAAATTATATTGATACTATTTCAGAAACGCAGCACACAAATCTTTCCAGCTCTTTATATGAACCCTGTCCAGCTTAATGTACCATTCCAGGGAGGCGCCTGACAGGCTGTCCTGGAAGAAATACATCCAGAGCTTTTGGTCTTCAGTATAAGTGGCAATCTTACGATTGTAAGCTTGCAAATGTGTTTTGGGACAGGTATTGCCATTGTACTTATCCAATGTAGGGAGCTTGAACTTGGGAGGGATTCTCACACCTTGCACGATACCCATGTCCTCTACGTCAATCCCCAGAGGATTTTGGCTCTCAATAGCCTTGAGTCTTTCATCTAACCCTTCATACTTCCGGTCTTCATTGTAGAAACCCATGTCGTTGTTGAATGCGGTAAACTGGTCATCTTGACCATCCTCTAAACCATTATTATCAAATCCCAGATGCACCCCACCAGTGGGGATGTTGACGACAGGGGGAGTGCGCACATTGTGATTTGGGATTTCAGTCTCCAGCCTCTAAATAGTGGCTCTCATTGCATCTTGACCAACCCTCATGGTTTCCTGACCGGCCCTCAGCTCCTGCTGACCTTGAGCAATCCCCTGCATAAGGTTCATGAATTGCTCCATCCTCCCCCTCGAATCAGCTAATTCAGTCTAAACTTGTTCCATGACTCTGGCTTGATTGCGTCGGGTAGAATATCGGTGAACTGGGGTATCAGCTATCGTGCCTGTAAACCAAATAAAGGTTAGCAGGCGCCTGCAAAAAAAGAACACCTGCAATGCAAAAATGATATGCTATGCAAATGCAAATGCACAGTTATGTTTGTCATTTCAAGATACTTTTCATATCCTGATTCCAATCGCAACCACGAATTCCTAACGACCAGAAATCATGATTATTGAGTATTGCCTTGAAGAGATATTCATATACGCCAATCACAACTATCTGATGACCAGAAATAGTGATATTGTAGTGTGCCAGTGTGCAGATATCTTATTACATCACATATATCTGAAGACCAGAAATTGTGAACAGAACTAGCTCATTTCATACAAATTCCCAAAAGTTTTCAAGCACATTTGTCATAGTTTCAGCAACAGAAAAAGAAACAAGCAGTCAAATGGATCCATCAACAATTCTGATGGTAACCATTGCAAATTACAAAGAAGTGACAAAAATCATTAATCTGATAGCTCTACGTCTTTCAGCTTCTGGCTGGAATACTTAATCTCTTCGAACAGGATACGGGTACGCTGATGATGTGGCTTCTTAATCAGCTCTTTGATTACGACGTCCCTTTTTTCCAATGCATCAGCTAATGAACCCATGTGCATCAGTAAAGCTTCATCTTCATCGGCTCCTTTGTGTCTCTTAATTCCAGCTTGAATTTTAACCAGTTTCAGATCTGCTGTGACATCTTCAAGCTCTTTGTTGGCAATTTTCAGCTTATCTTCAACATTCCTTACCTGTTCTTGACTTTTGCCAAGGTCCTCTCGATACCTTCTTATTTCTACATGTGCTTTCTTCAGATCTTCATCTTTATCTTTTAACTGGGTCAGCAATTCAGAGTTTTCAATTCTGACCTCATCCCAAGCTTGACGAAGTTTAGCTAATGCATCCCTGCTTCGGGCTAACTCCTGCTTTGTAGTCTTGTGAGCCTGACTAGTATCATCTGCTCCCAAAGTAAGTTTCCGGAAGTACCGAGCTCTATCATCAAAATCTTCTTCTTTGTCTGCCAAGATTTTCTCCGCTTTCAATGCTCTCTTCTCCAAATCTTTGTTGTCAGCCAAAGCTTTCTGAAGACATCTGCTCATTCCAGAGTTCTCTATCTGCAACTCTCTAACCATTTTCTTCCATTTCTCGCACTCTTCAGCCGGTACCATGGAGTGTTGATTTGGACATAAGAGAATCTCTCTTGAAAAGGGTAGTAACAACTCTTTGACCTTCATCTCAATCCAAGCATCGTAGTCAGGGTATGATCTACAGTCTCCTTTGCCAAAAATTAACTTTCCCTCTCTTTGCCTAAATTTCCAGGCATTTATTACTTCTGGCACTCTTTCATTCTTGGTTCCCACGAAAAACAGAGAAGCACTAATCTCTTCATCAGCAGGAGGATTTCTCGAAGCATAACCAAATTGTCTAACAGCCAACACCGGGTTGTAATTAATCCCACCTCTTCTTCCAAGTAGAGGCACATTCGGAAAACTTCCACATTTAATAGTAAGCTCTATTGTCAGTAATTTGGGATCAAACCAAATGATGTTATTGGCAGTCAAACCTATCAATCTCTTGGACCATTTCATTGTCTCAGTAGTTTCTACGAAAGCACCAGTTCGAGGTAAATGTTTGAAGAGCCAATGACATAACAATTGGGTACAGCAACTAACCAGACTTCCTCTTCCCTTCTCATTTTTGTAGTGTACTGAGTAATAAAAATCCCCTAGCAGGGTAGGAATCGAATTCTTCGAAACAAACACTTTCATCGCCTGCATATCAACAAAGTCAGGTTGACCGGGGAAAAGCACCAAACCATAAATACAAAGAGCTAACACGGCATTGTAAGTAGTCCAGTTTTTAGCCTTGGCAGCCTCCTGAGCTTGTTGGAAAAGAAACTCCAAATGAAATCCTTCATCTTCTTTAAGTTTACTCAGGCCACTTTTCACAACAGACTGGTCCAAATGTAGAACAACAGCAATTACTTTGGGGGTAAGAGCATCTTCAGAAAAATATGGTATAGAAGACGTGACTGGAATTCCCAAAATAAATGAGAATTCCTCCAAAGTGGGCATCAAAATGTAGTCAGGGAACAGGAAACATCTCATTGATGGTTCATAGAATTGTAAGAAAATGTGTAACCCATCCTTCTCATACTTTGTGAATGCACATACCATTTTAATCAGCTCTCCATATTCCTTCTGAAAAGTGCTGAGAACACCAGAACCAGCCATGTCTATCATCTTGTTCAATGAATCCAGCTTAGGATCAGGGAATTTATATGACACATTATTCTTTCTTTTAACCTCAACTTCTTGGAAACTCATGATTGGAATCAGACAATATGGTAGGTACCTGAAAATGACAAACATAACCTGTTATGATATGAGTATGCAAATGCAAAAGGCATGTGATCAAGTATTCAGATGTCTGTGTCTGTGTTGAACTGTGTGCACTGTGTCTCTGTACTGAATCTGGCAATATATCTGAGATGAATACTCAAACCACTGTCATAGGATACACTGTCTGTAACAATCATAGAATCACAAGTAAGGTATGTAGGAGGCTAGGTTACCTGCAAACCTGTAAACATCCCACCCATACTCACATGTGGTTCCTAGAAAACAAGGCTTGTCAGCTTCGGAGGTTTGAGAAGCAATAGCACATTCAGCCCGTAGGATACAATGTTATACCAATCAAAGAGGTCGTCCACTGACTCACCTTAGAAAATAAAGGTCATCCTATGCAAGTTCCAAAGTGGTCCCTCGGGTGCGAGTGGGTTTGCCACAGAATGTGGTCTGCCACTGTCACCACTAAAGAGAGATGTTTCCACTAAGGTCCTCATGATCGGTCACTAGAGTCAACAGCTCTCTAGATCGACATCCTGGAATACGCAAGATGCGCACGCCATGATGGGTCCCAAGATAGCCTCGTCTAGCTGTGAATTTCGTGATTACCCAACGTACACAGATGGTACGTAGGTCCCACTACTCTCCACTCTAAATTTAAGTATGCACTCGAGCCTTGGTAATGGGCTCATCTCTCAGAAATCCCATCCCGCCAAATAGACAGAACAGTGCAACACAATATAATATATGAAATGTAAATGCTAACATGCTGTAAATATGGTACAAGTGATAAAATACAGTAAACAGCAAATACAAGATAACAGTAAACACCCAATGAAAGAAAAGCAAACAAGCGCTAGGATTGACTCGCTTAGGATGGACCAGCAATAGGTCAACCTGTCCCCAGCAGAGTCGCCAGCTGTCGCTCCCGGGATTTTCATCTTAGTACAAACGCGAAAGTGGCAACGAAACAGAGTCCCGAGCAATGTGTATTTATCCCAAGAGAGGGAAAGGAAACACTGCATAAACCTGAAGGAAGGAAAGAACATGGTCTTACGACCAAGAGAACAGGGTTCGGGAGTCGGTTACGCGAGAGGAAGGTATTAGTACCCCACGCGTCCATCGTACCCAATGGGATCCACGTTTGCTTGTCTCGATCAAAGGGTGATAGAAAAGGACACTGGAAAAGGAAATGAAAGAAAGAAAGGAGAAAGAATGGAAAAGGAATGAGAAACAAATGTAGGGAAAATAAAAGAAGTGCTCGAATGGGCCCTAGCCCACTGCCTACGTATCTCATCGGGAGCATGAGAATCAGAGCGACGTAGTTCCCCTCAACGAGGGTCGCTTTGTTTGTGTTTTTTAGCAGAACCGTCAGAGTACGCGTCCCAGCAGTTTAGGTGTTGCGGCTCGCTGTATGGAGACTTAGGCGTTACCTGTTTGTGGTAGAACGGACGTGACGAGTCCTTAAGACTGAAATGAAAGAGATGAGAAAAGAATTCCCGAAGGAAAGTCGTTATTGTTTGTTTTTGTCTTTTAGAAAGAAGTGTTTGTTATTTGTTCGCATATGATAATGTATCTAAATCTTAATCATTGGAATGTATACATCCTCACATTCCAAGATGGAATGAGTAAGAAATTACACTAAATGTGAAGAAGACCCTCACATTTAGTTCCAATTACTAAGGTTCAAACACACTAGCATACTTGTATTTATTAAGTGTTTTTGTTGATTATGGAATGAAGAAGTGTTTTTCTTTATTTGTATCTTCAACAAGTATTGCATTTAAGTCCCTCATACAAGATCAAATGTTTAACACATTGACCCAAGATGGGCCATATGCTACACACTCTAAGATTATAAGAGAATACCCCTTATAATCTTTTCTTTATATGAAAGGCCTAAATGCAATAAGTGCCTACCTTTATTAGATATTTTGAATTTTTCTTTGAGATGAGAAGATGAAAGACTCAAGTGGGCGAGAAAGGTAAAAATCTATGTGAACTAAGACTCAATCCTAATTGATTAGTTAAGGGAGTGATCCTAAAGGTTTGTGAGGTTGCAAAACCTAAAGTCTAAAGAAGGAATGAGTTAAACAATTCACTTCTAAAGTAGAAGATGAATTGTAACTCAAAAGGGAAAGTAATGAGTTAATCAAAGAAAGCACATAAGTACTTAACAAAACACAAGATTGAATTGTAAAAGATGAAAGGAAAGAAATTTGAATGTGGATTCCTTATCCACACTCAATTTCAATTTACCAAAGCCCCTACATGGTTAGTAAACATGGAAACATGTATAGGAAGTTAAAAGTACTTAATACACATTAAAGTTCAAAAGAATAAGATGAAGAATCAAATCTTAATATCACAACCAGAATGTGAATCATGTTGACAACAAATGAATATCATCATACAAGTTCAAATGAATAAGCAACAATCATCATCCATAGCATTTAAACATGTTACCATAAGAAAGGATAGATGAAAGATGAAAAGAAATGAAAAGAACATGCATAAATGGAACATGTAATCCAAAAATCAGAATTGAAACTAAATGGAAAATAGTCTATAAACATCTCAAAAGTATTCATGAATCAACATTAGAGACATTCAAGAAACAATAGAAGAAGACTTGAAGTGAAAGATCAAAAAGAAAGTGCAAACAATACATGTTAAGGATGCACAAGGTTCAAGTTGAAATGAACATGTAAAGATGATCTATAATGTGTACCAAGGACCTATAATATCACTTGAATGACTCATAAAACATGCAAATGCTCATACAACTATGCACAAAATAATTCATGTAAACATGCACTAAAGTTAGAATGGTATGACATGGACTATGCTTCAAATGTAATGCATCAAACAAAAATCAAATGGACTTATGAAAATTATGCAAGTATAGTGTTTGAATGCCTAAGTCAAAAGTAAATCATACATCAAAATAGCATGTCAAAATTCAAAGCAAAATGACTTCAAACAAATGCATTAGGTCAAGTTGAAACATCATGCAAAGTGGTGTAAAGACAAGCATCAAAACATGTCATAAAATGACCTAAAAAATCAAACAAAAATCATCTAACATGTTTCAATGTATTAGTGAATCAATGCAACAAGAATCAGGTCAAAAACGTTTGTAATGAGCAAGAACAAAATTCTACAAATTCATGTATCATACTTGGAATGCATACAAATGGAAATTCAAAGAAAAATATGAAACAGTGATAAAAATGTGATAAAATCATGAAATAAAAATATCAAAAAATTTCCTAAATGTCTTGATAATACTCATGAATTTTTCCAGAATTTTCTGATGTTGTTTTGTAATTTTAAAAATTAAAAATGAAACGTGTATGGAATGAAGAAAATAAAAAGAAATGAAATAATAAAGGGGTGTATGCATAGTAAACAACCAGTTCAAAATTGTTTGGGCTTTAAAACGTGAGGTCTAAATAACAATCAGAGTCCACTAAAAATGGTCAATTATGTGTGGCGCAGGCACATGTAATTAGTATACTCACTCAATCAAGGCCATGCATCCCAGTCAACATGAATTCATCACTAAAATACACACATCCAACAATCATAAATGAACGTGCACGATATCTCCTATACACGCACACCCATACAATCATCAGAGTCCACTATAGTACCACGTGAGATGCATATGCTTCAGTAATGTGCTGGCACGCCTTGGTGCGTTGGATCAAGTCAAACGAATAAAGTATTTCACGCATGTGGTTCATGATCAAGCATCCATGGTAATCATCATAGACTCACGCACACACACACCACTCAGGTCAAATAGAAAACATGTGCAAGGCATGTGCTATTTTTATGTGTTGGCATAACATGAGCCACACGATGAGAACAGATCTACGGTCAATATTCAAACTGCAAGAAAAACCCTAGAACAAAGACCACCGCCGGAGAAGGACCTCCGGTCATCTTCTCCGGTCCACAACCACCACCTGCAAAATTCAAATCTTCCAGAATCACACAAATATGGTATCAAAATGAAGCTGACATTGCATACATCAAGAATCCATTATTATTTTTCACATAACAATCACACACATGGAGAAACGAAGAGATTAAAACATGCCCTAGGTTTGGAAACTATGCCTCTAAGAGGCCTATCAACTAGCCGGAGTATTAAATGCTTCTATTAAGCTTATATTAACAAAAACAAGATAAACATAAGGTGAATCGTGCCAAGTAAAGTTGAGATGTTAAAACCTGTAAATGATGAAAATTGGAGTAACAAAGAAAACCAGAGGATCGTGCTTCTCCTTTGAGCTTTGCTTGGCCAAATAAAGGCTTGAGAATCTTGAAGAATGAAGAGGAATCTAAATCTGCAATGTAGCTACTTCAACAATGCAATGCCATTTCCAAAACTTGAAGATGAAGTTAGAAGAATATGATGATTAATTCGCACTAACTCAGAGAGAGAATAGAGAGAAACTAAGAGAGAAAGTGAGAGAACCAGAGAGAAAGTAGAGAGAGTTTTGGGGTGAAAATGAGAAAAATGAAGTTGACCTGAAAAAAGTGAGTGAAATTTGGTTTTATATGAGAGCTTAACTATGGTTAACATGAGTTGGTTAATTGAGTTGAGATGGTTTAGGTGAGTCATCCCTAACTAACTGAGTCAAGTTAGTTAGGGAGAGCAATGATATGGTGTAGTATGCGTATGATATTATGGTGGGAATGAAGAGAAAGTGAATGGTGATGATGGCACGGCTGGTGTAGTAGAAACTTGTCCAACAAGTTTATTCTTTCCATTCTTATGTAGTAAGTAGCATGGCAAGGCACGTGTAACACATGTTTGTAAGGAAATGTTAGTTCAAATATAGCAAAGAATGATGATGTGATCATGCGTGCAAATTGGCAAAACAACACCCAAAATATTATCTTTTTTTCTGGTTTGGTGACAGTTTGGAAACAATGGAAATAAGCAAGTTTTAGAAGGAAATTCTCCATGTTCATGGCATGGAATTGCATGCTTTTGGAATTATTGGAAAGAAGGCACATAGTAGAACAAGTTTGGTATATGTCTTGGATTGAATTGAGGCTTGGAAGAGGTTGCAAAATAGCCTAGAACATCCAAGTTTGGAACTGGTCATGGGCGAGGCATATGGTTGATTGGCAAAGCAACATGGCGCCTGGGTTTTCAGCATAATCACCCTATCTTGAGACCAACATAACTTCTTATCCTTTGATCAAATGAACAAATCATGAACACCAATTTTGAAGATCTCACATAGAGGAACAACTTTCATGTTAAAAGATTTTTCATTTGAGGCCTCTAACCATGAGTAATTGATCAAAACATTTGGTCCACCACATGTTTGTGAAAATGACTGCGCATGACTTAAGATTTGCCCAAGCTGACTTGCATTTTGCCCAAGTTTTCCTCAACTTTGATCATCCATAACTCTCTCAATTTTGATCCAATGGAGATGTTCTGCACATGGATGTGAAGCTTAAGATGAGATCTTTTGTTGTGGCCGAGTGGAATTTTCATTTGACGTCTCAATTTTGGATGGCCTTGGTTCAAAGTTTGGTGCAAAATGGCCAAAACTTTCCTTATTTAGAAACCCTACTTCTTCCAAAAATGGCAACTCTTCAAATCTTGATTTTTCATGATCCTTTTGGAGTTTCTTGATCAAATTTTGTACATTGGTCACACATAACATGAATTTCATGAATTTGGCCTTAAAAAGTCAAGAGTTGACTTTTTTCTCTGATTATTTGACTTAGTCCCAATTTTCCTAATTTTTTATCTTTCTTCCAATTGAACCACTTCTAAAACCAATTGAGAGGCAATTTTCCACACACATACACTTAAGGACATGTAGAATACCATGACATCAATTTTTGTCCAAAAAATCAGAGATAACCTGATTTAATTGGAAACCCTAGTTTTGATACCCACCTACTAAGGGGAAAAAGTGTAGTCTTCAATTTCAAATTCCTCAGAGTATGTTGTGTATCCTCTTAAAGGATGATGAGATATGCCACTTGAGGGTGATTTTGACTCAATGAACTATCTCTTTTGAGGGTTTTCCTTCAGATTTTTGGACCTCTTGCATAGTGAAGGATGTAGTGCTTCAATCTCCTATTGAATCTCACTTTCTTGAGGTTTTGGATGATCAATTGAGATAGTATGAGACATGAAAGACCTCTTGGCTTGCCTTGAGGCAACTTGTTTGACCTTTTTTGCCTTGAATGACTCCTTGATTGTCCATCTTTCACCTAATCACATGCCTTGATGGTAAGAGGGATGTTATGCTTCATTTTTCTATGTTAAAGATGCAATGCAAGGCTAATGAGATGGATATGATATGATATGATATGTGATAATGCTATGCTATGATGACAAAAGAGAGAGCAAATTTTGGGGTATTACAGTAGTACAAAGCGTCCAGCGAATGCCTAGCCAACACTCGCTCGCTGCACCATTCGCAGTGCGAACGCTGGCGAACCAAGTCAGTAGCAAAACCAACGTAAGGTTCGCAGTGCGAACCACTGGCGAACGTTCGCTACCTCACTCGCAGTGCGAAGCTTCCAGCGAGTCCACAATTTCCCCTTCGCTGGGGGATTCGCAGTGCGAATCTGGGAAATGAAGAAGTTCATCAGCGTAACAGCTGATCTCCCTTGGTTCCAAAACCCCACCAAAACATATCCAAACATCCCACAATCAAACAGAAATGATTCTACACTCATATAACTCATACTACTCAGTTTATACCACATTTCAACCGTTAATTTTCAAGATTTTCCAATTTAACCGATTCTCTTACAACTCTAACCTAAGTCTTAGAATCCAAGAAAATCTAAAACAAAAGCATCTATCTAGAACCCACCTTGAATAGATGAAGATGGTGAAGATTTGAAGATGATTGGATGAAGATTTGATGATGTTCTTGATCTTGAGCTTTCCTTTTTTTCTCTTCCTTTCCTTCTCTTTTCTTTCTCTCCACTTCTTTCTATCCTTTTCTCCCTTTGCTTCTAAAGAGGAAAATGAGAGGAAAAGGAATGATATAGTAAAACATCATCAAATATCAACACTACTAATTGTCCAAAAAGTCTCTAAAGTCCAAATATTTAATTATCCCAGAGTCAGATAATATTAATTGGGTTTACTCTAAGTTCAACAGTTGCCCTAATTATCTCTGCAGATAATTTCTCATAGCACACTGGGACTCAGTCGATCACAACTAATATTATCCAGAGTAACAGAAATTACGGGGTATTACATCCTTTGTCCGTTGGACACATGTTTATGCTTCCGCATATTTTTCCTTTATCCGTTGGACACATGTTTATGCTTCCACAATTTTCCTGTGTCCGTTAGACACATATTTATGTTTATGTCATTTTTCTTTTGTCCACTTGGACCATATTATCTTGTGCTTTGTTTTTCCTTTTGTCCATTTGGACTCAAAAACATTAATAAAGGATTAAACCACTAAAATAGTTGTGCTCTTAATTGTTGGACTATGGCCACTATCCTTTGCATTGGAGGACCTATACTCTTGATTATGGACTTTGGACTTAGAATTAGGATCCTAACCTATGCTTGGGAGTTTGTGATGGAAAACCTTGGATTTTGGATACTTTGAGTCCTCTTTTGAAGACTTATTTTGAATCAAGACCAAATCAAAAGGAAAAAATGCTTATGCTATGGAGCTTGTCCATGTGGTTAGATCTTTCTTATCCTTAGCTTTTATTTTATGCATTAAGATAGTCACTTCTTCTCCACCCCTTCTTCAATTTTCAAAACTTTCTCCCTTTTTCAAAACCTTCTTGATTTCAAACTTAAAACCGCTTTCATAATAAAACCTTGACTTCGGTGAAGCGGTTTTTAAACTTTATTTTCTTTAATAAATGTCAATCAATATTAATCATATTTTGACCATTTCATAAAAACATAAAAAATATAAAAACTCATCAATCTTTTTTGTGCTTTGTGCACTTTTTCTTTTAAACTTTTTTCATAAGTTTAGACATGATTCATCTCTTTAAGCGAAATTATTCGCTTGGAAATGACGACTTGTCTTTACACTTAAAATCAACCAAAACAAACAAATTTTTGTTCTTTGTACCACGAACTACGAGGTTTTGATCCTACATTGCACATCGTGGGTACGTAGGCATGAGGCGATAAGTCTCTCCAAACACAAAAATATTAAAAAATAATTCTCCTCTCATCTCCCCAATCTCTTTACAAGCAAACCTTTTCAAACCAAAAGCAGTAGATATTTCAAAGGGTTCCTATAGGGTACTATAGACGTTTTGGGTGCTAATACCTTCCCATTGCGTAACCAACCCCCCTTACCCATTCTCTGTTTGTTCTTGTTTTTTAGAACTCCTTAGGTTTTGTTCGCTCTTTTTCCTTTCCTTTTTTGGATAAAATAAAAGTGTGGTGGCGACTTTTGCATTTTTTGAGTTAAGTTAATCAATAGCTTATACTCACGATTTTTACCGCTATAGAAAAGTGGCGACTCTGCTGGGGACTTGTCCCTTGAGGGGTTTAGCCTACTTTGATTTATTTACTGCTTTTTGTCTGATTTGCTTGTTACTTGTTTGTTCTGTTTGGGAGTTCCTCTGTGTGTGAGATAGGTCATATACCCGGACCAGAGTGTACTTTGAGATAGGAGGATAGTATAGTCAAGGGAGCTTTGAGGGAGTCGAATCCCGAAAAAGCAGAACTTGAGAATCTATCCACTCGGTGGTTGCCTCTTTGGAATTACTGATGCCGATCGAGCGATCGTGAAGGAATTACTTTTTTCCATAGAAGCCTATAACACTAAGGACTGTAGTAACCCTTAACCCATCTTAGCCTTTTTAGGATCGTGGCGCGGAAGCTATGAGGATGCAAATCCGACTTAGCTGTTACGTGATTCCACACTCAGGTTAGATTCTCTTGAGGATAACTACCAACCTCCGAGCAAATCGGTGCACTGGTGTGTCTGATAGTGGATTGTGGACCCTGGGCACTCTGTTAGAACCGTTGTTTTCTACAGGTACAATGAAGACAAAACCTTAGTACATACCTTTGTGGGATTGGTTCTTACCCTTGGCTTCATGCTCGTGACTTGAACCTTGACCCGTGTGCTTTATGTGATCTTGTGTGTGGTTACTGCATACATGCACTCATGCATTCATGGACATTCTGTTTCAGTCAATTTTTAAAGATTTTAGAGATTTTCCTTTTGCAGACATCGCAGATAATATTCAATAAAATGAGATGTTTATCAGTATTTCAAAAAAAAGTGTTATTAGGATGTTTGCAATTGCTTTATATTTAAAAGATCCTTGAAAGTTGAATGAAACATTTGCATTTTGCATTAGCATTCGCATCATTCTGCATTGTTTCTTGCCTTTTCCAGGTGTCTTATTGTTTCCCTTTGGTCTTCATTCAGCCAAGTTGTCGCACCAGTATAATACTCGGGCTAATCAGAGAAAGAAGAGGATTTAGCTGATTTTCTGGCATTCGTACCAATTTTGAGGTAGTTACTGAAGGAACAAGGAGATAACAAAAGATGATGATCTCATGTCAGGCTTTACAGTGATGACCAATCAGATGTATGATTCTCCTCTAGACGACGATGTTCCACAAGTGGATGTTCCTACTCGATCCCGACCTGTGCAAAATGATCTGGTTGGTCAAGTTGTTGAAAAAGATTCTCGATTTTCGAGGTATATGCCAAATCCTCAGAATATCCACCCTGTGACAGAGATGATTGATCTTAAAGTTATGGAAATGAAAGAAGGACTTCGTGATCTCAGTGAGGAATTGAAAATGTTGACAAGTCCCAATGCATCCAATTTTAAGGCTCATGACTTGTGCCTGGTTCCGGACGTGGTTATTCCTCCGAAGTTCAAAATGCCAGTCTTTGAAATATACAAGGGTGTTAGCTGTCCAAGGAACCATTTGACAATGTTCTGTCGAAAGATGACCACTCATATCAACAACGATCTGCTGATGATTTACTGCTTTCAAGAAAGTTTATATGGAGGATCTTTGATGTGGTATACGAAACTGAAAAGGGACCATATTCAGTCTTGGGAAGACCTAGCTGACACTTTTGTGAAACAGTACAATTACAATTTGGACATGGCTCCAGACAGCGATCAATTGATGAGTATGAGTCAGAAGGACAATGAATCCTTCAGAGAGTATGCACAACGGTGGAAAGAATTGGCAGCCCAAGTTCATCCACCACTCTTAGAAAAAGAACTGTGCAAAATGTTTCTAAGAACACTGTCAGACTCTTATTATGTAAGGATGGTAGGCGTTGTACCTCTACATTTCTCCAAAATTGTGGAAGTCGGAGTAAACATCGAAAATGCATTCAAAAGTGGAAGAATCCAAGATGGTTTAAATGACCAAGCTAGTGAAGAAAATGTTGAAGTTGATGCGATCCAAGATTCTCCTCAGTGCCAGAATCAGCATAGACCTCTGAATAATCCAGAAAGATAGACTCGTCAGTTTTGATCCAATCCCAATGACCTACAACCAATTGTGGTCTTATTTTGCCCGAAACTCGGTAATGACACTAGAAAGACCAGAGCCATGAAATCTCATCCTCCTTGGTACAACCCAAATACCAGTTGTGAATTTCATGATGGAGTAATGGGGCATCCAATTGAGGAGTGCAAGGTTTTCCAGGAAAAGGTTCAAGAGATGATTGACGATGAGGTGTTGACCTTCAAGGAAGGAAGCGCATTTGTAAATGGAACACCTTTATGCTGATATTAGTAGAGTGACCCGCAGTGGTTGTATGTTTGCTTCTGTGTCTCCCAAGAAAGTTGATAATGTTCTTTCAAGCTCAAGCAGACACAGTTTCCTCAGATCTTTAGTTCATTTACTGCATTTTCATTTGTAATCTTTTATGATTGTCATTGCTTTGTTTGCATGTAGAACTTGTTTGTTTTGAATATTAATCTTAATGCAATGAGTATATTTATCTTGAAGTAATCCATTCGAATTCGCTCATAAATTATTTTCCTGTATTTGCAATACCAACTTCTTATTCAAACTCTTGGAGGGAGGATGATGAAGTGAAAACGCAAAATTTTTGGATGTGTGCTTTTGAATGAGACCCTACTGATGATGTAAGACATTGTTTCAAATTCCCAAACACCGAAGATATAAGGAAGATAATGCCTTGTTAACCCCTTTGAGCCTTGAAGTAGGAGTTTCTTTTCTAAATAAGAAAACCCTCACATTTAACCTTGGGGTTGGGTAGTCTTCAGTTAATTTGACCAAGTGTCCAAATTTCAAAAGGAGTGTGCACCAATGGAAACCACAATGGTTATCCCTTATTCTAAAGGGAAGAGGCAGTCACAACCCTTTTGACAAGTCAGTTAAGCCAATGTCACATGATTTGTTTAAAAAAATCATCAAAAGAAAAAGCCCGCTAAGTCGAAAGTTTGAAAACAAGTGACTTAGGCAAAAATTGGGGCATCCCGCTGGACATCAAAAATTTCAAAAAAACCAGTTCGGGCAAAAGTTAGGGAAAAATAAAAAGAATGAAAATGTGAAAAGCAAGAATAAAAGAAAAATTCTCATCAAAAGAACAAATCTTTGTGTGACTACCAAGTCGAAGGACAAAAATGGTGACCGTTATCCCCGAATAACCTCATAGGTTCTTATACCATCAGTTTAATCCTTTTGAAGATGATGAACATTCGTGTTAAATTAGCTGAATATAGGATTGAAGAACATCACGGAGAATGGGTGGGTACAAATAAATTTTGAGCCTAAAAATCCTTTTTTCTGAAAAAAACGTGAACCAGGCCAAGTTATAACCCTCAAAAGACCTAATTGAAGTAGGGTTTATTTTGAAAGCATACTTAAATGAGATAGCGTTTCTGACTCCCATGAGTTGTGCTAAAAGATCTTTGTTGGTATTGCATGTGCATTCAAAAATCAATGTCGTATCTAAACTAGTGACTCATTCACAAGGTTTTGCGACATTTTTTAGTAAAAAACTTCAAGATTAACATGTCTGATGCATTAGAATTATCATTCTCAGAATTAACATTTTATGCTTGCATACATTTGTTTGACATCATAGAAGCTTACATTTGAGCATCAGTGATGAGTCTAATCTTTTGAGCCTGAAACTCTGATGAGTAATTAGCAAATCATTTCAAGAATGATCCTATCCAGGGGCATGTTGCCTGAAGGCTTTGTTGAGTATGAGCAAACTTGTTTTCCCAATTGATGCTTTCACATGGGGCAAAGCTTGAAGACTCTATTGATTGAAGAATGTGCCAAGCTCAGTTAATCTGGGGCAGGTACGTCGAGATTCTATGAATCTCTCCAAGAGTTTGAAGACACTGGGACAGATTATCTCAAGTCGTTATGGTACAAAGTTTCCTTTTGGTGTAAAATCCTTTGTAGACCATGCAGTCTGGGACAAAAAGCTAAATTGTGAACTCAACGCTCTCCTATGCAGAGTTTGTTCTAGTGGATATAGCCAAGTTTCCCTTCCAGTTGTTGATCAAACGATAGATTTCCTCAAGATTGTTGTGAGGTATTGGACTCTTGAAATCCATTATTCCCCAATTGAGCACCAGTTTAGGTATTTCCCGTCCAAGTACTATTTTGGGTATTCCTCCGGCTAAGTCTTGATTCAGATTTCCCCAACTGAGTATGATTCTATTCTCTAGCCAGGTTATGATCAAGCATTTATGAAGCTTTGGGTGATGTTTCCCCTTGATGCGGAATCCTAGCACAGAGTTTTACCTCTCGTTGTGATTGTTTTGATCACTTCCCGAGCAAAGAGTATTGTTGACTTCTTATTCCCCCAATTGGTTGATATCCCCATTAGGGCTTGCGTTGTGTGTACTCCTTGACAGGATCTCTTTTGGTGTCTCCATTTTGTTGAGATTAGCCGAGTATTCAGCTGATCTGTGGTGTTTATTTCGCCCTCTATTTATCTTTATGTCTGTTTTGTCAGCATATGCATACTCATACGCATTGCATACGCATTCATTTATTGTGCATAACATGTTGTTGTTGCATTGTGCATTTTGCATTTTTTTTAGTGCTTCTTCGCTCTCTGATGGGGTTTCCTCCGCTGTGTGTGTGTGTGTGTGTCCTCTCTCCATTAGAGTGTTGACCCTAAGCAGAAAGCGTTTATCCTTTCTAATTCCCCACTGAGTTTATTCCTCGTGGAAAGTTTTGCTTCAGTTTTCCTTTCCAGTTCATTATCTGGATAGGACCAATCCCCAGTTGAGTTATTTCCTCCTTAGGATGAGTCTTGTTTGATCGTTTCTCTCCAGTTTGTTCCTGGATTGAACTTTGGTCTCCGGCGGTGACTATTTTGAAACTCTCTAGGCTGTGCAACCTAGATGATTGGGAGCGCATTTATTTTGCACCTTCGAGGATGTGGTATTCCTCTATAGATTATCTTTTTATGGTTACCATTAGAAGATGAAGATTTTGTTTCCTCCTGCAGTGTTGTTGCAACACTCTTTTGGAATCCATTGTATGACAACAAGCAGCATCCTCTTTATTTGAGGAACTTGTGTGTCTCCAGTTATCAGACGTTATCTTTTCCATCAAATGGTATCTCTCAGGTTGTGCCTGTCAGAGAAGTTTGTTGTGAATTTCCAACAGATGGTTGTCTCTTTATTTGAGGAGTCTGTTGCGTGATCTAACTTGCCCATATCTCCTGTGAAGATCCCTAATAAAGTTATTGATTCTTAGTTCCTGGCAAATCTCAGCAGAAGATTTCCATTTGACCTCGGCAGAAGGTATTTTCTTTCCAAGAATCTCGGCAGTAGATTTCTTGGATATTTTCAAAATATTTCCAGTAAACCTCGGCAGAAGGTGGCTTGATTTCAGATTTCTTTGGTTGATCTCGGCAGTAGATTCTCCAGTGAGTTTTAAAATAGAATTTGCAACAAGCTTCGACAGAAGGTATTTTCTTTCCAAGAATCTCGGCAGTAGATTTCTCAGATAATTTCAAAAAAATTATTACATCAACCTCGGCAAAAGGTATTTTCTTTTTAGGATCTCGACAGTAGAATCCTTAAAAGATCTTTCAGTAAACCTTCGGCAGCAGGCATGTTTTCGATTATTCCTCGGCAGTAGGAATTACATATAAAATCTCGGCAGAAGGTGTTTCATTTGAAGGTTCTCTGGTTGATCTTGGCAATAGATTCCCCAGTAAATTCTTGATGGTTGACACATTTCTAAAAAAAAATTTTGGTAGAAAGTATTCCCAAACGAATGGTAAGTCTCTTCGGTCAGACGGGACAGTTCGTTGTTGAGATTCTTCTACTCCGATGAATGGTAAGTCTCTTCGGTTGGACGGGACAGTTCGTTGTTGAGGTTTTCTACTCTGATGGATGGTTAATCTCTTCAGTATGCTAGAGATAGTTCATTATTGAGGTATTTATTTTCCCTAGTGGAGCCTTGTTGTGTTAAGTCTTCCCTGTTGAGTTATATCCTTGTTGTGTTGTGGTTTATTTCCATATACAGTTATCCTCGGTTTGAATCTTTTCCTCAGTTGAGTCACAATAGTTATGCGGTATGTTCCCCGGCTAGTTGGTAATCCCTCTTTTTAGCTTATCACCTTTGTCGTCCTACCCGTCTAGTTGGTAGTAGATGATATAGTTGGCTTGTTACCTTTGTCATCCTGCCCTTTAGTTGGTAGTAGGTAACATAGTCGGGTTTGATTACCTTGTTGTAGCTATCACTTGTTTGATAATTGGTAATCTCTCCCTCCTTTGTTTGAGTTTATCGCCTTTGTCGTCCTGCCCTGTGTTGGTAGTAGGTGATACTTCTCGACCCCTTTGAGATTATTACCTTTGTCGTCCTACCCTTTGTTGGTAGTAGGTAATCTTTCTCATACCTTTGGTTGATTACTTTGTTGTAACTGTCACTTGGTTGATGGTTGGTAATCTTTCTTTAGCTAGCTTATTACCTTTTTCGTCCTGCCCTTTGTTGGTAGTAGGTAATATAGCCCGGTTTGGTTGCCTTGTTATAGTTGTCACTTGGTTGATAACTGGTAATCCTTTTCCTTGTTCGAGTTTATCACCTTTGTCGTCCTGCCCTGTGTGGGTAGTAGCTGATACTTCTCGTCCCCCCTTTGTGAGATCGTTACCATTGTCGTCCTGCCCTTTGTTGGTAGTAGGTAATTCTTCTCATATCCTTTTGATTGACTGCCTTGTTGTAGCTATCACTTGGTTGGTAGTTGGCAATCTTTCCTTTTGATCATGCTATTACCAGATGTCTGGTATTAGACGATCTTTTCCCCAGCGGAGATTTTTCTCTCCATGTTGGGACGACGCTATCCCTCTTTTATTTCTGGTGTTGGTAATTTTCCCTCAGTTGGAATCTTACTATTTATTCTTCCCCAGCGGAGATTGTTTCCTCCCCTGTTGGGACGTGTTTTCCCTTCTTCGTTTTCCCCCGGTGGAGTCTTTTCTCTTTGCTCCCCAGCTTTTTGTTTGTCTCCTGTGGCGTATTCTCCCCACAGAGGTCTTGTGTTTGCATATCATCGGCATGATCATATCATTTTGTGGTATCTTAGGGCCAAAAATTGGGTTTCTTGTTATATTTAAGTCTCTTCTATCCCGTTGAGACAAAGGCGTCTGTCTTCGTATCTCCGGATAGAAGAAACTTAAATAGGGACAGTTGTAATACCCTAATTTTTGCCCCTAAGATTCTTTGCTTTTCATGTGCATTCATACCACAAACAGGATCACACATTGGTTCCCTCTTTTGTAGGATTGTGCCTTGCAGGGATCTTTGGGTTTGTGTGTGTTTGTTAGTTGTTTCATTGCTTAATTTGTTTATGTTTACTAACCATTAATTAAAATCCAAAAATATTTTGTTTTCTTTCACTAACATTTTCAGGGGAAGAACAGGTTAAAAATACCAAAACATCAGTCCCTCGACTCGAACGAATTTCATCTGAACAAAGTCAAAGTTGATCCGCAATTAATTTAAAAATTATCTGATCAAGATTTTCCAAGATTTAATTGATTATTATTCAAGAGACTCCAAGGTTCATGTGTTTATTTTCATGCCTTCTTTGACAAGCAAAAGAATCGAGCCGGAACCACAACAGTGCAACAATATGCTCATTTTTCACAAATTTTGCACTGAGTAACCGGTTAACAGATATGCTGTAACCGGTTACCCTCGTGAAAATTTGAAAAATGGTGGCAAATTCAAATTCAGCAATTGGCACCAATCTCAGCCCTTGATCACATTTGGAATATTCTAGACCATCTCATTTTAATTCCCCTACATCATTTTGATCATTCCCCACCATGCACCTTCACTAATCACCCCTCTTTTGATAATTCCCTCCAAATTTGAATTCCAATCCTAATTTTGATCATCCAAGCCTAATTCCAAACCACCAATTGTCCCAAGCCTAAACTCTATAAATAGAGGCTTCATTTCATTCATTCTTCAAGCTTTTGATAGCCAACAAACCTCTTGCAAATTCTATCCCCAACCACAAATTTCACTAAAGCTCACTTTTCTTCTTTTGAAAGTTAACGAGAATTCACATTGAATCTTGTTCAACTTTGAGCTAAACTTTCATCCAAACTTGTTTTCTTCATCAATTCTCATAGATCAAGGCTTTGGTGTTTGGATCTTGAAGCAATTTGAAGGAATTTTCAGATTTGAAGTGGTAATTCATCTTTCACCATTGTTGAAGCTCCATCTTCATCTTCCATAATGTAGATCTTTGGAGATCTTTGTTACTTGATCCTTTGGATCTTGTAATTGTGTTTAATTGCTGGTTTTTGATGTTTTTTTTACTCTAAATTTCGTGCAATTTCAGTTCCATGATCACAAAGTGTTTGTAAAAAGTTTTGAAAGTGGATCATGCTAAATTTTGCACAATTTTCTGCATTCTGGTGCAGAGTAACCGGTTAGCAGATATGCAGTAACCGGTTACTCTGTGTTAATTTTGAAAAAACTGCGCTTATTTTGAACTAAGTAACCGGTTAGCAGATATGCAGTAACCGGTTACTTCAAAATAGAATGCACATTTTCCCTTGTTTTTGGGACTGTTTTGGTTTTTCTTCCTCCTTCTTCCCCTTTCTTCTTATTTTAGCCTTGAAGCACATTTTTGAGATTAATTTCTCTTCAATTTCAATGGACTTTGGATATGGTTAAAGTAATTAAACATTCATTAGTTCAAATCTATCTTTAAGTGAATTGTTGAATTCATTTGAGGTGCTTTGAATTAGTGATATGTTTTCACACTTAAACCTATCAATTAAAGGTGATTGAACTTGAAGATGAAAGGTTCTTGAATTGTAATTCAATTTGGCTTTCTCTTCATCTATTTCCTTTTTTTATTTTGACCGATGAAAGTCTTATGGATCTTAGAATTTCTTTGTTGAATTCTTGATCAAGACTAGATCGTTACCTATTTTCTTTTCGTGCGGTATTGTTTTCGAATGACGATCTACATATCATTCATCTAGCATACATTAGCACAAAGATCTATTGACCGACCTCATTGTAAGGTAATTACTCCGTAAATTACTCAGCGATTGCTTAACATAGCCCAACATTTGTCCCTCTTTATCCAATTCGGAATTTGAACTTTCGTGGTTCGGACCTTGATTGGTCGCGTCAACCCAATGGTGATTGATCTTTTGTATTAGGTTCAAAATCTTTGAAGCTTGTTATTGTAGAGGCTTTGATTCTATCAATCTTCTAACAAGTCTTCATTAACCTTGACCTAAGTACATTGTTTAATCACTATAGTTCAAGACGCGAAACAGAATAATCGGTGAAGGCTTATGGCACTAGAGCCTTGTGCTACTAATTACTAACTTCTAACCTTTTTATGATTACTTCTCGCTCCCTATCTCTCTTTTACTTTTATGTAATTTTTTTCCTTTATCTGTTGGACACATGTTTATGCCTCCCCATATTTTTCCTTTGTCCGTTGGACACATGTTTATGCTTCCGCATATTTTTCCTTTGTCCGTTGGACACATGTTTATGCTTCCGCAATTTTTCCTTTGTCCGTTGGACACATGTTTATGTTTATGTCATTTTTCTTTTGTCCACTTGGACCATATTATCTTGTGCTTTGTTTTTCCTTTTGTCCATTTGGACTCAAAAATATTAATAAAGGATTAAACCACTAAAAGAGTTGTCCTCTTAATTGTTGGACTATGGCCACTATCCTTTGCATTGGAGGACCAATACTCTTGATTATGGACTTTGGACTTAGAATTAGGATCCTAACCTATGCTTGGGAGTTTGTGGTGGAAAACCTTGGATTTTGGATACTTGAAGTCCTCTTTTGAAGACTTATTTTGAATCAAGACCAAATCAAAAGGAAAAAATGCTTATGCTATGGAGCTTGTCCATGTGGTTAGATCTTTCTTATCCTTAGCTTTTATTTTATGCATTAGGATAGTCACTTCTTCTCCACCCCTTCTTCAATTTTCAAAACTTTCTCCCTTTTTCAAAACCTTCTTGATTTCAAACTTAAAACCGCTTTCATAATAAAACCTTGACTTCGGTCAAGGAGTTTTTAAACTTTCTTTTCTTTAATAAATGTCAGTCAATATTAATCATATTTTGACCATTTCATAAAAACATAAAAAAATATAAAAACTCATCAATCTTTTTTGTGCTTTGTGCACATTTTCTTTTAAACTTTTTTCATAAGTTTATACATGATTCATCTCTTTAAGCGGAATTATTCGCTTGGAAATGACGACTTGTCTTTACACTTAAAAGCAACCAAAACAAACAAATTTTTGTTCTTTGTACCACGAACTACGAGGTTTTGATCCTACATTGCACATCGTGGGTACGTAGGCATGAGGCGATGATAACACCGAATTACACCATGTTTTTTACTCAAATTGCACATGCTTCTTAGGATTTTTATTATCGTTTTCTTGTATTATGCTTGTATTTTGTCTTGTTTTCAGATTCTAGGTGTTTCCAAAGCCATCCACGAAGAAATGAAGGAAATCGGCAAAAAGCCAACTTTTGAAGGAATTGCACATGTGGCACCCAACATGGCGGGCGCCATGGGGTAGGCCACAAGTTGGAGGGGACTCAACTGCTGACAACTGCCACGTCTCCCACCACTTTCTTCCCTAGTTCATGTGGCGGGCGCCATGAAGGGGGTGGCGGGCGCCACCTTTGACGGACATTTTCCCTCCCAAAAGAAGTTGGAGGGCATCCTTGTCCTTTCATACCTTTTCCTAAGTCTATAAATAGAGGCTTCTTGTTCATTTCATGGCATCCAAACTTAGTTGCAAACACCTTAGGCATAAATAATCGAGTTTTTGTAAGTGATAATCTTCTCACATCGGGAAGTTATCACATTTGTGTGATCGAGTCTGTAATCGAGTTTGGAGCACTTGGTGGAAGTTAATCCTGCCGCCATTTTCCTTTCCAGTTATTTTCCAGTTGTTTTCAGAATTCAAGCCTCCGATTGGAGCAGGTTTCTATTTATGAATTAAGCTTTTATCTTCATTTATTTCTCGCATCGCTTTTATCTTCATTTATTTCTCGCATCGCTTTTACTTCATTTATTTCTCGCATCGCTTTTATCTTCATTTATTTCTCGCATCGCTTTTATCTTCATTTATTTCTCGCATCGTTTTTATCTTTATTTATTTCTCGCATCGCTTTTACCTTATTTATTTCTCGCATCACTTTACTTTATTTATTTCTCGCAATCGCTTTACTTTATTCGCATTATTTACTTTCAAAACCTTTTATTTCAAAAAGACTTTACTTTGACATGATAAAATTAAATATGTCTGTTTACATTTCCATGTCTGGCTAAATCTTAAAGGTTAGAATGTAAAGATCACGGTTTAAGTATCATTTCACATAATGCATCGATAGAAACACTTAGGGGCTATTTTGGTCTTTAACACGAGTTTTCCGCACTTAATTTCTGTTGGGTAAGATCGAAAGTCGTCCAACCTTTAGATAAACTTGGTTAGTCTTGACTGTACAAAGGAAGCGATAGCGCTTTGTACAGTTAAGTAGGAATTTTTAATACTTTAGAAAAACGATTTTAGAACTATTTTCGGACGCGTTTGTAGGTTTAAAATCTGGTTCGTATGAACCTCTTTTGTTTAAAAGTTTCAGATCAAAATACTTTTCAACTAAGTTAAGAAACTATATTTCTTAAAAATAGGTTTTTCACTTTAACGCAATGCGCGCCTTTTTATAAGTGACAATAAGAGGGTTTGTTTAAAGGTTAAACTCGGTTCTGAATACGCGAAAGCGACAATTCCCGTTAAATTAGTTCTTTTCATAAAGTAGAAAACATTGCCCATAAGTAGTTCTGTTACATGCGTTGGAATGTTATCTGACTGTGTGAATTACATTCAAGCCTGTTGTTTTCATTTGAGTTTTATATCTTCGTACTTTGCTTCACTCTAATTTTACTGTGCACTCGTAAATCCCTGAATTAACTTGCCTTAGATAAACACCGTAACTATAGGAATCGATAGATTGACGTTTGGTCTCTGTGGGATTGATAATCTTTTGTATTACTCTGACGCGTTTCGTATACTTGCGAAAACCCAGCATCAAGTTTTTGGCGCAGTTGTCGGGGATCAATTTTGTCAAATTCCGTACCCTGTTGTTACACCGTCTAGACTAAGGTTTTACCTACTGGTCAATGCGAAGAACTCGCAGCACAGGTAGTCTTATAGATCCTTTAGCGGAACCTGAGCATTACGCTCGCGCATGTCTCTTACTTCGTAGAATTAAGGAAAATATGGTCGAGGACCGTAACCAAAGACCCCTTAAGGATTTCGCTCAACCATCCGATGACGAACCCAGTTCTAGTATAGTTAACCCTAATATTCCTGCTAACAATTTCGAACTGAAACCCTCCCTATTACAATTAGTGCAGCAAAACCAATTCGCGGGTCTCCCATCTGAGAACCCAAATCAACATCTAAAAGTCTTTATCCAATTAGCAGACACTTTTAAAACCAATGGTGCTAGTTCTGAGGCGATTCGTCTAAGACTATTTCCTTTCTCCCTCAGAGACAAAGCTCTTACATGGTTAGATTCCCTTCCAGCCAACTCTATAACAACTTGGGAAGACCTTAGGAGAGTTTTCCTTGCTATATATTTTCCCCCAAGCAAAACTGCCGTTTTTCGAAACCAAATAACCAGATTCACTCAAAACCAAGGTGAATCACTCTTTGAAGCTTAGGAGAGATATAAAGACCTATTGAGAATATGTCCACATCATGGCCTGGAATCATGGCTAATTATTCATACCTTCTATAATGGACTTCATTATAACACTAAGATGACCATCGACGCCACCGCTGGTGGCGCTCTGATGAATAAACCTTACCCTGAAGCTTGCGCTCTCATCGAAGATATGGCTCAAAACCATTGTCAATAGGGAACAGAACGAGCAACAGTGGAGAAGAAAGAAGCCCAAGGAGGAATACATGAGATAAGTTCTATAGACATTATGCAAGCCAAAATGGACGCTTTGGCCCTTAAGGTCGAACATATGTACGCAAACCCAGCCATTGCAGCAGCAGTTTCCTCGGAATGCGAATTATGTGGAACCAAAGGACACCAATTAGCGGAATGCAATCTGTTGAATGAAACTAAATTAGACCAGGTCAACTATGCCCAAGGGAACCCATTTTCAAACACTTATAACCCTGGATGGAAGAATCACCCAAATTTTTCCTACAAAAACAATAACCCTATCCAAAACCCTGCACCTCCGAGACCACCCGATTTTCAAGCCCAGAGACAAAACCAACCTATGCAAGCTGTGCCACCTAAGCCGAACCTTGAGAAAATCATGGAAAATTTCATCTCAGCTTAGACCCAGCAAAACAAAGAATTCCTAAACCAAAACATTCATGTTAATGAAATGACTACCCAGTTAGGAACTAAGGTAGACCAAATAGTCACCCACAATAAGATGCTTGAAACCCAGATCTCTCAGGTAGCTCTAAAACAAGCTCCCGAAACCACACCCGGAGGGCAGTTTTCTGGACAAACTCAACAAAACCCCCGAGGTCAAGCCAATGCAGTTACCTTACGAAGTAGGACCGCTTACGATGGACCGGTGAACCCGGAATTGAATGAACCCAAAATTTCTAAGAAAAGCATTGTGCCCACGGACGAGGTAGAGGAACCAGTGGAATCTAAAAGCAGAAAGATCAAGGAGAAGCTATAAACAAAACTTACGAGCAACCCCCGCCATACAAACCTCCGATACCATATCCACAAAGACTTAAACAAACCAAGATCAATAACCAATACCAGAAATTCCTTAAAGTCATAGAGAAACTTCATGTGGAAATCCCTTTCACAGAAGCCATCACCCAAATACCATCTTATGCAAAGTTCCTAAAAGACATCATTACCAACAAACATAGACTTGGCGATCCAAAACCTTTGGAATGCAATTCCATTTCCGAAAATAAACTTGCTAAAAAGGAGAAAGATCCTGGAAATTTCTCCATACCTTGTATTTTGGGAAGTCATGTCATCGATAAAGCTTTCCTGGACTTAGGAGCTAGTGTGAGCTTAATGCCTCTAGCAGTTTGTGAAAGGTTAAAACTTGGAGAACTACAACCTACTAAGATGTCTCTTCAATTAGCCGATAGATCTATCAAATATCCAGTAGGCATATTAGAAGACGTCCCTGTTAGGATCGTCAGTTGTTTATCCCTACTGATTTCGTTGTCATGGACATTAAAGAAGATGACGACATCCCAATCCTCCTAGGTAGACCATTCTTATCAACCGCATGAGCCATAATAGATGTCAAGAAAGGAAAGTTGACTTTTAAAGTAGGTGATGAGAAGATAGAATTCATTCTGTCAAAATTTCTCATGGCACCGGTATTGGGAGACGCATGTTATGCCATAGACGTCATTGATGAATGCATTAGGGAACTAGAAGAACCTATAGAAACAATTAAATTGCCTTCAACCCTCATTAGGGAAGATGATGGATTTATAGAACCCTACATCGATGATAACCTTTACGAATGTTTATCCCTTACCCCAGATCCCATACCATGCTCCAAGAAACCAACTTTAGAGCTCAAAGAATTACCCAAGAATCTAAGATATGAGTTTTTGGACGAGGAAATGAACCGCCTAGTTATAGTCAGTACTGCTACCTTGAGCCAAGAAGAAACAAACCAACTCTTATATGTTTTGCGAAAATATCCCTCAGCCTTAGGATATAATATCTCTAATCTAAAAGGTATAAGCCCATCCGTGTGTATGCACCGGATTTTGCTTGAGGAAGATTCAAAACCCTCCAGAAAGCATCAGAGAAGAATAAACCCTATAATGACTGATGTTGTTAAGAAAGAGGTTCTTAAGTTGCTAGAAGCATGTATAATCTATTAGATCTCAGACAGTAAGTGGGTAAGCCCTGTGCATGTAGTACCTAAAAAGGGAGGCATCATAGTCGTGCAAAACAAGAAAGGCGAACATGTAGCAAAACTGATAGAAGGAGGATGACGTATGTGTATAGATTACAGGAAGTTAAACAAAGTAACTAGGAAGGATCATTTCCCTTTAACATTCATAGACCAAATGTTGGAACGTCTAGCCAGATACTCTTACTTTTGCTATCTAGATGGATATTCGGGATTCTTCCAAATTCCCATTCACCCAGAAGATCAAGAAAAAACAACCTTCACGTGCCCTTACGGAACCTTTGCCTATAGACGAATGTCATTCGGCCTCTGTAATGCTCTAGCTACTTTTCAGCGCTGCATGATGTCAATCTTCGCTGACTACCTTGATGGAATTATGGAGGTATTCATGGATGATTTCTCGGTATGCGGATTTGATTTTAAAAACTGTCTTGTTAACCTTGAGAAAATCCTGAAAAGATGTGCGGACGTAAACCTAGTGCTAAACTGGGAGAAATGTCAATTTATGGTTACCGAAGGTATAGTTTTAGGACACATAGTCTCTGAAAAGGGTATTGAAGTAGATAAAGCTAAAAAAGAAGTCATAGAAAACCTAAACCCACCTAAGACCATTAGAGAAGTCCGAAGTTTTCTTGGACATGCTGGTTTCTATCGGCGTTTTATCAAAGATTTCTCTAAAATAACCAAACCTTTAATCGGCCTTCAGATGAAAGATTTTGAATTTAACTTTGACGAGAAATGCATTGAAGCATTTAACCTCTTGAAGCAAGCGTTAATTTCAGCACCCATTATGCAACCCCCAGATTGGACCGAACCTTTCGAGATCATGTGCGACGCTAGTGATTATGATGTAGGTGTTGTTCTAGGTCAAAGAAAAGATAAGAAATTGCATGTAATCTATTATGCTAGTAGAACCCTAGATGCTCCTCAGCTTAACTACGCAACAACTGAAAAAGAACTCTTAGTTGCAGTTTTTGCTATAGACAAATTTCGATCTTATCTGGTAGGAGCTAAAATTATAGTTCACACTGACCACGCTGTTATTCGTTACTTACTAAGCAAGAAAGATGCCAAACCTAGGTTACTTCGATGGATTCTTTTATTGCAAGAGTTCGATCTGGACATTCGAGATAAGAAAGGAACAGAGAATGTAGTTGTCGATCACCTTTCTAGACTTGAGTACCTAAAACCAGACTTAGTGCCTATAAATGACGATTTTGCCTATGACAGGTTAATAGCTAAGATAAATGTCATTGAAGAAAATGACCTAGATCCTTATAAGAACCCTGGAAATTCCTTAGCAATAAGTAGTGTACCATGGTACGCAGATTTTGTCAACTACTTAGTCGCTGATATTATACCCCCTAACCTTAACTATCAACAGAAGAAGAAGTTCTTTAATGATGTAAGAAATTTCTATTGGGACGAACCACTTCTTTTCAAGAGAGGTACAGACGGAATCTTTCGTCGTTGTGTTCCAGAAGAAGAAGTAAGAAATATTATAGAACATTGTCACTCTGCACCCTACGGAGGACATGCTAGCACCTCTAAGACGCACGCTAAAATTCTTCAAGCTGACCTTTTCTGGTCCACAATGTGGCGTGATATTCATGCTTATATAGTCAAATGTGACCGGTGCCAGCGCACTGGAAACATCTCGAGACGTGACGAAATGCCCTTAAGGAATATTCAGGAAGTAAAGCTCTTTGATGTTTGGGGTATCGATTTTATGGGACCATTTCCATCCTCATTAGGAAATAAATATATCTTAGTAGTTGTTGACTACGTGTCTAAATGGATTGAAGCCATAGCCTCACCCACAAACGATACACGAGTGGTGATTAAGCTGTTTAGGAACTATATATTCCCTAGATTCGGAGTACCCCGTCTTGTTATAAGAGATGGTGGATCGTACTTCATATCAAGGATTTTTGACAAACTGTTAAGTAAATATGGAGTTAAGCATAGAGTAGCAACACCTTACCATCCACAGACTAGTGGCCAAGTAGAAGTGTCTAATAGGGAGATAAAACAAATCTTAGAAAAAACCGTTTCTATATCCAGAAAGGATTGGTCTCAGAAGCTACAAGAAGCACTACGGGCCTATAGAACTGCCTTTAAAACCCCTATCGGGACGACCCCTTACCAGTTAGTCTATGGAAAATCCTGTCACCTACCCTTCGAGTTAGAACACAAAGCCTATTGGGCAATTAAAACCTTGAATTTAGATTATCTAACTGCTGGTGAAAAACGTATCCTTGACATTCATAAGTTAGAAGAACTTCATCAGTCCGCCTATGAAAATGCCATTATATACAAAGAAAGAACCAAAGCATGGCACGATAAAACAATTATAAAAAAATATTTCAATATAGGCGATCCAGTTCTCCTCTTTAATTCCAGGTTGCGGCTTTTCCCTGGAAAACTTCGTTCAAGATGGACAGGTCCTTTTGAAGTTTCTAAGGTCCTAAAATCCGGAGCAGTTAAGATCAAGAATAACTCTTGTAGTCCATTCATTGTAAATGGACAAAGGTTAAAACGTTACGAAGGAGGCGACATTCCTATTGACTACTCCAGCCACACCCTGATTGATCCACCAATGCCCACTTCAGATACATGAGTTCTACTCGTCATGCTAACGACGTTAAACAAACGTTGCATGGGAGGCAACCCACGGTTTTATTTATTTTTCCTTATTTTTCTTTATTTTCCTTTTTATTACTTTTTGTGTCTTATATTTAGTTTTAAATGTTTATCTGTATAAACTGACATTTTCTAATATGTATGTTTTTCAGGTCCTTTTCTCTAACCCTACTTTTCAGGATGCAGACCTTCGATAACATGCATGTTACCTTCAGAAACGATGCTCAAAGGCAGCGCTACATAATCCTCTATCAGCGCCCTATGGCACCTACACGTTATCCTGATCAGGCCTGCATGGATGCTTTAGGTATTGAGCCCAGTATACGGTTTCTTTGTAGCCAGCTCCAGTGGGACGAGTATGCTAATGAGATGCACTCGACCTACAGGAATCTCACCCTGGAGTTCCTCAGTTCGTTTAGATATGAGCCGTATGTTGATCAGGTCGGGCGTGTTACTTTCATATTATTCGGGATAGAGTATGCCCTCACCCATCTGCAGGTACCGTTCCTGGTTTCTATATCACTGAGCAGATGTGGCGCGAGCAGCTGGCTCGAGAAGAGAAGCGTGACGGCTTGCTTGCTGCTATCCAGCAGCAACTTACCGACAACATGAACTTTATACAAGAGTCACAGCAGCAAACAAACCGTTCCATCCAGACCATCATGCAATCTCAGGCTGCCCTGAACACCAGATTCGACGAGTTCGCCGCTTCTCAGAGCGATCGTCGCCGCAGCAGATCCCGACACCCTAGGCGCTCACCGCACGGTGACGGGAGTACTAGTAGCATGTCGTAGACTCACCAGGTTACATATTCTCTACCTTATTTCGAAACATTGGGGACAATGTTCGATTTAAGTGTGGGAGGAGATTTTATTCGTTTTCTTGTAATTTTATTTCCTTTTATTTTTACTGCTTTCTAGTTAGTTTATCTTATTTTAGTTTATTTTTAGAATATGCATGTGCTTGACGAGTCATCTGTATAGTGTATCCTTATTTCCCCATTTCTTTAGCCATACCAAAAATTTTTTTGACAAAATAAAAATGAATCATTTTGAAAAATTTGGGCTTTAAGACAGGTTCGAGTTAGGATGCGGATGACTTGAGAAATCTTTTTGTAACATCGGTATCGTTTTTACACCGTAAGCTTCGTGAGTATAAAAATCGACCCCGATACCCATATACCATGGCCTTAATTGTCTTTTTAGTAGGTCCTTAGTAGTTTATCCCAGTAGTCGGCTCCGGCCTAAGCATGCTCTATGTAGGGGACCGATGAATATAAGTGAATGATCTGTATGTTGTGCTTTATAGAAAATGCAACTCGGGATAGGTGACCCTCATAAGGTCACTTAACTCAAAAAGTTGTAAAAATTTGCAAAAAAATAAAATAAAAATAAAAGAGAGCAAAAAGTTACCCATTGTTAGTTGGTTCAGAGGTGTCTGGTGCTGGACTTGGTAGGGCGGGTTACGATCCGATCCCCCACAACTACAATAGGGTCAATAAAAGGGGTTACACCAATTTATGTACCAGAGCCCTTGTGTTTGAGGTCAGAATCACTGACCGGTCACTTTATTATGAGTATGTACGGATAACGGGCTTAATGTGATTGCGCCGGAATAAAAAGGACCCAAGAAATGCACAAGGTAGGCCTAGGTACAGTGGGGTAGTATGCATTGATTTGCATAGGAACAAAGCTTATGTCTGTGTCTGTGGAAAAGTGTGATTACGATATCCTTGTTTCATCTAGTTAATACCTATCTCTTCATCCTGATTTGAACTTAGAAGCCCTTTTAGCTCGAACCATTCATTGATATCACTTCTTTCTGTCACGAGCCTTAGAGTGTTTTGTTTGAAGACAAGCAAAGGTTTAAGTGTGGGAGAATTTGATAACACCGAATTACACCGTATTTTTGACTCAAATTGCACATGCTTCTTAGGATTTTTATTATCATTTTCTTGTATTATGCTTGTATTTTGTCTTGTTTTCAGATTCTAGGTGTTTCCAGAGCCAACCACGAAGAAATGAAGGAAATCGAGCAAAAAGCCAACTTTTGAAGGAATTACACCTGTGGCACCCAACATGGCGGGCGCCATGGGGTAGGCCACAAGTTGGAGGGGACTCAACTGCTGACAACTGCCACGTCTCCCACCACTTTCTTCCCTAGTTCATGTGGCGGGCGCCATGAGGGGGTGGCGGGCGCCACCTTTGACGAACATTTTCCCTCCCAAAAGAAGTTGGAGGGCATCCTTGTCCTTTCATACCTTTTCCTAAGTCTATAAATAGAGGCTTCTTGTTCATTTCATGGCATCCAAACTTAGTTGCAAACACCTTAGGCATAAATAACCAAGTTTTTGTAAGTGATAATCTTCTCACATCGGGAAGTTATCACATTTGTGTGATCGAGTATGTAATCGAGTTTGGAGCACTTGGTGGAAGTTAATCCTGCCGCCATTTTCCTTTCCAGTTATTTTCCAGTTGTTTTCAGAATTCAAGCCTCCGATTGGAGCAGGTTTCTATTTATGAATTAAGCTTTTATCTTCATTTATTTCTCGCATCGCTTTTATCTTCATTTATTTCTCGCATCGCTTTTACGTCATTTATTTCTCGCATCGCTTTTATCTTCATTTATTTCTCGCATCGCTTTTACCTTATTTATTTCTCGCATTGCTTTACTTTATTTATTTCTCGCAATCGCTTTACTTTATTCGCATTATTTACTTTCAAAACCTTTTATTTCAAAAAGACTTTACTTTGACATGATAAAATTAAATATGTCTGTTTACATTTCCATGTCTGGCTAAATCTTAAAGGTTAGAATGTAAAGATCACGGTTTAAGTATCATTTCACATAATGCATCGATAGAAACACTTAAGGGCTATTTTGGTCTTTAACACGAGTTTTCCGCACTTAATTTCTGTTGGGTAAGATCGAAAGGCGTCCAACCTTTAGATAAACTTGGTTAGTCTTGACTGTAGAAAGGAAGCGACAGCGCTTTGTACAGTTAAGTAGGAATTTTTAATACTTTAGAAAAACGATTTTAGAACTATTTTCGGACGCATTTGTAGGTTTAAAATCCGGTTCGTATGAACCTCTTTTGTTTAAAAGTTTCAGATCAAAATACTTTTCAACTAAGTCAAGAAACTATATTTCTTAAAAATAGGTTTTTCACTTTAACGCAATGCGCGCCTTTTTATAAGTGACAATAAGAGGGTTTGTTTAAAGGTTAAACTCGGTTCTGAATACGCGAAATCGACAGTTCCCGTTAAATTAGTTCTTTTCATAAAGTAGAAAACATTGCCCATAAGTAGTTCTGTTACATGCGTTGGAATGTTATCTGACTGTGTGAATTACATTCAAGCCTGTTGTTTTTATTTGAGTTTTATATCTTCGTACTTTGCTTCACTCTACTTTTACTGTGCACTCGTAAATCCCTAAATTAACTTGCCTTAGATAAACACCGTAACTATAGGAATCGATAGATTGACGTTTGGTCTCTGTGGGATCGATAATCTTTTATATTACTCTGACGCGTTTCGTATACTTACGAAAACCACGCATCAGGCGATAAGTCTCCAAACACAAAAATATTAAAAAATAATTCTCCTTTCATCTCCCCAATCTCTTTACAAGCAAACCTTTTCAAACCAAAAGCCGTAGATATTTCAAAGGGTTTCTATAGGGTACTATAGACGTTTTGGGTGCTAATACCTTGCCATTGTGTAACCAACCCCCCTTACCCATTCTCTGTCTGTTCTTGTTTTTTAGAACTCCTTAGGTTTTGTTCGCTCTTTTTCCTTTCCTTTTTTTGGATAAAATAAAAGTGCGGTGGCGACTCTTGCATTTTTTGAGTTAAGTTAATCAATAGCTTATACTCACGATTTTTACCGCTACACCCGCCCCACACCCACCCCACCTATTAAATTTAAATTATTACCTTTATTTGTAATAATTTTATTACCTATTTACACTTTCTTAATGCTAAAATATCATGTTTATTAGAATTGAAGGCTCTGCAGATTTGAGCAAATTTTGACTAAAATAGGATGTTGTGTAAGATGTTCCAACATGAAGAAGTCTGATGGAAGAAGACATGTCAGCAGAAGATGTCCTAGCTCGTGTCTCGACATCTTGACCTGATATAGCAGGTTGTTTTAATTCTGTTTCAAGATTCAAGGCGCGTTTGGCAGTGGATGAAGGACAGAAGATTTGAAGCCCAAGGAAGCAGAAGACTATAAAAGAAGACTTAGACCTAGGGCTGGATAACTAATCCTTATTGTAACACTTTTATAAAGGAGAAAATAGGGTTTGGGGTTTTGAGAGTCGTAGGTTTTCTTGTGTTGTAAGCCTCCCTCTGTATCAGTTTGATACATTGTGGAAGACATAGATGTTTATACAGATTCAGAAACCTGTAGGTAATGAATCGTGTATTGTTTTTGGATGAAGCTTTGAAGCAAATCCAAGTTGTGTTGTAAGTCGAGAATGCTCGACTGATCCTTGCATTAAAAGAGGTGTCTTTCAAGTAGGATGATACAGTTATTGTCGATTGTAACTACTAGTGATCACAAGTTGTGATTTAGGAAGTGAGATGGATTTCTCTTATCAATTAGATGTGACTTCTAATGATAAAGTCTCCATTGGGTAGTGATAGGTAAACTAGAGGTTGTTTACTGTAAACCGGATGTTGTTTATATAAAACTATACTATTGATAGTGGATTCTTCTTCCTGGCTTGGTAGCCCCCAAATGTAGGTGATTTGCACCGAACTGGGTCATCATATTCTGTGTTGTTTATCATTCTACAATTTACAGTTCAGTTTTGATTAACATGTTGTAACAGATGTCGAAACATCTATCTTGCTGCTGTTGCTGATATTCAATATACCAGTTTGTTTATTCTGTCGTTGTTTTAAAGTTATGCAGAGAACAATGTCGTGACATATGTTAGGACATCTGCTATTTGCTATGCCAGAATTTCAATTGGTATTAGATCAGGCATCCTGTTTGTTTCTGGATGAGATCTTGTTAGATACTTTCTGGTTTTTTCAACAAGGTGTGTGTGCGATCAGATCATTCATTCTGACATACTCAAGGGTATTAATGGATGTGATGGATATTCTGGATCAAAGGTAACAACTACTGATGGTTGTTTAAGCTTTCTGAGGAGTTTTTACATCAACTGCAGGAGGAGTGGCTAGTTCTCTTGTATGGTGTCTTATAAGATGTTCTGATATCTTATTAGGGCATGTTGAAGATGTTCCTTGGTGGTTCCGCTGCATATGTTTCTGATGGAAGAACTCTGGTATTTATGTGATTCTGGAGTTGTGATAGAAGAAAGATAGTGGAAGATCTTGAATGTTGGCTTTTATTCTTGAAGATATCAACATCTATGAAAGCTCTAGTCATTCCAAATTCGGGATCAATGGAATGGAGAAAGTTGTTGGTTGATGTCTGTCATGTTGACTTGGTACTTGGAAGTATGGTTCCATCTTGTATCTTGAAGTCAGTTTGAAGAGAAGGTGAGTTGAGATCGTGTTTATCAAATTCATGATCTATGAATTTGGTAAATGTTCTTTTTGACAAAGTTGCCAAAGATACTTGAGGTGTCACTCAAGTCCACTCATAAAGGCATCCTCGGTCATGTTTAAGAGCTCTTTCAGAAGGATAATCTGGTTCTCATGCTGAAGATGGATTTCTGAAGATCTCTGGTGTTGATGGATGTTATTCAACTTGGAGATAATGGGAGGTGATTTATTTTCACCATTCATGATTTGCAAGAATTCTATTAGCAAAGGAAAGTCATAGGCAGGTTGAGTCAAAGGTGACAGACTTGATGTCTCAACATGTTGTTTGACTAGAAAGATGTTGACACATTTGTGTTGATATCTGGTAGATCATATATTCTACAGGATGTATGGTTTTGTGGACAAGGATTTAAGATCAATTGTTATTGGTGGAATTCGCAAATATTTAATTGATTATTCTTGTATTTTGAAGTACAAGATTACTGGTGACAAGTTGGTACATCAGGAAGGGCAACATCTCTAGTTGCATTTGCTCAAGGATCTGTTCTTTGGAGAATGAGTACAGTCAAGAGAAGAAACTGATGTTCTATTAGATGTTGAAACATCTTGACAATGGAGTATGTGCAGAATCCTGTTGATTTAAGGATTGAATCTCTGGAGCAAAGGAGTTGTAGCTGATGATCTTGGTATAATACGTGTGTGTGGTAGAATCTATCTTTATTCTGATGTTGCAAAAGCACATATTCTGACTAGGAAGTTTCATGGCAGGAAGCTTATCTAGAACGTAGTCCTTATGGAAGTGAAGATGAAGACTTTCTTTTTGGATCAGTTTATTTCTGATCTAGGTGCATTGGAGTGCAGCAGGGGTGTTCCTGTCTCTACTCTAGGAGCATGTGATCTTGCTCGTCTTGGAGGTCAAGGATAAGTGACAGTTATTTTTGATTTTTTGAAGAAGTCTCTACTTAAGGAAAGCGGGATTCCTTTTGTAAAGATCGTGTGTGACTAATCTTTTCTGAAGAATCAAGCTTTGGCATGTTTGGTTTCTCTGAATATGAGGTGGTTTTTGTAATACAGTAAAGCAGGATGGAGGTTGTCTACTCAAACTTGATATCTTTAATCAAGTCTATGAGAGCATGGAACTCTTGTTCTGTTATAGGGAGGAGGTTCTTTTGAGTGACAGAATGAAGGACTGAACTCTCCAGCTGGAAGTCTGATCAGATGTTGTGACATCAAGCAAAAACTTCAGGGTCTTAGTTGATGTTGTGGCACGTCATCGTAACATAAGTTGATCTTTTCAGAAATAAATGGAATTATTGTTTCAAAAAGGTCTATCTCATACAGTTTACGGGAGCTGCAAGAAGGAGTAGATGTTACATGTCCGAGTCTTGGTGTATCTAAGATGGCTTGTTATGGAGTAGGTGGAACATGTAACTTGAAGATTAGCTTTCATTGGTGGATCAGAAGATTTTTTGGAGCTCTGAAGAAAGCTGAGATTAACCAAACAGTGGCATTTGGTTTATCTCTAATGTGAATTTAAACAGTGTGCTTGGAACTAATTACTCTTGTGCAGAAGGGTAGTTAGTTGAAAATCAAAGGAGGTTCTGGTTCTGTTCATATCTTGGAGCTTGTGGTAGAAACCCTAAGTTGCTTATGGAAGATTACCTTCTTTTGGGAGATGTATGAGAGTTTATTTCTCTCTTTGGTTGTCTGGAGTTCTTATTGGTCAAGCTGGTGGAGCTGTGTTCTCTGAAGATCTTCAGTTGGATTACTATGCAGATAGTAAGTCCAGAGGTGATTGTATCAAGAACCATAGTGTATAGTGTATATGATATAATCAGGATGTCCTAACTGATGTTATAACATCATTATGCCTTCTGAACTTGAAGTTCAGATTGTGGAAGCTGATATTCACTAGTTGAATCAGAAGTGTTCTATCTTATCATATGGGAGAATGACAAATTGAAGACTGTCTTGGATCATAGGGTGTCTATCTAGTAGCCTGACTCTTGTTGAGGTCAGAATGCTTGTGGAGAGGTGGTTTCTTCTACTGCAAGTAACTCTAGAAAGAAGTGGATCAGTTTGGTGCTTGCGAAGCAAATAAGCTGAGAATTTTCGGAGCATGTATTTGATGTCCTTCAAGTGTGAAAAACATCTGGGCTAGGTTACAAACTAGGAGATTCTGTATGTCTCTTTGAGGAATGTGAAGCATTCTAGATTCAATTGAATTTTTTCTCAAGGAACAAGGATATCTATGGTTGTAAAATTCAAGGTGGATTTGTACAGGGTATGGATGGTTGCTAGATGAGAGGGATCAATGGTGATTTTGGTCTCAATCCAAGAGTTTGTTGGTTGAGGTACAAGGATGTGATCATGGTACTCTCTCACTATATGATCATGAAGTTTGTCATGGGATATCATGTGGTGACTTTGGGTGTTTCTTGTTGAAGGAGCATCTTTTGTGAAAGATAGAGGGAGAACTTTTGTTTGTTGAGTGTACTAGTATGGTACATGGATTTCTTGTGGATCAAGCTTTAAGTGAATGCGTTCAACAAGTGTGTTGAATAAGGGGTGCGGTCTTGAAGATATGAAGATGATTCTTATGTTTTCCATTCACTTTAAGGTGTTCTTCTTGCAAAGGAGTACTGGTTATCCTTGATAGGGGAGTTGGACTTCTGTTTTGGATCTGTTGTTGCAGTAATGCAGTTGTTTATCAAGATTGTTTGTGGTCTCAAGCAGTCTGTGATAGAATTCCTCTGGAGTGGGTGTAATGTCAGACGAGATGTCATGACATTGTGCTACTGTTATAGTTCTGGGAGGACTTGACAGGTTGATTCTGGTTATGTCATTGGGTGTCAATGGATTGAATCAGAGTGATACAAGCTTCTTGAGAGACTTTGTTGCTATCTGGGAGATGTTTGAAGAAATGTCTTAACATCTTGGTCAGTTTTATCTTCTTCTGGTTTATAGGATTATTCTTGGGGCTCATTGAAAGGGATTGTGACTACACTTTTGAATCTACAAGAGGGATTAAATAAAGTTTGATAAGGTGTCAGAACATTGGTTATGACGTATGGCTGATTTCTGATTGTTTGTCTTGGACGGTGGAGAGAATGTGTCTTAGGGAACGTGTGTTAAACACGTGTCTTGATACAAGTGCATTCTTTGGACGATTTATCTTAAAGTTGAAATAGTCAAATCCTAGCTGGGCGGTGCACAGTCATTTATGTTGAATTTACCTACCTAAATTTATTTCTCCATTGAATTGTTCAGCGGTAACTTCTATGGAGCGTAAATTTCTAGAGAAACTGTTTGGGTATTTAAAGGGGGTGTCTGCTTCTGGATTCTCAGGTTGAGATTCTTGCTCTGGGTTGCGTCGTCATGTCTTTTGTTTGGGTTTGGGTAAGTACCACGTGGGTATGGAATGGTGTTGGCTAGTTTTGCTAATTTTTGGCTAAAAAGGGGGAAAATGAGTGTGTATTCATCTCGGTTGTGTGTTGATTCTTACAACACACAACTGATATTCTTCTTGGTGAGGAGTTCATCCTTGCAGTTGTTTTGCAAGGATGTTGGATGAGATGTTCTAACATCCTCTTTGAGTCTTTCCTTTGTGCCTTGTGATCTGAGTTATGAAGCAGATTGTGTCTTGCAACCTGAGTTACATACTCTATGGACTCTATGTTACGTATGATACATCTGTTTCTTCTTGAGCTCTTTCTGGATCTTCTTATGGGTTATCTTATGCCCCTTAAGAGGAAGATTTATCCCTCCGTGGCAAGTATAGGTTTGAGGGGGAGTGTGTTGTATACTCTTCCTCATGTACACCAACAGACATCTAGAAATTTTAGGGATAAGAAGGAGTCTCAGAAGTGTGTCAATCATAACCACCACTCTCTGGATGAAGTTGAATGACGTTCGGACTTTCTTTTTCTACCTAAGAAGTTTTAGCCAAAATTTGTCAAAAGGGGGAGATTGAAGGCTCTGCAGATTTGAGCAAATTTTGACTAAAACAGGATGTTATGCAAGATGTTCCAACATGAAGAAGTCTGATGGAAGAAGACATGTCAGCAAAAGATGTCCTAGCTTGTGTCTTGACATCTTGACCTGATATAGCAGGTTGTTTTAATTCTGTTTCAAGATTCAAGGCGCGTTTGACAGTGGATCAATGGCAAAAGATTTGAAGCCCAAGGAAGCAGAAGACTATAAAAGAAGACTTAGACCCAGGGCTGGATAACTAATCCTTATTGTAACACTTTTGTAAAGTAGAAAATAGGGTTTATGGTTTTGAGAGTCGTAGGCTTTCTTGTGTTGTAAGTCTCCCTCTGTATCAGTTTGATACATTGTGGAAGATGTATATACAGATTCAGAAACCTATAGGTAATGAATCGTGTATTGTTCTTGGATGAAGCTTTGAAGAAAATCCAAGTTGTGTTATTAGTCGAGAATGTTCGACTGAACTTTGCATTGAAATAGGTGTCTTTCAAGTAAGATTATACAATTGCTGTCAATTGTAACTGTTAGTGATCACGGATTGTGATTTAGGGAGTGAGATGAATTTCTCTTATCAATTAAATGTGACTTCTAATGATAAAGTCTCCATTGGGTAGTGATAGGTAAACCAGAGATTGTTTACTGTAAACCGGAGGTTGTTTACATAAAACTATACTACTGATAGTGGATTCTTCTTCCTGGCTTGGTAGCCCCTAGATGTAGGTGATTTGCACCGAACTGGGTCATCATATTTTGTGTTGTTTATCATTATGCAATTTGCAGTCCAGTTTTGATTAACATGCTGTAACAGATGTCAAAACATCTGTCTTGCTGCTGTTGTTGATATTCAATATATCAATTTGTTTATTCTGTCCTTGTTTTAAAGTTATGCAGAGAACAATGTTGTGGCATGTGTTAGGACATTTGCTATCTGCTATGCCAGAATTTCAAAAATTATTATTTATTTTTTATAATATAAATTAAATAAAAATAATCAATCATTATGATTATTTTTGAAATAATCAATTACTTAGCTTAATTATTAATTTTTATTGCTATTGAAAAAAAATGTATTTTAAAAAAAAGTTACAACTTACGCAGGTGAAAACGGTGCGGGGCAAAAAAACATGTTTCTCGTTAGGGGTGGGGCATCAATTATTGGCTCCGACCGAGTTTGGTGGTGGGGACGAGGCTGGTTCTAGGAGGCAGGAGCAGGCTTGATAATGCTTAAACCCGTTTTCGTCCCACCCCGTTACATGCCTACACATGTCCAACACATAACTATAGTTGAATCCTGTTATAAGAGGTATAAATTCACGTTGTGGATGAAATTATTGAGTTCAAGTATGAGTCACACATTACCTTTACAAAATTAAAATGTTATATTTATAAGTATGTGACGTACTATTTTAAAATTTTGGATGAAGATAAGATATATCCCTTTCTTATGGAAGCATTAGACTTATCGTTGTTTATTCACAAAAACAAGATAGCTAAAATTTTAAAGGGACTAAAATTGAAAATCGCTATATTTATGAGAACCAATAACTTATTTAACCCAAAATTATAAGATGATTTTTAAATTTATTGCAAGTTTTAATCTAGTTGTGGGTGGATGTTCTCTCCATCTTTAACAAAAAAAACCTTTAAAATGAAAGATCCAAAACCTTTAATCTCAAAAGAATATTGATATTCTTATACCATTTTTTACACTAATACTTACCTCAAACAATATTGATCGTATTTATACGGTGAACAATATTTTTTATTTCAATATTTTTATATAAAAAATAATATTAATAAAAATAATTTTGTTTTTATAATTATTTTTATAATACAAATATAAGATTTGTCATTGACCAATTTTATTATTATATTAACCACAAATATGTATGTTGTTAACCACAAATTTTACTTATAATTTATTAATCAAATTTACTATTTCATTAACCAATAAAAAATAATTTTGAAAATAAAAATATTTTTTTATAAATATTATTTTTCATCTAAAAAATCACTGTTAGTATTATACTATGGCTAATGCTAACTCGTGTCTTTGGAACACGTGTTAAAAAATCCATAAATAAAAAAATTATATTAAAAAAACAATAAAACCATTAAATATAAACTTTTATTAAATTCAATACATAATTTTTAATAAATTTTTATTATATTTATCTTTTAACTTGTGTGATACAAGTGAGCATTATATAAGTTGTTTAGTGTGTAATGGTGTAAATAGAGGTGTTTAAGGTACAGTTTAGTGAGAAAATTGAATCGAATCAAACCGAACCATAGTAAAAGTTTACCCTAACTGAACTAAACCGTTTCAATTTACTCAAAACTGAACCAAACCAACATAATTGGTTTGGTATACCGTTTAGAAATTCCGAACCGTACCGAACCGTTAGAAGACAATTTTTCTCAAACCGAACCATTTATTAAAGAACCGAATCATTAAACTATTTTTCAATTTAAAAAAAAAATTTAAAACTTGTTTTTAGTATTATTCATTTTCAATTTTGGTTCGGTTTTAGTTTCGGTTCAGTTCTAAAATCGTTTTGTACAATATGATTTGGTTCACTAACCAAACATAACGGTTTAGTTATTTTAACTTCAGTTCAATTCAGTTTAGCGACATAAAATTGATGATATCAAATTGTTTGTTTTTGCGGGAGGGTGTTTCTCTCCCTTTAAAAAAGTTTGGTTTCTTAAACCATTTGATTTAAACCGGTTTATTTTATGAAACGGTTCAAGACCAGTTTATCTGTTTCTATGTACAGAAAAGTGAATTTTACTGCAAATCTGCGCACATTTAAATTTTTCCAACACCCTAACCTAACCACTACTCCGCCGCAAACGAAACCTAAACGACGACGTTTCTCTGTCCATCTTCAAGCTTCACACCTCTCTGTTGAGAAACAATGAGAAGACCTAAATCCAAGCAGTTTCGCAAACAACAACGCCTCTCAGAAGAAGATGAGATTAAGCAGTTGAATTCATGGATTCAGTTCCAGAAACCCGATTCCGGTTCGAACCCAATGTCTCTACCACCTCTCCCCAAAAACTCCCCCGTCGGTCACCTCGGCGACAATACGTTCTCCCGCTACGCCGGCGTGGTGCGGTTTGAGCAGTTGCCACTGTCGAAGAAAACTAAAGACGCATTGCGAAGCTCCAAGTTCGTTTCCATGACTGATATTCAAAGAGCTTCTCTTCCTCATGCACTCTGTGGCCGTGATGTTCTCGGTGCCGCGAAAACTGGCTCCGGGAAAACACTCGCTTTCATTATCCCAGTGAGTGTTTCATTGATTATGTTAGGATTAGGGATATGTTTTATTTGCTTTTGAAACTTGAAATGATTATGGTGAAACTTGAAATGATTATGGTGAAACTTGAATGTATATACTTGATTGTTTGTGCTCTTTTTAGTGAATCAGTATTTTGCTAGTTTAGTACTTTAATTGAATGAAAGTGTTCAATTTTAGGGTTTTAGTTGTCAGCTATGTAGCACCGACACCCCTGGATGAAAAGGCGTGTCTTTGTCCGTGTCAGACACCTATACCAACCTTTGTGATTACGTTTAATTTATTCATTTTTTCAAATTATTATTGGTGTCGTTGTGTCGGGGTCGTGTTTGGGTTGTCGCACTTATTAGGTTGTCACAACTCACAAGGGAAGTTAGAGAGATTAATGCCTAAACCTTCAATTAGTCTCTACGTAACACTATCTCCTACTAAGTCCCTAAAGTATATAAAAATATGAAGTAGTTCTTAAACTATGTGTAACCCTATATGAAATAATGTTAAAATTAGTTCCCATTGTTATATATTGGCAAAGAGATATTAGGGATTAAAGAGACATATTTATATAGTTTAGGGACTAAGTTTGATGGATTCCATCAAGGCTTTTGCGATTTTGGTTGGTACAAGTGTTGCGACACTAATTGCGGCCGTAACAGTGTGAATTAACCACAATTTGTTCTTTTACATAACAGCAGTGAATAATGGTATTTGTATGCCGATACTGTTTTGTCGCAGCCATTTTCGCAGCCGCAGACTGTTTTTTAAAACCTTGGATTTCATATAGTGTTAAGTACTACTATTTATCATTTTCATATGGCTTAGGGACTGTATAAAGAGAAAGTGACACATGTTCTACTAAATTAATGGTTTACTTGAGATTAAATTGTTAACTCCTACAAGTCTGAGACCAAAATGATTATTCGTTTTTTGCTTGTTAATATTTGTTTGGTTTTTGGGGATTTATTTTGTGAATGATAGGTGTTGGAGAAATTGTATAGAGAGAGATGGGGACCTGAAGATGGGGTTGGGAGCATAATAATATCACCTACAAGAGAATTAGCTGGTCAGATATTCGAGGTGTTGAATTCTGTTGGGAAGTATCATGGTTTTAGTGCTGGTCTCCTCATTGGTGGTCGTAAGGATGTTGACACTGAGAAAGAACGTGTCAATGAGCTCAACATTTTGATCTGCACACCTGGCCGCCTTCTACAACACATGGATGAAACTCCTAATTTTGATTGTTCACAGATGCAGGTCCATATAATATCTTTATTTCTTATTTCTTGGAATAGATTAACCTCAATATTACTCTAAAATGAGAATTACAATCAAACATTTTATCGTCTCAATTTTTGCTTCAATATTTTTTAACAACCTCGGGCACTTTTCTATACTTTGTTGACCTTCAATTTTAACAACCTTCAATTTTTAACAACCTTGAAGCATAGTATCTTTGTGGTTACATTTTTATATGGTTGAGTCCTTGTTAAGCATAGCATAATAAGGCTGAGTTTGGATTAGCTTTTAACTTATAGGAGCTTTCCAATTAAAATGAGTTTATGGTTTTCTCCTAATAAGGGAAGTCCTTATTAACCTATACGAGTTTATGGAGTAATTAAAGGAGAGAGTTTTGGAGTTAATTTACGAGAAACCATTGCTTTAATAAACTCTCGTTTCTTCATAAAAATACTTGTAGATATTACTGGATCCTTTTTAATTTCTTTCTTTTCAAAATGTGTTTCTTAGGAAGTTTATTGAAAATAGCTCTAATTTTATGTTCCAAAGTAGGCTGTTTTTTTTTGCTAGATGAACTTGATCACAGATATTTGTCTTTTGTAAAAATAGCTGATGATTGAGTGGACTTCTTGGATATAGGTTTTGGTACTAGATGAGGCTGATCGTATTCTTGACAGTGGATTCAAGAAGGCACTAAATGCAATCATCTCACAGTTACCAAAACGTAGGCAAACTATGCTTTTCTCAGCAACTCAAACAAAGTCAGTTCAAGATCTTGCAAGACTAAGTTTGAAGGACCCAGAGTATCTGAGTGTACACGAAGAGTCTGTGGCTGCCACTCCCACTCTCTTGAAGCAAATTGTGATGATTGTTCCTCTGGATCAAAAGTTAGATATGCTGTGGACTTTCATAAAGACTCATCTACAGTTCAAAACAATTGTCTTTCTATCAAGCTGTAAACAGGTAACTCCACTTCTTTGTCCTTTGTCAAGGAGATTTTTCTACTTGATTGGAATCGCATTTTCCTGAAAAATAGTTCTTCAAAGAATTTTACAAAACAGTTTTCAAAATGAAAAATTAAGTACACAATCAATTGGCCTTTGGTCTGCATTTGTGGAACTTCTGTTCTGGTTTATCAGCTGTGCCGTTTGTGTTTATTGTAATTGTAAGGCTTTTAAAGGATTTGCAGGACAAACTGATGACAATTCTTACATTTAAACAGGGAATAAGTTTTTCCATTTACAAAGATTTGTGTTGATCATATTTATGTGTGTTCTTGCTGCAAATTTCCACTCCTGAGCTTAAATATCTTTCAAAGCATTTAACATTCACATCCCTTCTTGATAGGTAAATTATGTCTATGAGGCATTTAGAAAACTTCACCCTGGCATACCGTTGAAGTGCCTCCATGGGAGGATGAAACAGGAAAAAAGAATGGCAATATATTCTGATTTCTGTGAGAATCGCTCAGTTCTCTTCTCAACTGATGTGGCTGCAAGAGGCCTTGATTTTAATAAAGCAGTTGACTGGGTTGTTCAGGTGAGTGTTTTGCTTCTTGCTTCTTGTCTCAATGCGAGTCTTAAGGATTTCAGGCGGGGGTTGGAAGGTAAAAGTTTCTTATTATGGTTAGAATCTAACTTTTCTCTTATATTTATGTAGGTAGATTGTCCTGAAAATGTAGCATCTTACATACATAGAGTTGGCCGTACTGCTCGTTATAAATCTGATGGAAAGTCAGTTTTATTTCTATTGCCTTCAGAAACTCAAATGCTTGAAAAGTTAGAAGCAGCAAAGGTTCCGGTGCATTTAGTCAAGGTACATTTGCTCTGGAAACACATTTAACATCGATGTGTCAGATTTATGAATGTTATTTTCATATATGGCTTGGTGTCTCTGTCATGTTTTCTTTAACATATTGCTTACAATGTTTTATTTGCTGATTATTCAGCCTAAGAAAGAAAAACTGCAACCAGTGTCCAGCTTGTTGGCATCTTTACTAGTCAAATACCCAGAACTTCAGCCGCGAGCCCAAAGGGCATTTGTTACCTACTTGAGATCCATCCATCTCCAAAAGGATAAAGAGATCTTTGATATTTTGAAACTTCCTATTGATGAGTATTCAGCATCATTAGGTCTACCGATGACCCCCAAAATTCGTTTTATAAACCAGAAACTTAAATCTAAAGCTGTGTCAACAAAATCAGATTTAGCTGAACCAGTGGATCCAAACCAGGAAAATGTCTTGGAAGGTTCTAGAGAAAAGCTAGACACAATTGTTTTCAAAGACGAGGAAATTGAAAACGATCTTCTTCAAGCAGCTGATACCTCAAAAGAAGACGACACGAAGTCAGCTGATATTGGAGAATTAATGTATGTCCCTTTATATATGTGCTCAGTAGTATAGTGAAAGTAGTTTAGACAACTTTTCTGACAATGTTGCTTTGGTATTTTTATAGTTTCAATTTGGGCATACAAGTCTTCTGTTTTTTTTTTTGAAAGAAGTCTTCTGGTTTCACATTGCCGAGACAATGGACATTCTAAATTAAAGCTTATGATGGCTTGTGAAAAGTTCAAAATCTGAGTTGTTTTAAGTAGGATTTGTGATATTTCTTGCTGGGAATCATTTGGCGTGGAGAGCCTTGAGCTTCTACTTTTTCTTTTACTGATTTAGATCTTTCGTATGCAGACCAGCAACTCGTTTATTAAAGAAAAAAAAGCTCAAGATTAACTTGCATAGACCACTTGGGAGTCGAGTTGTATTCGATGATGAAGGCAACACACTTCCTCCACTAGCCAGGATTGCTGGCACACAAAGTGGCAAGGATTCATTGGTAATTGATCCAGGTATGTGCAATTGAAGCCAGATTTTTAACAGAAATAACAATTTATAAAATCAGATCCTTGTCTGTTTACGTGTAAAGCTATGTACCAATTGCATTATCTATTATCTCGACGTACCTGAATGCCAAATTTTCCCCCTTTCCTATTGTTTTTCTTTTTCAAGCTGATTTAAAACTTAATTCTATAACTTCAATGTTATGGTCTTTTGTTTTGGAAGTCAAATTGGACAAAGGAAATATGGTGCGACAACTGTGTAGGTTGTCCCATTCTATCCTTTTCAGTAATGGTAAACATGCATCGGCACTTTATTGCTTTCGTTATTTTTATAATTTTATTAAAATGATAAATATGTTTTAAAACTTTAAATTAAATGCACAAGAATATGACAGCCATTAATTCCCAATAGATTCTGTGACATAATACAATTTCTGTGTATGTGATCATTGTTGAGTTCTACCTAATCGGGGCTAGACCCCATCTGTTCACAATAGTATGACTCAGTATTAGTTTATATGTGGTCATTGCTAAAGCATGCAATATATTCTTTATTCTGACATCTCCGTATCTCATCTTCCCGCAGAACAAAAAGCTGAATACTATAAAAGGATGCGAGAGGATTTGAAGAAGGCGGACAAGGAAGACAAACTTGTAGAGCGTCAGCGACTTAGAGAAAAAAGAATCAAGCAGAAAATGAAATGGAAGGCTGATAATATGGAAGAAGAGGACAACCAAGATAATATCTCTGGGTCAGAAGAAGACGAAACTGTAAATAAACGCCATAAAAAGAGTAAAATATACTTTGATAGTGACAGTGACGAGGGTGAAAGAAAAGAAGTCACAGGTAATCAAGGTATTACTTTGCAGGAGCAAGAAGCATTGGCTTTGAAGTTGTTGCAATCCATGCAAGCGTAGGATACAGATATATGACATTTATTCACAGCTAAAATATGAAAAATGGAGGAAATTTTGATCGCATTAGAGAAGTTTAATGAACAATGAATTTTGCAGCATGCAATGGTAGTAAGCAAATTAAGTTGTTAATCATTAAATTTATTATTAGCAAAGCCAATGGCCTAGATGAGTTACTACCAGCTACTTTTGTCTGGTTACAGTTTTGAATTTTATGGATGAGTTATACTAGTTTCTTTTTTTCGATGTTAAAGTTGAGGATATGGCCGAAGACCCTGATGATGAATGTAACTGAGAACTTAGATTCTTGGTCGTGTAATCATAGCTGATGGTTTATGTGGAAATTTGTATTTGGGTCCAGTCAATATTTCTGTTTAATGTCAAAAGCACTTGTTCTATTTGGCGTGAAGCACATTGGATCCATGGTTACTGAGTTTCATTTGCATTGTTTTTTCTCTAGTTTGCTATTCTCATTTCATGAATGATTTGATAAAGTAACGATGAACAAATTGTCAATTGGAAAAGAAGACTATTAAGGAGGTAGTTGGGAGGCGGTGGGATTAGTTGAAGAAAACCCACAAGTTAGGGTTCTTGAACTGGACTTTTTTTTTAACACATTTTTTTCTTCTATTGATATAATTTTAACTACTGATTTGGTCGTATACTCTTTACTTTTATAAATTGTTCATTTACATTTAACATGTTTACGCTATATTTCTTTCTTCCAACGTATCAAACTTAATAAGAGGTTCTGGATTTTAATCTAGCCTAGAGTTTGTTGGTTAATATACTCCACCAACTTGATATTATCTAGAACTTTATAAGAGAAGATACAACCACTTCGTAGTTTTCCAATTGCCCACGACTCCAGATGTCTAAGAATGGAGAAAATAAAGGAGAGGTTATTCCTCATAATGAATACATTCCCTAACCATTAACAAACTGTATACCAGAAAGTGAGATGAAATCACTACGCAAACAAGTGGAGAGTTGATTTCACAAGTGTCGAAATCACTAAGTAAACAAGTGGAGAGTTTATTTCACAAGTGTCTCACGTAGGGCAGAAGAGGTGGTTGAAGATTAAAAATGACATTCATTATGGAATATGCCGGAGCTGTGGGTGCGGTTGGACGAATGATGGTTGGAAGCAGCGGTCAGACGAAGGTCTAGCCATATGCTTCAGCGGGTAACTTCTAACCCAACAGCGAACAATGATTTAGAGCGATTAGTCTTCAAATCAAAAGATATTTTTCACGTGCTGATCTCGAACCAAGTGTCATACTCTAATTTTTTACGCTAAAATTCCACGACTTTTTGCATCGTCTGCATAGCATATCACATTTTATCATGCATAATACCCAATTTATCAGCTAGAATAAACTTGTTGGATTTACAGCCGAATCGGTCAAATAAAAGTCAACTGTGAAAAATCGGTGGACGAAGAATTTTAAAATCGAGCTTGCGGACGTCAGTGATATTGATATACTATTCACGTAGTTTAACCTGACACGCTCGTCTTATTTTTTCAATGACTTTTCGGTCACATTTTGATCGGTCTGATCATTTTTACTGGTCCCGACTAATTTCAAAATCGCACAAAACGCTGTATTTTTCCGAGTGGTTTATTCCGCGCTGATAATTTTAGTGCAGTCTTTTTTTCATTTTCGGGAATTTCGATACCCGACTTTTTATTCGTCTTTTATTCATTTTATTAGTTTTTTTTAGTTAGTTAAATAATCTTTTAAATAATGTAAAATTAATTTAGATTTGCTTAGTTAATTAGGATTTTATTATTGTTAATCTTAATTAATTTTATCATTTATTTTTAATTTTTTTAGTCAAATAATTAATTTAATTTATTTAGATAATTAGAATTATTTTAGTTAAATTTGATTTTTTTTTATCATTTTTACATTTATTTTTGATAGTATATATTTATCTGTTTAGAGCATTCATATCAATCAAAATACAATACAAAATTTATAATATCAAAATTCCCAAAACATGTCCCAAGCATGTTAAACCGAAAAAGGAAGGAATAAAAGCAATGTCACAACATGTTGGGTCGAAAGAAGAAAGAAAATCAAAGCATGTTTTTAAAGCATTCATTTGTTTAAGGTCTATATAAGAGTCTCACAGTAGTAGGGGGATTCACTAACCAATCCTAATCTTACTAACCCCTCTGATACTCTCTCACATGAATAAAAAAATTCACAAATACTTCCTCATACTCTCTAACACTTGAAAGGAGAGAAAATTAGAAAAAACTAATTTCTACACCAACACATCCATATCAATTTCATGCAACGATCCACCAATCAGTCCTTCAACCTGTGAAACTCAACAACATAACCTTTCAACAACATCACCGCTCACACCTACGTGTTCTCAACGGAATCTTGCTCTGTCCAACCTTGAAATCGCAAGCACCACTCCTAACGCATATCCCCTTTGGTATTTCTCCTCTCTCACTCTTGCCTTTTCACAATTTTTTATGATGAGTTGATTAATGCATTTGAGTTTTCATTGACTATTCTGATATGCTGTATATAATGAAGTAGTATACATTGTCATACGAGTGTCAGCTTTTCCATTTATTTTTCAAATTTTTTAATTATTTTAAATGCACAAAAAGGGTGTGTTTGATGACTTTCTTTTAATATTATTATTTATGTTTAGTTTGTTTTCCTTATAATAATGGAGGGACCTTGTTTGATGACTCTCTATGTGAGTGTTCTGCCATAGACACTTCTTACCTGTTTAACCTAGCCTTAGGTTTAGAGTCGTCGTACTTTATGTAAGTTCCTACCATGGACACTTACTCTTCTTTCCTTTTCAATCCAGCCTTAGGATTGGAGTCGCCGTACTCCATGTAAGTGTCTTGCCATAAACACTTACCTCTTCCCTTTGGAACCTTGACCATAGTCAAAAGTTCCTCACCCTTATTGAGGGGAACTACGAATGCTCTGATTCCATTGCCGTCAAGACACGTATGCACGAGATGCGATGTCTTGGCGAGAAATAACACCTTAGGTCTCCCTTTTACTTTTTCACCCTTTAGCAGACAAAATAATAAATAACACAATAAAACAAGAGGTTCTTGTAAAGTACTACAGATAATTAGGATGCTAACACCTTCCCTAGGTAACCAACCCCTGAACCTTAGATCTCTTGCATTGTCTTTACATTGCAATTAGGGTTTTTCGATCTTTACCTTTTTCTTTGGATAAATCAAAGTTCGGTAGTGAATTAAGATCTCTGATTTAAGTTAATATAATAGCTTGATATCTAATTCTCACCGCGACAAAAAATGATGACTTCATTGGGGATGATCTTAAGGGGGTTACCCTTAACTTGTTTGTACATGTTATTGTATATATGTTCTGCTTGGGTTGTTACCTTGAGTGGTGAGATAAGTCTTAACCCGGACTTGAGTGTACACTTATGATAGGATTGTGGTATAATCAATAGTTGACTGTTGGGAGTAGTCCTAACATGATTAACATATGATATAATCATGCTCAGTGGATACCCTCGTTGGGATTACTGATGTCATGCGAGTAGTCGTATTGGCATTACTTTTTCCAACCTGGGAGTCCGTGAAGCTAAGGACCTTAGTATCCCTTTACCTCTTTAAGCCTTTTTAGGACGTAGTGTAGTGATTATCCAGGTGTAGACCTGTGGTGATTGTCATGCGATACTACACTCAGACAAGTTTATCTTGAGAATATTATTAGCCCGCACGAGTAGTCGTGCAAGCCGATAATATCTGAAAGAATTATCGATAACTTTGGGAGCTTTGTTAGAACCCATTGTACAAGTGCTTTACCCCTAGTACATACCCCGTGGTTGGTTCTTCACCCAGACTCCATGCTGTGATCACGAACCTTTGATCATGTTGCCTGTGTGATTTGCATCATGTATTGCATCACACTGCATATCATTTGCATATTTGCATAATTCATTGCATACATCCGTTTGTCTAGCAACTCATATCTAGCTGTCTATATCTTTCAATATCATCTTTCAGTCGTCAAGTTGATTCCTCGACACAGATACAAGACTAGGGCTAACTACAAACGCAAGATGTCGGAACAAGAAGAACACAACACAGAGATCCGAATGGAGATCGATGATCTTAAGTCAAGCATGACAAAGCTCACTAAAATGCTCCAGGTCTTGATTGCTAGAGGAGAGCAACCCCAAAGGACTATTATCTAGGAGGTTTCAAATACTGATCGTCAGCCTGTTCAGGTGCCACCTTCAACTTGGCCAGAGTTTGGTTTACCCCACAACTTTTCTCCACCTATTGCATCTACTGCTATGATTGGTCAAACTGTAAAACCAGTGTTTCAAGATCCTGTTTTTGCCGAGCCCAGACCTATGGTTTATGTTGTTGCCCATACTACTCGAGCTCCTTTTGAGAATTCTCTCTATGAGTACAATGCGGCCAGTGCTCAGGATGAAGACCGTGAAGATTTTGTTGAACCTGAGGTTGTCCGTGAACAGTTTCAGACCATAGACAAGAGACTCCGAGCTGTTGAGGGCAATAACTTCTTTAGTGTGGACGCAGACAACATGTGTCCGCTTTCTGACCTTGTTATGCCTGCCAAATTCAAAACTCCCGAGTTTGTGAAATATAAGGGTCACTCTTGTCCAAGGGCTCATTTGGTCATGTACTTTCAAAAGATGGCTGCTTATACCAACAACCAGAAGCTGCTCATCCACTGCTTTCAAGACAGCTTGAGTGGAGCTTCTCTCAAATGGTGTATGAATCTTGAACAAAACAGTATCCACTGCTTCTAGGATCTTGCTAATGCTTTAATGAAGTAATACAAGTACAACCTCGACATGGCTCCTGACCGCCGTCAACTTCAAAATATGTCTCAGAATGAGAAAAAATCTTTCAAGAAATATGCTCAGTGGTGGAGACAGTTGGCTTCCCAAGTTGAACCTCCTTTGGCAGAAAAGGAATTGACTGGAATGTTCATGGACACCTTGTCTCCATTTTACTAGGAAAAGCTGATTGGCAGTGTTTCTTCTAACTTCACTGATTTGGTAACTATTGGTCAAAGACTCGAGGAAGGACTCAAGAATGGTAAAGTGTCCAAGGCTGCTGAATCTTCTAATGGTGGGAAAAAATCCTATGGGAACTTCCAAAAGAAGAGGGAAGATCAGACTAATGCTGTCATGTTTGAAACAAGAAGGCCTCGTCCCTAGTATGCTGATCATCCTGATATTGCTGTTGTTACTCCTGTGGTTGCTGCTCCACGACCGGCTCAAGCTCCTCAACGTTTGGCTATAGGGAAAAACCAGTACTGTAATAGGAATCAATTTGATCCTATTCCCATGACGTACGCTGAACTTTATCCTAGTCTGGTTCATAAAGGTTTAATTACCACAAGGACTCTTCCTCCTCCTCCAGATCCTCTTCCAGCTGGATTCAGATCTGATCTCCACTGTGCATTCCATGAAGGTGCCGCAGGCCACGATTTGGAAAATTGCTTTGCACTAAAGGCTAAAGTGCGTGACTTGATTAAGGTCAGACTCCTTAGCTTTCATGATAGCAATCCTAATGTTCAGAACAATCCTCTGCCAGAGCACGCCAAGTGAAGCTTCGGTCTACCTAAGCCAGCTATCCTCCCAAAAAACCAGTGCTTCAGACAGGACAACTCATCCTTGTGTTGATTAGTTACTAGGCCATGTTTCTTGTTATTTTAACTTCCCTTATTTGTATTAGCTATTTGTATTCAAATTATGTTTGTACTTTCGTAATTAATAAAATAAGCATTGCAACTTTTGATTCAATTCATTTTGTCCGTCATTTATATCTTTATGCTTTCCTTTTAAAAAAAATAATTAAAAAAATATTATCTCTTTTCCACTTTCTTTTTGATTGTGCAAAGATTGGAGAGAGGATGACGAAAACATTACACCCATAATTGTTGTTGGTATGCTTTCAATCAAAACATTTCTAACGATGTAAGGCATTGTTTCCATTCCCAAACACTTGAGACATAAGGAAGATAATCTCTCGTCAACCCCTTCGAGCCTATAAGTTGGAGTTTCTTTTTATACCAACAAAAAAACCCTGCAATCTTAACCTGGGGCAGAGTAGTTCTCAGTTAACTTGATTGTGCACTCAAATACAAGAGTTTCGCGCAAGACACCTTTCATACAAAGGTTGCATTCTCAAATTTTCCTTCGCACACAGCAAGCAAGTGTCGAAGATGTTTTTCAAACTAAAAAGCCGATGATGGTTGGCTGTAATCATTAATCCCGACATTCACAACCTTTCAACTCTTCCAAATTAAATGAATAAATGTTGTACAAGTTGTTCCCAAAGTGATAAATAAATAAGGATCATCAAGAAATCCTTACTCAAAGAATGAGTCGAGTCCCTTTCGAGGCAAAAGCTAAGAAAGATGGGAAGCTCATGACCTTACCTTATACAAAGAGAAATAAGAACAAACTTGTATGACAACCAAATGTTGTAAGGAAACAGTGACTTCCATCTCAAGGGTACCTTGACTTCTGAACCATCATCATCGTCATCAGTGCAATTTCCAACCTCTTGGGAATCTGAGTGCATAATTTGAGTTGACTGAGCGTAGGACTGAACATCATCACGAAGAATGGGTGGGTACAAATAAACTTTAACCCTTTATCCTTTGTTTCTTAAACCGTGAACCAGGCCACGTTAGAACCCTCAAAAGACCTAACTGAAGCAAGGTTAATTTGAAAGCATGCTATAGCAAGGTTGCGTAAACTGACTCCAAAAGATCTTTGCAGATCATTTATTTTGGCATCATACCTTTCGCTTTACTTCTCATTTTGAATGTCTTGAACCGCCGTGTTCTGACCAATGACTCATATACTTTGCATTTTTCCAAAAATAATTTTGATTTCAAAAGTTGCATTGAACTTTGCATTAAATTAACATGTTTGCATGAAAATTTTTGTTTGCAAACTGACTTTCCTCTTAAGGAATTTTCAAACAGTTGAGAAACTTGGTCGGTGATCCTATCAGGGGCAAGCTTTTTCTAGATCCTGTTGAGAACCAGTTCAAGATTTGTGGTTTAGTGCAAGCCTTCTCAGAATTGGTTTATCCAGAAAACTTTCCAAGACTCATACTAGGGCAAGCCTGCCGAGTGTACAGTAAAGCAGTCATTTTCAAGAATCAGACCAGCTGAAGCAATGATCAGTTCATCTACAACAATCAGCTAATCTGCGGCAGTTTACCTGAAGAATCCCAAGCAACTCTTCATCCTTCCTACAAGGATCATCAAATTGATACAATTTACCAGTGTGGTAGAGTTTGTGTTTAGCAACATCCTTAGTCCCCAAGCAGAATGGCAATGTTCTCCGTGTTGAGGAATCAGTCTTCCAATCTTGTCTTCTCCCCAAAAGAGTCGAGCCATGTCGTCGACGTATGCAATTGCATTTGATCATATTCCATCTGTATAATTCATATACATATGCATAGCAAGAGAGTTTCATCCTCATTTGCATTCTCCACAAGTCGTGTCGTTTTCCATGTCTTGCCTTGTGGTCAAATTCCAACTTATTTGTCATATATCAAATAGATATTGTCATGTCTATTTGACGTTCTTCCAGATATGACCTTTCTTATCCGATGTTTCTCCAGATATGTATGTTGTCTTTTCATCCAATGTCATTCTTGGATGTCACATATATGTATCTCTCTGATGCTTTACCAGATTGAATCTTTTGTTCTGATGTTCTTCCAAAACTTATCTGATTTTTTTCTAGATATTCCATTTTGATTTTGATGCTTTTCCAGAATCTATCAGAGGTTTTACCATATATATTTATCTTTATGATGTTTTCCCAGATTGAGTTTTTTGTTCTGATGTTCTTCTAGAACCTATATGATGTTTTTCCAAATATTTTCTTTGATTCTGATGTTTTTCTAGAATCTATCTGAGGTTTTACCGGATATATTTCTCTCTCTGATGTTTTTCCAGATTGAGTCTTTTGTTCTGATGTTCTTCCAGAACTTATCTGATGTTTTTCCAGATATTCCATTTTGATTCTGATGCTTTTCCAGAATCTATCTGAGGTTTTACCGGATATATTTATCTCTCTGATGTTTTCTCTGATTGAGTCTTTTGTTCTGATGTTCTTCCAGAACTTATTTGATGTTTTTCCAGATATTTCCTTTGATTTTGATGTTTTTCCAAAATCTATCCGAGGTTTTACCGGATATATTTCTCTCTCTGATGTTTTTACAGATTGAGTCTCTTGTTCGGATGTCTTTCCAGAACCTATCTGATGTTTTTCCAGATATTCCTTTGTGATTCTGACACTTTTCCAGAATCTATCTGAGGTTTTATCGGATATATTTATCTCTCTGATGTTTTACCAGATTGAGTCTTTTGTTATGATGTTTTCCTAGAACTCATCTGATGTTTTTCCAGATATTTCTATTGTGATTCTTATGCCTTTCCAGAATTTACTTTCAGTCCCCAGTGAATTTCCAGATATATACCTGTAACACCCACATATAACAACATACATCAAAGCATATATATTATACATGAATCCAAGTCGTTGGTACTGAAATACCATAAGTTCCTAGTTAACACATTGTATACATTACATGCCCAAAATACAAACTACTAAAAATCTATGGCATGATACATATACAAAATGTCCCAATGCACTAAGAACTAGATCAAACAATGATCTCAAAATAAAACTCCACAGCGGAAACTATGCCATCCCAAAAAGCCAAGATATGCAAGGATAATCAAACGACTGTATCCTTACCCTTCACAGAACCCGAAGTACCTATAATATAATCAACAACACGGGGTGAGATATTAAATCTTAGTGAGTTCCCTATCTTATAGATTCTCTCGGCTTTACACGGTTCTATCACCCTAACTCAAGTCAAAAGGAAATGGGAGTGACCTTGAGTACACAATCTCACACTATATGGAAACATGTTATGAGTCCGTTAACTCAAAATTAGCACTATCGATAACCTCGTCAAGGCATCCCCATTCTCCCACCCACTTCTACGTCTAGAAGTCGGAACGAGTCATGGACCCTCGTAGATTACTTGGCATACGAGATGGATTCGAAGCCAAGGGACACATTATTTCCTTAAGTCGTCACTTCACACGGGCCATAAACCGTCACAAGTCTCTTTACCATATAGGTTCCATTCGTACTATAACATTGGGAATCAAACCTACCAAGTAATCGTGCATTCATTCTAGAGGAGCTCGTTACTCATGGACGACACATAATAAGATAATGGTTACGATTTCGTGATTTCACATACAACCATAATTGTATACGACAATTCTAGGCCTCATATGCCTTTAGGCCTCATTTACCTTTTCTCAATACTTAGCATAGTTTACACATGTTCCATACTAGTGTCTTATTCTTTTGTATACCATTCGGTATTGGACGCACGCCTCGGCCTTATATGCGCCAGCGTCGTCATTAGATTATTTATCAATTTCCTAGTCCATTACTAGGTTCTAATATAGGTTCATAGTAAGGTTTCCTCACTCTTCAATCATGTTTTAACAACAATATATTAGACAAAGCATATTACAAATGTATAATAAAATCACATACAATAATTCAATCACAAGTTACATAACTCTTAGGTTCCCTCCAATTTATTTAATCGGGTATCAAAAACAATATTTTTCACCTTTATCATGTAGGATATTTTCATAGCTTTCCAACGACTATCACTACACCTCGATCGGACTCATGATCCAAAAGATATTAATTTTTCAAACATTTTTCAAAAACACAACAATGGTAACCGGTTACCTCAAAATGAGTAACTGGTTACCCATTCTCTCTGCGTATTACAGTAGCCAAATTTCAATAGGGTAACCGGTTACCTCAAAACGAGTAACCAGTTACTCAGTTCATTTTTCACGTAAAAACCCAATTTTCCTGCATGTAACCGGTTACCTCAAATTGAGTAACCGGTTACCACTGAAGCAGAAGTCAAAAACCTGTTATTTTCAACATGAAATTCAATGGAAACCCATCAAAACATAGTTCATCATAATAGCAAGTATCAAACACCAATTTCTCACACAATCCAATCATATAATGTGTTCTATTTCATATATCAACCATAGCAAACAACATTTAGCATGATTAATCCAATCTCACCATTTTTATTCAAGTTCTAACCTAAGTTTCTATACTTAGGGTTCTCACTAGAACTCACCAACAACAAGATGAAGAAGATGAGGAAGATTTTGGGTTGATTGGATGAAGAAGAGATGATGATCCAAGCTTTTTGTTGTTCTTCTAGGTTTTGTTTCTCTTTCTCTCTTCTTGCTCTTCCTTCTCTTTACTTCTTCTCTCTTTCCTTTCTATTTTTGTTCCAAATGAAGAGGAAAGGAAAAATGGAAATGATATAGAGAAATATCCTTTAGTTAGTAACACTACTAATTGTCCAAAACATCTCTATAGCACCATATGCTAAAACCTCAGAATTAGATAATTACTAATTTGATCTGGTCTGAGCTCATCAGTTACTCTAATTATTTTAACAGATAACTCTCAGAGTACACCAAAACTCAGTTGATCATAACTAATATTATCCAGAGCAAAATAAATTACGGGGTATTATAATACCTTTGCAATTCAGATGATTTTCTAGAATTTTGTTGCTTTTACCGTCTGATGTTTTTCCAGATGTGTCTTTTGGTTATGATGTTTTTCCAGAACTCCTTTGTTTCTATTTGACGATCTTCCAGATACGAATTTTTGTTCTGTTGTTTTTCCAGAACCTCCTTTTGTGTCTATCTGACGTTCTTCCAGGAACAACCTTGTTTATCTGATGTTCTTCCAGATATGATGTTGCTAATCTGATGTTCTTCTAAATATTCCTTCAAAATATTTTCCCGTACATTTAATGTTTCTCTAAATGTTTCGGAGGTATCTTCAAAATCTTTATCTTCATCTAATGCTCTTTTAGATGTCTTCAATTTGTTTCCGACCTTGGTTAACAACTACTGCATGTCTTCAAGTCTGTTTCCATTCTTCAGCCAATGCTTTCCTAGATGTGTTCCGGAGTTTATTCGATGCTTTCCCGAATATCTTCGATGTTTTTCGGAGATCATTCAATGCTTTTCTGGATGTCTCTGAATTTTCCTCACCTCATTCAATGATCTTCTGAATGTTGTGACTCCTTTCCATCCAGCTCCATTCTCGGATGATGACCGTTGATTCCCTAGTGGAGCTTATTCAATGTTATTCTGAATATCTTTGATAGATGCCTGTTTATATTCCAAAGTTCATTCAATGCTCTCCTGAATGTCTTTGATGGTTGTTGATATACTTTCCCAGAGTTTTGTTCAATGCATTTTTGAAAAAACCTCTGATGATTGTAACCCTTTCCCCAGTAAGTTGCTTCTGCTTTCTGAATGTTTCTGTGCATTCCACTGTAAAGTTAAATGCTTTCTTGGAAATCTCTGTTGCATACTCAGATTCGGTCTCGGACCACATCTAATGTTTCTCTAGATGTTTCTGATTTATGTGTTACCTTCAGCATCTGATGCTTTTCCTGATGTATGTATCTCTGTTTGGGGTTTGTCCCTCTATTTTCAAGTATTACCGGATACTCTTTGTCACCTTGACGAATTTCTGTAATATCTTATTTTCCTTTTTGTCCTCCGTTTAGTTTTTCTTTTGTGGCATCATTCCCCACAGAACGTCGAGTCTTGCATTCATATCATATCATAAGCATTTTGTGGTATCTTAGAGTAAAAAATAACGCATGTTTGTATTTAAGTCTCTCCAATCTTGTCGAGATGAAGATTTCAATCTTCATATCTCCGGATTGAAGAAACTTAAATAGGGGCATCTGTCATACCCTAATTTTTTACTCTAAGATTCTACGACTTTTGACATTGTCTGCATAGCATATCACACAATTTATCATGCATAATACGCAATTTATCAGCTGGAATAAACTTGTTAGATTTAGAGCCGAATCGGTCAAATAAAAGTCAACTGTGTGAAAAATCGGTGGACGAAGAATTTTAAAATCGAGCCTGCAGACGTCAGTGATATTGATATACTATTCACGTAGTTTAACCTGACCTGCTCATCTTATTTTTTCGATGACTTTTCGGTCACATTTTGATCGGTCAGATCATTTTTACTGGTCCTGACTAATTTCAAAATCGGACAAAACGCTGTATTTTTCTGAGTGGTTTATTCCACGCTGATAATTTTAGCGCAGACTTTTTTTATTTTCGGGAATTTCGATACCCGACTTTTTATTCGCCTTTTATTCTTTTTATTCGTTTTTTTAGTTAGTTAAATAATCTTTTAAATAATTTAGAATTAATTTAGATTTGCTTAGTTAATTAGGATTTTATTTCTGTTAACCTTAATTAATTTTATCATTTATTTTTAATTTCTTTAGTCAAATAATTAATTTAATTAATTTAGATAATTAGGATTATTTTAGATAAATTTGATTTATTATCTTATCATTTTTACATTTATTTTTGATAATATATATTTTTCTGTTTAGAGCATTCATATCAATCAAAACACAATAAAAAATTCATGACAATATCAAAATTCCCAAAACATGTCCCAAGCATGTTAAACCGAAAAAGGAAGGAATGAAAGCAATGTCACAACCTGTTGGGTCGAAAGAAGAAACAAAATCAAAACATGTTTTCAAAGCATTCATTTGTTTAAGGTCTATATAAGAGTAATACAGTAGTAGGGGGATTCACTAACCAATCCTAATCTCACTAACCCCTCTGATACTCTCTCACACGATTCAAAAAATTCACAAAATCCTTCCTCATACTCTCTAACACTTGAAAAGAGAGAAAATTAGAAAAAAATAATTTTTGCACCAACACATCCATATCAATTTCATACAACGATCCACCAATTAATCCTTCAACCTGTGAAACTCAACAACATAACAACCTTTCAACAACTTCACCGCTCACACCTACATGTTCTCGCCGAAATCTTGCTCTGTCCAACCTTGAAATTGCAAGCATCACTCCTAACGCGTATCCCCTTTGGTATTTCTCCTCTAACTCTCGTCTTTTTACAATTTTTTATGATGAGTTGATTAATGCATTTGAATTTTCATTGACTATTCTGATATGTTGTATATAATGAAGTATACATTGTCATATGAGTGTCAGCTTTTCCATTTATTTTTCAATTTTTTTAATTATTTTAAGTGCACAAAAAGGGTGTGTTTGATGATTTTCTTTTAATATTTTTATTTATTTTTAGTTTGTTTTCCTTATAATAATGGATGGACCTTGTTAGGAATCCCATTAGGCCCAATAGAATTAAAAGGGCTTCAGTTTTATTTAAAGATTTTATTACATATTAGAGGTGTCTTTAGTAGTTTTATTATTGCTGTTAGTGGTGTGAGAGGCCCATGGCCCAACTATTATTCTCTAACCCTAACTATTTATATCACTACGCCAAACAAGACCTTAGACAGCGTTTTTTTTTACCTTAGACAGCGCTTTTAAGCGGTTTCTAAACCCGCGCTGCTAAAGGTTTAGACAGCGCTTTGGGTAATACCAAAAGCGCTGTCTAAAGTGGGGTATATTTAATGAAAAGCGCTGTCTATGGTATCATTAGACAGCGCTTTTTGACATTTTTTAGGTATACCTTAGACAGCGTTTTTTTTAAACGCGTTGTCTAAGTCCCACCATTTTGACATTTTTAGGTATACCTTAGACAGCGCTTTTTTTGAAAGCGCTTTCTAAGCCCCACCTTTTTGAACCTCTTAGACAGCGCTTTCGGTGAAAGCGCTTTCTAAGCCCCACCTTAGACAGCGCTTTTAGTGTAAAGCGCTGTCTAAGGTATACGAAAATTTTTATATAATTTTTTTTAAACCACAATTTTTACCAGGTTTTTCAACCAGAATTTGACCTGTTTTTCAACCAATTTTTTTTCCAAAAAAATACCACAATTTGGAGATTCAAATCAATCCAATTTGGCCTATTTAAATGTACCAATTTACACCAAAATTATATATCCAAAACAATTGGCAATTCAAACCAATATATATATATATATATATATATATATATATACACACCAATTTATAATTACAAATCATTACATTTTTTCTACAAAGCATTGCATTCAACCAAAGCATATTACTTATACTAGTACTTTTGCATCCAACCAAAGCATTGCTTTAAATCTACATAGGTCCTGAAAGAACACAAAGATTGTAATTCAATTAAAAGAATACATCAACAATGTCTATAGTTAGAAAGTTACACATATTTAAATTCTCATCAATTAAAGTAAGAGTACAATATTATACCTGATAAAACTCCGAGCTCCATAATGTATTGACACCAATCCTCTTTAATTTCATCCAATTGAGAAATTGAGTAATGAGCACACTTGCATTCTTCAAAGTACTACATTATAATATAACATAGTGTTAGATGGAAACTTTCTACACGACGTCAAAATACAAAAAAAACTATAATAGATGAATTTAGAATGAAATAATATATAACATTTTATTATTTTACCTCTTTCACTAACATCTCTTTCTTTTCTTGGTTGGAATATGAATTACTTGTTTATTAGCAATGCGGACGGATGAATGGATCCAAATTCCCTCGTTATGGTCATTTCTGATATATGACTCATTCACTATAAGATCCTCATCTTGATCATTTCTATTCAACTCATTCCGTCTAATGCATGACTCATTCTCAACATCAATATCACATTGATCTACACCGCTATCATCAACCACTTTGTTAGATAAAAGTACTATAGACAATTTCGTACTCGTCGGGTCAGTGACATAGAACACTTGTTTAGCTTGAGATGCTAGAATAAAAAGCTCATCTTTGTACCCCACCCTATTAAGATCCACTTGCAAAAATCCAGACTTATCCATTCGTATGCCACTACTATTTACCCACTTGCAACCAAAGATTGGAATTTGAAACTTCTCGTAATCAAACACCCAAATGTGCTCAATAACTCCAAAATATGACAGATTTGCATATTTGGGGTTTAAGTCCTTCATACTTGATATGTGAATTGCTTCAGCTAGGACGGTGACACCACTATTTTGCATAGTACTTTTATCATCTTGTTCTTTGGTATAAAATGTGTATCCATTAATTGCGTATGCGCTATGAGAATACACATGCAAACTTGGACCATATGCAAAACATCTCAACCTTTCTGTTACTGAAGCAGGATCTGAAGAGCGCTTCGAATAAATATGATCCTTTAACCATTGTATGAAACTTTGATTGTGCTCTCGTACTATCCAATTTTCATTTCTGTTCTGATTTAACCTTCGGAGTACATCCTTGTGCATCTCAACATATAGCTCAACCTCATTATCATTGTGCAGAACATACAAATGCACTTGATCCCGTTCATCCCTTAATACTGTCACAAATTTATTTCCCATTAATTTTTTACCATCCTTTTTTTCGAAAATATGAGCTTTGGGGAGTCCAATCGATTGAACATTGGACAAATATTCAGTACAAAACTCAACCGCTTCTTCAACAATGTATCGTTCAACAATACACCCCTCTGGTCGACTTCGGCTTTTCACGTACCCTTTTAATATTTTCATATAACGTTCAACAGGGTACATCCATCTCATATAAGCTGGTCCACACAACTGTGTCTCTTTCACAAGATGAACAACTAGATGTACCATTATAACATGGAAGTTGTTGTAATACCCCAAAATTTGCTCTCCCCTTTTGGCATCATAGCATGGCATTATCATTTATCATATCATATCCATCTCATTAACATTACATTGCATTTAACATAGAAAAATGAAGCATAGCATCCTTCTTACCATCAGGGCATGTGATCAGGTGGTAGGTGGACAATCCATGGATCCTTCAGAGCACAAAAGGTCAATCAAGTTTCCTCAAAGCAAGCCAAGAGGTCTTTCATGTCTCATACCATCTCAATTGATCATCCACAACCTCAAGGATAAGAGATACAATGGGAGATTGAAGCATTACATCTTTCACTATGCAAGAGGTTCAAAAAATGAAGGAAAACCCTCAAAAGAGATAGCTCATTGATCCAAAATCATCCTCAAAAGGCATATATCATCATCCTTTAAGAAGGTACACAACATACTCTGAGGAATTTGAAATTGAAGACTGCACTTTTTCCTCCTAACCAGAAGGGGCTGAAATTAGGGTTTACAGTAAAATCAGGTCATCTTTGATTTTTTGGACAAAACTTGATATCATGGTATTCTACATGTCCTTAAGTGTATGTGTATGGAGAATTGCCCCTCAATTGGTTTTGGAGGTGGTTCAATTGGAAGAAAGATAAAAAATCAGGAAATTTGGGGCCAAGTCAAATAATCAGAGGAAAAAGTCAACTCTTGACTTTTTGAGCCCAAAATCATGAAATTCATGTTACATATGTCCAATGTACAAAATTTGGTCAAGAAACTCCAAAGGAATCATGAAAAAATCAAGAGGTGGAAAGTTGCCATTTTTGGAAGAGGAAGGGTTACTAAAAATAGCAAGTTTTGGCCATTTTGCATCAGAGTTTGAACCAAGGCCATTTAAAATTGAAGCACCAAATGAAAATTCCACTCGGCCACAACAAAAGATCTTGTTTTAAGCTTCAAATCCATGTGTGGAACATCTCCATTGGATAAAAATTGAGTGAGATATGATTGATCAAAGTTTGAGCAAAGTAGGTTCAAAACTAGGTCATGACCAAGATTTTCAGGGCACGCGCGCAGTCATTTTAACAAACAGTTGGTGTGCCATATATTCGCCTATTTTTCTCATGGTTAAAGGCCTCAAATGAAAAACTTGTCAACATCAATATTGTTCCTTGCAATGCCCTCTTCAATGTTCATGTTGGGCAAAATTTCATCTGATCAAGTTATGATGGAGAAATAGTGGCCTCAAGTCATGGTAATCATGCTGAAAATCCAGGTGCCAAGATGCCTTGTCAACCAACCAGTTGCCACGCCCTTCTATCAGTTCCAAATGTGGATGTTATAAGTCATTTTGCAACTTATTTCAACCCTCATTTCAATTCATTTTTCATACCAAGCATGTCCTCTTACATCCCCTCTTTCAAATGAATCCAAAAACTCACCAAACCAATCATTGAGTAGAGAGGAAAACATCATCAAATCACCATATCTCCATTGTTCTCAACTGTCATAAAAAATCAGAAACAGAACCAATGTTGTTGATGTTGTGGTTACAAGATTGCACGTGCATTATTCATACCAGCTATCCATTGCCTTTTTAAACCAAACACATTTCATACACACCATAGCACGTGCCTCATTATGCATGAAAGTAGAAATAACAAGCTTGCTGAACAAGTTTTGTGATACAACAGCCTTTCCATTCAATTCATTTCACCTCCACCATAGTTTGTTATGAACCAGCCATACCATATCATGGCTCTCCCTAACTAACTTGACTCAGTTAGTTAGGGATGACTCACTTAAACCACTTCAACTCAGTTAATTCACCCAGTTAACCATGGTTAATTCATACTATAAAACAAAATCACGCTTCACAATTCATTTTTCAGCTTCATTTTTCTCATTTTTCACTTCAAAACACTTCAAACTCTCCCTCACATTCTCTCTACTTTCCCTCTGATTTCACACGAGCTTCACCATCTTCCCTTCATCTACTTCATCTTCATCATCATCAATGGCATTGGATTGAAGTTTTTCTACATAGTCCTCAAGGTTTTGCAAGCATTGTTCAACATTGAATCTCTCTGCTCTCAAGACCACTGGTTATATAGCATTCATTTTGCTAAGTTTGTGAAGCTCTAAGGTTGAAGAAGAAGCTAAGATCTCTGGTTTTCTGAAGAGTACTTCCAAATCTCCAATATTCAGGTACGAGTTTCATCCATTATAGACTTGATGTGAGTTTGTTTTCAGGTTCTTGCAGCTTCTTATAAGCTCAAGAACTTGCCTGGCTAGTTGATAGGCCTTTAGAGGCATAGACCAAATGTTAGGGCAAATCTTCCTTTGTTCGGTTCTCTCATGTCATGAACTGTTTGTATGTTTTGTCACTGAATTCATGATCTGCGTTAGCTCAGCTTCAATTTAGTATATGATTTGTGCATTTTGGTGAAGAGTGAGAGTTGCAGGTGGTGGCTGTTGGCCGGAGAAGGTGACCGGAGGTCCCTCTCCGGCCGGTGACTTTGATGACTAGGGTTTATGTATGCTTTAATCGTGTCCGTTCATTTTGCATGATCGTGTGGCTAAGAGCATGACAACGCATTAAAACGCATGTGCATGTCATGTGCATCTTTTCTGATTTCATTTAAACGTTTTGTGGCGTGGTACATGATAGGGATTGTGGTCACTCACGCACATGCATTGATTTCAATTACTTTGACTATGGTTTGACTGTGACTTGATCCAATGGCCATGAGTGAGTCAATTTTGTTGACTGAGATTCCATGCTTGTTAGTATGTTCTGCGTGCTTAATGGACCTAACCTGATTGATATTCACACCTCCTATTTTTTAAAGCCCAATGATTTTGAACTGATCATTTGCTATGTTCACACCCCCATTCACATTCACATTTCATTTCATTTTTTTTATTTTTCTACACGTTTACTTTTTAATTTTTAAAAATACTAAATAGCATCATAAAATTCCACAAAAATTCATGAGCATCATTAAAACATTTAGGAAATTTTTCATGATTTTATTTTCTGATTTTATGACCTTTTTGCCCCTGCCCCATAATTTTCTTTGAATTTCTTTAATGTGCATTCTTAATATGGTACATGATCTTGTTTAATTTTGTTCTTGATCATTAAAAATTGTTTTGATGCTTTTCTTTTTGCATTGAGTCATTAATACATTGAAGCATGTTAAATGATTTTTGTTTGGTTTTTTGGATCACTTTATGACATGTTTGATGCTTATCTTTGCACCACTTTGCATGATATTTCAACTTGACCTAATTGCTTTGTTTGAAGTCATTTTGCTTTGAATTTTGATATGCTATTTTGATATGTGATTCATCTCTGATTAGTGAACTCCAATACCATGTTTTCATAATTTTCATGAGGCCATTTGATTTTTGTTTGATGCATTTCATTTAAAGCATTATAACATGTCATATCATTGTAATCTTTGGTGCATGTTTTCTTTTGTGTATACTTGCATGATCATTTGCATATTTGGTGAACCATTCACTTGACATTATAGGTCATTGGTACATATTATATGTCATCCTTGCATGTTGACTTTCATTTAAACCTTGTGCACCTTTAACATGTTGTGTTTGTACTTGTGTTCTCTTTTGAACTTCCATTTCAATTCTTCTTCTTATATTACTTCTTGAATGTCTTGAAGTTGATTCATAAATACTTTTGAGATGTTTATAAACCATTTTCCATTTAGTTTCAATTCTGGTTGTTGATGTACATGTTCCATTTATGCATGTCCTTTTCATTTCTTTCCATCTTTCATCTATCCCTTCTTCTTGTAACATGTTTAAATGCTAATGGATGATGATTATTGCTTATTCACTTGCACTTGTATGATGATATTCACTTGTTGTCCATATGATGCCCATTCTGGTTGTGGGTCTAGGATTTGTTTTCTCATTTAATTCTTTTGAGTTTTATGATGCATTACATGTTCTTTTACTTCTTATACTTCTTATACTTGTTCACTAACCATGTAGGGGCTTTGGTAAGTTTCAACTGAGTGTGGATAAGGAATCCACATTCAACTTCTATCCTTTCTCTTTTACAATTCCATTCTATGTTTTGTTAAGCACTTGTGTGCTTTCTTTTAATAACTCATCACTTTCCCTTTTTGAATTACAATTCATCTTCTACTTTGGAAGTGAATTGTTTAATTCTTTCTTTCTTTAGACTTTAGGTTTTAAACCTCACAAACCATTAGGATCACTCCCTTTAATCTTCAATTAGGATTGAGTCTTAGTCCACATAGGTTTTACCTTTTCTCCTCTCTTGAGTCTCTTTTCTCATCTCTTAAAGAAAGTTCAAAATATCTAATAAAGGTAGGCATTTATTGCATTTAGGCCTTTCACATAAAGAAAAGATTATAAGGGGTCTTCTCTTATAATCTTAAAATGTATAGCATATAACCCATCTTGGGTCAATGTGTTAAACATTTGATCTTGTGTGAGGGACTTAAATGCAATGCTTGTTGAAGGTACAAATAATAAAAAACACTTCTTCATTTCTTAATCAACAAAAACACTTAATAAATACAAGTACGCTAGTGTGTTTGAACCTTGACAATTGGAACTAAGTGTGGGGGTCTTCTTCATTCTTAGTGTGCTTTCTTACCCATTCCATCTTGGAATGTGAGAATGTACACATTCCAATGACTAAGATTCAGATACACTGTCATATGCAAATAAATGGAAAAAACTTCTAAAAGACAAAAACAAACAATAACGTCTTTCCTTCGGGAATTCTTTTCTCATCTCATTCACTCTCAGCGTATGAACGTGCTCCTACTCGTTCTTTTGCAAGATGGTAACGCACTCGGACCAGCGAGCCTGCAACACCTGAGCTAGAACGTTAGCCGTTCCTTAAAAAATGCAAACAATCCATCCCTAGTGAGGGGAACTACGTCGCTCTGATTCTCATGCTCCCGATGAGATACGTAGGCAGTGGGGTAGGGCCCATGCGAGCACTTCTTTTATTTTCCCTACATTTGTTTCCCGTTCCTTTTCTTTTCTTTCTCCTTTCTTTCTTTCAGTTCCTTTTTCAGTATCCTTTCTTTACACCCTTTGACCGAGACAAGCAAGCGTGGATCCCATCGGGTACGATGGACGCGTGGGGGTGCTAATACCTTCCCTGCGCGTAACCGACTCCCGAACCCAGTTCTCTTGGTCGTAAGACCATGCTTTTCCTTTCTCTTAGGTTTACGCGGTGTTTCCTTTCCCTCTCTTGGGATAAATACACATTGCTGGCGACTCTGTTTCGGTGCCACTTTCGCGTTTGTACTTGGATGAAAATCCCGGGAGCGACAGCTGGCGACTCTACTGGGGAGCGAACCCAGAATCTCTGGCTTCCTTAGCGAGTCAATCCTAGCGCTTGTCTGCTCTTCTTTCATTGGGTGTTTACTGTTGTGCTATATGTTATTGTTTATTTATTTTACTGTATTTACCGCATTTTAGCATTACATATCATATATTATATTGTGTTGCACTGTTTTGTCTGTTTGGCGGGATGGGTGTTCTGAGAGATAAGCCCACTACCAAGGCTTGAGTACATACATAGGTATTAGAGTGGATAGTCATGACGCTTGCGTGGTGGTGACCACGTATTGTTGTTCATGAGACCCACAACCAGACGAGGTTCTATCAGGAGCTTTCTGCTACTGCATGTTATGCAGGCCAGTGGTTATTCTCTTGAGGGACTGTCGACTCTGGTGACCATTCCCGAGGACTCAGTTGCGACACTCCTCCCGAGATGTGACAGTGGCAGACCACATTCCGTGGCAAACCCATTGCACATTCTCGATCCGAGGACCCAATGCTGGGAACTTGCTATAGGACATCCCTTTTTGAAAGAGAGTCAGCGGAGGCACTCCTCGATTGGCGATAGTACTGTACCCTGAGGGATGAATGTACTATTGCTTCTCGACCTCAGTGCCAGAAGCTGAGGACCTTTTGTTTTGGAGAATCAGTTGAGGCCTCCTCGATTGATGATGATGCCAAACCAGAAATGGTGAACGTATCATCATTTCTCGACCTGAGAGCCCGGGATACTGAACATCCTACTACCCACATGTGAGAAGGGCGGGTTGTTTACAGGTTTGCAGGTAACCATGACCTCCTACATACCCGTTTTTTCTATCATCAGTGCACAAAAAGGAAGTTTCATCCTATTGTATTCAGATGGTTCTTATCTATGGTTCTATATTAGTCTCAGAGCTACACTGACACCGTTCACAGTTCAGCACAGACACCTGATTACTTGATCACGTTGCCCTTTGCATTGCATTATCATATCCTAACATACATGTTTATTCATTTCCAGGTGCATATATTACCCTTGATTCCAGTCATCAGGTCCCTGCAAAGATGAACACTAAAGAGAGGAAGAATATCATCAGCTATAAGTTCCTTACGCCTACTTTAGGCCCTATTGTTATGCTGAAGGGAATGGCGAGTCCTGCAGTACGAGAAGCTTTTGAAGAGAAATATGGGTGGATTTTATCTATGGTCCGTAATGTCAGTGATTATGAAGCCAGAGGTCTCCATACGTTGATGCAGTTCTATGATCCGCCTCTGAGATGTTTTGTATTTCCAGACTATGTGTTGGTTCCTACCTTGGAGGAGTATTCCAACATGTTGGGGATTGCTATCAAGGAGGAGCCCCCTTTCTTTGGATCAGTGGGGGATCTTGACTTTGGAAAGGTGGCTGGTGCTCTTTATTTGAGCAAATCAGAGTTAGGCGACAATGTCTCCAACAAAGGAAAGATTCGTGGTTACAAGCTGGAATATCTGATTAAGAAGGCCCAGGAAGCAGCTAAAGGCGAGAATTGGCTTGTTTTTAATGCTTTGCTAGCCCTTTGTATATACGGCATAGTGTTGTTTCCCAACGAGCCGGATTTTATTGATACGGACGCTATACGAATATTCATGATGAAGAACCCGGTGCCAACGCTACTGGGAGATCTTCACTACTCGTTGTACAACCGAAACGAAAAGAAAAGAGGAGGGATAATTCGTTGTTGTGCACCTTTGTTCTATAAGTGGTTTGCAGGCCGTTTACCACAATCAGGGGCTTTTGTGGATTCCAAAGATTCTCTAGAGTGGAAACAGCGTTTAATGGGATTGGTGGCCAAGGACATCGCATGGGTAGATCATGGGCTGATTGGCAAGAATATTATCCACAGCTGTGGTAAGTTCCCTAACGTTCCACTGATAGGAAGACTGGGTGGGATTAACTACAATCCTTCTTTGGCCATTCGACAATTTGGGTATGCCCTGACAGGTCCGCCTATTAAGAGAGATGTGGAGGAGTCCCTCTATTTTCATACATCAGATGGGTGGGAAGCAGCACAGAAAGCTTCTGAAAGCTGGGGTAGCATACTGAAAAAGGGGAAAGTTACTCTAGGAAAGCCTAACAACCGGGTTTATCCAGCATATGAAGAGTGGGTGAAGAAAAGAGTTGAAGATTTTCTCTTGCCTTTTGGTAAGGCACCCCTTTTGTATCCGGAGAATGAGAAAGCAAGAAGCACTGCTACTGTGGAAGAAGTTGACAAGTTGCAAGCCTTGGTGAAAAAGCTCCAAGGAGAGAATTCCGAGTTGAGTAGCCGTCTTCAGAATGCTCTACATGCCAACAAAGAGCTGGAGCGGAAAGCCCAAGATGCTGAACAAATCTTAACTGCAAAAGAAAAAGACTTTGCTGGAAGAGCCCAACATTTCCGGAAGATTAGTAAAGGTGCTGATGATGCTACGCAAGCCCACAAGCAAACCAAACAGGCGTTAGCACAGACCAAAGAAAAGTTAACAAAGTTTCAGCACGCTTGGGACGAAGTTAGGATAGAGAATGCTGAATTACAGGAACAGTTGCAGATTAAGGACGAAGAGCTTGAAAAGGCGCATGAGCAGAGGAGAAAGTATCGGGAAAGCCTCGGTAAGAGTCAAGAACAGCTAGAAGAAGCTAGAGGTGAGCTGAGGAATACTAAGAAAGAGCTTGAGGAAGTCATGATAGAAAGGGAGATACTCAAGACGCAAGCTGGCATAAAGAGACACAAAGGAGTGTGTGATGACGAGGCTCTGATGCTGCATATGGGTTCTTTAACTGAAGCTCTTGAGAAAAGGGATGTCTTGATCAAGGAAATGATTGAAAAGCCGAATCATCAGCGTACCCGTATACTTTTTGAGGAGATCAAATACTCAAGTGATAAGCTGAAGGGTGTGGAATTGTCAGACTGATGTTCTTTTCCTTATATTTTGTTGTTAATGGTTACCATCAGGCTTGTTGATGGATCCATTTTTCCTTGTATTGCATTTGCGGTTGAACCTTTCTTAAATGTACTTGAATACTTTGTTGAATGAGTATGAGCAGTTTTATTCAGAATTATTCCTTATCAGATAGCTGCACACAAGCACATGACCACGACACGTCTCTTTATATCACAATTTCTGGTCTTCAGATTTCTGTGGTTGGATTGGAATCAGGGTATAAAGCACCTCGGAAATGACAAACATGGCATTGCATGGCATTGCATATCATTTTGCATTTTTGTTACTTGCTTTTCAGGTACTCGTTGCAGGGACTCTAACCTTTACTTGGTTTCAGGCAGTATAGCGGAGAGTCATATTCACCGATATTCGACGCGAAGGAATCAAGTAAGAATCATGGATCAAGTGCAAAGTGATTTGGCTGAAATGAGGGCGCGTATGGACCAGTTCATGACCCTCATGACTGGCATGGCGCAAAATCAGGAGAGATTGAGGCTTCTGGTAGAGCGTCCAGACAATGGGCCCGAAGGTGATCAGCATGATAATTCACAGGGACATGGCATTCCTCCTCCCGGTGGCAACCCTCCTCCTGGTGGTAACAATCGGGGTAATGGAAATGGTAGGCATGCTGGTGTTACTCTTGAAGATACCCTGGAAGACCAATTTACTCTGCTGGATGCTGATGTGGGTAATCAAGGTGATCGAAGGTATGATGAGTTGGCAGAAAAGATCAGGGCCATAGAATGCAAGAACTCTATGGGTATTGATGTTACCAGCTTGGGGCTGGTCTCAGGAGTCAGAATTCCCCCTAAATTCAAACCTCCCACTTTTGATAAGTATCACGGCAATGCGTGTCCCCAAACGCATCTTCAAGCTTACTTTGGGAAGATTTCAGCCCATACGGATGACGAGAAGCTATGGATGCACTATTTTCAGGACAGTCTGGCTGGGGCGTCCTTGACCTGGTACATGAAGTTGAATAGAGCTGCTGTGAAGAATTGGAAAGATCTGGCAGAAGCGTTCCTGAAGCAATACCAGTATAATATTGACATGGCGCCCAACCGCACCCAATTGCAGGGATTGTCCCAGAATGCCAAGGAGAGTTTCAAAGAATATGCACAGAGGTGGAGGGAAATGGCTGCCCAGGTCCAACCTCCCTTGTCAGACAGAGAAATGGCAGATATGTTCATGGGCACCTTGCAAGGGGCCTATCTGGATAGATTAGCTGCTTGTCCGTCAACTGGATTTGCTGATATTGTGATTGCGGGAGAAAGAATAGAAAGTCTGTTAAAGCTTGGAAAGATCCAGGATGTGAGTGGGGCTGGCTCTTCGGGGACGAAGAAACCGTTTGCTAGCAACCAGAAAAGAAGAGAAGGTGATACGAATGCTGTGTTTAGAGGACGAGGCAGAGGGCGTTCTCGAGCTTATTATCAGGTAGATGCTGTAACAATCCCCACACCATCTATTCAGAAACAACAACCCCAACAACAAGTTCAACAGCAACAACCTTTTTTCCAGCAAAGGTCTAGACAGAGGGATCGTAATATGGATCCTCTCCCTATGACTTATGCCGCGCTGTTGCCCCGGCTACTCGAGTTAAAGTTGGTAGAACTCCGTACTATGAAAGCTCCGGTTGCTGGAAACCTGCCACCTAACTTCGATGCTAATGCTCGTTGTGAGTTCCACTCAGGTGCTCAGGGGCACTCCATTGAAAAATGCTGGGCTTTCCATCATAAAGTACAAGATTTGATTGATGCTAAAGCCATCAATTTCTCTCCCGCTCCTAATATTACTCAGCATCCCATGCCTGATCATAGTGCAGCAAATGTGTACGCTATTGAAGATGGGAGGAGATTGAATTTGGTGTTAGACGTTTATCAAGTGAAAACTTCTTTGTTGGTTGTAAAAGATCGTTTATTGAAGGGACAGGTGTTCCCGGGCTGTAATCAAGATTGCTCTGAGTGTATGAATCAGGAGAACGGCTGTGATAAGTTGAAGATGGGTTTACAGAATCTGATCGATGAAGGATGTCTACAGTTCGACAGAGTCGTGAAAGACACTGATGAGATATCAACCGTGACCATCTATTACACCCCCGCTGAGATTCAAATGCCGGTCAATGCAGTTCCTGTGGCGAGTGTTGCGCCAGAAGGGCCCAGTCCTGTCACTATCACGGTGCCAGGACCAATTCCGTTCACGTCTACGAAGGCTATCCCATGGCACTATGGGGCAGATGTATATTACGAAGGTAAAAAGCAGGAAGTTGAGCCGTCAGTCAGCCCAAATATTGATAATGTAGGGGGTGTAGGGGGCTTTACAAGGAGTGGAAGGTTGTTCGCTCCCCAAACCTTGAGAAGTGATAAAGAGGCAGAAGCTGCAGCAAAGGCTAAGGGTAAACAGGTGGTTGAAAGTGCGCCTACACCTGAAGCAGAGACAAAGATTACTTTTGATAAGGAAATGGAAGAATTTATGAAGATAATCAAGAAAAGCGATTATAAGATTGTGGACCAACTGAATCAGACCCCTTCAAAGATTTCAATCTTGTCACTATTGATGTGCTCTGATGCGCATCGGCAGGCGTTGTTGAAAGTGTTGAAGAGTGCATACGTGCCACAGGAAATTACTGTTAATCAGCTCGAGGGCGTAATCTCCAATGTTAATGTTAGCCATGGCTTGGGCTTTACAAGTAGAGATTTGACGGTTGAAGGAAGAAACCATAATAAGGCTTTGCATATCACGATGGAGTGTAAGGGCGCAGTGTTATCTCATGTACTGGTAGACACTGGTTCATCACTCAATGTCTTGCCCAAGAAGGCATTAATGAAGTTGGAAGTTGACGGTTTGATCTTAAGGCCTAGTGAATTGGTGGTCAGAGCATTCGATGGAACTAGACGATCTGTGTTTGGTGAGGTGGAATTGCCCGTACAAATTGGACCACAGGTATTCAAATCCACGTTCCATGTAATGGACATACAACCTGCATATAGCTGCCTATTGGGGCGCCCTTGGATTCATGGAGCCGGGGCTGTTACTTCTACTCTACATCAAAAGCTGAAGTATGAGTTTGAAGGGCAGGTTGTGACAGTGTGTGGGGAAGAAGACATCTTTGTGAGTCACTTGTCCACGTTCAAGTACATTGAAATGGATGGGGAAATTCATGAGATGCTGTGCCAATCATTTGAAGCAGTCAACATTGACGATGCACCTGAGTCTTCTTCTGTACCAGTTGGGACTGGTACCTCCATTTCATCTTACAAACAAGCTGTCGAAGTCGTCAGGGCAGGCAACGCCCAAGGTTGGGGCAGGTTGATAGAGACCCCAATGAAGGAAGACAAATTTGGTATTGGTTATCATCCCTCTACAACTTCAGATGCGGGGAGCAGGGGACCCATTACTTTCAATAGTGGGGGAATTATCTACACGGACCAGTCTTGTGCAGCCACAGAGGATAGTGTTGACAGTGATTGTGACCTGGACAACTGGGTACGCCCTCATGTTCCGGGACAACAAGTGCAGAACTGGTTCGTTGAAGAAGTCATCCGGGTTACTCTTCAGACAGAGTAATTTTTCTTTGTTTTTTCTAACCATAATGCATGTCAAAATCTTGCGCTCTGCCCAAGGCGCATAGATTCATTTGTAGGGCCACCATGGTTGCATTTGCAATGTTTAATCATTAATAAAGGACGTTTTGCAATCAAATTTTGTTCTCTGTCTTTCAGTTTTTATTTTTGCACAAAAAAAAAAAAAAAAAAATGGCAATGTTTCATTTTCTTTTGTTTTGCTTAAAAATAAATTCTAAAATAAGGCATGAACCCGTTCATGCAGACTTGATCCTCCGGATACCACTGATAACGATTTTGATATGGCCATGTATGACTTTGACAATCCGATTTATCAAGCCGAAGAAGGGGATGAGAAAGATTGTGAACTTTCTGAAGAACTGGCCAGATTGTTGAAACAAGAGGAAAGGGTCATCCAGCCTCATCAGGAGACTGTAGAAATCATCAATATTGGTACCAAGGACGCCAAGAAAGAGATCAGGATTGGTGCCAGCTTGCAAGCAGATGTGAAGCAAACTTTGACGGAAATGTTGCGCGAGTATGTTGACATCTTCGCCTGGTCGTATCAAGACATGCCGGGGTTGGATGCGGATATTGTCGTGCACAGGCTACCATTGAGAGAAGAATGTCCGCCAGTCAAGCAGAAACTTCGTCGGACTCACCCCGACATGGCTTTAAAGATTAAGGAGGAAGTCCAGAAGCAGTGGGATGCTGGTTTTCTTGCTGTGACAAAGTATCCTCCATGGGTAGCCAACATCGTGCCAGTACCGAAGAAAGATGGAAAAGTGAGAATGTGTGTGGATTATCGAGATCTTAATAAAGCTAGCCCGAAAGACGATTTTCCACTACCTCATATTGATGTGCTGGTCGATAATACAGCTCAGTTTTCAGTGTTCTCATTTATGGACGGTTTCTCCGGGTACAACCAGATCAAGATGGCACCTGAAGATATGGAGAAGACCACGTTCATTACTCCGTGGGGTACATATTGTTATAAAGTAATGCCTTTTGGGTTGAAAAACGCGGGGGCAACGTACCAGCGGGCGATGGTAACATTGTTTCATGACTTGATTCATAAGGAGATCGAATGTTATGTAGATGATATGATTGCCAAGTCGAGAACAGAAGAGGAACATCTAGTTAACCTGAAAAAGCTGTTTGAAAGGTTGAGAAAGTTCCGTCTGAGATTAAATCCAAACAAGTGCACGTTTGGGGTGCGTTCTGGAAAGTTACTGGGTTTCATCGTGAGTGAAAGAGGAATTGAGGTTGATCCTGCCAAGGTGAAAGCAATACAAGAAATGCCTGAACCGAGAACAGAAAAAGAGGTTCGTGGTTTCTTGGGTAGATTGAATTACATTGCAAGGTTCATATCTCACCTAACAGCCACGTGTGAGCCAATATTTAAATTGTTAAGGAAAGATCAAACGGTCAGGTGGAATGACGATTGCCAATTGGCATTCGATAAGATAAAAGAATACTTGCAGGAACCTCCGATTCTAATGCCTCCAGTTGAAGGGAGGCCACTGATAATGTATCTGACAGTGCTTGAAGGTTCCATGGGTTGTGTTCTCGGTCAACATGACGAGACAAGTAGGAAGGAGCATGCTATTTACTACCTGAGCAAAAAGTTCAATGATTGTGAGTCCCGATACTCAATGCTTGAAAAGACATGCTGTGCGCTTGCATGGGCCGCTAAGCGATTGAGGCAATATATGGTTAGGCACACGACTTTGTTGATTTCAAAAATGGATCCTATCAAGTACATTTTCGAGAAACCAGCATTGACAGGCAGAGTTGCACGGTGGCAAATGGTCTTGACAGAGTATGACATTCAGTACACTTCACAAAAGGCCATCAAAGGAAGTATCTTGTCCGACTATCTTGCGCAACAGCCGATTGATGATTACCAACCCATGAAATTTGACTTCCCTGATGAGGACATCATGTTTCTCAAAGCTAAAGACTGCGAGGAACCACTTCCGGAGGAGGGGCCAGACCCTGAATCCAAATGGAGTCTGATGTTTGATGGGGCTGTCAATATGAATGGGTGCGGAGTTGGAGCAGTTCTTATCACGCCGGAAGGTGTTCATATGCCTTTCACTGCACGAATAACTTTCGGATGCACCAACAATGAAGCAGAGTACGAAGCTTGTATAATGGGGATCGAGGAGGCGATTAATCTACGGATTAAGACCCTTGATATATTTGGTGATTCAGCTTTGGTAATCAATCAAGTGAAAGGGAGTTGGTACACGCACCAAGCAAATCTAGTGCCGTATAGAGATTATACAAGGAGATTGCTGACATTTTTCATAACAGTGAAACTGTACCATATTCCTCGAGATGAGAATAGGTTCGCGGATGCCTTGGCCACTTTGTCTTCCATGATCAAAGTGCAAGGATGGAACCATGTACCTAAGATTGAGGTATCCCGCCTTGACAGACCAGCATTTGTGTTTGCGGTCGATGCAACGTCTGATGACAAGCCATGGTTTCATGACATTAAGTGTTTCTTGAAAAGTCAAGAGTACCCGTCCGGGGCATCGTCCAAAGACAGGAAGACGTTGAGAAGGTTAGCTGGTAGTTTCTTCTTGAATAAAGATGGCGTGCTGTATAAAAGAAATTTTGACACGGTCCTGCTTAGATGTGTGGATAGACATGAAGCGGACTTGTTGATGATTGAAGTGCACGAAGGCTCTTTCGGTACCCATGCCGGAGGGCAGGCAATGGCTAAAAAGTTGTTAAGATCGGGATATTATTGGTTGACTATGGAGTCAGATTGTTGCAAATATGCCCGCAAATGCCATAAATGCCAGATCTATGCAGACAAGGTGCATGTGCCTCCAAATCCGTTGAGTATCATGTCGTCGCCTTGGCCGTTTGCCATGTGGGGCATTGATATGATCGGAAAGATTGAGCCTACAGCTTCCAATGGTCATCGTTTCATCTTGGTGGCAATTGATTACTTCACCAAATGGGTTGAAGCCGCATCCTATGCCAATGTTACAAAACAAGTGGTCGCTCGTTTCTTAAAACGGGATATCATTTGCCGATATGGAGTTCCCGAAAGAATCATTACTGATAATGGTTCTAATTTGAACAATAAGATGATGGCTGAGTTATGCCGGGACTTCAAAATCGAACATCACAATTCTTCTCCGTACCGCCCAAAGATGAATGGCGCGGTCGAAGCGGCCAACAAAAATATCAAGAAGATTGTGCAGAAGATGTTTGTCATGTACAAAGATTGGCATGAGATGTTACCATTTGCTTTGCATGGGTATCGAACGTCGGTACGCACGTCCACTGGGGCAACCCCATTCTCACTTGTATATGGTATGGAGGCAGTGCTACCGGTTGAAGTAGAGATTCCGTCCCTCAGAGTTATGATGGATGTTAAGCTAGATGAAGCTGAATGGGTACGAGCCAGATTTGATCAGCTGAGCCTTATTGAGGAAAAGCGATTGGCGGCTGTATATCATGGGCAACTATATCAGCGCAGAATGAAACAGGCATTTGACCAGAAGGTGCGTCCTCGGGTTTATAAAGTCGGAGATGTGGTACTCAAAAGGATCCTTCCTCCCAATACAGATCACAGGGGCAAATGGACTCCTAACTATGAAGGTCCATTCGTGGTTAGAAAGGTCTTTTCGGGCGGAGCTTTATTGCTTACAACCATGGATGGCGAAGACTTTTCATCCCCTGTCAACTCGGACGTAGTCAAAAAATACTTCGTATGAGTAGACCCGCTGGATAATAAGAATAAAAAAATCCAGGCAAAAAAGGGCATCCCGGCGAACCAAAAACAGAATAAGGTTCGGGCAAAAATTAGGGATATAATTGAAAAAAGATTTGTACACCCGGTAAGTTGAAAACCCGAAAGGGCAACTTAGGCAAAAAAGGGTATCCTGGTGGATCGAAAACCTGAAAGGGCGGTCCACACAAAAGAGGGATTTAAGCGAATGACTACGGTTTGAGTTATCTGTACCCCATTATCGTTTGAACAACTGACGTTCTGAAAGATAGGAATCGGTCTGATCATTCCTCAGAAGGCAAGGTCGGGGAGTTTTGAAGACATACTGGTCATAACAGAATGGAAACTCAGTGGAATTCCGTTTTCACATTGCCATTAGGATAGTTTCTTTTCTCAATTTTCAGCGGTCACCTCTTTCCAGGGATTGCTTCCGGATGTAATTGCCTATTCTGGGCTCTCAGTCAATAAATTGAATTTCAATAAAAAGCTTTCTATTTTTGTTTTATTGCTTTGTTTGCAAAAACGTCCTAATTTTTGATAAAACATTGCATTTGAAAACATGGCAGCCTTGCAATAACATGCGCAGAAAAAACATTTGAAATTACTTCGAATGTTGAATACTCCCGGATGGTGGATTCTAACCACGCAATATTCGGGGCATGTGGGCATATTCTTTTGTTGCAGGTAGCAGGTACAGATGATTTTAAGCACAAGACTAGCAATAAATCACCCCACGCAAAAGACTGGGGCAATTATGGGTAAGGAGATCGGCGTTCATCGTTCGGTCGACGATTGTTCATAACGGGTCGGTATCAGTGAATTAAGTTCAACTGGGTACCGTTGCATCTTATTAAGTCGATTCTCTTATTCAGTCCTTCCAACAGCTACAAGCTTTTCTATGTCGATAACGGTCACAGGTTCCCCAAAAGAGTGGTCTCGTCGACACCGAAACTGATGGTCAGTATCCCCAGCGAAGTCACAAGAGTTTGAAGAGGCTAGATCTTCTGTAAAATCCTCTTATGACATCCTCTTCGGGGACGAATTGTTGTGTTGTCCGAGCATGGGGCATGTTTGTTTCCCCAGCATGAAGTGTTGATCATCCCCAGTAGAGTTTGAGGACAGTTGGTCTTCTATAAAATCCTCTCAAAAGGCATTCCCCAGCACGAGACGTTTTAAAGCAGTTTCCTCCAGCAGAGTTTGTTATAAACTCGTCATCCCTAACGGAATTGTCTAAAGGGAAGCTCGCCTAACATGGGGCATTGTGGTACTTATCCTAAGCTTGACAGTCATATTCTTCAGCAGAATACTGTGGATTTGCTTTGGGTTTCCCCAACAGATCTCTAAGGACTCTTTCTTAGCAAGTTGCAGTGGAATGGTATAACCAGGTTTTGTCTGTCCCCGGCAGAGTAACCCTGATACCCAGCAAGATCGTATCTCTGGTCATGGTATCCCCACAGAGGTCGGCATCGAATCTTGTCAGCAACTCCCAGCTGAGTTGTTGTTCTTCCCGCAGAGGTTTATCAGATCGACAGAATCTATTCCTCAACGAGGATGGTACAGCCTTTCCCCAGCTGGGTCAGAAGGTGGATAACCCCTACAAAGGGTCTTGGATTGGATAGATCCTCAAGCAGAGTTTTTATGACTCTTCCTCCCTAGCAAGACGCCATGCAAAGAAATTCTCATCCCCAGCAGAATCGCTGTGACCAGAATTCATTCCCCTAACAGATGAAGTGATTCCTGGCAGATTTATTATTCTTCAAGTCCAATTTATTTTTGGCAAGCTTGACAATTCGAAGCAGACGGATTGTTCATTCATTCTCCAGTGGAGAGGTTATCCTTTCAGGAGTCTCCAAAGTCAAATCATTGGTCTATGCTCCTCAGCAGAGTCAGCAGAGATGTCTGACACAGATGCAGAGAGTAATACAATTTTGCAAATTCTAAAAGTCCAACAGTGGATTGGCGAAAGTCCGTCTTCGGGTGGCAAAAGTCCAACAGTGGATTGGCAAAAGTCCGTCTTCGGGTGGCAAAAGTCCAACAGTGGATTGGCAAAAGTCCGTCTTCGGGTGGCAAAAGTCCAACAGTGGATTGGCGAAAGGTCCATCTAAGGGTGGCAAATTCTAAAAGTCCAACAGTGGATTGGCGAAAGGTCCATCTAAGGGTGGCAAATTCTAAAAGTCCAACAGTGGATTGGCGAAAGTCCGTCTTCGGGTGGCAAAAGTCCAACAGTGGATTGGCAAAAGTCCGTCTTCGGGTGGCAAAAGTCCAACAGTGGATTGGCAAAAGTCCGTCTTCGGGTGGCAAAAGTCCAACAGTGGATTGGCAAAAGTCCGTCTTCGGGTGGCAAAAGTCCAACAGTGGATTGGCAAAAGTCCATCTAAGGGTGGCATATTCTAAAAGTCCAACAGTGGATTGGCAAAAGTCCATCTTCGGGTGGCAAAGCAGCTAAAAGTCCAACAGTGGATTGGCGAAAGGTCCATCTAAGGGTGGCATATTCCAAAAGTCCAACAGTGGATTGGCAAAAGTCCGTCTTCGGGTGGCAAAAGTCCAACAGTGGATTGGCGAAAGGTCCATCTAAGGGTGGCATATTCCAAAAGTCCAACAGTGGATTGGCAAAAGTCCGTCTTCGGGTGGCACGAAGCTGCAAAGTCCACCAGTAGCGTGGCAAGCCAGTAGTCGTCTGGCGTCGTTCAAAAGACATTATTAAAGTCCACCAGTAGCGTGGCAAGCCAGTAGTCGTCTGGCGTCGTTCAAAAGACATTATTAAAGTCCACCAGTAGCGTGGCAAGCCAGTAGTCATCTGGAGTTGCATAAAAGACATTATTAAAGTCCACCAGTAGCGTGGCAAGCCAGTAGCCGTCTGGCGTCGTTCAAAAGACAGATCTCTCCGACGTTTCATCGAAGATTCAATCCAGCAGTCTCGTTGGATTTATATCCCTTTCATTCTTCATCATCCAGAGCAAATTTTTGGTTATATTTGGTATTCAATCACTATATACCTTGAAAGTCCGAAAGCAATTGCTTTCAGGCATTCAGGTCTACAGCGCTTGAATAGGGGCAGCTGTAATACCCCAAAATTTGCTCTCCCCTTTTGGCATCATAGCATGGCATTATCATTTATCATATCATATCCATCTCATTAACATTACATTGCATTTAACATAGAAAAATGAAGCATATCATCCTTCTTACCATCAGGGCATGTGATCAGGTGGTAGGTGGACAATCAATGGATCCTTCAGAGCACAAAAGGTCAATCAAGTTTCCTCAAAGCAAGCCAAGAGGTCTTTCATGTCTCATACCATCTCAATTGATCATCCACAACCTCAAGGATAAGAGATACAATGGGAGATTGAAGCATTACATCTTTCACTATGCAAGAGGTTCAAAAAATGAAGGAAAACCCTCAAAAGAGATAGCTCATTGATCCAAAATCATCCTCAAAAGGCATATATCACCATCCTTTAAGAAGGTACACAACATACTCTGAGGAATTTGAAATTGAAGACTGCACTTTTTCCTCCTAACCAGAAGGGGCTGAAATTAGGGTTTACAGTAAAATCAGGTCATCTTTGATTTTTTGGACAAAACTTGATATCATGGTATTCTACATGTCCTTAAGTGTATGTGTATGGAGAATTGCCCCTCAATTGGTTTTGGAGGTGGTTCAATTGGAAGAAAGATAAAAAATCAGGAAATTTGGGGCCAAGTCAAATAATCAGAGGAAAAAGTCAACTCTTGACTTTTTGAGCCCAAAATCATGAAATTCATGTTACATATGTCCAATGTACAAAATTTGGTCAAGAAACTCCAAAGGAATCATGAAAAAATCAAGAGGTGGAAAGTTGCCATTTTTGGAAGAGGAAGGGTTACTAAAAATAGCAAGTTTTGGCCATTTTGCATCAGAGTTTGAACCAAGGCCATTTAAAATTGAAGCACCAAATGAAAATTCCACTCGGCCACAACAAAAGATCTTGTTTTAAGCTTCAAATCCATGTGTGGAACATCTCCATTGGATAAAAATTTAGTGAGATATGATTGATCAAAGTTTTAGCAAAGTAGGTTCAAAACTAGGTCATGACCAAGATTTTCAGGGCACGCGCGCAGTCATTTTAACAAACAGTTGGTGTGCCATATATTCGCCTATTTTTCTCATGGTTAAAGGCCTCAAATGAAAAACTTGTCAACATCAATATTGTTCCTTGCAATGCCCTCTTCAATGTTCATGTTGGGCAAAATTTCATCTGATCAAGTTATGATGGAGAAATAGTGGCCTCAAGTCATGGTAATCATGCTGAAAATCCAGGTGCCAAGATGCCTTGTCAACCAACCAGTTGCCACGCCCTTCTATCAGTTCCAAATGTGGATGTTATAAGTCATTTTGCAACTTATTTCAACCCTCATTTCAATTCATTTTTCATACCAAGCATGTCCTCTTACATCCCCTCTTTCAAATGAATCCAAAAACTCACCAAACCAATCATTGAGTAGAGAGGAAAACATCATCAAATCACCATATCTCCATTGTTCTCAACTGTCATAAAAAATCAGAAACAGAACCAATGCTGTTGATGTTGTGGTTACAAGATTGCACGTGCATTATTCATACCAGCTATCCATTGCCTTTTTAAACCAAACACATTTCATACACACCATAGCACGTGCCTCATTATGCATGAAAGTAGAAATAACAAGCTTGCTGAACAAGTTTTGTGATACAATAGCCTTTCCATTCAATTCATTTCACCTCCACCATAGTTTGTTATGAACCAGCCACACCATATCATGGCTCTCCCTAACTAACTTGACTCAGTTAGTTAGGGATGACTCACTTAAACCACTTCAACTCAGTTAATTCACCCAGTTAACCATGGTTAATTCATACTATAAAACAAAATCACGCTTCACAATTCATTTTTCAGCTTCATTTTTCTCATTTTTCACTTCAAAACACTTCAAACTCTCCCTCACATTCTCTCTACTTTCCCTCTGATTTCACACGAGCTTCACCATCTTCCCTTCATCTACTTCATCTTCATCATCATCAATGGCATTGGATTAAAGTTTTTCTACACAGTCCTCAAGGTTTTGCAAGCATTGTTCAACATTGAATCTCTCTGCTCTCAAGACCACTGGTTATATAGCATTCATTTTGCTAAGTTTGTGAAGCTCTAAGGTTGAAGAAGAAGCTAAGATCTCTGGTTTTCTGAAGAGTACTTCCAAATCTCCAATATTCAGGTACGAGTTTCATCCATTATAGACTTGATGTGAGTTTGTTTTCAGGTTCTTGCAGCTTCTTATAAGCTCAAGAACTTGCCTGGCTAGTTGATAGGCCTTTAGAGGCATAGACCAAATGTTAGGGCAAATCTTCCTTTGTTCGGTTCTCTCATGTCATGAACTGTTTGTATGTTTTGTCACTGAATTCATGATCTGCGTTAGCTCAGCTTCAATTTAGTATATGATTTGTGCATTTTGGTGAAGAGTGAGAGTTACAGGTGGTGGCTGTTGGCCGGAGAAGGTGACCGGAGGTCCCTCTCCGGCCGGTGACTTTGATGACTAGGGTTTATGTATGCTTTAATCGTGTCCGTTCATTTTGCATGATCGTGTGGCTAAGAGCATGACAACGCATTAAAACGCATGTGCATGTCATGTGCATCTTTTCTGATTTCATTTAAACGTTTTGTGGCGTGGTACATGATAGGGATTGTGGTCACTCACGCACATGCATTGATTTCAATTACTTTGACTATGGTTTGACTGTGACTTGATCCAATGGCCATGAGTGAGTCAATTTTGTTGACTGAGATTCCATGCTTGTTAGTATGTTCTGCGTGCTTAATGGACCTAACCTGATTGATATTCACACCTCCTATTTTTTAAAGCCCAATGATTTTGAACTGATCATTTGCTATGTTCACACCCCCATTCACATTCACATTTCATTTCATTTTTTTTATTTTTCTACACGTTTACTTTTTAATTTTTAAAAATACTAAATAGCATCATAAAATTCCACAAAAATTCATGAGCATCATTAAAACATTTAGGAAATTTTTAATGATTTTATTTTCTGATTTTATGACCTTTTTGCCCCTGCTCCATAATTTTCTTTGAATTTCTTTGATGTGCATTCTTAATATGGTACATGATCTTGTTTAATTTTGTTCTTGATCATTAAAAATTGTTTTGATGCTTTTCTTTTTGCATTGAGTCATTAATACATTGAAGCATGTTAAATGATTTTTGTTTGGTTTTTTGGATCACTTTATGACATGTTTGATGCTTATCTTTGCACCACTTTGCATGATATTTCAACTTGACCTAATTGCTTTGTTTGAAGTCATTTTGCTTTGAATTTTGATATGCTATTTTGATATGTGATTCATCTCTGATTAGTGAACTCCAATACCATGTTTTCATAATTTTCATGAGGCCATTTGATTTTTGTTTGATGCATTTCATTTAAAGCATTATAACATGTCATATCATTGTAATCTTTGGTGCATGTTTTCTTTTGTGTATACTTGCATGATCATTTGCATATTTGGTGAACCATTCACTTGACATTATAGGTCATTGGTACATATTATATGTCATCCTTGCATGTTGACTTTCATTTAAACCTTGTGCACCTTTAACATGTTGTGTTTGTACTTGTGTTCTCTTTTGAACTTCCATTTCAATTCTTCTTCTTATATTACTTCTTGAATGTCTTGAAGTTGATTCATAAATACTTTTGAGATGTTTATAAACCATTTTCCATTTAGTTTCAATTCTGGTTGTTGATGTACATGTTCCATTTATGCATGTCCTTTTCATTTCTTTCCATCTTTCATCTATCCCTTCTTCTTGTAACATGTTTAAATGCTAATGGATGATGATTATTGCTTATTCACTTGCACTTGTATGATGATATTCACTTGTTGTCCATATGATGCCCATTCTGGTTGTGGGTCTAGGATTTGTTTTCTCATTTAATTCTTTTGAGTTTTATGATGCATTACATGTTCTTTTACTTCTTATACTTCTTATACTTGTTCACTAACCATGTAGGGGCTTTGGTAAGTTTCAACTGAGTGTGGATAAGGAATCCACATTCAACTTCTATCCTTTCTCTTTTACAATTCCATTCTATGTTTTGTTAAGCACTTGTGTGCTTTCTTTTAATAACTCATCACTTTCCCTTTTTGAATTACAATTCATCTTCTACTTTGGAAGTGAATTGTTTAATTCTTTCTTTCTTTAGACTTTAGGTTTTAAACCTCACAAACCATTAGGATCACTCCCTTTAATCTTCAATTAGGATTGAGTCTTAGTCCACATAGGTTTTACCTTTTCTCCTCTCTTGAGTCTCTTTTCTCATCTCTTAAAGAAAGTTCAAAATATCTAATAAAGGTAGGCATTTATTGCATTTAGGCCTTTCACATAAAGAAAAGATTATAAGGGGTCTTCTCTTATAATCTTAAAATGTATAGCATATAACCCATCTTGGGTCAATGTGTTAAACATTTGATCTTGTGTGAGGGACTTAAATGCAATGCTTGTTGAAGGTACAAATAATAAAAAACACTTCTTCATTTCTTAATCAACAAAAACACTTAATAAATACAAGTACGCTAGTGTGTTTGAACCTTGACAATTGGAACTAAGTGTGGGGGTCTTCTTCATTCTTAGTGTGCTTTCTTACCCATTCCATCTTGGAATGTGAGAATGTACACATTCCAATGACTAAGATTCAGATACACTGTCATATGCAAATAAATGGAAAAAACTTCTAAAAGACAAAAACAAACAATAACGTCTTTCCTTCGGGAATTCTTTTCTCATCTCATTCACTCTCAGCGTATGAACGTGCTCCTACTCGTTCTTTTGCAAGATGGTAACGCACTCGGACCAGCGAGCCTGCAACACCTGAGCTAGAACGTTAGCCGTTCCTTAAAAAATGCAAACAATCCATCCCTAGTGAGGGGAACTACGTCGCTCTGATTCTCATGCTCCCGATGAGATACGTAGGCAGTGGGGTAGGGCCCATGCGAGCACTTCTTTTATTTTCCCTACATTTGTTTCCCGTTCCTTTTCTTTTCTTTCTCCTTTCTTTCTTTCAGTTCCTTTTTCAGTATCCTTTCTTTACACCCTTTGACCGAGACAAGCAAGCGTGGATCCCATCGGATACGATGGACGCGTGGGGGTGCTAATACCTTCCCTGCGCGTAACCGACTCTCGAACCCAGTTCTCTTGGTCGTAAGACCATGCTTTTCCTTTCTCTTAGGTTTACGCGGTGTTTCCTTTCCCTCTCTTGGGATAAATACACATTGCTGGCGACTCTGTTTCGGTGCCACTTTCGCGTTTGTACTTGGATGAAAATCCCGGGAGCGACAGTTGTGTGTCTTTAAACTCTTCAACGTGAGGTCTTTCATAGACACAAGTCTTCTAACATCTGAAGAGTATCCTTCTAGAACTTTAACTTCACTCAGAAACTTACACAATATTTTCTTCTCCTTTCTAGACAGAGTAAAAGTAGCAGGTGGTAGATATGTTCGTCTTCCTTTCTTCACGGGTGCTAATTCAGTTCTAATCTCCATCGCTACCAAGTCTTTTCTTGCTTTAAGGCCATCCTTAGTCTTTCCTTTTATATTGAGTAACGTACCAATAACACTTTCAAATACATTTTTCTCAATATGCATAACATCGAGAAAATGTCTCACGTACAAAGACTTCCAATATGGCAATTCAAAAAATATCGACCTCTTTTTCCACCCACCTTTGACAACCTTATGTGCAAAAGGTTTGCCAAACTGAGTACGCATATCTTTCACCTTTTTAAAAACTTGGTCACCTGACAACATAGGTGGAGCTCTACCTTGTTCGGTGTCTCCATTGAATTCTTGTCTCCACCCACGGTAGTGATGTTTGGCATTTAAGAATCTACGATGGCCGAGAAAGACATTCTTATGACCAAACTCCAATCGCTTCGAATCTGTTTTATCTTCACAAATAGGACACGCTTTTTTACCTTTTATGCTGTACCCTGATAGATTCCCGTAAGCTGGAAAATCATTAATTGTGCCAAACAACATCGCCCTCAAATTGAAACTTTCTTTCCTATATCCATCATAAACCTCCACACCGTTCTCCCACAATATCTTTAAATCTTCGATCAAAGATGTCAAGTATACGTCTATGTCATTCCCTGATTGTTTAGGCCCAGAGATTAACATAGATAACATCATGTACTTACGCTTCATGCATAGCCACGGAGGTAGGTTATAAATCATAAGAATCACAGGCCATGTGGTATGTGAGATACTTTGAAGACCATGCGGGTTCATTCCATCAGTAGATAATGCCAAGCGAAGGTTTCTTGCTTCTTCTCCAAAGTCAGGATAATCATTATCAATTTTCAACCACTGTGGTGAATCAGCCGGATGTCGCAACTTTCCATCAATAATTCTTTCATCTGCATGCCAAGTCAGGTGTCTTGCATCGGTTTCACTACGAAACATGCGCCTAAATCTCAGAATTATAGGAAAATACCATAAGACCTTGGCTGGAGACAATTTTTTCTTATATCGAGACAAACCGCATTTAGGGCACTCAGTTAACGATGCATATTCGTTTCGAAACAAAACGCAATCGTTTGGACAAGCATGTATCTTATCATAGCTCATGCCAATAGAGCACAACATTTTTTTGGCCTCATAGGTTCGATTGGGAAGAACATTATCCTCCGGTAGCATTTCTCTCAAAAGGGCCAACAACTCTGTGAAACTTTTATCCGACCATCCATTGCCCGCCTTTAAGTTGTACAACTTCAATACCGCAGACAGTCTTGTGAATTTAGTGCAACCTTGATAGAGTGGTTTCTCTGCATCGCTTACCAACCTCTCAAACATTTTGGGACAATCATGAAGATCTTCTTAAACTGCTTCTGCAATCTCTTCGACTCGATCACAATCGTATGTTTCTGTGTCTTTGTCATCTGAAGCATAGGTCGTATTACTTTTCCCCTTCGGTTCAACATTCTCGTTAATTTTCTCATCATGATGTATCCAACACTTATAACTTCGATCAATTCCATGCATCAGTAAATGCGATTTCAATCCATCTGCGTCAACCTTACCCACATAACAACAACCCAAGCAAGGACAGTCTATTCGACTGGGGTCTTTAACGTGTTGAACAACAAACTTAACGAAATCCAATACCCCATTCTCGTACTCTTTGGACAATCGATCGGCATCCATCCATTTTTTATCCATGGTTTTCCTACTTATTAAGGTCAACAAAAACACTATTATATGAGGAATCAAAACATTGAATGAGGAGGAAAGTTATGATAAAACATAGAACATTGAATGAGCTTCTAACAGGGCTTCTAACATAACACAGTATTAAAATAACAAAATAACACTAACAACCTCAAGGATTTACAATATTAAAATAATGAGCAATATTAACACTAACACTAACACTAACCTAAACTAACCTAAACTAAACTAACACATTATATAGCAATAACATTCAAAATAAAAAACCAAAAACTCAATATTATTTCACCCGCTAAAATAATACTATTTCTCCTCATATCAAATATATGCAAAAGTTGGTAAAAAATTGATATATTTGTATCAAATTCATAAACTTTATTGTTCAATTTTTAAAGTTTATCCAACATAAGTCAATGCCCATAATAATTACATAGACTTCATTGATCAAAATTTGAATTATATCCAACATGATTAAATGCCCATAATAATTACATAGACTTTATTGATCCAACATGACTCAGTGCCCATAAGAATTAGTAAAGTGAAAGAAAAACCATTCTTCTTTCTATTAAACATTACACTAGTAGAGTTTGGCAAACATCATAACTTGAAACCACCGTCATTCAAAAATAAACAATTTCTTTTTACATTAAAGAATGAACATAATGAAACCGTGGAATGGAAACATTCACTGTGATTGGTGTTGAAGATTCAAATTCAATCTCAAAACTGTGTACTCATAAGATCTATGCAACCTCTTTCTGAATCTTCTAGGATGAATTTCATATAAAGAAAAATATGAAACTCACTTAAAACCTAACATAAAAAGAAAAACTCTTACCGGAACAGTGGAGCACGGTGGAGGATGGTGGAGGACAAAGTAGGAAGGACGACGGCCGGACGGACGACGCCGAGAAAGGACGGACGACGGCGGTGAAAGGACGGACGACGGCGGTGGTTTCAGCTGGTTCGTTCTTGTTCGCAGAAAGAGAGGGAAAGAGGGAAAGAATGAAATGAAAAAGTATAGAATACTGATACTGTTTCAATTTTTATTTTAATTAAGAAGACCTTAGACAGCGCTTTTAATAAAAGCGCTGTCTAATGTGGGCCTTAGAAAGCGCTTTTGAAAGCGCTGTCTCATATGGGCCTTAGACAGCGCTTTTGATTTTTTTTTTAATTTATAAGACCTTAGACCACGCTTTTTAGTAAAGCGCTGTCTAATATTTTCCTTTAATTTTTTTTTTTAATTTATAAGACCTTAGAAAGCGCTTTTCTCAAAAGCGCTGTCTAAAGTCTTATATTTAGATGCGCTTTTATTTTTCTACGTGTGCAGTTTCCGTGTTTTCTAAATTTTTTAACTTATAGCAGCGCTTTTGTAATAAAGCGCTGCCTATGTAGTGCTGCCAAAGGACACTTTTGGCGTATGCATTGTATGAGCTGCTGAATGTTATGAAGAAAAGTTTGTTTTATTAATTTCCTCTTTTGCAACATAGACCTCAATTAACCTATCATAAATCTATCATTGGAGCTTTCATCTTGCTGAATTCATGGCTCCCCCTAAACCACCTAATCCAACCCCTAAAGAAATTGTGGAAGAGGCTGTCTAAACAACCCAAATTCACCAAGATAATGTGATTGCTCAAAATCAGCAGCTGCTAGATGAGAGATTGGAAAGAGTTGCTGCAGATTTGGAGAAACAAATTGGCCATATTCACACCAGATTAGAGAATGACAAACATTTGGAAGATTCCAGATTTGAACAAGTCATGGCTGCCATTAAGCTGTCATCATTAAAGGTTCATCGCCTACACCTCCACCCCATACCCGTACACCCATAAATACACCTATTAGAATCCCCACTGTTTTCTCTCAAAACCCTCCCCTCACAACTGTCACAACCCAGCCAAGCACGTCACATTTGCCACCCCCACCATTTCTTCATTCCACTCAATCTCCACAAACTGCTTTTCATTCGACACAACATTACAATCCGCCACTCTATTCCCATATCCCATACCCTCAATACCCTCAAATGACACCACTACCCCCATTTAGAACCCCTAAACTTGAACTTGCACTATTTGATGGCTCAAATCCCTTAGATTGGTTATTTCAAGCTGACCAATTTTTTCAATTTTACAATATCCCACCTGAAAGTATACTGCCTTTAATTTCATTTTACATGAAGGGAGAGGCCTTAGGATGGTTCAAATGGATGCATCAAAGTCAATTTTTAAGTGATTAGTTTTCCTTTACTAAAGAATTAGAATTACGATTTGGCCCCTCTACCTATGATAACCGTCAAGCTGAATTTTTTTAAGTTGAAACAAATGGGATCAGTAGCTGAATACCAAGCAGCTTTTGAAACACTAGGCAACCAAGTTTTCGGATTACCACCTGATGCAATATTAAATTGCTTTATTTCTGGCCTAGCACTTGAAATTCGAAATGAAATGGCTATTCATCATCCTACAACAATATCCCAAGCTATTGGGCTTGCCAAACTGATTGAAGCAAAACTCAAGGACTCCAAACCCAAACCCAAACCTTTCACACATTATTATTCTAAGTCAAGCCCCCTCATTTCCAACCCCTAACCTCCCAAAATTTCTCCAGCCAGCCAGCCACAAGTATCTCCTAGCCCTAATAATCAACCCAATCCAGCCCCCTCCAAATTCCCAATCAAACGTCTCTCACAAGCCCAACTTCAGGAGAGGCGTGCTCAAGGCCTATGTTTTAATTGTGATGAAAAATTTATTCCCGGCCACAAATGTACAACTAGCAGATTCTTACTTCTTTTGGCTGAAGATGAAATCCTGGATGATTCTCATATTGAACATTCTGAACACCAATCTGAAGTGGAGTATGATCTTGGGGATACATATTTCCAATTATCTACACAAGCTTTGACAGGACTGTTCTCACCACAAACATTAAAATTCAAAGGGACTATTGGTGGACTTTCTGTTATGGTTCTAGTTGATACAGGCAGCACTCACAACATCATGCAGCCAAGAATTGCCCACCACCTTAACCTTACAACTACACCTATTTCCCAATTTTCGGTTATGGTTGGCAATGGCTCTCATTTACAATGTGAAGGAATTTGTGAAAATGTCCAGCTTAACCTTCAAAGCAAGCCTTTTACACTCCCATTTTATCTTTTACCTATCGAGGGTGCGAACATAGTTCTTGGAATGGCTTGGTTGCGAACCTTAGGTCCCATCCAAGTAGATTTCTCCATCCCATCTATCACATTTAACCATCAAAAAAGTGAAATTACTTTGAGAGGTGATACTTCTGCCCATCCTATTCACACTACCTTTCATCAACTTCGCCATCTCATTCATACAAACTCAATTGCTTCTTGCCATCTAATGCTCATGCAACCATGTACCAGCTCCCAAAACATTGATGACCCACTCCCTTCACCATTAACCACACTCAAACCTGACCTTGACCCCAAACTTTTAGCCCTTCTCCATAATTATACTTCAATTTTTCAAACTCCAACCAGCCTACCTCCTAACAGACCTCATGATCACCATATCCCCCTTTTACCCAATACTCCTCCCATTAATGTGAAGCCTTATCGATACCCTCACTCCCAAAAAGATGCCATGACCACTATCATTCAAGAAATGCTAAAAGAAGGAACTATTATTTCTAGTAATAGCCATTTTTCTTCCCCCCTTCTCTTAGTTAAAAAGAAATATGACACTTGGCATTTTTGTGTCGACTACCGGGCACTAAACACAGTTACAATTAAAGATAGATATCCTATACCAACCATAGATGAGTTACTCGATGAGCTAGGCTCAGCAAACATTTTTTCCAAGATAGATTTGAGATCCGGTTATCACCAGATCCGTGTTGCAAAGGAAGATACACATAAAACAGCTTTTCACACTTTTGATGGACACTACGAGTTTCTTGTGATGCCTTTCGGCCTTACAAACACTCCCTCTTCATTTCAATCTGCTATGAATGATCTTTTGAGACCATATCTAAGGCGATTTGTTTTGGTTTTTTTTATGACATTTTAATTTATAGTTCAAATTTGCAGGATCATTTAACTCACTTGCAGGTTGTTTTTGACTTATTGAAGTCCAATTCTTTTTTTGTCAAGTTGTCAAAGTGTGTGTTTGCAGTGGATACCATTGATTATTTGGGTCATGTGATTTCTGTTGGTGGTGTTGCACCAGATCCGGAAAAAGTGAGGGCTATTTTGGATTGGCCCCCACCTTGTTCTCTCACGACTCTCCGCGGGTTTTTAGGCCTTACTGGATTTTACCGTCGTTTTGTGCGTAACTACGCCACACTCGCCGCTCCTCTCACCGACCTGTTGCATTCCTCTAAATTTACATGGAGTACAGAGGCAGCTTTGGCCTTTACAGAATTAAAACGACATATGACCGACATGTCGGTCTTGGTTCTACCAGATTTTACAAAAACTTTTATCATCGAAACGGATGCCTCTGCTGTTGCGATTGGTGCTGTCTTATCTCAGGATGGCTACCCGATTGCGTTCTTCAGCAAGAAAATGTGCCCACGAATGCAAGCAGCATCAGTTTATGTGCGCGAGATGTTTGCGGTCACGGAATCTGTAAAAAAATGGCGTCAGTATCTCATCGGTCAGAAGTTCCATATTTACACAGATCAAAAAAGCCTCAGAAATCTCTTTATGCAAAAGATTCAGACGCCAGAGTAACAAAAATGGGCTTCTAAGCTACAAGGGTTTAATTTTAATATCACTTACAGGCCTGGGAAATCAAATGTTGTTGCCGATGCTTTAAGCCGCAAATATTGCTCTGAGGAACCTCAACTGCTGGCTCTGTCTTCCCCAGTCCCAAGCCTATTGGCCACACTCCGCCAGTTCTATGAAAAAGACAACGCAGGTCAACAATTAGTCCTACAGTTATGTCAACATGAAACAGATAGCAGTAGGTATAAGTTTTTGAATAGCCTACTCTACTACAAAGACAGAATCTTTATACCTGAAGTTTCACAACTCCGCCACAACATCCTGCAAGAATATCATGCCACACCGTCTGCTGGCCACTCTGGTGTCAGGGCTACCTTAGCTCGTATCCGATTATCTTTCAGCTAGCCTGGTCTTTCACAAGCAGTTAAGACTATGGTTAAACATTGTGTCATCTGCCAGACAAACAAATACCAAACTCAAAAGAAGAAGGGACTGTTATAACCTCTACCAATTACTAATAAAGTTTGGGATGAACTCACCATGGATTTTATCACGCATCTGCCGAACTCCTTCGGTCACACTGTAATTTAGGTCATCTGTGACAATTTGACAAAGTTTGTACACTTCTTGGCTTTAACCTCAAAGTTTACCGCTAAGGACCTCGCTTCACGATTTGCTGTTGAAATTTTCCGCCTCCATGGTGTGCCCAAGACTATCGTCTCTGACCGTGACCCTTTGTTTCTGAGTACCTTCTGGAAAGAATTCTTTAGACTCCAGGGAACTACATTGAAATACAGTACCTCTTATCATCCAGAAACTGACTGCCAAACCGAAGTTGTAAACAGATCTATAAAAACGTACCTTCGTTGTTTAGCCGGAGAACACCCCAGGCAGTGGTTCAAATATCTTCATCTTGCTGAGTTCTAGTTCAACACATCTTTCCACTCCGCTATTCAAATGACCCTGTTCAAAGCCCTTTATGGTCGGGACCCTCCATCCCTTCCTGATTATTTCGTCGGAGCAGCCACCACAGAGTCGTTAGATATCTCCATGGAAAACAGATAAAGTATACTAGCTCAGTTAAAGGAAAGTCTAACAAAAAAGCAGAGTTCAAATGGAGAAACAAGCAAATAAGTCACGTTTGGAACATACCTTTAACGAAGGCGACCTTGTCCTACTGAAGCTGCAGCCGTACCGCCAAACAACAGTGGATCGTCGTTCTTCACAGAAATTATCCCAACACTTCTTTGGACCGTTCAAAATCATCAAGCACGTCAGATCCGTCGCTTATTTGCTCGATCTACCTTCCTTATCGCGTATTCACCCGGTTGTCCATGTTTCTCTGCTCAGACCTTACTATTCGGACACTATAACAGCTACAACCATTGGTCTCCCTCCACCTGACTCTGTGTATTTCGAAAAACATCATATCTTGGACTCAGAAGGGGACTTTGTGCATTGTGAACAACGTGAATCTTTGGACTCAGACAAGGCTAAGGAAAGTGAAAAGCCATGCATGCAACAAGGTAGCGGGTTATTTGTTAAGGAAGCACAAAGCTTCAGAAATGAAGAAGGGCGGAGGAAACTCAGAGAAGACAAGGAAAATTTTTTAAGTGGAAATGCAAGTTTACTTCCCAATATTTCTCTTAAAAGCACTAAATGCAAATCTAATAAGTGCAACTTGGTTACTGTGCCTTCACGTGCTCCACAGCTCCCAATACGGCCAATTGGTGATACAGTTCCCCAAGGCATGCGTGACAATACTTCAAACGGCTCCCAACAGTCCCCACTTGGCAAGCCACACATCTCTCTTTCCAACACCTGTCCCACTTCACCAACTCTCCCTTATCTCACTTCACACGCTCCCCAACAAATATCAACCAAATCAACTTTTCAGATACCTAAGCCCACTATGCCAAAATTACTCTTTGGCAGCACTACATAGGCAGTGCTTTATTACAAAAGCGCTGCTATAAGTTAAAAAATTTAGAAAACACGGAAACTGTTCACTTAGAAAAATAAAAGCGCGTCTAAATATAAGACTTTAGACAGCGCTTTTGAGGAAAGCGCTTTCTAAGGTCTTATAAATTTAAAAAAAAAATTAAAGGAAAATATTAGACAGCGCTTTCCTTAAAAGCGCTGTCTCAGGTCTTATAAATTAAAAAAAAAATATAAGACCTGAGATAGCGCTTTTGAGGAAAGCGCTTTCTAAGGTCTTATAAATTAAAAAAAATAAAATCAAAAGCGCTGTCTAAGGCCCATATGAGACAGCGCTTTCAAAAGCGCTTTCTAAGGCCCACCTTAGACAGCGCTTTCATTCAAAGCGCTGTCTAAAGTCTTTTTAATTAAAATAAAAACTAAAACGGTATCAGTATTCTATACTTTTTCATTTCATTCTTTCCCTCTCTTTCTGCGAACAAGAACGAACGAACCAGCTGAAACCACCGCCGTCGTCCGTCCTTTCACCGCCGTCGTCCGTCGTTTCTTGCCGTCGTCCTTCCGGCCGTCGTCCTTCCTACTTTGTCCTCCACCATCCTCCACCGTACTCCACCGTGCTCCACTGTTCCGGTAAGAGTTTTTCTTTTTATGTTAGGTTTTAAGTGAGTTTCATATTTTTCTGTTAGGTTTTGTTCTTGTTACCATATTTTTGGAGTTCTTTAGATATAATGATGTTCTGTTAGGTTTTGTTCTGTTAGGTTTTGGAGTTCTTTTGATAGAATAATGTTCTTTTGATAGAATATGAGTAGTTTAGATTAGTGTTAATGTTGCTCTACATTGTTATTGCTATATAATGTGTTAGTTTAGTTTAGGTTAGTTTAGGTCGTTAGTGTTAGTGTTAGTGTTAATATTGCTCATTATTTTAATATTGTAAATCCTTGAGGTTGTTAGTGTTATTTTGTTATTTTAATACTGTGTTATGTTAGAAGCTCATTCAATGTTCTATGTTTTATCATAACTTTCCTCCTTATTCAATGTTTTGATTCCTCATATAATAGTGTTTTTGTTGACCTTAATAAGTAGGAAAACCATGGATAAAAAATGGATGGATGCCGATCGATTGTCAAAGAGTACGAGAATGGGGTATTGGATTTCGTTAAGTTTGCTGTTCAACACGTTAAAGACCCCAGTCGAATGGACTGTCCTTGCTTGGGTTGTTGTTATGTGGGTAAGGTTGACGCAGATGGATTGAAATCGCATTTACTGATGCATGGAATTGATCGAAGTTATAAGTGTTGGATACATCATGGTGAGAAAATTAACGAGAATGTTGAACCGAAGGGGAAAAGTAATACGACCTATGCTTCAGATGACAAAGACACGGAAACATACGATTGTGATCGAGTCGAAGAGATTGCAGAAGCAGTTGAAGAAGATCTTCATGATTGTCCCGAAATGTTTGAGAGGTTGGTAAGCAATGCAGAGAAACCGCTCTATCAAGGTTGCACTAAATTCACAAGACTGTCTGTGGTATTGAAGTTGTACAACTTAAAGGCTGGCAATGGATGGTCGGATAAAAGTTTCACAGAGTTGTTGGCCCTTTTGAAAGAAATGCTACCGGAGGATAATGTTCTTCCCAATCGAACCTATGAGGCCAAAAAAATGTTGTGCTCTATTGGCATGAGCTATGATAAGATACATGCTTGTCCAAACGATTGTGTTTTGTTTCGAAACGAATATGCATCGTTAACTGAGTGCCCTAAATGCGGTTTGTCTCGATATAAGAAAAAATTGTCTCCAGCCAAGGTCTTATGGTATTTTCCTATAATTCCGAGATTTAGGCGCATGTTTCGTAGTGAAACCGATGCAAGACACCTGACTTGGCATGCAGATGAAAGAATTATTGATGGAAAGTTGCGACATCCGGCTGATTCACCACAGTGGTCGAAAATTGATAATGATTATCCTGACTTTGGAGAAGAAGCAAGAAACCTTCGCTTGGCATTATCTACTGATGGAATGAACCCGCATGGTCTTCAAAGTATCTCACATACCACATGGCCTGTGATTCTTATGATTTATAACCTACCTCCGTGGCTATGCATGAAGCGTAAGTACATGATGTTATCTATGTTAATCTCTGGGCCTAAACAACCAGGGAATGACATAGACGTATACTTGACACCTTTGATCGAAGATTTAAAGATATTGTGGGAGAACGGTGTGGAGGTTTATGATGGATATAGGAAAGAAAGTTTCAATTTGAGGGCGATGTTGTTTGGCACAATTAATGATTTTCCAGCTTACGGGAATCTATCAGGGTACAGCATAAAAGGTGAAAAAGCGTGTCCTATTTGTGAAGATAAAACAGATTCGAAGCGATTGGAGTTTGGTCATAAGAATGTCATTCTCGGCCATCGTAGATTCTTAAATGCCAAACATCACTACCGTGGGTGGAGACAAGAATTCAATGGAGACACCGAACAAGGTAGAGCTCCACCTATGTTGTCAGGTGACCAAGTTTTTAAAAAGGTGAAAGATATGCGTACTCAGTTTGGCAAACCTTTTGCACATAAGGTTGTCAAAGGTGGGTGGAAAAAGAGGTCGATATTTTTTGAATTGCCATATTGGAAGTCTTTGTACATGAGACATTTTCTCGATGTAATGCATATTGAGAAAAATGTATTTGAAAGTGTTATTGGTACGTTACTCAATATAAAAGGAAAGACTAAGGATAGCCTTAAAGCAAGAAAAGACTTGGTAGCGATGGGGATTAGAACTGAATTAGCACCCGTGAAGAAAGGAAGACGAACATATCTACCACCTGCTGCTTTTACTCTGTCTAGAAAGGAGAAGAAAATATTGTGTAAGTTTCTGAGTGAAGTTAAAGTTCCAGAAGGATACTCTTTAGATGTTAGAAGACTTGTGTCTATGAAAGACCTCACGTTGAAGAGTTTAAAGACACACGACTGCCATGTTATAATGGAACACTTTCTACCAATAGGTATACGTTCTATTTTGCCAGTGAAAGTAAGAAGCGCCATAACTAATTTGTGTTTTTTCTTTAGGTCAATTTGTAGTAAGGTAATCGATCCCGATATCTTACCAACACTACAAAAAGAGATAGTTATTACCTTGTGTGAGCTTGAAATGTATTTTCCTCCCTCTTTTTTTGACATAATGGTACATCTAGTTGTTCATCTTGTGAAAGAGACACAGTTGTGTGGACCAGCTTATATGAGATGGATGTACCCTGCTGAACGTTATATGAAAATATTAAAAGGGTACGTGAAAAGCCGAAGTTGACCAGAGGGGTGTATTATTGAACGATACATTGTTGAAGAAGCGGTTGAGTTTTGTACTGAATATTTGTCCAATGTTCAATCGATTGGACTCCCCAAAGCTCATGTTTTTGAAAAAAAGGATGGTAAAAAATTAATTGGAAATAAAATTGTGACAGTATCAAGGGATGAACGGGATCAAGTGCATTTGTATGTTCTGCACAATGATAATGAGGTTGAGCCATATGTTGAGATTCACAAGGATGTACTCCAAAGGTTAAATCAGAACAGAAATGAAAATTGGATAGTACGAGAGCACAATCAAAGTTTCATACAATGGTTAAAGGATCATATTTATTCGAAGCGCTCTTCAGATCCTGCTTCAGTAACAGAAAGGTTGAGATGTTTGGCATATGGTCCAAGTTTGCATGTGTATTCTCATAGCGCATACGCAATTAATGGATACACATTTTATACCAAAGAACAAGATGATAAAAGTACTATGCAAAATAGTGGTGTCACCGTCCTAGCTGAAGCAATGCACATATCAAGTATGAAGGACTTAAACCCCAAATATGCAAATCTGTCATATTTTGGAGTTATTGAGCACATTTGGGTGTTTGATTACGAGAAGTTTTAGATTCCAATCTTTGGTTGCAAGTGGGTAAATAGTAGTGGCATACGAATGGATAAGTCTGGATTTTTGCAAGTGGATCTTAATAGGGTGGGGTACAAAGATGAGCCTTTTATTCTAGCATCTCAAGCTAAACAAGTGTTCTATGTCACTGACCCGACGAGTACGAAATGGTCTATAGTGCTTTTATCTAACAAAATGGTTGATGATAGCGGTGTAGATCAATGTGATATTGATGTTGAGAATGAGTCATGCATTAGACGGAATGAGTTGAATAGAAATGATCAAGATGAGGATCTTATAGCGAATGAGTCATATATCAGAAATGACCATAACGAGGGAATTTGGATCCATTCATCCGTCCGCATTGCTAAGAAACAAGTAATTCATATTCCAACCAAGAAAAGAAAGAGATGTTAGTGAAAGAGGTAAAATAATAAAATGTTATATATTATTTCATTCTAAATTCATCTATTATAGTTTTTTGTATTTTGACGTCGTGTAGAAAGTTTCCATCTAACACTTTGTTTAATCTTACAGTGGACATTGGTTGTTGGTCGCAATTAATCCTAGCAGAGAAGTGGCCATCCGATGTATGTATTTCTAACTTATGAGTTATTTTAATATTTAACACATATCTCTCATATAATGAAATAGTTAAAACTAAATCAAACTATGTTATATTATAATGTAGTACTTTGAAGAATGCAAGTGTGCTCATTACTCAATTTCTCAATTGGATGAAATTAAAGAGGATTGGTGTCAATACATTATGGAGCTCGGAGTTTTATCAGGTATAATATTGTACTCTTACTTTAATTGATGAGAATTTAAATATGTGTAACTTTCTAACTATAGACATTGTTGATGTATTCTTTTAATTGAATTACAATCTTTGTGTTCTTTCAGGACCTATGTAGATTTGAAGCAATGCTTTGGTTGGATGCAAAAGTACTAGTATAAGTAATATGTACATTTGTAGAAAAAATGTAATGATTTGTAATTATATATATATATATATATATATATATATATATATATATATATATATATATATATATATATATATATATATATATATATATATTGGTTTGAATTGCCAATTGTTTTGGATATATAATTTTGGTGTAAATTGGTACATTTAAATAGGCCAAATTGAATTGATTTGAATCTCCAAATTGTGGTATTTTTCTGGAAAAAAATTGGTTGAAAAACAGGTCAAATTCTGGTTGAAAAACCTGGTAAAAATTGTGGTTTAAAAAAAATTATATAAAAATTTTCGTATACCTTAGACAGCGCTTTACACTAAAAGCGCTGTCTAAGGTGGGGCTTAGAAAGCGCTTTCACCAAAAGCGCTGTCTAAGAGGTTCAAAAAGGTGGGGCTTAGAAAGCGCTTTAAAAAAAAGCGTTGTCTAAGGTATACCTAAAAATGTCAAAATGGTGGGACTTAGACAGCGCGTTTAAAAAAAGCGATGTCTAAGGTATACCTAAAAAATGTCAAAAAGCGCTGTCTAATGATACCATAGACAGCGCTTTTCATTAAATATACCCCCCTTTAGACAGGGTTTTTGGTATTACCCAAAGCGCAGTCTAAACCTTTAGCAGCGCGGGTTTAGACACCGCTTAAAAGCGCTGTCTAAGGTAAAAAAAAGCGCTGTCTAAGGTCTTGTTTGGCGTAGTGATATAAATAGTTAGGGTTAGAGAATAATAGTTGGGCCATGGGCCTCTCACACCACTAACAGCAATAATAAAACTACTAAAGACACCTCTAATATGTAATAAAATCTTTAAATAAAACTGAAGCCCTTTTAATTCTATTGGGCCTAATGGGATTCCTAACAAGGTCCATCCATTATTATAAGGAAAACAAACTAAAAATAAATAAAAATATTAAAAGAAAATCATCAAACACACCCTTTTTGTGCACTTAAAATAACTAAAAAAATTGAAAAATAAATGGAAAAGCTGACACTCATATGACAATGTATACTTCATTATATACAACATATCAGAATAGTCAATGAAAATTCAAATGCATTAATCAACTCATCATAAAAAATTGTAAAAAGACGAGAGTTAGAGGAGAAATACCAAAGGGGATACGCGTTAGGAGTGATGCTTGCAATTTCAAGGTTGGACAGAGCAAGATTTCGGCGAGAACATGTAGGTGTGAGCGGTGAAGTTGTTGAAAGGTTGATATGTTGTTGAGTTTCACAGGTTGAAGGATTAATTAGTGGATCGTTGTATGAAATTGATATGGATGTGTCGGTGCAAAAATTATTTTTTTCTAATTTTCTCTCTTTTCAAGTGTTAGAGAGTATGAGGAAGGATTTTGTGAATTTTTTGAATCGTGTGAGAGAGTATCAGAGGGGTTAGTGAGATTAGGATTGGTTAGTGAATCCCCCTACTACTGTACTACTCTTATATAGACCTTAAACAAATGAATGCTTTGAAAACATGTTTTGATTTTGTTTCTTCTTTCGACCCAACAGGTTGTGACATTGCTTTCATTCCTTCCTTTTTCGGTTTAACATGCTTGGGACATGTTTTGGGAATTTTGATATTGTCATGAATTTTTTATTGTGTTTTGATTGATATGAATGCTCTAAACAGAAAAATATATATTATCAAAAATAAATGTAAAAATGATAAGATAATAAATCAAATTTATCTAAAATAATCCTAATTATCTAAATTAATTAAATTAATTATTTGACTAAAGAAATTAAAAATAAATGATAAAATTAATTAAGGTTAACAGAAATAAAATCCTAATTAACTAAGCAAATCTAAATTAATTCTAAATTATTTAAAAGATTATTTAACTAACTAAAAAAACGAATAAAAAGAATAAAAGGCGAATAAAAAATTGGGTATCGAAATTCCCGAAAATAAAAAAAGTCTGCGCTAAAATTATCAGCGTGGAATAAACCACTCAGAAAAATACAGCGTTTTGTCCGATTTTGAAATTAGTCAGGACCAGTAAAAATGATCTGACCGATCAAAATGTGACCGAAAAGTCATCGAAAAAATAAGATGAGCAGGTCAGGTTAAACTACGTGAATAGTATATCAATATCACTGACGTCTGCAGGCTCGATTTTAAAATTCTTCGTCCACCGATTTTTCACACAGTTGACTTTTATTTGACCGATTCGGCTCTAAATCTAACAAGTTTATTCCAGCTGATAAATTGCGTATTATGCATGATAAATTGTGTGATATGCTATGCAGACAATGTCAAAAGTCGTAGAATCTTAGAGTAAAAAATTAGGGTATGACAGATGCCCCTATTTAAGTTTCTTCAATCCGGAGATATGAAGATTGAAATCTTCATCTCGACAAGATTGGAGAGACTTAAATACAAACATGCGCTATTTTTGACTCTAAGATACCACAAAATGCTTATGATATGATATGAATGTAAGACTCGACGTTCTGTGGGGAATGATGCCACAAAAGAAAAACTAAACGGAGGACAAAAAGGAAAACAAGATATTACAGAAATTCGTCAAGGTGACAAAGAGTATCCGGTAATACTTGAAAATAGAGAGACAAACCCCAAACAGAGATACATACATCAGGAAAAGCATCAGATGCTGAAGGTAACACATAAATCAGAAACATCTAGAGAAACATTAGATGTGGTCCGAGACCGAATCTGAGTATGCAACAGAGATTTCCAAGAAAGCATTTAACTTTCTGGAAAAAAATTGGTTGAAAAACAGGTCAAATTCTGGTTGAAAAACTTGGTAAAAATTGTGGTTTAAAAAAATTTATATAAAAATTTTCGTATACCTTAGACAGCGCTTTACACTAGAAGCGCTGTCTAAGGTGGGGCTTAGAAAGCGCTTTCACCAAAAGCGCTGTCTAAGGTATGCCTAAAAAAGTTCAAAAAGGTGGGGCTTAGAAAGCGCTTTCAAAAAAAGCGTTGTCTAAGGTATACCTAAAAATGTTCAAAAAGGTGGGGCTTAGACAGCGCTTTTAAAAAAAGCGCTGTCTAAGGTATACCTAAAAAATGTCAAAAAGCGCTGTCTAATGGGACCATAGACAGCGCTTTTCATTAAATATACCCCCCTTTAGACAGCGCTTTTGGTATTACCCAAAGCGCTGTCTAAACCTTTAGCAGCGCGGGTTTAGACAGCGCTTAAAAGCGCTGTCTAAGGCCAAAAAAAATGTTGTCTAAGGTCTTGTTTGGCGTAGTGGCCCCTACCCGATGCCAGCTTGTTCCCACCCATTCAAAGTACTTTCCCACAAATTTCTCACGGACCAGTAAAAACAATGGACCATCAATTGCTTGACAAACTCTCCAAGCCCAACCCCAATTCTGTCCGGCCCAATTCTTCCCAGCTTGTTTCCAAAAAGGCCACTCCTACTCTGAACCTTGAGGACAAGGTTCTCTGAACCTTTAGTAGTTTTATTATTGTCGTTAGTGGTGTGAGAGGCCCATGGCCCAACTATTATTCTCTAACCCTAACTATTTATATTATATGAGTTGCTGAATGTTATGAAGAAAAGTTTGTTTTATTAATTTCCTCTTTTGCAACATAGACCTCAATTAACCTATCATAAATCTATCAGACCTTATTTTTGAAAGAAGCGTAAGAAAGTTTACTAATTTCTTTTTGATGTACTGTCCCAGTTTTAATTTGTTTTAACCTTAATTGAAAATGGTCATAGTTCTAACATTTATTTTGACTGAAAGTGTCGTGTACTTTTTGTTTTTTATATAGATAAATATTTTTACTTATTTTAGTTATATATATATATATATATATATATATATATATATATATATATATATATATATATATATATATATATATATATATATGTTATTATTATTATTATTATTATTATTATTATTATTATTATTATTATTATTATTATTATTATTATTATTATATTAGTGATTATTGTGTATTATTGTAATGTTCATTTGGCTATAAATTTTCATTCTGGTTAGTCTTTTAGTGCAATTTATTTTATGATTAAATACTTTAGTAGTTTATACTCTTTGTTAAAAGTTATGTAAAAGAGTTGGTATTTGTGTATTGATGGAATAAGTTTCTTTTGTGCAAAACCATTGTATCAAATATGCCGTAATTTTGGTTTCGTTGTATTATAGTAGGATATTGTTTTGAGACTTTATGAACTTTGAAAAAAAAATTTAGTTAGTTGTTTTAAATACTTTTTAGTTAAGGTGTTTTAATTGTTTTAATTCTTAATTTGTATAAAAATATCAAAATTATTTTAACTATTTTTATTTTATTTTATTTTATTTTTTCAAAAAAAAATGTAAAAATGTATGTTTTAATTATTAATTATTTTAAATATTTTTATTTAATATTGATTAATTAAATTATTAGTTAATCCTATTAAATATTAATATTTAAAATAATAATTTCTTGTTGCCCGATTCCAAAGGAAATGATCCCCTCCGTTGACTCTATGTCACGATTAGGATAGCTTAGCCTAGCTTACTCCTTCCTTCATTTTTTCCTTTCATCTTAGTCGTAGGATTAGAGTCGCCGTACTCTATGTGAGTGTTCCGCCATGGACACTTCTTACCCGTTTAACCTAACCTTAGGTTTAGAGTCGTCGTACTCTATGTAAGTTCCTACCATGGACACTTACTCTTCTTTCCTTTTCAACCTAGCCTTAGGATTGGAGTCGACGTACTCCATGTAAGTGTCTTGCCATAGACACTTACCTCTTCCCTTTGAAACCTTGACCACAGTAAAGAGTTCCTCACCCTTATTAAGGGTAACTACAAATGCTCTGATTTCATTCCCGTCAGGATACGTAGGCACGAGATGCGATGTCTTGGCGAACATACTTAGAAATAACACCTTAGGTCTCCCTTTTACTTTTTCACCCTTTAGCAGACAGAGTAACAAATAACACAATAAAACAAGAGGTTCCTGTAGAGTACTAAGATACTTAGGATGCTAACACCTTCCCTAGGTATAACCAACCCCCGAACCTTAAATCTCTTGCATTGTCTTTACATTGCAATTAGGGTTTTCGATATTTACCTTTTCCTTTGGATAAATCAAAGTTCGGTGGTGAATTAAGATCTGTGATTCAAGTTAATGCAATAGCTTGATATCCGATTCTCACCGCGACACCAAGACAGAGTTTTAAGTTGGCTATCCTTGGAACTAAATTGTAGTTTTATACACGATGACCACGAACCAAGACGAGATTTTCACCGGACTGATCTTGAACCTACTGAGCTTTTATACCAGGTTAAACTCATAAATTTAGAGAAACTTTAACCGGGTTGATCTCGAAACAATAAAACTTTGAACCGGACTTAGCTCAAAAAATATTGTGGAGATTTTACTAACTGATCTTCACGAAACAAAAGAGATATTTTTCTTCAAGGAGAAACTCTCAAACCAAATAGAGACTTCCTAAGACAATCCCTTAATACAAACAAGAGCTTTTATTGGTTTACCTCGCGACCAATTAATGACTTCTTATGGAAGAATTGTTTATTCAAGAGATAATAAACTCTTGATAAATTTATAATTTTATCCTCATCTATAACAATTATTCTCGAAGCACTATGGCTAAATATATGTGAGAAAATGAGATTTTTAAAGAAATAATGAGATAAATGAGAGTGAGGTTTTGGTAAATGATTAGACTCAACTAAACATAATCTAATTAGTTAGGTTAATAATCTAATCAATTATTCAGTTAAAAAATACCCTCCAATCAATCAAACCCTCTCCTAATCAATTGGTTAGGTCTCAAAACTATTTTTTAGTGGTTTAAATAAAATATGAGAGACTTGTCAAATGTTTTTAGTGTGTGTGTCATTTAGCCATACTATTTCTAGAAATACCCTTGTGTATTTACAAGACACTGGCCACTCAGACGGACACGACCAAGCTACCTTTCACACTTCCTATCTTTCACAACTCTGAAACTTTAAGTTTTGACATCATTATCTTTGAATTTAAAATCATATAAGAGCCTTGAATCTTCTCCCTTTAGGCTTGGGAAATTTTCATGTTGAGTATCATCATCTAAGAGTTGAAAGGTTAAACTACAATTGATCCTGGAAATAAAAGTGTTTCGTAATGAAACCATAAATGGAGTAACGATTGGTGATAACGGTGGATTGAAGCTTCCAATATGATGAAGAGGGGAATGACCTGCAAGGTTAGCACTCCAACGCTCAATTTAGTATGTTAGGGAGAAGTGTGAATTGAAATTGAATTTGAAACTCAATACCTAAATTGACGATGTGTGTGTGTGTGTGTATATATATATATATATATATATATATTAGAAAGGAAATAACAACTTGCTACACCCTCCGGTCACTATTATATTAAGCAACAAAAACCTTTTTAGATTCATTGAATAAATGATGTATTTGGACATTATTATATATCAGATACATCAAATATTCAATGAACCAAAAAAGTTTTTTGTTGCTTATAATAGTGACTAGAGGGTGTATTTGTTTGGCATGAATTACGGAGAGCCGTTGGATGTATCTGGATTTTAGATCCTCTGTACTTATTTACAGGGCAGTTCTCATGTGCTAAGAAGGTTCTGGAAGGATTGTAACTCCTTTAGAGTGGTCGGCCGGAGATCAATATAGTCGGCCAAGAATAGTTTCCCCCAAGCCCTTTTTCTGTGTGACAAGGCAATGGTTTGTCGTATTACCCTCAACTTCCGACCACTCTCTCATTTATCTTGGACGAGCAAAAGTGAATGTTTCAATTTCTTGGAGGTTCGCGCCTTTATTGCCTGATACTTCAAATATCTTTTTGTAGGTATCCTCATTATGTCCCTTGGGAATTGGAACACTTGAGTGTTGCGTCTATCTTCTTTTCATGCTAGCCTATGATTCTTGAAGAGTCGGCTTTGTATTTCTTTGAGTTATCTTTCCCAATTCACAGTTATCTTATTTGCTTTGATATTTTGCTTTCTTGTGTCTGGAAGAAATAACACATCATGAGTCAAAAATCACAGAAGAATGCTTGATCTTGTGGGTGAACTCTTCTTATTATTCAACTACTTCTGTCTTTTCCCGAGAGAGAAATCTTGATGGATTCTTTCATGATGTGGGTCCATCTTCAAATTGGGGCGTCTTGACCCCTAGTGAAAATGACGGAATATGCAACGAATATGACGATTGTGTCATTCCTTTTTATGAATGCCTTTTATCAACCCCAGGCCTTCGATTGCCTTTCAATGACTTTGAGATGGAATTTCATAAGCATTTGGTAGTGTCTCTCTCGCAACTTCATCCGGTGAGTTAGCATATGTGAAAGTTTTTCAGTATCGGTGCGAATAGTTAAAAAGGAAGCCTTATTTAACCCTTTTCTTCCATCTTTTCAGAGTTCATTGTGGCCCTGTGACCTGTACCTGGGGTAGAGGTTTAGTTTCTCTAGAGTCAACCATCAGGGTTTTTTTCCTAAGAACTTGCATCATTTTAAAGGTCGGTTCTTTCTTGTAACCCCTGTCCACCTAGAGGCTCATGCAACAATTTACCCTGTTGGAAATGGAGCAAATTGAGTTGTTCCCTAAGTACTGGAATGAGATTCATTTTCTAATGTGAAATGAGATGTATGTATACAAAGAGGAAGACCGTTCTCAAGAAAAGTTGTATCATAAGAAGCGGGTGACAAGTTTTGTCAAAGACTTAGGCTATCTCGGGGGCAGTATTGCTCGGGAGGAAGCCAACCGAAAGCGTTTGAAATGCCTCATTAATACCGGCTTGCTGATGGAGGCCTGTACCAGGGAAAAAAGGAAGATTATTTTTGGTAAGTCCTGAAAGCTCTTGGCATCTTTGCTTTCAACTTGCTTACAACATATTTGTTTTGATAATGATTGCGTGCAAATTCAATGAAAGATGAAGTAGTGATCTAGATTTTAAGGAGGGGAATATGGCTGAGAGAAATTGTAGCAGGTCTTTTCACTACTTAGGGGCCCTCTAGGGTTGCTCTTGCTTTGAATGCTCTATAGAGGCCACTGAGTGCTTCATATCCTATGACTATTCTACCGTTGATGAGGTCGGGCCCATGCTTCTCTTGGGAACGTCGGTTTCCTCCTTCATATAAGGATTGTTCATATATATCCAATATGTCCGGACGTGCCCTAGAGGATGAAGTTGAGACTCTAACACGATATACTCAAATCACCTCTATTGTTACGACCCTCGGTTGAACCAATCACTAGGACACCCTTTTGTTTGACCAACAACGTGACTAGAAACATCGACTGAAACAAAATGTATACAATCTTACGCTTCAATAAGATACGTACCTGTAAGAAATATAGACAACTTTCATGTTTCTTACTGGGATAAGAGGTGTTTTGCTCCCCCTTAATTTCCCCGGATCTCTTGCCGACTAGGTGACTCTTCTGGTATGGAATGTAACAAGGAAGGACAAGTTTCTAGATTTTACCTGGGACACTATGAAGTCCACTCAGATGGATAAAAGGGAACTGGAAGCTCTGCACCTCGAGAATACTTCTCTGGGTCAACAGTTGACTAATTGTACGACTTCCAATCTTAGGCCCATATCATAGTCTTTTGAGAACGCCTTGCAATAAGTGGAGCATTTTCACCATCCCAGGCCTATTTCGAGGGAGCAGGTTTGCCTGAACCAAATGCTCAAAGATGAAATGGTTGTGTCCTAGTTGGTGTAGCCTTTCCCTTCTTTTTTCTTTGTTTGTATTGTATGTAAAGTACGTTTCTAATGGAAAAATGTATGTGCATATACTTGCAATGAAGTAGTAGTTTACTTGTATAAGATGTGTGTGTGCGATCTTGAGTATGTGGCTCTAGATTCCGTGCGAACTTAAGAGGTCTTCCTTCAAAGTTTATTGGACGTCTATGGGGTCGTTCCTTGCCAAAGGTCGTTTTCCCTTCCCCCGCCCAGGTGAAAACCCAGTCTGAGGTCTACTCATGAGGAATTGATTTTTGTAGTTACACACGTACGATGTTTGTGATAACACCTCTGATTTTTCTTTGTGTGCTTTTAGATATGGGGAATTAATTGATGTAGTCGATCGAGTGTGGCATTTACGACTACACCCATGAGTATTGCAATAAGGCCTCGATCCCTCCGTTCGTACCCTAGACTCATTGTTACTGTACAATTACAAAGAAACGAGTATATCAAAACTTGCAATATTTCATTCATATTTTAGAATTAATCATGGATACAAGGAAAGTGATCATACAAATATAACATTTAATGCAAATAATAAAAAAATATAATTAGGCGGGGTAGCCGCCGCTTATTCACCTTATTTGTTTTTAGTTTACTCATTCACATTTTGGGGGTTAGACGTTCATGCTTATGAGTTATCCGATTAGAGAAATTACATTGATTTCCATTGCCACACATTCTCCCTAGTCTCGCTTGAGATTTAGTAGATTATCTTTGCTCCTTCGAGATCGACATTGATTGTGATGGGTTCCTTATGGAGATTACGGTATTTGAGTTTAAGATGCACTAGCGAGGCTACGAAGTCTAAGGTGTCTGTGAAAGGTCTCCCTAGAATGAAATTGTAGACACTCCTGCAAAGGGCAATGATGAATTAAAAACTGATGGACCAAATGTCTTTCCATTCTCCTATTGATATCATAAGCTCAACGTACCCCAATGGATGGGTGGTTATATCGTTGAATGCCTGCAAGTCTGAATCTTCATACGGTCATATGTTTGCTTTTTCCGTACTTATTTTCTCAAACAGGTCATAATACATGATATCACACCAAATAATTCCACTATTTACCTTATGTCTTGTATGAGTATACGTATGATTGTTCATCTGCTATGATTTGATTTACTTATGAATTGTTGTCTGTCTTTTGATTACATGCATAGGCAAGTTGTTTATTTTAACTTATACCCCTTCTTAACTGAACCTGAATAGAATTTTTATCCTTTGCTAAAGTCTTTAAGTCTGAGCCATTCTTTCGGTGACTTATCCATGTATTTTTCCTATTGACTTGAAAGAGAAATCTTTCCACCCTCTCCTTAGAGTTAGGTAGATTATAATTTTTCCAGGATTTGTTTGGATATAGGCAAAAAGATAAATTTGAGGTTGCTTTTGAAATTAGCAACGATGTAAGTTTAGGGTTAGGGTACTAGAATCTCATAATAGAAAAAAAAATGAATGAAAAAGAAAAAGGAAATATTTAATAGAAGCTAAAAAAATATTTATCATGTTTAAATTTAGAGCTTTTAAAAAAAGAAAAGAGAAAGAAAAAAAGTCAAAATTCTAGTATCGATAAGTGAAAGCAAACAAAGAACATGTAAGGATGGTGTAAAAATAAGAAGGTGGTAGGTACTTAACTCCAAGGAATTAAACCTACTAGACAAATATATCGCACATTGACATTATCCAAGTTACAACTTGTGAAAGACCTAAAAAGTGTGTTTTCGAATTGAAAGTGATAAATTTTTAGAAATCTTGCTAATTCATATGATTGATGTCAATTGTATGTGAATGAGTGTTTGCCATATTATTTCAATAAGAGTGAATAGTGAGATTGAGAAAAGGTTGAGCACACAGAAAGTTGAAGAAAAACCCATTGGATTATGCTGGATTGAAATAACGAATGGACGTGATAACTCTTAAACTAGTGGTGCTTATCATTGGTTTGGTAAGTAAAAAGTTATGTTTAAGCATGGTTATGAATTAGTTCCTTGAGGACAAGCAACAATATATGTTTGGGGTTGTGATACACTCTGTCATCATGTAATCTTTATAGGCATTTGCAGTTATTTTTGAAGAATTTTAGTTTATTTTGAGCAAAGTAGACCGAGAAATAAGAAGGAATTTAAGAAGTTAACAAAAGAGAAACAAAGATTAAAATATGAAGAATTAACAAGCAAAAAAGGAATAAATCTAGTAGAATACTAGTGCACGAATAAACGCATCGCGTGCACGATGCTGACGTTACTTAAGAATTCATGTGCGCGAGAAAAGGTATCACATGCATGATTGTCAATTTTTTTTATCTGTTTTGGCAGCTATAGAAGGGAAAAAAAGTTAGAGGAAAGAGATGAGAACAATTCTAGAACAAGGATTTAATGTGAGAAAGAACTCAAGAGCTAGGAAAGGAGGTTTTCAACCACTGAAGACCAAATTCATCCTTGAGTTCATGTATTATTATTCTAAACTCTTTGTATTGATCTTTTTAGTATGAATAGCTAATTTCTGATTAGATCTTAAGAGATGAACCTATTTTGATCTATTGATACACGCGACTTATTTTGTATTATTTGCAAAAATTGATATTGCAGTTTGTATTCAGTTACTCTTTTGTATAATGTCTTTAGTGTGTTGCGAACTCATAAATTGAACCTAGGTTTGGAGTGATTACTGACCCTAACTCTATAAACCTAAACTAGAGTAATTTTTCAATTATATAATTGATTTATGGATAAATGATTAATAGTTGTAGCTAAAGAATTAACAAACGTAAATTTCCTAATTTTACTATCCAACTAGCCTAAGGGATTAAGGAGTTGCAATTTAAATTAGTGAGTTATACACCAAGGAATTAGGTATAACAACCTTGTTTATTTTATCACAACTCTGTGAAATTAATCTTAGACAAATGAGCACAGACATCACCAGTGAAAATTAGGGGATTCAAATAAAACCCAATCGTCTTCTCCATTTGACATTTTCCTAACATTTTAAGTATTTTCGATATAACTCTCAAGCAAAACCCCAAGTATACTTTTCAATAACACATAATTTTCCGTGTTAAAATATCTCAATCCATGTCGATAAAAACATAATTTTTATTACTTCGATACATTTAGTACACTTGCTAAATTGTAATCACCTGTGCCAATTTATAGCAAAGGGTTTGTTTGACATATGTTTGCTTTAGGAGACCAAAATACAAAAAAATCTAAGATGTGGTTTATTCTATTTGGGGGGTGGAAGAGAGGTTGAGTGGACAACCAAAGACTCACAAGGAAGATTATGAGGGTTACTCATCATGTGGAAACCAAGTATATTCAAACTAAATTCTAGTTTCAAAGGAGAAGGGTTTGTTGGGATCAGTGTCAGTTGGATGTGAATATTTGTTTATCTGGTAAACGTATAGTCTTCATGTATGATTCACATTAAGCGTAAATTATGGAGGTAATTAAAGGAATTTAAAGACAAGTTTCCCAGAGTTGAGTGGTGCGTAGCTGGGAATTTCAATGCAATAAAGAAGGAAAGTGAGAGGAAGGGGAAAAACAATTTAATTAATATAGGTGAATTAATTGAATTCGGTTCATTTATAGTAGACATGGATCTTGTTAATGTTCCTATTTGTGGAAGGAAGAATACTTGGCACAAGTTAGATGGTATATCAATGAGTAGGTTTGATAGGTTCTTAATTTTATAAGGTTTGTTGGTAGCATGGAAGACTGATTATCAATACATAAGAAGCATGAATGTATCAGATCATAATCCTATATGGATCAAAGAGAATGTAATAAATGGGGGACCGAAGCCATTCAAAAATTTTAACTGTTGGATGGATCGCAAGGAGTTATTTGTTGAGAGTATAATCCATGTTATGTAGCCCAATCCCAAGTTAGTTAGGATTAGGGTTTGTTATATTTATTACTCAGTAGTCAAGTCACTTAGTTTTATATAAATAGATACTTTGTAATTCAGTTTGACATCATTCAATATTATTCAATAATAACAATCCTTATTCTTCATTCTTTCTCTCTTTCTCTCCTCACTACAAGTGTCTCACACGCTAACAAATTGGTATCTAGAGCTCCAGTTAGTTTCTTTATCGTGTTTTCAAGAATTACACGTCAGTGATCGTGTTTCTGGGATCACAGGTCGTTAATCACATTTTCTGCAAAGATGAATGGTAATAATGGAATTTTGAATTCTCTTACAATTCATGACGACAGGAATTGGATCCGATGGAGAAAACAGATGTAATCGTTGTTTGGCTTTCATGAAGACCTAGAAGAGGTCACTAATGGCGTCCCTGAGATTGCTGAGAATACAACAGATGCTCAAAGAGTCACGAACAAGGAGGCCAAGAAGAAAGACTACAAGGCTACATTTTATATTCAATCGGCGGTAGACATAATGAACTTTGATCGAATTTCTCATGCTGAATTGGGAAATGAGGCAAGGGATATTCTTGTCAAGTATTACGAAGGAGGTGAGAAGGTTAAAGTCATCAAATTGCCGACGTTGCAAAGGCAGTATGCATTGCTGCAGATTGGAGAAGATGAAAAGATTGTAGTCTATGTCTTGAAGGTGTAAAATCTTGTTCATCTCATGAAAGGTTATTGTGAAACCCTAACTGATAAGATGATAGTTGAGAAGGTAACGCGTACATTGACCGCTCACTTTGATCACATTATCGTTGCTATCCAAGAATCAAACAATCTTGAAACCATGAAATTAGGAGATTTGGTTAGTTTGTTGGAGGCACATGAGATGAGGATTTTCAAAAGAAAATGTGTTCAAGATTCGATACAAGCACTACAGGCTTAGACATGGAAGAAACACGGTGGTTCCAACAAGTGCAAGGAAAAAGGAGACAAGAATCAGAACAAGAAGTCTTGGGTGAATCCTTAAAAGCATAAGGTCAAAGACAGTGCTTCTGAATCATCGACAAGAAGAGGAGAAATCTCCTATCAGAAAGATAACGACGAAGGTTGAAGGAGTGTACAGTGCTATAACCGTGACAAGTAGGGTCACTTAGCCAAGAAGTGTTGGTACGATAAAGAAAAAGGAGCGACTAAAGGATAGAAAGAAGGAGTTACTCTTGCTCAACAAGATTCAGATGATTTAGAAGACACAGTGGTTATGGCTATAGTTGCAGATGAGCATGTCAACACCAAGATCTGGTTTCTCGACGCAATCTGTTTGAATCACATGATTGGTCGAAAAGTGTGGTTAGAAGATTTAGAAGAGTCGAAGAAGATCAAGGTCAAACTTGCTGATAAAAGCTCGTTGTAAGTATAAGGTACTGGCAACATAGTTATTCAAAAGAGAAATGGAGCAAAAGCTATGATCAAAGATGTACTCTGTGTATCTGGAATGAAGTGCAATCTGCTAAGTGTTGGACAACTGGTCGACAAATGTGTCTCATTGGTTATGAAAGATGGAGCCTTGGAACTCTTCGACACACAGAATAATCTGGTCTTAAAATATCCTCTGTCAAAGAATAGGACAGTTAAGACCATGATCAATTCGACTGAGGTACAATGCCTAAAAAGAGTTGTCGACCACAAGAACAGTTGGTTGTGGCATTTAAGATTTGGCCATCTTAGTTTTAGGTCACTCAATCAACTAATTACTAAAGATATGGTAACTGGTATACCAAGTCTTGAAATGCCCGATAAACTCTATGAAGGTTGCTTAGTAGGAAAGCAATACAAAATGTCTTTTGTTTCGACTATGCCAATGAGGTCCTCTTGCTTACTAGAAGTAGTACATTCAGATGTATGTGGCCCGTTCGAGGATAATACCATTAGTGGAAACAGGTATTTTTTTTCTCACTTATCGATGAGTATAGTCGAAAGCTTTGGATCTATGTGATCAAACGAAAGAACGAAGTATTTGAAATCTGTAAGAGATTCAAGATGGTTGTAAAAAAACAGAGTGAAAAGAAGATCAAGGTTCCGCGAACAAATGGAGGTAGAGAATAAACATCCAAGATATTTGAGGTGTTTTGTGCAGAACATGGTATTGAACATGAGGTAACAACTCCTTACACACCTCAACATAATGGAATAGCAGATAGAAGACACATAACCATATTGGATATGTCGAGATACATGTAGATAGAAGACACATAACCATATTTGAGACATTGTGATTGATGAGAATTCTTCCTGGGATTGGAATGCAGGTGATGCGACTAACAATACATTGATGGGCTATGAAGTTGATGAAGAAAGTAGTGAGAGCACGAAGAAATTTCAGTCGATAATGTTGCAGTCACTGCCGAATTCGAAGTGGACAATCAAGAGGGTGTGGCTAACACAAGCCAATGGCCTCAAAGAACCAGAGTACTCCCAACAAGGCTTCAAGACTGTGAAGTAATCGGTGATGATGAAGTCACACCAGATGGAGATTTGATTCATTTCTCTTTACTTGAAGGTGCTGAACCAATAAACTATAGCGAGACCTTCAAAGATAAACAATGGAAGGAAGATATGGTCGAAGAGTTATAAGCGATCGAAAGAAATAATACATGGGAGCTTGTCGAATTTTTAACACATTCAAAAGCTATCAAAGTGAAGTGGGTGTTCGAGTTGAAGCATAATCGTGATGGGTCGATAGAAAGACATAAGGCAAGATTAGTAGCTCGAGGATTTTTTCAGAGAGCAGGACTTGACTACTCTGAAGTATATGCACAAGTAGCAAGATTAGAGAACGTTCGATTGGTGGTAGCCTTGGCATGTAAGCAAGGTTGGTCGACATTTCACTTAGATGTGAAATAAACATTTATGAATGGTACTCTAGATAAAGAGGTATATGTCACACAACCTCCCGGCTCTGTGATACATGAGAAAGCGAGGAAAGTTTACAAGTTGCACAAAGCCCTCTACGGTCTCAAGCAGACACCTAGGGCATGGAACAAAAAGATCGACTCATACTTGGTCGAATTGGGATTCATCAAATGCAAATCTGAGTATGGTGTCTATGTTCAGGTTGTGGCACAAGATATAACAATCATCTGCTTATATTTCTATGACATGTTAGTAACTAGAAATAGCTTGGAGAACTTGCCGAAATTCAAAGAGCTGATGAAGAAGGAATTTGAAATGTCGGATCTGGAAAAGTTATCGTACTTCCTAGGCATGGAATTTCAAATTTCGAAGTAAGGTATGATGCTACATCAAAGAAAGTATATCAAAGAGATACACAAGATATTCGGGATGGAAGACTCGAATCCTACACCCTCTCCTGTCAAACAAAATTTGAAGCTAGAGAAGCATGGAAAGGAAGACAAAGTCGATGTCACTTTATTCAAACAAATTGTCGATCTCTGAGATATGTGTGCAACATTCGACTTGATATAGATTTCTCATTCGGATTAGTGAGCAGATACATGAGTGAACCAAAGGTGTCACACATGAAGGATGCAAGAAGAATCCTGGGATACTTAAAAGGATCGACATACTATGAAATTCTATTTCCACAAGATTTTGAAAGTAAAGAAGTTAAGATTACTTGCTATTCAGATGTTGATTGGTGTGGATATAAGGAAGATCGAAGAAGCACAACTGGTTATTTCTTTCAAGTATTTGGCGCCCCAAACTCATGGTACTCGAGAAAGCAACCTGTGGTGGCATTATCATCATGTGAGGTTGAGTATATAGCTGGATCCTTTGTTTCGTGTCAAGAAATTTGGATCAGATATGTGCTGGAAGAGATGAAGGTCGAAGTGAAGAAACCTCTGATGATGCAAATCGACAATAGGTCAGCCATTAATCTTGCAAATAATCTAGTTCTACATGGAAGAAGCACGTTGAGACTATGTTTCATTTCCTAGGGGAGAAGGTAAACGATGGGGAACTTGAAATGAGGCTTTGCTCGAGTGAAGCACAGTTAGCCAATATTTTCACCAAAGGATTGAAGACCAACAAATTCATAACTTTGAGAAAGTAATTAGGAATAGTTCAGATCGATTATGATTAGCTAGTGTTTAGTAATTTGGATTATAAAGGGTATGTTGAGAGTATAATCCAAGTTATGTAGCACAAGCCCAAGTTAGTTATGGGTAAGGTTTGTTATATTTGTTACTTAGTAGTCAAGTCACTTAGTTGTATATAAATATATAATTTATAATTCAGTTTTGACATCATTCAATATTATTCAATAATAACAATCCTTATTTTTCATTCTTTCTCTCTTTCTTTACTCACTAAAAGTGCTTCACGCACTAACATTATTTCCTTTTATAACAAACATCTGGAAATCTTTGGCTAGTCAGGGCAAAGCAGGACATGTCTTGAAAGAAAAATTAAAAGTTTTGAAAGCGAATCTAAGACAATGGAAGAAAGAAGTTTTTGGTGTTCTAGATTTATAAGTGGAAGGGGTTGCGAAGCCTGTAAATGATCTTGACCGTAAGGCAACAGAAGAAACATCAGGGGGTGATGACTATCTACTAAAAAACAAATGAAACCTTCAACAGAGATGTGGCAGTCAATGGCAACTAGAGAGAGTGTCTTGAGGCAAAAGTAAAGGCATTCATTTTTAGCTTGTGAAATATGCTAATGATACCATAGTGCTGTGTGATGGATCATGAAATAATCTATGGAGCCTAAAAGCCATTTTGAGGGAATTTGAAATGACATCCGACATCTTTGCGAATTTGTCAAAAAGAAAGATATATTGCTTAAATTTGAAGGAAGATTTCCTGTTAGCAGCCTCTTCTTTTCTATCACGTACCATTGGAAGTGTTACATTCAATTTCCTAGGTGTTAGTGTGAGGGTCAATCCAAGAAGGCAGGAAGCCTGGAAGCCTATAGTGAATAAGTTGCGCGAAGAAGGATAACATCTTGGAAGGGAAGACAAATGTCAAAGGGAGATGGGATAGTAATGCTAAATGCAGTAATATCAAATATCTCTATGTATCATTTCTCCTTTTACAAAGCTCTAAAGAATATTGTGAAAGAGATCATTAAAATCCAACATAAGTTCTTGTGGGGTGGAGCAACTGATCAGAAGAAGATAAATTGGATTTGTTGGAAAAGTATTTGTAGAAGCAAGAAAGAGAGAGGTGTTGGCGTTAAGCATTGTGGAATTTTTAACTTAGTTCTTCTAAGTAAATGGCTTTGGAGAATCCTATCTGAACCAAAATCAATCTGGATGGATTTTCTAACCTTTAGGCATGGTGATGTGAAGTCAAAGATCCTTAACCACTCAAAATAAGTTGTTAATATGATCTCTGAATTTGACACTGATGATTACTCAAAATCAAGAGAGAAGAAGACATTCTAAATAACACTCTTTCTTGCTCTATCATCATCTTAGAGTACAAAATCAAATGCAAGGATTGTTAAATTAAGAAAAGAAAAAAAAAAGCTCCACACCATTAACTAAAAAATCTTAAATATTACTTCTCTAATCCCATTTCCACATCCCTCTACATTTGTGATCAATGCACTTAGGAACATAAATCTTTTCCCAATATCGTGGACAATCCGCGTCAGTCACACATCCATTTTGTTCTGAAAAAATTGATAAAATAATTTTACTAAAACTTAATAAAAATTGAGTACGAATTACAAATTAAAGAAAGAAACTGGAAAATGATGAAAAAAGGTCTTACCACCACCAACTTCCATTGCAACAAGAAGTAAGAAAACAAATAGAATCATAGCATAAACAAACTTGAGAATTGCAGCCATATGTTTTTCTTGGTTCATGTAAAATTATAGTATAATTTGATCTCTTTATAGTATATAAAGTACATGTTCCATAAAAAAATTAAATAATTTTTAGTACTTACGAAGTTGTAGGAATCTTTCATAAAATTTTAGTCATTATTTAAAATATCTTACTATATCAATGTGTTGTATTTGTCCCTTTGGCATATCTAGTATAGAGGTCACATAATAGTAAATGAATTTTTTTAACCTTTCATAAGTTCAAAGTGGATAGATATTTTTTAACCTTTCAATACTCCTAACTTTTCATTACTCTTTTTTACAAATTTTATGAGTAAGTGATAGTTTTTCTTTTGGAACGATGATAAAGTTTTTTGTTGGAATAATATATCGTTGGGGCGAGAATATGTTTATCCACAAGTAGAATATATTGTAAGATTTTTTTTTTTTTGTTAACAAAATAGTTACTTAGAACAGATTACATATTTCTTTGTAATTGCATCATATATTCTCCACTATCATTCACATCATTTATATAATTAATACTGATTAACAAAATGACTTGGAATTGAATGTGAATCAAAATTTATTTTAAATATGAATGATAAATTTCTTCATGTTAAATTTATCAATGTTACTGCAATCCTTTTATTCACAAATTAATTAAGCATTTTGAAAAACTTGGCTTATGTTTCACATATCATGACTTTTATGTGATAAATAGAAGGGATGTGGGGAAGAGTTTCGTATTTTTGTATAAGAAAGCATCTGATATGTTCAAACATTAGACATTTTGTTCACCAGGAAAATTCAAAATCAAGCTGAATGCCAATTCAAATTCCACATGCTACAATAGTACAGACAGTCACCATCCTTTTATGCACTTTTCTGGTCTAACTATAGTCACATATCAGAATTCTAAATTATCAAACTAGAATTCTATCCAATAGAAATAAAGATAATCACCGTAATTTAATTTATGCAATAAAGATGACACTGGAATTTAGAGCTTCTGCATAATACATAACAAGAAGCTTTCCAACTCCTGCAACTTACAGAATCGTAAAATTATCATTCCGTCAATTGCACTAGGCTAATTTACAAATGTCCTCGTATTCCACGGCTTTAAGCACTCTACCATCATAAGCACCTTTCTCTATCTGTACCTTTGCGCAAAAACAATCGGTATCCACCCCAAGCAATCTAGCATGTGATCCACGATAGGCCCCGTTTACTATTTTTACACGTCCCCCGACCTGAGGTATCACAGTTTCAAGCTCTTCTTGATCAACTCTGAGCACATGCTTGCTTTCTAGCATTTCTATTTCCCCTACATACTTGTCAATCACTTTTCTCACAACACCTTTTTGCTTGTAATACCCCTTCTCTGCCAAGACTTTGCTCATAACCTTAACAACAATTCCCTCATGCAACCAATAATCCCTCCTGTTGATTTTTTCCTTTTTCCTCTCTTCCTCCCTGATCATTTCATCTAAAGTTGATTTTCCACCACCACTTTCTTTTCTCTTCAAGTTGTTTACAGGATTCCTTTCCTCATATTTCTCAGCATCAACCTCATCAAACGCCATCATTGATGCCTCACCTTTTTCCTTGGTCATAGGTTTTGCAGACGACCCAATAGAAAATCCTATCTTAATTCCGTCTTCTGCATTTAGTTCCCTTGTAGCCTCTCCCTGCGAAGGCTGGTCGGACTCCGGATTAGATAGCTGCATCAATTGCTCAGCCCTTTCATTCTGTTTCTGGATCTCCTTCTCTTGCTTTTCTTCATCTACCAAATCTGCCTTGATTCTCTTATTCTTCATCTTCTCTTTGAAAAGAGTTTCCGAATCCCTATGTATGTAATGAACCATCCCTTGGGTGTTTCCTCAACATTACACTTTCCCGTTCGACCCAAGTACTTAACAAACTCAGTAAGTGTAGCCCACTCCGTGGAGTTCATATGAACGTGATTTCTATCATTTATGTATTCATTGTAAACTACAGTGGCAGCCACACGGCTGAATCGATGGCTGCGCTTCATGTGCTCAAGAAAAGTGGTTTCAAACTCTTCGGTATAGCCCTCAATTATGCGGGTTGGGTTTTGTCCAAAAATTTGCATTTGACGCTGGTGCCCTTCACTCATGCAGTGGCATTTGAAACCATTATCACGACATTGCTTCTGACACATCTGGCAATACCACCGAAGCTTCTGCAGTCCTTTTGCTTTAATTCGATTGGCAATTGCCTTAGGTGTGAGAAAGTCATTTTTCCCCATTGGCAATCTGGATGGACAGGTTCAGATCAAACAAAATGATGTTAGTAATCCTGCCTGATGCTTCCTTCCTCTTAGACAACTGAAATTATGTCTGAAAAAAACAAAAACAAAAAAGACAACATCGTCAATAAATATAACTTTGCAACAAGTGAAATTCTTAATATTATGTGAACATGAAGCAATAATATTTTGAAGCAAGCATCCCATCCAAGCTACCACTATGATCAATAACAGGCTTGGGGATTCTAGACCTTAACTTATGGTGTTACAACTATGCTTCAATGTGAACTTCACCGATACTGGTTTCAAAGCTAAGAAATTCATGTATCATATGATACCTATGAAGACTGGACTCGGACAAGGACATCGAACACCGTTAATGTAAAAAACATAGGATATGGACACGGTTATATATATTTTATATATTAATAAAATAATGCAATTTATAACGAGTCTAAAATGAGAACCAAAATTTATGTTTATTTAAACTTAGTACTTTCAATCAACCAAAAAAAGACTAAAATACACCAAAACAAATTGAGTGCTTTCAATTAAGGAAAATTATCTAAAACAAAATGATATAAATCATATCATAGTCACTTCACATTGAAAAAACCAGCCTCTAAGTCTGACTCATCCAAAGGCAAGTTAGCAACTTCAAGAAATCCACTATCACCTAATGATCCAAACTCATCTCCAGCGACATTCCACATTCCACATTTTAGTTTCCTCTTGATAATATTGGGGAGTGCTCCTTGATAGAAGTCAAAGGTTACTTAACACATACACTAAAGCTTCCGCTCTATGTGGTGATCCTAATAGTTTCTCTTCAAAGAATGAATAAATAAATACGTACTCCAATTTCTTTCATAATATGATGATGACCAAGGTTGTGCAAGTAGGTTAAGTGTAACCTTTTGAAGTAATGGAGCTCGAGCATCATGAACCAACCACCATATTTTTTCATCCATTTTATCTCTATCAACAATAGCAGACTGTCAAAATCTTCTCTTCCATCTGAGAAGTTTGCAAACTCTATATCCATTGTCTTCCTTTCCTCTGCATCAGAAGAGTTCAATGTCTTGATGTGAAGGGACTCTATTAGGATATTCACTTAGCCATTCTACACTATAATACCTACAATAAAAAATATATCTATAAATTTATGTAATCCAAAAAAAATGTAAGTTAAAAAGTATCAATTTAAAACTTAATAACCTTGAATTTAGAGAATGAGCTAGGCAATGGAGAGGTGTGTTACTCTTACTCCAGCGGCCAATTAATATAGCATGGATAACCTGATGAAAGGTTTACATTTCAATATTTGATACACCTTCATGCTTATATATGGTCTTCTTAACATCTTCAATCATTGAATCCCACGTGTCATAAACTAAAAGAAGACATGAAGCTTCAATGTCGGTTCTTCTAAAAAGATCATAAATAAGATTAATGAAAGAAAGTATATAATCGGCCTTTTTCCAACAATTATCATCCAACAAGATATCCTTCAAAGCAAGATTTAATCTATGCACAACACATAGAGTCCATTAAATACAATGTTTATCAAGAACTTTGTCATGGGTCACTCTATGAGATAGTCAATTTTCACTTCATTCAATCCATTAAAGTTGTTTTCGGTTGCTTCAACTAGATTTGCGTCCACTATTAATTGTAATCTCAAGAGATTTAAGCTTTTGAAGACAGGACTACAACAAATAGTGATTAGTGATCAATGGTCTTCTAACAAGGATAATGATGTTTAAAAGACACAATTGCTTAGACCAGCATAACTGGTCCTGAATTCTGACTAACATAATGAAGAGCAGGGAGAAAATTGATCAGACTAGAACTTGGGGAGTAGTGGTACAAACTGGAATATATAATACAGCTGCCATGTACAAGGATTTAAGAGGTGATAAAAGTCACGTGGATTGGAGGAAAGTGTTCTTTAACAATTATGCTAGACCTAGAGCTAAATTTACATTATGGCTCACTATGCTTAGAAGAATGGCAACAAAAGACAGACTACAAAAATATGGCGTGCGTGTTGACAGATAATCTTTGTTGTTTCTGTCAAAATTCTGATACAGTAGAGCATTTATTTTTTGGTTGCAGAGTCACTAGAGTTGTTTGGCAAGATGTTCTAAGCTGGCAAGGATATACTAGAAGGCCCAAAGAGTGGACTCAAGAAATGTGATGGATTATCAAAGAAACAAGAAGAAAAGGTTGGAGGAGAGAAATTCTAAAAATTGCCACTGCAGAAACTATCTATAGTCTTTGGAAGTCAAGGAATGATAGTGTTTTCTCATGCTCTCATTGACCCTCAACTCAAAAACACCATCATTTACAAAATAGTGGTTAGATGTAGCTTACATAGGGCTCTTCAATCTTATGTAAACATAGAAGTCTTATGTATAGAAGAGTGACATGTAGTTAGTTGATTGGATGAGTGAATCATCACCTGGATCATTTGATCAGTTTTAATTAATTGTTTTTGGATATAAAAAGTTTTTTGATTCCAAAAATAAGGCACAATTTGTGAAGGATACCTGTTAGTAGAGTAATAGTGGGGGTTGTTTTTAATCGTATCCACAGGGATTGTTCGATATTTGATGCGTGCCTTTCAATAGTTGTGATATTCTAAGTTCAATGGTTTTAAAAGTTTCTCAATTGTTGTTAACATTCACTTGTAGCAAAGATTAATTGGTGACAAAGATTTTGTAAAAGTTTTGATAAAAGCATGTTAAGGTTAGGTTTCGTCAATCCTTTTCACGTATAAACGATTAATCAAGCATATGAACTCGGTGTCCGACCAATATAACCGCGTATCCTCCCGACTAAGTTTATGTCTAAAGCAAAGTCGTGAGTATCGTTGTTTAGACAGTTAGATGATGTCTCACGCTAACAATCTAAACAACGATCATTAAGATCAACACACTGCGAATAACAAATCCCAAATCTATGTCTAGAGTTTGGTTTTTAAGAGATAAAATTGTTAGGTCATGATTTGTAGAATCTATGTCTAGAGCAAAACAAATCACACATGGATCATTAAGAGAAAACAACATCATCTATATTGATCAAAGACTTTGTTCATACACCATAGATCAAAAGCAATACATAAAATCAGAATCAACTACATCTAACCTCAACATTGAGTGTTTAGCTACCACTTCTCATGGTAGATTGGATAACAAGTAAAGAGAGGAGATGAATGAGCATCCACGACGAATAATCGAGAATGGATGCGACTTCAGCTTCTCCAAGTGAAAATACACTCTTTGATGATCAAAATACTGTAAACTATGTTTTCTAGTGAAAATGAACAAGAGATCCCAAACAAATAAAGTGAAAATCTATTTATACACTTCTGAAATCTGCAGGATTCGCACTGCAAGTGCATCATTCGCACTGCGAATGAGAGAAAATGGCACCTTAAGTGCCTCTGAGACTTAAACCGCCCCAAGCAGAAATCGTGCGTTCGCAGTGCGAACCATTCCTTCGCACAGCAAATCATTCGCTAGCTCATTCGCACTGCGAATAAACTAGCGAGCCAGGACAATCAAATTCCAGAACTTACTGCCTCCCTTCGCTAGCATCTTCGCACTGCGAAACAACCAGCGAGCCTTCGCTGGACCCTCGCCAGGAGTTCGCAGTGCGAATTCTTTGTCATTTCAAAAGTGGAACTCTCTGCCATCATTCGCTGGCGCCTTCACTGACGTTCGCAGTGCGAACCTTCGCTGGGCCTTCGCCAGATTCTTCGCACTGCGAACGCTCTGTTGCAGCATAATTTCAGTGGCAGCTTGCATCCAATCAATGTGTCTCCCATCTTGATCCTTTCATGCCTAAACCTGCACATTAACACACAAATTACAAGCTCCACACATGTATTCCAATATACGCACTACAACACAATTAATCACTTAAATCACTCGATTCCGCATGGAAAGTTAATGAAAAATGCCAATTATTATATACTAATATATAACATGTTTGACATCTAACAAACTCTCCCCAACTAACTCTTTGTTTGTCCTTAAGCAAAGTATGCCTCTCACGAGGATTTGCTCGAGCATTCAATTCAACCAAGATGCGAAAAACGGCTCAACTAAACAACGATCTAAACAACGCACAATTACACAATTCAAGAACCTATAATGTAAAAGAACTTGCCTCTTAAACAATTTCAAACAATGTTTCAAGAGACAACTAACTCATCCTGCACATGTCATTCTACACTCCTCTTCGAAAAAGGATTGAAGGTAAACGTGCATACAAACACGGGACAGATACACTCAAATGACCAATGATGCAATACTAAGCAATGCATACCATATCTCAATGGACACAAAAGAAATCATGGAAGTAAAAGATCATTAAGGACTTCAAGGTTGTAGCTTGGTCGGGTAAACAAAAAAGGGACATTTCTTATGGCCATTGAAACGAAATTGCCGAAGCAAAACAACATTCAATATACACATATTCACACATCTCAACTTCATTTCACCAATTTTTCATTACACCTTCACAAACTACCGTGCACAATTATTGACTCTACATTTTTTTTCATTCAAGCAAGCATTTTCTCACTTGTACAACATATTCACACTCTTTTCTTTACATGCTTACTTGAATTTTTTTCAAAATTTGGAGTAATGCACCCATCTTCTTTTTATTCTCCCCAACTCATTTTCGACTCAACCTAAAGTGAACGTTCCTTGCTTTTTAAGGCAAGGAAGTAAAAGTATACAATTTCAAAGGTTCAAGAAGAAAATGTTAGAAACTCACCAAATTCAGTGATGAACCAAACTTGCAAATTATGTACTTAAAACAAGTTCATCACTAAACTGAGTTCTAAACTGTGTAGGCTCAAAGGGGCTATCAAATGCTCACACCTCAGGGTGAATTAATATATGGACATGGTTGTGCTCACTTTCAAAAAGTGCCTTGATCACTTCTCCTACTTCCACAAAATCACATGGTCACAAGATAAGGCATGAATTAAAAGTAAAAACAACATTCATCAACAATCCTTAGCATAAAATAACACTTTGGAAGCTTCTCACTTTTAATGGTTTTTGATCCTAAAATGACACATGCATTCAAAGGAAGTTGTAACATGAAACAACATTAACAATCGCACAAGACATAAAGTTCTAAAACATACAAAATTCTCGAACCAGGTAACGATGTACCTTGTCGCAACACAATGCTTAAGATACTATCATAGCCCTCACATCATGGAGGAATCTTTCTTTAAAAATCAAGAGTCTCCAACCTACTTCCAAAATTCCATCATAAAAGAAGGAACATTAACATGAAAACATATTAACAATTAAAAACCAACAAATTATTAGTAAAAGCGAAACAAAATTTTTTACTAAAAACACTTAACATTACTAATAATAATAAAGTGCTTGGTGTAAAAACACCTACAATATCCAAAATGGTACCACTAGGGTATAAGTACACCAATATCAAAATATTCCACTCTGTGGATACAATAGACTAGTAAAAGCTTAAAAATACAAAATATAAGAAAACTTGACTTTGGAGACCAAAGGAAGTACACACATCTGAAAATCACAAAATTAGTCCTCATCGGACTCCGTCTCCAAAACCTCGGTAACCATCTCATCCTCATCTCCCTCATCAGAAGTATTACCAGAAACCTCCACATCGGTGCCATCACCCTTTATCTCATCACCATCTCCATCCTCATCAGCATCATCACCTGCAGGACCACCAGCTGAATCCTCTCCCCCTCCGAAAACTGGCCTGGCCTCAGGCCATCCAGCATGTGCATGGAACTGCTCCCTCGACATCATCATGTGCTCCGTAGAAGGGTCACTGATCTGCAATTGGAGAACCTGCAAAGAATCATGAATATCAATCATGGCACGTTGTTGGGCAGCCATCCAATCCCAATTATATTGGCAGATCTCCTGCTGATACGGATAGAAATTCGGCGACTCAAAAGTATCACCGCCACTCGTACCAGCCCCTGCAGCAGCAGCCCCTGAAGTCTCAGTCCTACCACCCTTAGGTTTGCAAAATTTATCGACATATCGATCATCGATAGTCGATGTGATAGTGACCTAACGACGCGAAGGCAAATTAACATCAGCTTCAGCACATAAGGACATGATTAGGCACGGAAATGCAAGAGGGGAATTTTTCCTCGAAGCGTTCCCTCCTAATCCACTCTCGACAATGGACCTTATTTCATCTGCTATTATCCTCGCGACATCAATTTCTATGTTTGTAAGGATGCTGTGCACTAGGTGAGCCAGAGGAATCGGAACGGTAGAGGAATGTGACTTTGGCTTAATGTTGGTGACAACCAAAAGTAAAATAAGTTGGGCCAAAGGTAACATGTCCTCTCGATGATACCTCACAGCAACTCCCGAATGGTTGAACTTCACATTTTTACCCGGGCACAACAAATCAGAGGTCATTCGTGTGATATCCCTGTTGCGGTTAAGGTTCCTGTGGTAATCATCTTCTTCACTGGCACGCAATGGAAGAGGGTCTCCAAGCACTCGGTTAATTGTCCTTCTATCAAACCTTACAGTTTTCCCTCCAACAACAGTAGTCCAATTAAACAGATCCCCCTCATCAGGAAGGGCGTTGGCATAGAATTCGCGAACCATCTCCACATTGTACGAATCAAGGGGCGTTATCAGCTGATCCCACTTTTTTTCATGCAAGAGGGCGGCTACCGAACGATAAGTCCCTTGATCATTTAGAATAAATCTCTTTTCAGCAAGGATGGTTCTTGTCTCCAATACCTCATATCTCTGAGCCTGCCTAATACCCTTGAACCAAGTGTCGTCGAACGTGATCGGTACCTGTCTGGATGTTGATGCTTTCCTTTTCTTGATCATGGTTTTAGGACCCATCTGCACAAATGACAAACAAATCCCACACAAAAACACCAAGACAGATCATTAGAAATTAGGACATACATGCATCAAAAAGAACTAAGAAAATAACAAAAATCTGGGTTGCTCGCTAAAACACTCGCACTGCGAATCCTGGCGAACGCTCGCCCCAGATTCGCAGTGCGAACAAGCCAGCGAATGCACGAAAACTTTGAAAAAAATTTGCAGACCCAGATTTCACTACATAGCATGATTCTAAATGTATTATATACTCAAAACCAGCAGAAAATTTGCCATGCATTGAACAACCCCAAACATAATTTAACCCTAAACTTTCTACACATTCTCATGCATAATTCACAAACACACTCCAATTAAATAGAAAGCACAGAGAAAAGAAATTCAAACCTGGTTGGAATTGGCAATTGAGTAAAAGAAATTGGAGAGATGGACAGAAAATGCACGTGAGAGGGAAGGAAGACTTGAGGTTTTTTTCTTTTTCTTTTTGGTTGACAGTGAGAGGCAAAGGACTAGGGTTTGGTCCCCTCAAGTCATCAGCACTTCAACATGGGTCTTGGGCCTACATGCAGGCCCACCCATAACAAAACCCTCATTTTTAATGATGTGGCAGCAAGACCACCAAGGCTGGTTCGCTGATGTTCGCAGTGCGAATGGCCAGCGAATGCTCGCCCCAGATTCGCAGTGCGAACAAGCCAGCGAACAAAACAGATTTTCAAAATTTTCAGGTCTGTCTTGCTGCCATACTGAACATGATACAATACTACAATGTACAATACTAGTCTCACAAAAATGACTTCAAACAGCAAATAAAAGCAAAATACTTACAATGTTGGGGTGCCTCCCAACGAGCGCTTGTTTAACGTCGGCTAAGCTCGACGGTCCACCGCAATCTCACGGATCGCGGAAGGGAACAATGGCAGGATTCCGCTCGAAATCACCTCCAAGGTACACTTTCAATCTTTGGCCGTTCACAGTCCAATTCTCTTTGGTTGTTGTGTCTTCAATTATAACTGCTCCAAAAGGCTTGATTTCTAGGATCCGAAACGGACCCGCCATTTAGACCTTAACTTTCCCGGGAACAATTTTAACCGAGAATTGAATAGCAGGACCAGCTGTCCCACCTCAAATTGCTTGATGATTATTTTTTGTCATGGTAAGACTTTACACGCTCTTTGTACAGTTTATTGGAATCGTACGCCTGAAGGCGTAATTCATCCAATTCCTGTAATTGCACTTTTCTTTTTTCGCCGCTAAGAGTTGGATCAAAATTTAAAAATTTTAAGGCCCAAAATTCCTTGTGCTCCAAGTCCACCAGCAGGTGGCAATTCTTACCATACACAATTTTAAATGGTGTGAGACCGATCGGAGCCTTAAAAGCGGTCTGATACGCCCACAAAGCATCATCCAATTTGTTGGCCCAATCTTTTCTCGAGGCCGAAACAGTTTTCTCCAAAATACGTTTTATCTCACGATTGGATACCTCCGCTTGACCATTAGCTTGAGGATGATATGGTGTGGCAACCTTGTGCTTCACACCATACTGTTCCAAAGCTTTGTCAAGCTGAGTGTTACAGAAGTGAGACCCTCCATCACTTATTAACACTCTAGGAGTACCAAAACGCGCAAAAATGTTTTTTTTCAAAAATTTCACAACTGTTTTTCCGTCGGCTTTAGCACAAGCTATCGCCTCCACCCACTTAGACACATAATCAACGGCGACCAAAATATATTCATTGGAGAATGAAGATGGGAATGGACCGACAAAGTCGATCCCCCAACAGTCAAAAACTTCGATTTCCAACATTTTCTGTAAAGGCATCTCGTGCCGCCGTGAAATTCCTCCACTTCTCTGGCACCTGTCACAACTAAGGGCATGCGCATGCGCATCTTTGAATAAGGACGGCTAATAAAAGCCCGATTGAAGTACTTTAGTGGTCGTTCTCAACCCATTAAAGTGTCCTCCATACGGAGAGTTATGACAATGCCAGAGAATATTCGTGGATTCCTCCAATGAGACACACCTTCTTAAGAGGTTGTCGACACCAAGTTTGAACAAATAAGGTTTGTCCCATACGAAAGACTTGGTGTCAGACAAAAATTTTCTTTTTGGGTGGTGCGTTAGACCGTCCGGTATCAATCCGGCGGCTTTGTCGTTAGCCATGTCGGCGAACCACGGTCTAACCTGCACTCTAAACAATTTTTCATCCGAGAACTCCTCTTTGACCTCAAATTCATTCTTGGTCACGTCAACGTTGACCAGGCGGGATAAGTGATCCGCCACCAAATTCTCGGATCCTTTTTTGTCACGAATTTCAAGATCAAATTCCTGTAACAAAAGGATCCACCGAATAAGACTTTGCTTAGAATCAGGATTGGTGAGCAGATACCTTATAGCTGTATGGTCCGTGTAAACGATGACTCGTGAACCAATCAAATAGGAACGAAATTTCTCCAACGCATACACTATGGCAAGCAACTCTTTCTCAGTTATTGCATAGTTAATTTGAGCCTCGTTTAAAACTTTGCTCGCATAATGTATAGCGTCCTTTGACCCAAAACAGTCCCAACCGCATAATCGCTTGCATCGCACATTAATTCAAAATCCAATTTCCAGTTAGGTGCAACGATTATCGGTGAGGTAGTCAAACTCTTTTTCAAAAAATTAAACGCAAAAAGACAAGACTCGTCAAAGTCAAAAATCTTACCTTGGACGAGCAAGTTGCTCAACGGCTTTGCGACCTTTGCGAAGTCCTTAATAAACCTTCGCTAAAACCCGGCGTGTCCAAGAAAACTCCTTATGCCTTTGACATTCATCGGTGGTCGCAATTTCTCAATAACGTCCACCTTGGCTTTATCAACTTCAAGGCCCTTTGAAGAAACTTTGTGACCGAGCACAATTCCCTCGTTCACCATAAAGTTGCATTTTTCCCAATTAAGCACCAAATTGGTTTCCACACACCGTTCCAACACCGTATCCAAATTTTTCAAGCACAAATCAAACGATTGTCCAAAAACGGAGAAATCATCCATAAAGACCTCAATTGTCTTTTCGATCAAATCCGAGAAGATAGCTTGCATACACCGTTGAAAAGTCGCCGGTGCATTACATAATCCAAACGACATCCTCCGATAAGCGAAGATTCCAAACGGACATGTAAAAGCGGTTTTTTCATAATCCTCCGGGTTCACAATAATTTGGTTGTAACCCGAATAACCATCCAAAAAACAGTAGAATTGTTGACCGGAAAACCTTTCGAGCATTTGATCCATAAAAGGTAGAGGAAAATGATCTTTTCTCGTAGCTTTGTTCAACCTACGGTAGTTGATGCACATTCTCCACCCGGTAACGATTTTTGTTGGAATGAGCTCATTTTTCTCGTTTCGGACCACCGTTAATCCACCTTTTTTCGGTACCACATGCACCGGACTAACCCACGGGCTATCAAAAATGGGATAAATCATTCCGGCATCTAACATTTTTACCACTTCTTTTCTAACCACTTCTTTCATGATTGGATTTAACCGGCGTTGAGGTTGAGCAACCGGTTTAAAATCTTCTTCCATAAATATACGGTGCATGCAATATGAAGGGCTTATGCCTTTGAGATCGGACAAAGTCCATCCCATTGCATCCTATTTTTTCTCAACACTTTAATTAAGCGACTCTCCTCGTTTTTAGACAAAATACTACTTATGATCACCGGTTTATTACCATCGTCATCGAGAAAAGCATACTTCAAGGTTGACGGTAACACTTTCAGTTCAAGTTTGGATGGTTCATCATTAACCACTTTTTTTAGAATTTCCTCTTCATACTCCCAAGGTTGCAATTCTTCCAAAGCTTCAAGCTCTAACAAACACTCCTCAAGAGCTTGCTCTTCTTCGACCGAGAATACTTCTAAGGAATCATCCAAAGCTCTTTGTAAAGGATCAATGACATGATATTGCTTTGTAACTTCAAAACTCGCTTCCTCCATTGCATCGATTCGGAAACAATCACCTTTATCTTTCTTGTGCTTCATGGCATCATAAAGATTGAAACACACCTCTTCATCTTGGACTCTCACTTTCATGGGACCATCGTCCTGTCAATTGCCATTCGGGCAGTTTTCATGAAAGGCCTTCCAAGAATCAAAGGTGCATCCTCATCCTCCTCCATTTCAATGACAACAAAGTCTATTGGAAACAAGAATTTGTCCACTTTAACCAACACATCTTCCGCTACACCGTGAGGACGGGTAGTGGATTTATCGGCGAGTTGCAACGTCATTTGAGTGGACCTCAATTCCATGTGTCCTAACCGTTTCACAATCGACAAAGGTATCAAGTTGATACTAGAGCCCAAATCAATCAATCCGTTGCCAACATAGATGTTTCCTATCGTAACTGGCAATGTAACTCGTCCCGGATCACATTCTTTCCTCGGGAGAGTACGTTGAATGATGGCACTACAACTCGCATCTACCATAATCGTCTCTTGATCCATATACCTCTTCTTTTTCGTGAGGATATCCTTCATAAATTTTGCATATTTAGGCATTTGCTCCAAAGCCTCGGAAAATGGAATATTTATTTGTAATTGTTTGAAAATATCCATAAACCGAGAATAGTGCCTCGCACTATCTTTCTTTGTAGGAGCATGAGGATATGGTAAATGTTGAATCGGAATATTGTTCATCGGCTCTTTTCCCTTCCTAGTTCTCTTCACTTTTTCTTCACTCTCTATTTTTTTCCCATTCTCACTTTTTTCCTTCTCATTTTCAACTAAAACACCCTCAACATTTTTTTCTACTTCAATCTCCTCACTATCTTTTTCTTTTTCATTTTCAACTACAACCTCCTCTTCCACAACTCTTTTACCTACACCCATGTCAATCTCTCTTCCACTTCTTGTTAGAACTGCTTTGCAATCTTTAGGATTCGGAAGCGTATTTGCCGTAAATTGCCCTTTTTGTTGGTCGGCCAATTGTTTTGATAATTGCCCGACTTGTGTTTCAAGATTCCTTATGGTCGCATCGGTGTTCTTTTGGTTGGAAATTGCCATTTGCATAAATTGTGTGAGAGTGTCCTCCATCTTCGTATTTCCAACGAGAGCTTGCGGAGGTTGAGTGTAATTTTGGTATTGTTGACGGTTTGATGGTCCGGCTTCTTGCGGTCTCCATTGTTGTTGATAACCTTGGTTAGCCCTTTGTTGGTAACCTTGGTTGCCTTGTTGATACGGAGGTCGGGGTTGGTATCCTTGATTTCCCGCGTAGTTTGCCTCCTCCACAACGGGAGGACAATAACCGGTCGGATGGTCACCTCTACATAATTCACAAACTAACACTTGCACATTTTTACTTGAAGATTCCTGCATCTCTTTGAATTGTTGCGGCAATTTAGACATTTGCTTAGTTAACAACTCAACCTGTTGTGATAGTAATTTGTTTGCGCAAGGATAACATCGTTTGTTCCTAATTCCAACACTCCTGGAGTTCGTTGAGAAGGTCCACGGTTGTGACTACCTTGATGATCATTCAAGGCCATCTTATCAATGATAGCTGTGGCTTCTGCTGTGGTTTTGCTTAACAAGGATCCACCAGCGGTGGCATCCAACAAGGTTTTGTGTACAAGTTGCAGCCCGTTTCTAAATATATGAATTTGTGACAATTCATCAAAACCATGGCCTTTACACTTTCTTAACATTGATTTGAACCTCTCCCAAGCTTCGTTGAGAGATTCATTTGCTCCTTGTGTGAATACCGCGATGGCGGTCTTTGCTTCCATAAACCGAGTGTGAGGGAAAAATCTCTCCAAAAATTTCTCTTCCAATGCATTCCAATCCGTCATTATGGCCCTTGACTGATCAAGATACCATTCCTTTGCCTTCCCAATGAGGGAATGCGGGAATAGTCTCTTGAACAGAGACTCCTCTTCTGCTTCAGGTGCACCAGTCGCTCCCGCTATTTCATAGAATTTTGTAAGATGGGTAAAAGGATCTTCATGATCCATACCCGTAAATGGACTTTGATATAACAGCTGGAGAATACCGGTCTTCATTTCAGCATGACGACAGTTGTGTGCATGGCGAGCAAACTGAGCATTGTGTCTCGGACTATTTGTGCATGGCCTAGAAGCAGGTGGTGGTGGTGGTGGATCTGCCTCCATAATTGGAAGTAGTTGTGGAACTGGTGGTGGTGTAGAAGTACTTTCCTCTTGTTCTCGCTTCTGTCTCGCTAGCTGCCTCCTTCGTCTAGTTCTGCTGTTGATTCTACGAGCGGTTCTCTCAATCTCAGGATCGAAAAAAAGTTGGTCCGCTGGTAGTTTCCCTCGCATAAACTAAGTCTGCACACTAAACAAAACAGATTAACAAGTTCAAGATAAAGTGGTAACAAGCTTAAAATAGCTCAACTATCGCAATGCCTGCAATATCACCTAACAATCCCCGGCAACGGCGCCATTTTGTTAGTAGAGTAATAGTGGAGGTTGTTTTTAATCGTATCCACAGGGATTGTTCGATATTTGATGCGTGCCTTCCAATAGTTGTGATATTCTAAGTTCAATGGTTTCAAAAGTTTCTCAATTGTTGTTAACATTCACTTGTAGCAAAGATTAATTGGTGACAAAGATTTTGTAAAAGTTTTGATAAAAACACATGTTAAGGTTAGGTTTCGCCAATCCTTTTCACGTATAAACGATTAATCAAGCATATGAACTCGGTGTCCGGCCAATATAACCGCGTATCCTCCCGACTAAGTTTATGTCTAAAGCAAAGTCGTGAGTATCGTTGTTTAGACAATTAGATGATGTCTCACGCTAACAATCTAAACAACGATCATTACGATCAACACACTGCGAATAGCAAATCCCAAATCTATGTATAGAGTTTGGTTTTTAAGAGATAAAATTGTTAGGTCATTATTTGTAGAATCTATGTCTAGAGCAAAACAAATCACACATGGATCATTAAGAGAAAACAACATCATCTATATTGATCAAAGACTTTGTTCATAAACCATAGATCAAAAGCAATACATAAAATCAGAATCAACTACATCTAACCTCAACATTGAGTGTTTAGCTACCACTTCTCATGGTAGATTGGATAACAAGTAAAGAGAGGAGATTAATGAGCATCCACGACGAATAATCGAGAATGGATGCGACTTCAGCTTCTCCAAGTGAAAATACACTCTTTGATGATCAAAATACTGTAAACTATGTTTTCTAGTGAAAATGAACAAGAGATCCCAAACAAATAAAGTGAAAATCTATTTATACACTTCTGAAATCTGCAGGATTCGCACTGCGAGTGCATCATTCGCACTGCGAATGAGAGAAAATGGCACCTTAAATGCCTCTGAGACTTAAACCGCCCCAAGCAGAAATCGTGTGTTCGCAGTGCGAACCATTCCTTCGCACAGCGAATCATTCGCTAGCTCATTCGCACTGCGAATAAACTAGCGAGCCAGGACAATCAAATTCCAGAACTTACTGCCTCCCTTCGCTAGCATCTTCGCACTGCGAAACAACCAGCGAGCCTTCGCTGGACCCTCGCCAGGAGTTCGCAGTGCGAACTCTTTGTCATTTTAAAAGTGGAACTCTCTGCCATCATTCGCTGGCGCCTTCGCTGACGTTCGCAGTGCGAACCTTCGCTTCGCAGTGCGAACCTTCGCTGGGCCTTCGCCAGATTCTTCGCACTGCGAACGCTCTGTTGCAGCACAATTTCAGTGGCAGCTTGCATCCAATCAATGTGTCTCCCATCTTGATCCTTTCATGCCTAAACCTGCACATTAACACACAAATTACAAGCTCCCCACATGTATTCCAATATACGCCCTACAACACAATTAATCACTTAAATCACCCGATTCCGCATGGAAAGTTAATGAAAAATGCCAATTATTGTATACTAATATATAACATGTTTGACATCTAACAATACCTTGTTGGATGATAATTGGTGGAAAAAGGTTGATAATATACTTTCTTTCACTAATCTTATTTATGATGTTCTTAGAAGAAAGAACACAGAAGCTTCATGTATTCATCTAGTTTATGAAATGTGGAATTTAATGATTGAAGATGTCAGGAAAACCATATATAAGCATGAAGGAATATCAAATGTTGAAATGTCAACCTTTCATCAGGTAGTCCATGCTATATTAATTGACCGTTGGACTAAGAGTAACACACTTCTCCATTGTCTAGCTCATTCTCTTAATCCAAAGTTATTAAGTTTGAAATTCATAGTTTTTAACTTGTATCTTCTTTAAGATTACATAAATTTATAGATATTTTTTTTTATTATAAGTATTATAGTACAGAATGGTTAGGTGAAGATCCTAATAAAGTCCCTCCACATCAAGACATTTAGTTCACTGATGAAAGAGAAAAATGTTTCAGAAGGGCGTTTTTTGATGCAGCTAAAAGAAGGACAATGAATATAGAGTTTGCAAACTTCTCAGATGAAAGATGAGGTTTTGACAGTCTTGATGCCATTGTTGATAGAGATAAAATGGATCCAAAAACATGGTGGTCAGTTCATGGTGCTCGAGCTCTATTACTTTAAAAGATTGCACTCAAGCTACTTGCACAACCTTATTTATCATCATGTCGTGAAAGAAATTGGAGCACATATTTCTTCAGGGAAGCTTGCACCTACTGTCCCACACTATCACCTTAGATCTTAAGGAGGTGATTAGAACTTAATTAACTTTTAAGCCCTCCTCCTCCCAAAATAAACCAAATAAGAAACAAAATGTGATGAATTAAAATGCAGCATACATTTATGGCTACTAAATCCATGCAAGGTCACTTAGAATGACTTAAAAGAAAACGACTTCACATACCATATGTCTAGATGCTGTCAAAAAGCTTTACTAAACCATTGTTTACTATACTGATATAAGTGTCGATATAAAGGTATTTTGACAAGATGTATTTAAAAGCTAGATAAGTATGTCTAACAAGGGCTAAAATAAATATTCAACTACGTGCAGCAACAACACCAGTGAATTTAACTTTAGATTCACATTTCACAATATAGGCCATAATATGCATATATTACAATTCTGTACACAAATTTCTAGGCAGTGTATTGAATTATTATTCAACTATAGGAGCTTTATAATAGCAAAGCAACCACTACAAAGTTTCGGAACTTTACCTTATTCTGATCAATTTCAGAAAGATGCAAGTGAAATCACTCCAGCAAGTGCTTCAAGAGCTAATCCTGTGAAATACAATAGATAATTATAATATCAGGACAGAGATATGATATGTTAATTTTAATCATATCAACCAGTTAATTTTAATCAATTCATCTTGCTACTAAGATATGTCAAGAGTATTTGATTAAGTTTATTTATAATACATCCATCTAATGTTCAAAAAAATTTGTCACGCTAGCTAATGTATCAATGGTTTATATTTTAGAAATGTGTGTTAAATGTACAATTGCTGATGAATAAGGTATCGATCTGGATAGCCAAAAATGCTTCAATTTTACTATCAATAAATAAGTCATGCCCTGGAAAATGCATCAGAGCCACTAAAAAGTACCTAAAAACCCAAAAGGTAGTGGTCAATCATTGATAAAATTGATTTATAGTTTTAAAATTAAAATAGTTATGTTCTTTTAAAACCTCATCAATTATTTCAAAAATTGTGACAAGTTGAATTTGAGAGCATACCATAAAGGTGCATATGAGATGGATACCAGATAGAGGCGAAGAAGGAAGATATCTGATTTGAGGCTTTAAGTTTGTGATAAAACCTTGTGAAATAATGGATCATAACTTGTTATTAGGAATTAATTTCGTAACCCTAACTTTGTGATGTGAAGAATAACAACGTCGTCGAAATCATAACGCCGCCAGAATCAGAACCTCTGACGTCGAAAGTCGAACTTCATTTTTTAATAAAAAGTTTATTTTTTAATTAAAAAATCTTTAATTAAAAAATCTATACAGATGAAGATATTTTCTAAACAAAACTAACAATCACTCAAAATAGAATTCAAGACTTTAACTTGGTCAAGGACAGAAATTTTTCAGAGAAAAACCGGAACATGCTTTAAGACTAATATGCAAAAATGAAAAGAAAAAAAAACTCTCATTTACCATTTGTTTTCTGCCATTTTCTCGTCATTCTGCAGAATTGCATATGATGTTACATATCTAGTTACACCACTACAAGTCTAGTCCGTTACGGTCTCCTTAGGATGACATCTTTTGTTCCTATCCACGTATGCGTGTAATAACTGTCTTAAATAATAAAAGGATTCGGTTTCAAAGTTTATTTATTTGGTGGTTTCGATTGTGGAGAAAGGGTCTCATATCATGAGATGGATCTGATGCTTAACAATTTTTCAAAACTCTAACAATCAGAATTGCTCCCCGTAAGTAGAAACTCATGGAGTTACTCGTTCTCACAAGACACTGGCCCGATTTGTGATATTTGCCATAAAAAACATGGTATAGAATTCAATAAACTGACTGAAAAAAACACACCATCCTTCATCACCAACAACAGTAAAATTAAATATCTTTTGCATCCTAACCTTCACTGCAAAAGCGTTGATACTAACTTTCACAAATCTTTGTTACAATGTTCATATGAAGGGTAAAAAATGTAGCTCCTACAAAATCACAACATGTAAACATGTTGCTATAGCATTTTTCAGGGCTTGGATATTTTAGAGTCTTCGTGTCTACTGATAATGTAGGATACTCTAACACTCACCATCAACGTCTATGAGGCATTTAATCAAACAGATAACATTCCTATCAATTAAAGTATAACATTGTAAGAGCACAAAATGTCTATTCTACAAAATATCAATTACAGTAGGTAAGAAAACAAACGAGATATGGCAGAAAATTGTGCTTGCCTTGAAACGGTTTCGTAGTGATTCCGGTAACAGTGACCATGAAGCCGAACAACTATCAGAATGTAGAAGGGTGTGTTTGGATTGGCGGTGAACAGAATTGATTCTAACAGAATTGAGTTTAGTAGAATTGATTTTAACAGAATTGAGTTTAGCAAAATTGATTTATGTTTGAATACATTTATGTAAAAGTAAGTTAAATAATAAATTTCAGTATAAAAATCACCCAGAATCAATTCTGGAGATAGAAGCTACAAATTGTAGCTTTAAGTAGAATCAATTCTGGAGGTAGAATCAATTATATTTTTGATAAAACAAACACTTTAAAATCACCCAGAATCAATTTTACATATCTAGAATTGATTCTGGATATTTCAAAAGCCAATCCAAACATACACGTAGTCATCATCCGTGTAACCTCATCGTGAAGCCGAACAACTTTGTGAATACTGGCCTCGTCACTATTTGAAGGAATTAGGGTTCAGAGGATGTGATGGAAAATCAATGGATTTTTAGGATTTGATGGAGGTGATCCATCAAATTTAGGTTTTGAAGGGAATGAATTTGGAGGTGAAATAGGATTTTTGTTACCATTCACAATGAATACTCTTAAATAAAAATTAAATAAGTCTTTCTTTTAAGAATAAATTTAAATTTGTAAAACTATACAAAAACTTAAATATAATTTTAATTCCTTTATTTTAATTTTTTTTTTAATTTTGATCTCATTTTAAAAATCACATATTCAATTAGTTTATTTAATATTTTTAAGATTTTAATCTCATGTTTTATATAGATTTAATTTTGATGTGACATACTAATTGATGATGTGGCATGATGGATATGTCATTAAGAAATATATCAAAATTATTTATTTTAATATTTAAATAATAATTAGGCAGAAGAAATTTGTTGCTTTAATTATACTCATATGTTCAGATTGATCTCTTAATTTTTTTCGTGTTAGATTGATTCTTTAACTTTTAAAACGTGTTATGTTAGTCATTTTTTTACTGATTAACGACGGAAAAATTCAAAAATCAATCGTTAAATTTATCGTTAATTAGATAAAAATAATTAAAATAATACGTTTTAAGAGTAATGGACGACCTTAAAGAAAATAAGGGATTATTTAAATCCAAAGATATGGTTAAGGGATAAAAAGAATATTTTGTTTAATAATTATATTTGAATGAAAAAAAGAAAAAATTAAAAAATTAAAAAAATTAATTATAATAATTTAAATTTTATGATCACTATTCATTTTTATTGTCTCTAATCATAGCATTATCATCACCCATTATCAATGAACTATGATATAATTTTCATCATGTACAATTATTTTTTACTTTTTATAAGATTCACTTTTAAGAATTTTAAATTAAGAAAATTTAAAAACTCAATTATTTTAATTTCAATCCATAAAATATACGTATTTTTATATTATGTATTAGTTCAGTTTCGCCTCCGGCACATACAATAAAGTTTCTAGTATATGATTCATTGGTTTAGTTATGCCATACACTATCATGATGAAGGAATTGTATTTTTCAGGTAATTTTTGAAGTGCAACATTAATTTGATCATGTTCAGAGATTGGATCACCAATAGCACGAACCTTAAACGCATACTCAGATATTGTTTTGGCTCCTTTGTTGTTCATCTTCAGTTCATCCCTGAGTTGATGAACACAAGCCTTTATTTGCGAATTGAAATATTAATGCACCTTATCCCGCACCTTATATGTATGTTTGCATGAGAGTACACTAAGTAAAACTGCTTTCGAGATTGTGGATAACAGTCATGTGAACAATGATTGATTTTGCACTATCCAAGATTCATATCCTTCATAAACTATGGTAGCTATGTGATCACTTTCAGTTTTGAATATTGGTGGAATTTGAGGGTTAACAATTATTTTGTGGAGTTTCCGTGAACGAAGTACGCTCTCGATTTGTTGATTCCACAACAGAAAATTATTTTCTTAAAACTTAATTGATAGTTTTGGAGTAAAGGTGTTGGAAGTACTTGAAAATATCATAAGTTTTGACGTGATTTGTGAGCCTGGCACCTTATGACACACTCCTTGAAAAAAAGATTCAGGATCAACCATAATTGTTCTCTAAACTTTAATGAATTAATTTGAGCATCTTAGATATTTTATAAGGAGATGTGGAATTTTCCAAATTTGATTTTAAGTTCTACTACTTCAAGTTGAACCTTAAATTATCTCTCCATCAAAATTTTTCTCATTCTACGTCTTCTTTACCCTTCAATTTCTTTTAAACCTTAAAGGCTCAACACCTTAGTGCAAGAAAGGCCTCTCTTATGTTCCTCCTCTCGATTTTCTTTCTATTATATTTCTTCCTCTCATGATCTCCTTTTCATTTAGCTTTACCTTATTTATTTATTTTCTTCTTTGATTTTTCTTTAAATTTCGATAAAGAAAATTGGTAGTTTCATGTTTTTGCATGTAATTTTATTGGTGTGGGATTTTAATAAAAATGAAAGATGACAAGTGAGGTGTATCGTGACTCGACAAGTGAGGCGTATTGTGGGTTGATATGAGATTCATAAAGTTATTTTGCCTTAAAAAAATACATAAGGAGATAAGCAAATTTATTTATCTTATTTACATTATTTTTTATGTTTTTTTATTCTCTATACTTAAATTTTGTGTTCAATAGTTGAGATTTGTGTCTCAAGTCTTTATTGTAATTATTTAATACACATAAGTATATACTAGAATGTGTCCTTTTAAATTACATGTCACCATGTCTCACTATTGCTGACAATCTACGAACCGTTTTGTCACTTCTAATTATATATGATCTTAATTCAGTGTTTGATGAGATAAAATGATATGATAAATTAATTTTAAATCTTATTGTCTAGTTGAAAAATTTAAAATTTATTTATTAAATTTAAAATTTTAAAATTAAGGGTTAATAGCATTTTCTTCGGTCTAGGCTATCCATGTAAAAAAAATTGTGGAACCGACCTTGCCACTTGAAGATTTTGTCGTTTTAAACCTTGGAAAAAATAATTTAACAAAAACGCCTATATAATACTAGGGATGGCAACGGGTAGGGTCGGGTGCGAGTTTCACACTACCCAAACTCACACCCGAAATCACCACCCGAACCCGAACCCGAACCCAAAGGCTATTCGGGTGACAAAATTACACCCGCGCCCACACCCGTTGGGTTCGGGTTTTTCACCCAAACCCGAACTCGTAGCAAAAACACAAAAATACAACATTAACATTGAAATTTGAATTAAGTTTCAACATCTTACAACTTTCCATCATAGAATACGTCTTCAACATCTTAAGTTAACATTACATTCTTGGAATAGTGCTTGCCCTAACATAGAATAGGTCTTCAACATCTTAAGTAAACATTACAATTAAAATACAACATTAACATAGAATACTTTGTTTGCCAAGCAAATTCCAACAGCAACATGGTAACATAGAATACACTTATTTGCCATGCAACATAGAATACACTTGTTTAGAATAGTTTCCAACATCAACATGCAACAGAACATTCCAACAGACATCTTTAGCAATTTCAACAGACATCAACAGCAAGCTTGCAATAGATTCCAAATTTCCAACAGACAACAAGCAACAGACAAACAGACAGCAACATGCAAGCAAATTCCAAATTTCCAACAGACAGCAACATGATGCATGCTCTCTCCAGCAGGCTCTTTCAATTCTTACTATAAATGATAAATTCTAGCAGGCCTGCAACAGACAAACCAAATGCAGTGGATTCAACATTTAACAAAATTCCATAGCAGACCTTACAGAATTCCACAGCAGATTTATGGAACAAATATTTAATTAAAACCAATAACAAAGCACTCCTAGCTAGTTTAGGGGCATCATTAAGTTAAGTGTGTGTAAGTTAGTGTTATGTGGTTGTTGACTTTAAAAGTTACTTCAAAGCTAGTGTTCTGCAGTGTCATCATTACATTGCTCCCCAAACTTACTATATCAAAAATTGTGAAAAACAAAAACAATTCTCACCTAGCTTGTTATTCTATAAACAAATTTATGTCGACACAAGCTTTTCATTGCTCAGTGGTGCAATAACAATAATATACACTAAGAAACTCACCAATTAGTACTAATGCAGGTTCCATTAATCTAAGGTGGATGACTAGAAACCACATTTTTATCACTATAAAACACCATTAAATGCATGGTATTTTTACATAGAATATGAAGCTTTTAAGCTAGCATCTTGTGCTAATGCAGCTTTTAAGCTAGCACCTTGTGCTAATGTAGCATCTAATGAAGATGTTAATGTGTTTCAAAACTGTTGTGCTCAGGTTAAGAAACTTGGTCAGAATCCAAAACAAAGCAGTGCAAGGTGCATCTTGTGCTAATGCATCTTTTAAGCTAGCACCTTGTGCTAATCCAGCATCTGATGAAGATGCTAATGTGTCTCAAACCTGTTGTGTCTCAAAGTTGTTGTTATTATCCCTAAACGTTGCAACATTGCTGCAATATATATGACAGACAATATATATGACAGAATTCCAATTCAAAGCAGTGCTGCAGTGGATTCAACATTTCAACACACTTGTTTACAGAAATATATATATATATATATATATATATATATATATATATATATATATATATATATATATATATATATATATATATATATATATATATATATATATATATATATATATTCAACAAACAATGTTAAAACATAGAAACAATAATACTCACCATGTTAAAGCATAGAAACAACAACTTATAATCTTCAAGATGGTAACCCAAACAACTTTCCATCAATTTAGTTGTATTAAGAAGTAAATTGAAGTTAAATAAAATGCCATTTCATTCAAAACTTTTACACTAAATGAAGTACAAAATACCTTCATCGCCAGACTCCATTTCATTCAACACAGTAGCAAATTCTTCTGCAACTCTAGAAGTTTCTATACATCACATGTAGAATAACATAGAATAATTAGTTGACAATATGTAAAGATTATTTGACATACATTACAATATTGAATTAATAGTTTAAAATTTTACCATTATTCTCAGCAGCCCATAGCCAACTCCTAGCACACATTAAAGCCTCTACAGTACTCCAGTTAAGTCGGCTACGATGAGGACTCAATATTCGACCACTATTACTGAAGGCCAATTCAGAAGCTACTGTAGAGATAGGAATAGCTAACACATCTCTTGCAATTGCTTGAAGTGTTGGATACACAACTCCATTTACCTTCCACCAATTCAAAATGTCAAAATCTGGAGTTTTTTTTTATAACTGGCTCCTTCAAATAATGATCCAACTCATACTTAACACTTGAACTTGAGTTTTCGACAATCATCTCAACGTATGCATCAAATTCAGCCTCTTCATCAACAACAGCAGTTGTACCAATGGATGGAGTGGTAGGTTGTGCATCTCTAAGTCTAATCTAATGATAATCATTGAGCAAATCATAAACCCTTTTTTTGGTTGCTTGAAGTCCACATATCTCTGGTAATCGCCACTCTTCCTTCATGGCTATCTAACATCTTCATAGCACATTTTTTCTCAAAATCATAAACTTTTAATACCTCCTTCTTGATTGTGTTTTGAGTAGGAACTTTAAACAACGGTTGGAGAGAAACAAAGACTCTTCTAAGACCAACGTGATCCACAATTGATAGTGGATAATCGTGCATAATAATAGCTTTAAAAATCAACTTCTTCACATTTTCTGGATTATAAGTTCCAATTCCCAACTCTTCCTTTCTTTCTGAGATAGTAGGCAGGAGAAATGGTTGTCCTTTGTCATGGTTTTTATTCTTAATCTTTTTTTTAATACAACTCGAGAGATGTCCTTTCAAGTGATTTATTCCATTCTTTGAAGTTCCACTAAGTTTTTTTTTACACCAGATGTATTCAGCCTTATCTTTCCCATTCACTTTCATCTTTTTAAATTCTTGCCACACATTACTTCTTAGTTTCTTTTATGCAGGTTCTAAGCTTGTGTCAATTTCTTCTTGTTGCCCAACATCAGGTGTCGGACTCAGATTAGAAGAAGCCTTCTGATGAGTTGGTGGACATGTACTTTCTTCTGTAGGATTAGATGTTCCTTCCGATTTTGGGGTTGTGTTCGCTTGATCCATTTGACATATTAGAATTAGAATTGCATGAGTAAACTTATATCCAATTTAAGCATATGTTGCCGCTTCAAAAACTAAATCAATTGACAAAAATGCAAACCTATCAATAAAAAATAAACTTTGAGAGGAAGTTTCTATCAATTGACAAAAATAAACCTTATTGAAATTCTGGTATCAGATGTGTGATGTTAAGGTGCGATGTCACAACAACACACTCTGTACAATGGACAGAATAAACAGCAAAATAACACCAAGAATTGTTGACCCAGTTCGGTTACAACCAACCTACTCTGGGGGCTACCAAGCCAGGGATGGAATTCACTACTTGTAGATATAATTTACAGACTCAACAACCCGTTGACAATCTCCTAAACTTATACTCTACTAATGACTTCCTACCTAAGAAACCACTTAGGTATGAGAACACCACTCAATCCCTTACAAACACTCAAAGAAACCACTTTGAGTAACCTTGATCTTACTTCACAGCTTCGATCAATCAACCACTCTCTATTGCTTCACAGCTTCTAGAGATGACAGAATACGACACAGCAATTCACCCTAGAATTCTGGTTATACAACTCGTACAAAATACTCAAGACACTCAGCCTATGCTCTTGATCTTCTCTCTGTATTTCTGTCCACCTTTCCTTTGGTCTTGTGCGCTTTATATAGCTCCTTGAATTGGTCTTGGTATTGCTACAATATCTCCTACAAATCTGCACCAGATCTCCTATGCAGCAGCAAATATCTATCCCAAGATATTCGCATCCAATGAGACAGCTTGCTCTCCACAATTCTAGCTAACACGCAACCCTAACAACATCACAACCTGATGTTATTAATTCTGCAGATCTAATGTCACAACATCGCCTATGTGACATCAGACATTCAACTTTAGCAATAACTTACTTAACACAGCCCAGTGTTAAGACTTCAATGTTGCAACATCAACCCTTGACATCAACATTGAATATACTTTGTTTTACCAAAATTCCAGCCAATCCAGGAACTAACAATCTCCCCCTTTGGCTAATTTTGGCTAAAACAATCTCTGCACTCTGCACCTTCAGAGACTTTAGCAGCGGAAAAATTTCAATCAATAAATCATTTCACCAGCAGCAGTTTGACAATTTTTATAGTCTTCATCACTTGATCTGCTGCAGCACCCTCTTCATTATTGACAACAACCAATTGGTGCTCCCCCTCAAAAATATGAACCAGCATCACAGCTATTCAGTAGCTCACAATGTGCAGCACTTCTCTCCCCCTTGATGTCTGCTTGGCTGCACTCTTCAAATGCTATGAAATCTTCACTAGCTCAGTCAAAACTCCCCCTTAATATCTGCATCTCATTAGCAGCATTTGGCAGTCACACTCTTTGATACTTTTGACTTTCATGGCTATTTTCTCCCCCTTTTTAGCCACAATTAGACAAGCTTCTATTAGAAGCCCTATTAACTATAGCCAGTACACCCTAGCTCTCATTGTTAGCCTCACAGTTAGCAACCAGGAAAAACAAATCATAGAAGGAAACTAAAAACATAACCAGTGCATAAAACAGCACAATATTCAAGTTACATAACCAGCATAGCAAAAGCAAAGGAAAATAAAAAAAAACTAAACTATTATCTTATGACAGCAGATGGTGGTTAGTCTTCATCCGAGCTGGTACCATCAGCATCTTTATCACCTTCATCAGACCTGGAATCCTCAGTGTCGCCATTCCCATTATCTCCCCCTTGTTCCAAGTCTTTGATCATATGCTCCATCTTAATTTTCCTGACAGTGCTAGTTTTGATAACCATGTCAAGGTCCTTGCAGGTTGCCTTTAACTCCTCAATCAGCTCAGATTTTGTACTGACCTTCTTAACCCCAGAACTTGATGTTGTAACAATGTCTGGAACATGACTCCCAGCAAACAGTTTGGGATGCAAAGATAGAGTTGACTCCCTTTTACATGCTACCTCTATACTGGTTAAGATTCCCGGATGTTGATCTAAGATCATTCCACAGATAAGGGAATGGAATGATATAGGCATTTTGATAGCATTGGTGGCACCATGCTTCACCACTTGATCAAATATGTAGCTTTCATAGTTGAATTTGACCCTTTTCCCTACAGCATAGATGAACTTTCCTAATCCCACAGTAATGGTCGTTTTGTGGTTAGTAGGTAACCAGTTAGCAGCACCAATTCTGTGCAAGATAACGTACTTGATACTGAGTTTGCTAGCTGTTAATTTATTTTTCAGTGGCCACACCTTAACTTGAGTGGCAGTGATCTCTCTACACACTTCATTATCAGTCACCTCCAGCTCACACTCCTCTTGCTCATCTCTTCCCAAATATTTATTGACAGTACTAGGAGAGAAGTCAATACATTGTCCCCTAACAAACACCTTCATGTAGTTCACACTTCTATTGTCAGAAATGTCCATGGGAATGTTGACAACAAATTCCTTAACAAGTCCACTATAGCACTTAGAGAATCTGGTCACAGTCTTTAGTAGTCCAGCACCATGAATGAGGTCCATAATTTCTTTCATCTCCAAGACATCCTTTCCAAGCTCCCTTTCCAGAGCTAACCTCCTTTGGCACACAACTTCCACAGGGAAGCACTGCTCGCATAATGAAAGGATATGTTGTCCACAGGCACCTCAGGGACTTTATCAGAAATTCTCTTCAAGATGGTCTTTCTGACTGGTGTGATGTCATGGACATCTTCCTCAACTTCATCCTCAGACTCAGTTTCTTCTCTAATCTTTCTCTTTTTGGAGGGTGTAGTAACCTTGCTCCAAGGTTTTGTAGGACCAACAACAGTTTTCTTCTTTCCTTCAGTAGACTTCTTAGGAGAGGTTTCATTAGTCTTTCCTTTCCTAGTCTTTAGTCTCTTGGCAATACTTGGAACAACATTTCCAATGACTTCATTATCAGATAAGTCAACCACATTGATCACGTCCTCAGTCTTTTCTTCTTCAGGAGTAGTTCTATCATTAATTTCCTCATGCACATCTTCTTCTTCTCCTCCTCTTTCAGAGTCCTCAATGACAGACACAGCAAGTCTGTGAAGATCAGACTCATCTCCTTGCATGTCTACCCTTTCCGCTGACATCTGATTCAACGGTATAGAAATTCCTTTCACAGGTATTCCTTTGTCCAGTATTTTGGTTGCCAGATTACCCATACTCTTGTCAACATCAAACTTTTCTTCCACAGTTTGAGACGAGGATGACCTAGGTGTTGAGTTATCACTAAATAGGATACTGGTAACCAGCTTCTTAGTTTCAGTGTTTTTAAAAATAGTTGCGACCCTCTTAGAAGCAAGTTTAGATGGCTAGGTTTACCTGACTCTGGTAGCATTACGGAGATGGGTTGTATATTCAGAGCTTCGTCTTCAGAGTACTCATCTGTAGAAACCCTAGCGTTATTCCGCGATGAACTTTTTGAAGGAGAAGAGGTCTGCTTTGACATGGTTCCTTTGAGGCAGTATGGATTGAGATGATTCTTCTTGTTGAAGGAGATGAACAGAAGAGAGAAATGAGTTTTGATGCACTATGATTTTTCTATAATAGGAAATGAGGGTCTGAGGTAAGGCGCCAGATTTTGAGTAATCTTTAAAGACCAATTATTAATTTTCTACCTCCATAAAGACTTTCCTTTTAAGAAATTCACATCAAGACTCATTAACTCTGAGTGACCTTTCAACATTCTGACATCATAGTCTGATGTTATAACATCAACTAGAACATCACTAGTTGAATCTCCTTCAAGAGATATCCACTGATAGCAGTTATCTTTGGTTCTGGCACCCTTCATAACAACCTGATTATGCTCATCAGAAACCACACAATCATCCTTAGTGTAGTTTACCTTGTAACCTTCATCACACAACTGGCTTATGCTGATCAAATTTGCATTTAAACCACTGACAAATAGAACATTGTCAAGTTCAGGTCTACCATCACCTTTCATTTTCCCAATTCCTGCAACAACACCTTTTTCTCCATTGCCAAAAACAACTTCAAGAGAGGGACAAGGTCTAAGTTCAGCAAACATGGATCTACATCCAGACATGTGTTTGGAACACCCACTGTCAAAATACCATGTTCCCTCTTTAGACTCTCTATCAGCCATGTGAGCCAATAAGCACTTCACCTTCTCCTTAGGTACCCATTGTTTAACAACTTTGGGCCTGTACTCTCTCCATCTGCTTTAAGGCTGAGGGTATCCATGCAGCTTGTAGCACGAGTACTGGATATGTCCAACCCTTCCACAATAATAACATCTCACCCTTTCATCTCTGAATCTTCTGCTAAGATGAGATTGCTTAGGCTGTCTTCCATAATGTGGTCTTCTATTACCATAACTGACATGCCTTCTATTGTGTTGGTATCTTCTCCCATAAGCAAACTGAGAATGTTGTTTCCTGGATTGTCTCCCATGATGGTGTGGTTTTCTTCTTCCAGAGTGATGAGGCACAACATTGTTGTATCTATACCCATAACTATACCAGTTGTCCTGATGTTGAGACACCTGATGTGACATGTACTGTTTGAGCCTTGCAGCTTGCATGCTCTTGTGGTATTGTGGAGGCATATACTGACTAGCTCCTTGAGGCTGCATCTTCCTCTGTTGGGGACCATCCTTTTTCTTAACATTCTGAGGCTGAACAGCCTTCTTAGGGGTAGTATCCTGTCTCTTTGTTTGAGACATAGGTTGGGACACCTCCTCCTTTGCTCCTGAGGTGCTTGCCACATATCCTATACCAGACTTATCACCTGCAACCTTTTCTGTCTGAAGGATCTTGTCAAGTGTGTCTGTACCACAGCTCAGCATCCTAACAGACTTGGTCATTTGATCAAGGTGAGCTCTAACTAGCACAACTTCATTTTCCAGATCAGTCTTTTCATTCTCTAGCTGAGCAATTTGTTGCTTGTGACACTTGTTTTCTTGACAAATCTCAGCACTTTTTAAACACAGCTCTTGATAAGTAGATGCTAACTCCTCATAAGTTACTTCTCCATCACTAGAATCATCATCAGAAACAACAGCTCCTGTTAGGGCTCTAACATGCTTTGCTGACTCGCCTTCACTTTCACTATCTGAGTCAGACCAGGAAACTGTCATGCCCTTCTTCTGCTTTTTCAAGAAGGTGGGACATTCTTTCTTGACATGTCCATACCCTTCACACTCAAAGCACTGCACTCCTTTATCTTGGGCAGTTTTCTCTTCATCCTTCTTGCTGGTGTCAGAAGTCATGTTCTTGACATTAGGCCTGGAGTTATTATTCATTCTCTTGAATACTTTGGTGAACTGTCTTCCCAACATCACTATGGCCTGAGATAGATCCTCCTGGGGTTCAGAACTCTTCCCTTTCTCTTCTTCACCATTTGACACCAGGGCTATACTCTTTGGCTTCTTTTCTGGTTCTTCCTCATTCAACCCAAGCTCAAAAGTTTGAAGGGATCCAATGAGCTCATCTACTCTCATCTTGCTGATGTCTTGTGATTCTTCAATGGCAGTAACCTTCATTTTATACTTCTTAGGAAGGGATCTAAGGATCTTCCTTACAAGCTTTTCATCTGACATTTTCTCACCAAGAGCACTGGATGCATTGGTCAGCTCCAGAACATTCATGTGGAAGTCATGAATAGTCTCATCGTCCTTCATCTTCAGGCTTTCAAATTTTGATGTTAAAATCTGAAGTCTTGACATCTTGACTCATGATGTTCCTTCATGTGTAGCCTGTAAGATAGCCCACGCTTCCTTAGCAACTTCACAGGTATTGATTAACCTGAAGATATTCTTATCCACTCCATTGAAGATGGCATTTAAAGCTTTGGAGTTTCCAAGGGCAAGCTCATCTTCCTCCTTGGTCCATTCTTCTTCAGGCTTTGGCTTTGAGGTGCCTTCTTTATCTTTGCCAGCATCATCTTTCTCACACATGACAGGTGTTTTCCATTCTTTAATAACAGCCTTCCAAGCCCTGCTGTCCAAGGATTTTAAGAATGTGGTCATCCTTGGCTTCCAATAATCATAATTTGATCCATCCAAAATAGGGGGTCTGTTGACGAATCCTCCAACTTCTTTGTCCATCTTTACACCAGAAAGTAACTTCCCTAGATCTCACCCAGAGACAGACAGGATGCCTGCTCTGATACCAATTGAAATTCTGGTATCAGATGTGTGATGTTAAGGTGCGATGTCACAAGAACACACTCTGCACAATGGACAGAATAAACAGCAAAATAACACCAAGAATTATTGACCCAGTTCGGTTACAACCAACCTACTCTGGGGGCTACCAAGCCAGGGATGGAATTCACTACTTGTAGATATAATTTACAGACTCAACAACCCGTTGACAATCTTCTAAACTTATACTCTACTAATGACTTCCTACCTAAGAAACCACTTAGGTATGAGAACACCACTCAATCCCTTACAAACACTCAAAGAAACCACTTTGAGTAACCTTGATCTTACTTCACAGCTTCGATCAATCAACCACTCTCTATTGCTTCACAGCTTCTAGAGAGGACAGAATACGACACTGCAATTCACCCTAGAATTCTGGTTATACAACTAGTACAAAATACTCAAGACACTCAGCCTATGCTCTTGATCTTTTCTCTGTATTTCTGTCCACCTTTCCTTTGGTCTTGTGCGCTTTATATAGCTCCTTGAATTGGTCTTGGACTTGCTACAATATCTCCCAGATTTGTTATTTAAAACTGAATATTAAAACAGATTTTCTCTCCTAAAATCTTTTTAAATCTTCAACCTTTTAAATCTCCTACAAATCTACACCAGATCTCCTATGCAGCAGCAAATATCTATCCCAAGATATTCGCATCCAATGAGACAGCTTGCTCTCCACAATTCCAGCTAACACGCAACCCTAACAACATCACAACCTGATGTTATTAATTCTGCAGATCTAATGTCACAACATCGCCTATGTGACATCAGACATTCAACTTCAGCAATAACTTACTTAACACAGCCCAGTGTTAAGACTTCAATGTTGCAACATCAACCCTTGACATCAACATTTAATATACTTTGTTTTACCAAAATTTCACCCAATCCAGGAACTAACACTTATATCAAAATATCTTATGCATATAATCAATCTGCACCTCCCAATTTTCCTTAAGAATACTTCTAGACATCAGTAGCCATTTCTATATAAAAACATGAAAGGAAGTTTCTATCCTCCTAAAACAGAATGTTTAGTAACTCTTTCAAAAACAGAATTTGCGGAATTGTAAATGAAATCCTATAGCAGAATTTGCAGAACAGAGAAACCGACGATGAGAGCATAAAACTTACCGTATGAGCTAAGAATATACAAGAACACAATATATGCAACATTCATAATATAAACAACATTCATAGTATATACAAGATTCATAAAAACAACATTCATAGTCAATTAAACTTTGAGTCTCTTTAAAAAACATAATTTGCAGAACTGTAAATGAAATCCAATAGCAGAATTTACAGAACAGAGAAACCGACGATGAGAGTATAAAACTTACCGTATGAACTAAGAATATACAAGAACACAATATATACAACATTCATAATATAAACATCATTCATAGTATATTCAAGATTCATAAATTAAACTATCAAACACAATAATAAACTCTTAATCAGTTCATAAACTCTTAATCAGTTCAACATCAATAATAAACTATCCAAACACAATAATTAACATACATGATGAAGAAGAAGTATGCCATTGTACCTTTTAGGATCAGAAGATAGCAGAAATTGAAGAGACGGTGGTGGCGATGAAAGATGGGAGGAGGGGTGGACGAAGAAATTGAAAGATGGAAGGAGGAGTGAGACAGTGATAGTGTGATACTTTGAAAATTGAAAGTGGAATTGAGGAAGACGGGGGTAGAATTGAAACACGTAGGTAGAAGGAAGGACTCACTGAAACTCTCAGTAGCAGTGAAAGACGGGGGGAGGAGTGATAGACGGAGGGAGGAGAGAAACTTTGAAACCCTAATTTGTTACAATTATATATATGTAGGGGCACTTTAGTAATTTTATGACTAAGCGGGTGTCGTTTCGGGTTTCGGGCGCGGATTTCACACTACCCAAACCAGCACCCGAAATATCGGGTGGCACCCGAACCCAGTTAACTCGGGTTTTCACCCGTTGACTCGGGTTCGGATGCAGGTGGGCCCCGCGGGTTTGGGTCTGCCTATCATCCCTATATAACACGTTGACTGAGCTTTTTTATTTAAATTCAAACTACACTGCATAGATTTACTTATTTTTATTTTGAATTATTTTTATTTTTCTTCATAATTTATTTTTTTTATTTTTTTTAATCTTATTAAAATTATGAAACAAACATTAAATCAACAAAAATATTTTTCTCCAGAAACATTTGAACCCAAAACATGGTAATTATGAACACTAGCTCTTACAACTAGAACATTAACTTTTATGTTATTTCTCATTAAAAAAACTAATTATATATTAATATAATATATTAAAATTAACTTTAAATTATATATATATATATATATATATATATATATATATATATATATATATATATATATATATATATATATATATATTATTTAAAGTTAATTTTAATATATTATATTAATATATAGTTAATTTTGTATAATAAATGATAAACGACTTGATGTCCTAGTGGTAACAGCTAACGCCCATCACCACCATGTCTTGGGGAAAATATTTTAGTTGATTTTATGTTTTATAATTTTAACAAGATTAAAGTAAATAAAAAATAAAGTTATATTATGTGGAAATAAAAATAAGAAAAATTCATGTTAGTATAGTTGAAATTAAAAAATATATAAAAAAAAAAAAGCTTCAGTCAACGCGCTGTGTATACATTTTTGTTGAGTCATTATTTCTAATGTCTAAAATAAACAATTTTTTTATAGGGGAGAACCAGAAGAAGTAGCTTATGTGGCAGAAAAAAAATGCTATTAACCTTAAAATTAATTTTAAAAAGTACATGTAATTCTTTTACAAGGATGATTTTGTAATTTTTATATATAATATTTATTTATACAACACATTAATATTTTATCTTTAATATTAAATAATTAAAAATTCTAAAAAAAAGTATTTAATATGTAGAACAATATTTTCTTAAACTATAATATATTTTATATTAAAAGCATGGGATTGATGCTAAATAAGTGACACCAATTACAAGAACAAATTATATATATATATATATATATATATATATATATATATAGTATTATGGAATCATCAAACATATATTAGAATAAAATATATCCTATTACTATCATATCATATTCTTATTCAAGATGAAAAACATTATTAGAGAAATTCTAGGATTTCATGTCCCTAGAAGTGAGAAATCCTATTTCTGTTTGACTCAAACCAATTTTGAAAATAGAGATTATGAATTAGTTAACCATTGGATCGAGTTAATATATAGACACAAGGTTTGTGATATATAGTGATACACTTTTATTGTTTGAATTGTCGAAACACTATATGAGTAGAGAGATATCGTGTTTGCACTACACCAAACCAAAGTTTTGGAGTTTTTTTCATTTTCAAATTCTTTATAATTCAACGTGCTTTCGGGTACAACGTGAGATTTCACGCTAATGGAAGATGCAAGTCATAACCTTACGCACTCTTGCATACAAACTCAACAAAATACTCCTAATTCGATTTCGATTAAAACTTATAATCTGATTTTGAAGACATTCAAATAAGTTTTGGTGAACACTTGCGACACACCACTAAGACAACTTTCAAAACCTTATTTTAAAGGGGATACGTTAGCCATAAAAATTTCTAATGACAATTATGTTGATGGTTTTGATAGCTGCAAGAATTTCCTTCATGGAAGGATAATGTTGAAAAAGCATAATCTTTTCCAATAATTGATGCATTGTATGAAAGTTAAACGATCTTTGAAATATTTTGAATAAATGGTCTCTTAAACCTACTGGTAAGGTTTTTATTTATTTATTTATTTCATTTTTCATATATTTAGTAACTTAGGAGGATTTTGGAAGTAGGGTCATGGATTATATCTATGAGTATTCTTCACAATTCATCTAAACACCAAACTTCAATTCGATCTAGTTAAAATACTAACAATTTTAAAATAGAATACACGGTCATCCTATTGAATATTGAATACCACAAATTATGTTTTCAATAGCAAGAGATATTGGTGTCCCTCTAGCCTTAAATAAAGCAATTAGTAGTAATTTTTTTTGGGATATTATAATAAAATTTCGATGAATCTTGATTTGTTAGAATTCTTTCCCAATTTCATTCTTGTTAAAAGTTAAGGTTATGCTTTTAATGATTATGTTGAGTATGAAAAACTCTATTCACCCGATTATTTTTTTCATATTAAGGGACTGTTTGGACATATACAGATTCTTTTATTAGATTTATGTCAAGATGTTGAAAAAAAAAATGACTATCATAAAATAGAAAAGCAGTAAGAAGTACCTCAAGAAAGTGAGATTCCTGATTCTCATACAATTACAAATTTAGTAAAAAAAACATCAAGAAATGAAACAAACAATGGAAGAACAAGGTAATACAATTAATATGCATCTTAATTTTATTCATATAATGAGAAAAAAAATCTTTTTATAAAAGTGATCTCTAAGACAATAAAGAAAAACATGTCAAAGGGGTTCGGTTGCATAACACCCAATAAAAGGATAGTAAACTTATATAATTAGCCAAATTCTCATTTTAATTTTTTTTTATCTTCTCTCTTTTCTTTCATTTTTGGGGGTTAGGTGTAGCCTCAAATTTTGTACCTTTTTCCTTATATAATATAATTTTATGTGCTAAAAAATATTTGTATTCAACTTATTATCATGCACACATGCACACCAAATGGTCCTCTATACCTCTAAAATTAGGAGAAAAGCAGACAATCTAAATACTACTCTTTAAAACTTTACCATCATATTATAGTACAAAATTATAATTGTAAGGTTCATGAAATTGAAAGAAAAAATTTTATTCGGTTCTAGTACAATAACTACACAATCTTAAAAAGCTATGCCTTTAAGCCCACTTCCACACCCAATCACATTTATGATCAACACACTTACTAACATAAAACTCATTCCACCTTGGTGGACAATCGTCATCAATAAAACATTCAAACTCCTCTGAAATGCAAAAGGTAATGAAATAAAGTTACTAAAACATAATAAAAAATGTTTACAAAACTATAAAAAATAAATAAATAAATAAATAAATAAATAATTAATTGAGAACGATAAAAAACTACTTACCACCAACTCCTATTCCAACGAAAAATAGGAAAAGAAATATAATCAGAACATAAATAAATTTGAGAATTTCAGCCATATTATTTCCTCTTTGTAAGTAAGTACTAAAATGTGATTTAGTCTCTTTATAATGTATAAAGTTCATGATCTTCTACAAGCAATTAAATATTTGTTAGTATTTATAGTTATAAAAACCTTTTATAAAAATATAATAATTTATTATATTTGTTGTATAATTAGTGTGTTATGTTTGTCCTTTAGAACACTTAAGAATGAGGTTACATAATATTAACGAGAATTTTTTTAACCTTTCATGATGGTAAAGAGAAATTTTTTAACCTTTCATTACTCTTAACTTTTTATTACTTTTTTAAAAAGCATTTCCATGATAGTAAAACATAGTTTTTCTTGTGGGACGATAATAAAATTATTTGTTTGAATAATGCATCTATAGAATGTGAATATATTTTTGCACTAGTAGAATACATTGTAACTTTTTTTTTTTTTTTTTTTTTTGAAAAATAAGGTGATTTCTTAATACATCACTCAAATTTCTTAGACACCTCGTGAAATTTCATTTTTGTCTTCAGATTCCAGATTTGCACATCCGGACGCACCAAATTTTTAAAAAACACTGATATATTCCGGATGTGCACATCCGGAAGAATTCCTAATTTGCAAATCCGAAAAAAAATTATTTTTTCAATATAATTTAGAATTCTATAAAATCATTTACTTCTAAATATAATTAAATCCAATATAATTAAAATCCAATATAATTAAAATTAATATCATTTTTTCAATATAATTAAATCCAATATAATTAAAATTAATATGATATTTAATATGATTAATTTTTTTCAATCTAATTAATATGATTAATATGGTATTTAATTCTAAATGATTTTTTTATATTGAAAAAATTAATTTAAGTATATTGGATGTAAAATTATATGGTATTTACTTCTAAAATTGGATTTAATTATATTGGTATTTAAAATTATATGGTATTTACTTCTAAATTATATGGTATTTACTTCTAAATTATAATTAAAATTATATGATATTTAATTCTAAAATTAATTTAATTATATTGGATTTGATTATATTGAAAAAAATCATATTAATTTTAATCATAGTAATTTTAATTATATTAGATTTAATTAAATTGGATTTAATTATATTGAAAAAATATATTAAGTTTAATTATGTTGAATTTTAATTATATTGGATTTAATTATATTTATAAGTAAATGATTTTATGGAATTCTTTTGATTTTTTCCGGATTTGCAGATCAAGAATTCATCCGGATGTGCACATCCGAAAAAAACTGAAAAATTTTAGAAAATGGGTGCGTCCGGATGTGCACATCCGAAAATTGGGGGCAAAAACGAAAATTCAGGTGGTGCCTAAGAAACATGGGTGGTGTGATAAGAAACTCTATGTATTTAAGTTTGTAATTATATGATATCTCATACATTATCATTCACATCAATTATATAATTCATATTGATTTAATGACTAATTTGGTTTGGATCATCTCTAGTGACATTATAATTTAGTGGAATTTTAGTCATTAAGAAGTGTATTAAAAATATAAAAAGAGAATAGATGTTGAATTTGAAGGGTTGAGATTTAATCTTGAGAAAATATGGTGAAAATCACACTTTAGAGAACTCACTCATGGTGCAAACCTCGATATTTTCTCTTTGAGTCTCATAATTCAATAAATGATAAGTTGTAAAATATTATTTGTACTATACAACATGACTTAGGAGTTCCTCCCATGACAACTATAAAGAAACAATCACAACTTAGGAATTCTTCCCACGCCAACTATATAGAGAAAATGACTCTTTGAGTGGCTCTACAATGACTCTTCAATAATACTCAAAGAGTAAACTGCTTAACCTCTATAAAAGTAACCTTATTTTTAACAATTAAAGTTGATGAACTAAGGGAGATTAAAGGATAAAAAGATATTTGAATAAATTTTAAAATAATGTAATGTCATATGGGTGAAACCTAAGTAACAAATCATGATAATCTCAATAAATATGTGGATAAGTTTAAAAAAAATTTAGAACATAACAAGTATGACTGGACAAACTGTGACAGCTGGACCAACCAAAATAAAAAAATGGTCTATTGGATAAATCGTGCAGATTACATAGGTTGAAAATATAGTTCGAGGATTTTTAATGCACTCTATATTATTTAGGCACTAAGTAAAAATATTTAAATGCTTCCATATTTTGGAGATGTATCTCTGGTTGCACCTTGAAACCTTAAATAATTTGGAGATGCTTCTCTGTAATATTTTAAAAGTCATACATCATGCACTCACTCTGAAAGGTATTTAACACGCATATTGTATTAGATATGCATCTCCGTGTATTTTATGGAGATACATCTCCGTAACATACCAGGACCGTGCATGTTATGTTTTGTTTATTCAAATGAAGATTTCAAAACTTTATGTTCTGTGTTATGTGATGAGATTTAAACCATACAATTGATATGCAAAAAATGACGTATATAAATTCAGATGGTCCAAAAATGTCATATATAAATAAAGTCAAAATACACAATAAAGTAGCATGAGGTAAAAATAAAATACAATCCATAATGAATCCAAAGTACAACTATTATATACTACTGCATTACTGTATATGTCGGACTACATCTCTTCTGCCTCATTTGACTCCTATGCATCCTCTGGCTTCTCGACCATTAATTCCCCCGCCCTCCGGCGCTATCTCTGGTACATCAATGCCCTCGTGCCTTAATCATGGTGGCGTCTAGAACCTGCCTCACATCAGACCCATCAAGGAAGATACATTTGTCAATGTCTGTCTACGCAATCTCTGCTATGCGACGACATCTAGGCAAGACATCATCAACATGATCTAAGTGTGCTTGTTCATCATTTAGTATCTCTTGATAGCTGGCCTCAGTGGATCTCCTGGAGCAACCTCCACCATATAAGAATGTGCACTACGCCATATAATACAAAAGACAACATTTTTTTTGCCTTTAGCAGCACTTAAAAGCGCTGCCTAAAGTGGCGCTGCTATAGGTAAAAACAGGGCTTTTTTTAAATGCAAAAGCGCTGCCTTATGTCCCCTTAAGGCAGTGGTTCTGTTTAAAAGCGCCATCTATTGTCACCTTTAGGCAGCGTTTTTTCTTGAAAGCGTTTTCTATTGTCCCCCTTTAGACAGCGCTTTCGTTTTTCCACTTTAGGCAGCGCTTTTTTTTACAAAGCGTTTTCTATTCTCCACATAAATAGCGCTTTTTTAAAAGCACTTTTTTAAAAAGCACTTTTTTAGGAAGCGTTTTTTTGTTAAAAGCGATGTCTATTGTGCACTCTTTTAGGAAGCATTTTTTGTTTAAAGCATTGGCATAAGTCTTATTTTTTAATCATAAAATGGCAGCACAAACCATTATAATTCAAATTTTTATCAAAATTTATCACAAACCTTTATAATTCAACACAAGCCTTTATTTCAACACATAAGCCTTATATATCATTATAATTCAACATATACCATTATAATTCAACACATAAACCTTATAACCATTATAATTCAACACATAAACCTTATAACCACTATAATTCAACACAAACCTCATACACCAAGAAAACATCCATAATTCTAATAACAACAGATCCAATTTCAAAACCTTTAACTTCTAAAGATTCAGCAAACATAATTACAAATTCCATCAATCATTAATTCACAACAACTTCCAGAACTATACAACAACTTCCAGAACTATTCCAATCCAGTACAGAACATCACAACAACAAAAATCTCTAAGGACCATAAACTTCACACAAAAGAAAGAAAGACAATATACCTTATATAGTTCTCATCTCAAGAATGTATTAACACCATTCCTCATTAATTTCTTCCAGTTTATCTTTCGAGTAAGTAGCACACTTGAATTCATCAAAGTACTACATAATATAACATAATATGATTTAGTTAAAACTAATTAATTAGATGAAATATCTGTTAAATATTAAAATAAATCCTAACTTATAAATCCATACCATGTTTGGAATCTCTATTTGATCCAAATGAATAGTTTCTTTCATAAATTTCATTACGAAACAACTGCAATTTATACCATTACACTGACGAGGACACTACACATAGAAAAAAATACGAATATATATATCAGGATATATAGTTTAACTTGTTTTATCAAGTAACATCACTATTATAATCAAAATTATGAAAATATACCTGCACTCTGATCCATGTAATGTTGTTTGCTTTACTCTTTGGTACTCGGGCTTGTCTTTGTGATCGGAATATTTGTATAGCTCTAACATAATATAAACGAATATTTAGAACAATCTCACATAAATAAATAAATATACACACGAATATTTAAAACAATCTCATCACTTACGTATCAACCATCTTCTTCATATCTTGGTATTTTGTTTGATCACCATCTAACGAATCCAGATAATATACTATTTCTCTTATAGGATTAATCGCAACCAACAACCAGTGTCCACTGTAAAATAAAACAAACGTTTAGATGGAAATTTTCTACACAACGTCAAAAAATGAAAAACTATAATAAATGAAGTTAGAATGAAAATCTAACACATGGCCAGTATTATATGTAAAAGATACAACTTTTCTGTATCTTTATTGGCCATAATTATATCAACTAAGTGATCTTTGACTACATTTGGACTTTGATCGATTAACCGTGCGTTGATACAGCTGGAAGATAAGAAAGAGAATCTTTCTGTCAATTGACGCGGGCGCATCAATTTGCCATACAAGAACCTTAAATAAAAACATAATGAACATTAAAATATTCATTGAAATAAGTAAATAAATTGTTCAATTAATTAAATAAAATTGATCGGAGTACCTGATGTATGAATTCATAACACCGAGGCCTAATTCAGAATGATGAAAAATCTGATCCAAATCCTCTTTAGCAATTGTTTCGGTATAAGAAAAACCAAAAATGCCTTCCTCCATAGGTATTTCACGAATACCACCTTCCATCACGTCTTTTGTTCCTACATATGTTACAAAGTACAACCTAAAGCGAGAAATAGATGCTTTTTTAGGCTCGGTCTTTGCAAGATCCTTTTTTTGTTGGACATGTTGCTAAATTCAAGCTTCTTATTCCTGCTAACTTGTTACAACTCTTGAGCATGAATCTAAAAATCATATAAGTTAGGTAATGTATAAGATCATGAAGCTTTTGAATTCGGAGGATATAATTAACATTTTCTATGCATATATATATCAATGTACCTCTTTTTTTTATGCAACTGACTAGGTATGCCGCACAATCCCCTTATCTTTTGATTTGGATTTTGTAGGAGTCTAACATTACCATGTAAATAAAATGTGCGTAAATGTAAGAATAACTTACATGACTCGTAAAACATTTGAATACTAAAAGGTTCATAATGGTTTTCAACATACCTCATCATCTATGAAAATGAGGTTTGACGGTCATGCAACATACGATTCTATTGCTTCTCCCACCAATGTTGCATCTGAAACATCGTCAGGTATAGGTAATAACGCGTCCCCCTCTAAAGCAATATCAACCGATACTTTCAAAAATCCAGCATGGAGCGGTTTATGGTGAAGTACATCTCCCAAAGTGTTATGCATTTTTCCCTTGCCAACCATGTGATAAGTCGATGACGATAAATAGAACTGACAAGGTGAAATACCCTAAATCAATAATAAATAAGAAATTATTAATGTGTATATATGTCAATTAAAAAAATTGTGCTAATTTAATTTCATAATAATATATATAATTACCTCAGGAATTTTCTGTTGAAAATTACAATTGATACTATCTTTGTCACTAGTATATTTAAACCATGAACCGCGCCTTTCTGACATATATCTTTCTTTATCCTTTTGCAATTCACGAACTTGAGCTTTTAATTCTTCTAACGATTCCATCACTTGTTTATTTCTAGGACTTTTACTCTTTGGATGCTTATACAAGGAAGTTGGAGTGACCCCAAATCCCGTACCCCTCACACGATCGAAATATTCAGGAACATTTAATACTCGACTTAGTATGCTCATGCAATCATGGTCTTCAGCTAGAGTTAAAGACTGAGATAGATTCCCCTGAAATTCATATGCATGTCGAAAAAGATTAGTGGGGATTAAAAAGAATAAATATTATTTGTTAATAAACTTTTGATTTAATTAAAGAAATAATGATATACTTACACATTGCTTAAAAACTTGTTGAACATCTTCCTTAACAACGTCATCCTTACCCACACAAGCAGCCTTCCACAAAACATGTTCCGGAAGAGATGTTTCTTCACTTTTCTCCTCTTCTAACTACACATTAAGACAAATAATAAGATCAATTATAACACATGGGGAACAAGTATATCATAACATTTATATATACTTACTATTCTTTGTTGTAAGCATGCATATCCCAAACGCCCTTTTTTGTATGGATACGCGGGTTTTGATGCTCGTTGGCGATTTATGTCACTTACATCCTGGATAAACAAGTTTTTAGTCATATCAGAACACTTGTGGAACAAATATATAATACAATGTTCATGATAAATTAACATTACATGGAATTCTTGGGTTCTTCGTTTAGCTACACAATTTTCCCATTCTTCAGGTGAAATTAAGTCTGCATACTTCATTGGACATTCTGCTTCAATAAAATTTCCTTGGGCATCCTTAAGAAACTTGTTTGTTAAAAATGCTCGAAACCCTCTGAGTCTTCTTCCGGCCAATTGAAGACAATATATTTTTCGGTCGTCACTAATGTTAAAAGACCTCTACGAAAAAAAACATACATAGAGTGTGTTAGTATAAGTAATTTAAAGACATAATCGTTAACAAAAACAAATAATATCACATATGGTACCTGTATTTCACTCCATAATTTCTCTTAAACGGGTTTCAACGATGGAGTTCTCCAATTATCACAAGTGATTGGAATTTACGAACGAACAAGTGCACCAATGTAACTTGTCAACATTGCACCGTTAGGCTCAACTAGTTGGTCCGTTGCATTCCAATGTACATCATATTTTATTCCTTTATCTCTTGCATGAATGATTCCCTTCATAATAGTTATTCCTCGTGTAATATCTCTTTCCACATCATGAACTGATTCATTTCCATCATTCTTAGAAATATCATGTGACTTTTACTCGTTACTAGCCATTTGACCTGTAATAAAGAAAAACATAAACATGAAATGAAAAATATAAAAATCTATAATCCATAATCCATTTAATATATAAAATGACAAATATATAATTTTATTGAATGACATAATATATAATTTTATTAGTACCTTTTTCACTAACATCTCTTTCTTTTCTTAGTTGGAATATGATTTACTTGTCTCTTAACAACATGTACTTACGCTTCATACATAGCCATGAAGGTATGTTATAAATCATAATAATCACAATCCATGTGGTATGTGAGATACTTTAAAGACCATGTGGGTTCATTCCATCAGTAGATAATGCCAAGGGTTTCTTGCTTCTTCTCCAAAATCAGGATAATCATTATGAATTTTCATCCACTGTGGTGAATCTGCCGGATGTCGAAACTTTCCATCTATAATTCTGTCATCTGCATGCCAAGTCGAGTGTTTTGCATCGGTTTCACTACGAAACATGCGTCTAGATCTTAGAATTATAGGAAAATACCATAAGACTTTTCCTGGAGATAATTTTTTCTTATATCGAGAGACACGACATTTAGGGCACTCATTTAACGATGCATATTCATTTCAAAACAAAATACAATCATTTGAACAAGCATGTATCTTATCATAGCTCATGCCAATAGAGCACGACATTTTTTTGGCCTCATAGGTTCGATTAGGAAGAACATTATCCTTCAGAAGCATATCTTTCATAAGGGCTAATAACTCTGTGAAACTTTTATCCGACCATCCATTGCCTGCCTTTAAGTTGTACAACTTTAATACCGCAGACAATCTTGTGAATTTAGTGCAACCTTTATACAACGGTTTCTCTACATCGCTTACCAACCTCTCAAATATTTTGGGACAATCCTGAAGATCTTCTTCTAGTGCTTCTGCAATCTCTTTAACTCGATCACAATCGTATGTATATGTGCCATTGTCGTTTGAAGCATAGGTCGTATTATCCCCCGGTTCAACATTCTCGTTACTTATCTCACCATGTAATATCCAACATGTATAACTTCGATCAATTCAATGCCTCTTTAAATGCGATTCCAACTGAACTGTGTCAATCCGATGCCCATAACAACAACCTAAACAAGGACATGTGATTCGAATGGGGTCTTTGGCGTGTTCAACAACAAACTTAACGAATTTTGATACCCCATTCTCATACTCTTTTGACATTCGATTGGAAGACATTCACTTTTTATCCATGGTTTTACTAAGTAAGCTAAACAAAAACACTAATTATTCACGCAACTATAACAAAAGAACAACTAATTACCTGTACAGAAGTCAGCAACTTCTGGAATTACACATTGTAAGATTCTTGGAAACGATCAGAACTTCACTCTTCACAAGTAACCCCTATAGCAAATTCACTAAGTTATTAACTGATGGTGTACCAAATGTAACAGGACAAATTTAGTATATAATAGGACAAACAAGATATATCGGAGAAACAAGTCAAAGTCTCAAGAATCAAATTTAGTAAACATCAACATTTCCTTCAATTAAGCAACATGGCATCGACGCGCAAATTCAATCACATTAATTCAAGTAGCATGGTATACTTTGATTCATCACAAATGACACATCAACACCTAATGTTTCAACTCAAGTAAGTCACAAAAAACAACTTCATCACTTAAGTTCAATTAACTTCAAAGTTCTATCCAACAAAGAATCATCGATTCGAGCATAAATCAATCACCAAAATTATCAATTCCACATTTAAACTCAATAGCAACTTCAACCTCAACAATTAACAATTAATTTCATCACTATTCATCATCTTTAACCTCAATAATTAACAATTAATTTCATCAACAATGTCACTAACATTTAACATCAACTTACAAAATTAACACCAATTCTCAAAATAAATTCACCACAAATATCACTATTCATCACCTTCAACCTTACTACAACAATAATTAATTTCAAAATCAAATTCAAACAATAACCACATCAACACTAGCAATGTCTCATTTCAATTGTTTCATCAACAAACAAACTCATCAATTAATTCCAACAATTAATATCATTAGTTTCACATCTTCAACACTAATTCACCAATAATGTCATTCAAGCTTCAATTGAATTCAAATAACAACAACATCACAATCTATTATATGGCTTGCGAATCCAAAAAAGGAAAAGAAGAAACACCTTGCTCAAAAAGAAGGAGTTCCGAAACTGGTGGAGCCGACGAACATAGGGAGTATGTCCGGAACTGGAGCCAGTCGGAGGGGGTTACGAACATAGGGAGTTCCAAAACAGAGAGTTACGGTGGAGGGAGTAGTCGCAAAGAGAGGGAGATACGGCGGAGGGAGTAGCCTTGTGAAGAGAGGGAGATACGGCGGAGGGAGTAGTCGTGAGAGAGAGAGAGAGAGTTTCAAAGTTAGGGTTCGTAAGAGTTTCAATAGTTTGTATTTTTATTATTTAGAAATTAATGACATAAGGCAGCGCTTTCTTATGTATTAACTTTAGCAGCGCTTTTGCATTAAAAGCGCTTTCTTCTCTTCAGCTTATAGCAGCGTTTTCCAGAAGCGCTTTCTAAGGTGTGGCCTTAGAATGGCCTTAAGGAGCGCTTTTCAAAAGCGCTTTCTAAAGTTAGCCTTTAGCAGCGCTTTCCAGAAGTGCTTTCTAAGGTGTAGCCTATGTATGGCCTTTAGTGGCACTTTTTCTGAAGCGCTTTCTAAAGTTAGCCTTTAGCAGCGCTTTTTTCCATAGTTATAATTTTTTTTAACTTATAGCATCACTTTGGGAAAAAACGTTGTCTATGTAGTGCTGCCAAAAACCAATTTTGGCGTAGTGGTGACACCCTGAAGAACCACCTGATGTACCCGTCGACTTAGCTTCAGTCGCTCTTAGCTATGGCACTCTGTGCATCCTCTGGTACCAGATGACTCTTATAATCATCAAACATGTCATCCATCTGTCTACGTATCAAAGCAGGAGAAGCGAAGATAACAGGGTTTTTGGGAATGGTCTGAGTGTAGCCAAACTACCGCATCACGATCTCGGGCAGATGAGGATCAGTGAGACGTGATCCGCAAGCCAACCATCCTAAGTATATCATTATCTCGTCAAATGGATGCATCTCACAGTGATCGACATAGCCGTTGAAGTACATGTCCTCAGTAACCAAGCGGTAAATATACACTCGAATGACTATATCACTTGGTTCCCTCTAAGTGGGCAAATGCAGTAGCACACAACATATCCTTAATGAAAGTTGGTACACCTGCCTAACCGGAGATGTGCAGGAAGTGTTGGAGGATCCAAGCCTAAAAAGTTTGGAACACACGAATCATAAGTAATGGTGTTGCAGATATGAAATGAAAATGACACAAAAATATTAAAAGACCAATAAATATTACTTTCAGTATTGTGATGCTTCTGGTGATCTGCTTCATCTTCCACCTACAGCCATCTAATAACTTCGAGTACAAGTAAACCAAACAAGTGCCCCCTAATTGTACTTTTAAATCCGCTCGAAATCCTCAAAGTACCGTAGGTAGACGACATATGTATAAGTGACACTCTTGTCCATAAAAATCACAGTGCCAACCAAATATAGCAGGTATGTTCTCATAGCATATGCTCTATAGAGCCCCACTTTCTCGTCATCACCTTTATCCTCATGTGCTATAAGGGTCTCATATGTATATACCTTTTTCAGGAATTCAAACCTAATATGAGTCCCCTTGATTCTATCCATCTCTACCATCACATCTGTTGGGTCAACTCCCAGATAGTCTACCATCATATCAAGTGCCTCATCTTTGTTAATCTTCCCATGATATAAAAGTTTCCCCTTTATCGGAAGATATAGCAAACACAACACATTATCGAGTGTGATAGACATCTCAACAAACAGGAGATGAAATGACGAGGTCTCGGTGTGCCATCTCTCCACGAATGCATTAAGCATCCCATGGTTAACCATAATATAATCGGTCAAGAACAAGTCCTTCATCCCAGATAAAGACAAAGCTAACAGAAACCACTCCTCATTCGGCTGAGGCAAGCTAGTAATATTTCACTAGTGGTTAATAATCTTTAATGAAACAGGGTTCAACAGAATAATAAATCAATGTCAGAAACTTGTAATTCAAAATAAACATAAATTAAAAGAATGAATCTAACTAATGCTACCTCTCTGTCCCAGATATGACTAGAAGTATGGTCTGGGTACAGAGGTAGTAGTGAAAACTCTATAAGACCTCCCCCAAATGCCTCTGGCTCAGTTCCTCAGCAGCCTCACCATTCAGAGGTGGCACTGGCTCAACAGCATCAGTAGTAGGAAGTGGCATTGGCTCAGAAGCACCATTCATCGGAGGTGGTACTGGTGCTTCTGGCACCACCGATGACTCAGGTACCTCTAACGCCATAATAGGTGAAACCTAGCGCTTGCGCGAGGATGGAGGGAGTGATGCGTCAGTAGGTGATACTTGTCTCCTACTGGAAGAAGAAGATGGGGAAACACGAGGAGAAACATGAGCCTCAGAAGTAGATATCTCTGCATGGTCATAGTGAACAGGACCCTTTGAAACCTAACTCTTCTCCCTCCGCACTGATGCATGATGTGGAATCCTCACGTGCCTCAGCCTATCGTTTCTATCAGCCATAATGCCTGTAAGTTAAAATAAATCAGACAATTAGTAAAAATAAGCAATGCAACAAACAAGAAAAGAAAAAAAATAAAACAGACAGCTATTTTATGGAGATGAGTCTCTAGGTAATATGAAAACTAACGTTGAAAAATTTTCATAGATGCATCTTCAGAATTTTCTGGAACTCTTCAGTTCATCAATGGAGGCAGTGCAGAAATGCAAACCTCAAAATAAATGGTTTGATCGTGATTTTCAATAAACAAATGTGTTTTACAGCATGTATAAACTAACATTATTGCATTTCCTACTCATTTGATACCTAAATCATCATTTTCTACTCATTTACACAAAAACTCAAAAAAACACTTATCAAAACATCAAAAACTTACAATTTTTCATTTTGTTTCAGTGTTGGATAATGTTTATAATGTTGATTGAAGATCCTTTGAGCTTGTTTGTTTGATGTTGGACTTGTTGATGGAAAAAATTGAAAGAGTTTGAAGAGGTTTTGAGTTTCTTTAGAAATGAGGAAAGAGAAGGGTTCTAACACGATTTAAGCTCCAATACATTCCGGAGATGCATCTCTGAAATAAGTTTGAAGATGCATCTCTGGGATATTTTAATGTTAACTCATAATTGGGTGCGTTCAAAGATGCATCTCTGGAATCAAGGGGCATTTAATATTTTCACGTGGTGCCTAAGTAATATATAGGGTGCATTAAGAAATTCCCTATAGTTTTAATCATATTTAAATTGGTGAAATCAGACTTGTAATCCTAGGCCGTCGAAGTCCAATGCCGGTCAAGCCCAACTACCACTTATTTTTAATTATTATATATTTTTATATAGAGAATTTCTTTTTCCACCCTATGCATTTCTTGCGCACCGTGTGCATTTTCAATTATGTCCCAGGTTTCGGAGATATATCTCCGAACGCACCAAAACTTAAGTGAAAGTTAAAATACCCCAGAGATATATCTTCGGAACTATTTTAAACCTTAAACGCTCAGAGCATGTCTCCCATAACCCATTTTCATTTGAATATTTCTGGAAATACATCTACGAGAATTTATCCGGAGATACATCTGCGAAGTGTATCAGAACGGGTTTTTTATAACGCGTTGTGTATTTGTTTTCAGACGATTTATGAAGCACAATCTTGAATAAAATAACAGACATACAAAATAATATAGCAATATAATGGTAAAATGCCGTACATCATGAAATCCAAAAAGTAGTAACAATGTAAAAAAAGGGCACAAACTATAGTAATAAATCAAAATAATAACATGCTCCTACTGGGTGTGCCTGGCAACCTTTCCTCTACCTCTCGTGCCTCATCTGCCTGGTCTTCCTTGTGGACCATTGATTCCCCCGTCCTCGCACGATATCTCCGGTATAATAATGCCTCTTGTGCCTCCGCAAGAATGTCATCTAGTACTCGTCTGACAACAGACCCCTCAGGGAAGATACCCTCGTCAATGTTTGATCGTGCAGTCTCCACTATGCGACGACAACAAGGCAAGACATCCTCAGTATGATATAGCTAAGCCTGCTGCTCCTCTAGAATCTCTTGATGAGCTGGTCTTGGCGGATCTCCTGGAGCATTCGGCACCATATATGGATGTGAGACCCTGAAGAACCACATGATGTATCTATCGATGTAGCTCTAGTCATTCGGTGCTATGGTAGCCTGAGCCTCCTTTGGTACCAAATGACTCTGATAATCAGCAAACATTTCCTCTATTTGTATACGAGTCAAGGCAATAGGAGCAGAGCCAACAGGGTGTCTGGGGACGGTCTGGGTGTACCCGAACTGCCGCATGACGCGCTCGGGCAGATAAGAAGCAATGATACGCGATCCGCAGGCCAACCATCTGGAGTATAGAGATATGTTGTCAAATGGCTGCGTCTGATAGTGATCCACGTAGCAGTTGAAGTGGATGTCCTCAGCAACTAAGTGGTCAAGATAGACTCTGAAAGGATCGACCGCCTGGTTCCCTCTCAGTGAGACAGCCTATGTCCCATTAGTGAAATTCTAATGAAACCTTAAATAAAAATACAGAAAATTTGAAACATTTAAATAACAAGACTGAATTATTTAACAACATACTGCTTCACATACATATGCTTCAAATATATTTTACATAGAGTTTGACATTGTTAAGACTAGTGGCCTTGCCACATAAAAAACATAAAATAAAAGTACAGAAATGAAACCAAAAGAAAGCATAACAAAAAGGACCACCTAAGTCCAACAAGACTGAAACTTATACTGACTGTAGTAGTAGGGATATGATCAGCGTTTGACGAAATGCTAACAACTCCCAATCTAGATGTTATAGTAACCCATATCCACATCACTTCATATCCCTTCCTTCTGAACTGTCGGGAAGTAAGCAAGATTTGAGCTCGTTGTCTGAACGTCGTAGATTAACCTAAAATGCAAAACAAAAAGGACACAGGGGTAAGATTTATGTACAAGTTTAAAAGTGGGAATGAATGTGTAAAATAATAATATATATGGCAACCACAATTATTCAAACAAGCGTATCTTTAACCCATAATTATATATACTCTATCTCTATTTATTCTAATGCATCCCTAAACTATATGCTGACTCAGGCCACTAAACATTGTCAATGATATCTATCCCATTTACCAAGATCAGATATCACAAGACCACATGCCACCAACGTACTCCCAATTACCAAGAGCTACGCCACCTAACTTCACGTGGAGTCTAGGTGTTATAAGTCGATCGTCCTTGAGAATTCAAGCCAAGAACCTTGCCTTGCCTAGCATGCATAGATAATAATCCCCGTCGAGATTGTAGGCGACCGATCAACCTCGTGCGTCCCATACCGCACGACAATGGACTTACACATTCCTCAATACAAATCTATATGATCACTCAATCATCTTGTTGCAACTCTCAACCATAGTATTAAGTTAATACTTGGAAAATATCGTATCAACCCTTAAGTTTACACTTATTATCTAGATACTTAAGTTGAGTGCCAAATTCATCATATGTCTTGTCGTATTTCTTCTTGGCATGATCCTTATCTCTACATAATCAGTTCAGTTTGTACAGTGAATAATTGTATGGTTGACTTCCCAGGTAAGAGAGGAGGACCGTAAAGGACATAGTCGACCAAGTCTTTCCTTAGCCAGAATCCAAACAAATACAACTACTCCATGTATCCAACTTCCCTTATGTTATTGTGGATCTAATACTTAATATCTAGTAATGTCGTTCTCTCCTTAATAGATCATTATTCTTAGTCTATCAATCACAATCATTCAAGTATAAATGAAATAAATAAATTAGACAATTAATCAAACAATCCAAGCACAATACTTTCGTAACCCGAAATTTGACCTCCCCTTCTTGCCTTTTGCATAAGCATGTGCATCCGCATAGCTGGCATACGCATCCGCACTTTTTCTCTGTGTTTTGTATTGCATGGATATTCAGGTTCACCAAGCCCAATTAATCGCATCCTCTCAAGATCTTCCCATCATTAAAACAAGCTCAAAATATTGGCTTACATGCCTATTAATCAAAACAAGAGGTGGAAAATCGAAACCGGGACCTCAACACTTGTTCTTGAGCAATCTGGCCAATTTTTGCCTAGGGTAACCGGTTACTCAATATAGGGTAAGCAGTTACTCTGTACAATTTTGCAGATTCTGCTGCATTTTTGGGACAGCAACTCTATACTCTCTTTGTTCTTGGATTCTACATAGTTCTAGCAGCATGTGAAACATTCTAGACAATTCAAGACCATTCAAGACACTCCACTTACATTTACTCCAATGCATCACTTGAAACTAAGTGCGCCATGTATCTTGATTTCCAAGTATGTGAACCCTTGGATGTGAAGCTTACATTGGGTTTTCTACCGAGTTAACTTCCTAACTAACCGAGTTAACCGCTTGACTCGGTGAGTCAAGTGTAACTAACTCCTAGCCTAATTCCAAACCACCCTAAGCTAGCTCCTAGCCTAATTCCAAACCTTTCACACTTCAAACCAAAACTCTATATAAACAAACCTTCAATCATTTTTCAAGGACCCTTGAACCATTTCACACTTCAATCTTAATTCTCTCACATTCTCTCTGAATTTTTCTACAACTTCTTCATCTTCATCTACATTTTCTTCCCAAACCTCACCATAGCTCTTCACCATTGAAGAATAATCACTTTTCACATTGAAAGTGATTATTTCTTGAGCTTAACCTTCACCACCTTGCAATTATACTTGATTTTCTGGAGTTGTATTAGCTTTTAGATTCATCTCAAGTGTTTGCTTCAAGATTCAACGGTTTGAATTTGTATTCCGGAGTTTCGTCGCAATTTGATCGGTTTCGATACGATTCGGATACAATTGAAGATTCCTCTGGTTTTCTTTGATTATCTTCATCAAAATTACTTTGCAACAATCACCAAGCCAATCCTCTGGCTTATAGGTTGGTAGATCTCATTCATTTTATTGTTTCGAACGTTTTCGTATCATTCGCGATGTAGTTTCGATACTTTTTATGTGTGAATTGATTATGCCATTGCTTGATCCATGATCTTGATGTGTTAATTGATTCCATCACTGCTTATTTGCAGTTTTTAAGCTTAATTTTCATGCACAAATTCATACCCTAGCATGTGGTAATTTGAACAAGTGATTTGGATGCTTTAAGTGCTTTTTCCAAAGCTGTTTTTGCCACTGTTACAGTGGTAACCGATTACTCAATACAGGATAACCGGTTACTCTTCACAAATTTTGCACCAGCACTGCTTTTTTCAACTAAGTAACCAGTTACTCAATACAGGATAATCGGTTACTCTTCACAATTTTCCCCAGATTTGCTGTTTTCAAGCAAGTAACCGGTTACTCACTTTAGAGTAACCGATTACCACTGTAACAGAGTGCTTTTTTGGTGCTTTTCAAGCTTGTTTTCCATGCTTTTTTCCTCCAACTTCCATGGATTAATACATTTGATTTTTATGGATGTTTTAGGTGCTGTTTCACTTTAGTTTAAAGCATGATTGTGAATTTTCCAATCTTTCGATTTCATAATGATGCACATTCTTGACATTGCATGCACATGCTCATTCTTGCACATTTTTCTTGTACATAATAACATGATTTTGTGTTGCATTTTAAGTGTCATTTGGTACTGTTTTTCACTTTCCATTCATGTTTGAATTAAGTTTGTTCTTCAAAAGAATAAGCTTAATCTTGTATAATCAATAATGCACCCTTTGCTTTAATGATTTTTCAAGTCATTTTGGAAAATAATTAGCATATTTCTCCCTTTCGATTAATTAATCGAAACTTCTTTTCGATTATTGATCCTCCCTTTGGTGCTCATCTTTAGGCTTCCTTTAGAGCTTTCTCTCTCTTTCTCTCCTGTTGAGTCGAAGATTCACACGGTGCACGACGCAGTGGAGCACTGTACAAATTGGCGCTCTTACGCTGTCCGTTTCAATTTCTGCACTACGCCCTGTGTGTTAGAGAAGGAATGAGAAGGAAGAATTCCTAATCTCATTCTGACCACTTCAGGTAGGGAACGAATGATCCTGTGCCTGGCTTAGTCACCTCTATCCCTAGGTGGTAGCATGTCTCCTTTCCCAGTTGAGTCGATCTTTGATCACTCTTATTTCTTTCAATATCTCTTTCGATCGATCACCTATTTCTTGGTTAAGATCATCATCCTTGGGTTAGCAAACTCTCTTTGTTTCAATACTCTACTCCCTTTCTTGTGGTCAATCATTGCTTTTTGATTCCCCTGAAGAGTCTCCATTTCTTTTTCTTTGGTTAAACACAATCTTCCTATTAAACAACGAAACCCTTGCGGAGTTCGCAACCTTCTCTTGGTTCTTCTCCCTTTGTTTGGTTGACCACTGCTTGTCAGTTAAAACACCAATTTGTACTCCTTTTTAGTTAACCACAATCTACCTGTTAACATACTGAGTTCCTTTTGGGTTAATCACCTTCTTTTGGTGAATCACCCATTCTTTCAGTTAACCACAGCTTGCCTGTTAAAATACTGAGCCTTTTCGAGTTAATCACCTTCTCTGGGTTAATCACTTGTTTTCTTTTCGGTTAATCATAGTTTCCCTGTTAACACTGAATCCTCAGCGGTTAGCAACCTTGTGTGGTTCAATACCCTTTGTGTTGGTAAAGTATTGTTTGTTCAGTCAGTACCAACATCCCCTTTGGGTCACGACCTTTGCTTGGTTCCACACCCGTTCTTTGGGTCACGACCTTCGCTCGGTCCCACACTCGTCCTTTTGGTCACGACCTCTGCTTGGTTCCACATGCACCCACTCCTTTAGTTAACCACTATTTATCAGTTAATATACCAAAACCCCTTCAGAGTCAAACACCTTTTTTGGTTCAGTACTCTCTCTTCTGGTTGATCACGGTCTATCGGTTAAAACCTTTGTCCCCACCAGAGTCTTTATCTCTTTCCCTTCGGTTAACCGCTGCCAGTCAGTTAACATACCGAGTTTCCTTATTCTCTTGGTTTTGACACCATCCCTTTGTTTGTTCCCCAGTAGGGTCGCTTACCCTCTAGCCCCTAGCATAATTCTTTATTCTCTTCCTCCCCGGTGGAGTCTTCTCTATTATCCTTTTACTCTTTGCCTTTTTCTTGGTTTCAACACCATTCTTGCACGTTATTCATAGTACAACTATTTGTCTTTCCTTTTGCATTCCTTTCTTGGTTTTGACACCATTTCTTTGCTCCCCAGCGGATCCTTCTATACCTCTCATTCTCGTGGTTTTGACATCATTCCTTTCTTGTTTCTTGCACAGTCACTCTTACTGTTTAGGTTTCCCCAGTAGAGTTTCTTATCTTCTTTGCTCTTGGTTTTGACACCGCTTTCCCTTTTCTTTTCCTTTTCCGTCTTGGTTCCCTGAACTATGGAAGCTCTGATTCTGCATTCATTCGAATGTATGATACGTAGGCACGAGATCGCGATGATCTTGGCGAGCACACTTCCACACTTCCACACTTCCACCCTTCCACCTTCTTCCATTCCCTTTTCTTTTCCTTGGTTCCATGAACTATGGCGCTCTGATTTCCTCATTGCACTATGAGGGTACGTAGGCACGAGGGCCCCAATCCTCCGCGAGCACTCACTTTCTTTCTTTTCTTTTCTCTCTTCTCTCTCTTCTCTTTAGCTAGAAGCCTTTAGATAGATAACCCATCCAAGCCTAGAAGCAAGCGAAATGGTTCCCGTCGAGTACGACGGATGCGTAAGGTGCTAGTGCCTTCCTTTCGCATAACCGACCCCCGTTCCCGTTTCTCTTCCCCTTGGGTTTTATCAATATTTTCCCTATCCTTTGGGACTAAATAAATTTCGGTGGCGACTCTGTTGTCTCTTTGAGTGTGCGATACACTCAGGTATAAGCCAGCCATCTTCAGCTGGCGACTCTGCTAGGGAGTCCTTGCTCTTGCAAGTTGGGGTCTTGCCTAGTTTTCTTTGCTTTTCTTGTTTGTTTGGGTGTTTATCTTTTGCGCTTTACTCACTTTATTTTTGCTTTACTAGATTTATGTTTATTTACTACATTCTTTACTGCTTTGAATATTCATATGTTGTATATTCTGGATATCTGCTATTTTCTGCTGTTGTTGGGATGGATAGATATTATTGGATAGAAAAGTCCTAACACCGGGCTTAGCATACACATAGGCTAGAATGTGGATAGTCGTGAGGCCTGCATTTTTCCTGTTGGGTTACCACAAGAGCCACATCCCAGATCGTGATTCGCTTGAGAATGCTTCCGTCCTGCGAAAATTCGCTACGGCGGGGGGTTTTCACTCTGAGTCCTATGGTTTGGGAGACCTTTCTAGGGACCACCTTGTTGTGTCTAGATCACACATGTGAGGGGGATATGGGTTTTTGCAGGAAACCAAGCCACTTCATACCTTTGTTCTCTCACGCACATCAGATTTTGCACCGACACAAAATTTTATGCAAATATCCAGATTGTTTAGATTTGATTATTCAGACAGTGCTGGCTTCTTGTTCTTGTGTTGCATATCATTTCATCATGTAAATTAATTTTTTGCATGTGCATTTCCAGGTTATTCGAAGGCTTATTCTTTGTTAACATTATCATAGAGATGAGTACTGGTTACCAAGGCATCTTTAGCTACAAGTTTATGGAGCCTAAGCTGGGTACTTTGAGAGGTTTAGCATCCCGTGTGGTTGAAGATAACATAGGGGTTTTCAAGGATACTTATGGTAATCTGTTGTTCATCCTCAATACTGGAGTCAACATCACTGTCATTCATACACATATTCAGTTCTATGATCTGCCACTTAGGTGCTTCACATTTCAGGAATACCAGCTAGCGCCTACACTCGAGGAGTATGCTTATATTTTGGGGGTTGATATTAAGAGGCGGGTTCCTTTTGTCTACACCAGTGGTTGTCCGAAGTTTCCCCTTATTGCTGATGCTCTTTGCATTAGTAAGAAGGATGTGGAAGCTAATCTCAAGACCAAAGGGAAGGGTATTCGAGGGTTTGCTTCGAAGTTTCTGGTTGACAAAGCCACTTCTTTTTCTACGGATGGAAACTGGAAGGCTTTCAACGCCGTTCTTTCTTTGCTGATATATGGGATTGTCTTATTTCCAAACATGGAGGATTTCGTAGATTAGGCTGCCATCAGTATTTTCTTGTCCAAGAACCCTGTTTCAACACTTCTTGCTGATACCTACCATTTTATTCATTCGAGGATTGAAAAGAAGAAGGGAACCATTGTTTGTTGTGCTAGTCTGATGTACCGATGGTTCATGTCTCACCTTCCACATAAGGGTCCCTTTGTTAAGAATAAGGGTAATCTCAAGTGGTCACAACGAATCATGTCTCTTACTGCTGATGACATCTCTTGGTATTCTCGAGTCTTCGATGATACTAAGATCATTCTTCATTGTGGGAAATTCTCCAATGTGCCTCTCGTAGGTACAAAGGGCGGAATTAACTACAATCCGAGACTTTCCTTCTGACAGTTGGGATACCCTATGGTTGCCAGGCTAGATCCTGAGGTAGTGGAAGAGTTCATCTTTCATGAAGGGGTTGATGACATGGGATTATTGAAGAGGTTTAGTGCCGCTTGGACACAGATTCACCTAGAGGGAAGAGCCGATTTGGGTAAGAAGAATTGCATAGCCAAGGAAGCTTATACACTTTGGGTCAAAGAGCGTGTTGCTACTCTACTTTATATGATGCTTTTCTTTTGAATGTTTTAGAGCAATGGTGTCACATGCAAGCATACATGCTTGGTAATGTAGCAAGTGATAAAGTAAAGGTTGAACCCGCAGGGAAGTGTAAAGTATTTGAACTACTAATATTAGTTTTCTTTGTTTAAGAAAAGTATGAGCAAGGTAACAAAAATATGAGAATAAAGAGCAAGAGCACACACAATTAACTAAAATAACTTAAAGTTAAAGAGGAGTTAAAATATCAGAGAGAGTAGTTGATGAGCTAAATCTATTAGTATAGTTGTTGTTTAAATGCTTTTATGATGTGAAGTGTCATGCCTCAAAAGGTCAGAACGTGATCTAGTGGTGTATCTATACAACATCAAAAACATGTATAACTAGGGCAAGGGAACAAATCTCTAAGTCTCACTTGTAACCCTAAAATACGTCTGGTTTTAATTCTGAAAAATTTTTATGGTCTCAACTTCTTATCTCTAAGCAAGTTGAATTAAGTGAATATCTCTATCCTACTTTATTAACCACTTTTGTTATGAAATCTACTTGTTTATTGGATCTCTCTCAACAACAAGCTTTTACTTTTTTCCTAGTTGATCACTCTAAGAACCAAGTTTACAGCATAAAAACACATAACAAAATAAGACACTAGGCAACGCATCATATTAACATAAAAATAACTTTTATACTAACTTCATTAGTCTCATCAAACAAAGGTTTAGCTCATAGTGAGCTGAGTACAAACTACTGGAATGAAATTAATAGGAAACATCATCTTACAGAGTGTAGTAAAGAAATGCAACCTAATAATAACTTGGAGATCTCTTGCGTTAGATAAACAACAACAACTCTCTTCAGTCACGACAGTTCTCAGCAGAACGTACAGGTCTGGAGAAGAAAAGAATACTCTCTAATAATACTCTAACTTTTGAAAATGAAAATAACTTAAGAACTGAAAATAAACTATTGTTGTGTGTGGAATCTCTCGTCTCTCCTCTTTCTTCAATGCACAAGCTCTCTTTAAATAGTGATGAGTGGAAGTGGTAGTTGCTTCTTTCTTGGATCGTGGGTCTCTTGACAAAATTAAGGTTAGGCCCAAATCAAATCCTCATGTGGACCAGTTGTCCCTCAACCCTTCCTTGCAAGCAATCTGGTAAAGATGTTGGTGGGAGACAAATCTGCTTTTTGCTGGCGGCTGTGGCAAGATGGTGGAGCAGAGCAGATGGCTGGTGGTGTTGGTGCTGGGCGCTCTTTTTTGTTGCGTGGTCCCCACCGTACTACCTTTTGTCCTCTAGCTTTCTTGATCTTATCCATTCCTTTTGCTCCAATGTTCTTCAAAATGCTACCATGTGAGCCCTAGTCATTCTTGGCTTTTCATCATCAATCTCCAACTCTCTTGGTGAAATAGTTGATTAACCTATCAACTACTTTCTCTTCAAATAGCTCCTCATTCTACTCCAGAATCTGTCAACTGGGGTCATGCCTCTTCTCATCATCATCTATCTTCCTTTTAGAGCATAAACACAAAGAAAACGTAAAAGAAGCACTTAAAGTGCTTAAAGCTTAAATCATGCTAAAACACCCTAAACTCATGCTACATAAGTGAAATCATGAACTAGAAATGTCACATAAATTGGGTTAAAGTAACACACTAAAATAGTGTTATCACTCCCCCAAACTTGAATGATCACCTGCCCTCAGGTGATGTGACACTGAAAGACATAGGAAAGTGAAATTGGTTCTCATCAACTTCAGTCAGGTTTAGCAGGGTAATGAGGCTTAAGAATTGGAAGGGTCAGGAAGCGGTACTGGTGCAAGTTGCTCAGCTTTGCAATTGTCCCAAAGTTTAGTTAGCTCAAAAGGGAACTGGCGTCTCCTGTCACAACTCCGCTCTTCTAGGAAACAAGCCACAATTTTCTCTTTTTGATCCCCTCCTTGTGTATTTTCGCGAGTGGTGTCTCTTCTCTTTTGGTTTCACTTAAGGAATTCTGTCCTGATTCTCAAATGATATTTTTTACTAGCACACTTGGGACCACACTTCTCCACTTATTTATTTTTTTTGTTCTTTTTCTTTTCTTTTCTTTTTTCTCTTTTTTTTTTGGCAAAACGTTTCATCTCAGAATCATCTCATGTGAGTTCAACTGGATATTATGATGAACGCTTATTGTTCCTCCTGTTTCAGGCACAAGAACTTTATTGGTGGTCTTTGCCACATTTCACACACTTTTGTGTGTTTTTATGTGAAGTGTTCCCCTTCTGTGATTGTCTCAACCATTATTTAAATCTTCTTATCCTTGCCTTCGAGATTCCTAGGATTTCAACCTTTCCCTTGATTTTCATAATTCAGTTTTCTTTTGGAAAAAAATTTCTGGCTGGTTTAGGAGACTAGTGCGATCGTGACGGAGAACATCAGTCTTCTCTGTCAAACTCATTTGGTGAAATTCATACACCTTGCTTTTCTAACACCTAACAGCTTCATCCCCATTTTTTATTCTTGAGCCCAAAAATTAAAAATTTAAGCTCCTGACTTAGTTGAATCCCAACATTCCCTAGTTCTTCCTTATTCTAAGTTATGATAAACATAAATTTAACAAAAGAATTATCAGACAAAGTGCGACACACATATCATTAAAACAAACATAAAACAGCAGGTCATCATGTTCTGGGAGCGTTACAGCATCCCCACAAGAAAATTAAAAACATCTGTCTCAAAACACGGCCAACCAAACATAATATCCAAAACATTATCCATGAGTAGAAAATAGGACAACAGTTATAGGCAGAAACGACAGTAATAGACAGAAATAGTTGATTGCAGAGGGATAGAATCGGTGAAAATAGGCTGAGTACTAATACCCTCCCCCAAACTTAAAGTAAGGACAGTGTCCACTGTTTAGTGATGAGAGGTGGCAAGTTAGTGCTCGCCTATTTCACCTTACCACTTAGGCCCTAAGCCTGGAGATCTTTCTTGGTGCTTGCACAATTTGCTTCTTTTTCTTCTTCTTCGTCTCCTGCACTCCCAGGTCTTTCTTTTCAACGCCCTCTCCAGCTGTGTCACCAGTAACCTCCTTCCTAGCAGCTTTACTTGGACTTTTGGCCTTTTGTTGAGGCTGCTCTTCAATTTTCTCCCGCTGTTCCTCTGCAACAATGTTTTCCTTATTCAGGGCAGGTTCCATGACAGGCAGGGGTTCTGGCTCAGCTCTGTTCTTTTCTGTCTCCTCACTATCCGCCTCCTCATCTTCTTTGGCAACTTTTTCTTTTTCTGTCTCCGTGGAGGAGTAATATTTCCTCACTTTTTCTGCTTCCTTGTCTTCATCTCCTCCTTCAGATTGTATCATCTCTTCCACAGTATCTTCATTCTCTTCACTTCTTCCTTCATCCTCATTAGCGCTCTCCTTGTTCATTTTCAAATCCTCAGCATCCTTGTCTACTTCTGACAACATAGTTTCCAAGACTTCATCTTTTTCTGATCCTTCCTCCTCTTGATCTGATTTGTTCAAGTCAAATTTGTTGGCATTGATTACAGGGCGGACAAGTGGTGTCGTGACTGCAGTCGTCTCCTTCTTTTTCCATTCAGCTTACAGCTTCTTTTTTTTTGGGCTTTCCTCCATTTCTGGAGGTGGAGACGAATATGCCTTCCTTAGTTTTTTCTTCTTTTTGACTTGGCTTTGGCTGGTTTCCATAGACACACCTTTGCTGGTCTCTTCAAGATCCTTCTTCTTTGACTCCTTGTCCTTCTTCTTCTTTTTAGCCTTCTCCTTTTTCACGAGTTTCTTTTCCTCCCCTTCATCAGCAGCAACAACTGGTTCAACAGTCCCTAAAATATGATCTGGGAATTTTGGAGCCTCCAGCGCATTAGATGGGGCTTGCATGGCCCATATTTTTTCTAGCCATTCCGCCTTGGCCTTTTGGTAAGCAAAGTATGCTTGTTGATCTTTCTGCATCTGCCTTAAGATCTCCATTGTTGGGTCTTGCTCCTCTGTTCCATATGAGTTTTGACTTGTTGTAGCTGCTCTCTTCCTTGATCCCTTGGGCCTCATGAGGGTCATAATCAGTGTTTTATCCAATGGCTGTTGTGGGGAGCCAAAGTTGTCTGAGTCATACTCAGACACACCATGTCTCCGACACATAGTTGTAATCAAGCAAGGGAAATAGAACATCCCCTATTTCTTTTTTAAACAAGCATGGATTTCCTGTACTATGATCTTCCCAACATTGATGGGTCTCAACCCAGTGATACAGTGTAGAAGTACCAGATTTTCCCTAGAAACCGTCTCATTGTGAGCGGTTGGCTTGATAGAGTGCTTCAAGAACCGATACCATACTTTGACCTCTGGCCTGAGATCCATTCTCTTAACTGCTTTATCCACCCATTTGGCACTCGGGACGCACAAAGATTCCAAATATGCATCATACTCGTCTTCTTGAGAACTTAGTACCAAGTTTTGGTACTCATCCTCCACACCTTCCCGTTTGAAGTAGAAGTTGATATTCGACTCAGTATACACAACTTTTGTTCCTCTTATGATAACCTCCAATCGTTTGTGTCCTGGATCAGTGAGATTTGCATAAAACTCCTTGACTAGGCTAGCATTGTATACACCAGGCTGCTTACACAAATGTTCCCATTTCAAACTTGAGATTGTAGTGCCAATGTCCCCTGGTAGTCCCAGGTTTTCATTAGTACCATCCATTATGAAGCCACGCTCAACAAAAATACTCATCTTGCTGAAGTGTTCCATGTAACGCCTGTGTGCTTCCACATTGACAAAAATCTCGTCTTCGTCCTGACTTGATATGTCAATGGTAGGGGTGACATTCTTCTTTGTAGTTGCTTTGTAACGGCGGCCGGTTTGTGGGTCTCGTGCCATTTTTCTTGAGTGAAGGAGGAAAAAGGGTGTGAGAAATTTTTAGGGTTACGGAGAAGGTGATGAAATGAAAGATGAAGAGGTTTTTGTTTGAAGGTTTGTGTGTAGGTAAAAGTTGGGGGAAGTTGTAAAGATGTTTGGGAAAAGTTTTTAGAAAATAATAAAATAAAACGTTTCTTGAAAGGTGGAGAGAGAAATTTTCCGTTTTTGTGCTTCGTTGGGCAAGGAGTGGAAGGGCTTAGGTCTGACAGCTGAAAAAATGTATTTTAGTGGGTTTGCTTGTTTAGGTGGCTGAAGTGTCTGACGTGGCAGACCTGGCCATCATGACTCTCCTATCACACAAAGCCCAAGACGCTTACTCCCTATGATGCATTTCGTTTCTTTCTCTTCCTCCTTAAACACAACATTTCATTTCTTTTCTGATTTTCCAAAAGAAAAATAATCAATGCCAACTCAGCATTAATATTAATCTCATTGGACTTAGGAAATTTTTTTATTCCTTTAATCTTTTCCACTATTCCACTCCACTGTTCTTGTGTCTATTGCTGGCATGTCACGTCTTGTTATGAGCTTACGCCACTAGAACACATCATGATCCTGTACAAAATAAAACAAAAGAAAAAATGCATAAAGCTGGGCTGCCTCCCAGTAGCGCTATTTTAAGGTCTTATCGCCTGACCAACACAAAAATCCATTAATCAATAAAATGGAGAGAATCCCTTGTGTTACTTGAGGACTCTCCAAGGTAAGCTTTGACCCTTTGGCCCCTTAACCTTAAATTTCTCTCCATTTTTCTCATTCAACAATTCCACAGCACCATGGGGGTAAATCTCCTCTAAGATAAAGGGTCCAGACCATCTTGATTTTAATTTTCCAGGGAATAGCTTCAGCCTTGAGTTAAAAAGTAAAAATTTTTGGCCTTTCACTAATTCCCTCTTCTGGCATTTCCTGTCGTGCCACCTTTTGGTCTTCTCTTTGTACAATTCAGCATTCTCGTATGAGAACAACCTATGCTCATCTAACTCATTTAATTGGAGCATTCTAGCTTGGCCAGCATTTTGAATATTAAAATTTAATTGCTTCACAGCCCAAAATTCCTTATGCTCCAATTAAATGGGTAGATGACAAGTCTTCCCATAAACAAGTCTATATGGAGACATGTCTAAGGGGGTTTTATAGGCAGTCCTATACGGCCATAGTGCTTCATCCAAGTGTTTGGACCAATCCTTTCTTGGGGGTGTAGTACCCCAAAATTTGCCTTACCTTTTTCTAGCTTTTGTTTCTTATGCATTTGCATCTTCATTAGGTCGTAGTTCATAATCATATCATGGCATTGGTTCTTGAGATATGGGATCAAGGTATTATGTGCAAGCTCGGGATTTTCTTTCGCTAGGATTCATCAAAAGCTTTGGGTCAGGGGCCCGTTGGTGAATCAGGGTTTGCCTCCTTCTCAGTTCAAGTCATCTTCTCCAGGGTTTATCAGTGTGCATCAAGGTGAATTAAAGGTTCTGATTCACGGTGGAACTTGTGGACATTTCGCCAGTTAAGGGCCATTAGAAGAACATGAAAGATATCTTGTGCAGTGTTGGGCGATTTGAAGTTTGTTGTTGAATTCAAGTTACAAGTCCATCTTCTCAAAGCAATAATCTTTACCATGTCCTAAGCCACATACCCATTACAAATATCCATACCCATTGTTATTCAAAATTCATTTTTCTTTAACCCATATCCATTTCTTTTATATATATCCATTTGTCCAAGTCAAAATCCTTTTTGTAAAAATCCAATTCTTTAAACCATTAATCCATTATTTTCTAATTCACATCCAAATACCCATTTTCTTAACCAATTTAAATCCACCTTTAATATCTTTTTTCTTTATCCATATCATTCTCACATATCCATTTCTATGCTCATTTATAAATTCATATCCATTTTACCATTTTTGTAAATCCATATATTAGAGACATCTCATGAGGATTATTGCCTTGGGACCACGGTTGCGCCAGACGCTTTCTTAATGTTGCTCGTGACAATAATAGAAGGCAAAATACATAGCGGTTTTCAGTTCCGAATCCGTCAGAGAAAGCCATAACAGGAAAAATAAAAGATTTCACAATGCAGCAACAATTATAGACTGGTCCCACATACAAAAGGATGCGCAGGAAAATTTAAACAGAAAAATAAGAGGAAGTACATGAAGAGGAAAAATCCATATTAAGAAGAAATTAATAGCAGAGGGCGCAAAGGTTAACAGCAGAAAATCATTACAAAAATTCAGAAAAATTCATATGAGGATTACAAACGAAACCAGAAATTTCACAGACTCTCTAACAATTTTTCTCTGCTTCAGTTCCAATTTCACAAACAAATTCACTCTAACCAACTCTAACAAACTCATAACCGAAATTCAATTGTGCAGACCAAACTACCCTCCATCTTCTCTATAAAGCTTCATCATCATCTTCATTCTGGAGGTTCCTATTCATTCTACAGAATTCCTCACCTTCACCACCTTCAATCTCTCTGCAACTCCTCATCGTTCTTCACCTACAAAAACTCCAATTTCAATCTACCTTCAAAAAGCTTCTTCAATTCTCATCGATCAATACTCTCCATCGCCACAACTCCGAAACCTGCAGAACATCCACAAATCGGTAACAGAAAATCACGACACAACCGCAAAACTTTCGCAGCAGAAGAAGAAGCAAGCAGAATTCAAACGAAGAAGAAGAGATTCAACGAGAGTAAATCGAAGAAGACGGAAGCAAGAGCGTAGAATCACACATACCTGAAGAATCATCTCTGGTTTTCTCGTCGTTATTTGCCTCCATTGTGAAGAGTCACCGGAACTGCTCCGGTAGGTAAGTCGTTCTCAATTCAAACTTCGACTTCATTGTTCTTTGATTATTGCGTATTTTGTTTTCGTATGTGCACCGTTGATTTACGCCGACCGGTTTATTTCGCGACTTCACTGCGTCTTTTCCGTTGTGAGAGAGTGAGAGTGTGTTCGTTGAGAGTTGCTGTTGTGAGGTCCACGTTGCTAGTGTTGAGCGTGAGTTGCGATTGAGGATGTGAGCACGCGGTGAGAGAGGAGTGTTGTGACGATGAAGCTGAGAGCATCGCCACGGTGCGATTGAGAAGGTGTCCACGGCGGCACCAATGACGAGAAAAAAAAATCGTTGAGGCCGTTGGAGGAGTTTTTTTGGTGTGAACATAGAGATGGAGAGTGGAGAACGGCGAGGTTGTAGGAGGTCGTTTTGGACAAGTGTTTTACGGCGGCGATTCGAGACGAAGGAGAAATCGAAATGACGGAGCGAACGGAGAAGAGGAGTTTGGTTGTGACGGCGCGATTTTGAAGTGGACGGAAAAAGAGTGTTGAACGAAGATGGAGGGGCGGAGTGAGGTTACGGCGGCGGAGGGTTTAGGATGAAGAGGATGAAGAGTGAGTTTTTTTTAGGTTAGTCTGGTTTTGAACTTTCAAGGGTGGGTGAATCGGGCTCCATTGTAGGCCCAAGTTTGCTTCTTTTCACACCCCCGTTTCTCATTCGCACACCCCCTTCCCCTGGTTTCTCTCTGACCCTCCTTAGCTTCTTTCTGATTGATTTTTCTTGGGCCCAACATGTAAACCCATGCAGCCGGATTCCTAACCACACCCAGTTTTTCAACCTCGCACCCCCCTGGCGCCATGAACAAAACCATTGGGCCTAAACTCACCTAAGCCCAGCGTTTGTCTTTCTCATTCTCACTCTCCCTGACTCTATCCGCACCCCCTAGCTGTGTGACATTTCCTTGGGCCTAAGACCTCAAGGCCCACACGCCCTGTTTGGTTTCTCACCCCAGAATCACTGATACACCCCTTTTAGTTTAATTGTGATTTTATTTTAATTGATCTCACTTTTAATTTGGTCTTTTAATTCCTTTTTGGTTTGATATTTTAATTAGAAGTTAGATTTTAATATTAGTTTTAACTCTAGAATTAGTTTTCTTTGGATTTAATTTTAGAATTAGTTTAGATTTTAGATTGAAATAACTTTAGGTCTAATTTTAGAATTAGATTTTTAGGAATTAACTTGAATAAGCAATAGAGTTAGATATTAATTTTAGGATTAAGCCTAGTATTAATTTTAGACTAACTTTTACTTAGAATTTGATTTTGCTTAATTAGCATTTTAATTTTTGTGGATATTCTTGGTCGATTTTAAATCTTGATTTTGATATTCATGTTGATTAATTTCTGATTTTCTCTTCTATGAATAGCATGATATAATGCTTTGTGTACAACTTTCTCCCACCCTTTGGGGATCCTAGCTTGTCTTTAATCTTTGATTAAAGTAAGGTAGGATATGCATTAGGTAGTGCTATCCTCCTCTTTCTTTTAGGATTGGATTTTCTTAAACCACACTAACCATAGGATATCCAAGCATGCTAACACTAGGGTGAGTCTTAGTCCCTTTAGTTTACACCTTTGTTCCTCCCTTGAGTCTCTTCTCTTCTCACCTTCAAATAAAAGTAAAAAACACTTAATAATGGCATAACATGTATTGCACTTGAACCTAAAGTGCGGGAAATGGAAGGAGGGGAGATTCTCTCCATCTTCCTAGAATGTTTAGCATACGGCCTGTTAGGACGACCATGCTACGCATTCGATCCTATATTCTAGATTTGAATGCAATACGTGTTACAAAACACAAAAAACAACCAAAACACTTCTTTCTTAAAAGACAAAAAACAAACAGTAACGTCTTTCCTTCGGGAATTATTTTCTCACCTCACTCACTCTCAGCGTACGAACGTGCTCCTACTCGTTCTCTTGCAAGATGGTAACGCACTCGGACCAGCGAGCCTGCAACACCTGAGCTAGAATGTTAGCCGTTCTCTAAAAAACACAAACAACTTTCCCTAGTGAGGGGAACTACGTCGCTCTGATTCTCATGTTCCCGATGAGATACGTAGGCAGTGGGGTAGGGCCCATGCGAGCACTTCTTTTATTTTCCCTACATTTGTTTCTCTTTCTCTCTCCTTTCCTTGTCCATTCCTTTTTCAGTTTCTTTATCAGTATTCTTTTCTTACACCCTTTGATCGAGCAAGCAAGCGTGGATCCCATCGGGTACGATGGACGTGAGGGGGTGCTAATACCTTCCTCTCGCGTAACCGACTCCCTAACCCATTTCTCTTGGTCGTAAGACCATGCTTTTCCTTTCTCTCAGGTTTACGCGGTGTTTCCTTTCCCTCTCTTGGGATAAATACACATTGCTGGCGACTCTGTTTCGGTGCCACTTTCGCGTTTGTACTTGGATGAAAATCCCGGGAGCGACAGCTGGCGACTCTGCTGGGGATCAGGTTGACCTATTGCTGGTCCATCCTAAGCGAGTCAATCCTAGCGCTTGTTTGCTTTTCTTTCATTGGGTGTTTACTGTTGTGCTATATTTACCATTTTATTGCATGGCTACTTACTGCTTTACTGTACATTACTGTATTTATCGCATTTACTGCATTACATATCATTATTGTGCTGGACTGTGCTGTTGTTTTCTGTTTGGCGGGCGGGGTGTTCTGAGAGATAAGCTCACTACCCAGGCTTGAGTACACACATAGGTATTAGAGTGGATAGTCATGACGCTTGCGTGGTGGTGACCACGTATTGTTGTTCATGAGACCCACAACCAGACGAGGTTTTATCAGGAGCTTTCTGCTACTGCATGTTATGCAGGCCAGTAGTTATTCTCTTGAGGAACTGTCGACTCTGGCGACCATTCCCGAGAACTCAATTGCGGCACTCCTCCCGAGTTGTGACAGTGGCAGACCACATTCTGTGGCAAACCCATTGCACATTCTCGATCCGAGGACCCAATGCTGGGAACTTGCTATAGGTTATCCCTTTTGAAAGAGAATCAGTGGAGGCACTCCTCGATTGGCGATAGTACTGTACCCTGAGGGATGAATGTACTATTGCTTCTCGACCTTAGTGCCAGAAGCTGAGGACCTTTCGTTTTGGAGAATCAGTTGAGGCCTCCTCGATTGATGATGATGCCAAACCAGAAATGGTGCACGTATCATCATTTCTCGACCTGAGAGCCCAGGATACTGAACATCCTAGTACCCACATGTGAGAGGGGCGGTTTGTTTACAGGTTTGCAGGTAACCTTGACCTTCAACATACCCGGTATTTTGGATTTCCTATCAGTGTGGACTCATCAGCTTGGTATTATGGTATTTTGATTATTTCGGCACCCTGATTATGCCGATATTCTGGCATCCCCATATTCTGATTATGCTGATATTCTGGCCTTCTGGTATTCCGATTATGCCGATATCCTGACATCCTGGCATTCTGATTATTCGGATATTCTGTTGTTCCGGTATTCTCTTCAGAGCAGGCCTATGAGCTTATTCAGTCATCAGCACAACACTTATCCAGAGCTTTGTGGCTACCTTGATCCCGTGTCTTTGCATTTGCATCGCATGTCATTTTGCATTCTCATACTCATATGCATAACAGGTATTCATAGAGGGGATTCTTATTCTGACTTGGTATTGTCTCCAGAACAGCAAACCTGACTTCTCACCACTACGCAACTTGAAGCAATCGGAGAAGGATCATGGATCAGGTGCGAGCAGAGTTATCGGAATTCCAGACTCGTATAGCTCAGTTCTTTGAGATGATGCAGGGCATGGCTCAACAACAAGAGGAACTTGAGGCAATTATTCAAAGGACTGTTGTTATCCCAGAGGCTGGTAATGGGAATGTTGTTGGTAATACTCCGGGCGGAGTTGTGAATCCACCACGTGTTGATATTCCTCTACCCTCTCCTATGATTCAATCCAAAGGAAGTGCTGCTAGGATTCATGTTCCTCGTCAAAAGGTGAATAATCAGGAGGAACAATTTTATGATGCTGAGATGAATTTCCCTACTGACACGGACAAGAAGTTCTGTATGCTCGAAGAAAGAGTGAATGCTTTAAAAGGCCATAATGAGTTGGGCATGAACATGTACGACTTAGGGTTGGTCCCAGGTGTGAAGGTTCCTCCGAAGTTCAAGGCACCTACTTTCGAGAAGTACAATGGATCCACCTGTCCTAAGCTTCACATCATGGCATATTCCATCAAAATGTCTGCCTGTACGGATGATGAGAAGCTGCTGATGCATTTCTTTCAGGACAGCTTAACTGGGGCATCTTTAGACTGGTATATGAGCTTGGAGAGAACGCATATTAAAAGCTGGAGAGATTTGGCAGAAGCTTTCATCAAGCACTACCAATTCAACACGGACATGGCGCCCAGTAGAATGCAATTGCAAAGTTTTTCTCAGAGACAAAACGAAAGCTTCAAAGAATACGCCCAGAGGTGGCGTGAATTGGCTTCCCAAGTTCAACCTCCGATGTTGGAAAGAGAGCTTGTTGATATGTTCATGGATACGCTTCAGGGGCATTATTATGAGAAATTGGTTGGATGTTTGTCAGCCGGATTTTCAGGTCTTGTATTGGCAGGAGAAAGGGTCGAAAATGGCATCAAAACGGGAAAGATTCGAATTGCTGCTGAAGATGCAAAGAAACCTTATGCTGGGTCCTCCAAGGGAAAAGAAGGAGAAACTAGTGCTGTGTATTTTCCTTCTGTTGTTCAACAACCTGTTCAGTATCAGCGACCTTATGCTCCTCAGCAACAGAGACAACAAAGATCACGAAGGCCTGCGAGAAGGTTCGATCCACTACCTATTCCTCACAGTGATGTTCTTGCCCGACTACTTGAGAGTTCTCTGGTTGAACTAAGGGATGCCAAGCCTGTCCCTGACCCCATTCCTCCTGATTATGATTTGGATGCTAGATGCGAGTATCACTCAGACACACCGGGTCATTCCATTGAAAATTGCAACGTGTTCAAGCACAAGGTACAAGACCTGGTGGACTCAGAGATCATTGCATTCACTGAAGATGATATGTACATCAATTGAAGCCTCCTGTCTCAAGTGAGAACTCAGTTTACAAAGACGTCCAGACATAATCAAGCCTCCTCAGCGATGGCAATCTTCAGCTTCTTTACTGCATTTTCATTTGTAGATTTTCATTTCTTGTTAAAGCATTGTACGCCTAAAAAACTTGTTTATGTTCTGAATGATGTTTTAATGTAATGAATATATTTTTCTTGAAGTAATGCATTTTTATTCATTCATATAATTTCTCTGCGCATTGCAATACCAATTTTCTTGCTTAAACTCTTGGAGGGAGGATGATGAGGTAAAAACGCAAAGTCTTTGGCAGTGTGCTTTTGGATAAAACCTTGTTGAGGATGTACAGGCATTGCTTCAAATTCCCAGACACTGGAGAGATAAGGGAGATAGACCCTCGTCAACCCCTTTGAACCTTGAAGTAGGAGTTTCTTTTCATTCGAAAAAACCCCTACATTTAACCAGGGGCAGGGTAGTTGTCAGTAATTTGACCAAGCGTTCATATTTCAAAAGGAGTGTGCATCTAAGGATCCATTACCTTGAGGAGGTCAAGAGATGTGAAACCACAATGGTTATCCATCAGTGTTCAAAGTAATGAGGTAGTCACAACCCTCTCAAGCAAGTCAGACAGCCTGTGTCACACGATTTGTTCAAAAAAAAAAAGAGGAAAAAGAAGAAAGAAAGCCCGCTAAGTCCAAACTTGAAAACAAGCGACTTAGGCAAAAGGTAGGGCATCCCGCTGGACTTCAAGATTGAAAGATTCAAAAAGAATCAGTCCAGGAAAAATCAGGGAAATAAAAAAAATGGAAAAAGAAATGCTGAAGGGAGAAAATTCTCAAATAAGAACAAAGTCGTGTGACCGAAACACTGAAGACAAAAAGGGGTGACTGTCATTTCAAAGACCTCATGGGTTCCTTAACCATCGATCCTCACAAAAAAAATCCTTTTGGGAGATGAGTGCTTGTGCCAAATTAACTGGATGTAGGACTGAAGAACATCAAGGAGAATGGGTGGGTACAAACAAATTTTGAGCCATAAATCCTTTTTTCTAAAACCATGAACCAGGCCACGTTACAACCCTTAAAAGTCCTAATTGAAACAGGGTTTATTCTGAGGGCGTACTTCAACGAGATAACGTTCCTGACTCCCATGAGTTGTGCTAATAAGATTTTTGTTGGTATTGCATGTGCATATTGTTTTCCGTTCAAAAATCAATGTCGTAACTAGTGACTCGTTCACAGGGTTTTGCGACATATTTTCAATAAACTTCAAGGTTAACTTGTTTGTTGCATTAGAATTATCATTCTCATAATAAACTTGTTCTGCTTGCATACATGTGCCTAAGCATCAATGAGGCTTACACAGTTAATGTCAGTCGAGAAGCTTGATCCTGCCAAGTTAGGATGCTTGAAAATTCTGAAGGACGGTCATATCAAGGGGCATGTTGCCAAGAGACTCAGTGCCGTGGGCTCTCCCCAGTAAGTCGTGTTGAGATGTAGCCAATCTGGGACAGTCACGTCGAGAAATATCTCTAAAGTTTAGTTATTCTGGGGCATTCATTCAGATCAGGGGCAAAGTAACTTCAAAGCTCATATTGAGGCAAGCCACCTCCGAAGCATTCATTCTGGGGCATGAGAAGTTATCCTCTCCAGAAGACGGTTAATCAGAAGCACCTCTTCGAGGTTTAAAATACTGAGGCAGAGTATTTCAAATCATTACAAGTCCTCTCGGGGCAATTTCCTTCGCAGATCATACAGTCTGGGGCAGTTACGTCGAGATCCGATGAATCTCTCCAAGAGTTTGAAGACCCGGGGGCAGTGTGAACGCTCGGTCTTCTATAAAATCCTCTTGAGACGATTTCTTCCAGTAGACCCTGTGGTCTGGGGCAAGTCGAGAATTAAAGGAACTGTTGTTCACTCTTGATAATCGGTAGGCTGTCAATCAGTAGAAACTTGAGGTACTAAGTCTCTTCCCCAGCAAAGAGCCAGAAGGTATTTTTTCCAGCAAGGTGCTGGAATTGATTCTTCCCCAAGCAGAGGATCGTCCTCAAGTCGAAAAGGGTTCATCATGAAGATTCCTTACCCCCAGCAGTGTAGGTGGATTCCTCATTCTCGGCAGGGTAAGACGACAGAATATTTTCAAGCAGTTTGAAGATGGTGAGAAGTCAGAGTACTCTCTTCCTCAACAGTCAGGTTTGGTATTTCCCCAGCAAGTCAAAGTTCAATCTTTATTGGCATCTTCCCAATAGAGTTTGCAATTTAGCTTGCCGTTCCCCCGACGGGGTTCACATCACCAGTGGTTATTGGTATTACGGTTGGTTATTTCCCCACAGGAGATCAGATATTGGTGATCCTTTCCTCAACGAAGTTTGCTTGTTCTGTTCTGCGCATTCCCCGGTGGAGTGTCATCTCATTCTTGCATATAGTAATCATCATTGCATTGCATCCTCAAAACGCGTAGCATTTCCATTTCGTATGGAGCATTACGCCATAGAGAGAAAATTCAAGCATGCATCGAAGCATAAGCCAGATTTGGTACCTTGTGCGAAAGTCCAGATCAACCCTCAATCAAGGCAGTGATCCCCAACCTCAGAGTTGATGCCTGTTTTGTCTGACCTCAGAGTTGACGCCCTTTTCTCTCCAACCTCAGAGTTGACGCCTATTTTGTCCAACCTCAGAGTTGAAGCCTCTTTATACCAACTTCAAAGTTGTCGCGTACCTCTTCTCAACCTCAGAGTTGATGAACGCCCTTTTCTTTCCCAACCTCAGAGTTGTCGCCCTTCTCCAACCTCAGAGTTGTCGCACCTCCTTTTCTCAACCTCAGAGTTGATGAATATCCTTTTCTTTACCAACCTCAGAGTTGACGCCCTTTATACCAACTTTAAAGTTGTCGTACCTCCTTTTCTCAACCTCAGAGTTGATGAACGCCCTTTACACCAACCTCAGAGTTGACGCCTCTTTATACCAACTTCAAAGTTGTTGTGTACCCTTTCTCAACTTCAGAGTTGATGAATAGCCTTTTTTTCCCAACCTCAGAGTTGACGCCTTTCTCCAACTTCAAAGTTGACGTATACCTTTTCTCGACCTCAGAGTTGATGAATATCCTTTTCTTCCCCAACTTCAAAGTTGTTGTATATCTTTTCGCGACCTCAGAGTTGATGAATATCCTCCCTTTTCCCAATCTCAGAGTTGACGTATATCCTTCTTCTGACCTCAGAGTTGAAGTTATGGTTTTTCTCAACCTCAGAGTTGATGTCTACCTTTTCCTCAACCTCAGTGTTATTGTTTACTTCAAATTTTCTCAATCTCAGAGATGATGCCATTTTTCCTCAACCTCAGAGTTGATGGTCTACCCTCTCATCCCCAGCGGAGTTGCTGTGACCAGAATTCATCCCCAAGCAGATGAAATAATTCCTGGCAGAATCACCACTCCCCTCATATCTCAAAGTCTAATTTATTTTTGGCAAACATGATAATTCGAAGCAGACGAATTGTTCTATCCTCTCAGGAATCTCTAAAGTTAAGTCATTGATCATTGTTCCTCGGCAGAGTCAGCAGAGATGTCTGACACAGATGCAGAGAGTAATCCAATTTTGGAATTCTTGAAGTCCAACAGTGGATTGGCAAAGGTCCATCTCCGGGTGGCAAATTCTAAAAGTCCAACAGTGGATTGGCGAAAGGTCCATCTAAGGGTGGCAAATTCTAAAAGTCCAACAGTGGATTGGCAAAAGTCCGTCTTCGGGTGGCACAAAGTCCAACAGTAGATTGGCAAAAGTCCATCTTCGGGTGGCAGATGAGCAAAGTCCACCCGTAGTGTGGCAGGCCAGTAGTCGTCTGGCGTTGTACAAAAGACATTGCTAAAGTCCACCCGTAGTGTGGCAAGCCAGTAGTCGTCTGGCGTTGTTCTAAAAGGCATCTCTCCAGTGCTTTTCTTTCCATCAGAGTTTTCTTCAAGCAGAGTTCAGTTGGTTGGGTTTATATCCCTTTTTCTTATTCTTCTCCACAGTGGACAAATTTTGCGGTTCTTTTTGTATTCAATCACCTTGTACCTTGAATGTCTGAAAGCAGTTGCTATCATCCTTTCGGGTCCAAGTTGATTGAATAGGGGCAACTGTAGTACCCCAAAATTTGCCTTACCTTTTTCTAGCTTTTGTTTCTTATGCATTTGCATCTTCATTAGGTCGTAGTTCATAATCATATCATGGCATTGGTTCTTGAGATATGGGATCAAGGTATTATGTGCAAGCTCGGGATTTTCTTTCGCTAGGATTCATCAAAAGCTTTGGGTCAGGGGCCCGTTGGTGAATCAGGGTTTGCCTCCTTCTCAGTTCAAGTCATCTTCTCCAGGGTTTATCAGTGTGCATCAAGGTGAATTAAAGGTTCTGATTCACGGTGGAACTTGTGGACATTTCGCCAGTTAAGGGCCATTAGAAGAACATGAAAGATATCTTGTGCAGTGTTGGGCGATTTGAAGTTTGTTGTTGAATTCAAGTTACAAGTCCATCTTCTCAAAGCAATAATCTTTACCATGTCCTAAGCCACATACCCATTACAAATATCCATACCCATTGTTATTCAAAATTCATTTTTCTTTAACCCATATCCATTTCTTTTATATATATCCATTTGTCCAAGTCAAAATCCTTTTTGTAAAAATCCAATTCTTTAAACCATTAATCCATTATTTTCTAATTCACATCCAAATACCCATTTTCTTAACCAATTTAAATCCACCTTTAATATCTTTTTTCTTTATCCATATCATTCTCACATATCCATTTCTATGCTCATTTATAAATTCATATCCATTTTACCATTTTTGTAAATCCATATATTAGAGACATCTCATGAGGATTATTGCCTTGGGACCACGGTTGCGCCAGACGCTTTCTTAATGTTGCTCGTGACAATAATAGAAGGCAAAATACATAGCGGTTTTCAGTTCCGAATCCGTCAGAGAAAGCCATAACAGGAAAAATAAAAGATTTCACAATGCAGCAACAATTATAGACTGGTCCCACATACAAAAGGATGCGCAGGAAAATTTAAACAGAAAAATAAGAGGAAGTACATGAAGAGGAAAAATCCATATTAAGAAGAAATTAATAGCAGAGGGCGCAAAGGTTAACAGCAGAAAATCATTACAAAAATTCAGAAAAATTCATATGAGGATTACAAACGAAACCAGAAATTTCACAGACTCTCTAACAATTTTTCTCTGCTTCAGTTCCAATTTCACAAACAAATTCACTCTAACCAACTCTAACAAACTCATAACCGAAATTCAATTGTGCAGACCAAACTACCCTCCATCTTCTCTATAAAGCTTCATCATCATCTTCATTCTGGAGGTTCCTATTCATTCTACAGAATTCCTCACCTTCACCACCTTCAATCTCTCTGCAACTCCTCATCGTTCTTCACCTACAAAAACTCCAATTTCAATCTACCTTCAAAAAGCTTCTTCAATTCTCATCGATCAATACTCTCCATCGCCACAACTCCGAAACCTGCAGAACATCCACAAATCGGTAACAGAAAATCACGACACAACCGCAAAACTTTCGCAGCAGAAGAAGAAGCAAGCAGAATTCAAACGAAGAAGAAGAGATTCAACGAGAGTAAATCGAAGAAGACGGAAGCAAGAGCGTAGAATCACACATACCTGAAGAATCATCTCTGGTTTTCTCGTCGTTATTTGCCTCCATTGTGAAGAGTCACCGGAACTGCTCCGGTAGGTAAGTCGTTCTCAATTCAAACTTCGACTTCATTGTTCTTTGATTATTGCGTATTTTGTTTTCGTATGTGCACCGTTGATTTACGCCGACCGGTTTATTTCGCGACTTCACTGCGTCTTTTCCGTTGTGAGAGAGTGAGAGTGTGTTCGTTGAGAGTTGCTGTTGTGAGGTCCACGTTGCTAGTGTTGAGCGTGAGTTGCGATTGAGGATGTGAGCACGCGGTGAGAGAGGAGTGTTGTGACGATGAAGCTGAGAGCATCGCCACGGTGCGATTGAGAAGGTGTCCACGGCGGCACCAATGACGAGAAAAAAAAATCGTTGAGGCCGTTGGAGGAGTTTTTTTGGTGTGAACATAGAGATGGAGAGTGGAGAACGGCGAGGTTGTAGGAGGTCGTTTTGGACAAGTGTTTTACGGCGGCGATTCGAGACGAAGGAGAAATCGAAATGACGGAGCGAACGGAGAAGAGGAGTTTGGTTGTGACGGCGCGATTTTGAAGTGGACGGAAAAAGAGTGTTGAACGAAGATGGAGGGGCGGAGTGAGGTTACGGCGGCGGAGGGTTTAGGATGAAGAGGATGAAGAGTGAGTTTTTTTTAGGTTAGTCTGGTTTTGAACTTTCAAGGGTGGGTGAATCGGGCTCCATTGTAGGCCCAAGTTTGCTTCTTTTCACACCCCCGTTTCTCATTCGCACACCCCCTTCCCCTGGTTTCTCTCTGACCCTCCTTAGCTTCTTTCTGATTGATTTTTCTTGGGCCCAACATGTAAACCCATGCAGCCGGATTCCTAACCACACCCAGTTTTTCAACCTCGCACCCCCCTGGCGCCATGAACAAAACCATTGGGCCTAAACTCACCTAAGCCCAGCGTTTGTCTTTCTCATTCTCACTCTCCCTGACTCTATCCGCACCCCCTAGCTGTGTGACATTTCCTTGGGCCTAAGACCTCAAGGCCCACACGCCCTGTTTGGTTTCTCACCCCAGAATCACTGATACACCCCTTTTAGTTTAATTGTGATTTTATTTTAATTGATCTCACTTTTAATTTGGTCTTTTAATTCCTTTTTGGTTTGATATTTTAATTAGAAGTTAGATTTTAATATTAGTTTTAACTCTAGAATTAGTTTTCTTTGGATTTAATTTTAGAATTAGTTTAGATTTTAGATTGAAATAACTTTAGGTCTAATTTTAGAATTAGATTTTTAGGAATTAACTTGAATAAGCAATAGAGTTAGATATTAATTTTAGGATTAAGCCTAGTATTAATTTTAGACTAACTTTTACTTAGAATTTGATTTTGCTTAATTAGCATTTTAATTTTTGTGGATATTCTTGGTCGATTTTAAATCTTGATTTTGATATTCATGTTGATTAATTTCTGATTTTCTCTTCTATGAATAGCATGATATAATGCTTTGTGTACAACTTTCTCCCACCCTTTGGGGATCCTAGCTTGTCTTTAATCTTTGATTAAAGTAAGGTAGGATATGCATTAGGTAGTGCTATCCTCCTCTTTCTTTTAGGATTGGATTTTCTTAAACCACACTAACCATAGGATATCCAAGCATGCTAACACTAGGGTGAGTCTTAGTCCCTTTAGTTTACACCTTTGTTCCTCCCTTGAGTCTCTTCTCTTCTCACCTTCAAATAAAAGTAAAAAACACTTAATAATGGCATAACATGTATTGCACTTGAACCTAAAGTGCGGGAAATGGAAGGAGGGGAGATTCTCTCCATCTTCCTAGAATGTTTAGCATACGGCCTGTTAGGACGACCATGCTACGCATTCGATCCTATATTCTAGATTTGAATGCAATACGTGTTACAAAACACAAAAAACAACCAAAACACTTCTTTCTTAAAAGACAAAAAACAAACAGTAACGTCTTTCCTTCGGGAATTATTTTCTCACCTCACTCACTCTCAGCGTACGAACGTGCTCCTACTCGTTCTCTTGCAAGATGGTAACGCACTCGGACCAGCGAGCCTGCAACACCTGAGCTAGAATGTTAGCCGTTCTCTAAAAAACACAAACAACTTTCCCTAGTGAGGGGAACTACGTCGCTCTGATTCTCATGTTCCCGATGAGATACGTAGGCAGTGGGGTAGGGCCCATGCGAGCACTTCTTTTATTTTCCCTACATTTGTTTCTCTTTCTCTCTCCTTTCCTTGTCCATTCCTTTTTCAGTTTCTTTATCAGTATTCTTTTCTTACACCCTTTGATCGAGCAAGCAAGCGTGGATCCCATCGGGTACGATGGACGTGAGGGGGTGCTAATACCTTCCTCTCGCGTAACCGACTCCCTAACCCATTTCTCTTGGTCGTAAGACCATGCTTTTCCTTTCTCTCAGGTTTACGCGGTGTTTCCTTTCCCTCTCTTGGGATAAATACACATTGCTGGCGACTCTGTTTCGGTGCCACTTTCGCGTTTGTACTTGGATGAAAATCCCGGGAGCGACAGGGGGGTTAACCACTTTTTCCAAAATTCTCTTGATTTCTCTATTGGACAACTCCACTTGTCAACTAGTTTGTGGATGGTAGGCTGTAGCAACCTTGTGCTTAATCCCATACTTTGCCATTAGGTTTTCAAAAAGTTTATTACAAAAATGGGATCTACCATCACTGATGATAGCTCTAGGCATGCCATGAATTGTGAAGATGTTCTTGAGCAAGAACTTAGTCACAACCTTAGCATCATTGGATGGCGTTGCTACTGCCTCAATCCACTTGGACACGTAGTCCACAGCTACAAGAATGTAAAGATTTCCAAAAGAGGGAGGGAATGGTCCCATGAAATCAATGCCCCACACATCAAAAATTTATACTTCAAGAATACTAGTGAGCGGCATCTCTTGTCTCATGGACACATTTCCAACCCTTTGACATCTATCACACCTTTTTGTAAATTCATGAGCATCTTTAAAAATGGAAAGCCAGAAATAACCTGATTGCAGCACCTTTGCTGCAGTTCTGACTCCCCCAAAATGTCCACCATATGGGGCTTTGTGGCAGGCTGATAAGATCTGGCGTGCCTCCACATAGTCAACACATCTCCTTAGTAACTGATCTGCACACTTCTTGTACAGGTAAGGCTCATCCCAGAAATAGTTATTGACAGTGTGAAAGAACCTCTTTCTTTGTTGGAAGTTGAATTCTGGTGGCACGACCCTGCTGACTAAGTAATTAACAATGTCAGCGTACCAGGGAGTCATGCCATCAGTAATCACTAACAGCTTTTCATCCGGAAAACTTTCTTTAATCTCTCCACTGCTTTGAGATTGCACTTCTTCTGGTAGTCTTGAAAGATGATCAGCAACTGAGTTTTTTACCCCTTTTTGTCTCTTATTTCTAGGTCAAACTCTTGTAGGAGAAGCACCCATCGTATGAGCCGTGGCTTTGCATCTTTTTTGGCAATCAAATACTTGATTGCTGCATTATCCGTGTACACAATAACTTTGGTTCCTACCAAATAAGGTCTGAACTTATTAAAAGCAAACACTACTGCCAGCAGCTCCTTTTCCGCGGTTGTGTAGTTGATTTGTGCTTCTATCAAAGTCTTACTCGCATAGTAAATAGTGTGAAACACCTTACTATGCCTTTGGCCTAACACAACACCAATGGCAAAGTCACTGGCATCACACATTAACTCAAATGGTTTGGACCAATCTGGAGTTTTGACTACAGGTGCAGAAATAAGAGCCTTCTTCAAAAGATTGAAAGATTCAAGGCACTCTTCACTGAAGACAAAAGGCGTGTCATGTTGCAGCAGCTGGCATAGGTGTTTAGTTATTTTTGAAAAATCTTTTATAAAGCTCTTATAAAATCCAGCATGCCCCCAAGAAACTCCTAATGCCCTTGATGTTGACTGGTGGGGGTAGTTTTTCAATTACCTCCACCTTTGCTTGATCTACCTCTAATCCTTCTCTTGAAATTCTATGACCAAGAACAATTCCTTCTTTTACCATAAAATGGAATTTCTCCCAATTAAGGACTAAGTTGTTCTCTTCACATCTGGCCAGCACCATCTCCAGATTATTTAGACAATTATTGAATGACTCACCAAAAACTGAAAAATCATCCATGAACACTTCCATGGATTTCTCTATGATATCTGAGAAGATAGCCATCATGCAACGTTGGAAAGTGGTTGGTGCATTGCACAGTCCAAAAGGCATCCTTCTGAAGGCGAAGGTGCCATAAGGGCACGTGAATGTGGTTTTTTCTTGATCTTCCGGAGCTATTGCTATTTGGTTGTAGCCCGAATATCCATCTAAGAAGCAATAATACTCCTTTCCAGCCAATTGATCCAATATCTGATCAATGAAAGGCAAAGGAAAATGATCCTTCCTAGTTGCCTTGTTCAGCTTCATATAGTCCATGCAGATTCTCCAACCAGAAACTGTTCTAGTAGGAATGAGCTCATTCTTCTCATTGACTATCATTGTCATGCCTCCTTTCTTCGGTACACACTGGTTTGGACTTACCCACACAGTATCAGAGATATCGTAGATAATACCTGCGTCTAGCAACTTGATAATCTCCTTTTTTAAAACCTCCTTCATGATAGGGTTCAGCCTTCGTTGACTCTCAATGCTATTCTTAGCATTCTCTTCCAACAGAATTTTGTGCATGCAAATTGCTGGGCTGATTCCCTTGATGTCAGAAATCTGCTATGCAATTGCCTTCTTGTGTCTCTTAAGTAATGAAATAAGTTGCTCTTTTGTTCCTCTTGTAGATTTGTAGCAATGATAACTGGCAGCTTCTGTCCCGCCTCCAGATATGCATACTGTAAATGCTCCGGAAGTTGCTTAAGCTCCAATTCAGGGGGTTCTTCTATGGAAGGTAGCTGCTGTTTATGAGCAACAGTGGTGGATTCTATCACTTCCACAGATTCTTCCTCTTGGTTTGGCATTGGACCATAGATGATTCCATCTTTTAGCCCTTCATCTTCCACTTTTCCCAACTCAATTTTTAACACATCATTAGCCTTTAGAAGGTTTTTATGAATTAAAGCTTCCCAGCTAGATATCATAGAATACTCAGCCACCTCCTCTTCTAGGTATTGCAAGGCATTAAGTATGTTGAACACTACTTGCTGCCCATTCACCCTCATAGTGAGTTCTCCTCTTTCAACATCAATTGAGGTTCTACCCGTTGCTAGGAATAGCCTTCCCAACAAAATGGGTGTCTCCTCATCAGCTTCAAAATCCATAATGATAAAATCAGCAGGGAAGACAAACTTGTCAACCCTTACCAACACATCTTCAATCTTCCCTTGTGGGTAGCAAATACTCATATCTGCCAGCTGCAAGGTGATGGTTGTAGGCCTGGTAGCACCTATCCCCAGCTTCTTGAATATGGATAGGGGCATGAGATTAATGCTGGCCCCTAAATCACATAATGCCTTTCCACAAAAGGTGTCTCCAATGGTGCATGGAATAGTGAAACTTCCAGGATCCTTCAACTTGGGAGGGAGTTTGCCTTGAACTAATTGACTACACTCTTGCATAAGTGCAACCGTAGCAAACTCTCCCACCCTTTTCGCTTGGTAAGTACATCCTTCATGAACTTTGAGTAGTTTGGCATTTGTTGAATGGCTTCAATTAATGGTGTGTTGAAGTGAAGTTGCTTCAAGATCTCCATGAACTTTGAAAATTGTTGCTCTTCTTTTGCCTTTTTGATTCTTTGTGGAAAAGGGGGTGGTGGTCTTTCTTGCACAAACTTCTGCTTCTTGTTGGCTTCAGCAATGACTTCTTGAGTCTCTGTAGGAATGCAATCTTCAGTGAGTATATCATCTTTGTGCTTTTGTTGTTTGGATGAAGACGATTCTTTATCTTTGTCTTTTGCTCCAGGACTGTCGGGCTTAGACACAGTAGTACTCGACTCCTTGCTCTTTGTAATGGTCTCTTCAATTTCCTTGCCACTCCTTAGCTTAAGAGCTTGGCAAGTTTCAACATTCTTCACTCCAGCTTGTGTATTGGGAGTCTCAGTGGAGCTGGGAAGATTTCCCAAGTTTCTTGAACTTAGAGCCGTAGCAATTTGGCCCACTTGGTTCTCCAAGTTCTTGATACTTACTCCTTGTGCTTGAAATTGATTCTTTGCTTCTTGGATGAAGGACTTGAGAGCATTTTCCAAATGGCTGTTTCCCTGGTTGGCTCCAGTATAAGTAGGGTTAGAAAAACCAGGTGGAACTTGTGGTGTAGTTGCTTGCGGTTTAGGTTGAATTTGATTATTATTCCAAGAAAAATTTGGATGGTTGCGCCATCCTGGGTTGTAAGTGTTGCTGTAGGGGTTGTTGTATCTGCTGTTGTTGTTGGGATTGCCAACATAGTTAACTGAAACAGGATTTGCAGAACATTCTTTAAATAGATGTGGTCCTCCATAGTAAATACAGGCAACCTCAGAAGCGTCAGTAACCACCTTAACAGGGCCAGGCTTTGGCACTTCAGGGTTCATCAGATTCTTCATCATTTGGTGGATCTGAGCCACTTGGGCCGCAAGAGCTGCAGTCTCAGTGACTTCATGAACTCCAGCAAGTTTCGTTTGAGTTGAACTTGAAGTGACCCTTGTGACTGGCCACTGATAAGTGTTGGCGGTAATGCTCTCAATCAACTTGTAACCATCATCATAGGATTTAGACAATAGAGCTCCACCACTGGATGCATCTAACATATTCCTTGAGGATAGAACTAATCCATTATAGAAAGTCTCAAGTTGTATGCAGATGGGAATCCCATGATGTGGACATTGTCTCAGCAGCTCCTTAAATCTTTCCCATGCGTTAAACAACGTTTCATCATCTCCTTGCCTAAATGATGTGATTTCATTTCTCATTTTTTCATTTTTGGAAGGAGGAAAGTACTTGGCCAGAAACTTTTCTACCAAGGCGTGCCATGTAATAATGGAATTTGGTTCCAAAGAATTAAGCCAACTCTTGGCTCTATCCCTTAGAGAATATGGAAACAGCCTCAACCTAAAGGTATCCACTAGCACGTCAAGGATTTTGAAGTTATCAGCCACATCCAGAAATTGTTTTAAGTGAAAATAAGGATCTTCATGAGGAGAGCCTGAATATTGACCAGCAGTTGTAACATTTGGAACATCATAGGCTTGAACTCAAACTGTGGTGATGTGATGGCTGGCCTAGCAATGCCAGTATTCATAGCATTAGGATCAAATACAACATAGTCCCTGATGCTACGCGCTCAATCATTGGCAATGCCAATAATGTCTGGCTCTGCCATGGTTGCGTTTTGTAATGACTCGTCTGAAGAAGACGATGAACTTTATTCGTCTGTATCCTCCTCGTACACTACTCCTTCAGGTTCAGCCACAGCTGAAGTTGAGGAATCTCCAGATGTTTGTTGAGCACGTAAAAATTTCCTTCGTGCTTTGAGAATTCTTTCAGGTTCAACATATCCACTGTAAACTGGTTGTAACGACCTGTGCATACAATAGCTTAAGCCTGTCGAGACACCAAATCACAGAAAATGTTAAAAGCTCAAATACAATCTTAAACAAAAATAAATATAGTGTTTCAAACTTTTTCACTTCCCCGACAACGGCGCCTAAAACTTGCTATTCTACTTTATATGATGCTTTTCTTTTGAATGTTTTAGAGCAATGGTGTCACATGCAAGTATACATGCTTGGTAATGTAGCAAGTGATAAAGTAAAGGTCGAACCCACAGGGAAGTGTAAAGTATTTGACCTACTAATATTAGTTTTCTTTGTTTAAGAAAAGTATGAGCAAGGTAACAGAAATATGAGAATAAAGAGCAAGAGCACACACAATTAACTAAAATAACTTAAAGTTAAAGAGGAGTTAAAATATCAGAGAGAGTAGTTGATGAGCTAAATCTATTAGTATAGTTGTTGTTTAAATGCTTTTATGATGTGAAGTGTCGTGCCTCAAAAGGTCAGAACGTGATCTAGTGGTGTATCTCTACAACATCAAAAATATGTATAACTAGGGCAAGGGAACAAATCTCTAAGTCTCACTTGTAACCCTAAAATACGTCAGGTTTTAATTCTGAAAAATTTTTATGGTCTCAACTTCTTATCTCTAAGCAAGTTGAATTAAGTGAATATCTTTATCCTACTTTATTAACCACTTTGGTTATAAAATCCACTTATTTATTGGATCTCTCTCAACAACAAGCTTTTACTTTTTTCCTAGTTGATCACTCTAAGAACCAAGTTTACAGCATAAAAACACATAACAAAATAAGACACTAGCCAACACATCATATTAACATAAAAATAACTTTTATACTAACTTCATAAGTCTCATCAAACAAAGGTTTAGCTCATAGTGAGCTGAGTACAAACTACTGGAATGAAATTAATAGGAAACATCATCTTATAGAGTGTAGTAAAGAAATGCAACCTAATAATAACTTGGAGATCTCTTGCGTTGGATAAACAGCAACAGCTCTCTTCAGTCACGACAGTTCTCAGCAGAATGTACCGATCTGGAGAAGAAAAGAATACTCTCTAATAATACTCTAACTCTTGAAAATGAAAATAACTTAAGAACTGAAAATAAACTATTGTTGTGTGTGGAATCTCTCGTCTCTCCTCTTTCTTCAATGCACAAGCTCTCTTTAAATAGTGATGAGTGGAAGTGGTAGTTGCTTCTTTCTTGGATCGTGGGTCTCTTGAAAAAATTAAGGTTAGGCCCAAATCAAATCCTCATGTGGACCAGCTGTCCCTCAACCCTTCCGTTGCAAGCAATCTGGTATAGATGTTGGTGGGAGACAAATCTGCTTTTGGCAGGCGGATGTGGCAGGATGGTGGAGCAGAGTAAACGGCTGGTGGTGTTGGTATTGGGCGCTCTTTTTTGCTGCGTGGTCCCCATCGTACTACCTTTTGTCCTCTAGCTTTCTTGATCTTATCCATTCCTTTTGCTCCAATGTTCTTCAAAATGCTGTCACGTGAGCCCTAGTCATTCTTGGCTTTTCATCATCAATCTCCAACTCTCTTGGTGAAATAGTTGATTAACCTATCAACTACTTTCTCTTTAAATAGCTCCTCATTCTGCTCCAGAATCTGTCAACTGGGGTCATGCCTCTTCTCATCATCATCTAACTTCCTTTTAGAGCATAAACACAAAGAAAATGTAAAAGAAGCACTTAAAGTGCTTAAAGCTTAAATCATGCTAAAACACCCTAAACTCATGCTACATAAGTGAAATCATGAACTAGAAATGTCACATAAATTGGGTTAATGTAACACACTAAAATAGTGTTATCACACGTCAAAGAGATCTTGTTGCCATTTTCTCCCGAGCCTTCCATGAATGTCAAGCCTCCTGAACTTGCCATTGTTCCTCCATCTGAAGTTGACCAACTCAAGCTGACTATTGAAATGTTGAAGAAGGAGAATGCTGATCTTCGTCTCAACCTTGATAGAGTCACATCCGAGAAGGAAAACCTACAGATTGAGCTCCACCAGAAGCGTGAGCGCATGCTCAAAGAGGTGGAAGTTGAACAGAACAAGCGTAGGAAAGTGGGAGATGCTTTGAAGAGTACCTATGCGGGACTTGCTTCAAAGAAGAGACAACTTGCCGACACTCAATATCAAGCCTACAAGGATGAGTTGAGCTACAAGAAGCAACTTGAAGAGCTTCGAGGGAAGTTATCAGAGTTCAAGACAAAGTGGCAAAGCGAGCAAGACCGTGCTAATTAGTTGACAAAGGACTTTTCTCAGTGTCAAGCCAAGCTTGACAATGCCTTCAGTGAGATTCAGAATCTGCGGGATCAAGCACATCATAGCCGAGAGCAAATTAGTCAGTTCAACACGGAGAGTACTCATTGGGAGCAACAAAGCCGTCATCTGCAGAACCTCCTGGATCAAAAAGAGGCCTTTCTTCAGGATATGCTTTAGGGACCCAACCATTCTTTGCTGCGTAACCTGATGAAGGACGCGAAGTACTGGAGTGAGTAGCATGACCGATTAGCTAGATTTGCTGAGCACGCGCTTGAGGACTTACCAGAGTTGTTGAGGGATACATATGCTGATGTGTTGCCGCACCAGATTCCTTGGGTTATTTTCCATTTCTTGTCTATTTGTAGGGTGGTCTTTGATAGGATCCATGTTGATCTTGTTGTAGCCCAAAAGGCAAATATTTGATTTGTACTTGACCTGTACTTCTTTCCTTTATTGTTGAATGGATGAATGCAGTTTCTTGCCAGTTTATCTTTTGCACCTTTACTTGTATGCTTTATGATTAACGTTAACAAAGATGAGTTTACGAATGCCTGGAATCTAAAAATTTATTTTTGCATGCATATCATACATCCATTTGCACACATATGCACGTCCTTTCATTCAGAATCATTGTTTATCCCTGTCTGTCTTCCGGCTTGTAGCAAGACAACGACTCGACATCGATATTTCACTCGCTCAAGCAAAACCAGAATCATGGCTGACTTCGAAGCTGAGAACGCTGCTTATAAGGAAACTTTGGCTCAATTCCAGGGTCGGATGGATCAGTTACGAATATGGACACTATTATGGAACTTCTTCGTGCTCAGAAGGATGCTGCCGCTGCTACTTCTGTTGTTGCAACTGCTACTGATGCGACTGTTGTCACTCCTGTTGTGACTGCTCCTCCTGTTGTTACAGTTGTTCCTACTGTTCCTTCTCCTGCTACTATTAAAGTGCCATTTGGGCCTGTGAATCAGACTGTTTTTCATCCATTAAATTCTCATCCTGGTTTGAACAAGATGCCTGCTGATTTTCCTTGGGGCATGCCTCCGAATTACACTCCCCAGATTGCAAATAATGATGCCTTCATGCCATATCAGCCTTTTGTTGCACCCATGCCTAACGGGAATGCTACTACATACCCCTGGGGTATGCCTACTCCAGTTCCACCACCGATAGTGAATGATGGTCATGAGAATCTTCAGGTTTAGACTCGTCAGACTCATGGGTTGACTGACATTGAAACTCCTGATGAAGAAGAGCATGTGTATAGAGGTCCTCCTACTCATGTTTTGGTTTCATCGCAAGCTGCTCAAACCGCCGTTCAGAATGTTCATCCTAGAATGTTCTACTCTGGGGCATCCTCAGCCGCTGTGGTACGTCCTCCGAATTATCTGTTTGGGGTTTAAATGGGTCTGAATACTGGTAAGATGGTTAATCAGGGATTGGTATATCCTTCTCAGTTTGCTACTCCACAAGTACATGCACCGGCCGTATCTCAGCTGCCAACTCCTCAGATCCTTGTCAGGCCTGCTAATCAAGATAGACCTGCTGTTTACAAGCTGTTGGAAGACCGTATCAAAGCTATTGAAGGGTTTTCTGCATTTGGCTTAGAGGCCAAAGACTTATGTTTGGTTCCGAATGTTGTGCTGCCATAGAAATTCAAGATACCTGAGCTTCCAAAGTATAAAGGTTTAAGTTGCCCACGTAGTCACATCACTATGTACTGCAGGAAGATGGCATCCTATATTCATAATGATGACTTGCTGGTTCATTGTTTTCAAGATAACTTGTTCGGTGCTCCATTGGATTGGTACATGGGCTTAGAACGCGGCAAGATCCGTACTTGGAGGGATCTGTCTGAAGCAGTCTTGAAGCAATACAAATACAATCTTGATCTGGCACCTACCAGATTATAGTTGCAAAATCAGTCTCAACGCTCAGCTGAAACATTCAAAGAGTATGCACAAAGATGGAGCGAGATGACATCTCGTGTGCGACCTGCTCTCTCTGACAATGAGTTGGTTGATATCTTTATGGTTACATTGCAGGGATAATACTATGAGAAAATGGTGGGTAGTTCTTCATTGAACTTCGCTGACATTGTAACAATTGGTGAAAGAATTGAGAACGGGTTAAAGACTGGAAAGATTCCTAGAGCTGCTTTTCAGCAAACAGCTAACAGAAAGTATCAGAACAGTCAGTCAAAGAAAAAGGAAGGTGAAGCCAACGCTGTGACATCTCAAGTTCCTCCTCAGTATCAAGCACCAATGGCTCATATGCCTTACTATCCATATCCGTACATTACTGCTGCACAATATCAATAACCTCCATACCAGTATCATCCGCAATAACCAGTTCAGAATGCTCAGAATTAGCAACAACCACAATGTCAACAACAGACTTAACAGAACAACAAAAATCAGCAGAATCAAAACCGTCAAAACAACAACAATTAAGGAAACTGTAAGTGACCGAATTTTGACAAAATTCCGGTGCCATACACTGAATTGTTTTCTTACTTGGTTCACCAAGGGCAATTGTTCCCAAGGAGATCGCGCCTGCAATTCCTCCATTCAACCCGAAGCATAATCCAAATGCGTCTTGTGCTTATCACGCTGGATACATAGGACATGCGATAGAGGACTATTTTGTTTTCAAAACCAAGGTTCATGAGCTCATTGATCGAAAGATTTTGACTTTGCTGAGGAAGGTCCTAACATTTAGCATAATCCGTTACCCAATCACGGTGGACCTGCGGTTAAAATGATTGAGGATAATCCAACAGCTGAATTGATTATGGATGTCGACGAGGTAAAAACCCCGATGACTGTGGTTATCAAGAAATTGAATGATCATGGGTTATTGAAAGGGCTGCATGGTAAATGTCAAATTTGTGATGATAACCCCAACCAGTGTCGAAGGCTGAAGGGTTGTGTCCAAATTCTGATGAACCGAGGTGAAGTGTAATTTTCCAGATCTAAACTAGTTGAAGAAGTCGATACTATTGAGCCATTCACCATCATCTATAGGAAGGTTCTTGTTGAATCCCCTAAGAAGAAGAAGATACAACCTATTGTTGTTTGCCCGCCAAAGCCGTTTCTATATCAGAATTCCAAGGAGGTACCTTGGAGGTATGGATCAACTGTGTTTTCTGGAGGCCAAGAGATAAAGTTTCTTGAGTCTGAGATTGTGAATGTTACAGCGACTGAGGGTATGACTCGTAGTGGACGGGTGTTCGCTCCGAAGGTCACTACAAAGCCTATTCAAGTTCCAACCGTTGTTCCTCCCAAGGAGAAGCCTGCATCTGTAACCCTTGTTATTCAGCAAGGGGCATCTACCATAGTTCCAGTGCCGACTATTCCGTCTGAGGATGTCACAAAGAACAAGGAAATAATTGATGATCAAGAGTTCCTAAAGATAATCAAGAAAAGTGACTTTAAAATTATTGATCAGCTGGGACAGACTCCCTCAAGGATCTCATTATTGTCCTTACTCATGAGCTCGCCCGCACACAGATCAGCTTTGTTGAAAGTTTTGAACGCTGCCCACGTAATGCATGATATATCCGTTTTCGAGTTCGATGATGTAGTGGCCAACATAATTGCAAGCAGATACTTGGGTTTTAATGAATCAAAATTGCCTCCCGAAGGAGCTGCCCACAACAAAGCACTACACATATCTGTAACCTGCATGGATGCCTTATTATCTCGTGTTCTTGTGGACACCGGTTCTTCCCTCAATATGATGCCTAAGGGCACATTGAGTCAATTAATGGTGGAAGGGAACGAGATGAGGCCGAGCGCCTTAGTTGTCAGAGCCTTTGACGGTTCTCGAAGGCAAGTTATAGGAGAGGTGGATTTACCCATCAAAGTTGGACCGCATCTGTTCACCATTACTTTTCAAGTGATGGATATCAATCCCGCGTACAATTTCCTACTGGGTCGCCCGTGGATTCATGCCGCAGGGGCAGTTACATCCACTTTACATCAGAAATTGAAATTCATGTTCGATGATCAGCTGGTCATCGTCTGTGGTGAAGAAGATCTGATTGTGAGCGAGTTATCGTCTTTCTGATACGTCGAGACCGAGGAAGGCATAGCTGAGGTGTCGTTGCAGTGTCTCGAGTTTGAAGATGTCAGCTCTGCTTCAACTAGTCAAAGTAGATCACCGCAAATGACTTTAGCATCTGCCAAGAGTGCTAAGAAGACCATCGAGAAAGGTTCCTTGTCTGGCTGGGGGCATGTGATCGATGTGGTTGAGAAGCATAATCGATTTGGGTTGGGTTACCGTCCTGGTCGACCATCTAGTTCACTTGGTCAGAAGCAGTGCAACTCGATCAAGTTCAATAGCGCGGGTTTTCAAAAAGGTGACATTGTTGCTGCCATTGATGATGTTGGTCCTAGCAACCAGGTTTCAAGCTTTGTACGCAAGTGTCCGCCGGGTTTCAAGCTCAATAATTGGACATCTACCGTGATTCATGTGTTTTTTTCCAACAAACATGTAATGCATTTTGCATTCTCATTCCCTCGTCCTCGCCCGAGACGAGTGGATAGCTTGTAAAGGCCCCCGATTTTGCAATATTATATGATTAATGAATAAAAAGTTTTGCATTCAAAATCATGCTCTATTTTCTTTCTTTATTTTACTTTTTCACAAACAAATGGAAAAAGTTTCTTTTATGTTTCACCTTTTAAAATAGCTCATTCTAAACATATTCATAAACATGCAGAACTAATAAATGCATTGATAACAACATGGCGAACATCTGTTGTAATTCTGGGATTCCAATCAACCAAGCCGAAGAAGATGGTGAGGAAGATTGTGAATTACCGGCTGAACTAGCAAGGCTCCTTAAGCACGAGAAGAAAGAGATTCAGCCACATAAAGAGCCAGTGGAAGTTGTCAATCTTGGTACTGATGAGGTCAGAAGAGAAGTCAAGGTTGACGCATCCCCCGTAAAGCATGTGCACTCTGAGTTGGTCAAGTTATTGAAAGAGTATGTTGATATCTTCACCTGGTCTTATCAAGATATGCCTGGGTTGGATACCAACATCATTGAACATCACTTGCCGCTCAAGCCCGGATGTCCTCCTGTCAAGCAGAAACTCAGAAAGACTAGACCCGACATGGCACTTAAAATCAGAGAAGAGGTAAAGAAGCAGCTTGATGCTGGTTTCCTAGCCACTTCTGAATATCCTAAATGGATTGCCAACATCGTCCTGGTTCCGAAGAAAGAAGGGAAGGTCAGAATGTGTGTGGATTATCGAGATCTCAGCAAGGCAAATCCGAAAGATGATTTTCCTCTGCCTCATATCGATGTCTTGGTAGACAAAACTGCACAGTTCTCTGTCTTTTCGTTTATGGATGGGTTCTCAGGATACAATCAGATAAAAATGTCCCCAGCTGATATGGAGAAGACTACCTTCATCACTCCATGGGGTATATATTGCTACAAAGTCATGCCATTTGGTTTAAAGAATGCAGGGGCAACCTACCAACGTTCCATGATAGCCCTCTTTAACGATATGATCCATAGAGAGATTGAGGTTTACGTGGACGATATGATTGCCAAGTCTAAAACTGAAGATGATCATTTGGTCCATCTGAAGAAACTGTTTGATAGACTTCAGAAGTTTAGACTGCGGTTGAATCCTGCGAAGTGCACCTTTGAAGTTCGATCTGGTAAACTGTTGGGCTTTATTGTGATTCATAAAAGCATTGAAGTTGATCCTGATAAGGTTCGAGCAATTCAGAACATGCCCCCTCCCAAAACAGAAATAGAAGTCAGTGGCTTTCTGGGCAGACTTAATTACATCTCAAGATTCATTTCGTACTTGACGGCTACCTGTGAACCATGTTCAAATTGCTAAGAAAAAATCAATCGGTTGAATGGAATAATGATTGTCAAGAAGCATTTGACAAAATAAAAAAATATTTACAAGAACCACCAATCTTAGTATCGCCGGTTCCTGGTAGGCCATTAATCATGTATCTCACCGTTCTCGATGAATCAATGGGATGTGTATTGGGTTAACATGATAACACTAGTAGAAAATAACATGCAATTTATTATCTGACCAAGAAGTTCACTAATTGTGAGACCAGATATTCACTCTTGTAGAAAACTTGTTGTGCTCTGGTCTGGGATGCTTGACAATACATGATTTGCCATACCACTTTATTAATATCCAAAATGGATCTGATAAAGTACATATTCGAAAACCCTGCTGTCTATGGAAGGATTGCTTGGTGGTAGATGCTATTAACTGAGTATGATATCCAACATGTTACCCAGAAAGCAATAAAAGGGAGCGTCTTGTCTGACTACCTTGCTCATCAACCTGTAGAGGGATATCAACAGATGAAGTTTGACTTTCCCGATGAGGATGTTCTGTTTATCAGAGATTACGAGACTCCAGACCTTGACATAGGACCCGAACCAGGGGTGCGATGGACGCTCGTGTTCGACGGTGCCTCTAATGCTAAAGGTCGTGGAATTGGTGCTATCCTCATCTCTCCAACATGTTTTCATCTTCCCTTCACTTCCAGATTATGCTTTGTATGCACCAATAATATGGCTGAATACGAAGCATGTATCTATGGTATTGAATCATCAATTGACAAGAGAATCAAGATTCTTGAGGTCTATGGAGATTCTGCTTTGGTCATTGGCCAAGTCAGAGGGAACTTTGTGACTCGGGATTCCAAGTTGGTTCCGTACCAAAAGCACATAGTGAAATTGATTCCTTACTTTGATGAGATCTCTTTTCATCATATCCCTATAGAGGAAAATCAACTAGCCGATGCACTTGCCACTCTAGCATCCATGTTCAAAGTCAAGTGGAAAAATGAAGCTCCTTCTATCCGCATTGATCATTTGAACGAACCAGAACACTGTTTAGCAATCGAGGACGAGTCTGATTACAAGCCTTGGTTCTACGATATCAAGAGATATCTGGAAAAACAGGAATATCCTGAGGGTATTACTATCACTGACAAGAAAGCTCTTAGATGGCTTTGCGCCAAATTCTTCTTAAGTGGTGGTGTACTGTACAAGATGAATTATGATTACGTGTTGCTTAGATGCGTGGATAGACACAAAGTAAACACGATCATAAGATCTATACATGAGGGCTGCGATGGTGTACATGCTAAAGGTCCTGCCATGGCCAAGAAGATCCTTTGAGCTGGGTATTACTAGACAACAATGGAGGTAGATTGTTATAACTTTACCAAAAGATGTCACAAGTGCCAAATCTACGGAGACAAAATCCACGTGCCTCCAACTCCATTGAACGTTTTGACTTCACCTTGGCCATTTTCCATGTGGCATATATATATGATTGGAATGATCAAACCGAAGGCTTCCAACACTACTACAAAATGCTAAAACAACAACGCCAGGCTTACAACGCATCCTTTTATGCCGTTGTAATAGGTTAAAAATTTCGCGCCCATTTAAAAGCTGAGTCATTTAATGACGGTTGAATGAAACCACCATAGTAATAAATAAAATGTATCAAGCTTCGATTCCCTGCAACTACATTTTTTCCATTTTTTAGAGTACATTTAGCGTGTGTCAATTAAGTCCATTATTTATAAAATAAATTGTAAATTATTTTACAACGGTTAAGAAGAGCAACCATAGTAATAAATAAAATGTATCAAGCTTCGATTCCCTGCAACTACATTTTTTTCCATTTTTTAGAATACATTTAGCGTGTGTCAATTAAGTCCATTATTTATAAAATAAATTGTAAATTATTTTACAGCGGTTAAGATGAGCAACCGTAGTAATAAATGAAATGTAACAAGCTTCGATTCCCTGCAACTACATTTTTTCCATTTTGTAGAGTACATTTAGCGTGTGTCACTTAAGTCCATTATTTAAAAAATAAATTGTAAATTATTTTACAACGGTTAAGATGAACAACTGTAGTAATAAATGAAATGTAACAGGCTTCGATTCCCTGCAACACATTTTTACCTTTTTTTAGGATACATTTCACTTAAGATTCCACTACGGTTTGTTTCTCCACCGAGATTAAAAGGTTTACTGATAAATTAAAACAAAACTTATTATGTATTTCTTTCATAAGACACCCTAATCGAACAAGTGAGCCAGCGACGCCCTAACCTTTACACTCTTCAACATCTTCATTCCTTTTTTCTTGGTTTATGCTCAAATATTGACCGTCTTCATTCATTTGCTTCTTCAGCTTCGAAGTAAGGTACTCTTCAACATCTTCATTCCTTTTTTCTTGGTTTATGCTCAAATATTGACCGTCTTCATTCATTTGCTTCTTCAGCTTTGAAGTAAGGTTCTCTTCAACATCTTCATTCCTTTTTTCTTGGTTTATGCTCAAATATTGACCGTCTTCATCATTCATTTGCTTCTTCAGCTTCGAAGTAAGGTTCTCTTCAACATCTTCATTCCTTCTTTCTTTGTTCATATTGTATATGCTCAAGTCAGAATAAGATATTTCATATGCTTTACGTTTAGTATTAGAGTACATCTTCATTGATTTTTTCTTTGTTCATATTGTATATGCATATGCTTGAGTTTTTGGATTAGATTTTGGTGTGTCATTCATATTATTATACATGTATAAATTTCAGCAGTTGTAATGGATCGTAGTTGGATGAAAGCCAATAGATTAGATCCAGTTTATGAGAACGGAGTTTGTGAATTCCTTGAATACGCTGATAAACATCTTCCCGACAATGATGGTATCTTTTATTGTCCTTGTGTTGTTTGCGCTAATATCAAAAAGGGTACAAAGAAAGAAATACACAATCACCTTTGTTGTGATGGTATATGTCAAAATTATATAATATGGGCGTGGCCTGGTGAGGTGGATAATAAGGAAAGTCGGGCGTCACAAAGTCAAAGAGTGGAGGAAGATGAATATATGGAAGATCACCTAGAGGATATGTTCCGTGATATTGGGGAATCTTCTTTTATGAATGCTCATATTTATGATAATTTATGTAGTGATAAAGACACCCCTTTATATAAGGGATGCACAGAGTTCACACGATTGGCGGCGGTGTTAAAGTTGTTTAATCTGAAGGAAAAAAATGGATGGTCGGATAAAAGTTTCACGGAATTACTAGAATTGCTACAGCAAATGTTACCAGAAGATAACAAATTGTCGGATAGTTGCTATGAGGCCAAGAAGATATTGTGTCCACTGGGTCTGGAGTATATCAAGATACATGCTTGCCCTAATGATTGCATATTATTCTGAAAAGAGTATGAAGACTTGTTTCAATGTTCGAAATGTGGTGTGTCGCGTTACAAGCAGAAGGCTAGCAATGGTGATGACAATGATCACTATGACAATGTTAGTAGGAAGTATCCTCCTGCTAAAGTGTTATGGTACTTACCAATACTTTCACGATTAAAGAGACTTTTTGCTAATTCGAATGACGCAAAGAATCTTAGATGGCATGCAGATGAAAGGATTCGTGATGGAAGCATTCACCATGTAGCTGATTCTTTGCAATGGAAGAAAATTGATTCGTTGTTTCTGGATTTTGGAGTCGAGCCAAGAAATCTTAGGCTTGGGCTTGCCACTGATGGAATGAACCCCTTTGGTAATATGAGCACTAATCATACTTCGTGGCCTGTTCTTCTCACTATTTACAACCTATCTCCTTGGTTGTGCATGAAGCGCAAGTATATACTGTTAATTATGATGATTTCTGGACCACGACAACCTGGTAACGACATAGATGTTTATCTTAGTCCATTAATTGATGATTTACGACTCTTGTGGGTTGAAGGCGTTGAAGTTGATGATGCATATTCTGGGGAAAAGTTTAATATGCGTGCAATGTTATTTTGCACAATTAACGTCTTTCCGGCTTACGGTAACTTGGCGGCATACAGTGACAAAGGACATAAAGCGTGTCCTATATGTGAAGATGATACTTGTTATCACCAACTTGAGTTTGGAAAAAAGACCGTTTACCTTGGGCATCAAAAATTTCTAAAACCGGGTCATCCTTATCGTAGATTGCGAAAGGCTTTTAATGGAGAGCAAGAGTTTGGTGAGGCTCCTAAACCTTTAACCGGTGATGAAGTTTATCAACGGCAGGAATACATTAATGTTGTCCTTGGGAAGAGAGAAAAAGAAAAAGGTGGGAAGAGAGAAAAAGAAAAAGGTGGGAAGAGAGGAAAAGAAAAAGGGGAAGTTGCGAAAAATATATGGAAAAAGAGGTCCATCTTCTTTGATCTTCCATATTGGTCAAGTCTTGATGTTAGACATTGTCTTGATGTGATGCACGTGGAGAAAAATGTGTGTGATAGTTTGATTGGCACACTTCTAAACATTCCGGGCAAGACTAAAGATAGTAAGACTTCCCGTCTTGATATGGAGAAGAAGGGTATACGAAAACAGTTGGCTCCAATAGAGAAAGGAAAAAGAACTTATCTGCCTCCAGCATGTCACACTCTATCTAAAAAGGAAAAGAAGATGTTCTGCGAGTGTTTGCAAGGTATTAAAGTTCCGCAAGGTTACTCATCAAACATCAAGAAACTTGTATCAATGAAAGATCTCAAGTTAATTGGTTTAAAATCTCATGATTGTCATGTATTGATGCAACAACTTCTACCAGTGGCTATCTGTGGGATCCTTCTAAAAAATGTGAGAGTAACTATAACGAGACTGTGTTTATTCTTCAATGCCATATGTAATAAAGTTCTTGATTTCAAAAAATTGGATGAATTAGAAGATGAGGCTGCCATAATCTTGTGTCAATTGGAGATGTATTTTCCGCCATCATTTTTTGACATTATGGTTCACTTACTTGTTCATCTCGTAAGAGAAATCAGAATTTGTGGTCCAATTTATTTAAGGTGGATGTATCCAATAGAGCGATATATGAAGATCTTTAAAGGATATACGAAGAATCATCACCGACCGGAAGCTTCGATTGTTGAAAGGTACATTACAGAAGAAGCTGTTGAGTTTTGTACAAACTATTTGTCGAATGCAGATTCTATAGGAATTCCAAAGTCTCGTCATGCTGATACAGACGGAAGAGGTATTCAAGGTCTAAATGTTAGGTCAATGGCTCGAGATGTAGTTATTCAATCACATTTCTATATTTTGAATAATATAGATGAGGTTCAACCTTTCATAGATACTCACAAAAGACTTATGAAGAAAAAATATCCCCGAATGAATGACAAGTTGTTGTTGATAGAGCATAACAATATATTCATGGATTGGTTTAATAAAAGTGTATCTAATGATCCTAGTGCATCCGAGATACTTAGATGGTTGTCGTATGGGCCAAAATTTTGTGTCATTACCTGGAGTGCATACGACATTGGTCATTATACCTTTTATACAAAATCAAAAGATGATCGTAGTACAATGCAAAATAGTGGGGTTATGGTTGAAGCCGAATCGATGTATTTCTCTAGTTCGAAAGATAAGAATCCGGTATTGGCAACTACCGCGTTTTATTGTGTCATTAGTGAGATTTGGGAGATTGATTATGTTATTTTCAAAGTGGCTTTATTTAAATGCAAGTGGGTTCCTAATAATAGTAATGGTGTAGACATTGATGACTTAGGATTCACCTGGGTCGACCTTGGCAAGGCATCTTTTAATACAAAACCATTCATCATGGCTTCTCAAGTAAAACAAGTTTTCTATGTTTCCGATCCATCGGACAAATCGGGGAAATGGTCAATCGTTCTCCAAGGAAAATACATTCCTCTTAGTGATGAAAGTCTTGATATTCCGTCCACACCTTCTTACACAACACAAGTTCCTACCTCATATGATGAAGTTGATGGAGATGTCGTGCATGCTATACGACTCGATCATGAAGAAGGCATATGGGAAAATTAACAAGTACGTAATTTATTATTTATTCATAATATATTAATTGTATGTTATAGTTTAGAAGTATTTTTACGAACAAGTATAATTATTTGAAATCATAGGTATTTTGAGTCCAGACACCAGGCCAGGAGACAAGACACCAAGAGACAAGATACCAATACACCAAGTTACAATTATGTAAAGTTATGTAATGTGTGTAAACTGTAATATGGTATATGTGATATTTTATTTATGTAGGTTGTTTGTTCTGATAAACTATAATCTGGTATATGTGATATTATGAATATGACACGATTAATATTATTATGAAAACTGTATCACAAAATGTGAATTGTATTTTCTGCTGTGCTGAGATATGGAGAACAATAATACAGGTAAAAAAATGGGATTAATTATAAAAGCAGGATGATATTTGTTAATTTTGCTGAAACTTTAGCGACGGGTATATTTCCTAACCGTTATAATATCTGGTGCGCTGTCCAGCAAAAAATAAATATCAAAACTGTGCTGCTGGGAATCGAACCGAGGACAATTATATTTATTACAACGGTGTAATGTAAAACTGTTGTGATAGTTAGCGCGTTTTCCTCATTATTACAACGCAACACAAGGCCGTCGTTGTAAGTATCATATATACAACAACAATCTACATAACAACGCCCTCGCCCGTGTCATTATATGTCATTCCCAACCGTTGTTAAATGGGTTTTTCGTAGTAGTGCAACGGTCACCGATTCATTTTAGTTGCTATCGACTACTTCACCAAGTGGGTTGAAACTACTTCCTACACGAATCTTACACGGCAAGTGGTTTCCAGATTTATCAAGAAAGATATAATATGTCGCTGTGGCATTCCTAGCAACATTATCACTGACAATGCAAGCAATCTAAATAACAAGATGATGAAAGAGTTGTGTCAAGAATTCAAGATCGAGCACCATAACTCTTCACCATATCGGCCCAAGATGAATGGTGACGTCGAAGCAGCGAACAAAAACATCAAGAGGATTGTCCAGAAAATGGTCAAGACCTACAAGGATTGGCATGAAATGCTTCCCTTTGCATTGCATGGCTACAAAACTTCAGTTCGCACTTCTACTGGGGCAAATCCGTATTCGCTCGTGTATGGTATGAAGGTTGTTCTACCCGTTGAAGTCGAGATTCCTTCGTTCAGAGTCATCATTGAATTAGATCTTGATGAAGCTGAATGGGTTCAATCCAGATATGACCAGCTGAATCTCATCGAAGAGAAGTGCCTTATAGCCGTTTGTCATGGTCAATTGTATCAGAGACGCCTCAAGCGAGCTTTTGACAAGAAAGTTCTCCCTCGAGCGTTCCATGAAGGCGAACTCGTGCTCAAAAGGTATTCACATGTTCACTCGGATCCACATGGGAAATGGACTCCCAATTATGAAGGACCTTTCGTCGTCAGGAAGGCCTTCTCAGGCGGAGCCCTGATCCTCACCACCATGGATGGGGAGGAGTTACCATCGCCCGTGAATTCTGATGCAGTCAAAAAATATTATGCCTGAAAAAAATGGATAAAGAGCCCGCTAGATTGACATCCGCAAGGATAATCTAGGTAAAAATAGGCGCCCCGATGGACCAAAAAAAGAAATGTCCATGCAAAAATTAGGGACAATGGAAAAAAAATAAGAGCCCGCTAAGTTGAAAACTCGAAAGGGCGACTTAGGAAAAAATGGGTATCCCGGTGGATGAAAAAAATATAGAAATATGTCTAGGCAAAAATCAGGGATAAAGGCATTTGACTGTGAACACTTGAGCCTCTTTACGTCATAGCTAGATTTCATGCGGTAATAGAGCAGTCCAATCATCATCAGCGGGCGCAAGGCGTTGGAACCTAAACTTACGGTGGATGGTTGCCAATGTTGTAATCAATGCAAACCATGATTTCCCTTTGACATTTACATTTGTTTCAATTTTTATTGCAAACTTCCTCATCAAGGATTTTGCATCCTTGTACACATCTTATGTATATGTTTTCACATTTCAATAAAAGTTCATCATTCAATTTCTCGATTGTTTTCTTTCAGTATTTTGTTTGCAAAATAAACGATTATTTGTGATCACATAATACTATAAAGCGTTGAGAATAATAAAAAGCTAAATCAATAGAGAAAGCATTATGCATTGCATATTTTACTGGTAATTCATACAGGGTAATCGGTAATATTCCGCCAGCAAGCCTAATGCTCAATCAACACTATGGTGGTTCTTTGCAAATGCGGCCATTTCCCCAACAGGGCCATCATTTCCCTCAGCAATCGCCATTATGGTTCTTCGAAAAGGTTGTTTACTTTCCATTTCCTCAGCAGATCCATAAGGTCCTAAGCAGAGTGGCTAGATGATGTACCCCAAGCAGAGACATGTTTGACCTCTTATCCCCAGCAAGGGTCGTACATCATCCCCAGTAAAGGACGAAACCATTATTCCCCCAGCAGCAATAGGGTTTGAGTTTCCCAAGCAGAGAGGATCATTCGGACCTTGGGATCGCCCTCAGTAGAGTCAGTCTGGATTGGAAGTATGTCTCCCCTGGCAGAGTCAGTTTTGGTTTGAAGATCATCCAGGTTCTTTTACCCCAGCCATGGTAATAATAGCTTGGAAATCTGAGATCTCTAAGCTATTTCCCCAGGGGAGTTGTCAACTGTGGTTTCCTTTCCCCAGCCGAGGATGTCAAGTTCGTTTTGCTACAATCTTTACCTAACCACCGTACAGTACCCTAACCTGCACCTTTGCATAACATGATATCAAGCATCATGCACAACATATACATAGCATATGCATCTAGCATACTGCCTTTCTTTTGGCCTGATTCATCTCCCCAGCAGATATTCAGCCAAACTTCGCACCTACCAATTCTTTATACTTGCACCTCTCTTTTGGTCGCCGTCGGCCAAATTTTTGAGCTACTTTTTTATTTAATCCCCTTCTACCTCGAATCATCGAAAAGCTAGCGCAATTTATACATTCAGGTCCAAGAGGATTAAATAGGGGCAGTTGTCGTAACCCGAAATTTGACCTCCCCTATTGCCTTTTGCATAAGCATGTGCATCCGCATAGCTGGCATACGCATCCACACTTTTTCTCTGTGTTTTGTATTACAGGGATATTCAGGTTCACCAAGCCCGATTAATCGCATCCTCTCAAGATCGTTCCATCATCAAAACAAGCTCAAAATATTGGTTTCCATGCCTATTCATCAAAACAAGAGGTGGAAAATCGAAACCGGGACCTCAACACTTGTTCTTGAGCAATTTGGTCAATTTTTGCCTAGGGTAATCGGTTACTCAATATAGGGTAACCGGTTACTCTGTACAATTTTGCAGATTCTGCTGCATTTTTGGGACAACAACTCTATACTCTCTTTGTTCTTGGATTCTACATAGTTCTAGCAGCATGTGGAACATTCTAGACAATTCAAGACCATTCAAGACACTCCACTTACATTTAATCCAATGCATCACTTGAAACTAAGTGCATCAGGTTTGATCGGAAAAATAGCAAGTGTACTATTTTCACCGATGTAGTAATAAGTGGGGTAATCCCCAGAGCCGATCTCTCGAGGATTGCGTATAATGCGTAAGTGTAGATGTTATTTCAATTAAACAAAAATGACTTATGGGGTTTTGTTTGGGTTGATAATAGATATAATAACAATATAAAATAAGCAGAACAATTAAAAGTGATTTTAACAATCATGATGAAATATGCTAGGGAAAGGTGTATAAATTGCCCAGTAAGAACCCTAAATTAACATCAAAGAGACATGCCTCAAAACCTTAATTTTACTGAACCTCAATAATATTTTTCTTAAATTCCTTAACCGAAAAACCTTTGAAATTCTCCCTTGACCCTAATTCCTCAGCAGTCAAGGAAGAACATCAAGCAATAGTTCTAACAAGGTTTTATCAGTCACTACAGGATATCCCCATTCCTAGGCAATATCTACCGTAATGTTATTACGCAAAAATAATAGATTGGTTTTTTAGGCCAAATCCCTAATCGTAAATCGTTCCCAATTTATTCGATCGAAAAAATGTTAAATAATTTGCATAACAAAAGATTAAGGTAAGAAAACATAGTCTCATTGAATAATTCAAAAGATGTTCATTAGATAACAATTCAGGGACACCCCCTAGCATTGGGGGGTTTAGCCTCTCATAATATTCAAAACAAAAACAAAAACAAGATTAAAAGTAGACATTACAATTTGATCGGAGTAAAAATGATTCTTCAATCGTTTCTGCCTATGAACGATCTTCTTCTCCAAATCTCCTTGATCGCCTCCAACTATCATAAATTATTCGAGAAAGTAAAAGTGTCTCTTCTCTTTTCCAAACCTTGCCTAAGTAATTCCAAAACAATTATAATAGTGCTAAATTCCCAAAATACCCCTCAGGGCACTAAACTCAACAAATGAGAAAAAATCACAAATTTGGTACTCCCAGACTTGCTGACACGGGCACCCGTGTCAGCCCTCTGACTCTTGCGTGCAACTTGTTTCTCTACCAGGCCTGCTGACACAGGCTGTGTCAGCTGACACGGGCACCCGTGCCAGCCCTCTGACTCTTGCCCAATCCTTCATTTCATCACTTCTCCTGACATGGCCCGTATCAGGCAACACGGGGGCCCGTGTCAGGCTTCTGGCTTCTTCCAAAATGCATCCGAAATGCTCCGAACTTTTCCATTCTTCCCGTAAGTCCTCCGGGGCTTCCACGTTGTGATCTGCAACCAACACAAACTACCAATCATGTATAAAATGCACAAAACAATGAAAATTACTAAAAATTAAATCATTAACTAAATTTGCAAAAGAGTGAAGAAACAATAGAAATACTAAATGAAATGTTACCGATTTCTTGACTTTATACCAATGAATAGATGAAAAACTCATAGAATTGGTGACCGATCACAACCCCAAACTTATCTCATTACTTGGCCTCTATTGATCCTAGAGACACAAGTCGGTCACCCCCAAATTATCGCTTACCACAATATTGCCAAGACTTTTCGTAACTCACTTCCTGCTTTCCTTTCAACAGTTTCCTTCTTACCCGACTTTGATAGTTCACCACATTTCCGCATCAGAGTTCCTTTTCACCTGTCAGCTTTTCACACTCTCACCAAATCTCTCGGGTTAAAGTGTTTACACTCAATAATCATATCATGCAAAGTCAACTCATAAGCTTGAATAACATCTATTTTCGTCTCATACGCACACAACACACACTTTTTGAGGGCTTTTACGGTTGTAATGGGGCTTAGGGACAAGGTGGGATAAACAAACAAAAGGGGAAAACGAGTGGTTTTTCGCTCAGGCTCAGTGTCGTCATTCTTATCACTGTGTTATTTGTTCTGTTTCACAATCAAGGGTATCAGGCACCATTTTACTAGGATTCTTTAGTTTCTACTCAATTGTTTCTTTGAGCTTACTTTTGAAATTCTTCAAACTAAATCCTCCTCTAGGTAAGTGCTTTATTCTACTTCTCTTTCTTTTTTTTTTCTCTTTTTTTTTTTGCACTTACCTAGTTCTTAAAGGTGTCTTAACCCCAAACTTAGGATTTTTCACAGATCAAAAATCAACAACACTTATCTGAGCAGGGTACGGAAGTGTTTGGGCTTACGGTTAACATAATATGGTTAAAATAAACAAAAGGGAAATATGGCTCAACGGGGTTAGCAAAGGATAAATTATAAAGGTTGGCTAAAAGGCTCAGGGTCAAACAGAAACAAGTGCCTCTGTGTGTAGATATGTGCATAGAAAATTCAACAGACGAATACGCAAGCTCAGATTGACAAAGACATACCTGATACTCTCATGATGCTACAGTGTTTGGCTCTTTAGAATCTCACCATGTTTAGTATGCTGACAGTTTCCTAGGTCCCTTCCGTGTGATGTGGTATCCTTTCCGTCTCGGGCGCATAGTATTCCCGTATCAGTCCCGTGTTGCAAAGCTGCGTCTAGTCATCCACTTGGCAATATCAACTTCCAGGGGTTTCCTTGAGATCATGCTTGGATCTTGTTCTTTCATCCACTTACTAAGAATTTCACATTCATCCGGTACCAAAGTCCTCAATCTGTAGCACACAACATTAAACAAAAATAAAAAAATGACTTAAACAGAAAATAAATCACACAAAAAGCAATTAAAATAACCCCTCCCCCCCCCCCCCACACTTGAACCAAACAGTGACCTCACTGTTTTAGCACAAACATGAGAGGGGACTCACGTAGCCTCACTGAGGAGGAGGAGGAGGAAAGCGCAACATCATTTGCTGCATCATGATCTGCATTTCATCCAAAATATCACCCTGTCGGGTCTGCTCACGTCCTTGACGCGCCTGTTCATTTCAGATTTCGCCGATTTCAGTTTTAATCCATGACCATTAGTCCGGTTCCATGGAGAATGATCCCGTACCCGCGGTCGAGGTTCCCGCATGAGGAGGGACATTTCGTTACGGTTCTGGCTCTGTATGGAATTATTCTTCACCTGCATTCACATTTTCATCATCTTGCTCGTCCACCACATCAAGGACAGCATTCCCATAGAGCCAGTTATCAGGATCATCAATTCTTATTCTATTAGGGTTAGGAAGTGTCATAACAAATTGCTCAGAACATAATAAACCATAGTACCCATCAACATAAGCTATCATCCTTAGCTGGACCAGAGCATTCATGTCAAGATGGGTCTTACCTGAGACCGGCGTGTCATTGTGTACAGCCGGATCATAGCCAGCAATTTGGGTAATCATAACCCCAACAGAAATACCTCCTGAGTTGGCTCGGCCGACTCTCCCCAAATAATCAGCTGTAAAGGCAGCCACATTGATTGATATCCTGTTCGCTATGGCATATAAGAAAAATAGCTCCCTCTGGGAAGCCACCCCTATGCTGTCGCCTCTACGAAATAGTGTGTAAGCTAAAACTTTCTAAGCGTATCTGAAACACGGGTTTTGAATCCCCGAGGCTTTGGATCCTTTAGCCACATACTCCGAGTGGCCTGTGATTTCCGTCCAGAAAGCTTTAGCATTAAAAGTCTCAGGGACAGCTCCTGGACCATCAATAGGGAGGTCGAGAATGCTCCCCAACTCTTCCACAGTCAACTCATGATCATTATTATGCAACCTGAAACTCATGGTACCGTAAAAATAGTAAGCAGTACCTGTCCATTTCTTTTTAAGTTTAAATTCGACTGTGCTTATAAATTCTAAAGTAATGCGCTCATAAGTCGGCGCCTCAAACATTATGAATTTAAGCATCCCTAAAGAATGGAACATTCTGTTTACCTCACTAGACAGACCCAACTGAGATAGGGTTTCAGAACACAAATACCTAGTCGGCGTGATTTTTCTCTTTACATGCATGGAGTACCTCCTCTTATGCTCATCATTGTCAAAAATGATCTCGTGAGCGTTTGGTCGGCGGATAGTGTGCTTCCTTGTTCGAGATTGGTCGGCCTCCGGTTGCTTTCCTCTGTCTGCACGCCTTGGGGGCATAATGGTCAACCTGAAAAAAATCACAAAAACTACAAACGAAAATTAGGAGAAAATGCTATCGTAGAAAGGTAGAGGGGGACGAGTAGAGTAACTTTTGTGAAGCGGGATGATGGTTTTGGTGAGTACGTGAGGCAAAGATTGAAGCTTTGTGGTGAGTAAAAATGGAGTTTTAGGTTTTTAGGAAAAAGGATGAGAGTTAGAAGAAGAAGAAATGTTAGAAAAAGAGTGATAATGGAGTAAAAGTGAATAATGAGTGGTTAAGAAAAAAATTCAAAACAATTAAAAATGCCTGGGCCCCACCAGATAAAGTTAAAAAATTTCTAAAAAATTCAAAATGTGGGTATCGCGCTGCCTGACACGGGTCGTGTCCGGTGACACGGGCGGCCGTGTCAGGTCAATGCCTCTTAACCAAAATCACAAAAAAAAATTCAAGCTTCAGGAGGTCTGACACGGGCCGTGTCATCTGACACAGGCGGTCGTGTCAGCCCCATAGAAAACCATTTTCCTCATGTTTCAAAAAGATTTTTCTCGCCCTCCTGACACGGGCTGTGTCCGGTGACACGGGCGGCCGTGTCAGGTCCCTGGAACTCAACATTTTTTCCTTTTTCAAGTCTTTGGTAGCCTCCCTGACACGGGCCGTGTCCGGTGACACGGACGGTCGTGTCAGGTCCCTGGAACTCAACATTTTTTTCCTTTTTCCAAGTCTTTGATAGCCTCCCTGACACGGGCCGTGTCCGGTGACACGGGTGGCCGTGTCAGGCCCCTGTTTTCCATATCTTTGCCAATTTTTCACTTTTTCTTTGATTCCTTCTCTAAACAAGTGCAGCATATGTGAGTACCTATATAAAAAAAACATACAAACACACAAAAACAAAATGATGAGTAAAAACGCGTGGGTTGCCTTCTACGAAGCGCTTCGTTTAACGTCTCATAGCTCGACGGTCGTCCATCCTACTCCGTAATATGAACGACTTTAATTCTTTCACTTGGTTGTCCTTGAAAATAAGGTTTCAACCTTTGCCCGTTCACTTTAAAAGTGTCTCCATTCGTTGAATTCTTCAATTCAATAGCTCCATGGGGAAACACTTTGTGAACTACAAACGGCCCCGACCATTTTGACTTCAGCTTTCCCGGGAATAGTTTCAACCGAGAATTGTATAAAAGGACCAGCTGGCCTTCCCAAAATTCTTTCTTTTGAATCCTCCTATCATGCCATTTCTTTGTTTGATCTTTATAGACTTTGGCATTTTCATACGCCCGATTCCGAAATTCCTCTAGCTCGTGGAGTTGAAGGATCCTAGAATCTCCTGCTTTCGTGAGGTCTAAATTAAGGAACTTAGAGGCCCATAAAGCTTCGTGTTCTAGCTCAAGAGGTAGATGACATGCTTTTCCATACACAAGTTGGTAGGGGGATATACCTATTGGTGTTTTGAATGTCGTTCGATACGCCCAAAGAGCATCATCCAACTTAGTAGCCCAATCCTTTCGAGAGGAACTAACAGTCTTTTCAAGGATCTGCTTGAGTTACCTATTTGACACTTCTACCTGGCCACTGGTTTGAGGATGGTATGGAGTGTCTATCCGATGTTTCACGTTATACTTCTGGAGTAACCTTTCCATGAGGTGATTTAGGAAATGTGTTCCTTCATCACTTATAAGCGCTCTCGGCACTCCAAACCTAGCAAAAATGTTCTCTTTCAAGAACTTCGCCACTACCTTTGCGTCATTGGTAGGCAAAGCCACGGTTTCCACCCATTTAGATACATAGTCCACCGCCACTAAGATATAGTTTTTCCCGAAGGACGGTGGAAATGGCCCCATAAAATCTATGCCCCAAACATCAAATAACTCAACTTCTAACATGGAATTCTGAGGCATCTGGTTCCTCTTAGATATATTCCCAGTTCTTTGAGATTTGTCACACTCTTTCACCATCTCTTGGGCATCTTTGAACAATGAGGACCAGTATAACCCTGACTGAAGGACTTTGGCTGCAGTTCTATCACCACTGAAATGTCCTCCATAATCTGAGTCATGACAAGCCTTCAACACATCCTTCTGTTCTTCTTCAGGCACACATCTCCTTACAAACCATCAATTCCTCTTTTGTACAAGAATGGATCATCCCATAAATAAAACCTGCAATCGTGTAAAAACTTTTTCTTCTGGTTAGAATCAAAATCATCACGGAACACCAATAACAGCAAGGATATGTTCATCAGCATACTCATCCTTTATTGGGTGTTTTTCTTCTGTTTCTTCAATAGGTGACATCCGAGAGAGGTGATCAGCAACAGTATTTTCACACCCTCTCTTGTCACGAATCTTAACATCGAACTCCTAAAGGAGTAGAATACATCTCAAGAGTCTTGACTTAGAATCCTGCTTAGCAAAAAGATACTTCAAAGCAGCATGGTCAGTATAAACGATGACTCTTGAACCCAACAAATATTGCCTAAATTTATCAAAGGCATACACAACAGCTAACATCTCCTTTTCGGTAGTTGCGTAGTTCATCTGTGCAGGGTTCAACACATGGCTGGTGTAGTAAATAACATGCAATAACTTATCTCTTCGCTGTCCAAGAACAACCCCTACTGCAATGTCGCTAGCATCGCACATGATCTCAAACGGTAGAGACCAATCGGGGGCAATAACAATAGGTACCGACACTAATTTATTTTTCAATGTCTCAAATGCATCGACACACTCCTTATAAAAAACAAAAGCCCTATCCTTAACTAAAAGAGTGGTCATGGGCTTGGCTATTTTAGAGAAGTCCCTTATGAACCGGCGGTAGAAGCCCGCATGGCCTAAGAAACTTCGTATACCTTTTTCATTCACCGGAGGTGGAAGCTTTGAGATTACCTCCACTTTGGCTTGGTCAACTTCAATTCCCTTGTGGGAAATTTTGTGAGCCAACACTATACCTTCTCGGACCATGAAATGGCACTTCTCCCAGTTGAAGATTAAGTTGCTCTCCTGGCATCTTTCTAAAATAAGAGAAAGGTTAGTTAAACAATTATCAAAAGAAGACCCAAATACCGAGAAGTCATCCATGAAGACTTCGATATGCTTTTCGAGCATATCTGCAAAGATGGAAGTCATGCATCTCTGAAATGTAGCAGGGGCATTACATGACCCAAATGGCATCCTTCTGTAAGTAAAAACACCATATGGGCATGTAAAATCCGTTATCTCTTGATCTTCCAGAGCAACCACAATTTGGTTCTAACCGGAGTACTTGTCTAGGAAATAATAGTAATCATGACCCGCCAGCCGTTCCAACATCTAATCAATGAACGACAATGGGAAATGGTCCTTCCTTGTGGCAAGACTTAACCTTCTGTAATCAATACACACCCGCCACCCTGTAATCGTCCTTGTAGGAATCAACTCATTTTTCTCATTTTTGATGACGGTGGTTCCCCCCTTCTTGGGCACTACATGGACTGGACTCACCCATGAGCTGTCAGATATCGGGTAAATCAGACCCGCATGTAGCAACTTCGACACTTCTTTTCTTACAACTTCTTTCATAGCTGGATTAAGCCTTCTTTGAGGTTGGATAATCGATTTATGATCATCCTCCATGAGAATTTTGTGCATACAGACAATGGGACTAATACCTTCAAATCCTCAATTTTCCAACCCATAGTCCCTTTGTACCTTTTGAGAACTTCAATCAACTTATCTTCTTGGACAGCTTTTAGGCTAGAACTTATGATGGTTGGACATTTACCTTTGGTGTCGAGGAAAACATACTTGAGGTTTTCCGGAAGTTGTTTCAATTCTGAAATTTTTTTGGTCTCTTCACTCCCCTCCACCGATTAAGGTTGTCTTAGATCCTTCCACCGGTGTGGTCGAGATCCTTTCCAAGGAGGTAGAGCTTCCATCATGGCTAACACTTCCAACTCTCCCTCACCCACTTCTTCAGTATCTTCAAAAATTGACAAACTCAACACTTTTTCTAGAGGCAATTGAGCTGCACTTTCAAGATTTTCATTTGCAGCTACTTGATCAATCACCCCAATATTATTGCTTGTGCCAAAATCACTTTTGTGCTTCATTGTATTACTCACATCAATCTTCACCTATTCATCATAAACCTTCATAATAATGGTTCCCCCTTCTATATCAATCATGCATCTCCCGGTTTCCAAAAATGGTCTTCCAAGAATAAGGGGAATCTCTTCATCTTCTGGCATTTCAAGAATCACAAAATCCACTAGGAATACAAACTTGTCAACTTTCAGTAGAACATCTTCCACGACCCCATAAGGTCTCTTTACTGAGTGATCCGCGAATTGAAGTGTCATCCTAGTGTCTTGTACCACACCTATACCCAACTTTCGGTAGATGGATAGGGGCATTAGGCTTACACTAGCACCCAAGTCAATAAGAGCTCTCTTGAATGATCTATCCCCGATTGTACAAGGAATAGTGACGGCACCTCGATATTTCTTCTTTACCGGAATCTTCATGCCCTGCAAAATAGCACTACAAGTTTCGATTAGAATAATCGGATCCGTGTCAACAGTTCGCTTCTTTGAAATGATATCCTTCATGAACTTCGCATAGGTAAGCATTTGCTCGAGTGCCTCCAAAAATGGAATATTCAAGCTTTTTGAACATCTCCAAGAATTTTTCGAAGTTCTTCTCTTGCTGCCTTTTCTTCTTGTTCCTTTGAGGATAAGGAAGTTTAATAACCGGTTTGGGCTCAATAACTTTCTCTCTCACCACTTGTTCCGGTGACACCACCTTTTCAGCAACTACTTCATTTTCTTTGATCTCTAGATCGACCTCAAGCAGTTGGTATTCCAATTCAGAATTTTTCTCAGGAACATCAATAGATTTACCACTCCTTGTGGTCACGTCACTATCATTATTATGATCTTGTGGGTTGGGCACAGTGGCACTAGGTAGAGCACCCGGTGCTTAAGAACTTACTAGTTGTTGTGCTATTTGGCTCATCTGGACTTCAAGGTTTTTTATTAAATCACCTGTGTTTCTAAGATTGCTTCTTGTCTCTTCTTGGAATTGGGAGCTCTGAGCGGCCATTTTTTCAATGGCGATTTCCCAATCAGCTTTTCTTGGTGCTTGCTGTTGAAACTGTTGTGGGTGTTGTTGAAATTGTTGCTGAAATTGTTGAGGATACGGCTGCTGAGGTTGTTGTTGTTGTTGAGGATGGTACTGTTGCTGTTACGCTTGGTTCAGAGGTGGAGCAACCCCTTGCTTTGGAACATTCCCCTGCTGATATTTCCATGAGAAATTCGGATGATTCCTCCACTCCGGATTATAGGTGTTGGAATAAGGGTTATTCTGCTTCAAAAAGTTTATTACTTCCACTTGTTGCGCGGTAGAAACACAATGCACAGTAAAATGCGGTCCCCCACAGATTTCACAATTAACCGCCTGAATTGGTTGAACCTGTGCTACAGTTTGAGTATTAAGATTCATCTTTTTAATCCTCCTTTCTACTTCAGCTGCAAGTGAATTGTCTGCTTCCACTGGTCTTCCATTTTTACCACTTGTTCAGTAAGCTTCAAATTAATTATCTTTTCAGGTTGGCTTACACTGCGATCATACAACTCCAAGTGCTCATTTGCTGCAATAGCCTCAATTATTTTTTTGATGCCAGTGGTTGTTGAAAAGTTGGTTGAGCCACCGGCAGCTGTATCGATAAGCTGCTTAGTCTTCATCTTGAGACCACTCACAAAATTCTGCATTTGTTCGGTTGCGTCCATGTTATGAGTTGGACACGCAACCAAACACCTCTTAAACCTCTTATACGCATCTCCAAGTGACCCTCCCTCTTTCTGCTTGAAGTTCACGATGTCGTACCGCTTTCGGATATACCCAGAAGCAGGGAAATATTTATTTAGAAATGTAGTTTCCATCTCTTGCCAAGTAGTAATACTCCCAGCAGGTAGTGAGTAAAACCACTCTTCAGCTTCATCAGATAGAGTAAACGAAAACATAACCAGCTTCTTCGCTTCTTCAGAGTGTCCCTCTATTTTTAATGACATACTCATAGTAAGGAACCTTTGTAGATGCTTATTTGCATCTTCATTGATTCTTCCTGAAAAAGGCCTACTCTGAAGCTGTCGGATAATGGACGGGTACAGCTGGAATTATGCGACAGTGACTGGTTGATTTACTATTGTCAATCGCACTGTTGGAGCATTTGCTCTTCCATAGTCACCGAGAAGTCTTTCTGCTGGTGGGTCGGCAGCCATAATAAGAGTTTTTGGCTCTGAGTCTGTGCTGGAATCTGTGTGCTCGGAGTGGACTGAAACTGCTTCTTCTTTCTCTAGCTCAGAAATAATTGATCTTGAACCTGACACAGTTAGTCTTTCTTGCTTAGCTTGACGGCGTCTAGCGTGCAAAAATCTCTCTGGTTCTGCGTCAAAAGAAAATATAGCTGAGGCCTTACCTCGCATACACAGGTTAGGAAATTATTAGTAATTATAAAAATAACAGAAAAATAAAATTAAAAATTTTAGTCACAGAGTGACAAAATTCCAATTGAATTAACACAACACTTAGAATTTGGCAGTCCCCGACAACGGCGCCAAAAACTTGATCGGAAAAATAGCAAGTGTACTATTTTCACCGATGTAGTAATAAGTGGGGTAATCCCCAGAGTCGATCTCTCGAGGACTACGTATAATGTGTAAGTGTAGATGTTATTTCAATTAAACAAAAATGACTTATGGGGTTTTGTTTGGGTTGACAATAGATATAATAACAATATAAAATAAGCAGAACAATTAAAAGTGCTTTTAACAATTGTGATGAAATATGCTAGGGAAATGTGTATAAATTGCTCAGTAAGAACCCTAAATTATCATCAAAGAGACATGCCTCAAAACCTTAATTTTAATGAACCTCAATAATATTTTTCTTAAATTCCTTAACCGAAAAACCTTTGAAATTCTCCCTTGACCCTAATTCCTCAGCAGTCAAGGAAGAACATCAAGCAATAGTTCTAACAAGGTTTTATAAGTCACTACAGGATATCCCCATTCCTAGGCAATATCTACCGTAATGTTATTACGAAAAAATAATAGATTGGTTTTTCAGGCCAAATCCCTAATCGTAAATCATTCCCAATTTATCCGATCGAAAAAACGTTAAATAATTTGTATAAAAAAATTTAAGGTAAGAAAACATAGTCTCATTGAATAATTCAAAAGATGTTCATTACATAACAATTCAGGGACACCCCCTAGCATTGGTGGGTTTAGCCTCTCATAATATTCAAAACAAAAACAAAAACAAGATTAAAAGTAGACATTACAATTTGATCGGAGTAAAAATGATTCTTCAATCGCTTCCGCTCATGAACGATCTTCTTCTCCAAATCTCCTTGATCGCCTCCAACTATCGTAAATTATTCGAGAAAGTAAAACTGTCTCTTCTCTTTTCCAAACCTTGCCTAAGTAATTCCAAAACAATTATAACAGTGTGAAATTCCCAAAATACCCCTCAGGGCACTAAACAAATGAGAAAAAATCACAAATTTGGTACTCCCAGGCTTGCTGACACGAGTCGTGTCAGCTGACACGGGCACCCGTGTCAGCCCTCTAACTCTTGCATGCAACTTGTTTCTCTCCCAGGCCTGCTGACACGGGCCGTGTCAGCTGACACCTCTGACTCTTTCCCAATCCTTCATTTCATCACTTCTCCTGACACGGCCCGTGTCAGGCAACACGGGGGCCTGTGTCAGGCTTCTGGCTTCTTCCAAAATGCATCCGAAACGCTCCAAACTTTTCCATTCTTCGCGTAAGTCCTCCGGGGCTTCCACGTTGTGATCTGCAGCCAACAAAAACTACCAAACACGCATAAAATGCACAAAATAATGAAAATTACTAAGAATTAAATCATTAACTAAATTTGCAAAAGAGTGAAGAAACAATAGAAATACTAAATGAAATGTTACCGATATCTTGACTTTATACCGAATGAATAGATGAAAAACTCATAGAATTGGTGACCAATCAATGTTCCTGGATTTCCAAGTATGTGAACCCTTGGATGTGAAGCTTAAATTGGGATTGCTACCGAGTTAACTTCCTAACTAACCGAGTTAACCGCTTGACTCAATGAGTCAAGTGTAACTAACTCCTAGCCTAATTCCAAACCACCCTAAGCTAGCTCCTAGCCTAATTCCAAACCACTCACACTCCAAACCAAAACTCTATATAAACAAACCTTCAATCATTTTTCAAGGACCCTTGAACCATTTCACACTTTAATCTTAATTCTCTCACATTCACTCTTAATTTTTCTGCAACTTCTTCGTCTTCATCTACATTTTCTTCCCAAACCTCACCATAGCTCTTCACCATTGAAGAATAATCACTTTTCACATTGAAAGTGGTTATTTCTTGAGCTTAACCTTCATCACCTTGTAATTATACTTGATTTTCTGGAGTTGTATTAGCTTTTGGATTCATCTCAAGTGTTTGCTTCAAGATTCAACGGTTTGAATTCATATTTCAGAGTTTCATCGCAATTTGCTCGATTTCGATATGATTCGGCTACAATTGAAGATTCCTCTGGTTTTCTTTGATTATCTTCATCAAGATTAATTTGCAACAATCACCAAGCCAATCCTCTGGCTTGTAGGTTGGTAGATCTCATTAATTTTACTGTTTCGAACGTTTTCGTATCATTCGCGATGTAGTTTCGATGCTTTTTGCGTGTGAATTGATTATGCCATTGCTTGATCCATGATCTTGATGTGTTAATTGATTCCATCACTGCTTATTTACTGTTTTTAAGCTTAATTTTCGTGCACAAATTCATACCCTAGCATGTGGTTATTTGAACTAGTGATTTGGATGCATTAATTGCTTATTCCAAAGCTGTTTTTGCCACTGTTACAGTGGTAACCGGTTAATCAATACATATTAACCGGTTACTCTTCACAAATTTTACACCAGCGCTGCTTTTTTCAACTAAGTAACCGGCTACTCAATACAGGATAACCGATTACTCTTCACAATTTTCCCCAGATTTGTTGTTTTCAAGCAAGTAACCGGTTACTCACTTTAGAGTAACCGATTACCACTGTAACAGAGTGCTTTTTTGGTGCTTTTCAAGCTTTTTTGCCATGCTTTCTTCCTCCAACTTCCATGGATTAATACATTTGATTTTTATGGATGTTTTAGGTGCTGTTTCACTTCAGTTTAAAGCAAGATTGCGAATTTTCCGATCTTTCGATTTCATAATGATACACATTCTTGACATTGCATGCACATGCTCATTCTTGAACATTTTTCTTGTACATAATAACATGATTTTGTGTTGCATTTTAAGTGTCATTTGGTACTGTTTTGCACTTTCCATTCATGTTTGAATTTAGTTTGTTCTTCAAAAGAATAAGCTTAATCTTGTATAATCAATAATGCACCCTTTGCTTTAATGATTTTTCAAGTCATTTTGGAAAATTATTAGCATATTCCTCGCTTTTGATTAATTAATCGAAACTTCGTTTCGATTATTGATCCTCCCTTTGGCGCTCCTCTTTAGGCTTCCTTTAGAGATTTCTCTCTCTTTATCTCCTGCTGAGTCGGATATTCGCAAGGCGCACGACGCACTGGAGCACTGTACAAATTGGCATTGTTATGTTGTCCGTTTCAATTTCAGCACTACACCCTGTGTGTTAAAGAAGGAATGAGAAGGGAGAATTTCTAATCTCATTCTGACCACTTCAGGTAGGGGACGAATGACCCTGTGCCTGGCTTAGTCACCTCTATCCCCAGGCAGTAGTGTGTCTCCTTTCCCAGTTGAGTCGATCTTTGATCACTCTTATTTCTTTCAATCTCTCTTTCGATTGATCACCTATTTCTTGGTTAAGATCATCATCCTTGGGTTAGCAAACTCTCTTTGTTTCAATACTCTACTCCCTTTCTTGTGGTCAATCATTGATTTTTGATTCCCCTGAAGAGTCTCCATTTCTTTTTCTTTGGTTAAATACAGTCTTCCAGTTAAACACCAAAATCCTTGCGGAGTTCGCAACCTTCTCTTGGTTCTTCTCCCTTTGTTTGGTTGACCACTGCTTGTCAGTTAAAACACCAATTTGCACTCCTTTTTAGTTAACCACAGTCTACCTGTTAACATACTGAGTTCCTTTTGGATTAATTACCTTTTTTTGGTGAATCACCCATTCTTTCAGTTAACCACAACTTGCCTGTTAACATACTGAGCCTTTTTGAGTTAATCACCTTCTCTGGGTTAATCACTCATTTTCTTTTTGGTTAATCACAGTTTCCCTGTTAACACCAAATCCTCAGCGGTTAGCAACCTTGTGTGGTGCAATACCCTTTGTGTTGGTAAAGTACTGTTTGTTCAGTCAGTACCAACATCCTCTTTGGGTCACGACCTTTGCTTGGTTCCACACCCGTCCATTGTGTCACGACCTTCGCTCGGTCCCACACCCGTCCTTTGGGTCACGACCTCTGCTTGGTTCCACACCCTCTCCTTTGGTTAACCACTATTTATTAGTTAATATATCAAAACCCCTTCAGAGTCAAACACCTTATTTGGTTCAGTACTCTCTCTTCTGGTTGATCACGGTATATCGGTTAAACCCTTTGTCCCCACCAGAGTCTTTATCTCTTTACCTTCGGTTAACCACTTCCAGTCAGTTAACATACCGAGTTTCCTTATTCTCTTGGTTTTGACACCATCCCTTTGTTTGTTCCCCAGTAGGGTCTGTTATACCCCAAATTTTACCCTCGGATTCGTTGACATTTGCATATCATTTTAAGTCGGTCTCTGTTCTCACATTTTTCAGTAAGCATCTCATTAATCATGCATTTTCTTGTCCCATGTTTTTTTTAATAATTATTATATTATTTATATTTAATTTGTTGTAATTATCGTAGATATATTTAGGATTTGTTTAGTTTAATTTCAATATAGTTTATATTTAAATTAGTTTTATTTATTTATTTTTAACTTTAATTTTAAAATTAATTTAATTTTTTTTATTTTACTTTTAATTTAAATCTAATTTGATTAGTTTAATTTTTAGTGGTCTAATTTAGTTCTACTTTTAATTTTAATTTTAATTTTAATTCTAATTATAATTAGTTTATTTTTTATTAAGTTTTTAACTTTACTTTAGCTTATTTAAATTCTTAATTTGTCCTAATTTAGTCTAATATAACTAGTTTCTTTATTTGATTTAAAATAAAATATATACAAAAGGAAACTTTTTCTTCTTATTTCTTATTTTATTGTTATAACAAAAGAAAAAGCCAAGGACATCATAGTGTCATACCCAAAATTTTGACCACTAAGATTTCCCATCATTGCGAAAATCATTATCACAATATGGGGGAACCATCTTGCCTCATTAGTCTCCCCAAAGATGGGTGAGCATCCACTGCAATCAAATTTAGGGTTTCAAGCCCTCTCAGAGCTTTTGACAAAGGATCAATCAAGGAATGACATGATCTTCAACTTGTCTAACTCCTCAAACATCCACAAGGGATCAAGAGGACTCCCACTTTAAGGATTAAGCACAAAGCTGCTCCCTTTTAGGTGGATCAAGCCTTAAGATCGCCAGTGTCACAAAATTAGGGTTTTGGTCGACCAGGGCCTCCAGATGGAAATTTTCCTATGGGCATGAGCCAATGCTTCAAGGCATAACCTATGATGCTCCAAGGGACATCATAAACCCAATCATCAAGTCAATTTGACCTCAGGGGATGCATACATCAAAAATCAGGAATTAGGGTTTCTTGACCTAAATCGCCCCTAAGTTGACTTTTGGGACAAATCATAAGCCAAGACCTCAAGACATGATTTGAGGGTCTCCAACATACTACATTGATCCATTTGCAACAATGGATTGATCAAAGAAGCTTGAGTAACAAGTCTCAATTTCATCTGCACCACAGTTAGGGTTTTAAGGGAAAAGTCAACTGTAACTTTGACTTTTGACCAAAACATGCTCCCAAACCCTAGGACATGAATCAATATACCCTATGACACCCATGGAACATTCCCATCAAGTTTGATTTAGGTCAAGGACATGATTTCCTGAAGAATTGCACAGTTTGGAATTCATCTGATAAAAAGTCAACTGTGCACAAAAGTCAACTTTAACTTTTTGAGATTTTTCACCAAAATGGATTTTTAACCCTAAAATGATGTTAATGTATGATTTGAATCATCATTCATCAAGAAAAATCAAAGAAAGTGGGATAACTTGTAAAAGGGGTAACCATAAAAACTTAGAAAATTTTCTAAGTTATGGAAAAAGTGACACTAATGTGCCAACTTTGGAGGACCATAACTCCTAAACCACAAGGCCATTGTTCCCCATTCAAAGCTTGATTTGTAGATCACATTGCCTTCTACAAAAGCTTCATACTGACCTATGTCCAAATTCCTCATGGATTTTGAGTTATGGAGTGATCAAAATCAAGAAAAGTCACTTTGTTCCAACACTTAGTGAAAATTTCACTAAGTCAGAATTTGCCTTACTTTTTTTCCAAATGTAGGGACATTTTTCACTTGGATTCAAAAAGTATCAAAACCAAACATGTTCAAACAGTTGTTGTATCATGTAAGGGCTTTCTAAAATGACCAAGAACATTACCAAATTCAATTTGAGCCATGAGATATAACATTGGCAAGTTGCCTTGTTGAAATCTGTCAAGGCAAGACAGATTTTGCACGTTTGCTCGATTTTCCAAAATTGTGCAAATCCAAACACTCCTATCCACTTGGACACATCTAAGGATTAAATCTAAAGGGGACAATCACTGAGCCAAGCCTCCAAAGTCTTTGGAACAAGAAATAGCATGTTGAACCTAGAATTGCCAAAATAGGAACAAGACTCCAATTTTGGATTGGAGCATTCAATGGAAGCATCAAGGTGGCATGGACTGAGCCATTTGCAACTGAATTCAGTCAAGACTTATCCAAGACCAAGGGAACCAGCAGCCTGTGCCCTAACCTCTAGTCAATGGCTAGAGGAGACTTGGATTTTCATTTGCCAACATTGGCCAAACCTACTCAGCAGTTGCCATTCACTATTCCTTGCAAAACAAACTTGCTCTACTATAAATAGAGCTCAATTGTGATCAGTTTAAGTACACCAAATCCATCAAACAGATGCTTTCCTCAAAATCTCTTCTTTCACTCCAATTTTGCCTTCTAAGGCAAGTCACTATCGGGTTTTGAGTTCAAGAGCTTTTCCAATCAAACCAATCACTCACACACCTCACATACATCATATAGAAGTGATCCAAACACTCACATAACATCTGGAACACTGATTTCACAAAATCACTAGCCAATTGCTCAAGTTCTTGACAGTTTTGTAGTTGAGGTACCATCTTCAGCTCCAAACCATTCCAATCCATTCCAAGCATCCAGATACACTCCATGGCACATAGGGGAGCTATCCAAATCATTGGAACCTAGTTGTAACACCTCCAACATAAAACACGATCACCAGTTGCAAGAGGTAAGCATGAGCTCTTCTAACTCTATGATCCAGGCAATTTTTGCTGCACAATAATTTGGCCACATGTTCATAATCATGCATGCAATGTTTCCCCTCAATTAATTGTTTTGTTTGAATCGTGTATCAAAAATCCCAGCCTTCATGCAGAATTTAGGGTTCTTGAGGATTTTTCGCGATTTCTTGTTTTGTGCTTAATTTAAATGAAATTAATTGTCATAAACATGATCGTGAGGTTGAAACGAGTAGATTGATATGTGGATTGCATGGTATAATCAAGTATTCAGTGAGATTGGAGAGAAAATGCAAATCTGGGAAAACCCAGAACACGCGCGTGTTCTTGGGTGTTCTTGGCGCCGTTTTTTGAATATTTGAATATTTGAATTTTGTGATTTTATTTAATTGATTCAAAAATTAATTTCTCTCTGAGTTTTAATGATTTTGAGTTGTTCCTTTTTTTAATAATTCACAAAAATGTTAAAATATTTGATTTTTCCAAAAAAATCCCAAAAATATAATTTATTTCATATAATTGATATTTTTCCAAAGAATTAATATTTTAATTGTTTTTGACATTTTGAATATTTTTTCCACCTTGATTTTGCAACTTTTAATGACTTCTAACTATTTTGTAGGTCAATACTTAATTTTTAAAGCATTAATCCAAGATCACAATTTGTTTTCCATATGTTAAACAATTTTGATCATTTTTATTGAATTTTTATTCAATTAAAATACATTTTGAAAACAAATTAGGGTTTTTGGATTAATTCAACCCTCATAAATCATTATCAAAACACTTTGGGCCTCTAATAGAGTGTAAGACCCAATCCCCTTTTAACCAAAACCATTTTGGGCCTCAGATATTGTATAAGCCCCTTCGCGTTAAAAGAAAATCTCGGCGCAGTCGCCATTTTAAACGAAAAACCATTTGGGCCTACCCTCATGTTATAAGCCCCACTCTTTTTCTTTTGGGCCTCTATTAGAGTGTAAGACCCAATCCTTTGTAAATACAAACCATTTTGGGCCTCACTTATGGTATAAGTCCCACTGTATTTTCAAAAACCTCGGCGCGATCGCCAATTCAAAATCAAATCAACTGGGCCTACCCTCGAGTAGTAAGACCCATTTCTAAAACTCTTTGGGCCTCTTGAGAGAGTGTAAGACCCATCCGTTTGTACAAAAAACCATTCTTTGGGCCTCAGTCACTTGTATAAGTCCCTCTGTACAAATTCAAATAGTGCGCTCACTAATAAAACCCAGGGCCTCTCCTTGAGCTGTAAGCCCCAAATCTTTCTTTTTCAAAGCACTTTCTCCTTTGATTTTGAATTATACTATTGTTTTCAATCTTTCTTTGTTGAACAACTAACCAAACAGCATGGAAGCTCTACAACCGAGTAAGTGTTTATCCGCTTTCATTTACCGCTTTCATATACATATAACTGTATTGTGGGGCTGTTTCGCTGTAAGTCTTCTTTCATAAACTCATATCAACTGTGTAATAATAGTATAGATATTTAGAGTTTCCCCGGCAACTACGTTTAGCATTAAGCCCGTTGATCACTCTTAAATAGTCAAAACTAGATCCCCATAGGATTACCAGACACAGTCTTCCCTCCTCTTGGGGTTAAACAATATGGAGACATGAAAGGCATCATTCTCGGTGAACCCTTTCATAGACTGTCACTCGTAGAAGTTGTCAAAGAAACTCTACTCCCTAAAGATGATCTCTTCTCCGTGAATTGCATCTCTTGAGTTTCTTCCAAATTCTCGGACTTTCCTGGCTTGATCTATTCCTTGTGAATAGCCTGTCTTGAATTTCTCGGGGTTTGGGGACCCACAGGCTTCTTAAAAGCACTTGTCAAGAAACTCTACTTCCCAGAGATGAATGTATTCTCCGTGAATGGAATCTTTGAGTTTCTTCCTAATTCTCGAACTTTCCTGACTTGATCTATTCCTTGTGAATAGCTTGCCTTGAATTTCTAGGGGTTTGGGGACCCACGGGCTTCTTAAAAGCATCGGCCTCCTCTTGGGCATTGTACAAGGACCCACAGGCTTCCTAAAAGCACCCCCGCCTCCTCTTGGGCTTAGTACAAGGACCCGTCGGCTTCTTAGAAGTCTTCACAGCCTCCTCTTAGGCTTCATATAATGATTTCTTCCTCTGGGAATGATAGCCTCCTCTTGGGCTTCGTACAAGGACCGATCGGCTTCTTAAAAGCTTCTGGCCTCCTCTTGGGCTTTGTACAAATTGTCCCAACGACCTCCTAGAGGTATAGGAACAGAAATTAGTCATCTTAATAGAACAGTCTTTCAAAGGAGTCTAGTTCCTCATACCGAAAGCATACTTTCTCTCAGCATAGTACAGAAGATGAAACTCTAGACCTGGACAGTCTGAAGCTTCTTGAGTCTCAAAGACATTCTCAAGTACCTTACAAGCATAGGAAGAAACCTGGCCTCTCTCATGAGAGTTCCTCACACTTTGACCTGCGTTAGGATCTCAATAATCCTCAGCAGTAAGATAGCCTTCTCTTGGGCTTTGTACAATGATCTTCCCCAGTAGAGCTAATCTTTTCTTCCTCATATAAGAACTGATTTTCCCTTTTATCCAACACACTGGACCTGTCACTTAACTGAAATAGCAATCACTTTTAGCCTCTATCTTGGGCTTCGTACGAGATACAAAGACTCTCTTGTTGAGTCAAAAACTTTTAGCCTCTATCTCAGGCTTCGTACGAGATACAAAGACTCTCTTGTTGAGTCAAAAACTTTCAGCCTCTATCTCGGGCTTCGTACGAGATACAAAGACTCTCTTGTTGAGTCAAAAACTTTTAGCCTCTATCTCGGGCTTTGTACGAGATACAAAGACTCTCTTGTTGAGTCAAAAACTTTTAGCCTCTCTCTCGGCCTTTGTACGAGACACACAAAGACTCCCTCATTGGGTCAATCACTTTTAGCCTCCGTCTTGGGCTTCGTACAAGACACATATAAAAGACTCAATCGTCGAGTCAAAACCTTTTAGCCTCTCTCTCGGGCTTTGTACGAGACATATATTAGCCTCCTCTTATGCTTTGTATAAGAAAACCCAGGTTGAGCCAATCAACCTTTGAGCATCAAAGTTGTGCCTCGTTCACAGTACACAAACATCAACAACTCCTTCCATCTAATCGCTGTAAGCGGCAAGCCTCTGGATTATTTACATCCATGCCACTGTCCCTCTTTTAGCATGAGAAATTCTTAAGGAAAGATGGCATTGCTCTACACTGAGTTGAAGTCTTCTCCTTCAAGTTAAAACCCCCTATAAAGGAAATTATGGCATTACTATGATCCGCGTATCCCTGTTAAAGTAATCCTCCTTTACAGTCAGTCACCCAACATTTGTGACAAACAGACCCCCTTTAGAGATGACAAATTCTCTCTAAGGTCAACACCTTCAGCTTCACATCTTGGGCTTTGAACAAGATACAAATAAACCCTTCAGCTTCACATCTTGGGCTTTGAACAAGATATATATCACCTTTCGCTTCATGTCTTGGGCTTTGAACAAGACACCAAAAACACCCATTTCCTCCCATAGAATAGGAGGAACTACGAACGCTCTGATTTCCCTGTTTCGGTAAACGGGAATACGTAGGCATAAGATTGAAAGAAAAATCTTAGCGAGCACAATAAACCAAAAATTCAAATCCCATATCCTCGAGAATCCCAGACCTAAAATCCCCCAAAAGTCAACATTCTTTCAAAATAACCAGAGAGAGGCCCCCCACATTGATATCATCTGTAACCTAACAGACCGCTGTTTAAACTCAGTATGCAAGCAGGGTTAATTGGAGACATCTATTTCCCTTCCTTCATCAGCTCACAATAGGATAAAAAATGAATCGACCTGTAGTCACCTCCAAAGAGCGACAACGCTTAAGAACCACGTCCAAAATCGCTCGCTACAGAAAAATGGCGCCCACCGTGGGGCCTGTCTTTCTTTCTGATAATTCCATTGGGTTAAAATTTGTTGACTTCACTAGGATCTTAGGTCAAAACCTTTAAATAGGGAAGGAACCACAAAATGGTGACTCCGCCGGGGAGCCATTTTTATCAGGAACATAGGATTCATAACTCTTTAAAGTCTAGGATTTTAGGACAAATATATATATTGCTTTTCCTAATTGCTATACTTGTTTATTTTTCTGCTAATGGGAATGTGTGTGATGTCGCATGTGGAAAGATTGAGTATACACCTAGGAAAAATCACCTTTTTTTGTAGTGCGGTGGCTATCGGGAATGGTTGTTACACGATAAACTACCCTCTTCTGAGATTTCTTTGAAAGGACACCACCTAGCACGGTTCCTGGCCCCCTGGTGTTCTCAGGAATCAATGATTTTGAGTGACAGGTACAAAAAAATCATTCGTAGAAAACCTTTGGGGATGGGTAGAGCTTTGACTTCATGACAACGACCCTTTGACCCCATGTTTTTTCTATGTTTTGTGTGCTGCATTCATGCATTCATTTAAAAAACATTAAAACATTCAAAAAATTTCTCTTCTAGTCTCTCTGCTTTTTCAAATTAAACTAAGACAATGATTGCAAATGTCAGAGAAAAAGATTGCGCTCATGAATTTCGGTAGAAGGAGAACCCATAAGTACACCTTACAGGTTCCAAAACTAGAAGATTTGAGAAGGTTAGCGAGAATGATCACTAACCCTGAGGCTTTCAGAGCTAAGCACGGAGGTCTGCTACCACTATTAAGAGTCCATGTGATTGAGGGAATCATTGATGCACTCGTCCAGTTTTACGATCCAGTTTATCACTGTTTCACATTCCCGGATTACCATCTCGCACCAACGCTGGAGGAGTATTCTCATCTGATTGATCTGCACATTACTGATCAAGCTCCTTTTTCTGGACTGGAAGAAATTCCAAAGAATCAGACCATTGCAAGAGCAATTTATTTGGATGAGTCGGAAATCAAGACTCACCTGACCACTAAGGGTGGCATCCAAGGTTTGCCAGCCCAGTTCTTGACAAAGAAAGCCCTGTATTTTGCCAGTATAGGGAATGTAACACCCCATTTTAATTATTTAGATGTTCGGCTTTTTTTTAATTGTTGGCTTTGGTTGGGTGCGTGTTTGAGTGCGTAGGGGGTAATATTAGTAATATGGAAATATTATTATTATTATTATTATTTTAATAGTATATTTCATATTATTATTATTACTATTAGTATTATTATGGTTTTGGTTATTATTAGCATTATTAAGATTATTTAGTAAATATGACCTAATATAATTAAGTGAATATTGGTTTAATGAGATTAGTGAGGGTAGTTTGGTAAATGGAGCTTAATTAGTGGAAAATTGGTAAAAGTGAGAATAGTCTGAATTTTAGAGATAGAAAGAGAAAGGGCTAAGGAGAGGAAGAACAAGGGAGCTTTAGGGCAAGGAGCATTCATCAATTTTCGCAGGAATTAAGCAAGAATTCGAGGTAAGGGGGAGAAACGGGTTTAATATTGGTGTCTATTTCATGATCGGGTAGTGGGGAGTCCTTAACCCCGTAGGAAATTGATGTGTAAACTGTTGAATGGTTGATTGTTGAATATGTTGGTTCTGATTCTGAGAATCGTGCATGAATTACTATGTATTTTCATGAATTTTGGTTGTTGTTGCTGTCGTATAAACACTTGTTGCAGATCTGTAATTTTTTATTCGAATTTGGGTGAACGATTTGAGATTTTAGGCTTGTAATATCTGTATTAAGATTAGATGCAAGTGTAAAGATGAAAATTGGACCTAAAATCAATGTAGAAACGATTATAGGACTGATTAGAAGTGGAAAAATGTAGAAATCGTAGCAGACTGTAGAATAGTGAGGTCTCTGGTGAAATGCGTAACAGATCTGGCCATACGCGTATGGGGCTAGGTCGTACGCATATGGGAGTGAAGGAAATAGGGCCATACGCGTAAGGAAGTAGGAAGTACGCGTAATAGAGGGTGATACGTGTATGGTATTGGAATTTGGGAAATCTAGTGGTGAAACGTTTATGTCCGTACGCGTACGGCACAAGGCATAAGCGTATTGACATTGGGCATTGTGAGGCATACGCGTACGAAAGGAAGCAATACGCGTACGAGTTGGGTGAGAGAGCTGGCATACGCGTATGGAATGGGGCAATACGCGTATGGCCTACAGAGCTGCAGAATTTTACCGGTTCGCGAATTCTTTCCCGTTTTCGCGTCCGATTCGGTTTCCTTCAGTTTGAGAGGTTGGAATGGGTGCCAGGTGTTGGGAAATAAGATATTGGTGTTGGAAATATTAATTTTAATAATTTTTAATTAATTAATTAATTTATTATTTGGTGTATTTTTGGAGTAATTGGCGTAATGTTGGTGTTATTGATATGTATGGTGTGATCAGGAGGATCGTGTGCACGTATTTATATTATATACATGTTTTGTGGTGCATTTTGAGTCTTGCATAATCATGGTGATTGGTGGGATGGATCGTTGCTCAGGAGGAGTGTATGCGATTCATTCGTACTCCTATGTGGAGAATGGTGGGGATAGATCATTGCCAATGAGAGGTGTATGTGATCTATCCTGGGTTCGATTGAATGAACCAATGAGTCGGTACCGCATGCATGGTGTTGTGTCGCATTACATTCTTATTTAGTGTTGATGATGATATTGGGCAGTAGGCCGTGTCTGATGATTGATAATGCTTGTATATGATGACTACCTGCTTATCATGTATTTATTCACCTATAATATTTGAGCGTGATTTCTCACCCCTTTGTTGTTGTTGTTGTGTCTGTGCTTCTTCGGAAGTACAGATAATCCAGGTACTTAGCTAACTTGGATATTGGTGTTGCTGATCGAGTCTATAGGAGTGCTCTGATACGTAACACGGGTTTATTTTGGGAATTTTCATTTATCTTGTTATTTGTTATTCTTTTTGTTACGTATCTTTCTTTTGGATGATTATTTTGGTGGACCACGATTTTATGTGGGATATTTGGTGTATTTGGTAGATGGCCGTAAATTAAATAAATGAATAAATATTTCCGCTGTTTATTTCATTTAATAAAGGAGTTTTGGTGTTGTTTTGAAAATGTGGCATCCTACTTGATTTTGGGTGTAAAAACTCTGATTATTTTATTGGTTATTTTGTCTATTTTAAAATTGGGAAAAGTGGGGTGTTACAATTGGTATCAGAGTAGGTCGGTCCGTCCGGCCAGGTGTTAGAGTCGAGTCTGTCCTTAGGATAGGAGTTGTTTGTGTGTTCTGACCTTGTGATGATTGTTGTCTAGTATGGCAGGAAAGAATGATGCTGCTCTTGCTGCCGCTATGCAAGCCATGGCACAAGCGGTAGAGAATGCCAACCAGGGTGGAGGAGCTCAGTTTCGTGACTTAGCACAGTTTCAGAGCAACAAGCCGCCTACATATGAGGGAGGTATCTTGAATCCAGAGGCTGCACAAAAATAGCTGAAGGCTGTGGAGAAGATCTTCAGGACCATGGGATGCAGTGATGCTCAGAAGGTACGGTTTGGTACTCATATGCTGGAAGGAGAGGCTGAGGCTTGTTGGAACAACAGTCGTCAGAGATTGGAAGTTGCAGGTACTGAGATTACTTGGGCTGTGTTCTAAGCTGAGTTTCTGGAAAAGTATTTTCCGGAAGACATCCGTAGTGCTAAAGAGGTGGAATTTTTGGAGCTGAAGCAGGGTGACAAGACAGTTGCCGAATATGCTGCTAAGTTTGACGAGCTGGTTCAGTATTGTGCTTATTATAATACTGAAGAAGCTATGACTTCGAAGTGTTTGAAGTTTGAGAACGGGCTGCGTCCCGAGATCAAATTGGGGATTGCTTGTCAGAAGATAAGAAACTATCCAGCGCTGGTAAGCAGAAGTAGAATTTATGATAATGACCACAGGGCTAGAATTGTTTATTACAAAGCTGTGAATGAGAAGAAAAACAAGCAGAGATTTGGAGATACTCCTTACAGTGCTCCAGCTGATAAGGGGAAACAAAAAGCTGATGGGGGAAAGAAGCCAAAAGAGAAGGGAGCAAGTGCCGATACTCTCAAGTGCTTCAAATGTGGTGGCGCAGGTCACCGTGCTAACAACTGTCAGACTGAAGTGAAGAAGTGCTTCAAGTGTGGCAAAGCAGGTCATGTTATAGCTGATTGCAGAGCCACTATGCCTACTTGTTACAATTGTGGTGAGAAAGGTCACATCAGCACTCACTGTGAGAAGCTAAAGAAGTCCCAGGCGTCTCAGACTAGTGGGAAGGTGTTTGCCTTAGTGGGGGCCCAGTCCACTGAGGAGGAGCATTCCGTCAAAGGTACTTGCTTTATTAATGATGTTCCTTTGATTGCTATCATTGACACGGGTACAACGTACTCGTTTATTTCCGTTGATTGTGTGAAGAGATTAAGGATCGTGCCATCTACTCTAGAGCAGAGGATGACGATTGAAACTCCATCTATTGGTTCCGTGGTTACTTCTTTGGTGTGTTTGAAGTGTCCGCTGACCATGTTTGGGAGAGATTTCAGAGTGGACTTGATTTGTTTGCCACTCGGTAATCTTGATCTTATTTTGGGGATGAACTGGTTGGAGTTCAACCGGGTTTATATTGATTGCTTCAGGAAGACGTTGCTGTTTCTTACTCCTGAAGAAGAAGCATTAGCAGATTCGCTATCTAGCAAGGAGTTGAGGGCATTGTTGGAGGATGAAGAGAAGTTGTTTGCAGTATTCGCCTCGTTATCTGTTGAAAGCAAGACTTCAGTTAGTGAATTGCCGGTAGTTAATGAATTTCCTGAAGTGTTTCCAGATGACATTACAGAATTGCCTTCGACAAGAGAAGTTGAGTTCGCCATTGATCTTGTACCGGGTACCAGACCTATCTCTATGGCATCGTACAGGATGTCTGCATCAGAGTTGGCAGAGTTGAAATCTCAGGTCGGGGAATTGCTCGATAAGAAGTTTATCAGGCCAAGTGTGTCGCCGTGGGGAGCTCCAGTGTTGTTGGTGAAGAAGAAGGATGGTAGTATGCGTTTGTGCATTGATTACCGTCAATTGAATAAAGTAACCATTAAGAATAAGTATCCACTTCCTAGGATTGATGACTTAATGGACCAGCTGGTAGGAGCTCGTGTTTTCAGCAAAATTGATCTGAGGTCGGGTTACCATCAGATTAGAGTAAAGGAAGGTGATATTCAGAAGACTGCTTTCAGAACTCGCTATGGACATTACGAATATGCAGTGATGCCTTTCGGAGTGTCTAACGCGCCGGGTGTATTTATGGAATATATGAATCGTATCTTCCATTCTTATCTGGATCAGTTTGTTGTGGTATTTATTAATGATATACTGATTTATTCTAAGTCTGACGAAGAGCATGCAAGTCACTTGAGAATTGTATTGCAGGTGTTGAAGGATAATAAGCTATTTGCAAAGTTCTCGAAGTGTGAATTTTGGTTGAAGACCGTGAGTTTCTTGGGCCATGTGATTTCTGGTGATGGTATAGCAGTGGACCCCTCTAAAGTAAGTGCAGTACTTCAGTGGGAAACTCCGAAGACCGCAACAGAGATTAGAAGCTTTTTGGGTTTAGCAGGTTACTATAGAAGGTTCATTGAAGGGTTTTCTAAATTGGCGTTGCCGTTGACTCAGCTGACCAGGAAGAATCAAGCTTTTTTCCGGGATGCTGCTTGTGAGGAGAGTTTTGAGGAACCGAAGAAGAGATTGACTACAACACCAGTATTGATTTTGCCAAGTCCAAATGATTCTTTCGTGGTGTATTGTGACACGTCTAAGATGGGATTAGGCGGTGTGTTGATGCAAGATGGAAAGGTAGTGGCTTATGCTTCAAGACAATTAAGGGTGCATGAAAGGAACTATCCAACTCATGATCTTGAATTAGCTGCAGTGGTATTCGTGTTAAAAATCTGGAGGCATTATTTGTATGGATCGAGATTTGAAGTGTTTAGTGATCACAAGAGTTTGAAGTATTTGTTTGATCAGAAGGAATTAAATATGAGGCAGAGGAGATGGTTAGAATTCTTGAAAGACTATGACTTTAATTTGAGTTACCATCCGGGTAAAGCTAATGTTGTGGCAGATGCTCTGAGTCGGAAGACAATCCATATGTCTGCGTTAATGGTGAAGGAAATGGAATTGATTGAACAGTTCAGAGATTTGAGCATGGTTTGTGAAACTACACTAGGAAGTATCAGATTGGGTATGCTGAAAGTGAATAATGACTTTTTAGATGTGATTAAGGAAAATCAGAAACTGGATGTAAAGTTAGTAGATTTGATGCCTACAGGAGGAGATGATCCTGATAGTGACTTTAAAGTGGATAATGTTGGTGTGCTGAGATTCCGGGGCAGAATTTGTGTGCCGGATAATGAGGAATTGAAAAAGGTAATATTAGAGGAAAGTCATCGGAGTAGCTTGAGTATTCATCCGGGAGCTACAAAGATGTATCATGATTTGAAGAAGTTTTTTTGGTGGTCCGGTATGAAGAGGGACATAGCTCAATTTGTATATGCTTGTTTGACATGTTAGAAGTCAAAAGTGGAGCATCAGAAACCTTCTGGACTGATGCAACCGTTGGAGATTCCTGAGTGGAAGTGGGACAGTATTGCAATGGATTTTGTGACTGGTTTGCCAAATACGGCAAAAGGCTTTGATGCTATTTGGGTAGTGGTGGATCGACTTACGAAATCCGCACATTTTATACCAATTAACATCAGTTTCCCGTTGTCGAAGCTGGCGGAGATTTATATCAGAATTATTGTGAAGCTGCATGGTGTTCCGTCAAGCATAGTATCGGATAGAGATCCGAGGTTTACTTCGAAATTTTGGAAAAGTCTACAGGAAGCCTTGGGTTCTAAGTTGAAGTTGAGCTCGGCTTATCATCCACAGACTGATGGTCAGTCGGAGAGGACTATTCAGTCGTTGGAGGATTTCCTGAGGGCCTGTGTATTGGAAAAAGGTGGTGCGTGGGATACTCATTTGCCATTGATTGAGTTCACGTATAATAACAGTCACCATTCTAGCATCGGAATGGCACCTTTTGAAGCTTTGTATGGTAGGAGGTGTAGAATGCCTCTGTGTTGGTATGAAACAGGTGAGAATGTGGTGCTTGGACCAGAAATTGTGCAACAGACTACTGAGACAATTCAGATGATCCGTGAGAAGATGAAAGCATCTCAGAGTAGACAGAAAAGTTACCATGATAATCGGAGGAAGGAGTTGGAATTCAGTGAAGGTGATCACGTATTCCTAAGAGTTAACCCAGTGACCGGTGTGGGTCGTGCTTTGAAATCTAAGAAGTTGGATCCTAAGTTTATTGGACCGTATCTAATCTTCCAGAGAGTTGGTGCAGTTGCTTATAGAGTGGTGTTGCCACCGTAACTTTCGAACTTGCATGATGTGTTTCATGTGTCGCAGCTTCGAAAGTATGTTTCAGATCCGTCTCATGTGATTGAGAGGGACAAAGTTCAGATCAGGGAGAATCTTATCGTAGAGACGATGCCGTTGAGGATCGAGGATCGTAAGATGAAACAGCTCAGAGGGAAGGAGATACCTCTGGTGAGAGTAGCTTGGGGAGGTGCTGCAGGAGGCAGTGTGACCTGGGAATAGGAAAGCAGGATGCGAGAGTCGTATCCAGAATTGTTTCCATCAGGTAATTTTCGAGGACGAATATAATTTAAGTGGGGGAGAGTTGTAACATCCCATTTTAATTATTTAAATGTCCGGCTTTTTTTTAATTGTTGGCCTTGGTTGGGTGCGTGTTTGAGTGCGTAGGGGGTAATATTAGTAATATGGAAATATTATTATTATTATTATTATTATTTTAATAGTATATTTCATATTATTATTATTACTATTAGTATTATTATGGTTTTGGTTATTATTAGCATTATTAAGATTATTTAGTAAATATGACCTAATATAATTAAGTGAATATTGGGTTAATGAGATTAGTGAGGGTAGTTTGGTAAATGGAGCTTAATTAGTGGAAAATTGGTAAAAGTGAGAATAGTCTGAATTTTAGAGATAGAAAGAGAAAGGGCTAAGGAGAGGAAGAACAAGGGAGCTTTAAGGCAAGGAGCATTCATCAATTTTTGCAGGAATTAAGCAAGAATTCGAGGTAAGGGGGAGAAACGGGTTTAATATTGGTGTCTATTTCATGATCGGGTAGTGGGGAGTCCTTAACCCCGTAGGAAATTGATGTGTAAACTGTTGAATGGTTGATTGTTGATTATGTTGGTTGTGATTCTGAGAATCGTGCATGAATTACTATGTATTTTCATGAATTTTGGTTGTTGTTGCTGTCGTATAAACACTTGTTGCAGATCTATAATTTTTTATTCGAATTTGGGTGAACGATTTGAGATTTTAGGCTTGTAATATCTGTAGTAAGATTAGATGCAAGTGTAAAGATGAAAATTAGACCTAAAATCAATGTAGAAGCGATTATAGGACTGATTAGAAGTGGAAAAATGTAGAAATCATAGCAGACTGTAGAATAGTGAGGTCTCTGGTGAAATACGTAACAGATCTGGCCATACGCGTATGGGGCTAGGTAGTACGTGTATGGGAGTGAAGGAAATAGGGCCATACGCGTAAGGAAGTAGGCAGTACACGTAATAGAGGGTGATACACGTATGGTATTGGAATTTGGGAAATCCAGTGGTGAAACGTTTCTGTCCGTACACGTACGGCACAAGGCATACGTGTATTGACATTGGGCATTATGAGCCATACGCGTACGAAAGGAAGCAATATGCGTACGAGTTGGGTGAGAGAGCTGGCATACGCGTATGGAATGGGGCAAAACGCGTATGGCCTGCAGAGCTGCAGAATTTTACCGGTTCGCGAGTTCTTTCCCGTTTTCGCGTCCGATTCGGTTTCCTGCGGTTTGAGAGGTTGGGAATGGGTGCCATGTGTTGGGAAATAAGATATTGGTGTTGGAAATATTAATTTTAATAATTTTTAATTAATTAATTAATTAATTAATTTAGTATTTGGTGTATTTTTGGAGTAATTGGCGTAATGTTGGTGTTATTGATATGTATGGTGTGATCAGGAGGATCGTGTGCACGTATTTATATTATATACATGTTTTGTGGTGCATTTTGAGTCTTGCATAATCATGGTGATTGGTGGGATGGATCGTTGCTCAGGAGGAGTGTATGCGATTCATCCGTACTCCTATGTGGAGAATGGTGGGGATATATCATTGCCAAGGAGAGGTGTATGTGATCTATCCTGGGTTCGATTGAATGAACCAATGAGTCGATACCGTATGCATGGTGTTGTGTCACATTACATTCTTATTTAGTGTTGATGATGATATTGGGCAGTAGGCCGTGTTTGATGATTGATAATGCTTGTATATGATGACTACCTGCTTATCATGTATTTATTCACCTATAATATTTGAGCGTGATTTCTCACCCCTTTGTTGTTGTTGTTGTGTCTGTGCTTCTTCGGAAGTACAGATAATCCAGGTACTTAGCTAACTTGGATATTGGTGTTGCTGATCGAGTCTATAGGAGTGCTCTGATACGTAACACGGGTTTATTTTGGGAATTTTCATTTATCTTGTTATTTGTTATTCTTTTTGTTACGTATCTTTCTTTTGGATGATTATTTTGGTGGACCACGATTTTATGTGGGATATTTGGTGTATTTGGCAGATGGCCGTAAATTAAATAAATGAAAAAATATTTCCGCTGTTTATTTCATTTAATAAAGGAGTTTTGGTGTTGTTTTGAAAATGTGGCATCCTACTTGATTTTGGGTGTAAAAACTCTGATTATTTTATTGGTTATTTTGTCTATTTTAAAAGTGGGAAAAGTGGGTTGTTACAGGGAACGTGACTGCTTTTGAAAGCATCTTTGTCTTGCTCACCTACGGGTTATTTTTGTTTCCCAACATCAATAACTTTGTAGATATCAACGCCATTAAGGTTTTTCTCATTGGAAATCATGTGCCGACTTTGCTCGCAGATGCGTATCATTCTGTACACTTGGGAAATTTGTACAGCGGAGGAATGATCACATGTTGTGTACCCCTGCTATATAAATGGTTTACTTCCCATTTGCCTAAGTCTGCTGCTTTTTGGAATTGTAAGAGTGCCTTACGTTGGTCGCAGAAGATCATGTCTCTTACCAACTCTGATATAGATTGGTGTAATAGGATCTATGATGGAATCAGAATCATTGATCGTTGTGGAAACTTCCCCAACGTACCCCTCATAGGAACTAAAGGAGGAATCAACTACCATCCGGTATTGGTTCGTCGTCAATTTGGATACCCAATGAGGCATGTCCCACGTAATGCTCATCGGGAAGGTCTTTTCTTCAAGGAAGGAGAAAACGACAGAGCACTAAAGATGGAAATAGTGCAAGCCTGGAAGCATGTTCATAAGAAAGGACAAGAGTCTCTGGGAAAACCAGACTGTGTCTCGGTGGAGCCTTATCTCCACTGGGTACAAACTAGAGCTCTCAAGCTAAAAATGCCTTATCCGCGTCACGGAATTCTTCCGCCAAAGGAATCTGTCATGTATTTAATGACGGACATGGAAAAGCTTCAGGTTACTCTCAACAAAGTTCAAAAGGAGAGAAGGTCTTGGAAGAACAAGTATCGCACCCTCAGTGTAGAGTGTACCAAGATACAACAATTACTAAAAGATAAAGATGCTCTAATTGAGATTTTGGAGCAACATGCTATGGAAAATCAAGATGACCAGAGGAATTTGCTCGCTCCTTTCACTTGGAAAAGGAATGACAACCCGACAACGGCCCAAGAGCCCCGGTCAAAGAAAAGGAAAGAGTCCGCACCCGATTTCTCTTCAGAGAGGACTCGGGACCCATTAGCTTAGGTTTCTATTTCCGCACCTTGTAATCTACTATATTTCATTTCCGCAATCCTTTGAAATTCAATAAAAGGGGTTTCCCCACTGTTTGATATTTGCAATCTAATTGTCAAAGTTTATTTTGATTAAACCAAAGAATAATTAATATAATCATTGCATTCATCATTCTCACGTAACATATTCTTCTTCTCTACGAATCTCACATTTTTGTCTTGATTCTAGAGTCAAACTGTCTTATTCGTACAATACTCGGGCCAATCGTCAGAAAAGGATGGATGATCTTGAGGAAGAAAATAGAGAGTTGAAGGAAGAGATCGACGCTCTGAGAGAGGATATGAGAAAGCTTTGTAACGACATGCAAGCCATGGAAGAAGCTCAGCTACAAAGAACTGTGATCTCAGAGATCACCTCAATGCCCATAGTGGAAAAGATTGATCCTAGGTATCAAATGCTGAAAGATCGTCCTTGGGGCATGCCTGTTAACTATATTCCGGAAGGATATGTTCCACCGATCATTGAAGATTAGGGAATCACAACAGAAGCCGTTGGGCCTGAAGGTTACAAACTTCGAGAAAGCGAAGATGCCAGGGGCATACTGAGGACTCCTGAAGGTTACAAACTTTGGGAAACGCCGAGATTCGCTGCCGTAGTCACAGTACCACCCCCTGTGGTGCACACTGTCCCGGAAGGACAGATTCCGCCAATACCTGCTGGTAAAAAGGATACTTTGTTTGACAGAATGGATGAATTCCGGGAGCAGTTCCTGGAAATGCAGAAGGAGCTGCAAGCCATTCGCGGTCAGGATTTATTTGGAAAGGACGCCGCAGAGCTTTGTCTGGTCCCCAATGTGAAAGTTCCACGCAAATTTCAAGTGCCCGACTTTGAAAAATACAAGGGTAACTCTTGCCCACAAAGCCATCTGGTGATGTACGCTCGGCGGATGTCAGCTCAGACAGAGAATCAGGACCTACTGATTCACTACTTCCAGGATAGTTTAACTGGTGCCGCATTAAAATGGTACACGGGTTTAAACCGTGCCACGATCAGCACTTTCAGAGATCTTGGCACTACCTTCGTCCAACAATACAAATACAATTTAGACATGGCACCCGACAAAGATCAACTCAGATCAATGTCGCAAAAGGACAAGGAAACCTTTAAGGAGTATGCTCAAAGGTGGCGTGAAATCGCCGCTCAAATTTGTCCACCTCTTGAGGAAAAAGAGATGACAAAGATCTTCTTAAAGACCTTAAGCTCATTTTATTATGACCGAATGGTTGCCAGTGCACCCAGCGACTTCACCGAAATGGTCGGCATGGGCGTACGTCTTGAGGAAGCCGTCCGAGAAGGACGTTTGGAAAAAGACACTGGATCGACGAGCGGTACTAAAAAATACGGTAGTGCTCTCCCTAAGAAAAAAGAGCAAGATATTGGGAATATCTCTCTCAGAAAGCAAAGGCGTCGATATCAACCAGTAGCAGCTGTAACTCCTGCTATCAGCACTACGCCTACGTATCAACCTCAGGTTGCGCAAAGCCAACCTGATCAGCAAAGGACACAACAGTCTCTTCAGCAGGCTCGTCCCCAATACAACAACAACCGTACAACACGACCACCAGGATTTGATCCTATACCCGTATCGTACGCATAGCTGTTTCCATTACTGCTAGCCAAGGGGCACATTCAGACTAAGTCCCCTCTTACAGTACTGGAAAATCCGCCTTTCTGGTTTAAGGTGGATCAAACTTTCCCTTACCACCAAGGAGGACCAGGGCATAACATTGAGACTTTTCTCAATTTCAAGTCCGACGTGCAAAAGCTTGTTAGGGGCGGCGTCTTATCCTTCAAGGATACAAATCCTAATGTTCTCACGAACCCGCTGCCTCAACATGACAAGGCTGCCGTCAACCTAATAGAAGGAGAGACTAACAATGTCTATCAAATTCATGATGTACTCTTGTTAAAGACAAATCTGGTCAAGATGCATTGTAGACAGAGTGGATATGGCCATGTGCCACCTCATAACTATCACCAGTGTGATATCTGCTCTAAAGACAACCAGGGATGTTCTGTGGTGCAAGCAGCTCTACGGGAACAAATGGATCTCGGATGGATCCAACAACACCGAGTTCGTGGAGTTAACATGGTCTACACGAATTCTAACGTCATTCAAAACCGCGACATCCGTGCAATGAATGTCAACTTGGTGGCAATGCACTCAAGGCAAAGCCAGTATCATAATCTGCCGCGGCATGATTACAGTTCTTGTCTGACTTGCTCGGTAAACAAACAGGGATGCTCTTTTATACAAGAGGCCCTTCAGCGTCAGATGGATCTTGGATGGATCCAAGACTACCATGATAGGAATCCCTATCATATCAACATGGTTCAGATCTTTGATATTCGTGTGATGAATACCAACCTGGTAGAGTTACATGCTGAACAGGTCCGACTCGGATTCCTAGTATCACATAATTATCACAACTGTAAGGCGGGTTGCAAAAACGATCGAGGTTGTACCCTTGTCCAGGAGGCACTTCAGAACTTGTTAAATCATTGGTGGATGCCAATCTACATGGATGAAGATACTCAGCAAATTAGTATCAGTAACAGGAATCCTACTCGGCGTCAGAGTCAGGATGCCCGATCAATGGAAGCTAACCTAGTGAGGTTACATTGTATTCAAAGTGGGTGTGGCCAGGTGCCACCACGCAATTGTGACCGTTGTAGCATCTATTTGGAAAGTAACCAAGGGTGTTACCTTGTGAGAGCAGCTCTTCAGGGTCAGGTGGATCGTGGAGAGATTCGTCCATATCCGGGTTCTGGACCCATCAACTGGACGCCGAACTGCCTTGCCGATCAAGTCGAGGACGTTGTCACAGTCTCTGGTCATCATAGGACCAGGGATGTTTTTGCCATCATCCCTTTACTTGACGAATCTAAAGTTCCCAACCGGGAACGGATCGAGATTATTTACGATGGTCGGAAAAATCAGAAGGCTCCCGTAGTCATCTATCTGCCAGGACCATTACCATATGAATCAACTAAGGCTATCCCTTACAAGTACGGTGCAACAACCATTGAAAATGGAAAGGAAATTCCATTGCCCTCTGTCGTGAACATTTCAGACATCAGTCGAGTAACACGGAGTGGTAGAATCTTCAACCGAGGGGTTGGGGAACCTAACAAAGAAAAGGAACTTCAGATGGAAGCTCCTGATCTACCAGTCGGTCAATCTAGTAATCCCGACCTTTCGAAAAATAATGATGAGATGCTGAAGCTCATCCAAAGGAGTGAATACAACATTGTTGATCAACTGTTACAAACTCCTTCAAAGATCTCGGTATTATCACTGTTACTCAGTTCAGAAGCGTATAGGGAGGCTCTACAGAAAGTCTTTGAGCAAGCCTTTGTGGAACAGGATGTAACAATCAGACAGTTCGATAGCATTGTCTCTAACATCACTTCCTGCAACAATTTGGGATATAGTGATGAGGAATTACCTGAAGAGGGTCGTCGTCATAACATGGCGCTCAATATCACAGTCAACTGCCAGGACGATGCTTTAGCCAGCGTACTGGTAGACACAATGTCAGCCCTGAATGTTATGCCGAAGTCCACTTTGATGCAATTATCATTCAAAGGCCCTCCGATGAGAATCAGCGAGGTTGACGTCAAACCATTCTACGGATCCAGAAAAGCGGTTATCGACGAAGTTGATCTTCCCATAACTATCGGTCCTCACACTTTCCAAGTCACTTTCCAGGTCATGGACATCTGGGCAACATACAATTGTTTATTAGGAAGACCTTGGATACATCAGGCTAGAGCGGTCACCTCGACCCTCCACCAAAAGCTAAAGTTCGTCAAGAACGATCAACTTGTCACAGTTTGTGGGGAACAAGCCTTGCTTGTAAGCAACTTATCATCGTCTACTTGTGTAGAACCCGAGGAGGTTATTGGAACTCAGTTCCAAGCACTGTCAGTAAGCAAGGACAATCAGTTCAAAGAAGGAACTTCCATTTTTTCATACAACGATGCTATCAAAGCGGTCGAGAGTACCGATACAATAGGATGGGGATAGATCGTCATTCCTACTGGCAATAAAACAAAGAAGGGTCTTAGTTTTTCTGCAACCTGTACCCAGACAGTTGCCAACGATGAAAGTCTTCATCCCCTTCAAAATTTCTTCCACAGTGGAGGTTTCCTTCACCCAGTGTCTCGGGAAGTACACACTATCAATGAGGAGGATCCCTCTGACCCAGATATAGAATGGAAGTTCTATCTTAACGAGGACGGTTATATGTCTCAGGAAGTGGTGCCTACGCCATTTTGCTATCTCGCACAGAGTCCGGGATTTATACCACGGTCAGATGTCGAAATGATATACGGAGGTTGTGATCCGGAAGGATGCCGCGCTCCGCCAAATTCATTAGAGGAGGACACTCTGATGAAAGATAACTTTGACCACAATTACTATGGCCCGATGGATAGCCTGCCAATGTGGCAGCCTTACCCAGGAGACTTGGGGCAAGAAAGTCAGCCGAGTAATGAAACTCAGCTGAGCATCATTGAACAGAATACCTGTGTCCCCACCATGTCATGGGATCAACACTCGGGTCATCTTGAAGCTACTCAACATGAAGATGAATTCGCAACATTTGCGGGACTTGAGTTCATCAATTATGCTTTTCCCGAGATCAACGTCATCGAGAGAGATGACTCCTCCAGTTCCAAAGAAGTTTGGGACACTCTGGGAGAACCAAGTGGAAGATACGACTTTATGGTTAAGTACACTGCTCCCGAAAGCTCTTGTATCAGGTTCGAAGACATCCAGCTAACTGGATGGGGAGATACAGATGAGAGCACAAATACTATGCAAAATACAATAGAGGAATCCTCCTACGACAATTCTGCCTGGGAGACAGATTCCAATGATCCTGCTCCGCCAGAAATCAGCGTCATTTCTAAAGACAAATCAAGGAAGGTGCCAGACTTTGTGATTCACTGAGGAGTTCGCCGCCAATGGGTTGCTATCGATGTTCCGAAGATTGTTCATAAGTCAAAGTAATTGCCATCTTTTAACCTTTCACCCCGCCCAGGTGGAATGGATGTTTTGATAGGGCTCACTTTCTGTAAATTTCCCTCTTCGCTTTGCCCAAAGCGACAGAGTTTTGTTTTATAGGGCCGTAGTTTCAAGTTTCGACTTGTTCATAAATAAAAAACGGCATTCTGTAATTTCCGCATTAATTGTTGTTTTCTCTTTTTGCTTTTCTCAGAAAATGGTAATCCTAAAAAACAAATAATAAAAACAAGCAGTAAAATAAAACACTGCACACACTCTTGCATTCTCTCTATCTCTTCTAAACACAAATCATCACGTCATGCAGATTGCTTGTTTTAAACCCCATTGAAACATACGATCTGATGCCTTCTCCCAACTTTGAGTTCCCGGTATTCGAGGCTGAAGAAGAAAATGACGACAAAATTCCAGAAGAGATCTCCCGATTACTCAGACAAGAGGAAAGATCCATTGAACCACACAAAGAGTTGCTAGAAACAGTCAACTTGGGTTCAGAACAAGAGAGAAAAGAAATCAGGATTGGGGCACTGCTCAGTCCAACTGCCAAAGAAGGTTTGACGAAGCTTCTTAGAGAATTCCCTGATGTGTTCGCTTGGTCCTATCAGGATATGCCAGGGTTGGATACCAGCATCGTGGAACACCATCTACCATGTAGGTCGGAATGTCCGCCGGTAAAGCAGAGGTTGAGACGGACTCACCCGGACATGGCCATCAAAATCAAAGATGAGGTACAGAAACAGATTAATGTGGGTTTCCTCGCCACATCAGAATATCCTCAATGGTTAGCCAACATCGTACCCGTTCCCAAAAAGGACAGAAAAGTCAGAATGTGTGTCGACTACAGAGACCTGAACAAGGCTAGTCCAAAGGACGACTTTCCTTTACCACACATTGACATGCTGGTGGACAGTACATCAAAGTTCAAAGTTTTCTCATTCATGGATGGATTCTCGGGCTACAACCAAATCAAAATGGCGCCGAAAGACATGGAGAAAACTTCGTTCATCATCCCATGGGGCACCTTTTGTTACAAGGTAATGCCGTTCGGTTTGAAGAACGCCGGGGCAACCTATCAAAGGGCCATGACTACTCTGTTTCATGACATGATACACAAAGAAATCGAGGTATATGTCAATGATATGATTGCAAAATCCAAAACAGAGAGGGAGCACGTTGAACATCTGTCAAAATTGTTCGAACGTCTAAGAAAATTCAAGCTCCGCTTGAATCCTAACAAGTGCACCTTCGGTGTCCGTTCAGGGAAACTACTAGGGTTCATCGTCAGCCAGAAAGGAATTGAGGTTGATCCTGACAAGGTCAAGCCCATTCAAGAAATGCCTTCTCCGAAGACTGAAAAACAAGTCAGGGGATTCCTGGGGCGTTTGAACTATATTTCCAGATTCATATTCCTCATGACCGCGACATGCACGCCAATCTTCAAATTACTCAAAAAGAATCAGGACTGCGTTTGGACAGAAGACTGCCAAACCGCCTTCAACAGTATTAAGGAATACCTGTTGAACCCACCGATTCTATCACCTCCAGTGGAAGGAAGACCACTGATCATTTACCTCACAGTTCTAGAGGACTCAATGGGATGTGTACTTGGCCAACAAGACGAAACTAAAAGGAAAGAGTCTGCCATTTACTATTTGAGCAAGAAATTCACCGACTGCGAAACTCGGTACACGATGCTCGAGAAAGCTTGCTGTGCTTTGGCTTGGGCAGCCAAACATCTTTGCCAGTACATGATTCATCATACTACTTGGTTGGTCTCCAAAATGGATCCAATCAAGTACGTTTTCGAAAAACCTGCTCTTACGGGAAGGATTGCCCGTTGGCAGATGCTGTTATTAGAATATGACATAGAGTACCACGCTCAGAAAGTCGTTAAGTGAAGTATTTTAGCCGATCATTTGGCTCATCAACCGATTGACGATCAGGAATCAGTCGGGTTTGACTTCCCAGACGAAGATGTCATGTATCTAAAGATGAAAGACTGCGATGAACCGCTACACAGTGAAGGGCCAAAACCAGGTTCCCTGTGGGGACTTATCTTTGACGGAGCAGTTAATCATTACGGAAATGGAATTGGGGCAATCATTGTTACCCCTCAGGGTACCCACATTCCTTTCACTGCTCGACTGACATTCAAGTGTACAAATAACGAGGCCGAATACGAAGCTTGTATCATGGGTCTCGAAGAAGCGATTGATTTAAGGATCAAAAACTTGGACGTATACGGCGACTTAACCCTGGTTATCAATCAGATCGCAGGAGATTGGAACACATACCAATCAGGATTGATTCCTTACAAAGACTACGCAAGAAGGTTGCTACCTTTCTTCGACAGAGTCGAGTTTCATCACATCCCTCGTGAGGAGAATCACATGGCTGATGCATTAGCCACTATCTCTTCCATGATTAGTGTAGGTCAATGGAATGATATACCTAAGATAGACATCATGCGCCTTGAACGGCCCGCTTACATCTTCATGATTGAAGCAGTCATAGACGACAAACCTTGGTATTACGATATCAAATGCTTCCTTCAGAAACTGGAGTACCCACCTGGGGCATCCAGGAAAGATTGAAAGACCCTCAGAAGATTGGCTGGAAACTTCTTCCTAAGCGGTGACACTCTCTATAAGAGAAATTTTGACATGGTCTTGCTCCGATGCGTAGACAGACCAGAAGCAGAAATGCTGATGAAAGAAATTCATGAAGGATCCTTTGGCACTCATGCCAATGGACACGCAATGGCGAGAAAAATTCTGAGGGCAGGGTACTATTGGTTGACAATGGAATCCGACTGCTACAAGTACATGAAGAGGTGTCACAAGTGTCAGATATACTCCGACAAAATCCATGTACCGCCAACGCATCTCAAAGTTCTCTCTTCCCCATGGCCATTCTCGACATGGGGAATCGACATGATTGGCATGATTGAGCCCAAGGCTTCAAACGGACATCGATTCATCCTAGTAGCCATTGACTACTTCACCAAGTGGGTCGAAGCAGTGTCATTCGCCAATGTAACCCGACAAGTGGTGGTCCGCTTTATCAAAAACAATCTCATCTGTCGTTATGGTGTTCCAAGCGAGATCATTACTGATAATGGATCCAACTTGAACAACAAGATGATGAAAGAGTTGTGTGTTGAGTTCAAGATCGAACACCATAACTCATCTCCCTACCGGCCAAAGATGAACGGAGCGGTAGAAGCGGCTAACAAGAACATCAAGAGGATTGTTCAGAAGATGGTTGTAACCTACAAAGATTGGCACGAGATGCTACCCTTTGCGCTTCACGGTTATCGCACGTCTGTCCGCACTTCAACAGGGGCTACCCCTTTCTCTCTAGTATATGGCATGGAAGCAGTGCCCCCCATAGAAATAGAGATCCCATCAATCCGGGTATTGATGGAAGCTAAGCTCACAGAAGCTGAATGGTGTCAAAACCGACACGACGAACTGAATCTGGTAGAGGAGAAGCGAATCACGGCACTATGCCATGGTCAGCTGTATCAACAGAGAATAAAGAAGGCGTTCGACAAAAAGGTTCGAACCCGCATCTTCAGGAAAGGAGACCTCGTGCTCAAGAAGATACAATCTTTTCTCACTGATTCTTGGGGCAAGTGGACTCCGAATTACGACGGCCCCTATGTGGTCAAGAAAGCTTTCTCAGGCGGTGCCTTGAGACTTGTAACCATGGACGGAGAGGAATTTTCCTACCCTACAAATACTGATGTAGTCAAGAAATTCTTTGCCTAAACTAAAAAAAAAAACGTCTCGGTGGATTGAAAACCCGAAAGGGCGGTCCAAGCAAAAATTAGAGACAAAGTAAAAAAAAATCATCCCGGTGGATTGGAAATCTCAAAGTACAATTCAGGCAAAAATTAGGGATAATGGCAAGTAATTATGTTCAACAGGGGCAAATCCTCAGCAGCAGTTACATCATTCATCAGAAAACTCCAGTCAAGGTCCTCTTCGACAGAAGCTCGGGATGCCCCGAAGTCAAAGTTGGTAGAAGGATAGTGGTCGTTATGTTTCAACGTAGCCCTTTTCCCTGTAAATTACCATTTTCTAACTTTGTAAATGCTCTATGGAATCACGCGTTTGGCTGATCTCCATCTTATCAATAAAATTTGAGCCCTTGTGCTTTTGTTTGTAATTCTTATTTGTTTTAGCTTTACAGAATGACATTTTAACATGATCAACGATTCTTGAAATAAAACAAAAATGAATTTACTTGTTAAAACTTTTTCTGCTTTTAAAATAAAGTCGGCAATTTCTTTTGACTGTTGAACATCAGAAGAATCTCGATCGCTTCTCCAAAGGTGTTTGAACCTCGAAGTGCAGAATCAAAGTATTCCTTCTAAACCAGTACGTCTGAACGAAGGATCAGATGTATCAGATGTAGCTTTCCCATCTGATACCCTCGGCCGAGTTCTCATCTCCTAAGCCTGACCAACATAGCTCCCAACATGGACTATCTCTCCTAAGCAAGGTGGAATTGCTATCTTGAACCAGCGATATTTCTACACGCCCTGCGATGGCCGAGTATCCAGTCATGTTCATCTATTAGTTTGTATGTTGCGTCAGTTTTGTCAGGATATACATACATACATCATGCATTATTGATTTGCATTCACATTTCATATTGCATCACCATCACTCTAGTCGGTCTTGTCCCTTAGTGATAGGAGTCCTCTCAATCGAGTTCCCAGTTCTTTCCTCGTCAGGAAATACTGTGTCTGAACAATCTCGCCTCCAGTTTATTTCTGGATTGAAGTTGGCCCTTGACCACTTTGATAATTTGAACCTCTGAACGACCTGAGAACGTTCAACAAACATCACTCTTCGCCATTGAAGATGATATCCTTGCTTTCCCGAATTAAGGAAAATCCACAGAGAAAGCCTCGTAATCAGAGATTCGGCAGCACGTCAGTTTCGCTCCGAAAAAACGCTGATGAAAAGGTCATCGGCACCTCAAAATTGGACCCCATCATATGGAATTTCTCCGGGAAGATCCCGAGAAAAGTATGATGTAAGATCCCAAGCAGAAGCAGCCTCTCAAGAGACTCGCTTTCCCCAGTAGAAACAAATGGCGTCTCCAACAGAGAAGTTTGTACAATTATACAACTCAGACGGTTGGGTTCACCAGCGGGTCTGACATCAATTTTTTGTTTTTCTCCATCAAATGGCATCTCCCCAGGAAAATTCGGCCAGAAGTTTGAGGAAAACCGCTACGAATAGCGTCCCTTGTCAATAAAGTTTATTAACAAAAGAAACTGAGACCAGTTCCTTGGTAGGAAACCAGGATCGAGGGGAAGTTTACATAAGAAACTAAGACCAGTTCCTTGGTAGGAAACCAGGATCGAAGGGAAGTTTACATAAGAAACTAAGACTAGTTCCTTGGTAGGAAACCAGGATCGAGGGGAAGTTTAAAAATCAGAAACTAAGACCAGTTCCTTGGTAGGAAACCAGGATCGAGGGGAAGTTTGTGTCCGCAACTTAGACCAGTTCCTTGGTAGGAAACCAGGATCGAGGGGAAGTTTACCTTTTCTAAGCATCATTGCTTAGCAAAAGAAGATGAATGCACAAGCTGCCATTCATAGCCGTCAAAATTTCAGATATTCCAATATTTAATCCTCTTGCACCCCGAATGCCCGAATACCTTCGTCATTCACACCTTCGGGTCCAAGAAGATTAAATAGGGGCATCTGTCATACCCAAAATTTTGACCACTAAGATTTCCCATCATTGTGAAAATCATCATCACAATATGGGGGAACCATCTTGCCTCATTAGTCTCCCCAAAGATGGGTGAGCATCCACTGCAATCAAATTTAGGGTTTCAAGCCCTCTCAAAGCTTTTGACAAAGGATCAATCAAGGAATGATATGATCTTCAACTTGTCTAACTCCTTAAACATCCACAAGGGATCAAGAGGACTCCCACTTTAAGGATTAAGCACAAAGCTGCTCCCTTCTAGGTGGATCAAGCCTTAAGATCGCCAGTGTCACCAAATTAGGGTTTTGGTCGACCAGGGCCTCCAGATGGAAATTTTCCTATGGGCATGAGCCAATTCTTCAAGGCATAACCTATGATGCTCCAAGGGACATCATAAACCCAATCATCAAGTCAATTTGACCTCAGGGGATGCATACATCAAAAATCAGGAATTAGGGTTTCTTGACCTAATTCACCCCTAAGTTGACTTTTGGGACAAATCATAAGCCAAGACCTCAAGACATGATTTGATGGTATCTAACATACTACATTGATCCATTTGTAACAATGGATTGATCCAAGAAGCTTGAGCAACAAGTCTCAATTTCATCTGCACCACAGTTAGGGTTTTAAGGGAAAAGTCAACTGTAACTTTGACTTTTGACCAAACCATGCTCCCAAGCCATAGGACATGAATCAATATACCATATGACACCCATGGAACATGTCCATCAAGTTTTATTTAGGTCAAGGACATGATTTCCTGAAGAATTGCACAGTTTGGAATTCATCTGATAAAAAGTCAACTGTGCACAAAAGTCAACTTTGACTTTTTGAGATTTTTCACCAAAATGGATTTTTAACCCTAAAATGATGTTAATGTGTGATTTGAATCATCATTCATCAAGAAAAATCAAAGAAAGTGGGATAACTTGTAAAAGGGGTAACCATAAAAACTTAGAAAATTTTCTAAGTTATGGAAAAAGTGACACTAATGTGCCAACTTTGGAGGACCGTAACTCCTAAACCACAAGGCCATTGTTCCCCATTTAAAGCTTGATTTGTAGATCACATTTCCCTCTACAAAAGCTTCATACTGACCTATGTTCAAATTCCTCATGGATTTTGAGTTATGGAGTGATCAAAATCAAGAAAAGTCACTTTGTTCCAACACTTAGTGAAAATTTCACTAAGTCAGAATTTGCCTTACTTTTTTCCAAATGTAGGGACATTTTTCACTTGGATTCAAAAAGTATCAAAACCAAACATGTTCAAACAGTTGTTGTATCATGTAAGGGCTTTCCAAAATGACCAAGAACATTACCAAATTCAATTTGAGCCATGAGATATAACATTGGCAAGTTGCCTTGTTGAAATCTGTCAAGGCAAGACAGATTTTGCACTTTTGCTCGATTTGCCAAAATTGTGCAAATCCAAACACTCCTATCCACTTGGACACATCTGAGGATTGAATCTAAAGGGGACAATCACTGAGCAAGGCCTCCAAAGTCTTTGGAACAAGAAATAGCATGTTGAACCTAGAATTGCCAAAATAGGGACAAGACTCCAATTTTGGATTGGAGCATTCAATGGAAGCATCAAGGTGGCATGGACTGAGCCATTTGCAACTGAATTCAGTCAAGACTTATCCAAGACCAAGGGAACCAGCAACCTGTGCCCTAACCTCTAGTCAATGGCTAGAGGAGACTTGGATTTTCATTTGCCAACATTGGCCAAACCTACTCAGCAATTGCCATTCACTATTCCTTGCAAAACAAACTTGCTCTACTATAAATAGAGCTCAATTGTGATCAGTTTAAGTACACCAAAGCCATCAAACAGATGCTTTCCTCAAAATCTCTTCTTTCACTCCAATTTTACCTTCTAAGGCAAGTCACTATCGGGTTTTGAGTTTGAGAGCTTTTCCAATCAAATCAATCACTCACACACCTCACATACATCATATAGAAGTGATCCAAACACTCACATAACATCTGGAACACTGATTTCACAAAATCACTAGCCAATTGCTCAAGTTCTTGACAGTTTTGCAGTTGAGGTACCATCTTCAGCTCCAAACCATTCCAATCCATTCCAAGCATCCAGATACACTCCATGGCACCTAGGGGAGCTATCCAAATCATTGGAACCTAGCTGTAACACCTCCAACATAAAACACGATCACCAGCTGCAAGAGGTAAGCATGAGCTCTTCTAACTCTATGATCCAGGCAATTTTTTCTGCACAATAATTTGGCCACATGTTCATAATCATGCATGAAATGTTTCCCCTCAATTAAATATTTTGTTTGAATCGTGTATCAAAAATCCCAGCCTTCATGCAGAATTTAGGGTTCTTGAGGATTTTTCGTGATTTCTTGTTTTATGCTTAATTTAAATGAAATTAATTGTCATAAACATGATCGTGAGGTTGAAACGAGTAGATTGATATGTGGATTGCATGGTATAATCAAGTATTCAGTGAGATTGGAGAGAAAATGCAAATCTGGGTAAACCCAGAACACGCGCGTGTTCTTGGGTGTTCTTGGCGCCATTTTTTGAATATTTGAATATTTGAATTTTGTGATTTTATTTAATTGATTCAAAAATTAATTTCTCTCTGAGTTTTAATGATTTTGAGTTGTTTCTTTTTTTAATAATTCACAAAAATGTTAAAATATTTGATTTTTCCAAAAAAATCCCAAAAATATTATTTATTTCATATAATTGATATTTTTGAAAAGAATTAATATTTTAATTGTTTTTTACATTTTGAATATTTTTTCCACCTTGATTTTGCAACTTTTAATGACTTCTAATTATTTTGTAGGTCAATACTTAATTTTTGAAGCATTAATCCAAGATCACAATTTGTTTTCCATATGTTAAACAATTTTGATCATTTTTATTGAATTTTTATTCAATTAAAATACATTTTGAAAACAAATTACGGTTTTTGGATTAATTCAACCCTCATAAATCATTTTCAAAACACTTTGGGCCTCTAATAGAGTGTAAGACCCAATCCCCTTTTAACCAAAACCATTTTGGGCCTCAGATATTGTATAAGCCCCTTCGCGTTAAAAGAAAATCTCAGCGCAATCGCCATTTTAAACGAAAAACCATTTGGGCCTACCCTCATGTTATAAGCCCCACTCTTTTTCTTTTGGGCCTCTATTAGAGTGTAAGACCCAATCCTTTGTAAATACAAACCATTTTGGGCCTCACTTATGGTATAAGTCCCACTGTATTTTCAAAAACCTCTACGCGATCGCCAATTCAAAATCAAATCAACTGGGCTTACCCTCGAGTAGTAAGACCCATTTCTAAAACTCTTTGGGCCTCTTGAGAGAGTGTAAGACCCATCCCTTTGTACAAAAAAACCATTCTTTGGGCCTCAGTCACTTGTATAAGTCCCTCTGTACAAATTCAAACAGTGCGCTCACTGATAAAACCCTGGGCCTCTCCTTGAGCTGTAAGCCCCAAATCTTTCTTTTTCAAAGCACTTTCTCCTTTGATTTTAAATTATACTGTTGTTTTCAATCTTTCTTTGTTGAACAACTAACCAAACAGCATGGAAGCTCTACAACCGAGTAAGTGTTTATCCGCTTTCATTTATCGCTTTCATATACATATAACTGTATTGTGGGGCTGTTTCGGTGTAAGTCTTCTTTCATAAACTCATATCAACTGTGTAATAATAATATAGATATTTAGAGTTTCCCCGGCAACTACGTTTAGCATTAAGCCCGTTGATCACTCTTAAATAGTCAAAACTTGATCCCCATAGGATTACCAGACACAGTCTTCCCTCCTCTTGGGGTTAAACAATATGGAGACATGAAAGGCAGCATTCTCGTTGAACCCTTTCATAGACTGTTACTCGTAGAAGTTGTCAAGGAAACTCTACTCCCTAGAGATGATCTCTTCTCCGTGAATTGCATCTCTTGAGTTTCTTACAAATTCTCGGACTTTCCTGGCTTGATCTGTTCCTTGTGAATAGCCTGTTTTGAATTTCTCGAGGTTTGGGGACACACAGGCTTCTTAAAAGTACTTGCCAAGAAACTCTACTTCCCAGAGATGAATGTATTCTCCGTGAATGGCATCTTTGAGTTTCTTCCAAATTCTCGAACTTTCCTGACTTGATCTATTCCTTGTGAATAGCTTTCCTTGAATTTCTCGGGGTTTGGGGACCCACGGGCTTCTTAAAAGCATCGGCCTCCTCTTGGGCATTGTAAAAGGACCCACAGGCTTCCTAAAAGCACCATCGCCTCCTCTTGGGCTTAGTACAAGGACCCGTCGGCTTCTTAGAAGTATTCACTGCCTCCTCTTAGGCTTCATATAATGATTTCTTCCTCCGGGAATGATAGCCTCCTCTTGGGCTTCATACAAGGACCGATCAGCTTCTTAAAAGCTTCCAGCCTCCTCTTGGGCTTTGTACAAATTGTCTCGACGACCTCCTAGTGGTATAGGAACATAAATTAGTCATCTTAATACAACAGACTTTCAAAGAAGTCTAGTTCCTCATACCAAAAGCATACTTTCTCTCAGCTTAGTACAGAAGATGAAACTCTAGACCTGGACAGTCTGAAGCTTCTTGAGTCTCAAAGACATTCTCAAGTACCCTACAAGTATAGGAAGAAACCCGACCTCTCTCATGAGAGTTCCTCACACTTGGACCTGCGTTAGGATCTCAATAATCCTCAGCAGTAAGATAGTCTTCTCTTGGGCTTTGTACAATGATCTTCCCCAGCAGAGCTAATCTTTTCTTCCTCATATAAGAACTGATTTTCCCTTTTATCCAACACACTGGACCAGTCACTTAACTGAAACAGCGATCACTTTTAGCCTCTATCTCAGGCTTCGTACGAGATACAAAGACTCTCTTGTTAAGTCAAAAACTTTTAGCCTTTATCTCAGGCTTCGTACGAGATACAAAGACTCTCTTGTTGAGTCAAAAACTTTCAGCCTCTATCTCGGGCTTCGTACGAGATACAAAGACTCTCTTGTTGAGTCAAAAACTTTTAGCCTCTATCTCGGGCTTCGTACGAGATACAAAGACTCTCTTGTTGAGTCAAAAACTTTTAGCCTCTCTCTCGGGCTTTGTACGAGACACACAAAGACTCCCTCGTTGGGTCAATCACTTTTAGCCTCTGTCTTGGGCTTCGTATAAGACACATATAAAAGACTCCATCTTCGAGTCAAAACCTTTTAGCCTCTCTCTCGGGCTTTGTACGAGACATATATTAGCCTCCTCTTAGGCTTTGTATAAGAAAACCCAGGTTGAGCCAATCAACCTTTTAGCATCAAAGCTGTGCCTCGTTCACAGTACACAAACATCAACAACTCCTTCCATCTAATCGCTGTAAGCGGAAAGCCTCTGGATTATTTACATCCACACCACTGTCCCTCTTTTAGCATGAGAAATTCCTAAGGAAATATGGCATTGCTCTACACTGAGTTGAAGTCTTCTCCTTCAGGTTAAAACCCCCTATAAAGGAAATTATGGCATTACTAGGATCCGCGTATCCTGGTTAAAGTAATCCTCCTTTACAGTCAGTCACCCAAAAGTTGTGACAAACAGACCCCCTTTAGAGATGACAAATTCTCTCTAAGGTCAACACCTTCAGTTTCACATCTTGGGCTTTGAACAAGATACAAATAAAACCTTCAGCTTCACATCTTGGGCTTTGAACAAGATATATATCACCTTTCGCTTCATGTCTTGGGCTTTGAACAAGACACCAAAAACACCCATTTCCTCCCATAGAATAGGAGGAACTACGAACGCTCTGATTTCCCTGTTTCGGTAAACGGGAATACGTAGGCATAAGATTGAAAGAAAAATCTTAGCGAGCACAATAAACCAAAAATTCAAATCCCATATCCTCAAGAATCCCAGACCTAAAATCCCCCTAAAAGTCAACATTCTTTCAAAATAACCAGAGAGAGGCCCCCACATTGATAGCATCCGTAACCTAACAGACCGCTGTTTAAACTCAGTATGCAAGCAGGGTTAATTGGAGACATCTATTTCCCTTCCTTCATCAGCTCACAATAGGATAAAAAATGAATCGACCTGTAGTCACCTCCAAAGAGCGACAGCGCTTAAGAACCGCGTCCAAAATCACTCGCTACACATAGCAGCCACCTCCCATCGCCACTCTACACATAGCCTGCGTAAAAACAAAAGAAAAGCATATCCCGCAAAATCTTGTAGCCGTTGCAAAGTACTATCATCCTGCTGTGAAAACAAACACCGTCATATCAGAAGAAAATTCAGACACAAACTCCTCACTTTACACACCTTACGTATTGCCCCTGCTATACAAAAAGAACATCTTCTATCTCCCAAAAATTTCATTCCGTTTCCACCACCCTTAACACCTTTGTACTCACTTAAACTTCATGCCATAACTTCCGTATACCACCTCCTGTTCATCACCACTTCCATAACTCCATCCACGTTGATAGGATCATGGAGTTATTCTTAGACAATTTAAATATTAAGTAGAATTTATCTTAGTAGGCTTTTATTGTTTATTGGGCTTTTTTAGTTTATTACCCATTAGAGATATTATATATTGTAGTCTCATAGAGACAATTGAGGGGAGAATGAAAAAGTCTTTTAATTCCTTTAATTCTATTTTGTTATTTTAGTGTTCTTCCTCTTTCCTAGTATAAACCCTAGTTCATAGCTTTGGTAGGAATTGCATCCTATTAATTGGTGCTTTCATCATGTACTCAAATCCTCCTATGGATTATTCTTATCTTACACCTTCATATCATCCATGGAGTATTCCTCCTACCTACTCTACAAACCCCTCTTTTCCAACTCCTACCACACCTTCATTTCCATCCTTTCCATGGGAACTCTTTTCCCCTTATTACACAAATCCATATGTTACAAGTCAATCACCTTGTTTGTATTTTAATCATGGATATACACCACCTCCACTTATCCCATATTCATCATATTCAACATCTTATTATTCATACTACTACAACAATTGTTACATACAACAATAACCAACAAACACTAATAGAAGAGATTATAAGAAACATTTGCAAGTGTCTCATCTCTCTTTTAAAAGAAAATCTAAATCTCTGCCTCATTCTCATTCTCATTCCATCCCCACCATGACCATAAAACGAAAGCTTCGACCTTCTCAAGCCCCGCATGTACCCAAACCACTCCATTCAAGTAAGCTATTAAACCCTCACACAATACCAAAAAAAATTGAATCCGTTCAACCCCAAAACATGCTCTGCTACACCGTACAACAACAAGCACCCATTTCCATCGCTACATCATCAACAAGTAGCTTTGGGTTGTTTGCTTTCTCGAACGGAGATGGAGTCTCCGGAGAGTGGTCCGATGCTGTTGATTCTTTGAGGTTGCTTGAAGAATCAAGCTTGAGTGAGTTACCGAATGGACTTACAGAAATGGCGGTCGTTACTTCCTCATGCTCCACCGCGATCTCCGCTTACTTGTGGAACTCCAAGTCCAACCTTGCAAGGGAGCCGTTTGATCAAATCTCTAAACGAGACTTATTTTCGTGGAATGGAATGCTTAATGGCTTTGCTAGAAACTGCAACCTTGGGGATACACATAAATTGTTTGATTTAATGCCTGACATGGATGTTGATGTCCTTCTAGTAAGAGAACGACAACAATGTACCATGCTAGAGTCAATCTTAAAAGATCTCAATCGTCCTTGGGAAGACCTTATGCCAGAGTCTGCTCAAAGGCATCTTGCCCATGAGTTGAAGGGTGTTGGCTTCATTGCCTATGATATGCCAGAATGGAAGAAAGATTTGCTTCAGGTTCATAGAAACACTTCTGTTGTTGTTGTTAGTTCTGAGAATATTACTCAGAATTGGTATTTCGGGAATAAGAAATATATGTTGATACCTAATTGTATGTTTCGTGTCGGTGGTGTTGCGGTTCTGTTTTTGAACAAAGGATGTGATAAAAAGAGAGCTAAGTATAAACCCAACAATCTTATCGGGGGAAGGCTTCTTGACTCAAAATCATCAAATTTCATCGATGTTATAAACCCGACAACACAAGAAGTTATTTCACAAGTTCCGTTGATTACAGATGGAGAGTTTAAAGCTGCTGTATCTGCAGTAAAGACGACATTTCCATCATGGCGTAACACTCCGGTTACTACACGCCAACGTGTTATGTTGAAGCTCCAGGAGCTTATACGCAGAGATATGGATAAACTTGCTCTTAATGTAACCACTGAACAAGGAAAGACACTGAAGGATGCACAAGGAGATGTATTTCATGGCTTAGAGGTGGTTGAACATGCTTGTGGAATGAGAACTCTACAAATGGGAGAGTATGTTTCAAATGTATCACACGGGGTTGACACATACAGTGTTAGAGAACTAATGGGAGTTTGTGCTGGTAATTGTCCTTTCAACTTTCCTGCAATGATTGCCTTGTGGATGTTTCCTGTGCCTGTTACATGTGGCAATCCCTTTGTTCTAAAACCATCAGAGAAAGACCCAGGTGCTTCTATGATGCTTGCAGAATTGGCTTTGGAGGCCGGTTTGCCCGAGGGTGTCTTAAATGATGTTCACAGAACTCATGATGTTGTGAAGGCCATTTGTGATGATGACGATATTAAAGCCATATCATTTGTTGGTTCTAATGTTGCTGGAATGCACATATATTCAAGAGCAGCAGCTAAAGGAAAACGTGTTCAGTCTAATATGGGGGCCAAAAATCATGCAATTGTCATGCCAGATGCAAATGTCGATGCCACTATAAATGCTTTAGTCGCTACTGGTTTTGGAGCTGTTGGACAGAGGTGCAGGGCTACTTTAAAGAATAGACCTTTTATATTGAGAATTGTTGTTGCATGTGAGAAGCTTGAAGGGGTTTATTCTATTGTGTTTGTTACTGAGGATAAGCTTGTTTCTGTGAGCGATCCTTTCGGGTTTCGACTTTTGATTATGGGGAGGAGAAGTAATGGTGCTGGTGTTTTTGCTTCTGAGACTTGTGCTCTTGAATTGATCCTTCAGGTAACTGATCACCTGAAAGGAGTAGCCAAGTATATTAAGGTTAGGTTGACCCCTATAGTTGGAGGTATTTTAGCAGAAAAGCAGGAAAGATTTTTAAAAGCAAGGCCTGAGATTGTGGTTGGTGCTCTAGGGAGGTTATGGGAACTTATGTCATCTGGAGAAAAGCATCTGGTTGAGTTACATTCGCTGTCTTTCTTTGTGCTTGATGAGGCTGATCGAATGGTACAAAATGGTCATTTTAAGGAGGTGCAATTACTAATTGACATGCTTCTCATGTCCAATATCTCAAGTGAAGATAATTCTCAAGATGAACAAAGTTGTATTACAGTTTCTAGTGTCCAAAGAAAGAAAAGGCAAACTCTAGTTTTCTTCGCAACTGTCGTACTATCTGCTGATTTTCGCAAGAAGTTAAAGCGCAGTTCAATTTAGAAAATGCAATCGTCGACAGATGGTTTGGATTCTAATAAAACTCTTTCGGAGCGAGTGGGAATGAGACCCAATGCATCAATTATTGATCTTACCAATCCATCAATATTAGTAGCCAAGATTGAGGAGTCATTTATTGAATGCACGGAAGTTGATAAAGATTTGCATAAGGCCATAAAGCTTTGTGAAGAAGCTCTGATAGCTACTGATCCAACAAGTTCATCTCCTGGTCCAAATCTAGAGACTGCAGTTTATAAGACAAGAGCTGTATGCGCCGCCTTCCTTGCCAACATCGGTACAACTGATTCAACGGTAACTTTTAACAGCAATTCATATCATTTGCCTGGATAGTCCGTGAGCATCTTACCAGATTGCAGAAGTGTTATTTTTAATACTGCAAAGATTAATTCCATGTCTATGATTTCAAGCTTCGCAACTGGATCTTTAAAAGAAGAGGTTGATTCTTTGGACAGTTCAAGTTTGAGATGGAGTTGGATTAGTGAATCGGTCGGTATTTCAAAGGCTGATGCATTCTCAAAATATGGACTACTCGAGCAAATAAACACAACAGTTGATAGAAGTGACTACTTGTGGTATTTATTAAGCCTTGTTAATGAAGATATTGCTGGTGCTCAACCAGTTCTTCACATTAAATCCCTTGGTCATGCCCTGCATGCTTTTATAAATGGAAAACTTGCAGGTAGTGGAATGGGAAAGAGTGGACATGCTAAGCTCAAGGTGGAAATCCCTATTATACTTGTAGCTGGAAAGAACACACTTGTTCTCCTAAGATTAACTGTGGGATTACGAAACTATGGAGCATTTTATGATAGAGTGGGTGTGGGGATCACTGGTCCGGTAATATTGAAAGGTTTAAAAAATGGCCGTAACGTCAATCTCTCATCCCAGCAGTGGACGTATCAGGTTGGACTTCAAGGTGAAGATTTAGGTATGTCTAGTGGAAGTGTTGGACAGTGGAATTCACAATCTACCTTACCTACAAATCAACCTTTAACAGTATCAAGGCCTAAATCAGGAAAAAAGATTGGTCTCGTGCTGTCACTGGAGTGCCCTTATCCTAATCAGGTGATCTCTTCTATTAAATTTGCAAGCTTTGGAACTCCTCATGGAACATACAGAAACTTCTACCGCGGACAGTGCAACAGCAATAGGGCACTATCTATTATGCAGAAGGCATGCATTGGATCAAGCAGTTGTAATATTGGAGTGCCAATTAATACATTTGGAAATCCATGCAGTGGGGTAACCAAGAGTTTAGCTGTTGAAGCTGCTTGTACATAGTACCTTTCGAAGTGTGGGGACTTTTGGAAAGCAGTGAGGTTTTGCATACTATAATTGGTTGGAATAGCTTCTACAACCTTGAGGACAAGGTTGTTTTTGAAGGGGTTGGTAATGATAGGATCATGAAGTTATTCTTAGACAATTTAAATATTAAGTAGAATTTATCCTAGTGGGCGTTTATTGTTTATTGGGTCTTTTTAGTTTATTACCCATTAGAGGTATTATATATTGTAGTCTCATAGAGACAATTGAGGGGAGAATGAAAAAGTCTTTTAATTCCTTTAATTCTATTTTGTTATTTTAGTGTTCTTCCTCTTTCCTAGTATAAACCCTAGTTCATAGCTTTGGTAGGAATTGCATCCTATCACACGTTCATCATCCGATAACATTCCACGTCGACAAACCAAAACCGGCATATGATCGAGCTCAAAACAGTGACGACACAAGGTGGAGAGCTGAAGTTTCTTGGAGGTTTTCTTTGCGGTTCGAGGTTGAAACTCTTTCGCCTACCATTATAGCTCACCGTGAACACGTTCGCAACTCGTCGACAGTAACGATAGAACGTATTGGTAACGTCTTCATCTTTCAACGCACGCGTGTTATTTGTTATGTGAGTATCATGAGTAATTTGTTGTTGTTACTAATATCATGCGACTTGTATCATTACGTGAATGTCATTTTGTTTGTTATGTGCTATATGTAGTCTCTTATTGTCGTTGCTTTCATTATGTGTGTCATGTAATCTTTACTAATGTTCATGTTGATTATAGTTTGTGTATAGCATCCGGTAATGGTTATGGTCAGGACGTGTTTTGTGTTGAACATCAGTTGTGTACAACTATCGTGTTGTTGTTATTATCCATGCTGCACATTAGCTGGTATGACATTCCATTTTGTGGTGTGTGTTTTACCTGTAGTTTATGGTGTGTGATGCATAACTCTTGTTGTTATTGATACCATTTGATCGTGTGTGTTTCTTTGCGGTTCGTGTCGTGTTTGTATGAATCTTCTTCTGTTGTTGTTTCAAACTGCATCATTGTTATTTATTAATTTGAGTACATCTTGATTTCCTTCTATGCTTGTTTACTGTTATTGTCTTCCTGAGAATGCTGACATCCTGTATGTATTCTCTCCCATGTGAAACTTGCTGTTGTTGGTTGATGTTATGCTATAATACGGTTTCGGTTGTTATTATTTGTTTATCATGTTGTTGTTAGTTGGTGTATAACACCCATGTTGGTTATAGTTTGTGCGTGTTGTGCTGGATATCATGGTGCTTGATCTTGGTTGTCGTATTTGCTTGCATATTCACATTTGTTTCACTTACAGCTTTGTGAACTTAGAATGTTGTTGTTGCTGCTATATTAAGGTAACAGTTTGATATTGAATTTCTCAAGATATTGTATTTACAGTATGGTTGTTGTTCTTGTGATTTGATACATGTTTTATGTCTGTTCTCATGCTTTGAAATTAAAAAAAAAAACTGAATGATAAAACATTTTCTTGTGTTTGATTTAATTGAAAAAGGGCTCGTAATGCTTTTATATGCATGGTAAGTAAGTTAGGAAAAAGAAGTTATAAGTTACTTTTTTTATTTTAGTTTATATACATAAATATACATTTATTAATTAGTTATATTATATATAATATGTTTGTTTTTATCCAGTTCTGCCGGTTCGGTGATTGTTTTAATGTGTCCATCCACGATTACGGCAAATGATGATGATGTTGTTGATATCTAACATATAAGAATTTGAATGGCTGTGGAAAGGGCGATTTTGCCCCTCTGGCTTCTCAAGCTTCCACGTCGCTGCTGCCTGCGTTTGCCGCGGACCATGTGTTGCGTTGGCGCTTGCATTCAATGTGGTACTGTTCCGGCCGCGTTCCCCATCCTCCATCTCTGCGGCTGTCCACTCCGCCGATTCGCCATCATCATCTATACCTATGGCTTATCTTCCCTTCCTTCTTATCCATTCAACAACAGACATTCATTTCCCACATTTTCCCTCCTTCTCTGCTCCTCATTCTCCTCCGTCGCCCAACGATGGCCCGTCCGTTCACTGCTCTTGCTGAGCTTGATGATTCCAAAGATTTATGGAAGGTTGCGGTCCGCGTTCATCATCGATGGTCTGTTGTGACAAACAGCAAAAAAAAATTTGAAATGGTTATGGTTGATGAGAATATGAGTTCCTTTCTCTGGTTCTTTCTTTGTTTTGTTATCCTCATTATTTTCTTGGTATAGTCTTTCTGTGGTTTATACTATTTGCATTTTCTGATTCAATTTCTGAGTTGTTTTTGCTCACCAACTTTGTTGTTATTTTGTCCCTTTATCGATGGTTGTGGTGTATAGGAATGGTTCTGGGTGACTTGAAATGGTTGTGGTTCATAAGGATGTGAGTTTCCGATTGTTTGGTTTATTCTTGGTGTTGTTTATCCTATTTGATAACTCTGATTTCATTTCTACCTTATTTTTGCTGGGCGACTTCATTGTTATTTTGTGTCCTTTATCCGGTCCATGGTTGTCCTTTATCCTTTTTCCTATATTTGTCTATGCAAGCTCTTTGGTTTAGTGTTGTTGTTGTTTGTTCTATTTTGCTTCCTTATGATTTGGTGTTCTTTAGCCGGTTGATTGTCTTTTAACTTGTGTTTTGCGAACGTCTTTTGATGTTGTTTTCCGTGTTTGTTAATTTGCAAGGCAACCGAAATTCATGTTGTTGTGCCACCCGTCATGGAGGAGATGTTTGATGCCATGTTGAGGGTGGATGTGACGTATACTATATCCAATTTCCAGGTTGTACCGAATGGTTTGGTCTTTAAGCCGACCTCACACCGATTTATGGTTAAATTCACTGGAGGGACCTGTGTCGCTGATGCAGGCAAACATCAAATCCCGCCAATCTTGATCCGGCTTACGAGTTTTGGGGATATAATCAGTGGAAACTATAAAAGAGATATGCTCATCAGTTATTATCTATCACTCAATACATATTGTTATCGATTCCTGTTATGCTCTTCATTTTCTGGTTTTTCCTATTTCAGATATTGTTGGTATGGTGGAGAGCATAGGATTTACTCAGGCGGATAGTGGCGGAAGGAAACAGCAGATTAATATGATGCTAAGGGACAATACGTGGGTTTTGCTGTTGTCACAACTTTTTATGTTTGTTTTCTCATTTTCCTGCTCGCGGTGTTTCTTATTAGATAATTTTGCTTCTTCCAGGAACAACACAATTAATTGTACTTTGTGGGAGACATATGCGGTGCAGTTCATCAAATTTAACAAGGAGCATACTGGTGTGTCTGGACCGACTATTGTTCTGTTGTAGTATGCAAAAGTCAAAGAAGAAGGTTGTTCACTTGGTTATTGTGTTCTGATGTTGTGTGGTGAATGTTGAGTTAAATAACATTTTCCTGGTTTTTTTGTTTATTTTTGTTCCCTCGGTGTGATGCAGGAAAATATCCATTGGCTGTTTCTAATACTTTTAATGTGACAAAAATGTTGATCAATGTTGATGTTTCCCCTATCAACACTTTTATTAAAAGGTTATTCTCGGCCACATCTTTGTATTCAATGATGCTTTATTCGTATTGCATGAATCTTATTTTTCTTTGTCTTTTCCTGCAGTGTCCCTTCTGATTCTATTGTCATGCTTTCTGGACAGACATCTTCCCAGGGTTCCCAAAATGCAGACAGTTCCCAAGACACTCCCTTAAAAAAATTGTGTTCCAGGGCTATTGTGCTGCCTCTGAATGAAATCTGTAAACTTTCTAGGGTATGGTGTGTCTCGCCTAATCATCTAAATCGTTTAAATCTCTATGACATATATGTACACAAAGAGCCAAAAAGGGCATAAGTAAATATCCTAAGAAGAATGTATTTTGCATATCCGTTAGGCAGTTTTGTTGACACTCCCTTGATAGTTTTTAACATGAATAGGTTTTTTAATTCTATTGTAGGATACCTTTTGTGCAACTGTCGCAACAACAGGGAAAATTCTTGCCTCTCAGCATGGCTGGTATTATCTGGCGTGCCATGAATGCCCAAAGACTGCGCGCGGGGATAGCCCACCTTTTATCTGTGAGGATGGGCATTCTACTGAGACTGCGATTTATAGGTCTGCTCCTTTAAGATTTGGTCAATTATATAATGTATAGCAGTCCTTTGATCTGGTGTTGATTTTATCGTTTTTATATGTTAGGTACAAGATTGAAATAGAGGTTGCTTATGATAGTCAGCGCTGTAAATTTGTTTTCTGGGACAGAGAATGTATGCAGTTGTTGGGAGTGTCAGCTGCTCAAATGCATGACGACCTTGTGAAGGTTTTCATTTTTGGTTAAAGTTCATTCTGCATAAATGTCATACCGTACTATTATTGGTCCTGATATTTAGATCCCATTATGCAGAAAGGAGTTGTGGATCCCCTGGATTTCCCATTGGTGCTAGATGAAATGTTGCATTTAGAAATTGCTTTTAAGGTTAAGTGGCAGCCGTATTGGAAGAGTTGCTCGGTTGTCATGCTTTTTCAGGATCCGACTTATGTGAAACAACTTAAATCTCCTTGGGAAGGAACTCAGGTACCATACATTTTATTACATCATCAATGCTTCTTTACTTCACCCGTTTTCAAGATTTCCCTTTTCTTTCAATGTGAAGGCAACAACATCTCAGCCAGCTTCAGTGTCTCAGCCGGCAACTCCATCACAGTTATCTACAACTTCTTGTCCGACAACTCCGTCCAAGGCATTGCAGATTATTTTTCGTTTGCTTTGTATCATTATATTTCATTTATGTTACCTTCAAAGAATTGAGCTTTCCCCGCTAATATCAGTTTTCTTGTGCAGATTATAAAGACTCTTGATGATGCCATCTCAGTCGAAGTTATTGTCTCACCTCTGCCTGTGGTATGCATCTCAACCTGGCTGCACAAGTTTAGTGTGGTTATTGATGTTGTTTTTATTATATGCATGTCAGCCAACGTTTCAAAATTTATAACCCTCCTTATTGTTGCCTTTGTTATATTCCAGATTGACCCTGGACCTGTTACGTCCAAGAGTTATGCTGAACCTGTTACACAAACTTCAAAGAGGCAAGATGTTGAAATTCAATCGGTTTTTGCCACGAAACCCGACCTCTCAGTTTCAAGGAAGACACATGTTGTTGTTATTTATGAGGTTGAATATAATCCCTTAGATGAATTTCTTAGATTATTCAGTTTCTGATATATATTGCTAACCGATTGAGGCTGATTTTTCAATTGTTATCGCTTTTCCTGTGGTAGTAGGAAATAAAAAATGCATCCGAATTTGATTATGCGGTATGCATACCAATTATTCATTTACTTATTCTCGGTTACATTTCTAATTCCTTCTCAATATTTCTATGGTCCTAGGAAGTGGAAATGCAGTCCTTTTGTTGTGCTGAACCCAATGTGCTGATTCTAAAGATGAAGAGCGTTGATCCTATTGATGAGGCTGGATCCAATTCCTTGGAGGATTCTGCTATGTTTCTGGTATACATCTCTGTATTTTTATCTACTGTATTTTCCTTTTTATTTATATTGTTTTGACCATGAATGTATGTTGCCCATTTCAAAGAGTGATAATGCAGATTCTGTTGATGAGGTTGGTTCTGATTCCGCGGAGGACTCTGCCATGGATGTGGTATGCATATAAACTGGACTTATACAATTTGTAAACAATTATTGCAACAAGATTTCTTTGATACTAACTTTTTTTTATGGTCCTATGTCATAGGAATTACATCCATTTGTGAACCTGGACCTCTTACAGCAACCTCAAAGAGGCAGAATGCCTATGACTCAGATATTTCTTCGACCAAAACTGACAAGAAACTCACAAAAATTATTAAGTTGGAGAAGCTAGATTAGATGTTGATTTTAGGTTTTTATCGTCAAGGTGTATTTAGAACTGATATTTCCATTTTGGTACTAATCTAGAACGGTATATGTAAATTGCAGCTCATGTGATGCTGTCTAACTGATTTATAGTTTGTTTTAAACTTTTGGTGGTCATCTAGGATGCCACATGTATATTACAAACAATGTGATTCTCTCTGGCTACAATGCATATTGTATATTATCTTTTGAAGTATTCCCAGATCCTGTTTTGATCATGCTATCTATTATCTTGTGTTCTATTCTTTGCTTTTATTTCAATAATTAACACTTCTGGATGTTTGAATGTCAAAGTCAAATAGTTAACATCCTAAAATTCTAAATGTTGGGTTTATACATTCAGACAGTTTAATATTACAATATCTTTTCCTACAGAAAAGATGTTAAATATCAATTGGGCGAGTGAGTGCAAATTAGTTATTGTATGCTGTGATGTATAACCCTCCTTATTGCTCCCTTTTTTATATTCCAAATTGATCCTGGACCTGTTACGTCCAAGACTGATGCTGAACCTGTTACACCAACTTCAAAGAGGCAGGATGTTGAGACTCAATCGGTTTGTGCCACATAAACTGAACTCCCAGTTTCAAGGAAGACACATGCTGCTGTTATTTATGAGGTTGAATATAATCCCTTAGATGAATTTGGTAGATTAATTTACTTATTCTCGCTTACATTTTCAATTTCTTCACAATGTTTCTATGGTCCCAGGACCTATGCTGATATTCAATGCGCTTCATGGTCCCATTATTGTTAACATTACAACGTCACATTGAAACATACTATTCCATTAAATACATTTGGTATGCTTCCTTTTACATTGGTTATTTACATTTCTTATTTGTGCTTTCTGGTATGCTTCCTTTTCATTTATATTGTTAATTTTTTAATGGATATTTCACAACTATGACTGACATTACTTCTTGCATTTCAATTTTTCTTTTGGTCTGCAGAGATTTCAGGACCAACACAACAACCAAGTTACCTATTTTATACACGTCCAATACCCTAACAATTTGGTCAAATTCGAACCCTGCCAGGGAATGCTTCATTTGTCTCAGGAAATTTTTAAGTCATTTTCATTGCCTTTGTTACTGGTTTAATCATGTCTATGATCCAATTTTTGTAGGAAGTTAGAGGATAATGATTTGCAACGATTTCTTCCTCCCACTTTTGGAAATTTTAAACCCTTCGAGGATTTTGTAAGACCTCTTTCATTCAGTCTTTTTATTTTATGTATATGTCTAATGTTCAGTTCCACTTTAAATATAACTTTTGTTTCCTCAAAGTCTAATTGTTACTTTTCATTACCTTTAATGAGCAATAAGTTCATACATTCTATTTACAACTAGATGATACACTTAACCATCACCACTCTTTATAATTTTGCCTGTCAAAATTCCAACTTTAAAGTTTGTAAACTATAATTGCATTTCCAATTCCAATGTAGGGGGAAGCTGCAGAGTCACAACCTTATTATTTATTCAGCCCTCCTATTCTCTACAACACACACCAAACTTGAAACACTCAAAATATCAATTATGGCATCCAACGAAAATACCAATGCTGCAGACCCTACTGAATACCACACTCCGCCTGATATGCAACATTCTGCAGAATCGCAACTACCAGCCGGTGACAATTACCCTGTCGACGGGCAACAGGTTGTACAGGTTTGCTATTTACAATTACTGTTGCTTTTGTTATTCAGGAAATATATGTCTGCTGTATTTTTTCATTGTGATTAACAACTATAATCTACATAACATCAACAGACCCAACAACAACTCCAATCTGGTGTCCGCAATCAACCCCGTGTTGACAACCAAGAAGCTACGGTTGTGCAACCACATACGGTTTTTGACCTCACTGAACCTCAACAACAGCCTGGCCGGTTTCAACCAATGTTGCCGCTACCCCCGGTACAATTCTGTTTTTCCTGCATGTTTTAGCCCGTATATAACTACATGTAGCCTATATGTTTATGTATTATCATATTTGATTTACTGGGTTTCTTCTTAAGGTTCGTCATGCTTCTGCACTGCAACCAAGAAGAAAGAGAAAAAGAAATACGAAATCACGCAAAAAAATGATGAAATCCAAATGTTTTGATTCGGATGAAGACAACCAACGGGACGATGATCCAGTTGATTCGGATGAAGACAACCAACGGGACGATGATCCAGTTGATTCGGATGATGACGATGACCGGGATTATACGTGGGAGAATTTTATGTCTGCAAGGAGATTTAGATTTACTGATTAAATCTCTTACTTAGATTTCAATTTCAATTCAGTCCTTTAATATGTATTCTATCTTTGAAATTTTTATGGAAATCAACTTTTAACCTTCTACAACTTGGTGTACTTTATTAGATTTCATTTTTACATTATCTTCTTCAATTTGAAGTTCATTAGTTAGACATAATAAATTTCAAGCCAATAACAATACAATACAAATTTTATACATTTGTTAGTCTAACTCATTTTCTTATCATTGATAAATATTAAAATCTTTGTAAACACATTACACAAATAAATGGACGTATATATTGCATTATTTCATTGTCTTCTATATTTAATTGTTTTTAACCATTTTCCATTATGTAGTATAATCAATTTTAATAATATTTCATTATTTCCTATTATTGACTAAAATTTAATAACTTTTACAATATTGTAACACTCATTTCAGTAATTAATAATAATAACTAAAATGTAATAACTTATAAAAAATCTTAACATAATATATAACATTATTTTAAAAAAATTAATAAAAATAAATGTTAAAGAGTCAAGTTCAACATTGATCAATATATATTTATTTACATAATTAAAAAAATGTATATACTTATACATAAATATACAACCATTCTAAATATAAAATCTACTAAATATACAACCATTCTATATTTAAATGTTTATATGTGTCCCAATTTGGTAAGTTAAACCAATATTTTAATAATTCACTTTATAGATATTTAACATACATTGGTTTTGGGAACTTGAGGATGATGCTATCCATTTACTTCCCTGCACTTTTGCCATATAAACAACATGAACCTCACCCCTCTACACAGATATTCATTTTAAATTCCCCATATTTGTGACTCCTTTGATAAAGTTATTTAAACTCCTTGCCAAATCTGCTACATGCAATGAATGGGCTTGGATCATTCATCCGTCAAAAGAATAGTTATGTTGCAAGAAAAAGAAGGAGGCTGATAATTAATTTGAGAAAAAATAGACAGACTCATAATGAACTTGGAGATCTCTTGCATCCTCCTGTTTCATGCACTCTGAATGATCCTCAAAACATCTGTTGCACTCCACCGATGCGACAACATTACCAGCACAAAAACAGTTTCCCACGTTCAGGGTTTCATGCTGCTCCGCGAATCAACCTCCTTCCCATTTTGGAGCGCCCAGTTCGGCTCCCCGATCATGTTACCGATTGTACACCTGTTACTAATCACAATCCTGAAGTTAATTTAGTTGCCGGAATAAGAAGAAGACTAATAATAAATGACAAGTTAGCCTCACATACATGTGATCAGTCTGAAACTCTGACATCATCGCAGTGCAATAGTGACCTGAGAAATCTAAACAATACAGATTTTCCTGGCCCGGGTTTTGCTCATGCCCCTGAAACTGGTGTACCTGTTTCTGCTTCTAATGCCAAACCTGATTGGGTTGCAAGAAAAAGAAGAAGACTAATATTAAATGCCAGGTCCCGTTCACGTGACTGTCGCCAAACCAAAACTGTATCAACATCAAAGGCCAAAACTGTGATGGGAGATGACAACATATTTAATACAACAATGCTTGCTGCGACACGTAATTCACATGATCCCCAGTCATCAAATGCTGTGAATGTAACTATACATACTCCCATAAATCATGATCCTCAATCATTTACTCCTATGAATACAAATTATACAACTGCTTCTGTAGATGCTGCTACATATTCAACTGATGAACATCAATCTGATCTCGATGATGATCAAACAGCAATGGAGAATTCAGATTCGAATGAAGAGACCAATGATTGATTCAAATTTAGAATGTATGTGTACTTATTAGAATTCACCACTTTTAACTAACTAATGCGTTTTCTGTATGATCACCTAAAATTTTATTTTATGCAGGCTATTCTGATATTGGAGAACAGGTATGGGAATGTCAGTTTTGTCATGCTTGTATGTGGTACCAGGAACGTAAAACAAAATCAAGGCATACCACTGTCCCTAAGTTCACTGTCTACTGCAGAGGCGGCAAGATTGTCCTGCCTATCCTTAAAGAACCACCGGTTCTTTTGCGCACACTGCTATATGAAACAAATCCGGAGAGTAGGAACTACCAAGATAACATTAGGACATACAATGCTATGTTTTCCTTCACGTCCCCGGGAATGGAATTTGACAAAACCCACTCAAATGGTAGAGGCCCACCAACATTGAGGCTTCATGGACAAACATGTCATAGAATTGGTGGCTTACTGCCAGAAAGTGGCAAACCCCCTCAATATGCTCAGTTGTATATTTATGATACCGTTAATGAAATTGAAAACATAATGGATTATTTTAGGTATTTCTGCTCATTCTAATTTGAATATTTATTTCACATTGTGTGATTTCTCCTAACATAATGTTATTCTCCATTAAAGAGGGATAATAAAGTTATAACGAGAGAAATAGTTGTGAAGTTGAAGATTATGTTAGATGGTTGTAACGTTCATGCAAAAGCTTTTAGAATGGCAAGAGATCTATTGGAAGGTAATTCATTTTTAGACGTAAAGTTACAATTGATTCATGATCGTCAGCAAGATGGTCGACTGTACAACACACCTACTGTTTCAGAATTTGCTGCACTCATTGTCGGTGATATAGATTCAGCATCTCAGAGAGACATTATTGTGCAGTCAAAGGATGGAAAACTGCAAAGAATAGATGAATTTCATCCGGCATACCTTGCATACCAGTACCCTCTAATTTTTGCGTACGGTGAGGACGGTGTTAGAGATGATATACTTCACAAATACCGCCATAAATCTTTGGTTACAAAGAAAAATAGACAAACAATTAAAGATTGGTTATGTTTCAGATTACAACACAGGAAGAATGAGGCTGCGACTCTGCTTCACTCACGCCGACTTTTTCAACAGTTTTTGGTAGACGGTTATGCAATGATGGAGTCCCAAAGACTAAATTGGTTGTGTAACAATCAATCCAAATTACGAGTAGGGAAATATAGACAATTAAATGAGTAATATGGTGATGGTTCCCAGCAAGAACCTAGGAAGAAAGGGAAAAGAGTTGTACTTCCATCATCCTATGTGGGTAGCAAGAGATATATGGACCAACTGTATTTTGATGGCATGGCGATTTCAAGCAAGTTAGGATTTCCCGATTTGTTTGTGTCGTTTACCTGCAATCCAGCTTGGCCTGAAATCTCGTTGTTCTTAGCCAATACTACTCTTAAGGCACATGACAGACCATATATCATTTCTAGGGTCTTCAAAATCAAATTTGACGAATTGATGACAGATTTAACAAAGAATCATATCCTGGGCAAAGTCTTGGCATGTACGCGTTTTTTGAATTATTTTTATGTCTTCATATTTCTTGTACGCAGTTCATTTAGTCCTTTCTTAACTATGTGTTTATATGGTTTTTCCGCAGTTATGTACACAATTGAATTCCAAAAACGGGGACTGCCGCACGCTCATATATTATTATTCTTACATCCTCAGAGCAAATTCCCGACACCAGCTGATATCGATGCCATAATATGTGCAGAGATTCCAGACCCAGTTCTCCACCCTACTTTGTACAATTTGGTTGCACAGAACATGATGCATGGTCCGTGTGGTCTAGCCCGACCCAAATCTCCCTGCATGAAAAATCAAAGATGTTCAAAGTTTTTCCCAAAAAAAAAACAATGAAAACACGGTAATTGATGCAGAAGGTTATCCACTATATAGGAGAAGATCACACGTTCACACCATCTTCAAATACGGAGTTTCATTGGACAATCGACATGTTGTTCCATACAATGCGAACATAGAATGGTGTAACCAAAGTACATCAATAAAATATCTTTTTAAATATATACACAAGGGATATGATAGAATAACAGCTACAATTGTTAATTCAAAATCAAATGCACGAAATAAGACAGAACCGGTGGACGAAATAAAACAGTATTTGGATTGCCGATATGTTTCCCCAAGTGAGGCATGCTGGCGAATATTTTCTTATGATATACATGGTCGAAAACCAGCTGTGGAAAGGATGTTTTATCATTTGATAGGTGAAAAACCTGTTTACTATACTGATTTTGCACGCATGGAAAATATTTTGGAAAAAGCAAGTGTGACCGAATCAATGTTTACTGCATGGTTGCTAGCTAATGCTAAATATGATGAGGCAAAGTCATTGACATATGGACAATTTGTATCCAAATTTTTTTATGTAAAGAAAAAACGTTTGTGGCACCCTAGGAAAAAAGGATTCACAATTGGCCGTTTAATATGGGTTCCACCGACCACGGGAGAATTATTTTACTTGCGAATGATGTTGACGGTGGTTACTGGACCAACCTCTTATGAACAAATACGCAGGATTGGAGATGTTCAATATGATACTTTCAGAGATGCCTGCTTTGCAATGGGCTTTGTCGGAGACGATAAGGAGTATATTGGTGTTATTCAAGAAGCAAGTGAATGGGGTTCTGGCGATTTTCTTAGGAGACTATTTATTGCATGTTCCTGTCCGGGGCCGTCAATAGACCGGAATATGTTTGGAACGAGTCATTTAAGTTCTTATCCGATGGTATCTTGCATCAACAGAGACGTTTGGCTTATAATTCAGGTATATATTGCTTGGTTCTCAATTCATTACTCATTATTTGTATAATTTGTTTTCCCTTACACATATTCTCTCATACATGGGTGATTGTGCTTAACACCTTTTCTGATTTATATAACAGATTTAATATTATCAGAATATGAGTTACAGACTTTAACATTAACTGAAATTGAAAAACTGCTCCAAGCGAATCGAAGTAGTCTTAAACGTTTTGGAACAATGCCGTATCCGGATGATTATGTTCTGCAGCAGTTAGGTAATAGGTTTATATACGATGAAAGGAATTATGATATCCCTGCATTGAAAGCAGAATTTGCTATTCTGTTTCTTGGTCTGACAGGTCTGTATAAATGTCTCAATGCATTTTCATTGAATTATTCTATTCATGCCCAATTTTAAACCTTGGTATTTCGTTTAGATGAACAGGGTCTGATTTATGAAAAAATCATGAAGGCTGTCTCAGATCAAACAGGTGGAATTTTTTTTTTTTGCATGGGTATGGCGGTACAGGAAAAACATATATTTGGCAAACACTTGCAAGTGCTTTGAGATCAAAGCATGATATCTGTTTGACAGTTGCAACTAGCAGTATAGCATCTCTATTATTGCCTGGCGGGAGAATGGCACATTCAAAATTCAAAATACCTGTGCCTACTTTGGAAAATTCAACTTGTAAGATTGATTACGGTGATGACATTGCTGAGTTGCTAAGGCAAACAAAATTGATCATTTGGGATGATGCCCCAATGGCACACAGACATACCTTTGAAGCGCTGGACAGAACATTGTAAGATGTCATGAGTAGTTTTAGTAATTCTGATTGTGTTTTCGGTGGCAAGGTTGTTGTATTAGGTGGGGATTTTAGACAAATTTTGCCGGTGGTACCAAGGGGTAGCCGTTCGAATATAATTCATTCTACAATAAATGCATCGTATATATGGCATTCTGTGGAGGTGTTAACTTTAACCAAAAATATGCGCCTGCAGTGTGGTGAAAATGAACTTCAACAAGCTGAAATACGGGATTTCTCCAATTGGATTTTGAAAATTGGCGAAGGGAAAGTTTCCGAACCTAATGATGGATATGCCAGCATTGAAATTCTAGAAGACCTTTTGATTACTGACTATACTGACCCAATTGATGCAATTATTGAAAGCACATACCCGAACTTTCTATCAAATTATCAATCAAATGACTACCTAAAGAATCGAGCTATACTAGCTTCGACTTTGGAAGTTGTTGATCAAATTAATAATCGGATCCTCACATTAATGCCAGGTTTGCATTTTTTGCTAAAATTTGGTTTTGATTTTTCCTTTTTCGGTTTATTCTATTTATGTTTCCATCCGGCTTATCTCAGAGGGGACATGCGAGATTATTACAGTTCCAACTCTGTTGATCAGTCTGAAATTAATGACGACGGATTCATCAATATCCTAACACCCGAGTTTCTAAGTTCCCTTGCAACCCCAGGATTGCCTAATCATCACATTAAATTAAAGATTAGTACACCTATCATGCTTATGCGCAATATTGATCAATCAAAAGGTTTGTGTAATGGAACAAGGCTCATAATAACAAGGATGGTAAATCATGTTCTTGAAGCAGCAATTATGGCTGAAAAAGGTTTTGGGAAATTGGTTTATATTCCTAGAATGGATATGTCGCCACAACAATCTCCATGGCCTTTTAAACTTACCAGACGTCAATTCCCAATTATTGTCTCATATGCGATGACAATAAATAAATCACAAGGTCAATCTGTGGATCATGTCGGTCTTTACCTACCTCAAGATGTTTTTACCCATGGTCAAATATATGTCGCACTATCAAGAGTTACAACCAAAAAAGGGATCAAAATATTGATACACAACGAAGAAAACAAAGCAAAAAATACGACAACTAATGTGGTTTATAAAGAAGTGTTCAATAATGTGTAAATTATATAGTGTAATCTATATAACTCACATACTACATTTTGTATTCTTTTTTTTCTGCTCTATGATATTATAGTTTCTTTCTGTTGTGTTACTTTCATATATAACATCATTGTGACAAGTTCATTTATATTCTGTAATGTACAAATTCTATTATGACCTGTATCATCTAACAACATTCAAAACAAAGTTTTGTATCATTCTATTTTAATATCACGGTAACATTAAAACATGTCAAAAGCAGATACATCTTTAAACTAAATGCATGATAAGCTACAAACCATTTGTTCGTGCCAATACATAATAGTTGATACCAGAATTTATGTATTACATGAAGCTTACAAATTCCCAATTTTATATACATTGCATCTTTTGTTCGCATCATTTACATCCAACCTAAATCTGATTCTGTCTCCCACCCTTAGCTGGTTTGACTCATAGAATGAATCCCATTCATATCCTATTTTGCTGCGGTGAGGGTCATCTATGTTCAGGACCAATTACATTTGAGTCCAGCCATTGTCACCGCACAGTGTAATAACCTCATAATCATAATCTTTCAGAACTCTTCCAAATTCAACAACCAACTTCTATCATGCAAAGAAAATATAAAACTCAATCAGTGATAGATGTAAAATAGATCAATCTATCATAAATATTAATAACATAGGAAATCTGAACTCAACTAATTTTGGTCTGGACACACTTTCCTCTGACAGATCAACATCAAATGCATATATCCCCTTCTGGTTTATGTACCTACTATGGAACATTGGTAACTCCTCATAATCAGACATCTCTTTGAACGCAGCAACTTCAAATTTATCGTTGCCATAAAAGGCAAAAACCACTGCTACATTATTTGGTAGTTCGTACACCTGCTGTAACTCCATCCAACCCGCAACAACAAGTGGAACATCCTCATTTCCGTTAAAAACAATTTCGCCAACAATCCCGTCGTTGTTTATTATCCTCCATGTTTTTGCAAGATCTTCTATATGACTTCTAACAAATTTTGGGTCTATCTCCGGATAAGGCTATATTATATATATAATGATTATGATTTTATCTGCTTATTTTTATATGAATACTAATAAGTTTGGCCTACACATTCAGTTTATTTAATAGAAAACTTACTTGAATCTCCAACTTTGCAATTTCAAAAGTATCCACCAGATCTGCATCTCCCAAGCCCGCACTGCTTGCCATTGATGCTCAACACAAAACCAAACAACCCAACGCCTGTAGATGAAATATATGCTTGCTAACTGTACGACTTAATGGCAACCACCAACCTTTTTCCTTTATCCTAACCATTCTTTATGACCACAACTCAATAATTCAACACACCGTGTAAAATATCATACAGTATCCATATATAAATTATCATTATCTCCACAACTCAATTATTTAACACACCATTCAAAATTTTAACATATTCAACCCACATGTGGCCCCACTACCCAACAGTTACAATGACTAACAACCATTAAATATTTGTAGCTATTATGCATATACTCCATTGATGAAACAACATACTTATCTCCCTTTAACACACCCCGACGACTTTTTGGTCCCCTCTGTATGTAGAGAATGATTATTATTTTGGTTGCAAGATTCTTTCTTATCCTCACCCTTTTAAAAATAAATACATTACATAGCATTCTATCCTACTATTCCCACGTGATAAGACAACCATTTTCCTTTTTTATTACTTTGCTCATTAATATAGGTATTCCCTTCCACTTCTTTCACTACAACCACCCCTTCTCAGAAATTCAAAATGTCTTTAACTGGAAAACTTAATCATACAGACTTGGAGTACTCCTTCCATGTTGCTAAATTATCTAAACAGGTTATGATTACTTATGTCATTTCCTTTATTGTTTCCTATTTATATTTCTTCTTCCATTCATTTGTAACATCATTTCTTTACTTTATCAGATTTGGCCTGAGATTGACCCTCATTTTCTAAGTCTTTATGAAAATGATATAACAAAAACTTCGACCCTTTTGAACAACCAAGGTGTCCATCATCTCCTTATATATAACAAGGATCAACATCATCCACTCATAATTAGTGGATGGAATGATGTTGCGGCTTTCTACGGTTTACCGGCTGATGTGGTGCTTCACGTTGCTTATTATGGTAACGACAATTTCGGAATCCTTGACTTTAAAAACCCAAACAACATCAACGAATTACCCAGTTTCCATAGCAGATTCATTTCCAACAAAAACACTGCTGTCTTCGACATTGGTCTCACAGCCAGTACTATCAAAACATCAAAATTAGTTGAGTTTTTTTGTTCTTTCATCCTTTCATTTTATCTAATTCATACTTACTATAATTGTTTAACACTATTTTTTTATTCCCTATAGAGATTGGAGGAGGCCTTCGCTGCAATATTAAGCGATTACAATTTCCAAAATCTCAATTTGTGTTGTGATAACGGAAAGAGATCACTCCTCACTCTGTACAACATTGGACATCCATTTCGGACAAAGTTGGGCCCCGACTGGGATGAATTCTGCACATCAAATTTGTTCAAAGCTGGCGACACCATTCGATTCCGAGTTGAACTAAATTCTCCACACAAAAAATGTCATGTTTATAAAATCCATTAGTTTCCATTTATTCATGATGCAATATTAAACTTTGTCATTTCGATTTCAATGAAAGATTTCCTTTTTCGTTCTGCTTTATATTAGAATTATAATACGTTCTACTTTTTCACATTTTATATAAGACTTACTTTATACATTCACAACTACCACCTATAACTACCGTTCTACATTTCTTTTGCCTTATTGATTGTATATTTTACCATCTAATTATTTCACCACTTTAAACCTAACGACAACACCCATCTTCACCAATATTTGTTACCTCGGGGGAAAATTTCTGAATACTACATCTCCATCTACAAATGTGGACGCCCGCCACACAATCATACATATTGCATCCCTTTTTTTTAAGAAACATAATCTGATTACTTTTTAACATACCTATTTCACACTATATTAACATTACACTACGTAGCGTACATACATACACAACACTTTTTCATTTAGATCAAACTTTTACTTAAGTTTCAAATATCATAATCCACTTTAGCAGATCAAACATACGCAACAATATCCTTAAAACATAACTACAACCAGTCATATATCCATTACATTTTCTTAACCAAAATACTTAACTGATTACCCACAACATTGAAAACATCCTAAATGTCTTTCTTCCTTTGTACACCCCTTAAGCAAGACAGCTACAACAGTTAAACTTACTATCCTTGACTATTAAGAGAATCCTTTTTTTGTTGTATGATGGTCAACGATTCAACAAACAGACATACATCTTATGAGGAGGACATGGAATTGAAAATCCCAGCTTATCACCTTTACGAAGCTTCTTAGCTCTGACATAGTCAAACCAACCACCTGCAACAAATTTTTCTTTCTGACTGACCTTATCCTTCCTTTTTGTACAACGCACTTCCCCATAATAGCTGATACCTGTGTCTTCGTCGATAAACTCTATTGAAGTCTGATTCCATGCCAGACACTTTTTTGTAATTTCTCTGGGAAAATGCTAGCAAAACATACAACACAGTTAGATTCCACACAATTTCAATCCATACAAAAACATTTTATTTTTTTCTCTCTGCTACCTAACTTACTAACACTTGCATTTTTGCCACATCACCTGCGGTCATCACTTTCTCCCAATAGTATTCATCATCTGAGTCCGAATGTAATTCATCTTCCCTGCGTTTCAATTATCTTTTTTAATACACAATACACAAACAATTCTAACCTTAGAAATTGGCTCTACCAATTCTTGCTTTTTTAAACCCCAATAACACAACCAAACAAAGCTTAATGCTCCCATCCACAACAAAATCAAAACATTACCGCTAAATAACATACTATATTAGTTCACATATACTTATAAAAGATCTTTAACATATTAAAAGCACTAAATGTAACTATTACATCGAATTTAATCGTTTATTTCTGATGCATACCTTTCAATGGGTTGATCAACATCTTCTCCATGCGAGATAGTCCTGGGTGCCATTCTTCGTTTTTGTGACATTCCCTTTCCTGGTGCCACGACCTCCTTCCTGCAACTCAGTCATAAATAAATATCATCACCAACATACAATTTTTTTGAACATTTGAACTATCATACCTTTGAATCTTTACAAACACCACAGTACCGCATAAATTACCAAACTGAATTGTTTCAAACAAATGGCAGTTCAAGGATTCCAACTAAATAAAAAAAATGCAACTATATACTGTTATTTGAAACAACAATTCTAATATTTAGAATTACCCTTTTCTGCTCTTAGACTTTTCATTCCCAGAAGTGAGACTCTGTTTAACAATGCTACTTTTTGAAATGCCGATTCTTCTCACATCCTTCTGAATAGACGATTCATGTTTCCCCTTGGTTTCAAAATGTTCAATCCTGCATGAAAAAATATTTCATTATAACACCCTAAATTATGTATCCTACACCAGACTAAAATCTTTCACATCAACAGTTACAGTTTTTCAGTTATCACCTTTTCTCGCTTCCATTGGCCAGACGGCTACCAGGGCATTCTCCGCTTCGGTATGCCCGCCCTTTCCCGTTCTGGTCTCCTGACTTCCTGTCTTCCCGATCATTCTTTCCCTTCTTTTTCTGCATACATTCTTTAGATTCCCCTATATTCCCGCCCTTGACCTCATCTATTAGCACTTTGATCCTTGCTGCAACAACATCTGGTCCCATCTCTGAATCCGACGATGACCTGTTTGACATGCAAAACAAATAAGCCAAACGTTATCAACCCTATTACATATCTGTAACCGTTCCACTTACCCGCTTGATACATCAATGGGTCTTGCCGGGATCATTCCATTCAACCATTCCATGCCTCTTCCTTTTTCTTTTACTCTTGCCCTTCTTCTTCTACGCCCTTCAGCTACCCTTCACAAAAACCATCAAATCGTTTTCCCTATTCTTATTTATATTTATAGCCTACTTTTATTTCTATATTTACTTCATATTTAATCCATGCATATTTCATTTCTATTTTCCGTTTTCCCTTTGTTTCCAAATGTCTTTCCATTCCAAAGCCCAAACCTTCATTTCAATAACTTATAATCGTTAATAATGGATTTTTTTTTATGCTACTTATTTTATCTTTAATTACTTCTTTATTGCCCAATAAACACCTCTTTAATTAACATTTCCTACTTATCTTCAATATTTCTCTTAAATGCTAATTCACTTTTTACCCATTTACTGTTTTTGTTTTTTTCAATTATATACTTCTTTTCCAATTTATTTAATTTTCGATCCAAATTTTGTTTAGTCTTTATTTACATCAAATAATTATAACTTTGTATACCATCTATTTACTACAATTAATTATTACTTTCTAATTGTTATTTATTTCAAAAACAACTCTTCAATTTCTGGAAATCTCTCAACCGCACCTCTGAAATTCACCATGAGCATCATCAAGTCAACCAAACTTCCCAAAAACTTCAATGACTTTAAATCAAAAGAAAACAAAAAATATCACAAAAATAATATTTTAAAGAATAAGAAAACTGAAATCACTACACTTACATCTAAGCTTATTTGGATCTCTGTATTGCCTTCTGGGGCCACCATAGCATAACCACGTTCCCGTGGTATGACTGTTTTTCCACCATCTGCATTACTTTTTCAATTGGATGCTTTTTTCCTGGGATTGAAACGAAAAACATGTCAACAACTGAAGAACTTAAATATGGAAAACAATAAATTAACCTTCTAACTTCTTCATGTCTCATTTTTACATCCAATGCCTTGCTAGCAGGATACTTTGGCAAACTCGATGGTTCACAAGGATGACTTACTTCATCGTTTATATGGCTGATGCAGCTTACAGATACTAGCATTTGACAATTTATACTTCTGTATACACCCTGTGATCCAATCTAAAATAAATACCATCTCTGATTAATTTGTTAATATTTAGTAGCTTAGACAATAAGAGAAACACAAAAACAAAAACAAGAGAAGATGAACAGTCATCAACAAGAAGAAGAAGGTGAGGAAATTTTGAACAAACCTCATCTTGCAGCAACTGCCTTGGATACCTGCTGCCAAACTCTGGCAAATTAAAATCAAAGGAAAAATCAAACGCCTTAACTTTAACTCTTCTCCAATCTACAAACTGAAACAAATAAAATAGATTTTTCATAAGGATATTTCTTAGATTGCTCAGATTGAGAAACTTTCTACCATAAGCCAAATCACAAAACTGTATAATACAAAATGTTAACAACAGCAACAACAATAGTTGTAAATAAAAAGAGATTCAAACCTATAGGCATGTTCAAAGGTCCACAATTCTCCATGCTTAATCTTCCATATTTGTATAAGAGAGGACAATGAAAAATTTCCCAGTAGCTGATACTTTTAACTTCTTCTTTTGCGTTCAACACCCAAACAATACAATGCCTCATATTTAATACCAATTTCAACCCACCTACCAAGCCTTTATTCACATAGTGTCAATATTGATCTTTGGCTTTATTCACAACCTTTACCATCTGTGTGCACATGATATTAAAATCCGTTTTGGATTTATTGTTGCACCTTTTGAAAGATATATATTCCATTTGCTAAATGTTAAAACATATCAAAACAAATAAATACCAGCCAACATATTCTATCAACACCACATTATGTGTGATTCGAAAATAATCACATTGTACTATTCTTAACGCATTACAAAACATGCCAAACACAGTGCAATATCCTGAAATACCTTCTCCCAACAACCATTTCAAAATCATATGAATTTTTAACGCCCATACAATCTACATCAACACATGCATGATAACATAATACAAATATCAATAAATTATACAACTGTGTGCAAACCAACATAAAAACAGTACTACTGATAAGTTAATTTAAATTCCTGGTCTTAAGAAGCTATTTACTACCTACATCCAAACACAACAAACTTCCAGCCCAACACCATAAACTATCTTCCATACAATTTCTTTCAAAACATCAACATATACCACTTCCTTCTACATTCAAACATTGCATTCAAACTGCTACCTATCCCTTCTTTTAAGCTTTGTACAACTTGACATTGATGCATCGCGCTGGTGGATAACTTAGTCTGAACTGAAGCATGTCACCATTGCTGAGCTATCTATCCTTCGCAAATCTATACCATCCTTCACCTATATGCTGCTCAACACAATGTTCCCTTTCCTGAGTTGTAACCACAGCAGCATATGTATCAACCATATCAATGTCATGCATCTCAATGTGCTTGACACCTTCAAAACAACCAGTCCTAATAACGCGTTGTGGAAGTTGCTGCATAATTCAGTTATAATTAACCATCTAATTCATTATTCAATCAGAAAAACTACAATGCTTACTGCCTTTTATACTAATCTCGATATATGCAACTTACAAGTACATTCTTCTTTGCAGTTTTCCCATTTGTTATCATCTTCTCCCACGCAATATACTTTCCACCCTCACGTTGTTCAACATGACCACCACCAGAACCATCATCTTCATCTTCACAGCTGAAACAATCCAATCATAATTTACGGCTATTTTTACTAAAGTTTAAACTTAACAGATTGTTATCTTACTTAAGTGCAGCAAAAATATATACAACAACACATTTCATTTAAGCAACACTAACATGGACACTTCTATTAACAAACTAACAACAATCAACCCATAGCCATTCTAAATACGGTATCCCATACCTCCCAGCAACAATCGAAGACTTCGGTGCATTGAGTTCGGATAACTTCACTCTTTTCTTGCTATAAATATAGTCTCTCGCAGATGCAAGCTTCAATTTCCCTTTCCGTTCCAACCTTTTCTCCTCAAACTCCAACATATCAAAATACTCATCCTGAGCTGATCTCTTACCTCTGCATAACAAAAATCAAAACAAACTATGACTAAACTATATCCATACAAATCAATCATTCTTATCAGATCATCAAAACAATATTATGTGTCTAACAAACATCTTTTAGGTCACATGTATTATAAACTTATCTTACTCCAGCTTCATCACACTACAACATTTAGCCATAACGATCATGCATGCCAACTACCCTTACCTCCGTTCCCGATCAACACCAACACGATCCTGGGAGCAATGGTTGTCGTTCCCTCCTTCCATAATGGAATCCTTCTACTCCGTTCTAGAATGAATTCACGTCAAGAGTAATCCGTTTTGGTAGCACGGCTTTTACTCACTAACCACACGTATGGTAATACTAACCGTACCCTTGAACACAAATAACATTTACTTCTTCTTTAATTTAATTGATTTTCCTTTTTTTTATGGAAAAATACTTTTCATTATTTTTTCCTAAAAATACAATTAATTAATTGATATATTCTATTAATGATGTTTCAATTCAAATTAAATCTTCAATAATTTATTTAATTTTCGATTACATTTTTTTTAATCTTTATTTACTTCAAATGAATATTAGTTTATATACCATTTTCTAATTTATTCATTTTCCATTTTATTCATTGATATATTTTATTAATGATATTTAAATTCAAATTAAATTTTGGATAATTTATTTAATTTTTCATTAATTTTTTTTTACCCTTTATTGACTTCAAATAATGATAACTTTCTATTTTAATCATATTTATTTAAATATTACAACAACTCTTTAAAATTCCAATAATTGTAATTTTTTGTATTTCTACATTTTTTTTACAAATAAATAATATAACAACAAATACTTTGAAAAATGTGATTGAAAATCCCTTATATTAACATGCTTACATTATGATAAGAAGATAACACGTGTTTAGAGATTTCTGCAAAACATTATTTTTTTCGTTTAGCAAATATGAACGCATATGCTTTATTTATAAAGTCATTCTAATAAATAATTTTTTTTCCAAAAAATTATTATTTTAATTTTTAAGACATTAAATGAATATATTTGAAAAAAAAATCTTTTGAACTCTTAAAGAGTGTTTCTAAAATATTTGTTAATATTTTTCATATTTATATCCATGTGAGAATCAGTTTAAAGTCAATTTGAATAATTTCTCTCCGGTTTCAACCCTAAATTTCAGTGCAAATCAACACCACCGTCACTTCCATCAGCATGAAGAACAGGATCCGGAGCAAATCCAACAACATGAGCTAAACCCCAATAAAATAGGAAACTCACAGTATACGTAAAAGAATGAAAGAATGGAGATGGAATGCATATTAGGGTTCCAAGAGAGAGAAGAAGATGAAGAAAATTAAGGAAATAGATGGAGAGAGAATATAGCAGAGACAAAGTTGAAAAATGAGAAAACAGAGACGTGGAGTATGGACAAAGCGCAACGTGGGAGGCTGTGGAAGCAGAAGGGCATTATAGTATTTTGTAAAATTTATAATGGAAGTTTTCAAACACTACGCCAAAAGTATGATTAGACAGCACCAAAAAGACAGCGGTATTATGCAAAAGCGCTGCTAAAAAGAATAAAAAAATTTCGCTAAAAAAAAGCGCCTTAAAAGAAAGGCTTTAGAAAGCGTTTTTCAAAAGCGCTGTAAAAGCATGTAAAAGAGTGCCACCTTATAAAGCGCTTTTAAAAAGCGCTGCTATAGGTATCACCTTAGAAAGCGCTCTAATAGGGCTTAATTTCTTTTCACTTTAGAAAGCGCCCTCTAAAGTCATTTACTAATTAAAATATAAAACAATTCTAAACATTTTCAGAGACAGCGCTGTATTTGTTGTTTGGCACAATTATACTGAAAAACGTCAAGAATCACAAAAAATGGCAAAAGGGGGGGGGGGGGGGGGGGGGGGGGGTCAAACCCACGCCCTTTAGGTAGGGAAAGGAATTTTAAATTATATTAATATATCAAATTATATTTAATATATTTAAATTATATATTTTAACATATCTAAATTATATTTAAAATATACTTTAAATTATATTAATATATCAAATTATATTTAATATATTTAAATTATATTAAGTTATATTTTAATTTATTTTAAATTATATTTAAAGTTATTCAAATAATATATTTAAATATATATGTTTTAAATACAAACATTTTAACTTATTTAAATTATATTTAATATATATAAATTATATTAATATATAATTTAAAATATACTTTAAATTATATTAATATATCAAATTATATTTAATATATTTAAATTATATTACATTATATTTTAATTTATTTTAAATTATACTTTAAATTATTCAAATAATATATTTAAATATATATGTTTTAAATACAAACATTTTAACTTATTTAAATTATATTTAATATATATAAATTATATTAATATATAATTTAAAATATACTTTAAATTATATTAATATATCAAATTAAGTTTAATATATTTAAATTATATTAAATTATATTTTAATTTATTCTAAATTATATTTTAAATTATTCAAATAATATATTTAAATATATATGTTTTAAATACAAACATTTTAACTTATTTAAATTATATTTAATATATATAAATTATATTAATATATAATTTAAAATATATTAATTTAAAATATACTTTAAATTATATTAATATATCAAATTATATTTAATATATTTAAATTATATTTTAATTTATTTTAAATTATATTTTAAATTATTCAAATAATATATTTAAATATATATGTTTTAAATACAAACATTTTAACTTATTTAAATTATATTTAATATATATAAATTACATTAATATATAATTTAAAATATACTTTAAATTATATTAATATATCAAATTATATTTAATATATTTAAATTATACTAAATTATATTTTAATTTATTTTAAATTATATTTAAAATTATTCAAATAATATATTTAAATATATATGTTGACGCCGTATTTTATATATTTATGGAGTGAGTATAAACAATGGATGAGGGCGTAGTACCGCTGTTCAAGGAGGTTTGTGTGTTTGTTTGCCATGCTTTGAGTCTGGGGTTCGAATCCCCCTCGCCCCAGACTCATTTTTATATTTTTTGACATTTTCAGGTAAACCTTAGACAGCGCTTTCTAAGGACAAAGCGCTGTTATAAGCCTTCTAAAAATAGCCTTTAGAAAGCGCTTTAGAAAAGCGCTGTCTAAAGTTTAACCTTAGAAAGCGCTTTAAGAAAAGCGCCCTCTAAGGTCTTTAAGTCTCCTCACTGTAGAAAGCGCTTTTTAAGGAAAGCGCCCTCTAAGGTCATTTATTAATTAAAATATAAAACACATTTCATTTCATTTTTTGTAACTGCTTCTAATCATTTTCTTCTCTCGACCCTTGCTCTCTTTCTTCTCTGCTGAAACCCTTGCTCTCTTTCTTCTCTGCTGAAACCCTTTGTCATTGCCATTGTTCATCCGCCATTGCCGTCGTTCATTCGCGGTTGTCGTCGTTCTGCTGCCGTCGTTCATTGTCGTGACTTCACTGCTGCCGTCGTTTTGCTGCCGTCGTGACGAAGAAGAGGTACATTGTTGTTGCTGTTCTTACTTCTAACATTGTTCGTTGTTGCTGTTCTTGTCATCGTTATTGTCAATCGTTCTTGCATGTTACTGTTGTTCGTTGTTGTTCGTTCTTATCATAAAGCAAAAGTGTTTCTTACCACCACCTGCAACTTCTTCTTCTTCTTTTTAAAAGAAACGTAAAACAACATTTTTGTTGATTTTTTTGTTTATAAATTTATTTCTCTTGATTTTTAAACTATTATTGTTGTTCTTGTTTGGTATATATAATAGAATATGACCCTGCAGTGAAAGCTAGAGTTTCTGTGTAGAATGATGATAAAATTCGAATATTTTGTGTAGGATTACTATTGACCTCTCCTTTTGGTACCAGTTACTCAGAATCTTATCATTCTTTTATAAGGGTGTTTGTTTATTTACTTGGTACCTGTTACTAACAAGTATCAATTTCAGTGTTTATTAATTATTTTTCTTTTCCTTTTCAATTTTCACTTTAACTTGCTTAGGCTTTGTAAGTTGTAAGTATTCATTAACAGTGAAGTGAGGGTGTTGGTAAGAAACACTTTTGCTTTATGAGTTTATATTTCTTGGTAGTATGTGTGATGAAAGGGCTAGGTAAGAAACTCTTTTGCTTTATGAGTTTATATTTGTCATTTAATTTTTGTTTTTTTCTTTCTTACAGGTAAAATCTCTAATAACCAGGAAGACACCCACGAGACACAAGATACACAGGAAGCTCAGAATGAAGCTTCGAATGTAGAACATGAAATAAAAAGAGGAAAAACCATTATGAAGAGAATCATCCGTGCTAGAGATAAAGGGATGAGATTTGATGTACATTGGAGTGACCAGAACCAACTAGTTGAGCCTAACGGTTCAATGTTATCTTCATACATTGGTTCACTTGTCCGTCAGCACATTCCAAGCACTAGTGATAATTGGAGGAGTAAATCGTTGGATGCCGGTAAAGAAAAGATATGGACTGAGATACAGGTACTTACCAAATATGATTGATGTTATTAGATTTTTGTTGACGATTAAGTCTTTAATTTACTTATACTAAAACACTTTATGTTTATATGTGTATGTTTTTTCGTAGAGGTCCTTTAATATTGACGAAAGCCGGCAAAAGTATTGTCTTCAATTGGCCGGAAAGAGACACAGAGGGTTTAGAGCCTTATTATCAAACAAATATCTTAGGGATGAGAACAAAATTTTTGTTGAAGCAGAACTTCCACCGTTGTATGCGGATGTGATTACACCGCAATAATGGGGCATTTTTGTAGACAAACGGAAGACCGGAGAATTCAATGTAATGTTGTCTTGTCATGTCTATTGATTGTATTATATATGTGTTTCATTAGTTTGTTTTGATATGACTTAAAATTTTTTATCCAGAAATTGAGTGCCATTAATCGCGAAAGAGCATCAAACCCCGCGTATCCATACAGAAAAGGGCGTTTGGGATATGCACGATTACAACAAAAATTGGTAAGTATATATTAATGCTATGATTTTATTAATTGTATTATTGTGTTATAATTGATGAACTTATTATTTAACTAAATGTGTAGTTAGAAGAGTCTAAAAGTGAAGAATCATCACTTCCGGACCATGTTTTGTGGAAGGAAGCTCGCGTGGGTAAGGGTGGAGCTGTTACAGAAGATGTTCAGCATGTTTATGAAGAATGTGTAAGTATAACATTATGTCTCAAAGTTAATTGAAATTTTATTAAATTATAATTAATTTTTAATCCCCACTAATAATTTTCGATATGTCAATGAATTTCAGGAGAATCTATCTAAATCCATACCCGCAGGTGAGGATGATTGCATGAGCATTCTTAGTCGAGTACTAAATGTTCCTGAGTATCCCGGTCGGGTGAGAGGTAAAGGATTTGGTGTGACTCCATCATCCTTGTATAAGAAATCAAAGAAAAAAATCCCACCACCCAAGAAATCATGCAAACTGTGATGGCACTACAAGCGCAAGTCCAAGCATTGCAGCAGGATAAAGAGAGATATGAGGCGAAAAGGCGCGGTTCCGGTTTGAAAGATGCTAGTGACAAAGCTAGTATCAATTCTCCAAATAAAATTCCCGAGGTAATTAGCACATATTTATTTTAATTAAATTAACACATTTATTTTATTTGACCTTTATACATATTAACAGTTACATATTTATTATTGCTTCAGGGCATTTCATCTTGCCAGCTGTATTTGTCGTTTCCGACTTATCGCATGGTTGGCAAGGGAAAAGTGCATAACTTTACGAGAGCGTTACTTCACCATCATCCGCTCCCACAAGGTTATCTGAAAGTGTCGGTTGATATCGCTTTAGATACGGATGCGTTACTACCGATACCAGACTCGGTTTCAGAGGTTACTTTGCTGCGGGATGCAATAGGTTCGTTTGTTGCTTGGCCGTTAGACCTCATTTCCATAGGTGATGAGGTATGTTGAAAACCATTACGAATCTCTTAGTATTCAAATGTCAATTCTGAACGATTATGAAAATCATTCTGAACCATTACTTACTTTTTTTTTACATGGTAATGTTAGACTCCTACAAAACCCGCAGCAAAGAATAAAGGGGTTTTGCTGCAAAACGAGTCTGTTGAATCACACAGAGAGGTAGCTTTTAAGTGTTATTCTATTATCCGAATTCATGATTTTCTACTTTACCTAACTTATGTGATTGTTAGGTTCCTGCTCAACCTCACAACAGACCGGCAAGAAAAAAGCTCCTATAAGGACCGTGAAGGAAAAAAGACCTCACTTTCAGACGTGTCTAGAAACACTTTTGTCAATGTCAAATTTGATGCAAGGTGCTATTCGTCAAATCAACATGGACGAAGGTGTTTTTGGTTTTCCTCATTCCGAGATAATCGGAAAAGAGGACATGGAGCAGGTTTTCAATCATACTGAATTAGGCATCGGTGTTATGCATTCATACATCTGGTACTCCAATCAATCTATTATTTATTTAGTTGAACAATTTATTTACACATTTCAATGATAATAGTCTAATGTTTATTATGTTTTTATTTAAGGTGCATGTATGAAAAATTCATGCGGGGGACGGATTTGTCAAACAAATTCCGTTTCTTCTCTTGCAGCCTTGTTAATGCAACGAGAATTGGTATGAATGCAATTGAAGTAAAAGACCACTTACTTGAGCGATTTACAGCCAGCAACACAGAATGTCTTTTTCTTTTACCGTATAATACTGGAAACGGGTAAGATTTTCATTATAATTTCATTCTAATATTTAATTTGTATCTTTTGCGTAGAAATTATCCATCTAAACTTTTGTTATATTTTACAGTGGACACTGGTTGTTGGTTGCCATTAATCCTATAACAGAAGTGGTCTATTATCTTAATTCATTGGATACTGATTGGTCCACATATCAGAATATGAAGGATGTGGTTGACACGTAAGTGAGATTGTTCGAAATATTCGTGTGTATTTGTATATTTAATTATTTCTGTGACATTGTTCTAAGTTTACGTTTTTCTTTTATAGAGCTATACTACTATACCGTGCACAAAGAGAGACTCGAGTAGCACGGGCTAGATCAACCAATATTACATGAGTCAAAGTGGAAGTATATTAATTTTCATAATATTGCTTATTAGTGATGCTACTTAATAACATAAAACATCTATATATTATTTCTTATTTGTTTGTCTATGTGTAGTGCCCTCGTCAGCGTAATGGCATAGACTGCGGGTTCTTCGTTTTGAGGTTCATGAGAGAAATCCTTCAAATGGGACAATTGGAGATTCCTATTAGGGTATGCATGGTTTTATAACTTAGGATTTATTTTAATATTTATCGGATATGTCATATAATTTATTATTTTTAACTAAATAATGCGTATTTTGTTTTGTTATGTAGTATTTCGAAGATATGACGTGTTCTTGTTACACAAGGAAACAATTGAATTATATTACGGAAGAATTGTGCGAATTCTTTCTTCTAAGAAGAATTCTTTGAATGTATAGTTTTGTGAATGTAAATTTTAGTTTTGTGAATATAAGGAAATTCTGTTGCAAGAAGAATTCTGTTGTAAATTTAATTTTGTGAATTCTGTTAATGTATATGAATTCTGTTGTTGCAAGAATTTTGTGAATTTTGTAAATTTTGTGAATTCTGTTGTAAGTTTTGTGAATGTTAATTTTATTGAAATGTATATGAAACAACAATTCTATTTCTTGAAATGTATAAGAATTCTGTTGTTGCAAGAAATTCTATAAGAAATGCAGGTTTGAAACTATGTAGGTTTCTGCATAAAAAAAATGGCTAAAATGAGATCTTTTATACGTAGAAAAAATCAATAAAATTATAGGTATACTTTAGAGAGCGCTTTTAAGGAAAAAGCGCTCTCTAAAGGTATATAAAAAAATCATTATACGTATACATTAGACAGCGCTTTCAAAAGCGCTGTCTAAAAGCACCTTTAGAGAGCGCTTTTGAAGGAAAAAGCGCTTTCTAAAGTTTATAAAATTTTTTTTTTAAATTTTAAACGTATACTTTAGACAACGCTTTTAAAAGCGCTGTCTAAAGTCCACTTTTAAAGAGCGCTTTTTCATAAATAAAAAAGCGCTGTCTTTACCTACGACATCGCTGGCTTAGACAGCGCTTTTATAGGGCAAAAAAAGCGCCCTCTTTTCCCTTGTTTGGTGTAGTGAAAGGTTAAAATCATTTTTTTTTGTTAGAGTTGAATGAATGACGAAGAAGGGAGAGCGGGGTAGAAGAAGATGGAGAGTCAACTTAAGATTTTCTTGAGATGTGATTGTGATTCATTAATCATTACAATGTATGAAGTAGTTTATATATGCATGATACATTTATAGATAGTTGGATGAAGCTAAATTTGGGTAGTAGATATTAACTAAGTTTCATATCATAACCATATTAGCTCAAAAACTAATACATTGATGAACAAAGTCTATAATTTTTGCTGTATTACAAAAAGACAACCTTCATCAATACAGAATTCAAGCTAATTGTTCATAAAACAATAGATTAAAATAATTCCACAAAACATTTGAAATAATAAACTATAGATTAACTCAAGGACTCATACTACGTCAAAAAGTCACCGGTCTTCTTCACCACCGAAACATAAATCCTATTTGAAGATTGTTTAACTTTGAAACGAATATAATCTCCCTTTTCAAGCTTCCTATCCTCGACGAATCTCAACCACCCATGCCACATGAACTTTTCAAAATTTTTTACCTTGCCATTACGCTTTGCACAGTGAATTCTAACAGTGTAAACCCTTCCGCAGTCCGTATCCACAAGCTGAATGTGTTTCTGGTTTATGTCCAAAAAGTTTCTTCTAACTGTCATAGGAAAGTGCTGCAATGAATTGAACAAAAAAGTTTCAATTTAGATAAATAAGTGTCATAATCAGATACATTATTCAATATAACTATGATAACCCACCATGACATTTTTCGACCATTTAACACCACGGCTCACTTCCTTCCCCCATTCATATGCTTGGTTCAAATGTTGTTGCAAAGAATCCTTGTCAGATACAGACAACTTCTCTGCAGCATCACCTCCATAAACTTCAGCAGGCTGCTGCTGCACTTCCAAACCTGGGATTTCAGAAACTACATATTGGACTGTACCTTCAACCTGATCTCCTAATGCTTTGTCGGTCCTACTGTTATGATAGCATAAGATTTAGATTCGACAACAACTTTACCAAACTTCCAAAACATAATAATATGAAACATACCTCTGTGTGCAGTGTTGTGCATCACCATCCAAGGTTACAGATGGGAGGATTGGTTGGCTTGAAACATTTGATGGTGGTTCAACAAATCTCACCTTCTTGATTAATACACACTGAACCATATGGGGATTTCCATTACATGGCTCCCTGTATAGTTGAGACATCTTACTCTCCAACTCCCTCTTCTCTCTCAAGTAAGCTTTGAGATTTCTGGGAAACAAACAATCATCAGCTTGACTTCGGAGTTATACATAGATTAATACAACTGATTATTCAACTAACTGCAATATAGGATGATGAGACTAACTGCAATATTGCCAAAGCAAACATATTTATTCAGCTATCAAATACTGACAAGATATAATAACTCTTACAAAGAATGAGCACCATACAAAACACCAAAACAACTATATATCATTCAATCAGCATTACTTTCATATGTGTAAAAAAACATATACATTAAACATAATACTTATATTACCTAACTCAATGATCTTTAAACATTAATCGCCACCTAATTTCTCAAAATCTAAATATTATACTTCTAACAAAGTATATCAACATTACAAAACAGTGGCATCCAAATGTTAAAGGGAAATCAAGCCGATGCTATTGATGTCTGACTTATACATCCATTATATCAAGGCGATGATATTGATGTCTGAGTTATACATCCATTATACTCACCGTGACAAACCATGATTACAAATTAAACTCACCATGGCAGAATTAAATGAGCAGGATTAATACAAACCATGACAATCAAAATAAACTCACCATTACAGAATAAACCCTTATTGATAGGTCTAATACACACCATGACAAATAATGGACACACAATGTTATAGAGATACATAAACAACCAAATCAAAATAGAAACACTGCATTTTTCTCCAAACACTTAATGTTTCTATTGCAATCAACAATCAGATACGTATCAATTTATAATCTTTAATCACATACCTTAACTGCCTCTGTTTAATCTCCTCATATGACCGCTTGTGTGCTTCATCCTTTGCTAAAAATTCCCTACAAAACAGAAATATATATATTAGGTTAAGATTAACTGTTGTTTGTTGCAAAGGTCATAATCGCCCTATACAATGCTACTGGGTGCATCAAATTTCCTTTTTCGAAAAGGATTCATTTTCTGCAATAACATGCATGAAGGATTCTTACTTGGAATCGTCGGCCACAAATGTATTATGGGTACGATGCTCTTCGTTTGAGAGGTCGACAACTCCCTTTCCCTTTGCATCACAAATCGGTAGATCTTCAGTTGCCATTGCTTGATTCAAACTCGAAGGATTAAAGAAGAAAAAAACACACATAAAACAACCTATACAGACTAAATCAGTTCCATGCACCATATTTCAACTGTTATAGCATTCATATTTTGTGGTTTCAAAAACATCATTGAAAACAGTAACGTTCCCTCACCTTTCCCAATATTTTTTTTAAACTGCATGCACACCTCTTCATCTACTTTGAAAATATATTTATTCCTTTTTTTCATTTTTTAAAATATACTTTGCCTAATTTTTTATTTTTTATTATTTTCATTTAATTCATTGATATATTCTATTAATGATATTTAAATTCAAATTACATTTTGAATAATTTATTTTATTTTCGATTACATTTTTAGTAGTCTTTATTTATTTTAAATAATTAATAGTTTGTATATCATAATGATGTTGAAATTCTTATTTAATTTTCGAATATTATTTACTTCAAATAATTATTAGTTTCTATTTTAATCATGTTTATTCAAATATTACAACAACTCTTTCAACTTAATTATTTTACATTAATTAATTTATAAATATTTCAACTAATTGTCATTTTTTTTTATTTCTACATTTTTTTAAATAAATAATATGACAACAAATACATTCTGAAACAAACGCGCGACAACGACGGGTCCCCGTGCGAACGCATAGGTTCCACACTAGTTATAAATAGTAATGAGATTCAGTATCTCTCCTTGTAGGTTGTTGATTATTATTATTTATTTATTCATTTATTTTATTTTTTAGAGAAGTTGGATTAGCTAGTTTTTTTCTTTTAGAATTAATCATTTAATTTTTATTTAGAATTTAGGTAATTAGTCTTAGTTAATTTCTAACATATTAGTTAAATTATATTTTTTTTGTATTCAAATTTTATTTAAAAGCTAATCTTGACATTTTGTATTTTTTTACTTTAATTAATTTCTGACATTCTTTCTGAGTTTATTTCTCTTCGTGTCCGGCTGTGATTAGTCCCTGATTCTTGAGATTCATTTTAAATTTAACTCTTATTGCATTTACTGTATATATTGTTGTACATATTTACTTTACATTTGATACCGAAGGTTTCCTCTTTGTTCTTCTATCCCTCATTCCAAAGGAAAGAGTCCATCCGTTGACTGCTATGTCATTTAGAATAACTTTGTCCATCACTCCCTTATCTGACGCCACCGCGCGATTGAGACTTACCTTCCCTTTTAACACAGCCTTAGGTGTGGAGTCGCTGCACTCTACGTAGGTGTCTTGTTGTCAGACCCTACTTTCCCATGAACATTTCATTCCCTTTTAGCCTAACCTTTCCCAAGAGATAGCTATTAATCTCTTGTAACTCTTAAACCTTTCTTTAACCTTCCCAAGAGATAGCCATTAATCTCTTCTCCTTCAAGACGGTCTAACCCTTCACAATCCCTTTATAAGAGGTAGCCATTAATCTCTTCTCCTAACCAATCAATCCTCACAAGCTTTGCTTTCAAGCTTTTCACCCTACTCTCCCTTGGAACCTTGACCACAGTCAAGAATTCCTCACCCCTTTTGAGGGGAACTACGATTGCTCTGATTTCTCAAGTTCATCTTGAGAATACGTAGGCATAGGATTACGAGATCCTAGCGAGCTACCTTTTTGTTTTTTTTACCTTTTTCTTTTTTCCACCTTTTCTTTTTCTCAACCTTCTCTTTTCTCACCCTTTTACCCCATATTGAGGTGAACTACAGTTGCACTGATTCTTTAGTCAGATATGTAGGCACAAGATGCGACGTCTTGGCGAGCATACTTAGTGTATATACCCTTACGTCTTTTCCTTACCACATTTCCCTTAGCAAGCAACTTTAGAATAACACAAATATTAACAAGAGGTTCCTGTAGAGTACTACAGATACTTAGGGTGCTAATACCTTCCCTTAGTATAACCAACCCCCGAACCTAGATTCTCTTTTTAAGGTTTTCGTTCTTTACCCTTTCCTTTGGATAAACTAAAGCTCGGTGGTGAATTTCAAAGTTTTGTGATGCAAGTTAATTAATAGCTTGTTATCCGATTCTCACCGCAACAGAAAATGGCGACTTCACTAGAGATTTCCCCTAAGAGGGTTAAGCCTATCTTGTTTGTATTTGTGTTATTTATATGATTGCTTGTTTGTGTACTTTTATATTTTGTATATATGTATATATATGCCTGTTGTGCTTAGGTTTTCTATGTGCAGAGTTGCTACTTTGAGTGGTGAGGATAAGTCCTGTACCCAGACTTGAGAGAACTTATGATAGGACGATGGTATATTCAAGGAGGCTTTGAGGGAGTCGATTCCCGAAAAAGTTGACTTGAGACACCATCACTCAGTTTAGGCCCTTTTTGAGAGTCTAGTCATGTTGAACGAGTCTATTCGTGAAAACGTGCTACTTTCGACATAGGTGTCGTCGATACTGAGAATCGTAGTTACCTCTAAACCCACTTGGCCTTTTTAGATGTAGTGGGGTAACCATGAGGGAGTCTATTTCTGAAATGATTGTCACGCGATACTACACTCGGACGAGACTCTCTTGAGAATATTATTGAATACCGAGTCATTCGGGAAATCGATAATATCCGAAAGATGGGTTGTCGACTCTGGGAACTTCTTAGAACCCTGTATTACAAATACAAGAAACCTAGTACACACCCTGTAATTGGTTCTTTACCCAAACTCCATGCTGTGATCTCGAACTTTTGATCCTGTTGCATGTGTTTCGCATCCTGTTTGCATTGCATTGCATATTATTCGCATCGTTGCATGTTTCATTGCATACGTCTGTCTGTCCAGTTACTCATCTCCAGCTGTCTCTATCTTCCAGTGTTGCCTGTGAGTCGTCAAGTTGATTCCTCAACACAAGTATCGGACTAGAGCTACCTACAGACGCATGATGTCAGAGCAAGAGGCACACAATGCTGAGGTCCGAATGGAAATCGATGACCTTAAGTCGAGCATGACTAAACTAACTGAGATGCTTCAGGTTTTGATTGCTAGAGGAGAGCAATCCCAAATAACTATCATCCAGGAAGTTTCAAGTGCTGATCCTCCACCGGTTCAAATACCACCTTCAACTTGGCCCGAGTTTGGTTTGCCACACAACTATTCTCTACCGATTATATCTACTGCTATGCCTGTATTTCAAGCTCCTATTTTTACTAAGCGCAGACCTATAGTCCATGCCGTTCCACAGACTGTTCGAGCTTCTTTTGAGAATCCTCTCTTTAAGTACAATGGTGCCAGTGCTCAGGGTGAAGACTGTGAAGACTTTGTTGAACCTGAAGTTGTCCGTGAGCAGTTTCAGACATTAGACAAAAGACTCAAAGTTGTTGAGGGTACTGACTTTTTCTATGTGGATGCAGACAACATGTGCTTAGTGTCTGATCTTGTTATGCCTGCTAAGTTCAAAACTCCAGAATTTGTGAAGTATAAGGGGCACTCTTACCCAAGGGCTCATTTGGTTATGTATCTTAGCAAGATGACTGCTTATACCAAAAATCAGAAATTGCTTATCCATTATTTTCAGGATAGCTTGAGTGGGGCATCACTTAAGTGGTATATGGGTCTCGAGCAAAACTTCATCCACTGCTTCCAATATCTTGTAAATGCCTTCATGAAACAATATAAGTATAACCTTGACATGGCTCCTGATCGCCGCCAGATGCAAAACATGACTCAGCATGAGAAGGAGTCTTTTAAGGAGTATGCTCAGTGCTGGAGAGAATTGGCTTCCCAAGTTAAACCTCCTTTGGCTGAGAAAGAGTTGACTAGAATATTCGTGGATACCTTGTCCCCATTCTATTGGGAAAAGATGATCGAAAGTGTTTCCTCCAATTTCACTGATTTGGTTACTATCGGCCAAAGACTTGAGGAAGGTCTTAAGAAGGGAAAAGTATCCAAAGTTGCTGAATCTTCCAATGTTGTGAAGAAATCCTATGGGAACTTTCAGAGGAAAAGGGAATATTAGACTAATGCTGTAATGGTTAAAGTGAGAAGGCCTCGTCCTCAACCTCAGTATGCTATTCACCCAACTGTTACTGCTGTCACTCCCGTGGTTACTGCTTCACGACTAGCTCAAGCTTCCCAACATCCAACTACAGGACAAAACCAGTACCGTAATAGGAACCAATTTGATCCTATTCCCATGACATACAACGAACTTTATCCTGGTTTGGTTCAACAAGGTTTGATCACCACAAGGCCTTTGCCTCCTCCTCCAAATCCTCTTTCAGCCGGCTATAGGGCTGATCTTCATTGTGAATACCATCAAGGTGGTGCGGGCCATAACTTGGAAGGTTGCTTTGTATTGAAGGCTAAAGTACAAGAGCTAATGAGAAACAAAACCCTCTCCTTTAAGGACAATCCAAATTTCCAAAGAAACCCTCTGCCAGGGCACGTCAAGTGAAGCTTCAGTCAACTTCATCCCAGCTACTTCTTAAAGACATGACAGCTCATCCTTGTGTTTGATTAGTCACTAGGCCTTGTTTCTTGTTGTTTGCATTTTCCTTATTTTTTTAATAGCTGTTTGTTTTCAAATTATGTTTGTACTTTCAAAATTAATGAAATGAGCATTGCAACTTTTGATTCAATTCATTTGTGTTTGCTATTTACTTCTTAATGCTTTTTCTTTCAAGAAAAGAATTCTCTTGTCCATTTTCTTTTGATTTTGCAAAGATTGGAGGGAGGATGATGAAAAAATTATACCCATAATTGTTGTTGGTATGCTTTCAAATCAAAACTTTGCTGACGATGTAAGGCATTGTTTCAATCCCAAACACTAGAGAAATAAGGAAGATAACCCCTCGTCAACCCCTTTGAGCCTTGAAGTAGGAGTTTCTTTTCTTTACAAATAAAAACCCGTAATTTTAACCTAGGGCATGGTAGTTCTCAGTTAACTTGGTTGTGCATCCATACAAAATACCTTTCATATAATGGTTGTATTCATAAAATTTTCCTTCGCACACAGCAAGCAAGTGTCGAAGATGTCCCTCAAGTCAAATACCAATGATGGTTCACCGAAATCATTAAGTTATTTAGTCACTTTCCTTACCTAAAGAATGAGTCGAGTCCCTTTCAAGGCAAAAGCTGAGAAAGTTGGGAAGCTCATGACCTTGCCTAAAAAAGGGGGGGGGGGGGGGGGGTTGTATGACAACCCAAAATGAGGAAACCTTTAAATTTTTATCCTGAAATTCCTTAATGGCAAACATTGGTGAGGAAGCAGTGACTGCCATCTCAAGTCCATTGAATTTTGGACCATCATCATTTCTATCATCAGTGCAATTTCCAACATATGGGAACCTGAGTGCATAGTCTGAGTTAACTGAGCATAGGACTGAAGTTCATCACGTAGATTGGGTGGGTCATAAATAAATTTTGAGCCTTTATCCTTTGTTTCTTAAACCGTGAACCAGGCCACGTTATAACCCCCAAAAGACCTAATTGAAGCAAGGTTATTTTGAAAGCATACTACAGCAAGGTTGTGTAAACTGACTCCCAAAGATCTTTGAAGATCAACTGTTTTGGTGCTACACATTTTGCTTAAACTTCATTTTTAAATGTCTTGAACCGCCGTGTTCAGACCAGTGATTCATTTGTTTTGCAATTTGATTTTGATTTCAAAAGTTGCATGAACTTTGCATTTACCACGTTTGTACAAATACTTTTGTTTGCAAACTAGCTTTCTTCTTAAGGAATTTTCAAACATTTGAGAAACTTGGTCGGTGATCCAATCAAGGGCAAGTTCCTTCCCTATCTTGTTGAAGAATCAGTTCAAGGGTTGTTTGTTCAGGGGCAAGTCCTTCTCAGAATTGGTTTATACAGAAGACCTTTCAAGACTCATACTGGGGCAAGCTTTCCTAGTGTACAATAAAACAATCATTTTTCAAGACTCATATTGGGGCAAGCTTTCTAAGAGCACCATTAAGCATTCATTTCAGAATCAGACAAGCCAAAGCAATTATCAGCTCATCTACAACAGTCAGCTAATCTGGGGCAATTAACTTGAGGAATCCCCATGCAACTTTCCATCCTTCTTTACAAAGAGCATCACTTGATACAGTTTACCAGTGTGGCAAAGATGTTGTCCAGTAATAGCATCTCTAGTCCCCAAGCAGAATGGCAGTGATCTCCGTGTTGAGGAATCAGTCTTCCAATCTTGTCTTCTCCCTAAAAGAGTCGAATTGTGTCGTTAGCATCTGTACATGCATGGCATAATTCATAACCATATGCATATCATGAGTGTTTCATCCTCATTTGCATTTTTCCCGAGATCGTGTCATTATCCACGTCTTACCTTGTGGTCAAAGTCCAACCAAAACATTAGCTGACCTTTCATTCAGTGCCATTCCTGAATGTTGTCGTTTCCTTGAGCATCTAGTCCCGTTGTTAGATGTTTGTCTTCTTTCATTCCAGTGCTATTCCTGGATCTTTATATTCTTTCACTCCAGTTCCATTCTTGGATGTCTATCGCTTTTGATCTCCAGTGCTATTCTTGGATATCTTATTCCTCTTATTGCTCCCAGTGCTATTCCTGGAAGTTTTGCCTGTTTTCTGTAATCTCCGTCAAATTTGCTCGGATAGCTCTCAGTGCCATTCCTAAAAGTCTTATATGTTCATTCAGTGTCATTCCTGAATGAGTTTACCTTTCATCCAAAGCCATTATTGGATGTCTTTATCACTATCATTCAGTGCCATTACTGAATATAGTGATTTGCCTTTACTTTCAGTACCATTCCTGAAAGTTCACAGTCATTCAATGTTGTCTTGGATACTGTGATTCCTTCTATCCAATGCTTTCTTGGGTTTCTCTTTGTTCACATTCCTTTAATGCTTTCTTGGATACTGTTATTCCTTCTATATCCAATGCTTTCTTGGGTATTGAATTTCCTTCGCGTCCAATGCTTTCTTGGATATCTTTCAATGCCATTCCTGAAAGTTTTATCTGTGCATTCAGTGTCATTCCTGAATGAGTATACCTTTCATTCAAAGCCATTATTGGATGTCTGGTTTCTTTACCATCCGATGCCTTTTCGGATGTGTCTCTCTTTCTGATGTTTTTCCAGATCGAGTCTTTGTTCACAATCATCTAAAGCCATTATTAGATATTATGAGTTGTACCTTTCATTCAAAGCCATTATTGGATGTCTGGTTTCTCTACCATTCGATGCCTTTCCAGATGTGTCTCTCTTTCTGATGTTTTTCCAGATCGAGTCTTTGTCCACTTTTATCTAAAGCCATTATTAGATATTGTGAGTTGTACCTTTCATTCAAAGCCATTATTAGATGTCTGGTTTCTCTACCATCCGATGCATTTCCGGATGTGTCTCTCTTTCTGATATTTTTCCAGATCGAGTCTTTGTCCACTTTTATCTAAAGCCATTATTAGATATTGTGAGTTGTACCTTTCATTCAAAGCCATTATTGGATGTCTGGTTTCTCTACCATCCGATGCCTTTCCGGATGTGTCTCTCTTTCTGATATTTTTCCAGATCGAGTCTTTGTTCACTGTTATCTAAAGCCATTATTAGATATCGTGATTTGTACCTTTCGTTCAAAGCCATTATTGAATGTCTGGTGTCCTTTTATCCAATGCCTTCTTGTATTACCCTTGTTTACCCACTTTTATCTAAAGCCATTATTAGATATTGTGAGTTGTACCTCTCATTCAAAGCCATTATTGGATGTCTGGTTTCTCGACCATTCGATGCCTTTTCGGATGTGTCTCTCTTTCTGATATTTTTCTAGATCGAGTCTTTGTTCACTGTTATTAAAGCCATTATTAGATATCGTGATTTGTACCTTTCGTTCAAAGCCATTATTGAATGTCTGGTGTCCTTTTATCCAATGCCTTCTTGGATTACCCTTGTTTGCTCACCTCTATCTAAAGTCGTTATTAGATATTGTGATTTGTACCTTTCATTCAAAACCATTATTGGATGTCTGGTTTCTTTTGCCATCTGATGTTTTTCCAGATGTGCCTTTCTCTGTCGTTTCTGGCTTTTCTTGAAGACCTCATTTGAACTCTCCAGTATAAGAAAATTCCAAAAAATCTTTTGTTGATCCTTTTATTTCAAACTGATCCCCAGAAGAGATCGTGTCTTCTTTCTGGTTCCATGCCCAGTAAAGAGTGTGCTTTTATTTTCCCCAGTGTTTCCTCAGAGTCTCCCCATTGAGTCTCTTATGTTGGTTAGTCTGTATCCCCAGTGAGTTGTCCTCATGGATACTAACCTTCATCCTTTCCCAGGAAGCTCTCTGTGGTGGTTTGCTCTTTATTTCTGGTGTCTTGTTTGTCTGCATTCTTGCATTATCATATCATCATATCATCATACTAGCAGTTTTTGGCATGTCAGAATTTGCATGTCTGTTGCCTGTCCTTAGCATCTGCATTCTATCTAAGGGCAAAATTTTTGGTTTGCTATATTTAAACACCTTTCACCTTAACGTCCCGAGGACCTTCATTCCTCGTGTCATCTGATAAAGTTATTTAAATAGGGGCAATTGTTATACCCCAAATTTTACCCTCGGATTCGTTGACATTTGCATATCATTTTAAGTCGGTCTCTGTTCTCACATTTTTCAATAAGTATCTCATTAATCATGCATTTTCTTGTCCCATGTTTTTTTTATTTTTAATAATTATTATATTATTTATATTTAATTTGTTGTAATTATCTTAGATATATTTAGGATTTGTTTAGTTTAATTTCAATATAGTTTATATTTAAATTAGTTTTATTTATTTATTTTTAACTTTAATTTTAAAATTAATTTAATTTTTTTATTTTACTTTTAATTTAAATCTAATTTGATTAGTTTAATTTTTTGTGGTCTAATTTAGTTCTACTTTTAATTTTAATTTTAATTCTAATTATAATTAGTTTATTTTTTATTAAGTTTTTAACTTTACTTTAATTTATTTAAATTCTTAATTTGTCCTAATTTAGTCTAATATAACTAGTTTCTTTATTTGATTTAAAATAAAATATATACAAAAGGAAACTTTTTCTTCTTATTTCTTATTTTACATTGTGATTGTTTTTAGAAAAATAGATAAGAGAGAAGTAGAGAAGAGAGTGTATATTTTTCTTGTTTGGTGCATGACAGAAGTTAAAGAGAGAGAGAGAGAGAGAGAGAGAGAAATAGGAGATGCTAAAAATCACCTTTTTGTTTTCTCTATTGTCTAGCAAAGAAAGGGAGAGAGAAGCTAATTATTTGCCAAAATTACTATTGTGTCCATGATTATATTATTGTAAGTATTGTAATGTAATGGTGGTGCCTCTTTTGTATCGTAACTAATAATACTCTACTGTAGGTTTAATTTATTTTTGACTTATTATTTATTAATTAAATTTTTTATGATTATTTTATTTTTATTTTTTAGATAAAAAATTATAGTTGTTTTATGACTCTTAAAAATAAATGTAATTTGACTAAAAATATTGTATATTTTTTAATAGATAAAGTTTTTAACTAATAGGAGATGTTTTAGGTATGGGCATTTTTGTCATTACACAAAATCATATTAAATCTTTCTTCTCTATTTCTCACTTCTTTCTCATATTCCAAACAATACATCAAATTTTCTATATTTCTCACTTATTTCTCTCTTCTTGCACTCTCTCTCATCTCTTTCTCTCTTCTCAACTTCTTCTCTCAACCAAACACACCCTTATTGTTATAACAAAAGAAAAAGCCAAGGACATCATAGCAGCCACCTCCCATCGCCACTCTACACATAGCCTGCGTAAAAACAAAAGAAAAGCATATCCGCAAAATCTTGTAGCCGTTGCAAAGTACTATCATCCTGCTGTGAAAACAAACACCATCATATCAAAAGAAAATTCAGACACAAACTCCTCACTTTACACACCTTGCGTACTGCCCCTGCTATACAAAAAGAACCTCTTCTATCTCCCAAAAACTTCATTCCATTTCCACCACCCTTAACACCTTTGTACTCACTTAAACTTTATGCCATAACTTCCATATACCACCTCCTGTTCATCACCACTTCCATAACTCCATCCACGTTCATCATCCGATAACATTCCACGTCGACAAACCAAAACCGGCATATGATCGAGCTCAAAACAGTGACGACACAAGGTGGAGAGCTGAAGTTTCTTGGAGGTTTTCTTTGCGGTTCGAGGTTGAAACTCTTTCGCCTACCATTATAGCTCACCGTGAACACGTTCACAACTCGTCGACAGTAACGATAGAACATATTGGTAACGTCTTCATCTTTCAACGCACGCGTGATATTTGTTATGTGAGTATCATGAGTAATTTGTTGTTGTTACTAATATCATGCGACTTGTATCATTACGTGAATGTCATTTTGTTTGTTATGTGCTATATGTAGTCTCTTATTGTCGTTGCTTTCATTATGTGTGTCATGTAATCTTTACTGATATTCATGTTGATTATAGTTTGTGCATAGCATCCGGTAATGGTTATGGTCAGGACGTGTTTTGTGTTGAACATCAGTTGTGTACAACTATTGTGTTGTTGTTATTATCCATGCTGCACATTAGCTGGTATGACATTCCATTTTGTGGTGTGTGTTTTACCTGTAGTTTATGGTGTGTGATGCATAACTCTTGTTGTTATTGATTCCATTTGATCATGTATGTGTTTCTTTGCGGTTCGTGTCGTGTTTGTATGAATCTTCTTCTGTTGTTGTTTCAAACTGCATCATTGTTATTTATTAATTTGAGTACATCTTGATTTCCTTCTATGCTTGTTTACTGCTATTGTCGTCCTGAGAATGTTGACATCGTGTATGTATTCTTCCCCATGTGAAACTTGTTGATGTTGGTTGATGTTATGCTATAATACTGTTTCAGTTGTTATTATTTGTTTATCATGTTGTTGTTAGTTGGTGTATAACACCTATGTTGGTTATAGTTTGTGTGTGTTGTGCTGGATATCGTGGTGCTTGATCTCGGTTGTCGTATCTGCTTGCATATTCACATTTGTTTCACTTACAGCTTTGTGAACTTAGAATGTTGTTGTTGCTGCTATATTGAGGTAACAGTTTGATATTGAATTTCTCAAGATATTGTATTTATAGTGTTAGTGATACACATTAAGTTGGTTTAGTAGTTGGTGTATTTGTATAAAGTAGGGTGTTATTAGTCCTTGTAACTATATTCAGTTAGGGTTGACAGCTAAGCATATCTAACTGAATATATATCCTACTATGTGTATCATTTGTGATAAGTGGAAATTAATATCAACCACACATTTTTCATATCCTTTCTTTCCATTATCCTTTTTTTCATTCATCGTCTTCACAAAGTGAAGACTCACTTCACCTTCATCAAATCCATCACAGAGTGATGAGATTTACAGTGCAAAACTCTAACATGGTATCATTCGTGTGACGATCCGTTCATGCTTTCCGCTCCATTCACAGATCTGTTCTTGCTATCTTCGACGGTGCGGTGTGAATCTTTGGTGTGTTTCGGTTGCTGAAATTCAAGAATCAGTTCAACGCAACAATGGCTTCTCATGATGAATCTCTCTCTAATTCTTCACAAGAACTTGTCAATGGCACTGCGACTTCCAAATCTGCAAAGGCATTTGGACCAAAGCTATCCATCAAATTACAGGAGAACAATTATCTCCTGTGGAATCAACAGGTTGAAGGAGTAATTTTGTCTCAGAAAATGCATCGTTTGGTGGTGAATCCCAAGATTCCGCAGAAATACAATTCTGATCAAGATATGGTTACAGGTACAATTTCGGATGAGTATGAATCGTGGCTAGTGCAAGATCAAGCTCTTTTTATCTGGTTGCTATCTACAATTTCTGAAAGTGTGTTGCCTCGCGTTCTTGCGTGCAAGCATTCATTCGAAGTCTGGGATAAGATTCATCAGTTCTTTCATGCTCAAATGAAAGCGAGAGTACGACAGTTACGTGTTGAGCTCAAATCGACCAAGAAAGGAACAAAATCCATCACTGAATATGTGTTGAGAATCAAAGCTATTGCAAACTCACTGTTAGCCGTTGGGGATACAATTTCTGAACAAGATCAGGTAGATTCAATTCTGCAAGGATTACCTGAAGAGTATAATTCATTTGTGATGCAGATGTATGGGTGTGTTGTACCTCCTACGTTATGTGATGTTGAGGCTCTGCTTTATGTGCAAGAAGTACAATTTGAGAAATTCAGGGAGGAATTAGCTGCTACAAACGTTGCTGCCAATGTAGCTCATACAAACAAAGAAGAAACTGGCTCCAGAGGAGCTTACTATGCCAATCGAGGAAGAGGAAGATACACTCGAGGACGAAGTCGTGGCAGAGGCAGGTCTACAACTGGAAATCGCCCAACCTGTCAATTATGTGGAAAATATGGCCATGAAGTATCTACCTGTTGGCATAGGTTTGATGAAAATTTTATGCCAACCAACTCACAACAGGCTTCAGCTGGTTCGGGTAACAATCAGAACAACACTAAACAAGAAAATTCAGCATCTGAAGCTACCTCAAAGACTCAGGCTGCAGCTATGATGGCAACAACTGGCAGGTCTGCAGTATATACACAGGAATATCATCTACCGTCTGAACTTGAATCTCAGGCTTGGTTTGCAGACTCAGGTGCCTCACATCACCTAACTTCTAATGCTTTATTGTTACAAAGTAGTAAACCATATGTAGGACACAACAAAGTGTATGTTGGTAATGGTCAAAAACTTGCTATACAAGCCATAGGATCCTCTAAATTTCTCTCCAAGAGTAATCCCACTTGTGTTTTGTCTCTCACTAATATACTTCATGTTCCTCATATCACTAGAAATCTACTATCTGTTTCAAAGTTTTCTAGTGATAATGTTGTTGTCTTTGAGTTCCTACCTGACAGGTGTTTTGTTAAATCACAGGGTTCTAATCAAATTCTTATGGAGGGTGTAATAGATGATAGTGGTCTGTATTGTTTTCCACAGGTGCACATCAACTCCAAAACTGCTCAGAGTCAAAGCCACAAGTCTAGAGCTTCTACTAATGTTCATAGTTATGTTGTTTCTTGTAATAAGACAAACAATAGTGATATATGTAACAGTAGTACTCTATGGCATAACAGACTAGGTCATGCTAATACAAAACTTGTTGCTACCATACTAAAATTGTGTAATGTTCACCATATTAATAAAGATAGTTCTTTGCTTTGTACCTCTTGTAGTCTTGGTAAGGCACATAAATTGCATGCACCTCTCACTGACACAGTCTATCATAAACCCTTTGAGGTGATTTATACTGACTTGTGGGGTCCTTCCCCAGAAAATTCCAGTACTGGATACAAATACTACATAGCATTTGTTGATGGTCACACCAGGTATACCTGGTTGTATATGCTCAAACAAAAATCTGAGGCCTTGCAAGCTTTTAAACTCTTTTCAGCCTTTGTGCAAACTCAGTTTAATACCACAATTAAAGCAGTCCAATCTGATTTTGGAGGAGAATTTAGAACATTTACTAAATACCTGTCTGAATTAGGAATCATTCATAGACTAACTTGTCCTCATACCTCTCACCAAAATGGGTCAGTAGAGCGAAAAGATAGGCATGTTGTAGAAATGGGATTAACCTTACTTGCTCATGCATCTTTACCACTCAAATATTGGGATTATAGTTTCACTACATCTGTCCATATTATCAATAGACTTCCTTCTTCCACATTGCCAAATGCTAACTCACCATTTCATGCTTTATATGGGAAAGATCCAGATTACACCACTTTAAGAGTATTTGGATATCTCTGTTTCCCTTTACTTAGACCTTATAACAAAAATAAGCTACAGATGAGAAGCCAGGAATGCATCTATTTAGGTCCCTCCCCTCAGCATAAAGGGTTTCGTTGTATGAATAAAGAGGGCATGGTGTATATCTCAAAAGATGTTACATTTGATGAACAAGTTTTTCCTTTTCCAAAATTGTTTCTTTCCAAGTCCACTATTGAAAATTCTGAAAATGTGTACTCCATGTCGTGTCCTGGTACTAGTTGTGTGGGTGCTACTCCTTCTATGACAGGCCCCATCACAATTCTACATAGTTCAAATGGAACTCAATTCCCAGGTATAGTTCCTTTATCTGATCCAAATAATACTCCAACTGTCCAAACTAATGAGATAATTCCTAACTCTAGTCAAGATGGTGTGGGACCTCCCCTGCACATCCCTGAGTCTCTCCAGGACCCTTCTCTCCAGCCTGTTCATATTCATAGGTCTGCAGCAGAACAGGCTGTCCAAAGCTCTAGTCTTTATCATCATGATGTAACATTGCCTGTGAACAGAAGCATGTCTAGTCCTAGTACTAGCCTAGCTCCTAATGTGTGTGACAACTCTTATATCAGTAGTACTCCTAATCAAACTGAGTTAATAGAACTGCCTCAGACTACTTCTCATAGTCCTCCAATTCATCTGCTATTAAAAATGTTGTGCCCTCCCAGCATGAACAAACTTCCACACAATATCACTCAGTGTTTCCCCAAGTCACAAAGTCTCCCAACAGGTCTGCTTCTGTTCAAAATCAAACTCCTTCCTTCAGTTCAAATGAACTCACTCTTTCTTCATGCATACCTATGTCTGAGTCATCTCAATCTCCCACTATTGGTTCCATTGATCCTATTATTTTAGTTCCTGTCAACAATCATCCTATGTTAACTAGAGCCAAAACGGGCAAGTCTAAACCTAAGACATTCCTTGCTCATTCTGAGGTTGAACCAACTAGTGTGAAGCAAGCTTTGTCCAAACCTGAGTGGGTTCAAGCTATGACAGATGAATATAATGCTCTTATGGCTAACAACACCTGGACTCTCACTACACTCCCTTCTAATAGAAAGGCAGTTGGGTGTAGATGGGTGTTCAAGATTAAGAAGAATGTTGATGGGTCCATAAATAAATATAAAGCTAGACTTGTTGCAAAGGGGTTTCATCAAGAGTATGGATTTGATTACACAGAAACTTTTTCTCCAGTGGTTAAACCTACAACTATTCGGATCATTCTTACACTTGCCATACTCACAAATGGCTCATTCAGCAGATTGATGTGAATAATGCATTTCTTAATGTACTCTCCATGATGAAGTTTACATGACTCAACCCACTGGCTTTGTGCAAACTGATAAAAGTCTGGTATGCAGGTTGAATCGGGCTATATATGGTCTTAAGCAGGCCCCAAGGGCCTGGTATGAGAAGTTGGCTAAGGCACTGATACAGTTTGGATTTCTTTCATCTAAATGTGACAGTTCTCTATTTGTGTATTCCAAACTTGATGTTACTCTATATGCTCTTGTTAATGTTGATGATATACTTATCACCGGTTCAAGCACAACTCTGATTCACACACTCATCAACAAACTACATCAGGAATTTGCTTTTAAACAGTTGGGGCAGCCTAAATATTTTCTGGGCATTGAAGTAGAACACTGCAGTGATGGCTCATTATTTCTTACACAGTCAAAGTATATTAAGGATCTGCTAGCTCGTGCCTTGATGACAAATGCAAATGGTGTCCCTACACCAATGTTAAGTACTTGTAAGTTAAGTAAACATGGCACTAATCTCTTTTCTGACCCTCAACTCTACAGGTCTATAGTTGGAGCTCTTCAATACGTGACTTTAACCAGACCAGACATTGCATTTGGTGTCAACAAGGTCTGCCAGTTTATGGCTTGTCCTCTAGACACACATTGGGCTGCAGTCAGAAGATTGTTGAGGTACCTAAGTGGTACTCTTACACATGGGCTGATGCTTTCTCCTTCTGCTGCTCAATCTAAGTTCTCCCTCCGTGCGTATAGTGATTCCGATTGGGCGAGTGATCCGGACGATAGAAGATCTACGTCTGGCTCCTGTATATTTTTTGGTCCAAACCTGATCTCTTGGAGTTCTAAGAAGCAGTCCCTTGTTGCTCGATCAAGCACTGAAGCTGAGTATCGTGCTCTTGCGTACACCACATCAGAATTGCTTTGGGTTGAATCTCTCTTAACAGAACTTGGTATTCCCTTCCATCCTCCTGTCTTATTGTGTGATAATCTCAGTGCCGTTCTCCTATCTCATAACCCTATCCTACACGCACGCACAAAACATATTGAGCTGGATATTCACTTTGTTCGTGAACGTGTTGTCGCTGGCAAACTCACCATTCAACATGTACCGGCTGCATTTCAAATTGCGGATACACTTACGAAGCCGCTTGGCACTGCTGCATTTCAGGCTCTGCGATACAAATTCAAAGTTGTGTGCAAAGCTCATTATCCTTCAGTTGGAGGGGGGGGGGGGGTCCTTGTAACTATATTCAGTTAGGGTTGACAGCTAAGCATATCTAACTGAATATATATCCTACTATGTGTATCATTTGTGATAAGTGGAAATTAATATCAACCACACATTTTTCATATCCTTTCTTTCCATTATCCTCTTTTTCATTCATCGTCTTCACAAAGTGAAGACTCACTTCACCTTCATCAAATCCATCATAGAGTGATGAGATTTACAGTGCAAAACTCTAACGTATAGTATGGCTGTTGTTCTTATGAATTGATACACGTTTTATGTCTGTTCTCATGCTTTAAAATTAAAAAAAAACTTAATGATAAAACATTTGCTTGTGTTTGATTTAATTGAAAAAGGGCTCGTAATGCTTTTATATGCATGGTAAGTAAGTTAGGAAAAAGAAGTTGTACGTTACTTTTTTTATTTTAGTTTATACACATAAATATACATTTATTAATTAGTTATATTATATATAATATGTTTGTTTTTATCCAGTTCTGCCGATTCGGTGATTGTTTTAATGTGTCCATCCATGATTACGGCAAATGATGACGATGTCGTTGATATTATAAATAGTAGGTTCAGTATCTCTCCTTGTAGGTTGTTGATTATTATTATTATTATTATTATTTATTCATTTATTTTATTTTTTAGAGAAGTTGGATTAGCTAGTTTTTTTCTTTTAGAATTAATCATTTAATTTGTATTTAGAATTTAGGTAATTAGTCTTAGTTAATTTCTAACATATTAGTTAAATTTTTTTTTTGTATTCAAATTTTATTTAAAAGCTAATCTTGACATTTTGTATTTTTTTACTTTAATTAATTTCTGACATTCTTTCTGAGTTTATTTCTCTTCGTATTCGGCTGTGATTAGTCCCTGATTCCTGTGATTCATTTTCAATTTAACTCTTATTGCATTTACTATATATATTGATGTACATATTTACTTTACATTTGATACCGAAGGTTTTCTCTTTGTTCTTCTGTCCCTCATTCCAAATGAATGAGTCCATCCGCTGACTGCTATGTCATTTAGGATAACTTTGTCCATCACTCTCTTATCTCACGCCACCGCGTGATTGAGACTTACCTTCCCTTTTAACACGACCTTAGGTGTGGAGTCGCCGCACTCTACGTAGGTGTCTTGCTGTCAGACCCTACTTTCCCATGAATATTTCATTCTCTTTTAGCCTAACCTTTCCCAAGAGATAGCTATTAATCTCTTGTAATTCTTAAACCTTTCTTTAACCTTCCCAAGAGATATCCATTAATCTCTTCTCCTTCAAGACGGTCTAACCCTTCACAATCCCTTTATAAGAGGTAGCCATTAATCTCTTCTCCTAACCAATCAATCCTCACAAGCTTTGCTTTCAAGCTTTTCACCCTACTTTCCCTTGGAACCTTGACCACAGTCAAGAGTTCCTCGCCCCCTTTGAGGGGAACTACGATTGCTCTGATTTCTCAAGTTCATCTTGAGAATACGTAGGTATAGGATTGCGAGATCCTAGCGAGCTACCTTTTTATTTTTTTACCTTTTTCTTTTTTCCACCTTTTCTTTTTCTCAACCTTCTCTTTTCTCACCCTTTTACCCCATATTGAGGTGAACTACGGTTGCTCTGATTCTTTAGTCAGATACGTAGGCACAAGATGCAACGTCTTGGCGAGCATACTTAGTGTATATACTCATAGGTCTTTTCCTTAGCACATTTCCCTTAGCAAGCAACTTTAGAATAACACAAATACTAACAAGAGGTTCCTGTAGAGTACTACATATACTTAGGGTGCTAATACATTCCCTTAGTATAACCAACCCCCGAACCTAGATTCTCTTTTTAGGGTTTTCATTATTTACCCTTTCCTTTGGATAAATCAAAGCTCGGTGGTGAATTTCAAAGTTTTGTGATGCAAGTTAATTAATAGCTTGTTATCCGATTCTCACCGCAATAGGGTCGCTTACCCTCTGGCCCCCAGCACAATTCTTTATTCTCTTCCTCCCCGGTGGAGTCTTCTCTATTATCCTTTTACTCCTTGCCTTTTTCTTGGTTTCGACACCATTCTTGCACGTTATTCACTGTACAACTATTTGTCTTTCCTGTTGCATTCCTTTCTTGGTTTTGACACCATTTCTTTGCATCCCCAGCGGATCCTTCTATACCTCTCATTCTCCTGGTTTTGACATCATTCCTTTCTTGTTTCTTGCACAATCACTCTTACTATTTGGGTTTCCACAGTAGAGTTTCTTATTTTCTTTGCTCTTGGTTTTGACACCGCTTTCCCTTTTCTTTTCCTTTTCCATCTTGGTTCCCTGAACTACGGAAGCTCTGATTCTGCATTCATTCGAATGTATGATACGTAGGCACGAGATTGCGATGATCTTGGCGAGCACACTTCCACACTTCCACCCTTCCACCTTCTTCCATTCCCCCTTCTTTTCCCTGGTTCCATGAACTACGGCGCTCTGATTTCCTCATTGCACTATGAGGGTACGTAGGCACGAGGGCCCCAATCCTCCGCGAGCACTCACTTTCTTTCTTTCTTTTCTTTTCTCTCTTCTCTCTCTTCTCTTTAGCTAGAAGCCTTTAAATAGATAACCCATCCAAGCCTAGAAGGAAGCGAAATGGTTCCCGTCGAGTACGACGGATGCGTAAGGTGCTAGTACCTTCCTTTCGCATAACCGACCCCCGTTCCCGTTTCTCTTCCCCTGGGGTTTTATCGATAGTTTCCTTGTCATTTGGGACTAAATAAAGTTCGGTGGCGTCTCTGTTGTATCTTTGAGTGTGCGATTCACTTAGGTATAAACCAGCCATCTTCAAATACAACCTCCAATTGTCATAGATTATTCCTATGATAAATAATTAAGGTCAGCGTAACCTCGCTCAATGATTCGTGAAAATCATTATTCGAGAATAGGCTCTCCTTACTTATTTATCGCTAATAGGGCTTGGGTCACCGCTACACACATATATATTAAGCTATTTTACGCTAACCGTCCCAACGTATACGAAATCTTGCCCCCACCTTTTGTTGTTGAGCGTTGTTGAAAGTCCACGAGCATTATCTCTGATCTTTGCCAACAACCGGTTACTTATGAAAATGATTTGGGCAGAACTTTGACGTATAAAACTCCTTTGAAACTTTAGAAGAACTTTTACCAAAAAATAACTCTAAAAGTTAGGAACTGACACCGTGAGAACCTTGATAACTAAAACTAATATTGCTATATGAAGAAACTAGAGAAGGAAAGAAATAAAGAGGTAAGAAAGAAGATTTATGAATGAGGGAATGAAAATGGGGTGGGAAAGACCCCTATTTATACTAGTTGTAAAATATTAAAATAACATAAATGTATCTTCTTTTGCCCATACCTTCTAACTTTTCAACTCTTGCTAGTAAATGTCTTTATCAAATATTTACTAGTCTTACATCAATAGTTCTTTAGATGTTCTAGTATGACTTTTGTGAAAATAATTTATGAAAAAGGTATGGGAGCTTGATATTTTAATGTTTCATGACATAATATCATTTATGATATTAATAAAAAAATGAGATATATATTTCTTTTATAAAAATGAAATGATAATAATAATAAAAATAATAATAATGACAACAAGGATAATTATTATTACTTAAGATTATTTTATTTACTAATTAGTTTGTAAAGTAAAATGATAATATTCAAATAAAATAAAATCAAATAATAATAATAATAACAAAAGAACAAAAATAATAATAATAATAATAAAAATGATATGAATAATTAATTAACTTAAAGTTAAGTATTTTTAAGTATTAATTTCAATTTCAATATTTAGTTTGTAAAACGAAACGATGATATTCAAATTGAATAATAATATTAATAATAAAAATAAAGGGTAATTAATTGATAAACTAATTATTATAGGTGTTAGTTTCAATATTTGGTTTTTAATGATTAACGATGTTAAAATCTCAAATCTAATCAGATATATTATTTAAAGTATGAAAAATTAGGATGTTACATTACCACTCCCCTTAAAAGAAATTTCGTCCTCGAAATTTAGCGTACCTAAAACATGTGTGGATACTTCTGACGCATATCTTCTTCTCTTTCCCAAGTAGAATCACCAGTTACATCATCCCACAAAACTCTAACCAATGGTATCTGCTTTCCACGAAGTTTCTTAATTCGATGATCTAAAATCTTGATAGGTAAAGCCTCATATTCCAAGTTATCTCTAAGTTCCACAGTTTCAGGCTCAATGACATGTGAAGGGCCAGGATAATACTTCCTCAGTTGTGATACATGGAATACATCATGAAGATTAGACAGGTTTGACAGTAAAGCAATGTGATACGCTACAGGTCCAATCCGCCGTAGAATTTGAAAAGGTCCGATAAACCTTGGTGTTAACTTCCTAGTTTTGATTGCTCGTATAATTCCCGCTCTAGGAGTTACCCTAATGAACACGTGATCTCCTGCCTCAAATTCCAAAGATCTTCTCCTCTTATCACTATAACTCTTTTGATGATCCTGTGCAGCCTTCATTTTTTCTCTAATAAGCTTAACCTGATCCGTCGTTTGTTGCACGAATTCTGAACCCAATATTTTGTTTTCTCCAACTTCATACCAACATAGAGGTGTACGACACTTTCGTCCATACAATGCTTCATTTGGAGCCATGCCGATACTTGAGTAAAAGTTATTGTTGTAAGTAAACTCAATCAATGGTAAGAACTCATCCTAACTTCCTTTGTGTTCAAGAGCACAAGCTCTCAACAGATCCTCTAATGACTGAATCGTCCTTTCAGACTGGCCATCTGTTTGGGGATGATAAGCTGAACTTAACCTCAGTTTGATTCCTAACTCTACATGCAACTGATGCCAAAAATTTGATGTGAATCTGGGATCTCTATCACTAATTATACTTGAAGGTATCCCATGCAATCTAACAATTTCCTTTACATATACCTGAGCTAGTCTCTCCAATTTAAACGTCTGGTTGATAGGAATGAAATGTGAACTCTTTGTCAACCTATCAATGATTACCCAAATTGCATCATGCTGCTTCTGAGTCTTGGGCAAAGCGGTTACAAAATCCCTAGCTATTCTGTCCCACTTCCACTCTCGAATGTCTAAAGGTTGTAACAGTCCGGCTGGCTTCTGATGTTCAATCTTTGCCTTCTGACATACCAAACAACTTTGAACATATTCTGCTATATGCTTCTTCATTCCAAACCACGAAAACATTTTCTTCAAGTCTTGATACATCTTTGTGACTCCTGGATGAAAACTCATCTTACTTTTGTGGCCCTCTTCCAAAATCAGCTTTCGAATATCCTAGTTTTGAGGTACACACAACCTTTCTCTAAACCTTAGGATTCCATCACTCTTTATGTTAAAATCTCCATTTTGACCATCTCTTATAGTTTCTTTTAGGTTCATTAGATGGTCATCAAGTTGTTGTTCATCTTTGATCTATTTCAGAAATTCATTAGACACGACAATAGCGCCTATGAATATACTTCCCTCATTGTGATGTACTCCTAAGTTTAAATCCACGAATTGGTTAATCAACTCTTCTTCACTCAACATCATTGCAGATACATGAAGTTTCTTTCGACTCAAAGTATCTGCAGCAACATTGGCCTTTCCTGGATGATACTGCAACTCAAAATCATAGTCCTTCAAGAATTTCATCCAGCGCCTTTGTCTCATGTTTAAATCCTTCTGATCAAATAAATACTTCAGGCTTTTGTGATCACTTAACATGGTGAACTTTGATCCATAAAGATAATGCCTCCAAATCTTTAAGGCGAACATAATTGCTGATAACTCTAGATCATGAGTCGGGTAGTTCCTCTTATGCACCTTCAACTATCTTGATGCATAAGCTATCACCTTCCTTTCTTGCATCAACACACAACCAAGACCTTGATATGACGCATCACAATACACATCAAATTGTCCTGATAGATCTGGTAAGATGAGTATTGGTGATGAAGTCAATCTTTCCTTTAACTTCTGAAAACTTTCTTCTCACTCTTTAGTCTATTTAAAGTTTTTACCTTTCCTCGTTAACTGAGTCATAGGCAAAGCGATCTTTGAAAATCCTTCAATGAACCTCCGATAATATCCAGCTAGTCCAAGAAAACTTCGAATCTCGCCAACATTATTTGGAGTTTCCCACTTTGTTACTGCTTCGACTTTACTCGGGTCTACTGCAATACCTTCTTTACTGATTACATGACCAACAAATTGTACCTCTTTCAACCAAAATTCACATTTTGAGAATTTCACATACAATTGACGGTCCTTTAATATCTGTAGCACAATTCTCAAATGTCCTTCGTGCTCTACTTCATTCTTAGAATAAATCAGATTGTCATCAATGAAAACTACAACAAATTGATCTAAGTGTGACCTAAAGATCCTATTCATGTAATCCATGAATACTGCTGGAGCATTAGTCAAACCAAATGGCATAACTAAGTACTCATAGTGTCCATAACGGGATCTAAAAGCAGTTTTTGGAATATCATCCTCCTTCACCCTGATCTGATGATATCCAGACTTCAAGTCAATCTTCGAGAATATTGATGCTCCCTTCAACTGATCCATCAAGTCGTCAATTCTAGGTAAAGGATACTTGTTTTTCACAGTAGCTTTATTAAGTTGTCTGTAATCTACACAAAGTCTAGAAGAACCATCCTTCTTCTTCACAAACAAGATTGGAGCTCCCCATGGCGATACACTTGGTCTAATAAATTCCTTCTCTAACATCTTGTCTAATTATTTCTTTAACTCTGCTAGCTCTGATGGTGACATTCGATAAGAAGATATAGATATTGGTCCAGTGCCTGGAACCAACTCTATAGCAAACTCCACTTCCTTAACCTGTGGTAAACCTGGAACATCTTCTGGAAAGACTTCCGGGAATTCACAAACCACTGGAAAACTTTCAACACTAGGGGTTTCTCCTACTGACATGGAGAATAACATCATAAATTTTGTAGTGAGGGTTTCAACCTTGTTGATTTCTCCACTATCTTCTCCAAATGTTAAAAGTTTCTTCTTGCATCTCAAGTTTACATCGTTGGCTGATAACCAATCCATTCCTAAGATGACATCTAGGTCTTATAGAGGGAGTACCACAAGATCTACTAAAAATCTTCTATTTTCTAAGACTATTAGGAAGTCTACACAGACTGAACAAGTTACCATTCTTTCTCCCGAGGGAGTTGTAATAGTCAACTTATAGTTGAGATCAACAATTTCAAATCCCAAAAATTCAGCACAAGATGTAGATATAAAAGAATGTGTAGCTCCTGAATCGAATAAAATTGATACCAACTTATCTCCAATTAAACACATACCTTGAATTAACCCATCTGACTTTGAAATCTCAGCTCCTCTAATTGCAAATACTCTTCCAGTTGTTGACTTATTTTGATTCTGAGGTCTTTGACCAACACTTGGGCCTCCATTCCTTGCTCTCCCTACATTGTTATTATTTATTAGACTGCTCTTCTGGCATGTTGGTTGATTTTGTCCTTGGGGACAATCTTTGAGAAAATGGCCTTTCTGACCATAGCGAAAACAAGCTCCAATATTTCTATTTGGACAATCTTTGTTAAGATGTGCCCCTCCACAGCTGTAACACTTGAACATTAACCTCCTAGAATCCTGGTTATGATAAGGTGTAGGCCTTTGATATGGCCTACCCCCTTGTTGGGTCCTTCCTCCATGGCCTCGGTTAAAGTGGCCCTTGTGACTATTGTTTCGGGTTTATCCTCTTATCCATATTAATTCTTCCTATTGTCAACTCCTTCTAACTCCAGACACCTTTCTATCAGCTCACCAAAGCACACAATATGCAGAGGTAAAACTGGCCTCTGGATATCATATTTCAATCCATCTTGATACTTTTCACACATCCATTCTTCCCTTGGATGCAAGCGGTAAAACTCAGAATACTTTAGCAAGGATTCAAACTTCCTAGTATACTCTCCCACTGTCATCACACCTTGACGCAGGTTCTGAAATTCTCTCTCCTTCTCTTTCCTACATAACTTTGGAAAATACTTCCCCAAAAATTCTTCTTTGAACAAGATCCAGTTGATCTTTCTACCTTCTTCTTCCAGCAATCTATGTTTTCCTCTCTACCAAGCTTCAGCATCGCTTGCCAGCATGAATGTTGCATAACGACCCTTCTATTCTCTCTACAGTGAGTGAAAGAAAATATCTTCTCTATCTCTTGCAACCATTTCTCAGCACCCTTCAGATTAAAGTCACCACCGAACTGTGGTGGTTTTCCTTTCAGAAACGAGTTCAATCCCGTATCTTCATGCACAGTTTCCCTTTGTTGTTGCTGAAAAAGTTGATGATCTCGAGTGATTTGTAGGATTTGAGCATTTTGTTGTGTTTGAACTAACACAGCTGCAGCAAGTTCACGAACATCTCGAGTGTCAGCTTGAGAGTTCGTTCCAGTTTGAGAATGATCTTCTTGTCCCATGGTAATGGTAGGTGCTTCTTCGGGAGTAACTTCATCACTCGCATTTCTACGTACACCTCTAGTAGTGCCTCTACCTGCACTTCTACCACGCCTCACGTTTCTGACATTTTGAACCATAACTTCCTGAAAAGGATAAGTTATTAGGTTCAATCATTCACAAGAAATAAAGAACATAACAATTATGTATATTTATATCCCAATGAATGATTCATCGATAAGGATTTTTTGTCAAGTCTCTCACAAGAAAGGTATAGTTATGTCTAAAATGTTGAATCAATGCTTTAGACATGATTATATCTAGAATTCGGGAAAACATAATAAAAAGGTATCAATTTATTCAATAATAAGGATTACAAAAACCATTAGCATGTCTCATTCAAAAACCTCTATTTGTAAACCAAGCTAAGACTAATAATGGTAAAACTATAATTATCATTATTGCTATGAAATCTTTACCTAATTCTTCATGCTTGATTATACCAATAATAAAAAGGATAATGACAAGAAGAGTGATGAATAAAAGAAAATATTTAGCCATTTGAAAGGTATAGATAAATATTCTGAAATTGATATGAAAATAATGAATGGGTGTGAAGTATTTATAGAGTGAATTTTGTGAAGTGTCAGTTACGTTAGCGTTGGGTTTGTGACCGTTGGGGGAAGGAAAAAGTTAAGTGTGTTAAAGACACTTCCTAGATCAATGTACTAGAAGGCTCTCAAGATGAAGACTCAACGTACAGAAGAAAAGTTATTATACAGTTGGGAATCCAACTTGATACGGTCAGTATAATTCTAGACACTTACAGTCCGAGCTGAATCGACCAGCTCTGATACCATTAAATGAGACAGCCTATGTCCCATTAGTGAAATTCTAATAAAACCTTAAATAAAAATACAGAAAATTTGAAACATTTAAATAACAAGACTGAATTATTTAACAACATACTGCTTCACATACATATGCTTCAAATATATTTTACATAGAGTTTGACATTGTTAAGACTAGTGGCCTTGCCACATAGAAAAACATAAAATAAAAGTACAGAAAGGAAACCAAAAGAAAGCATAACAAAAAGGACCTCCTAAGTCCAACGAGACTGACACTTATACTGACTGTAGTAGTAGGGATATGATCAATGTTTGACAAAACGCTAACAACTCCCAATCTAGATGTTATAGTAACCCATATCCATGTCACTTCATATCCTTTCCTTCTGAACTGTCGGGAAGTAAGCAAGATTCGAGCTCGTTGTCTGATCGTCGTAGATTAACCCAAAATGTAAAACAAAAAGGACACAAGGCTAAGATTTATGTACAAGTTTAAAAGTGGGAATGAATGTGTAAAATAATAATATATATGGCAACCACAATTATTCAAACAAGCGTATCTTTAACCCATAATTATATATACTCTATCTCTATTTATTCTAATGCATCCCTGAACTATATGCTGACTCAGGCCACTAAACGCTGTCAATGATATCTATCACATTTACCAAGATCAGATATCACAAGACCACATGCCACCAACGTACTCCCAATTACCAAGAGCTACACCACCTAACTTCACGTGGAGTCTAGGTGTTATAAGTCGATCGTCCCTGAGAATTCAGGTCAAGAACCTTGCCTTGCCTAACATGCATAGATAATAATACCCGTCGGGATTATAGGCGACCGATCAACCTCGTGCATCCCATACCACACGGCAGTGGACTTACACATTCCTCAATGCAAATCTATATGATCACTCAATCATCTTGTGGCAACTCTCAACCATAAGTATTAAGTTAATACTTAGGAAATATTGTATCAACCCTTAAGGTTATACTTATTATCTAGATACTTAAGTTGAGTGCTAAATCCAGCATATGTCTTGTCGTATTTTTTCTTGGCATGGTCCTTATCTCTACATACTCAGTTCAGTTTGTACAATGAATAATTATATGGTTGACTTCCCAGGTAAGAGAGGTGGACCGTAAAGGACATAGTCGACCAAGTCTTTCCTTAGCCAGAATCCAAACAAATACAACAACTCAATGTATCCAACTTCCCTTATGTTATTAGGGATCTAATACTTAATATATAGTAATGTTGTTCTCTCCTTAATAGATTATTATTCTTAGTCTATCAATCATAATCATTCAAGTATAAATAAAATAAACAAATTAGACAATTAATCAAACAATGCAAGCACAATACAACCTCCAATTGTCATAGATTATTCCTATGATAAATAATTAAGGTCGGCGTAACCTCGCTCAATGATTCGTGAAAATCATTATTCGAGAATATGCCCTCCTTACTTATTTATCACTAGTAGGGATTGGGTCACCGCTACACACATATATATTAAGCTATTTTACGCTAATCGTCGCAACGTATACGAAATCTTGCCCCCACCTTTTGTTGTTGAGCGTTGTTGAAAGTCCACGAGCGTTTAGTCCGATCTTTGCCAAGAACCGGTTACTTATGAAAATGATTTGGGCCGAACTTTGACGTATAAAACTCCTTTGAAACTTTAGAGAACCTTTACCACAAAATAACTCTAAAAGTTACGAACCGACACCGTGAGAACCTCGATAACTAAAGCTAATATTTCTATATGAAGAAACTAGAGAAGGAAAGAAATAAAGAGGTAAGAAAGAAGATTTGTGAATGAGTGAATGAAAATGGGGTGGGAAAGACCCCTATTTATACTAGTTGTAAAATATTAAAATAACATAAATGTATCTTCTTTTGCCCATACCTTCTAACTTTTCAACTCTTGCTAGTAAATGTCTTTATCAAATATTTACTAGTCTTACATCAATAGTTCTTTAGATGTTCTAGTATGACTTTTGTGAAAATAACTTATGAGAAAGGTATGGGAGCTTGATATTTTAATGTTTCATGACATAATATCATTTATGATATTAATAAAAAAAATGAGATATATATTTCTTTTATAAAAATGAAATGATAATAATAATAAAAATAATAATAATGACAACAAGGATAATTATTATTACTTAAGATTATTTTATTTACTAATTAGTTTGTAGAGTAAAATGATAATATTCAAATAAAATAAAATTAAATAATAAATATAATAATAACAAAACAACAACAATAATAATAATAATAATAATATGAATAATTAATTAACTTAAAGTTAATTATTTTTAAGTATTAATTTCAATTTCAATATTTAGTTTGTAAAATGAAACGATGATATTCAAATTGAATAATAATATTAATAATAAAAATAAAGGGTAATTAATTGATAAACTAATTATTATAGGTGTTAGTTTCAATATTTAGTTTTTAATGATTAGCGATGTTAAAATCTCAAATCTAATCAGATATACTATTTAAAGTATGGAAAATTAGGATGTTACACTCAGCGAGATAAAAGCACAGGCATGGGGCATCTCCTCGGTGTACGCATCCCAACACACCCAGCCAGCGATGCGCGGGAAGTGTTGGAGGATCCAAGCCTGAAATGAAAATAAAAAGCATTCAGGGATCAAGAATTATCGCAAATATGAAATGAAAAAGATAAAAAAAACATTCAAGGATAAAAAATTATTACAACCAGTAGTGTCGTGCTGTTAGTGACCTGTTTCGTCCTTCATCGACATTCATCTCTCAACTTCGAATACAGATAGGTCAAGCAAGCTGCCCCTAGTTGTACTCATGGATCCGTGTGAGATCCAAAAAGTACCAGAGGTATGCAACGTCAGTATAGGTGGCACTCGTGTCCACAAAAATGCAAGTGACAACCAAAAAAGAAAATATACCCTCAAAGCACGAGCCTTGTGTAAGGCCACCTGCTCTGCATCACCACTAGCTTGCGCTGCAGCAAGGATCTCCTCATCATAACTATTTTTCAGGAACTTAAACCTAGCATGGACACCCCTGGTCCTATCCACCTCCTCAATCGCGTCCCCTGGATCAGCCCACAAATACTCCACCATCATCTCGACCTCCTCGTCTTTGGTCATCCTACCATGATGGAGGAATCCCCCTGATCGAAAAATGCAACAAAGACGAGACATCGTCCACTGTGATAGACATCTCATCATGCGGGAGATGAAAATAAGACATCTCAGAATGTCATCTCTCCACGAATGCATTAAGCATCCCGTGGTTGATTAGACTGTAACCGGTCATGCATAGGTTACTCAATCCAGAAGCGGTCAGAACCGACTGAAACCACTGCTCATTCGAATGATGCAATGTTAAAATCTTCCTCCCATGGTTCGGAAACTTCTGGGGATCACGCACCTGCAATTTTTCATAAATAATCAATGTCAGTAATAATCAATGTTAGAAATAATCAATGTCAGCAATTTAAATTAACGTAAAAAATGATTCGAAAATCAAACTAATGCTACCTCTCCGTCCCAGATATGTATGACAGTGTGGTCTGGATACATAAGAAGTATGGACATATCAAATGGACCCCCTCTGAATCCCTCTGGCTCGGCATCAGTAGCCTCACCCTTCGGAGGTGGCACTGGATCAGCAGGATCATCAGCAGGAGGTGGCACCGGATCAGCAGGAGGTGGCCCCAGATTAGCAGGAGGTGGCATTATTGCATCTCGACGCCTGCGGGAGGATGGGAGAAGTGACGTGTCAGCTGGTGCATTCCGTCTCCTATGGGAAGTAGAAGAAGAAGGTGGAGTGGCCTGAGATAAAGGTGGAGTGGCTTGAGATGAAGGTCGAGCCCCGGGAGTAGACTGAGCCCCAGGAGTAGACTGCGCCTCAGAAGTCGACACCTCTTCCTGATTAGATGTATTTGCTTTCTCCGAAACCTACTGACTGCGTTCCCAAGAACGGATGCGTGCTGGGAAACCCGTCCAAGTGTCAGTCTGTCTACTCTGTCAGCCATCATGCCTTCAAGGTAAAATTAGGCATATAATTAGTTTACGCAAAAGAATAACACATACAAGAAAATAAAAAATAAAAAAACAGATTGAGAAAATTTTGAAGATATATCTACAGAAATATCTCTAAAACTATTTCGGAGACGTATCTCCTAAATTTTCCAAAATATATGAAACGTTGAACTTTTCCGAGATGTATCTCCGGAATGTTCTGAAAAACAGAGTTCGCGACAATGGCGTCCTTTGTTACTTGGATTATGGAAAATAACAACCGGGTCGTCCATTTCAGCTAACAAACAATGCATACAATTACTCTAAACTATGTTTCATGTGATTTCTAAACATTTTTATACCTAACAATTGATTCTAACTCGTTTACAACAAAACTCGAATATTTACCGAAAACTCGAAAAACTTACCCAAAATTTATGATTTAAAAGATTTTGAATGATGAAATGGATTATGCTAGATGTTTCCTTCCGCCTCCTATTGATGAAATCAGAGTTGAAGAATATTGAGAATGAGAGAGTGGAAGAGTTGTGTTTGAACGAAAATGAAAAGTGTTGGAGGAGAAGAGTCTGGCGCGGTATTCACCTCCAAAATGTTCCGGAGATATATTTCCAAAATATTATAACGTTCATTTGAGTTTTGTGCGTTCAAAGATATATCTCTAGAACCTTAAGACATAATTGAAAATACATACAATGCACAAGAAATGTATAGGATGAAAAAATAAATTCTCTTTATATATCCGGTCAAAATAGACCGGTGTTTTAATTGTTTGAGCTTTAGTTGTTCACGTCCCAACCCAATTCTAGCCTTAGCCAATACCATAACCCAAACACGCAGCACAAATTATAAATGGTAGCGAGAGAAAGCTAAGAACAAAGAGAACGAAACCCTTTGTGCATCGTCATCTTCTTCTTTTTTTTCCACTTATTTCTTCATTTTGAAACCTATAACAAATTCAAATTCTCATTCCATTGTTTGTATTCCATTCTACCATTAGTATACTGTTCGTTCATTTGTTCACAGTTTATTCATTTTTATTTCACTGATTTTGTTCTGATACAAATTTATTTGGTGCAGAATAGCAACTACTAAGGATTTTTTTTGAAGATGATATTAGTTCTCACTTCTTTGCATTCCATTCTAATTCGTGGTTTGTTTTTTTAATCAAAGTGTTGACTAATATTTTGTTCTTGTTTCTGAAACATGTGTCTTATAATCCTTATGAATCTGATAAAAACAAATTTGAACACCAAAGGTTATGTTTCACTCATTTTTACATTTTATTAATGTGATTTCATTTTTATGACTACCAGTGGAATACCCGTGCGTCCGCACGGGTTCCGCTGAAGACATTTCGAATTGGACCAATACATTTTGATAGGGAAAAATATAAATTCACAATTTTTAAAGGATTGGGTTAATAAAAAAATGTAATATGAAATAGTGATAAATCACAAAAGTTTAGACAGGAAAAAATTCAAATTATGAAGATAAAGATGTTAGGTATATGAGACCATTAAAAAAAATAAAAAAGTACAGAAGAGAATAAAATATTTACTATACATTGAAAAAAGAGTAGTAAAAATGAAATGTTTAGAAAAAAAAAATAAAAAAAAATATAGAAAACCGTTTTTTAGGTGGGTTGAAGTTTCCTTTATTGATATTGCTATCCAAAAAACGTTTATATTTAAAAAATTATTTAAAAATAAAGAATTAAACGTTTATAAAGTTATATCAACCCTTCATTTTCAATACTTTCACCGTCCTCACCCCTGCAAATGGAAAGCAGTCGTCTCACGCATGCAAAGAAGATGAAGCAGCAGGTGAAAGACACAATGGCTACCCACTTCAAATCTCACAGGCGAAGTGACGATGGCATTCCGACAAAGTATTTCACGATGAAGCAGGCTCCGAAAGACACCATGGCAGCTCATTTCGTCTATCCCAACACGAAAGCGGCACGCAGACAACGGTAAGACTCGGATCAGAACTTATCAATGGTAAAAGATGGTGTCGGTTTTTGTAGAGTAGAGTATTGAAACGATATATGTATTGCGTAGGTGTGAACAGTAAAGATCTAATTTGAAGTTATTATTCTCCGATTGCATGCATACGGATTGTACTTAGAATGCGGGAATAATGTGTTTTTGTTATATTGTTTCTACAGTACAGAGTCGGCCAATGAAGGGATGAAGAAACAGAAGGGCATAGTTATTCACGATGCTGATGATCACCGTGCGAACGGGAAGGGTATAGCTAAAGTCGTGGCAGTCGGGAAAGACGTTAAGGGGAAAAGCAAGGTTGGGGTTGGCTTTGTGGAAGTTAAAACAGAGCCGAACTATATTCGTATATCGTCTGATAGCGATGGGTGAGTATTTACGATGGCCACTTCCCTGCAACTGATATATTGGTACAGGTACAATACGTTTTGGTTCATATGGAGGTATTGTGATATTGTTATGGGTTTTTGTTAAATGCAGGGAGGTTACACCCGTTTACTGTGAAGAGTCTGAAGAAAATTGGGTCCGGGTAGTAAAAGATGTGAAGGCGTTGCGTTCGAATGTATATGTAAGTAATATATATTTTATGTTTGTTATTATATAATGATTTCATGCATGAATTGATGTTATAACTGTTGGCTTATCGGTTGTACAGCAAATACCGCGGGTCGTGATCAAGAGGTGCCTGCGCAAATGACAGGACTCTATCAACCTATATGATACAGATATGTCATGTGCTTACTCCTGTGAATTGAAAAAGAGGGGTGGACAAATGGAGAAGTATCTTCTCGGTGGATAGTACGACTTTGTGAAAGACTGAGACATCCATGATGGAGATGTGTTGGAGTTCTGCATCAGACACCCGCCAGCCAGTGAAATATTGGTGTCTGTGAAGTGTGGAAATGTGAGGCGGTGATTTTTCTGACAGTGGTGTATGGAAAATGAAGATATATTGGTGTTGAAATGTGCCCCTGTGTGGTTTAAGAAACGTGGATATTTGGTTTAGTTTAAAGGGTTTGGTGGTGTAGTGTTGTTGTGGATTTGGTAAGAATTGTAATAGTTGTGGCTGTAGGACCAAACTTTGTAACTTTTGGAAGTTTCTATATGAAGCATATGTAGCATGTTATGTTTTGAGTTTGTTCTGTCATGGTTGGTAAACAGAATTAATGTTTGACTGATGCAATGTTAAATTTGTAAATGCTTCTGGTGTGGAGTAAGTTATCATGTTGGTGTTAAAGTCTTTATCCAACATTTTATAAAGTGGTGAAATATAATATGGTTCATGTTTTTATTAGAAGTGTTTCTGTAATGAATTTAAAACAGATTTGGAAAACACAAAACCAACATGGACAATAGATAAATAATGCATGCTTTGTAGACCACACATTGAATACACAAATACAACACAGGTGTAAAGCAAGTGAAAGTAATTTCGAAGAACCACATTATTCCCTCACTTCACATGGGCACTGCAGGAGAAAATATAAAATATTAATCTTACTGTTGACATGTGATTTCGATAGGGTAGTGGAAACATTAGTTGCAGCAATAAATACCATCCACTTCTTAGTTCTAATAGGCGCAAGCTACCTCCATCCATCTCTTCATTTTAACATTTCATAGAGTTGCAATGGAAAAGGTTGGTCCTCTGGTTCATACAGAGGTGATTGACACAGTTGTAATAGCAAAGTTATCATTCCAAGTAAGTTAAACCATGTGGCTGAAATAAGTTATTATTTTGGTTTATTTTTGTGTTTCTTACTGATTAGTTGTGCAATATATTCATTTCATGAAATAAGTCATAAGAAAGTTATGTGTGTAGGCTTTTCCTGAGATCCAGCCTGTATTTGTTCGAACGTACCGGGGAGAAGTAAAAAAAACATGGACAATACTGAACAACCAAGGTATTCATCATACCTTAATATATAAAAATAGGGAGGTTCAACCACTTATAATCAGTGGATGGAAGGGTATTGAAGATTACTACTCACTACCAGCTAACGTCGTGGTTTGGTTCGGCTATTATGGGGACAATAACTTCGGGATATGTGGGTTTAAAGAGATTCATGCAAAACAGGAATTACCCAGATTCCATAGTAGGTATCTGTATAACGAATCGATATATGCAGTTAACGTCGTGCTCCCACCGTTGAGTGAGATTTCACCGAAATTAGTTGAGTTATATTTTTTATGTTTAAGCCAGTTCTGATATAGTTTTAAAGTAGTTGAATAGCTAATAAATTGGGTCATCTGTTATATACATTCAGAAGGTACCGCCTGAATTTGCCGGTGTTCTACAAAAATGCGGTTACGAAGATCTGCTGCTGTTTGGCGACAACGGATGTTGCAAAATGTTGTCGATACTGAACATCGATGATGCATACCAGACCAAGTTAGGATATGAATGGGATGCATTCTGCGTGTCAAACAATTTCAAAGGCAGAGACCGAATACGCTTCCGTTTGGATGCAACTGATGAAAACAAAGGCTGTCATGTGTATAAGATATGACATGGGTAAGCTTGCACTTGATATTAAAAGTTTGTGTCTGGTTGTTTTTATGCTCTATAGATTAATGTATGTTTTTGTAGTATAGTTTTATACAGAAGTGAAAAAATGGTATGCCTGCAGTTAATGTAATTCTTTACTGTTTATACAGAAGGTGAAAATACATGAATCAGTTGGAACTTAACAAAAAAATCTACAGATATCCCACAAAATATAACAAAAAACCTGAAACCTAAACAACAATGTTTAACTTTTCTTATAAGGTTACGTACGGAGTTAACTTCGCATAACTAAACATTGTTGAAAACCTCCTTGTAAACAACATTGGATGTACATGTTTTGGCATTGTTGTTTTCATCGTGTATCAATACTTTGATACCCTTTTTGCTTGTAACCCTTGAAAGTGCGACACAAATCTGGCCATGGGTAAAAACGTCTCGAGGAATATAAAGCCCCACCCAATCCAATGACTAACCCTGTGATTTGTAAATCGTCATCGTGTAGGAGACAATGACGGGGAATTGTCTCTGGCTTAGCTTGAAAGGCCAAGGAGACTGTGATGGGGACATATCCATCCTGGGAATGTATACGACGTTGCCATGGTGTTTTTCCCCCATGATATGGGCCTCAAGCACATGTGTAGCCATTTTGGTGACTATTAGGCGCGTACCATTGCACAAGCCTTCGGACTGATCGATGTTTCGCATCAACATAATGGGTGCCCCGACCTTAAGTTTGATATGATGGTTAGGCAAGCCGGAAGTTTTTAATGAGCTGAGAAACTCCGGGGTCAGAACATCAAGCACGTCCCTGTTATGTATCTCCGATCGATCGACTGTATTACAGTTGTAGTAATCCCTCAAGTCACCTGCAGCCACATCATGAGAGATATATATAAAGAAATGCATCACCAACTGTATTATGTTAAGGAGCTTATCAACTGAAAAGTGAGACTACCTGGCATAATGGACAACACATGATCATTAATCTTGTCCACCAAATTTATTGTTGATGCCAATATAGCCCTGCTCTTTAGATAGTTGAAGTCCGTATAATTTGTGAGAAAATCAGGATACGTACTCGTTATGACAGCAACGATAGGATCATCAAAATCTGTAATAAGCATCTCAGACGGGAATTCAATTTCAGTAGTCCCATCATTCGGTTCTCCGACCTTTCCTTCTCCAATTTTGAGTAGCCAATTGGAGAATTCCGCCATTTCTTGCCTGTCGTGTTCGGTGGGAACACAATTAAGACGCATATTCTTAGTTAAGTTCAATACATGTACCGAATGCCATATGTATGAAGAGTTGATGGTGGCATGTACAATGTCGGAACGACTACCCCTTGGAAATACCGGCAATATCTGTCTGAAATCCCAACCAAACACAACAACCTTCCCACCAAATAGTTCTTCCGAGTTCCCATCAGTACTCATCACATCCTTCAATGTCTTGTCAAGTGCTTCAAAACACCATTTGTTAGCCATGGGTGCCTCGTCCCAAATTATTAATTTTGATTGTCGTAGTAGTTCCGCGACTTCTTCTTTGTGAGTAATATTACATGTAGAGTTGGCAAAGGTGGTGACTGATATTTTGAATCTTGAGTGAGCCGTTCGACCACCTGGTAACAATAGCGATGCAATTCCACTGGTGGCGACGGTAAAACATATGTCGTGCTTAGTCTAATTGCACTTGCCATTGTCCGCCACATGTAAGTTTTCCCGGTTCCACCATAACCATGCAGGAAAAAAACTCCACCTTTCTGATTTGTTACGGTGGTCATAATCCTATCATAGATTCCGCGATGCTCGTCTAACATAAATAAGTCAAATATCAGACCAAAGTAACGCCTAAGTATTAAATGATGAATAACATTCAGTTTCGTGGTAAGTACCTGTAAGAGCAGCATGCAGTGATTGGAATTCGTCTTTCATGGTTTGTATGTCGTAACTACGTTCTTCGTATATGAGACGGTTCCCCAGCTGCTCCAAGACATAACTGTCGGGATATGGTATAGGTTTGAAGTCATGGAGGCTTTTTCTATTCTTTTGAAGGAGAGTCTCAATATGATGTAACGTGAGATTTTGTAGCTCATGGTCATTCAATATTAGTTCTGTCAGAGGAAAAGAGTTATGTGGTCAGTATGGACAGACTATTCCAAGGCACAGTATTGAATCCCATGCAGTACGGCTATAAATGAAGGGTTTTATAGTTTTGGCACTTAAAACCCATATTAGAAAGTTATATGCTCAAGATATTGAAATGGATGAAAACGAAAAGCTGATTCGTGTTATTAACCAAGACCTTTTGTTGGTGCAACAAACCGTCGGAGAGTAATGCCCATGTCTCTGTCCACACATACGCCGGCCAATTGACATTGCCCGACATAAGCATAACAACGAAAAGCTTGCGTAGGAAATGACCGGACCCCCATTCACTTGCCTCTTTAATGGCTCCGATGTATTCCCTATCATCTTCAAGGAAACCCATAGCGAAACATGCATCTCTAAGGGAATCACACTGTGTATTGCTGACCTTGCAAATATCCTCATAGCACGTGGGTCCTTTCACGACAGTCAACATCATGCGAAGATAAAACAACTCGCCCGTAGATGGTGGTACCCAAATTAAATGGCCAATTGTATAACACTTTTTCCGAGGCTTCCATATTCTATTTCTTTTATGGTAAACAAACTTATGACGAACTGACCATAAGTTAATTCTCTGGCTTCTTCGTAAGTCTGGTTGGAAATTAACCACGACGAAAACATAATCTCTGTTACGTTCGCCCTCTCTAAAATATTCTCCATCCAGTCATGATCGGTGTAGTAGACAGACTTCTCACCTATAAGATGGAAAAACATGTGTTCCACAGTGGGTTTACGGCCATGAATACTGCAAGAGAAGATTCTCCAACTTGCCTCGCACGGAGAGACATATCTACAGTCAAGATATTGTTTAATTTCGTCTACAGGTTCGAGACTATTCGAGGAAGGATGAGACTTATGTACAACAGAAGCCATAATTCGATCATGGCCTTTGTGTATATATTTGAAAAGATGCTTAATTGATGTACTCTGATTACACCATTCCATGTTAATATAGGCTTGGTACTTCAAGAACAATTTTGTTTTGTACAGGGCGACATACCTATTGTCCAGAGGGATGCCATTCTTGTGTATGACATGCGTAGTTGATCATCGTCTGTATAGAGGGTAGCCTTCGACATCAACAATGGTATTCTCAATGAACTTTTTTGGAAAGAATTTTGTGCACTTTCTGTTCTTCATACACGGTGATGATTGCCTAGCCATACCACAAGGTCCATGCACCATATGCGACTTGACCAAGTTGTACAACGTAGGATGAATGTCCGGATCAGGAATCTCGATGGAAATTATTCTGTCAATATCATTGGGTGTGGGGTATTTACTCCGAGGATGCAAGAAGATAAGAATGTGAGCGTGAGGTAGACCTCTTTTCTGGAATTCAATGGTGTACATAACTGTTGAATGGAATAGCACAGAAGTCAGTATAAACATAATAGTTGTACATAATATAAGTGAACGTAAAATACTGACAGAATTCCAAACGTAGACTTACATGCCAAAACGCGTCCTAGGACATGTCTCTTTCTTATATCACGCATAAGTTCGTCGAACTTAATTTTGAAGACCTTTGCTACAATATCCGAACGATCAACAGTACTTAAATTGTTGCTATGCAATAGACGCTTTATTTCAGGCCACGCAGGGTTGCAGGTAAATGTTATAAACAGGTCAGGGAAGCCAAGTTTACTTGAAATTGCCATCCCGTCAAAATAGAGTTGGTCCATGTATCGTTTGCTTCCGACAAACGTCGAAGGCAATACCACACGCTTGCCCTATTTTGTACTTTGATTAGAACTACCAGCAGTGTTTTCCTGCTGTAAGTTGCTATATTTACCAACCCTTAATTTAGATTGATTTTTCAGCAACCAGTTTAGACGCTCGGATTCCATCACAGTATAACCGTCAACCAGGAACTGTTGGAAAAGGCGCCACGAATGAAGTAAAGTCTTAGGTTCCGAGATGCACTCATGTAGACGTAAGCATAACCAATCCTTTATTGTTTGACGATTTTTCTTCGTGACTTGTCTTTGGTGACTATATTTGTGAAGAATATTATCTCTGTAACCGTCTTCGCCATATACAAAAATGAGTGGGTATTGCTATCCAAGGTATGCCGGATGGAATTCATCTATTCTTTGTAACCCCCCCCCCCCCTTCGCGTGGATGGACTATTATGTCCCTTTTTTCTGCAGAATCAATATCGCCGACAATGAGAGCAGTAACTTCCGCAACAGTTGGCATATTATACACATAACCATCGCTGGGTCTACTGGATATCAACTTCAACTTCAAGTCTAGAAAAGAATTTTCCCTCAAGAGATCCCTAGCATTTCTAAACGCTTTGGCATGGACATTGCAAGAATCCAACATCACCGTCAAGTCCCTGACTAATTCTTTTTCAAGTTTTTTGTTGTCCCTACAATAATCAGTAATTACATATATTAGTGCAGATATGATTTTCAGTTCAAAGCGATTGACAAACTTTGACTTGTGCGTATGAGCAAAGAGATTTTTGTTACCTGAAACAATCCATCCTGTTATCAACCTCATTCTGCGTATCAAAGATGTATAGCTGATCATATTACGGAGGTTGACCGATATTGGGAAGCATAGTACCTATCCGGTGACACACCTGACCGTGTAGTCATAAAGTTGGAGGACCGTGTCCTCTCTGTGATGTTGTGTCAAACTTCATCCCAGGAGAAGTGAAGGAGAACATAGAGTTGTATATTCGTATGTTGGCCTGGAAGTTTTTACTACGGGTGGAATTTCCATCGAAAAGGAGCTGAGCTAATAAAGGTGGAGGCTGCCTCATCAGTGGTAGCACGGCTCTTCCAGACTTGCAGCAAATATGAAACTTTGGTGCAGTTGTGTGTCTATGTTTGGATTTTCGTTATTGATACCACATACATGCCTTGCAATGCTGGCATTCCCAATTAGGGATTTCGATAACGACATATTCTGTGCATGTAACAATAAGATATGCATAATGCGGGACTAAGAGACAAATGGAAATCATGTTTGGTAATTTTGTAAAGAAATTGCCTTGTAGGTGATCTTCGACATCTTCATCACCAGCTTCGATGTTAGAGTCTGAAGAATTTGCCACAGTATGATCAGAATCCGAATCAGAGTTTTCCTCGGAAGATGAATTTGTAGGTGCATTGCGTTGTGGATTGCCAGAAGCATAAGCATTACATGTTGAATGTGCATTACTTCCGACAGGAAGCTGGATTTGGCGAAGGATTGTCCTCGAGGAGCCACAGGGCATGAATGAGGGTTGTGGAGGAGTATAACTTGAAGATGAAAAAGTGCCTATATGGGTTGATGAGGACGCAACCAAGGGAGGTTGATGACCACGCCTCTGAGTGGGAGCAATTTGCTGAGACTTACTGAGGGTAGGACAAACATGTTGTGGCAAGGTTGAATTATTCTTTTTTACTGACATAGTAGACACGTTGTTAGGGGACACTGTAGATTTTAACATGGGAAATAGATTTATGCCATAACTAATATCAAATCGTCTACGCTTCAGAGGAGCAGTAGGATGATTGTGCCGAAGAGACAGTCCAATGTGTGTGGTATTAACAACATTACTGTGGGGGGTTGTACGTTGAGTTTGGGATTTTTTTGCATTAGGAAGCAAAGGTGTTGATGGTGAAGCAACATTGTTCTCCTTGTTGGGTCGCAAATTCTGTTGTCTCTTTTCACTCAACAATAATTTTCGTTTCTGTCTTGCACTAGAGGTCGGCGTATGACTGTCACCATCCATGGAAAGGTTGTCCTAAAACATTAGACGTGCAAAAGGAATTCTTAATAAAGACTTGTTACCATAAAAAATTAAGTGGGAACATTACAATCGTAAGCAAACCCTGGGCAGTGGGAGAGAGGAAACAAATAGCTTAAAAATATACTAAGTTACCTATTGTGAAAAGTAAGAGATGTTCAAATATCACTCAAAACTTGCCTGCAGTTGAAGTTTAACGTTGTAGTGGCAAGGTTGTTAGAAAGACAGAACAAACACAGGTAGCTTTCTTTGCTGAGGTGATGATGGAGTGGTTGTGTGTTGTAATTACTTTCCCACTAAAAATTTGAAAAGAACCTCCAAATAGTAGCAGCATAATAGTATTATTTTGTTGAAATTTTATATTGTTATAATATGTTAGGAAGGTAAATAGTGTTTAACACTAACAGTGTACTTCTTCTTTCACATGAAGCAGGCATAAACGGCGACGTAACATATGGGAAAGGGGGTGCTTGAGTGTTGTGCAGTGATGATTAAGTTCTGTTCCTATACCTCTAGGAGGTCGTCGGGACAATTTGTACGAAGCCCAAGAGGAGGCTGGAAGCTTTTAAGAAGCCGACGGGTCCTTGTACTAAGCCCAAGAGGAGGCTATCAGCTACTGAACTGCTGTCTGTAGGTATAGTACAATGTATAAAAGTAGAAAGGACCAATATTTTAATATTATTGTAACATGCTAAGTATGAGATACATGCTTTTCTGAAGTATAATTACATAGACCGTGTTGCTTTTGGCCAGTATTTGGATTCACGTGTTAAGTATAATGGCAATGGTAGGCACACAGTATATTTCATTACATGCATGTGAGAAAGAACATATTTTACTCAGTAAGGGTTAGCTGCCACGAGATTTATGTTTTGTAACTATTCAAAAATGTAGTATCACTCAAGGTTTTTCGTTTTTCCCTTATGGTTCAGTTGTGATTATACATATGCAATGAATCTATAGATTTGGGTGCTTCTATCAATGTATCTTAACAATACAGATCAATATAAGTTGAAACAGAAAACAGATGACATAAATAGAATACAAAATATATTACACATAAGATAGTGTGGCAATGTTAGAAACAAACCCCATTGTTGTAGTCATTTGATGAAAAACTTATCAAAATACTTCAAAACATATACATCAATTTCCTGTATTAATTAGACATGGTAGTAGTGGAAGTTGACACATCAAAAAAGAGTCCAACAACAATTTCCAGCTCCGGCAGTTTATGACGGTCAAACTTGTTTTTTACCCCGCTTGATAAGTTTCTTGGCTTTTGTCGATGAAATGTCCCCTTCGGTTTCAGTTTTGATCGGCGGTTCACCGGCAGGTTCCGTAGACATCCTCTTAACATTGGCTTTAGGGGTTGAAGGATCAGGAGCATGGGAAGATGTGATTTCACCATCTTGAAATCGACAACAATACAAAATGTGTTACAATTGCAGGTCGTGGTAATTAGTCCAAGTAAATTCAATTCATCACATATAAAACAGATTACCGTAGGAGGAGTTAATTTTACAATTGGAGCATCCTCACCGACACTCTCGACATTCTGTGCAAATCAGAATGCATTTGCATGTTGTTAGAGTCATAACATGTAGGTGCAATGGTTCATGTTTGACATGATTCCTAATGGAATCGTTTTAAAGGACAATTATGCTACCTGCACTGAATTAGAAGGGCCCTTAATAAACTGGTCGCTGTCTTGAATGAGCTTGTCATCCTGCCATTGGAAATATACTATTATAATAGATTCTGTCAATAAAATTCGTGATAGACATAATAGAATATGTTACACAATAGTAACCTGAGTAATTGCAAATGGTCCTTCAAGTTGCTTGATCAGCTGGTCATCGTCAAGAAAGTGGATGACGGAGCAACTCTTAAAGCGAGGATTCCACTTAACCTTGAATGCCAACTTCTTTCCCAACATTTTATCAAGGGCTAGTGGGAACTCAAGCGGGTCAGTGATTCCGGCCTGTTTCCCATCATGTATAAACCCATTCATAATTTTGGAATTTGAATTGGATAATAGAAACGGTTAGAATTGTTGTTGATTATAATTTTCAATCACCTCAATCATTGTGGCTCGTAAGTGAGCAGCAGATGATTCCAAAAGCTGGGCTGCAATTTCATCCCAGAAAACAAATATTGTCGAACATCCCTCATGAACTGCAACCACCTCTATTTTATACCTACGGATGCAACCTAAATCAAACATGGGAAATGTATATTTCTAAACAACATAAAGTACGATAAAGATTATGATAGCTCAATTTCCATATTTCTGCCTCAGTGCGGTGGCCATCTCGGCAGACAAAAGGAGGCATGTATCCCTTGGCAACTTGAGGGCATTGGTGGAAAGCTCTGTAGCACCACCCATTTGGCGAAGCGATAAGTTTGTCAGTTGTTGCAACCGTGACGCATACAGTTGCCTGAATGGGATTAAAACATAGGTTAAGTCGAGTGAATTTGGTGAATTTTTGAGAATATCATTGCCAAATTGTGTTACCTGGTACAGTTGGATGATTTCTCGCAGTGGTAAGTGGACAGATTTCGTCAAAAAGCTTCAGTTGCAGATTGTTGAGACCCATACGACATTTGTGACGAATCACGTGTTTGGTTGCTAGCCGTGGTAAGTGCTTTCCCATAGTCAGTTCCTTTGGGCAAGCTGTAGATGAAATGTGTGTTACAAAATAGTAATTGCAAATAATATAAAGGGAATATTGTCCATAATTGTCTACCTCTTCAGAAGCGCTTTGATCTGAGGCAAATTGTCGTTGATATGTAACTCTGTCACGTTGTAAGTGTTTGTCACAGCTAGGGGGTACTTTCCTTCACGACCAAAAGGGTATATATTACATTATGGATTTAAGTAAGAGCATCAAAATTGTAGAGAGTTATGAAAGTGCAGACCGTAGGGGGTCAGGGGACTACCTTCTTCCTTAATCTTTGCGTACTTCAGTAGAATAACAGTTGGGGTGGAAATATCATGTTAATTTTTTTTGTATTCAAAGAACTTGACAGCATAGTCCTCCCAAAGGGTACATAGCAACGTGTTGTCACTAAACGGATAAAACGGAGTCAGTTAGAAAAGAAACGTTCAAGCAGCAGGAAACCTTATATTTAGCTATTGAAATACCTTAAATCGCGTAACACCAGGTTGACTTGAGGCTTCTTCCCCCCTGTCTTTGTTTGGGAGTATCCCACCTCATCAATAACACCAATAACATCTACAAATCACAGAAGTTTCGCCAAAAGTTAAGAAAAATATACGTAGAAGCAAACAACACCATGATGGATAAGCTATATACCGCAGAGGAGATTTTTCTGCCATTTGCCATAAATTATATCAGAAAACGGTGTGAAGTTGATAATCTTGTCAGGAATGGTGTGTTTGCCAATATCCGCAACGGTTGTTCCACCTGTGAACTTGAGGAGATATTTATGGCTAGTCGGTTTGAATAGCAAATCGTTAGGGTGGACCTGAAAGTTTGATATGGTGCAGGTGACGTTTATCGACAACACCGAGTCAAAAGCCTTTTTATAGATTGTTGGAACTACAATGTGAATGTTATGTCCCTGAAATGAAATTTTTTTGTCAAAAGTCATTTCATTCTACGCAAGACAGGAAAATAAATGGTTATTTACGTCAACACAAACAACACCATGAACAACGGCATGAAGTTCAAAGTCAAATCAGAATTTTCATTTGCTGAACAACACCATGAACAACAACATAAAGAACACCATGAACAACGCAAGCAAGAAAAAAATAAATGGTTATTAAGTCAACATAAACAACACCATGAACAAACTTTCAACGCAAACCTCAACAAAGTGGATGAACATGACGACATGCAAATATATGTAAAATGAGCTACAGGTGTAAAACTATCAGGTATACAACAGAAAAGTCATAACGAACTCACATTTGTGTCGCCTACGACCATTTCGAAATGCTCATTTGCTGAACTCTTGACGCCCCATTTGTGGTGAACCTTTACAGCTATCTTCCACAACTCTTTACGGTCGTTGATATTGGTGATGAGTTCGAAAGGTCGCGTCATTGTTGGAGAAGTCTTGACGAAGGCTCGTTGTGTGCAGTTGAGGGTTGGAAGAGAACAAAGAATTGGAAGATGAGACTGCAATGACACAGAGGAAAAGAAAGCAAACCTTGTAGAGTTCGTAGAGGTTGTGTTTTTAAAACATTGGGGCGTGTGTATCCAGTCCCACAGCTTGGTTACATTAGAAGAAAGGATTATGGAAATTATGAACAATACTTCAGTATTATGGTAACTAATGTTTAGTGGAACGATTAGTTAGAATTAGGTGGTGAAATGACCAATTTTAGGGCAGAAATGACTATGTGGCAGAAAGTAGATGATGGATAGATTGGTAAAGTCCAAGTCCTAAACTTTTCTTATATAGGTAGATTTGTTCTTTAATGTTTATGTTCTTCTTGTGATGGTTTCACTGACATTTGTTTTTGTTTTTTTAGTTTCGGCTATCTTTGGATTGAAGGAAAATAACGGAACAGGACAGAACTGACGGAGCGAAATGGAACGGAGTGGAATGGAATATAGATCTCACTCTATTGTTTGGTTATTTTATTAAAAATATTTAATTTCATCACATACACCTCAAATTGGATGGAACAAAAAATAGAGATTTGGATGGAATGCATTTCAGCATGTTTCATTCCATTCCATTAATTATTTGCCTATCCAAATAATAAAATTACATTAGTTACCACTCAACTCCATTTCATGTTATATCTAATGGCTCCAGTCTGATGGATACACATATTTGAACAAAATAGTTAGTGTTTCATTTTTTATCTATATTTTTATGTTCATTTGTCTTTTACAAGAAGTATTGTACTAACTTAGATCATTTTCTTAATTTTGTAACCTATTTGAGGGCTTGAATCTTTCTGATTTGAAAAGGTAATTTTATGCTTTAATTTATTCTCAATTTAGTTTTATTCTTTGTTGTTATTAGGAGTGTTCATTGGTTCGGGCAAATCCGAACCAAACCGGAATCCAAACCAAACCAATGTGTTTGGGTTGGGCATTTTTTCAGTTCGGGCAAAAACCGAATCGAACTAATTAAAACCGTTGTTAATTGGCTCGGGCAACGGATTTCTAATTTGCTACCCGTAAACCGGAATCAAACCAATAACAATCAACATAATTAATTCATATAATAAATTATTAATTTTAGTTGAGTTATTACATATTTATTTGAATGAAGAGAATAATTGTTATAACAATTACCAAGTACAAACCATAATGAAAGAAATAAAGAGACATAGTCTCTGGATATTTCCAATGAAAAACGGAACAACATATTTCAAATTATCACAAGCATATTAATCAATGATGAAATACAGAAAAACCAAACTTCACAACCATTATAAATCAAACTCATAAATTGCAAACTACAAGTATCCGCAAACCACTACCTTCTTCCCAAATTGTAAAACCTCAAATCACATGTATCTGCAAATTGCAAACCTTTTATTTTATGTTATGGAATAAAGTATGAGTATGCAGTACAATTGTTTTAAGGTATTGAATATTTAAGTGAAATTCAACAACTATATGACTATGGTGGTCATAATTTATTTAAAAATATGTGTGTCATGTGTTCAATATTTATTTTTCATATTTTAGTGTTTAAACAAATCATTTAAAAAAAAAAATATTTGTGTATATTTATTTTTAATATATTCATTCAATCCAATCCAAACCAATCCATTATTTTTTGGATCGGTTTGGTTTGGGTTTTATTGCAAAAATATATAAATTCAATCCAAACTAATCCATTTATTTTTTATTGGTTCGGATATCGGATTTTCTCGAAACCGAACCAAACCGACCCGCGAACACCCCTAGTAGTTATTATCACATGTTGTCTCTTTTTTTTCCAATACTACTGATTAAGAAGGAGATATTATTATTATTAGTTTATTTGAAAGCTTGCAAACATTTACATGTAATCTAAATTCAAAGCAACTATAATAGTATACCCATTGATCACTATATCTCAACCACGGAAACAAAATTTTTAGTTTCCATGTTTAAGACATATTGTTTATTTTAATGTGGAATTTCAACATACATGTTGAGAGTTTTACAAATCAATTTGATCCCAAATATAAGTGTAAATTGTTAACCTACATACTTGGAATTTTACAATTCAATTTTAATTTTTATTAACATTCCAATAACAGAGAATGTTTCTCATAACATGTCTTCTACGTTAACCACAAGAGACGTTAATGATGTTTAACCTAAAGAAAATGTAGTTGCTGTAATTTATGTTTTTTTTAAATCTTGGTATCCGGCCTCGCGACCGACTAATCCAAGAGAGAACAATTCCACCGTCCACTAACGGGAATCCCGTTTAAAGTCAGAGCAAAGCTCCGTGTGGACTGTCCCACACAAGAATTGATTGTACCTAGTAAGATTCGAACCTGCGATCTTGAGAGGAGCACACTCTCAAGATCCAAGTCTCCACCACTAGGCCAACCCTTAGGGGTTACGTTGTTGCCAATAAAATTCTTATCGTTGGGCTTCCCCCACTTGGAAAAAAAAGAAAACTAAATTTTAGTGGTTTAAGGAAATCTTCTCCAGCCTATGACCACTTTATTAAATTTTCTAATGAAACAGAACAAATTACAACATGCAAATGTTGTCATAGAAAATATTTGTGTGATCCAAATACCCATGGGACATTTAACATGCTTTCTCATACAAAAGTATGCACCAAAATTGAAGAAAATAATCCTAAACAAGATGCCCCTGCCTGGAGAGGGTGATGGTTTAGTTGTTGCAAGCCAAAGATTTAATTTGGCAGCTTTTGGGAAGGTTACAGCTCTCTTTGCAATCCTAGATGAACATGATGTTAGGTTAGTTTAAGGAGGGATGAGTAAGGTTTTATTTAGACAATTATAACCCAATTAAGATTGAAAGAATATTTCAAATCAGATTGCAGTAGAGTAGCCTCAACTACAAATTATTGGACATCCATTCAGAATCTTAGTTGCACACTTTAAATCTTGTGCTGAGTGATGGTTCAAAACACAATGATTTATTTTTTCAATAGAAATGTTGTTAAGTTTGTGAGGTCGCCACTCTAAAGATCTGCAAAGTTCAAATTGTACATTGAGTTTGCTAGAATTAATTGTAAAATCTTCTTTTATCTTGATGTTTCAGGTATATATCTAAGGAGAAATAGATTTGTCGCAATTAACTTATAATAGAGTTAAAGTAGTTTGATGTATCAAGACAATGGTGATTGAAAATGAAAGACAATCCACTTTTCTTTTTAACATCTTTGGTAGAAATATAATTGCATCTTGTCCAGATTATTATGTTGAGAATGTAGTAAGTGTGAGTAGTGTGGGTAATAGTCTCACATTGGTTAGAAATGTGGAGACCTGAGCATTTATAAGTGAGATAATCCATCCACCTATCACTTTAAGATTTTGGATGAATACGTGGTGTGTCTCTCACAAATGTTCTTGTAGAGAATTAACAATTTAGTTCTTGAGTTGATGAAGATGAAGCTAAAATGCAAGAGGAACTCAATCTTCCTTCTACTTGTCATTTGTGCAAGGACTAATTGGTATCACATGTGTTTTTCTGCTGCAATGGCTTTTTCCACAATCTTTTTTATGAATTCATATTCATACCTACAAAAGCACATCACATTTTACCTCATTCTATTAATCTTTAATAAAATCAAACTCTCAGACATGATAAAAAAAACTGCACTAAAACCAGAATCAGATGTTAAATTAATCATTAGTACATACTCATTTTCTTTGATATGATCTCCTTTCAATAAGGCAACTTCTGATAAAGCTAATTTCCATTTTTGCACATTCTCAAAATCCTTTCCAAATCTATCTTCATGTGCTGTCATAGCTTCACCATAACCCCTTGTTTGATTACTCACATCAGATTGTTCTATTTTATAAAATATCGGCCAAACCAATTGATTCTTGAACTTCTTGCACTCCATAATTTTGACAAGTTCATCGAGACACCACGTCGAATATCCATAATTTTCAGACAAAACAACAATTGAAAGCCTTGATTTCTCAATTGCTTTCAGAAGAGTTTGTGAGATTTGGTTCCCACCTTCCAACCCCTCATCATCCATGAAGATCTTGAATCCCTCACGACGCAAAGCATGATAGAGAAATCTTGTGAAAGAGTAACGAGTATCTTCTCCACAAAAACTTAAAAAAACATCGTAGCGGGGCAGCGATTGCACCGTTGACTCCACAATCTTTTGGATGATTTCATATTCGTGCTCGGTTCCATAACGCCATCCGACCAAGTTGGAAACATGAAACAAAGCTTCCTTCCATTTGGGTACCTTCTGATGGTAATCTCTTTCTAACTTTTCAATTGCTTCACCAAACCTACCATTCTGGCACCTTACATCCAAGGGATCCACTGTGTAAAAGATTGGCCATACAAGCTGGTTTTTCATCTTCATACACTCAAGGATGTTCACAAGTTCATCAAGACAACGTGTGGAAGATGCATAGTTTTTGGAGAGAACAACAATTGAAATCCTTGATTCTTGAATTGCCTTGAGAACAGAAGGTGAAACTTGATGAGGAAGTTGCTCATTATCAACATCTTTTTGAATTTGATGTGGGAAGAAGGTCTTGATTCTCTTGTTGCGCAAAGCATGATAGAGATTACCTGTAAAGGTAAACTGAGTGTCCTCCCCTCTAAAACTTAGAAAAACATCGTAATTATAATTGGCATCTGTTTCTTTGATCATCATGGCCATGATGAAGGAATAAGATTGTGGATTCTCTTCGATCTTAGAATTAATGTGTTCAGAACTTTCTTCAGAGGGGAATTTGAAATAAACTAATGTAATGTGTTTATTCATAAATTAATATATCTTATCATTTGAATCAACTTGTTGATGTTTGTATATACATTAGAATAGAATATTAACGGTACAATTCACTATATTATATAATTTTCTTAATGTTATTTAAACATTTGATTTTATCTAAACGTCTCTATTTCTCTAGTATTTTAACATGATATTTAGGGTTTATTGAGAGACAACCTTTCACTGTGTTTTATCTGGGTGATTCACGGTTTTCTAGCAATTTTTTTTTATAACCTGTGTTTCAACTTCGGTTTCCCTTCCATTCACTAGTGTGACTTATTACGGCTTTGATGTTCGTCACTTTTCGGTCACGACTGCCCTACTGCCGCCACTTATTCTAGTAATTTTTTAGTACACCGTCCACACGAACAGAAGTGTCTCCTTCGATCCGGCTCATCTTTAAAAGATCGCCACCAACTATTGTTGCACGCGCCCACAAATGTCGCCATACCATTCGTGAATGGCCTCATGTGTTGCCTCTCTTGTCGTGTGTGACAGTGTGTCTGGGCTCTGATCCTGTCAACATTTTCACCACTGCGTTCCATTTTCTATTAGGGTTCCAGATCTGCCCTCAGTTTTTTTTCATCTATGGAAATATAACTCCCAATTCAAACAACCTATTTCAACCCGCTCGCACGTTATTATTATCTCTCTTCGAATCCTTAAGCCTAGTATTAGCGAATTAGGTTAAAAGAGTATTTCCACCTACTATGTTACCTCTCTAGTCTCTACAAAGAGGTTGAATGGTTTCAGTTACGATAATTGGGTCGCTGATATCAAATTATGCGTCTATGGTCAAGGCTACAAATATCACCTCACTACAACATATGACACAGCGGCTGAAGCTGAAAAGGTAAAATAGGAACAAATAGATGATCAGCTACGTAGCGTAATCAAGTCCACTCTATTGGTGTAAATCCTAGAGGCCATTACTTTTGGTACTTGTATCAAATTATTTATTAATAATAAAAGGGGTTAAATATACAATATTCCTGCAATGTTAGCGATTTCTCATTTTAGCCCCTGGTAAAGTTTTTTTTTAAAAACCCCCTCATCTTATTTAGATTCCCTCACTTAGGCCCCTGGCTGCCACATGGCAGCAAAGATTCCTTTCTATTGCTTGCGTGGCAGCCACGTGGCATTTTTAATAGGGTTAATACATATTTTGCCCCCTGCCATATAGGCGCTTTTTGAAAAACCCCCCTGTATAAAAAAAACTTGCAAAAAAAACCCTAACATTTGAAGATTCTCTCAATTTTGACCTTCATCACATTCAGTCACCAAAAACCTGCCAATTTGACCCCTGCCATTTTGGCAGCGTTTTTATTTTGACCCCTGCCATTTTGGCAGCGTTTTCATTTTGACCCCTGCCATTTTGACAACGTTTTTATTTTGACCTCTGCCATTTTGCCATTTTTAGTGACTGGATGTGATGAAGGTCAAAACTGAGAGAATCTTCAAATGTTAAGGTTTTTTTTGCAAGTTTTTTTTTTATAGGGGGTTTTTCGAAAAGCGCCTATATGGCAGGGGACAAAATGGGTATTAACCCTTTTTAATATTATTTTATTATTTTATTATTATTTTATTATTTTTTTTATTTTTATTTTTTTATTTTTTTATTTTTTTTTTATTTTTTTTATTTTTTTTTATTTTTTTATTTTTTTTTATTTTTTTTATTTTTTTTATTTTTTTTTATTTTTTTTATTTTTTTTTATTTTTTTATTTTTTTTTTATTTTTTTTATTTTTTTTTATTTTTTTTTTATTTTTTTTATTTCTTTTTCGTTTTTATTTATATATTTTTTATTTTTTTATTTTTTTTATTTTTCGTTTTTGGACCTAATTTTTATTTTTAATTCTATTTTAAACAAATTTTTATTTTAAAAATTACACTAGTGCAGAAAAGACTTTTTATATCGGGCGAAAAACACATTTTACATCGGTTCTGGGTCCGATGTAAAGCCAAGCGATGTAGTAAATCAAAGACATTTTACATCGGGCCATAGTCCGATGTGAAAAATACATCTACTACATCGGTTGACTATTAAGTCTGATGTGAAATACATCTACTACATCGGTTGACTATTAAGTCCGATGTAAAATGTATGTTTTTACATCGGTTGCCTTTCTGGCCCGATGTAAAATGTATGTTTTTACATCGGTTGCCTTTCTGGCCCGATGTAAAATGTTTTTTTTTTACATCGGTTTCCTTTCTGGCCCGATGTAAAATGTATGCTATCTTTCTTAAAATATATGTTTTTACATCGGTTGCAAGGCGAAAAAGAAATAAAAAAAAAAGAAAAAAAATTATAAAAATTATAATAAAAACAAATAAAACAAAAAATAAAACAAAATAAAAAAAATTTAAAAAAAAATTAAAAAAAATTTAAAAAAAATAATAAAAAATAATAAAAAAATATATAAAAAAATTAAAAATAAAATTAAAAATTAAAAAATTAAAAAAAAATAATAAAATAATATTAAAAATGCCACCTAGCTGCCACGCAAGCAAAGAGAAATGAATCTTTGCTGCCATGTGGCAGCCAGGGGGCTAAGTGAGGGAATCTGGATATTAAGAGGGGGTGTTTAAAAAAAAAAATTTACAGGGGCTAAAATGAGAATTCGCTAACATTGCAGGGGGGTTTTGTATATTTAACCCTAATAAAAGGCATTTATTTATTATGTTTGTTTTTCTAAGATAATAAAGTCCCTAGAATAGCTAGTTCGTTTAATGAAATATTTAGTGTGGCTTAATCATGAGATCCCATTAAACATAAGGACATTATTCTTAAAGTAAACATAGTCGAACTTTACTGTGAAGTGGGATAATCTTAAAGCATTAAGACTATTACGTAGATAGATTGATGATCACATCTCATGGATCATGAATAAGTAGTTATCAAGTCTTAATATAGATATGAATATTAGGAGTAATATTTATACTAGATTGACCTGCTATGAGAGTACTACATAGAATGTTATGCAAAGTGTCATAAGTTACTCTCATGGTGATAGTGATGTATACCACCCTTCGACTTGAAACCACTATGGACCCTAGATGTAGAGTCGAGTACTTTATTGGTGATCTAACATTGTCCGTAATTGGATGACCATAAAGACAATTGATGGGTACTCCACAAAGCATGCTGAGGGACATGAGTGACCTAGATGGAATTTGTCCATCCTGCATAACTGGATAATTGTCTAAGGGACCAATATTGAACTGGACAAGGATGACACGTTATATACCTTTTGTTCAATATAAACATAAGGACAAAATGGTAATTATACACACAACTATTATCACAAAAGATTTTGTCAGACATGTGACATTTTTCGTGACTTAGGTTTCCTCCCTTTCCATAGCTCATATATAGTGGTTGAAGTACCTCCTCTTAGCGTGACCCTGTTATGAATGTAGCACGCAGTATTCATAGCTTCAGCCCAAAATACCAGTGATAATTGCTTGGCATGAAGCATTACTCTAGTAGATTCTTGTATCCCTTTGGACTTCTGTTCAACAACTCCACCCAGCTGAGAAGAGAATCCATGACTAATATTCTCAGAACCACACAACTTTGAGAATTCCGCACTTTCAAATTCCTTGTCATGAACACTTCTAATCTTTACAATCACATTATTCTTTTCCCTCTGAATACTTTTACACAAATCTTTGAAGACTTCAAACAAGTATGATTTTTCTCTAAACAAACTTCATCCACGTGAACCCAAAACAATCATCTACAATCACATAAACATTCCTCTTTCCATCCAAGCTTTCTATCATCATTGGTCCCATCAAACCCATATGAAGCAGTTCTAGCACTCTGGATGTAATCTGATGTCGCAACATTGTGTGAGACATCTGTTGGCGGAACAATCGAGGGGATCAACGAGGGAGCATTTCTTAATTGGGACACATCTTTATGAGAGACACACCACATACTCACCTAAAACCTTAAGGTGATAGGTGTGTGGGTTCTCCCACTTATAAAGTGTTTAATCTTCCCTTTTCTAATCAATGTGGGACTTCTTCCTCACACTTGATTCTCAACACTCCCCCTCAAGTGTGAGTTTATACACAATGCTCCCCCTCATGTGGAAGCTCTCTCTTCCACATACACTTATATCACCGTTGAACTCAACGGAACACCTTCTACCCACACCTGCGGGAAGTGTTTAGATACAAGTAAGTCGGTCCCTTTCTCGAACCAGGCTCTGATACCATTGTTGGCGGAACAATCGAGGGGGTCAACGAGGGAGCATTTCTTAATTGGGACACATCTTTATGAGAGACACACCACATACTCACCTAAAACCTTAAGGTGATAGGTGTGTGAGTTCTCTCACTTATAAAGTGTTTAATCTTCCCTTTTCTAATCAATGTGGGACTTCTTCCTCACACTTGATTCTCAACAACATCATACCTTACTTTCTAATCTCACATTCTCCACAAATTTTCCCTTCTTTAATCTTAAGGTCTGTCATTTCTCTAATGGCTCCTACAGACATTATTCTCTTCATTCTTTTGGGATGAAGATGTCCAAGAATCTGATGTCATAACTCCACTTCATCCTCATTTGTTATATACCATGTGGAGGAATATACAGGTATTTGAGGATCCCACTGATAATAGTTATCTTTGGACCTTAGACCTCTCATTAAAACAACACCCTTCTCATCTTGGACTATGCATTCTGATTTTGAAAAATTGACCAACAAACCTTGATCACAAAGCTGACTAATGCTAATAAGGTTAGCAGTTAATCCTTTCACCAGCAGAACATCTTCTACAGACTTATCGTTTTATTGATCATCAGAATGATAATCACCTCCTGCATTTCTATACTCTTTCACCACATCATATTCATCACTAATTCTTCTTAATGAGTCTGTCAGGTTATTAAGCTTGGATTTTAGGAAGGTTACCTCATCCTAAAGATGATGAACATTACATAGAAGATCTTTATTCTCATTCTCCAGTACAACTATGATCTTCCTCTGATTTTCCTCTATCTTAATATGTTCTTCACACTTGCCCCAGGTTTCCTTGTAAGACATATCGAAATCTTCATAAAGGAAATTCTCTGCACACGATTCTTTCTTATCAGCCCATCTACCAGAGAGAGCAGTTACAATGTTGCTAGTCTCAGAATTAGATTCATCTTCTGACTCATCATCATCTGACCATGATACAGACAACCCTTTCTTCTGTTTCTTGAGAAAAGTGGGACATTCTGACTTGATGTGACCAAAACCCACACACTCATAACATTGTATTCCTTTGCCTTGATTTGACTTCTCTTCAGACCTAGCATTCTTTTGAGAGTCATTGTTGTTTATGGTGTCGGATGAGATGTTCTTGACACCTGATCTTCCTCTTCTGTCCACCCTTTTCAAAACCTTGTTAAATTGCCTCCCAAGAAGCACAATAGCATTAGACATATCTTCATCTGTATCTAGGTCACATTTATCTTCTGAGTCTTTAGTATTTGATACAAAATCTATGCTCTTCTTCTTTTCAGCCTTGTCATTAATCCCTAATTCAAAAGTTTGGAGAGACCTCATAAGCTCATCAACCTTCATGTTGTTTATGTCTTGGCTCAAATCTCTTTGGAAGAGACCTGAGAATCTTTCTGACCAACTTAGCTTCTGAAATCTTCTCCCTCAAGGCACTTGAGGCATTAACTATTTCAATAATATTCATGTGAAAATCATGAATGCTCTCATCCTCTTTCATCTTCAAGTTCTCAAACTTGATGGTAAGAAGTTGAAGTCTTAACATCTTTACCTTAGAAGTTCCTTCATGGGCAGCCTTCAAAATCTCCCAAGCATCTTTAACAATAGTACAATTATTATTCAACCTGAAGATGTTCTTGTCACTAGTGCAAAAAGAAGAATATAATTTTAAAATTTACACCCGTTTTACTAAAAACGGGTGTAAATAAGAAACACGGTGGAAATTTTGTAAATAAAATGTAAATTTAAGCATTAGCACGTGACAATAAACACCTTATTTTTTAAAGGTGGGTGTAAATTCAAAAAGATATAAAAAAAACTAAGGTCACATTGTCACATTGTGATCTTGAAGTCTAAACAACCGATGAAGCTCAACTCCCTCTGTCTTACATTCTCTCATTGTTTTCATTTTCTGATTCGTTGTTCAGTTGCTTCGCGGAGGTTTGATTCCGATTTGATGGCTTGATTTTAGTTGTTTTTCATTTCCCACCTCTCGTTACAGCACCAACCACGCGACAAGGCTCACCGACTCACAACCGTTAAACTCCGATAGAGCGCTGCCGTTCAGTTCCATCCGAGAGAACAAAGCCATTGCACTTTTCTATATATTAATCTTCCTCTTCTAGAAGGTAACTGTCATGCCCATTCATTTCTGCACTCTTATTCTTGTTATAACTCCTTTTTCTTCATTGGTTAAGCGATGTTAATTTTGTTGGTAAAAGTTCAATGGTAAGAAATTTTTGTTAATGTCAAACTAATTGTTATTCCTAACTTGTTTGTGTTGATATCATTGATGAGAATTACTTTTTTGGCATTGACTTGAGTTTTGCAAACAAGGTGTTTGTTGAAATGCCACAATGCGTTTACATATGTTGATTATGAGCATTAGTGTTTATAATTGTTGTAACATGTTTGCAAATAGACATTGTTTGTTTAAAATGCATTATTTCTTGTTTGATTGAATAAAAGTTCATCTTAATAAACTCCGACTGAGTCAAGGTGCTAGACAAGTCAACTTGTCAAGGAGCCCATAGTCATTGTCTTTGTCTGTGCTCATGCTAGACAGTGGAAGAAAACAAACTTCTTGAAAAATGTGATAGGTATGGTGATCTTAGTTAACATAAGGAATTCAGTGTTTTTTATTGTCCCTTTTCTGTTAATTGTCTAGCATTCGGTATGGGTTTAATATTCTACCGGGCATTCCAAATGAGAACAAGATCACAAAAACATTACTTAAGGTAGTATTTGGTTAATACCCTTATATCATTCTTTTTCAATATCACGGTTTGAATCATGGGATTAATATTTTAGTCTATTGAGTTTTTTATCCAAGATATAGTTACTAAGAATGAATTTGAGAAAAAACTCCTTGGTGATGTTATTCCACCAATTGATATTGGGGTCTCATTTGATGATATTGAGCTTTAGAAAATGTATAGGACACGCTAAAGGAATTGGTTATGCTTCCTCTTCAAAGGCCGCAAAGGACAACTAACTAAGGCGAAAAACAATGTATAGCCTTGCAAGGGAATCTTACTTGTTGGCCCTATTGGCTCTTGGAAAAACAATGTTTGCAAAGGCTGTAGCAACTGAAGTTGGGGAAAATTTCATTAACATCTCCATGTCTAGCATTAATTCAAATGTATTAATGTTGTAACTTGAAGCACTTCTATCCTATTATTGGTATCCTTTTATACTTTAATGACAGACAACTGTTTTTTTGTTTGTTACAGTGTTTTGGTGAAGAAGAAAAATACGCCAAAGCAGTCTTTTCCTTGGCCAGCAAAATTTCTCCAAATGTTATTTTTGTTGACGAGGTTGGTTTAACTTTCCATTTATATATGATGTTTTCCTATCCTTTGTTTTAAGGATTTATATTTCCTTACATTTTGACCATTTTCCCTAGATAAATGTTCATCTCGTTATGTCTGTTTTTTAATCAATTTTATCATTTAGTGGGTAGTGTATGCTTATGTAACTAGTGGTTATTCACATGGCATACTTATGTCACATGTGACACAGAAACATACATTAGGTGAGGAGGTGTGTGTGTACGTGATCCCTTTTCACAATTTTCCTTTATTTAATTATCTTCTTTGTGCTTCTAAAAAGGGTATATTACTGTACAATATCTTATTTTTACTACATATATCAATATAAGTTGATAATCATATAAGATGATTGATACATTTTTTTTCTTGCTTCGGTGCTTCAATTGCCATCAATGCTTCACCATTCACAGCATGCAAAAGTGCATTTTATTTCCTACATTATTTAAATAACTGTACAACTATTAGCATAGGACACTTTGCATATACAACTAGACTTTCTTGTTATAACTAATAATAAGTTTCAGAAAAAATTATGCCAGCTGAGTTACGACGTCTGCGGCGAGAGCGAGCTTCCTTTTGGAAAATGTTGGATTCTTTTTGGTCTCTATGGCAAGTGCTTGCTGCGCTTCGACGTATGCGACTAATGCTAGCTGCATTTCGGTAAATGTTGGTTGTGTCTCGGTGTCAGCGGCGAGCGGTCAACATCAATATGTACATATCGAACTTATAATGCATTTGAATGTTGGTTGATTTTATCATTAACAAAGCAATAAAATCTCACTTCATCACAAGCATACAAAAGATTTTATTTCTGCATAATTAAGGAAACCATCAATATTAAGGAGAAATAATTATCTTTGCTAGTTGCTTTGGCATATTCTTGGAAGATGATGTCAAATATGAGGTAGCTTGTAGCTACGCTTAGTCTGGCAAAGATTAATTTAGTTCAGGTAAGAGAGGGCATCATTGCTGGTGCTACTGCATCGTGCATTACAACTTCACTCGATACAATCAAGACATGGTTACATGTATTCATTTCCTTGTTGATAATGTTTATTTCTCTTGCTTTAGTGATGACAATTTAATCATTTAATCACAGTGCCATATAATCTGTTTTACACCTTTTTCTGTCTAAAAGATTATTTATTTGATACCTATTTTCTATGTTAGGCCAACTGCACCAGCTTAGATGTTTTTCTATATTTTGTATAGCCCTATAGACAATGTTTTATTCTTTCTTTCCCTTTCTCTGCATGCTCTTCTATTATTTAGCGCAACAACTGACTCCTAAGTTTTTTCTGACTCAATGGCTTGCGCCACAGGTGACAATACATGGAAAGAAAATCTCTATTAAACAAGTAGTTATATAATTGATTAGGGAGGATGGTTGGAAAGGTGTATATATAAAATTTTGTCTAAGATTGATCAGCACGTCATTGTGGGGTACTTAAATGCTATTGGCTTATGAATATTTGAGTAAGAACTCTTGTTCTCTAATTAGATATTGTCTTTGTTCATAATCTTGTTTGCTTATTATCATTTCATCTATGTAGAATATTTGTAGCTCAATTTTAACATTATTTCATTGTCATTCATACAGAGCGCCTATTCGAAAAAAAAAGATGAAGTAGCAGCTGGTCAGTAATCTGGAAATGCATCAATTGATTTCCTTTTGTGGGATAGTGGATATGGGTTAGCTTATGGAATTTGCTGCTGAAATTTAAGCAGGCAACCATTCTAACTGATTTTTCAGGAAATACTCATTGGATGGATAGATATGGAATTTTTCCTACTATCGAAAAATATTATTTTCATTTTTTAGATAATTACATTAGATTAGGTGTGTTCTTTCTAACATTGTTATGGATAGTGTACAGTGGAAAGTATCAGACTATAAATACGTATATAAAAAAAGTTACACATGTTTGTTTTTGGTTTTCATTTTCCCTCTAATTTCTTATCTGTACCTAAATAGACTAATGTGAGAGTTTTTATAGATACACATGGAAATATAATTTTGCTAAGTAGGGGATATTGTGAATAACATCTCAAAAATTTCACCATCTAGTGCTGTATAGTGGGCAACTTACTGCTCAAGTCAACGCTTCTTATGGAGGTCACTTTTGTATAACCTTTTTTTAGTTTATGTATTTTATCAACTATCAAATGATTAGAAAATCAATATCTGTAACCTGGCATAATTTTCTTTTACATATTACCTAAATTTAGACACTCATTATTATGCCATTAGTAGCATTTGTGTGTTGAAAGAGCATGTATAATTTTGTACTCCATTCACCACCAAGGTATATAAAATAATATGCTTGATAATGTATTCAGGATATATTTAAATCGTATTATGCATGATATATGTAAGTCTCACTATAGCACACTTACAAAACTGTCAAAATTTTGAAACAGATTTTGAAATTCAGCATGGCTAGATCATGTAATGGATTATTCATCCTCAAAGGATGAAATTCATGAATTTGTAATTCATTAATTTGTACCTGTGTCAAACAGAGGAAAGTTGGAAATATATGAAGAAATATTATGACTTCTTGATACGAGATAATATGATTTTCAAGTATGACTTTTTGGTATTAGATAATATTATTTTGATATAAGACTTATATACAATGATGTTAGAATATGTTTGTTTTTTGTTGTACTTTTTGTTTATTGAATGAGTGTTATATAAAAATATTTGGTTTAATGATTTTTTAAAAATAAGATTAAAAAATAAATCTAGTTTGTTTACACATATTTTAAGGTATTTGTTTACTAAATGTTCAGTGGTATAAAAAATAGGGTGTAATCTACCATATTTTTACACCATATTTTCTTAAAATAGGGAGTAAATTTGTTGACATTCATAGTAAGCATTGTTCATTTTACACCCGATTTTTATCAAATGGGGTGTAAATTTATTTGATTTAAATGTATATATGTAACAATTTACACCCGTTTTCTCAAAAATAGGGTGTAATATATCCTGTATTTACACCCGTTTAAAACGGGTGTAAATACGTCCTACATTTCTCACCCTTTGAATTTACTCCCTCTAATAACGGGTGTAAAATGAATAAAAAATGGGTGTAAATTTCTCTTTCTGCACTAGTGTGTCCACTCCATTAAACAAGGCATTCATTGCTTTGGAGTTTCCCTGAGCTAGCTTGTCATCTTCATCATCCCAGTCTTCCTCAGCCTTCAGCATATCAGTAATATTATCATCCCTATCTCTAAGCATTTGAGGATCCCATCCCTTAACCACAGACTTCCAAGCCTTGTTGTCCATATACTTCAAAAAAGTCATCATACGTGTCTTCCAATAATCATAATTGGTTCCATCAAGGATGGGTGGTCAATTTACAAAACTCATTCCTTGTCGATTACACTAGACAGTATCTTTCCTAGATCTCACCCAGATACAGATCAGGATGCCTACTCTAATACCAATTGAAGTTCTGGTATGCAGATATAAGATGTCCTAAGAGATGTCGAGACACTAATATTTGTATAACACACAAGGACCAAGGTACGCAAAGTTAAAGGTACAGAAAATAAAGAAAACACAAAGAGTTGTTAACCCAGTTCAGTGCATAACAACACCTACGTTTGGGGTCTACCAATCCAGGAAAGAAATCCACTATTAGCAGTATTAATTCAAAGCTAAACAACCCAGTTTACAACTTCTCACTTAATACCTACCCAGTGCAATTTCTACCTAAGACACTCCTAGGTATGGAAAACCCTTTTCACTTCCTACTAGTCACCAATAGCAGTGTTAAACATAATAGTACATTAGAAGAAGACACATTTCAAAGAGAATACTTGATCTAGCTTTAAAGCTTCAATCAAGTATAATTTACTCTTGCTTAAACACTTAGAGTGGACACTTACAACTCAATAACATCAATCCAGTTCAAGCATCTAGGTGATGAATGAATGGCTCACAAACAGTCTACCTCAATGTATCAAAAGACACATGAGTGACACAATACAAAAGCAGTACCCTAAAATAAAATCAAACCCTAAACCCTTATTTGCACACACAGTTTCTTCAACTTTTTATGCCACACAAATTAGGTTTAGTGAGTTTCCTTTTATAGCCTTGTGCATAATGGGCTTGGACTCTTCCCATTTTGTCAATTTTAAACCACCTGTTGAATCTTCTCCAAAATAGCATGAACAAATCTATAAAGTTTCCTAAAACATCTCATCCTTTAATTTTAGCGTTTTGTGTACAACTAGAGATACAGAACCTTGTTCCTAATAGCATCATCTTGACCTGCGTAAATTACTGAGATATATCCAAAAGAAATATCACAGAATTAAAACAAAACAAATTTGTGAAGATTTTAAAACATACAGAATACATGTTCTGATAGAACATGTTCCAACATTTGCTCTCAATATTAGCTGAGCAGCATGTTACAACATCACACACGACATCCTGTAATGAACCATATTTTAGCAAAATTATTGCCAATCCATAAACCATGGAACCTTCAATCTCCCATTTTGGCAAATTTTGGCTAAAACACCTTTTGCACAATAAATCCTGGAGACTGTGTGTGTACATGAGGAAGAAGATAACTTGCATCTTTGGGAATATCCACAACACTCCCCCTAGACCCCAGAACTGGTCCTTGTCACGGAGGAATAAATCTCCCTGTCAAATCGGAATAAGGAACTTTTCCAAAGCAAAAGAAAACCAACCTGAAGCACAAGAAAACCAACCTGAACACAAGCTTGAACTAAACTAGTTCAAGTCATTATAAACACATATGGCAGAAGCCACAGTCATTAGAAACACATATGATAGAAGCAAACACAAAAGATCCCAAAACATGTCCAGAAAGGCAAAACATCTTATAGGACATCCTAGACTCAAAAGCCAACCAACAATACCAAATTTATTTTTTCTCCCCCTGCTTGAGCTAAAATTTGACAGAAACAAGTAAAAAACACTGACTCTGCAAGAACAAAAACACACCTAGTACGAAAAAAAACAAAGAAAACAACCTAAGACCCCAAAAACAAAACAATGAAAAACAAGGACCTTAACACACAAAAAAAACTGACAAAAAAAAAACTAGCTATTCCCTCCAACCTCCTGAGTTAACAAATTGAACCCAGTATTCATCACAATTCCCACCAGAAACACAAATCTTAGAACGAGTCTTCTTTAAGGACGTAACCTTTGTCACAAAAGTTTTCCCTGTCAGGACAGCTCTTGTTGATGACCCAGCAGATGTCACCGCACTTGACTCTTTCTTTTTGTTCAGAGATTCCTTCTTATTACCAGATAATTTAGAGGATTAGCTCATGTTCGAAGTACACTGTGAGGGGATGAAAAAGCAAGCAGACTTCAGACTTTATATAGCACAAAATCCTTGTTTGTAACGCTTGACAAGTCAAGGAGAGACATGTTGGAAACAGTTAAGTCGGCCTTGAAAATGGACTCCTGTCCACAAGTGGGAAATGAATATATTAACTCTAGGTCTCATTTTCCAAACATGGATCAAGACACTTCCCACGTCATAGAAACACGTTACGCATGCATCAACAAAAAGCACATTTTACAGGTCTACTATTAGAGCACTGCTGACTAGACCCACCGTCCTTAGCATGCTGACCATACATAGACTCTTGACAGTCTTAACTGAAACATCTTGGTACAATGTCCTGACATTTTGATTGACTTTTTTTTTCTTAAGACTCAGCCAAAGACACACAACATGCTTCAAACATGAAGCTTCCCACCAAATTCTTTGCCTAGAAAATTCATTAATGATCAGCTCAACACCAATGAGTACAATGTCACGACATTACATTAAACACATCACAACCAAGTAACATACCCATCCTGACTGAACAATGTCAAGACATCTTGTCTGACATTATGCCTTGCTATAGGCAAAAAAAACCAGGTTGCATGAGATCATGCATGCTTTGTACAGGACGTACCAAAACACCAACACAGCAGGCAGGTACACATCTCCCGCTATCACACATAATCAGTTCTCCCCCTGAAGATGGAGACCAAGAAAAACACCTTAAGCAATTCCAAATCTTATAACACAACATCACCAACCATCTCATTCACACTCCCACTGCAGAGAAATAGTTTCTCAGCGAAGAGTTATTAGAAGCAAACACAGTGGAATAAAAGAAGCACCCATCAACCCTAAAAGCTTGTTAAGACATTACCACAGGACCATTAGCAGAACTCCCCCTGAATTGTATAGCACAAAGGGAGATAATTTCCAGACACAATGTATTCAAGCATACACACAAAAATGGAAACACACATCACTTGGTGGAAACACACATCACTTGGTCAACTTCAGGTGTTATGCCACATCTTGCCCCTATCAAAGATCCATCTACACTTCTTGTTGTTGTCACAAGCCTTAGGAAAGTTGACACTGAACCCCCTTGCCACAGCCTTACACCCTATTTTCTTCAATCTCTCAATAATCACAATCTTCTTAGGAATATTATGCCTCTGAGAATAGACGAAAGATACAGGGGTAGTTGCCTTCCTCCATACCTGTAACTGCTATAAATCTCTAATAGGGCAAGTACTTAGCCCACAGCTTATGTCCTCAAACTGACCTGCACATAATACTTTAGTACCCATACCAGTCAGTTGATCCTCAGAATCTACACGCTCTAACATACTCACATTTCCCTCATCAAGATTCATGACTAGTTGACTATACTTGTCAGGGTTCTTGCTCCAGCCATGTTTAGTAACACATCTGACAATATTCAGACCTTCACAATCTAATGTCATAACATTCAGCTTGACATTATATCATTCCATCATCTGCTTCATCCACACTAGTTGAGAGGAACCCCTTCTTGTCTTACCATAATCAGTTTCAACAGTGTTCCTAGAAACACATCCATCTGTATTGTAGGATTCTTTCATCAAGAATTCAGTGTTGTAAGAATATAATACACCATAGACACTTGTTTCAATGATGTAATTCAAGAGCTTCTTTTCTTGAAAGATAGAACTCGTCCTTGGTTATAGCTTAAAGACAAAACAAGAGTCTGACATTTTCTTTGTATATTCATAAGGATATCTTGCAATGAGTTCCTTGGATAGCTCTGCCTGAACTCTAACAGAAAGACCTGAAGTGAGTTGAGGATCATCTGTCACAATGCTAGAAAGATTGCATCTTTCTTCTTTTCTAGTCTGCACAAAGAATGTCCCAACATCGTGTTCAACATCCACCATTTGCTTAGTAATTGAATCATAATTATCACACTGATAGATTCCTCAATCATTTTAATTTTGGAGTTAAAAACTCTGTAGGCTCTACTGCTTAAAGAATACCCCAAAAATATTCCTTCATCACTTATAGGAGTTGTATTACCGTTTTGATCTTTGTCACTCAATAAAAAGCATTTACTTCAAAATGTATGCAAGTGTTTGACTGTAGGTTTCCTCCCTTTCCACAGCTCATATATAGTGGTTGAAGTACCTCCTCTTAACGTGACCCTGTAATGAATGTAGCACACAGTATTCAAAGCTTCAGCCCAAAATACTAATGACAATTTCTTGGCATGAAGCATTGCCTAGTTAATTCTTGCATCCCTCTAGTCTTCTATTCAATAATTCCACCCAGCTGAGAAGAGAATTCATGACTAATATTTTCAGAATCACAAAACTCTGAGAATTCCGTACTTTCAAATTCCTTGTCATAAACACTTCTAATCTTTACAATCACACTGTTCTTTTCCCTCTGAATACTTTTACACAAATCTTTGAAGACTTCAAACAAGTCTGATTTTTCTCTAAAAACTTCATCCACGTGAACCCAAAACAATCATCTACAATCACATAAACATTCCTCTTTCCATCCAAGCTTTCTATCATCATTGGTCTCATCAAACCCATATGAAGCAGTTTCAGCACTCTGGATGTAATCTGATGTTGCAACATTGTGTGAGACATCATACCTTACTTTCTAATCTCACACTCTCCACAGATTTTTCCTTCTTTAATCTTAAGGTCTGGCATTCCTCTAATGGATCTTACAGACATTATTTCCTTCATTCTTTTGGGATTAAGATGTCCAAGAATCTGATGCCATAACTCAACTTCATCCTCATTGGTTATAAACCATGTGGAGGAATAAGCAGGTATTTGAGAATCCCACATATAACAATTATCTTTGGACCTTATACCTCTCATTAGAACAACATTTTTCTCATCCTTGACTATGCATTCTGATTTTGAAAATTTGACCAACAAACCTTGATCACAAAGCTGACTAATGCTAATAAGGTTAGCAATTAATCCTTTCACCAGCAGAACATCCTCTAAATTGGGAGATCCTGCACACATGAATCTTCTCACTCCTTAAATTTCTCCTTTAAATCCATCACCAAATCTGACAGACCCTGAGGGTTGAGACCTAATATCCACTAACAGTCTATGAATCCCCGTCATGTGTCTAGAGCATCCACTGTCAAAGTAACAGTCCTCTCTAGTTGAAGCCCTCAAGGAGGTGTGAGCCATAAGATTCACATCCCTATTTATAGACCTTCTTTTCTTACTTAACTGATTGAATTTGGCCCGAGCTGAAGCTTGTTGCACTCCATACAACTTATAACAAAAGGGCTTAATGTGACCATACTCCCCACAGTATTGACACCTCCAAGTTGAGGCTTTAGAGTTTGTTGAAGACACACCATGTCTGCCAGGATGTTGTAACATGTGGTTGGACATCGTGACCATTTTCTTCTTTTCAGAAGGAGGGAACTCTTCTACAAACTTATTGTTTTGTTGATCATCAGAAGGATAATCACCTCCTGCACTTCTATACTCTCACCATATCATATTCATCACTCATTCTTCTTAATGAGTCTGCCAGGTTATTAAGCTTGGATTTTAGGAAGGTTATCTCATCCTGAAGATGATGAATATTACATAGAAGATCTTTCTTCTTATTCTCCAGTACAACTATGATCTTCCTCTGATTCTCATCTATCTTAATATGTTCTTCACACTTGCCATAGGTTTCTTTATAAGACGTATCCAGATCTTCATAAAGGAAATTTTATGTACATGATTCTTCCTCATCAGCCCGTCTACCAGAGAGAGCAATTACAATGTTGCCAGTCTCAGAATTAGATTCATCTTCTGACTCATCATCATCTAACCATGATACAGACAACCCTTTCTTCTGTTTCTTTAGAAAAGTGGGACATTCTGACTTGATGTGACCAAAACCCTCACACTCATAGCATTGTATTCCTTTATCTTGATTTGAATTCTCTTCAGACCTGGCATTCTTTTGAGAGTCATTCTTGTTTCTGGTGTCGGATGAGATGTTCTTGACACCTGATCTTCCTCTTTTATCCACCCTTTTCAAAACCTTCTTAAATTGCCTCCCAAGAAGCACAATAGCATTAGATGTATCTTTATCTGTATCTAGATCACATTTATTTTTTGAGTCTTTAGTATTTGACACAAAAGCTATGTTCTTCATCTTTTCAACCTTGTTATTAATCCCTAATTCAAAAGTTTGGAGAGACCCCATAAGCTCATCAACCTTAATGTTGTTTATGTCATGGGCTTCTTCAATGGCAATCACCTTCATGCCAAATCTCTTTGGAAGAGACCTGAGAATCTTTCTGACAAACTTAGCTTCTGAAATCTTCTCCACTAGGGCACTTGAGGCATTGGATATCTCAATAATATTCATGTAAAAATCATGAATGCTCTCATCCTCTTTCATCTTCAAGTTCTCAAACTTGGTTGTAAGAAGTTGAAGTCTTGACATCTTCACCTTAGAAGTTCCTTCATGGGCAGTCTTCAAAATCTCCCAAGCATCTTTAGTAACAGTACAATTATTTATCAGCCTAAAGATGTTCTTATCCACACCATTAAACAGGGCATTCAGTGCTTTAGAGTTTCCTTGAGCTAGCTTGTCATCTTCATCATCTCAGTCTTCCTTAGCCTTCAGCACATCAGTAATATTATCATCCCTATCCCTAACCATTGGAGGATCCTGTCCCTTGACCACAGACTTCCAAGCCTTGTTGTCTATAGACTTAAGAAAAGTCACCATACGTGCCTTCCAATAATCATAATTGGTTCCATCAAGGATGGGTGGTCTGTTCACAAAACCTATTTCCTTGTCCATTGCACCAGAAAGTATCTTTCCTAGATCTCACCCAAATACAAAGCAGAAGAAGACACACTTCAAAGATAATACTTGATCTTGCTTAAAAGGTTAAATCAAGTATAATTTACTCTTGCTTAAAAGCTTAGAGTGGACACTTACAACTCAATAACATCAGTCCAGTTCAAGCATCTAGGTGATGAATGAATGGCTCACAAACAGTCTACCTCAATTTATCAAAATACACATAAGTGACACAATACAACAACAGTACCCTAAAAGAAACTCAACCCCTAAACCCATATTTTCACTCACGGTTTCTTCAACTCTTTATGCCACAATAATTAGGTTTAGTAAGTCTCCTTTAATAGCATTGTGCAGAATGGTCATGGACTCTTCCCATTTTGTCAATTTTAAACCACCTGCAGAATCTTCTCCAAAATAGCAGGAACAAATCTCCAAAGTTTCCTAAAACGTCTCATCCTTTAATCACACGTCTTCAATTGTCCTCAATATCCTTTATTCAATCATTTTTATCCATTCCCATTTTACCCGATTCCTCCTTATGTCTCCAAGTCTACATGTTTTGTTCACAATCTCTCTTCCGAACTTGATAAACTATCAAATCAATCACTCAAGTGTGTTTTTTTTTTGTTATCTTCGATGCCAAAAAGGTTATCCTTGATATTCTCCTACACTACAATGATACCTTATATTGGCCGATGTTACTTTTTTCAAGTCTCGCCCATATTTCGAGTCCAATCACGTGACTCCGAAATCCTTTTAGGAAATTACTCTTACACCTCTTCTGAAAGTTATTAATGTTCTGTCTATCATTGTTCCTTATGAGTCTTGGGAGTATGACCCACTAGATACCCCTACGATTGACCCTTAACCCACTTCACGACCACTAAAAATATATCATTGTCGTCACCCAACGTCGATCGTACATGTCCCTCAGGTTATTGCAGACTCTCCTCTGACACTGTCTCCATCATCGGATATGATCCTGTAGCCTGAGATTGATCTTTTGATTTCCCTTTGAAAAGGTATACATCAAACACAAAAAATTTCTCTCCATATTATATTGATTTATGTTATCACCATTTCCCCCCTTTGTAGTATACTTGTTTGTCTTATGTTTTTATTCCTAAAACTCCAAGTGAAGCATTATCTCATCCTGAGTGGAGGTAAGCAATGATTGATAAGATATGTATCTCCAAATTAATGGTACTCGAGAACTGATTCCTATAACCCCTTGGGAAGTCTTTGGTAGATTTTTGTTGGCTTTATACTATGAAGGTTGGTCCATATGGTAAAATTGATTGATTTAAAGCTCTCTTGGTAACCAAAGGATACATTCAGATTTTTGGGTTGGATTATAATGGTACTTTCTTTCCTGTAGCCAAAATGACATTCGTTAGACTTCTTCTCGCCATTGCAGCCACTTGATACTGGCCTTTTCATCAACTTGACATCAAAAACCCATTTTTACATGGTAATTTTAAAGAGGAAGTATATATGGAGTAACCATCTGAGTTTGTTGATCAGGAGGAGTCATTGATTATAGTTTGTCGGCTATGCATGTATCTTACGGTCTTAAACAATCTCTGAGAATTTGGTTTGGTAGATTCAGCATCATAGTTGATACTCATATGGATCCAAGTGTCAAACTCCTACTCAATCAGGAGAAGCCTTTATCTGGCTCAAAGAGGTATGTTCGTTCTTAAGTTCTCCTTGCCAAGATCACATATAAGTTATTATCTAGATTTTGAGATACATCAAAGGGGTGCCATGAAAAGATCGCGTATATGAAGTTAGAGGACATACTCAAATAATTGAATACTTCTGTGGTGATTGGGCAAACTCACTCATTGATAGATGATTCACCTCTAAGTATTATGTACTTGTTGAAGGAAACTTAATATCCTATAAAAGAAAAAAAAAGTTGTGGCAAGATCAACTATCGAGCCAGAATATAGGATCATACCACTTATAACATGTGAGCTCATTTGGTTAAAAGAGTTATTTAAGAAACTTCAAATTAAAAAAAGTAAAACTAATAACACTTATTTGGGATAATCAAACTACATTGTAGATTGCTTCGAATCTAATTTTTTATAAGAGAATTAAAAACTTATTGAAATAGATTGTCGGAAAATTGAATCATATGAGAGAATTTTGACTCTCTATCATGAACTGCAAGATGATTAGATACACATTGATTATTATAAATGAGGTCAATAAATGATGACATACAAGAGATAAGATTTAGTGGATTTCTTATCACACCATCTAAGTTTCTTATACACCACGTGAAATTTCGTTTTTGCCCCCGGATTCCGGATGTGCACATCTGGATGCACCATTTTTTTTAAACGCTGATGTGTTCCGGATGTGCACATCCGAAAACATAGTATAACTTTATTTTTTAAAATTTCTGATCTGCAGATCCGGAAAATAGCATAACTTTATTTTTTTTTTTAAATCGGTTTTGTCGGTTGGTCGCATACGTTAATATATCATCGCAAGTTAATATACATTCGAATTAGGGGAGGGAGAAGGTCTTGACAGCATGATGAAGATCTTGAGTCAAGGGATTAGGTTTCCCGCCAATAGAAAACTTTGTTCTTCGTATCTCTCTAATAGAAAACTTTATTCTTCGTATCTCTTCAATGTGTTGTTTCGGTGTAGCCATTAATCTTCAGTCAATGTCAATAAGGGGAGGGAGAAGGTCTTGACAGCATGATGAAGATCTTGAGTCAGGGGATTAGGTTTCCCGCCAATAGAAAACTGTGTTCTTCGTATTTCTTCAATGTGTTGTTTCGGTGTAGCCACTAATCTTCAGTCAATGTCAATGAAGTAGTCAAGTGTTCGACTTCACTTATGTAGTATCAAGCGCGGAAAGCTATCAAGTGTTCCCCGATTTTAAAGCAAAACCTGACTGAACTGACCCTCACTTACTCCATATACATAAATATACATCAACATGTATCAATTAGGCACCACGCTCGATGCTACATAAGTGAAGTCGAAAATTCTGATTCTGGTTCTGCAAGTGGTAATAGAAGTACCACCAACTTTGTGTCGACTCTGCTGCCATTTATCTTGGATAACGTCAATGAAGTAATGTTTTACTGTTGATCTTCATTTGTCCTACAATCTTTGAGGATAGATTTGGGAGTTCTGATATTCACAGTGTCTTTTTTGGATATATAACTTATGGTTACAGAGGTCATGTTTGTCCCCATAGGTGGATGACCGTTATTTTGTTTAAATATGGGTTAGAACTACTTGACAGCTTTTGGATACGGAACAAGTGGTCATCATGCGTTTTGATAAATATTTTGAAGTTATCATTAAAGAATGTCTGTCATATTCGTTCCTCTAACCTTCTGTTAAAATACATATTATTATTATTTATTAAAATAAATATATCTTTTAAGTTTAAGCTATTTTTCTGGATGTGCACATCCGGATTACGCGTAACTTGTCATTCCGGATTTGCACATCCGGAACAAAACAACGTTTTTTAAAAAATGGTGCGTCCGAATGTGCACATCCGAAACTGGGGGACAAAAACGAAATTTCACGTGGTGTATAAGAAATATGGATGGTGTGTTAAAAAACCCTCTAAGATTTATATATCCAATAATTCAAGGTTTTGAATGAAAATAGTTTGATGTTTTGACCGGAGATAAGATTTATATATTGTGAATGAAATGAGCAGGTACAGGTACCAATTGCATCCCGCTAGAGCAACTAGTTTTTGGTAGGATGTGATGAGTATTAGCTGTTGGAAAACTATTAAAAATATCAACACCCGATAGGAAAATTATTCATAAGTCTATATAATAAACATTGCAGAGTTGAGACTAATTGGTTTGAACTTTTTTTATAATATACTACGTAGATATATTTATTTAATGGAGTTTACTTTGCACATGACAAGCCTTAATAGCATTAAAAAACTGCAAGTTGCGATCGTGCGAATCACTTCATTTAAGAATTTATAGCAAAATAAAATTCTTAAATTGCATCACATGGTTCTCGAGTCTTGACTATACTTTATGGTTATCATAGCAAAATAATATAAAATAGGAAATTAAGATGTTGTGAATTAGATTTTTTTTATGGCGAATGAAGGGGCCAATGAGTATGATGTTTTTCTATCCTTTAGAGTAATTGATACAAAAGTAGGTTTTGTTGGGAATCTCTATAATGCTTTGCGGGGAAAGAGATTTAAGATCTACATGGATGGGAATGGATTCAAGAGTGGGGATCAAATTTTCCACTCTCTTCTCAAAGCATTGGAAAGGTCTAGCATTGCAATTGTTGTATTCTCCGAAAACTATATGTTTTCCACTTATTGTCTTGATGAACTTGTCAAGATGGTTGAGTGCAAAAAGTCGAAAAACCAACAGATTTTGCCAATATTCTATGATGTTGATCCTTCTAAGGTAAGGCTTATGCAAGGTAAGTTTGGTGAAGCCATGTCTGCTCATGAACTTAGTTTTGGAAAAGACTCTGAAAAGCTAGAAAATTGGAAGTTAGCTTTGTTTGAAGTGGTCAACTTAAACGGATGGCACTTCAAATTGGGGTATGTGTCTCTCTTCTTAGAAAAAAAATTTACAATGTTAACTTATATTTTGAGAAAACATGTTCAAAAATAGAAATATTTGTTACTTTTGTATTTATGATTTTGATTGATATAAATACAATTAAAACATCTTTGGTAAAAGGAATCAACTAAAAGTGTTTGTACAAAGATAATTTACTTAAGAGGAAGATTGATATTGGTTCAGAGGGTGTCTCGTGTCCTTTTTCCTTGAGGTTTCTAGAGTCATCATCGCATTTGTTTATCAATTATGACGTATTGGTTTCTATATGGTATAGGATTTTTAGATGTTTTTTTAGAGTGGTGATTCATCTAGGCTTAGGGGGTTGATTATTTGGCATGTTGTGATCTGGTCGATTTGAAAATCTCTTAATGATATAATGTTCTCAGGTAAATTGGTGACAGCGAAGGACGTGGAAGACATGAGTATTTTTTTTACTCGGAAATGGTATATTGGTGGGTTTGTAGGAAACTCTTATATTTTCTCGACCTGACTCGAGAACTCTATATATCATCTGAGTCAATAGCAGTTTGAGTGTCTTCGACCTCCTCTTGGAGTGTTATTGTTGCTTTGTGGAGTTTGATGTCGTCTTTGCAACTCTTTGGTTGGAGAGATATCAGTGATCCATTTTAGTGCTCCTGGTTTTTACCTCTCTTCAGTTTCCGTCTCTTGTTTGGGTTTTTGTTGTTTTCTTTGTTGTTGTTTTGGTTTGGGTGTTGTTTTGATCTTGTTCTCTTATATTTTTATGTGTTTCCATACTCCTTGTGTCGCATTTTAATTTCTTGTATTTATATCCTAGGCCTTTAGTGCCTCATTTTCATTTAATTTGCTTTTAAAAAAAAACTAAAAGTGTTTGTATATTTTGCAGGGAGGAATATGAATATGAATTCATTCAAAGGATTGTCGATTGGGTTTGTAACACCTTGCCTCGATACGATGTTTTTCTCAGTTTTAGTGAAGATACTCGCTACTCTTTTACCGGTTATGTCTATGATGCTTTCAATCGGGCAGGATTTAAAACATTCATGAAAGATAAAGGATGTGAGAAAGGGGCGCCAAATTCACAATCTCTTGTAGAAACAATTGAAAAATCAAGACTTTCAATCATCATTATTTCTGAGGACTATCCTTATTCGCTGTCGTGTCTTGATGAACTTGTCACCATCCTCGACCTTATGAAGATAAAAAATCAACTTGTTTGGCCTATTTTTTACAAAGTGGATCCATCAGATATAAGGCATCAAAGAAAGAGTTATGAGAAAGCCATGATTAAACATGAAAATAAATTTGGAAAGTACTTCCATAAGTTGCAAGTTTGGAGATTAGCTTTGTTTGAAGTCGCCAACTTTAAAGGATGGCACTTGAAATTTGGGTAAGTATATAATATAATCTCGATCATGGTAAAAAAAATATAATATTAATTATGTTAAGCTAATTTAGCATTAACCTTTTAGGGAGCTGATTTTGCATATGGATGCTTACTCTTTTCTTATTTAACTCTAAATTTAATAATTAGTCGATTATTAAAAAATTAATATGATCATGTAACACATGATTTTCTTAATCAAGGTAGAATTCAAATATTAGAGAAACAAAAAGTTCTCAATTTGAATGAAGTGATATTTGTTGTGAGAAGTGAAGAGAGTGGGAATAGTCTTATATTAGACACTCGAATAGTTGAAAATGTTGTCATGCATGCTCACAGACCTTAACAAAGGATAAAAGGAAATCAAGAGTGTTAACATAAGGAACTGACCATCAACAAATATGGAGAATAAATGTGATGAAATTAGGTGTACCTTTTGTAATAAGCAGCCATATTAGCGAGAAATGATGAAAAATACTTGGAAAACGTTAAAACTGAAATAAAAAATGAGACCCAACTACAGGCTCATATTTCTTGGCATATTCTGATAAGCTTTTATAATGTAACTGCGGTAAGCTGCCATTTTATTTTGGACTTAATGTCTCAAGTACTTTTTGGACACTAGAATCTAGGGCCATTAACCACATGACACCTTTACCTAACCATTTTTCATGTCACATGAAAATTGTAATTTTTTATGGAACTCTTATAATCATTGTTGTTCAATGAGATGTCCAAATTAACCATTCCATAACCCTAAAAAATGTTCTTCATGTCACAAAATTATCTATGAACCTGGTCTCTAAGCAAAAACTTAAACAAAATTTGCCATGCAATGTTCTTTACTAACCTAAATAATATCACTACACCTACTACCTATATGAGGCGTTATTTGATAGAAAATGGATGTATGGCATGAATTTATAGATGGGAGCTTTAGAGAAGAATGATATGTGGGAGTTGGTGACTTAACCAATAAGGAAGAAAGCCATAAGACAATTTTAGTAGCTAAGAGATTCACACAAACTTATAAAGTTGATTGCAAAAATGAATATGCTAAGAGTGATTTTATTCCTTGCAACTAATTATGGTGGAGACTTATAGCAAATTGATATAAAAATGTGTCTTTTTACATGAACTTGAAGAGGAAAATAATATGCACTTGCCTCTTGGATTTGGTGAAATGGGGTGTTGCTAGCATAATATGTAAATTAAAAAAATACCTTCCTTTTATGGGATGGAACGGTTAGTAATTGAGGGAATAATGATAGTTTAGAATGTAGTTGGATAGTGAAAAAAGCTATGGTAGATAGTTGAAAGATAGTAGCAGGTAGTGAGATAGTAGCAGGTAGTGTGAGAGTTAGTTTAGTAACACGAAACAAGAGGTAACACATAAGTAATCAACTTATTGTAGGAGAAGAATAATAGTATGATGAAGCCTTCAATGGTATTGACATTGGACCTTAAAGGCTTGAATACAATTATACATATGCTTGTTTATTTATAGGTGCTTGAGGATGTTTTTAGAATAGAACTATCTAGACTTTTGTTTGTCTTTTCTATATTACATTAACATAGAACTTTCTAGACTATAAGTTAATTTAAAAATTATAGGAACAATCTAGAAACATGTAAAAACTTTAGACTATTTTAGTTTTCTCTAAACTTTGTCATTTATTTTTACTTGAATTTTCTAGAAATGTGCATCAATTTCAACAGAAACAGCCCCACGAGTATGGTTTGACAGATTAACCAAAATTATGACAAGTTTGGTTTATAAACAAAGGCAAGGTGGTCATACTTTGTTTATGAAACACACAAAGTCATGGAAACTGATCGTGTTATTCATTTATATTTATGATATTATATTAACAGGAGATGATGTAAAGAAGCGGGAAAGGTCGAGACAATGTATGACAAATGCATTTGAAATCAAGACTTTGGGTAAGTTGAAATATATGTTGGGAATTGAAGTAGTTCACTCTAAAAAAGAGATTCTCATAGGTCACTCTAAGAAGGAGATTCACATATCTTTGCAGAAGTATGTGACAAATATACTTAAAGACAGTAGCAAATCAAGGTGCAAGTCTGCCGACACTTTATTCGGTCTGAACCAAAATATTGAGAATGCAAAAGATGTTGAAGTAGACAAAGAGATGTATCAAAAACTAGTGGGCATATTTATATACTTATCTCACACTAGGTCAGATATTGCATTTGCAATAAGTTTAGTCAATTAGTTTATGCATAACCCATATGAGAATCATTTGCAAACTGCACCAAGAATTATTGAGGATCATAAAGAAATCTCAAGAAGAGGAATTATATTCAAACATAATTGAAATGTTAGGCTAAATGCATATACAAATGCTTATTATGCAGGGTCAATTGTGGGTAGAAGGTGAACAACAGGGATATTGTATCCTTCTTGGAGGAAATCTTGTAATTTGGAAAAGTAAAAAAGCAAAGTGAGGTAGGAAGGTCTAGTGTTGAAGCAAAATTTCAAGTCATGGCACAAGATATGTGAGTTCCTCTAGCTCAAAATCCTTATAGAAAAATTTAAATTGAAATGGGAAGGGACAATGAAGCTTTATTGTAACAATAAATTTTCATAACTCAGTGCAACACAATATAACCAAATATATTGAATTTGACATACATTTAATCAAAGAAAAAGTTGATAATGGCTTGATATGCACACCATACATGTCATAACAACATCAAACTTACGATGTTCTAAGTAAGGGACTCAACAACCATAATTTTGAAATAATCTTGTTCAAGGTTAAAATGAATAACACATATGATTAGAAAAATCTCCTTAATTCTAGGCATCTACAATTAGAACATGATTATTATTTCCTTATTTAACATAATTTTTTTTGTATATATTCTATATACCTTTTGTTGTGGTGAAAATCGGATAACAAGCTATTAATTAACTTGCATCATATTTCTTTTACAACCGACTTTGATTTATCCAAAGGAAAGGTTCAAGATCGTTAGAAAAACCTAAAGGGGGGAGATCTAAGGCTCGGGGGTTGGTTATACAAAGGGAAGATATTAGCACCCTAAGTATATGTAGTACTCTACAGGAACCTCTTGTTAGTTTGTGTTATGTTTGCTAAAGGTTCTATGCTAAAGGTTGAAAACCCTAGGGGTTAGTATCTAAGTATACTCGACAAGGCATCGCACCTTGCGCCTACGTATCCTCGGGAGTAGAATCAGAGTACGCATAGTTCTACTTCTACTGAATGATTGACTGTGGTCAATATTCAGAGGGGAAATGAGTACAAGCTCATTGTAGAGTTCAAGAACTCTCTAAATCTAGTTGTAATAGACATAAGTTATGTTTTAGTCAGTAGGGGAAAGTGATGATTCATTATGATGAATATCACTAAGAGTTGTAGAAACTATCTCCTAAAGCTAGTTGTAATTTCTATGGATCTAATGAGGCCAAGAAATGAAGTTTCTCCTACGAGGTTACTTAGGTTTAAGGTGGGGGCTATGACTTTAAGAGTCAACATTAATCACCTTCCTTTGGAATAAGGGGAAAAACAGTTGTAGGATAATAATAGATAAAAGATAAAACATTGATACAATATGATGAGATAAAAGCAACACAAGCATAAGGATGACAAGATGCTTCATGATAAAGTATGGATAAGATGGACATGATCATTATAGAAACATGCACACAGAGACATATCAATATGTTTCAATCTTAAGGAAGACAAACATAAAGAACACTCACAAGATAAAGAGGATGATATCAATTAAGGATGACATTTAAAGAAGAATAAAATTCACATTAAAGTCAAATATATGATAAATCAAACATGGATGGATTAGTTCAAGACTTAAACAAACATTAGTGAATAACACTCATAAGATCAATAAAGGTGCTCATGTTAACAATTAATCCAAAGGTGACAATCAATTAACAATACATATTGATAATTAAGATTTAAAAATTAACAATTAACAATTCACATTGACAATTAACAATTAAAATTAACAATTAACAATTAACAATTAAAATTGACAATTAACAATTAAAATTAAAATTGACAATTAACAATTAAAATTAACATACATATTGATGATTAAAATTTAAAATTAGAATACAAATTGGTAATTAAAATTAAAATTAGAACAACAATTAACAATTAGAATAAATTGCTAATTAAAAATAAAGATAAAAATATTTTGGAGTTTTTAAAATATATAAAAAAATGTTTTAAATAAAATAAATAAAAAAGATTTGAGATGAAAATAAAAAATGTTTGAATTAATACAAATTAAAAAAGAAAAAAAACGCATGGGGTGCAGAAGTAAATGGGCTAGTTAAGAAAAAACAAAGGGATGAAAATTGGGCTGAAAGGGGGGTGGAAATATCAAAAAGGGCGCAAGGCCCAGGCGAAGGTCCAAGAGGTAAAAAAAGAAAACTCAGGAGAAATTGGAAAAAAGACCAAAAGGGTTGATCCGCAGGATCGAACCCAGGTCTGGTAAGTGAATGGCAGTGGAAAGTGCATGTGTGTGACCGTTGGGACGGCGTGTTTCATCCAACATATACACGCTTCAAAAACATTATAAACTAAAGTGTTTCCATGAAATATATTAAATAAAACGCGCGTGCATGCTACTGAACGTGATGTAAATAAATCAATTGGTCATGTGCCATTAAGTTACTAAAAGACAAAAACGATAACTCGCCAATCACCTGCTGGCAAACCACCAAACCATGCTCATGCATATTGAAACAAAAGCTTAAAACATCATGAACTCGTATACAAAAAAAGCTGCAATCTCAACTTAAATCAAACTCCAAGCATTCCATTCTCAACCAAATTTCATGAAATAAAACCCAAACATGCAGTACTCAACACAAGGGACATTACTAAACCTTGAACCAACCCAGATAATAGCACAAGCAGTAGGAAAACAACGTAGAACAGGTGTGCTCAGAAATGGAACCACGTCCTCATCGTGCCAAATGCCAATCCAAATAAACTCTCATGGTGTCAGTAACTCAAACACACTTATACATATGAACAATCTTCAAGTGTTCAGAATTTAGCACGAAGACATGAACACTTGAATACTATGACCTATCAAAACTGGCAGTTCCACCATACAACTCACACACCATCATTCACATTGTCATAAAAAAAGCGTAAATGCAGAATGTAACACGAGCAAGATATGCAAACCGAGCTAACTCATCAAAGTAATAATATGCCAACAAACATTCATACTGTCAGTCCAAGATAGCATAGACGCATCATGTAAACATGGCAAGAATATTTGAGATCAATAAACATGGATATGTCAACGTGGAAGTATGGCTGGAGAGGAAGAGAACAGATGCTACACACCAGCACTACTTCAAACCAAACCTTCATGTTGTCTAACCTAGACTACACGCATACATAACCAGAGAGTAGTTTTGAGCCCAAAAAAAATTTAGCATGGGCACATGAACCACCATATGTTCCAAAAATAACGTGCAAAAAAGTATCATATGAACTCACACATAATACAAACTCGCACAACTGCTCACAACAAAACTTAAAGATTAAAAACTTAAAACATAAAAGCTACATAATCAATGCAATACCTTACATCACAATATATCACAGCAAGTTATGTGTGATAGGGCTTTTAGAGACTTACCTCTTGAAGCTTAGAAAACTCTTCTCTTTTCAAATGATAATACACACCTTTCTTTCCCTTCAATGGCCCCCAAGTTCCTTCTCTGTTTATGGATGTTGTTGGTGTTTTGATTGTTATGGTTGTTGTTTTGGTTGTTGTGGTGAAGAGAAGAAACTCGTGAACTTTTCCTTGGGCAGTGGTGGTGATGTTCTGGAACTCTTGGTGTGAATGGTTGGTGTTGCACACAGGGAACCAATTTAGTGTTTTGAGAGGCAATGTTTTTCTTGTCGTTCCCCTCCTTAGTGAAAACCCACCTCTTTTTATAGTAGCAGCATGGTATGGCCAAGAAATTCCAACGGCTACTTGCTTTTGTGCGTATGGCCCTTCACTCTCGAGCCAAGTGACACTTTGAAAATGGTTGCTTGTTATGTGTTTTAGGGGTTAAAAGTTAGAGGAGGAAAAGGAGAATCCAAGAGTTCAAGGTACCATGATGGATTACCCAATGGTTTATCCTTGTTACAGCATGACAACTTGTCACTTACTAGCTTTTCAAGTACAAACCAGTTGTACTTTGGAAGCTCCTTCTGCACGGTTTTGGTGGCTCATGCGTTGGGAACTGATAGAAGGAGATGCTTGTGGTTGTACTTTGGATTTGATTAGGATTTAATTCAAAGTGAAATGTGGTTTGGGTAATGGGAGTACAAGTTATGGATCTTTCTTGTGGTGCAAAAAGAAACAAAGCTCATGAGATAATATCCAAAACCTTTGGACAAAACAAACAAGGTTCATGTAGCTTGGAGATTTACGGATAGATTAACAAGCCACACACATGTCACGTGAATCCTTGGAGAATGGCTCAAAGCTTTTGGGCAGATGTTGTGTACTAAAAAAAACGTGCCTTTCACTTTGGCATATAAGTAAACCTTCTATTATTATAATTTAGAAAGAAATAAATTAACAACAATATAAGTGAATTTAGTTTTTAGGAAAATTGACATAATTAAATGAAAATAAATTTAGACAAAATGATTAGAAATTGGTTATTGAAATAGAATTTAAAAAAATAAAAATAAATGATTTTTAGGAAAAGATTAGGTTTAGAAAATAAATATTTAGAACAATATTAGTGAATAGTTATTTGATATTGGTTTAGAAATGATAATGATAATTGAGGATGAAAAAATAAAAGCCAAAGAGAGGGTGATGGAAATATCTGAGAGAATCGCTTGATTCCAATGCTCTGCCCACAACCCTAGTTAATCACTTCCTGTATCTCCTGAGAACAAGACTTAATTCCCAGATAAAGCAAACAAAAACTGATAAAAAAAAGGTTAGTCGTGCAATATGCTGGACTTAAGATGCACAATGAAGATGACAACTAAGGGTAAAAATTTGGGGTACAACAGTTGCCCCTATTTAAATAGCTTTACCAGATGACATGAGGAACGGAGATTCCTGGGGCATCATGGTGAAAAGTTTTTAAATATAGCAGATTGAAAATTTTGCCCTTAGATGGAATGCAAATGCTAAGGACAAGGAACAGACATGCAAATGCTGACATGCCGGGAACTTCTAAAATGATGATATGATGCCAGGATGTGCAAAGATGCAGACAGACAGGACACCAGGGACAACAGGAAGCAAACACACAAGAAAAGCTTCGCCGAGGAAAGACGAAAGCTAGTATCCATGAGAAAAACTAACTAGGGATACAGACTAACAAACGAAAGAGACTCACTGCGAGACTCTAAAGAAACACCGGGGAAAAAAACAATCTCACTGGGGAAAGAAAATTCGGGGAGATAGACAACTGGGAACAAAACAAACCCACACTCCTCTTGGGCATGAAACCAGAAAGAAAAACCTGATCACTAGGGATCAGTCAAAAGATGGACAACCGAGCAAAGACTTCTGGGGATCTTATACCGAAGAGTTCAAAATGGGATCTTCAAGAAAAGCCAGGAAGACAGAGACAAACCCTGCGCACCAGATAGGAGACACCTGGGGTCTAAAAAGTAATAAAGCTGATTAGTCAAGAATGGACTCTGGTACTCATATCAGTTGGTTGAGATAACAAATAATCTGCTTCATGAGGAAAACCAGTATGAGTCGGGAAGGAACCTTATTGGAGGTAGAACCAAAAAATGGGCTCCAATAAAGTATCTAGAATGACTGATCATTAAGTCTAATGCGACTAAATGACATCCTAGAAAACACCTCTAAAGTGATGGAACAACAGGTTCAAGTATGATCAGTTGGCTCTTTAGAAGTAACCTCTAAAGTGATGGAACAATAGGTTCAAGTATGACCAGTTGGCTCTTTAGAAGTAACCTCTAAAGTGATGAAACAACAGGTTCAAGTATGACCGGTTGGCGCATTAGAAGTAACCTTATTGGAGGTAGAACCAAAAAATGGGCTCTAATAAAGTATCTAGAATGATTGATCATTAAGTCTAACGTGACTAAATGACATCCTAGAGAACACCTCTAAAGTGATGGAACAACAGGTTCAAGTATGACCGGTTGGCTCTTTAGAAGTAACCTCTAAAGTGATGGAACAACAGGTTCAAGTATGGCCGGTTGGCGCTTTAGAAGTAACCTTATTGGAGGTAGAACCAAAAAATGGGCTCCAATAAAGTATCTAGAATGTGATAGGTTAGTACCGGGGTTGTGTAACTGAAGATAAAGCTTCCTGGGGAATACCCACTATGGTTGTGAAAAGACTGAATAGTACCAGAGATAGATAAGCTGCTTATAAGAGACTGCCAAGCTTCTTCAAGAGAATGTTGCTTCAAAGATATGTTGATATCACAACACCGTTGGAGAAATAATTATGTCTTCAATGAGGATCTGCGAAAGATGCTTCTTGCGAGAAACAGTGCAAAATAAATGCACTTCAAAGATAGGTTTGAAAACCACACCTGCCAGGGACCAAAGTTCAATCTAGGAACAAGCTAGAAAGAAACGGTCAAACAAGACTCCAATTAAGGAAAGAACTCAAATGGGGATTTATCTTATCCACATGTGGAAAAGATAACTGAACCAACCATCATCCACGAGAATCAAACTCCATGGGGAATTCAGAAAAGAATGGGCATTTTATGCCTAGGGCTGACAACTCTATTGGAGAGAATAGACAGACCCAGTCACTTGGGGGGATGAATGGAAAAGTGAACCAAAGACAGGAAAACACCAGAAAAGGAAGCAGAAATGCTAAGATGCTATGCATATGAGTGCTTATGCCATGCTCATGCTTATGCTGACAAAACAGACAAGAAGCGAAACCGGAGATGAAATAAAAGTCTTGACAAGGATACCCAGCCAAACTCAAAGGGCTGGACCAATACTGGTGATGAAGAAGAATCAACAACTTCATTGGTGAAAAGAGTATTCTACTTAAGGTACAACGTCATGAGGATTGCCATCATGAACTTAATTTCTTCGTTGGAGGAGAATCTGAGGAGAATTTGTCAAGATTAGCTGAAGTAACATCTTATCAGGGAATTAGATACTGGCATAATGGTTATCTTCAAATCTTATCTGCCCCAGGCTATACGGTCTATACGATAACAAGAGGATTTTATAGAAGAATTGGCATACAGGGTGTTTCAATATCTTCAAACTCTTGGAGAGATCTCGGCATAACTGCCCCAGGTTAGGGGATGAATAATCAAAAGAATTTTACAGAAGAAATGAAATACCAGATACTTCAATATCTTCCAACTTGAATAATCAAAAGAATTTTACGGAAGACTTGAAATACCAGGTGCTTCAATATCTTCCAACTTGAATAATCAAAAGAATTTTACGGAAGACTTGAAATACCAGGTGCTTCAATATCTTCCAACTTGAATAATCAAAAGAATTTTACGGAAGACTTGAAATACCAGGTACTTCAATATCTTCCAACTTGAATAATCAAAAAAATTTTACGGAAGACTTGAAATACCAGATGCTTCAATATCTTCCAACTTTTGAATCTTGACGTAGCTGTTTCTGTTCAGTTATACTCGAGATACTCAAACTGTAGTAGAAATTACTGGGGAACAGATTTGCCCCTGCTGATGGGTTACTGAAGTCAAAACTAGTCATAAGATGATCTCAAGAATATTTGCCCCACTATTCTGAATTTGCAGAATTCTGCCTCTGATTTGTCAACTCACATTTGGTTGCCCCTGACTGAGTCAAATTTCCTTTGTCAAGTTCAATTCCTTGACTGACCGCGTTTGTTGGGATTCCTTGATATCGAATGGTATTGCAAACAAGTGTTGTTCATTAAAATTGGCAAAATTTAATGCAAAGTTTGAAAACAAAGCTTTGATAAAAAACGCACAGTGAAATGATTAAATAGTCAAAAACAATGGTGGGTCTAGTCATTAAGGAAGTGACCAACACACGCGAGTAACAAAGATTATTAGGAGTCAGGTTACTCAACCTTGCTGTAGTATGCTTTTCAAAACAACCTTACCTCAATTAGGTCTTTTAGGGGTTGCAATGTGGTATGGTTCATGGTTTATGAAACAAAGGATGAATTCTAATCCTATGCTCAGTTAACTCAAGATATACGTTCAAATCTCCAAAAGTAGGAAGTCACTTGATTTGAAAGCTGATTGGCGCCTTATGCGAAGCGCTCGTGTTTGAATGCATAACCGAGTTAAACTGAGAACTACCCTGCCCTAAGGTTGAGATTTAAGGTTATTTTGTGTAAAGAAAGAAACTACTACTTCTAGGCTCGAAAGGGTTAACAAGGGATGTTTAGGAAATGTGAAACAATACCTTACATCCTCGGCGAGGTTAATTTGAAAGTATACCACAGCAATTATGAACACGGGGTTTTCATCATCCTCCCTAATCTTTGCTTTAACAAAAGTTTGAAAAAGGGGTGAAAAAGATATATTTTTTGCTTTTATGAAAATAAAAGTAAAATGAGTGAAACGAATGGATTTAACCAAAAGATGCATAAATATTTCATAAATGTTGCCAATTTAAAGGTACAACAAAGCTCATATGCAAATATCAATACAATTAAAGGAAATACAACTGAAATACAAAACACAGCCAACCAAAGATTTCAATTTCCGGGTCCGAACGGAAAAAAGTCTTCACCACCAATCACTTGCTCCTTGTGGTATCGAACTTTGAGATGCCTTGCAGGTCCTTTACCTTTTGCTTCAGAAGTTGAGGTATCAGCGTCTAAAGTATCCTCCTGAGGTTTCAGTTTCTTTAGCAAGCTCATCAGCTTCTCTTCAAATTCCTTGCATTCTTCAATGAGATGTCCGATAGTCCCAGTACGAAACTTGCATTCAGTCTTTGGGCGGTCTTCTTCGAAGATTAACTCCTTGTCATGGATCAGCTCTTGCACAAAATATCCTAAAGCTCGACAATTGTCCAAATCATGCCCTTCAGCTCCCTTATGGAATACACAGGTTAGGTTGGGGTCATACCAAGGTCCCCGAAAAGGTGTGAGAAGTCGTGGAGTTACCAGCTTGTTTTGCATCACCAGTGGGAAAAGTTTGCTTAACGGCACCGGGATAGGCTGGTGGTCAAATTTTCCTCTTTTGGCAGCACACTTCTTCTTATCTCGGCCTTGAGAACCTCGAGGAGAATCATCCGTTGGAGTCTGAAACGCCCTTTTGGTAGACACCTGACGGCGATTACATTCTAGCCCCGGAACAAGACCACAGGCTGGCTGGTATGGGAGATCCTCAGGAGATGGCAAAGAATTGTTCTTGGACTGGGAGTCATTGAAAGATAAAATATTTCTTTCCACTAGATCCCTCACAATATGTTTCAAAGCAAAACAACCTTCTAAGTCATGGCCTGGTGCACCTTCATGGAATGCACAATGAGCATTGGGATTGTAAGAAGATGGAAGCGGGTCAGGAGGTGGGCCTGATGACCTCGTAGTTATTGATCCCTGTTGCACCAAAGAAGGATACAACGTTGTATACGTCATAAGAATGGAAGGAATCAGAGGCCTACCACCCTGTCTCTTATCTAGAACGTTTTGACGAGAAACTTGAGTTTGTCGTGGATAAGCAGGAGCGTTGGGTGCTCGTTGATATACTGGTAGTTGAGGAACCGGCTGATAAACAGAAGCTTGATCGTTGAATGTTGGTATGATAGGGTGAATGTGATTCTCCTTTTCCATTAGAGCTTGCAAAGTTTCTAGAACCCAATTCATCTGGCATTTGAGGATTCTGACTTCTTCTTTCAGCTTTTCCTGGTTCTTTAAAATTTCCTTCATCGTTGCCATTGTCTTGAATAAGGCTAGGTATCCTTGTCGAGTTGGAAAATCAGGGTGACGGGTGCTGAAGAGAACGAGACGACAGTAAGACGCGGAAGAATGCACATGCACATGCAAAAATGCAAATGAGATGCTGATGCAAGCTAAATGGTGGGCGCAATTCAAGGAAACTCAACATTGTATTTTGCAAATTTTAAGGAACCTTTTTCTTAGAAGAAAAATCTCATTTCATTTCATTAATAATAAAGTTTGAATTACAAAAAAAAAGACAATTACACCTTCAAAAGCCAAAATACAGAGTACGAAATAAAGAAAACTAAATTCTAAACCATCCAATCAGTCTTCTCCCATCAATCTCATGGCGAGCTTCTGGTTTTCCTTCTGCAACCTCTCATTCTCAACAGCGAGCTTGGCCAACTGTGACTTCGAAGGTTCTGGTGGAGATGATGTGCTAGGAGAAAATAAATCTCCCTGCGCCTTCCTCTTTCTGACAGCCTCTTCTTCCTTTCTCCTGAGACTCTTCTGAAGTTCGTTCATCTCAAAATTAAGAATCTGATACTTGTTCATCCATGCATTCTTTTCTCGTTCTGCTTGAGCCAGCCGAATCTTCAATTCGTCTTCATTGCTTGTGAAGTAAAGAACAGGATCTCTGGGAGCTAATGGGATGGGATCATGACGATCATATGGCATCTTCAACTCAATAGCCCTCTTTTGCACCCACTGAGTGTAAGATTCTGAAGCCAAACACTCAGGTTCCCCCAAAGCTGAGATACCTCTTGTGTGAACATGACGCCAAGCGTGAGCCATCTTTTCCCTAAGCACAGGGTCCTTATCCTCTTCAAAGAACAAACCTTCCAAGTAGATGTTGTTAGGCTTAGCTTCCATAGAATAACCATGTTGACGGCAAGCCAAAGCTGGATTGTAGCTTATGCCTCATTTCTTACCAAGAAGTGGTACATTAGCAAATCCTCTACAGCTAATAATCATATCTTTGCCTTTGAGCAATGGGTGGTACCACTCTAGATCGATGTTGGTGAGAGACATGATCTTTTTTTACCAAAGAAGTCCATCTTGGAGATCCCAAAAGGTCTTAGAACGGGGTAAGTGGGAGATAAACCACCTATACAACAGTGTGGCACAGCATGTTACCATCCCTCCCCTATGAGCAGTCCTCAAATGCACTGAATGGTAGGCGTCTGCAAGTAAGGTTGGAACTGGATTTCCAATGATAAAGATCTTGATTGCCTTCATATCAACAAAGTTCTCAATGTTGGGAAACAGAAATAACCCATAGATGAGAAGGGCCATAACAGCTTCGTAATCCACCATATTTTTCCTGCTAGCATAATAACTGGCTTTCTCCATTAGAAACTTGACAGGCAACCCAAAAAGTCCTCCCTTGACAACCAAGTTAGCCTTGACTTCTGACAGCTTGAGATGAGCCGCTTCTGCAATTTCCTTCTCCTTAGGCGTCCTTTCCAAACCAGAGTAAGGAAGGTTTGGGGTAATAGGAATACCAACTAGAATAGCATACTCCTCGAGCGTGGGCATCAACTGATAATCCGGAAAAGTGAAGCAATGATACATGGGATCATAAAACTGTATGAGAGTAAGGAGCAACCCATCTACCGTCTTTGTCTTCATCAGAGAGAAAATCTTCCCATACTTGTCTTGAAACTTTGTTGATTCATTGATTGGCTTACCCAGATTCTTTAAATCTTCCAATTTTGGACTAATGAAGGTGTACTTCTTCATTTTCCTTTTTTCAAAATCCATCCTATAAAGTTTGCAAAACAAAGTTGAATTCCTTGAATAGACACAATGCATATGATGCAAGGATGAATGCAACAAACACACATAAACAGATAAGCACAAAACACACAGAGAAACCTAAGTTAAAAGTCACGAGCATGGAGTCAAAGGTCTACCCATCCCAAAGGTATTTACTATGGTTTTCACCTACAAGACAAGGTTCCAAAAAAGTTTCCAGAGTCGACAACCCATCTTTCGGATTTTATCGACTTTCCAATTGCTTGGTGATCAATAAAATTCTCAAGAGAGTCTCATCTGAGTGTAGTATCGCGTAGCAACCATTTGGGATTGCTATCTCACAGTCCTCGCACTACATCCTAAATAGGCCAAGTTGGGTAAAAGGGATAACTAAAGGTCATCAGTATCTCTGGCTCCTAGGTCGAAAGTAGTAACGCATTCACGATTGCTCGTTCAACATATACCACTTCCGAGAAGGCCTCAACTGAGTGTGGACTTCAAGTTCCCTCCTTTGGTATTTCTCCCTCGAAGGTCCCTTGACTATGTCCACGGTTCCTAAACATATGTGTTCTCTCAAGTCCGGGTTAGGACTTATCTCCCTCATAGATATCATGTCAACCCAAATTAAACAGAAAAATGTCAAGCAAGAACAGATATACAGATATATAAGCAAGTATGACATACACAAGCATATACAAGTAAATAAGCAAACATGAATAACATAAAACAAGATAGGCTTAACCCTCTTAGGAAATGACCAGCAATAGGTCTAACCTTCCCCAGTGAAGTCGCCATTTCTGTTGCGGTGAAAATTGGATAACAAGCTATTAATTAACTTGCATCATATTTCTTTTACAACCGACTTTGATTTATCCAAAGGAAAGGTTCAAGATCGTTAGAAAAACCTAAAGGGGGGAGATCTAAGGTTCGGGGGTTGGTTATACAAAGGGAAGGTATTAGCACCCTAAGTATCTGTAGTACTCTACAGGAACCTCTTGTTAGTTTGTGTTATGTTTGATAAAGGTTCTATGCTAAAGGTTGAAAACCCTAGGGGTTAGTATCTAAGTATACTCGACAAGGCATCGCACCTTGCGCCTACGTATCCTCGGGAGTAGAATCAGAGTACGCGTAGTTCTACTTCTACTGAATGATTGACTGTGGTCAATATTCAGAGGGGAAATGAGTACAAGCTCATTGTAGAGTTCGAGAACTCTCTAAATCTAGTTGTAATGGACCTATGTTATGTTTTAGTCAGTAGGGGAAAGTGATGATTCATTATGATGAATATCACTAAGAGTTGTAGAAACTCTCTCCTAAAGTTAGTTGTAATTTCTATGGCTCTAATGAGGCCAAGAAATGAAGTTTCTCCTAAGAGGTTACTTAGGTTTAAGGTGGGGGCTATGACTTTAAGAGTCAACATTAATCACCTTTCTTTGGAATAAGGGGAAAAACAGTTGTAGGATAATAATAGATAAAAGATAAAACATTGATACAATATGATGAGATAAAAGCAACACAAGCATAAGGATGGCAAGATGCTTCATGATAAAGTATGGATAAGATGGACATGATCATTATAGAAACATGTACACAGAGACATATCAATATGTTTCAATCTTAAGGAAGACAAACATAAAGAACACTCACAAGATAAAGAGGATGATATCAATTAAGGATGACATTTAAAGAAGAATAAAATTCACATTAAAGTCAAATATATGATAAATCAAACATGGATGGATTAGTTCAAGACTTAAACAAACATTAGTGAATAACACTCATAAGATCAATAAAGGTGCTCATGTTAACAATTAATCCAAAGGTGACAATCAATTAACAATACATATTGATAATTAAGATTTAAAAATTAACAATTAACAATTAAAATTGACAATTAACAATTAAAATTAAAATTAACAATTAACAATTAAAATTGATAATTAACAATTAAAATTAAAATTGACAATTAACAATTAAAATTAACATACATATTGATGATTAAAATTTAAAATTAGAATACAAATTGGTAATTAAAATTAAAATTAGAACAACAATTAACAATTAGAATAAATTGCTAATTAAAAATAAAGATAAAAATATTTTGGAGTTTTTGAAATATATAAAAAAAATGTTTTAAATAAAATAAATAAAAAAGATTTGAGATGAAAATAAAAAAATATTTGAATTAAAACAAATTAAAAAAGAAAAAAAAAACGCATGGGGTGCAGAAGTAAATGGGCTAGTTAAGAAAAAACAAAGGGATAAAAATTGGGCTGAAAAGGGGGTGGAAATATAAAAAAGGGCGCAAGGCCCAAGCGAAGGTCCAAGAGGGAAAAAAAGAAAACTCAGGCGAAATTGGAAAAAAGACCAAAAAGGTTGATCCGCAGGATCGAACCCAGGTCTGGTAAGTGAATGGCAATGGCAAGTGCATGTGTGTGACCGTTGGGACGGCGTGTTTCATCCAACATATACACGCTTCAAAAACATTATAAACTAAAGTGTTTCCATGAAATATATTAAATAAAACGCGCGCGCATGCTACTGAACGGGATGTAAATAAATCAATTGGTCATGTGCCATTAAGTTACTAAAAGACAAAAACGATAACTCGCCAATCACCTGTTGGCAAACCACCAAACCATGCTCATGCATATTGAAACAAAAGCTTAAAACATCATGAACTCGTATACAAAAAAAGTTGTAATCTCAACTTAAATCAAACTCCAAGCATTCCATTCTCAACCAAATTTCATGAAATAAAACCCAAACATGCAGTACTCAACACAAGGGACATTACTAAACCTTGAACCAACCCAGATAATAGCACAAGCAGTAGGAAAACAACGTAGAACAAGTGTGCTCAGAAATGAAACCACATCCTCATCGTGCCAAATGCCAATCCAAATAAACTCTCATGGGGTCAGCAACTCAAACACACTTATACATATGAACAATCTTCAAGTGTTCAAAATTTAACACGAAGACATGAACACTTGAATACTCTGACCTATCAAAACTGGCAGTTCCACCATACAACTCACACACCATCATTCACATTGTCATAAAAAAGCGTAAATGCAGAATGTAACACGAGCAAGATATGCAAACCGAGCTAACTCATCCAAGTAATAATATGCCAACAAACATTCATACTGTCAGTCCAAGATAGCATAGACGCATCATGTAAACATGGCAAGAACATTTGAGATCAATAAACATGGATATGTCAACGTGGAAGTATGGCTGGAGAGGAAGAGAACAGATGCTACACACCAGCACTACTTCAAACCAAACCTTCATGTTGTTTAACCTAGACTACACGCATGCATAACCAGAGAGTAGTTTTGAGCCCAAAAAAAATTTAGCATGGGGACATGAACCACCATATGTTCCAAAAATAACGTGCAAAAAAGTATCATATGAACTCACACATAATACAAACTCGCACAACTGCTCACAACAAAACTTAAAGATTAAAAACTTAAAACATAAAAGCTACATAATCAATGCAATACCTTACATCACAATATATCACAGCAAGTTATGTGTGATAGGGCTTTTAGAGACTTACCTCTTGAAGCTTAGAAAACTCTTCTCTTTTCAAATGATAATACACACCTTTCTTTCCCTTCAATGGCCCCCAAGTTCTTTCTCTGTTTACGGATGTTGTTGGTGTTTTGGTTGTTATGGTTGTTGTTTTGGTTGTTGTGGTGAAGAGAAGAAACTCGTGAACTTTTCCTTGGGCAGTGGTGGTGATGTTCTGGAACTCTTGGTGTGAATGGTTGGTGTTGCACACAGGGAACCAATTTAGTGTTTTGAGAGGCAGTGTTTTTCTTGTCGTTCCCCCCTTAAGAAGTGAAAACCCGCCTCTTTTTATAGTAGTAGCATGGTATGGCCAAGGAATTCCAACGGCTACTTGCTTTTGTGCGTATGGCCCTTCACTCTCGAGCCAAGTGACACTTTGAAAATGGTTGCTTGTTATGTGTTTTAGGGGTTAAAAGTCAGAGGAGGAAAAGGAGAATCCAAGAGTTCAAGGTATCATGATGGATTACCCAATGGTTTATCCTTGTTACAGCATGACAACTTGTCACTTACTAGCTTTTCAAGTACAAACCAGTTGTACTTTGGAAGCTCCTTCTGCACGGTTTTGGTGGCTCATGCGTTGGGAACTGATAGAAGGAGATCCTTGTGGTTGTACTTTGGATTTGATTAGGATTTAATTCAAAGTGAAATGTGGTTTGGGTAATGAGAGTACAAGTTATGGATCTTTCTTGTGGTGCAAAAAGAAACAAAGCTCATAAGATAATATCCAAAACCTTTGGACAAAACAAACAAGGTTCATGTAGCTTGGAGATTTACGGATAGATTAACAAGCCACACACATGTCACGTGAATCCTTGGAGAATGGCTCAAAGCTTTTGGGCAGATGTTATGTACTAAAAAAAAACGTGCCTTTCACTTTGGCATATAACTAAACCTTCTATTATTATAATTTAGAAAGAAATAAATTAATAACAATATAAGTGAATTTAGTTTTTAGGAAAATTGACATAATTAAATGAAAATAAATTTAGACAAAATGATTAGAAATTGGTTATTGAAATAGAATTTAAAAAAAAAAAAGAATAAATGATTTTTAGGAAAAGATTAGGTTTAGAAAATAAATATTTAGAACAATATTAGTGAATAGTTATTTGATATTGGTTTAGAAATGATAATGATAATTGAGGATGAAAAAATAAAAGCCAAAGAGAGGGTGATGGAAATATCTGAGAGAATCGCTTGATCCCAATGCTCTGCCCACAACCCAAGTTAATCACTTCCTGTATCTCCTGAGAACAAGACTTAATTCACAGATAAAGCAAACAAAAACTGATAAAAAAAGGTTAGCCGTGCAATATGCTGAACCTAAGATGCACAATGAAGATGACATCTAAGGGTAAAAATTTGGGGTACAACACCTTTCAATGTTTATATTTGTGAAATAATTCATTCATAATAATTATAGCATAGGTTATGCTAAAATCAAAAAGTCTTAATTAAAAAACAAAACTTTTAAAAAAGTCAATATACAATTTACTAGTAAATAAAAATTTTACAATCAACATTTTAATATGCACTTCTCAGATATTATAAAGTCAAACTTTAAGACGGAGACACTTCTTGATTAGTTGTAAACTTTGTAGTCATAGTTTCAAATGTGATTGTGTTTGCATGCAGTTCTCAATCTATTTTGTACTTTTGAATTGCAGGTATGAATATGAAGTTATTGAAAAAATTGTGGAAACAGCCATTAAAATTTGATTTGCTTGTGGATACCAAGTCTTTGTCTGAGTGTGGATTGGAATGAAGATCTGACACTTTCTCTTACAATCAAGTTACTTTGCATACTGGAATCAACATCTGCACAATATAAAATACTGTTATTTAGATTGTTGTTTTATCTAAAAATTATGCAAGTTCCCTTAGCGTAAACCGAAGAACTATGATCGACTTTTGACTATACATTTTCTTTTCAAATACATGTATGTGGAGATTGAACATTGGCATTTTCATCCATAAGTTCAAAGTGTGTTGTTAACTTGTTTCAAAGTAAGTAATTAATAAGTTATCAATTCTTAGTTCTTAGTTTACTCTAAATTGCTTTTTTTTATATGAATACACTTTATAGAAGAATTGTTACAACTTACAATTAGTTGTATAGTGTGTCATACTCAAATTTGTTTTCTTCAATTAGCTTAAGCATAAAAAGTATAAATGTCACTAACCAATCTTACAAATTCAGACAATACACTGCCTTTCCACACCATGTACAGATAACTCCATGTCCTTAAGAGTATATTAATATATACAGCAAAACCAGCAGCTATAACAGAAATGAAACAGTTAGGGTGTTACAAGCATACTCCTGAGCTCGGGCTCGTGTCTGTTCTGAGCAACGCATCCTGAGCTTATCAAAGAGGTTATCCAGATATCATCGGCCTTAACTGACTCGTCATTATCATTCCTATGCCAACTCCAGGACGCATGAGTTGAGTTTACAATCTTCAGCTCACCATGACCAAAACTCGCTTCGCGGAATTCCGACCACTTTGGCTGTGGATTTATGTATCTGCATTCATATTGATAAACAACCTTAATAGTACTTTTTTCGCATAACAAACAATTCAGATAACAGATTTTTATACTGTGTTTGGCCGATATTATTTACCTATGAGCTAAACCTTCTCGGTTTCCACCATCACCGATAGTTATATGAACAGCGCCACAAGGATCCGGTCTTCCATTATACACGCGTTTCTGTCAACCAGACAATGCACAACTTAAGACCAAATCTCCATTAAATCGTGCTTGAAATTTTGAAATAAAGGCGAAACCATAAAAGGCATACCGAACGTTCGTAAGCATGAACGTGACCAGCGAGAACTAGATCAACTCTAGCAGCGTAAAGCAATGGCTCCATGGCTGCCATCATATCATCCCCTGCACCCTGATGAGCCTTGTTGCTATTATACCATGGCACATGAAATAACACAAGCATCCAAGGTGTCCTTTTCCGATCCACCTTTGACAGATCTTCCTGTTGACGAGAAATGACAAGAATTAAATATCTAGAGCCTCTTTGAATTGACTTGTTTGAGTTTATCTACCGACATAAACACTAAACACTAGTGAGCCTATTTGAGAAAGTTTATGGAAAGAGTTTAAGAAATGTCCATAAGTTGTTTCAGCTTATTTCCATATGCTCTCGTCAAGGATAACTTATGAAAACAACTTCTAGCTTATATAAACAGTTTGAATCTATTTTACCTTGTGTTGTAGAAATAGCTTATACATAAACACCTATATGACACACGGTTATGTTATAAGCGCTTAATTATGTTGTTTATCCAAATGCAGGCCAAATCTAAACACTAACCTTTAGCCATTGGTATTGTTCCGAGTACACACCATAGTCTGCATAAGACCCAAGCATAATAACATGAACACCTGCAACTTCAAAAGAGTAATAAAGATTCGAAGCTGATCCACTTTCCTCAAACGGCATTCTCCATCTCGAATTATACGATACAAATTCATCCGTTAACAACAGTATATTCTCCTCTTCATGATTTCCCTGCGTTACCATCCACGGCCTCGCACTCGCAAGCGGCTCCACTAGCCTACCAAACGAGTCCCAAAGATGCTGCATACAATCAGCATACGAAAGATCACCCGGAAGAAGGTAAACATCATATTTACAACGATCAATATGATCTAACGTTGATTTAGTCCAGCCAGTTTGTCCTAAATCGCCAGCCACAGCAAAAGTAATCGGAAATACTGCCGGAGGAGTTTTGAGTTCGAACTCAGGACCTTGTCCACCGCATCGGTAGAAATACACAGTACCGTATTCCAAAGGTCCAATAACAGTATGGTGGATCTTTCCAGAGCTATATAACAGATAATTATAAGAAGTGAACTCTCCTTCAGATATTGAATCATATCTACCAGGTAATGTTCCGTATTCTACAAATGAAGGTGAATGTTTGTCATCAGTTATCCATGTTATTCTCATGTGCTTCTCTCCTGCCAAAGAAATGTGTACCTGAAAATAAAAATCACATCATTTTTCGGAGAGTGTGTGCGTGTGTGTGGCCTAGTGGTGAAACGCTTGGGTCTTGAGAGTGTGCTTCTCTCAAGGTCTCAAGTTCGAATCCTGCTGGGTACAAATTGCTTATTAAAAAAAAAAAAAAAACTTCGGAGAGGGACACAAATGAAAGTCTTTCTAATATAATCAAATACATAAAAGAAACTATAAAAGGTCTGGATTATTTCATCTAAATTAAACAATTCCGGATAATAATAATAAAGCAATAGGGTTACTGATTTCATCTAAATTAAACAGTTAGAATTGATGAACAAGAGAGAGAGGGTTTGACCTGTTGAGGGTAAGAGTAAGGGTTGGATTTGGAATCCCATGGGAATGGGATGTTTAAGGTACTTCGAGGCAAAGGGCGAACGTATTCAGCAGTTATGGTTGCAGAAAGAAGAATTGGAATGATGATTGTAAGAATGGAATTGAGTTTCATGATTGATGATGATATTGAAGTTTGGTGTAACAGTAGCAGGTGGAGGGAAGAAAGAGCACGACAACAATGTACTTCCACTTCCGATCTTCTGTTTTATCATCATCCTTGTAATGTAATAATTATATTACCAATTTTGTCCTGTGTGTCGTTTTAACTTTTTCTTCTTAACTTAATCAATTTATAATTGAGTAAGTTTCTTTTAATTATAAAATATAACTAATTTATATTTGTAAAATTATATAAAAAAATGTATAATTAATTTTTTTTTTTTCAGTTAACATGACATGAGTAAAAAAAATTTTAAAAATGAAAAACTATTAGTTTTAAATTATAAACTATTTGAATTTTATTATAAAAAATAGGAGTTAATAAAAATAAATAATAAACTCGTGAGAAAATAATAGTACTAAAGATGTCTTTTCAAAATATTTGAGTTTATAAGCAATAAGACATAAGGTACACATTACAGTAGAAACTCTTTAAATTAATACTCGGTAAATTAATAAACTCTCTAAAATAATAAATTTGTCCGGTCCCGACTTGGGTCAATGTAAAAAATTGAAAAACTCGATAAAATAATAAGATAATAATTTTTCGGGAGATCCCTTTATAATTTTCGGTCCCAAGAAAATCACAAATTAATAATTCATAGAAACTGAAAAAAAATATATTACACTCTATTGAAATATGATTCAATAGTTGTCTGTTTTCCTTTAAAGTTCAAGTCTATTTGGAGCTCATCTCTAACTTTTCTTATTGCATCCAATAGCTCAGGTGTTGTATTTTTATATTGTATCATAAAGTTGTGAAGAGTGTTCGACGCCATAAGTGCTTCCTTTCGCGTAACAGGCTCCAAAGACACTGTATCATCTTCGCCGCCATCCTCTGCATTGTTCTCAATGATAGTACCCACAATACTTTCTAAACTCTGAACCTCCGAATGTAACGCCCCGATTTTGATTATTCCATTATTTTTGAGTCTTTTGTTTTAATTGGGTGATAAATTATTTTATTTGTTAAATTGGTGTGTTAAATGTTATTTTACCGTTTTTGAGAGTTTTCGGGGAAATTAGAATGGAGGGTATTTTAGACTTTTCTCAATTAATCATAAGTTAGAAATTTTGTGGAGTTAGAATTTTGTGAGAAAAATGAATTAATTGATTTAGTGGAAAATGAGAGAAAAGAAATAGAAAAGAAAGAAAATAGATAGAAAAGAGAAAGAAAAGAGAAATAAAGAGGAAAAGGAGAGAAAGAAAGAAGAAGAAGAGAAAAGAAGAGGAAAAGAGGAAAACCAAGAAAATCAACCTCTAGGAATCGATTTAATCGGGTAAGGGTGTGAAACATTGTTATCTTATCAATGTATAGTATTATGTATGATTGTGTGTGTGTGTATTGGATTGGTTGTGGTGTTTTCATAGTTTTCCATTTTAGGTCGATAATGAGAAATCGATGTTTTCGCGGTTGGAAATCGACGAAAATGTGGTAGAATGCTTGTTGCCATGATTAGATTGAGTTCTGATGGATGTATGTTGTTTTGAAAATGTTTTGGGTTGAAAAATAGGGTTTTTGGGTTTTCAACAGCGCTGAAGGATTCTGAGTTTTCGCAGGTTCGCCTAGCGAACCAATCAGCGAAGGGTAGCGAATGTTCGCTACGGGTATTCGCCTAGCGAAGGCATCAGCGAAGGTTCGCTAGAGTGTTCGCCTAGCGAACTTTGGGTGTTTTTGGCTCTGTTTGGTTCTGACTTGGTTCGCCAAGTGCTCGCCTAGCGAACTTTGTGTCTGTTTTTAGCTAACATTTGGTTCGCTGGAACATTCACCTAGCGAAGGAGCTAGCGAATGCTCGCGAGGGATATTCGCCTAGCGAAGGAGCTAGCGAATGCTCGCGAGGGAGGTTCGCCCAGCGAACAGTGCTGTTCGTGTAATTTTGTTTTCTGCATAACTTTTGATCTGTGGTTCGGTTTGAGGCGTGGTTTGATGCGTTAGAAAGCTTATGGAATGTTCTTTCTTAATATGATGAATTGGAAATTATTAGCCTATTAAATAAGTCGAATAAGTCAGAAATAGTGCTATTTAGCGACTTTTACCGTTTTGACGGTGTGTTTGAATGTGAATCGTACAATAGTGCATTGACGTGAATGTATGTAGATTGTATGTGATTGTATGAGGTGAATGCATGTATATATTGTGAATATGTATGCATTTCAAGAATGTCTGGAGTCATTATCATGTGTAGCATAATGATGTGCATTCTTGTGCTGAGGGATTCTAATGAGAATCCGCTATAACATCGTGAGCCTCTCTCGGTGGAGGTGTGAGCGACGGTTATAGACGATTGTGAGCCTCTCTTGGTGGAGGTGTGAGCAATCGGGTTGTGAGCCTCTCTTGGTGGAGGTGTGAGCAATCGGGTCGTGAGCCTTTCTCGGTGGAGGTGTGAGCGATCCATAAACACTGTGAGCCTCTCTTGGCGGAGGTGTGAGCGGTGGGTGAACATCGTAGGCCCGACGGGGAGTTACTTTGGTAACGAGCGATGGTTCCAGCAGAAGTTCCTGAGTGAACTTGAGATGATTGAGTCGGTACCGCATTGCATTTGCATAGAGTCGTGAGTCGGTCTCTATGATTTGCATTTATCATCTTTAAATGATGCATTGGTGAATAAACAGTTGTGTACGTTTATGTGGAATGATAAGAATTGTGAAAGTATGCCTGATGTGTATGCTTGGTTTTATATATATATGGATACATTGCGATGTATATGAGTAACTTGTGATGAATTGTGGTGAGAAGGTGAATTATGTGTAATTTTATGCTATTATATATAATTATATGCATTGTTATTATGATAATATTTCTCACCCTTCTGCTGTTTTATGATGCTCTATGAGGCATTGCAGAGTAGGTATGCTGGTGGTCTTTTTGGTGAAGCGTGTCTTCATTCTTTTGGTTGGTTGGCTCTGATATGTAGCACCGGGTAGCTAGGAGGGCTATGATTCTTTTGTGATACATTATATATGTATTTTGTTGATAAATGTTTATGTAAACATGGATTATCTTGGTGGATAATACTTGGCGATGTATATATGTGTATGTATATATGAATTGATTGTTATTCAATGTTTAGATCTTCCGTTTTTATTCTAAATATTGACATGTGGGTGTAAGGAATAAGTTCCTCTGTTGCTAGTTACCCCGTTGTTGCATATCAATTGTGGAGCAGCTGTTGTATGTTTAAATTTTCGTAATTGATGTGACATGTCTCTTTTATACCATGTTTGTAATTATACTCTGACGAAATCTTTAATATGTGCCTAAATGATTATTTGGGGGTATAGAAAGGGGGTGTTACATTAAGTGGTATCAGAGCCAGAGTTGAGTCAGTTGTGTCTGTCTTGTTGTTGTGTTGGTTGAACTGTTGTTTAACCTTGTTGTAATTTTTGGGAATAATCGGAATATGGCTGGTAGAAATGATAATGCGATGGCTGCTGCTTTGGAAGCAATGGCTAGGGCGGTGCAAGGTGCGCCGAACGTGAATGCTAATGACGAGTTCAGGAAGAATCAACCACCGGTTTTCAAAGGAAGATTTGATCCCGATGGTGCTCAACTTTGGTTAAAAGAGATTGAACGGATCTTCAGGGTCATGGAGTGTGCTGAAGAGAATAAGGTGAGGCTTGGGTCTCACATGTTGAAGGAAGAAGCCGACGATTGGTGGGTCGGTATGCGTGAAGTTCTTGAGGTGGATGATAAAGAAGTAACTTGGGATTTATTCCGTACTGAATTCTTGAGGAAGTATTACCCTGAGAGTGTGAAGGGAAAGAAGGAGATGAAGTTTCTTGAATTGAAACAAGGTAGTATGTCGGTGGTGGACTATACTGCTAAGTTTGTGGAGTTGGTTCAATTCCATCCTCATTATGCTGCGATTACTGCTGAGTTCTCAAAGTGTATTAAATATGAGAATGGTTTACATGCTAAGATTAAACAAGCTGTGGGATATCAAAGGATAAGAAGATTTTCGGATTTGACGGAATGTAGTAGAATCTTCGAGGAAGATAGCAAGGCTCGTTCTACACATTATAAAAGTTTGAATGAGAGGAAGGGAAAGCAACAAGCTAGAAGTGGACCTTATGTGACACCCGCTGATAAGGGCAAGCATAGGGGAAACTTCGAGAGGAGATCTGGAGGAGGAGGTTCTGGTCCCATTAAGTGCTACAAGTGTGGTGAAATGGGTCATAAATTATTTGAGTGTGGGAAGACAGTGGCGAAATGTTCTAACTGTGGAGGCCTTGGGCATGCTACTACAGATTGTAGAAGGAATGTGGTGAAGTGCTATAACTGCGGGGAAATTGGTCACATTAGCCCAAAGTGTCCGAATCCGAAGAAAGCTCCATCCGGTGGGAAGGTATTTTCTCTGGCAGGAACTCAGACTTCGAGTGCAGATCGTCTGATTCGAGGTACTTGCTTTATTAATAGTACACCTTTAGTTGCCATTATTGATACTGGAGCGACTCATTCGTTTATTTCGTCTGAGTGCGCGAAGCGTTTAAATCTTGTGTTGTCTCTGATGGATGGTAAGATGGTTATTGATACTCCAGCAATGGGGTCAGTAACTACGTCTTTGGTTTGTTTGATGTGTCCTTTGACCGTTTATGGTAAAGACTTCGAGATGGATCTAGTGTGTTTGCCGTTGGAAGGGTTGGACGTGATCTTGGGTATGAACTGGTTGCAATATAACCAAGTTTATATAGATTGCTATCACAAGTTAGTAAGGTTTCCTTCTTTGGAAGATGATGAATTTGAGAGTTTCTTATCCACTAAAGAGTTGAAGAAACTTTTAGCGGACGAAGCTCAATTGTTTGGTTTGTTTGCATCATTGTCGGTGGAGAGTAAAGTTGAGCTTGATGTGTTCCCAGTGGTGTGTGAATTTCCAGAAGTGTTTCCGGAGGATATTACGGATGTACCGCCGGAAAGAGAAGTTGAATTTTCTATTGATCTAGTTCCAGGTACTAGACCGATTTCGATGGCACCGTATCGTATGTCGGCATCGGAATTGGTAGAATTGAAAAAGCAATTGAATGACTTGTTGGACAAGAAATTTGTAAGACCAAGTGTTTCTCCTTGGGGTGCTCCGGTATTGTTGGTTAAAAAGAAGGATGGGAGTATGCGGTTATGCATTGATTATCGACAGTTGAACAAAGTGACAATTTAGAACAAGTATCCGCTTCCAAGGATCGATGATTTGATGGACTAATTGGTTGGTGCGAATGTTTTTAGCAAGATTGATTTGAGATCAGGATACCACCAGATTCGTGTGAAAGGAGAAGATATTCAAAAGACGGCATTTAGGACACGGTATGGTCATTACGAATACTCCGTGATGCCATTCGGGGTTTCTAACGCGCCGGGTGTGTTTATGGAATACATGAATCGCATTTTTCATGAACAGTTGGATCGTTTTGTGGTTGTGTTCATCGATGATATTTTAATTTACTCTAAGTCTCAAGAGGAGCATGAAGAGCATTTGAGGATTGTGTTGCAAATTTTGAAAGAGAAACAATTGTATGCTAAGTTGTCGAAATGTGAGTTCTGGTTATCAAAAGTAAGTTTTCTTGGGCATGTTATTTCCGGTAGTGGTATTAGTGTTGATCCATCCAAGATTGATGCGGTGATGCTATGGGAGGTTCCTAGATCGGTGACGGAGATTCGAAGCTTTTTAGGCTTGGCGGGTTATTATCGGAGGTTTATTGAGGGATTTTCGAAGTTGGCATTTCCTCTAACGCAATTGACTTGTAAAGGAAAGGCTTTCATTTGGGATATTCATTGTGAAGAGAGTTTCAATGAGCTAAAAAGAAGGCTGACAACGGCTCCGATCTTGATTTTGCCTAATCCTAATGAACCATTTGTAGTGTATTATGATGCTTCATTGGTGGGTTTAGGTGGTGTTTTGATGCAAGATGGAAAAGTTGTGGCATATGCTTCTAGACAATTGAGAGTGCATGAAAAGAATTATCCTACGCATGACTTGGAGTTAGCGGCCGTGGTGTTTGTTTTGAAAATATGGAGGCATTACCTTTATGGTGCAAGATTTGAAGTTTTTAGTGATCACAAAAGCTTAAGATATTTATTTGATCAAAAAGAATTGAACATGAGACAAAGAAGGTGGTTAGAGCTTTTGAAGGATTATGATTTTGGTTTGAATTACCATCCGGGTAAGGCAAACGTGGTGGCCGATGCTTTGAGTCGAAAATCGTTACATATGTCCGCATTGATGATGAGAGAATGGGAACTTTTGGAGGATTTTAGAGACTTGAGTTTGGTTTGCGAAATGATGCCGCGAAGTGTGCGACTTGGTATGCTACATGTTACGAATGATTTTCTTGCAACGGTTAGTGAAAAGCAAAAGTTGGATTTGAAGTTCGTTGATTTGATGATGAATGAGGACGAGGATTTTAAGGTTGATAATTTTGGAGTTTTGAGATTCCGTGGTCGTATTTGTATTCCCGACGATGTGGAGTTGAAAAAGATGATTTTGGAGGAAGGACACCGAAGTAATTTAAGTATTCATCCGGGTGCGAATAAGATGTATCAAGATTTGAAGAAGATCTTTTGGTGGTCCGGTTTAAAGAGAGATGTTGCTCAATTTGTGTATGCGTGCTTAACCTGTCAAAAGTCTAAGGTGGAACATCAAAAGCCTAGTGGATTGATGCAACCGTTGGATATTCCGGAATGGAAATGGGATAGTATATCGATGGATTTCGTTACGGGATTGCCGAATACGCAAAGAGGTCATAATGCTATTTGGGTAATTGTTGATAGGCTTACTAAATCTGCTCACTTTATTCCAATTGATATTAGTTATCCTTTGGAGAAGTTAGCCGAGATTTATGTTCTTGTGGTTGTGAAGTTACATGGAGTTCCTAAGAGTATTGTATCGGATCGAGATCCGAGATTTACATCGAGATTTTGGGTGAGTTTACAAGAGGCTTTGGGTTCTAAGCTAAGATTGAGTTCGGCTTATCATCCGCAAACGGACGGTCGAACCGAAAGGACGATTCAATCGTTGGAGGATTTATTGCGTGCTTGTGTACTCGAGCAAGGTGGTGCTTGGGATGGTTATTTGGCGTTGATTGAATTCACTTACAATAACAGTTTTCATTCGAGTATAAGTATGGCACAATTTGAGGCTTTGTATGGTCGGAGATGTCGAACACCTTTGTGTTGGCATGAAACCGGCGAGAGGACGATAGTTGGACCGGAAATGGTACACCAAACGACGAAGAAAGTGAAGTTTATTCGGGAGAAGATGAAAGCTTCTCAAAGTAGACAGAAGAGCTATCATGACAAGAGAAGGAAAGATCTTGAATTTCAAGAGGGCGACCATGTATTTTTGAGAGTTACACCGGTTACGGGTGTGGGTCGTGCTTTGAAGTCGAAGAAGTTGACTTCTCGTTTTATTGGTCCGTATCAGATTACTTCACGAGTTGGTGTTGTGGCTTACCGTGTGGCGTTGCCTCCGAACCTTTCGAATTTGCATGACGTATTCCATGTTTCGCAACTTCGGAAATATGTTCCGGATCCGTCACATGTTATTCCTATGGACGAGGTAGAAGTGAGAGATAACCTTACGTTGGAAGCTTTACCGGTTAGGATTTTGGACCGTGAAGTTAAGAAACTAAGAGGCAAGGATATTGCGCTTGTGAAAGTAGCGTGGGGAGGCGTTGCGGAAGGCAATATGACTTGGGAACTAGAGAGTGGGATGCGAGAGTCGTATCCGGAGTTGTTTGAATCAGGTATTATTTTCGAGGACGAAAATTTCTAAAGTGGGAGAGAGTTGTAACGCCCCGATTTTGATTATTCCATTATTTTTGAGTCTTTTGTTTTAATTGGGTGATAAATTATTTTATTTGTTAAATTGGTGTGTTAAATGTTATTTTACCGTTTTTGAGAGTTTTCGGGGAAATTAGAATGGAAGGTATTTTAGACTTTTCTCAATTAATCATAAGTTAGAAATTTTGTGGAGTTAGAATTTTGTGAGAAAAATGAATTAATTGATTTAGTGGAAAATGAGAGAAAAGAAATAGAAAAGAAAGAAAATAGATAGAAAAGAGAAAGAAAAGAGAAATAGAGAGGAAAAGGAGAGAAAGAAAGAAGAAGAAGAGAAAAGAAGAGGAAAAGAGGAAAACCAAGAAAATCAACCTCTAGGAATCGATTTAATCGGGTAAGGGTGTGAAACATTGTTATCTTATCAATGTATAGTATTATGTATGATTGTGTGTGTGTGTATTGGATTGGTTGTGGTGTTTTCATAGTTTTCCATTTTAGGTCGATAATGAGAAATCGATGTTTTCGCGGTTGGAAATCGACGAAAATGTGGTAGAATGCTTGTTGCCATGATTAGATTGAGTTCTGATGGATGTATGTTGTTTTGAAAATGTTTTGGGTTGAAAAATAGGGTTTTTGGGTTTTCAACAGCGCTGAAGGATTCTGAGTTTTCGCAGGTTCGCCTAGCGAACCAATCAGCGAAGGGTAGCGAATGTTCGCTACGGGTATTCGCCTAGCGAAGGCATCAGCGAAGGTTCGCTAGAGTGTTCGCCTAGCGAACTTTGGGTGTTTTTGGCTCTGTTTGGTTCTGACTTGGTTCGCCAAGTGCTCGCCTAGCGAACTTTGTGTCTGTTTTTAGCTAACATTTGGTTCGCTGGAACATTCGCCTAGCGAAGGAGCTAGCGAATGCTCGCGAGGGAGGTTCGCCCTGCGAACAGTGCTGTTCGTGTAATTTTGTTTTCTGCATAACTTTTGATCTGTGGTTCGGTTTGAGGCGTGGTTTGATGCGTTAGAAAGCTTATGGAATGTTCTTTCTTAATATGATGAATTGGAAATTATTAGCCGATTAAATAAGTCGGATAAGTCAGAAATAGTGCTATTTAGCGACTTTTACCGTTTTGACGGTGTGTTTGAATGTGAATCGTACAATAGTGCATTGACGTGAATGTATGTAGATTGTATGTGATTGTATGAGGTGAATGCATGTATATATTGTGAATATGTATGCATTTCAAGAATGTCTGGAGTCATTATCATGTGTAGCATAATGATGTGCATTCTTGTGCTGAGGGATTCTAATGAGAATCCGCTATAACATCGTGAGCCTCTCTCGGTGGAGGTGTGAGCGACGGTTATAGACGATTGTGAGCCTCTCTTGGTGGAGGTGTGAGCAATCGGGTTGTGAGCCTCTCTTGGTGGAGGTGTGAGCAATCGGGTCGTGAGCCTTTCTCGGTGGAGGTGTGAGCGATCCATAAACACTGTGAGCCTCTCTTGGCGGAGGTGTGAGCGGTGGGTGAACATCGTAGGCCCGACGAGGAGTTACTTTGGTAACGAGCGATGGTTCCAGCAGAAGTTCCTGAGTGAACTTGAGATGATTGAGTCGGTACCGCATTGCATTTGCATAGAGTCGTGAGTCGGTCTCTATGATTTGCATTTATCATCTTTAAATGATGCATTGGTGAATAAACAGTTGTGTACGTTTATGTGGAATGATAAGAATTGTGAAAGTATGCCTGATGTGTATGCTTGGTTTTATATATATATGGATACATTGCGATGTATATGAGTAACTTGTGATGAATTGTGGTGAGAAGGTGAATTATGTGTAATTTTATGCTATTATATATAATTATATGCATTGTTATTATGATAATATTTCTCACCCTTCTGCTGTTTTATGATGCTCTATGAGGCATTGCAGAGTAGGTATGCTGGTGGTCTTTTTGGTGAAGCGTGTCTTCATTCTTTTGGTTGGTTGGCTCTGATATGTAGCACCGGGTAGCTAGGAGGGCTATGATTCTTTTGTGATACATTATATATGTATTTTGTTGATAAATGTTTATGTAAACATGGATTATCTTGGTGGATAATACTTGGCGATGTATATATGTGTATGTATATATGAATTGATTGTTATTCAATGTTTAGATGTTCCATTTTTATTCTAAATATTGACATGTGGGTGTAAGGAATAAGTTCCTCTATTGCTAGTTACCCCGCTGTTGCATATCAATTGTGGAGCAGGTGTTGTATGTTTAAATTTTCGTAATTGATGTGACATGTCTCTTTTATACCATGTTTGTAATTATACTTTGACGAAATCTTTAATATGTGCCTAAATGATTATTTGGGGGTATAGAAAAGGGGTGTTACATTAAGTGGTATCAGAGCCAGAGTTGAGTCAGTTGTGTCTGTCTTGTTGTTGTGTTGGTTGAACTGTTGTTTAACCTTGTTGTAATTTTTGGGAATAATCGGAATATGGCTGGTAGAAATGATAATGCGATGGCTGCTGCTTTGGAAGCAATGGCTATGGCGGTGCAAGGTGCGCCGAACGTGAATGCTAATGACGAGTTCAGGAAGAATCAACCACCGGTTTTCAAAGGAAGATTTGATCCCGATGGTGCTCAACTTTGGTTAAAAGAGATTGAACGGATCTTCAGGGTCATGGACTGTGCTGAAGAGAATAAGGTGAGGCTTGGGTCTCACATGTTGAAGGAAGAAGCCGACGATTGGTGGGTCGGTATGCGTGAAGTTCTTGAGGTGGATGATGAAGAAGTAACTTGGGATTTATTCCGTACTGAATTCTTGAGGAAGTATTACCCTGAGAGTGTGAAGGGAAAAGAAGGAGATGGAGTTTCTTGAATTGAAACAAGGTAGTATGTCGGTGGTGGACTATACTGCTAAGTTTGTGGAGTTGGTTCAATTCCATCCTCATTATGCTGCGATTACTGCTGAGTTCTCAAAGTGTATTAAATATGAGAATGGTTTACGTCCTGAGATTAAACAAGCTGTGGGATATCAAAGGATAAGAAGATTTTCGGATTTGACGGAATGTAGTAGAATCTTCGAGGAAGATAGCAAGGCTCGTTCTACACATTATAAAAGTTTGAATGAGAGGAAGGGAAAGCAACAAGCTAGAAGTGGACCTTATGTGACACCCGCTGATAAGGGCAAGCATAGGGGAAACTTCGAGAGGAGATCTGGAGGAGGAGGTTCTGGTCCCATTAAGTGCTACAAGTGTGGTGAAATGGGTCATAAATTATTTGAGTGTGGGAAGACAGTGGCGAAATGTTCTAACTGTGGAGGCCTTGGGCATGCTACTACAGATTGTAGAAGGAATGTGGTGAAGTGCTATAACTGTGGGGAAATTGGTCACATTAGCCCAAAGTGTCCGAATCCGAAGAAAGCTCCATCCGGTGGGAAGGTATTTTCTCTGGCAGGAACTCAGACTTCGAGTGCAGATCGTCTGATTCGAGGTACTTGCTTTATTAATAGTACACCTTTAGTTGCCATTATTGATACTGGAGCGACTCATTCGTTTATTTCGTCTGAGTGCGCGAAGCGTTTAAATCTTGTGTTGTCTCTGATGGATGGTAAGATGGTTATTGATACTCCAGCAATGGGGTCAGTAACTACGTCTTTGGTTTGTTTGATGTGTCCTTTGACCATTTATGGTAAAGACTTCGAGATGGATCTAGTGTGTTTGCCGTTGGAAGGGTTGGACGTGATCTTGGGTATGAACTGGTTGCAATATAATCAAGTTCATATAGATTGCTATCACAAGTTAGTAAGGTTTCCTTCTTTGGAAGATGATGAATTTGAGAGTTTCCTATCCACTAAAGAGTTGAAGAAACTTTTAGCGGACGAAGCTCAATTGTTTGGTTTGTTTGCATCATTGTCGGTGGAGAGTAAAGTTGAGCTTGATGTGTTCCCAGTGGTGTGTGAATTTCCAGAAGTGTTTCCGGAGGATATTACGGATGTACCGCCGGAAAGAGAAGTTGAATTTTCTATTGATCTAGTTCCAGGTACTAGACCGATTTCGATGGCACCGTATCGTATGTCGGCATCAGAATTGGTAGAATTGAAAAAGCAATTGAATGACTTGTTGGACAAGAAATTTGTAAGACCAAGTGTTTCTCCTTGGGGTGCTCCGGTATTGTTGGTTAAAAAGAAGGATGGGAGTATGCGGTTATGCATTGATTATCGACAGTTGAACAAAGTGACAATTAAGAACAAGTATCCGCTTCCAAGGATCGATGATTTGATGGACCAATTGGTTGGTGCGAATGTTTTTAGTAAGATTGATTTGAGATCAGGATACCACCAGATTCGTGTGAAAGGAGAAGATATTCAAAAGACGGCATTTAGGACACGGTATGGTCATTACGAATACTCCGTGATGCCATTCGGGGTTTCTAACGCGCCGGGTGTGTTTATGGAATACATGAATCGCATTTTTCATGAACAGTTGGATCGTTTTGTGGTTGTGTTCATCGATGATATTTTAATTTACTCTAAGTCTCAAGAGGAGCATGAAGAGCATTTGAGGATTGTGTTGCAAATTTTGAAAGAGAAACAATTGTATGCTAAGTTGTCGAAATGTGAGTTCTGGTTATCAAAAGTAAGTTTTCTTGGGCATGTTATTTCCGGTAGTGGTATTAGTGTTGATCCATCCAAGATTGATGCGGTGATGCTATGGGAGGTTCCTAGATCGGTGACGGAGATTCGAAGCTTTTTAGGCTTGGCGGGTTATTATCGGAGGTTTATTGAGGGATTTTCGAAGTTGGCATTTCCTCTAACGCAATTGACTTGTAAAGGAAAGGCTTTCATTTGGGATATTCATTGTGAAGAGAGTTTCAATGAGCTAAAAAGAAGGCTGACAACGGCTCCGATCTTGATTTTGCCTAATCCTAATGAACCATTTGTAGTGTATTGTGATGCTTCATTGGTGGGTTTAGGTGGTGTTTTGATGCAAGATGGAAAAGTTGTGGCATATGCTTCTAGACAATTGAGAGTGCATGAAAAGAATTATCCTACGCATGACTTGGAGTTAGCGGCCGTGGTGTTTGTTTTGAAAATATGGAGGCATTACCTTTATGGTGCAAGATTTGAAGTTTTTAGTGATCACAAAAGCTTAAGATATTTATTTGATAAAAAAGAATTGAACATGAGACAAAGAAGGTGGTTAGAGCTTTTGAAGGATTATGATTTTGGTTTGAATTACCATCCGGGTAAGGCAAACGTGGTGGCCGATGCTTTGAGTCGGAAATCGTTACATATGTCCGCATTGATGATGAGAGAATGGGAACTTTTGGAGGATTTTAGAGACTTGAGTTTGGTTTGCGAAATGATGCCGCGAAGTGTGCGACTTGGTATGCTACATGTTACGAATGATTTTCTTGCAACGGTTAGTGAAAAGCAAAAGTTGGATTTGAAGTTCGTTGATTTGATGATGAATGAGGACGAGGATTTTAAGGTTGATAATTTTGGAGTTTTGAGATTCCGTGGTCGTATTTGTATTCCCGACGATGTGGAGTTGAAAAAGATGATTTTGGAGGAAGGACACCGAAGTAATTTAAGTATTCATCCGGGTGCGAATAAGATGTATCAAGATTTGAAGAAGATCTTTTGGTGGTCCGGTTTAAAGAGAGATGTTGCTCAATTTGTGTATGCGTGCTTAACCTGTCAAAAGTCTAAGGTGGAACATCAAAAGCCTAGTGGATTGATGCAACCGTTGGATATTCCGGAATGGAAATGGGATAGTATATCGATGGATTTCGTTACGGGATTGCCGAATACGCAAAGAGGTCATAATGCTATTTGGGTAATTGTTGATAGGTTTACTAAATCTGCTCACTTTATTCCAATTGATATTAGTTATCCTTTGGAGAAGTTAGCCGAGATTTATGTTCTTGTGGTTGTGAAGTTACATGGAGTTCCTAAGAGTATTGTATCGGATCGAGATCCGAGATTTACATCGAGATTTTGGGTGAGTTTACAAGAGGCTTTGGGTTCTAAGCTAAGATTGAGTTCGGCTTATCATCCGCAAACGGACGGTCGAACCGAAAGGACGATTCAATCGTTGGAGGATTTATTGCGTGCTTGTGTACTCGAGCAAGGTGGTGCTTGGGATGGTTATTTGGCGTTGATTGAATTCACTTACAATAACAGTTTTCATTCGAGTATAAGTATGGCACCATTTGAGGCTTTGTATGGTCGGAGATGCCGAACACCTTTGTGTTGGCATGAAACCGGCGAGAGGACGATAGTTGGACCGGAAATGGTACACCAAATGACGGAGAAAGTGAAGTTTATTCGGGAGAAGATGAAAGCTTCTCAAAGTAGAAAGAAGAGCTATCATGACAAGAGAAGAAAAGATCTTGAATTTCAAGAGGGCGACCATGTGTTTTTGAGAGTTACACCGGTTACGGGTGTGGGTCGTGCTTTGAAGTCGAAGAAGTTGACTTCTCGTTTTATTGGTCCGTATCAGATTACTTCACGAGTTGGTGTTGTGGCTTACCGTGTGGCGTTGCCTCCGAACCTTTCGAATTTGCATGACGTATTCCATGTTTCGCAACTTAGGAAATATGTTCCGGATCCGTCACATGTTATTCCAATGGACGAGGTAGAAGTGAGAGATAACCTCACGTTGGAAGCTTTACCGGTTAGGATTTTGGACCGTGAAGTTAAGAAACTAAGAGGCAAGGATATTGCGCTTGTGAAAGTAGCGTGGGGAGGCGCTGCGGAAGGCAATATGACTTGGGAACTAGAGAGTGGGATGCGAGAGTCGTATCCGGAGTTGTTTGAATCAGGTATTATTTTCGAGGACGAAAATTTCTAAAGTGGGAGAGAGTTGTAACGCCCCGATTTTGATTATTCCATTATTTTTGAGTCTTTTGTTTTAATTGGGTGATAAATTATTTTATTTGTTAAATTGGTGTGTTAAATGTTATTTTACCGTTTTTGAGAGTTTTCGGGGAAATTAGAATGGAGGGTATTTTAGACTTTTCTCAATTAATCATAAGTTAGAAATTTTGTGGAGTTAGAATTTTGTGAGAAAAATGAATTAATTGATTTAGTGGAAAATGAGAGAAAAGAAATAGAAAAGAAAGAAAATAGATAGAAAAGAGAAAGAAAAGAGAAATAGAGAGGAAAAGGAGAGAAAGAAAGAAGAAGAAGAGAAAAGAAGAGGAAAAGAGGAAAACCAAGAAAATCAACCTCTAGGAATCGATTTAATCGGGTAAGGGTGTGAAACATTGTTATCTTATCAATGTATAGTATTATGTATGATTGTGTGTGTGTGTATTGGATTGGTTGTGGTGTTTTCATAGTTTTCCATTTTAGGTCGATAATGAGAAATCGATGTTTTCGCGGTTGGAAATCGACGAAAATGTGGTAGAATGCTTGTTGCCATGATTAGATTGAGTTCTGATGGATGTATGTTGTTTTGAAAATGTTTTGGGTTGAAAAATAGGGTTTTTGGGTTTTCAACAGCGCTGAAGGATTCTGAGTTTTCGCAGGTTCGCCTAGCGAACCAATCAGCGAAGGGTAGCGAATGTTCGCTACGGGTATTCGCCTAGCGAAGGCATCAGCGAAGGTTCGCTAGAGTGTTCGCCTAGCGAACTTTGGGTGTTTTTGGCTCTGTTTGGTTCTGACTTGGTTCGCTAAGTGCTCGCGTAGCGAACTTTGTGTCTGTTTTTAGCTAACATTTGGTTCGCTGGAACATTCGCCTAGCGAAGGAGCTAGCGAATGCTCGCGAGGGATATTCGCCTAGCGAAGGAGCTAGCGAATGCTCGCGAGGGAGGTTCGTCCAGCGAACAGTGCTGTTCGTGTAATTTTGTTTTCTGCATAACTTTTGATCTGTGGTTCGGTTTGAGGCGTGGTTTGATGCGTTAGAAAGCTTATGGAATGTTCTTTCTTAATATGATGAATTGGAAATTATTAGCCGATTAAATAAGTCGGATAAGTCAGAAATAGTGCTATTTAGCGACTTTTACCGTTTTGACGGTGTGTTTGAATGTGAATCGTACAATAGTGCATTGACGTGAATGTATGTAGATTGTATGTGATTGTATGAGGTGAATGCATGTATATATTGTGAATATGTATGCATTTCAAGAATGTCTGGAGTCATTATCATGTGTAGCATAATGATGTGCATTCTTGTGCTGAGGGATTCTAATGAGAATCCGCTATAACATCGTGAGCCTCTCTCGGTGGAGGTGTGAGCGACGGTTATAGACGATTGTGAGCCTCTCTTGGTGGAGGTGTGAGCAATCGGGTTGTGAGCCTCTCTTGGTGGAGGTGTGAGCAATCGGGTCGTGAGCCTTTCTCGGTGGAGGTGTGAGCGATCCATAAACACTGTGAGCCTCTCTTGGCGGAGGTGTGAGCGGTGGGTGAACATCGTAGGCCCGGCGGGGAGTTACTTTGGTAACGAGCGATGGTTCCAGCAGAAGTTCCTGAGTGAACTTGAGATGATTGAGTCGGTACCGCATTGCATTTGCATAGAGTCGTGAGTCGGTCTCTATGATTTGCATTTATCATCTTTAAATGATGCATTGGTGAATAAACAGTTGTGTACGTTTATGTGGAATGATAAGAATTGTGAAAGTATGCCTGATGTGTATGCTTGGTTTTATATATATATGGATACATTGCGATGTATATGAGTAACTTGTGATGAATTGTGGTGAGAAGGTGAATTATGTGTAATTTTATGCTATTATATATAATTATATGCATTGTTATTATGATAATATTTCTCACCCTTCTGCTGTTTTATGATGCTCTATGAGGCATTGCAGAGTAGGTATGCTGGTGGTCTTTTTGGTGAAGCGTGTCTTCATTCTTTTGGTTGGTTGGCTCTGATATGTAGCACCGGGTAGCTAGGAGGGCTATGATTCTTTTGTGATACATTATATATGTATTTTGTTGATAAATGTTTATGTAAACATGGATTATCTTGGTGGATAATACTTGGCGATGTATATATGTGTATGTATATATGAATTGATTGTTATTCAATGTTTAGATGTTCCGTTTTTATTCTAAATATTGACATGTGGGTGTAAGGAATAAGTTCCTCTATTGCTAGTTACCCCGCTGTTGCATATCAATTGTGGAGCATGTGTTGTATGTTTAAATTTTCGTAATTGATGTGACATGTCTCTTTTATACCATGTTTGTAATTATACTTTGACGAAATCTTTAATATGTGCCTAAATGATTATTTGGGGGTATAGAAAAGGGGTGTTACATTAAGTGGTATCAGAGCCAGAGTTGAGTCAGTTGTGTCTGTCTTGTTGTTGTGTTGGTTGAACTGTTGTTTAACCTTGTTGTAATTTTTGGGAATAATCGGAATATGGCTGGTAGAAATGATAATGCGATGGCTGCTGCTTTGGAAGCAATGGCTATGGCGGTGCAAGGTGCGCCGAACGTGAATGTTAATGACGAGTTCAGGAAGAATCAACCACTGGTTTTCAAAGGAAGATTTGATCCCGATGGTGCTCAACTTTGGTTAAAAGAGATTGAACGGATCTTCAGGGTCATGGACTGTGCTGAAGAGAATAAGGTGAGGCTTGGGTCTCACATGTTGAAGGAAGAAGCCGACGATTGGTGGGTCGGTATGCGTGAAGTTCTTGAGGTGGATGATGAAGAAGTAACTTGGGATTTATTCCGTACTGAATTCTTGAGGAAGTATTACCCTGAGAGTGTGAAGGGAAAAGAAGGAGATGGAGTTTCTTGAATTGAAACAAGGTAGTATGTCGGTGGTGGACTATACTGCTAAGTTTGTGGAGTTGGTTCAATTCCATCCTCATTATGCTGCGATTACTGCTGAGTTCTCAAAGTGTATTAAATATGAGAATGGTTTACGTCCTGAGATTAAACAAGCTGTGGGATATCAAAGGATAAGAAGATTTTCGGATTTGACGGAATGTAGTAGAATCTTCGAGGAAGATAGCAAGGCTCGTTCTACACATTATAAAAGTTTTAATGAGAGGAAGGGAAAGCAACAAGCTAGAAGTGGACCTTATGTGACACCCGCTGATAAGGGCAAGCATAGGGGAAACTTCGAGAGGAGATCTGGAGGAGGAGGTTCTGGTCCCATTAAGTGCTACAAGTGTGGTGAAATGGGTCATAAATTATTTGAGTGTGGGAAGACAGTGGCGAAATGTTCTAACTGTGGAGGCCTTGGGCATGCTACTACAGATTGTAGAAGGAATGTGGTGAAGTGCTATAACTGTGGGGAAATTGGTCACATTAGCCCAAAGTGTCCGAATCCGAAGAAAGCTCCATCCGGTGGGAAGGTATTTTCTCTGGCAGGAACTCAGACTTCGAGTGCAAATCGTCTGATTCGAGGTACTTGCTTTATTAATAGTACACCTTTAGTTGCCATTATTGATACTGGAGCGACTCATTCATTTATTTCGTCTGAGTGCGCGAAGCGTTTAAATCTTGTGTTGTCTCTGATGGATGGTAAGATGGTTATTGATACTCCAGCAATGGGGTCAGTAACTACGTCTTTGGTTTGTTTGATGTGTCCTTTGACCATTTATGGTAAAGACTTCGAGATGGATCTAGTGTGTTTGCCGTTGGAAGGGTTGGACGTGATCTTGGGTATGAACTGGTTGCAATATAATCAAGTTCATATAGATTGCTATCACAAGTTAGTAAGGTTTCCTTCTTTGGAAGATGATGAATTTGAGAGTTTCCTATCCACTAAAGAGTTGAAGAAACTTTTAGCGGACGAAGCTCAATTGTTTGGTTTGTTTGCATCATTGTCGGTGGAGAGTAAAGTTGAGCTTGATGTGTTCCCAGTGGTGTGTGAATTTCCAGAAGTGTTTCCGGAGGATATTACGGATGTACCGCCGGAAAGAGAAGTTGAATTTTCTATTGATCTAGTTCCAGGTACTAGACCGATTTCGATGGCACCGTATCGTATGTCGGCATCAGAATTGGTAGAATTGAAAAAGCAATTGAATGACTTGTTGGACAAGAAATTTGTAAGACCAAGTGTTTCTCCTTGGGGTGCTCCGGTATTGTTGGTTAAAAAGAAGGATGGGAGTATGCGGTTATGCATTGATTATCGACAGTTGAACAAAGTGACAATTAAGAACAAGTATCCGCTTCCAAGGATCGATGATTTGATGGACCAATTGGTTGGTGCGAATGTTTTTAGTAAGATTGATTTGAGATCAGGATACCACCAGATTCGTGTGAAAGGAGAAGATATTCAAAAGACGGCATTTAGGACACGGTATGGTCATTACGAATACTCCGTGATGCCATCCGGGGTTTCTAACGCGCCGGGTGTGTTTATGGAATACATGAATCGCATTTTTCATGAACAGTTGGATCGTTTTGTGGTTGTGTTCATCGATGATATTTTAATTTACTCTAAGTCTCAAGAGGAGCATGAAGAGCATTTGAGGATTGTGTTGCAAATTTTGAAAGAGAAACAATTGTATGCTAAGTTGTCGAAATGTGAGTTCTGGTTATCAAAAGTAAGTTTTCTTGGGCATGTTATTTCCGGTAGTGGTATTAGTGTTGATCCATCCAAAATTGATGCGGTGATGCTATGGGAGGTTCCTAGATCGGTGACGGAGATTCGAAGCTTTTTAGGCTTGGCGGGTTATTATCGGAGGTTTATTGAGGGATTTTCGAAGTTGGCATTTCCTCTAACGCAATTGACTTGTAAAGGAAAGGCTTTCATTTGGGATATTCATTGTGAAGAGAGTTTCAATGAGCTAAAAAGAAGGCTGACAACGGCTCCGATCTTGATTTTGCCTAATCCTAATGAACCATTTGTAGTGTATTGTGATGCTTCATTGGTGGGTTTAGGTGGTGTTTTGATGCAAGATGGAAAAGTTGTGGCATATGCTTCTAGACAATTGAGAGTGCATGAAAAGAATTATCCTACGCATGACTTGGAGTTAGCGGCCGTGGTGTTTGTTTTGAAAATATGGAGGCATTACCTTTATGGTGCAAGATTTGAAGTTTTTAGTGATCACAAAAGCTTAAGATATTTATTTGATAAAAAAGAATTGAACATGAGACAAAGAAGGTGGTTAGAGCTTTTGAAGGATTATGATTTTGGTTTGAATTACCATCCGGGTAAGGCAAACGTGGTGGCCGATGCTTTGAGTCGGAAATCGTTACATATGTCCGCATTGATGATGAGAGAATGGGAACTTTTGGAGGATTTTAGAGACTTGAGTTTGGTTTGCGAAATGATGCCGCGAAGTGTGCGACTTGGTATGCTACATGTTACGAATGATTTTCTTGCAACGGTTAGTGAAAAGCAAAAGTTGGATTTGAAGTTCGTTGATTTGATGATGAATGAGGACGAGGATTTTAAGGTTGATAATTTTGGAGTTTTGAGATTCCGTGGTCGTATTTGTATTCCCGACGATGTGGAGTTGAAAAAGATGATTTTGGAGGAAGGACACCGAAGTAATTTAAGTATTCATCCGGGTGCGAATAAGATGTATCAAGATTTGAAGAAGATCTTTTGGTGGTCCGGTTTAAAGAGAGATGTTGCTCAATTTGTGTATGCGTGCTTAACCTGTCAAAAGTCTAAGGTGGAACATCAAAAGCCTAGTGGATTGATGCAACCGTTGGATATTCCGGAATGGAAATGGGATAGTATATCGATGGATTTCGTTACGGGATTGCCGAATACGCAAAGAGGTCATAATGCTATTTGGGTAATTGTTGATAGGTTTACTAAATCTGCTCACTTTATTCCAATTGATATTAGTTATCCTTTGGAGAAGTTAGCCGAGATTTATGTTCTTGTGGTTGTGAAGTTACATGGAGTTCCTAAGAGTATTGTATCGGATCGAGATCCTAGATTTACATCGAGATTTTGGGTGAGTTTACAAGAGGCTTTGGGTTCTAAGCTAAGATTGAGTTCGGCTTATCATCCGCAAACGGACGGTCAAACCGAAAGGACGATTCAATCGTTGGAGGATTTATTGCGTGCTTGTGTACTCGAGCAAGGTGGTGCTTGGGATGGTTATTTGGCGTTGATTGAATTCACTTACAATAACAGTTTTCATTCGAGTATAAGTATGGCACCATTTGAGGCTTTGTATGGTCGGAGATGCCGAACACCTTTGTGTTGGCATGAAACCGGCGAGAGGACGATAGTTGGACCGGAAATGGTACACCAAACGACGGAGAAAGTGAAGTTTATTCGGGAGAAGATGAAAGCTTCTCAAAGTAGAAAGAAGAGCTATCATGACAAGAGAAGAAAAGATCTTGAATTTCAAGAGGGCGACCATGTGTTTTTGAGAGTTACACCGGTTACGGGTGTGGGTCGTGCTTTGAAGTCGAAGAAGTTGACTTCTCGTTTTATTGGCCCGTATAAGATTACTTCACGAGTTGGTGTTGTGGCTTACCGTGTGGCGTTGCCTCCGAACCTTTTGAATTTGCATGACGTATTCCATGTTTCGCAACTTCGGAAATATGTTCCGGATCCGTCACATGTTATTCCTATGGACGAGGTAGAAGTGAGAGATAACCTTACGTTGGAAGCTTTACCGGTTAGGATTTTGGACCGTGAAGTTAAGAAACTAAGAGGCAAGGATATTGCGCTTGTGAAAGTAGCGTGGGGAGGCGCTGCGGAAGGCAATATGACTTGGGAACTAGAGAGTGGGATGCGAGAGTCGTATCCGGAGTTGTTTGAATCAGGTATTATTTTCGAGGACGAAAATTTCTAAAGTGGGAGAGAGTTGTAACGCCCCGATTTTGATTATTCCATTATTTTTGAGTCTTTTGTTTTAATTGGGTGATAAATTATTTTATTTGTTAAATTGGTGTGTTAAATGTTATTTTACCGTTTTTTAGAGTTTTCGGGGAAATTAGAATGGAGGGTATTTTAGACTTTTCTCAATTAATCATAAGTTAGAAATTTTGTGGAGTTAGAATTTTGTGAGAAAAATGAATTAATTGATTTAGTGGAAAATGAGAGAAAAGAAATAGAAAAGAAAGAAAATAGATAGAAAAGAGAAAGAAAAGAGAAATAGAGAGGAAAAGGAGAGAAAGAAAGAAGAAGAAGAGAAAAGAAGAGGAAAAGAGGAAAACCAAGAAAATTAACCTCTAGGAATCGATTTAATCGGGTAAGGGTGTGAAACATTGTTATCTTATCAATGTATAGTATTATGTATGATTGTGTGTGTGTGTATTGGATTGGTTGTGGTGTTTTCATAGTTTTCCATTTTAGGTCGATAATGAGAAATCGATGTTTTCGCGGTTGGAAATCGACGAAAATGTGGTAGAATGCTTGTTGCCATGATTAGATTGAGTTCTGATGGATGTATGTTGTTTTGAAAATGTTTTGGGTTGAAAAATAGGGTTTTTGGGTTTTCAACAGCGCTGAAGGATTCTGAGTTTTCGCAGGTTCGCCTAGGGAACCAATCAGCGAAGGGTAGCGAATGTTCGCTACGGGTATTCGCCTAGCGAAGGCATCAGCGAAGGTTCGCTAGAGTGTTCGCCTAGCGAACTTTGGGTGTTTTTGGCTCTGTTTGGTTCTGACTTGGTTCGCCAAGTGCTCGCCTAGCGAACTTTGTGTCTGTTTTTAGCTAACATTTGGTTCGCTGGAACATTCGCCTAGCGAAGGAGCTAGCGAATGCTCGCGAGGGAGGTTCGCCTAGCGAAGGAGCTAGCGAATGCTCGCGAGGGAGGTTCGCCCAGCGAACAGTGCTGTTCGTGTAATTTTGTTTTCTGCATAACTTTTGATCTGTGGTTCGGTTTGATGCGTTAGAAAGCTTATGGAATGTTCTTTCTTAATATGATGAATTAGAAATTATTAGCCGATTAAATAAGTCGGATAAGTCAGAAATAGTGCTATTTAGCGACTTTTACCGTTTTGACGGTGCGTTTGAATGTGAATCGTACAATAGTGCATTGACGTGAATGTATGTAGATTGTATGTGATTGTATGAGGTGAATGCATGTATATATTGTGAATATGTATGCATTTCAAGAATGTCTGGAGTCATTATCATGTGTAGCATAATGATGTGCATTCTTGTGCTGAGGGATTCTAATGAGAATCCGCTATAACATCGTGAGCCTCTCTCGGTGGAGGTGTGAGCGACGGTTATAGACGATTGTGAGCCTCTCTTGGTGGAGGTGTGAGCAATCGGGTTGTGAGTCTCTCTTGGTGGAGGTGTGAGCAATCGGGTCGTGAGCCTCTCTCGGTGGAGGTGTGAGCGATCCATAAACACTGTGAGCCTCTCTTGGTGGAGGTGTGAGCGGTGGGTGAACATCGTAGGCCCGACGGGGAGTTACTTTGGTAACGAGCGATGGTTCCAGCAGAAGTTCCTGAGTGAACTTGAGATGATTGAGTCGGTACCGCATTGCATTTGCATAGAGTCGTGAGTCGGTCTCTATGATTTGCATTTATCATCTTTAAATGATGCATTGGTGAATAAATAGTTGTGTACGTTTATGTGGAATGATAAGAATTGTGAAAGTATGTCTGATGTGTATGCTTGGTTTTATATATATATGGATACATTGCGATGTATATGAGTAACTTGTGATGAATTGTGGTGAGAAGGTGAATTATGTGTAATTTTATGCTATTATATATAATTATATGCATTGTTATTATGATAATATTTCTCACCCTTCTGCTGTTTTATGATGCTCTATGAGGCATTGTAGAGTAGGTATGCTGGTGGTCTTTTTGGTGAAGCGTGTCTTCATTCTTTTGGTTGGTTGGCTCTGATATGTAGCACCGGGTAGCTAGGAGGGCTATGATTCTTTTGTGATACATTATATATGTATTTTGTTGATAAATATTTATGTAAACATGGATTATCTTGGTGGATAATACTTGGCGATGTATATATGTGTATGTATATATGAATTGATTGTTATTCAATGTTTAGATCTTCCGCTTTTATTCTAAATATTGGCATGTGGGTGTAAGGAATAAGTTCCTGTGTTGCTAGTTACCCCGCTGTTGCATATCAATTGTGGAGCAGGTGTTGTATGTTTAAATTTTCGTAATTGATGTGGCATGCCTCTTTTATACCATGTTTATAATTATACTCTAACGAAATCTTTAATATGTGCCTAAATGATTATTATGGGGTATAGAAAGGGGGTGTTACACCGAACATGCTTCATTTTCACCTGGGTAGTTCATTAGATTGCCGATATCCATCTTATTACGATAGCCACATTGATTGATCATAGTCTCGAGGTCTTGAGTTTCTTCAACAAAAGTGGATTCATCCAAATTTCTTGCAACGTCACTAGCTGAATGAATTTTACAGTGTCGGAAGCAATTCACTATTGTTTCTTTTCGAACATCTATCGTCCAAGCTGGGATTGCCAAATTGATAGCATCAAGGACATTTATCTTCCCTGGATCAGATTGTCTCACCTCATAACCTTCCAATATTTTGCGGTAAAACCTTCTACGGTAATGCATCTTGAAAGCTCTTATTATCCCAGCATCGCAAGGTTGAATCTTTGATGTCATGTTAGGTGGCAAGAAGAACAACTCAACGTTTCTTAGCCCTTCAATATTTCTTGGATGTGCTGGACAATTATCCACCACAAGTAGAACTCTTCTACCATGCATCATTTGGTCAAATGAACGAACATATTCATCAAAAAGCACACTAATCATCCATGTTTTTTTGTTAGCTCGATACTGACAATCCAAGCTATTCATGTTGACATTCTTGAAGCAACGAGGCTTTGCATATTTCCCAATAATCCATAGAGGGGTTTTTTCAGAGTCATCTTCATTGCAACAAATAACTACCGTCAGCCTTTCTTTATCTTGTTTTCTTCCTTCAAGTTGTTTTGTTGCCAGTGAATGATCAGCTTGTGGCCTATAAAATAACCCAGTTTCATCCATATTAAAAACATCTTTCATAGGGAACTGATCAATTTTCTCCCAAATCGATACCAATTTCTGCTCCATGTCTTGTACATCAACAGACCCACTGTCGCCAAAACGACGAAATGACTTTATGCCATGTCGGTGGTTGAATTTCCCAAGCCATTCTATAGAGAAGTTAAAATCTGAATCATCATGAGGGTACACGAGTTTTATTGTATCTCTTGCCTTCTGCAAAATTAATTCTCCTGTGATATTCACACGTTCTTGATGCTGGAGAAACCACTCATAAACAACCTTCTCCATGTCAGGATATTTTACTGGTTTGTGTCTTTTGATCTCTGCTCTTCCCTTTTCTATTTCAGTAGAGAGATAGTCATTTGACCGCTTAAGTGTGTTTGATATTGTTCCTTGACTAACTTTCAACTGAAATTTTCCCTCAATCCATCTCTGTAAGTCTTTTTGTGTGCTTGCAGGATTATCTCTCTTGTACTCACACAACTCCTTACGTATTTGATCTGACATAGTTGATTTTGCAACACCTTTTAGATGAGAAGCCATCTTATGAGATATGGTTTGAATACTCTAACACATTCATGTAATTTATATACAGTATGCCAAACTTGCTTAAGAATACATTGAACACATTTGTTCCTCTTGTTTACATTATTGTACTTCAAAAGTCATTATTGATTTCCAATGCATATGAACACAGTAGTTACTGTAACACCCCCAATCTAATACCCCCAGGCTATTAAAGCGATAAATAAAAATTCGAAATTTCATCAGAGTATATCTAAATTATCATGGCATAGACAGGGAGCATCACATCAGTTTGAAACAAACATAACATACAACACCTACTCATAAAGATATGCAACAGTGGGGTAGCAATCAACAGAGGAACTCAGTTCCTTACACCTACATTTCAGATTTTAGAATAAAAGCTGAAAAATCTAAAACTGAATAACATATATATATATATATATATATATATATATATATATATATATATATATATATATATATATATATATATATATATCATGAAAGTTTGTCATATACCAAGTTATACATGTACAAGGCAAAAGATATATATACATAGTACACAAATAATCACAACACGGCCACCCTAACTACCCGGTGTCACATATCAGAGCTGACCGACAAAAGAATGAAGACGCAAAGCTTCACAAAAAAACCTCCAGCAACTCTAATCTGCAATGCCTCGTAGAGCATTATAAAACAGCAGAAGGGTGAGAAAAACAATCATAATACAGTTGCATAAAAATTATATATTAACACAAAAATGCACAAGTATAATGTTCTCACCACAAATGCACCACAATCAAGTATAACACAACACCATACAAGTATCAGGTATTCGGTACTATCGCACATCAATCATGCACACAATTGTACATATTTCATCACATTATTCACATTCATAATTAACATACACAATTAATCCATGATTATGCAAATGCACAGAGACCGACACGACGACTCTATGCACATGCCATGCGGTACCGACTTCCAATGTTTCTCATGTCTCATCACCAGTTCACTCAGGAACTATTGGAACCATCGCTCGTTACTTAGTGTAACTCCCCGTCGGGCAGACGATGTTCACCCGTCGCTTTAGGTCCTCACATAGGCACACGACGTTTATGGATTGCTTTAGGTCCCCACATGGGCACACAATCCGATTGCTTTAGGTCCTCACATAGGCACACGATCGTCTATAACCATCGCTTTAGGTCCTCACATAGGCACACGATATTATAGCAGATTCCCTCTGGAACCAAACCGTCACTCAGGACGTCACAACAATGCATATCATGATGCTTGGCATACAATGACTCATGACATTTAATATGCACACGCATAAATACATTCATTTCCATCAACACAATCACACTTTGCACTTATGCCCAAAAACAATGCATATAATTATCATATGGCCACAAATCATCACAACACCATTTAAACACACGCATTCACATCATACAACAACACTATGCACGATACTTATCAATTACGCACACTTACAACAACAAAAGTCGACAAACCGACACTATTCCAATTTCCCGACATAATTAAATCGGCTAATAATCTCAAAATTATCTTCATAAGAAAGTACATTTTATAAGCTTTCCAACGATATAAATAACACTTAAATCGGAAATACGGTTCGAGAGTTATGAATTTTTTTAAGGAAAAGAATTATTAAAAAAAAACTCCCAACCGCCCGGCGAAGCACGCTAACCGCCCGGCGAAACACGCTTCGCCTCTACTTCGCCCGGCGAAGCACAGGCGACGCCAATTCCCCCAAAATGACTCAAAGAGTCAGAAACTTGGCACCTCTGCGCCTCTCAAAACCGCCCGGCGCTTCACACCAGAAGCAGAATTTCTGCTTCGTTTTTGCACTGTTCCCTACCCCAAAAAATCCATTTTTCTTCCCCAAATCACTTCCATCAGCAAAACCGTTAATAACAATGGTTCATAAACATATAGAGATCATACAACACAAATTATATCGATTTCCGTCCGTGAAAACATCGATTTCTACTCGTTTACGCGTTTTCGACCTATATCCGAAAAACTACCGAACGAAACAATACAACAAGCAAACACACATACATAATCATACACAACAATAAGATAATTGAGTTTCACACCCTTACCCGATTAAATAACGCGTAGAAAAGTCGGTTGATCGATTCCTAATTCTTCCCAAAATCTCTCTTTTCTTCTCTTCTCCTTTTCTTTTCTTCTTTTCTCTTCTTCTCTTTTTTTTTCTCTTTCTATCTTAATGAAAATTAATCATGAAATGACCAAAATACCCCCACACTCAAATATCTCACAAACGATCCCAAAACCCGATAAAATATCACCATACCGAAAAATAACATATTTTCACATAAAAGTCGAAAATAAAATAATATAATAATCAAATAATAAAAAACGACTCAATTAAATAAAAATACTAAAACTGACAAAAACTGATGCGTTACAACTCTCCCCCACTTAGAAATTTTCGTCCTCGAAAATCTCACCTGATACAAACAACTCTGGATACGACTCCCGCATCCGACTCTCCAACTCCCAAGTCAAATTTCCCTCAGCAGCGCCTCCCCACGCCACTTTCACCAGTGCAATATCCTTGCCCCTCAACCGCTTCACTTCGCGATCCAAAATACTAACAGGTAAAGCCTCAACCGTAAGGTTCTCCCTTACCTCAACCTCATCCATCGGAATCACATGTGACGGATCCGGAACATACTTCCGAAGCTGCGAAATATGGAACACATCATGCAAATTCGACAGACTCGGCGGCAACGCCACCCTATACGCCACAGCACCCACTCTCGCGGATATCTGGTAAGGACCAATAAACCGAGAAGTAAGTTTCTTCGATTTCAATGCACGACCAACACCCGTTACCGGCGTAACCCTCAAAAATACATGATCACCTTCTTGAAACTCAAGATCTTTCCTTCTTCGATCATGATAACTCTTTTGCCTACTCTGAGAAGTCTTCATTTTCTCTCGAATAAGCTTCACTTTTTTCGTAGTCTGCTGAACCAACTCCGGCCCTACCACCGTTCTCTCACCAGATTCATGCCAACACAACGGTGTTTGACACCTTCGTCCATATAATGCTTCAAACGGTGCCATACCAATACTAGAATGAAAACTGTTATTATACGTGAATTCAATCAACGCAAGATAACTATCCCAAGTACCGCCTTGTTCCAAAACACAAGCCCTCAACAAATCTTCCAACGACTGAATCGTTCTTTCCGTCTGACCATCCGTCTGCGGATGATAAGCCGAACTCAATCTCAATCTAGAACCCAAAGCCTTTTGTAAACTTTCCCAAAATCTCGATGTAAACCTTGGATCTCGATCAGAAACAATACTCAATGGAACCCCATGCAACTTCACAACCACACTGATATAAATCTCAGCTAACCGCTCCAAAGAAAAACTGATGTCAATCGGAATAAAATGAGCCGATTTAGTCAGCCTATCAACAACCACCCAAATAGCATTATGCCCTCTCTGAGTGTTCGGTAACCCCGTTACAAAATCCATCGAAATGCTATCCCACTTCCACTCAGGAATATCCAACGGCTGCAACAAACTGCTAGGCCTTTGATGTTCCACTTTCGATTTCTGACAAGTTAAACAAGCATACACAAACTGAGCCACATCTCTTTTCAAACCAGACCACCAGAAAATCTTCTTCAAGTCTTGGTATATCTTATTCGCTCCAGGATGTATACTCAGATTACTCCGATGTTCTTCCTCTAAAATCATCCTTTTCAACTCCGAATCATCCGGAATACAAATCCGTCCACGAAACCTCAAAACACCATTAGAATCCACTTGAAAATCACTATTCACATCCTTTCCGCCAACCAACATCAAATCCACAAATTTCAAATCCAACTTCTGTTTCTCACTAACCGTCATCAGAAAATCATTAGTAACTTTCAACATTCCAAGCCTTACACTATCCGAAGTCACTTCACATACCAAACTCAAATCTCTAAACGATTCCAAAAGTTCCCACTCCTTAACCATCAAAGCCGACATATGCAATGATTTCCGACTCAACGCATCCGCTACCACATTAGCTTTACCAGGATGGTAATTCAAGCCAAAGTCATAGTCTTTCAAGAATTCCAACCACCTAAGTTGCCTCATATTCAATTCCTTCTGATCAAACAAATATTTCAAGCTCTTGTGATCACTAAAAACTTCAAACCTCGCACCAAAAAGATAATTCCTCAAAGTCTTCAACACAAAAACCACATCCGCTAACTCAAGATCATGAGTAGGATAATTCTTCTCACGCACTCTCAACTGCCTTGAAGCATAAGCCACAACCTTACCTTCCTGCATCAGAACACCACCTAGACCAATCAAAGACGCATCACAATACACCATAAATGGTTTCGTAGGATTCGGCAAAATCAAGATCGGAGTTGTCGTCAATCTTCTCTTCAGCTCATTGGTAGATAAGAAACTCGAGTCTTCGTCTTCCTCAAGAGAAGGAAACCTTACTAACTTATGATAACAATTAATATGAACCCTATTAAATTGCAACCAATTCATACCCAAAACCACATCCAAACCTTCCAACGATAAACACACCAAATCCATCTCAAAGTCTTTACCATAAATGGTCAAAGGACAACTCAAACATACCAAAGAAGTAGTTACTGACCCCATCACTGGAGTATCAATAACCATCTCACCATCCATCAAAGACAACACAAGATTCAAACGCTACGCGCACCCAGACGAAACAAACGAATGAGTCGCTCCAGTATCAATAATAGCAACTAAAGGCGTACTATTAATAACGCAAGTACCTCAAATCAGACGATCTGCACTTGAAGTCTGAGTTCCCGCCAATGAAAACACCTTCCCACTAGTTGAAGCTTTCTTCTGGTTCAGACACTTCGTGCTAATGTGACCAGGTTCCCCACAATTATAACATTTCACCACATTCTTCCTTTTACAATCAGCTACAACATGTCCTCCACCTCCACAGTTAGAGCACTTATCCAAATTCTTCCTACACTCGGACTGACGGTGTCCCAATCCACCACATCTAAAACACCTCGGAGAATTAGACATACCACCTCCACCTGACCTTCGATCAAAAGTACCCCTTTGTTTACCTTTATCCGCCGGTGTTACATACGGACCACTTCGAAACTGCTGCTTCCCCTTCCTGTCACTTACACTTTTGTAATGAATAGAACGAGCCTTACTATCCTCTTCATAAATTCTACAACATTCCACCAAATCGGCAAACCTCCTTATCCTCTGATAACTAATCGCCTGTTTAATCTCAGGACGCAATCCACTTTCATACTTCACACACTTAGAGAATTCCGCGGTCGCTTCAGCATAATGAGGATAAAACTGCACCAGCTCAACAAACTTAGCAGTATAATCAATTACAGGCATATTACCTTGCTTTAGTTCCAAAAACTCAATCTCCTTCTTTCCCCTAACATCTTCGGGAAAATACTTCCTCAGAAACTCCTGACTAAATAATTCCCAAGTAACTTCTTCATCACCAGCTTCTAACACAGGACGTGTAATAACCCACCAGTCATCTGCTTCTTCTTGTAACATGTGAGTTCCCAGTCTCACCTTACTGTCCTCATCACAATCCATCACTCTGAAAATCCTTTCAATCTCTTTCAGCCAAATCTGTGCTCCATCAGGATTATGTCTCCCTTTGAAGACAGGTGGCCTATTCTTTCTAAACTCATCATTCACCCTAGCATTCGGTGCACCCTGCACAGCACGAGCCATAGCCTGCATAGCAGCAGCTAAAGCAGCATCGTTCCTTCCCGCCATATTCTGTTCATTTCCAATAACAGAAATTACGGTTAAACAAACAGCCCATCGAACCACAAAGACCAACAAGGGCTTACACAACTGACACAGACTGACACGGACTGGCACGAACTGACACGAACTGGCACGAACTGGCTCTGATACCACTTAATGTAACATCCCTAATCTAATACCCCCAGGCTATTAAAGCGATAAATAAAAATTCGAAATTTCATCAGAGTATATCTAAATTATCATGGCATAGACAGGGAGCATCACATCAATTTGAAACAAACATAACATACAACACCTGCTCATAAAGATATGCAACAGTGGGGTAGCAATCAACAGAGGAACTCAGTTCCTTACACCCACATTTCATATTTTAGAATAAAAGCGGAAAAATCTAAAACTGAATAACATATATATATATATATATATATATATATATATATATATATATATATATATATATATATATATATATATATATATATATATATATATATATATATATATATCATGAAAGTTTGTCATATACCAAGTTATACATGTACAAGGCAAAAGATATATATACATAGTACACAAATAATCACAACACGACCACCCTAACTACCCGGTGTCACATATCAGAGCAGACCGACAAAAGAATGAAGACGCAAAGCTTCACAAAAAGACCTCCAGCAACTCTAATCTGCAATGCCTCGTAGAGCATTATAAAACAGCAGAAAGGTGAGAAAAACAATCATAATACAGTTGCATAAAAATTATATATTAACACAAAAATGCACAAGTATAATGTTCTCACCACAAATGCACCACAATCAAGTATAACACAACACCATACAAGTATCAGGTATTCGGTACTATCGCACATCAATCATGCACACAATTGTACATATTTCATCACATTATTCACATTCATAATTAACATACACAATTAATCCATGATTATGCAAATGCACAGAGACCGACACGACGACTCTATGCATATGCCATGCGGTACCGACTTCCAATGTTTCTCATGTCTCATCACCAGTTCACTCAGGAACTATTGGAACCATCGCTCGTTACTTAGTGTAACTCCTCGTCGGGCAGACGATGTTCACCCGTCGCTTTAGGTCCTCACATAGGCACACGACGTTTATGGATTGCTTTAGGTCCCCACATGGGCACACAATCCGATTGCTTTAGGTCCTCACATAGGCACACGATCGTTTATTACCATCGCTTTAGGTCCTCACATAGGCACACGATGTTATAGCAGATTCCCTCTGGAACCAAACTGTCACTCAGGACGTCACAACAATGCATATCATAATGCTTGGCATACAATGACTCATGACATTTAATATGCACACGCATAAATACATTCATTTCCATCAACACAATCACACTTTCCACTTATGCCAAAAAACAATGCATATAATTATCATATGGCCACAAATCATCACAACACCATTTAAACACACGCATTCACATCATACAACAACACTATGCATGATACTCATCAATTACGCACACTTACAACAACAAAAGTCGACAAACCGACACTATTCCAATTTCCCGACATAATTAAATCGGCTAACAATCTCAAAATTATCTTCATAAGAAAGTACATTTTATAAGCTTTCCAACGATATAAATAACACTTAAATCGGAAATACGATTCGAGAGTTATGAATTTTTTTAAGGAAAAGAATTATTAAAAAAAACTCCCAACCGCCCGGCGAAGCACGCTAACCGCCCGGCGAAACACGCTTCGCCTCTACTTCGCCCGGCGAAGCACAGGCGACTCCAATTCCCCCAAAATGACTCAAAGAGTCAGAAACTTGGCACCTCTGCGCCTCTCAAAACCGCCCGGCGAAAGGACGAACCGCCCGGCGAAGCAGGCACATCGCCCGACACTTCACACCAGAAGCAGAATTTCTGCTTCGTTTTTGCACTGTTCCCTACCCAAAAATTCCATTTTTCTTCCCCAAATCACTTCCATCAGCAAAACCGTTAATAACAATGGTTCATAAACATATAGAGACCATACAACACAAATTATATCGATTTTCGTCCGTGAAAACATCGATTTCTACTCGTTTACGCGTTTTCGACCTATATCCGAAAAACTACCGAACGAAACAATACAACAAGCAAACACACATACATAATCATACACAACAATAAGATAATCGAGTTTCACACCCTTACCCGATTAAATAACGCGTAGAAAAGTAGGTTGATCGATTCCTAATTCTTCCCAAAATCTCTCTTTTCTTCTCTTCTCCTTTTCTTTTCTTCTTTTCTCTTCTTCTCTTTTTTTTTCTCTTTCTATCTTAATGAAATTAATCATGAAATGACCAAAATACCCCCACACTCAAATATCTCACAAACGATCCAAAAACCCGATAAAATATCACCATATCGAAAAATAACATATTTTCACATAAAAGTCGAAAATAAAATAATATAATAATAAAATAATAAAAAACGACTCAATTAAATAAAAATACTAAAACTGATAAAAACTAGGGCGTTACAGTTACTAATTTACGTTGAGTCCCAAGGTTCGCTGCAACGTAATTCTAAGAGGCATAGACTAATTTGCCTTTTTGTTTGGTATGTACAGTATAATTACTTAAAAACTCTTTAAATTAATAATTATTAATTTATCGATAAATTAATAACTCTCTAAATTAATAAATTTCTCCGGTCCTGACATTATTAATTTATAGAGTTTTAACTGTATAACTGATGTAGAAACAAGTTTAGGACTGAATTGGAGTGAAAAAGTGAGAATCCCGTAGCAGAAGTCAGATTGGTGTGGGGAAAGTCCATTTGCGTAATAGATCTGGCCTTACGCGTAATGGAGAGGGTGTTACGCGTAATGCTGGCCCAGGAGGGAGGCAATATGTGTATGGGAGGGCCAAAAAGGAGGATTGGCACGGCCCTCTGCCCATACGCGTAACGGTACGCGTATGGAGGTCTGACCTTACGCGTATGAGAAGGGAATACGCGTATTGGGTCTGAAAATGGAATTTGATGGAAAAACAGGTCTCTGCCCATACGCGTAATAGGTAGGGCAATACGCGTATGACAGGGTGGGAGGAGAGGTGGTACGCGTAGGATACGCGTATGGTTGGGTGAGCGAGATGGGCAATATGCGTATGGCACAAGGCAATACGCGTATGGCCAGCGAGTGTGCAGAATTTTACCGTTTCGCGATTTCTTTCCCGTTTTCGCTTTCGAAGTGGTTTCTTTTGGTTTGAGAGGTTGGGGATAGATGTCAGACCTTGAGAAATGTAGGATGGGTGACAAAAATAATTGATTTAGTAATTTTGGTGAATTAATTGGTAATTAGCTAATTAACGTCGTGTGAGGTGTTTTCTGTGGTGTTATGGATTGATTGTGATCAGGAGGATCGTGGGATTGTATGATTATGATTATACATGAATTATATGCATATTGATGTCATACATTCATGGCGTGTTGGCGGTGATGAATCATTGCTCAAGAGGAGTGTATGTGTTTCATCCGAACTCCCATATGGAGTGTGGTGGGATAAATCATTGCCAAGTAGGGGTGTATGTGATTTATCCAGGTTCGATTGAATGAACCTTGGTGATATTGGTACCACCTGCATTGTGTCATTTGTTGAGTCACATTGCATTGTTATTACATGTTGATTGAATGATAATTGAAAATGACAAGTGTGTCGTGATTATGTGATTGTGTGAATGACTGTGAGTAACTACCCTTAATATGTATTATTCAGCGTTTATTATTGAATGTAGTTCTCACCCCTTTGTTGTTGTTATGTTTGTGCTTCTTCAGAAGTACAGATAATCCAGGTACTTGAGTGTGCATGGAGTGCGTGTTGCCTGATCGAGTCTTAGGAGTCACTCTGATACGTAATACGGGATTTAGGAATTTTATTATTTGTTATTCATTATTCATCATTCATTTGTTACGTATCTTTCATTTTTATTGAATTTATGGTGGACCACATTTAATGTGGGTTTTATTTTGATGTAGTTGGCATGTGGCTGTAAATTGGATAAATACTTGTTTTTCCGCTGTTTTTATTCCTTCAAATGAAAAGAGATTCAGTATGTTGATTTTTAACGAAGTGACACCTTACTTGTTGTAGTAAACTCTGATTTTATTGATAACATCTCTATATTATATATGTTTGGGAAAATGGGGTGTTACAATTGGTATCAGAGCAGGTCGGTCCGTCTGGCCAGGTTTAGTAGTAGAGTCTGTCCTTAGAATATGAGTGAGTTATGTGTTCTGACCGTATGTTGTTTGTTGAACAGTATGGCAGGAAGGAATGATGATGCTCTTGCTGTTGTTATGCAAGTCATGGCACAAGCGGTAGAGAACACCAATTAGGCTGGGGGTGCGCAGCTCCGCGACCTAGCACAGTTCCAGAGCAATAAGCCGCCGACATATGAGGGAGGTATTTTAGACCCAAAGGTTGCACAGAAATGGCTAAAGGCTGTTGAGAAGATCTTCAGGACCATGGGATCCAGTGATGCTCAGAAGGTACGGTTTGGCACTCATATGCTGGAAGGAGAGGCTGAAGCCTGGTGGGACAATAGTCGTCAGAGGTTGGAAGCTGCGGGTACTGAGATTACTTGGACAGTGTTTCAAGCTGAGTTTCTGGAAAAGTATTTTCCGGAAGATATTCGTAGTGCAAAGGAAGTTGGATTTCTGGAGCTGAAACAAGGTGATAAGACCGTTGCTGAATATGCTGCCTGATTTGAGGAATTGGTGCAGTATTGTGCTCATTACAATACTGAAGAAGCTATGACTTCAAAGTGCTTGAAGTTTGAGAATGGGCTACGCCCCGAGATCAAACTGGGCATTGCTTGTCAAAAAATAAGAAATTATCCAGAACTGGTAAGCAGAAGCAGAATCTATGACAACAATAATAGAGCCAGAATTGCTCAGTACAAGGCTGTGAATGAGAAGAAGGGTAAGCAGAGGTTTGGAGGTACTCCTTACAGTGCTCCAGCTGATAAGGGGAAACAGAAAACTGATGTGGGGAAGAAACCAAAGGAGAAAGGAGTAGGTTCTGATACTCTCAAGTGTTTGAGATGTGGTGGCGCAGGTCACCGTGCTAATAACTGTCCAAATGAGGTGAAAAAGTGTTTCAAGTGTGGTCGACAAGGTCATGTTATAGCTGATTGTAAAGCCACTATGCCTACCTGTTATAACTGTGGAGAAAAGGGTCACATCAGCACTCACTGTGAGAAGGCAAAGAAAGCTCAGGCCAGTGGAAAAGTATTTTCCTTGGTGGGAGCCCAATCCACTGATGAGGAGCATTTTGTCAAAGGTATTTGCTTTATTAATGATATTCCTTTGATTGTTATCATTGACACGGGTGCAACCCACTCGTTTATTTCTGTTGATTGTGTGAAGAGACTAGGGATTGTGCCGTCTACTCTAGATCAAAGGATGACGATTAAAACTCCATCTATTGGTTCTGTGGTTACTTCCTTGGTGTGTTTGAAGTGTCCGCTGACTATGTTTAGTAGAGATTTCAGAGTGGACTTGATTTGTTTGCCACTCGGTAATCTCGATGTTATTTTGGGAATGAACTGGTTGGAGTTCAACCGAGTTTATATTAATTGCTTCAGGAAGACGTTATTGTTTCTTACTCCTGAAGAGGAAGCATTGGCGGATTCGTTATCTAGCAAGGAGTTGAGGACGTTGTTGGAGGATGAAGCGAAGATGTTTGCGGTGTTTGCCTCATTATCGGTTGAAAGTAAGACTTCAGTTAATGAATTACCAGTGGTGAATAAATTTCCTGAAGTATTTCCATATGACATTTCAGAGTTGCCTCCGACAAGGGAAGTTGAATTTACTATTGATCTTGTACCGGGTACCAGACCTATCTCTATGGCGCCGTACAGGATGTCTGTTGGTTGCAAAATAGGGCAAGCAAGTAAAAATATTTATTTTCGGAAAGAATTCCCTTCGGGATTTATGTCGTGTCCACAGAGATGGGTTCGAGGGAAAGAATGTCGTTCGACAATCTCTCGTGTTTATGAGTTTGGATTAAATTGGTTTAAAGCAATAAAACAGAAAAGTAAATATTAAAACATAAAACAAATTTATTCTTCAGCAAGATAAACTTATCCGGCGTGCACGTAATCGACTCCTCACAAACTTAAACTTGCCGACCAGTTATACTCGACCTACAATACTCCTCAATATCACCCAGCATCGCTCACAACAAAAGGTTATGTCTAACGCAAAGTTGAGATAATAACCGTGTCACTCTCTTCGTCACTCTCGCGAGCGAAGCCTCGAAACACGGAAGGCATTAAGCTTCGACGCCTATTGAAGATTGTTAACTCTTAAATCTATCTCTAGAGTCCAGAAACTAATAGATAATCATCCCTAATCGAAGTTTGCGAGGATTATCTCTAACGCAACTCAAACCCCGCACATAAAGCAAAAACCAGAGACAATCACCAATAAAGATTTGTAAAGCAAGTTTTATACAACACCATGGGTGACAAATATACATGAGTTCATAGTAGATACATATACAACAACCCAACATAGAAGAAAAACACAAAGAAGAAGAGAAATGAACCAAACATCTTGCGGTTTGTCAGAGCCGATTGACGATCAATTCACCCCGGGTCATCCATATGTAAGCTTCAATGTTGTTTTCAAGCTAATCCTATGAAAAATGAAGTTTGATGGAGTTGGGATCACAAAACCCTAAAACCATAACCTAAAAAATGAGTTTTCGACCCTTTTATGGTGTTTTTCTCCATCTAGTACCGCCCGGCGCCAGCCAAAATTCATGGAACACTACTGGAAATTTCATTTCAACTTTTTTCTACCGCCCGGCATTGCAGGGGCGCAGCACACCAGAACAGCAAAACAAATTCTGCACTGTTTTATTCGTAACTTTTGAACCGTAACTCTGTTTTTCGCCCGGTTCGAAGCGTTGGAAAGCTTATTCAATGCTCTATACAACAATGGAAAAATCCCATTGCTGGAATACCTACAAAAATAAGATAAAATCAATTAAACTCAATGATATTTACAAGAAAATGCAATATACACGCAAAAACGTAAAGTAAACGTATTTACACATAAAGTGGGGTTTATTCAACCAATATTAACACAAAGTAACGATAAGTACAACAAAACTTATATACAAAAATAGGTACATTTTGTACTTATCAAACTCTCCCCAACTCACATACTTGTTTGTCCATAAACAAGAATCAAACAAACTTGAAAACACAAAAGCGATATCCAAAGAAAGACGAATCAACAGGTTTTGAAAAACGGAAACGAATGAATGGTTCAAATGAAAACGGTACACACAAAAAGTAAATACTTACCACTAAACTACGACGACAACATAGTCACGAAACAAATGCAAAATACAAAAATCATGCCAAAAATTCTAAAACAACACAAGTTCCAAAGTGAATCACACCTAGCAAAAATAATCATCGGTAGATGAAAAACACACAATAAGGTACTTTACATTCACACAACACTCATGCAAACAAAAGACTAAATTATGCATACATCCACAAATTCATATTGAACATACAAAGGCAAGAATCACAAGGACTTTCAAGGTTGTAACGTGGTCGGGTAAACAAACAAGGGACAATTTCCAAAGGTAATTGAAACAAAAACTTGCCTAAACCTAAGGGAGTGAAAACTCACAAAGATTCACACACAAAATTTCAACCAACTTCTTCCAAAATCCCAAGTGCTACACAATACACAATACTTATTTAGCACAATTATTGAAACTCTTTTTGTTTCCTTTTTCAAGGATTTTTCTTTTTCTTCCTTTTTTCTTTCCTTTTCTCTTTCACAAATTTTCTCTTTTTTCTTTTCTTTTTTAATCCTCATAGAATCCAACCAATGAGTATACAATCATCCTCTCCCAAACTTGAATTCAACCGCACCATCATGTGAATACTCCCTACTTTCTAAGGCAAGGAAAAATCCATACAACAACACAAAATTGAGGTCCAAGAAAAAACAAAATCCATTCAAAAATAAGTGAACTAAATACTCATAGACAAGCATTAAGTTCAAATAGAAACATGGATCAAAAAGCTCAAAGGGGTTACGAATTCTCACACACTCACAAGGTGAATTGACTATTTGGCTAAGGTGGTTGTGCTCAAAATGAAACAATTGCCTTGATCCTTTTCATGCATTCATATAATCAACACAAACAAAAGATTCAACATAATAAAATCCAGTTAGAACACGAATGTTGGTACTCCGTGCATATATGAACAATAGAAGGCTACCTCACAAAAAGGTTGGGAACTAAAGTGATTCACAATAGAACAAGTATACAAAAGAATGAATGACATGAAAGTTTGTAAAATGCCTAAGTATCATGAATATGCTAAAGTATAGAAAGCGATAAATACATACCTCGGACGTGTACAAAACTTAACAAAATCATTACCATACATCCGCAAGTTGAAACGAACCAACTTGGAAAATCACAAAAGCATCCTCAAATAAGTCGACCAAAATCTGTGGGTAAACAACAACCAAAAACATTCGAAAAGAAAAACTATAAAACATGTTTGTTTTACATCGTAAGCTCGATGCCTTTACGGTGCTTAATTAGAAACTTCCTTCATTCATGCCATGGTGATGTCTCACCGCGCAACTAAAAGCAAGCGTCCTAACCAAACACTTAAACAAACGTTACGGGAACAAAATGTATACAACACTTAAACAAACATAATTGAAACAGACAATATATACAATATATACAAAACTCAAAAACAAAGAAACTATCGCAATGCGATTCAATATCCAAACCAATCCCTGGAAACGACGTCATTTTGTTGGTTGCAGAATAGGGCAAGCAAGCAAAAATATTTATTTTCGGAAAGATTTCCCTTCGGGATTTATGTCGTGTCCACAGAGATCGGTTCGAGGGAAAGAATGTCATTCGACAATCTCTCGCGTTTATGAGTTTGGATTAAATTGGTTTAAAGCAAGAAAACAGAAAAGTAAATATTAGAACATAAAACAAATTCATTCTTCAGCAAGACAAACTTATCCAGTATGCACATAATCGACTCCTCACAAACTTAAACTTACCGACCAGTTATACTCGACCTACAATACTCCTCAATATCACCCAGCATCGCTCACAACAAAAGGTTATGTCTAACGCAAAGTTAAGATAACAACCGTGTCACTCTCTTCATCACTCTCGCGAGCGAAGCATCAAAACACGAAAGGCATTAAGCTTCGACGCCTATTGAAGATTGTTAACTCTTAAATCTATCTCTAGAGTCCAGAAACTAACAGATAATCATCCCTAATCGAAGTTTGCGAGGATTATCTCTAACGCAACTCAAACCCCGCGCATAAAGCAAAAACCAGAGACAATCACCAATAAAGATTTGTAAAGCAAGTTTTATGCAACGCCATGGGCGAAAAATATACATGAGTTCATAGTAGATACATATACAACAACCCAACATAGAAGAAAAACACAAAGAAGAAGAGAAATGAACCAAACATCTCGCGGTTTGTCAGAGCCGATCGACGATCAATTCACCCCGGATCATCCGCATGCAAGCTTCAATGTTGTTTTCAAGCTAATCCTATGAAAAATGAAGTTTAATGGAGTTGGGATCACAAAACCCTAAAATCATAACCTAAAAAATGAGTTTTTGACCCTTTTATGGTGTTTTTCTCCGTCCAGTACCGCCCGGTGGTGTTTTGGGTGCCCGACGCCAGCCAAAATTCATGGAACGCTACTGGAAATCTCATTTCAACTTTTTTCTACCGCCCGGCGCTGCAGGGGCGCATCACACTAGAACAACAAAATAAATTATGCACTGTTTTATTTGTAACTTTTGAACCGTAACTCCGTTTTTCGCCCGGTTCGAAGCATTGGAAAGCTTATCCAATGCTCTATACAACAATGGCAAAATCCCATTGCTGGAATATCTACAAAAATAAGATAAAATCAATTAAACTTAATGATATTTACAAGAAAACGCAATATACACGCAAAAACGTAAGTAAACGTATTTACACATAAAGTGGGGTTTATTCAACCAATATTAACACAAAGTAACGATAAGTGCAACAAAATTTATATACAAAAATAGGTACATTTTGCACTTATCAATGTCTACATCAGAGTTGGCAGAGTTGAAATCTCAGATTGGGGAGTTGCTCGATAAGAAGTTTATTAGACCGAGTGTGTTGTCGTGGGAAGCTCCAGTGTTGTTGGTGAAAAAGAAGGATGGTAGTATGAGTCTGTGCATTGATTACCGTCAGTTGAATAAAGTGACAATTAAGAATAAGTATCCACTTCCGAGGATTGATGACTTAATGGATCAACTTGTAGGAGCTCGTGTTTTCAGCAAAATTGATTTGAGGCCGGGTTACCATCAGATTAGAGTAAAGGAATGTGATATTCAGAAGACTACATTCAAAACTCGCTATGGACATCACGAATATGCAGTGATGCCTTTCGGAGTGTCTAATGCGCCGGGTGTGTTTATGGAATATATGAACCGTATCTTTCACTCTTATTTGGATCAGTTTATTGTGGTATTTATTGATGATATACTGATTTATTCTAAGATTGATGAGGATCACGCAGAAGATTTGAGGATTGCATTGCAGGTGTTGAAGGATAATAAATTGTTCGCAAAGTTCTCAAAATGTGAATTCTGGCTGAGGACTGTGAGTTTCTTGGGTCATATTATTTCTGGTGATGGTATAGCGGTGGATCCATCTAAAATAAGTGCAGTACTTCAGTGGGAAGCTTCGAAGACAGCGACGGAGATTAGAAGCTTTTTTGGTTTGGCAGGATACTATAAAAGATTCATTGAAGGGTTTTCTAATTTGGCGTTACCGTTGACGCAGTTAACCAGAAAGAATCAAACTTTTGTTTGGGATGCTACCTGTGAGGAAAGTTTTGAGGAACTGAAGAAGAAATTGACTACAACACCAGTGTTAATTCTACCAAGTCCAAATGATCCTTTTTTAGTGTATTGTGATGCGTCTAAGATGGGATTAGGCGGTGTATTAATGCAAGATGGCAAAGTGGTGGCATATGCTTCACGACAGTTGAGGGTGCATGAGAGGAACTATCCTACTCATGATCTTGAATTAGCTGCAGTGGTTTTTGTATTAAAATTTTGGCGACATTATTTGTATGGATCAAGATTTGAAGTATTCAATGACCACAAGAGTCTGAAATATTTATTCGATCAGAATGAGTTGAATATGAGGCAGAGAATGTGGTTAGAGTTTTTGAAGGATTATGATTTTAATTTGAGTTACCATCCGGGAAAAGCTAATGTTGTATTGACGGTGAAAGAAATGGAGTTGATTGAACAGTTCAGAGACTTGAGTATGGTTTGTGAAACTACACCGGAGAGTGTTAGATTGGGTATGCTGAAGGTGAATAATGACTTTTTGGATGTAATTAAAGAAAATCAGAAGCTTTATGTGAAGCTAGTGGACTTGAGACCTACAGATGGAGGTGATCCTAATGGTGATTTTAAAGTGGATAATGTTGGTGTATTGAGGTTCCGGGGCAAAATTTGTGTACCGGATAATGAGGAAATAAAGAAAGCGATCTTAGAGGAGAGCCACCGGAGTAACTTGAGTATTTATCTGGGAGCTACGAAAATGTATCATGACTTGAAGAGGTTGTTTTGGTGGTACGGTATGAAGAGGGACATAGCTCAGTTTGTCTATGCTTGTTTGACATGTCAGAAGTCAAAAGTGGAGCACCAGAAGCCTTCGGGATTAATGCAACTGTTAGAGATTCCGGAATGGAAGTGGGACAGTATTACTATGGATTTTGTTACTGGGTTGCCAAATACGATGAAAGGCTTTGATGCTATTTGGGTAGTGGTGGATCGACTTAAGAAATCCGCTCATTTTATACCAATTAACATCAGCTTCCCGTTGTCAAAGCTGGCAGAGATTTATATCAGGATAATTGTGAAGTTACATGGTGTTCCATCGAGCATAGTGTCGGATAGAGATCTGAGGTTTACTTCAGAATTTTGGAAGAGTCTGCAGGAGGCCTTGGGTTCTAAATTGAATTTGAGCTCGGCTTATCATCCACAGACTAATGGTCAGTCAGAGAGGACTATTCAGTCGTTGAAAGATTTGTTGAGAGCCTGTGTGTTGGAGAAAGGTGGTGCGTGGGATACTCATTTGTCATTGATTGAGTTCACGTATAACAATAGCTACCATTCGAGCATTGGAATGACACCTTTCGAAGCTTTGTATGGTAGAAGGTGTAGGACGCCTCTGTGTTGGTATGAGACTGGTGAGAATGTGGTGCTTGGACCTGAGATTGTGCAACAGACTACTGAGACAATTCAGATGATCCACAAGAAAATGAAAATGTCTCAAAGTAGGCAGAAAAGCTATCATGATAATCGGAAGAAAGACTTGGAATTTAGTGAAGGTGATCACGTGTTCCTGAGAGTTAACCCAGTGACTGGTGTTGGACGTGCATTGAAATCAAAGAAGCTGGATCCTAAGTTTATTGGACCATATCAGATCTTGCAGAGGATTGGTATAGTTGCTTATAGGGTGGCGTTGCCGCCTGAACTTTCGAACTTGCATAACGTGTTTCATGTGTCGCAACTTCGAAAGTATGTATTTGATCCATCCCATGTTATCCCGAGGGATGAGGTGCAGATCAGGGATAATCTTACTGTGGAGGCGATGCCGATAAGGATCGAGGATCGCAAGATGAAACAACTCAGAGGAAAGGAGAACCCTTTGGTGAGAGTAGCTTGGGGAAGGGCAGCTAGGGGAAGTGTGACCTGGGAGCTGGAGAGCAGGATGCGAGAGTCGTATCCGGAGCTATTTCCATCAGGTACATATTCGAGGACGAAAATAATTTAAGTGGGGGAGAGTTGTAACACCCTATTTTAATTATTTAATCGTCGTGTGTTAATTTGTATTGTTTTGGCCTTGTTAAGGGTGAGTGAAGGGTAGCGCCATATTTAATTAGTGGGGATTAAAGACCTTAGCTTAATAATAATGATATAGCAGTGAAAATAATAATAGTAATATGGTTAATAATGTTATTATTATTATTCTTATTATTATTATTAGGACTATTATTATTATTATTATTATTATTAATTAAATAAAATCTGATTAATTAGATTAGGGGGAGTTTAGTGAGACAAAAACAGTTTTCACGTAAAAAGAGAAAAGGTTAGAGAAAGAAAAACAAGAGAAGAACAAGGGTGCTAGGGCTAGGATTTCCATCAATTTTTGCAGGATTTAATCAAGAATTTGAGGTACGGGGGGAGAATGAGTTAAATACAGGTGATAATAGCGTGAAAGGGTAGTGAGGGATCATTTCCCTCGTAGGATTTTCGTATGTTTTATAGTTGATGAAATTCTGAGTATGATATGAATGTTTGATCTCTGATATGTATTGAATCGTTGATGATAGTATGATTTTCATGTATAAATTTGTACTGTTGCTGCTGTATGAATGCATGTTGTGGCAGATCTGTTTTGATGCAGGTTGAGGGAACAAGATTAGACCTAAGACCCATAATTGTGACTAGTAATGATAGGTAAAAGAAGTAAGAGTGAAGAATATGACCTAAAACTGATGTAGAAACAAGTTTAGGACTAAATTGGAGTGAAAAAGTGAGAATCCCGTAGCAGAATTCAGATTGGTGTGGGGAAAGTCCATTTGCATAATAGATCTGGCCTTACGCGTAATGGAGAGGGTGTTACGCGTAATGCTGGCCCAGGAGGGAGACAATATGCGTATGGGAGGGCAAAAAAGGAGGATTGGCACGGCCCTCTGCCCATACGCGTAACGGTACGCGTATGGAGGTCTGGCCTTACGCGTATGAGAAGGGAATACGTGTATTGGGTCTGGAAATGGAATTGGATGGAAAAACAGGTCTCTGCCCATACGCGTAATAGGTAGGGCAATACGCGTATGGCAGGGTGGAATGAGAGGTGGTACGCGTAGGATACGCGTATGGTTGGGCGAGCGAGCTAGGCAATATGCGTATGACACAAGGCAATACGCGTATGGCCAGCGAGTGTGCAGAATTTTACCGTTTCACGATTTCTTTCCCGTTTTCGCGTCCGAAGTGGTTTATTTTGGTTTGAGAGGTTGGGGATAGATGTCAGACCTTGAGAAATGTAGGATGGGTGACAAAAATAATTGATTTAGTAATTTTGGTGAATTAATTGGTAATTAGCTAATTAACGTCGTGTGAGGTGTTTTCTGTGGTGTTATGGATTGATTGTGATCAGGAGGATCGTGGGATTGTATGATTATGATTATACATGAATTATATGCATATTGATGTCATGCATTTATGACGTGTCGGTGATGATGAATCATTGCTCAGGAGGAGTGTATTTGATTCATCCGAACTCCAATATGGAGTGTGGTGGGATAAATCATTGCCAAGTATGGGTGTATGTGATTTATCCGGGTTCGATTGAATGAACCTTGGTGATATTGGTACCACATGCATTGTGTCATTTGTTAAGTCACATTGCATTGTTATTACATGTTGATTGAATGATAATTGAAAATGACAAGTGTGATTATGTGATTGTGTGAATGACTGTGAGTAACTACCCTTAATATGTATTATTCACCATTTATTATTGAATGTAGTTCTCACCCCTTTGTTATTGTTGTGTCTGTGCTTCTTCGGAAGTACAGATAATTCAGGTACTTGAGTGTGCATGGAGTGCGTGTTGCCTGATTGAGTCTTAGGAGTCGCTCTGATACGTAACATGGGATTTAGGAATTTTATTATTTGTTATTCATTATTCATCATTCGTTTGTTACGTATCTTTCATTCTTATTGAATTTATGGTGGACCACGTTTAATGTGGGTTTTATTTTGATGTAGTTGGCATGTGGCCGTAAATTGGATAAATACTTGTTTTTCCGCTGTTTTTATTCCTTCAAATGAAAAGAGATTCAGTATGTTGATTTTTAACGAACTGACATCTTACTTGTTGTAGTAAACTCTGATTTTATTGATAGCATATCTATATTATATATGTTTGGGAAAGTGGGGTGTTACACAGTGTGGGCTGGTTTTCAGCCTCTGGCAGTGTTGTTTCATGATATTTTTGAGCTCAGCAAATCTAAAGATGTGATGGTAGCAGAGGCGGGTTCTTGGATCAATAACAGGTGGAGTTGGGGCAATTTGGGATTAGATACTTAGAATCAACATGTTGTTGCAGAAAGGTTGAGTTACTTAAAAATCCTACTTTCTAGCTTCTGTCTAGAAAAAGAAGAATTGGATGGGGTTGTGTGGAATCATAATGTTGCAGAAGGATTTTCTGTCAATTCATGGTATCAGCTTATGCTAATGAATTTGGATGATGATTTGGCTTCAATTGATCAATTTAATGCTTTTGATTGGATTTGGAAATTAAAAATTCCAGCAAAATTCTTGTTGTATGGGTGGAAATTTCTTTGGAATAGACTGGCTACTAAGGACCTTTTGATAAGAAGAGATTTTGGTGAGTTGGATCCTAAGTGTGTGTTTTGTAATGTTGAGGATGAAGATTTAATGCACTTTGCATTTCTTTGTCCTATCTTTGTTTCTGTTTGGGATAAGATTAGTGCTTGGTGTGGGAGTACTAGTTATTTTTCAGGTTGTGTGTGGAAGTTCTTCTTGGATTGGGGGGAAGTTGAAAACAACAAAGTAGGGAATCTTAAGTTAGGATCTATATGGATGGTTGTTGTGTGGTCTATTTGGAAGGAAAGGAACACCGTCATTTTTAATATGGGAATATGTAATGTTAATGATTTATGTTGGAACATTAAATTTTTTGCCTGGAAGTGGGCTTGTATTGGGGATATTTCTTATTCCAACTCTAGTTTCTATGCTTTTAGTGTGGATCCTAGTTAAGGATTTGGAGTGTTTGTTAGGAATATCCTTTTATGTTGTTGGATCCCATCGTGTGTTTTGACAATCTTGACATCCTTTGGCAAACTCATGCAATTTTTCAACATGGTTGGTTAGAACACGACTTGTCGGAACAAAAGTCTTTTCATTATGTGGTATGCTTTATGAGTGCCACAAGATCCACTGTGGATATCAAAAACTGCTACATATGCTTCACTATCACTAAGACACTTCAATAGGAAGTTTGTAAATTGAAGCCATTAGTGTAGAAGTATGGTGTTTACTTCAAATGTGCTTATTGACAAAGATGAAAGAGAAGTGGATTTCGATGTAACCAAATATCGAGGTATAATCAGATCCTTACTTTATTTAACTCTAAGTAAGTCTGATATCATGTTTTGTGCGTGTGTGTGCTAGATATCAAACATCGCCTAAGGATTCTCACTTTAAGATCGTTAAACGTATTTTGAGGTATCTTAACGGAACCTCCAATCACGGTCTTTAGTATCCTAAAGGAAATGCTTATAGCTTAGTAGGCTATTCTGATACCGATTTCGTGGGGTGCAAGTTGGATATGAAGAGTGTTAGTGGTACCTGCCACTTATTTGGAATTTTCTTAGTTTCATGGCATAGTAAGAAGCAACGTAATGTTGCTCTTTCTACCGTCGGGCTGAATATGTAGCCGTTGGTAGTTTTTGTGCACAAGTCTTATGGCTTAAGAAATAACTATTGGACTATGATTTAAAACTTGGTTGTGTTCCGATTAAGTGCGATAGTATTAGTGTTATAAGTCTTACTAAGAATCCTGTACTACACTCACAAACTAAACACATTGAGATCCCACACCATTTCTTAAGAGATCATGTGAAAAAAGAGATGTTATTTTTTAGTACATTGACACCAAAAGTCAGCTTGCTGACATTTTTACAAAACCATTGTCATTAGAATCCTTCAACAAGATTTGTAGGGATTTGGGAGTCTTAGACTATTCATGCCATATATAGAAACATGATTTAGTTTTTTGTTTCAATTTCTATATATATTTTGATTGCACTAACACTATTTTGTAACAAATTATAACTTTTATCAAACTATACTGGTATGTCTTTATAACCTTTGTATTTTTCTATGAATTTGTGCTAAAGTTATGCATTAGTTTGCTTATTTCGTCCATATCTCACTCATTCATCTCTAACTCATGTCTTTGATTGTCCTTACTTGCATTTAAGTCTTTTAAATGCGTATTTCTAATTATGTACATTAGAACTTTTGATTACTTGTTCATGCATTATTTATGATTGTTATTGCATACCTTGATTTACAAGTTTGACCACTTAATTGTTAGTTGTTAAATGTTTGTGTTGCATGTCTATTTGCATTATGTTGTTTGTGAAATGTTTATCTTTGTTGTATATGAGATCATGGTTGTTGTATATGCTTCTTAGCTGTTTAGCTCTTATGTTCCTTGATATTATCTGTTAGTGGTTGTTTTCTTGGTTTTAAACGCATTTTGAACTATCTCTTTTTGATGTTATCAAAGGGGGAGAAGTTGTAATGAGTCTAGGATTTTTTTATGCATTTTTATACTATGAATAGTTTGTGCAATGTTTTAGGGAGAGCATACGCGTTATACTCAAAGGCCGACTCAATTCCAAGTGAAAGTTTGCCAAGCATTAAAAAAGGGAGGATTGTAGTTGCATGTCCCTACTTCACTCAGGGGGGGCTTCTATCCTGTTATTTTATTACTTGTCTTATCACTTTCATCTTTGTTTTTATTTTGATTCGTTGAGTTTCCTTCATGATTGCACTTCTTAGAATCGAGTTTGAAATGATTCCTTTTTAGCATGCATAAAACTTTAGTTAGATTTAATCTTGATCTAAATGTTCTTTGATCAATAACATATGTTAGTAGAATGGAATTATTTTGTGTTTTTGGTCAAAGTTGATTCAAAAGTAAAATCTCAAAATGCTTTTGAAAATTTGAGATTTTATAAAATTGATTTGAATCATTCAGTTTTACACTGAATTTTTAATCCTGATAAAATTGGACAAAAGTGAAAACCATTCATTTGATTCTGATCAAATTTTACACTTGATTTTGATCATTTTCCTAGGGAAAGATTCTGTTTGATTTGATTCGAATCAATATTTGTACATGATTCGAATCAATTTCATTATTCAAAATTCATGGTCATTTTTGTGGCATTTGATTCAAATCAAATTTTAAACATGATTTAAATCACGTGACATTTGATTCGAATCCCACTTTCTATGATCTGAATCAACTGGTATTTTTTTTTGAAAAAATGTTATTTCTTCCATTCCACTTCATTTGCTCTTTTAATTAAAATCATACTTTTATCTTGATTAAAGTCTAACTAACTTTTTAAGCATTTTGTGTGTTTAATCTCATGCACATATATAATTTTTTTGGCATCATCTCTCATATAACATCTATCATTTTATTAAGAATTTTCAGTGTAATTTTTAGTGAAAATCAATTTCCTATATTTTGAGTGTTCAAAGTCTTGCTGCGAAATACTTGTATCTTCGACTTCAATTTAGTTCAGGTATTAATAACGAAATTTTTGAGATTGATTGAAGGAGGCGTGTACTTGAAAGTAATCGTTCTTGCAGATATTGTTGAGTTTTTCAGGTTGTTAGCAAGTTTGAGGGATTGTCAATGGTGGTGACAAATCCCATTAAAAAGAAGTAGGTTTTTCTCTCCATAACTGCCTTAGTAGCGAATGTGTGGAAGCCTACAAATAAGACATAGTTCTTTTTAGATCTTTAGACAATTTTACAACCCAAGGAATCGGTAGGATTAAGGGATTGATTGCTAGATACGAAGGCTTGAAGTATAATTTGTGTTATTGGAAGATTCAATAAACGTATTCGAGTAAAGATTATGTAGAAGAGTTTGGCAAGTGTGTTGTATACAAGTCAATATCCAACTTAGGAGATTTATTTTCTCAGTTGTATTATGGGTTGATGATTGTATGAACTCTTGGAAATATTTGTCAAATAACAAGAAACTACGCAGGTTCCAATGGAAAACCATTAAAGAGTGCACGTAGGCAAAGCGAAGACGAACGCCAAAACACTATAAATCTCAGCGTCATCTCTCTCTTTCTTACTCTTTTATTTAAATTTGTAGTGATTGCATGCTTAGGTTTTTCAATTCCGTCATATTATATAATTTGTTGTTGATAGCGATTTATTAAGTAAGCATTAGGTTTTGTTGGAATTGGATAATTTGTTAAGCTAGTTTTGTGATTGATAATCTGGAAACAAATTGAATTTAGAACTCCACAAATTGAATCATTGAGTACACTTCTTGTGACTACACATTGAGTCAATTCATACCAAGCGTTTCAACATTATAATCTTTGATATTTATGAAACGAACTGTGTTATTTTGATTAATATTTAACTGTATAATTTTCAGTTTCTCTTCAAACCTTCCGCTTGCAACTCATTTTTGAAAACATTTTGATTTTGGAAAACGGAGGTTGAATTTTTTAATTTGAGTCTATTCAGTCCCTTCTAGACCGTTTTTATACTTTCATATTTTGACAATAGCGTAAACTTATTACAAAACGTCCATTTTTTCTACAAATAACATTTTATGATTTATCTTTTTCACTATACTCATCTTAAACTCTGTAAATGAATTAAACATTTGAATGCTAATCTTGCAGATCTATCCCACGTCACCGCACTAAAGATCAACATCATCGTTTCTAGAGTCCTATATCATCAATCAACATCAATTATGATTCCGAAACGAAACAATTTGATTAAAAGAAATAGGCTTAAATGCACTTTTAGTCCCCCTAGTTTAGGTTTTTTATACTTTTGATCCCCCTATTACAAAACCTGCGATTTTGGTCCCTTAAGTTAGATGCACTTTGCATTTTTGTGGTCCCTCTCCATTTTTGCATATGTGGCAGGATGATTAGGATAAAAAAAATTATTTTTAATTAGTTGGCATTAATGACTAGGATATTTTTAATTAGTTGGCAAAGATATTTTATTAATTAATATATTTTTAAGTAAATTAATATTTAATATATTTAATAATATAACTAAATTAATATTTTTTTTTAATTAATTAAAATATTAAGACTTCCTTTTTGGGCCTGGGCCCATTTAGTTATAGTTCCATATCCATCCAATATCAATTAAACTTGTCATGTATATATGACATATATAAACACTTTGCTTTATTACTAAAAAATCGACGTGGGACATTTCACAACTTTAGTTACAGTTTCATTATTCACTTTCTTCCATTCAACTACAACATCATCCTTATCAAGTTACTACACTGACTTTTGGTTCAGGTTTCCTCCATGTTAATACACCACAACCTCCATAATAAGCTGGAATTTCCAAATATCATCAGAGCATTTAGCAGCTTTGGTTCAGATTTTTATGTTAATACACGTGAAAATACTAAGAGAAAAACAATGCACTGACAACCCTCATAAACACGTGAAGCTTCAAACATGTTGGATGGAATAATGCCTATAGAAAAATGATGTCTTCTAAATTTGTATTATTTGAATCTCTCCCACAATCAAATCAGTGGTCCACTTCCAAAAAATATTGGCCATATACTGGTTTCGTTGAACTTTTTTCTAGGAAATAACAAGTTAAATGGTTCAATACCATTCTCTTTGTGTCAAAGCCAAATTACCAACCTAGACCTTTCAAACAACAAAATGTCTGGTGAAATTCCAAACTGTTGGAATGATAATAAAAAATGGTCTGAGATAAATTTGTCATCCAACAAACTAACCGGAACATTCCCAAGCTCATTCGGGAATCTTTCCTCATTGTTTTGGTTGCATTTGAACAACAATAGCCTTCGAGGAGAGTTTCCTGTGTCTTTTGTAAACTTGAAGCAATTGTTGATTTTGGATATTGGTGATAATAAACTTTCTGGGAGCATACCATCATCATGGACAACAAACACCTTTCCTTTACTACAAGTTCTTAAACTTGAAATCTGTTTCTTTTCTTTACAGAAAATAACTAGTTTTTTCTTCATATTTATAGAAGCATGTTTCTGTCTTTATGCATTTTCTGGAATATTGACATTTCTTTAAACTCTGGATCATCATGATGCAGGTTCTTGTCGTTGCCAGCTCTGAAACTAGTGTTTTCAGTTAATAACTAATGTTTTCAGTTAATTGTTTTTCATTTGTTTAATTAATGTTTCATATGTTTGTAAAAAGTAGTCTTAGTGTTTTGAATGGTGTTGTATACTATTGGTACGTATAGTGAAAGTTACTGCAATAATTCCATTGTAAATTTGCAGTTGTGATATAGTGTAGTGTAAATGGAAGAAGCTTGTAATTGAGTCCCACATTGATTTATTTGCAAGTTATGTTAGAGTTTATAAAGCTTGAACATGTGGAGGTAATTGGATAAGTGTGTTGAGATGAAAATGGGCCATTGAGATTAGACATGTGTTGCAAGTAAGTGGGCTGCAGGCTCTTAGTGCTTTTTAATTAATAAATTTATTAAATAACAATTTATAAAATTAATAATTATGTAAAAAAGTATTAAAAAATAAATTATCCTAGTCATTGATTCCACATAATTAAAAATAATTTTTAAATCCTAGTCATCATTGCCACCTATGCAAAAATGGAGGGGGACCAACAAAATGCAAAGCGCACCAAACTAAAGGGACCAAAAACACAGGTTTTGTAATAAGGGGATCAAAAGTATAAAAACCCCAAACTAGGGGGACCAAAAGTGCATTTAAGCCAAAGAAATAATGATGGCCTTTTATTATCATTTTTCTTTTCGAAAAAACAAATCATTTCTTATAAAAATAATCACTTCAATCATTTATACTAGTCTTGTCAAAACTATTTGTTTTACTAGAAAAGTAATCGATTTTATAAAAAAATTAAGTTTTGATATAATAAAAAAATAGATTATATATTTTTTATTTTTTAAAATTATATTCTAAATTATTAAAATTATTATTTTCTTATAATCTATAATAATAGTAATTATTAACCACGCTTATTATACCAACTTTTTTATTTTATTTTTGGTTCAAAATTACTGTGGGATAAAACGACGTCGTTAAGGTTGACGGTTAGAAACACAAAGCCCTAAACCCTGCTGCGCCACATTATAGTTCTCTTCTCTTCTTCTGCCTCTTTTCGACATTTTTGTGGACGAAGAAGACGAAGCAAGAGAACCAAAACCCTAACCTCTCAATCACTGGTTCGTTGCAAAACCCTAGCAATGGCAACTTCCATAGCCTCTCAATTAGAAGCTATCAGATCCATCGCACATGTTGATTCCGCTCCTCTGAAAAGGCCTTTCACTCGTCCTTCTATCTTGTTCGATCCTAAGGAAGCTGCTGATATTAGTATTGAATCCATTTTCACTATTGCACTTCAAGGTAACTGCCTTAGTAGCGAATGTGTGGAAGCCTACAAATAAGACATAGTTCTTTTTAGATCTTTAGACAATTTCACAACCTAAGGAATCAGTAGGATTAAGGGATTGATTGCTACACACGAAGGCTTGAAGTAGAATTTGTGTTATTGGAAGATTCAATAAACGTATTCGAGTAAAGATTATGTAGAAGAGTTTGGCAAGTGTGTTGTATACAAGTCAATATCCAACTTAGGAGATTTATTTTCTCAGTTGTATTATGGGTTGATGATTGTATGAACTCTTGGAAATATTTGTCAAATAACAAGAAACTATGCAGGTTCCAATGGGAAACCATTAAAGAGTGCACGTAGGCAAAGCGAAGACGAACGCCAAAACACTATAAACCTCAGCGTCATCTCTCTCTTTCTTACTCTTTCATTTAAATTTGTAGTGATTGCATGCTTAGGTTTTTCAATTCCGTCGTATTATATCATTTGTTGTTGATAGCGATTTATTAAGTAAGCATTAGGTTTTGTTGGAATTAGATAATGTGTTAAGCTAGTTTTGTGATTGATAATCTGGAAACAAATTGAATTTAGAACTCCACAAATTGAATCATTGAGTACACTTCTTGTGACTACACATTGAGTCAATTCATACCAAGCGTTTCAACATTATAATATTTGATATTTGTGAAACGAACTGTGTTATTTTGATTAATATTTAACTGTATAATTTTTCAGTTTCTCTTCAAACCTTCCGCTTGCAACTCATTTTTGAAAACATTTTGATTTTGGAAAACAGAGGTTGAATTTTTTAATTTGAGTCTATTCAGTCCCTTCTAGACCGTTTTTATACTTTCATATTTTGACAATAGCGTAAACTTATTACAAAACGTCCATTTTATCTACAAATAACATTTTATGATTTATACTTTTCACTATACTCATCTTAAACTCTGTAAATGAATTAAACATTTGAATGCTAATCTTGCAGATCTATCCCGCGCCACCGCACTAATGATCAACATCATCGTTTTTAGAGTCCGATATCATCAATCAACATTAGTTATGATTCCCAAACGAAACAATTTGATTAAAAGAAATAATGATGGCCTTTTATTATCATTTTTCTTTTCGAAAAAACAAATCATTTCTTATAAAAATAATCAATTCAATCATTTATACTAGTCTTGTCAAAACTATTTGTTTTACTAGAAAAGTAATCGATTTTATAAAAAAAATAAGTTTTGATATAATAAAAAAATAGATTATATATTTTTTAATTTTTAAAATTATATTTTAAATTATTAAAATTATTATTTTCTTATAATCTATAATAATAGTAATTATTATAGGTATTATTCTCTTCTTTCTCTATAGATTACGAGTGTTAATGCCACTAGGATGATCATGATTTGAGGTATTTTGATTTTCAACCTAAACCTAAATTAACCACGCTTATTATACCAACTTTTTTATTTTATTTTTGGTTCAAAATTACTTGTGAGATAAAACGTCGTCGTTAAAGTTGACGGTTAGAAACACAAAGCCCTAAACCCTGCTGCGCCACATTATAGTTCTCTTCTCTTCTTCTGCCTCTTTTCGACATTTTTGTGGACGAAGAAGACGAAGCAAGAAAACCAAAACCCTAACCTCTCAATCACTGGTTCGTTGCAAAACCCTAGCAATGGCAACTTCCATAGCCTCTCAATTAGAAGCTATCAGATCCATCGCACATGTTGATTCCGCGCCTCTGAAAAGGCCTTTCACTCGTCCTTCTATCTTGTTCGATCCTAAGGAAGCTGCTGATATTAGTATTGAATCCATTTTCACTATTGCACTTCAAGGTAACTTCACTTTTCAATATTCTTTTGCTCTTTTTGATAAGCTTAATTGAATGAAGTTCATTGCTGTATTGAATTGAGTTTTTGATTCTGTTACAGGTTTGGAGGTTCTTATTAGCAACGATGAACGGTTTAGGAATTATAAGAATGATTTGTTCAGTCACCGAAGTAGAGAGTTGGATAGAGAGTTAATGGGGATAGAACAGAATAATCAACTTAATGTGTTGATTAATTCGTATTTAAAACTTGTTTCTGGATTTTTTATGCTTCCGTCTGCACTTCAAACGCTCGAATATTTGATACGCAGACACAAGTGAGCACTCTATTTGATAGTTTGTGTTTTCAAGTGATTATGTTTTGTAAATTTTGACGGGACTTATTTTGAGCTTCAGGATTCATGTGTACAACAATGAGGATTTGATATTGTGCGCATTGCCGTACCACGACACGCATGCATTTGTTCGAGTAGTACAGATACTTGATATAAGGTTATAAAGATAATATTGCTTGTTTGTTACTATTGTGTTTGGTGGTCTGTGATGTAGATTACTAGTTGGAGTTGGAATGGTTTCTGATGTTTTTATTGATTTTTGTAAAGGAATGGTACATGGGGGTTTTTGGAGAGCGTGAAAGTCTCTGGTGCACCTCCACCTAGAAAGGTTATAGTGCAGCAATGCCTTCGTGATAAGGGCGTATTAGAAGTTCTATGCAACTACGTGAGTAAAATAGAAGTGTTTAGCTGTGAATTTGATAGCTTTGTAAGAGAGTTATATAATAAGATAACTACATTTTTGGTTGCAGGCATCTCCGTCTAAAAAGTTTCAACCTTCAAAGAATGTAATTGGCTTTTGTACTGCTGTTTTCATTGAACTTTTGGGGACTGTTGTGACGGTTGATGATGATATTGTCAAGAGAATACTTCCTTTTGTGGTCTCCGGTCTTCAGTCAGGTGTTAGGGGGCTTTCAGATCACAAGGTTAGATTGTTTTCATTCATTCAAACTGATTATATTATATTTGGGCATCATTTTGTATTTTTTGTGACTAAGTACACAAGCTTCAAAATGGGCAGACCATGTGAAATGAATTTGCATTTTCCCCTTAATATTTTATTATGCATCATAAATAGTACTACCTCCGTTTCAAAATGATTGTCGTTTAAATGTAATAGTACTGTCATAAGACATTGCACTTTTACTAAATTAACCTTATAAAAATATTGGAAGTAGTATACAGAGTAATAATTAAAAGACATAATTGGAAAATCATTTCTACCTTGAAAAGTGAGAATGACATTCATTTTGAAACAAATTTTATTCGCTAAAACGACTGTAACGGAGGGAGTAATACATTATCATGCATTTTCCCTCATGTTAAGAAATTATATTCACTGCTATGACTTTCTAGTAATCTAGAATATGCTAGGACTAGCTCATGTTATAACCTATGATTTGTTAAACCAATTTATTGCATGATTTTGCTGTTGATTATATGATTTGAAAGTCCTCAAACTCCGGAATAACAATGTAACAAAAGTATATGATTGTAAACCTGCATATTTGGATAAGGCTGAGTGATTGTTGTTTATTGAATATTATTTCTGTACAATTTAATCCATGGTCATTCTTACATTATTTATTGTTACCCTTTATTTTTAAATCACAAGCGAAATAAAACTTATTCACTGATGTTAAAGTTCTCTCCACTCGCTCTCCGTGTTTGTAACTGAGAAGGAAACTCTCTTCAAAAGAACATGCACTGAACACCAAACAAACCATGGGCCAACTCTTTCTCAGACACACACGTCTAAGGAAATGTATCTCCATTTAAGATTTCACTTCCGTCACCCAAAGGACATTATACGTTTGTGTACCACTTAAAAAATACGATTCTATATAGTATATGTATCACCTTACTTTTAGGACTCTGTTAAAGTTTGCAAACTTCCTATTAGGAGGATCTAATTTAGGCAGGCTAGGAGGGATAGTTAGGCACAACTGTTTAACTGATATAAATACAGGCTCAGTCATAGGGAGAGAATTGTGAGAAGGGGAATAAAAGAGGTAAGAGAGGAGAGAACAAGCAACCTTTTTTGAGCCAGTTGATTACCGAGTAGGACCTGGCTTCTAATTTCTAGTTTAAAAAGAGCGTGTTCTCTGTATTCTTCATTATTCAATCGGGATCATCTGTTTCAGATCTTATAGTCTTTTATATTCTAAATATTAGTACTTGATGCCACATATATTTCTTTTTTATTGTTTTTTGTTGCACTTTCTGATGCACTGTTGTACTTTGCAGGCCAGTTCATTGATGATAGTTGGCTTGCTTGGGAATAAAGCTGCATTGGCTCCTAAACTTTTGAATAGTTTGATACGTTCAGTTGCCGAGGTTGCTCAGGAGGAGGCTAAAGAGTTGATAGATCTTCATTGGTTTCGGTTGTCCCTTATTGCCTTAATCAATCTTGTCCAGGTACCATTTTGTGACAGAATTTTTCATCCTATTTTCTCCTTGTTGTGCTATGTCTATACTTTTAAGTTAACTTGTTTATACTTTTATTCTTATTTTGTTGTGTTTGAATTTTCCTAGTCCCAAAATGTAGAAATACTTCCAATAAAGGCCTTGGAGATTTTAAAGGAACTAAGGTACTCTACCTCAAACTGTTCTACTTGTTGATGATACTTGTGTTTATGCTGTTTCCAGCATATTAATCATTTATATACATGATTTTTAAAATCTTTTTTTTTTCCAGGGATTTGCCAGGGGTTTTATTAGAATTGTCTAAGGAGTTCAACATTGAAAAGTTTTTTGTTGTTTTATTGGACTCCCTAATTGACTGCAGGTGAGAATTCTATGATTTTCTTTCTGGCAATCTATGCATACTATACTATCAAAAACTTTTTTGTGCTGATTATTATTCATTTGCAGTTCTAAAGATGAATACTGCCAGCAGGCTTTGCTGTCCTTGATAGAAAAGGTCCCCATAAATGATTCTGTTCATCACGTAGTCACCAAAATCCTATCAACTTGTGTGAAACTATCGCAAAAAGTTGATGACTCGATATCTTTGATGTCAGGTGTGTATTGTGATTTTGAATTAAGATTTCAGAGAATTCTAGAATGTGATAAGATTTAATATGAATGAAAATTAATTTCTGTATTCTATCACCATTAGTTGTAATTGTAATTGCTGTAACTAACAACTAAATTAGTTTTTACAGCTGTACCCGGCTCCGCTCTTGGCTTAATGACTAAACTAACTAATACAATAGTTGCAGTCTAGTCAATTATTCAATTATGATATGATGCCTTGGTTATTGTCCTCACAACTTTGTTGTTTTTCAAATGTCAATTAGCTGGTTGGGCAAAAAAGATTCTAATAATTGTTAATACAAAGTATCCGTCTGAACTTCGTGGAGCAGTTAATCATTTCCTTCAGGTATACTGAAATTTTTTATTCTTTTCTTTGTTAGCAATTATACAAAAGTCTTTATGGTCTGAACTCGGCTTGTTCAACTTCAACAGAATAACAAAGCACATTCAAAGAAAGATGATTCACTGTATAAGATTTTATGTAAGATGTTGGATGGTAATTTGGATTCATCATCTGATATCTCAGAGTCTAAAGTTTGGTTTGCCTTGTATCATCCAAAGGTACCACCCATAAACTTTCTATTGAATTTCACTGTCTATAATCCTGAAGTGTGAATGGTCATCTATTTTCTGTTAGTATTTATGAGCTTCATTCTTATTTGATGTGGTATAGGCTGATGTTAGACGTACTACACTGCGTGATATAAATTCTTCTGGCATCTTGAAAAACGAGGCATTTGTTTCAGAGGTATCTATGCTCTGCTGCTACTCTTACCCTCTCCTCCTAAAACTATACCTTTCATTTATATTTTCATGTGTAACACTGGTTTGAGAAATCCTTGGCATTTATCCTTGGAGTTGAAATATTCAAAATTTGTGCTCAATATGGTTAATTACCGATATTTTACAAAAATCTGTGATCATTGTGGCCTATTGATTAAATATTATTATTATTATTATTATTATCTATTTTTGATTATATTTTATCTGAAAAGGTTGTGTTGTATATTTGTCAAACTGGTTTTGTTTGGAAATGTCTTTCTATATGTTGAGTTCCATTTCAAATGATTTGAACTAGTTATATTTGTAATCTATATGTGTTGTTGCTGAGAGAGAGGGAGTTTTAAGGCCATTGATATTACACATAATTGGTGGGTGTGGGTTAGTTGATTTTGATAGAAGACTTAATTAGGCGGTTTACAAGGTAGGGGGATTATGGACTTGTTTGTTCTAGTTTAAAAAATTGAATTTCTGATATAACTTTATTGAAGCTAATATTATTCGTTATAATTAAAGCTAGTATTTTTGTTGAGAAAAACACTGAAACACCAATTTTGACATTTTCATTTTATTTTCAAAACATTCACTTGAGTATGATAAATAACAATATAATTTTTGTTTTTTGATATGAAAATCTGAGCTGCTTTGAAGTTGACATGGGGTAATCTTTATAATTTGGTCAAAGTGTTAGTTGTGTTGGATTGATACTACTAGTTGTGTGCGATAGTGCATGGACATATGAGAATATACTAGAGTACGAGAAATCTCATGCTGAAAATTTTTGCCAAGTTATACAGTGCAAAGTGATTCCTATTTCACATTCCTTGTCCTCAACCTTTTTTAACTATTAATACAAAATGTTTTGTTGATCAGGGTCTTGTTGACATTCAAGAGGCCATTTTGAGACAGCTTGATGATAAAGATCTAACAGTTGTTCAAGCAGCTTTAAATGTTGATGGCTTGCAAAATGTACTAGGTGCTTCTAAGCTTATTGAGACACTGCAAACTGTGCTAAGAAGATGTGTTGGCAAGCTGCTGTCTGGTAAGTGTGGTATATTAAAAATAAAAATAATTTGGTAGAAATTTAGCTCCCTCTTTTGTTTAAATGTTACATCAAAGCCTAATAAACATGTTTGTCTGTGTTGTAAAAATAAACTCGGTGACTGGTTAATGATAACATAAGTCAAGAAATACATTTTGTATTAGAGATGATATGGTACACATAGTGATCGACTTCGGACCAGCTGCTGGGAAAATGAATCTTTTTCTCTGAATGTAGTCTTGTTGGATGATAGCTGTTAATTGGTGTGGGCAACTCATGTGCAGGGAACATAGATTTGGCCTTCCAAAGCATTAAATAAGAGTTAAAGTCTCCTTCATGCTTATCTCATTGTTCAGAATATGCTAATCTGTCTTTCTATTATACAGGGAGATTGATTAGTTCATCTGAGCTTAATTATTTTAGATGGATGGCTGGTTGTCCAGTTTTATTTATTTTTTAATCCAAATATGCTTGTACTTTATTTTTACTATGAATAAATGGCCTTCAACCCATACATTTCCGTTTGTGTTTTGCTGAGATAATCTGTTGTTTAATTAGCCTTTTACCCATCTAAGATTTTATAGCTAATTATAGTTATAAGAGAGGTAGTACCTTCATTAGAATGGAAGAGAGAAAGACTTGGTGGGCAAGAGTGAGTGGGAGAGGAGCTCTAACTCGTCAAAACAGTGCTGGGGAGAAAGTAGTGGGACTGACGATGGTGTATAATTGTCCTCACTAAAGTACTGCACATAGTTTGTTTACTGTGAAGTAAATTTACAGTTACATTATACCTTTGGATAAGTTCCCATTTAGTTCCAAAAAATGTATGTGTTTTGAAATTCTTTAACCTAGCAGTCTTGCCTTTGTTTCTTTTAGTAGTAGTTCATTGAATGACAACCCATCTAGCCCAGTGGAGAGGGATAAATAAATGATTTGTTGGACCAAGGCCTAATCTAGTAAAGCTCTTGCTTTCTGCCTGAGTTTATTTATTTATTAAAATTTGCTACAAAAAGCACAAATTACTAATAAATTGACATGTTTTAGGAGCAAAACTTTTATTTATTTTTTGCTACAACTCTATTATAATTTGCAATTTTTGTAATTTCTTTGTATAAAAGTGCCTCAATTTAAAATTTGGCTTAGGGCTAAATATTGGGCCTGCCAGGCTTCCAATTGTTGATATGTTTTTCAAATTCTCTTATGCAGGTTCAACCGATAATGCAAGTCTAACTGGAGAAGTTGCTGCCACCTGTTTAAAGAAAGCCATATCATATTTCCATGATCATTCAGATTACTTGAAAAACATTGCTGCCATGATTTTTCCATTACTCCTTGCTATGCCACAGGTTGGACTGGACTTCAAATTTAACATTTATTTTTTAAATAGATTATTCCCGACTTTGCATATTCTTACTTTATTGTTGCATTCAGATGTCTGCATTGTCTGCTGATTATCACCTGATGATTACTTATCTTTCTTGTTGCAGACACAGGACTTGAATTTAAAAGCTCTTGTACTGGTCAACAAATTTAACTGGCCACTTTATCAGAATGTTGCTGTGTCTAGCTCTGAAGAAACGGTACATAACTACATAGGATTTGATTTGCCAATATTTTTGTATTTTAATGTATACTTTTATTTTGTAAAAACCAAAGTGTTTTTTGATAAGACAAGTTTGTCAAACTCAAGATCCTACATAGAATTGACCAAGGTAAACTAAGGATATAGAATCAGTCACAAAGTCCCATTGACTTGGAAAAACAACTTCTAAAATTGAATGTTCAAATTTTTTTACTAACATCACTTTTAAGTTTGACTGTCGGAATGGCCAAATAGGACCCAGTCTAGTACATGAGTATCTTGTTGTTTTACTGATAATATGTGTAGTGCCTGGGGGTTTTCTCATGGACATATTTTGGCTTCATCAAACTTCCACTTCACTAATTCAGAAAGTTCAATTGCAGACTCCGATACTTGGAAGTTTATCTTCTATTAACTTGAAGGTTATAAATAACTTGGCTAGCAATTTCATGGTCCACCCTGAAGATAATATTGCCTGGTTTGTTGAAAGCTGCAATGATTCAGAATTGTCAAAGACACTCTTCTTTTTTGTTCTATTGCAGTCTCTTCTGCTGATAAAACCCAAAGGTTAGTTTTCCTTGTCATTTTGAATCCCCTTTTCTTCCTGAAAATATTACTTTACAACAGAAATAAATAGAAGTGTGCCATACTTAGAAGCAATTCAGAAGTGCTTATTTAGAGTAGTATATCTTATCTCTTTTAAGTTGCAGATTTGCAGTTCCCGTATTTGTGTTTTAAATTTTGCCCAAAAAATAGGGTTAGAGAACGATGAATATTGACTTTCTTTTTCAATCAAAGGTGATGGCTTTTCTGCACTGTTTAAAAGTGTGTTTCCTATTCTGAAGGCTGAGTTGGAATCTTTAGTGAATGCTGGTGATGTTCTTTTGGATGAGGTATGAGGGGTTTACTCTCCCACGGTTACTTTTATTTATCTTGTTTTTTCTTGTGATTACTAACTTTTTTTGTTTGCTGTGGAATTGTTTGCAGTTCAATTCTGAAATGTTAGACTGGGACTGTAGTTCTTTCTTTGATCATCTTTTGTATGCCAACCTCAGACCTTTAAATGCAAAAGTTATGGTTTGCATATTTTGGAGGCTGATCTCAGCACTAATGTCAGTAGAATCTTCAGGCAATCAGCTGGTTAGTAGTTCCTTCTATATTTCTTAAGCCTGTATTCAATTTTGTCTTATTAACTAGGTTTCCTTCTTTTGGAGTTAATGTTAGTATTGGAGTTGTAGCAAATATATTTATGTAAATAGTCATGTGATATCATAATGCACTTAGGAAGTAGCAATATCATTAACTTCCTTGTTAATGTAATTTATGTTTATTACTAAAAGTGTATAAATAGACAAGAGGATCAACCGAGTACTTGAGCATTAAGAAATTTCTTTCTTATACATCCTCTTCTATTATTCAAGTGTTATTATCCTCCCACTGCTCTCTGTTGGTTGCCTGGTTTGATGAATGAACCTTTTGTAATATGCAGGATGATAGCAAGATAAAGGATCTGTTTGTGTTTTTTGCTTCCTCAAAGTTCAAACATGCATTCCGTGAACACCTCCATTTCTTAGCTGCACAGTGCAGTGTATCACCTGCCCGCCTATTATCTAAGTTTTTCACAGATGAAGGTACACTCCACAGTTTCCCTGTTGCTTGATGTACTCTATATCTTAAATGGACAATACCGTGTTGCTTGTACTGAGAAATTCATTCTTTTAAGAAAGAATATTTAGTTCCTTTCTAAATGTCAACATCTCACATAATGCATAGCCAGTACATTCAAATGATGTTTTTGTTTAGCTACAAATTTAAACTTTATGCCGGTGGTCTATATTTAACATTTTATACGTCTGAAGCAGTGCTTATTAACTTGATTCTTTGTTGGATCTTTTGTTGCACAGGTGTTCCTGCTGCAGTTCAGGTTGAAAGTCTTCAGTGCTATGCATTTCTATGTAGTCTGTCACAAGATAAATGGCAAACTGAACTTTTGGCCGAATTTCCTTCTATTCTTGTTCCATTGGCTGGTGATGATCAGGTATGACTCTTTGTCAGCTTTACCTACTGATTTTGTGTGTATGTTTTCCTTATCTGTTTGCTGCATATATATGCTTGTGGACATATTGTTTTTTTTTTGTTTTTTATTGCTTATGCTGCTTAATCTTATGTTGGATGTCATCTTGATTTGAGGAACTGTGTTGGCTCAAATGATATATTTGCATCTTTTGAAATTCTTTGCAGACTGTAAGGGTTGCTTCCATGAAATGTATTGATGAGTTGCGTGCCTTGTGGTGCCGCATTGAACGTTCTGGCAAAAAAAACGGTACTTCATTGTCAGATTATTTGTATTTAACCCTTTATGCTTAATTACTTTTACCTAAATAAGTACCTAAACTTGTAACAACAGGGAACAACGCTACATGGTTCCATTTTCTGGGTGAACTTCTATTACTGTTGGATCAGCAAAAAACACTTATATTGTCCGACAAGAAGTTTCTTCCATCATTGTTCACATCCACACTGGGTTCATCCTGTCATAATATCTTAGTACCTCAAAATATGGAAAACAGGTATATAATGTTACTTCAACTATTATCTTTTGAAGGCTCCACTTTTATCACCACACAACTATTTGGTATATATTCATTGACTTAGCTGCTCATCCCATCCATTTCCATGTTTCCTGCTTCTGTTATTGAAATTTTCCAGATCTTTCAGATGTGTAGAGGGGAATTTGGATATATCGTCTATATCTTACTTCCATAAAACCTGTAAAATATTGGGATAGATTGTGTGGCCTGGCCTTTTACAAGTATTTGAGCCGTTGCTTCTTATTGCTAAAATGGGATAGCTTAGGATTTAGGGGTATTCTGTTGTGATTGACTCTAAATTAGTTGATGCAGATTTATGTGATGTGTCATTTGCTGTCTTTCTCTATGTTGCCAGTTGGTACTTTTTTGTCTTTCTAGCAGGATTGTTCATTATTTTCATCCAGAAAGATTATTCATTTGTATTTACTTCCAAGATTTTTCCTGCTTTATTTCTGGACACAGGTTTGACCACCCCACAAAAGAAAGAATACTTGAGTTCATTTTGGGTTCTGCTCTGAAATTCTCCAACTACGGGAAGGTTTGATGTCTTCACATTGACTCTCTTTGTTTCTCTTCATATTGTTTTAATTGTGGTAACGGCGATATGATTTTGAGCATTGATTTTTCTGGCAGCTAATGATTCTCTCCTTGCTCAAGGGAGTTGGGTACGCTATTATGCATCCTAATATCGCGCCAGTGTTGTCTCGTTCTATAGCGCAATACTATGATGACCGCTGCAAATCTCGCCAGAAAATTTCAAACACCAGAACAAAGATAATGTGCCTTTTGTTGGAGGTGTGTGTATTCTAAATATTAAGTTTTAGTTGTTGAAACCTTCAATCTGTTGTTTGATGAGCTAATTCTCTTTCTTTGTGTAGAGCTGTGTTATGTCATCTCCCTCAGGTGGAGATGTTCTTCAAGATCCTTTACTGAAAACGTTGCAGGTGAGAAATCAAGATGCATGCTTTTTGTATGTCCTGCCCTTGCTTGTCATCGTGAATTTACTGACCTTGGTCATTGCCTTTTTCAGTTGGATGACATGACTTCAGATGACCCTGCCTATATAGAGCCTTGTATCTCTGTCTTGAACAAACTTAATAGTCAATTCTACACGGGGTTGCAGAATAAAATGAAGGTCTTAGCAATACAATTATTTATTTCTAGAGTCTGTTGTCATTCATGATAAACAGACTTGTACATTTTCTTGGTGTGATGCACTGCGATAATATTTTTATTGGGTAAACGAAGAACATCACTACCAATCTAGTCCCTACTATGACCTAAACTATTGTTTTTTTTTCCTTGTATGTCAGGAGGATTTATTTCGGGCACTTGTTCTTTTGTGCCGTAGTGCTAACGGTGATGTACAAAGTGCAACTAAAGAGGCTTTAATGCGCATAGATGTGAGTTTCTTGCTTTTGTTTTTTTTTTATCAAACATGTCTTGTCTTAATTAAGGTTCATTTACTTGTTTTTCATTTTGGTTTCTGCTTTGTATTTCTCTGGTTCATTGCAACCTAAAACAGACAACTAAAACAGCTGTTTACCACTAAAAAATGTGACACTCACATAAGCCATCGTCAATGTTTTTCTGAATTGACCAAATTTGCCTAACACTATATTTATACTACATTGCTAAAGACATAGGGCGAGTTTGTTTTAGCTTTAAAAAAATGAATTTTTTCTTTATCTTTTTGAAAATGGATTCTACAAAAACGTTTTTCAAAATATTACAAATTTTTCTAAATTTGTTTTTTATAAATTAAAAGATAAATTTTGACATACTATAATAAAAACGTATATTATTGAAGATAAAAACATAGTCAAAATCACAATTTTTTAAGTTGTATTTTAAAAATGATTTTTATGAAAAACTATTTGAAATAACTTCAAAATTAAGTGATTTTTTGAAATTTTGACATTCAAAAAAAGTTTCGATAAAATGATGAAATACATAAAATAACATTTTAAGAATAACTATTCAAACCAAATTTTCATTTGAAACTTTTATGAAACTTTTATGAAAAGTTTCTTTGTAAAATTTTTTTATACCAAAATATGTCACACTATAAAAATTATTTTTAAAAAAAGTTTAAACAAACAGGCCCATAGTTCTATCCTTAAATAAGCCAATGACAGACAGGTGCTTCAATTAGTGCCAATGACAGACAGGTGCTTCAATTAGTGCACTCGGGGTGACAACTATTAAGTGATTTTTTGAAATTTTGACATTCAAAAACAGTTTCGATAAAATGATAAAATACATAAAATAACATTTTAAGAATAACTATTCAAACCAAATTTTCATTTGAAACTTTTATGAAAAGTTTCTTTGTAAAATTTTTTTATACCAAAATATGTCACACTATAAAAATTATTTTAAAAAAAAAGCTAAAACAAACAGGCCCATAGTTCTATCCTTAAATAAGCCAATGGCAGACAGGTGCTTCAACCAGTGCACTCAGGGTGACAACTGACTAAGAGTGCATATTGCCACAAATTCTTTTTCATTCAATTTGTAGAACAAGCATTTAATAACTGTTTTAAAGTAGGGCACATCCAGAGCTTGCTCAGGAAGAACCCCAAGACGTCCGAGACTATCCAGTAGTAAATAATTATCATCAATTGTACTGAGTACTGCTATATAGACAAATCAATTTACTATGGTGATTTTGGAATTCTGAATATGTTTTTGAAGAGGAAATCTCTATTTGTTTGAAGAATGAGCAAGATAAAGAACTGGATATTTACATGAAATGTGAAACACACCATTATTCTTTGGTTGACAATGACATGTTTATGTTGAGAACTATAAATCCAGTGAAATTGGTATATCTTATATTTAGCTAGCCGTACTATCCTGGGATTATATTAGTTTTCATTTTGGACAATGCCTGTTTTTCTTTGTATGAACAGTTGAATTTTATAATTAATTTATGGTATTATATTTTAAATGTGATAAACAGTGTTATATCATACCTTGTGTCAAATGTCGTCTACTATTTCTTTCAATGAAATATTAAGATGGATGTTTTCTTGTGTAAATTTTAACAGTAACATTTAAATTCTGAGTTTGATTTCACTTGGCCATTATATTTTTGGTCAACGAGTTATTTGCATTATAGGTTTTTTTTTGTTTTTTTTTTGGGTACTATGTTTCTGTTTATTGCAGTAGGTGTTTTTCTCCAGCTTCCATTTCAAAAAAGGGAAAAATTAAACTGAGAATAACGTGGTTTTTATGGAATTGCAGATAAATTTCTCAACTGTTGGCCACATACTTGATCTCATACTTGCACCAAAATGTGGCATAGTTAGGTCAGCAGATGAAAAGACAAAAAAGAGACAGAAATTGACAACAGATCAAGAAGCAGAACTTCCCACTAATGACATATGCAGAATAGATGATCCAGTCTATCTTCTTAGTTCCCTTCTTGACGTTTTATTACTGAAGAAAGACATAACAAACAGGTGATTTTATTATTATCTTAGTACCATGGCTGGAAAGTTGGACAAATCATTTCATTGTGCTAAATTTGTAGTTTGGTTCTTGCAGACATTTTCTTTTAGACCCCTTATTTAAACTTCTTAGCAAGGTATTTTCAGAAGAATGGGTAAATGATACTCTTTCCCTTGAGGAAGGATCAAGCCAATCATCATCAAGTCCTTCTGAATCCATAAATCATATTCAACAGATTCTATTGATTATCCTGGAGGATATAATCATGTCTCTTAAAAGCATTACTGCGCTAAATGTATGCTTTCTTATGGTGAATCTGAAATATTTATATGATAATAGAAAATTTAAACGACCTCATCGCTAATTTTTCTGCTTCCTTTTTTATTTTCATTACTTATGACAGGAAAGAATGACAGATGAGATTAATATTAAGCTACTGATAGAGTGTGCCCGGACTACCAATGTTTTAGTCACCCGCAACCATATATTTTCTCTGCTTTCTGCTGTTATTAAAGTCTTGCCAGAAAAAGTCTTCGAGCATATACTTGCTATTCTTCCGGTTATTGGTGTATCAGCTGTTACACAGGTCTGTAAATGTTGGCTTCCCCCTCATTGGGTCCCTGCTTCTTTTCTCCAATCCTCAATTTTAATGATTACATCCGTATTAAATCTTCCAGCTTTTGTAATCTTTTGCTTGCAAAATTTTGAGGGTATGGGTCCAATATTGCGAATAACCACTCACCATTTCTATGTAGATTGACAGTCATTCAAAGCATGTTTTTGAGGATCTTATATCTGCGATTGTTCCTTGTTGGCTGTCTAAGACAGATGATGTGGAGAAATTACTGAAGGTTGGTATTTCATGACAATACTTGTGGGCCTTAAGATCTCTCTATCACGATTCAAAGTAACTCTTGGTCAATCAATCTTATAATATATTTTTCATCCTTCAGGTTTTCATAGATATATTTCCTGAAATAGTTGAGCACAGAAGGCTATCCATTGTTTTACATCTCCTACGGTACTTTCTACATCGTGATCCTAATACTGTAATTATCCATTGGTTTGTGATCTGCATCTTATACGGGTGAATGTTTTGCAGTACTTTGGGCGAGGGTAAAAGCTTGGCCTCATTGCTTATCTTGTTGTTCTCTTCACTGGTTTCAAGGAAAGCCAACCATTTCGTCAATATTCAGACGCCAGATGCTTTAACATTTTGTACTAAAGAGTGGGAATATAAATTAGCAGTGCAGATTTGTGAGCAGTTTACAAGTATGACCTGGCTTCCATCTTTAGTTATTATCTTTGAACAGAGAGGAAATACAAATGTTGACCGGTCAATGTTTCTGGAGTTGTTTCTGGCAATGCAATTTTCTTTGCAAAAATTGCAAGATCCTGAATTGCTGTTCAAACTAGAATCAGGGGAAGACACAGTTGTCATTCAGGTATAATCCATATCACAAATGACGCGACAAAGTTTCTGCCTTTTAATATCTCACTTAGTTCAATTCTCTCGGGAAACGTCCTGATGACAGTATATATAATGATTTTTGAAAAGCACCAGTGTCGAATGTTCATTGTAAAGCAATGGTAACAGACATAATATCATATCTCATTGACATAGTTTAGAAATTGACATCTCTTAATTGAGCAATTAATGTGATGTATTGCATGGTGAAATTGTTAGCTTTCAGCTAATCAGAAATTTCTTCAGTATATTGAGGTTTAAATCTTTGGCTAATAATAATACTGAATCAGTGTTAGCATTATAAGCTGAAATGTTCATTGTATATAGACTGTTTGATTTTGCTTTGTATTTTAACTATTTTTCTTTCTGAGATGCTCTTTTTGGTTTCTCATATCACTGATCTTGCATGCTTTTATTTGATGTTCTATTCTTTGATTAGTCTTTGAACAGTTCTGTTTATTCCAGCTAAAGATTCATATTCATATTCAAATTCAAATTATATATGATGGGCTGTCATTATTGCAGACAGCACTTGGAGAGCTTATGGAACATGCTGTTTTCCTCTTGCATCTTGTAGATGCAAGAAAAAAGCAACTGAATCTCCCAGTCATTATGAGGAAAGAGTTGAAGGAAACTATGCGTGTTCTTGTGAGGAATATAACAATGGTCATGATACCTTCGGTATACTTTAAGAGCATAATTAAGTTGCTCCACCATTCAGATAAAAATGTTGGAAAAAAGGTACGATCTCTTATTAGATTATTTCAAATATAATAAAGTTTTATTAGAATCTTGCATGACTATGATCTAATATGTGTACCATAATTTGTTTGTCTCTTTATTCTCCTAGTTGTAGCGACCAGGACATTGGGTTTGGGATATTCCCTTAAACATATATTGTATTTTCATTCGAGGATTTGTAATAAGAGACTCATTATTCACATGCTTTACGTATGCCATGGTTCTACTACATCTAGCAAAAGTTATATTTTTGTTAGTTTGTCATCATTACACATCTTGGTAAATATATTAAGTGTGAATACATAACTATTATGTTATCTGATACTGGATGACTTGTGCTACAGGCACTTGGTCTCTTATGTGATGCTGCAAGAAATCACGAAAAAGTCAGCTTAGCTCTTAAAGACAACAAAGGTTCAAGGTCAAGATCAAGTTTTCCTTGGCTTCATATGGATGAAAGTTCTCAAGAGTCACTTGATAAAATGTGTTTAGAAATTCTTCAAGTACTTGATGATTCATCAAATACCTCTTTGAAAGTAGCAGCAGTTTCAGCGTTGGAAGTTCTTGCAGAAAGGTTCCCTTCGAATAGTTCCATCTTTGGTGTATGCCTTGGATCTATTACAAAATGTATTACATCTCATAACTTGGCTGTGACTTCTAGCTGCCTTCGAACATCTGCTGCTTTGATCAATGTTCTTGGTCCAAAAGCATTGGCTGAACTTCCTCAAATTATGGACAGTGTGATGAAGTCCTCTCGTATTGTGCTGTCTAGTCAGGATTTGAAACCAAAAACTAATGATGTTTTATCAGTCTCAAATGAACCCCATTTTATTTCTGTTCTTGTTACTTTGGAGGCAGTTGTGGACAAGCTTGGTGGATTCCTAAATCCGTATCTCACAAATATCATGGAGCTTCTGGTGCTTCATCCCGAATATGTCTCAGGAATGTATCCCAAAGTGGAATCCCGAGCTCATGGATTACGAAAGCTTCTTGCTGGAAAAATTCCAGTAAGGCTTGCTATAACATAAGTATTGTTTGGCTGTGCTAGTATGAAATGAGTGCCTGTTTTTCTAACTGAACATCATTTTATTACAGGTACGGCTTGCCTTGCCGCCGTTGTTAAAACTATATTCTGCTGCCGTTGAAGCTGGGGATAAAAGCTTAAAAGTTGTGTTTGATATGTTGGCAACATTTATTGGTGCAATGGACAGATCATCTATCGTGGCATTCCATGGAAAGATTTTTGACTTTTGCCTGGTTGCTCTTGATCTTCGCCGTCAAAGTCCTAGTTCAGTTCAAAACATTGATTTAGTCGAAAAAGGTGTGATGAGTGCTATGCTTGCGCTGACCCTAAAACTTACGGAGAGCATGTTTAAACCTCTTTTTGTAAAGAGTATTGAATGGGCAGAATCTGTAGTGGATGAAACTGCATCGGCAGGAAGCATGGATAGGGCCATATCTTTTTATGGCATGGTAAATAAACTTGCTGAGAACCACCGGTAAGTCACTACCTAATTTCTCTATACCTAATTTCTCATTATTGCAGAAGATTTTATAAAGTAGCGTATTCAAGTGAACTACCTAATCATCTCAACTATTGATGCAGTTGCGTTACGAAGTAACTGCAGTTTGTTTACAATATTATTTTGAAAATTTTGACATGAGACATGAGTATATAACAAATTATGACTTGTTTTTATTTGAAATGATTATCAAATGACATTCTTTTCTTATTTCTAGGTCATTGTTTGTTCCTTACTTCAAATACCTACTTAGTAGCTGTGTTCATCATCTAGGCGACGGCGGAGACTCTAATGTGTCTAGTCTGAGTCGGAAGAAAAAGAAGGCTAAGATTATGGATGATGGTGATGTAAAAGAAACAAGTAGCTTATCTATCAAGGGATGGCATCTCAGAACACTAGTCCTGTCATCCTTACACAAGTGTTTCCTCTATGACACTGGGAGCTTGAAGTTTCTCGAGTCCTCAAATTTCCAGGTTAATATATTTTTTACACTGATTATTCAGTATGGGTTGTAACGAAAAAGTTTATTGTTTGAACAGCACATTCCATTATAAGTGCATTTTTTGGCATCTTGGTGGTTTGTGAAATTTTTCGTTGCATCTGATATTACTTTGCATGTTACCTTCATTTTCTTATCTACATTATAAGTGGGGGTCAAGCATGGTGGTTGTTACCTACTTAATAATTAAGTAAAATATTTATTTTAGACATTAAGCTTCCTTGAGCAGTGATTTTGCTTGTCATATCACTTCACTGACTCTCCTATGATGCTTGTTGCAGATGTTGTTAAAACCTATTGTATCTCAACTTGTCCTAGATCCACCTGCATCGCTAGATGACAACAGCTTGAGTATACCTAGCGTGAAGGAATTTGATGACCTACTTGTTGTGTGCATCGGCCAAATGGCAGTCACAGCTGGCTCTGACCTTTTGTGGAAACCTCTGAACCACGAGGTATCGTTTGATATTTCTATTTCTGGTGTACTATCAATCAATGCTGTGCTGAGTATATGTTACCAATAGTAATATACCAGGATAAAGTATATCTTATAAAGCTCATCTAAGTTGAAAAATGCATGCAACTTTTGAATTACCTTTTCTGGTATTGAGTAAAACTTCAAGTATCCATTTCAAGTTATCCACAGTCTCTATCAGCTGAATATTTGTCTATATATTTGGTTATTTTGCAGGTTTTGATGCAGACACGTAGTGAGAAGACACGAACTAGAATATTGGGCCTGAGAATTATTAAACATTTTGTAGATAACTTGAAAGAAGAATATTTAGTATTATTAGCAGAAACAATCCCGTTCCTTGGTGAACTTCTTGAGGATGTGGAGCTTTCAGTTAAATCTCTTGCTCAAGAAATTCTACAGGAAATGGAGTCTATGAGTGGGGAAAGCCTTCGGCAATACCTATGATCTTAGATTACTGACAAGTGTGAGCTGTGTGAGCTAGAAATGTGTAATCGAATATAGGGAATTCGTTTGTAGTCCAATGTACATTATGGCCATTTTAAAGGAAAGTGCCATTTTTTTAATACTGATAAAAGTTCAAGTTCAATTATTTTTGTATGCAATTTTAAGCGTTAATCATGAAAATTATGAATGCTTTTAAAAAGTAGTATTCGAAACAAAATCAAAGGACGAGTGCTTTTAAAAAAAATATTCGAAATAAAAAGATCAATGTGTTAAATTAAGAGGGATTTTAACTAGGCCTCTTATCCCATGACATATTTTAGAGTGAATATCGAATCTCTTTTTCAAGTTGTATTTAATAACAAATTAGACTAAAATTAAATGTCTTATTTTTGGGAATTTCTTAATGTACTCTATATGTTACGCGCCATTTGGAAATATTAAGATGTTTTTAGATTTTGGAGATGCAGCTCTGGACGCATTCACTGCACATTACATATTGAGTGATGTTCTATTAGTTGATTTTTTGTTTTTTTTTTTTAAATTGGGGTTGCATTTTTGAGATTTGTCTGTAGATGCATTTTTGGAACACATGTGCAACAAAATTAGAAGCAATAACTAGAAACTTGTATTTTGACAAATTAAAGTTACCATTCATAACAAAAAATAAACATTACATAGATGTTTTTAACATAAAATGCAACATTACATTTAATATCTAGTTGGACGCTTCAATATATTCACAGTATTTTCGATAGATCTTGAAACCTTAGCTTCCAACTCGAGCGAAACATTTGTTTTGAAACGGAAAAATGTATTCCACATACCCCTTATATCTGCATTCGTCTTGAGCTCAAAGTTGTTGAACTCAATCTTCCCTCCGTTGTCAATCGACGGTGAACGGTACTTGAGTTTCATTATTTTTCGATCGTCTCTGTATTTCAGATCTCCAAGAGAGGTATATTAATTGAGCTTAAACTTTCACCCGGGTGTCATGTTGGAGAAGAAGACATTTGCGACATATCAGAAGATGTTTATTTGTGACATTTGAGACATTTTCAGTTTGTGTGAAAAAAACAAGAACGCCTTAATTTATAGAAGCTGGAGAAAAATGTAGACCTCACAAAACCTAGCATGCTGACTCCAGAGATATATATTCGGTTCCACATCCTATTATCTAGTTCCGGAGATATATCTCCGGAACATCTCCTGAACAGGCAGAAAATATAACCTACATGAAGACTTTGTTTGTCAAATGAACAAATGTTTTGGCAAAAATAAAAAATGTTAAAATATTAAGAAATTGAATATATTACACTTCATTAATATTGAGACACATTTATATACACTTATTTGTTCGGCTAAACAGAAAATTAAAACGAATCGAAATATTTGTCGCCGTCTAAATCTAAGGGTGCTACACCATCATCATCAAATCTAAGTCTCTTCCTGTGAGTGCAAACCTCACCCATTGAGTGCAAACCTTCTAAGATTGTTGTCTTTAAATCTGTGTTCCAAAATTGTGATGCTCCGATCAAATGATGTTTGTATCTCATTATGTTGGTTCTGAATCATTTGGTTCACATAGTCCCAATCTCTACACAAACCGCCCTTACTATTTCTCAACGAATTCTTCAATGTAGAATGAGCAGACTCAACTCGGTTAGATGTTGTATTTCCAAGGTGTCTAACTTCATCGGTCAAAGCACAAACAATTTTCTCCTTCACTTGGTCAATAATTGTGCTTTCAATATATTTCAACAAATCAGGATATTTTTTACACACTTTCCTAAAATGCATAATGGAATCGACATATAATTCTTTAGTGGAAGAATTTACTATACGATTCCATGCATCCAATATTTTTTCCGCAACCACACCCGCCTTCACCATTTTTCCATCTTCAGACTCTATCTGTTTCGTCTGTACCACATGTTTAATCCGACTTCTCACATTCTTTGTTATGTGATACCTACAAAGTAATGCATAAGAAATAGGAAATACATTTGCAACCGAATAATCAAGGCGGTGTCGCAGTCGGTAACAATCACTTTAGGCATCTCTTCTTGGTCCTTAAAAATTTCCCGACACAACTTTAAGGCCCAAGTAACATTCTCATCTTTTTCGCTCTCTAGAAATGCAAACCCGACATAATAGATATTCTCAATAAAGGTAACACCAACCATCTCCAATAATGGACGTATATACTTGTTGGTCTTGTACATTGAATCAATTATGAACATAGTAGGAAACGTGTTGAACAACTTGATGGAATCAGGATAAGTCCAAAATATATCTCTAACAGTAACTCCATCATCGCACGTTCGGTACCTAGACACATAACTGATATCATCCACCAGTTTCAAGAGTTGTTGCATTTTAGATCAACCCCCCTCAGCGCATTGTTAGTTTGGTAACTTCTCACACAAGTCATGATTTTGTAAGCCACATATGACATTAAATCACCATTTATTGTTTGCCAACATATATCCACACAACTTAAAGAGACACTTACATTTTCTTAAACCAGTGTCGTCTCGTTAAAAATTCTGGAGAGGAGGTATATATTTGCCGCTTCATTCGCACCTCATTGTCACAAAAGCATATCTTCTATCCGAACCATTATCGGACCTTCTGATAACCAAACCAAATTTCAGTTAGGAGGCCTTCGTACAAATCCACCAAAGCATGTGATCACTAAATTCAAACTCTTGCTCATTTTTAAATTGGTTGCCAACATCTACCGTCTTCACAACAACATATTTGATAGTGGGAGCCACAACTTGTTTGGTAAAAACATTGAGGGTGAACCATATCCAATGAAAATAAGTACCACAGAAGAGTAAATAAGTGTTAATTCTGTAAACAAAGCTGAAAATATGAATCTAAACATATACTGAAAATGCATTTTCGGATGAGTGCATACTTGTTCCGAAAATGTATCTCCGGAATAAACGCACGTTTTTCAGACAAAAAAAAGCTTAATGTGATTAGTGAGACATGAAATAAATGATCTTTACATAGAATTTCAACTTCTTTTGCTCCATTTGATGTGATGAAACACAAGATTGAAGATTTGGAGTGAAAATATGGATTGAGAATGGAAGGGTTTTTGGTGAGGGTTTTGAGTGAAAAACAAGTATGGCTGTGTGATCATACGAGTCTGTGTTTTATCAAATTATTTCGGAGATGCATCTCCGAAAATATTTGACATGCAAAGGTGATAGCAAATTTCAAAATTCCGCCCAAAACTTTCGAAGATGCATTTTCAGAATGTTCACTGAACTGATCAATTATCATTATATTTGTTGAAAATACGCGGAGATGCATCTCTGAATTTTTTAAATAGTAAATCATGTAAAGAGTGAATCTACAAGGAAATTAAACAAAACCTCGTAGGCCCGACACAAAGTTCCATGGATAAATCATAGGGATTACATATTATAACATAAGTAACTAGTCTTCTTCTTGTCTCATATCAATATCATGTACCGGTATATGTCGGTGAATGAAGAAAGTAATATTGGTTTCAAAATTTATGACCACTAGTAAGAGATCCGCGCATTCACATGGGTCGAGCAATTTTAACAAAATATAAAATAAATAAAAAATAAAAAATATATAATTGTGTTTAAAAATTCTAAATTTAAAAAAAATGTTTAAAATGATGATTGGTGTTAATATGATATACATTTAATTTTAAAATCTCAAATTAAAATAGTATTGTTGAGTAATAATTGAATTATGCAATAAATTAAATATTTGGTAATATTAGATTAAATATTTTGACATGGTAGTCAATAAAATATGTAATAATTAAAATAATATAAAATAAAATGCATTATATTTATAAAGTTAATACAAGTTATCTACTAAAAAGCGATTAAATTGAAATTTATGGTGTAGAACTATTTTTCAATATAGAATGATCCATTGGGCTACTTGATATGTATACATGGCCCAAATGTTCAGAATGCTAACAGTCAACCTATTTTTTTTTTATGAAATAAGGTTTTTCTACTCCAAGCATTAAGACATTTCATAGATCTTGCAAACACCAAGTTGATTCACTGCTAACTGGTCGTAGAAATAGAGGAGGGGAAACATGTTTGATCCGAGCAAGCCAATCCGTGGATACATATTAGATGATTGTCTGTCTGATATAAGGTACAAATTGCTAACTTTTAATATTCTGCTTAAAATGTGTTCACGAGTTTATATTTTAAGACTGTATTTTGATTTTATAGCCTAAGTTGCAATGAAACATGGATAGATTAAGCACAATATATTTGAAAAAATGAATTATACTCATGGAACATAACTGGTTGCAACGATTTCGCTGTTTGGAAGTTTATTTTTCTCCCAGTATATTGTAATATATTATGTGTATACATGTACATTTGGTATATTGCTGCGCATTATGATACTGATATCGATTTTTCAGCCAAAAAACATCTATGGAGGTGATTAAGCGTATGGTGATGGAAGTTGCCGAACCTTCAGTAAAGAAAAAACATGTTAAGAAAAATAGAAGTGTTAATGCAAGGCTTACAAAGACCGCCATAGGATAAACCATATGATCGTCTTCTCCATCCTGATGATTTAATAGATATATAATTGTTATTACATATTATATAGGACCGTCTTCTCCATCATGATGATTTAATAGATATGTAATTGTTATTACATATTAATGATACAAATATCATAAAATACAAAGGGTTAACTTAGATTTCCATACCTCTAGCATTATCGTACGAAGCTTAACAACTGTCTTTCCAATGATTTTTGCACAATCAGCATTCCAAAAGACAAATCGATATTTTGTGTCTCCATGATTGCACCATATTTCAACCTTGTACCTGATAAAACACAATGTAATATAAGAAAAAGAAATTTCCACAACTACAACATAACTGAATCATTTTATTGACCTAGGGACAGACTATTCAACATTTTCTCCACAACCACATTTAAAAGAGTTAGTATGATTAGGAGCCTTTAAGGAGCACTTGGTGCAACCATAGTAAAACCATCCGTATTTTGAAACCACAAATTTCAAAGTAGTTGCTACTGTAACGCATAAAGTTTCCTAAGCATATGCCAAACAATAATTGTTTTCAATAAATATTTACTATGAAATTGGAAACGCAAATTCCTATTCATATTACCTGTTTTAGTTTTGCATAATCTGTTAGGTACAAGCATTTGACATTATATATAAACCTATCTATTGTTGTAAATTGCGAACCACTGGACCAATTAGAAAAAGACTTTGCTGACTGCGTAGGTTTCTCATTCTTCTTTGATAGAGGTAACCTGAATCAACATATAAATAAAAGCAACATATACCAAAAATAATAAAATCTATCATTGAATTTTAAAAGGATTGTGTACACATATTTTGACAAAAAATCTTGTATTTCAGGAATGTCTTCATTAATCAACCATTTTAAACCACTCCTTCCATTTGAAATTGTGGAATATTTTATTAAGTAATGAGAATATAGGGAAATATAAAAGTATATGTGTGAAGGTTTCTGCTGAAATGACCTTGGAAATATAAAAGTATATGTGTGAAGGTTTCTGCTAAAAGTATATGAGAATATTTTATTCAGGAATGTCTTCATTGCATGTGTTAAAATAATGACTATTCCTCCAAAGTTTGCAGCATCATTGTAATAAGTTATGAGTTTAGATCCATAATTTTTCCAAAGACTACAGTTTATGATATTCTCCCTGTATCACAAAAACATTATTGCTAAACAAATTGATGTACATAACCCATGAAAAATAAACAATAAAAAGCGGGATATAGTTGATTGAATAGCTTACTTCAAATCCCTCAATTTCAATAACACAACAACCTTCTCCCTGCTTGTTTTTTTTTCTTCTGAATGTTGTTAATCTCATGGACAACACCAATCAAATCTGATATAAACAAAATATATACTAAGAACAATTGAATGTGATGCAAAATGCGCCTATTTATAAAACAATGGTAAGTATACAAAAAGCTAAACTCTAAAATTTACCTTAAAGTCGGTCACTTTTACATTTCCCCTGTAAGATTTCGGCAAAATCTTTGAAGTAAAACTCCATAGGGGGGATGTTGGCAATCTCAATATAGGTGATAGCACACAGACTAAAAGGGTAAACCCGTCATTTGGAGGGTTTACCAAAGGAGAAATAAAATAAATAAGTAATATAATTTTAGTATGTTAGTTTAAATTCAAATAGTTAGTTATTGGCTGATGCTGTGGATTGTATTTAAGTTGTTTATTGTTTTTAAAGGAGTTATTATTGGGGAGTTTATTGGGAAGTTATTAGGCCAGAAGAAGTTATCTTCTGAGAGAGCAAACTGCTCTTGTAGTTTTCAGATTGTATTTCCTTTGTTTATCAATGAAAAATCGCAAGTTTCTTGCAATTTCTCTTTCTCTATAATTCTGTTCTACCGAGGTATTGTTCATCGTATCAAATTGGTCCGACCTGCCAGATGCCACCGAAGAAGATGGAGGCCATAGTGACTGCACTTGAAGAGAAACTCGAAACTTTGGAGGTTTCTTTACATGAAATGCAGATTCAAATTAAAGACAATCAGGAGAAGATCATCTCTTTATTAAATTCGAATAAGGAGAGTGATGTGGGAGAATCGTCGCACGATAATGGGTCATTTGGTACCAAAAAGAAAAATTCTGGCTTACAGGGTGAATCTTTGGATGAATTCCGCCTATCTGTGAAGAAGGTGGAATTACCGATGTTTAATGGTGAAGATCCCGCTGGTTGGATTGCTAGGGCAGAAGTCTATTTCAATGTGCAGAATACTATACCTGAAATCAAAGTGAATTTGGCACAATTATGTATGGATGGTCCTACAATTCATTTTTTCAAAGGACTGTTGTAGGAGAATGAAACATTGACACGAGAGAATTTAAAAGATGCACTTCTTGAGAGGTATGGTGGTGTAAGTGATGGGAATGTATTTGAACAACTTTCTGCGCTTCAACAGGAAGGAACAATTGAAGAATACATCGAAGATTTTGAGAGGTTAGTAGCACAACTGCCCCGATTACCCAATGACCAATATTTGGGTTATTTAGTTCATGGTTTGAAGGAAAAAATCAGGGGAAAGGTTCGCAGCATGATCACTATGGGTTCTATGTCAAGAGCGAAGTTAATGAACGTGGCTCGAGCAGTAGAACGTGAATTGGAAGAAGGGCGAAAAAACTGGACTCCGCGAAGGTCACATGGGTCACTGTCCCGATCTGTTTTTGGTAATAAGGTTGTCACACAGAATGACGACAGAAATGGCGATTGAATTATGGTTCGTAATAATAAAGACAACGAGGATCGTTTTTCAAGAGGAAAATTAACAGGTGGTTCACGTGGAATATCTGGTTTCGGACAAAACAAAACGCACACAGCCAGCACTGGAAATTGGCGTGACCGAACTGTGAGAAGTCTGTCTTCACAGGAGATTGCTGACCGCCGTCAAAAAGGGCTCTGTTTTAAATGTGGTGGGCAGTATCACCCTCGCCATCAATGTCCTGATAAAATTCTGCGTGTTATGGTGCTTGAGGATGACTCTGAAGAGGAAAACGAGGTCAGAGTGTTGAACGATGAAGATGTTGAAACAAGTGCAGAATAATTGCAATTGAATGTGTTGTCTTTTAAAAATATATTGACTTTTGATAAACAAACCGAGTATTATCAAGATAAGTTTCAATGCATCAAGTTGCAAGGGACGGTAGGAGCGTTACCGATGTTGGTGTTGGTTGATAGTGGAGCAAACAAAAACTTCATGTCAAGGCGTCTAGCTTTGGCTTTGGGTTTACGAATTACTGGAACTCCTGCTAGACAAATCAGATTGGGTGACGGTTATGCGGCTTCGACGTTAGGAGAGTGCCAAGGTGTTATTATTCATGTTCAAGGGGTGAAATGGGAGATAGATGTCGTGCTGTGTGAATTGGGCGGTTATGATCTATTATTAGGGATGGAATGTCTGACACAAATTGGATGCACATACATTGATTGGGTTGAGAAGAAATTGCGTTTCACATATCAGGGGGAATGGATTGAGATCGTATGGGTTCGTACGAGAGAGTGTATTCCATTACAGAACTATGTTGATGAAAACCATTTTGTCTAGTTGCAGTGTGATATCCAAGCAGGTATGGTGGCACCAACTCAACAACTAGAGATGAAATCAGTACTACACATATTTGATAATGTTTTCAAGGAACCACAAGGATTACCTCCTGAACGACAGCAAGAACATGCTATACACTTGCTGACCGGCCAGAAGACAGAATCGCCACCCTCACCACCACAAGACAGAAATTGAGAAACAAGTTAAGGAGTTGCTGCTGTCCGGTGTGATCAGACCTAGCCAGAGTGCCATTTCAAGTCCGGTTATTCTTGTCAAGGAGAAGGATAACTCTTGGAGGATGTGTGTTGACTATCAGACTTTGAATAAGGTAACTATTCCGGATAAGTTTCCTATTTCAGTCATTGATGAGTTATTGGATGAGTTACATGGTGCACGATATTTTTTTTTTAAAATTGATCTTAAGTCTGGCTACCACCAAGTACGTATGCGAAAAGAAGACATTCATAAAACAACTTTTCGCACTCATGAGGGTCATTATGAATTCTTAGTGATGCCTTTTGGGTTAACAAATGCTCCATCCACCTTTCAAGCATTAATGAATGAAGTTTTCAAGCCAATGTTGCGAAGATATGTTTTAGTATTTTTTGACGACATTTTGGTGTATAGTATGACGTGGCCAGACCATATTCTGCATGTGAATTCAGTTTTAAGTGTGATAGCTGAGCAACAATTGGTGGCCAATAAAAAGAAATGTTCATTTGGTCAATTGTCGGTTTGGGTCACGTGATTGCTCATGAAGTGGTTTCTATGGATCCATAAAAAATTCACAATGTGTTAGAATGGCCTGTGCCAAAGAATGTCAAAGGTGTCAGAGGATTTTTGGGTTTGACCGGGTATTACAGAATGTTCATTCGTGACTATGGCAAGATTGCAAGACCATTAACTGATTTGACTAAGAAAGAGGGTTTTAAGTGGGGAGTCAAGGAACAAGCAGCTTTTGAGGAACTTAAGCACAAGGTAACTTCAGCCCCAGTTTTAGCATTGCCTGACTTCACCAAAGAATTTTTCATTGAGAGTGATGCGTCCGGAAATAGGTTGGGTGCAATCTTGATACAAGACAAGAAGCCTATCACATTTTTCAGCAAGGGACTCAGTGATCGTAATATGAACAAGTCGGCATATGAAAAAGAATTAATGGCTGTGGCTCTTGTAATCCAACATTGGCGCCCATATCTCACAGGGAACAAGTTCACGGTGTGCAAAGATAAAAAGAGTTTGAAATAATTAATGCAGCACCGTGTAACCACAATGGATCAACAAAATTGGGTGGCTAAGCTTTTGGGATATCAATTTGATGTAGTTTATAAACCTGGTCTAGAGAACAAGGGTGCTGATGCGTTGTCCCGACAGTTTGATACTTCTCCAAACTATACCATGGCGGTCCTTGCCGATTCAGATGACAGGTTAATGCTTAATTCTATGATTTTCTGCCCAGAATTGTTAAATTTCAAGGTTGTCCATGAACAAGTACAACAAGATCCAACATTACAGGCAATCATTTCGGCTTTACAAAAGGGGGAAACCACAAAACCTGGTTTTTCACTACAAAATGGGGTTCTTTTGTATCAGGACGGATTAGTTATGTCTGTTTCATCTACTTTTATTCCTATAATTCTCAAGGAATTTCATAGTACCCCTCAGGGTGAGAATTCTGGGTTTTATCACACTTTTCGTCGTTTGGCTACTAATTTGTATTGGATTGGTATGAAGAAGGATATCCAGAATTTTGTACAGAAATGTATTGTCTGTCAATGCAACAAGTATGCAACTTCAACACCCGGTGGTCTTCTCCAGCCACTTCCAATACCAAATCAAGTGTGGGCAGATATTTCTATGGACTTCATTATTGGTCTTCCAAAGTCCAAGGGATTCGAAGCTATTTTCGTGGTGGTAGACAGGCTGTCCAAATATGCTCATTTCAACCTTCTTAAGCATCCTTATTCTGCAAGATATTTGGCTGAAACTTTCACCAAAGAAGTGGTCTGACTTCATGGAATTCCGGCATCTATTGTGAGTGATAGAGATCCCATCTTTGTTAGTAATTTCTGGCAGGAACTCTTTAAGCAACAAGGTACATATTTGAAGCTTAACACTGCATACCACCCTCAGACTAATGGTCAGACAGAAGTCGTTAACCGCTGTTTGGAGACTTTTCTTCGTTGTTTTATTGCTGACCAACGTAAGACTTGGGCCATGTGGCTTTCTTGGGCAGAATATTGGTACAACACTACTTTTCACGCTTCTACAGGTACAACTTCATTTGAAGTGGTGTATGGTCGTGCCCCTCCGGTAATCACTAATTATTTACCGGGCGAAGTTAAAGTGGGGGCTGTTGTACCCCAAATTTTACCTCTTAGATGTCACAACATCCTGCATAGACATTCAGGATCAATCATATATGCATTGTTTAACTAACCCATATCTTGCAGTTTGTTTCCTTATGTTTGAATCTAGGGCTTGCACAGAGAAGTTCAAGGCCTCCTAAGGTATTCTCTGGCTCCATACCATCATCACAAAGATCCACCATTTGATGGGAACCAGGATTAAAGACTTTGAATCAAATCAAGTCAACAAAGGATCACCTGACTCAACTGTGGAGTTATGGTTTTAACCTAAGGAATCATTGAGGAGTTTGGCCATGATAAATCAAGAATTGCCTGCTTCATCAACCAATTGAGCTACCTACATGCAAGAGGTCTCAATGAACAAGAATTTAAGACAATTTGGCTTTTATCTCAAGCAACTTGAACCACAAGTTTAACATACCTCCTAATTAGGGTTTCATCAAGGCAAGTCAATCATGACTTCTGATTTTGATCAAGATTTGTTCTCAAACCCTAGGACATGACTCCTCAAAGTAACAAACATCCTTAGAGGCCACATATGAGCTTTAAAAGTGATGGGAGAAGCAAGATCAGGAGAATTTGTCCCAGTGCGACCACAGTCAAAATCAGGGTTTTTGACTGAAACCCTAAATTCTGAAATTTTTAATCCAAATGGAATTTCAAAGGCCCAAGTTCATCATTACATGTCTAATTGATAATTTAAAACATCAAGATCAAGTTTCGAGAGATTTCTTGCAAGGGAAGTAAAGTTTGATTTATGAAACTTTTAATAAGTGACATTTTCCCCTCTTGGACAAAATTGAAATGGTCATAATTTCCAAACCACACATCTAAATGGAGTGGTTCAAAGCTCAAATGGAAGCTCTTTCAATTCTCTTCAAAGTGTTAAATATTACTTTTCTCCAAAAAATGCATGGATTTTGAGTTATTTGACCTAGAAGCAAATCTGACCAAAAGACGGTGAAATTTTCTTAATTTAGTTATGACACCAACTTTGAATCATCATAACTCTCACCTCAAGACTCCTTTTGACCTAATTCTTTTTGCAACTTGTCAACAATGTATCAAAGATCATTTTTCACAATAAGGCATAAAAATGCACGAGCCAATTTCAAATGGCCAAAGATTTGGAAGTTGCCCAGCCATGCTGCAGGCCCACGCACCATAATTTCATCGAACACATGGTGGGCAAAACGGAGAGCTACTTTTCTCAATGACGGAGGCTCCAAATAAAAAAATGTTGAACATCAAAGTTGTTCATCTCAGTGTTCTCTTCAACTTTGATGTTGGACATTTTTACATTTGAGCAAGTTATAATAGTATTATATTGGCCCAAAGTGAACATGATCATGCTGAGTTTTCCAAGTCATGTTGCCATGCCAACATACCAACTTGCCACGCCCATGCACCAGTTTTGGTACCTTATGTTCTAAGTCATTTTCCACCATATTAAAGGCTTTATTTAATTTTTATTTCAACATCAAACTTATTCTCCCATGTCTACTCTTTCCAAAGAGTACTAGAACTCCTCCATCCAATGAGTGAGCTGAGAGTTTCGAAGCTCCAAAGTTGGGGGTTCATTGCTTGATTTTCAAGTAACCGACTTTCACATAATGGTCCAAAATTCCCTCAACCACCAAGATCCTCATTCTTTTCTGATGTTTCTATTAGACGGTATGGCTAGTGATCGAGAGGGGGGGTGAATAGATCACCTCCTTGAAACTCAAGGATTTAAAAATACTTATCAGAGTTTTTGAAAGTTAGCGGAAAATTACGATCCCGAATCGACTTCCGTCTATTCTGAACCAGCTACTAGAAAACCGAACACACGAATTAATGCTGGATTTATATTAGGATGACAAAGATTTATTAACACCAGATTAGGATCGAATCAAATGCACTTATCATACAAATACTGTTTCCAATGAACAAAAACTCAGCTGACAGTTTTGTCAAACACTTGGCGTGTGAGCGTTCAATGATTAGCAATAATGGCGATTTGATAAAAGTTTTCTTACCACTATTGTATCATAAAACGTTAAGACACAATACACCAAATGAATCACAAAATTGTTGAAAACGTAAAGAGAGATAAGGACAGAATACAATACGCAGAGATTTGGTAAGGAAGTTCCCCACTTTCGTCCTCGCGTGTGGGTACGTCTCCCTCTCAATTTCAAACTGAAATTGAGACCTGTTATATCAATAATGCTGAATTCGTTGTTTACAAGGTTACAATACAAAGCCAGAAATCTAAACCCCAAGATCTTTCTCTTGTATGAACCTTCACTTGATCTGAGCTTAATCAAGAATTTCCCCTGCAAGAATTACAAACAATTCACCGGTTCCACGACCTGTTTGCGAAATTACCAAATTTCCAAACCATACGCTGCGGCTGAATATGTTCTGCAAATGTGACTAACAAACCCTCAAGAACACACCAGTTCTTGAAGGACAAACCAGATGGTTTTTCCTCGAAACCCCCTTTGAATCTTCAACTCAGCTAGATCCTTGATCGTACCACTGAATGTTATCTCGATGATCCTTTAATCCGATGAACAAGAATGATTATGTGTTGATGTTCTTGAATTAAAGTGATTGAGAAGATGATGAAGATAAAGTATCTTTCAGGTCTCTAAAACTGCTCACAAAATTGATGCTCACCAAACTTGCTTTTGCTGTGATTACACAATTTTCATACTAACGAATTCTTGTGTTTAACTGAACTGTTAAAACCTTCTTATATGTGAAACAGAAACGGTTAGAAAAAGAAACAACTTTATGTATCGATACGAAACTCGTATGAGTTGATACATGGTAGTTATATAACATACATGAGTCGACACACAGATATATGCATCGATGCATACTGTAACTTTGATTAATTTCAGAAAGTAAATTCAATCATGCATCGATACATAATACGAATGGATCGATACATAGCATAATTTTCAGAAACATCAAAGAAGCATGTATCGATGCAAACTTCGTATGAATCGATACATGGCTTGACAACAAGGAAGCATGTATCGATGCAAAACTCGTATGGATCGATCCATACTGAAGCAAACACGTTTTTGTGATTTCACTAAAGATATGTATCAATTGTATTGTCTTTAAAGCATAGTATAGGTATAAAATCACATATATGTACCAACTAAACATGCATACTAATCTTATAACATGCACATCAAACACATAGGCATTTATATATGCATTTATCACACAATTTGCTATCATACAAAACTTAAAAGATTGCTCACAAACTCCCCCTTTTTGATGATGGCAAATTTGCAAGATGTGTGATAGAACACTCCCCCTGAGTTTGTGCATGGCTGTCAACATCTTGTTTTCTTTCTTCTCCCCCTTTGTCAACATCAAAAAGAAGAAAACGACAATCTGTGTAAAGAGTCACAAGGCTAGAATGCTGTAGCACTAAACAACAAAATTGATATTGAAGCTAACAATCACAAAGAAAGAAGCTTAACATAAAACAATCACTCACAAAGAATGACAAGGAAAGGGAAAAAATAACACAAGTAAACAGAAATAAAAGAAATAAGCATTAATCTGTATAACAAAGTGCTTAGAATTACATAAGAACTACCAAAACATACAAAGTTTGAACAATATAACAAAGAAACTTAAGCAACATGATTATGAAATGAAATGCAATGAAATGACATGATGATGGCTTAAAAAGGGTTATGGCCTCCACAGGACTCCTCATCAGCTCTATCAGGATCTCTGAAACTTGGTGGAGGCGGCGGAGGAGGCATCTCATCAGGATTATGGCCCATGAAACTATATTGCCTGAACCGGTTCTGAACTTCAACGCTTCTGAACCTGTCCATGATACCAGGATTGGCACGACAATTGTAACGCCCCGATTCCAATTATTCCCATTTTGTTGAGTCTTTTATTTAAATTGAGTGATAAATTATTTTATTTGTGAAATTGGTGTGTTAATATGTTATGTTGACGTGTTATGTTATTTGATCGTTTTGGGAGTTTTCGGGGAAAATTAGAATGGAGGATATTTTAGACATTTCTCAATTATTAGTAAGTTAGAAATTTAGTAAAAATTGTTGGAAAAATGATTAAGTGTAGAATTTTGTGAGAAAATGAATTAATTGTATTTGAGTGGAAAATAGAAAGGAAATAGAAGAGAAAGAGATAGAAAGGAGAATAGGGAGAAAAAGGAGAGAAAGAAAGAGGAAGAGGAGAAAAAGAGAAGGAGAAGAGGAAAATCAAGAAAAACAACTTCTAGGAATCGATTTAATCGGGTAAGGGTGTGAAATCTTATTATCTTATCAATGTGTATCATTATGTATGATTATGTATGTGTGTATTGGATTGTTGGTGGTGTTTTCATAGTTTTCCATTTTAGAGTGATTTTGAGAAATCGATGTTTTCGCGGTTGGAAATCGACGTAAATGTGGTAGAATATTGGTTACCATGATTGTATTGGGTTCTGATTGATATATGGTGTTTTGGAAAGGTTTTGATTGGAAAATATGGATTTTTGGGTTTTGACAGCGCAGGAAAATTCTGGGTTTTTCCTCGGTTCGCCTAGCGAACCTGGGGCGAAGCGGTGGCGAGTGAGGTTTTCGCGGGTTCGCCTAGCGAACCAGTTGGCGAAGTTCAGCGAAGGTACGCTGAGTTGTTCACCTAGCGAAGTTTGGGTGTTTTGAATGTGGGTAGTTGCTGCCTTGGTTCGCCAAGGGGTTCGCCTAGCGAACTTTGTGTCTGTTTTTATCTAACAGTTGGTTCGCTGGAACATTCGCCTAGCGAAGGTGCTAGCGAATGCTCGCGAGGGATGTTCGCCTAGCGAAGGAGCTAGGAATGCTCGCGAGGGAGGTTCGCCCAGCGAACAGCGCTGTTCGTGTAATTTTGTTTTCTGCATAACTTTTGATCTGTGGTTCGGTTTGAGGCGTGGTTTGATGCATTAGGAAGCTTATGAAATGATTTTTCTCATTATGATGAATTGGAAATTTTTAGCCGATTAAATAAGTTAGAAAAGTCGAGAATAGTGTTATTTAGCGACTTTTACCGTTTTGAATGTGTGTTTAGATGTGAATCATACAATAGTGCATTGATGTGAATGTATATAAATCGTATGTGATTGAATGAGATGAATGCATGATTACATAGTGAATATGCATGCATTTCAAGAATGTCTTGAGTCATTTGCATGTGAAGCATAATGATGTGCATTCTTGTGTTGAGGGATTCTTATGAGAATCTGCTATAACATCGTGTGCCTTAAAAATAAGGGGTGTGAGCGATCAGATGGATCGTGTGCCTTAAAAATAAGAGGTGTGAGCGATGGGTATAGGCGATCGTGTGCCTTATACAAAGAGGTGTGAGCGATCGGGTCGTGTGCCTTAGACAAAGAGGTGTGAGCGATCCATAAACGTCGTGTGCCTTAAAAATAAGAGGTGTGAGCGATCAGATCAGATCGTGTGCCTTAAAAATAAGAGGTGTGAGCGATGGGGAACATCGTATGCCCGACGGGGAGTTACAGTGATGTAACGAGCGATGGGTCCAGCAGAGTTCCTGAGTGAACTTGAGATGATTGAGTCGGTACCACATTGCATTTGCATAGAGTCGTGAGTCGGTCTCTATGATTTGCATTTGTCATCTTTGTATTTGTGCATTGATGAGTAAACATGAATGTGCATGTTTATGTGGAATGATTAAGAATTGCGGAAGTATGTATGATGAATATGCTTGGTAGTATATATATATACATTGTGATGTATATGGGTGAGTTTTTGATGAATTGTGGTGAGAATGTGGAATATGTGTATTTTTATGTTAAGATATATATAATTATATGCATTGTTATTATGATAATATTTCTCACCCTTCTGCTGTTTTATAATGCTCTATGAGGTATTGCAGAGTAGGTATGTTGGTGGTCTTTTGTGAAGCGTGTCTTCATTCTTTTGGTCGGTCGGCTCTGATATGTAGCACCGGGTAGCTAGGAGGCTATGATTCATTTGTGATACATTGTATATGTATCTTGTTGATGAATGTTTATGTAAACATGAATTATGTTGAGAGATAATACTTGATGATGTATATATGATATGTATATATGTTAGTTGTGATTCAATGTTTAGATTTTCCGCTTTTATTCTAAATATTGAGATGTAGGTGTAAGGACTAAGTTACCCCACTGTTGCATATCAAATGTTGAGCAGGTGTTGAATGTTTTAATTTAATGTATAATGTGATATACCTCTTTTATACCATGTTTATAATTATATTCTGACGAAATTTTAATATGTGCCTAAATGATTATGTGATTATTTGGGGATATAGAAAGGGGGTGTTACATTAAGTGGTATCAGAGCCAGAGTTGAGTCAGTTGTGTCTGTCTTGTTGTTGTGTTGGTTGAACTGTTGTTTAACTTTGTTGTCATTTTGGGAAGGATCAGAATATGGCTGGTAGAAACGATAATGCGATGGCTGCTGCTTTGGAAGCAATGGCTAGGGCGGTGCAAGGTGCGCCGAATGTGAATGCTAATGACGAGTTCAGGAAGAATCAACCACCGGTCTTTAAAGGAAGATTTGATCCCGATGGTGCTCAACTTTGGTTGAAAGAGATTGAAAGAATCTTCAGAGTCATGGACTGTGCGGAAGAGAATAAGGTGAGGCTTGGGTCTCACATGCTGAAGGAAGAAGCCGACGATTGGTGGGTCGGTATGCGTCAAGTTCTTGAGGTGGATGACGAAGAGGTAACTTGGGATTTATTTCGTACTGAGTTCTTAAGGAAGTATTACCCTGAAAGTGTGAAAGGGAAGAAGGAGATGGAGTTCCTTGAACTGAAATAAGGTAGTATGTCCGTGGTGGACTATACTGCTAAATTTGTGGAGTTGGTTCAATTCCATCCTCATTATGCCGCGATTACTGCTGAGTTCTCAAAGTGTATTAAATATGAGAATGGTTTGCATCCTGAGATTAAACAAGCTATGGGATATCAAAGAATAAAAAGGTTTTTGGATTTGACGGAATGTTGTAGAATCTTCGAGGAAGATAGCAAGGCTCGTTCTACACATTACAAAAGTTTGAATGAGAGGAAGGGAAAGCAACAAGCTAGAAGTGGACCTTATGTGACACCCGCTGATAAGGGCAAGCATAGGGGAAACTTTGAGAAGAGATCTGGAGGAGGAGGTTCCGGTTCCATTAAGTGTTACAAGTGTGGTGAAATGGGTCATAAATCATTTGAGTGTGGGAAGACAGTGGCGAGATGTTCTAACTGTGGAGGCCTTGGGCATGCTACTACTGATTGTAGAAGGAATGTGGTGAAATGTTTTAATTGTGGGGAACCTGGTCACATTAGCACAAAGTGTCCGAATCCAAAGAAAGCTCCAACTGGTGGGAAAGTATTTTCTTTGGCAGGAACTCAAACTTCCAGTGCAGACCGTCTGATTAAAGGTACTTGCTTTATTAATAGTACACCTCTAGTTGCTATTATTGATACGGGAGCGACTCATTCGTTTATTTCGTCTGAGTGCGCGAATCGTTTGAATCTTGTGTTATCCCTGATGGATGGTAAGATGGTTATTGATACTCCAGCAATGGGGTCAGTAACTACTTCTTTGGTTTGTTTGAGTTGTCCTTTAACCATTTATGGTAAAGACTTTGAGATGGATCTAGTGTGTTTGCCGTTGGAAGGGTTGGATGTGGTCTTGGGTATGAATTGGTTACAATTTAATAGAGTTCATATAGATTGTTATCACAAGTTAGTGAGGTTTCCTTATTTGGAAGAGGATGAAGATGAGAGTTTCTTATCCACTAAAGAGTTGAAGAAACTTTTAGCGGACGAAGCTCAATTGTTTGGTTTGTTTGCATCATTGTATATGGATAGTCAAGTGTCACTTGATGTGTTTCCTGTTGTGTGTGATTTTCCAGAAGTGTTTCCTGAGGATATTAAGGATGTACCGCCGGAAAGAGAAGTTGAGTTTTCTATTGATCTAGTTCCGGGTACTAGACCGGTTTCGATGGCACCGTATCATATGTCGGCATCGGAGTTGGTAGAATTGAAGAAGCAATTGAATGACTTGTTGGACAAGAGATTTGTAAGACCAAGTGTTTCTCCTTGGGGTGCTCCGTTATTGTTGGTAAAGAAGAAGGATGGGAGTATGCGGTTATGCATTGATTATCGACAATTGAACAAGGTGACAATTAAAAACAAGTATCCGCTTCCAAGGATCGATGATTTGTTGGACCAATTGGTTGGTGCACATGTTTTTAGCAAGATTGATTTGAGATCGGGATATCACCAGATTCGTGTGAAAGAAGAGGATATTCAAAAGACGGCCTTTAGGACACGGTATGGCCATTACGAATATTCCGTGATGCCATTCGGGGTTTCTAATGCGCCGGGGGTGTTTATGGAATACATGAATCGTATTTTTCATGAGCAGTTAGATCGTTTCGTGGTTGTGTTCATCGACGATATTTTGATTTACTCTAAGTCTCAAGAGGAGCATGAAGAGCATTTGAGGATTGTGTTACAAATTTTGAAAGAGAAACAATTGTATGCTAAGTTGTCGAAATGTGAGTTTTGGTTATCGGAAGTAAGTTTTCTTGGTCATGTTATTTCCGGTAGCGGTATTAGTGTTGATCCAACCAAGATTGATGCGGTGATGCTATGGGAGGCTCCAAGGTCGGTTACAGAGATTCGAAGCTTTTTAGGCTTGGCGGGTTATTATCGGAGGTTTATTGAGGGGTTTTCGAAGTTGGCACTTCCGTTAACGCAATTGACTTGTAAAGGAAAGGCTTTCATTTGGGATATTCATTGTGAAGAGAGTTTCAATGAGCTAAAAAGAAGGTTGACAACGGCTCCGATCTTGATTTTGCCAAATCCTACGGAACCATTTGTTGTGTATTGTGATGCTTCATTGGTTGGTTTAGGTGGTGTTTTGATGCAAGATGGAAAAGTTGTGGCTTATGCTTCAAGACAATTGAGAGTGCATGAAAAGAATTATCCTACACATGACTTGGAGTTAGCGGCCGTGGTGTTTGTTTTGAAAATTTGGAGGCACTATCTTTATGGTGCAAGATTTGAAGTTTTTAGTGATCACAAGAGCTTGAAATATTTATTTGATAAAAAAGAATTGAACATGAGACAAAGAAGGTGGTTAGAGCTTTTGAAAGATTATGACTTTAGTTTGAATTACCATCCGGGTAAGGCAAACGTGGTGGCCGATGCTTTGAGTCGGAAGTCGTTACATATGTCCTCATTGATGATAAGAGAATGGGAACTTTTGGAGAATTTTAGAGACTTGAGATTGGTTTGTGAAATGACGCCGAGAAGTGTGAGACTTGGTATGCTACATGTTACGAATGATTTTCTTGCAACCGTGTGTGAAAAGCAAAAGTTGGATTTGAAGTTCGTTGATTTGATGATGGATGGGAATGAGGATTTCAAGGTTGATAATTTTGGAGTTTTGAGATTCCGTGGTCGTATTTGTATTCCCGATGATGTGGAGTTGAAAAAGATGATATTGGAAGAAGGACACCGAAGTAACTTAAGTATTCATCCGGGAGCGAATAAAATGTTTCAAGATTTGAAGAAAATCTTTTGGTGGTCCGGGTTAAAGAGAGATGTGGCTCAATTTGTGTATGCGTGCTTAACTTGTCAAAAGTCTAAGGTGGAACATCAAAAGCCTAGTGGATTGATGCAACCGTTGGACATTCCAGAGTGGGAATGGGATAATATATCGATGGATTTTGTTACGGGATTGTCGAATACGCAAAGGGGTCATAATGCTATTTGGGTGATCGTTGATAGGCTTACTAAATCTGCTCACTTCATTCCAATTGATATTAGTTATCCTTTGGAGAAGTTAGCCGAGATTTATATTCTTGTGGTTGTGAAGTTGCATGGAGTTCCTAAGAGTATTGTATCGGATAGAGATCCTAGATTTACATCGAGGTTTTGGGAGAGTTTACAAAAGGCTTTGGGTTCTAAGCTAAGATTGAGTTTGGCGTATCATCCACAAACGGATGGTCAAACCGAGAGGACAATTCAATCGTTGGAGGATTTGTTGCGTGCTTGTGTGCTCGAGCAAGGTGGTGCTTGGGATAGTTATTTGGCGTTGATTGAGTTCACCTATAATAACAGTTTTCATTCAAGTATAAGTATGGCACCATTTGAGGCTTTGTACGGTCGGAGATGTCGAACACCTTTGTGTTGGCATGAAACCGGTGAAAGGACGATAGTTGGACCGGAGATGGTACAGCAAACGACGGAGAAAGTGAAGTTTATCCGTGAGAAGATGAAAGCTTCACAAAGTAGACAAAAGAGCTATCATGACAAGAGAAGAAAAGATCTTGAGTTTCAAGAAGGCGACCATGTGTTTTTGAGAGTTACGCCGGTTACGGGTGTGGGTCGTGCTTTGAAGTCGAAGAAGTTGACTTCTCGTTTTATTGGTCCGTATCAGATTTCTGCACGAGTTGGTGTTGTGGCTTACCGTGTGGCATTGCCTCCGAATCTTTCGAACTTGCATGACGTATTCCATGTTTCGCAACTTCGGAAGTATGTTCCGGATCCATCACATGTTATTCCTATGGACGAGGTTGAAGTGAGAGATAACCTTACGGTCGAAACTTTACCGAATAGGATTTTGGACCGTGAAGTTAAGAAACTAAGAGGCAAGGATATTACACTTGTGAAAGTAGCGTGGGGAGGCGCAGCGGAAGGCGATATGACTTGGGAACTAGAGAGTAGGATGCGAGAGTCGTATCCGGAGTTGTTTGAATCAGGTAATATTTTCGAGGACGAAAATTTCTAAAGTGGGGGAGAGTTGTAACGCCCCGATTCCAATTATTCCCATTTTGTTGAGTCTTTTATTTAAATTGAGTGATAAATTATTTTATTTGTGAAATTGGTGTGTTAATATGTTATGTTGACGTGTTATGTTATTTGATCGTTTTGGGAGTTTTCGGGGAAAATTAGAATGAAGAATATTTTAGACATTTCTCAATTATTAGTAAGTTAGAAATTTAGTAAAAATTGTTGGAAAAATGATTAAGTGTAGAATTTTGTGAGAAAATGAATTAATTGTATTTGAGTGGAAAATAGAAAGGAAATAGAAGAGAAAGAGATAGAAAGGAGAATAGGGAGAAAAAGGAGAGAAAGAAAGAGGAAGAGGAGAAAAAGAGAAGGAGAAGAGGAAAATCAAGAAAAACAACTTCTAGGAATCGATTTAATCGGGTAAGGGTGTGAAATCTTATTATCTTATCAATGTGTATCATTATGTATGATTATGTATGTGTGTATTGGATTGTTGGTGGTGTTTTCATAGTTTTCCATTTTAGAGTGATTTTGAGAAATCGATGTTTTCGCGGTTGGAAATCGACGTAAATGTGGTAGAATATTGGTTACCATGATTGTATTGGGTTCTGATTGATATATGGTGTTTTGGAAAGGTTTTGATTGGAAAATATGGATTTTTGGGTTTTGACAGCGCAGGAAAATTCTGGGTTTTTCCTCGGTTCGCCTAGCGAACCTGGGGCGAAGCGGTGGCGAGTGAGGTTTTCGCGGGTTCGCCTAGCGAACCAGTTGGCGAAGGTCAGCGAAGGTTCGCTGAGTTGTTCGCCTAGCGAAGTTTGGGTGTTTTGAATGTGGGTAGTTGCTGCCTTGGTTCGCCAAGGGGTTCGCCTAGCGAACTTTGTGTCTGTTTTTATCTAACAGTTGGTTCGCTGGAACATTCGCCTAGCGAAGGTGCTAGTGAATGCTCGCGAGGGATGTTCGCCTAGCGAAGGAGCTAGGAATGCTCGCGAGGGAGGTTCGCCCAGCGAACAGTGCTGTTCGTGTAATTTTGTTTTCTGCATAACTTTTGATCTGTGGTTCGGTTTGAGGCGTGGTTTGATGCATTAGGAAGCTTATGAAATGCTTTTTCTCATTATGATGAATTGGAAATTGTTAGCCGATTAAATAAGTCGGAAAAGTCGAGAATAGTGTTATTTAGCGACTTTTACCGTTTTGAATGTGTGTTTAGATGTGAATCATACAATAGTGCATTGATGTGAATGTATATAAATCGTATGTGATTGAATGAGATGAATGCATGATTACATAGTGAATATGTATGCATTTCAAGAATGTCTTGAGTCATTTGCATGTGAAGCATAATGATGTGCATTCTTGTGTTGAGGGATTCTTATGAGAATCTGCTATAACATCGTGTGCCTTAAAAATAAGGGGTGTGAGCGATCGGATGGATCGTGTGCCTTAAAAATAAGAGGTGTGAGCGATGGGTATAGGCGATCGTGCGCCTTATACAAATAGGTGTGAGCGATCGGGTCGTGTGCCTTAGACAAAGAGGTGTGAGCGATCCATAAACGTCGTGTGCCTTAAAAATAAGAGGTGTGAGCGATCAGATCAGATCGTGTGCCTTAAAAATAAGAGGTGTGAGCGATGGGGAACATCGTATGCCCGACGGGGAGTTACAGTGATGTAACGAGCGATGGGTCCAGCAGAGTTCCTGAGTGAACTTGAGATGATTGAGTCGGTACCGCATTGCATTTGCATAGAGTCGTGAGTCGGTCTCTATGATTTGCATTTGTCATCTTTGTATTTGTGCATTGATGAGTAAACATGAATGTGCATGTTTATGTGGAATGATTAAGAATTGCGGAAGTATGTATGATGAATATGCTTGGTAGTATATATATATACATTGTGATGTATATGGGTGAGTTTTTGATGAATTGTGGTGAGAATGTGGAATATGTGTATTTTTATGTTAAGATATATATAATTATATGCATTGTTATTATGATAATATTTCTCACCCTTCTGCTGTTTTATAATGCTCTATGAGGTATTGCAGAGTAGGTATGCTGGTGGTCTTTTGTGAAGCGTGTCTTTATTCTTTTGGTCGGTCGGCTCTGATATGTAGCACCGGGTAGCTAGGAGGCTATGATTCATTTGTGATACATTGTATATGTATCTTGTTGATGAATGGTTATGTAAACATGAATTATGTTGAGAGATAATACTTGATGATGTATATATGATATGTATATATGTTAGTTGTGATTCAATGTTTAGATTTTCCGCTTTTATTCTAAATATTGAGATGTGGGTGTAAGGACTAAGTTACCCCACTGTTGCATATCAAATGTTGAGCAGGTGTTGAATGTTTTAATTTAATGTATAATGTGATATACCTCTTTTATACCATGTTTATAATTATACTCTGACAAAATTTTAATATGTGCCTAAATGATTATGTGATTATTTGGGGATATAGAAAGGGGGTGTTACATTAAGTGGTATCAGAGCCAGAGTTGAGTCAGTTGTGTCTGTCTTGTTGTTGTGTTGGTTGAACTGTTGTTTAACTTTGTTGTCATTTTGGGAAGGATCAGAATATGGCTGGTAGAAACGACAATGCGATGGCTGCTGCTTTGGAAGCAATGGCTAGGGCGGTGCAAGGTGCGCCGAATGTGAATGCTAATGACGAGTTCAGGAAGAATCAACCACCGGTCTTCAAAGGAAGATTTGATCCCGATGGTGCTCAACTTTGGTTGAAAGAGATTGAAAGAATCTTCAGAGTCATGGACTGTGCGGAAGAGAATAAGGTGAGGCTTGGGTCTCACATGCTGAAGGAAGAAGCCGACGATTGGTGGGTCGGTATGCGTCAAGTTCATGAGGTGGATGACGAAGAGGTAACTTGGGATTTATTTCGTACTGAGTTCTTAAGGAAGTATTACCCTGAAAGTGTGAAAGGGAAGAAGGAGATGAAGTTCCTTGAACTGAAACAAGGTAGTATGTCCGTGGTGGACTATACTGCTAAATTTGTGGAGTTGGTTCAATTCCATCCTCATTATGCCGCGATTACTGCTGAGTTCTCAAAGTGTATTAAATATGAGAATGGTTTGCGTCCTGAGATTAAACAAGCTGCGGGATATCAAAGAATAAGAAGGTTTTCGGATTTGACGGAATGTTGTAGAATCTTCGAGGAAGATAGCAAGGCTCGTTCTACACATTACAAAAGTTTGAATGAGAGGAAGGGAAAGCAACAAGCTAGAAGTGGACCTTATGTGACACCCGCTGATAAGGGCAAGCATAGGGGAAACTTTGAGAAGAGATCTGGAGGAGGAGGTTCCGGTTCCATTAAGTGTTACAAGTGTGGTGAAATGGGTCATAAATCATTTGAGTGTGGGAAGACAGTGGCGAGATGTTCTAACTGTGGAGGCCTTGGGCATGCTACTACTATTGTAGAAGGAATGTGGTGAAATATTTTAATTGGGCATTTGCTTCAGGCTGATTCTCGTCGTTGACATCATTCATTTCTTCATCCATTTGGTCTTCAGTCACAAAAACTTGTTCGGAAGGCACATCAAAATTATACACCCTTGTTTTGGATCCTCTTTCCAAAAAGTAAAAACATTTACGCTCCTTATCCCACCGGTATCCCATATGAGATAAAGTGGCAGTGTTGAACTCTTGAGCAGAAGTGGGAGATATAAGAGGTACTAAAGGTATGGCTATATTCCAGTATTTTATGATTCTCATAATCTGAGTAGCATATCCAAGTGTAATATTCTTCGAACTGTTACACATAAGAAATATGCGTTTCACAAAGTAGTTTGGCCAATTCAATGAAACCTTATTTTGAAGAAGGTACACAAGGTGAATATCTGGTCTATCCAACCTAGAATGACCACCGGATCTTGGACGCAAAATATGCGAGACAATCCAGTGAAGGATTCTAGGTATGCTTGTAATCATACCAGATATGAGTGGTTCATCCTCACCCAGAGGTCTGTCCAATTTTAAGATGGATGCAACATATTCCTTTATTTTAAAGTCAGTATCAAAGCTCTGGTCATGCCAGTTCTTCATTCCAGGCACCCCAAAAGGGATTTGAAACACTTTGTCCCAATCAGCAGCTTCAAAAGTATAAGTTCTGGTTCCAATGGAACATTTGAACATATAACCTCTACCAGATTGTAGACCAGCATAAAAGATGCGAATAAAGTCCTCATGATAATCATCATTTATGCTAAAAAATGTACCAAGCTTTTGCACATTCAACAGATCAACAATATCGTTGAGATGCAGAGCCGAAGCATCAGTTTTATTAAAGACATGTGGTTTCATAACTAACCTTGTCTTGAAAAAGGTCTCAAACTCATCAGCAATGGCAGGATGAAGGAGAGTCAGCGCACTAGGAGGGATTTCTGGGGGTGGTGGAGACTGATGAGAAGTACCAATAGGTTCCTTTCCTTTTCCTCTTCCTCTTTGTCTGGCAGGAATGGTTCTTGGAGGCATGGTGATGAATTGAAGAAGAGTTAAGATGAATGAGGGATAGGAGGTGAATTAGGGTTTAGGAGATGAAGATGTTTGAAGAGATTAGGGTTAGCCGCTTGGGTATGAGAGGAAGAGAGAGTCTAGAGTGAATGAATGAGACCTATAAATTTGGCTGATGTGTCGATCCAGAACTGAATTAGCATGCATTTATTGTAAAACAATCAGTATGCATCGATACAAGGGGTTATGAATCGATCCATTTCACTAATTAATTGTTTTTAAAATGTCCTATGTGTCGACACAAAACACGGATGCATCGACACATACTGAAACAAACACGTTTTTGTGATTTCAATAAAGATATGTATCAATTGTATTGTCTTTAAAGCATAGTATAGGTATAAAATCACATATATGTACCAACTAAACATGCATACTAATCTTATAACATGCACATCAAACACATAGGCATTTATGTATGCATTTATCACACAATTTGCTATCATACAAAACTTAAAAGATTGCTCACAATTTCAACATGTAAATGACATCACCAAGCAGCTGCCACAATTTTTGAAAGATTCCACCATTTGAATATGTGTTCTATTCAAATTAAAGCAAGTGGACATGATAAAAGGGAGCACCAAAAACATGATCATTTCTCTTTAAGTCTTGGTCCAAAGTCATTATGCTTGGACATAATCATGCCAAGCCAGCTGAGGTCTTTGAAAAAATGCTGGTCCAGCTGTAAACAATGCACACCAAGAGAGGGCAAAATTAGCCATTTCAGATTTCTTCCCCTACCTTGAACCCTCAACTTTTCCTATAAATAGAGGCTCCCTCTACATTCAAAAAAACACAAGAATCACCCCAGAAAACACCCTAACCATCACTCTTTTCTCACATACACAAGTTCTTGCAAATTTACAAGAACACTCCAAACACACAATCCACTCGTGCATTCCTTCTCAAACTCCACAAACCACTTACAAACATCCTAAAGAGAAGTTCCAAACACCTGAAACATCTCTGTAATCACTCCACCATTACATGCCATTTCCACACTCTCATTTGCAAGAACTTCCCAAACTCAAGTTCTACTCGTGCACTTCTCAAATAAACTCCATAAACCACCTATATATTTATCCCTTAGAACTATTTCCAACACCTGGAAAAGTTCTGTAACACCACTTACACCATCCCCCATTTTCAACCTTCATTTTGCGTGAAGGATCGGGTTCCATATTTCAAGCATCTTCCAAAGCAACCAAGCATCTGCAGCTTCTCTACAAGGTTAAAGGGATTTTTCTGCAGCTTGTAGTAAGTTGGTGTGAAGCATTGAAGGTGCAGTGGACATAACTCCACTAGGTAAACTTCCTCAAACTTTTGAGCCATCACCATGTAGATCTAAATGTGTTAATCTTGCTTATTCATTGCATTTTGGAGAGCCTGAAATTATGGCATTGCTTGTCTAATCGAATTTGAGGTTGTTGACATTGTTGATTGTAGAAACCATTTTTAATCCATGACTTTAAGGCTTGTTTTCTCCATGATGTAGCCTTTGTTTCACCTCATATTTGTGATGGTTGTGTTCCTCTCGTTTGGGGCTACAATTTTGGTTTTAACTTTGTTTAATTTCATTGAGATTTGAGTGAGTTATGAATTTATGAAGATGAGTGCATCATGATGTTCAAATTCGGGTTTAGCATGGGATGCATGAGGTTGCTGCGTTTTTGAATGGGTTTGGGGAAGAAGAAGGACACGTGTCGCGTCCTGGTTCGCTGGGAACTATTTTTGTCCTTTAGTGTTTAATGAAATGTGACAAATTGACATATGTTACATAATACTTTGTACACTTCTTATTTTTTTTATTTTCGTTACTTTATTTTCATTCTTAAAAATACTTTAATTTATCAAAAAATTCCACAAAAAATCATGAACGTATTTTAATGTCTTATTTAATTTTCTATGAATTTTATTTTTATATGTATTCTATTCTGACAATTAATTCGGATTTTATAATCAAAGGTGTTCAAGTTGACCTAGTTTGCATGTTAGGGCTTTGATTTTAATTTTTTCCACTTGTGATTGATCCTAATTTTTGTACACATTTAGTCACATGTATATATAGAACACTTTTATGCTGTTTTGGAATTTTTTTCATTTTTTTTGGTCCATAATTAAATTTCTTTTGAAGCTTGACTTGTGTGGTCATTCCTTTGCGTATTGCCTAATGTTTGACATTGTTTGAACACTTTTTTCACACAATCTTGAACACACCTTTTGGACACATTGAGCCCCTGACCTCACCTTGCTATGTCTAAGTTTCATAATTTTTCCAAACTCATAACTATTTTTCTTGAGTGACACAATGCATGCCTAGTTGCTTGGATGTACACAAGCTTCGTGAATTATTTAGAGGTGCACTTGTGCAACCATTTAAGGATTATTCTTATCTCTTGTTTTTGATTGAAATGCCATGTTTATGTTTCCATATTGTCTAGGATACATTTTATCTTGAGAACTTTATAAGTCTTCCCCCTTAAGTGAGGCAAGCTCTTAGCTTTTCTCCTTAAAATTCCTTATTCCCCTCATTCCAAAGGGAGAACACCTTAAATTGACTCATGAGTCACTAATAACCATCCTACTTTATCCTTCTAGGTCCACCCTTATTTCTTGGCCTCATGAGAGCTAATGAAATCACAACTTAGAAGTAGGTTGGAGTTCTTAAACTCCATGTGATTCTCATCATCATGAGGATTCACTTTCCCCCATAATGTATACTTAAAGAGTTATCGTGAACTCTAAAATGAGCTCATACTCATTTTCCCCTTGGAACTTTGGCCATAGCCAATGGTTCCTATCCCTCACCCTTAGATAGGTGAACTACGAATACTCTGATTCCACTCCCGTAAAGATACATAGGCGCAAAGTGCGATGCTTTGTCGAGTATACTTAGATACAAACCCCTAGGGTTTCAACCTTTAGCATAACACCTTTAGCAAGCGAGTAAGATATAACAAAGTTAAAACAAGAGGTTCCCGTAGAGTACTACGAACGTTTAGGGTGCTAATACCTTCCCTAGGCGTAACCAACCCCCGAACCTTAGATCTCCCCCCTTTAGGTTTTTCTAACGATCTTGAACCTTTCCTTTGGATAAATCAAAGTCGGTTGTAAAAGAAATATGATGCAAGTTAATTAATAGCTTGTTATCCGATTTTCACCGCAACAGGGGTTGTTCAACGAGTCTTGGCTGATCGTGATGAATGCTTGCGACAACTGAAGCATCATCTATCCTGTGCTCGTGACCAGATGAAAACACAGGCAGATAGACATCGTAAAGAACGCTCTTTTGCAGTTGGTGATTTGGTTTTCTTGAAGTTGAGACCTCATGTGCAACAATCTGTTGTGGCTAGAATTTGTCCTAAGTTGTCTCCAAGGTATTTTGGGCCGTTTAAGGTGATTGAACGTGTTGGGGTTGTTGCTTACAGGTTGGAGTTACCTCCTACATCTCGGATTCATCCTGTTTTCCATGTTTCTTTGCTTAAGAAAGCGGTTGGTGATGTTGTTGTTAATCCAACTCTCCCTGCTAGTTTAGAGATTAATGAAGACTCCGTGTGGGAACCAGAGACTGCTTTAGATCAAAGGATGGTGGTTCGACATGGTAAATCGACTTCTCAAGTTCTTATCCATTGGAAGAACAAGACTATTGAGGAAGCTACTTGGGAAGATAAGGACTTCATCACTGTTCAATTTCCTTCCTTCAGCCATGAGGACAAGGATGTTTCTCTTGGAGGCGGCATTGATAGCACACAGACTAAGGAGAAGAGTAAACCCCTCATTTGGAGGGTTTATCAAAGGAGAAATAAAATAAATAAGTAATATAATTTTAGTATGTTAGTTTAAATTCAAATAGTTAGTTATTGGCTGATGTTGTGGATTATATTTAAGTTGTTTATTGTTTTTAGGGGAGTTATTATTGGGAAGTTTATTGTGAAGTTATTAGGCCAGAAGAAGTTATCTTCTGAGAGAGCAAACTGCTCTTGTAGTTTTCAGATTGTATTTCCTTTGTTTATCAATGAAAAATCGCAAGTTTCTTGCAATTTCTCTTTCTCTATAATTCTGTTCTACTGAAGTATATATTGTTCATCGTATCAATAGGTTTGACAATTGTGCCACTTAGAAATACAAATTTCTTCAAATGATCACACAATTTCCATTAAAAATCATTATCATACATGTTACCGTTATTAATGACACATGTCATATCTTCCTTAAGCAAATCTTTCCACTTTTGTGTACGGTCGTGACAAATCAATATTTGAATTCTATCACAGTGTAATGGAAAAACACAATATTTGAAAATTGTTGAAAAATAACTACAATACAGTTAAAGAAACAATTTCTAGTTGATTACTACCTTTGCATCCATTACAACCATTTTAATGTGTTCTATACCCTTTCTGTTAATTACAGTCCAAACGTCGATAATTCAAACAGTAAGACGCCATGTCTCTTTAGAATAATCGATGTCCTTAACACAGTTGAATTTTCGAGACATTATGTGTTGCAAAAAAACAGAAACATAAGCATCAACACGATACCTTTCCCAGCAAAAATCATGAAACAAATTAATGCAAAATAATGAAACGATGGGTAATAATGAAACAAAAAGGTACATACAACACGAACGACAATGAATAATCAAAATAAGTATAAACACGACACCTTTGCCAACTAAAATCATGAAACAGATTCATGCAAAATAATGACACAATGGATAGCAATGTAATAGAAAGGTACATACCACACGAAATTGAAAGGTACTTCTACAAGCTGGGTTGAAGTCGTTTTGGGTGATTGTTTGCAAGTTGCATATGATCACTACAACAAAAGTAAGTTATAACATCGCACCTTAGACAGCGCTTTAATACAAAAGCGCTGCTATAAGTTAAAAACAAGGAAACTAGCCATTTAAAAAAGTAAAAGCGCAAAAAAATATAAGACCTTAGACAGCGCTTTGGTCAAAAGCGCTTTATAAGGTCTTATTAATTTTAAAAAAAAAATTAAAGGAAAATATTAGACAGCGCTTACCTTAAAAGATCTTTCTAAGGTCTTAAAAATTAAAAAAAAAATAAAATCAAAAGCGCTGTCTAAGGCCAACCTTTGAAAGCGCTTTTAAAAGCGCTGTCTAAGGTCCAAATTAGAAAGCGCTTTTATTAAAAGCGCTGTCTAAGGTCTAATAAAATTAAAATATATGAATAGTCAGTATTCATTTTCATATTTCTGCTCTTTCTTCTCCCCTACATGCGAACAGAGCTCAAAACCCTTCACCGAAAAACCTTCACCGTCAACCGTCCTTAACCGTCCGTCAACCGTAAACCTTCACCGAAAAACCTTGCCGTCCGTCCGTTTCTGCTCATTTCTGTCGTCGTTCGTTTCTGCTCATTGTCGTCGTTCGTCCGTTTATGCTCTTTGATACATTTCGTTCTTGCATTGCCGTTGTTACCGTCGTTAAAGGTACGTCGTTGTTGTGTTTTGTTAAGTTTTGTTAATGAAGTTAATGAAAATGAGTTTTGTTAATGAAGTTCGTTCATTTCGTTCTTTCTGCTCTTTGATGAGTTTTGTTAATGAAGTTATGTTGGACTGTTTTATTAATGAAGTTTTGTAGTGAATGAGTATGTTTGAAGTTTTGTTAATGAAGTTTTGTAGTGAATGAGTATATTTGATGAGTTTGTTAATGAGTTTTGTTAATGAAGATTTGTTAATGAAGTTTTGTAGTGAATGTGTATGTTTGATGAGTTTTGTTAATGAAGTTATTGTTTAGGTCGAAATTAGTTGGACTGTTGTTGGAATTTGAATTGTTAACATGCTAGTTTAGGTTAGTTTTAGTGAGCTAACTCCAAGTATTTTTGTTTAAAACATATTTTATTATATTTGTTAAATCGTTTAGTTTAGTTTAGTTTAGTTTAGTTTAATGAAGTTTTGTTTAAAACATCTTCTAAATAGTTTAGTTTAATGAAGTTTAGTTTAATGAAGTTTTGTTTAAAACACCTTCTAAATAGTTTAGTTTAGTTTTATTAAATCTTCTAAAAAACTTTTATTTTAAAACATATCCAACTCTTTAGCCATTATAGCTAAAGAGGTAAAATTTGTTATATACTTGATTTCTTTCTTATATTTGTTATATATTATGTCATATTTGTTATATTTGATATCCTTGATTTCTTTATTATATTTGTTATATATTATATTTGATATCCTTGATTTATTTATTACAGGTTAGATGGCTACTAACAATGATCACCCACATGATGATGATCACCCACATGATGATGATCACCTACATGATGATGATCCCGATATTCAGGTTGGAAGTAACAGATCTATGGAAGCAGAGATTAGAAGAGGAATAATCATTATGAAGAGAGTGATCCGTGCTAGAGATCAAGGCATCACTTATAATGTGCATTGGAGCGCCCAGAATACACTTATTGAGCCTAACGGTCATACTTTGACAAGTTTCATTGGTGCACTTGTAAGGAATGCGGTTCCTATTACTTGTGATGATTGGAGATCCAAACAGTTGAAGGAAACCAAAGAAAAAATTTGGAATGAGATAAAGGTACCATAATTATGTCTTTAATTATGCCAACTAATTATGTCCTTCAAATTATTTGTACTAACCAATGTGTATGGTTTTTTTAGAGGTGCTTCAACGTCGAGGAAGAAAGAAAAGCTTTTTTGATGAGATTGGCAGGGAAGCTCCTAAGAGGGTTTAGGACATATTTAAACCGCACCTATCTTAGGGATGCTGACGATAACTTTGTTGATGGAAAGTATCCATCTAAATATGCAAGTTTGATTTCACCACAAGAATGGGTAACGTTTAAATCCAAACGACAAACCCAAGAATTTACGCAATTAAGTGCAATTAATCGGGAAAGAGCATCAGCTCCCAAGTATAAATATAGGAAAGGACGTGTTGGATATGGACGTTTGGAGCAATCTTTGGTAAGTATCAATATATTGCAATGCTATAATAATTGTTCATCATGAGTTATAGTTGATCATATTATTTGGCTTTATATGTAGTTACAACAGGCGAATAGCTCTGAAACATCTCTTCCTGCACATGTCTTGTGGAAGGAAGCCCGTGTGGGCAAGTCTGGAGTTGTTGCAGTAGAGGTTCTACAAGTATTTGAGAAATGTGTAAGTATAACAATATTTCTTTAATTAAATCAAAACTTTATTAACAAATATTTGACAAATATTCGATATTCATCTGATTTTCAGGAGGCGTTATCTCAGTCTGTATCTCCAGACGATACCAGGAGCATACTTAGTCGGGCATTAGATGTCCCTGAGTATTCTGGTCGGGTGAGGGGTAAGGCATTTGGGATCACCCCGACCTCCTTGAATATTAAAAAGGGAAAGGTTGCTAGTAATGCAGAACTTCAAGCTAAATTGGAAGCACTAGAAGTTGAGGTTCGGGAATTACGAAAGGAAAAAGAAAGGGATAACGCTTCATGTTTTAGAGATGGATCGGAGAAAGATAGTATCAACTGCAGCTTTCATCCGATTATTCCAAAGGTAATTATATATATATATTTATGAAATTAAATTAGTAGCTTAAATTATTTAAATGACATATATACACATTAACAATGGCATATTTATTTTTGGTTTTAGGGCGTTTCCCAATGTCAGCTCTTCTTATCTTCACCAACTTATCGGAATGTTGCAAAGGGAAAAATGTATAACAATGGGGTACAATTACTTCACAATAAATCCCTCCCTACTGGAAGTTTGAAAGTATCAGTTGATATTGCTATAGAGGAGGAAGCACCATTACCCTATCCTAACGATGATTCGGATGTAACATTGGTGCGAGATGCTATAGGGTCGTATGTTGCATGGCCGTCAAACCTCATACTCGTAGGATATGAGGTATGCTTAAAACCGTTATAAACCTTTGTTAACCTTAATGTGTAGATTCAAAGATTTTACGAGCATTTTTCATTTTTTGCATGGTAATGTTATTTAGACTCCAACAAAATCCAAAACAAAGGATAAGCAGATTCCGGAGCATACCGAGTCCGTTGTTTCAAAAAAATAGGTACATCACAATTATATGATATTTATGCATAGAAAATGTTAAATTGGATATCTTATACTTCATATAACAAATTATATGATATATAGCTGCCTGGTAAACAGATTAGCAACATTTCAATGCAAAAAAATGTTGGTGCTAAGAAGAGCAGGGGTAGAAAACAACCTATCTCCAAGTTTAGGTCGTGCCTCCAGACGTATCTACAAGTGACAGATATTATCACCGGAGGTGTTCGTCTTATACATATGGAGAAAGGTATCTATGGCTTTGAACATGACCAAATTATTAGTAATGAAGACTTCGAGCAAGTTTTCAATCATGAAGAATTGGGCGGCACTGTTGTCAATACATACGTGAGGTATATATCCGATCTACTTTGGTATATTAATTGAACAACTTATTTACTTTATGTTTCAAATGAATAGTCTAATGTTAATGATGTTTTTATTTAAGGTTTCTGTATGACAGAGTTATGCGCCCACACGGATTGCAGCAAAGATTTGCATTCCTATGCCCGACGTCTGTCAACTTAACCTTAATAATCAATAAACCAGATGAGGTCCTGACGTATATACGCGACGTCTTTATGGACAACCAAGAAACGGAAAAGTTGTTCATTTTACCGTTTAATACTGGGTTAGATTTTCATTCTAAATTCATCTATTATAGTTTTTTTGTATTTTGACGTCGTGTAGAAAGTTTCCATCTAACACTTGTTTAATCTTACAGTGGACATTGGTTGTTGGTCGCAATTAATCCTAGCAGAGCAATGGTGTATTATCTGGATTCGTTAGGAAATGATTGGACAACATACCCGGATTTGAAGAAGTGTATTGACACGTAAGTGAGACTGTTCTAAATATGAATGTGTATATTTATTTGTTTGTTTATTTATTTATGTGAATTTTTCTAAATATTCACTTATATTTTATTAGCGCTATACAAGCTGTCCTAGCACTACGAGATAGCCATCTACCACAGCGGAGAGTCAACCCCATTATTACATGGAATACAGTGAAGGTATATTAATTATCACATGTGTTATTATATTAGTGATGCTACTTGATAAAACTTAGGATTTATCCATATTTTCTTTTCATTTGTAGTGTCCTCGGCAACGCAATCAAATAGATTGCGGCTATTTCATGTTGAGGTTTATGAGAGACACTCTTTTGTTGGATCGAATAGAGATTCCATCCGATGTATGTATTTCTAACTTATGAGTTATTTTAATATTAACACATATCTCTCATGTCTAATGAAATAGTTAAAACTAAATCAAACTATGTTATATTATTATGTAGTACTTTGAAGAATGCAAGTGTGCTCATTACTCAATTTCTCAATTGGATGAAATTAAAGAGGATTGGTGTCAATACATTATGGAGCTCGGAATTTTACAAGGTATAATATTGTACTCTTACTTTAATTGATGAGAATTTAAATATGTGTAACTTTGTTTATGTATTCTTTTAATTGAATTACAATCTTTGTGTTTTCAGGACCTATAATGTAGATTTGAAGCATACCTTTGGTTGGATGCAAAAGTACTAGTATAAGTGATATGTGCATTTGTAGAAAAAATGTAATGATTTGTAATTATAAATAGGTGTATATATAATTTTGGTTTGTAATTTTAAATATATATATTGGTTTGAATTGCCAATTGTTTTGGATATATAATTTTGGTGTAAATTGGTACATTTAAATAGGATAAATTGGATTGATTTGAATCTCCAAATTGTGGTATTTTTCTGAACAGGTCAAAAACAGGTTGAAAAAACAGGTCAAATTATGGTTGAAAAAACCTGGTAAAAATTGAGGTTTTAAAAAATTTATATAAAATTTTTCGTATACCTTAGACAACGCTTTTGGTGAAAGCGCTGTCTAAGGTATACCAAAAAAAGTCAAAAAAGGTAGGGCTTAGACAGCGCTTTGACCAAAAGCGCTGTCTAAGTTATACGAAATTTTTTATATAAAGGTACCATAGACAGCGCTTTTCATTAAATATACCCACCTTTAGACAGCGCTTTTGGTATTAACCAAAGCGCTGTCTAAACCTATAGCAGCGCAGGTTTAGACAGCGCTTAAAAGCGCTGTCTAAGGGTAAAAAAAGCGCTGTCTAAGGTCTTATCTGTTGTAGTGGATTCATTCTTATATTGGTGTGGATTTAAGATCTGCATTGGTGAAGCAAATGATCTTACATGTTCCTGATGTTTGATGATTACTATTCCAATGAAAGAATGCAGTGCATTTTAGTATGTGGAAATGTTTTTTTTGATATTTGCAAAGCGTGACATTTGGTTCACCAATTTACATTAAACATGCAATATTTTCTAATGAGTAGTAATCATGATTAGGATTGAGATATTACAATTAAGGGTATGAAAAACAACATTAAATTTGTTTGAATTAGTGTAATGAAGTTAATTTAGTGGGTATCAATTTTCTTATTATTATAATAAATTAGTCGAAGACCCGTGCATTTGCACGGGTACTGGTATTGTACGCGCATTTTTTTTCAAATTATAATAAAAATTAAAATTTTCAACCAAAAAAGTTATTATTTTTAAAAGATATAATAAATTAGTGTCTATAATCAACAACGAATTTGATCCCGTATATAAATATTAAATTTGTTTTGAAATTACTTATATATTTGAATCTATATAAAAATATTTGAATCAACAAAATATTTTTTTAGTATTTTTTAATATTTATGAATGACACAAATTTGTCCCATAAAATATTTAAATAAAATTATATATTAAAAAATAAATTAGTATAATTATTAAATATAACAGATGAAAGGTAAGCAACAATATCAATAATAATATGATTAAAAAAATATTGAAACTTGTATTATATAAATGAAACGTTTAAGTTTTTTTTAACAAATAAGACAATTATGTTATAAGAGATAATACAATGATCGATAAATTTCTGTTATTCAACATTTGAATCAGTAATAAAGTTGATACCGTTTATAAGAATAGTATTTGTTTTCACATATAAAAATATTATAATCAACAATATATTTTTCCCGAATATAAATATTATTTTTGTTTTGACATTATTTATAATTATATTTGAGTCAATAGTGAAGTTGTTCCCGTTTATAAAAATATTTAAATCATAATATTATTTTTGTTTTGATAGGATTTACAAATTATTTAAATCAACAGTAAAGTTGTTCTCGTATACCAAAAAAATTGAATCAATAATAAAATTGTATATTATATAAACAAAAATGAATAAATGCAATTATTTGTATATTATTTTTTGCAAATTATTATTTGATAGACAAAACATTTAATACTTTAAGTGGATTATATTATTTTCACTTTCATCCGATATACTTTTATTATTAGTTTTTTTGATACGGTGAAAATACTTTGTGTGAACTTATTAAATAGACAATGAAAAAATGTGGATTAAAATAATTGTTTTTCATTTGATATTTTCTTAAACAATTTGTTTTCGTATATAAAAATATTATAATCAACAATATGTTTTTCCCGTATATAAATATCATTTTTGTTTTGACATTATTTATAATTATATTTGAGTCAATAGTGAAGTTGTTCCCGTTTATAAAAATATTTAAATCATAATATTATTTTTTTTTGATAATATTTATAAAAATATTTGAATCAATAGTAAAGTTGTTCCCGTTTATAACAATAGTATTTTTTCCCTATATAAAAACATTTAATCAACAATGTATTTTTCCTGTATATAAATATTAATTTTGTTTTAATATTATTTATAAATGATTTAAATCAACAGTAAAGTTGTTCTCGCATACCAAAAAAATTGAATCAATAATAAAATTGTATATTATATAAACAAAAATGAATAAATGCAATTATTTGTATATTATTTCTTACAAATTATTATTTGAGAGACAAAACATTTAATACTTTAAGTGGATTATATTATTTTCACTTTCATCCGGTATACTTTTATTATTAGTTATTTTGATGCGGTGAAAATACTTTGTGTGAACTTATTAAATAGACAATGGAAAAATGTGGATTAAAATAATTGTTTTTCATTTGATATTTTCTTTAACAATTTGTTTTCGTATATAAAAATATTATAATCAACAAAATATTTTTTCCGTATATAAATATTATTTTTGTTTTGATATTATTTATAATTATATTTGAGTCAATAGTGAAGTTGTTCCCGTTTATAAAAATATTTAAATCATAATATTATTTTTGTTTTGATAGTATTTATACAAATATTTGAATCAATAGTAAAATTGTTCCCGTTTATAACAATAATATTTTTCTCCTATATAAAAACATTTAATCAACAATGTATTTTTCCTGTATATAAATATTAATTTTGTTTTAATATTATTTATAAATTATTTAAATCAACAGTAAAATTGTTCTCGTATACCAAAAAAATTGAATCAATAATAAAATTGTATATTATATAAAAAAAATGAATAAATGCAATTATTTGTATATTATTTCTTACAAATTATTATTTGATAGACAAAATATTTAATACTTTAAGTGGATTATATTATTTTCACTTTCTTCCGGTATACTTTTATTATTAGTTATTTTGATACGGTGAAAATACTTTGTGTGAACTTATTAAATAGACAATGGAAAAATGTGGATTAAAATAATTGTTTTGCATTTGATATTTTCTTTAACAATTTGTTTTCGTATATAAATATAGTATAATCAACAATATATTTTTTTCGTATATAAATATTATTTTTGTTTTGACATTATTTCTAATTATATTTGAGTCAATAGTGAAGTTGTTCCCGTTTATAAAAATATTTAAATCATAATATTATTTTTGTTTTGATAGTATTTATAAAAATATTTGAATCAATAGTAAAGTTGTTCCCGTTTATAACAATAGTATTTTTCCCCTATATAAAAACATTTAATCAACAATGTATTTTTCCTGTATATAAATATTAATTTTGTTTTAATATTATTTATAAATTATTTAAATCAACAGTAAAGTTGTTCTCGTATACCAAAAAAATTGAATCAATAATAAAATTGTATATTATATAAACAAAAATGAATAAATGCAATTATTTGTATATTATTTCTTATAAATTATTATTTGATAGACAAAACATTTAATACTTTAAAAGGATTATATTATTTTCACTTTCATCCGGTATACTTTTATTATTAGTTATTTTGATGCGGTGAAAATACTTTGTGTGAACTTATTAAATAGACAATGGAAAAATGTGGATTAAAATAATTGTTTTTCATTTGATATTTTCTTTAACAATTTGGTCGAAATTAGATATTTCTTACAAAATAATTGTCATAAAGAGTAATAAGTTTTAGTAATATTCTAATAATGAATCTATGATATAAACCACACAAGCATAAATTTAAAATATTGGTTATGATTTTGAAAATAACAAAATTAACATTTTATAAATATAATTGTCATTTTAAAATTTTAGTAAAATATAAATTATTATTTTAAAGTTCAGATTGTTAATTGTTTTTTTATATAAAGAAATAAATGAAATTAATAGCTCAAATTTTTTCCTGTATATATAAATAATTTAATCAATAACGTACTTTTTCCCATATATAAATATTTTGTTTTTTTTTTTATATTACTTATGTATTTGAATTTATATATAAATATTTGAATCAACAATGTATTTTTGTCCGTAAGTAAATATTATTTTGTTTAATGACAGACACTTTTAATTATATTTTATAATTTATTTTAATTGAAAAGTTATGATTTTTTAAAAATAAAAAATTATTATTATTTTCTTAAAAAATATTGTTTGTTAATTTAAAAATAATATCAAATTATAAATATTATTAACAAAAACATGTGTAAAAAACAACACACTTATTATTTTATAAATAACATTTTTAACTATTTTGTGCAAAATGCAAAAATTGTTGAAAAAAATGACATAGAGTTGACACATGACAATGGGGGCAAAAGTGACTTTTCCAGAACACATACGTTTCTTATATTATAGATGAACAACTATACAACGTTTTTCACAATTATAGAAAAGATACCCGAAAGAGCTTCACGGGTAATCTGTTTAATGCTTTGCGCAACAAGAGATAACCTTCATGTAGACTCAAGTCTGGTAACTAAATTTCAACCACTATTCTCAGAGCATCGGAAAGGTCAAGGATTGCAATTGTTGTTTTGTCAAAAGATTATCCATCTTCCGCATTTTGTCTTCAGGAACTTGTCAAGATACTCAAGTTAAAATTTCTGGTTTTCCCAATCTTTTATGATGTTGATCCTTCCAAGGTAAGATGCCAAAAATGTAGTTATGGCGAAAGCATTGCTCATTATAAATATAGGCATGGAAAGGAGAAGGTGGAAATATGGAGGTCAACTTTGTTTGAAGTCGCCAACTTATGCGGATTCCATTTCAAAAACTGGTACACTATCAGGGCCGGCCCAACGTGTAAGGAGACTTGAGGCGAATTTTAAAATTAATCGTTTATATATATATATATATATATATATATATATATATATATATATATTATTAGAGTTTGGCCTAACACAACCTTACAGAACCGGTTGGTAAGGTGAGGGGTGCCACTCTATATAAACTATTTCATTGCTCTATCTCCAACCAATGTGGGACTTCTAGAATCTTCCTAATACACCCCCTCACGCCCAGCATTCTTTTTGGGCTTGGTGCGTGGATTTAAACGGTGGGCTGCCCAAGGTTCGATCGATAGGCTCTGATACCATATTAGAGTTTGGCCTAACACAACCTTACAAAACCGGTTGGTAAGGTGAGGGGTGCCACTCTATATAAACTATTTCATTGCTCTATCTCCAACCAATGTGGGACTTCTAGAATCTTCCTAATATATATATATATATATAATCATGGTTTTTTTATGTTATGTTTTGTTTTATAGTGCTCAGTCAAAATTATTTTATTTATTCCGTATCAATTATTTTTTATTGGCAGTCATTATTTTTATTAATTTTAAATTTTTTGTTAACAATTTTTCCAAAATCCAAATGATACATAAAACGTCAAAGCCAAAGGCCATTCTAATTCCTTAAATGCACAACCAGTGTATTAGAAGTAATACATGCATGAATAAAAAAAATTTAGAGGCCCAAGGCGGTGGCCTCGGTCGCCTACCCCTTGGGCCGGGTCTGTATACTAGTATCATTGTTTTCACACATCTATTTAATATTTTTACTAGCTGTACTATCAACTCAATGTGTAATCGAGAGCGTGAGACTTTTATAGTTTAGAGCATGTTGATCGGATGTTTGAAAGCCAAAACAAGAGGGAGGGGTAAGGTGAAAAATTAACTTATTTTTATTTGAGTCTTTAGGTAAAATGGTGGTGGAAGGTGTTAATGGGTGGGTCGACACTTTGGCGCCAGGACTTGGTCACTAGGTACAATATGAAACTCACGACCCCCTTTCTGCGACCTACTTTTCAACTCTCATAATTCATATTCCTGGTGGTGGAATATATATCTTTGTTGAGATCCAACACTAGTTCCTAGGCTGAATAGCATGATGAGTTAATTAAGACTTAAAAATGGGTAGTCGATATCATTCAGGCATGATGAGTTGATTGGGAGGAGAAAACATACAGTTACTTTCCTTATTTTTATTTGATAGCATATAATTAGAGCTTTGTGGTAATATGTCCATGTCTGCCTCAATAGAGCCTTGGTTTTGCTATATGGTATGGATGCCATTATTTTACCATATAGCAAATGATGGCATAGCTTAGGCCAGTTCTAATTAATATACATAATTATTTTGCTGCTTAAAAAAAAATTAGAGCTTTGTGGTGGCCAAGAGGATATTTCATGTAAACTTCTTCATCTAAATTGCCATGAAGAAAAGCATTATTAATATCAAGTTGATGTAAAAATCAATTTTTAGAAGCGACAATGTAGAGAAGAAGTCTAATGGTTGTCATTTTAATTACTAGATTAAAAGTTGTGATAATCTAGGCCTTCGGTTTAATTACTCCCTCCGTCTCAAATTATAAAACATTTTGAGCTTTTTACACAAATTAAGAAATTTAATGATTATTTTATGGGAAAGATAAATTATGTATAACTTTACAGTAATGCCTCTCATAATTATATAGGAGAGAGAAATTAAAAGAGTTGAAAGAATAAATAATAATAAATATTTGATGGTATATTGGGAAAGATGTCATTTATATTGCATTGGGAATATAAAGTAACTTATAATTTGGGACAAATTTTTTTAACAAAGTGACTTATAATTTGGGACGGAGGGAGTATAACCTTTAGTAACGAGGCTAGCCTTATACCTCTTGATGGAGCCATTAGCCAGAAATTTTAATTTAAAAATCCAATTTACAACCTATGGATCTTTTATTGTAGAGAAGGGTTATTAAGATTAGGTGTTATTATCGGTCAGTGATGGAATTTCATTGGAAATGGCAAGTTTCCTATTCAGATCAGTAATGGTCTCTTTGTAAGAGGTAGGTTTAGTAAGAGTAGACAAATTTAAATGAAATAATCAATGAATAGGATAAAATTATCCTAGGAAATATAATGAGAAATGGGAAAAGAAGGATTACTTTTTGAATTGAAAGTGTGACCTTGAATAAGAGAACAATGATAGTCTGAGAGATAAGTGGGAGGCTTTAAGACCCTTGTTGATTTCCAGATTGAAAGCCAATAGACATGGGAGTTTAAATATGTTGTTGAGAAGTTATGGGGGAACTGGGTTGGCCTGAGTGATGTAATGTAGGAGGATCAGTTCTGTGTGTTTGTTGGTGGGCAGCGAATTCTGGTGCAGTGGTATGTTCTGGTACAATGGTATTATCATTAATAGGAGAGGAAGTGCATTGTGGATTGTTATCAAGGTAGTCAAAGGTGTAATCTTGGTAATTTGAGGGTGCATTAGTAGGTTGAGGTTGGATGGATTTTTTTTGTGAGATCAATGAGATAGGGGAAGATGGTTTCATAAAAAATAGTGTCTCGAGATCAGAATAGTTGTTTTTTTTATGGTCATATGATATGTGACTTTTCACACCAGTCAACTATCTACCCATTACTAATAGGTTGACCAAACTAACTAATTTGCTCTTTCCACCAAAAAATATTAACACTAAGCTAAGGACATTCCTGTAACTCACCAATTCACCTTCAAAATTTACTTCATTTCTCTCATATGCTGCCATGTGTCAGCCGTGCATTGACCATTTTTTCCACTTTTCTCTCTCTTACTCTTTCATTTCCCACTATTCTTTCTCTTTCTCCCGTTTCCTCTCTTCCATCTCTCATTTTTCCACAAACCCTAAATCTCTCACTTTCCCACAAACCCCTTGCTCAACCCGCCGCCGCCACTGTAAATGCTTTAATCGCTGCTGGTTTTGGAGCTGCTGGACAGGGGTGCATGGCTCTCAGCACATTGGTGTGATACCATTCTTTGGAGCCTCCCACAAAAACAACTGCTGCATGATGGCAGAAATATAGTGGTAACTTTTATACCCTTAACTGCCATTTTAGGGAATGAAATACCTGAAATGGATATATTCAACTTTAAGAGTTGTTCGCCTATTTGTTACCGATTTCTGAAAAAAAGGTGAATGAAAAAATTAATTTAAAAATAATTAAAATAAGTTTCTCTTGAAAATTGTTTATGATCGTTTTTTTTTTATGGGAAACTTTTGGTGAAAGAAAAATTTGTGTTCTGGAGTTGAAATAGTTTTGGTTTTGAAATTGATTATAGCTTGAAGTTGAGATTTGAAGTTTTTGCAATTTTTTATATTTTTTGTTTCACTCACATTTAAATTAATGTATAGAAACAAAAATTACTATATGTCAAATTTACTTTTAACCAAAATTAATTTATTCAAAATCAAATTTTATTAATACATAAGTGAATACATGCTAAGGATTGTATTGGAATTGGTTTTGACTTTGTCAAACAGTGATTTAGTGGAAATAAGGTGTTTGATTTCTATGTTTGAGGCTGTAATGGCAGGTATAAGCTCGGTGTGTTGAGTCTGTAATTGCAACATTTTTTTTAAGTTTAGTAAATAAAAAACAAGGTGAATTTTTTTACATTTTGGTGGAAATTTTTATTTTTAAAGTTATGTTTGGATGGATAGTTTGTTGCTGCATCAAAATACACCCTTGAAGCAATTTAGTTGGGGTAGGAAGAAATGAGGTGCAAGCATGGTGATTTGGTGGGAATTACGAGGTTTTGGTAGTACTTTTTCAAACATATGAAGGTTTCAGTGGCAGAGCAGAGCGTGTTTGCCTCTAAACTGTGGATGTATTTGGATAGCCTCACAATTGTAATGTGCTTCTGAATCTGATTAGTTGCTTTACTTTTCAATTAGTTTTGTTTGACGTGTGTTTGAGACACCAAGACAATGTTGCACATGTGATTACATATAATCACTTCTATTATCTCCAAGTATTACCTGCGCCAGTGTATTGTCGCTGCGTGTTTTCTATCCATTTTTCTATAAAATTCTTTCTCTGTTTTGGCCAATAAACCAATTATTGATGAAAAACACAAAACAGCCAGAATATTTTTGCCAATATGTTTTGACATGCTTATAGAATATTGAATGAGAGTGTATAATATATATCTATCCACTCCATCCAAGTTCCAATAACTAACCTTGATGGTTTTAAAACACAAAACATTCTACCTGGCTTTACAGGCAAAGGAGCGAGTGCACTCATTAGTTCAATCTGGAGTCGAGAGTGGTGCCAAACTGCTGCTTGATGGAAGAAATATAGTGGTAACTTTTATACCCGTAACTGCCATTTTCAACTATCTTATTATATTCTTTTCAAAGAAAAAAGAAAAAAGAAAAACATGATAAGAGATAACTAAGCTTTTTATTGTGTATAATTTGATTCACTAGCTAAAGAAGCTCCACCTATCAACTGTAATATACCACCAACATGGAGTGCTACAAGGTATTTTCTTTCAATCTTTGATCTCAAGGTTTCTACTCAAAAAATTCCTTCAAAATAGAGAGTTGATGTTTAGATGTATATTAAACTTAGCTGTTTAACATGTCACACGCAGGAGGAGATTTTTGGTCCGGTTCTTCTTTTTATGGAGGTCTGTCTCTTTATTTTTTTCTTTAGAATCTTATTGTATAATACGGAAATACCGAAGATAGAATTCATGGTAAAATATTTTCTGATAACATTGTTTTTCTGTTTTGTTTTAATCTTCAGGCTGATAGCTTGGAAGAGGCCATAAACATCATCAACAAAAACAAGTACTTATTCAACATGCGATTATTGTCTTTGCCTTTTGTTGAACTGCTGTATATTTACTTCTTATTACTCTAACCTTTCTAACAGGTATGGAAATGGTGCTTCTATATTTACCACTTCTGGTGTTGCTGCAAGGAAATTTCAGACCGAGATTGAGGCTGGGCAGGTAAAATTTACTACTTCTTGGAAGCATGTCAATAAATAATAATACTTGTAAATTTCAACCAGAATATGCATTAGGATGTGCTATTTATCAACCAATCACATTGCATTTTAACATGAATCTTGGAGCAGGTTGGTGTCAACGTTCCTATTCCAGTTCCTTTGCCATTTTTCTCATTTACTGGCAACAAGGCGTCATTTGCTGGCGATCTCAATTTCTATGGTAGAGTGATTCTTCATAATCTGGCTCTTATGCAATCATTTATGACTTAAATTGTTTAAGAGTTACATTTTTCTTATGATATAGGCTATAGTGTAAAAGTCTTTGATTTGAACTTGATGTTATGCATTGATGGATTTCAGGCAAGGCATGGGTGAACTTTTTTACACAGATCAAAACAATAACTCAGCAGTGGAAGGATTCAGCAAGCGGTAGCAAGATTAACTTGGCAATGCCAACCTTCTATAACATATTATGTAACCAGGGCTGAGTAATGTTTTAGGAAATTTGAGTTGGAATGTTCTTTTGAATATATATTTATATCTTTGATTCTTTTTCAGCTAGAGAAAGGTGTAGATGGGTTGTTTGAAAGCTTTGCGAGGTTGGATTCACGTATTTCAAGTGTTGGTCAGACAGCTGCAAAGATAGGAGATCATCTCCAGCGGTGAGTTTTTTATTCATTATCGGTAAATTGGGCGTATTGGATATGAAGTAATAGGGTCTGATATATTGGTGTATTCTTTATAATATATATACAAATTCTGGGACTATGTCTGATATATTGGCGTATTTTGATCACTGTATGTAATTGGTTGATGCTAAGTTAGTTGTATAGTTGTAAGTTGAACTGGGCTAAATTTTGATTTGAAGTAGTTATAATATATATACAAATTCTGGGCTAAATTTTAATTAATATTTACAAATTCTGGTCACTACTGATAAATTGTTTATTTTTAACTTGACCTCCAGTTATCCGAGGGACTTGAAAGGCTTCTTGGGGTTAAACATGAAACTGAAGCTGGGTTTTCTTGATCTTTTATTTGGCCATCAGATGTTGGCGTTGATGCTTCTCTGGCAAAACCTCATCTGGTAGAGTGTAATTCTAAGCTGGCTGTTGCATTATCAATAATGAATGAGTGCTTCATGCCATTTATTGATCATAGAAGCGGGACCAATCTGATCCGCAGTATTGTCCAGATCATGCATTTGCCGTTGCAGATAAATCTTGGTGGTTACGAAACTTGCAGGTTTATATAGATAAATATGTTGTAGTTTTACTCTTAGGGCTTGCAGAACAGGGTTGTGCAATCAGTTTCTACCATTGAAATGTGGGATAGTTTCCTTTTTTTAAGACTTTCACATTTGATAGTAATATGACTTGAGTAATTGTTATAAGTGGGAGATAACCCTCCCACCATGTGCTCACTTTTGGGGTTGAGTTAGGCCTAAATTCAATTCCTAAATTGTGTATCCAGCACTTTTTGCTACCATGATTTTCTGTTAAAGTGATATGAATGTCGGGTTAATGGCCATGTTTTACGCCTTCAATTCTTCCTTTCATTATGCTTTCATGACCATGTTTTTGTGCTTTTTTCCAGTTTTATGTTTATATTGCTCTTTATTTCATTTCGGTTATGCTTTCATGTGTCACTTTTAATAGGTACTGTCATATAATTAATAGCTACTGTAATATTGCTTTTCTATTTAATAGCAAATCTTATATAAGATATTTGATCCTATGCCACCCTTTTTTCGAACAATTTTGTCGTCGACCACTCTTTTGTAAATGGAAAGTTTCGGGTAACAACAAAATTAAAAGATTTTGTTTTTCTATTTCGACTCATAGATCCGTGTTGATTAGATTTTTTTTTTTTGCAGGTTCACAATCTAGAAAAGAATAATGAGTGAGAGAGAGAAGCGTTCAAGAGCTTTTATTTCTTCAAATCTGCAGATTTTGATTGAGAGGCAATATACCATATTTAATTTTCTTAGTAATAACATGTATTATTAATGTATTTTGTTAAGTTTTAATTATGGACAGGAATGAGATCTCAGACGAAATGCGACAGATCGAGCATGAACGTGGACAACAGATCGACCATGAAGAAGAGGTCAGAGTATTTAAGAGGTATGATCATAGTTTATAGTTCATATTACCTGATTTACAATGTTCTTTAGGTTTTTAGGAACTGTATAAAGGAAAGGCTGCAAGAAAAAACCAGGGTTCTTGTAACGAACTAGCTTCATTTTCTCCCTCAGGCCGATTTTGACATGTTTGGATATTATCAAGTATAGTTGATTTTGCCTAAGATAAATCACTTTACTTTCAACTCACTTTTATCCAGAATCATTTTTACTAAATCTATTTTTGTCACAGCATAACCAAATAGACACATGAACGAAAATTTATTCAATTTCATAAAGCTCTTTAGTTTATGCGCTACAGACTCACACATATGTTGATCATGTGCTTTTCATCAGGATGGATTGGGTGATACAATACGAGTTTCACTCACAGAAACACCGGAGGAGGAGATAGTTCATTGCACAAGGTTGGCAAACCTTGGAATGAGAGCATCTGAACTCCAGAAGGGAGTGGTATGGTTCAAAACAATGATTCAGTCTGACATGCCTAAACTTTCTAAAGTCTAACATCCAAAAATTTTATAAACTTACTTTCGTTCACACTGCTTTCACCAGGCACCTTTTGAAGAGAAGCACAGAGGTTGTTTGGACTTCTGGCGCCGCAAGCAGTGGTTAGCAAATATCGTGAATATAGACGACAAAGAAGAAGATTACTTATGGTGGTTAGATCTTCCATATGTACTGGTATGTATATATTGGTTTTCTTTGTTTTCTTATGGTTTTGATTTATACTTCTTTTATAATCACTATGTTGAATCAATTTGTTTATTTTCTGCCAGTGCATTGAGGTATACACGGTTGAAGATGAAGAACAAAGAATCGGACTTTATTAATTGGAGATGGCTCCCGATCTCAAATTTGAGCCTAAACCATGTCATGTGATTGCTTTCCAAGATCCCGGTGACTGCAAAAACCTTTGTTACATAATTCAAACACACATGGAAATGCTTGGAGGTGGCAGTGCCTTTGTTGTTGCGCGATCTCCTAAGGTAGTTAATCGTACTCTACCTCTGTCCCCAAATATACGACTTTTTTGAAAAACTTTTCATGTCCATTTTTATAGGACCCTTTTCAAATTTTCAACTACGTTTATTATTTTTTCACCAAGATACCCCTAATTTTGTTGCATATGACAGGAAACTTTTCGAGATGCTAAAGAAAGTGGTTTTGGTGTTACTGTCATCAAGAAAGGTGAAATTCAGCTTAATATAGACCAACCACTTGAAGAAGTGGAAGAACAAATAACCGAGATTGGAAGCAAAATGTATCATGATAGGATGATGAAAGATCGAGTTGTGGATATAAACTCGATAATGAAGGGTGTGTTTGTTGTTAATGTCTCCGACAAGAGGTAATTGATCATTTTCTCAATATTTCATTGTTTTGTTTTGTACAATGTTATTTAATGATTTCATTTTTTTCCTTGATAAAAAGGTTAAAGCGGAAGTTGAAGTAATGTGGAAGGGTTGGTTCAAACTATTTTCACAGATGAAAATGGTTGAAGAAAATTAAGGCGTGCTTGCATTGTAGAATAAGTTAATTTCTTTTGTAGTTTTTTCTTTACACACGTTGATTACAGTTGGTTGTATATGATTGAGAAAAAGATAGTGAATATTATAATAGTTGATGATGATAACTTGATGGCATAGTGAGAATTTTTGCATCAAGAATGTTGTTTAGTAGAAGGGATTAGTAATTAAAATGAGTTATTCTTTTGTCTTATATTGAGTGACACTTTACATGATTATGAAAATTTGTAAATGACAAGTTTCACTCATTTCATTCAGCTGCAACCATCCTCAGTTACCTCACTAAGGCTCATACTGTCCCAACAGGTACACCAATAGTGAATGCATTGTCAAAGTAGAGGGCTATGTTGAAAAATATTATTAGAGTTGTGTTGGATTACCTCTTGAGAACAACATGATACTTGAAGCATTTCATGAATATCAAAACATTGAGAAACTCTAACATATATGAATGTTAATTGTTATTCTCTTACTTATAAAACTCTTACATGATTTTAGATCTCTATTAGTACCAACATGTATTCATTATTTATAATATATTAATTCATCATAAAACTTTGTGTAAGTCAATGTCCACTTTACGGAAAGAGATACAAAAAAAATCATATAACATATTTTGTTTTGTAATGTCTAATCCGATTTCTTGGTTTTTGGAAAATGATAACAATAAATGTGTCTAAAATATTTTTGATTTTACACCAAAATGTTCAAAACCAGTATGATAATGCTATAAAACATGCTACCTCATAAAGTAAAAAACTGAAATTGGATTCAATATTTTTGATTTTACACTCAAGTTATCTAAATTGTACTTTTTTATTACATCAACCTACACTAATAAAAGATTAAAAAAAATAATTAGCTAATGGTTACATCAACCTACACAATGTTATTATGAAGAGGATGTTTTGGCATTGCTTCAAGATGATAAAACAGCTGAGGACAAAATGATACAGAAAAATATTAGTGATGAAGACTTAGAGAATCTGTTGGATCGCAGTGAAAACACCAAACTATCAACTCCTATGAATTTTATCATTGAAATTCACTATTTTCACGGGGCACTATCACGACAATACCTTTTTTATTTTAATCAATATTTATAAATAATTAAAGTTATTAATGATATTTGTAAATATTTTTAGTTACTAAACATATTGGATTTATCATGTTGGCAATTTGTTACATCTTTATTTTTAAATATTTGCAGTTATTAGTAATTTTATAATAACAATTATATATCAGCAACAACCAATCCTTATCAAAAGATCACAATAGATATTTTATTTTAATCAATATCTTAATTTGTATGACATGAATTTTGAAATAGTTGAGAGTAACTTCAGAGGTGTTAATGTTTTTGCTGCTGTGTTTAATTGTTTCACGGGACACTATCACCGCAATACCTTTTTTTCTATTGGGCTATCGTTTCGGATTTTATCATTATTATTATACTAATTAAAAACTCAGTTTGCATTCCCTTCATTATAATCGATTTATATTATTATTCTTATTATATTTTTGGCCCATTTCTTATATTAGATAACCTTTATTTTTTATTTATCCACCATTTCTTATATTAGATAAACTTTTGGCCCATTTCTTATTATATTATTATTCTTATTAAAAACTCACCATCTTTTTATTTATCCTTTATTTTTTATTAATGATATTGTATCTCATATTGATCAATAAAAATCAAGTTTATAATTATTTAATATCTCAATTTATATTTTTTCGTTTTAAACTTAACTACAAACACCCGTGCGTCTTACTAGTTTTGGAGCCTAAATAAACACACTTCAGGGATTGAAGGTCCAGTTTGTTAGAACAAGAATTGATTCTACATTCCTAATAGTTTTGATGATAACAAACACTTGTTATTTTAGAACTTGATGCTCCTAATTTCATTGTTTATGATATGTAGGAAAGTTCTAATACAAAGAAGTTCTGAAATAGAAGTATCAGAAGATTCAATCTGAGCGAAGTTTAAAGCGAAGTTCTAATCAAAGCGAAGCTCTGATTTGGAAGCATCAGCCTAAGTTCTGATGACGGATGTCTAGCGCTTCAGCACCAAAGCTGTATCAAGCCAGAAACTCTGATGATTCAACGTAGACTCTGATACGCTATCCTTCTCGTTTATGAGAATCTCAAAGTAACGGATTGAATCTGTATTTTTGGAAAGAGCATTAATTAGCATTATTATCCTCTCCAAAAATAGTTCACGCGTCTCCAACGGATCAAATCTTCTCATCTATTTAAAGGAGTCCCTGCAGATGACCAAAGCACCTTTTGAGCTCATACTGTCCACAATTCTTCAATTTCACTTGCTCTTGTATTTTGATTTACATTTTGATAAAACAGTGTGTAAAAATCACGGTTGTGATAAAGCTTACTAGAAGCACTTGTTTTTATTTTTTTTATTCCTTGAGAAAACCAAGTTGTGGTTAAACCTCAAGAAGAGTGACGGTTGTTACTGAAATTGTGTAATCGTAACTGATTAGTGGATTAAGTCCTCAAGAGAGAGGCGAAATCACCTTGGCGGGTGGACTGGAGTAGATTGAGTTCAATCGAACCAGGATAACCATCGTGTCCTTTGCATTAATTTTTAAAAACTCCAATTCAACCCCCCTTCTTGTGTTTTTTCGTTTCTTCAATTGGCATCAGAGCGCCTGGTTCTGGGTGCTAACACTTAACCGTGTCAGATAAAAGATCCTTCACGAAAAAGCACTATGGCGGAATCCGTTCAGAACTACAACGACAAAATCAGTGGCAAACCACCGGTGTTTGACGGAGAAAACTTTGATTACTGGAAAGATCTAATCGAAAGTTTCTTTCTGGCTCATGACGGTGATCTCTGGGATATGGTAACAGATGGTTACACTCACCCTGTCGGAAAAGACGGTCAGAAGATTGAAAGGAAAACCATGACTGATCAACAGAAGAAAGATTTCAGAAATCATCACAAGGCCAGAACGATTCTCCTCAGCGCAATCTCCCACACAGAATATGAGAAGATCACTAACAGAGAATCAGCCAAACACATATTTGATTCTCTGAGAATGACGCATGAAGGCAACTCTCAAGTCAAAGAGACTAAAGCTCTGGCACTCATCCAGAAGTATGAAGCCTTCAAAATGGAAGAAGATGAAACAATTGAGAAAATGTTCTCAAGGTTTCAAATTCTAGTTGCTGGACTAAAAGTTCTGAATAAAGGGTACTCAACATCAGATCATGTCAAGAAAATCATCAGGAGCTTACCAAAAGTATGGAGACCCATGGTCACAGCACTAAAACTCTCCAAGAACCTCAACGAAATATCTCTTGAAGAACTGATCAGCTCTTTAAGAAGTCACGAGATAGAACTAGAAGAAGATGAACCCCAGAAGAAAGGTAAGTCTATTGCTCTTAAATCTAAATATAAATCTGAAACTAAAGCTTTTCAGGCAGAAGAAGAAAGCTCTGGTGGCTCCTCAGAAGAAGATGAACTATCACTCCTTTCCAGAAGAATACAACAACTATGGAAAACTAGGCAACGAAAATTCAGAAACTCTAGAAGATCAAGCAGTCATTCTGAACCATCCTCTGGACACAAAAAGTCTAGAAACAAAGAGGTAGTGTGTTACGAATGCAAGGAACCTGGACACTACAAAAGTGACTGTCCTAAGCTGCAGAAAGAAAAGCCAAATAAAAAGTTTAACAAGGAAAGAAAGAAAAGTCTTATGGCTACCTGGGATGACTCGGAATCCTCTGAAGCAGAATCCGAATCAAAAAATGAACACGCGAACATTGCCCTAATGGCCAACATATCAGATGATTCAAACTTATCAGAATCAGACTCAGAGTCAGAAACTAAAGAGGTATTCTCTAACTTTTCTAGATCTCAATTAGAAGAAAGTCTGTCAGAAATTCTTGAAAACTATCAGAAACTTCAGCTCAAGTATAAGAATCTGAAACATGATCTGGTATCTGAGTCTGAAGAGAACAGAAAGCTAAAAGCAGAAAATTCTGAATTAAAAGAAACTGTTTCAAAACTCAACTCTTTTGAAAAATCTCAGAAACAATCTGATTCAGAAGTTTCCAGTAGTTCTGATAATATTTTAAAACATTACGACTATAACTTTCAAAAATTTCTAGCTAAAAACATAGATAGAAGCAAAATGGCTTCAATGATCTATGGAGTTAGTAGAAATGGGAGAAAGGGCATAGGTTATGTCAATCCTAGAGGAGAAGCTCCGTATAAACCCAAACGTGTTGATGATATGATAATAAAATATGCTCCTTTGAACTCTCACTTCACATATGGACACACACATGATATTAAATACACCAGTGAATCTTATTCAAATTCTATTGAGAAACCAAAACTCAATCAGAACTCTGTGAACACTAACAAACAAGGACCCAAAGAGATGTGGGTACCTAAGGATAAAATCCTATATGTTGCAGATGTCTTTGACAGCAAGATTGAAACACCAGTCATGGTACCTGGACTCTGGATGCTCGCGACACATGACGGGAAGAAAGTATATGTTCCAAAGCCTGGAACTTAAAGCTGGAGGATATGTAGGTTTTGGAGGCAATCAGAAAGGTAAAATCATTGGCTCTGGAACCATAGGTAATGGTACTTTACCCTCTATATCTAATGTCTTATTAGTAGAAGGATTAATGCACAACTTGTTATCCATAAGTCAATTAAGTGATAACGGTTATGATATAATCTTCAATCAAAAGTCCTGCAAGGCAGTTAGTCAGAAAGATGGAACAATCCTCTTTAATGGAAAGAGAAAGAACAACATTTACAAAATAAAACTTTCTGAACTAAAAAGTCAGAATGTAAAATGTCTTCTGTCTGCTGACGACGAGCAATGGGTCTGGCACAGAAGATTGGGGCATGTTAGTATGAGAAGAATATCTCAGATTAACAAACTCAATCTGGTCAGAGGACTTCCTAATCTGAAGTTCAGCTCAGACGTTCTGTGTGAAGCATGTCAAAAAGGCAAGTTTTCAAAACCCTCTTTCAAACCAAAAAATGTTGTTTCTACCTCCCGACCATTAGAAATTCTTCATATAGATCTGTTTGGACCAGTAAAAACTGCATCCATCAGTGGCAAGAAGTATGGATTAGTGATCGTAGATGACTATAGCAGATGGACATGGGTAAAGTTCTTAAAACACAAGGACGAGTCACACTCTGTATTCTCTACTTTCTGCAACCAAATTCAGAATGAAAAAGAGTTTAGAATTGTAAAAGTCAGAAGTGATCATGGTGGGGAATTTGAAAACAAAAATCTAGAAACATTTTTTTAATGAAAATGGCATTTCTCATGATTTCTCTTGTCCTAGAACTCCACAACAAAATGGAGTTGTAGAGCGCAAGAATAGAACTCTACAAGAAATGGCCAGAACCATGATCAATGAGACTAACATGGCTAAACACTTTTGGGCAGAAGCAGTTAATACAGCGTGTTACATTCAGAATAGAATCTCTATAAGACCTATTCTGGAAAAGACTCCATATGAGTTGTGGAAGAACAGAAAGCCCAACATTTCTTACTTCCATCCTTTTGGATGTACATGCTTTATCTTAAACACTAATGATCCTCTGAACAAGTTTGATTCTAAGGCACAAAAATGTTTCATGTTAGGATACTCTGAACGTTCAAAAGGATACAGAGTATATAACACAGAAACACGAAGTGTGGTAGAATCCATTTGTGTCAGATTTGATGATAAGCTTGGCCTTCAAAAGCCAAAGCATGATGAATCTCTTGCAGAAATAGAAGTTCAAATAACAGGCACTGAAACCAGATCATCAGAAAAACTGGCGAGCAAAACAGAAGGAAACTCTAATTCTGAAGAACCCATCCAGAAAAGACTGTCCAGAAGTTCTCTAACTCATCCCGAAGACAAAATTCTGGGAAAGAAGGATGACCCAATCAGAACAAGATCCTCATTCAAAAAGATGGAAGAATCTCTAGTGGGATTAGTCTCTCTGATAGAACCCACTACAATTGACGAAGCACTCACAGACAATGATTGGATCCTCGCAATGCAGGAAGAACTGAATCAGTTCACCAGAAACGACGTTTGGGATCTAGTTCCTAAACCCAAAGGCTTCAACATCATTGGAACCAAATGGGTCTTCAGAAACAAACTAAATGAACAGGGAGAAGTTGTCAGAAACAAAGCACGACTGGTTGCACAAGGTTATAGTCAGCAAGAAGGGATAGACTATACAGAAACCTTTGCTCCAGTCGCAAGGTTAGAATCTATCAGACTTTTAATTTCATATGCTGTAAATAATGACATCACTCTCTATCAGATGGATGTCAAAAGTGCGGTTTTAAATGGTTACATTGATGAAGAAGTTTACGTGCATCAACCACCTGGTTTTGAAAACACAAAACATCCAGAATATGTTTATAAACTTAAGAAATCGTTATACGGTCTAAAACAAGCTCCCAGAGCTTGGTATGAGAGACTAAGTAACTTTCTCTTAGAAAATGATTTTACCAGAGGGAAGGTGGACACAACTTTATTCTGTAAGTCATTTAAAAATCACATTCTGATCTGTCAGATATACGTAGACGATATAATTTTTGGATCCACTAAAAGCTCCTTGGGGCAAGAATTTGCTAAGACTATGCAGGCAGAGTTTGAAATGAGCTTAATGGGAGAACTCAAGTTTTTCTTGGGAATTCAAATCAACCAAACTCCAGAAGGAACTTACATACATCAAAGCAAGTATGTCAGAGACCTTCTGAAGAAATTTGAAATGTCAGAAAGTAAGCCTTCAAAAACTCCTATGCATCCCACATGTATTCTGGAAAAAGATGAGGTAAGTAAGAAAGTAGAACAGAAGATCTACAGAGGTATGATTGGTTCTCTCCTTTATTTAACTGCTTCAAGACCTGATATTCTCTATAGCGTTTGCCTTTGTGCTAGATTTCAATCAGATCCTAGAGAATCTCACTTAACAGCTGTTAAGCGAATTTTCAGATATCTGAAAGGTACTACTAATCTTGGTCTTTGCTATAGAAAGTCCAGGGAATACAAATTGGTAGGATACTGTGATGCTGACTTTACTGGAGACAGAATAGAAAGAAAAAGTACCTCTGGAAACTGCCAGTTTCTAGGAGACAACCTAATCTCTTGGTCCAGCAAAAGACAATCCACCATTGCACTATCAACTGCTGAAGCTGAATACACAGCTGCAGCTGGATGCAGTACTCAGATGCTCTGGATGAAGAATCAGCTTGAAGAATTTCACATTTACGAGAGTAACATCCCTATCCTCTGTGACAATACTTCTGCCATTTGTCTTTCAAAAAATCCTATTATGCATTCTAGGGCTAAACATATAGAAATTAAACATCATTTCATTAGGGACTATACTCAGAAGGGAATTCTTTGTTTAAAATTTATAGACACAGACCATCAATGGGCTGATGTTTTCACCAAACCCCTTGCTGAAGATAGATTTAATTTCATTCTGAAAAATCTCTGTATGGAATTATGTCCAGAATGAAAACGTAATTTCTATATTTTTAACTCTCAGAACTTCTTTTCTTTTGTGAACATCTGACCAATAATTCTTCAGAAGTGAGAAGAAAGATTGCATCAGAATCTATTCAGAAGATCTGAACTTTTCATTTCAAGGATAGATCATTAAGTTCACTCTAGAAAACACGTGTCAACCTACGCTCCAGATTTTCTTTGATGATGAACGCGTGTCAAACTCTGGAAAGCTGAAACGTCTGTGTTGACATATTGAGGCGCCAAGTCACATCGGTAACTGTTCCAAAAATTTCTCACGCTATCTCCCTTGTCAGAAATCATTACGGCTATTAATCATGATGTTATTGTTTTTAATTGCTATTTAAGTCTTGGTCTCTCTTATATATAAATGCCACTTCTAACACCCTCACACGCTCACTATCACTCATTTTCTCTCTTTCGTCTTCTCCATATTATTTACATTTCTTGTTTCTGTGTTCCCAAAACCCTAAGTCTGTGAACAATGGCCTCCTGCTCTCAACAAAGCTCTCAACAAGCAATGTCTCAAGAATCAGCTGACCAAGTCATTGGAGAAAGGTACGTTGAGCCCTCAAGAACTCTCCTCACCCCTTTTGCCTCTCTTGAAGTTCTCTGTGAGCTCATCGTCGATTTTGAAAGCATGAAAGACAATGGGTATGACCTTACTCCTGAGATTGAGTTTCAAGGATGGAACAAATACTTCAATCGCTTAATGGGTCCAGTTTTTCCCCAACTTGTTAAGGAATTCTGGATTTTTGCATCGGTCTCAAAACATCAAGTAATCTCGTATGTTATGGGAAAGAAGGTTGTCATCACTGAAGATCTTATTGGTAAGCTGATTGATCATGATGGATCAGGAATCAGATGCAGTGAGATGGAAAAGGGCACTGATCTTAATACTATCTCAAAAGAAATCTTCACCTCCGGTCAACACTCCAACAAAATCAAAGACCTAAAAGATCGTCACAGAATTTGGGCCAGAATCTTTCTTGGGTGCATCTATCACAGGAAACCTTCAAGCTCGTCTGACTACATCAACAACGATCAACAGTATCTCCTGTACCTCATCTCCACTTTTACCAAAGCGAATCTTCCCTACTGCTTATTCAATCATCTGAAGAACAGTGTCAAAGAAACTAGAGAAGATGAAAGAACCAAGAGAGATTGGATTCCTCTAGGTAGACTTATATCAGATATTCTTACAGAGAATAAGCTGATAGACCACTTAACTGAAGCTCGGGAAATCTCTGATCTAGAAACTATTGCCGGAAGACCTCTCAATGCAAAGAATCTCAAGAAGATGAAAATCATTGGTACCATCAAGAAGGATCCAACTCTAATCTCTAAGGAAGTCATCACCACCAGAAAAATTCCTCTGAAAGATTTTCCTCTTTTCTCATCAGATACTCATCCAGAAATTGTCCTCAGATATTTGGATGCATGTAAAGCTGATGGTACCCTACCAGAAGAGTCTCTGCAACAGCTCAGGCAAGCACCTCTTGAAGTTGCCCCCAGAACCTCAAGAAAAAGGAAAACCTCTGAAGGAACTCCTCAGAAAACTCCAAAAGTTGCTAAAGCTGCTAAGAAGAAAGGTAACTCCGCTTTCATTTCTATCGTCGAATCCATAATGGTATCAACATCTGAAAACCCATCGTCTCCTAAACCCTCTGAAAATTCACCACCATCACCTCAAACCCAAAATCCACCACCATCACCACAAACTCTTGAGGATTTTGACATTGACATTGACCCCACTCCTTCTGATTTTATTGAACCACAACCAGAACTTGCTCAAGTTCTGTCAGACATTGGTCATGAACCTCTCTTCACTTTTTCCCAACCAGAACCAGAACATCAAACTCAACATCCTGACACTTCTATACCTGGTATCAACTGCCCTCTCAACTTCTTTCAACCTCCACCAAATTTCACCAGTCCCCCACAAACCTCTCCAGAATTTACATCACCTAACTCACCTATCCTCATCTCTGACTCTCCTCCAACAAATATCACAGATGATCCTCTCAGAACCATAATTGACCTAGAAGCTCTAGACAAGCTCACCTCAACCTCTCATAAAATAGCCATTCCCAAACCAAACCCATCTCTATCCAAATCAGATGTTGATAACTCTTTATTGGCATTCGAGGCAGAAATGCAGGAATGGATCAAATTTCTAAAGCAGGGTTGTTCGGAAAATCTGAATCCAGCTGCCTCTGACTATCTTTGGACCAAATTCAGAAAGTGGTTTAACTCTGAATCTCAGAAAATGAAGGAACTGAGCTATGACATAGCCCAACAGAACTTCTGTGACCATATGAAGATCTTCCATGAGCAGGTTCTAAGATTCTGGGAAAAGAAACCCATTCTTCCTCTAGGCTGGAAAGCTCCTATGGATTCAGAACCTCATGCACAAAACTCTGAGCATCAAACTCTGGTTATTACTGAAGTGGAAGATAAATCACCTGAAGCCCCTCCAAAGGAAGTGTCCGCAAAAAGCTCTGAGGATTTGGTAACTTCTGAAGAACCTTCTTCATCTGTTCTTGTGCTGAAAACTCTGGATGAGTTGAAGAAAGAGAATGAAGAAGTTAGAAAGAGATTGGACAAACAGGACGAGACAAACGCAGAAATTAAAGGAATGCTTGGCAAGCAAGAAGAATCCGCTAATCAGATCAAAGGCCTTCTGGAAGCATTGTTCACAAGACTTCCTCCTGCTCCTCAACCTTAATTTTTTTTCTGTTTTGTTGCATTTTATCTTCTGTCATTATCTTCTTTTAATTGTTCTCATGTATCTTTTCGCTTTTTGATTAATGACAAAGGGGGAGAACGTATAATATTTTGAACCATAACAGTGCACCAGGACTTTGTCTCGAACATTTTGAACATTTTAATTTCTGTTTCTACTGTGTTAAGCAAGCAGGTAACTGGCAATCAGAATCTCTTGGAAATCTTAAATTAAATTATTTTTCAAGGAAATGTTCAACCCAGGGGGAGTCTTCTAACCTCAATACCCTTTAAAATTATTTATCAAAATATGAGTTTTTGTCATCATCAAAAAGGGGGAGATTGTTAGAACAAGAATTGATTCTACATTCCTAATAGTTTTGATGATAACAAACACTTGTTATTTTAGAACTTGATGCTCCTAATTTCATTGTTTATGATATGTAGGAAAGTTCTAATACAAAGAAGTTCTGAAATAGAAGTATCAGAAGATTCAATCTGAGCGAAGTTTAAAGCGAAGTTCTAATCAAAGCGAAGCTCTGATTTGGAAGCATCAGCCTAAGTTCTGATGACGGATGTCTAGCGCTTCAGCACCAAAGCTGTATCAAGCCAGAAACTCTGATGATTCAACGTAGACTCTGATACGCTATCCTTCTCGTTTATGAGAATCTCAAAGTAACGGATTGAATCTGTATTTTTGGAAAGAGCATTAATTAGCATTATTATCCTCTCCAAAAATAGTTCACGCGTCTCCAACGGATCAAATCTTCTCATCTATTTAAAGGAGTCCCTGCAGATGACCAAAACACCTTTTGAGCTCATACTGTCCACAATTCTTCAATTTCACTTGCTCTTGTATTTTGATTTACATTTTGATAAAACAGTGTGTAAAAATCACGGTTGTGATAAAGCTTACTAGAAGCACTTGTTTTTATTTTTTTTATTCCTTGAGAAAACCAAGTTGTGGTTAAACCTCAAGAAGAGTGACGGTTGTTACTGAAATTGTGTAATCGTAACTGATTAGTGGATTAAGTCCTCAAGAGAGAGGCAAAATCACCTTGACGGGTGGACTGGAGTAGATTGAGTTCAATCGAACCAGGATAACCATCGTGTCCTTTGCATTAATTTTTAAAAACTCCAATTCAACCCCCCTTCTTGTGTTTTTTCGTTTCTTCACAGTTTAGTCTAATTATGTTTGGAACTAGAGGCAAAGACAAGACATCCAAAACTGCATTATAAAAAATAATCCAGAATACTATTGTAAAAGAGTTTAAAGGGAGACTTATAATGCAATAATTTGGAAGGAAATCTATTGATAAAGAATGTAGTATGAAAATGAGCATAACCCTATAAAATATTGGGAATATGAGATTGAAAAAGAAGAGCACGAGTTACCCTGTAATACCCCGTAAAATTCTGAGCGTTGTGAATAATATTATTATGATCAGCTGGGTTTCGGGGTACTCTGAGCAATTATTGGATAAAGTAATTAGAGTAAACCGACGAACTCGGAAATTTGATTAGATTAATATTATTTAACTTGGAGTTTTATTAACATAAGCAAAACATAACAATGGCAAAACAAGTTGTATAACAGTACCAAAACACATAATATAACATAACAAAATAGTATGTTGTCATTACATAATAGCACCAAAAGTGTGCCTGAATTAACTAGCAGTTGTCATTACATAATAGCACCCATTTTGAACTTGCAGTTTTGTTATCCAAAACCCTAGCACATGTGTGGGTGTCCTTTATAGTCTTAATTGCATAAGTGTGCTTATGGCCCACTTTGGAGCAAAGTATTAAAAAACCACACTTTGACTTACATTCCACTCTCACCCTATATCCCTCATTTTTCACAAATCTTATTTCCCTCCCATTTAAAACAGTCCACTCACGAATTGCCTCCCTAAAGTCATCTAGGGAATTTAACTCCATACCCCACTTAAACTTGAAACTCTTATTCAATTCTCCTTTCTTAAACTTCTCAAACCTTGGTTTTTTTCATCTTCTAAGTTATCAACATCAGAACTCAATAGTTCTTCACTAACATATTCCTCATCATTCACATCTTTCTGTCTAGAACAAGTTAATACCACTTATTATTGGACCCTGACTAATTGGCATATTCACATCAATACCTTCAAACCCATCTTCAAGAGCAGTGGTCCTCTCATCTTCACTATCGTTCAAGCCTTCAACAATCTCTTCATCACTGACTTCTAAATCCGTCGTTTGATTGACACACTTAGGGCTTCTTCCACTTCCACTTGCATCATGTTCCACAAACAGTTCCCCATCCACTTGATTCGCACAGTGATAAGAAGCAAAATCATATGCATCCTCATCATTCTTAATCTGAAAATGCTTTGGAGCAATTTCAGTGATTTTCGCCCACATTCTATACGACCCTTCAACGTAACCCCACCCAGTGAGTATGTTGTGAATGTGAGTCATGCTAAACATATCTAAGTGTTCCCCAGAAATCACAGTAGACACACCACCCCTATATATCGTCTCTCCATCACTAAGCATTACAAACTCCCCTCCATGCCGAAAAACAACGTTAAACAGTGCATTTTTCTGAAATAAGAAATTAACATATGAAAACCCACGACACTGAGAAACGTAATGCAAGGAAGCAGGAGGCTTGACATTACCTGTAATTCGAAGTTCGCATCCATGGCTTCGTCTTCGACCTTGCTCGCTTCCATGCCTGCGTCTTGCTATGAGCTTCTTCTTCGTTCAAGTTTCCAAATGCAAAACCTAATTTGACCGGGGGGGGGGGGGGGGAACAACAATGTTCCTCATATCACTAACCATTTATCCATAATCTCAATTAGCCACTTAACCACTGCCAAGTCAGCAAATCAGGTAAAGGGGAGTGGTAAAAGATGGTTTTTGGTTTTATAAGGGGTGGTTTAAAAAAAAAATACTTCAGGGGGGCAATTCCAAATGTCGCCCTATTGGCAGGGGGGTATCATATATTTAACCCTACATTTAAAGAAACAATTTCTATTTTATTACTACCTTTGCATCCATTACAACCATTTCAAGGTGTTATATACCCTTACTGTTAATTACGGTCCAAACGTCGATAATTCGAACATCAAGACACCATGTCTCTTTGGAATCATCGATGTCCTTAACACAGTCAAATTTTCGAGACATTATGTGATGCAAAAAATCAGCAACGTAAGCATCAACGTAGTACCTTTCCCAGCAAAAATCATGAAACAAATTCACGTAAAATAATGAAATGATGGATAGAAATGAAACAGAAAGGTACATACGACACGAACGACAATGGATAGTCAAAATAACCATAAACACGGTACCTTTACCAACTAAAATCATGAAACAGATTCATGCAAAATAATGAAACGATGGATAGCAATGAAACATAAAGGTAAATACCACATGAAATTGAAAGGTACCTCTGCAAGCTGTATTGGTGAAGCAAATTACCTTACATGTTCCTGATGTTTAATGATTAATATTCCAATGAAGTAATGCAGTGCACCTTGATATGTGGAAAGGTTTTCTGATGCAAAGCGTGACATTTGGTTCACCAATTTACATTAAACATCCAATATTTTTTAATGAGTAGTAATCATGATTAGGATTGAGAAATTACAATTAAGGGTAAACCAGCATTAGATTAGTTTGAATTTGTGTAATGAAATTAATTTGATGGATATCGATTTTCTTATTATTATAATGAATGAACAACTATACGACGTTTTTCTCAATTATAGAGAAAATACCCAAAAGGGCTTCACGAGTAATCTGTTTAATGCTTTGCGCAACAAGAGATTCAAAACCTTCATGTAGCCTCAAGTCTGGTAACTAAATTTCAACCAGTATTCTCAGAGCATTGGAAAGGTCAAGGATTGCAATTGTTGTTTTGTCAAAAGATTATCCATCTTCCACATTTTGTTTTCAGGAACTTGTCAAGATACTCAAGTTAAAGTTGTTAATTTTGGAATAACAAATAGCTGGAAGGGATCATTATTCATTAAGAAAATATGGCTTATAAATAGCCTTACAAGCAAAACAGAATCCACTACTAACAAACTAGATACGTGGTCAATAATGTGAAAAGAAACAAACTCTATTCTTCCTAAAGAATAGGTCTCTCCTAAAAACTAGGAAGTGCTAAACAAACAAAAAACATATAATATTTTAATAATAATAAACTGCCTAACAATCCCTCCCTTAAGCTAATTCATATGAACTTAGCTTACTTTAGTAATATCAGTAACTCCAAGCATCTCACGCAGCTTTTCAAATTGTTCCAATTTCAATGGCTTCGTCATAATATCTGCTGTTTGATTCTTAGAGGCACAATAGCTCAGCTTTATAACTCCATTGTTCACCAAGTCCCTAAGAAAGTGAAATTTCACATCAATATGTTTACTTTTTCCGTGAAACACAGGATTTTTGGATAGTTGTATAGTAGAACTATTGTCGCACATGATCATAGTTGCTGTTTTTTTCTCAACTTCAATCTTTTCCAACGCTCTTCTAAGCCAAACACATTGACACACACATAAAGCAGCTGCTATGTATTCTGCCTCCGTGGTAGAGAGAGCGACAACTGGTTGTTTCTTTGAGGCCCAAGAAATTGCTCCCGCTCCCAATTTAAACACAAATCCGAAAGTGCTTCTTCGATCGTCTAAGTCATCGGAATAATCACTATCGGTGAAGGCCACAAGTTTTAGATTGTTTTCTTGCTTCCTGTAGAAAATACCCAGATTAATTGTACCTTTTAGGCACCTTAAAATCCTTTTTGTTGCAAGCCAATGTGCCATAGTAGGTCTAGCCATGAACCTGCTTATTAAACTAACACCAAACATCATGTCGGGTCTAGGTACAGTCAAATACATGAGGCTTCCAACCACTTGCTTGAACAACGTTTCGTCAACTGTAACACCTCCCTCATCTTTGCGTAATTTCATACCCGGTACTATGGGATTTTTCACAGCATTACTGTCCTCCATACCAAATCTAGCTAAAACCTCCTTTGCATATCTTCTTTGACAAATGAATATTCCACCTGCACATTGTTTCACTTCTACTCCAAGGAAATGCTTCATTTTCCCCAAATCAGACATATCAAACTCCAACATCATTGAATTTTTAAACTCATCACACATGCTTCTATCATTCCCGGTAAAAATTAAGTCATCAACATAAAGGCTTACAATTAAGAGTTTACCTCCTTTTGATTTTGTAAACAGAGTATGCTCGCTCGAACATCTTTCAAATTCTTCTCGTATAAAATAAGCTTCGATTCTGCTGTACCAAGCTCGCGGTGCTTGCTTGAGCCCATATAACGCCTTTTTTAGCCGGTAGACTTTCTCTTCTTCTCCTTTCTTTACAAACCCTTCAGGCTGCTCAACAAAGACTTCCTCTTTCAGCTCACCATGAAGAAAAGCGCTCTTTACGTCAAGTTGAAAGACCTCCTAGCTAAATTGTGCAGCTATTGCATGGATAGTGTCAAGTCTTGCCACCAGAGCAAATACCTCCGTATAATCAATACCATGGCGTTGTGCATACCCTTTTGCTACCAGCCTCGCTTTGAACTTCTCCACAGTACCATCTTCATTCAACTTTGTTTTAAATACCCACTTGACTCCAATAGGTTTGATTCCTTTAGGAATCACAGTAAGTTCCCAAGTTTGGTTCCACTCAATGGATTCAATTTCCAATGACATTGCTTCCCTCCAGTTTTTACATTTTACTGCTTCTTCAAATGTTGTAGGGTCATTCTCAGTTACCATCATCATTGCATTCAGATTTTCATCATCAGAAAGACCTTCCCCTGTTTCATAATCAGCCATCCATATAGGCAGTTTATTATTATTAAAATATTATATGTTTTTTGTTTGTTTAGCACTTCCTAGTTTTTAGGAGAGACCTATTCTTTAGGAAGAATAGAGTTTGTTTCTTTTCACATTATTGACCACGTATCTAGTTTGTTAGTAGTGGATTCTATTTTGCTTGTAAGGCTATTTATAAGCCCTATTTTGATCTGGTATATGAACATGTGCCACACATCCGAAAACTCGGAAGTAATCTACCACTGGTTTCTCATTGCTCCATGCCTCTTCTGGGGTCCTATCTTCAACAGCTGTTGTCGGGCATCGGTTTTGAATATGAACGCACCATTTTGCAGCCTCGGACCAGAAGGTTTTGGGAACTTTTCTTTCATTTAGCATGGATCGGACGACGTTCATAATTGTCCGATTCTTCCTCTCGGCAACTCCATTCTGCTGCGGTGTATAGGCTATTGTCAATTGCCGGCTAATGCCCTGTGATTTACAGAATTCTCCAAAATCATTTGAGGTGAACTCGCCACCCCTGTCAGTCCTCAAACAAGTTATGAATGCACCTATCTCCTTCTCAACACTAGCTTTAAAATTTTTGAAAGTAATAAAAGCTTCTGATTTTTCATGTAAGAAATAAATCCAAGTTTTACGAGAATAATCATCGATAAAACTTAGAATGTACCTCTTGCCACTGTGGGATGCTGGCTTGATAGGCCCACATATGTCTGAATGTACTAGCTAGAGCTGTTTTGATGCCTTCCATAGACTCCTCCTTGGCATTGTATCTCTGTGTTGTTTCCCGGTTAGGCAGGTTGTACATAACTCCTTGGGAGATTTGAGAACAGGTAAGCCAATCACCATCTTTTTGAAGGCCAATGTTCTCAATCCCTTGTGATTCAGGTGCCCAAATCGACAGTGCCACATTTGCGCCTCTTTCTCTGATACATCTTCAGTTTTCAAACACATGGAATTTCTCTGTGGCATATGAGCTAACACAAAAAACATTCTATTTCCACTCATATTAGTTTGCATAATCAGTCCCCTCTTAGGATGATACACTTTACAAGTTCCATCCCGAATTAAAATGGTTAATCCTTTTTCTTGAAGTTGCCCTATGCTTAATAGATTATTTTTAAGCTCAGGAATATAATAGACATCAGATATTACCTGGATTATGCCATTAATTTGCACTTTTATACTCCCTTTTGCTACTACCGCCATTCTCGTATCATTTCCAAGCTTCACTGTTCGATTGAAATTTTCTTCCAATTCAGAGAACCACTCTTTGTTTCCCGTCATGTGGTTGCTGCAGCCTGAATCCAAAAACCATATCTCTTCTTTCTTTTCTTGATGAAAATCTGCATATGACATCAACAAAAGTTCCTCTTTTTCTAATTCAGCATAGTTAGCTTTCTTTTCCCAGTCAGGACATTCATATTGGAAATGTCCCAATTTGTGACATTTGAAACATTCGATGACGGCTTTGTTTGTGGGTTGTCTCCCTCTACCTCTGCCACGTCCTCCTCTGAACATGCCTCGACCTTTACCTCTGTTTGATCGATCATCATGAGCCACCTTTAACACATGCTCCTCCTCTTGGTATCCTTGCATTCTTTGTTCATGAACTAGTAAACTTCCATGTAATTCATCAATACTCAGAGTACTTAGATCATTTGATTCCTCTATTGAACACACAACATAATTAAATTTGATAGTTAAAGATCTAAGTATCTTACTGACCACCATACTCTGCTCCATTGTCTCACCGTTTGACTTCATTTTGTTCACTAAGGTCAAGGTTCACCCCAAGAAAGTGTCTACTTTCTCACCTTCTTTCATGGCCAGCAACTCGAACTCCCTTCTTAATGCTTGAAGTTGTGCCCTTTTCACCTTTGTGGATCCTTGATATTTCCGCTTCATTGAATCCCAAATTGCTTTTGAGGTTCCCTTGTCAAGAATTGTTTCAAGAATTTCTCTGTCAATGGCTTGAAACAGAAAATTCTTGACTTTCAAAGCTTTGAGTTTGGCTTCTTCTACCGTCTTTCTTTGCGCCTCGCTTGCTGCTGCTGTCCCAATTGGTGCTGCAGGGATTCCTTCATCAACCAGATTCCACATCTCCCTACTCCTTAGAAAGTTCTCCATCATCATGGACCAATAATCATAATGGCCATCGAACTTAGGAATAGACGGTTGCACAAACTTCTCTGAAGTCGTCATTCTGCTCACACACTTTTAATTTTGGCCCCCTCGCACAGCTCTTGATACCACATGTTAATTTTGGAATAACAAATAGCTGGAAGGGATCATTATTCATTAGGAAAATAGGGCTTAATAATAGCCTTACAAGCAAAACAGAATCCACTACTAACAAACTAGATACGTGGTCAATAATGTGAAAAGAAACAAACTCTATTCTTCCTAAAGAATAGGTCTCTCCTAAAAACTAGGAAGTGCTAAACAAACAAAAAAAACATATAATATTTTAATAATAATAAACTGCCTAACAAAAGTTACTGGTTTTCCCAATCTTTTATGATGTTGATCCTTCCGAGGTAAGATGCCAAAAAGGTAGTTATGGCGAAAGCATTGCTCATCATATATATAGGCATGGAAAGGAGAAGTTGGAAATATGGAGGTCAACTTTGTTTGAAGTCGCCAACTTATGCGGATTGCATTTCAGAAACTGGTGCACTATCATTGTTTTCACACATCTATTTAATATTTTTACTAGCATTAGTATCAACTCAACGTGTAATCGAGAGCGTGAGACTTTTATAGTTTAGAGTGTGTTGGTCGGATGTTTGAAAGCCAAAACAAGTCGGAGGGTTAAGGTGAAAAATTTACTTATTTTAATTTGAGTCTTTAGGGAAAATGGTGGTGGAAGGTGTTAATGGGCGGGTCGACACTTTGGCGCCAGGACTTGGTCACTAGGTACAATATGAAACTCACGACCCCCTTTCTGTGACCGACTTTTCAACTCTCATAATTCATATTCCTGGTGGTCGGACACATCTTTGTTGAGACCTAACAATAGTTCCTAGGCTGAATAGCATGATGAGTTGATTGGGGAGGAGAAAACATGTAGTTACTTTTTTTATATTTTTATTTGATAGCATATAATTAGAGCTTTGTGGTAATATGTCCCTGCCTGCCTCAATAGAGCCTTGGTTTTACTATATGGTATGAATGTCATTATTTTTAGCCTTTGAGTTTGGTTGGATGTGTATGGTCTATTTTTGTGCAATTCTGTTATAACTTATAAGTTGTCTGTATTTTATATTGGTATGGTTGCTTGGATATGTAATATAAAGGGTGGATGGTAATGTATATGGTTGTTTAGTTCGTAGGCCTTAGCAATGTTCCTTGTGGGTCTGCAGAACTTTAGAAACAGGGGTGCTGGTGGTTTGTAATTTAAGGCATAGCTTATGCCAATTCTAATTAATATACTCTCTCCGTATCATAAAAAGTGTTTCATTTACACTTTTTCTCTGTCTTAAAATAATTGTCCTCTTTCAATATCAATGCAGAATTTATTTTTACTTTTCCACTACCATACCCCTATTTATTAACTTTCACATTCATTAATCACTATTAATAGGGGTATTCTAGTAAATGATATTAGTTTTATCATCAAAACCAACACATCTAATCATTTTCTTAAGAACTGTGCATTGCTTAAATAGGATATTTTTTATGAGACGGAGGGAGTACATCATTATTTTGCTGCTTAAAAAAAATTAGAGCTTTGTGATGGCCAAGAGGACATTTCATGTAAACTTCTTCATCTAAATTGCCATGAAGAAAAGCAGTATTAATATCAAGTTGATGTAAAAACCAGTTTTTGGAAGCGACAATGGAGAGAAGATGTCTAATGGTTGTCACTTTAATTACTAGATTAAAAGTTTCGTGATAATCTAGGCCTTCGGTTTGGTTATAACCTTTAGTAACGAGCCGAGCCTTATACTTCTCTATGGAGCCATTAGCCAGAAATTTTAATTTAAAAATCCAATTTACAACCTATGGATCTTTTATTATGGGGAAAGGTTGTTAAGATTTGGTGTTATTATCAGTTAGTGATCAAATTTCATTGGAAATGGCAAGTTTCCAATTCAGATCAGTAATGACCTCTTTGTAAGAGGTAGGTTTAGTAAGAGTAGACGACTTTAAACGAAATAATCAATGAAGAGGAGATAAATTATCATAGGGAATGTAATGAGAAATGGGAAAAGAAGGATTACCTTTTGAATTGAAAGTGTTACCTTGAATAAGAGAACAATGATAGTCTTTGAGATAAGTGGGGGATTTTGATACCCTTGTTGATTTTTAAGATCGAAAGGTAAGTAGACATGGGTATTTGAATATGATGTTGAGAAGTTATGGGGGAATTGGGTTGGTCTGAGTGACGTAATGTAGGAGGATCTGTTCTATGTGTTTGTTGGTGGGCACCGAATTCTGGTGCAGTGGTATGTTTTGGTACAATGGTATTATCATTAATAGGAAAGGAAATACATTGTGGATTGTTATCACGGTAGTCAAAGGTGTAATCTTGGTAATTTAAGGGTGCATTAGGTTGAGGTTGAGTGGTCTGCGAATTCTGGTGCAGTGGTATATTCTGTGCTTATGAATTGTGCTTTCTCATAATTGCGCTTTAGAACGGCCCAGAATAAGTTTTATCACGACGTAACAGTATGAAGACCTGAGATTACATGGTCGCCTTCTTCCTATGTCGTAATATTCCTGACAGACTCATTGCTAGTAGGAGCTGAAAAGGCTTGGTGAATGGAATCTAGGGGCCATAGGAACATGCACATTAAATGTCAAGCTTGTCATTGAATCATTTTTTGAGATCACTTATGCACGTGGCCTAGACTCTTAGGGTAAGGCGTGGCTCTATCATTTAGGGTGCTCAAGTACACTCGAGTGTTTTTGAGATTTTGAGGCGAATACATTCGTTTATTTTTCATCTGCCTACTTTCCTTTAATTTGGATTGTAGATCTACATACCTCGCTCAACTATGTAAAGGTTTATTCCCCCTTCAGGTTACGTTTCCACTCCTTACTTAATTTTTCTTTCCCTTTCACTAGTTTTAATTCTCCTTCCCTGAGCTCAAAAGATCCTTTGTCTTGTTCATCTTTTTCTCTATCAAATGTTGTAATCCATTTTGATCTTTTGTATTTTTGGGTGGTTCCTGCGTTGTTGCTTTGATTTCATCTTCTTAGTTTTGGGTGGTTCCTTCTTAGTTTTTCATCTTCTCTCTCGTTTATTATTGTTGTTTTATGCTCTTTACTCTTAAAAATGGTCAACCTATTTCACAATCCTTTGTTGTAATTGGTAAGATGAAAAAAAAATACTATACAATTAAATTTTTTAAAATATCAAAAAACTACAATTATTTTATAGAGACAGGGTTTGAACCCATGGCATTATAGTTTAGACTATTTAAAAGTGGATGTGAGTTATGGGAGGTTGGAAATGAGTCGAGTTGAACTCGTCTCAGCTCGACTCGACTTGTTAAAATTAGTCCAACTCAAATCTTAATTTGAATTCGACACGAACTGTTTTAAGCTCAAACTCGACTTCTTATAAATTCACGAACAATTCAGTTTAACTCGTTAGGTTCAACTCACTTACTTCACAATCTTAAAAGTCATTTTTTAAGTCTATTATTTTTCTGGGTCATGCTAACTAATACCCTTGGGTACACTTTAAGTATTCTAAATAAAGAATATTTTTAAAAAAGTCAAATATTTCAATTTATGATGCATTGAATACACATATTTCTAAGAATACTTACCATTTTAAGCTCTTAAGGAGTGCCCTCTTAGCATATATATGTATATATATATATATATATATATATATATATATATATATATATATATATATATATATATATATATATATATATATATATATATTATATTTTAAATTAATATTTCTTAAAAAAAAAACTAAAATAAAATAGAAGTTATCAGATTTGAATTTAATTTTGTTTAAAAAATCTACTAATTCAAAAACTATGTATTTCAAGAGATACATTTGAAAGTCTAATTCAAAAACTACTAAATTAAAGTTTAAATTTGTCTAAAAAATTCACAACTTCATCTAAATATTTAGGAACCTTACAAATTTAATGAATTGTACACCAAAAATAATTAAAAAATTGATATATTTACATCACAGAATGCGTACACCACTTGCAACCTTCATTACACATGCTATTTTAGCAAATGTCATTATGCATCCAACAAGAATGACTCTAATTGCAATTGTCAACTTTACTGCCATAACTAATACAGAAGGGACAATATAGTGTTAATATTTTCAGTAAATCTTTAAACATACTCGTAAAGACAATATAGTTCTTCTTACATAAAATCGAGTTGACTCATAAACCTAACGAGTCAAACTATATGTAGTTCAAGTTCAACTCAATTAGTTAATAAACTTAGTTTTTCGGTCATATCCAACTCATTTGATTCATGAACCTAGTTCAACGATTTAATTGCTGAACCGAATTTCAAACTATTTTTGAATTGGTTCGGTTCATTGCCAGCTCTACGTACCACATAGAAATATTGATGATGTGGTACAAATTAGGTTGAATTATGAACGTGAGGTTTGACGCTTTATAAATAAATATATCTAGTGCCGACAACATAAATGACACATCGCTCGTACATGAGGATTAGACCCAAAGGTGTTTGACGATACTCCTTTGGAAATTAATCATCCCCTTGTCAATACTAAGTGATAATTATGAGTCTAGGGGAGGTTGAGTTTTTTTTCTTCCAAAGTTCATATAAGTTCACCTCATTCCTTTTATTAGGCACTATCTTAAATATATAACATATAATTAACATGACTTTACTCCAATATCCTTTAGCTGAACTAGAATATTAGCTGAACTAGAATATGATATATATCATGCAATTAACATGACTTTACCCTAATATCCTTTAGCTGAACTAGCATATGATACTATGAGATTTACCATGTTTTCAGTATCCTATTTTTCCTTTTGCGCTATCCCATTTTATTGTGGGGGAATATGGTGTAGTTGTTTAATGCACAATACCAATAAACTCAAAATGATTAGATGATAGAACTCTTCTACCATATCATTCCCAAAACTTTTATGATGAAGTTCTACATGTGATTTAAATATTTTAGTTTTGTCCAAAACTTCATCCTTATAGTGCATAAATAAACATAAAAAAATCTAGTGTGATCGTCAATAAAAGTGATAAAGTACTTTTTATCAATAATGATGAGCCAACAATGTAAATCACATTCTTCAGAATGAGTTAAATCTCACACCATATAACTTCTTTCAATTACTTTTAAAAGATGTCTTGTAATGTTAGTTAACATAAGTAGTACATTTGAGTTTTTTTCGAGAGTTGAAACCAAACTTGTTTTCATTATATCATTCAATTTTATAAAAATTAACATATTCTATTCACACATTCCATATATCACAAGACTCGACAACAAAAATAGAAATTACATTATTATTAATGTTAACAACATTACATATGAACACATTCTTATCAAGATAACTCTTCCGTTCAAACACACCTCTTTTAAGAGAATAAATTTATATCCCTCAAATACATGTTTGAAACCATACTTATTAATAAAGGTATAGAAATCAAGTTTTGAACTAAAATACATCTTTAAGAGTGAGTGTGTTTTCGAAAGTGCATTGAATTTAACCAATTCTTTTCCTTAGGAACGCCAACACATTGGCAAACTGTATCAAAGCCAAAAAAGACTATGTCCTCAAGACAACTATGTCCTCAAACCAATTAACAATATAACATTCAATAAAGAATTATCCTAACAATCTTTGAACTCGGGTTCAAACCATCACGTGACCCCACCCGCAATCAGCGACCCAAATGAGACACAAGACTCAAGCCATTACCAGACTACTACGTCATGCAAAGGAGAATTTTACCTGCCACCCCCACTATTAAACGTGACACTCCCTAAACTATCAAAATTTCAACATTGTCCCTGAAAAATTTGGGTGGAAAGTGAAAAAAATTTGCCTACCGGGGATTTCGAAATTTCCGGTATTGAGTGAAATTTCGGGGAATTTGAAATTACCGGCAGTGTAAAAGTTTTCAATTTATTTTATTTTTTATTTTTGAACATTTTTACACTACCGGAGATTTCAAATTCCCGGAAATTTTTTGAAAATTTCGGGGTATTTGAAATCTCCGGTAGTGTAAAAATTAAAAAAAAAAATTGAAAATTTTTACACTACCGGTAATTTCAAATTCCCGGTATCGTATGGAAATTTCTGGGGGTTTTACCGGTAATTTCGAAATTCCTGGTATTTTTTATTGGTAATTTCGAAATCCCCGGTAATTTTTACCTATAATTTCGAAATCCCCGATAATTTTCAAAATCTCCGATACACCTTCTAAAATTCATAATTTTCAAAAAAGTAAATATAGTATTTCATTACAAATGAGAGATGTCAGGTTTAATTGTCGGGGTGGCTGGTAAATTTCTTCATACAAAGGCAAGGCTTGGAGCTACTGTTCCTATATAGGCTTTTGGCTTATCTACGCCCAATACCACAACTACTACAAAGCTATATAAGCTTAAATTTACCAACACTCATCATACACACTTCTTAATCCTAAAAATCTCACGCAACACAAGTGAGTTCTTAATCCTTGACTAAGTTTGATGGCGGAGTATTTTAGGTAATTTGCAAGTCCAACGATCGATATTTAAAATCAGTATCTACAATCACACAATCATCTACCGGTCTGCTATTCTTAATTATTCACCAGCAACAAGGTTGTCAGAATCGAATTTTTATCGTGATTCATTTTGGTTATGTGAAATCAAAATATAAAATTGAAACGTAATATCATAGAGTTTACCTCATATATATATATATATATATATATATATATATATATATATCATGAGCTTTTTAGAAGTGAAAAAAAAGGTAAAATCTAGTCAAAGAGCAAAATCCAAAATTTTTACACGATTTTACCGATCTCACAGAGATTTAAATCGTATAAAATCATTCCAGTATACGATTTTAATTAAAAATGATTTTACCTGCGATTTAACATGAAATGTTGACATAAAAATCTAAAATCTAACAGTTTAGGTTTTAAATCGCGATTTTAACAACTTTGACCAACAATATATATATATATATATATATATATATATATATATATATATTCAAATTTTCTCGTCCGGTAGAATTATTGTGCCTTAATTAAAAAATGTCATAGCTTTTTGCTTGTTCTTCAACCATGTATAAATTTTATGTGTATATAGATGAAATGAAGAGGACATGCTTTTTTAAAGCTGATCCTAAAAGATGTGGTAGTGAAAACTCCTTTTTATTTTGACTCCCTTCTCGTACCTCAGCGGTGGAGTTTTTTTCTTCTCCCCTTTGTTCAAAAAGGGATACCTGAATATTTAAGAATGTGCATTGAAATTTTAAACTACAAAATAAAGGGCTTTCACATGGCACCACCTTTCACTACAATCCAATTCAAGATAGAGTAACTTAAACAAAGTTTTAGTTAATATATTTAAGAATATGCATTGAAAATAATTGGTATATCAAATGTATTAGAAAATGAATGTCTGAATTTCATTATCTTTAAATTAAATATATTTAACATATGTTTGTATGTATATAGATGTGGCCATGTGGGTTCACATTTCACAATAAGGTTGTCTTCTACTAACTCAGCCACCAACCCTTTGTTGACTTTTTGGTTAACAAGACATTCATTCAAAGTCTCCTGCATCACAAGTAAGTTCAAATTCTTTTCACTCACTTAACTTAATTATCTTCTTTAAATTCATCTCATCTTTTTCATATATAATTCATCTCATCTTCTTTAATTTTATGTTTCTTTTATTACGACGAGTATGTGTATCTTTATATGTTTCACGTTATGTTCAGAACACGTGTTCATTTATATGTTTCATTTTATTTAAGCATACAAAGTTGTTGAAACTATTCTGAGTTGATTTAGACAAGCAGGGTATTGGATCACTGGTTTTCTGTTCATATTTTTCAGGAAACATAGGCATGATAGAAGAGATTTTCCAATATGGTTTTCATCTTGCTATTATGGCGGTACAGGATCTGGTGATAGACGAGATTTATGGAATAAGATATGTATTTCGGGTTGGAAGAGCCTTTAACAATGTAGTAAGAGATAAGAATAAGCTGGTTGGAAATCGAGATCTTGTGCAGCAAAAAGTTGAAACAACTGATCTTAAAACTGATAAGGTGAATGATGCTGTGATTGAATGGCTAAAACAAAGTAACATACTGATACAAGAGGTGGAGAATCCCAAAATAAAACCAAGACCGAGATCATGGCGTGAATATAGGGAAATGAGGACTGAACAGGCGATCATATATTTCAACGAGTTGCTGAGAAAAATAACTGCACTGAATATGGAATGTGAGTTTGACAAAGTTTCAACTCGAATTCCAAGTTTAGAGCATTTTTCTAAGGGAAATATTATGAGTTTTAAGTCTATAGATGAGGCTTCTGATGAACTTTTACGAGCATTGCAAGATGATAATTGTTTTATAGTTGGATTGTACGGTAGGCATGGTTCTGGTAAAACTGCATTGGTGAAAGCAATGGGTGAGAAAGTTAAATATTTAAACGTTTTCTCAGAGGTTTTATTTGCCACTGTGACCCAAAACCCGAATATCAGAACAATGCAAGATGAAATTGCTGACTCATTGAATATGAAGTTTGATAGGAACAGTGAAACTGGAAGAGCGAGAAAAATATTCTCCACAATAGAAAGTATGGAGCGTCCAATTCTTATGATTTTTGATGATGTTCGGGCGAAATTCGACCCAGAGGATGTAGGCATTCCTTGTAATAGTAATCGATGTAAGGTCCTTTTGACCACACGTCACCAACAAGATTGCGACTTGATGCAGTGTCAAAGGGCGATTCATCTAGGTCCTTTATCTACCGAGGAAGCTTGGACTTTGTTTAGAAAACACTCCGGTATTCATGATGAGAAGTGTTCCTCCTCATTTGACTTATTGAATGTGGCACGAGAAGTTGTTTTTGAGTGTGAAGGGTTACCTGGTATAATTAAAGATGTGGGATCTTCCTTAAAAAGTAAACCAATTGAGGAATGGAAAGCATCTCTAGAAATTATGCGACATTCGATGGCTCGATGGCAGATGTTCCTCAGTTTTAGAGGAGGAGATACTCGTTTTTCTTTTACAGGTTTTCTTTATCAAGCTTTATGCCAAGCAGGATTCAAGACCTTTATGGATGACGGAGGACTGCACACAGGAGATCAAATTTCACCCTCTCTTCTAAATGCAATTGAAGCATCAAGGCTTTCAATTGTCGTTTTATCCGAGAACTATGCAAGTTCTTCATGGTGTCTTGATGAACTTGTCAAGATTCTTGAATGTATGAAACTGAAAAATCAATTAGTCTGGCCAATCTTTTACAAAGTAGAGCCATCAGACATTAGGTATTTGAGAAAATGTTATGGCAAAGACATGGCTCAACATGAAAGCATATTTGGAACCGACTCCGAGAGAGTACTGAAATGGAAGTCAGCTTTGTTTGAAGTGTCTAACTTGTCTGGAAAGACTTATAGAACCGGGTATGAAGTGTTTATATTCTATGTGACAATTTGTTCTTGTGAAAATTGAGTGAGATTTAACTTTTGTCGTTGACTAAATAAATTCGAACAAATAATATGCATGCCTGAATTGACGAGTCTTGTACATACTTTTGCAGATACGAGTATGAGTTTATCCAAAAGATCGTGGAAGATGCGAATCATATTAAAAGTCGTCTGCAAATACGAGGCATATAAATATGAGCAAGGTCAATTAGGAAATTGTAAAACAAGTACAAACAGAAATACTTCAGTGAAATAAGTAAAAAAGCTGTTAGTTTTTGTCAATCATTTCTTCCTTTTCTAGAAGGTTCAAAGAATATTTTCTGTTAGTTTTATTCCCTAATTGTTTGATCAAGTAACACATTTCCACTGTGATTACTTGGTTTTTCTTCAATTAGTGTCATAACACTCATATAATCTCTTCTTAATATAAACGTTTGCTTGTTGAAAAAAAAGTAAGATAGATATTAAGTTAATCTGATGTATTTCAAGTTCTTTTAAAGTTAAGCAGCAAGTACCAGTTGAGTTTGAGAAAAAGGTAATAATCAAACTGTTGAGGGACCCTATTCTTGTAATCATTGTGTGAACCACTATTCTTGATCAAACTTGCCTCAAAATTTAAAGTGAGAAAACCATGATAATTCTATTAGGTTGAATGAAAGTCTAATTGTTGAATGGGGTAATATAACAATAGCATTTAATAAACCAGCATTCTTTGGATAGAACTGTAAAACCAAAAGTTGATTATTAAGCATTAAGTGAAAGGGCTGTAAAAAGAAGCTTCTGTCTTGAAGTACAATCATAAAATGAAATCATGTTTTAAGAACTCTATTACATTTATGGCATCATAACAATTTTATAGATATGTGAAGAAAACCAAATTCTAATACAGAAATATTTGTCTTGCAAATTCCATCTTGTAAAATCTCTTCCCTTCCTCTTCTTTTCAAGATTTTGTTTCTACATGTTAACCCTCAACTCTTTTTGCATCATCATGCGGTTGGATCGTTCCCATACTGTCTCTCTCGGCCGAGGTTTCTGAAATCTTTGAAGTTCAAACTTGATGCTTGCAACGTCTCTTGGTTAGTTGTTGTTAATAATCAAATGTATTGCAAATTGCTTCTATTTCAATTTCAGCAACTTCTTCAAAAATGTTCAACTACAATCAAAACAAGAAATCTAGAGCCTCCTCAACTAGGGAGGAGTTTGCTCAGTCTCTCATCTTTACACCGCCTTTGATCTCCAACCATGGACTCAAAAGTATCCAAAAGATTATCCAAACCTTTGTGATCCTCCCCAACTGCCTTCAAAGCAAACACAATACTCTCAATGGTGGACAAATAACCAGCTTTAGGCTGATTCCTCACATCACCATATAAACTCATTTCATTCACTTCCAACCTCAAATGCGGCAAAATATTCAGCCAAGGATTTTCACTATAAATCCTCTTAGCCTTAGCCCAAGTTCCATCAAGAACAATCAAGTTCTTCACCTCAAAACCAACCGAATCTAAATCACTAACACTAACAGCATCATCAGAAGGAAAAAGTAGTACTGATCCAGGACAAACCTCAAGCTCAAATTCCTCATATTCTTCCACATTTTCTCCCCAATTCAATTGCTTCTTTTGCAACTTCTTCACCATGAACCCTTTTGAGAGTGCTTCACATGCTTCGGAACAAGACAAAATCTTGTCGAAACTTAACTCATTAGATTCACATTGCTGCATCCAAATATGAGACAGAGATGTAATTTTTCCATATTTGCCAATGGTAACAGTAATTGCATGCTCTATATCATCACAATTTCGATGAATTGGGATTTTCTTAACTTCATCATCACTCACATGATTTTTCAAACCAACACTATCAGTATCAATCAAGTTAGAATTTTTATCACCAAACGAATCATGGGCCTCTTCAATTTCGTCTGAAAACAAACCCTTAGACACATTTCCAACAGAATTAGAATTGGAATGTAAAAGTTGAATTAGGAATCGAGATTGAAAGTTTACATCAGAAACAGTTGCAATTGTGAGATTGTTGAGTCCCAATTTAGCGATTCTGACAGAATTAAGTGGGTGGTTACACTCAAGAGCGTGCTGAAGAATGGTTACATGGACGGAATTAGGGATGGGAGGGGTAAGGATTCGAGAGCAGAGACAGGTTCGGGTGGGTTTGGAACATGAAGGGCAAATGGGTCTTTTGGATTTACCCTGCGACATTGATGCTAAAGTTTTGAGGGATAGTCGTAGAGAAAGGTTGTGTGTGTGAAAAGGGTTGAAGTTGAATTGGGTGTGAGTGAGAGAAAAAGCCATTATTGGTTTGGGAGGGAACTCAAAACCCTAACATGTGATTTATATTTAAAAAAAAAAATTATGGCTGCATTAGAATCATATCTATTAGAGTAACAATGATCATCCTTATTAAAAAATATAACGTATCTTTTGGATTTTCAACAAGATGTTTGAGTTTCTCCGATTGTTTCATTTCTTATTCTCCACTTTATTTAAACATTATTCCTTGTTTCAACGTCTCATTTCCAACTCTTTGTGTCTTCAAACCTAGTTTCAAAGTCTTTTCTTTTCTTCAAAAATGTCTTCAACAACCTTATATGAAAATCTTTTATTCTTAATCAATAAAATGTTTGTTGATTTCGATGATTTTAAAGACAAAGATTTTGATCTAAGGAAAACTATTTGCAAACAAAAGTTGAACAGTTACTTTGACATTGGTAATGGACTCATCTACATTAATCTCGTTAAAGAGTTTTGGTTAAATGCCTCCGCTGGGCCAGCTGGTCATGATGCTGAGTCAATCCAGTCCTTTGTCAATGACTTTTTTGTCACAATTACTCAATCACTTATTGCTCAGACAATAAAATGTGAAGAGGAAGGTGTTTGTGTTGAACATTATAGATTCAACAATGTCTTTAAAGATCACATTCGCTTAATTTATGCAACCAACAATAATCTCAGCAGTCCTGCTAGTCTATGACCAATTGAAAAAGTTTTGTATCAACTTCTAGTGTCAAATCTCCGTCCAGGAGAGAAAGAATTGAAAACACTTACTAGGAATGACAAACATATATTGTTATTCCTTACCAAGAACATTATAGCTAATCTTCCTCTTACCATTTTTAATTACTTAAAGGAAATGATAATCATCTCTAAGAATGAAATGACTTTCCTCATACCATATGTAAGAGTTCTTTATGAACTTTTCTCTGAGTTATGGATAGTTAATAGTGATACTATTGAAGTTGAGTGGAGTTAGAAATTTGAATATGTGAAATAATTATTTGTTGTCCCATTTTTAATTAATGAAATATTTACTTTCATATTATTGCCTATTCATTTTAATTGATAACAAAAAATTTTGAGAATGACTAATTACAAAGAAAAAAATGAAAAAAAAAATTAACTAAGAAAAAAAAGGGAAGATTGGAAGGCGCCAAGTGAGAAATCACTGAAAATACCTTAAATGCAGTTACTGGGATTCGAAGCGTGTTCCCTGATAACAATGTTACCTCAGTTATTAAAAAACACTGAGGTGTTATGTTTACTATTTTTTTTCCAAAAGAGTTGGCACTCACTTATTGCTAAAACCGAGGGAAAAAGTTGTTTTTAAAAAAAAAATCAAACTTGTCGCTCCCAGGACCTATAAGCTCGGTGTTTGGCATCTTCGAGGTGAAACCTTCGTCATAAAAAGTATTGTTTGTAGTAGTGCAAGTACCATAACTACAAACATCTATGGCATGTAGGTGTGTATCTTGCTCATCCACTAAAGAAATTTTAACACAAATTCTACCATTTGGGAGCCATTTATCATACAAAATAGAATTGTCCCCTCTCCCTAATCTAGTGATAAGACCCGTACTGAGAGCCTCAACTGCTTTAGCAATAAAACGCCATGTATATAAAGCTCCATGGTAATTATTCGCCTCCAAGATGCGGACTTTGAAATTATATCTAGTTGATAATAATTAAACCCATAACTTGTCAAGATTGTGAAGAAGCTCCCAAACATGTTTATCCAACATGGTCACATTAAAAGGTCTACCTCTCTTGATGCAAAGACCTCCTCTAGTAGAAGGTTGAATTGTGGTATACCATTTAATTTTGTGACTAGATTTGCCCCCCCCCCCCCAACTAATTGTCTTATACATGAATCAATCTTACTACAAATTCCTTCCGGAAGCCATGAATTACGCAAGGAATAAATAAGCATAGAACTAAGCACGGACTTAGCGAAAGTCATCCTTCCAGACCTACTAAAAAGCCTACCTTTCCATCTAGCTAAACAAGAATTAATTTTATCAATGATTAATGAGAATTTTGCATTTACTAGAAAGAAGAGGAAATCCAAGATATTTACCAATACTAAAGGTATGCTGGAAGTTAATCACACATTCAAACTTCATTACCATTGCTCGAGATAAATTCATAGAGGGAAGGAATTTACATTTATGGACATTAATATTCATACTCGAGGCTTTGCAAAAAGCTTGAAGCGTCTCATTAACTAGCCTAACCTAAGAAGTTTTGGCTCTATTAAAGAGTACATAATCAACTGCAAAGAAAAGATGAGAAATAGTCAGTCCATTGTTAAAGATGCGTATGGGGAGCCAATTATTAGATTCTACTTTTTCCCGAATAAGATCAAGGTCAAACTTGTTGATAATAGCTCATTGCAAGCAGAATGTACTGGCGACATAGTTATTCAAAGGAGCAATGGAGTAAAAGTTATGATCAAAGATGTACTCTATGTACCTGGAATGAAGAGTAATCTGCTAAGTGTTGGACAACTTGTCGAAAAAGGTTTCTTAGTGGTTAGGAAAGATGGAGCCTTGTAACTGTTTAACACCCAGAATAATCTGGTCATAAAATTTCCTCTGTCGAAGAATAGGACGTTTAAGACCATGATCAATTCAACTAAGGTATAATGCCTAAAAACAGTTGTCGACCACAAGAATAGTTGGTTATCGAATTTGAGGTTTTGCCATCTGAATTTTAGGTCACTCAATCAACTGATTACTCATGATATGGTAATAGGTATACCAAGTCTTGAGATTCCCGACAAACTTTGTGAAAGTTGCTTAATAGGGAAGTAATCTAGAAAGTCTTTTGTTTCGACTATGCCAATGAGGACCTCTTGCATATTAGAAGTAGTACATTCAGATGTATATGGCCCGTTTGAGGATCATACCATTGGTGGAAACAGGAATTTTGTCTCATTTGACGATGAGTATAGTCAAAAGCTTTGTATCTATGTGATCAAGCGAAAGGCCAAAGTATTTGAAATCTTTAAGAGATTCAAGATGCTTGTCAAAAACTAGAGTGAAAAGACGATCAAGGTTCTGCGAACAGATGAAGGTGGCGAATACACATCCAAGATATTTGAGGAGTTTTGTGAAGAACATGGTATCAATCACGAGGTAACTACTCCTTACACACCTTAACATAATGGAATAGTATAAAAAAGAAACATGACCATATTGGATATGTCGAGATACGTGATGAAGCAGAAGAACTTGCCAAAGTCCTTATGGGGTGAAGTTGTTGCCACAATAGTTTATATTCTTAATAGGTGCCCAACCAAGAAGCTGAAGAACAAAGTTCCTGAAGAATTGTGGAGTGACAAAGGATCGTCAGTGAGTCATCTGAAGGTTTTTGGCTTTATTTGCTATAAGCATGTTCCTGGTGCAAGAAGAATAAAACTCGATGATAAAAGTGAACCTATGATTATGGTAGGATATCACAAAATTTGAGCTTATAGGTTATTCAATCCAATTAGTCATAAGATCGTGATGAGTCGAGACATTGTGATTGATGAGAATTCTGTCTGGGATTGGAATTCAGGTGATGCGACGAACAAGCCATTGATGGGCTATGAAGTTTATGAAGAAAGTAGTGAGCACGAAGACTTTCCAATCAATAACGTTCCAACTGTTGTCAAAGTCAAAGCAGAAAATCGAGAGGGTGTGGCTAGCAGAAGCCAAAGACCTCAAAGAACCAGAGTTTTTCCACCAAGGCTTTAAGACTGTAAAGTGGTTAGTGATGATGAAGTCACACCAGATGGAGAATTGATTCAATTCACTTTAATTGCGAGACCTTCAAAGATAAATAATGGAAGGAAGCTATGGTCGAAGTGTTACAATCGATCGAAAGAAATAACACATGGGAGCTAGTTGATATGCCAGCACACACAAAAGCTATCAAAGTGAAGTGGGCGTTCAAGTTGAAGCATAACGCTGATGGGTCGATAGCAAGATATAAGGCAAGATTAGTGGCTCGAGGATTTCTTTAGAGAGCATGACTCAAATACTCTGAAGTATATGCACCCGTAGCAAGATTGGAGACTGTCCGATTGGTGGTAGTCGTGGCATGTAAGCAAGGCTGATCGATATTTCGCTTAGATGTGAAATCAAAATTTTTAATGGTCCTCTAGATGAAGAGGTATATGTCACACAACCTCTTGGGTTTGTGATACAGGAGGAAGCAAGGAAAATATATAGGCAGCACAAAGCACTTTATGGCCTTAAGAAAGCACCAGGCCATGGAACAAGAAGATCGACTCATACTTGGTCGAATTGGGATTCCTCAAATGCAAATTTGGCAATGGTGTCTATGTTCAGGTTATGGTACAAGATATAACAATCATCTACTTATATGTCGCTGACTTAGTAACTGGAAATAGCTCGGAGAACTTGTTGAAGTTTAAAGAGCTGATGAAGAAGGAATTTGAAATGTCAGATCTGGGAAAGTTGTCATACTTCTTAGGCATGGAATTTCAAATGTCGAAGAAACCTCTGGTGCTACATCAAAGAAAGTATGTCAAAGAGATACTCAAGATATTTAAGATGGAAGACTTGAATCCTGCATCCTCATACGTCGAACCAAATTTGAAGCTGGAGAAGCATCGAATGGAAGACAAAGTCTATGTCATGTTGTTCAAACAAATTATCGGATCTCTGAGATGTGTGTGCAACAATCAACCTGATATAAATTTCTGATTCGGATTAAGGAGAAAATACATGAGTGAACCAAGGGTGTCACACATGAAAATTGTAAGAATAATCCTGAGATACTTAAAAGGATTAACAAACTATAGATTTCTATTTCCACGATATTCTAAAAAGCAAAGAAACTGAGATTATTTGATATTTAGATGCTGATTGGTGTGGAGATAAGGAAGATTAAAAAAGCACAACTGGTTATTTCTTTCAAGTATTTGGTGCCCCAATCTCATGGTGCTCGAGAAAGCAACCTTTGGTGGCATTATCATCATGTGAGGCTGGATATATAGATAGATTATATCCTACTTTTCAAGTAATTTGGATTAGATATGTGCTGGAAGAGATGGAGGTCGAAGTGAAGAAACCTCTGGTGATACATATCGACAACAAGTCAACCGTTAATCTATAAAAGAATCCATTTTTGCACGGGAGAAGTAAGCACATTAAGGCTAGGTTTCATTTCCTAAGGGAGAAGGTAAACCAGGGTGAAGTTGAAGTGAGACATTGCTTGAGTGAAGCACAGTTGGGTGACATTTTCACTAAAGGACTGAAGATGGACAAATCTCTAACTTTGAGAAAGAAATTAGGAATAGTTCAGATCGACTATGATTATTTTGTGTTCGATAACTTATATTATAAGGGGGTATGTTGTGATATAATACAAATTGTGTAACCCAAACCCATTAGGGTTAGGGTTTGTTAGTTAGTTACTTAGTTAGTTAGTTTGTTACTTAGAGTACAAGTAACTTTGTATATAAATACATGCATATTGTAATTCATTATCAATAACAATCCTAATAATACAACTTATTCTTTTTACTCCCTTTCTTTTTCTCATTCCTTCTACCTCAAAGTGCATTCGCACTAAAAATTGTTATCTTATACAAATTGTCGTACCCTAAATTTTGTCTATTATTTAGCAGTCATTTGGTCACTTAAATGACCTAAAAAGTCAAAGGGAGACCATTTTAACTTTTTTACCTTAGTTATCTTTTGGGTCTATCATTTGGTAAAGGTTAGTACTTAAGGGCTAGTCCTTTGTTTCTTTGCTTATTTTTACCAAGTGATTATCGCTGGCAAAATGAGTGTTATTTGGGTTGTTGTTAGTAAAATATTATAGGACTCTTAATATTAGTTTTATTATTAATCCTATTTATCAATATTAAGGAGGTTAGGTTTTTTGTTAAAATTAATTGTTTTATTAAATTATTATTAAGATGATTATTTTTTATTAGGGTCAGTTTTTAGTTTAGGCTATGATAGTTTATTATTATTATTATTATTATTATTATTATTATTATTATTATTATTATTATATATTAAAGGGAGTCGTTTCTTTTTTCTTAATTAATCAGAATAGTGTATTTTTTAATTAAGACTATTGTATTAATTATTTTATTATTATCAATTTATTATCATTTAGATTTTTATTGTTTTTGGTCAAACTAGTTGACCAAACAAAAACCCCAATTTGTTCTTTCTTCAAACCCTAAACAACGTGAGTAGTAAAACAAAAATGGATCAAATTGAATTAAGAAATAAAAAAATTCCATTTAGGTAATCTAGTACAAAGCATATTTTGCGTTACAAATCACAAAAACCCTAATTCTAAATCTTAACAAATCAGATCTAAAATGACAATACAATCAATCAAATCTAAAATAAAAATCAAATCTGAATATTACACAAAATCAAATCGAAACTTCCTAAAATACATTTTAAGACTTAAATTCCTAAACCTAATTTTTCTAACTATATTAGAAAGATTAGAATGATGGAAAAGGGGACCCTAATGTCATACCCCAAATTTGTCATACCTTTCTCAGTTTTCTCTCTGTAAGATCATCTGACATTTGGCCATGATCTTCTGAGAATTAGGTCATAGGATCTTGTGTGCGTATCAGTCATGACTAACAAATGTGTGCAGGTGCATTGATTTCAAGTGTAGATGGTACTGATTCTCATAGTCAAGTACTTCAAGACGAGACCAATGGATTCCGATTCAAAGGGTCCTAGGATTTTCGACTGGTCATTTTCCTTAGAATTTCTCAGAAGTTTCAACGTATGCCTTAAGGAGGACTAGGGCTTTCTTCCCATTGGTGTTGAGCATGGTCATTGGAAGTGTGGTTAGAGTTTTCGTGGCAAGTTGCATCACAAGTTGTATTTTCAAAGGATTTCTCAGTGCATGGTTCGTGTACCGAGTTTCATCATCATCTAAATCTTTGATTGTGCGGGCAACAAAGGTTAAGCTTAATTCGAGAAAAACTTTGTTCTTATTAACGAGGTTGAATTATTATTTGTCTCATTTTGATCTTAAAGGAGAAGATTGAATTTTTCTTGTCAGTAGTTTGTGATCAATATGTTTTGAAATGGTGAGTTTGGATAAAATTCTTGAATCAAGTTGTAGCGAGAAGTTATCAAAGTGAAGTTCATGTTCTTTACAAAAAAAAGTTCGAATTGGTTCATTGTTTTTACAAACTTCAAGTTCAAGTTGTTCATTCAAGTTGCAATATTTCCCCCACTTTAAAATGCAAGGATGCAAGGAGTGATCCATTGTTTGGTGTAATAACAATCTCATATGAATAAGGAAGAACATCAAATTTTATTCCAAAATTCAAGGATACAAAATGTAAGATGGTTCTTTACACGGTTCACATGTTTACATGTTCATTACAAACAATTTCAAGTTACAACATTTTCCCATATTCAAATTTCAGGGTTCATAGCTATCCAAAACACAAGATTTCCCCCTATCAAATTAGTGCTAAAAGCCTTCACTTGGCATTTTGTATGAGGCTCTTTCAATATGGGAGGTGACATGGGCAACTGACTTTGATGAATCCTGGATATGCGATTTAGAGGAGAATTGTCTGGAGGCATTTGATGTACATTTTCCCAGAGACTTAAGCAGTTATAAAAAAAGCAATGGTAGATGATGATGGTATCAAGAATGGTTCACTGTCAAATCATAATAAAAATGTCAGTACAAAAAAACCAGCTCGCAGCCACATCATGGGAACATTGATCTGATGTCAAATTAAAGTTGCAAGCATCCAATACCTTTTATGGCTTGGCAAGGAATATCTGGCCAAGAAATGATCGAGTTCAATCGAGAATAATTTCCTCTATGGCAAGAAAAGAAGATGATGACACCTTCTGCAATTCTTGTCTTAAACCACCATCAAGCTTGCAAAACATGATTAAACAAGAGATCAAGCAAGAAGTCATAGTTTTTAATTTCTTTCCAAAACACATATCAAGCATGTTGGACTTAAAAAGGAAAAATCAAAACATGTCTTAGACAACAATCAAGCAGGCTCAGAACACAATCAATACCAATTCAATTACTTTCCAAAACAGGTTCTAAACATGTCCAAACCAATTCAAATTCCTTCCAAATCAACATTCAAGTGTCAAGATTCTGAGTCTTTAAAAAGGAGAGACCAACATCAGAACAAGCATGGCAGAAAATCAAGAGTAACAACAATACCACACACACAAAAATTCCAACACACATCAGCATCATAATGCATACTAGAAAACCATCATCACACACAGAAAATTCATACAAAATTCACACGCATACAAGTAGAGTATATACACACATCAACACGGCAGAAATCCACACGAAAAGAGCACGAAATCACACATACCTACGAGAAGAAAGCAGCAACCACAACATCAGAACACACGCATTGCATTACCTGTAAAATAAATCACACACTTGTGGAAGCTAACACATACGATTTGATCAGAAGCAGAACACGCATAGGAAATGGAAGCATCAGTAGAAACATACACACATACATTTGCAGCAGTAAGCACACACATTGAAGCAGTGAAAAAATGCACGATTTCAAAATCACCACATACATTCATACGAAATTGAAGACATGAGCAGTTAACATCACACAACATCAACAACAATAAACACAGGATCTCAATAGCAGCGGAAGATACGAATCAATACCTGGAAGTTATCGTCGTCGCGTCATAGGCCATGGCGCGGTGGACTTCCTTTTGGTCCAGCGAAGCATGACGCGGGTGTGAATGAGAGAGCGGCGGATGCAAAGAAAAGAAGGAAAAGGAGATCGCGAACGAAAATGCAGGTGCGACGATCGAAGGAAATGAAGTTGCAGATACGAGAGGGTGGAAAGGAATCGCGGTGAGAGAGAATGATGGATGATGCTGTTCTTTCTTCTCTGTTTGAGGATCCATATTGATGTTTTGGATCAGATGAAAGAACAAACCTGGCCCAACGTTTGCTGCCTCTTCTAATATTTTTTTTATTTTTTATTTTTATTATTCATAAAGCTTCATGGGCTTTGGGCATAAGCCCACTTCATTTTTGCACACCCATATTCAATCTTGCATCTTTCTCTTTAATTGAATCTAACTAGTTTTTTTTTATTATTTTTATTTCTATTTTTTTACCATAAATTTTCAAATTAAATTCATGTTTAATTTGTTAGATTAATCCAATGTTAATTTTGTTTAAACCATTAATTCTGAAATTTTAATTGATTAAATCATAATTGATTAATTTAAATTCTTTTAGAATTATAATTAATTAATGAAAATTTTAGTTGATTAAATTAAATTCTAGTTGATTAATTAGAATTCTAATTGACGTTTCTGATCGATTAGTTACAATTTTAATTGATTAATTATGATTGGCATTAGCGTAGCCTCCCCCTTAATATAACCTTAGGATCATAAAATTAGGTCAGATTTCCCTTCTTAAAACTAAAATCTCTTTTATAAAAAAAATCCAAAAAACACTTTAATTATATCTCTGACTGTTTTCTCAATCCCTAAAAAAACTTCACAAATCTCAAACCATTTTACCCATTGACTTTTTCATTTAAACATTTTCAAAAAGGGCATGCTACCTAGCATCGCCTATAAAAAACATAACAAACCAAAAACATTTTCAACACAAACTACAGAGTTTTGATTCCCTCTGGGATACGTAGGCACTGAATTATAAATTCAGACAAACTCAATAATAAAAATCTCTTCTTTTCCCTCAAGTATTCATCCACTTTCCCTTAGCAAGCAATAAGATATTGAACACCTTTCATGCCTAGACAACTTAGATGATTCCCATTGAGTACGATGGATATATAGAGTGCTAGTACCTTCTCCACACATAACCGACTTCCGAACGCAACATGGTTGCGATGACCATACCCTATCCTTTTCCCCGTGGGTTTTCCGATATTTTCCATTTCCTCTCATTGGAATAAATAAAGTTCGGTGGCGACTCTCATAAGTTCATCCGTGATCGTGCAAACCTTAGTTTTGCACATTGCGAAGATCGTAGTTTTCGAGGTACGACACATAAGATTAATTTGCTACCGTAAATCACAAACCCTTCACTCAGAGCTCTCAATCTTATAGAGGACTAAGGTTCTTCATCTGAATCCTAAATCCCTCAAGCTTCAGACACCTGCAAAAACTGTAACGCCCCATTTTCCTTTTTATTTTTTTATTTATGAATGATTATGAATTTCTGTGATTGATGGTGTGTTTTGTTGTATTCGTTATATTTCATGTACTCGTAGTAAGGGGCAGTGGCCTTAAGAGATAAGTCTTGGGGTAGAAGGGGTGTACGACTAAAAGCGTAGAAATCGGTGGTGCGGGGAGTATGATTAATTAACCTATTTGTAATTAATCAATATTTGCTAACCCTAGTGTAAAATGGACATTAGTGGAAGTATATGAATGATGAGAATTATTATTATTATTATTTAGTAAGGTTGGATCAAAATATTAATAATAATATAATGGGATAAATAAATAGAGATAATTAGATGTGTAGTGAGTGAGAGGGCATGGTGGTAATTGTACAAAGTTGAGTGAGGGCAAATAGGGATAATCATAATTGGGGGTTATGTAAAGAGTTAGAGGATGAGAAGTTATTTTCATTCTACGTAAAAGTGAGAGCAAAGGGAGAAAAGCTGAAAAGAGGCTAGGGCAAGGTGAAGGGAGAGGAGAATCCATCAGAGAAGAAGGAAACTCATCAATACAAGGTAATGGTGGGAATTATTTAATCTCTAAAGGGTTAGATGATATATGTATTTGGGTAGGAATCACTAGGTTGAGTTCATGTGAATGTTGAATTTTGTGATACGTAGTTTGGGGGTTTGATGAGAAAAGGATAGGTTCTAATGATGTAGGATGTTAATATGTGTTCATGATGTTGTTTATAAAATAATGTATGTTGTGGTTGCTAAATGTTGCTGGGAGTTGAGGTGATTTTCGTGCACTATGAGAACTGTTTTGGGGGAGGAAATTGGGTCTGGTGTAGCTGAAAGTTGGATTGCAGGGAATCTGCTACGCGCACGTAATGCGGGGCGGAGGGATCGTAGCGCCGGGCGGTGCTGCTGTAGGTCGGGTGGTGCTCAAGAGGCACAGCCTGGAACGCTACTGGAACTTGTGGGAATTGAGGGAAGAAGCTACGCCTGTATTTTGGGAATTGGGAATTGAGGTTTCCTGTTGTTTCGTTGATGATGGCTTTAGATGATGTATTTTGGAGGGTTGTTATGAATGTGCACGTTCGAATAGGTGTATGTGTGTTGTTGTGAAATAGTGAATCGAGTAATGATGATATGCGATGTATATGCATTTGTTTCGTTGTTGCATGTTGTCGTTGAAGGTGCATATCATGATGCATGAGTTGAGGGATGATGTGTGCTCATGTGGGGTGTGAGCGTCTATCCGGATTCCTTTTAATGAAATCGATGTTGTTGTGTTGTTGAGGTGATTGTGTGCCCATGTGGGGTGTGAGCAATCACGATTGTCGTGTGCCCATGTGGGGTGTGAGCGACTAAATAGACGTTCCGACGAGAATTGTGATCATGAAACAGGGATCGAAATTGGTACCACATGCATTGAGTCTAGTTGGCGTCTCATTGCATTTTGTATTGGTTATGTTGCATTATGATTTGCATAGGTTATCTGTGTGTGTGTGTTGGAGAATGTGATGCTTGTTGATAGTTGTGATATGGGTGAATTACTTAATGATTTATACTTTTATATTTATACCATCTTCTTCTTTTGTTGATTTGAGAATCTCACCCCTTCTGTTTGAATGTTACCTCCACGTGGGTAACGTGCAGATAAGCAGGAGTAGTTGGAAGTCGTGGTCGGTGAAGAAGAGGTGCTTCACTTTAGTGGCGTCTGCTCTGATATGTAACATTGGGAGTCGAGAATGCTTTTATGCATGTTTTATTTTGGTTAAAGAATTTTGGTTGCCTTTACAGTTTATAAACTAATTTTTGGTAAATTGAAACCGTTACGCTTTATTATTCGAATGATTCATTTCCGCTGCGTAATAAAGAGTATTTTTGGATTAAAGTATGCTTTAATTTATGTTACATGTCTATTTATGATCAAGTTTCGTTGAAAGTAATGCCCTTTATTTCTGAGTTGTATTATTTTACTCTGATTATTTGATTAAATTATGCGGAGGAATTAAGGGTGTTACAAAGTGGTATCAGAGCCTGGTTGGTCCGTCCGACCAAGTTGTCGAGTCGTTGTCGTGTGATAAGCTGTCGATTCGTTGTCGTGTGACAAGTTGTCGTTGTCATTATCGGTTCCTTAACCATTATGTTCTGTTGTTGGTGTGTAGCAGATTAGAATAGCTGGAAGGAACGATACTGCGATTGCTGCTGCCTTGCAGGCTGTTGCTCAAGCAGTGCAGAACCCGCCACATGCTAACGAGAATGACGAGTTTCAAAAGAACCGACCGCCTACCTTTAAGGGAAGACATGATCCGGATGGAGCGCAAGCTTGGCTCAAAGAAATCGAGAGGATCTTCTGGGTTATGGAATGTCCTAAAGCACAGAAGGTGCCGTTAGGTACTCACATGCTGGCTGAGGAGGCTGATGATTGGTGGGTTAACACTCGTCAACTGTTGGGAGCAACAGGAGAGACAATCACTAGGTCTGTGTTCAGTAGGGAGTTCTTGAGAAAGTATTTCCCCGAAGATGTCCGAGGGAAGAAAGAGATCGAGTTTTTGGAGCTGAAGCAGGGTAACATGACGGTTACGAAGTATGCTTCCAAATTCTCAGATCTGGCTAAGTTTTATCCTCACTACAGTGTGGCGACTGCTGAGTTCTCAAAGTGTGTCAAGTTTGAGAGCGGATTGAGGCCTGAGATCAAACAGGCAATTGGTTACCAGCGGATCAGAAGGTTTCCAGACTTGGTGGATTGTTTCAGGATATTTGAAGAAGACAACAAGACTCGATCGACTCACTATAAGGAGCTGGCCGAGAGAAGAGGAAAGCGACCGATGAACTGTGGGAAGCCTTATGCAGCTCCAGCTGAGAAATGTAAACAGAAGCATACTGATGGCAAGAGGCCAAGTGGGGGAGGTGACCCTGATCCTCTTAAGTGTTACAGGTGTGGTGAGTTGGGTCATCATGTTAGTGAGTGCACGAGTGATGTGAAGAAATGCTTCAAGTGTGGACAGGCAGGACATCTGATTACAGACTGTAAAGTTAATGTGGTGGCTTGTTACAACTGTGGAGAATAGGGCCATATTAGTACTCGTTGTCAGAAACCAAAGAAAGCTTCGACTGGGGGAAAAGTGTTCGCTTTGACAGGGACTCAGACTTCTAGTGACGACAGACTGATCAGAGGTACATGTTATATTAATAATACGCCTTTGATTGCTATTAGTACTGGTGCTACTCACTCTTTTATTACTGCTGATTGTGTAAGAAGGCTAGGCCTTGTTGTTTCTCCTATGAAGGGAGAGATGGTTGTCGAAACTCCTGCGAAGGGATCGATGACCACTTCTATAGTCTGTTTGAATTGTCCATTATCAATCTTTGGTAAGGACTTTGGTGTGGATCTGATTTGTTTACCGTTGGGAGGTCTCGATGTGATTTTGGGTATGAACTGGTTGGAGTTCAATCATGTTCATATTAACTGTTTTAATAAGTCGGTTCGATTTCTTACTCCTGAGGAAGAGGGAGAAGATGGTTTTCTGTCTGATAGAGAGTTGAAAGAGTTTTTGGAAGAAGAAGCTCAGGTGCTTGCATTGTTTGCATCCTTATCAGTGGAGAGTAAGTCAGTGATTAATGAATTGCAAGTGGTGCGTGAATTTCCTGAAGTGTTTCCAGATGACGTTGTTGATGTGCCACCAGAGAGAAAATTAGAGTATACTATTGATCTTGTCCCTGGTACCAGACCTATTTCTATGGCACCATACAGGATGTCGGCATCAGAATTGTCAGAGCTGAAGAAGCAACTGGAAGATTTGTTAGAGAAGAAATTTATGATACCAAGTGTATCGCCTTGGGGAGCTCCAGTGTTGTTGGTAAAGAAAAATGATGGTAGTATGAGGTTGTGTATTGATTACAGACAGCTGAATAAAGTAACGATTAAGAATAAGTATCCACTTCCAAGAATAGATGACTTGATGGATCAATTAGTGGTGCCCGTGTGTTTAGCAAGATTGACATGAGGTCGGGTTATCATCAGATACGGGTAAGAGACGAAGATATTCAGAAGACGACTTTCAGGACTCGCTATGGACATTATGAGTATGTGGTGATGCCGTTCGGAGTTACTAATGCACTTGGCGTATTCATGGAGTATATGAATCATATATTTCATGATTATTTGGGTCAATTTATGGTTATCTTTATTGACGATAGTCTAATCTATTCTAAGTCGGAAGAGGAACACGCTGAGCATTTGCAGATTGTGCTGCAAGTGTTGAAGGAGAAAAAGCTCTATGCTAAGTTGTTCAAGTGTGAATTCTGGTTAAGAGGGGTAAGTTTTCTTGGTCATGTTATTTCAGGTAATGGTATTGCCGTGGATCCGTCCAAGGTAGACTTCGTTCTACAATTGGAGACTCTGAAGTCAGTGACCGAGATTAGAAGTTTCTTGGGTTTGGCTGGTTATTACCGAAGATTTATTGAAGGATTTTCTAAGTTAGCACTTCTGTTGACTTAGTTGACGTGCAAGGGTAAGGAATTTGTATGGGATGTTCATTGTGAGAAGAGTTTCGTGGAGCTGAAGAAAAGATTGACTACCACTCCAATGTTAATTCTACCCGAACCAAATGAACCGTTTGTGGTGTATTGCGATGCTTCTTTGATGGGTTTGGGAGGTGTGTTAATGCAGGATGGTAAGGTTGTGGCTTATGCTTCACGACAACTAAGGGTACATGAGAGGAATTATCCGACCCATGATTTGGAGCTAGCTGCAGTGGTGTTCGTATTGAAGATTTGGAGGCACTATCTTTATGGTTCCAGATTTGAAGTGTATAGTGACCATAAGAGCTTGAGGTGTCTGTTTGACCAGAAGGAACTGAATATGAGGCAGAGAAGATGGTTAAAATTCTTAAAAGATTATGATTTTGGCTTGAACTATCACCCCGGTAAAGCTAATGTCGTGGCTGATGCTCTGAGTCGAAAGTCCTTGCATGTGTCTGCTATGATGGTTAAAGAGTTAGAATTGATTGAACAGTTCAGAGATATGAGTTTAGTTTGCGAGCAGACACCATATAGTGTGATGTTGGGTATGCTGACGATCAACAATGAATTCCTTAATAGTATCAGAGAAGGTCAGAAGTTGGATGTGAAACTGGTGGATTTGATGATTGGAAATGACCAAGCAGAGGGTAATGAGTTCAGAGTGGATGGACAAGGTGTGTTGAGATTCTACGATAGGATTTGTATTCCTGATAATCCTGAGTTGAAAAGAATGATTTTAGAAGAACGTCACAGGAGTAGTTTGAGTATCCATCCAGGAGCTACGAAGATGTATCAAGACTTGAAGAAGATATTTTGGTGGCCTGGATTGAAACGTGATGTGGCTCAGTTTGTGTATGCTTGTTTGACTTGTCAGAAGTCGAAGGTGGAACATCAGAAACCTGCTGGTATGATGCAACCATTAGATATTCCAGAGTGGAAGTGGGATAGCATTTTTATGGATTTTATGATCGGGTTACCTAATACTCCGAGAGGACATGATTCTATTTGGGTAGTAGTGGATAGACTGACGAAGTCGGCATATTTCCTCCCGATTAATATTAGTTTTTCTTTGCAGAAGCTGGCAGAGATTTACATTCAGGTGATTGTGAAGTTGCATGGAGTTCCATTGAGTATTGTATCGGACCGAGATCCAAGGTTCACTTCTAGATTTTGGAAGAGTTTGCAAGAAGCCTTAGGATCGAAGCTGAGATTGAGTTCGGCCTATCATCCACAGACGGATGGGCAGACGGAAAGAACTATACAATCTTTGGAGGATTTGTTGAGGGCTTGCATGCTTAAACAAGGGGGTGCTTGGGATAGTCATTTGTCGTTGATCGAGTTCACTTATAATAACAGTTATCATTCTAGTATTGGAATGGCGCCTTTTGAAGCATTGTATGGTCGGAGGTGTAGGACGCCCTTGTGTTGGCATGAATTTGGTGAGAGTGTAGTAGTTGGACCTGAGATTGTTCAGCAAACTACCGAAAAGGTGAAGCTAATTCGAAAAAAGATGAAAGCTTCGCTGAGTAGGCAGAAGAGCTACCATGATAAGAGAAGGAAAGATCTTGAGTTCCAAGAAGGAGATCATGTGTTTTTGAGAGTCACTCCAGTGACCGGTGTAGGCTGTGCGTTGAAGTCGAGAAAGCTTACTCCTCAGTTTATTGGTCCATATTATATTTCTGCAAGAGTTGGACCTGTTGCCTACAGAGTGGCATTGCCACCCAATTTGTCAAATTTGTATGACGTGTTCCATGTGTCACAACTTCAGAAGTATGTTCCAAATCCGTCGCATGTGATTCCGATGGATAATGTGGAGGTAAGAGATAACCTTACGGTTGAAGCTTTACCAACACGGATTGAAGACCGAGAAGTAAAGCAACTAAGGGGTAAAGAGATCGCTCTTGTGAAGGTAGTGTGGGGAGCCGCTGCCGGTGGAAATATGACGTGGGAGTTGGAGAGCAGGATGTGAGAGTCGTATCCGGAGTTGTTCGCATGAGGTAAATTTTCGAGGACGAAAGTATTCTAAGTGGGGGAGAGTTGTAACGCCCCATTTTCCTTTTTATTTTTTTATTTTCGAATGATTGTGAATTTCTGTGATTGATGGTGTGTTTCGTTGTATTCATTATATTTCATGTACCCGTAGTAAGGGGTAGTAGCCTTAAGAGATAAGTCTTGGGGGTAGTAGGGGTGTACGACTAAGAGCGTAAAAATCGGTGGTACGGGGAGTAAGATTAATTAACCTATTAGTAATTAATCAATATTTGCTAACCCTGGTGTAAAATGGACATTAGTGGAAGTATATGAATGATGAGAATTATTATTATTATTATTTAGTAAGATTGGATCAAAATATTAATAATAATATAATGGGATAAATAAATAGAGATAATTAGATGTGTAGTGAGTGGGAGGGCATAGTGGTAATTGTACAAAGTTGAGTGAGGGCAAATAGGGAAAATCATAATTGGGGGTTATGTAAAAAGTTAGAGGATGAGAAGTTATTTTCATTCTGCGTAAAAGTGAGAGCAAAGGGAGAAAAGCTGAAAAGAGGCTAGGGCAAGGTGAAGGGAGAATCCATTAAAGAAGGAAACTCATCAATACAAGGTAAGGGTGGGATTCTTTAATCTCTCAAGGGTTATGATATATGTATTTGGGTAGGAGTCACTAGGTTGAGTTCATGTGAATGTTGAATTTTGTGATAGGTAGTTTGGGGGTTTGATGAGAAAAGGATAGGTCATAATGATGTAGGATGTTAATATGTATTCATGATGTTGTTTATAAAATAATGTATGTTGTGGTTGCTAAATGTTGCTGGGAGTTGAGGTGACTTTCGTGCACTATGAGAACTATTTTGGGGGAGGAAATTAGGTCTGGTGTAGCAGAAAGTTAGATTACAGGGAATCTGCTACGTGCACGTAGCGCCGGGTTGATGGATAGTAGCGCCGGGAGGTGCTGCTGTAGGCCGGGGGGGGTGCTCAAGAGGCACAGACTGGAACGCTACTGGAACTTGTGGGAATTGAGGGAAGAAGCTACGCCTGTGCGCCGCCGGGCGGTGCGAAAAGGCGCAGCAGTGCTGTGCCGGGCGGTTACCAGGAGGCGTTGTATGGAACGCTACTGGGAGTGTAGAATTGAGAGGGGGGAACTACGCTTGTGCGCCGCCAGACGTTGCAAAGAGGCACTGCAATGCTGCTGCGGCGCCGGGCAGTGTGATGAGGCGCAGCAATGCTGCATGTGCAATTTTTGTTGTTTCTATGCTGTTTTCTTGCTGTGTCTCGTAGTTTCCTGTTGTTTCGTTGATGATGGATTTAGATGATGTATTTTGGAGGTTTGTTATGAATGTGCACGTTCGAATAAGTGTATGTGTGTTGTGAAATAGTGAATCGAGTAATGATGATATACGATGTATATGCATTTGTTTCGTTGTTGCATGTTGTCTTTGAAGGTGCATAGCATGATGCATGAGTTGAGAGATGACGTGTGCCGATGTGGGGTGTGAGCGTCTATCCGGATTCCTTTTAATGAAATCGATGTTGTTATGTTGTTGAGGTGATTGTGTGCCCATGTGAGGTGTCAGCAATCACGATTGTCGTATGCCCATGTGGGGTGTGAGCGACTAAATAGACGTTCCGACGGGAATTGTGATCATGAAACGGGGATCAAAATTGGTACCACATGCATTGAGTCTAGTTGACGTCTCATTACATTTTGTATTGGTTGTGTTGCATTATGATTTGCATTGGTTATCTGTGTGTGTGTTGAAGAATGTGATGCTTGTTGATAGTTATGATATGGGTGAATTACTTAATGATTTATACTTTTACATTTATATCATCTTCTTCTTTTGTTGATTTGAGAATCTCACCCCTTCTGTTTGAATGTTACCTCCACGTGGGTAACGTGCAGATAAGCAGGAGTAGTTGAAAGTCATGGTCGGTGAAGAAGAGGTGCTTCACTTTAGTGGCGTCTGCTCTAATATGTAACATTGGGAGTCGGGAACGCTTTTATGCATGTTTTATTTTGGTTAAAGAATTTTGGTTGCCTTTACAGTTTACAAACTAATTTTTGGTAAATTGAAACCGTTATGCTTTATTATTCGAATGATTCATTTCCGCTGCGTAATAAAGAGTATTTTTGGATTAAAGTATGCTTTAATTTATGGTACATGTCTATTTTTGAGCAAGTTTCGTTGAAAGTAATGCCCTTTATTTCTGAGTTGTATTATTTTACTCTGATTATTCGATTAAATTATGCGGGGGAATTAAGGGTGTTACAGAAACAAAGGAAGAAAAATGGATTACTAGAGAGATCCAGAAACAAAGCAGAGGAAAGAGAAAGGATTTGAGCAACATAATTTGGACACAACAAGGAAGGTAAGTATTCTTAGCTTCTCTTGCCTTTGTTGTTACAAAATTGTTGTTGTTGCAAATTGTTGTTGTTTCTGTGGATTTACATGTTTAGGGTTTGTTAGAGGAGTTTTTGGGTTTGATTAGGGTTAAGGTTCATGGGATGAACCCTAGGGTTCATCCCAAAGGGTTACGGTTCATCTTGGGGTGTTAGGGTTCTTCGCAGAAACCTTAGGGTTCTTAGGGTTCCCATGTCTGAGTTAGGGTTCTAGGGGGTTGGGTTGAATGTTTGAAGATCCCGGTTGAAGATCAATCGAAGATCTGGGTTTTACGGTGTATTTTAGGTTCAAAAGGAACCAGTGACGAGTATAGAAGTTGGAGGTATGGATGAGAATTTCATATTTCTTGTAGCATTCATGCATCATGTATATTGGAGCTAGGCAGGACTTTGGTCCAGTGACGAGCATGACTTCAGTCCAATGACTAGTAGGATTTTGATCCAGTGATGAGTAGGACTTAGGTACAGTGACGAATTGGATACCTCATAAACATACCTCTAAATATCCTAGAGACTGGTACTACGTGTATGGGAGTAGAGGAGATGAAAATTGCATACCTAATTGCATCAGTTAATTGATTGTTGTTGTCATTCAATTTTTTTATTGTGTTTGATTAATTACGATAATTATACTATCCTAGCTATTTTATGCACCATTTATATATGGAATGTATTCTTATCCCTTTCTGTTACCATGTTATTTCATATGTATACTATGAATTTGAGAATTTGTCAACATGTCAGACAAGATGTCGGACACATCATGATCAACATCTTGAATTCCCAGATTTAATTTCTGGGTCTCTTCACTAAAAGACTTTTGACTGAGATGATGATTTCTCATAGACCCATACATGAGTGGGACATCAATCACATTTCCATCAGCATCTAGATCAGACTTATCAACATGTGAAATGTTGTGGAGAACAATATCTAGAACAATCATCTTATGACTAAGGTTCAACTGACTCAGAGGAACACCAATATCAGCTTCACCAAACACAATATCATGTTTTTAATTAATCAAAACTCTAGAAATATGAGAGGGAACTCCAATAGGAAGAATTTTACATAATCACCATTCTTTTTTAGCTTCTTCTTCTGAACCACTATTGGTTGTTCAAAGTTGGGAGGACCTCTAGCCTGACCATCAACCTTCCCTTAAATGACAAATTCTTGCTTGAGTCTCATAAAGTCCATAAGCGGTAATTCAGGAGCTAGAGAAATATGTTGAAACATCTTGTATGACATCTTGGTTTGCTTCTCAAGATGACAAACTTCATAAATATTTCCTTTTTTAATTTTGAGATCAATGCATATATGAGAGTTTTCTCTACAATAACCCCAAGCTTTCTGTACCATAACTTATTTTTAGTTTCTAACATGTCTTCCATGATGTTTGAAATATGATCTTCAACATTCTGCTCTACAGTGGAAACTACCATCTTCATCTTTACAAATTTATTTCTCTTATGGCTATCACAAGGTGTAGCAAAGTTTCTTTCTCATATCATCTGTCTAATTCATATACTTTCAAGATACCAATCTTCACAAGAGACTATCTTGTGTGAGGAACAAGCAATATGGATAAGAATACCATGCTTGTCAAGCCAAACTTGTTGATGATGCCTTTGAAACTTCTCATTCCACTGAGGATGCATATGTTGATGGTGTGGTTGACTACCATACAACTTATAATAGTACAAGGGAATGGAGGAGACATAGTTAAAGAACTGGTAATCATGTTTGACCAGATATCGAGACATGTTACTTAACATTGTGCAATCTACTTTCTAAATAAGAGTAATACACTTTGGCTTTGATGGCTCACAAGTATGTATAACCTTTTTCATGTCTGTGAAGATCACAACATTGTTTGCTTGGTTAGATTCATCTTCTTCATCATTAGAGACGTAGCTGTTGTACCCCAAAATTTGCCTGCCCTATTTTCTAACATTTAAATTATTTTTTAACTTTGATTTTATAAGTTTTTTTGGTCCAATTTTACTAACATTTTAATAGTAATTTTTATTCAAAAACAGGTAACAGTTTACTTTAAATTGTTTAAATAACAAATAGTTGTTTAACCTTCATATGCTTTCAAGTGCATTTTTGTTTCGAATAAATGAACTGGCACAATTGAAAAGGAGATAAGGCTTGCAAGTATGAGGTCGCGGGTTCGAATCTCACATGTTACATTTTGAATTTGTTTCTATTATTTGTTACTAACTTTCTTTCCATTTTAAATTATTTTCAAAAATCACAAAAATTGTATTTTTTATTATTTTGTTTTTAATTTTCGTTTTTTATTTTAAAGCATTTTTGAAAAATAATTATTTATTTGATTTTATGTACTTTTTACCAAAAAGGAGTGCAAAAATCATAATAAATACAAAAATATTTTCTTTTTGTGTACTTATTTCCTATTAGTCAATTTATGTCTACTTGGTGACCAAGTAAAAATCAGATATTATTTGATTTTTATTCAGATATTATTTAATCAATAGGAATTAAGACTAATTATTATTTGTCTTCTTTAATTTTTTAACCTAATTTTCTAGACCTATAAATACAGGCTGTTTTACACATAACAGGGACACCGAAAAATCACGACAACCGAAAAAAAAAAAAAAAGAAAAAAAAAAGACAGCAGCTTATAGAGACAACACAAATTCTCCAAATTTCTCAAGAACTAAGTGCAAGGTCGTATCAATACTTCCAGCCAGATTCGAAGCAAATCAAGCCTTCCATTCACTTCCTGAGGATTCAAAAGGTAAGCCTAGGCCATTCACGATGTCTATCATTGCTTGAACAGGCTATACATACTCTCTCCGGTTTGCATTTTTTCTAACATTCATATTTTGTGAATTCGTGCAATATTATTGATCACTAACCATCCAGGTCTGCATATGTGCTTATGTAGAACAGGTTGAACGCATTACATGGAGCTTGTAGCGTTAGGTTCAATTCCCACCCATGCAATTCCTTTTAATTGTTTTCTAACTCTATTATTTTCCCTTATTTTCAATTAACCTTTTCTTTTTTTTTTAATTAAAATTAAAACTTAAAAATCACAAAAAAATTAGAATTTAATTTTTTTAATTAGTTAATCAACTTTTTGTTTTTTTAATTTTTATTAATTAACTTAATTAATTTGTAAATAATTAGAATTAGGACTTTTAATTATTTTTATTGTTCAAAATCCTTGCAAAAAAGTACAAAAAGACATTAATTTAGAATTAGGTTTTTTTTTTAATTAAAATTAATTAGACTTTAGGATTAATTTGTACATAATTAATTAATTAGGTTTTTTTTTAATGACCATTAACCTTAAAAATCTTTTAATTACTAACCCTAAAATCCTTTTCTTTTCTAAAAAAAAAACATTAACATTATTTCTTTTTCTGTTTATTTATCTTTTCTCACTATTTTTCAATTATGTAACTGTTTCTTGGTTGTAATAATTTAGAACTTTAATTCATCGCATTTTCCTAAATATTGTAACTGTTCACAGGATGTAATAGCGTAGATTTACATTTCCTCGCATTTTTTCTAAATATTGTAACTGCTCATGGGATGTAATAACTTAGGTTTAAATTCCCGCACTTTAATTTTTTGTACATATTCAACTGCTAGTAACTAGGGTTTGCATGGCAAGACTTAAAACCTGACATAGAATAATCCTAATTCAAGATAAATAACTGAATCAACACACTCTTCACACTTACACCTCTAGGGTAACCTCTCTTCGTTGCCTTTCGATTAAATTGGTCATGTCCCTCGAACGTAGGGATACTTTAGCAAAAGACGCTTACGAATAATATCATCATAGTCCCTTCGATATAAAGATCATAGTCCCTAAATGACCCTTCGAGTTGCCTACGAAAAATGATCTTGTCCCTCGATGACCCTTCGAGTTGCCTACGAAAAAATGATCTTGTCCCTCGATGACCCTATGGAAAAATGATGATAGTCCCTTCGAATTGCTAAGGTATCCTTACATGTTGCCTTCTATGACCATTCGATGACCCTTCACTGTCCCTTCACATCCAATAGATAGGACTACCTACCCACTAATGGTATGGATAGTACTATCTCTCAAGGAAAATGATAAGTACAAGAAAGACCTTATAAATTAAGGGTAAGTAACTTTTAAATGCTTGCTCACAACTAAAAAAAAAAACAAATACTGTTCACATCTCACACTTTCAAAAATATTTTCAAAATTAAACACTTTGTATACATTCTTACACGAATTATTACAAAGTCAACTTTTACAAAATATTTTCTAAACACACACCACATTTCAAAAAAAGCAAGTTAAAGTGAGCAAGCAATTAAGAGCCCGTAGATAACTACGGATGAAAAGGGGTGCTAACACCTTCCCTTTTCATAACTTACCCCCCGAACTCAAAATCTTTTCAAAAAGGTCTTTCTTGTTCTTTTCACCTTTCCTAAATAAATTGGATAAAAGAAAAGTCGGTGGCGACTCTTGCTAACCGCAACATGTTTTGCGAAAACAAAATTAAAAAGTCAGTTCTCCACCGTATTACAGAACTGGCGACTCTGCTGGGGATTAGAATTCTAAAGAGGGGTTACCTTAGAGTTAGATCACTTTACCACTTGCTTAAAATTGTTTGACTTATGTACTTTATTTTTAATGGGCTTTGTTTTGGGGTTACTTGTGTGAAAGGTCCTACACCCGGACCTAGTGATTCCTTAGGTAAGTGACAATAGATCATGGAGACTGTACGACATGTACCGATATGGTTGATATGATGGTCACAGTCTTTAGAACCCTAGTTAACTTATCTTTGGCCATTAGAAGGTAGTGAGATGGCCGGCTTTGGATTTAGACCGAAGTTGGTTGATACTCGAGGCTACACTCATTGAGATCAGACTTTCGGGATGTTTTGGTCGGCCACTCGAGTGTCGCACTAAAATAAAGCCTTTGAGAAAGATCCGTGATATGAGTCCTTTAGAACCCGGTTACTATTCTAGGACAGGTTGAGCCAACTAAACCTCAGTGGGGAAGGGTACTTACCTATGGACTTCATACAAGCCTTTAAACCTAAGGCTCTTGTATGACTTGTTTGGGTGTGCTACTTATTTACTATTAACATGTACATGACATCATAACATCATAACATATCATTTTCACTAACCATTTCAAGGACCTAGGAATTTATCTTTATTCGTCATTGCAGGTCATGGCTTTCGTTCCTAGAAATTTCATCCAAGTCAACTTTGTAAGGGTTCCTTCCCAGCTTAAAGAATTGGTCTCAAAAGTTCCCGATGGTTCTCGATTCACCAAAAGGCATGGTTTTCTACTCGACTTAGTTACCTCAGGTTTTAAAGAAGACATGATGAGAGTCCTATTCCAATTCTTCGATCCTAAGCACCACTGTTTCACCTTCCCGGATTACCAATTGGTGCCCACGATGGAGGAGTTCTCTAAGTTACTTGGAATACCTATTCTCGATCAGATGCCTTTTACCGGTCTAGAAAATGTTCCAAAGCCTGAAGTCATTGCAGCTGCTTTACATCTGAAGAGGTCAGACATTGTGTCTAATTGGGAAACAAGGAGTCGAGTCAAGGGGTTTCTTGCTAAGTTCCTGATTGAGAAGGCTCAATTGTTCCTAAGCGCTATGAGTTACCATGCTTTTGAGGAGGTATTGGATTTGTTAATCTATGGATTGGTGTTGTTCCCTAATCCAGACCAACTCATAGACGTGCACGCTATCAAATTATTTCTGACTCATAACCCGGTACCTACCTTGCTCGGGGATATTCTGCACTCGCTTCACACTCGTACTATCAAGAAGTGAGGGACTCTCATGTGTTGCATACCCTTACAATCCAGGTGGTTTATTTCGCACCTTCCCCGGTCAGTATTGAAGAATGAACAAAGGTTGCAGTGGTCTCGAAGGATAATGTCACTCTCCCATTCAGATATCTATTGGTTTGCCCGATCTCTTGAAGACTTCACTCTTATTGATCATTGTGGGGAATTCCCTAATGTACCACTCCTTGGCATTAGGGGAGGCATCACCTATAATCCTTCGCTAGCCTTGCGCCAGTTTGGTTATGCTAGAAGGGATGGTCCTCATGATATGCTTATTCAGGGTATTGTGTTCGATTATGAAGATGATCCTCAAGGTTACCGTCAAAGGTTTATACGCGCATGGAATAATGTGTATAAGATTGAAAGCAGGACTTTGGGACAGAAGAACTCTATTCCTTTGGAGCCTTACCTCAGATGGGTGCGCACTCGTGCTCGAGATCTTATTATGCCATATCCAGCTGTCAGACGAGTGATTGTTGAACTTGAGTTTGAGGGAGATGTTTCTCAAGTCATTCTCCATCCAGATATGCCTACCGATCTTGAAGAGCTACAGAAATCCTGGGTTCAGATGAAAGAAGAAAGAGACACCTTTGAGACTCAGTTCTATGCTAGTGAGAAGAAGGTATTGGAGTTGACGAAATTACTTCATGAGGAGAAGAGCATCAATGCTTACATCGGCACAAAGAGGAAGCGCCCGTGGGAGACTTGAGTCTTGAGTCCTAGGTCTTAGGCGTTTTGAATTTGCTTTTTGAAATTTCCTTTCATTGTAGCCCAAGAGGCATAAAAAAAATGAATTTTGAGTTTACTAATAAAAGTTTTCCTTTTGTTTCTGTTTGTTTGCAAAGATAAACTCTAAAGTCCTTGAAATCATTGCATATGCATCTACATCTCATAATCATTGCATAGCAGGTTTCTAAGACAAGTCTCTCATCTTCTCGCTGTTTATTTCAGAAGAAATGGCTCTAGAACAAGCTGTCAAGGATCTCCAGACTCAGAACACCCAATTCCAAGAGATGATCCTAAGCCTATTCAAGGGGCAAGAAGAGTTGAAAGCCCTCCTCACTAAGGACATGAAAAAGAAAAATCCTGAAGACAACAAGGATGATCAATTGGAACAACTGCAAGCTGAGATGGCAGAGATGAGAATCCAGATGTATGGTCAGATGGCTCTTATCCAAAACTTAGCTCGGGGGCAAGAAGAACTGAGAGTCCTCATCAATAAACTTCAAGACAACAGAGTCGAGGATCAGATCATCAGTCGGCCTCCAAGGAAACAAGCTGACTTGGTTGAGAAAAAGATGAGGATAAAAGAAGGAAAGAGACAGGTTACTACTGATAGTCTTTCAATTGAAGGAAGAAGGCCTTATAGGGCTGTCGCACCACCAGTTCAACAACAGAAAGATCAGTGTAGACAGCATGGTGGTCAACGTACTTGGAAATCCAAACCTAAACGACCATTTACCCCATTGCACATGCCGCTGTCTCAGGCTTTACAACAATTGCTCAATCATAACTTGATAACTCTGTTGCCTTCATACTCAGCTCCAGCCAACCCTGCTCCTGGTTACGAACCTAACGCAAGATGTGCTTATCATTCGAATAGTCCTGGTCATGATACTGAAGACTGTGGTCCATTGAAACATAGGATCCAAGACCTGATTGACGAATGAGTCCTCGAGTTCACACCAGATGGTTAGATTGAGTTCTTCTATCGCCCATCTAATATCGAATCTGCAAGACACATCGTCTGAAGTGATAGGTTCAGGAAGGGAAGCTTTGAAATCATTTGAATTTTCATTTGTAATTTCTTTTGTTGGCTTAAGCACTTACTATTATGTCAAACTTTGGTTTTTTCGCATTAATGCATTGCGTATGTTCATCTTGAATTTATCCATTCGTTTCACTATATTTAAACTATGATTCTTACTTCTCTTTTGTGATATTTAACTCTCGTTAAAGCTGTAAGCCTTTAGAGGGTGGATGACGAAAACGATACCATAATTTCATACGGTATGCTTTTGAACAGACCGTGCTGACGATGTACAGGCATTGTTTCAAATCCTAAACAGTGGAGTTATAAGGAAGTTAATCCCTAGTCAACCCCTTTGAGCCTAAGAAGTAGGAGTTTTCCTTCTCATGCAAATTGAAACCCTTAATCATAACCTGGGGCAGGGTAGTTCCTCAGTTAACTCAATTATACCAGTTGATCTTTTGTACATAATTAGTGATGGTTCCCTGTAATCATTAAGTCAGGAAGTCAATATCTATCAAAAGAAAAGCCCGCTAAGTCAAAATCTATGAAGGAGACTTAGTAAAAATTGAGACATCCCGCTGACTGTGATCTCAAAATAAACAGTTCAGGAAAAAGTTAGGGATAACAAAGTCAAAAAGAGGTCACTACAAACCCTCAAAAGAAAATGTTACAAAAAATAATGACTGCCTTTTCAAATAAACTTCCGGTTTTTGAACCATCACCAAACATCAGTGTTAAAATTCCAAAATCTCTAGGAATCTGAATGCATAGTTAACTGAGTATAGGACTGAAGAACATCACGGAGAATGGGTTGGGTACAAATAAACTTTGAGCCTTTATCCTTTGTTTCTTAAACCGTGAACCAGGCCACGTTACAACCCTTTAAAAGTCCTAGCTGAAGCATGGTTAGTTCGAAGGCATACTGTTACCAAAAGGTATCCTGACTCCTTTAGGGCTTATTATAAATCTTGAGTTGACATCACAGTTTTTACAAACCTGGTTTTGCTAAATAATTCTTTTTCAAAACTTCAAGACAAACATAAGCGTTGCATTTTGAATATCATTGTTTGCATATAACTAAGTGTTTGACAGCAGAGAAGTTCACATGATGAACATTCAATGAACAAAAGTCCTCCCGACAGACAAAGTTGCTTCAGAGGTGCATCGAAAAGTAGAAATATTTCATGCGCTGACTCAGTTGGTTAAAAGCCAATGTATACAAGGGGCATGGTCACTATCTTCCAATCAAGGGGCATATTATTATGGGGCATCCCGGTTATTTCTCTTGAGGCAGCTCTTTTCAAATACTTCCATTCTGGGGCAAATCATCCTCCGCTAGGGGCAACACTTTCTTTTCAAATCTGATCAGATCAAGTTCAGTTGCAAGCTCGTCAACCATTAACTAAGGAATACACGATCCACCGCAGTCTGGATGCACATTCCTCCTGTTACATGGCATTGATCCCGAGTTTCAGTAAGAGCCATTGTGGGATTTACTTGTCTGTGCCAATAGTATCAGATGGTGTCAGTATCATGTCTTCGGATCCAGTCATGATAATTCCTAGAAATTGTTTGGGGTAGTCGAGACTATCGAAAGTTCTAAATATAGGTGATCTCGGGGGCAAACGAACTCTTACGTGCAAAGAGCCATTCGTAATCAAGAAGATATTTTCTGACGACGCTACGAGGATTACTACCATGGACAATGAAGATTTCTCGCACCCTGTGAACGCGGACATAGTCAAAAAAATACTACGCATGAAAAAGACCCACTAGGTTGACAAGCCTAGGCAAAAATAAGGGCATCCCAGCGAACCAAAAAGGTTCGGGAAACAAATTAGGGACATATATAAAAGAATTGTACACCCGACAAGTCGAAACCCTGAAAAGGCGGCTTGGGCAAGAAAGGGTATCCCGGTGGACTAAAAACCTAAAAAGGCGGTCCATGCAGAAGTTAGGGATTAAAGCGTACGACTATGTCCCGTTGGATCATCCACTTACGAGTCAATACCAGTTTTCATTGCCAACTACGTTCGAACAACGTATATCAATCTTATCATTTTCTACCGACATCAAGTGATGAAATACTTGAAGACATAGGGACAATAGCAGAGTTGAAGCCCGAAGTGATCTTTTCCACCCGGTTTGCTGTCACAGAATCATCATTTACTAAAGACTCTTAGAGGTTGGAATCCCCAGCAAGTCTTGTATCCACTAGGTCTTAACAAAATCACCCCCACGGAGCCGATGTCATGGTAATATCCCCACATAGCAATCTCCATGGAACTATCTCTACAGAGCTATTTTCATAAGCTTGTCCCCAGTAGAGTACATAAAGAAACCTCCCCAACGGACGACTTTACATGATCATCTTCCCCAATAGATCCCCTAACAGATAAAGGAATTTGATCATTCCCCAACCTATTGCAGATATGTCCTCAGCATAGCCTATGGAATTTTGATCCCCATCAAATAATATTCCCTCTTGGAAGTATACGGAATTCAATTCCCCAGCGGAGTTTGCTTCTCCAACACTACAAATTACCCGACAGAGTTCTCTTCTCCAGCAGGATTTCGTCCATGGTTGCTACTCCTAGAAAAGTGGTCACCCATGTCCGAAACTTGGTCAGATAGTGCATCGGAGGATTATCCATCTCTTTTATCCCCAGTCAGGGTACATAAGAATCAAATCCTTCAATAAAAAGTATGACGAACGACCGACTCTCCTGACAGAATACTTCTATCCCCAAGCGGAAGTCAAAGATCCCCAGCGGAATATTCCCAAACGGAAAGTATGAATCTCCAGTAGAGTCATTCCAAACAGGATCTGAAGATTTATTTTCTCCATCCCCAGCAACAGTCAGGGATTTATTTCCCCAATCAGACATTACTATTCAAAGCCGCCGCTACCTTCAGCGACTTTTCATACCCATACATCATTTACAATACATCATAGCATATGCATTCAAAACGCATATAACATTCTCATTTATTTTAATAGCATCATTACGCAATGCATTACATATATCATGACGTTGCATAAAACTAACTTGGTTTTTTCAAGTTAGTTCTTAAACGAACAAATATTGTCAACAGTTTATCATCCTTCAGATACAATCAGTCGAAGATTCATTCTGATACTCCTTTGGATGCAGTCAGGAGTAGACTCATTCCAGTACATCTTCTAGACATAATTCAGATACAATCAAGACACAGATTCATTCTGATACTTATTCCAGTACATATTCTAGACACAGTTCAGATACAATCAAGACACAGATTCATTCTGATACTCATTCCAGTACATATTCTAGACAGTTCAGATACAATCAAGACACAGATTCACTCTAATACTTATTCCAGTACATCTTTTAGATACAGTCGGTCGAAGACTCATTCTAATACTAATTTTTCAGATACAGTCAGACGTAGACTTATTCTAATACGGCACTCAGATACAGTTAGGCAAAGACTCATTCTGATCTCCTTATAGATACAGTCAAGACGTAGACTCATTCTAGAACATCATACAGATACAATCAAGGCATAAGAATCATTCTGGCACTCCCCAGCACGTCTGCTAGATACAGTTGGACACAGACTCATTCTAGTATATTCCTCAGATACAGTCAAACCTAGACTCATTCTGATACTCCTATCAGCAGTTACTTTGGATGACATCTATAAGACCATCTTCATCCTGTCATCTTTCCGAATGGCATCTTTAAGCCCATTCAAGCAATACAATCAACCAACAAGCGCTACTTCGTGCACCCGTGAGTGCAAATTTTTGGGCACTTAAGTGTTCAATCCTCTTCCACCTTCAGATCACGAATGGCAGACATGCCAATCTAGCTCTTCAGGTTTAAGAAGATTGAACAGGGGCAGCTGTTGTACCCCAAAATTTGCCTGCCCTATTTTCTAACATTTAAATTATTTTTTAACTTTGATTTTATAAGTTTTTTTGGTCCAATTTTACTAACATTTTAATAGTAATTTTTATTCAAAAACAGGTAACAGTTTACTTTAAACTGTTTAAATAACAAATAGTTGTTTAACCTTCATATGCTTTCAAGTGCATTTTTGTTTCGAATAAATGAACTGGCACAATTGAAAAGGAGATAAGGCTTGCAAGTATGAGGTCGCGGGTTCGAATCTCACATGTTACATTTTGAATTTGTTTCTATTATTTGTTACTAACTTTCTTTCCATTTTAAATTATTTTCAAAAATCACAAAAATTGTATTTTTTATTATTTTGTTTTTAATTTTCGTTTTTTATTTTAAAGCATTTTTGAAAAATAATTATTTATTTGATTTTATGTACTTTTTACCAAAAAGGAGTGCAAAAATCATAATAAATACAAAAATATTTTCTTTTTGTGTACTTATTTCCTATTGGTCAATTTATGTCTACTTGGTGACCAAGTAAAAATCAGATATTATTTGATTTTTATTCAGATATTATTTAATCAATAGGAATTAAGACTAATTATTATTTTCCTTCTTTAATTTTTTAACCTAATTTTCTAGACCTATAAATACAGGCTGTTTTACACATAACAGGGACCCCGAAAAATCACGACAACCGAAAAAAAAAAAAAAGAAAAAAAAAAAGACAGCAGCTTATAGAGACAACACAAATTCTCCAAATTTCTCAAGAACTAAGTGCAAGGTCGTATCAATACTTCCAGCCAGATTCGAAGCAAATCAAGCCTTCCATTCACTTCCTGAGGATTCAAAAGGTAAGCCTAGGCCATTCACGATGTCTATCATTGCTTGAACAGGCTATACATACTCTCTCCGGTTTGCATTTTTTCTAACATTCATATTTTGTGAATTCGTGCAATATTATTGATCACTAACCATCCAGGTCTGCATATGTGCTTATGTAGAACAGGTTGAACGCATTACATGGAGCTTGTAGCGTTAGGTTCAATTCCCACCCATGCAATTCCTTTTAATTGTTTTCTAACTCTATTATTTTCCCTTATTTTCAATTAACCTTTTCTTTTTTTTAATTAAAATTAAAACTTAAAAATCACAAAAAAATTAGAATTTAATTTTTTTAATTAGTTAATCAACTTTTTGTTTTTTTTATTTTTATTAATTAACTTAATTAATTTGTAAATAATTAGAATTAGGACTTTTAATTATTTTTATTGTTCAAAATCCTTGCAAAAAAGTACAAAAAGACATTAATTTAGAATTAGGTTTTTTTTTTAATTAAAATTAATTAGACTTTAGGATTAATTTGTACATAATTAATTAATTAGGTTTTTTTTAATGACCATTAACCTTAAAAATCTTTTAATTACTAACCCTAAAATCCTTTTCTTTTCTAAAAAAAAAACATTAACATTATTTCTTTTTCTGTTTATTTATCTTTTCTCACTATTTTTCAATTATGTAACTGTTTCTTGGTTGTAATAATTTAGAACTTTAATTCCTCGCATTTTCCTAAATATTGTAACTGTTCACAGGATGTAATAGCGTAGATTTACATTTCCTCGCATTTTTTCTAAATATTGTAACTACTCATGGGATGTAATAGCTTAGGTTTAAATTCCCGCACTTTAATTTTTTGTACATATTCAACTGCTAGTAACTAGGGTTTGCATGGCAAGACTTAAAACCTGACATAGAATAATCCTAATTCAAGATAAATAACTGAATCAACACACTCTTCACACTTACACCTCAAGACTTAAATTGGTCATGTCCCTCGAACGTAGGGATACTTTAGCAAAAGACGCTTACGAATAATATCATCATAGTCCCTTCGATATAAAGATCATAGTCCCTAAATGACCCTTCGAGTTGCCTACGAAAAATGATCTTGTCCCTCGATGACCCTTCGAGTTGCCTACGAAAAAATGATCTTGTCCCTCGATGACCCTACGGAAAAATGATGATAGTCCCTTCGAATTGCTAAGGTATCCTTACATGTTGTCTTCTATGACCATTCGATGACCCTTCACTGTCCCTTCACATCCAATAGATAGGACTACCTACCCACTAATGGTATGGATAGTACTATCTCTCAAGGAAAATGATAAGTACAAGAAAGACCTTATAAATTAAGGGTAAGTAACTTTTAAATGCTTGCTCACAACTAAAAAAAAAAAAACAAATACTGTTCACATCTCACACTTTCAAAAATATTTTCAAAAATAAACACTTTGTATACATTCTTACACGAATTATTACAAAGTCAACTTTTACAAAATATTTTCTAAACACACACCACATTTCAAAAAAAGCAAGTTAAAGTGAGCAAGCAATTAAGAGCCCGTAGTTAACTACGGATGAAAAGGGGTGCTAACACCTTCCCTTTTCATAACTTACCCCCCGAACTCAAAATCTTTTCAAAAAGGTCTTTCCTGTTCTTTTCACCTTTCCTAAATAAATTGGATAAAAGAAAAGTCGGTGGCGACTCTTGCTAACCGCAACATGTTTTGCGAAAACAAAATTAAAAAGTCAGTTCTCCACCGTATTAGAGTAGCATATTGTATTTGTTTCCTTGAAACACTTGAGCATTCACCTTGAATATGTCCAAAATCTTTGCAATTAAGACATTGGATCCCTTTGTACCTGAAGAAGTAGTTGATATTTTGTCTTTCACCATCCTTTTCTTTATGCTGAATGTTATTGAAACTGGTAGGGACATTATTCCCATATCTCTTGTCAAGTTTTCTCATTACTTTACTAAAACTCTTAGCAAGTTTGAGATTGTCTTCAGAATTACATTCAAATTGGTATTCACAATCTCCATAACTGTCAACAATCATTGGAGGATTCTTCGAAACATAACAAATATTTGCTTGATGAACTGATCATCCTTCATTGAAGTTCTCTATCTTGAACAAAATAATAATCTTGGAACTCACCCAAACAGAACAGGGTGCCTGCTCTGGTGCTAATTGAAATTCTGTTCCCGAGGGGACAGACATTTGACACTATGTCTAGGACAACGTGATTAACTAGTTTACCACAAATAATAGATTATGGGGACAAATGTCAAATACAATGTCTGGGACATTGTATACCAGAAACTAAAACCAGTTTAAAATACCAAGAGAAAACAATTTAGATTATACAAGATGATGAAGTAGAAAAATAAAAAAAAACACAAGAAATTGGTAACCCAGTTCGGTAAAACCACACCTATGTATGAGGGACACTCTACCCAAGAAAGGAAATTAACTACTTCAAATAAGTACAATTAGTCTTATAGAAACATCAACCCCGTGATTTTCAATGCCTCTTCCAAATCCTAATGACTTTCTATATAGGACACCCCTAAATATGAGAACCCCTCTCACTTTCTCTCAATCACTAACCCATAGTGATCAACTTCAATAACAACTCTATTGATTGTTGAATTTACAATTCAACTAAGAAAAACCAACAATTATGCCAAGTTACTGAAACATAGAGTGGTGTACACAAATAGATTCAACACTAATACAACATTAGTGTGGAATATAAGAAACAAAAACACATTGTTCTCAAGCTTATAGAATTAATATATTGGAAGAAAGTTTTACAACTCAATAAGAAAACCAACCTATATGCCTTAAGATATGAATGAAGGCGCTATAGTGGTGTGCTACAATAATTCAAAAAAAGACTCAAAATAGAAATCCCGACACAAAGAGTCTTCAAAACATGCACAACTCAAATATGAGGTTTGAGTCTCCTTAAATAGAAATGCAATTATGGGATTTTCTCTTTTGGATTTCTGATTTAATTTTGTCTAGAATAATAGCAGATATTGTTGGATTTGATTTTCTCCATAAAAATATCCAACAAAAGATATGATTTTGTTATTAATTCAAATACAAATTCAAATATCCATTTAAATTGATTTGATCTTCAATAGCTGTCAAACAAATCTCACAAATTCATTTCTAAAATATAGCAACAAATCTGATTGAATATCAATTAGAATTTTGCTCCAAAAATGCAACAACGTTGGCTTGTTGAACTAGGGCCAAATGTTGCACATGTGTTGAAACATTGTGTTCCATATGAATCCCTTCTTTACCACAATTGTAATAACATTTGTCTGTTCACATAGACCAGTTGTTGCGGCACACCCTTATTCACCATAACTACAATGACATTTTTCTGTTGACAGAGACCAGATGTTGCATCATACATGTTGGAACATCATTTTCCAAGTGTTACATAAGAACAATCAAAATAATTCTCTTCATATAAATATTCTTTATAGATTAAATCTTGGACCAAATCTTCCTTCAAAGTACATTTAATTAAATCTTCTTTGACTGAAACAAATCTAAATATTTTCAAATAGATTTTGGATTAACAACACAAACTTATTCCCAAAAGAAAACCTCTGCATCTTCTAAAGAAGTCAACACGAAAACTCTTATGAAGGACATTAGAAGATAGCTAGAACCCAAATCTTATGCCAAGATGATACATACACATATGTTGAACCTCTTTGCTTAACTAGTTCTGTTAATCATTTTAGCTACATCTTGAAACCTCTTGCTTAACTGGTTCTGTCAAGCACTTTAGTTGAACAACTCTTTTTTAACTGGTTCTGTCAAGCACTTTAGCTGAGAAACTCACACTCAAATGCTGGAACACATATTAGAACATTCTTTTCCATATGTTGCCTAAAATACATCTTGTACATATGTTGTTTTACCTAATGTAGGCAACCAAAAGGAACTACAAATATGTTTTCAAAAAACTGTATCCCAATAAAGAGGTTTATATTATGAATGTCATACATGATATGGCATTCAATACCATGTTTGGTTCCTACGTAAATTCATTTACGAGACCTAGGGTCAAGTTTGGTTTTGTTTCGTTTAGAACTACATGCAAAAACTAAGAAACTGGATGTTTTTATACTAGAGTAGTCAGGATTATCATGATACATTAGCGTAAAAGGACATTTATAATGAAAAATTATAATAGGTAAATGATTTATGATAAAAACAACATAAGATAAAGAATGGGATAAAAAATAATTAAGAGTTTAGATTTAAATGGAAGAGCACATGTTACACCTAACAAATGTTGGTATTTTCCTTTAACTCAGCCATTTTGTTGAGGGGTTTCAATGCATGAATTTGATGACGAATCCCATGAGTTAAATAAAAATCTTTAAGGGTAAACTCAAGACCATTATCAGACCTTATTGTTTTAATAGTAGTATTGAATTGATTTTGAAAAAAAAGACATTTTATCATTTCAGAGGTATCATATTTTAACTTCATTAAAAAAGAATCCAACAATAACGACTATGATTATCTATAATAGTTTGAAAATATATGTGTACTATCATGGATGTCATGGAGAAAAGACCTTAGGTATCCATGTGAATAAGGTCAAAATGATGCAGAGAAAATGTTTTGTCGTCCTTAAAAGGAAGTCTTTTATGTTTGACATAGAAGCAAGTATCACAAGGATTTGAATTTTAGCAAAATTATTTAAAGGGAATAATTTATTGATTTAAATCATAGCATCATGAGAGGGGTGGCCTAATCTATTGTGCCAAAGGGTACAATTATTGATGATAGAGTTATTACTAAGAAAATTATGCAACTAAAAGAAGTCTTAGGGTTAGCAGGAAGGGTGAGGATGTATAAGCCTTGGTGAAGCCTAGTTGCACTGATCCCCGTCAGGGTACATTTCCCATATAGAGAGGTATTAATATTAGTAAAAAGATTAAACTGGTGTGAAAAAGTAGGAATATACAAAACATTAATCAATTAGAAATTATCAGGGGAATGAATAATGCCAGACAAATTGGCAGTTATGGTGGCTCCATTAGAAAGTCTAACATTGATGGGTTTAACATTTATGTCGTTAATAAAAAGGTTTATGGAATGACACACATGATTTGTGTCCCTAATGTCCAGAATCCAGAGATCATTTGTAAAATGGATTAAAGTGTGAAGAAATTGAGGAGTACCTGATGCTACATTGGAAGGTGAAGTAAGTTGGTGAATGTTAGATGCAAGAGTAGGGGAACTTTGACGCCTAAGAGTTGGAAATGTTATTTGTTGGTCTTAAGTCAACCCTGACGTGTCCATGTGGTTGTCATCATCTTCCAGGTGACTAGGACGAGCAACATCGTGTGAGGCATCTTCAATGGAAATATTAGGTATGTTTGGTTTCTTAAGGTAGGGAGGAATATTGTGTTTCTTGAATCACAATTCAATTGTGTGACTCAATTTGTTGTAGTTAGTGAAAATATTGATTCTCCTTCTTTGGTTTGTACAATAGTTTCTAGGGTTGGTTTCTTGAGAACGATTCACATGTAGGGTTTGTTGATGTAAGCTATGAGTTTCTCTTCTTCAACCCGAATAACTTGTTTTCTTTCTTGTTGGATGAGCAGCGAAAATACTTTATTGATTAGAGGCAACAAATTCATTAGAATGATTTTTTCATGAACAAGACTCTCTGTTCATTCAAACCCTTTAATTTTTTGATAACACAATTGCTTTATTTTTAACTCTTGATGGTATGAATTAGTTTCCAATTATAGCTAGGATTACACATACTTGTTGGAATGGGCTTAAAGTTATCAATTTCTTTCCATAATTTCTTGAGCATTGTGAAATATTGAGTAATCTTCTAGTCTTCTTGCTTAAGAGTGTATATCTCTTCTTAAAGGTCCAATATGCAAAAGACGTCACCTTAATGTTTATAGTCATGGATTTTATCCCATACTTCCTTAGCTGCGTCCATCCATGAGAGGCTTTAAGCGAAAGTTCACTCTTTCAAGACAAAACAACCATCTCTCTCAAAACAAAATCCTAACACTCTCTCACGCCTTATCCTTATTCCATGAACGGTTGCATACCACTTCTTCACAAAAATCTAACATATCTTCTTCATCACATATGGATCAAGGAAAGGTGTTTACACAAAACTCATATCTTTCACTTTTTATTCACATTTTAGGTACGTGAGACTTTTCCACATTTTATGTTGTTTATGATTTTTGTTTTTGTTTATATATGTTGTATGTTGTTTAAGGTGTATTTTTGTTGATAAAAGTTGTATGTAGTTGATGATTTTTTTGTTGATATAAGTTGTATGTTGTTGTTAAGGTATGTTGTTTATAATAAAAGTTGTATGTTATTGATGATTTTGTTTTTGTTGGTATATGTTGTATGTTGTTGTTAAGGTATGTTATTGTTGATGATTTTTTTTGTGTTGATATATGTTATATGTTGTTGTTGATAAAAGTTGTTTGTTGTTGATGATTTTATTTTTATTGATATATGTTGTATGTTGCTGTTAAGGTTTATTTAATGATAAACCATCTAAATTGTATCTTCATTATGTTCAATCAACATGTCATGGAAGATGAGTTTATAATATAGTATGTGGTTTGAGTGTGGATAATGAGTTGTATAAAGCTTGTACAACAATGATTAGCGTAACTTCTTCTTCTAATGTAACTTAAATTGTCATATTATTGATTTCTAAATTATATTGAAAGACTATATGTTTAGTGAGCAGTTGATGAACTAAGCATTCCATATAAGTTATAATAAACTCAAGTAAACATATCACCACGGGTCATGGACCATGGTGAAATGTTGTGTGCTAAGTCTTTCACTACGGTTGGATTCTATAAACGTGATAAAATTTATTGAAATTTGCAATAATGCAGGAACTCGATATCAAACCCCTGACCTCAACCTTTAACTACATTTGTTAAATACAACTGTAGTGGTATGTTACACGCTACTATGTTTTTACCACGACTAATAGTCTGTGGTTGTAAAGAGGGCACATACAACGACACATTACTTTACTTCGGACTACCATTTGTAGTAGATCTTCCTTCCAACCGTGGTAACATATGTATTATGTAGTAGTGATAAGATATATGTAAGATGAAAATCTCCACCACCAATTAATTATGGACACGTAGAGGATAAAAAAAGGACAAAATTAGAGCAATTTTTTATTACTGATACCCTATTGACATTTGACAGGAAAGCATGCGATCTTGCATAATGAAATTTAAAATCAACATATAAAAGAAAAGAAGAAAAATTATTAAAGAGGATTTCTTAATGCACCCATTATGTTTCTTTGTCACCACGCGAAATTATTTAAATGCCCATAGTTTTCGGAGATGTATCTCTGGACGCACCAAATTCTACATGAATGTTGAAATATTCCGGAGACGCGTCTCCATAACAATTTAAAACTTTCAATAAATCCCATAACGTTGAAATACACTTGAATTGGATCAGAGATGCATCTCTGTGAATATTCCAGAGATACATCTCCGTAACGTATCAGAACTTGGTCTTTCATGTTATATTTTGTTTATCTGTATTCAGGTGAAGATTTAAACTATACTATACAATTGAAAATAAAAAATCTATGTACATAATTCCAGATGATCCAAAAATTCCATACCTAAATAAAATAACAATGAATGTAAAAAATTCCATACAATCGAGATCAACACAGTAGCAAAACCGTCAAAATAAAATACAGACCATAGTACTACTACTATATACTAAGACACTACTGTGTATGTCTAACTACCTCTTATCTACCTCCCCTGCCTCGTCTACCTCCCCTTCCATCAATCTCCACTTTCCTCTGGCGATGTCTCCGGTACAACAATGCCCCCTGCGCCTCCGTCATGAAGGCATTTAAAACCTGCCTTACATCAGACCCATCAGGGAAGATACCTATGTCAATGATTTCCTGTGCAATCTCCACTATGCAATGACACCTAGGCAAGACATCATTAGAATGATCTAGATGTGCCTGCTCCTCCTCTAGTATCTCCTGATGAGCTGGTCTCGGCGGATCTCCTGGAGCAACATGCACCATGTACGGATGTGACACCCTAAATAACCATTTGATGTACCCTTTGACGTAGCTCCAATCGATCTCATCTATGGTATCTTGTGCCTCCTTCGGTATTAGATGACTCTCATAATCATCTAACATGTCATCTATCTGTCCACGTGTTAAGGCAGGAGGAGCAGAGACAACAGGGTGTCTAGGACTGGTCTGAGTGTAGCCGAACTACCGCCTAACGCGCTTGGGCAGATGAGGAGCAATAAGATGTGATCCGCAAGCCAACCATCTAGAGTATAACATTATCTTTTCAAATGGTTGCGTCTCACGGTGATCAACATAGTTGTTGAAGAGCATGTCCTCAACAACCAAGCAGTCAAGATAGACCGTGTAAGGCTCTGTCTCTTGGTTCCCTCTGAGCGAGATAAAAACAGTAGCACGCGGCATATTCTCAGTGTAAGATGGTACACTCGCCCATCCATAGATGCGCGGGAAGTGCTGGAGGATCCAAGCCTGAAATGAAAAGTTTGGAACACACGAATCATCAATAATGGCTTTGTAAAGATGAAATCAAAATAACAAAAAACATTCAAAGACCAATAATTATTACCGTCAGTAGTGTGACGCTTCCTGTGACCTGCTTCGTCTTCCACATACAACCCTCTTTTAACTTCGAATACAGGTAGACCAAACAAGCCTTCCTCAGTTGTACTCAAGGATCTGCTCAAAATCCACGAAGTACCATAGGTAGACGATGTATGTATAAGTAGAACTCTTGTACACAAAAATCATAGTGCCAACCAAATAAAGCAGGTATGCTCTCAATGCATGTGATTTGTGGAGCGCCACCTTCTCATCATCACCATCAGCTTGTTGTGCTCTCAGGATCTCAGCCTCATATATCTTCTTCAGGTATTCAAATCTAGCATGAACACTCCTGGTCTTATCCAACTCCTCCTTCGCCTCCCCAGGATCAGCCTCAGATACTCTACCAACATCTTGAATGCCTCGTCTTTAGTCATCCTCCCATGATCTAGGAATCTCTCCCTGATCGAAAAAGGTAGCAAACACGAGACATCGTCGAGTGTGATAGACATATCACCACGCAGGAGATGAAACAAAGAGGTCTTCGAGTTCTGTCTCTCCACGAATGCATTAAGCATCCCGTGGTTGATCGTAGTATAACCAGTCATGCACAAGTCCTTCAGACCAGGTAAGGACAAAACTGATTAAAACCAGTCCTCATTCGGATGAGGCAAGACAATAATCTTCCTCCCATGGTTAAGAAACTTTTGCAGATCACGCTCCTAAAAAAATAATTAATGTCAGAAATTTATCAATTAAAATTAATGTAAAAAAAAATAATGAATCCAACTAATGTTACCTCTCCGTCCCAGATATGTCTGACAGTATGGTCTGGATATAGAGACAGTAATGACAAATCAACTAGGCCTCCTCCATATGCCTATGGCTCTGCATTCTCAACATCATCACTCTGGAGGTGGCACTGGATCAACATCATCATCAGTAGGAGGATCAGCACCATCTACAGTAGATGGTGGCACTGGTGAAACCCGACTCCTGCAGGAGGATGAACGGAGTGATGTGTCAGATGGTGAATCCTCTCTCCTACGGAAAGAATCAGATAGAGTGGCATGGGGAGAAGCACGAGCCCCAAAAGTAGATGGCTCAGCCTGACCAGAGGGACTAGGAGCCTCCGAAACCTGTTGGCTATTTTCCTGCCGCACTGATGCGTGTTAAGAAACCCTCCTGTATCTTAGTCTATCCTGTCTATCAGCCATTATACCTGTAAGTTAAAGTAAAACACACCATTAGTGCAAGCAAACAAGACACAAGCAAGAAAATAAAAAAAATTATGCAGAAAATTCCGGAGATGCATCTCCTGAATTTGAGAAACTAAAACGCTGAAAAATTCCGGAGATGTATCTCCAGAATTTCCTACAACTCAGAAGTTGTGTCAATAGTATCAATGTACCTCATGCAATCTCAAAAAAACTTGTTTTGATCATCATATCCAGCCAACAAACATCTAATACACTATGTCTAAACTATCTTAAATGATATTTCTACTCATTTCTAACTCTAATAATTGATTTATACTCATTTACACAAAAACTCAAAAATTTATCGAAAATTCAAAAAACTTACAAGAATTTGATGTTTTAGATGTTGTTTCTGATTTTAGAGATGGTGATTGAAGTTCCGTTAAGCCTTGATGATTGAGTTTTGAATTGGTGCAGAGAAAAATTTGAGAGAGTTTGAAGAATGGTTTTGAGGAAAATGAGAAATGAGGAAGGAGAGGGTCTGGCGCGATTTAAACTCCAAAATATTTCAGAGATATATCTCCGAAATATTTTAACGTCCATTGACCTTTTGAAGCGTCCGAAAATGCATCTCCAAAATCTAAATACATTTATATATTTTTACGTGGTGCGTAAAAAAACATATGGAATGCATTAAGAAATCCTCTTTATTAAAATACTTAATTGATACAAAATGGACTCATAGACTTATATAAAATCAAAAATACAAATAATTGGAGAAAATTGCTCTAACCGATTAGCCCAATTCTCTTGCTAACTAACAAACTAATAAACAAAAATAATTACAATAGGTTTTAATAACAAATTATGTTGTAACAGAAACATTGAATTTTTATATGATACACGCGTCAATCATAACATGATTGGCATATTCTTCTTGTTTATATCTATATGTTTCGTATTTGTAAATGACTTCTAATGTCATTGGCATCTTCCACGATCTTTTGAATGAATTTATATTCATACCTGCAAAAGTACAATTCAATTATGCATAAATTTGGATTTCTTTAGTAAAAAGAAAAAATTTCAATTTAACTATCACCTTTTCAAAAAAAAAATGTCACATAGAATTCACAGACTCTAACAAAATAAAAAAAAAAACTTAAACAACAAAATCTCTTAGGTCTAAATATTATTAAAATCATGTTTACAATAATATAACAACATATCTTAGGGGATGTTTGTTTCAAGTTTAGAAATAAGATTCCTGGAAATATATGAATAAGAAATGAGTATACCCATGTTTGTTACAAGATTGAAAATAATTATTCCTGGGTATAAAGATTTCAAGGAAGAAAATAACTTCTCATAACTTCCCATATTCTCATGAAATTATTCCCAAATAAAAGGATGGGAATGTGGATTCCCATGAAATTTTATAAATTTTTTTAAAAAAATTAATTAAAACCTTATTTTTTCCAAGGAATATCAAAATGTTTGCCAAACAATTTTTCAAAAAATTCCTTGGAATAAATTGCCTATCTTTATTTTTCCGGGTAAATAATTCCTGGGAATAAATTTTTGATTCCGCAAAACAAACGCCCCCTTAATAATAACATACAACATATCAAAATATGTTAACAAAAACAAAATCATCAATAACATATAAGTTTTATCAATATATAACTTTTATCATCATATAACTAATAGAGTATAGATTGTTTATTATTGAATATTGAGTAAAGAAAATAGAGGTATTTGAAAGTATATTACATACCCGGTTGTGTAAGTTTTTCCAATCAAATTACACACTTCAGTTAAAGCTGACTTCCATTTTTGTACTCTTTCGGAATTAATTCCAAATCTACTTTCATGTTGAGCTATGTCTTTTCCAAAACATTTTCTCATATGTCTGATGTCAGATGGCTCCACTTTGTAAAAGATTGGCCAAACCAATTGATTCTTCAATCTTTTACATTCAAGAATCTTGACAAGTTCATCAAGACACCATGTGGAATTTGCATAGTTTTCAGACAAAACAATAATCAAAAGCCTTGACTCTTCAATGGAATTTAGAAGAGAGGGTGAAATTTGGTCTCCAGTTTGCAATCCTCCATCATCCATAAAGGTCTTGAATCCCCCTTGACATAAAGCTTGATAAAGATAACCTGTAAAAGTGTAGCGCGTATCTTCTCCTCTAAAACTAAGAAAAATTTGCCATTTGGCCATTGAATGTTTAAGACCATCTAGCGAGGCATTCCATTCATCAATTGGTTTACTTCTTAAGGAAGATGCCACATCTTTAATCAATTTAGGCACACCTTCACATTCAAAAGCAACTTCACGTGCGACATTCAATAAGTCGAATGAGGAAGAGCATTCCTCGTCATGAATGCCCGAATGTTTTCCAAACAATGCCCAAGTTTCTTCTTTGGATAAGGGACCAAGTTGAATATCCCTTTGACAGGACATCGAATCACAATCTTGCTGACAACGTGCGATCAAAAGGATCTTGCATCGATTACTATTACAAGGAATACCAACATCCTTTGGATCAAATTTTACTAGAACATCGTAAAAAATAACTAGAATTGGACAATTCATACTTTCTATTGTGGAGAATATTGTTTTTGCTCTTCCAACTTCACTGTTTTTATCGAAGCTTATATTTAACGAATCAGCAATTTCGTCTTGCATTGTTCTGATATTTGGGTTTTGAGACACAGTGACAAATAAAACCTCATGAAAAATCTTTAAAAACTTAACTCTCTCACCCATTACTTTCCCCAATGTTGTTTTACCGGATCCCTGCCTACCATACAATCCAATGATAGAACAATTATCATCTAGCAGTGCCGCTAAAAGTTGATCTGAAGTCTTTTTTCTAGACTCAAAATAAAAAATATTTCCCGAAGAGAAGCGTTCTAAATTGGAATTGGAATCGGAATCGAAAACGGGCCAAATTCAGACTTTGTATTGAGTAACGTTATTTCCATCAGCAATTTTTCAAATTCATTCCATAGTCGTCCTCTTGCTTCTAAAGTGAGATTCTCCACCTCTTGTATGAGTATGTCTGTTTGTTTAAGCCACTCAAAAACTTCATCACTGACCATATCAGTTTTATGATCAGTTGTTTCAACTTTTGCTCGCACAGAATCTCGTTTTGAAATCAACCTTTCCTTTTCTATTTGTATTTGCATAATATAGCCTTCAAATGCATCATACAACACTTTATCTTCAAAAAAAGCGCCACATCGATAAAGTGCATCGGCAATATTTCCCTCTGCAAAATGTTATTAACAGAAACATCTAAATCAGCATATTAAGTTAAACAAATTTAAAAATAAAGCTATTATCATGAATTTAAATGTAAGAAAGGAATTGGAACTCACCCATGTTGCAGTAGATCAGAAACGATGTCTTTTTCTTAGTATCAAACCAGAAAATCAACAGCAAAAGGTTATAGAGGATATGATATAGTATATGAGAAAACAAATTATATACTCCCTCCGGTCACTATTATAAGCAAAAAAAAACACCTTAAATTTTGGTCACTATTATAAGCAAAAGTCATTAAGGCTCTGTTTGGTAAAAATAACGGTTGGCTAATAAGTTAGCTGATAGCTTATAGCTTATGACTGATAGTTGGTGACTGATAGCTTATAGCTTATAGCTAATGACTGATGACTTATAGCTGATAAGTTAATTGAAGTGTTTGGTAAATTAGTGGTTTAATTAGATGATAAAATAAAATGACATAAAAGATATTTAATAATTATTATTTTATTTTAAATTATAATAAATTATAAAAGATAGTGGTGAATTTTAGTTAAAATAATAAGAATAAAAGTGGAAGAAAAAATGATAAGATATAAGCTATAAGCTAAAACGCTATTTAAAATAACGTATGAAAAATAAGCTATAAACTAATAAAATAAGCTATAAGCTTGTGATGAAAAGTCCGTTACCAAACAGGTCTTTTATTGTCATATGAGCTTATAAGCTATAAGACATAAGCTATAAGCTCAAAAAATACCTTCCCAAACAGAGCCTAAATGTTAGACTAATTAATACTTGTATTATTATTATATCTTTAATTTAATTCAAAAGTATTTAATGTTGAAAGTTGGTTCATCAAATAAACTAAGGATATTATTGTAAATTTTACTTTGATTGTACATGAAATCAAAAATATTAATTATACTTAACTAACTTTCTTAATACATGTGAAATTAATTATTTTAGCTTATAATTATGACGGGAGGAAGTACTACATAGCAATAATAATGATGATGATGATGAAGAGATGAAGGGATTAAATATTTCATTGACTTTAGGAACCATTATTGACGCAAGAAAATTCTTTTAAAATAATTAAATAATTATTTTAAGGATAATGCTAACTTGTGCCCTTGGGGCACATGTTAAAAACCCTAAAAATAAAAAATTTGTATTGAATAAAATAATAAAATCATTAATTATAAAGTTGTATTAAATTTAATACACAATTTCCAATAAAATTTTATTATATTTATCTCTTAATTTGTGCCCTTTAAGCACAAGTTAGCATTACCCTTATTTTAATTTGTATGGTAACATTTTTCCACCTTGTTTTATTTTTCGTTTTGGGTTATCCGATAGGAATTGCATTTTTCTAGGAAATCTCATATTAGAAGGTTGGAAAATTGTATTTGTTTGAAAAGTCATAAAAAACATCACTTTAATATTTTTCACAATCAACATCAAAAGGTTACTGACGGAAGAACCTTCCAACTGACTAGTAGGGCCTAGGGGTGTTCGCGGTGCGGTTTGGGCGGTTTTGACGCTAAAAATCATCCGAACCGCAAGAGAAAAAAACATGCAGTTTGGTTTGATTCGGTTGACTTTTTAAAAAAATCCAAACCAAACCAAACCAAACCAATGCGGTTTGGATTGGTTCGGTTGGTTCGGTTTTTTATAAGATTTTTATTGAGTAATATTTACATATATAGAGAACAACATAACTTTGTGTTTAGTCATTCACACATTGCCAAATAACAACAAAACTCATCATATTTAGACAAAAAGTTCTCATTCAATATACAAAAATCAATTTAAACAAAAGTGAAAAAAAATAGTAGCATAAAACAATATCAAAAATATTATAATAAAATAGAAAATAGAGGAGAAGGGAGATTAGAGAAGATGAAAAGGAAAGAACATAAGAGATGTGAGATTAGAGAAGAAATGTGCAATAAAAATATAATTAGAAAAGAAAATAGTAACATAAAAATGAGAAAATAAAAAAGAAAAAACATGTGAGATGAGAGATCAGTGTAGAAGAGGTGAGACGTACATGACAAAGAAAATGAGAAGAATGTGCAATACTATTAGGAGATATTTGAGAAGATTAAAACTGAAAAGTTAAGTGTGAGTAAGAGAAAATATTTTGTAATTGTAAGGTTAAGGCATAATGGGTTTAAGTTTTGGGTTAGATGTGAGATAAGTGAAGTTTGGGTTGTAACATAATGCGGTTTGGTTTGGTTTAGTTCGGTTTGCAAAATACAAACCGCAAACCAAACCGAACCGTGCGGTTTTGTTAAAAGATGGCCCGAACAAATCCGAACCAAATGCGGTTTTTTGCGGTTTCGGTTTGGTTTGGTTTGGTTTGCGGTTTTCTATTTGGTTGGTTCGGTTTTGAACACCCCTAGTAGGGCCAAAGTCTATACCATTATTGACGGAAGAAAATTCTTACATGGATTTTCCAACTTCATAAAATAACTAACGTATACCAGGCTTCACACGAATACCAACTCGCATTTGTCTAAATTTAAAATTTGAAAAACAAAATAATTAATAAAAATTAATAAATATATAACTATAATTTATATAAAAAAATATTATTTAATCCATTTTTTTAAAATATAGATGAAATATTAGTAGAAAAATATTTTTTTCTCGTGTATAAATATTATTTTAAAAAAAGTATAAATGTAGAATTTATAATTGTTTTCGTATATAATAAAACACATAAAAAATCAATTATACAACTTTAAAATTATTTTGATTTTCTTAAAATATAAATTAAATATACACTTATCAACAATTACATATTTTTTTAGTATACTATGTGTTATATACTAAGTTTGAATTTGATGATCTAGTGGAATACCCGTGCATAGAGTACACATATTTGTGTTTAAAATGTAATAAAAATAAAATTAAAATGAAAATGACAAAATTATTTAACCAATTTTTTTTATTATTTTTAAAAAATATACATGTAGAAGATAAAATATAAGTAGAACAACAATTTTTTTCCGTATATAAATATTATTTAAAAAAATATAAATGTAGAATTTATAATTGTTTTTGTAACGCCCCGATTTGTTTAATTGTATTTATTTATTTCATTTATGTGAATTTTGTGAAATGTGTGAATTTATTGTATTTTACCTGCTAATTGAGTTAATTGGTTAATTTCCCTTATAGGTAAAATATTTGCAATAAATTATAATTTCTTTTCAACTTTTATTTCCCGAAATATATTTCATCGTTGTTTATGTTTTATCGCATTTTGAGAGCGTTTGGGAGATATTTGAGCGTAAAGGCAAAATGGTCATTTGATTAGTTAGATATTTTAGAAAAGAGTTAGATATTTATATAAATAGAGAATTGAGAGAAAAAGAGAGAAAAGAAGAGAAAGAGAAAAGAAGAGAAAGAGAAAGGAAGGGAAAGAGAGGAGAAGAGGAAAATCGAAAAAAACTCAGTTTCAATCGCGACTAATCGAGTAAGGGTGAGAAGTTTCGATTATATCTTGCTTGTATATGTATATGTGTATTTGTTTGAATGGTTGGTTGAAAAATATATGTTTTCCACTTGATTGGAATTGTGATCATTTCGATATAATCGATGTTTTAACGGTTAGAATTTGGAATAAATCGTGTAGAATGGTCGAGTGATGTTTGAGTTTAATCAGGAATACTCGTTGGTATGATTTAGGGAGTCGGGGGACGCTTTTGTTATATATATATTTGTTGGATCTATTTTGTATTACCTTTGTATGAATATTTTGATGTTATAAAACAATTTATTTTGTAAAACAAGTCAGTTATGGATTTTTCTGCTTTATTCCATAATTGAACTTTCCTTTTGTTGGAAAAAGTTTCTCTTTTTGGTTTATTCTATTTTGTGTTATGTATCAAATATATGAGCAGGGATTGTGTTGTTTTTCTTTAAATGTGGCATCCTTGTTTCCGTCTAGGAATAAATTTTTATTTACTCTGATTTATTTATGTATTATTTATCCGCGATGGGAATTGGGGTGTTACAGTTTTCGTATATAAAAAAATGGATTAGCATCATATTAACAGTTACTTATTGTAATATAATAAAATTGTGCATTTAATTGAAAACAAAGTTTTATAATGATTATGGATTAATTAATATGTTTGAAAACATATAAATATTTGTCAAATTATTTCAAATTTATTAGTGTTAATAGCACAATAAACATTTATAATTAATAACCGTGTTTATACAAATATTAGTAACATAAATAAATATAAATATTAGTAATATAAATAAATACATTTTTTCGGTGTTTGGATTCATACATTAATTTAAAAATATATATATTTTTTAATTATATCAACAATGAAATAACCCGTGCGTTCGCATGGATTCGGGTACTGGTGTGTTACGCGCATTTGTTCACATACGTTTAAAAATGATCGATAATTTTTTAATTTTTAATACTTAAATGAATAGTTTAAGTTTTCCCGTTTCATATTAATGAATATCCGTGCTGTCGCACGGGTACCGATGTGTTACGCGTAATTGTTTTCAAAAATGATTTTTAAAAATAAATTATAATGTATAGAAAAAAAATATTATTTAGCATGGAATATAAGGATTTATACTCATAAAATATTCATGAATAAAAAAGGTCATTATATTTATAGAAAGTTAAATGAATAGAAAAGAAAAATTATATTAAAAACTAAAATTTTTTTTTTTTTTTTTGATTGAATCATTTGTTATTTATAAGAAAGACATGTGATTTAAAAATTATATTATTGTAAAAAGAAAGACATGTGGTTTATATACAGATTATAAATATAATTTATCCATACATAAAAAAGATTTGGATGAACGGTATATTTTTCTATATATAATTTTTTTTTTTTTGACATTATTTATAAAAATATTTGAATAAAAAAACTAATTCCAATTTTAAAAAAATAATTAAGATTCACTCATTAATTTAAAAATAATATTTATCATTAAAAACATATATTTATGAATTGATTTCATCAATAATATAAAGCTCAATTTTTTATATATTATCTTAAAAAATATTGTATTTTAAATTAAAAATTATTTCAAAATAAAAATATTAATAACATAAATAATTAAAAAACAACACATTTTTTCCGTGTATGAATTCATACATTATTTTAAATATATTTAATTTTATTTTCTTTAATTGTAAAAAATAATGTAATAACCCGTGAATTATCACGAATTCTTATCTGGATACTCGTGTTTTCGTTCGGGTACTGATGTGTTATACACATTTGTTTTTAAAATGTAATAAGAATGAAAAAACAAAAAGACTAAATTATTTAACCAAGATAGCTTATTATTTTTAAACGAAAAACATATTTTTATCTGACTCATTTATTTCTTTATTATTAACATAAATAATTAAAATATAGCATATTTTTCCCATGTTACATTTAAGTATATATTTTTATATTATATAGATAAATATATATTGATCAATGATGAACTTGACCACTTAACATTTAAGTTTTTCAGTTCTTTTTATCGTTATAAATATTTATTCCATAAATATGAAAATATGATATAAAAATGATATTAATTGCAAACATAAAAATAGGATATCAATTGCAAACATAAAAATAGGATATTAATTGCAAACATAAAAATAGGAAAATTGTGAAAATATGTTACTAGAGTAATTTTATTTATACAAATAAGATTTCATATGTGAAATTATACATTTCTATAAATTAATATATTTAATTATTATAATATAAATAATAATAAAATTTATATATGCAATATATTGAGATAGATGCAAATTTATAAATTTATAAATATATATAGTAAATATTGCATAAAATAAAAATATATAAATTTAAAAATATAAGTAAATTTATAGTAAATCATGCATAAAAATATATAAATTTAAAAATATAAGTAAATTTATAGTAATTCATGCATAAAAATATATATAAATTAAAAAATATAAGTATAAATTTGGATTTGAAAATTTGGTTGTAGTTCTTATATCGAAAAACCTATTAATAAGATTGAAATAATTGTATTGTATTAATTATATAATATTTTAGAGTGAATAGTATAATTAGCCTATTGCTTCCTGCATAATCTAAAACACTACTTGAGCCTCTTTATGACTCTTTCAATGCAATGATGGTAAGGCTAAAAAGTATGGACTATTATTAGGTCTGCATGTCCCTATCTACTATGTAATCCATTCCCGTATTATAATCCTTACCCTATTAACTACTACTTGTACAATAGTCTTACACTACTACCTACTACTACAATGAAATCTATTTATTATTAATAGATGAGCAAGGTAGACTTCTACGATGTTCTTACGCTATTGCCTACTACTTCTACAATGTTACTATTCACCATTTTAATATATGGAGGCACATGGTTATAATATAAAATAGTATTTAATGGTAGATATTATAATATAAAATAGTAAACTAATACACATTTGATTAATTTTTAATTAGTTATTTGTATTAATTTAATAGAGATGAAAATTGATTTATCAATATACATACACAAATTAAATTGTGACACAATATTATTATTTATTTTATTATTAATTATAGGATCTTTGAAAGCAACAATAATCGTGTAAAAAAATTGAATTATAAAAAGGAAGTGGGTACTTTTTGTCTTGCAAATGATTGAATTAGTTTAAATGTGAATTGCTTTTGTAGTAAAAAGATTGAAAGTAGAATTATGAAATAGTGTAAAGGAAAGCATACTTGTGTGTAGGAGTGAGAATAGGCTGGGCCGAGCTAGGCTTTGTCAAGCCTGAGCCTGACCTGCTAAAAATTCAAGGCCTAAGCCTAACCTGTAGCCTATCATAGGCTTATTTTTAGGTCTAAGCCTGGTCTTCGACCTGATTGACCTACTAGCCTATTTAAAAGCCTACTTCATTTGAACATCTGTAAATAAGAAATTCAACTAATGTTTAATAGACTAACAAGTTAAAAGATCAATGAGATTAAATGCTTGTTTTCATTGTCTCGTTGAAGTTTTTTTATTAGCATAAGTTTGGTGATACTATTTGTTGAAGAGAACTTATGACAACAACTTATGACATTGTTTATAATATTTTTTCAACTTATTTTCATAAGTTCTTCAAGATAACTAAGTTTTATTTTCGTATTATAATTCAAAGTACAAAATAGAATATAATAATAATAAATTTATTGATTTTTTCTTAAATAGGCCAACTTGATAGACTTAAAAGGCTTTTCTTATGACATGTGACCTATCCTCTTTAGCTAAATAGGCTTATAAAAAAGCCTATGCATTTTCTATTTAAGAAAAAGTCTGGCCTTAGCTGAGCCTATGTAGGCTAGGCTGTAGGCCCCTGTTAGTTGGCCTGACCTATTTCCACCCCTACTTGTGTGTAGCATGTAATAGGTAGTGGTGTTGTAGACAACCTATATTGAAAAGAAGTTTATAGGCTAATTAAAAGTTTTGATGGGAGACCATGCATCAATGTAATAATAAATTTATTTAAAAGATATGATGGATATGTGTCTGAACATTGCTTTTGTAAAAGTTTTGATTTTGTAAAAGTTTTGATTGAAACTTTAGTATTGTATTGTGTCAATCAATATGTACTTTATGAGATGGAGAGCTCTGATGCAAATAATGTACTGTATGATGCAGGTATCAATTTATTTTTATGTTTCTTTTTCGATAATAAATAGAATGAAAATTAACCAACATAAATACCATGACCAAAGTAATTGTCTAATAAATTCATAACTAATTAATTATTTAAATTGTGGGGCTCAATGCATTTTAGCTTTTATAAGTCTATCATTGAAGTATCTCTATAAAAAGATATTGAGTATCTCTATGAAAAGATATAATGAAGAAATACATGTATATTTTTTTTAACTATTTTTTTTAGATATTAAAGTTAGTTTGAAAATAGATAGTTTTTTTATGTTGAAATTTTATAATGAGTTGATAAAAAAATAATATAAAATATATTTAAAATACCATCATTTTGTATATGTCAATAACACATTATTTATTTACAAAGACAATAAATATTCTATCTTTAATATAAAAGAATTTAAATATAGTATAAAATAGCATATTATTATATAAAAAATAAGAAAAAAAAATGGAAGATTGAATTTTTTTTAGATCTTAAAGTTAATTTGAAAATAGATAGTATTTTTGTGTTGAAATTTTATAATGAATTGATAAAAAAAGAATAAAAAATATATAGTTTTGGTCAACATTTTAAATATATAGTGTTGAAATATATAGTTTTGGTCAACATTATAATGAGTTGATAAAAATAGATAGTATCTTAAAGTTAATTAGTATGGTCAACATTTTTCCACCTTGTTTTATTTTTCGTTTTGGGTTATCCGATAGAAATTGCATTTTTCTAGGAAATCTCATATTAGAAGGTTGGAAAATTGTATTTGTTATAAAAGTCATCAAAAACATCATTTTAATATTTTTCACGATTTTTATATTTATTTCTGTTATAAATTAAAAATTCATTAGGTTTTTTTATTAATTTTATTTATGTTTTGGATTAAAAATTCTTTCAGATTTCTTTGCTTTTGTATTTAAACACTTTTGACGCGAGTCAAAAATCATCTTTTGATATAATAAAATTAAGTATTTTTTTATCTAGTTGATTCTAGAGTTTATTTGACACGTTTTACGCATTCAATCATGTGTTCTCATTCTAAGTTTAGCGCTTGCTAATCCTTAGTGTTTTTGACTGCGTCAGGTGGCATCAGCTAAGGTTTTATCCCGTGTCTTTTCGTAGCTTAATCAACCATGGGAGATCAATCATTAACCAGAGTAGACCTTGAGAGTATTACTGTGGCTTTTACCACAACCCTAACTTCTTTGACTGAATAGATGATTACTTTAACAACTCAGGTGAACAACGTCTTCAACAACGAGAACCAATGAAGAGATAGAAGAAGGGAACCAATTGGGGTTCTGCGGAGTGGAAACAATCATACTATTATTGCTGAAAATTCGAGTTCTGAAGAATAAGAATACTATGAGGAATAGGTTGATAATGGGAATCAACAAAATAACAAGGAATATCGAGTGAAGGATGATATTCCATTGTTCCACAGAACGATAGAAGTGGAAGAGTTTATGGATTGGAAGATCGACGTTGACAGGTTTTTCGATGTTATGGGCGTCCCAAGAACAAGCAACTTAAGATGGTGGTGATCAGGCTGAAGAGTATTGCTGATGTCTGGTGGGATAAACTTGTTGTTCAGAGACAGAGGCAAAGAAAAGGGTAAGTCTGATCTTGGTGAAGAATGAAACAATTGATGCTGGAGCGGTTTTTACCAAAGGATTATGAGAAAATTCTTTATAAGATGTATATTAAGGGTGTTCAGAGAAAGAGAATTGTAACAAAACACATAGTTGAGTTCCTACTTTTCTCTGAGCATAATAATTTAGGAGAATTAGAGAGTCATAAAGTGGCTCGTTACATCAGTGGATTAAAGGGATCATTGCAAGAGAAAATGAGTTTACTAACTGTATGGATAGTGGCTGAGGCATCCAGCCTAGCTTCGAAGGCAGAATTGATGGAGAATTTCCTTTAAAATTTCTCACGTTTTAAATATTCTCCCCAGAATAACTTTGAATTAGTAGGTGACAAGGAAAAGAGTGCAACAACGGGGATTCCAACCTTGAGAATAAGGGGACTAGCAGCCCTAGCAATGTCAAACAGGGTAAAACACCTACCAAAACACAGAATAATTCATATGTTAAACACATTCGAGACACGTTTTATCGTTGTAATGGAAGAGGTCATAGATCAAATGTTTGTCCAACAAGAAGAGTCGTTGCCATTGCGGAAGAAAGGGAAGAAAAAGAAGAGGAAAAAGTAAGACATGCATTTGAGAACAATGAATATGTAGGGGTTGAGTTTACAGAGGAAGAATATGATGAGAGGATAAATTTTGTGTTGCAGAGATTTTTACTAGCATTCAAAGGTGAAGGAAAACAGAAGAATTGTTTAAAACACATTGTTCTATCAAGAACAATGTGTGTAATGTGATTGTGGATAGTGGCAACATGGAGAATTTGATGTCATAGAAATTGGTAGATTATTTGAAGTTTTCCACAGAACCCCATGAGAAGCCATACACCCTTGGTTGGGTAAGTAAGGGCTCCCAAGTTCGAGTAACACTAGCCTACAGAGTCCTTATCTCCATCCAAAAACATTACAAAGAAGATGTACTTTGTGATGTTCTTGATATGGATGTTTGTCATAATTTACTTGGTAGACTTTGAAAGTTTGATAATGATATCACTTATGGAGGACAAGATAACGTGATGATGTTTACATGAGGCACACCTAAAGTTGGAGACTCAAATCTCCACACTAATGAGGTTCTTAGGCAATTATCCATTATGGTAGATTATATTGTTACTAATAACAACATTTTGGTGACTCAAATCTCATAGCTTGCACAATAACATGATTTGTTGGTTATCCCTATCAGATCCTTTATGGTACAACCTGAGCAAAACCCCAAGGAACATATAAATGTTATAACAACTATGAGTGGTAAGCAAGCATTAGAAAAAGATTTGAAAAGTATGGAAACACAAGCTCTGCTAGGGTTTGGCGTTGAAAACACTGGTTCAACCAAGGATGAAGACGACCTCAAAGCAAGGAACATTAAAAAAGTCAAAGATTCAGAAAATAACGGCGATATGGAGGTGGATGAGAAGCATACGAGACACGCAAAAGAAGGGACATCGAAATTGTCATACAAAGCTATAGTGATGGGCAATAATGTAGATCCAAACGGGAACACTGTGAGGGGAGACGAAGATGAAGAAATGATGCTCACTCTTCTCGACCCGGAGAACATGAAAGTGGAAGAGCATATGAAGGGACAATATGCTTGCCCAAAGTTCATTTTTTCCAAGCATGAGGAGAGGAGAATTCATAGGCCTTGAAGAGGAGGAGTCATCATCAAGTTGCTTGGTAGAAGGATTCGATACAAGGCACTGGAAACACGATTAAAACAAGGTAAAATACATTTTTTCGTCCCTTAACTTTACTCCGGGGTTCATTTTGGTCCCTTAATTTTTAAAATGTTCAAATTGATCCGTTAAATATTAAAAATGGAGCACGTGAGTCTTTTTCGTCTATTTCCTCCAAATAGACGTTTGTGAATGACGATGTGGCAGATGACATGGTTGTTCCTCTTATTTTCCACTCTCTTCTACATTTCTGTTCTGCAATTTCCTAAGAAATTAAATTAGGGGCTTAAGGTTCCATCCAATCCCATCTCAAATTGTTCAATCAATTCCAAAAATTGAAGATTTTAACAACTAGAACACTCTCCCACAAAAACAACCAAGAATGAAGAAACTGTTACACCTTTCTTCTCTGCTTCTGTTTTCGATGGCTTCAAAAAATTGATTAATTTAATCCAATATGGCTTTCACTTTTTCTGATGTATTTTGCTAGAATCAAAATCTTCCACCAATCTCAGAATGGGAAACAAACTCAATCTCTCTAAACATATGTTCTTCACAACATCACAACCATTTCTCAATCTTACAATATCCAAAATTCATGAATCCTCAAAAGTCTCTTTTATAATTGTTGCTGACTTCAATAATATTCAAATTCATCTTTGGACTTCAAAACCATTTAAACTAAACTAAAAAACCATTCATTTATTAAACCAAGAAACCCTTTCAAATCTCTTTTTTAATTTCATTCAAGATAAGCTTCATTATGGTTCAAACAAAAACAACCCTTTTATAAGATTTCCAAATCTTGATTCTATTCCAAACTTGCCAAACATTTTCAACCTCACTTTCTTCACTCTTTTGTTCCTTGTTTGTATATATGAATCTTTTAGAGATACTCACGATGTGTTTATCAGTGTTTTGAAAGATCATTTAACCAGCTTTCAATCAAGACATGCTTCAAATTTACTTATGAAACTTTTGGGTTCTAATTTACAGTGGATGCGTTCGGTGAACTTTGGAATAACTAATTGGGTTGGTGAGCTTGAAGAACAATATCAAAACATGTTCAGAACACCATGTTCTATGCTTTCTTATGCTTTTTAACATGGAAAGTGCAAGCTTATTCTCTTTCAATTCTCTCTTAAGGATTTGTATTAGAAATAATAATTTATATTCCCAAACTTAGTCATTAAGTTTGTTAGAGGGTATTTTAGTATTTTATTTGTTGCTTTTGTAACCCTAGTTTTAGCTTATAAATAGACTAGTGGTAGTTGGTAATTTTGTAATCCTTTGTAGCCGTCATTCTATTATAATATATTCTACTCTTTTTCATCCATTATTCACCTTGTACACCAACAATTGGTATCTAGAGCTCCGGTTCGGATCCACGGGAAACACGAGTGAAACGTGAGGCTTTGTGTGATTGATTTTTGGTTCTTGGATTCGTGTTGAATCTTGAACAAAAAAATCTGATCAGAATCATAATTTCTGATTTTGTGGGTTGGGAAACACTGTATGAGATCTGAGTGACTGTACAAGGTTGAAGATGATGAACGGAAACGACGGCATAAACACCAAGCTTCCAGTATTTGATGGCAAAAACTGGACTCGTTGGATGATTTAGATGCGTGTACTGTTCGGTGCTCAAGATGTTCTGGATCTTGTCACTGAAGGTTATGTTATGGTAGCAGCAGATGCAACGGAGGAACAGAGGAACGCACAAAAGGATACAAGGAAGAAAGATCAGAAAGCATTGTTTTACATCCATCAGTGTGTGGATGCAAATGTGTTTGAGAAAATCGCTGATTCAACGACGGCAAAGGCTGAGTGGGACACACTGGTCAGATGTTACGGTGGTGACGCATCAGTGAAGAAGGTGAAGCTTCAGTCTCTATGTAAGCAGTATGAGAATCTCAACATGAAGAACAATGAGAAAGTTTCTGAGTACATCTCCAGAGTGATTCTGATCACTAATGAGATGAAGGCGTGTGGAGAAACTCTTTCAGAACAAGTAATTATTGAGAAGGTATTGAGATCCCTTACCCCTCAGTTTGATTACATTGTGGTAGCAATAGAACATTCTAAAGATCTGAGCACCATGAGAATTGAAAAGCTGCAAAGCAGTCTAGAAGCGTAAGAGTTGCGTCTGATTGAGAAAACTTCTGAAAGGGAAGTAGAGCAACAGGCTCTGAAAGCAGTTTCTGATAAGAAGCATCAGAAGCATTCTTGGTCAGAAGCCAGGAGAAGATCTGATGGTGGTCAGAAGTTAGAAACCTCAACTTCTGATAGGCAAAAGAATGCTCAGAAGGGAAAAGAGAAGTATGACAAGAAGAAGATCCAATGTTACTGTTGCAAGAAGTTTGGTCACTTTGCTAGAGATTATTGGTCAAACAAAGAAAGGAAGTCAGAAGAAGCAAATATAGCCAGAAGTTTTGATGATGAATCTGTGCTACTGATGGCTTCTGAATCTGATGATACAAATTTGACAGACTGGTGGTATATGGACACTGGTTGCTCAAATCATCTTACTGGAAATAAGAAATGGCTGGTTGATTTTGACTCTGAAAAGAGGATAAAGATCAGATGTGCTGATGAAAAATATCTTAACGCTGAAGGTATGGGAAATGTCAGAGTCGTTCTGAATAATGGGAAAATAACATTGATTCAGAAAGTGTGGTATATACCTGGCATAAAAAGTAATCTGATGAGTGTGGGACAATTAATTGAGAAAGGTTTTTCAGTTACCATGAAGGACAATCTTCTGAAGCTGTATGACTGTAATCAGAAGCTGATTATGGAGTCAGAACAGGGAAGGAATAGAATATTCAAGGTGAATGTCAGAACTTGTGACTCTGAATGCCTCAGTGCAACAAGTGTTGTGGAGGAAAGTGAGTTGTGGCACAGAAGATTTGATCATCTGAATTTCAGAAGATTAGAACATCTGAATTCGAAGAAGCTGGTACATGGAATTCCTACAATTAAGAAGGCTGAGAAGTCATGCAAAGTGTGCATGGAAGGAAAGCAACCAAGATTGCCATTTGCGTCAGAAGTAGCTCCAAGAGCAAAACATGACTTGGGAGTAGTGCATTCTGATGTGCGTGGTCCATTTCCAATAGCATCGATTGGAGGGAACAAATACTTTGTGTCATTTGTTGATGAGTTCACAAGAATGACATGTGTATCCCTTATTAAGTTCAAACACGAGGTGTTTGCTGAATTCAAGAAGTTCCGAATGAAGGTTCAGAATCAGAGTGGTCAGACTCTGAAGATTCTCAGAACCGATGGTGGAGGTGAGTATAACTCCAAAGAGTTTCAGAAGTTCTGTGAGAAGAATGGAATTGAGCATGAGGTTACTGCTCCTTATACTCCTCAACACAATGGTCTTGCTGAAAGAAGAAATCATACTTTGCTTGATATGACGAGAAGCATGCTGAAGGAGAAGAAGCTTCCTCACAATTTGTAGGGAGAAGCTTTTGCCACCGCAGTATATGTGCTCAACAGATGTCCAACGAAGAAGCTGAAGGAAATAGTTGATTCAGAAGTGGACTAGAGAAAAGCAAAGTGTTAGTCATCTGAAGGTGTTTGGTTCTGTTTGTTACAAACATGTTCCAGAAGCTAGAAGACAGAAGCTGGATGATAGAAGCAAAGTAATGTTACTGGTGGGGTACCACAGTACAGGTGCGTACAAGCTTTATTGTCCAGAAACTAATAAAGTTGAATTCAGCAGAGACGTTATTGTGAAGGAATCAGAAACTTGGGATTGGAACAAGTCTCAACCTGATTCTGATGTGAGAACTTCTGAAGAAAGGTCAGAACTAAGAGTTTCTGAAACTGATGGTGATTCTGACTCTGAAGGAGACTCAGAAGATGAAGGTAATTCTGATGATCCAGATTCTGATGATGATCCAGATTCTGGTGGTGATTCAGACTCTGGGAATATGCCAGACTCTGAGGATGGTCAAGGTTCTGGAGGAAGTCAACCTTCTGAAGTAAGAGCTTCTGAAGGAGAAACTTCTGAAGGAGTAACTTCAGGGGTTCAAGCATCTGAAGAAGATTCTGAACGAGGTCAGAGGCCACAGAGAATCAGAAACATTCTGAGAAGATTCGAAGAGTTTGATATGTTGCAAGACACTGAAGCAGATTCTGAAGGAGAAATTATTCAGTGTGCCATGCTAGTAGACTCTGAACCTGTGAGTACAGAAGGGACTCTTAAGCAGAAAGTCTGGCTGAAGGCCATGAAAGAAGACCTTGATGCCATAGAGAGAAACAAGACCTAGAAGTTGACAGAACTTCTAAAGGACAAGAAAGCCATCAGCGTCAGATGGGTTTTCAAGCAGAAGCTAAAGCCAGATGGATCAATTGGCAAACACAAAGCGAGGTTGGTAGCAAGAGGATTTCTGCAGAAACCTGGGCTGGATTATTCTGAAGTGTTTGCACCTGTAGCAAGACTTGAAACAATCAGACTGGTGATTGCAATAGCTGCTAACAAGAATTGGCCTCTGATGCATTTAGATGTGAAATCTGCATTTCTGAACGGTCCATTAGAAGAAGAAGTTTACGTGTCACAACCTCCTGGATTTGTGAAAAAGAATCAGGAAGGGATGATGTACAGATTACATAAAGCTTTGTATGGATTAAAACAAGCGCCCAGAGCTTGGAATCAGAAGATTGATTCATTTTTCAAGAAGCAGGGTTTTCAGAAATGTGAGATGGAATACGGTGTTTATGTTCAGCATGTTTCTGAAGGCAATATGATTCTGGTGTGTTTGTACGTTGATGACATACTGCTAACCGGAAGTTCTGAACAAGAATTAGCTAAGTTCAAGAAGGTGCTGATGAATGAGTTTGAAATGACTGATCTCAGGAAAATGACATACTTTCTAGGGATGGAGTTCAGATATTCTGAGAAAGGTATCATTTTGCATCAGCTGAAGTATGAACGAGAACTTCTGAAGAGATTTAAGCTGTAGAATTGCAAGGATGCTATCACACCTGCAGATACAAATCAGAAATTGGATTCTGATTCTGATGGTGAGGATGTGGATGCTACAACCTTCAAACAGTTGGTTGGTTCTCTGAGGTATTTGTGTAATACCAGACCTGATATTTGCTATGCAGTTAGAATGGTTAGCAGATTCATGAGTAAACCCAAGTGGTCCCATTACCAAGCTGCTGTCAGGATTCTGAGATATATCAAGAGAACTCTGAAGTATGGAGTGTTATTCCTTTCTGGTAGAAAGACAGAATCATAACTTCTGAGTTATTCAGATTCTGATTGGTGTGGAGACAGAGTTGATAGAAGAAGTACTTCTGGATACTTGTTCAAGTTTCTGGGAGGTCCTATTTCTTGGTGTTCTAAGAAGCAACCTATTGTTGCGTTGTCAACCTGTGAAGCTGAATATATTGCAGGTGCTGTTACTGCTTACCAAGTTGTGTGGATTCTGAACTTGCTGCAGGATCTGAAGATCAAAGTAAACAAGCCTCTGAAGCTGATGATTGATAACAAGTCTGCAATCAATCTTGCCAGAAACCCAATGTTGCATGGGAGAAGCAAGCATATTGAGACCAAGTATCACTTTCTGAGAAATCAGGTTCAGAATGGAGTGTTAGAAGTTGTGCACTGTAGCACTCAGAAACAGTTGGCAGATGTTCAGACGAAGGCTATCAAGACTGATCAATTTCTTCGCTTAAGGGATGGAATTGGTGTTGTTAGTTTTGAGGAAATATAAATTAAGGGATGGTATTAGAAATAATAATTTATATTTCCAAACTTAGTCATTAAGTTTGTTAGAGGGTATTTTAGTATTTTATTTGTTGCTTTTGTAACCCTAGTTTTAGCTTATAAATAGACTAGTGGTAGTTGGTGATTTTGTAATCCTTTGTAGCCGTCATTCTATTATAATATATTCTACTCTTTTTCATCCATTATTCACCTTGTACACCAACAATTTGGAGTTTCATCTTTATTTATTCATGTTAATTCTACATCAGCACACTACAATGCCACTTGGACATTTTTTTTTACTTTGAGTAACGGACCCAGACGGAAGGACTAATGTGGTGCTATTTTAATAGTTAAAGAATCAATTTGAACCTTTTAAAAATTAAGAAATCAAATTGGACCCCGAAGTAAAGTTAAGGGACTAAAAAAATATTTTGCCTTAAAATAAATGTGGGTCAAAAAAGAAGTGATCAAATCATTTATTTAAGCAATGATTATTACCTCGCTATTTTTTCCAATGATGAAGATCATAGTGCGGCGCTTGCAAATGGCCCTTGGTTCATCTACGACCACTACCGAGGTGAAGGAATGGAGCCCGAATTTTTACCCAGGTAGTGATACCATCGAAAATGTTGTTGTGTGGGTGAGAATTGCTGGTCTGCCTATTGAGTATTATAACAACATGCTATGATTTGTATTTAACTGATTCATTTATATCCTTCATTGTATAGTTAATATTTCCTGCTGCAAAATGTTATTAACAGAAACATCAAAATCAGCATATAGTTTCCAATTCCTTTCTTCCTCTTCGAAGACCCAATTTCAAGGGAGGCATTTCTGTTAAGACTACGACGGTTGCGTCGAGGGATGGAGGTGGAGACTTGCAAGCCGCAGATTCTGGTGATTCGCGTACTGATTCTTTTTGCAGAAAGAAGGTAGTCAAGTCTAGAGCTTCTAATCAATCAGTTAGTGATGATATTTCTGATTCATGTCTAGTTCAAGGAAATAGAAGGTTTTGGGCAAATGAGAGAAAAGCGGTGGCTTCTAAGCTTTAGGATAGGGCAGCAGCTTATGGTATGAAGGGAGGAGCATCAAAGGATGTTATGCTTAATTCATTGGTTGCTTTGGAAAACAGAGATGTTTCTGTCAGTTCTCAGAAGGTTGTTTCTCAAGTAGGTCAGACATGAATTTTATCTCCTATAATATTCGAGGGTTGGGTAGCTCCATCAAGAGGAGACGACTGAGTTTTCTTTTTAGAAAATATTGTTCTGATTTCTGTCTTCTCCAAGAGACAAAATTGGTGGAGATTTCGGAAAAGTTAGTGTATGAGTTGTGGGGAGGTACCGACGTTAATTGGTCGTTTAAAACTTCAATTGGTTATTCGGGTGGCTTGATCATCATGTGGAAATCGAGTGTTTTCTGTCCTTTTTTCAGTTTTTCAGGAGAAGGGTTTGTTGCGGTTTGTGGTATGTGGAAGGGAACTTTGATTTATATTGTCAATATTTATTCTTCTTGTTTTCTTGATAAGAAGAGATTGCTTTGGAAGGAGTTGTTGGATCTCAAGTCGAGATTCCCGAAGGGGGAGTGGCTCTTGGGTGGAGATTTCAACGCTATCAGGAAAGTTTCTAAACGTAAAGGGTCTTCTAATAGGGTGAATTTGAGGGAAATTGATGAGTTCAATGGGTTTATAGCTTCTATGGGGTTGGTTGAGCCGGTTCCGGTGGGGAAGTTTTTCACTTGGTACGGTTTGGATGGGAGTGCTATGAGTCGTCTGGATAGATTCTTACTTACGGAGGCTTTATTAGAGGAGTGGAAGGTTGATGGTCAAGTGGTGGGGTGTAGAGACATTTCGGATCATTGTCTAATTGCACTTAAAAGTTCTTTGATTGATTGGGGACCAAAGCCTTTTAAGTTCTTCAATTGTTGGATTTGTCACGAGAACTTTTTGCCTTTTGTGGAAAGAAGTTGGAAGATGTCAAAGGTTAAAGGAAAAGAGATTTTCTCTTTCAAGGAGAGATTAAAGTTGTTGAGAGGATGTTTGCGTAAGTGGAATAGGGAAGTCTTTGGTTTCTTGAATTTCGAGGTGGAAACATCTATAGGAGCGTTGAATGATTTGGATGTCCTGGTTGCGGGCTCGGTTCCTTTAGACTCGGCCGACATGGCTTCTAAGCGTGCTTTAGCTCATGATAGAATGTGGGATTCATTCCGTAATCAAGAGAGCTTTCTTCGACAAAAGTCTGGGATATCTTGGCTTAAGGAAGGCGACTTCAATTCTAAATTCTTTCACAAGTGCATTAAACATCGCATCCGAAGAAATTCGATTTTTGGTTTGAACACTTCTAGAGGATGGATTGATAAAGTGGATGAGGTTAAACAAGAAATTAGATCCCACTTTTCCTTGAGATTTACGGAGTCTATGCCTTCAAGACCTCTTTTAGACGGAATTGATTTTTTTTCTCTTTCCGTTGAGGAAGCCGCTTCTTTGGAATATGCTTTTTCGGAGGAGGAAATCAAGGAAGCCGTTTGGAGTAGTGATGGGGATAAGAGTCAGGGGCCGGATGGTTTCACTTTGAATTTTTATAAAGCCGGTTGGTCTTTTTTAAAGACGGATGTGTTGAATTTTGTTGGTGAATTCCACTCGTCCGCGACTCTCCCAAAAGAGGTTACTGCCTCGTTCTTGGCTTTAATTCCAAAAGTGGATTATCCTAACTCTTTAGACGACTATAGACCTATTTGCCTTATTGGAAGCTTGTATAGGATCTTGGCTAAGATTCTTGCTTGTAGATTAAAGAAGGTGATTGGCAAGCTTGTATCTAAGTGTCAATCCGCTTTTATTCCTAATAGGAACATGTTGGATGGGGTTCTTCTTGTGAATGAGATGTTGGACTATGCCAAGAGATTCAAGAAGACTTGTATGGTTGTTAAGGTGGACTTTGAGAAGGCCTACGATTGTGTGTCGTGGGATTTTCTTAGGTATTTGTTGAAAAGAATGGGGTTTGGGCCTTTATGGTTAAAGTGGATTGAAGCGTTGGTGTTCAATAGCACGATGTCTATTCTTGTGAATGGTAGTCCTACTTCGGATTTCTCAGTTTCTAGAGGTCTTCGACAAGGGGATCCTCTATCTCCTTTCCTTTTTTTGTTGGTAGCGGAAGGTTTAGCGGGTATGGTTAAGGAGGCTTCGTCCATAGGGGATTTCAAGGGCTTCCGATTGGATGATAATGCGAGTATTGATATTCTTCAATTCGCCGATGATACTATGCTTGTAGGTGAAGTGTCTTGGAATAATATTTGGTCTTTGAAGTCCATTCTTCGAGGGTTTGAATTAATTTTCGGTTTACGAGTCAATTTGAATAAGAGTAAACTCTATGGTGTTAACTTGGATCCGGAATTTGTTCAAGCGGCTTCCTCCTTTCTAAAGTGTGAGATTGGTCATTCTTCTTTTTCTTTTCTTGGGATTCCAATGGGGATTAATCCTAGGAGATGTGAGGTTTGGAGACCGTTATTGTCGAAGATTAAAAGGAGAATTGAAGGGTGGCATGTTAGGCATCTTTCCATTGGGGGGAGAGTGGTCCTCTTAAACCCCATCCTCTCCTCTATTCCGGTTTTTCTCTTTTCTTTTTATAAGGCTCCCATGACTATTATAAAGGAAATTATCTCTCTTCAAAGATCATTTCTTTGGGGAGGGGGGATGGAGGAAAAGAAGAAGATTAATTGGATTAGTTGGGAAAGAGTTTGCCTTCCTAAGAAAGAAGGTGGTCTTGGGGTGAAACATTGTGGAAAGTTCAATATTGCGCTTCTTAGCAAGTGGAAGTGGCGGATATTGAACGAACAAAATTCTTTATGGACTAACTTTCTTTCTTGCAGGTATGGAGATATCAAAAGAGCTATGCTCCAAGCTCCTTCCTTTCATTCTAGAAGTAAAGTTTCTCTTTGGTGGAGGGATTTATGCACTATTGACAAGGATTCAAATTGGTTCTCAAATTCTATTTCCTTCAAGCTTGGATCGGGGTTGTTTTTGGAATTTTGGTATGATAGGTGGTTAGGTACTTCTTCTCTTCACAATCTTTTTCCGGATCTTTTTTCTTGGGTTGGCGATTGTCATGCCAAGGTGTCGGATATGGGCCTTTGGAGTGGGGATGAGTGGAGGTGGTTGATTCCGTCCTTCGGTTGTCCGGATAATTCCGGGGCAGCATTGCAACGGCTTGCGTTGATTGAGTTTCTCCGTGATGTGCGACCTAATTCTTCGGTGGAGGACGGGGTGGTGTGGTGGAAAAGTACTAAAGGTTTTTCGGTTAGTAATGCCTATCTCTCTATTTTGTCTTGTGACTCTAGAAATTCGGAGTTAAATGATGTTATTTCCTTGGCTTTGAATCGTCTTTGGCTTTCTAAAGTTCCTAGCAAAATTGCAATATTTGGTTGGAGATTAATTTAGAATAGACTTCTTTGGTGGGATCGCATTCTTTGGTTTGCCCTCTTTGTTTCCGTGTTGAAGAAAACTTAGATCATCTTTTCTTTGGTTGCTCGATTGCTAGAAGATGGTGGGAGTTGTTTTGTTTGTGGCTTCGGGTGGATGTTACCCCTTTGTCATTGTCTATTTTGGATTGGCTACTTCTTTTTGACATGAAATGTAAGATGGTTTGGAAGAAGGATTTGGGTTGGTTATTTGGCTTAGCTATGGTGTGGGTGATTTGGAATAGTAGGAATGAGATTCTTTTCAACGGTAGGTTTTTGGCTAACATCGATGGATTGGGGATTGTGAAAAAGCTGTCATGGGATTGGTTCTCGGTGTTATTTAGTAACGGTTCGAGCTTGTCTTGGTCGGAATGGTGCTCGGATCCTACTAATGGCTTCTAATGTTCTTTGAGTAGGTTGTCTTGATTTTGTTTCCTTGTTGGTTGACTTTGTTATTGTTTTGTTCTCTTGTTTGTACTTGTTGGGTTTAAGCATCCCTAGTGCTTTTTTATTTAATCCCATTTTGCTTATAAAAAAAAAAGTTAAACAAAATTAAAAATATAGTTTGGTTATCATGAATTTAAATGAAAGAAAGGATGTGGAACTCACCCATGTTGCAGTAGATCAGAAACGATGTCTCTTAGCTTCAAACTAGAAAGTCAACAACAAAGGGTTACAGAGGTTATTGTGAAGTTGAGATATATGAGAACAAGTTCTTGTTTTAATAATAATGACGAAGAGATGAAGGGATTAAATATTTCATAAGAAGCTTTGTTTTGTTAAGAATAAGCTTATTCAAATAAAATTCATTGACTATAAGAACCTTTCAACTAATGCCAAAATCTATACTTCATAAAATTATTAAATGATTCTTTTATGTTTATGGCAACATTTTTCCCAACATGCGTTGGGTTTACCCGATTGGAATTGCATTTTCTAGGAAATATCAAGTTAGATGATTTGAGGATGATAAATATTAGGAATGAAAATCTTTTAACCATTTGATTGTCGAAACGAAGTCTAAGCTGAGAAATATAAGTTTCGCACTAAAGCTGCAGACTTCGCACAAGTCGTAGTTTGGCTTGCAGTTGGGCTGTTATTAACACTAGTTTGTGTAGCATATTGAGACTCTTTTGATACTTATTTGATTATAATGGAGTTATTTTTTTAATATAGATTACTTGTGATATTTCACTTTCAGATTGAGATTTTCCACGTTAAAATATAATTGTTCTCTTATACCTTTATTTGTTCTATTTGCTACTACTAGAATATAATCTACGCGTTGTGCAGATGATCTATAATATATTAATGTCATTGTATATGATATTTTAAACTTCATCAAAATTTTATATTGTTTTGTTTGTTGAGCATTTTTTTAAATGATTATATTTGAGTCATTATTATATGTAGTTTTATAAGCACATATTTGAGAAAAAGTTAAATTTTAAGAGTAATATGGATGATCAATTGATTATGTTCGTATGATTATTGTGTAGTGAGTTATTTGAATAATTATTCTATGTGAATTTATTAGAATATTTGAGACTATGTTGAATTTTAAGGAGTAATAAAAAAGATCGATGTAATTGTAAATAATATAAGAAGTATATTAAATTTTATCAATTAGTTTGTATCTTAAAAATTTAATAATTTTAATTAATGAATAATATCTAAAGCAACAATTTTAAGGGTTAATTTATAATTTAATTTAGTTTATTTTTATTCAAAATAATAATTAAATGGTTGTCATTTAGAATATAATAATAATTGTAATAAAATATAATAAAAATAAAAGAGTTTTAAAATTTTTAAGATTACATTAATTGTTGAGTTATAAATTGAAATGTTAGATAATTATTATCAATAATATGTAAGAAATATAATTTAAAATTTTTAATGGTCATCAGTTATAGGTTTAGGATTTGGATATAATTAGTAATTAGATATAAATTGAGATTTAATTTGATTTTTCTTTTAAATATAATACTAACGGCAAAGTTAAAATTTTGATTGGTAGATAATTTTAATACTAAAATTCAAGAGGGACCTTAGTAGGATTCGAGTATGGTGTTTTTCATACGGTGTTTTTCCACCCCATAGGGTGAAATAAGAAATTCCTAAGTCTTTTGGAATTAAGTCAAATATGGGTTATTTGTTCTAGGTAAGTCTATCTTTTAAAGTCAAAGAGTGAAGATTATAAATATAGGGGATTTCTTTTCCCCTTTGGGGTGTGGCTCACACCACTGAAAACTCGAATTTACCCTCAGGTGTTTTAGGAGATGCATCTCCAGACGCACCTTAGATCACCTCATCCATCATAAATCAAACAGTCACCCTAGTTCTGTCAAAAATTGATCAGGAGATGCATATGCGAAACTTTTTGGGTGTGTTCGGAGATGCATCTCCGAAAACAACCCTGAACCCCATTTACTTTACATTTTCCACTGAGTTAATTTATTTAACCATTCAATGACATTTTCGGAAATGCATCTCCGAAAATGTCAACCGGGAAATTGAATATAACACCACTTTGCATGAACATCTCTCCCACACTCCATACCACATCCATAACTAAAAACCCTTCAAATAATTCATTCTCAATCAACTTTTCGACTCCAAATCATCTTTCTTGTGTTTCATCACATCAAAGGGAGCAAAAGAAGCTGCAGTTTATGGTAAAGTTCAGTCATTTCATCCCTCATTGCTTGCATTAATCTTGTTCTTGAGTTGAAAAAATGAACGTTGCGTCCAGATGTGCATCTCCAAATTTAATTGGTCATGTTTCGGATGTGCATATCTGGATTTTACTGCTGCTGTGAGTTTTTTAAGCCATTTTTCTTTTTTGGTTCTCATAGATATGGTGCACCTGGATATGTTTCCCAAATCTGCTGTAAGTACTGATGCAAAACCAAATGTAGTGAATGATGACGTTAAACCAGATGAAGTGAAGGATGATGTTAAACACGTTGTTGTCGAGATAGATATTGGTCAACATTTTAGAAATGAACAACTGTTTGGTTCTCGTGAACATATGCTTGAATGGATCCACATGGAGACTAGTAATTTGGGGTTTGGCATTATAATCGGAAGGTCCGACAATGGTTCAAATAGAAGGCAAGCATTTGCAACCATGAGATGCGAGAGAAGTGGCATGTATGTTCCACCGATTTGGAAGTTGAAACGTGATAACACCGGATCGAGAAAATGTAAGTGTTTGTTTAAATTGCACGGATACTGTAAGGTGAATGATACATAGAAATTTAATGTGATTTATGGTATATATATATTCATGTTTTGTAAATCGAGTTAGACGATAATCCCATCTTTTGTCGCCTTAAAACAGAGGAGAAATAAATTATTTTGGACACATCTTTAATTAGGGTGGCGTCGAAAAACATACTTGCACATTTGAAACGGAAAATACCTGAATGTGTTTCAAATATCAAGTAGGTATACGATGCGCATTATCGAAACAACATGGCGATAAGAGGTCCTAGATCCGAAATGCAATAGCTTTTAAAGCTTTTGGATGATAACCACTATGTTTCTAGGTACAATGTTTGTGAGGATAAAGTCATTGAACGTGACATATTTTGGACTCATCCTGAAAATATCAAAGTGTTCAACACATTTCTCATTGTCCTCGCAATTAATTCAATGTATAAGACCAACAAGTATAAGCTCCCACTTCTAGAAATTATTGCTGTTACTTCTACGAAGAAGACATTTTCAGTGGGATTTGCATTTATGAAGATTTACGGTCTTCCATGTACTTGTATTATTTCAAAAAAGATGAAGTTTGATGCCCCGATACATATGGATGAAGTCTACAGTCACTGGAAAAGGATTTGGTTTGATGACGATTGTGTGATGAAAGATGGTAAAATAGGTATAACTATCATGACCGGGTGGGAAATAATACAAGATAGATTTTCTAAAGCAGATGACACCATGAAATTTCACATCAAAGAGAAGTTGAGGAAGATTGCCTATCCAGAAACCACAGATTTGAAACCTTCTTCAGAACCAGTTAAAACCAAAGGTTGCCCCAAAAAGGTCAAACTGACACAAGATGACAATTCAAAGAAACGATCTCCTTCATACTTGGACATGTTGATTCACATTTCTCAGATTCTCTAACTCTGAAATCTCAAAAAAGTGTTCACAAGGGTGCTCGCATTATCAAACCACCTATTTCGCTGCCGATGCCAAAAATAATCTACATTGAAGCAATGCCAATTTTTATGCACAAACATATTGAGTGAATTGTAAATTTTAAGGGTGATGGTAATTGCGATTATCGGGCTGTATCTGGCTTTCTCGGTGGAGGAGAAGAGAATCATTTTCTTGTTCGCCAAATACTTTTGAGAATTGACGTAGCATAGGGAGTTTTACACATCACTATACGGGAAAAAAGAACATTTTGATGCAATTCATGATGCTCTTATTCCTTGTGTTAGAGGTCCCGTATCAGAGTCAAAATGGATGTGCTTCCTTGAAATTGTTCATTGTTGGAGCGGTAAAGCGGCAAGCAAAAATATTATTTTCGGAAGAATTCCCTCTGAGATTTATGTCTTCTCCACAGGGATCGGTGCGAGGGAAAGAATGTCGTTCGACAATCTCTACGTCTCTAAGCTTGAGTTTAAATGGTTTGGGATAAAAGTACAAAAGGAAAAACATAAAATAATAAAATAAATACATTCTTAAGACATGAGAAAACTCGTCAGGAATTATATTTCAATCTACCCATCAAGCACTAAAAAATATATGGATCAAATGCACAGAACCTAAATCACTCGTCAAAATCCCCATGTATCGCTCACGACAAGAGGTTATGTCTAACGCAAAAATTGAGAGATCAACCGCATTCTCTCGTAGGTGATTTCTCACGCAACTAAACAACACAGAGCATTAAGATCCGACACACATGTGAATATTAGACTGCTTTCCACAGCCAATAGACATTCATCTTAGGTAGAGTTCGAAAAGTATATGTATATAAAAAATCAAACCCATTAAGATAGAGATTAAATCAAAGATGACATCGATTAAGAGTTGTAAAAGAAATTTTATACAAAGATCCGTAAATATACATACAATCAAGATAAACTTACATACAAAACCCCAACAAATAGAGGGTACAAAGAGAAGAGAGAAGAAGAACACAAATATCACGGTTTGTCAACTCCGATTGAAGTGGATTCAACTCTGGATCATCAAGATATACACTCCATGTGTTGTTTCTAAGCTAAATCTACTCAAGAATGTGTTTGATGAAGTTGGGGTAAAAAGTTCCCAACAATATAACCCAAAAAAATGCTGAAAAATGACTTAAATAGGCAAAAATGGGTCCCAGTGTTCGCCTAGCGAAGTCCCGTTCGCCCAGCAAACATATGCCGCCTTAGCTACTGCCAAAACAGTGTTTTCCACTCTTTTTATAACTTTCTGTTCGCCTAGCGAACATGATAGCAAACCAACACTTGTTTCAACCATAACTTTTGAACCGTAACTTCGTTTTACGTGCGGTTGGAAGCGTTGGAAAGCTTATTCAATGCTCTATATGACAATGAAAAAATATCATTGCTTGTATACATACAAAAATGAGATAAAATCAATTAAACTCAATGATATTGACACGATACACAATATATACACTATAATATAAACTATACAACATATGCACAAAAGTTGAGGTTTATTGGTTGAATTAAGCCAATAAGTGCCAATTATTTACACTCAATATAAGTACATTTTAGCACTTATCAATCATTTTATAGAAAGTGAATATAACATGGTGTGCATCGATTTGACAAGATATGATTTCTCAGAGATATTTTTTCCACTTCGGAGTTGCTCACCTCAAGATCTCTCAAGACGCATCATGTGTTTTGGATGGCTTTCAAAATCGCTATATTTTGTTGAGGTTTATTTGAAATTGGGGTGTCCTATACCAAGTACATCATTGGAGTGGACGAAACATTCCATAAAAGAGGCAAAAACTTGTCCGGATCAATTTCTAGAAAGGATGGAAGAGTTCACCAAATTGAGCGAGATTGAAAGAGAATCATATATAGAAAATTCAAAGGAGGAACCAATAGTAGATTTATACGGTGTTGCATCTTTTGATACATTTTAGATTGTAATCGATACATTTTTTTTTGAATGTATTGTCGTCAACTTTGTAATCTTGATACGATTTAATACATAAATAATATATATTCATTAATGAAGGTGTAAATGTTGGCTGTTTCGGTTTACAAACTTCATGGCTTACATTTTATGGTTTTGTTTACACAGTCTGTAGTGTGAATGTTGAGTGTTTCGGTTTACAAATTTTATGGTTTACATTTTATGTTTTTGTTTACACAGTTTCTTGTGTGATTCTGGTTCAGGGTAAATCCAGATATTATATCCGAATAAATTCCACATTAAATTAAAAAAACACAACACAACAGTTTACTGATATGCATATCTGTAAACACCTTGTTTTGTAAAAAAAATAGAGTTTATCCGGAGATGCATCTTCGAATGATTGCGTTCCTTAAATTCATAGACAACAAAATATGGAAAGCTATTATAAATGTAACAACCCGTATAATATATATCTAGAATAATATCATACAAGTGTTAATTTTTGGTACTGACACGACATAAGAGCCTAATGACATCATTATATACACATGTTCAAACTAAATACATGTATGGAACATGTTATATAATAAAGTCTAAAAATAAAATCTAAGAACTATGTATAATATCTTCATTGTACTCCAATCCACAGCAGAATATCACAATAATCAACATCCTTTGAAACATCAATTCACAACTTCTCTTGTAGGTATAACTTGTACACAACATCTGAAAAGCAACAACAATATTGGGGTGAGATAATAATCTTAGTGAATTCCCTATCCTATGGGTCCACTCGGCTCTACATGTTTTTCTAATCGATTCCTAACTCAAGTCTTGAACTCTTGTTACTTGTGTATCATTCACACAAGATAACTAAGACTTAAGTGTCTAAGGGTATTCACAATGTATGGAAACACGTCATTGAGTTCTCGTAACTCAAACAATCATTATTCGTATTCACGAGACATCAATCCCTGAACGAACCTACGTCTAAGTCAGGCTCGGTTCACACATGCTCGTATGATTCGACTTTCAAGGTGGATATCGGGCCCTCTATGAGACTCAAACTCAGTTCAAGCGATCATCACTCGTATGGGACTTTAACCTACTTAGGTTATCTTTCATCGTATGAGACTCTAACTGACTTAGGTGTCCACCTTTCCCCCATGTTTGCCATGGTTGGGACTCAAATCCATTTGAGGCACGAATCATTGGTTTCACATCCACACTTACCGCTTTACCTAAGCCTTTGAAGTGGTATGTGCACAATCACATCCGAATACGTGATTAGGTCTTAACAACAAATGGGACTTTCGGAGCAGTGCTCCTCACCAGATAGGAATTTTGGAACAAGGTTTCTCACCAAATATCAAACCAATCCTCATGATGTTCATCAAATACAAGGTGTTTATCTTCACCCATTAACATATAGTTTCTAGGGTTGGTTTCTTGAGAACGACCTCACATGTAAGGGTTGTTGATGTAAGCTATGAGCTTCTCTTCTTCAACCCGAATCACTTATTTTCTTTCTTGTTGGATGAGCAGCGAAAATACTTTATTGATTAGAGGCAACAAATTCATTAGAATGATTTTCTCATGAACAAGACTGCTTGTTCATTTAAACCCTTTAATTTTTTGATAACACAATTGCTTTATTTTTAACTCTTGCTGGTATGAATTAGTTTCCAATTATAGCTAGGATTACACATACTTGTTGAAATGGGCTTAAAGTTATCAATTTCTTTCCATAATTTCTTGACCATTGTGAAATATTGAGTAATCTTCTAGTCTTCTTGCTTAAGAGTGTATATCTCTTCTTAAAGTTCCAATATGCAAAAGACGTCACCATAATGTTTATAGTCATGGATTTTATCCCATACTTCCTTAGCTGCATCCATCCATGAGAGGCTTTAAGCGAAAGTTCGCTCTTTCAGGATAAAACAACAATCTCTCTCAAAACAAAAGACTAACACTCTCTCACACCTTATCCTTATTCCATGAACGGTTGCATACCACTTCTTCACAAAAATCCAACATATCTTCTTCATCTCATATGGATCAAGGAAAGGTGTTACACAAAACTTATATCTTTCACTTTTTATTCACATTTTAGGTACGTGAGACTTTTCCACATTTTATGTTGTTTATGATTTTTGTTTTTGTTTATATATATTGTATGTTGTTTAAGGTGTATTTTTGTTGATAAAAGTTGTATGTAGTTGATGATATTTTTGTTGATATAAGTTGTATGTTATTGTTAAGGTATGTTGTTTATTATAAAAGTTGTATGTTATTGATGATTTTGTTTTTGTTGATATATGTTGTATGTTGTTGTTAAGGTATGTTATTGTTGATGATTTTTTTTGTTGATATATGTTATATGTTGTTGTTGATAAAAGTTATTTGTTGTTGATAATTTTATTTTTATTGATATATGTTGTATGTTGTTGTTAAGGTTTGTTTAATGATAAACCATCTAAATTGTATCTTCATTATGTTCAATCAACATGTCATGGAAGATGAGTTTATTATATAGTATGTGGTTTGAGTGTTTTTCCAACCCCTTACCGAATATATAACCTTTCGAATTGAATTATATAATTATAATACGAGATATTAAGTTATATTAGAAAACAACTTACACTTATCAATGTTATACAAGCTTTCTGCATCCCATTATCTGCATTTCGCTCTTTAATGGTTAGAACTTGGTTCAATGTTTCTAGTTCTTCAACTACCCCCTCCTTCACCTCTAATTTTTTTACAAAGTAAATAATATTTTGAAAAATGAACAAGAGGTGGAGGAAGGGGTAGTTGAAGAATTAGAAGCATTGAAACCAGTTCTAACCGTTAAAGAGAAAAATATGGATAATGAGTTGTATAAAGCTTGTACAACAATGATTAGCGTAATTTCTTCTTCTAATGTAACTTAAATTGTCATATTATTGATTTCTAAATTATATTGAAAGACTATATGTTTAGTGAGCAGTTGATGAACTAAGCATTCCATATAAGTTATAATAAACTCAAGTAAACATATCACCACGGATCATGGACCATGGTGAAATGTTGTGTGCTAAGTCTTTCACAACGGTTGGATTCTATAAACATGATAAAATTTATTGAAATTTGTAATAATGCAGGAACTCGATATCAAACCCCTGACCTCAACCTTTAACTACATTTGTTAAATACAACTGTAGTGGTATGTTACACGCTACTATTTTTTTATCCCGAGTAATAGTCTGTGGTTGTAAAGAGGGCACATACAACACACATTACTTTACTTAGGACTACCGCCCGTAGTAGATCTTCCTTCCAACCGTGGTAACATGTGTATTATGTAGTAGTGATAAGATATATGTAAGATGAAAATCTCCCCCACCAATTAATTATGGACACGTAGAGGATAAAAAAAAGGACAAAATTAGAGCAATTTTTTATTACTGATACCCTATTGACATTTGACAGGAAAGCATGCGATCTTGCATAATGAAATTTAAAATCAACATATACAAGAAAAGAAAAAAATTATTAAAGAGGATTTCTTAATGCACCCTTTATGTTTCTTTGCCACCACGCGAAATTATTTAAATGCTCATAGTTTTCGGAGATGCATCTCTGAACGCACCAAATTCTACATGAATGTTGAAATATTCTGGAGATGCATCTCCATAACAATTTAAAACTTTCAATAAATCCCATAAAGTTGAAATACACTTGAATTGGATCGGAGATGCATCTCTGTGAATATTCCGGAGATACATCTCCGTAACGTATCAGAACTTGGTCTTTTATGTTATATTTTGTTTATCTGTATTCAGGTGAAGATTTAAACTATACCATACAATTGAAAATAAAAAATCTATGTACATAATTCCAGATGATCCAAAAATTCCATACCTAAATAAAATAACAATAAATGTCAAAATTGCCATACAATCGAGATCAACACAGTAACAAGACCTTCAAAATAAAATACAGACCATAATACTATTACTATATACTAAGACACTACTGTGTATGTCTGACTACCTCTCCTCTACCTCCCCTGCCTCGTCTGCCTCGTCTACCTCCCCTGCCATCAATCTCCACTTTCCTCCGGCGATGTCTCCGGTACAACCATGCCCCCTGTGCCTCCGTCATGAAGGCATTTAGAACCTGCCTTACATCAGATCCATCAGGGAAGATACCCATGTCAATGATTTCCCGTGCAATCTCCACTATGCAATGACACATAGGCAAGACATCATTAGAATGATCTAGATGTGCCTGCTCCTCCTCTAGTATCTCCTGATGAGCTGGTCTCGGCGGATCTCCTGGAGCAGCATGCACCATGTACAGATGTGACACCCTAAAGAACCATCTGATGTTCCCTTTGACGTAGCTCCAATCAATCTCATCTATGGTATCTTGTGCCTCCTCCGGTATTAGACGACTCTCATAATCATCTAACATGTCATCTATCTGTCCACGTGTTAAGGCAAGAGGAGGAGAGACAACAGGGTGTCTCGGACTGGTCTGAGTGTAGCCGAACTGCCGCCTAATGCGTTTGGGCAGATGAGGAGCAATAAGATGTGATCTGCAGGCCAACCATCCAGAGTATAACATTATCTTTTCAAATGGTTGCGTCTCACGGTGATCAACATAGTTGTTGAAGAGCATGTTGTTGTACCCCAAATTTTTACCCTTAGATGTCATCTTTATTTGTGCATCTTAGGTCAATCATCTCTGCATTGTTTGAACTAACCCATATCTTGGAGTTTGTTTCTTTGTGTTCAAATTAGGTTTTCATATCACCATGAAGCTCCACAAGTTGTTTGAAGCAAGTCAAGTCAACAAAAGATCTCCAGTGCAAGAACTTTGGAATTAGGGTTTTACTCTGAAGAAATCACTGAGAAATTGGCTCTATCAAGTCAAGATTTGTGTGGTTCACTTACCACTTAAGGCCACCTACATCCAAGAGACATCATTCAACAGGAATCCAAGATCTATTGGTCCTCAACAAAAGAAGTTTGAGCCTCAGCCTCACTATACCTCCAAATTAGGGTTCCTGTGACACCTATCAGTCAATGACTTTGATTTTCATCAAGATGAAATCCCAAACCTTAATTCTTGATTCTATTTGTTTATCAACATCCTCAAGAGTCTCCTAAGATCTTTGGATGAGAAGGAAGAAGCAGTTTACAAGATCTGACCTCAATGCATTCACAGTCAAACTTAGGGTTTTGACTGAAACCCTAATCCTTGGGAATTTTGGTTCAAATGAAGTGTCAATGGTTCTAATCATCATATAATGTCTCATGAGGTTTTCAAAGCATCAAGATCAAGTTTCATGAGGTTTCTTGCAAGAGAAGTAGGGTTTTGACCATGAAAGATTTCATATGTGAGATTTTCCCTCTAATAGCTCAATTTGAAATGACCATAACTCCTAAACCACACACTCGAATTGAGTGACTCAAAGCTCATTGGAAAGCTCTTTTCAAGATATTCAATTTGTTCCATATGACTTTTCTCCAAAAAATGCTTGGTTTTTAAGTTATGAGACTTGGAAGATAAGTTACCTTTAAGACTTAGTGAAATTTTCAGCATTTTCACTCTATGTTTCATCCAACTTTAACTAAATTTTTCACCTAGTTCCAAGCTTGAAATCAAAAATATTTGAACATGAAAGTTGTTCCTTATTCTTCAAGCTTTCCAAGAATGTGTAGAACTCTCCATTTGGATAATTCAATCTCAAGTTATGTTGCTTCAAAGTTTGTGTTTCAATGTTGGAAGAATTTCTAACTTAGAATTTTTCTAAGTTCCTTTTTTACAAGCATGGATACACGATTTCATTGCATTTTTCTCAAGTTTCTAAGCTTCAAATCCAAAAGTCTTCCACATGAGAATTGTTCTATTATTTACCTACTTTACATAGAACCAAAATCTCCCAAATTGGATTAGTGGTCACCAAGATATTGTGCCCTAAAGTAGCCATGTTGCCATGATGTTTTTACCTTAGAAAATTCTGGTTTGTCTATGTTGCTTCATCAAACTTTGTCACGATTTCTCATGTACTTCTAGGCGTTATCCAAACCTCTCACCAACATCAAAGTTGTCCTATTTCATTCCACCTTTCAAGAAGAAAAAAAACCAATTCATTTGGTCCATTGAGCATGAAACTATTGTGTACCAAAGTGAATGGCATGGTTATGTTTTCACTACATATGCTTCCATTTTGAACCACATTCCGAACTGAAAACCTGACCAATTACCAAGGACATTTCATCATCAGTTTCAAACACACACTTTGCCCTAAAACCCGTGAAAAGAAGCCACCAAAGTACTACCTACTTTGTACTTGATAGTGACACACAAAAGCAAAAATCATGGACCATCGTGTAACCTTTGTTTGCACCAGAACATGTTGGTTTATGACTTTTTCTTTCTGACTGGAACCTGAAGACAAGCAACAAGGAGGGTTTCACTTGGCTCAAGAATGATAGTAGAGGGGGCCATGCGTGTAGGATCCTATCTGTCCATGTTTCTCTCTTAGACAAAGCAGACATCCATTGTGTTTCAAGACCAATGACCAGCTTGTTCTGGCTATAAAAGGGAGTCCATTCCCTTGTTCCAACCACACAGAGCATCATCTCATACATAAACTACATATCACTCAAGAAAGAACTCGTGAGAACCAAGAGAAATGAGGAGTTGTACACTTTACTCAAGGCCTCGCAGATCATCATTAGCTAAAGGAAGAGGTTGAACTTGCTGGATTTCTAAAGCTCCAAGGTGAAGAAGCAGTGGACTCTCTCCACTTGGTAAGGGTTCTGTCATATCCTTATGCTCTCATGTTCAATGTTCAACTGTTTCTAAATAATACCATGTGTCCATACTGTGCATCCATATTTATTTGAAATGATAATATGGTTGTTTACTTGAGGTATTAATCATACATCATCATGCTGATAGCTTTGTTCAGTTTGAATGCTCCACCCCCATGTAGATTTTTTCCACGTTTTAGTTTCTGTTTTGAACTGTTTAAAGTTTAATGTTGTTCTATCATCAGAATGCTACATGTTGATGTGTTATTTCGTGGATTTTGGGTGAGAAATTAATTTGAAAATGGCTGAGAAAGTGGAAGGAATGGCCATGGCGTTTTTCTGGGTTCACGATAGTTTCTAGGTTTTATTTGCATTGCATGAAGAAGAAGATAATAGGTGGCAGCGTGGGATAGGCCGGGTGAGGGTTTTGTCATGTAGTGACTAAAAGTTAAGTGACCAGTTGAGATATGTTCTACATGATATTTGTACACGGCTATGTATTTTTCACTTGGCTGAATTCATTTTCTTTTTTTCTGAACCGTGGGCTTCATCATTCGCTACTCACACCCCCCACCAGAGGCCCATGCACAACAACAACTAACCCTTAGTTTATTTTAGGTTTGCTAATAACCCCCCATGTGTTTCTTCCTTTGTTTTAATTTTTATTAACTTAAAGTATTTTTCTTTTATTTAAAGTATTCTTCAAAACCTTTTTATTTTATTTAATTTATTTAAAACTTTTTCTTTATTTCAAAAACTCCAAAAATATTTTAATCTTTATTTAATTTTAATTATCATTTTATTTTCTTAATTGTTTATTTAAGCTTAATTAATTAATGTGTGAGTTTTATCTTTGGATTAATTGCCAACTTTGTTTATGAGTCATCTCTATTAATCATTTTGATTTTATTCACTAATATCTTGTTGAGGTCTTGAACAAATTTATCCCATGTTTGAATTATCATGTGTTTGACTTGGATGTGTGAATTTTGTTCTTCTTTAAGTATCATATTAGTTTAATATCATGCCTCTTTATCTTGTGAGTGTTCCTTATGTTTGTCTTCCTTAAGATTGAAACATATTGAATTGTCTTTGTTTACATGTTTCTATGATGATCATGTCCATCTTATCCATACTTTATTATGAAATACTTCTTGCCATACTCATGCTATTGTTGTTATCTTATTCATCTTTATCAATATCTTTTGTTATCATATCCTACAACTGTTATTATCCCCATTCCAAAGGAAGGTGATTAATGTTGACTCTTAAAGTCATAGCCCCCATCTTACCTTAATAGCCTCATAAGAGCTTGCCCTCATTTCTTGGCCTCATGAGAGCCATGAAATTATAACTAGCCTTAGGAGAGAGTTCTTACACTCTTGGTGATATTCATCCTAATGAATACTCACTTTCCCTATTGACTAAAACATAACATAGGACCATTATAACTAGACTTAGAGAGTTCTTATACTCTACAATGAGGTCACGCTCATTTCCCCTCTGAATATTGACCACAGTCAATCATTCAGTAGAAGTAGAACTACGCATACTCTGATTCTATACCCGAGGATACGTAGGCGTAAAGTGCGATGCTTTGTCGAGTATACTTAGATACTAACCCCTAGGGTTTCAAACCTTTAGCATAGAACCCTTAGCAAGCGAGTAAGATAACTTAAACAAAAGGTTCCCATAGAGTACTACGGACGTTTAGGGTGCTAATACCTTCCCTAGGCGTAACCAACCCCCGAACCTTAGATTTCCCCTTTAGGTTTTTCTAACGATCTTGAACCTTTCCTTTGGATAAATCAAAGTCAGTTGTAAAAGAAATATGATGCAAGTTAATTCATAGCTTGTTATCCGATTTTCACCGTAACAGAAATGGCGACTTCACTGGGGATTGTTAGACCTATTGCTGGTCCTTTCCTAAGATGGTTGAGCCTATCTTGTTTTTATGTTATTCATGTTTGCTTATTTACTTGTATATGCTTACGTATGTCATATTTGCTTATATTTGTATATCTGTTCTATGGGTTGACATGGTATCCATGAGTGAGACAAGTCCTAACCCGGACTTGAGAGTACACATATGATTAGGATCGTGGACATAGTTAAGGGAACTTCGAGGGAGAAATCCCAAAGGATGGAACTTGAAGTCCACACTCAGTTGAGGCCCTCTTGGAGGTGGTAAATGTTGAACGAGCAATCGTGAATGCGTTACTACTTTTGACCTAGGAGCCAGAGATACTGATGACCTTTAGTTACCCTTTACCCCCACTTGGCCTATTTAGGACGTAGTGCGATGATTGTGAGGGAGCAATCCCAAATGGTTGCTACACGATACTACACTCAGATGAGACTCTCTTGAGAATTTTATCGATCACCGAGCAATTGGAAAGTCGATAAAATCCGAAAGATGGGTTGTCGACTCTGGGAACTTTTTAGAACCTTGTCTGGCAGGTGAAAACCATAGTACATACTGTTGGGATGGGTAGACCTTGGACTCCATGCTCGTGACTCTTAACTTAGGTTTCTCTGTGTGCTTTGTGCTTATCTGTTTGTGTGTGTTTGTTGCATTCATCCTTGCATCATATGCATTGTGTCTATTCAAGGGATTCAACTTTATTTTGAAAACTTTATAGGATGGATTTTGAAAAAAGGAAAACGAAGAAGTACACCTTCATTAGTCAAAAATTGGAAGATTTAAAGAATCTGGGTAAACCAATCAATGAATCAACAACGTTTCAAGACAAGTATGGGAAGATTTTCTCTCTGATGAAGACAAAGATGGTAGATGGGATGCTCCCTACTCTCATACAGTTTTATGATCCTATGTACCATTGTTTCACTTTTCTGGATTATCAGTTAATGCCTACGCTCGAGGAGTATGCTATTCTAGTTGGTATTCCCACCACTCCAAAGCTTCCTTACTCTGGTTTAGAAAAGACACCTAAGGAAAAGGACATTGCAGAGGCTGCTCACCTCAAGTTGTCAGAAGTCAAGGCTAACTTGGTTGTCAAGGGAGGACTTTTTGGGTTGCCTGCCAAGTTTCTAATGGAGAAAGCCAGTTATTATGCTAGCATGAAGAATATGGTGGATTATGAAGCTGTTATGGCCCTTCTCATCTATGGGTTATTTCTGTTTCCCAACATTGAGAACTTTGTTGATATGAAGGCAATCAAGATCTTTATCATTGGAAATCCAATTCCAACCTTACTTGCAGACGCCTACCATTCAGTGCATTTGAGGACTGCTCATAAGGGAGGGATGGTAACATGCTGTGCCACACTGTTGTATAGGTGGTTTATTTCCCACTTACCCCATTCTAAGACCTTTTGGGATCTCCAAGATGAACTTCTTTGGTCAGAAAAGATCATGTCTCTCACCAACACCGATCTAGAGTGGTACCACCCATTTCTTAAAGGCAAAGATATGATTGTTAGCTGTAGAGGATTTGCTAATGTACCTCTTCTTGGCACAAAAGGAGGCATAAGCTACAATCCAGCTTTGGCTTGTCGCCAACATGGTTATTCTATGGAAGCTAAGCCTAACAACATTTACTTGGAAGGTTTGTTCTTTGAAAAGGATGAGGACCCTGTGCTTAGGGAAAAGATGGCTCACGATTGGCGTCACGTTCACACAAGAAGTATCTCTGCTTTGGGAAAACCTGAGTGTTTGGCTTCAGAATCCTACACTTAGTGGGTGCAGAAGAGAGCTGTTGAGCTGAAGATGCCATATGATCGTCATGATCCTATTCTGCTAGCTCCCAGAGATCCTGTTCTTTACTTCACAAGCAATGAGGACGAATTGAAGATCCGGCTGGCTCAAGTGGAACGAGAAAGGAATGCGTGGATGAACAAGTATCAGATTCTTGACTTTGAGATGAATGAACTTTAGAAGAGTCTCAGGAGGAAGGAAGAAGAGTCTGTCAGAAAGAGGAACGTGCAAGGAGATTTATTTTCTCCTGGCACATTATCTCCACCAGAACCATGGAAGTAACAGTTGGCCAAGCTCGCTGTTGAGAATGAGAGGTTGCAGAAGGAAAACCAGAAGATCGCCATGAGATTGATGGGAGAAGATTGATTGGATGGTTTAGAACTTAGTTTTCTTTATTTCGTACTCTGTATTTTGGCTTTTGAAGGTGTAATTGTCTCTTTTTGTAATCCAAACTTTATTATCAATGAAATGAAATGTGATTTTCTTCTAGGAAAAGTGTTCCTTAAAATTTTCAAAAATACAATGTTGAGTCCCTTGAATTACACCCACTATTTAGCTTGCATTTAGCTTGCATTAGCATCTCATTTTACATCTTTGCATGTGCATTTGAGTTCTTCCCCGTCTCATGTCGTCTCGTTCTCTTCAGAACCCGTCACCTTGAATTTCCAAACACCAATACCCAAGTCCAAACTCGACAAAGGATGTCTGAACAATACTGTGAAATGGACAGAATTAACCATGAATTGAGAGAACTCCGAGGAGGAATGGGGCAGTTTCTGGAAACTATGAAGGTCACGCTAGCAACGATGAAGGAAATTTGGGAGTACCAGGAAGAAATGAGAGAGGAGATCAGAATCCTCAAGTGCCAGATGAATTGGGTTCTGGAAACTCTGTTGAAAAAGGAAAATCGCATTCATCCCGTCAGACTAGCTTTCAAGAGCGCTCGTTTTCCACGTCAGTGTGGACGACAAAGATCAAGGGAACCAAAGAGGAATTTCACTCCGTTGCCGATGGCATACAGTCAGCTTTTTCCAGTTTTGATCAAAAGTGGATTGATAATACCGAAGGATTTAGAGCCAGTGATCCCTCCATACCCACTAGGTTTTGATGCCAACGTCCGATGCGACTACCACGCTGGGGCACCGGGGCATTCAACTGAGGATTGCAAGTGTTAGTTTCTTGGATTGGCTAGAATTTTGGTAAAACAAAGGTTGTTCAATGTTTGATGTCATATGGGTGATGTCACAACATTGAGTCTTAACACTGGGCTGTGTTAAGTGTGTATGTTGCTGAAGTATGGATGTCTGATGTCACAAGCGATGTTGTGACATTAGATCTGCAGAATTAATAACATTAGTTTTAGTGATGTTGTTAGGGTTTGCGTTTTAGCTGGAATTATGGAGAACAGGTAGTCTCATTGGTTGCGGATATCTTGGGATAGATATTCTCTGTTGCATAGAGATTTGATGCAGATTTGTAGGAGGTTTAAAGGCTGAAGATTTAAGAAGATTTTGAGAGAGAAAATCTGTTTTGAAGATTCAGTTTTAAACAACAAATCAGGTCAGATATTGTAGCAGGTCCAAGCCCAATTCAGGTGGCTATATAAAGCGCATAGATCAAAGGAAGAAGGTACAGAAATACAGAGAGAAGATCAAGAGCATAGGCTGAGTGTCTTGAGTATTTTGTACGAGTTTTGTATACACTATTCTAGGTTGAATTGGTGAGTTGTTTTCTGTCCTCTCTTAGAAGCTGTGAAGCAATAGAGAGTTGTTACTTGATCAAAGCTGTGAAGCAGGATCAAGGTTTCTCAAAGAGGTTGTTCTTTGAAAAGGTTTAGGGATTGAGTAGTGTTCTCATATCTAAGTGGTTTCTTAGTTAGAAAGTCACTAGTAGGAATTAAGATTAGGAGATTGTCAACTGGGTTGTTGAGTCTGTAATTTAATTCTACAAGTAGTGAAATTCATCCCTGGCTTGGTAGCCCCTAGACGTAGGTAGTTAGACCGAACTGGGTGAATAATTTGGTGTGTTCTTCTGTTGTTTATTTTGTCCATTGTGCAGAGTGTGTTGTTGTGACATCGCACGTAACATCACACATCTAGTACCAGAATTTCAATTGGTATCAGAGCAGGCATCCCTTCTGTCTCTGGGTGAGATCTAGGGAAGTTACTTTCTGGTGTAAAGATGGACAAAGAAGTTGGAGGATTTGTCAACAGACCCCCTATTTTGGATGGCTCGAATTATGATTATTGGAAGCCAAGGATGATCACCTTTTTGAAATCCTTGGACAGCAGGGCTTGGAAGGCGATCATAAAATAATGGAAAGCACCTGTTGTGTTTGAAAAAGACGATGCTGGGAAAGATAAAGAGGGCACCTCAAAGCTGAAACCTGAAGAAGAATGGACCAAGGAAGAAGATGAGCTTGCCCTTGGTAACTCTAAAGCCCTAAATGCTATCTTCAATGGAGTTGATAAGAACATCTTCAGATTGATCAACTCATGTGAAGTTGCGAAGGAAGCATGGGATATTTTAAAGGCTACACATGAAGGAACATCTAGAGTTAAGATGTCAAGACTTCAGATTCTAACATCAAAGTTTGAAAGTCTGAAGATGAAGGAAGATGAGACTATCCATGACTTCCATATGAATGTTCTTGAGCTGGCTAATGCATCAAGTGCTCTTGGTGAAAAGATGTCAGATGAAAAGCTTGTAAGGAAGATCCTTAGGTCCATCCCTAAGAAGTACAAGATGAAGGTAACTTCCATTGAAGAATCACATGACATCTGCCAAATGAGGGTAGATGAGCTCATTGGATCACTTCAAACTTTTGAGCTTGGTTTGAATGAGGAAGAACCAGAAAAGAAGCCCAAGAGTATAGCTTTGGTCTCCACTCCTGCAAAAGCTAAGAAAGTCAAAGATGATGATTCTCAGGAAGATCTGTCTCAAGCCATTGCTATGTTGGGAAGGCAGTTCAACAAAGTGGTCAAGAGGATGAACAATAACTACAAGCCTAATGTCAAGAACATCCCTTCTGACATCAGCAAGTCAAAAGAGAAAGATGAAGAGAAGACTGCCCAGGATAAAGGTGTTCAGTGCTTTGAATGTGAAGGGTATGGACATGTCAAGAAAGAATGTCCCACATTCTTGAAGAAGCAGAAGAAGGGCATGTCAGTTTCCTGGTCTGAATCTGATAGTGAAAGTGAAGGTGAGTCAGCAAAGCATGTTAGAGCCTTAACAGGAACTGTTGTTTCTGATGATGATAGTGATGGAGAAATAACTTATGAGGAGCTAGCATCTACTTATCAAGAGCTGTGTTTAAAAAGTACTAAGATTTGTCAAGAAAACAAGTGTCACAAGCAACAAATTGCTCAGCTTGAGAATGAAAAAGCTGATATGGAAAATGAAGTTGTACTAGTTAAATCTTAACTTGATCAGATGACAAAATCTGTTAGGTTGATGAATAGTGGTACAACCACTCTTGATAAGATTCTTCAGTCAGAGAAAGTTGCTGGAGATAAATCAGGTATAGGATATGTGGTCGAGGAAAAGAGTTCGACAGAAGCAAGCATTTCTGGAACAAAGAAGGAGGTGTCCCAACCAATGTCTCATCATCAAACAAAGAGACAGGATCCTACCCCTGAGAAGGTTGCTCATTCACAGCCACAAAATGGTGAGAAGAAAAATAGTACTCATCAGAGGAAGGTGCAGCCTCAAGGAGCTAGTCAGTATATGCCTCCCCAATATCACAAGAGCATGCAAGCTGCCAGGATCAAACAAAACATGTTTCATCAGATGTCTCAACATCAGGGGAACATGTATGGCTATGGATATTATAATGATGTGCCTCATCATTATGGAAGTAGGAAGCCTCATCACCATAGAAGACAGAACTCTCAGTTCAGGAGACAGGGTACCTATGGTAGAAGACAACAACCTCACCATAGAAGACAATCCAACTATGGAAGAAGGAGACAACACTATGGGTGGCAGCCAAAACATTATCATCAAGGTGGCAGAAGGTTTAACCACTTCAGAGATGACAGAGTCAGATGCTTCTATTGTGGCAAGGTTGGACATATGCAGTCCTTTTGCTTCAAGCTTCATGGTTATCCAAATTCTGCTCCTCAACCCAGACAGAAGGAGGTCAGGCCCAAGGTGGTGAAACAATGGGGTCCTATAGCTCAGGTCACATGTCTATTGGCTTGTACCTCAGATGGACATTTTGCCATAGATGCATGGTACTTTGACAGTGGATGTTCAAAGCACATGACTAGATCCAAGGAGCATTTGGTGGAGTTCAATCCTTGCCTTGCAAATAAGGTTGTGTTTGGCAATGGAGAAAAAGGAGTTGTAGAAGGAGTTGGAAGAGTGAAGAATCATGATGGTTTTACTCTTGATAGTGTGATCCTTGTCCAAGGTTTGAATGCCAATCTGATTAGCATAAGTCAGCTATGTGATGAAGGGTACAAAGTCAACTATTCCAAGGATGAGTGCCTGGTGACAAATAAGAAGGATGAAGTGGTCATGAGAGGAGTCAGATCCAGAGATAATTGTTATCTATGGATACCTATAGAAGTTAGCTCAACTGTTGATGTTAAGCCTGGTGTTTTAACATTAGACTGTGACATCAAGTGTGAAGAGATGCTGAAAGGTCAATCAGAGTTAATGAGTTCTGATATGAATCCTTTTAAATTTTTAAAAGGAAAGTTTTTATGGAGGGAGAAATTCATTGAGTGGTCTTTAAGTTGTTCTCAGAATCAAGCTCATTACATTAGACCATCATTACCTATTGTGAACATTTCTCGATTCATCAAGTTCCTCATATCTCAACGGTTCATCTTCTTTGTTCTCAACAGAACGAGTAATCCTTATCTGAATCTCATCTGTTTCAAAGGAACCATGTCAAAGCAGATGTCCTCTTCTTCCAAGAACTCTGATTCTCAAAGACATGCGCATGAACGAACTAGGGTTTCATCGGAAAAACAATATGTTGACAAAGAACACATTCCTATGGCACTCCCAGATTCAGGTAACTCTAAACTCTCAACCAAGTTGAATAAAACTGAAACTAGGGCATCATCCTCTCAAGCTGTTGAGGAGAAGTATGATGTTGAAATGCATTTGGAGCAGATTGCCACCAAAATTCTTGAGAAGGGAATACGTGTGAATGAGATTTCTATCCCTTTAAGGCAAATGCCTGCTGAACAGGTGGGCTCTCAAAGTGAGGACACCAATCTTCATAGACTGGCCTTGTCTGTGATTCAAGATGCTGAAGGTGGTAGTAAAGAAGAAGATCTTAAAGATACTGATGTCATCCTTGATGTCAAAACATCTTCCCCTAGGGTTGAAAGTCACAATTATAAAGGGAAGGATCAGGTTGAGGTTATAGATGTTGAGGACTCATCTGATAGTGATATCATTGGTAATGGGATAGCAAGAAGGATGGAGGATAGGAAAGGGAAAGATGTGGAGTCACTTCCTAATGAAAATATGGTCAAGGATAAGAAAAGGACGTCAGTTGCAGGCTCTCCCAAGTCATGGAGCAAAGTTGCCATTTCTGGCAAAAAGAGGAGAATCAGGGAAGAATCAGATTCAGAGTTTGATGTTCAAGACATCAACCCTGTGAGGAACAGAGCTGCTGATCAAGTTCCTGATGACATCTCATTTCACTGTGCCAGTAGTGCATCCATGTGGAATTGTGTGAGCCAGAGAAGGATAGCTCTGGAAAGAGAGCTAGTTACAGATGATTTAGAGTCTACTAAAATTATAGATCTAATTAAGTTTGCTGGTCTCATGAGGACTGTATCAGGATTGACTAGTTGATATGATAGACTGGTCAGAGAATTTATAGTGAATATCCCTGAGTCTATTAATGACAGTAAAAGCCTCACTTTCAGAAGAGTTGCTGTTAGGGGTAAGTGTGTCTGGTTCTCTCCTAAGGTGATTAATGCCTACTTAGGAAGAAGTGAGGAAGAGTATGGAGAATTAGAAGTTTTGAATAATGTTATCTGCAAAGAAATCACAGCTGGTCAGGTAGAAGTTTGGTCCTCAAATGGAAAGTTGTCAGCAAGTTTATTAAGTGTGAAATATGCTATTCTTCATAGAATAGGTGTTGTTAACTGGGTTCCTACAAACCACAAGTCCTCTGTTTCTGCTGGTTTGGGCAAAATAGTTTATGCCATTAGAGCAAAGAAACTAATTGATTATGGCTCTTACATTTATAATCAGACTATCAAGCATGCTGCAACAAGAGCTGTGAAATTGCCTATTGCATTTCCATCCCTCATTTGTGGGATAATTCTGTCTCAACATCCTAGGATTCTTCACCAGTATGATAGTGTTTGTAGAAGGAAGCCTGGCTTGTCTTTTCATCAGAAGTTGTTTGAAGGAAAACATGTTGCTGATCATGTCAAGACATCTGCCCATGATACTCATGTCAAGACTGATATGATTTCTGAACTGGAGGAAGCCTGTAAAGAATTAGATGAAGCCATCAGAGTAAGCCCTGAAAGAAAGAAGAAGTTTAAAAGATTACTTATGACTCTGAAGATGACAGAAAAAGAAAGTGAGAAAGAAGTTGCTGATAAGAAAGTTGAGTCTTATAATGACAGCTCAAAAGAAGATGAAGAAGATGATGATGATCTCAGCTCAGATGATTAAAGCTTTTAATATTTTGCTTGTGCTGCTAGTAGTTTTAGTTTTATGTTTCTGCAATGTTGTCTTTGTTTCAGCACTTAATGTGCTTGGTTTGTAATTTGAATATTGTGCTGTATATGCACCCTTTATGTTTTTGTTCTATGATTTGTTATGCTAACTGTGAGGCTAACAATGAGAGCTAGGGTAGTACTAACTATAGTTAGTAGGGCTCCTAGGTTGTTAAATTGTGGCTAAAAAGGGGGAGAAGTGGCCAAGGATTTGATGGTTGTTGCTGCTAAGGAATGAAGTCAAGGAATATGCTATTGAGGGGGATGATTGCTGATGTTATAGTACAGAAGTGCAGATATTGAGGGGGAGTAAGGTGTTGGTCTGTTGAACAGCTGGTATGCTGGTACATGATTGAGGGGGAGCACCATTGTTGATTGTTGAAAATTGTAAGCTGTTGAAGATGGTGCTGCAGCAGGGTTTTGTGTGAAGTGAAGTCTTTATGTATTGAAGATGCTGCTGCTTGAAGGTTCAAAAAAAATATTCAAGTTTATTCCGCTGCTGAAGTCTCTGAAGGTGTAGAGATTGTTTTGGCCAAAATTAGCCAAAGGGGGAGATTGTTAGTTTCTTGGATTGGCTGGAATTTTGGTAAAACAAAGGTTGTTCAATGTTTGATGTCATATGGGTGATGTCACAACATTGAGTCTTAACACCGGGCGATGTTTAGTGTGTATATTGCTGAAGTATGGATGTCTGATGTCACAAGCGATGTTGTGACATTAGATCTGCAGAATTAATAACATCAGGTTTAGTGATGTTGTTAGGGTTTGCGTTTTAGCTGGAATTGTGGAGAGCAGGTAGTCTCATTGGTTGCGGATATCTTGGCATAGATATTCTCTGTTGCATAGAGATTTGATGCAGATTTGTAGGAGGTTTAAAGGCTGAAGATTTAATAAGATTTTGAGAGAGAAAATCTGTTTTGAAGATTCAGTTTTAAACAACAAATCAGGTCAGATATTGTAGCAGGTCTAAGCCCAATTCAGGTGGCTATATAAAGCGCATAGATCAAAGGAAGAAGGTACAGAAATACAGAGAGAAGATCAAGAGCATAGGCCGAGTGTCTTGAGTATTTTGTAAGAGTTTTGTATACACCATTCTAGGTTGAATTGGTGAGTTATTTTCTGTCCTCTCTTAGAAGCTGTGAAGCAATAGAGAGTTGTTACTTGATCAAAGCTGTGAAGCAGGATCAAGGTTTCTCAAAGAGGTTGTTCTTTGAAAGGGTTTAGGGATTGAGTAGTGTTCTCATATCTAAGTGGTTTCTTAGGTAGAAAGTCACTAGTAGGAATTAAGATTAGGAGATTGTCAACTGGGTTATTGAGTCTGTAATTTAATTCTACAAGTAGTGAAATTCATCCCTGGCTTGGTAGCCCCTAGACGTAGGTAGTTAGACCAAACTGGGTGAACAATTTGGTGTGTTCTTCTGTTGTTTATTTTGTCCATTGTGCAGAGTGTGTTGTTGTGACATCGCACGTAACATCACACATCTGGTACCAGAATTTCAACAAGGTACTCAGAAGCCTAGTTCAAACGCTGCTTGATTCTAAGAAGATATCATTTACACCACAAGGCATTCAAATTAACTATCCTTTGCCATTTCCTAAGGATCTCCCGTGTCCAAAATTTGTTTTTGGAGAAGCCTCATGCCAGCTGAACGTTGGTCATGCATCCAAACGTAATCTTCGTCAGGTGTTAACGAAGAGGGGTTTTCAGTCTCCAACGTGTGTTTCTCCTCAAGATAAGAAGAAGTGTGCTGTCAAAAGAGGAAAATTTAACCACCAGCCTATCCCGGTGCCGTTAAGCAAACTTTTCCCACTGTTGATGCAAAACAAGTTGGTAACTCCTCGACTTCTCACACCTTTCCAGGGACCTTGGTATGATCCCAACCTAACTTGTGAATTCCATAATGGAGCTGAAGGGCATGATTTGGACAATTGCCAAACTTTAGAATATTTTGTGCAAGAGCTGATCCATGACGAGGACTTAATCTTCGAAGAAGACCGCCCAAAGACTGAATGCAAATTTCGCACTAGGACCATCGGGCATCCCATTGAAGAATGCAAGGAATTCGAAGAAAAGCTGATGAGCCTGCTAAAAAAACTGAAACCTCAGGAAGATACTTCAGACGCTGGTACCTCAACTTCTGAAGCAAAAGGTAAAGGACCTGTAAGGCCTCTCAAAGTTCGATACCACAAGGAACAAGTGATTGGCGGTGAAGACTTTTTTCCATTCGGACCCGGAAACTGAAATCTTTGGTTGGCTGAGTTTTGTATTTCAGTTGTATTTCCTTTAATTGTATTGATATTTGCATATGAGCTTTGTTGTACCTTTAAATTGGCAACATTAATGAAATAATCCATTCGTTTCACTCATTTACTTTTATTTTCATAAAAGCAAAAAATATATATCTTTTTCACCCCTTTTGCAAACTTTTGATAAAGCAAAGATTAGGGAGGATGATGAAAACCTCGTGTTCATAATTGCTGTGGTATGCTGCCGATTAAACCTTTCCGAGGATGTAAGGCGTTGTTTCAATTCCCAAATACTGGAGAAATAAGGAAGATAATCCCTCGTTAACCCTTTGAGCCCAGAAGTAGGAGTTTTCTTTTCCTACACAAAAAACCCTTAAATCTTAAACCTTGGGGCAGGGTAGTTCTCAGTTTAACTTGGTTATGCAATCAAATGTAAGCGCTTCGTGTAAGGCGTCACTCAGCTCTCGTAAATCAAGTGACTTCCTAACCTTTGGAAACTTGAATGTATAGTGATCCGGAGTATTCGAACGGGTCCACGTAGGCTGGTCATCAGATGGCAAGGTGCTCGGACGTATGATGGTCGTCAGATGGGCGAGGTGTTCGGAATGTTGATGAGGAGAGGAGGGGGTGTACCTGCAAGGCACTCCGACGCTCAAGTAAGTGAAGGTCAGAGAAAAAGGGGCAAGTACAAGAGTGAATTCTTAGGGTCAATATTGAATACCCGACCCTCTCAAGCGAGAGGGTTTATATAGAGCCCCCAGCGCGTGGCCAACGGTCCTATTTTCGAGGCGAAATAACCGTTTTCCCCAAAGAATAGGTAACTACCCAAACTAGCCGTTATGTCGGGCAGGGTGCCCAAAACTAGCTGTTATGTCGGGCATAAGCGTGGTTCCGGGCACCTGCCCATGGTTGTTCGGGGAGCAGTGAAGCCGTGCGTAACGGGCAGTAATTCCGGGGAGGAACGCTGTGTTCCTTGCCCGGTTGGAGGGACAGAAAAGTCACTTCCCCCCTCCGTGGGTTGGACTTAGGCAATTTGGGCCGCTCTGGAGCAGAGGCGGATTTGGCCAATTCTAGCCATTGGTCCAGTCCAGAATAGGAGCCCCCCAAGTGGTTGCTCCGAGCATGGGAGTGATGACTTAAGGACTGCTCGTTGCTCCGGGGAGAGGGGTATAGAGTCGTCTTTTGGAGACGAGGATGATTGATCTCGAAGTGCTCGTGGCTCTCTGTGTCCGTGATATTCGTGGTCGTGACCCTATCGTCCGGTATTCGGGGAGATTAAGCGTCAGACAGAATGGGAAACGTTGGGCTGCCACGCGTGCTTCGAGCCCTGTGTAGCAGTTAATAGGTAATGATGGTTAGCGGGTAGTCATTATGGCCTACGGGCGCGTGTGTGCACGTGCCCCTCAGTATAAAAGGGGGGAGATTTTCCCATTTTGCACTTTTTCTTTCTGATTTCTCTTCGCCTCTTCTGCGTTCTTGCCCGTCACCGTCTTCAGTGCTTCCGACCACCGTGCCAAGCTTTGAGCAAGCTTTTTCTTCTACTCAAATCAAGTAAGTTTTCCGATTGGTAGCTTGTTTTACTCTCTTTTGTTGTTAGTGGTAGATTGTATGCGGTTAGGGTTAGCTTTAGGTGACAAAACAAGTAGATTTCTGGCGAGTGTTGGTGGTGGACGGTGGTTCTGCCCTTTTGCTGCTTCTAGCATCTCGCCGGAGTAGGCAGTGTGTTTGGTGAGTGTGGTGGTCCACGTCGTGGCTGCGAGCGTGACCACCGTGTCTGATTATCTTCTGATGGAACGGTGAATTTTTCGGTAGAACGTTTCCAGATTCCGGTGGAGCCTTGCGGTTTCCAGTGGAGCTTCAAACGGAATCTGGGCACGATCGCGGGGAGGTTCTTCGCAGGAAGATGGTATGTCTCGGATATCTCCTCGCAGGGAGGTTTTTCGTTTGATGTTAGGGCTTAGGCGGGGGACGTTGTCCTTAGCCTTTTGTGCGCCCTTTCACTTAACTTGGCAGTGGAAGGGTGGATTTGATTTCCTGTCGAATTCACTGTCTTTCTCTGCTTTTTCAGGTGATCGTAATGGCGATTCTAGACACGTCCGAGGAGGAAACTGGCTCCGAGGAGAATAGCAGCTCGACGGCTTCGAGTTCTGCGTCTTCGAGCTCGGCAGCATCGAGCTCCTCGAGCAAAGTCGAGGAGGAAGAAGAATCGGATGTCATGGAGGAAGATGTTGAAGGGTTCTGTCCGGAGGAGTGGGAGGTGGCCGAGCCTTCCGAACATATTTCTACGTTCGCGAGGTCTTTGACGGACGTCTTTACAGAGGTGGGCCCAGGAGGAGATTGGAAAGTGGATTTTCCCACCTTGGACGAGCGGGTTTGCTCGGATTTCGGGGACCGCTTTGCGATGTACGAGTATGCCTTCAAAGAGTTGGGGTTGAGGTTGCCTTTCACTGATTTCCAGCGGTCGGTATTCGAGCATCTGAAGTTGGCGCCCTCTCAACTCCACCCCAATTCGCTGGCCTTTATACGGGCTTTTGAGTTGGTGTGCGAGCATCTCGCTCTAGGGACTACTCTCCCTCTGTTTTTTGCTGTTTTCCATCTTCAACGGCAGCTGGTGGGGAAAAAGTACGGATGGGTTTCTTTGAAGCAGCCCAAAAAGTTATTCAAGCCGTTCTCGGAGTCAATCCGAACGTTCAAGGGATGGTATTTCATCGTCGAGCCAGTGTCTGAGGCAGCCCAGGACAGCACGTATATATGGGAGATAGAGGTTGATGAGGACGGAGAGGAGCTACTCAACGAGGAGGGGAAGTATATCGGGGAGAGGGTGTACAAGATCCCGATCCACTGGGCACCTGACCATTTCTCCAAGAAGCCCGACGCTTATGTTTTTGAGCCGAGCGAGCTATGTAACGCCCCAGTTTTGCCAATTTTATTTTATTGAGTCTTTTGATTATTTTATTATTATTTTATTTTATTTTCGACTTTTATGTGAAAATAAGTTATTTTTCGTCGTGATTATATTTTATCGCGTTTTGGGAACGTTTGCGAGATATTTGAGTGTGGGGGTATTTTGGGCATTTCATAGATAATTGTTAAGTTAGTAAGAAAGAAAAGAAAATAGAAAAGAAAAGGGAAAGAAAAATAGAGAGAAAGAAAGAAGAAAGAAGGAAAAAGAGAAGAAAAGAGGAGAAGAGAGAAAATTGGAGAAAGTGTGAAATTCATCACGATCAATTCCTAGAATCGATTTAAATCGGGTAAGGGTGCGAAACTCGATTATGGTATGATTGTATACGATTATGTAGGTGTGTTTGTTGTTGTTTTGGATTGAATTGGAGAAAAATGGGTAAAAATCATATTTGGTAGAATTGATTAGAAATTGATTTGAATGTGTCAAAACACTTGCTGATTGTATTCTTGATTGCTTATGTATGTTTGTTATGTGTTACTACAATTCAAATTGGTGATTTTCTGAGTTTTAGGTGAAAAATGGGATGAATTGGGGTGGAAAACGCAGAAAATTGTTCTGCAGAATTTTTCTGGGTCTGTCCTGGCCATACGCGTAAGGGACATGCCAATACGCGTATGAGCCTAGGCGTTACGCGTATCATTGGCCTGTTCTTGGGCCAATACGCGTATGAAATGCATGTTTTACCGGCCCTCTGGTGATACGCGTATGGGTGATTGTGATACGCGTATGGCTTTTGAAAACGTGATTTTGGGAAGAAAATTGGTTCTGCCCATACGCGTATGGACATAGGTGGTACGCGTATGGACAGGGGAATGGTGAAAATGTGATTTTTGAAAATGTCGTTTCGTTTTAGTCCGTAACTTTTGTTCCGATTATCCAATTTTTGCATTCTTGGTGTCGTTGGAAAGGTATCGAGGTGTATTTTGTGATTATGAGGTTTTGAGAATTGTTAGCCGATTAAATTTTGTCGGGAAATGTGAATAGTGTCGAATCTCGACTTTTGTCATTTTAATGGTGTGTATTTGACGTGTATTATGCTATATGGTGTTGCTTTGAATGTGGTATGACTTATGTGCTGTTGTGTTGATGATTTGTGGCCGAAAGGCAAGAAAATGCTAAGTGTGGTATTTGATGAGATATGCATGATTATGAATGTGGGCATGTGTGCAATGTGAATGTCATGAGTCATGTATGCCAAGCATCATGATATGCATTATTGAACGTCCTGAGTGACGGTTTGGTTCCCGAGGGAATCTGCTATAACATCGTGGGCCTCGAAAATATGAGGTGATGCCTGAGGACTTAAAGCGATGGGTATAGACGATTGTGGGCTCCTTTGGAGACTTAAAGCAATCCATAACGTCGTGTGCCTCGAAAATATGAGGCGATGCCTGAGGACCTAAAGCGACAGGTGAACATCGTAGGCCCGACGGGGTGTTATTTGAGTAAGTCTCAGTAACGAGCGATGGTTCCAATAGTTCCTGAGTGAACTGGTTTTGAGAAATGTTGAAAGTCGGTACCGCATAGCATGTGCATAGAGTCGTTGTGTCGGTCTCTGTGCATTTGCATAAATCATGAATTAATTGTGCATGGAATTGTAAATGTGATCGATGAGATGGAATATGTGTAATCGTATTGTGAATGATTGATGTGCATTGGTATTTGATGCGTGAGAATTGTCCTGTATTGCGGTATATTCGATGTGTTGTGCATTTGTGGTGAGAATGTGTTTAGATTGAATAACTGTTGTGTTAATATATAATTTTATGCAATTATATTATGGTTGTTTTTCTCACCCTTCTGCTATTTTATAACGCTCTATGAGGCGTTGCAGATTAGAGTTGCTGGAGGTATTCTTTTTGCGAAGCTTTGCGTCTTCATTCTTTTGTCGGTCGACTCTGATATGTGACTCCGGGTAGCTAGGGTGGCCGTTTGCGATTATTTTGTATATCTGATGATATATTTTGGTTGTATATGTATAACTGGATGTATGACAGACATGTTTATATGTATATATGTATGTATGTTAGTCAGATTTTAGATTTTTCCGCTTTAATTCTAATTTCTAAAAGTGGGTGTAAGGAACAAAGTTCCTCTGTATGATTGCTACCCCACTGTTGCATATCTTTATGGGCAGGTGTTGTATGCTATGTTTTGTTACAGTTGATGTGATTTCTCCCTTTCCATGTCGCGAATTCAAATGTACTCTGACGAAATTTTGAATTTTCTTTTAGTGCTTTAATTGCATGTTAATTTGGGGTATAGATTGGGGGCGTCACAAGCTACACGGGCAGGACGTCGTGTCTTACGAGAAGCTGGTGAACTGGGTCAACTCCTTCAGTCTCGCCAGCTGCTGGACGAGCAAGGGCAACCCTATCTTCGAGGAGGATGGGAGCCAGAGGGTTGAGCGCAGATTCATCAACGTTAAGGCACTGCTGGAGTGCAAGACTCCCGCGGATGCCGAGAAGCTGCTCGGTAGTCTTGGTTATTTAGACTTTGTTTGTGTTATTTCTTTTCCTCATAACTAACGTGCTTGTTTTCATTTGTGCAGGTGAGATGCCTCAAGCTCGCGATCGCGTGGTGAGGAATGCCATGGCGAGGAATAAAGCTGGAGCGCCTCCCCCTAAGACCCGGACTGCTGCTGGTGCTCGTGCTCCTCCCCTTGTTCAAACTGCCGTGGGGACCTCTTCTTCTTCCTCTCTTGGTCCACGGGATTCTCCACTGCCTTTGACCAGGCGGGCGAAGCGGCCACATACGTTAGATGCTGTGGACCTGACTCGGGCGCCTGAGAAGGGGAAGTTTGAGCTCCCCCCGTGCATCCTTGATAGGAGATTTTTTGAGGGCAACACCCTGGTCGTTCCTCGGGCAGAATCTCTTAGCTTGGAGAGCATGGACCGACCGAGCAAGAGGGCGCTGGTAGCTCAGGATGCTTCTGCCCTTGTGAGTGTAGCGAGCGATTTTGGACGCGGTTCTTAAGCGCTGGCCGCTCTCTGCGGTTTGAGCTTAAACTACAGGTCGATTCATTTTTTATCCTATTGTGAGCTGAATAAGGAAGGGAAATAGATGTCTCAAATTAACCCTGCTTGCATACTGAGTTTAAACAGCGGTCTGTTAGGTTACGAATGCTATCAATGTGGGGGGCCTTTGTACTGGTTATTTGTATTTTCGCCAATACTGTTTTCTTTCTTTTTATCTGGGCAGAAGGTTTCTGGCGGGGAACAAGGATTAGGATGTTAGGACTGATGCTTTTGATAGGTATGTGAGAGTATGGGATTTTGGTTTTTTGTTGATTGTGCTCGCTAAGATCTTTTCTTTCGATCTTATGCCTACGTATTCCCGTTTACCGAAACAGGGAAATCAGAGCGTTCGTAGTTCCTCCTATTCTATGGGAGGAAATGGGTGTTTTTGGTGTCTTGTTTAAAGCCCAAGACGTGAAGCGAAAGGTGGTTTGTATCTTGTTCAAAGCCCAAGATGTGAAGCTGAAGGTGATTTGTATCTTGTTCAAAGCCCAAGATATGAAGCTAAAGGACCTCGACTTTAGAGAGAATTTGTCATCTCTAAAGAAGGGTTTGTCTGTCACAACTATTGGGTGACTGGTTATAAAGGAGAATTACTTTAACCGGGATACGCGGATCCTAGCAATGCCATAATTTCCTTTAAAGAGGATTTTGACCTGAAGGAGAAGACTTTAACTCAGTGTAGAGCAATGCTATCTTTCCTCCAGTGGCATGGATGTAGATGATCCAGAGGCTTGCCGCTTACAGCGATTAGATGAAGGGGAAGGAGTGGTTGATGTTTGTATACTGTGAACGAGGCACAACTTTGATGCTAAAAGGTTGATTGGATCAACCAGTGGTTTTCTTATACAAAGCCTAAGAGAAGGCTAATATGTGTCTCGTACAAAGCCCGAGAGAGAGGCGAAAAGGTTTTGACTCAACGAGGGAATCTTTTATACTCAACAAGAGAGTGTTTTTGTATCTCGTACGAAGCCCGAGATGGAGGCTAAAAGGTGATTGACTCAACAAGAGAGTCTTTGTATCTCGTACGAAGCCCGAGATGGAGGCTGTTGTTTATTTGGCTTAATAAGAACCTTTTTGTATCTCGTATAAAGCCCGAGATGGAGGCAAAAGGGGTGATTGACTCAACGAGGGAGTCTCTTATGTGTTTCGTACAAAGCCCGAGAGAGAGGCTAAATGTTTTTTGACTCCGCTGGGGAGAATTTTGGTATCTCGTACGAAGCCCGAGATGGAGGCTAAACGTTTGCTTCGCTGGGAAGAATCATTGAACAAATCCCAAGAGGAGGCTATGGTAACTGTTTCAGTTAAGTGACAGGTCCAGTATACTGATTTTAAAAGAGAAAATCAGTTCTTATATGAGCAACACTGTACTCATGGATTTGATTCAAGGATCCGGGTTATTCCCATTCTTTAAGGAAGCGGGAAATCCAAAGGGTATTGAGACAGTCCGAGTCTACGGGTTTCCTTCCTATTCTTGAAAGGGTCACTTGAGAATGTCTTTGAGACTCAAGGAGATTAGACTGTCCAAGTCTAGAGTTTCATCTTTTGTACTATGCTTTGAGAAACAGTAGTAGACTCTATGAAAGGACTGTTCTATGAGGATGACTAGGTTCTGTTCCTATACCTCTAGGAGGTCGTCGGGACAATTTGTACGAAGCCCAAGAGGAGGCTGGAAACTTTTAAGAAGTCGACGGGTCCTTGTACGAAGCCCAAGAGGAGGCTATCATTCCCGGAGGAAGAGATCATTATACGAAGCCTAAGAGGAGGTTGTGAATACTTCTAAGAAGCCGTAGGGTCCTTGTACGAAGCCCAAGAGGAGGCGGGGTTGCTTTTAGGAAGCCTGTGGGTCCTTGTACGATGCCTAAGAGGAGGCCGATTGCTTTTAAGAAGCCGATGGGTCCCCAAACCCCGAGAAATTCAATGCAAGCTATTCACAAGGAATAGATCAAGTCAGGAAAGTTCGAGAATTTGGAAGAAACTCAAGAGATGCCATTCACGGAGAAAAGATCATCTCTGGGGAGTAGAGTTTCTTGACAAGTGCTTTTAAGAAGCCTGTGGGTCCCCAAACCCCGAGAAATTCAAGGCAATGCTATTCACCGAGAATAGATCAAAGTCAGGAAAGTCCGAGAATTTGGAAGAAACTCAAGAGATGCAATTCACGGAGAAGAGATCATCTCTGGGGAATAGAGTTTCTTTGACAACTTCTATGAGTGACAGTCTATGAAAGGGTTCACAGGGAATGCTGCCTTTCATATCGCCATATTGTTTAACCCCAAGAGGAGGGAATACTGTGTCTGGTAATCCTATGGGGATCTAGTTTAGACTATTTAAGAGTGATTGAAACGGCTTTACCTAGTGCTAGACGTAGTTGCCAGGGAAACTCTAAATATCTATACTATTATTACACAATTGATATGAGTTTATGAAAGAAGACTTACAGCGAAACAGCCCCACAATACAGTTATATATATATGAGTTTATGAAAGGAGACTTACAGTGAAACAGCCCCACAATACAGTTATATATATATAAGTGGTAAATGAAAGCGGGTAAACACTTACTCGGTTGTAGAGCTTCCATGCTGTTTGGTTAGTTGTTCAACAAAGAAAGATTGAAAACAACAGTATATTCAAAATCAAAGGAGAAAGTGCTTTAAAAAAGAAAGATTTAGGGCTTACAGCTCAAGGAGAGGCCCAGGGTTTTATCAGTGAGCGCACTGTTGAATTTGTACAGAGGGACTTATACAAGTGACTGGGGCCCAAAAAGGTTTTCTGTACAAAGGGATGGGTCTTACACTCTATCAAGAGGCCTAAAAGGTTTTAAAGAAAAAGAGTGGGGCTTATAACACGAGGGTAGGCCCAGTTGACTTTTCGTTTGAAATGGCGATCGCGCCGAGGTTTTCTTTTAACGCGAAGGGACTTATACAATAAGTGAGGCCCAAAAGGTTTTGGTTAAAAGGGGATTGGATCTTACACTCTATTAGAGGCCCAAAAGTTTTGAATGGGTCTTATAGCTCAAGAAGAGGCCCAAAAAGTTTTAAGAAAAGAAATGGGTCTTACTACTCGAGGGTAGGCCCAGGTTTATTTAAAAAAGGCGACGATCGCGCAGTTTATTTGAAAATGTACAGGGGGACTTATACAACGAATGAGGCCCAAAAAGGTTTTCTGTACAAGGGTGTTGGGTCTTACACTCTAATAGAGGCCCAAAAGTGTTTGACAATGATTTGTTTGAGTGAAAATCAAAAAAACCCTAATTTCATTTTTTAAAGAGCATTTTTCAAAGAAAAATCAAGTAAAAAATGATAAAAAAATATCAAATAAAATCATTAATCATGTTATAAACAGTGATTAAGGTTTATGAAAAAGTATTTTATCCACATGAATATTTAAAATCATTTTGGTTTTAAAAATCAAGAAAAAGAAATCATTTTAAAAGCATTTAAAACAATTTAAAACAATATTTTTGAATATATTAAAAATATATCAAATAGTAATATTTTTTTTAATTTTTTGGTGGATTAAAATATTATGGAGTATGAATAAAAAGTGTGTAAAACCGATTTTGAAAATGATAATTTTTGCTATGTGAAATAATTGGTTGAGTTTTGAAGATAAACTAAGAAAAAGAGGAATGTGATGTTACAACATCACTCATGAGACATCACTAATGAGTTTTCAACATCTTTTTTATCAAACTTCCAACACCCATAACTTTCTCAAATCTCAATGGTTTGAGACAAAATTTATATGCATCTGGCCCAGAATTTCACAAGGAATCCAATGGTGGTGGTAGTTTTTTCAAAACACACTCCCTCCTCAAAACCCGATAGTGGTTTTGAAAAGGACCTATAATTGCATTTTCTGTGCTACACTTTGATACAGGCATGGATTACATGGTGAATTAGCCCAAACACAACATATACAACATGTATGAGATGTGTATGATTAGTGGACTTCAAAGCAATGCATGATTTCAAGGATTCCAAGTTGTGATGCTTACCTCTTTTTGAGCTTTTTGGAGTTTTTGTGCAATCTGTCAAGCCTCTTGTTCCAGAAATGATTTTATGCTTTAGACACACTCAAATGATCCCTTAAAAGCTTTTAGGATGATTGGAATCAACTGGTACCTGCAAAAACACAAACTATCCCTTTCTTGCAAAAAGGGGTTAAAAGTGACCAAAATAGCAACTCTCTCAAATGGTGTTCCAGATGTTGGGAACCATTTGGGATAGTTCAAGGATGATATTTGGAGTGTGTTTGAGGTTTTATCTGGTTTGGTAAGTGACTGAATCAAGACATGGTTTGAAAAATGCAAAAAAGTGCCATTTTGAGGTTTTGAGAAGTGACTTTGTGATTACAGGTCACTTGTGATAGTTTACACAGCTTACATATGATATATATGAGGTGTGTGTGTGATTAGTTGTGATGGAAAAGCTCTCAAGCTCAAAAAATCAGAATTACTTGCTTTGGAAGGCAAATTTGAGGTGAAATAAGAGATTTTGAGGAAAGCATCTGTTTGATGGCTTTGATGTACTCAAACTGAGCACAAATGAGCTCTATTTATAGTAGAGCAAGTCTGTTTTTGCAGCAATAGTGAATGGTGGCTGCATCAGAGGTTTGGCCAATGTTGTCCAATGAGAATCTAAGTCTCCTCTAGCCATTGACTAGAGGTTAGGGCACAGGGCTGTGGTTCCCTTGGTCTTGGATAAGTCTTGACTGAATTCAGTTGAGAATGGCTCAGTCCATGCCACCTTGATGCTTCCATTGAATGCTCCAATCCAAAATTGGAGTCTTGTCCCTCTTTTAGGGATTTTTAGGAATAGCATGCTACTTCTTGTTCCAAGGACTTTGGAGGCTTGGCTCAGTGATTGTCCCCTTTAGATTTGATCCTCAGAGGTGTCCAAAGTGATGACAAGGCTTGGAAATTCGTGTGGCACAAGAAATGTGCAAATCTGTCCCATGAAAAATTCAGCTGCAGCAAGCCTTTTTGTAAAATCCATAACTCCCTGCTCAAGTATGCTACATGGACGTTCCAGGACTTTCTGGAAAGCTTAGATGACGTACTTCAACTTTGATGTTTGACTTTGGTCTTGGTTCAGCTTGAAAAGTCATCAAAAAGGGTCTTGAACTTGTGTAGTCAAATCTGTCCGAAAAGCTGTCATGAAAATTCTGCTTTATCAATGCTTCTTGAGAAAATCATATCTCCCTGCTCGAGTATGCTACAAGGACGTTCTATAACTTTCTGGAAATCTGAGACAACGTACTTCAACTTTGATGTTCAAGGTTTGGCTTGAATAAACTTGGATCATGGAGAAAAACATCCTTGAAGTTGGGACATTCTTGCTGGAAAAATATTAGTGATGTCTTATGCAATGTCAGAACATCAGACATTGAACATTAATAATTCCAAACTTTAATCACTTGTATCTTTTAATCCACTATGATATTTTGATTTGAAGTGAATTGCATCTTTGATGCTTGTCTTGCATGGTGACAAAGCTTGAAAATTGGGTGGCACAAGAAAAGTGCGCAAAATCTGTCCTAAAAAATTAGCTCGAGCAAGGCCTGTTGTGAGGTTCATAACTCCTTGCTCAAGTTGAATTAATGGGAGTTCTTATACATTTTGGAAAGCCCTAATGACATACTTTAACTTTGATGTTTGACTTTGGTCTCGGTTCAGCTTGCAAAGTCATCAAAAATGGCCTTGAACTTGTGTAGTCAAATCTGTCCTAAAAGCTGTCATGAAAATTCTGCTTTATCAATGCTTTTTGCGAAAATCATATCTCCCTGCTCGAGTATGCTACAAGGACGTTCTATAACTTTCTGGAAACCTGAGATGACGTACTTCAACTTTCATGTTTGACTCCAGACCTGGTTCAACTTGGATCATGGAGAAAAACGTCCTTGAAGTTGGGGCATTCTTGCTGAAAAAATATTAATGATGTCCCTATGCAATGTCAGAACATTGGACATTAAGAATTCCCAACTTTGATCACTTATATCTTTCAATCCTTATGATATTTTGAGTTGATTCCTTCTACAATGTTGAAGTATCAAATACCCTCTTTAAAATTAGCTCTTACGCAAAATCAATGGATGCTTGGATCAATGGTTACAACCTTGAAAAGTTGTGCACTTGAACATGATTTTAACTTAGAACAAATTTCTAAGTTTCTTTCAATTTGATCAATTTTGCAATTTTGCATGATTTGTTGATTTAAATTTGATCAAATTAAATCATCCATCATATTTTCTTGAGTAATTGCTTGTGAAGGTCAAAGTTGACCAAAAGTCAAACTTTGACTTTCTGCGTCAGTTGAATTTGTATTAGATGAACTTGAGGCTTGATCCACTTGAAATGTTGCACTCTTGTGCTTAATTCTTGATGTGGGAGTCCTCTTGATCCTTTGTGAATGTTTGAGAGGTTAGACAAGTTGAAGATCATGTCATTCCTTGATTGATCATTTGTCTAAAGGCTCTGAGAGGGCTTGAAACCCTAAGCTTGATTGTAGTGAATGCTCAACAATTCCTTGAGGAGACTGATGAGGCATAAAGGTACATACATATTGTGATGATGATTTTCACAATGATGGGAATCTTAGTGGTCAAAATTTGGGGTATGACAGTGAGGATGCTGGAGATGGAGGCCGTTTATGCGGAAGGGGACTCTGCGCTTGAGGCCGAACTTACTGCTGCCCGGGCTTCTGAGACGGCCTTGAAGGAGGAAGTCAAGAGTGCTTGTGAGTCTAGGAAGAAGGCCGAAGAGGAGACGACCAAGTTGAAAGAGGATGTCACCAAGCTGGCGGCGGAGAAAAAGGCTGCCGAGGAGCTGAACAAAGAGTTGATGGCGGCCAGCGCCCCGGGTGCCGACGAACCGGATGAGATAAAAAAGTTGAAGACTAAGGCTGAGCTGGTTGCCAGCATCCTGCAGGCCGAGGATAACGTTATCGCCGTGGCAGTGGAATCCTTTGAAAGTGTTGTGGCTCAGTTGCGGGTGGCGAATCCTGGGCTTGAGATTTCGACCGAGGGTACTCACTACCTTGCGCGTGTTGAGGATGGTCGCATCGTCTTTCCTGCAGGCCTTGTTCTAGATACCCCCGAGGTCCAGCCTAAGGACCAGCCCATGGAGGACCGGGGACCTGAGCCGGTGTTAGCTGAGCAGGCGGATGACTGAGGAGTGTTGTTATTTTGATGTTGTTGTATCTTGTCCGGCCTGCGCGCCGTTGAATTATTTGTAATTTTATTTTATTTTTTGGGGGGGGGGGGGGGGGGCGTGGCCCCCCTTTTTATGTAATTCGCACAATCTTTGGCCCTTGTGGCCTTTTTTACTTCATGCCCGGTTTATGTTAGCCGGTTTTGCTATTTATACAATTTTTGTTTATATTGTTGTACTTTACATTAGTTGTGCATGTATGACTGCCCGTCGGAGGGTGTGTCTGTTAATGGAGTTTTCTTTTTGAAAGATAGCTCGTTGTGTGTGAATTCGTCAGTGTGGGGAACTGGTCGAATAGCCTTGCGGATCTCAGGTCGCGATTGAGGCCTGAGGTCGTAGCGTGAACGTCCCATCGCGAGCTGGGGTTCTGCCAATCATGGTACCTGGGCAAAGGCGGTGCTCGGTTGAGGACCGCCAACGAGCAGAGTTCCGGCTCATTTACTTGAGCGGGATTCCACTTTGTGCGTATGCATCGTTTGTACCTGGACGAGCATGATGACCATTAGGTGGTCCTTTGATGCGAGGAATCCTATAGTTACTTTAGATGTAGTATTGCTTAAGTTTTTCAGCGTTCCATGGTCGAGGGATTGCATCCCCGTTGAGGTTCTCGAGGAAGTAGGCATCATTCCCCGTTCTGGCACGGACTCTGTATGGCCCTTCCCAGTTGGCTGCCAGTTTGCCTTCGCGAGAGTCCTTGTGGTTTCTTCGCAGGACAAGGCTGCCCACATCGAACTCTCGTCGTAAGACTTTGGCATTGTGCCTGATTGCTATTTTTTGCTTAAGAGATGCTCCGCGGAGGGCTGCTCCTGTTCAGATTTCCTCGACAAGGTCGAGCTCCTCTCTTATTGCTTCGTCATTCATTTCCTCATCTAGAGGCGATTCGGTCCCCCTGGATGGTACGTGAATTTCAATGGGTAAAACGGCCTCCGTGCCATATGCTAAGCGGAAAGGTGTTTCCCCAGTGGTGGACTGAGGAGTGGTGCGGTATGCCCATAAGACGCCGTGGAGCTCCTCGACCCAGGCTTTCTTTGTTTCATCCAGTCTTCGCTTGAGGCCACGAAGAATGACACGATTGGCCCCTTTTGCCTGCCCGTTGGTTTGGGGATGTTCTACAGAAGCAAAATGTTGCTTTGTTCTGAGATGGGCGACAAAGTCTTGGAACGTCTTGTCCGTGAACTGTGTTCCATTGTCCATGATAATTCCGCTTGGGGAATCCCAAAACGGGCAAGGATATTCCGCTTGTAAAAGCGCAGAATGTTAAGTGCTGTTATCTTTGCTAAGGCTTCTGCTTCTATCCATTTTGTGAAATAGTCTACGCCCACTATCAGGTATTTGTTTTGGCTGGACCCCGTCACGAAGGGTCCTAGGATGTCTAGGCCCCACCAGGCGAATGGCCACGGGGAGGTCATGCTTTTTAGCTCGTTAGGTGGGGCTAGGTGCATATCCCCGTTCCGTTGGCATTTGTCGCATCTCTTCACATGCTCCTTGGCATCGTGCTGCATGGTTGACCAATAATACCCTGCCCGGAGGGCCTTGCGGGCAAGGGACCTTCCTTCTAGGTGCTGGGCGTTAATGCCTTCGTGGATTTCTCGTAATAAGTGGGGGACAACTTCCTCCTCTATGCATTTGAGTAGTGGGATGGAGAAGCCTCGTCGATAGAGTTTGTTTTCAAGGATGACGTACGAGCAAGCTCTTCGTCTGATGGTGTTGGCTTCCTTGGGGTCATCCGGAAGTTTGTCCCTGGTGAGGTAGTTGTACACGGGCGTCATCCAGCAATCGCTGTCCCCAATCGCGTGCACGTGTAGGGTCGAGGATCCCTTATCGATGCTGGACCAAGGAAGTATCTCTTGGATGACTGACCTGTTTCCGCCTTTCCTCTTAGTGCTTGCTAGTTTGGACAAGACGTCTGTTCGCACATTATGTTCGCGTGGAACATGTCTTACTTCTACTGCTCTGAACTTCGACATTTTTCCCTTGACTAGGGTTAGGTATTCAGAGAGACTATCGTTTTTGGTCTGATACTCTCCTGATACCTGGTGGGCTACGAGCTGGGAGTCTGTGCAGATGATGATTTCTTCAGCCCCTAGGTCTTCGGCTAGGCGCAAACCGGCGAGGAAGGCTTCATACTCGGCCTGGTTGTTCGACGTGGGAATGGAAAATGTGAGAGAAGCCTCGACTATGGTCCCTTCGTCGTTCTCCAAAATTACTCCTGCCCCGCTGCCGGTCGAGCTGGTTGCTCCGTCTACATAGATGGTCCATCTATTTGCTATGTGGGACGAGGAGTCTGAGAATGTTACTTCCGCTACGAAATCGGCCAGGGCTTGGGCCTTAAGAGCTTTCCTGCTTTCATACTGGACATCGAACTCGGACAGTTCCAATGACCATTTGAGCATTCGGCCGGCCATGTCTGGTCGTCCCAGTAATTGCTTTATGGGCTGATCCATCCTTACCATGATCGTGTGGGCCAAGAAATAGTGTCTCAGTCATTTGGCAGCGTTGATGAGGGCCAATGCTAACGGCTTTTATCGTGAAGTATACTGGCTTTTGCCCGCCAGGATTCTCGTGAATGAGAATGGCGCTAACGGCCTCGGCAGTGACGACGAGGTATAGGAACAAGACTTCCCCGGTGTCTGGCCGTGATAATACGGGCAGTTTCGATAGAGCTTGCTTCAAGTGAAGGAGGGATGCTTCACATTCCTCGGTCCATTCAAATGCTGCTTCTTTTCGCAAGAGCTTGAAGAAAGGAAGGGCATGTTGGACAGACTTTGCAACGAAGCGGGACAACGAAGTAAGTACCCCGTTGAGGGATTGGATGTTTTTCTTAGACGTGGGCGTTGGGAACTCAGAGAATGCCCGACACTTGTCGGGGTTAGCTTCGATTCCTCGTTCCGTTAGGTAGAAGTTAAGGAATTTACCTGCCCGTACACCGAACGTGCACTTCTCTGGGTTAAAACGCATTCGATACTTTCTTGCTTGCTTGAAGATTTTACAAAGATGGGCGACATGATCTAGTTCCTCGTGGGACTTGACGATCATATCGTCCATGTATACTTCGAGCATGTCGCCTATTTTTCCTCGAAATTGTCATCTGGGACAGGGCGTGGGAGATGGCCGCTGGTGTTGGACTGGCTACCCGAAGTCGTTGGGTCCTTGGCGTGATCTTCCTCGCTGAAACGGCTGTCCAAGTCGATAGATTCGACCTGGGGGAGCGGTTTTGGCTGCTCAGAGCTGCTGGGCAGAGGGAGACGACCAGAAGTCCTTGGTCTTGCTGAGATGGTGCTTAGTCCTTTTGATGCTGCTTCAAAGCACCAATGGGCAACTTCGATATCGCCGTGGAGGGTGGCGACCATCCCTTCAGAAGTGTAGTACTTCATCTTGAGATGTACGGTGGAAGGTACTGCAATCAACTCTGCCAGGGTTGGCCTTCCAAAAATGCACTGGTATAGTGATGGGCATTCAATTACCAGAAACTGTGCTTTAATTTCTCGGGTTGTCTTTCCTGAACCGAAGGTTACGATGAGCTCTACGTAACCCCGGGGCTTTGTCACTGCTCCGTTGAATCCCTGCAGGTCGGATCCAACGTATGGAGTAAGGTGAGAGTCATCCAGCTGCAGCATTTCGAACAGGTGGTTGTACATTATATCGACTGAACTGCCCTGGTCCACGAGTATTCTACGAATGTCGAAGTTCGCCATCCTTGCCCGGATAAGCAGCGGAATGCTTGAGTTCGGTACCCCGCCGAGGAGCTCCTCCTTGTAGAAGGAAATAGGAGCGGATCCTTTGTGAGTGGTGTCCAGCGTGGTGACTTCATTGGAGCTTTTGCTGATCAGTTGATCGAATCTCCTCTTGACTGAGCCGACCGTGATTTTTTTGAATCCACCACCACAAATGACCATGAATGATGGGAAGGCCTCCCACGGGCTGCGAGTGGCGAGGTACGTGGAGACGGGCAGACCATCAGGGATGCGGAAGTCCTCTGGCCGAGTTATGGACATAGAGACCTGTATGTTGGTGTTATCAGAGGGCGGAGTCTCTTCTGCAACCTTTTTGCTCTCCTGGGTTTCTTGCCGGGGAGCATCTTTCTTTTTCGCGAACTGCTTCAGGTGGCCATCGCGAATAAGGATCTCTATTGCATCTCTGAGGTGGATGCATTCTTCCGTCGTATAACCGTGACTCTTGTGGAAGCGGCAATACTTGGATTTGTCTACACCCGGTATGGCCGACAGCTGTTTGGGGAAACGGACTCCCGCCTGCTTGAATTCCAAGTTGACACACTCGGACAAGATTTTCTCCCTCGAGGTAGTGAGGGGGGTATAGTCATGGAACCTCCCAGAAGGTCCCTTCTGTTCACGTGCCTCGCGAGGCCGATCGTCGCGTCTTTTATCTCCTCGACGGGATGTCAAGGGATCTTCAGCTGCTCTGGATGAGCGGGCACCTTCTTGGTGTCGAGAGGCCCGGACAGAGTGTTCAACAACCTTTTCCTCGTACTGTATATGCGACTGGGCTTGGAGGAGAAGGGCGTTAAGGTTCCTCGGTGGATCGTGGCCGATGACTTTCGCGAAGTATGAGCCAGGATGTAATCCCTGCTCAAGCAGGAATTTCTTCATGTCGTCGGTCGTTGGCACTTGGACGACCTCCTTGTTGAACCGTTCAATGTAAGCCCGAAGAGGCTCATCTCTTCCCTGTACGACAGCTCCGAGGGACACCTCGGTCTTTGGATGGCGTCGCGATGCAGTAAAGTAACGGGAGAAAATCCTCCCCAGCTGCCTCCAGGATGTAATGGATTCTTCTAGCAGCTGCTTGTACCATGTCATTGCTCCCTTCCGGAGCGTGGTCGGGAACAGGCGGCATTTAATGGCTCCTCGTACCTCCCTGTAGTCTAAAAGAGCATCTATGTTTTCTATGTGCTCGTCTGGATCAGTGGTTCCATCGTAAGTCCCTAAAGATGTAGGCTTCTCTAGTCCTTTAGGGAGACGGGTTGCCAAGATCCTGTGGGACATCGGGCCGCGGGGCTCATCGTCACTGTCTGAACTCGGAATTGACGGTGACCGTTGTCTGCGTTCGCGGCGGCGGTCTCTGCGAGGCAATCGTGAACGTAGTCGGTCACGAGGTCTGACCGGCAGAGAATGCTTATCCTGGCTCATTCTCTTGTGTCTTGGCGATGATCGATCTCGCGGGGAGATCTGGCCGCGCTTGCGATCGTGTTGTGATTCAGGCTCATGCCTCGATTTACGGTCTTCCCCCTGCCTAGGTGGCGGGCTTCTTGATTTTTGGTGCTTACTCTTGGGAGGAGAGAATCTTGGAAGAAATGCTTCCTCGAGAGCTCCTATTCTTTCTCCTTGCTGCAAGATGAGGAGGTTTGTGCGGTTGACAACTTCCAAAAGAGCTGCAACGGCCAGGTCGGCGCTGGGAGGGCCAGGAATTGGTCGTTCACCCAACGGTGGCTGCTTGCCTCCTTGCTCGGTGGGAGGAGGAGTTGGAGACGCAGCAGCCCCATCTCGGAGGAAACGGGGATTAGAAAGTAACGGAGATCTGCCGTCGACGTCCATCTTGTTGACGGGAATGAGAACCGTAACGTCAGCACCTTTTGCGGAGTTCTGAGCAGTCATATGTGGGCGGATCAAAGAAAGTATGTTTTGATCTTTTAGTTTCCGAGGAGGAAAGAAATAAGGGGAGAACAAGAAGTTCCTATAGATGGCACCACTGATCCGGATTATTCGAACGGGTCCATGTAGGCTGGTCGTCAGATGGCAAGGTGCTCGGACGTATGATGGTCGTCAGATGGGCGAGGTGTTCGAAATGTTGATGAGGAGAGGAGGGGTGTACCTGCAAGGCACTCTGACGCTCAAGTAAGTGAAGGTCAGAGAAAAAGGGGCAAGTACAAGAGTGAATTCTTAGGGTCAATATTGAATACCTAACCCTCTCAAGCGAGAGGGTTTATATAGAGCCCCCAACGCGTGGCAACGGTCCTATTTTCAGGGCAAAATAACCGTTTTCCCCAAAGAATAGATAACTACCTAAACTAGCCGTTATGTTGGGCAGGGTGCCCAAAACTAGCCGTTATGTCGGGCATAGGCGTGGTTCCGGGCACCTGCCCATGGGTGTTCGGGGAGCAGTGAAGTCGTGCGTAACGGGCAGTAATTCCGGGGAAGAACGTTGTGTTTCTTGCCCGGTTGGAGGGGCAGAAAGGTCACTTCCCCCCTCCGTGGGTTGGACTTAGGCAATTTGGGCCGCTCTGGAGCAGAGGCGGATTGGGCCAATTCTAGCCATTGGTCTAGTCCAGAACGTATAGTTTGAGTTAACTGAGTTTAGGATCGGAGTTCATCATGAAGATTGGGTGGGACAAACAAACTTTGAGCCTTATATCCTTTGTTTCATAAACCATGAACCATACCACATTACAACCCCTAAAAGACCTAATTGAGGTAAGGTTGTTTTAAAAAGCATACTACAGCAAGGTTGAGTAACCTGACTCCTAATAATCTTTGTTACTCGCGTGTGTTGGTCACTTCCTTAATGACTAGACCCACCTTTGTTTTTGACTATTTAATCATTTCACTGTGCATTTTTTTATCAAAGCTTTGTTTTCAAACTTTGCATTAACTTTGCATTAAATTTTGCCAATTTTAATGAACAACACTTGTTTGCAATACCATTCGATATCAAGGAATCCCAACAAACGCGGTCAGTCAAGGAATTGAACTTGATAAAGGAAATTTGACTCAGCCAGGGGCAACCAAGTGTGAGTTGACAAATCAGAGGCAGAATTCTGTAAATTCAGAATATTGGGGCAAATATTCTTGAGATCATCTTATGACTAGTTTTGTCTTCAGTAACCCATCAGCAGGGGCAAATCCGTTCCCCAGTAATTTCTACTACAGTTTGAGTATCTCGAGTATAACTGAACAGAGATAGCTACGTGAAGATTCAAGTTTGAAGATATTGAAGCATCTGGTATTTCAAGTCTTCCATAAAATTCTTTTGATTATTCAAGTTGGAAGATATTGAAGCATCTAGTATTTCAAGTCTTCCGTAAAATTCTTTTGATTATTCAAGTTGGAAGATATTGAAGCATCTGGTATTTCAAGTCTTCTGTAAAATTCTTTTGATTACTCAAGTTGGAAGATATTGAAGCATCTGGTATTTCAAGTCTTCCGTAAAATTCTTTTGATTATTCAAGTTGGAAGATATTGAAGCATCTGGTATTTCAAGTCTTCCGTAAAATTCTTTTGATTATTCAAGTTGGAAGATATTGAAGCATCTGGTATTTCAAGTCTTCTGTAAAATTCTTTTGATTATTCAAGTTGGAAGATATTGAAGCATCTGGTATTTCAAGTCTTTTGTAAAATTCTTTTGATTATTCAAGTTGGAAGATATTGAAGCATCTGGTATTTCAATCCTTCTGTAAAATTCTTTTGATTATTCATCCCCTAATCTGGGGCAGTTATGCTGAGATCTCTCCAAGAGTTTGAAGATATTGAAACACCCTGTATGCCAATTCTTCTATAAAATCCTCTTGTTATCATATAGACCGTCTAGCCTGAGGCAGATAAGATTTGAAGATGGTAGTTATGCCAGTGGAATGCATAATTACTTTGTTAGCTCCCCATCAAGTTGCTACATCAGCTGATTTTGACAAATTCCCAATGGATTTATTTCCCCAATAAAGAAGAAGAACTTTCCCGATATATCCGAAGCATTTGTCTAAGCTAGGCTTAGACTTTGGCTTTCACCTTTGAGTACTAGACCCCAGCTCTTTATGCAGGAGTCCCCAGAGAAGTCAGTTGTTAGACGACAGAATTCTTAGTCACTAGAATTATTATTGGTCTTTGAATACAATAACTTCGTCATTTTCATCTGATTCTTGGAAGCGGAAAAGTTTTAAGAAAACACAGAGAGTAAACTAAGTTTTACTCTAGTATTAAGACGTTTTGGAATCAAGTTGGTGCAGGAAGAGTTAGTAGTAATGTATTTTTTTTTGACATGGATTTGCCATCTCCAGTGAAACGAAGATTGCCCGGTTATCCTTGATGTTTGAATTTCAGGGTGTTGGCTTGTGTTATCCTTTCTTCTTTCCTGTTTTGCGTCGTTCACGTCGTTTCTAGCATATAGCTAAGCATATGCATCATACCTTAGCATCTTTGCATCTTTGTGCTCTATTTTGCTTGTGGTCTGTTGTTTGTGTTTGTCTTTATTTCCCCAGTGAAGTAATGACATTCCCGGTTTGCTTTGTGTCGTGCTTGTTTGGTCTTAACCTTTGCGCGCCAGATTTGAATCTTTAAACCTTTAGCTGTTCCCCAAGAAGTTTAACATTAAAGATTTTGTAAAACTGTTCTCGTTTGAATCGTGTCAAACTTGAACTTGGACTTTGTTTGAATCGTGTCAAGCATTGTCTTCTTGTTTTAAAACTTGTTCTTGTTTGAATCGTGTCAAACCTGAACAGAGTCTTTGTTTGAATCGTGTCGGACATTGCCTCTTATTTTAAAACTGTTCTCGTTTGAATCGTGTCAAACTTGAACTTGGACTTTGTTTGAATCGTGTTAAGCATTGTCTTCTTATTTTAGAACTTGTTCTTGTTTGAATCGTGTAAAACCTGAACAGAGTCTTTGTTCGAACCGTGTCGGACATTGCCTCTTGTTTTAAAACTGTTCTCGTTTGAATCGGGTCAAACTTGAACTTGGACTTTGTTTGAATCGTGTCAAGCATTGTCTTCTTGTTTTAAAACTTGTTCTTGTTTGAATCGTGTCAAACCTGAACAGAGTCTTTGTTTGAATCGTGTCGGACATTGCCTCTTATTTTAAAACTGTTCTCGTTTGAATCGTGTCAAACTTGAACTTGGACTTTGTTTGAATCGTGTTAAGCATTGTCTTCTTATTTTAGAACTTGTTCTTGTTTGAATCGTGTAAAACCTGAATAGAGTCTTTGTTCGAACCGTGTCGGACATTGCCTCTTGTTTTAAAACTGTTCTCGTTTGAATCGTGTCAAACTTGAACTTGGACTTTGTTTGAATCGTGTCAAGCATTGTCTTCTTGTTTTAAAACTTGTTCTTGTTTGAATCGTGTCAAACCTGAACAGAGTCTTTGTTCGAATCGTGTCGGACATTGCCTCTTGTTTTAAAACTGTTCTTGTTTGAATCGTGTCAAACTTGAACTTGGACTTTGTTTGAATCGTGTCAAGCATTGTCTTCTTGTTTTAAAACTTGTTCTTGTTTGAATCGTGTCAAACCTGAACAGAGTCTTTGTTCAAATCGTGTCAGACATTGTCTCTTGTTTTAAAACTGTTCTCGTTTGAATCGTGTCAAACTTGAACTTGGACTTTGTTTGAATCGTGTCAAGCGTTGTCTTCTTGTTTTAAAACTTGTTCTTGTTTGAATCGTGTCAAACCTGAACAGAGTCTTTGTTCAAATCGTGTCGGACACTGCCTCTTGTTTTAAAACTGTTCTCGTTTGAATCGTGTCAAACTTGAACTTGGACTTTGTTTGAATCGTTTCAAGCACTGTCTTCTTGTTTTAAAACTTGTTCTTGTTTGAATCGTGTCAAACCTGAACAGAGTCTTTGTTCGAATCGTGTCAGACACTGCCTCTTGTTTTAAAACTTGTTCTTGTTTGAATCGTGTCAAACTTGAACGTGGACTTAGTTTGAATCGTGTCAAGCACTTTCTTCTTGTTTTAAAACCGTTCTTGTTCGAATCGTGTCGGACATTGAACCCTTACCTTGGATTTTTGAAAACTTGCTTTAAGCTAAGCTTCTTGGAACAAATTTCTTCAACCTTATAAGACTCCTAGTTGGTGCGCAGGGTTTATCTCTGTCTTCCTGGCTTTTTTTGAAGATCCCATCTTGAACTCTTCGGTATAAGAAACCCCAGGAAGTCTTTGCGTGATTGTCTTTCTTTTTAGGCTGATCCCCGGATCAGGTTTTTCTTTCTGGTTTCATGCCCAGGAAGAGTGTGGGTTTGTTTTGTTCCCAGTAGTCTATCTCCCCGGTCTTTCCCCAGTGGGGATTGTTTTTGGTTTTTTTCCCAGTGTTTATTTGGAGTCTCCCTAGTGAGTCTCTTTCGTTGGTTAGCCTGTATCCCCAGTGAGTTTTTATCATGGATACTAGCTTTCATCTTTCCCCGGTGGAGCTTATCTTGTATGTTTGCTTCCTGTTGTCCCTGGTGTCTTGTTTGTCTGCATCTTTGCACCTTTCTGGCATCATATCATCATTTTAGAAGTTCATGGCATGTCAGCATTTGCATGTCTGTCGTTTGTCCTTAGCATTTGTATTCCATCTAAGGGAAAAATTTTCGGCCTGCTGTATTTAAATATCTTTTACCTTGATGCCCTTGGAATCTCCGTTCTTCGTGCCATCTGGTAAAGCTATTTAAATAGGGGTAACTGTTGTACCCCAAATTTTTACCCTTAGATGTCATCTTCATTTGTGCATCTTAGGTCAATCATCTCTGCATTGTTTGAACTAACCCATATCTTGCAGTTTGTTTCTTTGTGTTCAAATTAGGTTTGCATATCACCATGAAGCTCCACAAGTTGTTTGAAGCAAGTCAAGTCAACAAAAGATCTCCAGTGCAAGAACTTTGGAATTAGGGTTTTACTCTTAAGAAATCACTGAGAAATTGGCTCTATCAAGTCAAGATTTGTGTGGTTCACTTACCACTTAAGGTCACCTACATCCAAGAGACATCATTCAACAGGAATCCAAGATCTATTGGTCCTCAACAAGAGAAGTTTGAGCCTCAGCCTCACTATACCTCCAAATTAGGGTTCCTGTGACACCTATCAGTCAATGACTTTGATTTTCATCAAGATGAACTCCCAAACCTTAATTCTTGATTCTATTGGTTTATCAACATCCTCAAGAGTCTCCTAAGATCTTTGGATGAGAAGGAAGAAGCAGTTTACAAGATCTGACCTCAGTGCATTCACAGTCAAAATTAGGGTTTTGACTGAAACCCTAATCCTTGGGAATTTTGGTTCAAATGAAGTGTCAATGGTTCTAATAATCATAGAATGTCTCATGAGGTTTTCAAAGCATCAAGATCAAGTTTCATGAGGTTTCTTGCAAGAGAAGTTGGGTTTTGACCATGAAAGATTTCATATGTGAGATTTTCCCTCTAATAGCACAATTTGAAATGACCATAACTCCTAAACCACACACTCAAATTGAGTGACTCAAAGCTCATTGGAAAGCTCTTTTTAAGATATTCAATTTTTTCCATATGATTTTTCTCCAAAAAATGCTTGGTTTTTAAGTTATGAGACTTGGAAGATAAGTTACCTTTAAGACTTAGTGAAATTTTCAGCATTTTCATTCTATGTTTCATCCAACTTTAACTAAATTTTTCACCTAGTTCCAAGCTTCAAATAAAAAATCTTTGAACATGAAAGTTGTTCCTTGTTCTTCAAGCTTTCCAAGAATGTGTATAAGTCTCCATTTGGATAATTCAATCTCAAGTTATGTTGCTTCAAAGTTTGTGTTTCAATGTTGGAAGAATTTCTAACTTAGAATTTTTCTAAGTTCCTTTTTTACAAGCATGGATACACGATTTCATTGCATTTTTCTCAAGTTTCTAAGCTTCAAATCCAAAAGTATTCCACATGAGAATTGTTCTATTATTTACCTACTTTACATAGAACCAAAATCTCCCAAATTGGATTAGTGGTCACCAAGATATTGTGCCCTAAAGTAGCCATGTTGCCATGATGTTTTTACCTTAGAAAATTCTGGTTTGTCTATGTTGCTTCATCAAACTTTGTCACAATTTCTCATGTACTTATAGGCGTTATCCAAACCTCTAACCAACATCAAGGTTGTCCTATTTCATTCCACATTTCAAGAAGAAAAAGAACTAATTCATTTGGTCCATTGAGCATGAAACTATCGTGTATCAAAGTGAATGGCATGGTTATGTTTTCACTACATATGCTTCCATTTTGAACCACATTCCGAACTGAAAACCTGACCAATTACCAAGGACATTTCATCATCAGTTTCAAACACACACTTTGCCCTAAAACCCGTGAAAAGAAGCCACCAAAGTACTACCTACTTTGTACTTGATAGTGACACACAAAAGCAAAAATCATGGACCATCGTGTAACCTTTGTTTGCACCAGAACATGTTGGTTTATGACTTTTTCTATCTAAGTGGAACCTGAAGATAACCAACAAGGAGGGCTTCACTTGGCTCAAGAATGATAGTAGAGGGGGTCATGCGTGTTGGATCCTACCTGTCCATGTTTCTCTCTTAGACAAAGCAGATATCCATTGTGTTTCAAGACCAATGACCAGCTTGTTCTGGCTATAAAAGGGAGTCCATTCCCTTGTTCCAACCACACAGAGCATCATCTCATACATAAACTACATATCACTCAAGAAAGAACTCGTGAGAACCAAGAGAAAGGAGGAGTTGTACACTTTACTCAAGGCCTTGCAGATCATCATTAGCTAAAGGAAGAGGTTGAACTTGCTGGATTCTAAAGCTCCAAGGTGAAGAAGTAGTGGACTGTTTCCACTTGGTAAGGGTTCTGTCATATCCTTATGCTCTCATGTTCAATGTTCAACTGTTTCTAAATAATACCATGTGTCCATACTGTGCATCCATATTGATTTGAAATGATAATGTGGTTGTTTACTTGAGGTATTAATCATACATCATCATGCTGATAGCTTTGTTCAGTTTGAATGCTCCACTCCCATGTAGATTTTCTCCACGTTTTAGTTTCTGTTTTGAACTGTTTAAATTTTAATGTTGTTCTATCATCAGAATGATACATGTTGATGTGTTATTTCGTGGATTTTGGGTGAGAAATGAATTTGAAAATGGCTGAGAAAGTGGAAGGAATGGCCATGGCATTTTTCTGGGTTCACGATAGTTTCTAGGTTTTATTTGCATTGCATGAAGAAGAAGATAATAGGTGGCAGCGTGGGATAGGCCGGGTGAGGGTTTTGTCATGTAGTGACTAAAAATTAAGTGACCAGTTGAGATATGTTCTACATGATATTTGTACACGACTATGTATTTTTCACTTGGCTGAATTCATTTTCTTTTTTTCTGAACCGTGGGCTTCATCATTCGCTACTCACACCCCCCCCCCCACCAGAGGCCCATGCACAACCACAACTAACCCTTAGTTTATTTTAGGTTTGCTAATAACCCCCCCCCCCCCCCCCAATGCGTTTCTTCCTTTGTTTTAATTTTTATTAACTCAAAGTATTTTTCTTTTATTTCAAGTATTCTTCAAAACCTTTTTATTTTATTTATTTTATTTAAAACTTTTTCTTTATTTCAAAAACTCCAAAAATATTTTAATCTTTATTTAATTTTAATTATCATTTAATTTTCTTAATTGTTTATTTAAGCTTAATTAATTAATGTGTGAGTTTTATCTTTGGATTAATTGTCAACTTTGTTTATGAGTCATCTCTATTAATCATTTTGATTTTATTCACTAATATCTTGTTGAGGTCTTGAACAGATTTATCCCATGTTTGAATTATCATGTGTTTGACTTAGATGTGTGAATTTTGTTCTTCTTTAAGTATCATATTAGTTTAATATCATGCCTCTTTATCTTGTGAGTGTTCCTTATGTTTGTCTTCCTTAAGATTGAAACATATTGAATTGTCTTTGTTTACATGTTTCTATGATGATCATGTCCATCTTATCCATACTTTATTATGAAATACTTCTTGCCATACTCATGCTATTGTTGTTATCTTATTCATCTTTATCAATATCTTTTGTTATCATATCCTACAACTGTTATTATCCCCATTCCAAAGGAAGGTGATTAATGTTGACTCTTAAAGTCATAGCCCTCATCTTACCTTAATAGCCTCATAAGAGCTTGCCCTCATTTCTTGGCCTCATGAGAGCCATGGAATTATAACTAGCCTTAGGAGAGAGTTCTTACACTCTTGGTGATATTCATCCTAATGAATACTCACTTTCCCTATTGACTAAAACATAACATAAGACCATTATAACTAGACTTAGAGAGTTCTTATACTCTACAATGAGGTCACACTCATTTCCCCTCCGAATATTGACCACAGTCAATCATTCAGTAGAAGTAGAACTACGCGCACTCTGATTCTATACCCGAGGATACGTAGGCGCAAAGTGCGATGCTTTGTCGAGTATACTTAGATACTAACCCCTAGGGTTTCAAACCTTTAGCATAAAACCCTTAGCAAGCGAGTAAGATAACTTAAACAAGAGGTTCCCGTAGAGTACTACAGATTAGGGTGCTAATACCTTCCCTAGGCGTAACCAACCCCCGAACCTTAGATTTCCCCTTTAGGTTTTTTTAACGATCTTGAACCTTTCCTTTGGATAAATCAAAGTCGATTGTAAAAGAAATATGATGCAAGTTAATTCATAGCTTGTTATCCGATTTTCACCGCAACACATGTCCTCAGCAACCAAACGGTCAAGATAGACCGTGTATGACTCTGTCTCTTGGTTCCCTTTGAGCGAGATAAAAGCAGTAGCACCCGACATATTCTCAGTGTAAGATGGTACACTCGCCCATCCAGAGATGCGCGGGAAGTGCTGGAGGATCCAAGCCTGAAATAAAAAGTTTGGAACACACGAATCATCAATAATGGCTTTGTAAAGATGAAATAAAAATAACAAAAAACATTCAAAGACCAATCATTATTACCGCAGTAGTGTGACGCTTCCTGTGACCTGCTTCATCTTCCACATAGAACCCTCTCTGCTCAAAATCCACGAAGTACCATAGGTAGATGATGCGTTCTTATTCGCAAGTGCACGAATCGCGTCAGAGTAATATAAAAAGTTATCGTATCCACAGGGACCAAATGTCGATCTAACGATTTCCGTTTGTTACAGTGCTTATCTAAGGCAGTTCGATTCAGGGTTTACTAATGCAGAGGAAAATAAATAAAAGTAAATGACGAGGTAATAAAATTCAGACAAAACAATAGGCTTGAATGTAATTCTCATAACCGATAATATTTCTATATCAACAAAACTACTTACGGGCAATATCTTCTATTTTAAGAAAGGAATTCAATTTAACAGGAACTGTCGCTTTCGCGTAGTCAGAACCAAGTTTACCCTCTAAACTAACCCCTTTATTGTCACTTATAAAAAGGCGCGCATTGCGTTAGAGTCATGGAAAACTTACTTTTAAGAAATGCAAATTCTAAACTAAACAGAAAAGTATTTTGACCTGAAATCTCTAAACTAAAGAGGTTCAAAATGAACCAGATTCTAATCCCACTAACGCGTCCGAAAATAGTTTTAAAATCTCTTTTCTAAAGTGTTAAAAATCCCTACTCAACTGAGCAAAGCGCTTTCGCTGTATTTGATCAGTTCAGAACTAAACAGGTTCACAAATGGTTGGACGACTTTCGATCTTACCCAACATTGCTTTTAGGTACAGAAAACTTGTGTTAAAGATTAAAATAGCCCTTAAGTATTTCTATTAACACATAGACGTATTACGGTGGTTATGTTCTTTACATTCTTACCTATCTAAAACTTAGCCAGCCATGGTAGTAACAACAGTCATGTTAATTCTTATCATGTATGGAATTAAGTCTTTTGAAAAGTAATGTTTTGAAAAGTAAGGCAAGACAATAAATAAACAAAATAAAGCAAGTGCAAGAAATAAATGAAAGTAAATGCGATTAAAATAAAACCTGCTCCAAAGCGGAGTCTTTAAATCTGGTACAATGCACGGAAAATAAAATGCTCCAACTTGATTACAGACACTCCAAGACTTGATTACAAACTCGAGCACACACAGTGCAATAACTCCTCGATGTGAGAAGATTACCACTTTACAAGAGTGAAATTTATGCCTAGGGTGAAGTAAACTAAGATTGGATGATCCTAAAATTCGAGTTCTACAAGTATTTATAGGCAAAGTTGGCGTGGTGTAAGGATAAAAACGACCTTGGTTTGAAAATGGGCGGGAACACAATTTGCCTGGTCGCGCCCGCGACAGGATCATCGCGCCCGCGACAAGATGAAAGTGGCAAAGGAGAGTGCTGATCGTGGGAACGTGGCAGTTGAGTTGAGGAGATCATGGGACACATCGTCGCCTACCCTGGGGCGTCCGCGATAAGAGAAGCGACAAGAGCAATTTGCTGTCAAACTAGAATTCTTTCTCCTTTTGCATCCTTTTCCGTCTGTGACCTCGATTTTATTGAAAACCTGAAAATAAAGGAAAACATAACAATAACAAAGCATAAAAATAGAAAAACAACTAATATGCATGTGAAATCAGAGTCGAAAATACAGTATAATTTAGTGTCATCAAATTCTCCCACACTTAGACCTTTGCTTGTCCTCAAGCAAAACATTTAAAGCTCAGAAGAAAAATCAGTGTCGATCGAGGATTTTGGACAAAAAGGGCTTCTAAGTCCAAGTCTGGATGCAGTGGTCGGTACTAACTGAGTGAACCAAGGGCATCGTGATGACACTAATCCGCAAATACGGACATAAACTTCGCTCCTATACAAATCAACCCATTATATCCCACAATACTTAGGCCTTCCTTTTCCATCTCTTTTGAGTCATTTTCATTCAAGCGCAATCACATTAAGCCCGTTTTCCGCACATGCTTCATGGTAGAGTGACCTGTTAGTGATTCTGATATTTTTATACCTGATTTCTGGCACAGGGAACTGTGTAAAATCCTTTTATTCTTCTCAAGTGCAGTTGTGGGGGATCGGATCATAATCCGCCCTACCGAGTTCAGTGCCAGATACCTCTGAACCAACTGAAATGAGCAAGTTAAACATCTTATTACTTTTTTTTTTCTTCTTTTCTTTTTTTCCTCTTTTTCTTTTCTTTTTCTTTTTTTTGAATATGCACTCAGATCAGTCACTTATATTCGTCGGTCTCCTACTTAGAACATGTTTAGGCCGGAGCTGATTGCTGAAATAAACTACTAAGGATGATTTTGAAATGAAATTAGGGCCATGGTACATGGGGTTTCAGGTGTGATTCTTATATTTATGAAGTTCATGGTGTAAGGACGATACTGATGTTTCAAAGGTTCTCCCAAGTCACCGCATCCTAACCCGAACTTGTCTTAAAGCCCAAAAAAATTTTCAGAACAACACTTTTTTCTAGGAAAAATTTTATTATTATTTTTGTGGGGCTAAAAATGTGGAAAAAAAATGAAGGTGAACCAAAAATACTTATACTAATGACTCTTCAAACACATGCATTTTCTAAAACAGAAACAAAAGTAAATAACTGAAGGGAAATAAAAATAAACTACTAAAATGACGGAAATAAAAACGATAAAATCTCCTCCCACACTTAAATCGAACATTGTCCCCAATGTTTCGAAGTAAGCTAAGGAGAAAGGAACCTGGCAAAACTAGTGAGGACCGCTGGTGCCCTCGCCGCCCTGTGCTGGATGCTCGGAACGACGGGATCTGCTACGGTGACGGTCTCGCTGGTCCATCCTAGCCTGCAATTCTGCCTGAGCAGCTTTCACCTCACGAAGGTTACCTAAGATGGAACCCTGAGTGGCCTCCATAAGCTGAAAGTGCTGATGATTATACTACTGTTGACGGAACTGCTCATTGGTGATCGCAAGCAGAGTACGGGAGATGGTCTCGTAAGACTGGCCTGCTCTCCACCGCGACTCTTGCATAAAGCTCATTTGGTCCGCCATCTGTTGCTGAATGGAAGAGAGCAGGTCTTCATGCCGTGCTTCTCTAGCCATATGGTCTCGCCACATCTCCTCCGTAATATAAAATCCGAGAGCAGCTCCTGCAAAAGTGTTAGAAGCAGATGGTGCGGTGTGTGATTGTGTAGGGCAAGGGGGGGACACACACTCTCTATGGTCATACTCATCATCTGTGTCGGGCCCCTCATTGTCATGGTCATTAGGAGGAATTGGACCTAGAAAAGGTGGTGCAGTAAGGTCATAGGTCCAGTTCCTCTCGAATCGTACATCTGTACGTCTACTGCATGGTATAACAATTGATTTGATGGCTACCCCATGAATCATTAACTCATAACCACCAGCCCTCCTTGATCGGCGCAATTTCATGTCTGTCAGAAATTTTAAATTAATTGTGCGAGGGGGCAGTGGTTCCAAGGTAGCTATCTCATCATTTAAATTCAGTGCCCGAGCAATATACGTAATCAATCCGCCAAAAACTATCGGTCCACCCTTATTTATCGTTAAGCACATGTGGGCGATCATAAATGGGACCGGATTGATTCTAATATTTGTGAGGCATCCTTGCAAGAACAAAAGTTCTTTGCTATTAACCTTGTTTTGATTCTCCCGGCCAAAAATAGAGCATGCCAAAAGATATATGAAAATTCTTATGGCCGGGTTATGAATGGTCGAGGCGAGTAATCCCTTAAAGGAATCAGCAATAGTATCTGACAACCTGCGCCAGAAGGCGAATACCTCGACTGACCATTCAGCACTCGAAGGAGCCTCACAAACAGCACCCTCCCCATGAGGGAATCCCAATAGACCTGCTAGTTCATCGGTATTGAACTCATACTCAACAGTAAACAGTCTAAAATGCACAGTACCGACTGTGCTAGCAGTGTCGGGACGGACGGTATAAACCAATGAACTCAAAAACTCAACCGTCATCCTCTCATAGGTGGGTTCTTTTGCGGTGAAAATAGTGCCTAAACCTACAGAGTCTAACAAATGAAAAATGCTATGATGAACCCCTAAAGTGTGCAAACAAGAATCGTCGACATACCTCGTCGAGAGAATTTCTCGATCCTGAAGCTTTTGAAGTTGTTTCCTCTGCCTATTCCTGGCTTGTCCTTCACGAAGAGTGATTCCGTTGAACTCCATTGATGAAGATGGTGAAGAGGGTGGAAAAATGGGTATAACAAGGGTTTTTGTTGATGGATTTTGAAATGGAAGGGTAAAAGATGATGGTTGAATGTTAGAGATATGAGTTTCAATGGGGTTTTATAGGGAATTTTCGGAGGAAAAAAAATGGGTTTGGAGAAGTTAGAGGTTCAAAAATGGTGAAAATGGAAGTTCTGCCCCGAATTTACAGGGACGCCGTCGCGGGCGCGACAAGACAAATCCGCTGATGGGCCTTTGTCATTTTGAATGGGCCTTTGTGTCCTTCATTTGGCCTTGGGGGGGCCTCTTTAGCATTCCACATTTCCTAAAAATGTAGTTTTGCACAAAATTTTTATAGGCATATATATTATTTTTTATAATAATAATTTTTTTTCTATATATTTTGTCAAAAAAATAAAATAAAATAAAAGAGAATATTAGCATATAAACATAAAAAACTCAAATCTCAATATAAATAGGAAATATATCAAATGCAAATAGTAGGAAATATGTCTGGGTGATACTGGAAGTAAATAAATGCATAAGAAATATAGTAAATAATACGAAAATGGAAATCAAGATGTCTGGTCATCTCCACGGAGTCTCGCTATCTCTCGACGGAGCTCCGCTATGTCTTCATGCAGCACATCAGACTCAGTAGCGTGGGTCAGCTCTGACACTTCCATCCTCAGGTGTAGGTCAGCAAGAGTCTGTCGGAGATCTGCTATCTCCTGGCGCATCATCGCCATCTGGGTCTGCATATCTGGAGTACCTAATGAATGATTATTTGACCATACCGTGGTCCTGTCAGCTGGTGGAGCTGGAATGTATTATGGCTCTGGGCAGGGTCGTGGTGCGTCTACCGTCTCACCGTGTCCCTCTAAGGCATATGTCTAGTTTGTTGGGTCATGGACACTGGTCATAACAGGATCTGGCAAAGTGAAGTGATGTATGGTCTCACCATCGATTAAGAGTCTGAACTGAGAGGGATTAAAGGAGTTCCTTCTCATCAGCCCCCGATCTAAACAAAAATCGACATCCATGGTGGTATGGCTGCAGTAGGGAGTCAAATGAAATAGCTTTCGGCCAAGGCCTAGAGCAGCAGCAATCTCAGTCACATTACCTCCTACATGTATAGGTCCTCCTGCCCAGGTGGCAACACCACTAAAAGAGTACAACATAAAGTTACCACAAGCTAAACGACGTGACTGATTCGCACAAAACATGAAAAATATGTCCTCCTCAGTAACGTGGTCATCAGTATCTGCTCTCCCAAAGAATGTATGGGCAATGATCATCTGAAAGTATCGGAGAGCTGGGTTATGGATAACCTGTGAAATGTGAGTGTCAGGGTCAGGGCCTCCACCTCCAGAGATGTCACTCCAAAATTTCTCCACGTCTCTATTCATGAAGTAACCCATGGGCAGCTCAGGGATAGCGCCAACTCCAGTCTCAAATCCAAGAAGATCACCGAACTTAGTATGGGTGAACGAATACTCTATGCCAAATAGCCTGAAGCTAGTGTGGCCATCTGGTCCCAAGTACGGATCATAGGAAAAAGAGCTGAGGAACTCCAGAATGAGGTTCCTATAGGTGGGATGCAAATCATCAGCGTACTGGTCCCATTTGAGCTGGTGGGCCAAGTATCGGACACTGGGCTCTATGCCTAAAGCTTCCATGCAATCACTGTCTGGGTAGCGAGTGGGTGCCATGGGTCTGAGTGAAAGCATCGCATAACGCTCTCTCTGAGCGTCGTCTCTAAAGGTCACGTGCATGTCATCGACTGGTGGCATCCTGAAAGAAAAGGTTAGGAGAAACGAGTCCTGAAATCAAACACACCAAACAAGTTAGACATATATGTACAAATAAGCAAACAAACGTAAATCAAAATAAAAGAAAAATAAATACGAAAAGGAAAAGAACCATGGGTTGCCTCCCATGCAACGCTTGTTTAACGTCGTTAGCTCGACGAGTTCAAGTCATGTATCTGGTGCGAGGATAGGTGGGTCTGTTAACGTGAACCTGGAGTAGTATGCTGGAATGTCGCCTCCTTCATAATGCTTGAGCCTTTGTCCATTTACTACGAACAGACTGCAAGATTTGTTCTTAGTTTCCACTGCCCCGGATTTTAGGACTTTGGAAACTTCGAAGGGGCCCGTCCATCTGGATCGAAGCTTACCTGGAAAAAGTCGCAGTCTTGAATTATATAGAAGAACGGGGTCACCTATGTTGAAGTCTTTCTTAATGATCTTCTTGTCATGCCATGCTTTGGTTCTCTCTTTATATATGATGGCATTCTCATAGGCTGATTGTCGGAGCTCTTCTAGTTTATGTATGTCTAAGATGCGTTTCTCACCAGCTGCTAGGTAGTCAAAATTTAAGGTTCTGATGGCCCAATATGCTTTGTGTTCCAATTCAAAGGGTAAGTGACATGATTTTCCGTAAACTAGTTGGTAAGGGGTTGTTCCGATGGGAGTCTTATAGGCTGTCCTGTAGGCCCACAGTGCTTCTGAAAGCTTCTGTGACCAATCCTTTCTGGATATCGAGACAGTTTTTTCTAAGATATGCTTGATCTCTCTATTGGATACTTCTACTTGCCCACTGGTTTGCGGGTGGTAAGGTGTGGCTACTCTATGTTTAACTCCATACTTCCTCAACAGTTTGTCAAAAATCCTAGATATAAAATGTGATCCTCCATCACTTATGACTAGTCTGGGAACTCCGAATCTAGGGAATATATTCTTCTTGAACATCTTAATCACCACTCGAGTGTCGTTTTTGGGTGCAGCTATAGATTCAATCCACTTGGACACGTAATCGACAGCGACTAAAATATATTTGTTTCCTAAGGATGACGGAAAAGGTCCCATAAAGTCGATTCCCCAAACATCAAAAAGTTCTACTTCTTGAATGTTTCTTAATGGCATTTCATTTCTCCTCGAGTGTTTCCGGAGCGTTGACACGGGTCACACTTGGTTATATATGTATGAACATCACTCCATATAGTTGGCCAATAAAGACCAGCTTGTAAGATTTTAGCGTGAGTCTTAGATGTGCTTGCGTGTCCTCCGTAGGGTGCTGAGTGACAATGTTCTATGATATGGTACACTTCTTCCTCTGGAACACACCGGCGAAAGATTCCGTCAGTGCCTCTCTTAAAGAGGATTGGTTCATCCCAATAGAAATGTTTAACGTCATTGAAGAACTTCTTTTTCTGCTGATAACTGAGGTCAGGAGGTATTATATCTGCAGCAAGATAGTTAACAAAATCTGCATACCAAGGTACATTATTTACCGCTAAGGATTTTTCAGAGTCTTCTAGGGTTTCTATACTTATATCTCCAATGGCATCTAGCTTAGTGATTAACATGTCGTAAGCAAAGTCATTATTTATGGGTACTACATCAGGTTTCAAGAACTCAAGCCTGGAAAGGTGATCGGCAACTACATTCTCGGTGCCTTTCTTATCTCTGATATCAAGGTCAAATTCTTGCAATAAAAGTATCCACCGGAGTAACCTAGATTTAGCATCCTTTTTATTCAAAAGGTATCGGATGGCGGCATGATCAGTGTAAACAATTATTTTGGCTCCCACCAAATAGGATCTAAATTTGTCTATGGCGAAAACTATGGCTAGGAGTTCTTTTTCTGTGGTTGCATAGTTTAGCTGAGCGGCATCTAGAGTTCTACTGGCGTAGTAAATCACATGTAACTTCTTATCAGATCTTTGCCTTAGCACTGCTCCTACAGCGTAATCACTAGCATCACACATGATTTCAAAAGGTTTTGTCCAATCTGGTGGTTGCATAATGGGTGCTGAGATTAAAGCTTGTTTTAAAAGGTTGAATGCTTCGTTGCATTTTTCATCAAAAATGAACTCGGCATCTTTCATCAGAAGACCTGTCAAAGGTTTAGTGATCTTAGAGAAGTTTTTAATGAAACTCCGGTAAAATCCAGCATGTCCGAGAAAACTTCGAACTTCTCTAATTGTTTTGGGTGGTTTAAGATTCTCTATCACCTCGATCTTAGCTTTATCAACTTCAATGCCTTTTTCAGAAACGATATGTCCTAGAACTATACCTTCAGTGACCATGAAGTGACATTTCTCCTAATTTAATACCAGGTTTACTTCGACACATCTCTTCAAGATCTTTTCAAGGTTTACTAGACAGTTATTGAAATCATATCCGCAGACTGAGAAATCGTCCATGAATACTTCCATAATTCCATCAAGATAATCAGCGAAGATTGACATCATGCAACGCTGAAAAGTTGCTGGGGCATTACAGAGTTCGAAAGGCATACGTCTATAGGCAAAAGTTCCATATGGGCATGTGAAGGTTGTTTTCTCTTGGTCATCAGGGTGTATAGGAATTTGGAAAAAAACTGAATATCCGTCGAGGTAACAGAAGTAGGAATATCTAGCTAGACATTCCAACATCTGATCTATAAAAGGTAATGGGAAATGGTCTTTCCTAGTGGTTTTGTTTAATTTTCTGTAATCTATGCACATACGCCAACCTCCTTCTATCCGTTTTGTAACGTGCTCACCTTTTTCGTTTTGAACCACGGTGATGCCTCCCTTTTTAGGTACTACATGCACAGGGCTTACCCATTTACTGTCCGAGATCTGATATATTATCCCTATTTCCAACAACTTAAGAACTTCCTTCTTAACGACTTTACTCATTATAGGGTTAATCCTTCTTAGGTGTTCTCTCGAAGGTTTAGCATCTTCCTCAAGTGAAATCCGGTGCATGGACACGGATGAACTTATTCCTTTAAGATCTGAGATGTTGTACCCTAGTGCTGAGGGATATCTTCGCAAGACATCTAAGAGTTGGTTTGTTTCATTTTGGTTCAGAACGGCACTGACTATAACTGGTCTGTCCATTTCTTTGTCTAAAAACTCATATCTTAGATTCTTGGGTAATTCTTTTAATTCTAAGGTTGGTTTGCTGGGGCTTTGTATAGGATCTGGAGTTAAGGATAGACATTCAAAAAGGCTATCATCTATGTAGGGTTCCATACTGTCATCATCTTTCTCAATGGGCGTTGAGGGTAGTTTTATTCTTTCTATTGGCTCTTCCTGATTAAGTTCATGGACACATTCATCAATAACATCAACTGCATAACATGCATCTCCTATTACTGGTGCCGCGAGAAACTTTGCTAGGACAAACTCTATTTTTTCGTTACCTACCTCAAAAGTCAATTTTCCTTTCTTGACATCTATTATGGCTCCTGCAGTTGATAGGAAGGGTCTACCTAGGAGGATTGGGATATCTTTATCTTCTTTGATGTCCATTACGACGAAGTCGGTGGGAATGAACAACTTGCCTATTCTAACTGGGATGTCTTCTAATACGCCTACAGGGTATTTTATAGATCTGTCAGCTAATTGGAGAGACATCTTAGTAGGTTGCAAATCTCCTAGTTTCAATCGTTCACAAACTGCAAGGGGCATTAGGCTTACACTGGCTCCTAAGTCCAGAAAGGCTTTATCTATGACATGATTCCCCAAAATACAAGGTATGGAGAAATTCCCCGGATCTTTGTCTTTTTTGGCAAGTTTGTTCTCGGAAATGGAATTACACTCCACTGGTTTTGGATCGTCAAGTCTACGTTTATTGGTGAGGATGTCCTTCAGGAATTTAGTATAAGATGGTATTTGGGTGATGGCTTCTGTAAAAGGAATCTCTACATGAAGTTTTTCTATAACTTTAACAAACTTTTGGAATTGGTCATTGATCTTAGTTTGTTTGAGTCTTTGTGGATAGGGAATTGGTGGTTTGTATGGATGAGGGGGTGCTAAAGCTTTGTCCGTAACTTCTCCTTTATCTCTGTCTTTTGGTTTCTCAATCTCTACGGGCTCCTCACCTTCGGGGGTAGCATCCTTTTTGGAAACTTCGGAGTCACTCAATGTTGGGTTTTTAGGCCCTTCATAAGTGGTTCCACTTCGCAAGGTAACAGCGTTAGCTTGCCCTCGAGGGTTCTGTTGAGGTTGTCCGGGAAATTGTCCTCCAGGAGTAGTTTGGGGTGCTTGCTTTAAGGCTACCTGAGAGATCTGGGTTTCAAGCATTTTGCTGTGGGTGGCCATTTGATCCATTTTGGTTCCTAGTTGGGTAAGCAGCTCATTCACATGAATATTCTGATTTAGGAACTCTTTGTTTTGCTGGGCTTGTGCTGTCATAAAATCATTTAGCACTTTTTCGATATTTGGCTTAGGTGGCACTGCTTTCATAGGTTGGTTTTGTCTAGGTGCTTGATTGTTGGTTGATCTCGGAGGTGCTTGGTTTTGGATAGGGTTATTGTTTTTGTAGGAAAAATTAGGGTGATTCCTCCATCCAGGGTTGTAAGTATTTGAGAACGGGTTTCCTTGGGCATAGTTGACTGGGTCTGAGTTAGTCTCGTTTAACAGATGGCAGTCAGCTGATTGATGACCTTTAGTACCACAAAGTTCGCAATCCGACACTACTGCTGCTGCAGCTGTTGGTTGTGCGTACATTTGATCGATCTTGAGGGCCATAGCATCCATTTTGGCTTGCATCATGTCTATAGAGCATACCTCATGTTTACCTCCTTGGGATTCTTTCTTTTCCACTGTTGCTCTTTCGTTTCCCCATTGATGATGGTTTTGAGCCATATCTTCAATGAGACTACAAGCGTCAGGATAGGGTTTGTTTATCAGGGCACCGCCAGCGGCAGCGTCGATGGACATCTTTGTGTTATAATGAAGTCCGTGGTAAAATGTATGTATAATCAACCATTGCTCCAAACCGTGGTGTGGACAAGCCCTTAGAAGGTCTTTATACCTTTCCCAAGCTTCAAATAGTGATTCTCCTTGGTTTTAGGTAAATCTTGTTATTTGGTTTCGGAGAACGGCTGTTTTGCTTGGGGGAAAGTATCTAGCAAGGAATGTTCTCCTAAGGTCTTCCCATGTTGTTATAGAATTGGCTGGAAGGGAATCTAACCAAGTTAGGGCTTTGTCTCTAAGGGAAAAGGGAAATAGTCTTAAACGAATCGCCTCAGGACTAGCACCATTGGTCTTAAAGGTGTTTGACAACTGGACAAAGGTTTTTAGATGTTGGTTTGGGTTTTCAGATGGTAGTCCTGCGAATTGGTTTTGTTGAACTAGTTGTATTAGGGACGGTTTTAGTTCAAAATTATTGGCAGGTATGGTAGGGTTAACTATACTAGAGCTCGGTTCTTCGTCAGCAGGCTGAGCGAATTCCTTAAGGGGTCTTTGGTTACGATCTTCGGCCATAGCTTGCTTAATTCGACGAAGCCAAAGTCGTGCGCGAGCGTAACGTTCTGGTTCCACTAAAGGACCTATTACACTACTGGAGCTGCGAGATCTTCGCATCGACCAGTTCATGCAGCCCTAGTCTAAACGGTGATAACAAATGAAATTTGAAATTCGGCGAAATTGGTCCCCGGCAACGGCGCCAAAAACTTGGTGCGTTCTTATTTGCAAGTGCACGAATCGCGTCAGAGTAATATAAAAAGTTATCGTATCCACAGGGACCAAATGTCGATCTAACGATTTCCGTTTGTTACAGTGCTTATCTAAGGCAGTTCGATTCAGGGTTTACTAATGCAGAGGAAAATAAATAAAAGTAAATGACGAGGTAATAAAATTCAGACAAAACAATAGGCTTGAATGTAATTCTCATAATCGATAATATTTCTATATCAACAGAACTACTTACGGGCAATATCTTCTATTTTAAGAAAGGAATTCAATTTAACAGGAACTGTCGCTTTCACGTAGTCAGAACCAAGTTTACCCTCTAAACTAACCCCTTTATTGTCACTTATTAAAAGGCGCGCATTGCGTTAGAGTCATGGAAAACTTACTTTTAAGAAATGCAAATTCTAAACTAAACAGAAAAGTATTTTGACCTGAAATCTCTAAACTAAAGAGGTTCAAAATGAACCAGATTCTAATCCCACTAACGCGTCCGAAAATAGTTTTAAAATCTCTTTTCTAAAGTGTTAAAAATCCCTACTCAACTGAGCAAAGCGCTTTCGCTGTATTTGATCAGTTCAGAACTAAACAGGTTCACAAATGGTTGGACGGCTTTCGATCTTACCCAACATTGCTTTTAGGTACATAAAACTTGTGTTAAAGATTAAAACAGCCCTTAAGTATTTCTATTAACACATAGACGTATTACGGTGGTTATGGTCTTTACATTCTTACCTATCTAAAACTTAGCCAGCCATGGTAGTAACAACAGTCATGTTAATTCTTATCATGTATGGAATTAAGTCTTTTGAAAAGTAAAGTTTTGAAAAGTAAGGCAAGACAATAAATAAACAAAATAAAGCAAGTGCAAGAAATAAATGAAAGTAAATGCGATTAAAATAAAACCTGCTCCAAAGCGGAGTCTTTAAATCTGGTACAATGCACGGAAAATAAAATGCTCCAACTTGATTACAGACACTCCAAGACTTGATTACAAACTCGATCACACACAGTGCAATAACTCCTCGATGTGAGAAGATTACCGCTTTACAAGAGTGAAATTTATGCCTAGGGTGAAGTAAACTAAGATTGGATGATCCTAAAATTCGAGTTCTACAAGTATTTATAGGCAAAGTTGGCGTGGTGTAAGGACAAAAACGACCTTGGTTTGAAAATGGGCGGGAACACAATTTGCTTGGTCACGCCCGCGACAGGATCATCGCGCCCGCGACAAGAAGAAAGTGGCAAAGGAGAGTGCTGATCGTGGGAACGTGGCAGTTGAGTTGAGGAGATCATGGGACACATCGTCGCCTACCCTGGGGCGTCCGTGACAAAAGAAGCGACAAGAGCAATTTGTTGTCAAACTAGAATTCTTGCTCCTTTTGCATCCTTTTCCGTCTGGGACCTCGATTTTATTGAAAACCTGAAAACAAAGGAAAACATAACAATAACAAAGCATAAAAATAGAAAAACAACTAATATGCATGTGAAATCAGAGTCGAAAATACAGTATAATTTAGTGTCATAAGTAGACGATGTATGTATAAGTAGAACTCTTGTACACAAAAATCATAGTGCCAACCAAATAAAGCAGGTATGCTCTCAATGCATGTGATTCGTGGAGCGCCACCTGCTCATCATCACCATCAGCTTGTTGTGCTCTCAGGATCTCAACCTCATATATCTTCTTTAGGTATTCAAATCTAGCATGAACACTCCTGGTCTTATCCAACTCCTCCTTCGCCTCCCCGGGATCAGCCCCAGATACTCTACCATCATCTTGAATGCCTCGTCTTTAGTCATCCTCCCATCATCTAGGAATCTCTCCCTGATCGAAAGAGGTAGCAAACACGAGACATCGTCGAGTGTGATAGACATCTCATCACGTAGGAGATGAAACAAAGAGGTCTTCGAGTTCCGTCTCTCCACGAATGCATTAAGCATCCCGTGGTTGATCGTAGTATAACCAGTCATGCATAAGTCCTTCAGACCAGATAAGGACAAAACTGATTAAAACCATACCTCATTCGGATGAGGCAAGGCAATAATCTTCCTCCCATGGTTAAGAAACTTCTGTAGATCACGCTCCTAAAAAAATAATCAATGTCAGAAATTTATCAATTAAAATTAATGTAAAAAAATAATGAATCCAACTAATGTTACCTCTCCATCCCAGATATGTCTGATAGTATGGTCTGGATATAGAGACAGTAATGACAAATCAACTGGGCCTCCTCCATATGCCTCTAGCTCTGCATTCTCAACATCATCACCATCCGGAGGTGGCACTGGATCAAGAGCATCATCAGTAGGAGGTGAAACTGGATCAGCACCATCTATAGTAGAAGGTGGCACTAGTGAAACCTGACTCCTACAGGAGGGTGGAGGGAGTGATGTGTCAGATGGTGAATCCCCTCTCCTACGGAAAGAATCAGATGGAGTGGCATGGGGAGAAGCACGAGCCCCAAAAGTAGATGGCTCAGCCTGACCAGAGGGACTAGGAGCCTCCGGAACCTGCTGGCTATTTTCCTACCGCACTGATGCGTGTTGAGAAACCCTCTCGTCTCTTAGTTTATCCTGTCTATCAACCATTATGCGTGTAAGTTAAAGTAAAACACACCATTAGTGCAAGCAAACAACACACAAGCAAGAAAATAAAAAAAAATACTGCAGAAAATTCCAGAGATGCATCTCCTGAATTTGAGAAACTAAAACGCTGAAAAATTCCGGAGATGCATCTCCAGAATTTCTTGCAACTCAGAAGTTGTGTCAATAGTGTCAATGTACCCCATGCAATCTCAAAAAAACTTGTTTTGATCATCATATTCAGCCAACAAACATCTAATACACTATGTCTAAACTATCTTAAATGATATTTCTAATCATTTCTAACTCTAATAATTGATTTATACTCATTTACACAAAAACTCAAAAATTTATCGAAAATTCAAAAAACTTACAAGAAATTGATGTTTTAGATGTTGTTTCTGATTTTAGAGATGATGATTGAAGTTCCGTTAAGCCTTGATGATTGAGTTTTGAATTGGTGCAGAGAAAAATTTGAGAGAGTTTGAAGAATGGTTTTGAGGAAAATGAGAAATGAGGAAGGAGAAGGGTCTGGCGTGATTTAAACTCCAAAATATTCTAGAGATACATCTCCGAAATATTTTAACGTCCATTGACCTTTTGAAGCGTCCGAAAATACATCTCCAAAATCTAAATACATTTATATATTTTTACGTGGTGCGTAAAAAACATATGGAATGCATTAAGAAATCCTCTTTATTAAAATACTTAATTGATACAAAATGGACTCATGGACTTATATAAACTCAAGAATACAAATAATTGGAGAAAATTGCTCTAACCAATTAGCCCAATTCTCTTACTAACTAACAAACTAATAAACAAAAATAATTACAATAGGTTTTAATAACAAATTATGTTGTAACAGAAACATTGAATTTCTATATGATACACGCGTTGATTGACATATTCTTCTTATTTATATCTATATGTTTTGTATTTGTAAACGACTTCTAATGTCATTGGCATCTTCCACGATCTTTTGAATGAATTTGTATTCATACCTACAAAAGTACAATTCAATTATGCATAAATTTGAATTTCTTTAGTAAAAAGAAAAAATTTCAATTTGACTACCACTTTTTCAAAAAAAAAATGTCACATAGAATTCACAGACTCTAACAAAAAAAAAACTTAAACAACAAAATCTCTTAGGTCTAATATTATTAAAATCATGTTTACAATAATATAACAACATATGTTAAAAATAACAGACAACATATGAAAATATGTTAACAAAAACAAAATCATCAATAACATATAAATTTTATCAATATATAACTTTTATCATCATATAACTAATAGAGTAGAAATTGTTTATTATTGAATATTGAGTAAAGCAAATAGAGGTATTTGAAAGTATATTACATACCCGGTTGTGTAAGGTATTCCAGTCAAATTACACACTTCAGTTAAAGCTGACTTCCATTTTTGTACTCTTTCGGAATTAATTCCAAATCTACTTTCATGTTGAGCCATGTCTTTTCCAAAACATTTTCTCATATGTCTGATGTCAGATGGCTCCACTTTGTAAAAGATTGGCCAAACCAATTGATTCTTCAATTTCTTACATTCAAGAATCTTGACAAGTTCATCAAGACACCATGTGGAATTTGCATAGTTTTCAGACAAAACAATAATCGAAAGCCTTGACTCTTCAATGGAATTTAGAAGAGAGGGTGAAATTTGGTCTCCCGTTTGCAATCCTCCATCATCCATAAAAGTCTTGAATCCCCCTTGACATAAAGCTTGATAAAGATAACCTGTAAAAGTGTAGCGCGTATCTTCTCCTCTAAAACTAAGAAAAATTTGCCATTTGGCCATTGAATGTTTAAGACCATCTAGCGAGGCCTTCCATTCATCAATTGGTTTACTTCTTAAGGAAGATGCCACATCTTTAATCAATGTAGGCACACCTTCACATTCAAAAGCAACTTCACGCGCGACATTCAATAAATCGAATGAGGAAGAGCATTCCTCGTCATGAATGCCCGAATGTTTTCCAAACAATGCCCAAGTTTCTTCTTTAGATAAGGGACCAAGTTGAATATCCCTTTGACAGGACATCGAATCACAATCTTGCTGACAACGCGCGATCAAAAGGATCTTGCATCGATTACTATTACAAGGAATACCAACATCCTTTGGATCAAATTTTACTAGAACATCGTCAAAAATAACTAGAATTGGACGATTCATACTTTCTATTGTGGAGAATATTGTTTTTGCTCTTCCAGCTTCACTGTTTTTATCGAAGCTGATATTTAACGAATCAGCAATTTCGTCTTGCATTGTTCTGATATTTAGGTTTTGGGACACAGTGGCAAATAAAACCTCATGAAAAATATGTGAATGCTTAACTTTCTTACCCATTACTTTCGCCAATGTCGTTTTACCGGATCCCTGCCTACCATACAATCCAATGATAGAACAATTATCATCTAGCAGTGCCGCTAAAAGTTGATTTGAAGTCTTTTTTCTAGACTCAAAACAAACAATATTTCCTGAAGAGAAGCGTTCTAATCTTGGAATTGGAATTGAAAACGGGTCAAATTCACACTTTGTATTGAGTGACGCTAGTTTTATCAGCAGCGATTTGTCAAATTCATTCAATTGTCGTCTTCTTGCCTGTAATATGAAATTCTCCACCTGTTGTATGAGTATGTCTGTTTGTTTAAGCCACTCAAAAACTTCATCACTGACCATATCAGTTTTATGATCAGTTGTTTCAACTTTTGCTCGCACAGAATCTCGTTTTGAAATCAACCTTTCCTTTTCTATTTGTATTTGCATAATATAGCCTTCAAATGCATCATACAACACTTTAGATTTAACAAAATCGCCACATCGATAAAGTGCTTTAGCAAAATTTTCTGCTGCAAAATGTTATTAACAGAAACATCTAAATCAATATATAGTTTTCAAATATTAAGTTAAACAAATTTAAATGTAAGAAAGGAATTGGAACTCACCCATGTTGCACTAGATCAGAAACGATGTCTCTCTCTTAGCATCAACAGCGAAAGGTTATAGAGGTTATTATTGTGAAGTGAGATAGTATATGAGAAAATCAACAGCAAAAGGTGAAGTGAGATAGTATATATGTATACATAGCAATAATAATGATGATGATGATGAAGAGACGAAGGGATTAGATATTTCATTGAGGTTAGGAACCATTATTGTCGGAAGAAAATTCTTTGAAAATAATTAAATGATTATTTTAATTTGTATGGTCAACATTTTTCCACCTTGTTTTATTTTTCGTTTTTGGCTTATCCGATAGGAATTGCATTTTCTAGGAAATCTCATATTATCCGATTGGAAAATTGTATTTGTCTGAAAAGTCATGAAAAACATCATTTTAATATTTTTCACAATTTTTATATTTATTTCTGTTATAAATTAAAAATTCATTAGGTTTTTTTATTTAATTTTATTTATGTTTTGGATTAAAAACTCTTTAGGATTTCTTGCTTTTGTATTTAAACATTTTTGACGCTAGTCAAAAATCATCTTTTGATATAATAAAATTTAATATTTTTTATTTAGTTGATTCTAGAGTTTATCTGATAGGTTTTACGCTTTCAATTATGTGTTCTCATTCTAAGTTTAGCGCTTGCTAATCCCTAGTGTTTCCAACTGCGTCAGGTGGCATCAGCTCAGGTTTTATCTTGTTTCTTTTCGTAGCTTAATCAACCACGGGAGATCAATCATTAACCAGAGTAGACCTTGAGAGTATTACTGTGGCTTTTACCACAACCCTAACTTCTTTGACTGAATAGATGATTAATTTAACAACTCAGGTGAACAACGAGAACCAGCGAAGAGATAGAAGAAGGGAACTAATTAGGGTTCTACGGGGTGGAAACAATCGTATTGTTATTGCTGAAAATCCGAGTTCTGAAGAATATATAAGAACATTACGAGGAAGAGGTTGATAATGGAAATCAACAAAATAACCATGACTATCGAGTGAAGGCTGATATTTCATTGTTCTATAGAATGATAGGAGTGGATGAGTTTCTGGATTGGAAGATCGACGTTGACAGGTTCTTTGACGTTATGGGCGTCCCCAAGAACAAGCAACTTAAGATGGTGGTGATCAGGCTAAAGAGTATTGTTGATGTCTGGTGGGATATGCACAATTATAAAAAATATTTTTAGGTTTCTTTGTTTTTTTTTTTGTAAATTATGAAATAATTCTGTAAATAAATAATTGATTAAATATTCAAGTAACAAGCAAACATACCCTAGAATTTAAGGAGGATCCTATTGGATACAATAGAGGTGAGGGGTGTCTAACACCTTCCACTCACTTAACCGACTCCTGAACCTTAGCGTCTCACCCTTAGTTTGTAGGTTTTATCATTATTTCCTTGTTTCTTATGAACGAATAAAGGATGATGGTGATTTTGTCATTTTGCTGGCCGCGACAGCTGGCGACTCTGCTGGGGAGTTCTTATACTTCTAAAAAAAAATAGTCCATCCTAACCTTGGGTTTTAGGGTTTTTGTTTGTGTTCCTTGTTTGTTTAATGCTTTTCTATATATATGTTTCATGTTATTATATATGTTTCATGTTATTATATATATTCCTTATGTTTTTATTATATTTATATATATCACATATTTTAACTGTCATCATAAATTGGTTGGGATATGTTTATGTGTGAAGCTAAAACCCAAGCTTAAAGTATAACCCTAAGTTAGGAAGTAAAATTGAAATGTTTTTGCAACATCTCACCAATGCATAGAAGCTACACTCGGAATAGACCCCCCAAAGTTGTCTTCATGGTAAGGTATACCCTTAACATAGTTAATGATTTGGATGTGGTTCATTACTCTGGAAACCTTTAGAACCCCTTTTCAACTCATGGTGACCTTATGTATTCAACTCACGAGGGTTGTTACTAGGGTTCCGCCTAGATAAGACTTATCCCGAAGGATTATCGTAGGAAGGCTAGCTCCTTCTCGTGGTAAAACAAGGGTATAGTCCATATATCTAGGGTTGTCATACTACCAAAACTATATATCCTATATGTGAGGGGATTGGGTAGACTAAACTTAGATCTAGCCTATCATAGGAAGCCTACCTAAGCTAGGTCATGCTTGCATATTATCCTAACAAAAAAAAAAACCATTAAAATATTAAAAAACATTCATTCATCATCCTCATCAAAATCTTTTTGCATTTTTTACACATGAATCTTAACTAATTTTATTGAAAAAAAAGCAAAGCTGAAAGAATGGAATTTCATACAAGAAAAAGGTATTTTACTCAAGAACAAAGGAGGGAAAGGGAAGAACTAGAGACCTGTGTCCTACGATTGGAAGCCCAGAATCAAAGCCTAATTCATGATCTCCGCGAAGCCAAAGGTCAAGCCATGGATTCAATAGTGAGAAGAAGATCTGCTGAATAACTTCTTGCTAGATGTCCATATGATTAGAGGCAAGCTTATGAAGAAGTGGTGAATCTAAGAAGGCAAATGGAGCTCCTTGAAGAAGCCTATAAGGAAATGAGGGAGTGGGGCATCTATGTTGAAGGGCACAATAAAAAAATGGCTAAACTTATAGAGGAAGATAAGGCAATCATGGTAGACCTTCGAGGAAAGGAAGAGTACTATAGAAAAAGGTATCTGAAGTTGGTCATATTGTCCAATGACCTAACTGATGAGATCCCTCGAAGTCTAAGAGCTGCATAATACATGGCGGACATCTTCAAACCCGAGGAGGAAATCATTGACTTCCTTAAATTATGTCGTCATATGGTGGAAGAATTTAGGGCCAGAATTAGGCGTCATTGTTAGATTCCCTTTAAGTAATGGTTTGTTTACTTATTTTCTATTTCAATTATGAACAAGTTTAGGGTTTCTCCCTTGATTAATTTCCTTTATGAATAATTAATAGGGCTTCGTCCCTTCTATTTCCCTTTGAAATTAATAAAATATTTGAATTTCCGTTATTCTCGATTTTACTTATAATTGATGAATGGTTAAGATTCTTACAAAAAAGTATTTTTGCATATTTATACATTCACGCATACATTAGCATGCATACGTAATAAAAAAAATCATTTTTCTTCATCATCTTCTCCTAGAATCATCGGACATAACAATCTGACTTCCCGACCTCGAACTCGAGCTCACCAAAGGAAGGCCATGGAGCAATTAGAACAAAATCAAGCTGCTCTCAGAGGAGACGTCGACGCTGTCAAGAGAAATATGGAAGAGATGAAGGACAAGATTGATTAGCTGACCCGCACCATCCAAAACTTGATAACTAGGGAGACTGAGCCTAGCAACAAAAGGAATGATCCAACTCCTACCCCTCAATATGGGGACAATAACCATCTATTGGGCTTTGTCATAGATCTTGAGCGTGAGGAAGCTGAGGCCGTCAAACAAAAAGCTAGTGCCCAATCCCCCGGAGGATCTGTTCCTCCGCCCATTCTTAATGAGATATTCCGTCCTACGCAGATACCTGTTTCTCGTGAAAACTATGAAGATTGGAACCTCCAATATGAGGAGGAAGATTCGAGGCAGGTGGTCCATGAAAACAAGTCGACCGCTGCTATTGAAAGACGAAGGGCTAAGGATAAGTATAAAATATTTGAAGAAATACAAAGGGCTGTTGAGGGATTCAATGTCTTTGGAGTCGATGCTTTCGAAATGTGCCTAGTACCCGATGTGTCCATACCTCATAAGTTCAAAGCACCTGACTTTGAAAAATACAAGGGCATCAGCTGTCCTAAAAATCACCTCCAGATGTTTGTCTGAAAGATGGCTGCTTGCGCTGCAAACGAGAAGCTGATGATGCACACCTTCCAAGACAGTCTAAGTGGGGCATCCTTGGATTGGTATATGCAATTGGAGAGTGTTGTACCCCAAATTTTACCCCTAAGATGTCATAACAATTTGAACTTACATTTAGGTTTCATTCACCCATGCATTGTTAACTAACCACATTATCTTGCCAGTTTGTTTCTTTTGTGAAATCCAGGTTTACACAGGAAAAAGAACAAAAAGTCAATAAGTCAGACTCTCCCATGTTTCAAGGTCTGTGGCTCCAAATGCAACCATTTGAGCTCACCTACATTCAAGAGGTTTTATTCAACAAGAAATCAAGTGTGTTCGGTTCTTATTACAAGTGCCATGAGCCACAGGATTCACCATGCCTCAAACTAGGGTTTTTTCAACTACAGTCATCCATTGCCTTTGATTTTGATCAGGACATATTCCCAAGCTTTGAAACTTGATTCTATATGATACTGGACATCCCTAGAGGCCATCTATGGACCTTGGAAGAAAGTGAAGAAGCAAAATCCTCAAAGATCATCCAGTTGGAATTCCTGAAGAAATCAGAGTTTTGGTCAAAAAGTCGAGCTTTTGACTTTGATGTGATTGGACCGAAATAAAGTGTGCAAGTATGCTCGACCATTGACTGAGGACACGAGGAATCGGCACTTGCAAATTTTATTTTATTTGAGAAAAGAAAAAAACAAAGAAAAGAAAGAAAAAGAAAAAAAAGAAAAAAAAAGGAGAGAACTTCATGGCGCCCACCATGAAATGAGCATGGCGTCTGCCATGAGGAATTCATGGCGCCTACCATGAGTTTTCATGCACCTGCCATGTCTCATGTGGCGCTTGTCACATTTCACAATTTGTACTTAAGACAAATTTGGGTTTAATTAAAATAATTCAAGTGGTGTAATTCATCATGAATAAAAAGAGAACTTTTCTGAAAGGTATGGGCTCCAGTCTTATCAGCACACAAACACCACCTAACTTCTGAACAAATAAGATTTTTCAAATCTCAGCCAGCTTACTTGCATGAGGAAATATGAAAAAGGGTATTGTGGACAATATGAAAAATCAGACTACACCCTCACTTTCTCCTATAAATAGGACCCTTCATCTTCAGTTTCAGACACACCGGATTCACCCCAAAAAGAGGCTGAATACCCTTCTCACTTTCTCCCCCGTATTTCTTTAAGAAGCTCGTCCGGTTTATTTTTTCAGAAATCGTACCATTGAAGTGGCAGTGGACCGTCTCCACTAGGTAACATTCACCTCTTTTATTTTCTTCGTTTTCAAAGTACAATGATCATTTATATATGTTGTTATCAGGTTCATTAACATGTTAATATTTTTCTGAAAAGTATGTTATTTTCATAATATCATAATCTTTTGTTTCATATTACCATCATATTCATGCTTGATTCCTGAATAAATTTTGTGTATGGCTTTGGTATGATTTTATTTTATAAATATTACTTAAAGGAAAAACAAAAAAAAAAAATAATAAAGAGGTAGGGAAGGTGGCGCCTGCCACCAACCATATATGGCGCCTGCCATGCTTAGAAAAGCATTGGATTTTCTTTAGTGGCGTCTGCCACCCACTTATGGCACTGGCCACATACTTGTGGCACTGGCCACATACTTGTATGGCACCTGCCATACTTTTTTTTAAACTTAGTTTTCTTTTCCAATTTCACATCTTAAAAATAATTTCTTTTTTTTCTAAAAAAACTTCAAAACAAAAATATGCTTAGTTTCTTTTCTTCCTTTATTTCAATCCTCATATTTATTTTGCTTTTCTTTCTAAAAATTCAAAAAGACAAAAAAACATGCTTTATTTTCATACTCGGTACTCGAACTCTTTTTATGAAAATTCGTCAACCGGTTTCTAGAACTTTTCTGTAGCACGTAAATATGTGTTTGTGGTTTCTTGACTTGAATAAAAACACTTATGTTATTTATATGTATTAATTTCTGTTACCAATTTTCTTAGCCTTAACATGTTTCTGATTCCGAAACTTTGAAAATATTATCTTTGCCGTATTCATACTGTTCATTTAATTTCAATCCATTCAACTTTTGTTCAAAATGTTATCATCTCCCTATTCCAAAGGAAAGTCTCTCTATTGACCGCAAGGTCATAGATAGCTCATTACCCTTTTAACCTAGCCTTAGGCTTGGAGTCGCCGCACTCCACGTAGGCGTCTTGCTGTTAGACCCTACTTTCCCGTGAACACTTCATTCCCTTTTAACCTAGCCTTCCCAAGAGATAGCAATTAATCTCTTATAACTCTTAAACCTTTCTTTAAACCTTCACAAGAGATAACCATTAATCTCTTCTCCTTTACAACGGTCTAACCCTTCAAATCCTTTCATAAGAGATAGCCATTAATCTCTTTCTCCTAAACAATCAATCCTCACAAGCGTTGCTTTCAAGCTTTTCACCCAACTTTCCCTTGGAACCTTGACCACAGTCAAGAGTTCCTCACCCCCATTGAGGGGAACTATGAATGCTCTGATTCCATTCCCGTCAGGATACGTAGGCACGAGATGCGATATCTTGGCGAACATACTTAGTGTATATACCCCTAGGTCTTTACCTTAGCACATTTCCTTTAACAAGCAAACAATAATATAACACGAATACAAACAAGAGGTTCCTGTAGAATACTACAGATACTTAGGGTGCTAATACCTTCCCTTAGTATAACCAACCCCCGAATCTTAGATCTCTGATTTGCGTTCCTGCATAGCGCACTTAGGGTTTTTTCGATCTTTACCCTTTCCTTTGGATAAATCAAAGCTCGGTGGTGAATTTCAAAGATGTGCGATGCAAGTTAATTAATAGCTTGTTATCCGATTCTCACTACAACAGAGAGGGTTCATGTCAAAACCTGGGAAGACCTTGCCAATGCCTTCTTAAAGCAGTACAAATACAATGTTGACATGGCTCTTAACCATATGCAACTACAAAACATGTCTCAAAAGGGCGATGAATCTTTCAAGGAGTATGTTTAAAGATGGAGGCAACTAGCTTCTCGCGTGCAACCTCCATTGCTAGAAAGCGAACTGGTGGATATGTTCAGGGATACTCTACAAGGTCCATATTATAAAAAGATGCTTGGTTTAGTATCAACTGGATTCACTGACCTAGTTATAATTGGGGAAAGGATAGAGAATGGTCTGAAAAGTGGGATGATTGGGAAGTCATCTTCAAATCAACATAGCAATAAAAAGTACTCTGGAAACAATTCAAAGAAGGGTGAGACCAATGTTATTACTACTGATAAGTATGCTCATATACCCTACAATATTTATGTACCTGCAGCTGCTCTTAATCAGTATCCACCACAGGCGCATCCTATGCCTCAAATCCAATTGTCTGGGGCACCGCCTCCATAGAATCAACAAAAAAATAGGTATCCCCGAAGGAAGCAAAATAGGCCGTGGAAGGATTTTGACCCCATACCTATGTCATATACTGAAATCCTGCCTTATTTGATTTTGAAGGGATTGGTGGAGATTAAACCTCTAGCAACTCCTACTACACCTCCTCCCAAGGATATGATACCAATGCTAGATGTGACTATCACGTTGGTTCACCGGGGCATACCACAGAGAAATGCCTGGCCCTCAAGTTCAAAGTACAAGAATTGCTCGATCAAAAGAATATCTCCTTCACTCCTGAAAATCCAAAGGTGGGAAATAATCTGTTGCCGGGGCACGCTGGGGCAAATGTTAATGTAATTGAAGCGTTAGATGATGATGTCCTGATCAGGAGGGTAGACCTAGTGAAAACCCTATGACCAAGATAAGGGAAATTCTAATTGGCTATAATTTATTTGAAAAATTGCACACCGATTGTAAAATTTGTCTACTTAACCCCGACAAATGTGGAAAAATGAAAAGGGTTCTACGACAACTAATGGACCAAGACGTGGTCCAAATCATATATTCAAGGAAGATGGATGATATTTCAGCTATAGAATCTCAGAGGCATACACCCTTTGAAATCCCTTACCAAATAAGGGAAGCTTCGACACCATTCTAGATACCTTTCCAATACCCTCCCGGACGCCAATTCAAATACCGGTGCCAATTCCGTTTCAAATTCCAGTGCCAGCAAAGCCAGAAAGCCCTATTATCTTCCATGTTCCTACACTGTTTCCTTATGAAAGTACTAAGTTTGTACCCTGGAACTATAACACTACCACATATGAGGGAAAAAAAGCCTATAGTACTAGCACCAGTAGTTACTAACATAGCTGGTATCAGAGGAATGACCCATAGTGGAAGAGTGTTCTCTCCTGAACAATCCACAAGAATGTCCTGGAGAGTTCAAAAGGAAAAGGGACTACAAGTTCAGGGGAAGGACCTTCTAAGAAAACTGTCTCCCAAGAAGAAGCTGAAGAATTCTTGAGGCTTATCAGAAAGAGTGACTACAAGGTGGTGGACCAGCTAAGTAAAACACCTTCCAAGATCTCCATATTATCTCTATTACTATGTTCTGATGTGCACATGGAAGCCCTATTGAAGATCTTAAATGAAGCACATGTCACGAAGTACATAACGGTAAATCAATTTGACAAAGTAGTCACTAACATCACCACAAGCAGTTGTCTGGGTTTTAGTAGTGATTAATTACCTCCTGAAGGGAAAGCCCACAATAAAGCCTTGCATATATCGATCAAATGCCAAGACACTATCCTCTCAAGAGTACTAGTAGACACAGGCTCAACTCTAAATGTCATGCCTAAGAATACTCTCATGAAGCTAACCTCTGTGAGAACTTTTATGAAAACTAGTTCATTGGTTGTTATGGCTTTCGACGATTCAAAAAGAATGGTGATTGGGGAAGTCGACATATCGATAATGGTGGGACTACACACCTTTATGGTTACTTTCTAAGTGATGGATATCAACCCTTCCTACAATTGTCTTTTGGGATGACCATGGATCCACGTTGCAGGCGCTGTCACTTCCACACTTCACCAAAAGCTGATGTTCATAACTGGGGGCAAGTTAATAATCATTGAGGTTTAGGAGGACATGTTTATCAGTCATCTTTCGTCATTCAGATACATAGAGGTAGACGGGGAGACAATTGAAATACCCTTTCAAGCTTTGGAAATCGCGACGGTCGGTCGTAAACAAGTCACTCCATAAAAGTAAAGGTTGGGAAAGGTTACATATCTAATCAAGGAGAGATACAATATGTTGGGGCAAGTTGCTAGAAATACCTGAGAAGAAGGACCGATTCAGGCTGGGTTACAAACCGGTTATTGAAGGGCTAGAAGAAAACTTTTGTAATGTTGGGTTCATAATTGAAAATCATGTGGCTACAATTAAAAAGAGAGGAATAAGTGTAATGCCCTGTATAATATATATCTAGAATAATACCATACAAGCATTTTATTTGGTACTGACACATCAAAAGTGCCTAAAGGCATAATTCACATACTTGTCCATTTCTAAAACCTAAATACAACACATGGCACAAGTCATGAAAACTAGCCAAAAAAAATAAAATCTAAGAATAATATACAATATCCTCAATTGTATACAAGAAAAGATTACATAGCGGAATAAGCTTAACTAAGCTTCTCTTGAAACATCCTAGCATCGCTCCACTTGTAACCAAACCTGCACCTGAAATAAAGCAACTATAGTGAGGTGAGATACATCAAATCTCAGTGAGTTCCCTATCCTATAGATTCTCTCGGCTTTACAGGGTTCTATCAATCCAAATCAAGTCAAGGGGAAGGGAAAATGACCTTGAGTACACGCTCTCACAATCTCACACTATATGGAAACATGCTCATGAGTTCATTGACTCAAAGTATCACTAATCGATAACCACACCAAGGCATCCCCTGTTCCCGTCCGCTTCTACGTCTAGAAGTCGATCTGAGTCATGGATCCTGGTAACCTACTTGACATGCGAATGGATTCGGGTTCTACGGGCCATTAACCGTTATGAACCGTCACTTCACACGGGCCATTAACCGTCACAAGCATACGCTCCCAGAGCGCCATTCGTACTGCACGCGGGAATCAAACCTGCCAAGTAGTCATGCACATGTTTCAGAGGAGCTCAAGACCCATCAAACGCACTCACAAGATAACCGGTTACGATTACGTGATCTCACACACAACGTGATTGTATTCGACAATCACAAGACCACAATGCCTTAAGGCCACATTCACCTTATCACAAACCACAAAGGTTTACACACATGTTCCATACTAGTGTCTCACTCTCCTCTAGGCCAATCTCGTCACGGATTCACTCTCAACATCAGGTGCCCGAGCATTGCCATCTAGGTTATCTACTCTAGGCCCGAACTCGCCAATGAATGCACGAGCATCGCCATCCAGAGTTTCTATCACAATTCTATTCACAACCTAGAATTATACCATTTGTTTTGGGGTAAAGTTTCCTTACTCTCCCTAATTCATTTTAAGCATGCATATATCTTTCATTCATAATTCACAATTAGATAGACATGGTATAATCACAAACATTACAAGTAACACATATAATAACATAACACATAAAACACCCCTTTTTGGGTTCCCTCCGATTCATTAATCGGGTATCAAAATCAATACTTCTCACTCTTATCCCGTAGGATATTCCCACAGCTTTACATTGGCTATAAATATGCCTCGATCGGATTTACGATCCAAAAGATGTCAATTCTGACATTTCACAAAACATTACTTCCTTCATTTCCACTAAATGAAATATCCCACATCATACCCAAGACTTTCACTTTTTATCAGATAGAGGGTCGTCATAGCTTTCTAATGACACCAAGAACGTCCCGATTCGAGTTACAGATCAAAAGTTATGAAAGAAACAAGTTCGAGGATCTGCTATGTTCGCAATGCAAAGCAGCCAGCGAATGCTCGCTTTCTCATTCGCAGTGCGAAGCTCCCAGTGAATGCCTAAATACACTAGGTTCGATGTCTCATTCGCAGTGCGAACATCTGGCGAACCGTGGCAGAACCAAAATAGGGTAATGTTCGCAGTGCGAACCTCTGGCGAATCTCTGGCGAATGTTCGCCTTCACCTTCGTCGTGCGAACAACCAGCGAATGTTCGATTTCCCCTTCGCTAGGGGATTCACATGTGGGGTTCTCAGTAGCGCTGTTATGGGTCATTTGGGCAAAAATCCAACATTTCCTTCAACCAAACTCATCCAAATCATACCAGAACATAATCCAATCATACAACAAGTATTCCACACATTTTATATCACGTTTCATCCGTTAGATTTCATCGATTATCCGTTTAATCATTTTCTCTCAATTCTAACCTAAGTTCTAAACATCTATTTCTAGAACTTAGAGTGTCTAACTAGAACCCACCTGATAATCGAAGAGGAGTTTGGAGAAGATGATGATGATCCATGGCATCTTCTTCTTCCTTGAACTTTTTCCTCTCTTTCCCTTCTTTCTTCTCTTCTTCACTTCCTTTCCTCTTCTTCTCCTTTTCTATCTTTTCCTTCTTAACAAATATATATATATATATATATATATATAAACCAATAGAGTAAAATATCTCCAATTGATATTTTGTCACCTCAACCAATTGATCAATTATTAGAGTTATCATAAAAGTCTCTCTTGAACTAATAATAAATTGATCTCTTCAGAGTTTATTAGTTGCTCTATTGATCCCAAGTGTCGATACTTAAAGTACTTAAAGGATTCCATTGATCTAATTTACCAAAGATAGAGCATATAGATGCTCATCTGATCTCATCTGATATCCAATTGAGCATTTAAATAATACGGGGTATTACACTCTCCCCCCTTAAATTGAAATTCGCCCCCGAATTTCCTCTATTCGACAATAACCACCAATTGTATCCTGGTCTTAGATTCACACTTAACCTCTCTTCCGTCCCAATTTCTGACGCATTCCAATTCCAACTTAAATTCACAGACCAAAATCCTTATTTCCATGAACTATCAAACTTCGGTTCCTTAGTCATACTCTTATTCCAATATTGGGTTAACTTTTAACCTTGATTTTTCTATAATTCATCTGTTGTTCCATACAAAACACTTTGTCGCATCTTACCTTGGAAATAATGTACCATTCTGCATTCCTTCCCTGAGTCACAAACCAAACCGTAATATCTTATCTTGATTCAGGATAACAAACCCTCAACAGATCTTCACGATGTAATTCAGTGATTCCTTAACTTCATGTATTTACCGACAACTATTCTTCCATAAATCCTTTAATATTCGAACCACTTCATAACTAGTCAAATGACTTCTTTACCAGTTCCATCCAGTCTGAGACTACACATTGTAATCATTACATCCGATATTTCCTTTCTTTCGTGTAACTCCAAAAGGTAACACACTTAAACAAGATCTCCTTATTTCTTTATTATTCTTATAAGTAACCATCCATCTGATTCCTATTAATCCGACTAAACTCTTTCATTTGTCACCCTCCACTGCGCAACTCAAATTCTAACAGTGAAACACCACCAATTCTTAAGCATTACCAAGTAGCTAACAGTCCGTGAAGAAACACACTTAACCACTAGGGTCCTTACTAACCAGTCGACACAAGAACTTACTGACGTCCTATGGTAGAACAATTTCTTTGCCAACACACAATATCTTAACCTCTGCCCAACACTCTCTAGACGATAAAGACGCAAGAGTTACACTGCTACCACCATGACATTCATAACTCCAACCCATTCTAAACTCAAAATAATATATCCAAAACAGTTTAACAACCTCCGGCTCTGGTTACCACATTCCAAATTGATTCTTCTTACGGGGTTCTGACTCCCTCAAGGTTTGTTGTTGGTACGAGTTCTCAACTAATATTACATAACACCATCACGAAGCTTCAATCAGATGCGAGTCACCACTTATCAAAACTTAAACCATTCTAAGCAAAATGGTGAGTTTCCATACTACTCCCCAATCCATATACAACATTCCACACGTACACACACCCCCAAAGGACATGCCACAATTTCCCATTGAATCCATTTTTCCTCATTTCTTCCGATTCATAAACGATCCAAGTTATATGCTTAACCTCAGAACTTCCGATTCTTACTCATACTTGGAAAGATAACTTTCAAACTTCCTACTTCTGATTAAAGTACAACTGTACACATCTGGTACCACTCTCACGATCTAAATTTGATGCCATGTACTCACAGGAGACAACAATTACTAACTCTAACCCACCGCTCATAACTTGCTCATACCATAATTACACCTCGAAATATATTCCTTGCAAGATCAATACTTCGAGAGTATTTTCTAACTTCATCCTTAAGACTCTCAACAGTACTGATAACAATACACTTAAGACTTTCTCACCCTCAACACGATTCATAAGATTACTTCCCCATAAGTCAACTCCCTTGCTCTAAACAAATGGTCCACTATGCAACGCCCTTCCAGAAGTTCTAATTTCAAAATACAATTTCGTCTTTCATTAACTTGCTATCTAGTTCTCTATTCGCACAATACCCTCCAAACGGAGCAACATAAGGTAACAAAACGCAGATGATGGTCTCTAAGGGCTTTCACAATTTGCACACACGTTAATCGATTACCCTCTAAGCTAATCGGTTAACTCCTCAAAATTCAATGTAAAACACTTCCCATGCACGTGTTAATCGGTTAACACTGCTGCAGAAGCTGGAAATAACCAATTTCGTTTAATTCAAAGTCATTCTTACCCAAAACCATCAATCCGTCTTGCTCGATCTGGGAATACCATTCCCAACCCGTGGCTCCTTGACTTATATAACATTCACCAACCATGATCCACTCAAGGTAAAACAAAACAAAGTTAAAACGTGCAGATCACACACTTCAACCAAATGACAAGGTAAAATTTAAAATTCCGACGCAGTCACACGACAACACCTCAGCGGGGTAGTTCGTTCTCTGCTTATACAACTACTCTAGATGAAAGCCGATAATGACGACATTATAGGGTTTCACCCACCACTCATACTTGATTCGTCCATAAGCAAAATCCAACACACCACCATCACACGGTACTACGAAAATGATGGACATCTCATGTCAAGCATACAACCTTGTTCTCTCACTTAAATTCCTTGGTGAGCAATAATACTACAACGTTCTTAGTCCAACAAAAGGTAGATTCCGAATAGTCCGATTATTCACCAATATAGAAATTCTCCATGCTTGAAAATAGATCGGGGTAATGCATCCTCTTGGAGAACCTTTCCATTACTTCGTACGCACTAACCGGGATTTCTTACCCTTTACTATCCATTACACACCACACTTACACCAAATTACTTAACGGAAAATCCGCAACTGACAATTCTCATCAACTATTAACAAAACCCTTCCGGTATAAATCGTTCCATGATTTACACTTAGTCCGTAATAAGTCCTGAATTGCTTTTCGTTGTTTTACCACAATCTTACTTCTTAAAATACAATATTCACGGCCCCACAAGGTACGTCCCTTCACACTTGTCTCAAGAATAAGAATCCATCATGTACATTGTGACTACGGTGCTACTACTACGCTTGTTCTAAGTACCAAGGTGTAACTTTATCATTCCACGTCATACTAACAGGCTCCTCATAGGTGAACCATCAGTGATTACGCTTCCTTAACTATAGGTTCATCAACACCTTAGAAATTCCATCGCACACTCGTCCACAATACATTCCGTTGTCACTTCCTCATAATATACTGTTGACACCATTTTCTACCTCGCGTTTACTTCGCTTTCCTTTGCAATCCTCTTAGGTCCAAATATAAAACCATCTTACTACAATTTCCTTGAATCCAAGATACTTACTCTATTCCTTAACACTCACTTCTTCCGATCTGTATTGCTACACTTTCCGTTACTAAATAAAATTCATTCTTTCCCTAACCCAACACCTTATACAGTTCCTTGGGTAACTTGACATTTCCAAAATTCCAAATTGGTCTCTCATCGAATACAGAATATCCCGATGTAATATTCAAACTTAATCTCTCTTCATAACTGAATATACGCAATCCATCACCCACTCTTCGTCCGACACGTACTTGTTTCACTTGAAGCATGTAGACACATCCTGGTGTTCCTTCACACACTTCTCTACTACTTTAAGTTCCTATAAAAGCCGAACGTCCTTAACTCTCAACTTTTAACCAGTCAGAAGATATTGTTCCGAACACACTCCTTAAGGTACTCTCGTTCATTCAAGATACTATAACAACCTTAAAACTGAAGCACCAAAACTTATCTCACTTCTGGACCTTACGTCACACATTCCACAAAACGACTTTTCTTTTTCACGGAACGAGATTACTTGAAATCCTTATCTGTACTAGTGGTCAATCCAACTCCACTAGCAATTTTACATTGCTTGATACCTTATCCAATCGTCCGATAGAGATCCTTAACTGTCAGACTCCATCCATTCCAAAGGATTTCTTAAACAACACTCCACTCTTCAATATCCATGCTACCCAAAGCACGACTTCTACTAAGACCTCACTGAGCTGACCAAAACTCCTCACTACTAACTCTTGGCTTGAGCCTACCCTCATGGCACATGTTACGACAACACTTCAGAGTCCTCATGGTCGCTCAACCATGATTCTACCTATCACATACATAGTATTAGGTTGATCAGAACCAACACTACATAGTATGATACTAAGTTTCATGATGGCAAGACACACTTAAGAGGCAGGAATAGATTTACTTATGATGTTTCCAGGCTAGGTCGAGGACACGACCTGCTTTGATACCAACTGTAATGCCCTGTATAATATATATCTAGAATAATACCATACAAGCATTTTATTTGGTATTGACACATCAAAAGTGCCTAAAGGCATAGTTCACATACTTGTCCATTTCAAAAACCTAAATACAACACATGGCACAAGTCATGGAAACTAGCCAAAAACAATAAAATATAAGAATAATATAAAATATCCTCAATTGTATACAAGAAAAGATTACATAGCGGAATTAGCTTAACTAAGCTTCTCTTGAAACATCCGAGCATCGCTCCACTTGTAACCAAACCTGCACCTGAAATAAAGCAACTATAGTGGGGTGAGATACATCAAATCTCAGTGAGTTCCCTATCCTATAGATTCTCTCGGCTTTACAGGGTTCTATCAATCCTAACTTAAGTCAAGGGGAAGGGAAAATGACCTTGAGTACACGCTCTCACAATCTCACACTATATGGAAACATGCTCATGAGTTCATCAACTCAAAATATCACTAATCGATAACCACACCAAGGCATCCCCTGTTCCCGTCCACTTCTACGTCTAGAAGTCGACTCGAGTCATGGATCCTGGTAACCTACTTGACATACAAATGGATTCAGGTTCTACGGGCCATTAACCGTTATGAACCGTCACTTCACACGGGCCATTAACCGTCACAAGCATACGCTCCCAGAGCGCCATTCGTACTGGACGCGGGAATCAAACCTGCCAAGTAGTTGTGCACATGTTTCCGAGGAGCTCGAGACACATGAAACGCACTCACAAGATAATAGGTTATGATTACGTGATCTCACACACGTGATTGTATTCGACAATCACAAGACCACAATGCCTTAAGGCCACATTCGCCTTATCACAAACCACAAAGGTTTACACACATGTTCCATACTAGTGTCTCACTCTCCTCTAGGCCAATCTCGTCACGGATGCACTCTCAACATCAGGTGCCCGAGCCTTGCCATCTAGGTTATCTACTTCAGGCCCGAACTCGCCAATGAATGCACGAGCATCGCCATCCAGAGTTTCTATCATAATTCTATTCACAACCTAGAATTATACCATTTGTTTTGGGGTAAAGTTTCATCACTCTTCCTAATTCATTTTAAGCATGCATATATCTTTCATTCACAATTCACAATTAGATAGACATGGTATAATCACAAACATTACAAGTAACACATATAATAACATAACACATAAAACACCCCTTTTTGGGTTCCCTCCGATTCATTAATCGGGTATCAAAATCTATACTTCTCACTCTTATCCCGTAGGATACATTTGCTATAAATATGCCTCGGTCGGATTTACGATCCAAAAGATGTCAATTCTGACATTTCACAAAACATTACTTCCTTCATTTCCAATAAATGAAATATCCCACACCATACCCAAGACTTTCACTTTTTATCAGATAGAGGGTCGTCATAGCTTTCTAATGACACCAAGAACGTCCTGATCCGAGTTACGGATCAAAAGTTATGAAAGAAACAAGTTGGAGGATCTGCTATGTTCGCAATGTGAAGCAGCCAGCGAATGCTCGCTTTCTCATTCGCAGTGCAAAGCTCCCAGTGAATGCCTAAATGCACTGGGTTTGATGTCCCATTCGCAGTGCGAACGTCTGGCGAACCGTGGCAGAACCAAAACAGGGTAATGTTCGCAGTGCGAACCTCTGGCGAATCTCTGGCGAATGTTCACCTTAGCCGTGCGAACAACCAGCGAATGTTCGATTTCCCCTTCGCTAGGGGATTCGCAGTGCGAACCTCCGAATCCTGGGGTTCTCAGCAGCGCTGTTATGGGTCATTTGGGCCAAAATCCAACATTTCCTTCAACCAAACTCATCCAAATCATACCAGAACATAATCCAATCATACAACAAGTATTCCACACATTTTATATCACGTTTCATCCGTTAGATTTCATCGATTATCCGTTTAATCATTTTCTCTCAATTCTAACCTAAGTTCCAAACATTTATTTCTAGAACTTAGAGTGTCTAACTAGAACCCACCTGATAATCGAAGAGGAGTTTGGAGAAGATGATGATGATCCATGGCTTCTTCTTCTTCCTTGAACTTTTTCCTCTTTTTCCCTTCTTTCTTCTCTTCTTCACTTCCTTTCCTCTTCTTCTCCTTTTCTATCTTTTCCTTCTTAACAAATATATATATATATATATATATATATATATATATATATATATATATATATATATAAACCAATATTATATAATATAATCCAATAGAATAAAATATCTCTAATTGATATTTTGTCACCTCAACCAATTGATCAATTATTAGAGTTATCATAAAAGTCTCTCTTGAACTAATAATAAATTGATCTCTTCAGAGTTCATTAGTTGCTCTATTGATCCCAAGTGTCGATACTTAAAGTACTTAAAGTATTCCATTAATCCAATTTACCCAAGATAGAGCATATAGATGCTCATCTGATCTCATCTGATATCCAATTGAGCATTTAAATAATACAGGGTATTACAATAAGGGATACCTAACTTGGTGTGTCACTGCTTACCAAACACAACTCTCAACAATTGGAAGTCCATCGAGATTCCTGAGATGATTTCTGTTTCAAAGTAATTTACTGCTTTCTTTTCAAAATAATAAGTCCTTTGCTCTGCCCAAGGCAAATGGACAAGCTTTGTAGGGCCCCCTTTGTTTCATTGACTTATTTTATCAATAAAATTGCATTTTTGTTTTCAATCAAGATCCTTTTTCTTTCATTTCCGGTTTTTCAAAAATGGCAATATCCTTTTCAATACTCTCATTCCCAGTATTTCATTCAAAAAATATCAAATAAATAAGAAAATATTCCTCATACAAATTAATAAATTTACCTATTGCAAACAACACTACTATAGTCCCTTACGACTTTGAATTCCTGATTAATTCAACGGAAGGAGGTGATGAGGACGAGTGCGAGCTTCCCCGAAGAGTTAGCCAAACTGTTGAAACGCGGGAACAAAGTGATACTACTTCATCAGGAACCAGTGGATGTGATCAATCTGGTTACTAAAGAAAATAAGAAAGAGGTCAAGGTCGGCGTTTCATTAAATAATGAGCCAGCCTATCACATATTAATGAAGGATGAAACAGATAATGAATCGTGGATTCCAAGACATCAAGAAATTCGCCTAGAAATAAGGGTACCCCACAAATGCCTCAAGTGGGGATAAGAAAATGCTCAGAAGATTGACCACTGTTTGCTTGGGAAATTCGCAAACAACCGCTGATCTCCTAATCTATGAAAGATTGGTTTACTTACAGGATTGATCAAACAAATCCTAGGACAATGTGCTTTAACAATTTTGGCAATTTTTGTCAGAAAACCTTTTGTTTATTGAATTCATCCTGGTTTTTATCAATTTTGTATTGTTTCGACAAAAGTAACAACACTTTGCTCCTTAAAATAAATGGCGAAATGTAAATGGCTTGCGAATAAGAAAATGACAGAAATATAAAGGGAACTGTAACAGAAAAACTTTAAACTTTTATTGAAATGCAAGGAATGAAAAACTGGTGTCTCTCAACGTACATTTTCTTAGTAAGTACTCTTTTGTCTCTCATGGTTACTTTGAGTATTTCTTGAGTGATTTGTACAAATTCTGAACACACCGGAAATCTAACACTAAGGCTACCTATTTATATACAAATGAAATAACCACCAATAACAGCTATTTCTCCTAATGGCGACAAATGGAATTCTGCATGCATTCATCTACTAGATGCGTTCCACGCGTCCAATTTCAAAAACGAAACTCCCTCCTGAAATTTGAATTTCAAACATCCGTCGAATGGGGCCTATTTCTCTTTTGTCGAAATATTCCTCATACTTAGAAAGATCTGCCAATACTTTCCCTAAGTACCATTTGTCTTCGACTTGCTTTTCCCATAAAAAATCCTCTGGTCGAACTGTCCTGGAGAATTTTCAATTTTGCTCTTGAACAATCATCTTGGCGTTGAAATTAGCAACCTACAAATTGCCCCCCCAGAAAATGCATTTTTGATAAAAGGAGAAAATCATTTTTTGCCAATGCAATTCGACGCCACCAATAATTCGACCAGTGACTGTTCACATGACTAGACGTTGGAAATGTCAGAAACATCATTGTGCTTTTCTCAAACGTCTTTTCAGACCACGTTTTTAAGATCTTCCATCATCCCTACTCTAGCCCCTAGCAGATCGTGGGTCAAAACGTAACTGCCACCGTCTGAAACCATCCACTTCATAACCTCCACGTGTCCCACAATCTTTTCATTACTTTTCCATTAAAATTTCTGAATTCCAACCGCTTCCATCTTTATTCCTATATATAAGTTAAAAAACTTCATTTTGCACTTTTTTACGTTTCCTCTCTCTAAAACAAGAATTTTCTTCAAACTTCATCTTCTCTATTGCTTCTGCAATCAACAATAGCGTCTTCCACAGCTCCCCAAATCACAAGTAAAGATTCCAAAAAATCTAAAAGCTTACCACCTGTTGACAAGATCCTTGGGCCAAAGGTGGTGGGGAACCAATAGTACGTACCAGAGCCTCCAAATGAAGAGGAGAAACGCAACATCTATCAGTCTCAGGTACTAATCCCTATCTTAATTTCTAGTAAATCCCATGCAATGCTAGGACCCTGACCTGATTTAAAATTAGACCCGGTGAAAGTAAAAGAATTTTTCCCAGCCTATCACCGTTACAAACCCATAGCCTGTGGGGTTAGGCCTAGAACTGAAAAAGAAAAAGCCATAGACGAGAAATCCAGCGTTGATGGTCAAGGTTCACCTTTTGAAGAACCCATAAGTTTAGAATACCTGAATCATGCTAGAATTTTTAGATCTTGTCCCCTGTCGAAGGATCCTTCTGACTATTTAGCTTGGCTGGCGAAGATTGAAAATGTTAAAGCTGGTTTTTGGAAAGAGATAGGTATATTCGACTTAATTCAACTATCAAAAGTAAGACCAGGTTATTGTCCCAATATGCTCCTGGCTTCCCTCTACTTCTGGGACAACACCTATAACAATTTTCAACTTCCTTGCGGAATGGTTACTCCTACGCTTTTCGACGTAGCTGCCATTATTGGCCTCGGCCCTTTAGGAGTAGATTATGACCCCAACGTATTGTCTGAAGATTCTATAGGATTCGACACAAACAAAGCAACCTTCACAACTTACATTGCCAACTATCATGATCAAGAGACTCACTAAGTTTCCGACCAAGAGCATGTAGCTTTCCTGGCCCTCTGGCTGTCGAGGTGTGTCTTTTGTTCTAGGTCGCTCCAAGTAGCCAAACGCTACGTCACTATAGCTAATCAGCTTCATGCTGGACGTCGATTGTGCCTGAGCGAGATGATCTTAGCCAATCTCTACGAGTCCCTGGGCGAAGGTGTTACTTTCCTGAAGACTACCAAAAATAAAGGCAACCTTCTTTTGTCAGGACCGTTTTGGCTTCTGCAATTATGGCTAAATGCCACTTTGAAACCTCTCTCCCTATCAAAAATGCTGTGAAGGAGGATTCTTTGAGGGACAGGAGGGTCGAAGGGACTAGATTGGTGCAATTAACTCCTACTGACGAAGGGTTAAGCCTCCAACAAGCCTTTACTAGCTATGTCATGATGTTCGCCAACCGCTACAGCTTTACTCCCAGTATGGCCCCTTTCGCCAACAAGGTAATTGGACCAGAATGGTTCACCAAAAAAACCACCTGTGGAGTCGAAGACTGAAGAAGATGACTTCCTCAATGTCTGGGAATCCTTTTTGATACCTAGACTTCTGGCTTTCAGGATTAGTCCTGGGAAATCAAAGATTTCGTTGGTTGCTTATCAACCCAACTGTGTCTCTCGACAGTTTGGGTTGATTCAGATACGCCCTAAACCCCTGTTTTCCAGAAAAGGGTCTCTCATCCACTACAACATGTTTCACAATGAAGACAAATGCTCAGAATTACTGGAGAAGTATTCTAACCTAGTTGAGATTCAACCAGTGGTCTTTCGACCATCCTTCCTTTGCACTCAGGAATTCGACGACTGGTGGAAAGACTATTACACCACCCAGTTTTTCGACGTGCCTGCCTTCAACACCCTTCTAACTAAAGCTTTTACACTTGTGCAGGACAGGACCAAAAAAGGTACTTCGACGCATGTCAAAGAAATCCAAGCATTCCAAAGATACTTTGAAACTGCCTATAGGCCTAATGAACTTAGTCGAACCATATGCAAAGCAACAGTTACTTTGAAACACAAATTTACCAGCAAACTGGATGAGTTAAAACTACCTGCGTATGTTCGACCAGAACAACGTTATGAGGTAGCTTTTCAACTCTATCGCCCAAAATTTCCCCCTCTCCCATCTGCTGAATTTGGCGTGGCTTTTAGCCCTCCATTTCCAGATTGGTTCACTTGTGGGGACTCTATGAAACTTCTTCGCCAAGAATACCAGAAACGTGCTAAGCGAGTGGTTCTGACTAAGTACACCTTAGAAAATTTCAAAGGCCACCTTTATATTGGCATAGAACACGTTCACGTGGAAACTCCTATATATGAAGGTATGGAATGGGAAGACGTTGGACCTCACTTTTCATTTACCTACACATGTATATGTTATTTTACGCTTGACCCTTTTCTTCCTTTCTTTTCTAGCCATCAAGATTATGACCAAGAAGTCAGCTACTGGCGAAACGTCAACTGTCAGAGATGCAGAAACCCAAAAAGATACTACCAAAACACCTTTGGCGAAGGTATTACTTTACTTCTCTTTTTGGTCAACACATTTTTTCTTATTTTCTAGCATACTAATAAAAGCTCTTTCGTTCCACAGGGAAATCGAAGACCTCCATCGATGCCAAAGAAAAGAAAAGAAAAAGAACCTGAAGTCAAAGTTGTCGACTCCGATGATGGCGACGAATCACCAGACCTAGTGAAGCCTTCAAGGAAGAAAAAGAAAAGAACCAAACCTCAACCACAAAAACCTCATGCTTCCAGAATATTGGAAAAAACTCCCCTTAAAAATCCTGGCGAGAAAGTTACCCCTTCTCCAGCAGAAAGCGAAAGTTCTAGTCTTAGGACTAAGATTCCCAAGGCATGGTTTTTTCTCTTCATTTTTTTTGGTTCGATGCTGAAAGGCAGTTTTACTCATGTTACCTCTCTTAATTTATTTATCTTCTAGGTCCTTGTCGATAATCACGGGCATCCCATGGTCCAAGTTCTCCCAAAGACTAGCAGTGATCCTACTTACAAACCAACCAGCGTCTCCAAACCTTCTCCCAAGGATTCGACCAAGGAATCATCCACTGAAGTGAATCAGCCCACTGCTGTCTCTAAACAAATTCCAGACGTAGTGGAAGAAGAAACTGGTCCTGAGGCTGACAACTTAATCGACATTGGTGGGGACACTGTGAGGCCTACTGCAGCGCTTACCACAGATAATGATCCTAAAGACCATTCTCCCCTCAACTTACAAGGTGTTGATAAAGGAAAGTATGAGAAGCCTGAAATTGATGGCGAAGAGGAGGAAGAGAAAGTAGACGAAGAGCCAACAACTCCCCCAGCTGCTACGAACGAAGAAGGAGAAAACGACAAAGAGGACCATGGTGAACCAAACAAAACTGCTTCGACCGCTACAACTTCGACCTGACTCTCTCAAGAGGAGCTTGATAATCTGAAGGTGCAAAGACCCTTTGAGTACCTAAATGCCATGCTTAGTTCCCGCTATAATTTTGCTGATACTACCATCAGTAGTTCGACCACCTCAGGAACTACTTCTGACGCCAAATCCATGGACGAAACGCTGGCACATATTCGACAAAACATCCTCAACATTGACTTATTTCAACTTTTGGAGAATGACTCATCTGCTCATTTTGACCTGAAAAAAATCTTAAAGCAAATTAATGTTCTGGAGGCTCCTCCTGAAGTTACTGATGTGGTGCTGGACCTAACTACTCTAATAGATCTTGTAGTGACAGACTTTAATCGGCTTCAAGATTACTCCAAGAAGCTCGAAAATAAGACAGAAACCCAAATTGATGAGTGGGATGTTGCTTCAAGTTCTTCCATCAAAGTAACTGAACTAGAAAGAGCGTCTGAGCAAAACAAGAAAGAAGCAACTTTGTGTGGTGAAAACATCCTTAAGTGGAAAAAACAAATTGCTGTTCTTCAAAACAAAATTTCTCAGGCGGAGAAACGTCAAGAAGAACTGCAACAAATCAATCAAGAGGAAATAACTAAAGAACTTGAAGTTGGGGTGCACCATGTTGATAGGGCTCAAAAACTTGGTGAGGAAATCGAGGAGCTCTCGAAGGGCAAGGCACTTTGTGAGCGTCGTCTTCAAATTTAGAAATCCAAGTTTGAAAAGCTGAAAGAATCTTTCCCCGCTTAAATATTTGTAATTAATTTTCTTTTATTTGTTTGGCCTTTTAAGGCCCTTTTTGTAATGACATTGGAGTTATTTTATTTGGCGAAAAGAATTTCAATCCACCATGTTGCTTATTTTTCTGCATGACTATTCAACTGCTATTTTTACTTCTTGTAATGTGGGGTTGTATTTTTTCAAATATTTCTCGTTTATTTTTAATATTCGCTTATATTTATCCAATTCTTCGACTTCTTAAGCGCCATTGGAAAATATTCATATGATTTGAAAAGGTCCTTCCTACTTAGGGGACCATTTTCCCATAAGTCTATCTTTTCGATCCATGGGGAGAATCACTTTCCACACAAAGTCACCAATCGAAAAAGCTTTATTTTTTACTTTTTTATTGTAGAATTTCTCCACTCTTTCCTTTTGCCTTTTCAATAAGTCTAACACTTTTAATCTTTCTTCATCTAAATCCACTAATTCATCTATCATCATATTCTAATATGCATCTGATGGAATTTCATGATGTCTTTGAATCCTTATTGACTGCAAGTATATTTCGACTGGTAAAACCGCATCATGGCCATACGTTAATCGAAAAGGTGTAGAATTTGTAGCTTCCTTAGGAGAGGTTAGACAAGCCCATAGAATTTGGTCCAACATTTTGTGCCAACTCTTTGGTTTTCTTCCCACGTGCTTCTTTATTAAACCAATTATAACCTTATTTTCAGCTTCGACCTGACCATTGGCTTGAGCGTAGTAAGGTGTTGATGTGAGGAGTTTGAAACCCATTTCCTTCGCGAATGCTTGCATATTTTTTCCAGTGAAAACAGATCCTTGATCCGTTGTTATTGTCTCTGGGATACCAAACCTGTAAATGATGTGTTTTCGAATGAATTCGATTACTGCTTCTTGATCCACATTTACTAAGGGTATGGCTTCGATCCATTTCGTAAAATAATCTATCCCCACCAAAATAAACTTCTGGCTTTTTGAAGAGGCCGGTCGAATTTCTCCAATCAGATCCAAAGCCCAACCTCTAAAAGGCCAAGGCTTTATTATCGAATGTAATTCACTTGCAGGAACATGTGGTATCCCTGCGTGTATCTGGCACTCTTGACATCCCTTAGAGTATTCGACTTAATCTTTTAACATAGTTGACCAATACATTCCCTGTCGGAATAATAACCACTTCATCTTATGGACTGCCTGGTGTGCACCACATGCCCCACTGTGTACATTCGACAAAGCTATGTATGCCTCAGATTCACCTAAACACTTCAATAATATTCCTTCCGGAGTTTTCTTAAATAGTTCATTTCCCAAAATCACATAACTCAAAGCTCGATACCTGATTTTTCTTTCGACTGGTCCTGTTGGGTTTTGAAGGTACTCTATTATAGGCTTTCTCCAATCTCCAGCCATTGAATCGTCCATGTTAAAAATTTCAAAATTTTCTTCGTCAGCGTATCCAAGCTTTATCGTTTCCAAATCTGACAGGGATAATCTAGCTGACACCACTCTTCCTCTAACTTCAATAGCTTTCTGTAACTTTTCCTTCGACACTTTGTACCCTGAAGCTATCTGCGCTAAATCATTTGCTTCCTGATTTTCTATTCGCGGGACATGTCGAATCGTAACCATATCGAACTTTTTTAAGAGTCGATTAGCTATTACAAAGGACATGATTAAATTTTCCTTAACACATTTGTATTCCTTTGTTATTTGCTTTATGACTAACTCAGAGTCACCCATTATTTCGACCTGAGTTGCCCCTAATTCCAACAAGATTTCAAGTCCTGCTATCAAAGCCTCATATTCTGCCTCATTATTTGAGCAGAGGCCTTCGACTCTGTACTTGAATTTTGTTGGAATTTTGTTAGGAGAAATAACAAGAACCCCTATTCCAGTTCCATTTTTATGACTAGAACCGTCGAAGTACAACTTCCATGGCTCCATTTCAATATAGTCCAAAGACTTTTCGTTTATAGCATGGTCGACTATGAAATCAACCACTACTTGTCCTTTGACAGCCTTTAAAGGCAAGTATGTCAAAGAATACTCAGTCAATGCTAATGCCCATTTTCCAATTCGACTGTGCAAGATTGGTTTAGATAACATGTATTTTATAACGTCGAAATGCGAAGAGACGTAAACATCAAATGGCTTTATATAGTGCTTCAATTTCATGCAAGAAAAGTATACACATAAACACAACTTTTCAATCACACTATACCTAGTTTCCGCATCATTCAAGACCCTACTGAGGTAATAGATGGCTCTTTCGACACCATTTTCATCCTCCTGAGCCAACATGCTCCCTAATGTCTTGTCCGACGCGGATATGTACAACCTCATACTTCTACTTCTACAAGGTGACACTAAAATTGGAGGATGCGTCAGGTACTCCTTGATCTTGTCAAAGGCATCCTGTTGCGCTTGCCCCCATTCGAAGTCTTCCTTCTTCAGTCGAAGTAGAGGGGAAAAGGCTTACGTCTTTCCACTAAGGTTGGAGATGAACCTTCTGAGAAAGTTGATCTTGCCAAGTAAAGACTGCAACTCCTTCTTTGTAGATGGCGCTTTCGCCTCCATTATTGCTTTGGCCTTGTTTTGATTAATTTCGATCCCCTTCTTGTGGACCACAAAGCCTAGGAAGTCTCCCGCCTGCACACAAAACGCACATTTGAGAGGATTCATCTTCAGACCAAACTTCCTCATCCTTTCAAAGGATTGTCGAAGATGGTATATATGACTTTTCCCTAAAACAGACTTACAACAATATCGTCAATGTAAATCTGCATAAAATCCTCAATGAAATCATGAAAAATCGAATTCATTGCTCGCTGATATGTTGCCCCAACATTTTTTAAACCAAAAGGCATTACCACCCATTCGTAAGTGCCTAAGGCTCTAGGGCATCGAAATGCCGTTTTTGGAACATCTTCCTCAACAATAAAACTTTGATTATAACAAGAGTACCCATCAAGCATACTAAGGTACTCATGTCCTGCGGCAGAATCGACAAGCATCTCCGCCACTGGCATAGGATATTCATCCTTTGGGGTAGCCAAATTCAAATCTCGAAAATCAATGCATACCCTCAACTTGCCATTTTTCTTTATTACAGGAACTATGTTAGCAATCCATTCGACATACCTGGTTGGACGGATAAACTTGCACCTGAGGAGTCTTTGTTCTTCTTTAATCTTCGAGAGGATTTCTGGGGCGAATCTCCTTGGATTTTGCTTAACAGGCTTCCTCTCAGGTTTTATTGGCAACCTTAATTCGACCAGGCTCCTATCCAGCCCGGGCATTTCGTCATAGTCACATGCGAAACAATCTTTAAATTCTTTCAGCAATTGGACTATTTCGACCTTGAGTTGGAGGCTCACTTTCGCGCTGATATAAGTTGGTCGTTTCTCTACCCCTGATCCCAAGTCGATTTCTTCGAGTGGATCCTGTGCCATCATCTTGGTATTTGCTGCTAAAGGATCCTTTTCGAAACCCAATGGCTCGTTGTCATAAATCGCGTCAAGCCTCTGGTTCTGCAAATCTCCTATATCTTTATCTGGAGAATCCCTATCCGAATCCTTTTCGAGACCTTGTTGACCCGCTTCCATTTGGTTGGCTTCGACAACCATATACTTTACTTCGGCCTTCAAGGCCGTTTTGAGTTTGTTCTCGGCTATATAAGCCGCGATCTTTTCGAGAACTAGTGACTCACTCATTGTCACTGAATTCGCTGCCCCAGCCTGTTGGCTGGATGTGTGAGGTTCCAAAAATGTAGTCTTCTTCGCCAACTACCTCTCTATCCCACTGAAACCTGTGGGTAGGATGAAGATATAATGAGCAAAAAGCATTATCCGTTGGCGTCATGTCGAAGGTGGCTGGGCTACAAGGAGCTATGTGAGCCAAATTCCTGTCGAAACTCCTCTTATCCACCTGGTTCACTTCAGCCAAATAATAACTCTGGTCGACCTCTATATTTTCGATAATGCCGTCTGTACGCCAAATTGTTATTTACTGGTGCATTGACGAAGGGACGACACCAATACCGTGTATCCACTCCCTACCCAAGAGAAGGTTATAATTTGCTTTCGACGCAATCACCATAAACATAGTTGGCCTCGTGATGGTTCCAATAGTTAAATCTACCTGTATCACACCCATAGTAGTTCCTACTTTCCCTTCATAATTTGACAATACCATGTTGTGAGGTTTGGTGTCAGAATCATCTTTTCCAATTTTCTTAAGCATAAAATGCAGCATCAAGTTGACAACCGCTCCTCCATCGACCATAATCTTATTCACCCCTACGTTACCCACTTTTCCTTTTATAAATAAGGGTTTCAGGTGGTTCTTCATTGAGTCATCTGGCCTTTCAAAAAATGCGTTCTGTTCTTCAACGAATCCATTGTTCATGATATAGTAGCAAACGGGCTTGTGTCTGGCCGTTTCGACCTCCAAAGCTTCCTCTTCCTCTTCGACTTCCATAATTTGATCATACTCCCTAGGGAGCACTGAAACGACATTACATGTTACATCAAATGATGCTTCTGACTCTGAGTTAAAATCGTCTGTCATTTCATCATCCTTGGTTACTTCCTCCTTTGATACTTCTTGCACTGGAGCAGTAGGTGGCTTATTAGACTTCCCTTCTTCCATCTGAGTCGAAGTTTGAACATTGCTGCTAGTTTTTGGCTTGTCTTTCCCTGCAGCCTCCTTCTCAGCCTTCTTTCGACGTTGGTATCTCCTCAATTGTAACTTCGTCATAGGATTCTTGCCCTTATAATTCTCAGAAGGGTAAGTCACCCTTTTGGACTTCTGGAATTCTTTTCTGTATGACATAGAGGATCCCCTCTCTACTTCGAAGTCCTTCCATTTTCCTTGCCCCTGGGCTTGTCGAATTGGATTAACCCACCTCTCATCTGGAGCTTTGGTCGTTGGTTTGAATGTGTTAGGGCGTCTTTCGCCTAACCTCTCCCTATTTTGGTCCCCTCTCCTGGGGTCGAATCTTTCTCCAGGAGGCCTCCAATTTCCTCTTTTCCTTGCCCTCTCCATTCCCTCTATGTTTTGTGCTGCCTTTTTGTCGAAGACGACACTACAGCGAGGGAAAAGCATCATCTCAGACCTTTTCCTCTGGTATCTATGAATAAAATCTGCCAGGTTTTCTTCCTCCCTAGGGTAAGCCACTTCCTGGTACTCCTCCCGTCGACGTTCTTCGTCAACTTGTATTGACGCATTCTGAGTTACTTCGACCATGTTTATATTGGCAGGTGACACTACATCCATGCTCAACTTATTCAGTTTCAAGCTGAGGCCCTCATTGACCTCATGCTCCTTCTTCATTTGATTGAAGTCCTCAGAGATTTTCTTTGTCAGAACCTTTGGGAGTGGACTCCTGGAAACTTGTGGGCTGATGAATCCAACAGTTTTGTCCTTTGGGTCCTCCATGGTTCTTCGGAGAATACCAACAACAGCTTGTTTGTAAGAGCCTTCAGCAGTTCCTTCATTGGTTTTGGTGAAACCCTCAGTGGTTTCATTGTTGACTTTATCGAAACCCTCAGTAGTTTCGTTGTTGACTTTGTCAAAACCCTCAATAGTTTCGTTGTTGATTCCCTCAGTGGCCTCAGTAATGTAGTTCTCGATGATCTTCGCGCCAAGGTCTTCAACACCCTTGACCATCATTGACTGGTCCACGCAATCAGTTGTGTCTTTGACCATGTCACCTTTGTTAGCGGGGTCTTCAGTAACCTCCACCATATTCACATTGTGGTTGAAACCATCAGCAGCCTTCATCCTATCCATGCTATCGTCGAAGCCCTCAGTAACTTCAACCATATTTACTACGGATGGCTCAGCATAATGGGCCTCCACCACCTGCAAGGAATTTGAATCCACTTTCACCTGGAATTTCGACTTGTCGCCGAATTTGAGCCTTCCATCTCTTATTGCATTCTGCACTAGATCCCTGAAAAGGAAACATTGAGACGTTTTATGACCCAAAAAATTGTGATATTTGCAAAAACCTCTCTTTTTCTGTTGTTCTAAAGGAGGCACCTTAGTACCAGGAGGTACTATCATTTGGCCATCCTTGACCAATAAATCAAATATTTCGTCACATTTTGTAACGTCGAATGTATAAAATCTCTTTGGGAACTTGTCGTTCTTCTCCGATTCGACTGGATTTTTTCCATTCGACGGAGCCAAGACTTTGCAGGCATACGGTGGACCCTGTTTTAACTCTGCCAAATTTACTTCTTGTTCATCGAAACTTAACGATTCCTCTTCATCATCATCCTCACACACTCCGACATAAGCTACCCTTTATTTCCTATTTTTATTAACCCTAGCTTTTTCGACTTTTAGTCGTTCGACCTGTCTAACCCTATCAGCTAATTGGGCCATGTCTCTTAAATATTGGGTGTCTAATTTCTTTCTGATGGAATAGTCAAGGCCACCAGCGGCCATTTCGACTAACTCGTGCTCTGGCACTTGTGTGAAACACCTTGCCTTGAGCAATCTGAACCTATTCAGATAATCATCAATTGGTTCTGAGAACTTTCTCTTTACGCTAGCAAATTCTTTCAAGCTTATCTTCGTCTGCCCCATGTAAAATTGTTCATGGAACAATCTCTCCAACTGGGTTCATGTATGGACCGAACCTGCAGGCAAAGACGTGAACCAAGTAAAAGCATTTTTCGTCAGAGAGCTCGGAAAATATTTTATCTTCAAGTTCTCATTGTGCGCTATTTCGCCTGCTTCGATCAAGTAACGATCCACATGTTCGACTGTCGATTCACTCGTGTCTCCTAAAAACTTAGTGAATTTGGGGACTTTCCACCTTGGGGGTAAATCTTCCTGCAATATATATTCAGATAATGGTGATGTGTAACTAGGCCTTTGCAGTCCTATGTTTACCCCATTTCGAGCCATTATTCTTTCGACCATGGCTGCTAAATTGTTTTCTGCTGGCATGTTATTACAACGTATTCGTTGCACAATATCATCAGCATCTTGACCCCTATTTACTATCACCCTCGCAGGTTCTTGCTGAACAGGCATTTCGACACGAGGTGGTTCGACCACTGCTCCTTGGTCTCGAAGGTTCGCCTAAGGAACATTTATTGGTCTTTGGTTTATAGTAGGTTCTTCTTCGACCGCTACCCTTGGGATCTGAACTTCCTGTTCCCTTGGGGGAGGTTGGGGGACACCGAAAAAATCAGTAATGCGCGTCATCTGTGCTGCCAATTGTTGATTTGTTTGTGTCGTGTTTTGAATTAAAGGATTGAATATAATCCCCATTTGTGGGGATAACATCTGGACCATATCATGGTTACTCTCATCCATTTGTTGCCTGATCACTTGCGCAGAGTTATTGGTAATATTTGGCATGTAAGTTTGATACCCTGTTCCTAAAGGCTGGCTAATTCGACCCATATGGTTCACACCCGAACCAGACCCTTGCAAGGGCGAAGTTATGTTCATTGTTGGATCCGTAAATGCTGATGGGGCGTTATGCAAACTTGCCATTATTGAAGTTGGCATTCCATATGGTTATTCCCGATTTAGTGGCATCAAAAACCCAGATATAAAGGGTCTGTACATACTACCTGGAGGGGGGGGGGAGTCATTTGAGGCATTTGGGGTCCCATAGTTGAAAAACTAGGCGCATTTTGGGGAATCGAAAGCGCAGGCGTCGAACCCGTTGTTGATGGCATAGCCTCTGATAGTGATACTGAGGCCGTATTGCCCTCAGTTGGAGGATTAGGGGTGGTATTTCATTATTCGTAGGATTCTGATTGTTAGGCGGATTTGGATTCGCCATTCTGCGTACTCGTCTTCTTCTGGGTCTTTCTTCGTTATTTATGACTATTTTACCACTTCTTAGTCTCATACAACAAAACGAAGAAAAATTTCTTACGAGTAAAGTGTAAAATGAAGGTTTTCAAATGTTAATAGCACAAGGTCCCACTGGGCGTGCCAATTTGTTTGCTTGGGAAATTCGCAAACAACCGCTGATCTCCTAATCTATGAAAGATTGGTTTACTTACAGGACCGATCAAACAAATCCTAGGACAATGTGCTTTAACAATTTTGGCAATTTTTGTCAGAAAACCTTTTGTTTATTGAATTCATCATGGTTTTTATCAATTTTATATTGTTTCGACAAAAGTAAAAACACTTTGCTCCTTAAAATAAATGGCTAAATGTAAATGACTTGCGAATAAGAAAATGACAGAAATATAAAGGGAACTGTAACATAAAAACTTTAAACTTTTATTGAAATGCAAGGAATGAAAAACTGGTGTCTCTCAACGTATATTTTCTCAGTAAGTACTCTTTTCTCTCTCACGGTTACTTTGAGTATTTCTTGAGTGATTTGTACAAATTCTGAACACACCGGAAATCTAACACTAAGACTCCCTATTTATATACAAATGAAATAACCACCAATAACAGCTATTTCTCCTAATGGCGACAAATGGCATTCTGCTTGCATTCGTCTACTAGATGCGTTCCACGCGTCCAATTTCAAAAGCGAAACTCCCTCCTGAAATTTGAATGTCAAACATCCGTCGAATGGGGCCTATTTCTCTTTTGTCGAAATATTCCTCATACTTAGAAAGATCTGCCAATACTTTCCCTAAGTACCATTTGTCTTCGACTTGCTTTTCCCATAAAAAATCCTCTGGTCGAACTGTCCTGGCGAATTTTCAATTTTGCTCTTGAACAATTATCTTGACGTCGAAATTAGCAACCTACAACCGCCCAATTCTTTCTCAATGGGGATGTACTTTACAAAAGGAATCATGACATGGTCTTACTCAGGTGTTTGGATGGATACGAAGCAGACATGCTTATCAAAAATATCCATGAAGGATCCTTTGGCACTCACGCCAGTGGACATATAATGGCTAAAAAAAATTCTCAGAGCGGGATATTACTGGTTGACTATGGAGTCATATTGCTTCAAATATGTTAACAAGTGCCATAAGTGTCAGATCTACGTAGATAAAGTTCATGTACCACCTACGCCCTTGAACGTCTTAACTGCTCAGTGGCCTTTCTCTATGTGGGTGATAGACATAATCAGGATGATCAAGCCAAAAGCTGCGAATGAACACTGTTTCATTCTATTTGCTTCACCAAGTGGGTAGAAGTTGCTTCCTACGCCAATGTAACAAGAGAAGTGATCGCATGATTCATAAAAAAAAGGGAAAAAAAAGAAAGAACAAATTATTTGTCATCACAGGGTTCTGAATAAGGTTATCACGAATAACGGGTTAATTCTAAACAACAAAGTGATGGACGAGTTATGCGAGGATTCCAAAATTGAACACCATAACTTGTCACCCTATCGACCAAAGATGAACGGCGCTGTAGAAGCAGCTAACAAGTATATCAAGAAAATTATCTAGAAAATGGTGAAGACCTACAAGGATTAGCCCTAGATGCTCCCTTCGCATTACATGGCTATAGAACCTCAGTTCGTACGTCAACAGGGGCAACTCCTTTCTCTTTGGTATATGGCACATAAGCGGTACTCCTTATCGAAGTAGAATTTCCTTCACTTAGGGTCATAATGGAAACCAAGCTGGACGAAGCAGAATGGTTACATACCATATATGATCAATTGAATCTCATTGAAGAGAAGTGCATGGCTACAGTATGTCACGGGCAATTATATCAGCAGAGACTTAAGAGAGCATTCGACAAGAAAGTTTGTCCTCGTCTATTCGAAGAAGGAGACTTAGTTCTAAGGAAGATATTACCTATCCATAAAGATCCCCGTGGCAAATGGGCCCAAACTATGAAGGGCCATACATCGTGAAGAGGGCCTTCTCTGGCAGAGCTCTAATGCTCACTAGCATGGATGGAGTGAAGTTACCACGACCGGTGAACTCCAACTCAGTCAAAAAATAGTATGCCTAGAAAAAGAGGATAAAAGCCCGCTAAGTCGAAAACCCTAAAGGGCGACTTAGGCAAACATTATGGCGTCCTGGTGGATTGAAAACTCGAAAGAGCAATCCAGGAAAAAAAATTAGGGACTTATATAAAAAAAATAAAACCCGATAAGTCGAAAACCCTAAAGGACGGCTTAGGCAAAAAAGGGTATATCATCCTGATGGACTAAAACTCGAAAATAGTGGTCCATGCGAAAATAGGGATATCCAAAAGGCATATGACTGAAAGCACTCAAGTCACAGTATAACAGAAACTCAAAAGGGGGAAATCAATTCAGCCATTATCTTCAAGAAGCGAAGTATCTTGATACCAAAGAGATAGGGATATTAGTTTGTGGTGAACTCAATAAGGACATAAATAAATTTTTTTCCATTGCCATTTACATCTTTCTAGATTTTAAGTAATCTCTCCTTACGAGAATTATTTATTTTATGTACCATTGCCCATTTACGGGCCAACTCTCAATAAGCAAAGTTTGTTTTTTCGAATCTAATTCTTTGCTTCTTAATTATTCCATTTGATCGCAAAATGTCGATTAATTGTGAAATAATGCATTGAAACATTGGTTATAATTAAAATATTTTAAGGAAAAACGTCTTTTACTTCGATTTTGAAAACCTTAAAGGGATCGTATCCTTCTAGTATCGCATTCTAAGTAAGACACGGGGTCCATAAATCAACAATCACAATCTAACCAGCACAGGAGTTTATCCCTTTTCGAAAGCGCATTGCATATTCCTATATGGAAAGAGCATCATGGCCTGCTCCATGTACATATCAAAAGCTCAAAGGTCGAAGAATTGGAATGTTACAGAAGATACTGGTTCCCACAAAGACATACATTGCATACACATAGCATAAAAGAGGCGTTAGATTAACTAATGCATCATGCATAAGAACATACATACATAAAAAATGCATCCATATAAACATGCATACATGACATCACTACTAAAAAAATGTGCAAACAACAACGCCAGATTTACAACAGAAGAAATATACACCGTTGTAATATATTAAATTTTTGCGCCCAGTGAGGAGTTGGATTTATAAACCGTTATTTAATGACGGTTGACTATAAAAACCGTAGTAATAAATGATGTGTGACAAGCTTCGATTCTTAACAACTTCATTTTTTCCATTTTTTAGTGTACATTAAGCGTGTGTCACTTAAGTCCTTTATTTAAAAAATAAAATATAAATTATTTTACAACGGTTAGTTTAAACAACCGTTGTTATACGCTTGTGTCACTTAACTCCATTATTTAAAAAATAAAATGTAAATGATTTTACAACGGTTAGTTTAAACAACCGTTGTTATAATCTTGTGTCACTTAAGTCCATTATTTAAAAACTAAATTGTAAATGATTTTACAATGGTCAAGAAAGTCAACCGTTGTTAGAGGACTTACATTTCCACTACGATTGTGTAACATAACCGAGATTTAATGGTTTACTGATAAATTAAAAACAAAACTTAATCCCTATTTCTTTCATAAGACGCCCTAGGCGAACAAATGAGCCAGCGACGACAGCGGTGGCGTAATCTTTACTTTCTTCGTATCCATTCATTTGGAGCTCAAATCTTCATCTTTCTCAGTATGGTACTATTCAACATCTTCATTCCTTTTATCTTGATTTATGTTGTATATGCTCAAATATTCACCCTTTTCCTTCATTTGATTCCTCAGCTTCGAAGTACGGTATTCTTCAACATCTTCATTCTTTTTTTCTTTGTTTATGTTGTATATGCTCAAGTCAGTATGAGAGTACATGTTTCATATGCTTTAGGTTATGATTGTCTGCTGGGCTGTACTTTGGTATAAGTTGCCAATTCGTAATACATACCATGGTAATCTGATTTCATTGGCTATGATATGACATTTGTTGGTTATCATAAATAGAATTTTGATTTCTTTTGTGGAAGTTACAGGTATATAGAACAGGGTTCTGCAAAGTTTTGCAAGAAATCTGGTAGGCATGATGTTCAAGTTGGTGTTAGGTAACACTTGTTGTATTACCAATATCATAAGTAGTGTGTTATTTATGCCTCGCTTGCCATATACGCTATGTTTTAATGCCTTCAAGTTATTTCTATAACAAAAAGAATGCTGAGGAAGCTATTCACTGATTGAAGCAGACCGTGCGTCTTTTTTGGGTAGTAGTCCGGGAAATAACCATGTCAGTTCTATTTTCTTCTACTTCAAACTTAATTTATTCGTAATCTGGTTCAGTTTGATGTTTGTGTACTAAAATTTCTAATCTAAATTTTGTCATCGTAACCATGTACATGCATCATCAATGAATATCTTTATATCATCATTATTTAATGTTTTGTGACAGGTTATTTAAGTAATGTTTTATACATAACAAAAATTTATAGGAACATCATGGTGTGACATTTTAGGGCCCATTATTCCTTAAACACACATTACCACTTCTTATGTAAAGAGCATTAGGGCCTATATTAATTTATTTAATGTTTTGGTTTCCAATGCCATATCTTAAATAAGAATATAATAAAAAATGAATAGGAAGATGAAGAATCAGCAATGGTTTTTGAATTAAAGAAATAATAATGACTTTTAACTAAAACTATTAGATTTTCAATGTAAAGAGAAGATGAAGAATCATAGAAATTATTATAAATACGTTATTCCTCTTCTCACCATCACACAAGCAGCATCATTGAAGAGAATTAATCAAAATGAGTTCCAACAATGCAGTCCAGGTCCAACAAACTGTAGATGTTCAACAAGTTGACCAAGAAGTCCAACAAACTGTGCGTGTAGTTAAAGATGCTGTAGATGTCCAAGAAGTTTTCCAGGTCGTAGATGCTGTAGATGTCCAAGAAGTTGTCCAGGTCGCAGAGTCTGCAGAGGTCCAACCAGTTGTCCATCCCGAACAAGCTGTACAGACCCAACAGGCGGTCGCCTTGCAAGGAATACGAGTCAGGAGGAGAAGAAGGAGATCAAGAAGAAAGAGAAGGAGGATAACTACGGTCGATTCGAATGATGATGATGAAGCACCATTTGGTTGGAGTAATTTTATGTCATCTAGGGCATTTAGATTTGATAATTAAAACTTAAAAGTGTCTCTGTTGTCTTCAATGTTCAGATGTTTAATTTAGATGTTTTAAATATGAAACTTGCACTTATGAAACTTTATATGAAACTTGCATTTTGTTGTCTTCGATTGAACTCATCACATAACCTTGAATGTATGAACTTGAATGAAAACTTTACCCAGCAGAATAGTATTTGTTAATCCAGCAGAATTATATAAAAAATGGGATTAAAAAATGATAAACAATAAATAGGTTAAAAAATGGGATTATATAGAAAAGCAGAATAATATTTGTTAATCCAGCAAAATATATAACAATGGTTATACATCATAACCGTTATAATATCTCGCGCGTTGTCCAGAAAAAAATAAATATCAAAACGGCACAACTGGGAATCGAACCAAGTTCCATTATATTTATCACAACGGTTCGTTTGGAAAACCGCTATGATAGGGAGCGCTGTTTCCAGATTATTACAATGGTTAATGGGCCGTCATAGTGTTTACTGTGAATTTTGGTAAACAACCTCTGATCTATCAATTTTAAATAAAACTGACTAACTTGCAGGATCGACCACACAAATCCTAGGACATGTGCTAAATTTAAGGGAAAATGTAACTGGCACTGATAAATGCAAGAAATGTAAATTGAACTCCACGTTCGACAGTAAAAGAAAACTAGATGAACTCCACGTTCGACTACTTGCAAATAAAGTAAAGGCTTGGAAATGTAAAGGGCTGTAAATAAATGATGCATAATTTAAAGGCGTCGAATGTAAAAGACAAAAAGGTAAATGAATTTGAAAAATAAAAGTGCAGGAAGATAAATAACTGTCGAAAGTAAACAACAAAAAATGTAAAAGTGCTTGAACTCCACGTTCTTAAATGTAAAAGGTGCAGAAAGAGTAAATGACTGTCGAAAGTAAAGGGCAAGAAAATAAATGACTTTGAAGGTAAATGCAGTAATGTAAAAGCTTTTGAAAATAAAATGCAATGAACTCCACGTTCTTGAAAATAAAGACTGAAATGTAAAGGAGATGTCGAAAGATAAATGACTTTAAAATTAAAAGATTTTGAAGATAAAAGACAAGAAATAAAGATGAACTCCACGTTCTTGAAAATAAAGACTTTAAAGGTAAATGCTTGAATATAAAGGTGCAGTCGAAAGTAAATGCAGGAAGTTTAAATGAAAGTTTGAAAACAAGACTTTAAGTAAATTTGACATGAAAAGTGAAATTTAGGAAAACGTAAAGTGCTGAAACATAAACATGATGAAGATAACTTGCATTGATGAAAGAAAGTGGTGTTACATTACATACATTCTCACGAACTCGTTTCTCTACACGCGGGTACTTTGAGTTTCTTTAAGTAACTTGTACAAAAATATGAACACCTTTATTACATAGAACTAACTCCTATTTATAGTGCCAAGAAAGAACTACTAAGTGGTGGTTATTGCTTCAAACGTGTCCCTTTGGCGTCTTCTCCTTGGCCTCAACTGTTCCCATGTTCACAACTGCTCCTATTTGAATTTCAAACATTGGAAATTCCCTCCAGCCTTAGTATAACAACTGCAGCGTGTGTTTCAATATTCCCATGGTCGAAACCTTTCCCAACACTTAGCCATTTTTTGTGGTTCCTAAAACCTCTATTCGACTCAGGCTTCACCAAAACTGGGTCGAAGCCTTCTTTACGTTAAAAATAATTTTTTTTTAACTTAAAATAGCTTTGATTCTTTCTAGCGTCGAAATTGAGGGTTACAAAATTGCCCCCAAGGAATGTCCTTTCGCCAGAATTGGTAGGAAGGTCATTTCTTGATATAATAATCATTTCGACGCTTGTTTGCATGGATGGCCTTAACTGAATATCCCACTAATTACTTAGTGGCTGAATTGTTTAGTTTCTTTGACCCACACTTATGACGTCATACCATCATGACAAATCCTTAAACGTCACTTCAGCTGTATTCATCATAACACTTTTCTTGAAAACAGATGTTTGCAGTCTGAACATAACTGCTACCATTCATCACGTCTCCAGGAAAAGAACACGCGTCCCACTAACTCCTCAACTTCAACGGTAGATCCAAGGCTCTTGGGATTTTCAAACGTTTATAAATACCCATTTCCACCACTTTGTGAACTTTTCACACTCTCATATTCTCAAGCGAACATCTTCTTCTCTTCAGTTTCTCTTACGCAAAACCCATAAAAACACCATCTTTTCGTCTTCTTCAACAATGGCATCTTCCCAAACCAATCCTCAACCAAAGAAAACTCAAAGAGGCAAGGCTGCTCAATTTAAACAAGCCATTCCTCCATTCGCTAATATCCCAGGCCCCCAAATAGTGGATAACCGCCGTTGCATGCCGGAACCCACCACTGAAGAGACACGAGCCATATATAAGTCTCAGGTAATGATTCCTTTAGTCGTTTCTGACAAACCTTATGCGCTGTCTGGTCCTCTAGATGATGTTGACATTTCTAATGAGAAACTAAGTGAGTTTCTCCCCTCTTACCGGAAAACAAGGCCGTTAGGGCAAAAGAGTTTTCCCAAAATCAATGCTGCTGCTGAAACTTCTCCTGAAGAAATCCCTCTGCCCAAAATCAACATTGGCTATCTCACTGATGGCACCAGGCTGGTGAGAGCTGTCAATCCCTTGAAGGAATTTGACCAATGGATGGCAAAGATGGAGAAGGTCAAAGCTGAACATTGGAAGAATATAGGGATTTATGACCTTCTTATGCAGTCGAAGACCAGCATAACATACTGTCTGAACATGTTGGCAGCGTCCTTATACTTTTGGGACAGCACCCATTATACCTTCCATATGCCATGTGGAATGGTTACCCCAACCTTGTTCGATGTAGCTGCCATCACAGGGCTTCGCCCAGATGGCCTTACCTATAACCCTGATGTTGATGCTGAAGACACCAACAATATTTCAGGATTTAAACTTACATACACTCTCTTCATCAAACACCACTTTAAACAAGAAGATGACAAAGTGTCTGATGAAGAACATATTGCTTTTCTTACAGTATGGCTGTCGAGATATGTTTTTTGTACAAAATCTTTGCAGGTAGCTAAGAAGTACCTGCCCCTGGCGAATCAACTTCACCACAACAGAGGAACCTGCTTGAGCGAACTCATCCTGGTGAACCTTTATGAGTCTATCAGCGAAGGGGCTTATCGACTTAGAAATATGGAGGCCCAAGGTCCTATGCACTTGAGTGGGCCTCTTTGGCTACTTCAATTGTGGCTTAATGCTACATTTGAGGCTAGCCTCCCCAGAAAAGGCCTAGTTGATGAAGCCTCTGCTGAGATCAGGGAAAGGAGTGTCGAAGGGATACGTCTGGCCAAACTCACTCCCAATGATGATGGTGAAACCCTTCAAAGGGCCTTTACCAGTTATATTATGATGTTTGCCAAGCGCTATGAGTTCACTCCTAGCATGGCACCTTTTGCTCAACGAAGATACGACCCTGTGTGGTTTAAAAGGCCATTTCTAAATCCTCACCAAACTCTTGATCAAGAATCTGTTGCTATCTGGCAAGCCTTTTTGATTCCTAGATTCTTTATCCATAGGCTGAACTTAGGGAGAGGTTTATCAGCACTGATTTCCTATCAACCAAACCTTGTCTCTCGACAGTTTGGGCTGGCCCAGAGCTTTCCTCAGTGCTTGTATGAGAGAAAGGGCCAAGTAATTCTTCACACTGCCTGCTTCGACGAGGAAAATGTCTCCCTTACACTCGACAACCGGAATGAGAAAAGAAGAGTCCTCTCTCCTGTGTTTTTTGAGCCTTCTTTTCTATGCACTTCATCATTCCACCAATGGTGTTCGAAGCACTATAGTGAGCACTTTCTTGATGTGGCTACATTTTCTTCATTACTTAACCAAGCTTTTCTCAATGTGCAGGACAAGACGAAAAAGAGTAAGTTTACTCACATCGAAGAAATACAGGCTTTTCAAAAATACTTTGAAACTATCTATCGACTAGATGATCTTAGTCGAACCATTCATGAGGCTGCTGTCACTCTAAAGAGAAAATTTCTAGAAAAGCTGGATCAACTAAAAATTCCTCCAAACGTCCCTCGTGAGAAACATTATGAGGTAGCTTTTAAACTTTTTCCTCCAAAATTCCCTCGACTGCCTAATGCTGATTTTGGAGTGGCGCTTGCCCCTCCATTTCCAGATTGGTTTGTCTGTGGGGAGCATTTAAAACTTCTTCGATAGCAGTCTCAGCCAAAGGCCCAACGAGTGGTTTCGACTAAGCATATGTTAGACAGTTTTAAAGGACACCTTCATATAGGAATTCAGGACGTTCGTGTCGAATCTAAAATATATGAAGGTTTGAAACCCTTAATCCATGGCTTTATAACTAACCACGTAATCATTAACTTGTAACAATTTTTACTGTCTTTCAGCTGTGCCTAGGAAAACTGCTTCAACTAGTGCTGCTACCTCACAAAGTGGCAAAGAACCAGAGAGCACACAGGTACATTTCACATCCCCTGCTTACGCTTTTACTATATGAATTTCTTTCTTATATTTGCATTGCCTCTTCAGACTGGTCGAAAACCTCCAACACCTTCAAAGAAAGGTAAAAAGGATGCCCCAGCTGTTGTTATATCTTCAGATGCTTCAGATGAATCTCCTGAGGAGGTTCTTACAAAGAAAAGAAGAAAACCAATCAAAGCATCTGGACCTGCTGGCCCACCTCCTTCGAAGGTGGCCAAAATACTTGAAAAGGCACCCACAACAAGTGGTGTCGAAAAAGAACCTTCCACGGTGGCCTTGAGAACACCTCTTGGTGACCATGGGAGTGATAACTCAAGTCCTGCTGCTGTACAAGCTCAGGTATATGCATCATTTTTTCATTATACTGACGTCTTTCGCCCAAATTATTTCAATCTCATTTTCTCCACTTGTGTTCTTTAGGCAAACATAATCAATAATCCTGATCCCCAACCAACTCCAAGCAATCTCGCCACCAACATAATTAGCAATCCCACTCCTCAACCGACTGCAGGAAGCTTCACCACCACGCTCCTCAACAGCCAAGGTGAGCCAACTTATCACTCATCTTCTTATATTGGCTCTGGTTTGAGTGAGATCAATCAACCTAATCCACATGCTGCAGACCGCACCACACCACCAGTTCAAACCACTACTCAAAATACACAAGCTGATGGCGCCAATTCTGATGATGATGATGCCTCAAGTCCACCACTTTTCAACCTGGCTAACTTCATGGATAATGATCAATTGGTTGAAGAAGAAAGAAATAAACCTGAAGTTCAAACACACAATGACAATCCTGGTCAAGCTGCGCCTGAGGAGACAAATGAACCACATCCTACACCAGCTGATGACCAGGAGAATATTCGACCAACTGCTGAAGAGCCTGACAAAGAAATGGTAGTCGAAGAAGAAAAAGATGAAGAAGGAGAAGAATCAGAAGAAGAGGAGGAACAAGAACAAACTGATCCTAATCCCCACCATACTCCTTCGCCTGTGGTCCAGCAAACCCTGGCTAACATTCCATCTCCTGGAGACTCACTGACAGCACTCAAGTGGTCGAACCCACGTGAGTATTCCAAATTAATACTCAGGCAGAAGTATGGTTCTTCTTCTTCTGTCTCTTCGACTCCAGCATCAGATGATTTCGCCAAACCAATCCTCCAAGCCATAAAGAAAAAATTATTCAGGGGGGACATTCACAGAGTTTTGGCCTCAAACCCATCTGCAACCACTTATCTGAAGGATACCCTTGAAAAGCTTGAACTCACCACTCTTAATCCAGACGTTTCTGGTTTTCTGATAGAGTTAACTGCTGTGGTGAACCAAATAGCTGCAGAGATAAAGCTGCTTCCATCTATCAGGAATACCATAGAGGAAACATCTGGTCTTGAGAGTTCAGCTTGGTGTGGTGCAAAGGAGTCATATGAGAAGGTCGAAAGTATAGAGGCTGAACAAAAGAAAACACAAAATGAAATAGCCTCCAATCAGAAGAATATTGAAGCCTGGAATCAGCAAATCACTGAGTTACAAGCTAAAATTGAGAATGCTGAAAAACGCAACCGTGATTTGCAGAACTTCGACACCACTGAGATGGCTAGGGAAATGAAACATGCCATGGATCGTATTGAGGCAGCCCAAAAACTTGAGAAACAACTTGCCATAGCCAAACTTGATGAATCCTTATGCAATGCTCGCCTCAAACATCACATAGAAACCTTTGCCCAGTTGGAGTCGAGGCTTCCCTTCTGATGCTTTCAAGACCTTTATTTTCTTAACCAATCATTTGTTTCTTGGCCTTTTCAGGTCTTTATGTAATGACAGTTTTATGCCTTTGGCATTGATTAATCAATTGTTAGTATTTCGCCATTAATTGCTTTTGACCCATATTATATTATGATGCATTTTATTTATTGCTTCATATTTAAGTCAAATTTGCAATTAAGGCGTTCTATCTTTTTCTTGGAAAGCCAAACTTTTCAGCTTTATACCCCAAGGCATAAGCCTCTAGCTTTAAAGTAACATTTATAGCATAGCCCTCAGGCATACTTCCAAGAATAACTCACGTGTTTCCACCGTTTGACTGGCCAATCCAATCAATACTTCGCCTCTATAAATTCTCTTCCACATGACCAGGTTTTGCATAGAAGCAAACATGAATAATTCAGAGAAATCATCAGCCAAGAAAATGGCTGGAAAGGCAAAGGCAGTTGAGGAAACAAAAAAGATGGAGGCAACAAAGAAACCTGAAGCCTCTATTGGAGCAACCTCTCAAGCCAAGAAGAGAGAAACTAAAATGAAGATCCCTAAGAAAGGACGCTCCAACACCCAGGACTTTGATGATGAACCAGATGCAGATTATATGGATTTCCTCAAATCCATAGATTGGAGAGATTATGAATAACCTTTCCTTGATTAAAAATTGTTGTGTTGATTCTTCTTTGCTTTGTATGCCATACCTATTTTGGCTTTCTTTTTATTGAATAAAGCTTAAGTTTTAATGCGAATCTCTTGCAAAATAGGCTTATATTTTTTCAAATACTTGCCATTTACTTTCAAGACTCTTTTATCTTTGTCCAATTCTTCCACTTCATAAGCTCCATTAGAGAAAACTTGTATGACTTGGAATGGACCTTCCCACTTAGGAGACCATTTGCATAATGTTCTATCCTTTCAATCCATAGGCAAAATCACTTTCCAAACTAAATCCCCATATGCAAAAGATTTAGACTTAACCTTTTTGTTGTAAGATTCTTCGACCCTTTTCTTTTGTCTTCTTAACAATTCCAAGGCTCTAAACCTTTCTTCATCCAAATCAACTAGTTCATTCATCATCATTTCCCAATAATCCTCAGAGGGAATCTCATGATGTCTTTGAACTCTTATAGATTGTAAATAAATCTCAACAGGCAATACTGCATCATGACCAAAAGTAAGTCGAAATGGGGTAGTATTAGTAGCCTCTTTAGGAGATGTTCGACATGCCCAAAGAACTTGGTCTAATGTCTTGTGCCAATTTCTAAGCCTCTTTCCCACATGATTCTTAATTAGCCCAATCACTACCTTATTGGCAGCTTCGACTTGCCCATTGGCCTGAGCATAATAAGGTGTAGAAGTCAATAACTTAAAACCTATTTCTTTGGCAAACTCCTGCATCTTTCGACCAGTAAACCCTGATCCTTGATCCGTAGTGATTGTTTCAGGAATACCAAATCTATAAATAATGTGATTTTGAATGAATTCAATAACATCTTCTTGACCTATATTCGCCAGTGGTATTGCTTCAATCCACTTGGTGAAATAATCAATTCCCACCAAAATAAATCTTTGGTTCTTTGAAGATGCTGGTCGAATCTCTCCCACTATATCCAAAGCCCATCCTCTGAAAGGCCATGGTTTCACTATGGAATGTAATTCACTTGCAGGGATATGCTGTATGCCAGCATGAATTTGACATTCTTGGCAACCCTTAGCAAATTCTATGCAATCTTTCAGCACAGTAGGCAAATACATGCCTTGTCGAAACAACAGCCATTTCATCTTCTGGCCAACTTGGTGTGCTCCACATGCCCCACTATGTACTGTCGAAAGAGCCAAATATGCCTCTGCTTCACTAAGGCATTTCAATAAGACTCCCTCAGGGGTCTTTTTAAACAATTCATTACCCAAAAGTACATAGCTTAAAGCTTGATACCTGATTTTTCGCTCTGTCAAAGTCGTTGGATTTTGCAAATATTCAACTATAGGCTTCCTCCAGTCTTCATCTGTCAAATTATCTATAGCAAAAATTTCAAAATTTTCGCCATCTATGCATCCAAGCTTAGTTGTTTCTAAGTCTGATGGGCACAATCCAACAACCACCACTTTACCTCTTGCTTCAATTACTTCTTGAAGGTTTTCCTTTGACACCTTGTATCGAGAGGCAATTTGAGCCAAGTCATTAGCAACTTGATTCTCTATTCTAGGTATGTGTTGGATGGCCACTACCTCAAATTTCTTTAATAATCTATTGGCTATCACAAAGTACATAATGAGATTTTCTTTAACACATTTATATTCCTTTGTGATTTGTTTTATAACCAATTCCGAGTCTCCCATTATTTCGACTCTAGTTGCCCCCAATTCTAACAAAATTTCAAGGCTAGCAATTAATGCTTCATATTCAGCCTCATTGTTAGAGCAAGGTCCTTCGACCTTATACTTGAATTTTGTTGGAATTTTTTCAGGAGAAATAATGTATATTCCTACTCCTGTTCCATTTTTATGACTTGATCCATCAAAGTATAACTTCCAGGATTTTAATTCAACATAATTCAAATCATTTTCATTTATGGAGTGGTCAACTATAAAGTCTGCAACTATTTGCCCTTTCACAGCTTTTAAAGGTTGATATGTTAGAGAAAATTATGTTAATGCTAAAGCCCATTTGCCAATTCGACTATGCAAAATAGCCTTAGATAACATATGTTTTACAACATCAAAGTGAGAAGAAACATACACATCAACTGGCTTTATATATTGCTTCAATTTAGTACAAGAGAAATACAAGCATAAACATAACTTTTCAATCATGCTATACCTAGTTTCTGCATCATTTAAAACTCGACTAAGGTAATAAATGGCTCTTTTGACTCCATTTTCATCCTCCTGAGCTAACATGCTCCCTAGAGTTTTATCTGATGCAGCTATATACAATCTCATACTCTTGTTTCTACAAGGTGGTGAAAGAATTGGAGGGTGGCTTAGGTACTCCTTGATTTTGTCGAAGGCTTCCTGCTGTAACTGCCCCCACTCAAAACCATCTTTGTTGAAACGAAGCAATGGTGAAAAGGCTTGTGTTTTGCCACTCAGGTTGGATATAAACCTTCTTAAGAAGTTGATCTTGCCCAGCAACGACTACAACTCATTTTTAGTTGATGGCGCTTTCGCCTCCATTATGGCTTTGGTTTTATTCTGATTTATTTCGATCCCTTTTTTGTGGACCACAAAGCCTAGGAAATCCCCTGCCTGCACACAAAAAGCACATTTGAGAGGATTCATTTTAAGACCATATTTTCTCATCCTTTCAAAGGACTGTCGAAGATGGTCAACGTGACTCTTTCCAGAAATAGATTTTATAACAATATCATCAATGTAAATTTGCATGAATGTGTCTATAAAATCATGGAAGATTGAATTCATCACCCTTTGATAAGTGGCACCAGCATTTTTGAGACCAAAAGGCATCATTACCCATTCATAGGTGCCTAAGGCTCCAGGGCATCTAAAAGAAGTTTTATTAACATCTTCTTCAACAATGAATATTTGGTTGTAGCCAGAATACCCATCCAGCATACTAAGATATTCATGTCCTGCTGCAGAATCTATTAACATTTCTGCTACTGGCATTGAATATTCATCTTTAGGAGTTGCAGAGTTTAAATCTCTAAAATCAATGCAAACTCTCAAAGACCCATTCTTTTTAATAACAGGTACTATATTAGCCAACCATTCGATATACCTTGCCGTGCGAATGAATTTGCAACGAAGCAGACTTTCGACTTCCTCTTTGATCTTTGAAAATATATCTGGTGCAAACCGTCTTGGATTCTGCTTGACTGGTTTTTTTCCAGGTGTCATAGGTAACCTGTGTTCGACCAACTCCCTGCTCAAACCAGGTATCTCATCATAATCCCATGCGAAGCAGTCCTTGAACTCTTTCAACAACTGAACCACTTCAACCTTTAACTGGGGATCAAGGTTGGCACTGATGTAGGTAGGCCTTTTGGTTGTCCCCTCACTGAGGTCAACTTCTTATAAAGGATCTTGTGCTAGCATTTTGATATTATTCGCCAATGGATCCTTCTCAAATCCCAAAGGCTCATCTTCATAGATGGCGTCGAGCCTCTGGCTTTGCTCTCCAGTTTTAGCTTTATCTGGAGGTTTTGGGTCGAAGTCCTTACCAGGACCTTCTTGATAAAATTCAGAAATGGCTTCGCCAGCCATATAGTTATTGGCAGCCTCCAAAGCCGCTTGTAGTTTTGTTTCAGCCACATAGGCCGAAATTCTTTTTAAAGCTTCGAACTCAGTCATGATCACTGAATTCATTTCCCCATCCTGTGGGCTCTATTAAAGGTGAGCCTAAGCATGGCAACCTTCCTCCTGGTACTTCCCTGTCCCATCTGAAACCCTCGACAGGGTGTAAATACAATGAATAAAACGTTTCTTCATCAGGCGTAAACTCAAAGTTGGCTGGAGGACATGGAGCAATGTTCGCCAAATGTTTCTCAAACTGTCTACTATCCACATGATTAATAGGCACCTTAAAGTACCCTTGATCAGCTTCAATATTTTCAACTATCCCATCTGGTCTCCAAATGGTGATTCTTTGATGCATAGATGAAGGTACAACTCTTATTCCATGAATCCACTCCCTACCCAAGAGTAGATTGTAGTTAGCTTTCGTCTCAATGACCATAAACACTGTTGGTCTGGTAATGGTTCCCACAGTAAGATCCACTTGAATCACTCCTATAGTGGAACCAACTTTTCCTTCATAGTTCGACAGAACCATGTTGTGGGGTTTGGTATCAGTCTCAAACTTCCCAATTTTGCTCAGCAAAAATCTTGGCATTAAATTAACAGTTGCACCACAATCCACCAAGATTTTATTAACAGGAACATTTTCTACTTTGCCAGTAATGTAGAGAGGCTTTAGATGACCCTTCATTGCCTCTGTGGGGCGTTCAAAAAAAGCATTCTGTTCTTCGACGCACCCATTGTTCATGATGTAATAGCACACAGGCTTGTGTGCCAACATTTCTAATTCAGCAGTTTGATCCAAGTCTTCGACCTCTGAAAGTTGACAAAATTCTTTTGGCATCACTGATACCACATTCACAAGAATATCTAGAGAAGCTGTTGACTCACAGTCGAAATTATCAGTCATATTCTCATAATCTTCAACTTTCTTCTCTGGCTGAACATTAAACAGCTTTCATCTTATGGGCATCTTCTCAATTGTCCCAGCTTGATTATCAATATTGGTGCTTAACTCTCCTTGTACCTGAGCCTCCCTGATAGCCTTTCGCCTACGTTACTCTCTCCGCCATTGTGATCTAGACATGGGATTTTTACCCTTGTAATTTTGAGAAATGTATGCTGACTTGTTGGTGGTATGGTTCTCCTTTCTATACTCAAATGAAGAACCTATTTCCACATCAAATTTCTCCCACTTCTTCTTCTGTCCTCTTCCTTCGATAGGCTTGATCCAACTACCTGTTGGCACATTCGCAGCTGGTTTGAATGTACCTGGCTTAACTCCTGGTACCTGGTTTTTCAACCCTGTCGAAAGTCGTTTATGGTCAAAACTTCTGGGACCTTTATTTACCTTTTGCCCCCAGCTTCCACCAGCTTTTTTGACACCTTCTAACTTGTGGGCAGCTTTCTCATCAAAAATGGTGATGCATCTAGGACATAGCATTACTCCAGAACCTTTCTTCTGGCAATGGTGCAGAAAATCCACAATTGTCTCCTCTTGCTTAGGATAAGCTATTTTGTTGCGTTCTTCTTGTTCATCTGCCTTATTCACTTGTTCAGCTTTTTGATCTGTAATTTTGACCATATTGACATCAATTCTATCCTTTAAGCGCATCTTGGAGAAATGAGCTTCAAGACTTTCAGTGGTCTTCGCCAGACACCCACCACTTGCTGCTGCTTTTGCAGCTTTTTGGGAAGCTTCTTGCCAAGCAGTCTTTTCAGCTTCAACCATTTCTTCAGCATTAACCTTTTCGACATTAGGAGACATCTTGAAAAACTGTTCAGCAGCCATACATATCCAGTTTTCCACCAAACAACCATCCATGTCTATCACCTCTCCTATCAATAGCATATCATCTTCCAACTCTTTAACAACTTGGACTTTGGGGGCATTTCTGCCCATAGCCTCATTGGTGCTAATGCTATCTGAGCTAGAATCAGATTCTTCAACCAATTCGACCATGTTAATGCCTTCAGTGGCATTTATCTTCAATCCACTCACTGCCATATCCAAAACCTTGGCAGCATTATCCATTTCAACAAACTTATCAGCAGTTTCTTTGGTCACCAACATTAGACTGGTACCATCAACCTTTAGGCCATTTGCAGCCTTACTAAAACCTTTAGTTATCACAGGATTGGTGGCGAAGTCCACAGTAACCTCCACCATGCTGACTGACTGATCAAACCCTTCTGTGGCTTCGACCATCTGAACCTCGTGAGGCTCTGTATAGTTAGCCTCTGCAACTTGCAATGGGTCAGAGTCAATTTTCATTTGAGCTTTGCTTTTGTCACCAAACTTCAGCCTCCCTTCTTGAACAGCATTTTGCACCAAATCCCTGAAAAGAAAACATTGAGAAGTTTTATGACCCAAAAAATTATGGTACTTACAAAAACCTCTTTTCTTTCTTTGTTCTAAAGGTGGCATCTTAGCACCAGCAGGCACTATCATTTGCCCATCTTTAACTAACAAATAAAAAATTTCGTCACATTTAGTGACGTCGAAAGTGTATGTTTTCTTAAGAAATTTGTCGTTAGATTCGACAGGATTTTTTCCATTTGAAGGCGCTAATAATTTGCAGGCATAAGGTGGACCTTGCTTTAACTCAGCAACGTCAACCTCATTTCCGTTGAAATAAGATGTTTCATCATACAAATTCTCCACATCTTCATTACATTCGACAAAGGCTACTTTTTTACCCCTGCTGAATTTAGCCTTTTCTTCCTTCAGCCTTTCTAGTTGTCGAACCCTATCAGCCAACTGGGCCATATCTCTAAGATATTGGGTATCTAATTTCTTCCTAATGGAATAATCAAGACCCCTAGCAGCCATTTCGACCAACTCATGTTCTGGCACTTGTGTAAGGTACCTGGCTTTAAGAAGTCGAAACCTATTCAGGTAATCATCAATTGGCTCAGTAACTTTGCGTTTGATGCTAGCCAATTCTTTCAAACTAATCTTAGTTTGCCCCATGTAGAACTGTTCGTGAAACAAATACTCTAACTGGGTCCAATTGTATATGGAATTTAGAGGCAAAGTAGTGAACCATGTGAAGGCATTCTTGGTAAGGGAACTTGGGAAGTATTTGATTCTGAGGCTTTCGTCAGTTGCAATTTCACCTGCTTCAATCAAATATCTAGCCACATGTTCGACGGTAGATTCAGTAGTATCTCCTGAAAACTTGCTGAACTTTGGAACCTTCGTCCTAGGGGGTAATTCTGCTTGGAGAATATAATCCACTATAGGCGAAGTATAATTTGGCCTTGTGAAGCCAAGATTCACACCATTTCTGGTCATTATCCTTTCAACCATGGCTGCAAGATTATTTTCTTCTGCTTGATTTTGATGTCGAACCTGTCTAAGTAATTGATCAGCATTTTGGTTCCTGTTCACCATCACTACTGGCTCTTCCACCATCTGGATTGGCATCTGGTTTCTTGGTCGTTCGACTCTAAAATGATCAATCATTTCTTTATCTTCCAAGTGCACCTCAGGTATATGACGTGGATGACGTCTTGGGATATCTTCGACAATAGTTGCTCTTCGATCCACCGCTGGTACTCCCATGAAATCAGCCATACGTGCTAATTGTGCAGCCAATTGTTGGTTAGTTTGAGTTATATTCTGAATCAAGGGTTGAAAAACTTCTCCCATTGTCTGAGACAACGTATGCACCATTTGCATGTTACTTTCATCCATCTGCTGTCTCAAACAATTTATGGATGTATTTGTAAGACTAGGCACTTGAACGGAGTAACCAACACCTATACTCTGATTGTTTCGACCCCCTGATCCTGATCCTTGTAATGGCGAAGACACTACAGTGTCTGAAAATATAGGTGGAGCATTCTGCAAATTTTGCATCATTGATGTAGGCATACCATAGGGTTGACTCCTTGACCCTAGATGTGGAAAACCTGGAGGAGGATACTGCCTGTACATTGAATTTCCTCCTGGGGGTGTTGGTGAATTAGGACTTTGTGGTCCTATGTATTCTAGCACAGGTTGAGTATATAATTTTGTGAATGTTGATCCTGGTTCAGACACTACTAATGAAGATGACGTCTGTCCTCCTGTCAAAGGCACTGGTGATGATGTGCTTTGAGACCCCATACTGCTACTTGACTGAGTGTTTGAAAGACTCCCCTGAGGATCAACTTGTTGGTTGGCATTAGTTGCCATTCTCTTAGTGTATCTTCTTTTTGGTATTCCTTCGTTTGTTGTGGCTAACTTCCCACTTCTCAATAACATACAACGAAAGTATTTCTTCACCAAGAAAGATAAGGTTAACAAAAAGTATAAAACTTAGCACTAGGTCCCACCGGGCGTGCCAATTTGTTTATTGTGAATTTTGGTAAACAACCTCTGATCTATCAATTTTAAATAAAACTGACTAACTTACAGGATCGACCACACAAATCCTAGGACATGTGCTAAATTTAAGGGAAAATGTAACTGACACTGATAAATGCAAGAAATGTAAATTGAACTCCACGTTCGACAGTAAAAGAAAATTACATGAACTCCACGTTCGACTACTTGCAAATAAAGTAAAGGCTTGGAAATGTAAAGGGCTGTAAATAAATGATGCAGAATTTAAAGGCGTCGAATGTAAAAGACAAAAAGGTAAATGACTTTGAAAAATAAAAGTGCAGGAAGATAAATAGCTGTCGAAAGTAAACAACAAAAAATGTAAAAGTGTTTGAACTCTACGTTCTTGAATGTAAAAGGTGCAGAAAGAGTAAATGACTGTCGAAAGTAAAGGGCAAGAAAATAAATGACTTTGAAGGTAAATGCAGTAATGTAAAAGCTTCTGAAAATAAAATGCAATGAACTCCACGTTCTTGAAAATAAAGACTGAAATGTAAAGGAGATGTCGAAAGATAAATGACTTTAAAATTAAAAGACTTTGAAGATAAAAGACAAGAAATAAAGATGAACGCCACGTTCTTGAAAATAAAGACTTTAAAGGTAAATGCTTGAATATAAAGGTGCAGTCGAAAGTAAATGCAGGAAGTTTAAATGAAAGTTTGAAAACAAGACTTTAAGTAAATTTGACATGAAAAGTGAAATTCAGGAAAACGTAAAGTGCTGAAACATAAACATGATGAAGATAACTTGCATTGATGAAAGAAAGTGGTGTTACATTACGTACATTCTCACGAACTCGTTTCTCTACACGCGGGTACTTTGAGTTTCTTTGAGTAACTTGTACAAAAATATGAACACCTCTATTACATAGAACTAACTCCTATTTATAGTGCTAAGAAAGAACTACTAAGTGGTGGTTATTGCTTCAAACGTGTCCCTTTGGTGCCTTCTCCTTGGCCTCAACTGTTCCCACGTTCACAACTGTTCCTATTTGAATTTCAAACATTGGAAATTCCCTCCAGTCTTAGTATAACAACTGCAGCGCGTGTTTCAATATTCCCATGGTCGAAACCTTTCCCAACACTTAGCCATTTTTTGAGGTTCCTAAAACCTCTATTCGACTCAGGCTTCACCAAAACTGGGTCGAAACCTTCTTTACGTTAAAAATAATTTTTTTTAACTTAAAATAGCTTTGATTCTTTCTAGCGTCGAAATTGAGGGTTAACACATAGTAAGTATCATTTTACAACAACACTCTACATAACAACGTCTGCGCCCGCGTGATGATACATCTTTCCTAACTGTTGTTAAATGGGTTTTATGTAGTAGAGCATAGGGTTTATGACCACTCTTAAAGGTCCAATCCCCAGCTATACCAAAGCAATTCCCAAATAAGAGTGCTTACTAGCCTTCCCCAATAAGTAAAACTCCCGTAAACACTTTTTTAATAAAGGATTTCCCCAGTAATCTCACACTATGAGTCTCTAAAAGGGGGATTTATCCAGTAATCGATCATCCTAAACGATCGTCGTCAACTAGTGAGCAGACATTCACCTCTCACATCTCCATCTTGGCAACCTATCCTACACATGGGGTTTGATCCATCAATATACTAAGGATTTTACCAAGGGGTTGATCAAAAGGGGTTTTACCAAGGGATTTACCAAAAGGGGTTCCACCAGATTTTTTTTTATATTTAAGGGATTCTATCAAGGGATTTTATCCGAATAGGGGGTTTCATCAAGGGGTTTCATCCAAATTGATCCGGGTATCACTAAAGTCCTAACTGATTTCAGTAGCATGATCAGATGATCACAAGAATCATATGCAAGATCCATCCGGAAGACTTGAAATGAATCATCAGGGGTTAATCAAGGGGTTCCATTAGGGGTTCGTTAGACAATTGTGTTAGGATTTCATTATCAGGGGTTCCACCAAAAGTTGTCACAGGGGTTTTATCAAGATTTTACCAAGAATTTTTATCCAGGGTTATACCAGGATTTATCAAAATGGAATCGGAGGATCATCAGAGTCCTGCCCGACTTCTGTGATTAGGGAAATTGTATGCGGACCAATAAGATATTATCAGGGATACATCAGAATTAGATATTTACCAACTCCGCGGTCAAAATTAGTGTTCCTCTTCATATTTAATCATCTCCTTCCCAAAAAGATGAAGACTCACTATCATAATCGTCTCTGTTTAAAGCTGATTAAATAGGGGCAACTCTCGTACCCCAAATTTTGCCCATGCTTCATATGGTTTCTAGTGCCACTTTATTTCAAATAAATGGCATGGTACAGTTGTTAAGAGAACATGTGTAAGAAGCTGTGAGTGTGAGAGGTTGTGAGTTCGAATTCCACCTTCTTCACTTTTGGTGCTTTTTTTTTATTCGTTACTTCTAACTTTTCTATTTTATTTTTTAAATCATAAAAAATACAAAAATAGTATTTTTATTTTTTAATTATTAATTTCGTATTTTATTTAATGCCTATATTAAAATATGATTTTTTTTATTAAAACCGTGTTTTTTATGAATAAAATCTCAAAAAATCATTAAAAACAAAAAAATCATTTTTTATTATCATTATTAGACTATTTTCATTATTTTAAAATATCTATTTTTTATTTTATTTATCTAAATTCATCCACCATGAATCCATTCAGATTCATTGGTTTGCACTCTAAGAAATAGATAATAATCAAGTCAAATGTAAACCTTCATAAACTGACAAAGCACATTCAATTTCTGACCTAATTTTTTATCTATAAATTGAGCAAGTTTTCACACTTTTCAATCACCCACAATTTACATATTCTTACCTTAAAGTTGTTACTCTTCACATTGAATAATAACAAATAAATCTTAGACTCCAACATCAAGCTGATCAGAAAATACCGAAAGAAAAAGGATGAATTGAGGAATAGAAGGAAGGAAGGAGCAGCTTACGTGGGTCACGACACTCTAGGTTGGTATCGTCAAAACTATTGATTATCGATTGTATATATTTACCCTTAAATTATTGTTTGTAAAAAGAAAAATATATGTTGTTTTTGAATCTGATTGTTTAGATCTGCTGCTCAAATTGCATGTTTTATTAGTATTGAGTCACAACTTATTCTGAATAAAGTGTTTAAAAAAGAAATAAGTATAGCAATTCTTTAGTCAAATTTAAATTAATATAATACAAAAAAATTCTACGTTTGTATCATAGATCCCTTTTTTAAAAAATAAAGATAAAAATAAGTTATTGTGAGACATTTTTATTAGTATCACATTAAAATAATTAGTCAACTTCTTTTATAAAAAAATGATTTAAGGTTAAAGTACTGCATTTCCAAATCGATTATGTAAAAACTATTTAAGCAATTATATATTATTAATCTTCAAAATTATTTAAAGTACATAGTTTATGTCATTGATTGTGAATATATTAAACGCCATTAAAAAAATGTTGGAAGATATTATGCATCCATACGAATTCAATACTATATCTGTAACGAGAAATGCTATTTGTAACGGATCAAGTTGTCACTTAGTCACAAAAAATAATAATATAGAATGAATCCATCAATATTAATTAATTATATTAAATTTTTATTGTACAGAATTTTTCCTGATACTAATCCATCACTATTAATTATATTAGACTTTTATTGTATATAATTTTTACATTTCTATATAATCAATACTAATAAATCTTATAAATAATAAACCGTACACCTCACTGAAAGTGAACATTATATCATAGTATTACAAATTTAATATATATATATATATATATATATATATATATATATATATATATATATATATATATATAAAAAAAGAACGTATCATATGAGAATGTCATTTTTATATAAGAACATGAGAATGAATTTAAACCATTAGATTTTAAAATAAATGGTGGAGATTATGTGAGTTTTTTCTCTCTCCTCCATCATTTATTTTAAAATCTAATGATTCAGATTCATTCTCAAGTTCTTAAATAAAAATGTCATTCTCATAAGATATAAATTATATATATATATATATATATATATATATATATATATATATATAGGGAACGTATCATATGAAAATGTCATTTTTATATGAGAACATGAGAATGAATCTAAACCATTAGATTTTAAAATAAATGGTGGAGATTATGTGTCAGTTTTTTTTCTCTCTCCTCCATCATTTATTTTAATAATGGAGGAGAGAGAAAAATAAAAACCACACATGATCTCCACCATTTATTTTAAAATCTAATGATTCAGATTCATTCTCAAGTTCTTACATAAAAATGACATTCTCATAAGATATGAACCATATATATATATATATATATATATATATATATATATATATATATATATACATATAAAGCAGTTATAGTTTATAGTTAGTTTCAATAATATTATATATAACTAGTGATCCGGACGGGCACGCCCGTTTGTCCGTTTTTTTTAAATGTGCATAGGCGTCAAATCACAAACGTGTTTGTTAAATTTAATTTCGTTCTTTATTTAATTTAAATTATTTATATAATAAATTTTGTGATATAGTAATAACTCTCTCTTCTCTCTCCCTCCCTCTCTCTCTCATAAATCAGTTTAATAATTTTGTTAAAGAAAGTGGCATGAATGAATAATGTTATCAGAAGAAAATAAAATTACTATATTATTGTTGTTGTTAATTATAAGATCATCACCAATATTTTTATAAGCTATTTCTCTCACATTTTGATGTTGATGAAGTAGATGTATGCGTTTTATTTAGAGATAAAATCCTTTCAAATTTTTCTTGTAAGATTATCACTGACATTTATAAATAATCTTAAATTATTATTTTTTCTTCATGAAACTCATCTATTATCTTATTTATACTCTCTACATCTTCTTGACGAATCGATGAGCTCTATTACAACAAAGAAACATTGTCATAAACAAATTACTCGAATAGAAAAACACACACTTACAAAAAAGGCAAAATGCAAATGAAAAGTATTAATTATATTGAGGATTTCTTTATACACCCCATAAGTTTCTTAGGCACCATGCGAAATTTCTTCTTTTCCCCCTGATTCCGGATGTGCATATCCGGACGCACCATTTTTTTAAAAACGTGGATTTGTTCCGGTTGTGCATATCAGGAATAATTCCTAATGTGCAAATCCGGAACCATTTCTTATAACTTGGCGCCAGAGCTTCTCCCCCCTCATTCTTTAGATTTTTACATTCCAAACTATCAAACTCTCTCAAACTCTCAATTGCCATGGATAGGATTATTGAGATTGCTCCGGGGCACTTCAGTACCGCAGACATCGAGCCAGGACGACGGGTAGGGACAGAGGAGCAGGGGGGCCAGGAGAGATCCTTCGGCATACACAGTAGTTTTTTGTTTGATGTATTCTATTTTTATTACATTTATGTACTGTATTTTGACAGGAATATTATTATGTATATATATTATTTTATTTTATATATGGATGTTTTCGAATGTATATTAAGTTGCCACGATATATTAACATCTGCGACCAACCAACAAAACTGATTTAAAAAAAAAAATAAAGTTTTGCTATTTTTCCGAATCTGCAGATCAGGAATTATTCCTGATATGCACATCCGGAACAAATCAACGTTTTGAAAAAAATGGTGCGTCCGGATGTGCATATCCGGAAACTGTGGGCAAAAACAGAAATTCGCGTGGTGCCTAAGAAACCTATGTGATGTAATAAGAAATGCTCATTATATTTAGGGAACAGTTCATTCATAACCATAACAAAATAAACCGTCCAAAAATTCTCCCTTTTGTCAGAAACAAAAGGCTCATAGGCAATAATACCACTCATTCTCCTGCCAAGATACAAAGGATAGGAGAAAAATACAAATACAAATAATTGAAGAATATAATGAGAGGATAATAGATAGATTTCTAAATTAGAACTTGCAGAATTTGCATTAGATGAAAATAAAAATTTTCAATCTCAATTAGTGTAAACAAAAAAAGATGTATCTAAATTATAAGAACAAAATATATTTCAATAACTACAACTTTAAGTGAAAAACTAAATTGTTACCATGTAGTAGTAGAGACAAAATATATTTAGGCTGAAATGATGATTTGTAACAAAGCTTTCTACAAGTTTGTTAGACACTATTTAAATTACATTTTCTCTTTCAATCTAATCTCTCCATCATCAATTCTCTTATCTTATGTTATAGATATGTGTTGAAATATATATTTCAAATTTCATCAACGGCCAAGTTTCTTTATTAAATAACTGATGTTTTGAATACACGGTCAGTGATGCAATGAAGCAGTTTTATTTTTCAACTATTTGTTATTCATTGCATAAAATTCATTTTTTGCAAGGATAATAATGGAATAAATATAGACCAGACTAAAATTGTGTATTGTCTTTATCTATAGTTATAGATTTTTTTTTTTTTTCAATAACTATATAAAAATATATTAATGTCAGATTTTTAATGCCATAAAAATCTTTAAATTTGTATCTCTCTAACAGGTAGGACTTTCAATTTTGATATCCACACCTAGCACTTTCATGTCCTCAAATTAAAGTATTCTATAAAAAACTAAAACATAATTATTGTTACTTGTCCTTTGATTTTCCATATGAAAAATAAATAAAAGTTGAGAAAGAGAGAAATTTGAGAACAAATAGATAATACCTCTTTTATTTGTGGGAATCTTAGAGTTTTTTTCCAAATTTTTCTGTCACCAAACAATTGAGAGATAGTTTAAGGAATGAATGGTTGAATCTAATTTTCCCATGAAAAATGAAATAAAAGAGATGATGGGAGAGAATGTTGTTACACCACCACCTACATATCTTTTTCTCTCGGGCGGTTCTTCTTTGTATCTCACTGCCTTATTTAAAGTAGTTTCATTTATTATATGTGCAGCAGTTATAGAGGTTATCAAGGTTATCTGTGAGGCCTATTCTATTTAGCAAACAGTTATTATAATTTGTAACAGAGTAACCGTGTGACTAAAGGGGTAAGTTGAGAATAGGAAAAAAGACCAGATCAAAATTGTGTATCCCCTTTATCTATAGTTATAGATTTCTATGACATAAATGTTTGTTGAGTTTTTACTTACCTTTTTTTTTAATTATTAAATTTTAGATTATTTAGAACTTTTTAAGATTAGAGTAATTAATTAATAAATTTTAACATATTTTTAAGTTAGTTTAATTTCATTAATTAGTTTTAAAATAGAATTTCTCTTTTATTCATTTAATCATTTATAATATAACTAATAAAAAAGAAAAAAATATAATAATGGGATTAATAGTAATAAAAAATATATTTGGAAATTTAAATTAATGCTAGGAATTAATATAGAACAATTAAACATGTTGAAATTAGGGACTAATTTTTTTAAAAAAATGGCGAATATAAATAATATAGGGAATAAAATAAACTAGGGTTAATTATGGGATATTAATTTAAAATAAGGAAATCATGGAATAAAAATGGGATAAATTTTGGAATAAAATTAGGGATAAGGGTTTAATTACAAATCACTAATTTATTTTCTTAAATAAATTAGGAATTAGTTCTTTTTGCAAAATAAAAATGGGATAGAAATGGGATAAAGATTTGGGATACAACTCTTAGATTTTCTTTATATAATTTAAGATAAATTATATAATTAATTTATTTTTCTAAATAAATTAAAAGGGAATATTTTTGCAAATAAAATGGGATATTAGGGATAGAATTAGGATAAACTTTTTTGGAATAAAACTTAGGATCCGAGAGTATAAACTTAGGATTAGGGATAAGGGATAATAAATTCAGGGCTTTCTTTATATAATTTTATATATTATATACTTCATTTATTTTCTGAATAAATTAACCACGGATATTTTCATAATGAATTAATGTGATAAAATCAACGCAACACACTTAAACTGTAAGTCCTCTACCCTTGTATATCGATACATTTTTCAAAACTAAATCTTTCTCCACCCCCGTTGTGTGAGAATCATTTTTAAGGGATAAAAGAAATTAACCAATAAATATTTTCGAGAAGAACTACGGTACTCTGATCCCTTATCTAAGGTGAGGATACGTAGGCATAGGGTTATAAACGTAGGCTGGTCGTCAGATGGCAAGGTGCTCGGACGTATGATGGTCGTCAGATGAGCGAGGTGTTCGAAATGTTGATGAGGAGAGAAGGGGGTGTACCTGCAAGGCACTCCGACGGTCAAGTAAGTGAAGGTCAGAGAAAAAGGGGCAAGTACAAGAGTGAATTCTTAGGGTCAATATTGAATACCTGACCCTCTCAAGCGAGAGGGTTTATATAGAGCCCCCAGCGCGTGGCCAACGGTCCTATTTTCGGGGCGTAATAACTGTTTTCCGCAAAGAATAGGTAACTACCCAAACTAGCCATTATGTCGGGCAGGGTGCCCAAAACTAGCCGTTATGTCGGGCATAGGCGTGGTTCCGGGCACCTGCCCATGGCTGTTCGAGGAGCAGTGAAGCCGTGCGTAACGGGCAGTAATTCCGGGGAGGAACGTTGTGTTCCTTGCCCGGTTGGAGGGGCAGAAAGGTCACTTCCCCCCTCCGTGGGTTGGACTTAGGCAATTTGGGCCGCTCTGGAGCAGAGGCGGATTGGGCTAATTCTTGCCATTGGTCCAGTCCAGAACAGGAGCCCCCCAAGTCGTTGCTCCGAGCATGGGAGTGATGACTTAAGGACTGCTCGTTGCTCCGGGGAGCGGATATAGAGTCGTCGTTTGGAGACGAGGATGATTGATCTCGAAGTGCTTGTGGCTCTCTGTGTCCGTGATATTCGTGGTCGTGACCCTATCGTCCGGTATTCGGGGAGATTAAGCGTCAGACAGAATGGGAAACGTTGGGCTGCCACGTGTACTTCGAGCCCTGTGTAGCAGTTAATAGGTAATGATGGCTAGCGGGTAGTCATTATGGCCTATGGGTGCGTGTGTGCACGTGCCCCTCAGTATAAAAGGGGGGAGATTTCCCATTTTGCACTTTTTCTTTCTGATTTCTCTTCGCCTCTTCTGCGTTCTTTCCCGTCACCGTCTTCAGTGCTTCCGACCACCGTGCCAAGCTTCGAGCAAGCTTTTTCTTCTACTCAAATCAAGTAAGTTTTCCGATTTGTAGCTTGTTTTACTCTCTTTTGTTGTTAGTGGTAGATTGTATGCGGTTAGGGTTAGCTTTAGGTGACAAAACAAGTAGATTTCTGGCGAGTGTTGGTGGTGGACGGTGGTTCTGCCCTTTTGCTGCTTCTAGCATCTCGCCGGAGTAGGTAGTGCGTTTGGTGAGTGTGGTGGTCCACGTCGTGGCTGCGAGCGTGACCACCGTGTCTGATTATCTTCTGATGGAACGGTGAATTTTCCGGTAGAACGTTTCCAGATTCCGGTGGAGCCTTGTGGTTTTCGGTGGAGCTTCAAACGGAATCTGGGCACGATCGTGGGGAGGTTCTTCGCAGGAAGATGGTATGTCTCGGATATCTCCTCGCGGGGAGGTTTTTCGTTTGATGTTAGGGCTTAGGCCGGGGACGTTGTCCTTAGCCTTTTGCGTGCCCTTTCACTTGACTTGGCAGTGGAAGGGTGGATTTGATTTCCTGTCGAATTCACTGTCTTTCTCTGCTTTTTCAGGTGATCGTAATGGCGACGAGGCCAGAGAGAGAAGTTATTCTAGACACGTCCGAGGAAGAAACTGGCTCCGAGGAGAATAACAGCTCGACGGCTTCGAGTTCTGCGTCTTCGAGCTCGGCGGCATCGAGCTCCTCGAGCAAAGTCGAGGAGGAAGAAGAATCGGATGTCATGGAGGAAGATGTTGAAGGGTTCTGTCGGGAGGAGTGGGAGGTGGCCGAGCCTTCCAAACATATTTCTACGTTCGCGAGGTATTTGGCAGACGTCTTTACAGAGGTGGGCCCAGGAGAGGATTGGAAAGTGCATTTTCCCACCTTGGACGAGCGGGTCTGCTCGGATTTCAGGGACCGCTTTGCGATGTACGAGTATGCCTTCAAAGAGCTGGGGCTGAGGTTGCCTTTCACTGATTTCCAGCGGTCGGTATTCGAGCATCTGAAGCTGGCACCCTCTCTACTCCACCCCAATTCGCTGGCCTTTATACGGGCTTTTGAGTTGGTGTGCGAGCATCTCGCTCTGGGAACTACTCTCCCTCTGTTTTTTGCTGTTTTCCATCTTCAACGGCAGCTGGTGGGGAAAAAGTACGGATGGGTTTCTTTGAAGCAGCCCCAAAAGTTATTCAAGCCGTTCTCGAAGTCGATCCGAACGTTCAAGGGACGGTATTTGATCGTCGAGCCAGTGTCTGAGGCAGCCCAGGACAACACGTATGTCTGTGAGATAGAGGTTGATGATGACGGAGAGGAGCTACTCAATGAGGAGGGGAAGTATATCGGGGAGAGGGTGTACAAGTTCTCGATCCGCTGGACACCTGACCATTTCTCCAAGAAGCCCGACGCTTATGTTTTTGAGCCGAGCGAGCTACGCGGGCAGGACGCCGTGTCTTACGAGAAGCTGGTGAACTGGGTCAACTCCTTCAGTCTTGCCAGCTGCTGGACGAGCAAGGGCAACCCTGTCTTCGAGGAGGATGGGAGCCAGAGGGTTGAGCGCAGATTCATCAACGTTAAGGCACTGCTTGAGTGCAAGACTCCCGCGGATGCCGAGAAGCTGCTTGGTAGTCTTGGTTATTTAGACTTTGTTTGTGTTATTTCTTTTCCTCGTAACTAACGTGCTTGTTTTCATTTGTGCAGGTGAGATGCCTCAAGCTCGCGATCGCGTGGTGAGGAATGCCATGGCGAGGAATAAAGCTGGAGCGGCTCCCCCTAAGACCCGGACTGCTGCTGGTGCTCGTGCTTCTCCCCTTGTTCAAACTGCCGTGGGGACCTCTTCTTCTCCCTCTCCTGGTCCACGGGATTCTCCACTGCCTTTGACCGGGCGGGCGAAGCGGCCACGGACTTTAGATGCTGTGGACCTGACTCGGGCGCCTGAGAAGGGGAAGTTTGAGCTCCCCCCGTGCATCCTTGATAGGAGATTTTTCGATGGCAACACCCTGGTCGTTCCTCGGGCAGAATCTCTTAGCTTGGAGAGCATGGACCAACCGAGCAAGAGGGCGCTGGTAGCCCAGGATGCTTCTGCCCTTGTGAGGATGCTGGAGATGGCGGCCGTTTATGCGGAAGGGGACTCTGCGCTTGAGGCCGAACTTACTGCTGCCCGGGCTTCTGAGACGGCCTTGAAGGAGGAAGTCAAGAGTGCTTGTGAGGCTAGGAAGAAGGCCAAAGAGGAGACGACCAAGTTGAAAGAGGATGTCACCAAGCTGGCGGCGGAGAAAAAGGTTGCCGAGGAGCTGAACAAAGAGTTGATGGCGGCCAGCGCCCCAGGTGCCGACGAACTGGATGAGATAAAAAAAGTTGAAGACTAGGGCTGAGCTGGTTGCCAGCATCCTGCAGGCCGAGGATGACGGTATCGTCGTGGCAGTGGAATCCTTTGAAAGTGTTGTGGCTCAGTTACGGGTGGCGAATCCTGGGCTTGAGATTTCGACCGAGGGTACTCACTACCTTGCGCGTGTTGAGGATGGTCGCATCGTCTTGCCCGCAGGCCTTGTTCTAGATACCCCCGAGGTCCAGCCTGAGGACCAGCCCGTGGAGGACCGGGGACCTGAGCCGGTGTCAGCTGAGCAGGCGGATGACTGAGGATTGTTGTTATTTTGATGTTGTTGTATCTTGTCCGGCCTGCGCGCCGTTGAATTATTTGTAATTTTATTTGGTTTTTGGGGGGGGGGTCGTGGCCCCCCTTTTTATGTAATTCGCACTATCTTTGGCCCTTGTGGCCTTTTTTACTTCATGCCCGGTTTATGTTAGCCGGTTTTGCTATTTATACAATTTTTGTTTATATTGTTGTACTTTACATTAGTTGTGCATGTATGACTACCCGTCGGAGGGTGTGTCTGTTAATGGAGTCTTCTTTTTGAAAGATAGCTCGTTGTGTGTGAATTCGTCAGTGTGGGGAACTGGTCGAATAGTCGGGGAAGGTCCTGGCGAGGTTGCGAATCTCAGGTCGCGATTGAGGCCTGAGGTCGCGGCGTAAACGTCCCATCGTGAGCTGGGATTCTGCCAATCATGGTACCTGGGCGAAGCCGGTGCTCGGTTGAGGACTGCCGACGAGCAGAGTTCCGGCTCATTTACTTGAGCGGGATTCCACTTTGTGCGTATGCGTCGTTTGTACCTGGATGAGCATGATGACCGTTAGGTGGTCCTTTGATGCGAGGAAGCTTATAGTTACTTTAGTTGTAGTATTGCTTAAGTTTTTCAGCGTTCCATGGTCGAGGGATTGCATCCCCGTTGAGTTTCTCGAGGAAGTAGGCACCATTCCCCGTTCTGGCACGGACTCTGTATGGCCCTTCCCAGTTGGCTGCCAGTTTGCCTTCGCGAGAGTCCTTGTGGTTTCTTCGCAGGACAAGGCTGCCCACATCGAACTCTCGTCGTAAGACTTTGGCGTTGTGCCTGATTGCTATTTTTTGCTTAAGAGATGCTTCGCGGAGGGCTGCTCCTGTTCGAATTTCCTCGACAAGGTCGAGCTCCTCTCTTATTGCTTCGTCATTCATTTCCTCGTCTAGATGTGATTCGGTCCTCCTGGATGGTACGTGAATTTCAATGGGTAAAACGGCCTCCGTGCCATATGCTAAGCGGAAAGGTGTTTCCCCGGTGGTGGACTGAGGAGTGGTGCGGTACGCCCATAAGACGTTGTGGAGCTCCTCGACCCAGGCTTTCTTTGTTTCATCCAGTCTTCGCTTGAGGCCACGAAGAATGACACGATTGGCCACTTCAGCCTGCCCGTTGGTTTGGGGATGTTCTACAGAAGCGAAATGTTGCTTTGTTCCGAGATGGGCGACAAAGTCTTGGAACTTCTTGTCCGTGAACTGCGTTCCATTGTCCGTGACAATTGCTTGGGGAATCCCAAAACGGGCAAGGATATTCTGCTTGTAAAAGCGCAGAATGTTAAGTGCTGTTATCTTTGCTAAGGCTTCTGCTTCTATCCATTTTATGAAATAGTCTACACCCACTATCAGGTATTTGTTTTGGCTGGACCCCGTCACGAAGGGTCCTAGGATGTCTAGGCCCCACCAGGCGAATGGCCACGGGGAGGTCATGCTTTTTAGCTCGTTAGGTGGGGCTAGGTGCATATCCCCGTGCCATTGGCATTTGTCGCATCTCTTCACATGCTCCTTGGCATCGTGCTGCATGGTTAGCCAATAATACCCTGCCCGGAGGGCCTTGAGGGCAAGAGACCTTCCTCCTAGGTGCTGGGCGTTAATGCCTTCGTGGATTTCTCGTAATACGTGGGGGACAACTTCCTCCTCTATGCATTTGAGTAGTGGGATGGAGAAACCTCGTCGATGGAGTTTGTTTTCAAGGATGACGTACGAGCAAGCTCTTCGTCTGATGGTGCTGGCTTCCTTGGGGTCATCCGGAAGTTCGTCCCTGGTGAGGTAGTTGTACACGGGCGTCATCCAGCAATCATTGTCCCCAATCGCGTGCATGTGTAGGGTCGAGGATCCCTTATCGATGCTGGACCGGGGAAGTATCTCTTGGATGACTGACCTGTTTCCACCTTTCCTCTTAGTGCTTGCTAGTTTGGATAAGACGTCTGCTCGCACATTATGTTCGCGTGGAACATGTCTTACTTCTACTGCTCTGAACTTCGACATTTTTCCCTTGACTAGGGTTAGGTATTCAGAGAGACCATCGTTTTTGGTCTGATACTCTCCTGATACCTGGTGGGCTACGAGCTGGGAGTCCGTGCAGATGATGATTTCTTCAGCCCCTAGGTCTTCGGCTAGGCGCAAACCGGCGAGGAAGGCTTCATACTCGGTCTGGTTGTTCGACGTGGGAAAGGACAATGTGAGAGAAGCCTCGACTATGGTCCCTTCGTCGTTCTCCAAAATTACTCCTGCCCCACTGCCGGTCGAGCTGGATGCCCCGTCTACATAGATGGTCCATCTGTTTGCTATGTGGGACGAGGAGTCTGAGAATGTTACTTCCGCTACGAAATCGGCCAGGGCTTGGGCCTTAAGAGCTTTCCTGCTTTCATACTGGACGTCGAACTAGGACAGTTCCAATGACCATTTGAGCATTCGGGCGGCCATGTCTGGTCGTCCCAGTAATTGCTTTATGGGCTGATCTGTCCTTACCACGATCGTGTGGGCCAAGAAATAGTGTCTCAGTCGTCTGACAGCGTTGACGAGGGCCAATGTTACCTTCTCTATCTGTTGATATCGCAACTCTGCGTCCTACAACGCTTTGCTCGTGAAGTATATTGGCTTTTGCCCGCCAGGATTCTCGCGAATGAGAACGGCGCTAACGGCCTCGGCAGTGACGGTGAGGTATAGGAACAAGACTTCCCCAGTGTCTGGCCGTGATAATACGGGCAGTTTCGACAGAGCTTGCTTCAAGTGAAGTAGGGATGCTTCACATTTCTCGGTCCATTCAAATGCTGCTTCTTTTCGCAAGAGCTTGAAGAAAGGAAGGGCCTGTTGGGCAGACTTTGCAACGAAGCGGGACAACGAAGTAAGTACCCTGTTGAGGGATTGGATGTTCTTCTTAGACGTGGGCATTGGGAACTCAGGGAATGCCCGACACTTGTCGGGGTTAGCTTCGATTCCTCGTTCCGTTAGGTAGAAGCCAAGGAATTTACCCGCCCGTACACCGAACGTGCACTTCTCTGGGTTAAAACGCATTCGATACTTTCTTGCTTGCTCGAAGATTTTGCGAAGATGGTGTAGCGAGCGATTTTGGACGCGGTTCTTAAGCGTTGGTCGCTCTCTGCGGTTGAGCTTAAAACTACAGGTCGATTCATTTTTTATCCTATCGTGAGCTGAATAAGGAAGGGAAATAGATGTCTCCAATTAACCCTGCTTGCATACTGAGTTTAAACAGCGGTCTGTTAGGTTACGAATGCTATCAATGTGGGGGGCCTTTGTACTGGTTATTCGTATTTCGCCAATACGGTTCTTTCTTTCTTTTTTCTAGGTAAAGGGTTTCTGGTGGGGAATAAGGATTAGGATGTTAGGACTGGTGCTTTTGAATTACTGCTTTTAATTGATGGAGATATGGGATTTGGGTTTTTTGTTGATTGCGCTCACTAAGATCTTTTCTTTCGATCTTATGCCTACGTATTCCCGTTTACCGAAACAGGGAAATCAGAGCGTTCGTAGTTCCTCCTATTCTATGGGAGGAAATTGGTTTTTGGTGTCTTGTTCAAAGCCCAAGACGTGAAGCGAAAAGGTGATTTGTATCTTGTTCAAAGCCCAAGATGTGAAGCTGAAAGGTCTATTTGTGTCTTGTTCAAAGCCCAAGACGTGAAGCTGAAAGACCTCGACTTTAGAGAGAATTTGTCATCTCTAAAGAGGGGAGAAGGAGAATTACTTTAACTGGGATACGCGGATCCGAGCAATGCCATAATTTCCAAAGAAAGGGTTTTAACCTGAAGGAGAAGACTTTAACTCAGTGTAGAGCAATGCCATATTTCCTTAGGAATTTCTCATGCTAAAAGAGGGACAGTGGCATGGATGTAGATGATCCAGAGGCTTGCCGCTTACAGCGATTAGATAGGGGAAAGAGTTGTTGATGTTTGTGTACTGCGAACGAGGCACAACTTTGACGCTAAAAGGTCGATTGGATCAACTAGTGGTTTTCTTATACAAAGCCTAAGAGGAGGCTAATTTCCGATAGGAAAATCATTATACAAAGCCTAAGAGGAGGCTATTTTGTGTCTCGTACAAAGCCCGAGAGAGAGGCTAAAAGTTTTTGACCCAGTGGGACATATCGTTATACAAAGCCTAAGAGGAGGCTAGCAAAGAGTTCGATTCTTGCTTAAGGGATTTATATCTCGTAAGAGGCTCGAGATGGAGGCAAAAAAAGGGTGATTTACTCAACGAGGGAATCTTTTGTGTCTCATACAAAGCCTGAGAGAGAGGCTAAAAGGCTGTTTTGACTCCATTGGGGAGAATTTTGGTATCTCGTACGAAGCTGATGCGTATTTTTTTGCAAGTGTACGAACGCGTTAGAGCAATATAAAAGATTATCGTATCCACAGAGACCAAGTGTCAATCTATCGCTATCTATTGTTAAGGTGTGTATCTAAGGTGATTGAAATAGTAGTTTTGAAGAGTGCACGGTAGTAAATAAAGTAATTAAAATTAATTGATAAAGACAGGTTCGAATGCAATTCACACAACCAATTGATAATCCAAGTACTTGCTAATAGAACTACTTACGGGCAATGTTTTCTACTTTGAAAAGAACTAATTTGACAGGAACTGTCGCTTTCGCGTATTCAGAACCGAGTTGTACCCCCTAATCAAACCCTCTTATTGTCACGGATAAAAAGGCGCGCATTGCGTTAGAGTAGTAAACCTATTTTTAAGAAATATAGTATCTTGACCAAGTTGAAAAGTATTTTAACCTGGATTTTCTAAAAAAAAGAGGTTCTTACGAACCAGACTTTAAACTTCTTAACGCGTCCGAAAATGGTTTTAAAATCTCTTTTCCTTTTAAATTAAAAACTCCTAATAAACTAAACAAAGCGCTTTCGCTGTTTTTGAAATAGTTTAAAAACAATTAAGTTTAGATAGGCGTTGGACGGCTTTCGATCTTACCCAACGGAATTTAAGAACAGGAAAACTTATATTGAAAGTTAAAATAGCCCTTAAGTATTTCCACTAACAATTGTACAGATTATCGGTTCAGTTATGATCTTCACATTCTAACCTTTATAAAATTAGCCAGACATGGTAAAGTAAAAGTTCATTTTTAGATTTTTCATAAAAAAGGTATTTAAGTGCGAGTGCGGAAAGTAAATGAAAGTAGTGCGAGTGCGGAAAGTAAATGAAAGTAAAGCAGTGCGGAAAATAAATGAAATTAAAAGACAGTGCAAGAAATAAAGTTGACAAAAGGTAAAGTAATAAAAACCTGCTCCAATCGGAGTGGTTGAATAAAATGCGAACTGAAAGTAAAATGGCGGCAGGATTAACTTCCTTCCAAAGTGCTCCAAGACTCAATCTCACAGGCTCTTACAGACTCGATCTCTCGAATGTAGTAACACCTCGATGTGAAGCGATTACCACTATTACACTGATATATGCTTATGAACAAATGAACTTGGATGAAGAAAAACGAAAATCTAAAGTCCTATTTATAGGCAAGGAAACATGTGGAAAAGACAAGGATGCCCCTAGCATTTGAATTTGGGCGGGAACTTGTTTTGCTCTTGTGGCGCCCGCCACAACACCATGGCGCCCGCCATGAGTGTAAAATTTCTTGGGCAGTTGGAGATCGTGGGGAAAAACAGTTGGGAGGAGTTTGAGACATGGCCACGTCATGGAAGACCTTGTGGCGGCCGCCAGAGTGGATGCCATAACTGCAAAATGCTGATTTTCTCTATTTTAGCTCATTTCGGCTCCTTTTTCGCTCCTTTTCTCGCTCGGGGCTCCGATTAGACTAAAAACCTGAAAACAAAGAAAAACATAATAATAACATAATAAAATGACATTAAAAGACTAAGAATGCATGCGAAATCGGAGTAAAAAATACGGTGAAATTCAGTGTCATCAAATTCTCCCACACTTAGACCTTTGCTTGTCCTCAAGCAAAACATTTAAAGCGCAAAGTAAGAAAACTAGTGCTGACACGTGATTCGGGCAAAAAGGGCTTCTAAGTTCAAGTCAGGATGTAGTGACAGGTACTAAGTGAACCAAGGGTATCGTAATGACACTTATCCGCAGAGGCGGACATAAACTTCATTCTTATATTAGTCAACCATATCATCCCACAATAACTAGGCCTACCTCTTCATCTCTTTTTGGGTCCTTTTCATTCAGGCGCAATCACATTAAGCCCGTTATCCGTACATGTTTCATAGTAGAGTGACCTGTTAGTGATTCTGATCCAAAACATAGGGTTTCTGGCACATAAGACTGTGTAAACCCTTTTATTTAACCCAAATGCAGTTGTGGGGGATCGGATCGTAATCCGCCCTACCGAGTTCAGCGCCAGATACCTCTGAACCAACTAACAATGGGTGAGCTAAAATTATATATATATATATATATATATATATATATATATATATATATATATATTTTTTTTTTTTTTTTTTTTTTTTTTTTTGTGTGGCAACAATTCAACTTTTTGGTTTAAACGACCTTGTGAGAGTCATCTATCTGGAGTTTGCCTTTTTATTTATTTAATTTACTGGATCATTCACTTATGTTCATCAGTCCCCTACGTAGAACATGCTTAGGCCGGAGCTGACTGCTGAAATAAACTACTTAGGACAAATTTGGAAATGATAATTAAGGCCATGGTACATGGGGTTTTGGAATGATTCCTATATTCGTGAAGTCTATGGTGCTAAAACGATACTAATGTTTCAAAAAGTTCACCTAAGTCACCACATCCTAATCCAAACCTGTCTTAAAGCCCAAAAAACGTGTAGAACAACAATGTTTTCTTTTTGCAAAAAATTTTTTTGTAGGGCTAAAGAAAAGGGGAAAAATGAGGGTGCATTAGGGATACACTGTACTGGTGACTTGTCAGACTCATGCATTTTCTAGAAAAAAAGACATAGACAAAAACAAGAAATAAACAACTAACTAAAAATGGAAATAGAAAGCAATAAAATCCCCTCCCACACTTAAATCGAACATTGTCCCCAATGTTTCGAAATAAGATAAGGAGAGTAACCTGTAAAACTACTGATGTGGACCACTGGTGCCCTCGTCGTCCTGCTGGGAATGCCTGGGACGACGGGATCTGCTGCGATGCTGGTCTCTCCGGTCCAATCGGGCTGATAAGGCCGCCTGGGCATCTCTGACCTGTCGAAGGTTACCTAGAACGGAACCTTGAGTAGCCTCCATGCAAGCCTGATCTGGGTACCTCGTAGGTGCCATAGGACGCCTGAAGTGGACAAAGTAACGCTCTCTCTGGGCGTCATTCCTGAAAGTCACATGCATGTCGCCAAAATTCTGCATTCTGCACAGAGTTAGGAAGAAGGTCCTGTAAAACACAAACATTTCAAACATTAGTCCTGACAAAATATAACAAGAAATAAAATAAAACAAAATGTAGAAAAAGTAAATAAGGTAAGAAAATCATGGGTTGCCTCCCATGCAGCGCTTGTTTAACGTTGTTAGCTTGACGACTGGAACTTATACATCTCTTGTCGGGATTGGTGGATCACTTAGAGTGTGGCTGGAGTAGGTTGTTGGAATGTCTCCTCCTTCGTAGAGCTTCAGTCTTTGTCCATTGACGATGAATGGTTTACATGTCTCGTTTTTTATTTCAACAGCTCCAGACCTCAGAATTTTTGATACTTTGAAGGGGCTAGTCCATCTTGAACGGAGCTTTCCTGGGAAGAGCCGTAGCCTAGAATTGAACAGGAGAACAGGGTCGCCTAAGTTGAAGTCTTTTCTTACGATTCTTTTGTCGTGCCAAGCTTTTGTTCTTTCTTTGTATATTATGGCATTCTCGTAGGCTTGCTGTCTGAGTTCTTCCAATTTGTGGATGTCAAGGATACGTTTCTCACCAACAGTTAGGTAATCCAAATTCAAAGTTTTAATGGCCCAATAGGCCTTATGCTCTAACTCAAAAGGTAAATGACAAGATTTTCCATAGACTAGTTGGTAGGGGGTTGTTCCTATAGGGGTTTTGAAAGTGGTTCTGTAGGCCCATAAAGCCTCTTGAAGCTTTTGCGACCAATCTTTTCTGGATACAGAGACAGTTTTTTCTAAAATTTGTTTAATCTCCCTATTAGATGCTTCCACTTGGCCACTAGTCTGTGGGTGATATGGTGTTGCTACTCTATGCTTAACTCCATACTTGCTTAAAAGCTTATCAAATATTCTTGATATGAAGTGAGATCCTCCATCACTTATAACTAAACGGGGTGTTCCAAATCTGGGGAATATATAATTTTTAAATAATTTAATCACTACTCTAGTGTCGTTTGTGGGTGCAGCTATCGTTTCAATCCATTTAGACACGTAGTCTACTGCAACTAAGATATACTTGTTTCCTAAAGATGGTGGGAATGGTCCCATGAAATCTATACCCCATACGTCGAAGAGTTCTACTTCTTGGATGTTTCTTAAAGGCATTTCGTCGCGTCTTGAAATATTTCCTGTGCGTTGGCATCTATCACATTTGACAATGTAAGCATGGACATCACGCCACATGGTAGGCCAGAATAGGCCAGCTTAAAGAATCTTGGCGTAGGTCTTAGAGGTGCTTGCATGTCCACCATAAGGCGCAGAGTGACAATGCTGAATTATACTTTCTACATCGTCTTCTGGAACGCAACGGCGGAAAATGCCATCTTTACCTCTCTTGAAAAGAAGTGGCTCGTCCCAATAGAAGTTTCTAACATCACTTAAGAACTTCTTCTTCTTGTGGTAATCGAGATCAGGGGGTATGATATCAGCAGCTAGGTAATTAACAAAATCAGCGTACCAGGGCACGTTACTTACAGCTAAGGATTTTTGAAAGTGCTCATGAGGGTCTGGTTTTTTATCTTCAATGGTTTCCAACTGGGCTATCAGTCTATCATAGGCAAAATCATCATTTATGGGCACGAATTCAGGATTCAGGTATTCTAGCCTAGATAGGTGACCGACTACTACATTTTCTGTGCCTTTTTTATCTCGGATATCTAAGTCGAACTCTTGTAGCAACAAAATCCATTGAAGTAACTTGGGTTTAGCATCTTTTTTACTTAGTAGGTAACGGATGGCAGCATGATCGGTGTAAACTATAATTTTGGCTCCTACTAGATATGATCTAAATTTGTCTATAGCGAAAACTACCGCTAGGAGTTCTTTCTCGGTTGTTGCGTAATTGAGCTGGGCGGCGTCTAGGGTTCTACAGGCATAATATATTACATCTAATCTTTTATCTTTTCTCTGACCTAGAACGGCTTCTACAGCATAATCACTGGCGTCACACATTATCTCAAACGGTTCAGACCAATCAGGGGGTTTCATAATGGGTGCTGAAATCAATGCTTGCTTCAAAAGGTTGAATGCTTCATTGCATTTTTCATCAAAGATGAATTCAGCATCTTTCATTAACAGGCCAGTTAAAGGTTTTGTTATTTTGGAGAAGTCCTTGATGAAACGGCGGTAGAATCCAGCGTGTCCAAGGAAACTTCTAACTTCCCTGATAGTCTTGGGTGGTTTTAGGTTCTCTATAAATTCTATTTTTGCTTTATCTACCTCTATACCTCTTTCGGAGATTATATGTCCTAAAACAATTCCTTCAGTCACCATGAAATGGCATTTTTCCCAATTCAGTACAAGGTTCACCTCCACACATCTTTCCAGGATTTTCTCGAGGTTGATAAGACAATTTTGGAAATCAAAACCGCAAACCGAGAAATCATCCATAAATACTTCCATGATTCCATCTAGATAAAATGCAAAGATTGACATCATGCAACGTTGGAAAGTAGCAGGGGCATTACAGAGTCCAAAAGGCATTCGTCTGTAGGCAAAAGTTCCAAAAGGGCATGTAAAGGTAGTTTTTTCTTGATCTTCTGGATGTATAGGTATTTGGAAGAATCCCGAATACCCGTCTAGATAGCAGAAGTAAGAATGTCTGGCAAGACGTTCTAACATCTGGTCTATGAACGGTAAAGGGAAATGATCATTCCTAGTTGCTTTATTTAACTTTCTATAGTCTATGCACATACGCCAACCTCCTTCTATCCGCTTTGCTATTTGTTCACCTTTCTCATTTTGCACAACTGTGATGCCTTCCTTCTTGGGTACCACATGCACAGGGCTCACCCACTTACTGTCCGAGATCTGATATATTATACCTGCTTCTAGCAACTTCAGAACTTCCTTCTTGACAACATCACTCAGTATAAGGTTTATCCTTCTCTGGTGTTCTCTGGAAGGTTTTGAATCTACTTAGAGCGAAATCCGATGCATGCATACGGATGGACTTATACCTTTCAGATCAGAGATATTATATCCTAAGGCTGAGGGATATCTTCCTAAAACGTCCAAGAGTTGATCTGTTTCTTTTTGTCTCAAGGCAGCACTAACTATAACCGGACGATTCATTTCTTCATCAAGAAACTCATATCTCAGGTTCTTAGGCAGTTCCTTAAGTTCCAAGGCTGGTTTAATAGGGCAAGGCATAGGATCTGGGGTAAGGGATAAACATTCGTAAAGGTTATCATCGATGTAGGGTTTCTTATAATTGTCATCTTCCAAAATAAGAGTTGATGGCAGCTTAATTATTTCAATGACTTCTTCTTGCTCTAACTCCCTAACACATTCATCAATGATATCTATTGCATAACACGCGTCTCCTATCACAGGTGCCATAAGAAATTTTGAAAGTATAAATTCTATCTTCTCGTTCCATACCTCAAAGGTTAGCTTCCCCTTTTTGACATCTATTATGGCTCCAGCAGTCGATAAGAATGGTCTACCTAGAAGAATTGGTATGTCATCATCTTCTTTAATGTCCATGACAACAAAATCAGTAGGGATAAACAACTGACCTATCCTAACAGGGACATCTTCAAGTATGCCTATCAGATATTTAACAGATCTATCGGCTAATTGAAGTGACATCTTGGTAGGTTGCAACTCTCCTAAATTTAACCTTTCGTAAACCGCTAAGGGCATTAAGCTCACACTAGCTCCTAAGTCTAGAAAAGCTTTTTCGATGACATGACTCCCCAAAATACAAGGAATGGAAAAGTTTCCAGGATCTTTATCCTTTTTTGCTAATTTATTTTCGGCAATAGAATTACATTCCAAGGGTTTTGGATCATCAAGTCTACGTTTATTGGTAAGGATGTCTTTGAGAAACTTTGCGTAGGATGGTATTTGGGTAATGGCTTCTGTGAACGGGATTTCTACGTGAAGTTTTTCTATAACTTTAATGAATTTCTGATACTGATTATTGATCTGGGTTTGTTTAAGTCTTTGCGGATATGGTATTGGTGGTTTGTATGGCGGGGGTGGTATATAGGTTTTGTCTTTGGGTTCTTCTCCTTTTTCTTGACTTTCCTGGTTTACAGATTCCTCTGGTTTCTTCTTTTTATCTGGGATGTTGTCATCTTCCTTAGAAGTTTTGGGATCACTCAACCTTGGGTTACAAGGTTCATCATAAGTGGTCCCACTTTGTAGGGTAATGGCATCTGCTTGTCCTTTCGGGTTTTGTTGAGGTTGTCCAGGGAATTGTCCTCCAGGTGTGGTCTGAGGGGCTTGGTTTAAAGCTACCTGCGAGATTTGGGTTTCAAGCATCTTATTGTGAGTGATTATTTGGTCAACCTTGGTTCCTAACTGGGTAATTAGTTCGTTAACATGAACGTTTTGGTTCATGAACTCCTTGTTTTGTTGGATTTGAGCAGCGACAAAATTATCCACGATTTTCTCAAGGCTCGGTTTTGGTGGTACAGGTTGCATAGGTTGATTTGATCTTGGGGCTTGATAACTTGATTGTCTTGGAGGGGCAGTATTTTGGATAGGGTTATTATTCTTATAGGAAAAGTTTGGGTGATTCCTCCATCCAGGGTTATAGGTATTTGAAAATGGGTTCCCTTGGGTGTAGTTCACTTGTTCAGAGCTGGTCTCGTTTAACAGACTGCATTCTGCGGATTGGTGTCCTTTCGTCCCACATATCTCACAATCTAACGAAACTGCGGCTGCAGTATTCGGGGTTGTACACATATGCTCAACTTTTAGGGATAATGCGTCCATTTTAGCTTGCATCATGTCTATAGAGCTTAACTCATGTATTCCTCCTTGGGCTTTCTTCTTTTCCACTGTCGTTCGTTCTACTCCCCATGATTGATGGTTTTGGGCCATATCTTCGATAAGGGCACTAGCTTCAGGGTAAGGTTTGTTCATCAGTGCGCCACCTGCGGCGGCGTCGATGGTCATCTTAGTGTTATAATGAAGTCCATTATAGAAGGTTTGAATGATTAACCAATTTTCTAAACCATGATGTGGGCATGCTCTTAACAGCTCTTTATATCTCTCCCAGGCTTTGAACAACGATTCTCCTTGGTTTTGGGTAAATCTAGTTATTTGGTTTCGAAGAACAACGGTCTTACTCGGGGGAAAATATCTGGCAAGGAATACTTTTCTAAGGTCTTCCCAACTTGTTATGGAATTTGGTGGAAGGGAATCTAACCAAGATAGGGCCTTATCTCTGAGGGAAAAAGGAAATAATCTTAAGCGAATCGCCTCAGGAGGGGCTCCATTGGTTTTAAAGGTGTCTGCTAGTTGGAGAAAGTTTTTCAAATGTTGGTTTGGGTTCTCTGTAGCAAGACCTGCGAATTGTCTCTGCTGTACTAACTGCAGCAAGGATGGTTTAAGTTCAAAATTGTTAGCTGGTATGGCTGGATTTACTATACTAGAACTAGGTTCCTCGTTGGATGGTTGGGCGAAATCCTTAAGAGGTCTTTGATTTTGATCTTCGACCATAGCTTTCCTAAGTTTACGGAAATATAAACGTGCGCGAGCGTAACGTTCTGGTTCAGCTAGAGGGTCTACTAAACTTCCGGTACTACGAGTTTTTCGCATTGACCGGCGGGTAACTTCCTTAGTCTAAACGGTATAACAACAGGGTACGAAATTTAACGAAATTTGTCCCCGGCAACGGCGCCAAAAACTTGATGCGTATTTTTTCGCAAGTGTACGAACGCGTCAGAGTAATATAAAAGATTTTCGTATCCACAGAGACCAAGTGTCAATCTATCGCTATCTATTGTTAAGGTGTGTATCTAAGGTGATTGAAAATAGTAGTTTTGAAGAGTGCACGGTAGTAAATAAAGTAATTAAAATTAATTGATAAAGACAGGTTCGAATGCAATTCACACAACCAATTGATAATCCAAGTACTTGCTAATAGAACTACTTACGGGCAATGTTTTCTACTTTGAAAAGAACTAATTTGACAGGAACTGTCGCTTTCGCGTATTCAGAACCGAGTTGTACCCCCTAATCAAACCCTCTTATTATCACGGATAAAAAGGCGCGCATTGCGTTAGAGTAGTAAACCTATTTTTAAGAAATATAGTATCTTGACCAAGTTGAAAAGTATTTTAACCTGGATTTTCTAAAAAAAAGAGGTTCTTACGAACCAGACTTTAAACTTCTTAACGCGTCCGAAAATGGTTTTAAAATCTCTTTTCCTTTTAAATTAAAAACTCCTAATAAACTAAACAAAGCGCTTTCGCTGTTTTTGAAATAGTTTAAAAACAATTAAGTTTAGATAGGCGTTGGACGACTTTCGATCTTACCCAACGGAATTTAAGAACAGGAAAACTTATATTGAAAGTTAAAATAGCCCTTAAGTATTTCCACTAACAATTGTACAGATTATCGGTTCAGTTATGATCTTCACATTCTAACCTTTATAAAATTAGCCAGACATGGTAAAGTAAAAGTTCATTTTTAGATTTTTCATAAAAAAGGTATTTAAGTGCGAGTGCGGAAAGTAAATGAAAGTAGTGCGAGTGCGGAAAGTAAATGAAAGTAAAGCAGTGCGGAAAATAAATGAAATTAAAAGACAGTGCAAGAAATAAAGTTGACAAAAGGTAAAGTAATAAAAACCTGCTCCAATCGGAGTGGTTGAATAAAATGCGAACTAAAAGTAAAATGGCGGCAGGATTAACTTCCTTCCAGAGTGCTCCAAGACTCAATCTCACAGGCTCTTACAGACTCGATCTCTTGAATGTAGTAACACCTCGATGTGAAGCGATTACCACTATTACACTGATATATACTTATGAACAAATGAACTTGGATGAAGAAAAACGAAAATCTAAAGTCCTATTTATAGGCAAGGAAACATGTGGAAAAGACAAGGATGCCCCTAGCATTTGAATTTGGGCGGGAACTTGTTTTGCTCTTGTGGCGCCCGCCACAACACCATGGCGCCCGCCATGAGTGTAAAATTGCTTGGGCAGTTAGAGATCGTGGGGAAAAATAGTTGGGAGGAGTTTGAGACATGGCCACGTCATGGAAGACCCTGTGGCGGCCGCCAGAGTGGATGCCATAAGTGCAAAATGCTGATTTTCTCTATTTTAGCTCATTTCGGCTCCTTTTTCGCTCCTTTTCTCGCTCGGGGCTCCGATTAGACTAAAAACCTGAAAACAAAGAAAAACATAATAATAACATAATAAAATGACATTAAAAGACTAAGAATGCATGCGAAATCGGAGTCAAAAATACGGTGAAATTCAGTGTCATCAGAAGCCCGAGATGGAGGCTATTGTAACTATTTCAGTTGAGTGACAGATCCAATATACTGTTTTAAAAGAGAAAATCAGTTCTTATATGAGTAACACTGTACACAGGGATTTAATTTGAGGATCAGGGATATTTCCTTTTCTTTGAGGAAACGGGAAATCCAAAGGGTATTGAGACTATCCGAGTCTGCGGGTTTCCTTCCTATTTAACGAAGGGTGCTTGAGAATGTCTTTGAGACTCAAGGAAGTTAGACTGTCCAAGTCTAGAGTTTTATCTTTTGTACTATGCTTCGAGAAACAGTAGTAGACTCTATGAAAGGACTGTTCTATGAGGATGACTAGGTTCTGTTCCTATACCTCTAAGAGGTCGTCGGGACAATTTGTACGAAGCCCAAGAGGAGGCTGGAATCTTTTAAGAAGCCGACGAGTCCTTGTACGAAGCCCAAGAGGAGGCTATCATTCCCGGAGGAAGAGATCATTATACGAAGCCTAAGAGGATGTTGTGAATACTTCTAAGAAGCCGTAGGGTCCTTGAATAATGCCCAAGAGGAGGCCGATGCTTTTAAGAAGCCCGTGGGTCTATCATCTCCTTTCCATTAGGAGAGATAACTCTTTTAAAGATAAAAACCACTGGTAAACGTGCGAGGTTTACTATCCAGTGACTTTTAGCTTTGAAAGAGGGTTCCTTAGTTAAGGTCCAAGATTATGACCGTAGTGGGTACCTAAACCCCGAGACATTCAAGGCAAGCTATCCACAAGGAATAGATCAAGTCAGGAAAGTTCGAGAATTTGGAAGAAACTCAAAGATGCCATTCACGGAGAATACATTCATCTTTGGGAATAGAGTTCCTTGACAATTCCTAAGGAGGACAGCCGAAGAGAAGACTGTATCTGGTGCTCCTATTGGGGATCTAGGCGTCTATTTCTACGAATAAATGAAACGGCGTCACCTAGTTCTAGACGTAGTTGCCCGGGAAACTCGAAATATCTATACTATTATTACACAGTAGATATGAGTTTTTGAAAGGAGACTTACAGTGAGCAGCCCCACAATACAGTTTATAATATGAAAGCAGTAAATGAAAGCGATAACCACTTACTCGGTTGTAGAGCTTCCATGCTGTTTGGTTAGTTGTTCAACAAAGAAAGATTGAAAACAACAGTATATTCAAAATCAAAGGAGAAAGTGCTTTGAAAAAGAAAAATTTGGGGCTTACAGCTCAAGGAGAGGCCCAGGGTTTTATCAGTGAGCACACTGTTTGAATTTGTACAGAGGGACTTATACAAGTGACTGGGGCCCAAAAAGGTTTTCTGTACAAAGGGATGGGTCTTACACTCTCTCAAGAGGCCCAAAAAAGTTTAAAGAAAAGAGAGGGGCTTATAACACGAGGGTAGGCCCAAATGATTTTTGAAAAGGCGACGATCGCCCCGTTTGTTTTTTTTGACGGTATCGGGACTTATACAATAAGTGAGGCCCAAAGATAATTTGGTAAAAAAAAAGGATTGGGTCTTACACTCTAATAGAGGCCCAAAGTGTTTTGAAAATGATTTATGAAGGTTGAATTAATCCAATACCCTAATTTGTTTTCAAAAATGTATTTAATTGAATAAAAATTCAATTAAAATGATCAAAAATTGTTTAACACATGGAAAACAAATTGTGATCTTGGATTAATGCTTTAAAAATTAAGTATTGACCTACAAAATTATTAGAAAGCATTAAAAGTTGCAAAATCAATGTAGAAAAAATATTTAAAATGCCAAAAACAATCAAAATATTAATTCTTTACAAAAATATCAATTATATGAAATAAATAATATTTTTTGGATTTTTTGATAAAATAAAATATTTTAACATTTTTGTGAATTATTAAAAAAATAATCAACTCAAAATCATTAAAACTCAGAGAGAAATTAATTTTTGAATCAATTAAACAAAATCACAAAATTCAAATATTCAAATATATGAAAATGGCGCCAAGAACACGCGCGTTTTTCAGTTTGCCCAGATTTGCATTTTCCATCCAATCTCACTGAATACGTAATTATAACATGCAATCCACATATCATTATGCTCGCCTCAACCTCACGATCATGTCTATGTACTTTAATTTCATTTAAATTAAACATACAACAAGAAATCACGAAGAGACCTCAAGAACCCTAATTTCTGCATGAAGGCTAGGATTTTTGATACACGATTCAAACAATGAAATTAATTGAGGGAAAACATTCCATGCATGATTATGAACATATGGCCAAATTATTGTGCGAGGAAATATGCATAGATTGAGAGATGACCAAGTATGTGCTTACCTCCAAGTCGTGACAGCAAGAGCAGATGTGATTTTGAGTTGGAGGTGTTACAGACAAGTTGTGATGATCTGGATAGCTTCCCTACACCATATGGAGTGTGTTTGAACACTTGGATTGAATTGAAATGGACTGGATCAGTTTATGGCATCTCAGCTGCAACTTCACTTCAAACTTGTGTGGATGGCATGTGATTTTGTGAAATTTATGTTTCAGGAGTTATGTGAGTGTTTGATCAGCTCATATGTGATGTATGTGAGATGTGTGAGTGATTGGTTTGTGCAGAATTGCTCTCAAACTCAAAACCCGATAGCTACCTTGCTAAGAAAGGCATTTTTGCCAAGAGAAAGAGATTTTGAGGAAAGCATCTGTTAGATGGCTTTGGTGTACTCAAACTGATCACAATTGAGCTCTATTTATAGTAGAGCAAGTTTGTTTTGCAAGGAATAGTGCATGGCAGCTGGTAAGTAGGTTTCCTCAATGTTGGCCAATGGAAATGAAAGTCTCCTCTAGCCATTGACTAGAGGTTAGGGCACAGAGCTTTGGTCCCCTTGGTCTTGGATAAGTCTTGACTGATTTCATATGAGAATGGCTCAGTCCATGCCACCTTGATGGTTCCATTGTATGCCTCATTCCAAATTTGAAGTCTTGTCCCTATTTTGGCCATTCTAGGTTCAACATGCTATTTCTTGTTCCATGGACTTTGGAGGCTCGGCTCAGTGATTGTCCCCTTTGGATTTAATCCTCTGAGGTGTCCAAGTGGATTGGAGCAATTGAAATTGGCTGATTTTGGCAAATCGACCCAAAATGCAAACTCTGCCTTGCTTTGACAGATTTCAGCAAGGTAACTTGACAATGTTGTATCTCATGATGTAGGTTGAATTTGGCAATGTTCTTGGCCATTTTGGAAAGCTCTTACATGATACAACAACTGTTTGAACAAGTTTGGTTTTGATCTCTTTTGATTCCAAGTGAAAAATCCCCCTACATTTGGCAAAAAGTGAGGCAAAATCTGACTTAGTGAAAATTTCACTAAGTGTTGGAAAAAGTGACTTTTTCACTTTTCAGCCACTTTGATCATTCCATAACTCAAAATCCTTAATGAATTGGAATGACTTGTAGTTGAAGTTTTTGTAGGTGATAATGAGGGCTACAAATCCATCTTTGGATGAGAAAAAATGGCCTTGTGGTTTAGGAGTTATGGTCCTTCAAAGTTGGTACCTTTGCCACTTTATTTTTAACTTAGAAAAATTTCTAAGTTTTATGGTTACCCCTTTTACAAGTTATCTCACTTTTCTTGATTTTTCTTGATGAATGATGATTCAAATCATACATTAACATCATTTTAGGGTTAAAAATCCATTTTGGTGAAAAATCTCAAAAAGTCAAAGTTGACTTTTGTGCACAGTTGACTTTTTATCAGATGAATTCCAAACTGTGCAATTCTTCAGGAAATCATGTCCTTGACCTAAATCAAACTTGATGGACATGTTCCATGGGTGTCATAGGGTATATTCAATCATGTATTAGGGTTTGGGAGCATGTCTTGGTCAAAAGTCAAAGTTACAGTTGACTTTTCCCTTAAAACCCTAATTGTGGTGCAGATGAAAATGAAACTTGTTGCTCAAGTTTCTTGGATCAATCCATTGTTCCAAATGGATCAATATGGTGTATTAGAGACCCTCAAATCATCTCTTGAGGTCTTGGCTCATGGTTTGTCCCAAAAGTCAACTTAGGGGTGAGTTAGGTCAAGAAACCCTAATTCCTGATTTTTGATGAATGCATCCCCTGAGGCAAAATTGACTTGATGCATGGGTTCATGAGGTTCCATGAAGTATATTAGGTCATGTTTTGGATCATTGCCTTGTGCCCAGATGGACCTGGTCGACCAAAACCCTAATTTGGTGACACTGTCGATCTTGAGACTTGATCCACCTAGAAGGGAGCAGCCTTGTGCTTAATCCTTGAAGTGGGAGTCCTTCTTGATCCATTGTGGATGTTTAAGAGATTAGACAAGTTGAAGATCATGTCATTTCTTGATTGATCCTTTGTCTAAGGCTCAGAGAGGGCTTGAAACCCTAATTTTGATTGTATTGGATGCTCACCCATCTTTGGGGAGAATGATGAAGCATGATGGTTCATCCATATTGTGATGATGATTTTCACAATGATGGGAAATCTAAGTGGTCAAAATTTGGGGTATTACAGATGCCCCTATTTAATCTTCTTGGACCCGAAGGTGTGAATGACGAAGGGATTCGGGCATTCGGGGTGCAAGGGGATTAAATATCAGAATATCCGAAATTTTGATGATGGTTATGAATGGTAGCTTACGCATTCTTCTTCTTTAGCTAAGCAATGATGCTTAAAAAAGGTAAACTTCCCCTCGATCCTGGTCTTCAGCCAAGGAACTGGTCTCAGTTTTCTTTTGAAATAAACCTCCCCTCGTTCTTGGTTTCCTGCCAAGGAACTGGTCTTAGTTTCTGATTTAAACTTCCCCTTGATCCTGGTTTCCTACCAAGAACTGGTCTTAGTTTCTGATTTAAACTTCCCCTCGATCCTGGTTTCCTACCAAGAACTGGTCTTAGTTTCTGATTTAAACTTCCCCTCGATCCTGGTTTCCTACCAAGAACTGGTCTTAGTTTCTTTTGTCAATAAACTTTACTGACAAGGGACGCTATTCGTAGCGGCTTTCCTCAAACTTCTCGCCGAATTTTCCTGGGGAGATGCCATTTGAGTGGAAAAAGTTTTGATGTCAGACTTGCTGGGGAACCCAGTCGTCTGAGTTGTAGAGTTGTACAAACTTCTCTTGTTGGAGACGCCATTTGTTTCTACTGGGGAAAGCGGGTCTCTTGAGAGACTGTTTTCGTTTGGGATCTTTCATCATACTTTTCTCGGGATCTTCCCGGAGAAATGCCATATGATGGGGTCCAATTTTGAGGTGTCGATGACCTTCTCATCAACGACTTTTCGGAGCAAAACTGGCATGCTGCCGAATCTCTGATCACGAGGCTTTCTCTGTGGATTTTCCTTAATCCGGGAAAGCAAGGATATCATCTTCAATGGCGAAGAGTGATGTTTATTGAGAGTTTTATGATCTTTTTGAGGTTCAAGTTATCAAAGTGGCCAATTGCCGACTCTGATCTTAGAGATACACTGGTGGCGAGATTGTGCAGACGCAACACTTCCTGACGAGGAAAGAACTGACAAACTCGATTGAGAAAACTGTTTATCACTAGGGGACAAGACCGACTCAAGTGATAGTGATGCAATATGAAATGTAAATACAAATAAAAAATGCATGAAGTATGTATGTATATGCTGACAAAACAGACGCGACATACAAACTAATGGATGAACACAATTGGATACTCGGCCATCGCGGGGCGAAGAAGTACCGTTGATTCAAAATAGCAATTCCACCTTGCTTAGGAGACATAGTCCACGCGGGGAGCTATGTTGACCGGGCTTAGGAGATGAGAACTCGGCCGAAAATGTCAGATGGATTAGTCGCATCTGACACTGTTGATCCTTCAATCAGGCGCACTGGCGTAGAAGGAGTACTTTGATTCTGCACTTTGAGGTTCGATTACTTCTGGAGAAGCGATCGATGTTCTTCTGATGATCAACAGTCAAAAGAAATACCATCTTTAATTTAAAAGCAGAAAAAGTTTTAACAAGTAAATTCATTTTTGTTTTATTTCAAGAATCGCTGATTAAGTTTAAACAACGCCGTTCTGTAAAGCTAAAACAAGTAAAGAATTACAAACAAAAGCACAAGGGCTCAAATTTTATTGATAAGATGGAGATCAGCCAAATGCGTGATTCCAAAGAGTATATACAAAGTTAGAAAATGGTAATTTACAGGGAAAAGGGCTACGTTGAAACATAACGACCACTATCCTTCTACCAACTTTGAGTTCGGGACATCCTGAGCTTCTGTCGAAGATGACCTTGACTGGAGTTTTCCTCCGATAGATGATGCTGTAACTGCTGCTGAGGGACTTGCCTCTGTTGAACATAGTTACTTGCCATTATCCCTAATTTTTGCCTGGATTGTACTATGAGATTTCCAATCCATCGGGATGATTCTTTTTTTTCCATGTCTCTAACTTTTGCCTGGACCGCCCTTTCGGGTTTTCAATCCACCGAGACGTTTTTTTTTTAGTTTTAGGCGATGTATTTCTTGACTACATCAACATTCGTGGGGTAGACAAATTCCTCTCCGTCCATGGTTGCAAGTCTCAAGGCGCCGCCTGAGAAAGCTTTCGTGACCACATAGGGGCCATCATACCCCATTTGCCCCGAGAGTCAGTGAGAAATGATTGTATCTTCTTGAGCACGAGGTCTCCTTTTCTGAAGACACGAGGTCGGACTTTTTTGTCGAATGCCCTTTTCATTCTCTGTTGATATAACTGACCGTGGTATAGTGTCATGATTCTCTTTTCTTCAATCAGGTTCAGTTCGTCGTGTCGACTTTGACACCATTCAGCTTCGGTGAGCTGAGCTTCCATCAGTACTCGGATTGATGGGATCTCTACTTCTATGGGGAGCACTGCTTCCATGCCATACACTAGAGAGAAAGGGGTAGCCCCTGTTGAAGTACGGACAGATGTGCGATAACCATGAAGAGCAAAGGGTAGCATTTCATGCCAATCTTTGTAGGTTACAACCATCTTCTGAACAATCTTCTTGATGTTCTTGTTAGCCGCTTCTACCGCTTCGTTCATCTTGGGTCGGTAGGGAGATGAGTTATGGTGTTCGATCTTGAACTCTGCACACAACTCTTTCATCATCTTATTTTTCAAGTTAGATCCATTATCAGTAATGATCTCGCTTGGAACACCATAACGGCAGATGATATTGTTTTTGATAAATCGGACCACCACTTGTCGGGTTACATTGGCGAATGACGCTGCTTCGACCCACTTGGTGAAATAGTCAATGGCTACCAGGATGAACCGATGTTCGTTTGAAGCCTTGGGCTCAATCATACCAATCATATCGATTCCCCATATGGAAAATGGCCACGGGGAAGAAAGAACTTTGAGATGTGATGGCGGTACATGAATTTTGTCGGAGTATATCTGACACTTGTGACACCTCCTCATGTACTTGTAGCAGTCGGATTCCATGGTCAACCAATAATACCCGGCCCTGAGAATTTTTCTCGCCATTGTGTGTCCGTTGGCATGAGTGCCAAAGGATCCTTCATGAATTTCTTTCATGAGCATGTCTGCTTCTGGTCTGTCGACGCATCGGAGCAAAACCATGTCAAAATTTCTCTTATAAAGAGTGTCACCGCTCAGGAAGAAGTTTCCAGCCAATCTTCTGAGGGTTTTCCTGTCCTTTCTGAGTGCCCCAGATGGGTACTCTTGTTTTTGAAGGAAGCATTTGATATCGTGATACCAAGGTCTGTCGTCTATGACTACTTCAATCATGAAGATGTAAGCGGGCCGTTCAAGGCGCATGATGTCGATCTTAGGTATGTCATTCCATCGACCTACACTAATCATGGAAGAGAGAGTGGCTAATGCATCAGCCATGTGATTCTCATCACGAGGGATGTGATGAAAGTCGACTCTGTTGAAGAAGGGTAACAACCTCCTTGCATAGTCTTTGTAAGGAATCAATCCTGATTGGTATGTGTTCCAATCTCCTTTTATCTGATTGATAACCAGGGCTGAATCGCCGTATACGTCCAAGTTTTTGATCCTTAAATCAATCGCTTCTTCGAGACCCATGATACATGCTTCGTATTCGGCCTCGTTGTTCGTACATTTGAACGTAAGTCTAGCAGTGAAAGGAATGTGGATACCCTGAGGGGTAACAATGATTGCCCCAATTCCATTTCCATAATGATTGACTGCTCCGTCAAAGATAAGTCCCCACTGGGAACCTGGTTCTGGCCCTTCACTGGGTAGCGGTTCATCGCAATCTTTCATCTTTAGATACATGACATCTTCGTCTGGGAAGTCAAACCCAATTGATTCCTGATCGTCAATCGGTTGATGAGCCAAATGATCGGCTAAAATACTTCCTTTAACGGCTTTCTGAGCATGGTATTCTATGTCATATTCTGATAGTAACATCTGCCAACGGGCAATCCTTCCCGTGAGAGCAGGTTTTTCGAAAACGTACTTGATTGGATCCATTTCGGAGACCAACCAAGTAGTATGACGAATCATGTACTGGCGAAGGCGTTTGGCTACCCAAGCCAAAGCGCAACAAGTTTTCTCAAGCATTGTATACCGAGTCTCACAGTCGGTGAATTTCTTGCTTAGATAGTAAATGGCAGACTCTTTCCTTTTAGTTTCGTCTTGTTGGCCAAGTACACATCCCATTGAGTCCTCTAGGACTGTGAGGTAAATGATCAGTGGTCTTCCTTCCACTGGAGGTGATAGAATCGGAGGATTCAATAGGTATTCCTTTATACTATCGAAGGCGGTTTGGCAATCTTCTGACCAAACGCAATCCTGGTTCTTTTTGAGTAATTTGAAAATCGGCGCACAAGTGGCGGTCATAAGGAATATGAATCTGGAGATGTAGTTCAAACGTCCCAGGAATCCTCTGACTTGTTTTTCAGTTTTCGGAGAAGGCATTTCTTGAATGGCCTTGACCTTGTCAGGATCAACCTCAATTCCTTTCTGGCTGAAGATGAACCCTAGCAGTTTCCCTGAACGGACACCGAAGGTGCACTTGTTGGGATTCAAGCGGAGCTTGAATTTTCTTAGACGTTCGAACAATTTTGACAGATGTTCAACGTGCTCATCCTCTGTTCTTGATTTTGCAATCAAATCATCGACATATACCTCGATTTCCTTATGTATCATGTCATGAAACAGAGTAGTCATGGCCCTTTGATAGGTCGCCCCGGCATTCTTCAAACCGAACGGCATTACCTTGTAACAAAAGGTACCCCATGGGGTAATGAACGAAGTTTTCTCCATGTATTTCGGCGCCATTTTGATCTGGTTATAGCCCGAGAATCCATCCATGAAGGAGAAAACTTTGAACTTTGCTGTGCTGTCAACCAGCATGTCAATGTGTGGTAAAGGTAAGTCGTCCTTTGGACTTGCCTTGTTTAGATCTCTGTAATCAACACACATTCTGACCCTTCCGTCCTTTTTGGGAACGGGTACGATGTTGGCTAACCATTGAGGATATTCAGATGTAGCGAGGAAACCCGCGTCGATCTGTTTCTGTACCTCCTCCTTGATTTTGATGGCCATGTCCGGGTGAGTCCGTCTCAACCTTTGCTTTACTGGCGGACATTCTGATCTTAACGGTAAATGATGTTCCACGATGCTGGTATCCAACCCTGGCATATCCTGATAGGACCAAGCGAATACATCGAGGAATTCTTTGAGAAGCTTTACCAAACCCTCTCTGGCAGTTGGACTGAGCAGTGCTCCGATCCTGATTTCTTTTCTCTCTTTTTCTGAACCCATGTTTACCGTTTCCAACGGTTCTTTGTGAGGTTCAATGAACCTTTCCTCTTGTCTGAGTAGTCGGGAGATCTCTTCCGGAATTTGGTTGTCATTTTCTTCTTCAGCCTCGAATACCGGGAACTCAAAGTTGGAAGAAGGCATCGGATCGTATGTTTCAACGGGGTATAAAACAAGCAATCTGCATGACGTGATGATTCGTGTTTAGAAGAGATAGAGAAAATGCAAGTGTGTGCAGTGTATTTATTTTACTGCTTGTTTTTATTATTGAATGTTTTTTAGGATTACCATTTTTTGAAAAAGCAAAAAGAGAAAACAGCAATTAATGCAGAAATTACAGAACGACGTTATTTTATTAATGAACAAGTCGAATCTTGAAACTACAGCCCTATAAAACAAAACTCACTCGCTTCGGGCAAAGCGAAGAGGGAAATTTACAGAAAGCGAGCCCTATCAAATAATCCGTTTCACCTGGGCAGGGTGAAAGGTTAAAGATGGCAATTACTTTGACTGACGAACGACCTTCGGGACCTCGACAGCAACCCATTGGCGGCGAACTCCTCGGTGAATCACAAAGTCTGGCACCTTCCTTGATTTGTCTTCAGAAATGACGCTGATTTCTGGTGGAGCAGGATCATTGGAATCTGTCTCCCAAGCAGAATTGTCGTAGGAGGATTCCTCTGTTGCATTTTGCATAGCATTAGTGCTCTTAGCTGTATCTCCCCATCCAGTTGACTGGATATCTTCGAGCCTGATACGAGAGCTTTCGGGAGCAGTGTACTTGACCATAAAGTCGTATTTTCCACTTGGTTGTCCCAGAGTGTCCCAAACTTCTTTGGAACTGGAGGAGTCGTCCTTCTCGATAACGTTGACCTCGGGAAAAGCATAGTTGATGAATTCTAGTCCTGCAAACATTACGAATTCATCTTCATTTTGAGTAGTTTCCGAATGACTTGAATGTTGATCCCATGACATGGTGGGGACACAGGTATTCTGTTCAATGACGCTTAGCTGAGTTTCATTACCCGGCTGACTTTCTTGCCCCAAGTTTCCTGGGTAAGGCTGCCACATTGGCAGACCATCCATCGGGCCATAGTAATTGTGATCAAAATTTTCTTTCATCAGAGTGTCTTCCTCTAATGAATTTGGCGGAGCACGGCATACTTCCGGATCACAATCTCCGTAGATCATTTCGACATCTGATCTTGGTATAAATCTCGGACTTTCTGTAGGAAAGCAAAAAGGCATAGGCACCTCTTCCTGAGACATATAGCCGTCCTTGTTAAGGTAGGACTTCCATTCTTCATCCGTGTCAGAGGGATCTTCCTCATTGATAGCATGAACTGTCTGAGACACTGGGTGAAGAAAACCTCCACTGTGGAAGAAGTTTTGAAGGGGATGAAGACTTTCATCGTTGGCGGCTGTCTGGGTACAGGTTGCAGAAAAACCAAGACCCTTCTTTGTTTTATTGTCAATAGGAATGACAAGTCGTCCCCATCCTGTCGTATCGGTACTCTCGACCGCTTTGATAGTATCTTTGTATGAAGAAATTGAAGTTCCTTCTTTGTACTGATCGTTCTTGCTCACCGATAGTGCTTGGAACTGAGTTCCAATAACCTCTTCGGGTTCCACACAAGTAGATGATGATAGGTTACTCACAAGCAAGGCTTGTTCCCCACAAACTGTGACAAGTTGATCGTTCTTGACGAACTTTAGCTTTTGGTGGAGGGTTGAAGTAACCGCTCCAGCCTGATGTATCCAAGGTCTTCCTAATAAACAACTGTATGTTGCCCGGATGTCCATGACCTGGAAAGTGACTTGGAAAGTGTGAGGACCAATAGTTATGGGAAGATCCACTTCGCCGATAACTGTTTTTCTGGATCCGTCAAATGCTTTGACGACGACCTCGCTGATTCTCATCGGAGAGCCCTTAAATGATAATTGCGTCAAAGTGGACTTCGGCATAACATTCAGGGCTGACCCTGTGTCTACCAGTACGTTGGCTAAAGCATCGCCCTGGCAGTTAACCGTAATGTTGAGCGCCATGTTATGACGACGACCCTCTTCAGGTAATTCTTCATCACTAAATCCTAAATTGTTGCAGGAAGTGATGTTAGAGACAATATTATCGAACTGTCTGATTGTTACATCCTGTTCCACAAAGGCTTGCTCCAAGACTTTCTGTAGAGCCTCCCTGTGGGCTTCTGAACTAAGTAACAGCGATAATACTGAGATCTTTGAAGGAGTCTGTAATAGTTGATCAACAATGTTATATTCACTCCTTTGGATGAGCTTTAGCATCTCATCTTTGTCTTTTGAAAAGTCGGGATTACCAGATTGACTGACTGGTGGATCAGGAATTTCTTCCTGAAGTTCCTTTTCTTTGTTGGATTCTCCAACCCCTCGGTTGAAGATTTGACCGCTCTGTGTTACACGACTGATGTCTGCAATACTCACGACGGAGGGTAATGGAATTTCCTTTCCATTCTCAATTATTATTGCACCGTATTTGTAAGGGATCGCCTTAGCTGATTCATACAGTAATGGCCCCGGTAGATAGATGACTATGGGAACCTTCTGATTTTTCTGACCATCATAAGTAACCTTGATCCGTTCTCGGTTGGGAACTCTAGATTCATCAAGTAGAGGAATGATGGCAAAAACATCTCTGGTCCTGTGATGACCAGAAATTGTGACAACGTCCTCAATTTGATCGGCAAGGTAGTTCGGCGACCAAATGATGGGTCCTGAACCTGGATATGGATGAATTTCTCCATGATCGACCTGACCCTGAAGAGCTGCTCTCACAAGGTAACACCCTTGGTTACTTTCTGAACAGACGCTACAACTGTCATAGTTGTGTGGTGACACCTGGCCACGCCCACTTTGAATGCAATGCAACCTCACTAGGTTATCTTCCATTGATCAGACATCTTGACTTTGACGACGAGTAGGATTCCTGTTATTGATACTAATCCGTTGAGTATCTTCGTCCATATAGATTGGCATCCACCCATGATTTAACAAGTGCTGAAGTGCCTCCTGGATAAGGGTACAACCTCGATCGTTTTCACAACCTGCTTTACAGTTTTGATAATCATGTGATATTAAGAATCCGAGTCGGACCTGCTCAGCATGTAACTCTACCAGATTGGTATTCCTCACGCGGATGTCAAAGATCTGAACCATATTGATTTGATAGGAGTTCCTATCATGGTAGTCTTGGATCCATCCAAGATCCATCTGACGCTGGAGGGCCTCTTGTATGAAAGAGCATCCCTGTTTGTTTACCGAGCAAATCAGACAGGAACTGTAATCGTGCCGCGGCAGATTATGATACTGGCTTTGCCTTGAGTGCATCGCCACCAAGTTGATATTCATCACACGGATATCGTGGTTTTGAATGACGTTAGAATTCGTAGAGACCATGTTAACTCCACGAACTCGGTGCTCCTGGATCCATCCGAGATCCATTTGTTCCTGTAGAGCTGATTGCACTACCGAACATCCTTGGTTATCTTTAGAGCAGATATCACACTGGTGATAGTTATGAGGTGGCACATGGCCATATCCACTCTGTCTACAATGCATCTTGACCAGATTGGTCCCCAATAAGAGTACATCGTGAATTTGATAGACATTGTTAGTCTCTTTCTCAATCAGATTGACTGCAGCTTTCTCGTGTTGAGGCAGCAGGTTCGTAAGAACATTAGGGTTCGTATCTTTGAAAGATAAGAGCCCGCTCCTAACAAGCTTTTGCACGTTGGATTTGAAATTGAGGCAAGTCTCAATGTTATGCCCTGAACCTCCTTGATGATAAGGGCATGTTTGATCCACCTTAAACCAGAAAGGCGGATTTTCCGGAACTGAAAGGGGAGACTTAGTCTGAATGTGCCCCTTAGCCAGCAGTAACGGAAACAGTTCTGCGTACGTTACAGGTATAGGATCAAATCCTGGTGGCCGTGTTGTACGGTTGTTGTTATATGGAGGACGAGCCTGCTGAAGAGGCTGTTGTGTCCTTTGTTGGTCAGGTTGGTTCTGCGCAACCTGAGGTTGATACATAGGAACAGGCGCGGGGCCGATAGCAGGAGTAACAGCTGCTACTAGCTGATAACGACGCCTTTGCTTTCCGAGAGAGATATTCCCAATATCTTGCTCTTTTTTTTAGGGAGGGCACTACCGTATTTTTTAGTACCGCTCGTTGATCCAGTGTCTTTTACCAAACGTCCTTCTCGGACGGCTTCCTCAAGACGTACACCCATGCCGACCATTTCGGTGAAATCACTGGGCGCACTGGCAATCATTCGGTCATAGTAAAATGAGCTTAAGGTCTTTAAGAAGATCTTTGTCATCTCTTTTTCCTCAAGAGGTGGACAAATTTGAGCGGCAATTTCACGCCACCTTTGAGCATACTTAAAGGTTTCCTTGTCCTTTTGCGACATTGATCTGAGTTGATCTCTGTCGGGTGCCATGTCCAAATTGTACTTGTATTGTTGGACGAAGGCAGTACCAAGATCTCTGAATGTACTGATCGTAGTACGATTTAAACCCATGTACCATTTGAGTGCGGCACCGGTTAAACTATCCTGGAAGTAGTGAATCAGCAGGTCCTGATTCTCCGTCTGAGCTGACATCCGCCGAGCGTACATCACCAGATGGCTCTGAGGGCAAGAGTTATCCTTATATTTTTCAAAGTCGGGCACTTGGAACTTGTGCGGGACTTTCACATTTGGGACCAAGCAGAGGTATGCGGCGTCCTTTCCAAATAGATCCTGACCGCGAATGGCTTGCAGCTCTTTCTGCATTTCCAGGAACTGTTCCTGGAATTCCTCCATTCTGTCAAACATAGTTTCCTTCTTACCAGAAGGTGTTGGTGGAACCTGTCCTTCCGGGACAGTGTGCACCACAGGGGGTGGTACTGTGACTACGGCAGTAAGTCTTGGCGCCTCCCGAGGTTTGTAACCTTCAGGAGTCTTGAGTATGCCCCTGGCATCTTCGCTTTCTCGAAGTTTGTAACCTTCAGGCCCAGCGGCTTCTGTTGCGATTCCCTGATCTTCAGTGATCGGCGGAACATATCCTTCCGGGATATAGTTAACAGACATGCCCCAAGGACGATCTTTCGGTATCTGATACCTAGGATCATACTTTTCTATGATGGGCGTTGAGGTGATCTCTGAGATCACAGTTCTTTGTAGCTGAGCTTCTGCCATGGGTTGCATGTCGTTACGAAGCTTTCTCATATCCTCTCTCAGAGTGTTGATCTCTTCTTTCAACTCTCTGTTTTCTTCCTCAAGATCATCCATCTTTTTCTGACGATTGGCCCGAGTATTATACGAATGAGACAGTTTGACTCTAGAATCGAGACACAAACGTGAGATTCGTAGGTAAGGAGAATACGCGATGTGAGAATGATGAATGCAATGATTATATTAATCGTTTTTAGGTTTAATTAAAATAAACTTCGACAATTAGATTGCAAATATCAAACAGTGGGGAAACCCCTTTTTATTGAAATTCAAAGGATTACATAAATGGAAATACAGTAGATTACAAAGTGCAGAAACAGAAACCTAAGCTAATGGGTCCAGAGTCCTCTTCTTTGACCGGGGCGCTTGGGCCGTTGTCGGGTTGTCATTCCTTTGCCAGGTGAAAGGAGTGAGCAAATTCCTTTGGTCATCTTGATTCTCTACAGCATGCTGCTCCAAAATTTCAATCAGAGCATCTTTCTCTTTCAGTAATTGCTGTATTTGGATACACTCTACGTCGAGGGTGCGGTACTTGTTCTTCCAAGACCTTCTTTCCTTTTGAACTTTGTTGAGAGTAACCTGAAGCCTTTCAGTTTCCGTCATGAAGTACATGACAATTTCCCTCGGCGGAAGAATTCCATAACGAGGATAAGGCATCTTTAGCTTGAGAGCTCTAGTTTGTACCCAATGGAGATAAGGCTCCACCGAGACACAGTCCGATTTTCCCAGAGACTCTCGTCCTTTCTTATGAACATGTTTCCAAGCTTGCACTATTTCCATCTTTAGTGCTTTGTCACTTTCTCCTTCTTTGAAGAAAAGACCTTCCAGATGAACACCCAGTGGGATGTGTCTCATCGGGTATCCAAATTGACGAAGAACCAATATCGGATGATAGTTGATTCCTCCTTTAGTTCCTATGAGGGGTACGTTGGGGAAGTTTCCACAACGGTCAATGATTCTGATTCCCTCATAAATCCTATTACACCAATCTATATCAGATTCTGCGACCAACGTAAGACACTCTTGCAATCCCAAAAAGCAGCAGACTTGGGCAAGTGCGAGATAAACCATTTGTAGAGCAAAGGTACACAGCATGTGATCTCCCCTCCGCTGTACAAATTTCCCAAGTGTACAGAATGATACGCATCTGCGAGCAAAGTCGGCACAGGGTTTCCAATGAGAAAAACCTTAATAGCGTTGATATCGACGAAGTTATTGATGTTGGGAAACAAAAATAACCCGTAGGTGAGCAAGACAAAGATGCTTTCAAAAGCAGTCTCGTTCCCTATACTAGCGAAGTACAGAGCTTTCTTGGTTAAGAACTGGGCTGGCAAACCTTGGATGCCACCCTTAGTAGTCATGTGAGTCCTGACCTCAGACTCGTCCAAATGAATTGCTATTGCAATAGTCTGATTCTTTGGAATTTCTTCCAGTCCAGAAAATGGAGCTCGATCTGTGATATGTAAATCAGTCAGATGAGAATACTCCTCCAGCGTTGGTGCTAGCTAGTAATCCGGGAATGTGAAACAATGATAAACCGGATCGTAGAACTGAATGAGCGCGTCCATGATCCCCTTAATCACATGGACTCTTAACAGTGGTAGCAAACCACCGTGCTTGGCTCTGAAAGCCTCTGGGTTAACGATCATCCTCGCTAACTTTCTCAAATCCCCTAGTTTTGGAACCTTGAAGGTATACTGGTGAGTTCTCCTTCTACCGAAATCCATTAATGCAATCTTTTTCTCTGATATTTGCAATCACAGTCTTAGTTTAATTTGAAAAACAGAGAGACTAGAAGAGAAATTTTTTGAATGTTTTAATGTTTTTTTAAATGAATGCATGAATGCAGCACACAAAAACATAGAAAAAACATGGGGTCAGAGGGTCGTTGTCATGAAGTCAAGGCTCTACCCATCCCCAACGGTTTATACTAGGGTGATTTTTGTACCTGTACTCATTATCATCAGCTCCTCCCAGGAAGGCAGACAACAAGCGGATCGCCAGCGAGTTGTGTGCAATCTTAGAGTAAGTGCTATTCACCGAGAATAGATCACCAGCCTCAAATGAGGGTAGTATCGCGTAACAGCTATTTCCGATAGCTTCCGCACTACGAAAAAGGTTGGCTTTTCTTAAGTGTATACTCAATCTCACCACATGCGGCATCACACGCATTCCCAGTAGCAGAAAAATAAACACGTATAACAATTAGGAAAAGCAGTATATATATTTGTCCTACTCATCCTAGACTTATAAAGCTATGAATCTTAAGTTCCTGACAGAAATGGGTTCCCCGACGGAAGCCCCAATCTGTGGTTCCTTGCCTAAGAGATGGACCAGCATAGGTCAATCTTTCTCTTCGGTAGAGTTCCCATTTTCCGTAGAAAACGGGGATGATGCCCTAAGGCAGAAAAGGAGACTCCCCAGTAGAGTCGCCATTTGTGTAATTTTTCACACAAGAGAAGTAGAAAGTCAGTGAACGGCCCCACGGTGGGCGCCACTTTTCTGTAGCGAGCGATTTTGGACGCGGTTCTTAAGCGCTGGTCGCTCTCTGCGGTTGAGCTTAAAACTACAGGTCGATTCATTTTTTATCCTATTGTGAGCTGAATAAGGAAGGGAAATATATGTCTCCAATTAACCCTGCTTGCATACTGAGTTTAAACAGCGGTCTGTTAGGTTACAGATGCTATCAATGTTGGGGGCCTTTGTACTGGTTATTCGTATTTCGCCAATACGGTTCTTTCTTTCTTTTTTCTAGGTAAAGGGTTTCTGGTGGGGAATAAGGATTAGGATGTTAGGACTGGTGCTTTTGAATTACTGCTTTTAATTGATGGAGATATGGGATTTGGGTTTTTTGTTGATTGCGCTCGCTAAGATCTTTTCTTTCGATCTTATGCCTACGTATTCCCGTTTACCGAAACAGGGAAATCAGAGCGTTCGTAGTTCCTCCTATTCTATGGGAGGAAATTGGTTTTTGGTGTCTTGTTCAAAGCCCAAGACGTGAAGCGAAAAGGTGATTTGTATCTTGTTCAAAGCCCAAGATGTGAAGCTGAAAGGTCTATTTGTGTCTTGTTCAAAGCCCAAGACGTGAAGCTGAAAGACCTCGACTTTAGAGAGAATTTGTCATCTCTAAAGAGGGGAGAAGGAGAATTACTTTAACTGGGATACGCGGATCCGAGCAATGCCATAATTTCCAAAGAAAGGGTTTTAACCTGAAGGAGAAGACTTTAACTCAGTGTAGAGCAATGCCATCTTTCCTTAGGAATTTCTCATGCTAAAAGAGGGACAGTAGCATGGATGTAGATGATCCAGAGGCTTGCCGCTTACAGCGATTAGATGGGGGAAAGAGTTGTTGATGTTTGTGTACTGCAAATGAGGCACAGCTTTGATGCTAAAAGGTCGATTGGATCAACCAGTGGTTTTCTTATACAAAGCCTAAGAGGAGGCTAATTTCCGATAGGAAAATCATTTTACAAAGCCTAAGAGGAGGCTATTTTGTGTCTCGTACAAAGCCCGAGAGAAAGGCTAAAAGTTTTTGACCCAGTGGGGCATATCGTTATACAAAGCCTAAGAGGAGGCTAGCAAAGAGTTCGATTCTTGCTTAAGGGATTTATATCTCGTACGAGGCCCGAGATGGAGGCAAAAAAAGGGTGATTGACTCAACGAGGGAATCTTTTGTGTCTCATACAAAGCCTGAGAGAGAGGCTAAAAGGCTGTTTTGACTCCACTGGGGAGAATTTTGGTATCTCGTACGAAGCCCGAGATGGAGGCTATTGTAACTGTTTCAGTTGAGTGACAGATCCAATATACTGTTTTAAAAGAGAAAATCAGTTCTTATATGAGTAACACTGTACACAGGGATTTAATTTGAGGATCAGGGATATTTCCTTTTCTTTGAGGAAACGGGAAATCCAAAGGGTATTGAGACTATCCGAGTCTGCGGGTTTCCTTCCTATTTAACGAAGGGTGCTTGAGAATGTCTTTGAGACTCAAGGAAGTTAGATTGTCCAAGTCTAGAGTTTTATCTTTTGTACTATGCTTCGAGAAATAGTAGTAGACTCTATGAAAGGACTGTTCTATGAGGATGACTAGGTTCTGTTCCTATACCTCTAAGAGGTCGTCGGGACAATTTGTATGAAGCCCAAGAGGAGGCTGGAATCTTTTAAGAAGCCGTAGGGTCCTTGAATAATGCCCAAGAGGAGGCTGATACTTTTAAGAAGCCCGTGGGTCTATCATCTCCGTTCCATTAGGAGAGATAACTCTTTTATAGATAAAAACCACTGGTAAACGTGCGAGGTTTACTATCCAGCGACTTTTAGCTTTGAAAGAGGGTTCCTTAGTTAAGGTCCAAGATTATGACCGTAGTGGGTACCCAAACCCCGAGACATTCAAGGCAAGCTATCCACAAGGAATTGATCAAGTCAGGAAAGTTTGAGAATTTGGAAGAAACTCAAAGATGCCATTCACGGAGAATACATTCATCTTTGGGAATAGAGTTCCTTGACAATTCCTAAGGAGGACAACCGAAGAGAAGACTGTATCTGGTGCTCCTATTGGGGATCTAGGCGTCTATTTCTACGAATAAATGAAACGGCGTCACCTAGTTCTAGACGTAGTTGCCGGGGAAACTCGAAATATCTATACTATTATTACACAGTAGATATGAGTTTATGAAAGGAGACTTACAGTGAGCAGCCCCACAATACAGTTTATAATATGAAAGTAGTAAATGAAAGCGATAACCACTTACTCGGTTGTAGAGCTTCCATGTTGTTTGGTTAGTTGTTCAACAAAGAAAGATTGAAAACAACAGTATATTCAAAATCAAAGGAGAAAGTGCTTTGAAAAAGAAAAATTTGGGGCTTACAGCTCAAGGAGAGGCCCAGGGTTTTATCAGTGAGCACACTGTTTGAATTTGTACAGAGGGACTTATACAAGTGACTGGGGCCCAAAAAGGTTTTCTGTACAAAGGGATGGTTCTTACACTCTCTCAAGAGGCCCAAAAAAGTTTAAAGAAAAGAGAGGGGCTTATAACACGAGGGTAGGCCCAGATGATTTTTGAAAAGGCGACGATCGCGCCGTTTGTTTTTTTGACGGTATCGGGACTTATACAATAAGTGAGGCCCAAAGATAATTTGGTCAAAAAAAAGGATTGGGTCTTACACTCTAATAGAGGCCCAAAGTGTTTTGAAAATGATTTATGAAGGTTGAATTAATCCAAAACCCTAATTTGTTTTCAAAAATGTATTTAATTGAATAAAAATTCAATTAAAATGATCAAAAATTGTTTAACACATGGAAAACAAATTGTGATCTTGGATTAATGCTTCAAAAATTAAGTATTGACCTACAAAATAATTAGAAAGCATTAAAAGTTGCAAAATCAATGTAGAAAAAATATTTAAAATGCCAAAAACAATCAAAATATTAATTCTTTACAAAAATATCAATTATATGAAATAAATAATATTTTTTGGATTTTTTGATAAAATAAAATATTTTAACATTTTTGTGAATTATTAAAAAAAGAATCAACTCAAAATCATTAAAACTCAGAGAGAAATTAATTTTTGAATCAATTAAACAAAATCACAAAATTCAAATATTCAAATATATGAAAATGGCGCCAAGAACAACACCAAGAACACGCGCGTTTTTCAGTTTGCCCAGATTTGCATTTTCCATCCAATCTCACTGAATACGTAATTATAACATGCAATCCACATATCATTATGCTCGCCTCAACCTCACGATCATGTCTATGTACTTTAATTTCATTTAAATTAAACATACAACAAGAAATCACGAAGAGACCTCAAGAATCCTAATTTCTGCATGAAGGCTAGGATTTTTGATACACGATTCAAACAATGCAATTAATTAAGGGAAAACATTCCATGCATGATTATGAACATATGGCCAAATTATTGTGCGAGGAAATATGCATAGATTGAGAGATGACCAAGTATGTGCTTACCTCCAAGTCGTGACAGCAAGAGCAGATGTGATTTTGAGTTGGAGGTGTTACAGACAAGTTGTGATGATCTGGACAGCTTCCCTACACCATATGGAGTGTGTTTGAACACTTGGATTGAATTGAAATGGACTGGATCAGTTTATGGCATCTCAGCTGCAACTTCACTTCAAACTTGTGTGGATGGCAAGTGATTTTGTGAAATTGATGTTTCAGGAGTTATGTGAGTGTTTAATAAGCTCATATGTGATGTATGTGAGGTGTGTGAGTGATTGGTTTGTGCAGAATTGCTCTCAAACTCAAAACCCGATAGCTACCTTGCTAAGAAAGGCATTTTTGCCAAGAGAAAGAGATTTTGAGGAAAGCATCTGTTAGATGGCTTTGGTGTACTCAAACTGATCACAATTGAGCTCTATTTATAGTAGAGCAAGTTTGTTTTGCAAGGAATAGTGCATGGCAGCTGGTAAGTAGGTTTCCTCAATGTTGGCCAATGGAAATGAAAGTCTCCTCTAGCCATTGACTAGAGGTTAGGGCACAGAGCTTTGGTCCCCTTGGTCTTGGATAAGTCTTGACTGATTTCAGATGAGAATGGCTCAGTCCATGCCACCTTGATGGTTCCATTGAATGCCTCATTCCAAATTTGAAGTCTTGTCCCTATTTTGGCCATTCTAGGTTCAACATGCTATTTCTTGTTCCATGGACTTTGGAGGCTTGGCTCAGTGATTGTCCCCTTTGGATTCAATCCTCTGAGGTGTCCAAGTGGATTGGAGCAATTGAAATTGGCTGATATTGGCAAATCGACCCAAAATGCAAACTCTGCCTTGCTTTGACAGATTTCAGCAAGGTAACTTGACAATGTTGTATTTCATGATGTAGGTTGAATTTGGCAATGTTCTTGGCCATTTTGGAAAGCTCTTACATGATACAACAACTGTTTGAACAAGTTTGGTTTTGATCTCTTTTGATTCCAAGTGAAAAATCCCCCTACATTTGGCAAAAAGTGAGGCAAAATCTGACTTAGTGAAAATTTCACTAAGTGTTGGAAAAAGTGACTTTTTCACTTTTCAGCCACTTTGATCATTCCATAACTCAAAATCCTTAATGAATTGGAATGACTTGTAGTTGAAGTTTTTGTAGGTGATAATTAGGACTACAAATCCATCGTTGGATGAGAAAAAATGGCCTTGTGGTTTAGGAGTTATGGTCCTTCAAAGTTGGTACCTTTGCCACTTTATTTTTAACTTAGAAAAATTTCTAAGTTTTATGGTTACCCCTTTTACAAGTTATCTCACTTTTCTTGATTTTTCTTGATGAATGATGATTCGAATCATACATTAACATCATTTTAGGGTTAAAAATCCATTTTGGTGAAAAATCTCAAAAAGTCAAAGTTGACTTTAGTGCACAGTTGACTTTTTATCAGATGAATTCCAAACTGTGCAATTCTTCAGGAAATCATGTCCTTGACCTAAATCAAACTTGATGGACATGTTCCATGGGTGTCATAGGGTATATTCAATCATGTATTAGGGTTTGGGAGCATGTCTTGGTCAAAAGTCAAAGTTACAGTTGACTTTTCCCTTAAAACCCTAATTGTGGTGCAGATGAAAATGAAACTTGTTGCTCAAGCTTCTTGGATCAATCCATTGTTCCAAATGGATCAATATGGTGTATTAGAGACCCTCAAATTATCTCTTGAGGTCTTGGCTCATGGTTTGTCCCAAAAGTCAACTTAGGGGTGAGTTAGGTCAAGAAACCCTAATTCCTGATTTTTGATGAATGCATCCCCTGAGGAAAAATTGACTTGATACATGGGTTCATGAGGTTCCATGAAGTATATTAGGTCATGTTTTGGATCATTGCCTTGTGCCCAGATGAAAATTTCCATCTGGAGGCCCTGGTCGACCAAAACCCTAATTTGGTGACACTGTCGATCTTGAGACTTGATCCACCTAGAAGGGAGCAGCCTTGTGCTTAATCCTTGAAGTGAGAGTCCTTCTTGATCCATTGTGGATGTTTAAGAGATTAGACAAGTTGAAGATCATGTCATTTCTTGACTGATCCTTTGTCTAAGGCTCAGAGAGGGCTTGAAACCCTAATTTTGATTGTATTGGATGCTCACCCATCTTTGGGGAGACTGATGAAGCATGATGGTTCATCCATATTGTGATGATGATTTTCACAATGATGGGAAATCTAAGTGGTCAAAATTTGGGGTATTACAGATGGGCGACATGATCTAGTTCCTCGTGGGACTTGACGATCATATCGTCCATGTATACTTCGAGCATGTCGCATATTTGTCCTTGGAAGACTTTGTTCATCATTCGTTGGTACGTAGCACCGACGTTCTTCATCCCGAAGGGCATTACGTTGTAGTAATAGTTGCCCGATTCGGTCATGAAGGCCATGTAAGTTTTATCGCTCGCGGCCATTGGGATTTGATTGTAGCCCGGGTAGGCGTCGAGGAATGATAAAAGCTTAAAACCTGCTGAGTTATCTACGAGCTTATCGATATTGGGGAGGGGGTAGGCGTCCTTCGGAAAGGCCTTATTAACATCGGTATAATCAACACACATCCTCCATTTGCCATTTTTTTTTCTTACAAGTACAACATTTGAGAGCCATGTAGTGTATTTGGCCTCGGAAATAAACCTAGCTTCTAGAAGGTCTTTGACAGCTTTCTCCGCGGCTTCCATCTTCTCCGGGGACTATTTCCTTCTGCGCTGGGCAACGGCTTTGATGGCCGGATCAATTGTAAGCTGGTGGCAAGCGACGGATGGGTCCAATCCTGGCATTTCAGCAGCGCTCCATGCGAACAAGTCTGCGTTCTCCCAGAGGCACGCTTTTAGTTGTCTCCTGGCCAGGTCGGGGAGGTCTGCTCCGATCTTTACTCCCCGTTGGGGGTCTTCTCCGAACAGAACGATCTCGAAGTTACCATCTGGGACAGGGCTTGGGAGATGGCCGCTGTTGTTGGACTGGCTGCCTGAAGTCGTTGGGTCCTTGGCGTGATCTTCCTCGCTGAAACGGCTGTCCAAGTCGATAGATTTGACCTGGGGGAGCGGTTTTGGCTGCTCGGAGCTGCTGGGCAGAGGGAGACGACCAGAAGTCCTTGGTCTTGCTGAGATGGTGCTTAGTCCTTTTGATGCTGCTTCAAAGCACCGACGGGCAACTTCGATATCGCCGTGGAGGGTGGCGACCATCCCTTCAGAAGTGTAGTACTTCATCTTGAGATGTACGGTGGAAGATACTGCAATCAACTCTGCCAGGGTTGGCCTTCCAAAAATGCACTGGTATAGTGACGGGCATTCAATTACCAGAAACTGTGCTTTAATTGCTTGGGTTGTCTTTCCTGAACCGAAGGTTACGATGAGCTCTACGTAACCCCGGGGCTTTGTCACTGCTCCGTTGAATCCCTGTAGGTCGGATCCAACGTATGGAGTAAGGTGAGAGTCATCCAGCTGCAGCGTTTCGAACAGGTGGTTGTACATTATATCGACTGAACTACCCTGGTCCACGATTATTCTGCGAACGTCGAAGTTTGCTATCCTTGCCCGGATAAGCATCGAAATGCTTGAGTTCGGTGCCCCGCCGAGGAGCTCCTCCCTGTAGAAGGAAATAGGAGTGAATCCTTTGTGAGTGGTGTCCAGCGTGGTGACTTCATTAGGGCTTTTGCTGATCAGTTGATCGAATCACCTCTTGACTGAGCCGACCGTGATTTTGTTGAATCCACCACCAGAAATGACCATGGCTGACGGGAAGGCCTCCCACGGGCTGCGAGCAGCGAGGTACGTGGAGACGGGCAGACCATCAGGGATGCGGAAGTCCTCTGGCCGAGTTATGGATATAGCGACCTGTATGTTGGTGTCATCGGAGGGAGGAGTCTCTTCTGCAACCTTTTTGCTCTCCTGGGTTTCTTGCCGGGGAGCATCTTTCTTTTTCGCGAACTGCTTCAGGTGGCCGTCGCGAATAAGGATCTCTATTGCATCTCTGAGGTGGATGCATTCTTCCGTCGTATGACCGTGACTCTTGTGGAAGCGGCAATACTTGGATTTGTCTACACTCGGTCTGGCCGACAGCTGTTTGGGGAAACAGACTCCCGCCTGCTTGAATTCCGAGTTGGCACACTCGGACAAGATTTTCTCCCCCGAGGTAGTGAGGGGGGTATAGTCATGGAACCGCCCAGAAGTTCCCTTCTGTTCGCGTGCCTCGCAAGGCCGATCGTCGCGTCTTTTATCTCCTCGACGGGATGTCGAGGGCTCTTCAGCTCTGGATGAACGGGCACCTTCTTGGTGTCGAGATGCCCGAACAGAGTGTGCAGTAACCTTCTCCTCGTACTGTATATGCAACTGGGCTTGGAGGAGAAGGGCGTTAAGGTTCCTCGGTGGATCAAGGCCGATGGATTTCGTGAAGTCTGAGCCAGGACGTAATCCCTGCTCGACCAGGAATTTCTTCATGTTGTCGGTCGTTGGCACTTGGACGGCCTCCTTGTTGAACCGTTCAATGTAAGCCCGAAGAGGCTCATCTCTTCCCTGTACAACAGCTCCGAGGGATGCCTCGGTCTTTGGATGGCGTCGCGATGCAGTAAAGTGACAGGAGAAAATCCTCCCCAGCTGCCTCCAGGATGTAATGGATTCTTCTGGAAGCTGCTTGTACCATGTCATTTCTCTCTTCCGGAGCGTGGTCGGTAACAGGCGGCATTTGATGGCTCCTCGTACCCCCTGTAGTCTAAAAGAGCATCTATGTTTTCTATGTGCTCGTCTGGATTAGTGGTTCCATCGTAAGTCCCTAGAAATGGAGGCTTCTCTAGTCCTTTAGGGAGATTGGTGGCCAAGATCCTGCGGGACAACGGGCCGCGAGGCTCGTCATCGCTGTCTGAACTCGGAATTGGCGGTGACCATTGTCTGCGTTCGCGGCGGCGGTCTCTGCGAGGCGATGGTGAACGTTGTCGGTCACGAGGTCTGACCGGTGGAGAATGCTTATCCTGCCTCGTTCTCTTGAGTCTTGGCAATGATCGATCTCGCGGGGAGATCTGGTCGCGCTTGCGAACGTGTTGTGATTCAGGCTCATGCCTCGATTTATGGTCTTCCCCCTGCCTAGGTGGCGGGCTTCTTGATTTTCGGTGTTACTCTTGGGAGGAGAGAATCTTGGAAGAGACGCTTCCTCGAGAGCTCCTATTCTTTCTCCTTGCTGCAAGATGAGGAGGTTTGTGTGGTTGACAGCTTCTAAAAGAGCTGCAACGGCCAGGTCGGCGCTGGGAGGGCCAGGAATTGGTCGTTCACCCGACGGTGGCTGCTTGCCTCCTTGCTCGGTGGGAGGAGGAGTTGGAGACGCAACAGCCCCGTCTCGGAGGAAACGGGGATCAGAAAGTAACGGAGATCTGCCATCGACGTCCATCTTATTAACGGGAACGAGAACCATAACGTCAGCACCTTTTGCGTAGTTCTGAGCGGCCATATATGGGCGGATCAAAGAAAGTATGTTTTGATCTTTTAGTTTCCGAGGAGGAAAGAAAGAAGGGGAGAACAAGGAGTTCCCACAGACGGCGCCACTGATCCAGAGTATTCGAACGGGTCCACGTAGGCTGGTCGTCAGATGGCAAGGTGCTCGGACGTATAATGGTCGTCAGATGGATGAGATGTTCGGAATGTTGATGAGGAGAGGAGGGGGTGTACCTGCAAGGCACTCCGACGCTCAAGTAAGTGAAGGTCAGAGAAAAAGGGGCAAGTACAAGAGTGAATTCTTAGGGTTAATATTGAATACCTGACCCTCTCAAGCGAGAGGGTTTATATAGAGCCCCCAGCACGTGGCCAACGGTCCTATTTTCGGGGCGAAATAACCGTTTTCCCCAAAGAATAGGTAACTACCCAAACTAGCCGTTATCCCTCCGTGGGTTGGACTTAGGCAATTTGGACCGCTCTGGAGTAGAGGCGGATTGGGCCAATTCTAGCCATTGGTCCAGTCCAGAACAACTAGTGTCCAAACGGGCACGCTCGTTTGTCCGCTTTTTTTAAATGTGCATAGGCGTCAAATCACAAACGTGTTTATTAAATTTAATTTCGTTCTTTATTTAATTTAAATTATTTATATAATAAATTTTGTGATATAGTAATAACTCTCTCTTCTCTCTCTCTCCCTCCCTCTCTCTCATAAATTAGTTTAATAATTTTGTTAAAGAAAGTGGCATGAATGAATAATGTTATCAGAAGAAAATAAAATTACTATATTATTGTTGTTGTTAATTATAAGATCATCACCAATATTTTTATAAGCTATTTCTCTCACATTTTGATGTTGATGAAGTAGATGTATGCGTTTTATTTAGAGATAAAATCCTTTCAAATTTTTCTTGTAAGATTATCACTGACATTTATAAATAATCTTAAATTATTATTTTTTCTTCATGAAACTCATCTATAATCTTATTTATACTCTCTGCATCTTCTTAACGAATCGATGAGCTCTATTACAACAAAGAAACATTGTCATAAACAAATTACTCGAATAGTAAAACACACACTTACAAAAAAGGCAAAATGCAAATGAAAAGTATTAATTATATTGAGGATTTCTTTATACACCCCATAAGTTTCTTAGGCACCATGCGAAATTTCTTCTTTTCCCCCTGATTCCGGATGTGCACATCCGGACGCACCATTTTTTTAAAAACGTGGATTTGTTCCGGTTGTGCATATCAGGAATAATTCCTATTGTGCAAATCCGGAACCATTTCTTATAACTTGGCGCTAGAGCTTCTCCCCCCTCATTCTTTAGATTTTTACATTCCAAACTATCAAACTCTCTCAAACTCTCAATTGCCATGGATAGGATTATTGAGATTGCTCCGGGGCACTTCAGTACCGCAGACATCGATCCAGGACGACGGGTAGGGACAGAGGAGCAGGGGGCCAGGAGAGATCCTTCGGCATACACAGTAGTTTTTTGTTTGATGTATTATATTTTTATTACATTTATGTACTGTATTTTGACAGGAATATTATTATGTATATATATTATTTTATTTTATATATGGATGTTTTCGAATGTATATTAAGTTGCCACGATATATTAACATCTGCGACCAACCAACAAAACTGATTTTAAAAAAATAAAGTTTTTCTATTTTTCCGAATCTGCAGATCAGGAATTATTCCTGATATGCACATCCGGAACAAATCAACGTTTTAAAAAAAATGGTGCGTCCAGATGTGCATATCCGGAAACTGGTGGCAAAAACAGAAATTCGCGTGGTGCCTAAGAAACCTATGTGATGTAATAAGAAATGCTCATTATATTTAGGGAACAGTTCGTTCATAACCATAACAAAATAAAGCGTCCAAAAATTCTCCCTTTTGTCAGAAACAAAAGGCTCATAGGCAATAATACCACTCATTCTCCTACCAAGAAACAAAGGATAGGAGAAAAATACAAATACAAATAATTGAAGAATATAATGAGAAGATAATAGATAGATTTCTAAATTAGAACTTGAAGAATTTGCATTAGATGAAAATAAAAATTTTCAATCTCAATTAGTGTAAACAAAAAAAGATGTATCTAAATTATAAGAACAAAATATATTTCAATAACTACAACTTTAAGTGAAAAACTAAATTGTTACCATGTAGTAGTAGAGACAAAATATATTTAGGCTGAAATAATGATTTGTAACAAAGCTTTCTACAAGTTTGTTAGACACTATTTAAATTACATTTTCCATTTCAATCTAATCTCTCCATCATCAATTCTCTTTTCTTATGTTATAGATATGTGTTGAAGTATATATTTCAAATTTCATCAACGACCAAGTTTATTTATTAAATAACTGATGTTTTGAATACACGGTCAGTGATGCAATGAAGCAGTTTTATTTTTCAACTATTGTTATTCATTGCATAAAATTCATTTTTTGCAAGGATAATAATGGAATAAATATAGACCAGACTAAAATTGTGTATTGTCTTTATCTATAGTTATAGATTTCTTTTTTTTTCAATAACTATATAAAAATATATTAATATCAGATTTTTAATGCCATAAAAATCTTTAAATTTGTATCTCTCTAACAGGTAGGACTTTCAATTTTGATATCCACACCTAGCACTTTCATGTCCTCAAATTAAAGTATTTTATAAAAAACTAAAACATAAATATTGTTACTTGTCCTTTGATTTTCCATATTGTAATACCCCAAATTTTGACCACTTAGATTTCCCATCATTGTGAAAATCATCATCACAATATGGATGAACCATCATGCTTCATCAGTCTCCCCAAAGATGGGTGAGCATCCAATACAATCAAAATTAGGGTTTCAAGCCCTCTCATAGTTCTCAGACAAAGGATCAATCAAGAAATGACATGATCTTCAACTTGTCTAACCTCCCAAGTAACTACAAAGGATCAAAAGGACTCCCACTTCAAGGATTAAGCACAAGGATGCTCCCTTCTAGGTGGATCAAGCCTCAAGATCGCCAGTGTCACCAAATTAGGGTTTTGGTCGACCAGGGCCTCCAGATGGAAAATTTTCATCTGGGCACAAGGCAATGATCCAAAACATGACCTAATATACTTCATGGAACCTCATGAACCCATGCATCAAGTCAATTTTGCCTCAGGGGATGCATTCATCAAAAATCAGGAATTAGGGTTTCTTGACCTAATTCACCCCTAAGTTAACTTTTGGGACAAACCATGAGCCAAGACCTCAAGAAATGATTTGAGGGTCTCTAATATACCATATTGATCCATTTGGAACAATGGATTGATCCAAGAAGTTTGAGCAACAAGTCTCAATTTCATGGAACATGTCCATCAAGTTTGATTTAGGTCAAGGACATGATTTCCTGAAGAATTGCACAGTTTGGAATTCATCTGATAAAAAGTCAACTGTGCACAAAAGTCAACTTTGACTTTTTGAGATTTTTCACCAAAATGGATTTTTAACCCTAAAATGATGTTAATGTATGATTTGAATCATCATTCATCAAGAAAAATCAAGAAAAGTGAGATAACTTGTAAAAGGGGTAACCATAAAACTTAGAAATTTTTCTAAGTTAAAAATAAAGTGGCAAAGGTACCAAGTTTGGAGGACCATAACTCCTAAACCACAAGGCCATTTTTTCTCATCCAAAGATGGATTTGTAGCCCTCATTATCACCTACAAAAACTTCAACTACAAGTCATTCCAATTCATTAAGGATTTTGAGTTATGGAGTGATCAAAGTGGCTGAAAAGTGAAAATGTCATTTTTCCAACGCTTAGTGAAATTTTCACTAAGTCAGATTCTGCCTCACTTTTTGCCAAATATAGGGGTATTTTTCACTTGGAATCAAAAGAGATCAAAACCAAACTTGTTCAAACAGTTGTTGTATCATGTAAGAGCTTTCCAAAATGGCCAAGAACATTGCCAAATTCAACCTACACCATGAGATACAACATTGCCAAGTTGCCTTGCTGAAATCTGTCAAGGCAAGGCAGAATTTGCAACTTTGGTCGATTTGCCAAAATCAGCCAAATTCAATTGCTCCTATCCACTTGGACACCTTAGAGGATTGAATCTAAAGGGGACAATCACTGAGCCAAGCCTCCAAAGTCCATGGAACAAGAAATAGCATGTTGAACCTAGAATGGCCAAAATAGGGACAAGACTTCAAATTTGGAATGAGGCATTCAATGAAACCATCAAGGAGGCATGGACTGAGCCATTCTCATCTGAAATCAGTCAAGACTTATCCAAGGCCAAGGGAACCAAAGCTCTGTGCCCTAACCTCTAGTCAATGGCTAGAGGAGACTTGGATTTTCATTTGCCAACATTGGCCAAACCTACTTACCAGCTGCCATGCACTATTCCTTGCAAAACAAACTTGCTCTACTATAAATAGAGCTCAATTGTGGTCAGTTTGAGTACACCAAAGCCATCTAACAGATGCTTTCCTCAAAATCTCTTCTTTCACTCCAATTTTGCCTTCTAAGGCAAGTCACTATCGGGTTTTGAGTTTGAGAGCAATTCCAATCAAACCAATCACTCACACACCTCACATACATCACATATGAGCTGATCAAACACTTAGATTACTTCTGAAACATCAATTTCACAAAATCACCAGCTGGTTGCTCAAGGTTTTAACCAAAGTGCAGCTGAGGTACCACAAAATGATCCAGCCAATTTCAATCAAGTCCAACCATCCAAACACAATCCATAGGTTGTAGGGAAGCTGTTCAGATCATCACCACTCATCTGTAACACCTCCAAATCAAAAATCACTTTGAACTTGCTGTCACGACTTGGAGGTAAGCACATACTTGGTCATCTCTCAATCTATGCATATTTCCTCGCACAATAATTTGGCCATATGTTCATAATCATGCATGGAATGTTTTCCCTCAATTAATTACATTGTTTGAATCGTGTATCAAAAATCCTAGCCTTCATGCAGAAATTAGGGTTCTTGAGGTCTCTTCGTGATTTCTTGTTGTATGTTTAATTTAAATGAAATTAAAGTACATAGACATGATCGTGAGGTTGAGGCGAGCATAATGATATGTGGATTGCATGATATGATTACGTATTCATGGAGATTGGATAGAAAATGCAAATCTGAGAAACCAAGAACACGCGCGTGTTCTTCAGCTTGTTCTTGGCGCCATTTTTAGAAATTCAAATATTTGAATTTTGTGATTTTGTTTAATTGATTCAAAAATTAATTTCTCTCTGAGTTTTAATGATTTTGAGTTGATTCTTTTTTTAATAATTCACAAAAATGTTAAAATATTTTATTTTCACAAAAAATCCCAAAAAATATTATTTATTTCATATAATTGATATTTTTGGAAAGAATTAATATTTTAATTGTTTTTGACATTTTAAATATTTTTTCTACATTGATTTTGCAACTTTTAATGCTTTCTAATTATTTTGTAGGTCAATACTTAATTTTTGAAGCATTAATCCAAGATCACAATTTGTTTTCCATGTGTTAAACAATTTTTGATCATTTTAATTGAATTTTTATTCAATTAAATACATTTTGAAAACAAATTAGGGTTTTGGATTAATTCAACCCTCATAAATCATTTTCAAAACTTTCTGGGCCTCTTGAGAGAGTGTAAGACCCATCCCCCCTTGTACAAAAACTTTTTGGGCCTCACTCATTGTATAAGTCCCTCTGTACAAGTAAACGGCGCGATCGTCGCCCGTTTAAAAATAAAAATCATCTGGGCCTCTCCTCGAGCTATAAGACCCATTCAAAACTTTTGGGCCTCTATTAGAGTGTAAGACCCAATCCCCCTTTTAACCAAAACATTTTGGGCCTCACTTATTGTATAAGTCCCTCTGCGTTAAAAGAAAACCTCGGCGCGATCGCCATTTTTAAACGAAAAATCATTTGGGCCTACCCTCGTGTTATAAGCCCCTCTCTTTTCTTTAAACCTTTTTTGGGCCTCTTGAGAGAGTGTAAGACCCATCCCTTTGTACAGAAAACCTTTTTGGGCCCCAGTCACTTGTATAAGTCCCGTTGTACAAAGTCAAACAGTGTGCTCACTGATAAAACCCTGGGCCTTTCCTTGAGCTGTAAGCCCCAAATCTTTCTTTTTCAAAGCACTTTCTCCTTTGATTTTGAATATACTGTTGTTTTCAATCTTTCTTTGTTGAACAACTAACCAAACAGCATGGAAGCACTACAACCGAGTAAGTGGTTATCGCTTTCATTTACTGCTTTCATATTATAAAATGTATTGTGGGGCTGCTCACTGTAAGTCTCCTTTCATAAACTCATATCTACTGTGTAATAATAGTATAGATATTTCGAGTTTCCCCGGCAACTACGTCTAGAACTAGGTGACGCCGTTTCATTTATTCGTAGAAATAGACGCCTAGATCCCCAATAGGAGCACCAGATACAGTCTTCTCTTCGGCGTCCTCCTTAGGAATCGTCAAGAAGCTCTACTCCCCAAGATGAATGTATTCTCCGTGAATGGCATCTTTGAGTTTCTTCCAAATTCTCGAACTTTCCTGACTTGATCTATTCCTTGTGGATAGCTTGCCTTGAATGTCTCGGGGTTTGGGTACCCACTACGGTCATAATCTTGGACCTTAACTAAGGAACCCTCTTTAAAAGCTAAAAATCGCTGGATAGTAAACCTCGCACGTTTACCAGTGGTTTTTATCTTTAAAAGAGTTATCTCTCCTAATGGAACGGAGATGATAGACCCACGGGCTCCTTAAAAGCATCGGCCTCCTCTTGGGCATTATTCAAGGACACTACGGCTTCTTAGAAGTATTCACAGCCTCCTCTTAGGCTTCGTATAATGATCTCTTCCTTCGGGAATGATAGCCTCCTCTTGGGCTTCGTACAAGGACCCGTAGGCTTCTTAAAAGTTTCCAGCCTCCTCTTGGGCTTCGTACAAATTGTCCCGACGACCTCCTAGAGGTATAGGAACAGAACCTAGTCATCCTCATAGAACAGTCCTTTCATAGAGTCTACTACTGTTTCTCAAAGCATAGTACAAAAGGAAAAAAACTCTAGACTTGGACAGTCTAACTTCCTTGAGTCTCAAAGACATTCTCAAGTGACCCCTTCGTTAAATAGGAAGGAAACCCACAGACTCGGACAGTCTCAATACCCTTTGGATTTCCCGTTTCCTCAAAGAGAAGGAAATATCCCTGATCCTCAGATCAAATCCCTGAGTACAATGTTGCTCATATAAGAACTGATTTTCTCTTTTGAAATCAGTATATTGGATCTGTCACTCAACTAAAACAAACCTTTAGCCTCCATCTCGGGCTTCGTACGAGATACAAAAACACTCTCTTGTTGAGTATCAAAGACTCCCTCGTAGAGTCAAACAAACAATAGCCTCTATCTCGGGCTTTGTACGAGACACAAAGACTCTATCGTCGGGTCAAAAATTTTTAGCCTCTCTCTCGGGCTTTGTACGAGACACAAAATAGCCTCCTCTTAGGATTTGTATAATGATTTTCCTAGCGGAAATTAGCCTCCTCTTAGTCTTTTGTATAAGAAAACCACTGGTTGATCCAATCAACCTTTTAGCATCAAAGTTGTGCCTCGTTCACGGTACACAAACATCAACAACTCCTTTCCTTTCATCTAATCGCTGTAAGCGGCAAGCCTCTGGATCATCTATATCCATGCCACTGTCCCTCTTTTAGCATGAGAAATTCCTAAGGAAAGATGGCATTGCTCTACACTGAGTTAAAGTCTTCTCCTTCAGGTTAAAACCCTTTCTTCGGAAATTATGGCATTGCTCGGATCCGCGTATCCCAGTTAAAGTAATTCTCCTTCCCCCTCTTTAGAGATGACAAATTCTCTCTAAAGTCGAGGTCTTTCAGCTTCACGTCTTGGGCTTTGAACAAGACACAAATAGACCTTTCAGCTTCACATCTTGGGTTTTGAACAAGATAAAAACCACCTTTCGCTTCACGTCTTGGGCTTTGAACAAGACACCAAAACACCAAAAACACCCATTTCCTCCCATAGAATAGGAGGAACTACGAACGCTCTGATTTTCCTGTTTCGGTAAACGGGAATACGTAGGCATAAGATCGAAAGAAAAGATCTTAGCGAGCATAATCAACAAAAAACCTAAATCCCATATCTCCATCAATCAAAAATCAGTAATTCCAAAGCATCAGTCCTAACATCCTAATCCTTGTTCCCCGCTAGAAAGTCCTAGAAAGAAAGAAAACCGTACTGGCGAAAATACAAATAACTAGTACAAAGGCCCCCCCACATTGATAGCATTCGTAACTTAACAGACCGCTGTTTAAACTCAGTATGCAAGCAGAGTTAATTGGAGGCATCTATTTCCCTTCCTTATTCAGCTCACAATAGGATAAAAAATGAATCGACCTGTAGTTTAAGCTCAACCGCAGAGAGCGACCATCGCTTAAGAACCGCGTCCAAAATCGCTCGCTACACATATGAAAAATAAATAAAAGTTGAGAAAGAGAGAAATTTGAGAACTAATAGATAATACCTCTTTTATTTGTGGGAATCTTAGAGTTTTTTTCCAAATTTTTCTGTCACCAAACAATTGAGAAATAGTTTAAGGAATGAATGGTTGAATCTAATTTTCCCATGAAAACTGAAATAAAAGAGATGATGGGAGAGAATGTTGTTACACCACCACCTACATATCTTTTTCTCTCGGGCGGTTCTTATTTGTATCTCACTGCCTTATTTAAAGTAGTTTCATTTATTATATGTGCAGCAGTTATAGAGGTTATCAAGGTTATCTGTGTTATAGAGGTTATCAAGGTTATCTGTGAGGCCTATTCTATTTAGTAAACAGTTATTATAATTTGTAACAGAGTAACCGTGTGACTAAAGGGGTAAGTTGAGAATAGGAAAAAAGACCAGATCAAAATTGTGTATCCCCTTTATCTATAGTTATAGATTTCTATGACATAAATGTTTGTTGAGTTTTTACTCACCTTTTTTTTTTAATTAATAAATTTTAGATTATTTAGAACTTTTTAAGATTAGAGTAATTAATTAATAAATTTTAAAATATTTTTAAGTTAGTTTAATTTCATTAATTAGTTTTAAAATAGAATTTCTCTTTTATTCATTTAATCATTTATAATATAAATAATAAAAAAGAAAAAAAATAATAATGGGATTAATAGTAATAAAAAATATATTTGGAAATTTAAATTAATGCTAGGAATTAATATAGAACAATTAAACATGTTGAAATTAGGGACTAATTTTTTTTTTTAAAATGGCGAATATAAATAATATAGGGAATAAAATAAACTAGGGTTAATTATGGGATATTAATTTAAAATAAGGAAATCATGGAATAAAAATGGGATAAATTTTAGAATAAAATTAGGGATAAGGGTTTAATTACAAATCACTAATTTATTTTCTTAAATAAATTAGGAATTAGTTCTTTTTGCAAAATAAAAATGGGATAAAGATTTGAGATACAACTCTTAGATTTTCTTTATATAGTTTAAGATAAATTATATAATTTATTTATTTTTCTAAATAAATTAAAAGGGAATATTTTTGTAAATAAAATGGGATATTAGGGATAGAATTAGGATAAACTTTTTTGGAATAAAACTTAGGATCCGAGAGTATAAACTTAGGATTAGGGATAAGGGATAATAAATTCAGGGCTTTCTTTATATAATTTTATATATTATATACTTCATTTATTTTCTGAATAAATTAACCAGGGATATTTTCATAATGAATTAATGTGATAAAATCAACGCAACACACTTAAACTGTAAGTCCTCTACCCTTGTATATCGATACATTTTTCAAAACTAAATCTTTCTCCACCCCCGTTGTGTGAGAATCATTTTTAAGGAATAAAAGAAATTAACCTATAAATATTTTTGAGAAGAACTACGGTACTCTGATCCCTTATCTAAGGTGAGGATACGTAGGCATAGGGTTATAAACCCTAGCGAGGACAATTATAAAAAATATTTTTAAGTTTCTTTGTTCTTTTTTTGTAAATTATGAATTAATTATGTAAATAAATAATTGATTAAATATTCAATAACAAAGAAGCATATCCTAGAATTTAAGGAGGATCCTATTAGATACAATAGAGGTGAGGGATGCCTAACATCTTTCACTCAGTTAACCGACTCCTGAATCTTAGCGTCTCACCCTTAGTTTGTAGGTTTTATCATTGTTTTCCTGTTCCTTAGGAACGAATAAAGAATGACGGCGACTTTGTCATTTTGCCGGCCGCGTCAGCTAGCGACTCTGCTAGGGAGTTCTTATACTTCTCAAAAAAAGAGAGTCCATCCTAACCTTGGGTTTTAAGATTTTTATTTGTTTTCCTTGTTTGTTTACTCCTTTTTTATATATATTTTTCATGTTATTATATATATATATATATATATATATATATATATATATATATATATATATATTAACTGCCATCATAAATTGGTTGGGATATGCTTATGTGTGAAGCTAAAACCCAAGCTTAAAGTATAACCCTAAGTTTGGAAGTAAAATTGAAATATTTTTGGGGAGATGTGACATCTCACCAATGCATGGAAGCTACACTCGGAATAGACCCCTCAAATTTATCTTCATGGTAAAGTATACCCTTAACATAGTTAATGATTTGGATATGGTCCATGACTCTGGGAACCTTTAGAATCCCTTTTCAACTCATGGTGACGTTATGTATTCAACCCGCGAGGGTCATTACTAGGGTCCCGCCTAGATAAGACTTATCTTGAAGGATTACCGTAGGAAGGTTTGCTTCTTCTCGTGGTAAAACAAGGGTATAGTCCATATATATAGGGTTGTCATACTACCAAAACTGTATATCCTACATGTGAGGGGATTGGGTAGACTAAACATAGATCTAGCCTATCATTGGGAGCCTACCTAAGTTAAGTCATGCTTGCATATTATCCTAACCCAAAAAAAACCCTTAAAATATTAAAAAACATTCATTCATCTTCCTCATCAAAATCGTTTTGCATTTCTCACACAGGAATCTTAACTAATTTTTTGAAAAAAATCAAAGCTGAAAAAATGGAATTTAATACAAGAAAAAGTAATTTTACTCAAGAAAAAAGGAGGGAAAGGGAAGAACTAGAGACCCGTGTCCTACGATTGGAAACCCAGAATCAAAGCCTAATTCATGCTCTCCGCAAAACCAAAGGTCAAGCCATGGATTCAATAGTGAGAAGAAGAGTTGCTGAAGAACTTCTTGCTAGACGTCCATATGAATGGAGGCAAGCTTATGAAGAATTGGTGAATCTAAGAAGGCAAATGGAGTCCTTGAAGGAGCCTATAAGGAAATGAGGGAATGGGGCATCTATGTTGAAGGGCACAATCAAAAGATGGCAAAAATTATTGAGGAAGATAAGGCAATCATGGTAGACCTTCGAGGAAAGGAAGAGTACTATAGAAAAAGATATTTGAAGTTGGTCATATTGTCCAATGACCTAATTGATGAGATCCCTCGGAGTCTAAGAGCTGCGAAATACATGGCGGACATCTTCAAACCCAAGGAGGAAGTCATTGACTTCCTTAAATTATGTCGTCATATGGTGGAAGAATTTAGGCTCAGAGTTAGGCGTCTTTGCTAGATTCCCTTTATGTAATGGTTTGTTAAGTTATTTTGTATTTCAATCATGAACAAGTTTAGGGTTTCTCCCTTGATTAATTTCCTTTATGAATAATCAATAGGGCTTCGTCCCTTGTATTTCCCTTTGAAATTAACAAAATATTTGTATTTCTGTTATCCTCGGTTTTGCTTATAATTGATGAATGGTTAAGATTCCTACAAAAAAAAATATTTTGCATATTCATACATTCACGCATACATTAGCATGCATACATAATAATAAAAAAAAAACGAAAATCATATTTTTCATCAACTTCTCCCAGAATCATCGGACATATCAATTAGACTTCCCGACCTCGAACTCGAGCTCACCAAAGGAAGGTCATAGAGAAATTAGAACAAAATCAAGCTGCTCTCAGAGGAGAAGTCGACACTGTCTAGGGAAATGTGGAAGATATGAATGACTAGATTGATCAGCTGACCTGCGCCATCCAAAACTTGATAGCTAAGGAGACTAAGCCTAGCAGTAAAATGAATGATCCAACTCCTACCCCTCAATCTGGGGAACATAACCCTCTATTGGGCTTTGTTGTAGATCTTGAGCGTGAGGAAGTTAAGGCCGTCAAACAAAAAACTAGTGCCCAACCCCCCGGAGGATCCGTTCCTCCACCTATTCTTAAAGGGACATCCCGTCCTACGTATAAACCCGTTTCTCATGAAAACTATTAAGACTGGAACCTCTAATATGAGGAGGAAGGTTCGAGACAGGTGGTCCATGAAAACAACTTGACCGTTGTTGTTGAAAGATGAATGGCTGAGGAAAAGTATAAAATATTTAAAGAAAGACTAAGGACTATTAAGGGATTCAATGTCTTTGGAGTCGATGCTTTGGAAATGTGCCTAGTACCTGATGTGTTCATACCTCATAAGTTCAAAGCATCTGACTTTGAAAAATACAAGGGCATCAGCTATCCTAAAAATCACCTTCGGATGTTTGTCTGAAAGATGGCTGCTTACGCTGTAAACGAGAAGCTGATGATGCACACCTTCCAAGACAGTCTAAGTGGGGCATCCTTGGATTGGTATATGCAATTGGAGAGGGTTCATGTCAAGACTTTGGAAGACCTTGCCAATGCCTTCTTAAAGGAATAAAAATACAATGTTGACATGGCTCCTAACTGTATGCAATTGCAGAACATGTCTCAAAAGGCCAATGAATCATTCAAGGAGTATGCTCAAAGATGGAGGCAACTAGGTTCTCGCGTGCAACCTCCATTGACATACTTATTGTTATCACTTGAACTTTATAGTTGAGTCGAAAAATCCATGGTAACAGTTACAGAGATGTATCTCCGTAAAATTCACGGAGATGCATCTCCGGTATAATAGACGTGTATAATGGCTTCTGAGTGTGATGAATAATATGTTTTAAACTGTTACGGAGATGCATCTCCAAAATATTTTAACGTTCAATCAAAATTTGGTGCGTCTGGAGATGCATCTCAGGAATCTGTGGCAATTATGTATTTTCGCATGGTGGCTAAGAAACATAAAAGGTGCATTAAGAAATTCCCTTAAAAGTCTAGAGTACAAGGTCAAATTCGAGTAAACCTTTTTGTTCGACATCATTTCCAAATGCTGGTTGTGTTGGCAGATAAAAAATAATTTTTCATATATTTTTCAACTCATAAAATATTATGCCAAATGGTACAATTATTGATGATATGGTTGTTACTAGGAAAATTATGCAGCTGAAAGAAGTCTTAGGGTTAGCCGGAAGGGTGAGGACGTATAAGCCTTGGTGAAGCCTAGCTGCACTGGTCCTTATCAGGGTACATTCCCCGTGTATAATGCAACCAAAGGAGGTAAAAAATAAATTTCAATATAGAGCGGTATTAATATTAGTAAAAAGATTAAATTGGTGTGGAAAAAGTAGGGATATACAAAACATTAATCAAGTAGAAATTATCAGTGAAATGAATAATGTCAGATAAATCGGTAGTTATGGTGGCTCCATTACAAAGTCTAACATTGATGGATTTAATATTGCTGAGGTTAGTGAAAAGTTTTATGAAATTGCACACATAATTTGTGGCCCTAATGTCCAGAATCCATAGATCATTTGTAAAATGGTTTAAAATGTGAAGAAACTGAGAAGTACCTGATGCTACATTGAAAGATGAAATAAGTTAGTGAATGTTAGATGCAAGAGTAGGGGGAGTTTGATTCCTAAGAGCTGGCAATATTATTTGTTAACACAATCACCTTATTTGTAACTCTTGATGGTATGAATTAGTTTCCAATTATAGCTAGGGTTACACATGCTTGTTGGAATAGGCTTAAAGTTATCGATTTCTTTCCATAATTTCTTGAGCATTGTAAATATTGAGTAATCTTCTAGTCTCATTGCTTAAGAGTGTATATCTCTTCTTAAAGGTACAATATGCAAAAGATGTCACTGTAATGTTTATAGTCATGGATTTTATCCCATACTTCCTTAGCTGAGCCCATCCATGAGAGGCTTTAAGCGAAAGTTTTCTCTTTCAGGATAGAACAACCACCTCTCTCAAAACAAAATCCTAACACTCTCACACCTTATCCTTACTCTTTGAATGGTTGAATGTCACTTCTTCACAAAAATCCAACATATCTTCTTCATCTCTTATGGATCAAGGAAATGTGTTACACAAAACTCATATCTTTCACTTTTTATTCACATTTTAGGTACGTGAAACATTTCCATATTTTATGTTGTTGATGATTTCATTTTTGTTTATATATGTTGTATGTTTTTTTTTTATAAGCAATTGTATTAATAGGAGAAAAAGGGGATCTCCAACCCAATACAAAATAATCAAAAGAAACTGATTGTGAAGGCTGGATCAGATCCTGTAGAATCAGACTGCCAAGTGCGTCAGGGATGCTGGTCTTATGGAGAGGAGGGGGTGTACCTACAAGGCACTCCGACGCTCAAGTGAGAAAGGTAAGAGAAAAGGGGCAAGTACAAAGTATGAATTCTTAGGGTGAATATTGGATACCTGACCCTCTCAAGCGATAGGGTTTATATAGATCCCCCAGCGCGTGGCCAACAGTCCTATTTTCGGGGCAAAATAACCGTTTTCCCCAAAGAATAGGTGACTGCCCAAACTAGCCGTTATGCCGGGCAGGGTGCTCGAAACTAGTCGTTGTGTCGGGCATGAACGCAGTTCCTGGCACCTGTCCCTTGCTGTTCGGGCAGCGAGGAAGTCGTGCGTAACGGGCATCAACGCCGAGAAGGAACGTTGCATTCCTTGCCCGATTGGAGGGGCAGAAAGGTCGCTTTTGCCCCTCTGTGGATTAGACTTAGGCAATTTGGGCCGCTCTGGAGCAGAGGTGGATTGGGCCAATTCTAGCCATTGGTCCAGTCCTGAACAGGAGCCCCCCAAGTCGTTGCTCTCGAGCATGGGAGTGATGACTTAAGGACTGCTTGTTGCTCCGGGGAGTTAGCATAGAGTCGTCGTTTGAAGACGAGGAGGGTTGTTTCAGAGTGCTCGTGACCCAGGTGTTCGCGAGATTCTTGGTCGTGACCTTATGGCCCGGCATTCGGGGAGATCAAGTGTTAGACAGAATTGAAAACGTTGGGTCGCCACGTGGGCCTTGAGCTCTGTGTAGCAGTTAATAGGAAATGATGGCTAGTAGGTAGTCATTATGGCTTACGGGCGCGTGTGTGCACGTGCCCTTTTGTATAAAAGGGGGAAGATTGTTCCATTTTGCACTTTTTCTTTCTGATTCTTCCTCTTCTCTTCTAAGCTTTTGCCGGTCACCGTCTTCAGTGCTTCCTACCACCGCGTCAAGCTTCGAGCAACCTCTTTCTTCTACTCAAATCAAGTAAGTTTTCTGATCTGGGACTTGTTTTACTCCTTTTCGTTGTTAGTAGTAGATTTGCATGCGGTTAAGGCTAGTTTAGAGGACGAAATGTGTGATTTTCTGGTGACTGTTGGTGGTGGACGGTGGTAGTGCCACCTTTCTACTTCTGACATGTCAGCGGACGTGTCTGCGTGTTCTGGTTAGGAGGGCGGTTGACGGCGTCGTCGCGATGGCGACGCTTGCGTAACCGTTGTGATTTTTCATTTTCTGAACGAATGGTGAGTTTTCCGGCAGAATAAATCCAGATTCTGGTGAAGCTTCATGATTTTCGGCGGAGCTTCGAATGGAAACTGGGATTAAGTGAGGGGAAGCTCCTCGTCAGTCGATGATATGTTTCAAGCGGCTCCTCGCGGGGAGGTTCCAACCTTTCCTTTGATGTTAGGGCTTAGGTCGGGGACGTTGTCCTCAGCCCTTTGCGCGCCCTTTCACTTGACTTGGCAGTGGAAGGGTGGATTTGATTTACTGTTGAATTCACATTCTTCTCTGCTTTTCAGGTGATCGACATGGCGACAGGGCCAGATAGAGAAGTCATTTTGGACACCTCTAAGGAGGAAACAGGATCCTCGGACGAGAGCAGCTCGACGGCTTCGAGCTCGTCGGCTTCGAGCTCTCCAAGTGATGTCGGGGAAGAAGAGGTTCGGGATGATATGGATGAGGATGACGTCGAAGGGTTCTTTGCGGAGGAGTGGGAGGTGGCCGAACCTTCCGAGCACATTTCTACGTTTGCAAAGTCTTTGGCGGACGTCTTTACGGAGGTAGGACCGGAAGGGGAGTGGAAGGTGCATTTCCTTACTTTGAACGAGCGAGTCTGCACGGACTTCGGGGACCGCTTCACAATGTACGAGTATGCCTTCAAAGAGCTGGGACTGAGGCTACCTTTTACTGATTTTCAGCGGTCGGTGTTCGAGCATCTGAAGTTAGCCCCTACACAACTGCACCCTAATTCGCTGGCCTTCATATGGGCTTTCGAATTGGTGTGCGAGCATCTTTCTTTGGGGGCCACTCTCCCTCTGTTCTTCGCTATTTTCCATCTACAAAGGCAGCTGATGGGGAAGAAGTATGGCTGGGTTTCTCTGAAGCAGCCTCAAAAGCTGTTCAAACCGTTTTCGGAGTCAGTCCAGACATTCAAGCAGCGGTACTTCGTTGTTGAACCCGTGTTCGAGGTTGCCCAGGACAACACATATGTATGGGAGATAGAGGTTGACGACGACGGAAACGAGATGCTTAACGAGGAGGGGAAGTACATGGGGCAGAGGCTTTACAGGTTCCCCATCCGCTGGGCACCCGACCATTTCGCCAAGAAGCCCAACGACTACGTTTTTCAACCGGGCGACCTGCGCGGGCAGGACGCCGTGGCTTACGAGGCGTTGGTGAAGTGGGCCAAGTCCTTCAATATCGCTGAGTGTTGGACTAGCAAGGGCAGCCTGATCTTCGAGGAAGATGGGAGTTAGAAGGTCGAGCGCCGATTCATCAAAGTTAAGGCACTGCTGGAGTGCAAGACTCCTGCGGACGCTGAGACGCTGCTTGGTAGTCTTAGTCATTTAGATTTTGTTCACGTTATTTATTTTCCTCGTATCTAACATGTTCTTGTTTTGTTTGTGCAGGTGAGATGCCTCAGGCTCACAATCGGGTTGTGAGGAACGCTCTGGCGAGGAACAAAGTTGGAACGGCCCCTCCGAAATCTCGATTTGCTGGTGCCCGTGTTCCTCCTCCGGCGTAATCTGCTGCGGGGACCTCCACTTCTCCTACTCCTGCTTCTCGGGGATCTCCCTTGCCGTTAGCCGGGCGTTCCAAGCGGCCAAGGGTAGCTGATGCCGTGGACCTTACTCGGGTCGCGGAGAAAGGGAAGTTCGAGCTTCCTCCCTGCATCCTCGATAGGAGGTTTTTCGAAGGCAATTCTTTAGTTGTTCCCCGGGCAGAATCTCTTTGCTTGGAAGGCATGGACCGCCCGAGCAAGAGAGCGTTGGTGGCCCAAGACGCTTCAGCCTTGGTCCGGATGCTGGAGATGGCGGCAGTTTATGTTGAAGGGGACCCTGCAACTGAGTTCGAACTCAAAGCTTCCCGTGCTTCCGTGGCATCCCTCAAGGAAGAAGTCAAGGGTGTCGGCGAGGCTCGGAAGAAGGCGGAAGAGGAAACGGCCAGGCTAAAAGAGGAGAACTCTAAGTTGTCGGCGGAGAAGAAAGCTGTCGAGGAGCTGATCAGGGAGCTGAGGGCGGCCAATGCCCCGGGTGCTGACGAGCTGGACGATGTGAGAAATTTGAAGACTAGATCCGAGCTGGTCGCTCGTATATTGTTGGCCGAAGATGATGGCATTGCCGTTGCGGAGGAATCCTTTGGAAACGCTGTGGCTCAGCTGCGCGTGGTGAACCCTGGGCTTGAAATCTCTGCCGAGGGCACTCACTATCTTGCGCGTGTTGATGATGGTCGCATTGTCTTGCCCGAAGGTCTCCTTGCCGCTATCCCCGAGGATCAGCCCGCAGAGGAGCAGGGACCCGAGCCAGAGTCAACCGAGCATGCTGATGAATAAGGAGTTTGTTATTTTGTTGATGTCGTTGTAATTTGTCCGGCCTGCGTGCCGTTATAATTTATTTTTGGAGGGCATGGCCCCCGTTTTATGTAACAATGTACAATTGTGGTCTTTGCGGCCACTTGTTAAATTATCGCATATTTAGTTCTGTTGTTTGCATGACTTTACTTGCTTTTATTTTTGCTAAGTGTTGTATGCATGCTCACTGTGAATGTATGTCCACCCGTGATAGGGGGTATTTGACTTGTGTGAATATTTTTTGGGGAGATTGCTCGTAATAGATGTGTTCGACAGTGTGGGGAACTGGTCGAACTGTCGGGGAATGTCCTGGCGGGGAGCGGAGCTCAGGTCGCATTTGAGGCCTGAGTTCGCGGCGTGAACGTCCCATCGCGAGCTGGGGTTCTTCCAATCGTGGTACTTTGGCGACGACGATGCTCGATCGAGGACCGTTGTCGAGCACTTATCGGGCTCGTTACTAAGCGGGTTTATGCTTTAGTCGTATGTGACGCTTGTACCTAGACGCGCATAGTGGTCGGTAGCTGACGTTCTTAGTTGCGACGAGTCGAACTGAGGATTTAGCTGTAGTATTGTTTTAGCTTCTCAGCGTTCCATGGTCGAGCGAGTTCTTCCCTAGTGAGATGTTCTAGGTAGTAGGCCCCATTTTTCATTTTTTCCCGGACGCGATAGGGTCCCTCCCAATTTGCTGCTCGCTTGCCTTCGCGAGAGTCTTTGTGGTTTCTTCTTAGGACAAGGCTTCCCACGTCGAACTCTGGTCATATCACTTTGGCATTGTGCCTGATGGTGATCTTTTGTTTCAGTGAGGCTTTGCGGAGAGCTGCCCCGGTTCTTATTTCCTCGACGAGGTCGAGCTCTTCCCTTAAAGATTCGTTGTTTATCTCCTCATCTAGGGGAGACTCTGTCCGCCTAGAGGGCACGTGAACTTCGACTAGAATTACATCCTCGGTTCTGTATGCTAAACGGAAAGGTGTTTCCCCAGTCGTTGAATGGGGAGTTGTACGGTATGCCCAGAGCACGCTATGTAGCTCCTCGACCCATGCCTTCTTTGTTTCGTCTAGCCTTCGCTTGAGGCCTCAAAGGATAACTCGATTAGCTTCCTTAGCCTGCCCATTTGTTTGAGGGTGATCGACGGAGGCAAAGTATTGCTTCGTGCCCAGTTGGGCGACGAAGTCCTGAAACTTCCTGTCTGTGAACTGCGTCCCGTTGTCCGTTACTATCGCTTGGGGAATACCGAAACGTGCGAGGATGTTTCATTTGTAGAAACGTAGGATGTTAGGGGCAGTTATTTTGGCTAGAGCTTCTGCTTCTATCCACTTTGTGAAATAATCTACGCCCACTATGAGGTACTTGTTCTGACTTGATCCTACCACGAAGGGTCCTAGGATGTCTAGGCCCCACCAGGCGAATGGCCACGAGGAAGACATAGCCTTGAGCTCATTAGGTGGAGCCGAGTGAATTTCCCCGTGCCGTTGGCATTTGTTGCATTTCTTCACGTGTTCTTTCGTGTCGTTTTGCATGGTCGGCCAGTAGTACCCTGCTCGAAGAGCCTTGCGAGCAAGGGACCTTCCTCCGAGATGTTGGGCGTTGATTCCCTCGTGGATTTCGTTCAGGATGTGTGAGACCATTGCCTCCTCGACACATTTAAGCAGTGGAATGGAGAATCCCCGCCTGTATAGTTTACCTTTGACCAGGACGTACGAGCAGGCTCTTTACCTGATCGTGCTGGCCTCCTTTGCGTCGGACGGGAGTTCGTCTTTGGAGAGATAGTTGTAGACTGGGGTCATCCAGCAGTTGTTGTCGCCGATCACCTGCACGTCGAGTGTCGGGGAGGCCTTCTCGATGCTGGGTCGAGGGAGCACTTCTTGTATGACGGATTTGTTTCCGCCTTTCTTCTTCGTGCTGGCCAGTTTAGACAGCACGTCTGCTCGTACGTTATGTTCGCGGGGAACGCGTTTCACTTCCACTGTTGTGAATTATGCCATTTCCTTCTTTACCAGGGCCAAGTATTCGGTCAGGTTGTCATTTTTGGCTTGGTATTCATCCCGGACCTGGAGGGCCACGAGTTGTGAGTCCATGCAAATGACGACTTCTTGTGCGCCCAGGTCCTCGGCAAGGCGTAGCCCAGCGAGGAAGGCTTCGTATTCTTCCTGGTTATTGGAGGTTAGGAAAGACAGCGTGAGTGATACCTTGACGATAATTCCTTCATCGCTCTCCAGTATGATACCCACACCGCTTCCTACCGAGCTTGAGGCACCGTCGACGAAGATGGTCCATTTATGTGCTTCGCTCGCGGGGGAGTCTGCGACCGTCATCTCGGCGACGAAGTCGGCCAGAGCTTGGGCCTTGAGGGCTTTTCTGACTTCATATTGGATGTCAAATTTGGACAGCTCTAGCGACCATTTGAGCATTTGGCCGACCATATCTGGTCGTCCGAGCAGTTGCTTTATGGGCTGATCTGTTCGAACCACGATTGTGTGAGCCAGGAAGTAGTGTCTTAATCTCCTGGATGCGTTGATGAGGGCCAATGCCACTTTCTCTATCTGCTGGTATCTTAAGTTTGGTCCCTGCAATGCTTTGCTTGTGAAGTAAATGGGTTTCTGCCCGTCAGGCGTCTCGCGGATGAGAGCGCCACTCACTGCTTCGGTCGCAACAGCCAAATATAAGTATAGCGTTTCACCGTTGTCCGGTCGAGAGAGGACCGGAGGCTCTGAGAGTGCCCGTTTCAGGTGGAGAAGGGCCTTGTCGCACTCTTCGGTCCATTCGAATGCTGCCTCTTTGCGGAGGAGTTTGAAGAATGGCAGGGCGTGCTAGGCGGACTTGGCCACGAAACGAGATAGTGACGCGAGCATCCCGTTGAGGGACTGGATGGATTTTTTGGACTTGGGCGTAGGAAACTCGGAGAATGCCCGACATTTTTCGGGGTTGGCCTCGATTCCTCGTCCTGTTAAGTAGAAGCCAAGTAATTTTCCTGCCCGAATGCCGAACGTGCACTTTTCCGGATTGAAACGCATTGTGTATTTCCTTGCCTGTTCGAAGACTTTTCGTAGATGGGCGGTGTGATCGGTTTCCTCATGGGATTTTACGATCATGTCGTCCATGTAGACTTCGAGCATGTCGCCTATTTCTCCCTAGAACACTTTGTTCATCATTCATTGGTATGTTGCTCCGGCGTTCTTCAGGCCGAAGGGCATTACATTGTAGTAATAGTTGCCCGATTCGATCATGAAGGCCGTATATTTTTTGTCGGACATTGCCATTGGGATTTGATTGTAGCCCGAGTAGGCGTCCATGAACGATAAATGTTTAAAACCAGCGGAATTATCAACAAGTTTATTAATATTGGGGAGGGGGTAGGCATCCTTCGGGCATGCCTTATTGAGATCGGTATAATCAATGTACATGCGCCATTTTCCATTAGATTTTTTAACCAATATAACGTTGGACAGCCAAGTGGTGTACTTGGCCTCCGAAATAAATTTGGCCTCGAGGAGGTCCTTTACAGCTTTTTCAGCAGCCTCCGTCTTCTCCGGAGACTGCTTTCTCCTACGTTGTACTACGACCTTGATGGTCGGGTCAATGGTCAGCTGGTGACATGCGACGGATGGATCCAAGTCGGGCATTTCCGCGACGCTCCACGTGAAAAGGTCGGCATTCTCGGAGGCACGCTTTGAGCTGCTTCCTCGCGATGTCAGGCAGGTCTGCTCCGATATTTACTCCCCGTTGGGGGTCTTCGCCGAACAGGACTAGCTCGAAGTTGCCATCCAGGATTGGGCGCATTGGATGGGAGCTGCTGCTGGATGACGTGGATGGGCTGGCTAAAGCTGCTCGTTCCTCCTATTGGTCATCGGGGAAGCGACTGTCGAGGTCGATAGAATCGACTTGGGGTAGAGGCTTGGCCTCCTTGGAGCTGCTTGGCAGTGCTGGCTTGCTCGACGCTTTAGGCTTGGGCGCAATGGCGTTGAGCCCCTTTGTAGCTGCCTCAAAACACCGTCCGACAGCTTCTATATCATCGTGGAGGGTGGCGACCATTCCTTTCGAAGTGTAATACTTAATATTCAGGTGGACGGTCGATGGTACTGCTACCAACTCGGCCAGAGTTGGACTCTCGAAAATGCATTGGTAAAGTGACAGGCAGTCGTTTACCAGAAATTGCACCTTGATGGATCTGACCGTTTCAGCTGCTCCGAAGGTCACGATCAACTCGACGTAACCCCACGGCTTGGTCACAGACCCATTGAACCCCTGTAAATCGGACCCTACGTAGGGGGTAAGGTGTGATTCGTCCAGTTGCAGCGTTGAGAACAGCTGAGAGTACATGATGTCGACCGAGCTGCCCTGGTCGACTAGGATTCGGCGAACGTCGAAGTTTGCCATTTGGGCTCTGACGAGCAACAGAATGCTTGAGTTCGGGGAGCCGCCGAGGAGTTTCTCCCTGTAGAAGGAGATGGGGATGGAACCCTTTGGGGCCTGATCAAGCATGGTCACTTTGTTCGGGCTGGTGTTGATCAGGTGTTCGAACTTCCGTTTCACGGATCCCACAATAACTTTGTTGAAACCCCCGCCAGAGATGACCATGGCAGAGGGAAAGGTCTCCCACGGGCTGTGGGCCGCGAAATATGCAGGGGCATTGAGCCCATCAGGGACGTTGAAGTCCTCGGGTCGCGATATGGACATAGGGACCTGTATGTTGGCGTCTTCCGAGGAGGGTACCTCCTCCTCGACCTTCTTGGACTCCTGGGCGTCCTGCCGAGGAGTGTTCTTCTTCTTCGCGAACTGCTTCAGGTGGTCGTCCCTGATCAGTATTTCAATGGCACCCTTCAGATGGATGCAGTCCTCCGTAATATGGCCGTGACTTTTGTGGAAGCGGACCCCGGCTTGTTTGAAATCTGAATTGGCACATTCGGTCAAAATCTTCTCCCTGGAAATGGTCAGGGGAGTGTAATCATGGAAACGCCCGGAGGGCCCTTTGCTGTCACGGGAGTCGCGGGGACGGTCCTCGTGCCTTCGTTCACCCCGACGAGACGTCGAGGCTTCTTCTCCTTTGGAAGCCTGGGCGTTCTCCTGGTGGCGAGACGCTCGGACGTTGTTGGCCGCAATCTTTTCCTCGTACTGAATATGAGATTGGGCTTTGAGGAGGAAGGCGTCCAAGTTCCTCGGTGGCACGAGGCCAATGGCTTTAGCGAACTCAGAGTCCGGGCGGACCCCTTGTTCGAGCAGGAACTTCTTCATCTTATCTGTCGTCGGGACCTGCACAGCTTCCTTGTTGAACCTCTCGATATATGCGCGGAGAGGTTCGTATTTCTCCTGGATTATGGCTCCGAGGGAGGCCTCAGTTTTGGGATGGCGGCGAGATGCTGTGAAGTGCCACGAGAACATCCTGCCCAGTTGTTTCCACGATGTTCTCGATGTGCTCGTCGGGGTCGGTGGTCCCGTCGTATGTGCCAAGTGACGGGGGTTTCTCCACGCCTTTTGGGAGACGGGTGGCCATGATCTCCTGGGACAACGGGCCGCGAGGCTCGTCGTCGTCACTAGAACTGGTGTATGATGGTGACCGGATGGGTTGCTCGCGTCGGCGGTTCCTTCGTGGAGAAGGTGAGCGGTTCCTTCGAGGAGAAGGTGAGCGGTTCCTTCGAGGAGAAGATGAGCGTGCCCGTCCTTTGCACTTGATCGAAGACTCCTCATTCCTTCAAGTCCTTTTGTGGTCATGAGCGTGCTGGTCACGCGGGGAGATCTGGTCGCGCTTTTGGGCTACGTAAGGATCGTGCTCTTGGCGCAGTCTTCGGTCGATTTCTCTCCGTGGCTGCGGGCTTCTAGATCATCGTTGGTTCCTCCGCGTAGGAGGGGATCTTGGCGGCGAGACTCTTCCAGTGCCCCGATCCTCTCGTTTTGCTGCAGGATCAGGGTGTTGGTTTTGTTGAGGGCCTCGAGGAGGGCTGCCACGGCCGAGTCGGTGCTGGGCGGAGCAGGAACGGGCTGGAGGTCGAGAGACGGTTGATCGTTGTTGCGATCAGCAAGGGTAGGGGAAGGAGAAGCAGTGGCTCCATCCCTAAGGAAACCGGTATCTCAGAGGAGAGATGATTGGCCGTCAATGTCAGATTTGTTGACGGGGAGGATGGTTGATTGGAGAGCATCCTTGGAGCGATCTTGGGAAGCCATGATCGTGATGATGTTTGAGAATTGTTTTGATCTTCGGTTAAAGAAAGATGGGGAGAACAAAAATTTCCCACAGACGGTGCCACTGATCGTGAAGGCTGGATCAGATCCTGTAGAATCAGGCCGCCAAGTGCGTCAGGGATGCTGGTCGTATGGAGAGGAAGGGGGTGTACCTGCAAGGCACTCCGACGCTCAAGTGAGAAAGGGTCAGAGAAAAAGGGCAAGTACAAAGTATGAATTCTCAGGATGAATATTGGATACCTGACCCTCTCAAGCGAGAGGGTTTATATAGAGCCCCCAGCACGTGGCCAACGGTCCTATTTTCGGGGCGAAATAGCTGTTTTCCCCAAAGAATATGTGACTGCCCAAACTAGCCGTTATGCCGGGCAGGGTGCTCGAAACTAGCCGTTATGTCGGGCATGAACGCAGTTCCGGGCACCTGTCCCTTGCTGTTCGGGCAGCGAGGAAGCCGTGCGCAACGGGCATCAATCCCGGGGAGGAACGTTGCATTCCTTGCCCGGTTGGAGGGGCAGAAAGGTCGCTTTTGCCCCTCTGTGGATTGGACTTAGGCAATTTGGGTCGCTCTGGAGCAGAGGTGGATTGGGCCAATTCTGGCCATTGGTCCAGTCCAGAACAGAAACTAAAAAGAGCACAAGCTAAGACTACAAAAAGTCTAGGGGATTTTTCACCCACTCATAGAGATTACATTTAGCACTTCCAAACTCCAACCATCTCCAGGAAGTTAAAACAATCCGGAAGAAAATTGTTTCAATATCACAAACTTCATCTCTAAAAAGAATGTTATTTCTAGTAATCCAAATGCACCATAAAGTTACCGCCCAAACAAAACACAACATACCCTCCTTACTAGTTTTATCAAATTTTGAAAACCAGTCTAGCATATGTAAAGTAGGAGAAGCAGCAGTAAGGGGAGAGATGCCAAACCAAGAATAAACTCTGTCCCAAACCTTAGAGATTTTACTGCAGGAGAAGAATAGGTGAGTGTCCTCCTCAACCTCCAAAAAACAAAAAATGCAGACTTTTAAATGAGGAGAAGAAATGACGCCTCTACGAAGAAGGTTCGCACGCGTTGGCAATCTGTTCAATAACAAACGCCAAACAAAAACACTAACCTTAGACGACAAATGGGTTTTCCAAAGATTAATGATAGCAGCCTTATTTTCCGCAGACAACAACATACCTTCAGTCCTTTTATTCACTACAGAATAAACGAAACTAACAGAGAAATCATGATTGATTTCTGGCAACCATAACCAAGAGTCGCTGTCCTGATGCTTCAGCCTCACCTGTTGAGTTAATTCCCGAAGAACATTGATCGCACGATGATCAATCACCATGGACTGAACTTCCAATCTCTCAAAATTCCACACCAAGTTATCTTCATCCCAATATCCCATGTAAGAGATTGTGCAATCCTTCCAAGGGTCAGCAGAAAACAAATTCGGAAAAACAGATTTGAGAGAGAAGTCACCACTCCAAGAACTAAACCAGAACGATAAGGAGTCTCCTCTTCCTACCTGAGGTCTAACCAAAGAAGAAAAAGGAGTATCAACAAACTGATTTTTCAATTTAAACAAGTCTTTCATCCACAGTGGTGTTTTATTATCGAATCCATCAATGTCACCTTCCAACACTCTGATCTGCAAACTGCCATATCTAGAAACCATAACCTTCCTCCAAATTTCATCCCCTCTATTAAGGAACTTCCACAACCACTTGACCAACAAAGCCTTATTGAAAAGCCCAACATGTTTAATCCCCAGGTCCCCCCCCCCCTTCTTTAGGTTTGCAAACATGATTCCACTTAACCCAAGCTATTCCTTTGTTATCTTTGAAACCTCCCCAAAGAAATCTTCTTTGAATCGCTATCATTTCCTTGACTATCTTAGACGAAGATCTGAAAAAAGATAAGTAATGGATCGGAAGGTTTATGAGGACAGAGTTTATGAGGATAACTCTTCCTCCTATCAACAAATTTCTCCCAATCCACGAGTTAAGTCTAGCTTTAAGACTTGAAATAACAGGTTTCCAAAACAAAAGTTTCCTATGATCCCCTCCTACAACTATGTTGTGGTTGATAAAAGTTGTATGTTGTTGATGATATTTTTATTGATATATGTATGTTGTTAATAAAAGTTGTATGCTATTGATGATTTTGTTTTTGTTGATATATGTTGTATGTTGTTGTTGATAAAAGTTGTATGCTGTTGATGATTTTTTTTGTTAATATATATTGCATGTATGTTGTTGTTGATAAAAGTTGTATGTTGTTGATAATTTTATTTTTATTGATATATGTTGTATGTTGTTGTTAAGGTTTTTTAATGATAAATCTTCTAAATTGCATCTTCATTGCGTTCAGTCAACATGTCATAAAAAATGAGTTTATTATATAGTATGTGTTTTGAGTGTTTTTCCAACCCTTTACCGAATATATAACCTTTCGAATTGAATTATAAAATTATTATATGAGATATTAAGTTATATTAGAAAACAACTTAAACTTATAAATGTTATACGAGCTTTCTGCAACCCATTATCAGCATTTCGCTCTTTTACGATTAGAACTTGGTTCAATGTTTTTAGTTCTTCAACTACCACTTCCTTTACTTTTAATTTTGATTGCATAGTAAATAATATTTTGAAAAATGAACTAGAGGTGGAGGAAGGGGTAGTTGAAGAACTAGAAGTATTGAAACCAATTCTAATCGTTAAAGAGGAAAATGTGGATAATGAGTTGTATAAAGCTTGTACAACATTGATTAGTGTAACACGTTCTTCTAATATAACTTAAATTATCATATTATTGATTTCTAAATCAGATTGAAAGACTATATGTTTAGTGAGCAGTTGGTGAACTAAGCATTCCACATAAGTTATAATAAACTCAAGTAAACATGTCACCACGGTTGGAATCAAGGACCATGGTGAAATGTTGCGCACTATGTCTTTCACTACGGTTGGATTCTAGAACCGTGAAGAAATGTATTGAAATTTTCAATAATGCAGGAACTCGGTATCGAACCCCTAACCTCAACCTTTAACTACGGTTGTTATATACACCTATAGTGGTATGTTACGCGCTACTGTGTTTTTCCCACAGCTAGTAGCCCATGATTATAGAGAGGGCACATAAAGCCACACACTACTTTACTTCGGACCACCGTCCGTAGTAGATCTCACTTCCAACAGTGATAAGATATGTATTATGTAATAGTGATAAGATACAATTAAGATGAAAATCTCCATAACCAGTTACTTGTGGACACATAGAGGATAAAAGAAAGCCAAAATTAGAGCAGTTTTTTATTATCGTTACCCTGTTGACATTTGACAGGAAAGCCTGTGATCCTGATGAAACGTAAAATCTAACATATAAAAGAAAAGAAAAAGTTTATTAAAATGTATAATTGGCACAAGATGGACTCATGGATTTATTAGGCCCAAGAATACAAATAGTTGGAGAAAAATGCTCTAATCGATCAACCAATTCTCTCACTAACTAACAAACTAATAATCAGAAATAATTACAATAGTTTTGAATAACAAATTATGTTGTAACAGAAACATTGAATTTCTATATGATACACGCTTCAATCATAACATGATTGGCATATTTTTCTTGTCTATATCTATATCTTTCGTGTTTGTAAACGACTTTTAATGTTATTGGCATCTTTCAAAATCTTTTGAATAAATTCATATTCATACCTGCAAAAGTACAATTCAATTATGCATAGTTTTGAATTTTTTTAGTAAAAAAAATATAAAATTTTATGTTATTAAAATCATGCTTAAAATGATATAACAACATACTTTAACAACAACATACAACAATATATGAAAATATATCAACAAAAACAAAATCATTAATAACATACAACTTTTATCATCATATAACTAATAGAGTAGAGATTGTTTATTATTGAATATTGAGTAACGCAAATAGAGGTATTTAAAAGTATATTACATACCCGGTTGTGTAAGTTTTTCCAGACAAATTACACACTTCAGTTAAAGCTGACTTCCATTTTTGTACTCTTTCGGAATTATTTCCAAATCTATTTTCATGTTGAGCCATGTCTTTTCCAAAACAGTTTCTCATATGTCTGATGTCAGATGGCTCCACTTTGTAAAAGATTGGCCAAACCAATTGATTTTTCAATTTCTTACACTCAAGAATCTTGACAAGTTCATCAAGACACCATGTGGAGTTTGCATAATTTTCAGACAAAACAATAATCGAAAGCCTTGACTCTTCAATGGAATTTAGAAGAGAAGGTGAAATTTGGTCTCCAGTTTGCAATCCTCCATCATCCATAAAGGTCTTGAATCCCCCTTCACATAAAGCTTGATAAAGATAACCTGTAAAAGTGTAGCGTGTATCTTCTCCTCTAAAACTAAGAAAAATTTGTCATTTGGCCATTGAATGTTTGAGACCATCTAACGAGGCCTTCCATTCATCAATTGGTTTACTTCTTAAGGAAGATGCCACATCTTTAATCAATTTAGGCACACCTTCACATTCAAAAGCAACTTCACGTGCGACATTCAATAAGTCGAATGAGGAAGAGCACTCCTCGTCATGAATGCCCGAATGTTTTCCAAACAATGCCCAAGCTTCTTCTTTAGATAAGGGACCAAGTTGAATTTCCCTTTGATAGTACATCAAATCACAATCTTGCTGGAAACGTGCGATCAAAAGGATCTTGCATCGATTACTATTACAAGGAATACCAACATCCTTTGGATCAAATTTTACTTGAACATCGTCAAAAATAACTAGAATTGGACGATTCATACATTCTATTGTGGAGAATATTCTTCTTGCTCTTCCCGCTTCACTATTTTTATCGAAGCTTATATTCAACGAATCAGCAATTTCGTCTTGCATTGTTCTAATATTTGGATTTTGGGACACAGTGACAAATAAAACCTCATAAAAAATATTTAAAAACTTAACTTTCTCACCCATTGTTTTCGCCAATGCCGTTTTACCGGATCCTTCTCCACCATACAATCCAATGATAGAACAATTATCATCTTGCAGTGCCACTAAAAGTTCATCGGAAGTCTTTTCTCCAGACTCAAAAGAAACTATATTCCCGGAAGAGATGTGCTCCAAAATTGGAATTGGAATTGGAATTGAAAACGGGTCCAATTTGCACTCCAAATTGTGTAATTTTATTTTAAACAGCAATTGAGATTCATTCCATCGCCGTTTTCTTGCAATATGAGATTCATTCAAATTTCTCTCCCATTGCAATATGAAATTCTCCACCTGTTGTATGAGTTTGTCTGTTTCTTTTAGCCACACAAAAACATCATCACTGACCATATCATTTTATGATCAGTTTTTTCAACTTTTGCTCGCAAAAAATCTCGTTTTGAAATCAACTTATTATTTTCTGTTTGTATTTCCATAATATAGTCTTTAAATTTATCATGGAACACTTTAGCTTTAACAAAAGCGCCACATCGAAAAAGTGCATTGGCAATATTTCCCGCTGAAAAAGTGCATATTAAGTTAAACAAAATAAAAAACAAAGTTATTATCGTAAATTTGAATGTAAGAAAGGAATTGGAACTCACCCATGTTGCACTAAATCAGAAACGATGTCTCTTAGCTTCAAACCAGAAAATCAACACCAAAAGGTTACAGAGGTTATTGTGAATTGAGATGGTATATATGACAACAATTTTGTGTGTTTTGAAATTAAAACAAGTTATTATTATGTATATATTCATAGTAATAATAATGATGATGAGATGAAGGGATTAAATATTTCATAGAAACCTTTCAACTAACTAGTAAGGCCAAAATCTATACCATTATTGACGGAAGAAAATTCTTACATGGATATTCCAACTTCATAAAATTATTAAATGATTATTTTAATTTGTATGATCAACATTTTTCCACTTGTTTTATTTTTCCTTTTGGGTTATCCGATAGGAATTGCATTTTCTGGAAATCTCATATTACCCGATTGGAAAATTGTATTTGTTTGAAAAGTCATCAAAAACATCATTTTAATATTTTTCGAAATTATTTATATTTATTTCTGTTTAAAATTAAAAATTCATTAGTTTTTTTTATTAATTTTATTTATGTTTTTGGATTAAAAATTCATTAGGATTTCTTTGCTTTTGTATTCAAACACTTTTGATGCGAGTCAAAAAATCATTGATATAATAAAATTTAGTATTTTTTTATCTAATTGATTCCACAACCCTAACTTCTTTGATTGAATAGATGATTACTTTATCAACTCAGGTGAACAACGCCAACAACAACGAGAACTAGTGAAGAGATAGAAGAAAGGAACCAATTAGGGTTTTGCGGGGTGGAAACAATCGTACTGTTATTGCTGAAAATTCAAGTTCTGAAGAATATATAAGAACATTATGAGGAAGAGGTTGATAATGGAAATCAACAAAATAACCCTGACTATCGAGTGAAGGTTGATATTCCATTGTTCTACAGAACGATAGGAGTGGAGGAGTTTCTGGATTGGAAGATCGACGTTGACAAGTTCTTCGACGTTATGGGCATCCCAAAGAACAAGCAACTTAAAATGGTGGCGATCAGGTTAAAGAGTATTGTTGATGTCTGGTGGGATATGTACAATTATAAAAAATATTTTTAGGTTTCTTTGTTTTTTTTTTTGTAAATTATGAAATAATTATGTAAATAAATAATTGATTAAATATTCAAGTGACAACAAACATACCCTAGAATTTAAGGAGGATCCTATTAGATACAATAGAGGTGAATGGTGCCTAACATCTTCCACTCACTTAACTGACTTCTGAACCTTAGCGTCTCACCCTTAGTTTATAGGTTTTATCATTGTTTCCTGTTCCTTAGGAACGAATAAAGGATGATGGTGACTCTGTCATTTTGCCGGCCACAACAACTGACGACTCTGCTGGGGAGTTCTTATACTTCCGTAAAAAGATAGTTCATCATAACCTTGAGTTTTAGGATTTTTGTTTGTTTTCTTTGTTTATTTACTATTTTTCTATATATATTTTTCATGTTATTATATATTCCCGATGTGTTCATACCTCATAAGTTCAAAGCACCTGACTTTAAAAAATACAAGGGCGTCAGCTGACCTAAAAATCACCTTCAGATGTTTGTCCGAAAGATGGCTGCTTACGCTGCAAACGAGAAGCTGATGATACACGCCTTCCAAGACAGTCTAAGTGGGGCATCCTGGAATTGGTATATGCAATTGGAGAGGGTTCATGTCAAGACCTGGGAAAACCTTGCCAATGCCTTCTTAAAGCAATACAAATACAATATTGACATGGTTCCTTACCGTATGCAACTACATAACATGTCTCAAAAGGGCGATGAATCTTTCAAGGAGTATGCTCAAAGATGGAGGCAATTAGCTTCTCGCGTGCAACCTCCATTGCTAGAAAGAGAACTGGTGGATATGTTCATGGGTACTCTACAAGGCCCATATTATAAAAAGATGCTTGGTTCAGTATCAAATGGATTTGTTGACCTACTTATAATTGGGGAAAGGATAGAGAATGGCCTGAAAAGTGGGAAGATTAGGAAGTCATCTTCAAATCAACACAGCAATAAAAAGTACTCTGGAAACAATTCAAAGAAGGGTGAAACCAATGTTATTGCTGCTGATAAGTATGCTTTGATACCCTACAATCTTTATGTAGCTGCAACTACTCCTAATCAGTACCCACCACAGGCACATCCTACACCTCAAATCCAACTGTCTGGGGCACCACCTCCACAGAATCAGCAAAAAAAATAGGTATCCCCGAAGGGAGAAAAAGAGGTCGTGGAAGGATTTCAACCCCATACCTACGTCATATACTCAAATACTGCCTTATTTGATTTCGAAGGGATTGGTAGAGATTAAACCTCTAGCAGCTCCTACTACACCTCCTCCTCGAGGATATGATGTCAATGCTAGATGTGACTATCACGCTAGTTCACCGGGGGATACCACGGAAAAATGCATGGCCCTCAAGTTCAAAGTACAAGATTTGCTCGATCAAAAGATTATCTCATTCACTCCTGAAAAATCCAAATGTGGGAAATAATCTGTTACCCGGGCATGGTAGGGCAAATGTCAATATAATTGAAGGGTTAGAGGATGATGTCCTGATCAAAAGGGTAAACCTAGTGAAAACCTGTAAGACCCTAATTTTTGACCCCCTAAGATTCCACATATCATTCACATCTCATTTTGCATCTTTACCACAAACAAGATCATTCTTTGATTCCCTTGTCTCTCTCATCTTTGGGTTTATGCCTTGCAGGGTTTACCGAGCATCTGTGTGTTTTCTTATTCACTTTACCGCTTTATTTGTTTATATTTTACTAACCTTAACCAAAATCCAAAAATATTTTGTTTTCTCTTTACTGACATTTTCAAGGGAAGAACATGTTAAAAATGTCAAAATAACAGTCCCTCGGCTCGAATGAATTTTATCTTATAAGTCAAAGTTGATCTGCAAATAATTCAAAATTCATCTGATTAAGAGTTTCCAAGATTTAATTGATTATTATTCAAGAGACTCCAAGGTTCATGTGTTTATTTTCATGCCTTCTTTGACAAGCAAAAGAATCGAGCCGGAACCACAACAGTGCAACAAAATGCTCATTTTTCACAAATTTTGCACTGAGTAACCGGTTACCCTGTGGTGAGTAACCGGTTACCCTCGTGAGATTTTGAAAAAAATTCAGCAAATTCAAATTCATCAATTTTGCACCAATCTCAGCCCTTGATCACATTTGTAATATTCTAGACAATCTCATTTTAATTCCCCTACATCACTTTGATCATTTCCTACCATACACCTTCACTAATCACCACTCTTTTATGAATTTCCCTCCAAATTTGAATTCCAAGCCTCATTTTCAAATTCCAAGCCTAATTCCAAACCACCAAATTTCCAAGCCTAAACTCTATAAATAGAGCCCTCATTTCATTCATTCTTCAAGCTTTTGAGAGCCAAATTCACCTTGCTAACATTTCATACAAGCTTTTGAGAGCCAAAGAACCTCTTGCAATTTCTCTCCTCAACCACCAAAATTCACCAAAGCTCACTTTTCTTCTTTTGAAAGTTAACAAGAATTCACATTGAATCTTGTTCAACTTTGAGCTAAACCTTCATCCAAGCTTGTTTTCTTCATCAATTCTCATAGATCAAGGCTTTGAAGTTTGGATCTTGAGGCAATTTGAAGGAATTTTCAGATTTGAAGTGGTAATTCATCTTTCCACCATTGTTAAAGCTTCATATTCATCATTCAAGATGTAGATCCTTGGTGCTTCTTGTTGTTGATCCTTTGGATCATATATTGTTGTTTGATTGCAGGTTTCTTTGTCTATTTTTACTTTAAAATTCGTGCCAATTCAGTTCAAGATCACAAGGTGTTTGAAAAATGTTTTGAAAGAGGATCATGCTGAATTTTGCACATTTTTTTGCTTCTGATGCAGTGTTAACCGATTAACCAAACACAGTGTAAACTGGTGAACCGATTAACACCCTGTTTTGCGCAGAAATTCAAAATCTGCACTGGTTAACCGATTAACCAATGTGTGAACCGATTAACCAGTGTCCAGAATGCTATTTTGGCTCTGTTTTGGGATTGTTTTGCTTTTCTTTCCGTCTTCTTCCCTTTCCTTTTGTTCTTAGCCTTATATCACATATTTTTGTGGTTTAATTTGGATTTCTCTTCATCTATTTCTCCTTTCTTTTTGATCGATGAAAGTCTAAGATCTTGGAACTCCGTTGTTAAATTTCGATCAAGACTAGATCGCTACCATTTTTCTTTTCGTGCGGTATTGCTTTCGGATGACGATCTACATATCGTTCATCTAGCATACATTAGCACAAAATGCTATTGACCGACCTCATTGTAGGGTAATTACTCCGTAAATTACTCAGCGATTGCTTAACATAGCGCAATATTTGTCCCGCATCGGAAAACTATCAAGAATAGTTGATTATTTGTCTTTTGGTTCAAAACTTATGAAACTTGTTGTTAGGAGGCTTTGGTCTTATCAATCCTCTAATGAGTTTTCATTAATCTTGACCTAAGTGCAATTATTCAATTATTATTGATCACTAACTCTAACAACTAATCACTAACTTTCTAACATTACTATTGTACTAATCCTTTACAATTCCTTCTCGCTCCTTATCTCCTTTACTTTTTTGCTTCATTTTTACCATTTCATATCATGTTTATGCTTCCGCAATTTGCCTTTTGTCCGTTGGAAATATGTTTATGCTTATGCCTTTTCCCCTTTGTCCGCTTGGACCAAAAACATTAATAAAGGCCAAAACCTCTAAAAAAACTTGTGCTTCTAATCTTGGACTATAGTTACTATCCTTTGCAATGGACATAGAGTTTTGCACCTAGACCTTGGACTTCAATGCTATTCTTGAATCCTTGAACTTAGACCTTGGACATCCAATGCAATTCTTGGAACCTTGGACTTAGAACTAGGACCTTTTCCCTTTGCTTTGGAATTATGGTTCGAAGACTTGTGCTTTTGCTTGGTTTATGGTGAAGATAACTACATTTGTGGTTAGATCTTTCTTATCCTTCGCTTTTACTTTATGCTTTAGGATAGTCACTTCTTCTCCTCCCCATTCTTCAATTTTCAAAACTTTCTCCCTTTTTCAAAACCTTATTGATTTCAAACTATCACATCTTTCATAATCAAACCTTGACTTTGTCAAGCGATTTTACTCTTTTCCTTTCATTTCTTAACAAATGCTAAACTACATAAGCATATTGACACCTTTTTCAAAAGACTTAAAAAACATCAAACTCATCACTCTCTTTTTGTGCCCTCGTGCACTTTTCCTTCAAAACTTTTTCATAAGTTTAGACATGATTCATTTCTTTAAGCGGAATTATTCGCTTGGAAATGACGACTTGTCTTTACATTTAAAAACAACCAAAACAAACAAATTTCATTCTTTGTACCACGAACTATGGGGTTTTGATCCTACATTGCACATCGTGGGTACGTAGGCATGAGACGACAAGTCTCTCCAAACACAAATCTTAAAAACAATTTCTCTTCTCATCTCCTCAATCATTTTTCAAGCAAATATTTTTAGACCAAAAGCGGTAGATATTTCAAAGGGCTCCTATAGAGTACTATAGACGTTTTGGGTGCTAACACCTTCCCATTGCGTAACCAACCCCCCTTACCCGGACTCTCTTCACTTGTTCTTGTTTAGAGCTTGTGTAGGTTTTGTTCGCTCTTTTTCCTTTCCTTTTTGGATAAAATAAAAGTGCGGTGGCGACTCTTGCTTTTTGAGTTAAGTTAATCAATAGCTTACACTCACGATTTTGCCGCTACAGAAAAGTGGCGACTCTACTGGGGACAGATTGAGCTCTTGCTGGTCCATCCCTTGAGGGGTTTAGCATACTTTGATTTATTTACTGCTTTTTGCCTGATTTGCTTGTTACTTGCTTGTTCTATTTGGGAATTCTTCTGTGTGGTGAGATAAGCCCAATACACAGGCTTGAGTGTAAACCTAGGACTAGGGTGGAAAGTAGTGGGACCTACGTGCCATCTTGGTACGTTTGGTGTTCACGAAATTCACATCCAGACGAGGTTTTCTTGGGAGATATTTTGACGTGCGTGTCTTGTGCATTTCGGGGTGTTGATCTAGAAAGTTGTCGACTCTGGTGACCATTCCCGAGGACTCAATTGAGGCACTCCTCCCAAGAGGCAATAATGGCAGACCAGAAATGGCAAACCCGTTATGATTCTTGATCCGAGGACCAGAAGCTGAGGACTTTAGAACCCTTAACCCATCTTGGCCTTATTAGGACGTGGTGCGGTGGCTATTCAGGTGCAAACTTGAATCAGTTGTTACGTGATACCACACTCAGACGAGACTCTCTTGAGAATATTATTGACTACCAAGCAGTTGGGAAATTGATAATATCCGAAAGATGGGTTTTAGACTTTGGGAACTTCTTTAGAACCTTGTTCGGCAGGTGTCATACCCTTAGCACATACCTTTGTGGATTGGTTCTTAACCTTGGCTTCATGCTCGTGACTCGAACCTTTGAACCCGTGTGCTTTGAGTGACCTTGTTTGTGGTTGTTGCATCCATGCACTCTTGCATCCATGAGCATACATATGCATTCTTCCCAGTTGTCCAAAAACTCATTTCAACTGTCTCCTTCTCTAGTTATCTGTTCACCGTCAAGCTGTTTCCTCAACACAACTACGAAATTAGAGCTGTGGTCAGATTGAGAATGGAAAACCAAGAACAACACAACTCCGAAGTCAGAATGGAAATTGATGAGTTGAAGGCCGACATGACCAACTCACAGAAATGCTGCAAGTTTTGATTGCTAGAGGTGAACCACCTCAGAGAATTGTGATTATTGAAACTTCACCTGTTGCTGTTGACCCTCCACTGACTCAGCAACAAGCTTCTACTTGGCCAGAGTTTGGGTTACCTCCGAATTACTCGCCACCCTTTGCAACTACTCATGTGTTTGTTTCGCCGGTATCTTCAGCTTCATTGTTCACCGAACCTCAGCCCGTTGTGCATTCTGTTGCTCAAGCTATTCCTGAGAATCCTTTTGTGTACAATACTGCTGGTCTATAATCTGAAAGTCAGGGAGAACCTGGATACATTGAAGAAGTCAGAGAGCAATGGAAAACTCTAGACAAAAGGATAAGAGCCGTGGAAGGAAGTGATGTCTTTAATGCTGCCGCAATGGACATGTGCTTGGTTTCCGACTTGGTTATTCCTCCAAAATTCAAGACTCCTGATTTTGAGAAATACAAGGGGCACACCTGTCCCAGAACCCACCTGGTGATGTACTGCCGCAAGATGGCTGCTCATGCCAAAAATGACAAACTGCTCATTCACTGTTTCCAAGACAGCTTGAGTGGAGCTTCAATGAAATGGTATATGGGACTTGAGAAGAACCGTATCCAAAGCTGGATGGACTTGTCTAATGCTTTCTTAAAGAAATATAAGTACAATCTGGACATGGTACCTGACCGTCGTCAATTGCAGAACATGTCTCAGAAAGAAAAAGAATCCTTCAAAGAGTACGCTCAACGCTGGAGGGAGCTAGCTGCTCAGGTGGAGCCACCTTTGGCTGAAAAAGAATTGACTGGATTGTTCATGGACACTCTTTAGCCACTCTTTTGGGAAAAGATGATAGGCAGTGTATCATCTGGTTTTGCTGACCTAGTCACTATTGGAGAAAAACTAGAAGAGGGTATCAAGAAAGGAAGGATTACTAATGCTGAAGCCTTTAATGGTGCTAAAAAGTATGCTGAGAATTTTCAAAAGAAAAAGGATGGTGATACCCATGCTGTTTCAGTTGAGGGGAAACCTCGTCAGAGACAACAATATGTAATTGCAGTTGCTCCTGTTGTCAATGCTCAAATAATTCAAGCTCCTCGCCAGACTGTTAGACAAAATCAGAATCGCAATAGGGTTAACTTTGATCCTATCCCGATGTCCTACACTGAGTTGTATCCATGTCTTATTCAGAAAGGTTTGATTACAACGAGGGATCTACCTCCTCCTCCAAATCCTCTCCCAGCTGGCTATAGGGCTGATCTTCACTGTGAGTTCCATCGAGGTGGGGCAGGCCATAACTTGGAAGGCTGCTATGCATTGAAAGCTAGAGTACAAGAATTGGTGAACTTAAAAATTCTGGACTTTGTTGATAATAATCCCAATGTTGTCAATAATCCTTTGTCAGAACATGCCAAGTGAAGTTTGAGTCAGTTCAGATGGATCATCTCCTAAAGCCAGTGTTTCAGACATGACAGCTAATCCTTGTTGCTGATTAGTCACTAGGCCTTGTTTCTTTCTGTTTGCATTTTTTCTTGATTGTATTTTTTGGTTGCTTTCGAACTTTATTTGTACTTTCATGGTAATTTCAATGAAATGAGCATTGCAATTTTTTATTCAATTCATCTATATCCACTGTGTGCATCTTTATGCTTCTTTTTCAAAACAAAAATATATCTTCTGTTCACTTTCTTTATCAAGCTGTTTATGCAAAGATTGGAGGGAGGATGATGAAAACGAAATACCTGAAATTGTTGGATTGTATACTTTCAATTGAAACTTGGCTGAGGATGTACAGGCATTGTTTCAACTCCCAAACACTGGAGAAATAAGGAAGTTAATCGTTTGTCAACCCCTTCGAGCCTAGAAGTTGGAGTTTCTTTCTGTACGAAAAAACCCGCAATTTTAACTTGGGGATGGGTAGTTCTCAGTTAATTTGGCTGTGTATTCAAATTCAAGTGAATCATTCAAGACACTTTTTAATAAAGGTTGCAATCACAAGCTTTCCTTTGCACACATCAAAGAAGTGTCGAAGATGTCTTTCAAATCAAAAGCCAATGATGGTTCACCGCAATCATTAAGCTAGACAGTCACTATCTTTCAAAAAAAAAAGAAAAAAAATCAAATGAAAAGCTCGCTAAGTCAAAACCTATGAAGAAGACTTATGCAAAAATTGGGGCATCCCGCTGACTGTAACCTCAAATGACACAGTTCAGGAAAAAGTTAGGGATAACAAAAGTCAATCAAGAGGTTACCAAAATCCTCAAAGACAAAACGAGTTGACTGAGGTCCTCATCAAAAACAACAAAATGTTGTAAGAAAGAGTGACTACCATCTCAAAAATCCCTTGAGCCATCATCATAACAGTGTTGCAATTCCAAAATCTCTTGGAACCTGAATCCATAGTTTGAATTAACTAAGCATAGGACTGGAGTTCATCATGAAGAATGGGTTGGGTACAAATAAACTTTGAGCCTATATCCTTTGTTTCGAAAACCGTGAACCAGACCACGTTACAACATTCAAAAGACCTAATTGAAGTCAGGTTTCTTTTGAAAACATACTACAACAAGGTTGCGTAAACTGACTGCTATGTTTGTTGCCAATCATTTGCTATGATGTCTTACCTTTGCTTTCTCTTTCACTTGGCATGTCTTAACCGTCGTGTTTTGGACAAGTGATTCATTTTGCTTTACATCAATAATATCATTCCAAAAATGATTTTTGATTTCAAAATTGCATTGAGCTTTGCATTAAAATTACCATGTTTGTTTGAATAATCTTGTTTGCAAGCAAACTTTCCTCATCAAGAATTTTCAAACAGTTAAGAAACTTGGTCAGTGATTCTATCAGGGGCACATTACTTCCAGATCCTGTTGTAAATTAGTTCAAGATTTGTTGCTCAGTGCAAGTTATTCTCAGAATTGTTTAACCAGAAGATCTCCTTCAAGACCCATACTGAGTTTAGCCTTCTCAACTCTCATTCCAAGAACTGAAGCCATGATCAGTTCATCCCCAACAATAATTAAGCTGAAGCCATGATCAGTTTATTCTCAACAAACATTTCAGGAATTGAAGCCATGATCAGTTCATTTTTCCCCTGCAGCAGTCAAACTGAAGCTATGATCAGTCTATCTTCATCAGTCGATCAATCTGGGGCAGCCTTCTTCAAGAATCCTCAAGATGTCTTTCCTCAAAAGACCATCAGCCTGATACAATTCATAAGTGTGACAGAGATGTGTTCAACATCTTCTCTCCAAGCAGAGTAGGCAGCGTTCCCTGTGTTGAGGAATCAGAGTTCCATCCTTCCCTCACAAAAGAGTCTATCTCGGTTATCCCTATCATATGCATTGCATACATAAAATCATTCACATACCATACATAGAAAGATTTTCATAGCTCGAAGTGTGCTTCGCGCTCATATGCATTTTTCCGAGGTCTTGTTGCTTTCAACATCTTACCTTGTGATCAAAGTCCAACTTACTTGACGCCTACCAAAACTTTTACCTGCCTTTTCCTTCAGTGTCATTCCTAGATGTTGTCGTTTACCTGTCTTCTTTCTTTCTAGTGCCATTCCTGGATGTTATCGTTTCCCTGTGCATCTAGTCCTGTGTTAGATGTTTGTCTTCTTTTGCTCCAGTGCTATTCCTGGATCTTTGTTTTCTTTCACTCCAGTGCCATTCCTGGATGTCTGTCTTTTTTGATCTCCAGTGCCATTCCTGGATACCTTGTTCCTCTTGTTTCTCCCAGTGCTATTCCTGGAAGTCTTTTCTTCCTTCTATAATCCCCTACAGATTTTCTTGGATATCTTTCAGTGCCATTCCTGAAATTTTTTACCTATTCATTCAGTGTCATTCCTGAATGAGATTTTACCTTTTCTTTCAGTGCCATTCCTGAAAGTTTTATCTGTTCATTCAGTGCCATTCCTGGATGAGTTTTCTCCTTTGCATTCAGTGCCATTCCTGGATGTCGTTCTCACTATCATTCAGTGTCATTCCTGGATGTAGTGATTTACCTTTAACTTTCAGTGCCATTCCTGAAAGTCCTTGCTCACTTTATTCAATACCAGTCTTGGATATTATGAACTCTTTTTATCCAATGCCATTGTTGGATACTTCTGATATATTTTCCAGAACTTTTCTCACTTCATTCAATGCCATTCTTGGATGTTGAGATTCTTCTGTCCAATGCCATTCTTGGACACCTTTTCCCCAACCAAGTCCAATGTTATTCTTGGATACCTCTGATGTTTAACCTTGCCATCAGATGCCATTCTTGGATGTCCGCAGTGAAGTTGTTCAAATGGAATTTTGTTTAAATCCAATGCCATTCTTGGATGACTCTGATGCTTGTTGTCGCCCCATTCAATGCCATTTTTGAATGTTGTAGTTCCTTTCATCCAATGTCATTCTTGGATATTTTACCCCCAATAGAGTGTTTGTTCACCTCCATCCAATGCTATTCTTGGATGACGCTGTTGTTTTTACCAGAAACTTTCTTGTTGCTGTCTAATGCTATTCTTGGACATCTATTGGCATACCTTTTGTCTCGTTTGTAGTTTTCATCCAATGCTATTCTTGGATGTCACTACTTGTCTTCCACGGTCTTGTCCCTCTTTTTCCAACTATTGATGGATACTTCTTGTCATCTTGACAGATCTTCAGAAATAGCTTGTGTTCCCCGACGTGTCTTTTCACGTCTTCTCTCTCAATTTTACCGTAATCCCTTGTTTCAAGTTTCCCTGCAGTCTGTTTCATCCTTTGCATTCATATCATCTTGTGGCATCTTAGGGCTAAAAAATATAGCTTTTGGTATTTAAGTATCTTCATATCTCCCGATATAAGAGACTTAAATAGGGGCAGCTGTAAGACCCTAATTTTTGACCCCCTAAGATTCCACATATCATTCACATCTCATTTTGCATCTTTACCACAAACAAGATCATGCTTTGATTCCATTGTCTCTCTCATCTTTGGGTTTATGCATTGCAGGGTTTACCGAGCCTCTGTGTGTTTTCTTATTCACTTTACCGCTTTATTTGTTTATATTTTACTAACCTTAACCAAAATCCAAAAATATTTTGTTTTCTCTTTACTGACATTTTCAGGGGAAGAACAGGTTAAAAATGCCAAAATAACAGTCCCTCAGCTCGAATGAATTTTATCTGATAAGTCAAAGTTGATATGCAAATAATTCAAAATTCATCTGATCAAGAGTTTCCAAGTTTTAATTGATTATTATTCAAGAGACTCCGAGGTTCATGTGTTTATTTCCATGCCTTCTTTGACAAGCAAAAGAATCGAGCCGGAACCATAACAGTGCAACAAAATGCTCACTTTTCACAAATTTTGCACTGAGTAACCGGTTACCCTGTGGTGAGCAACCGGTTACCCTCGTGAGATTTTGAAAAAAATTCAGCAAATTCAAAAAGTCAGCAATTTTGCACCAATCTCAGCCCTTGATCACATTTGGAATAATCTAGACCATCTCATTTTAATTCCCTTACATCACTTTGATCATTTCCTACCATACACCTTCACTAATCACCACTCTTTTATGAATTTCCCTCCAAATTTGAATTCCAAGCCTAATTTTCAAATTCCAAGCCTAATTCCAAACCACCAAATTTCCAAGCCTAAACTCTATAAATAGAGCCCTCATTTCATTCATTCTTCAAGCTTTTGAGATCCAAATTCACCTTGCTAAAATTTCATACATGCTTTTGAGAGCCAAAGAACCTCTTGCAATTTCTCTCCTCAACCACTAAAATTCACCAAAGCTCACTTTTCTTCTTTTGAAAATTAACAAGAATTCACATTGAATCTTGTTCAACTTTGAGCTAAACCTTCATCCAAGCTTGTTTTCTTCATCAATTCTCATAGATCAAGGCTTTAGAGTTTGGATCTTGAGGCAATTTGAAGGAATTTTCAGATTTGAAGTGGTAATTCATCTTTCCACCATTGTTAAAGCTTCACATTCATCATTCAAGATGTAGATCCTTGATGCTTCTTGTTGTTGTTCCTTTGGATCATATATTGTTGTTTGATTGCAGGTTTCTTTGTCTATTTTTACTTTAAAATTCGTGCCAATTCAGTTCATGATCACAAGGTGTTTGAAAAATGTTTTGAAAGAGGATCATGCTTAATTTTGCACATTTTTTTGCTTCTGATGCAGTGTTAACCGATTAACCAAACTCAGTGTAAACTGGTTAACCGATTAACACCCTGTTTTGCGTAGAAATTCAAAATCTGCACTGGTTAATCGATTAACCAATGTGTTAACCGATTAACTAGTGTCCAGAATGCTATTTTGGCTCTATTTTGGGATTGTTTTGCTTTTCTTTCCGTCTTCTTCCCTTTCCTTTTGTTCTTAGCCTTAGATCACATATTTTTGTGGTTTAATTTGGCCTTCTCTTCATCTATTTCTCCTTTCTTTTTGATCGATGAAAGTCTAAGATCTTGGAACTCCGTTGTTGAATTTCGATCAAGACTAGATCGCTACCATTTTTCTTTTCGTGCAGTATTGCTTTCGGATGACAATCTACACATCGTTCATCTAGCATACATTAGCACAAAGAGCTATTGACCGGCCTCATTGTAGGGTAATTATTCCGTAAATTACTCGACGATTGCTTAACATAGCGCAATATTTGTCCCGCATCGGAAAACTATCAAGAATAGTTTATTAGTTGTCTTTTGGTTCAAAACTTATGAAACTTGTTATTAGGAGGCTTTGGTTTTATCAATCCTCTAATGAGTTTTCATTAATCTTGACCTAAGTGCAATTATTCAATTATTATTGATCACTAACTGTAACAACTAATCACTAACTTTCTAACATTACTGTTGTACTAATCCTTTACAATTCCTTCTCGCTCCTTATCTCTTTTACTTTTATGCTTTATTTTTACCATTTCATATCATGTTTATGCTTCCGCAATTTGCCTTTTGTCCGTTGGACATATATTTATGCTTATGCCTTTTCCTGTTTGTCCACTTGGACCAAATACATTAATAAAGACCAAAACCTCTAAAAAAACTTGTGCTTCTAATCTTGGACTATGGTTACTATCCTTTGCAATGGACATGGAGTTTTGCACCTAGACCTTGGACTTCAATGCTATTCTTGAATCCTTGAACTTAGACCTTGGACATCGAATGCAATTCTTGGAACCTTGGACTTGGAACTAGGACCTTTTACCTTTGCTTTGGAATTATGGTTCGAAGACTTCGAAGTCTTGTGCTTTTTATTGGTTTATGGTGAAGATAACTACATTTGTGGTTAGATCTTTCTTATCCTTAGCTTTTACTTTATGCTTTAGGATAGTCACTTCTTCTCCTCCCCATTCTTCAATGTTCAAAACTTTCTCCCTTTTTCAAAACCTTCTTGATTTCAAACTATCACATCTTTCATAATCAAACCTTGACTTTGTCAAGCGATTTTACTCTTTTCCTTTCATTTCTTAACAAATGCTAAACTACATAAGCATATTGACACCTTTTTCAAAATACTTAAAAAACATCAAACTCATCACTCTCTTTTTGTGCCCTCGTGCACTTTTCCTTCAAAACTTTTTCAGAAGTTTAGACATGATTCATTTCTTTAAGCGGAATTATTCGCTTGGAAATGACGACTTGTCTTTACATTTAAAAACAACCAAAACAACCAAATTTAATTCTTTGTACCACGAACTACGGGGTTTTGATCCTACATTGCACATCGTGGATACGTAGGCATGAGACGACAAGTCTCTCCAAACACAAAAATCTTAAAAACAATTTCTCTTCTCATCTCCTCAATCACTTTTCAAGCAAACATTTTCAGATTAAAAGTGGTAGATATTTCAAAGGGCTCCTATAGAGTACTATAGACGTTTTGGGTGCTAACACCTTCCAATTGCGTAACCAACCCCCTTACCCAGACTCTCTTCACTTGTTCTTATTTAGAGCTTGTGTAGGTTTTGTTTGCTCTTTTTCCTTTCCTTTTTGGATAAAATAAAAGTGCGGTGGCGACTCTTGCTTTTCGAGTTAAGTTAATCAATAACTTACACTTACGATTTTGCCGCTACAAAACCCCTATGACCAAGATAAGGGAATTTCTGATTGGATACGATTTATTAGAAAAATTGCACACTGATTGTAAAATTTGTCTACTTAACCCTGACAAATGTGGAAAAATGAAAAGGGTTCTACAACAACTAATGGACCAAGGCATGGTCCAAATCAGATATTCAAGGAAGATGGATGATATTTCGGCTATAGAATCTCAGAGGCATACACCCTTTGAAATCCCTTAACAAAGAAGGGAATCTCCGACACCATTCCAGATACCTTTCCAATGCCTTCCCGGACACCAATTCAAATATCGGTGCCAATTCCGTTTCAAATTCTAGTGCCAGCAAAGCCAGAAAGCCTTATTGTCTTCCATGTTCCTGCACTATTTCGTTATGAAAGTACTAAGTCTGTGCCCTGGAACTATAACACTACCACATATGAGGTAAAAAAAATCCTATAGTACTAACACCAGCAGTTATTAACATAGCTGGTATCGGAGGAATGACTCATAGTGGAAGAGTGTTCACTCATGGACAACCAACCAAGAAGAATGTCTTGGAGAGTTCAAAAGGAAAAGAGACTGCAAGTTTAGGGGAAGGACCTTCTAAGAATACTGTCTCCCAAGAAGACGCTGAAGAATTCTTGAGGCTTATCAGAAAGAGTGACTACAAGGTGGTGGACCAGCTAAGTAAAACACCTTCCAAGATCTCCATACTATCTCTATTACTATGTTCTTATTCGTATAGGGAAGCCCTATTGAAGATCTTAAATGAAGCACATGTCACAAAGGACATAACAGTAAATCAATTTGACGAAGTAGTCGCTAACATCATAGTAAGCAGTTGTCTGGGTTTTAGTATTGATTAATTACCTCCTGAAGGGCAAGCCCACAATAAATCCTTTCATATATCGATCAAATGCCAAGACACTATCCTCTCAAGAGTACTAGTAGACACAGGCTCAACTCTTAATGTCATGCCTAAGGATACTCTCATGAAGCTAACCTCTGTGAGAACTTTTATGAAAACTTTATTGGTTATTAGGGCTTTCGACGGTTCAAAATGAATGGTGATTGGGGAAGTCGACATACCGATAATGGTGGGACCACACACCTTTACGGTTACTTTCCAAGTGATGGATATCAACCCTTCCTATAATTGTCTTTTGGGATGATCATGGATCCACGTGGCAGACGCCGTCACTTCCACACTTCTCCAAAAATTGAAGTTCATAACTGGGGATAAGTTAATAATCGTTGAGGTTTAGGAAGACATGTTTATCAGTCATCTTTCATCATTCAGATACATAGAGGTGGACGGGGAGACCATTGAAATACCCTTCCAAGATTTGAAAATCGCAATGGTCAGTCGTAAACAAGTCACTCCATAAAAGGAATGGTCGGGTTCGTCGTGGGGAAAGGTATACATCTAAGCAAGGAGAGATACAATGGGATATGGAAATTTGCTAGAAATAACTGAGAAGAAGGACCGATTCGGACTGGGTTAGAAACCGGCTAATGAAGGGCTAGAAGACAACTTCCATAATGTTGGGTTCAGAATTGAAGATCATGTGGCTGCAATTATAAAGAGAGGAAGAATGGATACCTAACTTGGTGTGTCACTACTTACCAAACACAACTCTCAACAATTGGAAGTCCATTGAGATTCCTGAGATGATTTCTGTTTCAAAGTAATTTACTATTTTCTTTTCAAAATAATATGTCCTTTGCTCTGCCTAAGGCAAATGGACAAGCTTTATAGGGCCCCCTTTGTTTCATTGACTTATATTATCAATAAAATTGCATTTTTATTTTCAATCAAGATCATTTTCTTTCATTTCCAGTTTTTCAAAAATGGTGATATCCTTTTCAATACTCTCATTCCCAGCACTTCATTAGAAAAAAAATCAAATAAAAAAGAAAATACTCCTCATACAAATTAATAAATAAACCTTTTGCAAACAACACTGTTATAGTCCCTTACGACTTTGAATTCCCAATTAACCAAGCGGAAGGAGGTGATGAGGATGACTGCGAGCTTCCCAAAGAGTTAGCCATACTGTTGAAACACGAGAACAAAGTAATACTACCTTATCAGGAACCAGTGGATGTGATCAATTTGGGAACTAAAGAAAATAAGAAAGACGTCAAGGTCTGCGTTTCCTTAAATAATGAGCCAGCCTATCACATATTAATGGAGGATGAAACAGATAATGAATCGTGGGTTCCAAGACATCAAGAAATTCCTCCAGAAACAAGGGTACCCGACAAATGCCTCAAGTGGGGACAAGAAAATACTCAGAAGATTGGCCACCCAATTCTTTCTCAACGGGGATGTACTTTACAAAAGGAATCATGACATGGTCTTACAAAGGTGTTTGGATGGATACGAAGCAGACATGCTTATCAAAGAAATCCATGAAGGATCCTTTGGCACTCACGCCACTGGACATACAATGGCTAAAAAAATTTCTCAGAGCGGGATATTACTGGTTGACTATGGAGTCAGATTGCTTTAAATATGTTAAGAAATTCCATAAGTGTCAAATCTACGTAGATAAAGTTCACGTACCGTCTACGCCCTTGAACGTCTTAACTGCTCTGTGGCCTTTCTCTATGTGGGGGATAGACATAATCAGGATGATCAAGCCAAAAGCTGTGAATGAACACCATTTCATTCTATTTTCTTCACCAAGTGGGTAGAAGTTGCTTCCTATGCCAATGTAACAAGACAAGAGATCACACGATTCATAAAAAAAGGGAAAAAAGAAAGAAAAGATTATTTGTCATCATGGGATTCCTAATAAGACTATCACGAATAACAGGTTGATTCTAAACAACAAAGTGATGGACGAGTTATGCGAGGGTTTCTAAATCGAACACCATAACTTATCATCCTATCGACCAAAGATGAACGACACTGTAGAAGCAGCTAACAAGAATATCAAGAAAATTATCCAGAAAATGGTGAAGACCTACAAGGATTGACACCAGATGCTCCCTTTCGCATTACATGGCTATAGAACCTCAGTTCGTACATCAACAGGGGCAACTCATTTCTCTTTGGTATATGGCACATAAGTGGTACTCCCTATCGAAGTAGAAATTCCTTCACTTAGGATCATAATGGAAACCAAGCTGGACGAAGCAGAATGGGTACAGACCAGATACGATCAATTGAATCTCATAGAAGAGAAGCGCATGGCTGTAGTATGTCATGGGTAATTATATCAGCGGAGACTCAAGAGAGCATTCGACAAGAAAGTTTGTCCTCGCCTATTCGAAGAAGGAGACTTAGTGCTAAGGAAGATATTACCCATCCATAAAAATACCCGAGGAAAATGGACCCAAAACTATGAAGGGCCATACGTCGTGAAGAAGACCTTCTCTGGCATATCTCTAATGCCCACTATCATGAATGGAGCGGAGTTACCACGACCGATGAACTCTGACTCAGTCAAAAAATAATATGCCTAGAAAAAGAGATAAAAGCACGCTAAGTCGAAAACCCTAAAGGGTGACTTAGGCAAGCATTAGGGCTTCCTGGTGGATTGAAAACTCGAAAGATAAATCCAGAAAAAAATTAGGGACTTATATAAAAATAAATAAAAATCCGATAAGTCGAAAACCCTAAAGGGCGGCTTAAGCAAAAAAGGGTATATCATCCCGATGGACTAAGACTCAAAAAGAGCGGTTCATGCGAAAATAGGGATATCCAAAAGGCATATGACTGAAAGCACTCAAGTCACACTATAATAGAAACTCATAAGGGGGAAATCAATCCAGCCATTATCTTCAAGAAGTGAAGTATCGTGATACCGAAGACATAGGGATATTAGTTTGTGGTTGAATTCAATAGGGACATAAATAAATTTGTTTTCCATTGCCATTTTACATCTTTCTAGATTTTCAGTAATCTCTCCTTACAGGAATTATTTCTTTTATGTACTATTGCCCATTTACGGGCCAACTCTCAATAAACAAAAGTTTGTTATTTCGAATCTAATTCTTTGCTTCTTAACTATTTCGCTTGATCGCAAAATGTCAATTAATTGTGAAATAATGCATTGAAACATTTGTGTAAAATTGAAAGATTTTAAGGGAAAACGTCTTTTACTTCGATTTTGAAAACCTTAAAGGGATCATATTCTTCCAGTATCACATTCTAAGCAAGACACGGGGTCCATAAATCAACAGTCACAATCTAACCAGCACAGGAGTTTATCCCTTTTCGAAAGCGCATTTCATATTCCTATATGGCAAGAGTATCATGACTCGCTCCATGTACATATCAAAAGCTCAAAGGTCGAAAAGTTGGAATGTTACAGAAGATACTGGTTCCCACAAAGACATACATTGCATACACATAGCATAAAAGAGGTGTTAGCCCAACTAATACTATTAGGGATACATTAGTTGGGCTGCCCGACTTCTGTGATTAGGGAAATTGTATGCGAACCAACAATATATTATTAGGGATACATCAGAATTGGATATTTACCAACTCCGAGGTCAAAATTAGGGCTCCTCTTTATATTTAATCATCTCCTCCCCAAGAAGATGAAGACTCACCGTCATCATCGTCTCTGTTTGAAGCTGATTAAATAGGAGCAATTGTCGTACCCCAAATTTTTCCCACGCTTCATATGCTTTCTAGTGCCACTTTATTTTGAATAAATGACATGACACAAATGGTAAGAGAGCATGTGTAAGGAGCTGTGAGTGTGAGAGGTTGTGAGTTCGAATTCCACCTTCTTCACTTTTGGTGTTTTTTTATTTGTTTTCTTTACTTCTAACTTTTCTATTTTATTTTTTAAATAATAAAAAATCACAAAAATAGTATTTTTATTATTTAATTATTAATTTTTGAATTTTTATTTAATGCATATATTAAAATATGATTTTTTTTTATATTAAAAACATGTTTTTATGAATAAAATCTCAAAAAATCATTAAAAAACCCTAGAATTTTCAATAACCACTACTACAAAACACGCATTCAACGACGCCATGGTCACCACAGTTTTTCCCTACACTGTGGTGACATATCTTAATTAAGGCGCCACCATATATATTTTGTTTTTTGATTAAAAATTATTTGTATATAACAGCGGTTACAGAACCAACCGTTGTGATATACTCATACTTTCGTCGGTTCGAACCTCAATGCCATAAAATATTTTATTCCTTTAACATTAAGGCGCACCTTTTCTTTTTTATTTATTTTAAAATTCAAAAATAAAAGGGTTATCACTATGGTTCTTCTGGTTAACCGTAGTGATATATTTATAATAAATAAATACCTATCTATACGATTTTTATTTATTTTAAAATTCACAGATAAAAGCATCATCACTATGGTTCTTCTAGTTAACCGTAGTGATATATTTATAATAAATAAATACCTATCTATACGGTTGGTATTGTTAACCGTTGTGAAATAGTTTACCCATATATAAGCGAAATAACTTTCACTTTCACTTATTGACAGTAGCGCCGTTTCCTTCAAAGTGAAACCCTAGAACCCATTTTTTCTCTTCGTTTTCACCATTAGCCGTGAATCTTGTGCTTCATACATTAAGGTATTCTTCTTCTTCCATCTATTGTTAGATATTTCCCATTATCTCGTTTGTTGCATGTTATTTTTGTTGATTGTTCTCATTTCTTCAGATTCGTTTTCACTACCTTAACAAAGACCATACTTTGAAAACTTCATAATGTTTGTGTAGCTATGGAAAAAAGTATAAGAAGCATGAAGCTATGATGGAAACTTCATCCACCTTATACTTTTTTTCATAGCTTCACGAACAAGATGTTAGTAAATGAAGAAACAACAGTGTAAGCAAACTTCATCTTGTTTTAGAAACAATGAAAAGAAATATAAGAAGTATGAAGCTTTTGTGTAAGCTTCTTCCTCCTTGTATTTCTTTTTCATTGCTTCCCAAACTAGTTGAACATCATAATTGATTCCTGTTCCGCGATTAGTTTCATTAAAAGGTGCGTTATTCCTGTTCCTCTCTTTACTCTTCACTGGATTATGGTTTTAGGGTTTGTTTTCAACTGAGGATGCTCATTTTTGAAGTTTGTTGTGTTTCCTTACAGGTTATGGGGATGATACAGGGTGATGATGCTGGTGGTAGCAAGCGTATTATATGAGTTTATAATATCTGGATCTGGTATAGAATGTTGTTTGAGTTTATTATATTCTATTTAGATTGTTTGTTTCACTAACCCTCACTTAAAGTTTGCTGGTGGTAGCAAGCGTATTATATGAGTTTATAATATCTGGATCTGGTATAAAATGTTGTTTGATTTTATTATATTCTATGTAGATTGTTTGTTTCACCAACCCTCACTTAAAATACATTCATTTAATTTGACATAGATACTTATAATCTGCAAATTAAGTTGTATTTGAAAACCAACTTATATGAATCAATGTTTTCGAATTGCATCCCTCTCATCGTCCATCTCACGATGTTTAATATATATATATATATATATATATATATATATATATATATATATATATATATATATATATATATATATATATTATGGTATAATGATCTGGCTCCTTGGATGCATCGCCATTGTAATACCCCATAAATTATTTTACTCTGGATAATATTAGTTGTGATCAACTGAGTCCCAGTGTACTCTGAGAAATTATCTGCAGAGATAATTAGGGTAACTGTTGAACTTAGAGTAAATCCAATTAATATTATCTGACTCTGAGATATTTAAGTATTTGAACTTTAGAGACTTTTTGGACAATTACTAGCGTTGCTAATTGATGATATTATACTATATCATTTCTTTTCCATTCCTTTTCCTTATTAGAACAAGAGAAAGAAAAAGATAGAAAGGGTTTTGGAGAGAAAGAAAAGAGAAGGAAAGGAAGAGAAGAAAGGGAAAAAGTCCAAGAACAAGATCATCAAGAACATCATCAAATCTTCATCAAATCATCTTCCCATCTTCACCATCATCTTCTAATCAAGGTGGATTTTAGATAGATACCCTAGTTGTAGAATTTCATGAGTTTTAGAGTTAGGTTGAAATTGTGAGGAAATGAGAAATTGTGCTAAAATCAGGAATCTAACGGATAAAATGCAATATAAATGATTGTTGTTATGTTTATACTGTGTTTTGATTGTTTTGATAAGAGTTGGATGTGTTTTCGATGGAAAAACCATGGATTGGATGAAGAACAGCGCTGCTGGGAAGTTGGGTTTTCCAGGCTTCGCCTAGCGAACCTAGGGCGAGTCCCAGCTAACAAACTTTTAAGGGTTCGCCTAGAGAACCCAGCAGCGAAGGTTAGCGAAGGTTCGCCAACCGCGTTCGCCTAGCGAACTTTGTGACTTTTCAGTGCTGGTTGGTTCTGCCTTGATTCGCTGAGTTGTTCGCGAAGCGAAGGGCGAGGCGAATGTTCGCTAGGGAGTTCGCGAAGTGAACTTTATGTCTATTTTTGTTCAGTTTGTTCATTCGCCAGAAGCTTCGCCTAGCGAAGGCTGGAGTGAATGTTCGCTGGGAAGTTCGCCTAGCGAACATGGCAGATTTTCCCACTTTGTTTCCTTCATAACTTTTTAACCGTGAATTTACGTACTTTGGGGGTACGTTGAATTATGTGTTTCCATTATGTATTTGATGACTATTTTGACTATGCTCTTATTGTTGAACATGTTTGCGTATGTATGTATGCTAAGTACGAAATAGGTAGAGTGAGGATTATTACCGTAACCAACGTAGGAAAGTGTGGAATGACATAGAATGAATAAACACTAGTATGGAGCATGTGTGCTAACCTTTGGGTTGTGCTAAGGCGTTATGGCCTTGTGATCGTGGAATGCAATCACGTTTGTGTGTGAGATCACGTAATCGTAACCGGTTATTTAGTGAGTGCGTTTCATGGGTCTCGAGCTCCTCTGAAACATGTGCACAACTACTTGGCAGGTTTGATTCCCGCGTGCAGTACGAATGGCGCTCTGGGAGCGTATGCTTGTGATGGTTAATGGCCCGTGTGAAGTGACGGTTCATAACGGTCAATGGCCCGTAGAACCCGAATCCATTCGTATGTCAAGTAGCTTACCAGGATCCATGACTCGGGTCGACTTCTAGATGTAGAAGCGGACGAAAAAAGGGGATGCCTTGGTGTGGTTACCGATTAGTGATAGTGTGGGTTGATGAACTCATGACATGTTTCCATATAGTGTGTGTGTTCTCAAAGTCACCCCCTTCCCTTTTGACTTGAGTTAGGTTTGTTAGAACCTTGTAAAGCCGAGAGGACTATAAGATAGCGAACTCACTGAGATTTGATGTATCTCACCCCACGTTGTTGTTTACATCACAGGTACTACAGGTTCGGCGAAGGGTAAGGACAAAGTGGTTTGACTTTTCCTTACGGATCGTAGCTTTTGAGATGGCATGGCTTCCACTATGGCGTTTTATTTTGAGATCATTGTATTGATCTAGTTCTTAGTGCATTTTTGGGACATCTTGTATATGTTATGCCGTAGATTTTAGAACTTTGTATTTAGGGCATTTAATGTATATAATGTGTTAACTAGGAATTTATGGTATTTCAGTACCAAATACTTGGATTCATGTATAATATATATGCTTTGATGTATGTGTATTATGTATGGGTGTTACAGTTGGTATCAGAGCAGGTCGTATCCTCGACCTAGCCATGAAATAGTATAAGTATTTCTTTCCGTTTCATATGTGTTGTGTCGCCATTGGTCTTACGTGTTATATTTATGGTATTGAGCCTGATCAACTTAATCCTATCTATATGACATTTAGGAACATGGCCGACGGGCACATAAACAATCGTGGTAGACCGAGAACTACTCCAGCAGGGACAAATCCGCCAGGAGACGAAGGGAATGCCCCTTTGTATCAATTCATGCAGGAGATGCAGCAACAACAAAATCAGTTTGTGCAACAAATGGTACAACAAATGGCTGGAGGCGTGCATCCTCCAGTGGTTGTTCCCGAAGCTACAGGGGGAACCTTTAGGGATTTCATTTGTATGAATCCTCCGGAGTTTCAGGGAGGGTTAGATCCAGTAAAGGCTCATGAATGGATATCCGGTATGGAGCGGATTTTCTTGATAGTTCAGTGCAGTGAGGAAAATAAGGTTGTTTTCGCTTCTCACTTGTTGAAGGGTCCTGCCATGAGGTGGTGGGAGAGTGCTTCAGCCTTAATGACAATTCAAGAGGTACCGAAAGTATGGGAGCAGTTTAAGATAAATTTTATGGAGAAGTATTTCCCAAGTTCCTTAAGGTCTTAGATGGAATTCGAGTTTCAACAATTGAGACAAGGCAACTTGACTGTGGCTTCTTATGCGGAAAAGTTCGAGGTTATGGCTGCTTATTCTAGGCAGACTATGTATGCTCCTGATGAGAGGTGGAAGATTGATCAGTTTCTTTTTGGTTTGAGGGCTGAAATTTCGCATAGCGTGTCTCAGAGGGAATTCACTAACTATGCTGAGTTGTTACGACAATGTTATATGGCGGAGCATAGATTAAAGAAAGTGCAAGCAAAAGGAGAGTTGAGTAGGGTGAATCAAAATGATCGTGGGAGATCGAACCAACAATTTAGACCAAGGCAACAATCTTTCAAAGGGAAACAAGTTCAGAGTTCTAGGACTAGTGCACCTCCTGTATGTCGTCTTTGCGGTAGGAATCATCAGGGAAGATGTGGTATCGAAGGTGTGAGGTGTTATCAGTGTCAGAAAGTGGGCCACTTAGCGAGGGATTGTCCTCAGAAGAGGAAACAGACGCAAGAGAAGAATACCGGGCGTGTGTATACCTTGGATGCAAGGAAAGCAAAGGGTGATAACTCGTTGATTGCTGGTACGTGTTTTGTGAATGGAAATCCTTGCTTTGTTTTATTTGATTGTGGAGCTACACACTCTTTTGTATCGATGCAATGTGTAAAGCGGCTTGGGTTGCAAGCGGTTCCGTTGTCTCCACCCATGGTGGTTACTACTGCCATGGATGAGATGGTTGAAACACCTTTAATGTGTGAAAATTGTGTTTTATCTGTGGATGGAAGAGTTTTCCAGATTGATTTGATTTGTTTACCACTTAATAAAGTGGATGTTGTTTTGGGAATGGATTAGCTTTCAACTAATTCGGTATTCATCGGGTGTGAAGAAAAACTAATCATTATCCCCTCTACCGAGGCCACTCCGAAGGACGTGTTAACTACTATTTTGGAAGGTACGGTTGGAATGATAAATTTCTTGTTTGAGGAGGAAAAATCTGTTCTTTTGATTCTTACTAAGGAGGAGGGTAGTAACCTTCAAGTCTAGAGTATTCTGGTAGTTTGTGACTTTCCTGAAGTTTTCCCCGAGGATATCACTTCTCTTCCTCGGGAGCGGGAAGTGGAATTCTCTATTGACCTGATACCGGGAACGACTCCAATATCCGTTTCTCCGTATCGGATGGCACCACTTGAATTAAGAGAATTAAAGGATCAATTAGAAGAGTTGTTGGCTAAACATTTTGTTCGACCCAGTGTTTCGCCCTGGGGAGCTCCAGTGTTGTTGGTAAAGAAAAAGGATGGTGGAATGCGGTTATGTATTGATTACCGTCAGTTGAATAAGGTCACCATCAAGAATAAATACCTATTACCAAGGATAGACGATCTGATAGATCAATTGAAAGGAGCCTGTGTGTTCTCGAAGATTGATTTACGGTCAGGTTATCATCAGATTCGTGTGAAGAGTTCAGATGTACCAAAGACTGCGTTTAGAACCCGTTATGGTCTTTATGAATTTTTGGTGATGCCTTTTGGTGTGACGAATGCTCCGGCAGTTTTCATGGATTATATGAATCGGATATTTCAACCTTACTTGGACCAATTTGTGGTGATTTTCATTGATGACATTCTTATTTATTCTCGTGATCCTCAAGAGCACGGAGAACACCTAAGAATTGTTTTATCTATTTTGCAAGAGAAACAACTTTTTGCCAAGCTAAGTAAGTGTGAATTTTGGATGTCGGAGGTTAATTTTCTTGGACATGTCATATCTCAGGGAGGTGTAGCGGTTGATCCATCAAAAGTTAAAGCAGTGATTAATTGGGAGAGACCGAAGAATGTGTCTGAAGTTAGAAGCTTCTTGGGATTAACAGGTTATTATAGAAGGTTTATTAAAGGTTTTTCCCAACTAGCTTTACCGATGACGCGACTTACTCGGAAGGATTATTTGTATGAATGGGATTCGGCTTGTGAGCAAAGTTTTATGAGTCTGAAAAAAAGATTGACGACCGCTCATGTTTTGGTTATTTCTGATCCTAGCAAGTCGTATGAGGTATATTGTGATGCATCGAAGATGGGATTAGGAGGTGTGTTAATGCAAGATGGACATGTAGTGGCTTATGCTTCTCGACAGTTGAAATTTCATGAAGAGAATTATCCAACGCATGATTTAGAATTGGCGGCAGTTGTATTTACCTTGAAGGTGTGGCGTCACTATTTATACTGTGTGCGGTTTGAGATGTTTAGCGACCACAAGAGCTTAAAGTACCTCTTTGATCAGAAGGAGTTGAACATGCGTCAAAGGAGGTGGATGGAATATTTGAAGGATTATGATTTGGAACTAAAGTACCATCCGGGTAAAGCGAATAAGGTGGCGGATGCATTGAGTAGGAAGGTGTTGGATAATGCCGAGTTGATGATGCTAGAGTATACTTTATTGGAAAAATGTCGAGATCTAAATCTTCAATTTGTTTGGACCCCTAATGGTGTGATTATGGGGAATTTGAATATCAATTCTACTCTTAGGGAAGAAATCCAACAAGAGCAATGGTAAGATGAGAAGTTACAAGAAGTCTTATTACAACCGGGTTTTGTGCGAGCTATCGACGAAGTTATTGTATTTAACCAAAGGATTTGTGTTCCGGATAACACGGAGTTAAAAAGGAGGATTTTGGAAGAAGCGCATAAGGGTGCTTTTACTATACATCCGGGATCTTCAAAGATGTATCAAGATTTAAGGAGGGACTATTGGTGGTCCGGGATGAAAACGGATATTGTGGTGTATGTGTCGGAATGTGCGGTGTGCCAACAAGTGAAGATCGAGCACCAAAGACCGGGCAACTTGTTGCAACCTTTAGAAATTCCAGTATGGAAATGGAATAGTATTTCTATGGACTTCTCCGTTGGACTACCCCGTACTCAGGGGAGTTATGATTCGATTTGGGTAATTGTGGATCGGTTAACGAAATCCGCGCATTTCTTAGCTGTGAAGACTACCTACAAGGCGAGTCATCTCGCAAAGTTGTTCATTTCAGAGATAGTAAGATTGCATGGTATTCCCACTAGTATCGTTTTGGATAGAGATCCAAAGTTTACTTCCAGATTTTGGAGAGCTTTTCAACAAGCTATGGGGACGAAGTTGTGTTTGAGTACGTCAAATCATCCGCAAACGGACGGTCAGACGTTGCGGACAATACAAACCATGGAAGATATGTTGAGAGCTTGTGTACTTGAAAGTGGAGGAAATTGGATAGAACTTTTGCCGTTGATCGAGTTCTCTTATAATAACAGTTATCATGCGAGTATTGGTATGGCACCTTATGAGGCATTATATGGAAGGAAGTGTATGACACCTTTGTGTTGGGTAGAAGTTGGTGAGGATAGAATGTTGGGACCTGAGATTATTCACGAAACTACGGAGAAGATTAGGATGATCCGTGATAAGGTCAAACAAGCACAAGATCGTCAAAAGAGTTATGCGGATAACCGTTGAAGACCTTTAGAATTTGAAGAAGACGATCACGTGTTTTTGAAAGTTACTCCGAGATTACGGTTGAAAGGACCATTTCAGTCGCGGAAATTAAGTCCGAAATACGTGGGACCGTATCAAATTTTGGAAATAATTGGTGAAGTACCCTATAGATTAGCCTTACCGCCTTCTCTATCAGATATGCACGACGTTTTTCATGTGTCTCAGCTTCGGAAATTTGTCCCAGATCCTCTTCAGCCAATTTTACCAGATACAATTGAGATAGAAGCAGATTTGACATTTGAGCCTCAACCAAGTCGTATCACAGGAAGAGAAACTAAAGTGTTAAGGAATAAAGAGATTCCTCTCGTTAAGGTCCAGTGGGATGAGACGCATCCGGGCGATGCAACTTGGGAATTGGAATCGGAGATGCGAGAGGTTTACCCTCATCTTTTCAGGTAATTGTTTTAAATTCGTGGGCGGACTTCTATTTAAGGGGGGAGGATGTAATACCCTGTAAATTATTTTACTCTGGATAATATTAGTTGTGATCAATTGAGTCCTAGCGTACTCTGAGAAATTATCTGCAGAGATAATTAGGGTAACTGTTGAACTTAGAGTAAATCCAATTAATATTATCTGACTTTGAGATATTTAAGTATTTGAACTTTAGAATATTTTTGGACAATCTTTTTGGACAATTAGTAGTGTTGCTAACTGATGATATTATACTATATAATTTCTTTTCCATTCCTTTTCCTTATTAGAACAAGAGAAAGAAAAAGATAGAAATGGTTTTGGAGAGAAAGTAAAGAGAAGGAAAGGAAGAGAAGAAAGGGAAAAAGTCCAAGAACAAGATCATCAAGAACATCATCAAATCTTCATCAAATCATCTTCCCATCTTTACCATCATCTTCTAATCAAGGTGGGTTTTAGATACATACCCTAGTTGTAGAATTTCAAGAGTTTTAAAGTTAGGTTGAAATTGTGAGGAAATGAGAAATTGTGCTAAAATCATGAATCTAACGGATGAAATGCAATATAAATGATTGTTGTTATGTTTATACTGTGTTTTGATTGTTTTGATAAGAGTTGGATGTGTTTTGGATGGAAAAACCATGGATTGGATGAAGAACAGTGATGTTGGGAAGTTGGGTTTTCCAGGCTTCGCCTAGCGAACCTGGGGAGAGTCCCAGCGAACAAACTTTCGAGGGTTTGCCTAGCGAAACCGGCAGCGAAGGTTAGCGAAGGTTCGCCAACTGCGTTCGCCTAGCGAACTTTGTTACTTTTCAGTGCTGGTTGGTTCTTCCTTGCTTCGCTGAGTTGTTCGCGAAGCGAAGGGCGAGGCGAATGTTCGCTAGGGAGTTCGGGAAGTGAACTTTATGTCTGTTTTTGTTCTGTTTGTTCATTCGCCAGAAGCTTCGCCTAGCGAAGGCTGGAGCGAATGTTCGCTGGGAAGTTCGCCTAGCGAACATGGCAGATTTTCCCACTTTGTTTCCTACATAACTTTTTAACCGTGACTCCAATCGGGGCGTTCTTGGTACCGATGGAGAGCTTTGAGAATACTCTAGATAATGGAAGTGGAAAAATACTAGTTTTGATGTCGATTAGATAAATCGGGGAGAACCGTGAATTTACGTACTTTGGGGGTACGTTGAATTATGTGTTTCCATTATGTATTTGATGACTATTTTGACTATGCTCTTATTGTTGAACATGTTTGCGTATGTATGTATGCTAAGTACGAAATAGGTAGAGTGAGGATTATTACTGTAACCAACGTAGGAAAGGGTGGAATGACATAGAATGAATAAACACTAGTATGGAGCATGTGTGCTAACCTTGGGGTTGTGCTAAGGCGTTATGGCCTTGTGATTGTCGAATGCGATCACGTTTGTGTGTGAAATCACGTAATCGTAACCGGTTATTTTGTGAGTGCGTTTCATGGGTCTCGAGCTCCTCTGAAACATGTGCACAACTACTTGGCAGGTTTGATTCCCGCGTGCAGTACGAATGGCGCTCTGGGAGCGTATGCTTGTGACGGTTAATGGCCCGTGTGAAGTGACGGTTCATAACGGTTAATGTCCCGTAGAACCCGAATCCATTCGTATGTCAAGTAGGTTACCAGGATCCATGACTCGGGTCGACTTCTAGACGTAGAAGCGGACGGAAAAAGGGGATGCCTTGGTGTGGTTACCGATTAGTGATAGTGTGAGTTGATGAACTCATGACATGTTTCCATATAGTTTGTGTGTACTCAAAGTCACCCCCTTCCCTTTTGACTTGAGTTAGGTTTGTTAGAACCTTGTAAAGCCGAGAGGACTATAAGATAGCGAACTCACTGAGATTTGATGTATCTCACCCCACGTTGTTGTTTACATCACAGGTACTACAGGTTCGGCGAAGGGTAAGGACAAAGTGGTTTGACTTTTCCTTACGGATCGTAGCTTTTGAGATGGCATGGCTTCCGCTATGGCGTTTTATTTTGAGATCATTGTATTGATCTAGTTCTTAGTGCATTTTTGGGACATCTTGTATATGTTATGTCGTAGATTTTAGAACTTTGTATTTAGGGCATTTAATGTATATAATGTGTTAACTAGGAATTTATAGTATTTCAGTACCAAATACTTGGATTCATGTATAATATATATGCTTTGATGTATGTGTGTTATGTATGGGTGTTACAGCCATCTTCCATTATAGTTAAATTTCATTAACAACAAATTATTAGTTAATCTGCCTCTCCATTAACACTTATAATCGTAAAACTTCTGATTATAAAAATTATGATGATAAGTGATGATGATGAGGCAGATTATCCAATGTCTTGTTCTTATGGAAATTTAACTATAATCGAAGATAGCGATATATCGAAGGAGTCAGATCAATAAACCACAATATATATATGTAAAATAACGTGAAATGCACGATGAGACGAATGCAATCAGAAAACATTGGTTTGTTTTAGTTGGTTTTCAAGAACAATTTAATTTGCAGATTATAGACTTCTTTATCAAATTGATTCCATGTATATTTCTTTAGTGAGGTGTTTGGAAAACAAGCAATCTACATTTAATATAATAAACTCAGGGTACTTACAACAACGGTTATCTATTGTAACCGAGATCATAGGTAATTTATGTATTACATAATTCGCTGCTGATGTGGTTTCGAACCCAGTACCTAAGTGTATGTATCACAACGGTTTATTATCATAACCGTTGTGATATATGGCGCGCGTCCTGCCTTTCAATAACGGTTTCCAAACCGTTGTAGAAACAGGGAACTTACAACGACAATCTACATAACAACGCCTTCACTCGCATCATTATATGTCATTCCCAACCGTTGTTAAATGGGTTTTTCGTAGTAGTGAAATAGAGCATGTTTTCACACTTTTCAATCACCCACAATTTACATATTCTTACCTTAAAGTTGTTACTCTTCACATCGAAGAATAACAACAAATAAACCCTAGACTCCAACATCAAGCTGATTAGGAAATACCGAAAGAAAAAGGATGAACCGAGGAATAGAAGGGAGGAAGGAGCAGCTTACGTGGGTCACGACACTCCAGGTTGGTATCGTTAAAACTATTGATTATCGATTGTATATATTTACCTATCATACCCCCAATTTTGTCCAGGCATTTTAAAATTTTCAATTAATTGACTTTATTTTAGTTTTGCATCATCGGTACAGCATATCATGCATTTCATCTCGCATATTACTTAAAGTATCAGTCGAAATAATTTCTCGGATTTACAGACAGACTGGTCAAAATGAATTTCAGCGATGTATAAAATCAGTGAACTAAAAATTCAAGATCGAGCTCGCAGACCTCAATTATATTAATCTACGGTTCACGTAGGTTAACTCGGCGTGTTCGTTTTAATTTTTTCGACTATTTTTCGTCGCATTTTAATCAGTTTGAGCATTTTAACGAGTTAAAATTTATTTTAAAATCTTACTAAACGCTGTATTTTTTCGAGTAGTTTATTTCGCGCTGATCATTTTGATGCACTCGATTTATTTTTTGAGCACTTGGACGCTCGACTTTTATTTATTTGGGGTCCGTTTATTTTTAAATTTTTTGTCTAAATATCTAGAATAAATAAATAGGATAATTACTGCTTTATTTTAATTTTAATTTTATTTTAAATATTTATTCTTATTTTAGATTTAATTAATTATTTAATTTGGGCTCCAAAATAGATATTAGGGCCCTATTGTCTTTTAAAGATTTGTTAAACCTAATTTGTGCCTATATTGTAATACCCCGTATTTTAATTACTCTGGATAATATTAGTTGTGATCAACTGAGTTCCAGTGTACTCTGAGAAATTATCTGCAAAGATAATTAGAGTAACGGTTGAGCTCAGAGCAAATCTAACTAATATTATCTGACTCTGAGATATTTAAGTATTTGGAACTTTAGAGATTTTTGGACAATTAGTAGTGTTACTAATTGATGATATCTTACTATATCATTTCTTTTCCACTCCTTTTCCACATAAGAGTAAAAGAAAGAAAAAGATAGAAAGAAGTTGGAGAGAAAGAAGGAGAAAGGAAGGAAAAAGGGAAGAAAAACCTAGAAGAGAGAAAGATCAAGAACATCACCCATTCTTCATCAAATCATCTCATCTTCTTCATCATCATCATCATCTATTCAAGGTAGTTTCTAGATAGATACCTTAGTTGTAGAAATTCATGAGTTTTAGAGTTAGGTTGAAATTGTGAGAAAATGAGTAATTGTGCTAAAATCATGAATCTAACGGATGAAATGCAATATAAATGTTGTTTAATACTTGTTGTTATGATTATACTGTGTTTTGATTGTTATGTTAAGGGTTAGAGGTGTTTTGAATGGAAAAACTATTGTTCGCCAACGACGTTCGCCTAGCGAACTTTGTGCCTTTTCAGTGCTGGTTGGTTCTGCCTTGCTTCGCCAGGGAGTTCGCGAAGTGAAGGGAGAGGCGAATGTTCGCCAGGGAGTTCGCGAAGCGAACTTTAGGTCTGTTTTGTTCTGTTTTTTCATTCGCCTGGAGCTTCGCCTAGCGAAGGTTGGAGTGAATGCTCGCTGGGAAGTTCGCCTAGCGAACATGACAGATTTTCCCATTTTATTTCCTTCATAACTTTTGATCCGTAACTCGGATAGGGGTATGATGTAGGACAAATTATTTAGAGGCAAATGAATGAAAGTAATGATATGTGATATGTTGTTATGTGATCCCATTATACAATTGACTTATGTTTTACCTATGTTTCTCTTGTTGTTAAACATGTTTGAGAAAGTATGCATGTCAAAAGGTGAAATAGGAAGAGTGGGAATATTACCATTGAATTATGTTGGAACCTAGTAACGGCTAGGAAAGTGTCGAATACAATTGCGTTGGGTTTTGATCGCGTAATCGTAACCATTTATCTTGCGGTGTAGTTTCATGAGACTCGAGCTCCTACTCTGAAACGTATGCACAATTACTTGGCAGGTTTGATTCCCGCGTGTAGTACGAATGGAACTTATATGGTAAAGAGACTTGTGATGGTTAACAGGCCATGAGAAGTGATGGTTCACGGTTAACAGGTCGATGATCCCAAATCCATTTCGTATGCCAAGTAACTACAAGGATCCATGACTCGGGTCGACTTCTAGACGTAGAAGCGGACGGGAAAAGGGGATACCTTGGAAAGGTTGTCGATTAGCGAGATTCTTGAGTTAACAGGCTCAGGACTTACCTTGGTACTAGTGTGAGTTAACAGACTCACGAGTGTGGATCCATATAGGGTGTGTGAGTGCTCAAAGTCATTTCCCTTCCCTTTTGACTTGAGTTAGGAATTGTTAGAACCTTGTAAAGCCGAGAGGACTATAAGATAGCGAACTCACTGAGATTTGATGTATCTCACTCCACGTTGTTGTTTACATCATAGGTACTACAGGTTCAGCGAAGGGTAAGAACAAAGTGGTTTGACTTTTCCTTACGGATCGTAGCTTTTGAGATGGCATGGCTTCCGCTATGGCGTTTTATTTTGAGATCATTGTATTGATCTAGTTCTTAGTGTATTTTGGGACATCTTGTATATGTTATGTCGTAGACTTTAGAACTTTGTATTTAGGGCATTTAATGTATATAATGTGTTAACTAGGAACTTATGGTATTTCAGTACCAAATACTTGGATTCATGTATAATATATATGCTTTGATCTATGTTGTTATATATGGGTGTTACATATATATTAATCAAGGTTATGAAAACCGAACCGGACCAGCCGGTTCAACCGGTTAGACCGGGAACCGGGCCTATGTCCGGTCAATTAAACCCTTTAAACCGGCCTGTTAAGGAACTGGGGCAAAAACTGGAAAACCGGGTGGAAACCGGGAAAACCGGTCAAAATCGGGGGTTCGTCCAATTACATGGGTTGAACCGGATTTTAAGTTTTTCAGCTTTTTTTTTTTTAATTTATTTAAAAGAAAAATATGATAAAAGATGGACAAAAAACCAATTTAATACTATTGAACCAAATGGGTCTTATAATTGAAGACCTCACTCTAACCCATTCGGAATTTGGATTTTCTTGATAATAAGACCTAAAATTCTTTTTATAAATAATATTCTCCGATTTATTTTCTAAAGTTGAGTGTCGGATTTAATTCATTAATAATGTTATGATCACCCTTTCACAAAGTTGACAACACTAAAAAAAAGATACATGTTTATTCTTAAATTCTAATATTCTTTGGCTTAAACCAAGCATCATCTAATATATTTTACATAAGATACAAAATTTTAGCATTTTTAACTCTCTCAAACTGATTCTAGTTAACAAATTATAGTAAATAAAAATCACCAATCTATATGATAAAGAATTGATACTAAATAATATAACATATACAATAACGGTCCGACCCTCGGTCTGACCCACTCAAACCTTTAAATCTTAAACCTTAGCCTATACCGGTTCAATATCCGGTTCAGTTTTAATTACCTTGATATTAATACATTTGGGATGGAAGTGTGAGAGGAGGATCGCCGCTTGCTTTTTATTTTTTACCAGTACGACATGTATTGTTTATGATATTGGTTTTTCTTACTCTAATTTTTCTACCAATTTATCATGGCACATGTACTGTATAATACACAGGAACCTCACGTTTTGGTTTTTCTTATGCTGCATACAATCTAATAACTTACATGATTATATGCTATAACTAGTAAGAGACCCGTGCGTTCGCACGGGTGTTTGTAGTTAGGTTTAAAACGAAAAAAATATAAATTGAGATATTAAATAATTATGAACTTGATTTTTTATTGATCAATATGAGATACAATATCATTAATAAAAAATAAAGGATAAATAGAAAGATGGTGATGTAATATGCATAAAAATAGGGTTTAAAATAATAAAGGTTATCTAATATAAAAAAAATGGGCCAAAAATATAATAAGAATAATAATATAAATCAATTCTAATTAAGGGAATGCAAACTGAGTTTTTAATTAGTATAATAATAATGATAAAATCTGAAACGATAGGCCAATAGAAAAAAAAAGGTATTGTGGTGATAGTGTCCCGTGAAAATAATGAATTTCAGTGATAAAAGTTATAAGAGTTGGTAGCTTTGTGTTTTAATTGCAATCCAACCGATTCTCCAGGTTTTAGTTACAAGAATAAATTAATGATAGATCAACATCTACTAAATAAAAATAAATTATCATAACTATGACAATGAAATGGTTCTATCATCATTAAAATATAGTATAGTTGATATAATTTTAATAATATATGATTTGCAATAGCTATCATCATTATGCTAACAGGAGCAAACACTTTTGTACAATCTACTCCATGCTTCTATTTCTGCTATCATGATAAAGGGCATATCAAGATAATTGATATCAATGGCATTCCTACTAATCATCATTATGCTAATAGGAGCAAACACTTTTGTACTCATCTCGCTGAACCTTATCAACTTAAATTTTGCACCAAAGTTAATCCTCATCTAATACTTAAACCTAAAACACCTGTGGAGTTTCCAAATATTATAGTTGTATTAAGATCAACCATATTTAATAAAGAAAAAGAATTTCAATTGTACTCTTTAGATAACCGGCTTAGCCTAGTTAAGAATTAAGAATAGCTACAAAGTTTGAATACCATACTAATTTCATTTTACACACACAATATACTAAGAATACCATACTAATTTATGTTTAAATCAAAGAACACTAAATGTCAATAATATTAAGTAAAATTTGGCAATTGGCATTGCTATTGCAGACACCAGTGTGAAGCAATGGACGATTATCCATTCACTTAGGGACACTATTTTAACAAATGATCAGACAGTGACACTATTATTTATCAATCTAGTGAATAAGCAAACGATGGTTAAAAAATTCTAGAGACAAAGGATTACTAAACTCAATCAACTGATTTCAAAACCATCACCTACTTTACAAACAAATTGTTCGTTATGTCTCCACAAACTGCATCACAATTCTAAAATAAAAGCACTTAAAAAGTCGCCAGTCTCTCCTCTTCTTCTTCCTTTCATTTCTCTCATTTTTCTCGGCTAAATTCTTCAATGGCGAAAAGAAAATAGAAACTTTGTCAATACAATTCTTCTGAATTCTGTAGCTTATCACCTTGCAAACTGCACTTTCTTTTACTTAAATCCCTTTATTTGAAAACTCCAATATGTAATTGTTGCATTATTTAGGTTCATCAGTAAACATAATAAAGAATGATAATAGATCATCAAACACAACAACATACCTTTTTTTCCAGCAAGTAGCCTCTCACTTCATGAACTAATGATTTTTTATTCATTTGATGAATTCTTTGAGGAGGATCGACACCCTGTTGTTTGTAAAACTGGCAGAAAATGTCCTTTAACAAATTTTCTATAATGTATGATTGAGACACTGTGATCCATGCATGACAGGCAAAGTGATTAACGACCTCGCTGTTGTCAAAAATTCTTTTGGCAAGAGTGGTTTTACCCTGTCCTCTCATTCCAACAATGGAGACGACTGTGCGCTCTGCTCTTCCCTTTACCAACCAATCAATCAGTATGCCTCTTGGCTCCTCAAAGCCTACGACATCAGTTTCCTCCATGTAAAATGTAGGAAGAAGCTTATGTAACACCTACACCTGAAATAAGTTAGTGATGAATACTTCAGCCTGATGGGCAGTGAGTTCTCTAACCTTGAACATACAAACTTACAGAGGCTACAAAAAGATTCCCAATAGGTGGAAGGAGACCCGATCTGACCCCCTGTCTGCAGATGGGTCAATGCAATGTGTTGCAGTAAACGCTGTTGTTGCAGATACCAGGGCTGTATAATGAAATTGTCAAGACAACTTCATCCCCAAGAAGAAGAAAATATCAAGAAATGGAAAACATACATAAGAAAAGAAAATGAAGAAAAGTTAGGAGGGAAAATCAGAAAGAAACTGAGTTCATTGGTATTTATTGATAGATGCAGATGAAATGCATGGAAATGCCACATAGGAAAAAGGAAATGAGGAAGTTTTGTTAAGCACCTGAAAGTGTAGTCTAGTGAGGCATCTAGCAATTTGACGAAACAATCCCATTGCACACTTCTGAAATTCTGCTGCTTGAGTAGCTTCTAAAACTTCCTCCAGTTCATCAAGGAATATTACCTCCTTTGCACTATTAGTTACAGGCCAATATTTCAAAAGACCTCTGATCACAGTATCAGCTAACTTGACACCTTTCTCAACAAACTGTGTAACACAATAAGAAAGCAGTTGGTGATGCTCAAATCCGTGAATCCAGTCAGAATCATAAATGAAATAAAACAATGCAAACTTTCTTTCTAGAGACAAAATAAATTAAAATATTCAAATTAATATCCTTAAAAGTCATCTATTTGTGTTGATTATGCAAAATCTAATTCATTATGCCCAAGTAGCATAATCCTAATCAGAGGAGCAGAAAAGGTAACAATCCAGCAACCTAATCCGACTGTGGGAGTATATATTATTGGAGCAAACTCTTTAATATTGTCAATAAGAACCTGAAGAATGGCAACATCAGAATCAAACACAAAATTGGTTATACTCTTAAATAACCAAGCATGTCAAGTTCAAAAGAACAAAAAACAAACTTCAACATCAAACTCACTCTGTAGTACAAAATTTCATTCCTGTCATGCAGTCTATTTAGTTTCCCATTACCTAAAGTTATGGCCTATGTGGTGCTTATAAAGCAAACAATTCTAAGAATATATACGCCAAAAAGCAAACAAATCTGTTTACCCTCGTTTGATGCAGGGTACTGTTACATGTTTTTAATTAAAAAAACATAAGTGTAAGTGGCTTAAGGCATTTAAATTGTTCCCTCAAACATGAGTACTATAAAATAAACTTTAAACAATCTAATAGTAAGAAGTTCAATGAAAAATTGGTAGCCGAAATAATTAAAATCCAACATTTTTTTGGATAACGGAGAACAAATATCTTATGTTTTGCTGACAAAAAGCGAGTCGTTGCTTCAGTGTGTCCACGGTAGAATACTTGGTTTATGCTTCGATCTAAAGTGAATATAAAATTGTGAAAAACCTGTGTATATATAAGTAAACCACAGCTCCTTCCCAAGGAAGATTCTTAAATTACACTGTCTAAATTTAATAACTTGTCCTTTCCCTGTGAGATGAAATATTATGCTAGACTAAAGTCCATTTTAATGTAAATGAACTAATTAATGGCCGTACAGTGAGCAAAACCACCAATGGACATTTTTTCTGTCAAATTTTCAATGTCACGGAGATCACCCTGTGAACACAATATTATTGATTCTAAGACAAAGACCGAACAAATTTTAAAAACCATATTACAAGCTTTGGAGTTTCACCCAAAACTTTCATTTTATTTTCTACCGGTCTAGGTCCCCAAAAACAATAGTTGAGGTTCAAAGTGAACAATCATTTACAATAAAATCCAAAGCAAAAAATGTCCCTGAGGCAATAAAACCGACTAAACTACAATAATGTTAATCTTTCAAGGAAGGGGAGTATAATTTTCCTTATCCATAAACATATATTTATAAATATTATTATGATGGTTATACCTTAACAGGATTACTTAAACAAACCCTTTGGAGCTTCTCGACCTGAAATAGAAAGAGTACAACTTTTATTAAAACAGAAACATTAAAAATGAATAAATTACACAATCAAGCATATGCAGTGTATAAACATTGCATAAATTCAATATCATTAGCACCTTAAGATCCTAAAAGGAGCAACTGTTTGTTATTATAACAAAATATAAGAGATTTAACCAAAAAGAGTATGATTGCTTACTTTTTTAAATATATTCAAAAGTTTAAAAATATATAAACCAACAACTGTGAGCTTGAATAATGTTAATTTACATTCAGGCCTTGATGGAATAAAACAGAATATATCAAGTCAAACAGAATATATCAAGTATTATGATGGAATAGCAGCATACTGACTTCAAGCCTTGAATTTAATGATGTTTGTGACAAAATAGAAGTTCAATTAACTAAAACAAACCTCTAAGATTTTCAGGCCTTGCAATGAAAAGGGGAAAACACAGGGAAAGACTCCAAACTTATATGAAAAGAGAAAGCACAGAAAAATTATGTGAACCTTGAAAACCAGAGCTTCCATATCTTCAACTTTAATATACCTTGTAAAGTGTCCATCTTCCAAATAAAAACCTATAATCACAAACTGTAAAGAAGTTCACAAAACATAAAAAACCATAAAAAGGGAGGCCTGAAAATGAAATCTAATGACCATAAAAACCATAAAAACCACAAAACATAAAATCTAAAGAATATATGAAAGGGATAGAAATAGAAAGGAAAAATGAAATGGAGAGAATGGAAATGATAGTGAGAAAGTGATAACAGATGATGTACAGAACACATAGTAAAATGACGATACAAAAGAACAATAGAAGAGGGAAAAAAACACATACCTTTTGAGAGTAGCATGAGAATAAGAAACTGATGTGTACCGGTCAGAGAAGAGGAGAAATAGTGGTCTTTAGAGGTGGTGGTGGCCGTAATAGGTTGGAGAAAGAAGGTGGCGGGCGGTTAGGGTTTGGGGGGAGAGAAAAACGTGAGAGAGAGAGAAAGAGAGAGAGAAAGAGAAGTGTGGAAAGTGTGAAAATGAAAAAGTGTGGAAAGTGAGAAGTGTGAATTTGAATTTAGAATAGAGAGTGTGACAAGTGTAATCCAAAGAGAGGTGTGTGAGTGTTTTAATTGGAACATTTGTTAATTACTTATTTGTCCAAAGTGTAGTGTAAAATTTTTTTAAGGGAATGGCAATTTAGACAGTTTGGTCAACCTAATAGTAATGGGTAGATAGTTGATATAATATGTTTGATTTTATACAGTGACCAAAGTTTTTCTTTAGGAGGTATACAGTGACCCGTTTGTTGTTTTAATATATATATATGTAACACGTTTTTTTCAATACAATATAAACAAGTTTTTTTGAATATCATATATAACACATCTTGTTTTAATATATATATATATATATATATATATATATATATATATATATATATATATATATATATATATATATACACACTATATTGTTAATTCTTTTTTTATTAGATTTTTTGGATCGAATCGTATCGATACGCTGTATGCATATTGTTGTGCATGATGCGTGACATTCGTGTTAGTTCGATCTGGTTGTGATGATCGCAATTTTGCGTTAGCAACATTATTATTATTTTTAAAACGTTTTATATTCCTTTTGCTTTACGTCTTTGGATAAATTTAGATCCGCCCGATTTGGATCCATTGCGATGATCACGTTAAGTGTAGCAAATTATTGGTTATTTTTAATTGATTATTGTGGCGTTTCGATTTTTACACGCGTCAGATGGTTTAACATGGTGGAGATCCACTTTTTACGCTTACCAATTCGCGTTTCGATTTGTAGTTTGTGATTTTCTTTAATTTTATTAACTTGTTGTTCTTGATTTGACTTGCGATTACCGCTTACGCAGTAGCATACTATTTTTAATTTGGATTAGATCTGATTAAATTTTTCTTTGTATCTTTTCATGCCTTTTGTGATCCAATTTGCATCCTTCGCGTTACTATTTGTATAAGTCATTTCTCATCATCGATGCACAATCATATCAAACCATTTTAAAAATATATCAAACTAATTCTTGATTTAATCAAGCCATTTTTAAACTCTGTAAGTCGATTATTTCTACGATCGTCATCAACCAAACCCAAAACATTCTTGATTCATATATCAAGCCATACCCCAACTTGTAAGTCGATTGCTTTTTAGCATCGCCATCAACCCTATGCACACACTTGCACCTTTACTTTGGTTGCGATTTCGTTTACTAGGAGCACCCTTAGGGACTAGGATTCGACCTAACTTTTTCTAAAAACCCTATATCCAATGTCAAGTGGCCACCTCTCTCGTAAGTCGGTTTCCTTGTGCAATCGACATCAGGCAATTTTTAAACCTCGATCTTTTATCGAGTATTTTTCTCTTAAAACTAAAATCTCTTTTCTCAAAAAAATAAAAAAAATTGTAATACCTCGTATTTTATTTGCTCTGGATAATAATTAGTGTGATCAACTGGGTTCCGGTATACTCTCGGAAATTATCTGCGGAGATAATTAGAGTAACTGATGAGCTCAAAGCAGATCAAATTAATAATTATCTGACTCTGAGGTTTTAACCTTTGGTACTATAGAGACTTTTCGGACATTTAGTAGTGTTACTATCTAATTGAATTTCTCTATACCATTTCATCTCTACGCTTGGGCAAGAACAGAAACAAAGTTTAAAAAAAAAAGATAGTAAGAGTAGAGAGAAAGAGGAGCAAGAGGAGAAAAATAATAAATAATTTTTATTATTATTAATTTAAATCTTGTTTATTAAATAAATAAAATTAAATTTTCGGCGAATGCATGACCTAAAGCGCAGACTGTATTCCGCAACATTTGCGTCGTCATACTGCTTGTGACGACCGTCACAGTTTCCATGGCGACCGTCACACATCAGCCCATGACGACCGTCACAAAGCTATGGCGACTGTCACACCTGAAACTATGGAGATCGTCACGCTAACAGAACGCGTGACTTTTGATACCTCTTTGACTGCGTAACCCTTGTACCGTCATAAACCTTGATGCAACAATTTTATACCATCAAAACACCATGATCAATAATTCAGTATGATTGATCCGTATGCTATCGCTTCACCATACTAAAGTTGGATTCCGAAGCAGATAACCACAGATCGCTCCATCGAATGATAATCATTACGTGATTTGAACTAATGAAATAAAATAGTATATCCAATATACCATCTTTGCATCAAAGTTAATCATATCACATATGAATTAGATCGATCATATATGTGTAACTTATGGACGATTGACATATCGCTGCTTCACCATACTATTGTCGGATTCCGAAGCATAGTCAATATCAATCACCAAACCGTACACAATCTGATGCCAAAAATTCAATATCTGGATTTGATTTAATTTTTACGTGTTTTAATCCAATTAAAACAAAAATGAAAGAAAATAAACAATTACCAGACTCATGGTTTCGTAAGTGGCTTTGATGCCACTGAAGGGAAATTTGCGATCTAAACGCAGTGGAAAACAAAAATTTCCCTTTAGAGATCCTTACGAAAGATCATGATCTGTGATAGAAAGGTTACCTCTTGTGGCGATGAAACCTTTGATTCCAAATCTATGGATGATCACGAGCGTTGTACGATGAACAACGCCTCTACTCAGTCCACACGAACAGCTTCCTTCAGTCACAGTGCTAGCTGATTAAGATTGAAGGTTTTGAGTGAGGGAGAGGAAGAATAGAATACGGTCAGGGTTTCAACAACAACAACAACAACAACAACATTTGAGCTTCTGCACAAGGGTTCTATTTATAGAACTACTTGTGTGGGCTACAAGCTAAAAAGCCCAACTCAATAATAATATTATTATATTATTATAATAACTATTATTATAATAAATACAATTTTATTATTATTATTATATTTTATAACTATTATAAAATTAATAATAACTATTATTATATTACATGGTACCTTACCATATTCCGTATTCCATTCAAGTGCACCGTACCTTACGGTGTTCCTTATTTACTCTATCTCTTCTCCAACTGTCCTTATGTGTGTGACCCTGTAGGATTTCGCGACGTTGGCAATTATATTAAATCATGTATTTAACATAATAAACAGTGAGCGGTATCTAGCAACACATCACTGTTACCCAAGTCACAAAATTGTCATGTGATCTGACAAAACCTTTTGTGATAGTACTTGTGTGTACAATTACCCTTTTGCCCCTATGTCTATATTGAACACAAGGCATATACCGTGTCATCCTTGTCCAGTTCAATATTGGGTCCTTAGACATTTATCCTGTTATGCAGGATGGGCAAATTCCATCTAGGCTATTCATGTCCCTCAACATGCTTTGTGAAGTACCCATCAACTGTCTTTATGATCATCCAGTTATGGATAATGTTTCATCAACAATAAAGTACTTGACTCTACATCTAAGGTACATAGAAGTTTCAGGTCGAAGGGTGGTATACACCACTATCACCATGAGAGTAACTTATGACACTTTGCATAACATTCTATGTAGTACTCTCACAGTGGGTCAATCCAGTATAAATATTACTCCTAATATTCATACCTATGTCAAGACTTGATAACTCCTTATCCATGATCCATGAGATGTGATCATCAGTCTATCTACATAATAGTCTTAATGCTTTAAGGCTATCCCATTTCACATTAAAGCTCGACTATGGATGCTTTAAGAATAGTGTCCTTATGTTTAATGGAATCTCATGATTAAGTCATACTTAATGTTTCATTAAACGAACTAGCTATTCTAGGGACTTTATCATTTTGGAAAAACAAACATAATAAAGAAATGCCTTTTATTATTAATAAATAATTTGATACAAGTACCAAAAGTATTGGCCTCTAGGGCTTACACCAACAACCGGTTACCCGATTGAGCTTTAGCCACTGTCTACGCAGGATGATAGCATAACCGGTTACCCTATATTGAGTAACCGGTTACCACTGTTGTGTTTTGAAAAATATTTTGGAAAATTAATATCTTTTGAACCGTGGTTCCGATCGAGGTGTTCTTGGTACTGATGGAAAGCTATGGAAATGTACTACATGATAAAGGTGAAAAATATAGTTTTTGGTGCCCGATTAAATAAATCGGAGGGAACCCAAGAGTTATGTGATTTGTGATTTAATTATTATATGTAATTTAAGTAGTGCAATTGTAATATGCTTTGCCTAATATTGATGTTAAACTTGACTGAGAGTAAATGCATGTTAAAATATGGAATAGGTAGAGTGAGGAAACCTTACCATGAAACTATATTGGAACCTAGTAATGAGCTAGGAAATTGATAAATAACTTAATGACAACGCTCGTGCAGAAGGGGCCGAGGCGTGCATCCAGCACAGGAGTTTATCCCTTTTCGAAAGTGCATTTCATATTCCTATATGGCAAGAGCATAATGACCCGCTCCATGTACATATCAAAAGCTCAAAGGTCGAAGAGTTGGAATGTTATAGAAGATACTGGTTCCCACAAAGACATACATTGCATACACATAGCATAAAAGAGGTGTTAGCCCAACTAATGCTATTAGGGATACATTAGTTGGGCTGCCCGACTTCTGTGATTAGGGAAATTGTATGCGAACCAACAATATATTATTAGGGATACATCAGAATTGGATATTTACCAACTCCGAGGTCAAAATTAGGGATCCTATTTTATATTTAATCATCTCCTCCCCAAGAAGATGAAGACTCACCGTCATCATCATCTCTGTTTGAAGCTGATTAAATAGGAGCAATTGTCGTACCCCAAATTTTTCCCACGTTTCATATGCTTTCTAGTGCCACTTTATTTTGAATAAATGACATGACACAAATGGTAAGAGAGCATGTGTAAGGAGCTGTGAGTGTGAGAGGTTGTGAGTTCGAATTCCACCTTCTTCACTTTTGGTGTTTTTTTATTTGTTTTCTTTACTTCTAACTTTTCTATTTTATTTTTTAAATAATAAAAAATCACAAAAATAATATTTTTATTATTTAATTATTAATTTTTGAATTTTTATTTAATGCATATATTAAAATATGATTTTTTTATTTTAAAAACATGTTTTTATGAATAAAATCTCAAAAAATCATTAAAAAACCCTAGAATTTTCAATAAACACTACTACAAAACACGCATTCAAAGACGCCATGGTCACCACGGTTTTTCCCTACACCGTGGTGACATATCTTAATTAAGGCGCCACCATATATATTTTGTTTTTTGATTAAAAATTATTTTTATATAACAGCGGTTACAGAACCAACCGTTGTGATATACTCATACTTTCGTCGGTTCGAACCTCAGCGCCATAAAATATTTTATTCCTTTAACATTAAGGCGCACCTTTTCTTTTTTATTTATTTTAAAATTTACAAATAAAAGGGTTATCACTAAGGTTCTTCTGGTTAACCGTAGTGATATATTTATAATAAATAAAGACCTATCTATACGGTTTTTATTTCTTTTAAAATTCACAGATAAAAGCGTTACCACTATGGTTCTTCTAGTTAACTGTAGTGATATATTTATAATAAATAAATACCTATCTATACGGTTGGTATTGTTAACCGTTGTGAAATAGTTTACCCATATATAAGCGAGATAACTTTCACTTTCACTTATTGACAGTAGCGTCGTTGCCTTCAAAGTGAAACCCTGGAACCCATTTTTTCTCTTCGATTTCACCATTAGCCGTGAATCTTGTGCTTCATACATTAAGGTATTCTCCTTCTTCCATCTATTGTTAGATATTACCCATTATCTCGTTTGTTGCATGTTGTTTTTGTTGATTGTTCTCATTTTTTCAGATTCGTTTTCACTACCTTAACAAAGACCATACTTTGAAAACTTCATAATGTTTGTGTAGCTATGGAAAAAAGTATAAGAAGCATGAAGCTATGATGGAAACTTCATCCACCTTATACTTTTTTTTCATAGCTTCACGAACAAGATGTTAGTAAATAAAGAAACAACAGTGTAAGCAAACTTCATCTTGTTTTAGAAACAATGAAAAGAAATATAAGAAGTATGAAGCTTTTGTGTAAGCTTCTTCCTCCTTGTATTTCTTTTTCATTGCTTCCCAAACTAGTTGAACATCATAATTGATTCCTATTCCGCGATTAGTTTCATTAAAAAGTGCGTTATTCCTGTTCCTCTCTTTACTCTTCACTGGATTATGGTTTTAGGGTTTGTTTTCAACTGAGGATGCTCATTTTTGAAGTTTGCTGTGTTTCCTTACAGTTTATGGGGATGATACAGGGTGATGATGCTAGTGGTAGCAAGCGTATTACATGAGTTTTTAATATCTGGATCTGGTATAGAATGTTGTTTGAGTTTATTATATTCTATTTAGATTGTTTGTTTCACTAACCCTCACTTAAAGTTTACTAGTGGTAGCAAGCGTTTTATATGAGTTTATAATATCTGGATCTGGTATAAAATGTTGTTTGAGTTTATTATATTCTATGTAGATTGTTTGTTTCACTAACCCTCACTTAAAATACATTCATTTAATTTGACATAGATACTTATAATCTGCAAATTAAGTTGTATTTGAAAACCAACTTATATGAATCAATGTTTTCGAATTGCATCCCTCTCATCGTCCATCTCACGATGTTTAATATATATATATATATATATTATGGTATAATGATCTGGCTCCTTGGATGCATCGCCATCTTCCATTATAGTTAAATTTCATTAACAACAAATTATTAGTTAATCTGCCTCTCCATCAACACTTATAATTGTAAAACTTCTGATTATAAAAATTATGATGATAAGTGATGATGATGAGGCATATTATCCATTGTCTTATTCTTATGGAAATTTAACTATAATCGAAGATAGCGATATATCGAAGGAGTCAGATCAATAAACCACAATATATATGTAAAATAACGTGAAATGCATGATGAGACGAATGCAATCAGAAAACATTGATTTGTTTAAGTTTGTTTTCAAGAATAGTTTAATTTGCAGATTATAGACTTCTTTATCAAATTGATTCCATGTATATTTCTTTAGTGAGGTGTTTGGAAAACAAGCAATCTACATTTAATATAATAAACTCAGGGTACTTACAACAACGGTTATCTATTGTAACTGATATCATAGGTAATTTATGTATTACATAATTCGCTGCTGATGGGTTTCGAACCCAGTACCTAAGAGTATGTATCACAATGGTTTATTATCATAATCGTTGTGATATATGGTGCGTGTCCTGCCTTTCAATAACGGTTTCCAGACCGTTGTAGAAACAGCGAACTTACAACGATAATCTACATAACAACGCCTTCACCCACGTCATTATATGTCATTCCCAACCGTTGTTAAATGGGTTTTTCGTAGTAGTGAAATAGAGCAAGTTTTCACACTTTTCAATCACCCACAATTTACATATTCTTACCTTAAAGTTGTTACTCTTCACGTCGAAGAATAACAACAAATAAACCCTAGACTCCAACATCAAGCTGATTAGGAAATACCGAAAGATAAAGGATGAACCGAGGAATAGAAGGGAGGAAGGAGCAGCTAACGTGGGTCACGACACTCCAGGTTGGTATCGTCAAAACTATTGATTATCGATTTTATATATTTATCTGTCATACCCCCAATTTTGTCTAGGCATTTTAAAATTTTCAATTAACTGACTTTATTTTAATTTTGCATCATCGGTACAGCATATCATGCATTTCATCTCGCATATTACTTAAAATATCAGTCGAAATAATTTTTCGGATTTACAGACAGACTGGTCAAAATGAATTTCAGCGATGTATAAAATCAGTGAACTAAAAATTCAAAATCGAGCTCGCAGACCTCAATTATATTAATCTACGGTTCACGTAGGTTAACTCAGCGTGTTCGTTTTAATTTTTTCGACTATTTTTCGTTGCATTTTGATCAGTTTGAGCATTTTAACGAGTTAAAATTTATTTTAAAATATGACCAAACGCTGTATTTTTCCGAGTCGTTTATTTCGCGCTGATCATTTTGATGCACTCGATTTATTTTTTGAGCACTTGAACGCCCGACTTTTCTTTATTTGGGGTTCGTTTATTTTTATATTTTTTGTTTAAATATCTAAAATAAATAAATAGGATAATTACTGTTTTATTTTAATTTTAATTTAATTTAATTTTAATTTTATTTTAAATATTTATTCTTATTTTAGATTTAATTAATTATTTAATTTGGGCTCCAAAATAGATATTAGGGCCCTATTGTCTTTTAAAGATTTGTTAAACCTAATTTGTGCCTATATATTAATCAAGGTTATGAAAATCGGACCGGACCAGCCGGTTCAACCGGTTAGACCGGGAACCGGGCCTATGTCCGGTCAATTAAACCCTTTAAATCGGCCTGTTAAAGAACCGGGGCAAAAATCGGAAAATCGGGTGGAAACTGAGAAAACCGGTCAAAACCGGGGGTTCGTCCAATTACATGGGTTGAACCGGATTTTAATTTTTTAGCTTTTTTTTTTAATTTATTTAAAAGAAAAATATGATAAAAGATGGAAAAAAATCAATTGAATACTATTGAACCAAATGGGTCTTATAATTGAAGACCTCACTCTAACCCATTCGGAATTTGGATTTTCTTGATAATAAGACCTAAAATTCTTTTTATAAATAATATTCTCCGATTTATTTTCTAAAGTTGAGTGTCGGATTTAATTCATTAATAATGTTATGATCACTATTTCACAAAGTTGACAACACTAAAAAAAAGATACATGTTTATTCTTAAATTTTAATATTCTTTGGCTTAAATCAAACACCATCTAATATATTTTACATAAGATACAAAATTCTAGCATTTTTAACTCTCTCAAACTGATTTTAGTTAAGAAATTATAGTAAATAAAAATGACTAATCTATATGATAAAGAATTGGTACTAAATAATATAACATATACAATAACGGTCCGACCCTCAGTCCGACCCATTCAAATCTTTAAACCTTAAACTCCAGCCTATACCGATTCAATATCCGGTCCGGTTTTAATTACCTTGATATTAATACATTTCGGATGGAAATGTTTATGATATTGGTTTTTCTTACTCTAATTTTTCTACCAATTTATCATGGCACATGTACTGTATAATACACAGGAACCTCACGTTTTGGTTTTTCTTATGCTGCATACAATCTAATAACTTACATGATTATATGTTATAATATAATATGTTTGATTTTATACAGTAACCAAAGTTTTGCTTTAGGAGGTATACAGTGACCCATTTGTTGTTTTAATATATATATGTAACACGTTTTTTTAAATACAATATAAACAAGTTTTTTTTTAATATCATATATAACACATCTTGTTTTAATATATATATATATATATTATATTGTTAATTCTTTTTTTATTAGATTTTTCGGATCGAATCGTGTCGATACGCTGTATGCATATTGTTGTGCATAATGCGTGACATTCGTGTTGGTTCGATCTGGTTGTGATGATCGCAATTTTGCGTTAGCAATATTATTATTATTTTTAAAACGTTTTATATTCCTTTAGCTTTACGTCTTTGGATAAATTTAGATCCGCCCGATTTGGATCCATTGCGATGATCACGTTAAGTGTAGCAAATTATTGGTTATTTTTAATTGATTATTGTGGCGTTTCGATTTTTACACGCGTCAGATGGTTTAACATGGCGGCGATCCGCTTTTTACGCTTACCAATTCGCGTTTCGATTTGTAGTTTGTGATTTTCTTTAATTTTATTACCTTGTTGTTCTTGATTTGACTTGCGATGACCGCTTACGCGGTAGCAGACTATTTTTAATTTGGATTAGATCCGATTAAATTTTTCTTTGTATCTTTTCATGCCTTTTGTGATCCAATTTGCATCCTTCGCGTTACCATTTGTATAAGTCATTTCTCATCATCGATGCACAATCATATCAAACCATTTTTAAAATATATCAAACTAATTCTTGATTTAATCAAGCCATTTTTAAACTCTGTAAGTCGATTGTTTCTACGATCGCCATCAACCAAACCCAAAACATTCTTGATTCATATATCAAGTCATACCCCAACTTGTAAGTCGATTGCTTTTTAGCATCACCATCAACCCCATGCACACACTTGCACCTTTACTTTGGTTGCGATTTCGTTTACTAGGAGCACCCTTAGGGACTAGGATTCGACCTAACTTTTTCTAAAAACCCTATATCCAATGTCAAGTGGCCACCTCTCTCGTAAGTCGGTTGCCTTGTGCAATCGACATCACGCAATTTTCAAACCTCGATCTTTTATCGAGTATTTTTCTCTTAAAACTAAAATCTCTTTTCTCAAAAAAATAAAAAAAAATTGTAATACCTCGTATTTTATTTGCTCTGGATAATAATTAGTGTGATCAACTGAGTTCCGGTGTACTCTCGGAAATTATCTGCGGAGATAATTAGAGTAACTGATGAGCTCAGAGCAGATCAAATTAATAATTATCTGACTCTGAGGTTTTAACTTTTGGTACTATAGAGACTTTTCGGACATTTAGTAGTGTTACTATCTAATTGAATTTCTCTATACCATTTCATCTCTACACTTGGGCAAGAACAGAAACAAAGTTAAAAAAAAAAGATAGTAAGAGTAGAGAGAAAGAGGAGCAAGAGGAGAAAAAGAGAGAAACTTGGAATTTGTAGAGAAAGCTTCAATCTTCATCATCTCTTCTTCATCAAATCAACCCAACATCTTTTTCATCTCCATTATCTTGATCATTAGTGAGTTCTAGTTAGAACCCTAAGTATAGAAACTTAGGTTAGAACTTGAATACAAATGGTGAAATTTGATTAATCATGCTAAATGATGTTTGCTATGGTTGAAATCTGAAATAGAACACATAATATGTGTGGGTTGTTTGAAATATAGATGTTTGATGTTTGCTATGTTGTTGCCATGAGTTTTGGAGATGTTCCATTGAGTTGAATGATGAAAATGCAGGTTTTTAGGTCTCAGACTCAGTGGTAACCGGTTACTCTATATGAGGTAACCGGTTACTTGCAGGAAAATAGCTGTTTTTACGCAAAAATGAACTGAGTAACCGGTTACTCTATATGAGGTAACCGGTTACCCGATTGAGCTTTAGCCCCTGTCTACGCAGGATGATAGCGTAACCGGTTACCCTATACTGAGTAACCGGTTACCACTGTTGTGTTTTGAAAAATATTTTAGAAAATTAATATCTTTTGAACCGTGCTTCCGATCGAGGTGTTCTTGATACTGATGGAAAGCTATGGAAATGTACTACATGATAAAGGTGAAAAAATTATTTTTGGTGCCCGATTAAATAAATCGGAGGGAACCCAAGAGTTATGTGATTTGTGATTTAATTATTATATGTAATTTAAGTAGTGCAATTGTAATATGCTTTGCCTAATATTGATGTTAAACTTGACTGAGAGTAAATGAATGTTAAAATATGGAATAGGTAGAGTGAGGAAACCTTACCATGAAACTATATTGGAACCTAGTAATGAGCTAGGAAATTGATAAATAACTTAATGACGACGCTCGTGCAGAAGGGGCTGAGGCGTGCGTCCAGTACTGAACGGTGTAGAAAAGAATAATACACTAGTATGGATCATGTGTAACTGTGTTAAGTAGTGAGAAAAGAAAAGAGGCCTAAAGGCAAATGTGGCCTTGTGATTGCCGAATACAATAACGTTTGTGTATATGATCACGTAATCATAACCAATTCGCCTGAGATGCAGTTTCACGAGTAACGAGCTCCTCTGAAACGTATGCAAAACTACTTGGCAGGTTTGATTCCTGCGTGTAGTACGAATGGAACCTATGGGTAGAGACTTGTGATGGCTAACATGTCATGAGAAGTGACGGTTCATGGTTAACAGGCCGATGATCGCAAATCCATTTCGTATGTCAAGTAGATTACAAGGATCCATGACTCGGGTCGACCTCTAGACGTAGAAGCGGATGGGAAAAGGGGATGCCTTGGTAAGGTTACCGATTAGTGAAAAAACCTTGAGTTAACAGACTCATGACAAGTATCCATATAGTGTGAGAGTGAGTACTCAAGGTCACTTCCCTTCCCTTTTGACTTGGGTTAGGATGATAAAACCTTGTAAAGCCGAGAGAATCTATAAGATAGGGAACTCACTGAGATTTAATATCTCACCCCATGTTGTTGATTATATTACAGGTGCTTCAGGTTCCGCGAAGGGTAAGGATAAGGCCGTTTGATTATCCTTACTTCTCTTAGCTTTTGTGGATGGCCAGACTTCCGTTGTGGGGATTTTTGAGATCATTGTATTTTTATCTAGTTCTTAGTGTCTTGGAACATCCTGTATACATTATGCTGTAGTTTTTTGTATTAGGTACTTGGGCATGTATTGTATATATTGTGTTGACTAGGAACTTTTGGTATTTCAGTACCAAAGACTTGGATTCATGTATGATATTTATGCTTTGATGTATGTATATTATATGTGGGTGTTACAGTTGGTATCAGAGCAGGTCGTATCCTCGACCTAGCCATGAAATAGTATAAGTATTTCTTTCCGCTGCATATGCATGGTGTCGCCATTGGTCTTAGGTTTATTATTTATGGTATTGAGCCTGATAAACTTAATCATATATGTATGACCTTTAGGAACATGGCTGACGGACGCAGAAGCAATCGTGGTAGACCCAGAACTATTCCTATTGGAACGAATCCGTCGGGCAGCGAGGAGTATGTCCCATGGCCTCAGTTTTTGCAACAGATGCAGCAGCAGCAGAACCAGTTCATGCAGCAGATGGTACAACAAATGAATGGGGGTCTTCATCCTCCAGTGGTTATTCCAGATGCTGTAGGTGGGAGTTTTCAGGATTTTATCCGAAAGAATCCTCCAGAATTTCATGGCGGGTTAGATCCTGTTAAAGCCCATGAATGGATAGCTGGCATGGAGAGAATTTTCTTAATAGTCCATTGTAGTGAGGAGAACAAGGTGGTATTTGCTTCTCATTCGTTGAAGGGTCCTGCCATGAGGTGGTGGGAGAGTGCCTCAGCCCTAATGACTATACAAGAGGTACCTAAGGTCTGGGAGCGATTTAAGATTTCTTTTATGGAGAATTACTTCCCTAGTTCTTTGAGGACCCAGAAAGAATTTGATTTCCAACAATTTAGACAAGGTACTTTGCCCGTGGCTGCTTATGCTGAAAAATTTGAGATTATGGCTGCTTACTCTAGGCAGACCATGTATGCTCCTGATGAGAGGTGGAAAGTTGACTAGTTTCTTTTTGGTTTAAAGGCTGAGATTTCTCATAGTGTGTCTCAGAGAGAGTTCGCTACTTACGCTGAATTGCTAAGGCAATGTTTTATTGCAGAGAATAGTTTAAAGAAAGTTCAAGCAGAGGGGGATTTGAGTAGGTCGAACTAGATTGATCGTGGGAGATCAAATCAATAATTTAGGCCTAGACAACAAACTTTTAAAGGGAAGCAAGTTCAAAATTCTAGGAATATTGCACCTCCTGTGTGTCGTACTTGTGGAAAAGTGCATTCTGGTAGATGCAGTTTTGATGGAATGAAGTGTTATCAGTGTCAGAAAGTGGGTCATATGGCGAGGGATTGTCCTCCGAATAGGAATCAGAAGCAAGGGAGGAATACCGGTCAAGTATATACTTTAGATGCGAGGAAAGCAAAGGGTGATAACTCTTTGATTGCTGGTACGTGTTTCGTTAATGGACATCCTTGTTTTGTATTATTTGACTATGGAGCAACACACTCTTTTATGTCAATGCAATGTGTGAAGCGACTTGGGTTGCAAGCTATTATGTTGTCTCCACCCATGTTGGTTACTACTGCCATGGATGAGATGGTTGAAACACCTTTAATGTGTGAAAATTGCGTTTTATCTATGGATGAGAGAGTTTTTCAGATTGATCTTATTTGTTTGCCGCTTAAGAAAGTAGATGTTGTTTTGGGAATGGATTGGCTTTCTGCTAATTCGGTATTTATTGGTTGCGAAGAAAAGTTAATCATCATTCCATCAGTGGAGGCTACTCCGAAGGATGTGTTGACTACTATTTTGGAAGGTACGGTTGGAATGATAAATTTCTTGTTTGAGAAGGGTAAGTCTGTTCTTTTGGTTCTCACTAAGGAAGAGAGTAACAACCTTCAAGTTCTGAGTATTCCTGTAGTCTGTGAGTTTTCTGAAGTTTTCCCCGAGGATATCACTTCTCTTCTTCCGGAAAGAGAAGTGGAATTCTCTATTGACCTGATACTGGGAACGAATCCTATATCCATTTCTCTGTATCGGATGGCACCAATTGAGTTAAGAGAATTGAAGGATCAATTGGAAGAATTAATGGCTAAGCATTTCGTTAGACCCAGTGTTTCGCCCTGGGGAGCTCTAGTGTTATTGGTAAAGAAGAAGGATGGTGGAATGCGGTTATGTATTGATTACCGGCAGCTGAATAAAGTCACCATCAAGAACAAATACCCATTACCCAGGATAGACGACATGTTAGATAAATTGAAAGGAGCTTGTGTGTTCTCGAAGATTGATTTACGGCCGGGTTATCACCAGATCCATGTGAAGAGTTCAGATGTATCAAAGACCGCGTTTAGAACCCGTTATGGTCATTATGAATTCTTGGTAATGCCTTTCGGTGTGACGAATGCTCCTGCAGCTTTTATGGATTATATGAATCAGATATTTCAAGCTTATTTGGACCAATTTGTAGTGATCTTCATTGATGACATTCTTATTTATTCTCGTACTACTCAAGAACATGAAGAGCATTTAAGAATCATTTTATCGATCCTACAAGAGAGATAACTTTTTGCCAAGCTGAGCAAGTGTGAGTTTTGGATGTCAGAGGTTAGTTTTCTTGGTCATGTCATATCTCAGGGAGGTGTGGCGGTGGATCCATCAAATGTGGAAGCAGTGATTAATTGGGAGAGACCGGAGAATGTTTCAGAAGTTAGAAGTTTCTTGGGATTGGCAGGTTATTATAGAAGATTTATCAAGGGCTTTTCTCAATTGGCCTTGCCAATGACTAAACTTACTCGAAAGGATCGTCCTTATGAGTGGGATTCGGCTTGTGAACGAAGTTTTATGAGTTTGAAGGAAAGATTGACGACTGCTCCTGTTTTGATTATTTCGGATCCTAGCAAGTCGTATGAGGTATTTTGCGATGCATCAAAGATGGGTTTAGGAGGTGTTTTAATGCAAGATAGTCACGTGGTAGCTTACGCTTCTCGGCAGTTAAAATTTCATGAAGAGAATTATCCAACACATGATTTGGAATTGGCGACGGTTGTTTTTACATTGAAGGTGTGGCGTCATTATTTGTATGGAGTACATTTTGAGATGTTCAGCGACCACAAGAGCTTAAAGTATCTATTTGATCAGAAGGAGTTGAACATGCGTCAAAGGAGGTGGATGGAGTATTTGAAAGATTATGACTTGGAACTAAAGTACCATCGGGGTAAAGCGAATAAAGTAGCGGACGCATTAAGCCGAAAAGTGTTGCATAATGCCGAGTTGATGATGTTAGAGTATACCTTATTAGAAAAGTTTCGAGATCTTAATCTCCAATTTGTTTGGACTCCTAATGGCGTGATTATGGGAAATTTGAATGTCAATTCTACTCTTAGGGAGGAAATTCAACAAGGACAAACGTTGGATGAGAAGTTACAAGGATTGTTAGTTCAGCCTAGTTTTGTACGGGCTAACGATGGAATTATTTTATTTAACCAAAGGATTTATGTTCCAAATGATGCGTTGTTAAAAAGGAGGATTTTGGAAGAAGCACATAAGAGTGCTTTTACTATACATCCTGGTTCTTCGAAGATGTATCAAGACTTAAAAAGGGACTATTGGTGGTCCGATATGAAAAGAGATATTGCGGTGTATGTATCGGAGTGTGCGGTATGCCAACAAGTAAAGATTGAACACCAAAGACCGGGTGGCTTATTAAAACTATTGGAAATTCCGGTATGGAAGTGGGATAGTATTTCTATGGACTTTGCAGTTGGATTACCCCGTGTGCAAGGTGGTTATGATTCCATTTGGGTAATAGTGGATCGGTTGACGAAATCTGCGCATTTCTTAGTCGTGAAGACTACTTACAAGTCAAGTCATCTTACAAGGTTGTTTATTTAGAAAATTGTGAGGTTGCATGGTATTTCCTCTAGTATTGTTTCGGATAGAGATCCAAAGTTTACTTCAAGGTTTTGGAGAGCTTTTCAACAAGCTATGGGAACAAAGTTATGTTTGAGTACGTCGAATCATCCGCAAATGGATAGTCAGACGGAATGGACGATACAAACTGTTAGTTATATTATTGGCTATAATTTTGGTAAAACAAGGTGTAACATTAAGATGTCATGCTTGATGTCAAGACAATGTGGCTCTAACATGTGTTGCAGGATTGTGGTGTATGATGTCAAGGCGGATGTCTTAACATCTTTTGACAGAACTTCCAGTTCTGTGTTTTTATGTGTTGCGCGTTATTTGATATATCTTGGGAGATGCTGTTTCAGAGATTGCAGGAGAATTTATTGGAGAAGAGTTATTCTGATACAATCAGTTCCTATTACTTTGTGGAGTATATTTTGTTACTAGTTTAGGGCAAAAAGATTTGGAGTTTTTATTGAGAATTAATTCTGAGAATTATTATTGCCCAGGCCCAAGAATCTGTTTCTTTTTAAAGAAGTCTCAACCCTACTTGGAAGAGATGAAGATAAGAGATTGTGTACTGAGTGTCAAGTATTAGGGTTTGTGTTTTCGTCTGTGTATTGTGAGCCATTCATTCGTCTATTTTGATGTTTGAATTGGACTGATTTAGTTGAGTTGTATGTTGTCCACTCTAAGCTTTTAAGCACGAGTGTTTGTTCTTGATTGAAGCTTTTAAGCAAGATCAAGGTATTGTCGTTGAAGTGTGTCTTCTACTTTCGTTAGTGTATGTTGTTATCACTGCTGTGATTGAGGGGGAGTGAGAGGTGTCTCATATCTAAGAGTGTCTTAGGTAGAAGTGTCATTGGGTAGTGATTAAGTGATAGATTGTCAACTTGTATGTTGATTGTAGAGTCTATGAATTAATACTACTGATAGTGAATTTCTTCCCTGGCTTGGTAGCCCCCAGACGTAGGTTGTTAGACCGAACTGGGTGAATAATTCTCTGTGTTTGTTTACTGCTTTTAAGTGATGTTCTTTTATTGTATTATTCATATAGCAGATATTGATGTTGTGACATCTCACTCGACATCACATATTTGATACCAGAATTTCAATTGGTATCAGAGCAGGTCATCCTGCTCTGTATCTGGGTGAGATCTAGGGTTGTTACTTTCTGGTGCAATGGACAAGGAGAGTGGTGGATTTGTGAATAGACCCCCTATTCTAGATGGATCAAATTATGACTATTGGAAACCTCGCATGGTTGCTTTTCTGAAATCTTTAGACAGCAGGGCTTGGAAGGTTGTTCTGACCGAATGGAAACATCCTGTCATTGTGGGAAAAAATGGTGTGTCAAAGCTGAAACCTGAGGAGGAGTAGACCAAGGAAGAAGATGAACTCGCTCTTGGGAATTCTAAGGCCTTGAATGCTTTATTTAATGGTATTGACAAGAATATTTTCAGGCTGGTCAACACATGTGAAGTGGCTAAGGAGGCTTGGGATATCCTGAAAACAACTCATGAAGGAACTTCCAAGGTCAAGATGTCAAGACTTTAGCTGCTTACAACAAAGTTTGAAAGTTTGAGGATGAAAGATGAAGAGATCATTCATGATTTTCACATGAATATACTTGAATTGTCAAATGCTTCTAGTGCCCTAGGAGAGAGGATGTCTGATGAGAAGCTGGTAAGAAAAATTCTCAAATCTCTTCCCAAGAGATTTGATATGAAGGTGACTGTTATAGAGGAAGCTCAAGACATCAGCCAGATGAGGGTAGATGAATTGATTAGTTCACTTCAGAAATTTGAGTTAGGGTTGAATGACAGATCTGAAAAGAAGGTCAAAAGCATAACTTTGGTGTCTAGTACAGAAGATGATGAGAAAGAGTGTGCTCCTGAAACTTAGGAAGAGCTATCCAATGCCATTGTTCTGCTGGGAAGACAGTTTAATAGGGTTTTGAAAAGAATGGACACGAGCTATAAACCTAATGTCAAGAACATCACATCTGACATCAACAGGTCAGGTGATCAGATGAAGAAAACAAGAACTGAGGAAAAGCCTAATTATGACAAAGGAATTCAGTATCATGGATGTGAGGGTTATGGTCATATCAGAGCTGAATGCCCTACATATCTTAAGAAGCAGAAAAAGGGCTTATCTGTGTCCTGGTCTGATACTGAATGTGAGGAAGATGAAGAGACTGCCAAGCAGGTTAGGGTTTTGACTAGAAGGTGTACATCTGATGATGATTCTAGGGATGAAGAGAGCACATATAATGAGCTTACTGATTCTTATAGAGAGCTATGCATTAACAGTGAAGAAGCTTATCAAGAAGGGGAGAGGCAGAAGAAGATCATTGCTCAACTCAAGGCTAAAAAGACAGAGCATCTGGAAACCATTGCCAAGCTGGAAGATGAAGTATTTGTGCTGAAATCTAAACTTGAATCTATGTCCAAGTCTATCAGAATGCTGAATAGTGGAACCGATGTTCTAGACAAGATTCTTGATGTTGGAAGAACTGCAGGAGACAAAAGTGGGGTGGGATTCAATAGTGGATCTGCTTCAAATGATGTTATTCCTAGTTCCAAGCCAGTGATGTTGAAACAGATGTTGAAACATCCTGACAGGACTCCCTCTAGGAAGAAATTCAGGCGCTAGAGATGCCATCATTGTGGGAGCTTTGGACACATAAAGGCCTTCTATTATAAGTTGCATGGGTATCCTAAGAGTACTTCTAATTGTGCACCCAGACAGGTTATTCATAAAGGTAATCAAGTCATCAAGCAAAAGAAGCAATGGGTCTCCAAAACTGATTTTGTCAGCTTGATAGCTCATACTTCTCTTAGAGTCTCTGCTAAAGAAGAATGGTACTTTGATAGTGGTTGTTCAAGACACATGACAGGAGTGAAGAATTTTCTGGTGGATGTTAAACTTCATTCTTCTGGCCATGTGACCTTTGGTGATGGTGTCAAAGGAGAAATCAAGGGTGTGGGAAAGCTGAATTATGAAGGTACACCTAGACTTGATGATGTACTGCTAGTCAAGGGGTTGACAGCAAATTTGATCAGTATTAGTCAACTATGTGATCAAGGACTCATAGTTAATTTTACAAAAACTGAGTGCATTGTCACAAATGAGAAAGGTGAAGTTATCATGAAGGGTGCTAGGTCTAAGGACAACTGTTACTTATGGGTGTCACAAGACTCAAGTCCCTTCACATGTGTTCTTGCTAAAGAAGATGAAGTCAAAGTCTGGCATCTAAAGTTGGGACATTTACATCTGAAGGGAATGAAGAGAATCATATCCACAGAAGCAGTAAGAGGAATCCCTAAGCTCAAAATTGAAGAGGGAAGAGTCTGTGGAGATTGTCAGATAGGAAACCAGACCAAGATGTCACATCCAAAGCTTCAACAATTCACTACTTCTAAAGTTTTGGAACTTCTTCATATGGACTTAATGGGGCCTATGCAGGTGGAAAGTCTAGGTGGGAAGAAATATGTTTATGTTGTTGTAGATGACTATTCCAGGTACACTTGGGTGAACTTCATCAAAGACAAAACAGAAGTGTTTGATGTGTTTAAAGATCTATGTCAAAGACTCCAAAGAGAAAAGGAGAGCAATGTCATAAGAATAAGGAGTGATCATGGGAGAGAGTTTGAAAATAACAAGTTTGCTGAGTTTTGTTCTGCTGAAGGCATCAGTCATGAGTTTTCTTCTCCCATTACCCCTCAGCAAAATGGAGTAGTTGAAAGGAAGAACATAACCATTCAAGAATCTGCTAGGGCAATGATTCATGCCAAAAAGCTTCCTTACCATTTCTGGGCTGAAGCTATGAATACTGCCTGCTACATTCACAACAGAGTGACTTTGAGAAGAGGTACTTCAGCTACCTTGTATGAACTATGGAAGGGAAGAAAACCAAGTGTGAAGTACTTTCATGTATTTGGTAGTAAGTGTTATATCCTGACAGATCGTGAACAAAGGAGAAAAATGGATCCAAAAAGTGATGAGGGAATCTTTCTGGGATACTCTACAAACAACAGAGCTTATAGGGTATTCAATTCGAGAACCAAAGTCATGATGGAATCTATAAATGTGGTTGTTGATGACAATGGAATAAAGGAAGATGATGATGTCCTAGATGATGTTGGAACATTTTTTGATGATGTATCAATAGAAGCTGAAGACAGAAGTGTAAATCCCAATCCTGTTGCTGCTGAACCTGATCCTGAACAACCTAACAACGAACCATTTATCAGAGTGCATAAGAACCATCCAAAAGAGCTTATCATAGGTGATCCAAACTCAGGAGTTACCACTAGGTCAAGAGAAGTTGTGTCAAACTCTTGCTTTGTATCCAAGATTGAGCCCAAAAATGTCAAAGAAGCCTTGACTGATGAATTTTGGATTAATGTCATGCAAGAAGAGTTGGAACAATTCAAAAGGAATGAAGTTTGGGATCTTGTTCCAAGGCCTGATGGAATAAATGTGATTGGCACCAAGTGGGTTTACAAGAATAAATCTGATGAACAAGGAGTGGTAACTAGAAATAAGACTAGACTGGTTTCCCAAGGTTACACTCAGGTAGAAGGGATTGATTTTGATGAGACTTTTACTCATGTGGCTAGACTGGAATCTATCAGGTTACTCTTAGGTGTGGCTTGTAACCTCAAATTCAAGTTGTTCCAGATGGATGAAAAGAGTGATTTCTTGAATGGGTACTTAAATGAAGAAGTTTATGTAGATCAACCCAAGGGGTTTATTGATCCAACATTTCCTAACCATGTCTACAAACTAAGGAAAGCTCTTTATGGATTAAAGCAAGCACCTAGAGCTTGGTATGATAGGCTTACTGAATTCCTGTCTCTAAATGGTTATAGAAAAGGAGGAATTGACAAGACATTGTTTGTCAAAGAGGAAGGAGGAAAACTACTAATAGCTCAAATATATGTTGATGACATAGTGTTTGGTGGGATGTCAGAAGCAATGGTTCAACATTTTGTGAAACAGATGCAGTCTGAGTTTGAAATGAGTCTTGTTGGTGAGCTCAGTTATTTTTTGGGTCTGCAAGTTAGACAAATGGAAGACTCCATATTTATCTCTCAGAGCAAGTATGCAAAGAACATTGTCAAGAAGTTTGGTCTGGAGAATGCTAATCACAAGAGGACACCTGCTCCTACTCACCTAAAGCTGTCCAAGGATGAACATGGGGTGAGTGTGAATCAAAGCTTATACAGAAGCATGATTGGAAGCTTACTGTATCTCACAGCTAGCAGACCTGATATCTCCTTTGTTGTAGGAGTTTGTGCCAGATATCAATCTGAACCTAAAGTGAGCCACATGAATCAAGTGAAGAGAATTCTGAAATATGTGAATGGTACTAGTGACTATGGCATGCTATACAGTCATGGAACAGACACTGAACTGAGTGGATATTATGATGCTGATTGGGCAGGAAGTGCAGATGATAGAAAAAGTACTTCAGGAGGATGCTTCTTCTTAGGGAATAATCTTATCTCGTGGTTTAGCAAGAAGCAGAACTGTGTGTCTCTCTCTAATGCTGAGGCTGAGTACATAGCAACAGGAAGTAGTTTTTCACAACTGGTTTGGATGAAGCAAATGTTAACTAAATACAATGTTAAGCAAGATGTCATGACATTGTACTGTGATAATCTGAGTGCTATCAATATCTCCAAGAACCCAATTCAACATAGCAGGACTAAGCATATTGACATACGTCATCACTTTATAAGAGATCTGGTTGAAGATAAAGTGGTTGCTTTGGAACATGTTGCTACTGAAATGCAATTAGCTGATATTTTTACTAAGGCCTTAGATGCAAATCAGTTTGAAAATTTAAGAAGCAAATTAGGGATTTGCATATATGAGGATTAGTGGATCGTTTGTTGGTGTGCAGGAGGATGGTGTTTTTGGTGCAGTTGTCTTATGCGTGTGAGCTTATCTAGTTGGTGAAATTGACAAAATAAGAATGTTTGGAAACAAACAAGAACATTTTTATTGCTGGAAGTACTCAACATTACATTTTTTTAAACAGAAACTACAAGCAAAGAGGTTTATTGTTTGGATTCAGCTACTCATTCCAACCACCTGAGTTAATGAAATTAACCCAGTCTTCATCTGCTTCATCATCAGAAGCATGTAGTAGCACTGGAGGTTTCTTGATGGTCTTCATTCTTGTTTCTGTCTTTCTGCCTGTTCTTGTTGCTCCTGTAGAAGATATTGTTGTTGTCAATTCTTTGGACTTCATCTCATTTGGTTTGGTGGTCTTGTTTTTCTGGTCGTGCTTCAACTGACCCTTGTGTGTATCAACTGTCTTGGAGGACTGACTCATGTTTCCTTCTCAGTTTAGCTGTAGTAAGAAGCAATAAGGTGTAGCTGTTTTTATATCATAAGAGAACCTTGTTTGTATCGCCTGACTAGTCAAAGATGTAGTTGTTGGAGGTGGTGTATTTTTCCTTGTGTCCTGTACAATTTATTTTGAAAATTGTGTTTTGTGCAGTGCTTCTGAAGGTGTTTGTCCAATTGTGGCTAAAAAGGGGGAGAGTGGCCTCTAGTTTTTGAGTTGTCGTGAAGCTGTTGCTGCTTTTCTAGAAGTTTGTGTGGTTGTGGGGGAGTTTGAGTTTTGTGTTTCTGCTGCTGCTGAATGTTAGTGTTGTTAGGTGTTATTTTCTGCTGCAGGTATCTCTGATGTGTGCTGATATTGTTTTAGCCAAAATTAGCCAAAGGGGGAGATTGTTAGTTCTGTTATTGGCTGCAATTTTGGCAAAACAAGGTGTAACATTAAGATGTCATGCTTGATGTCAAGACAATGTGGCTCTAACATGTGTTGCGTGATTGTGGTGTATGATGTCAAGGCGGATGTCTTAACATCTTTTGACAGAACTTCCAGTTCTGTGTTTTTATGTGTTGCGCGTTATTTGATATATCTTGGGAGATGTTGTTTGAGAGATTGCAGGCGAATTTATTGGAGAAGAGTTATTCTGATACAATCAGTTCCTATTACTTTGTGGAGTATATTTTGTTACTAGTTTAGGGCAAAAAGATTTGGAGTTTTTATTGAGAATTAATTCTGAGAATTATTATTTCCCAGGCCCAAGAATCCGTTTCTTTTTAAAGAAGTCTCAACCCTACTTGGAAGAGATGAAGACAAGAGATTGTACTGAATGTCAAGTATTAGGGTTTGTGTTTTCATCTGTGTATTGTGAGCCATTCATTCGTCTATTTTGATGTTTGAATTGGACTGATTTAGTTGAGTTGTATGTTGTCCACTCTAAGCTTTTAAGCATGAGTGTTTGTTCTTGATTGAAGCTTTTAAGCAAGATCAAGGTATTGTCGTTGAAGTGTGTCTTCTACTTTTGTTAGTGTATGTTGTTATCACTGCTGTGATTGAGGGGGAGTGAGAGGTGTCTCATATCTAAGAGTGTCTTAGGTAGAAGTGTCATTGGGTAGTGATTAAGTGAATAGATTGTCAACTTGTATGTTGATTGTAGAGTCTATGAATTAATACTACTGATAGTGAATTTCCTCCCTGGCTTGGTAGCCCCCAGACGTAGGTTGTTAGACCGAACTAAGTGAACAATTCTCTGTGTTTGTTTACTGCTTTTAAGTATTGTTCTTTTATTGTATTGTTCATATAGAAGTTATTGATGTTGTGACATCTCACTCGACATCACATATCTGATACCAGAATTTCACAGACGATGGAAGATATGTTAAGGGCTTGTGTGCTTTAAAGTGGAGGAAATTGGATAGATCTTTTACCGTTGATTGAGTTTTCCTACAATAATAGTTATCATGCGAGTATTGGTATGGCTCCTTATGAGGCATTATATGGAAGGAAATGTAGGACGCCATTGTGTTGGGCAGAAGTTGGCGAAGATAGAATTTTGGGACCCGAGATTATTCAAGAGACCACGGAAAAGATTAGAATAATCCGTGACAAAGTTAAACAAGCACAAGATCGTCAGAAGAGTTATGCGGATAACCTTAGGAGACCTTTAGAATTTGATGAAGGTGATCACGTGTTTTTGAAAGTTACTCCGAGATTGAGGTTGAAAGGATCGTTTAAGTCGCGAAAGTTAAGTCCAAGATACGTGGGACCGTATAAAATTTTAGAAAGGATTGGTGAAGTAGCTTACAGATTAGCCTTACCGCCTTCTCTGTCAGAAATGCATGATGTTTTTCATGTGTCTCAGCTCCGGAAGTTTGTTCCAGAACCTCTTCAGCCAATTCTACCAGATACGATTGAGATAGAAACATATTTAACGTTTGAACCCCAACTAAGTCGTATCAGAGGAAGAGAAATTAAGGGACTAAGGAATAAGGAAATTCCTCTAGTGAAGGTTCAGTGGGATGAGACGCATCCGGGCGATGCAACTTGGGAACTAGAATCAGAGATGCGAGATACTTACCCTCATCTTTTCAGGTAATTTTAAATTCGTGGGCGAATTTCTATTTAAGGGGGGAGGATGTAATACCCCGTATTTTATTTTCTCTGGATAATAATTAGTGTGATCAACTGGGTTCCGGTGTACTCTGGTAAATTATCTGCGGAGATAATTAGAGTAACTGATGAGCTCAGAGCAGATCAAATTAATAATTATCTGACTCAGAGGTTTTAACTTTTGGTGCTATAGAGACTTTTCGGACACTTAGTAGTGTTACTATCTAATTGAATTTATCTCTACCATTTCATCTCTACACCTGGGCAAGAATAGAAACAAAGTTTGAAAAAAAAAAGATAGTAAGAGTAGAGAGAAAGAGGAGCAAGAGGAGAAAAAGAGAGAAACATGGAATTTGTAGAGAAAGCTTTAATCTTCATCATCTCTTCTTCATCAAATCAACCCAACATCTTCTTCATCTCCATCATCTTGATCATTGGTGAGTTCTAGTTAGAACCCTAAGTATAGAAACTTAGGTTAGAACTTGAATAAAAATGGAGAAATTTGATTAATCATGCTAAATGATGTTTGCTATGGTTGAAATCTAAAATAGAACACATAATATATGTGGGTTGTATGAAATATAGATGTTTGATGTTTACTATGTTGTTGCCATGAGTTTTGGAGATGTTCCATTGAGTTGAATGCTGAAAATGTAGGTTTTTAGGTCCTAGACTCAGTGGTAACCGGTTACTCTATATGAGGTAACCGGTTACTTGCAGGAAAATTTCTATTTTTACGCAAAATTGAACTGAGTAACCGGTTACTCTGTATGAGGTAACCGGTTACCCGATTGAGCTTTAGCCACTGTCTACGCAGGATGATAGCGTAACCGGTTACCCTATATTGAGTAACCGGTTACCACTGTTGTGTTTTGAAAAATATTTTAGAAAATTAATATCTTTTGAGCCGTGCTTCCATCGAGGTGTTCTTGGTACTGATGGAAAGCTATGGAAATGTACTACACGATAAAGGTGAAAAATATTGTTTTTGGTGCCCGATTAAATAAATCGGAGGGAATCCAAGAGCTATGTAATTTGTGATTTAATTATTATATGTAATTTAAGTAGTGCAATTGTAATATGCTTTGCCTAATATTGATGTTAAACGTGACTGAGAGTAAATGTATGTTAAAATATGGAATAGGTAGAGTGAGGAAACCTTACCATGAAACTATATTGGAACCTAGTAATGAGCTAGGAAATTGATAAATAACTTAATGACGATGCTCGTGCAGAAGGGGCCGAGGCGTGCGTCCAGTACTGAACGGTGTAGAAAAGAATAATACACTAGTATGGATCATGTGTAACTGTGTTAAGTAGGGAGAAAAGGCAAAAGAGGCCTAAAGGCGAATGTGGCCTTGTGATTGTCGAATACAATCACGTTTGTGTATATGATAACGTAATCGTAACCATTTCCCCTAAGATGCAGTTTCACGAGTAACGAGCTCCTATGAAACGTATGCAAAACTACTTGGCAGGTTTGATTCCCGCGTGTAGTACGAATGGAACCTATGGGTAGATATTTGTGATGGTTAACAGGCCATGAGAAGTGACGGTTCACGGTTAACAGGCCGATGATCCCAAATCCATTTCGTATGTCGAGTAGATTACAAGGATCCATGACTCGGGTCGACTTCTAGACGTAGAAACGGACGGGAAAAGGCGATGCCTTGGTAAGGTTACAGATTAGTGAAAAAATCTTGAGTTAACAGACTCATGACATGTATCCATATAGTGTGAGAGTGAGTACTCAAGGTCACTTCCCTTCCCTTTTGACTTGGGTTAGGATGATAAAACCTTGTAAAGCTAAGAGAATCTATAAGATAGGGAACTCACTGAGATTTAATATCTCACCCCATGTTGTTGATTATATTACAGGTGCTTCAGGTTCCGCGAAGGGTAAGGATAAGGCCCTTTGATTATCCTTACTTCTCTTAGCTTTTGTGGATGGCCAGACTTCCGTTGTGGAGATTTTTGAGATCATTGTGTTTTGATCTAGTTCTTAGTGTCTTGGAACATCCTGTATACATTATGTCGTAGTTTTTTGTATTAGGTACTTGGGCATGTATTGTATATATGTGTTGACTAGGAACTTGTGGTATTTCAGTTCCAAAGACTTGGATTCATGTATGATATTTATGCTTTGATGTATGTATATTATATGTGGGTGTTACAAAAATACTTTAACTCATCTCTAACTATTTTTCAAACTCTAAAACACACCTCACACATCTCAAACCTTTTTGCCTTCGGGTTTTTCCGTTTAAACTTTTCAAAAAAAGACACGCTTCATAGCATCGTCCCTAAAAAAATACACAACTAACTCCCTTATCTCACGCTGCCGCACGATCGATACCAACTTACCTTTCCCTTTATCCTAGCCTTAGGATTAGAGTCGTCGCACTCCATGTAAGTGTTTTGCCATGAATACTTACCTCCCTTTCAACTTAACCTTAACTTTGGAGTCGCCGCACTCCATGTAAACGTCTTGCCCTGGATGCTTACCTCCCCTTGGAACCTTGACCACAGTCAAGAGTTCCTCACCCTCATTGAGGGGAACTACGAATGCTCTGATTCCATTCCCGTCAGGATACGTAGGCACGAGATGCGATGTCTTGGCGAGCATACTTAGATACTAACCCCTAGGTCTTTAACTTAGCATATACCCTTAGCAAGCAAACAATATAATAGCACAAATGCTAACAAGAGGTTCCTGTAGAGTACTACAGGTACTTAGGATGCTAGCATCTTCCCTAGGTATAACCAACCCCCGAACCTGAGATCTCTTGCATTGTGTTTACATTGCAATTAGGGTTTTTGACCTTTACTTGTTCCTTTGGATAAATCAAAGTTCGGTGATGAACTTTAGGATTTGTGATTCAAGTTAATTTAATAGTTTGATATCTGATTCTCACCGCGACATTACCCTTAAATTCTTGTTTGTAAAAAGAAAATATATGTTATTTTTTGATCTGATTGTTTTGATCTACTGTTCAAATTGCATGTTTTATTAGTACTCAGTCATAGCTTATTCGAAATAAAGTGTTTAAAAAATAAATAAGTATAGCAATTCTTTAGTCAAATTTAAATTAATATAATAAATTTTTTTCTACGTTTGTATCATAGATCCCTTTTTTTTTAAAAATAAAATAAATTATTGTGAGACTTTTTTATTAGTATCACATTAAAGTAATTAGTCAACTTTTTTAATAAAAAAATGATTTAAGATTAAAGTACTGCATTTCAAAATTATTTATAGCACATAGTTTATGTCATTGATTGTGAATACATTAAACACCATTAAAAAGTGTTGGAAGATATTATGCATCCACACGAGATTATAAACTTAGGATTAGGAATAAAGGATAATAAATTCAGGGTTTTCTTTATATAATTTTTTATAATATATACTTAATTTATTTTCTAAATAAATTAACAAGAGATATTTTCATAATGAGTCAATGGGATAAAATCAACACCTCACACTTAAACTGTAAGTCCTCTACCCTTGTGTATCGAGGTATTTTTCAAAACTAAATCTTTCTCCACCGCCGTTGTGTGAGAATCATTTTTAATGGATAAAAACAATCAACCAATAAATATTTTTGAGAAGAACTACGGTGCTCTGATCCCTCATCTAAGGTGAGGTTACGTAGGTATAAGGTTGTGAACCCTAGCGAGTACAATTATAAAAAATATTTTTAGGTTTCTTTGTTCTTTTTATTAAATTATGAAATAAATTTGTAAATACGTAATTGATTAAATATTCAAATAACAAGAAAACATACCCTAGAATTTAAGGAGGATTCTATTGGATATAATAGAGGTGAGGGGTGCATAATACCTTCCACTCACTTAACCGACTCTCGAACCTTATGTAACACCCCAAAATTTGCCCTCTTATTTCTAACTCTAAGTGGCTTATGTTTCTTTTCATTTTGCGTTATCATTTGTGCATATCATTGGTTCTAAGCATGGGATCAAAGTATCTTGATTAGCTCAAGAGGAGAGGTTCTCAGAGGTTCAAGCAAGAGACTATATTCAAGATAGGGAAATTTGTTTAAGGCATCAAAGAAAGAGATGTTCTCAATGTCACCATCACTCAAGCTACAAAGGCTTCTTATACCTCAATGCATCCTAATATGTTCATCACTTCATCAAATGGTTGAAATTGGCAAAAGTTTTGAAGTGGATCACCTCCTCCTATCTTTAGGTCATCAAGCTAGGGTTTTGGGTATTTGGGTATGTGGCACTTTCATGGGCAGGAATTGTGAAGCCTCATCATCATCTTGTTACACAAATCATATTTGTTCAAGGGATTCTCCAAGTTACCCAAGGGAATTAGGGTTTTGAAGAGGCTATTGATTTGAGAATCAAGAACCTTGATGTATATGGTGATTCTGTGTTTGTAATTAATCAGAATAAAGGTGAATAAGAGACTCTTCAGGAAAATTTGGCGCCTTACAAGAACTAAGCCAGAAGGTTGTTTCCGTTTTTTTGATAGGGTTGACTTTCATCATGTACCCCGGGCTGAAAATTAGATGGCGGATGCGTTGGCAACGTTGGTTTCAATGTACAAAGTGAATTTGTGGAATGAAGTTCCATTAATCAGAATTATGTGTCTTGACAGATTAAACTTTGTGTTTGCAGTCGAAGAGGTATCAAATGGCAAACCATGGTATCATGACATCAAGTGCTTTCTCAATAGTCAAGAGTACCCGATTGGGGCATCTACCAAGTATAAGAAAACTTTGAGGAGATTAGTAGGCAATTTCTTTTTGAATGAAGACGTTGTACTATATAAGAGGAATTTTTACATGGTCTTGTTGCGTTGTGTTGATGAACATGAGGTAGACCTGTTGATGGAAGAGGTTTACGAGGGTTCTTTTAGTACTCATGTCAATGGCCATGCTCTGGCCAGAAAACTGTTGAGGGCAGGATATTACTAGATGACTATGGAGTCCGATTGTTTCAAATACGCTGGAAAATTCCATAAATGTCAGATTTATGCTGATAAGGTGCATGTACCACTGAGTCCTCTGAATGTATTAACATCTCCTTGGCACTTTGTTATGTGGGGCATCGATATGATTGGAAATATTGAGCCGAATGCTTCCAATGGCCATTGTTTTATTCTGGTTTCTATTGATTATTTCACGAAGTGGGTAGAAGCACCCTCGTTTGCCAATGTCTCCAGACAAGTGGTCACCCGGTTTATAAAGAAGGACATCATCTGTCGTTATGGAATTCCAGAGAGAATCATTACTAATAATGGTTCAAATTTGAATAATAAGATGATGAAGGAGCTATGCCAGAGATTTAAAATTGAACATCACAATTCTTCTCCATATTGTCCGAAGATGAATGTCGCTGTTGAGGCAGCAAATAAGAATATCAAGAAGATTGTGTAGAAAATGGTGGTAACATACAAAGATTGACATGAAATGTTGCCCTTTGCTTTACATGGTTATCGTACTTTGGTGCGTACGTCGACAGGGGCAACTCCTTTCTCACTAGTGTATGGTATGGAGGCAGTCCTACCATTAGAAGTTGAGATCCCTTCTTTGAGAATTTTGGCGGATGTCAAACTTGATGAAGCCGAATGGGTACGATCCAGGTTGGATCAACTGAACCTTATTAAAGAGAAAAGATTGGCAGCCATTGCACACGGCCGATTGTATCAAAGCAGGATGAAGAAGGCCTTTGATCAGAAAGTGCGTCCTCGGTGTTTTCAGACAGGCAATTTGGTTTAGAAAAGGATCCTTCCTCCCCAGACAGATCACGGGGGCAAATGGACTCCAAACTATGAAGGGCCATATGTTGTAAGAAAGGTTTTCTCTGGTGGAGCCTTGTTACTCTCAACCATGGATGGCGAAGATTTTACATCCCCTGTGAACGCAGATGCAGTCAAAAAATACTTCGCATAAAAAGAGAACCGCTGGGCTACAAAAAGAAAAGTCCCAGCAAAAAAAGGGCATCCTGGCGAACCACAAAAAGAAAAGGTTCGGGCAAAAATTAGGGATAAAAGAAAAGAAAAGAATAAACTCGCAAAGATGAAAACCTGAAAAGGAAACTTTGGCAAAAATAGGTATCCCGGTGGATTTAAAACCCAAAAGGGCGATCCAGGAAAAAGTTAGGAATTTGAAAGCAAGAGGTTGTAGTCTGCGTTCGATCTGTGAATACTTTTGATACATGGGAATTTCGAAGGAAAGGAATCAGTCCAGTCGGTCTTTTCAGAAATCAAAGCATCTGTGGACATAGAAGACATATGGGTCATAGCTGAAACAAATCATGGAGGATATTTGTTCCCACATTGCCAATATGTGTATTTTCTTTTCACTTTTTTGCAATTACCTCTTTTTAGGAATTGCTTCTGATGTGTAAATGCCTATTTACAGGCCAATTCAATTAATAAAATATTCATTCACTCACAAAGCTATTCATTTCTGTTTTTACTTTTACTGTTTTGTTTGCAAAAACGTCCGATATTTTTTATAAATATTGCATGTGAAAACATTAAGCTTTACAGAGCATATTGAAAACAATGGAAATTGCTTGAGAGATTAATATTATGGATGGTAACCGAGGTGCCCATTTCGCATTCTGTTGTTTGTTATGCGTTTGCAGGTTGGCATGATTTCTTCTCCCCAATAGAGTTTTTCTCTCTAGCATGGAAGATCTAACATTCTCAGCAGCGCATTGGGGATTTCTTTCTCTCCAGCAAGAGTTCAAAGGTTTGCTTTCCCCAGTCAGATTGGTTTATTACTCCCCAGCAAGTATTCAAAAGTTGACTGTCCTAGACAGGATAATGTTGCATCTCCAGCAGCAGGCTTATTGGATGTCATTCTATGGCAGAGATTTTATATTCTCCACAGATTTGTGGTGTCTACTTTACTCATCGGGTCAGGAAGTGTAATTTTGCCAGCAACGGTGTGCTCTTATCCCCAGCAAGGTAAGGGTAAAGTCATTGCCCCAACATCAATTTAAGTTCAATGATATTCCTCGAAAGGTTTGGTATTATTGATCCCCAAGCAGAGTTTGGTATTGATTCTCTCGACAAGTAGTTCGACAGTGGTTGACATCCCCGGCAGATTCCAAGCCCAATTGTTATTGGCGTTTTCCGTATCAAATTGTTGGGTTGTATCTTCAGTAGGTGTTATTTGTGATTCCCAGCAGCGTGGATATTCATTTTGGGTTCTATCTTCAGCAGGTGTTATTCCTTATTCCCAGCAGAGTGGGAATTCATTTTGGGTTGTATCTTCAGCATGTGTTATTTGTGATTCCCAGGAGAGTGGATATTCATTTTGGGTTCTATCTTTAGCAGGTGTTATTCGTGATTCCCAATAGAGTGGGAAATCATTTTGGGTTTTATCTTCAGCAGGTGTTATTCGTGATTCCCAATATAGTGGATATTTATTTTGGGTTTTATTTTTAGCAGAGGTTTTGATCAGGAAGGTCGTTCAGTTTCTCTTCCTCAACAGAGTTTGTTTTCGGGTTTCTCAGCATTTCTCTTGTGGGGGTGTCTCTTTTGCATAACATAAGCATCTTTGCATTGCATCTTCCAAATACGTAGCATTTCCATTTTGTATGGAGCATTACGCCATAGAAAAAATTCAAACATATGTATTCAGAGGATAAGCCAGGTTTGATATCATCTTTGCCCGATGTTTTTCAGTAGAAAATGGCATATTTCAGGAGATTCAATCTTACTTTATCCCCGGTGAAGTTGATTATGAATTCGTTCATCATGCTTGTACTCCCTTGCAGAGTTGTCTGTTTAGGCTTCTATTTTCCCCAGCGAAGTCATCTTTGAAGATCTGTTAATTCTACTACCTTTGGTTGTGAGTCCGCCTGTGGTCGGCCTACCTTTGTGTTCGGATGTGAGGCTGCCTGTCTACCAACCTTCTTTTTGAAAATCCATCTTGTGATGGTAACCTTTGGTTGTGAGTCCTTCTGTTTGTCGGGCTACCTTTTTGTTTGGATGTGAGTCCGCCTGTCTGCCGGCCTTCCTTTTGAAAATCCATCTTGTGATGGTAACCTTTGGTTGTGAGTTCGCCTATTTGTCGGCCTACCTTATTGTTTGGATGTGAGTCCTCCTGTTATCCGACATTCCTTTTGAAAATCCATCTTGTGATGGTAACCTCTGGTTGTGATTCCGCTTGTTTGTCGGCCTACCTTTGTGTTTGGATATGAGTCAGACTGTTTGTCGGCCTTCCTTTTGAAAATCCATCTTGTGATGGTAACCTTTGGTTGTTAGTCCGCCTGTGGTCGGCCTACCTTTGTGTTTGGATGTGAGTCCGCCTGTTTGTCGGCCTTCCTTTTGAAAATCCATCTTGTGATGGTAACCATTTATTGTGAGCCCGCTTGTTTGTCGGCCTACCTTTTTGTTTGGATGTGAGTCCGCCTGTCTGCCATCCTTCCTTTTGAAAATTCATCTTATGATGGTAACCTTTGGTTGTGAGTCTGCCTGTTTGTTGGCTTACCTTTTTGTTTGGATGTGAGTCTTCCTTTTAGCTGGCATTCCTTTTCTTGCGATGATGTGAGACCGCCTCCGGCCGGCATTCATCTACTATCCTTTGTTTGGTTGTGAGTCCACCTTTTAGTCAGCTTTCCATTTCTTGTTAGATGTGAGTCCGCCTCCGGTCGGCACTCTTCATAAGTTCACCTTCGACGTTTGTGAGTTCGCCTGTGGCTGACATTTGTTCTTCCATCACTTTATTACGTTTCTCCCCACAATTTGCAAATTTCTGGGTTCTTTTGGTATTCAATCTCCGTGTATCCTGAATGTATGAAAGTCGTTGTTATGACTCCTTCAGGTCCAAGTAGATTGAATAGGGGCAGCTGTAACACCCCAAAATTTGCCCTCTTGTTTCTAACTCTAACTGGCTTATGTTTCTTTTCATTTTGCATTATCATTTGTTCATATCATTGGTTCTAAGCATGGGATCAAGGTATCTTTATTAGCTCAAGAGGAGAGGTTCTTAAAGGTTCAAGCAGGAGACTATATTCAAGATAGGGAAACTTTGTTCAAGGCATCAAAGGAAGAGATGTTCTCAATGTCACCATCACTCAAACTACAAAGCCTTCTTATACCTCAATGCATCCTAATATGTCCATCACTTCATCAAATGGTTGAAATTGGCTAGAGGTTTGAAGTGGATCACCTCCTCCTATCTTTTGGTCATCAATCTAGGGTTTTGGGTGTTTGGGTACGTGGCACTTTCATGGGCAAGAATTTTGAAGCCTCGTCATCATCTTGTTACGCAAATCATCTTTCTTCAAGGGACTCTCCAGGTTACCCAAGGGAATTAGGGTTTTGAAGATGTGTATCTGTCGTAACCCGAAATTTGACCTCCCTCTTTTTCCTTTTGCATAAGCATGCGCATTCGCATCGTTAGCATACACATTCACACTTTTCTTTGTGTGTTTCTTGTTGCAGGACATTCAGGTTTTCCAAGCCCGATTAATTGAATCCTCACAAGATCATCACATCATCAAAACAAGCTAAAAATAAAGGTTTCCATGTTTACTCATCCAAACAAGAGGTGGAAAATCGAAACCGGGACTTCAACATCATTTCCAAGTAAGTTTGGGGTAAATTGGGCTGCAGTAACCGGTTAGCAGTTATGCTGTAACCGGTTACATAGTGTATTTTTCACCAGAAACGCATTTTTTCAAGCCAGTAACCGGTTAGCAGATATGCTGTAACCGGTTACTCTATACAAAGTTGCAGATTCTGCTGCATTTTTGGGACAGCATCTATGCACTCTCTTTGGTCTTTGTTTCTACATTATTTTAGTAGCATGTGGAACATTCTAGACAATTCAAGACCATTCAAGACATTTCCCTTACATTTATTCAATGCATCACTTTAAATTAAGAGCACCATGTTACTTAATTGACAAGCATGTCAACCTCTGGATGTGGAAGCTAGCATTGGGATTATTACCGAGTTGATCCTAACTAACCGAGTTGATTTCCTTGACTCAGTGAGTCAAGTGTAACTAACTCCAACCCTAACTCCAAACCTCCCAAAGCTAAGTCCAAACCAAAGTCCAAAGCTCTCACACTCCATACCTAAACTCTATATAAGCCAAGCTTCACCATTTTCCAAATCCTCCACAATCATTCACACAAATTCACACTTTCTTCACTCTCAATACTATCATTCTCCTCTGCATTTTTCTGCAACGTCTACATCTTCATCTCAATTCCCATCCCAAAACCTCACCAAAAGCTCTTATGCTTGAAGGATAATCACTTTTCACATTGAAAGTGATTAATTCTTGAGCTTAACCTCCATCATTTGGCATTCTTTGGTTGGATTTCTGGAATTACATCTTATTCTACTTCAATCCAAGAGTTCTACAACTTTCAATTTGGTGCAAATTCGATTTCGGTGCATTTTCGTGTTTTTGATCGGTTTTGATGCGTTTCCTCTACAAATCAAGGATCCTCTGGTTTTCTTTGATTTTCTGCATCAAGATCTCTTTGCAACATTTACCAAGCCAAATCTCCGGCTTGTAGGTTGGTGGATCTAACTAATTTTACTGTTTTGCGCATTTTCGTATCGTTCGCAATGTAGTCGATAATTGTTGTGTGTGATTTGATTTTTGCATTATGTGATCCATGATCTTGATGTGTTAATTGATTCTATCACTGCTTATTTGTTGTTTTCAAGTTCAATTTTCGTGCACAAATTCATGCCCTAGCATGTGGTGTTTGACATAAGTGATTATGTGCTGAAAACTACTTTTGAAAAGCTGTTTTTACTGTTATTTTTGCCTCTGTTACAGTGGTAACCGGTTAGCAAATATGCTGTAACCGGTTACACATTGCAATTTTCTCCAAAAACATGCATTTTCAAGCATGTAACTGGTTAGCACATATGCTGTAACCGGTTACCACTGTACAGAATGCCATTTTCTTGCATTTTCAAGTGTGTTTGCCATGCTTTCTTCATTTTAACTTCCATTGATTGTCATGCTTGATTTTATGGATGTTTTACATGTCATTTCACTTCTGGTTGAAGCATATTCATGAACTTTCGATGCACATTTTCGATTATTCATTTAGTTCATGTTCTTAGCATTGTATGAACATAGCAATTCTTGCATTATCTTTGTTCACATTATACATGATTTTGTGTGGCATTTTGATGATCATTTGGCACTGTTTTGCACCTTCCATTTCAGTTTGCATTAAGTTTATTCTTCATGGATAAAACTTAATTTTGTATAATCAATAATTCACTCCTTTTTGCTTTAATGACTTTTCATCCTCTTTGGAAAGTTGTTAGCATGCTTCTCCCTTGATTAATTGATCGAAACTTTGTTTCGATTAATCGATCTTCCCTTTTCCTCTCTTTAGGCCTCCTTTAGAGCTTTCTCTATTGATCCCCTTGTAGAGTTGGAGTTCGCTCTACGCCTTGCATCGAAGCACTGTACAAATTGATTCCGTTATGCTGCCCGTTTCTCTCCGCATGAGCACTGTACAACATTGGAGCTGTTGCGCTGTCCGTTTCAATTTCTGCACTATACTTTGGGTGCTAGAGGAGGAATGAGGAAGGTTGTCCTACCCTCATTCTGACTATTTCTTGGGTAATGGCATTTGGCCATCTCTTTCGAGAATAATCACCTCTATCCTCAAGCTGTAGTGTTGCTCCTTCCCCGGTCGGATTCATCCGTGATCACTTGTGCTCTCATCATTTTTCCTTTTGATCAATCACCATCCTTCTTGGTTAATCTCATTATTCTTGTGCTAGCAATCTCTCTTTGTTTCATTACTCCATTCTTCTTATAATCAATCACTGCCTTTTGATTCCCCTGAAGAATCTCAATCTCTTTTCTGCAGTTAATCACAGTCTGTCTGTTAAAGCCGTAAGTCCCCTGGAGTTCGCAACCTACTTCTGGTTCTTCTCCCTTTGCTGGTCAATCACTGCCTGTCAGTTAAAACACCAATATTTGCATTCCTTCTCAGTTAACCACAATCCTTCTGTTAAAACACTGATTTTCCTCTTGGGTTAATCACCTATCTTCGGTTAATCACCCTTTGCTTCAGTTAACCACAGTCCTCCTGTTAAAATACTGAAAGCCCTTTTTGAGTTAATCAACTTCCCTTGGTTAACCACTCCTTTTTCTCGGTTAGTCACAACTCTCTTGTTAAAACCGAATCCCTTGCAGTTAGCAACCTTTCTTGGTTCGAATACTTGCACCCTTGGGCTAGTAACCTCTTGTGGTTCAATACCCTTCTTCGTTGGTCAAGTGCTGATTGTTCAGTCGTTACCAACATCCCTTTTGGGTTACGACCTTTGATCGATCCTACACCCGTGCTTCTAGTTAATCACAGTTTTCTCTGGTAAAACCAACGCTTCTCTATCCCCACAGAGTTGCAATCCTTTCTTTTTTCGGTTAACCACTATTCATCAGTTAATATACTGGTGCCCCTCAGAGTCAAACACCTTCTCTTGGTTCAGCACTCTCTCTCTTGGTTTATCACAGTCCGTCTGCTGACACCAGTCTTTTCCCCACCAGGGTCTTACTCTCTTTCCTCGGTTAACCACTGCCAGCCAATTAATATACCGAGTCCCCTGTTTCTCTTGGTTATGACACCATCTCTTTATTTGGATCCCCAGCGGAGTCCTTTCTTTTCCCTTTGTTCTTACTTTCTTGGTTTCGACACCATTTCTCTTTGTTATCCCCAATGGAGTTTCTTTCATTCTTGGTTTCGTCACCATTCCTTTCCTAGTCTCTTGTGCAAATTCTCTTACTGCAGGGTCTTCCCCAGTAGAGTTTTTCCTTTATTCTTGTTCTTGGTTTCGACACCACCCCTTTCATCTCCTTGTTTCTTCCTTGTTTTGTTTTCCGTTCAGTTCCGCGAACTACGGAAGATCTGATTCTGCATTCTTTTGAATGTATGATACGTAGGCACGAGACGCGATGTCTTGGCGAGCACACTTCCACCCTTCCTTCCTTCTTCATTTCTTCCTTCCTTTCGGTCCCCTGGTTCCTCTGAACTACGACGCTCTGATTTTCTCATTGCACTATGAGGGTACGTAGGCACGAGGACCTTGTTCCTCCGCGAGCACTTTCCTTCTTTTCTTTCTTTTTCCTTTCTCTTCTTTCTCTCTTTCTTTTAGCTAGAAGCCTTTAGATAGATAACCCATCCAAGCCTAGAAGCAAGCGAAATGGTTCCCGTCGAGTACGACGGATGCGTTAGGTGCTAGTACCGTCCTTTCGCATAACCGACCCCCCGTTCCCGTTTCTCTTCCCCTTGGGTTTTATTGATATTTTCCCTGTCCTTTGGGACTAAATAAAGTTCGGTGGCGACTCTGTTGTATCTTTGAGTGTAGGATTCACTCAGGTAGAAACCAGCCATCTTCGGCATCCATCTTTTATCTCTTTGGACCAAAATTAGGGTTTGTGATAAAATCAGTTTATTTCTGATTGTTGGAGCAAGACTTGATTCCATGGTCTTCTATATGTCCCAAATTGTCTATGGGTGGAAGATTGATCATCAATTTTAATCATAAGAGTTTCAATTGATCAGATGATTGAGAATCACTTGAATTGGAGACAAAGTCAACTGTGCAGGAAAAAGTCAACTCCTGACTTTTTGAGGCCAATTTTGTGTTTTTCATGTTAAATATGACCAATGGGTGGAATTTGATCAAGAAATGTTAAAGTAATAATCAAAAATCAAGAATTGGGAAAGGTTACCAAATTTGGAAATTAGGTTTTTTAGAAACTTACTATTTTTGGCAAGTTTTCATGTTTATTCAACTACTTTCGAGGCCAATTTCCTCCATGATCCAAGCTCCATCTTAAAATCATGTTCACGTGAAAGTTGTAGATTGTGATTCAAGCTTTCCAACCATGGCTAGAACTCATCATTTGGATCATTATTGCTCAAGTTATGGCTTCTCAAAGTCCAAGATTTTCATGTCCAAATATGCTTCCTAACTTAGAATTTTTTCAAGCTTCTAGGACAGTTTTGAGGACACATGTTCATGGCCATTTTCCATCATCTTCCAAGTCTTATTAAGTGTTGTTTCCAACATGAGTTTTGATCCATGTTCTTCCTACTTTCCACTGATCACAAATATGTCCCAAATGGAGCAAGATTCATCAAGATGTGATCCATGGAAGTAGCATGCATGGATGCATTTTGACCAATTATCAAGTTGATATTTTGGCATATGACATGGTTTGGCTTTGCAGCATTATTATACTACTTAAATCACACGCATACACCATCATTCCTTTTCCAAAAATGCCTAAACCACATGTTATTCTCATGCTCCTCTTTCCATTTTGTTTTGCCAAAAGTGGGAAGGAAAAAAGTTGCACCAAAATGGCTCTCCCTCACGTGCACTTAATCACACACTCCTCATGAGAAATTACCAGCAAATCACTCAACAAAGCACACTCAAAACCTCCCTCCAAGCCTGAACCCGAGCCAAATCACTCCATGTGCACTTCTTTGCATTTTTTATCCAAACCAAAAATAACAAACTTCCAAACCTCTTGCTTTATATCCAAACCTAAAAACTCTTCCTATAAAACTCATCAACTCCAAACGTGGCTCATTTTCTTCACCATTTCAGATCTGAATTCCAATTTTCATCAAAAACTGATCCTTTTTTAATCTCATTCTCCCTCAAGGTTCCCTCTCATTTCTTGATTGATTCATCTTCAATCAAGTGTTTTCTACATTCTGTAGGCAAGAAATCACATATGGAAGCATCATATTGAGTATTTTAGCTTCATCATCTTCATCACCTGTGCAAGTTTGGTTTGAGAATTTGAGGAAGAGTAAGAGCAAATTAAGCTTCGATATATAATCTCACGGTTCCAAGGAAGTGTTTTGCAACTTTTGGTGATCTTATTTGAAGTTTGGAACAGGCAAGGGACCATCTCCACTCAGTAAGCTTTCTCATCCTTTTCCTCTTAACTCACGCGCATTATGGACCAGTGATTTGTGTTTTTGAGTTGCCATGACATTGTTGAACATGTTTGTGCTCTTGTTGTGTTGTTTTGATGAATTTCAAATTGTGTGCTCCAATTTTCTTGCCTTCGATTCATCATGATAACATGCTTGTTTGTGAAAAATAATGGTAGATTTGAGATCTACATGAAATTCTGGTTGGAATGGTGGTATTTTGGTATGATTCTGGGTGGTTGGGAGGAGCTCCGACGGTGGTTGGCCGGAGAAGACGACTGGAGCTTGGGCTCCGACGACTGAAGGTTGAAGATGATGATGAGGCCTTGGCGCCACTTTTTCAAATTCAAATGAAATGACATGTTTAGATCCTGGCCGTTTGATACTCTGCGTGGATGCCACCTCAATTAATGAGGCTGACTAGGCATACCACGCAGGTTTTGTTTGTTTGTTACTGATGCATAGTTGACTGGGTCTGTGACACTTTTGATATTCACACCTCCTCTTTTAAGCCCATGCGCGTGTTATAACATGTTTCATGTTGTATCTGAATTACTAAGTACACCTCCTATGGCTTGTTCTTTTTTATTTTCTTTTTTTATTTCATTTTCATTTTAATTTTAGTTTTAATTGTTAAAATAATTTTAAAAATCAACAAAAATACATTTCTTATTATTTGATGTCTTGAGATATTTTTCATCTTTTTAATTTTATTTTTCCATTTATTTTTCTATTTTATTTTGAATTAAATTGAGAGGTGCTTTTACAAATTTGACCTTGAGCTAGGGTTTGTTTGTTTGATGACTTTGATATGCTTTTTTGTCCTAATATTTTTTCCATGTTTTTACATATGAATAATGATTGTTTGAGTGTCATTTTTCTGCCTTGGTGATCATTTCTTGATTGTTTTTCATTTGGTTTTTAATGATCCTCGATTATTACTCGACTAGCTTGCTATGTGAGATTGGTTGATCCCATTTGTGGTGCAATTATGCAATTCTTGTTGAGATCTTTTGCACATTTGTTCTTGATTATTATAACATGAGTTTAAGCATTTATTTTGATTTTTATAAGACATGTTTATATTTTTGGTTGATGCCTAATTGTGACTTGATTTTGGTTGGAACATGCTTGATGATTGTCCTAGTTTGGTTTCTTTTTGACCACTTGTGCTTAAGTGAAGATTGAAATGATTAATTGATGTGATCACATGCTATTTTAAATTGATTAGACCTTTGGATTCAATTTCATTTGATTATTTTTCTATTTGTGTTTGAATTTCCAAGTTGACAATGTTTTGACCTTGCTCCTTTGATGTTCTTGATCTATTTCTTTGAGATGCTTTCTTGTATGATCTAATGGATGCTTGTGGATTCTTGTGTGCTTTGAATGACATGTTTAAGATGCTGATCCTATTGTTATGATATCCATTGTGTGATAATTTCTCACTTCTTGCCTCACGTGGTCATTTGTTTCTTATATGGATGATTTGAGTGGATGTTTGCCTAGTTTTGATGCATGTTTTGAAATTGATACTTGGTGTTTCTTATTGCTATCCAAGAGTTGATGTTTGTATTGATATACATGATCATGCTACTTCCCCTACTTGTATTCATACCCTAATCTAACATGTTTTCTCTCTTGAGGTGTGTTTTACATGAGCTATTTATTGACAAAAGTGATTGAATGTTGTTAAGATGCATGTCTTGAATATTTTTGCTCATTCTTTGTGTGTTTATTGGTGCATTGTTTTGACTTCCAATCTTGGAGTTTGGTTTGAAGGGTATGTACTTGGTGTTGGTGATTGTCTTGAGTGATTGAATATGATGTTTGCTTTGCTTAGTGCTTATGTCAACTTGTTTGAACCTCATTGATTGACTATTTGGGTGTTGCATATTCTCCTCCATCACTTTCTTCTCTCTTTTATTTTGAGCCTTGAGACTTGTTTAAGTCTTGAGTTTGCTTTTGTTTGTGATTGTTTAGTATAGTGTTTACTTGTGTTTGTTCACATAATCCCTTAGGATTCCTAGTCCGACTTAATTTCTGATTAAGCTTGAGGTAGGAGAGACATTAGGCTTTCAATCCTTTGCATATTAGCATTAGGATAGCTACTTTCTTAACCTTAACCTTAGGTCAATCTCTTTGCATGCTAACATTACGTAGAATTCCCTTTCTATCTCAACTTTAGGACCATTGTGCATGATAACATTAGGATCTAGTTTCCCTTAGTTGTTTTATTTTCAACCTTTGAGTCCTCTCTCTTCTCATCTCATAAAAAATCAAAACACTTAATAAATACAATGAGTATTGTGCGCCACGAGCCTTAAGTACATGGGAAATGAAAAGTGAGGGGTCTCCCTTCACTTTTCTAGAGTGTTTAGTATACGTCCCGTTTGGGGGCGACCATGCGACGCATTCGCTCCTATGTCATAGACTTTAGTGCAATATGAGTTCCAAACAAACTTAATTCACTTCTGTCTAAAAAATACAAACCAGATGCAAATCTTTTATCCTTCGAGATGAGTCTCAAATCATTTTCAGAAAAGAGCACGTTATTTCCATTCTACCGCAAACAGGCATCGACCCTAACTGCTAGAACGCGAACTTAACGTTGCTCATAAAAAAATACTTAACCAATCTGTGGTTTCGTAGGCCGAACAGCGACTGCTCTGATTTCTCATTCCCGTTGAGAATACGTAGGCACAAGACGGCGAAGTCTTGGCGAGCACACTTCCCTCTTTTTCATTTGTAGGTAGAACTACGACTGCTCTAATTTCCTCTTTCTTGTCCGAATGAGAATACGTAGGCATAAGACGGCGATGTCTTTGCGAGCCAACTCCCCCCATTTCCTCCGTAGTCCTCCAAACTACGTTGACGCTCACTTTCCCATTGTACGAGGGAATACGTAGGCCTAGGACGGCGAAGTCCTATCGAGTCTCCTTTTGTTTTTACCTTTCCGTTTCCATTTAGCAGTAGAGCTTTAGATAGACACACTCTTTGATTAGACAACAAGTGTGGATCCCGTTGAGTACAACGGACGCGAGGGGGTGTTAATACCTTCCTCTCGCATAACCGACTCTCGAACCCAGACTATGGTTGCGATGACCATGTTTTCTCCCTTTTTGAGGTTTTCTTCGATCGTTTCCATTCCCTCCGTTGGGATAAATAACGTTCGGTGGCGACTCTTCTGTTTTTTCTGCCGGTTGTTTTTCGCAGTTGCGACACTTTAGCGTCTCACCCTTAGTTTGTAGATTTTATCATTGTTTCTCTGTTCCTTAGGAACGAATAAAGAATGATGGCGGATCTGTCATTTTTTCGGCCGCGACACGTGATTTAATATTATTTCCAACGTTACGAGAACTTATTGGGTCACACAAAGAATACTTATAGTGGAAGGGATGATTAACATAAATATGATTTAATTTAATTATGTGTTAATAGTATTTAAATTATTTAATGTATTAACACATATAATTTATTTGATTAAATATGATTAAATTAAATAAATAAAAATTGATAATTGATTAAGTTAAATATGATTTAATTTAATTAATATTTTATTTAATTTAATTAAAAGAGTTTAATTAAATATAAATAATATTTATTTAATTAAAACAATTTAATTAAATAAGATTGGACTTATTTTAGAAAAGTCCAAAATAAGAGCATTAGGGTTTTAGAAGCTCTCTATAAATAGAGAAGCTTTTTCCCCTACCAATGTTAATTGTCGATTTTCTCAGGAAAAAGAAACGGCTAGCACCGCCTTTCACTTTGCACTCGTGTGGACTATGTAGAGATGCTGATATCTTCTGTCGTTCGTGAACAAAGATAAAGTACACTTCAAGAGGTAATTATTGAATCCTTATTTTGATCAGTTTGATTTGTGATTAATGATTTAATCACGATCTATTTATTGGGATTATTCCGCTAAGAGGATCAAAAAGTTTGAAAAACCCCTCTTAAATCTCAACAGTTTCCACGCGTCTCCGAGTAACCGCCTATTTCAAATCAATTCCCGCTCTTTCAACATCATTCAAATATCTTAACTACTTTTACTGGTCGTTAGGAATAAACTTAATGATGTTAGAATCACCAGGATTAACAATGTTGAGACAACACACTCTGTAGTACTTTCCACATGCGGTACCCAAGTAGACATTGTTTCCATTGTAATGATGAACTCCAACCTTAGCCAACATAGCATAGTACTCAATCACGCAACAACAAACTAGAAAAAATTCCACTAAGTCCCCAGACTCTAACAACGTTCTTCGACCTCCAACTGCTTTGACCAGCCTCATCATGTATTATTTTCGATATTAAACCAACTCTTGATTTCTTGTTGACTAAATTCAATTCCAACTTCCCATATAACATACTTATTGTTTTCACTTGACCTTGATAGTTGAGTTGAAAAATCCAAGGTAATAGTTACAGAGATGTATCTCTGTAAAATTCATGGAGACGCATCTCCGGTACAATAGACGTGTATAATGGCTTCTGAGTGTGATGAATAGTATGTGTTTTAAATTGTTACGGAGATGCATCTCCAGAATATTTTAACGTTCAATCAAAATTTGGTGCGTCCGAAGATGCATCTCAGGAATCTGGGGGCATTTATGTACTTTTGCATGGTGGCTAAGAAACATAAAAGGTGCATTAATAAATTTCCTTAAAATTCTAGAGTATAAGATCAAAGTCATGTAAACCTTTTTGTTCGACATCATTTCCAAATGGTAGTTGTGTTGGCAGATAAAAAATAATTTTTTATATATTTTTCAACTCATATATGCCAAATGGTACAATTATTGATGATAGGGTTGTTACAAGGAAAATTATGCATATGAAAGAAGTCTTAGGGTTAGCCGGAAGGGTGAGGATGTATAAGCCTTGGTGAAGCCTAGTTGCACTGATCCTCATCAAGGTACATTTCATGTGTATAATGCAATCAAAAGAGATAAAAATTAAATTGCAATTTCGGGAGGTATTAATATTAGTAACAAGATTAAATTGGTGTGAAAAAGTAGGAATATACAAAACATTAATCAATTATAAATTATCAGCGAAATGAATAATGCCAGACAAATCGGTAGTTATAGTGGCTCCATTACAAAGCCTAACATTTATGGGTTTAATATTTATGAGGTTAGTGAAAAGTTTTATGGAATTGCACACATGATTTGTGGCCCTAATGTCTAGAATCCAGAGATCATTTGTAAAATGGATTAAAATGTGAAGAAACTGAGGAGTACCTGTGTCTACATTGAAAGATGAAATAACTTAGTGAGTGTTAGATCCAAGAGTAGGGGGGCTTTGATTCCTAAGAGCTGGCAATATTATTTGTTGGTCTTGAGTCAACCCTGAAGTGTCCATGTGGTTGTCATTATCTTCAAGGTGACTAGGAGGAGCTACGTCATGTGAGGTGTCTTCAATGGAAATATTAGGCATGTTTGGTTTCTTAAGGTAGGGAGGAATATTGTCTTTCTTGAATCATAATTCAATTGTGTGGCCTGATTTGTTGTAGTTAGTGAAAATCTTGATTCCCCTTCTTTGGTTGGTAGAATTGTTTCTAGGGTTGGTTTCTTGAGAACGACCTCACATGTAAGGTTTGTTGATGTGAGCTATGAGCTTTTCTTCTTCCACTCGAATGACTTGTTTTCTTTCTTGTTGGATGAGCAGCGAAAATACTTTATTGATTAGAGGCAACAAATTCATTAGCATGATTTTCTCATGAACAAGACAACCTGCTCATTCAAACCCTTCAAATTTTTGATAACACAATCACCTTATTTGTAACTCTTGATGGTATGAATTAGTTACCAATTATAGCTAGGGTTATACATGCTTGTTGGAATGGGCATAAAGTTATCAATTTCTTTCCATAATTTCTTAAGCATTGTAAATATTGAGTAATCTTCTAGTCTCATTGCTTAAGAGCGTATATCTCTTCTTAAAGGTACAATATGAAAAAGTTGTCACCGTAATGTTTATAGTCATGGATTTTATCCCATACTTCCTTAGCTGAGCCCATCCATGAGAGGCTTTAAGCGAAAATTTGCTCTTTTCAGGACAAAACAACCACCTTTCTCAAAACAAAATCCTAACACTCTCACACCTTATCCTTACTCCTTGAATGATTGAATGCCACTTATTCACAAAAATCCAACATATCTTCTTCATCTCTTATGGATCAAGGAAAGGTGTTACATAAAACTCATATTTTTCACTTTTTATTCACATTTTAGGTACGTGAGACGTTTCCACATTTTATGTTGTTGATGATTTTGATTTTGTTTATATATGTTGTATGTTGTTTAAGGTATGTTGTTGTTGATAAAAGTTGTATGTTGTTGATGTTTTTTATTGATATATGTATGTTGTTGTTAAGGTATGTTGTTAATAAAAGTTGTATGCTATTGATGATTTTGTTTTTGTTGATATATGTTGTATGTTGTTGTTGATAAAAGTTTTATGTTATTGATGTTTTTTTGTTGATATATGTTGTATGTTGTTGTTAAGGTATGTTGTTTTTGATAAAAGTTGTATGTTGTTGATCATTTTACTTTTATTGATATATGTTGTATGTTGTTGTTAAGGTTGTTTAATGATAAACCTTCTAAATTGCATCTTCATTACATTCAGTCAACATGTCATAGAAAATGAGTTTATTATATAATATGTGTTTTGAGTGTTTTTCCAACTCCTTACCGAAAATATAACCTTTCAAATTGAATTATAAAATTATTATATGAGATATTAAGTTATATTATAAAACAACTTCCATTTATCAATGTTATACGAGCTTTCTGCAGCCCATTATCCGCATTTCGCTCTTTAACGGTTAGAACTTAGTTCAATGTTTCTAGTTCTTCAACTACCACTTCCTTTACCTTTAATTTTGATTACATAGTAAATAATATTTTGAAAAATGAACTAGAGGTGGAGGAAGGGGTAGTTGAAGAACTAGAAGCATTGAAACCATTTATAACCATTAAAGAGCAAAATGTGGATAATGAGTTGTATAAAATTTGTACAACATTGATTAGTGTAACGTGTCCTTTTAAAATAACTTAAATTATCATATTATTGATTTCTAAATCAGATTGAAAGACTATATGTTTGGTGAGCAGTTGCTGAACTAAGCATTCTACATAAGTTATAATAAACTCAAGTAAACATATCACCACTGTTGGAATCAGGGACCGTGGTGAATGTTACGCACTAAGTCTTTCACTACGGTTGGATTCTAGAACCGTGATGAAATGTATTGAAATTTTCAATAATGCAGGAACTCGGTGTAACACCCTTTTCTACCCCCACAAATATTGCAGCAGAAACAACTCAAATATCAGAGTAAAACATAAAAGTTCTCTCAAAGGGTGCACATTTCTCATTTAAATAAAAATAATACACTTGCCCTTTAAACAAAAGGGTTTTCCTAAAAATAACTCAAAAGCCTTCACATGGCAGCGAAACACAAAATTCTCAATTAAAAGGTTTTCAACAAACATCATAATAATCAAAAATAAAACCACATCATCAAATGACAACAAAAATAAAGAAACCACATAGTTCGACTCAAAGGACCCCAACCCGATGTTACACTATCAGAGCAAGACCCTCTAAATCGACCAAAAGCAAATAAACTTCAATGTCCTCGAAAGCATTAACAGCTAAACCTGATCACCTGCACGTTACCCACGTGGAGGCAACATTCAAACAGGCAGCGTGAGTAATCACAATTCATAGTAATCATTATAAAACAAGATATACATAAAATGGCCTTATCTTCATATACAACATCTTCAGGGTCATCACAAGGAAACATCAAAACGAACAACATCATAAAATACAGCAATGCCAATTAAATGCAAATGCACAACAAGACTCATCACTAATCGTCATCATCAAATAAACATCATAATGTGCATCATCATTCATTAATTCTCATATATGTCATGTCATCACATATTCGTCAAATAATCACCAAAACATCATCATATAATCATTAGTAACATCATAGAAAATCATCATAGAAATCACAACATCAAGACATCACAGCAGCATAAACAAAATTTCACGAACAACAGCAGTTCGCTCTAGGATTCGCCTAGCGAACCTGTTCGCTGTGGCCTTCGCTTAGCGAAGCGGCCAGCAAACCTCATAGACCCCACACTCAACACCAGAACACAATCATCTGTCACACTCACCGATTGACTCGCTGAGCGAACTTCCTCGCTGATTCCTTCGCTTAGCGAAACTCCCAGCGAAGCCCGCCTTTCCTCTCCAGAATCATCTCAGTACTCCCTCCCACATTATCGCGCATTCGCTGCGCTGCTCGCTTAGCGAGCCTTGGCGAACATTCTCCTAGCGAAGCAACGGTTCGCCTAGCGAACCTGCGATTTCAGCAAATCGCTGCTACGCCTCAGTAGCTCCACAACCTCCAAGCACCTACGATTATAGCCCCAAATTATCCAAATACATCCCTATAACAGTTCTAATGACTCACGGAATTTAAAGGCCTAAAACCTACGTCTGTTAGGTCGATTCCGGACACTACGGGAAACCTTAATTTCCCAAAACCTTCAAAACTCTCAAGCTTCATATAAACTCCATAAATCCCTTCACCACAGGGTTGAAACAACAACGACGGGGAAATCAGCCCCAAGGTCTCTTTTACCCGATTAGATTCAACTCTTATTAATCGATTCACAACATACCCTCAAAATCATCAGTTTACCTCAAAACCCATAAACCCTCATAAACTTCAAAATCCTCAAAAATCCACTTTAATCGCATCGAATCCTATAATGAAAACAATGAAAGGCAATTACTCCCCATACCTTAGATTGTCGATCTGATGAGTTCTCTCTTGAGCCTTTGGAAACCTTCACGAAAATCCTCGCCTTTTTCCCGTTTTCCTCAGAGCTCTGCACTTTCTCCTTATTTTCACGATCTCCACAAATGAATCCTAATTCTCCTCAATTCCTCCTTTTTGGTTAATTTAACTCTTGGCCCTCAAATATGGACTTTCCCATACTACTCCCACTAATACTCCTCAAATGTCCATCTTACCTTTAATTCCTCTAATATTATTTTAAATTAATAATAATACTAATATATTCATATTATATACTATTATTTAATTAAAATAACCAAAACTTCATAAAAACACCGACATCGACACAATCCACCAAAAATCACAAAAATTCATGAATATAATATTTAAATAGATTAAATAAATATTCCTACGAAATTTGGGGTGTTACAACCCTCCCCACTTAAAGGATTTTCGCCCTCGAAAATTACCTCAAGGAAATAGAGTCGGATACGACTTCCTCATCTGATCTTCACGTTCCCAAGTCCAACTTTCGCCAGCTGGTCCACCCCACAACACCTTCACCAAAGTTATGTCTTTACCCCCTAATTGCTTCGTCTCTCGACCATCGACACGCACAGGCAAAGGTTCCACAGTTAGATTATCCCTCACTTGTACATCATCCATCTGAATCACATGCGAGGGATCCGGAATGTACTTCCTCAACTGAGACACATGGAACACGTCATGCAAATTCGCAAGTGACGGCGGTAAAACAATTTGGTAGGCTACCTCTCCTATCCTCTGCGATATCTGATATGGACCAACAAAACGTGGAGTGAGCTTCATAGACTTCAAAGCTCGACCCACACCAGTCACTGGCGTCACTCTAAAAAAAATGATCTCCCTCTTGGAATTCAAGTGCTTTCCTCCTCTTATCATGATAGCTCTTCTGACGACTCTGCGAAGCTTTCATCCTCTCTTGGATTTCCTTAATCTTCCCAGTCGTCTCTTGCACAATTTCAGGTCTGAGTACAACACTCTCGCCCGATTCATACCAACATAATGGAGTCCTACACCTTCTCCCATACAAAGCTTCATAGGGCACCATTCCAATACTAGCATGAAAACTATTATTGTACGTGAACTCAATCAACGGTAAATGGCTATCCCACGATCCTCCATGATCCAACACACAAGCCCTCAAGAAATCCTCCAAAGATTGGATAGTCCTTTTTGTCTGCCCATCCGTCTGCAGATAATATGCAGAACTCATTCTCAACTTGGTACCCAACGCATCTTGTAAACTCTTCCAGACCCTCGATGTAAACCTCAGATCTCTATCTGACACAATACTCGAAGGTACCCCATGTAACTTCACAATCTCCTCAATATACATATCGACTAGCTTCTGCATGGAATGATTAATCTTCATCAGCAAGAAATGAGCTGACTTAGTTAATCTATCCACGATCACCTAAATTGAATCATTTCCCTTAACAGTCTTTGGCAATGCCACCACAAAATCCATGGAAATACTATCCCATTTCCATTCTGGAATCCTCAATGGCTGCATCATACCTAAAGACTTCTGATGCTTAACCTTCGACTTCTGACAAGTCAAACACGCATAAACAAACTCCGCAACATCATTCTTCATACCTGGCCACCAAAACAACTTTTTCAAATCTTGGTACATCTTCGTAGCACCGGGATGAATACTCAACCTACTTCGATGTCCTTCTTTAAGAATGCTCTTCTTAATATCTGGGACATCTGGAACACACACCCTGTCTCTGAACATCATCACACCATTCTCGTTAATTTGGAATTCACATCCGTTACCTTGGTTAATCAAAGTCAATTGGTCAACCAACTTTAAATCAGATTGCTGCCCCACTCTGATTTCTTCCAGAATACTACTAGTCAACTTCAACATTCCCAACTTCACACTGTTAGGAGTCGCTTCACATACCAGACTCAAATCTCAGAATTGCTCAATTAATTCCAACTCTTTCACCATAAGCATTGACATATGCAATGACTTCCTGCTCAATGCATCTGCCACTACATTTGGTTTGCCCGGATGATAATTCAAATCAAAATCGAAGTCCTTCAACAACTCTAACCACCTTCTCTGCCTCATATTCAATTCCTTCTGATCAAATAAGTACTTCAGGCTCTTATGATCACTGAACACTTCAAATTTAGAGCCAAACAGATAATGTCTCCAAATCTTCAACACAAACACCACCGCAGCCAACTCCAAGTCATGTGTAGGATAATTCCTCTTATGAACTCGCAATTGTCTCGAAGCATAGGCAACAACTTGCCCAGTCTGCATCAAAACTCCACCAAGACCCATCTTCGACACGTCACAATACACCACAAAAGATTCACTCGGATTAGGCAAAATCAACACTGAAGCAGTAGTCAATCTCTTCTTCAATTCCACAAAACTCTCTTCACAAGCTACATCCCACACAAAAGTTTGACCCTTTCGAGTCAACTGAGTCAGAGGTAATGCCAACTTAGAAAAGCCTTCAATAAACTTGCGGTAATAACCCGCTAATCCCAGAAAACTTCGTATCTCAGTCGCAGACTTCGGAGTCTCCCATTGTAACACGACATCAATCTTAGAAGGATCAACAACAATCCCTCCACTCAAAATCACATGGCCAAGGAAACTCACTTCCTTCAACCAGAACTCATACTTCGACAACTTTGCATACAACTTCTTCTCTTTCAACACTTGCAACATAGTTCTCAAATGCTCGGCATGTTCTTCTTCAGATCATAATATATCAAGATATCACTGATAAACACCACCACAAACTTATCCAAATACTCATGGAAAATCCGATTCATATACTCCATGAACACACCAGGTGCATTGGATACACCAAACGGCATCACAGTGTATTCATAGTGTCCATACCTCGTCCTGAAAGCCGTCTTCAGAATATCATCACGCTTAACTCGAATCTGTTGATAACCAGACCTCGGATCAATCTTGCTAAACACACAAGTACCTACTAACTGATCCATCAAATCGTCGATTCTCAGAAGCGGATACTTATTCTTAATAGTCACCTTTTTCAACTGCCGATAATCGACACACAACCTCATGTTACCATCTTTCTTCTTCACTAGCAACACAGGAGCACCCCACGGAGAAACACACGGTCGAACAAACCTCTTCTCGAGCAACTCTTCTAACTGTTTCTTTAATTCACTTAACTCCGAAGCTGACATTCGATAAGGAGCCATTGACACTGGACTCGTACCTGGTACTAAGTTCACTGCAAACTCTACTTCACGCTCTGGAGGCAAATCACTGATGTCATTTGGGAACACCTCTGGAAATTCACAAAAAATAGGCAACTCCACACTCACAGCTTCACGATCAATTTGCAATGATGCAAACATTGCAAACACCAAAGCTTCGTCTTCCACAAGTTCGTCTACTTGCTTAGCAGATAAGAACATCAATTCTCCACTATCATCAATTTCAGGAAACTCTACAGCCTTGGTATAACAATTGATGTGAACACAGTTGAACTCCAACCAGTTCATTCCAATGATCACATCGATCTGGTGCAAGGGTAAGCACACCAAATCCATCACAAAGCTCTTCTCAAAAATCATCACAAGACATCTCAAACACACAAGGGTAGTAGTAACAGAACCATTAGCTGGAGTTTCTATTACCATATTCCCATTCATATTAGACAACTTCAAAACCAATCTATTAGCACATTCAAGCGAGATAAAATAATGAGTAGCACCAGTATCAATAATAGCAACCAATTTGATATTATTAATAAAACATGTACCTCAAATCAGGTTGTCCTTCTCTGGCACTTCTGCACCACTCAAAGCAAACACTCTGCCACTGGTCTGAGCAGCAGTCGCAGTCTTCTTCGTCTTCTAACATTGAGTACTGATATGACCTTTCTCACCACAATTGAAACAGGTCGGACCCTCATCTTTGCAATCAGTAGCTCAATGACCCTTCTTACCACATCTATAGCACCTCAGCACATTATTGGTGCACACATCAGCACAGTGACCTTGCTCGTCACACTTATGACACTTTCTAGAAGCGGGAGCTGCTCCCCCACTTGTCTTTTTTCCATCTGAAGCCTTCTGCTACCCTTTGTCAGCTGAAGTTGTATAAAGCTTACCTCTATACTGCCCTTTCTTCTCACTCAACTGCTTGTAGTGAGTAGATCGAGCTCGGCTGTCCTCATCTTAGATTCTGCTTTTGTCCACCAACTCAGCATACCTGCGGATCTGCTGATACCTAATACCCTGCTTAATCTCTGGTATCAGCCCATTCTCGAACTTGAGACACTTGGGCATCTCAGCATCAACACGATTGTAGTGCGGACAGAACTTCACCAAAGCCTCGAACTTTGCGGCATACTCTGCCACAGTCATATCTCCTTAATTCAGCTCAAGGAATTCTACTTCCCTCTTGCCACGAGCATCCTCTGGAAAATACTTCCCCAGAAACTCCTGCTTAAACACAGCCCAAGTTATCACAGTGCCAACATCTGCAAGTCTCTGACGGGTGTTATCCCACCAGTCCTCAGCTTCTTTGTAATACCCCGTAAATTTATAAAACGCTCCGGTTAATATTATTATGATCAACTGGGTTCCGGAGTACTCTGAGCAATTATTGGATAAAATAATTAGAGTAATCTGGCGAACTCGGAGTTGATTAATTTAATAGTGTTTAACTTTGAGTTTTTATTATCTGGTGTATCTGAGCTAAATTGGACATTTAGTAGTATTACTAATAATGGAAATTTTCTATACTATCTAATTCCTTTCCATTTCATTTGAAAAACAAACAAAAGTTAGAAAAGTGAAGAAAGGAAAGGAAGGAAAGGAAAATGAGAGGAAATTCTCAAAAGCTCAAGATCATCAACATTCATCTGTTCTTCATCTCTTCATCTCAGTATCAATCTCCTCATCTTGTTATCCAGGTGGGTTCTAGTTAGACTCTTTAGAGTAGAGTTTGTTTTGAGTTTAGAGTTAGGTTGGAATTGTGAAAATTGAGTCTTTTTGCACAAAATTCATGAATCTAACTGCTAAATGCAATGTGTGATTGTATAGTATACTGGTTGTTGTGTTATAACAGGTTTTGATGTTTTGTGATTGATCAAAATGGAGTTTTGGGGTTGATTTTGGTAAAACACGTAGCAGATTTTTCTGCTGGTTTTTCTGCATTTTTCCTCTGCCCATACGCGTATGGGGCATGGCCTTACGCATATGGGGCATGGGCGTTACGCGTACGGCATGGGCAATACGCGTAATGGTTTTTAAAATGAGAAATTTCAAAGGAAAAAGCCTATGCTCATACGCGTATGGCAAGGGTGATACGCGTATGGGATTTTTAAAAGGAAATTTTCAAAGAAAACAGTCTCTGCTCATACGCGTATGGATTGGGGCAATACGCATATGGCTGGGCGGGGATTTTGGGCAATACGCGTATGGGATGTGCCAATACGCGTATAGCCAGGTGAAATGCAGAAATTCTGTTGTTGTGATATTTTTTCCGAATCGTTATTTCCAATGCCGTAACTTTTTGTACGTAACTCGGATTGGAACAATTTTGGTATCGTTGGAAAGATAATAAAATGTACTTTCTTATTACAATGGTTTTAAGATTGTCGGCCGATTTAATTATGTCGAGGTTGTTGGAATGGTGTCATTTTGTCGACTATTATCTGTTAAATGTGTGTAATTGTTGTTGACAATGTATGCATGTTGAAATATGAACTAAGTAGAGTGAGGTTTACCCGAAACAATGTTGTGGGTGTGTGATAGAATGGTGACAACGCTCGTGCAAGTAAGGCCGAGGCGTGTGTATTGTGTAATCGTAACCGTTTATTATTGATAGTGCGTTTCATGGGTCTCGAGCTCCTCTGAAACATATGCACCATTACTTGGCAGGTTTGATTCCCGCTTTAGTACGAATGAGACCTACGGGTAGAGACTTATGATGGTTAACAGGCCATCATAAGTGACGGTTCACGGCTAACAGACCGTTGTTCCCGAATCCATTTCGTATGTCAAGTAATTCGAGGATCCATGACTCGGGTCGTCTTCTAGACGTAGAAGCGGACGAGAAAAGAGGATGCCTTGGTATGGTTATTAATTGTGAATCCTTGAGTTTACAGGCTCAAGAGGTACTTCGGTACTAGTGTGAGTTTACAGGCTCACCGTGATGGTTACTTGTGTGTGTGTACTCATGGTCATTCCCCTTTCCCTTTGACATGAGTTAGGATTATTAGAACCTTGTAAAGCCGAGAGGACTTTAAGATAGGGAACTCACTGAGATTTGATGTATCTCACCCCACTGTTGTTGTTTACATCACAGGTTCTACAGGTTCGGCGAAGGGTAAGGACAAGGTTATTTGACTTTCCTTACGGATCGTGGTTTTGTGATGGCATGGCTTCCGCTATGGCGTTTATGTTTTGAGATCATTGTATTGATCTAGTTCTTAGTTTTTATCATTTTGGAACATCTTGTATATGTAATGCCTTAGACTTTTAGTGTTTTGTATTAGAGGCATTTATGTGTATAATGTGTTAACTAGGAACTTATTATATTTCAGTACCAAAAGTGAAACTCATGTATAATATAAGATTTGCAGCAAGTATTATATGTGGGCATTACATTCTTCTTCCAGCATATGCATTCCGAACTGAACCTGTTGCTCATCAGAACACCCCATCACTTGGAAGATCTTCTCGACCGCCTTCAGCCACTTGTGTGCACTTGCTGGATCATGCATACCCACAAAAGTCGGTGGATTGTTCCTTTGAAACTACCCCAAAGCACGAAACTCATCAGGAGCTTCACCATTTGGATTCAGCTGCGCCACCACATTAGCAACTGATTCCAACGCATTAGCAATCGCACGATCGTTTCTTCCAGCCATCCTACACACCACCAACAAGGTTAGAAGAACTAAAACATCGACAGTGTACACACACTCGTCGACTGACAGGGGACTGACATCACGTAAACACCTGGCCGGACGGACCGACCTGCTCTGATACCCCTAATGTAACACCCTTTTATACCCCTATAAATATTGCAGCAGAAACAACTCAAATATTAGAGTAAAACATAAAAGTTCCCTCAAAGGGTGCACATTTCTCATTTAAATCAAAATAATACACTTGCCTTGTAAACAAAAGGGTTTTCCTCAAAATAACTCAAAAGCCTTCACATGGCAGCAGAACTCAAAATTCTCAATTAAAAGGTTTTCAACAAACATCGTAATAATAAAAAATAAAACCACATCATCAAATGACAACAAAAATAAAGAAACAACATAGTTTGACTCAAAGGACCCCTACCCGATGTTACACTATCAGAGAAAGACCCTCTAAATCGACCAAAAGCAAATAAACTTCAAGGTCCTCGAAAGCATCCACAGCTAAACCTGATCACCTGCACGTTACCCACGTGGAGGCAACATTCAAACAGGCAGGGTGAGTAATCACAATTCATAGTAATCATTATAAAACAAGATATACATAAAATGGCATTATCTTCATATACAACATCTTCAGGGTCATCACAAGGAAACATCAAAATCACGAACAACATCATAAAATACAGCAATGCCAATTAAATGAAAATGCACAACAAGACTCATGCATGTGGTACCAATCGACATAATAGATAGACACTAGGCCATCAACCCTCCAAAGATCACTGTCAATAGGATCGATCCCGCAATCGGAACTGGAGCACGTCATAATTATCTCATATTCGCACGATGGGAATGAAGCGTCGTCACAGAGTATGCATATGAATGTATGATACACAACATCACTAATCGTCATCATCAAATAAACATCATAATATGCATCATCATTCATCAATTCTCATATACGTCATGTCATCACATATTCGTCAAATAATCACCAAAACATCATCATATAATCATCAGTAACATCATAGAAAATCATCATAGAAATCACAGCATCAAGACATCACAGCAGCACAGCAACATAAACAAAATTTCGTGAACAACAACAGTTCGCTCCAGGATTCGCCTAGCGAACCTGTTCGTTGTGGCCTTCGCTTAGCGAAGCGGCCAGCGAACCTCACAGACCCCACACTCAACACCAGAAAACAATCCTCTGTCACACTCGCCGATTGACTCGCTTAGCGAACTTCCTCGCTGATTCCTTCGCTTAGCAAAACTCCCAGCGAAGCCCACCTTTCCTCTCCAGAATCATCTCAGTACTCCCTTCCATGTTATCGCGCATTCGCTGCGCTGCTCGCTTAGCGAGCCTTGGCGAACATTCGCCTAGCGAAGCAACGGTTCGCCTAGCGAACCTACGATTACAGCAAATCGCTGCTACGCCTCAATAGCTCCACAACCTCCAAACACCTGCGATTACAGCCCCAAATGATTCAAAGACATCCTTATAACAGTTCTAATGACTCACAGAATTTAAAGTCCTAAAACCTACATCTGTTAGGTCCATTCCGGACACTACGGGAAACCTTAATTTCCCTAAACCTCAAGCTTCATATAAACTCCATAAATCCCTTCACCACCGGGTTGAAACAACAACGACGGGGAAATCAACCCCAATGTCTATTTGACCCGATTAGATTCAACTCTTATTAATCGATTCACAACATATCCTCAAAATCATCAGTTTACCTCAAAACCCATAAACCCTCATAAACTTCAAAATCCCCAAAAATCCACTTTAATCGCATCGAATCCTATAATGAAAACAATGAAAGACAATTACTCCCCATACCTTAGATTGTTGATCCGATGAGTTCTCTCTTGAGCCTTTGAAAACCTTCACGAAAATCCTCGCCTTTTTCCCGTTTTCCTTAAAGCTCTGCACTTTCTCCTTATTTTCACGATCTCCACAAATGAATCCTAATTCTACTCAATTCTTCCTTTTTGGTTAATTTAACTCTTAGGCCTCAAATATGGGCTTTCCCATACTACTCCCACTAATACTCCTCAAATGTCCATCTTACCCTTAATTCCTCTAATATTATTTTAAATTAATAATAATACTAATATATTCATATTATATACTATTATTTAATTAAAATAACCAAAACTTCACAAAAACACCGGCATCGACACAATCCACCAAAAATCACAGAAATTCACGAATATAATATTTAAATAGATTAAATAAATATTCTTACAAAATTTGGGGTGTTACACTCGGTATCGAACCTCTAATCTCAACCTTTAACTACAATTGTTATATACAACTTTAGTGGTATGTTACGCGCTACTCTGTTTTTACCACGGCTAGTAGCCCATGATTATAAAGAGGGCACATACAACCGCACACTACTTAATTTACTTCGGACCATCGTCCGTAGTAGATCTCCCTTCCAACCATGATAAGATATGTATTATGTAATAGTGTTAAGATACAAATAAGAAGAACATCTCCATAACCAATTAATTGTGGACACATAGAGGATAAAAGAAAGACAAAATTAGAGTAATTTATTTATTACCGTTACCCTGTTGACATTTGACAGGAAAGCCTGTGATCCTGATGAAATGTAAAATCTAACATATAAAAGAAAAGAAAAAATTTATTAATATGCTTAATTGATACAAGATGGACTCGTAGATTTATTAGGCCCAAGAATACAAATAGTTGGAGAAAATTGCTCTAATCGATCAACCAATTCTCTCACTAACTAACTAACTAATAATCAGAAATAATTACAATAGTTTTGAATAACAAATTATGTTGTAACAGAAACATTGAATTTCTATATGATACACTCTTCAATCATAACATAATTGGCATATTCTTCTTGTCTATATCTATATCTTTCGTATTCGCAAACGACTTTTAATGTGATTGGCATCTTCCAAAATCTTTTGAATAAATTCATATTCATATCTGCAAAAGTACAATTCAATTTTGCATAGTTTTGAATTTCTTTAGTAAAAAAAATATAAAATTTCAATTTGACTAACATCTTTAAAAAAACAGTTGTCACATAGAATTCACAGATTCTAACAAAATTAAAACAAAACTTAAACAACAAATTCTCTTAGGTCTAAATTTCATATTATTAATATCATGCTTAAAATGATATAACAACATACTTTAACAACAACATATAACATACGAAAATATGTCAACAAAATCAAAATCATCAATAACATACAACTTTTATCAACATACAACTTAAATCATCATATAACTAATAGAGTAGAGATTGTTTATTATTGTGTAAAGCAAATAGATGTATTTGAAAGTATATTACATACCCGATTGTGTAACTATTTCCAGACAAATTACGCACTTCAGTTAAAGCTGAATTCCATTTTTGTACTCTTTCGGAATTAATTCCAAATATATTTTCATGTTGAGCCATGTCTTTTCCAAAACATTTTCTGAAATGTCTGATATCAGATGGCTCCACTTTGTAAAAGATTGGCCAAACCAATTGATTCTTCAATTTCTTACACTCAAGAATCTTGACAAGTTTATCAAGACACCATGTGGAATTTGCATAGTTTTCAGACAAAACAATAATTGAAAGCCTTGCCTCTTCAATGGAATTTAGAAGAGAGGGTGAAATATAGTCTCCAGTTTGCAATCCTCCATCATCCATAAAGATCTTGAATCCCCCTTGACATAAAGCTTGATAAAGATAACTTGTAAAAGCGTAGCGCGCATCTTCTCCTCTAAAACTAAGAAAAAATTTCCATTTGGCCATTGAATGTTTGAGACTATCTAGCGATGTCTTCTATTCATCAATTGGTTTACTTCTTAAGGAAGATGTCACATCTTTAATCAATTTATGCACACCTTCACATTCAAAAGCAACTTCACCTGCGACATTCAATAATTTGAATGAGGAAGAGAACTCCTTGTCATGAAAGCCCGAATGTTTTCTAAATAATGCCCAAGTTTCTTCTTTAGATAAGGGACCAAGTTGAATATCCCTTTAACAGTACATCAAATCACAATCTTGTTGGCAACGTGCGGTCAAAAGGATCTTGCATCGATTATAATTACAAGGAATTCTAACATCTTTCGGATCAAATTTTACTTGAACATCGTCAAAAATAATTAGAATTGGACGGTTCATACTTTCTTTTGTGGAGAATATTATTCTTTCTCTTCCAACTTCACTATTTTTATCGAAGCTTATATTCAACAAATCAACAATTTCGTCTTGCATTGTTATGATATTTGGGTTTTGGGACACAGTGGCAAATAAGACCTCATGAAAAATATTTGAAAAATTAACTTTCTCACCCATTGCTTTCGCCAATGTCGTTTTATCGGATCCCTGTCTACCATACAATCCAATGATAGAAAAATTATCATCTTGCATTGCCACTAAAAGTTGATCTGAAGTCTTTTTTCTAGACTCAAAACAAACAATATTCCTCGAGGAGAAGTGTTCTAAACGTGGAATTGGAATTGAAAACGGGTCAAATTCACACGTCATATTGAGGAAGGCTAGTTCTATCAGCAGCGATTTCTGAAATTCATTCCATTGTCGTCCTCTTGCTTCTAAAGTGAGATTTTCCACCTGTTGTATGAGTATGTCTGTTTGTTTAAGCCACTCAAGAACTTCATCACTGACCATATCAGTTTTATGATCAAATGTTTCAACTTTTGCTCGCACAAAATCTCGTTTTGAAATCAACCTTTCCTTTTGTGTTTGCATTTGCATAATATGGCCTTTAAATCTACCATATAAGAACAAACTATGTTCTGGAAATTCCCATTTTGCCCTTTTGTTCCCACAAGCAACCACATGGATAGTCTTACAAACCTCTAGCTTATGTTTTGCTAAATCACTCACAAATCTATTTTGCTACATCTCTCACAATCTTTCTCTCTTTCTCTATCTTGTCCTTTCTCTTTATCTTTCTCTCTCTCTATCTTCTTCTTCCTTCACCCTTTTCTTCTTCCTTGTTCCTTGTTCCTTCTCCCTTCTTCCTCTTCCTCTTCATCTTCCTTCTTCCTTTTCCCTCTTCTTCTTCCTTCTCCCTCTTTTTCAGGAAGTATTGAACCGGGTTTCGACAGGTAAGTCAATGTTTTGGTTACTTCAATCTATGTTGGTGCTGAAACCCAATCTTATCAATCTATTGCTGTAGGATTTTGTGGGAAAAATATCCAGATCTAATATCGATTGTTAGGTTTTGACTGGTGTTGTTATTGTTGTAGAATTTTGTGGGTTCAGTTTATGCTTTTTGATTATGGGTTTTGATGGTTCTTATAACATTTTAATTTTTTGCTGTTATTTTGATATTTTGTGTTATTATTTCAGGATGATAGTGAGGATGAATATGATAATCTGATGACGGGGATTTTTGTTTTGACTCATTTGAACTTAAGTTGTCCGACTCTGGTGAATCAAAGAACAATAGTAGACATGTTGAGGGTGATAAAACCAAGGGAAAGAGAAAATTGTATGTAGGATCTCAGTCCTTGGGCTACCGTAGAGGTTTTATGTAGGTAACCCTTTTTCAATGTCTTCTTGAATCTTGATTAGTTTTTGAAATATAGCTTTCAAATTTTATAATAATTATTAGATGTACTTATCTTTTTATTTCATGATGTCACAATATATTCACTAATATTATTTAAGATTATTATTATTTTCCTTCCATGGCCATTGTTCTCAAAGTTTACCTTTGGTTTACAGTGGGTTAGGGATGCGTTTAGGTGCAGTAGGGACTGCCTTTCTCCCTTTCTTGACTTTGGTGATAAGGTACTCTACTTTTCTCTCCCTTTCTTGACTTTGGTGTAATTTCTTTGATATGTGTTATGTAGCATTTGGTACTATACTTTTTTCCCCTTATTAGCACCTGTTTTTTTGTTTATTCTGTTGTGTTTGGTATTCACATGGCCAGTTGCTGATTATGTTAACTGATGTGCTTCTTTGATTCAAAAATATGTTAACTGCATAAACTATAACTTACCGATGGATAGCACCAGAGGTATGTCGTCTTTTTTGGAGTGTAATTTTATTAATTCATTGATAACCTAAGTAGCGCCGACACCTCTGAAAAAGGTGTGTCCGTGTCTATGTATGTGTCGGACACCTGCACCGATACTTGTGATTACGTCTAATTTATTCAGTTTTTTAAATTATTACCAGTGTCTCCGTGTCAGTGTCAGGGTCATTTTTGGCGTGTCCGTGCTTCATAGTTGATAACGATCCGAAAATGTGAATCAAAAGGTCCAATCACTATGATCATGCACTACAACAAAAAAGCTATTTAATAGCGTTTTTTTTGTTTTTGATAGCGCTTAAAAGCACTATTAACCATGCAGCTATTGTAAATATTTTCATTTAATAGCACTTTAAAAGCGCTATTATAGTACCGGTATTTAATAGCGCTTTTCCAAAAGCGCTATTATAGTACCAGTATTTAATAGCATTTTTCAAAAAGCGCTACTGAAGTAGACATTATGTGTTTGTTAATATGTGTTTAGATTTAATTTTTGATAGCACTTTCAAACAAAGTGCTATTATAAGGAACATGTTTAATAGCGTTTTTTCATAAAAGTGCTATTATAGGATGTTTCATTAATAGCACTCTCTTTACAAAACGCTATTGTAGTACTTTTTTTTTTACACAAAATCATTCTTTTGATCTACAAATATCATTTTAAAAATGTAATACAACCTATATATATATATATATATATATATATATATATATATATATATATATATATATATAGGTTGTATTACATTTTTTTTCTATACACAAAATCATTCTTTGTAAATGTTGCTGACATCATGACAACTTGAATCTTCAACCTCACAATAGTTTCCCATAATTACAATTTCCATGTTAATTACTCATGCAACTATTCCTTCATAATCAAATAAATTAAACTTAAAGCTCATATAACAACAATAATTCCTGCATAACTAATAGAAATGGATAACAGAAGCTATAGACAAGGTCTCTATTTAATTGTTCACAAACCCTCCTTCTAAACCCGAAGGAACCAATTCATAACCATATAATTCTCCCCCTTCTTAACTAAATCATGATGAATTACAACAATTAGGACCCAACTAAATTAATTAAATCCTATAAGGTATATCCTACCCAAATCAACAAAAAAAATTAACAAATGATATTAAAACATTGTAATTAGAACTAATTAGTAAGAATCAACACAAATGCTTCATCAACACGAACTAATTTCTATTTATGATCAATGAATCTATAAATGAAGAGTCCTTTGACAGACCTTAGCTTTCTCGGCATTAATAATAGACTCCAACAACTTCACAGCATTCTCAAGCTTATCCTTAGCATTCACCACAACATAATCAAAATTCCTCACATGCTTCATCTCCTCCTTAGTCGTACTAATCCTAACAAGCAAAGACTCATTCGTCTCCGTATTCCGATCCACCAATCTCTCCACCAAAGCAGCCTCACTCTCCGCCGTCAAAAACACAAACACAGCCGATTTCCCAAAATATTCATTTTTCATTAAGTGATAGAAGTGACAATTGTTCATCCACAGATAAATCCACATGACAGGACGTGCGACAAGAAGAAGGAATGAGAATAAGACCAATGCACCTCTGTTCCATAGGAGAAGGTGACGAACGTCGAGTGCTACGATACTCCACGGTATTCTGAAGAATAATATTACCTTGCTTGTCAATGCAATCGAAGTTACCCAAGAAGAATCTTCCATATTTGATCCCAATCAACATTCGGCGAAACAAAAGCTTCCTTACCCGACTAACTAGATCTGATTCCGAACCGTCTGAGCTCCCTCCTTGAACTCGAACAGGATGTTCTGCTTCTTTTTCCATCTTAGCACTTAAACATCAACTGCAAGAGAACAACACATTTGTCTGTCTTAGAAATTTAAAGAAAAATATAACTATTTATTTCACATCATTAACTACCATATTTAAGATCAGCAACAGCAATTTCTTAGAATGACGGTATCAATTTCTCTAGTTACTGAAAGTGCTTCATGAAAAGAATAATGCATAGCCAAAATCACCAAAAGATTAGAAAACGCTTGAACAAAATTCAAGAGCAAATAAATTATGACATTGTCAACATAGATAACCATGACACAATTTCTCAGACTCACCCTTAATACCTCTATATTATAATGAATAATCTTGATAAAGATCATACAATCACAGTGAAAAATGTTGAACAAGTAGCAATAGCCAAGAGAAGAGATAAACATAGGAAGCATAAGAAAAGCAGTCAAAGGCAATACAATATAAGATGGAATGTTAAAAAAAGAATACTAGCAATATACTCTTTTTGACACACTCTTGAATACACTATGATTACCTAGGTTTTTAATTCATTGCTTTTTTAAAAATGAATTGACTTTCAAAGAATGAAGAATCATAGCCATCACCACTGAATGCTCTCGTAACTCCACTCAATATAGTATGCTCCTATATATGATGTTGGCCAGCCATGGCAATATAAATCTTTCTTCAAATGGATGAAAACAGACATCCCAAGGTGAATTAAGGAGCTGGAAAAGCGAGAAAATTGAGGAGTCTAACTTTGTGGTCCATTAAAGAGAAAAGTCATATATAATGAAAAGACCATGATTAAAAACAAATTATTTGAGTTCCATCTTAGATTTAGCTATATATTATATGAATGTCACTCATCCTCAAAATTTCCAATTAATTTAATTACCTGTGTGTCTCCTTTTCCTCCTCCAACATAGTCAGAACCCTTGGTCCCATTTCAGCCAAGAGTACGCACGTTCTCATTAGCAAAATCAATTTCCCTTTAGAACAAAAATAAACGAGTCAATGACTGATCTGTGCTCATGTGTAGGCAGCTTGTCACACAGTTAATGACTACCCCAAAATTGTGCTTTCATTAAATCACGCAGGAATTTTTTTCACTTTTTACGGATGAAATCACATGCCAATCAGTAATTTTGAAGCAAACATGTCAGAGATCAGAAAATAAGGAACTCGGAAAATGGTGTATTACTGAAGAAAGGAAATGTATTACAAAAGATTTAACCAACAAGCAAGTCACCTAAAGTGAGGGCAATTCAACCACAGCAGTTCAGACCTACATTTTTAATTAGATCCAGACACACACCAACAAGGGAATGACATAAGGTGAACTACAGTGAAAACCAGAGCAAGGGCCAATTAAGAAATACAATGCAATTCAAAAGGCATGACCATTCCAAAACAATACCAAACTTCCTAACCAATTTTGAATCAATAAGAGGCCAACACGATTATACTATAGCAAGCTAGAATCTCAGTTTCGAATCCACATTTTCCATATCATCAAGACAATTTCACACTAGAATTTCACACCAGAATTTTAACAACTTATTGACATAGTGAGACACTAAATCTCACGGACCTTAACAGATTTCTATTATTAATAAAATATACAACAGTAGATCCTTTATGATATGAAGTATTTGAAATAAAATTACAAAACTACCTTTAGCATCAACTAATGAAAGAGTGTGAACAAACCATTGGAAACTTGTTGAATTCCAATATATGCTTCAAGAGAACTTATTGCATACAATAGATTCAATACAACCTGAGGCATCCTCTAAACTATTTCAAGAAAACCTTGTAACATCCTCTGTACACGTACTCTACACTGCATCCATCTCCAATTAGAGGAATTCTGACTACCATAAGGGCTTGCTTCAGAAGCAATTAACTTACCTACTTATGCTTTCAAGTACAGCGCCTTCACCTTTGGCTACTGTGTCAGAACCTTCAGCAAGCAGCCCTAGAATTCGATTAGGTTTGTTAATACACTACAAGATACATGATTTAAGTGACTGTTGTGTTGAAATGCACTTGTTGCAGTCATAATCAGGAATCTTCACAAATAGAGCTTAAAAAGATGAACCTTGGGCCAAGGTTTCCCAAGGTTGCAAGTAGCACATTTTTATCAATAGAAGTAACACAAGAATGGCAACAAACTTGAACTGTCAGAACTAAACAGTTTCCATAAAATTTTAGTAACTAAAATTGAAGTAAAACACAATATCTTATCTTCTAAGACAATACTGGGGGCACTCACGCTATTCATCCTACAGTTCTTTAATAATATTACACATGTATACTATACAGAAATTCAATGTCTCTATCTGTCAAGTGATGTCGTAGAACAGGAAGAAAGAGCAAGGCATATCAAACTAGCAATGACATTGGCACTTACATGAATCCACGGTTTGTTTGGTATAAGATTCCAGCAACTCTTGTGTACTAAGTGGCGTGTATCCGAGAAGAGAAGAATATCATTATCAAACACTAGAGATTTGTGAGCCACTAGTGAAAGTTACACATCAATCATAGGAATCACACACCAATTAAACGTACCCTAGACCAGTAGCAAGCACTTCAGCCACTTTCTTGTTGATTTCAGTTGAATCACCAACAAGATAAATTGAAGTTCCTTTCAAAAGTTGCGATGATCCAGCAGCAAGTGATTCCCATGATTCCATGATGTCCGGCCATTTCAACTCCGGGTCGTGTTTCTTGAAATTCACAACAAGATGATCATCATCTATATACCTGCCCAAATCAGAACCATTCAACTAAAAAAAAGCTGAAAGACCAAAAAACTTAAACAATTTTTAAAATGTAGTTTAATTTGCACAAACCATATTGTCTCAGAGGGTTTAATCCTGTCAAAAAGAGGATCAGTTTGTATCAATGTAACGGGAGATCCGGACCGCAATACTGTGATAGGTAACGATGTATCGTCTGCATCAACAGATATGTCTTTAGTGCTTGTTACATCCGTGTCTCCTATATGTGATCTTAACTCCATCTCAGAACCACCATCAGTAAACTGCATTTAGTTATACCTTGTTAGTTACCATCGGTTAAAAATGGAACTCAAACGCTAAAAGAAAGTAAATTAGGGGGAATTTCGTTTCTAGGTTAAAATCCTAAAATCCTAAAAAGTAAGTACCTGGTAGGTTGAAGTGGAAACAGGGGCAGTGAAGTAACATTTGCAGGGAGGTAGAGAAAGAGGGAATTTGTGAGATAGAGAAAACAATGAAGAAGAATGAGAGAATGAAGGCAATTTTCTCGGTTTTTGCCATGGCACCAAAAGTTTCCACCTGTTAAGATTACCCATTACATAAGTAAACCAATCGATATTTTGTACTGAACAATTAAATACAAGAAACAAAAATATACATAAGCCATAAAAACATGACAAGTTCACACTGACCGCAATTTCTTGCATCAAATCAGCTGCCTCGGCTATAAGCCCTGTTCTTCCTTAATCTTGGCAAGTTTCTTGACCAACCAAGCTCTCTCAATCTCAACATAGATCTAAGAAGGACACAATACACCATAAAAATTTGCAGAACAAATGTCTTATAGGATAGATACTGCTAGGCAAGAAGATTATAATGCAGAAAGGAGAGTTCAAATGCAACACACTCACCTTCCCAGCAGATACACTGTTCAATGTTTTAATAAGTTCAATACGAGTTTCAATATCAGGTGTCTCATCAATATATTGCATAGCCTGCTGAACCATAGCTGTTACAGCCTGCGTGCATACATAATAGACTCATTAGTAAAACATAACACAATGATTCTTATTTTCTTCTACCAATTACACATCAAATAGTTAGTATCGAAACCGAACTCCAGTAAAAAACGGTAAGAATGTTGTGTGATTAACAGTAAGTTCCCATCGAAGACTAAATCAACATAAACCCTAAACTATTTCTAAATAAGCAATTATGAATCAAGGACAATTATCCATCAGTAATCTAAACAAATTTTCCATCAATATTCAACCCACAGTTACTAAAACCCTAAACCTCCTCAAACCTAACACACAAAACATCTATCTTCAGCGATTACCTGCTTAAGTTGACCGCGTCATTTGGACAAAACGACAATCTGATCATTTAGGGTTTTCCATGCTTTCGCTTCAAAGCAGAGTTGCAAAATATCGATTGCAGCTTTTCTGGTGCCGACAATCTCACCAGCGAGCCGCATCTGCTTCTCCACGTTCAGCGATTTCGGAATGTTGAATCCCCTTTGTAGAAAGCGATTTCGGAATGTCAAATCCCTTTTGCAAAAAGTTACAAGAAGCTAAATCATGATTATTATTGTCGTGGTTGTTTGAAGAACGATGAAGAGTAGGTCACACAACAAATAATGGTATTTTAGGGTTCAAAGGAGATGATAAAATCAGTGATTTTTAGGGTTCGATGGAGTTGACACGCAATAGATTGAGGTATTAATGGGAGTAAATTTGGAACTGAAAGAAGAAAATTTCACTGAAATTTCGCAGGTGGGAGTAAAATGAACACGCAACCTTCAGGTTGTGCATCAATTTTTATATTTTTATGGAAAGTTATATAATAGCGCTTTATAGATAAGTGCTATTATATGCATACCCCCTTTACTAGCGATTTCCATAAAAATGTCATTAAAATTCTGGCTTATTTTTTTTCATTGTTATTAATAATTTTTAATAGCACTTTTAAGCAAAGCGCTATCGTAAATACCTTCCTATAATAGCGTTCTATAAAAACATGCTATTAAAAATCTTTGTTTGAAATTTTTGATAGCACTTTTAAAAAAAGCGCTATTTTAGTGAAATTTATTAATAGCGTTTTTTAACAAAGCGCTATTAAAATTACATTGTCTGCATCCTATAATAGCGCCCGACTATAAAGTGCTATTATAGATGTTTGTGTTCCCTTTTTAATAGCACTTTCTTTAAAAGCGCTATTAAATTAGGCGATACAAAAGATCAATTTTGGTGTAGTGTCACAAAGCAGGGATACCAATAAAGGGATTCAATTGTTGATTGCAGGTTATTCTAAGAAAATTACATCAGGTACTCACCCCATCAACCAATGTGGATGGTAATAATGGCCCTGACTCAAATCATCTTCTTGCAATAAAAGAGGTTCTCACTTATCTTTGTTATTTAGTTGTTTATTTTTGTGTACTATTACAAGTATTTGTATTGTATAGTGATGCTAAATGTTCATACTTTGAATTGTGAACGTGACAAATAATTGTATATTTTCTCTAGGGAAGCAATAGCTCTGATAATGGTTCAGTTACATATGGATTTTAATTATTATTCTGATTTTCTTCTTCTCAAGATCTTATTATATTCCGTTGTTATTTTTTTTAGTTTTATCTTTCTGCTCCTTAATATTCATGTATTTTAAACTTTGATTGATTAGATAAAGTAATTATTGATTCAACTTATATGTTTTTATTATATTCTATTCTATGATTCTTAGAAGGTTAGTCAGTGGTTTTTTCTGTTTCTAATTTTGATGTTTCTAAATATTACAATTTCACATTCAAGATTTTACATAGAAGTCATGGCTACTTCATCTACTGCTCCTTTTGATTATGAGATTTTGGATAAAGATCATGCAGCCTATACTTTTGCATTTTTCAATAGCCTACAATAATTTTATATGATTATTTTTGAAGATTTTGGAAGATTATTTTATCAGACATGTCTACTCAAGTCAGTGTTTATATAGAGGTTTAAATAATTTTTTTTCACATTTACAAACTTCTCCTCTCTCTTTCACTCTTCCTCACGCTCTCTCCCTTTTTCTCCTACCACTTTTCTTTTCTTCCTCTCTTCTCTCTCTTTGCTGGTTACATCTATCATTCAATATTTTGCCAATAAAATTTAAATAAAATAAAAGTACTTTTATAAATTGTCATAATTGCAAGAAAATAACCTAATTAATCCACTTTAATTAAAATATTATACATATTTAATATCATAATTAAATTTAATTAAACTATCATAATCAAATATGTAATAAAAATAAAATCAAAGAATGCATGGCATATTATACTTTTTCTTTAAGACATCAAAAGTTTTTTATTCATAATAACTTCAGAATATCAATCAATTAAATCATATAATACAAAATCAATTCATACATTTAACCATGTTAATACAAAAATCAACCAATTGAATTAATGACTATCAACAATTATTACTGTATTAAAACAAAAATAATTCAATTTCCATCTATTAACGGCAAGTTAAAATCTTCATAAAAACAGTCGTAATTTACATTTATTTCTCACTATAGTAAGTTTGGAATGAAAAATTATTACCATAACTTTTCAAATATTTGATATAATATTTCTCTTTATTTTATTGTAATTAATTTTGTTGCACCCATTTAATTAATAAAAATACAAAATTATTTTTTGTATAATTAATAAAAATATTTTATTAAAGTTATGATGCATATCAATCCATACTTATAATTAAATTTAAAATAAGTTTATGAATCAAATAGTAACCAAAATCATTTTAAATATAAACAACAAAGAGAGTTTAGCATGATATCTATATTTCACAAGAATATACCAAATTCACACGAATATTTTTATTTAAGACTACTTATAAGAACCATCAAGTCAACAATACTTTTTTAAGAGCACTTCTTCAAATAAATAATTATCACATGGTTTTTTCTATTCAAAGTAACTTAAATGAATATTTTATTATAACATATTTTTTTATACACAAAAATATAAATTACTAACATCTTACATATTTACAAATATTTTCTTATATACATATTTAGGAACAAGATTTTGTTCAACGATGTGATGTTCAATGTTAGCGACATTGTCAATGAAATCAAAACTTATTTGTGGAATTGGTTGATTTTGGGTAGTCTTGATAGTAAGTCTTGTAGACTTTATGAATGGTATAAATTTTCATTAGATTTTTTGTAATTCCGTAGTTGGATTGGTGGTTGTACTTTTTCGGTTCGAGATTTCCTTAATCTCTTTTAAAATTCTCATTTACTTTAAAAAAATATGACTATCTTTTCAAACAAAGTAATCATCAATGACAATTTCTAAAAACCATAATAAAATATAAATTATTAAAATAAACTATTTAAGACGTCACAATGATTCGTCTCTAAAATTTGATAATAAAACAAATCTTCTTACAAAGAAAATTACAATGTTTTTTAAACAGGAAAAAATCTAATGTTGATACAATGTTTTATAAATGAGAATAAAGAAAAAAAAAATTTATAAACGGAAAAAAGTCTACGGTTGATACAATTATTTTTCTAAACATATATACGTTACAAATATTTTTATAAACCAAAATAAATATTTTGTTGATACAATTATATTTATAAATGAGAATAAGTTACGAATATTTTTAAATACGGGAAAAAGTCAATTGTTAATACAATTATATTTATAAACAGGAATAAGTTACTAATATATTTATAAACGGGAAAATGTCTACTGTTGATACATTAATTTTTATAAACGAGAATAAGTTATAAATATTTTTATAAATGAGAAAAGTCTATTGTTGATACAATTTTTTTTTATAAACGAGAATAAGTTATAAATATTTTTATAAACGGGAAGAATTTATTGTTGATACAATTATTTTTATAAAAGGGAATATGTTACAAATATTTTTATCAATGAGAAAAGGTGTGTTGATACATTTATTTTTATAAACGAGAATAAGTTTCAAATATTTTTATAAACGCACACATGAGTTCTAAGCGCTTATACTGTATCAAATAAGTGTATTCTTCTTTCAAATATTTAAAATACTATTTGCATCAAAGAATAACTAGTGATGCACATTATTAGTCTAAATTTATAATTATGTGAATATTTATGATCTAGAAAATAAGTCTCAAAGTTTCCAAATGAGATATCGCGACGTGTTTTTAATATAAGACAAATATTTGTATACATGAAAAAATTTAAATACTTTATATTTGTAATACCCCATATTATTTAAGTGCTCAATTAGATATCAGAAGAGATCAATTATTTTATTAAGAAGACAGATTGATATTTGTTAGTTCAAGAGAGTATTTTAAAATTCTCATTTACTTTAAAAAAATATGACTATCTTTTCAAACAAAGTAATCATCAATGACAATTTCTAAAAACCATAATAAAATAAAAATTATTAAAATAAACTATTTAAGACATCACAATGATTCGTCTCTAAAATTTGATAATAAAACAAATCTTCTTACAAAGAAAATTACAATGTTTTTTAAACAGGAAAAAATCTAATGTTGATACAATGTTTTATAAATGAGAATAAAGAAAAAAAAAATTTATAAACGGAAAAAAGTCTACGGTTGATACAATTATTTTTCTAAACATATATACGTTACAAATATTTTTATAAACCAAAATAAATATTTTGTTGATACAATTATATTTATAAATGAGAATAAGTTACGAATATTTTTAAATACGGGAAAAAGTCAATTGTTAATACAATTATATTTATAAACAGGAATAAGTTACTAATATATTTATAAACGGGAAAATGTCTACTGTTGATACATTAATTTTTATAAACGAGAATAAGTTATAAATATTTTTATAAATGAGAAAAGTCTATTGTTGATACAATTTTTTTTTATAAACGAGAATAAGTTATAAATATTTTTATAAACGGGAAGAATTTATTGTTGATACAATTATTTTTATAAAAGGGAATATGTTACAAATATTTTTATCAATGAGAAAAGGTGTGTTGATACATTTATTTTTATAAACGAGAATAAGTTTCAAATATTTTTATAAACGCACACATGAGTTCTAAGCGCTTATACTGTATCAAATAAGTGTATTCTTCTTTCAAATATTTAAAATACTATTTGCATCAAAGAATAACTAGTGATGCACATTATTAGTCTAAATTTATAATTATGTGAATATTTATGATCTAGAAAATAAGTCTCAAAGTTTCCAAATGAGATATCGCGACGTGTTTTTAATATAAGACAAATATTTGTATACATGAAAAAATTTAAATACTTTATATTTGTAATACCCCATATTATTTAAGTGCTCAATTAGATATCAGAAGAGATCAATTATTTTATTAAGAAGACAGATTGATATTTGTTAGTTCAAGAGAGTATTTTAAAATTCTCATTTACTTTAAAAAAATATGACTATCTTTTCAAACAAAGTAATCATCAATGACAATTTCTAAAAACCATAATAAAATAAAAATTATTAAAATAAACTATTTAAGACATCACAATGATTCGTCTCTAAAATTTGATAATAAAATAAATCTTCTTACAAAGAAAATTACAATGTTTTTTAAACAGGAAAAAATCTAATGTTGATACAATGTTTTATAAATGAGAATAAAGAAAAAAAAAATTTATAAACGGAAAAAAGTCTACGGTTGATACAATTATTTTTCTAAACATATATACGTTACAAATATTTTTATAAACCAAAATAAATATTTTGTTGATACAATTATATTTATAAATGAGAATAAGTTACGAATATTTTTAAATACGGGAAAAAGTCAATTGTTAATACAATTATATTTATAAACAGGAATAAGTTACTAATATATTTATAAACGGGAAAATGTCTACTGTTGATACATTAATTTTTATAAACGAGAATAAGTTATAAATATTTTTATAAATGAGAAAAGTCTATTGTTGATACAATTTTTTTTTATAAACGAGAATAAGTTATAAATATTTTTATAAACGGGAAGAATTTATTGTTGATACAATTATTTTTATAAAAGGGAATATGTTACAAATATTTTTATCAATGAGAAAAGGTGTGTTGATACATTTATTTTTATAAACGAGAATAAGTTTCAAATATTTTTATAAACGCACACATGAGTTCTAAGCGCTTATACTGTATCAAATAAGTGTATTCTTCTTTCAAATATTTAAAATACTATTTGCATCAAAGAATAACTAGTGATGCACATTATTAGTCTAAATTTATAATTATGTGAATATTTATGATCTAGAAAATAAGTCTCAAAGTTTCCAAATGAGATATCGCGACGTGTTTTTAATATAAGACAAATATTTGTATACATGAAAAAATTTAAATACTTTATATTTGTAATACCCCATATTATTTAAGTGCTCAATTAGATTTCAGAAGAGATCAATTATTTTATTAAGAAGACAGATTGATATTTGTTAGTTCAAGAGAGTATTTTAAAATTCTCATTTACTTTAAAAAAATATGACTATCTTTTCAAACAAAGTAATCATCAATGACAATTTCTAAAAACCATAATAAAATAAAAATTATTAAAATAAACTATTTAAGACATCACAATGATTCGTCTCTAAAATTTGATAATAAAATAAATCTTCTTACAAAGAAAATTACAATGTTTTTTAAACAGGAAAAAATCTAATGTTGATACAATGTTTTATAAATGAGAATAAAGAAAAAAAATATTTATAAACGGGAAAAAGTCTACGGTTGATACAATTATTTTTCTAAACATATATAAGTTACAAATATTTTTATAAACCAAAATAAATATTTTGTTGATACAATTATATTTATAAATGGGAATAAGTTACGAATATTTTTAAATACGGGAAAAAGTCAATTGTTAATACAATTATATTTATAAACAGGAATAAGTTACTAATATATTTATAAACGGGAAAATGTCTACTGTTGATACATTAATTTTTATAAACGAGAATAAGTTATAAATATTTTTATAAATGAGAAAAGTCTATTGTTGATACAATTTTTTTTATAAACGAGAATAAGTTATAAATATTTTATAAACGGGAAGAATTTATTGTTGATACAATTATTTTTATAAAAGGGAATATGTTACAAATATTTTTATCAATGAGAAAAGGTGTGTTGATACATTTATTTTTATAAACGAGAATAAGTTTCAAATATTTTTATAAACGCACACATGAGTTCTAAGCGCTTATACTGTATCAAATAAGTGTATTCTTCTTTCAAATATTTAAAATACTATTTGCATCAAAGAATAACTAGTGATGCACATTATTAGTCTAAATTTATAATTATGTGAATATTTATGATCTAGAAAATAAGTCTCAAAGTTTTCAAATGAGATATCGCGACGTGTTTTTAATATAAGACAAATATTTGTATACATGAAAAAATTTAAATACTATATATTTGTAATACCCCATATTATTTAAGTGCTCAATTGGATATCAGAAGAGATCAATTATTTTATTAAGAAGACAGATTGATATTTGTTAGTTCAAGAGAGTATTTTAAGGTAACTCTAATAATTGATCAATTGGGTTGAGATGACAAAATATCAATTGGAGATATTTTACCCTGTTGGATTATATATATAAATATAAGAAAAGAAAGAAAGAAAAGATAGTAAAGAAGAAGAAGAGGAAAGGAAAGGAAGAAAAGGAAAGAAGAGAAAGAAGAAGAACTTGGGAAGAAGAAGTTCATGGATCATCAATTCATCATCTTCTTCAAACTCCTCTTCGATTATCAGGTGGGTTCTAGTTATAGACTCTAAGTTATAGAAATCTATGATTTTGGACTTAGGTTAGATTTGAGAGAAAATGATTAAACGGATAAATCAATGGAATGTAACGGATGAAATTCGATATAAATTGCGTAGTATAGTCGAACCATGTATATGATCAATTGTTGATACTTGTTTTGAGGTTTGAAACTGATTTGGTATGGTAAGGGTGAGAATTTGGACCCTTGGAACCATGGAAAATGCAAGAAAGAAATTCTGGTTCTGATGTGATTCTCCAGGCGAATTAGGATTCGCTAGGCGAATTAGATCTCGCCACTGTTTCGCCAGGCGAAGTACTGGCGAAGGGGAATTCGCCAGGCGAAATCCATACTCGCCAGGCGAAAATGAGGAGGCAAAACATGTTTTGGCTACTGGAACTTTTGGTTTTTCTAAAATGAGGATTCGCCACTATTTCGCCAGGCGAAGTACTGGCGAAGAGGGATTCGCCAGGAGAAATCCTTGCTCGTCAGGCGAATCAGGCTATTTCTCAATAATTTTCTTTTCTTTAAAAATCCATAACTTTTGATCTGTAACTCGGATCGAGATGTTCTTGGTACCGTTGGAAAGCCATGACGATCCTCTACCCTATAAAAAGTGAAAATTTTGGGTATGAAGTGAGATTAATTATTTTAGCGGCAATTGAATGGAATTAATATTATATGATATGTTGAAATCCATATCTTTTGGATCGTAAATCCGTTCGAGACATAATTATAGCCGATGTAAGCTGTGAAAATATCCTACGGGATAAAAGTGAAAAGTATTGATTTCGATACCCGATTAAATGAATCGGAGGGAACCCGAAAGTGATGTTTTATGTGATGTGCTATTAAATGGTAGTGTGAGACCATGATTTTAACCAAGGATCCTTGGTAGAGGATAGTAGTGGCTTGCATGCCTTGAAAATGTGTGTGAACTACTATGTGTGGTTATGTTTGACATGTTATGCTATCATGTGTGTTTTGTGATTGATATTGTAATATGCTTGTCTAATATTGTTGTTAAGTATGAATGAGAGAATATGCATGTTAAAATGAATTAGGAAGAGTGAGGAAACTTTACCCCAAAACAAATGGCATAGTTAAGATTGTTATAATTCTAGGTTGTGAATAGAATTGTGATAGAAACTCTGGATGGCGACGCTCGTGCATTCACTGGTGAGTTCTAGCCTAGAATAGATAACCTAGATGGCAAGGCTCAGGCACCTGATGTAGGAAGGTACATCCGTGACGAGATTGGTCTAGGAGAGAGTGAGACACTAGTATGGAACATGTGGAAACCTTTGTGTTTTATGAGAAAGGAAAAAGAGGCCTTAAGGCGAATGTGGCCTTGTGATTGTCGAATACAATCACGTTGTGTATATGATCACGTAATCGTAACCGTTTTCCCTGAGGTGTAGTTTCATGAGTCTCGAGCTCCTCCTCTGAAACGTATACACAATTACTTGGCAGGTTTGATTCCCGCGTGTGAGTACGAATGGAGCTTACGGGTAAAGAGACTTGTGACGGTGTACAGGCCATTTGAAGTGACGATTTAAGGTGATAATATGTCCCTTATTTCCGAATCCATTACGTATGCCAAGTAACTACAAGGATCCATGACTCGGGTCGACTTCTAGACGTAGAAGCGGACGGGAAAAAGGGATGCCTTAGTGAGGTTATCGATTAGTGATATTTCGAGTTGATGAACTCATGAACATGTTTCCATATAGTGTGAGATTGTGAACTCAAAGTCATTTCCCTTCCCATTGACTTGAGTTAGGATTGGTTAGAACCTTGTAAAGCCGATAGAATCCATAGGATAGGGAACTCACTGAGATTTAATGTATCTCACCCTACTATTGTTGATTATTTTCAGGAGGTATTTGCAGGTACGGTTTACAAGTGGAGCTAAGCTTTGATGTTTCAAGAGAATCTCAGTTTTAGTTTTTCCGCTGTGTAATCTATTGTATACAATTAAGGATATTGTATATTGATCTTAGTTTTTTATTGTTTTGGCTAATTTCCATATCTTGTACAATAGATTGTATTCATGTTTTAGAAATGGTCTAGTATGTGAATTACGCCATTAGGCACTTATGATGGTGTCAGTACCAAATAAAATGCTTGTATTATATTATTCTAGATATATATATTATACATGGCATTACAGTTGGTATCAGAGCAGGTCGTGTCCTCGACCTAGCCTTGAAATATCATAAGTAAATCTATTCCTGCCTCTTAAGTGTGTCTTGCCAGCATAACTCTTAATATCATACTATGTAGTGTTGGGCCTGATCAACCTAATGCTATGTATGTGATAGGTAGAATCATGGTTGAGCGACCACGAGGATTTCGAAGTGTTGTCGGAACTTGTGATGTGAGGGAAGACTCAAGCCAAGAGTTAGTAGTGAGGAGTTTTGGTCAGCTCAGTGAGGTTTTGGTAGAAGTTGTGCGTGGGTAGCAATGGAATTAAAGAGTGGTGTGTTGTTCAAGCAAATCCTTTGGAAAGGATGGAGTTTGAAAGTTAAGAATCTCTAGCGGACAATTGGTTAAGGTATTGAGGAATATGTAACATCGCTAGTGGAGCTGGATTGACCACTAGTATGGATAAGGATTTCAAGTAATCTCATTCCGTGGAAAAGAAAAGTTGTTTTGTGGAATGTGTGACGTAAGGTCCGGAAGTGAGATAAATTTTGGTGCTTCAGTTTCTAAGGTCGCTATGGTATCTTAAATGGACGAGAGTACCTTAAGGAATGTGTTCGGAACGATATCTTTCAAATGGTTAGGAGGTGGAGAGTTAAGGACGTTCGACTTTTATGGGAACTTAAAGTAGTAGAGAAGTGTGAGAAGAAACACAAGGATGTGTTTACATACTTCAAGTGAAACAAGTATAGGTCGGACGAAGGGTAAGAGATGAGTCGCGCGTATTCAGATGAAGAGAGATTAAGTTCGATATATTAAATTAATGTTTTCTGTTTTCAAGTAAGAGACCACTTTGGAATTTGGAATTTGTTAAGTTACCCAAGGAACAGTAAAATGTATTGCGTTGGAAAGAAAGAACTTTATTTAGTAACGGAAAGTGTAGTGATACAGATCGAAAGAAGTGAGTATTAAGGAATAGAGTAAGTATCTTGGATTTAAGGAAATTTTAGTAAGATGGTTTTATATTTAGACCTAAGAGGATTACAAAGGAAAGCGAAGTAAACGCGATGTAGAAAACGGTGTCAACAGTATATTATGAGGAAATGACAATGGGATGTATTTTTGGACGAATGTGAAATAGAGCTATTGAGTAGTTGTTGAGGCTTAAGTTAAGGAAGAGTAATCAAGGATGGTTCTCCCGTGAGAACTCTAATAGTAAGATTGTGGTAAAACAACGAGAAGCAAATCTGGACTTATTACAGACTAAGTGTAAATCATGGAACGATTTATACCATAAGGGTTTTATAAATAGTTGATGATAATTGTCGGTTGCGAATCTTCCATTTAGTAATTTGGTGTAAGTGTGGTATGCAATGGATAGTGAAGGGTAAGAAATCCCGCTTAATGTGTACGGAGTGATGGAAAGGTTCTTCAAGAGGATGCATTGCCCCGATTTATTTTCAAGTATAGAGGAACTTCTGTAATTGTGAATAGTCAGAATATTCGGAATCAACCTTTTGTTGGACTAAGAATGTTGTAGTGTTATTTCTCACCAAGGAATTCAAGTGAGAGAACAAGGTTGAGTGCTAGCATGTTATGTCCATCGCTTTTGTAGTACCGTATAATGGTTGTGTGTTGGGTTTTGCTTGTGGACGAATTAAGTTGAGTTGTGGCTAAAACCCTAGAATGTCGTCATTATTTGACTTCCCGCTAATGTGTTTGTATGAGTATAAAAGGAACTATCCCGCTGAAGTTTGGTAGTGTGATCGCGTCAGAGTTTGGAATTTTTCCTTGTCACTTGGTTGGAGTGTGTCGTCTGAATGTTTTGACTTTGTCGCTTTTACCTTGAGTGGATCATGGTTAGTAAATGAAATATAAGTTAAAGGGCCACGAGTTGAGAATGATATTCCAAGATAGAGCAAGATGGATTGATGGTTTTAGGTAGGGATGGCTTTGAATTCAAGGAAATTGTTTATTTTCAGTTTCTGCAGCAGTGTTAACCTATTAACACAGTGTGGTTAACAGTTTAACACATGCGAGAATGGTGTTTTGAGCTGAATTTTAAGGAGTTAACCGATTAACCTCAGACGGGTAATCGAGTAACATGTGTAAATTGTGAAATCCCTTAGGAACCATCATCTGCGTTTTGTTACCTTATGTTACTCCGATTGGAGAGTGTTGTGGAATGGAAAACGGGATTGCAAGTAAATGAATGACGGATTTGTATTTTTTGAAATCGTGACTTCTGAAAAGGTGTTGCGTAATTGACCAAGTGTCCAAAAGACGAGAGGGTTGACTTTGGGGAATAATCTTGTGAACTGTGTTGAGTATGAGAAGATCTTAGGTGTATTGTTATCAGTACCATTGAGAGTCGTAAGGACGAAGTTGGAAAATACTCACGAAGTATCGGTCTTGCAAGGAATGTTTTGGTGTGTAAGTGGTATTAGTAAGGTATGAGCGGTAAGTCAGAATTAGTAATTGCTATCTTCCACGAGTTCATGGTATTGGGTTTAGACTGTGAGAGTAGTACCAGTTGGGTGCAGTTGTGTTTTACCCAGAGAAGGAAATTTGAAAGTTATTTTTCCAAGTACGAGTAAGAGTTGGACATTCTGATGTTAAGCATATAACTTGGATCATTTATGGAACAGAACAAATGAGCAAAGTTGATTCAATCGAGAAACATGGCATGGCCTTTGAAAGTGTGGAGTGTTGTATGTGAATTGGTGAGTAGTATGGAAACTCACAGTTACGCCTTGGATGGTTTAAGTTTTGATAAGTGGTGACTCGTTTATGATTGTAGTTCTATGCTGGTTTTACGTTGGTATTTGGTTGAGATCTCGAGTCACACAAGAAATCTTGAGTAAGTCGGGAAAACCGTAAGAATAATCGATTTGGAATGTGATAACCATAACCGGAGGTTGTTAAGTATTTTGAGATGTATTGATTCGAGTTTAAAATGGATTTGGAGTTGTATAAGTTATGGTTGTAACAGTGTAAATCCTACACCTCTATCATCTGGAGAGTTGGAGACGGATGTTATAATATTTTGTGTTGGCAAGGAGATTGTTCTACCATAGGACATCAGTAAATTTCTTGTGTTGATTGGTTGGTAAGGATCCCAGTGGATAAATGTGTTTCTCCATGGACTGTTGGCTACTTGGTAATGTTTGAGAATTGTGGTATTCCATTGTTAGAATTTTGGATTGCGCAGTGGAAGGTGATAAATGAAAGAGTTATATCAGAATAATAAGAAGTTAGAAGGATTATTGCTGGCAAGTATGGAAATAAGGATATCTTGTTCTGAGTGTGTTACCTTTTGGTGTGATACGAAATAGATGAACTATCAGATTAAGTGGGACTGGTAAAGAAGTCGTTTAACGAATTATGAAGTGGTTTTGAACGTTAAGAAATTTATGAAAGGATAGCCGTCAGTGATTGCATGAAGGTAAGAAACTAATGAGTTACATCGTGAAAATTTATTGAGTGTTTGTTATCCTGAACCAAGAAAAGGTGTTACGGTTTTGTTTGTGACTCGGTAGAGGAATGTAGAATGGTACCTTCTTTCCGAAGTAAGAGGAAACTACGGGCTTTGTAAAGAACAACAGATGAATTACGGAAAAGGCAAGGATAGAAGTTAACCCATTGTTGGAATAAGAGTATGACTAAGGAGATGAAGTTTCATAACTCGTGAAAATAAGGATTTTGGTCTGTGAAGTCAAGTTGGAATTGAAATACGTCATAATCTGAACGGAAGTAAAGTTAAGTGTGAGTCTAAGACCATGCTACAACCGGTGGTTAGTGTCGAATAGAGGAAATTCGGGGGCGAATTTCAATTTAAGGGGGGGAGAGTGTAATACCCCATATTATTTAAGTGCTCAATTGGATATCAGAAGACATCAATTATTTTATTAAGACAGATTGATATTTGTTAGTTCAAGAGAGTATTTTAAGGTAACTCTAATAATTGATCAATTGGGTTGAGATGACAAAATATCAATTGGAGATATTTTACCCTGTTGGATTATATTATATAATAAGATTATATATATATATATATATATATATATATATATATATATATATATATATATATATATATAAGAAAAGAAAGAAAGAAAAGATAGTAAAGAAGAAGAAGAGGAAAGGAAAGGAAGAAAAGGAAAGAAGAGAAAGAAGAAGAACTTGGGAAGAAGAAGTTCATGGATCATCAATTCATCATCTTCTTCAAACTCCTCTTCGATTATCAGGTGGGTTCTAGTTAGAGACTCTAAGTTCTACAAATCTATGATTTTGGACTTAGGTTAGATTTGAGAGAAATAATTAAACGGATAAATCAATGGAATGTAACGGATGAAATTCGATATAAATTGCGTAGTATAGTCGAACCATGTATATGATCAATTGTTGATACTTGTTTTGAGGTTTGAAACTGATTTGGTATGGTAAGGGTGAGAATTTGGACCCTTGGAACCATGGAAAATGCAAGAAAGAAATTTTGGTTCTGATGTGATTCTCCAGGCGAATTAGAATTCGCCAGGCGAATTAGATCTCGCCACTGTTTCGCCAGGCGAAGTACTGGCGAAGGGGAATTCGCCAGGCGAAATCCATACTTTCCAGGCGAAAATGAGGAGGCAGAACATGTTTTGGCTACTGGAACTTTTGGTTTTACTAAAATGAGGATTCACCACTATTTCGCCAGGCGAAGTACTGGCGAAGAGGGATTCGCCAGGCGAAATCCTTGCTCGCCAGGCGAATTAGGTTGTTTCTCAATAATTTTCTTTTCTTTAAAAATCCATAACTTTTGATCTGTAACTCGGATCGAGACGTTCTTGGTACCGTTGGAAAACCATGACGATCCTCTACCCTATAAAAAGTGAAAATTTTGGGTATGAAGTGAGATTAATTATTTTAGTGGCAATTGAATGGAATTAATATTATGTGATATGTTGAAATCCATATCTTTTGGATCGTAAATCCGTTCGAGACATAATTATAGCCGATGTAAAGCTGTGAAAATATTCTACGGGATAAAAGTGAAAAGTATTGATTTCGATACCCGATTAAATAAATCGGAGGGAACCCGAAAGTGATGTTTTATGTGATGTGCTATTAAATGGTAGTATATCATATAACACTTTAGTTTTAACAAAATTTTGCTCGACATGGAAAAAGTGCTTTGGCAAAATTTTCTGCTGCAAAATGTTATTAACAGAAACATCTAAATCAACATATAGTTTTCAAATATTAAGTTAAACAAATTTAAATGTAAGAAAGGAATTGGAACTCACCCATGTTGCACTAGATCAGAAACGATGTCTCTTAGTTTCAAACAAACTACTAAAGCCAAAGTCTATACTATTATTGACTGAAGAAAATCCTTACACTGATATTCCAACTTCATAAAATAATTAAATGATTATTATAATTTGTATGGTCAACATTTTTTCACCTTGTTTTATTGTTCTAGGAAATCTCATATTACCCGATTGGAAAAATTGTATTTGTCTGAAAAATCATCAAAAACATCATTTTAATATTTTTCAAAATCAACAGCAAAAGGTTATTGACGGAAGAACCTTCCAACTTACTAACTACAAAGGCCAAAGTCTATACCATTATTGACGGAAGAAAATTCTTACATGGGTATTCCTACTTCATAAAATAATCAAATGATTATTTTAATTTGTATGGTCAACATTTTTAATGTTTCTCAAAATTTTTTATATTTATTTTTGTTTAAAACTAATAAGATACCTGTGCGTATGCACAAGTAATTTTATTTAATACGGTATAAATATATTTAGATGTAAATTTAAAATAAATTAGTTAATTATAACATATACAATAATTATATAAACTCAATTGTATTAAATAATCATAGAATGTCATTTACTCAAGACACGTGAAATTAACATTAGTATTGAAGACTGAGCTTTATCAATGGGATGAAAAGAAAGTCAAGCTCTCTGGTATTTTTGGCTTAAACTCCTAGCTTTAGGGCTAGGGGCCTTGGTATCCGATTGTCTTTTCTTTCGTTCTTTGTTCCATTGATCTCCTTTGTGTGTTCTTGGAGCTTCTCTTGTTATGGATTGGACTAATGTTTCTCGTAAGAAACAAAGTAAAGGCGTTCCATGTTTATCAGTTTGGCGAGAAAACGGTGGTAATGGTGCGGCTGTCGGAGAGTCGCTCACCTCGTTCTTCATTTTCGATTTTCCTGATAACTATCAAGCTAAGGAGCTATTTGAGGTTTTCAAAGTCTATGGTGTCATCTCAGAGGTCTTTATCCTAGGTAGGAGGGATAAAAGAGGTATGAGATTTGGTTTCGCTCGTTTCAGGAAAGTCCACGACTCGAGAATCATGGCGGCAAAGCTTGATAGCATCTTTCTTCAAGGGAGGAAATTGCATGCAAATGTTCTGAGATTCCTGAAGGATACCCAAGAAAAAAAGAACTACTTTTTTCAGAACCAAACTACGACAATTCGGAAAGACCCAGGTCATTTTGGTAATTCTTTTGTCCCTAACCTTTCTTTCGCTCAAGCTGTTATAAAAGGTTTACCAGGTAAGGCTGTTGAGACCCAGCGGATTAGTTTCGATATTCCGGACGTGAAAAGATTCGAAGGTGCCTTCGTTGGGGTGGTTCTTGAAGAGATTAACCCTTTCTTGATCCAACAAACTCTTTTCGAGGAAGGATTCTTTGACGTTCTCGCTACACCTCTTGGTGCTAGTTTATGTCTTCTCGAATCATAAAAGCTCGGCGACATCTCTCAGTTCATACAGCAATCGAAACGATGGTGTGACAGATGGTTTTCTGAGTTAAAACCATGGAGCATCGAGACTGTAGATAAACAGAGATTGGAGTGGTTTAGATGTTTAGGCCTTCCTTGCTTTACCTTGACACATGAAGTTTTTGGTGGTTTAGCCAAGAAGTTCGGTTCCTTGGTTAAAAATGTTGATGATCCAATGAGAAATCCTAGTTTCAATGAGGCTCATTTTCTCATTAAATCTAACTGGAGTTGCATTTTCAATGAGGAAATGGTTGATATTATCAATGGTACTGAGTTCCCTATCACTTTGACGGAGGTCTTACCGGACCCTGCTGCTTTTGGTTCTCCGGCAGACGACGTTGGGGACGTAGATCTTATTGATTCTACGGATTCAAAGGGTAGTGATAGTGACAACTCTTGGTCTGACGAAGTGGCTGCAGAGGTTGAAGGGTCATGTCCCCTGTACCCCACAGAGACCCCTAGCAAAAAGGATTTTGAGGTTTCTTGTGAAGCAGCAGGAAGTTGTGCAGGCCTGTCATCCCCTTTTGTTCGTGATTTGCTAGAAACCGAGGCTGATAGCGCGAGTCTCGAGGAGAGTAGGGAGGCTGCGTGTCAGAAAATCGTCAACCTTGGCTTTCAGACTTCATCGTTTGACGCGACTCCTACCAAGGTCGAACATTTAGACGAGATTACCAAAGGTTTAGCCAACCAAATTTCTAACGAGGTAGAAGTGCGCCCTAGCCTTTTTAAAGGTTTATCTTGTGGGCCGGATCATTTGGGGGGAGTGGATCAACAAGGATCGGACCCTATTTCTTCTTTCTATTTTGTTAAGGCCAGATGTTCAGAAGGGCCCAAAGTTAAAAAGAAAAAGCCTTTATCTGACATTTACAAATTCCAAATCCCATTTTCGCCCTTCTTCTATTCCTCTCTCATCAATGCTTCCCCTTCCGTGAAGAATTTTCCCAAGTCTTCAGGGCTTCGTTCGAAGGATTCTCAGAAGAATCTCTTATCTCTTCGTCCTATTGTTGAAGTTGATGAGTCTCCTGTGGTTGCAGAAAGCTCCTACTCACTCGACGAGTCTGACATATGTAGAGGAAATTCTAGGTGTAAGAAGGATTTGGCTAATGTCCCCCGCAAGGTCCTTGAATCTGTTAAACTTCTTGGCATAGAAGCTGATGAAGATGAGGAAGCCTTCGAGCACGTTATCAGGGATTTGGAAAATCGTGATAGAACTCAATTCTCCAAACAGCAGGCTGTTGACAACAGTGGGAAATGATTTTTGTGTCCTATAATGTTCGAGGGTGTAACTTACCTCTCAAAAGAAGGAGAATTCACAATTCCCTTTCGAAAGGTAACATTGATTTATGTCTAATACAAGAAACCAAGATTTCTGTTATGAAAGATTCGATTGTTAAAAGTCTATGGGGTAAAAGGGGCTTTGAATGGTCTGCTAGTGGTTCTGAAGGAGCTTCTGGAGGCATTCTGACTATTTGGAGAAAAGGATTGTTCCCTCCTGTTTCTTCTGTTAAAGGCAAAGGGTTCATCTGTTCTGTTTTTGATTGGAGGAATTCTCCATTGTTCGTGATGAACAATTATTCTCCCTGCGGGCTTTGTGATAAGCGCAGATTATGGATCGATATCATTACTTTTAAAAATAGCAATCCGGTTGGTAGATGGATAATAGGGGGCGATTTCAACTCTGTTAAATCACCTGAAGAGAGGAAGGGTAGGAGCGTCTCTTTTCTTGTTGAATGTATGGAATTCAGTGCATTTATAGATGCTTTGGGTCTGGTTGATCTTCCTTTTATTGGCAATCGCTTTACTTGGTTTAATTCAAACGGTACGTGTTGCAGCAAATTGGATAGATTTTTAGTTGATGACTTTCTCTTAGAATCTTGGGACTTTAAGGCTCAATCCGTTAGTAAACGTGACATCTTGGATCACTGATCTGTTTGGATTAAATCCAATAATTCCAATTCGGGACCAAAACCTTTTCGGTTCTTCAATTGTTGGCAGGACCATAAGGACTTCTTGCCGTTCATACGGGAATCTTGGTCTTTACTAACTTTTCAAGGTACTCCTTCTTTTATTCTTAAAGAGAAGTTTCGTGCTCTTAAAGATCGTTTGAAATGGTGGAACAATTCCGTCTTCGGTTGGCTCGATCGTAAGATAGACAACAATAGGGATGTCATCAATGAAATTGATGAGATAATGGAGGAGAGATTGGGCGGTCTGTCCATAGAAGAGATCACAATGAAAGGAGTGGCTCAAGAGGAGCTGTGGAGCAATCTTCGTTTTCGGGAAAGCATGATTTTCCAAAAATTCAGAGCCAAATGGTTGAAAGACGGGGACGTTAACAACCATTATTTCTATGCTGCTCTGAAAACTAGGAACATAATGAATCATATTTCCGCAGTGGGTTCGAACGGCAACCAAATTGATGACACTGCCTTATTGAAAGATGCTGCCTTTGATTTCTTCAATGATAAATTCAAAAAAGTGGGATTCTCAAGTCCTATTATGAACCTGTCCAATATCCAGCAACTGTGTGAGGTGGATAGGATCAATCTGGAGGCACCTTTTTCTCAAGAGGAAATTCGTGCAGCTGTTTTTGCTTGCGAGGGTGGCAAATCCCCTGGCCCGGACGGTTACTCTTTAAGATTCATCAAGGAGTGTTGGGAAATAATTGGACCTGATTTTGTAAGGTGCATTGCCCATTTTTCTTCCACTGGTACGCTTCCGAAGGCTTTTCTTTCTTCTTTTATTACTTTGGTTCCTAAAGTGGATTGCCCACAAAATTTTGGAGATTTTAGGCATATTTGCCTTGTTGGGTGCATCTCTAAAGTCATATCCAATGTTCTATCTTCTAGACTTTCTCCTGTTATTTCGAGTTTGGTTTCTCAGACTCAAAACGCGTTCATTCCTGGGAGGAATCTTTTGGATGGTGTTTTACTAGCCAACAAGATCATTGATTCGGCTAGAAGAGATAAGAGACATTTTTTTCTCTTTAAAGTCGATTTTACCCAAGCCTACGATTGCGTAGATTGGGACTTCTTGATCCACGTCCTTAGATCAATGAACTTTGGGCCTAATTGGATAAAATGGATAAAAGGGTCGGTGTGTACTAGCTATGCTTCAGTTTTGATAAACGGTAGTCTGACAAGGGATTTTCAAGTTTCGAGAGGTTTAAAACAAGGTGATCCGCTTGCACCCTTTCTCTTTGTTTTAGTTGCTGAATCTTTGTCTTTGCTGGTCAAACGTGCTACTCGTCTTAATCTTTATTCTGGCTTTAGTCTTAATGAAGATGCCTCTACTGAGATTTTACAATTTGCAGACGACACATTGTTGTTTTGCGATGATGGTTACGCTAACTTGTGGGCTTTGAAGTCTATATTAAGAGGATTCGAAATGGTTTCGGGGCTCAAAATTAACTTTTCTAAAAGCTGCATTTATGCTGTTGGTTTTGACCCTGTCTTCATCAAGGCTGCGGAAAATTTCTTATGTTGCAGATCTGGATCTTTTCCTTTCAAATTCATTGGCATAAATATAGGTGGAAACCATAGAAGAATACCTCATTGGAATCCTGTGCTAGCTTCGTTAAAAGCTCGCCTTAACTCTTGGGTCGGTAGGATCTTATCCATAGGTGGCAGGGTCACCTTGATAAATTCGGTGCTTGTTAATTTTCCTATTCACTACCTATCATTTTTCAAAGCTCCGTCGAAGATAATCAAAGACATCATTGCAATTCAACGGAGGTTTCTATGGTCCGGTTCGGCGGATAAAAAAAGTATCGCGTGGATTAAATGGATCATGGTTTGTAAACCTATTGAGAAGGGTCGCTTAGGAATTAAACATATTGGGATGTTCAATAAAGCTCTCTTAACTAAATGGCTTTGGAAATTTTCTGTCGGAGGCGACGAAATCTGGAGGGACTTCCTTACTTCTAGATATGGCAATCTTACTATATGGGCTATTCACTATGACACTGATACTCTTCCTGCTACTGCTTCCTTATGGATGCGTGACATCCTAAGTATCAGAAAAATTGGATTTTCTTACAGCTTCCAGTCCAGTATTGCTTCTGTCATTGGCAGTGGAGAAAATGCTCGCTTCTGGTATTCTTCCTGGTGCGGTATGCAGCCGCTGAAAGACCTTTTTCCAGGTCTGTTTTATGCGGCTTCTAATAAGAACGCGATTGTCGCTTCCTACGGTTAATGGACACATGATACGTGGACATGGTCTTTTCAAAATTGTTGGATGTCAGGCATTGATTTTGACCTAACTTCTGTTATTTTGCTACAGAACTTAGTTTCGGCAATTCCGATTAAGCATAACACGCCGGATACTTGGGTTTGAAGATTGGATTCCATTAAGGCTTTCTCGGTACGATCCTGTTACGCTCATCTTATTGCGGCCTTCCCTAGTTTCTCTCTTCAAGAACCGGAGCAACTATTTCTCAAGGTTGTTTGGAAAACTAAAATTCCTTTCAAGATTAAAATTTTTTGTTGGAGGTTGGTTTGTGATAGGCTCCCAACTCGTGTTAATCTTGCCAATAAAGGAATTCTCGATTCTTCTCACGATAAAGTTTGCGTTTTTTGTTTCCACGATGATGAGTGTGCGGAGCATTTATTTTTGAGCTGTCCCAAAACCCAACTTTTCTGGTGTAAAATTGCCGACTGGTTAAGTTATTCTCCGGTTACCTCTTCCTCTATTACCAAGCACGCCCTTCGCTGGTTTTTGGCCTTATTCGACAAAGGTAAAGAGGATATGAGTTGTTATGTGTGGATCATATCTACATGGTGTATTTGGAATACTAGGAACAATATTATTTTTAATGACGTTGTTTGCGACGTGGATGAGATTCTCCATCGGGTAATCATTCTATCCTGGAGATGGTTGGATTTAGGCCGCAAGAGATGTAATCTCTATGATTGGATGAAACATCCTATAGACTACTTGTAATTCATAGATTGTCTTTGTTTTTCCTTTCTTCTCCCCCTTTTTGATTGGTTTTTTGTATCGGGCTGGAGAATCCCTGTTTCTCCCTTTTAATACAAATTGCTTATAAAAAAAAAAATCATAGAATGAAAAGGACACGTGAGATGGAAAAAGAAGGGAAAAAAATTTTAACATTTGAAAATAAGAATTTTGTCTCTAAAAAAAATAATTGTTTATTAAAATAAAATAGATATTGTGCTAATAGTGACCTGTAAGATGAAACAGTTTATTATCATATTTATGTGTTAATTTTTCGTTTATATTATCCACCAACCATCATTAGATTTCTTAATTCGTCGTCATTATTGTTTCTTATATTGTAGTTTTTCTTTTATTATTTAAACTAATAAAAATTAAAAGTAGAATGATTGTATATTTTTTATATTATATTTTTACTCATATTTTATTATGAATATTTATATTGTAATATTTATAGATTTTATGGAATTATGATGAGTTAGAATTCGTAAACTACAATTTCATGATTTTGAATATTCATGTGGTTACCTAATCATTAATAATTTAATAGTTGAAAAAACTGTTATATTTTTTTTTTTTTTGAATTGATGGATTATGTTTATCAAATATGGAATTTTCAGGCCTGTGAATTTTTATTCTCAGATCCGTTATTGTTGTTTCTAATTTTTTTTTTTGGAAATAAAATAACTTTATTAACCAAAAGAGATGAGGAAGCAAAACGATCCCAAAGGAGATCCAGCTACACCAACAGACAAGCAAAGACCAAGGACACAACCCTAAGGCATAAGTAAACTACTTATGGTTTTCCTAAGGTTGATTTTCATCCAACATCTATAGACAATGTTGTCTATGATTCTGTCATCAATTTTGTCCCTATTACAATCATTACCAAAACAGATGTCATTTCTGAATCTCCATAACTCATAGAGAGTTTGAGCTAGAGCACATTTGATAATTCTACACCTGGGGCTCTTATATTTGCTCATCCTACTAGCCCAAACTATCTCATCAGACCAAGCCCCAGGAGTATGCACTATTTGAAGCCACTTTAAGATGTCCTTCCACACTTTCTTTATAGGACTGCAACTGAAAAAGAGGTGATAGAGGGTCTCCTTTTCTATACAAAAACAACAGCAATCATCACTTATCAGACCAAACCTCGTCAACCTATCCTTCATTGCCAATCTCCCTTGACATGTCATCCAAAGAGTGAACTTGGCTCGAGGATGGGCTGAGTTATTGTAAAAGATTTTCCTCCACTCCATGGTAATGTTTCTGTAATTCAAAACAACATATAATTGTTTCGTAGAAAACCTATCATCCTGCACAAACTGGTTCCACAAATTCAGAGCATTCACAATATGCCTTAATTTTAGGATTGCTTTCAAAATCCAGGATGAGTTCTGCTTGATGCCCATTGTCATTACACTTTGATCTTTAATGTAATAAGAGTGGATCCACTTGATCCAAAGGCTGTCAGTTTTCCTGTTAATATTCCACAGCATCTTGGCTAAACAAGTTTTGTTCCAATTAGAGAGATCAATGATGTTCAGCCCCCCTTGTTTTTTAGGAGCATAAGTTTTCTTCCAGGCAATGGGAGCTTTCCTAGTGACTTTGTCAGTGCCTGTCCACAAAATTGATCTGTCCAAAAACTAACAGATAATCATTCCTAATTAAAGTTTGTGATGTTTATCTCTAACACAACCCAAGCCCCGAGCATAAAGCAAAAATCAAGGACAATCACCGATAAAGATTTATAAAGCAAATTAAATATAACGCCATGGGCGACAAATATACACGAGTTCAAAGTAAATACAAATACAACAACCCAACAAAGAAGAAATACACGAAGAAGAAGAGAAATAAACCAAACATATCTCAGTTTTTCGGCGCCGATCGATTAGAAATCCACCCTGGATCATCCGTGTGCAAGCTCCAATGTTTTTTTCTAAGCTAATCCTACTGAAAAATGATGTTTGATGGAGTGAGAGCAAAAAATACCTAAACCATAACCTAAAAAATGAATGAAATGACTAATATAGTATTTACAAAATTCGTCAAGTTCGCAATGCCAACTTTTATTCGCAAAGCGAACATCAAAATTAGGCGCCTGATGCCTCAGGAACAGTGAAACCGCCTCTGCGATTCTGCAAAAGTTCGCAATGCGAACTTTTATTTTCAAAGAGAATATTCGCTAGAAAGTTCACAATGCGAACTTTGGTGCCTTTTTCTACTGCCTCAAGTCTGGGAACAATCGGTAGGAAGTTCGCAAAGCGAACTTGACAGCACACCAACCCTTGTTTTGACCATAACTTTTGAACCATAACTCGGATTGACGCACGGTTGGAAGCGTTGGAAAGCTTATTCAATGCTCTATACAACAATGGCAAAATATATTGGCTTGAATTCCTACAAAAATGAGAGAAAATCAATTAAACTCAATGATATTTACACGATACGCAATATATACACTATAATGTAAAGTAAACGTATTTACAAACAAAGCGGGGTTTATTCGAACGATATTAACAAAAAGTATCGATAAGTGCAACAAAACTTATATACAAAATAGCTACAATTTGCACTTATCAATTGTATAGTGATGCTAAATGTTCATACTTTGAATTGTGAACGTGACAAATAATTGTATATTTTCTCTACGGAAGCAATAGTTCTAATAATGGTTCAATTACATATGGATTTTATTTATTATTCTGATTTTCTTCTTCTCAAGATCTTATTATATTCCGTTGTTATTTTTTTTGTTTTATCTTTTTGCTCTTTAATATTCATGTATTTTAAACTTTGATTGATTAGATAAAGTAATTATTAATTCAACTTATATGTTTTTATTATATTCTATTCTATGATTCTTAGAAGGTTAGTCAGTGGTTTTTTCTGTTTCTAATTTTGATGTTTCTAAATATTACAATTTCACATTCAAGATTTTACATAGAAGTCATGGCTACTTCATCTACTGCTCCTTTTGATTATGAGATTTTGGATAAAGATCACGCAGCCTATACTTTTGCATTTTTCAATAGCCTACAATAATTTTATATGATTATTTTTGAAGATTTTGGAAGATTTTTTTATCAGACATGTCTATTCAAGTCAGTTTTTATATAGAGGTTATAACAAATTTTTTTCACATTTACAAACTTCTCCTCTCTCTTTCACTCTTCCTCACGTTCTCTCTCTTTTTCGCCTACCACTTTTCTTCCTCTCTTCTCTCTATTTGCTGGTTACATCTATCATTCAATCTTTTGCCAATAAAATTTAAATAAAATAAAATTACTTTTATAAATTGTCATAATTGCAAGAAAATAACCTAATTAATCCACTTTAATTAAAATATTATATATATTTAAAATCATAATTAAATTTAATTAAACTATCATAATCAAATATGTAATAAAAATAAAATCAAAGTATGCATGGCATATTATACTTTTTCTTTAAGACATCAAAAGTTTTTTATTCCTAATAATTTTAGAATATCAATCAATTAAATCATATAATACAAAATCAATTCATACTTTTAATCATGTTTATATAAAAATCAACCAATTGAATTAATGACTATCAACAATTATAACTGTGTTAAAACAAAATTAATTCAATTTCCATCTATTAATGGCAAGTTAAAATCTTCATAAAAACAGTAGTAATTTGCATTTATTTTTCATTATAGTAAGTTTGGAATGAAAAATTATTACCTTAACTTTTCAAATATTTGATATAATATTTCTATTTATTTTAGAGTTAATTATATGAAACCCCCGTGTCATTAGGGCAAGATTTGATATTGTCCCTTGAAGTTTTTTTTGGAACTCTCTCTTATAAAACCAAAAACTTACTTTTACCACATTCTTTTACTGGTGTTGGTGAGTGGGCATTAATTAATTGGTTAGGTGGCAATGAAACATTTCACCACCCAAACAACAGGATGTGATAACAGAATGTTTCTATGTGAACCGAATTTTCAACTGAGATTTGAACAGCAACAATTCAGCATATCAATCCAAATACAACAGTCATAACTTAAGGTGAAAGGGCAAAATCATAAATGCAACACAACTTAATGAAAAGCAAGCATTACAACCTAAGCCAAAACAAAATATTGGACACCAATTAACACAAAATAAATGCAAACATGAAAAGATCATTACGGAAATGTTGAACCACTGTAGGATCGAGGTTGTTGTTGCTGCGTGTAGTTGAAACAGAAGGTGATGAAACTAAAACTGAACTATGGTGTGGTCGAGATTGTTGTTAATTCGAGTTGCAGCGAAGTTCGTAGTATTGTGGCTGGAGTTGCTTGGTGATGTTCGGAGGAATAAAACAGAGGAATTTTTGTTTTTTTGTTTGATGGAGGCGGAAAGTTTTGAAGTGGTGAGTGAGTGACGTGTTTATGGATGGAGGAGGAAGTAAGGTGTTTTGATTGTAATGATGGTAACGTTTGAAGGTTGTTTCGGCGGAGGAGAAGGTGGAAGGGATTTATGGTGGAGGTTGGCCGTGGAAGTGATAAGGCGAGGATGGAGTGTTTTGTGTGTTGGTGTGCATGAAGATGACATGCTTGTGATGCTGAAAATGAAGACAACTACACCCCAATGCAAACCTTATATGATAAAGAGGCTTAAAGATTAGAGGGTATATTTTGAAAATGATGGTTGTTGGATTGTGGCTTGTGTGTTCATCAATGGAGAGAGATCCAAGGTGAATGGACTCATTAGAGGTTTGTGAAGGTTAGCACAGTGGTGTGCTTGTTGCTCGCCGGTGCAGGTCATTTGTCATTCACATGATTTATGGCGGGTGGAAGTTTATGGTATGGGGCAGAAATTTGAGATCGATGTAGTGTGGTTACAAGAAAGAAGAAGAATGGGAGAGAAAGAAGAGGAGTGGGACGTGGGTTAGTGAAGAAGAATGGAAGAAGACATGTGGTATCTAGAAAAAGAAGAAGAAATGTGAGTTGATTGTTGTAGATGTGTAGCGTGAGTTTCAACGGAAGGAAGAAAATCTCCTTTCTGCAACTCTCTTTTCACGGTATACAGTCAGCAAGCCACAAAGGAAAATCAAATTGCCACCTAACCAATTAATTAATACCCAGTTACCAATACCAATAAAAAAGTGTGGTAAAAGTAAGTTTTTGGTTTTATAAGGAGGAGTTAAAAAAAAAAAACAATTTCAGGGGGCAATATCAAATCTCGTCCTAATGACGGGGGGTTTCATATAATTAATCATTTATTGTATTGTAATTAATTTTGTTGCACCCATTTAATTAATAAAAATACAAAATTATTTATTCTATAATTAATAAAAATATTTTATTAAAGTTATGATGCATATCAATCCATACTTGTAGTAAAATTTAAAATAAGTTTATGAATCAAATAGTAACCAAAATCATTTTAAATATAAACAAAAAAGAGAGTTTAGCATGATATCTATATTTCACAAGAATATACCAAATTCACACGAATATTTTTATTTAAGACAACTTATAAGAACCATCAAGTCAACAATATTTTTTTTAAGAGCACTTCTTCAAATAAATAATTATAACATAATTTTTTCTATTAAAAGTAACTTAAATGAATATTTTATTATAACATATTTATTTAAATAAATATGTTATAATAAAATATTTATTTAAGTTACTTTGAATAGAAAAAACCATGTTACTTAAATGAATATTTTATTATAACATATTTAATTATACACAAAAATATAAATTACTAACATCTTATATATTTACAAATATTTTCTTTTCTTATATACATAATATGTAAGACACCAAAAATAATATTCATTGGAAAATTTAATATCCAACGGTCTCAGATTTTAATCCAAAACATTAATTTAAAATTCTCATTTACTTTAAAAAATGTGACTATTTTTTTAAACAAAGTAATCCTCACTGACAAATTCTAAAAACCATAATAAAATAAAAATTATTAAAATAAACTACTTAAGAGGTTACAATGATTCGTCTCTAAAATTTGATAATAAAATAAATCTTCTTACAAAGAAAATTACAATGGTTTTTAAACAGAAAAAAGTCAAATGTTGATACAATGTTTTATAAATGAGAATAAATTAAAAAAAATATTTATAAACGGGAAAAAGTCTACCGTTGATAGAATTATTTTTCTAAACATATATAAGTTACAAATATTTTTATAAACCAAAATAAATATATTGTTGATACAATTATATTTATAAACGAGAATAAGTTACAGATATTTTTAAATACGGAAAAAAGTCAATTGTTAATACAGTTATATTTATAAACAGAAATAAGTTACTATTATATTTATAAACTGGAAAATGTCTATTGGTGATACATTTATTTTTATAAACGAGAATAAGTTATAAATATTTTTATAAATGAGAAAGGTCTATTGTTGATACAATTATTTTTATAAACGAGAATAAGTTACAAATATTTTTATAAACATGACGAATTTATTGTTGATACAATTATTTTTATAAAAGGGAATATGTTACAAATATTTTTATAAATGAGAAAAGGTGTGTTGATACATTTATTTTTATAAACGAGAATACGTTTCAAATATTTTTATAAACGCACACACGAGTTCTAAGCGCTTATACTGTATCAAATAAGTGTATTCTTCTTTCAAATATTTAAAATACTATTTGCATCAAAGAATAACTGGTGATGCACATTATTAGTCTATATTTATAATTATGTGAATATTTATGATCTAGAAAACAAGTCTCAAAGTTTCCAAATGAGATATCGCGATGTGTAATATTAAATATTTTATTAATGTTAATTTGTTTTTTAATATAAGACAAATATTTGTATACACGAAAAAATTTAAATACTTTATATTTAACTTTATTTTTATATATGAGAAAAAATGTATTGGTGATCCCAATACTTTTATAAATGAGAATAAGTTTTTTATTCATGAAAATATTTTTATAAATAATGTCAAAACAAAATTAATATTTATATTTGGGAAAATATACTATTGATCAAAATATTTTTATATATGAAAAACTTATATTTATGAACCAAATATAAATACAAATACGTTTTTCTTTTAAAAATAATAAATTTTTTTGTTAAATAATTTTGTTTTATTGTTTTTTCATTCTTATTATATTTTAGAAACAAATGTCCGTACATCAGAACCTGTGCAAACACATGGGTATCCATATCAGAATTTGTGTGGACCCACGAATTATTATATTTTTGTGTACAATTAAAAAAATAAAAGTAAATATATTAAAAAATAATTTATGAATCCAAACACATGAAAATGTGTTTTTTTAATTATTTATGTTACTAATATTTTTATTATAAAATTATTTTTATTTTAAGATACAATATTTTTTAAGATAATATATGAAAAAGTTAACTATATTTTATTGATGCAATTATTTCACTAATATATATTATTAATGGCAAATTATATTTTTAAAATAATGAGTCAATCTTAATATATTTTTTCCAATATTTTCATAATTAGTTTCAAAATAAATATAATATTACATAGAAGAAAATATATCATTCATCCAATTAATTTTATGTATGAAAAAGTTATATTTTTGATCCATATATAAATCAATATAATTATTTATTTTAAATTAGTAAACTCTTTTGATAAAAAAATTTGTTTTTTTACATTCTTATTATTTTTTAAAAACAAGTCCGTGTAACACACCCGTACTCGTGCGAACGCATGGGTATTCAGGCGAGAATCCATACGAACGCACAAATTATTTTATTGTTTGTATAATTAAAAAAAATAAAATAAACTATATTTAAAATAATGTATGAATCCAAACACAGACAAACTGTATTTATTTATATTACTCATATTTGTATAAATACTATGTTGTTTTTTGGTATTTATAAAACTAAATTATTGTTTAAATATTTTTATAAAAAATATCAAAACAAAATTAATATTGACAAACCGAAAAATATAAAGTTGATCCAAATATTTGTATATAAGAAAAAATTATATTTATGCTTCAAATTTAAATAAAACACATTCTTTTTTTAATATAAATTATAGTTTTTATATTTACAATTTTTTTTTTAATTCTAAATATAAACAAATGGGTATCATCGACGAGTACTGCGAGAAGTCACGGATATCCCGCTAGTATATCATATAACACTTTAGTTTTAACAAAATTTTGCTCGACATGGAAAAAGTGCTTTGGCAAAATTTTCTGCTGCAAAATGTTATTAACAGAAACATCTAAATCAACATATAGTTTTCAAATATTAAGTTAAACAAATTTAAATGTAAGAAAGGAATTGGAACTCACCCATGTTGCACTAGATCAGAAACGATGTCTCTTAGTTTCAAACAAACTACTACAGCCAAAGTCTATACTATTATTGACTGAAGAAAATCCTTACACTGATATTCCAACTTCATAAAATAATTAAATGATTATTATAATTTGTATGGTCAACATTTTTCCACCTTGTTTTATTGTTCTAGGAAATCTCATATTACCCGATTGGAAAATTGTATTTGTCTGAAAAATCACCAAAAACATCATTTTAATATTTTTCAAAATCAACAGCAAAAGGTTATTGACGGAAGAACCTTCCAACTAACTACTAAGGCCAAAGTTTTTACCATTATTGACGGAAGAAAATTCTTAACATGGATATTCCAACCTCATAAAATAATTAAATGATTAATTTAATTTGTATGGTCAACATTTTTCCACCTCGTTTTATTTTTCGTTTTGGGTTATCCGATAGGAATTGCATTTTTCTAGGAAATCTCATATTAGAAGGTTAGAAAATTGTATTTGTTTGAAAAGTCATCAAAAACATCATTTTAATATTTTTCACAATTTTTATATTTATTTCTGTTATAAATTAAAAATTCATTAGTTTTTTTTAATTAATTTTATTTATGTTTTGGATTAAAAATTCTTTAGGATTTCTTGCTTTTGTATTTAAACATTTTTTATGCTAGTCAAAAATCATCTTTTGATATAATGAAATGCAGTATTTTTTTATCTAATTGATTTCAGAGTTTATCTGACAGGTTATACGCTTTCAATCATGTGTTTTCATTCTAGGTTTAGCGCTTGCTAATCCCTAGTATATTCGACTGCGTCAGGTGGCATCAACTCAGGTTTTATCCTGTTTTTTTTCGTAGCTTAATCAACCACGGGAGATCAATCATTAACCAGAGTAGACCTTGAGAGTAGTACTGTGGCTTTTACCACAACCCCAACTTCTTTGACTGAATAGATGATTACTTTAACAACTCAGGTGAACAACACCAACAACAATGAGAACCAGCGAAGAGATAGAGAAAGGGAACCAATTAGGGTTCTGCGGGGTGAAAACAAACATACTGTTATTGTTGAAAATTCGAGTTCTGAAGAATAAGAATACTATGAGGAAGAGGTTGATAATATGAATCAACAAAATAACCATGAATATTGAGTGAAGGTTGATATTCCATTGTTCCACAGAACGATAGGAGTGGAAGAGTTTATGGATTGGAAGATCGACGCTGACAGGTTTTTCGATGTTATGGGCGTCCTCAAGAACAAGCAACTTAAGATGGTGGCGATCAAGCTGAAGAGTATTGCTGATGTCTGGTGGGATAAACTTGTTGTTCAGAGACAGAAGCAAAGAAAAGGGTAAGTCTGATCTTGGTGAAGAATGAAACAATTGATGCTGGAGCGGTTTTTACCAAAGGATTATGAGCAAATTCTTTATAAGATGTACATTAAGGGTGTTCAGGGAAAGAGAACTATAACGTAATACATAGCTCAGTTCCTGCTTTTCTCTTAGCGTAATAATTTAGCAGAATTAGAGAGTCATAAAGTGGCTCGTTACATCAGTGGATTAAAGGGATCATTGCAAGAGAAAATGAGTTTGCTAACTGTATGGATAGTGGCTGAGGCATCCAGTCTAGCTTCGAAGGAAAAATTGATGGAGAATTTCCTTCGAAATTTCTTACTTTTTAGGTATTCTCCCCAGAATAACTTTGAATTTGTAGGTGACAAAGAAAAGAGTGCAACAACCGGGGATTCCAACCTTGAGAATAAGGGGACTAGCAGCCCTAGCAGTGTCAAATAGAGTAAAGCACCTACCAAAAGGCAGAATAATCCATATGTTAAACAAACTCGAGACACGTTTTATTGCTGTAACGGAAGAGGTCACATATCAAATGTTTGTCCAATAAGGAGAGTCATTGCCATTGCGGAAGAAAGGGATAAAGAAGAAGAGGGAAGAGTATGACATGCATTTGAGAACGATGAATATGCAGGGGTTGAGTTTACAGAGGAAGAATATGATGAAAGGGTAAATTTTGTGTTGCAGCGAATTTTACTAGCATCCAAAGATGAAGAGTAATAGAAGAATTATTTAAAACACATTGTTCTATCAAGAACAATGTGTGTAATGTAGTGGATAGTGGCGGCGTGGAGAATTTGGTGTCATAGAAATTGGTAGACTTTGACAGTTTGATAATGATATCACTTTTGGAGGACAAGATAACGTGAGGATGTTTACATGGGCACAGATAAAGTTGGAGACTCAAATCTCCACACTAATGAGGTTCTTAGGCAGTTATCCATTTTGGTAAATTATATTGTTACCCATAACAACATTTTGGTGACTCAAATCTCTTAGCTTGCACAATAACAAGATTTGTTGGGTATCCCTATCGAATCCTTTATGGGACAGCCTGAGCAAAACCCCAAGGAACATATATATGCTATAACAACTATGAGTTGTAAGCAAGCGCTAGAAAAAGGTTTGAAAAGTATGGAAACACAAGCTCTGCTAGGGTTTGACGCTGAAAACACTAGTTCAACCAAGGTTGAAGACAACCTCAAAGCAAAGAACATTAAAAAAGTCAAAGATTCAGAAAATAACGGCGATATGGAGGTGGATAATATGCTTGCCCAAAGTAGAAGAGCATATGGAGGGACAATATGCTTGCCCAAAGTTCATTTTTTTCCAAGCATGAGGAGAGGAGAATTCATAGGCCTTGGAGAAGAGGAGTCATCATCAAGTTGCTTGGTAGAAGGATTGGATACAAGGCGCTGGAAACACGATTAAAACAAAGCAAAATACCCTTTTTCGTCCCTTAACTTTACCTCGGGGTCTATTTTGGTCCCTTAATTTTTAAAATGTTCAAATCGATTCGTTAAGTATTAAAAACAGAGCACGTGAGCACTTTTTCTGATGTATTTTGCTAGATTCAAAATCTTCCACCAATCTCAAAATGGGAAACAAACTCAATCTCTCTAAACATATGTTCTTCACAACATCACAACCATTTCTCAATCTTACAATATCCAAAATTCACGAATCCTCAAAAGTCTCTTTTATAATTGTTGCTGACTTCAATAATATTTAGATTCATCTTTGGACTTCAAAACCATTTAAAACAAACTCAAAAACCATCCATTTATTAAACCAAGAAACCCTTTCAAATCTCTTTGTTAATTTCATTCAAGACAAGCTTCATTATGGTTCAAACAAAAACAACCCTTTTATAAGATTTCCAAATCTTGATTATGTTCCAAACTTACCAAACATTTTCAACCTCACTTTCTTCACTCTTTTGTTCCTTGTTTGTATATATGAATCTCTTAGAGATATTCGCGATGTGTTTATCAGTGTTTTGAAAGATCATTTAACCAGTTTTCAATCAAGACAAGCTTCAAATTTACTTATGAAACTTTTGGGTTCGAATTTGCAAGAACAGTGGATGCGTTCGGTGAACCTTGGAATAACTAATTGGGTTGGTGAACTTGAAGAACAATATGAAAACATGTTCAGAACACCATGTTCTTTGCTTTCTTATGCTTTTCAACATGGAAATGCAAGCTTATTGTCCTTCAATTCTCTCTTAAGGATTTGGAGTTTCATCTTTATTTATTCATGTTAAATCCACATCAGCATACTACAATGCCACTTGGACATTTTTTTTTACTTTGAATAACGGACTCTGACGGAAGGACTAATGTGGTGTTGTTTTAATAGTTAAAAGGATCAATTTAAACATTTTAAAAATTAAAGGATCAAATTGGACTCTGAGGTAAAGTTAAGGGATTAAAAAAAGTATTTTTTCCAACGTCATTTATTTAAGCAAGGATTATTACCTCGTTATTTTTTCCAATGATGAAGATCATGTTGGGATAAACTTAAATTATTGGGTAGTGGAAAAGTTAGATTCCCTTGGGGAATGAATAAGTCTTCTTGAGACCCAGCTACATTTAATGTAATATTTATTAGTGTAGTATTTATCTCTCCTAACCTTGGTCTCTATATAAAGACCACTTTGTAACTCATTTTAAACAAGACATTTTGAACTATCAATACAAAGAGATAACAGTTGCAGTCCAAGAAAGTCCTCCACTGTAGTCTATTCAATTTGTCTTCAAATTGGCATCAGAGCTCATGGCAAGCATGACGAGTCAAATGCCACTGCCACGCTTAACAAGATCAAACTACGAGAATTGGAGCATTCAGATGAAGGCGCTCCTCGGCTCACTTGATGTGTGGGAGGTAACAAGTGATGGGTATGAAGAACCATCAAACACAGCAAGTTTCACAACAGCCCAGAACAAGACGTTGAAAGAGACACGTTCAAAAGATAAAACAGCACTGTACATGTTGTTTAGAGCAGTTGACGAATCAGCCTTCGAAAAGATTGCTGGTTCAACTACGTCAAAGGAAGCGTGGGATACGCTAGAGAAAGCGTTTAAAGGAGCAGATAGAGTCAAGCAAGTCCGCTTACAGACTCTTCGAGGAGAGATAGAGAGAATGAAGATGAAGGAGACAGAGGCCGTGTCAGACTATATCACAAGAGTATAGTCGGTGGCAAATCAGTTAAATCGAAATGGAGAAGGGATGACGGATGCCCGTATTGTCGAAAAGATTCTAAGATCTTTGACAGATAAATTCGAAAACATAGTGTGCGCAATAGAAGAGGCGAAGGACCTTTCGACAATCACTGTCGAAGATGTTGCTGGATCACTCGAAGCACGTGAACAGCGCAAAACAAAGAAGAAGGAGGAAAAGACTGAGGATATAGAACTCAACAGAGACGAAAAAGCACTCTTGTCTCAAAATTGGCGTGGTAGAGGACGTGATGGTGGTCGAAGTTACCAGAATGTCGAAAGAGGACAGTCAAGTCAACAAAATTGGCGTGGTAGAGGACGTGGACAAAGAGGTGGTAGGTCGAACTACACAAATGTCGAATGTTACAAATGTAACAAGCAGGGGCACTATGCGAAGGATTGCAACTCCTACAGTTGTTACAACTGTGGAAATATGGGACATCTTGCAAAAGATTGTCGACTCAGAAGAAAGGTGGGGGAGACAACAAATTTTGTTTTAGAAACAGAATCGAACGAAGGATTCCTATTGATGACTCAAAAGGAAGCAGACGAAGAAAATGACACCATGTGGTACCTGGACTCAGGAGCTAGCAATCACATGTGTGGTCACAAACACTTGTTTAAAGAAATGAAGAAGATTGAAGATGGTTATGTTTCGTTTGGAGATGCGTCGAAGGTGAAGGTCGAAGGAAAAGGAACAATTTGTTTCTTACAGAAGGATGATGTGATATGATCAATCGAAGGAGTGTATTATGTACCAAACCTCAAAGCAAATATCTTGAGTTTGGGACAACTTACTGAAAAGGGCTATTCGATACTCATGGAAAATCGAAATCTGCATCTGAAAGACAAGTCAGGACGATTGGTTGCTCAGGTCGAAATGGGAGGAAATCGAATGTACAAGCTGAACTTGAGAAACATTCAAGGAAAATGCTTACAAGCCAATGTCGAAGATCAAGCGTCTTTATGGCATTTGCGCTTTGGTCATTTACATCAGGCTGGACTACAAAGATTGGCGAAGAAAAATATGGTGCATGGACTACCAGACATGGAGTTCGACGGAAAGTTTTGTGAAGAATGTGTGTTTGGTAAACAGACAAGAACTTCATTTAAGAAGAAGGCAGAATATCAGGCTAAATATACTCTGGAATTGATTCACACCGACATTTGTGGACCAATTACTCCAGAATCCTTCAGTGGCAAAAAGTACTTCATTTCCTTCATTGATGATTTCTCAAGGAAAACTTGGGTGTATTTTCTGAAAGAAAAGTCAGAAGCTTTCGAAGCATTTAAGAAGTTCAAGATAATGGTGGAAAAAGCAACTGACAGACACATCAAAGCTCTTCGATCAGACAGAGGTGGAGAATATACTTCGACAGTCTTTATGAAATATTATGAAGAACAGGGCATAAGAAGATTTCTAACTGCACCATACTCACCTCAACAAAATGGTGTGGCGGAGAGGAAGAATCGAACAGTTCTTGACATAGTTCGTTCAATGCTTAAGAGCAAGAACATGTCGAAAGAATTTTGGGCAGAGGCTATGCAATGTGCAATCTATGTTCAAAATAGATGCCCACATAAGAAATTAGGAGATCAAACACCACAAGAAGCTTGGAGTGGACAAAAGCCAACTGTGTCTCATTTCAAAGTCTTTGGAAGTGTAGCTTATGCACATGTACCTGATCAAAGAAGAACAAAGCTGGAGGACAAGAGTCTGAAATACATACTCATTGGGTATGATGAGAAAACGAAAGGTTACAGACTCTTCGATCCTATAAATAGAAAGGTGATAGTGAGTAGAGACGTTCGAGTAAACGAAGCAAGCAAGTGGGATTGGAACAATTCGACAGAGGTTGTTGTCGAAGTGGGATTGGAGCAACCCGACAGAGGCATTTCGACTGAAGACTCCGACAATGAAGATGAGCCTTCACAACCTAGAATGAGAAGTCTACAAGACTTGTACGAAAACACAGAAGAAGTGCACCTTGTATGTCTATTGGCAGATTCTGAAGATGTCAGTTTTGAAGAAGCAGTGAGAAACAAAGACTGGAAGAATGCCATGAATGAAGAGATAAATGCCATCGAACAAAATGATACCTGGGAACTATCAGAGTTACCCAAAGGAAGTCGAACAATTGATGTGAAATGGGTATTCAAGAAAAAGATGAATGCTGAAGGTAAAATCGAAAGATACAAGGCACGACTTGTGGCGAAAGGATACAAACAGAAAGCAGGAATCGACTATGATGAAGTGTTTGCACCTGTTGTGAGAATGGAAACAATTTGACTACTCATTTATCAAGCAGCTCAATACAAATGGCCAATATTTCAAATGGATGTCAAGTCAGCTTTTCTGAATGGTGTGCTCGAAGAAGAAGTCTATGTCGAACAACCCCCAGGATACATGAAGATCGAAAACGAAGGAAAAATGCTAAGACTAAAGAAAGCACTTTATGGGCTAAAGCAAGCACCACGAGCATGGAACACACGAATTGATACATACTTCAAAAAGAATGGTTTTCAGCAATGTCCCTACGAACATGCTGTATATATGAAGAAAGATAAAGAGAAAATGCTGATTGTTGCTCTCTATGTTGATGATTTAATTTTCTTGGGCAACAACAATCAATTGATAGAGGAGTTTAAAACTGCAATGACACAGGAATTCGAAATGACAGACTTAGGTCTGATGAAGTATTTCCTCGGTCTAGAAGTTCGACAAGAAGAAGCTGGAATTTTTATCTCACAGGAGAAGTATGCAAAGGACATCCTGCAGAAATTTAAGATGAAAGGCTGTAATCCAAGTTCGACTCCAATGGAACCTGGAGCAAAACTTTCGAAATTTGATGGGGGAGAGCGTGTCGAAACAAGCAAATTTCAAAGTTTGGTGGGAAGTCTTCGATATCTGACATGCACAAGGCCAGATCTCTCGCTTAGTGTAGGAATTGTGAGTCGATTCATGGAAGAACCAACCTACACACACTGGAAAGCCTTGAAGAGAATCCTTCGATACGTCAAAGGAACTATGTCACTTGGAATGTTCTATTCAAAAGCAGAAGAATACAAGTTGACTGGCTATTCTGATAGCGATTGGTGTGGTAACATAGATGATCGAAAAAGTACTTCAGGCTATGTTTTCTTCATGGGAAACACTGCCTTTACCTGGCTTTCGAGAAAACAACCAATTGTAACACTTTCGACATGTGAAGCAGAATATGTGGCAGCATCTTGGTGTGTATGCCATGCAATATGGCTCAGAAGATTGTTGAGCAAGATGGAACAAAAACAGGAAGATGCAACAATAATACAAGTGGATAACAAATCTGCAATCGAACTGGCGAAGAATCCAGTAAACCATGAAAGGAGCAAACACATTGACGTTCGATTCCACTTCATTCGAGAACTTGTGAAGAATGGAGATGTCGAACTAAAGCATGTTGCAAGCAAGGACCAGGCAGCTAACATTCTCACAAAACCACTGTCGAAGGAGCTGTTCGACAGAGGAAAGAAGATGCTGGGAATGATGGACCGTAGAAACATTTAAGTTTATGGGGGAGTTTTGTTGGGATAAACTTAAATTATTGGGTAGTGGAAAAGTTAGATTCCCTTGGGGAATGAATAAGTCTTCTTGAGACCCAGCTACATTTAATGTAATATTTATTAGTGTAGTATTTATCTCTCCTAACCTTGGTCTCTATATAAAGACCACTTTGTAACTCATTTTAAACAAGACATTTTGAACTATCAATACAAAGAGATAACAGTTGCAGTCCAAGAAAGTCCTCCACTGTAGTCTGTTCAATTTGTCTTCAGATCATAGTGCGGCGCTTGCAAATGGCCCTTGGTTCATTTACGACCACTATCTTTCGGTGAAGGAATGGAGCCCGGATTTTTACCCAGGTAGTGATACCATCGAAAATGTTGTTGTGTGGGTGAGAATTGCTGGTCTGCCTATTGAGTATTATACATGCTATGATTTGTATTTATCCGATTCATTTATATCCTTCATTGTATAGTTAATATTTCCTGCTGCAAAATGTTATTAACAGAAACATCAAAATCAACATATAGTTGTCAGTATTGTATATTAAGTTAAACAAAATTAAAAATATAGTTTTGTTATCATGAATTTAAATGAAAGAAAGGATGTGGAACTCACCCATGTTGCAGTAGATCTGAAACGATGTCTCTTAGCTTCAAACCAGAAAGTCAACAACAAAGGGTTACAGAGGTTATTTTGAAGTTGAGATATATGAGAACAAGTTCTTGTTTTAATAATAATGACGATGAAGAGATGAAGGGATTAAATATTTCATAAGAAGCTTTGTTTTGTTAAGAATAAGCTTATTCAAATAAAATTCATTGACTATAAGAACCTTCCAACTAATGCCAAAATATATACTCCATAAAATTATTAAATGATTCTAGGCTTAAATGCACTTTTGATCCCCCTAGTTTAGATTTTTTACACTTTCGGTCCCCCTATTACAAAACCTGCGATTTTGGTCCCTACATTTTGATGGTCTTTGCAATTTTGTGGTCCCCCTCCAATTTTGCTCCAAAACAGTACATGAACAGTGCATGTCCGTACATGAACAGTGCATGTCCGTACATGAACAGTACACTGTTCATGTACGGTTTTGGAGCAAAATTGGAGGGGGACCACAAAATTGCAAAGACCATCAAAATGTAGGGACCAAAATCGCAGGTTTTGTAATAGGGGGACCGAAAGTGTAAAAAATCTAAACTAGGCGGACCAAAAGTGCATTTAAACCATGATTCTATTATGTTTATGGCCAACACTTTTCCAACATGCTTTGGGTTTACCCAGTTGGAATTGCATTTTCTAGGAAATCTCAAGTTAGATGATTTGAGGATGATAAATATTAGGAATGAAAATCTTTTAACCATTCGGATTGTCGAAACGAAGTCTAAGCTGAGAAATATAAGTTTCGCACTAAAGCTGCAGACTTCGCACAAGTCGTAGTTTGGCTTGCAGTTGGGTTGTTATTAACACTAGTTTGTGTATCATATTGAGACTCTTTTGATACTTATTGATTATAATAGAGTTATTTTTTTAGTATAGACTACTTGTGATATTTCACTTTCAGATTGAGAATTTCCACGTTAAAATATAAGTGTTCTCTTATACCTTTATTTGTTCTATTTGCTACTACTAGAATATAATCTGCGCAACGCAGATGATCTATAATATATTAATGTCATCGTATATGATATTTTAAACTTCATCAAAATTTTATATTATTGTTTTGTTTGTTGAGCATTTTTTTTAAATGATTATATTTGAGTCATTATTATATGTAGTTTATAAGCACATATTTGAGAAAAAGTTAAATTTTAAGAGTAATATGGATGATCAATTGGTTATGTTCGTATGATTATTGTGTAGTGAGTTATTAGAATAATTATTCTATATGAATTTATTAGAATATTTGAGACTATGTTGAATTTTAAGGAGTAATACAAAAGATCTAAATCAGCATATAGTTTTCAGTATTATATATTAAGTTAAACAAACCTGAGACCTTAGTAGGATTCAAACCTGAGACTTTGGGAGGAACACACTCTCAGGACCCAAGTCTCCACCACTAGGTCAACCCTTGGGGGTTGATAAATAATCTTAAATTGTGAGAAATAAATTTTAATTTTTTTAATAAATCATTAATTATTGAATATGAATGTAGATTCGTAGATAATTATTAGTCAACATAAAAAAAAAATAAAAAAAAAAATTTCATAACTATTTAAATGAAAGTTAAATATTATCGATATGCACTAAAGGAATAAAATATTTTTTTATGAAGAATAACGTCAACTTATTTCATATAGTTAAATCATAAAACATTTTGAAATTGAGAGGATGAAAATTAAACCAAAGAAAATCTTCATAACAATTAAATGAAAATTAAATATTGTTGGTATGTGTATTATAGTTTTATATTTCAATCTTCATTTTAAGGTTGTTATTCGAAGAGACGATACACTTTCAAATTGCAAGATCTCTATATTTATGTGCATCTTTATTACGAAGACAATAAATAATCTATATCAAAATAATTATGAGTATAAAATATGATTAAAATTTAAAATAATAATTAGAATTTATATTAAAGAAGAAAATAAGAATTTATATCCGAAAGAAAGGATAATTACTACCGTTCTAGAATTGTGAAGAAAGATGAAGGAAATTAAATAAAAAAAATCTATACAAAAAATAAATATATCTGAACGAAAGCATATATATTGCAATTTCTAGAAATGTGATACTCCAAATGATTGTAAAAGACATTTATTTTAATATTCGTTCTAAGATTGTTGTTTGTAGGAGTTTGGGCCAATTAGACTCTCATTTAAATTGCAAACCTTCAAAATAATAATTAGAAATTATATTACACAATATGAATATGATTATGAAATGAATTTGAATATGATCAAAATAATATTTGTTGTGAAAACGATACCTTGAAACAAAATATTAACGGTTTCTTTATGGGCAAGAAACACGAAAGGGTTAGGGTTAACAAGAAAAAACAAAGGAAAAACAACTGAAACCCTATTAGGGTTCACAAAGGAAGAGAAAAGAGTACGAATAATAGAGAATTAGTTAAATCTGTTTTACCATTCACTTTCTCAATATGGTTCAAAGATTACAAGTGAATACCAACAATTAACCTATATCAACCTAATAAGGTTTTGTCACACCTTTTGAAGAGAGACTAGTATGGTATTTATAATAAACCTAACATACTAAACTAATGGGTTTTTTAACAATTACCCATTACAAGCTAACTTAGGGTACAAGCTAACTTAAATAATTGGATCCATAACACAAGGTCCAATTCGATCTCCTACATACTAGAACACAATTGCTACAGCATGTAGGTCTTCGACAGCAGCATGCGAGCAGACTTCGACAGCATGCTAAAACTAGAGTTCGATCCAATATCTCACAAATCTCCACCTTGGATCTAACTCTATTTCCTCAAGAAATAAACTAGCTTTCTTCATGCAGCTTTATCAACTGCATACAGTGGAAAAACTTGCAATTGGGCAACGCCTTGGTGATCATATCAGCAGCATTATGATCTATTGAAACCTTCAGCACTTGGACTTCTCCACGCTCAATTACCCCTCTGACGAAATGCAGCCTCACATCAATGTGCTTGGTTTGCTCATGATAGACTGAATTCTTCGACAGGTGTATTTCACTTTGACTATCACATTTAACAGTGATAATTGGACCTTGAAGTTTCAGCTCCTTTGCAAAACCTTCAAGCCACAATACCTCCTTTACAGTTTCAATTAGGGCGATATATTCCGCTTCAGTGGTTGATAAGGCAACATCCTTCTGAAGTGTTGCTTTCCAACTGATTGCTGTCCCAAACATAGTGAACACATATCCAGAAATAGATTTTTTGGAATCCATACAACCTGCATAATCAGAGTCGACATATCCTTCGATTGTTGCTTTACTATCTTCACCCAAGGCTCCACCATAAATTAGGACTCTATTCAGAGACCCATTTATGTACCTTAAAATCCACTTCAATGCTTGCTAGTGAGCCTTTCCAGGATTCGCCATGTACATGCTTACAAGACTTACTGCATATGCTATGTCAGGTCTAGTACAGACCATAACATACATCAAAGAATCCATTATATTAGCATATGAAATGCTATTCATATAAGCTCTTTCGACATCAGTACTGGGACACTGATCTATACTCAACTTGAATTGAGGGTTTGTCGGAGTCACAACAGGCTTTGAATTCAATATACCATACTTTTCGAGAATCTTCCGCAGGTATGCCTCTTGAGATAAGCACAATTTCGAATGCTTTCTATCTCTTCGGATGTCAATCATAAGAATCCTGGACGCAGCTCCCAGATCCTTCATGTCGAACTCCTTATTGAGTTCAGCCTTCACCCTCATTACATCTTCAACATTGTTGATTGCTATTAAAATATCATCCACATAAAGCAAAAAAATAACAAATGAATTACCAGTTTGAAATCTAAAGTAAACACAATGGTCGAACTGACTTCTAATGAAACTTATGCGTGCCATGAACTTGTCAAATATCCTATTCCACTGTCGAGGAGATTTTTTCAGTCCATATAAAGATCTCTTCAGTTTGCACACATAATCTTCCTTCCCCTTTTCGACATACCCTTCAGGTTGCCTCATCAGGATTGCTTCATCTAGATCACTATACAAGAATGCAATCTTCACATCCATCTGTTCCAGTTCAAGGTCAAGCTGTGCCACCATGGCAAGCAACATTCTAATGGACCTATGCTTTACAACAGGAGAGAACACATCATTGAAGTCGACACTTTCTTTCTGAATGAACCCCCTAGCAACCAATCTTGCCTTATATCTCTTCGACGCCACTCCTTTGATTTCTTCATTAACTTTGAAAATCCATTTACAACTGACTAACCTAGCTCCAGCAGGTTTCTTGATCAGTTCCCATGTGTTGTTGTCATGAAGAGATTTCATCTCATCATCCATGACCTTCAGCCATCCAGTCTTCTTTCGACTCCTCATAACTTCCTTATAGTCTATAGGTTCTTCGTCGAGAACCTCACTTGCAGAGATTAAGGCATAAGCTATAAGATCTGCATACCCAAGTATCTGAGGTGGCTTGATGACTCTCCTCGAACTGTCTCTTGCTAGCAAGTAGTCATTATCAGTCTCCTCATCTTCGACAGCATCTTCTGCTTCTTCTTCGACTTCATCTGGGATATGCAATTCAGTATCAACATGCTCCACCTCAACAGGAATCTCTCCCTGTTCCAGCTCTTCGTCAGCATCATCAGTTTTCTTGAAAGCCATCTCAGCTTCATTGAAAACTACATCTCGACTGGTGATACACCTCCTGTGACCTGGCTCTAGGCACCATAGCCTATAAGCTTTGACTCCTTCAGGGTATCCCATGAACATGCATTTCAGAGCTCTAGGTTCGACCTTGTCTTGCGTAATATGAGCATAGGCCACACAGCCAAATACTCTCAGTCTATCGAGACTAGGTGGATGTCCCGACTAGACTTCTTCAGGTGTCTTCATTCCTAAGGCAGTCGAGGGACATCTATTTATCAAATAAGCTGCTATTGAAACAGCCTCCGCCCAAAACACCTTCAATCCAACACTAACCAACATGCATCTAACCCTTTCAAGGATTGTTCGATTGAATCTCTCAACTAGGCCATTTGTTGAGGAGTACCTGCTACAGTCGTATGCCTTGCAATCCCAGACTCAACACAGTAACTGTCTAACGCTTCATTGCAGAACTCAAGGCCATTGTCGGTTCTCAACCTCTTAACCTTTCTGCCAGTTTGAGTTTCGACCAGAACCTTCCAACTTTTGAAATTCTCAAAAGTTTCATCCTTCGTCTTCTGAATGAATACCCATAACTTTCTGGAATAGTCATTAACGATGGATAGAAAATACCTTGCACTTGAGCGTGAAGGATTCCTTGCAGGCCCCCAAAGATCTGCATGAATGTAATTCAGGGATTCATGTGTTCTTTTCTTGCCTTTATTAAACTTCGTCCTACAGGTTTTACCAAATACGCAAGATTCACAAAACTCTAACTTTTCGACTTTGTCACCACCTAGCAGTTCTGCTTCCCCAATTCAACCAGGCTTCTTTCGCTGACATGGCCCAATCTCATGTGCCATAAATCTGTCTTTGACACAGGTTTCGTGGATGCAATATTTGTTGAACCACTTACAACCTCAGCCTCAAGGGTATACAAGCCTTGTTTCTTCACGCATCTCAAGACTTCCTTCAACCCCTTCATGACTCTTAGGATACTTTTCTCTCCTTGGAAAACATATCCCTTCCTGTCGAATTCACCAAGAGAAATCAAATTTCTCTTTAAATCAAGTACATACCTGACTTCAGTCAATAACCTTATTGACTCATCATGGAGCTTGAATCTCACACATCCAATACTTGCAATTTTGCAAGATTTTTTGTTTCCCAGCAGCACCGATCCACCATCTTGATCACATAGCTCCTCGAACAATTCTCTATTTAGAGTCATGTGCCAAGTGCAACCTGAATCCATAATCCACTCCTTTCTTGAGTCGCCGCTTGAAACTACAAGGATATCAGATGAGTCGAAGTCATCTTGAACAATGGCTGTGTTCCCATTATCCTTACCTCCATGATCTTTTAGGCGTTAAGGGCCACCTTTCTTGTGTGACCCTCCTTCTTAATGTGATAACATCGAATACCAGATGTTTCGCCACTATAAGACTTGTGCTGACTTTTACCTTTCTTTTTATCGAACTTACCATCCTTTCGCAACAATTTTCACTTAATGGCCAAACTTTCACCAACCGTCGAAGGTTTATGCTCCTTTCGTTTGTTCAGGTCCTTAGAATACAAGGCTGATTGAACTTCTTCAAAGCTCAGAGACTCCCTTCCATACAAGAGAGTTTCTTTGAAGTGAGCATGTGTTCTGGACAAAGCACACAACAACAACAGTGCTTGATCTTCGTCATTGATCTTCACATTAATATTTTCAAGATCAAGAATTAGCTTGTTGAACATATCCAACTGCTCAGCCAAAACTTTGTCTTCACTCATCTTGAATGAATACAAAGCTTGCTTCAGGTAGAGTCGATTCACCAGAGATTTGGTCATGTACAAACTATCGAGTTTCAACCATAACACCGATGACGTAGTCTCCTTTGATACTTGTCGAAGAACCTTATCACCAAGGCTCAACAATATTGCGCTGTGGGCTTTCTCTATCATGGTCGTCTTTTCTTTTTCCGTTAACGCAACATCCATGGCTGCCTCTCCCTTCAAAGCTTCCAAACAACCCTGCTGAACTAGTAGGGCTTTCATCTTCAAGCGCCATAGACCGAAATCGTTCACTCTAGTGAACTTTTCAAACAATACCGAAATCTTTCTCTACGCTCACCGCACCAATATGTTATGAAAAACAATACCTTCAAACAAAATATTAACGGTTTCTTTATGGGCAAGAAACACGCAAGGGTTAGGGTTAACAAGAAAAAATAACTGAAACCATATTAGGGTTCACAAAGGAAGAGAAAAGAGTAAGAAGAATAGAGAATTGGCTAAATCTATTTTACTATTCACTTTCTCAATTGGGTTCAAAGATTACAAGTGAATACCAACAATTAACCTCTCTCAACCTAATAAGGTTTTGTCACACCTTATGAAGAGAGACTAGTATGGTATTTATAATAAACCTAACATACTAAACTAATGGGCATTTTAACAATTACCCATTACAAGCTAACTTAGGGTACAAGTTAACTTAAACAATTGGATCCATAACACAAGGCCCAATTCAATCTCCTACATACTAGAACACAATTCGACTACAACATGTAGGTCTTCGACAACAACATGTGAGCGGACTTCGACGACATGCTAAAACTAGAGTTTGATCCAATATCTCACAATATTTATGAAACGAATTCGAATATGATCAAAACAATAAAATGAAAATTAATACGGAAAAATATGGACATGAAATTGATTTGAATAGAGGTAAAAAAAAGCCTTTCAAGAGCTTTTGGATTAGATAAAGATAAAAAAGAATCAATTCTCTTTCCAAATCGGTGTTGAATAGTTCATCCATTCATCTCATGATTTGTCAGGTTATGCATCAAGTTCTAAAATATGGGTGTGAGGAATAAAGTGAGAGGAATTTATCTATTTAAGGAAGAAAGTGGGACAAATTAACCGTTTAAGAATAATAAAATGATATTATGGAAGAAAATCAAACATAACATATTAATTGAATTTATAAAGAAAACACAAACTATTAAATTAAATTTATATATGTGTGATTGAATTTATAATTTAAATTTTCATTGAATGGACCGTTTCGTAAAACTATTTCTTTTCTAAACATTAAATTTTACAATAATTAGAAATAATATAATTAAGAAATTGTAACTAATATTTTTACCAAAAATAAATTGTAACTAATATATAATATACCGATGATAACATTAAAAGTTAAAAGTAAAATATTACATATATTAGTAATTACTCCTTAAACACAATTTTCAACAATATAAATAGAGTAAGAATAAAATTAGTTTTTAATTTATATAAATTTCAAATTACTTCATTTTTCAACACTATTTGTAAAACATTTATTGGATACTTTATTGATAGTACCAAAAAATATATATGTTGGTAACCATGAATCTACTTTATTGATTGTAAGTAACCATGAGTCTATTACATGCATAAAATGATTATATCATAGTACCAAGACTAATGCTAATAAACTTTTATTTTTTTATTATATTAAAAAGTATGATTTCAATTGCATTGGATGTATACGTGAATCTAAAAATTTGATTTGGTATAGTAAGTAATATATATATATATATATATATATATATATATATATATATATATATATATATATATATATATATATATATATATATATATATATATATATATATATATATATATATATATATATAAAATTTTTCTATAACAATATTGCAACTTTTAAGATTTACAAAGAAGTTAATGCATTTTAAAAAGTGCAAAGAAGTTAATGCATTTTAAAGATTTACAAATCAGTAATACTTTTAAAATTTAAATAAATAAAGCAAAAAGGAGGGAATTGAATTAGGATTTCATAGGGGCTGCATATGTTGCTCCATTTTATATAATATAAATAAAGAGATATTTGTTGTTGATTCTCATAGATTCTTACCAAATATAAGAAATTTTATTTCCATTGCATATTGATCTATGTAAGTATTTATTTTTCACTCCATTTTAACCCTAGATTCCTTACTTCAAAGGGTTGATAGTAGATGCTTATAGAAATTTTGATTTTTGATGCAATTACTATAAAGAAATTATAATAGTGCATATATATTATGTTTGTTTAAATGGTTGCATTGATGCACTCACAATTGGTTAGTACATTTCTCTAATCTCATTTTTATATATTGTACTCAATTAAGTAATTTGAAAATGGTGATACTCATTATATATGCTTAGCTCACTGGTATGAAGATGTTTGAGTTTTAGAGTTTTCTTAGCAAAATGAGAGTTCAGGGTGCACTAATTATAGCATCGAGCATACAAAGTATTTGGATTTCTTAATTCACCTTAAATATTACTAGGGTACCACATGAAAATACAAAAATGTTCTTAGATTCTAAAGATGCATTTCTGGATGCACCCTAAACACACACACTCTAGACCAATTCTGAGTCACGTCCTAGGAGTATGGCTTACTGAAACAGAATCAGAAGCAGAAAAGCAGAAAGTGGTATTTTGACAAAATAAAATTAACATTCATAACATAAAATTAACATTACATAGGTGATGTTAACATAAAATATAATATTACATTTCAATATCCAGGTGGACGCTTCAACATATTCGCAATATCTTCGACCGATCTTGAAATGATCGCTTCCACCTCGATCAGAACTTTTGTTTTGAAACGGAAAAATGTATTCCACAAAGCCCTTACATCTGCATCAGTCTTGAGTTCATAGTTGTTGAACTCAATCTTGTCTTCGTTGTTAATTGACGATGAACGGTACTCGAGCTTCAAATTTTTTTTGATTATCTTCATAAGATAGGAGATTTTGCACATCGTATTACAGATCTGCAAAAGGGATGTACTCATTGATCTTAAATTTTCGCCCGGGTGTCGCACTGGAAAAGGGGACATTTGTGACATACCAGATGATGTTCATTTGAGAGATTCTCGGTTTGTATGAGATATGATACAAAAGCCTATATTTATAGTAGTTGTAGAAAAATATGGAGCTAAAAAATTATATTTTGTATCAGTGGAGGTTTCGAAGATGCATCTCCGGTACCACCATATTGTCTTATTTCGGAGATGAATCTCCAAAATATCAACTAGATGCTTAAATATCAATATATTTGTTGAAAATACCCGTAGATGCATCTCTGGAGTAAAATTTTGTTTTACTCTAGATTGGAACTCATTTGGTGCGGCATAAGGTGGTCCAAGGGTGCGTCCGGAGATGCATCTCCGGAATCTGAGAGGCATTTTGGGTTTTCCATATGGTGTTTTTCCACCCCATAGGGTGAAATAAGAAATTCCTAAGTCTTTTGGAATTAAGTCAAATATGGGTTATTTGTTCTAGGTAAGTCTATCTTTTAAGTCAAATATGGCTCACACCACTGAAAACTCAAATTTATCCTCAGGTGTTTTAGGAGATGCATCTCCAAACGCACCTTAGATCACCTCATCCATCATAAATCAAACAGTCACCCTAGTTCTGTCAAAAATTGATCAGAAGATGCATATGCGAAACTTTCTGGGTGTGTTCGGAGATGCATCTCCGAAAATAACCCTGAACCCCATTTACTTTACATTTTTCACTGAGTTGATTTATTTAACCATTCAATGACATTTTCGAAAATGTATCTCCGAAAATGTCAAGCGGAAAATTAAATATAACACCACTTTGCATGAACATCTCTCCCACACTCCATACCACTTCCATAACCAAAAACCCTTAAAATAATTCATTCTCAATCAACTTTTCGACTCCAAATCATCATTCTTGTGTTTTATCACATCAAAGGGAGCAAAATAAGTTGTAGTTTATGGTAAAGTTCAGTCATTTCATCCCTCATTGCTTGCATCTCCGAATTTAACTGGTCATGTTTCGGATGTGCATATCTGGATTTTACTGCTACTGTGTCTTTTTAAAGCCATTTTTCTTTTTTGGTTCTCATAGATATGGTGCACTTGGATATGTTTCCCAAATCTGCTGTAAGTAATGATGCAAAACCAAATGTAGTGAATGATGACGTTAAACCAGATGAAGTGAAGGATGATGTTAAACACGTTGTTGTCGAGATAGATATTGGTCAACATTTTAGAAATAAATAACTGTTTGTTGCTCGTGAACATATGCTTGAATGGATCCACATGGAGACTAGTAATTTGGGGTTTGGCATTGTAATCGAAAGGTCCGACAATGGTTCAAATATAAGGAAAGCATTTGCAACCATGAGATGCAAGAGAAGTGGCATGTATGTTCCACCGATTTGGAAGTTGAAATGTGATAACACCGGATCAAGAAAATGTGAGTGTTTGTTTAAATTGTACGGATACTGTAAGGTGAATGATACATAGAAATTTAATGTGATTTATGGTATATATATTCATGTTTTGCAAACCGAGTTAGACGATAATCCCATCTTTTTTCGCCTTAAACCAGAGGAGAAAGAAATTATTTTGGACACGTCTTTAATCAGGGTGGCGTCGAAAAACATACTTGCACATTTGAAACGGAAAATACTTGAATGTGTTTCAAATATCAAGTAGGTATACGATGCGCATTGTAGCACCCTAAATTTTGACCAGGGGTTTGGTTACTATTTTTGGACTTTAGGTGCTACCGGAGAGTGTCATTTAGGTGGCATTGGGCTTCTGAGTTCGTTAGCAGCTGTTAGGCCCATTTTAGATTTGGTTTGGCATAAGGGTTTTCTTAGTTGTTTATTTAAAGGGAGTTTGTTTAATTTTAGTAGGGTTTATTTTATTTATTTTAGAGTTTATCAGAAAGTTGGGGCCTTTTTAGTTTAATAATATAGTAATCAGATTTTATTTTAGAATCAGTTTTTTTTTTTTTGAAATTGTTTTGATTTATTTTTGGAGGTTTATTTTATTTGCTATTTTTTTTAGGGTCATTAGGGATATTTTTCATTTTTTGAATTAGGTTTGGTTTTGGGTGATATTTAAATTTAATTAAAAAGAACGGTGGACTTATTGTTTTTTTTTTATTTATTTTTTATTTTTGTTCATTTTTCTGTTAATAGTAAGATTTTGGTCATGGTTATATTAAGTTTTTTATTTTAGTTTTTTTTTGTCGGTCAAATTTGTTGACCCAATGGGCCTTCTTCTTCCCCAAGTTCTAACCTTAACTGCGCGCAAAATTTGGATCGTATCAGAACCAAAACAGAAAAGATCATTTCGCATTAAATCTTACAATCAAAGAGTACAATGCAATTGAATCCGTAAATTACAACAAACGATTTCTAAATCAAATTACAAGTTGAAACCCTAATTCTAGAAACCAAAACAATTTAAATCAATTAAAGGTAATATCTAAACCTTCCTAAAATACAAATCTCAGAACTTAAATCTTAAACCTAATTCCTAAGCTATAAAAACATAAGAAAATAGAAGAAAAGGGGGGGGGGGGACTCGGGGACAGATGGACCCGCGGCAACGAATCTCCCCAAGTTTTTTGCACACCTGCGAAAATAAAAGAGATTAGGAGAGGAAATCAGAGAAGGAGAGGATAACAAAATACTACGAGAATCACTGCAAGGAAGGTATAAAAAAACTCAGCTTTTGATTACTCGTTCATGGTTGGTTGTATGCTTGGATTTGTTTGGGTTTCTAGGAATTTTAGGGGTTAGGGTTCTTGGGGGTAGGGTTAGGGTTCTTCGTGGAACCCTTAGGGTTCTTAGGGGTTTACGCGTTTCTGGGTTTTGATTGAAATTCTAGGGTTAGGGTTCTTAGGGTTCCTCGCGAACCCTAAAGACCTACATGAATCTGGGTTGTTAGGATGAAGATGGGGTTAGGGTTTATCTTCATAGGGTTCTTAGGGTTCTTACGAACCCTGAAGAACAAGGGATTTTCTGGGTTGGATTCTTGAAAGATGAAGTTTCTGGTTGAGTATCAACCGGAATTCCGGGTTCTCGCGGTGGTTGTAGAGTTTTGCACGGTGGCCGGAGGGCACACCGGCGACGGAGAGGGTTAGAAAGAGAGGAGAGCTTCAGAGAATTGGAGAAAGAGAGCGATTGAAGGGAGAGAAAGGAAATGAGGGAATGAGGTTGATCTGAAGGGAATTGGGGTTTTGTATCCCTCCAAAAAGTCACCGATCCTCCCCACGTGGCCTCTGCACGGCCGTGGATTTAGTTTACGTTGACGGTTGCTGTGTAGTGAGGTCCATGGTACGCGCTGAATCATGGCAGTTCGTTAAGGATACTAAACCTAGTATGTGAATCCTACGCCTGACAAGAGATCTCTTGAATCTCAGTCAAAGTGATCACACAGTCCAGAGAGGTCCAACGTTTGACTCTCTCCCACCATGGATCTTCCCTCAGACTTGGGTCTTTCGTATATGGGCATTGCGCCCAAATACTATTTGCACCCCCCTGATTGGCCCCATTACTTATCCAATGGAATATGCAACTCCCTGGGTTTTTTTTTGTAAATAATTAAATTACTTATTTAATTTGATTTTCCATTTAGGTTTTAAATTTTAATTGGGAATTATAGGAGTAGGAATTTTAGGTTTTAAAAATTATTAGGATTTAAATTAAGTTTTTAGGATTATTAATATTAGGGTAAATTTTAATTAGGTTGTATTTTTAGTGGTTAAATTAATAACTTAATTTAAGCACTTTATTGAGATACCTTTTTTAATTAAGGTTTATAAATAGGGTTTTAGGTTTTTGTTGAATAATTAAGTTAATTACTTAACTTAATTATTTAATTAGGGTTTTGGATTTTTTTATATATAATTGAATTAATAACTTAATTTGATTATGTAATTAGGGTCTAGAAATAGGGATTAATGGTTTTTTTAATAATTAAATTAATTACTTAATTTAATTATTTAATTAGGATAAACTTTAACAGGGGCTTAAATGGGGTATTCTTAATAACTAAATTAATCACTTAATTTAATTATTTGATTAGGATATTTTCTAATTAGAGTTTAAATGGGTTTTTTTATATATTAAACTAATCACTTAATTTAGTTATTAGGTTATATTTTGAGGATTTAATTTTACAATAAAGGGGATTTTTTTTAGGGATATAAAGGGTTTAAGGGATACAAAGGATTTAGAGGAGTGTAAAAGGATTCCAATGACTTAAAGGATTTAAGGGATAGTATGGAGGATTTAAGTGTATGAGAGAGATGTTCAAGGAATCAAAGATTGGGGATAAGGGATAAAAAAAATTATTAAGGGATAGAACTCTCCATCCGAGAGTATAAATAAATGGACTAGGGATAGAACTCTCCATCCGAGAGTATAAACAATGGATAAGGGATAGAACTCTTGACACCCGAGAGTATAAATAAATGGATTAGGGATAAAACTCTTGATATCCGAGAGTATAAATAAATGGATTAGGGATAGAACTCTCCGTCCGAGAGTATAAATAAATGGATAAGGGATAGAACTCTCAATCCGAGAGTATAAACAATGGATAAGGGATATAACTCTCCGTCCGAGAGTATAAATAATGGATAAGGGATAAAACTCCTTATCTAGGAGTATAAACAACAGATTAAGGTATAGAACTCCTTGTCTAGGAGTATAAATAATAAATTAAGGGATAAAACTCCTTATCTAGGAGTATAAACAATAGGTTAAGGGATAAAACTCTTTATCCAAGAGTATAAATAGTGAATTAATTTTGGGATTAGGGTTAGGAATATGATTAGGGGGTAGGAATAGAGGAGGTGAACTACGGTTACTGTGATCCTTCAAGTTGAAGGTACGTAGGCATAGGGTTGTAAACCCTAGCGAGTATAATTAATAAAAAAACTTAGGTTTCCTTTGTAACTAAATCATTTAGACAAACAAACAAGCATACCCTAAAACCTAAGGAGGATCCCATTGAGTACAATGGAGGTGAGGGGTGCCTAACACCTTCCCCTCACTTAACCGACTCCCGAACCTTAGGAATCTCTACCTTTAGGATTAGGATTTTTTAGGTTTATCATTATTTTCCTTAAAAAAAATATGATGGCGACTCGAATATTTTTGCCGGCCGCGACAGCTGGGGATTCCTCCCTAAAGAGAGTCCTTCCTAACCTTAAGCTTTAGGGTTCTGTTTGTTTGTCTTGGGTGTTTATGGTTTTTATTATTTTTATGTTATGATTTATTTTATGTTTTAATTTGTTTTTATTTATTATATTTGTCTATAATATTTTTTTATTTTTGTCATCATGCATTGGATTGGGGCAAATGATGTGTGAAGCTAAAGCCCAAGCTTGGAGTACAATCCTAGATTAGGACGTGGAACAGAAATGTTTTTTGGGGGGGGGGATGCGACATCCCCAACAATTCATTGATGCCACACTCAGAATAGATCCTTCCAAAGGTGTCCTCATGAAAGGGCTAGCCCCTAACGTAGAGGATGATTTGGATGTGGTCCGAGACTCTGAGAACTTTTAGCCTACCCCTTACCAACTCATGGAGACCCTACGTATTCAACCCTCAAGGGCTGTTACTAGGGTCTTACCCAGATGAGACTTATCCCGAAGGATTACCATAGGAAGGCTTGCTCCTTCTCATGGTAAAACAAGGGTATAGTGTGTACACTATAGGGTCGTTATGCTGTCCAAACTTTTATGTCCTACATGTGAGGGGATTGGGTAGACAAAGCATAGATCTAACCTATCATAGGGAGCCTACCTTTACAAGGGCATGCTTGCATTTCACTTTACCCTAACCAGAAAAAAAAACTTGCAAGGGGCATGAAAAAAAAACAGCAAAGAAAATAATAATAAAAAGGAAAAAAGAAAAAGGTCAAGCCTAAGGACGTAGTTGTACCTGTTGAAGATATGTTATCTCACCACAAGGAGGATAAGGAAATGCAAAGGCACTTGGAGGAGTTTTAAGAAGGCATTGGGGGCATCTACTTAGTTTACGCCTTCTTAAGTTCAGGATGTTCCATTTTTGGGATTGTTATGGGTTTGGAAGTCGTTTTGGATTTGGGATTGGCTAATGGATTTGGATTTTTATATTCTATGTCTATGGGTTTCATCCTTGGGATATATTCATCTATGACTACAATGGATTTTGGAGTTCCCCCTAAATAAAATTTTAAAATTGTTTAGCATACATCATGCATATTCATACATTCATCACCAACATGCATTCAACATAAGAAAAAAAAATCATTTTTTTAAAACTTCGTCTCAGGCATAACAATCTGACTTCCCGACCTTGCACTCGAGCATACCAAAGGAAAGTTATGGATCATATGGAGAAGGAGCTAGTTACTCTAAGAGGAGAAATGGATACTGTCAAGGAGAACGTGGAAGAAATGAAATGCCAGATTGATCAACTGACACTTGCCGTTCAGAATTTGATAGCCAGAAAAACCAAGTCAAGCCATCAAAGGAAGGTTCCTACTCCTACCTCCCATATTGAAGACAATAACCCCCTAATAGGGTTTGTCCATGATCTAGAACGTGAGGAGGCTGAAACTACTAAGCACAAAACTGTTGACCAACCTCTCGAGGGAACCGTCTCTCCACCTATTTCCAATGGGGCACCTCGTACTACTTACAGACCTACCCCACATGAGAACTACATATACGAGGGGTGAAAATATGAGACAAATGGCCCTCGAAAATAAAGGAACCACTGTTAGGGAAAGGAGAAGGATTGATGATAAGTACAAAGCACTTGAGGAAAGGCTAAAGGTCGTGGAGGGACTCAATGTTCTTGGAGTGGATGCCTTGGAAATGTGTCTGGTGCCCGATGTGGTCATACCTCCTAAGTTTAAGGCACCTAACTTCGAGATGTATAAAGGAGTTAGTTGTCCCAAAAATCACATCCGGATGTTTTCCCGAAAGATGGGGGCTCATGCTAAAAATGAAAAGCTGATGATGCATGTTTTCCAAGACAGCCTTAGTGGGGCATCCTTGGATTGGTACGTATAACTAGAGAGGACTCACATCAAGAACTGGGAGGATCTGGCAAGTGCCTTTATAATGAAATACCAATATAATGTAGACATGTCCCCTGATTGCATACAATTACAAAACATGTCTCAAAAAGGGAACGAATCTTTTAAGGAGTATGCCCAGAGATGGAGGGAGCTAGCCTCTCGTGTTCAACCTCCATTACGGGAAAGCGAGCTAGTAGATACATTCATGGGAACTCTGCAAGGACTATACTATGAAAGGATGATTGGGGCAGTCTCAATGGGATTCACTGACTTGGTTATCATTGGAGAGAGGATCGAGAATGGTTTAAAGACAGGAAAGATTAGGTAATCATCCTCTGACCAACATAACAATAAGGGGTATCCTGAAAACAACTCAAAGGAAAATGATGTAAGGTCCAAATTTGGGAGATAATGCATTACTGGGCACGTTGGGGCAACGGTCAGCACCATGGAAGGGATGGAAGATGAATTCCATATTAATAAGGGAGACACAGCAAACTGGGGCAAACTGTGGGAGGTACCTAAGGAGAAGGATTTGTTTGGGCTGGGTTACAAACCAGCTAATGAAGGATTAGAAGGCGATTTCCATGGTGTGGGATTTGGAATTTGGGATCATGTGGCCTTAATGGAAGAGGAAGGAAAGAATGCCTAAGTTCGACAATTGGAGAGCTATTGGGATTTCTGAGATGATTTTTGTTTCGAAGTAATTTACTTTTTCCTTAAAATAATAATAAGTCCCTTGCTATGCCCAAGGCAAGTGGACAAAGCTTTGTAGGGACACCTTTTATTTCATGGGATTATTTCTATCAATAAAATTGCATTTTGTTTTCAATCAAGATCTTTTTCTTTCATTTTCTGTTTGTTCAAAATGACAATATACCTTCTTTCGATATTTTCATTTCTAGCACTTCTTTCCAAAAGAGATAATAAAAAATCTTCCTCGTGCAAATTTAAAAATGAACCTATTAAAAATGACACCGCTATAATCTCGGATGACTTTGGGTTACCGATTAACCAAGCGGAAGAGGGTGATGAGGGCGAGTGTGAGCTTCCCGAAGAGTTAGCCAGACTGTTGAGGCAATAGGACGAGGAAATACGACCTCATCAGGAACCAGTGGATGTGATCAATCTGGGAACTGAGGAAGATAGGAAAGAGGTCAAAGTCGTGCTTCTCCGGATAAGGATATAAAGGAAAGACTGATCGGCTATTGTAAGGATACTCTGACATGTTTGCATGGTCATACCAAGATACGCCAGGACTTGATGCAAGCATCGTCGAGCACAAACCACTACTCAAACTAGAATGCACGCCAATCAAGCAAAGGCTGAGGAAGACTAGATAAGATATGATCCTCCAGACTAGGGAAGAAGTCAAGAAGCAATTTGACTTTTTGTCACAAGGTAACGCCTGTTGGGTTAAAAAACGTAGGAGTAACTTATCAAAGGACTATGGTAATTTGGGGCATAAGGAGATAAAGGTTCATATGGATGATACGATTACCAAGTCACAAAATGAAGAAGATCACACAACTAACTTGCAAAAGTAGTTGGATCAGTTAAGGAAATTCAAGTTACGACTAAAGCCTACAAGGTGTACCTATGGAATCAGGTCTGGAAAATATCAGGGTCCGAGGCCAGTCAAAAGAGAATAAAGGACAAAATCAAAAGCCACCTATATTGGTGCTACCCGTCCCAAGGAGACCACTCATGATGTACTTAACAATACTTGAGAATCCAATGGATTGTGAAACTTCAGACTCCTATGAAGGACTTGGACCTGGATCTCGATGGAAACCTCTATTTGCATAAGGATATAGGCTTCAAAGAGGGGCTATCAATTGAGGTGAAAATCCCTCGTCTAGGATCTTCAAGGAAGCTAAACTGGATAAGGCAGAAGGGGTACAAACTAGGCTCGATCAGCTAAACCTCGAATAAGCGAAACGTGTGGCTACAAGAAAATTATACCCACAGGGAATTAAGAGAGCGTTTGACAAAGAAATTCGTCCTCGCCTACGCGAAGAGGGAGAATTGGGGTTAAGGAAAACATTACCCATCCTTAAAGGCCACCACGCCAAATGGACCCCACCATATGAAGGGCCATATGTCGTGAAGTGTGCCTCCTCTGGCGGAGCGCTAATATTAACAACCATGGATGGAGCGGATTTACTGCGACCGGTGAACTCTGATTCGGTCAAAAATGCTATGCCTAGAAAAAGAGGATAAAATCCCGCTAAGTCGAAAACCCTATAGGGTGGCTTAGGCAAAAATTAGGGCGTCCCGATGGATTGAAAACTCGAAAGAGCAATCCAGGCAAAAATTAGGGACTTGGATAAAAATGATACCCGACAAGTCAAAAACCCTAAAAGGCGGCTTAGTTGAAAAAAATGGTATATCATCCCGGTGGACTAAGACTCTAAAAGAGCGGTCCAGGCAAAAGTTAGGGATATCCAAGAGGCATATGGCTGAAAACACTCAAGTCACCCCGTAACAGGAATTCAGAAGGGAACGATCATTCCAGCCGTCATCTTCAGAAGCGAAGTGTCGTGATCTTGGAGACTTAGGGACATTAGCTGGTGTTACATTTAATAGGGACATAAATAAATTTGTTTTCTTATTGCCACTTTACATTTTCTGGATTTACGGTAATATCTCCTTATGAGAATTACCCTTCTTACTTATTATTGCCCATTTCCGGGCCAATTCTCAATAAAATTTTTCAAATATGTTTCTTTGCCTCTTGAATCATTCTGTTTGATTACAAGATGTTGATTAATTATGAAATAATGCATTGAAGTATCGGGTATAAATAAAAGCTTTAAAGAAGGAAAAGGGATTTTACTTCGGTTTTTGTAAAAGGGATCATATTCTTCCAAGGCAGGATATAGGGTCTATACACTGACAGGAATATACGGCATGTTAAACAAGAATCAAGGATATCATGGCTTACTATAATTATCAATGTTTTAAGGGTCAGGGAGTCTGGAAGTTATGAAAAGTTTTTTTCTTCAGACAAACGCATGCATTACATATCATAAAAGAGGTGTCAGCCCAAGTCATGCATCAATCATGTCGCTACGCTCTACATCTAACATGCACTCATACATAAACATGCATACATGCATAGGGTTCATAATCACCAAAGGGATCTTATTTGGAGATTTTATCAGGGTATTTTTGTTAAGGGGTTTTTATTTAAGTATCAAGGGTTCCACAAAAATTCCTATCCAGGGATTTTTCATCAAAGGGGATTTCATTAAGGGATTTACCAAAGAGATTTCACCAAGGGATTTTATCAGGGGACTCTGTTGAGGTTTTCTTACTTAAGGGGTTCCATCCAGGGGTTCCTCAAGAGAGTATTTATTAAGGGGTTTAATCGGGTTTTTCGCTAAGGGTTTATTACCAGGGATTTTAGGATATCAGCTTAGCACTTATTGGGTCTGCGGTCAAAATTAGGGTCCTTCTTGTATTTAATCGTCTCCTCCTCAAAAGGAGGAAGGCTCGTTGACATCATCCTTCTGATTCGAAGACGATTAAATAGGGGCAGCTGTAGCACCCTAAATTTTGACCAGGGGTTTGGTTACTATTTTTGGACTTTTGGTGCTACCAGAGAGTGTCATTTAGGTGGCATTGGGCTTCTGAGTTCGTTAGTAGCTGTTAGGCCCATTTTAGATTTGGTTTGGCAAAAGGGTTTTCTTAGTTGTTTATTTAAAGGGAGCTTGTTTAATTTTAGTAGGGTTTATTTTATTTATTTTAGAGTTAATCAGAAAGTTGGGGCCTTTTTAGTTTAATAATATAGTAATCAGATTTTATTTTAGAATTAGTTTTTTTTTATTTTTGAAATTGTTTTGATTTATTTTTGGAGGTTTATTTTATTTGCTATTTTTTTAGGGTCATTAGATATTTTTAGGATTAAGTTTTAAGTCTATTATTTTAACTTAATTACTAATTAATTAGGGATATTTTTCATTTTTTGAATTAGGTTTGGTTTTGGGTGATATTTAAATTTAATTAAAAACACCGGTGGTCTTATTATTTTTTTTATTTTTATTTTTTTTTTCATTTTTCTATTAATAGTAAGATTTTGGTCATGGTTATATTAAGTTTTTTATTTTTTTTTGTCGGTCAAATTTGTTGACCCAATGGGCCTTCTTCTTCCCCAAGTTCTAACCCTAACTGCGCACAAAATTTGGATCGTATCAGAACCAAAACAGAAAAGATCATTTCGCATTAAATCTTACAATCAAAGAGTACAATGCAATTGAATACGTAAATTACAACAAACGATTTCTAAATCAAATTACAAGTTGAAACCCTAATTCTAGAAACCAAAACAACTTAAATCAATTAAAGGTAATATCTAAACCTTCCTAAAATACAAATCTCAGAACTTAAATCTTAAACCTAATTCCTAGGCTATAAAAACATAAGAAAATAGGAGAAAAGGGGGGAGGGGGGACTCGGGGACGAATGGACCCGCGGCAACGAATCTCCCCAAGTTTTTTGTACACCTGCGAAAATAAAAAAGAGAATAGGAGAGGAAATCAGAGAAGGAGAGGATAACAAAATACTACGGGAATCACTGCAAGGAAGGTATAAAAAAAACTCAGCTTTTGATTACTCGTTCATGGTTGGTTGTATGTTTGGATTTGTTTGGGTTTCTAGGAATTTTAGGGGTTAGGGTTCTTGGGGGTAGGGTTAGGGTTCTTCGTGGAACCCTTAGGGTTCTTGAGGGTTTACACGTTTTCGGGTTTTGATTGAAATTCTAGGGTTAGGGTTCTTAGGGTTCCTCGCGAACCCTAAAGAACCACATGAATCTAGGTTGTTAGGATGAAGATGGGGTTAGGGTTCATGGGGGTTATGGTTTATCTTCATAGGGTTCTTAGGGTTCTTACGAACCTTGAAGAACAAGGGATTTTCTGGGTTGGATTCTTGATGGATGAAGTTTCCGGTTGAGTATCAACCGGAATTCCAGGTTTTCCTGGTGGTTGTAGGGTTTTGCATGGTGGCCGGAGGGCACACCGGCGACGGAGAGGGTTAGAAAGAGAGGAGAGCTTCAGAGAATTGGAGAGAGAGAGAGCGATTGAAGAGAGAAAGGAAATTAGGGAATGAGGTTGATCGGAAGGGAATGGGGGTTTTATATCCCTCCAATAAGCCACCGATCCTCCCCACGTGGCCTCTGCACGGTCGTTGATTTAGTTTACGTTGACGGTTACTGTGTAGTGAGGTCCATGGTACGCGCTGAATCATGGTCGTTCGTTAAGGATACTAAACCTAGTATGTGAATCCTACGTCTGACAAGAGATCTCTTGAATCTCAGTCAAATTGATCACACGGTCCAGAGAGGTCCAACGTTTGACTCTCTCCCACCATGGATCTTCCCTCAGACTTGGGTCTTTCGTATATGGGCCTTGCGCCCAAATACTATTTGCGCCCCCCTGATTGGCCCCATTACTTATCCAATGAAATATGCACCTCTCTGGGTTTTTTTATAAATAATTAAATTAATTATTTAATTTGATTTTCCATTTAGGTTTTAAATTTTAACTGGGAATTATAGGAGTAGGAATTTTAGGTTTTAAAAATTATTAGGATTTAAATTAAGTTTTTAGGATTATTAATATTAGGGTAAATTTTAATTAGGTTGTATTTTTAGTGGTTAAATTAATAACTTAATTTAATCACTTTATTGGGATACCTATTTTAATTAAGGTTTATAAATAGGGTTTTAGGTTTTTGTTGGATAATTAAGTTAATTACTTAACTTAATTATTTAATTAGGGTTTTGGATTTTTTTTATATAATTAAATTAATAACTTAATTTGATTATGTAATTAGGGTCTAGAAATAGGGATTAATGGTTTTTTTAATAATTAAATTAATTACTTAAATTAATTATTTAATTAGGATAAAATTTAACAGGGGTTTAAATGGGTTTTTTCTTAATAACTAAATTAATCACTTAATTTAATTATTTGATTAGGATATTTTCTAATTAGGGTTTAAATGGGTTTTTTTTATATATTAAACTAATCACTTAATTTAGTTATTAGGTTATATTTTGAGGATTTAATTTTACAATAAAGGGGATATTTTTTTTTAGGGATATAAAGGGTTTAAGGGATACAAAGGATTTAGAGGAGTGTAAAAGGATTCCAATGACTTAAAGCATTTAAGGGATAGTATGGAGGATTTAAGGGTATGAGAGGGATGTTCAAGGAATCAAAGATTGGGGATAAGGGGTAAAAAAAAATTATTAAGGGCTAGAACTCTCCATCCGAGAGTATAAATAAATGGATTAGGGATAGAGCTCTCCATCTGAGAGTATAAACAATGGATAAGGGATATAACTCTTGACATCCGAGAGTATAAATAAATGGATTAGGGATAAAACTCTTGATATCCTGGAGTATAAATAATGGATTAGGGATAGAACTCTCCGTCTGAGAGTATAAATAAATGGATAAGGGATATAACTCTCCATCCGAGAGTATAAACAATGGATAAGGGATAGAACTCTCCGTCCGAGAGTATAAATAATGGATAAGGGATAGAACTCCTTATCTAGGAGTATAAACAACAGATTAAGGGATAAAACTCCTTATCTAGGAGTATAAATAATAGATTAAGGGATAAAACTCCTTATCTAGGAGTATAAACAATAGGTTAAGGGATAAAACTCTTTATCCAAGAGTATAAATAGTGGATTAATTTTGGGATTAGGGTTAGGAATAGGATTAAGGGGTAGGAATATGGGAGGTAAACTACGGTTACTCTGATCCTTCAAATCGAAGGTACGTAGGCATAGGGTTGTAAACCCTAGAGAGTATAATTAATAAAAATACTTAGGTTTCCTTTGTAAATAAATCATTTAGACAAACAAACAAGCATACCCTAAAACCTAAGGAGGATCCCATTGAGTACAATGGAGGTGAGCGGTGCCTAACACCTTCCCCTCACTTAACCGACTCCCGAACCTTAGGAATCTCTACCTTTAGGATTAGGATTTTTTAGGTTTATCATTATTTTCCTTAAAAAAAATATGATGGCGACTCGAATATTTTTGCCGGCCGCGACATGCATTATCGAAACAACATGGTGATAAGAGGTCCTAGATCCGAAATGCAATAGCTTTTAAAGCTTTTGGATGATAACCATTATGTTTCTAGGTACAATGTTTGTGAGGATAAAGTCATTGTTCGTGACATATTTTGGACTCATCCTGAAAATATCAAATTGTTAAACACATTTCTCACTGTCCTCGTAATTAATTCAATGTATAAGACCAACAAGTATAAGCTCCCGCTTCTAGAAATTATTGGTGTTACTTCTACGAAGAAGACATTTTCAGTGGGATTTGCATTTATGAAGATTTACGGTCTTCCATGTACTTGTATTATTTGAAAAAAGATGAAGTTTGATGCCCCGATACGTATGGATGAAGTAGTCACTGGAAAAGGATTTGGTTTGATGACGATTGTGTGATGAAGGATGGTAAAATAGGTATAACTATCATGACCGGGTGGGAAATAATACAAGATATATTTTCTAAAGCAGATGACATCATGAAATTTCACATCAAAGAGCAGTTGAGGAAGATTTCCTATCCAGAAAACCACAGATTTGAAACCTTCTTCAGAACCGGTTAAAACCAAAGGTGCACCTAAAAAGGTCAAACTGTCACAAGATGACAATTCAAAGAAACGATCTCCTTCATACTTGGAACATGTTGATTCACATTTCCCGGATTCTCTAACTCCGAAATCTGAAAAAAGTGTTCACAAGGGTGCTCGCATTATCAAACCACATATTTCGATGTCGATGCCAAAAATAATCTACATTGAAGCAATGCCGATTTTTATGCACAAACACATTGAGTGAATTGTAAATTTTAAGGGTGATGGTAATTGCGGTTATTGGGCCGTATCTGGCTTGCTTGGTGGAGGAGAAGAGAACCATTTTCTTGTCTGCCAAATACTTTTGAGAATTGATGTAGCATAGGGAGTTTCTACACATCACTATACGGGAAAAAGTAATATTTTGATGCAATTCATGATGCTCTTATTCCTTGTGTTAGAGGTCCCGTATCAGAATCAAATGAATGTGCTTCCTTGAATTTGGTCATTGTTGGAGCGGTAAAGCGACAAGAAAAAATATTATTTTCGGAAGAATTCCCTCAGAGATTTATGTCGTCTCCATAGGGACCAGTGCGAGGGAATGAAAGTCGTTCGACAATCTCTACATCTCTAAGCTTGGGTTTAAATGGTTTGGGATAAAAGTACAAAAGGAAAAACATAAAACAATAAAATAAATACATTCTTAAGACATGAGAAAACTCGTCAGGAGTTCTATTTCAATCTACCCATCAAGCACTAAAAAATCTATGGATCAAATGCACGCAACCTAAATCACTCGTCAAAATCCCCACGTATCGCTCACGACAAGAGGTTATGTCTAACGCAAAAGTCGAGAGATCAACCACATTCTCTCGTAGGTGATTTCTCACGCAACTAAACAACATGGAGCATTAAGATCCAACACACATGTGAATATTAGATCGCTTCCCACAGCCAATAGACATTCATCTTAGGTCGAGTTCGAAAAGTATATGTATATAGAAAATCAAACCCATTAAGATAGAGATTAAATCAAAGATGACATCGATTAAGAGTTGTACAATCAAGATACATAAATACAATACCCCAACAAATAAAGGGTACAAAGAGAAGAGAGAAGAAGAACACAAATCTCACAGTATGTCAACTCCGATTGAAGTGGATTCAACTTCGAATCATCAAGATATACACTTCATGTGTTGTTTCTAAGCTAAATCTACTCAAGAATGTGTTTGATGAAGTTGGGGTAAAAAGTTCCCAACAATATAACCCTAAAAAATGCTAAAAATTGACTTAAATAGGCAAAAATGGGTCCCAGTGTTCACCTAGCGAAGTCCCGTTCGCCCAGCGAACATATGCCGCTTTAGCTAATGCCAAAACAGTGTTTTCCAGTCTTTTTAGAACTTTATGTTCTCCTAGCGAACATGATAGCAAACCAACACTTGTTTCGACCATAACTTTTGAACCGTAACTCTGTTTTACGCGCGGTTTGAAGCGTTGGAAAGCTTATTCAATGTTCTATATGACAATGAAAATATATAATTGCATGTATACCTACAAAAATGAGATAAAATCAATTAAATTCAATGATATTGACACGATACACAATATATACACTATAATATACACTATAATATAAACTATAAAACATATGCACAAAAGTTGAGGTTTATTGGTTGAATTAAGCCAATAAGTGCCAATTATTTACACTCAATAGTAGTACATTTTAGAATTTATCAGTCATCTTATAGAAAGTGCATATAACAGGGTGTGCATCGATTTGACAAGATATGATTTCTCAGAGATATTTTTTCCACTTCGGAGTTGCTCACCTCAAGATCTCTCAAGACGCATGTTGTGTATTGGGTGGCTTTCAAAATCGTTATATTTTGTTGAGGTTTATTTGAAATTGGGGTGTCTTATACCAAGTACATCATTGGAGTGGACGAAACATTCCACAAAAGAGGCAAAAACTTGTCCGGATCAATTTCTGGAAAGGATGGAAGAGTTTACCAAATTGAGCGAGATTGAAAGAGAATCATATATAGAAAATTCAAAGGAGGAGTCAATGGTAGATTTATACGGTGTTGCATCTTTTGATACATTTTAGATTGTAATCGATACATTTTTTTTAATGTATTGTCGCCAACTTTGTAATCTTGATACGATTTAATACATAAATAATATATATATATATTCATCAATGATGGTGTAAATGTTGACTGTTTCGGCTTACAAATTTTATGGCTTACATTTTATGTTTTGTTTACACAGTCTCTAGTTTGAATGTTGAGTGTTTCGGTTTACAAATTTTATGGTTTACATTTTATGTTTTTGTTTACACAATTTCTTGTGTGATTCTGGTTCAGGGTAAATCCATATATTATATCCGAATAAATTCCACACTAAATTAAAAAACAAACACAACACGACACTTTACGGATATGCATATCCGTAAACACCTTGTTTTGTAAAAAAATAGGGTTTATTCGGAGATGCATCTTCGAATGATTGCGTTCCTTAAATTCATAGACAATAAAATATGGAAAGCTATTATAAATGTAACAACCCGCATAATATATATCTAGAATAATATCATACAAGTGTTAATTTTTGGTACTGACACGACATAAGAGCCTAATGACATCATTATATACACATGTTCAAACTAAATACATATATGGCACATGTTATATAATAAAGTCTAAAAATAAAATCTAAGAACTATGTATAATATCTTCATTGTACTTCAATCCAGAGCAGAATATCACAATAATCAACATTATTTGAAACATCAATTCACAACTTCTCTTGTAGGTATAACTTGTAAACAACATCTGAAAAGAAACAACAATATTGGGGTGAGATAATAATCTTAGTGAATTCCTCTATCCTATGGGTCCACTCGGCTCTACAGGTTTTTCTAATCGATTCCTAACTCAAGTCTTCAACTCTCGTTACTTGTGTATCATTCACACAAGATAACTAATACTTAAGTGTCTAAGGGTATTCACAATGTATGAAAACACGTCATTGAGTTCTCGCAACTCAAACAATCCTTATTAGTATTCATGAAACATTAATCCCCGAACGGACCTACGTCTAAGTCAGTCTCGGTTCACACATGCTCGTATGATTCGACTTTCACGGTGGATACCGGGCCCTATATGAGACTCAAACTCAGTTCAAACGACCATCACTCGTATGGGACTTTAACCTACTTAGGTTATCTTTCATCATATGAGACTCTAAGTGACTTAGGTGTCCACCTTCCCCCATGTTTGCCATGGTTGGGACTCAAATCCATTTGAGGCACAAATCATTGGTTTCACATCCACACTTACCGCTTTACCTAAGCCTTTGAATTGGTATGTGCACAATCACATCCGAATACGTGATTAGGTCTTAACAACAAATAGGACTTTCGGAGCAATGCTGCTCACCAGATAGGAATTTTGGAACAAGGTTACTCACCAAATAGCAAACCAATTCTCTTGGTGTTCAACAAATACAAGGTGTTCATCTTCACCCATTAACATATAATTCCACATGTTCTATACAAAGTATATTGATTCATTAAAATCTGGAAAATACTTGTCCGTGATACACACTTAGGTATTGTTGCTTCCAAGCATCGACGTATACTCATTTCCATAGCCTATATTATCTGTTTAAGTTATTAGTCAAGTTATTCTCCTAGGGTTTCCTCACTCATCATCACAGGCATTTAATCATTCATGCATATACACAAGTATCGCAATCAATATATATATATATATATATATATATATATATATATATATATATATACACACACACACACACGCACACACACACTCACACATATAATTCATAACATACATTAAAGCCCACAAGATGATATAACATGTTACAAGGTCCATGGGCAAGGTTATTAGTCAACCACCTCAATCTAACTTATTCCTTTATCAAGTATTAAAGCAACATCTATCTGATCATCCTATGGTGGGGATTCACCTATTTAAAGGGAAAGGTCTAGTGGAATAGGTCATAGAGACGTCTTTTTATATATAGTCTTTTGCGTTAGCTTCCTAACCCATCTGTTCTTGCATCAATTGGAGCTACCATTTCCGTTTTATGGTGGAAACGAGGAAAGAAGTCATTAACATACATACTAGTTTATCATCACTACCCTATAAATAATTGGGATAAAATCATGATTTTACTTCACCATCTAATATATCATTGAAAGAGCTTTCCATCGCATCCGACTGTGCATCAAACGGAGTTACGAAGCTCAAGTTACGTCACAAACAGTGCAGATGGAAAAGCACACAAACCAATCAGCTGCGCTGAGCTCCAAGAAGCCATGCTGAGCGCCACTAGTGCTGGAAAATTGCCCAGAAAGTGATCGAAGGCGCACTGAGCGCCCCCAGGCTGGGCTAAGAGAACGTAGCAGCACTTCCAACGTCCAAAACGGATGAAACTCCATTTTCTTCACACAAATCACTTCCAAACCATACCACATCAACTATATTCATGTATTAACATACCTTACCATCTCATACCATGAATTTCATCATTTCCTAACTCTAAGAAACAACAACAACAGAGTTTCATTATTTTATTTGTAACATGAACATAAAATCAATCCAACAATAACATTCATAGAACACAATAATCACAAGAAAAACACAACATCTATGGAAGCAAAACAACAACATAGAATCAAGCACAACGACAACATAGAATCAAGAACAACAATTATTTATTGTGGAATCACACAAACCCTAATCCCAACCATGAAATCTTTCCCCCAAAGCTAATTATATTTATGGAACTCACCTTAATCCAAAGAGATGATGAAGAAATTGAGATGGGGTTGATGATGCTTCCACGAGCTTTCTACTTCTTCCTCCAAGTTTTCTCCCTTCTCTTCTTTTCTCTTCTCTTCTCTTCTCTTATTGTTTCTCCTTTTCCTTTTCTCTTTCTCTCTTTCTTTCCCTTTTTTCTGATATCTCTTATTTTCCTTTTGTTCTTATCCCTTATCATTCTTCCTTTTTTTTACCATACAAATATATATATCATAAATAATATATAACATATAATATTAAGTAATGATGAAAAATATCTCAATTGATATTTTGTCTTCTAGTACCAATTGGTCAATTATTAATTTTACCAAAATGTCCCCTCTTGTACTTATTAATAATGGCCAGTCTCTTTTAATAAGGATTGATCTCTTCAAAGTCCACTGGTTATTCTATTGGTCCCAACTGACAACATTTAGAGCACACAAGAGCTCAAATTGTTCAAACTGACAAAAGATAGATTATATAGGAAATCAGTTGATCTCAACTGACAACTAATTGAGCATTTAAGGGTATATGGAATATTACACCCCCCATTAAATTGAAATTCTCCCTCGAATTTCTTCAACTTAAGGAAAGAAACACTTCTTGCATCCTCAACCTAAGTCAACTCTTGACTTTGCTTCAGTTCAATCCTCTAACATACTAAATCTTTCCACTTATCTCCACTGGCAATTCCTTCTTTCATGAGCTCTTGAAATTCCACAATCTTAACCATATTCTTATTCCAATATTTATTCAACTTTTAACCTTGTCGCCACTTGATTCATTGACATACTATTATGAATTACTTGGCCACATTCCCTCTGGAATCTATAACTCCCTTTCTCGTACTGAGACACACAAAACATAACCACAACATCTTATCTTGATATGAATAACCAACACTCATCAAATCTTCATGAGATAATTTATTGATTCCTTGACTACACGCAATACTGATGACTTTTCTCTCATAATTCCTTCAGCAATTAAGACATACTTTTCAATCCATCTATTAATATTCCCACAAACTTCACTTGACCTGATACTATATGCTATAAGCATCTACACCTGATGCTTCACTTCACTCGTATTACTCCAATAAGATAACATGATTGGCATGAGATTGTCATACTTCATTCCTACAATTAGTTATATCTCTGATCTTCCATTAATTTTCTTGAACTCTTTCATTCATCACCTTCCACTGTACTACTCTGATTCAAACAGTGTGGAACACCTGGGATTCCTAGGCACTATTGGATAACTAACAATCTGCATAGAAAATCACACTTATCCTCCAGAGTGCCCACCACCCAAAATGTTACTAGGACCTTACCGACATCCATTAATTAGTAGAATAACTTTCTTGCTAACACCCAAAAGTTTAGGATAGGACCAACACCCTCAAGTAGATAGATATGCAAGAGTCACACGACTACAACCACAAAAGTGTACAACATTCATATTTATCCTGTGCTCGAAGCAACTTATTCAAATTAGTTTGACAATATCTGGTTCTGGTTACTGTACTCCATATCAAATCCTCTTATATGTTTTTTATTCATTCAAGGTTTCTGCTGGCACGAGATCTTAACCAAAAACGAAATAACACCATCAAGGAACTTCAAATCATCAACGAGACAACACTTCCAAAGAACTCTAACCAATATGGGACGCGAGTGTAAATTTCCATACTACTCATAGAGTCATACATCTGGAGATAACATTACACTTCCTATCCAAAATCATTCATCTCAACCTCCCGTTATATCTTCTGCATTTCTAGTGTGTTCTTACTCATATGAAGTCTGGGTTACATGCTTAACTTCAGGAATATCGTATTCCCACTCTTGTCTGGAAGGATGACTTACAAATCCTTTTAATATGGTATGGTAGCATTGTATACATTAGGTACCACTCTCATGGGGTCTACCCCCGACACCATGTATCTGGGTGAACTGTTCAGATGTTATAACCCCAACCATCCATTTATACCTTATTGACACTTAACAGGATATTGAACAGGTATCCCCGAGATCAGTACTCAGTAAGTCCCTTTCAACTTCACTCTTTATAGTTCTCATTAGTCATAATAGTGATACACCCAAGACTTACTCGTACTGAGTATGGTTCACTAGGCTAGTTCCCCAAACATCTGACTTTTGTGATATCTCAACACATGATCAATTACATACCACACCTTCAAAAATTTCAATGTCAAAACTATCAATATGTCTCGTAGTAACTTGCAACTCCATCCTTAAACCCGCACATCCACAATGGTACAACGATGAGAATTAGGATACACTCAGTCAGTCCATTGTTAAAGATGCATATGGGGGGCCATTTATTAGATTCTATATTTTCCTGAATAAGAGCAAGGTCAAACTTGCTGATAATAGCTCGTTTCAAGTAGAAGGTACTGGCAAAATAGTTATTCAAATGAGCTATGGAGCAAAAGTTATGATCATAGATGTACTATATGTACCTGGAATGAAATGTAATTTGCTAAGTGTTGGACAACTGGTCGAAAAAGGTTTCTCAGTGGTTATAAATGATGGAGACTTGGAACTATTTAACACTCATAATAATATGGTTTTAAAATCTACTTTGTCTAAGAATAAGACATTTAAGACCAAGATCAATTTAACTGAGGTACAATGCCAAAAACAATTATTGACCACAAGAACAGTTAGTTGTGGCATTTGAGGTTTGGCCATCTGAATTTTAGGTCACTCAATCAACTGATTACTCAAGATATGGTAACAGGTATACCAAGCCTTGAGATGCCCGACAAACTATGTGAAGGTTGCTTAGTAGGGAATCAATTTAGAAAATATTTTCTTTCGACTATGTCAATGATCTTCTCTTGCATACTAGAAGTAGAGCATTTAGATGTATGTAGCTCGTTCGAGGATCATACCATTGGTGGAAACAAGTATTTTGTCTCATTTGTGGATGAGTATGGTCGAAAGCTTTGGATCTATGTGATCAAGCGAAAGGACAAAGTATTTGAAATCTTTAAGAGATTTAAGATGCTTGTAGAAAACCAGAGTGAAAAAGAGATCAAGGTTTTGTAAACAGATGGAGGTGGCGAATACACACCCAAGATATTTGAGGAATTTTGTGAAAAACATGGTATCGATCACGAGGTAACTGCTCCTTACATGCCTCAATATAATGGAATAAAAGAAAGAAGAAACAAGACCATATTGGATATGGTGAGATGCGCGTTGAAGCAGAAGAACTTGCCAAAGTCCTTATGGGGTGAAGTTATCGCCAAAACTGTTTATATTCTGAATAGGTGCCCTACCAAGAAGTTGAAGAACAAGGTTCCTGAAGAAGTGTGGAGTGGAAAACGACTGTCAGTGAGTCATCTAAAGGTGTTCGACTCTATTTGCTACAAGCATACTCCTGATGCAAGAAAAAGGAAGCTTGATGATAAGAGTGAACCTATGATTCTGGTAGGATATCATAAAACTAGAGCTTATAGGCTATTCAATCCAATAAATGATAAGATCATGATGAGTTGAGATATTATTATTGATGAGAATTATGCCTGGGATTGGAATTTTTGTAATGCGACTAACAAGCCATTGATGGGCTATGAAGTTGATGAAGAAAGTGGCGAGCACGAAGAAATTCTAGTTGACCTCAAAGAACTAGACTACTCCTAACAAGGCTTCATGACTGTAAAGTGATTGGTGATGATGAAGTCACACCAGATGGATATTTGATTCATTTCGCTTTACTTGCAAGGGCGGAACCAATCAACTATAGCAAGGCTTTCAAAGATAAATAATGGAAGAAAGCTATGGTCGAATAGTTATAAATGATTAAAAGAAATAATACATGGGAGTTAGTCGAATTTCTAGCACACACAAAAGCTATCAAAGTGAAGTGGGTGTTTAAGTTGAAGCATAATGTCGATGGGTCGATAGCAAGACATAAGTAAATATTAGTGACTCGAGGATTTCTTCAGAGAGCAGGACTCGAATACTCTGAAGTATATGCACCAGTAGCAAGATTGGAGACTGTTCGATTGGTGGTAGCCTTGGCATGTAAGCAAGGTTGGTCGACATTTCACTTAGATGTGAAATCAACATTTTTGAATTGTCATCTAGATGAAGAGGTATATGTCACAGAACCTCCTAGGTTTGTGATACAGGAGGAAGCAAGGAAAGTATACAAGCAACACAAAGTGTTATATGGCCTCAAGTAGGCACTTAGGGCATGGAACAAGAAGATTGACTCATACTTGGTCGAATTAGGATTCATCAAATGCAAATTTGGGTATGATGTCTATGTTCAGTTTATAGCACAAGATATAACAATCACATGCTTATATGTTGATGTGTTAGTGTAGCGCAGTTTTTGTCGTTTCGAATCACTATCGCTTTGGTACTACAGTTCGATTCATTTTTTATCCTGTGAAGCTGATTAAGGAATGGAAATAGATGTCTCCAATTAACCCTGCTTGCATACTGAGTTTAAACAGATGACTGTTGGTTTACAGATGCTATCAAAATAGGGGGGTCTGTCTTAGGTTATTTTGCTTAAGAATAAAGTGTTCATGAGACTTTTGGGAAGATACTGTATCTAAAGTTTTTCTGACTGATGTATGAAGTTACTGGACCTAGAGTTTTTTATTAGTATGCTCGCTAAGATCTCGCAATCTTATGCCTACGTATTCCCGATTAACAAAACAGGGAAATCAGAGCAATCGTAGTTCCTCCTATTCTAGGGGAGGAAAAAGATGTTTTGGTATCTTGTTCAAAGCCCAAGACATGAAGCTAAAGGTGATTTGAATCTTGTTCAAAGCCCAAGATATGAAGCTAAAGGGTTTTGGCTGAGATATAATTTGTCATCTCTAAAGAGAGATTGTTGATTTTTGTGTGCTATGATCAAAGCACAAGTTTGATGCTAAAAGGTTGATTGACTCAGCTAGGAATTTCTTTATACGAAGCCTAAGAGGAGGCTAAAAGCATTACTTTTCTGGGGAAAATGTTCTTTCTGTCTTGTACTGTAACACCCCAAATTTCGTAAGAATATTTATTTAATGTATTTAAATATTATATTCGTGAATTTTGGTGAATTTTGGTGATTCGGGTGGATGTCGGTGATTTTGAGAAGTTTTGGTTATTTAATTAAATAATAGTATATATTACGGAATGTATTGTATTATTATTTATATTAAATAATATTAGAGGAAGTAAGGGTAAATTGGACATTTGAAGAGAATTAGTGAGGGCATTTTGGAGAAAGCCCATATTTGAGGCCCAAGAGTTAAATTAACCCAAAAAGGAGGAATTGAGGAGAATTAGGATTCATTTGTGATTAACCGTGAAAAGAAGGAAAGAAGGTGCAGAGCTCTGAGGAAAGAAGGGAAACGCGCGAGGTTTCGTGAAGGTTTCTGCAGGATCGATAGAGAAAGCTCAGATTCGACAATCTAAGGTATGGGGAATATTCTCTTTCATTGTTTTCATTATAGGATTCGATTGATTAAAGTGGATTTTGGGGTTTTGAGGGTTTATGGGTTTTGAGGTAAACTGATGACTTTGATGGCATTTGGTGAATTGATTAATAAGAGTCGAATTTAATCGGATAAAAATAGACCTTTGGGGCAGATTTCCCCGTTGTTGTAGTTTTAACCTTGTGGCTAAGGACCTATAGAGTTTATATGAAGCTTGAGAGTTTTGAAGGTTTAGGGAAATTAAGGTTTCTCGTAGTGTCCTGAATCGACCTAACAGACGTAGGATTTAGGCCTTTAAATTCTGTGATATATTAGAATTGTTATAGGGATGTTTTGGGTCAATTGGGACTGTCATCGCAGGTACCTTGGAGGTTTGGGAGCTACTGATGCGTAGCAGCGATTTGCTGTCATCGCAGGTTCTCTAGGCAAACCATTGCTTCGCTAGGCGAATGTTTGCCATCGTTCGCTAAGCGAACAGCGCAACGAATGCGCGATAACAGGAGTGTAAATGCAGAGGTGTTTCTGAATGGGCTTTAGGGATTCGCTAGAAGTCTCGCCCAGCAAACTCCCCAGTGAATGGCTTTGCTAGGCGAATGTGGGGGCGAGCATGACAAATGTTTGGGTTTCTGGTGTTGAGTGTGAGATCTGTGAGGTTCGCTGGCCGCTTCGCTAGGCGAAGGCCACAACGAACAGGTTCCCTAGGAGAACCCTGGGGCAAACGTCTGTTGTTCGCGAAATATTGTCTATGTTGCTGTGCTGTTTTGATGTTTTGATGTTGTGATGTTTGTGATGATTTACCATGATGTTATTGGTGAATATGAGATGATAATATCATGATGTTTGATGATTAATTGATGACATGAATTACCATGATGTATATTGATGATTATGATGTTGTTTATATATGATGTTTGATGATTAATTGATAATATGAATTACTATGATGTAAATTGATGGTTAAATGATGATGTGGCTGACTATGGGTTAGGTGAATGAATAAGAAGTAATGATGCATGACTATTTGATGTGAATTGCCATGAGCGATATTGATGATTATGAGATGATGATTAATGATGTTTTGATGACGTATTTGGTGATATGACGATATGATGAGATTGTGATGAATGATGATGCACGTAATGACTTTTGTTGATGTTGATGATTATGACGTTGTGCATCATGCATTCATAGCATTTAGACTTCGGTCTATTGATGATGCTAGGACTTCGGTCCAGTGATGGTGTTAGGAATTCGGTCCAGTGGTGGCTTCAATCCCATTGTGTGGATTGAGGTGTTTATGACATGCTCCCTTGTGCAGGGTTGATGGCCTCGTGTCCATCCTTTGTGACAATTGGTACCACATGCATGAGTCTTGTTATGCATTTCATTTTAAGTGGCATTGACGTGCTTTTGTGATATAGTGATTCCTAATATTTTCTTTTATGGTGACCCTGATGATGTTGTATATGATGATGACGCCATTTTGCATATCCTGTTTTTATATTGATTATAATGAATTGTGATTACTCACCCTGCCTAATTGAATGTTGCCTCCATGTGGGTAACGTGCAGGTGATCAGGTTTAGTTGTGGATGCCTTCGAGGACTTTTGGAGTTGTACTTTACTTTTGGTCGATGTAGAGGGTCTTGCTCTGATAGTGTAACATCGGGTTAGGTTGTTGAGTCGAACCATTGTTGAGTTGCTGTTTTGTGATATTGATGACCATGGGTTATTTTGAAACCTTTTTGATTTATTGTGGTTAAGGTGGTTCTGCTGCTAACTTTGATGGCTTTTGTTGAAAACCTTTTTATTTTGAATTATTGAGTTCCGCTTCCATATGAAGGCTTCTGAGTATTTTTGAGGAAAACCCGTGTTTACGGAGCAAGTTTTTAATTTGAATTTATTGAGAAATGTGCACCCTTCGAGGTGGTTTTTGATTTTACTCTGATAAATTATATATTTTGCCGTGTTTATTCGTGGGGTAGAAAAGGGTGTTACATTAGTGGTATCAGAGCAGGTCGGTCCGTCCGGCCAGGTTGTCGAATGTTGTTTGTTTCCCTAGTGTGCGACATGTGCGTAAAAACACTGTTGATCGCGACTTTATGAGTCTATCGGGATTACTAACTACAAGCGCACAGTCTATCGCGTAGTTTTAAAAGATATCGAACCCACAGGGACCGATAATCAAACTAGTGCTATCAGGTTGTTACTATGTTTAGCTAAGGCTGATGATTTTTAGATTAAGGTGCAAACAGGGAACTAAAATTAAATTAGAATTTAGATTTTTAATTAAGATATAACAGAATATTAGTACGTAATTCATCAATCATCGGGAATCCAATAGATCGTCGGCTTATTAGTCAAAATAGTTTTCAGTAGATAAATATCAATTTAAAAGTCTTTACCTCACACTCTTGTGTTATTGACTCTGACTATACTCCTAAATCAGAATGTCTGCTCTCGCTAGCCCATTTGAGTTTAAAAATACCTTTTGAAAATTAATAAGTCCTAATTGGTTTTAAAGCGCTCTCGTTGTATTTAAAACCAATGTCCAGTTTCAGCTATCCGGTTAAAATCTCAAACTCCCGTTTTATTAATCGTAACCTTAGTACTTTCTTACTCTCGTAACAAAAGTTAATTAAAATAAGAAATTGGAACCAAAAAATTATAGTGTTAAAATTTACCTACGATCGATTGGATTCCTTTCCGATCGACTTAATTACATACCGATATAATTAATTTAGCCAGACATTTCAACAGGCATATGCAAGCTTAAACTATAAAACATTGATGCAGAATAATAATTAAACGTAAATGGTAATGATATAAATTGAATAAAAACCTGGAAACAACAAATCTTAAGTAACGATCCTCCACAAGCCGGCAGGATTCGCTTTGCTCGAACAATAAAAACTTAAAGTGCAACAGACTACTAAGCTAAGTAATTCAAGTGCAATAGTTCCTCGGCGTAGGAAACTATTGCTTTGGAAGGGAAGAAACTGGGAAAACTAATGCAGGAAAATGAAAAGCTCTGAACTCTAGAGAAATCGTAAAAACTGGGAATGGTGGTGAACATAAGGAGAAGAAAGGAGGGAGTAGTGGGAAGTTGGAGAAGTAGTGAGCGGTTATTTTTCTAGAGTAACTTCCAAGTAGTGTTATTAGTGGACGGTGGTTGAGCGACCAAAATGTATGGAGAACGTGACTGGTTGAACAAGAAAATGCAGGAGAGGTGGAGAGAAATAAGGAACGTCATTGAAATATTATGAGAAAACCAAGCCATGCCGGTCGCCATAGTCATGTGACGGGGGTCACAACTTGAATCTTGTGACGGTCGCCATGCCAATGTGACGATCATTATGCCAATGTGACGGTCGTCATGCGCCCTGAGTGCAGAATCCAGTTTTTGCTGTCAAATGCCTTATTTTCTTCTCTTTTCTCTTCTTTTCTTATACAAGTCACTTGAGATAAAATACCTGGAAATAAGCTTAACACTTGCAAAATAACCTGTAAATAAACGAAAATGATTAAATAATTCAATGTAAATTAAGTCAATTTAACGATATAATTTCGCGTTATCAAACTCACCCACACTTAAACCTTTGCTTGTCCTCAAGCAAGCCATGACTTGCGAGAAAAATAGTGAATACGGATACTCATCCTAGGCTACCAACTCTACTTCGGTTAAGTTGGTGTTGATAGGTACTTGCTCACACACTAAGGACATCGTAACAACACAATTCCGCTTTGGCGGTCATCAACCTCCCTCTTATACAAACCAATATGTATCATGTCATTATACCTAAGCCTAACTAACTCATCCTTCTTTTATCCCTTCTCATTCTGGCGCAATCACATTAAGCCCGTTATCCTTTCACACTCATGGTAGGATAGCCTGTTAGTGACTATGATCTCATTATCATTATTTTTTTCTTCTTTTTGAACATTGGCTTAGATATCAATAAAATAAAGAAGTTTGCACCGTTGGACTAAATGATCGGGTGAGGATCACCTAGCTTAGAAGGAGCATTTCTTTTCATTCATTCATCATTTTTTTCTTAATTTACCTTTTTAGCCTGAGATCATACACTTATTTGCATCGACTTCTTACTTAGTGCGTGCTTAGGATGGTGCTGACTGCTAAATAAACTACTTAGGGACTACTAAAGGGGTGAGAACTTAAGGCTACGGCATAACAAGTACTCAAATCGATTTCCAAAATTTAGAGGCTCACGCTGTTTAAACGATACCGATCTTGCAGAATTTTCCCAAGTCTCACAATCTAACCTCAATTTCGTCTGTAACCTAAGATTTTCAAAAGAGACATTATTTTTAACTCAAAAATTTTCAAAATATTTGGTATGGCTCAAAAGAATGGGAAAATCGATAAACAAGACAAAATCGGCATAAAGACTCGACAACACATGCACAGACGGACGAAACATTTAAAACAGAAAAATTTTAAAATCATGCTAGAAAACAGTAAATCTACTAGAAAGTGGTAAATGTTCCTCCCCCACACTTAAACCAAACATTGTCCTCAATGTTTTGATAAAAGGTGGTAGAGGAAAGATAGAACCTGTATGAATGCCATTACGTGCTACCACGGCCAAATTCACGCTGATTCTTCCCTTGTTGTCCCTGTCTTCGCTGGCTACTTCTACTCCAGTTTCTTGTACTACGAGTTATCTGAATTTGCTGAAACTTCATTTTCTTGAAGCTGCTCATCATATTGCCTATTTTCGAAGGAAGTACCTGCAAAAATTGTTAGAAAAATACGGTGCGGTGTGTGCAGGTGGAACCTGACCATGCAAAGAACAAGGAGGATGTAAGTTACGAATGGGAGAGACAAGCTCTCTCCTATCATACTCATCATTGGCGTCACCACCATCAGCGACATTCGTAGGAATGTGCGTGGGCACCAGGTCATCTCAAGGGATTGTCATCTAAAGATCTTTTTCCTAAATGTAGCTGAGATGTGACAAGCGATACAATTCTTTATTTTCTGCAAACACAAACAATAAAAGGAAAACATTAAATTAAAAACCCATGGGTTGCCACCCACGTAGGACTTTGTTTAACGTCGATAGCTCGACGGTTAGGAGTGTTAATCTTCGATTTCCATGGCCATTTATCCAGCCATCTCACATATTCCTCACCTTTTCTTTTCTTCCTTCTGTGGGGTGGTTCATTCTTTTGAACTTGTGGTGGTGGTTCAGGATCTATTCTCAGTATTATCTTTTCATGTTTGGGCTTAGTTATTTCATCCATCACCTCAAAGTTTAACCTTACCCTCTTAACAGTAATGATATCCCTAGTTTCATGGTCCTCGAATTTTCTCTTTTTATGCGTGACCTCAAACAAAGATGCATCGGTGTGGATATTTTCCAATACCTCCACATACGTTTTGGATTGGGAGTCTACCTTAACTTCTACAAACCTTTGTGGGAATGGGATCGGTGGGGTATAGGGAGGAAGAACGACAATAGGTGATTCCCTCTCTACCTCTTCGGCAACCTCATTTTCGGATGGTGTCGGTGGATTTTTTTCGATCTCTACTCTTTCCTCACCAAAACTCTCCTCAATTTCATTATAACTCTCCCAAGGATTTTCTATTTGTTCTTCACTATTGATTGCTACAACATCCACATGTTCCTCAGGGTAGGGTCCTATAGGTGTCTGTGCAAGCAGGGGAATTTGAGTCTCCAATGCCTCAGTGTGAGTCGCGAGGGAGTCGACCATAGTGTTTATCTGCCTAAGGGTTTCATAAGTATCGAGATGTTGTCTTCTAAGCTCTTTATTATGGAGAGTTTAGGTCTCCACAAAGTGCTCCATCAAAGATTCTAACCTAGAATTAGTTGTTGTTTTAATGAAGTCCTCCATTAATGCTTCGAGGTTGGAATTAACAGATTCTTATGGTTCCTCGAAATATTGGGAATGGTGATCGTAGAGGAAATTTTGGTGCGGTTCCTCGAGATATTGGGAGTGAGTCAGTGTCGCATTGAAATCCTGCATTAAAATTTCTAGGTTGGAATTATGAGATTCCTGCGGTTCCTCGAAATTTTAGGAATGGTAATCATAAGAAAAATTTGGTTGCAGTTCCTCAAAATATTGGGAGTATTGCGGTTGATAATTGTAGAGAAAATTTGGGTGCGGCTCCTCAAGATATTGTGAGTGGTTATCATAGAGAAAACTTGGGTGATAAATAGTTTTTAATTTTTTAATTTTTTAATTTTTTTTTATAGGAGTGCCTTAGTCTATACGGTGCAACAACGGAATAACAATATTGACTGTTGGTCCCCGGCAACGGCGCCAAAAACTTGATCGCGACTTTATGAGTCTATCGGGATTACTAACTGCAAGCGCACAGTCTATCGCGTAGTTTTAAAAGATATCGAACCCACAGGGACCGATAATCAAACTAGTGCTATCAGGTTGTTACTATGTTTAGCTAAGGCTGATGATTTTTAGATTAAGGTGCAAACAGGGAACTAAAATTAAATTAGAATTTAGATTTTTAATTAAGATATAACGGAATATCAGTACGTAATTCATCAATCATCGGGAATCCAATAGATCGTCGGCTTATTAGTCAAAATAGTTTTCAGTAGATAAATATCAATTTAAAAGTCTTTACCTCACACTCTTGTGTTATTGACTCTGACTATACTCCTAAATCAGAATGTCTGCTCTCGCTAGCCCATTTGAGTTTAAAAATACCTTTTGAAAATTAATAAGTCCTAATTGGTTTTAAAGCGCTCTCGCTGTATTTAAAACCAATGTCCAGTTTCAGCTATCCGGTTAAAATCTCAAACTCCCATTTTATTAATCGTAACCTTAGTACTTTCTTACTCTCGTAACAAAAGTTAATTAAAATAAGAAATTCGAACCAAAAAATTATAGTGTTAAAGTTTACCTACGATCGATCGGATTCCTTTCCGATCGACTTAATTACATACCGATATAATTAATTTAGCCAGACATTTCAACAGGCATATGCAAGCTTAAACAATAAAACATTGATGGAGACATAATAATTAAACGTAAATGGTAATGATATAAATTGAATAAAAACCTGGAAACAACAAATCTTAAGTAACGATCCTCCACAAGCCGGCAGGATTCGCTTTGCTCGAACAATAAAAACTTAAAGTGCAACAGACTACTAAGCTAAGTAATTCAAGTGCAATAGTACCCCGGTGTAGGAAACTATTGCTTTGGGAGGTAAGAAACTGGGAAAAGTAATGCAGGAAAATGAAAAGCTCTGAACTCCAGAGAAATCGTAAAAACTGGGAATGGTGGTGAACATAAAGAGAAGAAAGGAGGGAGAAGTGGGAAGTTGGAGAAGTAGTGGGCGGTTATTTTTCTAGAGTAACTTCCAAGTAGTGCTGTTAGTGGACGGTGGTTGAGCGAGCGAAATGTATGGAGAACGTGACTGGTTAAACAAGAAAATGCAGGAGAGGTGGAGAGAAATAAGGAACGTCATTGAAATATTCTGAGAAAACCAAGCCATGTCGGTCGCCATAGCCATGTGACGGGGGTCACAACTTGAAGCTTGTGACGGTCGCCATGCCAATGTGACGGTCGTCATGCGCCCTGAGTGCAGAATCCAACTTTTGCTGTCAAATGCCTTATTTTCTTCTCTTTTCTCTTCTTTTCTTATACAAGTCACTTGAGATAAAATACCTGGAAATAAGCTTAACACTTGCAAAATAACCTGTAAATAAACAAAAATGATTAAATAATTCAATGTAAATTAAGTCAATTTAACGATATAATTTCGTGTTATCAACTGTCGATGCTTGTTTTGTTTTCCATTTGCAGGTTGGGAGTGGAACAAGTGGGGGAGAAGATGGTGCTTCTCCAAGGTGTTTCGAGTGTGGAGTGTTGGCTAAGTGTGGTGTTGGACACTGCAATAGTTGGTGGAGATAGTTTATACCGCCTCATGATATCGGTTGTTATTGACAAATTGAGGAACTGATCACCCTTAATCTCTTGTTGATAATAGATGGGATCATGTTAGGTGGGATAGACGTGTCTGCAAACTTTAGTAGTGTGCGCAGTGAATTGTTGGGGTTAAGCCAAGTGCTTACGGATTATTCTGATGAGTCGATGCAGACTAATAGACTTGAAGATGAGGCGAATTCAAGTTTCTTGTCCGACAGTCCAGTTGGGATACCTTGAAGAGAACAATCAGATATTATTGATGTCTCCCTTTTGAGGGATAGAGGACAGTGCGATGGCTAGTGATATGCCGATGGTGTGTAATTCCTGACGATCACCTGAATCTAATTTCGACGAAGGTGAAGAGTTATTCGTTCTGTGAAACAAGTGGGTGAGTCGGTGAAAGATGGTGCAAAGGTGTTATGATGTTGGATTATTGGAAGGCATAAGGGATGTGGTGGTGTGTGACTATCTGGAGGTGTTCCCATGAGATATCAGTGATTTACCAATGTAGTGTGGAGTGTAACTTGCTATCGACCTGGTACTCGATGCAAGCTCGATGTCGGTGTTTGCATACAGAATGCATGTTTCTGAATAAGTGAACTGAAGGAATAGCTAGAAGAATTGCTTGAGAGGAAGTTGTTCGACCGAGTGTTTTCTGTGAAGTGCCCTTGTGATGTAGGTGAAGAAGAAAGATGGAAGGATGAGGTTGTGTGTTGATTATCGGCGGTTGAATAAAGTGACAATCTAAAATAAGCATCTGCTTCCGAGAATTGAGGAATTGATGGATCAGTTAGTAGATGCCTGTGTGTTTATCAAGATTGATTTGAGGTCTGGTTATCATCAGATTCGAGTTAAGCCTGATGATATTCCGAAGGCGGGTTTCAGGACGAGGAATGGACACTATGAGTACATTGTGATGCCGCTTGGTGTATCTAATGCACCTAGTGTGTTCATGGAGTATATGAATCAGATTTTTCATGAGTATTTGGATAAGTTTGTGGTGTTGTTTATCGATGACATCTTGATATATTCTAGATCTGAAGAAGAACATGCCGAGCATTTGAGGACTGTGTTGCAAGTGTTGAAAGAGAAGAAGTTGTAGGTGAAGCTGTCGAAGTGTGAGTTCTGGTTGAAGGAAGTGAGCTTCTCGGCCATGTGATTGCAAGTGGTGGAATTACTGTTGATCCTTCTAAGATTGATGCGGTGTGGCAGTGGGAGCCGCCAAAGTGTGCTACTGAGATACGAAGTTTCTGGGATTGGCGGGTTATTACCGCAAGTTTATGGGAGTTTTTCTAAATTGGCATTACCTTTGACTCAGTTGAGCCGAAAGGGTCAAGCTTTTATGTGGGATGGAGCTGGTAAAGAGAGTCGTGTGGAATTAAAGAGGAGGTTAACGATCACTCCGGTGTTGATTTTGCCTATTTCGAGTGAATCTTTGGTGGTGTACAGTGATGCGTCGAAGATGGGTCTTGGTGGAGTATTGATGAAGAATGGAAAAATTGTTGCCTATGCTTCGAGACATTGAGAGTCTGTGAAGGGAATCATCCTAAGCATGACTTAGAATTGGCCGCTGTGGTGTTTGTGTTGGAGACTTGGAGACTTATCTGTTTGGCTCTAAATTTGAAGTGTTCGGTGGTCATAAGAGTCTGAAGTACTTATTTGCTCAGAAGGAATAGAATATGAGGCAGAGAAGGTGGTTAGAGCTGTTGAAGGATTTTGATTTTGAATTGAGTTATCATCCTGGCAAAGCAAATGTAGTGGTCGATGCATTGAGCGGAAAGTCATTGCATATGTTGATGCTTATAGTGAGAGAATTGGAATTAATCGACCTGCTTCAAGATTTGAGTTTGGTGTGTGAAGAGACTCCTGACAGGGTGAAGTTAGGAATGTTGAAGCTGACAAGTGGTATTTTGGAGGAAATCAGAGCGGGTCAGCAAGTGGATTTGAAGTTGGATGACCAATTGACTTTGATTAACCAAGGCAACGGAGGAGAATTTTAGATTAATGAGAATGGTGTGATGAAGTTTCGAGATAGAGTGTGGGTTCCAAATGTTCTAGAGGTCAAGGAAAGTGTTCTATGAAGAAGGATATTGCGGAGTTTGTCTATGCGTGTTTGACTTGCCAGAAGTCGAAGTTTGAGCATCAGAAGCCTTAGGTATGATGCGACCGTTGAGTATTCCAGAATGGAAATGGGATAGTATGTCTGTGGATGTTTGTGTCGAGATTGCCGAAGACTGGGAAAGGGAGTGATTCCTTGTGGGGTGATAGTGGAGGAATTAACTAAACTGGCTCATTCTTACAGATGAAGATTGATCCCTCCTTGCGGAAGCTAGTTGAGATGGGTATTGAAGAGATTGTGAAGTTACATGGGATACTGTAATACCCCAAATTTTGACCACTTAGATTTCCCATCATTGTGAAAATCATCATCACAATATGGATGAACCATCATGCTTCATCAGTCTCCCCAAAGATGGGTGAGCATCCAATACAATCAAAATTAGGGTTTCAAGCCCTCTCATAGTTCTCAGACAAAGGATCAATCAAGAAATGACATGATCTTCAACTTGTATAACCTCCCAAGTAACTACAAAGGATCAAAAGGACTCTCACTTCAAGGATTAAGCACAAGGATGCTCCCTTCTAGGTGGATCAAGCCTCAAGATCGCCAGTGTCACCAAATTAGGGTTTTGGTCGACCAGGGCCTCCAGATAGAAAATTTTCATCTGGGCACAAGGCAATGATCCAAAACATAACCTAATATACTTCATGGAACCTCATGAACCCATGCATCAAGTCAATTTTGCCTCAGGGGATGCATTCATCAAAAATCAGGAATTAGGGTTTCTTGACCTAATTCACCCCTAAGTTGACTTTTGGGACAAACCATGAGCCAAGACCTCAAGACATGATTTGAGGGTCTCTAATATACCATATTGATCCATTTGGAACAATGGATTGATCCAAGAAGTTTGAGCAACAAGTCTCAATTTCATCTGCACCACAATTAGGGTTTTAAGAGAAAAGTCAATTGTAACTTTGACTTTTGACCAGGACATGCTCCCAAACCCTAATACATGATTTAATATACCCTATGACACCCATAGAACATGTCCATCAAGTTTGATTTAGGTCAAGGACATGATTTCCTGAAGAATTGCACAGTTTGGAATTCATCTGATAAAAAGTCAACTGTGCACAAAAGTCAACTTTGACTTTTTGAGATTTTTCACCAAAATGGATTTTTAACCCTAAAATGATGTTAATGTATGATTTGAATCATCATTCATCAAGAAAAATCAAGAAAAGTGAGATAACTTGTAAAAGGGGTAACTATAAAACTTAGAAAATTTTCTAAGTTAAAAATAAAGTGGCAAAGGTACCAACTTTGGAGGACCATAACTCCTAAACCACAAGGCCATTTTTTCTCATCCAAATATGGATTTGTAGCCCTCATTATCACCTACAAAAACTTCAACTACAAGTCATTCCAATTCATTAAGGATTTTGAGTTATGGAGTGATCAAAGTGGCTGAAAAGTGAAAATGTCACTTTTTCCGACACTTAGTGAAATTTTCACTAAGTCAGATTCTGCCTCACTTTTTGCCAAATGTAGGGGGATTTTTCACTTGGAATCAAAAGAGATCAAAACCAAACTTGTTCAAATAGTTGTTGTATCATGTAAGAGCTTTCCAAAATGGCCAAGAACATTGCCAAATTCAACCTACACCATGAGATACAACATTGCCAAGTTGCCTTGCTGAAATCTGTCAAGGCAAGGCAGAATTTGCAACTTTGGTCGATTTGCCAAAATCAGCCAAATTCAATTGCTCCTATCCACTTGGACACCTCAGAGGATTGAATCTAAAGGGGACAATCACTGAGCCAAGCCTCCAAAGTCCATGGAACAAGAAATAGCATGTTGAACCTAGAATGGCCAAAATAGGGACAAGACTTCAAATTTGGAATGAGGCATTCAATGAAACCATCAAGGTGGCATAGAATGAGCCATTCTCATCTGAAATCAGTCAAGACTTATCCAAGACCAAGGGGACCAAAGCTCTGTGCCCTAACCTCTAGTCAATGGCTAGAGGAGACTTGGATTTTCATTTGCCAACATTGGCCAAACCAACTTACCAGCTGCCATGCACTATTCCTTGCAAAACAAACTTGCTCTACTATAAATAGAGCTCAATTGTGGTCAGTTTGAGTACACCAAAGCCATCTAACAGATGCTTTCCTCAAAATCTCTTCTTTCACTCCAATTTTGCCTTCTAAGGCAAGTCACTATCGGGTTTTGAGTTTGAGAGGATTTCCAATCAAACCAATCACTCACACACCTCACATACATCACATATGAGCTGATCAAACACTTAGATTACTTCTGAAACATCAATTTCACAAAATCACCAGCTGGTTGCTCAAGGTTTTAACCAAAGTGCAGCCGAGGTACCACAAAATGATCCAGCCAATTTCAATCAAGTCCAACCATCCAAACACAATCCATAGGGTGTAGGGAAGCTGTTCAGATCATCACCACTCATCTGTAACACCTCCAAATCAAAAATCACTTTGAACTTGCTGTCACGACTTGGAGGTAAGCACATACTTGGTCATCTCTCAATCTATGCATATTTCCTCGCACAATAATTTGGCCATATGTTCATAATCATGCATGGAATGTTTTCCCTCAATTAATTGCATTATTTGAATCGTGTATAAAAAATCCTAGCCTTCATGCAGAAATTAGGGTTCTTGAGGTCTCTTCGTGATTTCTTGTTGTATGTTTAATTTAAATGAAATTAAAGTACATAGACACGATCGTGAGGTTGAGGCGAGCATAATGATATATGGATTGCATGATATGATTACGTATTCATGGAGATTGGATAGAAAATGTAAATCTGAGAAACCAAGAACACGCGCGTGTTCTTCAGCTTGTTCTTGGCGCCATTTTTAGAAATTCAAATATTTGAATTTTGTGATTTTGTTTAATTGATTCAAAAATTAATTTCTCTCTGAGTTTTAATGATTTTGAGTTGATTCTTTTTTTAATAATTCACAAAAATGTTAAAATATTTTATTTTCACAAAAAATCCCAAAAATATCATTTATTTCATATAATTGATAATTTTGTAAAGAATTAATATTTTGATTATTTTTGGCATTTTAAATATTTTTTCTACATTGATTTTGCAACTTTTAATGCTTTCTAATTATTTTGTAGGTCTATACTTAATTTTTGAAGCATTAATCCAAGATCACAATTTGTTTTCCATGTGTTAAACAATTTTTGATCATTTTAATTGAATTTTTATTCAATTAAATACATTTTGAAAACAAATTAGGGTTTTGGATTAATTCAACCCTCATAAATCATTTTCAAAACTTTTTGGGCCTCTTGAGAGAGTGTAAGACCCATCACCCCTTGTACAAAAAATTTTTGGGCCTCACTCATTGTATAAGTCCCTCTGTACAAGTAAACGGCGCGATCGTCGCCCGTTTAAAAATAAAAATCATCTGGGCCTCTCCTCGAGCTATAAGACCCATTCAAAACTTTTGGGCCTCTATTAGAGTGTAAGACCCAATCCCCCTTTTAACCAAAACATTTTGGGCCTCACTTATTGTATAAGTCCCTCTGCGTTAAAAGAAAACCTCGGCGCGATCGCCATTTTTACACGAAAAATCATTTGGGCCTACCCTCGTGTTATAAGCCCCTCTCTTTTCTTTAAACCTTTTTTGGGCCTCTTGAGAGAGTGTAAGACCCATCCCTTTGTACAGAAAACCTTTTTGGGCCCCAGTCACTTGTATAAGTCCCGCTGTACAAAGTCAAACAGTGCGCTCACTGATAAAACCCTGGGCCTCTCCTTGAGCTGTAAGCCCCAAATCTTTCTTTTTCAAAGCACTTTCTCCTTTGATTTTGAATATACTGTTGTTTTCAATCTTTCTTTGTTGAACAACTAACCAAACAGCATGGAAGCACTACAACCGAGTAAGTGGTTATCGCTTTCATTTACTGCTTTCATATTATAAACTGTATTGTGGGGCTGCTCACTGTAAGTCTCCTTTCATAAACTCATATCTACTGTGTAATAATAGTATAGATATTTCGAGTTTCCCCGACAACTACGTCTAGAACTAGGTGACGCCGTTTCATTTATTCGTAGAAATAGACGCCTAGATCCCCAATAGGAGCACCAGATACAGTCTTCTCTTCGGCTGTCCTCCTTAGGAATCGTCAAGAAGCTCTACTCCCCAAGATGAATGTATTCTCCGTGAATGGCATCTTTGAGTTTCTTCCAAATTCTCAAACTTTCCTGACTTGATCTATTCCTTGTGGATAGCTTGCCTTGAATGTCTCGAGGTTTGGGTACCCACTACGGTCATAATCTTGGACCTTAACTAAGGAACCCTCTTTAAAAGCTAAAAATTGCTGGATAGTAAACCTCGCACGTTTACCAGTGGTTTTTATCTTTAAAAGAGTTATCTCTCCTAATGGAAAGGAGATGATAGACCCACGGGCTTCTTAAAAGCATCGGCCTCCTCTTGGGCATTATTCAAGGACACTACGGCTTCTTAGAAGTATTCACAGCCTCCTTTTAGGCTTCGTATAATGATCTCTTCCTCCGGGAATGATAGCCTCCTCTTGGGCTTCGTACAAGGACCCGTCGGCTTCTTAAAAGTTTCCAGCCTCCTCTTGGGCTTCGTACAAATTGTCCCGACGACCTCCTAGAGGTATAGGAACAGAACCTAGTCATCCTCATAGAACAGTCCTTTCATAGAGTCTACTACTGTTTCTCAAAGTATAGTACAAAAGGAAAAAAACTCTAGACTTGGACAGTCTAACTTCCTTGAGTCTCAAAGACATTCTCAAGTGACCCCTTCGTTAAATAGGAAGGAAACCCGCAGACTCGGACATTCTCAATACCCTTTGGATTTCCCGTTTCCTCAAAGAGAAGGAAATATCCCTGATCCTCAGATCAAATCCCTGAGTACAGTGTTGCTCATATAAGAACTAATTTTCTCTTTTAAAATCAGTATATTGGATCTGTCACTCAACTGAAACAAACCTTTAGCCTCCATCTCGGGCTTCGTACGAGATACAAAAACACTCTCTTGTTGAGTATCAAAGACTCCCTCGTAGAGTCAAACAAATAATAGCCTCTATCTCGGGCTTCGAGACACAAAGACTCTATCGTCGGGTCAAAAAATTTTACCCTCTCTCTCGGGCTTTGTACGAGACACAAAATAGCCTCCTCTTAGGCTTTGTATAATGATTTTCCTAGCGGAAATTTGCCTCCTCTTAGGCTTTTGTATAAGAAAACCACTGGTTGATCCAATCAACCTTTTAGCATCAAAGCTGTGCCTCGTTCACAGTACACAAACATCAACAACTCCTTTCCTTTCATCTAATCGCTGTAAGCGGCAAGCCTCTGGATCATCTATATCCATGCCACTATCCCTCTTTTAGCATGAGAAATTCCTAAGGAAAGATGGCATTGCTCTACACTGAGTTAAAGTCTTCTCCTTCAGGTTAAAACCCTTTCTTCGGAAATTATGGCATTGCTCGGATCCGCGTATCCCAGTTAAAGTAATTCTCCTTCCCCCTCTTTAGAGATGACAAATTCTCTCTAAAGTCGAGGTCTTTCAGCTTCACGTCTTGGGCTTTGAACAAGACACAAATAGACCTTTCAGCTTCACATCTTGGGCTTTGAACAAGATACAAACCACCTTTCGCTTCACGTCTTGGGCTTTGAACAAGACACCAAAACACCAAAACACCCATTTCCTCCCACATAGAATAGGAGGAACTACGAACGCTTTAATTTCCCTGTTTCGGTAAACGGGAATACGTAGGCATAAGATCGAAAGAAAAGATCTTAGCGAGCACAATCAACAAAAAACTCAAATCCCATATCTCCATCAATCAAAAAATCAGTAATTCCAAAGCATCAGTCCTAAACATCCTAATCCTTGTTCCCCGCTAGAAAGTCCTAGAAAGAAAGAAAACAGTACTGGCGAAAATACAAATAACCAGTACAAAGGCCCCCCCACATTGATAGCATTCGTAACTTAACAGACCGCTGTTTAAACTCAGTATGCAAGCAGGGTTAATTGGAGACATCTATTTCCCTTCCTTATTCAGCTCACAATAGGATAAAAAATGAATCGACCTGTAGTTTAAGCTCAAACCGCAAAGAGCGACCAGCGCTTAAGAACCGCGTCCAAAATCGCTCGCTACAGAAAAATGGCGCCCACCGTGGGGCCTTTCTTTCTTTCTTAACGTTTAAGGTGAAAACCTTGGACAAATCTTTTTTGTGGCGGTGGCCACCACAGAAAAATGGCGCCCACCGTGGGGCCTTTCTTTCTTTCTTAACGTTTAAGGTGAAAACCTTGGACAAATCTTTTTTGTGGCGGTGGCCACCACAGAAAAATGGCGCCCACCGTGGGGCCGGTCTTTGTCAAACTCGGTCTTCCTTCTCTTCACTTGTGTGAATACCACAGATTGGGGCTTCCGCCGGGGAACCCATTTTCTGTCAGGAACTTAGGATTCATAGCTTTAAAGGTCTAGAATGGTTAGGACAAATATATATACTGCTTTTCCTAAATGCTATACGTGTTTATTTTTCTGCTAATGGGAATGCGGGTGATGCCGTATGTGGAAAGATTGAGTATACACCTAGAAAAGCCAACCCTTTCGTAGTGAGGAAACTATCAAAAATAGTTGTTACGCGATACTACCCTCATTTGAGGCTGGTGATCTATTCTCGGTGAATGGCACTTACTCTAAGATTGCACACAACTCGCTGGCGATCCGCTTGTTGTCTGCCTTCCTGGGAGGAGCTAATGATAATTAGTACAGGTACAAAAATCACCCTAGTATAAACCTTTGGGGATGGGTAGAGCCTTGAATTCATGACAACGACCCTCTGACCCCATGTTTTTTCTATGTTTTTGTGTGCTGCATTCATGCATCCATTTAATAAAACATTAAAACATTCAAAAAACTTTCTCTTCTAGTCTCTCTGTTTTTCAAATTAAACTAAGACTGTGATTGCAAATATCAGAGAAAAAAGATTGCGCTAATGGATTTCGGTAGAAGGAGAACTCACCAGTATACCTTCAAGGTTCCAAAACTAGCGGATTTGAGAAGGTTAGCAAGGATGATCGTTAACCCAGGGGCTTTCAGAGCCAAGCATGGTGGTTTGCTACCACTGTTAAGAGTCCATGTGATTGAGGGGATCATGGACGCGCTCATTCAGTTCTACGACTCGATTTATCACTGTTTCACATTCCTGGATTATCAGCTGTCACCAACGCTGGAAAAGTATTCTCATCTAGCTGATTTACATATCACTGATCGAGCTCCATTTTCTGGACTGGAAGAAATTCCAAAGAATCAGACTATTGCAAGAGCAATTCATTTGGACGAGTCTGAGGTCAAGACTCACATGATTACTAAGGGTGGCATCCAAGGTTTGCCAGCCCAGTTCTTGACAAAAAAGGCTCTATACTTCGCTAGTATAGGGAACGGGACTGCTTTTGAAAGCATCTTTGTCTTGCTCACCTACGGATTATTTTTGTTTCCCAACATCAATAACTTCGTCGATATCAACGCTATTAAGGTTTTTCTCATTGGAAACCCTGTGCCGACTTTCGCAGATGCGTATCATTCTGTACACTTGGGAAATTTGTACAGCGGAGGGGAGATCACATGCTGTGTACCTTTGCTCTACAAATGGTTTATCTCTCACTTGCCCAAGTCTGCTGCTTTTTGGGATTGCAAGAGTGTCTTACGTTGGTCGCAGAAGATCATGTCTCTCACCAATTCCGATATAGATTGGTGTAATAGGATTTATGAGGGAATCAGAATCATTGACCGTTGTGGAAACTTCCCCAGCGTACCCCTCATAGGAACTAAAGGAGGAATCAACTATCATCCGATATTGGTTCTTCGTCAATTTGGATACCCGATGCGACACATCCCACTGAGTGTTCATCTGGAAGGTCTTTTCTTCAAAGAAGGAGAAAATGACAGAGCACTAAAGATGGAAATAGTGCAAGCTTGGAAACGGGTTCATAAGAAAGGATGAGAGTCTCTGGGAAAACCGGATTGTGTCTCGGTGGAGCCTTATCTCCATTGGGTATAAACCAGAGCGCTCAAGCTAAAAATGCCTTATCCTCGTTACGGAATTCTTCCGCCGAGAGAATCTGTCATGTACTTCATGACGGAAACTGAAAAGCTTCAGGTTACTCTCAACAAAGTTCAAAAGGAAAGAAGATCTTGGAAGAAAGATGCTCTGATTGAAATTTTGGAGCAGCATGCTGTAGAGAATCAAGATGACCAAAGGAATTTGCTCACTCCTTTCACTTGGCAAAGGAATGACAACCCGACAACGGCCCAAGCGCCCCGGTCAAAGAAAAGGAAGATACCAGAATCAGCACCCAGTTTCTCCTCAGAGAGGACTCGGGACCCATTAGTTTAGGTTTCTGTTTCTGCACTTTGTAATCTACTGTATTTCCATTTCTGTAATCCTTTGAATTTCAATAAAAAGGGGTTTCCCCACTGTTTGATATTTGCAATCTAATTGTCGAAGTTTATTTTGATTAAACAAAAAAAAACAACAATTAATATAATCATTGCATTCATCATTCTCACATCGCGTATTCTTCTTCCCTACGAATCTCACGTTTGTGTCTCGATTCTAGAGTCAAACTGTCTCATTCGTATAATACTCGGGCCAATCGTCAGAAAAAGATGGATGATCTTGAGGAAGAAAACAGAGAGTTGAAAGAAGAGATCGACGCTCTGAGAGAGGATATGAGAAAGCTTCGTAACGACATGCAAGCCATGGCAGAAGCTTAGCTACAAAGAACTGTGATCTCAGAGATCACCTCAACGCCCATCATAGAAAAGTATGATCCTAGGTATCAGATGTCGAAAGATCGTCCTTGGGGCATGCCTGTTAACTATATCCTGGAAGGATATGTCCCGCCGATCACTGAAGATCAGGGAATCGTAACAGAAGCCGCTGGGCCTGAAGGTTACAAACTTCGGGAAAGCGAAGATGCCAGGGGCATACTGAAGACTCCTGAAGGTTACAAACTTCGGGAAACGCCAAGACTTACTGCCGTAGTCACGGTACCACCCCCTGTGGTGCACACTGTCCCGGAAGGACAGATTCCGCCAACACCTTCTGGTAAGAAGGAAACTATGTTCGATAGAATGGATGAATTCCAGGAGCAGTTCTTGGAAATGCAGAAAGAGCTGCAAGCCATTCGCGGTCAGGATCTATTTGGAAAGGACGCCGCAGACCTCTGCTTGGTCCCAAATGTGAAAGTCCCGCACAAGTTCCAAGTGCCCGACTTTGAAAAATACAAGGGTAACTCTTGCCCTCAGAGCCATCTGGTGATGTACGCTCGGCGGATGTCAGCTCAGACGGAGAATCAGGACCTGCTGATTCACTACTTCCAGGATAGTTTAACCGGTGCCGCACTCAAATGGTACATGAGTTTAAACCGTACTACGATCAGTACATTCAGAGATCTTGGTACTGCCTTCGTCCAACAATACAAGTACAATTTGGACATGGCACCCGACAGAGATCAACTCAGATCAATGTCGCAAAAGGAAAAGGAAACCTTTAAGGAGTATGCTCAAAGGTGGCGTGAAATTGCCGCTCAAATTTGTCCACCTCTTGAGGAAAAAGAGATGACAAAAATCTTCTTAAAGACCTTAAGCTCATTTTACTATGACCGAATGATTGCCAGTGCACCCAGTGATTTCACCGAAATGGTCGGCATGGGTGTACGTCTTGAGGAAGCCGTCCGAGAAGGACGTTTGGTAAAAGACACTGGATCAACGAGCGGTACTAAAAAATACGGTAGTGCTCTCCCTAAGAAAAAAGAGCAAGATATTGGGAATATCTCTCTCAGAAAGCAAAGGCGGCGTTATCAGCCAGTAGCAGCTGTTACTCCTGCTATCGGCCCTGCGCCTGTTCCTATGTATCAACCTCAGGTTGCGCAGAGCCAACCTGACCAACAAACGACACAACAGCCTCTTCAGCAGGCTCGTCCTCCATATAACAACAACCGTACAATACGGCCACCAGGATTTGATCCTATACCCGTAACGTACGCAGAGCTGTTTCCGTTACTACTGGCTAAGGGGCACATCCAAACTAAGTCTCCTCTTACAGTACCGGAAAATCCGCCTTTTTGGTTTAAAGCGGATCAAGCATGCCCTTATCATCAAGGAGGTTCAGGGCATAACATTGAGACTTGTCTCAATTTCAAATCTGATGTGCAAAAGCTTGTTAGGAGCGGGCTCTTATCTTTCAAAGATACAAATCCTAATGTTCTTACGAACCCGCTGCCTCAACATGAGAAAGCTGCAGTCAATCTGATTGAGAAAGAGACTAACAATGTCTATCAAATTCACGATGTACTCTTATTGGGGACCAATCTGGTCAAGATGCATTGTAGACAGAGTGGATATGGCCATGTGCCACCTCATAATTATCACCAGTGTGATATCTGCTCTAAAGACAACCTGGGGTGTTCTGTAGTGCAAGCAGCTCTACAGGAACAAATGGATCTTGGATGGATCCAAGAGCACCGAGTTCGTGGAGTTAACATGGTTTACACGAATTCCAACGTCATTCAAAACCACGACATCCGTGCGATGAATGTCAACTTGGTGGCGATGCACTCAAGGCAAAGCCAGTATCATAATCAGCCGCGGCACGATTACAGTTCCTGTCTGATTTGCTCGGTAAACAAACAGGGATGCTCTTTCATACAAGAGGCCCTCCAGCGTCAGATGGATCTTGGATGGATCCAAGACTACCATGATAGGAACTCCTATCAAATCAACATGGTTCAGATCTTCGACATCCGCGTAATGGATACCAACCTGGTAGAGTTACATGCTGAGCAGGTCCGACTTGGATTCTTAATATCACGTGACTATCAAAATTGTAAAGCGGGTTGCGAAAACGATCGAGGTTGTACCCTTGTCCAGGAGGCACTTCAGCACTTGTTAAATCACTAGTGGATGCCAATCTATATGGACGAAGATACTCAGCAGATTAGTATCAATAACAGGAATCCTACTCGTCATCAAAGTCAGGATGTCCGATCAATGGAAGGTAACCTAGTGAGGTTACATTGTATTCAAAGTGGGCGTGGCCAGGTGCCACCACACAACTATGACAGTTGTAGCGTCTGTGCAGAAAGTAACCAAGGGTGTTACCTTGTGAGAGCAGCTCTTCAGGGTCAGGTCGATCATGGAGAAATTCGTCCATATCCCGGTTCAGGACCCATCATTTGGTCGCCGAACTACCTTCCCGAGCAAGTTGAGGATGTTGTCACGATCTCTGGTCATCACAGGACCAGGGATGTTTTTGCCATCATCCCTCTACTTGAAAAATCTAGAGTTCCCAACCGGGAACGGATCGAGGTTACTTATGATGGTCAGAAAAATCAGAAGGTTCCCATAGTCATCTATCTACCGGGGCCACTACCGTATGAATCAGCTAAGGCAATCCCTTACAAATACGGTGCAACAACAATCGAGAATGGAAAGGAAATTCCATTACCCTCCGTCGTGAATATTGCAGACATCAGTCGTGTAACACGGAGTGGTCGAATCTTCAGCCGAGGGGTTGGAGAATCCAACAAAGAAAAGGAACTTCCGGCGGAAATTCCTGATCCACCAGTCGGTCAATCTAGTAATCCCGACTTTTCAAAAGACAAAGATGAGATGCTAAAGCTCATCCAAAGGAGTGAATATAACATTGTTGATCAATTGTTACAGACTCCTTCAAAGATCTCAGTATTATCACTGTTACTCAGTTCAGAAGCACACAGAGAAGCTCTACAGAAAGTCTTGGAGCAAGCCTTTGTGGAACAGGATGTAACAATCAGACAGTTCGATAGCATTATCTCTAACATCACTTCCTGCAATAATTTGGGATTTAGTGATGAGGAATTACATGAAGAGGGTCGTCGTCATAACATGGCGCTCAACATTACAGTTAACTGCCAGGGCGATGCTTTAGCCAATGTACTGGTAGACACAGGGTCAGCCCTGAATGTTATGCCGAAGTCCACTTTGACGCAATTATCATTTAAGGGCCCTCCGATGAGAGTCAGCGAGGTCGTCGTCAAAGCATTCGACGGATCCAGAAAAATAGTTATCGGCGAAGTTGATCTTCCCATAACTATTGGTCCTCACACTTTCCAAATCACTTTCCAGGTCATGGACATCCGGGCAACATACAGTTGTTTATTAGGAAGACCTTGGATACATCAGGCTGGAGCGGTTACTTCAACCCTCCACCAAAAGCTAAAGTTCGTCAAGAACGATCAACTTGTCACGGTTTGTGGGGAACAAGCCTTGCTTGTGAGTAACCTATCATCATCTACTTGTGTGGAACCTGAGGAGGTTATTGGAACTCAGTTCCAAGCACTATCGGTGAGCAAGAACGATCAATCCGAAGAAGGAACTTCAATTTCTTCATACAAAGATGCTATCAAAGCGGTCGAGAGTACCGATACAAAAGGATGGGGACGACTTGTCATTCCCACTGACAATAAAATAAAGAAGGGTCTTGGTTTTTCTGCGACCTGTACTCAGACAGCCACCAATGATGAAAGTCTTCATCCCCTTCAAAAATTCTTCCACGGTGGAGGTTTTCTTCACCCAGTGTCTCAGACAGTTCATGCTATCAATGAGGAAGATCCCTCTGACACAGATGAAGAATGGAAGTCCTACTTTAACAAGGACGGCTATATGTCTCAGGAAGAGGTGCCTATGCCTTTTTGCTTTCCTACAGAAAGTCTGAGATTTATACCAAGATCAGATGTCGAAATGATCTACGGAGATTGTGATCCGGAAGGATGACGTGCTCCGCCAAATTCATTAGAGGAAGACACTCTGATGAAAGAAAACTTTGATCACAATTACTATGGCCCGATGGATGGTCTGCCAATGTGGCAGCCTTACCCAGGAAACTTGGGGCAAGAAAGTCAGCCGAGTAATGAAACTCAGCTGAGCATCATTGAACAGAATACCTGTGTCCCCACCATGTCATGGGATCAACACTCAGGTCATTCGGAAACTACTCAACATGAAGATGAATTCGCAACGTTTGCAGGACTAGAATTCATCAACTATGCTTTTCCTGAGGTCAACGTCATCGAGAGGGATGACTTCTCCAGTTCCAAAGAAGTTTGGGACACTTTGGGACAACCAAGTGGAAAATACGACTTTATGGTCAAGTACACTGCTCCCGAAAGCTCTCGTATCAGGCTCGAAGATATCCAGTCAATTGGATGGGGAGATACAGCTGAGAGCACCAATGCTATGCAAAGTGCAACAGAGGAATCCTCCTATGACAATTCTGCTTGGGAGACAGATTCCAATGATCCTGCTCCACCAGAAATCAGCATCATTTCTGAAGACAAATCAAGGAAGGTGCCAGACTTTGTGATTCACCGAGGAGTTCGCCGCCAATGGGTTGCCGTCGAGGTTCCGAAGGTCGTTCATCAGTCAAAGTAATTGCCATCTTTAACCTTTCACCCTGCCCAGGTGAAACAGATGTTTTGATAGGGCTCGCTTTTTGTAAATTTCCCTCTTCGCTTTGCCTAGAGCGAGTGAGTTTTGTTTTATAGGGCTGTAGTTTCAAGATTCGACTTGTTCATTAATAAAATAACGCCGTTCTGTAATTTCCGCATTAATTGCTGTTTTCTCTTTTTGCTTTTTCAGAAAATGGTAATCCTAAAAAAAAACAATTCAAAAATAAAAACAAGCAGTAAAATAAATACACTGCACACACTTACATTTTCTCTATCTCTTCTAAACACGAATCATCACGTCATGCAGATTGCTTGTTTTATACCCCGTTGAAACATACGATCCGATGCCTTCTCCCAACTTTGAGTTCCCGGTATTCGAGGCTGAAGAAGAAAATGACGACGAAATTCCAGAAGAGATCTCCCGACTACTCAGACAAGAGGAAAGGTCCATTGAACCTCACAAAGAGCCGTTGGAAACGGTAAACTTGGGTTCAGAAAAAGAGAGAAAAGAAATCAGGATCGGAGCACTGCTCAGTCCAACTGTCAAAGAAAGTTTGATAAAGCTTCTCAAAGAATTCCCCGATGTATTCGCTTGGTCCTATCAGGATATGCCAGGGTTGGATACCAGCATCGTAGAACATCACTTACCACTAAGATCGGAATGTCCGCCAGTAAAGCAAAGGTTGAGACGCATTCACCCGGACATGGCCATCAAGATCAAAGAGGAGGTACAGAAACAGATCGACGCGGGTTTCCTCGCTACATCTGAATATCCTCAATGGTTAGCCAACATCGTACCCGTTCCCAAAAAGGATGGAAAGGTCAGAATGTGTGTTGATTACAGAGATCTAAACAAGGCAAGTCCAAAGGACGACTTTCCTTTACCACACATTGACATGCTGGTTGACAGCACAGCAAAGTTCAAAGTATTCTCCTTCATGGATGGATTCTCGGGCTATAACCATATCAAAATGGCGCCGAAAGACATGGAGAAAACTTCGTTCATTACCCCATGGGGTACCTTTTGTTACAAGGTAATGCCGTTCGGTTTGAAGAATGCCGAGGTAACCTATCAAAGGGCCATGACTACTCTGTTTCATGACATGATACACAAAGAAATCGAGGTATATGTCGATGATTTGATTGCAAAATCAAGAACAGAGGATGAGCACGCTTAACATCTGTCAAAATTGTTCGAATGTCTAAGAAAATTCAAGCTCCGCTTGAATCCCAACAAGTGCACCTTCGGTGTCCGTTCCGGGAAATTACAAGGGTTCATCGTCAGCCAGAAAGGAATTGAAGGTGATCCTGACAAGGTCAAGGCCATTCAAGAAACGCCTTCTCTGAAAACTGAAAAACAAGTCAGAGGATTCCCGGGACGTTTGAACTACATCTCCAGATTCATATTCCTTATGACCGCCACTTGTGCGCCGATTTTCAAATTACTCAAAAAGAACCAGGATTGCGTTTGGTCAGAAGATTGCCAAACTGCCTTCGACAGTATCAAGGAATATCTGTTGAATCCTCCGATTCTATCACCTCCAGTGGAAGGAAGACCACTGATCATTTACCTCACAGTCCTAGAAGACTCAATGGGATGTGTACTTGGCCAACAAGACGAAACTAAAAGGAAAGTGTCTGCCATTTACTATCAAAGCAAGAAATTCACCGACTGCGAGACTCGGTACACACTGCTTGAGAAAACTTGTTGCGCTTTGGCTTGGGCAGCCAAACGTCTTCGCCAGTACATGATTCGTCATACTACTTGGTTGGTCTCCGAAATGGATCCAATCAAGTACGTTTTCGAAAAACCTGCTCTCACGGGAAGGATTGCCCATTGGCAGATGTTACTATCAGAATATGACATAGAGTACCATGCTCAGAAAGCCGTTAAAGGAAGTATTTTAGCCGATCATTTGGCTCATCAACCGATTTACGATCAAGAATCAATCGGGTTTGACTTCCCAGATGAAGATGTCATGTATCTAAAGATGAAAGATTGCGATGAATCGCTACCCAGTGAAGGGCCAGAACCAGGTTCCCAGTGGGGACTTATCTTTGCCAGACTTACCTCAAATGTACGAACAACGATTCCGAATACGAAGCTTGTATCATGGGTCTCGAAGAAGCAATTGATTTAAGGATCAAAAACTTAGACGTATACGGTGATTCAACCCTGGATATTAACCAGATAAAAGGAGATTGGAACACATACCAGTCAGGATTGATTCCTTACAAAGACTATACAAGAAGGTTGTTGCCCTTCTTCAACAGAGTCGACTTTCATCACATCCCTTGTGATGAGAATCACATGGCTGATGCATTAGCCACTCTCTCTTCCATGATTAGTGTAGGTTGATGGAATGACATACCTAAGATCGACATCATGCGCCTTGAACGACCCGCTTACATCTTCGCGATTGAAGCAGTCATAGACGACAGACCTTGGTATCACGATATCAAATGCTTCCTTCAGAAACAAGAGTACCCATCTGGGGCACTCAGAAAAGACAGGAAAACCCTCAGAAGATTGGCTGGAAACTTCTTCCTGAGCGGTGACACTCTTTATAAGAGAAATTTTGACATGGTCTTGCTCCGATGTGTCGACAGACCAGAAGCAGACATGCTCATGAAAGAAATTCATGAAGGATCCTTTGGCACTCATGCCAACGGACACACAATGGCGAGAAAAATTCTCAGGGTCGGGTATTATTGGTTGACCATAGAATCCGACTGCTACAAGTACATTAGGAGGTGTCACAAGTGTCAGATATACTCCGACAAAATTCATGTACCGCCATCACATCTCAAATTTCTTTCTTCCCCGTGGCCATTTTCCATATGGGGAATCGACATGATTGGTATGATTGAGCCCAAGGCTTCAAATGGACATCGGTTCATCCTGGTGGCCATTGACTATTTCACCAAGTGGGTCGAAGCAGCGTCATTCGCCAATGTAACCTGACAAGTGGTGGTCCGATTTATCAAAAACAATATCATCTGCTGTTATGGTGTTCCAAGCGAGATCATTACTGATAATGGATCTAACTTGAACAATAAGATGATGAAAGAGTTGTGTGCAGAGTTCAAGATCGAACACCATAACTCATCTCCCTACCGACCCAAGATGAACGGAGCGGTAGAGGCGGTTAACAAGAACATCAAGAAGATCGTTCAAAAGATGGTTGTAACCTACAAAGATTGGCACGAAATGCTACCCTTTGCTCTTCACGGTTATCGTACATCTGTCCGCACTTCAACAGGGGCAACCCCTTTCTCTCTAGTATATGGCATGGAAGCAGTGCTCCCCATAGAAGTAGAGATCCCATCAATCCGGGTATTGATGGAAGCTCAGCTCACCGAAGCTGAATGGTGTCAAAGTCGACACGACGAACTGAGCCTGATCAAAGAGAAGCGAATCCCGGCACTATGCCACGGTCAGTTATATCAACAGAGAATGAAAAGGGCGTTCGACAAAAAGGTCCGACCTCGTATTTTCAGAAAAGGAGACATCGTGCTCAAGAAGATACAATCATTTCTCACTGACTCTCGGGGCAAATGGACCCCAAATTATGATGGCCCCTATGTGATCACGAAAGCTTTCTCAGGCGGCGCCTTGAGACTTGCAACCATGGACGGAGAGGAATTTGCCTACCCCACGAATGTTGATGTAGTCAAGAAATACTTCGCCTAAAACAAAAAAAAACGTCTTGGTGGATTGAAAACCCGAAAGGGCGGTCCAGGAAAAAGTTAGAGACATGAAAAAAAATCATCCCAATGGATTGGAAATCTCATAGTACAATCCAGGCAAAAATTAGGGATAATGGCAAGTAACTATGTTCAACAGAGGCAAGTCCCTCAGCAGCAGTTACAGCATCATCTATCGGAGGAAATCTCCAGTCAAAGGTCATCTTCGACGGAAGCTCAGGATGTCCCGAACTCAATGTTGGTAGAAGGATAGTGGTCGTTATGTTTCAACGTAGCCCTTTTCCCTGTAAATTACCATTTTCTAACTTTGTATATACTCTTTGGAATCACGCGTTTGGCTGATCTCCATCTTATCAATAAAATTTGAGCCCTTGTGCTTTTGTTTGTAATTATTTACTTGTTTTAGCTTTACAGAACGACGTTGTTTAAACTTAATCAGCGATTCTTGAAATAAAACAAATTTACTTGTTAAACTTTTTCTGCTTTTAAATTAAAGATGGCATTTCTTTTGACTGTTGAACATCAGAAGAACATCGATCGCTTCTCCCGAAGTAAGCGAACTTCAAAGTGCAAAATCAAAGTACTCCTTCTAAACCAGTTCGCCTGAATGAAGGGATCAACTGTGTCAGAGACCTTGTTTCGTCTGACATCCTCGGCCGAGTTCTCATCTCCTAAGCCCGATCAACATAGCTCCCAACGGGACTATCTCTCCTAAGCAAGGTGGAATTGCTATTTTGAATCAACGGTACTTCTTCGCCCCGCGATGGCCGAGTATCCAATTGTGTTCATCTCTTAGTCTGTATGTTACGTGTGTTTTGTCAGCACATACATACATACATCATGCATTTTTTATTTGCATTCACATTTCATATCGCATCACTATCACTCTAGTCGGTCCTGTCCGCTAGTGGTAGAAGTCCTCTCAATCAAGTTGTCAGTTCTTGCCTCGTCAGGAAATACTGTGTCTGAACAACCTCGCTTCCAGTTAATTCTGGAAAGAAGTTGGTCCTTGACCACTTTGATAACTTGAACCTCTGAAAAGCCAGAGAAAACTTTCAATAAGCATCACTCTTCGCCATTGAAGATGATATCCTTGCTTTCCCGGATTAAGGAAAATCCACAGAGAAAGCCTCGTGATCAGAGATTCGGCAGCACGCCAGTTTTGCTCCGAAAAACCACTGATGAGAAGGTCATCGGCACCTCAAAATTGGATCCCATCATATGGCATTTCTCCGGGAAGATCCCGAGAAAAGTATGATGTAACCCCAAACGAAAACAGTCTCTCAAGAGACTCGCTTTCCCCAGTAGAATCGACAAATGGCGTCTCCAAAACAGAGAAGTTTGTGTACCTCTACAACTCAGACGAATGGGTTCCCCAGCAAGTCTGACATCAAAACTTTTTCCACTCAAATGGCATCTCCCCAAGAAAATTCGGCGAGAAGTTTGAAGGAAAGCCACTACGAATAACGTCCCTTGTCAGTAAAGTTTAGTGACAAAAGAAACTAAGACCAGTTCCTTGGTAGGAAACCAGGATCGAGGGGAAGTTTAAATCAGAAACTAAGACCAGTTCCTTGGTAGGAAACCAGGATCGAGGGGAAGTTTAAATCCGAAACTAAGACCAGTTCCTTGGTAGGAGACCAGGATCGAGGGGAAGTTTACCTTTTCTAAGCATCATTTCTTAGCTAAAGAAGATGAATGCGTAAGCTACCATTCATAACCACCATCAAAATTTCGGGTATTCCGATATTTAATCCTCTTGCACCCCGAATGCCCGAATCCCTTCGTCATTCACACCTTCGGGTCCAAGAAGATTAAATAGGGGCATCTGTAATACCCCAAATTTTGACCACTTAGATTTCCCATCATTGTGAAAATCATCATCACAATATAGATGAACCATCATGCTTCATCAGTCTCCCCAAAGATGGGTGAGCATCCAATACAATCAAAATTAGGGTTTCAAGCCCTCTCATAGTTCTCAGACAAAGGATCAATCAAGAAATGACATGATCTTCAACTTGTCTAACCTCCCAAGTAACTACAAAGGATCAAAAGGACTCCCACTTCAAGGATTAAGCACAAGGATGCTCCCTTCTAGGTGGATCAAGCCTCAAGATCGCCAGTGTCACCAAATTAGGGTTTTGGTCGACCAGGGCCTCCTGATGGAAAATTTTCATCTGGGCACAAGGCAATGATCCAAAACATAACCTAATATACTTCATGGAACCTCATGAACCCATGCATCAAGTCAATTTTGCCTCAGGGGATGCATTCATCAAAAATCAGGAATTAGGGTTTCTTGACCTAATTCACCCCTAAGTTGACTTTTGGGACAAACCATGAGCCAAGACCTCAAGACATGATTTGAGGGTCTCTAATATACCATATTGATCCATTTGGAACAATGGATTGATCCAAGAAGTTTGAGCAACAAGTCTCAATTTCATCTGCACCACAATTAGGGTTTTAAGAGAAAAGTCAACTGTAACTTTGACTTTTGACCAGGACATGCTCCCAAACCCTAATACATGATTGAATATACCCTATGACACCCATGGAACATGTCCATCAAGTTTGATTTAGGTCAAGGACATGATTTCCTGAAGAATTGCACAGTTTGGAATTCATCTGATAAAAAGTCAACTGTGCACAAAAGTCAACTTTGACTTTTTGAGATTTTTCACCAAAATGGATTTTTAACCCTAAAATGATGTTAATGTATTATTTGAATCATCATTCATCAAGAAAAATCAAGAAAAGTGAGATAACTTGTAAAAGGGGTAACCATAAAACTTAGAAATTTTTCTAAGTTAAAAATAAAGTGGCAAAGGTACCAACTTTGGAGGACCATAACTCCTAAACCACAAGGCCATTTTTTCTCATCCAAAGATGGATTTGTAGCCCTCATTATCACCTACAAAAACTTCAACTACAAGTCATTCCAATTCATTAAGGATTTTGAGTTATGGAGTGATCAAAGTGGCTGAAAAGTGAAAATGTCACTTTTTCCAACACTTAGTGAAATTTTCACTAAGTCAGATTCTGCCTCACTTTTTGCCAAATGTAGGGGGATTTTTCACTTGGAATCAAAAGAGATCGAAACCAAACTTGTTCAAACAGTTGTTGTATCATGTAAGAGCTTTCCAAAATGGCCAAGAACATTGCCAAATTCAACCTACACCATGAGATACAACATTGCCAAGTTGCCTTGCTGAAATCTGTCAAAGCAAGGCAGAATTTGCAACTTTGGTCGATTTGCCAAAATCAGCCAAATTCAATTGCTCCTATCCACTTGGACACCTCAGAGGATTGAATCTAAAGGGGACAATCACTGAGCCAAGCCTCCAAAATCCATGGAACAAGAAATAGCATGTTGAACCTAGAATGGCCAAAATAGGGACAAGACTTCAAATTTGGAATGAGGCATTCAATGAAACCATCAAGGTGGCATGGACTGAGCCATTCTCATCTGAAATCAGTCAAGACTTATCCAAGACCAAGGGGACCAAAGCTCTGTGCCCTAACCTCTAGTCAATGGCTAGAGGAGACTTGGATTTTCATTTGCCAACATTGGCCAAACCTACTTACCAGCTGTCATGCACTATTCCTTGCAAAACAAACTTGCTCTACTATAAATAGAGCTCAATTGTGGTCAGTTGAGTACACCAAAGCCATCTAACAGATGCTTTCCTCAAAATCTCTTCTTTCACTCCAATTTTGCCTTCTAAGGCAAGTCACTATCGGGTTTTGAGTTTGAGAGCAATTCCAATCAAACCAATCACTCACACACCTCACATACATCACATATGAGCAGATCAAACACTTAGATTACTTCTAAAACATCAATTTCACAAAATCACCAGCTGGTTGCTCAAGGTTTTAACCAAAGTGCAGCTGAGGTACCACAAAATGATCCAGCCAATTTCAATCAAGTCCAACCATCCAAACACAATCCATAGGGTGTAGGGAAGCTGTTCAGATCATCACCACTCATCTGTAACACCTCCAAATCAAAAATCACTTTGAACTTGCTGTCACGACTTGGAGGTAAGCACATACTTGGTCATCTCTCAATCTATGCATATTTCCTCGCACAATAATTTGGCCATATGTTCATAATCATGCATGGAATGTTTTCCCTCAATTAATTGCATTGTTTGAATCGTGTATCAAAAATCCTAGCCTTCATGCAGAAATTAGGGTTCTTGAGGTCTCTTTGTGATTTCTTGTTGTATGTTTAATTTAAATGAAATTAAAGTACATAGACATGATCGTGAGGTTGAGGCGAGCATAATGATATGTGGATTGCATGATATGATTACGTATTCATGGAGATTGGATAGAAAATACAAATCTGAGAAACCAAGAACACGCGCGTGTTCTTCAGCTTGTTCTTGGCGCCATTTTTAGAAATTCAAATATTTGAATTTTGTGATTTTGTTTAATTGATTCAAAAATTAATTTCTCTCTGAGTTTTAATGATTTTGAGTTGATTATTTTTTTAATAATTCACAAAAATGTTAAAATATTTTATTTTCACAAAAAATCCCAAAAATATTATTTATTTCATATAATTGATATTTTTGTAAAGAATTAATATTTTGATTGTTTTTGGCATTTTAAATATTTTTTCTACATTGATTTTGCAACTTTTAATGCTTTCTAATTATTTTGTAGGTCAATACTTAATTTTTGAAGCATTAATCCAAGATCACAATTTGTTTTCCATGTGTTAAACAATTTTTGATCATTTTAATTGAATTTTTATTCAATTAAATACATTTTGAAAACAAATTAGGGTTTTGGATTAATTCAACCCTCATAAATCATTTTCAAAACTTTTTGGGCCTCTTGAGAGAGTGTAAGACCCATCCCCTCTTGTACAAAAACTTTTTGGGCCTCACTCATTGTATAAGTCCCTCTGTACAAGTAAACGGGGTGATCGTCGCCCGTTTAAAAATAAAAATCATCTGGGCCTCTCCTCGAGCTATAAGACCCATTCAAAACTTTTGGGCCTCTATTAGAGTGTAAGACCCAATCCCCCTTTTAACCAAAACATTTTGGGCCTCACTTATTGTATAAGTCCCTCTGCGTTAAAAGAAAACCTCGGCGCGATCGCCATTTTTAAACGAAAAATCATTTGGGCCTACCCTCGTGTTATAAGCCCCTCTCTTTTCTTTAAACCTTTTTTGGGCCTCTTGAGAGAGTGTAAGACCCATCCCTTTGTACAGAAAACCTTTTTGGGCCCCAGTCACTTGTATAAGTCCCGCTGTACAAAGTCAAATAGTGCGCTCACTGATAAAACCCTGGGCCTCTCCTTGAGCTGTAAGCCCCAAATCTTTCTTTTTCAAAGCACTTTCTCCTTTAATTTTGAATATACTGTTGTTTTCAATCTTTCTTTGTTGAACAACTAACCAAACAGCATGGAAGCACTACAACCGAGTAAGTGGTTATCGCTTTCATTTACTGCTTTCATATTATAAACTGTATTGTGGGGCTGCTCACTGTAAGTCTCCTTTCATAAACTTATATCTACTGTGTAATAATAGTATAGATATTTCGAGTTTCCCCGACAACTACGTCTAGAACTAGGTGACGCCGTTTCATTTATTCGTAGAAATAGACGCTTAGATCCCCAATAGGAGCACCAGATACAGTCTTCTCTTCGGCTGTCCTCCTTAGGAATCGTCAAGATGCTCTACCCCCCAAGATGAATGTATTCTCCGTGAATGGCATCTTTGAGTTTCTTCCAAATTCTCGAACTTTCCTGACTTGATCTATTCCTTGTGGATAGCTTGCCTTGAATGTCTCGGGGTTTGGGTACCCACTACGGTCATAATCTTGGACCTTAACTAAGGAACCCTCTTTAAAAGCTAAAAATTGCTGGATAGTAAACCTCGCACGTTTACCAGTGGTTTTTATCTTTAAAAGAGTTATCTCTCCTAATGGAAAGGAGATGATAGACCCACGGGCTTCTTAAAAGCATCGGCCTCCTCTTGGGCATTATTCAAGGACACTACGGCTTCTTAGAAGTATTCACAGCCTCCTCTTAGGCTTCGTATAATGATCTCTTCCTCCGGGAATGATAGCCTCCTCTTGGGCTTCGTACAAGGACCCGTCGGCTTCTTAAAAGTTTCCAGCCTCCTCTTGGGCTTCGTACAAATTATCCCGACGACCTCCTAGAGGTATAGGAACAGAACCTCATACAACAGTCCTTTCATAGAGTCTACTACTGTTTCTCAAAGCATAGTACAAAAGGAAAAAAACTCTAGACTTGGACAGTCTAACTTCCTTGAGTCTCAAAGACATTCTCAAGTGACCCCTTCGTTAAATAGGAAGGAAACCCGCAGACTCGGACAGTCTCAATACCCTTTGGATTTCCCGTTTCCTCAAAGAGAAGGAAATATCCCTGATCCTCAGATCAAATCCCTGAGTACAGTGTTGCTCATATAAGAACTAATTTTCTCTTTTAAAATCAGTATATTGGATCTGTCACTCAACTGAAACAAACCTTTAGCCTCCATCTCGGGCTTTGTACGAGATACAAAAACACTCTCTTGTTGAGTATCAAAGACTCCCTCGTAGAGTCAAACAAACAATAGCCTCTATCTCGGGCTTCGAGACACAAAGACTCTATCATCGGGTCAAAAACTTTTAGCCTCTCTCTCGGGCTTTGTACGAGACACAAAATAGCCTCCTCTTAGGCTTTGTATAATGATTTTCCTAGCGGAAATTAGCCTCCTCTTAGGCTTTTGTATAAGAAAACCACTGGTTAATCCAATCAACCTTTTAGCATCAAAGCTGTGCCTCGTTCACAGTACACAAACATCAACAACTCCTTTCCTTTCATCTAATCGCTGTAAGCGGCAAGCCTCTGGATCATCTATATCCATGCCACTGTCCCCCTTTTAGCATGAGAAATTCCTAAGGAAAGATGGCATTGCTCTACACTGAGTTAAAGTCTTCTCCTTCAGGTTAAAACCCTTTCTTCGGAAATTATGGCATTGCTCGGATCCGCGTATCCCAGTTAAAGTAATTCTCCTTCCCCCTCTTTAGAGATGACAAATTCTCTCTAAAGTCGAGGTCTTTCAGCTTCACGTCTTGGGCTTTAAATAAGACACAAATAGACCTTTCAGTTTCACATCTTGGGCTTTGAACAAGATACAAACCACCTTTCGCTTCACGTCTTGGGCTTTGAACAAGACACCAAAACACCAAAACACCCATTTCCTCCCATAGAATAGGAGGAACTACGAACGCTCTGATTTCCCTGTTTTGGTAAACGGGAATACGTAGGCATAAGATCGAAAGAAAAGATCTTAGCGAGCATAATCAACAAAAAACCCAAATCCCATATCTCCATCAATCAAAAAATCAGTAATTCCAAAGCATCAGTCCTAAACATCCTAATCCTTGTTCCCCGCTAGAAAGTCCTAGAAAGAAAGAAAACAGTACTGGCGAAAATACAAATAACCAGTACAAAGGCCCCCCCACATTGATAGCATTCGTAACTTAACAGACCGCTATTTAAACTCAGTATGCAAGCAGGGTTAATTGGAGACATCTATTTCCCTTCCTTATTCAGCTCACAATAGGATAAAAAATGAATCGACCTGTAGTTTAAGCTCAAACCGCAGAGAGCGACCAGCGCTTAAGAACCGCGTCCAAAATCGCTCGCTACAGATACCTTCGAGTATTGTGTCGGATAGAGATCTGAGGTTTACATCGAGGTTTTGGAAGAGTTTGCAAGATGCGTTTGGCACTAAGTCGAGGATGAGTTCTGCCTATCATCCGCAGATGGACGGTCAGAGAGAATGGACTATCCAATCTTTAGAGGATTTCCCGAGGGCTTGTGTGTTGGGTCAAGGGGGATCTTAGGATGGTCATTTGCAGTTTTCATGCTAGTGTTGGAATGACGTCGTATGAAGTTCGTGCGGAAGGAGGTGTAGGACTCCATTGTGTTGGTATAGGTCGGGCGAGAGTGTTGTACTCGGACCTGAGATTTTGTAAGAGACACCTACAAAGGTTAAGAGGATCTAAGAAAGAGGAAAGTTGGACTTGAGGTGTGGAGATCAGATGAGGGAGTCGTATCCGACTCTATTTCCTTGAGTTAATTTTCGAGGGCAAAAATTCTTTAAGTGGGGGAGAGTTGTAACACCCTAAATTTCGTAAGAATATTTATTTAAATATTATATTCGTGAATTTTGGTGATTCGGGTGGATGTCGGTGATTTTGAGAAGTTTTGGTTATTTAATTAAATAATAGTATATATTACGGAATGTATTGTATTATTATTTATTTTAAATAATATTAGAGGAAGTAAGGGTAAATTGGACATTTGAAGAGAATTAGTGAGGGTATTATGGAGAAAGCCCAAATTTGAGACCCAAGAGTTAAATTAACCCAAAAAGGAGGAATTGAGGAGAATTAGGATTCATTTGTGATTAACCGTGAAAAGAAGGAAATAAGGTGCAGAGCTCTGAGGAAAGAAGGGAAACGGCGAGGATTCGTGAAGGTTTCCGCAGGATCGATAGAGAAAGCTCAGATTCGACAATCTAAGGTATGTGGAGTATTGCCTTTCATTGTTTTCATTATAGGATTCGATTGATTAAAGTGGATTTTGGGGATTTTGGGGTTTTAAGGGTTTATGGGTTTTGAGGTAAACTGATGACTTTGATGGCATTTGGTGAATCGATTAATAAGAGTCGAATTTAATCGGATAAAAATGGACCTTTGGGGCAGATTTCCCTGTTGTTGTAGTTTTAACCTTGTGGCGAAGGACCTATAGAGTTTATATGAAGCTTGAGAGTTTTGAAGGTTTAGGGAAATTAAGGTTTTCCGTAGTGTCCTGAATCGACCTAACAAACGTAGGTTTTAGGCCTTTAAATTCTGTGATATATTAGAACTGTTATAGGGATGTTTTTGGGTTAATTGAGACTGTAACTGCAGGTACCTTGGAGGTTTGGGAGCTACTGATGCATAGCAGCGATTTGTTGTAATCGCAGGTTCGCTAGGCGAACCATTGCTTCGCTAGGTGAATGTTCGCCATCGTTCTCTAAGCGAATAGCGCAACGAATGTGCGATAATAGGAGTGTAAATGCAGAGGTGTACGTCTGCTTTTCGTAAAATATTGTCTATGTTGCTGTGCTATTTTGATGTTTTGATGTTGTGATGTTTGTGATGATTTACCATGATGTTATTGGTGAATATGAGATGATAATATCATGATGTTTGATGATTAATTGATGATATGAATTACCATGATGTATATTGATGATTATGATGCTGTTTATATATGATGTTTGATGATTAATTGATAATATGAATTACTATGATGTAAATTGATGGTTAAATGATGATGTGGCTGACTATGGGTTAGGTGAATGATTAAGAAGTAATGATGCATGACTATTTGATGTGAATTGCCATGAGCTATATTGATGATTATGAGATGATGATTAATGATGTTTTGATGACGTATTTGGTGATATGACGATATGATGAGGTTGTGATGAATGATGATGCACGTAATGACTTTTGGTAATGTTGATGATTATGACGTTGTGCATCATGCATTCATAGAATTTGGACTTCGGTCTATTGATGATGTTAGGACTTCGGTCTAGTGACGATGTTAGGACTTCGGTCCATTGGTGGCTTCAATCCCATTGTGGGGATTGAGGTGTTTATGACGTGCTCCCTTGTGGAGGGTTGATGGCCTGGTGTCCATCCTTTGTGACGATTGGTACCACATGCATGAGTCTTGTTGTGCATTTCATTTTAAGTGGCATTGAAGTGCTTTTGTGATATAGTGATTCCTGATGTTTTCTTTTATGGTGACCCTGATGATGTTGTATATAATGATGACACCATTTTGCATATCCTGTTTTTATATTGATTATAATGAATTGTGATTACTCACCCTGCCTATTTGAATGTTGCCTCCACGTGGGTAACGTGCAGGTGATCAGGTTTAGCTGTGGATGCCTTCGAGGACTTTTGGAGTTGTACTTTACTTTTGGTCGATGTAGAGGGTCTTGCTCTGATAGTGTAACATCGGGTTGGGTTGTTGAGTTGAACCATTGTTGAGTTATTGTTTTGTGATATTGGTGACCATGGGTTATTTTGAAACCTTTTTGATTTATTGTGGTTATGGTGGTTCTGCTGCTAACTTTGATGGATTTTGTTGAAAACCTTTTTATTTTGAATTATTGAGTTCCGCTGCCATATGAAGGATTCTGAGTATTTTTTAGGAAAACCCGTGTTTACGGAGCAAGTGTTTAATTTGAATTTATTGAGAAATGTGCACCCTTCGAGGTGGTTTTTGATTTTACTCTGATAAATTATATATTTTGCCATGTGTATTCGTGGGGTAGAAAAGGGTGTTACATGTACAAAGCCCAAGGTTGAGGCTAAAAGGGATTTTGGCTCCGTTGGGGAGAATTTGTATGTATCTTGTACAAAGCCTAAGATGGAGGCTGAAATGAGTTTGACTCAACAAGAGAGTGCTTTTATATGTCTTGTACAAAGCCCAAGACGGAGGCTAAAAGGGTTTGACTCAACAAGAGAGTACTTTTATCTGTCCTATACAAAGCCCAGGATTGTGGCTGAACAAGCTGGAGAACTTGAAAGGAGACTAGCTCCTACTAGGGGGAATCTTTATACCAAGTTTTGGATAAAGACTGACTCAACAAGAGAGTATTTTTATCTGTGTTGTATGAAGCCCAAGACGGATGCTAAAAAGGTTGACTCAACAAGAGAGTCTGAAAAGGTGATTGACTCAACTAGAGAGTCTTTTATACTCAACAAGAGAGTGATTTGATGTCTCGTACAAAGCCTGAGATTGAGGCTAAAAGGAGATTGACTCAACAAGAGAGCATTGAAAAGTGAGTGACTCAACAAGAGAGTCGGAAAAGGTTAGCTCCGCTAGGGAGAACCATTGTACAAAGCCCAGGAGGAGGCTGAATATATTGAGGAAGGATCATTATACAAAGCCTAAGAGGAAGTTATCTTACTACTGAGGGTTATTGAGATCCCTAGACAGGTCCAAGTGGGGAGTCAACTCTTGCTGAGGATTACAAAAGAGTTGAGGTATCAGATGCCTTGGGGTTCTGATTTGGGACAAGCTGACCCTGGTTGGGGAATTTTGGGATAAGGATTGGGTGTAAACTCTACCGGAGAATTTTCCAAAATGACCAGGGTTTCTACAGTGCTTGAGAATGTCTTTGAGACTCAAGAGGGGGTATAGACTGTCCAAGTCGACTAGTGTGGAAGAGTTTTATCTTTTGTACAATGCCCAAGAGGAGGCACGACCGTTAAGGGATGAGAATCAACCCTAAAATGGCCGGAGTTTTGACACTGGAAAGAGTGCTTTAGCAAAGGATGACTAAGTTCAGTCTTATACCTTTAAAAGGTCGTCAGGGTCCTTGTATTAAGCCCAAGAGAAGGCATGAGAACTTCTAAGAAGCCGAAGGGTCCTTGTACAAAGCCCAAGAGGACGCGGGGATGCTTTTAGGAAGCCTGTGGGTCCCCAAACCAAGAGAAGTTCAAGAAATGCAATACACAGAGAAGAGATCATTCCAGGAAAGTTTGAGGGTTTGGAAGAAACTCAAGAGATGCTATTCACGGAGAATAGATCAACTCTGGGGAGTAGAATTTCTTTGACAATTTCTTGGGGTGAGAGTCTGAGAAAAGGTTCACCAAGAATACTGCCTTTCTCTTTGTTCCATATTGTTTAACCCCAAGAGAAGGGAAGACTGTATCAGGAAATCCTATGGGGATCTAGTTTTGTTTGTATTTAAAGAGTGACCAACAGGGCTTTACCTAGTTCTAGACATAGTTGTCGGGGAAAACTCTAAATAACTATACTAGTATATATACAGTTGATATATGACAAGTATTTTAAAAGGTTATGAAAGAAGACTAAGCATGCGCAGCTTCCCACAATACAGTTATATATATGAAAGCAATAAAAGAAAGCAGATAAACACCTACCCGTTGTTGAGCTTCCATGCTGTATGGTTAGTTGTTCAGAGAAATTAAAGAAAGTTTTGATAGCAATCATATATTTGAATTCAAAATCAAAGGAGAAAGTGCTTTGAAAATATTATTGGGGCTTACAGCTCCAGGAGAGGCCCAAGTTTTAACGATGATTGCACCGTTGTTTTGAATTTGTACAGGGACTTATACAAGTGACCGAGGCCCAAAAAAGGTTTCCTGTACAAAGGGATGGGTCTTACACTCTCTTAAGAGGGCCAAAAGTGTTTTAAAGAAAAAAATGGGACTTACAACACGAGGTTAGGCCCAGATAATTTGTTTTGAAATAGCGATCGCGCCGAGATTTCCTGAAAAGGTGTTAGGACTTATACAATGACTGAGGCCCAAAATTTTTGGTATTTACAAAAAGGGGATTGGGTCTTACACTCTATCAGAGGCCCAAAGGGTTTGAAAATGAATAAAGAGGGGTCTTATAGCTCGAGGAGAAGCCCGGTTGAAAATAGTTTGAAAAACGACGATCGCATCGAAATTTCCGACTATATCGGGACTTATACAATACACTGAGGCCCAAAAATGATTCGTATTTACAAAGAGGTGTGACTTACACTCTATCAAGAGGCCCATAGAGTTTGAAATATTTGAGTATGGTTAAAAATCATAGAAACCCTAATTTTCACTTTTTAAAAGTAAATTTTCAAAGAAAATTAATAAAAAATGATAAAAAATACCAAATAAGTTTAAATAAATCATTTGTGATTTTAATAAGGTTTAAAAAATGAGGTTTTAATCACAAGATGATTTAAAACTTATTTGGTTTTGATTTTCAAGATGAATATTCATTTTTAAAATGTTTAAAAACAATTAAAATGAATGTATTTACAAAAATACCAATTATATTAAATAAATGATATAAATTTGATTTTTTTGTAGAATAAAATATTTTACTATTTTTGTGATTTTTCAGAAAAAGATTCAACCAAAAATGATTAAAATTGAGTGAGAAATTAATTTTTCAAATCATTAATAATAATAATTTGAAAAATGTTAAAAATAGGAAAAAGTGGTAAAAAGGAGGTCTGGGGCGAGGGGGATTCAAACCCCAGACCCTCCACTCGCTAGTACACACAAACCAGTTGATCAGCCACTAGGACGCAATGCCAATTCATAATATACATGGCAAATGAAAAACATAAGGCAAACTTGGTTGGTTTCTGAAGCATGGCGCCATGGCCATCTTCAACCTCAAGCTCATATGCGTGAAGCCCTCTAACTCACTCGTTTCTCAACCATTTGACATGATCCAAGCACCAAATTCATGCGTTTTTTAACAAGGAACATGATGTCAATATTTGATTTCATTTATTTTTAGTGTGCAGCAAGTTATATCAACAAGAACGTATGAACCCTAATTTTGCAAAAGCAATCGTGCAGACATGTGGGTGAGTGCTATGATCAAATTTTTTGAGGGGAAATACTCAACATATGATGACAAGCAATTGGCAAAAGTATCATGCGAGGAAATATGCATGGATCATGAAGATGTGTTTTAGGCTTACCTTGATGCAAGCTGAAATGTGATCTCTGCACAAACTGTGTTCCAGAAGTGATTTGTTGCTCTCTACAGCTCCAATGGATGTTGTGGAATAGATTTCAACCTTTGGACCTCTTGGAAGTTGCTTTGATCAAGTTATGGTATCCAAGTTGCAGAATGGATGCATAATGGGCTAGTTGAAGGGTGATTTTGGGTTAGAGGTGTTACAGAGATGGTTTAAGTGTTTGAACATCTCATATACATCATATGTGATGTGTTTGAGAAGTTGGTTTGAGTTGCTTTAGGCTGCAACTCAAAACCCGATAGTGTTTGCTCAAAATGTGGAGTTTTGGCACTTAAGGAGAGAATGAGAGAAAGCAATGTTATCAACTGCTTTGGAGTGGTTTGAATGATCAGTTAGGACCTCTATTTATAGTGGATCAACTCTTTTCTTGGAGGAATAGTGAATGGCTGCTGGATCAGATCACATTCAATGGATTTGGCTTGGTGGCATTTCTTCTCATGCAAGGCAAACTAGCCTCTCCCAAAAGCAGGGCTATGTCTTCACCAAATTCACATTCTTCAGATGTTTTAATTATTTTTTAAGTGAGCATATTGACTGAGTAGAGTGACTTTGTTGAAAGTGCACTATTTCACATAAATGCCTTTGAATTCAAGGAATATATGCCAAAATGCATTAATCTCAAGTTGGAAGATCCCTTGGCTTTTTGACTTAGCTTTACAGGTTGGATCAGTTGGATTAGGATCAGATTAGATGATTGTGGCATAAGGATCCTTGGTTTTGATTCAGAAATCATGTGTGACAAGAAATCACACAAACTGATTTTTCCAAAACAATTGCAGCAGCATGACTTTCGTCATGGATTTCTCTTGGCTCAAGTTGAATCAATTCATGCTAATAAGTTCTTTGAATTCTTACCAACATTTGCAACAACATTGATGTTTACCTTTGGAATTGATTCCACTTCCAACTATGTGAAAAAACCTCACAAGTTTTGGTGTTTTCAACAAAATCTGTCTTGGACAGAATTTTGTCTAAGTGTTGAAAAATGATGCATTTTCATGTTTTTAGTGATTTTGATCCAATCATAACTTAAAATCCATGAGGAATTGGAATGAGGTGTAGTTGACACTTTTAAAGTTTGCCATGAGATCTACAAATCCATCTTTGGATCATCCAAAATGGTTGCTTGGATCTCAAGTTATGATCCTCGGAAGTTGGTACCCTAGCCACTTTGTTTCATAACTTAGAAAAATTCTAAGTTTTTATGGTTACCCCTTTTACAAGTTATCCCACTTTCTTTGATTTTTCTTGATGAATTATGATTCTAATCACACATTAACATCATTTTAGGGTCAAGGAACCATAATTGTGAAAAATCTCAAAAAGTCAAACTTGACTTTTGTGCACAATTGACTTTTTATCAGATGAATTCCAAAATGTGAATGGAGAAGGTATTCGGGCATTCGGGGTGCAAGAGGATTAAATATCGGAATACCCGAAATTTTGATGGTGGTTATGAATGGCAGTTTGCTCATCCATCTTCTTTTGCTAAGCAATGATGCTTAGAAAAGGTAAACTTCCCCTCGATCTTGGTCTTCAGCCAAGGAACTAGTCTCAGTTTTCTTTTGAAATAAACTTCCCCTCGATCCTGGTTTCCTACCAAGGAACTGGTCTCAGTTTTTGATACAAACTTCCCCTCGATCCTGGTTTCCTACCAAGGAACTGGTCTTAGTTTCTTTTGTCAATAAACTTTCTTGACAAGGGACGTTACTTGTAGCGGTTTTCCTCAAACTTCTCGCGGGATTTTCCTGGGGAGATGCCATTTGATGGAAAGAGTTTTTATGTCAGACTAGTGGGGGAACCCATTCGTCTGAATTGTAGAGGTGTGCAAACTTCTCTGTTTGGAGACGCCATTTGTCGACTCTACTAGGAAAAATGAGTCTCTTGAGATACTGTTTTCCGCTTGGGGATATTACATCATACTTTTCCCCGAGATCTTCTCGAAGAAATGCCATGCGATGTAATCTAATTTGGAGGTGCTGATGACCTTTTCGTCAGCGAATTTTCTGGAGAAAAATTGTTGTATTGCCGAATCTTTGATTAAGAGGCTTTCTCTAGGGATTTTCCTTAATCCGGGAAAGCGAAGATATCATCTTCAATGGTGACGAAGGACGTTTGTCGAAAGTTTTATTGCTTTTCAGAGGTTCAAGTTATCAAAGTGGTCGAGGACCGTCTCTAATCCAGAGATAAACTGGAGAGAGATTGCTTAGATGATTCACTTCCTGACGAGGAAAGAACTGACAACTCAATTGACAAGAGGACTTTTATTACTTGGGAACAAGACCGACTAGAGTGATAGTGATGCAATATGCATATGGATGCAAATCAATAATGCATGAGGTATGTATGTTTATGCTGACAAAACTGACGCGACATATAGACTAGTGGATGAACACGGCTGATACTCGGCCAATGCGGGGGACGAAGAGGTATCATTTGTTCAAGATTACAATTCTGCCTTGCTTAGGAGAGATAGTCCCTGTGGGGAACAACGTTGGTCGGACTTAGGAGATAAGAACTCTGTCGGGGATGTCAGATGAAACATGGTCTCTGACACAGTTGATCCTTCATTCAGGCGCACTGGCTTAGAAGGAGCACTTTGATTCTGCACTTTGAAGCTCGATTACTTCTGGAGAAGCTATTGATATTCTTTCGATGTTCAACAGTCAAAAGAAATTACCATCGTTATCTTAAAAGCAAAAAAAATTTTGACAATTAAATTCATTTTTTATTTATTTCAAGAATCATTAATCATTTTAAAATGTCATTCTGTAAAGCTAAAACAAATAAGAATTGCAAACAAAAGCACTAGGGCTCAAATTTTATTGATAGGATGGAAATCGGCCAAGCGGGTGATTCCATAGAGTATTTACAAAGTTAGAAAATGGTAATTTAAGGGAAAAGGGCTACATTGAAACATAACGACCGCTATCCTTCTACCAACTTTGAATTCTAGACATCCTGAGCTTCCTTCGAAGATGACCTTGACTGGAGTTTTCCTGATGGATGGCATTACTGCAGAGGATTTAACCTCGTCAGACGTAGTTACTTGCCATTAATCGTAACTTTTGCCTAGATTGTACTTTGAGATTTCCAATCCACCGGGATGATTTTTGCCTATGTCTCTAATTTTTGCCTGGACTGTCCTTTCGGGTTTTCAATCCACCGAGACGTTTTTTTTTTAATTTTTATTTAGGCAAAGTATTTCTTGACTACGTCAACATTTGTAGGGTAGGCGAACTCTTCTCCATCCATGGCTGCGAGTATCAAGGCACCGCCTGAGAAAGCTTTCTTGGCCACATAGGGGCTGTCATAATTCGAAGTCCATTTGCCCCGGGAATCAGTGAGAAATGACTATATCTTCTTGAGCACATGGTCTCCTTTTCTGAAGACGCGAGGTCGGACTATTTTGTCAAAAACCTTTTCATCCTTTGTTGATACAACTGACCATGGCATAGTGTCGTTATTCGCTTTTCTTCGATCAGATTTAGTTCGTCGTGCCGACTTTGGCACCATTCAACTTCTGTTAACTTAGCTTCCATCAATACCCGGATTTATGGGATCTCTACCTCTATGGGGAGTACTGCCTCCATGCCATATACTAGAGAGAAAGGGGTTGCCCCTGTTGAAGTGCGAACAAATGTACGATAACCGTGAAGAGCAAAAGGTAACATCTCGTGTCAGTCTTTGTAGGTTACAACCATCTTTTGAACGATCCTCTTGATGTTCTTGTTAGCCGCTTCTACCGCTCCGTTCATCTTAGGCTGGTAGGGAGATGAGTTGTGGTGTTCGATTCTGAACTCAGCGCACAACTCTTTCATCATCTTATTGTTCAAGTTGGATCCATTATCGGTAATGATCTGGCTTGGGACACCATAACGGCATATGAGATTGTTTTTGATAAATCGGACCACCACTTGTCGGGTTACATTGGCGAATGACGCTGCTTCGACCCACTTGGTGAAGTAATCGATGGCTACCAGAATGAACCATTGTCTGTTTGAAGCCTTGGGTTCAATCATGCTAATCATGTCGATTCCCCATATGGAAAAAGGCCATGGGGAAGAAATAACTTTGAGATGCGTTGGCGGTACATGGATTTTGTCTGAGTATATCTGACACTTGTGACATCTCCTCATGTACTTGTAGTAGTCAGATTCCATGGTCAACCAATAGTACCCTTCCCTCAGAATTTTTCTCGCCATTATGTGTCCATTGGCATGAGTGCCAAAGGATCCTTCGTGAATTTCTTTTATCAGTATGTCTGCCTCTGGTCTGTCTACGCATCGGAGCAAAACCATGTCAAAGTTTCTCTTATAAAGTGTATCGTCGCTCAGAAAGAAACTGCCTGCCAATCTTCTGAGGGTCTTTCTATCATTTCTTAATGCCCCAGGTGGGTACTCTTGTTTCTGAAGGAAGCATTTGATATCGTGATACCAAGGTTTATCGTCTATGATTACTTCGATCGCGAAGATGTAAGCGGGTCATTTAAGGCGTATTATGTCAATCTTAGGTATGTCATTCCATTGACCTACACTAATCATGGAAGAGAGAATGGCTAATGGATCAACCATGTGATTCTCCTCACGAGGGATATGATGAAACTCGATTCTGTTGAAGAAGGGTAACAACCTTCTCGCGTAATCCTTGTAAGGAATCAATCTTGATTGGTATGTGTTCCAATCTCCTTTGATTTGATTGATAACTAGGGCTGAGTCGCCATATACATCTAAGTTCTTGATCCTTAAGTCAATTGCTTCTTCGAGACCCATAATACAAGCTTCGTATTCGGCCTTGTTGTTTGTACACTTGAATGTTAGTTGGGCGGTGAAAGGAATGTGGGTACCCTAAGGTGTTATGATGATTGCCCCAATTCCGTTTCCATAATGATTAACAGCTCCGTCAAAGATAAGTCCCCATTGGGAACCTGATTCTGGCCCTTCACTGGGTAGTGGTTCATCGCAATCTTTCATTTTCAAGTACATGACATCTTCGTCTGGGAAGTCAAACCCGACTGATTCTTGACCGTCAATCGGTTGATGAGCCAAATGATCAGCTAAAACACTTCCCTTAACAGATTTCTGAGCATGGTACTCGATGTCATATTCTGATAACAACATCTGCCAACGAGCTATCCTTCCCGTGAGAGCAGGCTTTTCAAAGACGTACTTGATTGGATCCATTTCGGAGATTAACCAAGTAGTGTGACAAATCATATACTGGCGAAGACGTTTGGCTGCCCAAGCCAGAGCACAACAAGTTTTCTCAAGCATAGTGTACCGAGTCTCGCAGTCGGTAAATTTCTTGCTCAAATAGTAAATGGCAGACTCTTTCCTTTTGGTTTCGTCTTGTTAGCCAAGTACACAATCCATTGAGTCTTCCAAGACTGTTAGGTAGATGATAAGTGGTCTTGCCTCCACTGGAGGTGATAGGATAGGTGGACTCAACATGTATTCTTTGATACTGTCGAAGGCGGTTTGGCAGTCTTCTGTCCAAACGCATTCCTGATTCTTTTTGAGTAATTTGAAGATTGGAGCGTATGTCGCGGTCATGAGGAATATAAATCGGAAAATGTAATTCAAACGTCCTAGGAATCCCCTGACTTGTTTTTCAGTCTTTGGAGAAGGCATTTCTTGAATGACCTTGACCTTGTCAGGAACAACCTCAATTCCTTTCTGCCTGCGACGAACCCTAGCAGTTTCCCTGAACGGACGCCGAATATGCACTTATTGGGATTCAAGCGGAGTTTGTACTTTCTTAACCGCTCGAATAGCTTTGACAGGTGGGTCACATGCTCCTCTTCTGTCTTAGATTTGGCAATCATGTCATCTACATACACTTCTATTTCTTTGTGTATCATGTCATGAAACAGAGTAGTCATGGCCCTTTGATAGGTTGCCCCAGCGTTCTTCAAACCGAACGAAATTACCTTGTAATAAAAGGTACCCCATGGGGTAATGAAAGAAGTTTTCTCCATGTCTTCCAGCGCCATTTTTATCTGATTATAGCCCGAGAATCCATCCATAAAGGAGAAGACTTTGAACTTTGCTGTCTACCAGCATGACCATGTGTGGTAAGGGAAAGTCATCCTTTGGACTGGCTTTGCTCAGATCCCTGTAGTCTACACACATTATGACCTTTCCGTCCTTTTTCGGAACTGGTACTATGTTGGCTAGCCATTGAGGATATTCTGATGTGGCGAGGAAACCTGCGTCAATCTGTTTTTGTACTTCCTCTTTGATTTTTATGGCCATGTCTGGATGAGTCTGTCTCAACCTCTGTTTTACTGGCGGACATTCTGATCTTAACGGTAAATGATGTTCCACGATACTGGTATCCAACCCTGGCATATCCTGATAGGACCAAGCGAATACATCGGGAAACTCTTTGAGAAGCTTTGTCAAACTTTCTTTGACAGTTGAACTGAGCATTGCCCCAATCCTGACCTCTTTTCTCTCTTCCTCTGAACCCAAGTTGACTATTTCCAATGGCTCTTTGTGAGGTTTAATGGACCTTTCCTCTTGTCTGAGTAATCGGGAGATCTCTTATGGAATTTCTTCTTCATCTTCTTCTGCAGCCTCAAATACCGGGAATTCAAAGTTGGGAGAAGGCATCAGACCGTATATTTCAATCGGCTTTAAAACAAGCAATCTGCATGACGTGATGATTGTTTTTTAGAAGAGATAGAGAGAATGCAAGAGTTTGTGCAATGTTTTTTTAAATGCTTGTTTTTAATATTTATTGTTTTTTAGGATTACCATTTTCTAAAAAAGCGAAAAGAGAAAACATCAATTAATGCGGAAATTACAGAACGACGTTATTTTATTTATGATTCAGTCGATTCTTGAAACTACAGCCCTATAAAATAAAAACTCTGTCGCTTTGGGCGAAGCAAAGAGGTATATTTACAGAAAGTGAGCCTTATCAAAACATCCGTTTCACATGGGCAGGGTGAAATGTTAAAATAAAGACGACAATTACTTAGACTTATGAAAAATTTTCAGGACATCGATAGCAACCCATTGGCGGCGAACTCCTCGGTGAATCACAAAGTCTGGTACCTTCTTTCTTGATTTGTCCTCAGAAATGACGCTGATTTTTGGCGGAGCAGGATCATTGGAATCTGTCTCCCAGGCAGAGTTGTCGTAGGAAGATTCTTCAGCTGTATTTTGCAGAGTATTTGTACTCTCAGGTATATCTCCCCATCCAGTTGGCTGGATGTCTTCGAGCCTGATACGAGAGCTTTTGGGAGAGGTGTACTTGACCATAAAGTTGTATTTACCACTCGGTTGTCCTAAGGTATCCCACACCTCTTTGGAACTGGAGGAGTCATCTCTTTCAATGACGTTGACCTCGGGAAAAACATAGTTAAGGTACTCTTGTCCTGCCATCGTTACAAATTCATCGTTGTACTAGATATTATCTGAATGCCCTGAGTAATGATCCCATGCTTCTTTGGGGACGCAAGTATTCTTTTTGATGATGCTCAGCTGATAAGCATCATTCGGCTGACTCTTTTGCCCCGAGTCTCCAGGGTACGGTTGCCACATTGGCAGGCCATCCATCGGGCCATAATAGTCATGGTCAAAGTTGTCTTTCATCATAGTGTCCTCCTCTAATGAGTTAGGTGGAGCACACATCCTTCCGGATCACAATCTCCGTATATCATTTTGACATCTGACCTCGGTATAAATCTCAGACTCTGCGAGGCATAGCAAAATGGCGTAGGCATTTTGTCCTGAGACATATAATCGTCCTTGTTAAGATAGGACTTCCATTCTATCTTTGTATCAGAGGAATCTCCCTCGTTGATGGTATGTACTTCTTGAGACACTGGGTGAAGGAAACCTCCACTGTGGAAGAAGTCCTGAATGGGATGAAAACTTTCATCGTTAGTAGCAGTCTGGGTACAGGTTGAGGGAAAGCCAAGACCTTTCTTCGCTTTGTTGTCAGTAGGAATGACAAACTATCCCCATCCTTTCGCATTGTTACTTTTGATCAACTCGAGAGAATCTTTGTACGAGGAAATCGACGTTCCTCTTTCTAATTAGTTGTCATTGCTCACCGAAAGTGCTTGGAACTGGGTTCCAACAACCTCCTCTAGTTCTACACAAGTGGATGATGATAAGTTACTCACGATCAAGGCCTGTTCTCCGTAGACTGTGAGGAGTTAGTCATTCTTGAAGAACTTCAGTTTCTGGTGAAGTGTCGAAGTGACTGCTCCAGCATCATGTATCCAAGGTCTTCCAAACAAGAAACTGTATGTTGGCCGGATGTCCATGACCTGGAAAGTGACTTGGAAAGTGTGAGGACCGATAGTTATGGGAAGGTCGACTTCACCGATAACTATTTTTCGGGATCTGTCGAATGCTTTGACGGTGACCTCACTGGCTCTCATCGAAGATCCTTAGTATGATAATTGCATCAATGTAGACTTCGGCATTACATTTAAAGCTGATCTGGTGTCTACCAGTACGCTGGCTAAAGCATCGTCCTGGCAGTTGACTGTAATATTCAGCACCATGTTGTGACTTTTGCCTTCTTCTGGCAGTTCCTCATCACTAAACCCCAAGTTGTTGCAAGAAGTGATGTTGTAGATGATGCTATCGAATTGTCTTATTGTTACATCTTGTTCCACGAAGGCTTGCTCTAAGACTTTCTGTAGAGCTTCTCTGTGAGCTTCGGAACTGAGTAAAAGTGATAACACCGAGATTTTTGAAGGAGTTTGCAGCAACTGATAAAAATGTTGTATTCACTCTTTTGGATGAGCTTCAGCATCTCATCATTGTTCTTTGAAAGGTCGGGACCATTGGATTGACCGACTGGTTGATTAGGAACTTCTGTTTGAGGTTCCTTTTCTCTGGTAGGTTCTCTAACTCCTCGGTTGAAGATTCGACCGCTCCGTGTTACCTGAATGATGTCTGCAATATTCACGACGGAGGGTAATGGAATTTCTTTTCCATTCTCAATTGTTGTGGCACCGTATTTGTAAGGGATATCCTTAGGTGATTCATATGGTATTGGTCCCGGCAGATAGATAACTATAGCAACCTTCTGATTTTTCTGACCATTATAAGCAATTTCAATTAGTTCCTGGTTGGGAACTTTCCTACTGTCCAAAGGAATTATTGATTCGTCCAGTAGAGGGATTATAGCAAAAACATCTTTGGTCCTTCCGCGATCAGATATTACGATAAGATCTTTGATCTGATCAGTGAAATAGTCTGGCATCAAGTTAATTGGCGCAGAACCTGGACATGGTTGAATCTCTTTGTGATCCAACTAACTTTGAAGGGCTGCTCGTACGAGGTAGCATCCTTGGTTATTCTCCGAGCAGACTCTACAGCATTCATAGTTGTGTGGTGGCACCTGACCACCTTCGATTTGTATGCAGTGTAACCTCACTAGGTCAGTTTCCATTGATCGGACATCCTGACTTTGATGCCTAGTAGGGTTCCCGTTAGTCATGCTGACTTGTTGTGTGTCTTCATCTAAATAGATCGAAAGCCACCAGTGATTTAACAAGTGTTGCAAAGTTCTTTGAACGAGAGTGCATCCTTGGTCACTCTCACGGCATACTGTACAGTTCTGATAATTATGCGGTGAGAAAACCGAGATGGACTTGTGTAGCATGTAATTCCACCAAGCTGGTATTCATCAAGCGAATATCGAATATTTGGATCATATTAACTTGATAATGACTTCTATTGTGGTAGTCCTGAATCCATCCAAGATCCATCTGACGTTGGAGGGCCTCTTGTGCAAAAAAGCATCCCTGGTTGTTTACCGAGCAGACCAGACAAGAATCGTAATCGTGCCATGGCAAATTATGATGTTGGCTTTGCCTTGAGTTCATTGCCACCAAGTTGACATTCATTGCTAGAATGTTGTGATTCTGAATGATGTTGGAATTTGTATAAGTCATGTTGACCTCGCGAATTCGGTGCTCTTGGATCCATCCGAGATCCAATTGTTCTTGTAGAGCTGATTGCACCACAGAACATCCTTGATTATTTTTAGAGCAGACATCACACTGATGATAATTATGAGGCGGTACATGACTGTATCCGCTCTGTCTACAATGCATCTTGACCAAGTTGGCCCTCAATAAGAGTACATCATGAATTTGATAGTTGTGGCTAGACTCTCCCTCTATCAAATTTACTGCATCTTTCTCGTGTTGAGGCAGCAGGTTCGTGAGAACATTAGGATTTATATCCTTGAAGGATAAGACCCTGCTCTTAATAAGCTTCTGCACATCGGATTTGAAACTGAGACAGTTTTCTATGTTATGCCCTTGTCTTCCTTGATGGTAAGGGCAAGTATGATCCGCCTTGAACCCAAAAGGCGGATTCTCTGGTATTGCAAGAGGAGACCTGGTTTGGACGTGTCCCTTGACCAGCAGTAACAGAAATAGTTCTGCGTACAACATTGGTATAGGGTTGAACCCTGGTGGTCGCGTTGTACGGTTGTTATTGTATTGAGGACGAGCCTATTGAAGAGGCTGTTGCATTCTTTGCTGAAATTGTTGTTGATTCGGTTGGCTCTGAGCAACCTGAGGTTGATATATGGGAACAGGTGCAGGGTTAATAGCAGGAATTACAGCTTCTATTGGTTAGTATTGTCGCCTTTGCTTTCCGAGAGAGATATTCCCAATATCCTGCTCTTTTTTCTTAGGGAAAACACTATCGTATTTTTTGGTACTGCTTGATGATCCAGGGTCTTTTACTAAACGTCCTTCTCGGACTGCTTCCTCCAGACGAACTCCCATGCCCACCATCTCAGTGAAGTCACTGGGCGCACTGGCAACCATTTTGTCGTAGTAAAATGAGCTTAAGGTTTTCAGGAAGATCTTTGTCATCTTCTTTTCCTCAAGAGGTGGACAAATCTGGGCGGCAATTTCACGCCATCTCTGAGCGTACTCCTTGAAGGTTTCCTTATCCTTCTGTGACATGGCTCTAAGTTGATCTCTGTCTGGTGCCATGTCTAGGTTATACTTATATTGTTGAACGAAGGCAGTGCTAAGATCTCTGAAAGTGACGATCTTAGTGCGGTTTAAACCCATGTACCATTTGAGTGCAGCACCGGTTAAACTGTCTTGAAAATAATGGATCAGTAGCTGTTGGTTCTCTGTCTGAGTTGACATTCTCCGAGCGTACATCACCAAATGACTTTGAGGGCTAGAGTTACCCTTGTACTTTTCAAATTCGGGCACCTTGAATTATTGCAGAACTTTCACATTGGGGACCAAACAAAGGTCGGCGGTGTCCTTTCCAAATAGATCTTGACCGCAAATGGCTTGCAGTTCTTTCTGCATCTCTAGGAACTCTTCCTAGAATTCCCTCATTCTCTCGTCCATACATTCGTTTCCACCAGACGGTATCTGGGAAATCTGTCCTTTCGGGACAGTGTGTACCACAGGTTGTGGTATATTTATTACGGTAGTGACTCTTGGTACTTCCCTCTCCCGATGTTTGTAACCTTCAGGAGTTGCTGTCATGCCCCTGGCATCTTCGCTTTCCCGAAGTTTGTAACCTTCAGGCCCAACGGTTCCTGCTGCAGTTTCTGGATCTTCCGTGATCGGCAGAATATATCCTTCACGGATAAAGTTGATAGGCATGCCCCAGGGATGATCTTTAGGCATGGTATATCGAGGATCATACTTTTCCACTATGGGTGTCGAGGTGATCTCTGAGATCACAGTCCTTTGTTGTTGCATCTGAGCTACTGCCAGAGCTTGCATATCGTTGTAAAGCTTCCTCAAATCCCCTTTCAGGGCATCGAGTTCTTCTCTCAACTCTCTGTTCTCTTCCTCGAGATTATCCATTTTCTTTTGTTGACTGGCCCGAGTATTGTACGAATGAGACAGTTTGACTCTAGAATCGAGACACAAACGTGAGATTCGTAGGTAAGAAGAATGTGTTTATGTGAGAATGATGAATGATATGCAATGATTATATTAATTATTTTTTATTTAATCAAAAGAAACTTCAACAATTGGATTGCAAATATCAAACAGTGGGGAAACCCCGTTTTATTGAATTTAAAGATTGTGGAATGGAAATACAGTAATTTACATAGTGCTGCAAAAGGAAATCTAAACTTATGGGTCCTGAGTCCTCTCTGAAGAGAGCTCAGGTGCTGGTTCTTGTATTTTCCTTTACTTTGACCGGGGCTCTTTAGGCGTTGTCGGGTTGTCATTCCTTTGCCAAGTGAAAGGAGCGAGCAAGCTGCTTTGGTCTTCTTGATTCTCTACAGCATGTTGCTCTAAAATCTCAATCAGAGCAGCTTTTTCTTTTAACAGTTGTTGTATTTTGTTACACTCCATATTGAGAATACAATACTTGTTCTTCCAAGAGTTCTTCTCCTGTTGAACTCTGTTGAGAGTAACCTGAAGTTTTTCCGTATCAGACATAAAATAAAGGACAGGGTCCCTTAACGGAAGAACTTCCTGATGAGGGTAAGGCATCCTCAGTTTGAGAGCTATAGTTTGTACCCAGTGGAGATAAGGTTCCACCGAGACACAATCTGGTTTTCCTAGAGACTCTCTTCCTTTCCTATGAACGTGTTTCCAGACATGCACTATTTCTGTCTTTAGTGCCCTGTCATTTTCTCCTTCCTTGAAGAAAAGACCTTCCAGATGAGCATTACACGGAACATGCCTCATCGGGTATCCAAATTGACGACGAACTAAAACGGGATGATAATTGATTCCTCCTTTAGTTCCTATGAGGGGTACATTGGAGAAGTTTCCACAACGGTCAATGATTCTGATTCTGTCATAGATTCGATTGTACCAGTCGATGTCAGAGTTAATAAGAGGCATGATTCTCTGCGACCAACGTAAAGTATTCTAGGATCCTAAAATACAGTAGACTTGGGCAAGTGGGAAGTGAACCATTTGTATAGCAGGGGTACACAACATGTGATCATTATTTTGCTGTACAAATTCCTTAAGTTTACAGAATGATAAGCGTCCGCAAGCAAGGTCGGTACAGGGTTTCCAATCAAAAATATCTTAATGGCATTGATATCTACAAAGTTATCGATGTTGGGAAACAAAAATAACCCGTAGGTGAGCAAAACAAAGATGCTCTTGAAAGCTGCCACGTTCCCTATACTAGCAAACTACAGAGTCTTCTTTACCAAAAACTTGGCTGGTAAACCTTGGATTACACCCTTAGTGGTCATGTGAGTCCTGACTTCTTACTCGTCCAAATAAATTGCTCATGCAATGGTTTGATCCTTTGGAATTTCTTACAGTCCAGAAAAGGGAGCTTGGTCAAAGATGGGTAAATCAGTCAGGTGAGAGTACTCCTCCAGTGTTGGTGTGAGCTGATAATCTGGGAATGTGAAACAGTGATAGACCGGATCGTAGAACTGGATTAGCGGAGCCAGGATTCCTTCGATTACATGGACCCTTAACAGAGATAGCAGACCTCCGTACTTAGCTCTGAAAGCATCAGGGTTGGTGATCATCCTTGCCAACCCTCTCAAATCCTCTAATTTTGGAACCTTAAAGGTATACTTGTGAGTCTTACATCTACCGAAATCCGTTAGCGCAATCTTTTTCTCTGACATTTGCAATCATTGTCTTAGTTTAATTTGAAAAGGAGAGATTAGAAGAGAAGATTTTTGTTTAATGTTTTTTAATGAATGAATGCATGAATGCAGCACATAAAAAGATAGAAAAAACATGGGGTCAAAGGTTCGGTGCCATGAAGTCAAGGCTCTACCCATCTCCAAAGGTTTATACTGGTGATTTTTGTACCTGTTTCTTAAAATCATTTATTCCTCTTGGGATAACAACAGCAGGCTGGAATCACCCGAGCGAGCTGATGTATCTTAGAGTAATCTCAAATGAGGGTAGTATCGCGTGACAACTATTTCCGATAGCTTCCGCACTACTAAATGGTCTCAGTATACTAAAATCCTCAGTTTCTCTGACAACCCACTCGAACAATCTACTTTCAACAACCGAAGTCGTATAGGCATTGAATCCGCAAAAGGTGTCTCCACTGATTCGATGGTCTCCCGAGGTCTCTTATTTCTGTCTTTAGTGCCCTGTCGTTTTCTCCTTCCTTGAAGAAAAGACCTTCCAGATGAGCATTACACGGAACATGCCTCATCGGGTATCCAAATTGACGACGAACAAAAACGGGATGATAATTGATTCCTCCTTTAGTTCCTATAAGGGGTACATTGGGGAAGTTTCCACAATGGTCAATGATTCTGATTCTGTCATAGATTCAATTGTACCAGTCGATGTCAGAGTTAATTAGAGACATGATTCTGTGCGACCAACGTAAAGTATTCTAGGATCCTAAAATACAATAGACTTGGGCAAGTGGGAAATGAACCATTTGTATAGCAGGGGTACACAGCATGTGATCATTCCTCCGCTGTACAAATTCCTTAAGTTTACAGAATGATAAGCATTCGCAAGCAAGGTCGGTACAGGGTTTCCAATCAAAAATATCTTAATGGCATTGATATCTACGAAGTTATCGATGTTGGGAAACAAAAATAACCCGTAGGTGGGCAAAATAAAGATGCTCTCGAAAGCGGCCACGTTCCCTATACTAGCAAACTACAGAGCCTTCTTTACCAAAAACTTGGCTGGTAAACCTTGGATTCCACCCTTAGTGGTCATGTGAGTCTTGACTTCTGACTCGTCCAAATAAATTCCTCTTGCAATGGTTTGATCCTTTGTAATTTCTTCCAGTCCAGAAAAGGGAGCTTGGTCAAAGATGGGTAAATCAGTCAGGTGAGAGTACTCCTCCAGTGTTGGTGTGAGCTGATAATCCGGGAATGTGAAAGAGTGATACACCGGATCGTAGAACTAGATTAGCGTAGCCTGGATTCCTTCGATTACATGGACCCTTAACAGAGATAGCAGACCTCCGTACTTAGCTCTGAAAGCATCAGGGTTGGTGATCATGCTTGCCAACCCTCTCAAATCCTCTAATTTTGTAACCTTAAAGGTATACTTGTGAGTCTTACTTCTACCAAATCCATTAGCGCAATCTTTTTCTCTGACATTTGCAATCATTGTCTTAGTTTAATTTGAAAAGGAGAGATTAGAAGAGGAGATTTTTGTTTAATGTTTTTTAATGAATGAATGCATGAATGCCGCACATAAAAACATAGAAAAAACATGGGGTCAAAGGTTCGGTGCCATGAAGTGAAGGCTCTATCCATCCCCAAAGGTTTATACTGGTGATTTTTGTACCTGTTTCTCAAAATCATTTATTCGTCTTGGGATAACAACAGCAGGCTGGAGTCACCCGAGCGAGCTGATGTATCTTAGAGTAATCTCAAATGAGGGTAGTATCGCGTGACAACTATTTTCGATAGCTTCCGCACTACTAAATGGTCTCAGTATACTAAAATCCTCAGTTTCTCTGACAACCCACTCGAACAATCTAATTTTAACAACCGAAGTCGTATATGCATTGAATCCGCAAAGGGTGTCTCCACTGATTCGATGGTCGACCGAGGTCACTTATTTCTGTCTCTAGTGCCTTGTCATTTCCTCTTTCCTTGAAGAAAAGACCTTCCAGATGAGCATTACACGGAACATGCCTCATCGGGTATCCAAATTGACGACGAACTAAAACGGGATGATAATTGATTCCTCCTTTAGTTCCTATGAGGGGTACATTGGGGAAGTTTCCACAACGTTCAATGATTCTGAATCCGTCATAGATTCGATTGTACCAGTTGATGTCAGAGTTAATAAGACACATGATTCTCTGCGACCAACGTAAAGTATTCTAGGATCCTAAAATACAGTAGACTTGGGCAAGTGGGAAATGAACCATTTGTATAGTAGGGGTACACAGCATGTGATCATTCCGCCGCTGTACAAATTCCTTAAGTTTACAGTATGATAAGCGTCCGCAAGCAAGGTTGGTACAGGGTTTCCAATCAAAAATATCTTAATGGCATTGATATCTACGAAGTTATCGATGTTGGGAAACAAAAATAACCTGTAGGTGAGCAAAAAAAAGATGCTCTCGAAAGCGGCCACATTCCCTATACTAGCAAACTACAGAGCCTTCTTTACCAAAAACATGGCTGGTAAACCTTGGATTCCACCCTTAGTGGTCATGTGAGTCTTGACTTCTGACTCGTCCAAATAAATTTCTCTTGCAATGGTTTGATCCTTTGGAATTCTTCCAGTCCAAAAAAGGGAGCTTGGTCAAAGATGGGTAAATCAGTCAGGTGAGAGTACTCCTCCAGTGTTGGTGTGAGCTGATAATCCGGGAATGTGAAACAGTGATAGACCGTATCGTAGAACTAGATTAGCGTAGCCTGGATTCCTTTGATTACATGGACCCTTAACAGAGATAGCAGACCTCCGTACTTAGCTCTAAAAGCATCAGGGTTGGTGATCATGCTTGCCAACCCTCTCAAATCCTCTAATTTTGGAACCTTAAAGGTATACTTGTGAGTCTTACTTCTACCAAATCCATTAGCGCAATCTTTTTCTCTGACATTTGCAATCATTGTCTTAGTTTAATTTGAAAAGGAGAGATTAGAAGAGAAGATTTTTGTATAATGTTTTTTAATGAATGAATGCATGAATGCAGCACATAAAAACATAGAATAAACATGGGGTCAAAGGTTCGGTGCCATCAAGTCAAGGCTCTACCCATCCCCAAAGGTTTATACTGGTGAGTTTTGTACCTGTTTCTCAAAATCATTTATTCCTCTTGGGATAACAACAGCAGGCTGGAATCACCCGAGCGAGCTGATGTATCTTAGAGTAATCTCAAATGAGGGTAGTATCGCGTGACAACTATTTCCGATAGCTTCCGCACTACTAAATGGTCTCAGTATACTAAAATCCTCAGTTTCTCTGACAACCCACTCGAACAATCTACTTTCAACAACCGAAGTCGTATAGGCATTGAATCCGCAAAAGGTGTCTCCACTGATTCGATGGTCGACCGGGGTCTCTTATTTCTGTCTTTAGTGCCCTGTCCTTTTCTTCTTCCTTGAAGAAAAGACCTTCCAGATGAGCATTACACGGAACATGCCTCATCGGGTATCCAAATTGACGACGAACTAAAACGGGATGATAATTGATTCCTCCTTTAGTTCCTATGAGGGGTACATTGGGGAAGTTTCCACAACGGTCAATGATTCTGATTCCGTCATAGATTCGATTGTACCAGTCGATGTCAGAGTTAATAAGAGACATGATTCTCTGCGACCAACGTAAAGTATTCTAGGATCCTAAAATATAGTAAACTTGGGCAAGGGGGAAATGAACCATTTGTATAGCAGGGGTACACAGCATGTGATCATTCCTCCGCTGTACAAATTCCTTAAGTTTACAGAATGATAAGCGTCCGCAAGCAAGGTCGGTACAGGGTTTCCAATCAAAAATATCTTAATGGCATTGATATCTACGAAGTTATCGATGTTGGGAAACAAAAATAACCCGTAGGTGAGCAAAACAAAGATGCTCTCGAAAGCGGCCACATTCCCTATACTAGCAAACTACAGAGCCTTCTTTACCAAAAACTTGGCTGGTAAACCTTGGATTCCACCCTTAGTGGTCATGTGAGTCCTGACTTCTGACTCGTCCAAATAAATTGCTCTTGCAATGGTTTGATCCTTTGGAATTTCTTCCAGTCCAGAAAAGGGAGCTTGGTCAAAGATGGGTAAATCAGTCAGGTGAGAGTACTCCTTCAGTGTTGGTGTGAGCTGATAATCCGGGAATGTGAAACAGTGATAGACCGGATCGTAGAACTAGATTAGCGTAGCCTGGATTCCTTCGATTACATGGACCCTTAATAGAGATAGCAGACCTCCGTACTTAGCTCTGAAAGCATCAGGGTTGGTGATCATGCTTGCCAACCCACTCAAATCCTCTAATTTTTAAATCTTAAAGGTATACTTGTGAGTCTTACTTCTACCGAAATCCATTAGCTCAATCTTTTTCTCTGACATTTGCAATCATTGTCTTAGTTTAATTTGAAAAGGAGATATTAGAAGAGAAGATTTTTGTTTAATGTTTTTTAATGAATGAATGCATGAATGCAGCACATAAAAACATAGAAAAACATGGGGTCAAAGGTTCGGTGCCATGAAGTCAAGGCTCTACCCATCCCCAAAGGTTTATACTGGTGATTTTTGTACCTGTTTCTCAAAATCATTTATTCCTCTTGGGATAACAACAGCAGGCTGGAATCACCCGAGCGAGCTGATGTAACTTAGAGTAATCTCAAATGAGGGTAGTATCGCGTGACAACTATTTCTGATAGCTTCCGCACTACTAAATGGTCTCAGTATACTAAAATCCTCAGTTTCTCTGACAACCCGCTCGAACAATCTACTTTCAACAACCAAAGTCGTATAGGCATTGAATCCGCAAAGGGTGTCTCCACTGATTCGATGGTCGACCGAGGTCTCTTATTTCTGTCTTTAGTGCCCTGTCATTTTCTTCTTCCTTGAAGAAAAGACCTTCCAGATGAGCATTACATGGAACATGCCTCATCGGGTATCCAAATTGACGACGAACTAAAACGGGATGATAATTGATTCCTCCTTTAGTTCCTATGAGGGGTACATTGGGGAAGTTTCCACAACGGTCAATGATTCTGATTCCATCATAGATTCGATTGTACCAGTCGATGTCAGAGTTAATAAGAGACATGATTCTCTGCGACCAACGTAAAGTATTCTAGGATCCTAAAATACAGTAGACTTGGGCAAGTGGGAAATGAACCATTTGTATAGCAGGGGTACACAACATGTGATCATTCCTCCGCTGTACAAATTCCTTAAGCTTACAGAATGATAAGCGTCCGCAAGCAAGGTCGGTACAGGGTTTCCAATAAAAAATATCTTAATGGCATTGATATCTACGAAGTTATCGATGTTGGGAAACAAAAATAACCCGTAGGTGAGCAAAACAAAGATGCTCTCGAAAGCGGCCATGTTCCCTATACTAGCAAACTACAGAGCCTTCTTTACCAAAAACTTGGCTGGTAAACCATGTATTCCACCCTTAGTGGTCATGTGAGTCCTGACTTCTGACTCTTCCAAATAAATTGCTCTTGCAATGGTTTGATCCTTTGGAATTTCTTCCAGTCCAGAAAAGGGAGCTTGGTCTAAGATGGGTAAATCAGTCAGGTGAGAGTACTCCTCCAGTGTCGGTGTGAGATGATAATCTGGGAATGTGAAACAGTGATAGACCGGATCGTTGAACTAGATTAGCGTAGCCTGGATTCCTTCGATTACATGGACCCTTAACAGAGATAGCAGACCTCCGTACTTAGCTCTGAAAGCATTAGGGTTGGTGATCATGCTTGCCAACCCTCTCAAATCCACTAATTTTGGAACCTTGAAGGTATACTTGTGAGTCTTACTTCTATCGAAATCCATTAGCGCAATCTTTTTCTCTGACATTTGTAATCATCGACTTAGTTTAATTTGAAAAGGAGAGATTAGAAGAGAAGATTTTTGTTTAATGTTTTTTAATGAATGAATGCATGAATGCAGCACATAAAAACATAGAAAAAACATGGGGTCAAAGGTTCGTTGCCATGAAGTCAAGGCTCTACCCATCCCCAAAGGTTTATACTGGTGATTTTTGTACCTGTTTCTCAAAATCATTTATTCCTCTTGGGATAACAACAGCAGGCTGGAATCACCCGAGCGAGCTGATGTATCTTAGAGTAATCTCAAATGAGGGTAGTATCACGTGACAACTATTTCCGATAGCTTCCGCACTACTAAATGGTCTCAGTATACTAAAATCCTCAATTTCTCTAACAACCCACTCGAACAATCTACTTTCAACAACCGAAGTCGTATAGGCATTGAATCCGCAAAGGGTGTCTCCACTGATTCGATGGTCGACCGAGGTCTCTTATTTCTGTCTTTAGTGCCCTGTCATTTTCTTCTTCCTTGAAGAAAAGACCTTCCAGATGAGCATTACACGGAACATGCCTCATCGGGTATCCAAATTGACGACGAACTAAAACGGGATGATAATTGATTCCTCCTTTAGTTCCTATGAGGGATACATTGGGGATGTTTCCACGACGGTCAATGATTCTGATTCCATCATAGATTCGATTGTACCAGTCGATGTCAGAGTTAATAAGAGACATGATTCTATGTGACCAACATAAAGTATTCTAGGATCCTAAAATACAGTAGACTTGGGCAAGTGGGAAATGAACCATTTGTATAGCAGGGGTACACAGCATGTGATCATTCCTCCGTTGTATAAATTCCTTAAGTTTACAGAATGATAAGCGTCCGCAAGCAAGGTCGGTACAGGGTTTCCAATCAAAAATATCTTAATGGCATTGATATCTACGAAGTTATCGATGTTGGGAAACAAAAATAACCCGTAGGTGAGCTAAACAAAAATGCTCTCGAAAGCGGCCACGTTCCCTATACTAGCAAACTACAGAGCCTTCTTTACCAAAAACTTGGCTGGTAAACCTTGTATTCCACCCTTAGTGGTCATGTGAGTCCTGACTTCTGACTCGTCCAAATAAATTGCTCTTGCAATGGTTTGATCCTTTGGAATTTCTTCCAGTCCAGAAAAGGGAACTTGGTCAAAGATGGGTAAATCAGTCAGGTGAGAGTACTTCTCCAGTGTCGGTGTGAGCTGATAATCCGGGAATGTGTAACAGTGATAGACCGGATCGTAGAACTAGATTAGCGTAGCCTGGATTCCTTCGATTACATGGACCATTAACAGAGATAGCAGACCTCCGTACTTAGCTCTGAAAGCATCAGGGTTGGTGATCATGCTTGCCAACCCTCTCAAATCCTCTAATTTTTGAACCTTAAAGGTATACTTGTGAGTCTTACTTCTACCAAATCCATTAGCGCAATCTTTTTCTCTGACATTTGCAATCATTGTCTTAGTTTAATTTGAAAAGGAGAGATTAGAAGAGAAGATTTTTGTTTAATGTTTTTTAATGAATGAATGCATGAATGCAGCACATAAAAACATAGAAAAAACATGGGGTCAAAGGTTCGGTGCCATGAAGTCAAGGCTCTACCCATCCCCAAAGGTTTATACTCGTGATTTGTGTACCTGTTTCTCAAAATCATTTATTCCTCTTGGGATAACAACAGCAGGCAGGAATCACCCGAGCGAGCTGATGTAACTTAGAGTAATCTCAAATGAGGGTAGTATCGCGTGACAACTATTTCCGATAGCTTCCGCACTACTAAATGGTCTCAGTATACTAAAATCCTCAGTTTCTCTGACAACCCACTCGAACAATCTACTTTCAACAACCGAAGTCGTATAGGCATTGAATCCGCAAAGGGTGTCTCCACTGATTCGATGGTCGACCGAGGTCTCTTATTTCTGTCTTTAGTGCCTTGTCATTTTCATCTTCCTTGAAGAAAAGACCTTCCAGATGAGCATTACACGGAACATGCCTCATCGGGTATCCAAATTGATGACGAACTAAAACGGGATGATAATTGATTCCTCCTTTAGTTCCTATGAGGGGTACATTGGGGAAGTTTCCACAACGGTCAATGATTCTGATTCCGTCATAGATTCGATTGTACCAGTCGATGTCAGAGTTAATAAGAGACATAATTCTGTGTGACCAACGTAAAGTATTCTAGGATACTAAAATACAGTAGACTTGGGCAAGTGGGAAATGAACCATTTGTATAGCAGGGGTACACAGCATGTGATCATTCCTCCGTTGTACAAATTCCTTAAGTTTACAGAATGATAAGCGTCCGCAAGCAAGGTCGGTACAGGGTTTCCAATCAAAAATATCTTAATGGCATTGATATCTACAAAGTTATCGATGTTGGGAAACAAAAATAACCCGTAGGTGAGCAAAACAAAGATGCTCTCGAAAGCGGCCACGTTCCCTATACTAGCAAACTACAGAGCCTTCTTTACCAAAAACTTGGTTGGTAAACCTTGTATTCCACCCTTAGTGGTCATGTGAGTCCTGACTTCTGACTCATCCAAATAAATTGCTCTTGCAATGGTTTGAACCTTTGGAATTTCTTCCAGTCCAGAAAAGGGAGCTTGGTTAAAGATGGGTAAATCAGTCAGGTGAGAGTACTCCTCCAGTGTCGGTGTGAGCTGATAATCCGGGAATGTGTAACAGTGATAGACCGGATCGTAGAACTAGATTAGCGTAGCCTGGATTCCTTCGATTACATGGACCCTTAACAGAGATAGCAGACCTCCGTACTTAGCTCTGAAAGCATCAGGGTTGGTGATCATGCTTGCCAACCCTCTCAAATCCTCTAATTTTGGAACCTTAAAGGTATACTTGTGAGTCTTACTTCTACCAAATCCATTAGCGCAATCTTTTTCTCTGACATTTGCAATCATTGTCTTAGTTTAATTTGAAAAGGAGAGATTAGAAGAGAAGATTTTTGTTTAATGTTTTTTAATGAATGAATGCATGAATGCAGCACATAAAAACATAGAAAAAACATGGGGTCAAAGGTTCGGTGCCATGAAGTCAAGGCTCTACCCATCCCCAAAGGTTTATACTGGTGATTTGTGTACCTATTTCTCAAAATCATTTATTCCTCTTGGGATAACAACAGCAGGCTGGAATCACCGGGCGAGCTGATGTAACTTAGAGTAATCTCAAATGAGGGTAGTATCGCGTGACAACTATTTCCGATAGCTTCCGCACTACTAAATGGTCTCAGTATACTAAAATCCTCAGTTTCTCTGACAACCCACTCGAACAATCTACTTTCAACAACCGAAGTCGTATAGGCATTGAATCCGCAAAGGGTGTCTCCACTGATTCGATGGTCGACCGAGGTCTCTTATTTCTGTCTTTAGTGCCCTGTCATTTTCTTCTTCCTTGAAGAAAAAGACCTTCCAGATGAGCATTACACGGAACATGCCTCATCGGGTATCCAAATTGACGACGAACTAAAACGGGATGATAATTGATTCCTCCTTTAGTTCCTATGAGGGGTACATTGGGGAAGTTTCCACAACGATCAATGATTCTGATTCCGTCATAGATTCGATTGTACCAGTCGATGTCAGAGTTAATAAGAGACATGATTCTGTGTGACCAACGTAAAGTATTCTAGGATACTAAAATACAGTAGACTTGGGCAAGTGGAAAATGAACCATTTGTATAGCAGGGGTACACAGCATGTGATCATTCCTCCGTTGTACAAATTCCTTAAGTTTACAGAATGATAAGCGTCCGCAAGCAAGGTCGGTACAGGGTTTCCAATCAAAAATATCTTAATGGCATTGATATCTACGAAGTTATCGATGTTGGGAAACAAAAATAACCCGTAGGTGAGCAAAACAAAGATGCTCTCGAAAGCGGCCACATTCCCTGTACTAACAAACTACAGAGCCTTCTTTACCAAAAACTTGGCTGGTAAACCTTGTATTCCACCCTTAGTGGTCATGTGAGTCCTGACTTCTGACTCGTCCAAATAAATTGCTCTTGCAATGGTTTGATCCTTTGGAATTTCTTCCAGTCCAGAAAAGGGAGCTTGGTCAAAGATGGGTAAATCAGTCAGGTGAGAGTACTCCTCAAGTGTCGGTGTGAGTTGATAATCCGGGAATATGTAACAGTGATAGACCGGATCGTAGAACTAGATTAGCGTAGCCTGGATTCCTTCGATTACATGGACCCTTAACAGAGATAGCAGACCTCCGTACTTAGCTCTGAAAGCATCAGGGTTGGTGATCATGCTTGCCAACCCTCTCAAATCCTCTAATTTTGGAACCTTAAAGGTATACTTGTAAGTCTTACTTCTACCAAATCCATTAGCGCAATCTTTTTCTCTGACATTTGCAATCATTGTCTTAGTTTAATTTGAAAAGGAGAGATTAGAAGAGAAGATTTTTGTTTAATGTTTTTTAATGAATGAATGCATGAATGCAGCACATAAAAACAAAGAAAAAACATGGGGTCCAAGGTTCGGTGCCATGAAGTCAAGGCTCTACCCATCCCCAAAGGTTTATACTGGTGATTTTTGTACCTGTTTCTCAAAATCATTTATTCCTCTTGGGATAACTACAGCAGGCTGGAATCACCCGAGCGAGCTGATGTAACTTAGAGTAATCTCAAATGAGGGTAGTATCGCGTGACAACTATTTCTGATAGCTTCCGCACTACTAAATGGTCTCAGTATACTAAAATCCTCAGTTTCTCTGACAACCCACTCGAACAATCTACTTTCAACAACCAAAGTCGTATAGGCATTGAATCCGCAAAGGGTGTCTCCACTGATTCGATGGTCGACCGAGGTCTCTTATTTCTGTCTTTAGTGCCCTGTCATTTTCTTCTTCCTTGAAGAAAAGACCTTCCAGATGAGCATTACACGGAACATGCCTCATCGGGTATCCAAATTGACGACGAACTAAAACGGGATGATAATTGATTCCTCCTTTAGTTCCTATGAGGGGTACATTGGGGAAGTTTCCACAACGGTCAATGATTCTGATTCCATCATAGATTCGATTGTACCAGTCGATGTCAGAGTTAATAAGAGACATGATTCTCTGCGACCAACGTAAAGTATTCTAGGATCCTAAAATACAGTAGACTTGGGCAAGTGGGAAATGAACCATTTGTATAGCAGGGGTACACAGCATGTGATCATTCCTCCGCTGTACAAATTCCTTAAGCTTACAGAATGATAAGCGTCTGCAAGCAAGGTCGGTACAGGGTTTCCAATCAAAAATATCTTAATGGCATTGATATCTACGAAGTTATCGATGTTGGGAAACAAAAATAACCCATAGGTGAGCAAAACAAAGATGCTCTCGAAAGCGGCCATGTTCCCTATACTAGCAAACTACAGAGCCTTCTTTACCAAAAACTTGGCTGGTAAACCATGTATTCCACCCTTAGTGGTCATGTGAGTCCTGACTTCTGACTCGTCCAAATAAATTGCTCTTGCAATGGTTTGATCCTTTGGAATTTCTTCCAGTCCAGAAAAGGGAGCTTGGTCAAAGATGGGTAAATCAGTCAGGTGAGAGTACTCCTCCAGTGTCGGTGTGAGATGATAATCCGGGAATGTGAAACAGTGATAGACCGGATCGTTGAACTAGATTAGCGTAGCCTGGATTCCTTCGATTACATGGACCCTTAACAGAGATAGCAGACCTCCGTACTTAGCTCTGAAAGCATCAGGGTTGGTGATCATGCTTGCCAACCCTCTCAAATCCTCTAATTTTGGAACCTTAAAGGTATACTTGTGAGTCTTACTTCTACCAAATCCATTAGCGCAATCTTTTTCTCTGACATTTGCAATCATTGTCTTAGTTTAATTTGAAAATGAGAGATTAGAAGAGAAGATTTTTGTTTAATGTTTTTTAATGAATGAATGCGTGAATGCAGCACATAAAAACATAGAAAAAACATGGGGTCAAAGGTTCGGTGCCATGAAGTCAAGGCTCTACCCATCCCCAAAGGTTTATACTGGTGATTTGTGTACCTATTTCTCAAAATCATTTATTCCTCTTGGGATAACAACAGCAGGCTGGAATCACCGGGCGAGCTGATGTAACTTAGAGTAATCTCAAATGAGGGTAGTATCGCGTGACAACTATTTTCGATAGCTTCCGTACTACTAAATGGTCTCAGTATACTAAAATCCTTAGTTTCTCTGACAACCCACTCGAACAATCTACTTTCAACAACCGAAGTCGTATAGGCATTGAATCCGCAAAGGGTGTCTCCACTGATTCGATGGTCGACCGAGGTCTCTTATTTCTGTCTTTAGTGCCTTGTCATTTTCATCTTCCTTGAAGAAAAGACCTTCCAGATGAGCATTACACGAAACATGCCTCATCGGGTATCCAAATTGACGACGAACTAAAATGGGATGATAATTGATTCCTCCTTTAGTTCCTATGAGGGGTACATTGGGGAAGTTTCCACAACGGTCAATGATTCTGATTCCATCATAGATTCGATTGTACCAGTCGATGTCAGAGTTAATAAGAGACATGATTCTGTGTGACCAACGTAAAGTATTCTAGGATACTAAAATACAGTAGACTTGGGCAAGTGGGAAATGAACCATTTGTATAGCAGGGGTACACAGCATGTGATCATTCCTCTGTTGTACAAATTCCTTAAGTTTACAGAATGATAAGCGTCCGCAAGCAAGGTCGGTACAGGGTTTCCAATCAAAAATATCTTAATGGCATTGATATCTACAAAGTTATCGATGTTGGGAAACAAAAATAACCCGTAGGTGAGCAAAACAAAGATGCTCTCGAAAGCGGCCACGTTCCCTATACTAATAAACTACAGAGCCTTCTTTACCAAAAACTTGGTTGGTAAACCTTGTATTCCACCCTTAGTGGTCATGTGAGTCCTGACTTCTGACTCGTCCAAATAAATTGCTCTTGCAATGGTTTGAACCTTTGGAATTTCTTCCAGTCCAGAAAAGGGAGCTTGGTTAAAGATGGGTAAATCAGTCAGGTGAGAGTACTCCTCCAGTGTCGGTGTGAGCTGATAATCCGGGAATGTGTAACAGTGATAGACCGGATCGTAGAACTAGATTAGCGTAGCCTGGATTCCTTCGATTACATGGACCCTTAACAGAGATAGCAGACCTCCGTACTTAGCTCTGAAAGCATCAGGGTTGGTGATCATGCTTGCCAACCCTCTCAAATCCTCTAATTTTGGAACCTTAAAGGTATACTTGTGAGTCTTACTTCTACCAAATCCATTAGCGCAATCTTTTTCTCTGACATTTGCAATCATTGTCTTAGTTTAATTTGAAAAGGAGAGATTAGAAGAGAAGATTTTTGTTTAATGTTTTTTAATGAATGAATGCATGAATGCAGCACATAAAAACATAGAAAAAACATGGGGTCAAAGGTTCGGTGCCATGAAGTCAAGGCTCTACCCATCCCCAAAGGTTTATACTGGTGATTTTTGTACCTGTTTCTCAAAATCATTTATTCCTCTTGGGATAACAACAGCAGGCTGGAATCACCCGAGCGAGCTGATGTAACTTAGAGTAATCTCAAATGAGGGTAGTATCGCGTGACAACTATTTCCGATAGCTTCCGTACTACTAAATGGTCTCAGTATACTAAAATCCTCAGTTTCTCTGACAACCCACTCGAACAATCTACTTTCAACAACCGAAGTCGTATAGGCATTGAATCCGCAAAGGGTGTCTCCACTGATTCGATGGTCGACCGAGGTCTCTTATTTCTGTCTTTAGTGCCCTGTCATTTTCTTCTTCCTTGAAGAAAAGACCTTCCAGATGAGCATTACACGGAACATGCCTCATCGGGTATCCAAATTGACGACGAACAAAAACGGGATGATAATTGATTCCTCCTTTAGTTCCTATGAGGGGTACATTGGGGAAGTTTCCACAACGGTCAATGATTCTGATTCCGTCATAGATTCGATTGTACCAGTCGATGTCAAAGTTAATAAGAGACATGATTCTGTGTGACCAACTTAAAGTATTCTAGGATACTAAAATACAGTAGACTTGGGCAAGTGGGAAATGAACCATTTGTATAGCAGGGGTACACAGCATGTGATCATTCCTCCGTTGTACAAATTCCTTAAGTTTACAGAATGATAAGCGTCCGCAAGCAAGGTCGGTACAGGGTTTCCAATCAAAAATATCTTAATGGCATTGATATCTACGAAGTTATCGATGTTGGGAAACAAAAATAACCCGTAGGTGAGCAAAACAAAGATGCTCTCGAAAGCGGCCACATTCCCTGTACTAGCAAACTACAGAGCCTTCTTTACCAAAAACTTGGCTGGTAAACCTTGTATTCCACCCTTAGTGGTCATGTGAGTCCTGACTTCTGACTCGTCCAAATAAATTGCTCTTGCAATGGTTTGATCCTTTGGAATTTCTTCCAGTCCAGAAAAGGAAGCTTGGTCAAATATGGGTAAATCAGTCAGGTGAGAGTACTCCTCCATTGTCGGTGTGAGCTGATAATCCGGGAATGTGTAACAGTGATAGACCGGATCGTAGAACTAGATTAGCGTAGCCTGGATTCCTTCGATTACATGGACCCTTAACAGAGATAGCAGACCTCCGTACTTAGCTCTGAAAGCATCAGGGTTGGTGATCATGCTTGCCAACCCTCTCAAATCCTCTAATTTTGGAACCTTAAAGGTATACTTGTAAGTCTTACTTCTACCAAATCCATTAGCGCAATCTTTTTCTCTGACATTTGCAATCATTGTCTTAGTTTAATTTGAAAAGGAGAGATTAGAAGAGAAGATTTTTGTTTAATGTTTTTTAATGAATGAATGCATGAATGCAGCACATAAAAACAAAGAAAAAACATGGGGTCCAAGGTTCGGTGCCATGAAGTCAAGGCTCTACCCATCCCCAAAGGTTTATACTGGTAATTTTTGTACCTGTTTCTCAAAATCATTTATTCCTCTTGGGATAACAACAGCAGGTTGGAATCACCCGAGCGAGCTGATGTAACTTAGAGTAATCTCAAATGAGGGTAGTATCGCGTGACAACAATTTCTGATAGCTTCCGCACTACTAAATGGTCTCAGTATACTAAAATCCTCAGTTTCTCTGACAACCCACTCGAACAATCTACTTTCAACAACCAAAGTCGTATAGGCATTGAATCCGCAAAGGGTGTCTCCACTGATTCGATGGTCGACCGAGGTCTCTTATTTCTGTCTTTAGTGCCCTGTCATTTTCTTCTTCCTTGAAGAAAAGACCTTCCAGATGAGCATTACACGGAACATGCCTCATCGGGTATCCAAATTGACGACAAACTAAAACGGGATGATAATTGATTCCTCCTTTAGTTCCTATGAGGGGTACATTGGGGAAGTTTCCACAACGGTCAATGATTCTGATTCCATCATAGATTCGATTGTACCAGTCGATGTCAGAGTTAATAAGAGACATGATTCTGTGTGACCAACGTAAAGTATTCTAGGATACTAAAATACAGTAGACTTGGGCAAGTGGGAAATGAACCATTTGTATAGCAGGGGTACACAGCATGTGATCATTCCTCCGTTGTACAAATTCCTTAAGTTTACAGAATGATAAGCGTCCGCAAGCAAGGTCGGTACAGGGTTTCCAATCAAAAATATCTTAATGGCATTGATATCTACGAAGTTATCGATGTTGGGAAACAAAAATAACCCGTAGGTGAGCAAAACAAAGATGCTCTCGAAAGCGGCCACGTTCCCTATACTAGCAAACTACAGAGCCTTCTTTACCAAAAACTTGGCTGGTAAACGTTGTATTCCACCCTTAGTGGTCATGTGAGTCCTGACTTCTGACTCGTCCAAATAAATTCCTCTTGTAATGGTTTGATCCTTTGGAATTTCTTCCAGTCCAGAAAAGGGAGCTTGGTCAAAGATGGGTAAATCAGTCAGGTGAGAGTACTCCTCCATTGTCGGTGTAAGCTGATAATCCGGGAATGTGTAACAGTGATAGACCGGATCGTAGAACTAGATTAGCGTAGCCTGGATTCCTTCGATTACATGGACCCTTAACAGAGATAGCAGACCTCCGTACTTAGCTCTGAAAGCATCAGGGTTGGTGATCATGCTTGCCAACCCTCTCAAATCCTCTAATTTTGGAACCTTAAAGGTATACTTGTGAGTCTTACTTCTACCAAATCCATTAGCGCAATCTTTTTCTCTGACATTTGCAATCATTGTCTTAGTTTAATTTGAAAAGGAGAGATTAGAAGAGAAGATTTTTGTTTAATGTTTTTTAATGAATGAATGCATGAATGCAGCACATAAAAACATAGAAAAAACATGGGGTCAAAGGTTCAGTGCCATGAAGTCAAGGCTCTACCCATCCCCAAAGGTTTATACTGGTGATTTTTGTACCTGTTTCTCAAAATCATTTATTCCTCTTGGGATAACAACAGCAGGTTGGAATCACCCGAGCGAGCTGATGTAACTTAGAGTAATCTCAAATGAGGGTAGTATCGCGTGACAACAATTTCTGATAGCTTCCGCACTACTAAATGGTCTCAGTATACTAAAATCCTCAGTTTCTCTGACAACCCACTCGAACAATCTACTTTCAACAACCAAAGTCGTATAGGCATTGAATCCGCAAAGGGTGTCTCCACTGATTCGATGGTCGACCGAGGTCTCTTATTTCTGTCTTTAGTGCCCTGTCATTTTCTTCTTCCTTGAAGAAAAGACCTTCCAGATGAGCATTACACGGAACATGCCTCATCGGGTATCCAAATTGACGACAAACTAAAACGGGATGATAATTGATTCCTCCTTTAGTTCCTATGAGGGGTACATTGGGGAAGTTTCCACAACGGTCAATGATTCTGATTCCATCATAGATTCGATTGTACCAGTCGATGTCAGAGTTAATAAGAGACATGATTCTGTGTGACCAACGTAAAGTATTCTAGGATACTAAAATACAGTAGACTTGGGCAAGTGGGAAATGAACCATTTGTATAGCAGGGGTACACAGCATGTGATCATTCCTCCGTTGTACAAATTCCTTAAGTTTACAGAATGATAAGCGTCCGCAAGCAAGGTCGGTACAGGGTTTCCAATCAAAAATATCTTAATGGCATTGATATCTACGAAGTTATCGATGTTGGGAAACAAAAATAACCCGTAGGTGAGCAAAACAAAGATGCTCTCGAAAGCGGCCACGTTCCCTATACTAGCAAACTACAGAGCCTTCTTTACCAAAAACTTGGCTGGTAAACGTTGTATTCCACCCTTAGTGGTCATGTGAGTCCTGACTTCTGACTCGTCCAAATAAATTCCTCTTGTAATGGTTTGATCCTTTGGAATTTCTTCCAGTCCAGAAAAGGGAGCTTGGTCAAAGATGGGTAAATCAGTCAGGTGAGAGTACTCCTCCATTGTCGGTGTAAGCTGATAATCCGGGAATGTGTAACAGTGATATACCGGATCGTAGAACTAGATTAGCGTAGCCTGGATTCCTTCGATTACATGGACCCTTAACAGAGATAGCAGACCTCCGTACTTAGCTCTGAAAGCATCAGGGTTGGTGATCATGCTTGCCAACCCTCTCAAATCCTCTAATTTTGGAACCTTAAAGGTATACTTGTGAGTCTTACTTCTACCAAATCCATTAGCGCAATCTTTTTCTCTGACATTTGCAATCATTGTCTTAGTTTAATTTGAAAAGGAGAGATTAGAAGAGAATATTTTTGTTTAATGTTTTTGAATGAATGAATGCATGAATGCAGCACATAAAAACATAGAAAAAACATGGGGTCAAAGGTTCGGTGCCATGAAGTCAAGGCTCTACCCATCCCCAAAGGTTTATACTGGTGATTTTTGTACCTGTTTCTCAAAATCATTTATTCCTCTTGGGATAACAACAGCAGGATGGAATCACCCGAGTGAGTTGATGTAACTTAGAGTAATCTCAAATGAGGGTAGTATCGCGTGACAACTATTTCCGATAGCTTCCGCACTACTAAATGGTCTCAGTATACAAAAATCCTCAGTTTCTCTGACAACCCACTTGAACAATCTACTTTCAACAACCGAAGTCGTATAGGCATTGAATCCGCAAAGGGTGTCTCCACTGATTCGATGATCGACCGAGGTCTCTTATTTCTGTCTTTAGTGCCCTGTCATTTTCTTCTTCCTTGAAGAAAAGACCTTCCAGATGAGCATTACACGGAACATGCCTCATCGGGTATCCAAATTGACGACGAACTAAAATGGGATGATAATTGATTCCACCTTTAGTTCCTATGAGGGGTACATTGGGGAAGTTTCCACAACGGTCAATGATTCTGATTCCGTCATAGATTCGATTGTACCAGTCGATGTCAGAGTTAATAAGAGACATGATTCTGTGTGACCAACGTAAAGTATTCTAGGATACTAAAATACAGTAGACTTGGGCAAGTGGGAAATGAACCATTTGTATAGCAGGGGTACACAGCATGTGATCATTCCTCCGTTGTACAAATTCCTTAAGTTTACAGAATGATAAGCGTCCGCAAGCAAGGTCGGTACAGGGTTTCTAATCAAAAATATCTTAATGGCATTGATATCTACGAAGTTATCGATGTTGGGAAACAAAAATAACCCGTAGGTGAGCAAAACAAAGATGCTCTCGAAAGCGGCCACGTTCCCTATACTAGTAAACTACAGAGCCTTCTTTACCAAAAACTTGGCTGGTAAACCTTGTATTCCACCCTTAGTGGTCATGTGAGTCCTGACTTCTGACTCGTCCAAATAAATTGCTCTTGCAATGGTTTGATCCTTTGGAATTTCTTCCAGTCCAGAAAAGGAAGCTTGGTCAAATATGGGTAAATCAGTCAGGTGAGAGTACTCCTCCAGTGTCGGTGTGAGCTGATAATCCGGGAATGTGTAACAGTGATAGACCGGATCGTAGAACTAGATTAGCGTAGCCTGGATTCCTTCGATTACATGGACCCTTAACAGAGATAGCAGACCTCCGTACTTAGCTCTGAAAGCATCAGGGTTGGTGATCATGCTTGCCAACCCTCTCAAATCCTCTAATTTTGGAACCTTAAAGGTATACTTGTAAGTCTTACTTCTACCAAATCCATTAGCGCAATCTTTTTCTCTGACATTTGCAATCATTGTCTTAGTTTAATTTGAAAAGGAGAGATTAGAAGAGAAGATTTTTGTTTAATGTTTTTTAATGAATGAATGCATGAATGCAGCACATAAAAACAAAGAAAAAACATGGGGTCCAAGGTTCGGTGCCTTGAAGTCAAGGCTCTACCCATCCCCAAAGGTTTATACTGGTAATTTTTGTACCTGTTTCTCAAAATCATTTATTCCTCTTGGGATAACAACAGCAGGTTGGAATCACCCGAGCGAGCTGATGTAACTTAGAGTAATCTCAAATGAGGGTAGTATCGCGTGACAACAATTTCTGATAGCTTCCGCACTACTAAATGGTCTCAGTATACTAAAATCCTCAGTTTCTCTGACAACCCACTCGAACAATCTACTTTCAACAACCAAAGTCGTATAGGCATTGAATCCGCAAAGGGTGTCTCCACTGATTCGATGGTCGACCGAGGTCTCTTATTTCTGTCTTTAGTGCCCTGTCATTTTCTTCTTCCTTGAAGAAAAGACCTTCCAGATGAGCATTACACGGAACATGCCTCATCGGGTATCCAAATTGACGACAAACTAAAACGGGATGATAATTGATTCCTCCTTTAGTTCCTATGAGGGGTACATTGGGGAAGTTTCCACAACGGTCAATGATTCTGATTCCATCATAGATTCGATTGTACCAGTCGATGTCAGAGTTAATAAGAGACATGATTCTGTGTGACCAACGTAAAGTATTCTAGGATACTAAAATACAGTAGACTTGGGCAAGTGGGAAATGAACCATTTGTATAGCAGGGGTACACAGCATGTGATCATTCCTCCGTTGTACAAATTCCTTAAGTTTACAGAATGATAAGCGTCCGCAAGCAAGGTCGGTACAGGGTTTCCAATCAAAAATATCTTAATGGCATTGATATCTACGAAGTTATCGATGTTGGGAAACAAAAATAACCCGTAGGTGAGCTAAACAAAGATGCTCTCGAAAGCGGCCACGTTCCCTATACTAGCAAACTACAGAGCCTTCTTTACCAAAAACTTGGCTGGTAAACCTTGTATTCCACCCTTAGTGGTCATGTGAGTCCTGACTTCTGACTCGTCCAAATAAATTCCTCTTGTAATGGTTTGATCCTTTGGAATTTCTTCCAGTCCAGAAAAGGGAGCTTGGTCAAAGATGGGTAAATCAGTCAGGTGAGAGTACTCCTCCATTGTCGGTGTAAGCTGATAATCCGGGAATGTGTAACAGTGATAGACCGGATCGTAGAACTAGATTAGCGTAGCCTGGATTCCTTCGATTACATGGACCTTTAACAGAGATAGCAGACCTCCGTACTTAGCTCTGAAAGCATCAGGGTTGGTGATCATGCTTGCCAACCCTCTCAAATCCTCTAATTTTGGAACCTTAAAGGTATACTTGTGAGTCTTACTTCTACCAAATCCATTAGCGCAATCTTTTTCTCTGACATTTGCAATCATTGTCTTAGTTTAATTTGAAAAGGAGAGATTAGAAGAGAAGATTTTTGTTTAATGTTTTTGAATGAATGAATGCATGAATGCAGCACATAAAAACATAGAAAAAACATGGGGTCAAAGGTTCGGTGCCATGAAGTCAAGGCTCTACCCATCCCCAAAGGTTTATACTGGTGATTTTTGTACCTGTTTCTCAAAATCATTTATTCCTCTTGGGATAACAACAGCAGGATGGAATCACCCGAGTGAGTTGATGTAACTTAGAGTAATCTCAAATGAGGGTAGTATCGCGTGACAACTATTTCCGATAGCTTCCGCACTACAAAATGGTCTCAGTATACTAAAATCCTCAGTTTCTCTGACAACCCACTCGAACAATCTACTTTCAACAACCGAAGTTGTATAGGCATTGAATCCGCAAAGGGTGTCTCCACTGATTCGATGGTCGACCGAGGTCTCTTATTTCTGTCTTTAGTGCCCTGTCATTTTCTTCTTCCTTGAAGAAAAGACCTTCCAGATGAGCATTACACGGAACATGCCTCATCGGGTATCCAAATTGACGACGAACTAAAACGGGATGATAATTGATTCCTCCTTTAGTTCCTATGAGGGATACATTGGGGAAGTTTCCACAACGGTCAATGATTCTGATTCCGTCATAGATTTGATTTTACCAGTCGATGTCAGAGTTAATAAGAGACATGATTCTGTGTGACCAAAGTAAAGTATTCTAGGATCCTAAAATACAGTAGACTTGGGCAAGTGGGAAATGAACCATTTCTATAGCAGGGGTACACAGCATGTGAACATTCCTCCGCTGTACAAATTCCTTAAGTTTACAGAATGATAAGCGTCCGCAAGCAAGGTTGGTACAGGGTTTCCAATCAAAAATATCTTAATGGCATTGATATCTACGAAGGTATCGATGTTGGGAAACAAAAATAGCCCGTAGGTGAGCAAAACAAAGATGCTCTCGAAAGCGGCCACGTTCCCTATACTAGCAAACTACGGAGCCTTCTTTACCAAAAACTTGGCTGGTAAACCTTGTATTCCACCCTTAGTGGTCATGTGAGTCCTGACTTCTGACTCGTCCAAATAAATTGCTCTTGCAATGGTTTGATCCTTTGGAATTTCTTCCAGTCCAGAAAAGGGAGCTTGGTCAAAGATGGGTAAATCAGTCAGGTAAGAGTACTCCTCCAGTGTTGGTGTGAGCTGATAATCCGGGAATGTGAAACAGTGATAGACCGGATCGTTGAACTAGATTAGCGTAGCCTGGATTCCTTCGATTACATGGACCCTTAACAGAGATAGCAGATCTCCGTACTTAGCTCTGAAAGCATCAGGGTTAGTGATCATGCTTGCCAACCCTCTCAAATCCTCTAATTTTGGAACCTTGAAGGTATACTTGTGAGTCTTACTTCTACCTAATCCATTAGCGCAATCTTTTTCTCTGACATTTGCAATCATTGTCTTAGTTTAATTTGAAAAGGAGAGATTAGAAGAGAAGATTTTTGTTTAATGTTTTTTAATGACTGAATGCATGAATGCAGCACATAAAAACATAGAAAAAACATGGGGTCAAAGGTTCGGTGCCATGAAGTCAAGGCTCTACCCATCCCCAAAGGTTTATACTGGTGATTTTTGTACCTGTTTCTCAAAATCATTTATTCCTCTTGGGATAACAACAGCAGGCTGGAATCACCCGAGCGAGCTGATGTAACTTAGAGTAATCTCAAATGAGGGTAGTATCGCGTGACAACTATTTCCGATAGCTTCCGCACTACTAAATGGTCTCAGTATACTAAAATCCTCAGTTTCTCTGACAACCCACTCGAACAATCTACTTTCAACAACCGAAGTCGTATAGGCATTGAATCCGCAAAGGGTGTCTCCACTGATTCGATGGTCGACCGAGGTCTCTTATTTCTGTCTTTAGTGCCCTGTCATTTTCTTCTTCCTTGAAGAAAAGACCTTACAGATGAGCATTACACGGAACATGCCTCATCGGGTATCCAAATTGACGACGAACTAAAACGGGATGATAATTGATTCCTCCTTTAGTTCCTATGAGGGATACATTGGGGAAGTTTCCACAACGGTCAATGATTCTGATTCCGTCATAGATTCGATTGTACCAGTCGATGTCAGAGTTAATAAGAGAAATGATTCTCTGCGACCAACGTAAAGTATTCTAGGATCCTAAAATACAGTAGACTTGGGCAAGTGGGAAATGAACCATTTGTATAGCAGGGGTACACAGCATGTGATCATTCCTCCGCTGTTCAAATTCCTTAAGTTTACAGAAAGATAAGCATTTGCAAGCAAGGTCGGTACAGGATTTCCAATCAAAAATATCTTAATGGCATTGATATCTACGAAGTTATCGATGATGGGAAACAAAAATAACCCGTAGGTGAGCAAAACAAAGATGCTCTCGAAAGCGGCCACGTTCCCTATACTAGCAAACTACAGAGCCTTCTTTACCCAAAACTTGGTTGGTAAACCTTGTATTCCACCCTTAGTGGTCATGTGAGTCCTGACTTCTGACTCGTCCAAATAAATTGCTCTTGCAATGGTTTGATCCTTTGGAATTTCTTCCAGTCCAGAAAAGGGAGCTTGGTCAAAGATGGGTAAATCAGTCAGGTAAGAGTACTCCTCCAGTGTTGGTGTGAGCTGATAATCCGGGAATGTGAAACAGTGATAGACCGGATCGTTGAACTAGATTAGCGTAGCCTGGATTCCTTCGATTACATGGACCCTTAACAGAGATAGCAGATCTCCGTACTTAGCTCTGAAAGCATCAGGGTTGGTGATCATGCTTGCCAACCCTCTCAAATCCTCTAATTTTGGAACCTTAAAGGTATACTTGTGAGTCTTACTTCTACCTAATCCATTAGCGCAATCTTTTTCTCTGACATTTGCAATCATTGTCTTAGTTTAATTTGAAAAGGAGAGATTAGAAGAGAAGATTTTTGTTTAATGTTTTTTAATGAATGAATGCATGAATGCAGCACATAAAAACATAGAAAAAACATGGGGTCAAAGGTTCGGTGCCATGAAGTCAAGGCTCTACCCATCCCCAAAGGTTTATACTGGTGATTTTTGTACCTGTTTCTCAAAATCATTTATTCCTCTTGGGATAACAACAGAAAGCTGGAATCACCCGAGCGAGCTGATGTATCTTAGAGTAATCTCAAATGAGGGTAGTATCGCGTGACAACTATTTCCGATAGCTTCCGCACTACTAAATGGTCTCAGTATACTAAAATCCTCAGTTTCTCTGACAACCCACTCGAACAATCTACTTTCAACAACCGAAGTCGTATAGGCATTGAATCCGCAAAGGGTATCTCCACTGATTCGATGGTCGACCGAGGTCTCTTATTTCTGTCTTTAGTGCCCTGTCATTTTCTTCTTCCTTGAAGAAAAGACCTTCCAGATGAGCATTACACGGAACATGCCTCATCGGGTATCCAAATTGACGACGAACTAAAACGGGATGATAATTGATTCCTCCTTTAGTTCCTATGAGGGGTACATTGGGGAAGTTTCCACAACGGTCAATGATTCTGATTCCGTCATAGATTCGATTGTACCAGTCGATGTCAGAGTTAATAAGAGACATGATTATGTGTGACCAAAGTAAAGTATTCTAGGATCCTAAAATACAGTAGACTTGGGCAAGTGGGAAATGAACCATTTCTATAGCAGGGGTACACAGCATGTGATCATTCCTCCGCTGTACAAATTCCTTAAGTTTACAGAATGATAAGCGTCCGCAAGCAAGGTTGGTACAGGGTTTCCAATCAAAAATATCTTAATAGCATTGATATCTACGAAGTTATCGATGTTGGGAAACAAAAATAACCCGTAGGTGAGCAAAACAAAGATGCTCTCGAAAGCGGTCACGTTCCCTATACTAGCAAACTACGGAGCCTTCTTTACCAAAAACATGGCTGGTAAACCTTGTATTCCACCCTTAGTGGTCATGTGAGTCCTGACTTCTGACTCGTCCAAATAAATTGCTCTTGCAATGGTTTGATCCTTTGGAATTTCTTCCAGTCCAGAAAAGGGAGCTTGGTCAAAGATGGGTAAATCAGTCAGGTGAGAGTACTCCTCTAGTGTCGGTGTGAGCTGATAATCCGGGAATGTGAAACAGTGATAGACCGGATCGTAGAACTAGATTAGCGTAGCCTGGATTCCTTCGATTACATGGACCCTTAAAAGAGATAGCAGACCTCCGTACTTAGCTCTGAAAGCATCAGGGTAGGTGATCATGCTTGCCAACCCTCTCAAATCCTCTAATTTTGAAACCTTAAAGGTATACTTGTGAGTCTTAATTCTACCAAATCCATTTGCGCAATCTTTTTCTCTGACATTTGCAATCATTGTCTTAGTTTAATTTGAAAAGGAGAGATTAGAAGAGAAGATTTTTGTTTAATGTTTTTTAATGACTGAATGCATGAATGCAGCACATAAAAACATAGAAAAAACATGGGGTCAAAGGTTCGGTGCCATGAAGTCAAGGCTCTACCCATCCCCAAAGGTTTATACTAGTGATTTTTGTACCTGTTTCTCAAAATCATTTATTCCTCTTGGGATAACAACAGCAGGCTGGAATCACCCGAGCGAGCTGATGTAACTTAGAGTAATCTCAAATGAGGGTAGTATCGCGTGACAACTATTTCCGATAGCTTCTGCACTACTAAATGGTCTCAGTATACTAAAATCCTCAGTTTCTCTGACAACCCACTCGAACAATCTACTTTCAACAACCGAAGTCGTATAGGCATTGAATCCGCAAAGGGTGTCTCCACTGATTCGATGGTCGACCGAGGTCTCTTATTTCTGTCTTTAGTGCCCTGTCATTTTCTTCTTCCTTGAAGAAAAGACCTTCCAGATGAGCATTACACGGAACATGCCTCATCGGGTATCCAAATTGACGACGAACTAAAACGGGATGATAATTGATTCCTCCTTTAGTTCCTATGAGGGGTACATTGGGGAAGTTTCCACAACGGTCAATGATTCTGATTCCGTCATAGATTCGATTGTACCAGTCGATGTCAGAGTTAATAAGAGACATGATTCTCTGCGACCAACGTAAAGTATTCTAGGATCCTAGAATACAGTAGACTTGGGCAAGGGGGAAATGAACCATTTGTATAGCAGGGGTACACAGCATGCGATCATTCCTCCGCTGTACAAATTCCTTAAGTTTACAGAATGATAAGCGTCCGCAAGCAAGGTCGGTACAGGGTTTCCAATCAAAAATATCTTAATGGCATTGATATCTACGAAGTTATCGATGTTGGGAAACAAAAATAACCCGTAGGTGAGCAAAACAAAGATGCTCTCGAAAGCGGCCACGTTCCCTATACTAGCAAACTACAGAGCCATCTTTACCAAAAACTTGGCTGGTAAACCTTGGATTCCACCCTTAGTGGTCATGTGAGTCCTGACTTCTGACTCGTACAAATAAATTGCTCTTGCAATGGTTTGATCCTTTGGAATTTCTTCCAATCCAGAAAAGGGAGCTTGGTCAAAGATGGGTAAATCAGTCAGGTGAGAGTACTCCTCTAGTGTTGGTGTGAGCTGATAATCCGGGAATGTGAAACAGTGATAGACCGGATCGTAGAACTAGATTAGCGTAGCCTGGATTCCTTCGATTACATGGACCCTTAACAGGGATAACTGACCTCCGTACTTAGCTCTGAAAGCATCAGGGTTGGTGATCATGCTTGCTAACCCTCTCAAATCCTCTAATTTTGGAACCTTAAAGGTATACTTGTAAGTCTTACTTCTACCGAAATCCATTAGCGCAATCTTTTTCTCAGACATTTCCAATCATTGTCTTAGTTTAATTTGAAAAGGAGAGATTAGAAGAGAAGATTTTGTTTAATGATTTTTAATGAATGAATGCATGAATGCAGCACATAAAAACATAGAAAAAACATGGGGTCAAAGGTTCGGTGCCATGAAGTCAAGGCTCTACCCATCCCCAAAGGTTTATACTGGTGATTTTTGTACCTGTTTCTCAAAATCATTTATTCCTCTTGGGATAACAACAGCAGGCTGGAATCACCCGAGCGAGCTGATGTATCTTAGAGTAATCTCAAATGAGGGTAGTATCGCGTGACAATTATTTCCGATAGCTTCCGCACTACTAAATGGTCTCAGTATACTAAAATCCTCAGTTTCTCTAACAACCCACTCGAACAATCTACTTTCAACAACCGAAGTCGTATAGGCACTAAATCTGCAAAGGGTGTCTCCACTGATTCTATGGTTGACCGAGGTCTCTTATTTCTGTCTTTAGTGCCCTGTCATTTTCTACTTCCTTGAAGAAAAGACCTTCCAGATGAGCATTACACGGAACATGCCTCATCGGGTATCCAAATTGACGACGAACTAAAACGGGATGATAATTGATTCCTCCTTTAGTTCCTATGAGGGGTACATTGGGGAAGTTGCCACAACGGTCAATGATTCTGATTCCGTCATAGATTCGATTGTACCAGTCGATGTCAGAGTTAATAAGAGACATGATTCTCTGCGACCAACGTAAAGTATTCTAGGATCCTAAAATACAGTAGACTTGGGCAAGTGGGAAATGAACCATTTGTATAGCAGGGGTACACAGCATGTGATCATTCCTCCGCTGTACAAATTCCTTAAGTTTACAGAATGATAAGCGTCTGCAAGCAAGGTCGGTACAGGGTTTCCAATAAAAAATATCTTAATGGCATTGATATCTACGAAGTTATCGATGTTGGGAAACAAAAATAACCCGTAGGTGAGCAAAACAAAGATGCTCTCGAAAGCGGCCACGTTCCCTATACTAGCAAACTACAGAGCCTTCTTTACCAAAAACATGGCTGGTAAACCTTGGATTCCACCCTTAGTGGTCATGTGAGTCCTGACTTCTTACTCGTCCAAATAAATTGCTCTTGCAATGGTTTGATCCTTTGGAATTTCTTCCAGTCCAGAAAAGGGAGCGTTGTCAAAGATGGGTAAATCAGTCAGGTGAGAGTACTCCTCCAGTGTTGGTGTGAGCTGATAATCCAGGAATGTGAAACAGTGATAGACCGGATCGTAGAACTGGATTAGCGTAGCCAGGATTCCTTCGATTACATGGACCCTTAACAGAGATAGCAGACCTCCGTACTTAGCTCTGAAAGCATCAGGGTTGGTGATCATCCTTGCCAACCCTCTCAAATCCTCTAATTTTGGAACCTTAAAGGTATATTTGTGAGTCTTACTTCTACCGAAATCCATTAGCGCAATCTTTTTCTCTGACAAATGCAATCATTGTCTTAGTTTAATTTGAAAAGGAGAGATTAGAAGAGAAGATTTTTGTTTAATGTTTTTTAATGAATGAATGCATGAATGCAGCACACAAAAACATAGAAAAAACATGGGGTCAAAGGTTCGGTGCCATGAAGTCAAGGCTCTACCCGTCCCCCAAGGTTTATACTGGTGATTTTTGTACCTGTCTCTCAAAATCATTTATTCTTCTTGGGATAACAACAGTAGGCTGGAATCACCCGAGCGAGCTGATGTATCTTAGAGTAATCTCAAATGAGGGTAGTATCGCGTGACAACTATTTCCGATAGCTTCTGCACTACTAAATGGTCTCAGTATACTAAAATCCTCAGTTTCTCTGACAACCCAATCGAACAATCTACTTTCCACATGCGGCATCACACGCATTCCCATTAGCAAAAAAGCAAACACAAATATCAATTAGGAAAAGCAGTATATATATTTGTCCTAACATCCTAGACCTCTAGTCCTATGATCCTATACAGACAATGACTCCCCAGCAGAGTCGTAATTTCTGTGGTACTTTGTAAACTTAAGGCTTTCTACCTAAGACTGTAAAAGAGAATGCCTCCCACTGTGGTCGCCATCTTTCTGTAGCGCGGTTTTTGTGGGTTCGAATCACTATCGCTTTGGTACTACAGTTCGATTCATTTTTTATCCTGTGAAGCTGATTAAGGAAGGGAAATAGATGTCTCCAATTAACCCTTCTTGCATACTGAGTTTAAACAGATGACTGTTGGTTTACAGATGCTATCAAAATAGGGGGTCTGTCTTAGGTTATTTTGCTTAAGAATAGAGTGTTCATGAGACTTTTGGGAAGATACTGTATCTAAAATTTTTCTGACTGATGTATAAAGGTACTTGACCTAGAGTTTTTGATTAGTATGCTCGCTAAGATCTCACAATCTTATGCCTACGTATTACCGTTTAACGAAACAGGGAAATCAGAGCAATCGTAGTTTCTCCTATTCTAGAGGAGGAAAAAGATGTTTTGGTGTCTTGTTCAAAGCCCAAGACATAAAGCTAAAGGTGATTTGTATCTTGTTCAAAGCCCAAGATATGAAGCTAAAGGGTTTTGGTTGAGATAGAATTTGTCATCTCTAAAGAGAGATTGTTGATTTTTGTGTGCTATGATCAAAGCACAAGTTTGATGCTAAAAGGTTGATTGACTCAGCTGGGGATTTCTTTATACGAAGCCTAAGAGGAGGCTAAAAGCTTTACTTTTCTGGGGAAAATGTTCTTTCTGTCTTGTACAAAGCCCAAGGTTAAGGCTAAAAGCGATTTTGGCTCTGTTGGGGAAAATTTGTATGTATCTTGTACAAAGCCCAAGATGGAGGCTGAAATGAGTTTGACTCAACAAGAGAGTGCTTTTATATGTCTTGTACAAAGCCCAAGACGGAGGCTAAAATGGTTTAACTCATCAAGAGAGTACTTTTATCTGTCCTGTACAAAGCCCAGGATTGTGGCTGAACAAGCTGGAGAACTTGAGAGGAGACTAGCTCCTACTAGGGGGGAATCTTTATACCAAGTTTTGGATAAAGACTGACTCAACAAGAGAGTATTTTTATCTATCTTGTATGAAGCCCAAGACAGAGGCTAAAAAGGTTGACTCAACAAGAGAGTCTGAAAAGGTGATTGACTCAACTAAAGAGTCTTTTATACTCAACAAGAGAGTGATTTGATGTCTCGTACAAAGCCCGAGATTGGGGCTAAAAGGAGATTAACTCAACAAGAGAGCCTTGAAAAGTGAGTGACTCAACAAGAGAGTCAGAAAAGGTTAGCTCTGCTAGGGAGAATCATTGTACAAAGCCCAAGAGGAGGTTGAATATATTGAGGAAGGATCATTATACAAAGCCTAAGAGGAGGCTATCTTACTGCTGAGAGTTATTGAGATCCCAAGACAGGTCCAAGTGGGGATTCAACTCTTGCTGAGGATTACAAAAAAGTTGAGGTATCAGATGCCTTGGGGTTCTGATTTGGGACAAGCTGACCCTGGTTGGGAAATTTTGGGATAAGGATTGGGTGTAAACTCTACCGGAGATTTTTCCAAAATGACCAGGGTTTCTACAGTGCTTGAGAATGTCTTTGAGACTCAAGAGGGGGTATTGACTGTCCAAGTCTACTGGTGTGGAAGAATTTTATCTTTTGTACAATGCCCAAGATGAGGCACGAGCGTTAAGGGATGAGAATCAACCCTAAAATGGCTGGAGTTTTGACACTGGAAAGACTGCTTTAGCAAAGGATGACTAAGTTCTGTCTTATACCTTTAAGAGGTCATCAGGGTCCTTGTATTAAGCCCAAGAGAAGGCATGAGAACTTCTAAGAAGCCGGAGGGTCCTTGTACAAAGCCCAAGAGGAGTCGGGGATGATTTTAGGAAGTCTGTGGGTTCCCAAACCAAGAGAAGTTCAAGAAATGAAATTCACAGAGAAGAGATCATTCCAGGAAAGTTTGAGGGTTTGGAAGAAACTCAAGAGATGCTATTCATAGAGAATAGATCAACTTTGGGGAGTAGAATTTCTTTGACAATTTCTGGGGGTGACAGTCTGAGAAAAGGTTCACTGAGAATACTGCCTTTCTCTTTGTTCCATATTGTTTAACCCCAAGAGAAGGAAAGACTGTATCTGGAAATCCTATGGGGATCTAGTTTTTTTTGTATTTAAAGAGTGACCAACAGGGATTTACCTAGTTCTAGACGTAGTTGTCGGGGAAAACTCTAAATAACTATACTAGTATATATACATTTGATAATGACAAGTATTTTAAAAGGTTATGAAAGAAGACTAACCATGCGCAGCTTCCCACAATACAGTTATATATATGAAAGCAGTAAAAGAAAGCGGATAAAGACTTACCCGTTGTAGAGCTTCCATGTTGTATGGTTAGTTGTTCAGAGAAATTAAAGAATTTTTTGATAGCAATCATATATTTGAATTCAAAATAAAAGGAGAAAGTGCTTTGAAAAGATTATCGGGGCTTACAGCTCAAGGAGAGGCCCAAGTTTTAACAATGATCGTACTGTTGTTTTGAATTTGTACAGGGACTTATACAAGTGACTGAGGCCCGAAAAAGGTTTTATGTACAAAGGGATGGGTCTTACACTCTTTTAAGAGGCCCAAAAGTGTTTTAAAGAAAAGAAATGGGACTTACAACACTAGGTAGGCCCAGATGATTTGTTTTGAAATGGCGATCACACCGAGATTTCCTGAAAAGGTGTTAGGACTTATACAATGACTGAGGCCCAAAATTTTTGGTATTTACAAAAAGGGGATTGGGTCTTACACTCTATCAGAGGCCCAAAGAGTTTGAAAATGAATAAAGATGGGACTTATAGCTCGAGGAGAAGCCCAGTTGAAAATAGTTTGAAAAACGACGATCGCATCGAAATTTCCGACTATATCGGGACTTATACAATACACTGAGGCCCAGAAATGATTCTTATTTACAAAGAGGTGGGACTTACACTCAATCAAGAGGCCCATAGAGTTTGAAATATTTGAGTATGATTAAAAATCAAAGAAACCCTAATTTTCACTTTTTAAAAGTAATTTTTCAAAGAAAATTAATAAAAAAAATGATAAAAATACCAAATAAGTTTAAATAAACCATTTGTGATTTTTGGTTAAGGTTTGAAAAATGCGGTTTTAATCACAAGATGATTTAAAACTTATTTGGTTTTGAATTTCAAGATGAATAATCATTTTTAAAATGTTTAAAAATAATTAAAATGAATTTATTTACAAAAATACCAATTATATTAAATAAATGATATAAATTTTGAAAGCTCCTAGAGTTTGACTAAATTTTGGTAAAACATATCAACAATAAAGATGAAGAAACTGCCGAGATCAAAGATGTCGAAGAAGATGTCCTAACAGCAAGATGCGACATCCTGGACTGATATAGCAGGATTTAAATTTGTAACAAATCTGTCCAAGATTTTCTACGCTTTTTAATACTGGATCAAGGATCAAAAATAGAAATCCCAAGACAGAAGACTATATATATATATATATATATATATATATATATATATATATATATATATATATATATATGAAGACTTAGACCTAGGGTTGAGAAGCCTTATGTAACAATTGTAACCTAGTTATCTTTTGTAAAAATAAGGGTTTAGGCTTTGAGAGTCGTTGGCTCTTAGGGTTGTAGTTCCCCTCTGTAATATGGGATGCAGAGAGGATGACATAGGTGCATGTACACAACCAGAAACCTATAGGTAATGGTTGTTGTATTGTTCTTGGACGAAGCTTTGAAGTAAGTCCAAGATAACGTGGAGGTCAAGAAACCACGACTGGTTTTGTATTGGCAGAAGACAGAGATATCACAGGTTGTGATTAGGATGCGAGTGAGGTATCTCATATTAGGGTTGTAAATGTTTGAGTTTAGCCTTGGTAAAGATGTTCATTGGGTAGATGTTAGGAATAAAGTTGTAAACGGGGGAGTTTATCTTTGTAATAGTTCTACATATAGTGATGTCTTCATCCTGGATTGTATCCCCCAGATGTAGGTGAATTGCACCGAACTGGGTTAACAATTATTGTCTTATTTTAACATTCTACAATTTACAGTTTTGTTAATGTTCTTGACTGACATATTGGATCAGATGTCGTGACATCTATAATGGTGCAGTTCTGATATTTAAGGTATCAGTCTGCTGTTGCGCCTCCATGTTTAAAAGATTATACATCACAATGTCTTGACATGTGCTGGGATATCTGTTGTTTGCATAGGCCAGAATTTTAATTGGTATCAGAGCAGGCATCCTGTCTGGTTCTGGATGAGATCTTTGGGAGATACTTTCTGGCGTTTAAACAAGGAGGTGCTTAAAGATCAGATTAATTAACGCAGACATACTCAAGGGTATTAATGGATGAGATGGATGTTCTGGATCGAAGGGAGCAACCCGGAGGTTGTTCATGTTGCTGAGGAGGTTCTACAACAACTATAGGAGAAGTGGCTAGTTCTCTTGTTGGTGTGTCTTATAAGATGTTGTGACATCTTATTAGGCCAAGCAAGCTATATTCCTTGGTGGTTCCGTTGCATGAGTTTCTGATGGAAGAGCTCTAGAATTATGGGATTCTGGAGTTGTTACTGAAGACAGTTGGTGGAAGGTCTCAATCGTCAGCCTCTATATTTGAAGATATCTGCATTCTTTTATTCCAAAGTCGGGAGCGATGGAGTGAAGGAAGCTGTGGTCAGATATCTGTGTAATACCCCAAATTTTGACCACTTAGATTTCCCATCATTGTGAAAATCATCATCACAATATGGATGAACCATCATGCTTCATCAGTCTCCCCAAAGATGGGTGAGCATCCAATACAATCAAAATTAGGGTTTCAAGCCCTCTCATAGTTCTCAGACAAAGGATCAATCAAGAAATGACATGATCTTCAACTTGTCTAACCTCCCAAGTAACTAAAAAGGATCAAAAGGACTCCCACTTCAAGGATTAAGCACAAGGATGCTCCCTTCTAGGTGGATCAAGCCTCAAGATCGCCAGTGTCACCAAATTAGGGTTTTGGTCGACCAGGGCCTCCTGGAAAATTTTCATCTGGGAACAAGGCAATGATCCAAAACATGACCTAATATACTTCATGGAACGTCATGAACCCATGCATCAAGTCAATTTTGCCTCAGGGGATGCATTCATCAAAAATCAGGAATTAGGGTTTCTTGACCTAATTCACCCCTAAGTTGACTTTTGGGACAAACCATGAGCCAAGACCTCAAGACATGATTTGAGGGTCTCTAATATACCATATTGATCCATTTGGAACAATGGATTGATCCAAGAAGTTTGAGCAACAAGTCTCAATTTCATCTGCACCACAATTAGGGTTTTAAGAGAAAAGTCAACTGCAACTTTGACTTTTGACCAGGACATGCTCCCAAACCCTAATACATGATTGAATATACCCTATGACACCCATGGAACATGTCCATCAAGTTTGATTTAGGTCAAGGACATGATTTCCTGAAGAATTGCACAGTTTGGAATTCATCTGATAAAAAGTCAACTGTGCACAAAAGTCAACTTTGACTTTTTGAGATTTTTCACCAAAATGGATTTTTAACCCTAAAATGATGTTAATGTATGATTTGAATCATCATTCATCAAGAAAAATCAAGAAAAGTGAGATAACTTGTAAAAGGGGTAACCATAAAACTTAGAAATTTTTCTAAGTTAAAAATAAAGTGGCAAAGGTACCAACTTTGGAGGACCATAACTCCTAAACCACAAGGCCATTTTTTCTCATCCAAAGATGGATTTGTAGCCCTCATTATCACCTACAAAAACTTCAACTACAAGTCATTCCAATTCATTAAGGATTTTGAGTTATGGAGTGATCAAAGTGGCTGAAAAGTGAAAATGTCACTTTTTCCAACACTTAGTGAAATTTTCACTAAGTCAGATTCTGCCTCACTTTTTGCCAAATGTAGGGGGATTTTTCACTTGGAATCAAAAGAGATCAAAACCAAACTTGTTCAAACAGTTGTTGTATCATGTAAGAGCTTTCCAAAATGGCCAAGAACATTGCCAAATTCAACCTACACCATGAGATACAACATTGCCAAGTTGCCTTGCTAAAATCTGTCAAGGCAAGGCAGAATTTGCAACTTTGGTCGATTTTCCCAAATCAGCCAAATTCAATTGCTCCTATCCACATGGACACCTCAGAGGATTGAATCTAAAGGGGACAATCACTGAGCCAAACCTCCAAAGTCCATGGAACAAGAAATAACATGTTGAACCTAGAATTGCCAAAATAGGGACAAGACTTCAAATTTGGAATGAGGCATTCAATGAAACCATCAAGGTGGCATGGACTGAGCCATTCTCATCTGAAATCAGTCAAGACTTATCCAAGAACAAGGGAACCAAAGCTCTGTGCCCTAACCTCTAGTCAATGGCTAGAGGAGACTTTCATTTCCATTGGCCAACATTAAGGAAACACCTGCTGCAGTTGCCATTCACTGTGGATCCCAAAAAAAACTTGCTCTACTATAAATAGAGCTCAATTGTGGTCAGTTTGAGTACACCAAAGCCATCTAACAGATGCTTTCCTCAAAATCTCTTCTTTCACTCCAATTTTTCCTTCTAAGGCAAGTCACTATCGGGTTTTGAGTTTGAGAGCAATTCCAATCAAACCAATCACTCACACACCTCACATACATCACATATGAGCTGATCAAACACTTAGATTACTTCTGAAACATCAATTTCACAAAATCACCAGCTGGTTGCTCAAGGTTTTAACCAAAGTGCAGCTGAGGTACCACAAAATGATCCAGCCAATTTCAATCAAGTCCAACCATCCAAACACAATCCATAGGGTGTAGGGAAGCTGTTCAGATCATCACCACTCATCTGTAACACCTCCAAATCAAAAATCACTTTGATCTTGCTGTCACGACTTGGAGGTAAGCACATACTTGGTCATCTCTCAATCTATGCATATTTCCTCGCACAATAATTTGGCCATATGTTCATAATCATGCATGAAATGTTTTCCCTCAATTAATTGCATTGTTTGAATCGTGTATCAAAAATCCTAGCCTTCATGCAGAAATTAGGGTTCTTGAGGTCTCTTCGGGATTTCTTGTTGTATGTTTAATTTAAATGAAATTAAAGTACATAAACATGATCGTGAGGTTGGGGCGAGCATAATGATATGTGGATTGCATGATATGATTACGTATTCATGGAGATTGGATAGAAAATGCAATCTGAGAAACCAAGAACACACGCGTGTTCTTCAGCTTGTTCTTGGCGCCATTTTTAGAAATTCAAATATTTGAATTTTGTGATTTTGTTTAATTGATTCAAAAATTAATTTCTCTCTGAGTTTTAATGATTTTGAGTTGATTCTTTTTTTAATAATTCACAAAAATGTTAAAATATTTTATTTTCACAAAAAATCCCAAAAATATTATTTATTTCATATAATTGATATTTTTGCAAAGAATTAATATTTTAATTGTTTTTGACATTTTAAATATTTTTTCTACATTTATTTTGCAACTTTTAATGCTTTCTAATTATTTTTTAGGTCAATACTTAATTTTTGAAGCATTAATCCAAGATCACAATTTGTTTTCCATGTGTTAAACAATTTTTGATCATTTTAATTGAATTTTTATTCAATTAAATACATTTTGAAAACAAATTGGGTTTTGGATTAATTCAACCCTCATAAATCATTTTCAAAACTTTTTTGGGCCTCTTGAGAGAGTGTAAGACCCATCCCCCCTTGTACAAAAACTTTTTGGGCCTCACTCATTGTATAAGTCCCTCTGTACAAGTAAACGGCGCGATCGTCGCCCGTTTAAAAATAAAAATCATCTGGGCCTCTCCTCGAGCTATAAGACCCATTCAAAACGTTTGGGCCTCTATTAGAGTGTAAGACCCAATCCCCCTTTTAACCAAAACATTGTGGGCCTCACTTATTGTATAAGTCCCTCTGCGTTAAAAGAAAACCTCGGCGCGATCGCCATTTTTAAACGAAAAATCATTTGGGCCTACCCTCGTGTTATAAGCCCCTCTCTTTTCTTTAAACCTTTTTTGGGCCTCTTGAGAGAGTGTAAGACCCATCCCTTTGTACAGAAAACCTTTTTGGGCCCCAGTCACTTGTATAAGTCCCGCTGTACAAAGTTAAACAGTGCGCTCACTGATAAAACCCTGGGCCTCTCCTTGAGCAGTAAGCCCCAAATATTTCTTTTTCAAAGCACTTTCTCCTTTGATTTTGAATATACTGTTGTTTTCAATCTTTCTTTGTTGAACAACTAACCAAACAGCATGGAAGCACTACAAGCGAGTAAGTGGTTATCGCTTTCATTTACTGCTTTCATATTATAAACTGTATTGTGGGGCTGCTCACTGTAAGTCTCCTTTCATAAACTCATATCTACTGTGTAATAATAGTATAGATATTTCGAGTTTCCCCGGCTACTACGTCTAGATCTAGGTGACGCCGTTTCATTTATTCGTAGAAATATACGCCTAGATCTCCAATAGGAGCACCAGATACAGTCTTCTCTTCGGCTGTCCTCCTTAGGAATCGTCAAGAAGCTCTACTCCCCAAGATGAATGTATTCTCCGTGAATGGCATCTTTGAGTTTCTTCCAAATTCTCGAACTTTCCTGACTTGATCTATTCCTTGTGGATAGCTTGCCTTGAATGTCTCGGGGTTTGGGTACCCACTACGGTCATAATCTTGGACCTTAACTAAGGAACCCTCTTTGAAAGCTAAAAATTGCTGGATAGTAAACCTCGCACGTTTACCAGTGGTTTTTATCTTTAAAAGAGTTATCTCTCCTAATGGAAAGGAGATGATAGACCCACGGGCTTCTTAAAAGCATCGGCCTCCTCTTGGGAATTATTCAAGGACACTACGGCTTCTTAGAAGTATTCACATCCTCCTCTTAGGCTTCGTATAATGATCTATTCCTTCGGGAATGATAGCCTCCTCTTAGGCTTCGTACAAGGACCCGTAGGCTTCTTAAAAGTTTCCAGCCTCCTCTTGGGCTTCGTACAAATTGTCCCGACGACCTCCTAGAGGTATAGGAACAGAACCTAGTCATCCTCATAGAACAGTCCTTTCATAGAGTCTACTACTGTTTCTCAAAGCATAGTACAAAAGAAAAAAAAACTCTAGACTTGGACGGTCTAACTTCCTTGAGTCTCAAAGACATTCTTAAGTGACCCCTTCGTTAAATAGGAAGGAAACCCGTAGACTCGGGCAGTCTCAATACCCTTTGGATTTCCCGTTTCCTCAAAGAGAAGGAAATATCCCTGATCCTCAGATCAAATCCCTGAGTACAGTGTTGCTTATATAAGAACTGATTTTCTCTTTTAAAATCAGTATATTGGATCTGTCACTCAACTGAAACAAACCTTTAGCCTCCATCTCGGGCTTCGTACGAGATACAAAAACACTCTCTTGTTGAGTATCAAAGACTCCCTCGTAGAGTCAAACAAACAATAGCCTCTATCTCGGGCTTCGTACGAGACACAAAGACTCTATCGTCGGGTCAAAAACTTTTAGCCTCTCTCTCGGGCTTTGTACGAGACACAAAATAGCCTCCTCTTAGGCTTTGTATAATGATTTTCCTAGCGGAAATTAGCCTCCTCTTAGGCTTTTGTATAAGTAAACCACTGGTTGATCCAATCAACCTTTTAGCATCAAAGTTGTGCCTCGTTCACAGTACACAAACATCAACAACTCCTTTCCTTTCATCTAATCGCTGTAAGCGGCAAGCCTCTGGATCATCTATATCCATGCCACTGTCCCTCTTTTAGCATGAGAAATTCCTAAGGAAAGATGGCATTGCTCTACACTGAGTTAAAGTCTTCTCCTTCAGGTTAAAACCCTTTCTTCGGAAATTATGGCATTGCTCGGATCCGCGTATCCCAGTTAAAGTAATTCTCCTTCACCCTCTTTAGAGGTGACAAATTCTCTCTAAAGTCGAGGTCTTTCAGCTTCACGTCTTGGGCTTTGAACAAGACACAAATAGACCTTTTAGCTTCACATCTTGGGCTTTGAACAAGATATAAACCACCTTTCGCTTCACGTCTTGGGCTTTGAACAAGACACCAAAACACCAAAAACACCCATTTCCTCCCATAGAATAGGAGGAACTACGAACGCTCTGATTTCCCTGTTTCGGTAAACGGGAATACGTAGGCATAAGATCGAAAGAAAAGATCTTAGCGAGCACAATCAACAAAAAACCCAAATCCCATATCTCCATCAATCAAATATCAGTAATTCCAAAGCATCAGTCCTAACATCCTAATCCTTGTTCCCCGCTAGAAAGTCCTAGAAAGAAAGAAAACAGTACTGGCGAAAATACAAATAACCAGTACAAAGGCCCCCCACATTGATGGCATTCGTAACTTAACAGACCGCTGTTTAAACTCAGTATGCAAGCAGGGTTAATTGGAGACATCTATTTCCCTTCCTTATTCAGCTCACAATAGGATAAAAAATGAATCGACCTGTAGTTTAAGCTCAAACCGCAGAGAGCGACTAGCGCTTAAGAACCGCGTCCAAAATCGCTCGCTACAGAAAAATGGCGCCCACCGTGGGGCCTACCTTTTTTTCTTTCTGTTTTCCTTGTAAAATGGCGACTCTGCTGGGGATTCCTTGCCAGAGTCATTTTCTGCCTTAAGGCATCATCCCCGTTTTCCACGGAAAATGGGAACTCTGCTGAAGAGAAAGATTGACCTATGCTGGTCCATCTCTTAGGCTAAGAACCATAGATTGGGGCTTCCGCCGGGGAACCCATTTCTGTCAGGAACTTAGGAATCATAGCTTTATAAGTCTAGGATGATTAGGACAAATATATATACTGCTTTTCCTAATTGCTATACGTGTTTATTTTTCTGCTAATGGGAATGCGGGTGATGCCGTATGTGGAAAGATTGAGTATACACCTAGAAAAGCTAACCCTTTCGTAGTGCGGAAACTATCGGAAATAGTTGTTACGCGATACTACCCTCATTTGAGGCTGGTGATCTATTCTCGGTGAATGGCACTTACTCTAAGATTGCACACAACTCGCTGGCGATCCGCTTGTTGTCTGCCTTCCTGGGAGGAGCTGATGATAATGAGTACAGGTACAAAAATCACCCTAGTATAAACCTTTGGGGATGGGTAGAGCCTTGACTTCATGACAACGACCCTCTGACCCCATGTTTTTTCTATGTTTTTGTGTGCTGCATTCATGCATCCATTTAATAAAACATTAAAACATTCAAAAAGCTTTCTCTTCTAGTCTCTCTGTTTTTCAAATTAAACTAAGACTGTGATTGCAAATATCAGAGAAAAAGATTACGCTAATGGATTTCGGTAGAAGGAGAACTCGCCAGTATACCTTCAAGGTTCCAAAATTAGGGGATTTGAGAAGATTAGCAAGGATAATCGTTAACCCAGAGGCTTTCAGAACCAAGCACGGTGGTTTGCTACCACTATTAAGAGTCCATGTGATTAAGGGGATCATGGACGCGCTCATTCAGTTCTACGATCCGGTTTATCACTGTTTCACATTCCCGGATTACCAGCTATCACCAACGCTAGAGGAGTATTCTCATCTGGCTGATTTACATATCACTGATCGAGCTCCATTTTCTGGACTGGAAGAAATTCCAAAGAATCAGACTATTGCAAGAGCAATTCATTTAGACGAGTCTGAGGTCAAGACTCACATGATTACTAAGGGTGGCATCCAAGGTTTGCCAGCCCAGTTCTTGACAAAAAAGGCTCTATACTTCGCTAGTATAGGGAACGGGACTGCTTTTGAAAGCATCTTTGTCTTGCTCACCTACGGATTATTTTTGTTTCCCAACATCAATAACTTCGTCGATATCAACGCTATTAAGGTTTTTCTCATTGGAAACCCTGTGCCGACTTTGCTCGCAGATGCGTATCATTCTGTACACTTGGGAAATTTGTACAGCGGAGGGGAGATCACATGTTGTGTACCTTTGCTCTACAAATGGTTTATCTCTCACTTGCCCAAGTCTGCTGCTTTTTGGGATTGCAAGAGTGTCTTACGTTGGTCGCAGAAGATCATGTCTCTCACCAATTCCGATATAGATTGGTGTAATAGGATTTATGAGGGAATCAGAATCATTGACTGTTGTGGAAACTTCCCCAGTGTACCCCTCATAGGAACTAAAGTAGGAATCAACTATCATCGGATATTGGTTCTTCGTCAATTTGGATACCCGATGCGACACATCCCACTGGGTGTTCATCTGGAAGGTCTTTTCTTCAAAGAAGGAGAAAATGACAGAGCACTAAAGATGGAAATAGTGCAAGCTTGGAAACAGGTTCATAAGAAAGGACGAGAGTCTCTGGGAAAATCGGACTGTGTCTCGGTGGAGCCTTATCTCCATTGGGTACAAACCAGAGCTCTCAAGCTAAAAATGCCTTATCCTTGTTACAGAATTCTTCCGCCGAGAGAATATGTCATGTACTTCATGACGGAAACTGAAAAGCTTCAGGTTACTCTCAACAAAGTTCAAAAGGAAAGAAGATCTTGGAAGAACAAGTACCGCACCCTCGACGTAGAGTGTATCCAAAAACAGCAACTACTAAAAGAGAAAGATGCTCTGATTGAAATTTTGGAGCAGCATGCTGTAGAGAATCAAGATGACCAAAGGAATTTGCTCACTCCTTTCACTTGGCAAAGGAATGACAACCCGACAACGGCCCAAGCGCCCCGGTCAAAGAAAAGGAAGATACCAGAATCAACCCCCGGTTTCTCCTCAGAGAGGACTCGGGACCCATTAGTTTAGGTTTCTGTTTCTGCACTTTGTAATCTACTGTATTTCCATTTCTGTAATCCTTTGAATTTTAATAAAAAGGGGTTTCCCCACTGTTTGATATTTGCAATCTAATTGTCGAAGTTTATTTTGATTAAACCAAAAAAACAACAATTAATATAATCATTGCATTCATCATTCTCACATCGCGTATTCTTCTTCCCTACGAATCTCACGTTTGTGTCTCGATTCTAGAGTCAAACTGTCTCATTCGTATAATACTCGGGCCAATCGTCAGAAAAAGATGGATGATCTTGAGGAAGAAAACAGAGAGTTGAAAGAAGAGATCGACGCTCTGAGAGAGGATATGAGAAAGCTTCGTAACGACATGCAAGCCATGGCAGAAGCTCAGCTACAAAGAACTGTGATCTCAGAGATCACCTCAATGCCCATCATAGAAAAGTATGATCCTAGGTATCAGATGCCGAAAGATCATCCTTGGGGCATGCCTGTTAACTATATCCCGGAAGGATATGTTCCGCCGATCACTGAAGATCAGGGAATCGCAACAGAAGCCGTTGGGCCTGAAGGTTACAAACTTCGGGAAAGCGAAGATGCTACGGGCATACTGAAGACTCCTGAAGGTTACAAACTTCGGGAAACGCCAAGACTTACTGTCGTAGTCATGGTACCACCCCCTGTGGCGCACACTGTCCCGGAAGGACAGATTCCGCCAACACCTTCTGGTAAGAAGGAAACTATGTTCGATAGAATGGATGAATTCCAGGAGCAGTTCTTGGAAATGCAGAAAGAGCTGCAAGCCATTCGCGGTCAGGATCTATTTGGAAAGGACGCCGCAGACCTCTGCTTGGTCCCAAATGTGAAAGTCCCGCAAAAGTTCCAAGTGCCCGACTTTGAAAAATACAAGGGTAACTCTTGCCCTTAGAGCCATCTGGTGATGTACGCTTGGCGGATGTCAGCTCAGACGGAGAATCAGGACCTGCTGATTCACTACTTCCAGGATAGTTTAACCGGTGCCGCACTCAAATGGTACATGAGTTTAAACCGTACTACGATCAGTACATTCAGAGATCTTGGTACTGCCTTCGTCCAACAATACAAGTACAATTTGGACATGGCACCCGACAGAGATCAACTCAGATCAATGTCGCAAAAGGAAAAGGAAACCTTTAAGGAGTATCCTCAAAGGTGGCGTGAAATTGCCGCTCAAATTTGTCCACCTCTTGAGGAAAAAGAGATGACAAAAATCTTCTTAAAGACCTTAAGCTCATTTTACTATGACCGAATGATTGCCAGTGCACCCAGTGATTTCACCGAAATGGTCGGCATGGGTGTACGTCTTGAGGAAGCCGTCCGAGAAGGATGTTTGGTAAAAGACACTGGATCAATGAGCGGTACTAAAAAATACGGTAGTGCTCTCCCTAAGAAAAAACAGCAAGATATTGGGAATATCTCTCTCGGAAAGCAAAGGCGACGTTATCAGCCAGTAGCAGGTGTTACTCCTGCTATCGGCCCCGCGCCTGTTCCTATGTGTCAACCTCAGGTTGCGCAGAGCCAACCTGACCAACAAAGGACACAACAACCTCTTCAGCAGGCTCGTCCTCCATATAACAACAACCGTACAATACGGCCACCAGGATTTGATCCTATACCCGTAACGTACGCAGAACTGTTTCCGTTACTGCTGGCTAAGGGGCACATCCAGACTAAGTCTCCTCTTACAGTACCGGAAAATCCGCCTTTTTGGTTTAAAGCGGATCAAGCATGCCCTTATCATCAAGGAGGTTCAGGGCATAACATTGAGACTTGTCTCAATTTCAAATCCGACGTGCAAAAGCTTGTTAGGAGCGGGCTCTTATCTTTCAAAGATACGAATCCTAATGTTCTTACGAACCCGCTGCCTCAACACGAGAAAGCTGCAGTCAATCTGATTGAGAAAGAGGCTAACAATGTCTATCAAATTCACGATGTACTCTTATTGGGGACCAATCAGGTCAAGATGCATTGTAGACAGAGTGGATATGGCCATGTGCCACCTCATAATTATCACCAGTGAGATATCTGCTCTAAAGACAACCAGGGGTGTTCTGTAGTGCAAGCAGCTCTACAGGAACAAATGGATCTTGGATGGATCCAAGAGCACCGAGTTCGTGGAGTTAACATGGTTTACACGAATTCCAATGTCATTCAAAACCACGACATCCGTGCGATGAATGTCAACTTGGTGGCGATGCACTCAAGGCAAAGCCAGTATCATAATCTGCCGCGGCACGATTACAGTTCCTGTCTGATTTGCTCGGTAAACAAACAGGGATGCTCTTTCATACAAGAGGCCCTCCAGTGTCAGATGGATCTTGGATGGATCCAAGACTACCATGATAGGAACTTCTATCAAATCAACATGGTTCAGAGCTTTGACATCCGCGTAATGGATACCAACCTGGTAGAGTTACATGCTGAGCAGGTCCGACTTGGATTCTTAATATCACATGACTATCAAAATTGTAAAGCGGGTTGCGAAAACGATCGAGGTTGTACCCTTGTCCAGGAGGCACTTCAGCACTTGTTAAATCACTGGTGGATGCCAATCTATATGGACGAAGATACTCAGCAGATTAGTATCAATAACAGGAATCCTACTCGTCGTCAAAGTCAGGATGTCCGATCAATGGAAGGTAACCTAGTGAGGTTACATTATATTCAAAGTGGGCGTGGCCAGGTGCCACCACACAACTATGACAGTTGTAGCGTCTGTGCAGAAAGTAACCAAGGGTGTTACCTTGTGAGAGCAGCTCTTCAGGGTCAGGTCGATCATGGAGAAATTCGTCCATATCCCGGTTCAGGACCCATCATTTGGTCGCCGAACTACCTTGCCGAGCAAGTTGAGGATGTTGTCACGATCTCTGGTCATCACATGACCAGGGATGTTTTTGCCATCATCCCTCTACTTGACAAATCTAGAGTTCCTAACTGGGAACGGATCAAGGTTACTTATGATGGTCAGAAAAATCAGAAGGTTCCCATAGTCATCTATCTACCGGGGCCACTACCGTATGAATCAGCTAAGGCAATCCCTTACAAATACGGTGCAACAACAATCGAGAATGGAAAGGAAATTCCATTACCCTCCGTCGTGAATATTGCAGACATCAGTCGTGTAACACGGAGCGGTCGAATCTTCAACCGAGGGGCTGGAGAATCCAACAAAGAAAAGGAACTTCCGACGGAAATTCCTGATCCACCAGTCAGTCAATCTGGTAATCCCGACTTTTCAAAAGACAAAGATGAGATGCTAAAGCTCATCTAAAGGAGTGAATATAACATTGTTGATCAACTGTTACAGACTCCTTCAAAGATCTCAGTATTATCACTGTTACTCAGTTCAGAAGCACACAGAGAGGCTCTACAGAAAGTCTTGGAGCAAGCCTTTGTGGAACAGGATGTAACAATCAGACAATTCGATAACATTGTCTCTAACATCACTTCCTGCAATAATTTGGGATTTAGTGATGAGGAATTACCTGAAGAGGGTCGTCGTCATAACATGGCAATCAACATTACAGTTAACTGCCAGGGCGATGCTTTAGCCAATGTACTGGTAGACACAGGGTCAGCCCTGAATGTTATGCCGAAGTCCACTTTGACGCAATTATCATTTAAGGGCCCTCCGATGAGAGTCAGCGAGGTCGTCGTCAAAGCATTCGACGGATCCAGAAAAACAGTTATCGGCGAAGTTGATCTTCCCATAACTATTGGTCCTCACACTTTCCAAATCACTTTCCAGGTCATGGACATCCGGGCAACATACAGTTGTTTATTAGGAAGACCTTGGATACATCAGGCTGGAGCGGTTACTTCGACCCTCCACCAAAAGGTAAACTTCGTCAAGAACGATCAACTTGTCACGGTTTGTGGGGAACAAGCCTTGCTTGTGAGTAACCTATCATCATCTACTTGTGTGGAACCCGAGGAGGTTATTGGAACTCAGTTCCAAGCACTATCGGTGAGCAAGAATGATCAATCCGAAGAAGGAACTTCAATTTCTTCATACAAAGATCCTATCAAAGCGGTCGAGAGTACCGATACAAAAGGATGGGGACAGCTTGTCATTCCCACTGACAATAAAATAAAGAAGGGTCTTGGTTTTTCTGCAACCTGTACTCAGACAGCCGCCAACGATGAAAGTCTTCATCCCCTTCAAAACTTCTTCCACAGTGGAGGTTTTCTTCACCCAGTGTCTCAGACAGTTCATGCTATCAATGAGGAAGATCCCTCTGACACAGATGAAGAATGGAAGTCCTACCTTAACAAGGACGGCTATATGTCTCAGGCAGAGGTGCCTATGCCTTTTTGCTTCCCTACAGAAAGTCTGAGATTTATACCAAGATCAGATGTCGAAATGATCTACGGAGATTGTGATCCGGAAGGATGCCGTGCTCCGCCAAATTCATTAGAGGAAGACACTCTGATGAAAGAAAACTTTGATCACAATTACTATGGCCCGATGGATGGTCTGCCAATGTGGCAGCCTTACCCAGGAAACTTGGGGCAAGAAAGTCAGCAGAGTAATGAAACTCAGCTGAGCGTCATTGAACAGAATACCTGTGTCCCCGCCATGTCATGGGATCAACACTCAGGTCATTCGGAAACTACTCAACATGAAGATGAATTCGTAACGTTTGCAGGACTAGAATTCATCAACTATGCTTTTCCTGATGTCAACGTCATCGAGGGGGATGACTTCTCCAGTTCCAAAGAAGTTTGGGACACTTTGGGACAACCAAGTGGAAAATACGACTTTATGGTCAAGTACACTGCTCCCGAAAGCTCTCGTATCAGGCTCGAAGATATCTAGTCAACTGGATGGGGAGATACATCTAAGAGCACCAATGCTATGCAAAGTGCAACAGAGGAATCCTCCTACGACAATTCTGCTTGGGAGACAGATTCCAATGATCCTGCTCCACCAGAAATCAGCGTCATTTCTGAAGACAAATCAAGGAAGGTGCCAGACTTTGTGATTCACCGAGGAGTTCGCCGCCAATGGGTTGCCGTCGAGGTTCCGAAGGTCGTTCATCAGTCAAAGTAATTGCCATCTTTAACCTTTCAGCCTGCCCAGGTGAAACGGATGTTTTGATAGGGCTCGCTTTTTGTAAATTTCCCTCTTCGCTTTGCCCAGAGCGAGTGAGTTTTGTTTTATAGGGCTGTAGTTTCAAGATTCGACTTGTTCATTAATAAAATAACGTCGTTCTATAATTTCCGCATTAATTGCTGTTTTCTCTTTTTGCTTTTTCAGAAAATGGTAATCCTAAAAAAAACAATTCAAAAATAAAAACAAGCAGTAAAATAAATACACTGCACACACTTACATTTTCTCTATCTCTTCTAAACACGAATCATCACGTCATGCAGATTGCTTGTTTTATACCCCGTTGAAACATACGATCCGATGCCTTCTCCCAACTTTAAGTTCCCGGTATTCGAGGCTGAAGAAGAAAATGACGACGAAATTCCAGAAGAGATCTCCCGACTACTCAGACAAGAGGAAAGGTCCATTGAACCTCACAAAGAGCCATTGGAAACGGTAAACTTGGGTTCAGAAAAAGAGAGAAAAGAAATCAGGATCGGAGCACTACTCAGTCCAGCTGTCAAAGAAAGTTTGATAAAGCTTCTCAAAGAATTCCCCGATGTATTCGCTTGGTCCTATCAGGATATGCCGGGGTTGGATACCAGCATCGTGGAACATCACTTACCACTAAGATCGGAATGTCCGCCAGTAAAGCAAAGGTTGAGACGGACTCACCCGGACATGGCCATCAAGATCAAAGAGGAGGTACAGAAACAGATCGACGCGGGTTTCCTCGCTACATCTGAATATCCTCAATGGTTAGCCAACATCGTACCCGTTCCCAAAAAGGATGGAAAGGTCAGAATGTGTGTTGATTACAGAGATCTAAACAAGGCAAGTCCAAAGGACGACTTTCCTTTACCACACATTGACATGCTGGTTGACAGCACAGCAAAGTTCAAAGTATTCTCCTTCATGGATGGATTCTCGGGCTATAATCAGATCAAAATGGCGCCGAAAGACATGGAGAAAACTTCGTTCATTACCCCATGGGGTACCTTTTGTTACAAGGTAATGCCGTTCGGTTTGAAGAATGCCAGGGCAACCTATCAAAGGGCCATGACTACTCTGTTTCATGACATGATACATAAAGAAATCGAGGTATATGTCGATGATTTGATTGCAAAATCAAGAACAGAGGATGAGCACGTTGAACATCTGTCAAAATTGTTCGAACGTCTAAGAAAATTCAAGCTCCGCTTGAATCCTAACAAGTTCACCTTCGGTGTCCGTTCGGGGAAATTACTGGGGTTCATCGTCAGCCAGAAAGGAATTGAAGTTGATCCTGACAAGGTCGAGGCCATTCAAGAAATGCCTTCTCCGAAAACTGAAAAACAAGTCAGAGGATTCCTGGGATGTTTGAACTACATCTCCAGATTCATATTCCTTATGACCGCGACATGTGAGCCGATTTTCAAATTACTCAAAAAGAATCAGGATTGCGTTTGGTCAGAAGATTGCCAAACCGCCTTCGACAGTATCAAGGAATATCTGTTGAATCCTCCGATTCTATCACCTCCCGTGGAAGGAAGACCACTGATCATTTACCTCACAGTCCTAGAGGACTCAATGGGATGTGTACTTGGCCAACAAGACGAAACTAAACGGAAAGAGTCTGCCATTTACTATCTAAGCAAGAAATTCACCGACTGCGAGACTCGGTACACAATGCTTGAGAAAACTTGTTGCGCTTTGGCTTGGGCAGCCAAACGTCTTCGCCAGTACATGATTCGTCATACTACTTGGTTGGTCTCCGAAATGGATCCAATCAAGTACGTTTTTGAAAAACCTGCTCTCACGGGAAGGATTGCCCGTTGGCAGATGTTACTATCAGAATATGACATAGAGTACCATGCTCAGAAAGCCGTTAAAGGAAGTATTTTAGCCGATCATTTGGCTCATCAACCGATTGACGATCAAGAATCAATCGGGTTTGACTTCCCAGACGAAGATGTCATGTATCTAAAGATGAAAGATTGTGATGAACCGCTACCCAGTGAAGGGCCAGAACCAGGTTCCCAGTGGGGACTTATCTTTGACGGAGCAGTCAATCATTATGGAAACGGAATTGGGGCAATCATTGTTACCCCTCAGGGTACCCACATTCCTTTCACTGCCAGACTTACGTTCAAATGTACGAACAACGAGTCCGAATACGAAGCTTGTATCATGGGTCTCGAAGAAGCAATTGATTTAAGGATCAAAAACTTGGACGTATACAGCGATTCAGCCCTGGTTATTAACCAGATAAAAGGAGATTGGAACACATACCAATCAGGATTGATTCCTTACAAAGACTATGCAAGAAGGTTGTTACCCTTCTTCAACAGAGTCGACTTTCATCACATCCCTCGTGATGAGAATCACATGGATGATGCATTAGCCACTCTCTCTTCAATTATTAGTGTAGGTCGATGGAATGACATACCTAAGATCGACATCATGCGCCTTGAATGGCCCGCTTACATCTTCGCGATTGAAGCAGTCATAGACGACAGACCTTGGTATCACGATATCAAATGCTTCCTTCAGAAACAAGAGTACCCATCTGGGGCACTCAGAAAAGACAGGAAAACCCTCAGAAGATTGGCTGGAAACTTCTTCCTGAGCGGTGACACTCTTTATAAAAGAAATTTTGACATGGTCTTGCTCCGATGTGTCGACAGACCAGAAGCAGACATGCTCATGAAAGAAATTCATGAGGGATCCTTTGGCACTCATGCCAACGGACACACAATGGCGAGAAAAATTATCAGGGCCGGGTATTATTGGTTGACAATGGAATCCGACTGCTACAAGTACATGAGGAGGTGTCACAAGTGTCAGATATACTCCAACAAAATTCATGTACCGCCATCACATCTCAAAGTTCTTTCTTCCCCGAGGCCTTTTTCCATATGGGGAATCGACATGATTGGTATGATTGAGCCTAAGGCTTCAAACGGACATCGGTTCATCCTGGTAGCCATTGATTATTTCACCAAGTGGGTCGAAGCAGCGTCATTCGCCAATGTAACCCGACAAGTGGTGGTCCGATTTATCAAAAACAATATCATCTGCCGTTATGGTGTTCCAAGCGAGATCATTACTGATAATGGATCTAACTTGAACAATAAGATGATGAAGGAGTTGTGTGCAGAGTTCAAGATCGAACACCATAACTCATCTCCCTTCCGACCCAAGATGAACGGAGCAGTAGAGGCGGCTAATAAGAACATCAAGAAGATCGTTCAAAAGATGGTTGTAACCTACAAAGACTGGCACGATATGCTACCCTTTGCTCTTCACGGTTATCGCACATCTGTCCGCACTTCAACAGGGGCTACCCCTTTCTCTCTAGTGTATGGCATGGAAGCAGTGCTCCCCATAGAAGTAGAGATCCCGTCAATCCGAGTATTGATGGAAGCTAAGCTCACCGAAGCTGAGTGGTGTCAAAGTCGACACGACGAACTGAACCTGATCGAAGAGAAGCGAATCACGGCACTATGCCACGGTCAGTTGTATCAACAGAGAATGAAAAGGGCGTTTGACAAAAAGGTTCGACCTCGTATTTTCAAAAAAGGAGACCTCGTGCTCAAGAAGATACAATCATTTCTCACTGATTCTCGGGGCAAATGGACCCCAAATTATGATGGCCCCTATGTGGTCACGAAAGTTTTCTCAGGCGGCGCCTTGAGACTTACAACCATGGACGGAGAGGAATTTTCCTACCCCACGAATGTTGATGTAGTCAAGAAATACTTCGCCTAAAACAAAAAAAAAACGTCTCAGTGGATTGAAAACCCGAAAGGGCGGTCCAGGCAAAAGTTAGAGACATGAAAAAAAATCATCCCGATAGATTGGAAATCTCATAGTACAATCCAGGCAAAAATTAGGGATAATGGCAAGTAACTATGTTCAACAGAGGCAAGTCCCTCAGCAGCAGTTACAGCATCATCTATCGAAGGAAATCTCCAGTCAAAGGTCATCTTCGACAGAAGCTCAGGATGTCCCGAATTCGAAGTTGGTAGAAGGATAGTGGTCGTTATGTTTCAACGTAGCCCTTTTCCCTGTAAATTACCATTTTCTAACTTTGTATATACTCTTTGGAATCACGCGTTTGGCTGATCTCCATCTTATCAATAAAATTTGAGCCCTTGTGCTTTTGTTTGTAATTCTTTACTTGTTTTACCTTTACAGAACAACGTTGTTTAAACTTAATCAACGATTCTTGAAATAAAACAAATTTACTTGTTAAACTTTTTCTGCTTTTAAATTAAAGATGGCATTTCTTTTGACTGTTGAACATCAGAAGAACATCGATCGCTTCTCCCGAAGTAAGCGAACTTCAAAGTGCAAAATCAAAGTACTCCTTCTAAACCAGTTCGCCTGAATGAAGGGATCAACTGTGTCAGAGACCTTGTTTCGTCTGACATCCTCGGCCGAGTTCTCATCTCCTAAGCCCGATCAACATAGCTCCCAACGGGACTATCTCTCCTAAGCAAGGTGGAATTGCTATTTTGAATCAACGGTACTTCTTCGCCCCGCGATGGCCGAGTATCCAATTGTGTTCATCTCTTAGTCTGTATGTTACGTTTGTTTTGTCAGCACATACATACATACATCATGCATTTTTTATTTGCATTCACATTTCATATCGCATCACTATCACTCTAGTCGGTCCTGTCCCCTAGTGGTAGAAGTCCTCTCAATCAAGTTGTCAGTTCTTGCCTCGTCAGGAAATACTGTGTCTGAACAACCTCGCTTCCAGTTAATTCTGGAAAGAAGTTGGTCCTTGACCACTTTGATAACTTGAACCTCTGAAAAGCCAGAGAAAACTTTCAATAAGCATCACTCTTCGCCATTGAAGATGATATCCTTGCTTTCCCGGATTAAGGAAAATCCACAGAGAAAGCCTCGTGATCAGAGATTCGGCAGCACGCCAGTTTTGCTCCGAAAAACCACTGATGAGAAGGTCATCGGCACCTCAAAATTGGATCCCATCATATGGCATTTCTCCGGGAAGATCCCGAGAAAAGTATAATGTAACCCCAAACGAAAACAGTCTCTCAAGAGACTCGCTTTCCCTAGTAGAATCGATAAATGGCGTCTCCAAAACAGAGAAGTTTGTGTACCTCTACAACTCAGACGAATGGGTTCCCCGGCAAGTCTGACATCAAAACTTTTTCCACTCAAATGGCATCTCCCCAGGAAAATTCGGCGAGAAGTTTGAAGGAAAGCCGCTACGAATAGCGTCCCTTGTCAGTAAAGTTTATTGACAAAAGAAACTAAGACCAGTTCCTTGGTAGGAAACCAGGATCGAGGGAAGTTTAAATCAGAAACTAAGACCAGTTCCTTGGTAGGAAACCAGGATTGAGGGGAAGTTTAAATCAGAAACTAAGACCAGTTCCTTGGTAGGAAACCAGGATCGAGGGGAAGTTTAAATCAGAAACTAAGACCAGTTCCTTGGTAGGAAACCAGGATCGAGGGGAAGTTTAAATCAGAAACTAAGACCAGTTCCTTGGTAGGAAACCAGGGTCGAGGGGAAGTTTAAATCAGAAACTAAGACCAGTTCCTTGGTAGGAAACCAGGATCGAGGGGAAGTTTGTTTCCACAACTGAGACCAGTTCCTTGGTAGGAAACCAGGATCGAGGGGAAGTTTATTTCAAAAGAGACTGAGACCAGTTCTTGGTAGGAGACCAGGATCGAGGGAAAGTTTACCTTTTCTAAGCATCATTGCTTAGCTAAAGAAGATGAATTCGTAAGCTACCATTCATAACCACCATCAAAATTTCGGGTATTCCGATATTTAATCCTCTTGCACCCCAAATGCCCGAATCCCTTCGTCATTCACACCTTCAGGTCCAAGAAGATTAAATAGGGGCATCTGTAATACCCCAAATTTTGACCACTTAGATTTCCCATCATTGTGAAAATCATCATCACAATATGGATGAACCATCATGCTTCATCAGTCTCCCCAAAGATGGGTGAGCATCCAATACAATCAAAATTAGGGTTTCAAGCCTTCTCATAGTTCTCAGACAAAGGATCAATCAAGAAATGACATGATCTTCAACTTATCTAACCTCCCAAGTAACTACAAAGGATCAAAAGGACTCCCACTTCAAGGATTAAGGACAAGGATGCTCCCTTCTAGGTGGATCAAGCCTCAAGATCGCCAGTGTCACCAAATTAGGGTTTTGGTCGACCAGGGCCTCCAGATGGAAAATTTTCATCTGGGCACAAGGCAATGATCCAAAACATGACCTAATATACTTCATGGAACCTCATGAACCCATGCATCAAGTCAATTTTGCCTCAGGGGATGCATTCATCAAAAATCAAGAATTAGGGTTTCTTGACCTAATTCACCCCTAAGTTGACTTTTGGGACAAACCATGAGCCAAGACCTCAAGACATGATTTGAGGGTCTCTAATATACCATATTGATCCATTTGGAACAATGGATTGATCCAAGAAGTTTGAGCAACAAGTCTCAATTTCATCTGCACCACAATTAAGGTTTTAAGAGAAAAGTCAACTGTAACTTTGACTTTTGACCAGGACATGCTCCCAAACCCTAATACATGATTGAATATACCCTATTACACCCATGGAACATGTCCATCAAGTTTGATTTAGGTCAAGGACAAGATTTCCTGAAGAATTGCACAGTTTGGAATTCATCTGATAAAAAGTCAACTGTGCACAAAAGTCAACTTTGACTTTTTGAGATTTTTCACCAAAATGGATTTTTAACCCTAAAATGATGTTAATGTATGATTTGAATCATCATTCATCAAGAAAAATCAAGAAAAGTGAGATAACTTGTAAAAGGGGTAACCATAAAACTTAGAAATTTTTCTAAGTTAAAAATAAAGTGGCAAAGGTACCAACTTTGGAGGACCATAACTCCTAAACCACAAGGCCATTTTTTCTCATCCAAAGATGGATTTGTAGCCCTCATTATCACCTACAAAAACTTCAACTACAAGTCATTCCAATTCATTAAGGATTTTGAGTTATGGAGTGAACAAAGTGGCTGAAAAGTGAAAATGTCACTTTTTCCAACACTTAGTGAAATTTTCACTAAGTCAGATTCTGCCTCACTTTTTGCCAAATGTAGGGGGATTTTTCACTTGGAATCAAAAGAGATCAAAACCAAACTTGTTCAAACAGTTGTTGTATCATGTAAGAGCTTTCCAAAATGGCCAAGAACATTGCCAAATTCAACCTACACCATGAGATACAACATTGCCAAGTTGCCTTGCTGAAATCTGTCAAGGCAAGGCAGAATTTGCAACTTTGGTCGATTTGCCAAAATCAGCCAAATTCAATTGCTCCTATCCACTTGGACACCTCAGAGGATTGAATCTAAAGGGGACAATCACTGAGCCAAGCCTCCAAAGTCCTTGGAAATAGAAATAGCATGTTGAACCTAGAATGGCCAAAATAGGGACAAGACTTCAAATTTGGAATGAGGCATTCAATGAAACCATCAAGGTGGCATGGACTGAGCCATTCTCATCTGAAATCAGTCAAGACTTATCCAAGACCAAGGGAACCAAAGCTCTGTGCCCTAACCTCTAGTCAATGGCTAGAGGAGACTTTCATTTCCATTGGCCAACATTGAGGAAACACCTGCTGCAGTTGCCATTCACTGTGGATCCCAAAACAAACTTGCTCTACTATAAATAGAGCTCAATTGTGGTCAGTTTGAGTACACCAAAGCCATCTAACAGATGCTTTCCTCAAAATCTCTTCTTTCACTCCAATTTTGCCTTCTAAGGCAAGTCACTATCGGGTTTTGAGTTTGAGAGCAATTCCAATCAAACCAATCACTCACACACCTCACATACATCACATATGAGCTGATCAAACACTTAGATTACTTCTGAAACATCAATTTCACAAAATCACCAGCTGGTTGCTCAAGGTTTTAACCAAAGTGCAGCTGAGGTACCACAAAATGATCCAGCCAATTTCAATCAAGTCCAACCATCCAAACACAATCCATAGGGTGTAGGGAAGCTGTTCAGATCATCACCACTCATCTGTAACACCTCCAAATCAAATATCACTTTGAACTTGCTATCACGACTTGGAGGTAAGCACATACTTGGTCATCTCTCAATCTATGCATATTTTCTCGCACAATAATTTGGCCATATGTTCATAATCAAGCATGAAATGGTTTCCCTCAATTAATTGCATTGTTTGAATCGTGTATCAAAAATCCTAGCCTTCATGCAGAAATTCGGGTTCTTGAGGTCTCTTCGTGATTTCTTGTTGTATGTTTAATTTAAATGAAATTAAAGTACATAGACATGATCGTGAGGTTGAGGCGAGCATAATGATATGTGGATTGCATGATATGATTACGTATTCATGGAGATTGGATAGAAAATGCAAATCTGAGAAACCAAGAACACGCGCGTGTTCTTCAGCTTGTTCTTGGCGCCATTTTTAGAAATTCAAATATTTGAATTTTGTGATTTTGTTTAATTGATTCAAAAATTAATTTCTCTATGAGTTTTAATGATTTTGAGTTGATTCTTTTTTTAATAATTCACAAAAATGTTAAAATATTTTATTTTCACAAAAAATCCCAAAAATATTATTTATTTCATATAATTGATATTTTTTCAAAGAATTAATATTTTAATTGTTTTTGACATTTTAAATATTTTTTCTACATTGATTTTGCAAATTTTAATGCTTTCTAATTATTTTGTAGGTCAATACTTAATTTTTGAAGCATTAATCCAAGATCACAATTTGTTTTCCATGTGTTAAACAATTTTTGATCATTTTAATTGAATTTTTATTCAATTAAATACATTTTGAAAACAAATTAGGGTTTTGGATTAATTCAACCCTCATAAATCATTTTCAAAACTTTTTTGGGCCTCTTGAGAGAGTGTAAGACCCATCCCCCCTTGTACAAAAACTTTTTGGGCCTCACTCATTGTATAAGTCCCTCTGTACAAGTAAACGGCGCGATCGTCGCCCGTTTAAAAATAAAAATCATCTGGGCCTCTCCTCGAGCTATAAGACCCATTCAAAACTTTTGGGCCTCTATTAGAGTGTAAGACCCAATCCCCCTTTTAACCAAAACATTTTAGGCCTCACTTATTGTATAAGTCCCTCTGCGTTAAAAGAAAACCTCGGCGCGATCGCCATTTTTAAACGAAAAATCATTTGGGCCTACCCTCGTGTTATAAGCCCCTCTCTTTTCTTTAAACCTTTTTTGGGCCTCTTGAGAGAGTGTAAGACCCATCCCTTTGTACAGAAAACCTTTTTGGGCCCCAGTCACTTGTATAAGTCCCGCTGTACAAAGTCAAACAGTGCGCTCACTGTTAAAACCCTGGGCCTCTCCTTGAGCTGTAAGCCCCAAATCTTTCTTTTTCAAAGCACTTTCTCCTTTGATTTTGAATATACTGTTGTTTTCAATCTTTCTTTGTTGAACAACTAACCAAACAGCATGGAAGCACTACAACCGAGTAAGTGGTTATCCCTTTCATTTACTGCTTTCATATTATAAACTGTATTGTGGGGCTGCTCACTGTAAGTCTCCTTTCATAAACTCATATCTACTGTGTAATAATAGTATAGATATTTCGAGTTTCCCCGGCAACTACGTCTAGAACTAGGTGACGCCATTTCATTTATTCGTAGAAATAGACGCCTAGATCCCCAATAGGAGCACCAGATACAGTCTTCTCTTCGGCTGTCCTCCTTAGGAATCGTCAAGAAGCTCTACTCCCCAAGATGAATGTATTCTCCGTGAATGGCATCTTTGAGTTTCTTCCAAATTCTCGAACTTTCCTGACTTGATCTATTCCTTGTGGATAGCTTGCCTTGAATGTCTCGAGGTTTGGGTACCCACTACGGTCATAATCTTGGACCTTAACTAAGGAACCCTCTTTAAAAGCTAAAAATCGCTGGATAGTAAACCTCGCACGTTTACCAGTGGTTTTTATCTTTAAAAGAGTTATCTCTCCTAATGGAAAGGAGATGATAGACCCACGGGCTTCTTAAAAGCATCGGCCTCCTCTTGGGCATTATTCAAGGACACTACGGCTTCTTAGAAGTATTCACAGCCTCCTCTTAGGCTTCGTATAATGATCTCTTCCTTCTGGAATGATAGCCTCCTCTTGGGCTTCGTACAAGGACCCGTAGGCTTCTTAAAAGTTTCCAGCCTCCTCTTGGGCTTCGTACAAATTGTCCCGACGACCTCCTAGAGGTATAGGAACAGAACCTAGTCATCCTCATAGAACAGTCCTTTCATAGAGTCTACTACTGTTTCTCAAAGCATAGTACAAAAGAAAAAAAACTCTAGACTTGGACGGTCTAACTTCCTTGAGTCTCAAAGACATTCTCAAGTGACCCCTTCGTTAAATAGGAAGGAAACCCGCAGACTCGGACAGTCTCAATACCCTTTGGATTTCCCGTTTCCTCAAAGAGAAGGAAATATCCCTGATCCTCAGATCAAATCCCTGAGTACAGTGTTGCTCATATAAGAACTGATTTTCTCTTTTAAAATCAGTATATTGGATCTGTCACTCAACTGAAACAAACCTTTAGCCTCCATCTCGGGCTTCGTACGAGATACAAAAACACTCTCTTGTTGAGTATCAAAGACTCCCTCGTAGAGTCAAACAAATAATAGCCTCTATCTCGGGCTTCGTACGAGACACAAAGACTCTATCGTCGGGTAAAAAACTTTTAGCCTCTCTCTCGGGCTTTGTACGAGACACAAAATAGTCTCCTCTTAGGCTTTGTATAATGATTTTCCTAGCGGAAATTAGCCTCCTCTTAGGGTTTTGTATAAGAAAACTACTGGTTGATCCAATCAACCTTTTAGCATCAAAGTTGTGCCTCGTTCACAGTACACAAACATCAACAACTCCTTTCCTTTCATCTAATCGCTGTAAGCGTCAAGCCTCTGGATCATCTATATCCATGCCACTGTCCCTCTTTTAGCATGAGAAATTCCTAAGGAAAGATGGCATTGCTCTACACTGAGTTAAAGTCTTCTCCTTCAGGTTAAAACCCTTTCTTCGGAAATTATGGCATTGCTCGGATCCGCGTATCCCAGTTAAAGTAATTCTCCTTCCCCATATTTAGAGGTGACAAATTATCTCTAAAGTCGAGGTCTTTCAGCTTCACGTCTTGGGCTTTGAACAAGACACAAATAGACCTTTCAGCTTCACATCTTGGGCTTTGAACAAGATACAAACCACCTTTCGCTTCACGTCTTGGGCTTTGAACAAGACACCAAAACACCAAAAACACCCATTTCCTCCCATAGAATAGGAGGAACTACGAATGCTCTGATTTCCCTGTTTCGGTAAACGGGAATACGTAGGCATAAGATCGAAAGAAAAGATCTTAGCGAGCACAATCAACAAAAAACCCAAATCCCATATCTTCATCAATCAAAAATCAGTAATTCCAAAGCATCAGTCCTAACATCCTAATCCTTGTTCCCCGCTAGAAAGTCCTAGAAAGAAAGAAAACAGTACTGGCGAAAATACAAATAACCAGTACAAAGGCCCCCCCACATTGATAGCATTCGTAACTTAACAGACCGCTGTTTAAACTCAGTATGCAAGCATGGTTAATTGGAGACATCTATTTCCCTTCCTTATTCAGCTCACAATAGGATAAAAAATGAATCGACCTGTAGTTTAAGCTCAAACCGCAGAGAGCGGCCAGCGCTTAAGAACCGCGTCCAAAATCGCTCGCTACAATCTGGTATGATGACTTGGTGCTTGGAAGCTTGGTTTCCTGGTGCAGTTTGGAGTCAGTTGAAGAGGGGAGGAGTTGAGTTAAAGTTTATCAGGTTCTTGCTCTAGGAGTTTGATAAATGTTTGGTTGGCTAGGTTGTCAAAGATACTTGAGAATTCTCTCAAGTCCACTCATAAAGACATCTATGTTGTGTATTTGGAGTCTTCTAGTTACTCTTCTGACTAGAAGGTGTTTCTTTGAAACACGATCTGAAGAAAGTGGAGGTGATTTATTTTCACCATAAGAAAAACAGCAAGGAAGGATTTATCTCTCTTGACCCTAAGAGTGGATCCAATCTGATTGAAGATTTGTTGAGGTAAATAAGACTTGTTCAGAGAAAGTATTAGTTACTTGAGTCAAGGGTGGCAGCCTTGGTATCTCAACATTGTCATTGAAAAAGATACTTGCAAAAAGATAAAATGCTTTATAAGTGTTCATGACTTGATCTGCCGGAGCTCAGCTACAGCAGTGAAGAAGGGTTATTGTACAAGGATTTAAGATTAATTGCTATTTGTGGAATCCACAAGTATTTAATTGATTATCCTTGAAAGTCAAGATTGAGGATGTTCTGTCAGATGTTCTAACATATTTTCATCAGAGGCTTGGAGAATCATGGGAGGGGTTCTGCATTCGCTAACGAGTCTCCTAGGTGTTGACCTGGGATTATTGGCTTATCATCTGTTCCTGAAAAGTATTGTGAATGACTTGTCCAGATGGTGATGCTGTTGAAGATGAAGATGGAAGACTATGAAGACATCATAATCTAGATGGTTACAGCTTGGGTCAGTTTATTTCTGATCCAGGTGCTTTGGAGCATAGTGTTTACTCTGGTTGTGAAGATCGAGGATAAGTGGCAGTTATCTCTGGCTTTCTACTAACGGCTCTACTAAGGGAAGTGGCATCCTTTGGTATTGCTATGGGGTAGTCTTGGACTACTTATTTTCTGAAGATTCAGACGTGGCAGGTTTGAAGTCTTTGGAGTTTCAGTGCAGGATGAAGGTTGTTTACTCAAAATTGGTTGTTGAATTAAGTCTGTGAGAGCATGGAAATCTGTTTCTGCAAAGGGAGAAGGTTCTTCTAAGTGGCAGAAGGAAGAGCTGAATTCAACAGTTGGATGTCATAATGTTTTGACATTTAGCTTAACATCAGAAGTCTCAGCTGGTGATGTGGCACATCAGCTTAAGATAAGGTGATCTACAGGAGAATGGGAGTGATGGATTCTTTAAAAAGGTTTATCTCATGCAGTTTGCGGGAGCTGTGGATGAGAAGATGTTACATGACTAAGAGGCTTGGTGGATCCAAGATGTCTTGCTATAGGGAAAGTAGTTCATGTGACTTGAAGATCTGATTTCATTAGTAGATCAGGGTGTCTTGTGGGAGTTCTGAACATGAGTGAGGTCAATCAAAAGGTGGCATTTGATTGGTTTTACAAAGTGCGTTCAAGCAGGATGCTTGAAACTGATTGCTCTTTTGCAGAAGAGTAGTTAGTTGAAATTGTAAGGAGGTTCTGATTCTCTGGGAGCTTGTGGCAGAAGTTTTGGGTTGAGAATGAAAGCATACCTTCTTGGTGGTTGACAGTTTATTTCTCTCTGGGTTTCTGAAGTCTTCTTTGTTTAAGCTGGTGGTGGAGTGTTGTGTGAAGATCTTCAGTGTGGATTACTATGCTGATAAGTCCAGTAGTGGAGCATATCAAGTACCATGGTGTGTGGTGTCTGTGATGTGTGGAAGATGTCCTAACTAGTGTTATAACATCTTTGGGTTAGTTATCCTTGATGAAGGATTTTAGGTTCTGCAATGAACTGGTTACTTGCATTGTGTCCAAGAAGTATCTACATGATCATCCGGGAGAATGATGGAGTAGAAGGGTACCTTGGAAGGAGGATGTAAGTATTTGTGAAGAGTGAAGTAGATCATGTGTTGATTGCATGAAAGTCTGTTTCCTGAATGCGTTCTGAAGTGGAGATTTACCATAAATCAGAAGTATTCCAGGTTATCATACGGGAGAATGATAGGAATGACTGTCTTGGATTGCGGGGTTTATCTCTATTGATGGCTGGGTGAGGTCAGTGGAAAATCTTGCATACGGCATTGGAGCCCTTGGAGCAAGTCATGCTAGTAGTGGATCAGTTTAGCAGCTGTAAAGTTCTGGAGCATGCATACGATAGCTGACATAGTTATAACAAACTAAGAGGCCATGTTCATCTCTTTGAGGAATGTGAAGCATTCTGATTCAATTGGTTTGTGCCTCAAGCAGTTGGAGATCTATACATGAGAATTCAAGAGGAGTTCGTGTGGTGTGTAGATGGTTGCAGGATGAGGGGGATCAATGGGACTTTTATCTTAAGCCAAGAGTTTGTTATGGTTGGTTTACACTTCCTCACGGGTAGCATGATAGTGATCATGTGTGAGTGATTATTGTTTCTTGTCAGAGGGAATAATAAGAGAGTTAATGGTTGCGTTCAGCAGGTGTGTTGAATAGCGGGTGCACTCTTGAAGACATGAAGATGCGTCTTATGTGTTCCAGTCATTAGCTTGGGTGTTTAGTGGAGAAGAACCAGTTACCTTAGTCAGGGGTAGAGGCCTCTTGATCTAAGATGAAGTTCCAATTTGCATTTGTGCGTCAAGCAAACTGAGATGCCAAGATGGCTTGGCATTGTTGTGGAAAATCCAGTTTGCATTTATGCGTCAAGAAAACTGAGATGTCAAGGAGGATGGCTTGACATTATTGTGGAAAGTCCAGTTTGCATTTGTGCGTCAAGCAAACTGAGATGTCAAGGGGGATGTCTTGACATTAGAGTATTGTTGCAAGTTGTGGGAAACTTGGCAATGCATACTTGAATGGTTCTTATTGGATGCTTAAGAATCATTGACTGAGTCTGGGAGAATTTATTTTTCTCTTGCAGACTAGGATCATATATTTATGAAGAATTCTCTGTATGGCCAAATCTGAAGAAGAATACTGGAAGAATAGACAATGTTTGACATGATGTCAGTACATTGTTATAAAACATGTCTGCATGTAATGGGTTCTTTGGTCGGTGTTCTTAAAAGGAGAAACAGTCAACAGTCTTGCTGGTGCGCATTTAGTAGAATTATTGGCACTTTGAATTGACCAGTGTTTTGTTCGATGGTTAGTTTCTTTCTAAGGCAATTATCTACTATAAACAGGATTGTTGTGACACTCCATGGTCTCATAATTCCTTCTTTCCAAGTGAGTGTTCGATGGCATTTTTCAAGATCTGAATGAGTTGCGTCTGGATATGGAGCTGTCTTGGTCACTTTTGCCAAGTTTTGGCTAAAAAGGGGGAGAAGAATAATGTTCTGGTGTTTGGATTCATTCGAGCAGTGGCAGTGCAAGAATGTTGGAGGAAGATGTTCTATCATCTCTACCTACTAATTTCTAGTTTTTGTGTCTTGTGAACTGAGTTATGAAACAGGTTGTGTCTTGTGACCTGAGTTACATAATTCTTGTACTGGGTGTTACAAAGGCTACAACTGGTGTTTCTTTTCTGGAGGAGTTTTCTACAGTGGTTCTGGATCTTTCTTGGAAAGAAAAAGAAATGTGTTGAGGGGGAGATTTCTTCAAACTCTAATCAATTCTCAAGATGGAGGAGTCTTGCTGATGGAAGAATACAGAAGAAGATGTTTTAGCCAAAATTCGTCAAAAGCGGGAGATTGAAAGCTCCTAGAGTTTGACTAAATTTTAGTAAATCATATCAACAATAAAGATGAAGAAACTGCCAAGATCAAAGATGTCAAAGAAGATGTCCTAACAGCAAGATGCGACATCCTGGACTGATATAGCAGGATTTAAATGTGTAACAAATCTGTCCAAGATTTGCTACGCTTTTTAATACTGGATCAAGGATCAAAAATAGAAAGCCCAAGACAAAATACTATATATATATGAAGACTTAGACCTAGGGTTGAGAAGCCTTATGTAACAATTGTAACCTAGTTCTCTTTTGTAAATGTAAAGGTTTAGGTTTTGAGAGTCGTTGGCTCTTAGGGTTATAGTTCCCCTCTGTAATTTGGGATGTAGAGAGGATGACATAGGTGCATGTACATAACCAGAAACCTGTAGGTAATGGTTGTTGTATTGTTCTTGGACAAAGCTTTGAAGCAAGTCCAAGATAACGTGGAGGTCAAGAAACCGCGACTGGTTCTGTATTGGCAGAAGACAGAGATATCACAGGTTGTGATTAGGATGTGAGGGGGTATCTCATATCAAGGTTGTAAACGTTTGAGTTTAGCCTTGGTAAAGATGTTCATTGGGTAGATGTTAGGAATAAAGTTGTAAACAGGAGAGTTTAGCTTTGTAACAGTTATACAGATAGTGAAGTCTTCATCTTGGATTGGTATCCCCCAGATGTAGGTCAATTGCACCGAACTGGGTTAACAATTACTGTCTTATTTTAACATTATGCAATTTACAGTTTTGTTAATGTTCTTGACTAACATGTTGGATCAGATGTCGTGACATCTGTGATGGTGCAGTTCTGATATTCAAGGTATCAGTCTGTTGTTGCGTCTCCAAGTTTAAAAGATTATGCACCACAATGTCTTGACATGTGCTAGGACATCTGCTGTTTGCATAGGCCAGAATTTCAAATTTGATTTTTTTGTAGAATAAAATATTTTACTATTTTTGTGATTTTTCAGAAAAAGAATCAACCAAAAATGATTAAAATTGAGTGAGAAATTAATTTTTCAAATCATTAATAAAAATAATTTGAAAAATGTTAAAAATAAGAAAAAGTGGTAAAAAGGAGGTATGGGGCGAGGGGGATTCGAACCCCAGACCCTCCACTCGCTAGTACACACAAACCAGTTGATCAACCACTGGGGCGCAATGCCAATTCATAATATACATGGCAAATGAAAAATATAAGGCAAACTTGGTTGGTTTCTGAAGCATGGCGCCTTGGCCATCTTCAACCTCAAGCTCAGATGCGTGCAACAAGTTATATCAACATGAACGTATGAACCCTAATTTTGCAAAAGCAATCGTGCAGACATGTTGGTGAGTTCTATGATCACATTTTTTGAGGGGAAATACTCAACATATGATGACAAGTAATTGGCAAAAATATCATGCAAGGAAATATGCATGGATCATGAAGATGTAGTTTTAGGCTTACCTTGATGCAAGCTGAAATGTGATCTCTGCACAAACTGTGTTCCAGAAGTGATTTGATGCTCTCTACTGCTCCAATGGATGTTATGGAATAGATTTCAACCTTTAGACCTCTTGGAAATTGCTTTGATCAAGTTATGGTATCCAAGTTGCAGAATGGATGCATAATGGGCTAGTTGAAGAGTGATTTTGGGTTAGAGGTGTTACGGAGATAGTTTAAGTGTTTGAACATCTCATATACATCATATGTGATGTGTTTGAGAAGTTGGTTTGAGTTGCTTGAGGCTGCAACTCAAAACCCGATAGTGTTTGCTCAAAATGTGGAGTTTTGGCACTTAAGGAGAGAATGAGAGAAAGCAATGTTATTAGCTACTTTGGAGTGGTTTGAATGATCAGTTATGACCTCTATTTATAGTCGATAAACTCTTGTCTTGGAGGAATAGTGAATGGCTGCTGGATCAGATCACATTCAATGGCTTTGGCTTGGTGGCATTTCTTCTCATGCAAGGCAAACTAGCCTCTCCCAAGAGCAAGGCTATGTCTTGACAAAATCCACATTCTTCAGATGTTTTAATTGTTTTTTAAGTGAGCATCTTGACTGAGTAGAGTGGCTTTGTTGAAAGTGCACTATTTCACATAAATGCCTTTGAATTCAAGGCATATATGCCAAAATGCATTAATCTCAAGTTGGAAGATCCCTTGGCTTTTTGACTTAGCTTTACAGGTTGGATCAGTTGGATTAGGATCAGATTAGATGACTGTGGCATAGGGATCCTTGGTTTTGATTCAGAAATCGTATGTGACAAGAAATCACACAAACTGATTTTTCAAAACAGTTGCAGCAGCATGACTTTGGACATGAATTTCTCTTGGCTCAAGTTGAATCAATTCATGCTAATAAGTTCTTTGAATTCTTAGCAACATTTGCAACAACATTGATGTTTACCTTTGGAATTAATTCCACTTCCAACTATGTGAAAAAACCTCACAAGTTTTGGTGTTTTCAACAAAATCTGTCTTGGACATAATTTTGTCTAAGTGTTGAAAAATGATGCATTTTAATGTTTTTAGTGATTTTGATCCAATCATAACTTAAAATTCATGAGGAATTGGAATGAGGTACAGTTGACACTTTTAAAGTATGCTATGAGATCTACAAATCCATCTTTGGATCATCCAAAATGGTTACTTGGATCTCAAGTTATGATCCTTGGAAGTTGGTACCCTAGCCACTTTGTTTCATAACTTAGAAAAATTCTAAGTTTTTATGGTTACCCCTTTTACAAGTTATCCCACTTTCTTTGATTTTTCTTGATGAATGATGATTCCAATCACACATTAACATTATTTTAGGGTCAAGGAACCATAACTGTGAAAAATCTCAAAAAGTCAAACTTGACTTTTGTGCACAGTTGACTTTTTATCAGATAAATTCCAAACTGAGCGATCCTTGGGGAAATAAAGTCCTTGAACTAAATCAAACTTGATGGTATATTTCATAGGTGTTATGGGGTGAATTGAATCATGTCCCAAGGTTTGGGAGCATGTCTTGGTCAAAAGTCAAAGGTATAGTTGACTTTTTCCCTCGAAACCCAAATGGTGGTTCAGATGAAATTGAAACTTGTTGATCAAGCTTCTTGAATCAATCCATTATTGCAAATGGATCAATATAGTGTGTTAGAGACCCTCAAATCATGTCTTGAGGTCTTAGCTCATGTTTTGTCCCAAAAGTCAACTTAGGGGTGAATTAGGTCAAAAAACCCTAACTCCTGATTTTTTTTGTAAATGCATCCCCTGGGGCAAAATTGACTTGATGATTGAGTCCATGAGGTCCCTTGGAGTATCTTAGGTTATGATTTGAAGCATTGGCTCATTCCCAGATGAAAAAAATTTATCTGGAGGCCCTGGCCGACCAAAACCCTAATTTGGTGACACTGGCGATCTTGAGGCTTAATCCACTTGGAATGTTGCAACCTTGTGCCTGATTCTTGATGTGGGAGTCCTCTTGATCATTTATGTGTGTTTGAGAGGTTAGACAAGTTGAAGATCATGTCATTTCTTGATTGATCCTTTGTCTAAATGCCTTAAGAGGGCTTGAAACCCTAATCTTTGATAGTAGTGAATGCTCAAACATCTATGAGGAGATTGATTGAGGTATGTTGGTACATCCATATTGTGATAATGATTTTCACAATGATGGGAAATCTTAGTGGTTAAAATTTGGGGTATGACAATTAGTAACTTGAGATAGCTTGGAGAACTTGTCGAAGTTCAAAGAGCTGATGAATAAGGAATTTGAAATGTCGCATCTGGGAAATTCGTCGTACTTCCTAGGAATGGAATTTCAAATGTTGAAGAAACCGTTGGTGCTACATAAAAGATAGTATGTCAAAGAGATACTCAAAATATTCAGGATGGAAGACTCGAATCATGCATCCTCACCTGTCGAACCAAATTTGAAGATGGAGAAGCATGGAGAGGAAAACAAAATCGATGTCACGATGTTCAAACAAATTGTCAGATCTCTGAGATATGTGTGCAACAGTGGACCTGATATAGGTTTCTCAGTCAGATTAGTGATAAAATACATGAGTGAACCAAGGGTTTCACACATGAAGGCTGCACGAAGAATCTTGAGATACTTAAAAAGATCGACAAATTATGGAATTCTATTTCCACGAGCTTCTGAAAGAAAAGAAGCTACGATTACTTTCAATTTAAATGTTGATTGGTGTGGAGATAAGGAAGATCGAAGAAGTACATCATGTTATTTCTTTCAAGTATTTGGTGCCCCAATCTCATGATGCTCGAGAAAGCAACCTGTGGTGGCATTACCATCATGTGAGGATGGATATATAGCAGGATAATATGTTGCTTTTCAAGCAATTTGGATAAGATCTGTGCTGGAAGAGATGGAGATCGATGTGAAGAAACCTTTGGTGATACAGATTGACAACTAGTTAGCCATTAATCTTGCAAAGAATCCATTTCTTCATGGGAAAAGTAATCACATTGAGGCTAGGTTTCATTTCCTAAGGGAGAAGGTAAACAAGGGTGAACTTGAAGTGAGACATTACTCGAGTGAAGCAGAGTTGGCTGACATTTTCACCAAAGGACTGAAGATCGACAGATTCCTAACTTTGAGAGAGAAATTAGGAATAGTTCAAATTGTCTATGATTAGTGATGAGTCCAAGCCTTGAGGTTGGCATCAATTTTGGTAAAACTAACCTGACAGCAAGATGTTGGACAAGATGTCCCAACATGAAGAACTAACTGAAGATCAAGATGTTGGACAAGATGTCCTATCATGATGATTCGACATCTTTGTCTGTTACTTTTTAGTTTTTAATTACAGCTTTTTAATTCCAAATTTCATATTATTCTGGGCCTATTTGTTTTTCCTAGGTGGCTTCCAAGATTGAGGAATCAGAGATTCTGATTATAATTTGAAGGTGTTGTTTCTAAGTGTGGAGACATTTTAGGAAACTTAGGATTGTAGAAACTATTCTAGAGGAGAATTAGTTGCAGATTCTGTGGTGCAGAATTGATGCATTTCTGAAGCCCAAATCCAGTTATGTTTATGGTTATAAATAAGATGGATTTAACCTAGGAAAGGTGTGTAAGAATACATTGTTACCTAGAGAGTTTAGGGTTTGTATTTTGTGAGCCTCTCTTGTGTCGTGTTGATACTAGAGCTGGACTATTTACATTGAGTTGTAATTTCTCTCACTACTATGATTGAAAGGGAATTGAGAAGGGTCTCATACCTAGGAAGTGTCTTAGGTAGAAATTAAGCACGGGTAGTGATTAAGTGATAAGTTGTAAACCAGAGGTGTTTAGCTTAGAATTAATACTATCTAGTGGATTTCATTCCTGGTTTGGTAGCTCCCAGACGTAGGCGTTGTTGTTCACCAAACTGGGTTAACAATCCTTGTGTGTTGCTTTATTTTCTGCATTTTGTATTTTGTTCTTTATTGTCCTTGTGTGTGAAGCAGAGATCAAGTGTCTCGACATCTCTCAAGACATCTGAGATCTGCTGCCAGAATTTCAATTAGTTTATGTTCGACAAATTGGACTAAGGGGGTATGTTGTGATATAATCCAAGTTGTGTAACCCAAGCTCATTAGGGTTAGGGTTTGTTAGTTAGTTATTTAGTTTGCTAGTTTGTTACTTAGAGTACAAGTGACTTTGTATATAAATACATGCATATTGTAATTCAGTTTCAGTATCAATCATTATAATACAATTATTTCTTTTTAATCTCTCTCTTTTTTTCTCATTCCTTCGACATCAAAGTGCATTAGCACTAACAATTGTTATCTTATACATATAAAGAATTTTTCCACTACTATTGTTATATTTCTACAACTTTTCGTGTATAAAAAATATAGAATTTCTATAGAACAATTTAGATAATTCCAAAAATCCATGCCATGCAAAACGACTTTCACATATTCTTTCTTGTCCGTATCTATATTGTTTGTATTTGTAAACGACTTTTAATTTGATTGGCATCTTCAACGATCTTTTGAATAAATTCATATTCGTACCTGCAAAAGTATGTACAAGATCTTTCATTTTAGTAATGCATAAAAGTTCAATTTGTCTATCAACTTTTTACATGAACAAGTTATCACATAATACACAAATTGTAATGAAATTAACCTGATATTCTATAGAGAAGTGCAACTTTTTTAACAAATCACATATCTTATAACTTATGTCTAATATAGTAGATATCAATTGTTAAGGAATAATGGAAATATAAGTATTTATAAGTATATTACATACCCGGTTGCATAAGTCTTTCCAGACAAGTTACACACTTCCAACAAAGCTGATTTCCATTTTTGTACTCTTTCAGAATTAATTCCAAATTTATTTTCATGTTGAGCCATGTCTTTGCCATAAAATTTTCTCATATATCTGATATCAGATGGTTCCACTTTGTAAAAGATAGGCCAAACCAATTGATTCTTCAATTTCATACACTCTAGAATCTTGACAAGTTCATCGAGACACCATGTGGAACTTGCATAGTTTTCGGATAAAATGATAATCGAAAGCCTAGATGCTTCAATGGCATTTAAAAGAGAGGGTGAAATTTGATCTCCCGTGTTAAGCCCTCCATCGTCCATGAAGGTCTTGAATCCTTCTTGACATAAAGTATGATAAAGTGAGCCTGTAAAAGAGTATCGTGAATCTTCCCCTCTAAAACTAAGGAAAACCTGCCATTTGGCCGTTGAATTTTTGAGACTTTCTAACGACAGTTTCCATTCTTCAATTGGTTTATTTCGTAAGGAAGATCCCGCGTCTTTAATTAATTTAGGCACCCCTTCACATTCAAAAGCAACTTTACGTGCAATATTCAATAAATCAAATGATGACGAGCACTCCTCATCGTGAATGCCCGAATGTTTTTCGAACAAAGTCCAAGCTTCCTCCTTAGATAAGGGACCAAGTTGAATATTCTTTTGGCATTGCATCAAGTCACAATCTTGTTGGCAACGCGCAGTAAAAAGGATTTTGCAACGATTACTCTTACAAGGAATACCTACATCTTCTGGATCAAATTTTACCTGAACATCATCGAAAATCACTAGAACTTGACGATACATACTTTCTATTGTGGAGAATATTCTTCCTGCTCTTCCAGCTTCACTATTTTTATCAAACTTCATATCCAACGAATCAGCGATTTCTTTTTGCATTGTTCTGATATTTGAATTTTGAGATACTGTCGCAAATAAAACCTTATGAAAAATCTTTAAATACTTAACTTTCTCACCCATAGCTTTCACCAATGTTGTTTTCCCATAACCTTGCCTACCATATAATCCAATGATAGAACAATTATCATCTTGTAGTGCCTCTAAAAGTTGATCTGATATCTTCTCTCTAGACTCAAAACACATAATATTTCCTGAAGAAAAGTGCTCTAAACTTGGAATTGGAGTAGAAAATGGATCAAATTCGCATTTCGCATTGAGTGTGGTTAGTTTTTTCAACAATTTTCTAAACTCATTCCATTGTTGCATTCTATCTTGTAAAATGAGGTTGTCCACCTCTTGTATGAATATCTCTGCTTCTTTTAGCCACTCAAACACAACATCACTGATCTTTTCAATTTTATGATCAATTGCTTCAATTTTTACACGTATACAATCTCGATTTGAAATCAATGCATTCTTTTCTATTTCAACTTCCTTAAAAACTTTACCAATTCTTCCTTCAACATCATCAAAAACCATCCTTGCTGTCTCACGAATACCAAGAGTAGGAATGCTATATAGAATAATAGCATAATGCATATTTACTGCTGCAAAATTTATTAATAGAAACATCTAAATCAACATTATTAATAGGAAAAATTAAATCACATATATTTATTACGAAAAAAAAAAAAAAATAGAAATCGAAGAGAATATGATAGTTTAGTGACTAAATTGATATTTATTCTAAATTTAAATGAATGATAGAAATTGAAACTCACACATGTTGCAGTAGACAGAAGGAATGTATAAATGTGCTTTGAATTAATGATTGTCTCTTAGCTTCAAACTAGAAAGTAAACAAAAGGTTATAGAGGATGCTGCAAACAAGTTATTATGAATTGAGATGTAAGTGTTTTGGAATTAAAACAAGGTAATATTAATTATATATATACATAGTAACAAATAATAAAATAATAATAATAGTAATGTTGAGGAAGATGAAGTGATTATTTCATACGAAGATTCGTTTTGTAATCAAGGGGCGGATTCAAATAAATTCATTGACTCTAACAACCTTCCACCTTAAGGCCAAAAACCATACCGTTGTTCACTGAAGAAAATTGACCTGATAATATATTACGATTTATGGTCAATTATATTGCAAGCGTGTCTTTCCGTACAATATATTTTTGGATATCTTAATAATATTTGGTTATCTATCTTATGTTTCTAATTATAGAAATGCTCTTATTTTATAAGAAGCTTCTTGTTCCGTCTTTTCTCCGGTGATTGTTGTGAAGCAGCCTTTATATACCAAAAGGAAAATTCAAGAAGTCTTTGTTTTTATTTTTTTAATACAAACTTGAGTCGAAACTCAAAATGAGAAAATCTAAAATCTCTACTAGGATGAATGAAGGGCATAATAACGTAACAAAAAAATTCAATAAATCATCAACTTCTTAAAAAAATTGACTTAAATATATTTTTATCCTTCTATTTTAATATTTTTAATGTCTTAGTCTTTCATTTTAAAATTTAACAATTTTGTCTCTCATTTTACGATTCTTGAACTTTTTTGGTTCTTCTCATTTTTGTAAATGTGGCGTTTTTATTTAAAACATGAAACTACCATTTACAATTGTAAATTTAAGAGACTGGAGCCTAACTTTTAAGATCAAAAAATATAAGAGATCAAAATTTTAAAAATAAATGAATTCCAAAATATTTAGCTCCCTAAAGTCAAGGTCCATAAAATTCAAGAAGGGCAGAGGTGTTAATTTAGGGAGCTGAGACCTAAATTTCAAGGCTCCCAAATATAGAAGGGTTCAAAACTTTCAAAATAAATGAGCCTCCAAATATGTAGGTCCTCTAAATTAAGGGCCCCTAAAATTCAAGTAGGGTCTCAAAGCTCAACATTTTCAAAACTTAATTTTTATTTTTAAATAAAATTTTTCAATCAATTTTTTTTAAAATTGTTTTTTTTTTAATTTTTGGAAAAAACGTTTTTTTTTTAATTTTCTGAAAAAAATTAATTTTTTAATTTTCGAAAAAAATCGGTTTTTTTCATCTTTGGAAAAAATTGATTTTATTTATATTCGGAAAAAATTGAGTTTTTTCATTTTCAGAAAAAATCGGTTTTTTTATATTCGGAAAAAAATTGGTTTTTTTCATTTTCGGAAAAATTCGTTTTTTTTATATTCGGAAAAAATCAGTTATTTTCATTTTTGGAAAAAATCGGTTTTTTTATATTCGAAAAAAATCGGTTTTTTTCATTTTCGGAAAAAATCGTTTTTATTTTTTGAAAAAAATCAGTTTTTTCATTTTGGAAAATATCGTTTTTTTATATTTGGAAAAATCGGTTTTTTTCATTTTCGGAAAAAATCGGTTTTTTTTTTGTTTTAAAAAAAAAATCGGTTTTTTTTTTTATTTTCGGAAAAAATCGGTTTTTATTCATTATCGGAAAAAATCGATATTTTTCATTTTCGAAAAAAATCGGTTATTTTTGTATTTTCGGAAAAATTCGGTTTTTTTTTTTTATTTTTGGAAAAAATCAGTTTTTTATCTTCGAAAAAAATCGATTTTTTTTTATTTTCTGAAAAAAAATCGTTTTTCTTAATTTTTCGAAAAAATCGGTTTTTATTTTTTCGGGAAAAAAATCGGTTGTTTTTTTATTTTCGGAAATAACCGGGTTTTTTTTCTTCTGAAAAAACCGGTTTTTATATTTTCGAAAAAAATTGGTTTTTTTTTCATTTTCGGAAAAAATCAGTTTTTTTTTTATTTAAGAAAAAATCGGTTTTATATTATAAAATATTTTATTTCAAATAAATTAAATTTTGAGCCCTTTACTTAAGCCCTATTAAAGACAAAAATATAAAGGGGCTTAAAAATAAGGGGCAAGAAAATATTCATTTAGTAAGAGGCCTAAAAAAATGGGGCCAACAAAGGGCCTAATTATTGAAGCTTTGTCATTTAGGGCTTTTTTTAATACCTCTAAAGAAGGGTCTCAAACCCTTAACATTTTCAAAAGTTGATTTTTTGAAAAAAAAATGAATGTTTTTAAAAATTGATATTTTAAAAAAAAAAATTTTTTTTTTCAAAGAAAATATATACTCTTTTTATGTTTAGAAAAAATAGACTTTTTTTCGAAAAAAATAATTTTTTTTTCAAAAATAATCGACTTTTATGCTTTTTATTTTCGAAAAAAAATCAGCTTTTTTCATTTAAAAAAAAATTGTTTAAAAATAATTGACTTTTTTCGGAAAAAAAACGACCACTTTTTATTTTTGTAAAAAAATCGACTTTTTTTAAATTTTTGAAAGAATTTTTTTTGGAAAAAATCGGTTTTATTTTTTTAAAAAGGCAATTGAAATAAGAAAAATAGAATACAAGGGATATTCTAACTCATACAATCAGAAAAATGAAAAAATTCCCCATCAACACAACTAAGACAATCTAATAAGGTTTTATACAAAAAAGTATGATAAAGAAAAGTTGGAATACGGAATCTCTCTAATACAATTCCACTTTTTTATTTTCAAAAAAATTGCCTTTTTTGTTTTGAAAAAATTGATTATTTTTTTATTTTTGAAAAAAATTGCTTATTTTTAAATTTTTAGAAAAATCGATTATTTTTATTTTTGAAAAAAAAATCAACTATTTTTATTTTTCAGAAAAAAATTAATTTTTTTTTTTTGAAAAATATTGAGTTTTATTCGATTGAGATATGTTTATTTTTTTATTTTACGGCTAGTAACATAATTGTATACGGTTAGAGAATGTATTCATTTGCTAGATTTTCTTTATTCCCGATGATCATTCCATCACCATAAATTTGTTCAATCGAAAGATTGGCGTGTATTGTATTTTCGTTGACATCTTGTACTTAATTTTTCAATAGGAGAAAGGTGATCTAAAGGGAAGAATACTGAGTTTTGGAATTGGAGAGAGCATTGCATTGCAGCTGTGCAGAAAAAAATTAATACGAGTGAAGCAATCTAATAAAAGTGGGAATGCAAATATAATTATTAATTAGGATCTAGTTTGGATAGGTTAATAATCAATAAACATTCATATTTTATCAACTGCAAGATGGATGGTTATTGTGTGACATGCTTGCATTAGAAGCAACACATAAATAAATGGAAATGAAAGTTGATACACTTACCACTCCATATTTACATTAAGGTTTAGTTTTTTTTGAGAATATTGAAAGGAACGGAGGGAGGAGTTTGTAAAAAGAGAAGGATTAAGTGAGAAAAATAAAAGAATTTTGATTGAGAGAGTTTTGAAAGGTTTTAGAATGTTTTGTTTTTAGTAATAACACAATATCTCTTAATTTGAATATGCCAAAGACTAGAAAAAACTATTTTAATTGATGGATCCATAACTAAATGACCGTGATGGGTATGTTAGAATTTTAAGTTATTTCAAATTTCACAACACACAGTTATATAATAGGATTATGTTAAATGATTAGTCATGGGTGTGCCATTAAAGATTGTCCAAACTAGTTCACCATTAGGACCACTAAATACTTGAGATTTTCTTTTGAAATTGTTGTATCCGTGTTTACAATTGGGAGTGCCTTGATAAATTTGAACAGGCAGAGTTGCGACTTCTTCTGTGTTGTTTTTTTTTTTTGGAAAGCAAGAAATATATTAAAACGAGTACAAAGAGTATTCGAACTTTGATACAAAAGAGCGAAAAACAGCTCGATAAAACAAAAAGATTACCAACCAATTGTAACTTAAGACAAATAAAACAAAGGGTCTTTGTCAAACTCAAACAAATTACAATTGGAATGGGTAATATCTCCTATAAAAGACTAACGCCAAACCGTAAACTTAACCGTCCAAACCGTGTCAACTACATTCCAACCGATGTTCCTGAAATTTTTTCTGTTTCTGAGAGTCCACAAGTTCCAGCAAACCACCAACCAAATACACCCTTCTCTCCCTGCCCTGACACGCTTTAATTTACAAAAAACATACCAGTCCAAAAAACTACTCTTGGGACTAATACAAACCTGAACCGGCATTCCGATCCAAACCGCCACCTCCCTCCACACTAAAATAGCCACCGGAAAGATAAAGAAAGTGTGCAACAACGTTTCCGCGGAAGAGTTGCAAAAAACACACTTATAATCACTTGAAGACGATAATATACCTCTAAACTCCAACAAATCTTTCGTCGGAAGTTTATTGAGGAGGCACCTCCAACCAAAAGCCTTAATCTTTTGCGGAGCAACCACTCGCCACACCAAATCCAGAGCCTTATCATCCCTATTAGCAGGCCCGAAAGGAATGCGAAATTCATCGGTTAACTGGTAGAAAGAATTAACAGCGAAAGTGTCCTCATTACCATGTAACCACCTAATACGGTCTTTAGAATTCGAAACCGGTTTGGCAGTGGCTAAAAGCAGCACCATAGAGTCCAAATCTTTCAAGAGCCAAGAATCAAGACAGTCTGCTGCAGGTCCAGAAGTTAAAGGCAGAGACCCAAGACCAAAAGCCACCTCCTGTCTAAAAATCACAGCACTACACGAATGGCCTGTGGAAGAAACATTGCTATAATTTTCATCAATATTGCCAGAAAATAAATCTCTACTATGAAGAGCAGAACCCGCCTCAGGAAGTGTAAGGCCAAAATGCCCCGGCTGGACAGCAACAACAACAATGCCCGAGGAAACATTAATAGTCACTCTGATACTGTTTTCCTCAACCATAGCAGTACAAATCCTTCCATTAATTGGGGAAGTGTCCTCCACATTAGCTGTACCTGCATAAAAATGATTAGTTAAAAAAACATCTCCCCCAGCAGCAATTGTATCCGACCCGACCGGGTGAGTAGAATTGAAACCAACGGCCACATCGTTCCGTCTACCACCTGCGATTTTGATACCTAAATCTCCCCACTCCCAATCACCGTCCACCTAACCTCCTAAGGCCGCCACAGCCACATTCTTAAGCCTCGATGCCTCGAACAACCGAGGGTATATGGATCTTAAACAGTCCAAACCAGCCCACCTAACACACCAAAAAGAAGTGGAAAAACCATCTCCAACACGGTACGCACAATTGTTGATGAAAACATCTTCCGGATAATGCTTAGGTAGAGATAGAATATCGTTCCACCAAGTTGAGCTCGACATCCCGCGGGTCAAGACAAAATCCCGGTTAAACGTCATCACTTTAATGTCTCCGTATCGCGCTTACAAGATTCTGAACCACAAATTATCCAAACCTTCAAGAATTCTCCATCTCCACTTGTTGAGGAGGGCCATATTAGAATCACCAATCCTTTTCAAATTAAGCCCACCTTTTTCAAAGGGCAAGCAAAGAAAATCCCAATTGATCCAATGAGTTTTTCTCTTCTCTTCCGAACTACCCCAAAGAAAACCACTTTGAATTTTTATAATCTCTCTCTGAATCTTAACCGGAGCTTTATAAAAAGATAGGTGAAAAATCGATAAGCTATTAAGCACCGATTTAAGAAGAGTGATTCTACCTCCGAAACTCAAGAATCTTCCATGCCAACAAGATAACCTTTTTTCCATCTTTTTAACCAAGGCGGCCCAAGAAGAGATTCTCCTCGGGTTAGATCCAATAGGAATACCAAGAAAAGTGAACTCTTTCGATTCCGATCTACATGAAAGGAAAAGAGTATCGGCTTCAAGAAAGTTATGCGAAACATTAATTCCAATCAATTTGCTTTTATGGAAATTAATACCAAGACCCGAAACTAACTCAAAGCCACGGAGAACCGCTTTAAGCGCCCAAAGATGCTTCCAACTACCATCACCCAATAATAGAGTATCATCCGCAAATTGAAGAATATCAATGAAGCATTTCCCATTAACATCAAAACCGGAATACTCACCTAATAACACCGATCGCTTCACCAAGCCCGTCAATCCCTCCGCCACCATGACAAAGAGAAATGGCGAAAGGGGGTCACCTTGTCTTAAACGTCTTTCAACCTCAAACTCGCTAGTCGGACTACCATTGACCAACACGAACATCTTACTAGTGAAGATAGTAGCCTCCATCCACTTCATCCAAATCTCCCCAAAACCCATTCTCCTCATCATATACCTAAGAAAATCCCAACTTACTTTATCATAAGCTTTCTCAAAATCCACCTTGAAGAGAGTGCATTCTTTTTTCTCCTTGCACGCAAAATCCACCACCTCATTAGCAACCAAAACGCCATCGAGCAATTGTCTCCCTGGCACAAAAGCACTTTGACACGGGGAAATTAAGGTATGCAAGACCTTCTTAATCCTAGCTGCTAAAAGCTTGGAAAGTGCTTTATATAAGCACCCAACCAAGCAAATAGGTCTATAATCATCCAAACCCAATGGGCTCTCGCACTTTGGAATCAAAGTTAAAAAGGAGGACACAATTGCCTTAGACAACACGGCCCCACAATGAAAGGCTTTGAAGTAACTAATAAACTCCTCTTTAATAAAATACCAACATTTTTTAATGAACAAAAAGGAGTAACCATCCGGCCCCGGACTTTTGTTACCATCACAACTCCAAATCGCCTCTTTAATTTCCTCCTCCATAAAAGGTCTTTCAAGCATCTCCCTCTCCTCTTGATTAAGCACGTTAAAAGGAATTCCATCCAAGATAGGCCTTTCTCTAACCCCTTCAACAAACTTATTAGCAAAGTGGTTCCTCACTTCCTTTTTAACTTCTTTAACCGACACCAAAACTCCTCTAGACGAGTTGATAGATCCAATATGTTTGCGCCTTCTTCTCTCCTTCATAACACTATGGAAATACCTACTATTATTATCTCCATCATTAAGCCACTTTAATTTGGACTTTTGAATGAGCATGTTCTCCTTAATTCCCATGTTCATCCAAAACCGACTAGACATCTTCTTCCGATTAGCAATGGAGTCTATCGAAAAAGAACCATTCGCTAAATCTGCCATGTCATCATCCTCATTAATCTCCCTCACACAATTCTCAATCTCCAAATCGAATTTACCAAAAACCTCCAAATTCCATTTTCTAAGGCTACATTTGAGAAGTCTAAGTTTTTCTTTAAGAACATAATCCCCCCTCCCTACTACACGCAACTCCCTCCATTCCTTTTCAACAAACGGTAAGAAATTTTTGTTGGTAAACCATTCATTATTGAACATGAACGGTTTCGGCCCCCAATCCGAAGAGTCCACTACGAGCCAAACCGGACAATGATCGGAAAGATCCCTCTGTTAATACTTAGAATTATCGTAGAGATTGAGCTATTTATCGCTCTTTGTTGTTGAATAATAAGAGAAAATATTTTGTTAATATTAGATAAATGATTCAACATTATAATTTGTGATTTAAAGTTGTTAAATATGTAATTCATTCTTCTGTGTTGCTAATACTTGGAATCATCGTAGAGATTGAGCTATTTATTGCTCTTTGTTGTTGAATAATAAGAGAAAATATTTTGTTAATATTAGATAAATGATTCAACATTATAATTTGTGATTTAGAATTGTTAAATATGTAATTCATTGTTTTAGAAAAATTAGATTTGATTTAGAAATATCATATTTGATTTAGAAAGATTAGATTAGATATTTTTGGGCTTTTATAATTTGGACTTTAGCTTGAGATGCAAGTTAACCTAAATCTATAAATAGGGAGGAACCCTTATCATTGTAATCATCAAGTTTGATAATTCACAGTTGCAGTTGCAAGTGAATATTGAAAGTTTACACAGTTTGTGGGCAGAAAGAATTCTGCAGTTTTTCATCTTCTTCTCCAACGCTATTATTTCTCTTTTCTCTTTCTTTCTTTCTTTCTCAATTTTTCTTTTCGTTGCCATTACGTGTGATTGTTAAAAATCTTGAGATCAAGATTGAATAGGAATTCTCAAAAGGTTTTGGGTTAATTCCAACATCTGGTATCTAGAGCTTCGGTTACGATTCAAGGAAGGAAAATCGTGATGGCGATGAATCATCCGAACGGGCACTTTCCGGCGAGCCTTCCGATTCTCAAGAAAGATAATTATGAGAATTGGTGCAATCAGATTAAGGTGATTTTCTGTTATCAAGATCTTTGGGATCTTGTGAAAGAAGGAGTAGCACCGCTTGCAGAGAACGCGACGGATCAAGAAAAGGATGCACACAAAGATTTGAAGAAGAAAGATTATAAAGCTCTCTTTATAATCCATCAGTGTGTCGATCCTGATAACTTTGAAAAGGTTAGTGATGTAGCGTCAGCAAAGGAAGCGTGGGAGATTCTTGAAAAGTCGTTTGGAGGCGTAGAGAAGGTGAAAGAGGTGAGGTTACTAACTCACAAGAGAACCTATGAGTTGCTTCAGATGGAAGACAATGAAAGTATAATAGATTTCTTCACCAGTGTTACAAAGCTGGTGAACCAAATCAAGGAATGTGGAGAGGTGTTGACATCAAGATCAGTTGTTGCAAAGATATTGAGATCATTGGCTCCAAAGTTCGACCACGTGGTAGTAGCCATAGAAGAGTCGAAAGACTTGTCAGTATTGACGAAGGAAGAGCTTCAAGGGACGCTTGAGTCTCATGAACAAAGGATGACTGAAAGAGCTACAGGAAAGTCGAAGAGTGATATGGCTTTGTAGGAACAGTCAGAAAAGGAAAGGAAAGGCAAAGGAAGCTAGAATGGAAACAAAGGTAGAGGAGGCTACAACAATTCGAGTGGTCAAAATCAGTATGAAGGAAACTGGTCGAATCAAAGAAAATCCTAGAACCAAGGCAACCAAAGAGGTGGTGTTGCAGGTAGAGGAAGAGGTAGTGTTCGAAATCCGGGCAAAAGTCACATTCAACGTTTCAATTGTCAGAAGTATGGTCACTATTTTAGTGATTGTCCAGAAAAGAAGAAGAATCCATAAAATGATGCAAAGCTGGCGAAACATGAAAAAGAAGAGATGTTGTTGATGGTCACAACAAGAGACGAAGAGAGATTCCAGGACCAGTGGTATTTGGACTCAGGATGCTCATCACACATGATTGGAAGGAAAGATTGGTTTGTTAACATGAAGCCCTCGTCGAAGAACACAGTGAAGTTTGCAAATGATAACACTCTAGCAGCTGAAGGTGTTGGTGATGTTCTGATTACGAGGAAAGATGGCAAGAGGTCAACAATTTCCAATGTGTTGTACATACCAGGCATGAAGAGTAATTTACTTAGTATAGGGAAGTTGGTCGAAAAGAACTACAAGGTGTCGATCGAAGACAAGATGATAAGAGTTCTCGACGCAAGTGGAAGGTTGATCTTAAAGGCTCCAATGTCTCAGAATAGGACCTTCAAGATTAAACTCAATGTGATGGAGCACAAGTGCCTAGCAACTGCAGCCAGCAGAGATGAGTGGTTGTGGCATTTTTTACTAGGCCATCTCAACTTCAATGACATCAGAGAGCTAAAGAGAAGAAATATGGCTTCAGGATTACCTGAAATTGACATTCCAAGTGAAGTCTGTGAAGAGTGTGTTCAGACAAAACAACACAAGAATAGCTTTAGCAAGGATGCAGGAAGGAAGTCGAAGGCAATTCTGGAAGTCATATACTCTGATGTATGTGGTCCAATCCAGGTGGATTCGATTGCAGGCAACAGATACTTTGTCAGGTTCATAGATGATTACGGCCAAAAGTTATGGACTTACTTCATCAAGAAGAAAAGTGGTGTGATCGTGGTATTTTCCATATTCAAATCTATGGTCAAAAGACAGAGTGGTCGAAAGTTGAAAATTCTGAGGACTGATGGTGGTGGAGAGTATGTGTCAAAAGAGTTTGATGCATTATGTGAGAAAGAAAAGATTTGGCATGAGGTGGTGCCACCCTACACTCCACAGCAAAATGGAATTGCAGAAAGGAAGAAAAGAACAATCATGAACATGGTGAGAAGTATGTTGAATGGAAACCATTTACCCAAAGAATTATGGGGAGAAGTAGTTTCGACAGCAATGTATATTTTGAACAGATGTCCGATGAAGAAGCTGGAAGGAATCACACCAGAAGAATATTGGTCTGGTGTCAAGCCTAGCCTCAGTCACTTGAAGGTGTTTGAATCTATAGCACATAGACATGTGCCAGATCAGTTGAGAAGGAAGCTTGATTACAACTCGAATCAGATGATCTTGATAGGATATCATTCGATTGGAGGTTACAAGTTGTTCGGCCCAGTGAATAAGCAGGTAGTGATCAGCAGGGACGTGATCATAAATGAGCTTAAAGAATGGGATTGGACTGAGAAAGTCAAAAAGAATTCAGTGAGAATCTCGTGTGAAGAACCAGCCACTAAAGTCGAAAGAGAAGTTCGACAAGAACAAGTCATAGATGAAGCAGGTCCAAGCAGACCTCGACGAACAAGACACATGCCTGCAAATTTGCAAGAATGTGTAATTACATCAGATGATGTGGTTGATGAAGAGGGTGAGATGGTACATTATGCTTTCTACGCATATGTTGAACCAGTCAATGCAGCCGAGACATTGAAAGATTCGAAGTGGGTGAAAGCAATGAATGAGGAGTTAGAGTCCATCGAAGTCAACAACATCTGGTCAATTGTCGAATTGCCTCAAGGCAAGAATGCAATTGATGTGAAGTGGGTTTACAAGGTGAAGGTGAATCCTAGAGGAGAAGTAACTTGACACAAGACGAGACTTGTGGCGAAAGGATTTCTTTAGAAGGAAGGAATCGACTTCGACGAAGTGTTTGCACTTGTTGCTAGGATCGAAACAATCAGGTTGGTTGTTGGTCTAGCAAATATGAACAATTGGCACACATGTCAGATGGATGTGAAGTGTGCATTCCTTAATGGCCCCTTAGACGAAGAATTTTATGTCGCACAACCAGTTGGGTATGTGAAACAAGGTGAAGAAGGAAAGGTGTACTGGCTGCATAAAGCCCTGTATGGACTCAAGCAAGCTCCAAGAGCTTGGAATAAGAAAATCGACAGCTTCTTAAGGAAGAATGAATTTGTGAAATGTACGACTGAGCATGGAGTGTATGTATGGAGAAGAAATAGTGAATTGCTTATTCTATGCCTCTATGTCGATGACCTGTTGATAACAGGAAGTTGCAAGAAAGAGATAGAAGATTTCAAACATGACCTAAGTGAGGAGTTTGAAATGTCAGACTTGGGAAATCTCTCATATTTCCTTGGCATCAAATTCTACAAGACTAGTAGAGGTTTGATGATGCATCAAAGAAGATATGCAGGCGAAATACTCAAGAGATTTGAGATGCAAGATTACAACCCAACTTCGACTCCAGCTGAGACCAGATTGCAACTGTTGAAAGATTCAGATGAAGATGATGTCGACCTTACCCAATACAGAAGACTTATTGGATCACTTCGATACCTTTGTCACACAAGGCCTGACTTAGCATACAGTGTGGGTATGGTAAGTAGATTCATGCACAAACCAAATCTATCACACCTAGCAGCAACGAAGAGGATACTGAGGTATCTGAAAGGGACTCTCGACTACGGCATTTTGTTTCATGCAGTTGATGAAGGAAAAGAATGCAAGTTAGTGGGATACACCGACTCTAGTTGGTGTAGTGATGCTGAGGATAGAAAATCCACAGCTAGCTATGTGTTTATGTTAGGTGGTGCACCAGTTGCTTGGAGTTCGAGAAAGGAGCCAGTAGTGGCATTGTCGTCATACGAAGCAGAGTACATAGTTGCTTCCCTTTGTGCATGTCAAGCAACCTGGATGGTGAACCTGGTCGAAGAGATCACAGGGAAAAGTCATGGAGCAATTACCATGAAGATCGACAACATGTTAGCTATCAACTTGGCGAAGAATCCAATAGCACATAGTCTAAGTAAGCACATTGAAATGAGGTTCTATTATCTTCGAGAGCATGTAGCAGAAGGGAAGATAAACTTGGAACACTGTAGAACTGAGAATCAGATTGCAGAAATCATGACGAAGGGAGTGTAGGTCGAAGTTTTCAGAAGACTAAGAGCCATATGAATATAGACAGTTTAGACACAATGAATTAGGTGGTGTGTTAAATATGTAATTCATTGTTTTAGAAAGATTAGATTTGATTTAGAAAGATCAGATTTGATTTAGAAAGATTAGATTAGATATTTTTGGGCTTTTATAGTTTGGGCTTTAGTTTGAGATGCAAGTTAACCTAAATCTATAAATAGGGAGGAACCCTTATCATTGTAATCATCAAGTTTGATAATTCACAGTTTGCAGTTGCAAGTGAATATTGAAAGTTTCCACAGTTTGTGGGCAGAAAGAATTCTGTAGGTTTTCATCTTCTTCTCTAACACTACTATTTCTCTTTTCTCTTTCTTTCTTTCTTTCTCAATTTTTATTTTCGTTGGCATTGCGTGTGATTGTTAACAATCTTGAGATCAAGATTGAATAGGAATTCTCAAAAGGTTTTGGGTTAATTCCAACAAGAGTGAGTAAATTTTTCATTCAATCTCTTAAGAAAGTGTATCACATAATCTTGTTCTTTATATTGTTGAACGAATGCAAGTGCACCACAAATACAAGGGGTTGCACATAAGCAAGTAGGAATTGGACGATAATTCTCTAATTTGTCTTACATAACCTTCAACTGAGTAAAGTAACTAGAAACATCGAGAGTAACTTGACGAAATTTGTATAGATCTTCTTGAGTATTGGAAATGCGAAAGATATCATTGCGAGAAAAGTGAGTGGCCAAATTCTTTCAAACACCAATTGTAGTATCAATGTAGAGCAATGATTTTGCAATAGATTAAAAATTGAGCATTGAATCCATGCAAGAATCATATAATTACGGTGAATTCAAGGTACATAAAGAGAATCAAAGATTGAGGGTTTGGTTAGGGTTCCATCAATAAGTTATCAGCGTGATTCCGATCGATCGGGCTCAGGTATGATAATTTTGGACATCAAGTAGTGGAGAAACAAGAACGAGTGTTGGATTCTCATTTAAATGCAGGTATAGATTTGCACAATTGATTGAAAAATTAGTAAAGCTTTGGCATGCCATTAAAAATAAAAGAAAAAATGAATCAAGAATGCAATTACAATGAAAACAGCAAGAGGAAAAGTGAAGATTCAAAATGAATCTTCAAGAAATTGTAGGAAAGTTGAATCACAGAAAGAGATAATAATGTCTTCTAGAACTTGTTAAGCTCTGATACCATGTTGATGATGAAGATCTAAAGAGAAGTTGATGATGAAAACAAAAAAAAATAGAAGAAAGGTGTTGAACCATTATATGAAGAATTGACTATTATACATACATTTGCTAATAGAGTTAGCCAAATACACCAACATAACTAACTATTCAACTAACTACATAACTAATTATACAAGAAATATATAATTAAGTGTACTATTGTAACAAGCTTAAGCTAATAACCATACACGATAAAACTTTTAAAAAAAAGATGGAGTAATGTCAAAACTTATGCATGTGTATTATTGGAGATAATAGGTGAAAATGTTGTTATGTTGTATTCCTCAGCCAAAGATTGGTTTATATAATGAGAATACAATTACACTAATACAAAACGCGTAAACAACAACATCATGGTCACCACGCTTCTTCCCTACACCGTTGTGACATCTCTTAACTAAGGCGCTATCATAATATTATTGTTTTATGATTAAAAATTAATTGTCTATAACAACGGTTAAGGAGCCAACCGTTGTGATACCTTCAAGTTTTTATGGGTTCGAACCTCAGGGCTCTCATATATGTTATTCCTTTAATGTTAAGTGGCACCTTTTCATTTTTATTTATTTTTAAATAAAAAACTTAAAAGTTTATGACGACGGTTAGAGAGTTCCACCGTTGTTAAGAAGCGCCTTTTAATTTTTTTTTTATTTTTAAATAAAAAACTTAAAAGTTTATGACGACGGTTGGAGAGTTCCACCGTTGTTAAGTTGCGCCTTTTCATTTTTATTTATTTTTAAATAAAAAACTTAAAAGTTTATGACGACAGTTGGAGTGTTCCACCGTTTTTAAGTCGCGCCTTTTAAAGGTTTATGACTACGGTTGGTGATTACAACCGTTGTGATATATTTTGTTTTTTATTTAAAATTTTTAATTGCAAATTAACCTCTGACGCTTTTTTATGAAATTTCACCATGAAAGTAAAATATCATAACGGTTGCATATATTGGCTGTTGTGGTAGCTTGATAATATATGCACTCGTAGCTAGCTCGTCTCTTCAGTATCCTTTTTTCCATTGCAAATAGAAACTAGACGAAACAATACACGATTTCAACCCAAACCCTAACGTTCAATACTGTGAAACATTACACGATTTCGTCCAAACACCATCGTTCACCCTTCACTGTGTATTTGTCACTGTCGTCATCATCGTCAGCCAAGTTGACAAGACCATCACGATCAACCAAGTTGTTACCGTCTAGAAGGAAAACAACAATAACACCGTCGTTGTCGTAAGGAAGAAAGACAACACCATCAACAACACCAACATCATTTACTTAGTCATCACGTTTAGGGTACGTAAAATATTTTTCCTCATGCATCTATAGTAAACTTCATTTGCCATTGTTGTGGTTCTTGTTGTTTTATTTTGTGGTTGATGTTTATGTTCTTGTTGTTCATGTTGTTGTTGTTGTTGTTTTTTAACATAGATGTCGACCTTGTCGAGTTCTACATCACAAACTAGCGAAGAAACTCAAACAAATGAGAGTTTAGCCAATGAAACTCAAACAAATGAATCTCAAACTAAAAGATCACAAAGAAGTGTCACAATGATGCCCCAATTCACCTCAGTCAGGAACTCATCAGGTGAATAAATTCCTATCCAGTTTGATTCGTTGTACAGAGTAGTGGATTCTGAACATTACTCTACTTTTACGAGTTATGTTTCGTTCGTTGCACGTAGCAAGGTCAGTATATTGATTGATGATTGGAAACAAGTTGATGATAACGTCAAAGAAAGCATATGGATTGAACTTAAGGTATTAAATACTATAATTTTCCTCTATCGCCGATATCAATATCTATAATTTCTAATACATATTTATATATTGATTTAAATATAGTCGAATTTTGAGTTTACCGATGACTCAAATTTAAAAAAAAATGGATATCATATACCGGTACTCGTTGGAGGGGATTTAAGTCACAGCTCACGGCTGACAACATTAGGAAGTCTAAGAGCGGTCTTGCTCGTCCATGGATTCGATATAGTTTTATATCGAAGAAACAATGGAAAAAGTTTGCAAAGATAGGTTGTTCTGAGGAATTCAAGGTTAGTACTATTCTCATGTAACCGATAATGTTATGCTAATGAGTTATAGATACTAATCATATATTTTTTCACTATGTTCATAACAGGTTAAAAGCAAGGTCGAAATACAAAATAAGACCACGAACATGTACCCCCATAGATTGTCTCGTGGGGGTTATAGGAAACTTGAGAAAAAAATCTTGCTTGAAAAACAATCAGAAACAGGAGATGATCGCATCCCATTGTAATACCCCAAAATTTGCCCTCTCATTTTCATATCATTTAGCATAAGCTTTCATTTCATTGCATTGCATTCAAGCATAGAAAAATAAAAGCATTAAGCATTTAGCATTGCATCTTGCATAAGGGCATGGGATCAGTTATTTCTCAAAGGTGGATTATCCAAAGCAAGGGAACAAGAGCCAAGGGTCTTCAAACAAGACTCAAGGGTCTCTCATGTCATATATCATCTCACTTGATCCCACAAGTCATTGGAAGATGGTAACTCATCAAGAAGTTTGGACAGTGCATCACCTCCTATCAAAAAAACAATCAAAATTAGGGTTTTGGATTCAAGTGGTATCCTGATGAAATTTTGATTCAAACTTGATCTCAATGTTCTCTACATGATGTCAAGTGTCTAAGGATGGAAGATTGGCAATTGGTTCATTTTAGAAGAGGTTCAATTGATCAGTTGCTTGATAATCAAGAAATTGGGGAAAAGTCAACTGTGCAGTGAAAAAAGTCAACTCCTGACTTTCTAAGGTCAAACACATGAAATTCAAGTTATATATGTTCATTGGACAAGATTTGATCAAGAAATGATGGAGGAATCATGAAAAATCAAGAAATTACAAAACTACCAAAAATAGAAACTTTAGGGTTTCCAAAAATGGCAAGTTTGGACCATTTTGCACTACACTTTGAGGCTCTCTTTCTTCATGATAAAAGATCCAAACTTCAGGCCTAAGTTGAGACAATTAAATTTCATGTTCTAAGCTTCAAATCCATATAAAGAACTCTTCCATCAGATCAAAATTGAGGGAGTTATGATCAATCAAAGTTTGGTAAAATCAAGGCAAATCTCAAGTCATGGCAAGGCAAGTACAGGCCCATAGGCCATAATTTCATCGAACAGTTGGCGTGCCAAATGTCAAGCCAATTTTCTCCATCAAGAAGGCTTCAAATTGAAAATTGTTGAACATCAAAGTTGTTCATCTCCATGCGCTCTTCAACTTTGATGTTGGACATTTTTTCATTTGAACACGATATGAAGGTCATATGAGGGCTCGAACATGGGGGTTTCATGCTGAAAGTTCACAAGTCACAAGGCCTTGCTTGCAGCCCAAGTCACACACACATACATTAGTTGTGGTTCCTTTTTTTCCAAGCAACCGAGTTGATCCTAACTAATCGAGTTAACTAACTTGACTCGGTGAGTTGAGTCTAACTAACTCCGACCCTAGCTCCAAACCCAAACCTCATTCCAAACCTCTTATACTCCAAACCTAACATCTATTTAAGAGATGCTTCACTCATTTTCAAGGACCTTCAACCATTTTCTCAAATTTCTCATATTTTACTCTCATTTTCTCTCTTCACTTTGCTACAACTTCTACTTCTCTCTTCCAAAACCACACACAAAAGCTCTTATTTCTTGAAGAATAATCACTTTTTACATTGAAAAGTGATTAATTCTTGAGCTAAACTTCATCTCTTGGTTTGCATTGGTTGGATTTTCTGGAATTGCAGCTTGTTCTTCTTCAATCTAAAGGTTTCTCACCATTTATTTTGGTGCAAGTTGGATTTTGGTGGATTTTCGCGATTTTGTTCGGTTTCGACGCGTTTCGGCTATTGATTGAAGAATCTATGGTTTTCTTTCATTTTCTGCATCAAGATTACTTTGCAACAATTACCAAAGCAAGTCTTCACTTTGTAGGTTGGTTTTCCCTAAATCTGCACTGTTTTTAGCTTATTCGCAACTTATTCGATGTAGATCTTTGTGGATTTTCAATTTGGATCCATGTGCTTGAATTTGATTCTTGGTGTGGTTGTTAATTGAATCCAATTGATGTTTGTTGACTGTAATTCAATGTAATTTTGTGCCTAATTGATTACATGTTCATTTGGAAGTTTGGAGAAGTGATTTGTTGCTGAAAAGTGCTTTTGAAACTAGTTTTTTTGGCCACTGACCCAGAGTAACCGGTTACTCACCGTTTGTTAACCGGTTAACATTTGTATTTTTGCGTAAATTGTCTGATTTTCAACTAAGTAACCGGTTACTCACCGTTTGTTAACCGGTTACTCTGGGACAGAATGTGTATTTTTGTGCATTTTCTTGCTTGTTTGACATCCTTAACATGTTTACACTTCATGGATCAATGCATTGATGATTGGTGGATTATTTTTGAGATATCTTAACTCACACCACAGTACGAACTTGATTTTACGACACGCGTGCCTTTGTATTTCATCATTGAACATAATGTTTACATTGTAGATTAATTGATGTGATGAACACATGATGCACACACATTGAGCTTGTTAATTGTTAATGGATGTTTGTGTTGCTGGAACTGTTATGTGCATGTTCATTTGCTTTCTATTTCAAGAGGTGCACATTTGTTTTAATTTGTTCACATGCTTAATAACGTGTATTCTCTTACAATGTGCATCATTCTGTCATACCCCAAATTTTGACCACTAGGATTTCCCATCATTGTGAGAATCATCATCACAGTATGGAGGAACCATCATGCTTCATCAGTCTCCCCAAAGATGGGTGAGCATCCACTACAATCAAAATTAGGGTTTCGAGCCCTTTCAGAGCCTTAGGCAAAGGATCAATCAAGGAATGACATGATCTTCAACTTGTCTAACCTCTCAAACATTCATAATGGATCAAGAGGACTCCCACTTCAAGGATTAAGCACAAGGCTGCTCCCTTCTAGGTGGATCAAGTCTCAAGATCGACAGTATTACCAAATTAGGGTTTTGGTCGACCAGGGCCTCCAGATGAAAATTTTCATCTGGGCACAAGCCAATGATCCAAAACACAACCTAATATACTCCATGGAACCTCATGTACCCATTCATCAAGTCAATTTTGCCTCAAGGGATGCATACATCAAAAATCAGGAATTAGGGTTTCTTGACCTAATTCACCCCTAAGTTGACTTTTGGGACAAATCATGAACCAAGACCTCAAGAGAGGGTTTGAGGGTCTCTAATGAACTATATTGATCCATTTGGAACAATGGATTAATCCAAGAAGTTTGAGCAACAAGTCTCAATTTCATCTGCACCACAATTAGGGTTTCGCGAGGAAAGTCAACTGTAACTTTGACTTTTGACCAGGACATGCTCCCAAACCCTAGGACATGCCTCAATACACCCTATGACATCCATGAAACATGTCCATCAAGTTTGATTTAGGTCAAGGACATGATTTCCTGAGGAATTGCACAGTTTGGAATTCATTTGATAAAAAGTCAACTGTGCACAAAAGTCAACTTTGACTTTTTGAGATTTTTCACCAAAATGGATTTTTAACCCTAAAATGATGTTAATGTATGATTTGAATCATCATTCATCAAGAAAAATCAAGAAAAGTTGGATAACTTGTAAAAGGGGTAACCATAAAAACTTAGAAAATTTTCTAAGTTAAAAATAAAGTGACAAAGGTACCAACTTTGGAGGATCATAACTCCTAAACCACAAGGCCATTTTTTCCCATCCAAATATGGATTTGTATCCCTCATTACCCTCTACAAAAACTTCAACTAGACCTAAGTCCAATTCATTAAGGATTTTGAGTTATGGAGTGATCAAAATGGCTGAAAAGTGAAAATGTCACTTTTTCCAACACTTAGTGAAATTTTCACTAAGTCAGAATCTGCCTTCACTTTTTGCCAAATGTAGGGGGATTTTTCACTTGGATTCAAAAGAGATCAAAACCAAACATGTTCAAACAGTTGCTGTATCATGTAAGGGCTTTCCAAAATGGCCAAGAACATTGCCAAATTCCATTTGGGCTATGAGATATGACATTGGCAAGTTTCCTTGCTGAAATTTGTCAAAGGCAAGGCAGAATTTGCAACTTTGCTCAATTTGCCAAAATCAGCCAAATTCAAATGCTCCTATCCACTTGGACACATCTGAGGATTGAATCTAAAGGGGACAATAACTGAGCCAAGCCTCCAAAATCCATGGAACAAGAAATAGCATGTTGAACCTAGAATGGCCAAAATAGGGACAAGACTCCAAATTTGGATTGAAGCATTCAATGGAAGCATCAAGGTGGCATGGACTGAGCCCTTCTCATCTGAAATCAGTCAAGACTTATCCAAGACCAAGGGGACCAAATCTCTGTGCTCTAACCTCTAGTCAATGGCTAGAGGAGACTTGGATTTTCATTTGCCAACATTGGCCAAATCTACTTAGCAGTTGCCATTCACTATTCCTTGCAAAACAAACTTGCTCTACTATAAATAGAGCTCAATTGTGATCAGTTTGAGTACACCAAAGCCATCTAACAGATGCTTTCCTCAAAATCTCTTTCTCTTGGCAAAAATGCCTTTCTTAGCAAGGTAGCTATCGGGTTTTGAGTTTGAGAGCTTTTCCAATCAAACCAATCACTCACACACCTCACATACATCATATAGAAGTGATCCAAACACTCACATAACATCTGGAACACAGATTTCACAAAATCACCAGCCAATTGCTCAAGTTCTTGACAGTTTTGCAGTTGAGGTGCCATCTTCAACTCCAAACCATTTCAATCCATTCCAAGCACTCAGACACATCACTTGGCACCTAGGGAAGCTATCCACATCATTGGAACCTAGCTGTAACACCTCCAACACAAATCACGATCACCAGCTGCAAGTGGTAAGCATGAGCTCTTCTAACTCTATGATCCATGCAATTTTTGCTGCACAATAATTTGGCCATATGTTCATTATCATGCATGGAATGTTTTCCCTCAATTAATTGCTTTGTTTGAATCGTGTATCAAAAATCCTAGCCTTCATGCAGAAATTAGGGTTCTTGAGGTTTCTTCGTGATTTCATGTTTTATGTTTAATTTAAATGAAATTAAGTGTTATAGACATGATCGTGAGGTTGAAACGAGTTGATTGGTATGTGGATTACATGATATGATCAAGTATTCAGTGAGATTGGATAGAAAATGCAAATCTGGGCGAGGCAGAACACGCGCGTGTTCTTGGTCCATGTTCTTGGCGCCATTATCATAAATTCAAATATTTGAATTTTGTGATTTTGTTTAATTGATTCAAAAATTAATTTCTCTCTGAGTTTTAATGATTTTGAGTTCATTCTTTTTTTAATAATTCACAAAAATGTTAAAATATTTTATTTTATCAAAAAATCCCAAAAATATTATTTATTTCATATAATTGATATTTTTGTAAAGAATTAATGTTTTAATTGTTTTTAACATTTAAAATATTTTTTCTACATTGATTTTGCAACTTTTAATGCTTTCTAATTATTTTGTAGGTCAATACTTAATTTTTGAAGCATTAATCCAAGATCACAATTTGTTTTTCATATGTTAACCAATTTTGATCATTTTAATTGAATTTTTATTCAATTAAATACATTTTTGAAAACAAATTAGGGTTTTTGGATTAATTCAACCCTCATAAATCATTTTCAAAACACTTGGGCCTCTAATAGAGTGCAAGACCCAATCCTTTTTTGACCAAATTATTTTTGGGCCTCAGATATTGTATAAGTCCCGATACCGTCAAAAACAAACAGCGCGATCGTTGCCTTTTCAAAATAACCCTTGGGCCTCTCCTTGAGCTATAAGACCCATTCAAAACTTTTGGGCCTCTAATAGAGTGTAAGACCCAATCCCCTTTTAACCAAAACCATTTGGGCCTCACTTATTGTATAAGTCCCTCTGCGTTAAAAGAAAATCTCGGCGCGATCGCCATTTTAAACGAAAAAATCAATTGGGCCTACCCTCGAGTTATAAGCCCCACTCTTTTTTTTTTAAACATTTTGGGCCTCTTGAGAGAGTGTAAGACCCATCCCTTTGTACAGAAAACCTTTTAGGCCTCAGTCACTTGTATAAGTCCCTCTGTACAAATTCAACAGTGAGCTCACTGATAAAACCCTGGGCCTCTCCTTGAGCTGTAAGCCCCAAATCTTTTTATTTCAAAGAACTTTCTCCTTTGATTTTGAATATACTGTTGTTTTCAATCTTTCTTTGTTGAACAACTAACCAAACAGCATGGAAGCTCTACAACCGAGTAAGTGTTTACCCGCTTTCATTTACCACTTTCATATATATATAACTGTATTGTGGGGCTGTTTCACTGTAAGTCTCCTTTCATAAACTCATATATATATAACTGTATTGTGGGGCTGTTTCGCTGTAAGTCCTCTTTCATAAACTCATATCAACTGTGTAATAATAGTATAGATATTTAGAGTTTCCCCGGCAACTACGTCTAGCATTAAGCCGGTCAATCACTCTTAGAAATAGTCTAAACTAGATCCCCATAGGATTACCAGACACGGTCTTCCCTCCTCTTGGGGTTAAACAATATGGAGATATGAAAGGCAGCATTCCCTATGAACCCTTTCATAGACTGTCACTCATAGAAGTTGTCAAGAAACTCTATTCCCCAGAGATGATCTTTTCTCCGTGAATGGCATCTCTTGAGTTTCTTCCAAATTCTCGGACTTTCCTGACTTTGATCTATTCTCGGTGAATAGTATTGCCTTGAATTTCTCGAGGTTTAGGGACCCACGGGCTTCTTAAAAGCACTTGTCAAGAAACTCTACTCCCCAGAGATGATCTTTTCTCCGTGAATGGCATCTCTTGAGTTTCTTCCAAATTCTCGAACTTTCCTGACTTGATCTATTCCTTGTGAATAGCTTGCCTTGAATTTCTCGGGGTTTGGGGACCCATCGGCTTCTTAAAAGCAATCGGCCTCCTCTTGGGCATCGTACAAGGACCCACAGGCTTCCTAAAAGCAACCCCGCCTCCTCTTGGGCTTAGTACAAGGACCCTACGGCTTCTTAGAAGTATTCACAACCTCCTCTTAGGCTTCGTATAATGATCTCTTCCTCTGGGAATGATAGCCTCCTCTTGGGCTTAGTACAAGGACCCGACGACTTCTTAAAAGTTTCCAGCCTCCTCTTGGGCTTCGTACAAATTGTCCCGACAACCTCTTCGAGGTATAGGAACATAACCTAGTCATCCTTATAGAACAGTCCTTTCATAGAGTCTACTACTGTTTCTCAAAGCATAATACCAAAGATAAAACTCTAGACTTGGACATTCTAACTTCCTTGAGTCTCGAAGACATTCTCAAGTGACCCCTTCGTTAAATAGGAAGGAAACCTGCAGACTCGGACAGTCTCAAATACCCTTCGGATTTCCCGCTTCCTTAAAGAACAGGAATAACCCGGATCCCTGAATCAAATCCCTGAGTACAGTGTTGCTCATATAAGAACTGATTTTCTCTTCAAAATCAGTATACTGGACCTGTCACTTAACTGAACAGTCACCATAGCCTCTCTCTTGGGCTTTGTACAATGATCCTCCCCAGCGGAGTCAAACAAATTTTAGCCTCTCTCTCGGGCTTTGTACGAGACACATAAGGGACTCCCTCGTTGAGTCAATTACCCCTTTGGCCTCCATCTCGGGCTTTGTACGAGATACAAAAACTCTCTTGTTGAGTCAAATAGCCTCCATCTCGGGCTCTATACGAGATACCAAAAGATTCCCTCGTTGAGTCAAAACCTTTTAGCCTCTCTCTCGGGCTTTGTACGAGACACATAATAGCCTCCTCTTAGGCTTTATATAAGAAAACCACTGGTTAATCCAATTAACCTTTTAGCATCAAAACCGTGTCTCGTTCACAGTACACAAACATCAACAACTCCTTTCCCCTTCATCTAATCGCTGTAAGCGGCAAGCCTCTGGATCATCTACATCCATGCCACTGTCCCTCTTTTAGCATGAGAAATTCCTAAGGAAAGATGGCATTGCTCTACACTGAGTTAAAGTCTTCTCCTTCAGGTTGGAAATCCCCTATAAAGGAAATTATGGCATTGCTAGGATCCGCGTATCCCGGTTAAAGTAATTCTCCTTTATAACCAGTCACCCAACAGTCGTAACAGACAAACCCCTCTTTAGAGATGACAAATTCTCTCTAAAGTCAACACCCTTTTAGATTCATATCTTGGGCTTTGAACAAGATACAAACCACCTTTCGCTTCACGTCTTGGGCTTTGAACAAGACACCAAAACAACCATTTCCTCCCATAGAATAGGAGGAACTACGAACGCTCTGATTTCCCTATTTCGGTAAGCGGGAATACGTAGGCATAAGATCAAAAGAAAAGATCTTAGCGAGAACACTAAACAAAAAAACCAAATCCCATATCTCCATCAATCAAAAGCAGTAATTCAAAAACATCAGTCCTAACATCCTAATCCTTGTTCCCCGCCAGAAACCTTCAGCCTAGATAAAAAGAAAGAAACCGTATTGGCGAAAATACAAATAACCAGTACAAAGGCCCCCCACATTGATAGCATCTGTAACCTAACAGACCGCTGTTTAAACTCAGTATGCAAGCAGGGTTAATTGGAGACATCTATTTCCCTTCCTTATTCAGCTCACAATAGGATAAAAAATGAATCGACCTGTAGTTAAAGCTCAACCGCAGAGAGCGACCAGCGCTTAAGAACCGCGTCCAAAATCGCTCGCTACACATTCCTTGTTGTTTTTAAGACTTGGCCGCTATGATTTATAATGAGTTTGTGATCATCTTGTGTTAATAGAATAATGTGCAAGGCTTGAAGCATGTTTGTTCTTTTATGAATGAATCATTTGTGAATGCATGCTGCCCCTGATTTTTCATTGCTGACTGTACACATGTATGTTGTAGTATGTGCTTCCAAATGCTTGTTACACCCATTTTGTATGCTGAACATGAGCCGTTGTTTGCTGTTTGGTATATGAAGCTGAATTTACTGCTGTTATGTTGCATGTGGGCTGTAATAGCCGCTGTTTTCATTATTTCCTTCCATTGGCTTGTTTGACTAAGCTCTTTTACTTAGGATTACTTGTAAATAGTTTTGTGAGCTAACCTTTTCATGTAGGTGCATGGTAAGTAAGGGTGTGGACTTAGTTCCACATACACTCCTCTCCCTCATCTTCTCTTATTGCTTTTAATAATTCAACTTGTGATTTTGATGAGCATTTACATGCTTTCCTTGAATAACTTCTTCTTCACCCCTCTTTAAGACCAACTTAACTTCCATTTTGGAAGTAAGTTGCTTCTTTTGCTCTTCTTCTTCTTTCTTCTAGAAGTAGGTTTATTAAACCACATTAACCATAGGATCTCCAAGCATGCTAACATTAAGATTGAGTCTTAGTCTCCCTTAGTTTTCACCTTTTCCTCTTTGAGTCTTTCTTCTCTCATCTCAAAACAAAAAGTAAAAAATACTTAATAAAGGCATAACAAGTATTGTATTTGAGCCTTTCATGTGAAAATGAGATAGTGAGGGGTCTTCTCTCACTTTCTTAGAATGTTTAGCATACGTCCCGTCTTGGGTCGATATGCGAGGCATTCGATCTTACATGAGGGACTTAAATACAATACGTGTTACAAAACACAAAAACAATCAAAACACTTCTTTCTTAAAAGACAAAAACAAACACCAATTTCTTTTCTCATCTCCTTCACTCCTTCCTTAAGGATTCGTCAAGTCCGTTCTACCGCAAACAGGTAACGCCTAAGTCTCCCAACTGCGAGCTGCAACACCTAACTGCTGGAATGCGCGCTTTGACGTTTCCACTAAAAAACACAAATAGCGACCCTCGTTGAGGGGAACTACGTCGCTCTGATTCTCATGTTCCCGATGAGATACGTAGGCAGTGGGGTAGGGCCCATTCGAGCACTTCTTTTATTTTCCCTACATTTGTTTCTCTTTCTCTCCTTTCCTTTTCCAGTTCTCCAGTTAGCAGTTCCTTTTCCAGTATATTTTCCTTACACCCTTTGATTGAAGCAGCAAGCGTGGATCCCATCGGGTACGATGGACGCGTGGGGGTGCTAATACCTTCCTCACGCATAACCGACTCCCAAACCCAGTTCTCTTGGTCGCAAGCCCATGCTCTTTCCTTTCCCTCAGGTTTACGCAGTGTTTTCTTTCCCTCTCTTGGGATAAATACACATTGTTGGCGACTCTGTTTCGGTGCCACTTTCGCGTTTGTACTAGGATGGAAATCCCGGGAGCGACAACTGGCGACTCTGCTGGGGACGAGACCCAGAATCTCTGGTTTCCTTAGCGAGTCAATCCTAGTGCTTGTTTGTTTTTCTTTCATTGGGTGTTTACTGTGATGATGTGTTTGCTGTTTTACTATTTTACTGTATTGCTATTTACTGCTTTACTGTACATTACTGTATTTACCGCATTTATTTACATTACATATCATTATTATACTGGACTGTGTTGTGCTGGTTTTCTGTTTGGCGGGATGGGTATTCTGAGAGATAAGCCCATTACACAGGCTTGAGTACATACATAGGACTAGAGTGGACGGTAGTGTGGCCTACGTAGCATCTTGTTATGTATGGTTTATACGAAATCCACAACCAGATGAGGTTTTCTTGGGAGATGTTCTGATTTGCGCGTCTTGTGCATTTTGGGGTGTTAACCTAGGAAGCTGTCGACTCTGGTGACCATTCCCAAGGACTCAGTTGCGGCACTCCTCCCGAGTTGTGACAGTGGCAGACCACACTTTCTGGCAAACCCATTGCACATTCTCGATCCGAGGACCCAATGCTGGGAACTTGCTATAGGTTATCCTTTTTGAAAGAGAATCAGTGGAAGCACTCCTCGATTTGCGATAGTACTATACCCCGAGGGATGAATGTACTATTGCTTCTCGACCTCAGTGCTAGAAGTCGTGGACCTTTCATTTTGGAGAATCAGTTGAGGCCTCCTCGATTGATGATGATGCCAAACCAGAAATGGTGAACGTATCATCATTTCTCGACCTGAGAGCCTGGGATACTGAGGATCGCAGTACTCACATGTGAGAGGGGCGGGTTATTTACAGGTTTGCAGGTAACCTTGACTTTCATCCTACCTGGTATTCTTGTTCTCTTATCAGTGTGGACTCATCAGCCTGGTATTATGGTATTCCGATTATTCCAGCACCCTGATTATGCCGATATTCTGGCATTCCTGTATTCTGATCACGCCGGTGTTCTGCTTATTCTGGTATTCTGATTATGCCGATATCTCGACATCCTGGTATTTTGATTAGTCGGATATTCTGGTATTCTGGTGTTCTCTTCAGAGCCGGCCTATGAGCTTATTCGCTCACCAGCATAGCAGTTATCCAGATTATATGGAAGCTTTGATCCCATGTCTGTTGCATCTGCATCATCATTTTCGCATACATGTTCTTGTATTTCCAAGGGATATTAACGTTAAGACTTGTTACTGAGCATTTCCATCCATTTCTTATGTTTCTTCTAAAAAAAAAAATTTTGTGAATCAAAGCATAATGATTCCTTGGAAATATTCGAACATGGCATTCTGCATGGCATTCTCATACTCATATGCATAACAGGTATTCCGGAGTGGATTTCTCATTCTTACTGGGTATTCTCTGTAGAAACGGCCAACATGACTTCTTCCAATTACTCGATTCGCCACAATCAAGGTTCAGATATGGAACAACTCCGAGCGGAGGTGACTGAGATGAAGGCCCAACTGGGGCATTTTATGGGGGGCATTCAGGCGTTGTCCCGAGGTCAGGAACTGCTGAGAGAAGAAGTCAATTGGATGAGGACTCAGATGGGTCGGGTTATGGAAATTCTGAATGCAGTGTTAAGAAAGGAAAACAATCAGGTGTCCGCTTCCGCAGCAGAGGTTCTCACTCCTCCTATATCTTTGGGGTATCCTCTAGATCATGGTTTGCCTCGTGAATCCTCTCCACCGTTAGAGCTTTTTCACCAACAGCTGTTTCTTGAGGGTCTTAAGCCAGAGAAGACTGAGAAGAAGTTTGATCTGATCCTGATGCCATACGCTCAGTTGCTTCAGCACTTGCTCAAGTTTCAGCTAATTGAATTGATTGCTGCGGGACCTCCATACACCAAGTTTAGTATGGGTTCCAATCTCCATGATAGGTGAGAATTCCATTCAGGGGTACCTGGTCATAATGTTGAAAATTATAAGATGCTCAAGTATAAGGTCCAAGAGCTTATTGATTCAGGGGCAATCGAGGTTGCGCCCATCAGCACTGTCAAGCAAAGAGATGTTCCTCCAACTGCTGCTAAAGAGGTGGATATTCCTCCCCCCTCTCAGGGACCTTCCTCAATCCAGAAGCCCTGGGTTTCGAAACTACCACATCAGCAAATCACAGCTGGGACCCTCTCGGTTGTATCCCTTCATCATCAACAGAAGCAAGAAAGGGTTTTTGATCCTCTACCGATGTTTCATGCCAAATTACTTCAGCAACTGCTCCAGTTAAGATTAATTGAGCTCCGGAAGTTGATTCCTCCTCCTGCAAAGCTTCCAAAAGGATGGGATGCCAAGGCTTATTGTGATTTTCACTCAGGGGCACCAGGCCATGATATTGAGGGGTGTAGAGCATTCCAGCACCAAGTATAAGACTTAATTGACTCCAAAGCAATCGAGTTTGGACCAGCTAGCTTGAAGGTATCAGGTGATCTTATGCCAGTAGCTGCAAAGGAAGTGAGTATTCCTTCCCCTTCTCTAGGGTCTACCTCAGGTCACGGGTGTATTCCTCAGCTTCAGGTTTTAAAGTCATCACGTCAGCAACCTTTGTTTGTTCCTCGGCCAAATGTGGAAAGACAAGTACAAGGGCATACTAGGCACCCTAATCAACATGGGCAGCAAAACCGTCAGCAACAGAGGCAACGAAGACCCAGGAGGTCTGAGAGAGTGTATGTTCCAGTTCCTATTTCTCAAAGTCGACTTCTTGCTCACCTTCTCCAAGGCTCTTTGATTCAGTTGGACAATGTAACGCCAGTGCCGTTTCCTTTTCCTCTGGATTATGACATGAATGCCAGGTGCGAGTTTCACTCGGGAACGTTTGGACATACAATTGATAATTGCAGAGAGTTCAAACATAAGGTGCAAGACTTGATTGACTCAAAGGTTATCACACCAGACGGGTGGCCCATAAATTGAACTTTCTTCATCAAATCGAGCACCCAGTTTGCAAAGACATCTTTGGAATCAATAAGTCCAGACGGAGTCAAGCCTCCTCAACAAGGATAATCATTTAGCTTCTTTACTGCATTCTCATGTGTAGCTTTTTATGTTTGTCAAAACATTTGTATGCATGTATGAAATCTGTTTTTCTTTTTATGTTAATCCTAATAAAGCGCGCATGTTTTTCCTGAAGTAATCCATTCGTATTCACTCATAAGTTTGTATATGTGCATTGCAATAGCAATTGTCGTGCTTAAACTCTTGAGGGAGGATGATGAGTTGAAAACGCAAAAATCTTAATTGTGTGCTTTTGAACAGAACCCTGTTGAGGATGTACAGGCATTGTTTCAACTCCCCAGACACTGGAGAGATAAGGGAGATAGACCCTCGTTAACCCCTTTGAGCCTTGAAGTAGGAGTTTCTTTCGTATGAAAAAACCCTCACATTTAACCCAGGGGCAGGGTAGGCGTCAGTTAATTTGACCGAGTGTTCAAATTTCAAAAGGAGTGTGCATCTGAGGATCCATTAGTTTCTATTCCACCGTTAAGAGGTCAAGAGATGTGAAACCACAATGGTTATCCATAAACAATCAAAGAGTGAGGCAGTCGCAACCCTTTCAACAAAGTCAAGACAAGCCGGTGTCACACGATTTGTTCCGAAAAAAAGAAAAAAAAAAGAAAAGCCCGCTAGGTCGAAACTTGAAAACAAGCGACTTAGGCAAAAGTTAGGGCATCCCGCTGGATTTCAAAATCTAAAGATTCAAAAGTACCATTCCAGGCAAAAATTAGGGATAAAAAAAAGGCAAAAGAATGCGAAAACGAAAAACAAAAGGATTACAAAAGAAAATACTCGAGCAAGAACAAAGTCATGTGACTACGAACAAAAGACAAAGGGGTGACTGTCACTTCAAAAGCCTCATTAGGTGTCAAACCATCAGATGCATGGGTTCCTTAAAGATCACAAAATCTTTTTGATAGGCGAACGCTTGTGCAAATTAGCTGAATGTAGGACTGGAGAACATCACGAAGAGTGGGTGGGCACCAATAAACTTTGAGCCATAAACCATTTTTCTCAAAACCGTGAACCAGGCCACGATACAACCCTCAAAAGTCCTAATTAAAACAGGGTTATTTCGAAAGTGTACTACCAAGGGATATCGTTCTTGACTCCTATGAGTTGTGCTAAAAGATCTTTGTTGGTGTTGCATGTGCATTGCATTCTTTCGTTTAAAAATTAATGTTGTATCCTAACCCGTGATCCGCTCACAAAGGGTTTGTGACATCTTTTCAGTAAAACTTCAAGATTAACATGTGTGTTGCATTAGAAGTTTCATTCTCAGAATAAAACATTTTCTGCTTGCATACATTTGTTTGACATCAAAAGAAGTTTACATATGGAAAATCAGTCCAGAAGCTTAATCTTGCCGAGTTGAGAATCCTGAAACTCCCGAAGGATAGCCACATCCAATGGTACTTCCTCAGGAAACTTTGTCGAGCAGGAGCTTTTCCAACAAGTTGTGCTAAGACGTAGTCGATCTGGGGCAGTCATGTCGAATCCTCTCTTTAAGGTGTAGCCAATTTGGGCCAATCACGTTGAGAAGTCGCTTCAGAGTTCAGCCAAACTAGGGTAATTACTTTGAGACTCAAATCCCTACAAATGCAGGCATTCGTGGTCTTCCTTCGAAGATCAGTAGTCAAGGGCAAAACTACTTCAAGGTTCATACTAGGGCAGGCCATCCCAAGAGCATGAGAAGTTAGTCCATCTAGGCGGCTAATCAGACTATCCAGGGTTCAGAGTATTGGGACAGAATATCTAACGAGTATATGAGATTGTTCATGAATCTTCTCGAGGCGAATTTCTCTGTAGACCAGTCGATCTGAGGCAGTTACGTCGAGATCCGACAAATCTCTACAAGAGTTTGAAGACATTGAGGCGTTTTGGATGACAAGTCTTCTGTAAGATCCTCTTGAGATAATTTCTTTTGGTGGACCATGTTGGTCTGGGGCAAATGAAAGAAAAACTATTGTTCACGCAGATGCAGCCAATCAGCCAGAAGGTTTGAAACAAAAGGGGCATTCCAATCCAAGGCATTTGTGGTCCTCCGTCTTCAGCAGGCTTCATTAATAATGTTCCCAGCAAGAGACGCATCGAAACCTTTCTCCCAATAAGTGGTGGTTCAGCGTTAGATTTTCTCAGTTGCAGAAGTCATATCCTGGGGCATGTGTGCATATTCTTTTGTTGCAGGTAACAGGTACAAGTCCTCTAAGCAGGGATCATTTCTTCTAGACGAGTAATCACTTATCCCCATGCAGAAGACTGGGGCAGGCAGGTTCAAGAAGGGTCCCCACGTCACTTTTTGTCACAACGTTTACTGATTGAGTCCATCGTTCGGCCGACGATCGCTCGCGGAGATTCGATATCGACAAGTTAATATCAACTGGGTAGCGGTGTATCTTATTAAGTCGATTCTCCCATTCAGTACTTCCAACAGCTACAAGCTTTTTTGTGTCGATAACGGTTGTAAATTCCCCAGTAGAGTTGCCTCACTGTTAATGTTCAAGACTCAATGAGTGTCCAGGAGTTTGAAGACGCTGAATCTTCTGTAAAATCCTCTTGGGACATTTTCTTCAGATCAGTTGTGTAATCTGGGGAAAAAGCAAGTTGTTGAACTTCCCAAACATGGGGCATCATAAAATTCCCCAGCAATATGCGTTCCAGATCTATTATCTCCAGTAGAGTGACCTCTCAAGTCTCGGCATGTGCCCTAGCGTTTGAAGATGTGAGGTCTTCTGTAAAATCCTCTTAAGGGACATTCCCCAGCGAGAGACGCTTGGAAGCAATTCTCCCCGGCAGAATTTGTTGTCAACTCATTATCCCCAGTGGAGTCGTCGAACGAAAAGTTGCCTAGCATGGGACATTGTGGCACTTATCATAAGCTCGACAGTCATATTCCTCAGCAGATTACCATACATTTGCTTGATGTTTCCCATCAGATCTCTAGGGACTTTTTCTCAGCATGTTGCAACGGAATGTATTCCAACCAGGATTTGCGTATCCCCGACGGAGTAATTCCGGTCCCCAGCAAGATCGTATCTCTGGTAGTGGTATCCCCACAGAGTTCAACATTGAATCTTGTCAACAATACTCCCCAGCTGAGGTGTTTTTCTTCCCTGCAGAAGTTTAGCGGGTCAACAGAATCTCTTCCTCAGCAGAGTGTTGGCATATTCTCTTCGGGTTTGATAGATCCCCAAGCAGAGTTTTAATGACTTGCCTCCCTCAGCAGAGTGTTAGTACATTCTTTCCCCAGCTAAGTCAGAAAATTCTCATCCCCAGCAGAGTTGCTATGACCAGAATTCGTCCTCAGTCAGATGAAGTAATTCCTGGCAGAGTCATCACTCTCCTACATCTCAAAGTCCAATTTATTTTTGGCAAGCGTGACAATTCGAAGCAAAAAGATTATTCATTCATTCTCCAACAGAGATACCATCCTTCCAGGAGTCTCTAAGGTCAAATTATTGATCACTCTCCCTCAGCAGAGTCAGCAGGGACGTCTGACGTGCATGCAGAGCGTTGAAATTCTGGTATCAGACGTGTGATGTTAAGGTGTGATGTCACAACAACACACTCTGTACAATGGACAGCAATAACAGTAAAATAACACCAAGAATTGTTGACCCAGTTCGGTTACAACCAACCTACTCTGGGGGCTACCAAGCCAGGGATGGAATTCACTACTTGTAGATATAATTTACAGACTCAACAACCCGTTGACAATCTCCTAAACTTATAATCTACTAATGACTTCCTACCTAAGAAACCACTTAGGTATGAGAACACCACTCAATCTCTTACAAACTCTCAAAGAACCCACTTTGAGTACCCTTGATCTTACTTCACAGCTTCGATCAAACAACCACTCTCTATTGCTTCACAACTTCTAGAGAGGACAGAAACTCAACACCTATTCAAACCCTAGAATAGTGTAAATACAAGAACTCTAAACAAACTCTAGACACTAAGCCTCCAGCTTCTCATCTTCTGAATGTTTTCTGTACCTTTTTCCTTTGGTCTTGTGCGCTTTATATAGCTCCTTGAATTGGTCTTGGACTTGCTACAATATCTCCCAGATTTGTTATTTAAAACTGAATATTTAAAACAGATTTTCTCCTAAAATCTTTTTAAATCTTCTACCTTTTAAATCTCCTACAAATCTGCAACAGATCTCCTATGCAGCAGCAAATATCTATCCCAAGATATTCGCATCCAATGAGACAGCTTGCTCTCCACAATTCCAGCTAATACGCAACCCTAACAACATCACAGCCTGCTGTTGTTAATTCTGCAGATCTGATGTTACAACATCACCTGTGTGACATCAGACATCCAACTTCTGCAATTAATTACTTAACACAGCCCAGTGTTAAGACTTCAATGTTGCAACATCAGCACCTTGACATCAACATTGAATATACTTTATTTTACCAAAATTCCAGCCAATCCAGGAACTAACAATCTCCCCCTTTGGCTAATTTTGGCTAAAACAATCTCTGCATCTTCAGAGACTTCAGCAGCGGAATAATCTTCAAAAAAATTGAAACTCTCATCAGCAGCAGTTTGACACTTTACATAGTGTTCATCACTTGATCTGCTGCAGCACCATCTTCATTATTGACAAACATGAACCAGCATCACAGCTGTTCAGTAGCTCATAATGTGCAGCACTTTTCTCCCCCTTGATGTCTGCTTGGCTGCACTCTTCAAATGTCAAGTTCAGTCAAAACTCCCCCTCAATAACTGCATTACCACTTTTCAACTAAACACCTTTTAGCAGCATCAATTTATCTCCCCCTTAATATCTGCATCACATTAGCAGCATATGGCAATAATACTCTTTGATACTCTTGACTCTCTTGGCTATTTTCTCCCCCTTTTTAGCCACAATTAGGCAAACTTTAGTTAGAAGCCCTATTAACTATAGTCAGTATACCCTAGCTCTCATTGTTAGCCTCTCAGTTAGCAACCAGGCAAAACAAATCATAGAAGGAAACTAAAAACATAACCAGTGCATAAAACAGCACAATATTCAAATTACAAAACCAACATTGCAAAAAAAACTAAACTAAAAACTAAAACTACTGAAGGCAAGAGAAAATAAGCTAGTCTTCTTGTGAGCTTGCTTCATCAACACTATCTTGTCCTTCATCTTCAGAGTCAGCATGATCATGTTGTTCCAAACTTTGAATCATCTTCTCAATCTTTTCTTTTCTAGTCAGACTAGTATTAATCACAACATCCAAGTCTTTGTGGGTTGCCTTCAGCTCTGCTAGCAAATGAGCCTTGGAAGTTTTCTTCTTGATACCTGCATTTGATGTTGACACAATATCTGCAACATGGCTTCCCATAAAAAATTTCTGATGCAAGGATAATGGAGACTTCCTATTGCATGCTTTATCTGCACAAGTCAATATTCTGGGTTGTTGACTCAGAATGACTCCACTAATGAGAGAAGGAAATGATATGGGCATTTTAATAGCATTTGTTGTTGCATGTTTTACAGTCTGATCAAATATGTATGTGCCATAGTAAAAAAAATTTTGTGTACCAACAGCATAAATAAGTCTTCCTAATCCCACAGCTAGGGTGGTTTTATGATTCGTGGGCACCCAGTTTGCAGCTCCAATCCTGTGTAGTATAGCATACTTCACACTCAGTTTGCTAGTTGGTAGCTTTTCTTTTAATGGACATACTCTAACCTGTCCAGCAGTAATTACCTTACACACTTCATTATCTGTATCCTCCAGTTCTGGATACTCTGCATCCTCTCTTCCTAAGTAGCTGTTGACAATCTTAGGAGAGAACTCAACACATTTTCCTCTAACAAAAACCTTCATATAATCTGGACTGCTCTGGTCAGAGATATTGATAGGAAGATTTACTATGAATTCCTTTACCAGACCATCATAGCACCTTGAAAATCCACTCACAGTTTTCATTAACCCAACAGATTTAATTCCTACCATCACTTATTTAATCTCCATAGCTTCTTTGCCAATTTCTCTCTCAAGAGCAATTCTCCTTTGGCAAATGAACTTCCACATATATGCATTGCTTGCACGGTGGAAGGAGATGTTATCTACAGGCACATTTGGGACTTTGTCTGCAATCCTTTTTGCGATAAATTTTCTGACATGAGTGATGTTCTGAACATCATCCTCATCATCATGCTCAGACTCAGATTGTTCCACAATCTTCCTCTTTCTTGGAGTCACTTCGACCTTGCTCCAAGCTTTAGTTGGCCCAACAACAGTCTTTTTCTTCTTATCATCTGAAGCCTTCTTTGGATAAGATTCACCCTGCTTTTCCTTCCTTGTTCTTAGTCTCTTAGCCAAACCAGGCACTGCTCTTCCAATGACTTCATCATCGGATAAGTCATCAACATTAACCACATCAGTACTCTTTTCTCCTCCAGGAGTAGTCTCATCATCCCTAATAGGCGATGTTCTGACATCCCCTTCAACATGAGTATCATCAGCTTCAGTATCACCTTCAACTTCCTTCTCAGCATCTTCGATTACGAAGACCGCCAATCTGTGAAGATTTGTATCAGTAGATTTCATGTCGCTATTTTCTCTTGTAGTTTGTGGATGTGGGTTAGTAGTTCTAGATTTGTCACCAAATAACACGCTAGTAACCACTTTCATTGTTTCAGGATTCTTAAAGATAGTAGCAGGTCTCTTGGGAGTTAGTTTAGTGGGTCTCGTGGTACCTGATTCAGGAAGAATGGTTGAGAGGGGCTCAATGTCCATAGGATTGAATGCTGAACCTTCGTCAGTGGAAACCCTAGCTCTTCCTTTTGTGGAACTTTGACACTCAAATTTCTTGGATGGAGACGCCATGACTCTTTTCAGTGAGAGTTGATTCTTGAAGTCGAAGGAGTTAATTCGTTGTGAGAACAGGGCCTTGAAAAAGTGTGATGTTGCACCACCGGGAAAGGGGAGTCTGAGGCAAGGAGCTTAATTTGGAGTGTCAATGACTTTTTCCCTCCATAAATACTTTCCTTTTAAACAATTCACATTAGGACTCACTAACTCTGAGTGACCATTCAGCCTCCTGATGTCATAGTCTGATGTTATAACATCAACTTGAACATCATTAGTTGAATTTCCTTCAGGAGAAATCCACTGATAGCAGTTATCCTTGGTTCTGGTACCCTTCATAACAATCTGATTATGCTCATCAGAACCCACACACTCATGCTTAGTGTAGTTTACCTTGTAACCTTCATCACACAACTGGCTTATGCTGATCAAATTTGCATTTAACCCATTGACAAACATAACATTGTCAAGTTCAGGTCTACCATCACCTTGCACTTTCCCAACTCCTGCAACAATACTTTTCCTCCATTGCCAAATATAACCTCATGAGAGGGACAAGGTTTAAGTTCAGCAAACATGGATCTACATCCAGACATGTGTTTGGAACACCCACTGTCAAAATACCATGTTCCTTCTTTAAACTCTCTATCACCCATGTGAGCTAATAAGCACTTCACCTTCTCCTTAGGTACCCATTGTTTAACAACTTTGGGCCTGTGCTCTCTCCATCTGTTTTGAGGTTGAGGGTATCCATGCAGCTTGTAGCAAGAGTACTGCATATGTCCAAACCTTCCACAATAATAGCATCTCACCCGTTCATCTCTGACTCGTCTTCCATGATGAGATTGCTTAGGCTGCCAGCCATAATGTGGTCTCCTCCTACCATAACTGGCCTGCCTTCTATTATGTTGATATCTTCTCCCATAAGACGACTGAGAATGTTGTTTCCTGGATCGTTTCCCATGATGGTGTGGCTTTCTTCTTCCATAGATATAAGGAACAACATTGGTGTATCCATATCCATAACCATACCAGTTGTCCTGATGTTGAGACACCTGATGAGACATGTGCTGTTTGAACTGAGCAGCTTGCATGCTCTCGTGGTATTGTGGGGGCATATACTGACTAGCTCCTTGTGGCTGCTTTCTCTTCTGATAGGGACCAGTCTTCTTCTCAATCTTCTTAGGTTGTGAAACATCAGCTTTCTTAGGGGTAGAATCCTGCTTCTTTGGCTGATGTTAAGGTGAAAGTTGTGACACTTCCTTCTTTGAACCCGAAGTGCTTTCTTCTGAAGTTCCCTTATCCCCGGCCACATAACCTATCCCTGCTTTGTCTCCAGCAGCTTTTTTTGACTGAAGGATCTTGTCAAGTGTGTCTGTACCGTAGCTCAGCATCCTAACAGACTTGGTCATTTGATCAAGGTGAGCTCTAACTAGCACCACTTCATTTTCCAGACCCGTCTTTTCATTCTCTAGCTGAGCAATCTGTTGCTTGTGGCACTTGTTTTCTTGACAAATCTCAGCACTCTTTAAACACAGCTCTTGATAGGTAGATGCTAACTCCTCATAAGTTACTTCTCCATCACTAGAATCATCATCAGAAACCACAGCTCTTGTTAAAGCTCTCACATGCTTTGCTGACTCGCCTTCACTTTCACTATCAGAGTCAGACCAGGAAACTGTCATGCCCTTCTTCTGCTTTTTCAAGAAGGTGGGACATTCTTTCTTGACATGTCCATACCCTTCACACTCAAAGCACTGAACTCCTTTATCTTGGGTAGTTTTCTCTTCATCCTTCTTGCTGGTGTCAGAAGTCATGTTCTTGACATTAGGCCTGGAGTTATTATTCATTCTCTTGAATACTTTGGTGAACTGTCTTCCCAACATCACTATGGCCTGAGATAGATCCTCCTGCGATTCAGAACTCTTTCCTTATTCTTCTGCATCATTTGACACCAAGGCTATACTTTTTGGCTTCTTTTCTGGTTCTTCCTCATTCAACCCAAGCTCAAAAGTTTGAAGAGATCCAATGAGCTCATCTACTCTCATCTTGCTGATGTCGTGTGATTCTTCAATGGTAGTAACCTTCATCTTATACTTCTTAGGTAGGGACCTAAGGATCTTCCTCACAAAATTTTCATCTGACATCTTCTCTCCAAGAGCACTCGATGCATGGCCAGTTCAAGAACACTCATGTGGAAATCATGAATAGTCTCATCTTCCTTCATCTTCAGGTTTTCAAATTTTGATGTTAAAATCTGAAGTCTTGACATCTTGACTCTAGATGTTCCTTCATGAGTAGCCTGCAAGATATCCCATGCTTGCTTAGCAACTTCACAGGTATTGATTAACCTGAAGATATTCTTATCCACTCCATTGAATATGGCATTTAGAGATTTGGAATTTCCAAGGGCAAGCTCGTCTTCCTCCTTGGTCCACTCTTCTTCAGGCTTTGGCTTAGAGGTGCCTTCTTTATCTTTACCAGTATCATCCTTCTCACATACAACAGGTGCTTTCCACTCTTTAATAACAGCCTTCCAAGCCCTACTGTCCAAGGATTTTAAGAAGGTGGTCATCCTTGGCTTCCAATAGTCATAATTGGATCCATCCAAAATAGGGGGTCTGTTGACGAATCCTCCAACTTCTTTGTCCATCTTTACACCAGAAAGTAACTTCCCTAGATCTCACCCAGAGACAGACAGGATGCCTGCTCTGATACCAATTGAAATTCTGGTATCAGACGTGTGATGTTAAGGTGTGATGTCACAACAACACACTCTGCACAATGGACAGCAATAACAGTAAAATAACACCAAGAATTGTTGACCCAGTTCGGTTACAACCAACCTACTCTGGGGGCTACCAAGCCAGGGATGGAATTCATTACTTATAGATATAATTTACAGACTCAACAACCCATTGACAATCTCCTAAACTTATACTCTACTAATGACTTCCTACCTAAGAAACCACTTAGGTATGAGAACACCACTCAATCCCTTACAAACTCTCAAAGAACCCACTTTGAGTACCCTTGATCTTACTTCACAGCTTCGATCAAACAACCACTCTCTATTGCTTCACAGCTTCTAGAGAGGACAGAAACTCAACACCTATTCAAACCCTAGAATAGTGTAAATACAAGCACTCTAAACAAACTCTAGACACTAAGCCTCTAGCTTCTCATCTTCTGAATGTTTTTTGTACCTTTTTCCTTTGGTCTTGTGCGCTTTATATAGCTCCTTGAATTGGTCTTGGACTTGCTACAATATCTCCCAGATTTGTTATTTCAAACTGAATATTTAAAACAGATTTTCTCCTAAAATCTTTTTAAATCTTCAAACTTTTAAATCTCCTACAAATCTGCAACAGATCTCATATGCAGCAGCAAATATCTATCCCAAGATATTCGCATCCAATGAGACAGCTTGCTCTCCACAATTCCAGCTAATACGCAACCCTAACAACATCACAGCCTGCTGTTGTTAATTCTGCAGATCTGATGTTACAACATCACCTGTGTGACATCAGACATCCAACTTCAGCAATTAATTACTTAACACAGCCCAGTGTTAAGACTTCAATGTTGCAACATCAGCACCTTGACATCAACATTGATATACTTTGTTTTACCAAAATTCCAGCCAATCCAGGAACTAACAAGCGTAATCCAGTATTGGAATTTTGTAGAAGCCCACCTGTAATGTGGCAAGCCAATAGTCGTCTGGCGTTGTTTAAAAGACATTATCAAAGTCCAACCGTAGATTGGCAAAAGTCCATCCAAGGATGGCAAAGCAGCAAAGTCCAACCGTAGATTGGCGAAAGTCCATCCAGGGTGGCAAAGCAGCAAAGTCCAACCGTAGATTGGCAAAAGTCCATCCAAGGGTGGAAAAGCAGCAAAGTCCAACCGTAGATTGGCGAAAGTCCATCCAGGGTGGCAAAGCAGCAAAGTCCAACCGTAGATTGGCAAAAGTCCATCCAAGGGTGGAAAAGCAGCAAAGTCCAACCGTAGATTGGCGAAAGTCCATCCAAGGGTGGCAAAGCAGCAAAGTCCAACAGTAGATTGGAAAAAGTCCATCCAAGGGTGGCAAAGCATCAAAGTCCTACCGTAGATTGGCAAAAGTCCATCCAAGGGTGGCAATTCAGCTGCTAAAATCCACCCGCAGTGTGGCAAGTCAGTAGTCGTCTGACTCCATTTAAAAAGACAGCCGCAAGTCCAACCGTAGATTGGCGAAAGTCCACCCGCAGTGTGGCAAGCCAGTAGTCATCTGGCGTTGTACAAAAGACATTGTTAAAGTCCACCCGCAGTGTGGCAAGCCAGTAGTCATCTGGCGTTGTACAAAAGACATTGTTAAAGTCCACCCGCAGTGTGGCAAGCCAGTAGTCGTCTGGCGTTGTACAAAAGACGTTGTTAAAGTCCACCTGCAGTGTGGCAGGCCAGTAGTCGTCTGGCGTTGTACAAAAGACGTTGTTAAAGTCCACCCGCAGCGTGGCAAGCCAGTAGTCGTCTGGCGTTGTTCAAAAAGACAGCCCTCCAGTGCTATTCTTCTCACCAGATTTTTATCCAAGCAGAGTTCATTTGATTGGGTTTATATCCCTTTTCTTCTTCTCCACAGAGTGCAAATTTTCTGGGTAATTTTGGTATTCAATCTCTCCATACCTTGAAAGTCTGACAGCAATTGCTATCATCCATTCAGGTCTACAGTGATTGAATAAGGGCAGCTGTAATACCCCAAAATTTTTCCTCTCATTTTCATATCATTTAGCATAAGCTTTCATTTCATTGCATTGCATTCAAGCATAGAAAAATAAAAGCATTAAGCATTTAGCATTGCATCTTGCATAAGGGCATGGGATCAGTTGTTTCTCAAAGGTGGATTATCCAAAGCAAGGGAACAAGAGCCAAGGGTCTTCAAACAAGCCTCAAGGGTCTCTCATGTCATATATCATCTCACTTGATCCCACAAGTCATTGGAAGATGGTAACTCATCAAGAAGTTTGGACAGTGCATCACCTCCTATCACAAAAACAGTCAAAATTAGGGTTTTGGATTCAAGTGGTCTCCTGATGAAATTTTGATTCAAACTTAATCTCAATGTTTTCTACATGATGTCAAGTGTCTAAGGATGGAAGATTGGCAATTGGTTCATTTCAGAAGAGGTTCAATTGATCAGTTGCTTGATAATCAAGAAATTGGGGAAAAGGTCAATTGTGCAGTGAAAAAAGTCAACTCCTGACTTTCTAAGGTCAAACTCATGAAATTCAAGTTATATATGTTCATTGGACAAGATTTGATCAAGAAATGATGGAGGAATCATGAAAAATCAAGAAATTACAAAACTGCCAAAAATAGAAACTTTAGGGTTTCCAAAAATGGCAAGTTTGGACCATTTTGCACTACACTTTGAGGCTCTCTTTCTTCATGATAAAAGATCCAAACTTTAGGCCCAAGTTGAGCCAATTAAATTTCATGTTCTAAGCTTCAAATCCATATAAAGAACTCTTCCATCGGATCAAAATTGAGGGAGTTATGATCAATCAAAGTTTGGTAAAATCAAGGCAAATCTCAAGTCATGGCAAGGCAAGCGCAGGCCCATAGGCCATAATTTCATCGAACAGTTGGCGTGCCAAATGTCAAGCCAATTTTCTCCATCAAGAAGGCTTCAAATTGAAAATTGTTGAACATCAAAGTTGTTCATCTCCATGCCCTATTCAACTTTGATGTTTGACATTTTTTCATTTGAACATGTTATGAAGGTCATATGAGGGCTCGAACATGGGGGTTTCATGCTGAAAGTTCACAAGTCACAAGGCCTTGCTTGCAGCCCAAGTGACACACACATACACTAGTTGTGGTTCCTTGTTTTCCAAGAAACCGAGTTGATCCTTGTCATACCCCAAATTTTGACCACTAAGATTTCCCATCATTGTGCAAATCATCATCACAATATGGATGTACCTTTGTGCCTCATCAATCTCCTCAAGGAATTGTTGAGCATTCACCACAATCAAAATTAGGGTTTCAAGCCCTCTCTGAGTGCTTAGACAAAGGATCAATCGAGGAATGACATGATCTTCAACTTTTCTAATCCTTCAAACATTCACAATGGATCAAGAGGACTCCCACTTCAAGGATTAAGCACAAGGTTGCTTCCTCCTAGGGGGATCAAGCTCCAAGATCGCCAGTGTCACCAAATTAGGGTTTTGGTCGACCAGGGTCTCCAGATGGAAAATTTTCATCTGGGCACAAGCCAAAGATCTAAAACACAACCTAATATGCTCCATGGAACCTCATGGACCCAATCATCAAGTCAATCTTGCCTCAGGGGATGCATTCATCAAAAATCAGGAATTAGGGTTTCTTGACCTAATTCACCCCTAAGTTAACTTTTAGGGAAAATCATGAGCCAAGACCTCAAGAGAGGATTTGAGGGTCCCTAATGAACTATATTGATCCATTTGCAACAATGGATTAATCCAAGAAGCTTGAGCAACAAGTCTCAATTTCATCTGCACCACAATTAGGGTTTTAAGGAAAAAGTCAACTGTAACTTTGACTTTTGACCAGGACATGCTCCCAAGCCCTATGACATGCATCAATATACCTTATGACATCCATGGAACATGTCCATAAAGTTTGATTTAGGTCAAGGATATGATTTCCTGAAGAATTGCACAGTTTGGAATTCATCTGATAAAAAGTCGACTGTGCACAAAAGTCAACTTTGACTTTTTGAGAATTTTCACCAAAATGGATTTTTAACCCTAAAATGATGTTAATGTATAATTTGAATCATCATTCATCAAGAAAAATCAAGAAAAGTGGGATAACTTGTAAAAGGGGTAACCATAAAAACTTAGAAAATTTTCTAAGTTAAAAATAAAGTGACAAGGGTACCAACTTTGGAGGATCATAACTCCTAAACCACAAGGCCATTTTTTCCCATCCAAAGATGGATTTGTAGCCCTCATTACCCTCTACAAAAACTTCAACTAGACCTAACTCAAATTCATTAAGGATTTTGAGTTATGGAGTGATCAAAATGGCTGAAAAATGAAAATGTCACTTTTTCCAACACTTAGTGAAATTTTCACTAAGTCCAAATCTGTCTTCATTTTTTTCCAAATGTAGGGGGATTTTTCACTTGGATTCAAAAGATATCAAAACCAAACATGTTCAAATAGTTGTTGTATCATGTAAGGGCTTTCCAAAATGGCCAAGAACATTGCCAAATTCCATTTGGGCTATGAGTTATGACATTGGCAAGTTGCCTTGCTGAAATCTGCCAAGGCAAGGCAGAATTTGCATTTTTGGTCGATTTGCCAAAATCAGCAAAATCCAAATGCTCCTATCCACTTGGACACCTCAGGGTATTGAATCTAAAAGGGACAATCACTTAGCCAAGCCTCCAAAGTCTTTGGAACAAGAAATAGCATGTTGAACCTAGAATGGCCAAAATAGGGACAAGACTTCAATTTTGGAATATGGCATTCAATGGAAGAATCAAGGTGGCATGGACTGAGCCCTTCTCATCTGAAATTAGTCAAGACTTATCCAATACCAAGGGGACCAAAGCTCTGTGCCCTAACCTCTAGTCAATGGCTAGAGGAGACTTGGATTTTCATTTGCCAACATTAGCCAAACCTACTTAGCAGTTGCCATTCACTATTCCTTTCAAAACAAACTTGCTCTACTATAAATAGAGCTCAATTGTGATCAGTTTGAGTACACCAAAGCCATCAAACTGATGCTTTCCTCAAAATCTCTTTCTCTTGGCAAAAATGCCTTTCTTAGCAAGGTAGCTATCGGGTTTTGAGTTAGAGGGCAATTCCACTCAAACCAATCACTCACACACCTCACATACATCATATAGAAGTGATCCAAACACTCACATAACATCTGGAACACATATTTCACAAAATCACCAGCCAATTGCTCAAGTTCTTGACAATTTTGCAGTTGAGGTGCCATCTTCAACTCCAAACCATTTCAATCCATTCCAAGCACTCAGCCACATCACTTGGCACCTAGGGAAGCTATCCACATCATTGGAACCTAGCTGTAACACCTCCAACAAAAATCACGATCACCAGCTGCAAGTGGTAAGGATGAGCTCTTCTAACTCTATGATCCATGCAATTTTTGCTGCACAATAATTTGGCCATATGTTCATAATCATGCATGGAATGTTTTCCCTCAATTAATTGCTTTGTTTGAATCGTGTATCAAAAATCCCAGCCTTCATGCAGAAATTAGGGTTCTTGAGGATTTTTCATGATTTCTTGTTATATGTTTAATTTAAATGAAATTAATTGACATAGACATGATCGTGAGGTTGAGACGAGCATAATGATATGTGGATTGCATGTTATAATCAAGTATTCAGTGAGATTAGAGAGAAAATGCAAATCTAGCCAAGCCCAGAACACACGCGTGTTCTTGGTGTGTTCTTGCTGCCTTTTTTCAAAATTTGAATATTTGAATTTTGTGATTTTTATTTAATTGATTCAAAAATTAATTTCTCTTTGAGTTTTAATGATTTTGAGTTAATTCTTTTTTTAATAATTCACAAAAATGCTAAAATATTTTATTTTATCAAAAAATCCCAAAAATATTATTTATTTCATATAATTGATATTTTTGCAAAGAATTAATATTTTAATTGTTTTTGACATTTTAAATATTTTTTCCACATTGATTTTGCAACTTTTAATGCTTTCTAATTATTTTGTAGGTCAATACTTAATTTTTGAAGCATTAATCCAAGATCACAATTTGTTTTTCATATGTTAAACAATTTTGATCATTTTAATTGAATTTTTATTCAATTAAATACATTTTTGAAAACAAATTAGGGTTTTTGGATTAATTCAACCCTCATAAATCATTTTCAAAACACTTGGGCCTCTAATAGAGTGTAAGACCCAACCCCCTTTTAACCAAAACAATTTTGGGCCTCACTTATTGTATAAGTCCCTCTGCGTTAAAAGAAAACCTCGGCGCGATCGCCATTTTCAAACGGAAAAAATCAAACTGGGCCTACCCTCGTGTTATAAGCCCCACTCTTTTTCTTTAAAACTTTTTGGGCCTCTTGAGAGAGTGTAAGACCCATCCCTTTGTACAGAAAACAATTTTTGGGCCTCAGTCACTTGTATAAGTCCCTCTGTACAAATTCACACAGTGCGCTCACTGATAAAACCCTGGGCCTCTCCTTGAGCTGTAAGCCCCAAATCTTTCTTTTTCAAAGCACTTTCTCCTTTGATTTTGAATATACTGTTGTTTTCAATCTTTCTTTGTTGAACAACTAACCAAACAGCATGGAAGCTCTACAACCAAGTAAGTGGTTATTGCTTTCATTTACCGCTTTAATATACATATAATTGTATTGTGGGGCTGTTTCGCTGTAAGTCTTCTTTCATAAACTCATATCAACTGTGTAATAATAGTATAGATATTTAGAGTTTCCCCGGCAACTACGTCTAGCATTAAGCCCGCTGATCACTCTTAGAAATATTCTAAACTAGATCCCCATAGGATTACCAGACACAGTCTTCCCTCCTCTTGGGGTTAAACAATATGGAGATATGAAAGGCAGCATTCTCTGTGAACCCTTTCATAGACTGTCACTCGTAGAAGTTGTCAAAGAAACTCTATCCCCCAGAGATGATCTTTTCTCCGTGAATGGCATCTCTTGAGTTTCTTCCAAATTCTCGGACTTTCCTGGCTTGATTTATTCTCGGTGAATGGCATGTCTTGAACTTCTCGGGGTCTGGGGACCCACAGGCTTCTTAAAAGCAATTGTCAAGAAACTCTATTCCCTAGAGATGATCTTTTCTCCGTGAATGGCATCTCTTGAGTTTCTTCCAAATTCTCGGACTTTCCTGACTTGATCTATTCCTTGTGAATAGCTTGCCTGGAATTTCTCGAGGTTTGGGGACCCATCGGCTTCTTAAAAGAAATCGGCCTCCTCTTGGGCATCGTACAAGGACCCACAGGCTTCCTAAAAGCAACCTAGCCTCCTCTTGGGCTTAGTACAAGGACCCTAAGGCTTCTTAGAAGTATTCACAGCCTCCTCTTAGGCTTCGTATAATGATCTCTTCCTCCGGGAATGATAACCTCCTCTTGGGCATCATACAAGGACCCGTCGGCTTCTTAAAAGTTTCCAGCCTCCTCTTGGGCTTCGTACAAATTGTCCCGACAACCCCCTAGAGGTATAGGAACAGAAATTAGTCGTCTGCATAGAACAGTCCTTTCATAGAGTCTACTACTGTTTCTCAAAGCAAAGTACAAAAGATGACACTCTAGACTCGGACAGTCTAATCTCCTTGAGTCTCAAAGACATTCTCAAGTGACCCCTTCGTTAAATAGGAAGGAAACCTGCAGACTCGGACAGTCTCAATACCCTTTGGATTTCCCGTTTCCTCAAAGAAAAGGAAATAACCCGGATCCTTGAATCAAATCCATGAGTATAGTGTTGCTCATATAAAAACTGATTTTCTCTTTAAAATCAGTATAATGGACCTGTCACTTAACTGAAACAGTCACCACAGCCTCCTCTTAGGCGTTGTATAATGATCCTTCTCCAGTGAAGTTAGCCTCTCTCTTGGGCTTTGTACAATGATCCTCCCCAGCGGAGTCAAACAACGTTTAGCCTCTCTCTCGGGCTTTGTACGAGACACATAAGAGACTCCCTCGTGGAGTCAATAACCCCTTTCGCCTCCATCTCGGGCTTTATACGAGATACAAAAAGGTTCTTATAGAGCCAAACAAATGTTAGCCTCCATCTCGGGCTTCGAACGAGATACAAAAACTCTCTTGTTGAGTCAAATAGCCTCCATCTCGGGCTTTATACGAGATACCAAAAGATTCCATCGTTGAGTCAAAACCTTTTAGCCTCTCTCTCGGGCTTTGTACGAGACACATAATAGCCTCCTCTTATGCTTTATATAAGAAAAGCACTGGTTAATCCAATTAACCTTTTAGCATCAAAACTGTGCCTCGTTCACAGTACACAAACATCAACAACTCCTTCCCCTTTCATCTAACCGCTGTAAGCGGCAAGCCTCTGGATCATCTACATCCATGCCACTGTCCCTCTTTTAGCATGAGAAATCCCTAAGGAAAGATGGCATTGCTCTACACTGAGTTAAAGTCTTCTCCTTCAGGTTAAAAATCCCTTATAAAGGAAATTATGGCATTGCCGGATTCACAAATCCCGGTTAAAGTAATTCTCCTTTATAAACAATTGTGACATACAACCCCCTCTTTAGAGACGAGAAATTATCTCTAAGGTCAACACTTTTAGCTTCATATCTTAGGCTTTGAACAAGATACAAATAGACCTTTCAGCTTCATATCTTGGGCTTTGAACAAGATACAAACTACCTTTCGCTTCACGTCTTGGGCTTTGAACAAGACACCAAAAACAACCATTTCCTCCCATAGAATAGGAGGAACTACGAACGCTCTGATTTCCCTGTTTCGGTAAACGGGAATACGTAGGCATAAGATTGAAAGAAAAATCTTAGCGAGCACACTAAACAAAAAACCCAAATCCCATATCTCCATCAATCAAAAGCAGTAATTCAAAAGCATCAGTCCTAACATCCTAATCCTTGTTCCCCGTCAGAAACCTTCTGTCAAAATAAAAAGAAAGAAACCAGTATTGGCGAAAATACAAATAACCAGTACAAAGGCCCCCCACATTGATAGCATTCGTAAACTAACAGACCGCTGTTTAAACTCAGTATGCAAAGCAGGGTTAATTGGAGACATCTATTTCCCTTCCTTCATCAGCTCACAATAGGATAAAAAATGAATCGACCTGTAGTAAGCCCAAACCGCAGAGAGCGACCAGCGCTTAAGAACTGCATCCAAAATCGCTCGCTACAGAAAAATGGCGCCCACCGTGGGGCCGATCTCTTCAGTTTGTTTTCTTTTTTCTTCACTTGTGTGAAAACCACAGATTGGGGCTTCCGCCGGGGAACCCATTTTCTGTCAGGAACTCAGGATTCATAGCTTTAAAGGTCTAGGATGTTTAAGACAAATATATATACTGCTTTTCCTAATTGCTATACGTGTTTATTTTTCTGCTAATGGGAATACCTGTGATGCCGCATGTGGAAAGATTGAGTATACACTTAAGATAAGTGATGGCGACGAGGTCGACCATCAACCTCAGTGGAGGCTGACCAATGCAACCCATTCTCTCACCTAGACAATGGGCCGATTGTTAAGTCTGAGAAGCTGAAGAGCCAAACCCTTTCGTAGTGCAGAAACTATCAGGAATAGTTGTTATGCGATACTACCCTCGTTTGAGGCTGGTGATCTATTCTCGGTGAATGGCACTTACTCTAAGATTGCTCTACAACTCGCTGGCGATCCGCTTGTTGTTTTGCTTTCCTGGGAGGAGCTGATGATAATGAGTACAGGTACAAAAATCACCCTAGTATAAACCTTTGGGGATGGGTAGAGCCTTGACTTCATGACAACGACCCTTTGACCCCATGTTTTTTCTATGTTTTTGTGTGCTGCATTCATGCATTCATTTAAAAAACATTAAAACATTCAAAAAATTTCTCTTCTAGTCTCTCTGTTTTTCAAAATAAACTAAGACTGTGATTGTAAATATCAGAGAAAAGGATTGCACTAATGGATTTCGGTAGAAGGAGAACTCACCAGTATACCTTCAAGGTTCCAAAGTTAGAGGATTTGAGAAGGTTAGCGAGGATGATCACTAACCCTGAGGCTTTCAGAGCCAAGCACGGAGGTCTGCTACCACTGTTAAGAGTCCATGTGATTGGGGGAATCATGGATACGCTCATTCAGTTTTATGATCCAGTTTATCACTGTTTTATATTCCCGGATTACCAGCTAGCACCAACGCTGGAGGAGTATTCTCATCTGATCGATCTACACATTACTGATCAAGCTCCATTTTCTGGACTGAAAGAAATTCCAAAGAATCAGACCATTGCAAGAGCCATTCATTTGGACGAGTCTGAGGTCAAGACTCACATGACCGCTAAGGGTGGCATACAAGGTTTGCCAGCCCAGTTCTTGACAAAGAAGGCCCTGTATTTTGCCAGTATAGGAAACATAACTGCTTTTGAAAGCATCTTTGTCTTGCTCACCTACGGGTTATTTTTGTTTCCCAACATCAATAACTTCGTCGATATCAACTCCATTAAGGTTTTTCTCATTGGAAACCCTGTGCCGACTTTGCTCGCAGATGCGTATCATTCTGTACACTTGGGAAATTTGTACAGCGGAGGGGAGATCACATGTTGTGTACCTCAGCTTTACAAATGGTTTATCTCTCACTTGCCCAAGTCTGCTGCTTTTTGGGATTGCAAGAGTGCCTTACGTTGGTCACAGAAGATCATGTCCCTTACCAACTCTGATATAGATTGGTGTAATAGGATCTATGAGGGGATCAGGATCATTGATCATTATGGAAACTTCCCCAACGTACCCCTTATAGGAACTAAGGGAGGAATCAACTATCATCCAGTTCTCTTTCATCGTCAATTTGGATACCCGATGAGACACGTCCCACGGGGTGTTCATCTGGAAGGTCTTTTCTTCAAGGAAGGAGAAAACGACAGAGCACTAAAGATGGAAATAGTGTACGCTTGGAAGCATGTTCATAAGAAAGGACGAGAGTCTCTAGGAAAACTGGACTGTGTCTCGATGGAGCCTTACCTCCATTGGGTTCAAACTAGGGCTCTCAAGCTAAAGATGCCTTATCCTCGTTACGGAATTCTTCCACCGAGGGAATCTGTCATGTACTTCATGACTGAGACTGAAAAGCTTCAGGTTACTCTCAACAAAGTTCAACGGGAGAGGAGGTCTTGGAAGAACAAGTACCGCACCCTCGACGTATAGTGCATCAGAATACATCAATTACTGAAGGAAAAAGATGCTCTGATTGAAATTTTGGAGCAACATGCTGTAGATAATCAGGATAACCAAAGTAATTTGCTCACTCCTTTCACTTGGCAAAGGAATGACAACCCGACAACGGCTCAAGAGCCCCAGTCAAAGAAAAGGAAGATACCAGAATCAGCACCCGATTTCTCTTCAGAGAGGACTCGGGACCCATTAGCTTAGGTTTCTGTTTCTGCACCTTGTAATCTACTATATTTCTGTTTCTGTAATCCTTTGAATTTCAATAAAAAGGGGTTTCCCCACTGTTTGATATTTGCAATCTAATTGTCGAAGTTTATTTTGATTAAACCAAAAAAACAATTAATATAATCATTGCATTCATCATTCTCACATCGCGTATTCTTCTTACCTACAAATCTCACGTTTGTGTCTCGGTTCTAGAGTCAAACTGTCTCATTCGTATAATACTCAGGCCAATCGTCAAAAAAAGATGGACGATCTTGAGGAAGAAAACAGAGAGTTGAAAGAAGAGATCGACGCTCTGAGAGAAGATATGAGAAAGCTTCGTAACGACATGCAAGCCATGGCAGAAGCTCAGCTACAAAGAACTGTGATCTCAGAGATCACCTCAACGCCCATAGTGGAGAGGTATGATCCTAGGTATCAGATACCGAAAGATCGTCCTTGGGGCATGCCTGTTAACTATATCCCGGAAGGATATGTTCCGTCGATCACTAAAGATCAGGGAATCACAACAGAAGCCGCTGGGCCTGAAGGTTACAAACTTCGGGAAGACGAAGATGCCAGGGGCATACTAAAGACTCCTGAAGGTTACAAACTTTGGGAAACGCCAAGACTCACTGCCGTAGTCACGGTACCACCCCCTGTGGTGCACACTGTCCCGGAAGGACAGATTCCACAGACAACTTCTAGTAAGAAGGAAACTATGTTTGACAGAATGGAGGAATTCCAGGAGCAGTTCTTGGAAATGCAGAAGGAACTGCAAGCCATTCGCGGTCAAGATCTATTTGAAAAGGACGTCGCAGATCTCTGCTTGGTCCCAAATGTGAAAGTCCCGCATAAATTTCAAGTGCCCGACTTTGAAAAAATACAAGGGTAACTCTTGCCCTAAAAGCCATCTGGTGATGTACGCTCGGCGAATGTCAGCTCAGACGGAGAATCAGGACCTACTGATTCACTACTTTTAGGATAGTTTAATCGGTGCCGCACTCAAATGGTACATGGGTTTAAACCGTGCCACGATCAGCACATTCAGAGATCTTGGCACTGCTTTCGTCCAACAATACAAATACAATTTGGACATGGCACCGGACAGAGATCAACTCAGATCAATATCACAAAAGGACAAGGAAACCTTTAAGGAGTACGCTCAAAGGTGGCGTGAAATTGACGCTCAAATTTGTCCACCTCTTGAGGAAAAAGAGATGACAAAGATCTTCTTAAAGACCTTAAGCTCATTTTACTATGACCGAATGGTTGCCAGTGCGCCCAGTGATTTCACTGAAATGGTTGGCATGGGCGTACGTCTTGAGGAAGCCGTCCGAGAAGGACGTTTGGTAAAAGACATTAGATTGACGAGCGGTACTAAAAAATACGGTAGTGCTCTCCCTAAGAAAAAAGAGCAAGATATTGGCAATATCTCTCTCGAAAAGCAAAGGCGACGTTATCAACCGGTAGCAGTTGTGACTTCTGCTATCAACCCTGCGTCTATTCCTACGTATCAACCTCAGGTTGCGCAGAGCCAACCTGACCAGCAATGGACACAACAGCCTCTTTAGCAGGCCCGTCCTCCATATAACAACAACCGTACAACACGGCCACTAGGATTTGATCCTATACCCGTGTCGTACGCAGAACTGTTTCCATTATTACTAGCTAAGGGGCACATCCAGACTAAGTCTCCTCTTACAGTACCGGAAAATCTGCCTTTTTGGTTTAAGGTGGATCAAACTTGCCCTTATCATCAAGGAGGATCAGGGCATAACATAGAGACTTGTCTCAATTTCAAGTCCGACGTGCAAAAACTTGTTAGGAGCGGGGTCTTATCCTTCAAGGATACGAATCCTAATGTTCTCACGAACCCGCTGCCTCAACATGAGAAGGCTGCAGTCAATTTGATAGAAGGAGAGACTAACGATGTCTATCAAATTCATGATGTACTCTTGTTGAAAACCAATCTGGTCAAGATGCATTGTAGACAGAGTGGATATGGCCATGTGCCACCTCATAACTATCACCGGTGTGATATTTGCTCTAAAGACAATCAGGGATGTTCTGTAGTGCAAGCAGCTCTACAGGAACAAATGGATCTTGGATGGATCCAAGAGCACCGAGTTCGTGGAGTTAACATGGTCTACACGAATTCTAACATCATTCAGAACCACGACATCCGTGCAATGAATGTCAACTTGGTGGCGATGCACTCAAAGCAAAGCCAGTATCATAATTTGCCGCGGCACGATTACAGTTCATGTCTGACTTGCTCGGTAAACAAACAGGGATGCTCTTTCATACAAGAGGCCCTCCAACGTCAGATGAATCTTGGATGGATCCAAGACTACCATGATAGGAACTCCTATCAAATCAACATGGTTCAGATCTTCGATATTCGTGTGATGAATACCAACCTGGTAGAGTTACATGCTGAGCAAGTCCGACTCGGATTCCTAATATCACATGACTATCAAAGTTGTAAGGCGGGTTGCGAAAATGATCAAGGTTGTACCCTTGTCCAGGAGACCCTTCAGCACTTGTTGAACCACTGGTGGCTTCCAATCTATATGGATGAAGACACCCAGCAAATTAGTATTACCAACGGGAACCCTACTCGGCATCAAAGTCGAGACGTTCGATCTGTGGAAACTGACCTAGTGAGGTTACATTGTATTCAAAGCGGGCGTGGCCAGGTGCCACCACACAACTATGAACGTTGTAGAGTCTGTTCGGAAAGTAACCAAGGATGTTACCTTGTGCGAGCAGCTCTTCAGGGTCAGGTGGATCGTAGAGAGATTCACCCATATCCGGGTTCTGAACCAATCAACTGGACGCCGAACTACCTTGCCGATCAAGTCAAATATGTTTTTGCCATTATTCCTCTACTTGACGAATCTAAAGTTCCCAACTGGGAACGGATCGAGATTACTTATGATGGTCAGAAAAATTAGAAGGCTCCCGTAGTCATCTATCTACCGGAACCACTACCATATGAATCAACTAAGGCTATCCCTTACAAATACGGTGCAACAACAATTGAAAATGGAAAGGAAATTCCATTACCCTCCGTCGTGAATATTGCAGACATCAGTCGTGTAACATCGAGCGGTAGAATCTTCAACCGAGGAGTTGGAGAACCTAACAAGGAAAAGGAACTTCAGACTGAAACTCCTGATCCATCAGTCGGTCAATCCAGTAATCCCGACCTTTCAAAAAATAATGATGAGATGTTGAAGCTCATCCAAAGGAGTGAATACAACATTGTTGATCAACTGTTATAGACTCCTTTAAAGATCTCAGAATTATCACTGTTACTCAGTTCAGAAGCCCACAGGGAGGCTCTACAGAAAGTCTTGGAGCAAGCCTTTGTGGAACAGGATGTAACAATTAGACAGTTCGATAGCATTGTCTCTAACATCACTTCCTGCAATAATTTGGGATTTAGTGATGAGGAATTACCCGAAGAGGGTCGCCGTCATAACATGGCACTCAACATTACAGTTAACTGCCAGGACGATGCTTTAGCCAGCGTACTGGTAGACACAGGGTCAGCCCTGAATGTTATGCCGAAGTCCACTTTGATGCAATTATCATTCAAAGGTCCTCCGATGAGAATCAGCAAGGTTGTCGTCAAAGCATTAGACAGATCCAGAAAAACAGTTATTGGCATAGTGGATCTTCCCATAACTATCGGTACTCATACTTTCCAAGTCACTTTCCAGGTCATGGACATCCGGGCAACATACAGTTGTTTATTAGGAAGACCTTGGATACATCAGGCTGGAGCGGTTACGTCAACCCTCCACCAAAAGCTAAAGTTCATCAAGAACGATCAACTTGTCACAGTTTGTGGAGAACAGACCTTGCTCGTGAGTAACTTGTCATCATCTACTGGTATAGAACCCGAGGAGGTTATTGGAACTCAGTTCCAAGCACTGTCCGTGAGCAAGGACGATCAATCCCGAGGAGGAACCTCGATTTCCTCATACAAAGATGCTATCAAAGCGGTCGAGAGTACCGATACAACCGGATGGGGACGACTTGTCATTCCCATTGACAATAAAACAAAGAAGGGTCTTGGTTTTTCTGCAACCTGTACCCAGACAGCTGCTAACGATGAAGGTCTTCATCCCATTCTGAACTTCTTCCACAGTGGAGGTTTCCTCCACCCGGTGTCTCAGACAGTACATGCTATTAATGAGGAAGATCCCTCTGACACAGAGGAAGAATGGAAGTCCTACCTTAACAAGGATGGTTATATGTCTCAGGAAGAGGTGCCTATGCCTTTTTGCTTTCCTACAGAAAGTCTGAGATTTATACCAAGGTCATACGTCGAAATGATATACGGAGATTGTGATCCGGAAGGATGTCGTGCTCCGCCAAATTCGTTAGAGGAAGACACTCTGATGAAAGACAATTTTGACTACACCTACTATGGCCCAATGGATGGTCTGTCAATGTGGCAACCTTACCCAGGAAACTTGGGGCAAGAAAGTCAGCCGAACAATGAAAATCAGCTGAGCATCACTGAACAGAATACCTGTGTCCCCACCATGTCATGGGATCAACACTCAGGTCATCCTGACACTACTCAACATGAAGATGAATTCGTAACGTTTACAGGACTAAAATTCATCAACTATGCTTTTCCCGAGGTCAACGTCATTGAGAGAGATGACCCCTCAAGTTCGAAAGAAGTGTGGGACACCTTGGGAGAACCAAGTGGAAAATATGACTATATGGTTAAGTACACTGCGCCCGGAAGCTCTCGTATCAGGCTCGAAGATATCCAGCCAACTGGATGGGGAGATACGCCTGAGAGCACAAATGCTATGCAAAATGTAACAGAGGAATTCTCCTACGACAACTCTGCCAGGGAGACATATTCCAATGATCCTGCTCCACCAGAAATCAGTGTTATTTCTGAAGACAAATCAAGGAGGGTACCAAACTTTGTGATTCACAGAGGAGTTCGCCGCCAATGGGTTGTCGTCGAGGTTCCGAAGGTCGTGCATCAGTCAAAGTAATTGCCATCTTTAAGCCTTTCACCCTGCCCAGGTGAAACGGATGTTTTGATAGGGCTCGCTTTCTGTAAATTTCCCTCTTCACTTTGCCCGAAGCGACAGAGTTTTGTTTTATAGGGCTCTAGTTTTAAAGATCGACTTGTTCATTAATAAAATAACGTCGTTCTGTAATTTCCGCATTAATTGCCATTTTCTCTTTTTGCTTTTTTCAGAAAATGGTAATCCTAAAAAACAATTCAATAATAAAAACAAGCAGTAAAATAAAAACACTGCACACACTTGCATTTTCTCTATCTCTTCTAAACACGAATCACCACGTCATGCAGATTGCTTGTTTTAAACCCCGTTGAAACATACGATCCGATGCCTTCTCCCAACTTTGAGTTCCCGGTATTCGAGGCTGAAGAAGAAAATGACGACAAAATTCCAGAAGAGATCTCCCGACTACTCAGACAAGAGGAAAGGTCCATTGAACCTCACAAAGAACCGTTGGAAACGGTAAACTTGGGTTCAGAAAAAGAGAGAAAAGAAATCAGGATTTGGGCACTGCTCAGTCCAACTGCCAAAGAAAGTTTGATAAAGCTTCTCAAAGAATTCCCCGATGTATTCACTTGGTCCTATCAGGACATGCCAGGGTTGGATACCAGCATCATGGAACATCACTTACCGTTGAGATCGGAATATCCACCAGTAAAGCAGAGGTTGAGACGGACTCACCCGGACATGGCCATCAAAATCAAAGAGGATGTACAGAAACAGATTGACGCGGGTTTCCTCGCTACATCTGAATATCCTCAATGGTTAGCCAACATCGTACCTGTTCCCAAAAAGGACGGAAAGGTCAGAATGTGTGTTGATTACAGGGATCTGAACAAGGCTAGTCTAAAGGACGACTTTCCTTTACCACACATTGACATGCTGGTTGACAGCACAGCAAAGTTCAAAGTTTTCTCCTTCATGGATGGATTCTCGGGCTATAACCATATCAAAATGGCGCCGAAAGACATGGAGAAAACTTCGTTCATTACCCCATGGGGCACCTTTTGTTACAAGGTAATGTCGTTCGGTTTGAAGAATGTCGGGGTAACCTATCAAAGGGCCATGACTACTCTGTTTCATGACATGATACACAAAGAAATCGAGGTATATGTTGATGATATGATTGTAAAATCAAAAACAGAGGATGAGCACGTTGAACATCTGTCAAAATTGTTCGAACGTCTAAGAAAATTCAAGCTCTGCTTGAATCCCAACAAGTGCACCTTCGGTGTCTGTTCAGGGAAACTACTAGGGTTCATCGTCAGCCAGAAAGGAATTGAGGTTGATCCTGACAAGGTCAAGGCCATTCAAGAAATGCCTTCTCCGAAAACTGAAAAACAAGTCAGAGGATTCCTGGGACGTTTGAACTACATCTCCAGATTCATATTCCTTATGACTGCCACTTGTGCGCCGATTTTCAAGTTACTTAAAAAGAACCAGGATTGCGTTTGGATAGAAGATTGTCAAACTGCCTTCGACAGTATTAAGGAATATCTGTTGAATCCTCCGATTCTATCACCTCCAGTGGAGGGAAGACCACTAATCATTTACCTCACAGTCCTAGAGGACTCAATGGGATGTGTACTTGGCCAACAAGACGAAACTAAACGGAAAGAATCTGCCATCTACTATTTGAGCAAGAAATTCACCGACTGCGAGACTCGGTACACTATGCTCTAGAAAACTTGCTGTGCTTTGGCTTGGGCAGCCAAACGTCTTCGCCAATATATGATTCGTCATACTACTTGGTTAATCTTCGAAATGGATCCAATCAAGTACATCTTCAAAAAACCTTCTCTCACGGGAAGAATTGCCCGTTGGCAGATGTTGATATCAGAATATGACATAGAGTACCACGCTCAGAAAGCCGTTAAGGGAAGTATTTTAGCCGATCATTTGGCTCATCAACCGATTGAAGATCAAGAATCAATCAGGTTTGACTTCCCGGACGAAGATGTCATGTATCTAAAAATGAAAGATTGCGATGAACCGCTACCCAGTGAAGGGCCAGAACCAGGTTCCCAATGGGGACTAATCTTTGACGGAGCAGTTAATCATTATGGAAACGGAATTGGGGCAATAATTGTTACCCCTCAGGGTACCCACATTCCTTTCACTGCCAGAATTACGTTCAAATGTACGAACAACGAGGCTGAATACGAAGCTTGAATCATGGGTCTCGAAGAAGCAATCGATTTAAGGATCAAAAACTTGGACGTATACGGCGACTCAGCTCTGGCTATCAATCAGATAAAAGGAGATTGGAACACATACCAATCAGGATTGATTCCTTACAAAGACTACGCAAGAAGGTTGCTACCTTTCTTCAATAGAGTCGAGTTTCATCACATCCCTCGTGATGAGAATCACATGGCTGATGCATTAGCCATTATCTCTTCCATGATTAGTGTAGGTCAATGGAACGACTTACCTAATATCGACATAATGCGCCTTGAACAGCCCGCTTACGTCTTCACGATCGAAGTAGTCATAGATGACAAACCTTGGTATCACGATATCAAATGCATCCTTCAGAAACAAGAGTACCCATCTGGGGCACTCAGAAAAGACAGGAAAACCCTCAGAAGATTGGCTGGAAACTTCTTCCTGAGCGGTGACACTCTCTATAAGAAAAATTTTGACATGGTCTTGCTCCGATGCGTAGACAGACCAGAAGCAGATATGCTGATGAAAGAAATTCATGAAGGATCCTTTGGCAGTCATACCAACGGACACACAATGGCGAGAAAAATTCTAAGAGCAGGGTACTACTGGTTGACCATGGAATCCAACTGCTACAAGTACATGAGGAGGTGTCACAAATGTCAGATATACTCCGAAAAAATTCATGTACCGCCATCACATCTCAAAGTTCTTTCTTCCCCATGGCCTTTTTCCATATGGGGAATCGACATGATTGGCATGATCGAACCTAAGGCTTCTAACAGACATCGGTTCATCCTAGTAGCCAATGACTACTTCACCAAGTGGGTCAAAGCAGCGTCATTCGCCAATGTAACCCGACAAGTGGTGGTCCGATTTATCAAAAACAATATCATCTACCGTTATGGTGTTCCAAGCGAGATCATTATTGATAATGGATCTAACTTGAACAATAAGATGATGAAAGAGTTATGTGCAGAGTTCAAGATCGAACATCATAACTCATCTCCCTACCGACCCAAGATGAACAGAGCGGTAGAAGCGGCTAACAAGAACATCAAGAGGATTGTTCAAAAGATGGTTGTAACCTACAAAGACTGGCACGAGATGCTACCCTTTGCTCTTCACGGTTATCGCACATCTGTCCGCACTTCAACAGGGGCAACCCATTTCTCTCTAGTATATGGCATGGAGGCAGTGCTTCCCATAGAAGTAGAGATCCCATCAATCTGAGTACTGATGGAAGCTAAGCTCACCGAAGCTGAATGGTGTCAAAGTCGACACGACGAACTGAATCTGATCGAAGAAAAGAGAATAACGGCACTATCCCATGGTCAATTGTATCAACAGAGAATGAAGAAGGTGTTCGACAAAAAGGTCCGACCTCGTGTCTTCAGAAAAGGGGACCTCGTGCTCAAGAAAATACAATCGTTTCTCACTGATTGCCGGGGCAAGTGGACTCCGAATTATGATGGCTCTTATGTGGTCACGAAAGCTTTCTCAGGCTGCGCCTTGAGACTTGCAACCATGGACGGAGAGGAATTTTCCTACCCCACGAATGTTGATGTAGTCAAGAAATACTTCGCCTAAACTATAAAAAAAATGTCTCGGTGGATTGAAAACCCGAAAGGGCAGTCCAAGCAAAAGTTAGAGACAAAAAAAAATCATCCCGATGGATTGAAAACATCATAGTACAATCCAGGAAAAAATTAGGGATAATGGCAAGTAACTATGTTCAACAGAGGCAAATCCCTCAGCAGCAGTAGTTACATCATCCGCCGGAAAACTCCAGTCAAGGTCATCTTCGACAGAAGCTCAGGATGCCCCGAATTCAAAGTTGGTAGAAGGATAGTGGTCGTTATGTTTCAACGTAGCCCTTTTCCCTGTAAATTACCATTTTCAAACTTTGTATATACTCTTTGGAATCACGCGTTTGGCTGATCTCCATCTTATCAATAAAATTTGAGCCCTTGTGCTTTTGTTTGTAATTCTTATTTGTTTTAGCTTTACAGAACGACGTTGTTAACATGATTAACGATTCTTGAAATAAAACAAAAATGAATTTACTTGTAAAACTTTTTCTAATTTAAAATAAAGATTGCAATTTCTTTTGACTGTTGAACATCAGAAGAACCTCAACCGCTTCTCCAGAAGTAAGCGAACTTCAAAGTGCAGAATCAAAGTACTCCTTCTAGGCCCAGTACGCCTGAATGAAGGGATCAACTGTGTCAGAGACCTTGTTTCGTCTGACACGCCTCGGCAGAGTTCTTATCTCCTAAGCCCGACCAACATAGCTCCCAACAGGGACTATCTCTCCTAAGCAAGGTGGAATTGCTATTCTGAACCAACGGTACTTCTTCGCCCCGCCATGGCCGAGTATCCAGTCGTGTTCATCCATTAGTTTGTATGTCGCGTTAGTTTTGTCAGCATAAACATACATACATCATGCATTATTGATTTGCATTCACATTTCATATTGCATCACTATCACTCTAGTCGGTCTTGTCCCCTAGTGATAGAAGTTCTCTCAATCGAGTTGTCAGTTCTTGCCTCGTCAGGAAACCCTACGTTTGAACAACCTCGCTGTAGCACCTCAAAATTTGCCCTATCTTTTTTCTAACCTCAACTGGCTTATGTTTCCTTTTTATTTGCATCATTAGGTCATATTCATAATCATATCATTGCATTGGTCTCTTGAGACATGGGATCAGGAGTTTCTCTGAGTCAGATCATCAAGTATCAAGTTCATTTTCTTCAAGATTTCCCAAGAGGCATCCAGAGATTAGGGTTTCATCATGGTTAATTGGGAAGGCTGTGAATTATGTTCTGAATCCTTCTCCATATTTCAAGCGCATTGGTTCCAGGATAAGGTGTTTAATTTCAAGTCAGGTGTCGTCATTCAGTCATAATCAGGATCAGATGGATGTTTGACCCGATCTTGGTCAAACTATCAAGAGATTGTTTCAGATTCAAGTTATTTATGCCAGTGATTGTTTCTCAACCAGTGTGTACCCAAGGCCAGGTTATGTGGTGTGTAGGTCATCAGGTCATCAAATCTTAATTCATGGGGAGTTTGTTTCAATCATCAGATGACAGTTGTTTCAGTTGCGAGTTGTGGTTGCATTCAAGGGATGTCGTGATATGGTGAAAAGTTTGGAATTGGCGTAATGTGGTTGTCTTTTTTTTTTTTTTAGAACCATTTTTCTTTGTCCATGTACAAATCACCTTCCAAATACCCATTTCCATCCAATTTACATCTTTTTGTAAATAATCATTTTTCTTTTTTATCCATTATCCACCTTTCAATTCAATCCATTTCAAATCCATTTTTATTCTCTTTATCCAAAAATCCACCTTTTTATATGTTATCCATATTCCATTTTTTTTAATATCAAAGCCATCATAAATCATTGTTATCCCAATTTCCAAACCCAACATTCAAATAACAAAAACAAGTAACCAAGTGATCATGAGATGCCAGCGCACGGTTTTGCTTCCATACAAGCTTCAGCTACTTCCAAGTTCACCTCATGAAGACTTAACGCAAATGTTACCAAGCCATTCCAAGCTGTGATACAAACTCCAAGCTGGCCCCACACCCTATAACACAACGCGTAACGAGAGTGCAAAATGAAAAAAGCAAGTTGGAAGAAAAGTTCATGCAAAATTGTAACAGAAAACTTAGTGGAAATAAAATACATATCATGAAAAAAGCAGAATAACAAAAGGCTCGTGCAAAAAACTGCAAAGGCATAGCAGCAAGTGGAAACTCGTGACCCAATTTCACGAAAATCCCGCTAACGGAATTGAATCCATTTACCTATTCTACCCTCCATAATTTCAGTATAAAATCAGCATCACTCTTCTACTGCCAAAAAAGCTCACGAACCACCTTCTTCACCCTTCAAACATTTGTTAACACTCCTCACCATTTTCAATATCAATTAACCACAACTGCCAAATTTGTTCACATCAACAAACTTCAAACAACAAAAACAATTCCACACTCACCACCAGAACAGAGCCTTGCACGATCAAGAAGCATAAACACGGATCTGCAATTTCTTGAGCTTTAATTCTTCGACCTCCCTTCATCATTCTTCACCACTTTCAATCTCCTGCAGAAACCAAAACCACAACCAAACTCAACAACTCACACAACCTGCAAAAAACATCAACAACAACAAGAACGAGTACGATAGGGACAAGAAGGAGATGAAGATTATTTGAAATCTCAAAGAAGTTTCAGATTCACACAAGAGGAATTCATAGCAACGACAATAGTTCTAGAAGTAGCATCGAAAGAGAAGAGAGGTTCGAATTCAGATGCGTACCTCTAAGGAGCTCTTGCTAGAATTTTGCAGGAAGTAGAGAAGCCAACGAGGCAGAATAATAGCAGTATCTGAAGGTCGTCGAAAGTCCGCTGTGTCGGAGATCCTCCCTGCTCCGCCCTGGTACGTACCTCATAGCTTTCGTTTAAAGTTGTTGATGCGGTTTGTTCTGAATGTATTCTTCCATTGTTCGCATCGTGTCGTGATCTTTGATTTTGAATAGAGAGTAAGGTCGCATTCGGTTTTGGTGAGGAATTGCCGTAGAGCTTCCATGTTTCATCGTTCTAGTGTAGTGTATGGTGACGATCGACTTCTTTTTATTTTCTTTGCGTGCGAAATGTATTTAATTGGATTAGGGAGACGAGGTTGAGATGTTGATGATGAAGGTGAAGGTGGATGGCGCGGCGGAGCGATGCGCTTCCGGCGAGATGAGGACTATTGTTTGCTTGATGTGAAGTTAAGTTCACGGCGGCGTGTTGTGTTGCCATGGACGCGGAGGAAGTTGTTGTAATGGAGGCCGTGTGTTTTGATGGTGAAACAATGGTAGAAAATGTTGAGGTCTTGAACGGAGAAGACGATGGAATGTTGACAGTGAAGCTTAGAGAGGAGCATGGCGTTTGATCGGCGTCGAAGAAGAAAGGTTGACGGAAAGGAGAGAACGACGGAGGTTTGGTTGGGAAGAAGATGGAAGTCACGGTGAAAGAGGAAGGAGTTGATTGCCTTTGCTGAAGGTATTCTAGGGTTTTTTAAGTTTGAATCGTGTTTATCGTGGGTCGGGTTCTTAAAACCCACATGTTTTGTTCTTGCCACACCCGGTTTTCTCTCTGAACCCCCTTGGCTTCATGAAGAGTCTTTGGGCTTTAGGCCCACATAGATTTCTATCCACACCTTCAGTCACTCACGCACCCCTCCTGCTCACAATTAAAACCATGGGGCCTGAGACATAAAAGCCCACACGCCTGTTGCTCTAATCCCACCTCCCTGAATCATTAATGCATCCTTTTTGGTTTTATTTGTTATTTTATCTTAATTAATCTTACTTTTAATTTGGGTTTTCGGTTTGATATTTTGATTAGAATTAGATTTTTGATTTAGATTTTAATTCTAGTTTTAATAAACCTTTATTAATAGATTTTATTTTTTCAGAATTAATGTTCTTCGGATTTAGATTAGAAATTCCATTTTCTTTTAATTAGTTTATAATTTTAGAATTAATCTTGTTTCTTTTTTTTCTAATTAACTATTAATTTTGGTTTTGATTTTGATTTTAATTCTTAATCCTAATTTTGGTTAACTTTTTTATATTTAGTTTTAACTTTAGAATTAGATTTTCAATTAGAAATTATCTTGAATTAATTTTAGGTTAATTGTTGACTAACTTTTAATCTTCTTTTTAATTAGAATTTTAATTCTAACTTGGTTATTTTTTTATTAATTGTTAACCATGATTTTAATTTCATATCTTGATTAATTTCCGTTTAATTCATGATTACCCTTCTTCGTCTCTTTCACTCTTTCTCTTCCCTTGAATCTCAAGACTTGTTTAAGTCTTGTATTCCTTTCCCTTTAGAGCTACCTAGTCCAACTTAATTTTTGATTAAGCTTGGAGTAGGATTAGCATTAGGTTAAGTAGTCGTCCCTCCTAAACCTCACTAACCATAGGACATCCATGCATGATAACATTAGGACTCTTAGTTTCCCCTTTAGAGTTTCCTTTGTGTCGTCTCTCTTCTCATCTCAAAACTTCTCCAAGACACGTAATAAAAGTTAACGTGTATTGCGCTTGAGCCTTCTATGTGGGAAGTGGGGATTGAGGGGCTTCCTCTCATTCTTCTAGGATACCTAGTGTACGTCCTGTTGGGGACGATGCGCGAAGTATTCGTTCCTATATTCAAGACTTGGGTTCAATGCAAGTTGCGAAATAACTTAAAAGACACTTCTGTCTAAAAAAACACCAAACAAATTCAAATCTTTTTATCCTTCGGGATTGTTGGGTTTCAAACTTCATTTTCAGAAAAGAGCTCGTCGCTCACGTAAAAAACACCTACCCATCCGTGGTCGTACCCACGAACTACGTCAGCTCTGATTCCTCTCTCTCGTCCGATTGAGGATACATAGGCACAAGACAATGATTGTCTTGGCGAGCAACCTTCCCCCACAGTTACCGTCCGAACTACGTTGACTCTGACTTTCCCATTGCACTGAGGGAGTACGTAGGCCTAGGACAACGATACCGTCCTATCGAGTCACTTCTTTTTCTTTTCTTCTTCGTTTCTCCGTTCTTTCCGTTCTCGTTTCTTCGCCGGTCCAGTAGCAGTGGAGTTCCAGACGACGACACCCTTTGATGCAGACAGCAAGCGTGGATCCCGTCGAGTACGATGGACGTGTTGGGTGCTAACATCTTCCCTTCGCGTAACCGACTCCCGTACCCGTTCTCTTGGTCGCAAGACCATGCTCTTTCCCTTTCTCTTCAGGTTTATGTAGTGTTTCCTTTCCCTCTCTTGGGATAAATACACATTGCTGGTGACTCTGTGTCTTTTGCGCCACTCGCGTTTGTACCGTTGGATGCGAATCTTTCGGGAGCGACAGCTGGCGACTCTGCTGGGGACTCTGGTTGACCTACTGCTGGTCCTTCCCCTTTAGCGAGTCAATCCTAGCGCTTGTCTGTTTCTTTTATTTGGGTGTTTTAGTGGTGCTTTGCTTTGTTGTATATTACTGTATTGTTGTTTACTGTATTTTTGCTTTACTGCTTTACTGTTTTTATAGCTTTTATCGCATTGCATTTTATATTGTCATACTGGATATTACTGCGTTGTGCTGGCTGTTGTTCTGTTTGGCGGGTTGGGATGTTCTGAGAGATGAGCCCAATACCCAGGCTCGAGTATACACTTAGGTTTTAGCGTGGGCAGGCGTGATGCTCCCGTGGTGTTGGCCACGTGCGGGTGATCACGATCCCTACAATCAGACGAGGTTCTATCCGGAGCTATCTGCTACTGTATGTTGATACAGGCCAGTAGTTATTCTCTGGAGGAATTGTCGACTCTGATGACCATTCCCGGGGACTCAGTTGCGGCACTCCTCCCGGGATGTGACAGTGGCAGTCCACTTTCTGTGGCAAACCCATTGCACACTCTCGATCCGAGGACCCAATCCTGGGAACTTGCCATAGGATCCTTCTTTTTGAAAGAGAATCAGCAGACGACCTCTTTGATTGGCGGTAGCATTGTATCCTTCGGGCTGAATATGCTATTGCTTCTCGAACCTCTGAAGCTGAGGATCTTTCGTTTTTGGAGAATCAGTTGAGGCCTCCTCGATTAGTGATGATGCAGGGGCAATTGAATTCACGTCGGGCGCCGTGAGCATACAAGGTGATTTTACCCCAAGTGTTGCGAAGGAAGTAGGGACTCCTTCCTCTTCCAAAGGATCCACCTCATGTCATGGACCTTCTCCATAACCTTTTGCTGTAGAAGCTCTACGTCAACAACCTTTGTTGGTGCCTCAGCCAAAGGTGGAAAGGAAAGTGCAAGCGCAGGTTGGACGCCCGAATCAGCAGCAGCAGAATCATCAGCAGCAGAGGCAGTTCAGACCAAGAGGGCCCAAGAGGATATTTGATCCCATTCCTATCCCTTATAGTCAATTGTTTGCTCGTCTGCTCAAGAACTCTCTGATCCAGCTGAGGAATGCTGTGCCAGTGCCATACCCTATTCCTCCGGACTTTGACATGAACGCTAGCTGTGAGTTCCACTCGGGAACGTTTGGGCATATAATTGACGACTGTAATGCATTCCAGCACAAGGTGCAAGACTTGATCGACTCGAAGGTCGTCGCGCCAGATGGTACCCCTTTGGATTGAAGCTTCTTTGTCAGAGTAAGCACCAGATTGCAAGAGCGTCATCAGAAGCAATCAGTCCAGACGGAGTCAAGTCTCCTCAACAAGGGCAATCATCAGCTTCCTTTATTGCATTTTCATATGTATGCTTTCATTTGTCTGTTTAAACATTGCTTGCATGTAAGAACTCATTTGTTTCTGAATGACAATCATAATGCAATAAGTATGCTTTTCTTGAAGAGTTCCATTCGTGTTTACTCATTTTTAATGCTTATATACACTGCAATACCAACTTTCTTGCTCAAATTCTTTGAGGGAGGATGACGAAATAAGAACGCAGGTTTCTAATGGTACGCTTTTGGATAAAACCCTGTTAAGGATGTACAGGCATTGTTTCCAATTCACAAACACTGGAAAGATAAGGAGATAGACCTTTGTCAACCCCTTTGAGCCTTGAAGTAGGAGTTTCTTTTCATTCAAAAAAACCCTCACATTTAACCCAGGGGCAGGGTAGGCTTCAGTTAGCTTGACCAAGTGTTCAACTTTCAGAAGGAGTGTACATCTGAGGATCCATTACCTTTTATTCCACCGTCAAGAGGTGTAGAACCACAATGGTTACTCCTCACCAACCGAAGAGTGAAACAGTCGCATACCTTTCTAACAAGTCAGACAAGTCAGTGTCACACGATTTGTTCAAAAAAAAGGAAAAAAGGAATCAAAAGAAAAAGAAAGCCCGCTAAGTCGAAACTTGAAAACAAGCGACTTAGGCAAAAGTTGGGGCATCCCGCTGGACTTCAGAATCAAAAAAAAAAAGGGAATCAGTCCAGGCAAAATCAGGGAAAACAAAAAAGGAATAAAAGTGAAAAGGACAAAAAGAAAAATCCTTGAGCAGAACAAAGTCGTGTGACTACAGACACAAGACGAAAGGGGTGACTGTTGCTCCAAAACCTCATCAGGTCTCGAACCATCGATTGCATGGGTTCTTTAAGGATCATAAAACCTTTTGAGAAATGAGCGCTTGTGCCAAATTAGCTAAACATAGGATTGGAGAACATCACGAAGAGTGGGTGGGCACTGATAAACTTTGAGCCATAAATCCTTTTTTCTCAAAACCGTGAACCAGGCCACGTTACAACCCTTAAAAGTCCTAATTGAAACAGGGTTTAGTTTGAAGGTGTACTTCAACGAGATAGCGTTCCTGACTCCCATGAGTTGTGCTAATAAGATTTTTGTTGGTGTTGCATGTGCGTATTGCTTTCCTTTCAAAAATAAGTGTCATAACTCGGTTGTGTGACATATTTTCAATAAGGACTTCAAGATTAACATATGTGTTGCATTTGAATAATCATTCTCAGAATAAACATTTTCTGCTTGCATACATTTGTTTGACATCAAAGAAGCTTACACGATGAACATCAGTCGAGAAGCTTAAACTGGCCAAGTTGAGGTGTCGGAGACTCCAGAGGACATGTTGCTAAAAGATTATGTGGGAAAAAGGCGTTCCCAGTCATTTGTGTTGAGATGTAACCAATCTGGGACAATTACACCGGGAAATCTCTTCAAAATGTAGCCAAGCTGGAGCATTCAAGTTGAGAAGGTCTTTTCAGAGTACAATCAACCATGGGGCATTCATGTTGAGAAAATTTCTTCGAACTGGGGCAATTACGTTGAGATCCGATAAATCTCTCCACAAGCGTGTAAACTGGGGCAACCACGTCGAGATTCGATAAATATCTCGAAGACTAGTCGGTCAGAGACAAATGTACTGCAAGGTTTGTATTGGGGCAAGTCACTTCAAGGGCGCGAGAAGTTTTTCCCTTCAGAACACAGTCAATCAATAGCACCTTTGCAAGGTTCAGAATACTGTGGCAGAACATTTCAGGTTATTACGAACCCTCTCGAGGTGGTATGGGACAGTTATGTCCAGACCGGGTACATCTCTAAGAGTTTGAAGACCCTGGGGCATTGTTGAACGCCAGGTTTTCTGTAAAATCCTCTTAAGATGATTGATTCAAGTAGACCATGTGGTCTGGGGCAAGGTGGAGAGTTAAAGGAACTGTGTTTCGCTCTTGACAATCAATATGCAAAAACTTGAAGCACTGAGTGTTCCGAGTGTGGGACTTTTGGAGTCTTTTCCCTGCAGCAAAGAGCCAGAGGGCATCTGTTTCCAGCAAGGTGTGGGAATATGTTATTCTTCCTCAAGCAGGGAATTGTCCTATGTTCAAAAGGGCTTTTATGAAGGTTTCTTATCTCTAGCAGTACAGATGGAATCCTCACTCTCAGCAAGGTAAGACGATAGAATATCGTCAAGAATACGATGAGGAGTCAGAGTGTTCTCTTCCTCAACGGTCAGATCTAGTCATCTCAAGTAATTCAAATTCCAATTTTCATTGGTACCTCCACAGTAGAGTTGCTCTCTCCACTTTGAAGTCTGATCATCCTCAGCAGTTTGCTGTTTTCCCCAGTAGAGTAGAGCTCTCCCCAACTTTGAAGTCTGATCGTCCTCAGCAGTTTTTTACTCTTCCCCATCAGAGTATCGAGGGTCGTCTCCCTCAACCAGAGTATAAGGAAGTAGTTCCCTAAGCGGAGTCGTTAAGGATCGTCATCCTCAACAGGATATAAGAGGTTTTTCCTCGGCCAGATTTGTGCTTTGGCTCATCTTTCTTCAGCAGGTGGTGTTTCCCCACAGAGTGTGGGACAGTTGTTTTCCCCAGCTAGTCAGGAAGCATGTGTTATCCCCTAGCAGGGTGGATGTTGACAATTACTTTCTCTCCTAAGCGGAGTCGTTGAGGATCATCCTTCTCAGCAGAGTACAGAGGATTGTATACCCAATCGAAGTCGTGTTTGGATTATTATTCCCCAGCAAGTACTCAGAAGATGATTGCTTTAAGGTGAGTGTTGTCGTACCTCCCGCAGGAAGTTTGTGGACGAAGATGTTTTTATCCCCACAGGGCCCTGGTGCCTACGTTCCTCAGTTGGTCAGAAAGTATAGTCTCAGCGACAATGGTTTGATCTAATACCCAGCAGGGTGAGGGTAAAGTTACTTCCCTAGCAGCAGATTAAGCTCATTTCCCCAAGCAGAGTCTGGTGGTGAGTGGTATCCCCAGCAGGTCTTAAGGCCAATCGTTTTTGGCAGGCGTTGAAGACAGGTTCTGAAGTGTTTGGTCATCCCCAGCGGAGAAATTTCCATCTTCAGTATTCATCTCCCTCCTCAGCTGAGTGGGTATTCTCTCGGAGCTTCGTCCATCTCCAGCAGAGTTGTTGATCTTGATATTCCCCAACATAGTGGATATTCTCTCGGAGTTTCGTCCATCTCCGGCAGAATTGGTGATTGTGATCTTCCCTAGCAGGGAGAAGTCTTCCTCAACAAGTTTTCCTTTGTTTCAGTGGCAATTTAGTTTGCCATCCCCAGCGGAGGTTTCCTTGGTCTTCAGCATTTATTTTGCTGAAGCGCCTCCTTTGCATTGCATAAGCATTTGTTTGCATGGCATCCTCCCAAATGCGTAGCATTTCCACTTCGTGTGGAGCATTACGACAAAATTCAAACATATGCATCCGAAGCATAGGCCAGGTTTGAGTTTTCCTTCGTCAGGAAAGCCGGATTTCAGAAAGATATCTTTACTCCACAGGTGTTGGGTTAAGCAATATTTGACAGTCCCCGGCAGGTTGTTTTGCCAGGATTGTTTATCTTTGATTTTATTTATACCCCTTTGTCCAGGTGGTCCTTTGGTTTATTCCCTCGAATTTTACCGTCAGATACTCGTCCGTGTTTGACCCTTTTGTTTCAATGCCCGTCCGCATTGACATTTGACACTCGTCTGTGTTTCCTTCGACACCCGTCCGTGTTTGAACCTTTGATTTCAATACCCGTCCGTATTGACTTTTGATGACACTCGTTCGTTTTGCCTTCCATCCCCCAGCGAGATTAATTCCCGATAAAGTTGCTTTTACAACCTTTTCAGTACCTGTCCGTATTGAATCCTTTTTACACCCGTCCGTATTGAACTTCCGACACCCGTCCGTGTTGCATTTCAATCCCCAGAGAGGTCGCCTTGAATCTTTCTACACCCGTCCGTGTACCTTTTCAATACCCGTCCGTATTGACATTTGGCACCCGTCCGTGTTTGAACTTTTGTTTCAATGCCCGTCCGCATTGACATTTGGCACCCGTCCGTGTTTGAACTTTTGTTTCAATGCCCGTCCGCATTGATATTTGGCACGCGTCCGTGTTTGCACTTTTGTTTCAATGCCCGTCCGCATTGACATTTGGCACCCGTCCGTGTTTGAACTTTTGTTTCAATGCCCGTCCGTATTGACATTTGGCACCCGTCCGTGTTTGAACTATTGTTTCAATGCCCGTCCGCATTGACATTTGGCACCTGTCCGTGTTTGAACTTTTGTTTCAATGCCCGTCCGCATTGACATTTGGCACCCGTCCGTGTTTGAGCTTTTGTTTCAATGCCCGTCCGCATTGACATTTGGCACCCGTCCGTGTTTGAGCTTTTGTTTCAATGCCCGTCCGCATTGACATTTGGCACCCGTCCGTGTGTGAGCTTTTGTTTCAATGCCCGTCCGCATTGACATTTGGCACCCGTCCGTGTTTGAGCTTTTGTTTGAATGCCCGTCCGCATTGACATTTGGCACCCGTCCGTGTTTGAACTTTTGTCTCAATGCCCGTCCGCATTGACATTTGGCACCCGTCCGTGTTTGAACTTTTGTTTCAATGCCTGTCCGCCTTGACATTTGGCACCCGTCCGTGTACCTTTTCGATACCCGTCCTTATTTGATATCCTGGATTCCTTGACACTCGTCCGTGTTTATCCCCAGTATAGCTAACATTCGTCCGTGTTTGTTTCAAGACTTTTCAATACATCGTATGTATTGATTTCCAACACTCGTCCGTGTTGTGACAGTGCAACATTTATTGCTTGTTCCCCAGCGGAGTTGTCTCTCCTTTGAGGATTGCAAATTTCAGGTTTCTTTTGGTATTCAATCTCTGTGAATCCTTTGAACGCATGACAGCCGTTGCTATCATACCTTCAGGACCACGTTGATTGAATAGGGGCAGCTGTAGCACCTCAAAATTTGCCCTATCTTTTTTCTAACCTCAACTGGCTTATGTTTCCTTTTTATTTGCATCATTAGGTCATATTCATAAACATATCATTGCATTGGTCTCTTGAGACATGGGATCAGGAGTTTCTCTGAGTCAGATCATCAAGTATCAAGTTCATTTTCTTCAAGATTTCCCAAGAGGCATCCAGAGATTAGGGTTTCATCATGGTTAATTGGGAAGGCTGTGAATTAGGTTCGGAATCCTTCTCCATATTTCAAGCGCATTGGTTCCAGGAGAAGGTGTTTAATTTCAAGTCAGGTGTCGTCATTCAGTTATAATCAGGATCAGATGGATGTTTGACCCGATCTTGGTCAAACTATCAAGAGATTGTTTCAGATTCAAGTTATTTGTGCCAGTGATTGTTTCTCAACCAGTGTGTACCCAAGGCCAGGTTATGTGGTGTGTAGGTCATCAGGTCATCAAATCTTAATTCATGGGGAGTTTGTTTCAATCATCAGATGACAGTTGTTTCAGTTGCGAGTTGTGGTTGCATTCAAGGGATGTCGTGATATGGTGAAAAGTTTGGAATTGGCGTAATGTGGTTGTCTTTTTTTTTTTTTTAGAACCATTTTTCTTTGTCCATGTACAAATCACCTTCCAAATACCCATTTCCATCCAATTTACATCTTTTTGTAAATAATCATTTTTCTTTTTTATCCATTATCCACCTTTCAATTCAATCCATTTCAAATCCATTTTTATTCTCTTTATCCAAAAATCCACCTTTTTATATGTTATCCATATTCCATTTTTTTTAATATCAAAGCCATCATAAATCATTGTTATCCCAATTTCCAAACCCAACATTCAAATAACAAAAACAAGTAACCAAGTGATCATGAGATGCCAGCGCACGGTTTTGCTTCCATACAAGCTTCAGCTACTTCCAAGTTCACCTCATGAAGACTTAACGCAAATGTTACCAAGCCATTCCAAGCTGTGATACAAACTCCAAGCTGGCCCCACACCCTATAACACAACGCGTAACGAGAGTGCAAAATGAAAAAAGCAAGTTGGAAGAAAAGTTCATGCAAAATTGTAACAGAAAACTTAGTGGAAATAAAATACATATCATGAAAAAAGCAGAATAACAAAAGGCTCGTGCAAAAAACTGCAAAGGCATAGCAGCAAGTGGAAACTCGTGACCCAATTTCACGAAAATCCCGCTAACGGAATTGAATCCATTTACCTATTCTACCCTCCATAATTTCAGTATAAAATCAGCATTACTCTTCTACTGCCAAAAAAGCTCACGAACCACCTTCTTCACCCTTCAAACATTTGTTAACACTCCTCACCATTTTCAATATCAATTAACCACAACTGCCAAATTTGTTCACATCAACAAACTTCAAACAACAAAAACAATTCCACACTCACCACCAGATCAGAGCCTTGCACGATCAAGAAGCATAAACACGGATCTGCAATTTCTTGAGCTTTAATTCTTCGACCTCTCTTCATCATTCTTCACCACTTTCAATCTCCTGCAGAAACCAAAACCACAACCAAACTCAACAACTCACACAACCTGCAGAAAACATCAATAACAACAAGAACGAGTACGATAGGGACAAGAAGGAGATGAAGATGATTTGAAATCTCAAAGAAGTTTCAGATTCACACAAGAGGAATTCATAGCAACGACAATAGTTCTAGAAGTAGCATCAAAAGAGAAGAGAGGTTCGAATTCAGATGCGTACCTCTAAGGAGCTCTTGCTAGAATTTTGCAGGGAGTAGAGAAGCCAACGAGGCAGAATAATAGCAGTATCTGAAGGTCGTCGAAAGTTCGCTGTGTCGGAGATCCTCCCTGCTCCGCCCTGGTACGTACCTCATAGCTTTCGTTTAAAGTTGTTGATGCGGTTTGTTCTGAATGTATTCTTCCATTGTTCGCATCGTGTCGTGATCTTTGATTTTGAATAGAGAGTAAGGTCGCATTCGGTTTTGGTGAGGAATTGCCGTAGAGCTTCCATGTTTCATCGTTCTAGTGTAGTGTATGGTGACGATCGACTTCTTTTTATTTTCTTTGCGTGCGAAATGTGTTTAATTGGATTAGGGAGACGAGGTTGAGATGTTGATGATGAAGGTGAAGGCGGATGGCGCGGCGGAGCGATGCGCTTCTGGCGAGATGAGGACTATTGTTTGCTTGATGTGAAGTTAAGTTCACGGCGGCGTGTTGTGTTGCCATGGACGCGGAGGAAGTTGTTGTAATGGAGGCCGTGTGTTTTGATGGTGAAACAATGGTAGAAAATGTTGAGGTCTTGAACGGAGAAGACGATGGAATGTTGACAGTGAAGCTTAGAGAGGAGCATGGCGTTTGATCGGCGTCGAAGAAGAAAGGTTGACGGAAAGGAGAGAACGACGGAGGTTTGGTTGGGAAGAAGATGGAAGTCACGGTGAAAGAGGAAGGAGTTGATTGCCTTTGCTGAAGGTATTTTAGGGTTTTTTAAGTTTGAATCGTGTTTATCGTGGGCCGGGTTCTTAAAACCCACATGTTTTGTTCTTGCCACACCCGGTTTTGTCTCTGAACCCCCTTGGCTTCATGAAGAGTCTTTGGGCTTTAGGCCCACATAGATTTCTATCCACACCTTCAGTCACTCACGCACCCCTCCTGCTCACAATTAAAACCATGGGGCCTGAGACATAAAAGCCCACACGCCTGTTGCTCTAATCCCACCTCCCTGAATCATTAATGCATCCTTTTTGGTTTTATTTGTTATTTTATCTTAATTAATCTTACTTTTAATTTGGGTTTTCGGTTTGATATTTTGATTAGAATTAGATTTTTGATTTAGATTTTAATTCTAGTTTTAATAAACCTTTATTAATAGATTTTATTTTTTCAGAATTAATGTTCTTTGGATTTAGATTAGAAATTCCATTTACTTTTAATTAGTTTATAATTTTAGAATTAATCTTGTTTCTTTTTTTTCTAATTAACTATTAATTTTGGTTTTGATTTTGATTTTAATTCTTAATCCTAATTTTGGTTAACTTTTGTATATTTAGTTTTAACTTTAGAATTAGATTTTCAATTAGAAATTATCTTGAATTAATTTTAGGTTAATTGTTGACTAACTTTTAATCTTCTTTTTAATTAGCATTTTAATTCTAACTTGGTTATTTTTTGATTAATTGTTAACCATGATTTTAATTTCATATCTTGATTAATTTCCGTTTAATTCATGATTACCCTTCTTCGTCTCTTTCACTCTTTCTCTTCCCTTGAATCTCAAGACTTGTTTAAGTCTTGTATTCCTTTCCCTTTAGAGCTACCTAGTCCAACTTAATTTTTGATTAAGCTTGGAGTAGGATTAGCATTAGGTTAGGTAGTCGTCCCTCCTAAACCTCACTAACCATAGGACATCCATGCATGATAACATTAGGACTCTTAGTTTCCCCTTTAGAGTTTCCTTTGTGTCGTCTCTCTTCTCATCTCAAAACTTCTCCAAGACACGTAATAAAAGTTAACGTGTATTGCGCTTGAGCCTTCTATGTGGGAAGTGGGGATTGAGGGGCTTCCTCTCATTCTTCTAGGATACCTAGTGTACGTCCTGTTGGGGACGATGCGCGAAGTATTCGTTCCTATATTCAAGACTTGGGTTCAATGCAAGTTGCGAAACAACTTAAAAGACACTTCTGTCTAAAAAACACCAAACAAATTAAAATCTTTTTATCCTTCGGGATTGTTGGGTTTCAAACTTCATTTTCAGAAAAGAGCTCGTCACTCACGTAAAAAACACCTACCCATCCGTGGTCTTACCCACAAACTACGTCAGCTCTGATTCCTCTCTCTCGTCCGATTGAGGATACGTAGGTACAAGACAACGATTGTCTTGGCGAGCAACCTTCCCCCACAGTTCCCGTCTAAACTACGTTGACTCTGACTTTCCCATTGCACTGAGGGAGTACGTAGGCCTAGGACAACGATACCGTCCTATCGAGTCACTTCTTTTTCTTTTCTTCTTCGTTTCTCCGTTCTTTCCGTTCTCGTTTCTTCGCCGGTCCAGTAGCAGTGGAGTTCCAGACGAAGACACCCTTTGATGCAGACAGCAAGCGTGGATCCCGTCGAGTACGATGGACGTGTTGGGTGCTAACACCTTCCCTTCACGTAACCGACTCCCGTACCCGTTCTCTTGTTCGCAAGACCATGCTCTTTCCCTTTCTCTTCAGGTTTGTGCAGTGTTTCCTTTCGCTCTCTTGGGATAAATACACATTGCTGGTGACTCTGTGTCTTTTGCGCCACTCTCGCGTTTGTATCGTTGGATGCGAATCTTTCGGGAGCGACACTCGCCTCCAGTTTATTTCTGGGAGGAAGTTGGCCTTTGACCACTTTGATAATTTGAACCTCTAAAAGACCAGAGAGCCCTCAGTTAACATCACTCTTCGCCATTACAGATGATATCCTTGCTTTCCCGGATTAAAGAAAAATCCCCAGAGAAATCCTCCTAAGCAGTGATTTGGCAATACAGCTGCCATTCTCCGAAAAACCCACCGATGAAAAGGTCATCGACACCTCAAAATTGGATCCCATCATATGGCATTTCTCCGGGAAGATCCCAAGAAAAGTATGATGTAAGACCCCCAAGTGAAGGCAGTCTCTCAAGAGGCTCGCTTTCCCCAGTAGAAACAAATGGCGTCTCCAACGGAGAAGTTTGTACACCTCTACAACTCGGACGACTGGGTTCCCCAGCAAGTCTGACATCGAAACTTTTTCCACTCAAATGGCCTCTCCCCAGGAAAATTCGGCAAGAAGTTTGAGGGGAACCGCTACAAATAGTGTCCCTTGTCAGTAAAGTTTATTGACGAAAGAAACTAAGACCAGTTCCTTGGTAGGAAACCATGATCGAGGGGAAGTTTAAATCAGAAACTAAGACCATTTCCTTGGTAGGAAACCAGGATCGAGAGGAAGTTTAAATCAGAAACTAAGATCAGTTCCTTGGTAGGAAACCAGGATCGAGGGGAAGTTTAAATCAGAAACTAAGACCAGTTCCTTGGTAGGAAACCAGGATCGAGGGGAAGTTTTTTTCCGCAACTGAGACCAGTTCCTTGGCTGAAAACCAGGATCGAGGGGAAGTTAACCTTTTCTAAGCATCATTGCTTATCAAAAGAAGATGAATGCGTAAGCTGCCATTCATAGCCATCAAAATTTCGGGTATTCCGATATTTAATCCTCTTGCACCCCGAATGCCCGAATACCTTCGTCATTCACACCTTCGTGTCCAAGAAGATTAAATAGGGGCATCTGTCATACTCCAAATTTTTACCACTAAGATTTCCCATCATTTTTCAAATCATCATCACAATATGGATGTACCTTTGTGCCTCATCAATCTCCTCAAGGAATTGTTGAGCATTCACCACAATCAAAATTAGGGTTTCAAGCCCTCTCTGAGTGCTTAGACAAAGGATCAATCGAGGAATGACATGATCTTCAACTTGTCTAATCCCTAAAACATTCATAATGGATCAAGAGGACTCCCACTTCAAGGATTAAGCACAAGGTTGCTCCCTCCTAGGGGGATCAAGCTCCAAGATCGCCAGTGTCACCAAATTAGGGTTTTGGTCGACCAGGGTCTCCAGATGGAAATTTTTCATCTGGGCACAAGCCAAAGATCCAAAACACAACCTAATATGCTCCATGGAACCTCATGGTCCCAATCATCAAGTCAATCTTGCCTCAGGGGATGCATTCATCAAAAATCAGGAATTAGGGTTTCTTGACCTAATTCACCCCTAAGTTGACTTTTAGGGCAAATCATGAGCCAAGACCTCAAGAGAGGATTTGAGGGTCTCTAATGAACTATATTGATCCATTTGCAACAATGGATTAATCCAAGAAGCTTGAGCAACAAGTCTCAATTTCATCTGCACCACAATTAGGGTTTTAAGGAAAAAGTCAACTGTAACTTTGACTTTTGACCAGGACATGCTCCCAAGCCCTATGACATGCATCAATATACCCTATGACATCCATGGAACATGTCCATCAAGTTTGATTTAGGTCAAGGACATGATTTCCTGAAGAATTGCACAGTTTGGAATTCATCTGATAAAAATTCGACTGTGCACAAAAGTCAACTTTGACTTTTTGAGAATTTTCACCAAAATGGATTTTTAACCCTAAAATGATGTTAATGTATGATTTGAATCATCATTCATCAAGAAAAATCAAGAAAAGTGGGATAACTTGTAAAAGGGGTAACCATAAAAACTTAGAAAATTTTCTAAGTTAAAAATAAAGTGACAAGGGTACCAACTTTGGAGGATCATAACTCCTAAACCACAAGGCCATTTTTTCCCATCCAAAGATGGATTTGTAGCCCTCATTACCCTCTACAAAAACTTCAACTAGACCTAAGTCAAATTCATTAAGGATTTTGAGTTATGGAGTGATCAAAATGGCTGAAAAATGAAAATGTCACTTTTTCCAGCACTTAGTGAAATTTTCACTAAGTCCAAATCTGTCTTCATTTTTTTCCAAATGTAGGGGGATTTTTCACTTGGATTCAAAAGAGATCAAAACCAAACATGTTCAAACAGTTGTTGTATCATGTAAGGGCTTTCCAAAATGGCTAAGAACATTGCCAAATTCCATTTGGGCTATGAGTTATGACATTGGCAAGTTGCCTTGCTGAAATCTGCCAAGGCAAGGCAGAATTTGCATTTTTGGTCGATTTTCCAAAATCAGCCAAATCCAAATGCTCCTATCTACTTGGACACCTCAGGGGATTGAATCTAAAGGGGACAATCACTGAGCCAAGCCTCCAAAGTCTTTGGAACAAGAAATAGCATGTTGAACCTAGAATGGCCAAAATAGGGACAAGACTTCAATTTTGGAATGAGGCATTCAATGGAAGCATCAAGGTGGCATGGACTGAGCCCTTCTCATCTGAAATCAGTCAAGACTTATCCAAGACCAAGGGGACCAAAGCTCTATGCCCTAACCTCTAGTCAATGGCTAGAGGAGACTTGGATTTTCATTTGCCAACATTGGCCAAACCTACTTAGCAGTTACCATTCACTATTCCTTGCAAAACAAACTTGCTCTACTATAAATAGAGCTCAATTGTGATCAGTTTGAGTATACCAAAGCCATCAAACAGATGCTTTCCTCAAAATCTCTTTCTCTTGGCAAAAATGCCTTTCTTAGTAAGGTAGCTATTGGGTTTTGAGTTAGAGTGCAATTCCACTCAAACCAATCACTCACACACCTCACATACATCATATAGAAGTGATCCAAACACTCACATAACATCTGGAACACAGATTTCACAAAATCACCAGCCAATTGCTCAAGTTCTTGACAGTTTTGCAGTTGAGGTGCCATCTTCAACTCCAAACCATTTCAATCCATTCCAAGCACTCAGACACATCACTTGGCACCTAGGGAAGCTATCCACATAATTGGAACCTAGCTGTAACACCTCCAACACAAATCACGATCACCAGCTGCAAGTGGTAATCATGAGCTCTTCAAACTCTATGATCCATGCAATTTTTGCTGCACAATAATTTGGCCATATGTTCATAATCATGCATGGAATGTTTTCCCTCAATTAATTGCTTTGTTTGAATCGTGTATCAAAAATCCCGGCCTTCATGCAGAAATTAGGGTTCTTGAGGATTTTTCATGATTTCGTGTTATATGTTTAATTTAAATGAAATTAATTGACATAGACATGATCGTGAGGTTGAGACGAGCATAATGATATGTGGATTGCATGTTATAATCAAGTATTCAGTGAGATTAGAGAGAAAATGAAAATCTGGCCAAGCCAAGAACACGCGCGTGTTCTTGGTGTGTTCTTGCCGCCTTTTTTCAAAATTTGAATATTTGAATTTTGTGATTTTTATTTAATTGATTCAAAAATTAATTTCTCTCTGAGTTTTAATGATTTTTAGTTGATTCTTTTTTTAATAATTCACAAAAATGTTAAAATATTTTATTTTATCAAAAAATACCAAAAATATTAGTTACTTCATATAATTGATATTTTTGCAAAGAATTAATATTTTAATTGTTTTTGACATTTTAAATATTTTTTGCACATTGATTTTGCAACTTTTAATGCTTTCTAATTATTTTGTAGGTCAATACTTAATTTTTGTAGCATTAATCCAAGATCACAATTTTTTTTCATATGTTAAACAATTTTGATCATTTTAATTGAATTTTTATTCAATTAAATACATTTTTGAAAACAAATTAGGGTTTTTGGATTAATTCAACCCTCATAAATCATTTTCAAAACATTTGGGCCTCTAATAGAGTGTAAGACCCAATCCTTTTTTCACCAAATCATTTTTGGGCCTCAGTGTATTGTATAAGTCCCGATACCGTCAAAAACAAACGGCGCGATCGTCGCCTTTTAAAAATAACCTTTTGGGCATCTCCTTGAGCTATAAGACCCATTCAAAACTTTTGGGCCTCTAATAGAGTGTAAGACCCAACCCCTTTTAACCAAAACAATTTTGGGCCTCACTTATTGTATAAGTCCCTCTGCGTTAAAAGAAAACCTCGGCGCGATCGCCATTTTCAAACGGAAAAAAACAACCTGGGCCTACCCTCGTGTTATAAGCCCCACTCTTTTTCTTTAAAACTTTTTGGGCCTCTTGAGAGAGTGTAAGACCCATCCCTTTGTACAGAAAACAATTTTTGGACCTCAGTCACTTGTATAAGTCCCTCTGTACAAATTCAAATAGTGCGCTCACTGATAAAACCCTGGGCCTCTCCTTGAGCTGTAAGCCCCAAATCTTTCTTTTTCAAAGCATTTTCTCCTTTGATTTTGAATATACTGTTGTTTTCAATCTTTCTTTGTTGAACAACTAACCAAACAGCATGGAAGCTCTACAACCGAGTAAGTGGTTATTGCTTTCATTTACCGCTTTAATATACATATAACTATATTGTGGGGCTGTTTCGCTGTAAGTCTTCTTTCATAAACTCATCAACTGTGTAATAATAGTATAGATATTTAGAGTTTCCCCGGCAACTACGTCTAGCATTAAACCCGTTGATCACTCTTAGAAATAGTCTAAACTAGATCCCCATAGGATTACCAGACACAGTCTTCCCTCCTCTTGGGGTTAAACAATATGGAGATATGAAAGGCAGCATTCTCTGTGAACCCTTTCATAAACTGTCACTCGTAGAAGTTGTCAAAGAAACTCTATCCCCCAGAGATGATCTTTTCTCCGTGAATGGCATCTCTTGAGTTTCTTCCTAATTCTCGGACTTTCCTGGCTTGATCTATTCTCGGTGAATGGCATGTCTTGAACTTCTCGGGGTTTGGGGACCCACAGGCTTCTTAAAAGTAATTGTCAAGAAACTCTATTCCTCAGAGATGATCTTTTCTCCGTGAATGGCATCTCATGAGTTTCTTCCAAATTCTCGGACTTTCCTGACTTGATCTATTTCTTGTGAATAGCTTGCCTTGAATTTCTCGAGGTTTGGGGACCCATCGGCTTCTTAAAAGAAATCGGCCTCCTCTTGGGCATCGTACAAGGACCCACAGGCTTCCTAAAAGCAACCTAGTCTCCTATTGGGCTTAGTACAAGGACCCTACGGCTTCTTAGAAGTTTTCACAGCCTCCTCTTAGGCTTTGTATAATGATCTCTTCCTCCGGGAATGATAGCCTCCTCTTGGGCATCGTACAAGGACCCGTCGGCTTCTTAAAAGTTTCCAGCCTCCTCTTGGGCTTCGTACAAATTATCCCGACGACCCCCTAGAGGTATAGGAACAAAACTTAGTCATCTGCATAGAACAGTCCTTTCATAGAGTCTACTACTATTTCTCAAAGCATAGTACAAAAGATGACACTCTAGACTCGGACAATCTAATCTCTTTGAGTCTCAAAGACATTCTCAAGGGACCCCTTCGTTAAATAGGAAGGAAACCGGCAGACTCGGATAGTATCAATACCCTTTGAATTTCCCGTTTCCTCAAAGAAAAGGAAATAACCCGGATCCTTGAATCAAATCCATGAGTACAGTGTTGCTCATATAAGAACTGATTTTCTCTTTAAAATCAGTATAATGGACCTGTCACTTAACTGAAACAGTCACCACAGCCTCCTCTTAGGCTTTGTATAATGATCCTTCTCCAGTGAAGTTAGCCTCTATCTTGGGCTTTGTACAATGATCCTCCCCAGCGGAGTCAAACAACGTTTAGCCTCTCTCTCGGGCTTTGTGCGAGACACATAAGAGACTCCCTCGTTGAGTCAATAACCCCTTTCGCCTCCATCTCGGGCTTTATACGAGATACAAAAAGGTTCTTATAGAGCCAAACAAATGTTAGCCTCTATCTCGGGCTTCGAACGAGATACAAAAACTCTCTTGTTGAGTCAAATAGCCTCCATCTCGGGCTTTATACGAGATACCAAAAGATTCCATCGTTGAGTCAAAACCTTTTAGCCTCTCTCTCGGGCTTTGTACGAGACACATAATAGCCTTCTCTTAGGCTTTATATAAGAAAATCACTGGTTAATCCAATTAACCTTTTAGCATCAAAACTGTGCCTCGTTCACAGTACACAAACATCAACAACTCCTTCCCCTTTTATCTAATCGCTGTAAGCGGCAAGCCTCTGGATCATCTACATCCATGCCACTGTCCCTCTTTTAGCATGAGAAATCCCTAAGGAAAGATGGCATTGCTCTACACTGAGTTAAATTCTTCTCCTTCAGGTTAAAAATCCCCTATAAAGGAAATTATGGCATTGCCGAATTCACAAATCCCGGTTAAAGTAATTCTCCTTTATAAACAATTGTGACATACAACCCCCTCTTTAGAGACGACAAATTCTCTCTAAGGTCAACACTTTTAGCTTCATATCTTGGGCTTTGAACAAGATACAAATAGACCTTTCAGCTTCATATCTTGGGCTTTGAACAAGATACAAACTACCTTTCGCTTCACGTCTTGGGCTTTGAACAAGACACCAAAAACAACCATTTCCTCCCATAGAATAGGAGGAACTACGAACGCTCTGATTTCCCTGTTTCGGTAAACGGGAATACGTAGGCATAAGATTGAAAGAAAAATCTTAGCGAGCACACTAAACAAAAAACCCAAATCCCATATCTCCATCAATCAAAAGCAGTAATTCAAAAGCATCAGTCCTAACATCATAATCCTTGTTCCCCGTCAGAAACCTTCTGTCAAAATAAAAAGAAAGAAATCAGTATTGGCGAAAATACAAATAACCAGTACAAAGGCCCCCCCACATTGATAGCATCCGTAAACTAACAGACCGCTGTTTAAACTCAGTATGCAAAGCAGGGTTAATTGGAGACATCTATTTCCCTTCCTTCATCAGCTCACAATAGGATAAAAAATGAATCGACCTGTAGTAAGCCCAAACCGCAGAGAGCGACCAGCGCTTAAGAACCGCGTCCAAAATCGCTCGCTACAATCCTAACTAATCGAGTTAACTAACTTGACTCGGTGAGTTAAGTCTAACTAACTCCGACCCTATCTCCAAACCCAAACCTCATTCCAAACCTCTTATACTCCAAACCTAAAATCTATTTAAAAGATGCTTCACTCATTTTCAAGGACCTTCAACCATTTTCTCAAATTTCTCATATTTTACTCTCATTTTCTCTCTTCACTTTGCTACAACTTCTACTTCTCTCTTCCAAAACCACACACAAAAGCTCTTATTTCTTGAAGAATAATCACTTTTTACATTGAAAAGTGATTAATTCTTGAGCTAAACTTCATCTCTTGGTTTGCATTGGTTGGATTTTATGGAATTGCAGCTTGTTCTTCTTCAATCTAAAGGTTTCTCACCATTTATTTTGGTGCAAGTTGGATTTTGGTGGATTTTCGCGATTTCGTTCGGTTTCGACGCGTTTCGGCTATTGATTGAAGAATCTCTGGTTTTCTTTCATTTTCTGCATCAAGATTACTTTGCAACAATTACCAAAGCAAGTCTCCGCTTTGTAGGTTGGTTTTCCCTAAATCTACACTGTTTTTAGCTTATTCACAACTTATTCGATGTAGATCTTTGTGGATTTTCAATTTGGATCCATGTGCTTGAATTTGATTCTTGGTGTGGTTGTTAATTGAATCCAATTGATGTTTGTTGACTGTAATTCAATGTAATTTCGTGCCTAATTGATTACATGTTCATTTGGAAGTTTGGAGAAGTGATTTGCTGCTGAAAAGTGCTTTTGAAACTAGTTTTTTTGGCCACTGACCCAGAGTAACCGGTTACTCACCGTTTCTTAACCGGTTAACATGTGTATTTTTGCGTAAATTGTCTGATTTTCAACTAAGTAACCGGTTACTCACCATTTGTTAACCGGTTACTCTGGGACAGAATGTGTATTTTTGTGCATTTTCTTGCTTGTTTGACATCCTTAACATGTTTAAACTTCATGGATCAATGCATTAATGATTGGTGGATTATTTTTGAGATATCTTAACTCACACCACAATACGAACTTGATTTTACGACACGTGTGCCTTTGTTTTTCCTCATTGAACGTAATGTTTGCATTGTAGATTAATTGATGTGATGAACAGATGATGCACACACATTGAGCTTGTTAATTGTTAATGGATGCTTGTGTTGCTGGAACTGTTATGTGCATGTTCATTTGCTTTCTATTTCAAGAGGTGCACATTTGTTTTAATTTGTTCACATGCTTAATAACGTGTATTCTCTTACAATGTGCATCATTCCATGTTGTTTTTAAGACTTGGCCACCATGATTTATAATGAGTTTGTGATCATGTTGTGTTAATAGAATAATGTGCAAGGCTTGAAGCATGTTTGTTCTTTTATGAATGAATCATTTGTGAATGCATGCTGCCCCTGATTTTTCATTGCTGACTGTACACATGTATGCTGTAGTATGTGCTGCCAAATGCTTGTTACACCCATTTTGTATGCTGAACATGAGCTGTTGTTTGCTGTTTGGTATATGAAGTTGAATTTACTGTTGTTATGTTGCATGTGGGCTGTAATAGCCGCTGTTTTCATTATTTCCTTCCATTGGCTTGTTTGACTAAGCTCTTTTACTTAGGATTACTTGTAAATAGTTTTGTGAGCTAACCTTTTCATGTAGGTGCATGGTAAGTAAGGGTGTGGACTTAGTTCCACATACACTCCTCTCCCTCATCTTCTCTTATTGCTTTTAATAATTCAACTTGTGATTTTGATGAGCATTTACATGCTTTCCTTGAATAACTTCTTCTTCACCCCTCTTTACGACCAACTTAACTTCCATTTTGGAATTAAGTTGCTTCTTTTGCTCTTCTTCTTCTTTCTTTTAGAAGTAGGTTTGTTAAACCACATTAACCATAGGATCTCCAAGCATGCTAACAATAAGATTGAGTCTTAGTCTCCCTTAGTTTTCACCTTTTCCTCTTTGAGTCTTTCTTCTCTCATCTCAAAACAAAAAGTAAAAAATACTCAATAAAGGCATAACAAGTATGGTATTTGAGCCTTTCATGTGAGAATGAGATAGTGAGGGGTCTTCTCTCACTTTCTTAGAATGTTTAGCATACATTCCATCTTGGGTCGATATGCGAGGCATTCGATCTTACATGAGGGACTTAATACAATACGTGTTACAAAACACAAAAACAATAAAAACACTTCTTTCTTAAAAGACAAAAACAAACAACAATTTCTTTTCTCATCTCCTTCACACCTTCCTTAAGGACTCGTCAAGTCCGTTCTACCGCAAACAGGTAACGCCTAAGTCTCTCAACTGCGAGCTGCAACACCTAACTGCTAGAACGCGCGCTTTGACGTTTCCACTAAAAAACACAAACAGCGACCCTTGTTGAGGGGAACTACGTCGCTCTGATTCTCATGTTCCCGATGAGATACGTAGGCAGTGGGGTAGGGCCCATTCGAGCACTTCTTTTATTTTCCCTACATTTGTTTCTCTTTCTCTCCTTTCCTTTTCCAGTACTCCAGTTAGCAGTTCCTTTTCCAGTATCTTTTCCTTACACCCTTTGATTAAAGCAGCAAGCGTGGATCCCATCGGGTACGATGGACGCGTGGAGGTGTTAATACCTTCCTTATGCGTAACTGACTCCCGAACCCAGTTCTCTTGGTCGCAAGACCATGCTCTTTCCTTTACCTCAGGTTTACGCAGTGTTTTCTTTCCCTCTCTTGGGATAAATACACATTGCTGGCGACTCTGTTTCGGTGCCACTTTCGCGTTTGTACTAGGATGGAAATCCCGGGAGCGACAGCTGGCGACTCTGCTGGGGACGAGACCCAGAATCTCTGGTTTCCTTAGCGAGTCAATCCTAGCGCTTGTCTGTTTTTCTTTCATTGGGTGTTTACTGTGATGATGTGTTTGCTGTTTTACTATTTTACTGTATTGCTATTTACTGCTTTACTGTACATTATTGTATTTACCGCATTTATTTACATTACATATCATTATTATACTGGACTGTACTGTGCTGGTTTTCTATTTGGCGGGATGGGTATTCTGACAGATAAGCCCATTACACAGGCTTGAGTACATACATAGGACTAGAGTGGACGGTAGTGTGGCCTACGTAGCATCTTGTTATATATGGTTTATACGAAATCCACAACCAGACGAGGTTTTCCTGGGAGATGTTCTGATTTGCGTGTCTTGTGCATTCCGGGGTGTTAACCTAGGAAGATGTCGACTCTAGTGACCATTCCCGAGGACTCAGTTTCGGCACTCCTCCCGAGTTGTGACAGTGGCAGACCACACTTTGTGGCAAACCCATTGCACATTCTCGATCCGAGGACCCAATGCTGGGAACTTGCTATAGGTTATCCTTTTTGAAAGAGAATCAGTGGAGGCACTCCTCGATTGGCGATAGTACTATACCCCAAGGGATGAATGTACTATTGCTTCTCGACCTCAGTGCCAGAAGCTGAGGACCTTTCGTTTTGGAGAATCAGTTGAGGCCTCCTCGATTGATGATGATGCCAAACCAAAAATGGTGAACGTATCATCAAGCGTGGATCCCATCGGGTACGATGGACGCGTGGGGGTGCTAATACCTTCCTCACGCGTAACCGACTCCCGAACCCAGTTCTCTTGGTCGCAAGACCATGCTCTTTCCTTTCCCTCAGGTTTACGCAGTGTTTCCTTTCCCTCTCTTGGGATAAATACACATTGCTGGCGACTCTGTTTTGGTGCCACTTTCGCGTTTGTACTAGGATGGAAATTCCGGGAGCGACAGCCATCTCCACCTTCAAGACAAGAGAAATGGAAAAGGGCTCGATTAAGAGCAGATGGAGAGTACACCTTTGAGGCATCAAAATTAGTTGCCGAAAAAATTGTAAGTATGATTTGTTTTTCTTATGTTATTTGTTATTTAAATGTGTTGGTAACAATATATGTAAGTTTCTCATGTTGTGTAGGATAAGTTGGTTGAGGCAGCCCATGAAGGTACATTTTTTCCGGAAGCACGACATGACATATTAGTCGAAGCAATCGGATCAGATGAGCATGGTGGGCGTGTTCGTGGTGTTCGAGAAGGTGTCGACTTGAGGTCATTGTTTAGGTCTCAAAGAAAAAGTACAGAAAGCCTGGAGTTTATTGCACAAAGAAAAAAGATTGAAAATTTTGGGAAGCAATTAGAAGAACAACAGAGAATGTTAGAAGATGAGAGGGAAAAAAGGGAGAAAGATATGAAAAGGTTTCAAGAGTTATTTTCGGTATGTACTTTACTTGAGATGTTAATGTTTTATCGAAAATGTATGATATATATTGTGCTTATTTTTGTTTTATGTTTTAATTGAATATTATGATGTTGAGATTAAGTGAAAACCTTGAACAACATACAAATGAAGATCACATTAATTTTGATGGTGATGATGATGAATGAACTCCAAGTAGAAGTTTTGTATGTTGTGCTTCTACAAAAAGAAGTAATTGTTCAGCCTATCCCCCCTGCAAATAATCGCAATGATATAATGGACCCTAACCAAAATGAAATCACAACGTTATACTTGAACGTTGCGGTGATAAATGATACACAACCTCTCCCGCTCGAACATTGTCCATGTTTGGAGTTATTATATTATAGTCTTGAAGATGTTAGTGATTTTCTTAGTGGGTATAAGTGGGTGGACGTCGGGATATTGCATGTTTGGTGCACATAAGTATATAGTTGAATATACATGTCATTATAGAACATTATCATTTATAGAACATCATCCACTAATTTATTCATTTTCTTTAACCATTTAGGTACATTCACCGTGTTTGTATAGAGTTGAATAAATCGAGTACTTACGGAATCTTGGATCTGCTTTTCATTCGATGGGCTTTTAATCAACCAAAAGATATCCGAGAGTATTTGAAAAAATGGTTAAATGGGGGAGGAAAAGAATGTTACTTAGCACAATTTCTCTGTTCGTAAGTATTTTTGGAATTGATTTTTATGTATTTTATATTTAGTTTTGTTTTAGAAAATACCAATAATATATATGCTCTTGTTTATTCAGTCGTCATTGGCAATTGATCATCATATTATTTAGGACGAATACGATAACTTTACTGTGTTTCTTGCATGATCCACTGGAAAAGAAAATGAAAGATATTATTAATTCGTAAGTGTATGCTTAATTAATTTTCTTTGACATTGTAATTAGTTTATTATGTAATATGTTTAATTCAAATTCAATGTACAGTGTTATGGAGCAAGTGAATATGATGAACAATGTGAGAAGAAAGCACTCATGGATTTGTCCTAAAGTAAGTGGCCCGATTACATGTTTCTTTCATTTACATTCATGTGTGGTTGTATTCATGTCATTTTTGCTTAAATTTGTAGACAAGGAAACAACCCGGGACTTACGAGTGTGGTTATTATGTCATGAAACACATGTTAAACATTGTCCTTGCCGGCATTGTTGATTCATGGGATATGGTATACATGTCATAAAATGTTTACATATATTAATATATAAGTTGACTATTGAATTATTATCATACATGATATTCAATTTTTGGCTCTTTATTATGTAGATGTTTAATGATGAAACCCCATTCCCCGTTGAGGACTTTGTAGATCTTCGTAAATGTTGGGCGTATATTCACAATGTTCTTAAAGGTCCTACTGATTGATGATGTGAATAAAGATTTTCTGTAGAGATTATGTGAATAACACTTTTCTGTATTGATGACATGAATATAGTGTTTGATGTAAATATGGTTATAATAGTTACAATACTTACAGAATTAATAATAGGAAGAAATTTTATGCTTTTGTCAATGAACAATGTTAGCTGTATTTTATGCTCTTTATGCATGTATACCTTATCTGTTATGGTCAAAATGGTTACAGGCTAAAAATGGGATGAATTTGAATTGCAGAGAAATGCATATTTAAAACATAGGAAATTTTGACAGCGGTTATAAAACCTAACGGTGGTTGTATATTTGTGTCTGCAGAAAATATAATGATGGTTATATAATATAACCATCATAATATCTCGCACGTGCAAGAAAAAATAAAATATAAAAAATGGCGCAGCTAGGAATCGAACCAAGGAGCATTATATTTATCACAATGGTTTGCTTGAAAAACCGTTGTGATAGGGCGCATTGTTTCCAGGTTATTGCAACGGTTAATGGGCCATGATTATAAGTATCATTTTACAATGACACTCTACATAACAACGCCTGCGCCCGCGTCATTATATACCTTACCCAACCGTTGTTAATTGGGTTTTACGTAGTAGTGTCAATACACTTAATTCTCTCCTTAATAGAGAATAAAAGAAAATAAATGAAAATAAACAGAAACAATCAAACAGGGAAATAAACTATTTTCCAAACCCTCCCCCTCCCCCTTCAAGTTAGTGCATAGATATCTATCATGCCCAACTTGTCTATCAAATGCTCAAAGGTAGGTCTTGCCAAACTTTTGGTCAGGATATCCGCAATTTGCTGACTTGAAGTCACGAAAGGTAGACATATTATTCCAGCATCTAACTTATCCTTTATGAAGCGTCGATCAATCTCAATATACTTGGTTATTCATGTTGAACTGGATTATGAGCTATGCTAATAACAACTTTACTGTCAGACTACAATTTCAACGGAAGCTCAATTTTCATCTTAAGTTCTTCTAAGACTCTAAGGATCCATAATCCTTCACAAATACCTTGAGACATAGCTCTAAACTCGGCTTCTGCACTACTCCTTGCTACAACTCCTTCTTTCTTTCTCCTCCATATCACAAGATTACCCAAAACATAGGTATAATATTCAAAGGTTGATCTTCTATCTGTGACTGAACCTGCCTAATCAGCATCGGTGAAGATAGACACATTTCTTTAACTAGCCTTCTTAAAAAATAATCCTTTTCTAGGATTTCCCTTCAAATATCTCAGTATCCTATAGGCTGCCTCAAGATGTTCTTCAAAAGGAGAATGCATAAACTGACTCACTACACTGATTGAGAAAGCAATAGCAGGTTGGGTGTGTGACAAATAAATTAGTTTCCCAACCAATCTCTGATATCTTCCAGTATCAACAAGAACATTACCTTCTCCCCAAAGTTTAGCATTAGGATCCATATGGGTATATGTAGGACGACATCCACTCATTCATGTTTCTTTCAATAAGTCTAGAATGTATTTCTGTTGTGAAACCACAATACCATTATTTGACCGATCAACCTTCATACCTAGAAAATATTTCATGAATAAGTCCTTGATTTCAAAGTCTACTGCCAATTTATCTTTTACCCTTGTCATTTCCACTGTTTTGTCTCCAGTAAGGACAATATCATTAACATAAACAATCAGGGCAGCAACTTTCCCATCGTGGGAGAACTTTGTGAACAACCTGTTATCAACCTGTCCTTGGGTGTACCCTTGTTTCTTCATGGATTGAGTGAATTTTTCAAACCAAGCTCAGGGGGACTGCTTTAATCCATACAAAAACTTATTTAGTTTTCATACATTTAATCCAAATTTTATTTCAAATCCAGGAGGAATTTCCATATATGCTTCTTCTTCTTCTATATCACCATTAAGAAAGGCATTCTTAACATCTAACTGGTGTAAGGGCCAATCCAGGTTAGTAGCAAGAGATAAAAGAATTCATATAGTGTTTAATTTTGTAACAGGAGCAAATGTCTCTGAGTATTCTATACCATAAGTTTGAGTAAAGCCTTTAGCCACCAAGCAAGTCTTGTACCTTTCAATTGACCCATCTGAATTATACTTCATAGTAAACACCCATTTGCATTCAACTGTCTTCTTGCCATCTGGTAGCGATGTAACACTCCAAGTTTTGTTCTTTTCAAGAGCTTTCATCTCCTCAAGTACAGCTTCCCTCCACTTTGAAATTTCTAGAGCAACCTGTACAATTTTTGGAATTTCTACACTAGATAATTTTGAGGTGAAACCAGACATAGATGAAGACAAATTTGAATATGCTATTAAATTAGACATGGGTGTTTATTGCAAGATCTGACAGGTTTTCTAATGGCAACAAGATCATCTATTTCAAGATACAAAATATGACTATTAGAAACAGTGATAAACTTACATTTCCTTTTGTTAGGAGGTTGATTATTCCATAGTTCAAATTCTTGGCAGTGTTGAGATGTGGACTCGTCCCTTCCTTTATGGTGATTTTTCACAAAAGCCTTCCCCTTCCAAGTTATGTTTCCTAATTGAAATCTGTTTTCTTGAAGTGACTCATTATTTTGTGGCATTTCAATTAGATCACCATTATCATCATTTTCAGGATTCTTATTGTTTTCTAAAAGAGAAAATGTAGGCTCAGATTCACAAGGCTCCTTACTCATAACAGGAGTAGAATCAGATAAAGAATCAAGGCTATTCTCTGTTGGTGCAGATGTAAAAGTCTCAGAATTTTGTGGTACATGCAAAGATAAATTTTTAAAAAACTCATGTCCTCAATTTGAAACGAGTCTTTCTTTATCTCTCTCCCTTTAAGATGAGTGTCATCAAAAAAAGATTTATTTTCGAAGAATGTAACATCCATAGTGACAAACATTTTCTTGTTTTTTTTATCAAAACATTTATATCCTTTTTGGGTTGTGGAGTATCCAACAAAGACACATTTTATAGAACGTGGCTCAAGTTTTCCAACATTTTTATGCTCATGAACAAAGTTTGTGCAACCAAAGATTTTTAAAGTCAAACCAGTTAATACATGAGTACTAGGAAAACATTCTTTGAAGACATTAATTGGAGTTTGAAAATTGAGAATTTTGGAGGGCATTATGTTAATTAAATATGCAGTTGTTAAAATAGCTTCGCCCCACAAATAATTTGGTACTTTATTCAAAAAAAGTAGAGCTCTAACAACCTCCAATAAATGTCTATTTTTCCTTTCGGCAACTCCATTTTGTTGAGGAGTATTATGACATGAACTTTGATGTACAATCCCATTTTTTAGAAAAAAAAAATCATCTAGGATAATGTTAAAATATTCTTTGCAATTATCACTTCCAAAGACTTGGATATTTGTTTGAAATTGGTTCTGCACCATTGAAAAAAAATTCTTTACAGCCTGACAAACATCTGATTTCCCCTTTAACAAGTACACCCAACATACTCTTGTATGGTCATCTATAAATGTGATAAATCATTTTTTTAGAGAGAGAGAGAGAGAGAGAGAGAGAGAGAGAGAGAGAGAGAGAGATAGTGTGTGTGTGTGTGTGTGTGTGTGTACTTGTACGGTTAGGGCCTGAAACATCACTGTGAATAATAGAAAACGGTTTTGATGGTTTATAAGGATGTATTGAAAATTGGGAACGATGATGCTTTGCAAACTCACATGTTTCACATTTTAAAAAAGAAAAGGTCTTATTTAGGAAACAAGTGTTTTAAGTAACGAAAACTAAGATGACCTAATCTTAAATGCCATACCGTAATTTTGTCATCTTTATTATTCAAAACAGAAAAAGACACAAAGAAGAAACTTATTGTTTTTGAAGTTGTCGCTATGCAAAAAATGCACAGAGTCGCCACCGAATTATATTTATTATTAAGAAAGGGAAAATAACGATAAAACCCCCTAAAGGTGAAGAATATTGTCTCACAATCAAATTCGAGTTTGGAAGTCGGTTATGCAAGGAGAAGGCGTTAGTACCCCACACATCTGTTGTACTCAACGGGAACCATCTAGGTCGTCTAAGCACGAACGAGTGTCGTTTATCTAAGAGTTTACTTGCTAAAGGGGAAATGGAAGTTTTTTTATTAGGGTGCTCGTCAAGGATTGGGTCCTTGTGCCTACGTATCTCCATTGTGGAATGAAGAATCATAGCTCCGTAGTTCGGAGAAGAAAATAAGTTGTTGGTTGGTTGATTTTACCTTGAAAAAGGGTTTTCGGAGGATCGTACGACGGTGATAAAAAGAGTTCAATGCGTTGAAGTGTTTTTGAGTTGATGAGAGATCTCGGACGGGCGAGAACTACATCTCGTGTCCTCCTTCTCGGGAGACGTTGACTACACCCCGCTCCTTTTTCATCTTATTTGAGAAAGAGTTTCGATATTTTTATGTGTTTTTTATTTTATTGAGAAAATCACGCTTGACGTTGGATCAAGAGTTTTATTAACGAAAATGCTGCTGATGTTGGATCAAGGGCTTTAGAAAATGGTGTAAGGGAAAGGTCGATGGCGATGCACAAAACGATCGACTTACAAGGGTTAAGAGAGAGGTGAGGTCGATCCTAGTCCCTAAGGGTAACTAGCAAGCAAAAATCACAATCAAAGGAAAGCGGGAAAGTAAAGAAAGTAAACCAAAATGGGGAGAGGGATACATGAAAAATACAAGGGAAATATGCAAGAAATAAAGAGTCTCGTTGTCAGGTAGCCCAAGAGAAAGCCGAGTGTGTGCAAGGTGTCCTAAACTAAGACAATGAAAATAAAGAATCCAAGATCCAGGCTTCCTTTGCTAGGGTTTAAGTACAAGGTCCAAAACTCCATGACACTAAGGATAGTAACCATAGTCCAAGATTAATGTCTTTTAGGGTTTTAATCATTTTTATCATGTTTTTGTATTTTTTCATAAGATGAAGAATAAATGACAAAGAACAAAGAAGATGGCATAAAATAAGTGCATGAATGATAAATGAGCAGAAAGTAAATGGCGGAAAGTGAATGACGAGAAATAAATTCTGGAAAAATAAAGAACAAGAAAGTAAAGTTAGATGTTAGCAGTTAGTTGTTAATAGTTATTGATCGAATGATCGCTTTATCGAATCAGGACAAATATAGTGCTATGTTAAGCAATTGTAAGTGAACTTATGTAGAAGTCGCACCTATCTGAGACCGGTCAATAACAATGTTCGTGTTAAAGCATGCTAGAGAAATGATATATGAATCATTTTTCTAAAGTTATGCCACACAAAAAGAAAAAGGGAAATGGTCTCATCTTAATCAAGAATTTCCATGAATAATCAAGGGCAACCTATCACCATCTCAAAGTGTTGAGAATAATCCAAATGATCATTCATCAACATATTTTAAATGTTGAAGATTCAACATCCTTGAAAATCAATATTCCATGATTCTTAGACTTTCATCAACCAAAATAAAAAGAAAATTGAGATGAAGTGAAAATCAAAGAAACAAAATATAAATGGAAATAATGGATCAAAAATATTTAATCAAAATGTGATTAAAATAATAAAAAAAATGATAACAAAATAAGAAAAGAAAAAAGCAAAAAAATAAACTAGAGAGGGAGGGTGAGCATGGATTAGGGAGTGTGTAGAAATGAAGATACAATGGGCTTCGCCCAAACATCATGATGCAATGTGTTTAAAAAAAAAACAATTAGCAACAATAAGGCACAAGCACCCTCACATTCTTCCCCTTTCTCCTGCAAAACTCACTCCGACAATAACACAAACCTCTGCCGCGCCGGAATTCACCACCAGCAATGGCGGACTTCAACACTGCAGCCTTCACACAACCTCGCTCACCTTATTCAGCTCAAACTGAGTCCAAAACAAATGCAAATAAATCACGGCAACATGAAGGAATTACAGCAACAGATTCGGAGGAAAAATAGAAACACCTTTGGATTCTCTATTCCTTCTTCTACTGCGTGTGCCTTTAAAGTTGTTGTTGTATGATGTTGTTGCTTTGTGAGATTGTGACGGTCGTTGCGTTAGATTGCAGTAAATTCTCAAGTGTTGAATTTGTGGTTTTGAGATTCACTGCTAGAGGTTTTTGTTTTGAATTTGTATGAGGTCTCAATTTGTGTTGCTTTCGTAGGGGTTTTTTTGGCTATTGAAAAGTTGAAGAAATGAAGAAGAATGTGCCTCTATTTATAGAGTTGAAGGAGAATTGCAATTGACAATTTGAAGTTTGTGAGAACCGTGACTTGCTGCTGTCGTTTTTTATTTTCTCGCGCGTTTGGATGTACAACTTGCTCATGTCGTTTTGGTTATGAATCGGTAGCTTGTATTAGCTTGTGTATCCCGTGTTTGGTTCATGTAACTTGCATAGCAGCTTGTTTTCATGTGCTCGCAGCTTGTGTGGATTTTGGCTTGATGTATAGCTTTGGCATGTTGTGCTTGATGGCTTGTTGAAGTTTTGTTCATGGCTTGTGCTTGGTCTTGCTTATAGTTTGTAGCATTTGACTTGCTTGGCTTTAACATTTTTGCTTGTGTGAAGTGTAGCTTTCCATGTGAGCTTGGCGTGGTATCTTGTGTTTGTTGGCTGTAGCTGCCTTGATGGCTTAGGCTCCACTTCTATGGGCTTGTTTTTGTTTCATGGCAGTTGTTGTATGGGCTGAAAATGTAATGGGTCTTGAATGAAATTTTCTTATTTTTTTGTCATGAGCCATTTTTTGTAGAATTTTTGGTATAGTAATGGGCTTTGGAACTTGTAAATGGACTTTGACAATGTGCACCCCACTTTTTAGTTAAACTGTGTTGAAACAAAATTCTTGAACTTGAATGATACAATGCTTGAAAAAACTTGATTGAATTTTCCATGAGGCCAACACACTTGAAATTGATTTTGAACATCTTGAAATTCTTTCACTTGAAATAACTAAGATCTTAAATCAATTCATTGAGAAATAAAACCAATCATGAATCAATCTTGGACTTTTGAATGGATTAGAGTCTTAAATAAAAAATGAACAATGATTCAATCCTGAACTTGGCCACTTGAATCCTGATGAACCAAAATCTTCCCTATGAAACTTCTTGAGAAAGAACATGCCTTGAAATTAAAACCATGACTTGAAACATGAGTCTCAATGCACTATACAAAATTCTAATTGGAAATGATCTGGTTCTTGATGATTTTCAACCATGAAGCACTTGAATTTGGCACAACCTAATAACTTGAGAATGAAACAAACCTTCTTGTTTGACCAAGATTAGGTCAAACTCAATTGAGTTTCAACCATTGAACCTGCACACACACTTGACCTGATAACCTTCATTGAACCTTGATCCCTCCTTGCAACATCTGAGCTTAAACAACAAGAAAATGAAAACAACAGGTACATACTTTTAGATTTTGAATAGGGGTTAGAAAAAACAAATAACATAAAAGCCAAGAAAAACACAATAGGTGCTTGTTGATCTCCTACACAAGGGCAAACCCACAGAGATGAAAGCTAGGATAAACCATGCTTGTGATTGTGATGAGATGCAAATGAGATGATATGTGGAATCTTAAGGGTAAAAATCAAGGTATGACAGAAGCTCCTATTTAATCTTCTTGGACCTGAAGGTATGAACAGCAACGACTTTCAGACGTTCGAGGTTGAAGAGGATTGAATACTAGAGTACCGAGAATTTTTGGCCATGTAAGAATGGATGTAAGTGTATCGTGGTTTTGGAGATTTATGGAATAGTGATGTTGGGGATCTGGACAAAGCATTCTTTTGCGGGAGCAGGTCAATTATGAGGATTATTGATGTGTCCGCAAGTGCACGGAAATATCGAAGTAATATAAAAGATTATCAAACCCACAAAGACCAATGTCAACCTACTGTAATCTATTCTTGCTTTGTAAAGCTAAGGTTATGATTAAAAAGGACAAACGGAAATATAAACGCTAATTACTAAAGGTTTGAAAATAATACTAAAACGAGCCTGAAATATGAATTCCGCGTACCTAAAGGATTTGTAGAATACGGGTGCAAATTACGACTATACTACCATTTCGTAGAATATACCGACTTAAAGGCTCCGCCTCACGCTCTCGCGGTCTTAACAAAAACCATACTTCCTAATCCCAAGATTTTGCTCTCGCTCGCCCAGTAACTAAGAAATACACTTTGAAAGCCAATAATATCCTAAATAATATCTAAAGCGCTCTCGCTGTATTTAGATATGATGCCTAGTTTCCACTATCCGGTTCACTCTTTACGCTCTCGCGGTCTCGGCTTAAACCTTAATATGCTTTTCACTCTCGTGACAAAACAATAAGTCTTACAATTAGAAACTAAAACCAAAACAGAATTTATTGTCGTTTCGCGCCTATTATTTTCTACTGAGTCCCGTCGGTAACGACGGTCCTCATACGTCGGACTCAAACAAAATTTACCAAGACATTACTCCAAATAAAAACAACATAAATACAACATTTGAATTTAGAGGCATGGTTAACAAGAAGACTAATGAAATGACAATAAATAAATTAAAGCGATAAAAACCTGTAAAGTAGAATTAAAGGCGATACTTGAAGAAATAAATGAACTTCTATTAATTTTGGCAAGAGTTCTAATGATCCAAGTTGTACAGAATGAAATAAAATACAAAATTGTGACAATCCCTCGATGTGAGCGATTGTCACTTTTACATGTAATTTTAATGCCTAAAACTAGAAAGCGGAAATGACAGTGCTTCCGCGCAACTCGGATGCCTTGGAACTGATGCCAAGATTCTGGCCCTGAATAACTGCTCCCACGCTCATAAAAGGGAGGGAAATTCAAATCCCTGAAACTGCTGCAAACTACTGAAACTACTGAAAACTGCTGCTGCGAACCAATGGCGAACGCCGTTTGGGGACGGCGAACTCCATTTGCTCACGGCGAACACTGTATCAGTAAAATTGCAGAATCTGCACTCTTTTCTTCATTTTCTTGCTCTTTTCCCGGTTTTCTCGCACGGATGCTCTTATTCGACAAATACCTTAAACACAAACATAACACAACATAATAACACGAAAAACAAGTAAAACGAAATAAATTTCATGCGAATCGAGTCTAAATAAATGGTATATTTTCACATTATCAACACCCCAACACTTAAACCATTTTTTGTCCTCAAGCAATCAACCAACACGGTAAAAAGAAAATAAGCACGGTTCGAAACATAGGCACAACGAGACTCTAATCATACGTGGCTGCTAGGCTAATGTTTGATCGATAGGTACTAAATAGTGAAAACAAGGATATCGTAACGACACATTTCCACATTTACGGACAAAGACTCCCTTCCTATGCAATACCAATTCAAATCATGACATTATAACTCGACCTACATCCTTCATCCTATTTCACCTCGTTTTCATTCTCGCGCAATCACATTAAGCCTGTTATCCTTTGTACTTACATGGTAAGCGATCCTGTTTGTGTTATATGATCTCGACATTCAGTTTTTTTCTCTCTTTCGCACATTATGTTTCCTTTTGCTTACGAATTTCAAGAGTCCGAACCTTTAGGCTAAATGGTCGGGTGAGGACCACCTAACTTAGTGGGAACATGTCTTTCATTCGTTTTTTCTATAAAAATAACATTATTCAAATTTTTGAGATCAACACATATTTGCATCGGTCTGTTACTTAGTTTATACACAAGGATGGTGCTGACTGCTAGTATAAACTAATCAAGAGGCTACTTCTAAAAAACTAGGCATAAGGTCTTGGCATAATGTCTATTTAAATTAATATCACATACTTAGGGAATCTAAGGTGTAGGAAAGGTACTGATATTTACAAAACTTTCCCAAGTCTATCTAACACAGCCTAAACAACCTATATACTTTCAGAGTGTCGTGCCATGAATCGAAACAAAAAATAGTTGGCTAGTTAAAAAAATTTTTTTTTTTTTTAAATTTCGGGGAAATTGAATAATAAGTGAAAACCACGCATAAAGACTCGACAGCACATGCAAAGACTCGACAAAACATTAAAAACAAATAAAATTCCTAAAAGCATGAAATAAACTAGAAAATGATAAACCTAACTAGAAAGCGGTAAAATCAAAGCGGTAAAGTTCCTCCCCCACACTTAAACCAAACATTGTCCTCAATGTTTTAATAAAAGGTGGAAAAAGGAAAGATATAACCTGTATGAATGCTACTGCGTGCCACCATGGCCAAGTCTACTCTGATCCTGCTCTTGTTGTCCCTGTATTCACTAACCACTTCTACTTTGGCGTCTGGCATTTTATGATATCTTCAATTACACAATTCTTGAATCAGCTCATCATATTCGCCCTCTTCTGGAGGAAGTACCTGCAAAAATGTTAGAAAGATATGGTGCAGTGTGTGCAGGTGGAACATGACTAAGAGAAGAACGATGAAGAGGTGAGTTTTGAACAGGAGAGACATGCTCTCTCTTATCATACTCATAATTGGTGTCACCACCAACAGCGACATTCGTAGGAATGTCCGTGGGCACCAGCTCATCTCAAGGATCGTCATCTAGATGATTTTCTTCTAGATGTAGCTGAGACGCGACAAGCGATACATTTCTTTATTTTCTGTAAACACAAAAAATAAAGGAAAAACATTAAATTAAAATCTCGTGGGTTGCCTCCCACACAACGCTTTGTTTAACGTCGATAACTCGACGACTAATAATCTTCAGTTTCCATGGCCACTTATCAAGCCATCTCACATATCCTTCACTTTTTCTTTTCTTCCTTCTGTGGGGCGGCTCATTCTTTTGAACTTGTGGTGGTGGTTCTGGATCTATACTGAGTACCAGCTTTTAAAGTCTGAGCTTAGTTAATTCATCCACTACCTCAAAGTCTAACCTTACCCTCTTAACAGTAATGATATCCCTAGTTTCATAGTCCTCAAATTTTCTATTTTTATGCAGGAACTCAGACAAAGGTGCATCGGTGTGGATATTTTCCAATACCTCCATATATGTTTTGGATTTGGAGTCTACCTTAACTTCTACAAACCTTTGTGGGAAAGGAATCAGTGGGGTATAGGGAGACGGAACAACAATATATGCTTCCTTCTCTACCTCTTCGACAACCTCCCTTTCGGGTGGCGTCGGTGGATTTTTCTCAATCTCTACGCGTTTCTCACTAGAAGTCTCCTCAACCTCATTATCACTCTCCTTAGGATTTTCGATTTTTTGTTCACTACTGATTGTTACAACATCCACATGTCTCTCAAGGGAGGGTCCTATAGGTGTCTGGGCAAGCAAGGAGATTTGAGTCTCCAATGCCTCGTTTTGAGTCGCGAGGGACTCGACCACATTGTTCATCTGCCTAAAGGTTTCATAAGTATCGAGATGTTGTTTTCTAAACTCTTCATTCTGGAGAGTTTGTGTCTCCACAAAGCGCTCCATCATAGATTCTAGCCTAGAATTAGTTGTTGTTTCGATGAAATCCTCCATTAATGTTTCAAGGTTGGAATTATGGAATTCTTGCGGTTCCTCAAAATACTGGCAAGGGTAATCGTAGAGGGAATTTGGGTGCAGTTCCTCGAGATATTGGGAGTGGTAATAATAGATAAAATTTGGGTGATACATAGCTATAGAGATAAGAGTGCCTTAGTCTATACGATGCAACAACAGAATCACAATATTGACTGTTGGTCCCCGGCAACGGCACCAAAAACTTGATGTGTCCGCAAGTGCACGGAAATATAGAAGTAATATAAAAGATTGTTGAACCCACAGAGACCAATGTCAACCTACTGTAATCTATCGTTGCTTTGTAAAGCTAAGGCAATTATTAAAAAGGTACAAACAGAAATACAAATGCTAATTATTAAAGGTTTGAAAATAATACTAAAACAAGCCCGAAATATGAATTCTGCGCACCTAAAGGATTTGTAGAATACGGGTGCTAATTACGACTATACTACCATTTCGTAGAATATACCAACTTAAAGGCTCCGCCTTACGCTCTCGCGGTCTTAACAAAAACCATACTTCCTAATTCCAAGAGTTTGCTCTCGCTCGCTGTCATACCCCAAATTTTGACCACTAAGATTTCCCATCATTGTACAAATCATCATCACAATATGGATGAACCATTAGTCTCCCCAAAGATGGGTGAGCATCCACTACAATCAGACTTAGGGTTTCAAGCCCTCTCAGAGCTCTTAGACAAAGGATCAATCAAGAAATGACATGATCTTCAGCTTGTCTAGCCTCTCAAACATCCACAAAGGATCAAGAGGACTCCCACTTCAAGGATTAAGCATAACACTTCTCCCTTCTAGGTGGATTAAGCCTTAAGATCGCCAGTGTCACCAAATTAGGGTTTGGTCGACCAGGGCCTCCAGATGGAAATTTTCCTCTGGGCATGACCCAATGCTTCAAAGCATAACCTATGATGCTCCAAGGGATCTCATGAACCCAATCATCAAGTCAATTTAGCCTCAGGGGATGCATTCATCAAAAAAATCAGGAATTAGGGTTTCTTGACCTAATTCACCCCTAATTTGACTTTTGGGACAAATCATGAGCCAAGACCTCAAGAGATGATTTGAGGGTCCCTAACACACAACATTGGTCCATTTTTAACAATGGATTAAGCCAAGAAGCTTGAGCAACAAGTTTCAATTTCATCAGAACCACAGTTAGGGTTTTGCGGAAAAAGTCAACTGTACCTTTGACTTTTGACCAAGACATGCTCCCAAACCCTAGGACATGATTCAATACACCCTATAACACCTATGAAATTAATCCATCAAGTTTGATTAAGGTCAAGAACTTGATTTCATAGAGGATCACACAGTTTGGAATTCATCTAACAAAAAGTCAACTATGCACAAAAGTCAACTTTGACTTTTTGAGATTTTTCACAATTATGGTTCTTTGACCCCAAAATGATGTTAATGTATGATTGGAATCATCATTCATCAAGAAAAATCAAGAAAAGTGGGATAACTTGTAAAAGGGGTAACCATAAAAAACTTAGAAAATTTTCTAAGTTATGGAACAAAGTGGCTAGGGTACCAACTTTGGAGGATCATAACTCCTAAACCACAAAGCCATTTTTCTCCATCCAAAGCTGGATTTGTAGCTCTCATTATCCTCTACAAAAGCTTAAACTACCACTCATTCCAATTCCCCATGGATTTCAAGTTATGGAATGATCAAAATCAAGAAAAGTGAAAATGTCACTTTTTCCAACACTTAGTGAAATTTTCACTAAGTCAGAATCTGCCTTCACTTTTTTCCAAATGTAGGGGAATTTTTCACTTGGATCCAAAAAGTATCAAAACCAATTATGTTCAAACAGTTATTGTATCATATGAGGGCTTTCCAAAATGGCCAAGAACTCCATCAAATTCCACTTGAACCATGAGATATGATAATGGCAATATGCCTTGCTGAAAACTGCCAAGGCTAGGTAGAATTTTGCACTTTTGCTCGATTTGGAAAAATCAGATAATTCCAAGCCTTGTCATCACTTTGGACACATCTGAGGATCAAATCTAAAGGGAAAAAACACTGATCCAAGCCTCTAAAGTCTTTGGAACAATAAGTAGCATGCCAAACCTAGAAATCCCTAAAAGAGGGACAAAACTCAAATTTTGGATTAGAGCATTTAATGGATGCACCAAGGTGGCATGGACGGACACATTTGCAACTGAATTCAATCAAGAATGATCCAACAACTAGGGAACTACAGCTCTGTGCTCTAACCTCAAGTTAATGGCTAGAGGAGACTTGGATTCCTATTGATTAACATTAGCCAAACCTCTGTTGCAGTTGCCATTCACTATTGATCCCAAAACGAACTTGCTCTACTATAAATAGAGCTCATTTTTGCTCAGTTTGAGTACACCAAAGCCATCAAACATATGCTTTCCTCAAAATCACCTTCTCACTTCCAAATTTGCCTTCCAAAGCAAGTCACTATCGGGTTTTGAGTTTGAGAGCAATTCCAACCAAACTAATCACACACACACACACACACACCTCATAAACATCATATAGAAGTGATCCAAACACTCACATAACATCTGGAACACCAAAATCACAAAATTACTAGCCAATTGCTCAAGCCTTTGACAGATTTGCAGTTGGGGTGCCATCTCAAGTTCCAGATCATTTCAATCCATTCCAAGCATCCAGACACACTCCATGGCACCTAGGGAATCTATACAGATCATTAGAACCTAGTTGTAACACCTCTAATCCAAAACACGATCACCAACTGCAAGAGGTGAGCATGAGCTCTTCTAACTCGATGATCCATGCATTTTTTGCTGCACAATAATTTGGCCATATGTTCATAATCATGCATAGAGTGTTTACCCTCAATCAATTCCTTTGTATGAATCGTGTATGGAATTTCTGAACCTTCATTCAGAATTTAGGGTTCTTGAGGTTTCTCTTTGATTTTTTATTCCATGCTTAAAATAAATGAAATTAAAGACCAAATACATGATCGTGAGGTTGAAACGAGTAGATTGATATGTAGATTGCATGATATAATCAAGTATTCAGTGAGATTGGATAAAAAATGCAAATCTGCAGAAACAGAGGAAGGGCGCGTGTTCTTGTCATGTTCTTGGCGCCCTTTTTCAAATATTTGAATATTTGAATTTTCTAATTTTATTTAATTGATTCAAAAATTAATTTCTCTCTGAGTTTTAATGATTTTGAGTTGATTCTTTTTTTAATAATTCACAAAAATGTTAAAATATTTTACTTTCCCAAAAAATCCCAAAAATATTATTTATTTCATATAATTGATATTTTTGCAAAGAATTAATATTTTAATTATTTTTTACATTTAAAATATATTTTCCTTCTTGATTTTGCAAATTTTAATGATTTCTAATCATTTTGTAGGTCAAAACATGATTTTTGAAACATTAATCCAAGATCACAATTTGTTTTCCACATGTTAAACAATTTTGATCATTTTAATTGAATTTTTTATTCAATTAAAATACATTTTGGAAACAAATTAGGGTTTTGATTAATTCAACCCTCGTCAAACCTTTTAAAAACATTTATGGGCCTCTAATAGAGTGTAAGACCCAATCCTTTGTAAATACAAACCTATTTTGGGCCTCAAATATTGTATAAGTCCCGTTGTATTTCAAAAGTTCCGCGCGATCATCGCCTATTTAAAAAACCATCTGGGCCTCTCCTCGAGCTATAAGACCCATTCAAAATAATTTTTGGGCCTCTAATAGAGTGTAAGACCCAATCCCCTTTTGAAACCAAAAACTTTTGGGCCTTAGTCATTGTATAAGACCCACGGTGTTTTCAAAACCTCGGCGCGATGGTCGCCCTTTTCAAAATAAACCATTGGGCTTCTCCTTGAGCTATAAGACCCGTCTTTGTTCACTTTCAATCATTTTGGGCCTCTTGAGAGAGTGTAAGACCCATCCCCTTGTACAAAAAATCTTTCTTGGGCCTCAGTCACTTGTATAAGTCCCTGTACAAAATGACAGTGCGATCATTGATTAAACTCTGGGCCTCTCCTTGAGCAGTAAGCCCCAATTTTCCTTTCAAAAGCACTTTCTCCTTTGATTTTGTAACATACTGTTATTTTCAATTTCTTTGTTGAACAACTAACCAAACAGCATGGAAGCTCTACAACCGAGTAAGTGTTTACCTGCTTTCATTTATGACTTTCATATGTATATAACTGTATTGCGGGGCTGGTTCACTGTAAGTCTTCTTTCATAAACTCATATCGACTGTGTAATACTAGTATAGATATTTAGAGTTTCCACAGCAATTACGTCTAGAACTAGACAAAACTTCGTCTCCTTACATCCGACGTTCTCCCGGATATTTCAACATAACCTAAACCATGAGAATTTTCTTTTACAACAATTTTAGATAACTAGATCTACTAAGAAATCTCCCCCTTGAACAGTTCATATACAGAAGGCCAATGTTCCAAGTTAAACCCCTTCTGGAACTGTTCATCAGCCTCCTCTTGGGCTTAGTGCAAGGACCCACAGGCTTCCTAAATGCATCCCCGCCTCCTCTTGGGCGTTGTACAAGGACCCGTCGGCTTCTTAGAAGTTTTCACAGCCTCCTCTTAGGCTTCGTATAATGATTCTTCCTCTGGGAAGATAGTCTCCTCTTGGGCTTCGTACAAATTGTCCCTTCGACTTCTTAAAAGTTTTTCTCGCCTCCTCTTGGGCTTTGTACAAATTGTCCTAACGACCTCTTAAAGGTATAGGAACAGAAATTAGTCATCTTAATAGAACAGTCTTTCAAAGAGTCTAGATCTTCCTATGGCGAACATACTGTCTCTGGATCTCTCTTAAGCATAGCACAAAAGATAAAACTCCAAACTTGGACAGTCTAACCTCCTTGAGTCTCGAAGACATTCTCAAGTTCCTTTCAAAAATAGGAAAAAAACACCCGTAGACTTGGGCAGTCTCAATACCCTTCAGATTCTCCATTTCCTTAAAAAATAGGAAATAATCCCGGTCCTCAGATCAAATCCATGAGTACAACATTACCCATATAAGAACTGATTTTCTCTTTTAACCAACATACTGGACCTGTCACTCAATTGAAACAGTAACCCTAGCCTCCTCTTGGGCTTTGTACAATGATTCTCCCCAGCAGAGTTAACCTTTGTAGCCTCAATCTCGGGCTTCGTACGAGATACCAAATCACTCTCTTGTTGAGTATAAAAGACTCTCTTGTTGAGTCAAACCTTTGCAGCCTCCATCTCGGGCTTCGTATGAGATACAAAATCACTCTCTTGTTGAGTATAAAAGACTCTCTTGTTGAGTCAAAAAATTTTAGCCTTCATCTCGGGCTTTGTACGAGATACAAAACACTCTATTGTTGAGTATAAAAGACTCTCTTGTTGAGTCAATCCTTTTTTAGCCTCTATCTTGGGCTTCGTACGAGATACAAATCACTCTCTTGGTGAGTATAAAAGACTCTCTTGTTGAGTCAAACCCTTTTAGCCTCCGTCTTGGGCTTCGTACAAGACACATATAAAAACACTCTTTTGTTGAGTCAACCCTTTTAGCCTCTATCTCGGGCTTCGTACGAGACACAAAAGCATCCTCTTGTTGGGTCAATAGCCTCCTCTTAGGCTTTGTATAAAGAAATCCCCGTTTAATTCAATTAACCTTTTAGCATCAAATCATGCTTTGGTCATAACATACAAACATCAACAACTCCTTTCCCCCCATCTAATTGCTGTAAGCGGCAAGCCTCTGGATTATTTACATCCACGCCACTGTCCCTCTTTTAGCATGAGAAATTCCTAAGGAAAGATGACATTGCTCTAAACTGAGTTAAAGTCTTCTTCTTCAGGTTGAAAATCCCCTATAAAGGAAATTATGGCATTACTGGATTCGCATATCCCAGTTAAAGTAATTTTCCTTTATAATCAGTCATCTAACAATTGTGACAAACAGACCCCTTTAGAGATGACAAATTCTCTCTAAAGTCAAAACCTTTTAGCTTCACATCTTGGGCTTCGAACAAGATACAAATAGACCCTTCAGCTTCACATCTTGGGCTTTGAACAAGATACAAACCACCTTTAGCTTCATGTCTTGGGCTTTGAACAAGACACCAAAACACCCTTTCCTCCCATAGAATAGGAGGAACTACGATCGCTCTGATTTCCCTATCCCGGGAATACGTAGGCATAAGATTAGCAAAGAATCTTAGCGAGCACACTAATAAAAAAATCCCAAAGTCCCCTACCTCCAGCCAATCTAGCGCAGTATCCCAACAAATTCCCCATGAACAGTCCCGGTATTTCGTTCTGAACAAAATAAGCAGAGAGAGACCCACGAACTAAAGCGGCCTCTGTAAACCAACAGTTTTGACTGTTTAACCTCAGTTTGCAAGCAGGGTTAATTGGAGGCATCTATTTCCCTTCCTTCATCAGCTTCAATAGGATAAAAAATGAATCAAACTGTAGTACCAAAGCGATAGTGATTCGAAACCACAAAAATCGAGCTACAGAAAAATGGCGACCACAGTGGGAGAGACTTGTTCTTCTCCCGTCTCTTAGGAGGAAACCTTAAGTTTAGACAATTTCACGGAAAAATGGCGCCCATCGTGGGGCCAAACAAAGGAATCTTGTCTCTCTTATCTCTCTGGTTGAAACCCTCTCTTAGGACGGGTCCTTGGGTTAAAAAGGTATAACCGAATGACGGTTCCATCAGGGAATGTCATTATTGCTAGGATCGGCCCTCACTAGGATCTTAGGTCAAAAACCTTTAAGTTGGGAAGGTACCACAGAATGGCGACTCCGCCGGGGAGCCATTTTCTGTTAGGATCATAGGATTCATAGCTCTTTAAAAGTCTAGGACATTAGGACAAATATATATACTGCTTTTCCTAATTGATATCTGTGTTTATTTTTTTGATAATGGGAATGCGTGTGATGCCGCATGTGGAATGATTGAGTATAACCTAGGAAAAACCTCTTTCAGTTGTGCGAAAGCTATCGGAAATAGTTGTCACGCGATACTACCCTCTTCTGAGATTCTTCGAAATACATCACCTAGCACGGTTCCCGGCCCGCTGATGTTATCTCGACAAGAATCAATGATTTTGAGAGACAGGTGTCCCTCCCAGGATTTTCATCCAGGTACAAACGCGAGAGTGGCGCGGAAAACAGAGTCGCCAGCCGTGTAAATTTATCCCAAGAGGGGGGAAGGGAACACCGCATAAACCTGAGGAAGAGGGAAACGAATGGTCATCGCAACCATGGCCTGGGTTCGGGAGTTGGTTACGCGAGGGGAAGGTGCTAGCACCCCACGCGTCCATCGTACTCGATGGGATCCGCGCTTGTTGTCTAATCTAAGGGTGAGTTATCCAAAAATCTATGGCTGTACTGACACGAGGAAGGGGGAAACAAAGACAGACTCGGTAGGACGTCGATGTCCTAGGCCTACGTACTCCATTTGTGCAATGGGAAATTCAGAGTCAACGTAGTTCGGACCAAGTTCTTTTTGTGTTTTTTATGAGCGACGTTAAGTTCGCGTCCGGCAGTTAGGGTCGACGCCTGTTTGCGACTCAGACGGAAAGTAACGTGCCCTTTTTGAAAATAGCCTTTAGTTTGACAATCCCGAAGGACAAAAAGGTTTGAAGTTTGTTTGTATTTTTTAAGACAGAAGTGACTTGGGTTAGTTCATAACTTGCATTGCACCAAAGTCTAGGGCACAGGGGCGAATACTTAACGAATCGTCCCAAGACAGGACGCTCGCTAAGCACTCTAGAAAGATGAGAGGAAGCCCCTTATTTCTCATTCCCCACGCTTAAGGCTCGTGCGTAATACACTTTATCCTTATTAAGTGTTTTCAAGAAGTTTTGAGATGAGATGAGAGAAGACACAAAGGAAACTCTAAAGGGGAACTAAGAGTCCTAATGTTATCATGCCTGGGTGACCTACGGTTAGTGAGGTCTGACAACAACCTAAGCCTAAAGAAAAGAAAAGGTGACAGAAAGAAAGAGTGAGAGTGAGCATGGATAACTATCCACACCCTCAAATAACTTACCTCGGCTCCTGCATAAAAGGTTAGTACAAACGGACATAAGTAATAATAAGACTAATGAAACCCAAGCAATGACATATGACAGTAATCAAATGACTTATAACAACTCAAACATGGTTTAAGAACTCAAAGAAACAAACCCCCAAGCAATGGCACAAGTGCCTTTTCAAACAAATAATCAGACATGATTAAGGATGCATACAAGAAAGACATCAAACAAAAGCAATCAAACAATTAGCAAAACAACTTCTAAAATTACCAAATTAATTATCAACATATCTCAACCAGAAGCGAACAACATGTCCAAAACTCATGCCAAGATTCCCCAGATAAGTCACCCAAACCATCATGCAAAGTTCAGACAAGAAACATGACTCAACATGCAAAGGGAAAGGACTAAAATGCAGTATGAAATGATTTAAAAAATGATAGAAAAATATTTTAATGCAATTCAATGTATTGGTGAAACAATGCAAAAAGAATGAGTTCAAAAGGTTTTGTATGATATGAGAACAAAATTCTACAAGTTTAGGTATGCATGATATGAATAATAAAAAAAAGAAAATAAACAATTAATTATTTCAGATGCTAAAAATAAAATAAAATGATAAAATAAAATTTGGGAAAATTTTATAAAACTATAAATATACTTCATGAATTTTTTGGTAATTTTTTAATGCAATTAACTATTTTTAAGAATTAAAAATGAAATGCAAACAATTAAATAAAATAAAAACAAGGAAATAAACCTGGGGGTGTGTTTAGCAGCTAGAACACGTTCAAAAGACTAATGGGCTCATACAAGGGGTGTGAATAACAAGGCCCAGATCAAAAACCCATCAGAAAAAAATAAAATAAAAAAGAGTCCACGTGTGGACTTCAGTCAATGGGTTGACTCATCCTCACCTTCAAATTGATCATACGCTCCTTATTAAGTCAAACAAAGTCCAAGTAATAATGATCAACAGCCATGATTAAGAAGCACACCACAATTATGATACGCATGCACACACATAATTATTCAGCATACCGTACACACACCACATGAGCTGCACGCTCTCATTTTAATTCGTTGGCAAAATAATGGCCACATGATTCATCATACGCTCCAGATTACGTCATCAAGTCAAAAGTCAAAACAAAGGAAAGGATCAGATTAGGGATGCGTGGTAGTTATCGTGGGTGTGCACACATGCAAACCATAAAATAAAAACAAAAAAATTAAAACGTGGCAACGCATGGGCCATACGATCACGCAGATCAACGGCTAAGAACTCACCATCAACCTCCAAACCCTAGCTCGCCGGAGAAAAGGCCAGACGCCGGAGCCCTAGCTCCGGTCGTCTTCTCCTGCCACCTGCAACCACAACTTACCCAGAAATTTCATGCCAGTACATCATCTTGACCAGAAAATCATCAGGATCTCAAATATCCAATCAAAAATCACAAATAACCAATGCATAAGGAGATTCGAATGAAAAAGGTTAGGGTTCAAAAACTTTAAACACACGATACAACCAATATATGCATCCAAACTAAAAAAAAACTACATCAGAATGATCAGTGGGCATCACACATCAATATGCACATCAAAAATCCGAGTTTTATGATCATCAAAAATATCACTAACCTGAGACTATGCACCACGTATACTCACTGTTAGCTTCAAAGGATGGTTGGTTTGTGCTCTGTGGATCCCCAGAAAGAATATTGTGGAAGAACTTTGTGAAAAACCCTTGTGGATTGTGAGCTATGAAGAAATCAAGAATTAGTGTTCAAGCTTCTTTTCTCCTCCAAATCACGTGTCCTTTTCTCTAACCCTAACATGAGTTGGTTTAAATAGACTAGGTTAAACCACTGATCAGCATTTGGGCTTTGGTAATTCTTTGTTTAATGAGTTTTGGATGATTTTAGAAAATTGCATTATGTGAAATACACCCTCCTCCATGCATGTATATCCAAATATTTCATGATGGATCACTTAAGTTTCAATTGCTAATCACACCTGAATTTGATTTGGGCCTTGAGATGTATTGGTTCATAAGTTTTTAATAATTTGGCAATTTGGCATAATGGAAAATAAGTGATGAATAAACCATGGATCCACTTGATTCAAAGGCCAAAAATAGTCCTTATGAATTATACTTTGATGTTAGAATGTGCCTTGAAGCAATGGAATTAATTATAGGTCACTATGTCCCAAAATGCAAAAGTTGTGAAAATGGAACCCTAAAATCCACTTTGCCTTCTTTTGATCATAACTTGAGTTTCACAAATGATATGGAGACGCACTAGTACTTGTTGGAAAGAGGAGAAAAAGATCTTAAACTTTTATGTTTGAGGAAAATTCATTTGAAGCTTCTTTGATGATGAAAAGTCAGGTTGAATGTAGTGTAAGAACTTGCCCAAAAAGGAAACTTTCAAATTATAGGTCATTTCCATATTTAGTAACTTTTGTATCAACCCTTGATTCTTGATAAATGGTATGAAAATTGACCCTTGAAGACCATATGAGGATGTGAGACCTTGAAAACTTTGAAGAGAACCTCAAAATTCCACAGTTGACTTCCCCTCTCACTGTTGACTTTTCCCCAATTCTCTTGATTCCCAATCCATTGGCCAATTGAACTTCTCATGAACCAAAATGATGGACAATATTCCATTCCTAGATACTTAGGGACCCAAGGAATACCATGGAATCAAGTCTTGCCCAAGAAATCAGAAATAAACTGACTTTATAGCAAACCCTAATTTTGGTACCCTCAGTCTAGGAGGAAATAGCACAGTCTCCCAATCCAAATTCCTCTGAATATGATGTGTATCCTCTCCAACAAAGATAAGATATGCCATTTGGTGATGATAAAAACCCAAGAAACTTGCCCATTGGAGCAATAAACCCAAGAATCTCAAAACCCTAGTTTCTGCACTGGTTAGGAGAGAGTGATCCACTTGAACTCTCTTGCTTGACCCTTTGAAGAACATCTTCTCCTCTTGAACTTTCCTCAGGCACCTTGACCCCATGCTAAGAACCAATGATATGCACACATGATAATGCAAAGAATGAAGTGAAACATAAGCCAGTTAGTACTAAAGTAAGAGAGCAAATTTTTGGGTGCTACAGCTGCCCCTATTTAATCAACTTGGTCCTGAAGGTATGATAGCGATGGCTCTCAGACATTCCGGGATACACGGGGATTGAATACCGAAAGAGCCCCGAAAATTTGCTAATGGTGAGAATAACGAAATGGAGCGTGCTGAAAAAATAAGGAGTATGACCTCGACCACACCCACAAAAATAAGACGAATACGACCTCAATCGTATCGACAAAAACGAATACAACCTCAATTATACCCGCAAAGGAAGACTGGCCTCAATCACTCTACCCATAAAGAAAATACGAATATGACCTCAATCGCACCCACAAAACGAATACAACCTCAATTGTACCCATAAAACGAATACAACCTCAATTGTACCCATAAAGGAAGACTGACCTCAATCACTCTACCCACAAAACGAATACAACCTCAATTGTACCCTCAAAGAAAGACTGGCCTCAATCACTCTACCCACAAAGAAAATAGGAATACGACCTCAATCGCACCCACAAAACGAATACAACCTTAATTGTACCCTCAAAGGAAGACTGGCCTCAATCACTCTACCCACAAAGAAAATATGAATACGACCTCAATAGCACCCACAAAACAAATACAACCTCAATTGCACCCGCAAAGGAAAACTGACCTCAATCACTTTACCCACAAAGAAAATATGAATACGACCTCAATCGCACCCACAAAACGAATACAACCTCAATTGCACCCGCAAAGGAAGATTGACCTCAATCACTCTACCCACAAAGAAAATATGAATACGACCTCAATCACACCCACAAAACGAATACAACCTCAATTGTATCCGCAAAGGATAACCAACATAAAGTGGACTTCTCCGTGAAACAAAACTTCTGATTTAGACCACCCTACTGAGAAAGGGAAATTGGCAAACAAAATATGTCAGGCGAGAACTGACTACCAGGCGAGAACTGGATTTCACAAAAGAGAAAGGCCAAACAAAGGCAAACTTCTAACGGACTCACGATCCATAAATAAGATGACTCCGTCGGGGAAAGGAGAAGTCTAAATAAAAGATTCTGCCAGGGAGCACAAGTATGAGGAACGCATCCCTCCAAAATCTCCTGAGTTATGCCATCTCTGCTGGGAAAGAGAACTGGCAAGGAAAGCATCAAACCTGGCTTATGCTTCGAATGCAAATGTTTGAATTTTGCCGTAATGCTCCACACAAAGTTGAAATGCTACGCGTTTTGAGGATGCAATGCCAATGCTTATGATATGCAAAAGGGGTCCCTCCAGCAAAATAAATGCATGGAGAGAAAAGACCAATTCAGCTGGGGATGACAAAAATAAATTGCCCTCTGAATCCAGGAGCTCTACTGAGAAGGGTCATACTGATCGACTCTTCGGATCAACAACTTCTGCTGGGGATGAAATCCCGAAAGAACTACCGGGGGCCACACCTGTCTTTCACTGAAGGTAACATCCAAAACCTGAGTTTTCTCCTCTGCTGGGGGAGTTGAGAATGAACGCCAATAACGGAACCGGAAGTCTGTTACTGAAGATTGCTAATATCCAATTGGGCTCAGAACCTGCTGGGGGATGCCAGCCCATAATACCATCCTGCTTGGGGATACTGCTGAACTTAGCCTGCTGGTGGGGAGAATGACTTTACTCCCACCTTGCTGGGGACTAGAATATGACATTGTCGGCGAAAGCACACTTCCTGACTGGATGGGGGAAGTGAAAACCCTGATTCTGTGGGGAGATAATGTCTTGATTCAGAGAAAATACTTTCCAGGTCTCCTGCTGGCGAAGGTCTGCTCTGCTGAGGAAAGTACAATCTCAATGCTTGGGAAAGCAAACTGCTGGGAAATACAATCCTGTTGCCCTGCAAATCAAATAACAATAAAAAGAATATGCCACAACATGACTATCACCATTAACGCCTAAGTAATTTCTACTGCTTTTCGTTATGCTTCGCAAAGCTCGAAATTTTATATGCAATGTTTATCAAAAATATCGGACGTTTTTGCAAACAAAACAGTAAAAGTAAAACAAACAACGGAAAGCTCTTTGAGTGAAATGAATATTTTATTGAGAAAAGTGGCATGTAAATAGGCATTTACAATAGGAAGCAATTCCTAAAAAGAGGTAATTGCGCAAAAGCAAAAAGACAATACACATGTCGGCAATGTGGGAACATATATCCACCATGATTCGACTCAGCTATGACCCATATGTCTTGCTTATCCACAAATGTCTTGACCTTTGAAGAGACTAACTGTACTGATTCCTTTCTTTCAGAATTTCCAGGTATTGAAAGTGCTTACAGATCGAATGCAGACCATAGCCTTTCGCTTATAGATCCCTAACTTTTGCCTGGATCGCCCTTTTCGGGTTTTCAATCCATCGGGATACCCATTTTTGCCAAAGTCGCCTTTTCAGGTTTTCAACTTTGCGGGTTTACACATTTCTTTTTACATTTTATCCCTAACTTTTTCCCGAACCTTTTCCTTTTTATGCTTCGCCGGGATGCCCCTTTTTTGCCTGGACTTTCTTTTTATGTCCAGCGGGTCTCTTTTATGCGAAGTATTTTTTGACTACGTCTGCGTTCACAGGGGATGTAAAATCTTCGCCATCCATAGTTGAAAGTAGTAAGGCTCCACCAGAGAAAACCTTTCTGACTACATACGGCCCCTCACAGTTTGGATTCCATTTTCCCCTGTGATATGTCTGAGGAGGAAGGATCCTTTTCAAAACCAATTCACCTGTCTGAAAACTCCGAGGACGCACTTTCTGGTCAAAGGCGTGCTTCATCCTGCTCTGATACAACCGACCATGTACGATGGCTGCCAATCTCTTTTCTTCAATAAGGTTCAACTGATCCAACCTGGCACGCACCCATTCAGCTTCATCTAGCTTCACATCTGCCAAAACTCTCAAAGACGAAATCTCGACCTCTAAGGGTAAAACTGCTTCCATACCGTATACCAATGAGAAAGGGGTTACCCCAGTTGACGTACGCACCAAAGTACGGTAACCATGTAGGGCATAAGGTAGCATCTTATGCCAGTCTTTATATGTTACCACCATTTTCTGCACAATCTTCTTGATATTCTTATTTGCTGCCTCAACAGCCCCATTCATCTTCGGACGATATGGAGAGGAATTATGATGCTCGATCTTAAAACTCTGACATAGTTCCTTTATCATCTTGTTGTTCAAATTCGAGCCATTATCAGTAATGATTCTCTCCGGGACCCCATAACGACAGATGATATCCTTCTTTATAAGCCGGGCTACCACTTGCTTGGTGACGTTGGCGTACGCGACTGCTTCCACCCACTTTGTGAAATAGTCAATGGCAACCAGAATGAAACGATGCCCATTGGAAGCAGTGGGCTCAATCTTTCCAATCATATATATACCCCACATTGCAAAAGGCCAAGGAGATGACAACACATTTAGAGGCGTAGGCGGTACGTGCATTTTATTTGCATAAATATGGCATTTATGGCACTTTCAGGCGCACTTGAAACAATCAGACTCCATAGTCATCCAGTAATATCCTGCCCTTAACAACTTTCTAGCCATGGCGTGTCCGCTGGAATGAGTACCAAAAAAGCCCTCGTGAACTTCCTCCATCAACAAACCTGCCTCGTGTTCATCAACACAACGTAGCAAGACCATATCGAAGTTCCTCTTATATAACACATCATCCTTGTTCAGAAAGAAGTTTCCTGCCAACCTCCTCAGAGTCTTCTTATCCTTGGTGGAGGCACCCTCTGGATATTCCTGTCTCTTCAGGAAAATCTTAATATCATAATACCACGGTTTGCCATCAGACACATCTTCAATTACAAATACAAAAGCTGGTCTATCCAGATGCATGATTCTAATCGAAGGTGTTTCATTCCAACGGTTCACCTTATACATAGATGCTAATGTCGCTAACGTATCGGCCATCTGATTCTCAGCTCGGGGCACATGATGAAAATCCACCCTGTCAAAGAAAGGTAACAACCTTCTGGCATAGTTGTTGTAAGGCACCAAATTCCCCTGACAAGTCTCCCATTCTCCTGTAATCTGATTAACTACCAACACGGAATCACCATAGACATCGAGGTTCTTAATTATCAAATCAATTGCTTCTTCTAACCCCATGATGCATGCTTCATACTCCGCCTCGTTGTTGGTACACACGAATGATAACCGGGCAGTGAAAGGTATATGAGAACCCTTTGGGGTTGTAATGATTGCCCCAATTCCATTACCATATGAGTTGACAGCTCCATCAAAAATCATCTTCCATTGAGACCCAATCTCCAGTCCTTCATCAGGCAGAGGCTCTTCACAATCTTTCATTTTCAGAAACATAACATGCTCGTCTGGAAACTCAAACTTCATTGGCTGATAATCCTCGACCGGCTGTTCAGCAAGGTATTCTGATATAACACTTCCCTTAATGGCCTTCTGGGAAACATACTGGATATCGTATTCTGTCAAAACCATCTGCCAACGGGCTATCCTTCCAGAAAGTGCCTGCTTCTCAAATACGTACTTAATCGGATCCATCTTCGAAATCAACAAGGTTGTGTGGTTTAACATATACTGCCTCAGGCGCTTGGTTACCCAAGCGAGCGCACAACATGTCTTTTCCAACATAGAGTATCTTGATTCGCAATCAGTGAACTTCTTACTCAGGTAGTAAATGGCGTGCTCCTTCCTACCTGTCTCGTCGTGTTGACCGAGCACACAACCCATCGAATTCTCAAGAACCGTAAGGTACATAATCAATGGTCTCCCAGACACCGGTGGCATAAGGACTGGAGGTTCCTGCAAGTACTTCTTTATCCTTTCAAACGCCTCTCGACAATCTTCATTCCACCTGACCTCTTGATCCTTTCTTAGCAACTTGAAAATTGGTTCACACGTGGCCGTCAGATGAGAGATGAACCTAGCAATGTAATTCAACCTCCCCAAGAAACCACGAACCTCTTTCTCTGTTCTTGGCTCGGGCATTTCCTGTATGGCTCTTATTTTTGCAGGATCAACCTCGATACCTCTTTCACTAACAATGAATCCCAGTAATTTACCAGACCTCGCACCGAAAGTGCACTTGTTCGGATTCAATCTCAATCTGAACTTCCTCAACCTTTCAAACAACTTCTAGAGGTTTACCAAGTGTTCTTCCTCTATCTGTGACTTCGCAATCATGTCATCAACATAGACTTCAATCTCCTTGTGAATCATATCATGAAAGAGAGTCACAATTTCCCGCTGATAGGTTGCCCCAGCATTCTTTAATCCAAAGGGCATTACCTTGTAGCAAAATGTTCCCCACGGTGTTATGAACGTAGTCTTCTCCATGTCCTCTGGGGCAATTTTGATTTGGTTATACCCAGAGAAGCCATCCATGAAGGAAAACACAAAATATTGAGCAGTATTGTCTACTAACACATCAATGTGGGGGAGCGGGAAAGCATCCTTCGGGCTCGCCCTGTTCAAATCTCGGTAATCAACCCACATCCTGACCTTCCCATCCTTCTTAGGTACAGGTACAATATTAGCAACCCACGGAGGATAATTTGTCACAGAGAGAAATACGGCGTCTAACTGTTTCTGAACCTCTTCCTTGATCTTGACAGCCATATCTGGTTTCATCCTTCTTAGTTTCTGCTTGACTGGAGTACAACCCTCTTTAAGCGGCAATCTGTGTGAAACAATGTCAGTGTCAAGCCCGGGCATGTCTTGGTAAGACCAGGCGAAGATATCCACATACTCTCGAAGCAACTCAACCAATCTTCCATTAACAGTGTCTTCCAAGGCAGCCCCAATCCTTACTTCTCGTTTGACGTCCTCGGTTCCCAGATTAACAGTCTCAACTTCCTCCTGATGAGGTAGAATAACCCTTTCCTCTTGTTTCAGTAACCTGGCTAATTCTTCTGGTAAGTCACAGTCTTCGTCAGTCTCTTCTTCGGCTTGATAGATAGGATTGTCGAAGTCATATCGAGCCATAGCTAAGTCATGATGGGTGGAATCTGAACAAAGGAACTTGCATGATGGATGTTTTATGTTTATTATGAGTGCAACAAGGAAACACATTGCCATTTTGATGTGGGTTAATGCAAAAAGTAAAAACAGAAAAACAAGGATCAAAATATTTGAATGAAAAACGTCCTTTATTGATGATAAAAATAGCAAATAAAACATCCAAGCCCTACAAATAAATATCACTACGTCTTGGGCAGAACGTAGGATTCAACATAACAGAAAACAAAAGTAAATTACTCTGGGCGCGTCACTTGGATGACTTTCTCGGAGGACCAGTTGCCTAAACTCTGACCAGGGCTGCAGGGACGGATCCACTCATCCATGTCACAGTCACTATCTCCTTCATCCTCAATAGCATTGACTCTGTCGAAGAAAACACCGTCACTGGTGAAACGAACTGGACCATAGAACTTGGGAGGCTCTTCAGGACGCCTAGGTGGCTTGTAACCCAGTCCATGAGTATCTTGCTTTCTTTGAACATCAATGACACTGCCCCACTTCTGAGAACCACCAGCTTCAACTATAGCGCGCGCCTCTTTGAAAGAGGACATTGGAATCTCTGGTTGTCTGACAACTTCAGGTTGGGCAACCACTTCAGGCTGACTGACTGCCTTTGGGGGTTCCTCGGGAATTTTCACAGCCTTAAAGGCTTGGCACAAAGTTTCCTGTATTTCACCATCTACCTCTACATACTTGAAGGTCGATAGGTGACTCACCATGATATCTTCCTCACCACAAACAGTCACAACGTGGCCATCCACCATATACTTCAACTTCTGGTGCAGCGTAGAAGTTACTGCCCCAGCACCATGGATCCAAGGGCGACCCAACAAACAACTATAGGCAGGCTGAATATCCATTATGTAAAAGGTGGTGTTGAAAATCTCAGGACCAACCTTGATTGGCAGAACTAACTCTCCAAAAACCGACCTCTTGGAGCCATCAAAAGCACGTACCACCAAGTCACTTGGTGTACAAATTAACCCACGAGTATCCAACTTCATCAAACCCTTCTTCGGCAGCACATTCAAAGATGACCCAGTATCAACTAACACATGTGACATCAAGGAACCACGGCATTCCACTGAAATATGCAGAGCGTTGTTGTGATTCCTCCCAGCTGGAGTCAAATCTAAATCGGTGAAACCCAAGCCATTACCAGCATTCACATGAGCCACAATCCCTTCTAGCTGGTTAACAAATATTTCTTGCGGTACATAAGCCATATTCAGAACCTTCAGCAATGCATTTCGGTGTGCCTCAGAGCACAACAGTAAGGATAGAATGGAAATCTTTGATGGAGTTTGGTGAAGTTGATCAACAATCTTGTAATCACTTTTCCTGATCAACCTCATAAACTCTTCTACGTCTTCTGAGAAAGTATCCCCAACCTGCTTTGTCATAGAATTATTTGCTTCCTGCCTCTGTACAGACTCATCCATCATCTATTTACCTTTGTCTTGTCTTGAACTGCCAGCTTGATCCTCGGACGGAATAAAGACTCTACCACTCCTAGTGATAGCCCCTGCTTCAACAAGATTTTCAACCCCTGTATTCACAGCTGATGTCTCTTTTAATTCCTACTTCTTACCATTAACAAACACCTCGGCCCCATAGTTCCATGGGATGGCCTTGGTACTCTCATAGGGACTGGTCCAGGAACAGTGATAGTGACCGATGCTGGTCTCGCCGGCGCTGATATAGTTATTGTCTTGAACAGAATTGTTATTGTGGCAACATCGATCTCTCTGTCAGTAACATTACTCTGCCTACAACCCCTGTCAAACTGAAATATCCCTTCGTTGATCATTTTCTGAATACCTGCTTTCAATAAATCACAACCGTCTGGTTGCGCCACACACCCTGCACAGCCTTTATCACAGCCAGGAAATACCCCTTCCTTCAACAGTCTCTCCTTCACCACACGCAAAGGAGTTTAAACCTCATTCACATCTGAAATCAAGCTCAAGTCTTCACGGTCTTTAATAATAGCATTGACCCTTGGCTCACCGTGATTCGGCATCGGGTTCTGATTCACATTTGGAACATCATTGGAGAAATTGATGGCTTTGGAATCCACCAAATCTTGAACCTGATGTTTAAAAGCTTTACAGTTCTCAATATGATGTCCGGGTGCCCCAGAATGAAACTCACAGTGGGCGTTGGCATCATAGCCGGGAGGTGGATTACCAGTGGGTGGAGCCAAGGTTCTCTTCTGAATTAACTGGAGCTTTAGCAAGTGCTGAAATAATTGAGAATAGGGAAGAGGTGGAGTGTCAAAATGCCTATCACGCCTAGTCAGAGGCTGCGATCGTCGAGGAGCCTGATTTTGTTGTTGAGACACTGCTGGCTGCTGAGGTGCTGCTGGGATGGTTACAGAAGCCACCTGCTGATTAAAGTTCTGACGAGGTCCTTCCCTACCACGATATGATGACACAGAGTTTGTATCTCCCTCCCTCTTCTTGTAACCACTAGCATAAGGCTTCTTACTTCCTCCAGATGAGGACCCATCACCGCCTGATATTTTTCCTGCCTTAATTCCGCTTTCCACCATCTCTCCTACTAAGATCAAATCAGCAAACTTTCCAGTCATACACGGTACCAGCTTTTCATAGTAATGACCATGCAAGGTGGCCATAAGCATAGTTATCATTTCACGTTCCAGCATGGGAGGCTGAGCCCTTGCCGCCAGTTCATGCCACCTCTGGGTGTACTCCTTGAAACTCTCATTGTTCTTCTGTGACAAATTCTGCAGCTGTGTTCTGTTCTGAGCCATGTCAGTGTTATATTGATAGTGTCTAATAAATGCCCCTGCCAGATCTCTCCAACTACACACATCCTTCCTCTCTAGTTGCATGTACCACTCCAGGGATGTCCTAGATAGGCTATCCTAGAAGCAATGCATCATCAGCTTCTCATTCTTCGCATGCGCAACCATTTTACTTGCGTATGCCCTCACGTGGGTCCTTGGGCAAGACATACCATTATACTTCTCAAAAGTATGAGCCTGAAACTTGTGCGGGATAACCACGCCTGGAACCAACCCCAAATCCTCTAGATCCATACCCAAAGCATCCTGATTCACAACACCCCTTAGCTGTTCCTCAATCAACTGGAACCTCTGATCATTGTCAATCTGGGGACCAGCATCCCCACTTGGCATAGAAAACGCATCTTCCTGAAGATCATCATACTGACGGCCATGAATCGCGCCAGCACCGTTACCTCCTCCCACTACAGTGGGAACCACAACATCTCCTCCGCCCGGAGGAATCACAACACCAGCAACAGGAATACCTCCGCCCGAAGGACTATTCTGACCATTATTACCAGTAACACTAGTATGAAGGACACCCTCTTCATCAATTCTTGCAATCAGTGGCTGAACGAGAGTCCTTAACTGCTCTTGGCCTTGCGCAACCCCTTGCATCAAATCCATGAATTGGTTCATGCGAGTCCGCATCTCAGTCATCTCATTTTGTAGCTGATCCATGAGTCTCTTCTGATTTTGTCTGGTAGAATACCGATGAATGTGCTGATCTGCAATCCTGAGATTGGAACAAGATAAGAATACCGGAGATAAACACCTGTTATGCACAATGATTATGCAAAATGATTATGAATATGCAAATGCAAATGAACATGTTTGAATATTCGCAGGGCGATCCACCCCTTGATTCCAGTTTAACAACAAAATAGATCGGAACTTCTGCTCATGTATTAAGAAAACCAGAGGAAAACCAAATGTCAACAATCACAAATTCAAGATAACAAGTCTGAACATAATAATCATAGATCCCAACTAACAAGCCTGGAGGTGGTCCAAATAATGAAAGAAAATAGAAAACTACGGCATATCATCAAAGTCCACAAGTGTCAATCCCCCATCCATTATGCTTCTTGCTCCAGTCTTGAATTTCTTTGAACAACTTTTTGGTGTCGGGATGCTTCGGTCTCTGAATTAGCTCTTGAATGAGAATGTTTCTCCTATGCATGATCCCTTCCAAGTATCGACAATGTAACTCCCAAGCGTCTTCTCCAGAAACACCATCCATACTAGGTCCCTCATTTCTAGGTCTCTTCACTTCAGCTTGGATCTTCAGTTCCTCTATGGAGGTTATGGCTTCATTGAGTCTACCCTCGACTGCTTGTCTCTGGAATACCCCTGATCGGATCTCAGCGTCTTTCTTCTTGAGCTGCGACTTCAATTGATCAATCTAAGCTAGGTAACCGTCTTCTTTTTGCTTATTCTCAGCCATTGCAGTTTCTCGGTGAGCATTGAACCTGTGAATTTTTAACAAAGCCTTGTCAAATTCCTCCTTCTTAGACTCGAGAACCTTACTGATACCATCTGAAGCTTGTTTCATCCTTTGTCTGGCCGCGACCTTGTCAGCTAGCTCCTTTTCTGCTTCAGCAAGAAGCTCTGTCTTCAACTTGGCAATATGAACAGCTTCACCCCGCTCATGTTTCAACTGATAAATCTCTCTTTTTAGCTCACTGTTTTCTTCTCACAGCTTTTCCTTTTCAGCCCACAACTTGTTAAACTTCTCTATCTCAACTGTGGTAGGAGGCTCAATCCGCAAGGGGTAAGATGGTGGTTCTACCGGGAAGGGAAGAAGCTCCTCTTCTGCTCTCTTCTTAATCCACTCTTTATAGGAAGGGAAAGCCCGGTTGTTACATTTCCCGAATGAAGTTTTTCCCCTCTTGGTCACCTGCTTCCAAGCATTCACAATCTTTCTTATCATCTCTTGATCCTCAGTACCATTGAAGAATAAGGACTCTCTGACATCTCGCTCTTCAGGTGGACCTTTCAAAGGATAACCAAACTGCCTGATAACAAGGGAAGGATTATAGTTAATTCCACCTCTTCTCCCTATCAAGGGTACATTAGGGAATTCTCCGCACTTGCAAATAATCTCTATTCCTAGCAAGTCACGGTTGAACCAGACAATGTTGTCAGCAGTCAAGCCCATTAACCTCTTTGACCACTTCAGAGAATCTCTCGTATCAACGAAGGAGCCAGTTTCGGGGAGATGACTCAGAAACCAAGTAGATAAGAGCGGTGGACAACAACTCACGGTTTTTCCCCGCCTATTTTCATTCTTGTAGTGGACTGAGTGATACACATCACCTAGCAAGGTAGGTATAAGATTCTTTGAAATAAAGATTCTGACAGCATGCATATCCACCAGATCAGGAACATTGGGAAACAGGACAATCCCATAGATGCACATAGCCAGAATAGCTTGGAAAGCAGTCCAATTCTTCTCTTTAACATGTATGCAAGCTTGATCAAACAAGAACTTCAATCAGAAACCCTTAGCTCCTTGTTTTTCCTCAATATTACTGCTCAGAACGGATTCACCAATATGAAGAGCAATAGCCATTTCTTTTATCCCGGGGTGTTCTTAAGAAAAGAATACTATGTCATGCCTGATGGGGATTCCCAAAATAAATGAGAACTCCTCCAACGTTGGGGCCAAGATGTAGTCTAGGAAAGTGAAGCAACGCAAAGACGGATCGTAAAACTGAAGAAGTGTATGAATGGCATCCTTCTCATACTTGGAGATATTGTAGACAAACTTCAGAAGTCTCCCATACCCTCCACTGAACTCTGTACGAACTCTGGGACCAGCCATACTAATCAGCTTGTGAATCAATGTCAAGGTTAGATCTGGGAACGAATAGGCAACAGTCTTCTTTCTCTGGACATCCATGCCAAGGTAACCTCAGAAAACCGGAATCAAGAGTAAGATGCAAGCCCTGAAAAATGTTAAACATGTCAGAATGCAAGAAAAATGATATGCTCATGCAAACATGGGATCAAGGCAACACTGTTGGATGTGCTGTGTTGTTAACTGAACGAGAACCACAACCCAGAAAACCAGAATTCCAAAATACCGAACCACTGAGATAACCAGGAACCCAGATAATCAAACATTGATGAGAAATCCAGAAAAAACGGGTAGGTTGAAGGTTTCGGTTACCTGCAAACCTGCAAACACCCATCCCCTCTCACGTGTGGGTACTAGGATGTTCAGTATCCCAGGTTCTCAGGTCGAGAAATGATGATACGTTCACCATTTCTGGTTTGGCATCATCATCAATCGAGGAGGCCTCAATTGATTCTCCAAAATGGAAGGTCCTCAGCTTCTGGCACTGAGGTCTAGAAACAATAGTACATTCATCCCTCGGGGTACAGTACTATCGTCAGTCGAGGAGTGCCTCCACTGATTCTCTTCAAAAGATAGGGGTCATCCTATGCGAGTTCCAAAGTGGGCCCTCGGGTGTGAATGGGTTTGCCACAGGACGTGGTCTGCCACTGTCACCACTAAAGAGGGATGTTTCCACTAAGGTCCTCGATGATCGGTCACCAGAGTCGACAGCTCTCTAGATCGACATCCTAACATGCGCAAGACACACACGTTAGAATGCATCCCAAGATAGCCTCGTCTGGTTGTGAATTTCGTGAACACACAAACATACCAAGCGGGCACGTAGGTCCCACTACTCTCCACTCTAGTCCTAGGGTGTACTCAAGCCTGGGTATTGGGCTTATCTCTCAGAACAACCCAACCTGCAAAACAGAAACAGCCAACACAACACAGCAGTATCCAGTATGACAGTAATAAAAATGAAATGCAATGCAGTAAAAGTTATAAAAATAAAATACAACAAATAAAGCAAAACAAAAAACAAAAACACCCAAAGAGAACAAAGACAAGCAAGCGCTAGGATTGACTCGCTTCGGGATGGACCAGCATAGGTCAACTGTTATCCCCAGCAGAGTCGCCAGCTATCGCTCCCAGGATTTTCATCCAGGTACAAACGCGAGAGTGGCGCGGAAAACAGAGTCTCCTGCCGTGTAAATTTATCCCAAGAGGGGGAAAGGGAACACCGTATAAACCTGAGGAAGAGGGAAAGGAATGGTCATCGCAACCATGGCCTGGGTTCGGGAGTCGGTTACGCGAGGGGAAGGTGCTAGCACCCCACGCGTCCATCGTACTCGATGGGATCCACGCTTTTTGTCTAATCTAAGGGTGAGTTATCCTAAAATCTATGGTTGTACTGACACGAGGAAGGGGGAAACAAAGACAGACTCGGTAGGACATCGACGTCCTAGGCCTACGTACTCCCTTTGTGCAATGGGAAATTCAGAGTCAACGTAGTTCGGACCAAGTTCTTTTTGTGTTTTTTATGAGCGACGTTAAGTTCGCGTCCGACAGTTAGGGTCGACGCCTGTTTGCGACTCAGATGGAAAGTAACGTGCCCTTTTTGAAAATAGCCTTTAGTTTGACAATCCCGAAGGACAAAAAGGTTTGAAGTTTGTTTGTATTTTTTAAGACAGAAGTGACTTGGGTTAGTTCATAACTTGCATTGCACCAAAGTCTAGGGCACAGGGGTGAATACTTAACGAATCGTCCCAAGACAGGACGCTCGCTAAGCACTCTAGAAAGATTAGAGGAAGCCCCTTATTTCTCATTCCCCACGCTTAAGGCTCGTGCGCAATACACTTTATCCTTATTAAGTGTTTTCAAGAAGTTTTGAGATGAGAAGAGAGAAGACACAAAGGAAACTCTAAAGGGGAACTAAGAGTCCTAATGTTATCATGCCTGGGTGACCTACGGTTAGTGAGGTCTGACGACAACCTAATCCTAAAGAAAAGAAAAGGTGAGAGAAAGAAAGAGTGAGAGTGAGCATGGATAACTATCCACACCCTCAAATAACTTACCTCGGCCCCTGCATAAAAGGTTAGTACAAACGGACATAAGTAATAATAAGACTAATGAAACCCAAGCAATGACATATGACAGTAATCAAGTGACTTATAACAACTCAAACATGGTTTAAGAACTCAAAGAAATAAACCCCCAAGCAATGGCACAAGTGCCTTTTCAAACAAATAATCAGACATGATTAAGGATGCATACAAGAAAGACATCAAACAAAAGCAATCAAACAATTAGCAAAACAACTTCTAAAATTACCAAATTAATTATCAACATATCTCAACCAGAAGCGAACAACATGTCCAAAACTCATGCCAAGATTCCCCAGATAAGTCACCCAAACCATCATGCAAAGTTCAGACAAGAAACATGACTCAACATGCAAAGGGAAAGGACTAAAATTCCGTATGAAATGATTTAAAAAATGATAGAAAAATATTTTAATGCAATTCAATGTATTGGTGAAAAAATACAAAAAGAATGAGTTCAAAAGGTTTTGTATGCTATGAGAACAAAATTCTACAAGTTTAGGTATGCATGATATGAATAATAAAAAAAGAAAATAAACAATTAATTATTTCAGATGCTAAAAATAAAATAAAATGATAAAATAAAATTTGGGAAAATTTTATAAAATTATAAATATGCTTCATGAATTTTTTGGTAATTTTTTAATGCAATTAACTATTTTTCAGAATTAAAAATGAAATGCAAACAATTAAATAAAATAAAAACAAGGAAATAAACCTGGGGGTGTGTTTAGCAGCTAGAACACGTTCAAAAGACTAATGGGCTCATACAAGGGGTGCGAATAACAAGGCCCAGATCAAAACCCATCAGAAAAAAATAAAATAAAAAAGAGTCCACGTGTGGACTTCAGTCAATGGGTTGACTCATCCTCACCTTCAGATTGATCATACGCTCCTTATTAAGTCAAACAAAGTCCAAGTAATAATGATCAACAACCATGATTAAGAAGCACACCATAATTATGATACGCACGCACACACATAATTATTCAGCATGCCATACACACACCACGTGAGCTGCACGCTCTCATTTTAATTCGTTGGCAAAATAATGGCCACATGATTCATCATACGCTCCAGATTACGTCATCAAGTCAAAAGTCAAAACAAAGGAAAGGATCAGATTAGGGATGCGTGGTAGTTATCGTGGGTGCGCACACATGCAAACCATAAAATAAAAACAAAAAAATTAAAACGTGGCAACGCATGGGCCATACGATCACGCAGATCAACGACTAAGAACTCACCATCAACCTCCAAACCCTAGCTCGCCGGAGAAAAGGCCAGACGTTGGAGCCCTAGCTCCGGTCGTCTTCTCCGGCCACCTTCAACCACAACTTGCCCAGAAACTTGCCCATTGGAGCAATAAACCCAAGAATCTCAAAACCCTAGTTTCTGCATTAGTTAGGAGAGAGTGATCCACTTGAACTCTCTTGCTTGACCCTTTGAAGAACATCTTCTCCTCTTGAACTTGCCTCAGGCACCTTGACCCCATGCTAAGAACCAATGATATGCACACATGATAATGTAAAGAATGAAGTGAAACATAAGCCAGTTAGTACTAAAGTAAGAGAGAAAATTTTGGGGTGCTACAACAGGTACAAAAATCACTAGTATAAACCTTTGGGATGGATAGAGCCTTGACTTCATGACACCGACCATTTGACCCCATGTTTTTTCTATGTTTTTGTGTGCTGCATTCATACATTCACTTAAAAAACATTAAGCAAAGAAAAATTTTCTCTTCTAGTCTCTCTTTTTCAAATTAAACTAAAACAATGATTGCAAATGTCAGAGAGAAAAGGATTGCGCTCATGGATTATTCTCATCTGATTGATCTACCCATTACTGATCAAGCTCCCTTTTCTGGACTGGAAGAAATTCCAAAGGATCAGACCATTGCAAAAGCAATTTATTTGGACGAATCAGAAGTCAGGACTCACCTGACCACCAAAGGAGGAATCCCAGGTTTACCAGCTAAGTTTCTGGTAAAGAAAGCCCTATACTTTGCTAGTATAGGGAACGTGGCCGCTTTCGAGAGCATCTTTGTTTTGCTCACCTACGGGTTATTTCTGATTCCCAACATTGATAACTTCGTCGATATCAACGCCATTAAGGTTTTTCTCATTGGAAACGCCGTACCAACCTTGCTCGCAGATGCGTATCATTCTGTACACTTAAGGAATTTATATAGCGGAGGAATGATCACGTGTTGTGTACCCCTGCTATATAAATGGTTTATCTCTCATTTGCCTAAGTCTGCCGCTTTTTGGGATCATAAGAGTACCTTACGTTGGTCGCAGAAAATCATCTCTCTTACCAACTCTGATATAGATTAGTACCATAGGATTTATGATGGGATCAGAATCATTGACCATTGTGGAAACTTCCCTAACGTACCCCTCATAGGAACTAAGGGAGGAATCAATTATCATCCAGTCTTAGTTCGACGTCAATTTGGATACCCGATGAGGCATGTCCCGCGTAATGCTCATCTGGAAGGTCTTTTCTTCAAGAAAGGAGAAAATGACAAGGCACTAAAGATGGAAATAGTGCACGCTTGGAAACATGTTCATAAGAAAGGACGGGAGTCTCTAGGAAAATCGGACTGTGTCTCGGTGAAGCCTTATCTCCACTGGGTACAAACTAGAGCTCTCAAGCTAAAGATGCCTTATCCTCATCACGGAGTTCTTCCGCCAAGGGAATCTGTCATGTACTTCATGACTGAAACGGAAAAATTTCAGGTTACTCTCAACAAAGTTCAACAGGTGAGGAGGTCTTGGAAGAACAAGTACCGCATTCTCAATGTGGAGTGTACCAAAATACAGCAACTGCTAAAAGATAAGGATGCTCTAATTGAGATTTTGGAGCAACATGCTATAGAAAATCAGGATGACCAAAGGAATTTTCTCGCTCTTTGCACTTGACAAAGGAATGACAACCCGACAACGGCCCAGGAGCCCCGGTCCAAGAAAAGGAAAGTACCAGAATCAGCACCCGGGTTCTCCTCAGAGAGGACTCGGGACCCATTAGCTTAGGTTTCTGTTTCCGCACCTTGTAATTTACTGTATTTCCATTTCCCCAATCCTTTGAATTCAATAAAACGGGGGTGTCCCCACTGTTTGATATTTGCAATCTAATTGTCGAAGTTTATTTTGATTAAACAAAAAAAAACAATTAATATAATCATTGCATTCATCATTCTCACGTCACGTATTCTTCTTACCTACGAATCTCACGTTTGTGTCTCGGTTCTAGAGTCAAATTGTCTCATTCGTACAATACTCAGGCCAATCGTCAGAAAAAGATGAATGATCTCGAGGAAGAGAACAGAGAGTTGAAAGAAGAGATCGACGCTCTGAGAGAGGATATGGAAAGCTTCGTAACGACATGCAAGCCATGGCAGAAGCTCAGCTACAAAGAACTGTGATCTCAGAGAACACCTCAATGGCCATAGTGGAGAAGTATGATCCTAGGTATCAAGTGCCGAAAGATCGTCCCTGGGGCATGCCTGTTAACTATATCCCGGAATGATATGTTCAGCCGATCCTGAAGATCAGGGAATCATAGCAGAAGCCGTTGGGCCTGAAGGTTACAAACTTCAGGAAAGCGAGGATGCTAGAGGCATAATGAGGACTCCTGAAGGTTACAAACTTCGGGAAACGCCAAGATTCACTATCGTAGTAACGGTACCACCCCCTGTGGTGCACACTGTCCCGGAAGGACAGATTTCATAGATACCTTCGGGTAGAAAGGAAAGTATGTTTGATAGAATGGATGAATTCCAGGAGCAGTTCCTGGAAATGCAGAAGGAACTGCAAGCTATTCGCAGTCAGGATTTATTTGGAAAGGACGTCGTAGACCTTTGCTTCGTCCCTAATATGAAAGTTCCGCACAAGTTCCAAGTACCTGATTTTGAAAAATACAAGGGTAACTCTTGCCCTCAGAGTCATTTAGTGATGTACGCTCGACGAATGTCAGCTCAGACAGAGAACCAGGATCTACTGATTCACTACTTTCGGGATAGTTTAACCGGTGCCGCATTAAAATGGTACATGGGTTTAAACCGCGCTACGATTATCACTTTCAGAGATCTTGGCACTGCCTTCGTCTAACAATATAAATACAATTTGGACATGGCACCAGACAGAGATTAACTTAGATCAATGTCACAAAAGGACAAGGAAACCTTTAAGGAATACGCTCAGAGATGGTGTGAAATTGCCGCTCAAATTTGTCCACCGCTTGAGGAAAAAGAGATGACAAAGATTTTCTTAAAGACCTTGAGCTCATTTTACTACGACAGAATGGTTGCCAATGCGCCCAGCGACTCCACCGGAATGGTCGGTATGGGAGTGCATCTCGAGGAAGCCGTTCGAGAAGGACGTCTAGTCAAAGACACTGGGTCGACAAGCGGTACTAAAAAATACGGTAGTGCTCTCCCTAAGAAAAATGAGCAAGATATTAGGAATATCTCCATCGGAAAGCAAAGGCGACGGTACCAACCAGTAGCAGCTGTAACTCCTGCTATCAGCCCTGCGCCTATTTCTACGTATCAACCTCAGGTTGCTCAAAGCCAACCGCATTCACAGCAATTTCAGCAAAGGACACAACATCCTCTTCAACAGGCTCGTCCTCAATACAACAACAACCGTACAACGCGGCCACTAGGATTTGATCCTATACCCGTATTGTACGCAGAACTATTTCCATTATTGTTAGCCAAGGGGCATGTCCAGGCTAAGTCTCCTCTTACAGTACCAGAAAATCCGCCTTTTTGGTTTAAGGTGGATCAGACTTGCCCTTACCATCAAGGAGGACCGGGGCATAACATAGAGAGCTGTCTCAGTTTCAAGTTTGATGTGCAAAAGCTTGTTAGGAGCGGGGTCTTATCTTTCAAAGATATGAATCCGAATGTTCTCACGAACCCGCTGCCTCAACATGAGAAGGCTACAGTCAATTTGATAGAGGGAGAGTCTAACATCACCTATCAAATTCATGATGTACTCTTATTGAGGGCCAACTTGGTCAAGATACATTGTAGACAGAGTGGATATGGCCATGTGCCACCTCATAATTATCACCAGTGTGATATCTGCTCTAAAAGCAATCGAGGATGTTCTGTGGTGCAATCAGCTCTACAGGAACAGGTGGATCTCGGATGGATCCAAGAGCATCGAGTTCGTGGAGTTAACATGGTTTATATGAATTCCAACATCATTCAAAACCACGATATTCGTACGATGAATGTCAACCTGGTGGCAATGCACTCAAGGCAAAGCCAGTATCATAATCTGCCACGACACGATTACAATTCTTGTCTGACTTGCTCGATAAACAAACAGGGATACTCTTTTGTACAAGAGGCCCTCCAGCGTCAGATGGATCTTGGATGGATTCAAGACTACCATGATAGGAATCATTATAAAATCAACATGATTCAAATCTTCGATATTCGCTTGATGAATACCAGCCTGGTGGAGTTACATGCTAAACAGGTCTGGCTCGGGTTCCTGGTATCACATGATTATCAGGGCTGTAAAACGGGTTGTGAAGACGACCAGGGATGTGCCCTTGTTCAGGAAACACTTCAGCACTTGTTGAACCACTGGTGACTTCCAATCTATATGGATGAAGACACCCAGCAAATCAGTATCACTAACGGGAATCCTACTAGATATCAAAGTCAGGAGGTTCGGTCGATGGAAACAGATCTAGTAAGGCTACACTGTATTCAAAGCGGACTTGGCCAGGTGCCACTACACAACTATGAGCGGTGTGGAGTTTGCTCAATGGATAATCAAGGATGCTATCTCGTGCGAGCAGCCCTTCAAAGTCAGTTGGACCGCAAAGAGATTCAACCATGGTCAAGTTCTAGATCAGTCAACTACTTCGCTGATCAAATCGAGGACGTTGTCATAATATCTAATCATTAGAGGGCTAGGGATGTTTGTACCATTATCCTTCTACTTGACGAATCGAGAGTTCCCAACCGGGAACGGATCAAAATTACTTACGATGAATCAGCTAAGGTTATCCCTTACAAATTCGGTGCAACAACAATTGAGAATGGAAAGGAAATTCCATTGCCCTCCGTCGTGAATATTGCAGACATCAGTCGAGTAACACGGAGCGGTTGAGTCTTCAACCGAGGAGTTGGAGAACCCAGCAAAGAAAAGGAACTTCCGACAGAAACTCCTAATCCACCAGTCGGTCAATCCGGTTATACCGACCTTTCGAAAAACAATGATGAGATGCTAAAGCTCATCCAAAGGAGTGAATACAACATTGTTGATCAGCTGTTACAAACTCCTTCAAAGATCTCGGTATTATCACTGTTACTTAGTTCAGAAGCGCACAGGGAGGCTCTACAGAAAGTCTTGGAGCAAGCCTTTGTAGAACAAAATATAACAATCAGACAGTTCGATAGAATTGTATCTAACATCACTTCCTGCAATAACTTGGGATTTAGTGATGAGGAATTACCTAAAGAAGGTCGCCGTCATAACATGGCGCTCAACATTACAGTCAACTGCCAGGACGATGCTTTAGCCAACGTACTGGTAGACAGAGGGTCAGCCCTGAATGTTATGCCAAAGTCCACTTTGATGTAATTATCATTCAAAGGACCTCCGATGAGAACCAGCGAGGTCGTCGTCAAAGCATTTGACGGATCCAGAAAAACGGTTATCGGCGAAGTCGACCTTCCCATAACTATTGGTCCTCACACTTTTCAAGTCACTTTCCAGGTCATGGACATCCGGGCAACATACAATTGTTTATTAGGAAGACCTTGGATACATCAGGCTGGGGCGGTCACTTCGACCCTCCACCAAAAGCTAAAGTTCATCTTGAATGGCCAACTTGTCACGGTTTATGGAGAACAAGCCTTGCTCGTGAGCAACTTGTCATTATCTACTTGTGTAGAACCCGAGGAGGTTGTTGGAACTCAGTTCCAAGAACTTTCGGTGAGCAATGAGAATCAATCAGAGAAAGGAACCTCGATTTCCTCATACAGAGATGCTCTCGAAGTGATCGAAAATAACAATGCAAAAGGATGGGGACGTCTTGTCATTCCCACTGATAACAAAACAAAGAAGGGTCTTGGTTTTTCTGCAACCTGCACCCAGACAGCTGCTAACGATGAAAGTCTGCATCCCATTCTGAACTACTTCCACAGTGAAGGCTTCCTTCAACCAGTGACTCAAGACGTGCATACCATCAATAAAGATGATTCCTTCGATACGGAGGAAGAATGGAAGTCCTATCTCAACGAGGACGGTTATACGTCTCAGGGCGAAACAAAGACTCCCTTTTGCTTTCCTGCACAGAGTCCGAGATTTATACCGAGGTCAGATGCCGAAATGACATACGCAGATTGCGATCCTGAAGGATGTCGGGCTCCGCCAAATTCATTAGAGGAAGACACTCCGATGAAATACAACTTTGACCACGACTATTATGGCCCAATGGATGGCTTGCCTATCTGGCAGCCGTATCCCGGAGACTTAGGGCAAGAAAGTCATCCGAACAATGAAAATCAGCTGAGCATTATTGAAAAGAATACCTGCGTCCCCACCATGTCATGGGATCAACACCCAGGTTATCCTAAAAATACCCAGCACGACGATGAATTCTCAACATTTGCCGGACTAGAATTCATCAACTATGCATTTCCCGAGGTCAACGTCATCGAGAAGGATGACTCCTCTAATTACAAAGAAGTGTGGGACACCCTGGGACAGCTGAGTGGAAAATACGACTTCAAGGTCAAGTACACCACTCCTGAAAGCTCTCGTATCAGGCTCGAAGACATCCAACCAACTGGATGGGGAGATACAGCTGAGAGTACAAATACTACGCAAAATACAACCGAGGAATCCTCCTACGAAAACTCTGCCTGGGAGACAGATTCCAATGATCCAGCTCCACCAGAAATCTGTGTCATTTCTGAAGACAAATCAAGGAAGGTACCAGACTTTGTGATTCACCGAGGAGTTCGCCGCCAATGGGTTGTTGTCGATGTTCTGAAGATTGTTCGTAAGTCTAAGTAATTGCCATCTTTACTTTAACCTTTCATCTTGCCCAGGTGAAACAGATGTTTTGATAGGACTCACTTTCTGTAAATATCCCTCTTCGTTTTTCCCAAAGCGACAGAGTTTTGTTTTATAGGGTTGTAGTTTCAAGAATCGACTTGTTCATTAATAAAATAACGTCGTTCTGTAATTTCTGCATTAATTGTTGTTTTCTCTTTTTGCTTTTTTCAGAAAATGGTAATCCTAAAAAACAATTCAATAATAAAAACAAGCAGTTTTCAAAGAAAAGTACACTACACACTCTTGCATTCTCTCTATCTCTTCTAAACACAAATCATCACGTCATGCAGATTGCTTGTTTTAAACCCCGTTGAAACATACGATCCAATGCCTTCTCCCAACTTTGAATTCCCGGTATTTGAGGCTGAAGAAGAAGATGACAAAGAAATTCCAGAGGAGATCTCCCGATTACTCAGACAAGAGGAAAGGTCCATTGAGCCTCACAAAGAGTTGATGGAAACAGTGAACTTAGGATCAGAATAAGAGAGAAAAGAAGTCAAGATTGGGGCACTGCTCAGTCCAACTGTCAAAGAGAGTTTGACAAAACTTCTCAAACAGTTTCCCAATGTATTCGCTTGGTCCTATCAGGATATGCCAAAGTTGGATACCAACATCGTGGAACATCATCTACCGTTGAGATCAGAATGTCCGCCGGTAAAACAAAGGTTGAGACGGACTCATCCAAACATGGCCATCAAAATCAAGGAGGAAGTACAGAAACAGATTGACGCGGGTTTCCTCGCTACGTCAGAATATCCTCAATGGTTAGCCAACATCGTACCAGTTCCGAAAAAGGACGGAAAGGTCAGAATGTGTGTGGATTACAGAGATCTGAACAAGGCAAGTCCAAAGAACGACTTTCCCTTACCACACATTGACATGCTGGTTGACAGTACAACAAAGTTCAAAGTTTTCTCCTTCATGGATGGATTCTCGGGCTATAACCAGATCAAAATGGCGCCAAAAGACATGGAGAAAACTTCGTTCATTACCCCCTGGGGTACCTTCTGTTACAAGGTAATGCCGTTCGGTTTGAAGAACGCCGGGGCAACCTATCAGAGGGCCATGACTACTCTGTTTCATGACATGATACATGAAGAAATCGAAGTGTATGTCGATGATATGATTGCAAAATCTAAAACAGAGGAGGAGCATGTGACACACCTGTCAAAATTATTCGAGCGTTTGCGAAAGTACAAACTCCGCTTGAATCCCAATAAGTGCACCTTCGGTGTCCGTTCAGGGAAACTCTTAGGGTTCATCGTCAGCCAGAAAGGAATTGAGGTCGATCCTGACAAGGTCAAGGTCATTCAAGAATGCCTTCTCCAAAGACTGAAAAACAAGTCAGGAGATTCCTGGGACGTTTGAACTATATTTCCATATTCATTTTCCTCATGACCGCGACATGTGTGCCGATTTTCAAATTACTCAAAAAGAATCAGGATTGCGTTTGGACAAAAGACTGCCAAACCGCCTTTGACAGTATTAAGGAATATCTGTTGAACCCACCGATTCTATCACCTCCAGTGGAAGGAAGACCAATAATCATATATTTAACAGTCTCGGAAGACTCAATGGGTTGTGTACTTGGCCAACAAGACGAAACAAAAAGAAAAGAGTCTGCCATCTACTATTTGAGCAAGAAATTCACCGACTGCGAGACTCGGTACACTATGCTCGAGAAAACTTGTTGCGCTCTGGCTTGGGCAGCCAAACGTCTTCGCCAGTACATGATTCGTCACACCACTTGGTTAATCTCTGAAATGGATCCAATCAAGTATGTCTTTGAAAAGCCTGCTCTCACGGGAAGGGTTGCTCGTTGGCAGATGTTGTTATAAAAATATGACATGGAGTACCACGCTCAGAAAGCCATTAAAGGAAGTGTTTTAGCCGATCATTTGGCTCATTAACCGATTGACGATCAGGAATCAGTCAGATTTGACTTCCCAGATGAAGATGTCGTGTATCTAAAAATAAAAGACTGCGATGAACCGCTACCTAGTGAAGGGCCAGAACCAGATTCCCAATGGGGACTTATTTTTTACTGAGCTGTCAATCATTATGGAAACGGAATTGGGGCAATCATCATAACACCTCAGGGTACCCACATTCCTTTCACCGCCAGACTAACATTCAAGTGCACAAACAACGAGGCTGAATATGAAGCTTGTATTATGGGTCTCAAAGAAGCGATCGACTTAAGGATTAAGAACTTGGATGTATATGGCGACTCAGCTTTGGTTATCAATAAGATCAAAGGAGATTGGAACACATACCAATCAGGATTGATTCCTTACAAAGATTACACAAGAACGTTATTACCCTTCTTCAACAGAGTCGAGTTTCATCATATCCCTCGTGAGGAGAATCACATGGTTGATGCATTAGCCACTCTCTCTTCCATGATTAGTGTAGGTCAATGGAACGACTTACCTAATATTGACACAACGCGCCTTGAACGGTCCGCTTACATCTTCATGATTGAAGCAGTCATAGATGACAAACCTTGGTATCGCAATATCAAATGCTTCCTTCAGAAACAAGAGTACCCACCTGGGGCACTAAGGAAAGACAAAAGAACTCTTAGACGACTGGCTGGCAGTTTCTTCCTGAGTGGTGATACACTCTATAAGAGGAACTTTGACATGGTCTTGCTTCGATGCGTCGACAGACCAGAAGCAGATATGCTGATAAAAGAAATTCACGAAGGGTCCTTTGGCACTCATGCCAACGGACATACAATGGAGAGAAAAATTCTAAGAGCAGTGTACTATTGGTTGACAGTGGAATCTGACTGCTACAAGTACATGAGGAAGTGTCACAAGTGTCAGATATACTCCGACAAAATCCATGTACCGCCAACGCATCTCAAAGTTCTCTCTTCCCCATGGCCTTTTTCCTTATGGGGAATCAAAATAATTGGCATGATCGAACCTAAGGCTTAGAACGGACATTGGTTCATCCTGGTAGCCATTGACTATTTCACCAAATGGGTCGAAGCAGCATCATACGCTAATGTAACCCGACAAGTGGTAGTCCGATTTATCAAAAACAATATCATCTGCCGTTATGGTGTTCCAAGCCAGATCATTACCGATAATGGATCTAACTTGAATAATAAGACGATGAAAAAGTTGTGTGCTGAGTTCAAAATCAAACACCATAACTCATCTCCCTACCGACCCAAGATGAACGGGGCGGTAGAAGCGACTAACAAGAACATCAAAAGGATCGTTCAAAAGATGGTTGTAACCTACAAAGATTGGCACTAGATGCTACCCTTTGCTCTTCACGGTTATCGAACATCTATCCGCACTTCAACAGGGGCAACCCCTTTCTCTCTAGTATATGGCATGGAGGCAGTACTCCCCATAGAAGTAGCGATTCCATCAATCCGGGTATTGATGGAAGCTAAGCTTACAGAAGCTAAATGGTGCCAAAGTCGACACGACGAACTGAACTTGATCGAAGAAAAGCGAATCAAGGCACTATGCCATGGTCAGTTATATCAGCAAAGGATGAAGAAGTCGTTCGATAAAAAGGTCTGACCTCGCGTCTTCAGGAAATGAGACCTTGTGCTCAAAAAGATACAATCATTTCTCATTGATATCCGGGGCAAATGGACTCCGAATTATGACGACCCCTATGTAGTCAAGAAAGCTTTCTCAGGCGGTGCCTTGAGACTCGCAACCATGGATGGAGAAGAATTTTCCCACCCCACGAATGTTGACGTAGTCAAGAAATACTTCGCCTAAACTAAAAAAAAACGTCTCGGTGGATTGAAAACCCGAAAGGGCGGTCCAGGAAAAAATTAGAGACACGATCAAAAATCATCCCGGTGGATTGGAAACATCACAGTACAATCCAGGCAAAAATTAGGGATAATGGCAAGTAACTATGTTCAACAAAGGGGTAAATCCCTCAGCAGCAGTAATGCCATCGGTCAGGAAAACTCCAGTCAAGGTCGTCTTCGACAGAAGATCAGGATGTCTAGAATTCAAAGTTGGTAGATGGATAGTGGTCATTATGTTTCAATGTAGCCCTTTTCCCTTAAATTACCATTTTCTAACTTTGTAAATACTCTATGGAATCACGAGTTTGGCTGATTTCCATCCTATCAATAAAATTTGAGCCCTTGTGCTTTTGTTTGCAACTCTTATTTGTTTTAGCTTTACAGAACAACATTTTAACATGAATAACGATTCTTGAAACGAAACACAAATGAATTTACTTGTCAAACTTTTTCTGCTTTTAAAATAAAGATGGCAATTTCTTTTGACTGTTGAACATCGAAAGAACATCGATCGCTTCACCAAAAGTAATCGAGCTTCAAAGTGCAGAATCAAAGTACTCCTTCTAAGCCAGTGCGCCTGAATGAAGGATCAGCTGTATTAGATGCGACTTTCCCATCTGATACCCCCGACAGAGTTCTTATCTCCTAAGCCCGACAAACATAGCTCCCGACAGGGACTATCTCTCCTAACCAATTGAGAATTGCTATCGTGAACCAGTGATACTTTTCATCCCCCAATGGCCGAGTATCTAGTCATGTTCATCTACTAGTCTGTATGTCACGTCAGTTTTGTCAGCATATACATACATACATCATGCATTATTGATTTACATTCATACTCATATTGCATCACTATCACTCTAGTCGGTCTTGTTCCCTAGTGATAAGAGTCCTCTCAATCGAGTCGTCAGTTCTTTCCTCGTCAGGAAATGAATCATCTAAGCGATCTCTCCTCCAGTTTATTTCTGGATTGAAGGTGGTTCTTTGACCACTTTGATAACTTGAACCTCTGAAGAACCAGAGAGCTTCCAAAAAACATCACTCTTCGCCGTTGAAGATGATATCTTCGCTTTCCCGGATTAAGGAAAATCCCTAGAGAAAGCCTCTTAATCAGGGATTTGGCAGTACAGCAGTTTTTCTCCAAAAGATTCGCTGACAAAAAGGTCATTAGCACCTTAAAACTGGGGTACATCATATGGCATTTCCCCAAGAAGACCTCAAGGAAAAGTATGATGTAACGTCCCCAAACGAAAACAGTATCTCAAGAGACCCATTTTCCTCAGTAGGGTCAACAAATGGCATCTCCAACAGAGAAGTTTGTACACCTCTACAATTCAGACGGATGGGTCCCCCAGCAAGTCTGACCTCAAATTTTTTTCCATCATATGGCATCTCCCCAGGAAAATTCGGAGAGAAGTTTGAGGAAAAACCGCTACAAACAGCGTCCCCTGTCAAGAAGTTTATTGACAAAAGAAACTAAGACCAGTTCCTTGGTAGGAAACCAGGATCGAGGGGAAGTTTACAAAAGAAACTAAGACCAGTTCCTTGGTAGGAAACCAGGATCGAGGGGAAGTTCATTTCAGCAACTAAGACCAGTTCCTGGGTAGGAAACTAGGATCGAGGGGAAGTTTATGTCAGAAACTAAGACCAGTTCCTGGGTAGGAAACCAGGATCGAGGGGAAGTTTATTTCAAAAACTGAGACCAGTTCCTTGGTTTAAGACCAGGATCGAGGGGAAGTTTTTACCTTTTCTAAGCATCATTGCTTAGCAAAAGAAGAAGGATGCGTGAACTACCATTCTTAACCACCATCAAAATTTCGGGTATTCCGATATTTAATCCTTTTGCACCCCGAATGCCCGAATACCTTCGCCATTCACACCTTTGGGTCCAAGAAGATTAAATAGGGGCATCTGTCATACCCCAAATTTTGACCACTAAGATTTCCCATCATTGTGCAAATCATCATCACAATATAGATAAACCATTAGTCTCCCTAAAGATGGGTGAGCATCCACTATAATCAGACTTAGGGTTTCAAGCCTTCTCAGAGCTCTTAGACAAAGGATCAATCAAGAAATGACATGATCTTCAACTTCTCTAGCCTCTCAAACATCCACAAAGGATCAAGAGGACTCCCACTTCAAGGATTAAGCATAAGGCTTCTCCCTTCTAGGTGGATCAAGCCTTAAGATCGCCAGTGTCACCAAATTAGGGTTTGGTCGACCAGGGTCTCCAAATGGAAATTTTCCTCTGGGCATGAGCCAATGCTTCAAAGTATAATCTATGATGCTCCAAGGGATCTCATGAACCCAATCATCAAGTCAATTTAACCTCAGGGGATGCATTCATAAAAAAAATCAGGAATTAGGGTTTCTTGACCTAATTCACCCCTAAGTTGACTTTTGGGACAAATCATGAGCCAAGACCTCAAGAGATGATTTGAGGGTCCCTAACACACCCAATTGGTCCATTTGTAACAATGGATTGAGCCAAGAAGTATGATCAACAAGTTTCAATTTCATCAGAACCACATTTAGGGTTTCGCGGAAAAAGTCAATTGTACCTTTGAATTTTGACCAAGACATGCTCCCAAACCCTAGGACATGATTCAATACACCTTATAACACCTATGAAATCAATCCATCAAGTTTGATTTAGGTCAAGAACTTGATTTCATAGAGGATCGCACAGTTTGGAATTCATCTGACAAAAAGTCAACTGTGCACAAAAGTCAACTTTGACTTTTTGAGATTTTTCACAATTATGGTTCTTTGACCCCAAAATGATGTTAATGTATTATTGGAATCATCATTCATCAAGAAAAATAATAAAAGTGGGATAACTTGTAAAAGGGGTAACCATAAAAAACTTAGAAAATTTTCTAAGTTATGGAACAAAGTGGCTAGGGTACCAACTTTGGAGGATCATAACTCCTAAACCACAAAGCTATTTTTCCCCATACAAAGCTGGATTTGTAGCTCTCATTACCCTCTACAAAAGCTTCAACTACCACTCATTCCAATTCCCCATGGATTTAAAGTTATGGAATGATCAAAATCAAGAAAAGTGAAAATGTCACTTTTTTCCAACACTTAGTGAAATTTTCACGAAGTCAGAATCTGCCTTCACTTTTTTCCAAATGTAGGCGCATTTTTCACTTGGATCCAAAAAGTATCAAAACCAATTATGATCAAACAGTTATTGTATCATATGAAGGCTTTCGAAAATGGCCAAGAACTCCATCAAATTCCACTTGAGCCATGAGATATGTTAATGGCAATATGCCTTGCTGAAAACTGCCAAGGCTAGGCAGAATATTGTACTTTTACTCGATTTGGAAAAATCAGATAATTCCAAGCCTTGTCATCACTTCGGACACACCTGAGGATCAAATCTAAAGGGAACAAACACTGATCCAAGCCTCCAAAGTCTTTGGAACAAGAAGTAGCATGTCAAACCTAGAAATCCCTAAAAGAGGGACAAGACTCCAATTTTGGATTGGAGCATTTAATGGATGCACCAAGGTGGCATGGACTTACACATTTGCAACTGAATTCAGTCAAGAATGATCCAACAACTAGGGAACCACAACTATGTGCTCTAACCTCTAGTCAATGGCTAGAGGAGACTTGGATTCCTATTGATCAACATTGGCCAAACCTCTGCTGCAGCTGCCATTCACTATTGATCCCAAAATAAACTTGCTCTACTATAAATAGAGCTCATTTGTGCTCAGTTTGAGTACACCAAAGCCATCAAACAGATGCTTTCCTCAAAATCACCTTCTCACTTCCAAATTTGCCTTCCAAAGCAAGTCACTATCGGGTTTTGAGTTTGAGAGCAATTCCAACCAAACCAATCACACACACACACCTCATAAACATCATATAGAAGTGATCCAAACACTCACATAACATCTGGAACACCAAAATCACAAAATCACTAGCCAATTGCTCAAGCCTTTGACAGATTTGCAGTTGGGGTGCCATCTCAAGTTCCAGATCATTTCAATCCACTCCAAGCATCCAGACACACTCCATGGCACCTAGGTAAGCTATCAAGATCATTGGACCCTAGCTGTAACACCTCTAACCCAAAACACGGCCACCAGCTGCAAGAGATGAGCATGAGCTCTTCTAACTCTATGATCCATGCATTTTTTGCTGCACAATAATTTGGCCATATGTTCATAATCATGCATAGAGTGTTTACCCTCAATCAATTGCTTTGTATGAATCGTGTATGGAATTTCTGAACCTTCATGTAGAATTTAGGGTTCTTGAGGTTTCTGTTTGATTTCTAATTCCATGCTTAAAATAAATGAAATTAAAGACCATAGACATGATCGTGAGGTTGAAACGGGTAGATTGATATGTAGATTGCATGATATAATCAAGTATTCAGTGAGATTGGATAAAAAACGCAAATTTGCAGAAACAGAGGAAGGGCGCATGTTCTTGTCATGTTCTTGGCGCTCTTTTTCAAATATTTGAATTTTGTGATTTTATTTAATTGATTCAAAAATTAATTTCTCTCTGAGTTTTAATGATTTTGAGTTGATTCTTTTCTTAATAATTCACAAAAGTGTTAAAATATTTTATTTTCCCAAAAAATACCAAAAATATTATTTATTTCATATAATTGATATTTTTGCAAAGAATTAATATTTTAATTGTTTTTGACATTTAAAATATTTTTTCCTTCTTGATTTTGCAAATTTTATTGATTTCTAATCATTTTGTAGGTCAAAACATGATTTTTGAAACATTAATCCAAGATCACAATTGGTTTTCCACATGTTAAACAATTTTGATCATTTTAATTTAATTTTTTATTCAATTAAAATACATTTTGGAAACAAATTAGGGTTTTGATTAATTCAACCCTCATCAAACCTTTTAAAAACATTTATGGGCCTCTAATAGAGTGTAAGACTCAATCCTTTATAAATACAAAACTATTTTGGGCCTCAAATGTTGTATAAGTCTCATTGTATTTCAAAAGTTCGGCGCGATCATCGCCCATTTAAAAAACCATCGGGGCCTCTCCTCGAGCTATAAGACCCATTCAAATTCATTTTTGGGCCTCTAATAGAGTGTAAGACCCAATCCCCTTTTGAAACCAAAAACTTTTGGGCCTCAGTCATTGTATAAGACCCACGGTATTTTCAAAACCTCGACGCAATCGTCGCCCTTTTCAAAATAAACCATTGGGCTTCTCCTTGAGCTATAAGACCCATCTTTGTTCACTTTCAATCATTTTGGGCCTCTTGAGATAGTGTAAGACCCATCCCCTTGTACAGAAAATCTTTCTTGGGCCTCAATCACTTGTATAAGTCCCTGTACAAAACGACAATGCGATCACTGATTAAACCCTGGGCCTCTCCTTGAGCTGTAAGCCCCAATTTTCCTTTCAAAAGCACTTTCTCCTTTAATTTTGTAACATACTGTTATTTTCAATTTCTTTGTTGAACAACTAACCAAACAACATGGAAGCTCTACAACTGAGTAAGTGTTTACCCACTTTCATTTACCGCTTTCATATGTATATAACTGTATTGTGGGGCTGTTTCACTGTAAGTCTTCTTTCATAAACTCATATCGACTGTGTAATACTAGTATAGATATTTAGAGTTTCCCCGGCAATTACGTCTAGAACTAGACAAAACCTCGTCTCCTTACATCCGACGTTCTCCCGGATATTTCAACATAACCTAAACCATGAGAATTTTCTTTTACAACAATTTTAGATAACTAGATCTAAAAAATCTCCCCCTTGAACAGTTCATATACAGAAGGCCAATGTTCCAAGTGAAACCCCTTCTGGAACTGTTCATCAACCTCCTCTTGGGCTTAGTGCAAGGACCCACAGGCTTCCTAAAAGCATCCTCGCCTCCTCTTGGGCGTTGTACAAGGACCCGTCGGCTTCTTAGAAGTTTTCACAGCCTCTTCTTAGGCTTCGTATAATGATTCTTCCTCCGGGAAGATATCCTCCTCTTGGGCTTCGTACAAATTGTCCCTTCGGCTTCTTAAAAGTTTTTCTCGCCTCCTCTTGGGCTTCGTACAAATTGTCCCGACGACCTCTTAAAGGTATAGGAACAGAAATTAGTCATCTTAATAGAACAGTCTTTCAAAGAGTCTAGATCTTCCTACGACGAACATACTGTCTCTGGATCTCTCTTAAGCATAGTAAAAAAGATAAAACTCCAGACTTGGACAGTCTAACCTCCTTGAGTTTCGAAGACATTCTCAAGTTCCTTTCAAAAATAGGAAAAAAAAACACCCTTAGACTTGGGCAGTCTCAATACCCTTCGGATTCTCCGTTTCCTTAAAAAATAGGAAATAATCCTGGTCCTCAGATCAAATCCATGAGTACAACATTACCCATATAAGAACTGATTTTCTCTTTTAACCAACATACTGGACCTGTCACTCAACTGAAACAGTAACCCTAGCCTCCTCTTGGGCTTTGTACAATGATTCTCCCCAGCAGAGTTAACCTTTGCAGCCTCCATCTCGGGCTTCGTACGAGATACCAAATCACTCTCTTGTTGAGTATAAAATACTCTCTTGTTGAGTCAAACCTTTGCAGCCTCCACCTCGGGCTTCGTACGAGATACAAAATCACTCTCTTGTTGAGTATAAAAGACTCTCTTGTTGAGTCAAATATTTTTAGCCTTCATCTCGGGCTTTGTACGAGATACAAAACACTCTCTTGTTGAGTATAAAAGACTCTCTTGTTGAGTCAATCCTTTCTTAGCCTCTATCTCGGGCTTCGTACGAGATACAAATCACTCTCTTGGTGAGTATAAAAGAATTTCTCGTTGAGTCAAACCTTTTTAGCCTCCGTCTTGGGCTTCGTACAAGACACATATAAAAACACTCTCTTATTGAGTCAACCCTTTTAGCCTCTATCTCGGGCTTCGTACGAGACACAAAAGCATCCTCTTGTTGGGTCAATAGCCTCCTCTTAGGCTTTGTATAAAGAAATCCCTGTTTGATTCAATCAACCTTTTAGCATCAAATCATGCTTTGGTCACAGCATACAAACATCAACAACTCCTTTCCCCCATCTAATTGCTGTAAGCGGCAAGCCTCTGGATTATTTACATCCACGCCACTGTCCCTCTTTTAGCATGAGAAATTCCTAAGGAAAGATGGCATTGCTCTAAACTGAGTTAAAGTCTTCTCCTTTAGGTTGAAAATCCCCTATAAAGGAAATTATGGCATTGCTGGATTCGCATATCCCAGTTAAAGTAATTCTCCTTTATAATCAGTCATCCAACAATTGTGACAAATAGACCCCTTTAGAGATGAAATTCTCTCTAAAGTCAAAATCTTTTAGCTTCACATCTTGGGCTTCGAACAAGATACAAACATACCCTTCAGCTTCAAATCTTGGGCTTTGAACAAGATACAAACCACCTTTAGCTTCATGTCTTGGGCTTTGAAAAAGACACCAAAAGGAGGAACTACGGTCGCTCTGATTTCCCTATCCCGGGAATACGTAGGCATAATATTGGCAAAGAATCTTAGCGAGCACACTAATAAAAAAATCCCAAAGTCCCCTACCTCCAGCCAATCTAGCGCAGTATCCCAACAAATTCCCCATGAACAGTCCCGGTATTTTGTTCTGAACAAAATAAGCAGAGAGAGACACACGAACTAAAGCCGCATCTGTAAACCAACAGTTTTGACTGTTTAACCTCAGTTTGCAAGCAGGGTTAATTGGAGACATCTATTTCCCTTCCTTCATCAGCTTCAATAGGATAAAAAATGAATCGAACTGTAGTACCAAAGCGATAGTGATTCGAAACCACAAAAACCGTGCTATAGAAAAATGGCGACCACAGTGGGAGAGACTTGTTCTTCTCCCGTCTCTTAGGAGGAAACCTTAAATTTATACAATTTCACGGAAAAATGGTGCCCACCGTGGGGCCAAATAAAGGAATCTTGTCTCTCTTATCTCTCTGGGTGAAATCTTCTCTTAGGACGAGTTTTTGGGTTCACAAGGTATCGCCGAATGACGGTTCCATCGGGGAATGTCATTATTGCTAGGATCGGCCCTCACCAGGATCTTAGGTCAAAAACCTTTAAGTCGGGAAGGTACCACAGAATGGCGACTCCGTCGGGGAGCCATTTTCTGTTAGGATCATAGGATTCATAGCTCTTAAAAAGTCTAGGACATTAGGACAAATATATATACTGCTTTTCCTAATTGATATCTGTGTTTATTTTTTTGCTAATGGGAATGCGTGTGATGCCGCATGTGGAAAGATTTAGTATACACCTAGGAAAAACCTCTTTCAGTAGTGCGGAAGCTATCGGAAATAGTTGTCACGCGATACTACCTTCTTCTGAGATTCTTCAAAATACATCACCTAGCATGGTTCCCGGCCCGCTGATGTTATCTCGACAAGAATAAATGATTTTGAGAGACAGGTACAAAAATCACTAGTATAAACCTTTGGGATGGGTAGAGCCTTGACTTCGTGACACCGACCATTTGACCCCATGTTTTTTCTATGTTTTTGTGTGCTGCATTCATACATTCATTTAAAAAACATTTAGCAAAGAAAAATTTTCTCTTCTAGTCTCTCTTTTTCAAATTAAACTAAAACAATGATTGCAAATGTCAGAGAGAAAAGGATTACGCTCATGGATTATTCTCATCTGATTGATCTACCCATTACCGATCAAGCTCCCTTTTCTGGACTAGAAGAAATTCCAAAGGACCAGACCATTGCAAAAGCAATTTATTTGGACGAATCAGAAGTCAGGACTCACCTGACCACCAAAGGAGGATTCCCAGGTTTACCAGCCAAGTTTCTGGTAAAGAAAGCCCTATACTAGAATATTATAGGGAACGTGGCCGCTTTCGAGAGCATCTTTGTTTTGCTCACCTACGGGTTATTTCTGTTTCCCAACATTGATAACTTCGTCGATATCAACGCGATTAAGGTTTTTCTCATTGGAAACGCCGTACCAACCTTGCTCGCAGATGCGTATCATTCTGTACACTTAAGGAATTTATACAGCGGAGGAATGATCACGTACTGTGTACCCCTGCTATATAAATGGTTTATCTCCCATTTGCCTAAGTCTGCCGCTTTTTGGGATCATAAGAGTGCCTTACGTTGGTCGCAGAAAATCATGTCTCTTACCAACTCTGATATAGATTGGTACAATAGGATTTATGACGGGATCAGAATCATTGACCGTTGTGGAAACTTCCCCAACGTACCCCTCATAGGAACTAAGGGAGGAATCAATTACCATCCAGTCTTAGTTCGTCGTCAATTTGGATACCCGATGAGGCATGTCCCGCGTAATGCTCATCTGGAAGGTCTTTTCTTCAAGAAAGGAGAAAATGACAGTCCCGGTATTTCATTCTGAACAAAATAAGCAGAGAGAGGCCCACAAACTAAAACTGCATCTGTAAACCAACAGTTTTGACTGTTTAACCCCAGTTTGCAAGCAGGGTTAATTGGAGACATCTATTTCCCTTCCTTCATCAGCTTCAATAGGATAAAAAATGAATCGAACTGTAGTACCAAAGCGATAGTGATTCGAAACCACAAAAACCGCGCTACACTCGCCCAGTAACTAAGAAATACACTTTGAAAGCCAATAATATCCTAAACAATATCTAAAGCGCTCTCACTGTATTTTGATATGATGCCTAGTTTCCACTATCCAGTTCACTCCTCACGCTCTCGCGGTCTCGGCTTAAACCTTACTTTGTTTTTCACTCTCGTGACAAAATAATAAGTCTTACAATTAGAAACTAAAACCAAAACCGAATTTATTGTCGTTTCACGCCTATTTTTTTCTACTGAGTCCCGTCAGTAACGACGGTCCTCATACATCGGACTCAGACAAAATTTACCAAGACATTACTCCAAATAAAAACAACATAAATACAACATTTGAATTTAGAGGCATGGTTAACAAGAAGAATAATGAAATGGCAATAAATAAATTAAAGCAATAAAGACCTGTAAAGTAGAATTAAAGGCGATACTTAAAGAAATAAAGGAACTTCTATTAATTTTGGCAAGAGTGCTGATGGTCCAAGTTGTACGGAATGAAATAAAATACAAAATTGTGACAATCCCTCGATGTGAGCGATTGTCACTTTTACATGTAATTTTAATGCCTAAAACTAGAAAGCATAAATGACAGCGCTTCCGCGCAACTCGGATGCCTTGGAACTGATGCAAAGGGCTCTATTTATAGAAGATTCTGGCCCTGAATAACTGCTCCCACGCTCAGAAAAGGGAGGGAAATTCAAATCCCTAAAACTGCTGCAAACTGCTGAAAACTACTGTTGTGAACCAATGGTGAACGCCGTGGGGTAATGGCGAACGCCATTTGAATGGAGAACGCCATCTGGGGACAGCGAACGCCATTTTCTCACGGCAAACACCGTTTTCCCACGGCGAACACCGTATCAGTAAAATTGCAGAATTTGCACTTTTTTCTTCATTTTCTTGCTCTTTTCCTGGTTTTCTCGCACGGATGCTCTTATTCGACAAATACCTGAAACACAAACATAAAAGAACATAATAACACAAAAAACAAGTAAAACGAAATAAATTTCATGCGAATCAAGTCTAAATAAATGGTATATTTTCACATTATCAATTATGTCATGATATGTTATGCAATGCATGGCATGCTTCAATGAAGATGAGTTTTGCCAATCTTAATAATGAGGACATATCCCTGCAGGATTCTAAGAGAAGGTGATGTATTTGCAAACAACAACGAAGGGTATAACTGTAATTTGAATTTCCTTCTGCAATAGGCTTGAATGACTTCTGAACAAAAGGTTATGAGAGGTTATGGAATAATTTCCTTCTGTAAAAGGCAGGGAGGACTCTCGAACAAAAGGTTCAGTGAAATAAGGGATGATTTCCTTCTGCAAAAGGCAAAGAGAACCACTGAATAAAAGGTTAAGAGAAATAGGAGAAATATGTGATTGATTTTCTCTTGCAAAAGGCAGGGAGAACCCTCAACAAGAGGATGGGAAAATTTGCAAAAGGCAATAAAGGATTCGACTAAACATTTTGTTGGGTAGATGGTGTCGGCACAAATGAGTGTTGAAAAGTGATTAACACGTATGAGTGTCGGAAGTTAATATAGATGAGTACTGAAACTATAAGATTAGCATGAGTGAATGTTGGATGCAGAAAAGTAAATGTTAGATCAACACTGACGAGTGTTGGAAGCCAATAACATGGACGAGTATCGAAAAAGAGGAGCGAGCGTTGAGAATCAATACAGACGAGTATTGAAAAATGAGTTCAACACAGACGAGTGTTTAGAACCAATATGGGCGAGTTTCGAAGAGATAATGCACCAACACGGACGAGTATCAGGAATTAATACAGACGAGTATCGAAAAAAGACAATATGATCAATATGGACGTGTTCTGGAAATCAATACAGAAGAGTATCGAAGAAGAGGTATTCAACACGGATGAGTGTCAGAAATCAATAAGAATGAGTATTGAAAAGAGATTAACCCGATCGAGTGTTTGAGATCAATACGGATGAGCATTGAAAAATGAGATATCAACACGGACGAGTGTCGGAAATCAATACAGACGAGTATTGGAAAAGAAAGGCCAACACGGATGAGTGTCGTGAATTTATAGGATTATGAATTGAAAAGAGAGATGTCAACACAGACGAGTGCTAAGAATGAACACGCACGAGTGTTGGGAAATAATACAAACGAGTATTGAGAAAGGTGAGATCACCACGGACGAGTGTTAGAAATCAATACTGACGACTATTGAGAAAAGAGTGTGTCAACACGGACGAGTGTTGAAAATCAATACAGACGAGTACTGAAGAAGAGATGTGTCAACACGAACGAGTGTTTAGAATCAATACATACAAGTATCGAAAAGGCACTACCAACACAGACGAGTATTAGGAAGGAAAGGTCAACACAGATTAGTGTTAGGAATCAATACAGACGAGCATTGAGAAGGTTTTGTCAACACGGATGAGTGTTGGAATCAATACAGACAAGTATCAAAAAGAGAGCACCGATACGTACGAGTGTTGGATAGTGTTCGCACGCGATTCTCGTGCGAACAACCACTGGCCTCCTATCGCAGGTTTACTTGCGGGATCGGCCACAGAATCCCAGAATAATGGTTGAAGTGCAAATCTTGTTGATAGGATGGCTTTTTGTTTAGAAAATTTGGAAGCAAATTGAAAAATAAAAGGGTTGCGAATTGATGAATAAAACAAAAAGTAGAGAAAACAGATAAGTAAATGACAAGGTAACTTAAACTTTGATCATATAAATTGCATTAAAAGAAAAAGTGTGGACGCTATCATACATTTTGCGGGAGTAAACTCGTTTCTCTTAATGCTTGATACTTAGAGTGTTTTCCCTTTTGCAATGTTACAAATGCGACCCCTAAAATAGAAATAACTATTGCTTTAAATAGGATGAAAAAATAATAGTTCGTCTCCCAAGATTGGCACTGGTTGTGACACGTGTCACCCCACTATCTTTCTAACTTCCCACGTTCTCGGCTTTCAAATTTTCCCGCTCAAAGACTTATTGGCTTTGTGTTGGTTTCATAGGCTACCAATTGACACCCCTCGACAGCCTCGCCTCTACGTCTCCTTCCGGCGTACCTTTCGACTGTGTCAACCCAAACATTGGTTTCCTCACCATTCTTTATCCTGACGTCGAATTGCTTGCCTGGCTTTTTCACCATTTCTTCATTCCCTATGTTTGGTAGAAATCTCCCTGCTATCAAATTTCCCCTCCCCCAAAAGACCAGTTTCGACTAAGCAATGTGTCGACTGAGAAAACTGACATTTTAATTTCCTGTGAGATTTCGACAGCACTTTGGTTTCGACCTAATAACCAACGTTCTGTCTTCTGTCGAATCTTAGCCATGTGTCACTCGCAGTCTAAAGTGATGATGGTACATTTCTGCGCCACGATTTCCAAGAAACGTCATGATGGCTAGTCTCGTTATGGGTCTCAAAACCACCCCCACTAACTGCAGAATTTGAACAGTTCTTGACCTTTTAGTTGCATGTGTTTTCTTTATAAATACTCCCAAAACACGTCTAGTTTTCTTTTCGCCACTTTCCCACAGCTTCTTCTTCTTCCAAGTTTTCTTGTTCTCAAAAGCTTATGTACTCTCCATCCCAATAGCTTCCTCTACAACTGCCACTGCTTCTGCTACTCACACCACCAGAAGCAACCCTGTTGCATTTGTTATCTCTGAAAAGGAGTCACTCAGGCCTCTCCCTCAACCGTCATCTGCTGATGAGGCGGTGGTGGAAAACTGGCAACATCAAATGGTCATCCCCTTTGCGGTGGCTGGCAAACTCCATGCTTTTCACGGTCCATATCTGGATAAAAAGCCAATTCATCAAGAACTTCAAGAGTTCTTTCCATGTTTCGCTCCAACCATACCACCGGCTTTTGAGAAAGGTGGCACCTTAGACCTTAAATTAAGCTAGAGTCTTTCGATCAATGCCTACACCTGGCAATAAAGACTACATTTCTTGGCTTAACAAGGTCGAAGGCCAGCGTTGGGAGCAATGGAAAACGGCTGGCATCTTCGACACCATTCAACTCTCACGAAACGCTCACAGGGTCAACCGTTGCTTGCTGCTTGCATCGATGTACTTCTGGGAAGGATCGACCAACACATTCCACTTCCCTTGTGGCATGTTCACGCCGACACTCTTCGATGTGGTGCCATCACTGGCTTTTCACCCTTAGGTGAAACGTTCGACCCAACTCTGAAAATGACTAATACTTTCGACTTTGAGCGTGCTGGTTTCCAGAATTACATCGAAGACCATCACAACAAAGGCTCCAAAGAAGTGTCTGACGAAGAACACATCACTTTCCTGACTCTGTGGCTGTCGCACTATCTATTCTGCCCTGGCTCTCTGCAGATAGCCAAAAGTCACATCAACCTGGCGATTCAGATTCACGAAGGTCGACAGGTATCTTTGGGTAAGCTTTTACTAGCCTCCCTTTATCACTCCCTTGGGCATCAGCTTTATGGTTAAAACTTCTTCATGCCACTACTAAAGCTTTGAACATCTCAGGGCCTATGTGGTCGTTGCAACATTGGCTCAATGCCACCTTCGAGCACCAGCTGGGCTACTTTGCCTCTGCAGCGATGGAGCGTTTGAACAAAGAGCGTTCCATAGAGGGCATTCGACTCGCTCTGATGACCACCCAAGAAACCCCCAACAAAACTCTCTTTATGAAGTATCTCAATATGTTTGTGGAAACCACGTCTTTCGTCCCAAGCATGGCACCCTTTGTGGCTCGAAAATTTGGCCCAACATGGTTCAAGAATCCGTTCCCTGGTGTTTCCCCCAAGGCAGCAGCGCAGTCTCCCTCCATATAGAGGGCATTTCTGACCCCCACCATGCTGTCCTTTTGGATTGAGACGGGGAACACAGGTTATGGGTTTATGAATTACCAACCTAACTTGGTGGCCTGTCAATTTTGCCTGAGCCAAATGCTGCCAAAATCCTTGGTGAAACATTCTTCCGACATTGTGTGGGCTGGTCGACGGCTGAACTTGGCGGGTCATAAGGTCTGCCTTAGATTTTCCAGGTCGACACAACATCTTGAGTTTCCTGTCTTTACGTTTTAACCCTCCTTCTTTACCACAGAAGACTTCGACGTCTGGTGGTTAGAATACTAGACTTAAATTTTCCCACGTGACCTTTTCCTGGAAAACGTGGTCGATGCTTTTGCCACTCTTGCTAGTGAAGTTCCCAATCTGAAAGTTGTTGTGCTTGTCGAGGACACCCAAGACGTTGATGCTACAGAGGACCCACCAAAGAAGGTAACTCCTGAGTTTTCTCATTTTTATTTCATTGGTTGCCTTTAGCTAATCATTTGTGTTTATTTCCTAGGGTCAAAAATGGGAACCAGTTGCTGCATCGACCTCCACCAGGCCTGCAAAGAAACCAAAAACCTTGAAACCACAAGTATAACCTGTTTCAATGTTCCTTCGCATTTGTTTCTGCATGTTATCTGACTTTGTTGTTTGCTAGGCTTCTAAAAAAATACCATCTCCTGAGGGCGACGTGTCGGATGAAAGTACCCAATCTCGGATATTTCCCACTGAAGCCCCAGCATCCCCTCCAGCTACTCCATTGGTGAAGAAGAAGAGGGCCTTAATCAAGAAAACACCTTCAAAGACGGTTGCTTCGACCATCAAACTTGTTGTCCCCAAAAACCTTGCTGAAGACTTCGAGCCTGTTGAGGCTGAAGCACCCCCTCCAAAACAACCCGCTGAGGTATTCATCATCCTTACTCTATTGCTTCATATGGTACTTGGATATTTTCTCACTGAAACTTTTCTTGCAGGAAATTATGGTCGCTTCGACCACTGCTGAAAATGATGATACTACAATGGCTACCATTGTCAATCCGCCTGAGACAACAACCGTGTTTAGTCCTCAAACAGTCGACGAGTTTTAAATGACCTCGACGGAAGAGAATCTAGTGGCGAAAACGACTCCACTTCAACACACCAACACTGAGGCTGGGAATGACGGTACAACCATTGGTGATAATGAAAATCCTTCGATTGTTGCTACCACTGCTGAAGTCAACGTGAACCCTAAAGTTTCTGCTGAAGGTGGTTCCAACCTGCCTACGCCTAATGTCGACAAAGTTCTTACCCTAGAGGAGATTCTGGCAACAAAACAAGCAAATCCAACAGCAGCTTTGAAGGAACTGCACAAGCTTCACCAAGAGTCTGGGGACGTTCAACCCATGAGTTCGACGGCCATACCAACCCCAAGAATAAATACTTCTTTCGCCCTCAAGCTCCAACAATTGAAGACATACCTATTTGAGGACGAATTTCTAGCGGCCGTTGCAGAGGAAGTTGTTATGGCATGTGATGTGTTCAAAATATTGGATGAACTTGTCGAATTCCAAGTTCCTGCTCCCATGGCCACATACTTAATTGAATTTAAAGCCTTCTTTACACAACTGGCCAAGGACCTTACTATGTGCAAACAAGCCGACGCTCAAATCAGGCTGAAAAATAATGAGATGGGTCATGAGTGGTATCTCAGTTCACTTTGTGAGAAGAAACTTGAGGACTTTGAGGCCACAAAGCAAGAGTGCTCTGATAAGTATCGTGCTTTCGACCAGCAGATATCTAACTACCAAGCTCAGATAGCTGAACTCACCAGAAAAATCGCTGAGGTCGAAAAGCAGAAGGCCTCTTTGGATTCTGCTGAACCTTTCTCGGCTCAATAGACAATCGATCAAGAAGTCACCCAAGGGATTGCTCACATCGAAACTTCCCTCAAGATAAAGGATACCATTGGCCAAATGCAGAAAAGGAAAGCCCTCCTCGAAAGCAAGGTTGTTCGCGAGAAGACCCTTTTTGAAGACTTTAAATCTAGATTCCCTGCTTCCTCTTAATTTGCATGTCGAACTGTTGTAACTTTACTTGGATATTTTGTAATCCATCTTGGCCTCCCTAGCCTATTTTGGCCACTTATTAATGAAAAAGTTACTTTTTAATTTGAATCTCTTGTAACATAGGTTTATATATTTTCAAATATTTCCCATTTACCCTTAAGACTCGTTGGTCCATTCCTAATTCCTGAACCTCGCATCCATTGTTGTTGAACCTTTGGATCACTTTGAATGGTCCCTCCCAAATTGGTGAGCATTTCCCTAGCGTCCGATCCCGTCGATCCATGGGCAACACTACTTTCCACACATGGTCGTTAACTACAAAGGTCTTCTTTCTGACCTTCTTATTATATGCCTTAGCAACTCGTACCTTCTGGCGTAATAACACATTCAATGTTGCCATCCTTTCCTCGGCTAAGTCCACGATTTCGTCTAGCATTATGTCCCAGTATTGCTCCGACGGAATTTCATGTTGTCGTTGCACTCTAACTGATTGTAAACATATTTCTGCTGGTAATACAGCGTCGTGACCTAAAGTCAAACGGAACGGAGTCGAGTTTGTTGACTCTTTGGGGGATGTTCGACAAACCCATAAAATTTGATTCAACGTCTTGTGCCAATTTTTTGGCTTTTTGGCCACATGCTTTTTGATGAGCCCAATTACCACTTTATTAGCTGCTTTGACCTGACCATTTGCTTGAGCATAATATGGTGTCGAAGTAACCAATTTGAAACCCATTTTAGCTGCGAACTCTTGCATTTTCTGGCTAATGAACACGGAACCTTGATCCGTAGTGATGGTTTTAGAGATCCCGAATCTATATAAAATATGATTCTGGATGAATTCGATCACAGCCTCCTGATCTACTTTCACTAGAGGCACAACCTCTATCCATTTTGAGAAGTAGTCTATACCCACAAGGATGAATTTTTGTTGTTTCGACGAGGCTGGTCGAATTTCCCCTATGACATCCAGTGCCCATCCACGAAAAGGCCATGGCTTGACGATGGTGTGTAATTCGCTGGCTGGCACGTGCTGAATGTTTGCATGATTCTGACAGTCTTGGCATACCTTTGCAAAGTCTATGCAATCCTTAAGCATGCTTGGCCAATAGACGTCTTGTCGAAACAATAACTATTTCATTTTTTGGCCAGCTTGGTGAGCCCCACATGTCCCACTATGGACCTCAAAAATTGCCAGGTATGCATCTGTGTCCCCTAGACACTTGAGTAACACTCCTTCTGGAGTCTTTTTTAGCAACTCATTTCCCATCAAAACATAACTTAGAGATCTGTATTTAGTCTTCCTATCAGTGTTGCCCACCGGATTCTCCTAATAATCGATGATTGGTCTTCTCTAATCTGTCAGTGATAGGTTGCTGATAGCAAAAACCTCATAATTTCCCAAACCTTCGATTAACCTTTCTGTCGAGGCGTTTGCCCCCACAGCTTTTGGGATTGACAAGCTTGATGGTGGGAGCATGTTTGACACCATCATCTCCTTAATTTCAATGAAGTATTTCAACTTCTCTTCCAACACCTTGTACCCGGAGGCGATCTGCGCTAACTCATTAGCCTCTTAATTTTCTATTCTAGGCACGCGTGTAATGCTTACAACTACGAAGTGTTCCAAAGTCGCTTCGCCATTGAAAAGTAAACCAAAATATGCTCTTTGAAGCACTTATATTCCCTCGTGATTTGTTTAATCACCAGTTCAGAATCGCCTTTTATTTCAACTTTCTTGGCACCCAAATCCTTAAGTATTTTGAGGCCAGTAATTAAGGCTTCATATACTGCCTTGTTATTGGAGCATTTTTTGTCAACCTTACATTTAAATTTTGTTGGAATACCCTGCGGGGACACTATAAAAATCCCAATACCTGCCCCGTTTCTATAGCTCGACCCATCAAAGTATAACTTCCAAGGGGCAACATCGGCACTACATATCGACGGTTCGACTACTGCATGGTCGACAATAAAGTCTGCCACTATTTGACCTTTCATAGCCCTTAGAGGGACGTATGTCAAGGAAAACTCAGTCAATGCTAGTGCCCATTTCCCAATTCAACTATGCAGAATAGGTTTAGACAACATATGCTTAATAACATCAAAATGTGACGAAACATAAACATCAACTGGTTTGAAATATTTCTTTAATTTCATACATGAGAAGTATAGGCATAGGCACAATTCTTCAATCATAGTGTACCTAGTTTCAGCATCTATTAACATTCGACTAAGGTAATAAATGGGTCTTTCGACGCCACTACTATCCTCTTGTGCTAACATGCTTCCTATGGTCGTATCCGACGCAACAATGTATAACTTTATGTTTTTATTCATACTAGGTGGCAATAAAATGAGAGACCTTGTGAGATATTCTTTGATAACGTCGAAACCCTCCTGCTGCTCCCGTTCCCAATGGAAGTTTTGAGAACAAGATTTGGTTTTGCAATATTATCTCTAAGTTTTGATGATAACAGATGAATATTTGTATGAACAATTTTGTGCAACTAATGTTGTTATTTGTGAGAACCTAGCAAACAGGTTCTGCTTCCGTAAATTGGCGCAATGCTTAATGAAAGATGCTTCGAAGAACTGAACTCAATTCGAAGATAAGACAAGATTCACATAACTCTGATACGAAAGGAAAAGAGAATGAATTCTGAAGGTCAAAAGACAAGGGTTCTGATGGAACGAAGTCCAGATGCTGAAGCCTCACGATTTTCGATCAAGGTTCTGAAGACCTACCCAAATTCGACTCTCATACTTCAATCAAATATTATCATAAGCCTCTGAAGATATGAAGAAAGTGGATTAAGAGAACAAGGTTCTAAAGACAAGTTTTGAAGATTCTGGAAGCGTAGAGCTGATGATTCGAAGACTTGATAATCTCATGAACTGAGCAATGTTTTCCCTTCTTACTCACGCTCACAAAGAGCCCCTGAAGTTGAGAAGCCAAGAAAACCTGCCACACTGTACAGCTGTACCACATTACAACGTTAATATTCTTGAAGACTGTTGATAACACTGAATCACACTACGTATTTGACTAGGATTGCACATGTTTCTTAGGATTTTATTGCTATTTTCTTGTGTTATGCTTGTGTTTTGTTTTGATTTCAGGTTCTTTGTATTCCCAGAGCTCCTCGTGAAGAAATGAAGAAAAACGAGCAAGAAAACCAGTTTTTGAGGAAATTGTACACATGGCATCCACCATGGCGGGCGCCATAGGGTAGGCCATGACTTGGATAGGAGTCAACTGCTGTCAACTGCCACGATCTCCATTTCTTTTTCCCTTGGTTCACATGGCGGGCGCCATGAGGGGGTGGCGGGCGACACCTTTGTCGTATGGTTTCCCTCCCAAAAGAAGTTGGGGGGAACTTTGGTCTTTCCATGGGGGCATCCAACCTAAGAAAGGAAATTCAATCTTCAATAGAATAAGTACAAAGTATATTAGATGAACAATCCCCGTGTTCAATGCCCCTCTTCTTAATTTTAACCTAGTTCCTTTCTATTTAGAACACCCCCTAAATATGAGAACCCCCTCTCACTTTATCTCAATCACTAACCCTAATGATCAACATCAATAAATAGACTGATGAATAATGAATGCTAAATTACAATTCAACTAAACAAACCAACTACTATTGGTTATGATATGGATGTAGTCGCTAGCGTGGTGTATAAAAACACAAACAAGATAATCAAATAAACCCTAACACAAAGATATTCAATCCTAGTGCACACCTTCAAATGTGAGGAATGATTCTCCTAAAATAGCAATGCAATTTTGGGCATTTCTCCTTTGGATATCAGTTGAGTTCACGTCTAGTTGGATTATGTTTTTGATTTGTTACACAAAAGCCTCCAACAAAAGATATGATTTTTTAATTCAAATTCAAATTTAAATCTCAATTTAAATTGATTTGATCTCATCCAATATAATCAAACATATCTCCATAACACATTTATAAAAGATAGCAACAAATTTGATTGAATCACAATCAGAAAATACGCCCCAAACAACATTCATCAGGGTGTGCTGATAAGGGCCAGATGTTACACTCATTATGGGACATTTGTTCTGACATGGGTCCTTTCTACACAAAAATAGCTTAAGTACCATGTTGTTTTGCGTAATGCAACCAATCCAAAAGAAACAACAATCTCTCTCTTTGGAAACTTTTGGCAAAACAACATTCTTCAAAAACATACAAGATGTGCAACATAAGTTTAGCAATAAGCATACCACACACAAGCACACAGAGCAAACAACATCAACAACACAAATCAAAGTAGGAGCAACATAAATCAGTAGCATAGTCAGAATTCAAATGGTTACTACACAAAATTCAGTCATCCACACAATGATGCTTCCAAGACATGTAATCACTCATGATTAGTCAGTCATGCATGCACACAGAATTAGTAGTCACTACGCCAAAAACGTTTTTTAATAGCGTTTTTTTTAGCTTTTAATAGCGCTTAAAAGTGCTATAAAAGCCCCCGCTATTATAGGTTAACTACCTATAATAGCGTTTTTAAAGTGCTATTAAAAGCAAAAACTTTAATACAGCTTCTGATTAAGTGCTATCGTAGCCTATTTTCTCAACACATAATTTTTAAAAAGGATTTAATAGCAGTTTTCTTAAAACGCTATTATAGGCTAAGTCTTTAATAGCACTTTTCAGCAAAGCACTATCATATGCCCATTTATTTATTAAACTTTTTTATCGATCATCGAAATAATTTTTTTTTATTAAACGTTAAAAAACATTAGATAATTCATTCAACACATTTATTTTAAAAGAACTTGAAAATAAAATACCAATAAAAAGTTTGAAAAAAAAAAGAACTTGAAAATAAAATACCAATAAAAAATATGAAAAAAAAAAGAACTTGAAAATAAAATACCAATAAAAAATATGAAAAAAAAATACACTAGAGATAAAATACCAATAAAAAGTATTAAAAAAAGATTAATTACTATGCACTGACAGTGTAAAAAGTTTTACACTGTCAATACATCACTATCATCCGTTTGAGTTACTTTACAGATTATTAAATTAAAAGTCAAACTTCTCTTTACATCCAACGGTTATAATTAACTGACAGTGTAAAATTCTTTTACACTGTCAGTGCATTTCAATTAAATCCATAAAAAAAAAAAACTTAAAAATAAAATACCAATAAGAAATATGAAAATAACATCTTTCATCATAAAAGTAAAATTACAATAGTTTGTTTCGTTTTTTTTTTTTACACAATAGTTAGTTTTGTTAAAACTAAAATTACATACATAACTTGATAAGTTGTTACAACGAATTTTCCAAAGAATGAAAGTGAGATATAAAATTATGTTGTAAAATTTTTACTTTGTGTGGACACATGTTCAAGTGCAATTATAATAGTTGGTTATCAATTTTTTGGTGTTATCTACTATTAGTTCTTTGATACTATTGACAAGTCTCCATCGAGAACCATATATCTATGACATACTCATGCAAAATAGTGGCTAAACATATATTTCAATCAACAAGAAAACAATGGTATACATATTCTTAAATGACAGCAAAATAAGATTTAATTTCTTCTATCATGCAATCAACACTAGTGTTCCATAGACTTCGAAACTAAAAGTTAAAACGTAAATGACTAGAGGAGACATTCTTAGTTTCTTACATCGTAAATATAGATTTATGCCATGAGTTAAAAATTTGTTTCCATTTATTCCATAAAGTAGATATGTAATTGGTATGAGTGACATCCATATTACATCATGTTGAAAACTATAGAAATAGAACAGATTAAAATGATAATCATACCATTAATTACTGATTGTGTAAAGGAGCATTGCCCCTGGTGTTGAAAATTTAGTAGCTGAAATTTGTTTTGAAGGGACCACCAACAGAGATCTCCCCCATAAAAAAACCACATCCATATATTCTTCAAAGTTGCTGAACAGTATCTTAGTTATAGCTCCAAGAGTTAACATCATTGATGCATGGCCTTAGAACCTTGGTCCAACAGATTAGAGGACACTAGAAGAGTAAAATTATCTATCATGTCCTCGTGTTATTGGAATCTTCGATCTTATCCATTCGACTAATTAAAATTGGAGCCCTGAAGTTATCAAATCAACAATCATGACAATAAAAGATATAACAGACCACACAGGAAAACCAATACTTTATGAAGAAAAAACAGCTACTTCTTTTACAATGGGAGCTAGAAATGTTAATCCACATAGATCATTGAATCCAGAACTAATGTAAAATATCACGCCAAATGATTATGTCAACAACATTTTCAACAAAGGTTATACATAGTCGAAATATTCAGCATAACCCATGGAAATGTTAGCCGCGTCACACAATCATGTTGATGAATATAGACTTCAGCCTTAACTTTCCTTCAATATCAGTGATTTTTAAAGATGCAATGAGAATTAAAATGTTAAACAAGAGGATAAAAAATGTGGGAAGTCCTAACTCTATCTACTTAGTGGCTTGTGGCACCTCAAGGAGTAAAAGTGTGAAACCCAAGAGGGTAGTATTTAACAAATAAATCAAAGCTTAAGTTATAAGGTTTGGTTTATATCAAGAAACAGGGTTAGAAAAGGTGTTGATATAATGAAATTTGCAGAAGGACATTTGATATGGATACACTCACAAAATGGTTCTTACGGGATTAGAAGCCCAATAGCATTAATGAGTTAGAAGGCTGAATAGCATGGAGAAAAATATAACAAGCATTACTAAGTTTGTCTTGGAGGTTATTTATTATCATTGTTTCTCCAAACTGATTGAGAAAGAAATAAAATGGGTAGGAGGAGGGGTCAGTTGAAAAGTAAGGGTGGTTCAGCTGACAGACAATCACGTTGAGTAATTATAATAAAAACAAATTATGTAAATTTCGTGTTCAGAACTAAATAACAAGATCACTAAGTGACTAACAATCTCACATCAAATAGAAACCACATGTTAAAGTAGGGAACAAGAAAATATCTAATATAATGTTCAAAACAGATTGAAGAGATAGAGTGAAAGTTTAAGGTGATTTATATCAAAGAGTAGTGATTTATCCCCCTCCTTTAGTTTTTCTTTTGTTGTTGTTTGTAATAATGGCCAACGTTCTGTTTTGGCTTCCTTTTTTCATTTTCTTGTGGTTGGGTAAGTGGTTCGGAAAGCACCTGTATCTCTTTCAGTCCTTTCAAAAAAATGTGTTCCTAGCAACACTTCTGACAAGAAATATTTTGTTTTACCTCTTAATTTACAGGCACACTGTTTGCTCCTAATTCGTATCCCTAATGAAAATGATAAGCAGCCAATTTTACATCCTAGAAAGCCAAAACAAGTTAAATGAATTATTCACACATCTAATGTATAATTCATAAACATCAATATGAAGAGACAACATGAGGTAGTAAGTTTGCATACTTAAATACTGAAAATAAGCATTAGAAATATATAACATAATGTATCTTAAGAGCTTATTGTGTTGTACATATGGATATAAAGAACGTACCCATCATTATTTAGAAGATAGACAACAAAAGACTAAGTATTAGATAGTAGAAATATTCTTAGCATACAAAATTAGTGATCATGTTACATCAGCATCAAGAAGGCACCATGTAATTATTTTTACATAATGTTTTATTATGTGGGCGATTTTATTATTCCATAAACTAAACAAATCCTTATTATTCACCAGAAATCTAATATTTGACTTTATTATACTTTTCTTTTTTAGACATGGTGGGATTTTAATGATATTTGTATTTCCTATTAATATTGGTTTGTATATAAGCTTAGGTTATGACACTTGAGATTTATTGAACCTTGCTTTTGTGGCTAAGGTTCTTGAAGGTTTATTTTCATAGCATGTGTTTTGGTTTAATCATTATATAATTAGGCTTCAATACCTAATCATTATAGGATAAGTTATAATGTGGTTTATTTGATGTATTCAGATGTTTTCTATTGAACACATTATGTGACTTGTGCTCCTGGCCTTGTGTGGGAATGCATGAAATTAGGTAGTTCTTATTAGTAATGTATACAACATGGTGACTAATTATAGTTTTTGAAGTGATATGCATTCTGAAACAATCACTATTTCAAATCTAATTTTATGACAGTAGAAAATGCTAATTGGATGCTGAGTGTAGCCAAACTCATTCCAAGCACAACAACATGGTCAAAAACATCAAAGTATTACTTTTTACTTAGGTTCCACTTCCAATTTTGAAAAGAAATAATACATATGAACATGGTTTTAAATTGTGGTCCCCAACCGCAATTGCGTCTGGAATAATGCTGATACGATAGTTGCTGCAACTGCATCAGACCGCAATTGTGATGTGATTTGAAATCATGTGCCATCCTACATTAGGAACTAGATCGAACAACTTCGTCCTAGTTTTATCAACTATTTTTGTCAAAACTAAAAATTTAAAACCAAAACTCAATGTACTTATGCAAAATATTAACATTAAGTGTCTTTTAACGGTGTATTTAAAACTTTGATATAAGTAGTATAGAAATGAAACCTATATTATGTACATATCTAACTTTATATTATCCAAACACTTCACATCACCAAATAATTTGAAGTGTCAAGGTAGTAATAAGAACCACTATTATAAACCAGAAAAAGAAGGATAAACTAAACTGCAAAGATACCTACACTAACAGCCTGGCCTTGCAAAGGAAATTTCTCTACAACAACCTCACATTTAGCATACTCCACAACATCCCTTATTTAAAGAGTGAAAAATCAAAATAGTACTCATTTCAAGAAGAAAAAAAAAAGAAATTGAGAATAAAGAAAAACATATAGAACACAAAATTTCACCAAAAAGATAAACAAGTGACTAAATGATTGTCTCAAAATTTAGAAGCAAGTCAAAAGAACTTACTTTATACTCTTTTTGAAACTTGGCAATGAAAACAATATTAGATAGAGGAAAATTCTGAGAAACCACAAAAACTTAGAGCTGGGAATGGCATCCAATAGCAAGATGGTCTCCCAGGTTACCCTCCAACCCCAACCTTCTCATGACCTATAAAAATCAAACACACAGAATCTCAAACATCATCCTAATCATAAACAAAATTAATAACTACTATTAAAGCCCAAAGCCAGTTTGACAACATTATTTTTCTGCTCACAGGAGCTTCATTTCAGGAAGTAGTTACTATGGCATAACAAAAATGATAGAGAGATTGCAATTGGTAAAAGTGTAGTTGAGAAAAATGAGGACCTTAAAAAAGTATAAGAGATACCAACCAACTGATACATCTTTACAAAACCCTTGTTCATCAAACAGGCATTCCTCCTTCTATAAGTAAAAATATGAAAAAGGGGAAAATAAAATTTAACGTACCCATAAGCTCTCCCTTATGGTTTTATTATCATAGAAACACTAATACAAATGAGTTTAGGGGACTCAATTAATTTATAGAAACAAATTAACTGATTTTGGTTCAATTAATCTTTAGGGTTTCCATCAATATGTGCTTTACGACTCAATGAGTTACGAGGAGAGATTGACAATATTGAACGATGGAGAAAATAAACTGTTTAGGGTTCAATCCTTTTTGGAAGATTTCATAAGAAGAAGAAGGAGGAGGAGGTTGAACGATAGGGGAAAATGAAGGGAAGGGTTTCTGGATTAACTTGCGATGAAGACAGAAAATGTTTCAGCTTTGTTATTTTTTTTTGCTGAAACACTGAAAATTATTAAACGAAAAATTATTAAAGTCATGCTATATTATTCTAACTTTATTTTAATATTATAAAGTCTTATGATATCACTTTTATATAAGCACTACTATAGATATTATTATAATAATAGCGTGCATCCAGTAAAGGCCATTAATGCGGTTTAGTTTTTTTTCTTGAATTCTATGATATTGTTTTAGTAAAAGTGCTATTAGATGGTAATACCTATAATAGCGCACGATAAAAAAAACGCTATTATAGGTATTGGTGTGAAAACTTTAATAGTTTTTTAAAAAAAGCGCTATTTTTTTTATAAGCTAAGTTATATATAAGATTAGGGGTACAATAGGGGTACCCCAACCCGTATACAAAAAACTTCAACCATAACGTCAAGAACTACAAAAAATCACTGGGGCATTTAACCCAAGTGTAATAATTACAAGTATGGAAATTATTGTGCACCCTACCTATCCAACTCCACGAGAAAAAAAGAATACGGTTTGTAATCGTATCCAAGTCTCAAAATTCATCCTTAAAAATGATGTAATTTCGGGATGTCCAAATGGTCCAACAAATAACCAGCCACAATCCAACAGAGTTACTAACTGAAAATTTTCTGCCTACACACCCTGACATCCAACATGAAATGTGATTTAACAAGCAACTTACCGCAATATCTGGAATGCCTAACCAATTGCATGCGAATTTCCATACAAGGGCAGATTTGTAACAACGGAAAAGGACGTGATCAGCAGACTCGACTTCTTGGAAACAAAAAGGACACGACTCTTCATAACGGTTAGTGATGATACCTCTTCGGATTAGATTGTCTCTCGTTGGAAGTCTCTTATAAACTAGCCGCCAACCGAACACTTTCACTTTAGGAGGAGCCTCAGCTAGCCAAATAAGTTTGAATGTCGCAAGAACATCTTCAGAAGGATTATCGTTTACGTCTACAATCGAATCCTGCAAAAAATTATATAAGGACGAAACAGAAAACGATTCAGCATTATTAGCGTGCCAGCATGGAAAATCATCGACGTCGACGTTTGGCCGGAACTCAGACAGCTTCTGGTGTAACAGCTCTAGTTGAAATTGTTGGATCTCCTGAGCCGTATCCTGAGCAACACCAATGTTATCCCAAACCCATGTCCCATTAATCCATGAGCCATTTTCTGATACCAAACTAAACTTATTTGCTGCCAACAAATATAGATCAGGGTGCTGTTCTGCCAAAGTTGAAGCACCGACCCATCTGGATAGCCAAAATAAAATTTTACTTCCTTTGCCTAACGAGAAAGAGATACAGTCTGCTATAATGTCTTTTCCACGAAATCGAGCTAATTGCACCAAATCACGCCACCATAAAGAAGAGGGAACAGGGTATTTTTTAGTGTTGCATGAATGAAATTCTTCCATATGATTTGAATACCGAAAGTCAATGTAACCTTTCCAAAGTGTATCTTTCTTGACCATGATTTTCCAAATCCATTTAAACATAATAGCTCTGTTAAATAATTTGATATCTTTTACTGCTAAACCTCCAGCTTCTCTCTTTTTGCAAACTTTACGCCACGACACCCACGACACGCCTCTTTTGGATACTAGACCGTTCCACAAGAATGATTTTTGAATGGACACAAGTATCTTAATAACCCTGCTAGGGACTTTGTAGAAGGACATAAAATGAATGGGGAGGTTGGTTAGGACCGAGTTTATCAGAGTAACCCTTCCTCCCATAGACAGGAAACGACTTTTCCACGAAGTCAATCTAGACCGAAACTTCTCTATCAACGGTTTCCAAAAAGCTATCAATCTATGATTCCCTCTAATAGGAACTCCAAGGAATTTGAAAGGACATACAACTAACTTACAAGCTAAATAATTCTCTGCAGCCAGGAGCATTGACTCTTCTATACCAAAACCAAAGAGCGAACTCTTATTAAAATTGATGTTGAGGCCAGAAATCAAATGGAAACCCTTCAGAATACTTTTCATAGCCAAGATATTCCTCCATGTGCCATCACCAATTAAGATCGAGTCGTCCGCGTATTGTAATAAATGAAAGGATATTCCATCACTAACTTTAAATCTAGAAAAGCTACCATTATCCAATGCTCTGCTCATTATTACAGCCAAGCCTTCAGCTACGATCGTGAATAGAAGAGGCGCAAGAGGGTCACCTTGTTTAAGGCCCCTAGAAACACGAAAGTCCAAAGTCGGACTTCCATTGACCATGACAGATAAAAAGCTGTTAAAGATACCTTGCTCCATCCAAGATAGCCATCTATTGCCAAATCCCATAATCATCATTACGTCTCGAAGATAACTCCACTGGACACAATCATAAGTCTTAGCAAAGTCCACCTTGAGTAACATAAGCTCTTTCTTAGATCGCTATGCAAAATCAATGATCTCATTTAAAACTAAGACGCCATCAACCAAACTTCTGTCTTCTATAAATGCAGTTTGCGTGTTGGAGATAATGCCACCAATCTTCCTTTTAAGTCTGTTAGCCATTATCTTGGACAACACTTTGTAAACATAGCTGAAGAGGGATATCGGTCTATAGTCGTCGAGGCAATTAGAAGATTCTTGTTTAGGAATAAGGACCACAAAAGATGAGACGAAAACCTTGTGAAGTTTCTCTCCGTTAAAGAATTCCAAAACACATTTCGTGAAGTCTTCCCCTACAATGCTCCAACATCTTTTAAAGAAATCAACACTGAAACCATCAGGGCCAGGGCTGTGGTCACCAGCGCACTCGAAAACAACTCTTTTAACTTCTTTTGCTTTGATTGTAGATTCTAATTCTGCACTATCTGATACAGAGAGCCTCTTGAAACCTGCATCACCAACATACAGAAAGCTTCGCTGAACCCTGCTGAACCTCTTGGAGAAGTGAGCCTTCACCACATTTTTGACTTCCTGAACATTTTCAACAATATTATCCTCAACACTTACAGAGGTGATGGTGTTTCTATTCAGCCTGTTACGCAACGCTGACTGGAAGAATTTCGTGTTACCATCACCCTCCAAACTCCATTTCAATCTAGATTTTTGTTTTAGGATACTTTCCTTAAATCTCATAGTTTTCCACATTTCTTCTTCCGCGACATTCCTATTCTCCATGCAGACAGAAGAAATTACCCCATATTATTATCAAATAACTGTTCAATATCATTAATGACGCCAGAGTCATTTTTGATTTTTGTGTCTACCCAGCCTAAAATATTGTTGTTCCACCAGCGGAGCCTGTTTCTGAGGTTTTGTAACTTTCTTGCAAGTATGAATGAAGCTTTACCAGCCACTTTGAATTCTTCCCACTCTTTTCTGATGAAAGGTTGAAAATTCGGGTGGTCAAACCAGCAAGACATAATTTTGAATGGTTTAGGCCCCCAGTTTGTGTTTTTGGCTGTGATACAAACTGACCTATGATCAGAAATGTCCCTTTCGCCTATCTTCTGAGTTATCGTGTTCCAATCGTTGAAAGTACCAGGGGAAATAATGAACCTGTCAAGCCTACTGCAGATCTTTCCTTTTGACTTGAACCAATAAAATTTGAGCCCTCCCAGCGGGGGATCGACGCACCCCATAGAATTTATGAACTCAGAAAATTTTGACATGTATCTACTGTTAAGATTTGAGTATCCTATTTGTTCACTGGCAGACTTTAAAGAGTTGAAATCACCCCCCAAAATCCAATCTCCAGGATCTAGGGAATTTTTCAAGCTGATGAGAGATGGCCATAATTCTCTTTTTTCAGTAATGGAGCAAGGGGAATAAATGTTAAACAAGTAATATGTTCGACCTGTCCACAGGACTTGCATACCCAGAAAACCTAAGCCCTTATAACTGCATATGGGAACCAAACTGCCCTCTTTCCAGATAGTTAGCATGCCACCAGATAGTCCGTTAGAGTTGCTAGCCGACCAACCACATGAAGAATCTCCCCAAAGACTATAAACCATTGCATCCGTCATTGAAGTACATTTAGTTTCCTGAATGAAACAAAGTTCTACGCCAGCCTTACGAAACGTATCGCAAATTTTATTTCTCTTTATGAGCCCCCCACACCCTCGAATATTATATGTGATTATATTCATGTTGTACCAGCTGCTGCCTCCTTCTTATCTTTCCTAGATTTCCTGTCATCAGCCTCCAGCTTTCTCAAGATATCCTCGAAGACTTCGTCGTCTTCCTCAGCTTTAATGCCTAGAGACTTAATAGAGTCCCAGAACCTCGCAGGTAAAGTCTCTAATTTCTTCTTAATTTTAGAATTGTTTTGGATAAGCTCAGATTCAGAAATAGAGTTGTCTAAGGACACAGACACTCCCAAAGCAGAATGAGACTCAGTGTCAAGCGAAGTTCCTACAATCTGATTACCCGTCTTAGAAGTTCTGGAATAAATAATTTATGCACGTAATAACGTGGCATAGTATGAAGGGCAGAACGGGATCTTTATTTTCTGATAAATGTCTTCAATAACTTTCTTTTTCTTCTTTTTAGTTTCAACTATCGGGCAGCCTACACGAATAACTTTCTCTGCATCTACTCTCTCTCTATCTATCGAGCAGGTAACATGATCCGGAGTAATTTCGAATTCAAAACTCTTATCAGCCGCTACCTCATCACAGCCATCAACCTGTAAACAGTCGTTACTAATCTTTAAAGCTAGCTCGAATGACTGTGGTGGACTAGTAAGTTCCCTATCAGCAACAGTTTGACGACACCCCAACTCTTGTACAGGTAAATTTAACTAGCCAACCTTCCTCCGACCACCAGAACGAGTCTTAGAATCCTTGGCAGAGCTCCTAAGACTGCTATCTCCCAAATCCTGAGACACCGATGCAGAGGAATTAGACTGAGAACTGATAACCTCGGATGGCTCATCCCAACTTTCCCCACCCACTACTTGGTCAGAGTCTATTTCAGATTAGGAGGCAATGAAATCTGAACTATCTTCTTCGAAATAAGAGCTTTTGTTTCTGTCACTCTCAGTCACAAACGGACCAAATGAGTCTTCTACTATCTTGATCATATATGTGCTTTCATTCACTTCCACATTGGTTACTTCATTAAGGTTCATAGCACACTTAGTACGTATCAGAATTCTAGCTACGTCAAAGCGAGACTATTTTCTAGTATCCTCGTCCATCTTCACAAAAGCTCCAGTGGTAGCTGCAAGGAATTTGAAAAAATTTTCTCCCCAAACGTGGCAAGGTAAACCAAAAATCTTGATCCAGGTGAGACGTTCCTGATCAACATCCTTGGGTGACCAAGGACGGACCTCAGAAAACCATTTAGCTATCCAAATAGGATCGTCTTCAATCAACCTCTTGATATCTCCCGGGTTATCTTCTTCAAGGAGACAAAGATTCGCCCCCAAAGGAGTGATTCTGATGTTAAAAAATCCTTCCATTTGGAATGCTTCAGATACTTCGACGGCAGAGCCCGGAATTTCCAAAACCCCCGTGAAAGCTTGCTCAAACCTTTCAATTTCTTCCTTGCTAACTTTAAAGCTGAGGTGGGCAAAATTTGGTTGTGCTATTATAGGTTATAATTGTAATAGTGAAAAATATTAATAGTGTTTTTAAAAAAGCGCTATATTAGTGAAGAATATTAATAGCGTTTTAAAGAAAGCGCTATCTTAGTGAAGTTTAATAATAGCATTTTTTTACAAAGTGCTATCAAAATCACATTGTCTGCAACCTATAATAGCGTCCGACCATAAAGTGCTATTATAGATATGTTTGTTTCCTTTTTAATAGCACTTTTTTAAAAGCGCTATTAAATTAGGCGATACAAAATATCAATTTTGGCGTAGTGAGTTTATAGTCAAAAGTCAAAAGATACTACTAACACACAAGAAGATCAGTACACACAACATCTGGTCAGATGCTTTAGCACGTGTACACACACATTCATAAAAGTTAGTACATATCACATCAGTATTGCATCTCGAAAAATATGAACCTCGCAAGCATTCGCGCGCTCGTAGAAAATGATTGAACAGAGTCGCCATCGATCTTTATTTATTCCAAAATAGGAAAGGGAAAATATCGATAAAATAATTAAAAGAAAAAGAAGATGGTCTTCCCAACCATATTCGGGTTCGGGAGTCAGTTACGTAAGGGCGGTATTAGTACTGAAGGTGTGAGAAAACACAAGAAAGGGGGCTTTGAATTGGGTTTTTAAAATGAAAGCTTTTTGTGAAACTCAAACAAAGATCACAGAGAAACTAACAAGAGAGAAAGTCACACAATATATTCTGGTTCACTTGAAAACTATCAAGCTAATCCAGTCCACCTGCCAAGGTGATTTCGCCTTATACACAAGGACTTAATCCACTATAATCAACTGATAATACTACACTAGCAACTGCTGGTGACTAACAAGCAAAAACTAACTATCTCTTCATAAGGATTCTGACCTAACTGGTCCATTAAGGAATACAAACAACTGTTTGAACAAAATTAATGTTTGTAAGTAATTGCTTCTACACAAGCATATATAAACACTATAAATAGCTCAAGTAACTTAAAGAAAATCAATACAGTATGAACAATGTATCTTGCGTTGTATTGTGGTGCTTTACTGTTCGTGCATGTATCTCTCTTATTTTCTTCAAGTGATCAAGTCTTTATATAGCCAGAAAGAGATCCGTTGGAGGGCAGATCAAGAATATCATTAAGATTGCTGGAGACTTGAAATAATATCGTTACGCATGGATGAAAATTGTACACAAAAGTTGTCCTTTGTACCACCAAATCAGGGTAGTGGAATGGTAGTGGAAAAGAACGTGCTTGATACGTACTATGTACTACTTTCCCTCACAAACGTTTCATCTTCTTCTGTTTATCAGAGGCTTCTGAATAGAGATGATTGAAGCATGAGTAGAAGAATTGATCACTGGGTCTTCAGAGTTTTGAGTCATCAGAGTCTTCAGAACTTGTTCACCAAAACCTTGTCTTCAGAGTATTTAGCACTCAGTCTTCAGAACCCTTGGTCTTCGGAAACTTAAGTCTTCAGAGTCTTCAGAATGTTGTTCAGCAGAACCTTGTCTTCAAAGTCTTTAGGACTTAGTCTTTAGAAACTTAAGTCTTCAAAGTCTTCAGAACGTTGTTCAGCAAGACCTTGTCTTCAGAGTCTTTAGCACTCAGTCTTCAGAACCCTTGGTCTTCAGAAACTTAAGTCTTCAGAGTCTTCAGTACGTTGTCCAACAGAACCTTGTTTTCAAAGTCTTCAGCACTTAGTCTTCAGAAACTTGCCTTCAGAGTCTTCAGAACATTGTTCAGCAGAACCTTGTCTTTAGAAGATAATGACTTCAAAAGCTAGAAAGCCTTCAGAAGTAAATCATTAGAGTCATGTTCAGAGGCAGAATCCAAGAGAGCATTGCAGCAACAACATATTGTCTTCTTAGAATCCTTCTAAAAGTGAGTAGATCAGAAGCAAACTTGCTTCTTTGGCTCAGAAGCGACTTTTGGCCAAATCAGAGTGACGTTGCACATGGTCTTTATCAGAGTCAGAGCTTTCTCTATCAAAGTCAGATCCTGTTTATTAATTCTACAGAAAACAAATGTTAGAGTACCAAATTGTTCTCACACAAATACTACTTTGTTATTATCAAAACTTAGAGATATCTGGCAGAACCAAATCTTGTTCTAACAATCTCCCCCTTTTTGATAATGACAAAACAATGTATTTTGATAAAATAATTTTGTACGAAGATAATCAATAGGAAATGACAAAGATAATTTTAGACTTAACTTCCCTTTATCAAGCCCCCCCTGAATCTAAGACTTAAAAAAATATTATCAGATTTGGGATACTAGAGCCTGATTATAGGGATCTAGTCAGATCCAGAATAACATAGCTTGATTATAGTGGTAATGGATTCTGATAATAGAGCCTGATTGATTAAATCAGAGCCTGATTGCCAACATATTAATATTGTTCCTGAAAAGCATTCTAAGAAGAAAATTATACAATTAAAATGTTAGAATGTCAGAGCTATGATTCAGAGACAACATATTTTTATCAAAATAATTTTCCATTAATATACTCCCCCTTTTTGTCAAAATCAAAAAGGTAATCAATGGTTAACGCAGGCATTTAAAGTATTGGATTTGATTCAATAGAAATTAGATATATTAAATTCAGTACTTCTCCCCTTTGATAGCAATCATAAAGAAATACAATAAGATAAAATAGATGCAACAAAGATACTTTTTATTGATTAAAAAACACCAGAGGTGCGGGTACATAAGCGAGACGTTGAACAAGACAACCACTAAAAACAACAGACAGACATAAGCAAAAAACGATTAATCAAAGTCATGAAAAGAGAGACCAAATTCTGAAAGACCAACAAGAACACCTGCCCACCAACCATCAAAAGTCCTCTACCTCATCAACCCTTTCAAATATTTCTTCAATCATAGCATTTTATGGTCCAAGTATTCTTGCTAATCCAATGATTTCAGCCTTGAAGAACATCTCAGACAGAATTCTTCCATAGGGTATGAAGGACTTATGCTGATTTCTAGAGATTTCAACACAGTTCTTCAGATGATTGAAGATAGTTTGAGGAAGGTTCACCCGGAAATTATACATCATGAAGTAGATAAAGTGTCTATCATCATGAGACAAAGCATTTTTGGCTACTCCTCTGGGTCGAAAGTTGGTAAGCAGGAGTTGAAACGACATTTTACCAGTGGGAATGAGTCCTTCAGGATTGTAAGGTTCATATCTGTTAAGAGAAACATCATGAATTCCAATGAGATCCTCAACAAAGGAGTAGGACAGATGGAAATCTTCAACAGTGACTTCAGATTGAACACAGTTGATGGCTTAAACGATGAAGGTAGGTGTTATGATGACCGGAACACCAAAAACAGAAGACCAGATAGAATTGTTATCTTCTCCAATCCTTGCTTATTTCCAGAATTCCTTCACAAGGACAGGAAAAATGGATCCATGCAAGATTGCGTAGTATTCCGACCACCCTTGAATCTGCATGTTGGTAGATATGTATAAGCCTGAGTCTCTGAGTCTTGGGAGGTTTGGCCTTTTCTCATTGATGACTTCCATAACTTCTTCATTGCCAAGAAAAGTTTTGATAAACATAGTGAACAAAACTGGATAAGAAGGAAAAGCAAGTTTTGAAGGACTGATGAAGAGTTATGAGGAGGAGTATGGTATTTAAAGAGAAGAAAATGTATCAACAATAAATAACAATAAAGATTAGATGAACTGAAACGAAAATTCATCATTTCCAAGACAAGTGATGAAGGACAAAAGCAGGGTAAGAGACACAAACAAAATTAAAGAATGGGAAAAGAGTGTATCAGTCTCCAAAAGATCACATATTAGGTATACTTTATTCAAATCTTGACATTAGTCAATAAATACGAATAAATGTATACTTGAAAATGGGAGGGAAGAATCTGACAAGGAATAAAGGTTGAGAAGAGAAGCGCTTAGTTCCAAGAAGTCTTTGTCTTACACGCATTTTAATGAATGCATAGTAATAGGGGAAGACGTAAAGAATTAATCTATTCTCCAGTAAGTTACCAAACCCAATGCATCAAAACATGATTACAACGATAATAGGGAATAATAAGGAGTAATTACTTGAAACCTAGTCTCACGAAATCACAACGCTCGAGTTGTCTCTTCAATAGTAAGATATGATTTGATTTTGGACAGGTGTCACAAAATAATCATAGCCATTTGTTTCAAGAGAACACGTTTGATATTCCCAAAGTCAAGAATACCAAGCGGTATCTGACTGGACAAGCTTCTGATCAAGACATCTTCTAACATGTAGAAGTATCATTAATCAGAAAGATATTAAATAAATAATAAAATAATTTGCTTAACGTCAGAATCTCATTTCATAAGTTCTGGTGACTTGACATATCAAAATTTTATCTACTTATTCTGAACACGGTTCTATAAATAGATTTTCTAGAATGAATACGAATCTATCCTCAGCAAGGGGTTTTTTGAAAATATCAGCTCACTGGTGTCGCTCCCAAAAGATTCGCATCCAACGGTACAAACGCGAGAGTGGCGCAGAAAACACAGAGTCGCCAGCAATGTGTATTTATCCCGAGAGAGGGAAAGGAAACACTGCATAAACCTGAAGAGAAAGGGGGAAAGACATGGTCATCGCAACCATAGTCAGGGTTCAGGAGTTGGTTATGCGAGGGGAAGGTGTTACCACACCACGCATCCATCATACTCGATGGGATCCACGCTTGTTGTCTAAACAGAGGGTGAGCTATCCTACTATCTATGGTTGGGCAAAAGAAAACGGGGATGGGGGTGACTAAGACGGACTCGGTAGGACATATTCGATGCCCTAGGCCTACGTACTCCCTCAGTGCGATGGGAAAGTCAGAGTCAACGTATTTCGGACGGGAACTGTGGGGGAAGGTTGCTCGCCAAGACAATTGCTGTCTTGTGCCTACATATCCTTAATCGGACGAGAGAGAGGAATCAGAGCTAATGTAGTTCGTGGGTACGACCACAGATGGGTGAATGTTTTTTACGTGAGCGATGAGCTCTTTTCTGAAAAGGAATTTGAAACCCAACAATCCCGAAGGATAAAAAGATTTGAATTTGTTTTTGTGTTTTTTAGACAGAAGTGTTTTCTTTTTAAGTTAGTTCATAACTTGTATTGCACCAAAGTCTAGGGCACAGGGACGAATACTTAACGAATCGTCCCAAGACAGGACGCCCGCTAAGCACTCTAGAAACGTGTGAGGAAGCCCCTCATTTCTCATTCCCCACGCTTAAGGCTCGTGTGCAATACACTTTATCTTTATTAAGTGTTTTCAAGAAGTTTTGAGATGAGAAGAGAGAAGACCCAAAGGGAACTCTAAAGGGAAACTAAGAGTCCTAATGTTATCATGTATGGGTGACCTATGGTTAGTGAGGCTTATGAGGGACAACTACCTAAAACCTAATGCTAATCCTACTCCAAGCTTAATCAAAAATTAAGTTGGACTAGGTAGCTCTAAAGGGAGAGAATCCAAGACTTAAGCAAGTCTTGAGATTCATGGGAGAAAGAGAGTGAAAGAGAAGAATGAGAAAGAGAAGGATGAGATAAGAAACAAGATAGGGCAGCAAGCACATCATATCAAGTATATCACACTTACATCAATAAACAAGTCTCAAAGACCATGTAAAACATCTCAAGCAAGCATGCAAGGGTGATCATGAAAGAATGCAAGCATACTTATATGAAATGCACAATTAAGCACCAATGAACTTCATATCAAGATGAAATGAGAAAAAAAATATGAAGATGAAAGCAAGTCAGAATCAAGATCATACCATCATCAACAATTCTCATGTGCAAGAGAAGATCAAAACATGAAACATTATGCACCAAAGAAAACCCACAAAAGGAAGTCAAAGTACAAGCACTTAAAGCATACCCAAACATGATCCAAAAATTGCAAAATTTGGTCATAAGGGACCTCAACCAGGGGTAAATATCATATCAAATACTCATGCAAAGAATCCAGAAGAAATTCAAACAATTAGGCATGGCAAAACAATTAGGGTTAAGAGATGTCAAGAGATGATCATGCATAATTCACTTAAGCACAAATAATCAAACATATATCAAATGACATTAAAAAATTGTGTAATTAAAACCCAAGTGACCTAAGTCAGAATTTAGCAACATGACAAAAGATCACATAAAAATTCACAGGTTAAATACCTCAAACAATGCTTCAAAGTTGCATAATAACAAAGAAGAACAATGCACAAATAGAGGGACTAAAATGCAATATGAAATGAGATTAAAAATATGAGAAAAATGTTTTTAAGGACCTCAAGATGTCTTATAAAATATGCAAAAAGAATGGGATGCAAATCATACACCAATGATGAGAACAAAAATCAACAAGGCAGGGTGTGCACAATTGAGACAATTCCAAAGGAAATTAATCAAACAATTAATTCAGATGCACAAAATAAAATAAAAATCGAAAATAAAATTTGACAAAGTTTTATAAAATCCTAAATATGATCCATGAATTTTTGCATAATTTTCTGATGCATCAAACTAATTTTAACAATTAAAAATGAAAATGAAACAATTAAATAAAATAAAAAGAAAACGAAGAAGCCAGGGGGTGCAGACAAAGCAATTCACACGTTTAAAAATTGAATGGGCTCAGAAAAAGGGGGTGGGAAAAGCAAACAGAGGCCCAATCCAAACCCAGCGCAAGTCAACACATTCATACAAGATCCAGTCAACAACCTTGACTCACACACACCCTCAGATTGATCCAACGTATGATATTCAATCAATCACACACAAAGTAAGCAACATCAATGGTCAGGATCACGCGCACACCACAACACACATAGGGAAGAACACAAACAGATTAAAATGGAAAAAAACAAGGCACGTGAGAAGCATGTGGAAATTTTGATGCGCTGGCAAACCATAAACCATCAGATCAATCTAACGCATATCAATCAGTCAGCAGATCAAAGATTATACAAGATCAAGGGTCAGGATTTGAAGCACATGATATTAAACATGGATTAGCACACACACACACACATTAACAAAAACACGTGAAAATTAAATGAAGTGGCTAAACATGAGCCATCAGATCTGAACAACCAACGGCTATGATTTCATCTTCTTCCTTTATCACCTGAAAATGAACCAGATGCCGGAGCCCTAGCTCCGGTCGTCTTCTCCGGCAACACCAAACGGAGATCTAACAATAATTTTCCAGAAATCAAAAACAAGTACACCATTCCACTTAGATTTTAACAAGGATCAATAATATCACCTTCATTTCAACAGATCATACATAGATTAAACAAATTAAAGACAAAAAGTGAACTCAAAAACTTCAGATCCACGATTCAGCCATAATACATGTCCAAAATCAAAACAAAACACACCAGGATGATCAGCAAAGCATAAGGATCATTAAGTACACAAGAAAACTGAGTTCTATGATCAAGAAAATCACACTAACCTGAAACTTGTAGAGCTCAAAATACACCAAGAAAACCTTCAGAAAGCTGCAGATCTACTCCTTGGAACTTTTGATTGCAAAATAAATGCAATATGAGGCTTGAATCAGGCTGGATCTTGAAGTTTGAAAGTGAGCAACTCAAATTCGAATCTGATGAAAACCTTGCTTAGAGCTTCAAACAATGGTTGATTCTTGTTCTATGGAGTATGTGGATCAAGAATATGGAAAAAGTTCTTCAGAAACCCTTGTGAGGAGTGAGTTTTGAAGAACAAAAGTTTTGAGTGAAAAATGAAATTCAGAGCAAATGAGAGTGCATGAGGTGTGAATGAACGTGTGAGTCTCCTTATATACACTTGGTTAGAGCTCTGAGCATGATTAGGGTTTGATTAATCCCTTGATTAAGGCTATCCAAAGTGATTTGCAAAAATGCAAGTTGTGATGAAACCACTAATCCACACGTGCATTGTCATGTTTTTCATCATGAGTCATTCACCTTTCTCTTGCTGATCACATCTGAATTGGGTTTGGGCTTTGTGGATGCTTAATTCATGAGATTTGATCCATCTTGCAAATTTGCATTTTGTGAAATTCATGAAGTACATGGCACGGATTGGAGTGATTCAAGGGTCAAAAATGGTCCTTAGGATGTGTACTTGGATGTGGCAATGTGACTTGAGTCATTAGAAACAATTACAAGTCATTTTGAACCAAAATGCAAAAGGTGGAAAAATTGATACATGAGAAAACCCTAAAAAGCACCTTGCCTTCTTTTGATCATAACTTGAGTTTCACAAATGGTATGGAGATAATCTAGTACTTTTTGGAAAGGGGAGAGAGAGATATTCAACTTTCATGTTTGAGGGAAATTCATTTGAAGCTTCTTTGATGATGAAAAGTCAAGTTGAAGATGGTTTGAAAAGTTGCCAAAAATGGAAGTTTCACATTATAGGTCATTTTCCAAAAATAGTAACTTTTGCACAAACTCATGACTCTTGATGAATGGTATGAATCCTAGCCTTTGAGGACCATATGAGGGCATAAGACCTTAAAAATCATGAAGAGGACCTCAAAATTCCATGGTTGACTTTCCTCCTTACAATCGACTTTTCTTGGTTCACAAGCAACTGATCCACTGAACATCTTCCACAATGAACCACTAGCCAAGCCTTCCTCTATGAGTGTTTGTGAGCATATGGAACCCATGAGAGCATGCTTGAATCCACAAAGTTTTCTCAAGAAGCTCTTTGAACACAAAAACCCTAATTTGGTCCCTCTGGTTAGGAGGGAAAGATTCACTTGAAATCCTTTGCCATTCTTGATCTTATGAAGATATGATGACCTCCACAAAACACCTTGAGGCTTGAGAATCCTTTGAGATGAACCAAGTACCTTGATCCCATGCTAAGAACCAATGCTATGCACAAGTTCTAATGTAAGAAATGCAAAGAAACATAAACCAGTTAACCTCAAAACAAAAGAGCAAATTTTGGGGTGTTACAGCTGCCCCTATTCAATCAACTTGGTCCTGAAGGTATGATAGCAACGGCTGTCATGCGTTCAAAGGATTCACAGAGATTGAATACCAAAAGAAACCTGAAATTTGCAATCCTCAAAGGAGGGACGACTCCGCCGGGGAACAAGCAATAAATGTTGCACTGTCACAACACGGACGAGTGTTAGCTATGCTGGGGATAAACACGGACGGGTGTCAAGGAATCAAAGATATCAGATACGGATGGGTATCAAAAAGATACACGGACGGGTGTAAAAAGGTTCAATATGGACGGGTATTGAAAAAATACACGGACGGGTGTGAAAGGGTTCAATACGGACGGGTATCGAAAAATACACGGACGGGTGTAAAAGGGTTCAATACGGACGGGTATCGAAAAAATACACGGACGGGTGTAAAGAGTTTCAATACGGATGGGTATCGAAAAGATACACAGACAGGTGTAAAAAGGTTCAATATGGACGGGTATCGAAAAAATACACGGACGGGTGTCAAGGTTCAATACGGACGGGTATCGAAAAAATACACGGACGGGTGTCAAATGGTTAAATACAGACAGGTACCGAAGAATACACGGACGAGTGTAAAGAGGTTCAATACGGACGGGTATCGAAGAGATACACTGACGGGTGTAAAAAGGTTCAATACGGACGGGTATTGAAAAGATACACGGACGGGTGTAAAAAGGTTTCAATATGGACGGGTATCGAAAAGATACACGAACGGGTGTAAAAAGGTTTCAATATGGACGGGTATCGAAAAGATACACGGACGGGTGTAAAAAGGTTTCAATTTACTGAGGATTGGCCTTATTGGGGATTAAAATAATGAACTGAACACGGACGGGCGTTATCAACAGGTTAATACGGACGGGTATTAAATCAAAGGTTTAAACACGGACGGGTGTCGAAGGAAACACGGACGGGTGTCAAGGTAAAAACCTTGAAGGGATGAATCAAAAGACCACCTGGACGAAAGGGGTGAAAAGAGATCATGGGTTCACAATCCTGGCAAAACACTCTGTCGTGGGACTGTCAAATATTGCTTTGAATGACTAAACCCAACACTTGTGAAGTAAAGCCGAATGATATTCTCCTGAAATTCGGTTTTCCTGACGAAGGAAAACTCAAACCTGGCTTATGCTTCGGATGCGTATGTTTGAATTTTACCGTAATGCTACACACGAAGTTGAATTGCTACGCATTTAGGAGGATGCCATGTAAAAAAAATGCTTATGCAGTGCAAAAAGGCCGTCCCAGCGAAATAAACGCTGAGAACAGAAGCAGCTCCACTGAGGACGACAAACTACATTGTCATCAAACCAAAGAACATGTTGAGGAAAACTTCACCCTGCTAGGGAAGATCACAATCACCAATTCTGTTGGAGATGGATGAATCTCCGAGAGAAAACCCACTCTATTGGGGAGGAACTGAAAACTGAAGATGGAAACTCCTCCGCCGGGGATGACCAAATGTTTCAGAACCTGGATTCAAAACCTGCTAGGGATACTAATCGCTAACAAACTCTGCTTGGGGATAAACTGAAAGAAACCTTGAGGAAAATAGATTGTCCCATACTCAGTGGGGAAACACTGTCTTTAATCAATGAGGACACTCCATCAGACTCTTGCAGGAGAGGCTGTAAAAATAACAACTTCTGGCTACCTGCTGAGGAAAGATGAGCCAAGTCGCAACTCTGGCTGGGGGTAAACCTCGTATATCCTGCTGAGGGGGACGATCCTCAACGACTCCGCTTGGGGAATTACTTCTTTATACTCTGTTGAGGAAGACGATCCTCGATACTCTGACTGGGGAGAGCAGCAAACTGCTGAGGATGATCAGACTTCAAAGTTGGGGAGCAAATCTACTGGAGAAGTACACCTGTCATTCTGCAAAACCAACAGAAAGGTCTACGTGCAAAAATGATTACTTTGATTATCATCATAGTGACTGTCTTCTAAGCAATTGCCACTGTTTTCCCACTTGTTTCATAAAGCTCAACATTTTAGCATGTAATGTTTATAAAAAATATCGGACATTTTCACAAACAAAACAGGTAAAACAAAAAACAAAAGCTATTTGACTGAAATGCAAACTTTATTGAATGATCAGTCTGTAAATAGGCATTTACATTTGGAAGAAATTCCTGAAAAGAGGTAATTGCGCAAAAAGTAAAAGAAAATACACATGTCGGCAATGTGGGGAACAGATATCCACCATGACTCGAATCAGCTATTACCCATACGCCTTGTTTATCCGCAGATGCTTTGGCCTTTGAAGATGACTGACTGGACTGATTCCTTTCCTTCGAATTTTCCAAGTGTGAATAATGATCACAAATCGAACGCGGATCATAGTCTTTGCTTTTAAATCCCTAACTTTTGCCTGGATTGCCCTTTTCGGGTTTTCAATCCACTAGGATGCTCATTTTTGCCAAAGTTGCCTTTTCAGGTTTTCAACCTTGCAGGTTTATTTCTTTTTCCTTTTTATCCCTAACTTTTTCCGAAACCTTTTCTTTTTATGGTTCTCCAGGATGCCCCATTTTTGCCTGAACCTTCTTTTTATGTCCAGCGGGTCTTTTTTACGCAAAGCATTTTTTGACTACATCTGCGTTCACAGGGGACGTAAAATCTTCGCCATCCATAGTTGAGAGTAATAAGGCTCCACCAGAGAAAACCTGTCTTACTACATATGGCCCTTCGTAATTCGGAGTCCACTTGCCCCTGTGATCTGTTTGAGGAGGAGTGATCCTTTTCAGGACTAATTCACCAATTTGGAAACACCGAGGACGCACTTTCTGATCAAATGCTTTTTTCATCCTGCTTTGATACAACCGGCCATACGCAATGGCTTTCAATCTCTTCTCTTCAATGAGGTTCAGTTCATTCAGCCGGGAATGCACCCACTCAGCTTCATCAAGCTTCACGTCTCTCAGAATTCTCAAAGAAGGAATCTCAACTTCTAATGGCAGAACTGCTTCCATACCATACACCAGTGAGAAAGGGGTTGCCCCAGTTGATATGCGTACCGAAGTACGATATCCGTGCAAAGCGTAAGGTAACATCTTATGCCAGTCCTTGTATGTCACTACCATCTTCTGCACAATCTTCTTTATGTTCTTATTAGCCGCTTTAACAGCCCAATTCATCTTCGGGTGATAGGGAGAAGAATTGTGATGTTCAATCTTAAAGCTCTGGCATAGCTCTTTCATCATCCTATTGTTCAAATTTGAACCATTGTCAGTAATGATCCTCTTCGGGACTCCATTACCGGCAGATGATGTCCTTCTTAATAAACCGGGCTACCACTTGTCTGGTGACGTTGGCATACGATGCTTCTTCCACCCACTTCGTGAAATAATCAATAGCCACCAGGATAAAACGATGTCCATTCGAAGCAGTCGGCTCGATCTTCCTAATCATGTCAATGCCCCACATGGCAAAAGGCCAAGGTGACGACAAAACATTCAGAGGAGTAGGCGGTACGTGCACCTTATCAGTATAAATCTGGCATTTATGACATTTCCGGGCGTATTTAAAACAATCAGACTCCATAGTCATCCAATAATACCCTGCTCTCAACAGTTTTCTAGCCATAGCATGCCCATTGGCATGAGTACCAAAGGAACCTTCGTGAACTTCTTCCATTAACAGGCCTGCCTCGTGTTCATCAACACAACGTAGCAAGACCATGTCAAAGTTTCTCTTGCATAAAACATCGTCTTTGTTCAAAAATAAGTTTCCTGATAACCTCCTCAATGTCTTTTTATCCTTGGAAGATGCCCCAGCTGGGTATTCCTGACTCTTCAAAAAGACTTTGATATCATGATAGCAAGGCTTGCCATCTGATACACCTTCAACCGCAAATACAAAAGCAGGTCTTTCCAAGCGCATGATTCTGATTGAAGGAGTTTCATTCCAACGATTCACTTGATACATCGATGATAACATTGCCAACGCATCAGCCATCTGATTCTCTATCTGGGGAATGTGATGGAAGTCCACTCTGTCAAAGAAAGGTAACAACCTTCTGGCATAGTTGTTATACGGAACACGATTCGCTTGACGAGTCTCCCATTCACCTGTAATCTGATTAACCACCAACACAAAATCACCATAAACATCGAGGTTCTTGATTCTTAAATCAATCGCCTCTTCTAACCCCATGATGCATGCTTTATATTCTGCCTCGTTGTTGGTGCATACGAACGCCAATCGGGCAGTGAAGGGTATATGAGAACCCTTTGGAGTCGTGGTGATTGCCCCGATTCCGTTACCATATGAATTAACAGCTCCATCAAAAACCATCTTCCACTGAGGTCCAATCTCAGGTCCTTCATCAGGCAAAGGTTCTTCACAATCCTTCATCTTCAGATACATGATATGCTCATCCAGAAATTCAAACTTCATCAGTTGATAATCCTCAATTGGCTGTTCGGCAAGATATTTTGACAAAACACTTCCCTTAATGGCCTTTTGGGAAACATACTGAATATCGTATTCCGTCAGAACCATCTGCCAACGGGCTATTCTACCAGAAAGTGCTTGCTTCTCAAACACATACTTGATCGGATCCATCTTTGAAATCAAGAGGGTTGTGTGGTTTAACATATACTGCCTCAAACGCTTAGCTGCCCAAGCGAGTGCACAACATGTTTTCTCCAGCATCGAGTACCTTGACTCGCAATCAGTAAACTTTTTACTCAAGTAGTAGATGGCGTGCTTCTTTCTACCTGACTCGTCTTGTTGACCGAGCACACAACCCATTGAATTCTCAAGAACCGTAAGATACATAATCAAAGGTCATCCTGGCACTGGTGGCATAAGGACCGGAGGTTCCTGCAAGTATTCTTTAATCTTTTCAAACGCCTTTTGACAATTTTCATTCCACCTGACCGCTTGATCTTTTCTTAGCAACTTGAAGATTGGTTCACACGTGGCTGTAAGATGAGAAATGAACCTAGCAATGTAGTTTAATCTCCCCAAGAAACCACGAACCTCTTTTTCTGTTTTCGGCACAGGCATTTCTTCTATGGCTTTTACCTTTGCAGGATCAACCTCGATACCTTTTTCACTAACAATAAACCCCAACAATTTTCCTGATCTCACCCCGAAGGTGCATTTGTTCGGATTCAACCTCAGTCTAAATTTTCTCAATCTTTCAAATAGCTTCTGAAGATTCACCAGATGCTCTTCCTCCGTCTGTGACTTCGCAATCATGTCATCAACATAGACCTCAATCTCTTTGTGAATCATATCATGAAAGAGAGTCACCATCGCCCGCTGGTAAGTTTCCCCTGCATTTTTCAATCCAAAGGGCATCACTTTGTAGCAGAATGTTCCCCACGGTGTTATGAACGTTGTTTTCTCCATGTCCTCTGGGGCTATCTTGATTTGGTTATACCCAGAGAAGCCATCCATGAAGGAAAACACCGAATACTGAGCAGTATTGTCAACTAACACGTCAATGTGAGGGAGCGGGAAATTGTCCTTTGGGCTTGCTCTGTTCAAATCCCTGTAATCAACACACATCCTGACCTTCCCATCCTTCTTAGGTACAGGCACGATGTTAGCAACCCATGGAGGATAATTTGTTACGGCAAGAAAACCGGCATCTAGCTGTTTCTGAACCTCTTCCTTGATTTTGACAGACATCTCCGGTTTAGTTCTACTCAACTTTGGTTTGATCGGAGCACAACCTTCTTTAAGTGGTAGCCGGTGTACAACAATATCAGTATCGAGCCCAGACATGTCTTGGTAAGACCAGGCAAAGATGTCCACATACTCACGGAGCATTTCAATCAATCTTCCCTTGATACTGTCTTCCAATGCAGCCCCTATCCTTACTTCCTTTCTGACGTCCTCGGTTCCCAGATTTACAATCTCAATTTCCTCCTGATGTGGTAGGATGACCTTCTCCTCTTGCTTTATTTCATACCCCAAATTTTGACCACTAAGATTTCCCATCATTGTGCAAATCATCAGCACAATATGGATGTACCTTTGTACCTCATTAGTCTCCCCAAAGGTGGGTAAGCATTCACTACAAACAGGATTTAGGGTTTCAAGCCCTCGCAGAGCTCTTAGACAAAGGATCAATCAAGGAATGACATGATCTTCAACTTGTCTAGCCTCTCAAACATCCACAATGGATCAAGAGGACTCCCACTTCAAGGATTAAGCACAAGTTTGCTCCCTTCTAGGTGGATCAAGCCTCAGGATCGCCAGTGTCACCAAATTAGGGTTTGGTCGACTAGGGCCTCCAGATGGAAATTTTCCTCTAGGCATGAGCCAATGCTTCAAAGCATAACCTAAAATGCTCCATGAAACATCATAAACCCCATCATCAATTCAATTTAGCCTCAGGGGATGCATACATCAAAAATCAGGAATTAGGGTTTCTTGACCTAATTCACCCCTAAGTTGACTTTTGGGACAAATCATGAGCCAAGACCTCAAGACATGATTTGAGGGTCTCCAACATACCACGTTGATCCATTTGGAACAATGGATTGACCCAAGAAGCTTGAGCAATAAGTTTCAATTTCATCTGAACCACAGTTGGGGTTTCGCGGGAAAAGTCAACTGTAGCTTTGACTTTTGACCAGGACATGCTCCCAAGTCGTGGGACACGATTAAATACACCCTATAACACCCATGGAACATGTCCATCAATTTTAATTTAGGTCAAGGACATGATTTCCTGAAGAATCGCACGGTTTGGAATTCATCTGATAAAAAGTCAACTGTGCACAAAAGTCAAACTTTGACTTTTTGAGATTTTTCATAAAAATGGTTTTTTAACCCTAAAATGATGTTAATGTGTGATTGGAATCATCATTCATCAAGAAAAATCAAAGAAAGTGGGATAACTTGTAAAAGGGGTAACCATAAAAACTTAGAAATTTTTCTAAGTTATGAAAAAAAGTGGCAAGGGTACCAACTTTGGAGGATCATAACTCCTAAACCACAAAGCCATTTTCCCCATCCAAAGCTTGATTTGTATCCCTCATTACCCTCTACAAAAACTTCAACTAGACCTAAGTCCAATTCATTAAGGATTTTGAGTTATGCTTGGATCAAAATGGCTAAAAAGTTAAAATTGACATTTTTCAGCACAATGTCCCAACTTCAAGGCTGTTTTTCTCCATGATCCAAGTTGAACCAGGTCTAATGTTAAACATCAAAGTTGAAGTACGTCATCTAAGCTTTCCGAAAAGTCCTAGAACGTCCATATAGCATACTCGAGCAGGGAGTTATGGATCTTACAAAATGGCTTGCTGAAGCTGAATTTTTCAAGGCAGATTTGCACATTTTTTGTGCCACACGAATTTTCAAGCCTTGTCATCAGTTTGGACACATCTAAGGATCAAATCCAAGTGGGATGATCTGATCCATGAACCTCCCAAGTCCAAGGAACAAAGAAAAGCATGCCAAAGCCTAGAAATCCCTAAAAGAGGGACAAAACTCCAATTTTGGTTTGGAGCATTTAATGGATGCTTAGAGGTGGTATGTACTGAGCCATTCTCATCTGAAATTAGTTGAGACTTATCCAAGACCAAGGGAACCAGCAGCCTGTGCCCTAACCTCTAGTCAATGGCTAGAGGAGACTTGGATTTCCATTGGCCAACATGGAACAAACACCTGCTGCAGTTGCCATTCACTGTGGATCCCAAAACAAACTTGCTCCACTATAAATAGAGCTTATTTGTGCTCAGTTTGAGTACACCAAAGCCATCAAACAGATGCTTTCCTCAAATTCTCTCTTTCACTCCAAAATGCCTTCATTAGTAAGGAAATTCTGAGTTTTTGAGCTAGAGAGAAATTCCACTCAAACTAATCACACACATACCTCATATATATCATATGTAAGCTGTGCAAACCATCAAAAGTGACCTGTAATCACAACATCACAAAGTCACATCTCAAAACCTCAAAATGGCACTTTTTTGCATTTTTCAAGCCATGTCTTGATTCAGTCACTTTCCAAGCCAGATAAAACCTCAAACACACTCTAAATATCATCCTTGAACTGTCCAAAATGGTGCCACACATCTGGAACACCATTTGAGAGAGTTGGCATTTTGGCCGTTTTTTACCATTTCGCGAGAAAGTGCACAAACTTGCTCCAGAGGTTTCCATCCGATTCCAACCATCCTAAAAGCTTCTAAGAGGTCATTTGAGGTTGTCCAAAGCATCAAATCATTTCTGGAACAAAGCACTTGGAAGGTTGCCCAAAATCTCCAAAAAAGAGGTAAAATCCACAACTTGAATTCTTTGAATCATGCTTTCCTTTGTTGTCCACATACATGCATCATATTGAATAATTCTTGAGGTAAAAATGTAGTCCTTAATGTGTATGTTGTGATCCTCCCACTGTTTGCATTTTGACATGTTTTTATGTGGAATTTTGGTTGTTTTGAAACCATGTACAGTTCTGCCTTGTTTTCATTGGTGTGTTCTATACATTAAGTTTTAGTTTGCATCAGTAACACCATTGGATTCCTTGCGAAAAATCGGTCAAGATAGGTTTTTACGGATTTCAATTCCGATGAAAATTGAGAGAGTTACGCGCGTTGGAAATTTTACGCGAAACGACGTCGAATTAACGATAGCGGTTCTGTTTTTTTCGCTTTGTACAGTGAGTTTCCGAGTGAGTGAATAATACCATTGGATTCCTTGCGAAAAATCGGTCAAGATAGGTTTTTACGGATTTCAATTCCGATGAAAATTGAGAGAGTTACGCGCGTTGGAAATTTTACGCGAAACGGCGTCGAAAACAACGATAGCAGTTTTTGTTTTTTAATTTCTGCATTTTGTGCGTCGATTTTCCGTTTGCATGAGTGATACCATTGGATTCCTTGCAAAAAATCGGTCAAGATAGGCTCTTGCGGATCTTGATTCGGTTAAAAATCGAGAGAGTTACGCGAGTTGGAAATTTTACGCGGAACGATATTTTAAACGACAGCAGCTCTGGTTTTTTTATCGTTGCATTTTGTACGTTGAGTTTCGGCGTGCGTGAGTGATACCATCGGATTCCTTGCGAAAAATCGGTCAGGTAGGTACTTCCGGATTTTGATTCCGATAAAAATCGAGAGAGTTACGCGTGTTGGAAATTCGGCGCGGAACGATATTTTCAAAACGATAGCAGTTTTTTCTGCATTTTGTGCGTCGATTTTCCGTGCGCGTGAGTAATACCATCGGATTCCTTGCGAAAAATCGGTCAGGTAGGTACTTTCGGATTTCGATTCCGATAAAAGTTGAGAGAGTTATGCGTGTTTGAAATTTGATAAAAACGTGTTGAAAATTAAAGTTTCGGTACTCGTTTTTACCCCAAAAGAAATGTCGGAGATGATATTTTGATATCTTTCCTCTTTTTCTTACTTTTTATTTTCAAAACTCAACCAATTTTTTGTACATAGCAAAAAATCATCGTTTTCCAATTCGTACCCCATAATATTTTAATCCAAAAAAATCACAAAAAAAAGTATTATTTTTAATATATTTAAAAATAGTGTTTTAAATTGTTTTAAATGCTTTTAAAATGATTTCTTTTTTTTTTCTTGATTTTTAAAACCAAAATGATTTTAAATATTTATGTTGATAAAATATTTTTTTTCATAAACTTTAATCATTATTTAATGATTTTATTTGATATTTTTATCATTTTTTTTACTTAATTTTTCTTGAAAAAATGCCTAAAAAATGAAATTGGGGTTTTCTTTGATTTTCACCCTAACAAATCTTTTTTAAAATTAACGGGCCTCTAATAGAGTGTAAGACCCAATCCTTTTTTGACCAAAATCATTTTTGGGCCTCAGTGTATTGTATAAGTCCCGATACCGTCAAAAATAAACGACGCGATCGTCGCCTTTTGAAAAACAAAACTGGGGCTCTCCTCGAGCTATAAGACCCATTCAAAACTTTTGGGCCTCTATTAGAGTGTAAGACCCAATCCCCTTTTAACCAAAACATTTTGGGCCTCACATATTGTATAAGTCCCTCTGCGTTAAAAGAAAACTTCGGCGCGATCGTCATTTTCAAACGAAAATCAACTGGGCTTCTCTTTGAGCTGTAAGTCCCATTTCTTTTCATTTTTTAACACTTGGGCCTCTATTAGAGTGTAAGACCTAACCCTTTTTTAACGAAACAATTTTGGGCCTCAGTTATTGTATAAGTCCCGATACGTTAAAAATCTCGGCGCGATCGCTATTTTCAAACTGAAAATATTTTGGGCCTCTCCCTGAGTTGTAAGCCCCATCTTTTGTACAAAAATACACTTTGGGCCTCTAATAGAGTGTAAGACCCAACCCCTCTTTTTTTATATTTTCTTATTATTTTTTAATAATTTGGAAAATTAATAACTCCTTCAATTTTGATTATTTTTTATTGGTTCTTTTTCTGAAAAATCACAAAAATAGTAAAATATTTTATTCTACAAAAAAATAAAATTTATATTATTTATTTAATATAGTTGGTATTTTTGTGAATAAATTCATTTTTAATTGTTTTTAAGCATTTTAAAAGTGAATATTCATCTTGAAAATAAAGACTATGGGCCTCCCCTCGTGTTGTAAGCCCCATTTCTTTTCTTTAAACTCTTTGGGCCTCTAATAGAGTGTAAGACCCAATCCCTTTGTAAATACCAAAATTTTGGGCCTCAGTCACTTGTATAAGTCCCATAGTGTTTATAAAACCTCGGCGCGACCGTCGCCCTTTTCAAAATTAACCATTGGGCCTACCCTCGAGTAGTAAGACCCATTTCTTTTCTTAAAACTCTCTTGGGCCTCTAATAGAGTGTAAGACCCATCCCTTTGTACAAAAAACCTTTCTTGGGCCTCAGTCACTTGTATAAGTCCCTCTGTACAAATTCAACAGTGCGCTCACTGATAAAACCCTGGGCCTCTCCTTGAGCTGTAAGCCCCAAATCTTTCTTTTTCAAAGCACTTTCTCCTTTGATTTTGAATATACTGTTGTTTTCACTCTTTCTTTGTTGAACAACTAACCAAACAACATGGAAGCTCTACAACCGAGTAAGTGTTTACCCGCTTTCATTTACTGCTTTCATATGTATATAACTGTATTGTGGGGCTGTTTCACTGTAAGTCTCCTTTCATAAACTCATATACATATAACTGTATTGTGGGGCTGTTTCACTGTAAGTCTTCTTTCATAAACTCATATCAACTGTGTAATAATAGTATAGATATTTAGAGTTTCCCCGGCAACTACGTCTAGAACTAGGTGACGCCGTTTCGTTTATTCGTAGAAATAGACAACTAGATCCCCAATAGGATCACCAGATACAGTCTTCTCTTCGGCTGTCCTCATTAGGAATTATCAAGAAACTCTACTCCCCAAGATGAATGTCTTCTCCGTGAATGGCATCTTTGAGTTTCTTCCAAATTCTTAAACTTTCCTGACTTGATTTATTCCTTGTGAATAGCTTGCCTTGAACTTCTCGGGGTTTGGGGACCCACGGGCTTCCTAAAAGCATCGGCCTCTTCTTGGGCATCGTACAAGGACCCACAGGCTTCCTAAAAGCAACCCCGCCTCCTCTTGGGCTTCGTACAAGGACCCGCCGGCTTCTTAGAAGTATTCACAGCCTCCTCTTAGGCTTCGTATAATGATATCTTCCTCTGGGAATGATAGCCTCCTCTTGGGCTTAGTACAAGGACCCGTTGGCTTCTTAAAAGTTTCTAGCCTCCTCTTGGGCTTCGTACAAATTGTCCCGACGACCTCCTAGAGGTATAGGAACAGAACCTAGTCATCCTCATAGAACAGTCCTTTCATAGAGTCTACTACTGTTTCTCAAAGCATAGTACCAAAGATAAAAACTCTAGACTTGGATAGTCTAATCTCCTTGAGTCTCAAAGACATTCTCAAGTGACCCCTTCGTTAAATAGGAAGGAAACCCGTAGACTCGGACAGTCTCAATACCCTTTGGATTTCCCGTTTCCTCAAAGAGAGGGAAATATCCCTGATCCTCAAATCAAATCCCTGAGTACAGTGTTACTCATATAAGAACTAATTTTCTCTTTTAAAATCAGTATATTGGATCTGTCACTCAACTGAAATAGTTACCATAGCCTCCTCTTGGGCTTTGTTCAATGATTCTTCCCAGCGAAGCAAACGTTTAGCCTCTATCTCGGGCTTCGTACGAGATACCAAAATTCTCCCCAGTGGAGTCAAACAACATTTAGCCTCTCTCTCGGGCTTTGTACGAGACACATAAGAGGCTCCCTCGTTGAGTCAATCACCCCTTTTGCCTCCATCTCGGGCTTCGTACGAGATACAAAGACTCTCTTGTTGAGTCAAACCTTTAGCCTCCATCTCAGGCTTCGTACGAGATACAAAGACTCTCTTGTTGAGTCAAACTTTTAGCCTCCATCTCGGGCTTCGTACGAGATACAAAAACACTCTCTTGTTGAGTATAAAAGATTCTCCTGTTGAGTCAACCCTTTTAGCTTCTCTCTCGAGCTTCGTACGAGACACATAAAAACTCCCTCTTGTTGGGCCAATAGCCTCCTCTTAGGCTTCGTATAAGAAAACCACTAGTTGATCCAATTAACCTTTTAGCATCAAACCTGTGCTTCGTTCACAGTACACAAACATCAACAACTCTTTTCCCTTCATCTAATCGCTGTAAGCGGCAAGCCTCTGGATCATCTACATCCATGCCACTGTCCCTCTTTTAGCATGAGAAATTCCTAAGGAAAGATAGCATTGCTCTACACTGAGTTAAAGTCTTCTCCTTTAGGTTAAAATCCCCTATAAAGGAAATTATGGCATTACTAGGATTCGCGTATCCCGGTTAAAGTAATTCTCCTTTATAACCAGTCACCCAACAGTTGTGACAGACAAACCCTTCTTTAGAGATGACAAATTCTCTCTAAAGTCGAGGTCCTTCAGCTTCAAGTCTTGGGCTTTGAACAAGACACAAATAGACCCTTCAGCTTCACATTTTGGGCTTTGAACAAGATACAAACCACCTTTCGCTTCACGTCTTGGGCTTTGAACAAGACACCAAAACACCCATTTCCTCCCATAGAATAGGAGGAACTACGAACGCTCTGATTTCCCTGTTTCGGTAAACGGGAATACGTAGGCATAAGATCGAAAGAAAAGATCTTAGCGAGCACAATCAACAAAAAACCCAAATCCCGTATCTCCATCAATCAAAAGCAGTAATTCAAAAACATCAGTCCTAACATCCTAACCCTTGTTCCCCGCTATAAGGTCCTAGAAAGAAAGAAAACCGTATTGGCGAAAATACAAATAACCAGTACAAAGGCCCTCCCACATTGATAGCATTCGTAACCTAACAGACCGCTGTTTAAACTCAATATGCAAAGCAGGGTTAATTGGAGACATCTATTTCCCTTCCTTATTCAGCTCACAATAGGATAAAAAATGAATCGACCTATAGTCAAAGCTCAAACCGCAGAGAGCGACCAGCGCTTAAGAACCGCGTCCAAAATCGCTCGCTACACTTTAACAATCTGGCAAACTCTTAGGGCAGTTCATAATCTTCGTCAGTCTCTTCTTTAGCCTGATAGATTGGATTGTCAAAGTCATACCGAGCTATAGCTGAGTCATGATCGGTGTCATCTGAACAAAGAGACCTGCATGATTGATGAGGTATGTTTTATTATGTATGCAACAAAAGAAACACATTGCCATTTTGATGTGGGTTTTTAATGCATAAAAATAAAACAGAAAGACAGAGATCAAAATATTTGAGTGTGAAAAGTCTTTTATTGATGATAAAGCAAAACATGCAACAGTTAAAAGCCCTACAAATAAAATCACTACGTCTTGGGCAGAACGCAGGATTAACATAATAGGAAAACAAAGCAATTACTCGAAGCTAGTCACTTGAATGACTTTTTCAGAAGACCAGTTGCACAGACTTTCTCCTGGGATGCAAGGGCGGATCCAGCTATCCATATCACAATCACTGTCCCCTTCTTCCTCAATGGCATTAACTCTGTCGAAGAAAACACCGGCACTGGTGAAACGGACTGGGCCATAGAATTTGGGAGGATCCCTGGCTCTCCTGGGTGGCTTGTATCCCAATCCATAGGTATTCCCTTTTGGCTGAACTTTAATCACTTGGCCCCACCTCTGTGAGCTACCAGCTTCGACTATAGCCTTGTCGTCTTTAAACGAAGACATAGAAACCTCAGGTTGATCTGCCACTGCGGGCTGCTCTATTGTCTCGGACTGATACTCAAACTGAATAACCTCTTCAGACACCTTCACTTTTTCAAACCCCTGACACAGCGTCTCATGGATTTCACCATCCACTTCCACGTATTTAAAGGTTGACAGCTGACTAATCATTATGTCCTCCTCTCCGCACACTGTCACCACGTGACCATCTACCATGTATTTCAGCTTTTGATGCAAAGTGGAGGTTACAGCGCCTGTACCATGGATCCAAGGACGACCCAACAGACAGCTGTATGCTGGCTGAATATCCATTATATAAAATGTTGCATCAAAGATTTTTGGCCCAACCTTGATCGGAAGCACAATCTCACCAAAGACAGATCTCTTCGAGCCATCAAAAGCTCGCACCACCAAGTTGCTTGGTGTACAAATAAGTCCCTTGGTATCTAACTTCATTAATGCTTTCTTTGGCAATACATTCAACGATGATCCAGTATCAATCAACACATGTGACATCAGTGAACCACGACACTCAATCGAAATGTGCAGGGCATTATTATGATTCCTCCCAGCGGGAGTCAAATCAAGATTTGTAAAGCCCAAGCCATTACCCGCATTCACGTGCGCTACAACCCCTTCAAGTTGATTAACAGAAATCTCATGAGGAACATAGGCTACATTCAAGACCTTCAGAAGCGCATTTCTGTGAGCTTCAGAACACAACAACAACGACAAAATAGAAATCTTGGACGGGGTCTGATGTAACTGGTCCACAATCTTATAATCACTTTTCCGGATGAGTCTCATAAACTCCTCGACATTTTCGGAAAAAGCATCACCAACCGGCTTTACTGTAGAATCAATAATCACTGGAGGCTGTACAGAACCATCAACTACCTGTTTTCCCCTATCTTTCCTAGAAGTACTGGGTTGATCATTAACAGGAGTAAGCACTCTACCACTTCTCGTTATAGCATCGGTTTCAACCTTAGCTTATGAACTAGTACTCACTGGCGGAGTAGTCATTAATTCCTGCTTTTGTCCATTGACAAACACCTTTGTGCCGTAATTCCATGGAATAGCCTTAGTACTTTCATACGGAATGGGTCCAGCTCTTGTGATAATAACTGGTGGTGGTCTTGCCGGACCTGAAATAGTAATCGTCTTGAAAGGAACGATTATGGTAGCAACCTTCTCACTGACGACTTCTTCTTGTTGATTACACCGATCAAACTGTAAACAACCCTCATCAATCAGATTCTGGATACCCATCTTCAACGAATCACAACCATTATCCTTCGTCAAACAATCTGAACAGTTCTCATCACAACCCGAATAGACACCACCCTTTAGTAACCTATTTTTAACCACAGCCAGCGGAGTCTTCAGCTCCTCAACATCCATGATCAAATTCAAAGTTTCACATTCCTCAATTATCGCATTCACCCTCGGCCCATTGTGATCAGGCATCGGGTTTTGAATAACATTAGGCCCAACGTTCGAGAAATTGATAGCCTTGGAGTCTACAAGGTCTTGCACCTTGTGATGGAACACCCTACATTTCTCCACGGTATGCCCCGGAGCACCAGAGTGAAAATCGTAGTGTGCGTTAGCATCATAGCCTCGTGGGAGTTCCCCTGTTGGTGGAGCCAGGGCACGGAGCTCAACTAGACGCAACTGCAGCAAATGTTGCAACAACTATGCATATGACATCGGTGGTTGCTCAAAATGCCTCTCTGCATTTCTTTGTCTATTATGATACTAGCCCTAGTGCCTGTTCTGATTAGCATTATTCCTTTGTTACTATGGTGGAGGTAACGTTGCTGGGATAGTTACCGATGCTACTTGTTGATTATTGTTCTGGCGTTGTTTCCCTTTTCCCTTGTAAGATGATACAGCATTGGCCTCTCCTTTCTTCTTATAACCATCAAATGGCTTCTTTCCATGCCCGGAGGACGATCCGTCACCACTAGAAACTTTTCCAGCCTTAATTCCAACCTCTATCTTCTATCCGATCACAATCACATCTGCAAACTTGCCTAGTGAACAAGGCAATAGCTTTTCATAATAGTGCTTAGGCAGTGTGTCCATAAACATATCCAACATCTCCTTCTCCAGCATTGGTGGTTGTACCCTAGCCGCCAATTCACGCCACCTTTGCGCGTATTCTTTGAAACTTTCATCATTTTTCTGGGACATGCTCAACAGTTGAGTTCTGTTGGGAGCCATGTCTGTGTTGTATTGGTAATGCTTGATAAAATCTGCAGCTAACTCTCTCCAAGTACGAACGTCTCTACTTTCCAGCTCCATATACCATTCCAAAGACGCGCTGGACAGGCAGTCTTGGAAAAAGTGAATCATTAGCTTTTCGTCCTTGGCATGGGCAGCCATCTTCCTGGTATACGCCTTTACATGAGTTCTCGGGCAGGTAGAACCATTATACTTCTCCAGTGTAGGAATCTGAATCTTGTGTGGAATGACAATATCAGGGACCAACCCTAGGTCGTCCAAATCTATTCCCAGACCATCCTGCTTCACAGCCCCTTTCAGTTGCGCCTCGATTAAACGGATCCTCTCATCACTGACCACAGGAGGGCCAGCGTCCAAGCTTCTGACTGAAAAAACATCATCCTATTGATCATCAAAACGATGGCCATGGATAGCTCGAATAGTGCTTCCTTCTCCAACCACTGAAGGAATCTCACCCTGTCCACCAGCACCAAGGATAGGAATGTTTATACCAGCACCACCTCGGCCCGGAGGAATAACACGATTAAGAAGACCACCGTGTAAGATACCATTTTAATCAACCTGCGCCACCAATGGCTGAATTAGAGTTCTGAATTCATTCTGGCTCTGCACCACACCTTGCATTATCTCCATGAATTAATCGATGTGAGCTTGCATAGCTGCCATGTCTGCCTGAACTTTGTCCATCACTCTGCTTTGATTAAGCCTGGTAGAATACCAATGAGCTGGTTGATCAATCCTGACTGTCAAAAAGAGAGAGCATAAGAAATCCAGAGAATCCGAGATAACTTGCTATGCAAAATGAGATGATTATGCAAATGCAAACATGTATGAACATTATCAAGGCGATCTATCCCTTGATTCCAGTTTTAATAACAGAAGAAAACTGAATTCCTGATCATATAAAGAGAATAAGCATCTGTTACAACACAAGTCTGAATAAGCATAAACCAAGACCCCGACCAACAAGTCTGGCGGTGATCCCGGAAATACAAAGAAAACAGTAGCAAGGAAACTAAGGCATATCATCAAGACTCAGTCGTGCTAGAATTCCCCATTCATAATTCTTTTTGCACCAATTCTGCACTTCCTTGAGAAGCTTCTTGGTATTAGGATGCTCTGGTATCTGAATCAACTCCTGAATCAAAAGATCCCTCCTGTGCAAGATTCCTGTTAAATAACGACTATGCAATTCCCAATCATCTTCTCCAGAAGCTCCACCTGAACTTGGACCTTCGCCTCTGGCGCTTTTCACTTTGGCTTGGATCTTCAGCTGTTCCATATCTGCCATGGTTTCCTTGAGCTTTTCCTCAATTGCTCTCCTCTCAAAGATCCCTGATAAAATCTCCTTATCCTTTTTCCGAAGCTTTGTCTTCAAACCTTCAATCTGCTCTAGATACTTGTCCTCTTTCAACCTGTTGGCAGTAATTGTTGTATTCCAACGGTCACGGAACCTGTGAATTCTTGACATAGCATAAGCCAACTCTTTCTTTTTGGACGAAATGACCTTGCTAACACTTTTCAACGCTTGATCCACTTTCTCTCTGGATGTGGCTTCTTTAGACAATTATTTCTCCTTCGCAGCCAAAAGTTCTGATTTCAACCTGGCAACATGGATAGCTTCGCCTTTTTCGTGCTTCAACTGACCAACCTCTCTGCCCAGCTCACGATTCTCCTCTTGGAGTTTCTCCTTCTCAGCCCATAACTTATCATACTTTTCTATATCAACAGTCGTGGGAGTCTCGATCATCAAAGGATACAAAGGTGGTTCCACCGAGAAGGGAAGAAGCTCCTCTTCTGCTATTTTCTTAATCCACTCTTCATAGGAAGGAAAAGCCCGGTTATTACATTTCCCGAATGAAGTTTTTCCCTTCTTGGTCACCTGCTTCCAAGCATTCACAATCTTCCTTATCATCTCTTGATCCCCAGTACCATTGAAGAATAAGGACTCTCTGATATCTCGCTCTTCGGGTGGACCTCTCAAAGGATAACCAAACTGCCTGATAACAAGGGAAGGATTATAGTTAATTCCACCTTTTCTCCCTATCAAGGGTACATTAGGGAATTCTTCGCACTTGCAAATAATCTCCATCCCTAGCAAGTCATTGTTGAACCAAACAATGTTGTCAGCAGTCAAGCCCATTAACCTCTTTGACCACTTCAGAGAATCTCTCGTATCAATGAAAGCGCCAGCTTCGGGGAGATGACTCAGAAACCAAGTAGATAAGAGTGGTGCACAGCAACTCACAGTTTTTCCACGCCTATTTTCATTCTTGTAGTGGACTGAGTAATACACATCACCTAGCAAGGTAGGTATAGGATTCTTTGAAATAAAGATTCTGACAGCATGCATATCCACCAGATCAGGAACACTGGGAAACATGACAATCCCATAGATGCACATAGCCAGAATAGCTTAGAAAGCAGTCCAATTCCCCTCATTAACATGTATTCAAGCTTGATTAAACAAGAACTTCAATAAGAAACCCTTAGCTCCTTGTTTCTCCACAATATTACTGCTCAGAGCGGATTCACCAATATGAAGAGCAATGGCCATTTCTTCTATCCCGGGACGTTCTTCGGAAAAGAATACTATGTCATGCCTGATGGGGATTCCCAAAATAAATGAGAACTCCTCCAACGTTGGAGCCAAGAAATAGTCTGGGAAAGTGAAGCAACGCAAAGCCGGATCATAGAACTAAAGAAGTGTATGAATGTCATCCTTCTCATACTTGGAGATACTGTAGACAAACTTCAGAAGTCTCCCATACTCTCCACCGAACCCTGTACGAACTCCGGGACCAGCCATACTAATCAGCTTGTGAATCAACGTCAAGGTCGGGTCTGGGAACGAATAAGCAACAGTCTTCTTTCTCTGGACATCCATGTTAAGGCAACCTCAAAAAACCGGAATCAAGAGTAAGATGCAAGCCCTGAAAAATGTCAAACATGTTAGAATGCAAGAAAAATGATATGCACATGCAAGCATGGGATCAAGGCATCACTGCTGGATGTGCTTTGCTGTTAACTGAACGAGAACCACAACCCAGAAAACCAGAATTCTAGAATACCGAACCACTGAGATAACCAGAAACCCAGATAATCAAACACTGATGAGAAATCCAGAAAACCGGGTAGGTTGAAGGTTTCAGTTTCCTGCAAGCCTGTAAACACCCATCCCATCTCTCATGAGGGTTCTAAAAAATCGAGGATCTTCAATATCACGGGCTCTCAGGTCGAGAAATAATGATACGTTCACCATTTCTGGTTTGGCATCATCATCAATCGAGGAGGCCTCAACTGATTCCCCTAAAAAATAAGGTCATCCTATGCGAGTCCCTCAGGATTGGGTCCTCGGATCGACAAGTGTAATGGGTTTGCCATTTCTGGTCTGCCATTATCACAGGTCGAGAGGAGAGGCGCAACGAGGTATCGGAGAAACGGTCACCAGAGTCGATAGCTCTCTAGATCAACACCCTAAAATGCGCAAGACACACACGTCAGAATGCGTCCCAAGATAGCCTCGTCTGGTTGTGAATTTCGTGAACACACAAACGCACCAAGATGGCACGTAGGTCCCACTACTCTCCACTCTAGTCCTAGGGTGTACTCAAGCCTGGGTATTGGGCTTATCTCTCAGAACAACCCAACCTGCCAAACAGAAACCAGCCAGCACAACACAACAATATCCAGTATGACAGTAATAAAATGAAATACAATGCAATAAAAGTTGTAAAACAGTAATATACAACATACAAAAGCACAACAAATAAACACCCAACGAAAAAAAACAAGCAAGCGCTAGGATCGACTCGCTAAAGGGGATGGACCAGCAAGAGGTCAACCAGAGTCCCCAGCAGAGTTGCCAGCTGTCACTCCCAAAAGATTCACATCCAACGGTACAAACGCGAGAGTGGCGCAGAAAACACATAGTCACCAGCAATGTGTATTTATCCCGAGAGAGGGAAAGGAAACACTGCATAAACCTGAAGAGAAAGGGGGAAAGACATGGTCATCGCAACCATAGTCAGGGTTCAGGAGTCAGTTATGCGAGGGGAAGGTGTTAGCACCCCACGCATCCATCGTACTCGATGGGATCCACGCTTGTTGTCTAAACGGAGGGTGAGCTATCCTACTATCTATGGCTGTGCAAAAGAAAACGGGGATGGGGGTGAATAAGACGGACTCGGTAGGACATATTTGATGCCCTAGGCCTACGTACTCCCTCAGTGCGATGGGAAAGTCAGAGTCAGCGTAGTTCGGACGGAAACTGTGGGGGAAGGTTGCTCGCCAAGACAATCGCTGTCTTGTGCCTACATATCCTCAATCGGACGAGAGAGAGGAATCAGAGCTAATGTAGTTCGTGGGTACGACCACGGATGGGTGAATGTTTTTTACGTGAGTGACGAGCTCTTTTCTGAAAATGGAATTTGAAACCCAACAATCCCAAAGGAAAAAAAGATTTGAATTTGTTTTTGTGTTTTTTAGACATAAGTGTTTTCTTTTTAAGTTAGTTCATAACTTGTATTGCACCAAAGTCTAGGACACGAGGATGAATACTTAACGAATCATCCCAAGATAGGACACCCGCTAAGCACTCTAGAAATATGAGAGGAAGCCCCTCATTTCTCATTCCTCACGCTTAAGGCTCGTGCGCAATACACTTTATCTTTATTAAGTGTTTTCAAGAAGTTTTGAGATGAGAAGAGAGAAGACCCAAAGGAAACTCTAAAGGGAAACTAAGAGTCCTAATGTTATCATGCATGGGTGACCTATGGTTAGTGAGGCTTAGGAGGGACAACTACCTAAAACCTAATACTAATCCTACTCCAAGCTTAATCAAAAATTAAGTTGGACTAGGTAGCTCTAAAGGGAGAGAATCCAAGACTTAAGCAAGTCTTGAGATTCATGGGAGAAAGAGAGTGAAAGAGAAGAATGAGAAATAGAAGGATGAGATAAGAAACAAGATAGGGCAGCAAGCACATCATATCAAGTATATCCCACTTACATCAATAAACAAGTCTCAAAGACCATGCAAAACATCTCAAGCAAGCATGCAAAGGTGATCATGAAAGAATGCAAGCATACTTATATGAAATGCACAATTAAGCACCAATGAACTTCATATCAAGATGAAATGAGAAAAAAAGATGAAGATGAAAGCAAGTCAGAATCAAGATCATACCATCATCAACAATTCTCATGTGCAAGAGAAGATCAAAACATGAAACATTATGCACCAAAGAAAGCCCACAAAAGGAAGTCAAAGTACAAGCACTTAAAGCATACCCAAACATGATCCACAAATTGCAAAATTTGTTCATAAGGGACCTCAACCAGGGGTAAACATCATATCAAATACTCATGCAAAGAATCCAGAAGAAATTCAAATAATTAGGCATGGCAAAACAATTAGGGTTAAGAGATGTCAAGAGATGATCATGCATAATTCACTTAAGCACAAATAATCAAACATATATCAAATGACATTCAAAAATTGTGGAATTAAAACCCAAGTGACCTAGTCAGAAGCTAGCAACATGCCAAAAGATCACACAAAAATTCACAGGTTAAGTACCTCAAACAATGCTTCAAAGTTGCATAATAACAAAGAAGAACAATGCACAAATAGAGGGACTAAAATGCAATATGAAATGAGTTTAAAAATATGAGAAAAATGTTTTTAAGTATCTCAAGATGTCCTCTGAAATATGCAAAAAGAATAGGATGCAAATCATACACCAATGAAGAGAACAAAAATCAACAAGGCAGGGTGTGCACAATTAAGACAATTCCAAAGGAAATTAATTAAACAATTAATTCAGATGCACAAAATAAAATAAAAATGGAAAATAAAATCTGACAAAATTTTATAAAATCTTAAAGATGATCCATGAATTTTTGCATAATTTTCTGAAGCATTAAACTAATTTTAACAATTAAAAATGAAAATAAAATAATTAAATAAAATAAAAAGAAAATGAAGAAGCTAGGGGTTGCAGACAAAGCAATTCACACGTTTAAAAATTGAACGGGCTCAGAAAAAGGGGGTGGGAAAAGCAAACAGAGGCCCAATCCAAACCCAACGCAAGTCAACACATTCATACAAGATCCAATCAACAACCTTGACTCACACACACCCTCAGATTGATCCAACGTATGATATTCAATCAATCACACACAAAGTAAGCAACATCAATGGTCAGGATCACGCGCACACCACAACACACATAGGGAAGCACACAAACAGATTAAAATGGAAAAAAACAAGGCACGTGAGAAGCATGTGGAAATTTTAATGCGCTGGCAAACCATAAACCATCAGATCAATCTAACGCATATCAATCAGTCAGCAGATCAAAGATTATACAAGATCAAGGGTCAGGATTTGAAGCACATGATATTAAACATGGATTAGCACACACACACATTAATGAAAACACGTGAAAATTAAATGAAGTGGCTAAACATGAGCCATCATATCTGAATAACCAACGGCTATGATTTCATCTTCTTCCTTTATTACCTGAAAATGAACCAGACGCCGGAGCCCTAGCTCCGGTCGTCTTCTCCGGCAACACCAAACGGAGATCCAACAATAATTTTCCAGAAATAAAAAACAAGTACACCATTCCACTCAGATTTTAACAAGGATCAAGAATATCACCTTCATTTCAACAGATCATACATAGATTAAACAAATCGAAGGCAAAAAGTTTGAACTCAAAAACTTTAGATCCACGATTCAGCCATAATACTCGTCCAAAATCAAAACAAAACACACCAGGATGATCAGCAAAGCATAAGGATCATTAAGCACACAAGAAAACTGAGTTCTATGATCAAGAAAATCACACTAACCTGAAACTTGTAGAGCTCAAAATACACCAAGAAAACCTTCAAAAAGCTGCAGATCTACTCCTTGGAACTTCTGATTGCAAAATAAATGTAATATGAGGCTTGAATCAGGCTGGATCTTGAAGTTTGAAAGTGAGCAACTCAAATTCGAATCTGATGAAAACCTTGCTTAGAGCTTCAAACAATGGTTGATTCTTGTTCTATGGAGTATGTGGATCAAGAATATGGAAAAAGTTCTTCAGAAACCCTTGTGAGGAGTGAGTTTCGAAGAAGGAAAGTTTTGAGTGAAAAATGAAATTTAGAGCAAATGAGAGTGCATGAGGTGTGAATGAACGTGTGAGTCTCCTTATATACACTTGGTTAGAGCTCTGAGCATGATTAGGGTTTGATTAATCCCTTGATTAAGGCTATCCAAAGTGATTTGCAAAAATGCAAGTTGTGATGAAACCACTAATCCACACGTGCATTGTCATGCTTTTCATCATGAGTCATTCACCTTTCTCTTGCTGATCACATCTGAATTGGGTTTGGGCTTTGTGGATGCTTAATTCATGAGATTTGATCCATCTTGCAAATTTGCATTTTGTGAAATTCATGAAGTACATGGCACAGATTGGAGTGATTCAAGGGTAAAAAATGGTCCTTAGGATGTGTACTTGGATGTGGCAATGTGACTTGAGTCATTAGAAATAATTACAAGTCATTTTGAACTAAAATGCAAAAGGTGGAAAAATGGATACATGAGAAAACCCTAAAAAGCACCTTGTCTTCTTTTGATCATAACTTGAGTTTCACAAATGGTATGGAGATAATCTAGTACTTTTTGGAAAGGGGAGAGAGAGATCTTCAACTTTCATGTTTGAGGGAAATTCATTTGAAGCTTCTTTGATGATGAAAAGTCAAGTTGAAGATGGTTTGAAAAGTCGCCAAAAATGGAAGTTTCACATTATAGGTCATTTTCCAAAAATAGTAACTTTTGCACAAACTCATGACTCTTGATGAATGGTATGAATCCTAGCCTTTGAGGACCATATGAGGGCATAAGACCTTAAAAATCATGAAGAGGACCTCAAAATTCCATGGTTGACTTTCCTCCTTACAGTTGACTTTTCTTGGTTCACAAGCAACTGATCCACTGAACATCTTCCACAATGAACCACTAGCCAAGCCTCCTCTATGAGTGTTTGTGAGCATATGGAGCCCATGAGAGCATGCTTGAATCCACAAAGTTTTCTCAAGAAGCTCTTTGAACCCAAAAACCCTAATTTTGTCCCTCTGGTTAGGAGGGAAAGATTCACTTAAAATCCTTTGCCATTCTTGATCTTATGAAGATATGATGACCTCCACAAAACACCTTGAGGCTTGAGACTCCTTTGAGATGAACCAAGTACCTTGATCCCATACTAAGAACCAATGCTATGCACAAATGCTAATGCAAGAAATGCAAAGAAACATAAGCCAGTTAACCTCAAAACAAAAGAGCAAATTTTGGGGTGTTACAGCTGGTAGTCTGTATCCACAAATTTTAACTGAAAAGAACCCTTCTAAACATAGTCACGTAAAAAGTGATGTTTCATTTCAATATGTTTTTCCCTAGAATGCAGAATAGGATTCGTGGATAAATAAATAGAAGAAGTATTATCACAGAAGATAGGAATGTTACTCTCGTGTATCTGATAATCTTCTAGTTGATTCGTCATCCAGAGTATCTGAGTACTGCACAGTATGTTGAGATATATTCTACTTCTGCAGTTGAAAATACAATGGTTGATTGTCTTTTGCTTGTCCAAGAGACGAGGTTGTTCCCTAGAAACTGACAGTTTCCAGAAGTACTTTTCCTTTCTAATCTGTCTCCAACATAATCTGCATCACAATAACCAGAAAGATTGTACTCTGATATTTTCTTATACATCAAGCCAAGGTTAGTTGTTCCTTTTAGATACCTTATGATTCTCTTAACGGCTGTTAAGTGAGTTTCCCTTGGATCTGATTGGAAACTAGCACAAATACATACACTGAACATAATATCTGGACGAGAAGCAGTCAAATACAGAAGATAGCCTATCATACCACGATAGAGCTTATGACAAACCTTTTTACTAACTTCTTCTTTCTCCAGAATGCATGTCGGATGCATATGAGTCTTTGCAGGTTTAATTTCTGACATATTGAACTTCTTCAGAAGTTCTCTTACATACTTGCTCTGATGAATGTAAGTTCCTTCTGGACGTTGACCAATCTGAATTCCCAGAAAGAATATGAGTTCTCCCATCAGACTCATTTCAAATTCAGCCTGCATTAACTTAGAAAATTCCTTGCACAAGGAAGTATTAGCAGAACCAAATATAATATCATCAACGTAAATTTGAACAACCAGAATGTCATTTTTAAAGGTTTTGCAAAAGAGTGTTGTATCCACTTTTCCTCTGGTAAAGTCATTTTCTAAAAGAAAGTTACTTAGCCTTTCATACCAAGCTCTAGGAGCCTGTTTCAGACCATATAACGATTTTTTAATTTTGAAAATAAAATCTGGGTTTTCAATACTTTCAAAACCAGGAGGTTGGTGCACATACACTTCTTCAGAAATATACCCGTTTAAAAATGCACTATTTACATCCATTTGATATAAAGTGATGTCATGATTTACATCAAAGGAAATTAAAAGATGAATAGATTCTAACCTGGAAACTGGTGCATAGGTCTCTTTATAGTCTATCCCTTTTTGCTGACTATAACCTTGTGCTACCAGTCGTGCTTTATTTCTTACGACCTCACCTTTCTCATCTAACTTGTTTCTGAATACCCACTTTGTTCCAATGACGTGGACACCTTTTGGTTTCTGAACAAGACCCTAAACATCATTTCTGGTGAATTGATTCAGCTCTTCTTGCATGGACAGAATCCACTCATTCTCCATAAGAGCTTCATCAACTGATGTTGGCACTATCAGAGACACCAAACCCAGAAGAGTTTCTTCAAAAGGTTTAAATGATGAACGGGTTTTGACTGGATCAGCTTTGTCTCCTAGAATCAATTCTTCAGAATGAGAAGTCTTTAGTCTATTCTTCTTCTGATAAGATGATATATTCGATGTTTCTGGTAAGGTTGTATCTGATTCTGTAGATTCTGCATCTTTGTCTCCTTCCTTTAAATCTTCCTCATTGGATTCTGATAAAGTAATCTTCAAATCTGTAAATTTTTCAACTAGCTTTGACTTTTCAGGGTCAAGCTTATCATTGAATCTGACATGAATTGATTCCTCAATAATCCGTGTTTATGTGTTATAAATTCTGTAGCCTTTAGAGCGTTCAGAGTATCCTAACAGTAAACACTTTTGAGCTTTGGAGTCAAACTTGCCAATATTCTCTTTAGTGTTCAACATAAAACAAAAACAGCCAAAAGGATGAAAATACGAGATGTTGGGTTTTCTATTCTTCGACAATTCATAAGGAGTCTTACCCAGAATAGGTCTGATAGAAATACTGTTCTGAATATAACATGATGTATTTACTGCCTCTGCCCAGAAGTGCTTAGCCATGTCAGTTTCTTGGATCATGGTACGAGCCATTTCTTACAAAGTCCTATTCATCCTTTCCACTACTCCATTCTGTTGTGGAGTTCTGGGACATGAAAAATCATGGGAAATGCTATGGGAATAAAAAATATTCTCAAAGTATCTGTTCTCAAATTCTCCACCATGATCACTTCTGACTCTGACTATTTTGCAATTCTTCTCTGTTTGCATTTGTGAGCAAAAGGTAGAGAACACAGAATGTGACTCATCCTTGTGTTTCAAGAATTTTACCCATGTCCAATGACTATAGTCATCAACGATAACTAATCCTTACTTCTTTCCACTGATTGAAGCAGTTTTCACTGGTCCAAACAAATAAATGTGTAGAAGTTCTAACGGTCTAGAGGTGAACACAACATTTTTTGCTTTGAAGGAAGTTTTAGAGAAATTTCCTTTCTGACATGCTTCATAAAGAGCGTCTGAAGAATACTTCAGATTTGGTAAGCCTCTGACTAGTTCAAGCTTATTTAGCTGAGAAATCCTCCTCATTCTAACATGGCCCAAACGTCTATGCCATATCCATTGCTCCTCATTAACATACGTTAAGCATTTGACATTCTGTTCACAGAGATTAGAAAGTCTAATCTTGTAAATGTTGTTTTTCCGCTTTCCGATAAATAGGATTAAGCCATCTTTTTGACTGGTAGCCATACAGGAATTTTGATTAAAAAAGATATCATAACCATTGTCACTAAGTTGACTAATTGACAATAAGTTATGCATCAAACCATTGACAAGAAGAACATCAATAATAGAAGAAAGTTTGCCATTACGAACAGTTCTAGAGCCAATGATTTTTCCCTTCTGGTTTCCTCCGAAACCAAAGAAGCCTCCAAGCTTAAGTTCCAGACTTTGGAACATATGCCTTCTTCCCGTCATGTGTCACGAGCAACCACTGTCCAGGTACCATGATTGGTGTTTCAACTGAGCTGCTAAGGATGTCTGTAACATAGATTATCTTGTCCTTAGGTACCCACTTTCTAGGTCTTCTTTTGTTAGTATTCCCAGAGTGTTTGACAACCTTGGGTTTATGTGCAACAGGATAATCAAGTGGAATTTGTGCATGATATTTAGCTTTAGAAGTAGATTTCTGTGTCGGTGGGGGTTTCTGTGCAAGCTCAGAACAATCAAGCTCAGTGCCAGAAGGCGCAAAATGGTCATAGAGAGGTTTTGGTTTTACAGGATGACTTTCGTCAATTTCAAATGTTTCTGTACACCCCAAACCTTTCTTGCCATTTCTGCTAACTCCATAGATCATGGAAGCTATTTTGCTTTTATCTATGCTTTTAGCCAGAAAGTTTTGGAATGCTCTATCATACTTGTTGACACAACTGGTGTCAGAGACATTGGAGATTAATTCTTCTTCTAGTTTGGAAATTTTGCTTTTCAAAGCACCATTACCATTTTTTAAAGAAAAAATATTTTCATTTAGAGAAGAATTATTCTGCTCAAGCTTATCTCTTGCTTCAGAAGCAATTACATGGGATTTTTTAAGATCCTTGTATTTACTTTGAAGAGTTTGATATTTTTCCAGCATTTCTGAAAGACACGACTTTAATTCACGAGAGAGTTTAGATAATACCTCTGAGTCTGAGTCTGAGTCTGATTCTGGTTCTGATAGCATTTTGTCTTCTGGTTCTCCAGAGACTTCACTTTTAATTGTTGTTTCCACTAACGCAACGTTTGCTTATTCTTCATCAGAATCTTCTTCTTCAGAATCAGAGTCATCCCAAGTTGCCATGAGTCCCTTCTTCGCTTTGGAGAAGTTCATCTCAAGCTTCTTGTCTTTCTTAAGATTTGGACACCCGTTCTTGTAATGACCTGGCTCATTACACTCAAAGCAGATGACTTCTTTTCCAGAACTCTTCTTTTTTTATCCAGATGATGAGTCAGCACAACCTTTGTTCCTTCTTGATCCTCTGAAATTTCCTTGCCTATGTTTCTAGAGTTTGTTGATCCTTCTGGAGATAAGTGATAGCTCATCTTCTAATTCTTCATCAGATTCTTCTGATTATTCCTCAGCTTAATAAGCCTTTGCCTTTTCAGGTTTAGACTTAAGAGAAATAGATTTACTCTTCTTATGAGGTTCATCTTCTTCCAGCTCTATCTCATGACTTCTTAAAGAACTAACAAGTTCTTCAAGACTTATGTTGCTCAGATCCTTGGATAGCTTTAGAGTAGTTACCATAGGTCTCCATTTCTTGGGAAGGCTTCTGATGATCTTTTTGACATGATCAGCAGTTGAGTAACCTTTGTCAAGAACTTTGAGTCCCGCGACTAGCATTTGAAACCTTGAAAACATAGTCTCAATTGTTTCATCATCCTCCATTCTGAATGCCTCATACTTCTGGAATAGGGCAAGCACCTTTGTCTCCTTAACTTGAGCATTTCCTTCATGAGTCATTCCTAGAGAATCAAGAATGGATTTGGTAGTATCTCTGTTTGTTATCTTCTCATACTCAGTATAAGAGATAGCATTTAGCAGTATAGTTCTTACCTTGTGATGATTCTTGTAATCTTTCTTTTGTTGGTTGTTCATAGCACTTCTAGACATTTTTACTCCTGTAGCATCAACTGAGTGAGTGTAACCATCGACTACAAGATCCCAAAGATCTACATCGTAACCAAGAAAGAAACTTTTAATTCTATCTTTCCAGTAGTCAAACTTTTCACCATCAAAGACTGGTGGTTTGGCACTGTAATGATCTTTCTCTTCTTGAATAGGATTAGCATTAGTTGCAGCCAAGATATCTCACACAAATACTAGATCGATACTGAACATGGTGAAGTGTTGATAAAACTTTTATCACAATCAGAACCAGAGCTCTGATGCCAATTAAAGGTGTGAGAAAACACAAGAAAGGGGGTTTGAATTGGGGTTTCAAAATGAAAGCTTTTTGTGAAACTCAAACAAAGATCACAAAGAAACTAACAAGAGAGAAAGACACACAATATATCCTGGTTCACTTGAAAACTATCAAGCTAATCCAGTCCACCCGCCAAGGTGATTTCACCTTATACACAAGGACTTAATCCACTATAATCAACTGATTACACTGCACTAGCAACTGCTGGTGACTAACACGCAAAGACTAACTGTCTCTTCTTAAGGATTCTGACCTAACTGGTCCCTTAAGGAATACAAACAACTGTTTGAACAAAATTAATGTTTACAATGAATTGCTTCTACACAAGCAGATATAAACATTATGAATAGCTCAAGTAACTTAAAGAAAATCTAAACAGTATGAACAATGAATCTTGCGTTGTATTGTGGTACTTTACTGTTCGCGCATGTATCTCTCTTATTTTCTTCAAGTGATCAAGTCTTTATATATCTAGAAAGTGATCCGTTGGAGGGCATATCAGGAATATTATTAAGATTGTTGGCGGCTTTAAATAATGTCGTTTCGCAGGGATGAAAATTGTACACAAAAGTTGTCCTTTGTACCACCAAATCAGGGTAGTAGAATGGTAGTGGAAAAGAACGTGTTTGATATGTACTATGTACTATTTTCCCTCGCAAATGTTTCATCTTCTTCTGTTCATCAAAGGCTTCTGAATATAGATGATTGAAGCATGAGTAGAAGATTTGATCACTGGGTCTTCAGAGTTTTGAGTCATCAAAGTCTTCAGAACTTGTTCACCAGAACCTTGTCTTCAGAGTCTTTAGCACTCAGTCTTCAGAACCCTTGGTCTTCGAAAACTTAAGTCTTCAGAGTCTTCAGAATGTTGTTCAGTAGAACATTGTCTTCAGAGTCTTTAGCACTTAGTCTTTAGAAACTTAAGTCTTCAGAGTCTTCAGAACGTTGTTCAGCAGAACCTTGTCTTCAGAGTCTTTAGCACTCAGTCTTTAAAACCCTTGGTCTTTGGAAACTTAAGTCTTCAGAGTCTTCAAAACGTTTTTCAGCATAACCTTGTCTTCTGAGTCCTCAGCACTTAGTCTTCAGAAACTTAAGTCTTCAGAGTCTTCAGAATGTTGTTCAGCAAAACCTTGTCTTCAGAAGATAATGACTTCAGAAGTTAGAAAGCCTTCATAAGTAAATCATCAAATTCATGTTCAGAGGCAGAATCCAAGAGAGCATTGCAGCAGCAAAATATTGTTTCTTAGAATCCTTCTGAAAGTGAGTAGATCAGAAGCAGACTTGCTTTTTTGGCGCAGAAGCAACTTTTGGTCAAATTAGAGTGACGTTCCACATGGTCTTTATCAGAGTCAAAGCCTTCTCTATCAAAGTCATACCCTGTTTGTTAATTCTATAGAAAACAAACGTTAGAGTACCAAAATTGTTCTCACACAAATACTACTTTGTTATTATCAAAACTTAGAGATATCTGGCAGAACCAAATCTTGTTCTAACAAGTACCCCTCACGTCTGTTGTACTCAACGGGAACCTTTTAGTTATATTTGCGATTGAATGTTAGCTTAAGCTCATTATTTTCTTCGAGTATTAAAAGAGCTTAAGGAAAATAAAAGAGGTCACAAAAATGTTTTTATTAGGGTGCTTGACGAGATTGCGGGTCTCGCTCATACGTATCCTCAGGTGCAATGAGGAATTCAAAGATACGTAATTTAGAACAACCTATTAGGTAGGTTTCCCTATAATGGACAGTTCTATGCTTTCTACCCACAAACCATTCACAAGACAGATTATAATGTTGTGGATAAGGTTCCTAGAGTTACGAACCTTAATCATACTAATGTCCTGCAACAGGCTAGCTGCTTTATGACGAGAGTGACAAAAAGGTATACTCTAGGCGGGGTCTTCATGTTAGGCATTCAAGTTGTACACCTTGGGGCTAACACTACGCAACCACCAGAGTAGAAACTAGATCTAAAGGGTCCCTAGAGTCACTTACCTTTTATGAACCAACGTCATACGACAGGTTAGCCATCATATACCGAGGTCCATGAAAAGGTCTACTCCTAAGGAGCCTTCATGTTAGGCATTCAAGGTGTGCACCTTGGGGAGTAACACTATGCAACTTCCATTCTAACCTAAGTGTTTCTCTCTCTTTTTTTTAGAGCTCAGGTGTAGAGCTTTACTCAAGATGCCGTCCCAGGATCGACAAATAAGCATGACAATAAGCATATATAATGAAAATGAGAAAGCATAAAGAAAAAAAATAAGTAAAGCCAACATTTATCGTAAAGTTAACTAAATTACGTTTGACTCTCTCTTGCAGGAGCAATCAACTTCTCCAGTAGAGTCGCCAATTGTCGTATCTCAAAAAATACGAACCTCACGAGCGTTCGCTCGCTCGTTGAAAATGATTGAACATAGTCGCCGCCGAACTTTATTTATTCCAAAAGAGGAAAGGGAAAATATTGATAAAACCCTTAAAATAAAAAGAAGATGGTCGTCACAACCATATTTGGGTTTAGGATTCGGTTACGCAAGCGAAAGGTATTAGCACACCTCACGTTGGTTGTACTCAAAGGGAACCTTTTAGTTAAATTTTTTTATTAAATGTTAGCTTATGCTCATTGTTTTCTTCGAGTAATAAAAGAGCACAAAGAAAAATAAAATGGGTCGTAAAAACATTTTTAGTAGGGTGCTTGACGAGATTGTGGGTCTCCCTCCTACGTATCCTCTGGTACAATGAGGAATTCAAAGCTATGTAGTTCTTTGTGGATTATGGGCTGGCTTGTTTTATTGAATAAATGTTTTGATTGCACTCTAACGGTTAAATGTTGGCTTGTATGCTCGCATGGGAGGCTTAAGCGCTTGCTTGTATTGCAGTAGAACGGACTAAAAAAGTTCTTTTTTAAAAGGTTTTTTATCGTACGGGGCAAAAAAATAGGTTTGATTTGATGAGTGTTTTTTAGGTGAATGACGAATGCTCGGTAAGACCAAGACGTGTGCCTTGGGGCCGATTATTCAAGGTTTTCATGGAATGCTAGACTCCAATGTTCCTTTTTCATTCAAAGTGTTTATGAAAGTTGTTTGATGGACAACGAATGTTGGGTAAGACCAATATGTGTGCCTCATGGACGATCATTCGAGGTTTTCATGGAATGCAAGACTCCAATGTTCTTTTTTTGTCCAAGATTGAATTAAGTGTTTTAGGATGAAAGAAAGAATAAGTGGTTATTCCCAGACGTATGCCCCGGGCCCGATCATTCGAGGTTTTCATGGAGTGCAAGACTCCAATGTTCCTCTTCTTTAGCTTTTGTTGAGAAAAGAAATTTAATGTGTTACATTTGATTTTGGGAAAATATTTGACTTCGCATCGACGCGAAATTAATCGGGATAAACGAGATTTTGAAAAAGTCACTAGGCGTTGAACCAAGATTTTAAAAATCCACTTGGAGTTGAACCAAGGGTTTTTAATTGCATTTGAAAATATTTCATTTAATGACTTGTCTAATCTTATTATTGTTAGTATTTATTTATTTGATTAATTGCATTAATTAAATAAATATGATTAATAATAATAAATAAAAAAAAGGCAAAATACCTTTTTTGGTCCCTTAACTATACCCTTGGGTTCATATAGGTCCCTAAATTTTTTTCGTGTAAGGTTGGTCCCTTAACTCTTCAAAATGTACCATATTAGTCCTTTTTGTCTAATTAGCGACGGAAAAATTTAAAAATTCATCGCTAATTAGACAAAAAAGACTAACATAACACGTTTTAAAGAGTTAAAGGATCAATCTAATATGGAAAAAAAATTAAGGGACCAATATGAACCAAATGATATAGTTAACGGATCAAAAATGATATTTTGCCTAAAAAAATAAAAAAAAAATTAGGATTTATGGTGAGAAAATATTTTTTTCAAATTATTATTTACTATTATTATTATCTATTTATTAATCAATTAATTAAATTAAATAGACAAAATAATAATAGCAAATAAAAATGGGGTGCAAGAGAAAACAAGAGGTTGTAAACAATAGTGTGACCCATGGCCCAAACATGAGTCCAACAAAAAATAAAACAAAAATGTTGCATGAAAATAAGAAATAAAAGGGTGCAAAAGGCAAAAGACCCGAGAGAGGCCCATCAGCACTGAGTCAAGGGGGAGGGAGTCAACAATAGTTGACTCAACCTCTAGGCCCTCAGATGTGAATACTACCGAAATTAAGTGGCATCAAGCGCGTGGGTACATGGTAGTGGTGTAAGGATGATACACACAACCAAGGTCAAAGGAGGAAAATTCCAACAAATCAGAGGCTGAGGGCACGCCACCTCTGGGATACGTGGTAGGATAAAGGTCGTCAAAGGACGCCACTTGCCCACACCACTGTCACCAGAGAAGAGAGAAAAAAGGGAAGCCTTCGCTTCTACCCTCATTTGCTAAGTCATTCTCTCTCCCTTACTTAAAGTTCTGCAACTCTCCCTCTCTCTACCCTTCCAGATCAAGACGACGTCGGATGCCCACGGTGGCCTCCACCGTCTTCTCTAGCGATCCTTACCCAGAAATGAAAACAAACAACATTACCCCATAACTCTTTCATCTGATTCTGAATTCGGGGTCAGATTTCCCTAAGTTCTCCTAAATTCTCAGATCGACCAACACAAATTCAAAAACCTAACTACTTTAAATTTAAATTAAATGATAACCATATGGAATCAAGTCTTGGGACCATGGAGTTTTACTCCCCAGGTCCCCACGCACAAACCGGTATCGAGAAGTAAGCAGAAGGAGCAACGAGTGGTTACCTACGGTGGCGCTTGGTCGTCTTCTCAGGCGAAGATAAGCTCCTTACTCTTTTCTTTGTCTTTCTTCTTCCATACTCTTCTTCTACTCTTTTTCTTTTTTTAGTTACTCTACGTGTTGTTCTTGTATGTGATTTGTTCTGGTGGGAGGTTTTTCTCCACTGCTTCAAAGCTTCAATATGAAGCTCTGAGTAATGTTGAGTTTTGAGCTCTGAGTGTGGGGTGATTGGGGGATATTTTGGAGATGTTTAGTGTTACAAATGTTGATTAAAATGAGTGAGTGAAACTTTGTTTATATAAGAGTGAGTGAGTGGAGAAATTGGGGGGGGGGGGGGGGGATGAGAGGATTGTTGATGAATTTGGAGGGAATTGAGAGCTCAATCCGTGTGAGGTGATTGATGAAGGGTAAAGATCAAACTGTGAAATTGATTTCTGTTTCAATTTTGGCTTCTTTTTGTGCTTGTTTATGTATGTGTGAATGAAATTTGTTGTATGCACTACTAGAAAATATACCTTCGGTGACACAATATAACAATGACCATTTTTCCACCGTCGTCATATTACATTTTTTACGCGCATGTTTTTATTTCAATTTTATGAAGAAACTTTTCATCACGGTTCCTTAAAACAACCATGGTTATAGAGTTTGGATAACAAGCTTCGAGTCACAGCATAAACATTTTTCCTTTTTTTCAATAAAAATAAGTGTGTGTCCCTTCACATTTATTGTTATTTAAAAATTGAAAGTATAACAATTACGGTTGTTTCGTCCAACCATGGTTATATATTCCATATTTTACTATGGTTGAAGCTTGCAACCGTTGTGAATTATTTCCCATAAAATAAAAACATAATAGTTACTTTATTTTGTTCATAACACACAAGGTGACCTAGCGAACGAGACTACAGCGATAGCGAAACCTTCACCATGTTAATTCATTTCTGGAAACAAATATCATTTCTAGAATGGAAATCTTCATTCTCTTTGAATTACGGTACATTACCATTCTCTCTCACTCTGACACTTTTGAATGTTTATGTTCTTCGTAAGGTTTATGTTTTATTCAAACATTGTCACGCTTCTGAATATGTTTATGTTTTGGTGTTGACATGTTCATGTTTTATTCAGACATTGTCATATGCATATAATCATATTAGGATGTTGTGTGTGTAGCATTAGGTTGCCATTCACATTATTCTTTAGATATAAATTTCAGAATTTGTTATGGATCGTAGTTGGATGAAAGTCGATAGATTAGGTCCGGTGTATGAGAAATGAGTTCTTGAATTCCTTGAATTTTCCAAAAAAATGTTCTCAGCAATAATGGCATCTTTTATTGTCCTTGTGTTGTTTGTGGGAATATCATAAAGCAGTCAAAGAAAGAAATATTACATCACCTATGTTATGATGGAATATGTCAAAATTATAAAACATGGATGTGGCAGGGAGAAGTGGATAATAATCAAAATGCGACGTCAAAAATGGATGTAGATGATGATGATATGGATAATCGACTAGAAAATACGATTCATGATATTGGAGAATCGTCTTATATGAAAGCCCATATTTACGATACTTTATGCATCGACAAAGATGTGCTTTTATATAAGTGGTGCACCAATTTTACATGATTGTCTGCGTTGTTAAAATTGTTTAATCTAAAGGAAAAAGGTGGTTGGTTGGATAAAAGTTTCATAGATTTGCTTGATTTGTTGAAACAAATGCTACCACAACATATCAATTTGTCGGATCGTTATTATGAGGCCAAAAAGATATTGTGTCCAATGGGTTTGGAGTATGTCAAAATACATTCATGACTTAATGATTGCATATTATACATTAAAGAGTATGAAAATTTGGATCAATGTCTAGAATGTGGTGAGTCATGCTAAAAGTTGAAGGGCAACAATGGTGATGACAATGACAGTGTTAGTAAGAAGCATCCTCCTGCTAAATTTTTATGGTACTTGCCAATAATTTCAAGGTTAAAGAGACTTTTTGCTAATGCAAATGATGCGAAGAAAATTAGATGGCGTGCAGATGAAAGAAAATGTGATGAAAACATTTGCCATGTAGCTGATTCGATGCAATGGAAGAAAATTGATTCATTTTTTCTGGATTTTGTCCTTGAGCCAAGAAACCTTAGGCTTGGTCTTGCCATAGATGGAATGAACCCCTTTGGTAATCTGAGCACTAACCATTCTTCATGGATTGTTCTTCTCACAATTTATAACCTATGTCCTTGGTTGTTCATGAAGCGCAAGTATTAGATGTTAAGTATGATGATTTATGGACCAAGACAACTTAGAAATGACATAGATGTTTATCTAAGTCCATTAATTGAGGATTTAAAACTTTTGTGGGATAAATATGTTGACGTTGATGATGCATATTCTGGTGAAAAGTTTAAGATGCGTGCAATGTTATTTTGCATAATTTACGAATTTCCTGCATATGGTAATTTGGCTGGATATAGTGTCAAAGGACATAAAGTGTGTCCTATATGTGAATCTGATACATATTTTCACCAGCTTGAGTTTGGAAAAAAGACCGTTTACCTTGGGCATTGAAAAAAAGGCTTTTAACAGAGAGCAGGAGTTTAAAAGTGCTCATAAACCTTTAACTGGCGATGAAGTTTATCAACGACAAGAATACCTTAATGTTGTCTTTGGAAAGAAAAAGGACGGTCCAGTTGAGAGAAATATTTGGAAAAAGGGATCAGTATTCTTTGATTTTCCATATTGCTCTAGACTCGATGTAAGACATTGTTTTGATGTGATGCATATGGAGAAAAATGTGTGTGATAGTTTGATATGAACACTTTTAAACATTCTAGGAAAGACTAAAGATAATAATAATTCTCGTTTAGATATGGTGGAGATAGGTATACGACAACAATTGGCTCCACAGATAGAGGAAAAAGATCTCATTTGCCTCCAGCATGTCACACTCTATCTAAAAAGGAAAAGAAAATTTTTTGAGAGTGTTTGCATGATACCAAATTTCCTTAAGGTTACTCTTCAAATATCAAGAAACTTGTATCAGTGAAAGATCTCAAGTTAGTTGGCTTAAAATCTCATGATTGTCATGTCTTGATGCAACAATTTCTACTAGTAGCTATTCGTGGCATCCTTACAAAATATGTAAGAGTAACTATAGCCAGATTGTGCTTATTCTTCAATGCTATATGTAATAAAGTTCTTGATTTCAAAAAATTAGATGAATTAGAAGATGAGGCTGCAATAATATTGTGTCAATTGGAGATGTATTTTCCTCCATTATTTTTTGACATTATGGTTTACTTACTTGCTCATCTAGTCAGAGAAATCAGATATTGTGGTCCAATTTATTTAAGGTGGATGTATCCTATAGAGAGATACATGAAGATATTTAAAGTATATATGAAGAATCATCACCGACTGGAAGCTTCAATCGTTGAAAGGTACATCACAGAAGAAGCTCTTGAGTTTTGTTCAAACTATTTGTGTCGAAAATAGAGTCTATTAGAATTCTAAAGTCTCGTCATGCTAACAGATTTGAAGTTAGAGGTACTCAAGGTTTAAATGTTAAGTCAATGGGTCGGGTTGTAGTACTTCAAGCACATTTATACATATTGAATAATCGTAGTGTAGTTGAACCTTACATAGCTACTCACAAAAATGTTATAAAGAAAAAATATCCCCGAATGAATGACAAGTTTTTGTTGACACGACATAACAAGTGTTGCATCTCAAAAAATATGATCCTTCGCGAGGCGTTCGCACGCTCACGGAAAATAATGTTCAAACAGATTCGCCACCGAACTTTATTTATTCCAAAGAGGGAAAGGTAAAATATCGATAAATCCCTAAAACAAAAATAAAATGGTTGTCGCAACCAAATTCAGGTTCGGGAGTTGGTTATGCAAGGGGAAGGTATTAGCACCCCTCATATCCGTTGTACCCAACGGGAACCTCTTAGTAAGATTTGTCATAGAAATGTAAGCTTACGTTAATTGTTTCTTCTACTTAATGAGTGAGAGAAAGAAAGAAAGGATGGTTTTTAAAATGGGACATTTTTTTATTCAAGGGATCGCCTGACAAGATTTCAAAATCCTGCTCCTACGTATCTCCAGGTGCTATGGAGAACTCAAGGCTATGTAGTTCTAGTAAAAGAACTACTGGGTTAGTTGCTTTTAAAGAGTAATCCTTTAGACATATCGAGTGTTTTAAACTTTCACTTGTTGCTCACTCTTGGAGACTAAAGCCTTTGTTTCTTTCACATCAATATGGATAAAGCATACTCAATTTTAAAAATGTTTTCGGAGGTGCATAGGGGAGGAAAACAAGTTTGATCGATTGAGTGTTTTGTTGAATAAAGATTACTCAAATGGTCGAGTAAGGAAACTCGTTGGTGTTTGCTTTCAAAGTGTTTACTCTAGTTAATTATTCTAAAGCAAAGGTGTCACATGCAAGTATACATGTATAATTGATTACAGCAAGTGATAAAATAAGAGATCGTACCCACAGGGAGTGAATCTTGATATAACTTTGAACTTTAAAGTATTCAATTATTGTTTAAAACTAGTATGAGCAAGGTAACAACTAATAATAATGGTAACAGCAAGAATAACACACTAAAAATCTAAATAAAGAAGGATAAGATATCAGAGAGAATGATTGATGAGCTAAGATCCATTAATACATTGTTGCTAAACAGTGTCAATGATGTGAAGTGGCGTGCCTCAAAAGGTCAGAACGTGATCTAGTGGTGTATTTCTACAACATCAAAACATACATAACTAGGGCAAGGGAACAAATCTCTCAGTCTCACTTATAACCCTAAAATGTGTCTGGTTTTAGTCTGTAAAATCTTTATGGTCTCAACTTCTTATCTCTAAGTAAGTTAAATTAAGTGAATATCTCTATCCTACTTTGTTAACCACTTTTGTTATGAAATCAGCATGTTGTTGGATCTCTCTCAACCACATACTCGTACCTTTTTCTAAGTTGATCAGTCTAAGAAGCAAGTATATAGCAATGAAAACACATAACAAAATAAGACACTTAACAACACATCATTTTAATGTAGAAACAACTTTATATTAACTTCACTTTGCTCATCAAATACGAGTTTAGCTCATAATGAGATGAGTACAAACTACTGGAATGAAAATACAATATGACATATTCTTAACAAAAATATAGAAAAGAAATGACAACCTAGTAATAACTTGAAGATCCTTTGCGTTGGGTAAATAGCATCAGACCTCTGCAGTCACGACAGTTCCAAGCAGTGAGTACAGGATTGGATGAGAAGAAGAAATCTCTCCAATCTTCTTAATCCTCAAAATAACTAAACTAAAAACAGAAAATATATTGTGTGCTCTCTAGCTTATGGTCCTCTTTCAATGTTGAACATGGCTTGCTTTTTATAGCCTTTGAGAATGAGAAATGGGAGTTGATGGGTCTTGGATTATGGGCTTTTGATGAAAATAAGATTCATCCCGAATCAAATCACAAAAACTCCAGCTGTCAATTCTTCCTTTGTGAATAAGTTATCAAGGACAGACAACATTTGGAGACAAGACGTCTTTGGTAGGTTGCTGCAGCAGGTAGTGGCACAAAGCAGACGGCAGGTGGATGGGTGCAGGATGCACTTTTGCAGGCGTGGTCCTCACTGTACCCTCCTTTGTCCTCTAGCTTCTTTTCTCTTATCTTGATGCTTCAGCTTCTTCTTGACACGAACCTCTGCCACGTATGCCCTAGTGATAGACATTCTTCCAAGCTCTTGGTGAAATTGCAATTGACAAATCCCATTTCTTTCTTCCTTTTATCTCTATTCTGCTCAGACTATGTCTTGAGGTGTCACGCCTCAGCTTGCCTTAATCTGAATTGTTTTAGGACAAAAAATACACAATAAACCATAAAAGGTGCAACTAGTGCACTGAAGACAAATTCATACTCAAATAAGAGAAATGCAAATAAATCTAACTAAACCTAGCCAAATTACTACAGAAAATGGATCATTGTGATGCACTAAAATAGTGTTATCACTCCCCCAAACTTGAACTATCACCTGTCCTCAGGTGATGCGACAGTGATTGACCAGAGAGATTTTTAAGAACACTTTAGGATCATATAAGTGAAATTTAACACTTGCTGGATGAATGGTCTGAACAAGGAATTAGCTGGCACGACTTAGCCCATCATTATCCTAAAGATGTTATCACCAAAGTGATTGAGACACCTTCTGTCACGCCACTACTTTTCTGAATAGTGGGTTAACTTTCCTTTGAGATTCCTAATGGAGCACTTCTGTGAATAAAGTTTCCTTCCTTTTGGGTTTTACATTGGTGTTTTGCTCTGACTTTTCTGCTGATTTTTGGCTATCACACTCTAGTTCACACCTTTCCAATCTTTTTATTGCCTTTTTTTTTTCTTCTTCCTTTCTTTTTTTGGCACAACACCCCATCTTTTCGCTCAGTGAGATCTCACTTGTGATGAGTCCAACCGGCTATTGTGATGAAGGTGTTGGATGTTCCTCCAGTTTCGGGCACAGGAACTTTTTCACCAAGAGTAGTCTTTGCCACCTTTTTGCACACTTTTGTGTGTTTTATTAATAACGATTGGGGTGTGCTCTATTTTTGTGAATAACCTAAATCTTTATCCAAGTCAGCTCATCTTTCCACAGTAATTCCCTCAGGGTTCATCTTGCTTCTCAATTTCCAATAATTAAGTTTCTAAAAAAAACTTCACTAACTCAGCAGACTACCGGAGGCGGGACAGAAGTCATCTGCTTCCTTCTGTCACAACATCCTAGAAACAACTTTGGTTTTGCATCACAACTATACCAGCAAACTTATTACCCAACGCAAAATGATTATTTTTCTGACCCTTGGTTGCTCTCTACTAATTTCTCAACTCTAAAAATTACTCATGCAAACAACTAACAAACAAACACAAAAAAAATGAACTATGCTAAAAGAAATTAATCAAGCACTAGTTAAGTTATTCATCCACAACAGCAAAATACCAAAGTATCATGAACAGAAATTCATGGCCACAACAGGGCCTTCAAACATCAAGTCATGGCCAAACACGGCCTACCACAGTACCAAACAAATATCCAAACCAAAACATCCCAGTAGCAACAAAACAGCAGAATAGTAGTAGAAAATAATTAAAAGATAGGGTATAGAAAGAGAGGGTCAAGCTTTATCTGCCTTCCCCCCAAACTTACAGTAAGGAGAGTGTCCTCACTGTCAAGTGGCAAGGGAAGGCAAGACTGAGCAAGACTCTTCATGATACCACTTAGGCTCTAAGCCTGGTGCTTTTGCGCACCGGCTAAACATCTCCCTTGTTCTTCTTTTTAATTTCCTTTTTTTTACTTTCTCCATCTTTGATAGCTTTCTCTTTGACAGCTTTCGTCACGACAGCTTCTTCCTGGACTGGCTCTTCTAAAGCAACTTTCTCCTTCTTTTCATGTCCTTCTTTCTTAGGCTGGTCACCTTTTCTTTGACAATTTCTTCCTTGCTCTCAGCAGCTGCCTTCATAGGGGTCACAATAGGAGACGGCACTGGAGTGACTACTACTGCTTCCTCTTGGCCTAACTGACTGTCAGCCTCTTCATCTTCCTCTTCTCTAGCAGCTTCTTTTCCTTCCGTTTTTAAGGACCCTAGAGATGATTCTTCTGTTGTTGAGTAGTATTTTGGCAGATTTTCATCTACCAGCTGATCTTCCTCTTCTATCAGATCTTCCTCTATTTTACTGTCATCCATTGCCTCGCCTTGGATCATCTCTTCATTATCTTTATCTACTTCCTCAATTAACTCTTCCAAAACATTATCCTTCTCTGGTACACTTAACTCAGGGTCTGTTTGGTTTAAGTCAAAGTCCTTTGGGGGACTGTCCTCTGGGGACTTGACTTTAGGTGTATGAACTTCAGGGTTTTGAACCTCAGGGATTTCCTTCCGTTTCCATTCTTGCCTCACTTTCTTCTTCTTTGGAGACACTTCAGCCTTTTCACTCTTTCCACTCTTTTTCTTTTTCTTCTGCACAGGACTGTCGTGGGCATACATGCCTTGACTTGCCTTAGCAGCATCCTTGTTTTTCTTCTTCTCTCTTTTTTCTTCCTTCTTTTTCGACTTCTCCTTTTTCTTCAACTTCTAGTCTTTCTGAACTGACCTCTCTTCCACTTTACTTTCTTCCAAATCTCTCAGAATCTGATTAGGAAAAACAGGGGGAATCAACATACTCGATGGAAAATATAAAGCCACCACTTTTTCTTGCCAATAGAACTTCTCTTTCTCAAACTTGAAGTATTCCCTTTGATCCTTCTGCATTTGCAGAATGGCATCCAACATCATGCCTTCTCTTTGGTGATCCTCTGCAGTCTCTGCCTGGCGCGCTTCAGCTGGTCGCTTCTTTCCTTTTGGCTTGATCAAAGTTTGAATCAGAGCCTTGTCTAATGCAGCTTGTGGCTGCCCAATCTCATTAGTATCCAGCTCAGGTACTCCGTGTCTTCGGCACAGCATAGTAATCACACAAGGAAAATACAGCTTTCCTGCCTTCTTTCGCGAGCAGGCTTGGATCTCTTGCATGATGATTTTCACAACATTGATTTTGCTTAATGAGGTGATTCAGTGAAGCAACACAAGTCGAGTTCTACTCACAGTTTCATTGTGAGCTGTAGGTTTCAAAAAATGCTTCACAAACTGGTACCAAACCTTCACTGTAGGCAGTAGGTCCATCCTCCTTTCAACTTTCTCAGAGCTTGATCTCACCCACTTGGTTCCTGGGTTGCACAGTGACTCCATAATCACATCATAATCTGCTTCGTCAAGTTTTAATAATACCTCTTGATATTCATCTGCTGACTCCTTAATGTTCAGCGCCAGGTTCAAAGTAGCTTCATTATAGACCACCTTAGTATCCCTCACCACAACCTCAATCCTCTTATGGCCAGGATCAGTGAGGTTTGAGTAAAATTCCTTCACAGGTGAAATATTGTAGGGACCGGGTTGATGACAAAGTTTCATCCACCCTAGATTTTTGATTGTGCTACCCAAATCTCCTCAAGCCTCAAGTTCTCTTGGTTATCAAACACGAAACCCCTTTCAGCATGGAAGCTTGTTTTGCTAAAAAACTCCATGAAACGACGAGAAGCTTCACTATTGATGAACTTCTCATATCCATCTTGCTCTTCGTCTAAATAAACAACATATGGTGTTGCATTCTTCCGTGCAGCCATCTTAACTCTTTTTCCAGTAGGGATCTCCATAGTTTTGGTGTGAATGAGTTTTGGTTGGACGAAAATGGTGAGCCACAGTAATGAGGGGAAGTGAGACGGTGATGGGAATGAGAGAGAGTGTGAGATTTTTGTGATTGTGAAGTGGAAGGGTTGGAAAGAGAAAAGTGAAAGAAACTATTTTTGTGAAAATTAGGGCAAAACTGAAAAGGTCGGTTGATGTAACATCTTGGAAAGGACAAGATTTTGAATTTTTTAGCATGGAAGAGGAATTGCTTGTTGCTGTGACCCACCAGTCTGACATGTCAGACTGGTCATCATGATTCCCTAGCGCAGGGCTTAAGGCGCGTGATGTCCACCCTATTAATTTCTCTCTCTGCCACTTCAGATCCTTCAATTCCCGTCCAAATAAAATAAAGAAATTGCCAACTCAGCATTTCATTTAATTTTCAGGACTTAGGAATATTTGCTCTAAATATTTTGCTTCTTTCTCATTTGTCTCAGTACCATGGTCGTGACTCCAAATGCCTGTTGCTGTTATGAAAAGAATACTCAACTGTACAAAAATAAAAAGAAAATTGCATTAAGCTGGGCTGCCTCCCAGTAGCGCTATTTTAAGGTCTTATAGCCTGACGAACACAAAATCACTTAATCCATGAAATGAATGGTTCCCCTAGGGTTGCTTGTAGGGTCACTAAAATAGGTTTTAATCCTTTGACCATTAACCTTGAACTTTTCACCATTTTTTTCATTCATCAATTCCACAACTCCATTAGGGAAAATTGTCACTAACTTGAATGGTCCTGACCATCTTGACTTCAATTTTCCAAGAAATAATTTCAATATAGAGTTAAAAAGAAAAACTCTTTGACCTTCCACTAATTCTCTTTTCTGGCATTTCCTGCCATGCCATCTTTTGGTCTTTTCCTTATAGAGCTCAGCATTTTCATAAGAGAACAACCTATATTCCTCTAACTCATTGAGTTGGAACATTCTAGCTTGGGCATCAGTTTTTAAGTTAAAATTCAATTGCATAACTGGCGAAAATGCTTTGTGCTCCAATTCTATGGGTAAATGACACGCCTTCCCATAAACAAATCTATAAGGAGACATGTCTAAAGGACTTTTGTAGGCAGTTATGTACGCCCAAAGAGCTTCGTCCAAATGTTTGGACCAATCCTTCCTTGTAGGGTTAACAACCTTTTCCAAAATCCTTTTAATCTCTCTATTAGACAGCTCCACTTGGCCACTTGTTTGGGGATGGTAGGTTGTAGCAACCTTGTGTTTGATCCCATATTTTGCCATTAAATTTTCAAAAATTTTATTGCAAAAAAGTGACCCACCATCACTAATGATTGCTTAGGCGTGTCATGCCTTGTCAGAATGTTTTTAAGCAAAAAATTGGCCATAATTCTAGCATCATTAGTGGGTGTTGCTACTGCCTCTATCCACTTAGAGACATAATCCACAGCTATAAGAATGTATAAATTACCAAAAGATGGAGGAAAAGGTCTCATGAAGTCAATGCCCCACACATAAAAAATTTCAATTTCAATGATGTTGGTGAGTGGCATCTCTTGCCTCATGGAAATATTTCCTACCTTCTGTCATCTATCACATCTTTTAACTAGCTCATGAGCATCTTTAAAAATAGAGGGCCAGAAATAACCTGATTGCAAAACTTTTGCAGTAGTTCTGGTTCCTCCAAAGTGTCCTCCGTATGGAGCTTCATGACAGGCAAACAAGATCTGTCGTGCCTCTATATGATCCATACATCTTCTTAGCAATTGATCTGTACACTTTTTGTAAAGGAAAGGTTCATCCCAAAAGTAGCTCTTGACTATATGAAAGAACCTTTTCCTTTGCTGGAAGTTGAAATCAGGGGGCACATATCTGCTGACCATGTAATTCACTATATCAGCATACCATGGTGTCACGCCAGTGATTATCAGAAGTAACTTCTCATCAGGAAAAGTTTCTTGAATTTCTTCATTGTTGTTGCCTTGCACTTCTTCTGGTAATCTTGAAAGATGATCTGCAACAAAATTCTCTATCCCCTTCTTGTCCCTAATCTCTAGGTCAAACTCTTGCAATAAGAGAATCCACCGTATGAGCCTTGGTTTAGCATCCTTTTTAGCAATCAAGTACTTGATAGCTTCATGATCTGTGTATACAATGACCTTTGTTCCTACCAAGTAAGGTCTGAACTTGTCAAATGCAAACACTACAGCCAACAACTCTTTCTCAGTTGTAGTGTAGTTGATTTGCGCTCCAATCAAGGTCTTACTAGCGTAGTAGATGGTGTGGAAAACCTTGTTGTATCCTTGACCTAGTATAGCTCCAATAGCAAAGTCACTAGCATCACACATTAGCTCGAAGGGTTTTTTCCAGTCAGGAGTCTTCATAATGGGTGCAGAGATGAGGGCTTTCTTCAGCAGATTGAAGGATTCCTCACATTCCAGACTGAATACATATGGCACGTCATGCTGCAGCAGTTGGCACAGAGGTTTGGTAATTTTTGAAAAATCCTTGATGAACCTCCTGTAGAAGCCAGCATGCCCCAGGAAACTTCTGATTCCTTTTATGTTCATAGGTGGTGGTAATTTCTCTATCACCTCCACTTTTGCTTGATCTACCTCCAAACCCTTCTTGGAGATTTTGTGTCCAAGAACGATCCCTTCTTTCACAATAAAATGGCACTTTTCCCAATTAAGGACCAAGTTATTCTCCTCACATATAGCTAATACCATATCTAAATTTTCCAAACACTTCTTGAATGATTCTCCAAAAATAGAGAAATCATCCATGAACACTTCCATGGAAGTTTTAATGATATCTGAAAATATTGCCATCATGCAGCGTTGGAAGGTGGTTGGTGCATTGCACAGTCCAAACAAAATTCTTCTGAAAGCAAATGTGCCATAAGGACAAGTGAATGTTGTCTTTTCTTGGTCTTCCTAGGCTATGGCAATCTGATTATACCCGGAGTACCCATCTAAGAAACAATAGTAATCTTTTCCAGCTAACCTGTCCAGCATCTGATCAATGAAAGGGAGGGGGAAATGATCCTTCCTCATTGCCTTGTTCAGCTTTCTGTAGTCCATACAAATTCTCCAACCAGAAACTGTTCTGGTGGGAATTAATTCATTCTTCTTGTTGACAATCACAGTCATGCCTCCCTTCTTCGGAACATATTGAATGGGACTTACCCACACACTATCAGAGATAGGGTAGATAATTCCAGCATCCAACCATTTAATAATCTCTTTCTTGACAACTTCCTTCATGATTAGGTTCAACCTCCTTTGACATTCAATGTTATTCTTAGCATTTTCTTCTAACCGAATTTTATGTATGCAAATTTTTGGGCTGATTCCCTTTATGTCTGAGATTTTCCAAGCAATTGCCTTCTTGTGTTATCTCAACATTGCTAACAACTGTTCCTTCTGTTCTTTTTTCAAATCTGTAGCAATGATGACTGGTAACTTCTGTCCTGCCTTCAGATAAGCATATTGCAAATGCTCGGGCAGTTACTTCAGTTCCAGTTCAGGAGGTTCTTCTATGGAAGGTAGATGTTGTTTGTGACCAATAACTGTAGATTCTATTACTTCCACAGTTTCTTCCTCATGCTTCTTCATTGGACCATAAATGACTCCACTTTGTGGCTTTTCCTCTTCTTTTAATTTTCCTAGCTATTTCTCCAACACGTCGTTAGTCTTGAGAAGGTTTTTATGAATCATACCTTCCCAGCTAGATATCATGGAACAATCAGCTACATCCTCTTCAGGATATTGTAGGGCATTGAGCACATTAAATACTACTTGATGTCCATTAACCCTCATGGCGAGTTCTCCTCTTTCCACATCAATCAAAGTTCTTCCCGTTGCTAAGAATGGTCTTCCTAACAATATAGGGGTTTCTTCATCAGCATCAAAATCCATGATAATGAAGTCAGCAGGGAAAACGAATTTGTCAACCCTTACTAACACATCTTCTATCTTTACTTGGGGGTAACAAATACTCATATCTGCTAGTTGCAAAGTGATGGTTGTAGGTCTGGTAGCTCCTATCCCTAACTTCTTAAATATGGATAAGGGCATAATATTAATGTTGGCTCCAAGATCACACAACGCTTTTCCACAGAAGGTGTTTCCAATGGTGCATGGAATAGTGAAACTCCCAGGATCTTTTAGTTTAGGTGGAAGTTTGCCTTGCACCAACTGACTACATTCTTGAGAAAGTGCAACTGTGGCAAATTCTCCCATTCTCTTTCTTTTAGTGAGTACATCCTTCATGAACTTTGAATAATTTGGCATTTGTTGAATTGCTTCAATCAATGGTATGTTGATGTGAAGCTGTTTCAAAATCTCCATAAACTTTCCAAACTATTGTTCTTCCTTGGCCCTCCAAATCCTTTGTGGAAAAAGGTGGGGGTAGTCTTTCTTGAATAAACTTTGGCTTCTCGCAGGAGTCAGTCATGGCTTCCTGCAGCTTTTGAGAAGTCAAGTCTACATTAGTAACCTCTTCATTCTGCTTTTGATGTTGAGACGGTTCTTCATCAATATCTTTTCTTATTTTAGTACTGTCTGGTTCAGGCAATTCTGCGCTTGCCTCTTTGTCCTTTGAGAAGGATTCTTCAACTTCTTTTCTACTTCTCAGCTTGATGGCTTGGCATGTTTCAACATTCTTTCTCCAACAGGTGCAGTTGGAGTTTCAATGGAACTAGGAAGAGTTCCCATGTTCTTTGAACTCAAAGTAGTAGCTATTTGCCCTACTTGATTCTCCAAATTCTTGATACTCACTCCTTGTGTTTGAAACTGATTCTTCTTTGTTTCTTGAATGAAAGACTTCAAAACATTCTCCAGCTGGTTGTTGCTTTGATTCCCTCCTCCGTAGTTAAGAGTAGGAAAACCAGGAGGAGCTTGCGTTGTTGTTGCTTGCGGCTTTGGTTGATTTTGATTATTACTCCAAGAAAAATTTGGATGGTTACGCCACCCTGGGTTGTATGTGTTGCTGTAAGGATTGTTGTATCTATTATTATTGTTGCCAACATAGTTGACTGATACAGGATTTGAAGAACATTCTTCAAACAGATGGGGTCCTCCACAGTAGACACATGCAATTGCAGTCGTGTCAGTAACCACCTTTAATGGCTCTGGTCGTGGTACTTCAGGAGTCATCATATTCTTCATCATGTGGTGAATTTGAGCACTTGAGCAACAAGAGTTGTTGTCTCAGTGACTTTATGAACTCCAACAGTTTTTTGTGAGTTGAGTTTGCAGAAGCCCTAGTGACAGGACACTGGTATGTGTTGGCCGTAATGCTCTCAATCAACTTGTAACCGTCTTCATAAGATTTGGACAAGAGAGCTCCACCACTGGATGCATCTAGCATATTTCTTGAGGATGGAATTAATCCATTGTAGAAAGTCTCAAGTTGAATGCAGATGGGAATCCCATGATGAGGGCATTGTCTTAGTAATTATTTAAATCTTTCCCAAGCATCAAACAATGATTCGTCATCTCCTTGCCTAAATGAAGTAATCTCATTTCTCATCTTTGCATTCTTTGAAGGAGGGAAGTATTTTGCTAGAAATTTTTCTGCCAAGGTATTACATATAGTGATGGAATTTGGTTCCAAGGAATTTAGCCAGCTCTTGGCCCTATCCCTTAGAGAATAAGGAAATAGCCTCAACCTAAAGGCATCATCAGTCACGCCAGGAATCTTGAAATTGTCAGCAACGTCTATAAATTATCTTAAGTGCAAGTGTGGGTCTTCATGAGGTGAGCCTGAATATTGACCAGTGGTTTACAACATTTGAAACATCATAGGTTTGAACTCAAACTGTGGTGCAGTGATCTTTGGTCTAACAATACCAGTGCTCATGACAGCTGGATCAAAGACAGTATAGTCTCTGATGTTGCGCGCCCTGTCATTGGCAATGCCAATGATGTCTTGCTCAGCCATGACATTTTCTGGTTGTGTCTCGTCTGATGATGAAGACGAAGCTTCTTCGTCTGTCTCCACGAGCACTCCTTCCTCTTATTTAGCTACAACTGATGTAGATGGATCTCCAGATGGTTGTTGAGAACGAAAAAATCTCCTTCGTGCTCTTAGAATTCTTTCAGGTTCAGGATAACCACTGTAAACTGGTTGTAACGACATGCGCATGCAATAGCTTAAACCTGTCGTAACACCAAATCACAGCAAAAACGTTAAAGGCTCAAATACAACCCTTAAACAAAAATAACAAATATAGTAGTTCAAAGTGTATCTTCCACTCCCCGACATCGGCGCCAAAAACTTGGTGTCTGCTTTCAAAGTGTTTACTCTAATTAATTATTCTAAAGCCTAGGTGTCACATGCAAGTATACATGTATGTTTGATTGCAGCAAGTGATAAAATAAGAGATCGTACCCACAGGGAGTGAATCTTGATATAACTTTGAACTTTAAAGTATTCAATTCTTGTTTAAAACTAGTATGAGCAAGGTAACAACTAATAATAATGGTAACAACAACAATAACACACTAAAATTCTAAATAAAGAAGGATAAGATATCAGAGAGAATGATTGATGAGCTAAGATCCATTAATACATTGTTGCTAAACAGTGTCAATGATGTGAAGTGTCGTGCCTCAAAAGGTCAGAACGTGATCTAGTGGTGTATTTCTACAACATCAAAACATACATAACCAGGACAAGGGAACAAATCTCTCAGTCTCACTTATAACCCTAAAATGTGTCTAGTTTTAGTCTGCAAAATCTTTATGGTCTCAACTTCTTATCTCTAAGTAAGTTGAATTAAGTGAATATCTCTATCCTACTTTGTTAACCACTTTTGTTATGAAATCAGCATGTTGTTGGATCTCTCTCAACCACATACTTGTACCTTTTTTTAAGTTGATCAGTCTAAGAAGCAAGTATATAGCAATGAAAACACATAACAAAATAAGACACTTAACAACACATCATTTTAATGTTGAAACAACTTTATATTAACTTCACTTTGCTCATCAAATACAAGTTTAGCTCATAATGAGCTGAGTACAAACTACTGGAATGAAAATACAAGATGACATATTCTTAACAAAAATATAGAAAAGAAATGATAACCTAGTAATAACTTGAAGATCCTTTGCGTTGGGTAAACAGCATCAGACCTCTGCAGTCACGACAGTTCTAAGCAGTGAGTACAGGACTGGATGAGAAGAAGAAATCTCTCCAATCTTCTTAATCCTCAAAATAACTAAATTAAAAACAGAAAATATATTGTGTGCTCTCTAGCTTGCGGTCCTCTTTCAATGCTGAACATGGCTTGCTTTTTATAGCCTTTGAGAATGAGAAATAGGAGTTGATGGGTCTTGGATCATGGGCTTTTGATGAAAATAAGGTTTAGTCCGAATCAAATCACAAAAAGCTCTAGCTGTCAATTCTTCCTTTGTGAACAAGTTATCAAGGACAGACAACATTTGGAGACAAGGCGTCTGTGGCAGGCTGCTGCAGCAGGTAGTGGCACAGAGCAGACGGCGGGTGGCTGGGTGTAGGATGCTTTTTTGCAGGCGTGGTCCCCACTGTACCCTCCTTTGTCCTCTAGCTTCTTTGATCTTAACTTGATGTTTCAGCTTCTTCTTGACACGAACCTCTGCCACGTATGCCCTAGTGATAGACATTTTTCCAAGCTCTTGGTGAAATTGCAATTGACAAATCCCATTTTCTTTCTTCCTCTTATCTTCATTCTGCTCAGACTATGTCTTGAGGTGTCACGCCTCAGCTTGCCTTAATCTGAATTGTTTTAGGACCAAAAATACACAATAAATCATAAAAGGTGCAACTAGTGCACTGAAGACAAATTCATACTCAAATAGGAGAAATGAAAATAAATATAATTAAACCTAGCCAAATTACTACAGAAAATGGATCATTGTGATGCACTAAAATAGTGTTATCACTCGTATTCAAATAATCGAGGAGAGGAATAGAAGGCTCTAGACGATCTCCTTTCATCCTTAATTTTAAAAACATTTAAATAAGGTTAATACATTTTGGACAGATGACAAATACTCGGATATTCGAGTAAGGCTACTCATATTAAAATACTCGGGGAAGGGAGTAGAAGGCTCTAGACCACCTCCTTTTGCATCCAAGTTATCACGAAAGAGAATTTGACCTAAGTTTGATTATGAAAGCAATTTGAGGTGAATCGGTTTAGAAGTTGTTAATTGATGAGAATTGTTCGAATGGCCGAGTAAGGTTACTCGTATCCAAACAAACGAGGAGAGTAATTGAAGGCTCTAGACCATCTCCCTTTTCACCCTTTTTGAAATGGTGTTTAAGTAAGATTCGGTATTTTAATTTGAATTGGATAAAAGGCGTTTGACGTTGGATCAAGATTTTTATTTGCGTTTGAACCGAAATGGGATGAAAGAATTAAAGGGTTTGAAGGTGATTGAGAAGTGGAAAGTATTAATTGTTTTGATTTGGGAAAATCGCTCGACGTTGGATCGAGTGTTTGTTTTTGTGTTCTTTTCTAAAAATTATTGATTTTAATCTTTGAATTAACAATCAACTAAGATGATAAAACAATAATGGAAAGCGGTAAAAATATTACATATTTGTGGGAATGAGGTACAATTTGTCAAATGGGATTATACAATATAGTAATTTAACAATGCAAACTTAAATAAACAAATGTAAACAGTAGAAGTAAACAACAAGGAAATCAATGTGAAAATATATCAGAGAAAGAGAAGGGATTGAAAATAAATCACAGTTTTAAATTATTGAAATTTAGCGCTATGTTAAGGAATCGTGGAGCAATTCATGTAGGAATCAACTCTATCTAAGGTCGAACAACAAAACTCTATGCATTTAAGCAGTTTCTGAAATTAAATTGAATTTTAATTCCGAAACTGCAACGCATCGGTGAAAAACTGATGCTTCCAAAAGATATTTTTAAGGCAAATAAAAATGACAAATAAATTAATAAATTTAGCGCTATGTTAAGCAATCGTAGGGCGATTCATGTAGGAATCAACTCTATCTGAGGCCGGTCAACAAAACTTTATGTGCTTGATCAATTTCTAAAGTTAAATTGAATTTTAACTCCGAAACTGCAATGCAACTGTGAAAAACCGAAGGGACAATAAATCAATTTTTTCTTCTTTTTAACAATTTTAAATAATTAATTTAACAAACAAAAAATAAATGAAAATAATAATAAGGAAATAATAATAATCAAAATAATAACTAAAAATGATAAATAATAAATTAACAATAATAGTATTCATCAATAATCTAATAATAACAATAATAAATATAATGTCAACAATAACTAATAATAATAATCAAATAGTAAAATTAACAATAATGATAAAAAATAATGATAATTAGTAATAATAACCAACAATAATAATAATCAAATAATAATCAAGAACAATAATGAATAATAATGAGAATAATAAAATAATTAATCAAAAAAATATTAATAATAACAATAATTAGAAATAACAACAATTAACAATAATAATAACTAAAAATTAACATTAATAATAATAATAATAATAATAATAATAATAATAATAATTGTTATAATAATGATAATAGTATGTAATTATAATAGTATATAATAATAATCATAGTAATATTAATTATTATTATTATTATAATTATTATTATTATTATTATTATTATTATAGTTATAATAATGATAATAGTATATAACAATAATAATATAATATGTAATAATAATAATAATAATAATAATAATAATAATAATAATAATAAATAAAATAAATAAAATAGGAAAAAAATTAATAACAAATGAGAGAGATGCAACTGTGGATTTCAACATGGACGGAGAGATTTATTTTTCAAAATTTTTGGCCCTCCAATCCTGAATAGACACGTGGCAAGAGAGAATGGAAACAAAGTCAAAACCACACTCCTCTTCTCTCTCGTCCGTCCTCCTTAGTAACAAAACAAACTTTTAATACTTCTCCTAAACCCTCCTTTAGCATCTTTCTCATTTCCAATATTTTCAAAAAAACATCAAGCAAGATAAAAAAAATAAAAAGCAAAGAAACTAACACGGTTGAGCGGCTAGTTTGGTCGTAAAAAAAAGCACGATGGTTGAAACAAATTCGATGGCGGCGTGATGAAGTTTGCATGTCCGATTTAGGGGTATGTTTGGGGTGACGATGCGAGGTGAATAGAGGTTGTTGGTGGGTGTTAAGTATAACAAGTTTGAGTAGTATGTGTAATAGTCCCACATTGGCTAGAAATGTGGAGAGTTGAGCATTTATAAGTGGTTAGAAACATACTTTTCACGTCCATTTGATATAACTTAAAATTCTTAGCGCAAGCATAGGCTAACAGAAGACGTATAGCCTCAAGTCGAGCCACTAGAGCATAAGTTTCCTCATAATCAATACCCTCCTCTTGGTTATAGCCTTGCGCCACTAGCGGGGCCTTATTGCGGGTTATCACCCTAATTTCGTCAAGTTTGTTCCTAAGAACCCATCGGATGCCAATTACTTGATGATCTTTAGGACGAGGGACAAGGTCCCAAACGTCGTTTCTTTTAAATTGATTTAGTTCATCTTGCATGGCCATAAGCCAATGCTCATCAAGAATTGCATCTTTAGCATTTTTAGGCTCTACTTGAGACACAAACGCAAAGTGATACTTATCTTAGAGCGAGTAGTTACTCCCTTTGTGATGTCTCCAAGTATGTTTTCAATAGGGTGATCCTTTGATGTCTTCCAAGTCAAAGGTACGCCTTCCATTGTAGCTGGACTTTCTTATTTTTCCTCTTCATCATTGTCATCTTCTTTCTTCTCATCATCCACCGCTTTAGTTGATCAATCCCTTGTTCGGTTCCATTGAGAATATATTGAGAAGACACACCTATATCATGAAAAATAATACCTTTCCCAACATCTTTTGGATAGGACTCATAAAAGGTAACATGTACGGACTCCTCAACTATAAGCAATCTCTTGTTATTAACCATATACACCTTACTAGATTGTCAGTATCCGAGGAAGATACCCTCATCACCTTTTGCATCGAATTTGCCAAGCTTATCTCTATTATTGTTCAAAACATAACGTTTACATCTGAAGACATGTAAGTGAGAAACATTAGGTTTTCTACCTCTAAGTAGTTCATAGGGGGTCTTATCTAGAATAGGACGTATAAGTACCTTATTCATGACATATCAAGCCGTGTTAATGGCATCCGCCCAAAAATACTTAGGCAAATTACCTTCATTAAGCATAGTCATCGCTAGCTCCTCAAGGATTCTATTTTTACGTTCCACAACGCCATTTTGTTGTGGAGTTCTAGGAGCAGAAAAGTTATGCTTAATGCCATGTTTGTCGCAATAATTTTCAAAGAGGTGATTTTTGAAACTCTCCTCCGCGATCACTTCTAATAGAAATGATTTTCAAATTCATTTTGTTTTGAAATAATCTAGCAAATTGCTTAAAAGCCGGATAGGTCTCATCTTTACTTGACAAGAACAAGACCCAACAAAATCTCGAGTAACCATCTATAATAACAAAGCCATAGTAATATCCACCTTTGCTTTTGGTCCTAGAAGGACCAAAAAAGGTCCATGTGAAGGAGCTCAAGAGGTCTCGAGGTAGAAACAAGGTTTTTAGATTTAAAAGAGATTCTCTTTTGCTTTCCCATTTAACAAACTTCGCATAGATGGTCTTTAGTGAACTTTTTTTAGGTAGACCGGATACTTTGTTCAATAGGTCACAGTTAACATGAGCTAGGCGTCTATGCCACAACCAATAATTTTCGCTCATGGTGGCTAGACACTTAGCACCTCCTATGGATACATCATCTAGGCTTAGCATATAAGTAGTATTTACCCTCAAGCCTTTAAACATACATTCCTTCTTTTCATCATGCACAAACAAGAAACAAGATTTTATAATGGTAACTTTGAAACCCTTGTCCCAAAGTTGGCTTATGTTTAGAATATTATGTTTAAGGCCATCAACTAGCATAACATCAGAGATAGCAGTAGATGAGAGATTACCTACACTGCCTTTTCCAACTATAGAACCATTGTTGTTATCTCCATATGTGACGAATCCCTTCCTCTTTGGCACGAAGTCAATGAAAAGAGATATGTCACCCATCATATGCCTTAAACATCCACTATCAAGATACCACATCTTATCGGTAGATTCAAAACATTCAACCTAAAATTTTAAACAAAGGCAATAGGTACCCAATTTTTATTAGGTCCTTGAGAGTGAGTGAGATCAAAGTTGCTCTTAGGCAACCATTGAACAACTCCTTTAGAAACAAATAACTTCCTAAATTTTCACTTTTCAATGATGTGTCCCTTTTTGCAACAATAATGACAAGATAGGGTTTTATGAGACATGTCCTTGCTATTAGGATCCTTATGCATATGCCTATGTTTCTTTTTAGAATGATTCAAAGGCTTTTAAACCTTAGAAGGATCAATAGAAATCATAATCTTAGGTTGTAAGGCATCATCTAATTTAACTTGAAGAAATTTGGTCTCCTCTTGTCTATTATGACAATACTCACAACCAAACCTAGGAGGTATTATGTCATCTTTCTTTTCACTTTGAATTTCTATCATAGATTTCTTAAGAGCTTCAAACTTCCTTTCGGATTCTAACACTTTAGCTTCCAAATTTAAAATCACTTTTTCATGTGAAGCTAACTTGTTAAAAGCTATTAAGGCTTCTCTACGTAGATTTTCAAAGGCCTCTTATAATTTAAAATAGGATAAATCATTAGTGGATTCAAGTTTAGAGGAACTTAAATTCTTCTTTTTCTTCCCTTTAGCCATGAGACAAATTCAAGCCAATTCCACACTTGAAGTTGTGCTTTCATCACTAGAGGAATCACTAGCATTATCCCAAGTGGCATGAGCTTTTCTAGACTTTCTAGAAGACTTGTGATGAATCCTTTCTTTATCCTTTATTCTCATGGGACATTCCGATCTATAAAGACCATTTTCACCACAATGATAGCAAGACCTTCTAAGCTTGGTCCTTCTATCTTCGTCATCCTTGGAGGAACTTGTAAACCTTCTAAACTTGGCTATGTTCTTGTCAGGATTTTTAACATTGTTCTTCCTTATATACCGTTGGTATCTCCTTACGAACAACCACATATCTTTCTCACAAGAGTTCTTGTCATCATCACTCTCACTACCACAATGCTCACAATACGAAGGCCTTGAGCTAGAATTCTTTAAAGCTATAGACTTCTTCCCTTCTTCTTTGCCTTTCCCTTTCTCACTCTTTAATCACTTTTCGTACTCCTTCTTGTATTTTGCCAAGCAAGTAAGCTCTTGCTCGTGCTCTTCCAACTTCCCAAACAATGTTGTAAGATCAAGCAACTTAAGATCATTTACATCTTTAATAGTGGTGACCTTCGGTTGTCATTCCATACTTAAACACCTCAAAATTTTGTTAATACCAAGTTCATTCCTATCGTCTTGATGCCACTTGTTAGACGATAGGCTTCGATCTAGAGGAGGGGTGAATAGATCACAAATTTTACAACCAAAACTTTTGGCAAAAATCTGTTTTCAAAAATATGGCACAATGAAAAAATGACCCAGATCGAATCGTCTAACCGAACCTATTATCGAAAAGAAATATATGTATCGCAAACCAAACGAAATGATAATGAACGTAAATTTTCAACAACAATTTAGCTACGAATCAATTAAATGCAATGCTAATCGTAACTCGTATATCCAATGAACCAAAACAAAATTAAAATACGCATAAACAATTTATCAAACACTTGGTGTGCAATCGATAGCAATTGGAAATTTAATTTGTTTTATTGATGTTAAAAGCCAATCACAATCAAAGAGATTATGATTATATCAACAACAACACTTTTAAAAGATAATAGAAAACTATTTTCAATCGAATTGATCAAACAACGATGAACTCGATAAATTGCGAAATCAACAATAAAAGTGATAAAGAGATAAAGAGAGATTCACCAATCGGCCTCGCTATGGGTACATCTGCCCTAAATTCAAAATCGAATTAATATATTTTTATTAACTTTTTCTTTGGAAAATTGTTTATACAAGAGATGAAGAATGTAAACCCCAAAAACCCTATTGTTTTGTGTTGATTCTTCCACCTCCACCCCTTGATCAAATGCTTTATCAAGTGACCAACAAATGCGACTACGATCCTCCGATTACCCTAAGCATAACTTGTTGAAACCCCAAGATTCTCGAACACAATTCACCGTCTCGTGCTACTCCCTTGCAAGTAAAACACCTTGTCCCAAGGCCTTCACTCGGCCGAGTCTGTGTTGACGTGATCTTGTCCAAAACCTTCAAATCAACCCGATCTTGAAGGAAAACCCCACCTAGGTTTTCTTATTTGAAACACAAAAAGTTCCTAACCTAATATTCTTGTTTACACCAAACCTAATTGGACGTTATCACCCCTAATCTAGATGGTCACCCAATCAAAAAATGATTATGTGTAGTTCAATTGTGTGTATGAATAAAAGAAGGGATGAAAATGATGGACAACTTTGTAATCTATTTTCATTTAGGTTTTATTCACTAGGAACCTTACCTAGATGAAGATGCATGTATGAGTATATATAAGTATGTGAAGAAATAGGCAAAAGGAATGCAAAAAGTTGGAGCAAAACTGAAATTTTTGGATGGGAAAAACGTACAGGTCAGCCTATGAAAGCAATAGGTCGGCCTATGCATGTTGTTCAGGTCAGCCTGTGAAGGTTGTCAGGTCAGCCTGTGAGGTAGCTTGTGAGGCAGCCTGTGGGCAGAGCCTACAAGCTTTAATACTGCTCCATGAGAGCCGACCTAAAGGATCTATGTGCCGGCCTATACTGAAGTCGAGACTCGTATAGATCGGATTGTTCATGCATAGGTCGGCCTGAAGTGACTTGAATGCCCAAAAACATGTTTTTCAATGTAAATATGATGTTGACTCCTTTTAAAACTCATTTAAATGCGTCCTAATGCCAGGATGCACATCTAGAATGGGAGGATATCGTCCAATATACATAACACTATACTTTCCTAGTTTTGACAAAACTCAAAATACAAAATCACTCACATACTCATTTTATAGCTGAAGAAATAGAGTCGTTGAATCAGCCCAACGACTATATTCATATCAAATCTTTTTGCACATCTTCTTTTCCAATAAAGTAGGTGTAGGAACTCGTAGCCAAGGAATTACCCACTGAACAAGGCCTTTGTCCAGAGGACTCTTCTGTGAAACAAGTACAACACAATCTTTTGAAGATAATGTCAACTACTCTCGAGTCCCGTAAATTTTAAGCTTGAGTTGACATCCATCAGATTCAAAGGCATGGTTAGCATGCTTCTGATTCGAAAATATGCAAAAGATTTCTTTACAGTCAGACTCTCTCACAAGAGCCTGATCAGAACCGAACCATAGCTTGTTATCGTGACAGAACTTATTTCATCAAGTAAATTGAACTCTGTACACATGAACCATCTAGTTAGAAATCCCAATTGTTCTTCAAATACTTTGTTATCATCAAAACCTTAGAGGACACGTGGTATGAACCAAATTTGTCTCAACACTCTCTCCCTTTTTTATGATGACAACCTTAAGTATTTTAAAACAATCAGGTGCTTGAATGCAAAAGGTGATAAATATGTCGTACGTTCCATCTTTAGATCGAAGAAATTTTACCCAAGTCCATCTGCTGAAATCATCAATAATGACCAAACCATATTTCTTCCCACAAATCGAAGCAGTCCCAATAGGACCAAATAGATCAATGTAAAGTAATTCTAAGGGTCTAGAGGTAGAGACAATGTTTTTAGTTTTAAAAGAGGTTTTCACAATCTTTCCGACTAGAGATGCTCCATAAAGAGCATCTGAGTGATAGTTAAGATCTGAAAACCTTTTGACAAGTTTTTACTTGCTAAGTGTGGAGATTAATCTCCAATTAGTGTGACCTAACCTTTTATGCCAAATGCATTTCTCATCACTCATTGTCATCAGAAAAATGACCTTTTGATCATTCAATTCTGAAATATTGATTTTATAAATATTTCCCTTACTTTTCCCTTTGAACACAATGGTTTTGTCAGCATTAATAACTGAACAGAAATTCTTATTAAATATCACTTCACAACCACTATCACACAATTGACTTATGCTTTGTAGATTATGCTTTAAGCCATTTACCAGACAAAATTTTTTGATAAGGGTTAGAGAGTTACCAATGGTACTATCATACCCTAAATTTTGACCACTAAGATTTCCCAGCATTATGCAAATCATCATCACAATATGGATGTACCTTTTTGCCTCATCAATCTCCTCAAAGATGGGTGAGCATTCACTACAATCAAAATTAGGGTTTCAAGCCCTCTCAGAGCTCTTAGACAAATGATCAATCAAGGAATGACATGATCCTCAACTTGTCTAACCTCTCAAACATAGACAAATGATCAAAAGGACTCCCACTTCAAGGATTAAGCACAAGGATGCTTCCTTCTAGGTGGATCAAGCCTCAAGATCGCCAGTGTCACCAAATTAGGGTTTTGGTCGACCAGGGCCTCCAGATGGGAATTTTCCTCTAGGCATGAGCCAATGCTCCAAATCATAACCTAATATACTCCATGGAACCTCATGGACCCAATCACCAAGTCAATCTTGCCTCAGGGGATGCATTCATAAAAAATCAGGAATTAGGGTTTTCTTGACCTAATTCGCCCCTAAATTGACTTTTGGGACAAATCATGAACCCAGACCTCAAGAGAGGATTTGAGGGTCTCTAATATACCACATTGATCCATTTGGAACAATGGATTGATCCAAGAAGCTTGAGCAACAAGTTTCAATTTCATCAGGACCATAATTAGGGGTTTGAGGAAAAAGTCAACTGTAACTTTGACTTTTGACCAGGACATGCTCCCAAGCCCTAAAAAATGATTCAATATACCCTATAACACCCATGGAATATGTCCATCAAGTTTGATTTAGGTCAAGGACATGATTTCCTAAAGAATTGCACAGTTTGGAATTCATCTAACAAAAGTAAACTGTGCACAAAAGTCAACTTTGACATTTTGAGATTTTTCACAAAAATGGATTTTTAACCCTAAAATGATGTTAATGTATGATTTGAATCATCATTCATCAAGAAAAATCAAAGAAAGTGGGATAACTTGTAAAAGGGGTAACCATAAAAACTTAGAAAATTTTCGAAGTTATGAAATAAAGTGGCAAGGGTACCAACTTTGGAGGATCATAACTACTAAACCACAAAGCCATTTTCCCCATCCAAAGCTTGATTTGTAGATCTCATTACCCTCTACGAAAGCTTCATACTGATCTATGTCCAAATTCTTCATGGATTTTGAGTTATGGAGTAATCAAAATCAAGAAAAGTCACTTTGTTCCAACACTTAGTGAAAATTTCACTAAGTCAGAATCTGCCTTTACTTTTTTCCAAATGTAGGGGGATTTTTCACTTGGATCCAAAAAGTATCAAAACCAAATATGATCAAACAGTTGTTGTATCATATAAGGGCTTTCCAAAATGGCCAAGAACATCACCAAATTCAATTTGAGCTAAGAGATATGGTAGTGGCAATATGCCTTGCTGAAAACTGCCAAGGCAAGGCAAATTTTTGCACTTTTGGTCGATTTGCCAAAATCAGCCAATTCCAAGCCTTGTCATCATCTTGGACACATCTGAGGATCAAATCTAAAGGGGACAATCACTGAGCCAAGCCTCCAAAGTCCTTGGAACAAGAAATAGCATGCCAAACCTAGAATTGCCTAAAATAGGGACAAGACTCCAATTTTGGATTGGAGCATTTAATGGAACCACCAAGGTGGTATGGACTGAGCTATTAGCAACTGAATTCAGTTAAGACTTATCCAAGACTAAGGGAACCAGCAGCCTGTGCCCTAACCTCTAGTCAATGGCTAGAGGAGACTTGGATTTTCATTTGCCAACATTGGCCAAACCTACTCAGTAGTTGCCATTCACTATTCCTTGCAAAACAAACTTGCTCTACTATAAATAGAGCTCAATTGTGATCAGTTTGAGTACACCAAAGCCATCAAACAGATGCTTTCCTCAAAATCCCTTTCTCTAGGCAAAAATGCCTTCTTTAGCAAGGTAAATCTGAGTTTTTGAGTTAGAGAGCAATTCCACTTAAACCAATCACACACGCACACCTCACATACATCGTATAGAAGTGATCCAAACACTTAAACAACATCTGGAACACTGATTTCTCAAAATCACCAGTCAATTGCTCAAGGTTTTAACCAAGTTGCAGTTGAGATGCCATGAAGTGATCCAGCCACTTTCAATCAAGTCCAAGCATTCAAACACACTCCATAGGGTGTAGGGAAGCTGTTCAGATCATCACAACTCATCTGTAACACCTCCAACTCAGAAATCACATTGCACTTGCTGCCACGACCTAGAGGTAAGCCTAAACTTGGTCATCTCTCAATCTATGCATATTTCCTCGCACAATACTTTTGCCAAATGTTCATAATCATGCATGGAATGTTTCCCCTCAATTAATTGCTTTGTTTGAATCGTGTATCAAAATTCTCAGCCTTCATGCAGAAATTAGGGTTCTTGAGGTTTTGTCTTGATTTCTTATTCCATGTTAAAAATAAATGAAATTAAAGACCATAGACATGATCGTGAGGTTGAGACGAGCAGATTGATATGTGGATTGCATGATATAATCAAGTATTAAGTGAGATTGGAGAGAAAATGCAAATCTGGGCAAAACCCAGAACACGCGCGTGTTCTTGGGTGTTCTTGGCGCCTTTTTTGAAAATTCAAATATTTGAATTTTGTGATTTTATTTAATTGATTCAAAAATTAATTTCTCTCTGAGTTTTAATGATTTTGAGTTGATTCTTTTTTTAATAATTCACAAAAATGTTAAAATATTTTATTTTACTAAAAAATCCCAAAAATATTATTTATTTCATATAATTGATATTTTTGCAAAGAATTAATGTTTTAATTGTTTTTAACATTTAGAATTTTTTTTTCCTTCTTGATTTGGCAAAGATTAATGATTTCTAATCATTTTGTAGGGCAAAACTTGATTTATGAAGCATTAATCCAAGATCACAATTTGTTTTCCACATGTTAAACAATTTTGATCATTTTAATTGAATTTTTTATTCAATTAAAATACATTTTGAAAACAAATTAGGGTTTTTGATTAATTCAACCCTCATAAATCATTTTAAAACTCTTGGGCCTCTAATAGAGTGTAAGACCCAACCCTTTGTAAATACAACCCTATTTTGGGCCTCACTTATTGTATAAGTGTCGCTCCCGAGATTTCCATCCAAGTACAAACGCGAAAGTGGCACCGAAACAAAGTCGCCAGCAATGAGTATTTATCCCAAGAGAGGGAAAGGAAACACTGCATAAACCTGAAGAGAAGGAAAAGCATGGTCTTGCGACCAAGAGATCTGGGTTCGGGAGTCGGTTACGCGAAGGGAAGGTATTAGCACCCCCACGCGTCCATCGTACCCGATGGGATCCACGCTTGCTGTTTCAATCAAAGGGTGTAAGAAAAGATACTGGAAAAAGGAACTGCTAACTGAAGAACTGGAAAGGGAAAGGAGAGAGAAAGAGAAACAAATGTAGGGAAAATAAAAGAAGTACTCGAATGGGCCCTACCCCACTGCCTACGTATCTCATCGGGAGCATGAGAATCAGAGCGACGTAGTTCCCCTCACCTAGGGAAAGTTGTTTGTGTTTTTTAGTGGAATACGTCAACGTTTGCGTCCTAGCAGTTTAGGTGTTGCAGATCGCTGTATGGAGACTTAGGCGTTACCTGTTTGCGGTAGAACGAAAATGACGCATCCTTAAGGAAAGGAGTGAATGAGATGAGAAAAGAATTCCCGAAGGAAAGACGTTATTGTTTGTTTGAAGTTTTTTTAGAAAGAAGTGTTTTTGATTGTTGGTGTGTTTTGTAACACATATTGTATTTAAGTCCCTCATGTAAGATCGAATGCCTCGCATATCGACTCAAGACGGGACGTACGCTAAACATTCTAAGAAAGTGAGAGAAGATCCCTCACTATCTTAGTCTCACATGAAAGGCTCAAATACAATATTTGTTATGCCTTTATTAATTGTTTTTTACTTTTGTTTTAGGATGAGAAGAAGAGACTCAAATGGAAGCAAAAGGTGAAAACTAAAGGGGACTAAGACTCACCCTAATGTTATCATACATGGATGTTCCAATGGTTAATGTGGTTTAAGAAACCTAATCCTAAAAGAAAGGAGAAGAAGAGCAAAAGAAACAACTTACTTCCAAGATGGAAGTTAAGTTGATCTTAAAGAGGGAGGAAGAAGAAATTATTCAAGGAAAGCACATAAATGCTTATCATAATCAGAAGTTGAATTATTAAAAGAAATAAGAGAGGATGAAAGAAAGGGTTGCATGTGGAAGCATATCCACACACTTACTTACCATTTGCACCTACATGAAAAATGTTAGTTCACAAAACATTTACAAGTAGTGAAATGAAAAAAGGATAACAAGTAATGATCAAACACATCAAGAACCAATGAAATAGGATCCTAAGAGATGAAACTCAATTAAGGTCAGAACCTACATCTAAAGGTGTTCTTTAATGTTAAGGTATCAAACACATACTAACTATGCACAATTAAATGTCCTAAACACCAAAGAAGTGAATCATGGAAGAAATAGATGAAGAAAGTGAATATGCAAAGTACTCGTGCATTAATGCTTCATACAAGACCAAAGTCAGAACCAATTCCATTTAGGAATACCTCACAATGTAGATGAATCATCATACAATTCATAAATGAAATGATGTAATAAGAGGAGATGAGAAAGAGAAGGAACATAGAAAAGAAACATGCTAAAACTTCAAAGTTAATATGCACAAACTTATGTCAAATATAAGCACATGTTAAGATGAGTTAATATCATGAAAAGTGACCTATAACATCATGAAAATGACCCATAAAGTATGTACAATCAATCACAAAAAGGTTGCACAAATGCTTCACCAAAACATGCTAGAATAAAGTGGAAGAAAGTGCCCAAAAGTAACTTCAATTACAAGGCATCAAAACAACATCAAAGCACATATGAAAATTATTAAAATATGATTCTAATCAGCCTAAGTCAGAGGCTAAACACATATTACAAACTCATACCAAAATTCAAAACAAAAGTATCACCAAGAAATGCACAAAGTCATATTGAAATGCCACAAAAAGAAGTGTTAAGACGATCATACAAACATCATAAGAAGATGACCTTAAAAATCAAGAAAAGATATTTTTGGACACTTTAAGATATTAACTAGCCAATGCAAAAAGAACGAGTCAAAGATGATGTGTGAAATGAGAGAAAGAAATCATACAAGTTCAAGTGTCACTAAAGAACATCATTCAAAAAGAAATTGGAAGAAAATTATACAATTAGGTGTAAAAATTCATGGAATCAGAAATAAAAATTATGGAAAATTATTTAAATGTGTCACAGTGTCACATGAATTTATTTGGTATTTTTAGAAGTCATTTACTATTTTTAAAATAAAAAAATCAACCAAATATGGAAAAGAAATAAAAAATAATGAAATGAAATGGGGAGGGGGTGCATCGTGAGTAATTCTCATGTTGAAAAACAATAATGGGTTCAGACATGGGTGTGCAAATAGAAATCAAGACCAGTCCATTCATACGCGTGATTGTGTGTGATAGAGTGTGTACGCAGTCAAATACGTGTTGCAATTATAGCCACAAGATCAATCCATCACCACCACTTATGCAAAGTAATCAGATCAAACACATTAAATCACACACACATGCTATCTAACATACACGCACATGTAGGCAACTACTCAGAGATAAAAAAAAAGAGTCACATGATATGCAACACTCTTATTAATGCGTTGGCACAATATCAGGCGTTGGATCAAAGTCAATGCAAGATGATCACACAAGTAATTAGATCATGCCAATCAGCACGCAAGCACATGGTAATAATGATACACACACGCACATGTAATCAATTCAGATATCAAAATGAAACACGTGAAATGCACATGTTTTTTAATGCGTTGTCAAAATAATGAACGTTGGATGAAAAGATTTGACGGCAATGATTTAAACAGAGAAACCCTAACTGCGCGCCCTCACCGGCCGGAGAAGGACCTCCGGTCATCTTCTCCGGCCACTCTCCGGTCACCTGCAGTCTCTAACTATTCCAGAAACATATAAATCATATACCAAAATGAAGCTGAAGTTGAGTACATCACGAATCCACAAATATTTTCCACATATCATGCACGTATGAAGAGAATCGAAGAGATTAATAATGCCCTAGGTTTGGATCTATACCTTTAAGAGGCCTATCAACTAGCCAGAAATGTTGCTATGCTTCTAGTAAGCCATAATCAAGCTAAAACAAGCAATAATGAACATAAATCGTGCAAGCACAGTTTGAGAAATGTGGAACCTGAAGCTTGAAGATCTTGGAAATGTTGAGAAAACCAGAGATAGCAACCTGCTTTTGAGTTTGATTTGACCAAATAAAGGTTTATGGACTTTGTATCTTGAAGAACACTGAGAAAATCACCTTGAGAAAGAAGCTGCACTTGATGATTCCACTTGTTCTTGCTCAACAATCACACTGATGAAGATGCTTAATGAGAATGATGAAATCGTGCAATGAGATCAGAGAGAGAGAGTAGAGGAAACTTGAGAGAAAGAGTGAGAATGATTCTGAATGAGAGTGAAAAATGAGAGCTGAAATGAAAATATGTGTGAGTTTCTAATTTATATGCTGAGTTAAAATGGTTTAAACTATGGTTAACTGAGTTAATGAGGTGAGGTTAAGTGAGTTGCCACTAACTAACTGAGTCAAGTTAGTTAGGGCGAGTGAGAAGGGGTTGTGATGTGGTGTAAATGAGGTTTATGAAGTTTATGGTGGAGTTTAAAGTGGATGGTGATGATGGAAGCAAGCAGCAGCAGAAACTTGCTCAGCAAGGTGTTATTCCTTTCCTTTCTTGTATGAAGTAGCATGGCATGGTGTGTGACACATGATTATGTTGGTCCAAAAGAAGAAAAGAAAGGGCATGGTTTGTATGCGTGTGAATTGAGCTATGACAACAACAACAACAATTCATTTTCTTCTAATTTTGGCAACTTGAAACATGGAAGTTTGTGAAGGAATTTCTCCATGATTTGTGGACGGTTTGATGAGTTTTGGATTTCAATGGAAAGATCACTCATCATAGAACAACTTTGATGTGGAAATTGAATTGCATAAAGGCTTGTAAGATGGTGTAAAATGATTTGGAATGTCAAGGTTTGAAACTGGTTGGAGGGCGTGGCAAGACAAGTCATGGCATGGCAATGTGACCTATGGATTTTCAGCATGAACACCTCATCTTGGGACCATCATAACTCCATCATAACTTGCTCAAATGGAAAAATGTCTAACATCAAAGTTGAAGAAGACATTGAGATGAACAACTTTGATGTTCAACATTTTTTCATTTGAAGCTTACTTCAATGATAAAAATGGCTTGACATATTGCCCACCATGTGCTTGACAAAATTATGGCGCATGGGCCTGGTCCAGCTTGGTCATGACTTGGTTTATGACCTAGTTTTGCCAAACTTTGATGGGTCATAACTCCCTCAATTTTGATCCAATGGAAGAGTTATTTATATGGATTTGAAGCTTGGAATGTCATCTTTAATTGGCTCAACTTGGGCCTGAGGTTTGGAGCTTTTATCATGAAGAAAGAGAGCCTCAAAGTAGGGTGCAAAATGGTCCAAACTTGCCATTTTTGGAAACCCTAAAGTTTCTATTTTTGGCAGTTTTGTAACTTCTTGATTTTTCATTATTCCTCCATCATCTCTTGATCAAATTTTGTCCAATGAACATATATAACTTGAATTTCATGAATTTGACCTTAAAAAGTTAGGAGTTGACTTTTTCCATTGCACAGTTGACTTTTTCCCCGATTTCTTGATTATCAAGCAACTGATCAATTGAACCTCTTCTGAAACCAATTGATGAGCAATTTTCCATCCATATACACTTAGGAACATAAGGAATACCATGAGATCAAGTTTTGTCCAAAAAATCAGAAATAAACTGATTTTATGTCAAACCCTAATTTTGGTACTCTGTGATTAGGAGGAAATAACACATCCTCCAAATCCAAATTCCTCTGAATATGATATATATCCTATCTAACAAAGATGAGATATGACATTTGGAGGTGATAAAGACTCAAAGAGCTTGCCCATTCGAGGGTCAAATCCCAATTTTAGACTAGTTTGCATAGGAGATGATGCACTGTCCAATCTTCTTAATGAATTCCCCACTTCCAATGACTTGTGGGATCAAAGTGAGAGGGTATATGATATAAGAGACCCTTGAGGCTTGCTTCAAGACCCTTGGCTTTTGTTCTCTTGCTTTGGATGATTAACACCTTTGAAAACCACTGATCACATGCCCTTATGCCATATGTATGCTATTTATGACCTACTATAGAATGCAAATGAGTAAAGCATAGACCAATTTATTGAGAAAACAAAAGGGAAAATTTTGGGGTATTACAATAAGTCCCGTTGTATTTCAAAAGTTCGGCGCGATTGTCGCCCGTTTAAAATAAACCAATCTGGGCCTACCCTCGTGTTATAAGCCCCATTTCTTTTTCTTTAAAACTCTTGGGCCTCTTGAGAGAGTGTAAGACCCAAACCCCCTTATACATAAACTTTGTGGGCATCACTCATTGTATAAGTCCCTCTGTACAAGTAAACGGCGCGACCGTCGTCCGTTTAAAACATCTGGGCCTCTCCTCAAGCTATATGACCCATTCAAAATCTTTAGGCCTCTATTAGAGTGTAAGACCCAATCCCCTTTTAACCAAAACAATTTTGGGCCTCAGATAGTGTATAAGTCCCTCTGCGTTAAAAGAAAACTTCGGCGCGATCGCCATTTCAAACGAAAAGTCATCTGGGCCTGTGACACCCCCAATCTATAGCCCCAAATAATAAAGCGGTAACAAAAATTCAAAATTTCATCAGAGTATATTTAAAACATGCACGGCATAGACTGGAGACGCCACATCAATTGAAGACAAACATACAACACCTGCTCATACAGATATGCAACAACTCAGGTAGTAATACACCCACAATCCAATTACAGAATAAAAGCGGAAAATCCGTAACTGAATATCAATATATATATATATATATATATGTGTGTGTGTCATGAAAGTTTGTCATACATCAAGTCATACATGTACAATCCAAAAGATACATATACATAATACAAAATAATCACAAACGGCCACCCTAACTACCCGGTGTCACATATCAGAGCCGACTGACAAAAGAATGAAGACGCAAAGCTTCACAAAAAGACCTCCAACAACTCTAATCTGCAATGCCTCATAGAGCATTATAAAACAGCAGAAGGGTGAGAAAAACAATCATAATACAGTTGCATATAATTATATATTAACATAGAAATGCACAAGTAAAATATTCCCACCACCAATGTACCACAATCACATATAACACAACACAGTACAATTCTCAAGTATCAAATACCACTACACATCAATCATACACCATACACTCATCATCAATACAATTACACATATTCCATCTCATCCGTCACATTCACAATTCCATGCACAATTAATTCATGATTTATGCAAATGCATAAAGACCGACACAACGACTCTATGCACATGCCATGCGGTACCGACTTCCAATATTTCTCATCACTAGTTCACTCAGGAACTCTACTGGAATCATCGCTCGTTACTGAGGATCACTCAAGTAACACCCCGTCGGGCCTACGATGTTCCCCGTCGCTTTAGGTCCTCTTGGTATAAGGCGCACGACGTTTATGGATTGCTTTAGGTCCTCTTGGTATAAGGCGCACAATCCGATCGCTCACACCCCACATGGGCACACGATCGTTAATAACCATCGCTTTAGGTCCTCTTACTTTTAAGGCGCACGATATATCAAATCGCTTTAGGTCCTCTTATTTTTAAAGCGCACGATATATCAAATCGCTTTAGGTCCTCTTATTTTTAAGGCGCACGATGTTATAGTAGATTCCCTCTGGAATCAATCCGTCACTCAGGATGTCACAACAATGCATATCATGATGTTTGGCATACTATGACTAATGACATTTAATATGCACACATACACACATCCATAATCATGCATATATCATCAAATACCACACATAGCATTTTCTTGCCCTTAGGCCACAAATCATCATCACAACATGTATTCTCATCACACCACAACACACAAGTCATACAACATTCATATCAACAGCACAGTGTATATTACACATCAAATTCACACAATTAAAACGGCAAAAGTCGACAAAACGACACTATTCCCAATTTCCGACATAATTAAATCGGCCAACAATCTCAAAACCCATTTTTATAAGAAAGAACATTTCATAAACTTTCCAACGGTATAAAGAACGTCCCGATCCGAGTTACGGATCAAAAGTTACGGAATTTAGAAAACAGATAAATTTTTTGAAGTCCCAGACCGCGCTGAGCGGGCTCCCCGCTGCCTGGTGAGGTTACATTTTTTCAGGAGCGCGCTAAGCGGGCTCTGCGATTTTCAGAAAAAAAACCTCTTCGAAAATCCACCCCAAAAATCCTATTTTTCACCCAACCTCCATTCCAACAGCAAAACAAACATCAACGATTGTTCATACACACAATGTGATCATACAATACAGTTTATATCGATTTCCGACCGTGAAAACATCGATTTCTACTCGTTTATCTCATTTCGACCTATATTTGAAAAACCAACAAAACTTCCACACAAACATACATAATTATACACAAACATAGTATAATCGAGTTTCGCACCCTTACCCGATTAAATCGCGTTTGAAAAGTCGGTTGAATCGGTTCCTAAATCCACAAGTTTTTCCTCTTTTTCTTCTTTTTCCTCTTCTCTTTCTCTTCTCCTTTTTCTTCTTCTCTTTTCTCTCTATTTTCTTTTCTTTCTACTTTTCTCTCTTTCTATTTCTATTTCTATGAAAAAAAATATAATATCTACCCGACAAAAGACCAAAATACCCCTACACTCAAATATCTCACAAACGTTCCCAAAACGCGACAAAATATAATCACGATGAAAAATAACATATTTCCAAATCAAAGTCAGAAATAAAATAATATAATAATAAAATAATCAAAACGACTCAATTAAATAAAAATTACCAAAACTGGGGCGTTACAACTCTCCCCCACTTAGAAATTTTCGTCCTCGAAAATCTTACCTGAGACGAACAACTCTGGATACGACTCCCGCATCCGACTCTCCAACTCCCAAGTCAAATTGCCCTCAGCAGCGCCTCCCCGCGCCACCTTCACAAGTGCAATATCCTTGCCTCTCAACCGCTTCACCTCGCGATCCAAAATCCTAACTGGTAATGCCTCAATCGTAAGGTTCTCCCTTACCTCAACCTCATCCATAGGAATCACATGCGACGGATCCGGAATATACTTCCGAAGCTGTGAAACATGGAACACATCATGCAAATTCGACAGACTCGGCGGCAACGCCACCCTATAAGCCACCGCACCCACTCTCGCGGATATCTGGTAAGGACCAATAAACCGAGAAGTAAGTTTCTTCGATTTCAATGCACGACCAACACCCGTTACCGGCGTAACCCTTAGAAATACATGATCGCCCTCTTGAAACTCAAGATATTTTCTTCTCTGATCATGATAACTCTTTTGCCTACTCTGAGAAGCCTTCATTTTCTCTCGAATAAAATTCACTTTTTCTGTCGTCTGCTGCACCAACTCTGGTCCAACCACCGAACTCTCACCAGATTCGTGCCAACACAAAGGTGTTCGACATCTTCGTCCATACAATGCTTCAAACGGTGCCATTCCAATACTAGAATGAAAACTGTTATTATACGTGAATTCAATCAACGCAAGATAACTATCCCACACACCACCTTGTTCAAGAACACAAGCACGCAACAAATCTTCCAAAGACTGAATCGTTCTCTCCGTCTGACCATCCGTCTGCGGATGATAAGCCGAACTCAATCTCAATTTAGAACCCAATGCCTTCTATAAACTTTCCCAAAATCTCGAGGTAAACCTTGGATCTCGATCCGAAACAATACTTAATGGAACCCCATGCAATTTCACAATCACACTGATGTAAATCTCAGCTAACCGCTCCAAAGAAAAACTGATGTCAATCGGAATGAAATGAGCCGATTTAGTTAATCTGTCCACAACCACCCAAATAGCATTATGCCCTCGCTGAGTATTCGGCAACCCCGTTACAAAATACATAGAAATGCTATCCCATTTCCATTCCGGAATATCCAACGGTTGCAACAAACCACTCGGCCTCTGATGTTCCACTTTCGACTTCTGGCACGTCAAACAAGCATACACAAACTGAGCCACGTCTCTTTTCAATCCCGACCACCAAAAAATCTTTTTCAAATCTTGGTACATCTTGTTCGCTCCCGGATGTATACTCAAATTACTCCGGTGTCCTTCATCCAAAATCATTCGTTTCAAATCCGAATCGTCCGGAATACAAATTCGCCCACGGAACCTCAACACACCATTAACATCCACTTGAAAATCACCACTCGCATCTTTTCCGTCAACCAACATCAAATCCACTAATTTCACGTCCAACTTCTGTTTCTCACTAACCAACATCAGAAAATCATTAGTAACCTTCAACATACCCAGCCTCACACTATCCGACGACACTTCACATACCAAACTCAAATCTCTAAACGATTCCAAAAGCTCCCACTCCTTAACCATTAAAGCGGACATATGCAAAGATTTCCGGATCAATGCATCGGCTACCACATTAGCCTTACCAGGATGGTAATTCAAGCCAAAGTCGTAGTCCTTCAAAAATTCCAATCATCTACGTTGCCTCATATTCAATTCCTTCTGATCAAACAGATATTTCAAACTCTTGTGATCACTAAAGACTTCAAACCTCGCACCAAAAAGATAATGCCTCCAAATCTTCAACATAAAAACCACCTCCACTAATTCAAGATCATGAGTAGGATAATTCTTCTCATGCACTCTCAACTGCCTCGAAGCATACGCCACGACCTTACCGTCTTGCATTAGCACACCACCTAGACCAATCAAAGACGCATCACAAAAAACCACAAATGGTTCATTAGGATTTGGCAAAATCAAAATCGGAGTTGTCGTCAATCTTCTCTTCAGCTCATTAAAACTTTCGTCGCACCGAATATCCCAAATGAACGCTTGCCCTTTACAAGTCAACTGGGTCAAAGGAAGTGCTAGCTTAGAAAACCCTTCAATGAACCTTCGATAATAACCGGCCAAACCCAAAAAGCTTTGAATTTCAGTAACGGATCTTGGAGCCTCCCATTGTAGAACTGCTTCTACTTTAGATGGATCTACAGCAATACCATTACCTGAAATTACGTGTCCAAGAAAACTCACCTCCGACAACCAAAACTCACACTTGGACAATTTGGCAAAAAGCTTCTTTTCCTTCAAAACCTGCAAAACAATATGCAAATGCTCTGCGTGCTCCTCCCGAGACTTAGAATAAATCAAAATGTCATCAATAAACACAACGACAAATCGATCCAAATGATCGTGAAAAATACGATTCATGTACTTCATAAACACACCTGGCGCATTAGAAACCCCGAACGGCATCACAGAATATTCATAATGACCGTAACGTGTCCTAAAAGCCGTCTTCTGAATATCTTCCTCTTTCACCCTAATCTGATGATATCCCGACCTCAAGTCAATCTTACTGAACACACACGCACCAACCAACTGATCCATCAGATCATCAATCCTTGGAAGAGGATACTTATTCTTAATCGTCACCTTATTCAACTGGCGATAATCAATACACAACCGCATACTTCCATCTTTCTTTTTCACCAATAAAACTGGAGCACCCCAAGGAGAAACACTTGGCCTCACAAACCCCTTCTCCAACAATTCGTTCAACTGCTTCTTTAACTCAACCAACTCAGATGCCGACATACGATAAGGTGCCATCGATACAGGTCTAGTACCAGGAACTAGATCTATAGAAAACTCCACCTCTCTCTCTGGCGGCACATATGAAATATCCTCAGGAAACACTTCAGGAAAATCACACACAACTGAAAACACATCAAGTGAAACTTGACTCTCCACAGCCAAAGATGCAAACAACCCAAACAACTGAGCTTCCTCCGCCAAAAGTTTCTTCAACTCTTTGGTAGATAAGAAACACGAGTCTTTTTCTTCTTCGAGAGAAGGAAACCTTACCAGCTTATGATAACAATCAATATGAACCCGATTGAATTACAACCAATTCATTCCCAGAACCACATCCAACCCTTCCAACGTGTCGCGGTGAAAATTGGATACCATAGTTATTTGTTAACTAGGATCGCATTTTTAATGTCACCACCGGTCTTTGATTTTATCCAAGGGAAGGGAGAAAAAACCGAATACCCACAATGCAATGCAAATGCACTAAGATTCTAAGTTCGGGGGTTGGTTATACCTAGGGAAGGTGTTAGCATCCTAGATATCTGTAGTACTCTACAGGAACCTCTTGATTTTATTATATGTTATCTGTTATTTGTTTTGCTAAGAGTTTAAGGGTAGGTGATTTATTATTTTTAATCCTAAGTGTGCTCGACAAGATATCGCATCTTGTGCCTACATATCCTGTCAGGAGGGAATCAGAGCACTTGTAGTTCCTTATTAAGGATACTAAATGTTTTAAAGGTTTAGGAGAGAAAGACGAGTCATCATCTTAAGAAAGACCACCACAGTTTTGAAAATGTTTGTATTTTGTGGGGTATGGGATTGTATGTCCCTTTCTTTGAGATGATTAACATCTAATTCTCTTGTGTGGAGAATTAGGTAGGCTAAAGTTTGATTTAAAAAATCAAAATTGTGGGGGGACTAACCTAAGAAATCTATCCTAAGTTTTCTAATTGACTTAACTTAAGGGTGTCGAGTATGAAATGCAAATGATATGCACCATGCACAATAACATGGTTATCATGCATGGGATTTTCCCTTGGATATTTATGTAGTTTAATTGTTATTTAGGCGAGGGCGCTAGCAAAGTGATGCTAGACTTGTGTCTCGTGATCAATAGGTCGAATGCGATGCCCTAAGGCGATCGACTTATATAGGTAGAAAATGGGCTCGACGTTGGATCGAGAAATTTTAATTATTTTGAAAGGTTTAAAACAAGAACAAAGCATACATTCATCACATACAATAGTAAACACACAGACATATAATTAAAGCACGATATCAACTAAGGTCTATGACACTCAAGCGTACGATTACGCGCGAGGGATCTAATGGAGAATGGTTTATTGAGAAAAGAGTTTTAATTTTAAATAAAAGTTTTATTATATAATTTTAATGTTATATTGAAAAGTTAATAAAGTTTTTCTTGTTAATGAAAGAATTTTAATTTAATACTTTAGTAAAAGGTTTCGGTGTTTTTAAAAAGGTTTATCTTTAAAATAAGATCTAAAAAAGTTATTATTAAAAAAGAGTTGATTTTGTTATAAAATATACTAAACTTATTATAAAAGGTTTATTATTTTCTTAAAAAAGTTTTATTATTTTTATAGAAAAGGTTATATTTTAAGAAAAGATTTTATCACAAAAGTTTATAATTAATAATTTTAAAAAAAAGTTATATTTTATAAAAAAAGTTCTAATTTTATTACGTTTTATATTAACTTATTTAAAAAAAACTCTATTTTTACATATAAAGTTAAGATTGATTTATTAAGAAAGGTATTAAAAAAGATAAATCGAATTAAATAAAAAGAAAAAAACAGTTTGGTTGAAAAGCGGAGGGATCGTACGCACACAGGTGAGGGTGTATGATTGTGTTGTGTGTGCGCGTGTACAAGATCAAAATGAACCAAAAGAAAAAGAGAAAAAGAAAGCAGACGACTCTCACTCTCTCATTTCCTCACTCGTTTTCCTCTCCCTCTCTCAAAAATTAGGGTTTACAATCCCCCAAATTACGCCACCGCCACCACTCGTTCTCACCTCTCTCGATCAAACAAACAAAGACCCTTCCCCCACGGTTCCCCAGCCCCAACATTCTCATTATGATTTGTTACAAATTACAAGATTAGAGCAATGGAAAAAAAAAGAAGAGAAGATGCTGGCGGTTGAGGACGAGGAAGCGGAAGAGCTTTGAATTCCTTAGCGTTTCCAGGCGGTGTCCTTCTTTTCTTGTCGTATATCCCTCTATGACCTTGTGCGTATCTACTTAATCCGTGTGCGTCTTCCTTTTACGCGTGATGATGTTCTTCGTTGTGTGTTGATGTGATGTTTCAATTTGTGTTCTGTGTGAATCTGTTGATACTCTCTTGATGCTATGTGTGCGGTTTGCTTTTTTTGTGAATGAGTTTTGCGAATTGTCCCTCTTGCTGTGAATCTATGAGTGTGTATTTTTGCTCTGGTTTTTTTGTGTGATGTTCTGAACTGTTGGCGATATGTATGATGTACGTGTGTGGTGTAGATGTGAATGGTTTTTCTGATATCAATCTCCTTGTCTGATACGTGTGATTCATGTGCCCTTTTATAGGCTTAGAAGAAAGACCTTGTACTAAATACACTTGAATTGTGTTGGAACATGTTTCACCACTTTAGGCAAGTTTTCAAAATCATTTATCTGTCCTTGGAAAGTTTTTTTAAGTGCTGTCCAAACATGTCTTGGTGGTTTTGGAAGGTTTTCAAAAAATTGTATGCTGACTGTTATTCTAGTTTAAGAAGGTTATTGAATTGTTGTCTAGAAAAAAATAAATGTGTGATGATGAAGATTGTTTTGGAAAGAAGTCCTGTTGTCTGGGAATCTCAAATTATGTCTGATCAATGTTTGAATATGTTTAGCCATGAATGTGACTTTGAATTTGAGCTTTAATTGCATTGGTTTCTGATTTGTCTTGGCTAAAAAAAATATACGGGAGAAAAAAATATCTTTCGTAAGCTATTGCTATGGTCACACTGAAATTAATGATGACCTCAATTGAATGAAGGAATTGAAGACTGCTTGCTACCATCATTTCGTTTGCAGGATGCTCACACAGACTTCCAATCTTGGTAATGTTTTCTCCTTTTGGCTGGAAGAGTTTCAAATTTGAATACACATGCCTTTCATTGATTTTTTTTTATTGGTAGCTAACCCTTGTTGTTGCGGATTCGCAACGTACATTTTCCAGTGGACTGCAGCAAGTAGGACTAGAGACAACTTCAGTAGCTATACATGAAGGTTCCAAATGGTGAAACTTGTTGATTTGCGAGATGATAACACCTGGAATCTTATAATGGCGACCCTTGAGAATTGTTGCTTTGGGAAGAAGGTAAGACTAAACAACACCTTTTCGCTTTTTAGATAATTGGTGCAATTCAATTCATTGGTTAGATTGTCACTTTATCGTCATTTGCCGGTTAGAACTTAGGAATGACGCTGAAGTTTGCAGGAACGTCTAAGTTTATTTCCTTTTGAATGCAGGTACTTAATTGCGACGGTTAAGTCAGCACAGGTTTTTGGAATGCCCTTGTGTAGCCTGGCAGCGTTGGGTAAGTTAAGGTGAGGTTGTTGGTGCGGGTTTGTTTCTGCTTGGATGCTTCCAGACAGACTTTTGTTTGAAACCTCTAGTAATCTTTGAAACGGTAAACCGTTGACTCTCTTTGCATTAACTTTGTAGGATCGATTGGATCAGTATTGGATGATGTTGATTATGGTCTGTCTTCGAACTTTCATTTTTGCCGGTCGCAGCAGAGCAGTAGTTTCAGGAGTTTCTGGGAATTCAATGCATAAACTGAAGGTCGTTCCTTCTTCTTTTCCCTTATTTCTACCACACACGCATTATGTTCACTATTTCGCTTGGTTTATGCTCTCTGTCGAAAAGTAGATAAGTCTATGAGGAAATGATGTTTTTGTAGGTGCAGAATCCATGTTCAGGCATTGGCGAAAGATAACGGCTATATGATGTTTAGGTCTACAACAAGTTTCTTGTCGAATTCAGCTCGTAACTTCTGTAGCCATTTTAAATTCGTGAGGGAGCCTATGGAGTAAGATAATTGGATTCATGTTGTGCAGTTATGTTTTGGTGGTCTAATATCTCAACTTGTACATTACCTTGCAAACATTGTATAATTTATGCTTGGATCTCTGCTGACTTCTGCGGTAAATTTTATGTTGGACAGGTTTAATGATATCGTGGCTGAAGGTGGGGTCCCATATTGGCATGGGAAAGCTGGCAGTACATGGCGTGGATTTACTCTTGCAGTGGCGTCAAAAGTATCAAAGAGGGTCCTACCACCCTTAAAGCTCAAACATCCAAGTTGGGAAAAGTTCCCAAAAGGGGTGCTCTTTCAAATAAATAGAAATTCCCTTGAATTTTATGTAATGATTCTTTAAAGTGAACTTGTAAGGACCATTCTAAAATCCTTGGATGGTGAATTCCTCTCTTGTACTATGTAATATAGTGACTCACGTTGTATATTTGAAACTCTTACCATGTAACTTTTGACAACGATTGTATGGAGGAAACTTTTGACACACGATTAGAACCTAACTCGTGAAAAATTCTTTGGAAATTTGTATAGTCAATTTGGACCTTTCACTTGTATCATTAATTTGTGACTCTTCAAAGCTTGAACTTTAATGAGAACTTGGAATGACTTGAATGAACTTTGCTTCTTGGAATAGTATTTTGGACTTTAAATTCCACTAACTGGGTGAATCAAATCTTGAGCCAAATGCATTATTTCTAGCTCCTCCAAACACTTTGGACCTTATGGAATCGAAGGAGAATCACTCTTGAATTTAGTGATTTTGGTGGTGTTTAAACGAGTTTGAAGCCAATGAACCCACTAGCATTAATCTTTCACGTGAACCAATGCCTTAAGGAGTCTTTGAGTACAAGAACACCACTTGGGATACAACCTTTCCTCCATATCCACAAGAATTCAACAAATTGTAAATACCAGAATCACCATGAGCACACACACACACAACCTCCATAATCTTTAAATCACGGCCCTGGTTTCAAAAACGACAACAAGCAAGCAAAGCATGGTAAAATGATTAGTTATGCACGAATGGTTGACCTAACATGTTACACAAAGAACAAGGCGGGGATCTTAGGGTCAAAAATTAAGGTGCGACAGATGCCCCTATTTAAGTTTCTCCTATTCGGAGATATGGAGATTGAAATCTTCGTCTCGACGAGATAGGAGAGACTTAAATACACACATGCACAAAATTTTTGGCCCTAAGATGCCGCCAAATGCACATGATATGATATGCTATGCAAGACAAGGAATCTGTGAGGGCGTAATGTCACAGGGGATAACTGATGTTAAAACACAGAGAAAAATAGACCCGACGAGGACGACTCTGCAAGACAAGACTCCACGGGGAAAAACCAACTCCACTGGGGGGAAAGAGACTGCCAACTGACAATCACAAAGATATCTTAGGCAATGATGATGGTTCAAACAATAACTGGTAGCCTAAGCAAATATGTCCATTTGAAATAAAAGGGCGTGTATTACCTACTACCAAATAAATGGTAGCCTGAGCAAGGTAAACACAGAAGGAAAGATGGCCTACTACCACCACGGAAGCCTAAACTAAGCATCTGACCAAATATATCGGTATATTACCTAGTATCAAACATGTGATAGCCTGAGCAAAGATAATAACCAAAATAAGCTTCCAATGATCAAAATAATGATTTAGCTTCTCCTCTGAATACCTTGTTTAGAAGGAGAAAAAAAATTGAGGAATCTACTGCCGAGGTCTTCTAGAAATCTACTGCCGAGAATAACCAGGAAATATAAAATGAGATACCTACTGCCGAGGTTTTCTGGAAATCTACTGCCGAGAATAACCAGGAAATATAAAATGAGATACCTACTGCCGAGGTCTTCTGGAAATCTACTGCCGAGAATAACCAGGAAATATAAAATGAGATACCTACTGCCGAGGTCTTCTGGAAATCTACTGCCGAGAATAACCAGGAAAATACCCTCTGATAATCAAGCAATCTGTTTAAAGGATAATAAACTTCCCCTCGTCTCGGGTCATAAGCCACGGACTAGTCTCAGTTTCTTCTTTAATCAAGTATTTCACTTGAAAAGGGTAAAATACAAACCTCCCCTCGTCTCGGGTCATAAGCCACGGACAGGTCTCAGTTTCTTCTTTGGAGATAGAATATCTACTACCGGTTTACTGGGTAGTTCACAAAGAAAAATCATCTGCTACCGGTTTACTGGGTAGTCCACGATGAAAATATTACCTGCTACCAATTTACTGGGTAGTCGGCAAAGAAAATTCTACTACCGATTTATTGGGTAGGAAAATATTATTTGCTACCGATTTACTGGGTAGAATATTACCTGCTACCGATTTACTGGGTAGAATATTACCTGCTACTGATTTACTGGATAGTCAGCAAAGAAAATATCATCAGCTACCGATTTACTGGGTAGTCTATAAATAAAATATTACTCGCTACCGGTTTACTGGGTAGGAAAAATTACTTGCTACCGATTTACTAGGTAGTCAGCGAAAAAAATTATCTGCTACCGATTTATTGGGTAGTCCATAAAGAAAAGATTATCTCCTGGGGGTAGACAAACTGCCTTGAGGTGACTGCCATTTGTCATCCAACTAGGAAACCTGATAACCATACTGCTCAAATAAAGAGCAGCTACTTGTTGTCTAGGTGTAACTCCCTTAAAAATGTTGTAATAACTGCTAGAGAAATAATTTTCGTCTTCCATAGCGATCTTTGGATAAATTCTTCCTGGGGAGACAAAGTGAAAAATAAATGCCCGCTCGATCTGGGTTCAAAAGTTCAGAAATATCTGAAATTTGTGATTGTCAGGGACCAAAATTCGATCCAGGGAATAACTGGAAAGAAACGGTCAAACAATACTCCATCCACTAAGGATTGAACTCAACGGGTTTATCTTTGTCCAAAAATGGAAAAGAAAACTAAAGCAACCATCTTCCACGAGGATCGAGCTCAGTGGGGAATTAGAAAGTATGTGCTTCTTTCTGCCTAGGGCTGACGACTCTACTTGGAGGGAGCAGACAAACCCAGATCACTTGGAGATAAGCGCAACCAAAGTGAATAAACAAACAAACAAACACAAAGAAATGCAAGATGCAAAAAATGCGCACATGCCATGAATCTACATGAAAGAATGTCATGCTATGCTTATGCTTATGCTGACAAAACAACGGCAATAAGCTAACTGGAGATGAGAACAAGCATCTCGATACGGATACTCGGCCAATCTTCGCAGGATAGAAGCATCACAGGGGATGAATGGAAAAAGCCATATATAGAAACAAATCCCATTTCAAAGCTTCAAACATCTCTGGGGAAAAGAGAGCACTCCACTTGGGGATGAACATCGTGACTTCACTTAGGATTGTTAGGATGAACCTTGTGATTCCGTTGGGGATGAGGAAGATTCACTGGGAACGAATCAAACTCAATGATTGAAAAGACTTCATGGGGGATAAAATAAACATCCGCTGCGAACTGAAATAGTCTGAGTGAAAGTTGTAGCCGGATAAAATAAATATCCATTTCATCGAGGAAGCTCAGATCAATAGTAGTTGAAAATGTCGGAGATAAAAATTTTGAGGGGATGAAATAAACATCCGCCTTCACTAGAGAAGGTTGAGATTGAGAAAATCCAATGAGAAGTGAAATAAACACTCACTTCAATGGGGAAGGTTGAAACCAAAGAAAATCATTGAGGATTCTTAGGTTGCCAACCGGGGAAATCTTGCATCAAACCGGCTAAAACTGCTTGAAGTAAAGGTTCACCGGGGAATAGTCGTGACTACCTGAAGTAAAGACTCACTGGGGAGTCATCACATTACTTAGGATAGAAACAAAGTAGTTTTGTTTTGGTGATCTGCATGGTAGTCGCCATTTTGAACAATAATTGTTGTGGATGAGAAGCAATCTTCACTTCTCAAAATGCCCCAGATCACTTGGTTTATAAGAAGAAGTCATCCCAAGAGGATTTTACAGAAAACTTGGCGTCCAACTGTCCCAATGTTTTCAAACTATTGGAGAGATTGTCAAATCTCGACGTAACTGGCCCGAATTGACTGTGCTTTGTAACCGAGTCTTCAAATTCTTTGAGAGATTTACCAAATCTCGACGTAACTGCCCCAGATTGACGGTGTTCTGAGTCTTCAAACTCGTTCTTCGGACTGTGGAGAGATTTACCAAATCTCGATGTAACTGCCCCAGATTAACGGTGTTCTGAGTCTTCAAACTCGTTCTTCGGACTGTGGAGTAATAGCCGAGAAATAACTTGCACATGCTCAGCAAAGTTTTCAGGTGACGTGCCCCTGGATACTATCATCTCCTTGAGATAGTTCTAAATTTTAGCTTATCATAGCCACACGTATGTTAATTTCTATGATGTCAGGAAAATGTTAAGTTGAAGAATGTTAATTTTGAAACTGTTTGATGCAACACCATGTTTGTCTTGAAATTTTATTAAAAGATATTTTGGTGGTTGAATTACCGATTTTATAATGGCAACACAAATTTTTGAGCATAGCTCATAGGAGTCAGGAAACGATATCTCAATGAGTATGCTTTTGAAATAGACCTTGCTTCAATTAAGACTTTTAAGGGTTGTATTATGGATTGGTTCACGGTTTAAGAAACAAAGGATATAAGGCTCGAAGTTTGTTCATGCCCACCCAATCTTCGTGATATTTTACTCCATTCTTTTTTTTTTACCCTACCCCAGGTTAAGAATAAGGGTTTTTGATTTGTAGAAGAAAACTACTACTTCAAAGGCGCAAAAGGGTTAACGGGGGTTTATCTCCTTATATCTTCGGTGTTTAGGATTTTGAAACAATGCCTTATATCACTAGCAGAGTTTTATTCAAAAGCATACAACAAGAGATCTTGCGTTTGGTTTCATCATCCTCCGTTCAATTCTCTGCCAAGGCAAGAGATTGGGCAGCATTGGCATTATAAAATAGAAAAAGAATTTTAAAAATGAGTGAAACGAATGGATTTCTTCAAGACAAACATTATCATTACATTAATTATTCAAAATTAAACGAGTTCTTACACGCAAAACAAACGCATTAACGAACGTAGAAAATTAACATATGAAAATAACAAATAAGCTTAAAATATGGCGAGACATGGCCTGGAGAAAACCGTCCTGTGTATCAATCCACCATGTGTAAGGAGGGGATTGCTTCTTGTTCAAGTGAGAGATGGATCTCAACCTGGGGTTCACACAATTCGAAAGTCAAAATTCCTTTCTTAACCATCTCTTTCACTTTCTTCTTCAAAACATGACATTCCTCAATGTCATGGCCGGGTGCCCCTTGATGGAAGGCGCAGAAGGCATCAGCTTTAAAATAACTCTCATGGATCATCGGGATGGATAGTGGAGTTTCCTTCTTGATCAAACCATGTTGTAAGAGTGTTGGGAACAAATCAGCGTAGAGCACAGGGATGTCCAAAATTTTGCCCCTTCGTTCAGCTGGTTGGTCGGTGGAGGAGGCAGAAAATCCATCCTGGTGTTGGGATGTGGCCAACTCTTTGACCAAATCCATTAGGCTCCTCTTGGTCATCCTAAAGTCAGCAATCTCGTCACGAAGTTCTTGCTTTTCATGCTCTTGAATGTCTATCAGATTCTTCATAGTAGTGGAAAGAGTTTCCATGTTGGCCTTTAGGGTGGCAATCTCCGCTCGGAGTGCCCGGTTTTCCTGTTCCAAATTATCCATCCTTTTCTTGCGACCGACTCGAGTATTGTATCGATGATTCGGAGTCTGAGAAGAGAGACACGAATGAGAACTCGAAATGCAAAGGAATGCAAATGAAAATGCAAAAGATGCGTATGATGCAACAAGATTCATAGAACTCGACTATTTATAATCATCATGGAATATCAAAAGGCTCGTCTTAATAATCATAAAAAACAGTTACAGTCATTAGTACCGGAATACCAAATGATTGGTTTAATACAAAAATTAAAACGCGTCTGTACGCCTTACAACAGTCATAACGTAAAGCTAAATAAAAGCTAATAATGATGGATCTAAGAAGACTCTTCCAACGGTCTTCTTTGAGTCCTTTGGCTTTTTCCAATTGAGCTTCTTCTAAAAGTGTTGACTGAAGATTAGAACGGAATAAGGCGTCTTGGACCTTTCCTTTCTTGCAAGCAAAAGCTTCTTTCCAATATATCCTCCTTTTGTAGTTATCTTGGCTTGAATATGAACCTAAGATAGGAAATGAACTTTTGTCCTGAAATAGTAACTTGGTCAGCTAATAATATTCTTCATAAGGTGTCACCAACTAGTCCTCAGGAATAATGGTAGGCGGCAGTAGAATAACTTTTTATCTTGTCTTGAATTCTTCTTTGTCTGGCCGCAAGGTCTCCAATCTCCTTAGATCGTCCAAGTTATGACTATTGTAAGTGTACTTCAACGTTTTTTTTCAAGAGTCCATGATATCCTTACGATGTTTACAAATGAGACTAAATTCCATGAATCTTCATGATATGATGCTAATGCAACACAAAGGCAAAGCACAAAACACAGAGCAAACAAACAAACAAGGGTCCTAGGTTCAAAGGAGCGTGAACGGAGTCAAGGTCTACCCATCCCATAAGGTAGTATGGTTTTAAATGTACCTGCCGAACGGGTTCTAAAAGTTCCCAGAGTCTACGACCCATCTTTCGGATATTATCGACTTCCCAAATCACTTGGTATTCAATAATATTCTCAAGAGGATCTCGTCCGAGTGTAGTATCGCGTGACAACTATTTGGAAATAGACTCCCGCATAGTCACCGCACTACATTCTAAAAAGGTCAAGTGGGGTTAAGGGCGCTACGGTCCTCAGTCTTAAGGGTTCTTGGTCGAAGTTAATACCGTTTTCACGAATGAACTCATTCAAACAATATTAAGTTCAAAAGAACCTAAACTGAGCGATGATTTTCTCAATTTGACTTTTCAGGAATCGACTCCGTCAAAGTACCCTTGACCATATCATCTCCTATAATTATACTTATGTCCGGGTCTAGGACTCCTCACCACTCAAGAATCCCTCCAAACAGCAAAACAAATATATAACAGATAAAATAAAAAGATTCAAGTTAGGGGGAACCCTCTTATGAGAGTCCCCAGTGAAGTCGCCATTTCTGTCGCGGTGAAAATTGGATACCATAGTTATTTGTTAACTAGGATCGCATTTTTAATGTCACCACCGGTCTTTGATTTTATCCAAGGGAAGGGAGAAAAAACCGAATACCCACAATGCAATGCAAATGCACTAAGATTCTAAGTTCGGGGGTTGGTTATACCTAGGGAAGGTGTTAGCATCCTAGATATCTGTAGTACTCTACAGGAACCTCTTGATTTTATTATATGTTATCTGTTATTTGTTTTGCTAAGAGTTTAAGGGTAGGTGATTTATTATTTTTAATCCTAAGTGTGCTCGACAAGATATCGCATCTTGTGCCTACATATCCTGTCAGGAGGGAATCAGAGCACTTGTAGTTCCTTATTAAGGATACTAAATGTTTTAAAGGTTTAGGAGAGGAAGATGAGTCATCATCTTAAGAAAGACCACCTCAGTTTTGAAAATGTTTGTATTTTGTGGGATATGGGATTGTATGTCCCTTTCTTTGAGATGATTAACATCTAATTCTCTTGTGTGGAGAATTAGGTAGGCTAAAGTTTGATTTAAAAAATCAAAATTGTGGGGGGACTAACCTAAGAAATCTATCCTAAGTTATCTAATTGACTTAACTTAAGGGTGTCGAGTATGAAATGCAAATGATATGCACCATGCACAATAACATGGTTATCATGCATGGGATTTTCCCTTGGATATTTATGCAGTTTAATTGTTATTTAGGCGAGGGCGCTAGCAAAGTGATGCTAGACTTGTGTCTCGTGATCAATAGGTCGAATACAATGCCCTAAGGCGATCGACTTATATAGGTAGAAAATGGGCTCGACGTTGGATCGAGAAATTTTAATTATTTTGAAAGGTTTAAAACAAGAACAAAGCATACATTCATCACATACAATAGTAAACACACAGACATATAATTAAAGCACGATATCAACTAAGGTCTATGACACTCAAGCGTACGATTAAGCGCGAGGGATCTAATGGAGAATGGTTTATTGAGAAAAGAGTTTTAATTTTAAATAAAAGTTTTATTATATAATTTTAATGTTATATTGAAAAGTTAATAAAGTTTTTCTTGTTAATGAAAGAATTTTAATTTAATACTTTAGTAAAAGGTTTCTGTGTTTTTAAAAAGGTTTATCTTTAAAATAAGATCTAAAAAAGTTATTATTAAAAAAGAGTTGATTTTGTTATAAAATACACAAAACTTATTATAAAAGGTTTATTATTTTCTTAAAAAAGTTTTATTATTTTTATAGAAAAGGTTATATTTTAAGAAAAGATTTTATCACAAAAGTTTATAATTAATAATTTTTAAAAAAAGTTATATTTTATAAAAAAAGTTCTAATTTTATTACGTTTTATATTAACTTATTTAAAAAAACTCTATTTTTACATATAAAGTTAAGATTGATTTATTAAGAAAGGTATTAAAAAAGATAAATCGAATTAAATAAAAAGAAAAATACAGTTTGGTTGAAAAACGGAGGGATCGTACGCACACAGGTGAGGGTGTATGATTGTGTTGTGTGTGTGCGTGTACAAGATCAAAATGAACCAAAAGAAAAAGAGAAAAAGAAAGCAGACGACTCTCACTCTCTCATTTCCTCACTCGTTTTCCTCTCTCTCTCTCAAAAATTAGGATTTACAATCCCCCAAATTACGCCGCCGCCGCCACTCGTTCTCACCTCTCTCAATCAAACAAAAAAAGACCCTTCCCCCACGGTTCCCCAGCCCCAACATTCTCATTATGATTTGTTACAAATTACAATATTAGAGCAATGGAAAAAAAAAGAAGAGAAGATGCCGGCGGTTGAGGACGAGGAAGCGGAAGAGCTTTGGATTCCTCAGCGTTTCCAGGCGGTGTCCTTCTTTTCTTGTCGTATATCCCTCTATGACCTTGTGCGTATCTACTTAATCCGTGTGCGTCTTCCTTTTACACGTGATGATGTTCTTCGTTGTGTGTTGATGTGATGTTTCAATTTGTGTTCTGTGTGAATCTGTTGATACTCTCTTGATGCTATGGGTGCGGTTTGCTTTTTTTGTGAATGAGTTTTGCGAATTGTCCCTCTTGCTGTGAATCTCTGAGTGTGTATTTTTGCTCTGGTTTTTTTGTGTGATGTTCTGCACTGTTGGCGATATGTATGATGTACGTGTGTGGTGTAGACGTGAATGGTTTTTCTGATATCAATCTCCTTGTCTGATACGTGTGATTCATGTGCCCTTTTATAGGCTTAGAAGAAATACCTTGTACTAAATACACTTGAATTGTGTTGGAACATGTTTCACCACTTTAGGTAAGTTTTCAAAATCCTGTATCTGTCCTTGGAAAGTTTTTTTAAGTGTTGTCCAAACATGTCTTGGTGGTTTTGGAAGGTTTTCAAAAAATTGTATGCTGACTGTTATTCTAGTTTAAGAAGGTTATTGAATTGTTGTCTAGAAAAAAATAAATGTGTGATGATGAAGATTGTTTTGGAAAGAAGTCCTGTTGTCTGGGAATCTCAAATTATGTCTGATCAATGTTTGAATATGTTTAGCCATGAATGTGACTTTGAATTTGAGCTTTAATTGCATTGGTTTCTGATTTGTCTTGGCTAAAAAAAATATACGGGAGAAAAAAATCTCTTTCGTAAGCTATTGCTATGGTCACACTGAAATTAATGATGACCTCAATTGAATGAAGGAATTGAAGACTGCTTGCTACCATCATTTCGTTTGCAGGATGCTCACACTGACTTCCAATCTTGGTAATGTTTTCTCCTTTTGGCTGGAAGAGTTTCAAATTTGAATACACATGCCTTTCATTTCTTTTTTTTTATTGGTAGCTAACCCTTGTTGTTGTGGATTCGCAACGTACATTTTCCAGTGGACTGCAGCAAGTAGGACTAGAGACAACTTCAGTAGCTATACATGAAGGTTCCAAATGGTGAAACTTGTTGATTTGCGAGATGATAACACCTGGAATCTTATAATGGCAACCCTTGAGAATTGTTGCTTTGGGAAGAAGGTAAGACTAAACAACACCTTTTCGCTTTTTAGATAATTGGTGCAATTCAATTCATTGGTTAGATTGTCACTTTATCGTCATTCGCCGGTTAGAACTTAGGAATGATGCTGAAGTTTGCAGGAACGTCTAAGTTTATTTCCTTTTGAATGCAGGTACTTAATTACGACGGTTAAGTCAGCACAGGTTTTTGGAATGCCCTTGTGTAGCCTGGCAGCGTTGGGTAAGTTAAGGTGAGGTTGTTGGTGCGGGTTTGTTTCTGCTTGGATGCTTTCAGACAGACTTTTGTTTGAAACCTCTAGTAATCTTTGAAACGGTAAACCGTTGACTCTCTTTGCATTATGTTTGTAGGACCGATTGGATCAGTATTGCATGATGTTAATTGTGGTCTGTCTTCGAACTTTCATTTTTGCCAGTCGCAGCAGAGCAGTAGTTTCAGGAGTTTCTGGGAATTCAATGCATAAACTGAAGGTCGTTCCTTCTTCTTTTCCCTTATTTCTACCACACACGCATTATGTTCACTATTTCGCTTGGTTTATGCTCTCTGTCGAAAAGTAGATAAGTCTATGAGGAAATGATGTTTTTGTAGGTGCAGAATCCATGTTCAGGCATTGGCGAAAGATAACGGCTATATGATGTTTAGGTCTACAACAAGTTTCTTGTCGAATTCAGCTCGTAACTTCTGTAGCCATTTTAAATTCGTGAGGGAGCCTATGGAGTAAGGTAATTGGATTCATGTTGTGCAGTTATGTTTTGGTGGTCTAATATCTCAGCTTGTACATTACCTTGCAAACATTGTATAATTTATGCTTGGATCTCTGCTGACTTCTGCGGTAAATTTTATGTTGGACAGGTTTAATGATATCGTGGCTGAAGGTGGGGTCCCATATTGGCATGGGAAAGCTGGCAGTACATGGTGTGGATTTACTCTTGCAGTGGCGTCAAAAGTATCAAAGAGGGTCCTACCACCCTTAAAGCTCAAACATCCAAGTTGGGAAAAGTTCCCAAAAGGGGTGCTCTTTCAAATAAATAGAAATTCCCTTGAATTTTATGTAATGATTCTTTAAAGTGAACTTGTAAGGACCATTCTAAAATCCTTGGATGGTGAATTCCTCTCTTGTACTATGTAATATAGTGACTCACGTTGTATATTTGAAACTCTTACCATGTAACTTTTGACAACGATTGTATGGAGGAAACTTTTGACGCACGATTAGAACCTAACTCGTGAAAAATTCTTTGGAAATTTGTATAGTCAATTTGGACCTTTCACTTGTATCATTAATTTGTGACTCTTCAAAGCTTGAACTTTAATGAGAACTTGGAATGACTTGAATGAACTTTGCATCTTGGAAAAGTATTTTGGACTTTAAATTCCACTAACTAGGTGAATCAAATCTTGAGCCAAATGCATTATTTCTAGCTCCTCCAAACACTTTGGACCTTATGGAATCGAAGGAGAATCACTCTTGAATTTAGTGATTTTGGTGGTGTTTAAACGAGTTTGAAGCCAATGAACCCACTAGCATTAATCTTTCACGTGAACCAATGCCTTAAGGAGTCTTTGAGTACAAGAACACCACTTGGGATACAACCTTTCCTCCATATCCATAAGAATTCAACAAATTGTAAATACCAGAATCACCATGAGCACACACACACACACAACCTCCATAATCTTTAAATCACGGCCCTGGTTTCAAAAACGACAACAAGCAAGCAAAGCATGGTAAAATGATTAGTTATGCACAAATGGTTGACCTAACATGTTACACAAAGAACAAGGCGGGGATCTTAGGGTCAAAAATTAAGGTGCGACACAACGGCAAACACACTAAATCCATTTCAAAGTCTTTACCATAAATGGTCAAAGGACAACTTAAACAAACCAAAGAAGTAGTTACTGACCCCATTGCTGGAGTATCAATAACCATCTCACCATCCATCAAAGACAACACAAGAGTCGCTCCAGTATCAATAATAGAAACTAAAGGCGTACTATTAATAAAACAAGTACCTCTGATCAGACGATCTGCACTTGAAGTCCGAGTCCCCGCCAATGAAAACACTTTCCCACCAGATGGAGCCTGCTTCGGTTTCGGACACTTTGTGCTAATATGACCCGGTTCACCACAGTTGAAACACTTCACCACATTCTTCCGTTTACAATTAGCTACAACATGTCCGACACCTCCACAATTAGAACACTTTCTCACCTCTTTCCTGCACTCAAACTGACGATGCCCCAACTCACCACACTTAAAACATCTCGGAGAATTAGACATACCTCCTCCACCTGACCTTCGATCAAAAGTACCCCTTTGTTTACCTTTATCAGCTGGTGTTACATAAGGACCACCACGAAACTGTTGCTTCCCTTTCCTTTCGCTCACACTCTTGTAGTGAGTAGAACGAGCCCTACTATCCTCTTCATAAATCCTACAAGATTCCACCAAATCCGAAAACCTTCTTATCCTTTGATAACCGATTGCTTGCTTAATCTCAGGACGCAATCCACTCTCAAACTTCACACACTTAGAAAACTCTGCAGTCGCTTCAGCATAATGAGGATAAAACTGCACAAGCTCCACAAACTTAGCAGTACAATCAATAACAGACATACTACCTTGTTTCAGTTCCAAGAACTCAATCTCCTTCTTTCCTCTAACATCCTCGGGAAAATACTTCCTCAGAAACTCCTGGCTAAACAATTCCCAAGTAACTTCTTCATCCCCAGCTTCCAACACCTGACGAGTACTAACCCACCAGTCATCAGCTTCTTCCTGTAACATGTGAGTTCCCAGTCTCACCTTACTGTCCTCAGCACAATCCATAACTCGGAAAATCCTTTCAATCTCTTTCAACCAAATCTGTGCACCATTAGGATCATGTCTTCCTTTAAAGACAGGAGGTCTGTTCTTCCTGAACTCATCATTACCCGCAACATTAGGTGCCCCCTGCACAGCTCGAGCCATAGCTTGCATCGCAGCAGCCAAAGCAGCATCGTTCCTACCGGCCATATTCTGTTCATTTCCAATAAGAAAAACTATGGTTAAACAAACAGCTCACTCCAGACACCACACCGACAAAGACTAACACAACCAGACACGAATTGACATGGACTAGCTCAAACTGACACGGACTGGCTCTGATACCACTTAATGTGACACCCCCAATCTATACCCCCAAATAATAAAGCGGTAACAAAAATTCAAAATTTCATCAGAGTATATTTAAAACATGCACGGTATAGACTGGAGACGCCACATCAATTGAAGACAAACATACAACACCTGCTCATACAGATACGCAACAACTCAGGTAGTAATACACCCACAATCCAATTACAGAATAAAAGCGGAAAGTCTGTAACTGAATATCAATATATATATATATATATATATATATATATATATATATATATATATATATATATATATATATATATATATGTCATGAAAGTTTGTCATACATCAAGTCATACATGTACAATCCAAAAGATACATATACATAATACAAAATAATCACAAACGGCCACCCTAACTACCCGGTGTCACATATCAGAGCCGACCGAGAAAAGAATGAAGACGCAAAGCTTCACAAAAAGACCTCCAGCAACTCTAATCTGCAATGCCTCATAGAGCATTATAAAACAGCAGAAGGGTGAGAAAAACAATCATAATACAGTTGCATATAATTATATATTAACATAGAAATGCACAAGTAAAATATTTCCACCACCAATGTACCACAATCACATATAACATAACATAGTATAATACTCAAGTATCAAATACCACTACACATCAATCATACACCATACACTCATCATCAATACAATTACACATATTCCATCTCATCCATCACATTCACAATTCCATGCACAATTAATTCATGATTTATGCAAATGCACAGAGACCGACACAATGACTCTATGCACATGCCATGCGGTACCGACTTCCAATATTTCTCATCACTAGTTCACTCAGGAACTCTGCTGGAATAATCGCTCGTTACTGAGGATCACTCAAGTAACACCCCGTCGGGCCTACGATGTTCCCCGTCACTTTAGGTCCTCTTGGTATAAGGCGCAAAACGTTTATGGATTGCTTTAGGTCCTCTCGGTATAAGGCGCACAATCCGATCGCTCACACCCCACATGGGCACACGATCGTCTATAACCATCGGTTTAGGTCCTCTTATTTTTAAGGCGCACGATATATCAAATCGCTATAGGTCCTCTTATTTTTAAGGTGTACGATATATCAAATCGCTTTAGGTCCTCTTATTTTTAAGGCGCACGATGTTATAGCAGATTCCCTCTGGAATCAATCTGTCACTCAGGACGTCACAACAATGCATATCATGATGCTTGGCATACAATGACTCATGACATTTAATATGCACACATACACACATCCATAATCATGCATATATCATCAAATACCACACATATCATTTTCTTGCCCTTAGACCACAAATCATCATCACAACATGTATTCTCATCACACCACAGCACACAAGTCATACAACATTCATATCAACAGCACAGTGTACATTACACATCAAATTTACATAATTAAAACGACAAAAGTCGACAAAATGACACTATTCCCAATTTCCGACATAATTAAATCGGCCAACAATCTCAAAACCCATTTTTATAAGAAAGAACATTTCATAAGCTTTTCAACGGTATAAAGAACGTCCCGATCCGAGTTACGGATCAAAAGTTACGGAATTTAGAAAACAGATAAAATTTTTGAAGTCCCAGACTGCGCTGAGCGGGCTCCCCGCTGCCTGGTGAGGTTGCATTTTTTCAAGAGCGCGCAGAGCGGGCTCTGCGATTTTCAGAAAAAAACCTCTTCAAAAATCCACCCCAAAAATACTATTTTTCACCCAACCTCCATTCCAACAGCAAAACAAACATCAACAATTGTTCATACACACAGTGTGATCATACAATACAATTTATATCGATTTTCGACCGTGAAAACATCGATTTCTACTTGTTTATCTCATTTCGACCTATATTTGAAAAACCAACAAAACTTCCACACAGACATACATAATCATACACAAACATAGTATAATCGAGTTTCGCACCCTTACCCGATTAAATCGCGTTTGAAAAGTCGGTTGAATCGATTCCTAAATCCACAAGTTTTTCCTCTTTTTCTTCTTTTTCCTCTTCTCTTTCTCTTCTCCTTTTTCTTCTTCTCTTTTCTCTCTATTTTCTTTTCTTTCTACTTTTCTCTCTTTCTATTTCTATTTCTATAAAAAAAAAATATAATATCTACCCGACAAAAGACCAAAATACCCCTACACTCAAATATCTCACAAACGTTCCCAAAACGCGACAAAATATAATCACGATGAAAATTAACATATTTCCAAATCAAAGTCAGAAATAAAATAATATAATAATAAAATAATCAAAACGACTCAATTAAATAAAAATAACCAAAATTGGGGCGTTACAGGGCCTACACTCGAGTAGTAAGACCCATCTCTTTTTCTTTAAAACTTTTTGGGCCTCTTGAGAGAGTGTAAGACCCGTCCCTTTGTACAGAAAACCTTTTGGGCCTCAGTCACTTGTATAAGTCCCTCTGTACAAATTTCAACAGTGCAATCACTGATAAAACCCTGGGCCTCTCCTTGAGCTGTAAGCCCCAAATCTTTCTTTTTCAAAGCACTTTCTCCTTTGATTTTGAAATATACTGTTGTTTTCAATCTTTCTTTGTTGAACAACTAACAACACAACATGAAAGCTCTACAACCGAGTAAGTGTTTATATGTTTTCACTTACCGCTTTCGTATACATATAACAGTATTGTGGGGTTGTTTTGATGTAAGTCTTCTTTCATAAACTCATATCAACTATGTAACAATAGTATAGATATTTAGAGTGTCCCCGACAACTACGTCTAGAACTAAGTAAAGCCGTTTCGATTACTCGTAGAAATAGACAAGCTAGATCCCCAATAGGAGCACCAGATACAGTCTTCTCTTCGGCTGTCCTCCTTAGGAATTGTCAAGAGACTCTACCTCCCTAGAGATGAATATATTCTCCGTGAATAGCATCTCTTGAGTTTCTTCCAAATTCTCGAACTTTCCTGGCTTGATCTATTCCTTGTGAATAGCCTGTCTTGAATTTCTCAGGGTTTGGGGACCCACAGGCTTCTTAAAAGCATCGGCCTCCTCTTGGGCATTGTACAAGGACCCACAGGCTTCCTAAAAGCACCCCGCCTCCTCTTGGGCTTAGTACAAGGACCCGTCGGCTTCTTAGAAGTATTCACAGCCTCCTCTTAGGCTTCATATAATGATTCTTCCTCCGGGAATGATAGCCTCCTCTTGGGCTTCGTACAAGGACCTCTCGGCTTCTTAAAAGTTTCCAGCCTCCTCTTGGGCTTCGTACAAATTATCCCGATGACCTCCTAGAGGTATAGGAACAGATATTAGTCATCTTCATAGAACAGTCTTTCAAAGAGTCTAGACCATACTACTGTTTCTCAGAACATAGTACAAAAGATAAAACTCTAGACTTGGACAGTCTAATTTCCTTGATTCTCAAGTCCCTTCCCAAAATAGGAAGAAAACACGTAGACTCGGACAATCTCAATATCCCTTGGATTTCCCATTTCCTTAAAGGAACATGAAATAATCCCGATCCTCTGATCAAATCCCTGAGTACAAACATTACTCATATATGAACTGATTTTCTCATTAAATCAGCATATTGAATCTGTCACTCAACTGAAACAGTTACAATAGCCACCTCTTGGGCTTTGAACAATGATTCTCCCTAGTGGAGCTCACAATTTTAGCCTCCATCTTGGGCTTTGTACGAGATACAAAAAGGTTCTTATTGAGCCAAACAAATTTTAGCCTCCATCTCGGGCTTCGTACGAGATACAAAAGACTCTCTTGTTGAGTCAAACTTTTTTAGCCTCCATCTCGGGCTTCGTACGAGATACAAAAGACTCTCTTGTTGAGTCAAACTGTTGTAGCCTCCATCTCGGGCTTTAGCATGAGAAATTCCTAAGGAAATATGGCATTTCTCTACACTGAGTTAAAGTCTTCTCCTTCAGGTTGGAAATCCCCTATGAAGGAAACTATGGCATTGTCGGATTCACACATCCCGGTTAAAGTAATCCTCCTTTATAACCAGTCACCCAACAGTTGTGACAAACAGACCCTCTTTAGAGATGACAAATTCTCTCTAAAGACAACACATTTCAGCTTCACATCTTGGGCTTTGAACAAGATACAAACCACCTTTCGCTTCATGTCTTGGGCTTTGAACAAGACACCAAAACACCATTTCCTCCCATAGAATAGGAGGAACTACGAACGCTCTGATTTCCCTGTTTCGGAAAACGGGAATACGTAGGCATAAGATTGAAAGAAAAATCTTAGTGAGCATACTAAATAAAAACCCAAAATCCCGATCGAAAAGTATCAGACCTAGCATCCTAACAAAATTCCCCATGAATAGTCCCGTCATTTCATTCTTAACAAAATAAGCAGAGAGAGGCCCACAATCTAAACCGCATTTGTAAACCAACAGTTATCTGTTTAAACTCAGTATTACAAGCAGGTTTAGTTAGAGACATCTATTTCCCTTCCTTCATCAGCTTCAATAGGATAAAAAATGAATCGGCCTGTAGCAACCCCAAAAGAGCGACAGTGCTTAAGAACCACGTCCAAAATCGCTCGCTACAGAAAAATGGTGCCCACCGTGGAGCCCGTCTTTCTTTCTTATAATTTAGGGTGACAACCTTGGACAAGTCATTTTCATGGCGGTGGCCGCCACAAGAAAAATGGCGCCCACCGTGGGGCCCTTCAGGGCATCTTGTCCCTCTTATCTCTCTGGTTAAAACCTTAAGTCTGAAAACTTCCGAAAAAATGGTGACTCTGTTGGGGAAAATCATCTGCCCCTGTTGGATGTCCCATCTCTTAGGTAGAAAATCCTAATTTCACATAAATGATAGCTCGGCTAGGGAGTCATTGTCTGTATAGGAGCGTAAGGCTAGAGGTCTAGGATGATTAAGAAAAATATATATATTGCTTTTCCTAATTGATATATGTGTTTATTTTTCTGCTAATGGGAATTTGTGTGATGCCCTATGTGGAAAGATTGAGTATACACCTAGGAAAACCCGTTTTGTGGCGCAGAGGCTATCGGAAATAGTTGTCATGCGATGCCACCCTCTTCCGAGGACTCTTTAAAAAACACCACCTAGCACGGTTCCCGGCCCGCTGGTGTTTTCTTGACAAGAGTTGATGATGATGAGAGATAGGTAAAAAAATCACTAGTAAACCTTTGGGATGGGTAGAGCCTTGACTTCATGACAACGACCCTCTGACCCCATGTTTTTTCTATGTTTTTGTGTGTTGCATTCATGAATTCATTTAAAAAACATTTAAACACAGAAAAATTTCTCTTCTAATCTCTCTTTTACAAACTAAATTGAGACTGTGATTGCAAATATCAGAGAAAAATATTACGCTAATGGATTTCGATAGAAGGAGAACTCATAAGTATACCTTCAGGGTTCCGAAGCTAGAAGATTTGAGAGGTTTGGCGAGAATGATCACAAACCAAGAGGCTTTCAGAGCCAAGTACGGAGGTCTGTTACCTCTATTAAGGGTCCATGTGATTGAGGGAATCATGGAGACGCTCATTCAGTTTTACGATCCGGTCTATCACTGTTTCACATTCTCGGATTACCAGCTCGCACCAACGCTGGAGGAATATTCTCATCTGATCGATTTACATATCACTGATCGAGCTCCATTTTCTGGACTGGAAGAAATTCCAAAGGATCAGACCATTGCAAGAGCAATTCATTTGGATGAGTCTGAGGTCAGGACTCACATGACCACTAAGGGTGGCATACAAGGTTTGCCAGCCCGGTTCTTGACAAAGAAAGCCCTGTACTTCGCTAGTATCAGGAACGTAACTGCTTTTGAAAGCATCTTCGTCTTACTCACCTACGGGTTATTTCTGTTGCCCAACATTAATAACTTCGTCGATATCAACGCCATTAAGGTTTTTCTCATTGGAAACCCTGTGCCAACTTTACTCGCTGACGCGTATCATTCTGTACACTTTGGAAATTTTTATAGCGGAGGGGAGATCACATGTTGTGTACCCCTGCTATACAGATGGTTTATCTCCCACTTGCCTAAGTCTGCTGCTTTTTGGGATCACAAGAGTGCCTTATGTTGGTCACAGAAAATCATGGCCCTCACCAACTTTGACATAGATTGGTGTAGTAGGATTTATGATGGGATCAGGATCATTGATCGTTGTGGAAACTTCCCCAACGTACCCCTCATAGGAACTAAAGGAGGAATCAATTACCATCCAGTTCTCGTTCGTCGTCAATTTGGATACCCAATGAGGCATGTTTCGTGCAACGCTCATCTGGAAGGTCTTTTCTTCAAGGAAGGAGAAAATGACAGAGCACTAAAGACAGAAATAGTGCACGCTTGGAAACACATTCATAAAAAAGGACGGGAGTCTCTAGGCAAACCGGAATGTGTCTCGGTGGAGCCTTATCTCCACTGGGTACAAACTAGAGCTCACAGAGTTCTTCCGCCAAGGGAATCCATCATGTACTTCATGACTGAGACGGAAAAACTTCAGGTTACTCTCAACAAAGTTCAGCGGGAGAGGAGGTCTTGGAAGAACAAATCCACATTCTCAATGTGGAATGCATCAAAATACAGCAATTACTGAAAGATAAGGATGCCCTGATTGAAATTTTGGAGCAGCATGCTGTAGAGAACCAGGATGACCAAAGGAATTTGCTCACTCCTTTCACCTGGCAAAGGAATGACAACCCGACAACGGCTCAAGAGCCCCGGTCCAAGAAAAGGAAAGTACCAGAATCAGCACCCGAGTTCTCCTCAGAGAGGACTCTGGGCCCATTAGCTTAGGTTTCTGTTTCCTCACCTTGTAATCTACTGTATTTCCATTTTCGCAATCCTTTGAATTCAATAAAATGGGGTTTCCCCACTGTTTGATATTTGCAATCTAATTGTCGAAGTTTATTTTGAATAAACAAAAATAATTAATATAATCATTGCATTCATCATTCCCACATAACGTATTCTTCTTACCTACGAATCTCACGTTTGTGTCTCGATTCTAGAGTCAAACTGTCTCGTTCATACAATACTCGAGCCAATCGTCAGAAAAAGATGGATGATCTTGAGGAAGAGAATAGAGAGTTAAAAGAAGAGATCGACGCTCTGAGAGAGGATATGAGAAAGCTTCGTAACGACATGCAATCCATGGCAGAAACTCAGCAACAAAGAACTGTGATCTCAAAGATCACATCAGCGCCCACAGTAGAGAAGTATGATCCTAGGTATCAGATGCCGAAAGATCGTCCCTGGGGCATGCCTGTTAACTATATCCCGGAAGGATATGTTCCGCCGATCACTGAAGATCCAGGAATCACAGCAGAAGCCGCTGGGCGTGAAGGTTACAAACTTCGGGAAAGCAAAGATGCCATAGGCATATTGAGGACTCCTGAAGGTTACAAACTTCAGGAAGCGCCAAGATTCACCGCCGTAGTCACAGTATCACCCCCTGTGGTGCACACTGTCCCAGAAGGACAGATTCCACAGATACCTTCAGGTAAAAAGGAAACTATGTTTAGTGTAATGGATGAGTTCCAGGAGCAGTTCCTGGAAATGCAGAAGAAAATGCAAGTCATTCATGGTCAGGATTTATTTGGAAAGGACGCTGCAGACCTGTGTCTGGTCCCCAATGTGAAAGTTTCGCACAAATTCCAAGTGCCCGACTTTGAAAAATACAAGGGTAACTCTTGCCCTCAAAGTCACTTGGTGATGTACGCTCGGCAAATGTCAGCTCAGACAGAAAATCAGGATTTACTGATTCACTACTTTCAGGATAGTTTAACCGGTGCCGCCTTAAAATGGTACATGGGTTTAAACCGTGCTACAATCAGCACATTCAGAGATCTTGGCACTACCTTCATCCAACAATATAAATACAATCTGGATATGGCACCAGACAGAGATCAGCTCAGATCAATGTCACAAAAGGAGAAAGAAACCTTTAAGGAGTACGCTCAGAGATGGCGTGAGATCGCCGCCCAAATTCATCCACCTCTTGAGGAAAAAGAGATGACAAAGATCTTCTTAAAGACCTTGAGCTCATTTTACTACGATAGAATGGTTGCCAGTGCGCCCAGTGATTTCACCGAAATGGTCGGTATGGGAGTTCGTCTTGAGGAAGCCGTCCGAGAAGGACGTTTGGCAAAAGACACTGGGTCGACAAGCGGTACTAAAAAATACGGTAGTGCTCTCCCTAAGAAAAAAGAGCAAGATATTGGGTATATTTCTCTCGGAAAGCAAAGGTGACGTTATCAACCAGTAGCAGTTGTGACTCCTGCTATCAACCCTGCGCCTATTCCTACGTTTAGCCTCAGGTTGCACAGAGCCAACCTAATCAGCAAAGGACACAACAGCCTCTTCAGAAGGCTCGTCCTCAATATAACAACAACCGTACAACGCGGCCACAAGGATTTGATCCTACACCCGTATTGTACGCAGAATTATTTCCGTTACTACTAGCCAAGGGGCATATCCAGACTAAGTCCCCTCTTACGGTACCGGAAAATCTACCTTTTTGGTTTAAGGTGGATCAGACACGCCCTTATCATCAAGGAGGATCAGGGCATAACATAGAGAATTGTCTTAATTTCAAATCCGACGTGCAAAAGCTTGTTAGGAGCGGACTCTTATCTTTCAAAGATACGAATCCTAATGTTCTCACAAACCCGCTGCCTCAACACGAGAAAGCTGCAGTCAATCTGATAGAAGGAGAGTCTAGCAATGTCTATCAAATTCACGATGTACTCTTGTTAAGGACCAATTTGGTCAAGATGCATTGTAGACAGAGTGGATATGGCCATATGCCGCCTCATAATTATCATCAATGTGATGTCTGCTCTAAAAGTAATCAAGGATGTTCGGTAGTGCAATCAGCTCTACAGGAACAGATGGATCTCGGATGGATCCAAGAGCACCGAGTTTGTGGGGTCAACATGACCTATACGAATTCCAACATCATTCATAACCACGACATTCGTGCAATGAATGTTAACTTGGTGGCGATGCACTCAAGGCAAAGCCAGTATCATAATCTGCCGCGGCACGATTACAGTTCTTGTCTGACTTGCTCGGTAAACAAATAGGGATGCTCTTTCATACAAGAGACCTTCCAGCGTCAGATGGATCTCGGATGGATCCAGGACTACCATGATAGAAATCCCTATCAGATCAACATGGTTCAGATCTTTGATATTCGCTTAATGAATACCAACCTAGTAGAGTTACATGCTAACCAGGTCCGACTCGGGTTCCTGATCTCACATGATTACCAAAGCTGTAAAGTGGGTTGCGAAAATGATCGAGGTTGTACCCTTGTCCAGGAGGCACTTCAGCACTTGTTAAATCACTGGCGGATGCCAATCTATATGGATGAAGATACTCAGGAGATTAGTATGAATAACAGGAACCCCACTCGGCGTCAAAGTCGGGATGTCCGATCTGTGGAAGCTAACCTAGTGAGGTTACATTGTATTCAAAGCGGGCGTGGCCAGGTGCCACCACACAACTATGAACGTTGTGGAGTCTGTTCGGAAAATAACCAAGGATGCTACCTTGTGAGAGCAGCTCTTCAGGGTCAGGTGGATCGTGGAGAGATTCGCCCATATCCGGGCTCTGAACCCATCAACTGGGCGCCGCACTACCTTGCCAATCAAATTGAGGACGTTGTCGTAATCTCTGATCATCGGAGAACTAGGAATGTTTTCACCATCATTACTCTACTTGACGAATCCAAAGTTCCCAACCGGGAACGGATCGAGATTACTTATGATGGTCAGAAAAATCAGAAGGTTCCCATAGTTATCTATCTGCCGGGACCACTACCGTATGAATCAACTAAGGATATCCCTTACAAATACGGTGTAACAATAATTGAAAATGGAAAGGAAATTTCCTTACCCTCCGTCGTAAATATTACAGACATCAGTCGTGTAACACTGAGTGGTAGAATCTTCAACAGGGGAGTTGGAGAATACAACAAAGAAAAGGAACTTCAGAAGGAACTTCCTAATCCACCAGTCGGTCAATCCAATAATCCCGACCTTTCAAAAAACAATGATGAGATGCTGAAGCTCATCCAAAGGAGTGAATACAACATTGTTAATCAACTGTTACAAACTCCTTCAAAGATCTCGGTATTATCACTGTTACTAAGTTCAGAAGCGCACAGAGAGGCTCTGCAGAAAGTCTTGGAGCAAGCCTTCATAGAATAGGATGTAACAATCAGACAGTTCGATAGTATTGTCTCTAACATCACTTCCTGAAACAATTTGGGATTTAGTGATAAGGAATTACCTGAAGAGGGTCGCCGTCATAACATGGCGCTCAATATCACAATTAACTGCCAGGAGGATGCTTTAGCCAGCGTACTGGTAGACACAGGGTCAGCCCTGAATGTTATGCCAAAGTCCACTTTGACGCAATTATCATTCAAAGGCCCTCCAATGAGAATCAGCGAGGTCGTCGTTAAAGCATTTGACAGATCCAGAAAAACGGTTATCGGCGAAGTCGACCTTCCCATAACTATCGGTCCTCATACTTTCTAAGTCACTTTCCAGGCCATGGACATCCAGGAAACGTACAGTTGTTTATTAGGAAGGCCTTGGATCCATCAGGCTGGAGCGGTCACCTCGACCCTCCACCAAAAGCTAAAGTTCGTCCAGAACGGTCAACTCGTCACGGTCTGTGGGGAACAGGCTTTGCTCGTAAGCAATTTATCGTCATCCACTTATGTGGAACCAGAAGGGATAATCGGAGCCCAGTTCCAAACGCTTTCGTTACACATTGGCGATCAATCAGAAGGAGGAACTCCGATTTCCTCATACAAAGATGCTATTAAAGCGGTCGAGAGTACCAATACAACAGGATGGGGACAGCTCGTCATTCCTACTGATAATAAAACAAAGAAGGGTCTTGGTTTTTCTACAACCTGTACCCAGACAGCTGCTAACGATAAAAGTCTTCGTCCCATTCAGAACTTCTTCCACAGTGGAGGGTTCCTTCACTCAGCGCCTCAGGCAGTCCATGCTATCAATAAGGAGGATTCCTCTGATACAGAGGAAGAATAGAAGTCATATCTTAACAAGGACGGTTATATGTCTCAGGAAGAGGTGCCTACGCCATTTTGCTATCCCGTACAGAGTCCGAGATATATACCCAGGTCAGATGTCGAAATCATATATGGAGATTGTGATCCGGAAGGATGTCGTGCTCCACCAAATTCATTAGAGGAAGACACTCTAATGAAGGACAATTTTGGCTACACATACTATGGCCCGATGGATGGTCTGCCGATGTGGCAACCTTACCCAGGAGACTTGGGGCAAGAAAGTCAGCCGAACAATGAAAATAAGTTGAGCTTCATTGAGAACAATACCTGCGTCCCCACCATGTCATGGGATCAACACTCAGGTCATTCAGAAACTACTCAACATGACGATGAATTTGCAACGCTTGCAGGACTAGAATTCATCAACTACGCTTTTCCTGAGGTCAACGTCATCGAGAGGGATGACTCCTCCAATTCCAAAGAAGTGTGGGACACCTTGGGACAACCGAGTGGAAAATACGACTACATGGTCAAGTACACTGCTCATGAAAGCTCTCGTATCAAGCTCGAAGACATCCAGGCAACTGGATGGGGAGATCTGCCTGAGAGGACAAACATTCTGCAAAATGCAACAGAGGAATCCTCCTACGACAACTCTACCTAGGAGACAGATTCCAATGATCCTGCTCCACCAGAAATCAGCGTCATTTCTAAAGACAAATCAAGGAAGGTACCAGACTTTGTGATTCACCGAGGAGTTCGCCGCCAATGGGTCGCTGTCGATGTTCCGAAGATTGTTCATAAGTCAAAGTAAATGCCATCTTTAACCTTTCACCCTGCCCAGGTGAAATGGATGTTTTGATAGGGCTCGCTTTCTGTAAATTTTCCCTCTTCGCTTCGCCCAAAGCGACAGAGTTTTGTTTTACAGGGCTGTAGTTTCAAGAATCGACTTGTTCATTAATAAAATAACGTCGTTCTGTAATTTCCGCATTAATTGATGTTTTCTCTTTTTGCTTTTTTCAGAAAATGGTAATCCTAAAAAACAATCTATAATAAAAACAAGCAGTAAAAGAAATACACTGCACACACTTGCATTTTCTCTATCTCTTCTAAACACAAATCATACCGTCATACAGATTGCTTATTTTAAACCTCGTTGAAACATACGATCCGATGCCTTCTCCTGACTTTGAATTCCCGATATTTGGGTCTGAAGAAGAAGTTGACGACGAAATTCCAGAAGAGATCTCCCGACTACTCAAACAAGAGGAAAGGTCCATTGAACCTCACAAAGAGCCATTAGAAACGGTAAACTTGGGTTCGGAAAAAGAGAGAAAAGAAATCAAGATTGGGGCACTGCTCAGTCCAACTGCCAAATAGAGTTTGATAAAGCTTCTCAGAGAATTTCCCGATGTGTTTGCTTGGTCCTACCAGGATATGCCAGGGTTGGATACCAGCATCGTGGAGCATCACTTACCGTTGAAATCTGAATTTCCGCCAGTAAAACAGAGGTTGAGACGGACTCACCCGGACATGGCCATCAAAATCAAAGAGGAAGTACAGAAACAGATTGACGCGGGCTTCCTCGCCACATCAGAATATCCTCAATGGTTAGCCAACATTGTACCCGTTCCTAAAAAGGACGGAAAGGTCAGAATGTGTGTCGACTACAGGGATCTAAACAAGGCTAGTCCAAAGGACGACTTTTCTTTACCACACATTGACATGCTGGTGGATAGTACAGCAAAGTTCAAAGTTTTCTCCTTCTTGGATGGATTCTCGGGCTATAACCAGATCAAAATGGCACCGAAAGACATGGAGAAAACTTCGTTCATTACCCCATGGGGTACCTTTTGTTACAAGGTAATGCCGTTCGGTTTGAAGAATGCCTGGGCAACCTATCAAAGGGCCATGACTACTCTTTTTCATGACATGATACACAAGGAAATTGAGGTATATGTCAATGACATGATTGCTAAATCTAAGACAGAAGAGGAGCATGTGACCCACCTGTCGAAGACAGACAGAAGTGCACCTTCGGTGTCCGTTCAGGGAAACTATTAGGATTCATCGTCAGCCAGAAAGGAATTGAGGTTGATCCTGACAAGGTCAAGGCCATTCAAGAAATGCCTTCTCCGAAAACTGAACAACAAGTCAGAGGATTCCTGGGACGTTTGAACTACATCTCCAGATTCATATTCCTTATGACCGCGACCTGTGCGCCGATTTTCAAATTACTCAAAAAGAACCAGGATTGCGTTTGGACCTAAGACTGCCAAATCACCTTCAACAGTATCAAGGAATACCTGTTGAACCCACCGATTCTATCACCTCCAGTGGAAGGGAGACCACTGATCATCTACCTCACAGTCTTGGAGGACTCAATGGGGTGTGTACTTGGCCAACAAGACGAAACCAAAAGGAAGGAGTCTGCCATCTATTATTTAAGCAAGAAGTTTACTGAATGTGAAACTCGGTACACGATGCTTGAGAAAACTTGCTGCGCTTTGGCTTGGGCAGCCAAACGTCTTCGCCAGTACATGATCTGTCACACTACTTGGTTGGTCTCCGAGATGGATCCAATCAAGTACGTCTTTGAAAAGCCTGCTCTCACGGGAAGGATTGCCCGTTGGCAGATGTTGCTATCAGAATATGACATAGAGTACCACACTCAGAAAGCTGTTAAAAGAAGTATTTTAGCCAATCATTTGGCTCATCAATCGATTGACGATCTAGAATCAATCGGGTTTGACTTCCCAGACGAAGATGTCATGTATCTAAAAATGAAATATTGCGATAAACCGCTACCCAGTGAAGGGCCAGAACCAGGTTCCTAGTGGGGACTAATATTTGACGGAGCTGTCAATCATTACAGAAATGGAATTGGGGCAATCATTGTTACACCTTAGGGTACCCACATTCCTTTCACTGCCAGACTTACATTCAAGTGTACAAATAATGAGGCTGAATACGAAGCTTGTATCATGGGTCTCAAAGAAGCGATTGATTTGAGGATCAAGAACTTGGACGTATATGGCGACTCAACTTTGGTCGTCAATCAGATCAAAGGAGATTGGAACACTTACCAATCAGGACTGATTCCTTACAAGGATTATGCAAGAAGGTTGTTACCCTTCTTCAACAGAATAGAGTTTCATCACATCCCTCGTGAGGAGAATCACATGGCTGATGCCTTAGCCACTCTCTCTTCCATGATTAGCGTAGGTCGATGGAATGACCTACCTAAGATTGACATAATGCGCCTTGAAAGGCCCGCTTACATCTTCACGATTGAAGTAGTCATAGACGACAAACCTTGGTATCACGATATCAAATGCTTCCTTAAAAAACAAGAGTACCCTCCTGGGGCATCCAGGAAGGACAGAAAGACCCTCAGAAGGCTAGCAGGCAGTTTCCTCTTGAGCGGCGATACACTCTATAAGAGAAACTTTGACATGGTCGTGCTCCGATGCATTGACAGACCCGAAGCAGACATGCTGATAAAAGAAATTCATGAAGGATCCTTTGGCACTCATGCCAATGGACACATAATGGCGAGAAAAATTCTAAGGGCAGGGTACTACTGGTTGACCATGGAATCCGATTGCTATAAGTACATGAGGAGGTGTCACAAGTGTCAGATATACTCCGACAAAATCCATGTACCGCCATCACATCTCAAAGTTCTTTCTTCCCCATGGCCTTTTTCCATATGGGGAATCGACATGATTGGCATGATTGAACCTAAGGCTTCAAACAGACATCGGTTCATCTTGGTGGCCATTGATTATTTCACCAAGTGGGTCAAAGCAGCGTCGTACGCTAATGTAACCCGAAAAGTGGTGGTCCGCTTTATCAAAAACAATATCATCTGCCGTTATGGTGTTCCGAGCCAGATCATTACTGATAATGGATCTAACTTGAACAACAAGATGATGAAAGAGTTGTGCGCTAAGTTCAAGATTGAACACCATAACTCATCTCCCTACCGACCCAAGATGAACGGAGCAGTAGAAGTGGCTAACAAGAACATCAAAAGGATTGTTCAGAAGATGGTTGTAACCTACAAAGATTGGCACAAGATGCTACCCTTTGCTCTTCATGGTTATCGTACATCTGTCCGCACTTCAACAGGGGCAACCCCTTTATCTCTAGTATATGGCATGGAAGTAGTGCTCCCCATAAAAGTAGAGATCCCATCAATCCGGGTATTGATGGAAGCTAAGCTAACAGAAGCTGAATGGTGTCAGATTCGACGCCACGAACTTAATCTGATCGAAGAGAAGTGAATCACGGAACTATGCCATGGTCAGTTGTATCAGCAAAGAATGAAGAGGGCGTTTGACAAAAAGGTCTGACCTCGCATCTTCAGAAAAGAAACCTTGTGCTCAAGAAGATACAATCATTTCTCACTAATTCGCGAGGCAAATGGACTCCAAATTATGATGGCCCCTATGTGGTCACAAAAGCTTTCTCAGGCGGCACCTTGAGACTTGTAACCATGGATGGAGAGGAATTTTCCTACCCTACGAATATTGATATAGTCAAAAAATACTTCGCCTAAATAAAAATAAAAAAATAAAAAAAAATAAAAAACGTCTCGATGGATTGAAAACCCGAAAGGACGGTCCAGGCAAAAATTAGAGACATGATAAAAAATCATCCCGGTGGATTGGAAACATCACAGTACAATCCAGGGAAAAATTAGGGATAATGGCAAGTAACTATTTTCAACCGAGGCGAATCCCTCAGCAGCAGTTACGTCGTCCATCAGAAATCTCCAGCCAAGGTCATCTTCGACAGAAGCTCAGGATGCCCTAAATTCAAAGTTGGTAGAAGGATAGTGGTCGTTATGTTTCAACGTAGCCCTTTTCCCGTAAATTACCATTGTCTAACTTTGTATATACTATTTGGAATCACACGTTTGGCTGATTTCCATCCTATCAATAAAATTTGAGCCCTTGTGCTTTTGTTTGCAATTCTTATTTGTTTTAGCTTTACAGAATGACATTTTAATATGATTAACGATTCTTGAAATAAAACAAAAATGAATTTACTTGTTAAACTTTTTCTGCTTTTAAAATAAAGATGGCAATTCTTTTGACTATTGAACATCGAAAGAACATTAATCGCTTCTCCAGAAGTAAGCGTGCTTCAAATTGCAGAATCAAAGTACTCCTTCTAAACCAGTGCGCCTGAATGAAGGATTAGTTATGTCAGATGCAAATACTCCGTCTGACATCCTCAACCGAGTTCTTATCTCCTAAGCCCGACCAACGGTATTCCCCGCAAGGACTATCTCTCCTAAGCAAGGCAGAATTGCTACTTTTGGACCAGTGCTACTTCTTCGCCCCGCGATGGCCGAGTATCTAGTCGTGTTCATCCATTAGTCTGTATGTCGTGTCAGTTTTGTCAGCATAAACATACATACATCATGCATTATTGATTTACATTCATATTGCATCACTATCACTCTAGTTGGTCTTGTCCCCTAGTGATAACAGTCCTCTCAATCGAGTTGTCAGTTCTTTCCTCGCCAGGAAATGTTGCGTCTGAACAATCTCTCCTCCAGTTTATTTCTGGATTAAAGTTGGCTCCCTTGACCACTTTGATAACTTGAACCTCTGAAAGACCAGAGAACTTTCAACAAACGTCACTCTTCGCCATTGAATATGATATCTTCGCTTTCCCGGATTAAGGAATATCCCCAGAGAAAGCCTCTTAAGCAGAAATTCGGCAGTACGGCAGTTTTTCTTCGAAAAAACCACTGATGAAAAGGTCATCGGCACCTCAAAATTGGATCCCATCATATGGCATTTCTCCGGGAAGATCCCGAGAAAAGTATGATGTAATCCCCCAAGCGAAAGCAGTCTCTCAAGAGACTCGTTTTCCCCGATAGAGTCAATAAATGGCGTCTCCAACAGAGAAGTTTGTGCTCCTCTACAACTCAGACGACTGGGTTCCCTAGCAAGTCTGACGTCAAAACTTTTTCCGTCAAATGGCATCTTCCCAGGAAAATTCGGCGAGAAGTTTGAGGAAAACCGCTACGAATAGCGTCCCTTGTCAATAAAGTTTATTAACAAAAGAAACTGAGACCAGTTCCTTGGTTGGAAACCAGGATCGAGGGGAAGTTTATTTCAGAAACCGAGACCAGTTCCTTGGTAGGAAACCAGGATCAAGGGGAAGTTTATATCAGAAACTGAGACCAGTTCCTTGGTAGGAAACCAGGATCGAGGGAAAGTTTATTTCAGAAACTGAGACCAGTTCCTTGGTTGGAAACCAGGATCAAGGGGAAGTTTAAATCTGAAACTAAGACCAGTTCCTTGGTAGGAAACCAGGATCGAGGGGAAGTTTATATCAGAAACTAAGACCAGTTCCTTGGTTGGAGACCAGGATCGAGGGGAATTTTACCTTTTCTAAGCATCATTTCTTAGCAAAAGAAGATGAATGTGTAAGCTGTCATTCATAAACCATCAAAATTTCAGATATTCTGATATTTAATCCTCTTGCATCCCGAATGCCCGAATACCTTCGTCATTCACACCTTCGGGTCCAAGAAGATTAAATAAGTGCATATGTCATACCCCAAATTTTGACCACTAAGATTTCCCAGCATTGTGCAAATCATCATCACAATATGGATGTACCTTTTTGCCTCATCAATCTCCTTAAAGATGGGTGAGCATTCACTACAGTCAAAATTAGGGTTTCAAGCCCTCTCAGAGCTCTTAGACAAATGATCAATCAAGGAATGACATGATCCTCAACTTGTCTAACCTCTCAAACATAGACAAATGATCAAAAGGACTCTCACTTCAAGGATTAAGCACAAGGATGCTCCCTTCTAGGTGGATCAAGCCTCAAGATCGCCAATGTCACCAAATTAGGGTTTTGGTCGACAAGGGCCTCCAGATGGGAATTTTCCTCTGGGCATGAGCCAATGCTTCAAAGCATATCCTAATATACTCCATGGAACCTCATGGACCCAATCACCAAGTCAATCTTGCCTCAGGGGATGCATTCATCAAAAATCAGGAATTAGGGTTTTCTTGACCTAATTCGCCCCTAAATTAACTTTTGGGACAAATCATGAACCAAGACCTCAAGAGAGGATTTGAGGGTTTCTAATATACCACATTGATCCATTTGGAACAATGGATTAATCCAAGAAGCTTGAGCAACAAGTCTCAATTTCATCAGGACCATAATTAGGGTTTTGAGGAAAAAGTCAACTGTAACTTTGACTTTTGACCAGGACATGCTCCCAAGCCCTAAAACATGATTCAATATAACCTATAACACCCATGGAACATGTCCATCAAGTTTGATTTAGGTCAAGGACATGATTTCCTAAAGAATAGCACAGTTTGGAATTCATCTAACAAAAGTCAACTGTGCATAAAAGTCAACTTTGACTTTTTGAGATTTTTCACAAAAATGGATTTTTAACCCTAAAATGATGTTAATGTATGATTTGAATCATCATTCATCAAGAAAAATCAAAGAAAGTGGGATAACTTGTAAAAGGGGTAACCATAAAAACTTAGAAAATTTTCTAAGTTATGAAATAAAGTGGCAAGGGTACCACCTTTGGAGGATCATAACTCCTAAACCACAAAGCCATTTTTCCTCATCCAAAGCTTGATTTTAGATCTCATTGCCCTCTACAAAAGCTTCATACTGATCTATGTCCAAATTCTTCATGGATTTTGAGTTATGGAGTGATCAAAATCAAGAAAAGTCACTTTGTTCCAACACTTAGTGAAAATTTCACTAAGTCAGAATCTGCCTTTACTTTTTTCCAAATGTAGGGGGATTTTTCACTTGGATCCAAAAAGTATCAAAACCAAATATGATCAAACAGTTGTTGTATCATATAAGGGCTTTCCAAAATGGCCAAGAACATCACCAAATTCAATTTGAGCTAAGAGATATGGTAGTGGCAATATGCCTTGCTGAAAACTACCAAGGCAAGGCAGATTTTTGCACTTTTGGTAGATTTGCCAAAATCAGCCAATTCCAAGCCTTGTCATCATCTTGGACACATCTGAGGATCAAATCTAAAGGGGACAATCACTGAGCCAAGCCTCCAAAGTCCTTGGAACAAGAAATAACATGCCAAACCTAGAATTGCCTAAAATAGGGACAAGACTCCAATTTTGGATTGGAGCATTCAATGGAAGCACCAAGGTGGCATGGACTGAGCTATTAGCAACTAAATTCAGTCAAGACTTATCCAAGACCAAGGGGACCAGCAGCCTATGCCTTAACCTCTAGTCAATGGCTAGAGGAGACTTGGATTTTCATTTGCCAACATTGGCCAAACCTACTCAGCAGTTGACATTCACTATTCCTTGCAAGACAAACTTGCTCTACTATAAATAGAGCTCAATTGTGATCAGTTTGAGTACACCAAAGCCATCAAACAGATGCTTTCCTCAAAATCCCTTTCTCTTGGCAAAAATGCCTTCTTTAGCAAGGTAAATCTGAGTTTTTGAGTTAGAGAGCAATTCCACTCAAACCAATCACGCACACACCTCACATACATCATATAGAAGTGATCCAAACACTTAAGTAACATCTGGAACACTGATTTCTCAGAATCACCAGTCAATTGCTCAAGGTTTTAACCAAGTTGCAGTTGAGATGCCATGAAGTGATCCAACCACTTTCAATCAAGTCCAGGCATTCAAACACACTCCATAGGGTGTAGGGAAGCTGTTCAGATCATCACAACTCATCTGTAACACCTCCAACTCAGAAATCACATTGCACTTGCTGCCACGACCTAGAGGTAAGCCTAAACTTGGTCATCTCTCTATCTATGCATATTTCCTCGCACAATACTTTTTCCAAATGTTCATAATCATGCATGGAATGTTTCCCCTCAATTAATTGCTTTGTTTGAATCGTGTATCAAAATTCTCAGCCTTCATGCAGAAATTAGGGTTCTTGAGGTTTTGTCTTGATTTCTTATTCCATGTTAAAAATAAATGAAATTAAAGACCATAGACATGATCGTGAGGTTGAGACGAGCAGATTGATATGTGGATTGCATGATATAATCAAGTATTAAGTGAGATTGGAGAGAAAATGCAAATCTGGGCAAAACCCAGAACACGCGCGTGTTCTTGGGTGTTCTTGGCGCCTTTTTTGAAAATTCAAATATTTGAATTTTGTGATTTTATTTAATTGATTCAAAAATTAATTTCTCTCTGAGTTTTAATGATTTTGAGTTGATTCTTTTTTTAATAATTCACAAAAATGTTAAAATATTTTATTTTACCAAAAAATCCCAAAAATATTATTTATTTCATATAATTGATATTTTTGCAAAGAGTTAATGTTTTAATTGTTTTTAACATTTAGAATATTTTTTTCCTTCTTGATTTGGCAAAGATTAATGATTTCTAATCATTTTGTAGGGAAAAACTTGATTTATGAAGCATTAATCCAAGATCACAATTTGTTTTCCACATGTTAAACAATTTTGATCATTTTAATTGAATTTTTTATTCAATTAAAATACATTTTGAAAACAAATTAGGGTTTTTGATTAATTCAACCCTCATAAATCATTTTAAAACTCTTGGGCTTCTAATAGAGTGTAAGATCCAACCCTTTGTAAATACAACCCTATTTTGGGCCTCACTTATTGTATAAGTCCCGTTGTATTTCAAAAGTTCGGCGCGATCGTCGTCCGTTTAAAATAAACCAATCTGGGCCTACCCTCGTGTTATAAGCCCCATTTCTTTTTCTTTAAAACTCTTGGGCCTCTTGAGAGAGTGTAAGACCCAAACCCCCTTGTACATAAACTTTGTGGGCCTCACTCATTGTATAAGTCCCTCTGTACAAGTAAACGGCGCGACCGTCGTCCGTTTAAAACATCTGGGCCTCTCCTCGAGCTATAAGACCCATTCAAAATCTTTGGGCCTCTATTAGAGTGTAAGACCCAATCCCCTTTTAACCAAACAATTTTGGGCCTCAGATAGTGTATAAGTCCCTCTGCGTTAAAAGAAAACTTCGGCGCGATCGCCATTTCAAACGAAAAGTCATCTGGCCCTACCCTCGAGTAGTAAGACCCATCTCTTTTTCTTTAAAACTTTTTGGGCCTCTTGAGAGAGTGTAAGACCCATCCCTTTGTACAGAAAACCTTTTGGGTCTCAGTCACTTGTATAAGTCCCTCTGTACAAATTTCAACAGTGCAATCACTGATAAAACCCTGGGCCTCTCCTTGAGCTGTAAGCCCCAAATCTTTCTTTTTCAAAGCACTTTCTCCTTTGATTTTGAAATATACTGTTGTTTTCAATCTTTTTTGTTGAACAACTAACAACACAGCATGGAAGCTCTATAACCGAGTAAGTGTTTATATGCTTTCACTTACCGCTTTCATATACATATAACTGTATTGTGGGGCTGTTTCACTGTAAGTCTTCTTTCACAAACTCATATCAACTATGTAATAATAGTATAGATATTTAGAGTTTCCCCGGTAACTACGTCTAGAACTAAGTAAAGCCGTTTTGATTACTCGTAGAAATAGACAAGCTAGATCCCCAATAGGAACACCAGATACAGTCTTCTCTTCGGCTGTCCTCCTTAGGAATTGTCAAGAGACTCTACCTCCCCAGAGATGAATGTATTCTCTGTGAATAGCATCTCTTGAGTTTCTTCCAAATTCTCGAACTTTCTTGGGTTGATCTATTCCTTGTGAATAGCCTGTCTTGAATTTCTCGGGGTTTGGGGACCCACAGGCTTCTTAAAAGCATCGGCCTCCTCTTGGGCATTGTACAAGGACCCACAGGCTTCATAAAAGCACCCCACCTCCTCTTGGGCTTAGTACAAGGACCCGTCGGCTTCTTAGAAGTATTCACAGCCTCCTCTTAGGCTTCATATAATGATTCTTCCTCCGGGAATAATAGCCTCCTCTTGGGCTTCGTACAAGGACCTCTCGGCTTCTTAAAAGTTTACAGCCTCCTCTTGGGCTTCGTACAAATTATCCCGATGACCTTCTAGAGGTATAGGAACAGATATTAGTCATCTTCATAGAACAGTCTTTCAAAGAGTCTAGACCATACTACTGTTTCTCAGAACATAGTACAAAAGATAAAACTCTAGACTTGGACAGTCTAATTTCCTTGATTCTCAAGTCCCTTCCCAAAATAGGAAGAAAACCCGTAGACTCGGACAATCTCAATATCCCTTGGATTTCCCATTTCCTTAAAGGAACAGGAAATAATCCCGATCCTCTGATCAAATCCCTGAGTACAAACATTACTCATATAAGAACTGATTTTCTCTTTAAATCAGCATATTGGATCTATCACTCAACTGAAACAGTTACAATAGCCTCCTCTTGGGCTTTGTACAATGATTCTCCCCAGCGGAGCTCACAATTTTAGCCTCCATCTCGGGCTTTGTACGAGATACAAAAAGTTTCTTATTGAGCCAAACAAATTTTAGCCTCCATCTCGGGCTTCGTACGAGATACAAAAGACTCTCTTATTGAGTCAAACTTTTTTAGCCTCCATCTCGGGCTTCGTACGAGATACAAAAGACTCTTTTGTTGAGTCAAACTGTTGTAGCCTCCATCTCGGGCTTTATACGAGATTCAAAAAGACTTCCTCGTTGAGTCAAATCCTTTTAGCCTCTCTCTCGGGCTTCGTACGAGACACACAAAAACTCCCTCTTGTTGGGCCAATAGTCTCCTCTTAGGCTTTGTATAAGGAAACCCCGGTTGAGTCAATCAACCTTTTAACATCAAAGCTGTGCCTCGTTCACAGTATACAAACATCAACAACTCCTTCATCTAACTGCTGTAAGCGACAAGCCTCTGAATTATTTACATCCATGCCGCTGTCCCTCTTTTAGCATGAGAAATTCATAAGGAAATATGACATTGCTCTACACTGAGTTAAAGTCTTCTCCTTCAGGTTGGAAATCCCCTATGAAGGAAATTATGGCATTGCCGGATTCATACATCCCGGTTAAAGTAATCCTCCTTTATAACCAGTCACCCAACAGTTGTGACAAACAGACCCTCTTTAGAGATGACAAATTCTCTCTAAAGACAACACCTTTCAGCTTCACATCTTGGGCTTTAAACAAGATACAAACCACCTTTCGCTTCATGTCTTGGGCTTTGAACAAGACACCAAAACACTATTTCCTCCCATAGAATAGGAGGAACTACGAACGCTCTGATTTCCTTGTTTCGGAAAACGGGAATACGTAGGCATAAGATTGAAAGAAAAATTTTAGCGAGCATACTAAATAAAAACCCAAAATCCTGATCAAAAAGTATCAGTCCTAGCATCCTAACAAAATTCCCCATGAATAGTCCCGTCATTTCATTCTTAACAAAATAAGTAGAGAGAGGCCCACAATCTAAACCGCATCTGTAAACCAATAGTTATCTGTTTAAACTCAGTATTGCAAGCAGGGTTAGTTAGAGACATCTATTTCCCTTCCTTCATCAGCTTCAATAGGATAAAAAATGAATCGACCTGTAGTAACCCCAAAAGAGCGACAGTGCTTAAGAACCACGTCCAAAATCGCTCGCTACAGGTACCTGTACCAATGATCTTTCCTTTCTGGCCTCCTCCAAAACCCACATTTTCTTCCTCTTTCAGATTCAAGGTTTGGAACATATGCCTTTCTCCCTTCATATGACGTGAGCAGCCACTATCCAGATACCACGATTTATTTCCCATCCTTTCCTTTAGGCATATCTTCATCAAAGACAATTTGAGATTTAGGAACCCATACACATATGGGTCCTTTCATGTTAGTCTTGACAGGTTCTTTCCTATCATGTGATTTTTCTATGTAAAAAGGTTTAGCTTCACTCCACGTTTTCTGTTTCCAAAAATTTTGACTGGAGTGATTTTCAACCTTAGTTTCTAAATCCTTTTTAGCCTGTGATTCAGATGTTTTGGATACTGATGTAATCAGAACTTTTGGACTATCAGGTTCTGATATTACAATACCTTTCAACTTTTGATCAATAGTTTCTGTTAGATTCATAAATTTTACATTATCAACAGCAGGAACAAAATAGTTGCTTAACACTGTCTAAGCAATGCTAGAGGAAGAAGGACCTGAGGACTCTTTACACAATGTCATATCAGAACTTGAGCAGTTCTCATTGTACCCCAAACCTTCCCTATTGCTTTTGCCGGTTCTATAAATCATAGATGCAAGTTTAGTTCTATCAATGCCATATGTGATGAAATTATGAAATGCTTTATCATGCTTACCTAGAGTAGAACATTCATTTTGAGATATGCTGATTTCTTTTAATTTTTCTTTTAAAATGAAGTTATCTCTTTTTAAAATTTTGATGCACGTACCTTGATCTTTGCAACGATTCATGAGATCATTCATGCATAAAATAAAGTCAGAATAAGAGTATACCTCATCTTTGTCTTTAGTCTCTGTTTTAGATAAAAGTACTTCTTCATATGTGTGAGCCATCGCCAGATTGGCTTTATCTTCTTTTTTTGAATCTTCATCGTCTAACTCCTCCCATGTTACCATTAAATTCTTCTTAAATTTGTTCCTGAAGTTATACTTCTGATGACTTCTTTTTTTTTTACTATCTTTTAGAAAATCAGTACAGTCAACTTTGAAGTGACCAGGTTTGTTGCAGTTGTAGCAGATTTTATCTTCATCCTTCTCTTTATAGTTAGATCTTCTAAAGCCACCGCTTTTAAAAAATCTTTTGTTCCTTCTGGCCATTTGTTGAAATTCTCTGATGAAGCATGTCATATCATCGTCATAAGATCTACCATCAATATCTTCTTCAGAAGTTTTATCAGGTTTACTAATCATTGAACGTCTTTTGGGTTTTTCACCAGAATTTTCAGAAGCAGATGTCAATGCAAGAGATTTAAATTTCTTTGAAGACTCATCTCCATTCAGTTCCATCTCATGGCTTTGATGGTTGCTGATTCGACTTTCAAGAGATAGCGTATTCAGGTATTTAGCTTCCTGAATAGCTGTTACTTTATATCTAAACTTTAAAGGAAGACTTCTCATAATCTTTTTAACATGATCTGATGCAGAGTAACTCTTACTTAACACTTGAAGGCCTGATACAAGAATCAGAAACCTAGAGAACATGGTTTCAATATCCTCAACATCCTTCATTTTGAACAACTCATACTTTTGTACCAACAAGTTAGCTTTTGCTTCTCTAACTTGCTAATTCCCTTCATAGGTAGAGCACAATGATTCAAAGATAGTCTTAGCAGAAGACTTATCAATGATTTTTAGATACTCAGCATGTGGTAGAGCATCGACCAAAATACCTCTGACTCTGTGCTGTTTTCTATAACTTTTCTTTTGAGCTGGAGTCAAAGTTTTTCTGTCGGATACCATACCAACACTATCAACGGTGATCTCAATACCATCTTCAAGTATATCCTCTCTGAATCGCAATCGGACTCATTGATACCAATTTGTTGAAACAAATGTTTTCAAGAAAGTTGAAAGACGGAGAATAATAAGAGGAAAAAGAGAGAAAAGTGTAAACTGAATTATGAATATTAGGATTGAGTGTTGTTCTTTGTTTACATCATACAAATCCCTTTATATATGCAACTAAAGCCAATACTCAAACTATACAAACCAACCCAAACCCAAAACGTAAAAATGTAAAATACAAAATTACAAGTTACATTTTGACACTATTATATAATGTATGACTCTGTCGAATACAACAGAGTCGAATACAACTGACTCCTGAACTTCGACTAACTACTTCGATACGGTCGAATGCTAACTTTCAATCAAAATATGAAATTACAACTTCTTACACAACCAAACTACAAAGTAAACTACAAACTCAAATGAAGTATATCGCTTTAATGCCATCCTCATATTTGCCATCCTCAAATCATTATTTTAAAATAAAAAAAAAAATATAAAACTTAAATGAATTATCTTACTTGAGATTTCCTAGAAAATGCAATTTCCATTAGGTAACTCAAAACGCGTTGAAAAATGTTGACCATAAACTTAAAAGAATCATTTAATTATTTTATGAAGTTTGGATATCCGTGTAATAATTTTCTATCATGAACAACAGTGTAGACTTTGGCCTTAGTTGGAAGGTTCTTAGAGTCAATGAATTTTATTTGAATAAGGTTATTGTTAACAAACGAAGCTTCCTATGATATAATCGCTTCATTTTTTCCTATGATATATAATAATAATAACTTGTCTTAATTTCAAACCACGAACTTGTTCTCATATATTTCACTTCACAATAACCTTTGAAACCCTTTGCTGTTTACTTTCTGGTTTGAAGCTTTCTGATCTACTGCAACATGGGTGAGTTCCAATTCCTTTCTTTCATTTAAATTCATCATAACAACTGTATTTTTTATTTTATTTTTTAGCTTAATATACAATACTGAAAACTATATGCTAACATTTCGCAGCAGGAAATATTAACTATGGACTTCTTCGAATGGGCGTTCCTATAATTAGTAGGGCGGTAAGGATGGTGTACGAGGAAGTTAATGAAAGAAAATTTATATCTAATTGGATTAGCGAAGTCTTTAAGGATGTAGAAACAGAAAAGAATAGGTTGATTTCAAATCGAGATCTTGTGCGAGTAAAACTTGAAGCAACTGATCATAAAACTGATATGGTCAGTGATGATGTTTTTGTGTGGCTAAAAGAAACAGACATACTCATACAAGAGGTGGAGAATCTCACTTTACAAGCAAGAAGACGACAATGGAATGAATTTAGGAAATTGCTTGGAAAAATAACAACACTCAATATGAAGTGCGAATTTGACCCGTTTTCAATTCCAATTCCAAGTTTAGAGCACTTCTCTTCGGGGAAGATTGTTTGTTTTGAGTCTAGAGAAAAGACTTCGGATCTACTTTTAATGGCACTGCAAGATGATAGTTGTTCTATCATTGGATTGTATGGTAGGCAGGGATCCGGTAAAACAACATTGGTGAAAGCAATGGGTGAGAAAGTTAAGTTTTTAAAGATTTTTCATGAGGTTTTATTTGCCACTGTGTCCCAAAACTTAAATATAAGAACAATGCAAGAGGAAATTGCTGATTCGTTGAATATAAGTTTCGATAAAAACAGTGAAGCTGGAAGAGCGCGAAGAATATTTTCCACGATAGAAAGAATGAATCGTCCAATTCTAGTTATTTTTGATAATGTTCAAGTAGAATTTGATCCGGAGGATGTTGGTATTCCTTGTAATAGTAATCGATGCAAGATCCTTTTGACGACACGTTGCCAACAAGATTGTGATTTGATGTATTGTCAAAGGGATATTCAACTTGGTCCCTTATCTAAAGAGGAGGCTTGGACTTTGTTTGAAAAACATTCGAGCATTCATGACGAGGAGTGCTCATCTTCATTTGACTTATTGAATGTGGCACGTGAAGTTGCTGTTGAATGTGAAGGGGTGCCTAAATTGATTAAAGATGTGGCATCTTCCTTAAGAAGTAAACCAATTGATGAATGGAAGGCATCGCTAGATAGTCTCAAACATTCAATGGCGAAGTGGCAAATTTTTCTTAGTTTTAGAGGAGAAGATACGCGCTACGCGTTTACGGGTTCTCTTTATCAGTCTTTACGTCAAGGTGGATTCAAGACCTTTATGGATGATGGAGGATTGCAAACTGGAGACCAAATTTCACCATCTCTTCTAAAAGCCATTGAAGATTCGAGACTTTCGATTATTATTTTATCTGAAAACTATGCAAATTCCACATGGTGTCTTGATGAACTTGTCAAGATTCTTGAGTGTAAGAAATTGAAGAGTCAATTGGTTTGGCCAATTTTTTACAAAGTGGATCCATCTGACATCAGGCATATGAGAAAATGTTATGGAAAAGACATGGCTCAACATGAAAATAGATTTGGAATTAATTCCGAAAGAGTACAAAAATGGAAATCAGCTTTAATTGAAGTTAGTAATTTGTCTGGAAAAGCTTATACAACCGGGTACGAATATGAATTTATTAAAAAGATTGTAGAAGATGCCAATAACAGTAGAAGTCGTTTGCAAATACGAAACATATAGATATGTGCTAATCATGTTAAAATCCATTTTGCATGAAAATGGTTTCTTATATTCAAATAGATGTGGAAATATAATAGTAGTTGAAAAAATTTCTGATGTAAGAAGGCTTTTTAAGCCATCCGAGTTTGGTTTAGATGCAAAAATAGAATTTTAATATTTTTCGAAATTTTCTATTTTATTTCTATTTTGGATTAAAAGTCCATTACGGTTTATTTTATTTATGTTTTGGATTAAAAGTCCATTAGGGTTTCTTTGCTTATGTATTTAATCACTTTTGGCGTGAGTTAAACATCATCTTTTGACATAATAAAATTCAGAGTTTTCTTTATCTGGTGGATTCTAGAGTTTATCTGACAGGTTTTGCGCTTGCAATCCTATCTTCTCATTCTAGGTTTAGCGCTTGCTGATTTCTAATGTTTTTGTCTGCTTCAAGTGGCATCATAGTAGGTTATCTCTTGTTTCTTTTCGTAACTTGATAAGCCATGGGGGATCAAGCGGTGACCAGAGCAGATCATGAGGGAATTACTGTGGATTTTACCGCGGCTCTAACTACTTTGACTGAGCATATGGAGAATTTTGCAAATCATGTGAATAACGCCAACAACAACAATGTGGATCAGTGAAAAGACAGGGGAGGAGAACAAGTTAGGGTTCCACTGGGTGGAAATAATCATCGTGTTGTTATTGCTGCAAATCCAAGTTCTGAAGAAGAAGAATCCTACGATGAAGAGGTAGTTGATCATGGGAATTGACATAACCATGATTATCGAGTGAAGGCTGATATTCCATTATTCTCTAGAACGATGGGAGTGGAGGAGTTTCTGGATTGGCAGATCGATGTCGATGGGTTCTTTGATGTTGTGGGAGTCCCTGAGAACAAGCATGTTGTGATGTCTGTGATCAGACTGAAGAGTAATACTATTGTCTAGTGGGATAAACTTGTTGTTCAGTGGCAGAGGAAAAGGAAGGGGTCTGACAAAACTTCGCGAAGAATAAAACAATTGATGATGGAGCATTTTTTTACTGGAGGATTATGATAAAATTCTTTATAAGATGTATATTGAGTATGTTCAGGGCAAGAGAAATGTGATTGAATACATAGCTGATTTTCTATGTTTTTCTGAGTGCAGTTAATTGGGAGAATCATACATCCAGAAATTGACTCGAAACATCAGTGGTCTAAAGGGATCCTTGCAGGAGAAGATAAGTTTACAGACTACATGAACTGTAGATGAGGCATTCAATATAGCTTTGAAGGAGGAATTAATGGAGAAATCCCCTAGAAATTTCTCATATTTTAGGTATTCGCCCTAGAATAAATTTGAATCAGTAGGCGACAAGGAAAAGAGTGCAATGTAACACCCTATTTCCCCGATTCGACATTGAATAAAATTATTCAATATATCAAAAGATGCTTTACCATAGCATAAAAGAACCACAATTAACACTTTCAAAAATAAGTAGTAGAAACGAAAAGTTTAACATATGAATCTTAACAAAAATGAATGAGAAAGTGGTTCAACAATCCCCAAAAGAAATAAGACATGCAACAAAAGAAAATCTAGAACAGCTCGTTCCCCAATGTTACATATCAGATCAAATCCACTAAGATCCAAATCATAAATAACTAAAGAGGCACAACGCCATCCTCTAGCACCAAACATATACTCTTGTACCTGATCGTCTGTACCCCAGAGTAGCACAAGCGAAACAACAAACATAAAGGCGTGAGAATACATTCATATATAGATAATGTGCATAGACATCAAGGATATATAAGTGGCACATTATCAGTCTCACAACTCACAACAACTAACAAAAAACATCGATAACATAAACTCATACAAAACATCTTAATCAACTCACATAATCAATTACTCATTCACATTAACTCATATAAGTAGTTAACTCACACTCAATGCAGATATGTATGCAATTCTCAGCTCCTCAACTTTGTCAATGTTTGTCACAGTCCTCTCTCTGAACCGGACTTGCAACTCAACTCTATATGCATGTGGTACCAAGACTTTTGGATGATCAGAGGTTTGTATCTGATTTACATCCAACCACGACCCTTCTCTCTGAACCGGGTAACTCTACAACTCATGAATGCATCTAATACAACTTAACTCTATCAATGTTCGTCATGGTCCCCTCTCTAAATAGGACTCATCACATCTCAACCATTACTCGTTTATTGCCACTCATAAAACTTAACAATTCTCATTATTAATCAATTGATCACAACTCAACATAAACTCAATCATTTAATGTATAATCATTATCAATTCAATATAATGCATCGATTCACATCAAACAGAAACACATAATCTCAAAAAGTACATGATAATACCGATTAAAGGTCAAAATAGCACGTTGTCACAAAATTAACTCGAAAACAACTCAATTATGTGTTGTCACCCTCATCGGACGACCTACAGCTTGCTGGGCGAGCATTCGCTAGGCGAACTCTTCTCTCGCTGGACGCACATCTCAGAAACCAGAACTCCTCACTCTGCATATCTCGCTAGGCAAGACATCACTCGCTAGGCAAGATCGCTCAAACCAGAACCTAGAAAACATAAATTTCCACCATTTGAGCCATATCAAAGCTCTGATTTCGACCCCAATCGATTCCAAACACACGAAATTCAATCATACATATTAATATCGTATTTAAACAGTCAATTAAGCACAGATTAACATATATTACATCGATTTGATTCAAAATCATCATCACCTTCAAAAATAGCAACACAACTCATAAGAACACCAAATTTCAGAATTCAATCAGATAGATTCACACGAAATTGACATGAAATCAGTACACGAAAATTAATATTAAAACACAGAGATCATGAAAAATTTCTACGAAAACTCATCTCAAGCTCTGAACCATTCAACAATGGTGAAAATGAAAAAAAAAACCAAAGAAAAAGGGTAGGGAACCCTTTGTATCCTCTTTGCCTAAGCACCCATATTTGAACAATTCTCCCCCTTACCTTATAATTTTAGAATATCTAAGCTTTTTCAATGGTGTCTCCTCCTAGCTTTCCCTCTTCCAAACCCTTGCTTGCCTCTACTCTCAAATTGCTCTTATTTCACGTACTGTAAACTAAACCTATTTTCTCCCAATTTTATATTTAAACGAAAAAAATAAAACCAATTTTTTTTTTCTAATATTTATCATGATACCTTCATCTCTTGCTAATTACTCCCACGCCCTATATTCTACTAAACTTCTAATTTCTTCCCCAAACTCTATTTTTCTCAATTTAAGTAATTAAAATTGAATAAAATCTCATCATATTTCTAAAGAATGTGCTCTCTCGTCTTAGGCCCTCTACCCCCAAACACATAAAATAAAATAATTCATCAACATGTCAAAAATTTAATAAAAATAGCATAGATTAATTAAATATGAAAAACAAGGTGTTTCATGCAACCAATGATTCCAACCTTGAGAATAAGGGGACTAGCAACCATATGTGTAGTAGGGTAAATCACCAATCTAGAGGCAGAATAATCCATATGCTAAACCCACTGGAGACATGTGTTATCATTGTAATGTAAGAGATCACAAATAAAATATTTGTCCAACAAGGAGAGTGGTTGTTGTTGCGGAAGAAATAGAATAGGAAAAGGAAAGAGAAAGACATACAGTTGAGAATGATGAATATGAAATGGTTGAGTTTGCAGAGGAAAAATCTTATGAAAGGGTAAGTTTTGTGTTGCATATAATTATACTAGCATCCAAAAATGAAGGGCAACATAAGAATTTGTTGAAAACATATTGTTCTATTAAGAACAAGGTGTGTAATCTGATTGTGGATAGTGGCAGCACGAAGAATTTGGTGTCACAGAAATTGGTAGATTATTTGAAGTTGTCCACAAAACCGCGTGAGAATCCATACACCCTCAGTTGGGTAAGTAAATACTTCCAAGTTCGAGTAACACTAGCATGCAGAGTTCCTATCTCCATTAGAAAACATTATAGAGAAGAAGTACTTTGTGATATTCTTGATATGGATGTTTATCATATTTTACTTGGTAGACCTTGGAGGTTTGATGATGATATCACTTATAGAGGAAGGGATATCCTGATGATGTTTACATTGGGAACACATAAAATTGCTATGGCTCCTATTTTGCACTTTGATAAGAATCTAGGAGGAAAGAAGTATAGTTTCTTGGTGATGACACAGAGTGAAAAGGAGCTTGATGAGGTTGTTAAAGAAACTAAATTTTTCCAAGTGGTGAGTAAAGGACCGATGATTGTTGTAAATGAGGAAATAAAAATTCTAGAAGAAGTGTTAGGGATCCTAGAGAATTTCAAGGAATTGGCCGCAGATGAGCTACAAAACGATTTTCCTCCTATGAGAGATAAACTTCGGAAAGTTAAATTGCAAGATAAACGTTGGAAAGTTAAATCTTTTAATATGGGAGATGATGTAATGGTTTTTCTTCGTAAGGGGAGGTTTTCAGTTGGTACTTTCAGCAAGCTACAACCACACAAATATGGCTCATTCACAATGACCCGAAAGATCAATAATAATGCTTATGTGGTAGCTCTCCTGGATTTCATGAATATTGAGACTATGTTCCTCAGGGACAAATATTGGACACGAGGTCTGAGACAATGTGTACAACCAAGTTATGACAGTTTAACTTCAAACGTGAGGAATGAGTCTCCTAAAATAGTAATGCAATTTTGGGCATTTTTCCTTTGGATATTAGTTGAGACCACGTCTAGTTGGATTATGTTTTTGATTTGTTCCACAAAAGCTTCCAATAAAAGATTTGATTTTTTAATTTAAATTCAAATTTAAATCTCAACTTAAATTGATTTGATCTCGTCCAATCTAATCAAACATATCTCCATAACATATTTATAAAAGATAGCAACTAATTTCATTGAATCACAATAAAAAAATACGCTCCAAACAACATTCACCAGGGCCTGCTGATAAGGGCCAGATGTTGCACACATTCTGGGACATTTGTTCCGACACAGGTCATTTCTACACAAAAATAGCTTAAGTACCATGTTGTTTTGCGTAATACAACCAATCCAAAAGAAACAAAAATCTCCCCCTTTGGAAACTTTTGGCAAAACAACATTCTTCAAAAACATACAAGATGTGCAACATAAGTTTAGCAATAAGCATACCACACACGAGCACACAGAGCAAACAACATCAACAACACAAATCAAAGTAGGAGCAACATAAATCAGTAGCATAGTCATAATTCAAATGGTTGTTATACAAAATTCAGTCATCCATACAATGATGCTTCCAAGACATGTAATCACTCATGATTAGTCAGTCATGCATGCATACAGAATTAGTAGTCTATAGTCAAAAGTCAAAAGATACTACTAACACACAAGAAGATCAGCACACACAGCATTTGGTCAGATGCTTTAGCATGTGTACACACACATTCATAAAAGTTAGTACTAATCACATCAGTATTGCATCTCGAAAAATATGAACCTCGCAAGTGTTCGCACACTCGCAGAAAATGAATGAACAGAGTCGCCACCGAACTTTATTTATTCTAAAAGAGGAAAGGGAAAATATCGATAAAACCCTTAAAATAAAAATAAGATAGTCTTCGCAACCATATTCGGGTTTGGGAGTCAGTTACGCAAGGGGAAGGTATAAGTACCCATCACGTCTTTTGTACTCAACGGGAACCTTTTAGTTATATTTGCGATGTTAGCTTAAGCTCATTGTTTTCTTCGAGTAATAAAAGATCTTAAAGGAAAAGAAAATAGGTCACAAAAATGTTTTTATTAGGGTGCTTGACGAGATTGCGGGTCTCGCTCATACGTATCCTCAGGTACAATGAGGAATTCAAAGATATGTAATTCATAACACCCTATTAGGTAGGTTTCCCTATAATGGACAGTTCTAGGCTTTCTACCCACAAACCATTCACAAGACAGATTATAATGTTGTGGATAAGGTTCCCAGAGTCACGAACCTTAGTCGTATTAATGTCCTGCAACAGGCTAGCTGCTTTATAACGAGAGTGATGAAAAGGTCTACTCTATGCGGGGTCTTCATGTTAGGCATTCAAGGTGTGCACTTTGGAGACTAACACTACGCAACCACCAGAATAGAAACTGGATTTAAGGGGTCCTTAGAGCCACTTACCTTTTATGAACCAATGTTATGCGACAGGCTAGCCATCATATATCGAGATCCACGAAAGGTCTACTTCTGAGGAGCCTTCATGCTAGGCATTCAAGGTGTGCACCTTGGGGAGTAACACTATGCAACTTCCATTCTAACCTAAGTGCTTCTCTCTCTATTTTTTAGAGCTCAGGTGTAGAGCTTTACTCAAGATGCCATCCCAGGATCGACAAATAAGCATGACAATAAGCATATATAATGAAAAAGAGAAAGCACAAATAAAAAAAATAAGTAAAACCAACATTTATCGTAAAGTTAACTAAATTAGGTTTGACTCTCTCTTGCAAGAGAAATTAACTTCCCCAGCAGAGTCTCCAGTTGTCGCATCTCAAAAAATACGAACCTCACGAGTGTTCGCGCGCTCGTTGAAAATTATTGAACAGAGTCTCCGCCGAACTTTATTTATTCCAAAAGAGGAAAGGGAAAATATCGATAAAACCCTTAAACTAAAAAGAAGATGGTCATCATAACCATATTTGGGTTTAGGATTCGGTTACGCAAGCAGAAGGTATTAGCACCCCTCACGTTCGTTGTACTCAACAGGAACTTTTTAGTTAAATTTGTGATTAAATGTTAGCTTATGTTCATTGTTTTCTTCGAGTAATAAAATAGCGTAAAGAAAAATAAAATGGGTTGCAAAAATATTTTTAGTAGGGTGCTTGACGATATTGTGGGTCTGCCTCCTACGTATCCTCAGGTACAATGAGGAATTCAAAGCTATGTAGTTCTTTATGGATTGTGGGTTGGTCTGTTTTATTGAATAAATGTTTTGATTGCGCTCTAACGGTTAAATGTTGGCTTGTATGCTCGCGGGGGAGGCTTAAGAGTTTGTTTGTATCGTAGTAGAACGGACTAAAAATAGTTCTTTTTGAAAATGCTTTTGATCGTACGGGGAAAAAAATAGGTTTGATTTGTTGAGTGTTTTTTAGGTGAATGACGAACGCTCGGTAAGACCAAGACGTGTGCCTTGGGGCCGATTATTCGAAGTTTTCATGGAATGCTAAACTCCAATGTTCCTTTTTAATTCAAAGTGTTTATGAAAGTTGTTTGATGGACAACAAATGTTGGTTAAGACAAAGATGTGTGCCTCTAGGCCGTAGTACCCCAGAGCGACAGTGCTTAAGAACAACGTCCAAAACACTCGCTACAGAAAAATGGCGCCCACCGTGGGGCCTTCTCATATTTCTTTCTTACAATTTAAGGTGAAAACCTTGGACAAGTCATTCTCTTACCGGTGGCCGCCACAGGAAAAATGGCGCCCACCGTGGGGCCAAACAAAGGAATCTTGTCTCTCTTATCTCTCTGGTTGAAATCTTCTCTTAGGACGAGTCATTGGGTTCATAAGGTATCACTGAATGATGGTTCCATCGGGGAATGTCATTATTGCTAGGATCGGCCCTCACTAGGATCTAAGGTCAAAAACCTTTAAGTTGGGAAGGTACCACAGAATGGCGACTCCGCCGGGGAGCCATTTTCTGTTAGGATCATAGGATTCATAGCTCTTAAAAAGTCTAGGACATTAGGACAAATATATATACTGCTTTTCCTAATTGATATCTGTGTTTATTTTTCTGCTAATGGGAATACGTGTGATGCCGCATGTGGAAAGATTGAGTATACACCTAGGAAAAACCTCTTTCAGTAGTGCGGAAGCTATCGGAAATAGTTGTCACGCGATACTACCCTCTTCTTAGATTCTTCGAAATACATCACCTAGCACGGTTCCCGCCCCGATGATGTTATCTCGACAAGAATAAATGATTTTGAGAGATAGGTACAAAAATCACTAGTATAAACCGTTGGGATGGGTAGAGCCTTAACTTCATGACACCGACCCTTTGACCCCATGTTTTTTCTATGTTTTTGTGTGCTGCATTCATGCATTCATTTAAAAAAAACATTAAGCAAAGAAAAATTTTCTCTTCTAGTCTCTCTTTTTCAAATTAAACTAAGACAATGATTGCAAATGTCAGAGAGAAAAGGATTGCACTAATGGATTTCAGTAGAAGAAAAACTCACAAGTATACCTTCAAGGTTCCAAAACTAGGGGATTTGAGAGGATTAGCAAGGATGATCACTAACCTTGACGCTTTCAGAGCCAAGTACGGAGGTCTGCTACCTCTGTTAAGGGTCCATGTAATTGAGGGAATCCTGGAGGCACTCATTCAGTTTTACGATCCGGTCTATCACTGTTTCACATTCCCGGACTACCAACTCGCACCAACGCTGGAGGAGTATTCTCATCTGATTGATCTACCCATTACTGATCAAGCTCCCTTTTCTGGACTGGAAGAAATTCCAAAGGATCAGACCGTTGAAAAAGCAATTTATTTGGACGAATCAGAAGTCAGGACTTACCTGACCACTAAAGGAGGAATCCCAGGTTTACCAGCCAATTTTCTGGTAAAGAAGGCTCTATACTTTGCTAGTATAGGGAACGTGACTGCTTTTGAAAGCATCTTTGTTTTACTCACCTCCGGGTTATTTCTGTTTCCCAACATTGATAACTTCGTCGATATCAACGCCATTAAGGTTTTTCTCATTGGAAACGCTGTACCAACCTTGCTCGCAGATGCGTATCATTCTGTACACTTAAGGAATTTATACAGCAGGGGAATGATCACGTGCTGTTTACCCTTGCTATATAAGTGGTTTATCTCCCATTTTCCTAAGTCTGCTGCTTTTTAGGATATAAGAGTGCCTTACATTGGTCACAGAAAATCATGTCTCTTACCAACTCTGATATAGATTGGCACAATAGGATTTATGATGGGATCAGGATCATTGATCGTTGTGGAAACTTCCCCAACGTACCCCTCATAGGAATTAAATGAGGAATCAATTATCATCCAGTCTTAGTTCGTCGTCAATTTGGATACCCGATGAGGCATGTCCCGCGTAATGCTCATCTGGAAGGTCTTTTCCTCAAGGAAGGAGAAAATGACAGGGCACTAAAGATGGAAATAGTGCACGCTTGGAAACATGTTCATAAGAAAGGACGGGAGTCTCTAGGAAAACCGGACTGTGCCTCGATGGAGCCTTATCTCCACAGGGTGCAAACTAGAGCTCTCAAGCTAAAGATTCCTTATCCTCGTCACAGAGTTCTTCCACCGAGGGAGTCTGTCATGTACTTCATGACTGAGACTGAAAAGCTTCAGGTTACTCTCAACAAAGTTCAACGGGAGAAGAGGTCTTGGAAGAACAAGTACCGCACCCTCAATGTGGAGTGCATCAAAATACAGCAACTACTGAAAGATAAGGATGCTCTAATTGAGATTTTGGAGCAACATGCTGTAGAAAATCAGGATGACCAAAGGAATTTGCTCGCTCCTTTCACTTGGAAAAGGAATGACAACCCTGTGAGAATAAGACTTGGTTCTACAATATTATCCCTAAGTTTTGATGATAATAGATGAATATTTGTATGAACAATTTTGTGCAACTAATGTTGTTATTTTTTAGAACCTAGCAAACAGGTGTCATACCCCAAATTTTGACCACTAAGATTTCCCATCATTGTGTAAATCATCATCACAATATGGATGGACCATCATACTTCATCAGTCTCCCCAAAGATGGGTGAGCATTCACTACTATCAAACTTAGGGTTTCAAGCCCTCTCAGAGTTCTTAGACAAAGGATCAATCAAGGAATGACATGATCTTCAACTTGTCTAACCTCTCAAACATCCAATATGGATTAAGAGGACTCCCACTTCAAGGATTAAGCACAAGGTTGCTCCCTTCCAGGTGGATCAAGCTTCAAGATCGTCAGTGTCACCAAATTAGGGTTTTGGTTGACCAGGGCTTCCAGATGGAAATTTTCATCTGGGCATAAGCCAAAGATCCAAAACATGACCTAATATACTCCATGGAACCTCATAAACCCAATCATTAAGTCAATTTTGCCTCAGGGGATGCATTCATAAAAAATCAGGAATTAGGGTTTCTTGACCTAATTCACCCCTAAGTTGACTTTTGGGACAAATCATGAACCAAGACCTCAAGACATGATTTGAGGGTCTCTAATATACCATATTGATCCATTTGGGACAATAGATTGATCCAAGAAGCTTGAGCAACAAGTTTCAATTTCATCTGAACCACAGTTAGGGTTTCGCGGGAAAAGTCAACTGTAACTTTGACTTTTGATCAGGACATGCTCCCAAACCCCAGGACATGATTCAATATACCCTATAACACCCATGGAACATGTCCATCAAGTTTTATTTAAGTCAAGGACATGATTTCCTAAAGGATCGCACAGTTTGGAATTCATCTGACAAAAAGTCAACTGTGCACAAAAGTCAACTTTGACTTTTTGAGATTTTTCACAAAAATAGATTTTTATCCCTAAAATGATGTTAATGTATGATTTGAATCATCATTCATCAAGAAAAATCAAAGAAAATGGGATAACTTGTAAAAGGGGTAACCATAAAAACTTAGAAAATTTTCTAAGTTATGAAAAAAAGTGACAAAGGTACCAACTTTGGAGGATCATAACTCCTAAACCACAAAACCATTTTTTCCATCCAAAGATTGATTTGTAGATCTCATTGCCCTCTACAAAAGCTTCATACTGACCTATGTCCAAATTCCTCATGGATTTTGAGTTATGGAGTGATCAAAATCAAGAAAAGTCACTTTGTTCCAACACTTAGTGAAAATTTCACTAAGTCAGAATTTGCCTTACTTTTTTCCAAATGTAGAGGGATTTTTCACTTGGATCCAAAAGGTATCAAAACCAAATATGATCAAACAGTTGTTGTATCATATAAGAGCTTTCCAAAATAGCCAAGAACATCACCAAATTCAACTTGAGCCATGAGATATGACATTGGCAAGTTGCCTTGCTGAAATCTGCCAAGGCAAGGCAGATTTTTGCACTTTTAGTCGATTTGCCAAAATCTGCCAATTCCAAGCCTTGTCATCACCTTGGACACAACTGAGAATTAAATCTAAAGGGGACAATCACTAAGCCAAGCCTCCAAAGTCCTTGGAACAAGAAATAGCATGCTAAACCTAGAATTGCCCAAAATATGGACAAGACTTCAATTTTAGATTTGAGCATTCAATGGAAGCATCAAGGTGGCATGGACTGAGCCATTAGCAACTGAGTTCAGTCAAGACTTATCCAAGACCAAGGGGACCAGCAGCCTGTGCCCTAACCTCTAGTCAATGGCTAGAGGAGACTTGGATTTTCATTTGCCAACATTGGCCAAACCTACTCAGCAGTTGCCATTCACTATTCCTTGCAAAACAAACTTGCTCTACTATAAATAGAGCTCAATTATGATCAGTTTAAGTACACCAAAGGCCTACAACACTTGCCTTTCTCAAAATCCACTTCTCACTCTCAAAAATGCCTTTCTTAGCAAGTCACTATCGGGTTTTTCATTAGAGAGCAATTCCACTCAAACCAATCACACACACACCTCATATATATCATATGTGAGCTGATCAAACACTTAAACAACATCTGGAACACTGATTTCTCAGAATCACCAGTCAATTGCTCAAGGTTTTAACCAAGTTGCAGTTGAGATGCCATGAAGTGATCCAGCCAATTTCCATCAAGTCCAAGCATTCAAACACACTCCAGAGGGTGTAGGGAAGCTGTTCAGATCATCAAAATTCATCTGTAACACCTCCTACTCAGAAATCAATTTGCTCTTGCTGTCACGACCTAGAGGTAAGCCTAAACTTGGTCATCTCTCAATCTATGTATATTTCCTCACATAATACTTTTGCCAAATGTTCATAATCATGCATGGAATGTTTCCCCTCAATTAATTGCTTTGTTTGAATCGTGTATCAAAAATCCTAGCCTTCATGCAGAATTTAGTGTTCTTGAGGATTTCTCGTGATTTCTTGTTTTATGCTTAATTTAAATGAAATTAATTGCCATAGACATGATCGTGAGGTTGAGACGAGTTGATTGGTATGTGGATTGCATGATATGATCAAGTATTCAGTGAGATTGGATAGAAAATGAAAATCTGGGCAAAACTGAAAAACGCGCGTGTTCTTCAGCTGTTCTTGGTGCCATTTCTCCCAAATTCAAATATTTGAATTTTGTGATTTTATTTAATTTATTCAAAAATTAATTTCTCTCTGAGTTTTAATGATTTTGAGTTGATTCTTTTTTTAATAATTCACAAAATTGTTAAAATATTTTATTTTTCCAAAAAATCCCAAAAATATTATTTATTTCGTATAATTGATATTTTTGCAAAGAATTAATATTTTAATTGTTTTTGACATTTTGAATATTTTTCCACCTTGATTTTGCAACTTTTAATGCCTTCTAATTATTTTGTAGGTCAATACTTAATTTTTGAAGCATTAATCCAAGATCACAATTTGTTTTCCATATGTTAAACAATTTTGATCATTTTAATTGAATTTTTATTCAATTAAAACACATTTAGAAAACAAATTAGGGTTTTTGATTAATTCAACCCTCATAAATCATTTTCAAAACATTTTGGGCCTATAATAGAGTGTAAGACCCAACCCTTTGTAAATACAACATATTATGGGTCCCACTTATGGTATAAGTCCCGTTGTATTTCAAAAAGTTCGACGCGATCATCATCCGTTGAAAAACAAACTATGGGCCTACCCTCGAGTAGTAAGACCCATTTCTTTTCTTTAAAACTCTTTGGGCCTCTATTAGAGTGTAAGACCCAACCCCCTTATACAAACCATTTTTGGGCCTCACTTATTGTATAAGTCCCTCTGTACAGGTAAACGGCGCGATCGTTGCCTTTTTAAAAAAATCAACTGGGCCTCTCCTTGAGCTGTAAGTCCCATCACTCATTCAAAACTTTTTGGGCCTCTAATAGAGTGTAAGACCCAATCCCCTTTTAACCAAAAACAATATTTGGGCCTCAGATATTGTATAAGCCCCTTCGCGTTAAAAGAAAATCTCGGCGTGATCGCCATTTCAAACGAAAAATCATCTGGGCCTACCCTCATGTTATAAGCCCCACTCTTTTTTCTTTAAACCTTTTGGGCCTCTTGAGAGAGTGTAAGACCCAAACCCCTTTGTACAACAAACAATTTTTGGGCCTCAGTCACTTGTATAAGTCCCTCTGTACAAATTCAAACAGTGCGCTCACTAATAAAACCCTGGGCCTCTTCTTGAGCTGTAAGCCCCAAATCTTTCTTTTTCAAAGCACTTTCTCCTTTGATTTTGAAATATACTGTTGTTTTCAATCTTTCTTTGTTGAACAACTAACCAAATAGCATGGAAGTTCTACAACCGAGTAAGTGTTTATATGCTTTCATTTATCGCTTTCATATACATATAACTGTATATTGGGGCTGTTTCGCTGTAAGTCTTCTTTCATAAACTCATATCAACTGTGTAATAATAGTATAGATATTTAGAGTTTCCCCGGCAACTACGTCTAGTATTAAGCCCGTTGATCACTCTAAAATAGTCAAAACTAGATCCCCATAGGATTACCAGACACAGTCTTCCCTCCTCTTGGGGTTAAACAATATGGAGATGTGAAAGGCAGATTCTTTTTGAACACTTTCACAGACTGTCACTCGTAGAAGTTGTCAAAGAAACTCTACTCCCCAGAGATGATCTTTTCTCCGTGAATGGCATCTCTTGAGTTTCTTCAAAATTCTCGAACTTTCCTGGCTTGATCTATTCTTTGTGAATAGCCTGTCTTGAATTTCTCGGGGTTTGGGGACCCACAGGCTTCCTAAAAGCATCTCCGCCTCCTCTTGGGCATTGTACAAGGACCCGTCGGCTTCTTAGAAGTATTCACAGCCTCCTCTTAGGCTTCATATAATGATTCTTCCCTCCGAGAATGATAGCCTCCTCTTGGGCTTCATACAAGGACCACTCGGCTTCTTAAAATGTTTCCAGCCTCCTCTTGGGCTTCGTACAAGTTGTCCCGACGACCTCCTAAAGGTATAGGAACAGAAATCAGTCATCTTAATAGAACAGTCTTTCCAAGAGTCTACTACTGTTTCCCAAAGCATAGTACAAAAGATGAAACTCTAGACTTGGACATTCTAATTACCTTGAGTCTCAAAAGACATTCTCAAGCTCCTTCCAAAACTAGGAGATGAAACCCGAACAATCTCAATACCCTTGGATTTCCCATTTCCTTAAAGAACTGGAAATAACCCTGATCCTCGAATCAAATCCCTGAGTGAAAACATTACTCAGATAAGAACAAATTTTCTCTTTAAATCAGCATATTGGATCTGTCACTTAACTGAAACAGTCACAATAGCCTCCTCTTGGGCTTTGTACAATGATTCTCCCCAGCGGAGCTAACAAATAGCCTCCATCTCGGGCTTCGTACGAGATACAAAAAACTCTCTTGTTGAGTCAAATAGCCTCCATCTCGGGCTCTATACGAGATACCAAAAGACTCCCTTGTTGAGTCAAAACCTTTTAGCCTCTCTCTCGGGCTTTGTACGAGACACATTCTAGCCTCCTCTTAGGCTTTGTATAAAAAAAAACCTTTTATCCTCTCTCTTAGGCTTTGTACGAGACACATATTAGCCCCCTCTTAGGCTTTGTATAAGAAAACCACTGGTTGATCCAATCAACCTTTTAGCATCAAATCTGTGCCTCGTTCACAGTACACAAACATCAACAACTCCTTTCCCTTCATCTAATCGCTGTAAGCGGCAAGCCTCTGGATCATCTACATCCATGCCACTGTCCCTCTTTTAGCATGAGAAATTCCTAAGGAAAGATGGCGTTGCTCTACACTGAATTAAAGTCTTCTCCTTTAGGTTGGAACCCCCCCCCCCCATAAAGGAAATTATGGCATTGTCGGATTCACATATCCCGGTTAAAGTAATTCTCCTTTATAAACAGTTGTGACAAACAAACCCCTCTTTAGAGATGAAAAATTCTCTCTAAAGATAACACCTTTTAGCTTTACATCTTGGGCTTCGAACAAGATACAAATAGACCCTTCAGCTTCATATCTTGGGCTTTGAACAAGATACAAACTACCTTTCGCTTCACGTCTTGGGCTTTGAACAAGACACCAAAACAACCATTTCCTCCCATAGAATAGGAGGAACTACGATCGCTCTGATTTCCCTGTTTCGGAAAAAACGGGAATACGTAGGCATAAGATTAAAAGAAAAATTTTAGCGAGCACACTAAACAAAAACCCAAAATCCCATACTTTCATATATATTCGTCCTAACATCTCAACTGATAGCTTAAAACACCCCTTTTCAACAAAATAACCTAGGAGAGACCCCGAATCTTTGTAGCATCTGTAAACCAACAGTTTTGACTGTTTAACCTCAGTATGCAAGCAGGGTTAGTTGGAGACATCTATTTCCCTTCCTTCATCAGCTTCAATAGGATAAAAAATAAATCGAACTGTAGTATTAGAGCGATCGTGCTTCGCAACCACATCCAAAAATCACTCGCTATAGAAAAATGGCGACTCTGCTGGGGAGAATCTTTTTTTAGAGATCTTGTTCTCTTCTCGTCTCCTAGGTAGAAATCTTGGAAGGAGGTACCACAAAAATGACGCCTTTCAAGGCATTTTGTTCCTCTTATCTCTTGAAACCCTGACGTTGTTAGGATCTTAGGTCAAAACGCCGTTAATTTGGAATGAAACCACAGGATGGTGACTCCGTCGGGAAACCATTTTTTGTCAGGAACTTAAGATTCTTAGCTTTTAAAGGTCTAGGATGTTTAGGACAAAAATATATATTGCTTTTCCTAATTGATATATGTGTTTATTGTTATGCTAATGGGAATGCGTGTGATGCCGCATGTGAAAAGATTGAGTATACACTTAAGATAAGTGATGGCGACGAGGTCGACCATCAACCTCAATGGAGGATTCCCAATGCAACCCATTCCCTCTCATAGGCAATGGGCCGATTGTGACGTCTGAGAAGCTGAGGAGCCAACCCTTTTGTAGTGCAGAAACTATCGGAAATAGGTGTCACGCGATACTACCCTCATTTGAGGCTGATGATCTATTCTTGGTGAATAGTATTTACTCTAAGATTTCATACAGCTCGCTGGCGATCCACTTGCTGTTTGTTATCCTGGGAGTAGCTGATGATTTTGAGTACAGGTACAAAAAATCACCCTAGTATAAACCTTTGGGGATGGGTAGAGCCTTGACTCCATGACAACGACCCTTTGACCCCATGTTTTTTCTATGTTTTTGTGTGCTGCATTCATGCATTCATTTAAAAAAACATTAAAGCATTCAAAAAATTTCTCTTCTAGTCTCTCTGTTTTTTCAAAATAAACTAAGACTGTGATTGCAAATATCAGAGAAAAGGATTGCGCTAATGGATTTCGGTAGAAGGAAAACTCATAAGTACACCTTCAGGATTCCAAAACTAGAGGATTTAAGAGGTTTGGCGAGGATGGTCACAAACCAAGAGGCTTTCAGAGCCAAGTACGGAGGTTTGCTATCTCTGCTAGGATTCCATGTGATTGAGGGAATCATGGATGCGCTCATTCAGTTCTACGATCCGGTCTATCATTATTTCACATTCCCGGATTACCAGCTTGCACCAACGCTGGAAGAATATTCTCATCTGATTGATTTACACATCACTGATCGAGCTCCATTTTCTGGACTGGAAGAAATTCCAAAGAATCAGACCATTGCAAGAGCAATTCATTTGGACGAGTCTGAGGTCAGGACTCACATGACCACTAAGGGTGGCATACATGGTTTGCCAACCCAGTTTCTGAAAAAGAAAGCTCTGTACTTCACCAGTCTCGGGAACGTGAATGCTTTTGAAAGCATCTTTGTTTTACTCACCTACGGGTTATTTTTGTTGCCCAACATTAATAATTTCGTCGATATCAACTCCATTAAGGTTTTTCTCATTGGAAACCCTGTGCCGACTTTGCTCGCAGATGCGTATCATTCTGTACACTTGGGAAATTTGTACAACGGAGGGGAGATCACATGTTGTGTACCTCTGCTTTATAAATGGTTTATCTCGCACTTGCCTAAGTCTGCTGCTTTTTGGGATCACAAGAGTGCCTTCGTTGGTCGCAGAAAATCATGTCTCTCACCAACTCTGACATTGACTGGTGTAATAGGATTTATGACGGAATCAGGATCATTGAACGTTGTGGAAATTTCCCCAACGTACCCCTTATAGGAACTAAGGGAGGAATCAATTACCATTCAGTTCTTGTTCGTCGTCAATTTGGATACCCGATGAGGCACGTCCCACGGAGTGTTTATCTGGAAGGTCTTTTCTTCAAAGAAGGAGAAAGTGAAAGAGTACTAAAGATGGAAATAATGCACGCTTGGAAACATGTTCATAAGAAAGGACGGGAGTCTCTAGGAAAACCGGACTGTGTCTCGATGGAGCCTTATCTCCACTGGGTGCAAACTAGAGCTCTCAAGCTAAAGATTCCTTATCCTCGTCACAGAGTTCTTCCACCGAGGGAGTCTGTCATGTACTTCATGACTGAGACTGAAAAGCTTCAAGTTACTCTCAACAAAGTTCAACGGGAGAAGAGGTATTGGAAGAACAAGTACCGCACCCTCAATGTGGAGTGCATAAAAATACAGCAACTACTGAAAGATAAGGACGCTCTAATTGAAATTTTGGAGCAACATGCTGTAGAGAATCAAGATGACCAAAGGAATTTGCTCGCTCCATTCACCTGGTAAAGGAATGACAACCCGACAACGGCCCAAGAGCCCCGGTCAAAGAAAAGGAAAGTACCAGAATCAGCGCCCGATTTCTCTTCAGAGAGGACTCGGGACCCATTAGCTTAGGTTTCTGTTTCTGCACCTTGTAATCTACTGCATTTCCATTTCTGTAATCCTTTGAATTCAATAAAAAGGGGTTTCCCCACTGTTTGATATTTGCAATCCAATTGTCGAAATTTATTTTGATTAAACTGAAAAACAATTAATATAATTATTGCGTTGATCATTCTCACATCGCGTATTCTTCTTACCTACGAATCTCACGTTTGTGTCTCGGTTCTAGAGTCAAACTATCTCATTCGTACAATACTCGGGCCAATCGTCAAAAAAAGATGGATGATCTTGAGGAAGAAAACAGAGAGTTGAAAGAAGAGATCGACGCTCTGAGAGAGGATATGAGAAAGCTTCATAACGACATGCAAGCCATGGCCGAAGCTCAGCTACAAAGGACTGTGATCTCAGAGATCACCTCAACGCCCATAGTGGAAAAGTATGATCCTAGGTATCAAATGCCGAAAGATCATCCTTGGGGCATGCCTGTTAACTATATCCCGGAAGGATATGTTCCGCCGATCACTGAAGATCAGGGAATCATAACAGAAGCCGCTGGGCCTGAAGGTTACAAACTTCGGGAAAGCGAAGATGCCAGGGGCATACTGAAGACTCCTGAAGGTTACAAACTTTGGGAAACACCAAGATTCACTGCCATAGTCACGGTACCACCCCCTGTGGTGCACACTGTCCCGGAAGGATAGATTCCACCGATACCTCCTGGTAAGAAGGAAACTATGTTCGATAGAATGGATGAATTCCAGGAACAGTTCCTGGAAATGCAGAAGGAACTGCAAGCCATCCGTGGTCAGGATTTATTTGGGAAGGACGCCGCAGACCTTTTTCTGGTCCCCAATGTGAAAGTTCCGCATAAATTTCAAGTGCCCGACTTTGAAAAATACAAGGGTAACTCTTGGCCTCAGAGCCATCTGGTGATGTACGCTTGGCAAATGTCAGCTCAGACGGAGAATCAGGACCTACTGATTCACTACTTTTAGGATAGTTTAACCAGTGCCGCATTAAAATGGTACATGGGTTTAAACCGTACTACGATTAGTACATTCAGAGATCTTGGTACTTCCTTCGTCCAACAATACAAATACAATTTGGACATGGCACCGAACAGAGATCAACTCAGATCAATGTCACAAAAGGACAAGGAAACCTTTAAGGAGTACGCTCAGAGATGGCGTGAAATTGCCGCTCAGATTTGTCCACCTCTTGAGGAAAAAGAGATGACAAAGATCTTCTTAAAGACCTTAAGCTCATTTTACTATGATAGAATGGTTGCCAGTGCGCCCAGTGATTTCACCGAGATGGTGGGCATGAGAGTTCGTCTTGAGGAAGCCGTCCGAGAAGGATGTTTGGTAAAAGACGCTGGATCATCGAGTAGTACAAAACGATACGGTAGTGCTCTCCCTAAGAAAAAAGAGCAAGATATTGGTAATATCTCTCTCGGAAAGCAATGGCGACGTTATCAACCAGTAGCAGCTGTAACTCCTACTATCAGCCATGCGCCTAACCCTACGTATCAACCTCAGGTTGCGCAAAGCCAACCTAATCAGCAAAGGCACACAACCTCTTCAGTAGGCTCGTCCTCCATAAAATAACAACCGTACAACACAACCATCAGAGTTTGATCCTATACCCATGTTGTACGCAGAACTATTTCTGTTACTAATGGCTAAGGGGCACATCTAGACTAAGTCTCCTCTTACAGTACTGGGAAATCTGCCTTTTTGGTTCAAAGCGGATCAGACATGCCCTTATCATCAAGGAGGATCAGGGCATAACATAGAGAACTGTCTCAATTTCAAGTCCGACGTGCAAAACCTTGTTAGGAGCGGGCTCTTATCTTTCAAAGATACGAATCCCAATGTTCTTACGAACCCGCTGCCTCAACATGAGAAAGCTGCAGTCAACCTGATTGAGAAAGAATTTAACAATGTCTATCAAATTCACGATGTACTCTTGTTGAGGGCCAATCTGGTTAAGATGCATTGTAGACAGAGTGGGTATGGCCATGTGCCACCTCATAATTATCATCAGTGTGATGTCTACTCTAAAAGCAATCGAGGATGTTCTGTGGTGCAAGCAACTCTACAGGAATAGATGGATCTCGGATGGATCCAGGAGCACCGAGTTCGTGGAGTTAACATGGTCTATACGAATACCAACGTCATTAAGAACCACGACATCCGTGCAATGAATGCCAACTTGGTGGCAATGCACTCAAGGCAAAGCCAGTATCATAATCTGCCACGGCAGGATTACAGTTCTTGTCTGACTTGCTCGGTAAATAAACAGGGATGCTCTTTCATACAGGAGGCCCTCCAGCGTCAGATGGATCTTGGATGGATCCAGGACTACCATGATAGGAATCCCTATCAGATCAATATGGTTTAGATCTTTGATATTCGATTGATGAATACCAACTTGGTAGAGTTGCATGCTAAGCAGGTCCGACTCGGGTTCCTGGTATCACATAATTATCACAGCTGTAAAGCGGGTTGCGAAAACGATCAAGGTTGTGCCCTTGTCTAGGAACCACTCCAGCACTTGTTAAACCATTGGTGGATGCCAATCTACATGGATGAAGATACGCAACAAATTAGTATCAATAACAGAAACCCCACTCGGCGTCAAAGTCAGGATGTCCGACCCGTGGAAGCTAACCTAGTGAGGTTACATTGTATTCAAAGTGGGCGTGGTCAGGTGCCACCACACAATTATGAACGTTGTGGAATCTGTTTGGAAAGTAACCAAGGGTGCTACCTTGTGCGAGCAGCTCTCCAGGGGCAGGTGGATCGTGGAGAGATTCGCCCATATCCAGGTTCTGGACCCATCAATTGGTTGCCGAACTACCTTGCCAGTCAAATTGAGGACGTTTCGTCATCTCTGATCATCAGAGGACCATGAATGTTTTTGCCATTACCCCTCTGCTTGACGAATCAAGAATTCCCAACCGGGAACGGATCGAGATTATGTACGATGGTCAGAAAAACCAGAAGGTTCCCATAGTCATCTATCTGCCGGGACCACTACCGTATGAATCAGCTAAGACAATCCCTTACAAATACGGTGCAACGATAATTGAAAATGGAAAGGAAATTCCATTACCCTCTGTCGTGAATATTGCAGACATCAGTCGTGTAACACAGAGTGGTAAAATCTTCAACAGAGGAGTTGGAGAATCCAACAAAGAAAAGGAACTTCAGACAGAAGCTCCCGATCTACCAGTCGGTCAATCCAGTAATCCCGACCTTTCGAAAAACGATGATGAGATGCTGAAGCTCATCCAAAGGAGTGAATACAACATTGTCGATCAACTGTTACAGACTCCTTCAAAGACCTCGGTATTATCACTGTTACTCAGTTCAGAAGCGCACAGGGAGGCTCTACAGAAAGTCTTGGAGCAAGCCTTTGTGGAACAGGATGTAACAATCAGACAGTTCGATAGTATTGTATCTAACATCACTTCTTGCAATAATTTGGGATTTAGTGATGAGGAATTACCAGAAGAAGGTCGCCGTCATAACATGGCGCTCAATATTACAGTCAACTGCCAGGACGATGCTTTAGCCAGCGTACTGGTAGACACAGGGTCAGCCCTGAATGTTATGTCGAAGTCCACTTTGACTCAATTATCATTCAAAGGCCCCCCATGAGAACCAGCGAGGTCGTCGTCAAAACGTTCGACGGATAAAAAAAATGGTTATCGGCGAAGTTGATCTTCCCATAACTATTGGTCCTCACACTTTCCAAGTCACTTTCCAGGTTATGGACATCCGGGCAACGTACAGTTGTTTATTAGGAAGACCTTAGATACACCAGGCTGGAGCGGTCACTTCAACGCTCCACCAAAAGCTAAAGTTCGTCCAGAACGGCTAACTCATCACAGTCTGTGGGGAACAGGCATTGTTCGTCAGCAATTTATCATCATCCACTTATGTGGAGCCTGAAGGGATAATCAGAACCCAGTTCCAAGTGCTTTCGCTACACAAGGACGATCAATCCGGAGGAGGAACTTCGATTTCCTCATACAAAGATGCTATTAAAGCGGACGAGAGTACCAATACGACAGGATGGGGACATGTTGTCATTCCTACTAGCAATACAACAAAGAAGGGTCTTGGTTTTTCTGCAACCTGTACCCGGACAGTTGCTAACGATGAAAGTCTTCATCCCATTCAGAACTTCTTCCACAGTGGAGGGTTCCTTCACCCAGTGCCTCAAGCAATCCATGCTATCAATGAGGAGGAGGAAGAATGGGAGTCCTATCTCAATAAAGACGGTTATATGTCTCAGGAAGAGGTGCCTACACCATTTTGCTATCTCGCACAGAGTCCGAGATTTATACCACGGTCAGATGTCGAAATGATATATGGAGATTGTGACCTAGAAGGATGTCGTGCTCCACCAAATTCATTAGAGGAAGACACTCCGATGAAGGACAATTTTGACCACACCTACTATGGCCCGACAGATGGCCTGCCAATGTGGCAGCCTTACCCAGGAGACTTGAGGCCAGAAAGTCAGCCGAGTAATAAAACTCAGTTGATCATCATTGAACAGAATACCTGTGTCCCCACCATGTCATGGGACCAACACTCAGGTCATTTAGAAACTACTCAACAAGACGATGAATTCGTAACGTTTGCAGGACTAGAATTCATCAACTATGCTTTTCCCGAGGTCAACGTCATCGAGAGGGATGACTCCTCCAGTTCCAAAGACGTGTGGGACACCTTGGAACAACCGAGTGGGAAATACGACTATATGGTCAAGTACACCGCTCCCGAAAGCTCTCGTATCAGGCTCGAAGACATCCAGCCAACTGGGTGGGGAGATACAGCTAAGAGCACAAATGCTATGCAAAATACAACTGAGGAATCCTCCTATGACAATTCTGCCTGGGAGACAGATTCCAATGATCCTGCTCCACCAGAAATCAGCGTTATTTCTGAAGACAAATCGAGGAAGGTGCAGACTTTGTGATTCACTGAGGAGTTCGCCGCCAGTGGGTTGCTCTCGATGTTCTAAGGATTGTGCATAAGTCAAAGTAATTGCCATCTTTAACCTTTCACCTTGCCCAAGTGAAACAGATGTTTTAATAGGGCTCGCTTTCTATAAATTTCCCTCTTCGCTTCACCCAAAGCGACAGAGTTTTTGTTTTATAGGGCTGTAGATTCAAGAATCGACTTGTTCATTAATAAAATAACGTCGTTCTGTAATTTCCGCATTAATTGTTGTTTTCTCCTTTTGCTTTTCTCAGAAAATGGTAATCCTAAAAAACAACTCAATAATAAAAATAAGCAGTTTTCAAATAATACACTGCACACACTTGCATTTTCTCTATCTCTTCTAAACACGAATCATCACGTCATGCAGATTGCTTGTTTTAAACCCCGTTGAAATATACGATCCGATGCCTTCTCCCAACTTTGAGTTCCCGGTATTTGGGGCTGAAGAAGTTGACAACGAAATTCCAGAAGAGATCTCCCGACTACTCAGACAAGAGGAAAGGTCTATTGAACCTCACAAAGAGCCGTTGGAAACGGTAAACTTGGGTTCAGAAAAAGAGAGAAAAGAAATCAGGATTGGGGCACTGCTCAGTCCAACTGCCAAAGAGAGTTTGATAAAGCTTCTCAAAGAATTACCCGATGTATTCGCTGGGTCCTATCAGGATATGCCAGGGTTGGATACCAGCATCGTGGAACATCACTTACCGTTAAGATCGGAATGTCCGCAAGTAAAGCAGAGGTTGAGACGCACTCACTCGGACATGGCCATCAAAATCAAAGAGGAGGTACAGAAACAGATTGACGCGGGTTTCCTCGCCACATCAGAATATCCTCAATGGTTAGCCAACATCGTACCCGTTCCGAAAAAGGACGGAAAGGTCAGAATGTGTGTCGATTACAGGGACCTGAACAACGCAAGTCCAAAGCACGACTTTCCTTTACCGCACATTGACATGCTGGTTGACAGTACAACAAAGTTCAAAGTTTTCTCCTTCATGGATGGATTCTCGGGCTATAACCATATCAAAATGGCGCCGAAAGACATGGAGAAAACTTCGTTCATTACCCCATGGGGTACCTTTTGTTACAAGGTAATGTCGTTCGGTTTGAAGAACGCCGGAGCAACCTATCAAAGGGCCATGACTACTCTGTTTCATGACATGATACACAAGGAAATCGAGGTATATGTCGATGATATGATTGCAAAATCTGAGACAGAGGAGGAGCATGTGACCCACCTGTCAAAACTATTCGAACGTCTGAGAAAATACAAACTCCGCTTGAATCCCAATAAGTGCACCTTCGGTGTCCGTTCAGGGAAACTTTTAGGGTTCATCGTCAGCCAGAAAGGAATTGAGGTTGATCCTGACAAGGTCAAGGCCATTCAAGAAATGCCTTCTCTGAAAACTGAAAAACAAGTCAGAGGATTCCTGGGATGTTTGAACTACATCTCCAGATTCATATTCCTCATGACTGCCACATGTGCGCCAATTTTCAAGTTACTCAAAAAGAACCAGGACTGCGTTTGGACAGAAGATTGCCAAACCGCCTTCGACAGTATTAAGGAATATCTGTTGAATCCTCCGATTCTATCACCTCCAGTGGAAGGAAGACCACTGATCATCTACCTCACAGTCTTGGAAGACTCAATGGGGTGTGTACTTGGCCAACAAGATGAAACCAAATGGAAAGAGTCTGCCATTTACTATCTAAGCAAGAAGTTCATCGACTATGAAACTCGGTACACGATGCTCGAGAAAACTTGTTGTGCTTTGGCTTAGGGAGCCAAACGTCTTCGACAGTACATGATTCATCACACTACTTGGTTGGTCTCCAAAATGGATCCAATCAAGTACGTATTTGAAAAACCTGCCCTCACGGGAAGGATTGCCCGTTGGTAGATGTTGCTATCAGAATATGACATAGAGTACCACGCTCAAAAAGCCGTTAAGGGAAGTATTTTAGCCGATCATTTGGCTCATCAACCGATTGACGATCAGGAATCAGTCGGATTTGATTTCCCAGACGAAGATGTCATGTATCTAAAAATGAAAGACTGTGACGAACCGTTACCCAGTGAAGGGCCAGAACCAGGTTCCCAGTGGGGACTAATCTTTGACGGAGCAGTTAATCATTATGGAAACGGAATTGGGGCAATCATTGTTACCCCTCAGGGTACCCGCATTCCTTTCACCGCTCGACTTACGTTCAAATGTACAAACAACGAGGCCGAATACGAAGCTTGTATCATGGGTCTCGAGGAAGCGATTGATTTAAGGAACAAAAACTTGGACGTATATGGTGACTCAACTTTGGTCGTCAATCAAATAAAAGGAGATTGGAACACATACCAATCAGGATTGATTCCTTACAAAGATTACGTGAGAAGGTTGCTACCCTTCTTCAACAGAGTTGAGTTTCATCACATCCCTCGTGATGAGAATCACATGGCTGATGCATTAGCCATTCTATCTTCCATAATTAGTGTGGGTCAATGGACTGACCTACCTAAGATCGACATAATGCGCCTTGAACGGCCCACTTACATCTTCACGATTGAAGCAGTCATAGACGACAAACCTTGGTATCACGATATCAAATGCTTCCTTCAAAAACAAGAGTACCCTCATGGGGCACTAAGGAAGGACAGAAAAACCCTCAGAAGACTGGCTGGCAGTTTCTTCCTGAGTGGTGATACTCTTTATAAGAGAAATTTTGACATGGTTTTGCTTCGATGCGTCGACAGACTAAAAGCAGACATGTTGATGAAAGAAATTCATGAAGGATCCTTTGGCACTCATGCCTATGGACACACCGACAAAATTCATGTACCGCCAACGCATCTCAAGGTTCTTTCTTCCCCATGGCTTTTTCCATGTGGGGAATCGACATGATTGGCTTGATTGAGGCCAAAGCTTCAAACGGACATCAGTTCATCCTAGTAGCCATTGATTACTTCACCAAGTGGGTCGAAGCAGCGTCGTACGCTAATGTAACCCGACAAGTGGTGGTCCGATTTATCAAAAACAATATCATCTGCCGTTATGGTGTTCCAAACCAGATCATTACTGATAATGTATCTAACTTGAACAATAAGATGATGAAAGAGTTGTGCGCAGAGTTCAAGATTGAACACTATAACTCATCTCCCTACCGACCCAAGATGAACGGAGCGGTAGAAGCGGCTAACAAGAACATCAAGAAGATTGTTCAAAAGATGGTTGTAACCTACAAAGATTGGCACGAGATGCTACCCTTTGCTCTTCACGGTTATCGCACATTTGTCTGTACTTCAACAGGGGTAACCCCTTTCTCTCTAGTATATGGCATGTAAGTAGTGCTTCCCATAGAAGTAGAGATCCCATCAATCCGGGTATTGATGGAAGCTAAGCTTACAGAAGCCGAATGGTGTCAAAGTCGACACGAAGAACTCAATCTGATCGAGGAAAGGCGAATCATAGCTCTATGCCACGGTCAGTTGTATCAGCAAAGAATGAAGAAGGCATTCGACAAAAAGGTCCGACCTCGCGTCTTCAGGAAAACAAACACTTAGTTACGATAAATAAACTTAATGTCATACCCCAAATTTTGACCACTAAGATTTTCCATCATTGTGTAAATCATCATCATTATATGGATGAACCATCATACTTCATCAGTCTCCCCAAAGATGGGTGAGCATTCACTACTATCAAACTTAGGGTTTCAAGCCCTCTCAGAGTTCTTAGACAAAGGATAAATCAAGGAATGACATGATCTTCAACTTGTCTAACCTATCAAACATCCATAATGGATCAAGAGGACTCCCACTTCAAGGATTAAGCACAAGGTTGCTCCCTTCCAGGTGGATCAAGCTTCAAGATCGCCAGTGTCACCAAATTAGGGTTTTGGTTGACCAGGGCTTCCAGATGGAAATTTTCATCTTGGCATAAGCCAAAGATCCAAAACATGACCTAATATCCTCCATGGGACCTCATAAACCCAATCATTAAGTCAGTTTTGCCTCAGGGGATGCATTCATCAAAAATTAGGAATTAGGGTTTCTTGACCTAATTCACCCCTAAGTTGACTTTTGGGACAAATCATGAACCAAGACCTCAAGACATGATTTGAGGGTCTCTAATATACCATATTGATCCATTTGGGACAATAGATTGATCCAAGAAGCTTGAGCAACAAGTTTCAATTTCATCTGAACCACAGTTAGGGTTTCGCGGGAAAAGTCAACTGTAACTTTGACTTTTGATCAGGACATGCTCCCAAACCCTAGGACATGATTCAATATACCCTATAACACCCATGGAACATGTCCATCAAGTTTGATTTAGGTCAAGGACATGATTTCCTAAAAGATCGCACAGTTTGGAATTCATCTGCAAAAAGTCAACTGTGCACAAAGGCAACTTTGACTTTTTGAGATTTTTCACAAAAATGGATTTTTAACCCTAAAATGATGTTAATGTATGATTTGAATCATCATTCATCAAGAAAAATCAAAGAAAATGGGATAACTTGTAAAAGGGGTAACCATAAAAACTTAGAAAATTTTCTAAGTTATGAAAAAAAGTGACAAAGGTACCAACTTTGGAGGATCATAACTCCTAAACCACAAAGCCATTTTTTTCCATCCAAAGCTTGATTTGTAGATCTCATTGCCCTCTACAAAAGCTTCATATTGACCTATGTCCAAATTCCTCATGGATTTTGAGTTATGGAGTGATCAAAATCAAGAAAAGTCACTTTGTTCCCACACTTAGTGAAAATTTCACTAAGTCAGAATTTGCCTTACTTTTTTCCAAATGTAGGGGGATTTTTCACTTGGATCCAAAAGGTATCAAAATCAAATATGATCAAACAGTTGTTGTATCATATAAGAGCTTTCCAAAATGGCCAAGAACATCACCAAATTCAACTTGAGCCATGAGATATGACATTGGCAAGTTGCCTTGCTGAAATCTGCCAAGGCAAGGCAGATTTTTGCACTTTTGGTCGATTTGCAAAAATCAGCCAATTCCAAGCCTTGTCATCACTTTGGACACATCTGAGGATTGAATCTGAAGGGGACAATCACTGAGCTAAGCCTCCAAAGTCCTTGGAACAAGAAATAGCATGCTAAACCTTGAATTGCCCAAAATAGGGACAAGACTTCAATTTTGGATTGGAGCATTCAATGGAAGCATCAAGGTGGCATGGATTGAGCCATTAGTAACTGAATTCATTCAAGACTTATCCAAGACCAAGGGGACCAGCAGCCTGTGCCCTAACCTCTAGTCAATGGCTAGAGGAGACTTGGATTTTCATTTGCCAACATTGGCCAAACCTACTCAGCAATTGCCATTCACTATTCCTTGCAAAACAAACTTGTTCTACTATAAATAGAGCTCAATTGTGATCAGTTTAAGTACACCAAAGGCCTACAACACTTGCCTTTCTCAAAATCCACTTCTCACTCTCAAAAATTCCTTTATTAGCAAGTCACTATTGGGTTTTTCATTAGAGAGCAATTCCACTCAAACCAATCACACACATACCTCATATACATCATATGTGAGCTAATCAAACACTTAAACAACATCTGGAACACTGATTTCTCAGAATCACCAGTCAATTGCTCAAGGTTTTAACCAAGTTGCAGTTGAGATGCCATGAAGTGATCCAGCCAATTTCCATCAAGTCCAAGCATTCAAACACACTCCAGAGGGTGTAGGGAAGCTGTTCAGATCATCAAAATTCATCTGTAACACCTCCTACTCAGAAATCAATTTGCTCTTGCTCTCACGACCTAGAGGTAAGCCTAAACTTGGTCATCTCTCAATCTATGCATATTTCCTCGCACAATACTTTTGCCAAATGTTCATAATCATGCATGGAATGTTTCCCCTCAATTAATTGCTTTGTTTGAATCGTGTATCAAAAATCCTAGCCTTCATGCAAAATTTAGGGTTCTTGAGGATTTCTCATGATTTCTTGTTTTATGCTTAATTTAAATTAAATTAATTGCCATAGACATGATCGTGAGGTTGAGACGAGTTGATTGGTATGTGGATTGCATGATATGATCAAGTATTCAGTGAGATTGGATAGAAAATGCAAATCTGGGTAAAACTGAAAAACGTGCGTGTTCTTCAGCTGTTCTTGGCGCCATTTCTCCCAAATTAAAATATTTGAATTTTGTGATTTTATTTAATTGATTCAAAAATTAATTTCTCTCTGAGTTTTAATGATTTTGAATTGATTCTTTTTTTAACAATTCACAAAAATGTTAAAATATTTTATTTTTCCAAAAAATCCCAAAAATATTATTTATTTCATATAATTGATATTTTTGCAAAAAATTAATATTTTAATTTTTTTTGACATTTTAAATATTTTTTCCACCTTGATTTTGCAACTTTTAATGCCTTCTAATTATTTTGTAGGTCAATACTTAATTTTTGAAGCATTAATCCAAGATCACAATTTGTTTTCCATATGTTAAACAATTTTAATCATTTTAATTGAATTTTTATTCAATTAAAACACATTTTGAAAACAAATTAGGGTTTTTGATTAATTCAACCCTTATAAATCATTTTCAAAACATTTTGGGCCTCTAATAGTGTGTAAGATCCAACCCTTTGTAAATACAACCTATTTTGGGCCCCACTTATGGTATAAGTCCTGTTGTATTTCAAAAAGTTCGACGCGATCATCATTCGTTGAAAAACAAACTCTGGGCCTACCCACGAGTAGTAAGACCCATTTTTTTCTTTAAAACTCTTTGGGCCTCTATTAGAGTGTAAGACCCAAACCCCTTGTACAAACCATTTTTGGGCCTCACTTATTGTATAAGTCCCTCTGTACAGGTAAACGGCGCGATCGTCGCCTTTTTAAAAAAATCAACTGGGCCTCTCCTTGAGCTGTAAGCCCCATCACTCATTCAAAACTTTTTGGGCCTCTAATAGAGTGTAAGACCCAATCCCCTTTTAACCAAAAACAATTTTTGGGCCTCAGATATTGTATAAGCCCCTTCGCGTTAAAAGAAAATCTCGGCGCTATCGCCATTTCAAACGAAAAATCATCTGGGCCTACCCTCGTGTTATAAGCCCCATTCTTTTTTCTTTAAACCTTTTGGGCCTCTTGAGAGAGTGTAAGACCCAAACCCCTTTGTACAGCAAACAAATTTTGGGCCTCAGTCACTTGTATAAGTCCCTCTGTACAAATTCAAACAGTTCGCTCACTGATAAAACCTTGGGCCTCTCCTTGAGCTGTAAGCCCCAAATCTTTCTTTTTCAAAGCACTTTCTCCTTTGATTTTGAAATATACTGTTGTTTTCAATCTTTCTTTGTTGAACAACAACCAAACAGCATGGCAGCTCTACAATCGAGTAAGTGTTTATATGCTTTCATTTACCACTTTCATATACATATAATTATATTGTAGGGGTGTTTCGTTGTAAGTCTTCTTTCATAAACTCATATCAACTGTGTAATAATAGTATAGATATTTAGAGTTTCCCCGACAACTACATCTAGTATTAAGCCCGTTGATCACTCTTAATTAGTCAAAACTAGATCCCCATAGGATTACCAGACACAGTCTTCCCTCCTCTTGGGGTTAAACAATATGGAGATGTGAAAGGCAGATTCTTTTTGAACCCTTTCATAGACTGTCACTCGTAGAAGTTGTCAAAGAAACTCTACTCCCCAGAGATGATATTTTCTCCATGAATGGCATCTCTTGAGTTTCTTCCAAATTCTCGAACTTTCCTGGCTTGATCTATTCTTTGTGAATAGCCTGTCTTGAATTTCTCGGGGTTTGGGGACCCACAAGCTTCCTAAAAGCATCCCCGCCTCCTCTTGGGCGTTGTACAAGGACCCGTCAGCTTTTTAGAAGTATTCACAGCCTCCTCTTGGGCTTCATATAATGATTCTTCCCTCCGGGAATGATAATCTCCTCTTGGGCTTCATACAAGGACCACTCGGCTTCTTAAAAGTTTCCAGCCTCCTCTTGGGCTTCGTACAAATTGTCCCGACGACCTCCTTAAGGTATAGGAACAGAAATCAGTCATCTTAATAGAACAACCTTTCCAAGAGTCTACTACTGTTTCTCAAAGCATAATACAAAAGATGAAACTCTAGACTTGGACAGTCTAATTACCTTGAGTCTCAAAAGACATTCTCAAGCTCCTTCCAAAACTAGGAGATGAAACCCGAACAGTCTCAATACCCTTGGATTTCCCATTTCCTTAAAGAACAGGAAATAACCCTGATCCTCGAATCAAATCCCTGAGTGCAAACATTACTCATATAAGAACTGATTTTCTCTTTAAATCAGCATATTGGATCTGTCACTCAACTGAAACAGTCACAATAGCCTCCTCTTGGGCTTTGTACAATGATTCTCCCCAACGGAGCTAACAAATAGCCTCCATCTCGGGCTTCGTACGAGATACAAAAAACTCTCTTGTTGAGTCAAATAGCCTCCATCTTGGGCTTTATACGAGATACCAAAAGACTCCCTCGTTGAGTCAAAACCTTTTAGCCTCTCTCTCGGGCTTTGTACGAGACATATACTAGCCTCCTTTTAGACTTTGTATAAGAAAAACCTTTTAGCCTCTCTCTCGGGCTTTGTACGTGACACATATTAGCCTCCTCTTAGGCTTTGTATAAGAAAACCACTGGTTGATCCAATCAACCTTTTAGCATCAAATCTGTGCCTCGTTCACAGTAGACAAACATCAATAACTTTTTTCCCTTCATCTAATCGCTGTAAGCGGCAAGCCTCTGGATCATCTAGATCCATGCCACTGTCCCTCTTTTAGCATGAGAAATTCCTAAGGAAAGATGGCGTTGCTTTACACTGAGTTAAAGTCTTTTCCTTCAGGTTGGAAACCCCCCCCCCCCTATAAAGGAAATTATGGCATTGCCGGATTCACATATCCCGGTTAAAGTAATTCTCCTTTATAAACAGTTGTGACAAACAAACTCCTCTTTAGAGATGACAAATTCTCTCTAAAGACAACACCTTTTAGCTTCACATCTTGGGCTTCGAACAAGATACAAATAGACCCTTCAGCTTCATATCCTGGGCTTTGAACAAGATACAAACTACCTTTCGCTTCACGTCTTGGGCTTTGAACAAGACACTAAAACAACCATTTCCTCCCATAGAATAGGAGGAACTACGATCGCTCGGATTTCCCTGTTTCGGAAAAAACAGGAATACGTAGGCATAAGATTAAAAGAAAAATCTTAGCGAGCACACTAAACAAAAACCCAAAATCCCATACTTTCATATATATTCGTCCTAACATCTCAACCGATAGCTTAAAACACCCCTTTTCAACAAAATAACCTAGGAGAGACCCTGAATCTTTGTAGCATCGGTAAACAAACAGTTTTGAGTGTTTAACCTCAGTATGCAAGCAGGGTTAATTGGAGACATCTATTTCCCTTCCTTCATCAGCTTCAATAGGATAAAAAATGAATCGAACTGTAGTATTAGAGCGATTGTGCTTCGCAACCACATCCAAAAATCACTCGCTACAACAGGTTCTGCTTCCTTGAATTGGCGCAATGCTTAATGAAAGATGCTTCGAAGAACTGAACTCAATTCGAACATAAGACAAGATTCACATAACTCTGATACGAAAAGAAAACGAAAATGAATTCTGAAGTTCAAGAGACAAGGGTTCTGATGGGACGAAGTCCAAATGCTGAAGCCTCACGATTTTCGATCAAGGATCCGAAGACCTACCCAAAGTCGACTCTCATGCTTCAATCAAATATTATCTGAAGCCTCTGAAGATTTGAAGAAAGTGGATTAAGAGAACAAGGTTCTAAAAACAAGTTCTGAAGATTCTGGAAGCGCAGAGCTGATGATTCGAAGACTTGATAATCTCAAGAACCGAGCAATGGTTTCCCTTCTTATTCACGCTCAGAAAAAGCCTTTGAAGTTGAGAAGCCCAGAAAACCTGACACACTATACAGTTGTACCACATTACAATGTTAAAATTCTTGAAGACTGTGCGAAATACAAACAAGACAATCTGACACAGACAGGACGCGCTGCATGCAAAAGATTTTATACCTGTCCTTGCGCTTCCAGCCGTAAGCCTACTTAGCTATCATGATTTCATTTCAACGACTCTTTTCACTCGGCTATAAAAGGAAGCTCAAAGACTTGAAGAAAGACACACATGCGAACTGCTACAATACATTTTTAAGTCTGTTCTTTCTGAAGTCATTCTTGGTCTAAAATCGTGTTTACGTTATCAGCTTGATAAGAAGAAATTCTTTGTAAACTCATTGTGTCTGAACTTAAAAGTTGTATTCCTTAAGAGAGTCTTAGTGATTAGATCTCTTGAGAAGTCTAGGACGTGTGCCTTAGAGGTTGTGCCTTGAGTAAGACCTGTGTGGTTAGATTACTTGAGAAGTCTAGAACGTGTGAGTTCTAGAGGTTGATGTTAGTCACCAGCTGTGTAGCTCGTGCAGTGTACTATTTTGTTGAATAGTGGATTAAGACCTCGTTGAGAGAGGCAAAATCACCTTGGCGGGTGGACTAAACTAACTTGGGAGATTCTCAAGTGAACTAGTATAAACATAACGTGTTTATATCTTTTTGTTTAACCAAGCTGTTGTTCTTTAGAAAAGGGAAAGAGTTTTAACAAGGAAAGTTATTCAAAAGAAACGATTATTTTGAAAAACCAATTCAAACCCCCATTTCTTGCGTTTTTCACACCTTCAATTGGCATCAGAGCTCCGGTTCTGAGGTGATAAAAAGATTGGATTTTTATCAAGCACTTAACAGTGTTCAGTACCGATCCAAGTGTGAAAAATAATGACTACACCACCACCAACAACTTCTGAAACAAATGTTATTGAAAGAGAATCTTACACTGCAAAACCTCCTATCTTTGATGGCGAAAAGTTTGCTTATTGGAAAGATAGAATTGAAAGTTATTTCTTATCATTTGATCAAGATCCATGGGATTTAGTACTTGATGGCTATAGTCATCCTATAGATTCTGTAGGTAAAAAGATTGAAAGAAGTGAGTTTACAGATGCTCAGAAGAAAACTTACAAAAATCATCACAAAGCAAGAACCATTCTGTTGAATGCAATTTCTTATACCGAGTATGAGAAAATCACATACAAAGAAACTGCAAAATCCATCTTTGACTCTCTTCGTATGACTCACGAAGGAAATGCTCAAGTTAAGGAGACAAAGGCTCTTGCGCTAATCCAGAAATACGAAGTCTTCAAAATGGAAGAAGATGAGTCTGTTGAAACCATGATCTCAAGGTTTCAAATGCTTGTTTCCAGACTCAGAGTTCTGAACAAAGGCTACTCTACTGCTGATCATGTCAAGAAAATCATCAGAAGTCTTCCAGCAAAATGGAGACCAATGGTGACTGCCTTAAAACTTGCAAAGGATTTGAATAATATCAGTCTTGAAGAACTTATCAGTTCTTTAAGAAGTCATGAAATAGAGCTTCAAGGAGATGAACCTCAGAAGAAAAACAAATCCATTGCACTAAAGGCAAAGCCAGAAAAGAAGAAGGCGTATCAGGCAGAAGAAGAAATGGAAGAATCTGAAGAAGATTCAGAAGAAGATGATATATCACTCATATCAAGAAAGATAAGTCAACTTTGGAAATACCGAAGGAACAAGTCCAAAGGACCAAGGAGAAGATTCGAATCTACATCTGGTCAAAGAAGAAACTATGGAAAAGATGTTACGTGCTTTGAATGCAAAGAACCTGGACATCTCAAATATGACTGCCCAAAGGCCAAGAAAGAAGAAAGACCTAGGAAAACCAAAAAGGGTCTCATGGCAGCTTGGGATGATTCGGAATCTGAAGATGATGCTGATGAAGGTCGGGTCAACATGGCTTTCATGGCAGAAACCATAAGTAACTCATCAGAGGAAGAACTATCAGACTCCGACGATGAAAGGGAGGTACTTTCTTCCTTATCACGATCTGAACTTGAATTAGGATTAACTGAACTTATAAAAAGATATCAAAACCTTCAAAGCAAATTCAAAATCTTGAAAAAGAGTTTTATAGTTTCTTCAGATGATCTTACTAAAAACAAGAAAACCATTTCTGAACAAAATGAAAAAATATTTGTCTTAGAAAATTCAAACACTGTCCTGAAATGTAAAATATCTAAGTTAGAAGAAGAAATTGTTTCAAACTCAACTAACACTAGTAAAGAAGAAAAATATAATAACACATTTAAAAATTTTCTTGCCAAAAGCGTAGATAGAAGCAAAATGGCTTCACTAATCTATGGAGTCAGTAGAAATGGCAGTAGAGGTCTAGGATATTCAGGACCATCTCAACCATATGATGAAACCAGAAACATCAAAATAATACCTCTATTCAAACAATTTATTCCCTCTGGTACTGGCCTTAAGCATTCAGAACCAAAAGGCTCAAACACTGGGATTACACAAACACACACACTAAGGAAATATCCTAAACACGAACACTATGCACAAACTCCACACCGTTTCACTAACGTACAGAAATCTAAAGGGATCAGAACCTTTGGAAGAACTAATGTGAAAGGATCCACAAAATGGGTACCTAAAAACAAGATAATCTATGTTGCAGATATCCTTAATAGCTCCATTGAAACACCAGTCATGGTACCTGGACAGTGGGTGCTCGCGACACATGACAGGAGAAAGGCTTATGTTCCAAGATTTGAAACTTAAACCTGGAGGCGTTGTCGGTTTCGGAGGAAATCAGAAAGGAAGAATCATTGGCTCCGGAACTGTTGGAAATGGTAAGCTTCCTTCCATTAAAAATGTTCTGTTAGTAGAAGGTCTAATGCATAATCTGTTGTTAATAAGTCAACTTAGTGACAGTGGTTATGATCTCATTTTTAATCAAACATCTTGTAAAGCTGTAAGTCAGAAGGATGGATCTGTCCTATTCAACGGAAAAAGGAAAAACAACACTTACAAAACTAAGTTATCTGATTTAAAACATCAAAATGTAAAATGTCTTCTTTCTGTAAACGAAGAGCAATGGGTCTGGCACAGACGTCTTGGCCATGTCAGTCTGAGAAGAATCCCTCAGCTTAACAAGCTTGGTCTTGTTAGAGGCTTGCTAGATCTGAAATATTTGTCAGATGCTCTTTGTGAAGCATGTCAGAAAGGAAAGTTTTCAAAAACCTCTTTCAAAACTAAAAATGTTGTTTCTACCTCTAGACCGTTGGAACTTCTTCACATTGATCTGTTTGGCCCTGTAAAAACTGCCTCTCTCAATGGTAAGAAATATGGACTAGTCATCGTTGATGACTACAACAGATGGACATGGGTAAAATTCTTAAAACACAAGGATGAATTACATTCTGTGTTTGCTTCCTTCTGCACCCAAGTACAAAATGAGAAAAATTGTAAAATAGTCAGAGTCAGAAGTGATCATGGTGGAGAATTTGAAAATAAAAACTTTGAAGAACTTTTTGATTCACATGGAATATCTCACAATTTTTCTTGCCCTAGAACTCCACAACAAAACAAAGTTGTAGAAAGAAAGAATCGAACTTTGCAAGAAATGGCTCGCACCATGATCCAAGAAACTGACATAGCTAAGCATTTATGGGCAGAAGCAATCAACACAGCATGCTATATTCAAAATAGAATCTCTATAAGACCTATATTGAATAAAACTCCATATGAATTGTGGAAGAATAAATTACCCAACATTTCTTACTTTCATCCATTTGGATGTGTCTGTTTTATTCTTAACACTAAAGAGAATCTTAGCAAGTTTAATTCCAAAGCACAGAAGTGTCTGTTGTTGGGATACTCTGAACGCTCGAAAGGCTACAGAGTTTACAACACAGAATCAAGAATTGTGGAGGAATTCATTCATGTTAGATTCAATGACAAGCCTGACTCAGAAAAGTCAGAGCTAGTTGAGAAACTTGCAGATTTAGAAATTAGATTCTCTGAATCTAAGGAAGAGGTAGAGGAAGTCAAAGAACAGCAAGATTCTACACCAGAAACCACTGAAGTAACTCCAAATACCCCATCTCAACGGAGAAAAAGATTGTCCACATCCCATCCTGAGGAACTAATTCTGGGTAACAAAGATGCTCCTATCAGAACCAGATCAGCCTTTAGACCATCAGAAGAAACACTTGTAGGACTAGTATTGTTGATAGAACCAGCTACAATTGAAGAAGCCCTCATGGACAAAGATTGGGTTCTGGCTATGGAAGAAGAACTTAACCAGTTCTCCAAAAATGATGTTTGGGATCTAGTTCCTAAACCTAAGGATGTTCATGTAATAGGAACTAAGTGGGTATTTAGGAACAAGCTGAATGAAAAGGGGGAAGTTGTCAGAAACAAAGCACCACTTGTTGCTAAAGGATAGAGTCAACAAGAAGGAATTGACTAAAATGAAACATTTACTCCAGTTGCTAGACTTGAAGCAATACGTTTACTAATATCCTTTTCAGTGAATCATGACATCACTCTATATCAAATGGATGTTAAGAGTGCATTCTTAAATGGTCATATATCAGAAGAAGTTTATGTCAAACAACCTCCTGGGTTTGAAAATTCAGAAAAATCAGACTTTGTTTTTAAACTTAAAAAATCACTATATGGTTTAAAGCAAGCTCCCAGAGCTTGGTATGATAGATTGAGCAAATTTTTATTAGAAAACAATTTTACCAGAGGAAAGGTTGACACAACTCTTTTCTGCAAGACATATAAGAATGACATTCTCATTGTTCAAATCTATGTTGATGACATTATTTTTGGTTCTGCTAATTCCTCTCTATGTCAAGAATTTTCAAAGTTAATGCAGGCCGAATTTGAAATGAGCCTCATAGGAGAACTAAAGTTCTTCCTTGGAATTCAGATTGATCAAAGATCAGAGGCCACTTACATTTATCAAACCAAGTACACAAAAGAACTTCTGAAGAAGTTCAATATGACGGATTACAACATTGCTAAAACACCAATGCATCCAACGTGTGTCATGGGAAAGGAAGAAACAGGAGTTAAGGTTTGTCAAAAACTCTATCTGGGCATGATAGGTTCTCTCTTATATCTAACTGCTTCTAGACCAGATATATTATTCAGTGTACATCTATGTGCTAGATTCCAATCAGATCCAAGAGAATCACATTTAACCGCTGTCAAGCGAATTCTAAGGTATCTGAAAAGAACAACTAACCTTGGCCTAATGTATAAGAAAACATTAGAGTATACTCTTTCTGGTTACTGCAATTCAGACTATACCGGAGACAGATTAGAAAGAAAGAACACATCGGGGAACTGTCAGTTCTTAGGAAGCAATCTAATCTCATGGTCAATCAAGAGACAATCTAAAATTGCTCTCTCAACAGCTGAAGCAGAATACATATCGGCTTCCCTATGCAGTACTCAAATGCTATGGATAAAAAATCAGCTGGAAGACTATCAGATATATGAGAGTAACATTCCTATCTTCCGTGATAATACTGTTGCTATCTGCTTAAGTAAAAATCCAATTTTGCATTCTAGGGCTAAACACATTGAAATAAAACATCAATTTATTAGGGACTATGTTCAGAAGGGAACTCTATGCTTAAAATTCATTGATACAGACCATCAGTGGGCTGATATTTTCACAAAACCCTTAGCTGAAGATAGATTTCTAATCATTTTAAAACACCTGAATATGAAATACTGTTCAGAATAAAACATTTTCAGAACCTCATGTGTTTAGTCAGAGAAAAGCATTTTTCAAATCATCAGAACCATTTTCCTAACGCATCTCAAGTTCTGATAATTTTGTGACATGTCATATTTTCGGAAAATTATTTTTGCACGTGATTTAAATAAAATTAAGTCACTTTAACTATTCAAATCAAACGAACAGCATTTCTCTCGAGATTGACTCAACTTTATCACATTTATTCACCTATTTCCTTACGTTTCTATCCACTCAAGTACTTCACAATCTCATAAATACCAGAACCCCTCAATCTATTAGAGAATAGTTAACACGTGTAACCTAGATTACCTCTAGTTCCTCTTGGGAACATTCCAAAGACGTTCATTCTTCTTCCTCCGTGTTCTTCAACTCTTCAAAACACTCTATCACTCTCGCTCATCACCAAAACCCTAAATCTATACTCTTCCTCTCAATCACTCAAAATGATGACCCCAATGCAAGAAGAAGCTGTCAAGTTCTCACTAGAATTTGAAGAATCATCAAGGAGAATGTCAGCTCCCTCAACTGAGCCATCCTCAACGATATCTCTAACAAATCAAATGGTCGCTTCATCTTCATCTCATCCTTCTCAAATAAGCGAAGAACACATTACCCAAAGAGAAGCTTCTGACACTTGCAATCTTGTAAACCTAACTGTACTCAAAGAAATGCATGTAGATTTCCAGAATCTTGCCGAAAATGGATTTAATCTGATCAAAGAAGTAGAAGCTCAAGAATGGACCACTTACTTTGATAGGCTCAAAGGACCAGTTTTTGAAGCACTTGTAAAAGATTTCTGGAGACAAGCTGTTAGTGACAAGATCCATGTTGTCTCCCATGTCCTGGGTGTAGCGCAAATTTTTGGACGTGGTTGTGAAGCACTATCGCTTTTGGGGTACTACAGTTTGATTCATTTTTTATCCTATTGAAGCTGATGAAGGAAGGGAAATAAATGTCTTCAAATAACCCTGCTTGCATACTGAGTTTAAATAGATGACTGTTGGTTTACAGATGCTATTGAGATTGTGGGTCTCTCTTAAGTTATTTTGTAAAAATAGTGCCTGGGCGATTGGTGGGAGTTTAGGACTGGTGCTTTTTGATTGATATGTGAAGGTATGGGATTTGGGACTTTGGATTAGTATGCTCGCTAAGATTTTTCTTTCAATCTTATGCCTACGTATTCCCATTTACTGAAACAGGGAAATCAGAGCGATCGTAGTTCCTCCTATTCTATGGGAGGAAATGGTGTTTTGGTGTCTTGTTCAAAGCCCAAGACATGAAGCTAAAGGTGGTTTGTATCTTGTTCAAAGCCCAAGACGTGAAGCTGAAAAAGATGTTGTCTTTAGAGATAATTTGTCATCTCTAAAGGGGGTCTGTTTATCACGATTGTTGGGTGACTGACTATAAAGGAGGATTACTTTAACCGGGATATGTGAATCCTAGCAATGCCATAATTTCCTTTATAGGGGGTTTTAACCTGAAGGAGAAGACTTTAACTCAGTGTAGAGCAATGCTATCTTTCCTTAGGAATTTCTCATGCTAAAAGAGGGACAGTGATGTGGATGTAAATAATCCAGAGGCTTGCCGCATACAGCGATTAGATGAAAGGAGTTGTTGATGTTTGTATCCTGTGAATGAGGCACAGTTTTGATGCTAAAAGGTTGATTTGACTCAACCGGGGTTTTTTTTATACAAAGCCTAAGAGGAGGCTATTGACCCAACAAGAGGATGCTTTTGTGTCTCGTACGAAGCCAGAGAGGGAGACTAAAAGGGTTTGACTCAACAAGAGAGTGCTTTTATATGTGTCTTGTAAGAAGCCTGAGAGGGAGGCTAAAAGGAGTGTTGTTTCAGTAATGTGACAGGTCCAGTAGGTTGGTTAAAAGAGAAAATCAGTTCTTATAAAGAGACTGATTAAAGGTAAGGCTATGCTTTGGGATTGATCAGAGGATCAGGGTTATTTCCTGTTCTTTAAGGAAATGGGAGAATCCAGAGGGTATTGGAGACTGTCCGAGTCTGCTGGTGTTTTTTCCCTACTTGAGAATGCCTTCGAGACCCAAGGAGTTTAGACTGTCCAAGTCTAGAGTTTTATCTTTTGTACTACGCTTAAAGAAACAGTAGTAGTATGTTCACGGTAGAAAGATCTAGACTCTTTGAAAGACTATTCTATTAAGATGACTAATTTCTGTTCCTATACCTCTAGGAGGTCGTCGGGACAATTTGTATGAAGCCCAAGAGGAGGCTGGAAACTTTTAAGAAGCCGAGGGCCAATTTGTATGAAGCCTAAGAGGAGGCTCTCTTCCCGAAGGAAGAATCCTTATACGAAGCCTAAGAGGAGGTTGTGAATACTTCTCAGAAGCCGTAGGGTCCTTGTACAACGCCCAAGAGGAGGCGGGGATGCTTTTAGGAAGCCTGTGGGTCCCCAAACCCCGAGAAAATCAAGACAGGCTATTCATAGAGAATAGATCAAACCAGGAAAGTCCGAGAATTTAGAAGAAACTCAAGAGATGTCATTCACGGAGAAAAGATCATCTATGGGGAGTAGAGTTTCTTTGACGATGTCTAAGGGTGACAGTCTGAGAAAGGGTTCACCGAGAATGCTGCCTTTCACGTCTCCATATTGTTTAACCCCAAGAGGAGGGAAGACTGTATCTGGTAATCCTATGGGGATCTAGTTTTGTCTATTTTAAAGTGATCAACAGGGCTTAGTGCTAGACGTATTTGCCGGGGAAACTCTAAATATCTATACTAGTATTACACAGTTGATATGAGTTTATGAAAGAAGACTTACAGTGAAACAGCCCCACAATACAGTCTATATGTATATGAAAGCGGATAAAGAAAGCATATAACCACTTACTCGGTTGTAGAGCTTCCATGCTGTTTGGTTAGTTGTTCAACAAAGAAAGATTGAAAACTACAGTATATTCAAAATTAAAGGAGAAAGTATTTTGAAAAGATGTTGGGGCTTACAGCTCAAGGAGAGGCCCAAGGTTTATCAGTGATCGCACTGTCGTTTTGTACAGAGGGACTTATACAAGTGACTGAGGCCCAAGAAGTTTTCTCTACAAGGGGATGGATCTTACACTCTCTCAAGAGGCCCAAGTGTTTTATTTTTGTACAACTGGTGGGGCTTACAACTCAAGGAGAGGCCTAGGGTCATTTGTTTGAAAATGACGATCGCGCCGAGACTTTTGAAAACGCGGTGGGTCTTATACAATGCATTGAGGCCCAAAATGGTTTGGTTTTCAAAGGGGGTTGGGTCTTACACTCTAATAGAGGCCCAAAAGATTTTGAATGGGTCTTATAGCTCGAGGAGAGGCCCATAGTTTGTTTTTCAACGGACGATGATCGCGTTTGAACTTTTTAAAATACAACGGGACTTATACAATAAGTGAGGCCCAAAATAGGTTTGTATTTACAAAGGATTGGGTCTTACACTCTATTAGAGGCCCAAAAGTGTTTGAAATTGTTTGATGAGGGTTGAATTAATCAAAACCCTAATTTGTTTCCAAAATATATTTTAATTGAATAAAAAATTCAATTAAAATGATCAAAATTGTTTAACATGTGGAAAACAAATTGTGATCTTAGATTAATGTTTCAAAAATCATGTTTTGACCTACAAAATGATTAGAAATCATAAAAGTTTGCAAAATCAAGAAGGAAAAATATTTTAAATGTCAAAAATAATTAAAATATTAATTCTTGGCAAAAATATCAATTATATGAAATAAATAATATTTTTGGGAGTTTTTGGTAAAATAAAATATTTTAACATATTTGTGAATTATTAAAAAAAGAATCAACTCAAAATCATTAAAACTCAGAGAGAAATTAATTTTTGAATCAATTAAATAAAATCACAAAATTCAAATATTCAAATATTTGAAAAAGGGCGCCAAGAACATGGCAAAAACACGCGCCCTTCCTCTGTTTCTGCAGATTTGCGTTTTCTATCCAATCTCACTGAATACTTGATTATATCATACAATCTACATATCAATCTACTTGTTTCAACCTCACGATCATGTCTATGGTCTTTAATTTCATTTATTTTAAGCATGGAATAAGAAATCAAAGAGAAATCTCAAGAACCCTAAATTCTGCATGAAGGTTCAGAAATTCCATACACGATTCAAACAATGCAATTGATTGAGGGAAAACACTCCATGCATGATTATGAACATATGGCCAAATTATTGTGCAGCAAAAATTGCATGGATCATAGAGTTAGAAGAGCTCATGCTTACCACTTGCAGCTGGTGATCGTGTTTTGTGTTAGAGGTGTTACAGCTTGGTTCTAAGGTTATGGACTGCTTCCCTAGGTGCTATGGAGTGTGTCTGGATGCTTGGAATGGATTGAAATGATCTAGAACTTGATATGGTGCCCCAACTGCAAATCTGTCAAAGGCTTGAGCAATTGGTTGGTGACTTTGTGATTTTGGTGTTCCAGATGTTATGTGAGTATTTGGATAACTTCTATACGATGTTTATGAGGTGTGTGTGTGATTGGTTTGATTGGAATTGCTCTCAAACTCAAAACCCGATAGTGACTTGCTTTGGAAGGCAAATTTGGAAGTGAGAAGGAGATTTTGAAGAAAGCATTTGTTTGATGGCTTTGGTGTACTCAAACTGATCACAAATGAGCTCTATTTATAGTAGAGCAAGTTTTTTTTGCAAGTAATAGTGAATGGCAACTGCAGCAGAGGTTTGGCCAATGGTTGCACTTTGGAATCCAAGTCTCCTCTAGCCATTGACTAGAGGTTAGGGCACAGGGTTGTGGTTCCATTGGTCTTGGATAAGTCTTAACTAAATTCAGTTGCAAATGGCTTAGTCCATGCCACCTTGGTGTATGCATTGAATGCTCCAATCCAAAATTGGAGTCTTGTCCCTCTTTTAGGCAATTCTAGGTTTGGCATACTACTTCTGTTCCAAGGACTTTGGAGGCTTGGCTCAGTGTTTGTCCCTTTTAGATTTGATCCTCAGATGTGTCCAAAGTGATGACAAGGCTTGGAATTATCTAATTTTGCCAAATCGAGCAAAAATGAAAAATTCTGCCTAGCCTTGGCAGTTTTAAGCAAGGCATATTGCCATTGTCATATCTCTTGGCCCAAGTGGAATTTGGTGATGTTCTTGGCCATTTTGGAAAGGCCTTACATGATACAACAACTTTTTAATCATATTTGGATTTGATACCTTTTGGATCCAAGTGAAAAATCCCCCTACATTTGGAAAAAAGTGAAGGCAGATTCTGACTTAGTGAAATTTCACTAAGTGTTGGAAAAAAGTGACATTTTCACTTTTTGTGATTTTGATCATTCCATAACTCAAAATCCATGAGGAATTTGGAGGGAGGTCAGTTTTAAGCTTTTGTAGAGGGTAATGAGATCTATCAATCAAGCTTTGGATGGGGAAAATGGTTTTGTGGTTTAGGAGTTATGATCCTCCAAAGTTGGTACCCTTGCCACTTTGTTCATAACTTAGAAAATTTTCTAAGTTTTTTATGGTTATCCTTTTTACAAGTTATCCCACTTTTCCTGATTTTTCTTGATGAATGATGATTCAAATCATACATTAACATCATTTTAGGGTTAAAAAACCATCTTTGTGAAAAATCTCAAAAAGTCAAAGTTGACTTTTGTGCACAGTTAACTTTTTATCAATTGAATTCCAAATTGTGCGATCCTTTAGGAAATCATGTCCTTGACCTAAATCAAACTTGATGGACATGTTCCATGGGTGCTATAGGGTATATTGATTCATGTCCTTGGGTTTGGGAGCATGTCCTGGTCAAAAGTCAAAGCTACAGTTGACTTTTCTTGCGAAATCCGAACTGTGGTACTGATGAAATTGAGACTTACTGCTCAAGCTTCCTGGATCAATCCATTGTTACAAATGGATCAATGTGGTATATTGGAGACCCTCAAATCCTCTCTTGAGGTCTTGGCTCCTGATTTGTCCCAAAAGTCAACTTAGGGGTGAATTAGGTCAAGAAACCCTAATTCCTGATTTTTGATATATGCATCCCCTGAGGTCAAATTGACTTGATGCTTGGGCCCATGAGGTTCCATGGAGTATTTTAGGATATTCTTTGAAGCACTGGCTCATGCCCAAAGGAAAATTTTCATCTGGAGGCCCTGGTCGACCAAAACCCTAATTTGGTGACACTGGCGATCTTGAGGCTTGATTCACCTGGAAGGGAGCAGCTTTGTGCTTAATCCTTGAAGTGGGAGTCCTCTTGATCCCTTGTGGATATTTGAGAGGCTAGAAAAGTTGAAAATCATGTCATTTCTTGATTGATCCTTTGTCTAAAAGCTCTGAGAGGGCTTGAAACCCTAATTCTGATGGTAGTGGATGCTCACCCATCTTTGGGGAGACTAATGGTTCATCCATATTGTGATGATGATTTTTACAATGATGGGAAATCTTAGTGGTCAAAATTTGGGGTATGACAGATGCCCCTATTTAATCTTCTTGGACCCAAAGGTGTGAATGGCGAAGGTATTCGGGCATTTAGGGTGCAAGAGGATTAAATATCAGAATACCTGAAATTTTGATGGTGATTAAGAATGGTAGCTTGCGCATCCTTCTTCTTTTGCTAAGCAATGATGCTTAGAAAAGGTAAAAAAAACTTCCCCTCGATTCTGGTTTCCTACCAAGGAACTGGTCTTAGTTTCTGATGTAAACTTCCCCTCGATCCTGGTTTCTTACCAAGGAACTGGTCTTAGTTTCTGATGTAAACTTCCCCTCGATCCTGGTTTCCTACCAAGGAACTGGTCTCAGTTTCTGAAATAAACTTCCCCTCGATCCTGGTTTCCTACCAAGGAACTGGTCTAAGTTTCTTTTGTCAATAAACTTTTTGACAAGGGACGCTATTCGTAGCGATTTTCCTCAAACTTCTCGCTGAATTTTCCTGGAGAGATGCCATTTGATAGAAAAAGTTTTACTGTCAGACTTGCTGGGGAACCCAGTCGTATGAGTTGTAGAGTTGTACAAACTTCTCTGTTTGGAGACGCCATTTGTCAATTCTACTGGGAAAACAAGTCTCTTGAGAGACTGCTTTCTGTTTGGGGATGTTACATCATACTTTTCTCGGGATCTTCCTGGAGAAAAGTCATATGATGTGATCCAATTTTGAGGCGCTGATGACCTTTTCATTAGCAGCTTTTTTCGGAGAAAAACTGTTGTATTGCCTAATCTCTGCTTAAGAGGCTTCCTCTAGGGATTTTCCTTAATCTAGGAAAGCGAAAATATCATCTTCAATGGCGAAGAGTCACATCTGTTGAAGGTTCTCTGGTCTTTCAGAGGTTCAAGTTATCAAAGTGGTCAAGGGCCAATTCTGATCCAGAACTAAACTGGAGGAGAGAGATTGTTCAGACGTAACTTTTCCTGATGAGGAAAGAACTGACAACTCGATTGAGAGGACTGTTATCACTAGGGCACAAGACCGACGGGAGTGATAGTGATGCAATGTGATTGCAAATCAATAATGCATGATGTATGTATGTATATGCTGACAAAAATGACGCGCCATATAGACTAATAGATGAACATGACTGGATACTCGGCCATCGCGGGGCGTAGAAGTACCGCTGGTTCAAGATAGCAATTCCGCCTTGCTTAGGAGAAATGATCCTTGTTGGGAGCGACGCTGGTCGGGCTTAGGAGATAAGAACTCGGCCAAAGAGGTCAGATGGAGCATTCGCATCTGACATAGCTGATCCTTCACTCTGGCATACTGGTTTAGAAGGATTACTTTGATTCTGCACTTTAAGGTTTGAACACCTTTGGAGAAGCGATCGATGTTCTTTCGATGTTCAATCGTCAAAAGAAATTGCCATCTTTATTATTATTTTTTTTTAAAAGCAGAAAAAGTTTGACAAGTAAATTCATTTTTGTTTCATTTCAAGAAAACATCATTATGTAAAGCTAAAACAAATATAAATTGCAAATAAAAGCACAAGGGCTCAAATTTTATTGATAGGATGGAAATCAGCCAAACGCATGATTCCATAGAGCATTTACAAAGTTTGAAAATGGTAATTTACAGGGAAAAAGGCTACATTGAAACATAACGACCACTATCCTTCTACCAACTTTGAATTCTGGGCATCCTGAGCTTCTGTCGATGATGACCTTAACTGGAGCCTTCTTGACGGATGATGTAACTGCTGCTGAGGGACTTGCCCCTTTTTCGAAAGTAGTTACTTGCCATTATCCCTAATTTTTTCCTGGATTGTACTTTGAGATTTCCAATCCACCGGGATGATTTTTGATTATGTCTCTAATTTTTACCTGGACCGCCCTTTCGGGTTTTCAATCCACCGAGACGTTTTTTTTTTAGTTTAGGCGAAGTATTTCTTGACTACATCAACATTCGTGGGGTAAGCAAATTCTTCTCCATCCATGGTCGCGAGTGTCTAGGCGCCGCCTGAGAAAACTTTCGTGACCACATAGGGGCCGTCATAATTCGGAGTCCATTTGCCCCGGGAATCAGTGAGAAATGACTGTATCTTCTTGAGCACGAGGTCTCCTTTCCTGAAGACACGAGGTCGAACCTTTTTGTCGAACGCCTTCTTCATTCTTTGTTGATACAACTGACCGTGGCATAGTGCCGTAATTTGTTTTTCTTCGATCAGGTTGAGTTCGTCGTGTCGACTTTGACACCATTCAGCTTCTGTAAGCTTAGCTTCCATCAATACCCGGATTGATGGGATCTCTACTTCTATGGGAAGCACTGCTTCCATGCCATATACTAGAGAGAAAGGGGGTGCCCCTGTTGAAGTGCGGACAGATGTGCGATAACCGTGAAGAGCAAAGGGTAGCATCTCGTGCCAATCTTTGTAGGTTAAAACCATCTTTTGAATAATCTTCTTGATGTTCTTGTTAGCCGCTTCTACCGCTCCGTTCATCTTTGGTCGGTAGGGAGATGAGTTATCGTGTTCAATCTTGAACTCTACGCACAACTCTTTCATCATCTTATTGTTCAAGTTAGATCCATTATCTGTAATGATCTGGCTCGGAACACCATAACGATAGATGATATTGTTTTTGATAAATCGGACCACCACTTGTCGGGTTACATTAGCGTACGACACTGCTTCGACCCATTTGGTGAAGTAATCAATGGCTACCAGGATGAACCGATGTCCGTTTGAAGCCTTAGGCTCAATCAAGCCAATCATGTCGATTCCCCATATGGAAAAAGGCCATGGGGAAGAAAGAACTTTGAGATGCGTTGGCGGTACATGAATTTTGTCGGAGTATATCTGACACTTGTGACACCTCCTCATGTACTTGTAGCAGTCAGATTCCATGGTCAACCAATAGTACCCTGCTCTTAGAATTTTTCTCGCCATTGTGTGTCCGTTGGCATGAGTGCCAAAGTATCCTTCGTGAATTTCTTTTATCAGCATGTCTGCTTCTGGTATGTCTACACATCGGAGCAAGACCATGTCAAAATTTCTCTTAAAGAGTGTATCACCGCTCAGAAAGAAACTGCCTGCCATCCTTCTGAGGGTTTTCCTGTCTTTCCTTAGTGCCCCAGGTGGGTACTCTTGTTTCTGAATGAAGCATTTGATATTGTAATACCAAGGTTTGTCGTCTATGACTGCTTCAATCGTGAAGATGTAAGCGGGCTGTTCAAGGCGCATTATGTCGATCTTAGGTAAGTCGTTACATTGACCTACACTAATCATGGAAGAGAGAGTGGCTAATGCATCAGCCAGGTGATTCTCCTTACGAGGGATGTGATGAAACTCAACTCTGTTGAAGAAGGGTAGCAACCTTCTCGCATAATCATTGTAAGGGATCAGTCCTGATTGGTATGTGTTCCAATCTCCTTTAATCTGATTAATAACCAGGGCTGAGTCGCCATATACGTCCAAGTTTTTTATCCTTAAGTCGATCGCTTCCTCGAGACCCATGATACAAGCTTCGTATTCGGCCTCATTGTTTGTGCACTTGAATGTCAGTCTGGCGGTGAAAGGAATATGGGTACCCTGAGGGGTGACAATGATTGCCCCAATTTCATTTCCGTAATGATTGACAGCTTTGTCAAAGATAAGTCCCCATTGGGAACCTGGTTCTGGCCCTTCACTGGGTAGTGGTCCATCGCAATCTTTCATCTTTAAATACATGACATCTTCGTCTGGGAAGTCAAACCCGATTGATTCTTGATCGTCAATCGGTTGATGAGCCAAATGATCAGCTAAAATACTCCCCTTAACGGCTTTTTGAGCATGGTACTCTATGTCATATTCTAATAGCAACATCTGCCAACGGGCAATCCTTCCCGTGAGAGCAGGCTTTTCAAATACATACTTGATTGGATCCATTTCGGATACCAACCAAGTAGTGTGACGAATCAAGTACTGGCGCAGACGTTTGGCTGCCCAAGCCAAAGCGCAGCAAGTTTTCTCAAGCATAGTATACCGAGTCTTGCAGTCGGTGAATTTCTTGCTAAAATAGTAGATGGCAGACTCTTTCCGTTTGGTTTCGTCTTGTTGGCCAAGTACACAGCCCATGGAGTCTTCCAGGATGGCGAGGTAGATAATCAGCGGCCTTCCTTCCACTAGAGGTGATAAAATCGGAGGGTTCAACAGGTATTCCTTAATACTGTCGAAGGCGGTTTGACAATCTTTTGTCCAAACGCAGTCCTGATTCTTTTTGAGCAATTTGAAGATTGGCGCACATGTCGCGGTCATGAGGAATATGAATCTGGAGATGTAGTTCAAACGTCCCAGGAATCCCCTGACTTGTTTTTCAGTTTTCGGAGAAGGTATTTCTCCAATGGCCTTGACCTTGTCAGGATCAACCTCAATTCCTTTCTGGCTGACGATGAATTCTAAAAGTTTTCCCGAACGGACACCGAAGGTGCATTTGTTGGGATTCAAGTGGAGTTTGTACTTTCTCAACTGCTCGAATAGCTTTGACAGATGGGTAACATGATCCTCTTCTGTCTTAGATTTGGCAATCATATCATCGACATATACCTCGATTTCTTTGTGAATCATGTCATGAAAAAGAGTAGTCATGGCCCTTTGATAGGTTGCCCCGGCGTTCTTCAAACCGAACGGCATTACCTTGTAACAAAAGGTACCCCATGAGGTGATGAACGAAGTTTTCTCCATGTCTTTCGGCACCATTTTGATTTGATTATAGCCCGAGAATCCATCCATGAAGGAGAAAACTTTGAACTTCACTGTACTGTCTACCAGCATGTCAATGTGTGGTAAAGAAAAGTCGTCCTTTGGACTTTCCTTGTTCAGATCTCGGTAGTCGACACGCATTCTGACTTTTCCATCCTTTTTTGGAACGGGCACGATGTTGGCTAACCATTGAGGATATTCTGATGTGGCGAGGAAACCCGCGTCAATCTGTTTCTATACCTCCTCTTTGATTTTGATGGTCATGTCCGGGTGAGTCCGCCTCAACCTCTGTTTTACTGGTGGACATTCCAATCTTAACGGTAGATGATGTTCCACGATGCTGGTATCCAACCCTGGCATATCCTGATAGGACCAAGCAAATACATCGAGAAACTCTTTGAGAAGTTTCGTCAAACTTTCTTTGACAGTTGGACTGAGCAGTGCCCCAATCCTGATTTCTTTTCTCTTTTCTCTCTTTTTCCGAACCTAAGTTTACCGTTTCCAACGGCTCTTTATGAGGTTCAATGAACCTTTTCTCCTGTCTGAGTAATCGGGAGATCTCTTCTGGAATTTCGTCGTCATTTTCTTCTTCAGCCCCAAATGCCGGGAACTCAAAGTCGGGAGAAGGCATCCGATCGTGTGTTTCAACGGGGTTTAAAACAAGCAATCTGTATGACAGTATGATTTGTGTTTAGAAGAGATAGAGAAAATGCAAGAGTGTGTGCAGTGTATTTCTTTTGAAAAACTGCTTGTTTATTTTGAATTGTTTTTTTAGGATACCATTTTCTGAGAAAAGCAAAAAGAGAAAACAAAAATTAATGCGGAAATTACAGAACGACATTATTTTATTAATGAACAAGTCGATTCTTGAAATTACAGCCCTATAAAACAAAACTCTGTCCCTTTGGGCGAAGCGAAGAGGGAAAATTTTCAGAAAGCGAGCCCTATCAAAACATCCGTTTCACCAGGGCAGGGTGAAAGGTTAAAGACGACAATTACTTTGACTTATGAATAATCATCGGAACCTCGACAGAAACCCATTGGCGGCGAACTCCTCGGTGAATCACAAAGTCTGGCACCTTCCTTGATTTGTCTTCAGAAATAACGCTGATTTCCGGCGGAGCAGGATCATTGGAATCTGTCTCCCAGACAGAGTTGTCGTAGGAGGATTCCTCTGTTGTATTTTGCATAGCATTTGTGCTCTCAGGTAGATCTCCCCATCCAGTTGGCTGGATGTCTTCGAACCTGATACGAGAGCTTTCGGGAGAAGTGTACTTGACCATATAGTCGTATTTCCCACTTGGTTGTCCTAAGGTGTCTCATACTTCTTTGGAACTGGAGGAGTCATCCCTCTCGATGACGTTGACCTCTGGAAAAGCATAGTTGATGAATTCAAGTCCTGCAAACGTTGAAAATTCATCGTCGTACTGGACGTTTTCTGAATGACCTGATTGTTGATCCCATGACATGGTGGGGACGCAGGTATTCTTTTCAATGATGCTCAGCTGATTTTCATTGTTTGGCTGATTTCCTTGCCCCAAGTCTCCTGGATACGGTTGCCACATTGGCAGGCCATCCATCGGGCCATAATAGTTGTGGTCAAAGTTGTCCTTCATCAGAGTGTCCTCCTCTAATGAGTTTGGTGGAGCACGACATCCTTCCGGATCACAATCTCCGTATATCATTTCGACATTTGACCTGGGTATAAATCTCGGACTTTGTGTAGGAAAGTAAAATGGAGTCTGCGTTTTATCCTGAGACATATAACCGTCCTTATTAAGATAGGACTCCCATTCTTCCTCCATATCAGAGGGATCATCTTTATTGATGGTATGCACTTCTTGAGGCACTGGGTGAAGGAAACCTCCACTGTGGAAGAAGTCTTGAATGGGATAAAGACTTTCATTGCTGGTAGTAGCTGTTTGGGTAAAGGTTGCAGAAAAACCAAGACCCTTCTTTGTTTTATTATCAGTAGGAATGACTAGTTGTCCCCATCCTGCTGTATTGGTACTCTCGACCGCTTTGATAGCATCTTTGTATGAGGAAATGGAAGTTTCCCCTTCGGATTGATAGTCCTTGCTCACCGAAAGTGCTTGGAACTGAGTCCCAATAACCTCCTCAGGTTTTACACAAGTAGATGATGATAAGTTACACATGAGCAAGGCTTGTTCTCCGCAGACCGTGACGAGTTGGTTGTTCTGGACGAACTTTAACTTTTGGTGGAGGGTCGAGGTGACTGCCCAAGCCTGATGTATCCAAGGTCTTCCTAATAAACAACTGTACATTGCCTAGATGTCCATGACCTGGAAAGCAACTTGGAAAGTGTGAGGACCAATAGTTATGGGAAGGTCAACTTCGCCGATAACCGTTTTTCTGGACCCGTCAAATGCTTTGGCGACGAACTCACTGGTTCTCACCGGGGGTCCTTTGAAGGATAATTGCATCAAAGTGGACTTCGGCATAACATTCAGGGCTGACCCTGTGTCTACCAGTATGCTGGCTAAAGCATCGCCCTGGTAGCTGACCGTGATATTGAGCGCCATGTTATGATGGAGACCCTCTTCAGGTAATTCCTCATCACTAAATCCCAAGTTATTGCAGGAAGTGATGTTAGAGACAATGCTATCGAACTGTCTGATTGTTACTTCCTGTTCAACAAAGGCTTGCTCCAAGACTTTCTATAGAACCTCCCTGTGCGCTTCTGAACTGAGTAAATGTGACATCACAGAGATATTTGAAGGAGTTTGTAATAGCTGATCAACAATGTTGTATTCACTCCTTTGGATGAGCTTCAGCATCTCATCATCGTTTTTTGAAAGGTCGGGATTACTGGATTGACCGACTGGTGGATTGGGAACTTCTGTACGAGGTTCCTTTTCTTTGTTAAATTCTCCAACTCCTCGGTTGAAGACTCGATCACTCCGTGTTACTCGACTGATGTCTGCAATATTCACGCCGGAGGGTAATGGAATTTCCTTTCCATTCTCGACTGTTGTTGCACCGTATTTGTAAGGGATAACCTTAGTTGATTCATACGGTAATGGTCCCGGTAGATAGATGACTACGGGAGCCTTCTGATTTTTCCGACCATCATAAGCAATTTCGATCCGTTCCTGGTTGGGAACTCTCGATTCGTCAAGTAGAGGGATGATGGTACAAACATCCCTAGCCTTCTGATGATCAGAGATTATGACAACGTCCTCAATTTGATCAGCGAGGTAGTCTGGCGCGCAGTTGATTGGTCTGAAACCCGGATATGGGCGAATCTCTCTATGATCCACCTGACCCTGAAGAGCTGCTCGCACAAGGTAACATCCTTGGTTACTTTCCGAACAGACTCTACAACGTTCATAGTTGTGTGGTGGCACCTGGCCACGCCCGCTTTGAATATAATGTAACTTCACTAGGTCAGTTTCCACAGATCGAACGTCCCAACTTTGATGCAGAGTAGGGTTCCCGTTGGTAATACTAATTTGCTGGGTGTCTTCATCCATATAGATTGGAAGCCACCAGTGGTTCAACAAGCGCTGAAGTGTTTCCTGGACAAGGGGACATCCCTGATCATTTTTGTAACCCGATGTAATACCCCAAAATTTGCCCTCTCAGTTCTTCATATCATTTAGCATGAGCTTTCATTTCATTGCATTGCATTCAAGCATAGAAAAAACAAAACATCAAGCATTAAATTGCATCTTGCATAAGGGTATGTGATCAGTTGTTTCTCAAAGGTGTTGATCATCCAAAGCCTAAGAATAAGAACCAAGTGTTTCTCATAAGTCTCAAGGGTCCTTTAAGCCATGTATCATCTCACTTTGATCCATAAGGCATGGGAAGAGGAGAATTCATCAAAAAGATTGGGCAGTGCATTATCTCCTACACAAGGCAGTCAAAATTTGGGATTTGACCCCCAAATGGGCAAGCTCTTTGAGTTTTTATCATCTCCAAATGGCATATCTCATCATTTTTTCAGAAAATACACATCATATTCAGAGGAATTTGGGTTTGGAGGATGTGTTATTTCCTCCTATCCAGAGGGTGCCAAAATTAGGGTTTGACCTAAAAGCAGTTTATCTCTGATTTTTTAGACAAGACTTGATCTCATGGTATTCCTTATGTTCTTAAGTGTATATGGATGGAAAATTGCTCATCAATGGGTTTCAGAAGGGTTTCAATTGATCAGTTGCTTGATAATCAAGAAATTGAGTAAAAGTCAACTGTGCAGTGAAAAAAGTCAACCTCTGACTTTTTAAGGTCAAATTCATGAAATTCATGTTACATATGTTCAATGGACAAAATTTTATCAAGAAATGATGGAGGAATAATGAAAAATCAAGAAATCACAAAACTGCCAAAAATAGAAACCTTAGGGTTGCCAAAAATAGTATGTTTGGACCATTTTGCACCCTACTTTGAGGCTCTCTTTCTCCAAGATAAAAGCTTCAAACCTCAGGCCCAAGTTGAGACAATTAAAGTTCATGTTCTAAGCTTCAAATCCATATAAAGAACATCTCCATTGGATAAAAATTGAGTGAGTTATGGTTGATCAAAGTTTGATGAAACTAGGTCCAAAACCAAGTCATGACCAAGCATGCCCAGGCCCACGCGCCATAATTTTGACAAACACATGGTGTGCCAAATGTCCACCCTAATTTCTCAATGATAAAAGCTCCAAATTAAAACCTTTTCAACATCAAAGTTGTTCCTTGCCATGCCCTCTTCAATGTTGATGTTGGACAAATTTTGATTTGATCAAGTTATGAGATAGTTGTAAGGGTTCAAAGTCATGGTGATCACGCTGAAAACCCAGGCGTCATGTTGCCTTGCCATGCCACATCTTGTCACGCCTTCCACCAGTTCCAAACCTTTGGGTTCCAAGCTATTTTGCATCCTTTTCCAAACCTCATTTCAATTCAAAATCAACACCAAACTTATTCTATGGTCCACTCTCTTTCCAATGACACATAAATTTCATAATTTCATACACTAGAGTGAGAGAATTTCCTTCACAAAGTTCCATGTTTCAAGCTGTTAAAATCAGAAAGAAATGAGTTGTTATTGATGTTGTCTTAGCATTCACACGTACACACCCTATATTCCTTTCCACTTTTAACCAAACACCTTCTTTACACTATCTTCATCATGCTTTGCCATACACTAAAGAGGAAGAATATAAACTTGCGAAGCAAGTTTCTTTTGCAGCTGCTACTTCAGAACAACACATCACCACCACTGATTCACTCAACCCCCACCATAGCACACCATAAACCACCATCACCATATTACAGCCAAGCTAGCTCGCCCTAACTAACTTGACTCAGTTAGTTAGAGACAACTCAGTTAACTCTACTCAGTGACTCAGTTAACCATGAGTTAAGTCACTAAACTCAACATATAAATCTAAACTTCACTCACAAATTCATTTTCCAACTCTCATTTTTCACTCTCCCTCTCAAACACTTTAAGCTTTCTCTCTCAATTTCTCTCTATTCTCTCTGAGTTTACACGAATTCACCATCACTCATCATCATCATTGCTTGGCATTGAAGCAAGGATACATTGAATCAATATCATTCTCCAAGTGAAGTTTCATCAACATTTTGATTTTCTCTCTGTTTTCCATTCCAAGATTCTACAGCATTTATTTTGCTTAGATTGAAGTTCCAAAGGTGAAGATCAATTGGATATCTCTGGTTTTCTCAACTGTTCCAAGATCTACAAATTTCAGGTTCAAAATTTTCTTCACCTTATTCTGCTCATTTAGCTTGTTTTGAAGCTTGTTTTTAGCTCATTAGGAGCTCTGTTAACTCCGACTAGTTGATAGGCCTCTTAGAGGCATAGTTTCAAAACCTAGGGCATATTTTAATCTCCTCTGTTCTCTATGTATGTGCTTGTTATGTGAAAAGTGATGGTGGATTCATGATGTACGTAGCGTCAGCTTCATTTTGATATCATGTTTGTGCATTTCTGGAGATTTTGAGATTTGCAAGTGGTGGTTGCTCGCCGGAGAAGATGACCGGAGGTCCTTCTCCGGCCGGTGGTTTTAATTGTTAGGGTTTCTGAGTTTTAAACGTGGCCATTGATTTGTTTTCATCGTGTGGTTATTAATGTGCCAACGCATTAATTAAATTATTGCATGTGTGTGATTGTATGATAATTAATGTGTGCCTGCATTGGTGCCACATGATTACTTTGATTTTGTTGATCTTGACCGTCTGATTGTTCTAACGTCCATAGCATTGCCAACACATTAATGAAAACCTGTGCACCTCACGTTTTATTCTTTTTGAATTCTGATGATTGTGTGTGTGTGTGTGCGTGTAAGGGAACTATCATGTGCCTTCCTCGTGGACTGTTGGATATGCATATTTTAATGATTGGTGTGGGTTGACTTAGATGTATGGTTATGATTGCATCATTATGTTGATTACATGTACACGCGTCACACACAACCACACGTAATGAACTTGGACTTAAATTGTTGTTTGCACCCCCATACTGAGCCCATTTTCATTTTTGAACGTGATTTTTTACTTCTCATGCACCCCTGCTTTCTTTTTCTTTATTTTAATTTCTTTTTTTACATTTGTTTCAAAATTGATTTCTAAAAATACCAAAACATCATACAAAATTCTACAAAAATTCATGTGATGTCTTAACATGTTTAACTAATTTTCTATTATTTTTATTTGTGATTTTGTGAATATTTGCACATTATTTCATATTTTTCTTTTATTTTTTTTGAAATTTGTTTCAATTTTCATATGTGCATCTCAAAGATTTATTTCTCATAGCTCCTTAAACATTTTTGCATCAATCTTTTTGCATCCTTTCAATAATATCCAAAAATTCATAAAAATATTTTTGCTCATTTCTAGAACTTTCTTTTATTGCATTTAGGTCCCCATCTTTGCACTTTGGTTCATGATTCATAAGTGACTATTGCTTGATTGTTTGAGCTCCTTTATTTCTGAATTTTTGCATAGGATTTTAGTATGATATTTGCCTCTAGTTGAAGTCTCCTGAGACCTAAATTGATGTTTTCCCAATCATGTTTACTATTTCTTTGATGACTCTTGTTTGAGGTCCCTTTTTGTGAACTTCTTTGGCCATGTTTGGTTACTTGCTTGGAAAGGCACTTGTGCCATTGTATGAGATCATTCTTCTTGACTTCTTGATCCATGTTTAGATACTCATAGATCTTTTGAATGCAATTATAGGTCATTGGTTTGAAGTTGATTCTTTCTTTGTGTACATGTTCTATACTTGTTTCAAATGTCTTTTTTTGACCTATCTTCTCATTCTTTTGCATCTATGCTTCTACTTGACTTGTAATTGGTTTGATTATGCCATGTTATATTATTCATTTGCATTTCATATGAAGCATGCCTCTGACTTTGAAGTATTGCATTCATTCCATATGTCATTTATGTCTTACTTTGCATATTTGAACATGTTGCATCCAAATGCATGTTTCTTTTGCTTCTAGCTTCTAAATGACTTGCAATTGCTTGAATGTGTTTGGTTTGTGCATTTTATCTTCACCCTAATATGACATATCACTTCTGACTTTGGTACTTGAGTTTCATCTTGAACTTTTGTAGGTTTGACTTATGCCATGAATGTTTTCTTTCCATGTTTAATTCATGATTCATATCTTCTAACTTCTTCTCCTAATCACTCTTAATGCTTGAATGCTTGATTGTATGCCTCATATGACATTTATATATCATGTTTAGGCACATTTTTAGGTCATCCACATTCTGAATTTGATATTATTTGAAGCATAATTGCATGATCACTTTACATGTTCACTCATTCTTCCTCTATTTCTTCCATGATTCACTTCTTGGATGATTAATGCCTTGATTGTGCATAATTCATTTGTGTTTGGTATTTTAACATTAGAGGTTACCCTTATTGTTTAGATTCTGACTTTGATTAATTTGTATCTCTTAAGATCTTGGTTCCTTAGTCCTTAATTGATTTGATCATTACTTGTTGAGTCTCCCATTATTCCCTGCTTGTAAATAATTTTGTGAACTAACATTTTCATGTAGGTGCAAAGGGTAAGTAAGTGTGTTGGCTTAGTTCCACATACATTTCCTCCTCTTATGTTCTCTTATTTCTTTTAAACTTTCTATGTCTGTTTGATAAGCATTTACATGCTTTCCTTGAATAACTTTTCTTTCATCCCTCTTTAAGATCAACTTAACTTCCATCTTGGAAGTAAGTTATTTCTTTTGCTCTTCTTCTTATTTCTTTTAGAAGTAGGTTTGTTAAACCCCATTGACCATAGGATCACTATGTATGATAACATTAGGATTGAGTCTTAGTCTCCCTCATTAGATTTTCACCTTTGATCCGCTTTTGAGTCTCTTCTTCTCATCTTAAAACAAGAGTAAAAAAACACTTAATAAAGGCATAACACCTATTGTATTTAGGCCTTTCATGTGGGAACAAGGAGGTGTGGGGTCTTCTCTCACTTTCTTGGAATGTTAGCATGCGTCCCGTCTTGGGTCGATATGCGAGGCATTCGATCCTACATGAGGGACTTAAATACAATACATGTTACAAAACTCAAAAACAATAAAAACACTTCATTCTTAAAAGACAAAAACAAACAATAACATCTTTCCTTCGGGAATTATTTTCTCATCTCACTCACTCTCAACGTACAAACGTGCTCCTTCTCGTTCTCTTGCAAGATGGTAACGCACTCGGAACATTGAGCCTGCAACACCTGAGCTAGAACGTTAGCCATTCCCTAAAAAACACAAACAATCCATCCCTAGTGAGGGGAACTACGTCGCTCTGATTCTCATGTTCCCGATGAGATACGTAGGCAGTGGGGTAGGGCCCATTCGAGCACTTCTTTTATTTTCCCTACATTTGTTTCTATTTCTCTCTCCTTTTCTTTCCAGTACTCCAGCTAGCAGTTTATCTTCCAGTATCCTTTCCTTACACCCTTTGATTGAAGCAGCAAGCGTGGATCCCATCGGGTATGATGGACGCGTGGGGGTGCTAATACCTTCCTCGCGCATAACCGACTCCCGAACCCAGTTCTCTTGGTCGCAAGACCATGCTCTTTCCTTCCCTCAGGTTTATGCAGTGTTTCCTTTCCCTCTCTTGGGATAAATACACATTGCTGACGACTCTGTTTCGGTGCCACTTTCGCGTTTGTACTAGGATGAAAATCCCGGGAGCGACAGCTGGCGACTCTGCTGGGGACCAAACCCAGAATCTCTGGTTTCCTTAGCGAGTCAATCCTAGTGCTTGTCTGTTTTTCTTTCATTGGGTGTTTACTGTTGTACTGTATTTACCGTTTTATTGTATGGTTATTTATTGCTTTACTATACATTACTGTATTTACTGCATTTTAGCATTACATATCATATTATTACTGTTGTGCTGGACTGTGCTGTTTTCTGTTTGGCGGGATGGGATTTCTGAGAGATAAGCCCATTACACAAGCTTGAGTATACACTTAGGATTATAGTAGAGAGTAGTGGGACCTACGTGCCGTCTGGAGTGTGTTGGGTATTCACGAAATTCACAGCCAGACGAGGCTATCTTGGGACATGTTCTGACGTGCGTATCTTGCGCATTTCAGAATGTCGATCTATAGAGCTGTCGACTCTGGTGACCATTCCCGAGGACTCAGTTGCGACACTCCTCCCAAGATGTGACAGTGGCAGACCACATTCTGTGGCAAACCCATTGCACATTCTCGATCCGAGGACCCAATACTGGGAACTTGCTATAGGATGTCCTTTTTGAAAGGGAATCAGTGGAGGCACTCCTCGATTGGCGATAGTGCTGTACCCCGAGGGATGAATGTACTATTGCTTCTCGACCTCAGTGCCTGAAGCTGAGGATCTTTCATTTTTGTGAATCAGTTGAGGCCTCCTCGATTGACGATGATGCCAAACCAGAAATGGTGAACGTATCATCGTTTCTCGACCTGAGAGCCCGGGATACTGAGGATCTTAGTACCCACATGTGAGAGGGGCGGGATGTTTTCAGGTTTGCAGGTAGCCAAGCTTCCTACATACCTCATCCTATTGGTACTATTATATGTAGATGGTGTATCCTATTACAGTGGTTTGGTGCTCGCATGCAAAAATGTTATCATATGTATACAGACACAATGCACACAGTCCAGCACAGACACATGATGACCTGATCACATGCCCTTGTGCATTGCATTATCATATCATAACGGTTGTGTTTGTCATTTACAGGTGCATAATACACTTCTGATTCCAATCCATGGGTTCAACAGAGAATGAAGAGAGGAGGAAGAACAATGTTTCTTACAAGTTTCCAGACCCTACCCTGGATTCACTGCTCAAAGTTATAGACATGGCTGGCCCGGGTGTTCTTGATAGGTTTCAAAAGAAGTATGTGAATTTGGTTAAGATGGTCCGTACTATCACAAAGTATGAACATGATGCTTTACACACTCTGCTGCAATTCTACGAGCCTTCGCTGAGATGTTTCCTCTTTCCAGATTACATTTTGATGCCAACACTGGAAGAATTCTCATTTATTTTGGGGATTCCGATCACGTCGGTAATACCGTTCTTTTCTGGTAGTTCTCCTAGTATAAAAGAAATTGCTGCTGCAATGCAAATTGATCAGTCAGTGGTAAAGAGGGGTGTGAGTAGCAAAAACGGAGTTGACAGATTTCATCTGGAATTCCTCTCTGATCAAGCTCAAGAGGCTACTAATGCTAAAAACTGGACGATTTATAATTCCATTCTGGCTCTCTGCATATATGGCCTGGTTCTTTTTCCCAATCAGCAAGACTTTATGGATATGCAGACGACGAGAGTTTTCGTTCTTAAAAATCCAGTCCCTACTTTGTTAGGGGATTTTTATCATTCTGTGCATTACAAGAACGAGAAAAGAAGGGGAATACTTGTTAGTTGTTGTACTCCACTGCTGTGCCATTAGCTTTTCAAGCATTTACCTCAAACAGGTGCCTTTGTGGAAACCATTGATGTTGTGAAATGGTCCAAGCGAATGATAGGTTTAACTGCTGATAATATTATATGGTTTGATCATCGGTTATTGAGAATAAAGCTTATCACAAGATGCGGAAATTTTCCAAATGTACCTCTGATTGGCAGAAAAGGAGGAATCAATTATAATCCAATTTTAGCCATCTGAAAGTTCGGGTATGCTTCCAGGAATCCTCCTATGGAGCAAAATTTGAAGAATCTTTGTTCTTTACAGGAACTAAAGATGAGAAGGAGTCCGAAATAGTGAATGCTTGGAAATATAAGTATAAAATCGGAAAAATGGTTTTTGGGAAAGGAGATTGTAGGTCTTATCCTGAATATGACAGATGGATCGAGATGAAAGTAAAAGAACTGCTATTACCCTTTTCAAGGGAACCTTTTTTATGTTCAGTAAAGCCAGAACAGCCAACCATGGTAGCTATTAAAGAGTGCGAAAAGTGGTAGAAGATAGTAAAAGAGCTTCAAGTAGAGAATGCTGGTATGAGTAGCTGTCTCCAAAAAGCCTTGCATGATAATAAAAGTTTAGAAGGAAGAGCTCAGAAAGCAGAAAAGATCTTAGCAGCCAAAGAGAAAGATTTTCATGAAAGAGCACAATACTTCCAGAAGATCAGCAAAGGTGCCGATGCTGCCACTCAGGCTCACAAGACAACTAAACAGGACTTAGCTCAGACCAAGGATACATTGGCCAAATTTCAGCGAGCATGGGATGATGTCAGAATTGAAAATGCTGAGTTACAGGAACAGTTGAAGATTAAAGACGAAGAGCTTAAGAAAGCACATGAGCAGAGGAGAAAGTATCGGGAAAGCCTCGGTAAAAGTCAAGAACAATTAGAAGAAGCTAGAAGAGAGCTGAATAATACCAAGAAAGAGCTTGAAGAAGTCATGGTAGAAAGGGATGTACTCAAGACGCAAGCTGGCATAAAAAGACACAAAGGGGTGTGTGATGACGAAGCTTTGATGCTGCATATGGGTTCCTTAACAGAGGCTCTGGAGAAAAGGGATGTTTTGATCAGAGAGATGATTGAAAAGCCAAATCACCAGCGTACTCGCATACTCTTTGAGGAGATCAAATACACAAGTGATAAGCTGAAGGACGTGGAATTATCAGACTGATGTTCTTTCTCTTGTAATTTGTTGTTAATGGTTACCATCAGGCATGTTGATGGATCCATCTTTCCCTTGTATTTCATTTGTTGATGAACCTCTTTTGAATGTACTTGAATATTTTGTTGAATGGGGATGAGCAGATTTATTTAGAATTAGTCCTTATCAGATATCTGTACACAAGTACATGACCACGGCACGTCTCTTTATATCACGATTTCTGATCTTCTGATTTCTGTGGTTAAGATTGGAATCAGGGTATAAGGCACCTCGAAAATGATAAACATGACATTTGCATTACATTGCATATCATTTTGCATTTCGTTGCTTGCTTTTTCAGGTACCGGTTGCGGGGTCTCTAACCTTTATTTGGTTTCAGGCATTATAGCTGAGAATCATATTCACCGATACTCAACTCGAAGAAATCAAGCAAGGATTATGGATCAAATACAGAATGATTTGGCTGAAATGAGGGCACGCATGGACCAGTTTATGACTCTCATGACTGGTATGGCATAAGCTCAGGAAAGATTGAGGCTTCTGGTCGAGCATCCAGAAACTACGCCTGAAGGTAATCAAGTGGACAATTTACAGACAAGGGTCACTCCTCCCCCTGGTGGTAATCCTCCTCCTGGTGGCAACCCTCCTCCTGGCGGTAATCTGGGTAATGGAAATGGCAGAAATGTTGGTGGTATTCAAGAAGATGTTCTGGAAGACCAATTTACCCTACTGGACGCTGATATGGGTAACCCTGGTGACCGAAGGTATGATGAGTTAGCTGAGAAGATCCGGGCCATAGAGTGCAAGAATTCTATGGGTATTGATGTTACTAGTTTGGGACTGGTACCAGGAGTCAGAATTCCTCCAAAATTCAAGCCGCCTACTTTTGACAAATATCATGGCAATACGTGTCCCCAGACACATATTCAAGCTTATTTTGGGAGGATTTCAGCCCATACAGATGATGAGAAGTTATGGATGCATTACTTTCAAGACAGTCTGGCTGGAGCTTCCTTGACCTGGTATATGAAATTGAACAGAGCTGCTGTGAGAAGTTGGAAGAATCTGGCAGAAGTATTCCTAAAGCAGTACCAGTACAATATTGACATGGCACCCAACCACACTCAATTGTAGGGGTTGTCACAGAATGCTAAGGAAAGTTTTAAGGAATATGCTTAAAGGTGGAGAGAGATGGCTGCACAGGTTCAACCTCCTTTGTTGGATAGAGAAATGGCAGACATGTTTATAGGCACCCTGCAAGAGTCGTTTCTTGAAAGGTTGGCTGCTTGTCCATCAACCGGATTTGCTGATATAGTGATTGCTGGAGAAAGAATAGAGAGTCTATTGAAACTTGGTAAGATCCAAGATGTAAGTGGGGCTGGCTCTTTTGGGACGAAGAAACCATTTGCTAGTGGTCAAAAAAGAAGAGAAGGTGATACAAATGTTGTATATAGAGGACGAGGCAGAGGACGTTCTCAGGGTTACCATCAAGTAGGTGCAGTGACAATCCCAGCACCATCTGTTCAACAACAACAACCACAACAGCAAGCTCAGCAGCAGCAACAACAAAAACCTCCTTTCCAGCAGAGGTCTAGGCAGAGGGATCGTAAGATTGACCCTCTCCCTATGACTTATTCTGCGTTGCTACCACAGTTACTCAAGTTGAAGTTGGTTGAGCTTCGTACTATGAGACCTCCTGCCGCTGGCAACTTGCCACCTAATTTTGATGTTAACGCTCGCTGCAAGTTCCACTCAGGTGCTCTAGGGAACTCCATTGAAAAATGTTGGGCGTTTCATCATAAGGTGCAAGACTTGATTGATGCTAAAGCAATTAATTTCTCGTTACCTCCTAATGTTCTCCAAAACCCCATGCCTGATCATGGTGTGGCAGATGTATGTGCCATTGAAGATGGAAAGAGGTTAAATTTGGTAACAGATATCAGTCAGGTGAATACTCCATTGCTGGTGGTGAAGGATCATTTGTTGAAGGGACAGGTATTCCCGGGTAGTGATCAAGATTGTTCTGAATGTATGAGCCAAGAAAATGGCTGTGATAAGTTGAGAATTGGTTTGCAGAGTCTGATTGACGAGGGACGTCTACAGTTTGACCGGGCCGTGAAAGACACTGATGAGGTGTCAATTGTGACCATCTATTATACTCCCGCTGAGATTCAGGTGCCTGCAGGTACAGCTCCTGTAGCAAGTGTTGTGCAAGAAAGATCCAGTCCTGTTACCATCACGGTGCCAGGACCAGTTCCGTTTACATCTACAAAAGCAATCCCATGCCACTATGGGGCAGATGTGTATTATGAAGGGAAAAAGCAGGAAGTCGGGACATCATCCAGTTCGAATATTGATAATGTGGGTGGTGTAGGAGGCTTTACAAGAAGTGGAAGATTGTTTGCTCCCCAAACTTTGCGCAGTGATAAAGAAGTGGAGGCTGCGGCAAAAGCTAAAGGAAAACAGGTGATCGAGAGTGTGCCTGTGCTTGAAGCAGAGACAAAGACTGCCTTTGACAATGAGGTGGAAGAGTTCATGAGGATAATAAAGAAAAGTGATTATAAGATTGTCGATCAACTGAACCATACGCCCTCGAAAATCTCAATTTTGTCATTGTTGATGTGTTCTGACGCGCACCGGGAGGCTTTATTGAAAGTGTTGAAGAGAGCATATGTTCCACAGGAAATCACCATTAATCAGCTTGAAGGTGTGATCTCTAATGTCAATGTCAGCCACGGACTGGGCTTCACAAGTAGGGATTTGACGTCTGAAGGGAGAAACCACAATAAAGCTTTGCACATTACAATGGAATGCAGGGGTGCAGTGTTGTCTCACGTGTTGGTAGACACTGGTTCCTTGCTCAATGTCTTGCCTAAGAAGGCGCTAATGAAGCTGGAAGTTGATGGTTTGATATTAAGGCCAAGTGAGTTGGTTGTCCGAGCGTTCGATGGAACGAAAAGATATGTGTTTGGTGAAGTAGAATTGCCCGTGCAAATTGGACCACAAGTGTTCAAATCTACATTCCATGTGATGGACATACAACCTGCGTATAGCTGCTTATTAGGCCGCCCTTGGATTCATACGGCTGGGGCTGTTACATCCACCTTACACCAAAAGTTGAAGTACGAGTTCAAGGGACAAGTTGTGACAGTGTGTGGTGAAGAAGATATTTTTGTTAGCCACTTGTCCAAGTTCAAGTATATTGAGATGGATAGGGAAATTCATGAGATGCTTTGCCAGTCATTTGAAGCGGTGAATATTGACAACGTGCCTGAATCTTCCCTTGCACCAGATAGAGCCGGTACATCCATTTCGTCCTATAAGCAAGCTGTCGAGGTCGTCAGAGCGGGCAACGCCCAAGGTTGGGGAAAGCTGATAGAGACACCATTGAAAGAGGACAAGTTTGGTATTGGCTATCATCCCTCTATGACTTCAGTTGCAGAGAACAGTGGACCCATCACTTTCAGCAGTGGGGGAATCATTTACCCAGATCAGTCTTGTGCAGCTACAGAAGATGGCGTTGACAGTGACTGTGACTTAGACAACTGGGTACGCCCACGCGCTCCGGGACAATCATTGCAGAATTGGTCTGTTGAAGAAGTCATCCGGGTTACTCTTTAAACAGAGTAATTTTATTTGTTTTTCTAACCATAATGCATTTTAAAATCTTACGCTCTGCCCAAGGCATATAGATTCATTTGTAGGGCCACCCTGTTTGCATTTGCAATTTTAATCATCAATAAAGGACGTTTTGTAATCAAATTTTGTTCCTTGTCTTTCATTTTTATTTTTACACAAAATAATAAAATGGCAATGTTTCATTTCTTTTTGTTAAAATAAATTCTAAAATAAAGCATGAACCCGTTCGTGCAGAATTGATCCTCCAGATTTCATTGATAACGGTTCTGCTATGGCTATGTATGACTTTGACAAACCAATTTATCAAGCCGAAGAAGGGGATGAGAAAGGTTGTGAACTCCCTGAGGAACTGGCCAGGTTGTTAAAACAAGTGGAAAGGGTCATCCAGCCTCATCAAGAGACCATAGAGATCATTAATATTGGCACCGAGGATGCTAAGAAAGAGATCAAGATTGGCGCCAGCCTGCAAGCAGATGTGAAGAAAGCTTTGACTGAGATGTTGTGTGAATATGTTGATATCTTCACCTGGTCGTATCAAGACATGCCAGGGATGGATACTGATATTGTGGTGCACAGGCTGCCATTGAGAGAAGAATGCCCGCCAGTCAAGCAAAAACTTCGTCGGACTCAGCCCGATATGGCTATAAAGATCAAAGAAGAAGTTCAGAAGCCGTGGGATGCAGGGTTTCCTGCTGTGACTAACTATCCTCCTTGGGTTGCCAACATCGTGCCGGTACCAAAGAAAGACGGAAAGGTGAGAATGTGTGTGGATTATCGAGATCTTAACAAAGCTAGTCTGAAAGATGATTTTCCACTGCCCCACATTGATGTACTGGTCGACAATACGGCCCAGTTTTCAGTGTTCTCATTTATGGATGGTTTCTCCGGGTACAACCAGATTAAGATGGCGCCTGAGGATATGGAGAAGACCACATTCATTACGCCATGGGGTACATATTGTTATAAAGTGATGTCTTTTAGGTTGAAAAACGCAGGGGCAACGTACTAGAGGGCAATGGTAACATTATTCCACAACTTGATTCACAAAGAGATTGAATGTTATGTGGATGACATGATTGCTAACTCGAGAACAGAAGAAGAGCATATGATAAACTTGAAAAAGTTGTTTGAAAGGCTGAGAAAGTTCCGTTTGAGATTGAATCCAAATAAGCGCACTTTTGGGGTGCGTTCTAGAAAGTTGCTGGGTTTCATTGTGAGCGAAAAAGGGATTGAGGTTGATCCTGCCAAAGTGAAAGCAATACAAGATATGCCTGAACCAAGAACGGAAAAAGAGGTTCGCGGCTTTCTGGGTAGATTGAACTACATTGCAAGATTCATATCTCACCTAACAGCCACATGCGAACCAATATTCAAACTGCTAAGAAAAGATCAAATGGTCAGGTGGAATGATGATTGCCAATTGGCATTCAATAAAATAAAATAATACTTGCAGGAACCTCCAATCCTCATGCCTCCAGTTGCAGGAAGGCCTTTGATAATGTATTTGACAGTACTTGAAGGTTCTATGGGTTGTGTTCTCGGTCAACACGACGAGACAGGTAGGAAAGAGCATGTTATCTACTACCTGAGCAAAAAGTTCAATGACTGCGAGTCCCGTTACTCAATGCTTGAAAAGACATATTGTGCACTTGCATGGGCTGCTAAGTGATTGGGGCAGTATATGATTAGGCACACAACCTTGTTGATTTCAAAAATGGACCCTATCAAATACATTTTTGAGAAACCAGCACTAACAGGCAGCGTTGCACGGTGGAAAATGGTTTTGACAGAATATGATATCCAGTATACTTCTCAAAAGGCCATCAAAGGAAGTATCTTGTCAGACTATCTTGCGCAACAGCCGATTGATGATTACCAACCCATGAAATTTGATTTCCCTGATGAGGACATCATGTTTCTCAAGGCTAAAGACTACGAGGAACCACTCCCGGAGGAGGGGCCAGATCCTGAATCCAAATGGAGTTTGATGTTTGATGGGGCCGTTAATATGAATAGGTGCGGAGTTGGAGCAGTTCTTATCACGCCGGAAGGTGTTCATATGCCTTTCACTGCCCGAATAACTTTCGGATGCACCAACAATAAAGCAGAATATGAAGCCTGTATAATGGGGATTGAGGAGGCGATTAATTTGCGAATTAAGGCCCTTGATATCTTTGGTGATTCAGCTTTGGTAATATATCAAGTGAAAGGGAGTTAGTACACGCACCAAGCAAATCTGGTTCCGTATAGAGATTATACGAGGAGATTGCTGACATTTTTCACAACAGTGAAGTTATACCATATTCCTCGAGATGAGAATAAGTTTGCTGATGCCTTGACCACATTGTCTTCTATGATCAGAGTGCAAAGATGGAACCATGTACCTAAGATTGAAGTATCTCGCCTTGACAGACCTGCATTTGTGTTTGCAGTTGATGCAACGTCTGATGACAAGCCATGGTTTCATGACATCAAGTGTTTCTTGAAAAGTCAAGAGTACCCGCCTGGGGCATCTACTAAAGATAAGAAGACGTTGAGAAGGTTATCTAGTAGCTTCTTCTTGAATCAGGATGATGTGCTGTACAAACGGAATTTTGACATGGTTCTGCTCAGATGCGTGGATAGACACGAAGCAGACTTGTTAATGCAGGAAGTACATGAAGGCTCTTTTGGTACTCATGCCGGAGGTCACGCAATGGTTAAGAAGTTATTGAGGTCAGGGTATTATTGGTTGACAATGGAAGCAGATTGTTACAAGTACGCCCGCAAGTGTCATAAATGCCATATCTATGCAGACAAAGTGCATGTACCACCAAATCCGTTGAGTGTCATGTCCTCTCCTTGGCCCTTTGCCATGTGGGGCATTGACATGATCAGAAAGATTGAGCCTACTGCTTCAAATGGCCATCGTTTCATCTTGGTCGCCATTGATTATTTCACTAAATGGGTTGAAACAACATCTTATGCCAACGTCACTAAGCAAGTGGTAGCTCGTTTCCTGAAACGGGATATCATTTGTCGCTATGGAGTGCCCGAGAGAATCATTACTGATAATGGTTCTAATTTGAACAACAAAATGATGGCTGACCTGTGCCGGGACTTCAAAATTGAACACCACAATTCTTCTCCGTATCGCCCGAAGATGAATGGCGCTGTGGAGGCGACTAACAAGAATATTAAGAAGATTGTGCAGAAAATGGTTGTCACATATAAAGATTGGCATGAGATGTTACCATTTGCCTTGCATGGGTACCGAACATCAGTACGCACGTCCACTGGTGCAACGCCATTCTCACTTGTATACGGTATGGAGGCAGTGCTACCAGTTGAAGTTGAGATTCCATCCCTCAGAGTCATGATGGATGTCAAGTTAGACGAAGCTGAGTGGGTTCGTGCCAGATTTAATCAGTTGAGCCTCATTGAGGAGAAACGTCTGGCAGTTGTATGTGATGGGCAGTTATACCAACGGAGGATGAAGCTAGCATTCGACCAAAAGGTGCATCCTCGAGTTTACAAAGTGAGAGATGTGGTACTCAAAAGGATCCTTCCTCCTAGTACAGATCACAGGGGCAAATGGACTCCCAATTATGAAGGTCCATTCGTGGTTAAGAAGGTCTTCTCGGGCGGAGCCTTGTTACTTACAACCATGGATGGTGAAGACTTTTCATCCCCTGTCAACTCAGACGTAGTCAAAAAATACTTCGCATGAATAGACCCGCTGGACAAAAAAAAAGAGAGAGAGAAAAGTCCAGGCAAAAAAAAGGGCATCCCGGCAAACCACAAAAACAGAATAAAAGGTTCGGGCAAAAATTAGGGATATAAAATAAAAAATTGTACACCCGGTGAGTTGAAAATCCGCAAGGACAACTCAGGCAAAAAAGGGTATCCCGGTGGATTGAAAACCCGAAAGGGCGGTCCACGTAAAAGAGGGATTTAAGCGAATGACTACGATCTGAGTTATTTGTACTCCATCACCGTTTCAACAACTGACATTCCAAAGGGTAGGAATCAGTCTGATCATTCCTCAGAAGGCAAGGTCGGGGAGTCTTGAAGAAATACTAGCCATAGCAGAATTGAAACTCAGTGGAATGCCGTTTTCACATTGCCATTAGGATAGTTTCTTTTCTCAATTTTCAGCGATCACCTCTTTCCAGGGATTGCTTCCTGATGTAATTGCCTATTCTGGGCTTTTCTCCAATAAAGTGAATTTCAGTCAATAACTTCCTATTTTATTTTTACTACTTTGTTTGCAAAAACGTCCTAATTTTTTATAAAACATTGCATTTGAAAACATGGTGGCTTTACAATAACATGCGCAGAAAAAACATTTGAAATTACTTTGAATGTTGAATAATCCTGGATGGTGGATTCAAACCACGCAATATTCTGGGGCATGTGTGGATATCCTTTTGCTTGCAGGTAACAGGTCCAGATGACTTCAATCACAAGAGGCATCTCTTCTAGACGAGTAGTCACTTATTCCCACGCAGAAGACTGGGGCAATCATGTTCAAGGAAGGGTTCACTGGTCACCCTTTTTGTCACAACATTTACTAATTGAGTCCATCATCCGGTCGGCGGTCGGTCATGACGTTTCAATATCGGTAAATGGAGTTCAATGGGATGGTGTTGTAGCTTATTAAGTCGATTATCTCATTAAGTACTTCCAACAGTTACAAGCTTTTCTGTGTTGATAACGGTTGCAAGTTCCCTAGTAGAGTTGCGTCGCAGACACCGAAGTTAATAGTCAATCCCCAGTGAAGTTGCCAGGAGTTTGAAGATGCTTAATCTTCTGTAAAATCCTCTTAGGATGTTTTCTTCAGATCAGTCTTGTATCATGGAGCAAAGAGCAAGTTGTTGACCCTCCCGAGCATGGGGCGTTTTGAATTTCCCCAGCAGGAGATGTTCCCGATCTATTATCCCCAGTAGAGTTGGAAGATGCTTGGTCTTCTGTAAAATCCTCTCAAGAGACGTTCCCCAGCATGAGACGCGTTGAAGTGGCTCTCTCCAGCAGAGTTTATCGTCAACTCATTATCCCCAGGGGAGTCGTCAAGTTGAAGATTTTCCTAGCACGGAACATTGCGGTTCTTATTCTAAGCTTGACAGTTTTATTCCTCAACAGATCATAGTGCATTTGCTTTGGGTTCCCCAGCAGATTTTGTTATAGACTCATCATCCCCAGTGGAGTCGTCAAACGGAAAGTTTGCCTAACGTGGGGCATTGTGGCACTTATCCTAAGCTCGACAGTTTTGTTCCTCAGCCGACTACCATGGAATTGCTTTGGGATTTCTCAACAGATCTCCAGGGACTCTTTCCCAACAAGTTGCAACGGAATGTTTTCCAACTAGGATTGCATATCCCTGATAGAGTAGCCCCGATCTTCAACAAAATCGTATCTCTGATGATTACATTCCCCGCAGAGTTCAGCATTGAATCTTGTTAATAATACTCCCCAGCTGAGTTGTTTTTCTCCTCGCAAGAGGCTTATCAATCAACAAAATATATTCCTCAACAAGGTGATAGTACATGCTTTCCCTAGCCAGGTTAGCAGGTTGATTCTCCCCGCAAAGGATCTCAGGTTTGATAGATCCTCATGCAGAGTTTTAATGACTTTTCTTCCGTAGCAGGACATCATTCAAAAATTCTCATCCCCAGCGGAGTTGATGTGACTAGAATTCATCCCCAAGCAGATGAAGTAATTCCTGGCAGAATCATCATTTCCCCATATTTCAAAGTCCAATTTATTTTTGGCAACCATGATAATTCGAAGCAGACAGATTGTTCATTCATTCTCCAACAGAGATACCATCCTTTCAGGAGTCTCTGAAGTCAAATCATTGATCATTGTTCCTCGGCAGAGTCAGCAGATATGTTTGACATGGATGCAGAAAGTAATCCAGTATTGGAAATTCTTAAAGTCCAACCGTAGATTGGCAAAAGGTCCATCCAAGGGTGGCAAATTCTTAAAGTCCAACCGTAGATTGGCAAAAGGTCCATCCAAGGGTGGCAAATTCTTAAAGTCCAACCGTAGATTGGCAAAAGGTCCATCCAAGGGTGGCAAAGCAAGGCAAAGTCCACCCGTAGTGTGGCAAGTCAGTAGTCATCTGACTCCCTTTAAAAGACCGCAGCTAAGTCCAACCGTAGATTAGCAAAAGTCCATCCAAGGGTGGCAAATCATTAGCAAGTCCAATCGTAGATTGGTAAAAGTCCATCCAAGGGTGGCAAATCATCAGTAAGTCCAACCGTAGATTGGCAAAAGTCCATCCAGTGTAGCAAATCATCAGCAAGTTCAACTGTAGATTGGCAAAAGTCCATCCAAGGGTGGCAAATCATCAGCAAGTCCAACCGTAGATTGGCAAAAGTCCACCCACAGTGTGGCAATTCAGCTGCAAAGTCCAACCGTAGATTGGCAAAAGTCCACCCGTAGTGTGGCAAGTCAGTAGTCGTCTGACTCCATTCAAAAAGACAGTCCACCCGCAGTGTGGCAAGCCAGTAGTCATCTGGCGTTGTACAAAAGACGTTGTTAAAGTCCACCCGTAGTGTGACATGCCAGTAATCGTCTGGCGTTGTACAAAAGACGTTGTTAAGGTCCACCCGTAGTGTGGCAGGCCAGTAGTTGTCTGGCGTTGTATAAAATACATCTTTCTAGTGTTATTTCTTCCCATCAGAGTGGTATTCAAGCAGAGTTCATTTGGTTGGGTTTATATCCTTTTTCTTCTTCTCCACTGAGTGGAAATTTTTTGGTTATTTTTGGTATTCAATCCCTCCATACCTTGAAAGTCTGACAGCAATCGCTATCATCCGTTCAGGTCTACAGTGATTGAATAGGGGCAGCTGTAATACCCCAAAATTTGCCCTCTCATTTCTTCATATCATTTAGCATGAGCTTTCATTTCATTGCATTGCATTCAAGCATAGAAAACACAAAACATCAAGCATTGTATTGCATCTTACATAAGGGCATGTGATCAGTTGTTTCTCAAAGGTGTTGATCATCCAAAGCTAAAGAATAAGAACCAAGTGTTTCTCACAAGTTTCAAGGGTCCTTTAAGCCATGTATCATCTCACTTTGATCCACAAGGCATGGGAATAGGAGAATTCATCAAAAAGATTGGGCAGTGCATTATCTCCTACACAAGGCAGTCAAAATTTGGGATTTGAACCCCAAATGGGCAAGCTCTTTGAGTTTTTATCATCTCCAAATGGCATATCTCATCATTGTTTGAGAAGATACACATCATATTCAAAGGAATTTGGGTTTGGAGGATGTGTTATTTCCTCCTAACCAGAGGGTGCCAAAATTAGGGTTTGACCTAAATGCAGTTTATCTCTGATTTTTTGGACAAGACTTGATATCATGGTATTCCTTATGTTCTTAAGTGTATATGGATGGAAAATTGCTCATCAATGGGTTTCAGAAGGGTTTCAATTTATTAGTTGCTTGATAATCAAGAAATTGGGGAAAGTCAACTGTGCAGTGAAAAAAGTCAACTCCTAACTTTTTATGGTCAAATTCATGAAATTCATGTTACATATGTTCAATGGACAAAATTTGATCAAGAAATGATGGAGGAATAATGAAAAATCAAGAAATCACAAAACTGCCAAAAATAGAAACCTTAGGGTTGCCAAAAATAGTAAGTTTGGACCATTTTGCACCCTACTTTGAGGCTCTCTTTCTCCAAGATAAAAGATTCAAACCTCAGGCCCAAGTTAAGCCAATTAAAGTTCATGTTCTAAGCTTCAAATCCATATAAAGAACATCTCAATTGGATAAAAATTGAGTGAGTTATGGTTGATCAAAGTTTGATGAAACTAGGTCCAAAACCAAGTCATGACCAAGCATTCCCAGGCCCACGCGCCATAATTTTGACAAACACTTGGTGTGCCAAATGTCCACCCTTTTTTCTCAATGATAAAAGCTCCAAATGAAAAACTTTTCAACATCAAAGTTGTTCCTTGCCATGCCCTCTTCAATGTTGATGTTGGACAAATTTTGATTTGATCAAGTTATGAGATAGTTCTAAGGGTTCAAAGTCATGGTGATCATGCTGAAAACCCAGGCGCCATGTTGCCTTGCTATGCCACATCTTGTCACGCCTTCCACCAGTTCCAAACCTTTGGGTTCCAAGCTATTTTGCATCCTTTTCGAAACCTCATTTCAATTCAAAATCAACACCAAACTTATTCTATGGTCCACTCTCTTTCCAATGACACATAAATTTCATAATTTCATACACTAGAGTGAGAGAATTTCCTTCACAAAGTTCCATGTTTCAAGCTGTTAAAATCAGAAAGAAATGAGTTGTTATTGATGTTGTCGTAGCATTCACACGTACACACCCTATATTCCTTTCCACTTTTAACCAAACACCTTCTTTACACTATCTTCATCATGCTTTGCCATACACTAAAGAGGAAGAATATAAACTTGCGAAGTAAGTTTCTTTTGCAGCTGCTACTTCAAAACAACACATCACCACCACTGATTCACTCAACCCCCACCATAGCACACCATAAACCACCATCACCATATCACAGCCAAGCTAGCTCGCCCTAACTAACTTGACTCAGTTAGTTAGAGGTAGCTCAGTTAACTCTACTCAGTGACTCAGTTAACCATGAGTTAAGTCACTAAACTCAACATATAAATCTAAACTTCACTCACAAATTCATTTTCCAACTCTCATTTTTCACTTTCCCTCTCAAACACTTTAAGCTTTCTCTCTCAATTTCTCTCTATTCTCTCTGAGTTTACACGAATTCACCATCACTCATCATCATCATTGCTTGGCATTGAAGCAAGGATACATTGAATCAATATCATTCTCCAAGTGAAGTTTCATCAACATTTTGATTTTCTCTCTGTTTTCCATTCCAAGATTCTACAGCATTTATTTTGCTTAGATTGAAGTTCCAAAGGTGAAGATCAATTGGATATCTCTGGTTTTCTCAACTGTTCCAAGATCTACAAGTTTCAGGTTCAAAATTTTCTTCACCTTATTCTGCTCATTTAGCTTGTTTTGAAGCTTGTTTTTAGCTCATTAGGAGCTCTGTTAACTCCGGCTAGTTGATAGGCCTCTTAGAGGCATAGTTTCAAAACCTAGGGCATATTTTAATTCCTTTGTTCTCTATGTATGTGCTTGTTACGTGAAAAGTGATGGTGGATTCATGATGTACGTAGCGTCAGCTTCATTTTGATATCATGTTTGTGCATTTCTGGAGATTTTGAGATTTGCAGGTGGTGGTTGCTCGCCGGAGAAGATGACCGGAGGTACTTCTCCGGCCGGTGGTTTTAATTATTAGGGCTTCTGAGTTTTAAACGTGGCCATTGATTTGTTTTCATCGTGTGGTTATTAATGTGATTGTATGATAATTAATGTGTGCCTGCATTGGTGTCCACATGATTACTTTGCTTTTGTTGATCTTGATCGTCTGATTGATCTAACGTCCATAGCATTGCCAACACATTAATGAAAACCTGTGCACCTCACGTGTTATTCTTTTTGAATTTTGATGACTGTGTGTGTGTGCGTGTAAGGGAACTATCATGTGCCTTCCTCGTGGACTGTTGGATACGCATATTTTAATGATTGGTGTGGGTTGACTTAGATGTATGGTTATGATTGCATCATTATGTTGATTACATGTACACGCGTCACACATAACCACACATAATGGACTTGGACTTAAATTTTTGTTTGCACCCCCATACTGAGCCCATTTTCATTTTTGAACGTGATTTTTTACTTCTCTGCACCCCTGCTTTCTTTTTCTTTATTTTCATTTCTTCTTTTACATTTGTTTCATAATTGATTTCTAAAAATACCAAAACATCATAAAAAATTCTACAAAAATTCATGTGATCTCTTAACATGTTTAACTAATTTTCTATTATTTTTATTTGTGATTTTGTGAATATTTTCACATTATTTCATATTTTTCTTTTATTTCTTTTGAAATTTGTTTCTATTTTCATATGTGCATCTCAAATATTTATTTCTCATAGTTCCTTAAACATTTTTGCATCCTTTCAATAATATCCAAAACTTCATAAAAATAATTTTGTTTCATTTCTATAACTTTCTTTTATTGCATTTAGGTCCCCATCTTTGCACTTTGGTTCATGATTCATAAGTGACTATTGCTTGATTGTTTGAGGTCCTTTCTTTCTGAATTTTTGCATAGAATTTTGGTATGATATTTGCCTCTGGTTGAGGTCTCTTGAGACCTAAATTGATGTTTTCCCAATCATGTTTACTATTTCTTTGATGACTCTTGTTTGAGGTCCCTTTTTGTGAACTTCTTTGGCCATGTTTGGTTACTTGCTTGGAAAGGCACTTGTGCCATTGTATGAGATCATTCTTATTGACTTCTTGAGCCATGTTTAGATCCTTATAAATCTTTTGAATGCAATTATAGGTCATTGGTTTGAATTTGATGCTTTCTTTGTGTACATGTTCTATACTTGTTTCACATGTCTTTTTTTGACCTATCTTCTCATTCTTTTGCATCTATGCTTCTACTTGACTTGTAATTGGTTTGCTTATGCCATGTTATATTATTCATTTGCATTTCATATGAAGTATGCCTCTGACTTTGAAGTATTGCATTCATTCCATATGTCATTTATGTCTTACTTTGCATATTTGAACATGTTGCATCCAAATGCATGTTTCTTTTGCTTCTAGCTTCTAAATGACTTGCAATTGCTTGAATGTTATTGGTTTGTGCATTTTATCTTCACCCTAATATGACATATCACTTCTGACTTTGGTACTTGAGTTTCATCTTGAACTTTTGTAGGTTTGACTTATGCCATGAATGTTTTCTTTCCATGTTTAATTCATGATTCATATCTTCTCACTTCTTCTCCTAATCACTCTTAATGCTTGGATGCTTGATTGTATGCCTCATATGACATTTATATATCATGTTTAGGCACATGTTTAGGTCATCCACATTCTGACTTTGATATTATTTAAAGCATAATTGCATGATCACTTTACATGTTCACTCATTCTTCCTCTATTTCTTCCATGATTCACTTCTTGGATGATTAGTGCCTTGATTGTGCATAATTCATTTGTGTTTGGTATTTTAACATTAGAGGTTACCCTTATTGTTTAGATTCTGACTTTGATTAATTTGTATCTCTTAAGATCTTGGTTCCTTAGTCCTTAATTGATTTGATCATTACTTGTTGAGTCTCCCATTATTCACTGCTTGTAAATAATTTTGTGAACTAACATTTTCATGTAGGTGCAAACGGTAAGTAAGTGTGTTGGCTTAGTTCCACATACATTTCCTCCTCTTATGTTCTCTTATTTCTTTTAAACTTTCTATGTGTGTTTGATAAGCATTTACATGCTTTCCTTGAATAACTTTTCTTTCATCCCTCTTTAAGATCAACTTAACTTCCATCTTGGAAGTAAGTTGTTTCTTTTGCTCTTATTCTTCTTTCTTTTAGAAGTAGGTTTGTTAAACCCCATTGACCATAGGATCACTATGTATGATAACATTAGGATTGAGTCTTAGTCTCCCTCATTAGATTTTCACCTTTGATCCGCTTTTGAGTCTCTTCTTCTCATCTTAAAACAAGAGTAAAAAAACACTTAATAAAGGCATAACACCTATTGTATTTAGGCCTTTCATGTGGGAACAAGGAGGTGTGGGGTCTTCTCTCACTTTCTTGGAATGTTAGCATGCGTCCCGTCTTGGGTCGATATGCAAGGCATTCGATCCTACATGAGGGACTTAAATACAATACATGTTACAAAACTCAAAAACAATCAAAACACTTCATTCTTAAAAGACAAAAACAAACAATAAAGTCTTTCCTTCGGGAATTCTTTTCTCATCTCACTCACTCTCAACATACAAACGTGCTCCTTCTCGTTCTCTTGCAAGATGGTAACGCACTCGGAACAGCCGTTCCCTAAAAAACACAAACAATCCATCCCTAGTGAGGGGAACTATGTCGCTCTGATTCTCATGTTCCCGATGAGATACGTAGGCAGTGGGGTAGGGCCCATTCGAGCACTTCTTTTATTTTCCCTACATTTGTTTCTCTTTCTCTCTCCTTTCCTTTTCCGGTTCTCTAGCTAGCAGTTCCTTTTTCTTTCCTTACACCCTTTGATCGAGACAAGCAAGCGTGGATCCCATCGGGTACGATGGATGCGTGGGGGTGCTAATACCTTCCTCTCGCGTAACCGACTCCCGAACCCAGTTCTCTTGGTCGCAAGACCATGCTCTATCCTTTCTCTCAAGTTTATACAGTGTTTCCTTTCCCTCTTTTGGGATAAATACACATTCTTGGCGACTCTGTTTCGGTTCCACTTTCGCATTTGTACTAGGATGAAAATCCCGGGAGCGACACCCGCCCTAAAGCTCTGATAATCATGTGATACCAGGAACCCGAGCCAAACCTGTTTAGCATGTAACTCCACCAGGCTGGTATTCATCAAGCGAATATCGAATATTTGAATCATGTTGATCTGATAGGGATTCCTATCATGGTAGTCCTAGATCCATCCAAGATCCATCTGACGCTTGAGGGCCTCTTGTACAAAAGAGCATCCCTGTTTGTTTACCGAGCAAGTCAGACAGGAACTGTAATCGTGCCATGGCAGATTATGATACTGGCTTTGCCTGGAGTGCATCGCCACCAAGTTGACATTCATTGCACGGATATCGTGGTTCTGAATAATGTTAGAATTCATGTAAACCATATTAATTCCACGAACTCGGTGCTCTTGGATCCATCCGAGATCCATCTGTTCTTGTAGAGCTGATTGCACCACAGAACATCCTCGATTGCTTTTAGAGCAGATATCACACTGGTGATAGTTATGAGGTGGCACATGGCCATATCCACTCTGTCTGCAATGCATCTTGACCAGATTGGTCTTTAACAAGAGTACATCATGAATTTGATAGACGTTGTTAATCTCTCCCTCTATCAAATTGACAGCAGCTTTCTCATGTTGAGGCAGCGGGTTCGTGAGAACATTAGGATTTGTATCCTTGAAAGATAAGACCCCGCTCCTAACAAGTTTTTGCACGTTGGATTTGAAATTGCGACAGTTCTCTATGTTATTCCCTGGTCCTCTTTGATGGTAAGGGCAACTCTGATCCACCTTAAACCAAAAAGGCGGATTTTTCGGTACTGTAAGAGGGGACTTAGTCTGGACATGCCCCTTAGCCAGTAGTAAAGGAAATAGTTCTGCGTACAATACGGGTATAGGATCAAATCCTGGTGGCCGCATTGTACGGTTGTTATTGTATGGAGGACGAGCCTGCTGAAGAGGTTGTTGAGTCCTTTGCTGATTAGGTTAGCTCTATGCAACCTGAGGTTGATACGTAGAAATAGGCGCAGGATTGATAGCAGGAGTCACAACCGCTACTGGCTGATAACGTCGCCTTTTCTTTCCGAGAGAGATATTCCCAATATCTTGCTCTTTTTTCTTAGGGAGAGCACTACCGTATCGCTTTATACTACTTGATGATCCAGTGTCTTTGACTAGACGTCCTTCTCGGACGGCTTCCTCGAGACGCACTCCCATACCGACCATTTCGGTGAAGTCACTGGGTGCACTAGCGACCATTCTGTCGTAGTAAAATAAGCTTAAGGTCTTTAAGAAGATCTTTGTCATCTCTTTTTCCTCAAGAGGTGGACAAATTTGAGCGGCAATTTCACGCCATCTCTGAGCATATTCCTTAAAGGTTTCTTTGTCCTTTTGTGAGATTGATCTGAGTTTATCTCTGCCCGGTGCCATGTCTAGATTGTATTTATATTATTGGACGAAGGCAGTGCTAAGATCTATGAAAGTGCTAATCGTAGCACGATTTAAACCCATGTACCATTTTAGGGCGGCACCGGTTAAACTATCCTAAAAGTAGTGAATCAGTAAATCCTGATTCTCTGTCTGAGCTGACATTTGCTGAGCGTACACACCAAGTGACTCTGAGGGCAAGAGTTACCCTTGTACTTTTCAAAGTCGGGCACCTGGAATTTGTGCGAGACTTTCACATTGGGGACCAAGCAGAGGTCCGCGGCATCCTTTCCAAATAAATCCTGACCGCGAAGGGCCTGCAGTTCTCTCTGCATTCCCAGGAACTGTTCCTGGAACTCATTCATTCTTTCGAACTTGTTGTTGTTTCCACCAGAAGGCATCTGTGGAATCTGTCATTCTGGGACAGTGTGTACCACGGGCGGTGGTATAGTCATTATGGCCGAGACTCTCGGTGCCTCCCGAAGTTTGTAACCTTCAGGAGTTGCTGTCATGCCCCTGGCATCTTCGCTTTCCCGAAGTTTGTAACCTTCAGGCCCAGCGGTTCCTGCTGCGGTTCCCTGATCCTCATTGATCGGCGGAACATATCCTTCCGGGATATAGTTAAGTGGCATGCCCCAGGGACGATCTTTTGGCATTTTATACCTAGGATCGGACTTTTCCACTATGGGCGTTGAGGTGATCTCCGAGATCACAGTCCTTTGTAGTTAAGCTTCTGCCATGGCTTGCATGTCGTTACGAAGCTTTCTCATATCCTCCCTCAGAGCGTCGGTCTCTTCTTTCAACTCTCTGTTCTCTTCCTCAAGATCATCCATCTTTTTCTAACGATTGGCCTGAGTATTGTACGAATGAGACAGTTCGACTCTAGAACCGAGACACAAACGTGAGATTCGTAGGTAAGAAGAATACGTGAAGTGAGAATGATGAATGCAATGATTACATTAATTGTTTTTTTTTCTTTAATCAAAATAAACTTTGACAATTAGATTGCAAATATAAAACAGTGGGGAAACCCTATTTTATTGAATTCAAAGGATTGCGAAAATAGAAATACAGTAGATTACGAGGTGCGGAAACAGAAACCTAAGCTAAGGGGTCCCGAGTCCTCTCTGAGGAGAACTCGGGTGCTGATTCTGGTACTTTCCTTTTCTTGGACCGGGGCTCTTGGGCCGTTGTCGGGTTGTCATTCCTTTGCCAAGCGAAAGAAGCGAGCAAATTCCTTTGGTCATCCTGATTATCCACAGCATGTTGCTCTAAAATCTCGATCAGAGCATCCTTATCTTTTAGCAGTTGCTGTATTTTGGTACACTCTACATTGAGCATGCGGTACTTGTTCTTCCAAGACCTCCTCTCCTGTTGAACTTTGTTGAGAGTAACCTGAAGTTTTTCCGTTTCAGTCATGAAGTACATGACAGATTCCCTCGGCAGAAGAACTCCATGATGAGGATAAGGCATCTTTAGCTTGAGAGCTCTAGTTTGTACCCAGTGGAGATAACGCTCCACCGAGACACAGTCTGGTTTTCCTAGAGACTCTCGTCCTTTCTTATGAACATGTTTCCAAGCGTGCACTATTTCCATCTTTAATGCCCTGTCATTTTCTCTTTCTTTGAAGAAAAGACCTTCCAGATGAGCATTAAGCGGGACATGCCTTATCGGGTATCCAAATTGACGACGAACCAATACTGGATGGTAGTTGATTCATCCCTTAGTTCCTATGAGGGGTATGTTGGGGAAGTTTCCACAACGATCAATGATCCTGATCCCGTCATAAATCCTATTGCACCAATCTATATCAGAGTTGGTAAGAGACATGATTTTCTGCGACCAAGGTAAGGAAATCTTATGATCCCAAAAAGCAGCAGACTTGGGCAAATGGGAGATAAACCATTTATATAACAGGGGTACACAGCATGTGATCATTCCTCCGCTATACAAATCTCCTAAGTGTACAAAATGATACGCGTCCGCGAGCAAAGTTGGCACAGGGTTTCCAATGAGAAAAACCTTAATGGCATTGATATCGACGAAGCTATTAATGTTGGGAAACAGAAATAAACCGTAAGTGAGTAAGACAAAGATGCTTTCAAAAGCAGTCAGGTTCCCTATACTAGCAAAGTACAGAGCCTTCTTTGTCAGGAACTGGGCTGGCAAACCTTGGAGCCCACCCTTGGTGGTCATGTGAGTCTTGATTTCTGACTCATCCAAATAGATTGCTCTTGCAATGGTCTGATCCTTTGGAATTTCTTCCAGTCCAGAAAATGGAGCTCGATCAGTAATGTGTAGATCGGTTAGGTGAGAATACTCCTCCAGCATTGGTGCGAGCTGGTAATCTGGGAATGTGAAATAGTGATAGATCGGATCGTAAAACTGAATGAGTGCCTCCATGATTCCTTCAATCACATGGACTCTTAACAGAGGTAGCAGACCTCCGTACTTGGCTCTAAAAGCTTCAGGGTTAGTGATCATCCTCGCTATTCCTCTCAAATCTTCTAGTTTTGGAACCCTGAAGGTATACTTATGAGTTCTCTTTCTACCGAAATCCATGAGCGCAATCTTTTTCTCTGACATTTGCAATCATTGTCTTAGTTTAATTTGAAAAAGAGAGACTAGAAGAGAAAAATTTTCTTTGATGTAATGTTTTTTAGATGAATGCATGAATGCAGTACACAAAAACATAGAAAAAACATGGGGTCAAAGGGTCGGTGTCATGAAGTCAAGGCTCTACCCCCCCCCCAAAGGTTTATACTAGTGATTTTTGTACCTGTCTCTCAAAATCATCAGTTCTTGTCGAGAAAACACCAGTGGGCCGGGAACCGTGCTAGGTGATGTTTTTCGAAGAACCATCAGAAGAGGGTAGTATCGCGTGACAACCATTTCCAATAGTTTACGCACTACTAAAAGAGGTTTTTCCTAGGTGTATACTCAATCTTTCCACATGCGGCATCACACGCATTCCCATTAGCAGAAAAATAAACACAGATATTAATTAGGAAAAGCATTATATATATTTGTCCTAAAGTCCTAGACTTTAAAGAGCTTTGAATCCTGTGTTCCTGACAAAAATGGCTCCCCGGCAGAGTTGCCATTATGTGGTACCTTCCCAACTTTAAAGGTTTTGGCCTAAGATCCTAGTGAAGGCAAAAAGGTCCTATCCTAGTGAAATCCCCAAAGAAAGAAAGAAAAGAAAAGAACCCCATGGTGGACGCCACTTTTCTGTGGTACTTTTTAAGGTTTCTATCTAAGAGATGGGAAGAGAACAAGGTCCCGTTGTCCCAAGTGAAGTCGCCAATTTTGTCTGTAGCGCGAATTTTTGGACGTGGTTGCGAAGCACTATCGCTTTTGGGGTACTACAGTTCGATTCATTTTTTATCCTATTGAAGCTGATGAAGGAAGGGAAATAGATGTCTCCAATTAACCCTGCTTGCATACTGAGTTTAAACAGATGACTGTTGGTTTACAGATGCTATTGAGATTGTGGGTCTCTCTTAAGTTATTTTGTTAAAATAGTGCCTAGGCGATTGGTGGGAGTTTAGGACTGATGCTTTTTTATTGATATGTGAAGGTATGGGATTTGGAACTTTGGATTAGTGTGCTCGCTAAGATTTTTCTTTCAATCTTATGCCTACGTATTCCCGTTTACTGAAACAGGGAAATCAGAGCGATCGTAATGGGAGGAAATGGTGTTTTGGTGTCTTGTTCAAAGCCCAAGACATGAAGCTAAAGGTGGTTTATATCTTGTTCAAAGCCCAAGATGTGAAGCTGAAAAAGATGTTGTCTTTAGAGAGAATTTGTCATCTCTAAAGGGGGTCTGTTTGTCACGACTGTTGGGTGACTGACTATAAAGGAGGATTACTTTAACCGGGATATGTGAATCCTAGCAATGCCATAATTTCCTTTATAGGGGGTTTTAACCTGAAGGAGAAGACTTTAACTCAGTGTAGAGCAATGTTATTTTTCCTTAGGAATTTCTCATGCTAAAAGAGGGACAGTGGCGTGGATGTAAATAATCCAGAGGCTTGCCGCTTAAAGCGATTAGATGAAAGGAGTTGTTGATGTTTTTATCTTGTGAACGAGGCACAGTTTTGATGCTAAAAGGTTGATTTGACTCAACCGGGGTTTTTTTTATACAAAGCCTAAGAGGAGGCTACTGACCCAACAAGAGGATGCTTTTGTGTCTCGTACGAAGCCCGAGAGGGAGGATAAAAGGGTTTGACTCAACAAGAAAGTGCTTTTATAGGTGTCTTGTACGAAACCCGAGAGGGAGGCTAAAAGGAGTGTTATTTCAGTTGAGTGACAGGTCCAGTAGGTTGGTTAAAAGAGAAAATCTGTTCTTATAAAGAGACTGATTAAAGGTAAGGCTATGCTTTGGGATTGATCAAAGGATCAGGGTTATTTCCTGTTCTTTAAGGAAATGGGGGAATCCAGAGGGTATTGGAGACTGTCTGAGTCTGCTGGTGTTTTTTCCCTACTTGAGAATGCCTTTGAGACTCAAGGAGTTTAGACTGTCTAGACTCTTTGAAAGACTGCTCTATTAATATGACTAATTTCTGTTCTTATACCTCTAGGAGGTCGTTGGGACAATTTGTACGAAGCCCAAGAGGAGGCTGGAAACTTTTAAGAAGCCGAGGGACAATTTGTATGAATCCCAAGAAGAGGCTCTCTTCCCGAAGGAAGAATCCTTATACGAAGCCTAAGAGGAGGCTGTGAATACTTCTCAGAAGCCGTAGGGTCCTTGTACAATGCCCAAGAGGAGACGAGGATGCTTTTAGGAAGCCTGTGGGTCCCCAAACCCCGAGAAATTCAAGACAGGCTATTCACAGAGAATAGATCAAGCCAAGAAAGTCCGAGAATTTGGAAGAAACTCAAGAGATGCCATTCACGGAGAAAAGATCATCTTTGGGAGTAGAGTTTCTTTGACAATGTCTAAGGGTGACAGTCTGACAAAGGGTTCACCGAGAATTTTGCCTTTCACATCTCCATATTGTTTAACCCCAAGAGGAGGGAAGACTGTATCTGGTAATCCTATGGGGATCTAGTTTTGTCTATTTTAGAGTGATCAAAAGGGCTTAGTGTTAGACGTAGTTGCCGGGGAAACTCTAAATATCTATACTAGTATTACACAGTTGATATGAGTTTATGAAAGAAGACTTACAGTGAAACAGCCCCACAATACAGTTTATATGTATATGAAAGCGGATAAAGAAAGCATATAACCACTTACTCGGTTGTAGAGCTTCCATGCTGTTTGGTTAGTTGTTCAACAAAGAAAGATTGAAAACAACTGTATATTCAAAATTAATGGAGAAAGTATTTTGAAAAGATGTTGGGGCTTACAGCTCAAGGAGAGGCCCAAGGTTTATCAGTGATCGCACTGTCGTTTTGTACAGAGGGAATTATACAAGTGACTGAGTCCCAAGAAGTTTTCTGTACAAGCAGATGGGTCTTACACTCTCTCAAGAGGCCCAAGTGTTTTATTTTTATACAAGTGGTGGGGCTTACAACTCAAGGAGAGGCCCAGGGTCATTTGTTTGAAAATGGCGATCGCGCCGAGACTTTTGAAAACGCGTGGGTCTTATACAATGCATTGAGGCCCAAAATGGTTTTGTTTTCAAAGGGGGTTGGGTCTTATACTCTAATAGAGGCCCAAAAGATTTTGAATGGGTCTTATAGCTCGAGGAGAGGCCCAAGGTTTGTTTTTCAACGGACGATGATCGCGTTTGAACTTTTTGAAATACAACGGGACTTTTTCAATAAGTGAGGCCCAAAATAGGTTTGTACTTACAAAGGATTGGGTCTTACACTCTATTAGAGGCCCAAAAGTGTTTGAAATTGTTTGATGAGGGTTGAATTAATCAAAACCCTATTTTGTTTCCAAAATATATTTTAATTGAATAAAAAATTCAATTAAAATGATCAAAATTGTTTAACATGTGGAAAATAAATTGTGATCTTAGATTAATGTTTCAAAAATCATGTTTTGACCTACAAAATGATTAGAAATCATAAAAGTTTGCAAAATCAAGAAGGAAAAAATATTTTAAATGTCAAAAACAATTAAAATATTAATTCTTGGTAAAAATATCAATTATATGAAATAAATAATATTTTTGGGATTTTTTGGTAAAATAAAATATTTTAACATTTTTGTGAATTATTAAAAAAAGAATCAACTCAAAATCATTAAAACTCAGAGAGAAATTAATTTTTGAATCAATTAAATAAAATCACAAAATTCAAATATTCAAATATTTGAAAAAGGGCGCCAAGAACATGGCTTGAACACACGCCCTTCCTCTATTTCTGGAGATTTGCGTTTTCTATCCAATCTCACTGAATACTTGATTATATCATACAATCTACATATCAATCTACTCGTTTCAACCTCACATTCATGTCTATGGTCTTTAATTTCATTTATTTTAAGCATGGAATAAGAAATCAAAGAGAAACCTCAAGAACCCTAAATTCTGCATGAAGGTTCAGAAATTCCATACACGATTCAAACAATGCAATTGATTGAGGGAAAACACTCCATGCATGATTATGAACATATGGCCAAATTATTGTGCAGCAAAAATTGCATGGATCATAGAGATAGAAGAGCTCATGCTTACCACTTGCAGCTGGTGATCGTGTTTTGTGTTAGAGGTGTTACAGGTTGGTTCCAAGGTTATGGACAGCTTCCCTAGGTGCTATGGAGTGTGTCTGGATGCATGGAATGGATTGAAATGATCTGGAACTTGAGATGGTGCCCCAACTGCAAATCTGTCAAAGGCTTGAGCAATTGGCTGGTGACTTTGTGATTTTGGTGTTCCAGATGTTATGTGAGTGTTTGGATCACTTCTATATGATTTTTATGAGGTGTGTGTGTGTGATTGGTTTGATTGGAATTGCTCTCAAACTCAAAACCCGATAGTGACTTGCTTTGGAAGGCAAATTTGGAAGTGAGAAGGAGATTTTGAGGAAAGCATCTGTTTGATGGCTTTGGTGTGCTCAAATTGATCACAAATGAGCTCTATTTATAGTAGAGCAAGTTTGTTTTGCAAGCAATAGTGAATGGCAAATGCAGCTGAGGTTTGGCCAATGGTTGCACTTTGGAATCCAAGTCTTCTCTAGCCATTGACTAGAGGTTAGGGCACAGAGTTGTGGTTCCCTTGGTCTTGGATAAGTCTTGACTGAATTCAGTTGCAAATGGCTTAGTCCATGCCACCTTGGTGTATGCATTGAATGCTCCAATCCAAAATTGGAGTCTTGTCCCTCTTTTAGGCAATTATAGGTTTGGCATGCTACTTCTTGTTCCAAGGAATTTGGAGGCTTGGCTCAGTGTTTGTCCCCTTTAGATTTGATCCTCAGATGTGTCCAAAGTGATGACAAGGCTTGGAATTATCTGATTTTTCCAAATCGAGTAAAAATGCAAAATTATGCCTAGCATTGGCAGTTTTCAGCAAGGCATATTGCCATTGTCATATCTCTTGGCCCAAGTGGAATTTGGTGATGTTCTTGGCCATTTTGGAAAGCCCTTACATGATACAACAACTGTTTGATCATATTTGGTTTTGATACCTTTTGGATCCAAGTGAAAAATCCCCCTACATTTGGAAAAAAGTGAAGGCAGATTCTGACTTAGTGAAAATTTCACTAAGTGTTGGAAAAAAGTGACATTTTCACTTTTTGTGATTTTGATCATTCCATAACTCAAAATCCATGAGGAATTTGGAGGGAGGTCAATTTTAAGCTTTTGTAGAGGGTAATGAGATCTATCAATCAAGCTTTGGATGGGGAAAAATGGCTTTGTGGTTTAGGACTTATGATTCTCCAAAGTTGGTACCCTTGCCACTTTGTTCATAACTTAGAAAATTTTCTAAGTTTTTTATGGTTACCCCTTTTATAAGTTATCCCACTTTTCTTGATTTTTCTTGATGAATGATGATTAAAATCATACATTAACATCATTTTAGGGTTAAAAAATCATCTTTGTGAAAAATCTCAAAAAGTCAAAGTTGACTTTTGTGCACAGTTGACTTTTTATCAGATGAATTCCAAATTGTGCGATCCATTAGGAAATCATGTCCTTGACCTAAATCAAACTTGATAGACATGTTACATGGGTGTTATAGGGTATATTGATTCATCTCCTAGGGTTTGGGAGCATGTCCTGGTCAAAAGTCAACGCTACAGTTGACTTTTCTCGCGAAACCCTAACTGTGGTACTGATGAAATTGAGACTTGCTGTTCAAGCTTCCTGGATCAATCCATTGTTACAAATGGATCAATGTGGTATATTGGAGACCCTCAAATCCTCTCTTGAGTTCTTGGCTCCTAATTTGTCCCAAAAGTCGACTTAGGGGTGAATTAGGTCAAGAAACCCTAATTCCTGATTTTTGATGTATGCATCCCCTGAGGTCAAATTGACTTGATGCTTGGGCCCATGAGGTTCCATGGAGTATCTAAGGATATGCTTTGAAGCATTGGCTCATGCCCAAAGGAAAATTTTCATCTGGAGGCCCTGGTCGACCAAAACCCTAATTTGGTGACACTGGCGATCTTGAGGCTTGATTCACCTGGAAGGGAGAAGCCTTGTGCTTAATCCTTGAAGTGGGAGTCCTCTTGATCCCTTGTGGATATTTGAGAGGCTAGACAAGTTGAAAATCATGTCATTTCTTGATAGATCCTTTCTCTAAAAGCTCTGAGAGGGCTTGAAACCCTAATTCTGATGGTAGTGGATGCTCACCCATCTTTGGGGAGACTAATGGTTCATCCATATTGTGATGATGATTTTTACAATGATGGGCAATCTTAGTGGTCAAAATTTGGGGTATGACACTGGGAAGAAAGATCGTCATCACTGAAAAATCCATTGCCGATCTTTACAACCTGGAGTTTATGAAGAACAAGAGAGTATATGTGATGAACAATAAATCTTCATTTGTGAAAAAGAGGATCAACTCAATCATCTACTCCAACTATCAACTGAGCAAAAAGGAGTACAAGAGAGAAGATTTACATGCACACTTAAAAATCTGGCACAAAATCATTCTTGGCTGCATCAATCCTATGCCCTCATCACATGCTGCAGATTTCTTCAACGCCAACATGAAATACATGCTTTACTATCTGATCACCAAAGTTGAATGTGCCTACCCTCTATCCTATTTTACTATCTGAGAGACATGGTAACAAAAACTAGGACAACAGGTGGATACAGAAATGATATACCAAGATACATCCCATTTGGAAGAATGCTCTCAGACATTTTCTATGAAAGTGGTATAATAGACACTCTGGTTACAGAAGTCAAATACACAGAAGATCTGACCACAACCCTTGGATAACTAGTAAAGGCCACAACTCTTAAGCAAATGATAATAATTAATAAAGTAAAGGTAAATCCTTTCATCATCTCTGATGATTTAAGTAAACGAAGGTTCACGGTGCCGGGTTATCCTACCTATCACAGAAGTTACCAATGTGAAGAATTAGCTGTATACATAGATGGAGTAAAGGCACGAGGATATGATGTCTGTGAAATCAAGCATGAAGAAGAGTGGGAGCAAGCAGAATAGAATGAGCAGACTGATCAATTAAATTCTGAACCAACTCTTATTGAGTCTCCTAAAAGGAAAAGAAAGCATGCTACCATCATTTCTAAGCCTCAGAAACGGAAAAGGATTAAAAGATAAAAAATCCTCGAGAATACAAGTTCAAAATCAAATCCTGATCCATCAGTTTATGTCAAACCATCTAACTTACAATCATCATGGTCTCATTCAAAAACCCCACAAATTACTTCATTAACAACCTTACAAGACATACCTGTCTCACCAATGGCCTGTGCTTTTCATCAGAAAATCATAACTGAACCCTTAACCCAGCCGTCTGATTTTCTTTCTCCTAAAATTCATAACAATCTGGAAACACTAGAAGTCACCTCTCCTAAAAACTCAACAACAACCACCTGAACCTGCTGCTACTGAGATTAACTTATATCAGCAATCACCGTCCGAAACCAACTCTGAAAAATTCAACCTCGCTTTGGTTATCTACAATACTCCACCTCCAACTTCCTTTGAAGAATGTACAAGTCAATTTCATGACAAAGCACTTGAGAAGTTTGCTAGGTTAAGAGCGGAACTTTGTATAAGCTAAAAGCTCATGGAACTTGAGAGTGCCTGTCAAAGTTTTCAAAAATGGCTGGACATGGAACTTACAAGAATTGTAAGTTTCTCAAACACAACCATAACTACTGAACTAGCAAAATCTAAGGAGAGAGCAGAAGCTGAAGGAAGAGTCAGAGTACTCAAGTTCTTAGCTGCTAACCAGAAAGAAGCTGAAGAAAAGGCTGCTAAAGAAGCAGAAGAGCAAGCTGCTAGAAAGGCACAAGAAGCTACAGAGGCTGAAAGAGCTAAAGAAAGTGATATGATTGCTTCCACCTCTGATCCTGTTATCAAGCGTTTGGGAGACGCCGTTGATGAAATCAGAACTGAACAGAAGAACTTCAGAGAAAGGTTTGACAAGCAAGATACTGTCAATGAAAATCTTCAGATCATGATGAAGAAAATTTGGGACAAACTGTCCTCTGACAGCAAATAAACCTCTGTTTCTGTGTTTTTCACCCTTGGGCATCCCTATTTTAATCTTTTTGATTTATGACAAAAAGGGGGAGAAAGTATGAATGTGATAATTTTGATCCTATAATCCTTCTCCGAAAAACAATGTTGCTTACATGCTAACAGATATATCCATTATCTCTATTAGATTGTGTTTCTGTATTTTTTTCTTCTGTACAGATAACTCAGAATTCCGATGATGAAGAAAGACTCAAAAGGTTAATGAAGTCAGGAGGAGCCCCAAGCAAGAACCTTAATCTAATACTCAGGGGGAGCACTACATAAAAAGGATAAGCTATCCTAAAAACCTTTTCATTTTCCCTGTGTTATATATATCAAAATTGTGTCATCAAATTATATAGTTTTGTCATCATCAAAAAGGGGGAGATTGTGAGAACAAGACTTGGTTCTGCAATATTATCTCTAAGTTTTGATGATAACAGATGAATATTTGTATGAACAATTTTGTGCAACTAATGTTGTTATTTGTGAGAACCTAGAAAACAGGTTCTGCTTCCGTGAATTGGCGCAATGCTTAATGAAAGATGCTTCGAAGAACTAAACTCAATTCGAAGATAAGACAAGATTCACATAACTCTTATACGAAAAGAAAAAGAAAATGAATTATGAAGTTCAAGAGACAAGGGTTTTGATGGGACGAAGTCCAAATGCTGAAGCCTCACGATTTTCGATCAAGGTTCGGAAGACCTACCCAAAGTCGACTCTCATGCTTCAATCAAATATTATCAGAAGCCTCTGAAGATTTGAAGAAAGTGGATTAAGAAAACAAGATTCTAAAGACAAGTTCTGAAGATTCTGGAAGCGCAAAGCTGATGATTCGAAGACTTGATAATCTCAAGAACCGAGCAATGGTTTCCCTTCTTACTCACGCTCACAAAAAGCCTCTGAAGTTGAGAAGCCCAGAAAACCTGCCACACTGTACAGCTGTACCACATTACAACGTTAAAATTCTCGAAGACTGTGCGAAATACAAATAAGACAATCCGACACAGACAGGACGCGCTGCATGCAGAAGATTTTGTACCTGTCCTCACGCTTCCAGCCGTAAGCCTACTTAGCTATCATGATTTCATTTCAACGGCTCTTTTCACTCGGCTATAAAAGGAAGCTCAAAGACTTGAAGAAAGACACACATGTGAACTGCTACAATACATTTTTAAGTCTGTTCTTTCTGAAGTCATTCTTGGTCTAAAATCGTGTTTACGTTATCAGCTTAATAAGAAGCAATTCTTTGTAAACTCATTGTGTCTGAACTTAAAAGTTGTATTCCTTAAGAGAGTCTTAGTGATTAGATCTCTTGAGAAGTCTAGGACGTGTGTCTTAGAGGTTGTGCCTTTAGTAAGACCTGTGTGGTTAGATTACTTGAGAAGTCTAGAACGTGTGAGTTCTAGAGGTTGTTGTTAGTCACCAGCTGTGTAGCTTGTGCAGTGTACTATTTTGTTGAATAGTGGATTAAGACCTCGTTGAGAGAGGCAAAATCACCTTGGCGGGTGGACTAGACTAACTTGGGAGATTCTCAAGTGAACTAGTATAAACATAACGTGTTTATATCTTTTTGTTTAACCAAGCTGTTGTTCTTTAGAAAGGGGAAAAAGTTTTAACAAGGAAAGTTATTCAAAAGAAACGATTATTTTGAAAAATCAATTCAAACCCCCCTTTCTTGCATTTTTCACACCTTCAAACCCGACAACGGCCCAAGAGCCCCGGTCCAAGAAAAGGAAAGTACCAGAATCAGCACCCGAGTTCTCCTCAGAGAGGACTCGGGACCCATTAGCTTAGGTTTCTATTTCCGCACCTTGTAATTTACTGTATTTCAATTTCTGTAATCCATTGAATTCAATAAAACGGGGGTTTCCCCACTGTTTGATATTTGCAATCTAATTGTCGAAGTTTATTTTGATTAAACAAAAAAAAACAATTAATATAATCATTGCATTCATCATTCTCACGTCACGTATTCTTCTTACCTACGAATCTCACGTTTGTGTCTCAGTTCTAGAGTCAAACTGTCTCATTCGTACAATACTCGGGCCAATCGTCAGAAAAAGATGGATGATCTCGAGGAAGAGAACAGAGAGTTGAAAGAAGAGATCGACGCTCTGAGGGAGGATATGAGAAAGCTTCGTAACGACATGCAAGCCATGGCAGAAGCTCAGCTACAAAGAACTGTGATCTCAGAGATCACCTCAACGCCCATAGTAGAGAAGTATGATCCTAGGTATCAAATGCCGAAAGATTGTCCCTGGGGCATGCCTATTAAATATATCCCGGAAGGATATGTTTCGTCGATCACTGAAGACCAGGGAATCATAGCAGAAGCCGTTGGGCCTGAAGGTTACAAACTTCGGGAAAGCGAGGATGCCAGAGGCATAATGAGGACTCCTGAAGGTTACAAACTTTGGTAGAAAGGAAAGTATGTTCGATAGAATGGATGAATTCCAGGAGCAGTTCTTGGAAATACAGAAGGAACTACAAGCTATTCGCGGTCAGGATTTATTTAGAAAGGACGCCGCAGACCTTTGTTTGGTCCCCAATGTGAAAGTCTCGCACAAGTTCCAAGTACCCGATTTTGAAAAGTACAAGGGTAACTCTTGCCCTAAAAGCCATTTGGAGATGTACGCTCGGCGAATGTCAGCTCAGACAGAGAACCAGGATCTATTGATTCATTACTTTCAGGATAGTTTAACCGGTGCCGCATTAAAATGGTACATGGGTTTAAACCGCGCTACGATTAGCACTTTCAGAGATCTTGGCACTGCCTTCGTCCAACAATATAAATACAATTTGGACATGGCACCAGACAGAGATCAACTCAGATCAATGTCGCAAAAAGACAAGGAAACCTTTAAGGAATACACTCAGAGATGGCGTGAAATTGCCGCTCAAATTTGTCCACCTCTTGAGGAAAAAGAGATGACAAGGATTTTCTTAAAGACCTTGAGCTCATTTTACTACGACAGAATGGTTGCCAGTGCGCCGAGCGACTTCCGAAATGGTCGGTATGGGAGTGCGTCTCGAGGAAGCCGTTCGAGAAGGACGTCTAGTCAAAGAAACTGGGTCGACAAGCGGTACTAAAAAATATGGTAGTGCTCTCCCTAAGAAAAAGGAGCAAGATATTGGGAATATCTCTCTCGGAAAGCAAAGGCGACGGTACCAACCAATAGCAGCTGTAACTTCTTCTATTAGCCCTGCGTCTGTTTCTACGTATCAACCTCAGATTGCTCAAAGCCAACCGCATTCGCAGCAATTTCAGCAAAGGACACAACAGCCTCTTCAGCAGGCTTGTCCTCAATACAACAACAACTGCACAACGCGGCCACCAGGATTTGATCCTATACCCGTATCATACTCAGAACTATTTCTGTTACTACTGGCCAAGGGGCATGTCCAGACTAAGTCTCCTCTTACAGTACCAGAAAATCCGCCTTTTTGGTTTAAGGTGGATCAGACTTGCCCTTACCATCAAGGAGGACCAGGGCATAACATAGAAAACTGTCTTAGCTTCAAATCCGACGTGCAAAAGCTTGTTAGGAGCGGGGTCTTATCTTTCAAAGATACGAATCTGAATGTTCTCACGAACCCTCTGTCTCAACACGAGAAGGCTACAGTCAATTTGATAGAGGGAGAGTCTAACAACATCTATCAAATTCATGATGTACGCTTGTTAAGGGCCAACTTGGTCAAGATGCATTATAGACAGAGTGGATATGGCCATGTGCCACCTCATAATATCACCAGTGTGATATCTGCTCTAAAAGCAATCAAGGATGTTCTGTGGTGCAATCAGCTCGACAGGAACAGATGGATCTCGGATGGATCCAAGAGCACCGAGTTCGTGGAGTTAACATTGTTTATACGAATTCCAACATCATTCAAAACCACGATATCCGTGCGATGAATGTCAACCTGGTGGTAATGCACTCAAGGAAAAGCCAGTATCATAATCTACCACGAAACGATTACAATTCTTATTTAACTTGCTCGGTAAACAAACAGGGATGCTCGTTTATACAGGAGGCCCTCCAGCGTCAGATGGATCTTGGATGGATTCAAGACTACCATGATAGGAATCATTATCAAATCAAGATGATTCAAATATTTGATATTCTCTTGATGAATACCAGCTTGGTGGAGTTACATGCTAAACAGGTCCGGCTCGGGTTCCTGGTATCACATGATTATCAGAGTTGTAAAGCGGGTTGCGAAGACGATCAGGGCTGTGTCCTTGTCCAGGAAACACTTCGGCACTTGTTGAACCACTGGTGGCTTCCAATCTATATGGATGAAGACACCCAACAAATTAGTATCACTAACGGGAATCCTACTAGATATCAAAGTCAGGATGTTCGGTCGATGGAAACAGATCTAGTAAGGTTACACTGTATTCAAAGCGGACGTGACCAGGTGCCACTACACAACTATGAGTGGTGTGGAGTTTGCTCAGTGGATAATCAAGGATGCTACCTCATGCGAGCAGCCCTTCAAAGTCAGTTGGACCGCAAAGAGATTCAACCATGGTCAAGTTCTAGATCATTCAACTACTTCGCTGATCAAATAGAGGACGTTGTCGTAATCTCTGATCATCAGAGGGCTAGGGATGTTTCTGCCATCATCCCTCTACTTGACGAATCGAGAGTTCTCAACCAGGAATGGATCGAAATTACTTACGATGGTCGGAAAAATCAGAAGGCTCCCATAGTCATCTATCTACCGGGATCGCTACCGTATGAATCAACTAAGGTTATCCCTTATAAATACAGTGCAACAATAATTGAGAATGGAAAGGAAATTTCGTTACCCTCCGTCGGGAATATTGCAGATATTAGTCGAGTAACATGGAGTGGTAGAATCTTCAACAGAGGAGTTGGAGAACCCAGCAAAGAAAAGGAACCTCAGACAGAAGTTCCCAATCCACCAGTCGGTCAATCCAGTAATCCCGACCTTTCAAAAAACGATGATGAGATGCTAAAGCTCATCCAAAGGAGTGAATACAACATTATTAATCAGCTGTTACAAACTCCTTCAAAGATCTCGGTATTATCACTGTTACTTAGTTCAGAAGCGCACAGGGAGGCTCTACAGAAAGTCTTGGAGCAAGCCTTTGTAGAACAGGATGTAACAATCAGACAGTTCGATAGCATTGTCTCTAACATCACTTCCTGCAATAACTTGGGATTTAGTGATGAGGAATTACCGGAAGAAGGTCGCCGTCATAACATGGCGCTCAACATTACAGTCAACTGCCAGGACGATGCTTTAGCCAGCATACTGGTAGACACAGGGTCAGCCCTGAATGTTATGCCGAAGTCCACTTTGATGCGATTATCATTCAAAAGACCTCCGATGAGAACCAGCGAGGTCGTCGTCAAATCATTTGTCGGATCCAGAAAAACGGTTATCGGTGAAGTCGACCTTCCCATAACTATTGGTCCTCGCACTTTCCAAGTCACTTTCCAGGTCATGGACATCCGGGCAACATACAGTTGTTTATTAGGAAGACCTTGGATACATCAGGCTGGGGCGGTCACTTCGACCCTCCACCAAAAGCTAAAGTTTGTCCAGAACGGCCAACTCGTCACAGTCTGTGGAGAACAGGCCTTGTTCGTAAGCAACTTATTGTCATCCACTTATATAGAACCGGAGGGGGTAATCGGAACCCAGTTCCAAACGCTTTCGCTACACAAGGACAATCAATTCGAAGGGGGAACTTCGATTTCCTCGTACAAAGATGCTATCAGAGCGGTCGAGAGTACCAATACAACAGGATGGGGGCAGCTTGTCATTCCTACTGACAATAAGAAAAAGAAAGGTATTGGCTTTTCCTCAACCTGTACTCAGACGGCTGCGAACAATAAAAGTTTTCATCCCATTCAGAACTTCTTCCACAGTGGAGGCTTCCTTCAACCAGTGACTCAAGACGTGCATACCATCAATAAAGATGATTCCTCCGATACGGAGGAAGAATGGAAGTCTTATCTCAACGAGGACGGTTATACATCTCGGGGCAAAACACAGACTCCCTTTTGCTTTCCTGCACAGAGCCCGAAATTTATACCAAGGTCAGATGTCAAAATGATGTACGGAGATTGTGATCCGGAAGGATGTTGTGCTCCCCCAAACTCATTAGAGGAGGACACTCTGATGAAAGACAGCTTTGACCCTGACTACTATGGCCCGATGGATGGCCTTCCAATGTGGTAGCCTTACCCAGGAGACTTGGGGCAAGAAAGTCAGCCGAACAATGAAAATCAGCTGAGCATCATTGAAGAGAATACCTGCGTCCCCACCATGTCATGGGATCAACATTCAGGTCATTCAGAACCTATCCAGTACGACGATGAATTGGAAAAGCTTCCCGGACTAGAATTCATTAACTATGCTTTTCCCGAGGTCAACGTCATCGAGAGGGATGACTCCTCTAGTTCCAAAGAAGTGTGGGACACCTTGGGACAACCGAGTGGAAAATACAACTTCAAGGTCAAATACACCGCTCCTAAAAGCTCTCGTATTGGGCTCGAAGACATCCATCCAACTGGATGGGGAGATACAATTAAGAGTACAAATACTCTGCAAAGTACAACTGAGGAATCCTCCTACGACAACTCTGCATGGGAGACATATTCCAATGATCCTGCTCCACCAGAAATCAACGTCATTTCTGAAGGCAAATCAAGGAAGGTACCAGACTTTGTGATTCACCGAGGAGTTCGCCGCCAATGGTTTGCTATCGATGTTCCAAAGATTGTTCATAAGTCTAAGTAATTGCCATCTTTACTTTAACCTTTCACCCTGCCTAGGTGAAACGAATATTTTGATAGGGCTCACTTTATGTAAATATCCCTCTTCGCTTCGCCCAAAGCGACAGAGATTTGTTTTATAGGGCTGTAGTTTCAAGAATCGACTTGTTCATAAATAAAATAACGTCGTTCTATAATTTCCGCATTAATTGATGTTTTCTCTTTTTGCTTTTCTCAGAAAATGGTAATCCTAAAAAACAAATAATAATAAACAAGCAGTTTTCCAAAGAAAATACACTGCACACACTCTTGCATTCTCTATCTCTTCTAAACATAAATCATCACGTCATGCAGATTGCTTGTTTTAAACCCCGTTGAAACATACAATCCAATGCCTTCTCCCAACTTTGAGTTCCCAGTATTTGAGGTTGAAGAAGAAAATGACGACGAAATTCCAGAGGAGATCTCCCGACTACTCAGACAAGAGGAAAGTTCCATTGAGCCTCACAAAGAGTTGCTGGAAACAGTCAACTTAGGATCGGAAGAAGAGAGAAAAGAAGTCAAGATTGGGGCACTGCTCAATCCAACTGTCAAAGAAAGTTTGACGAATCTTCTCAAAGAGTTTCCCGATGTATTCGCTTGGTCCTATCGGGATATGCCAGGGTTGGATACCAGCATCGTGGAACATCATCTACCATTGAGATCAGAATGTCCACCGGTAAAACAAAGGTTGAGATGGACTCATCCAGACATGGCTGTCAAAATCAAAGAGGAGGTACAGAAACAGATTAACGCGGGTTTCCTCACTACGTCAGAATATCCTCAATGGTTAGCCAACATCGTACCAGTTCCGAAAAAGGATGGAAAAGTCAGAATGTGTGTCGATTACAGAGCTCTAAGCAAGGCTAGTCCAAAGGACGACTTTCCTTTACCACATATTGACATGCTGGTAGACAGTACATCAAAGTTCAAAGTTTTCTCCTTCATTGATGGATTCTCAGGCTATAATCAGATAAAAATGGCGCCGAAAGACATGGAGAAAACTTCGTTCATTACTCCATGGGGTACCTTTTGTTACAAGGTAATGTCGTTCGGTTTGAAGAACGCCGGGGCAACCTATCAAAGGGCCATGACTACTCTATTTCATGACATGATACACAAAGAAATCGAAGTGTATGTCGATGACATGATTGCCAAATCTAAAACAGAAGAGGAGCATGTGACCCACCTGTCAAAACTATTCGAGCGTCTGAGAAAGTACAAACTCCACTTAAATCCCAGCAAGTGCATGTTCGGTGTCCGTTCAGGGAAACTCTTAGGACTCATCGCCAGCCATAACGGAATTGAGGTTGATCCTGACAAGGTCAAGGCCATTCAAGAAATGTCTTCTCCAAAGACTGAAAAACAAGTCAGGGAATTCCTGGGACGTTTGAACTATATTTCCAGATTCATATTCCTCATGACCGCGACATGTGCGCCGATTTTCAAATTACTCAAAAAGAATCAAGACTGCGTTTGGACAGATGACTGCCAAACCGCCTTCCACAGTATCAAGGAATACCTGTCGAACCCGCCGATTCTATCACCTCAAGTGGAAGGACGGCCGCTGATCATCTATTTAATAGTCTTGGAAGACTCAATGGGTAGTGTACTTGGCCAACAAGACGAAACAAAAAGAAAAGAGTCTGCCATCTACTATTTGAGCAAGAAATTCACCGACTACGAGACTCGGTACACTATGCTCGAGAAAACTTGCTGCGCTCTGGTTTGGGCAGCCAAACGTCTTCGCCGGTACATGATTCGTCACACCACTTGGTTAATCTCTGAAATGGATGCAATCAGGTATGTCTTTGAAAAGCCTGCTCTCACGGAAAGGATTGCCCGTTGGCAGATGTTGTTATCAGAATATGACATAGAGTACCACGCTCAGAAAGCCGTTAAAGGAAGTGTTTTAGCCGATCATTTGGCTCATCAACCAATTGACGATCAGGAATCAGTCGGATTTGACTTCCCAGACGAAGATGTCATGTATCTAAAAATGAAAGACTGTGATGAACCGCTACCCAGTGAAGGGCCAGAACCAGATTCCCAATGGGGACTTATCTTTGACGGAGCTGTCAATCATTACGGAAATGGAATTGGGGCAATCATCATAACACCTCAGGGTACCCACATTCCTTTCACTGCCAGACTTACATTTAAGTGCACAAACAATGAGGCCGAATACGAAGCTTGTATCATGGGTCTCGAGGAAGCGATTGATTTGAGGATCAAGAACTTGGATGTATATAGCGACTCAGCTTTGTTCGTCAATCAGATCAAAGGAGATTGGAACACATACCAATCAGGATTGATTCCATACAAAGATTACGCAAGAAGGTTGTTACCCTTCTTCAACAGAACCGAGTTTCATCATATTCCTCGTGAGGAGGATCACATGGCTGATGCATTAGCCACTCTCTCTTCCATGATTAGTGTAGGTCAATGGAATGACTTACCTAAGATCGACATAATGCGCCTTGAACAGCCCGTTTATAAACCTTGGTATCACGATATCAAATGCTTCCTTCACAAACAAGAGTACCCACCTGGGGCATCCAGGAAAGATAGAAAAACCCTCAGAAGGCTAGCAGGCAGTTTCTTCCTGAGCATTGATACACTCTATAAGAGGAACTTTGACATGGTCTTGCTTCGATGAGTCGATAGACCAGAAGCAGACATGCTGATAAAAGAAATTCACGAAAGGTCATTTGGAACTCATGCCAACGGACATACAATGGCGAGAAAAATTCTAAGAGCAGGGTACTATTGGTTGACAATGGAATCTGACTGCTACAAGTACATGAGGAGATGTCACAAGTGTCAGATATACTCAGACAAAATCCATGTACCGCCTATACATCTCAAAGTTCTTTCTTCCCCATGGCCTTTTTCCATTTGGAGAATCGACATGATTGGCATGATCGAACCTAAGGATTTGAAAGGACATCGGTTCATCCTGGTAGCCATTAATTACTTCACCAAATGGGTCGAAGCAGCGTCATACGTTAATGTAACCCGACAAGTGGTAGTCCGATTTATCAAAAACAATATCATCTGTCGTTATGGTGTTCTGAGCCAGATCATTACTGATAATGGATCTAACTTGAATAATAAGATGATGAAGGAGTTGTGCGCTGAGTTCAAGATCGAACACCATAACTCATCTCCCTACCGACCCAAGACGAACGGGGCGGTAGAAGCGGCTAACAAGTACATCAAGAAGATTCTTCAAAAGATGGTTGTAACCTACAAAGATTGGCATGAGATGCTACCCTTTTCTCTTCACGGTTATCGCACATCTTTCCGCACTTCAATAGGGGCAACCCCTTTCTCTCTAGTATATGGCATGGAGGCAGCGCTCCCCATCAAAGTAGAGATCCTATCAATCCGGGTATTGATGGAAGCTAAGCTTACAGAAGCTGAATGGTGCCAAAGTCGGCACGATGAACTGAATCTGATCGAAGAAAAGCGAATCACGGCAATATGCCATGGTTAGTTGTATTAGCATAGAATGAAGAAGGCGTTTGAAAAAAAGGTCCGACCCCGTGTCTTTCGGAAAGGAGACCTCGTGCTCAAGAAGAAACAATCATTTTTCACTGATTCTCGGGGCAAGTGGACTCCGAATTATGATGGCCCCTATGTGGTCAAGAAAGCTTTCTCAGGCGGCACCTTGAGACTTGCAACCATGGAAGGAAAGGAATTTGCCTACCCCACAAATGTTGATGTATTCAAGAAATACTTCGCCTAAATAAAAAAATTTTAAAAAAAACGTCTCGGTGGATTGAAAACCCGAAAGGGCGGTCCAGACAAAAATTAGAGACATGATCAAAAATCATCCCGGTGGATTGGAAACCTCAAAGTACAATCCAGGAAAAACTTAGGGATAATGGCAAGTAACTACGTTCGACAAAGGGGCAAGTCCCTCGGCATTAGTTACATCATCCGTCAGGAAAATTCCAGTCAAGGTCATCTTCGACAGAAGCTCAGGATGCCCTGAATTCACAGTTGGTAGAAGGATAACAATCGTTATGTTTCAATGTAGCCCTTTTCCCTTAAATTACCATTTTCTAACTTTGTAAATACTCGATGGGATCACGCGTTTGGCTGATTTCCATCCTATCAATAAAATTTGAGCCCTTGTGCTTTTCTTTGCAATTCTTATTTGTTTTAGCTTTACAGAACGACATTTTAACATGATCAACGATTCTTGAAATAAAACAAAAATGAATTTACTTGTAAAATTTTTCTGCTTAAAATAAAGATGGCAATTTCTTTTGACTGTTGAACATCGAAAGAACATTGATCACTTCTACAGAAGTAAGCGAGCTTCAAAGTATAGAATCAAAGTACTCCTTCTAAACCAGTGCACCTGAATGAAGGATCAGCTGTATCAGAGACCATTGTTTCATCTGACACCCCCGACAGAGTTCTTATCTCCTAAGCCCGACCAACGTAGCTCCCCACGAGGACTACTTCTCCTAAGCAAGGCATAATTGCTATCTTGAACCAGCGATACCTCTTCGTCCCCACTGTGGCCAAGTATTCAGTCGTGTTCATCTACTAGTCTGTATGTCACGTCAGTTTTGTCAGCATAAACATACATACATCATGCATCGTTAATTTGCATTCACATTCATATTGCATCACTATCAATCTAGTCGGTCTTATCCCCTAGTGATAAAAGTCCTCTCGATCGAGTTGTCAATTATTTCCTCGTCAGGAAATGTTCCGTCTGCATTATCTCTCTCCTCCAGTTTATTTCTGGATTGGAGTTGGCCCTTGACCACTTTGATAACTTGAACCTCTGAGAAGACCAGAGAAACTTTTGACAAATGTCACTCTTCGCCATTGAAGATGATATATTCGCTTTCCCGGATTAAGGAAAATCCCCAGAGAAAGCCTCACAACTAAAGACTTTCAGCAACACATTGATTTTGCTCTCCGGAGAGTCGATGTTAATGAAGTCATCAGCACCTCAAAATTGGATCACATCATATGGTATTTCTCCGAAAAGATCTTAGAGAAAAGTATGATGCGATATCCCCAAACGAAAGCAGTCTCTCAAGAAGACTCGTTTTCCCCAATAGAATCGACAAATGGCGTCTCAAACAGAGAAGTTTGTGCTTCTCTACAATCAAAACTTTTCCCATCAAATGGCATCTCCCTAGGATAATTCACTACAAATAGCGTCCCTTGTCAATAAATTTTATTGACAAAAGAAACCAAGACCAGATCCTTGGTAGGAAACCAAGATTTAGGGGAGGTTTATATCGGAAACTAAGACCAGTTCCTTGGTAGGAAACCAGGATCGAGGGGAGGTTTATTTCAGAAATTGAGACCAGATCCTTAGTAGGAAACCAGGATTGAGGGGAGGTTTATATCGGAAACTGAGACCAGTTCCTTGGTAGGAAACCAGGATCGAGGGGAAGTTTATTTCAGAAATTGAGACCAGATCCTTGGTGGGAAACCAGGATCGAGAGGAAGTTTAAATCAGAAACTGAGACCAGTTCCTTGGTAGGAAACCAGGATCGAGGGGAAGTGTACCTTTTCTAAGCCTCATTGCTTAGCAAAAGAGGAAGGATGCGCGAACTGCCATTCATAACCACCACCAAAATTTCGGGTATTCCGATATTTAATCCTCTTGCACCCCGAATGCCCGAATACCTTCTCCATTCACACCTTCGAGTACAAGAAGATTAAATAGGGGCATCTGTCATACCCCAAATTTTGAACACTAAGATTTCCCATCATTGTGCAAATCATCATCACAATATGGATGAACCATTAGTCTCCCCAAAGATGGGTGAGCATCCACTACAATCAGACTTAGGGTTTTAAGCCCTCTCAGAGCTCTTAGACAAAGGATCAATCAAGAAATGACATGATCTTCAACTTGTCTAGCCTCTCAAACATCCACAAAGGATCAAGAGGACTCCCACTTCAAGGATTAAGCACAAGGCTTCTCCCTTCTAGGTGGATCAAGCCTTAAGATCGCCAGTGTCACCAAATTAGGGGTTGGTCGACCAGGGCCTTCAGATGGAAATTTTCCTCTAGGCATGAGCTAATGCTTCAAAGCATAACCTATGATGCTCCAAGGGATCTCATGAACCCAATCATCAAGTCAATTTAGCCTCAGGGGATGCATTCATCAAAAAATCAGGAATTAGGGTTTATTTACCTAATTCACCCCTAAGTTGACTTTTGGGACAAAACATGAGCCAAGACCTCAAGAGGGGATTTTAGGGTCTCAAATACATCACATTGATCCATTTGCAATAATGGATTGATCCAAGAAGCTTGAGTAACAAGTTTCAATTTCACCAGAACCACAGTTAGGGTTTCGCGGAAAAAAAGTCAACTGTACCTTTGACTTTTGACCAAGACATGCTCCCAAACCCTAAGACATGATTCAATACACCCTATAACACCTATGAAATTAATCCATCAAGTTTGATTTAGGTCAAGGACTTGATTTCATAGAGGATCTCACAGTTTGGAATTCATCTGACAAAAAGTCAACTGTGCACAAAAGTCAAACTTTGACTTTTTGAGATTTTTCGCAATTATGGTTCTTTGACCCCAAAATGATGTTAATGTATGATTGGAATCATCATTCATCAAGAAAAATCAAGAAAAGTGGGATAACTTGTAAAAGGGGTAACCATAAAAAACTTAGAAAATTTTCTAAGTTATGGAACAAAGTGGCTAGGGTACCAATTTTGGAGGATCATAACTCCTAAACCACAAGGCCATTTTTCCCCATCCAAACCTGGATTTGTAGCTCTCATGGCCCTCTACAAAAGCTTCAACTACACCTCATTCCAATTCATCATGGATTTTGAGTTATGGAATGATCAAAATCACAAAAAGTGAAAATGTCACTTTTTTCCAACACTTAGTGAAATTTTCACTAAGTCAGAATCTGCCTTACTTTTTTTTCCAAATGTAGGGGCATTTTCACTTGGATCCAAAAAGTATCAAAACCAATTATGATCAAACAGCTATTGTATCATATGAGGGATTTCCAAAATGGCCAAGAACTCCATCAAATTCCACTTGAACCATGAAATATAACAATGGCAATATGCCTTGCTGAAAACTGCCAAGGCTAGGCAGAATTTTGCACTTTTACTCGATTTGGAAAAATCAGATAATTCCAAGCCTTGTCATCACTTTGGACACATCTAAGGATCAAATCTAAAGGGAACAAACACTGATCCAAGCCTCCAAAGTCTTTGGAATAAGAAGTAGCATGCCAAACCTAGAAATCCCTAAAAGAGGGACAAGACTCCAATTTTGGATTGGAGCATTTAATGGATGCACCAAGTTGGCATGGACTGACACATTTGCAACTGAATTCAGTGAAGAATGATCCAACAACTAGGGAACCACAACTCTGTGCTCTAACCTCTAGTCAATGGCTAGAGGAGACTTGGATTCCGATTGATCAACATTGGCCAAACCTCTGCTGCAGTTGCCATTCACTATTGATCCCAAAACAAACTTGCTCTACTATAAATAGAGCTCATTTTTGCTCAGTTTGAGTACACCAATGCCATCAAACAGATGCTTTCCTCAAAATCTCTTCCTCCACTCCAAAATTGCCTTCCAAAGTAAGTAACTATCGGGTTTTGAGTTTGAGATCAATTCCAACTAAACCAATCACACACACACTTCATAAACATCATATAGAAGTGATCCAAACACTTTAACAACATCTGGAACACTGATTTCTCAGAATCACCAGCCAGCTGCTCAAGGTTTTAACCAAGTTGCAGTTGGGATACCATCTTCAGTTCTAGCTTGTTTCAAACCATTCCAAGCACCCAGGCACACTCCATAGCACCTAGGGAGCTGTCCATAACCTTGGAACCAAGCTGTAACACCTCTAACATAAAACACGATCACCAGCTACAAGAGGTAAGCATGAGCTCTTCTAACTCTATGATCCATGCATTTTTTGCTGCACAATAATTTGGCCATATGTTCATAATCATGCATGGAGTGTTTTCCCTCAATCAATTGCATTGCTTGAATCGTGTATGGAATTTCTGAACCTTCATGCAAATTTTAGGGTTCTTGAGGTTTCTCTTTGATTTCTTATTCCATGTTTAAAATATATGAAATTAAAGACCATAGACATGATCGTGAGGTTGAAACGAGTATATTGATATGTAGATTGCATGATATCATCAAGTATTCAGTAAGATTGGATAGAAAACGCAAATCTGCATAAACAGAGGATGGGCGCGTGTTCTTGCCATGTTCTTGGCGCCCTTTTTCAAATATTTGAATATTTGAATTTTGTGATTTTATTTAATTGATTAAAAATTAATTTCTCTCTGAGTTTTAATGATTTTGAGTTGATTCTTTTTTTTTGTAATTCACAAAAATGTTAAAATATTTTATTTTACCAAAAAATCCCAAAAATATTATTTATTTCATATAATTGATATTTTTGCCAAGAATTAATATTTTAATTGTTTTTTGACATTTAAAATATTTTTTCCTTCTTGATTTTGCAAATTTTAATGATTTCTAATCATTTTGTAGGTCAAAACTTGATTTGTGAAACATTAATCCAAGATCACAATTTGTTTTCCACATGTTTAACAATTTTGGTCATTTTAATTGAATTTTTTATTCAATTAAAATACATTTTGAAAACAAATTAGGGTTTTCGATTAATTCAACCCTCATCAAACTTTTTCAAAACTTTTGGGCCTCTAATAGAGTGTAAGACCCAATCCTTTGTAAATACAAACCTATTTTGGGCCTCAAATGTTGTATAAGTCTCGTTGTATTTCAAAAGTTCGGCGCGATCATCGCCCGTTTAAAACAAACCATCTGGGCCTCTCCTCGAGCTATAAGACCCATTCAAAACCATTTTTGGGCCTCTAATAGAGTGTAAGACCCAATCCCCTTTGAAACCAAAAACTTTTGGGCCTCAGTCATTGTATAAGACCCACGGTGTTTTCAAAACCTCGGCGCGATCGTCGCCCTTTTCAAAATAAACCCTGGGCTTCTCCTTGAGCTATAAGACCCGTCTTTATTCACTTTCAATCATTTTGGGCCTCTTGAGAGAGTGTAAGACCCATCCCCTTGTACATAAAATCTTTCTTGGGCCTCAGTCACTTGTATAAGTCCCTGTACAAAACGACGGTGCGATCACTGATAAAACCCTGGGCCTCTCCTTGAGCTGTAAGCCCCAACAATCTTTTCAAAGTACTTTCTCCTTTGATTTTGAATATAATATTGTTATCAAAGCTTTCTTTGTTGAACAACTAACAATATAGTATGGAAGCTCTACAACCGAGTAAGTGTTTACCCACTTTCATTTACCGCTTTCATGTGTATATAACTCTATTGTGGGGTTGTTTCACTGTAAGTCTTCTTTCATAAACTCATATCGACAGTGTAATACTAGTATAGATATTTAGAGTTTCCCCGGCAACTACGTCTATAACTAGACAAAACCTCATCTCCTTACCTCCGACGTTCTCCCGGATATTTCAACATAACCTAAACCATGAATTTTCTTTTACAACAATTTTAGATAACTAGATCTAAGAAATCTCCCCCTTGAACAGTTCATATACAGAAGGCCAATGTTCCAAGTGAAACCCCTTCTGGAACTGTTCATCAGCCTCCTCTTGGGCTTAGTGCAAGGACCCACAAGCTTCCTAAAAGCATCCCCGCCTCCTCTTGGTCGTTGTACAAGGACCCGTCGGCTTCTTAGAAGTTTTCACAGCCTCCTCTTAGGCTTCGTATAATGATTCTTCCTCCGGGAAGATAGCCTCCTCTTGAGCTTCGTACAAATTGTCCCTTCGGCTTCTTAAAAGTTTTTCTCGCCTTCTCTTGGGCTTCGTACAAATTGTCCCGACGACCTCTTAAAGGTATAGGAACAGAAATTAGTCATCTTGATAGAATAGTCTTTCAAAGAGTCTAGATCTTCCTACGGCGAACATACTGTCTCTTGATCTCTCTTAAGCATAGTACAAAAGATAAAACTCTAGACTTGGACAGTCTAATCTCCTTGAGTCTCGAAGACATTCTCAAGTTCCTTTCAAAAATAGGAAAAAACACCCGTAGACTTGGGCAGTCTCAATACCCTTCGAATTCCCAGTTTCCTTAAAGAACAGGAAATAATCCCGGTCCTCAGATCAAATCCATGAGTACAACATTACCCATATAAGAACTGATTTTCTCTTTTAACCAACATACTGGACCTGTCACTCAAGTAAAACAGTAACCCTAGCCTCCTCTTGGGCTTTGTACAATGATTCTCCCCAGCAGAGTTAACCTTTGCAGCCTCCATCTCGGGCTTCGTACGAGATACAAAATCACTCTCTTGTTGAGTATAAAAGACTCTCTTGTTGAGTCAAACCTTTGCAGTCTCAATCTCGGGCTTCGTACGAGATACAAAATCACTCTCTTGTTGAGTATAAAAGACTCTCTTGTTGAGTCAAACCTTTGTAGCCTCCATCTCAGGCTTTGTACGAGATACAAAACACTCTCTTGTTAAGTATAAAAAGTCTCTCTTATTGAGTCGATCACCTTTAGCCTCTATCTCGGGCTTCGTACGAGATACAAAAACACTCTCTTGTTAAGTATAAAATACTCTCTTGTTGAGTCAATCCTCTTTTAGCCTATATCTCGGGCTTCGTACGAGATACAAATCACTCTCTTGGTGAGTATAAAAGACTCTCTTGTTGAGTCAAACCCTTTTAGCCTCCGTCTTGGGCTTCGTACAAGACACATATAAAAACACTTCTTGTTGAGTCAACCCTTTTAGCCTCTATCTCGGGCTTCGTACGAGACATAAAAGCATCCTTTTATTGGGTCTATAGCCTCCTCTTAGGCTTTGTATAAAGAAATCCCCGTTTGATTCAATCAACCTTTTAGCATCAAATCATGCTTTGGTCACAGCATACAAACATCAATAACTCCTTTTCCCTCGTCTAATTGCTGTAAGCGGCAAGTCTCTGGATTATTTACATCCACGCCACTGTCCCTCTTTTAGCATGAGAAATTCCTAAGGAAAGATAGCATTGCTCTAAAATGAGTTAAAGTCTTCTCCTTCAGGTTGAAAATCCCCTATAAAGGAAATTATGGCATTGCTGGATTCATATATCCCAGTTAAAGTAATTCTCCTTTATAACCAGTCACCCAACAGTTGTGCTAAACAGACCAAATATTCCCCTGTAGAGATGACAAATTCTCTCTAAAGTCAACACCCTTTTAGCTTCACATCTTGGGCTTCGAACAAGATACAAATAGACCCTTCAGCTTCACATCTTGGGCTTTGAACAAGATACAAACCACCTTTAGCTTCATGTCTTGGGCTTTGAACAGGACACCAAAACACCATTTCCTCCCATAGAATAGGAGGAACTACGATTGCTCTGATTTCCCTATCCCGGGAATACGTAGGAATAAGATTGCAAAAGAACCTTAGCGAGCACACTAATAAAAAAACCCCAAAGTCCCCTAGCTCCAGCCAATCTAGCGCAGTATCCCAACAAATTCCCCATAAACAGTCCCGGTATTTCGTTCTGAACAAAATAAGCAAAGAGAGGCCCACGAACTAAAACCGCATCTGTAACCCAACAGTTTTGACTGTTTAACCTCAGTTTGCAAGCAGGGTTAGTTGGAGACATCTATTTCCCTTCCTTCATCAGCTTCAATAGGATAAAAAATGAATCGACCTATAGTACCCCAGAGCGACAGTGCTTAAGAACCACGTCCAAAATCGCTCGCTACAGAGTCAATTAACCTCTTAGCTTCAACCTTGGGCTTTGATCAAGGTACATAAAAAGCAACAATCCCTCTTTAGAGATGACAAATTCTCTTTCAGTCAACCTTTTAGCTTCAATCTTGGGCTTTGAACAAGATACAAATACTCTTTTTAGCCTCTGTCTTGGGCTTTGAATGAGACACCAAAACATCTTTTTCCTCCCTTAGAATAGGAGGAACTACGATTGCTCTAATTTCCCTGTTTCGTTTAAACGAGAATACGTAGGCATAAGATTGCGAAATCTTAGCGAGCATACTAATAAAAAACTCTAGGTCCAATACCTACACACATCAATCAAAACTTAGGTCCAGCATCTTCCCAAAAACATCAACAAAAACTCAATCTCCCCTTCTCATTTCCCAAGAAATTTCCCAACCTATTACCAAATAAACACCATCAAGTACAAAGCAAAACCTAAAGCTAATATCCTGTGGATAACCATATATAGGATGGGTAACTGACAACTGCCCATTGTATAACCTGACCCCGAATCCTCCAATCTCTTTAAGCGTTTGTCCTGTTAGACATTCATGTGCAAGGTTAGTTTTAGATACCTTCCCTTTCCCTTCCAGCTTCACGGGACAAATAAGAAATCAGAAAGTATCACCCCACTCCTCCTCATTGCGGTGAGGAGAACCTAGCGATAAGGTGGTCGCGTCACCGACAAAAATCGCTCGCTACACCACCTCTGAGATACATGGCAGGATCAAGGGTGTTATAGGAAGCCACACCACTCACACCAGAGAAGAGATAAAAAAGGGAAGCCTTCACTTCTACCCTCATTTGCTAAGTCATTCTCTCTCCCTTACTTAGAGTTATACAACTCTCCCTCTCTCTACCCTTCCAGATCAAGACGATGTCGGATGCCCACGGTGGCCACCACCGTCTTCTCTAGTGACTCTTACCCCGAAATGAAAAAAAACAACATTACCCCATAACTCTTCCATCTGATTCTGAATCTAGGGTGAAATTTCCCTAAGTTCTCCTCAATTCTCAGATCGACCAACACAAATTCAAAAACCTAACTACTTTGAACTTAAATTAAATGATAACCATATGGAATCAAGTCTTGGGACATGAGGTTTTACTCCTCAGGTCCTGTCATACCCCAAACTATGACCACTAAGATTTCCTATCATTGTGCAAATCATCATCACAATATGGGTGTGTCATTATGCTTCATCAGTCTCCCCAAAGATGGGTGAGCATTCACTATTATCAAAATTAGGGTTTCAAGCCCTCTCAGAGTTCTTAGACAAAGGATCAATCAAGGAATGACATGATCTTCAACTTGTCTAACCTCTCAAACATACACAAAGGATCAAAAGGACTACCACTTCAAGGATTAAGTACAAGGATGCTCCCTTCTAGGTGGATCAAGCCTCAAGATCGCCAGTGTCACCAAATTAGGGTTTTGGACGACCGGGGCCTCCAGATGGAAATTTTCATCTGGGCATAAGTCAAAGATCCAAAACATAACCTAATATGCTCCATGGAACCTCATAAACTCAATCATCCAGTCAATTTTGCCTCAGGGGATGCATTCATCGAAAATTAAGAATTAGGGTTTCTTGACCTAATTCACCCCTAAGTTGACTTTTGGGACCAATTATGAACCAAGACCTCAAGAGAGGATTTGAGGATCTCCAATATGCCATATTGATCCATTTGGAACAATGGATTGATCCAAGATGCTTGAGAAACAAGTTTCAATTTCATCTGAACCACAGTTAGGGTTTCGCGGGAAAAGTCAACTGTAACTTTGAATTTTGACTAGGACATGCTCCCAAGCCCTAATACATGATTCAATATCCTCTATACCACCCATGGAACATGTCCATCAAGTTTGATTTAGGTCAAGGACATGATTTCCTGAAGAATTGCACAGTTTGGAATTCATCGGATAAAAAGTCAATTGTGCACAAAAGTCAACTTTGACTTTTTGAGATTTTTCACAAAAATGGATTTTTAACCCTAAAATGATGTTTATATATGATTTGAATCATAATTCATCAAGAAAAATCAAAGAAAATGGGATAACTTGTAAAAGGGGTAACCATAAAAACTTAGAAAATTTTCTAAGTTAAGGAAAAAAATGACAAAGGTACCAACTTTGGAGGATCATAAATCCAAAACCACAAAGCCATTTTTTTCCATCCAACGCTTGATTTGTAGATCTCATTGCCCTCTACAAAAGCTTCATACTGACCTATGTCCAAATTCCTCATGGATTTTGAGTTATGGAGTGATCAAAATCAAGAAAAGTCACTTTGTTCCAACACTTGGTGAAAATTTCACTAAGTCAGATTTTGCCTTACTTTTTTCCAAATGTAGGGGCATTTTTCACTTGGATCCAAAAAGTATCAAAACCAAATATGATCAAACAGTTGTTGTATAATATAAGAGCTTTCCAAAATGGCCAAGAACATCACCAAATTCAATTTGAGCTATGAGATATGACATTGGCAAGTTGTCTTGCTGAAATCTGCCAAGGCAAGGCAGATTTTTGCACTTTTGCTCGATTTGCCAAAATTAGCCAATTCCAAGCCTTGTCATCACTTTGGACACATCTGAGGATTGAATCTAAAGGGGACAATCACTTAGCCAAGCCTCCAAAGTCCTTGGAACAAGAAATAGCATGCTAAACCTAGAATTGCCCAAAATAGGGACAAGACTCCAATTTTGGATTGGAGCATTCAATGGAAGCATCAAGGTGGCATGGACTGAGCCATTCTCAACTGAATTCAGTCAAGACTTATCCAAGACCGAGGGGACCAGCAGCCTGTGCCCTAACCTCTAGTCAATGGCTAAAGGAGACTTGGATTTTCATTTGCCAACATTGGCCAAACCTACTCAGCAGTTGCCATTCACTATTCCTTGCAAAACAAACTTGCTCTACTATAAATAGAGCTCAATTGTGATCAGTTTAAGTACACCAAAGGCCTACAACACTTGCCTTTCTCAAAATCCACTTCTCACTCTAAAAAATGCCTTTCTTAGCGAGTCACTATCAGGTTTTTCATTAGAGAGCAATTCCACTCAAACCAATCACACACACACCTCATATACATCATATGCGAGCTGATCAAACACTTAAACAACATCTGGAACACTGATTTCTTAGAATCACCAATCAATTGCTCAAGGTTTTAACCAAAGTGCAGTTGAAATGCCATGAAGTGATCCAGCCAATTTCCATCAAGTCCAAGCATTCAAACACACTCCATAGGGTGTAGGGAAGCTGTTCAGATCATCACAACTCATATGTAACACCTCCAACTCAGAAATCAATTTGCACTTGCTGTCACGACCTAGAGGTAAGCCTAAACTTGGTCATCTCTCAATCTATGCATATTTCCTCGCACAATACTTTTGCCAAATGTTCATAATCATGCATGGAATGTTTCCCCTCAAGTAATTGCTTTGTTTGAATCGTGTATTAAAAATCCCAGCCTTCATGCAGAATTTAGGGTTCTTGAGGATTTTTCGTGATTTCTTGTTTTATGCTTAATTTAAATGAAATTAATTGCCATATACATGATCGTGAGGTTGAAACGAGTTTATTGGTATGTGGATGGCATGAGATGATCAAGTATTCAGTGAGATTGGATAGAAAATGCAAATCTGGGCAAGGCAGAAAACGCGCGTGTTCTTGGTCCATGTTCTTGGCGCCATTTTCACAAATTCAAATATTTGAATTTTGTGATTTTATTTAATTGATTCAAAAATTAATTTCTCTCTGAGTTTTAATGATTTTTAGTTTATTCTTTTTTTAATAATTCACAAAAATGTTAAAATATTTTATTTTCCCAAAAAATCTGAAAAATATTATTTATTTTATATAATTGATATTTTTGCAAAGAATTAATATTTTAATTGTTTTTGACATTTTGAATATTTTTTCCATCTTGATTTTGCAACTTTTAATGACCTCTAATCATTTTGTAGGTCAATACTTAATTTTTGAAGCATTAATCCAAGATCACAATTTGTTTTCCATATGTTAAACAATTTTGATCATTTTAATTGAATTTTTATTCAATTAAAATACATTTTGAAAACAAATTAGGGTTTTAGGATTAATTCAACCCTCATAAATCATTTTCAAAACACTTTTGGGCCTCTAATAGAATGTAAGACCCAACCCCCTTGTACATAAAACTTTTTGGGCCTCACTTATTGTATAAGTCCCTCTATACAAGTAAACGGCGCGATCGTCGCCTTTTAAAAAAATCAATTGGGCCTCTCCTCGAGCTATAAGACCCATTCAAAACTTTTGGGCCTCTAATAGAGTGTAAGACCCAATCCCCTTTTAACCAAAACAACTTTGGGCCTTAGATAATGTATAAGACCCACTGCGTTTTCAAAAATCTCGGCGCGATCGCCATTTTAAACGAAAAATCATCTGGGCCTACCCTCGTGTTATAAGCCCCACTCTTTTTCTTTTGGGCCTCTAATAGAGTGTAAGACCCAACCCTTTGTAAATACAACCTATTTTGGGCCTCACTTATGGTATAAGTCCCATTGTATTTCAAAAAGTTCGACGCAATCATCATCCGTTGAAAAACAAATCTTGGGCCTACCCTCGAGTAGTAAGACCCATTTCTTTTCTTTAAGACATTTTGGGCCTCTTGAGAGAGTGTAAGACCCATCCCTTTGTATAGAAAAATAATTTTTGGGCCTCAGTCACTTGTATAAGTCCCTCTGTACAAATTCAAACAGTGCGCTCACTGAAAAAACCCTGGGCCTCTCCTTGAGCTGTAAGCCCCAAATCTTTCTTTTTCAAAGCACTTTCTCCTTTAATTTTGAAATATACTGTTGTTTTCAATCTTTCTTTGTTGAACAACTAACCAAACAGCATGGAAGCTCTACAACCGAGTAAGTGTTTATATACTTTCATTTATCGCTTTCATATACATATAACTATATTGTGGGGCTGTTTCGCTGTAAGTCTTCTTTCATAAACTCATATCAACTGTGTAATAATAGTATAGATATTTAGAGTTTCCCCGGCAACTACGTTTAGCATTAAGCCCGTTGATCACTCTTAAATAGTCAAAACTAGATCCCCATAGGATTACCAGACACAGTATTCCCTCCTCTTAGGGTTAAACAATATGGAGATATGAAAGGCAGCATTCTCGGTGAACCCTTTCATAGACTGTCACTCATAGAAGTTGTCAAGAAACTCTACTCCCCAGAGATGATCTCTTCTTCGTGAATTGCATCTCTTGAGTTTCTTCCAAATTCTAGGACTTTCCTGGCTTGATCTATTCCTCCTGGAAATGCTGAAAGAACTGCAAGCTATTCGCGGTAAGGATTTATTTGGAAAGGATGCCGCAGACCTCTGTCTGGTCCCCAATGTGAAAGTTCCGCACAAATTTCAAGTGCCCGACTTTTAAAAATACAAGGGTAACTCTTACCCTCAGAGCCATCTGGTGATGTACGCTCGGCGAATGTCAGCTCAGACGGAGAATCAGGACCTACTGATTCACTACTTTTAGGATAGTTTAACTGGTGCCGCACTCAAATGGTACATGGGTTTAAACCGTACTACGATTAGTCCTTCTGAGATCTTGTGAAATTCTGGCCTATATATCAGATGTCCTATCGAGATGTCGAGACACTGATATACAACAACAATGAACAAGTTCAAAATAAAAGTGTGCATAAAATGTAAAGAACACCAGAAATTGTTAACCCAGTTCGGATCTAACTATCCTACATCTGGGGGCTACCAAGCCAGGGATGAAATCAATATTCGATAGTATCAATTCACTGATAACCACACCCGGATCAATCAGCTCACTTAATCACTACCCTTCATATGACTTCTACCTAAGACTCCCCTAGGTATGAGGCCCTCCTCAAATCCCTCTTCAATCACAACCCGTGACTGGTTCCTTACACGACAAGTAATAATGGTCGAAACACAAATTCTCAATACTTCACAGCTTATGAGAATTAACACATAGCTACTCAATGCTTAAAAGCTTATGAGCAACCTTACACAACTTACACTATAGTCCTTATACTGTTATCATAAGATACCAGTTAGGCTCACAAAACACAAGCACACAACCCTAAAAATACATGTAAGTTCGACACCTAAAACTAGGTTTACATCAGTCTATTTATAACTTGTAATCTGGACTGAATTAGGCTTCAAAAACGCAACAATTAGGCTGCTCACAAATCTGCAAAATTAACTCCAATAAAATAGGTCTTCAATCCAAAGTTTCCTATTATGTCTCCATAATTAGAAACAGCAGCAAATCCAAAAACCAACAAGTAACCCTAATCCAAAAATGCTTTGGATGCCACATAGGATAACCAAATATTCACAGAATATTCAGTTACAAATCATAGTAACAGAATCTGCAATAAAACAGACTTCACAACGCGATGTCCTATGAGCTGCCATGGAACATCTTCATACGACATGTTGAACAAAGAGTAATGAAACATATTTTTAGACATCTTCATTCAACATTTGCTGCTACATGAGTTTTAGCAAAATAATGCCAACCATAAAACCAAGGAAATAACAATCTCCCCCTTTGGCTTATTTTTGGCTAAAACTCCACACACACTTAAACACCATCAGTATCAGCAGCGGAAAAAAACACCATTAATAGCAGCACTCCCCCTCAGCTGCATAAAAACACACATAAAAACACACAGTACCACAAGCACACTCATCATAGTAAACTGGCAAAACTCCCCCTCAACAGCAGCAACACACCATACACACACTCTACCTGCAACAGCACAAGCACATAACAATGTTGCTCCCCCTCACACTTCCTGCTTCCCCTCACACTTACTACTCCCCCTTTTTAGCCACAAATATGACAAAGAGAGGTCATAGACAAATGTAACCAAATCACAAAGCAGTATATTATTCAAAACCAAAAAGAATTAAGTTGTCCTAAAATAAAACAAACAAAAACCCGAAAGTAAACTTGCAGATAGCCTCTAGCTATTCAGCACTGTCCTCTTCATCCACCTCATCACTTTCACACTGCACTACTAGAACCTCCTTTAGTCTTTTCAGTCTGGCAGCCAGAAAGCACATTGATTGCTATAAGTCTTCATGAATGGACACCCCAAGTCTGCTCCTCAGGTTTTCAAACTGAACTGCATCCAGAGCCTTGGTAAATATGCCAGCAAGCTGATTTTCTATGCTCACATGCTCAAGTGTGATGACTTTGTCCTCCACAAGTTCTCTAATGAAGTGATGTCTGATGTCAATGTGCTTTGTCCTGCTATGTTGGATGGGATTTTTGGAAATATTAATAGCACTCAGGTTGTCACAAAATAATGTCATGACATCTTGTGTGACATTATACTCTGACAACATGTGCTTCATCCATACCAGTTGCGCACAACTACTACCAGCTGCTATGTACTCAGCTTCAGCAGTAGAGAGGGATACTGAATTCTGCTTCTTGCTAAACCATGAAATAAGATTATTTCCTAGAAAGAAGCTTCCACCTGAAGTGCTTTTCCTATCATCTGCACTTCCAACCCAATCAGCATCACAGTATCCTCTTAAATCAGTCCCAGAATCATGGCTATATAGCATCCCATAGTCACTTGTGCCATTCACATATTTCAAAATCCTCTTCACTTGATTCAAGTGACTCACCTTAGGATCAGATTGATATCTGGCACACACTCCAACAGCAAAGGAAATGTCAGGTCTGCTTGCTGTGAGATACAGTAGACTTCCAATTATACTTCTGTACAAGCTGTGGTCCACACTTACTCCATTCTCATCCTTGGATAACTTCAAATGCGTGGGAGCAGGTGTCCTTTTGTGATTGGCATTATCCAGGCCAAATTTCTTTACTATGCTCTTAGCATATTTGCTTTGAGAAATAAAGATAGAATCCTCCAGTTGTCTGACTTGTAATCCAAGAAAGTAGCCAAGTTCTCCAACCAAACTCATTTCAAATTCTGATTGCATTTATTGAACAAACTGTTTCACCATAGCTTCTGTCATTCCCCTAAATACAATGTCATCCACATAGATTTGGGCTACCATTAATTTTCCGCCTTCTTCCTTGACAAATAAAGTTTTGTCAATCCCTCCTTTTCTATAACCATTTACTACTAAGAATTTGGTCTCATACCAGGCCCTTGGAGCTTGTTTCAAGCCATACAGAGCTTTCCTCAGTTTGTACACATGATTGGGGAAGTTTGGATCAGCGAATCCTTTAGGTTGATCTACATAGACTTCTTCATTCAGATAGCCATTTAGAAAAGCACTCTTCACATCCATTTGGAACAGCTTGAATTTTAGATTACAAGCCATCCCCAAGAGTAGTCTGATGGATTCTAATCTAGCCACTGGAGCAAAAGTCTCATCAAAGTCAACTCCCTCAACTTGAGTATAACCTTGTGCAACAAGTCTCGCTTTGTTTCTTGTAACCACTCCAAGCTCGTCAGACTTGTTTTTGTAGATCCACTTTGTTCCAATAACATTCACCCCTTCTGGTCTTGGTACAAGATCCCAGACATCATTTCTTTTGAACTGCTCTAGTTCTTCTTGCATAGCATTTATCCAAAACTCATCTGTCAGAGCTTCCTTGACATTCTTTGGCTTGATCTTTGACACAAAGCAAGCATTTGACACAGTCTCCCTTCTTCTGGTTCTCACACCTTCATTCAGATCTCCAATAATTAATTCCCTAGGGTGATCCTTCTGAATCCTTATAGAGGGTCCCCTGTTAGCATCCTCTACCTCTTCATTCTCAGGTCTGGTGTTGATTTCTTGAGCACTATCTTCTACAGACTCAATGTCTGGAGAGTTTTCATTGTTCATGGGCAGACATGCTCCAACATCATCTGGGACATCTTCATCATTGCCAGAATCATCAACCACCACATTTATGGATTCCATCATCACCTGAGTTCTGGAATTGAACACCCTATTTGCTTTGCTATTTGTAGAGTAACCCAAAAATATTCCTACCTCACTCTTAGGATCCATCTTTCGCCTTTGCTCACGATCCGCTAAGATATAGCACTTACTACCAAACACATGGAAATACTTCACATTTGGCTTTCTACCTTTCCATAGCTCATAAAGACTGACAGAGGTACCTGATCTGATAGTCACCCTATTGTGTATATAGCAAGCAGTATTTATGGCTTCAGCCCAAAAATGATATGGAAGCTTTTTGGCATGAATCATGACTCTTGCACATTCTTGTATGGTCCTGTTCCTGCGTTCCACCACACCATTCTGCTGAGGAGTGATTGGTGATGAGAATTCATGAGTGATTCCCTCAGATAGGCAGAACTCTTCAAACCTGCTATTTTCGAATTCTTTCCCATTGTCACTTTTGATTCTAACAATACCACAATCCTTTTCCCGTTGAATTCTTTGACATAATTCTTTAAAGGCTGCAAACACTTCAGACTTTTCTCTGATAAAACTTATCCAAGTGAATCTAGAGTAGTCATCTACGACAACATAGGCATACTTCTTCCCACCAAGACTTTCAACCTGCATATGTCCCATTAAGTCCATGTGAAGGAGTTCCAAAACTCTAGAAGTTGTGGTAAGATGTTGAAGCTTCTTGTGTGACACCCTTGTTTGCTTCCCAACTTGACATTCACAACATATTTTGTCCTCATCAATCTTCAGCTTGGGAATACCTCTAACAGCTTCACTTGACATAACCTTCTTCATCCCTTTCAGGTGTAAGTGACCCAATTTCTGATGCCACAGTTTGGTTTCATCTTCCTTTGACATCAAACAAGTAGACAGATTTTCAGATTCTTGAGGATTCCACAGATAGCAGTTATTCTTAGACCTGGTACCCTTCATAACAACTTCATCTTTCTCATTGGTTACCAGACATTCAGATTTGGTGAAATTTACCTTGAGCCCTACATCACACAATTGGCTTATACTGAATAAGTTTGTAGCCAGTCCTTTGACAAAGAGAACACGATCCAAACTTGGTTGTCCTGTGTATTCTAGTTTTCCAACACCTTTTATCTCACCCTTTGATCCATCCCCAAAGGTGACATAATTGGTGGAGTGAGGCTTAATGTTAGACAGGAACTTCTTCACACCAGTCATGTGTCTTGAACAACAACTGTCAAAGTACCAATCTTCTCTTGCAGATGCTCTAAGAGAAGTATGTGCTATGAGGCCAGTCATCATTTGTCTAGGAATCCATCTTCTCATCACTTTACCCCAACTCTGTTCTTTATTTTGTTGCTGAGCAGTTTTGGGATAGCCGTGCAGCTTGTAGCAAAAGGATTTTAAGTGACCAATCTTGCCACAGTAATGACATCTCCATGGTTTATACTTTGATCTACAAACTCTTTTCTGATGCTTCATCTGATGTTGAAACATGTGATTTGACATCTCCACTTCTTGCTTTATTTTCTGAGGAACAAACTTCAATACAGTCTTCTTGGAAGTCTCTGCTTGATTGTTAAAACCAAGGCCTTGCACATTTCCAGCTTCTTTCCCATTCTGAAGGATCTCATCCAGCTGCGTGGTACCATTGTTCAACATTCTTATAGATTTGGTCATATTGTGAAGTTTTGACTTTTGCCATTCAACCTCCTCTTTCAGATCAGCAATGGTTGATAGATGTTCTTCCTTATCAGCTTCCAGTTGAGCTATCAAGATCTTCTGCTCCAATATAATCTGGCACCTTTCTTCATTCTTGATACATAATTCTGAAAATCTGAGAATACTTCTTCCTTAGTGAGTTCTCCAACATAAGATTCTTTGTCAGAGTCAGATTCACAAGAAGTTTCTCCATCAGCCTTACAGACTCCACTCAAGGCTGTCACCAATTTTGCTGATTCTTCTTCAATATCACTCTCAGACTCTCCTTCTGACCAAGACACGGATAGGCCCTTCTTCTGTCTTTTGAGATACGTGGGACACTCAGTCTTTATGTGCCCAAATCCTTCACATTCATAGCATTGAACTCTCTTCCCTTGATTATAGTCTTCTTCAGTTTTGGCTCTTCTGCCTCCATCCTGGTCTTTGTTGATGTCGAGAGACTTGTTCCGAACATTTTCTCTTGACTTCCAGTCCATCCTTTTCAACACTTTCTTAAATTGTCTTCCAAGCAACACTAGCTCTTTGGACACATCTTCATCTTTGACCAGTTCTTCTTCATTATCTGAGTCATCAGCATTCGACACAAATGCTATACTCTTCTTCTTTTCAGCTTTTTCACTGAATCCTAACTCAAAAGTTTGGAGAGATCCCATAAGCTCATCCACCTTCATCTTGTCAATGTCCCGAGCTTCCTTTATAGCAGTGACCTTCATATCAAATCTCTTAGGTAGAGACCTGAGAATCTTCCTGACCAGCTTGCTATCAGACATCTTTTCTCCTAAGGCACTAGAGGCATTAGCTATCTCAATAATGTTCATATGAAAATCATGAATGCTCTCATCCTCTTTCATCTTCAAACTCTCAAACTTGCTAGTGAGAAGCTGAAGCTTTGACATTTTCACCTTTGAGGTCCCTTCATGAGCAACTTTCAAGACCTGCCAAGCCTCTTTGGCAATAGTACAATGCTCAATCAGCCTGAAGATATTTCTGTTGACACCATTGAACAATGCATTCATGGCTTTAGAATTTCCAACAGATCCTTTGTAGTCAGCATCATCCCAGTTCTCTTCTTCCTTCAGAACATCAGTAAGATTTCCTTCTCCATCTCTTACCTTTGGAGGCTCCCAACCTTTGAGAACAGCTTTCCATGCTTGATCATCCATGGACTTGATGAAAGCTATCATCCTAGGTTTCCAATACTCATAGTTAGAACCATCCAGCAGAGGTGGTTTGTTCAGAGCTCCTCCATCCTTGTCCATTGTACCAGAAAGTACCTTCCCTGAATCTCACCCAAAAACAACAAAGGGTGCCTGCTCTTGATGCCAATTGAAATTCTGGCCTATATATCAGATGTCCTATCGAGATGTCGAGACACTGATATACAACAACAATGAACAAGTTCAAAATAAAAGTGTGCATAAAATGTAAAGAACACCAGAAATTGTTAACCCAGTTCGGATCTAACTATCCTACATCTGGGGGCTACCAAGCCAGGGATGAAATCAATATTCGATAGTATCAATTCACTGATAACCACACCCGGTTCAATTAGCTCACTTAATCACTACCCTTCCTATGACTTCTACCTAAGACTCCCCTGGGTATGAGGCCCTCCTCAAATCCTTCTTTAATCACAACCCGTGACTGGTTCCTTACACGACAAGTAACAATGGTCGAAACACAAATTCTCAATACTTCACAGCTTATGAGAATTAACACATAGCTACTCAATGCTTAAAAGCTTATGAGCAACCTTACACAACTTACACTACAGTCCTTATACTGTTATCATAAGATACCAGTTAGGCTCACAAAACACAAGCACACAACCCTAAAAATACATGTAAGTTCGACACCTAAAACTAGGTTTACATCAGTCTATTTATAACTTGTAATCTGGACTGAATTGGGCTTCAAAAACGCAGTAATTAGGCTGCTCACAAATCTGCAAAATTAACTCCAATAAAATAGGTCTTCAATCCAAAGTTTCCTATTATGTCTCCATAATTAGAAACAGCAGCAAATCCGAAAACCAACAAGTAACCCTAATCCAAAAATGCTTTGGATGCCACATAGGATAACCAAATATTCATAGAATATTCAGTTACAAATCATAGTAACAGAATCTGCAATAAAACAGACTTCACAACGCGATGTCCTATGAGCTGCCATGGAACATCTTCATACGACATGTTGAACAAAGAGTAATGAAACATATTTTTAGACATCTTCATTCAACATCTGCTCCTACATGAGTTTTAGCAAAATAATGCCAACCATAAAACCAAGGAAATAACATCTTGGTACTGCCTTCGTCCAATAATACAAATACAATTTGGACATGGCACCGGACAGAGATCAACTCAAATCAATGTCACAAAAGGACAAAGAAACCTTTAAGGAGTACGCTCAAAGATGGCGTGAAATTGCCATTCAGATTTGTCCGCCTCTTGAGGAAAAAGAGACGACAAAGATCTTCTTAAAGACCTTAAGCTCATTTTACTATGATAGAATGGTTGCCAGTGCACCCAGTGATTTCACCGAGATGGTGGGCATGGGAGTTCGTCTTGAGGAAGCCGTCCGAGAAGGACGTTTGGTAAAAGATGCTGGATCATCAAGTAGTACAAAACGATACGGTAGTGATCTCCCTAAGAAAAAAGAGCAGGATATTGGGAATATCTCTCTCGGAAAGCAAAGGCGATGGTACCAACCAGTAGCAGCTGTGACTCCTGCTATCAGCCCTGAGCCTATTCCTACATATCAACCTCAGGTTGCGCAGAGCCAACCTAATCAGCAAAGGACACAACAGCCTCTTCAGCAGGCTCGTCCTCCGTACAATAACTAGCGTACAACACGGCCATCAGGGTTTGATCCTATACCCATTTTGTACACAGAGCTATTTCCGTTACTACTGGCTAAGGGCACATTCAGACTAAGTCTCCTCTTACAGTACCGCAAAATCCACCTTTTTGGTTTAAGGTGGATTAGACATGCCCTTATCATCAAGGAGGACCAGGGCATAACATAGAGAACTGTCTTAATTTCAAATATGACGTGCAAAAGCTTGTTAGGAGCGGGCTCTTATCTTTCAAAGATACGAATCCCAATGTTCTCACGAACCCGCTGCCTCAACATGAGAAAGTTGCAGTCAACTTGATTGAGAAAGAACTTAACAATGTCTATCAAATTCATGATGTACTCTTGTTGAGGGCCAATCTGGTCAAGATGCATTGTAGACAGAGTGGGTACGGCCATGTGCCACCTCATAATTATCATCAGTGTGATATCTGCTCTAAAAACAATCAAGGATGTTCTGTGGTGCAATCAGCTCTACAGGAACAGATGGATCTCGGATGGATCCAGGAGCACCGAGTTCGTGGAGTTAACATTGTTTACACGAATTCCAACGTCATTCAAAACCACGACATCCGTGCGATGAATGTCAACTTGGTGGCAATGCACTCAAGGCAAAGCCAGTATCATAATCTGCCGCGGCATGATTACAGTTCTTGTCTGACTTGCTCGGTAAACAAACAGGGATGCTCTTTCATACAGGAGGCCCTCCAGCGTCAGATGGATCTTGGATGGATCCAAGACTACCATGATAGGAATCCCTATCAGATCAATATGGTTCAGATCTTCGACATTCGCTTGATGAATACCAACTTGGTAGAGTTGCATGCTGAGCAGGTCCAACTCGGATTCCTGGTCTCACATAATTATCACAGCTGTAAAGCGAGTTGCGAAAATGATCAGGGATGTGCCTTTGTCCAAGAAGCACTTCAGCACTTGTTAAATCATTGGTGGATGCCAATCTACATGGATGAAGATACTCAGCAAATTAGTATCAACAACAGAAACCCCACTCGGCGTCAAAGTCAGGATGTCCGACTCGTGGAAACTAACCTAGTGAGGTTACATTGTATTCAAAGTGGGTGTGGCCAGGTGCCACCACACAATTATGAACGTTGTGGATTTTTTCGGAAAGTAACCAAGGGTGCTACCTTATGCGAGCAGCTCTCTAGGGGCAGGTGGATCGTGGTGAGATTCGCCCATATCCAGGTTCCGGACCCATCAATTGGTCGCCGAACTACCTTGCCAATCAAATTGAGGACGTTGTCGTCATCCCTGATCATCAGAGGACCAGGAATGTTTTTACCATTATCCCTCTGCTTGACGAATTAAGAATTTCCAACCGGGAACGGATCGAAACTGCGTACGATGGTCAGAAAAACCAGAAGGTTCCCATAGTCATCTATCTGCCGGGACCACTACCGTATGAATCAGCTAAGGCAATCCCTTACGAATATGGTGTAACGATAATTGAAAATGGAAAGGAAATTCCATTACCCTCCATCGTGAATATTGTAAACATCGGTCGAGTAACACGGAGTGGTAGAATCTTCAACAGGGGAGTTGGAGAGTCCAACAAAGAAAAGGAACTTCAGACAGAAGCTCCCGATCCATCAGTCGGTCAATCCAGTAATCCCGACCTTTCGAAAAAAAATGATGAGATGCTGAAGCTCATCCAAAGGAGTGAATACAACATTGTCGATCAACTGTTATAGACTCCTTCAAAGATCTCGGTATTATCACTGTTACTCAGTTCAGAAGCACACAGGGAGGCTCTACAGAAAGTCTTGGAGCAAGCCTTTGTAGAACAGGATGTAACCATCAGACGGTTCAATAGTATTGTCTCTAACATCACTTCTTGCAATAATTTGGGATTTAGTGATGAGGAATTACCAGAAGAGGGTCGCCGTCATAACATGGCGCTCAATATCACAGTCAACTGCCAGGACGATGCTTTAGCCAGCGTACTGGTAGACACAGGGTCAGCCCTGAATGTTATACTGAAGTCCACTTTGATGCAATTATCATTCAAAGGCCCTCCGATGAGAACCAGCGAGGTCGTTGTCAAAGCGTTCGACGGATCCAGAAAAACGGTTATCGGCGAAGTTGACCTTCCCATAACTATCGGTCCTCACACTTTCAAAGTCACTTTCCAGGTCATGGACATCCAGACAACTTACAGTTATTTATTAGGAAGACCTTGGATACATCAGGCTGGAGCGGTCACCTCGACCCTCCACCAAAAGCTAAAGTTCATCCAGAACGGCCAACTCATCACAGTCTGTGGGGAACAGGCCTTGCTCGTCAGCAATTTATCGTCATCCACTTATGTGGAACCAGAAGGGATAATTGGAACCCAGTTCCAAGCACTTTCGCTACACAAGGACGATCAATCCGGAAGAGGAACTTCAATTTCCTCATACAAAGATGTTATTAAAGCAGTCGAGAGTACCGATACAACAGGATGGGGACAGCTTGTCATTCCTACTAGCAATACAACAAAGAAGGGTCTTGGTTTTTCTGCAACCTATACCCGGACAGCTGCTAACGATGAAAGTCTTCATCCCATTCAGAACTTCTTCCACAGTGGAGGTTTCCTTCACCCAGTGTCTCAAATAGTCCATGCTATCAATGAGGAGGATCCCTCTAACACAGATGAGGAATGAAAGTCCTATCTTAACAAGGACGTTATATGTCTCAGGAAGAGGTGCCTACGCCATTTTGCTATCCCGCACAGAGTCCGAGATTTATACCACGGTCAGATGTTGAAATGATATATGGAGATTGTGATCCGGAAGGATGTCGTGCTCCGCCAAACTCATTAGAGGAAGACACTCTGATGAAAGACAACTTTGACCACAATTACTATGGCCCGATGGATGGCCTGCTAATGTGGCAGCCTTACCCAGGAGACTTGGGGCCAGAAAGTAAGCCGAGTAATAAAACTCAGTTGAGCATCATTGAACAAAATACCTGTGTCCCCACCATGTCATGGGATCAACACTCAGGTCATTCAGAGACTACTCAACATGAAGATGAATTCGCAACGTTTGCAGGACTTGAATTCATCAACTATGCTTTTCCTGAGGTCAACGTCATCGAGAGGGATGACCCCTCCAGTTCCAGAGAAGTGTGGGATACCTTGGGATAACCAAGTGGAAAATACGACTATATGGTCAAGTACACCGCTTCTGAAAGCTCTCGTATCAGGCTCGAAGACATCCAGCCAACTGGATGGGGAGATACAGCTGAGAGTACAAATGCTATGCAAACTGCAACTGAGGAATTCTCCTACGACAATTCTGCCTGGGAGACAGATTCCAATGATCCTGCTCCACCAGAAATCAGCGTTATTTCTGAAGACAAATCAAGGAAGGTACCAGACTTTGTGATTCACCAAGGAGTTCGCCGCCAATGGGTTGTTGTCGATGTTCTAAAGGTCGTTCGCCAATCAATGTAATTGCCATCTTTAACCTTTCACCCTGCCCAAGTGAAACCGATGTTTTGATAGGGCTCGCTTTCTGTAAATTTACCTCTTCGCTTAGCCCAAAGCGACAGAGTTTTTTTTTATAGGGCTGTAGTTTCAAGAATCGACTTGTTCATTAATAAAATAACGTCGTTCTGTAATTTCCGCATTGATTGTTGTTTTCTCTTTTTGCTTTTTCTCAGAAAATGGTAATCCTAAAAAACAATTCAATAATAAAAACAAGCAGTAAAAAAAAATAATACACTGCACACGCTTGCATTTTCTCTATCTCTTCTAAACACGAATCATCACGTCATGCAGATTGCTTGTTTTAAACCCCGTTGAAACATACGATCTGATGCCTTCTCCCAACTTTAAGTTCCTGGTATTTGGGGCTGAAGAAGAAGTTGACAACGAAATTCCATAAGAGATCTCCCGATTACTCAGACAAGAGGAAAGGTCCATTGAACCTCACAAAGAGCCGTTGGAAACGGTAAACTTGGGTTCAGAAAAAGAGAGAAAAGAAATCAGGATTGGGGCACTGCTCAGTCCAACTTCCAAAGAGAGTTTGATAATGCTTCTCAAAGAATTCCCCGATGTATTCGCTTGGTCCTACCAGGACATGCCAGGGTTGGATACCAGCATCTTGGAACATCATTTACCGTTAAGATCAGAATGTCCGCCAGTAAAGCAAAGGTTGAGATACACTCATCCAGACATGGCCATCAAAATCAAAGAGGAGGTACAGAAACAGATTGACGCGGGTTTCCTCGCTACGTCAGGATATCCTCAATGGTTAGCCAACATCGTACCCGTTCCGAAAAAGGATGGAAAGGTCAGAATGTGTGTTGACTACAGAGATCTAAATAAGGCTAGTCCAAAGGACGACTTTCCTTTACCACACATTGACATGCTGGTAGATAGTACATCAAAGTTCAAAGTTTTCTCCTTCATGGATGGATTCTCGGGCTATAACCAGATTAAAATGGCACCGAAAGACATGGAGAAAACTTTATTCATCACCCCATGGGGTACCTTTTGTTACAAGGTAATGCCGTTCGGTTTGAAGAACGTCGGGGCAACCTATCAAAGGGCCATGACTACTCTGTTTCATGACATGATACACAAGAAAATCGAGGTATATGTCGATGATATGATTGCAAAATCCAAGACAGAAGAGGAGCATGTGACCCACCTGTCAAAAATATTCGAGCGTTTGCGAAAGTACAAACTCCACTTGAATCCCAACAAGTGCACCTTCGGTGTCCGTTCAGGGAAACTCTTAGGGTTCATCGTCAGCCAGAAAGGAATTGAGGTTGACCCTGACAAGGTCAAGGCCATTCAAGAAATGCCTTCTCTGAAAACTGAAAAACAAGTCAGAGGATTCCTGGGACGTTTGAACTATATCTCCAGATTCATATTCCTCATGATCGCGACATGTGCGCCGATTTTCAAATTACTCAAAAAGAACCAGGACTGCGTTTGGACAGAAGATTGCCAAACCGCCTTCGACAGTATTAAGAAATACCTGTTGAATCCTCCGATTCTATCACCTCCAGTGGAAGGAAGACCACTGATCATCTACCTCACAGTCTTGGAAGACTCAATAGGGTGTGTACTTGGCCAACAAGACGAAACCAAAAGGAAAAAGTCTGCCATTTACTATCTAAGCAAGAAGTTCACCGACTGCAAAACTCGGTACACGATGCTTGAGAAAACTTGTTGTGCTTTGGCTTAGGCAGCCAAACGTCTACACCAGTACATGATTCGTCACACTACTTGGTTAATCTCCGAAATGGATGCAATCAAGTACGTCTTCGAAAAACCTGCTCTCACGGGAAGGATTGCCCGTTGGCAGATGTTGCTATCTTAATATGACATAGAGTACCACGCTCAAAAAGCCGTTAAGGGGAGTATTTTAGCCGATCATTTGGCTCATCAACCGATTGGCAATCAAGAATCAATCAGGTTTGACTTCCCAGACGAAGATGTCATGTATTTGAAAATGAAAGATTGCGATGAACCGCTACCCAGTGAAGGGCCAGAACCAGGGTCCCAGTGGGGACTTATCTTTGACGGAGCAGTTAATCATTATGGAAATGGAATTGGGGCAATAATTCTTACCCCTCAGGGTACCCACATTCCTTTCACCGCTCGACTTACATTCAAATGTACAAACAACGAGGCCAAATACGAAGCTTGTATTATGGGTCTCGAAGAAGCAATTGATTTAAGGATAAAAAACTTGGACGTATACGGCGACTCAGCCCTGGTTATCAATTAGATAAAAGGAGATTATAACACATACCAATCAGGACTGATTTCTTACAAAGACTATGCAAGAAGGTTGTTACCCTTCTTCAACAGAGTCGAGTTTCATCACATCCCTCGTGATGAGAATCACATGGCTGATGCATTAGCCACACTCTCTTCCATGATTAGTGTAGGTCAATGGAACGACTTACCTAAGATCGACATCATGTGCCTTGAACGGCCCGCTTACATCTTCACGATTGAAGTAGTCATAGACGGCCAACCTTGGTATCACGATATCAAATGCTTCCTTCAAAAACAAGAGTACCCACCTGGGGCACTAAGGATGGACAGAAAAACCCTCAGAAGACTAGCAAGCAGCTTCTTCCTGAGCGGTGATACTCTCTATAAGAGGAATTTTGACTTGGTTTTGCTTCGATGCGTCGACAGACCAGAAGCAGACATGTTGATGAAAGAAATTCATGAAGGATCCTTTGGCACTCATGTCAACGGACACACAATGGCGAGAAAAATTCTGAGAGCAGGGTACTATTGGTTGACAATGGAATCCGACTGCTACAAGTACATGAGGAGGTATCATAAGTGTCAGATATACTCCGACAAAATTCATGTACTGCCAACGCATCTCAAGGTTCTTTCTTCCCCGTGGCCTTTTTCCATATGGGGAATCGACATGATTGGCTTGATTGAGCCCAAAGCTTCAAACGGACATCGGTTCAATCTGGTCGCCATTGATTACTTCACCAAGTGGGTCGAAGCAGCGTCGTACGCTAATGTAACCCGACAAGTGGTGGTCCAATTTATCAAAAACAGTATCATCTGCCATTATGGTGTTCCAAACCAGATCATTACAGATAATGGATCTAACTTGAACAATAAGATGATGAAAGAGTTGTGCGCAGAGTTCAAGATTGAACACCATAACCCATCTCCCTATCGACCCAAGATGAACGGAGCGGTAGAAGTGGCTAACAAGAACATCAAGAAGATCATTCAAAAGATGGTTGTAACCTACAAAGATTGGCACGAAATGCTACCCTTTGCTCTTCACGGTGATCGCACATCTGTCCGCACTTCAACAGGGGCTACCCCTTTCTCTCTAGTGTATGGCATGGAAGCAGTGCTCCCCATCGAAGTAGAGATCCCATCAATCTGGGTATTAATGGAAGCAAAGCTTACAGAAGCTGAATGGTGTCAAAGTCGACACGATGAACTGAATCTGATCGAAGAGAAGCGAATCACGACAGTATGCCACGGTCAGTTGTATCAACAGAGAATAAAGAAGGCGTTTGAGAAAAAGGTCCGACCTCGCGTCTTCAAGAAAGGAGACCTTGTGCTCAAAAAGATACAATCATTTCTCACTGATTCTCGGGGTAAATGGACTCCGAATTATGATGGCCCCTATGTGGTCACGAAAGCTTTCTCAGGTGGTGCCTTGAGACTTGCAACCATGGACGGAGAGGAATTTGTCTACCCCACAAACGTTGATGTAGTCAAGAAATACTTCGCCTAAAAAAAACGTCTCGGTGGATTGAAAACCCGAAAAGGGCGGTCCAGGAAAAAGTTAGAGACAAAATAAAAAAAAATCATCCCGGTGGATTGGAAACATCACAGTACAATCCAGGCAAAAATTAGGGATAATGGCAAGTAACTACTTTCGACAAAGTGGAAAGTCCCTCAGCAGCAGTTACACCATCCATCGGAGGAAAACTCCAGTCAAGGTCATCTTCGACAGAAGCTCAGGATGTCCCGAATTCAAAGTTGGTAGAAGGATAATGGTCGTTATGTTTCAACATATCCCTTTCCCCTGTAAATTACCATTTTCTAGCTTTGTATATACTCTTTGGAATCACGCGTTTGGCTGATCTCCGTCTTATCAATAAAATTTGAGCCCTTGTGCTTTTGTTTGTAATTCTCATTTGTTTTAGCTTTACAGAATGACATTTTGATATGATTAACGATTCTTGAAATAAAACAAAAATGAATTTTACTTGTAAACCTTTTTCTGCTTTAAAATAAAGATGGCAATTTCTTTTGACTGTTGAACATCAAAAGAGAATCAACAGCTTCTCTAGAAATAAGCGAACTTCAAAGTGCAGAATCAAAGTACTCCTTACGCCAGTGCGCCTGAATGAAGGATCAATAGTGGCGGATGCGACTATTCCATCTGACCTCTTCGGCAGAGTTCTTATCTCCTAAGCCGATTAACGGTATTCCCCGTGAGGACTACTTCTTCTAAGCAAGGTAGAATTGCTATCTTGAACCAAGTGATACCTTTCATTTCCCGCGATGGCCGAGTATCCAGTCGTATTCATCCATTAGTTTGTATGTCGCGTCAGTCTTTGTCAGCATATACGTACATACATCATGCATTTTATTTGCATTCGCATTCATATTGCATCACTATCACTCTAGTCGGTCTTATCCCCTAGTGATGAAAGTCCTCTCAGTCGAGTTGTCGATTCTTTCCTCATCAGGAAGTAAATCATCTGAACAATCTCGCCTCCAGTTATTTCTAAATTGAAGATAGGTCCTGGACCACTTTGATAACTTGAACCTCTGAAAAACCAGAGAAACTTTCAACAGATATCACTCTTCGCCATTGAAGATGATATCCTTGCTTTCCCTAATTAAGGAAAATCCTGAGAGAAAGCCTCATAATCAGAGATTCGGTGATACGGCAGTTTTTCTCCGAAAGAACCACTGATGAAAAGGTCATCGGCACCTCAAAAATGGATCCCATTATATGGCATTTCTCCAGGAAGATCCCGATAAAAATATGATATAATATCCCCAAGCACGAAGGCAGTCCTTCAGGAGACTCGCTTTCCCCAGTAGAATCGACAAATGGCGTCTCCATCAGAGAAGTTTGTACACCTCTACAACTCAGACGACTGGATTCCCCAGCAAGTCTGACGTCAACTTTTTCCGTCAAATGGCATCTCCCCAGGAAGATTCGGCGAGAAGTTTGAGGAAAGCCGCTACAAATAGTGTCCCTTGTCAAGAAACTTTATTGACAAAAGAAACTAAGACCAGTTCCTTGGTAGGAAACCAGGATCGAGGGGAAGTTTATTTCAGAAACTAAGACCAGTTCCTTGGTAGGAAACCAGGATCGAGGGGAAGTTTTAATCAGAAACTAAGACCAGTTCCTTAGTAAGAAACCAGGATCGAGGGGAAGTTTAAATCAGAAACTAAGACCAGTTCCTTGGTAGGAAACCAGGATCGAGGGGAAGTTTATTTCAGAAACTGAGACCAGTTCCTTGGCTGAAGACCAGGATCGAGGGGAAGTTTACCTTTTCTAAGCATCATTGCTTAGCAAAAGAAGATGAATGTGATCTGCCATTCATAACCACCATCAAAATTTTGGGTATTCCGATATTTAATCCTCTTGCACCCCGAATGCCCGAATACCTTCGTCATTCACACCTTCGTGTCCAAGAAGATTAAATAGGGGCATCTGTCATACCCCAAATTTTGACCACTAAGATTTCCTATCATTATGCAAATCATCCTCACAATATGGGTGTGTCATTATGCTTCATCAGTCTCCCCAAAGATGGGTGAGCATTCACTATTATCAAAATTAGGGTTTCAAGCCCTCTCAGAGTTCTTAGACAAAGGATCAATCAAGGAATGACATGATCTTCAACTTGTCTAACCTCTCAAACATACACAAAGGATCAAAAGGACTCCCACTTCAAGGATTAAGCACAAGGATGCTCCTTTCTAGGTGGATCAAGCCTCAAGATCGCCAGTGTCACCAAATTAGGGTTTTGGTCGACCGGGGCCTACAGATGGATATTTTCATCTGGGCATAAGCCAAAGATCCAAAACATAACCTAATATGCTCCATGGAACCTCATAAACTCAATCATCCAGTCAATTTTGCCTCAGGGGATGCATTCATCAAAAATCAAGAATTAGGGTTTCTTGACCTAATTCACCCCTAAGTTGACTTTTGGGACCAATTATGAACCAATACCTCAAGAGAGGATTTGAGGATCTCCAATATGCCATATTGATCCATTTGGAACAATGGATTGATCCAATAAGCTTGAGAAATAAGTTTCAATTTCATCTGAACCACAGTTAGGGTTTCGCGAGAAAAGTCAACTGTAACTTTGACTTTTGACCAGGACATGCTCCCAAGCCCTAATACATGGTTCAATATCCTCTATACCACCCATGGAACATGTCCATCAAGTTTGATTTAGGTCAAGGACATGATTTCCTGAAGAATTGCACTGTTTGGAATTCATCGGATAAAAAGTCAACTGTGCACAAAAGTCAACTTTGACTTTTTGAGATTTTTCACAAAAATGGATTTTTAACCCTAAAATGATGTTTATGTATGATTTGAATCATCATTCATCAAGAAAAATCAAATAAAATGGTATAACTTGTAAAAGGGGTAACCATAAAAACTTAGAAAATTTTCTAAGTTATGGAAAAAAATAACAAAGGTACCAACTTTGGAGGATCATAACTCCTAAACCACAAAGCCATTTTTTTCCATCCAAATCTTGATTTGTAGATCTCATTGCCCTCTACAAAAGCTTCATACTGACCTATGTCTAAATTCCTCATGGATTTTGAGTTATGGAGTGATCAAAATCAAGAAAAGCCACTTTGTTCCAACACTTAGTGAAAATTTCACTAGGTCAGATTTTGCCTTACTTTTTTCCAAATGTAGGGGAATTTTTCACTTGGATCCAAAAAGTATCAAAACTAAATATGATCAAACAGTTGTTGTATCATATAAGAGCTTTCCAAAATGGCCAAGAACATCACCAAATTCAATTTGAGCTATGAGATATGACATTGGCAAGTTGCCTTGCTGAAATCTGCCAAGGCAAGGCAGATTTTTGCACTTTTGCTCGATTTGCCAAAATCAGCCAATTCCAAGCCTTGTCATCACTTTGGACACATCTGAGGATTGAATCTAAAGGGGTCAATCACTTAGCCAAGCCTCCAAAGTCCTTGGAACAAGAAATAACATGCTAAACCTAGAATTGCCCAAAATAGGGACAAGACTCCAATTTTGGATTGAAGTATTTAATGGAAGCATCAAGGTGGCATGGACTGAGCCATTCTCAACTGAATTCAGTCAAGACTTATCCAAGACCAAGAGGACCAGCAGCCTGTGCCCTAACCTCTAGTCAATGGCTAGAGGAGACTTGGATTTTCATTTGCCAACATTGGCCAAACCTACTCAGCAGTTGCCGTTTACTATTCCTTGCAAAACAAACTTGCTCTACTATAAATATAGCTCAATTGTGATCAGTTTAAGTACACCAAAGGCCTACAACACTTGCCTTTCTCAAAATCAACTTCTCACTCTCAAAAATGCCTTTCTTAGCAAGTCACTATCAGGTTTTTCATTAGAGAGCAATTCCACTCAAACCAATCACACACACCTCATATACATTATATGTGAGCTGATCAAACACTTAAACAACATCTGGAACACTGATTTCTCAGAATCACCAGTCAATTGCTCAAGGTTTTAACCAAAGTGCAGTTGAGATGCCATGAAGTGATCCAGCCAATTTCCATCAAGTCCAAGCATTCAAACACACTCCATAGGGTGTAGGGAAGCTGTTCAGATCATCACAACTCATCTGTAACACCTCCAACTCAGAAATCAATTTGCTCTTGCTGTCACGTCCTAGAGGTAAGCCTAAACTTGGCCATCTCTCAATCTATGCATATTTCCTCGCACAATACTTTTGCCAAATGTTCATAATCATGCATGGAATGTTTCCCCTCAAGTAATTACTTTGTTTGAATCGTGTATTAAAAATCTCAGCCTTCATGCAGAATTTAGGGTTCTTGAGGATTTTTCGTGATTTCTTGTTTTATGCTTAATTTAAATGAAATTAATTGCCATAGACATGATCGTGAGGTTGAAACGAGTTGATTGGTATGTGGATTGCATGATATGATCAAGTATTCAGTGAGATTGGATAGAAAATGCAAATCTGGGCAAGGCAGAAAACGCGCGTGTTCTTGGCGCCATTTTCACAAATTCAAATATTTGAATTTTGTGATTTTATTTAATTGATTCAAAAATTAATTTCTCTCTGAGTTTTAATGATTTTTAGTTGATTCTTTTTTTAATAATTCACAAAAATGTTAAAATATTTTATTTTCCCAAAAAATCCCAAAAATATTATTTATTTTATATAATTGATATTTTTGCAAAGAATTAATATTTTAATTGTTTTGACATTTTGAATATTTTTTCCATCTTGATTTTGCAACTTTTAATGACTTCTAATTATTTTATAGGTCAATACTTAATTTTTGAAGCATTAATCCAAGATCACAATTTGTTTTCCATATGTTAAACAATTTTGATCATTTTAATTGAATTTTTATTCAATTAAAATACATTTGGAAAACAAATTAGGGTTTTTGGATTAATTCAACCCTCATAAATAATTTTCAAAACACTTTTGGGCCTCTAATAGAGTGTAAGACCCAACCCCCTTGTACATAAAACTTGTTGGGCCTCACTTATTGTATAAGTCCGTCTGTACAAGTAAACGGCGCGATCGTCGTCTTTTAAAAAAATCAATTGGGCCTCTCCTCGAACTATAAGACCCATTCAAAACTTTTGGGCCTCTAATAGAGTGTAAGACCCAATCCCCTTTTAACCAAAACAACTTTGGGCCTCAGATATTGCATAAGACCCACTGCGTTTTCAAAAATCTCGGCGCGATCACCATTTTAAACGAAAAATCATCTGGGCCTACCCTCGTGTTATAAGCCCCACTCTTTTTCTTTTAGGCCTCTAATAGAGTGTAAGACCCAACCCTTTGTAAATACAACCTATTTTGGGCCTCACTTATGGTATAAGCCCCGTTGTATTTCAAAAAGTTTGACGCGATCATCATCCGTTGAAAAACAAATCTTGGGCCTACCCTCGAGTAGTAAGACCCATTTCTTTTCTTTAAGACATTTTGGGCCTCTTGAGAGAGTGTAAGACCCATCCCTTTGTACAGAAAAATAATTTTTGGGCCTCGGTCACTTGTATAAATCCCTCTGTACAAATTTAAACAGTGCGCTCACTGATAAAACCCTGGGCCTCTCCTTGAGCTGTAAGCCCCAAATCTTTCTTTTTCAAAGCACTTTCTCCTTTGATTTTGAAATATACTGTTGTTTTCAATCTTTATTTGTTGAACAACAAACCAAACAGCATGGAAGATCTACAACCGAGTAAGTGTTTATATGCTTTCATTTACCACTTTCATATACATATAACTGTATTGTGGGGCTGTTTCGCTGTAAGTCTTCTTTCATAAACTCATGTCAACTATGTAATAATAGTGTAGATATTTAGAGTTTCCCCGGCAACTACGTTTAGCATTAAGCCCGTTGATCACTCTTAAATAGTCAAAACTAGATCCCCATAGGATTACCAGACACAGTCTTCCCTCCTCTTGGGGTTAAACAATATGGAGATATAAAAGGCAGCATTCTCGGTGAATCCTTTCATAGACAGTCACTCGTAGAAGTTGTCAAGAAAATCTACTCCCCAGAGATGATCTCTTCTCCGTGAATTGTATCTCTTGAGTTTCTTCCAAATTCTCAGACTTTCCTGGCTTGATCTATTCCTCGTGAATAACCTGTCTTGAATTTCTCGGGGTTTGGGGACCCACAGGCTTCTTAAAAGCACTTGTCAAGAAACTCTACTCCCCAGAGATGATCTCTTCTCCGTGAATTGCATCTCTTGAGTTTCTTCCAAATTCTCGAACTTTCCTGGCTTGATCTATTCCTCGTGAATAGCATGTCTTGAATTTCTCGGGGTTTGGGGACCCACCGGCTTCTTAAAAGCATCGGCCTCCTCTTGGGCATTGTTCAAGGACCCTTAGGCTTCCTAAAAGCATCCTCGCCTCCTCTTGGGCATTGTACAAGGATCCGTCGGCTTCTTAGAAGTAACCACAGCCTCCTCTTAGGCTTCGTATAATGATTCTTTCTTCGGGAATGATAACCTCCTCTTGGGCTTAGTACAAATTATCCCTCGGCTTCTTAAAAGTTTCCAGCCTCCTCTTGGGCTTTGTACAAATTATCCCGACGACCTCCTAGAGGTATAGGAACAGAAATCAGTCATCTTAATAGAACAGTCTTTCCAGGAGTCTACTACTATTTCTCAAAGCATAGTACAAAAGATGAAACTTTAGACTTGGACAATCTAATTTCCTTGAGTCTCCAAGACATTCTCAAGCACCCTTCAAAAATAGGAAGAAAACCCGTAGACTCGGACAGTCTCAATACCCTTCGGATTTCCCACTTCCTTAAAGAACAGGAAATATCCCTGATCCTCGAATCAAAATCCCCGAGTGCCAATGTTACTCATATAAGAACTGATTTTCTCTTTAAATCAGCATACTGGACCTGTCACTCAACTGAAACAGCGCCATAGCCTCCTCTTGGGCTTTGTACAATGATTCTCCCCAGCAGAACCAAGCTTTTTCAGCCCCCGTCTTGGGCTTTGTACAAAACACAAATCACTCCCTTGTTGAGTATAAAACCTTTAGCCTTCATCTCGAGCTTCGTACGAGATACCATAAAAGACTCTCTTGTTGAATCAACTCCCTTTTAGCCTCCATCTTGGGCTTCGTACGAGATACAAAAAAAACTCTCTTGTTGAGTCAAATAGCCTCCATCTCGGGCTTTATACGAGATACCAAAAGACTCCCTCGTTGAGTCAAAAACCTTTTAGCCTCTCTCTCAGGCTTTGTACGAGACACATATTAGCCTCCTCTTAGGCTTTGTATAAGAAAACCACTGGTTGATCCAATCAACCTTTTAGCATCAAAGTTGTGCCTCGTTCACAGTACACAAACATCAACAACTCCTTCCCCTTCATCTAATCGCTGTAAGCGGCAAGCCTCTGGATCATCTATATCCATACCACTGTCCCTCTTTTAGCATGAGAAATTCCTAAGGAAAGATAGCATCGCTCTACACTGAGTTAAAGTCTTCTCCTTCAGGTTGGAAATCCCCTATAAAGGAAATTATGGCATTGCCGGATTCACATATCCCGGTTAAAGTAATTCTCCTTTATAAACAGTTGTGACAAACAAACCTCTTTAGAGATGACAAATTCTCTCTGAAGACAACACCTTTTTAGCTTCACATCTTGGGCTTCGAACAAGATACAAATAGACCCTTCAGCCTCACATCTTGGGCTTTGAATAAGATACAAACTACCTTTCGCTTCACGTCTTGGGCTTTGAACAAGACACCAAAACACCATTTCCTCCCATAGAATAGGAGGAACTACAATCGCTCTGATTTCCCTATTTCGGTAAACGGGAATACGTAGGCATAAGATTGAAAGAAAAATCTTAGCGAGCACACTAAACAAAAACCCAAAATCCCATACTTTCATACATCCGTCCTAACATCTTAAACTCCCACCCGTCGACCGAACACTACTTTTAACAAAATAAACCTAATAGAGACCCCGAATCTTTGTAGCATCTGTAAACCAACAGTTTTGACTGTTTAACCTCAGTTTGCAAGCAGGGTTAATTTGAGACATTTATTTCCTTTCCTTCATCAGCTTCAATAGGATAAAAAATGAATCGAGCTGTAGATATCAAAGAGCGGTAGTGCTTCGCAACCACATCCAAAAATCGCTCGCTACAGGTCCCCACGCACAAACTGGTATTAAGAAGTAAGCAGAAGAAGCAATCGGTTAACTACGGTGGCGCTTGGTCGTCTTCTCCGGTGAAGGTAAGCTCCTTACTCTTTTCTTTGTCTTTCAACTTCCATACTCTTCTTCTACTCTTTTTCTTTTTTTTAGTTACTCTACATGTTGATCTTGTATGTGATTTGTTCTGAGTGGGAGGTTTATCTCCACTGCTTCAAAGCTTCAATATGAAGCTCTGAGTAATGTTGAGTTTTGAGCTCTGAGTATGTGGTGCTTGGGGGATATTTTGGAGATGTTTAGTGTTGCAGATTTTGATTAAAATGAATGAGTGAAAGTTTGTTTATATAGGAGTGAGTGAGTGGAGAAATTGGGGGGAAATGATAGGATTGGTGATGAATTTGGAGGGAATTGAGAGCTCAATCAGCGTGAGGTGATTAATGAAGGGTAAGGATCAAATTGTGAAATTGATTTCTGTTTCAATTTTGGCTTCTTTTTGTACTTGTTTATGTATGTGTGATTGAAATTTTATGTATGCACTACTAGAAAATATACTTTCGGTGACACAATATTACAACGACCATTTTTCCATCGTCGTCATATTACATTTTTTTACGTGCGTGTTTGTTTTTTAATTTTATTAAGAAACTTTTCATCACGGTTCCTTAAAACAACTATGGTTATAGAGTTTGGATAACAAGCTTTGAGTCCCAGCATTAACATTTTTCCTTTTTTTCAATAAAAATAAGCGTATGTCCCTTCACATTTATTGTTATTTAAAAATTGAAAGTATAACAATTACGGTTGTTTCGTCCTATCATGGTTATATATTCCATATTTCACTTTGGTTGAAGCTTGCAACCGATGTGAATCATTTCCCATAAAATAAAAACATAACAGTTACTTTATTTCGTTCACAACACACAAGGGTGCCCTTCCGAATGAGACGACATCGATAGCGAAACCTTCACCATCTTCATTCATTTCTGGAAACAAATATCATTTCTAGAATGAAAATCTTCATCCTCTTCGAATTACGGTATATTACCATTCTCTCTCTCTGACACTTTTGAATGTTTATGTTCTTTGTAAGGTTTATGTTTTATTCAAACATTGTCACTCTTCTGGATATGTTTATGTTTTGGTGTTGACATGCTCATGTTTTATTCAGACATTGTCATATGCATATAATCATATTAGGATGTTGTGTGTGTAGCATTAGGTTGCCATTCATATTATTCTTTTGATATAAATTTCAGAATTTGTTATGGATCGTAGTTAGATGAATGTCGACAGATTAGGTCCGGTGTATGAGAAAGGAGTTCTTGAATTTCTTGAATTTGCCAAAAAAATATTCCCGACAATAATGGTATCTTTTATTGTCCTTGTGTTGTTTGTGGGAATATCATAAAACAGTCAAAGAAAGAAATATTACATCACTTATGTTGTGATGGAATATTTCAAAATTATAAAACATGGATGTGGCATGGAGAAGTGGATAATAATCAAAATGGGACGTCACAAATGGATGTAGATGATGATGATATGGATAATCGACTAGAAGATATGATTCGTGATATTGGAGAATCATCTTATATGAAAGCCCATATTTATGATACTTTATGTATCGACAAAGATGTGTCTTTATATAAGGGGTGCACCAATTTTACATGATTGTCTACGTTGTTAAAATTGTTTAATCTAAAGGCAAAAGCTGGCCGGTTGGATAAAAATTTCACAAATTTGCTTGATTTGTTGAAACAAATGCTACCACAAGATAACAATTTGTCGGATCGTTATTATGAGGCCAAAAAGATATTGTGTCCAATGGGTTTGGAGTATGTAAAAATACATTCATGCCTTAATGATTGCATATTATACAATAAAGAGTGTGAAAATTTGGATCAATGTCCAGAATGTGGTGAGTCGCGCTACAAGTTGAAGGACAACTATGGTGATGACAATGACAATGTTAGTAAGAAGCATCCTCTTGCTAAAGTGTTATGGTACTTGCCAATAATTTCAAGGTTAAAGAGACTTTTTGCTAATGCAAATCACGCGAAGAAAATTAGATGGAATGCAGATGAAAGAAAATGTGATGGAAACATTTGCCATGTAGCTGATTCTTTGTAATGGAAGAAAATTGATTCATTGTTTCTGGATTTTGTCCTTGAGCCAAGAAACCTTAGGCTTGGTCTTTCCATAGATGGAATGAACCCCTTTGGTAATCTGAGCACTAACCATTCTTCGTGGCTTGTTCTTCTCACGATTTATAACCTATGTCCTTGGTTGTTCATGAAGCGGAAGTATATGATGTTAAGTATGATAACTTATGGACCAAGACAACCTGGAAATGACATAGATGTTTATCTAAGTCCATTAATTGAGGATTTGAAACTTTTGTAGGATAAATGTGTTGACGTTGATGATGCATGTTCTGGTGAAAAGTTTAAGATGCGTGCAATGTTATTTTGCACAATTTACGAATTTCCTGCATATGGTAATTTGGCTGGATATAGTGTCAAAGGACATAAAGTGTGTCCTATATGTGAATCTGATACCTATTTTCACCAGCTTGAGTTTGGAAAAAAAAACTATTTACCTTCGGCATAGGAAATTCCTAAAACCCAATCACCCTTATCGTAGATTACAAAAGGCTTTTAATGGAGAGCAGGAGTTTGAAAGCACTCATAAACCTTTAACTGGAGATGAAGTTTATCAACAACAAGAATGCCTTAATGTTGTCTTTGGAAAGAAAAAAGACGGTCCCGTTGAAAGAAATATTTGGAAAAAGAGATTGGTATTCTTTGATCTTCCATATTGGTCTAGACTCGATGTAAGACATTGCCTTGATGTGATGCATGTGGAGAAAAATGTGTGTGATAGTTTGATATGAACACTTTTAAATATTCTAGGCAAGACTAAAGATAATAATAATTCTCGTTTAGATATGGTGGAGATAGGTATACGACAACAGTTGGCTCCACGGATAGAGGAAAAAGATCTTATTTGCCTTCAGCATGTCACACTCTATCTAAAAAGGAAAAGAAAAATTTTTGAAAGTGTTTGCATGATATCAAATTTCCCCAAGGTTACTCTTTAAACATCAAGAAACTTGTATCAATGAAAGATCTCAAGTTAGTTGGCTTAAAATCTCGTGATTGTCATGTCTTGATGCAAAAATTTCTACTAGTGATTATTCGTGGCATCCTTCCAAAAAATGTAAGAGTAACTATAACCAGATTGTGCTTATTCTTCAATGATATATGTAATAAAGTTCTTGATTTCAAAAATGAGATGAATTAGAAGATGAGGTTGCAATAATATTCTGTCATTTGGAGATGTATTTTCCTCCATCATTTTTTGACATTATGGTTCACTTACTTGATCATCTAGTCAGAGAAATCAGATATTGTGGTCCAATTTATTTAAGGTGGATGTATCCTATAGAGCAATACATGAAGATATTTAAAGTATATAAGAAGAATCATCACCAACCAGAAGCTTCAATCGCTGAAAGGTACATCACAGAAGAAGCTCTTTAGTTTTGTTTAAACTATTTGTCAGAAATATAGTCTATTGGAATTCTAAAGTATCGTCATGCTGATAGATTTGAAGGTAGAGGTGTAATACCCCAAAATTTGCTCTCCCTTTTTTTGCATCATAGCATAGCATTTTCATTTACAATATCATATCCATCTCATTAGCATTGCATTGCATTTAACATAGAAAAATGAAGCATAGCATTCCTCTTACCATCAAGGCATGTGATCAGGTGGAAGGTGGACAATCAAGGGATCATTCAAAGCACAAAAAGGTCAATCAAGTTGCCTCAAGGCAAGCCAAGAGTCTCTCATGTCTCATACCATCTCAATTGATCATCCACAATCTCAAGGAAGTGAGATCCAATGGGAGATTGAAGCAATACATACTTCAACATGCAAGAGGTTCAAAAACTGAAGGAAAACCCTCAAAAGAGATAGCTCATTGATCCAAAATCATCCTCAAATGGCATATCCCATCATCCTTTAAAAGGATACACAACATACTCTGAGGAATTTGAAATTGAAGACTGCACTTTTCCCTCCTAACCAGAGGAGGTCAAAATTAGGGTTTCCAATTAAATCAGGGAATCTCTGATTTTTTGGACAAAACTTGTTTTCATGGTATTCTACATGTCCTTAAGTGTATGGGTGTGGAAAATTGCCTCTCAATTGGTTTTAGAAGTGGTTCAATTGGAAGAAAAATAAAAAATCAGAGAAATTGGGGCCAAGTCAAATAATCAGAGGAAAAAGTCAACTCTTGACTTTTTGAGCCCAAATTCATAAAATTCATGTTATATGTGTCCAATGTACAAAATTTGGTGAAGAAACTCCAAAGGAATCATAAAAAAATCAAGAGGTGGAAAGTTGCCATTTTTGGGTGAAGAAGGGTTACTAAAAATAGCAAGTTTTAGCCATTTTTGCACTACACTTTGAACCAAGGCCATTTAAAATTGAAGCACCAAATGAAAATTCCACTCGGCCACAACAAAAGTTCTTTCTTTAAGCTTCAAATCCATGTGTAGAACATTTCCATTGGATAAAAATTGAGTGAGATATGACTGATCAAAGTTGGAGAAAAGTAGGGCAAAAACCAAGTCATGACCAAGGATTTTCAAGCTCGCGCGCAGTCATTTCTACAAGCAAGTGGTGTGCCAAATGTCAAGCTCAATTTCTCCAAGAAGAAAGCTTCAAATGGAAAACTTTTTAACATCAAAGTTGTTCCTTGTAATGTCATCTTCAATATTCATGTTGGACAAATTTCCATTTGATCAAGTTAGGAGGGAGATATAATGGTCTCAAGTTATGGTGATCTTGCTGAAATTCCATGCCAAGATGCCTTGCCAACCAACCTCATTGCCACGCCTTCTATCAGTTCCCAAACCTTTGTGTTGTGAGTCATTTTTCAACCTATTCCAAGTTTCATTTCCATCCAATTTTCATACCAAACATGCTCTATTACATCTCCTCTTCCAAATGACTCCAAAAACTCATCAATCCACCCATTGAGTAGGGAGAAAAACATCACCAAATCACCATATCTCCATTGTTCTCAGCTGCCATAAAAATCAGAAACAAAACCAATGTTGTTGATGTTGTTGTTACAAGCTTGCCCGTGCATTGCTCACCCTCCCAACATTACTTCATTTAGCCAAACATACTTCCCATTTACCATACCACGTGCTACCCATGCTCATGAAAAAGGAAAGGAATGGAAACTTGTAGAACAAGTTTGTTTGCTGCAGCACACATGAGTTAGCTCATTAATCTCCACCACAACTGTCATACACCTCCTCCACCATATCACAGCCATGGATAACTCGCCCTAACTAATTTGGCTCAGTTAGTTAGGGATGACTCACCTAAACCATGCTAACTCAGTTAACCTCACTCAGTTTAACCTTGGTTAACCCACACTATAAATGACAACCTCACTCACATTTCTCATTTTTAATTTCATTTTTTCTCGTTTTCATCTCAAATCTCTCACTACTTTCTCTCTGATTCTCTCACTTTTTCACCAACAATCTCAAAACTTCTTCTCAAAGTACACGATACTTCATCTTCATCATCATCAATGGCACATGATTGAAGGAGATTTCATCACGATTCTCAAGTTTGCTTCAAGTGTATTTTGGCATTGAATCTCTCTGCTCAATATAACAAGTTACATCAGCATTTATTTTGCTTGATTTGGAGGCTCCAAGGTTGAAGAACAAGTGTAGTCTCTGGTTTTCTCAAGAATCTTCAAGAGCTACAAGTTCAGGTTCCAAACTCTCAAACTTTGCTCTGGCGTTTTATGGTTTAATTTGTTGTTTTCATGCTGATATGAGCTTAATAGAAGCATTCCAAACTCCGGCTAGTTGATAGGCCTTCTAAAGGCGTAGTTGCAAAACTTAGGGCACAAGTTCATCTCCTCTGTTCTTGCTGTGTGTGCATGTTTTGTTGTTTTTATGAGCATATTCTTGATCTACATGAGCTTAGCTTCAATTTGGTATGCGATTTGTGTGTTTTGGTGAACATGTGAGTGTTGCAGGTGGTGGTTCTCGCCGGAGAAGGTGACCGGAGGTCCCTCTCCGGCCGGTGATCTTGTTTAGGGTTTTATTTGCAGTTTGAACGTGGACCGTTGGATGTTCATCATCGTGTGGCTTGTGTGATGACAACGCATAAAAATGTCACATGCGTGGCACATGTTTTATTTTAATTAGAGTGAACATTATGTGGTGTGGTACACTGTATGTTGTGTGGTCCTTTCGTGTGCGTGTATTGATCTTGGCTACTTTGACTTGTTTGTTGACCTGACTTGATCCAACGGTGATCCTTGCTTTGACTTGTGTTGACTGAAGAGCATGGTAGTTATTGTGGATTGCGCGTGTAATGGACTTAGTCAGATTGATATCCACACCTCCCATGTTTTCAAGCCCAATTAATTTGAACTGAACAATTACTATGCATGCACCCCCATTCATATTGCATTTCATTTTTATTTTCATTTTTTCTACACGTTTGCTTTTTAATTTTTAAAAATACCAAATGGCATTATAAAATTCCACAAAAATTCATGAGCATCATTAAAACATTTATAAAATTTTTCATGATTTTATTTCTTGATTTTATGACTTTTTACCCTTGTTCCATAATTTTCTTTGATTTTCTTTTATATGCCTTCTTAATATAGTACATGATTTTGTTTAATTTTGTTCTTGATCATTAAAAATTGTTTTGAGTTGCTTCTTTTTGTAGTGAGTCACTAGAATCTTGAGGTATGTTAAGTGATTTTTATTTGATTTTTTTAGATCATTTTATGGCATGTTTGGTGTTCACTTTTGTGTTACTTTGTATGATGTGTATACTTGACCTAAGTGCATTGTATGAAGCCTTTTTGCTTTGATTTCTTGCATGTTATTTTGGTATATGATTCACTTCTGATTTGTGTATCTTTAAACCATGCTTGCTTAATTTCCATGAGGCCATCTAATTTTTGTTTAATACATTACCTTTGAAGCATAATAATATGTCATATCATTTTAATCTTTGTGCATGTTTACATGATTTCTTTTGTACATACTTGCATGATCATTTGCATATTTGGTGGACCATTCATGTGACATAATAGGTCATTGATACATATTACATGTCATCTTTGCATGTTGATTTTCATTTGAACCTTGTGTACCTTTAACATGTTGTGTTTGCACTTTTCTTTTTTTGACTTCCATTTCAATTCTACCTCTTCTATCACTACTTAAATGTCTTGATGTGTTGTGCATGAACACTTGTGAGATGTTTGTGAATCATTTTTCATTTCATTTCAATTCTGATCCTTAGATTACATGTTCCATTCATGCTTGTTTGTTCATTTCTTTCCATCTTTCATTCTCCCTTTTCTTATGGTAACATGTTCTAATGTCATGGATGATGTTTGTTGCTTATCCACTTGGACTTGCATGATAATGATCATTTGTTTTCCGTATGATGCACATTCTGGTTGTGACTAATAGGATTTGATCTTTCATATTATTCTTTTGATCTTTATGGTGCATTAAGTGTTCTTTTGCTTCTTATACTTCTTATACATGTTTACTAACCATGTAGGGGCTTTGGTAAGTTGCAATTGAGTGTGGATAAGGAATCCACATTCAAACTTCTATCCTCTCATCTATTTTACAATTCAATTTTGTGTTTTGTTAAGCACTTATGTGCTTTTTTCTTAATAACTCACCACTTTCCCTTTTTGAATTACAATTCATCTTCTAACTTAGAAGTGAATTGTTTAATTCATTCTTTCTTTAGACTTTAGGTTGAAACCTCACAAACCATTAGGACCACTCCCTTTAATTTTCAATTAGGAGTGAGTCTTAGTTCATATAGATTTTTACCTTTGCTCCTCTCTTGAGTCTCTCTTCTCATCTCAAAGAAAATACAAAAAAATATCTAATAAAGGTAGGCATTTATTGCATTTAGGCCTTTCATATAAAGAAAAGGTTATAAGGGGTCTTCTCTTATAATCTTAGAATGTGTAGCATATAGCCCATCTTGGGTCAATGTGTTAAACATTTGATCTTGTATGAGGGACTTAAATGCAATATTTGTTGAAGATACAAATAAAAAACACTTCTTCATTTCTTAATCAACAAAAACACTTAATAAACACAAGTATGCTAGTGTGTTTGAACCTTGATAATCGGAAATAAGTGTGGGGGTCTTCTTCACTCTTAGTGTGCTTTCTTACCCATTCCATCTTGGAATGTGAGAATGTACACATTCCAATGACTAAGATTCAGATACACTATCATATGCAAACAAATGAAAAAACTCTTAAAAGACAAAAACAAACAATAACGTCTTTCCTTCGGGAATTCTTTCCTCATCTCATTCACTCTTTCCTTAAGGATGCGTCATTTCCGTTCTACCGCAAACAGGTAACGCCTAAGTCTCCCTACAGCGAGCTGCAACACCTAAACTGCTAGGATGCGAACGTTGACGTATTCCACTAAAAAACACAAACAACTTTCCCTAGGTGAGGGGAACTACGTCGCTCTGATTCTCATGCTCCCGATGAGATACGTAGGCAGTGGGGTAGGGCCCGTGCGAGCACTTCTTTTATTTTCCCTACATTTGCTTCTTGTTTTCTCTCCTTTCTTCTCTCTCCTTTCCTTTTCCATTCCTCTTTCAGTTCCCTTTCCAGTATCCTTTCCTTACACCCTTTGATTGAAACAGCAAGCGTGGATCCCATCGGGTACGATGGACTTGAGGGGGTGCTAATACCTTCCTCTCGCGTAACCAACTCCCTTACCCTTTCTCTTGGTCGCAAGACCATGCTCTATCATTTCCCTCAGGTTTATGCGGTGTTTCCTTTCCCTCTCTTGGGATAAATACACATTGCTGGCGACTCTGTTTGGTGCCACTTTCGCGTTTGTACTAGGATGAAAATCCCGGGAGCGACAGCTGGCGACTCTGCTGGGGACAGGTTGACCTATTGCTGGTCCATCCTAAGCGAGTCAATCCTAGCGCTTGTTTGCTTTTCTTTCATTGGGTGTTTACTATTATCTTGTATTTGCTGTTTACTGTATTTTATTACTTGTACCGTATTTACAGCATGTTAGCATTTACATTTCATATATTATACCGTGTTGCACTGTTCTGTCTGTTTGGCGGGATGGGATTTCTGAGAGATGAGCTCAGTACACAGGCTCGAGTATACACTTAGACTTAGAGTGGAGAGTAGTGGGACCTACGTGCCATCTGTGTACGTGGGTAATCACGAAATTCACAGCTAGACGAGGCTATCTTGGGACCCATCATGGCGTGCGCATCTTGCGTATTCCAGGATGTCGATCTAGAGAGCTGTCGACTCTAGTGACCGATCATGAGGACCTTAGTGGAAACATCTCTCTTTAGCGGTGACAGTGGCAGACCACATTCTGTGGCAAACCCACTCGCACCCGAGGGCCCACTTTGGTACTTGCATAGGATGACCTTTATTTTCTAAGGTGAGTCAGTGGACGACTTCTTTGATTGGTATAGCATTGTATCCTACGGGCTGAATGTGCTATCGCTTCTCAAACCTCCGAAGCTGACAAGCCTTATTTTCTAGGAACCACATGTGAGTATGGGTGGGATGTTTACAGGTTTACAGGTATCCCGGAATCCTACATACCGTACTTGTGATTCTATGATTATTACAGACAGTGTATCCTATGACAGTGGTTTGAGTATTCATCTCAGATATATTGCCAGATTCAGTGAAGAGACACAGTGCACACAGTTCAACACAGACACCGACACCTGGATACCTGATCACATGCCTTTTGCATTTGCATAATCATATCATAACAGGTTATGTTTGTCATTTTCAGGTACTTACTATATTGTCTGATTCCAATCATGAGTTCCCAAGATGCTGAGGTTAAAAGGAAGAATAATGTGTCATACAAATTCCCTGATCCTAAGCTGGATGTATTGAACAAGATGATAGGTAACGGTGGTTCTGATGTTCTCAGCACTTTTCAGAAGGAGTATGGAGAGCTGATTAAGATGGTTTGTGCATTCACAAAGTATGAGAAGGATGGGTTGCATACTTTCTTACAGTTCTATGAGCCATCAATGAGATGTTTCCTATTCCCTGACTACATTCTGATGCCCACTCTGGAGGAATTCTCATTTATTTTGGGAATTCCAATCACGTCTGCTATACCGTACTTTTCTGAAGGTGCTCTTGCCCCTGAAGTAATCGCTGCTGTCCTGCATCTGGACCTGTTTGTTGTGAAAAGTGGCCTAAGCAGACTCAAAGAAGATGAAGGATTTCACTTGGAGTTTCTTTTTCGACAAGCTCAGGAAGCTGCCAAGGCTAACAATTGGACTACTTACAATGCTGTGTTAGCTCTTTGTATCTATGGCTTGGTGCTTTTCCCCGGTCAGCCTGATTTTGTTGATATGCAAGCGTTGAAAGTGTTTGTCTCGAAGAATCCGATTCCTACCCTGCTAGGGGATTTTTATCACTCCGTACACTACAAAAATGAGAAGGCAAGAGGAAGTTTGGTTAGTTGTTGCACCCAATTGTTACGCCATTGGCTCTTCAAACATTTACCCCGGACTGGTGCGTTTGTAGAAACTGTTGAGACAATGAAGTGGTCCAAGAGACTGATAGGTTTGACTGCCAATAATATTATTTGGTTTGATCCCAAATTACTGACGGTAGAGCTTACTGTCAAATGTGGAAGTTTTCCTAATGTGCCTCTACTTGGAAGAAGAGGTGGGATTAATTACAACCCAGTGTTGGCAGTTAGACAATTTGGTTATGCCTCGAGACATCCTCCTGCTGATGAAGAGATTAGCGTTTCTCTGTTTTTCGTGGGGACCAAGAATGAAAGAGTGCTGGAAGTAATAAATGCTTGGAAATTTAGGCAAAGAGAGGGAAAATTGACTTTCGGCAAAGGAGACTGTAGATCATACCCTGACTACGATGCTTGGGTTGAGATGAAGGTCAAAAAGCTGTTGTTACCCTTTTCCCGAGAAGTTCTCTTATGTCCAGATCAACATTCCATGGTACCGGCCGAAGAGTACGAGAAATTGAAGAAAATGGTCAGAGATCTGCAGATAGAGAACTCTGGAATGAGCAGATGTCTTCAGAAAGCTCTAGCTGACAACAAAGAGTTGGAAAAGAGAGCGTTGAAAGCAGAAAAAACCCTGGCGGACAAAGAAGAAGATTTTGATGAGAGAGCTCGATACTTCCAGAAGCTTACCTTGGGAGCAGATGATACTAGTCAGGCTCATAAGGCTACAAAGCAGGCGCTGGCCCGAAGCAAGGATTCGTTAGCTAAACTCCAACAAGCTTGGGATGAGGTCAGAATTTAGAACTCTGAATTGCAGGCCCAGTTAAAAGATAAAGATGAAGAGTTGAAGAAAGCACGCGTGGAAAGAAGAAAGTATCGAGAAGATCTTGGCAAAAGTCAAGAACAAGTGAGAAATGCTGAAGGTAAGCTGAAAATCACCAACAAGGAGCTTGAAGATGTCACAGCAGAGCTGAAACTGGTTAAAATTCAAGCTGGAATCAAGAGGCGCAAAGGAGCCAATGAAGATGAAGCCTTGCTGATGCACGTGGGGTCATTAGAGGATGCATTGGAAAAAAGGGACGTAGTGATCAAAGAGCTGATTGAGAAGCCGCATCATCAGCGTACCCGCATCCTGTTTGAAGAGATTAAGTACTCCAGCCAGAAGCTGAAGGATGTAGAGCTGTCGGATTAGTGTTTTTTGTCATTTCTTTGTAATTTGTAATGGTTACCATCAGAATTGTTGATGGATCCATTTGACTGCCTGTTTCTTATTTTGTTGCTGAAACTACGACAAACGTGCTTGAGAAGTTTTGGGAATTTGTATGAAATGGGTTATTTCTGTTCATAATTTCTGATCTTCAGATATATGTGATGTGATATCTGCACACTAGCACACTACAAAATCACTATTTCTGGTCTTCAGACATCTGTGATCGATGTATATGAATATCTCTTCATGGAAAAACTCAGTAATCATGACTCCTGGTCTTCAGGAATTCTTGGTTACGATTGGAATCAGGATATGAAAAGTATTTTGAAATGACAAACATAACTTTGCATTTGCATTTACATATCATTTTTGCATTGCAGGTTTTCCTTTTGCAGGCGCCTGCTAACCTTTATTTGGTTTTCAGGCACGATAGCTGATACCCCAGTTCACCAATATTCTACCCGACGCAATCAAGCAAGAGTAATGGAGCAAGTTCAGACAGAGTTAGCCGATTTGAGGGGAAGGATGGAACAGTTCATGAACCTCATGCAGGGGATTTCTCAAGGTCAGCAAGAGCTGAGGACCGGTCAAGAAAACATGAGGATTGGACAAGAAGCTATGAGAACCACTATCCAGAGGCTGGAAACTGAAATCCCAAATCGCAACGTGCGCACTCCTCCTGTTGGCACAATCCCTGCTGGTGGGGTACATCTGGGATTTGATAATAATGAGGATGGTCAGGAAGACCAGTTCACTGCATTCAACAATGACATGGGTTTCTACAATGACGACCGGAAGTATGAAGGGCTGGATGAAAGACTCAAGGCTATTGAGAGCCAAAATCCTCTTGGAATTGATGTAGAAGACATGGGTCTCATGCAGGGTGTGCGAATTCCTCCCAAGTTCAAGCTTCCTGCTTTGGATAAGTACAACGGCAGTACCTGTCCCAAAACACATTTGCAAGCTTACAAGCGCAAGATTGCCGCTTATACCGAGGACCAAAACCTCTGGATGTATTTTTTCCAGGATAGCCTGTCAGGCGCTTCCCTGGAATGGTACATTAAGCTGGACAGGGTTCATATAAGGAGTTGGAAAGATTTGTGCGCTGCGTTTCTGAAGCAGTATCAATATAATCTGGACATGGCACCTAATCGTACTCAATTGCAGAGTATGACTCAGGATAACAAGGAGGGCTTTAAGCAGTACGCACAGAGATGGAGAGAATTGGCTGCTCGAGTTCAACCACCTTTGGGTGATCGTGAGATGGCTGATATGTTCATGAGCACACTTCAAGGGACGTATTTGGATAGACTGGCTGCATGTCCCTCCACGGGGTTTGCCGACATCGTCGTTGCTGGGGAACGAATAGAAAGTCTGCTGAAATTGGGTAAGATTCAAGATGTTGCTTCAAGTTCGAAGAAACCCTTTGCCAATGGACCAAGGAAAAGAGAAGGGGAGTCAAGCGCTGTGTATAGAGAAGGGGGCAGAGGAAGGAATCAGTCCTATCATCAGGTGGATGCGGTAACCATTCCGGTTCCAGCTGGACAGCAAATGCCAGATCAGCAAGGTAGACCCCGATTTCAGAACAATAGACAAAGGGACCGTAAGTTTGATCCCTTGCCTATGCTGCTTTGTTACCACAACTGCTCAAAGAGAAGTTAGTTGAACTTCGGACTATGAAGCCGCTGGATTCCGGAAAATTGCCTCAAGGTTACGATGCTAATGTTCGATGTGAATATCATTCTAGTGCGCCAGGTCATTCAATAGAAAAGTGTTGGGCCTTTCAACATAAGGTTCAAGATTTGATCGACGCAAAAGCTATTAACTTCTCTAGGACGCCGAATGTTCGTGACAATCCAATGCCTCATCATGGAGGTGCAGGCACAAATGCTATTTTTGATGGCGAGAAGTTGAATTTGATTACTGATGTTAATTTGGTGAAGACTCCGATGTTGATTGTAAAAGAACGTTTGTTAAAAGGAAAGGTATTTCCTGGATGCGCCTCTGATTGCGAGGATTGTTTAAAGCAGGTTAATGGCTGCAGTAAGTTGAGAGTTGGACTGCAGGATCTTATGGACGAGGGAAGTCTTCAGTTTGATAAAGTAGAGAAAGAACAGGATGTTTCTGCCGTTACCATTTACTATAATCCAGTCGAGATACAGGTGCCTGTTGAGGAGCCTGTTGCTATCATCGTGCCCGAGAGGCCGAGACCAGTTACGATTATAGTTCCTGAATCGGCTGCTTATGTGTCTAATAGGGCAGTTCCGTGGCAGTATGGAACTGATACTAAAGGAGGAAGTCGGCAGAAGGCAGAGGCTGTTGGTACTAGCATTGAGAATGTCAGTGGAACAAGTGGTTTTACTAGGAGTGGTCGACTGTTTGCTCCCCAGACTCTAAGGAATGATAAAGAGGCTAAAGCCGCTGCAAGAGCGAAAGGAAAACAGGTTGTTGATGACAAGGTGCCTGCTCAGGAAGAGGACCCTAAAGTCAATTTTGATAATGATGTTGAGGAATTTATGAGGGTTATCAAAAAGAGTGATTACAAGATCATTGACCAACTTAATCAGACACCCTCTAAAATTTCGATATTATCCCTGTTAATGAGTTCAGATGCACACCGGGCTGCTTTGTTGAAAGTTCTGAATATGGCATACGTTCCCCAAGAGATTATAGTGAATCAGTTGGAGGGAGTAATTTCTAATGTGAATGTGAGCCACGGGTTGGGATTTACGAACAGGGATTTGACACCGGACGGACGTAACCACAACAAAGCACTGCACATCACACTTGAATGCAAAGGAGCAGTTTTGTCGCATGTGCTGGTTGACACAGGTTCTTCCTTAAATGTGTTACCCAAAAAAGCCCTGATGAAAATTAAAGTAGATGGATTGGTTCTGAGACCCAGCGATCTGATTGTGAGAGCTTTCGATGGATCCCAAAGATCGGTGTTTGGGGAGGTTGAACTACCAATACAGGTTGGTCCACAGATATTCAAGACGATCTTTCATGTTATGGACATTCAGCCTGCTTATAGCTGTTTGTTGGGCCGACCGTGGATTCACACAGCAGGCGCAGTTACCTCCACACTTCATCAGAAGCTCAAGTATGTGTTCGAGGGTCAAGTGGTTACTGTTTGCGGCGAGGAAGATATATTCGTGAGTCATCTATCCACTTTCAAATATGTGGAAATGGATGGAGAGATTCATGAAACATTGTGCCAATCTTTTGAAGCCCTGAATATCAACAACTTACCAGAATCTACTTCAGCAGCGGTGGTGTCGAACGTGCCAGGTGGGCCGAGTGCATCAATTGCGTCGTACAAGCAGGCCAGAGAAGTGGTCGAAAGCGGAAATGCCCAAGGTTGGGGTAAAGCTATAGATGTGTTCGTGAAAGAAGATAAGTTTGGCATTGGATACCAGCCGGGCCGGATGCCAGTTCCTCGATTCCGTGGGCTAATCAACTTCAACAGTGGAGGAATTATCAATCCCAACCAGTCCTGCTCAGCAATAGAAGATGGCGCTGAAAGCTCAGATTATCTAGACAGATGGGTATATGCACTGGCTCTAGGCAAGGCGTTTCAAAATTGGTCTAGTGAAGAAATCGTTCATGTTGTTCACCATTCAGAGTAATAATTCTTGTCTTTCATAATGCATGAAATCCCACACTCTGCCCAAGGTGTGAGGATCCATTTGTAGGGCCACCATATTTTCTCATATAATGTTCAAATATCAATAAAAGGACGTTTTTGTTTACAAATTTGTGTTCCTTTACTCTTTCTTTATTTTATTTTTGCACAAAGAAAATTAAAAATGATAATACACTTTCTTTTCTTTTGTTTTCAAGCAAAAAATAATCTAAAATAAAGCATAAACCCAATCATGCAGACTGGATTCTGTGGATTTCTCTGAAAATGATTCTGTTATGCCCACGTATGATTTCGACAATCCGATCTATCAAGCTGAGGAAGAAAGTGATGAAGACTATGAACTCCCGGAAGAGTTGGCTAGGTTGTTGAAACAGGAAGAGAAGACCATTCAGCCTCATCAGGAAGCTCTTGAGATCATCAATATTGGGTCAGAGGAAAGCAAGAAAGAGATCAAGATTGGTGTGAGTCTGAGGGCCGATGTAAAGCAAGAGCTGATAGTCATGCTACGTGAATACGTTGACATCTTTGCTTGGTTATACCAAGATATGCCAGGTTTAGATACAGACATAGTTGTGCATAGACTACCATTGAAAGAGGACTGCCCACCGGTCAAGCAGAAGCTGCGCAGGACAAAACCAGAAATGGTTTTGAAGATCAAGGAAGAAGTACAGAAACAGTTGGATGCAGGTTTTCTGGCAGTAACCAACTATCCTCCCTGGGTGGCCAATATAGTACCGGTGCCGAAGAAAGATGGCAAAGTCAGAATGTGTGTGGATTACAGAGATCTCAACAGGGCGAGCCCTAAAGATGATTTTCCACTCCCTCATATTGATGTGCTGGTTGATAATACCGCTCAGTTTTCAGTGTTCTCATTTATGGATGGATTCTCCGGGTACAATCAGATAAAGATGGCGCCTGAAGACATGGAGAAGACGACATTCATTACCCCGTGGGGTACCTTCTGTTACAAAGTAATGCCTTTTGGGTTGAAGAATGCAGGGGAAACTTATCAAAGAGCAATGGTGACGTTATTCCACGATCTAATTCATAAAGAGATCGAGTGCTATGTGGATGACATGATTGCTAAATCAAAGACAGAAGAGGAACATCTAATCAACTTGAAGAAGTTGTTTGAGAGGCTGAGGAAATTCAGGTTGAGACTGAATCCTAACAAGTGTACTTTCGGCGTGCGGTCCGGAAAATTGCTTGGTTTCATTGTCAGTGAAAAAGGGATAGAGGTTGATCTTGCTAAAGTGAAAGCTATACAAGATATGCCTGTACCGAGAACTGAGAAAGAAGTTCGCGGCTTTCTAGGAAGATTGAACTACATTTCAAGGTTCATATCGCACCTAACTGCCACTTGCGAACCGATATTCAAAATGCTACGAAAAGATCAAACGGTCAGGTGGAATGATGATTGTCAAAATGCATTCGATAAAATAAAAAGATATTTGCAGGAACCTCCAATTCTGACACCTCCAGTTCAAGGGAGACCACTGATTATGTACTTGACAGTGCTCGAAGGATCCATGGGTTGTGTTCTCGATCAACACGACGAGACAGGTAGGAAAGAACATGCTATCTACTACCTGAGCAAGAAATTTACAGATTGTGAATCGCGTTATTCAATGCTTGAGAAGACATGCTGTGCACTCGCATGGGCCGCCAAGCGATTGAGACAATACATGCTCACACATACAACCCTGTTGATCTCTAAATTGGATCTGGTCAAGTATATTTTTGAGAAACCAGCACTTACAGGCAGAGTTGCAAGGTGGCAGATGGTACTGACAGAGTACGATATTCAATTTACTTCGCAAAAGGCAATCAAAGGAAGTATACTATCAGATTATCTTGTGCAACAGCCTCTTGATGATTACCAGCCCATGAGATTTGATTTCCCTGATGAGGACATCATGTTTCTCAAAGCGAAAGACTGCGAGGAACCACTTCTGGAGGAGGGGCCTGACCCTGAGTCCAAATGGAGTTTGATGTTTGATGGGGCAGTTAATATGAATGGGTGTGGAGTTGGTGCAGTCCTTATTACGCCAGAGGGTGTTCACATGCCCTTCACTGCCCGAGTAACTTTCGGGTGTACCAACAATGAAGCAGAATACGAAGCTTGCATACTAGGGATCAAGGAAGCTATTGATTTACGAATCAAGACCCTCGATATCTTTGGTGATTCAGCACTGGTAATCAATCAAGTAAAGGGAACTTGGCACACACATCAGCCAAATTTGATTCTGTATAGAGATTATACGAGGAGATTGCTGACATTCTTTACAACTGTCAAGTTATACCATGTTCCCCGAGATGAGAATAAGTTTGCAGACGCCTTGGCCACTATCTCTTCGATGATCAAAGTGCATGGTTGGAACTTTGTGCCCAGGATTGATGTATCTCGTCTTGATAGGCCTGCTTTTGTGTTTGAGGTTGATGCAGTGTCTGACGATAAGCCTTGGTACCATGACATTAAATGCTTCTTAAAAAATCAAGAATACCCGCCTGGGGCATCTTCCAATGACAAGAAGACATTAAGAAGGCTAGTTGGTAGTTTCTTCTTGAACAAAGATGGTGTGCTGTATAAAAGGAATTTTGACACAGTTCTGCTCAGATGTGTGGATAGACACGAGGCAGACCTGTTGATGATTGAAGTGCACGAAGGCTCTTTCGGTACCCATGCCGGAGGACATGCGATTGCTAAGAAATTGTTGAGATTAGGGTATTATTGGCTGACCATGGAGTCAGATTGCTGCAAGTATGCTCGCAAGTGTCACAAATGCCAGATCTATGCAGACAAAGTGCACGTTCCTCCCAATCCGTTGAGTATCATGTCCTCTCCGTGGCCATTTGCAATGTGGGGCATTGATATGATCGGGAAAATTGAGCCTACTGCTTCAAACGGCCGTCGTTTCATCTTGGTCGCCATTGATTACTTCACTAAATGGGTTGAAGCAGCATCTTACGCCAATGTCACTAAGCAAGTAGTGGCTCGTTTCTTGAAGCGAGATATCATTTGTTGATATGGAGTGCCCGAAAGAATCATTACTGATAATGGTTCTAATTTGAACAACAAGATGATGGCTGAGCTATGCCGGGACTTCAAAATCGAGCACCACAATTCTTCTCCGTACCGCCCAAAAATGAATGGCGCGGTCGAAGCGGCCAACAAAAACATCAAGAAGATTGTGCAGAAGATGGTTGTCACGTACAAAGATTGGCATGAGATGTTACCACTGGCTTTGCATGGGTATCAAACATCAGTCCGCATGTCCACTGGGGCAACACCATACTCGCTTGTATATGGTATGGAGGCAGTTCTACCGATAGAAGTTGAGATCCCCTCTCTCCGAGTATTGATGGATGTTAAGTTAGATGAAGCTGAATGGGTACAAGCCAGATTTGATCAGCTGAGCCTTATTGAGGAGAAGCGACTAGCAGCAGTATGTCATGGCCAGCTATACCAGCGCAGAATGAAGAGGGCATTTGATCAAAAGGTTCGACCTCAAGTCTACAAGGTCGGGGATGTGGTAATCAAGAGAATACTTCCTCCGAGTACAGATCACAGGGGCAAATGGACTCCTAATTATGAAGGTCCATTCGTGGTAAAAAAGGTTTTCTCAAGTGGAGCCCTATTGCTGACAACCATGGATGGTGAAGACTTTTCATCCCCTGTTAATTCAGATGCAGTTAAAAAATACTTCGTATAAAGAGACCCGCTGGATAAAAAAAAAGAATCCAGGCAAAAAAGGGCATCCCGGCGAACCAAAAACAGAATAAAGGTTCGGGCAAAAATTAGGGATATAATTGAAAAGAATTGTACACCCGGTAAGTTGAAAACCCGAAAGGGCAACTTAGGCCAAAAAAGGGTATCCCGGTGGATTGAAAACCTGAAAAGGCAATCCACACAAAAGAGGGATTAAAGCGAATGACTGCAGTCTGAATTAATCTGTACGTCTTCTACTCTTCAGCAAACTGGCAAAATTCCAAAGGAGGAATTGGTCCAATCATGAGCTTCTGAAGGCAAAGATAATCAGGAGAGTTGGAGTACATACTGGCTATAACAGAATCAGAAATCAGTTGGAATCCAATTTCCGCATTATCATTAGGATAGATTTCTTTTCTCAATTTTATGGCAATCGCCTCTTTCAGGGGTTTGCTTCTGATTGTAAATTCGCCAATTTTTGGCATTTCATCAATAAAGTTGAATATTCAGTCACGGGCTTTTATTTTCATTTTTCTGTTTTGTTTGCAAAAAACGTCCGATTTTTGATAATAAAACGTTACTTTGAAAATATCTTGGCCTTGCAAAAACATGCACAAAGACAATGGAAGTTACGTTGCTTGTTGGACAACCTTGGATGGTGGACCCAAAAGACCACGCAATATCCTGGGGCATGTGCATATTCTTTTTCTGTTGCAGGTAATGAGCACGATCGATCCAAACAGCATGATCGTAACCACGAGCAGATATTTGCTATGACTTGATACTGTTGTATCTTATTAAGTCGATTCTTCCATTCAAGAGTTCCCACTAAGTTTCGTGACGGCAACGGTGTTCGAAGATGGATTTCTTCTGTGTTGATAACGGTTATTAATGCAGTGAATACTCCAGGTTGACAACAAGTGCCAATCCTCAAGTACCTTGCAGACGATGTGAAAGGTAGTTCAAGGCAGAGTGTTTGTCTAAGAGTTTGAAAATGCTTGGTTTTCTATAAAATCCTCTTAAGAGACGAAACTTTTAGTACCAACATCCCTTGTGGAGTTTACTCTTGGCAGGATGTACCAGCAAGTGGTAGTATCATGTCTCCCTCAGGTTTCAGCATGGGAAATTTGTCAAAGAATAATCCCCAGCGGAGTTATTGACCATCCCATGCATGGGGCATGTAACCCCCCCAGCAAAGGATATTCCCGATCTATAATCCCCAGTAGAGTTTGAGGACATTTGGTCTTCTGTAAAATCCTCTCGAAGGGCAGCCCTAACAAGAGACGCTTTAAAGCGGTTTTTCTCCAGCAGAGTGTGTTATAAACTCATTATTCCCAGCGGAGTCGTCAAAGGGAAAGTTCGCCCAACAGGGGGCATTGTGACATTTACCCTAAGCTCGACAGTCATTTTCCTCAGCAGATTACTGAGGAATTGCTTTGGGTTTCCTCAGCAGGTCTCTAGGGACTCTTTCTCAGTATGTTGCAACGGATTGTCTTTCAGCCAAGATTTGGATATTCCCCGCAAAGTAGCCCTGGTCCCCGGCAAGATCATATCTTTGGTAATGATATCCCCACAGAGTTCAGCATTGAATCTTGTCCGCTATACTCCCCAGCCAAGTCGCGGTAATTTCCCTAACTTGGTCTATATGGATCAACGGAATCTCTTTTTCAGCAAAGTGTCAGCATATGATATTACCCAGCAGGTGGTGTAATTCTCAGCATTGCTCAGTTACAATCCAAAGTCCAATTTATTTTTAGCATACAGTTTGTTCATATTATTCCAGCCGGTGGGATAGTATGGCATATGGTTGTTCCAGCCAGTGGGATGATCATTATATACAGTTTGTTCATATTATTCCAGCCTGTGGGATAGTATGGAAGATGGTTGTTCCAGCTAGTGGGATGATCATTATATACAGTTTGTTCATATTATTCCAGCCTGTGGGATAGTATGGAAGATGGTTGTTCCAGCCAGTGGGATGATCATTATATACAGTTTGTTTATATTATTCCAGCCTGTGGGATAGTATGGCAGATGGTTGTTCCAGCCAGTGGGATGATCATTATATGCAGTTTGTTCATATTATTCCAGCCTGTGGGATAGTATGGCAGATGGTTGTTCCAGCCAGTGGGATGATCATTATATGCAGTTTGTTCATATTATTCCAGCCAGTGGGATAGTATGACATATGGTTGTTCTAGCCAGTGGGATGATCATTATATGCAGTTTGTTCATATTATTCCAGCCTATGGAATAGTATGGCAGATGGTTGTTCCAGCAGGTGGGGTGATCATTATATACAGTTTGTTCATATTATTCCAGCCGGTGGGATAGTATGGCAGATGGTTGTTCCAGCTAGTGGGATGATTATTATATACAGTTTGTTTATCTTATCCCAGCATGTGGGATAATATTGCAGGTGGTTGTTCCAGCAGGTGGGATGATCATCTGACAAAGCTTCCAGAGCCGGTTTGGTAAGCATCAAAGTCCAAGTTTAATTTGGCAAAGCTGCAAAAGTCCATCCGAGGATGGCAATTTTGAGATTCCAAAGCCTGTTTGGTAATCATTGAAGTCCAACGACAGATTGGCAAAAATCCAGCACGAACTGGTAAAAGTCCATTGTTTAGAATGGCAGAGCAGCTAAAGTCCACCAGCAGTGTGGCAAGCCAGTAGTCGTCTGGCGTCGTTCAAAAAGACATTTCTAAAGTCCACCAGTAGTGTGGCAAGCCAGTAGTCGTCTGGCGTCGTTCAAAAAGACATTTGTTAAAGTCCATCAACAGTATGGCAAGCCAGTAGTCGCCTAGCGTCGTTCAAAAGACAGATTTCTCCAACAACGTTTCACTTGAAGATTCAATCCAACAATCGCGTTGGGTTTATATCCCTTTTCTTTTTCATCATCCAGAGCAAATTTTTGGTTATATTTGGTATTCAATCACTATATACGTTGAAAGTCTGAAAGCATTTGCTTTCAGGCATTCAGGTCTACAGTGTTTGAATAGGGGCAGCTGTAATACCCCAAAATTTGCTCTCCCTTTTTTTGCATCATAGCATAGCATTTTCATTTACAATATCATATCCATCTCATTAGCATTGCATTGCATTTAACATAGAAAAATGAAGCATAGCATTCCTCTTACCATCAAGGCATGTGATCAGGTGGAAGGTGGACAATCAAGGGATCATTCAAAGCACAAAAAGGTCAATCAAGTTGCCTCAAGGCAAGCCAAGAGTCTCTCATGTCTCATACCATCTCAATTGATCATCCACAATCTCAAGGAAGTGAGATCCAATGGGAGATTGAAGCAATACATACTTCAACATGCAAGAGGTTCAAAAACTGAAGGAAAACCCTCAAAAGAGATAGCTCATTGATCCAAAATCATCCTCAAATGGCATATCCCATCATCCTTTAAAAGGATACACAACATACTCTGAGGAATTTGAAATTGAAGACTGCACTTTTCCCTCCTAACCAGAGGAGGTCAAAATTAGGGTTTCCAATTAAATCAGGGAATCTCTGATTTTTTGGACAAAACTTGTTTTCATGGTATTCTACATGTCCTTAAGTGTATGGGTGTGGAAAATTGCCTCTCAATTGGTTTTAGAAGTGGTTCAATTGGAAGAAAAATAAAAAATCAGAGAAATTGGGGCCAAGTCAAATAATCAGAGGAAAAAGTCAACTCTTGACTTTTTGAGCCCAAATTCATAAAATTCATGTTATATGTGTCCAATGTACAAAATTTGGTGAAGAAACTCCAAAGGAATCATAAAAAAATCAAGAGGTGGAAAGTTGCCATTTTTGGGTGAAGAAGGGTTACTAAAAATAGCAAGTTTTAGCCATTTTTGCACTACACTTTGAACCAAGGCCATTTAAAATTGAAGCACCAAATGAAAATTCCACTCGGCCACAACAAAAGTTCTTTCTTTAAGCTTCAAATCCATGTGTAGAACATTTCCATTGGATAAAAATTGAGTGAGATATGACTGATCAAAGTTGGAGAAAAGTAGGGCAAAAACCAAGTCATGACCAAGGATTTTCAAGCTCGCGCGCAGTCATTTCTACAAGCAAGTGGTGTGCCAAATGTCAAGCTCAATTTCTCCAAGAAGAAAGCTTCAAATGGAAAACTTTTTAACATCAAAGTTGTTCCTTGTAATGTCATCTTCAATATTCATGTTGGACAAATTTCCATTTGATCAAGTTAGGAGGGAGATATAATGGTCTCAAGTTATGGTGATCTTGCTGAAATTCCATGCCAAGATGCCTTGCCAACCAACCTCATTGCCACGCCTTCTATCAGTTCCCAAACCTTTGTGTTGTGAGTCATTTTTCAACCTATTCCAAGTTTCATTTCCATCCAATTTTCATACCAAACATGCTCTATTACATCTCCTCTTCCAAATGACTCCAAAAACTCATCAATCCACCCATTGAGTAGGGAGAAAAACATCACCAAATCACCATATCTCCATTGTTCTCAGCTGCCATAAAAATCAGAAACAAAACCAATGTTGTTGATGTTGTTGTTACAAGCTTGCCCGTGCATTGCTCACCCTCCCAACATTACTTCATTTAGCCAAACATACTTCCCATTTACCATACCACGTGCTACCCATGCTCATGAAAAAGGAAAGGAATGGAAACTTGTAGAACAAGTTTGTTTGCTGCAGCACACATGAGTTAGCTCATTAATCTCCACCACAACTGTCATACACCTCCTCCACCATATCACAGCCATGGATAACTCGCCCTAACTAACTTGGCTCAGTTAGTTAGGGATGACTCACCTAAACCATGCTAACTCAGTTAACCTCACTCAGTTTAACCTTGGTTAACCCACACTATAAATGACAACCTCACTCACATTTCTCATTTTTAATTTCATTTTTTCTCGTTTTCATCTCAAATCTCTCACTACTTTCTCTCTGATTCTCTCACTTTTTCACCAACAATCTCAAAACTTCTTCTCAAAGTACACGATACTTCATCTTCATCATCATCAATGGCACATGATTGAAGGAGATTTCATCACGATTCTCAAGTTTGCTTCAAGTGTATTTTGGCATTGAATCTCTCTGCTCAATATAACAAGTTACATCAGCATTTATTTTGCTTGATTTGGAGGCTCCAAGGTTGAAGAACAAGTGTAGTCTCTGGTTTTCTCAAGAATCTTCAAGAGCTACAAGTTTAGGTTCCAAACTCTCAAACTTTGCTCTGGCGTTTTATGGTTTAATTTGTTGTTTTCATGCTGATATGAGCTTAATAGAAGCATTCCAAACTCCGACTAGTTGATAGGCCTTCTAAAGGCGTAGTTGCAAAACTTAGGGCACAAGTTCATCTCCTCTGTTCTTGCTGTGTGTGAATGTTTTGTTGTTTTTATGAGCATATTCTTGATCTACATGAGCTTAGCTTCAATTTGGTATGCGATTTGTGTGTTTTGGTGAACATGTGAGTGTTGCAGGTGGTGGTTCTCGCCGGAGAAGGTGACCGGAGGTCCCTCTCCGGCCGGTGATCTTGTTTAGGGTTTTATTTGCAGTTTGAACGTGGACCGTTGGATGTTCATCATCGTGTGGCTTGTGTGATGACAACGCATAAAAATGTCACATACGTGGCACATGTTTTATTTTAATCAGAGTGAACATTATGTGGTGTGGTACACTGTATGTTGTGTGGTCCTTTCGTGTGCGTGTATTGATCTTGGCTACTTTGACTTGTTTGTTGACCTGACTTGATCCAACGGTGATCCTTGCTTTGACTTGTGTTGACTGAAGAGCATGGTAGTTATTGTGGATTGCGCGTGTAATGGACTTAGTCAGATTGATATCCACACCTCCCATGTTTTCAAGCCCAATTAATTTGAACTGAACAATTACTATGCATGCACCCCCATTCATATTGCATTTCATTTTTATTTTCATTTTTTCTACACGTTTGCTTTTTAATTTTTAAAAATACCAAATGGCATTATAAAATTCCACAAAAATTCATGAGCATCATTAAAACATTTATAAAATTTTTCATGATTTTATTTCTTGATTTTATGACCTTTTTACCCTTGTTCCACAATTTTCTTTGATTTTCTTTTGTATGCCTTCTTAATGTGGTACATGATTTTGTTTAATTTTGTTCTTGATCATTAAAAATTGTTTTGAGTTGCTTCTTTTTGTAGTGAGTCACTAGCATCTTGAGGTATGTTTAGTGATTTTTATTTGATTTTTTTAGATCATTTTATGGCATGTTTGGTGTTCACTTTTGTGTTACTTTGTATGATGTGTATACTTGACCTAAGTGCATTGTATGAAGCCTTTTTGCTTTGATTTCTTGCATGTTATTTTGGTATATGATTCACTTCTGATTTGTGTATCTTTAAACCATGCTTGCTTAATTTCCATGAGGCCATCTAATTTTTGTTTAATACATTACCTTTGAAGCATAATAATATGTCATATCATTTTAATCTTTGTGCATGTTTACATGATTTCTTTTGTACATACTTGCATGATCATTTGCATATTTGGTGGACCATTCATGTGACATAATAGGTCATTGATACATATTACATGTCATCTTTGCATGTTGATTTTCATTTGAACCTTGTGTACCTTTAACATGTTGTGTTTGCACTTTTCTTTTTTTGACTTCCATTTCAATTCTACCTCTTCTATCACTACTTAAATGTCTTGATGTGTTGTGCATGAACACTTGTGAGATGTTTGTGAATCATTTTTCATTTCATTTCAATTCTGATCCTTAGATTACATGTTCCATTCATGCTTGTTTGTTCATTTCTTTCAATCTTTCATTCTCCCTTTTCTTATGGTAGCATGTTCTAATGTCATGGATGATGTTTGTTGCTTATCCACTTGGACTTGCATGATAATGATCATTTGTTTTCCATATGATGCACATTCTGGTTGTGACTAATAGGATTTGATCTTTCATATTATTCTTTTGATCTTTATGGTGCATTAAGTGTTCTTTTGCTTCTTATACTTCTTATACATGTTTACTAACCATGTAGGGGCTTTGGTAAGTTGCAATTGAGTGTGGATAAGGAATCCACATTCAAACTTCTATCCTCTCATCTATTTTACAATTCAATTTTGTGTTTTGTTAAGCACTTATGTGCTTTTTTCTTAATAACTCACCACTTTCCCTTTTTGAATTACAATTCATCTTCTAACTTAGAAGTGAATTGTTTAATTCATTCTTTCTTTAGACTTTAGGTTGAAACCTCACAAACCATTAGGACCACTCCCTTTAATTTTCAATTAGGAGTGAGTCTTAGTTCATATAGATTTTTACCTTTGCTCCTCTCTTGAGCCTCTCTTCTCATCTCAAAGAAAATACAAAAAAATATCTAATAAAGGTAGGCATTTATTGCATTTAGGCCTTTCATATAAAGAAAAGGTTATAAGGGGTCTTCTCTTATAATCTTAGAATGTGTAGCATATAGCCCATCTTGGGTCAATGTGTTAAACATTTGATCGTGTATGAGGGACTTAAATGCAATATTTGTTGAAGATACAAATAAAAAACACTTCTTCATTTCTTAATCAACAAAAACACTTAATAAACACAAGTATGCTAGTGTGTTTGAACCTTGATAATCGAAAATAAGTGTGGGGGTCTTCTTCACTCTTAGTGTGCTTTCTTACCCATTCCATCTTGGAATGTGAGAATGTACACATTCCAATGACTAAGATTCAGATACACTATCATATGCAAACAAATGAAAAAACTCTTAAAAGACAAAAACAAACAATAACGTCTTTCCTTCGGGAATTCTTTCCTCATCTCATTCACTCTTTCCTTAAGGATGCGTCATTTCCGTTCTACCGCAAACAGGTAACGCCTAAGTCTCCCTACAGCGAGCTGCAACACCTAAACTGCTAGGACGCGAACGTTGACGTATTCCACTAAAAAACACAAACAACTTTCCCTAGGTGAGGGGAACTACGTCGCTCTGATTCTCATGCTCCCGATGAGATACGTAGGCAGTGGGGTAGGGCCCGTGCGAGCACTTCTTTTATTTTCCCTACATTTGCTTCTTGTTTTCTCTCCTTTCTTCTCTCTCCTTTCCTTTTCCATTCCTCTTTCAGTTCCCTTTCCAGTATCCTTTCCTTACACCCTTTGATTGAAACAGCAAGCGTGGATCCCATCAGGTACGATGGACGTGAGGGGGTGCTAATACCTTCCTCTCGCGTAACCGACTCCCTTACCCTTTCTCTTGGTCGCAAGACCATGATCTATCATTTCCCTCAGGTTTATGCGGTGTTTCCTTTCCCTCTCTTGGGATAAATACACATTGCTGGCGACTCTGTTTGGTGCCACTTTCGCGTTTGTACTAGGATGAAAATCCCGGGAGCGACAAGAGGTACTCAAGGTTTAAATGTTAAGTCAATGGTAACGCCGCATCCCAAACAAAAGCTTGACTCTTTCTAGTTAACTGAGTCAAAGGTAGCGCCAAATTAGAAAATCCTTCGATAAATCTTCGGTAATAACCTGCCAAACCCAAGAAGCTTCTAATTTCTGTTACAGTCTTCGGAGGTTCCCACTGAAGCACTGCACTTACTTTAGATGGATCCACTACTATGCCATCAGAAATAACATGACCCAAGAAACTCACAGTCTTCAACCAAAATTCACATTTTGAGAACTTTGCAAATAATTTATTATCCTTCAACACCTGCAATGCAATCCTCAAGTGTTCAATATGATCCTCTTCAGACTTGGAGTAAATCAATATATCATCAATGAATACCACAATAAACTGATCCAGGTAAGAATGAAAAATACGGTTCATATATTACATAAACACACCCGGCGCATTAGACACTCCGAAAGGCATCACTGCATATTTGTAATGTCCATAGCGAGTTCTGAACGCAGTTTTTTGAATATCATCTTCCTTCACTCTAATCTGATGGTAACCCGACCTCAAATCAATTTTACTGAAAATACGAGCCCCCACAAGCTGATCCATTAAGTCATCAATCCTTGGAAGTGGATACTTATTCTTAAGGGTCACCTTATTCAACTGGCGGTAATCGATGCACAAACGTAAACTACCATCCTTCATTTTCACCAACAACACTGGAGCTCCCTACGGCGACACACTTGGCCTAATAAACTTCTTATCAAGCAATTCTCCGATTTTAAATTTCAACTCTGCCAATTCCGACGCCGACATCCTGTATGGTGACGTAGATATAGGTCTGGTACCAGGAACAAGATCAATAGTAAATTCAATTTCTCTCGTCGGAGGCAATTCGGTAATATCATCCGGAATCACTTCAGGAAATTCACTTACCACCGATAACTCATTAACTGATGTATTGCTTTCAACTGATAACCAGGCGACCACTGCAAACATCTTAGCTTCGTCTTCTAACAAGGTTCTCAATTCCTTAGTAGACAAATAATTAGCCAATGCTTCCTCTTCAGGAGTAAGGAACAACCTCTTCCTAAAGCAATCAATGTAAACTCGGTTGAATTCTAACCAATTCATTCCCAAAATGATATCCAAATTACTGAGTGGCAGACAAATCAAGTCTACACCAAATTCTCTACCAAAAATAGTTAACGGACAATTCAAGCATGCCAAAGAAGTAACCACCGAACCAATAGATGGAGTTTCAATAGTCATCCTCTGGTCCAGAGTAGACGGCACAATTCCTAATTTCTTCACACAATCAACAGAAATGAATGAGTGGGTTGCACCCGTGTCAATGATAGCAATCAAAGGAATGTCATTAATAAAACAAGTACCTTTGATGGAACGTTCATCACCGGTAGACTGGGTTGCTACCAATGCGAACACCCTTCCACTTGTCTGAGATTTCTTAGGCTTCTGACAGTGAGTGCTGATATGACCTTGTTCTCCACAGTTATAACAGGTAGGTATAGTAGCCCTACAATTTGCCACCACATGACCTGGTCGTCCACACTTGAAGCACTTCTTCTCCTCACTCTGACAATCATTAGCACGATGACCCGTGCCACCACATTTGAAACACTTGGTAGGATTAGGAGCCTTTTCTCCCCCACTTAGTTTCTTTCCCACAACGGCTTTCTGTTTCTCTTTCTCAGCTGGAGCACTATAAGGCGTACCCCCATACCTCTGCTTACCCTTCCGGTCACTCAAGGCTTTGTAATGAGCAATTTGGGCCCTGTTATCATTATCATAGATCCGGCTTCTGCTTACCAGTTCTGGATAGCTCCTTATCTTTTGACAAGAAATGCCTTATTTGATCTCAGGACGCAACCCGTTCTCAAACTTCAAGCATTTTGAAGTCATAGCCTCATCGGTATTGTAGTGAGCACAATATTGCACCAACTCCTCAAACCGAGCAGCATACTCAATAACAGTCATGCTACCCTATTTCAGTTCCAAGAACTCAATCTCCCTCGCACTGGAAATATCTTCCGGGAAATACTTTTCCAGAAACTCACCCTGAAACACTGCCCAAGTAACAAGAGTACCCGCATCTTCCAACCTCTGACGACTATTATCCCACCAGGCTTCAGCTTCGCCTTCTAGCATATGAGTGCCAAACTGCACTTTCTGAGCTTCATTACATCCCATGGTCCTGAAGATCTTCTCAATAACCTTAAGCCACTTCTGTGCCGCTTCAGGATCAAGAATACCACCCTCACAAGTAGGCGGCTTATTACTCTGAAACCTCTCTAAGTTACAAAACTGCGCCTCCCCAGCAATCTGATTGTTGTTTTGCACTTCCTGCACCATAGCTTGCAGCGCAGCAGCAAGAGCAGCATCATTCCTCCCTACCATACTATTCAACAATCACCATACGGTTAGAAGAACACACAAACATACTCCTATTCTAAGGACAGACTCCACTACAATATCTGGCCGGACGGACCGACTCGCTCTGATACCAATTGTAACACCCCAATTTCCCAATCAACAAAAATATACAAATAATACCAAAATAATCAGAGTTCCATTAACAATTGGGATGTCACACCAAGGGAAACATAACCTGAGTTTTTTTTATTTACTTCATTCACTTTTTTTTTTTCAAAATAAGTTAAAACAGCGGAATGAAATATTTACACAAGCAAAATCCACATAATATCATGGTTCACCATGTTTTGGAGTAAGTAATATTACATAACAAAATAATCAAAAGAGCAACAAAAAGATGAAATTCCCATTATTCCGTGTTACGTATCAGAGCGACTCCTAAGACTCGATCAGGCAACACGCACTCCATGCACTACTCAAGTACCTGGATTATCTGTACTTCCCAAGAAGCACAGACACAAGAAACAACAAAGGGGTAAGAACTACATTCAATAATTAGCGGTGTAAAAGACATGCTAAGGAGTAGAAATCAAGCAATCACACATAATAGGAGCACATTCACGACACACTTGTCACTTTCAATTATAATCCAACAAAGACATAAACAATGCAATGCGACTCAAAGACACTGACGCAATGCAAGTGGTACCACCCACTATGGTTCATTCAATCGAACCCGATTCCCAATGGAATCTGGATAAATCACATACACTCCCACTGAGCAATGATTTACCTCCATACAACTCCGCATTGGAGTTCGGACAATACTAGGTACCCATCATGGATTCCCACCTAGCTATCTCCACCAGACACATCATGAAATGCATGACACAGATGATGCACAAAACATAAGTATAATAACAACTATACCTCTTCACGATCCACTTGATCACAGGTGAGATACATACTCACCGTAATACACACTAGTATTACGACAACTGTTCAATCAAATCATCATAATACACACAATTAAGGAGGATACCTCACGTGGGCCTAATTAGTTAATTATCTACTTAGTCCACCCCAACTTCCATTTTTAATCATTCGTTACTACCATTGATATTAAGTTTTCTCACTAGTTCCCTACTTGAAGCTTCTAGAATTTCAAAAGTCTCGTTTTACATAATTCATGTAATTCTGATTAATTCCCATAAACGACAAAATCCATATTATAAACAATATATTTTTTTCAGCTCCAGGTCGCGCTAAGCGGGTCCTACCCACGCTAAGCGCGCTACTCACTGCTTGGAAGAGGCGAAATTTCTTCAGACCGTGCTAAGCGGGCTCTGCATTATGCAGAAAAATACCCCTTTTTGACAGCAACTTCCAAACCACAAATCCACCCTCAAAACCATACCCAAACAGCCAATAGAGGTATATTAACATGGTTCTATCATGGGTTATCCAACAAACTTCATAAAACATGATTTCCAACATCACTACATAGTTTTTTACACAAAGCCCTAACATTCAAAGTTATGGAAATCCAACCCAATCGTCATAGCATGGTATTCTACTCATTGTCACCATTATCTAAACCCATAATGATCAAGAATCCCACCCTTACCTCAAGTTCTTGTGAAGATTGATGATTCCAAGCTTTTCTTCCTTTTTCTCTTCTCTTTTCCCTTCCTTCTCTCTACTTCTTCTTTCTTTCTATTTTCTATCCTATTTTTTTTCTCCCCTTTACTACTACTACTCTAATTTTACATAAAAATCTAATTTTCTTTAATAATAATAATAATAATAGTAATATTAGTAGTAATAATAATAATACTAATAATGATAATAATATTGGACATATTGATAATAATAATAATAATAATAATAATATGCCTCCCTTTATTACTACTAAATATGTCACCACTTTATTCATTACTTCTTTATTAGTATTCTGACACCTCTATTATCCCGTTCCGTTAAGGACACTACGCTTACAAGCTCCACTACACACACCCCTAAACAAGGCTAAACAAAAGAAATACCACACGACGATTAAATAAATTAAAATGGGGTGTTACACTACTCGTATTCGAATACTCGGGGAAGGGAATAGAAGGCTCTAGACCACCTCCTTTTTCGTCCAAGTTATTACAAAAGAGAATTTGACCTAAGTTTGATTATGAAAGCAACTTGAGGTGAATCGGTTTAGAAGTTTTTAATTGATGACAACTGTTCGAATGGCCGAGTAAGGCTACTCGTATCCAAACAATCGAGGAGAGGATTTGAAGGCTCTAGACAATCTCCCTTTTCACCCTTTTTGAAATGGTGTTTAAGTAAGATTAGGTATTTTAGTTTGAATTGGATAAAAGGCATTCGACGTTGGATCGAGATTTTTATTTGCGTTTGAACCGAAACGGGATGAAAGAATTAAAGGGTTTGAAGGTGATTGAGAAGTGGAAAGTATTAATGGTTTTGATTTGGGAAAATCGCTTGACGTTGGATCGAGTGTTTGTTTTTGTGTTCTTTTTTGAAAGTTGTTGATTTTAATCTTTGAATTAACAATCAACTAAGATGATAAAACAGTAATGGAAAGCGGTAAAAATATTACATATTTGTGGGAATGGGGGTACAATTTGTCAAATGGGATTATACAATACAGTAATTTAACAATGCAAACTTAAATAAACTAATATAAATAGTAGAAGTAAACAACAATGAAATCAATGTGAAAATATATCAGAGAAAGAGAAGGGATGGGAAATAAATCGCAGTTTTAAATTATTGAAACTTAGCGCTATGTTAAGTAATTGTAGAGCAATTCATGTAGGAATCAATTATATCTGAGGCCGATCAACAAAACTCTATACTTTTACGTAGTTTCTGAAATTAAATTGAATTTTAATTCTGAAACTGCAATGCATCTGTGAAAAATCAAAGGGACAATAAATCGATTTTTTTTCTTTTTAACAATTTTAAATAATTAATTTAACAAACAAAAAATAAATGACAATAATAATAACCAAATAATAATAATCAAAATAATAACTAAAAATGATAAATAATAGAAATTAACAATAATAGTATTCATCAATAATCTAATAATAACAATAATAAATATAATGTCAACAATAACTAATAATAATAATAATAATAATAATCAAATAGTAAAATTAACAATAATAATAAACTAATAATAATAATTAGTAATAATAACCAACAATAATAATAATCAAATAATAATCAAGAACAATAATAAATAATAATGAAAATAATATAATAATTAATCAAAAAATATTAATAATAACAATAATTAGAAATCTATCTATTTATATATATTAAATCCAATGCATCACATAATTTTGCAACACCTAACACTAACTTCTTTAAAAATGATCCACATCATCCTAATTGCTTATGTGTACATCTTTTATTAAGCTACCAATCAAAACACTTTTATCTACCAACACATTATTTGCCTCTTTCCCTACCAAAACTCTCTTTCCACCTTCCCTAATTCTCAAATATCTAATATCTTTCCAATATCTCACACTTTTCACCTTCCCTAATTCTCCAATATCTACTCATCTTTCCAATATCTCACAAAGCATTGAGTTTCCCCATCCTACAATTTTTCAGAATCATTATGCGTACACGAATTTCCCCTGCCTACAATTTCCAGCAAATCAAATTAGGTGTGCAGCTGTTCTTGCAGAATTCAATTTTGAATATCTCCGATTCTGGTTTGATTTCTCTTTCCCTAAATCTCCAATAGTTGGTTATAATTTCCAACAAATCAGCGATGCATGAGGCTTACATGAGTTTTTTTTATATAATATTATAAAATTTAGAATTTATATTATTCAATAATATTATTAATATTTTATTTATAATTTAACAATACATTATAGGATAATGTTAAGTAATGAATTATAAATTATAGTTGAAAAAATATGGTTTAGTTTTGTAATAAGTATTTGCAATTGTTAGTCAAAATAATATATTAGAAATAATTTAAAATATTTTTTATACTATTTAAAAATTCTAAATTAAATTTGAAATAATTAATTGATATTTTTTTTAGCATTTTAATGAGATTTAATATTTGAATTTAAATTTTATAACACATAACCACATTTATAATTAAGAATTAAATTTTAAAAAGAATATTTAAATATTTGTTTTCCTATTTAAAATTATTATATATATATATATATATATATATATATATATATATATATATATATATAAATATATATAATTATTCTATTATCGTTTAATTTGAATAATGAAAATTAATTTTATTAGATAAAAAAATAAAAATTGTATTCTCTATAAAAAATTAATGTTTATTTGTTACTAATAATAAAAGAGGTTCAATTATTTTTAAGAAAAAACGTTATATGTTTATTTGTTACTAATAATAAAAGAGGGTCAATTATTTTTAAGACAAAACGTTATATAGTAAAAAGTTCTTAATGTCATAAAAATTAATGGCTTCATTAAAAAAAATCAAACGTTGATAAAATGTTTATAATAAATTATATTTAAAGTTGTTCCCAAATAAATGCAATAATGACTATAATAAATATTTAAAATTTGTATTATTAACACTATAATAAATATTTAAAGTTGTTTAATTCAATTTTATTATAATTAAGTATAATTGGATTCTAATTAAATTATAATATAGAAATAATATTCATTTATTATTATGACGATTAACAATTAATAGAATTCTAATTGCATTATAATTTATAATTAATAATATATATATATATATATATATATATATATATATATATATATATATATATATATATATATATATATATATATATATATATATACATGGTTTACTTATATATTATTATTATTATAAATATTCAAATCAATTTTTTTATAAATATAACATAGGAAACAATCAATATAAAAGAGACAGTTTTGTGCATCATTTTATTCATCGTTATCATTAGTTATATTTATTATTTTTAATAAACAAAATAATAATCTTTTTGGTTCAAAACAAATAATCAAAATAATATTCTTTATATTGTTGTTAAATTAAATATAATAAATATAAATATTAAATTACTAATTAAATTGTATACAATAAAAAAATTTATTTGATATACTAATAAAAGAAATCAAATCTTAATAAAATATTTATAATTAACTATAATTAAAGATGTTCACAATTAAGTTCGATAATGAAAATAATAAAAATTTAAAATTTATATTATTTCTGAAAATTAAAAAATACCATATAATATGCTATTGTAAAAAAAAGTCATATAATATATTATTCCAAATATTAAAAACACAAAATAAAATTTAAAAAAATAATAATTTTATTTTCTAAAAAATGCCATGATTAAAAAAACATATGTTGATATAATATTTATAATAAAGTATATTTTAAGATGTTCCTGATTAAATGCAATAATGATTATAATAAATATTTAAAATTTATCTTATTAACATTATTACTGAAAATTGAATTGAACTAATTGAATTCAATTATATTAATTTTTAATTTTATTACTGAACAATATAGTTACATCAAATTTATAACTATTTATTTTATAATGACAGTTAAAAGATTTTCAATTTCATCTGTGCATAAAATTGAAACATCTATATCATTTAAAAAATATAATAGACTACTAGTTTTTAGATTAGAAAAGAAAATTGAGAAATGAATGGAGATGACTTACACATTGTTTTGAATATAATAATAATAATATTCAATACTACTTTAAATTTCATTATAACTCATAATACATACAATTTATAACTAATAGATATGATTGTTTACTTACACACTAAATAATTGAATAATTCAATTTTATTATAGTTACGAATTAATTGGCATTTAATTGTATTATAATTTAAAATTAATATTCATTTATTATTATGAAACTTATTATTATTATTATAAATCTTCATATTAATTTTTTTTTAAAATAATCAATATACATGATTTACTTATATATTATTATTATTATTATTATTATTATAAATATTTTAAATAATAAATATAGATATTAAAAGAATAATTAAATTGTATTCAATCAAAAATATTTTTTTTTTATTATTAGGAGAATTATTTTTACAACATTAAAAACCTCAGGCATAAAAAATATGTATAATGTATTATATATTAATCATTATGTAAAATATTAATAAGATTAAATATTTTTCATTTATATAGATATAAATAAAAATAAATATTACTATAAAAAATATTCATAATCAATTTTGTTAAAGTTCATCTATCACCATTTAATATATATTATAGTTATAAGAATATTGCAATCTAGTAATTAAAATATTCAAATAAAATTAATTTGAAACATAAAAAATTAATTTAGTCTCCATAAAAAATAATTTGTTTGTAAGACTATACATTATATTTAAAGCTGTTTAAAATTAAATTCAATTATGAAAATAATAAATATTTAAATTTTTATTAATACTGAAAATTAAGAAATGCATATCAATAATAAATATGCTATTTTATTTTCTTTGAATATTAAAAAAAAAAAATATATATATATATATATATATATATATATATATATATATATATATATATATATATATATATATATATATATAATATTAAGACCATATATAATAAAATTTTACAAAAATAAAATATTTTTTTATAAATACCTTAAAAAATACGTATATAATTATTATTATCAATATTTATACCATTTTTTTAAAAATATAACACATAAAATAATGACAATAAAAAAATTAAACTATTTTTTAAATCATGAAATATAACTGATGAATTTATGGACTTGAGTTTTTTTTACGTATTTAATTATTGACAATTTCAATTTTGTTATAATTAAGAATTAATTGAATTTGAATTTTATATTAAGTGTTTAACCGTTGCATATAATATTCATTTATTATTATCACAATTGCATTCATTTAGCCATTTAAAAATCATAAACATAAAAAATACATACGTTACAGTCATAGAAAAAGTTGTAGGAACACATTATCGTATATAAACAACAATCTATTAACTTTTTTAATATCACAACGATCATATTAACTATATTTCAATATTACTAGACAATCAGCAATGGAAAATTTAATCTTAGATCTTAACACTGATCGTGATGATTGGTTACTTCGAGTCAGAGTTATTCGATTGTGGGATGTTTATAATCTGCGAAATGATGAAGAACAAACATTAGTAGAAATGATTTTGTTAGATGAGAAGGTATTAATTTTTTATCCAAAATTTTGAATTTGTTGTTAACAAATATACTTTTATATTATAAATGTTTAACATTATTATTTTTTCTTTAAAAAATTATTGATTTTAATATTTTATTGCTATATTTTTTTTCTTTATGGAACTCCTTTACATGCAACGATTAACAAATATCTTATACCACAATTTAGAGAATGGATAAAAGAGGGAAATTTATATACCATACAAAATATAAAATAGTTCCCGCTAATGAAACATACAAACCAGTCAAAGGCTTAAAAAAGACATGCTTTTTGCGAACGACTGCTGTAACAAATATTCAAGACTCAAGATCCACAATTCTACGCCATTATTTTAAATTTGTTACCATAGAAACAATTTCAGAAAGAATTGGAAACAACGATGTTCTTTCCGGTAGTGTTATACACAAGTTACCCTGCAACAATAGTGCAACAATATAAATTATATTATATAACTATATTTATATTTCTTTTCAGACATAGTTGGAGTGCTTCATGATATTATCCTCTGACGACGAGTCACTTCTCATACACAAATTAAAGACTCAAAAGTCCATTAAAGGAAAACAAAGGAACAAAGCCTCATCTAAGAAAAAAATAACCATAAACCATAAAAATCGATTGTATTTTGAAGACATCTTTCATGTTTTATCATTTAATTTTATGTCTCACCTTACTTTTCCATTATTTATAAATGTATTATTTTCAATTAAAATTAAACTATTTTCTTTGGTTATGGTAATCTTATTATCTATATTATAGAGTTTTTATAACAAATAATATCTACCATAAATAAATTTTTATATTATTTCAGCAATTTCTATTTACTAATCTGCAGGATCTTCTGGATGCGCGGGTCCTATTCTAGTAACAATAATTAACAATAATAATAATAACTAAAAATTAACAACAACAACAACAATAATAATAATAATAATAATAATAATAATAATCATAATAATAATAATAATAATCATAATAATAATAATAATAATAATAATAATAATAATAATAATAATATGTAATAATAATAATAATAAATAAAATAGGGGAAAAATTAATAACAAATGAGAGAGATGCAGCGGTAGATTTCAACATGGACGAAGAGATTTTTTTTTCAAAATTTTTGGGCCTCCAATTCTGAATAGACACGTGGTAAGAGAGAATGGAAACAAAGTCAAAACAACACTCCTCTTCTCTCTCGTCCGTCCTTCTCAATAACAAAACAAATTTTTAATACTTCTCCTAAACTCTCTCTTTAGCATCTTTCTCATTTCTAATATTTTCAAAAAAAAAGATCAAGCAAGATAAAATAAAAAATAAAAAGCAAAGAAACTAACACAGTTGAGCGGCTACTTTGGTCGTAAAAAGAAAGCACGATGGTTTAAACAAATTTGATGGCGGCGGGATGAAGTTTGCAGGTCCGGTTTAGGGGTATGTTTGGGGTGACGATGCAAGGTGAACAGAGGTTGTTGGTGGGTGTTAAGTATAACAAGTGTGAGTAGTATGTGTAATAGTCTCACATTGGCTAGAAATGTGGAGACTTGAGCATTTATAAGTGGGAGAACCTATACACCTATCACCTTAAGGTTTTGGGTGAGTATGTGGTGTGTCTCTTACAAAATTGTTGCTCTAAAAAGAAAGTTCCACAATGTTCAATGCTTAGGAGGTTTCCCGTTGAAGACTGTCAACGGCAGTACAATTATATGTGGATGAAAAGAGCTTCCGCTTAAGGGGGAGCATTGTGGATAGACTCACACTTGAGGGGGAGTGTTAAGTATAACAAGTGTGAGTAGTATGTATAATAGTCCCACATTGGCTAGAAATGTGGAGACTTGAGCATTTATAAGTGGGAGAACCCATACACCTATCACCTTAAGGTTTTGGGTGAGTATGTGGTGTGTCTCTCACAAAGTTGTTGCTCTAAAAAGAAAGTTCCACAATGTTCATAGCTCCTTAGTGAAAATCTACCCTAACAGAAAAATTAGACAGTGACCTTATTTACACTCCATATGTGTCCTCCCAAGGAAACCTTGCAGATCTTCTAACAAAAGGGCTTAGCAACAATAACTTTGAAGAAATTGTTTCCAAGCTGGGAATGATTGATATATATTCACCAGCTTGAGGGGGAGAGTTATAAATAATTAATTAGTTTCTTATTTTTATTAGTAATTTAAGTTTGGATCTTTAGTAAGAGCATCTCCAGTGGTAGATTTTTCTACCTAGTTCGCCAGCATGGAATCCACTTTTCTTACAAAGTGTCATTGGAGTTGAAGAATAGTTCTCCAAGTGTCAACACCGTTGCATTGTGAAGCAACAAACTGGTGGCTGAAGTAACGTACAACAATGTTAAAATATATTAAATATAATAGAAATAATGTATTAAAATAATAATAAATATGAATAATAGATGGTTTAGAGGTTAATTAAAATTTAATTGGAATAAAATATTAATACATGAGTTAAAATTGTGGGACCCAAAATAGTGTTGCACCATTGGAGTTAAAATTAGATGAGTTGCTTCAAGATGATGTGGTTTAATAGGTCCCACAAAGAACCCGAAAATGAATTACACCATTGGAGATGCTCTAAGGCCCATTAGGTCAGAATACTCTATTTAAAGAGATTAGAACTTGTATATTCTTAATAATGATATATCAAATTATTCAACTTTGACATGGTATCACGAGCTCTCGTTCGAGAGGGTGTCGCTTCCGCATAAAAAAACCCTAGCCGTATTAATTGCGGTTCTTTAGTAAAAAAACCTAGCCACTTTTCATTGTGGAACTGTTTTCCGATACTATTTCAGGCACAGCTGCATACTATTCACAGAACTGTTTCGGTACTGTTCACCACTATTTTCACACTGTTACGGTACTATTCCCGCACTGTTACGACAATATTCATGCACTGTTACGTCACTGTTCCACACTGCTCATCACTACTCTCGTACTATTTTGCGGTACTGTTCATCTCACTGTTTGAACAGTCACATATATCTCCATCGAATTCTCAACCTTGCACTCGCTTGTGGTTTTTTTACTTGCATTTGTTTCTAAATTTTTTTCAATGGCTGACACTAAAGATGAAGTAAATGGTTACAAGTCTGAATCAGAATTACCTATTATTCCTCAAGTTTGCAAGTTGAATGGAAAGAATTATTTAAACTGGTCTCAACACGTAAAAAAGACCTTGAAAGTTAAAGTGACAGATCCTAAATTTGACAAGTGAGATATAGAAGATTCAGCGATCATTGCATGGTTATGGGCTTCAATGACTCCAGAAATTAATGACACTTGCATGTTCCTAAGTAAAGCAAAAGAGATTTGGAAAGCATTAGATGAAACTTATTCCAAAGCCAAAGATGTTGCCCAGATATATGATGTGAAGGTGAAAACACTAGGAACTAAACAAGGCAACAAAATAGTTACAGAATACGCTAATCATCTCATAGCCTTGTGGATGGAGTTAGACCGCTACAGAGTTATCAAAACTGAATGTACAGCAGATGCAACGAAACTTAAGGAGTAGATTGAGCAAGATAGAGTCTATGACTTTCTAGTAGGACTCAACTCTAACTTTGACCATGTTAGAGTACAAATTCTTGGCAAAGAAAAAGTCCAAACATTAATGATCTAGTGTCTATAGTGAGGAGTGAAGAAAGTAGAAGGGAATTAATGTTGTCACTGTAAGAGCAAGAGTTGTCTCTCCAAGTCATCTCTATGTTTTGATGATAACAACGAGTATATGTGAATAAACTATTTTATGTTCTAATGTGTGTTGTGTGCAGATCATAATCATAGAAGATATCAAATCCAACAAACACTAGCAAGATGTGCGTAAATGATCATATGCGAGTTACTATGTGTAACACATGTCGCAAGAAGCAAGTATGCTTCTGTATCTGATCATAATCAGATAGATCTAAGGATGCTGATATTGCTGTTGCAATGCTCTTGTGGGTGCTACTCTGAAAGTGGTTATGATTCTGAAGATAGTGAAGCTTCTGAAGAGATAATCTTGTGGAGAACCGAAGTGCTGAAGATTCTCATGGCTTGAAGTTCTGAAGGCTGAAGGCTTTGAAGACCAAGTGCAGAAAGATTCTGAAGATTGGAGTGTTCTGAAGATTAAGATTCAAATGATCAAGTGCTGAAGACTCTGAAGACAACATTCTTAGTGAACAAGGTTCTAAAGATTCTGAAGACTTGAAGCTATGAAGATAATGGGTTTCAAGACAAGTACTGAAGTTCTAAAGACAGATTCCTAATGGACAAGTTCTGAAGACTGAAGACTTGAAGATTCTAAAGTCTCTACTCATGCTTCAACTAATTACCATCAGAAGCCTCTGAAGATTTGAAGACAAATGTTACCGTTAGCAATGACTGTACACAGTACTAAAAAGATCTATCCCATCACTTATTTTACAGTAAAAAGAAGATATGACAGTACAACTTTCATAATTGCATAACGAATCTTTCAAACAGCCAACAACTCTTCAACGATTATATTTTACTTGGCTATTTAAAGGAAACATATATACGCTTCTGAAGGTGTCGATGTGATGATAGTCGCAACGATCAGTTATCGTTCTTACACTAAACACTTAAAGCTATCACCATTAACACACGACCATTGTTGTTGAAGCTCAAAGATCATCATTCAACGCAACAACAATCAATTGGAACAGAAGCTGTTGATGGACAAGACAACATTACAAATCAGTCAAGTCATCAACCAACTTCATCATCTGGGCTATATTAAAGATCTGAAGCAAGGAGTTGTTACTCGAAGCTTTCTCAACAAAGAAGATGAAGAAGATCTACAAGATGTCATCAACTGTCAAATCAACATACATCTTTGTAGAATATAAAGATAGCAAGGAGTTGTTGCTCATATCTTGCTAGAACACTGTGAGTTCATTTGTACTTAAAATTAGGAGTTATCTGTTTGTTAAGAAGCATCAATTTAATCTCCAGAACAACTAATTCTATGTGAATTAGGATTCCTCAAGTGATCAGTGTGATCGGAGACTTGAGAAGGCAATGGCTGGGTGTCACTGTGGAAATCCTGAAATATGGTCAATGATAGCCATATCTCAAAGAGGACCAATTGTGGGTCAGACTCTTGTGAGATCACTGATGAAACTCATTGAAAATCGTGGAAGAATGGTCAGTAAACGTTATATTCGTTGAATCGGATCCCTGAACGTTTAGCTATGAAATCCTGATAGTAGATCTCGCGAGATTGGAACTTATTGGGTCAATGTTCGTTATATCCATTAACTTGGATCCCTGAATGGTTCATTGTGGGTTTGTCACAGATGCGGTTGTGCAGGTTGTTAGTCACCGGCATTAGCCCGTGCATCTGTAATCGGATTTGATTATAGTGGATTAAGTCCTTGTGTTCAAGGAGAAATCACCTTGGAAAGGTGGACTGGACTAGCTTGAGAATGGCTCAAGTGAACCAGGATATATCGTGTGTTCTTTACTCTTGTTTATGCTTTGTTTTATTATTTATGGTTCTGTATCAATTATCAGAACCTTGCAACCCAACTCCGATAAGCTTCCGCATTGCAAGTCTAATTCAAGCATCACTAATTCAGATTCTCCTTGTCACTTATGCTTTATGCATCACACAATCGGAATGATGTTTCGCAAGTCAGACTCTCAACACAACTCTGATATTCTCTTAGCACGTTAACGATAAGAGGCAAAAAATTATCAAGAGTTAAAACACAATTCAAACCCCCCATTTCTTGTGTCTTTCTCACACCTTCAATTGGTATCAGAGCTCCAGTTCTATTATTTATGAATATCAAACACTTAACAGTGTCAGAAAAAGATCCAGATATGGTGTGTAGAAATACTCTGGGTGAGATTTCAATCCACTTACAATTTTAGTATGAGTTCAGAAGATGACTATGTACTAAATTGTAATCAAACGTATTACCGGAGTAAGTCACTAATTTTTGAAGTTTTGTAGTTGTCAACAACAGAATCTTCCTCTCTAAAGCTTAGGATAAGATTGAAGAATCAGCTGACAAGATAGATTCATCAGATAAGTAGTAGTATCTGTTGAATGCTTATCTTAGAAGATACGTTTGGATAAACAATGTATTTGCTCAAGATTGAATCATCAGAAAACAAGAAATCTTGTTTGCTGAAGTTTATTTCCTTATGAGTTTTAGATATGTTTTCAAGAAACGGATTAGTCCACCCTTGACTTTCTCATTTAGAGCTCATTAAGAATTTCTTCATGTAAAGAAGAAAGATTGTTGTTCTATGATTTTGAACCTCAAAATGAAGTCTGCAGAAGAAGATAGAAAAACTGAAAAACATTCATAAAAAAGGAAATCTAGAGATTCATCAGGAATCTGATAAAGAACAAATTTTGAGTCTTGGTTGAAATAACATAGACGATTGAGTTCTGTTAACTTGAAATTCTATCTCAGTTGAACCAACTGTAATCGGTCAGGATGTTATATGATATTTCTCTTAAAAATTCATGTTGCACAAATCTTGGAATCAGAAGATGCTCGACTAGATGCAAAGACATAAGTAATCTACTCGAAGCCAAAAAGGATCTAAATCACTGATGTTTTTCAAAATGAAGAAATCAGTAGACATTCTTTTCAGAAGCAGATATGCTGTCAATCCTTTGATGAACTAAATCTAAACAAGGAAGCTTGATGAAAGATAGATGTTCTGATAATAAAGATCAGAATCTCTGAAGGTTGCTCTCAGAAGTCAGATGAATGGTTCTAAATGGAAAAAGGAAAAGTTCATCTAAAGAGAAGATTGAGTCTAGAGATCCGAGTTCAGAAGACATCGATATTCTTCAATGTCAGATCACTCTGATGGAAGCAGAAGCTCAGAGTCAGAATGGGAAGTACTCAGATAAAGTATCACGGTAAAGATTTCAGATTCTCTAAGGTATGACTCTCCTTATCAACGACTGATTAAATAAGTCCAAACTAAAAACTGTCTGGTAAGTAAAAATATTAATGATTAGAAATATTCTCTCTTTCCAATAAAAACCTTTTGATCAAATCTCTGGACAATGTGTGCACTCAATGTAACATCATGTCATACCCCAAATTTTGACCACTAAGATTTCCCATCATTGTGCAAATCATCATCACAATATGGATGAACCATCAGTCTCCCCAAAGATGGGTGAGCACTCACTACAAACAATAATTAGGGTTTCAAGCCCTCTTTGAGCCTTAGACAAAGGATCAATCAAGGAATGACATGATCTTAAACTTGTATAACCTCTCAAACATCCACAATGGATCAAGAGGACTCCCACAGCAAGAATCAAGCACAATGTTGCAGCATTCCAGGTGGATTAAGCCTTAAGATCGCCAGTGTCACCAAATTAGGGTTTGGTCGACCAGGGCCTCCCGATGGAAATTTTCCTCTGGGAATGAGCCAATGCTTCAAAGCATAACCTAATATGCTCCATGGGACATCATGGACCCAATCATCAAGTCAATTTTGACCTCAGGGGATACATTCATCAAAAATCAGGAATTAGGGTTTCTTGACCTAATTCACCCCCCAAGTTGACTTTTGGGGCAAATCATGAGCCAAGATCTCAAGAGAGGATTTGAGGGTCTCTAATAAACCACTTTGATCTATTTGAAACAATGGATTGATCCAAGAAGTTTGGTTCCCAAGTTTCAGGTTCATCAGAACCACAGTTAGGGTTTTTGAAGAAAAAGTCAACTGTGCCTTTGACTTTTGACCAGGACATGCTCCCAAACCCTAGGACATGATTCAATACACCCTATAACACCTATGAAATCAGTCCATTAAGTTTGATTTAGGTCAAGGACTTGATTTCATAGAGGATCGCACAGTTTGGAATTCATCTGATAAAAAGTCAACTGTGCCCAAAAGTCAAAGTTTGACTTTTTGATTTTTTGGTCAATTATGGTTCCTTAACCCTAAAATGATGTTAATGTGTGATTGGAATCATCATTCATCAAGAAAAATCAAGAAAAGTGGGATAACTTGTAAAAGGGGTAACCATAAAAAACTTAGAAAATTTTCTAAGTTATGGCACAAAGTGGCTAGGGTACCAACTTTGGAGGATCATAACTCCTAAACCACAAGGCCATTTTTCCCCATTCAAAGCTGGATTTGTAGCTCTCATGGCCCTCTGCAAAAGCTTAAAACACAACTCATTCCAATTCCTCAAGGATTTTAAGTTATGGAATGATCAAAATCACAAAAAGTGAAAATGTCTCTTTCTTCCAACACTTAGTGAAATTTTCACTAAGTCATAATTTGTCTTACTTTTTTCAAAATGTAGGGGCATTTTTCACTTGGATCCAAAAAGTATCAAAACCAATTATGATCAAACAGTTGTTGTATCATATGAGGGCTTTCCAAAATGGCCAAGAACTCCATCAAATTCCACTTGGGCCATGAGATATGACCATGCCAATATGCCTTGCTGCAAACTATCATGGCAAGGCAGATTTGGGAGTTTTGCTCGATTTGCTCAAATTTTGCAAAGGGCAAGTAAATCTATCCATCTGAACACCTCAGGGGGAGACCAAGGAGGGACAAAGACAGATCCATAAGCCTCCCAAGTCTTTGGAACCAAAAGTAGCATGTCAAACTTAGAAATGCCTAAAAGAGGGACAAGACTCCAATTTTGGTTTAGGGCATTTAATGGATGCACCAAGGTGGCATGGAGTAGGCCATTTCCAACTGAATTCAGTTAAGACTTATCCAAGACCAAGGGAACCAGCAGTCTGTGCCCTAACCTCTAGTCAATGGCTAGAGGAGACTTGGATTCTCATTGATCAACATTGGCCAAACCTCTGCTGCAGTTTCCATTCACTATTGCAGCCAAAAGAAACTTGCTCTACTATAAATAGAGCTCAATTGTGTTCAGTTTGAGTACACCAAAGCACTACAACACTTGTTTTCCTCAAAATCTCTTTCTCTAGGCAAAAATACCTTCTTTAGCAAGGTAACTCTGAGTTTTTGAGTTAGAGGGCAATTCCACTATAGCTCATGATCCAAACACATCCAATATGTCATATCTAAGTTGTCCAAACTCTCACAAGTGACCTGTAACACCAAAATCACAAAGTCACCTCTCAAAACCTCAAAAGTAGGACTTTTGTGCATTTTTCAAGCCATGTCTTGATTCAGTCACTTTCCAAACCAGATAAAACCTCAAACACACTCCAAATATCATCCTTGAACTGTCCCAAATGGTTCCCCCCATCTGGAACACCATTTGAGAGAGTTGTTATTTTGGTTACTTTTGCCCCTTTTGCAAGAAAGAGCTCAAACTTGTTCCTGAGGTTTCTAGCTGATTCCAACCATCCTAAAAGCTTATAAGGGATCATTTGAGGTTGTTCAAAGCATTAAATCATTTCTGGAACAAAGCCCTTGGCAGATTGCACAAAAGCTCCAAAAAGAGGTAAACATCACAACTTGAATTCTTTGAATCATGCTTTCTTTTGATGTCCACTGATCATGCATCTCTTATACATGTTATATGTGTTGTGTTTGCACCAATTTATCATGTAATTCATGCTTGTACCAAGAGGTGGCACAGAAAATGCAAATCATGGCCTATTTCAAAACCACTATCGGGTTTTTCAATAGGAGCATGATCTAAAAAAACACCACCACCGTTGGATTCCTTGTGAAATTCTAGGCAGGATAGACCTAAATTTTGTCCCAATCCATGGAGAAATGAGAAAGTTATGGCCTTCATATTTTCAACCAAAATCTTGCCTTGCCTTGCCTTGGGCCAGGCCAAAAACAAGGCAAGCCTTGTATATTTGTTGTTGTATTTCAATCAACGGATGTATCACCACCCCAGTGGTAAGGCGCGCGCCCTATACACAAGAGGTCTAGGGTTCGAATCCCCCTCTCCCCAGATCCTATTTTTTGCTATTTTTTCCACTTTTTATTGTTTTTCTTATTATTTTTAATGATTTAAAAAATTAATAACTCACTCAATTTTAATTATTTTTTATTGGTTCTTTTTGCAAAAAATCACAAAAATGTTGAAATATTTTATTCCACAAAAAAATCAAATTTATATTAGTTATTTAATATAATTAGTATTTTTGTGAATAAATTCCTTTTTAATTATTTTTAAACATTTAAAAGTGAATATTTACTTTGAAAATCAAAACCAAATGAGTTTAATTCATCTTGTGATTAAAACCTCATTTTTTCAAACCTTAAAAAAAAATCACAAGTGATTTATTCAAACTTATTTGGTATTTTTATCATTTTATTTGATTTTCTTTAAATATTTACTTTTAAAGGAAAACAAAATTAGGGTTTCTTTGATTTTCACCCTCGCAAATCATTTTCAAACACTCATGGGCCTCTATTAGAGTGTAAGACCCATCCCTTGTAAATAAAATTTTTTGGGCCTCAGTGCATTGTATAAGTCCCAATACGCTAATGAAATCTCGGCGCGATCGTCATTTTTCAAACAAAACCCTTGGGCCTCTCCTTGAGCTGTAAGCCCCACCACTTGTACAAAAATAAACCTTTGAGCCTCTAATAGAGTGTAAGACCCAACCCCTTTTTTAACCAAAACTTTTTGGGCCTCAATGCATTGTATAAGACCCAGTATGTTAAAGAAATCTCGGCGCGATCGCCAATTCAAAAAAACAAATCATCTGGGCCTACCCTCGTGTTATAAGCCCCATTCTTTTTCTTTAAACAACTTTGGGCCTCTTGAGAGAGTGTAAGACCCATCCCTTTGTACAGAAAACCTTTTTGGGCCTCAGTCACTTGTATAAGTCCCTGTACAATTTCAAACAACAGTGCAATCACTAATGAATCCTTGGGCCTCTCCTTGAGCTGTAAGCCCCAACAATCTTTTCAAAGCACTTTCTCCTTTGATTTTGAATATAATATTGTTATCAAAGCTTTCTTTGTTGAACAAACTAACAAAACAGCATGGAAGCTCTACAACCGAGTAAGTGTTTACCCACTTTCTTTATCTGCTTTCATATATATAACTGTATTGTGGGGCTGCTCACTGTAAGTCTTCTTTCACAAACTTTTATATACTTGTCAAATATCCACTGTGTAATACTAGTATAGTTATTTAGAGTTTTCCCCGGCAACTACGTCTAGCACTAGGTAAAGCCATGTTGGTCACTCTTAAATACAAACAAAACTAGATCCCCATAGGATTACCAGACACAGTCTTCCCTCCTCTTGGGGTTAAACAATATAGAGACGTGAAAGGCAGCATTCTCAGTGAACCCTTTCTCAGACTGTCACTCTTAGAAATCGTCAAAAAGACTCTACTCCCCAAAGATGATCTTTTCTCCGTGAATGGCATCTCTTGAGTTTCTTCCAAATTATCGGACTTTCCTGGCTTGATCTATTCTCTGTGAATGGCATGTGTTGAACTTCTCGGGGTTTGGGGACCCACAAGCTTCTTAAAAGCATCTCTGCCTCCTCTTGGGCGTTGTACAAGGACCCTTCGGCTTCTTAAAAGCTCTCATGCCTTCTCTTGGGCTTAGTACAAGGACCCAGAGACCTCTACAGGTATAGGAACAGAACCTAGTCATCAATTTGCTAGAGCTGTCTTTCTGAGTCAAGTGTCAGACCTGTTAATGGGTTGACCTTCATCCCTTAACATACCAGCTTTCTCTTGGACATCCTACAAAGATCATTCACTACCTGAGAATCGATTTCTCAAAACACCAGTAGACTTAGACAGTCTCAATACCCTTTGGATTTTCCATTTCCTTAAAGAACAGGAAATAACCCTGATCCTCTGATCAATTCCAAAGAACAACTATACCTTTAATCGTTCATTTTTTAAGAACTGATTTTCTCTTTTATCTAACATACTGGACCTGTCACTAAACTGAAAGAGTCACCAGCACAATAGCCTCCTCTTGGGCTTTGTACAATGATTCTCCCCAGTGGAGCTAACCTTTTCACACTCTCTTGTTGAGTATAAAAGACTCTCTTGTTGGGTCAAACCTGTTTAGCCTCCATCTCGGGCTTCGTACGAGATAAAAATCACTCTCTTGTTGAGTATAAAAGACTCTCTTGTTGAGTCACTTCCTTCTCAGCCTCCATCTCGGGCTTCGTACGAGATACAAAATCACTCTTTTGTTAAGTATAAAAGACCCTCATGTAGAGTCAAAACCTTTTAGCCTCTGTCTTGGGCTTCGTACAGGACACATATAAAAGCACTCTCTTGTTGAGTCAGTCACTTGTTAGCACTATCTTGTTGAGCCAACCCCTTTTAGCCTCTCTCTCGGGCTTCGTACAAGACACATAAAAACACCCTCTTGTTGGGTCAATAGCCTCTTCTTAGGCTTTGTATAAGAAAACCCCGGTTGAGTCAATCAACCTTTTAGCATCAAAATCTGTGCCTTGCTCACAGTATACAAACATCAACAACTCCTTTTCCTTAATCTAAATTGTTGTAAGCGACAAGCCTCTGGATTATTTACATCCATGCCACTGTCCCTCTTTTAGCATGAGAAATTCCTAAGGAAAGATGGCATTGCTCTAAATTGAGTTAAAGTCTTCTCCTTCAGGTTAAAAATCCCCTATAAAGGAAATTATGGCATTGCTGGATTCACATATCCCGGTTAAAGTAATTCTCCTTTATAATCAGTCACCCAACAGTTGTGACAAACAGACCAAATACCCCCCTTTAGAGATGACAAATTCTCTCTAAAGTCAAAACCCTTCAGCTTCACATCTTGGGCTTTGAACAAGATACAAACCACATTTAGCTTCACGTCTTGGGCTTTGAACAAGACACCAAAACAACCTTTTTTTCCTCCCATAGAATAGGAGGAACTACGATCGCTCTGATTTCCCTGTTTCGTTAAACGGGAATACGTAGGCATAAGATTGGAAAAATCTTAGCGAGCATACTAATCAACTACCCAAAACCCAGTATCTCCACCAAATCAACCCAAAAGCATCAAATCTAAGCACATTACTTAAAATCTCACAAATAGTCCAGGCACTCTATTTTTTTTAACAAAATAACCTAAGAGAGACCCACAATCTTAATAGCATCTGTAAACCAACAGTCACCTGTTTAAACTCAGTATGCAAGCAGGGTTAATTGGAGACATCTATTTCCATTCCTTAATCAGCTTAACAGGATAAAAAATGAATCGAACTGTAGTACCCCAAAGCGATAGTGCTTCGCAACCACGCAAAAATTCGCGCTACAGAAAAATGGCGACTTCACTAGGGACCGTGAGATCTTGTTCTCTTCCCATATCTTAGGTAGAAACCTTAAGAAAATGCCACAGAAAAAATGGCGCCCACCGTGTGGCTCATCTTCTCTTTCTTACGATCTTAGGTAGAAAGCCCTGAGTTCTCGAAATGTCACAGAAATGGCAACTCTGCTGGGAGTCATTGTCTGTATAGGACCATAAGACTAGAGGTCTAGGATGATTAAGAAAAATATATATACTGCTTATCCTAATTGATATTTGTGTTTATTTTTCTGCAAATGGGAATGCGTGTGATGCCGCATGTGGAAAGATTGAGTATACACCTAAGATAGGTGATGGCAATGCGGGTAATCTTGCGGGGAGTGAATCCTACTTAAGAGTCCCCGATCGACCATCAAACTCAGTGGAGACTCCCTTTGCAGATACATTGCCTATACGACTTCAGTTGTTGAAAGTAGTGTGGTCGGCTGGGTTATCTGAGAAGCTAAGGTTTTTAGTAGACTTAAGCCATTTTGTAGTGCGGAAGCTATCGAAAATAGTTGTCACGCGATACTACCCTCATATGAGATCGCTCTAGGATACATCAGCTCGCTGGCGATCCGTTTGGTGTTGTCATCCCAAGAGGGGTCAGTGATTTTGCGGACAGATACAAAAAATCACCAGTATAAACCTTTGAGGGGGAGGGGTAGAGCCTTGACTTCATGACACCGATCCTTTGACCCCGTGTTTTTTCTATGTTTTTGTGTGCTGCATTCATACATTCATCTAAAAAACATTAAAACAAAAAAAAAACTTCTCTTCTAGTCTCTCTTTTTCAAATTAAACTAAGACAATGATTGCAAATATTAGAGAAAGGAGATTGTGCTAATGGATTTCGGTAGAAGGAAAACTCATAAGTACACCTTCAAGGTTCCAAAGTTAGAGGATTTAAGAGGTTTGGCGTGAATGATCACCAACCACGAGGCTTTCAGAGCCAAGTATGGAGGACCGCTGTCTCTATTAAGGGTCCATGTAATCGAAGGAATCCTGTCCACACTAATCTAGTTCTACGATCCGGTCTATCACTGTTTCACATTCCTATATTATCAACTTGTACCAACGCTGGAGGAGTATTCTCACTTGAATGATTTACATATTATTGATCAAGCTCCCTTTTATGGACTGGAAGAAATTCCAAAGGATCAGACCATTGCAAGAGCAATTTATTTGGACGAGTCAGAAGTCAGGACTCACATGACCACTAAGGGTGACATCCAGGGTTTACCAGCCCAATTCTAGATAAAGAAGGCTCTATACTTTGCTAGTATAGGGAACGTGGCCGCTTTCGAGAGCATCTTTGTTTTTCTCACCTACGGGTTATTTTTGTTTCCCAACATCGATAACTTTGTAGATATCAACGCCATTTGCCCAAGTCTGCTGCATTTTGGGATCAAAAAAAATACTTTACGTTGGTCACAGAGAATCATGTCTCTTTCCAACTCTGACATCGATTGGTACAATCAAATCTACGATGGGATCAGAATCATTGACCGTTGTGGAAATTTCCCAAATGTACCCCTTATAGGAACTAAGGGGGGAATCAATTATCATCCAGTGTTAGTTCATCGTCAATTTGGATACCCAATGATGTATGTCCCGCGCAATGCTCATCTGGAAGGTCTTTTCTTCAAGGAAGGAGAAAATGACAGGGCACTAAAGACGGAAATAGTGCACGCTTGGAAACACGTTCAAAGGAAATGACAAGAGTCTCTAGGAAAACCAGACTGTGTCTCGATGGAGCCTTATCTCCAATGGGTACAAACTAGAGCTCTCAAGCTGAGGATGCCTTACCCTCGTTAGGAAGTTCTTCCATTAAGGGACTCTGCCCTTTATTTCATGTCTGAGACGGAAAAACTTCAGGTTACTCTCAGTAAAGTTCAGCAGGAGAAGAGGTCTTGGAGGAACAAGTACCGTATTCTCAATGTGGAGTGTAAGAAAATACAGCAGCTATTAAGAGAAAAAGATGCTCTGATTGAGATTTTAGAGCAGCATGCTGTAGAAAATCAGGATGACCAAAGGAATTTGCTCGCTCCTTTCACTTGGCAAAGGAATGACAACCCGACAATGGCCCAAGAGCCCCGGTCAAAGAAAAGGAAAGCACCTGAACCAGCACCTGAGCTCTCTTCATAGAGGACTTAGGATCCATTAGATTATATTTCCTTTTTCAGCACTTTGTAATCTACTGTATTTCCATTTCCGCAATCCTTTGAATTCAATAAAATGGGGTTTCCCCACTGTTTGATATTTGCAATCCAATTGTCAAAGTTTACTTTGAATAAACAAAAATAATTAATAATCATTGCATTCATCATTCTCATAAATGCATTCTTCTTACCTACGAATCTCACGTTTGCGTCTCGATTCTAGAGTCAAACTGTCTCATTCGTACAATACTCGGGCCAATCGTCAGAAAAAGATGGATGATCTTGAGGAAGAGAACAGAGAGTTGAGAGAAGAGATCGACACTCTGAAAGAGGATCTAAGAAAGCTTCATAATGACATGCAAGCTCTAGCAGAAGCTCAAATGCAACAACAAAGGACTGTGATCTCGGAGATCACATCTACGCCCATAGTGGAGAAGTATGATCCTAGGTACAAAATTTCGAAAGATCGTCCCTGGGGCATCCCTATTAACTATATCCCGGAAGGATATGTTCCGCCGATCGCTGAGGATCAGGGAACCGCAGCAGGAACCGTTGGGCCTGAAGGTTACAAACTTCGAGAAAGCGAAGATGCCAAGGGCATGACAGTAACTCCTAAAGGTTACAAACTTCAGGAGACACCGAGAGTCTCAGCCATAATGACTATACCACCGCCCGTGGTACACACTGTCCCGGAAGGACAGATTCCACAGATACCCTCTAGTGGAGACGACAGCATGATCGACAGAATGAATGAATTCCAGGAACAATTCCTAGAGATGTAGAAAGAACTGCAGGCCTTTCACGGTCAGGATATATTTGGAAAGGACGCCGCGGACCTCTACTTGGTCCCTAATGTGAAAGTTCCACATAAGTTCCAAGTGCCCGACTTTGAAAAGTACAAGGGTAAGTCTTGCCCTCAGAGCCATTTGGTGATGTACGCTCAGCGAATGTCAGCTCAGACAAAGAACCAGGAGCTACTGATTCACTACTTTCAGGATAGTTTAATCGGTGCCGCATTAAAATGGTACATGGGTTTAAACCGCGCTACAATCGGCACGTTCAGAGATCTTGGCGTTGCTTTCATTCAATAATATAAATACAATTTGGACATGGCACCGGACAGAGATCAACTCAGATCGATGTCACAAAAGGACAAGGAAACCTTTAAGGAGTACGCTCAGAGATGGCGTGAAATTGTCGCTCAGATTTCTCCACCTCTTGAGGAAAAAGAGATGACAAAGATCTTCTTAAAGACCTTGGGCTCACTTTACTATGACAGAATGGTCGCCAGTGCACCCAGTGACTTCACCGAGATGGTGGGCATGGGAGTTCGTCTTGAGGAAACAGTCTGAGAAGGACGTTTGGTTAAAGACGCTAGATCATTAAGCAGTACAAAACGATACGGTAGTGCTCTCCCTAAGAAAAAAGAGCAAGATATTGGGAATATCTCTCTCAGAAAGCAAAGGCGACGATATCAACCAGTAGCAGTTGTAACTCTTGCTATCAATCCCGCGCCTGCTCCTACGTATCAACCTCAGGTTGCTCAGAGCCAACCTAATCAACAACAACTTCAGCAAAGGACATAACATTCTCTTCAACAGGCTCGTCCCCAGTACAATAACAATCGTACAATGCGACTGCCAGGGTTTGACCCTATACACATGTTGTACGCAGAACTGTTTCCATTACTACTGATCAAGGGGCACGTCCAAACTAAGTCTCCTCTTGCAGTACCAGAAAATCCGCCTTTTTGGTTCAAAATGGATCAGACGTGTCCTTACCATCAAGGAGGACCAGGGCATAACATAGAAAACTGTCTCAGTTTCAAATCCGACGTACAAAAGCTTGTTAGGAGCGGGGTCTTATCTTTCAAGGATACGAATCCTAATGTTCTCACAAACCCGCTGCCTCAACATGAGAAAGCTGCAGTCAATTTGATAGAGGGAGAGTCTAACAACACCTATCAAATTCATGATGTACTCTTGTTAAGAGCCAACTTGGTCAAGATGCATTGTAGACAGATTGGATATGGCCATGTGCCACCTCATAATTATCACCAGTGTGATATTTTCTCTAAAAATAATAAAGGATGTTCTGTGGTGCAAGCAGCTCTACAGGAACAATTGGATCTCAGATGGATCCAAGAGCATCGAGTTCGTGGAGTCAACATAACCTATACGAATTCCAACATTATTTAGAACCACGATATTCGTGCAATGAATGTCAACTTGGTGGCGATGCACTTAAGGCAAAGCCAGTATCATAATCTACCGCGGCACGATTATAATTCCTGTCTGACTTGCTCGGTAAACAAACAGGGATGTTCTTTTGTACAAGAGGCCCTCCAGCATTAGATGGATCTTGGATAGATCCAGGACTACCATGATAGAAATTCTTATCAGATCAACATGATTCAAATCTTTGATATTCGTCTGATGAATACCAGCTTGGTGGAGTTACATGCCAGGCAGGTCCAACTCGGTTTTCTCACTTAACATGATTATCTGAGTTGTAAAGGATGTTGTGAGAGTAACCAAGGGTGTGCTCTCTTTCAGAGAACTTTACAACGCTTGTTAAACCACTGGTGGCTTCCAATCTATCTGGATGAAGACACGCAACAAATCAGTGTGCTTAATGGAAACAAACCTGGTAAGGTTGCACTGCATTCAAATCGGGCGTGGCCAGGTGCCACCACACAACTATGAACATTGTAGAGTCTGCTCGGAGAATAACCAAGGACGCTACCTTGTGCGGGCAACCCTTTAAGGTCAGTTGGATTGTAAAGAGATTCACCCGTGTCCGAGTTCCGAGCCAATCAACTGGACGCTGGACTACTTCGCTGATCAAATCAAAGATGTGGTTGTAATCTCTGATCATCAACAGAACAAGGATGTTTGTACCATCATCCCTCTATTGGACGAATCAAAGGTTCTTAGCCAGGAACTGATTGAAGTTACTTACGACAGTCAGAAAAATCAGAAGGCTCCTGTAGTTATCTATCTACCGGGACTGTTACCTTATGAATCAGCTAAGGCGATCCCTTACAAATACGGTGCAACAATAATTGAGAATGGAAAGGAAATTCCATTACTCTCTGTCGTGAATATTGCACACCTCAGTCGAGTAACACGGAGCGGTCGAATCTTCAACCGAGGAGTTGAAGAACCTAACAAAGAAAAGGAACTTCCGACAGAAGCTCCTGATCCACCAGTCGGTCAATCCAGTAATCCCGACCTCTCAAAGGATGATGATGAGATGCTGAAGCTCATCCAAAGGAGTAAATACAACATTATTGATCAGTTGTTACAAACCCCTTCAAAGATCTCAGTGCTATCACTTTTACTCAGTTTCGAAGCCCACAGAGAGGCTCTACAGAAAGTCTTAGAGCAGGCCTTTGTGGAACAGGATGCGTCAATACGATAGTTCGATAGCATCATCTCTAACATTACTTCCTGTAACAACTTAGGATTCAGTGATGAGGATTTGCCAGAGGAGGGCAAAAGTCACAACATGGCGCTCAATATCACAGTTAACTACCAGGATGATGCTTTAGCCAGCGTACTGGTAGACACAGGATTGGCCATCAATGTTATACCGAAGTCCACTTTAATGCGACTATCATTCAAAGGGTCCCCGATGAGGGGCAGTGAGGTCATTGTCAAAGCATTTGACGGGTCTCGGAAAGCAGTTATCGGTGAAGTCGACCTTCCCATAACTATCGGTCCTCACACTTTCCTAATCACTTTCCAGGTCATGGACATCCGGGCAGCGCACAGCTATTTATTAGGAAGACCTTGGATACACCAGGCTGGGGCAGTCACTTCGACACTGCACCAGAAACTGAAGTTCTTCAAGAACAATCAACTCGTCATAGTCTGTGGAGAACCAGCCTTGATCGTGAGTAACCTGTCATTATCTACTTGTGTAGAACCCGAAGAGGTTGTTGGGACTCAGTTCAAAACACTTTTGGTGAGCAATGTGAATCAATCAGAGAAAGGAACCTCAATTTCCTCATACAGAGATGCTCTCGAAGTGATCGAGAATAACAATGCAAAAGGATGGGGACAGCTTGTCATTCCTACTGATAATAAAACAAAGAAGGGTCTTGGTTTTTCTGCAACCTACACCCAGACAGCTGCTAATGATGAAAGTCTTCATCCCATTCAGGACTTCTTCCACAGTGGAGGTTTCCTTCACCCAGTGCCTCAAGCAGTCCATACCATCAACGAGGGAGATCCCTCCGATACGGATGAGGAATGGAAGTCATATCTCAACGAGGACGGTTATATGTCTCAGGAAGAGGTGCCTACGCCCTTTTGCTATCTCGAACAGAGTTCGAGATTTATACCGAGGTCAGATGTCGAAATGATATACGAAGATTGTGATCCGGAAGGATGTCGTGCTCTGTAACACCCCAAATCCCATCGCGAATACATAATACATAAATAAAATCAGAGTAACTAAAAATTTATTTTTTCGACAGGAAACAGGGATGTCACACTTAAATGAACAAAATACAATCCCTGCTCATAAATTTGATACATAGCATAAAATAGAGTACCCTCAAAGGGGAAACTTTTTCCACAATAAAGGAAATGTCAATTATGGAATAAAGCGGAAAGATCCATAACCGACTTGTTTTACAAATAAATGGTTTTAGAACATCAAAATATAAATACAAAATATATTCAACAATTATATACATATAACATAATCGTTCCCCAACTCCCGTGCTACGTATCAGAGCAGACACCACGACCGACAACGGAACGGGGGACTAATCTCCACAAAAGCCTCCAAGCCTCTAAAGCTGACAATCTGCACTATGCCATAAAAAGCATATTCCAGCAGAAGGGTGAGAAATAACAACTAAACCAAGATTGCATAATAATATGCAAAAACACATAAAACTCACATACACAGTTATTCTCACCACAAGCATCACATATCGATACATATAGCACGCCATGTATACTTAACATATTTCTAACATTTCCAACAACATAGCATATATCAATTATTCCAACATAATCACATAATCAATCAAATCATAATTTTCCACACATAATGCATCCATTCACAATTCTCACACATAATCAATCAAATCATGATTTTCCACACATAATGCATCCATTCACAATTCTCACACATACTCAATCAAATCATGATTTTCCACACATAATGCATCCATGATTTATGCAAATGCACAGAGACCGACACAACGACTCTATGCAAATGCCATGCGGTACCGACTTCCAACATTTCTCAAAACTAGTTCACTCAGGAACTATTGGAACCATCGCTCGTTACTGAGAATCTCAAGTAACACCCCGTCGGGCCTACGATGTTCACCCGTCGCTTTAGGTCCTCAGGCAGCGCCTCATATTTTCGAGGCACACGACGTTAAGGATTGCTTTAAGTCTCCAAAGGAGCCCACAATCGTCTATAACCACCGCTTTAAGTCCTCAGGCATCGCCTCATATTTTCGAGGCACACGATGTTATAACAGATTCCCTCGAGAATCAAACCGCCACTCAGGACATTTCAACAATGCATATTATGATGTTTGGCATACAATGACTCATGACATTCACATTGCACCCACATACACATCCATAATCATGCATAAATCAACAATTACCACGTATCGCATTTTCTTGCCGTAAGGCCACAAATCATCATCACAACAATATCACGTGCATATTCATTTCACAACATGCCACCACATGCATTTTCATTACAAACCACAAACCACAACAATTATGCAATCACAATCACTTCCACAAGGAATTTACATATCAAATGCTACTCACAACACATCATTATCGCACATTGAAATCAAAACCCAAAACACACATTTATTCCTCCATAACACCACAAACCATCATCACCAATACTTATCATATATATTCACATCAACACAATTATTGCCATAAAGCCACAAATCACAAAGAATTCCCCAATCAAGGGTTCACTTCACAAGCATATCCACAACACATTCATAACCACACATTCATTTCATCAAAAACAACTATTCACGATTAATCGGTAAAGTAGGCCAAAAGTCGGCTAAAAATAATATTTCTTTTCACCAAATGATAGAACATATTTTTAGCTTCAGATCGATATAAAGAACAGCTAAAACGGATAAACGACGAAAAAGTTATGCAACTTTTAAAAACCAAATTTTTGAAAAAGAACAGCAGAGTGCAATCGATTTACACCTGTGTGCAATCGATTGCACGGCCCCAGAAATCACATTTTTTGCCCTTTTTTCATGTGCAATCGATTTGCATCCTGCTGCAATCGATTGCACCTGTTAAAAACCAGAAAAATGAGCTGCTGCCTCTACACAAAACCCTCCGGAAACCCGACCGATTCAATTACTTTCTTCCGAATAAATACATGGTAATATCACATAAATACATACCAACATATTAGGATCAAGAAAAACCCGATTCCACGACTTTTATTTTTCACCAAAATCTCACATTTTCAAAATCCAAAAATGTCAAAACTCACAATATCAACCGATTTCAACGAAACGAGTCTCTATAATCTCAGCCTAACCTCATACGACTAATCTACGCAATTTATTTCGAAATTCATCCGTGAAAACATCGATTTCTAACCATTTTTACCATTTCGACCTAAAATGAAAACTATATGAAACTATCCAAAACAATCAAGAAAACATACACATATACATACACAAGCATGATATAATTGAAACTTCTCACCCTTACCCGATTATTCGCGCTCGAAACGGACGAATCTTTGATTTCTCCATTTTTCCTCTTCTTCTCCCTTCTTTCTCTCCTCTTCTCTTTTCCTTTTCTTTTCCTTTTCTTTTCTCTCTTTTTCTTTCCACTCTCTATTTATATAAAACATAAAACTTACCCAAGCAAAAGACCAAAATACCCCTCAGCTCAAATATCTCGCAAACGCTCTCAAAACGCGATAAAACATCACAACATTGAAAAATAACATATTTCCAAATAAAAGTCAGAAATAAAATAATATAATAATAGAATAATAATAAAATAATAAAAAACGATGCAATTAAATAAAAATACTAAAACTGGGGCGTTACAACTCTCCCCCACTTAGACATTTTCGTCCTCGAAAATATTACTGAGACGAACAACTCCGAATACGACCCTCGCACCCGACCAACAAACCAACATGCCAACAAAAGGCACATCACAAATAACACAACTGGAAAACCACCTTGCTAACTACCACAACGACACGACAACGACGACAACAACAACGACAAGATGCAAGGCCCATACAATGCACTTGACGACCAACTCACAACTCAAGGAAAACCACGATACCAACACACAGGTTCACTCTAGAACCGAAACACAACAAGATCGTTACCCTACCCTAGGTAACACTCCCCTAATTCCCCACACAGGAATTAGCTACACATACTCGAACCATCAACATGGAAACGAGGCAATCAACACAAACAAGAACACAAGTTCCACGACACAACATCGATTCCACAACCTCTACAAAACCAGGATACCAACATCCTTGTCACACAACCTTATTACAACAATGCTACGATTCCCAATCGAACATATAACCAAAACATCCATCTACATAGTAGCCCATGAATAATATTTAAACCTTTCACCTAACACTTCCATTCTGAAACGTCCAATGGTCTCATCATTCCTACATGTTCTCAATGTTCAACCTATGAACTCTTACAAGTCCCACACGTAAATACAAAATGTGCCACCTCACGCTTCCGCTGCGCACTCTGATTACTCGCAACCATCAAAACTATCAATTTCACGTCCAAAGTCTAACTCTTTCTCATATTCGCCAAAAATCACTGTTCACTTTAATATTACCAACCTCACACTCTCTTGTGTTATCTCATACACCATACACAAGTCTCGGAATTGCTTAAATAATTCTAACTCCCTGACCATCAAAACAGACATGCATAGAAACTTCCAACTTAACTTTTCAGGCACAACAACAGCTTTTCCCCGAAGGATAATCCAAGCCAAATTCATAACTCATCACAAACTCTAACCAGTCACATTAAATCGATCAAAGCCTCAACTCACACACTTCACCACTCTTATCAAACATTCTAAACAATTGTAACCCACTCAAACTCAACCAAACCATTCTAGTCATCTGTTCATGAAAGTGGACACTTATTCTCAATCATTACCTTATTCAACTGTTAGTAATCCATACCCAATTTCTTCTCCTGACAGTCCAATTCCGCAATTCCAACATGTATCAACAACCAACCAAAAAGAATTCTCAAACACAATGTTACATCTACCCACAAGGGTTTCCTCACAATTTCCATTAATGCCTTAAAACTCCAAAGACTCCAAACCCACCAGAACTCTAAGTTTGCTGTCCATAGTCTCAATACCATTATACTTGTTATTCCATTCCATCTTCCGATATTAGCATCTTCATCGACTCATCAAAACAATCTGTAATCATCTCCTTAAATTCCAAACAACTCATTTCACACACTATCAAAGCCGGAAAGACCCGCCTATTCCATCCAACATAATTTCCGTCTGCTATCAACAAGAGATTAAGAGTGATCAGTTCCTTAATTTGCCAATAGACAGCCGACAATCATGATGGGGCATAAACCGTCTTTACCAAACTATAATAGCTTTCCTTAAATCCTGTGCACAAAACTACCTAAGGCACAAATCCTTAGTTGACATAAACCTTACCTCCGCATTCCCTTCGGAACCAGGAACAACACTGTCCAAACAACACTTACAATCTTGCAATTCACAATACACTGAGCCAACGCTCCACACCTGAAGCAACCTGGAGAAGTACCAGCTTCTCCCCCACTTATCTCATTCTAACTCCTGAAAACAAAGGATTAGAAACCAGAAAGCACTGACAGTGTTTCACACACATATCGCGTACTAAGGGACAAACAACAACGACAGTATCCAACTGTCACACCAACTGACTCAACAACTTGGTCGGACGGACCGACCTGCTCTGATACCACTAATGTAACACCCCAAATCCCATCGCGAATACATAATACATAAATAAAATCAGAGTAACTAAAAATTTATTTTTTCGACAGGAAACAGGGATGTCACACTTAAATGAACAAAATACAATCCCTGCTCATAAATTTGATACATAGCATAAAATAAAGTACCCTCAAAGGGGAAACTTTTTCCACAATAAAGGAAATGTCAATTATGGAATAAAGCGGAAAGATCCATAACCGACTTGTTTTACAAATAAATGGTTTTAGAACATCAAAATATAAATACAAAATATATTCAACAATTATATACATATAACATAATCGTTCCCCAACTCCCGTGCTACGTATCAGAGCAGACACCACGACCGACAACGGAACGGAGGACTAATCTCCACAAAAGCCTCCAAGCCTCTAAAGCTGACAATCTGCACTATGCCATAAAAAGCATATTCCAGCAGAAGGGTGAGAAATAACAACTAAACCAAGATTGCATAATAATATGCAAAAACACATAAAACTCACATACACAGTTATTCTCACCACAAGCATCACATATCGATACATATAGCACGCCACGTATACTTAACATATTTCTAACATTTCCAACAACATAGCATATATCAATTATTCCAACATAATCACATAATCAATCAAATCATATTTTCCACACATAATGCATCCATTCACAATTCTCACACATAATCAATCAAATCATGATTTTCCACACATAATGCATCCATTCACAATTCTCACACATACTCAATCAAATCATGATTTTCCACACATAATGCATCCATGATTTATGCAAATGCACAGAGACCGATACAACGACTCTATGCAAATGCCATGCGGTACCGACTTCCAACATTTCTCAAAACCAGTTCACTCAGGAACTATTGGAACCATCGTTCGTTACTGAGAATCTCAAGTAACACCCCGTCGGGCCTACGATGTTCACCCATCGCTTTAGGTCCTCAGGCAGCGCCTCATATTTTCGAGGCACACGACGTTAAGGATTGCTTTAAGTCTCCAAAGGAGCCCACAATCGTCTATAACCACCGCTTTAAGTCCTCAGGCATCGCCTCATATTATCGAGGCACACGATGTTATAATAGATTCCCTCGAGAATCAAACCGCCACTCAGGACGTTTCAACAATGCATATTATGATGTTTGGCATACAATGACTCATGACATTCACATTGCACCCACATACACATCCATAATCATGCATAAATCAACAATTACCACGTATCGCATTTTCTTGCCGTAAGGCCACAAATCATCATCACAACAATATCACGTGCATATTCATTTCACAACATGTCACCACATGCATTTTCATTACAAACCACAAACCACAACAATTATGCAATCACAATCACTTCCACAAGGAATTTACATATCAAATGCTACTCACAACACATCATTATCGCACATTGAAATCAAAACCCAAAACACACATTTATTCCTCCATAACACCACAAACCATCATCACCAATACTTATCATATATATTCACATCAACACAATTATTGCCATAAAGCCACAAATCACAAAGAATTCCCCAATCAAGGGTTCACTTCACAAGCATATCCACAACACATTCATAACCACACATTCATTTCATCAAAAACAACTATTCACGATTAATCGGTAAAGTAGGCCAAAAGTCGGCTAAAAATAATATTTCTTTTCACCAAATGATAGAACATATTTTTAGCTTCAGATCGATATAAAGAACAGCTAAAACGGATAAACGACGAAAAGGTTATGCAACTTTTAAAAACCAAATTTTTGAAAAAGAACAGCAGAGTGCAATCGATTTACACCTGTGTGCAATCGATTGCACGGCCCCAGAAATCACATTTTTTGCCCTTTTTTCATGTGCAATCGATTTGCATCCTGCTGCAATCGATTGCACCTGTTAAAAACCAGAAAAATGAGCTACTGCCTCTACACAAAACCCTCCGGAAACCCGACCGATTCAATTACTTTCTTCCGAATAAATACATGGTAATATCACATAAATACATACCAACATATTAGGATCAAGAAAAACCCAATTCCACGACTTTTATTTTTCACCAAAATCTCACATTTTCAAAACCCAAAAATGTCAAAACTCACAATATCAACCGATTTCAACGAAACGAGTCTCTATAATCTCAGCCTAACCTCATACGACTAATCTACGCAATTTATTTCGAAATTCATCCGTGAAAACATCGATTTCTAACCATTTTTACCATTTCGACCTAAAATGAAAACTATATGAAACTATCCAAAACAATCAAGAAAACATACACATATACATACACAAGCATGATATAATTGAAACTTCTCACCCTTACCCGATTATTCGCGCTCGAAACGGACGAATCTTTGATTTCTCCATTTTTCCTCTTCTTCTCCCTTCTTTCTCTCCTCTTCTCTTTTCCTTTTCTTTTCCTTTTCTTTTCTCTCTTTTTCTTTCCACTCTCTATTTATATAAAACATAAAACTTACCCAAGCAAAAGACCAAAATACCCCTCAGCTCAAATATCTCGCAAACGCTCTCAAAACGCGATAAAACATCACAACATTGAAAAATAACATATTTCCAAATAAAAGTCAGAAATAAAATAATATAATAATAGAATAATAATAAAATAATCAAAAACGATGCAATTAAATAAAAATACTAAAACTGGGGCGTTACATGCTCCACCAAACTCATTAGAGGAGGACACTCTGATGAAGGACAACTTTGACCACGACTATTATGGCCCAATGGATGACCCACCTATCTGGCAGCCGTACCCAGGAGACTTGGGGCAAGAAAATCAGCCGAACAATGAAAATCAGCTGATCGTCATTGAAAAGAATACCTGCGTCCCCAGCATGTCATGGGATTAACACTCAGGGTATTCAGAAAATATCTAGCACGATGATGAATTCACAAAGTTTGCCAGACTAGAATTCATCAACTACACTTTTCCCGAGGTCAAGGTCATCGAGAGAGATGACTCCTCTAGTTCCAAAGAAGTGTGGGACACCTTAGGACAACCAAGTGGAAAATTTGACTTCATGGTCAAGTACACCGCTCCCGAAAGCTCTCGTATCAGGTTCGAAGATATCCAGCCAACTGGATGGGGAGATATACCAGAGAGCACAAATACTATGCAAAATACAACTGAGGAATCCCCCTACGGCGACTCTGCCTGGGAGACAGATTCCAATGATCCTGCTCCACCAGAGATTAGCGTTATTTCTGAAGACAAATCAAGGAAGGTACCAGACTTTGTGATTCACCAAGGAATTCGCCGCCAATGGGTTGCTGTCGATGTTTCGAGGATTGTTCATAAGTAAAAGTAATTGTCGTCTTTAAACGGATGTTTTGATATGGCTCATGTTCTGTAATTATCCCTCTTCGCTTCGCCCAAAGCGACAGAGTTCTGTTTTATAGGGCTGTAGTTTCAAGAATCGACTTGTTCATAAATAAAATAACGTCGTTCTGTGATCTCCGCATTAATTGTTGTTTTCTCTTTTCGCTTTTCTCAGAAAATGGTAATCCTAAAATACAATTCAAAATAAACAAGCAGTTTTTCAAAAAAAATACACTGCACACACTTGCATTTTATCTATCTCTTCTAAACATAAATCATCACGTCAAGCAGATTGCTTGTTTTAAACCACGTTGAAACATACGATCTGATGCCTTCTCCCGACTTTGAGTTCCCGATATTTGGGGCTGAAGAAGAAATTGACAACGAAATTCCAGAAGAGATCTCCCGATTACTCCGACAAGAGGAAAGGTCCATTGAACCTCACAAAGAGCCGTTGGAAACAATCAATGTGGGTTCAAAAAAAGAGAGAAAAGAAATCAGGATTGGGGCACTGCTCAGTCCAACTGCCAAAGAGAGATTGACAAAGCTTCTCAGAGAATTTCCCGATGTGTTTGCTTGGTCCTAGCAGGACATGCCAGGGTTGGATACCAGCATCGTGGAACATCATTTACCATTGAAATCAGAATGTCTGCCAGTAAAACAGAGGTTGAGACGGACGCACCCGGACATGGCCATCAAAATCAAAGAGGAAGTACAAAAATAGATTGACGCGGGTTTCCTCACCACGTCAGAATATCCTCAATGGTTAGCCAATATCTTACCCGTTCCAAAAAAGGACGAAAAAGTCAGAATGTGTGTCGATTACAGAGATTTGAACAAGGCTAGTCCAAAGGATGACTTTCCTTTGCAGCACATTGACATGCTGGTTGGCAGTATAGCAAAGTTCAAAGTTTTCTCCTTCATGGATGGATTCTCGGGCTATAATCAAATCAAAATGGCACCGAAAGACATGGATAAAACTTCCTTCATCACCCCATGTGGTACCTTTTGTTACAAGGTAATGCCGTTCGGTTTGAAGAACGCCGGGGAAACCTACCAAAGGGCCATGACTACTCTGTTTCATGACATGATACACAAGGAAATCAAGGTATATGTCGATGACATGATTGCCAAATCTAAGACAGAAGAGGAGCATGTGACCCACCTGTCAAAACTGTTCGAGCGGTTGAGAAAGTACAAACTCCGTTTGAATCCCAACAAGTGCACCTTCGGTGTCTGTTCAGGGAAACTTTTAGGGTTCATCGTCATCCAAAAAGGAATTGAGGTTGATCCTGACAAGTTCAAGGCCATTCAAGAAATGCCTTCTCCGAAAACTGAAAAACAAGTCAGAGGATTCCTGTGAAGTTTGAACTACATCTCTAGATTTATATTCCTCATGACCGCAATATGTGCGCCAATTTTCAAATTACTCAAAAAGAACCAGTGCTGCGTTTGGACAGAGGACTGCCAAACCGCCTTCGACAGTATTAAGGAATACCTGTTGAACCCACCGATTCTATCACCTCCAGTGGAAGGAAGACCACTGATCATCTACCTCACAGTCCTAGAGGACTCAATGGGTTGTGTGCTTGGTCAACAAGACGAAACAAAAAGAAAAGAGTCTGCCATCTACTATTTGAGCAAGAAATTCACCGACTACGAGACTCGGTACACTATGCTTGAGAAAACTTGCTGCGCTTTGGCTTGGGCAGCCAAACGTCTTCGCCAGTACATGATTCGTCACACTACTTGGTTAATCTCTGAAATGGATCCAATCAAGTATATCTTTGAAAAACCTGCTCTCACGGGAAGAATTACCCGTTGGAAGATGTTGTTATCGGAATATGACATTGAGTACCATGCTCAAAAAGGCGTTAAGGGAAGTATTTTAGCCGATCATTTGGCTCATCAACCGATTGACGATCAGGAATCAATCGGGTTTGACTTCCCAGACGAAGATGTCATGTATTTGAAAATGAAAGATTGCGATAAACCGCTACCCAGTGAAGGGCCAGAACCAGGTTCCCAATGGGGACTAATCTTTGACGGAGCTGTCAATCATTACGGAAACGGAATTGGGGCAATCATCATAACACCTCAGGGTACCCACATTCCTTTCACTGCCAGACTTACATTCAAGTGCACAAACAACGAGGCCGAATACGAAGCTTGTATTATGGGTCTCGAAGAAGCAATTGATTTGAGGATTAAGAACTTGGATGTATATGGTGACTCAGCCCTGGTTATCAATCAAATCAAAGGAAATTGGAACACATAGCAATCTAGATTGATTCCTTACAAAGATTATGCAAGAAGGTTGTTACCTTTCTTCAACATAGTCGAGTTTCATCACATCCCTCATGATGAGAATCACATGGCTGATGCATTAGCCACCTCCTCTTCCATGATTAGTGTAGGTAAATGGACCGACTTATCTAAGATCGACATAATACGCTTTGAACGGCCCGCTTACATCTTCGCGATTGAAGCAGACATAAATGACAAACCTTGGTATCACGATGTCAAATGCTTCCTTCACAAACAAGAGTACCCACCTGGGGCACTAAGAAAAGACAGAAAAACCCTCAGAAGGCTGGCTGACAGCTTTTTCCTGAGCGGCGATACACTCTATAAGAGAAACTTTGACATGGTCTTGCTTCAATGTGTAGACAGACCAGAAGCAAACATGCTGATAAAAGAAATTCATGAAGGATCCTTTGGCACTCATGCCAATGGACACACAATGGGGAGAAAAATTCTAAGGGCAGGGTACTATTGGTTAACCATGGAATCCGACTGCTACAAGTACATGAGGAAGTGTCACAAGTGTCAAATATACTCCGACAAAATCTATGTACCGCCAACACATCTCAAAGTTCTTTCTTCCCCATGGCCTTTTTCCATATGGGGAATCGACATGATTGGCATGATTGAACCTAAAGCTTCGAAGGGACATCAGTTCATCCTGGTAGCCATTGATTACTTCACCAAGTGAGTCGAAGCAGCGTCATACGCCAATGTAACCCGACAAGTGGTAGTCCGATTTATCAAAAACAATATCATCTGTCGTTATGGTGTTCCTAGCTAGATCATTACTGATAATGGATCTAACTTGAATATCAAGATGATGAAAGAGTTATGCGCTGAGTTCAAAATCGAACACCATTACTCATCTCCCTACTGACCCAAGATGAACGGAGCGGTAGAAGTGGCTAATAAGAACATCAAGAAGATCGTTCAAAAGATGGTTGTAACCTACAAAGACTGGCACAAAATGCCGCCCTTTGCTCTTCACGGTTATCACACATATGTCTGCACTTCAACAAGGGCAACCCCTTTCTCTCTAGTATATGGCATGGAAGCAGTGCTCCCCATAGAAGTAGAGATCCCATCAATCCAGGTATTGATGGAAGCTAAGCTTACAAAGGCTGAATGGTGTCAAAGTCGACACGATGAATTGAATCTGATCGAAGAAAAGCGAATGACGGCTCTATGCCATGGTCAGTTATATCAACAGAGAATGAAGAAGGCGTTCGACAAAAAGGTTCGACCTCGTGTCTTCAGAAATGGAGACCTTGTGCTCAAGAAGATACAATCATTTCTCGCTGATTCTCGGGGAAAATGGACTCCGAATTATGACTGTAACTCCCCAATTCCTATCGCGAATAAATAATACATAAATAAATCAGAGTAGATAAAAATTTATTATTCTTAGACAGAAACAAGGATGCCACATTTAAAGAAAGAAAACTCAATCCCTGCTCATAAATTTGATACATAACACAAAATGGAACAAACCTAAAAGGGAAACTTTTTCCAACAAAAGGAAAGTTCAATTTTGGAATAAAGCGGAAAGATCCATAACTGACTTGTTTTACAAAATAAATCATTTTATAACATCAAAATATTCATACAAAGGTAATACAAAATAGATCCTACAATTGTATGCATATATAACAAAAGCGTTCCCCCGACTCCCGTGTTACGTATCAGAGCAGACTGGCTGACAAAAGGATGGAGAACTAATCTTCACAAAAGCCTCCAAGACACTAATCTACAATTGCCTCATAAAGCAACAAACCACATTATAAGGGTGAGAAATAACAACTAAATCAAGATTGCATAATAATATGCAACACATATAAATTCACATGCATAATTATTCTCACCACAAGCATCACATACTAATACACATAGCATATATCAATTATACCAACATAATAACATATTCACACGTAATGCATACCAAGTTATGACATATGGAAACACACCACCACATCACGTAGCATATGTCTATTAATAAAGCATATTATCCACAACCAATGCATTTATCACGAATACATATCAAATCACCAATGCTATCACGAGCTTAACACATAATCATCAATTCACAATTTCCCACACATAATCAATCCATTCATGATTTTCCACACATAATCAATCCATTCATGATTTTCCACACATAATCAATCCATTCATGATTTATGCAAATGCACAGAGACCGACACAACGACTCTATGCAATGCAATGCGGTACCGTTCCATCCATCATTCTCATCATTAATTCACTCAGGAATTATTGGAATCATCGCTTGTTACTTAGTGTAACTCCCCGTCGGGCAAACGATGTTCCCCGTCGCTTTAGGTCCTCTTGGTATAAGGCTCACGACATTCATGGATCTCTTTAGGTCCTCTTTGTATAAGGCTCACGATCCGATCACTTTAGGTCCTCTTTGTATAAGGCTCACGATCGTCTATAACGTTGCTTTAGGTCCTCTCGGTATAAGGCTCATGATCGTTATAGCAGATTCCCTCTGGAATCGTTTCGTCGCTCACACCCACTAGGGCACACGACATCACAAGAATGCATATCATGATGCTTGGCATACAATGACTCATGACAATCAAATGCACACATATATGCAACCATGTGAACCACTTCAACATCCTTAATCATGCATATACAATCAGAACACAACACATTGTATTTACTTGCCCTTAGGCCACAAACCATCATCATAACATTTCATCACATGCATTCACATCATACCACAACACACAAGTCATAAGTTATATATCAAAAGCATATTGCATGATAACACATCAATCACATACAGTTAAGACGGTAAAAGTCGACAAAATGACACATTTCCAAATTCTCGACACAATTAAATCGGCCACCAATATCAAAACCATTTTAATAAGAAAGAACATCTCAATAGCTTTCTAACGGTACCAAGAACGCCTCGATCCGAGTTACGGATCAAAAGTTACGGCATCGGACGCAAAATCGGGAAAATTCTGCACCCTCTCTGGTCATACGCGTATTGCCTTGGGCCATACGCGTAATGCCCAGTTCGTTCGCACATCCATACGCGTATTGCCCAAAGTTATACACGTATGGGCAGAGACTAAATTCTCCCCAAAAATTCCCTAAAAACCTAGTACACGTATTGCCTCTCTAGTTACGCGTAATGTCTTGCCAAGTACGCGTACCATTACGCATTCCAGCAGAGGGCCATGTAAAATGGGTTCCATACGCGTAATGCTCTCAATTCCCTCTAGCCATACGCGTATTGCCCTAACCAATACGCGTATTGCCTTGCCTGTTACGTATATGGGCAGTGCAACCCAGAATTTTTCCAGCATAATTCCTGTTACGAATTTCACCCCAAAACCTCTCCAAATCTCATCTAAACACTTCCAAATCACAATATATCAACCCAAACATGTTCCAATCCTAACAACAAGTATTCTACGCAGTTTATATCGAGTTTCGACCGTGAAAATATCGATTTCTATCAATTGTTCATCAATTTATTAATGAGAAAAAGTTGTGAAACAACCAAAACAATTACAACAAACAACACATATACATACACAAGCAAGATATAATCGAAACTTCTCACCCTTACCCGATTATTCGCGATTGAAACGGAGGTTTCCTCGATTTTCCTCTTTCTCCTCTTCTCTCTATCTTTCTTCTCCTTTTCTTTCTCTTCTTTTCCTTTCCCTTTCTTTTCTATCTTTTTCTCTCCACTTTCTATTTATTAAAAATATCTAATTTTTCTAAAATATCTAACCTCTCAAAATGACCATTTTACCCCTCAGCTCAAATATCTCGCAAACGCTCTCAAAACGCGATAAAACACAATAACGATGAAAAATAATATATTGCCAAATAAAAGTCAAGAATAAAATAATATAAAAACAAAAATAATTAAATCGACTCGATTAAATAAATCAGACAAGACGGGGCGTTACAATTCTCCCCCACTTAGACATTTTCGTCCTTGAAAATATAACCGATACGAATAACTCCGGATACGACTCTCGCATCCGACTAACAAACCGACATGGCAACCAAAGACTCACCACGAATAACACAAACTGACAAACCGCCTTGCTAACAGCAGCTACAACAACGACACGACAACGACGACAACTACAACGACAAGATGCAAAGCCCATACAATGCACTTGACGACTAACTCGCGACTCGAAGAATACCCAAGCTACGAACACACACAGGAATTAGCTACTCGCACTCGGACCATCACGATGAAAACGAGGCAACAACACAAACAAGAACATAAAGTTCCACGACACAACATCGCTTCAACAACCTCTACGTAACCACAATACCAAATCCTTGCCACACAACAATATTACAACAATGCTACGATTTACAAATCGAACATACAACCAAAACGTCCATCTACATAGTATCCCATGAATAATATTTAAACCTTTCACTTAACACTTCCATCCTGAAACGTCCAATAGTCTCACCATTCCTACATGTTCCTAATGTTCGACCTATGAACTCTTACAAGTCCCACCCGCATATACAAAATGTGCCACATCACGCTTCCGCTGTGCACTCTGATTACCCGTAACCATCAAACTACCAATCTCACGTCCAAAGTTTAACTCTTCCTCATATTCACCAAAAATCAATGTTCACTTTTAATATTCCCAACCTCACACTCTCCTATGTTATCTCATACACCAGACACAAGTCTCGGAATTGCTCAAATAATTTTAATTCTCTGACCATCAAAACAACCATATGCAAGGACTATCGACTTAACTCATCACGCACGACATTAGCTCTTCCCGAAGGATAATCCAAGCCATATTCATAACTCGTCACGAATTCTAACCATCCTCGTTGTCTCATACTCTATTCCTTCAGACCAAACAAGTACTCAATATTCTTGTGATTACTAAACACTTCGAACCTAGAACCACAAAGATAATACCTCCAAATATTCCAACACAATACAACCGCAACCAATTCCAAATCCAGAATAGTATAGACCCTTTTATGAATCCTCAATTGTCGTAAAGCATGAGCCACGACTTTACCCTCTTGCATTAACACACTGCTAAACTCATCAAAGACGCATCCCAATACCTCACAAACGGTTTATCAGGATCACGCAGTATCAAAACTAGAGCTGTAGACAACTTCTACTTCAGCTCACCAAAACTCACTCACAACGAACATCCAAAACAAACGACTCGTCATTTGAAAGTCAACTGAGATACCAGAAGTACGAACTTAGCAAAGTCTTCCATAGCCTGCAGTAACAACCAACTAAGCCCAAAAATTTCTAATCTCCTTAACCGACTTCGGAGTCTCTCATTGTAGAACTGCATCTACTCCCGATGGATCCATTAACCATACTCTCATCCTAAATAACATATCCAAGAAAACTGATCTTTTTCAACCAAAATTCTCACTCGAATAACTTAGCATAAAACTTTGTCTCTTTTCAACACTTGTAATTCAAATCTCAAACACTCTACCTGTTCTTCCTCTGAGTTTATAACAGATCTGAATATCCTCAATCAAAGCCATTACGAACTTATCCAAATAAATATGGGAGATACGATTCATCTACTCCATAAACATTACAGACACATTACTAACACCAACTAACATCACTGTGACTTCCTGCCAATTTCCAGAACACTATCATCACAGACAAAACAAACATCTTAGTCCCATCTATTAAGAGTTTTCTACTTACTTAGCAGATATAAACCTCAACTATTCACCTTCCTCCAATTAAGTTCAATCTCCACTCTCTGAGAAGCAGCCCTTAATAATACCCAATCATTTTCTCTCAATGACTTCCCAACTTGACCAACATACAAAAACCTCGAATCCGCCTCATCTTCCGATATAAGAATCTTCATCGACTCAACAAAACAATCTGTAACCATTTTCTTAAATTCCAAACAACTCATTGCACACACTATCAAAGCCGGAATGACACGTCTATTCCATCCAACATAACTTCGTCTACTATCAACAAGAGATTAAGGGTGATCAGTTCCTCAATTTGTCAATAGACAGCCGACAATCATGATGGGGCATAAACCATCTTTACCAAACTATAATAGCATTCCTTACATCCTGTGCACAAAACTACCTAAGGCACAAATCCTTAGTTGACACAAACCTTACCTCCGCATTCCCTCCAGAATCGGGAACAACACTGTCCAAACAACACTTACACTCTTGCAATTTACAATACACTGAGCCAACGCTCCACACCTGAAGCAACATGGAGAAGCACAATCTTCTCCCCCACTTATCTCATTCTCAAACCTGAAGACAAAAGATTAGAAACCCAGAAAGCACTGACAGTGTTTCACACACTTATCACGTACTAAGGAACAAACAACATCGACAGTATTCAACTGTCACACAAACTGACTCAACGACTTGGCCGGACGGACCGACCTGCTCTGATACCACTAATGTAACACCCCAATTCCCATCTCGAATAAATAATACATAAATAAATCAGAGTAGATAAAAATTTATTATTCTTAGAAAGAAACAAGGATGCCACATTTAAAGACACAAAACTCAATCCCTGCTCATAAATTTGATACATAACACAAAATGGAAAAAACCTAAAAGGGAAACTTTTTCCAACAAAAGGAAAGTTCAATTATGGAATAAAGCGGAAAGATCCATAACTGACTTGTTTTACAAAATAAATCATTTTATAACATCAAAATATTCATACAAAGGTAATACAAAATAGATCCTACAATTGTATACATATATAACAAAAGCGTTCCCCCGACTCCCGTGTTACGTATCAGAACAGACTGACTGACAAAAAGATGGAGAACTAATCTTCACAAAAGCCTCCAAGACACTAATCTGCAATTGCCTCATAGAGCAACAAACCACAGCAGAAGGGTGAGAAATAACAACTAAATCAAGATTGCATAATAATATGCAACACATATAAATTCACATGCATAATTATTCTCACCACAAGCATCACATACTAATACACATAGCATATATCAATTATACCAACATAATAACATATTCACACGTAATGCATACCAAGTTATGACATATGGAAACACACCACCACATCACGTAGCATATGTCTATTAATAAAGCATATTATCCACAACCAATGCATTTATCACGAATACATATCAAATCACCAATGCTATCACGAGCTCGACACATAATCAATCAATTCACAATTTCCCACACATAATCAATCCATTCATGATTTTCCACACATAATCAATCCATTCATGATTTATGCAAATGCACAGAGACCGACACAACGACTCTATGCAATGCAATGCGGTACCGTTCCATCCATCATTCTCATCATTAATTCACTCAGGAATTATTAGAATCATCGCTTGTTACTTAGTGTAACTCCCCGCGGGGAAAACGATGTTCCCCGTCACTTTAGGTCCTCTTGGTATAAGGCTCACGACATTTATGGATCGCTTTAGGTCCTCTTTGTATAAGGCTCACGATCTGATCACTTTAGGTCCTCTTTGTATAAGGCTCACGATCGTCTATAACGTCGCTTTAGGTCCTCTCGGTATAAGGCTCATGACCGTTATAGCAGATTCCCTCTGGAATCATTTCGTGCTCACACCCACTAGGGCACACGATATCACAAGAATGCATATCATGATGCTTGGCATACAATGACTCATGACAATCAAATGCACACATATATGCAACCATGTGAACCACTTCAACATCCTTAATCATGCATATACAATCAAACACAACACGTTGTATTTACTTGCCCTTAGGCCACAAACCATCATCACAATATTTCATCACATGCATTCACATCATACCACAGCACACAAGTCATAAGTTATATATCAAAAGCATATTGCATGATAACACATCAATCACATACAGTTAAGACGGTAAAAGTCGACAAAACGACACATTTCCAAATTCTCGACACAATTAAATCATCCACCAATATCAAAACCATTTTAATAAGAAAGAACATCTCAATAGCTTTCTAACGGTACCAAGAACGCCTCGATCCGAGTTACGGATCAAAAGTTACGGCATCGGACGCAAAATCGGGAAAATTCTGCACCCTCTCTGGTCATACGCGTATTGTCTTGGGCCATACGCGTAATGCCCAGTTCGCTCACACATCCATACGCGTATTTTCCAAAGTGCTACGCGTATGGGCAGAGACTAAATTCTCCCTAAAAATTCCACTAAAAACCTAGTACGCGTATTGCCTCCCTAGTTACGCGTAATGCCTTGCCAAGTACGCATACCATTACGCATTCCAGCAGAGGGCCGTGTAAAATGGGTTCCATACGCGTAATGCCCTCAATTCCCCCTAGCCATACGCGTATTGCCCTAACCAATACGCGTATTGCCTTGCCTATTACGCGTATGGGTAGTGCAACCCATAATTTTTCCTGAATAATTCCTGTTACGAATTTCACCCCAAAACCTCTCCAAATCTCATCTAAACACTTCCAAATCACAATATATCAACCCAAACATGTTCCAATCCTAACAACAAGTATTCTACGCAGTTTATATCGAGTTTCGAACGTGAAAATATCGATTTCTATCAATTGTTCATCAATTTATTAATGAGAAAAAGTTGTGAAACAACCAAAACAATTATAACAAACAACACATATACATACACAAGCAAGATATAATCGAAACTTCTCACCCTTACCCAATTATTCGCGATTGAAACGGAGGTTTCCTTGATTTTCCTCTTTCTCCTCTTCTCTCTTTCTTTCTTCTCCTTTTCTTTCTCTTCTTTTCCTTTCCCTTTCTTTTCTCTCTTTTTCTCTCCACTTTCTATTTATTAAAAATATTTAATTTTTCTAAAATATCTAACCTCTCAAAATGACCATTTTACCCCTGAGCTCAAATATCTCGCAAACGCTCTCAAAACGCGATAAAACACAATAACAATGAAAAATAATACATTGCCAAATAAAAGTCAAGAATAAAATAATATAAAAACAAAAATAATTAAATCGACTCGATTAAATAAATCGGACAAAACGGTGTGTTACAATGACGGCCCCTATTTGGTCAAGAAAGCTTTCTCAGGTGGTGCCTTGAGACTTGCAACCATGGACGGAGAGGAATTTGCCTACCCAACAAATGTTGATGTAGTCAAGAAATACTTCGCCTAAACTAAAAAACTAAAAAAAAAAACGTCTCGGTGGATTGAAAACCCGAAAGGGCGGTCTAGGCAAAAATTAGAGACATAATCAAAAAAATCATCCCGGTGGATTGGAAATCTCAAAGTACAATCCAGGCAAAAGTTAGGGATAATGGCAAGTAACTACGTCCAACAGTGGTAAATCCCCTAGTAGCAGTCCTGCCATCCATCAGAAAACTCTAGTTAAGGTCATCTTCAACAGAAGCTCAGGATGTCCCGAATTCAAAGTTGGTAGAAGGATAGTGGTCGTTATGTTTCAATGTAGCCCTTTTCCCTTAAATTATCATTTTCAAACTTTGTAAATACTCTATGGAATCAAGAATTTGGCTAATTTCCATCCTATCAATAAAATTTGAACCCTTGTGCTTTTGTTTGCAATTCTTATTTGTTTTAGCTTTACAGAACGACATTTTAACATGATCAACGATTCTTGAAACAAAACAAAAAAAAATTTACTTGTCAAACTTGTCTGCTTTTAAAATAAAGATGGCAATTTCTTTTGACTGTTAAACATCGAAAGAACATCGATCGCTTCGCCAGAAGTAATCAAACTTCAAAGTGCAGAATCAAAGTACTCCTTCTAAACCAGTGCGCCTGAACGAAGGATCAGTTATGTCAGATGCGAATACTCCATCTGACATCTTCGGCCGAGTTCTTACCTCCTAAGCTCGATCAACGGTTGTTCCCCCACAGGGACTACTTCTCCTAAGCAAGGCAAAATTGCTATCTTGAACCAGCGATACTTTTTATCTCCCGCTGTGGCCGAGTATCCAGTCGTGTTCATCTACTAGTCTGTATGTCGTGTCAGTTTTGTCAGCATATACATACATGCATCATGCATTATTGATTTACATTCATATTCATATTGCATCACTATCACTCTAGTCGGTCTTGTCCCCTAGTGATAAAAGTCTTCACAATCGAGTTGTCAGTTCTTTCCTCGTCAGGAAATGTTGCATCTGAACAATCTCTCTCCTCTAGTTTATTTCGGGATTAGAGTTGGCCCTTGACCACTTTGATAACTTGAACCTCTGAGAAAACCAGAGAAACTTTCGGTAAATGTCACTCTTCGCCATTGAAGATGATATCTTCGCTTTCCCGGATTAAGGAAAATCCCTAGAGAAAGCCTCTTAATCAGAGATTCGACAATGCAATAGTTTTTCTCCGAAAAATCCGCTGACGAAAAGGTCATCAGCACCTCAAAATTGGATCACATCATATGGCATTTCTCCGAGAAGATCCCGAGAAAAGTATGATGTGAATACCCAAGCGGAAGCATTCTCTCAAGAGACTCATTTTCCCCAGATAGAGTCAACAAATGGCATCTCCAATAGAGAAGTTTATACCCCTCTACAATTCAGACAGATGGGTTCCCCAACAAGTCTGACATCAAAAGTTTTTTCTTTCAAATGGCGTCTCTCCAAGAAAATTCGGCGAGAAGTTTGAGGAAAACCACTACGCATAGCGTCCCTTGTCAAGAAAGTTTATTGATATTAGAAACTGAGACCAGTTCCTTGGTAGGAAACCAAGATCGATGGGAAGTTTAAATCAGAAACTTAGACCAGTTCCTTGGTAGGAAACCAGGATCGAGGGAAAGTTTATATTAGAAACTGAGACCAATTCCTTGGTAGGAAACCAGGATCGAGGGGAAGTTTATATCAGAAATTGAGACCAGTTCCTTGGTAGGAAACCAAGATCGAGGGGAAGTTTATTTCAGAAGTTGAGACCTGTTTCTTGGTAGGAAACCAGGATCGAGGGGAAGTTAACATCAGAAACTGAGACCAGTTCCTTGGTAGGAAACCAAGATCCAGGGGAAGTTTTTACCTTTTCTAAGCATCATTTCTTAGCAAAAGAAAGAGGATGAGCGAACTACCATTCATAACCACCATCAAAATTTCGGGTATTCCGATATTTAATCCTCTTGCACCCCGAATGCCCGAATACCTTCACCATTCACACCTTCGGGTCCAAGAAGATTAAATAGGGGCATCTGTCATACCCAAAATTTTGACCACTAATATTTCCCATCAGTGTGCAAATCATCATCACAATATGGATGAACCATCAGTCTCCCCAAAGATGGGTGAGCACTCACTACAAGCAATAATAATCGTTTCAAGCCCTCTTTGAGCCTTAGACAAAGGATCAATCAAGGAATGACATGATATTCAACTTGTCTAACCTCTCAAACATCCACAATGGATCAAGAGGACTCCCACAACAAGAATCAAGCACAATGTTGCAGCATTCCAGGTGGATTAAGCCTTAAGATCGCCAGTGTCACCAAATTAGGGTTTGGTCGACCAGGGCCTCCAGATGGAAATTTTCCTCTAGGCATGAGCCAATGCTTCAAAGCATAACCTAATATGCTCCATGGGACATCATGGACCCAATCATCAAGTCAATTTTTACCTCATGGGATGCATTAATCAAAAATCAGGAATTAGGGTTTCTTGACCTAATTCACCCCCCCCCCCCCAAGTTGACTTTTGGGACAAATCATGAGCCAAGACCTCAAGAGAGGATTTTAGGGTCTCTAATAAACCACCTTGATCCATTTTTAACAATGTATTGATCCAAGAAGCTTGGTTCCCAAGTTTCAGGTTCATCAGAACCACAGTTAGGGTTTTTTAAGAAAAACTCAACTGTGTCTTTGACTTTTGACCAGGACATGCTCCCAAACCCTAGGACATGATTCAATACACCCTATAACACCTATGAAATCCATCCATCAAGTTTGATTTGGGTCAAGGACTTGATTTCATAGAGGATCGCACAGTTTGGAATTCATCGGATAAAAAGTCAACTGTGCCCAAAAGTCAAAGTTTGACTTTTTTATTTTTTTGGTCAATTATGGTTCCTTAACCCTAAAATGATGTTAATGTGTGATTAGAATCATCATTCATCAAGAAAAATCAAGAAAAGTGGGATAACTGGTAAAAGGGGTAACCATAAAAAACTTAGAAATTTTTCTAAGTTATGGCACAAAGTGGCTAGGGTACCAAATTTGGAGGATCATAACTCCTAAACCACAAGGCAATTTTTCCCCATTCAAAGCTAGATTTGTAGCTCTCATGGCCCTCTACAAAAGCTTCAAACACAACTCATTCCAATTCCTCATGGATTTTAAGTTATGGAATGATCAAAATCACAAAAAGTGAAAATGTCACTTTCTTCCAACACTTACTGAAATTTTCACTAAGTCAGAATTTGTCTTACTTTTTTCAAAATGTAGGGGCATTTTTCACTTGGATCCATAAAGTGTCAAAACCAATTATGATCAAACAGTTGTTGTATCATATGAGAGCTTTCCAAATTGGCCAAGAACTCCATCAAATTCCACTTGGGCCATGAGATATGACCATGCCAATATGCCTTGCTGCAAACTATCATGGCAAGGCAGATTTGGGAGTTTTGCTCGATTTGCTCAAATTTTGCAAAGGGCAAGTAAATTTATCCATCTGAACACCTCAGGGGGAGACCAAGGAGGGACAAACACTGATTCATAAGCCTCCCAAGTCTTTGGAACCAAAAGTAGCATGCCAAACCTAGAAATGCCTAAAAGCGGGACAAGATCCAATTTTGGTTTGGAGCATTTAATGGATGCACCAAGGTGGCATGGACTGAGCCATTTCCAACTGAATTCAGTCAAGACTTATCCAAGACCAAGGGAACCAGCAGCCTGTGCCCTAACCGGCTAGAGGAAACTTGGATTCTCATTGATCAATATTGGCCAAACCTCTGCTGCAGTTGTCATTCAATATTGCAGCCAAAACAAACTTGCTCTACTATAAATAGAGCTCAATTGTGTTCAGTTTGAGTACACCAAAGCACTACAGCACTTGCTTTCCTCAAAATCTCTTTCTCTAGGAAAAAATACCTTCTTTAGCAAGGTAACTCTGAGTTTTTGAGTTAGAGAGCAATTCCACTACAGCTCATGATCCAAACACATCCAATATGTCATATCTAAGCTTTTCAAACTCTCACAAGTGACCTGTAACACCAAAATCACAAAGTCACCTCTCAAAACCTCAAAAATAAGACTTTTGTGCATTTTTCAAGCCATGTCTTGATTCAGTCACTTTCCAAACCAGATAAAACCTCAAACACACTCCAAATATCATCCTTGAACTGTCCCAAATGGTTCCCCCCATCTGGAACACCATTTGAGAGAGTTTCTATTTTGGCCACTTTTGCCCCTTTTGCAAGAAAGAGCTCAAACTTGTTCCTGAGGTTTCCAGCTGATTCCAACCATCCTAAAAGCTTTCAAGGGATCATTTGAGGTTGTTCAAAGCATCAAATCATTTCTGGAACAAAGCCCTTGGCAGATTGCACAAAAGCTCCTAAAAGAGGTAAGCATCACAACTTGGATTCTTTGAATCATGCTTTCTTTTGATGTCCACTGATCATGCATCTCTTATACATGTTATATGTGTTGTGTTTGCACCAATTTATCATGTAATTCATGCTTGTACCAAGAGGTGGCACATAAAATGCAAATCATGGCATATTTCAAAACCATTATCGGGTTTTTCAATAGGAGCATGATCTGAAAAAAACACTACCACCATTGGATTCCTTGTGAAATTCTATGCAGGATAGACCTAAATTTTGTTCCAATCCATGGAGAAATGAGAAAGTTATGGCCTTCACGTTTTCAACCAAAATCTTGCCTTGCCTTGCCTTTGGTCAGGCCAAAAACAAGGCAAGCCTTGTATATTTGTGGTTGTATTTCAATCAACAGATGTATCACCACCCCAGTGGTAAGGCGCGCGCCCTATACACAAGAGGTCTGGGGTTCGAATCCCCCTCGCCTCAGATCCTCTTTTTTGCTATTTTTTCCACTTTTTATTGTTTTTCTTATTATTTTTATTGATTTAAAAAATTAATAACTCTCTCAATTTTAATTATTTTTTATTGGTTCTTTTTGCAAAAAATCACAAAAATGTTAAAATATTTTATTCCACAAAAAAATAAAATTTATATAAGTTATTTAATATAATTAGTATTTTTGTGAATAAATTCCTTTTTAATTGTTTTTAAACATTTAAAAGTGAATATTTACTTTGAAAATCAAAACCAAATGAGTTTAATTCATCTTGTGATTAAAACCTCATTTTTTAAAACCTTAAACAAAAATTACAAGTGGTTTATTCAAACTTATTTGGTATTTTTATCATTTTATTTGATTTTCTTTAAATATTTACTTTTAAAGGAAAACAAAATTAGGGTTTCTTTGATTTTCACCCTCGCAAATCATTTTCAAACACTCATGGGCCTCTATTAGAGTGTAAGACCCATCCCTTGTAAATAAAATTTTTTGGGCCTCAGTGCATTGTATAAGTCCCAATACGCTAATGAAATCTCGGCGCGATCGTCATTTTTTAAACAAAACCCTTGGGCCTCTCCTTGAGCTGTAAGCCCCACCACTTGTACAAAAACAAACCTTTGGGCCTCTAATAGAGTATAAGACCCAACCCCTTTTTTAACCAAAGCATTTTGGGCCTCAATGCATTGTATAAGACCCAGTATGTTAAAGAAATCTCTGCGCGATCGCCAATTCAAAAAAACAAATCATCTAGGCCTACCCTCGAGTTATAAGCCTCATTCTTTTTCTTTAAACACCTTTGGGCCTCTTGAGAGAGTGTAAGACCCATCCCTTTGTACAGAAAACCTTTTTGGGCCTCAGTCACTTGTATAAGTCCATGTACAATTTCAAACAACAGTGCAATCACTGATGAATCCTTGGGCCTCTCCTTGAGCTGTAAGCCCCAACAATCTTTTCAAAGCACTTTCTCCTTTGATTTTGAATATATTATTGTTATCAAAGCTTTCTTTGTTGAACAAACTAACAAAACAACATGGAAGCTCTAGAACCGAGTAAGTGTTTCCCCGCTTTCATATATATAATTGTATTGTGGGGCTGTTCACTGTAAGTCTTCTTTCACAAACTTTTATATACTTGTCAAATATCCACTGTGTAATACTAGTATAGTTATTTAGAGTTTTCCCCGGCAACTACGTCTAGCACTAGGTAAAGCCCTGTTGGTCACTCTTAAATACAAACAAAACTAGACCCCCATAGGATTACCAGACATAGTCTTCCCTCCTCTTGGGGTTAAACAATATGGAGACGTGAAAGACAACATTCTCAGGGAACCCTTTTTCAGACTGTCACTCTTAGAAATCGTCAAAGAGACTCTACTCCCCAGAGATGATCTTTTCTCCGTGAATGGGATCTCTTCAGTTTCTTCCAAATTCTCGGACTTTCCTGGCTTGATCTATTCTCGGTGAATGGCATGTCTTGAACTTCTCGGGGTTTGGGGACCCACAGGCTTCTTAAAATCATCCCCGCCTCCTCTTGGGCGTTGTACAAGGACCCTTCGGCTTCTTAAAAGCTCTCATGCCTTCTCTTGGGCTTAGTACAAGGACCCAGAGACCTCTATAGGTATAGGAACAGAACCTAGTCAAAAATTTGCTAGAGTTGTCTTTCTGAGTCAAGTGTCAGACCTGTTAATGGCTTGACCTTCATCCCTTAACATACCAGCCTTCTCTTGGGCATCCTACAAAGATCATTCACTACCTGAGAATCGATTTCTCAAAACACCGGTAGACTTAGACTGTCTCAATACCCTTTGGATTTTCCATTTCCTTAAAGAACAGGAAATAACCCTGATCCTCTGATCCATTCCAAAGCACAATAATACCTTTAATCGTTCCCTTTATAAGAACTGATTTTCTCTTTTATCCAACATACTGGACCTGTCACTAAGCTGAAACAGTCACCAGCACAATAGCCTCCTCTTGGGCTTTGTACAATGATTCTCCCCAGCGGAGCTAACCTTTTCACACTCTCTTGTTGAGTATAAAAGACTCTCTTGTTGGGTCAAACCTGTTTAGCCTCCATCTCGGGCTTCGTACGAGATAAAAATCACTCTCTTATTAAGTATAAAAGACTCTCTTGTTGAGTCACTTCCCTCTCAGCCTCCATCTCGGGCTTCGTACGAGATACAAAATCACTCTCTTATTGAGTATAAAAGACCCTCATGTAGAGTAAAAACCTTTTAGTCTTCGTCTTGGGCTTCGTACAAGACACATATAAAAGCACTCTCTTGTTGAGTCAGTCACTTGTTAGCACTCTCTTGTTGAGCCAACCCCTTTTAGCCTCTCTCTCGGGCTTCGTACGAGACACATAAAAACACCCTCTTGTTGGGTCAATAGCCTCCTCTTAGGATTTGTATAAGAAAACCCCGGTTGCGTCAATCAACCTTTTAGCATCAAAATATGTGCCTTGCTCACAGTATACAAACATCAACAACTCATTTTCCTTCATCTAATTGCTGTAAGCGGCAAGCCTCTGGATTATTTACATCCACGCCACTGTCCCTCTTTTAGCATGAGAAATTCCTAAGGAAAGATGGCATTGCTCTAAACTGAGTTAAATTTTTCTCCTTCAGGTTAAAAATCCCCTATAAAGGAAATTATGGCATTGCTGGATTCACATATCCCAGTTAAAGTAATTCTCCTTTATAATCAATCACCCAACAGTTGTGACAAACAGACCAAATATCCCCCTTGAGAGATGACAAATTCTCTCTAAAGTTAAAACCCTTCAGCTTCACATCTTGGGCTTTGAACAAGATACAAACCACGTTTAGCTTCACGTCTTGGGCTTTGAACAAGACACCAAAACAACCTTTTTTCCTCCCATAGAATAGGAGGAACTACGATCGCTCTGATTTCCCTGTTTCGTTAAACGGGATTACATAGGCATAACATTGGAAAAATCTTAGCGGGCATACTAATCAAAAACCCAAAACCCAGTATCTCCACCAAATCAACCCAAAAGCATCAAATCTAATCACATTACTTAAAACCTCACAAATAGTCCAGGCACTCTATTTTTTTTAACAAAATAACCTTAGAGAGACCCACAATCTTAATAGCATCTGTAAACCAACAGTCACCTGTTTAAACTTAGTATGCAAGCAGGGTTAATTGGAGACATCTATTTCCCTTCCTTAATCAGCTTAACAGGATAAAAAATGAATCAAATTGTAGTACCCCAAAGCGATAGTGCTTCGCAACCACGCAAAAATTCGCACTACACATCAGTCATAATTGTAAATCTTGAGTAATCATGATATATCCCTTAGAACATAAGCCTATTGAAAATATGCTAAAGATCTTCCGTATGACATAAATAACTATATCATTATGACAGTTTCTGCCTCGCTAACTCTTTTAAGATCTTATCTAGAATCTAGATAGTATCTCCCTCTTTATGAAAACTGTTCACGTCATCTCAGTGAATCAAAACTCCTATCACTTTATATGTACTTGATTCACATCTTCCCTCAGTTAGGCACAACTCCATTTAGATGTATATAAGACACCTCTCCCTATCAAAAGTTATCACATTCAAGCTCTTCTACTACATAACCATTAGGGTCAAAACTTTGTATTCCATTTACCATCATGCCTCCACTAACCTTTCTAGGAAATGAAGACCTTCTTGAAATTATTTCTGAAAAAAAATTTGTGATTAATGTTCCTCCTCTTATGGATAACATAGCTAGCAGCCTGGTAGATGTGTTTTATGATCAATAGTGGATGAGATACTCCACCATGTTGGAAGAACCAATTTACGTAAATCTAGTTAAGGACTTCTGGAAGCATGCATACCTTGATCATGAAAATAGTCGTATCACTTCTTATGTGTTTAAAGTCCCCATCTCTATCACTCCCTTCTCAATCACTCTCGCGACTGGTTGTGAAAATGTTGGAATCACTGTTGATTTTGACAGAAATAAGTTCTTTCCTGCTAATAAATTTGCCTTTCTTCATGACCTGTCATCAGAATATAAACCTTTCAATCCTGGAAATCTTCTACCCATTCCCAAAACCTGGTATAAACTTGTGTTGTCCAATTTCCTTCCCAGAGAAGAAAACCATGACATACTGTGATATCATGACCATGAATGTATTTATTTTCTGATGAGGGATATTCAGATAAACCTTCCACACACAATCTTCAACTGTCTCTGGAAATCCATCTCTGAGTCCAGAAATCGCTCAAAGTCTTACATTCCTTATGCAAGAGTTTTGTCTGAGATTTTCTTCAGAGAAGGAATAGTGAAAATAATCAAAGAAACAATAGCAGAGGATGGTCCTGAAAACTTCCCAGAAGATTGCTTGTTGAAAACTAAATGTGAAGTCTTTTGTGGTTAGGAGAACATGGCTTGTTCTGATGAGTTAATCACGTCTTGTGTCCTTGTTGTTGTACTTTTGTCTGACTAATAGTTTAATTAATCATCTTATTACGTGTCATATTATCTATGTATTCTCTATCAATTAATGAAATGTCTCCTTTGGAGTAAATGACTTATCTCTTTTAAAACTCCTTAAAATATTTAAATAATTACGATTAGAATTATCTATTATCAAATGGAAACCCTCTGGTTTTCCAGTCTCTAAAGAAGTGAATGTGTCACTTAATTAGAAAATGATTAATGCGTGCAACTTTGGTTATATCTTAAATCATTATATCTACTTAAGAGTGCATAATGATCAGTAAAATTTCTTGGAATTGATCAAACCATGATTATCTTCATTTAATATTTCTTATCAATACAGTAGAGTAGAAGTTTCGTGCCTTCCCCCTCGATGTCATTAATATGTGACAATTATTCTAGCCACTAAGTGGAGGGTAGTTATTGATTCATGATCGGTTGATATTCACTCATTAAAGATATTAACTGCTCCCTGCCTTTTTCATTTATTTATGTCTCGTAATATACCTTAGGCACTCATAACCTACCTAGAACATAATTAATGCAAACAATTGAGTTCTTAATCCCATTCCTCTATAAATACTAGGAACCGATCCTCCAACCTTTCTCATTCTTAATCTAAAACTGATATCCATTTAAAACCTCCTGTGTGCTATAACAATGGTTGCCCCAACCTTTAGAGGAAATGTAGAAACTCTAGAAATCATCTCTGAAAAACGACCAAACCTAGCTCGACTCCAACATGATGGTCTGGAAATTGTAAAGAGCATGCAGATCCAATCTTGGCATGGTTACTATTCCTAGTTAAACGGTCCTATCTTTCCAGCTCTTGTTAAAGAATTCTGGAAATATGCCAAGATTAGTAATGACGGCAATACCATCTGGTCAGAAGTCTATCACCTCACAATTGCTATCTTTATCTCCTTAATAGATAAGATCACAAAATGTGTCGCTTCTGGAGTCATTATTGATGACTATCAATCTGACTTGGACATGGTAGAGAGATGCAAGATTTTGTTTGATGATTCGGTGCCTTATGAATCAAACAACTCTGAGAAGCTTCTTCCTTCTCCCAGAACATGGTTCAGATTCTCTCTAATAAACCTTCGTCCTTGTGCAACTGCAAGAAGCACTTTGTCCCATGATGACAGAGTCTTTGTCTTCCTCCTGACGCATCACTTTAGGATCGACCTTCCAAAAACCATCTTCAATCACTTGAAACACTCTATTAAAGTTTCAAGAACTCAGATGTATTCTTACGTTCCTTACGGAAGGATACTATCTAAGATAATGCTGAAAGAAAGGTTCTGGGGATTGTTAAGCAGACTTGGACCAGAATCTTCAGTGATTAAAAAAAGATGTGCTAGAGTAGACAATGTTGAAGACCTTGATGATTAAAGTCTTAACTATAGGTGTCTTACTAGTCTTTGCCATGTCTTGTAGTTTAGATCTAAGTTTTGGTATTAATACTTCTACCTTATTCTCTGCCTTCTGCATGTTACTCAAACAATCAATCAATGAAATTTCCTTAGTCCTATTCCTGAACGGCTTACATGTATTACTAATTCTGATAGATTGTTCATTATCATATTGGTCACATTCAAAATGCTTAAAATGCTCTAACTTTTTGATGATGTCAAAAAGGGGGAGAAATATTCTATGATTTTGATATATGTTAAAAGAATGCTAAACATCAACTCTAATATAAAATGCGTTTTACCACTAACGTTTGTTTGATGTTTAACCAAGGAACTCTGAACTAGTTCACTAGGCATTCTTAGAACAGGTTAAATTGAAAGTACTCTGTTTAAAGTTCTTATGAACTATTTGTGAGAGCAAGAATTGTCTCTACAAGTCAATCTATGTTTTGATGATAACAATAAGTATTTGTGAAAGAACCATTTTATGGTCTAACGTGTGTTGTGTGCAGATCATAAGAACTAAATACATCAAAACCAACATACACCAGCCAGATGTACTATGATTGAATATATGTATATGCGAAGTTACTATGTGTGACTAAAGTCGCAAGAAGCAAGAACGCTTGTTTATCTAGTCATAATCAGCCAGATCCAAGGATGCCAAGATTGCTGTTGCAATGCCCTTGTGGATGCTCTCTGAGAGTGATCAAGATTCTGAAGATGGCGTAGCTTCTGAAGAAGTACACTCAGAAAGAACCAAAGTTCTGAAGACTCCTATGACTTGAAGTTCTGATGGCTGAAGGCGCTGAAGACCAAGTGCAGAAAGATTCTGAAGACTAACGAGTTCTGAAGATCAAGGTTTCAAACAAGAAGTTCTGAAGATTCTGAAGACAAGTTCTGAAGATTCGGAAGACCTGAAACAGAAAAGGATAATGCTCTTAAAGACAAAGTGTTGAAGTTCTGAAGACTGATTCCTAATGGACTTCTTCAATTAACGGAAGACTTGAAGCATCAGATATTCTTCTACAAAGACTCCACTCATGCTTTATCAAATTAACATCAGAAGCCACTGAAGTTTCGAAGTCTAAATATTACCGTTGTGAGTTAAATATACACACTGCCCAAGAAAATATCTCCTCTGCAAAAAGAGGATGTGACAGTACAACTCATTATTTCACAACGTCTCTTTTCCAAACATCCAACAGTATTCTCTAACGGCTATATTTCTACTGGCTATTTAATGGAAAGAGTTTTTGCTTCTGATGTGTCGATCACTTGTAGAATTATGAACTGAATGTTCATCTTCAAAATTGACCAAGTCATTATGTGAAGATAGCAACAACGATGAGTTCTCGTTGTAACACTTAGAATATTCAAAGTTGTCATCAATTCACTCATGGCAATTGTTGTTGAAACTCCAAAGAACAAATTGATATAACAACAACAATCAAACAGAAGCTGTTGATGAAGAAGACAACAATTGAAGATCAGTCAAGTCATCAACCTACCTTCTCGTCAAAACCACAATGAAGATCTGAAGCAAGGAGTTGCTGCTCAAAACTTGCTCAACCAAAAGACGAAGAAGAAGAAGATCTACAAGATGTCAACAATCATAATATCTAAATACATCTTTGTAGTTTCTTAGGAAAGCAAGGAGCTGATTGCTCAAAACTTGCTTGAACAAATGTGTGTGTTCTTTGTACTTAAACCTTGGAGAAACTTGCTTATTAAGAAGCACAATTTGTAATCTTCAGTTTTCCAATTCAACTAGATGAATTAAGACTCCTCAAGTGAACGTTATATCCTGATGGATCCCTGAACGATTCAGCTGTGAGTTGAGGCCCTTGAGTAGATCACGTGGTGATTAGATACTTGAGATGACAATGGCTGAGGGTCATTGTGGAAAATCCTAAAATATGGTCAGTAGCGTTATATTCATTGAGTTGAATCCCTGAACGGCTAGCTGTGAAATCCCAGCAGTGGGTCTGCTCGGTCAATGAACCGTTCAGGGATCCAATAGTATATAACGTTCATTGACCGAGCAGACCCACTGCTGGGATTTCACAGCTAGCCGTTCAGGGATTCAACTCAATGAATATAACGCTACTGACCATATTTCAGGATTTTCCACAATGACCCTTAGCCATTGTCATCTCAAGTATCTAATCACCACGTGATCTACTCAAGGATATAACGTTCACTTAAGGAGTCTCAATTCATCTAGTTGAATTGGAAAACTGGAGATTACAAATTCTGCTTCTTAATAAGCAAGTTTCTCCTAGGTTTAAGTACAAAGAACACACGCATGTGTTTAAGCAAGTTTTGAGCAATCAGCTCCTTGCTTTCCTAAGAAACTACAAAGATGTATTTAGATATTATGATTGTTGACATCTTGTATGGTGCTTATATAAATGTAATTTGAAATATATGTTTAGTTGAATGAAGAATATATGTGATTTTCTGCCCCATTCATTTTGTTCTTATTTCTACAAACAATTTATTTTTTAATTTTAAAAATAAATTACTTGCGGATTTACCTGTGGAAAGGAAATTTCCTACGGATTTACATGCAGATGTACCCGTGGAACATAAAGTTGCGATAGTTGGAACCGTCGTAATCAACAATAAAAACAAAAATCAAATGGAAATTTACGACGGTTGGTAACCATCACAATATGCAGATTACGTCAGTTCCCTCCCCGTCATGAGAGATAACGACAAGCATCTTGGATTGTAGACTTTTTCTTGACTGCTTTCAGGAAGTTTTCTTCTTCTGATTCTTATGTTCTGAATATCATATTCTCAGACAACTTACTTATTCTGAATAAAGTGAAACGAGAATCACGATAACTTTGACTTTCAGAAAGTTCTCAACTTCTGAATAGTACTGGGTAAATCTGATTCTGAACACACTTTCGCGAAGTGTACAACTTCAATAATATGGATTGTTAAGCAGACTTGAACCAGAATCTTCAGTGATTAAAAAAAGATGTGCTAGAGTAGACAATGTTGAAGACCTTGATGATTAAAGTCTTAACTATAGGTGTCTTACTAGTCTTTACCATGTCTTGTTGTTTAGATCTAAGTTTTGGTATTAATACTTATACTTTATTCTCTGCCTTCTGCATGTTACTCAAATAATCAATCAATGGAATTTCCTTAGTCCTATTCCTGAACGGCTTGCATGTATTACTAATTCTGATAGATTGATCATTATCATATTGGTCACATTCAAAATGCTTAAAATGCTCTAACTTTTTGATGATGTCAAAAAGGGGGAGAAATATTCTATGATTTTAATATATGTTAAAAGAATGCTAAACATCAACTCTGATATAAAATGTGTTTTACCACTAACGTTTGTTTGATGTTTAACCGAGGAACTCTGAACTAGTTCACTAGGCATTCTTAGAATAGGTTAAATTGAAAGTACTCTGTTTAAAGTTCTTATGAACTGTTGTTCATATTATCGAAGTTGTACACTTCATGAAAGTGTGTTCAGAATCAGATTTACCCAGTACTATTCATAAGTTGAGAACTTTCTGAAAGTCAAAGTTATCGTGATTTTCGTTTCACTTTATTCAGAATATGTAAGCTGTCTGAGAATATGATATTCAGAACATAAGAATCAGAAGAAGAAAACTTCCTGAAAGCAGTCAAGACAAAGTCTACAATCCAAGATGCTTTTCAGAAGAACTGAGCAAATCAGAAGTCGAAGACTGTCTAAAGATCTAGATAAACGATCCAAGAAGAAGAAGTTCTGATAAATCAAGACTTCAAATCAAGATTTGATTGATCACAAAAATATTTTTCAATCAAATCAAGAATCAAGCTGTGATCCTCCATCAAATTCTGATAGAAACACGGTTCTGAGATGAAGACCTGTTGTCTAGTCAAACTCGGAAAAGCCAAGATCTTAAATGATGATCAGAACCTGTATGACCAAATCAAGAATCTAAAGATCATCTAGTCTAAAACTCATGGGGAGTCTCTTACGACAAATGACAAGTTCAATTCTGATAAATAGCGTGGCTAAGTTATTAGAAGAGAATTGTTCTATCTCTGTGCTAAAATGATTCTGCTGAAAAGTAGAAACTGCTTCAGAAGACTCTGAAGATTATGAGCTCTGATACAATGACCAGAGGAACTAAGTCCAGATGCTGAAGACTTTTGTCTCCTTAAGAAAGATAGGGAAGTAGTCATTCTTTATACTATGTTCTGACAACTCAAATTGTTATTTTGTGAGTCTTTGGATCAGATAAAATTCTAGACGATCACAAATAAAATTTTGGGGTTAACACATTTAGGGGGAGTTGTTGTTCCGGACTCTGAATATGTTTAGTTTGGTGATTACCTTGTATAAAATGTTCAATCAAAATACATGGTTTTGTCATCATAAAAAGGGGGAGATTGTAAGAGCAAGAGTTGTCTCTGCAAGTCATCTCTATATTTTGATGATAACAATGAGTATTTGTGAATGAACTATTTTATGTTCTAATGTGTGTTGTGTGCAGATCATAATCATAGAAGATATCAGATCCAACAAACACTAGCAAGATGTGCGTAAATGATCATATGCAAGTTACTATATGTAACATAAGTCGCAAGAAGCAAGTATGCTTCTGTATCTGATCATAATTAGATAGATCCAAGGATGCTGATATTGTTGTTGCAATGCTCTTGTGGATACTACTCTGAAAGTGGTTATGATTCTGAAGATAGAGAAGCTTCTGAAGAGATAATCTTGGGAAGAACCGAAGTGCTGAAGATTCTCATGACTTGAAGTTCTGAAGGCTGAAGGCTCTGAAGACCAAGTGCAGAAAGATTCTGAAGACTGAAGTGTTCTGAAGATTAAGATTCAAATGATTAAGTGCTGAAGACTCTGAAGACTGCGTTCTGAGTGAACAAGGTTCTGAAGATTCTGAAGGCTTGAAGCTATGAAGATAAAGGGTTTCAAGACAAGTGCTGAAGTTCTGAAGACAGATTCCTAATGGACAAGTTCTGAAGATTGAAGACTTGAAGATTCTAAAGTCTCTACTCATGCTTCAATTAATTACCATCAGAAACCTCTGAAGATTTGAAGACAAATGTTACCGTTAGCAATGACTGTACACAATACTAAAAAGATCTATCCCATCACTTCTTCTACAGTAAAAATAAGATATGGCAGTACAACTTTCATCATTGCATAACGACTCTTTTCAAACAGCCAACAACTCTTCAACGACTATATTTTACTTGGCTATTTAAAGGAAACATATATACGCTTCTGAAGGTGTCGATGTGATGATAGTCGCAACGATCAGTTATCGTTGTTACACTAAACACTTAAAGCTATCACCATTAACACACGACCATTATTGTTAAAGATCAAAGATCATCATTCAACACAACAACAATCAATTGGAACAGAAGCTGTTGATGGACAAGATAACATTATAAATCAGTCAAGTCTTCAACCAACTTCATCATCAGGGCTATATTAAAGATCTGAAGCAAGGAGTTGTTGCTTGAAGCTTGCTCAACAAAGTAGAAGAAGAAGATCTACAAGATGTCATCAACTGTCAAATCAACATACATCTTTGTAGAATATAAAGATAGCAAGGAGATGTTGCTCATATCTTGCTAGAACATTGTGTGTTCATTTGTACTTAAAATTAGGAGTTATCTTCTTGTTAAGAAGCATCAATGTAATCTCCAGAACAACTAATTCTATGTGAATTAGGATTCCTCAATTGATCAGTGTGATCGGAGACTTGAGAAGACAATGGTTAGGTGTCATTGTGGAAATCCTAAAATATGGTCAATGATAGTCATATCTCAAAGAGGGCCAATTGTGGGTCAGACTCTTGTGAGAGCACTGATGGAACTCATTTAAAATCCTGGAAGAATGGTCAGTAAACGTTATATTCGTTGAATCGGATCCCTGAACGTTTAGCTGTGAAATCCTGATAGTAGATCTTGTGAGATTGGAACCTATTAAGTCAATGTTCGTTATATCCATTAACTTGGATCCCTGAATGGTTCATTGTGGGTTAGCCACAGCTGCGGTTGTACAGGTTGTTAGTCACCGACATTAACCCGTGCATCTGTAATCGGATTTGATTATAGTGGATTAAGTCCTTGTGTTCAAGGCGAAATCACCTTGGAAGGGTGGACTGGACTAGCTTGAGAATGGGTCAAGTGAACCAGGATATATCGTGTGTTTTTTACTCTTGTTTATGCTTTGTTTTATTATTTATGGTTCTGTATCAATTATCAGAACCTTGCAATCCTACTCCGATAAGCTTCTGCATTGCAAGTCTGATTCAAGCATCACTAATTCAGATTCTCCTTGTCGCTTATGCTTCATGCATCACACAATCTGAATAATGCTTCGCAAGTCAGAGTCTCTCAACACAACTCTAATATTCTCTTAGCACGTTAACGATAAGAGGCGAAAAATTATCAAGAGTTAAAACACAATTCAAACCTCCCCTTTCTTGTGTCTTTCTCACACCTTCAGTCACCACCATCTGTGGAAATATTAACAATGCTAGTTAAGAAGAGTTCAACCATGTTAGTTGATCAGAAGAAATTGGGAGAAACCTATGCCGAGAAGAAGGACGAAGGGGTGTGGAGTTCTTATTGCAACAAGCCTCGTCATACTCGAGAAAAATGTTGGAAATTGCTTGGTCGGACTCCTAATAGAGAGTGGGGACAAAAAAGAGACTTACCCAGAAAGGGAGGACATGCACACATGGCCAGAAGTACTAGTGGAGACAGTCTAGAATGAGGGGTGCACCTTAACCTAAGTGAAGTAGAAAAGGTGAGATCTCTCATCAGTAAGTTGGAGACACCAACAGGTACTTGTTCTTTGACACGTCCAGGTACGTTTTTGTTATCTTTTCCATTTGGCAATCTCTATTTTCTTTTGGACTTAATGCCTTAGATATACCCTTTAAATAATACGGATACTAGATTCAAGAGCCACTGACCATATGACACCTTTACCCACACACTTCTCCACCTATTCACCTTTCCCCAGTAACAAAAGAATATCCACTGCAGATGGCACCCTTATAACTGTAGCAGGTAAAGGAACAATTAAACTTAATTCATCCATGACTCTTAACAACGTCCTTCATATCCCAAAATTGACTAATAGCCTAATTTCCATACATAAACTCATAAAATACCTATCTTGTAATGTTATTTTCTATAACAACTCTTGTATTTTTCAGAACAAGAATTCGCGGAGGACGATTGGAAGTGCTAGAGAATGGAATGGTCTTTACTACTTAGATAACGAAGATTCAAGCTCAGATTTTCTCAGCAGCAATTTGTTTTTTATTTAAATCATTAGATGTTGAGAGTATTCATTATGAGGTGTGTGAGCTTGCTAAACACAAGTGTGTACCTTTCTCCATTAGTAATAAAATGAGTACTTTTACGTTTTATCTAGTTCATACACATGTGTGGGGTCCATCTAATATTCCAAATATTTAAGGTGCCCGTTGGTTTATCACCTTTATTGATGATTGTACTCGGGTTACTTGGGTTTACTTACTTAAACAAAAATATGAAGTTAGTCATGTGGTTCCTCAATTTCTCTCTATGGTTAAAAATCAATTTGGTATGAGTATTAAGAGGCTCGGTTTGATAATGCCACGGATTATTTTAATCATAATCTTAATTCTTTGTGTCAAAATGAAGGTATCATTCACGAGTCGTCATGTGTTAAAACACCCCAACAAAATGGCATTGCTAAAAGAAAAAGTGGGCATTTTTCAGTCTAAACACGTGCTTTGATATTTCAAAATAAAGTTCCCAAGAAATATTAGGGTGAGGCAGTTTTAACTGCATCGTATCTCATAAATCATTTACCTTCTACTGTCCTTGCTTCCAAAACTCATATAGAAGTCTTATACTCGTTCTATCCTAATGTGTGTACCTCTAGTAACTTCACTCCTAGGATATTTGGGTGTACAATGTTCGTTCATATTCATAGTGATGGTAGAGGGAACCTTAATCCCATAGCCTTAAACTGTGTCTTTATAGGATATTCTTCCACCCAAAAAGGTTACATATGTTATCATCCACCGTCTCACAAGTTCTTTGTCTCACGAGACATCACTTTCCATGAACAAGAAAGTTACTTCGTTCAAACTCATCTTCAAGGGGATAACACAAATAAGGAAGATGAGTCTCTTATACTTCCTGACCTTACTCTTAGAACTGAATATGATTCTGGAAAAATATGAAATTGATGTAAGATATGGGAAGAATATGGTATATACAAGAAGGAAGACCATACCTGAATCTACTCCTATCCAAGAGTCTAACACGACATTACATGAGGTAAGTTCTAACTCTAGTGATTCAACTTCTGAATTTTCTCATGAACGGGAAACTAGAATCCAATTCAACTCCACCACCACTACCATCACAATATAAAGATTTACATCTTCCAATTGCCCTTAGGAAAGATACCTGAAACAGTACCAAACAACCACTTCACCCTCTATCCAACTACCTATGTTTTGAACATGTTTCACCTACCTATAAAGCCTTCTTTACAAATTTGAACACTTTAAAACTACATACCAAACAATGTATTTGCTCAAGATTGAATCATCAGAAACAAGAAATCTTGTTTGCTGAAGTTTATTTCCTTATGAGTTTTTGATATGTTTTCAAGAAACGGATTAGTCCACCCTTGACTTTCTCATTTAGAGCTCATTAAGAATTTCTTCATGTAAAGAAGAAAGATTGTTGTTCTATGATTTTGAACCTCAGAATGAAGTCTGCAGAAGAAGCCAGAAAAACTGAAGAACATTCAGAAAAAGGAAATCTAGAGATTCATCAGGAATCTGATTAAGAACAAATTCTGAGTCTTGGTTGAAATAACATAGACGATTGAGTTCTGTTAACTTGAGAGTCTATCTCAGTTGAACCAACTGTAATCGGCCAGGATGTTATATGATATTTCTCTTAAAAATTCATGTTGCACAAATCCTAGAATTAGAAGATGCTCGACTAGATGCAAAGACATAAGTCATCTACTCGAAGCCAAAAAGGATCTAAATCACTGATGTTTTTCAGAATGAAGAAATCAGTAGACATTCTTTTTAGAAGCAGATATGTTGTCAATCCTTTGATGAACTAAATCTAAACAAGTTAGATCAGCATTGCAAGAACAAGATTGTCATGCAAACTATGTCATGTCTTACACACATGTTTGATGATACTTGTTTCTGAACAAGTTCTGCATCTGTTCGAAGAAACAGAGTCAGAAGATGTTATGAAATTTCAATCAATTCTCTCGAGCACATAACCTCTCAGCAATTTATGTTTAAGTTAAGAAATTAATGACCTTCTGAAAACAAGGAAGCTTGATGAAAGATAGATGTTCTGATAATAAAGATCAGAATCTCTGAAGGTTGCTCTCAGAAGTCAGATGAATGGTTCTAAATGGAAAAAGGAAAAGATCATCTGAAGAGAAGATTGAGTCTAGAGATTCGAGTTCAGAAGACATCGATATTCTTCAACGCCAGATTACTCTGATGGAAGCAGAAGCTCAGAGTCAGAATGGAAAGCACTCAGATAAAGTATCACGGTAAAGATTTCAGATTCTCTAAGGTACAACTCTCCTTATCAACGACCGATTATATAAGTCCAAACTAAAAACTGTCTGGTAATTAAAAATATTAATGATCGGAAATATTCTCTCTTTCCGAGAAAAACCTTTTGATCAAATCTCTGGACAATGTGTGCACTCAATGTAACATCAGTCATAATTGCAAATCTTGAGTAATCATGATATATCCTTGAGACATTAAGCCTATTGAAAATATGCTAAAGATCTTCCGTATGACATAAATAACTTTATCCTTATGACAGTTTCTGCCTCGCTAACTCTTTCAAGATCTTATCTAGAATCTAGATAGTATTTCCCTCTTTATGAAAATTGTTCACGTCATCTCAGTGAATCAAAACTCCTATCACTTTATGTGTACTTGGTTCACATCTTCCCTCAGTTAGGCACAACTCCTTTTAGATGTATATAAGACACCTCTCCCTATCAAAAGTTATCACATTCAAGCTCTTCTACCACATAACCATTAGGGTCAAAATTCTGTATTCCATTTACCATCATGCCTCCACTAACCTTTCTAGGAAATGAAGACCTTCTTGAAATTATTTCTGAAAAATAATTTGTGATTAATGTTCCTCCTCTTACGGATAACATAGTTAGTAGCCTGGTAGATGTGTTTTATAATCAACAGTGGATGAGATACTCCACCATGTTGGAAAATTAAATTTACGTAAATCTAGTTAAGGACTTCTGGAAGCATGCATACCTTGATCATGAAAGTAGTCGTATCACTTCTTATGTGTTTGAAGTCCTCATCTCTATCACTCCCTTCTCAATCACTCTCGCAACTGGTTGTGAAAATGTTGGAATCACTGTTGATTTTGACAGAAATAAGTTCTTTCCTGCTAATAAATTTGCCTTTCTTCATGTCCAGTCATCCGAATATAAACCTTTCAATCCTGAAAATCTTCTACCCATTCCCAAAGCCTGGTATAAACTTGTGTTGTCCAATTTCCTTCCCAGAGAAGAAAACCATGACGTACTGCGATATCATGACCATGAATTTATTTATTTTCTGATGAGGGATATTCAGACAAACCTTCCACACACAATCTTCAACTGTCTCTGGAAATCCATACCTGAGTCCAGAAACCGCTCAAAGTCTTACATTCCTTAAGCAAGAGTTTTGTCTGAGATTTTCTTAAGAGAAGTGTCATACCCCAAATTTTGACCACTAAGATTCCCCATCATTGTGCAAATCATCACCACAATATGGGTAATCCATCATGCCTCATTAGTCTCCCCAAAGATGGGTGAGCATCCACTACAATCAAGCTTAGGGTTTAAAGCCCTCTCAGAGCTCTTAAACAAAGGATCAATCAAGGAATGACATGATCTTTAACTTGTCTAAACTCTCAAACATCCACAAGGGATCAAGAGGACTCCCACATCAAGGATTAAGCACAAAGCTGCTCCCTTCTAAGTGGATTAAGCCTCAAGATCGCTAGTGTCACCAAATTAGGGTTTGGTCGACCAGGGCCTCCAGATGGAAATTTTCCTCTGGGTATGAGCCAATGCTTCAAAGCATAACCTAAAATACTCCATGGAACCTCATGGACCCAATCATCAAGTCAATTTAGCCTCAAGGGATGCATTCATCAAAAATCAGGAATTAGGGTTTCTTGACCTAATTCACCCCTAAGTTGACTTTTGGGACAAAACATGAGCCAAGACCTCAAGAGAGGATTTGAGGGTCTCAAATACATCAAATTAATACATTTGCAACAATGGATTGACCCAATAAGCTTGATCAACAAGTTTCAAGCTCATCAGAACCATAATTAGGGTTTTGCGGGAAAAAGTCAACTGTATCTTTGACTTTTGACCAAGACATGCTCCCAAACCCTAAGACATGATTCAATACACCCTATAACACCTATGAAATCAATCCATCAAGTTTAATTTAGGTCAAGGACTTTATTTCATAGAGGATCGCACAGTTTGGAATTCATCTGATAAAAAGTCAACTGTGCACAAAAGTCAACTTTGACTTTTTGATATATTTCACAATTATGGTTCTTTAACCCTAAAATGATGTTAATGTGTGATTGGAATCATCATTCATCAAGAAAAATCAAGAAAAGTGGGATAACTTGTAAAAGGGGTAACCATAAAAAACTTAGAAATTTTCTAAGTTATGGAACAAAGTGGCTAGGGTACCAACTTTGGAGGATCATAATTCCTAAACCACAAGGCCATTTTTCGCCATCCAAAGCTGGATATGTAGCTCTCATTACCCTCTACAAAAGCTTCAACTACACCTCATTCCAATTCATTATGGATTTTGAGTTATGGAATGATCAAAATCACAAAAAGTGAAAATGTCACTTTTTCCAACACTTAGTGAAATTTTCACTAAGTCAGAATCTGCCTTCACTTTTTTCCAAATGTAGGGGAATTTTTCACTTGGATCCAAAAAGTATCAAAACCAATTATGATCAAACAGTTGTTGTATCATATGAGGGCTTTCCAAAATGGCCAAGAACTCCATCAAATTCCACTTGGGCCATGAGATATGACAATGGCAATATGCCTTGCTGAAAACTGCCAAAGCAAGGCAGATTTTGGAATTTTGCTCGATTTGCCCAAATTTTGCAAAGGGCAAGCAACTTTATCGATCTGAACACCTCAAGGGGGGACCAAGGAGGAACCAACTCTGATTTCAAGCCTCCCAAGTCTTTGGAACCAAAAATAGCATGCCAAACCTAGAATTACCAAAAAGAGGGACAAGACTCCAATTTTGGATTGGAGCATTCAATGCATACACCAAGGTGGCATGGACTAAGCCATTGCCAACTTAATTCAGTCAAGACTTATCCAAGACCCAGGGGACCAGCAACCTGTGCCCTAACCTCTAGTCAATTGCTAGAGGAGATTTGGATTCTCATTGCTCAACATTGGCCAAACCTATGCACCAAACTCACAAAATCACCAGCCAACTGCTCAAGCCTTTGACAGATTTGCAGTTGAGGTGCCAAATCAAGTTCTAGATAAATCAATCCACTCCAAGCATCCAGACACACTCCATAGCACCTAGGGAAGCTGTCCATAACCTTGGAACCAAGCTGTAACACCTCTAACACAAAACACGATCACCAGCTGCAAGTGGTAAGCATGAGCTCTTCTAACTCTATGATCCATGCAATTTTTGCTGCACAATAATTTGGCCATATGTTCATAATCATGCATGGAGTGTTTTCCCTCAATCAATTGCATTGCTTGAATCGTGTATGGAATTTCTGAACCTTCATGCAAATTTTAGGGTTCTTGAGGTTTCTCTTTGATTTCTTATTCCATGTTTAAAATAAATGAAATTAAAGACCATAGACATGATCGTGAGGTTGAAACGAGTATATTGATATGTAGATTGCATGATATAATCAAGTATTCAGTGAGATTGGATAGAAAACGCAAATCTGCAGAAACAGAGGAATGGCGCGTGTTCTTGCCATGTTCTTGGCGCCCTTTTTCGAATATTTGAATATTTGAATTTTGTGATTTTATTTAATTGATTCAAAAATTAATTTCTCTCTGAGTTTTAATGATTTTGAGTTGATTCTTTTTTTAATAATTCAAAAAAATGTTAAAATATTTTATTTTACCAAAAAAATCCCAAAAATATTATTTATTTCATATAATTGATATTTTTGCAAAGAATTAATATTTTAATTGTTTTTGACATTTAAAATATTTTTTCCTTCTTGGTTTTGCAAATTCTAATGACTTCTAATCATTTTGTAGGTCAAAACTTGATTTTTGAAACATTAATCCAAGATCAAAATTTGTTTTCCACATGTTTAACAATTTTGATCATTTTAATTGAATTTTTATTCAATTAAAATACATTTTGGAAAGAAATTAGGGTTTTTGATCAATTCAACCCTCATCAAACTTTTTCAAACCCTTTGGGCCTCTAGTAGAGTGTAAGACCCAACCCTTTTAGAAAACCAAAACCTTTTGGGCCTCAGTATATTGTATAAGTCCCGATACCGTCAAAAAATTCGGCGCGTTCGTCGCCTTTCTAACAAATCAAACCCTTGGGCCTACCCTCATGTTATAAGCCCCATTATTTTTCTTTAAACTATTTTGGGCCTCTAATAGAGTGTAAGACCCAACCCCCTTTTAACCCAAAACTATTTTGGGCCTCAGATATTGTATAAGTCCCTCTGCGTTAAAAGAAAATCTTAGCACGATCGCCAGTTCAAAAACCACTTTGGGCCTCTCCTTGAGTTGTAAGCCCCACCACTTGTACAAAAATAAACCTTTGGGCCTCTTGAGAGAGTGTAAGACCCATCCCTTTGTACAAAAAAGCTTTTTGGGCCTCAGTCACTTGTATAAGTCCCTGCACAAATTCCACAGTGCAATCACTGATAAAACTTTGGGCCTCTCCTTGAGCTGTAAGCCCCAACAATCTTTTAAAAGCACTTTCTCCTTGGATTTTGAATATAATATTGTTATCAAAGCTTTCTTTGTTGAACAACTAGCAAAACAGCATGGAAGCTCTACAACCGAGTAAGTGTTTACCCGCTTTTTTTATCCGCTTTCATATATATATATATATATATATATATATATATATATATATATATATATATATATATATATAACTGTGTTGTGGGGCTGCTCACTGTAATTCTTCTTTCACAAACTTTTATATACTTGTCAAATATCAACTGTGTAATACTAGTATAGTTATTTAGAGTTTTCCCCGGCAACTACGTCTAGCACTAGGTAAAGCCCCGTTGATCCCTCTTAGATACAATCAAAACTAGATCCCCATAGGATTACCAGACACAGTCTTCCCTCCTCTTGGGGTTAAACAATATGGAGACGTGAAAGACAGCATTCTCGGTGAACCCTTTCTCAGACTGTCACCCTTAGAAGTTGTCAAAGAGACTCTACTACCCAGAGATGATCTTTTCTCCGTGAATGGCATCTCTTGAGTTTCTTCCAAATTCTCGGACTTTCCTGGCTTGATCTATTCTCTGTGAATGGTATGTCTTGAACTTCTCAGGGTTTGGGGACCCACAGGATTCTTAAAAGCACCCTTAGAAATTGTCAAAGAAACTCTAACTCCCCAGAGATGATCTTTTCTCCGTGAATGGCATCTCTTGAGTTTCTTCCAAATTCTCGGACTTTCCTGGCTTGATCTATTCTCTGCGAATGGCATGTCTTGAAGTTCTCGGGGTTTGGGGATCCATAGGCTTCTTAAAAGTATCCCCGCTTCCTCTTGGGCGTTGTACAATGACCCTTCGGCTTATTAAAATCTCTCATGCCTCCTCTTGGGCTTAATACAAGGACTCTGACGACCTCTTAAAGGTATAAGACAGAACTTAGTCATCCTTTGCTAGAGTAGTCTTTCCAGCATCAAAACTCCGACCATTTGAGGGTTAGTACTCATCCCTTAACGCCCGTGTCTCCTCTTGGGCATTGTACAAAAGATGAAACTCTAGACTTGGACAGTCTCAACACCCTTTGGATTTCCCATTTCCTTAAAGAACAGGAAATAACCCTGATCTTCCGATCAATACCAAAGTATAACCTCACAGGGAATCAGTCTCTTTATAAGAACGGATTTTCTCTTTTAACCAACATACTGGACCTGTCACTCAACTGAAACAGTTACCGGCACCAATAGCCTCCTCTTGGGCTTTATACAGTGATTCTCCCCAGCGGAGCTAACCTTTTCACACTCTCTTGTTGAGTATAAAAGACTCTCTTGTTGAGTCAAAGACATTTAGCCTCCATCTCGGGCTTCGTACGAGATACAAAATCACTCTCTTGTTGAGTCGAACATTTTCAGCCTCCATCTCGGGCTTCGTACGAGATACAAAAACACTCTCTTGTTGAGTATAAAAGACTCTTGTTGAGTCAAAGACTTTTAGGCTTTATCTCGGGCTTCGTACGAGATACAAATCACTCTCTTGGTGAGTATAAAAGACTCTTGTTGAGTCAAACCCTTTTAGCCTCTGTCTTGGGCTTCGTACAAGACACATATAAAAACACTCTCTTGTTGAGTATAAAAGACTCTCTTGTTGAGTCACTTCCCTCTTAGCCTCCATCTCGGGCTTCGTACGAGATACAAAAACACTCTCTTGTTGAGTATAAAAGGCTCTCTTGTTGAGTCAATCTCCTTTGAGCCTCCGTCTTAGGCTTCGTACAAGACACATATAAAAGCACTCTCTTGTTGAGTCAACCCCTTTTAGCCTCTCTCTCAGGCTTCGTACGAGACACATAAAAACCCCCTCTTGTTGGGTCAATAGCCTCCTCTTAGGCTTCGTATAAGGAAAACCCTGGTTGAGGCAATCAACCTTTTAGCATCAAAATCTGTGCCTTGCTCCCAGGATACAAACATCAACAACTCCTTTTCCTTCATCTAATTGCTGTAAGCTGCAAGCCTCTGGATTATTTACATCCACGCCACTGTCCCTCTTTTAGCATGAGAAATTCCTAAGGAAAGATGGCATTACTCTAAACTGAGTTAAAGTCTTCTCCTTCAGGTTAAAAATCCCCTATAAAGGAAATTATGGCATTGTTGGATTCACATATCCCAGTTAAAGTAGTTCTCCTTTATAATTAGTCATCCAACAGTTGTGATAAAAAGACCAAATATTCCCCTTTAGAGATGACAAATTCTCTCTAAAATCAAAACCCTTTAGCTTCACATCTTGGGCTTCGAACAAGATACAAATAGACCCTTCAGCTTCACATCTTGGGCTTTGAACAAGATACAAACCACCTTTAGCTTCATGTCTTGGGCTTTTAACAAGACACCAAAACACCATTTCCTCCCATAGAATAGGAGGAACTACGATCGCTCTGATTTCCCTGTTTCATTAAACGGGAATACTGTAGAGAGCGATTTTGGACGTGGTTCTTAAGCACTGTCGCTCTTGGGGGGACTACAGGTCGATTCATTTTTTATCCTATTGAAGTTGATAAAGGAAGGGAAATAGATGTCTCTAACTAATTCTGCTTGCAAACTAAGTTTAAACAGCGGTCTGTTAGGTTATGGATGCTATGTAGAAGTGGGGCCTCTTTCTGCTTATTTTGTTAAGACTGAAATGATGGGACTATGCTATTGGTAGGATGTTAGGACTGATGCTTTAAGATTGATGTATGAAGGTACGGGATTTTGGGTTTTTTTATTAGTGTGCTCGCTAAGATTTCTCTTTCAATCTTATGCCTACGTATTCCCGTTTACCAAAACAGGGAAATCAGAGCGATCGTAGTTCCTCTTATTCTATGGGAGGAAATGGTGTTTTGGTGTCTTGTTCAAAGCCCAAGACATGAAGCTAAAGGTGGTTTGTATCTTGTTCCAAGCCCAAGATGTGAAGTTGAAGGGTCTATTTGTATCTTGTTTGAAGCCCGAGATATGAAGCTAAAGGGTTTTGACTTTAGAGAGAATTTGTCATCTCTAAAGAAGGTCTGTTTGTCACAACTGTTGGGTGACTGATCATAAAGGGGAATTACTTTAACTAGGATATGTGAATCCAGAAATGCCATAATTTCCTTTATAGGGGATTTTTAACCTGAAGGAGAAGACTTTAACTCAGTTTAGAGCAATGTCATATTTCCTTAGGAATTTCTCATGCTAAAAGAGGGACAGTGGCGTGGATGTAAATAATCCAGAGGCTTGCTGCTTACAGCATATAGATGAAGGGGAAAGGAGTTGTTGATGTTTGTAGACTGTGAACGATGCACAGCTTTGATGCTAAAAGGTTGATTGACTCAACCGGGGTTTGCTTATACAAAGCCTAAGAGGAGGCTATTGGCCCAACAAGAGGGTGTTTTTATGTGTCTCGTACGAAGCCCGAGAGAGAGGATAAAAGGGTTGACTCAACAAGAGAGTGCTTTTGTATGTGTCTTGTACAAAGCCCAAGATGGAGGCTAAAGGTTGTTTGACTCAACAAGAGAGTCTTTTATACTCAACAAGAGAGTGTTTTAGTATCTCGTACGAAGCCCGAGATGGAGCCTGAAGGTGTTTGACTCAACAAGAGAGTCTTTTATACTCAACAAGAGAGTGATTTTGTATCTCATACGAAGCCCGAGATGGAGGATAAAAGGTTTGCTCCGCTGGGGAGAATCATTTGTACAAAGCCCAAGAGGAGGCTAAGGTAATTGTTTCAGTTGAGTGACAGGTCCAACATATTGGTTAAAAGAGAAAATCAGTTCTTATATGGGTAATGTTGTACTCATGGATTTGATCTGAGGATCAGGATTATTTCCTGTTCTCTAAGGAAACGGGGAATCCAAAGGAGCTTTAGACTGTCTGAGTCTACGGGTTTTATCCTCTGTACTATGCTTAAGAAACAATAGTAGTAAGATCTAGACTCTTTGAAAGACTGTTCTATTAAGATGACTAATTTTTGTTCCTATACCTCTAGGAGGTCGTCGGGACAATTTGTACGAAGCCCAAAAGGAGGCGAGAGTAACTTTTAAGAAGCCGAGGGACAATTTGTACGAAGCCCAAGAGGAGGCTATCTTCCCAGAGGAAGAATCATTATACGAAGCCTAAGAGGAGGCTGTGAAAACTTCTAAGAAGTCGACGGCTCCTTGTACAATGCCCAAGAGGAGGTGGGGATGCTTTTAGGAAACCTGTGGGTCCTTGCACTAAGCCCAAGAGGAGGCTGATGAACAGTTCCAGAAGGGGTTTCACTTGGAACATTGGCCTTCTGTATATGAACTGTTCAAGGGGGGAGATTTCTTAAATTTAGTTATCTAAAATTGTTGTGAAAGAAAATTCTCATGGTTTAGGTTATGTTGAAATATCCGGGAGAACGTCGGATGTAAGGAGACGAGGTTTTGTCTAGTTCTAAACGTAGTTGCCGGGGAAACTCTAAATATCCATACTATCATTACACAGTCGATATGAGTTTATGAAAGAAGACTTACAGTGAAACAGCCCCACAGTACAGTTATATACATATGAAAGCGGTAAATGAAAGTGGGTAAACACTTACTCGGTTGTAGAGCTACCATGCTGTTTGGTTAGTTTGTTCAACAAAGAAAGCTTTGATAATAATATTATATTCAAAATCAAAGGAGAAAGTGCTTTTGAAAGGAAAATTGGGGCTTACAGCTCAAGGAGAGGCCCAGGGTTTTATCAGTGATCGCACCGTCGTTTTGTACAGGGACTTATACAAGTGACTGAGGCCCAAGAAAGGTTTTCTGTACAAAAGGGATGGGTCTTACACTCTCTCAAGAGGCCCAAAAATGATTGAAAGTGAACAAAGATGGGTCTTATAGCTCAAGGAGAAGCCCAATGGTTAATTTTGAAAAAAGGCGACGATCGTCGAGGTTTTGAAAACACTGTGGGTCTTATACAATGACTGAGGCCCAAACTATTTTTGGTTTCAAAAGGGGATTGGGTCTTATACTCTATTAGAGGCCCAAAATGGTTTTGAATGGGTCTTATAGCTCGAGGAGAGGCCCAGATGGTTTGTTTTAAATGGGCGATGATCGCGCCGAACTTTTGAAATACAACGGGACTTATACAATAAGTGAGGCCCAAAATAGGTTTGTATTTACAAAGGATTGGGTCTTACACTCTATTAGAGGCCCAAAGAGTTTTGAAAATGATTGATGAGGTTTGAAATCAAAGATACCCTAATTTTATTTTCCTTTAAAAAGATTTTACTTTAGAGACCTGTTACTGTTGATGAAATCCAAATTGCTTTAAAAGACATTGATGACTTTAAAGCCCCTGGGGTGGATGGCTTTGGAGCAAAAATTTTCAAGTCTACTTGGGCTATAATAAAGCAAGATACTATAGCTTCTATCATGGATTTCTTCAATAATTTCCAAATGTATCCTGCAGTAAATTGTACTCTTGTGTCTTTGATTCCTAAAGGTAATGCTGGCAAGTATGTTAAAGACTATAGGCCAATCTCCTGTTGTACCACTCTTTACAAAATCATTTCTAAAATTTTGACTAACAGGCTGAGATTTGTCATCACTAGTATTGTAAACAAGAGCCAGGCAGCTTTCATATCGGGGCAAAATATTCAGGATCATATATTGTTAGCTTATGAACTAATTCGTGGCTATAGTAGGAAAGGAGGAACTCCAAGATGTATGCTGCAGTTAGATATCCAGAAAGCTTATGATACCATTGATTTGTGGGCTCTTGAATGTATCTTAAAGGATCTGGGGTTTCCTTACAAGTTCACTAAATGGATTATGCTTGTTGTGTCTAGTGTGTCTTACAGGTTCAAGATTGGTGGGAAAGTCACAAAGAGTTTGAAGGCCAAGCGAGGCCTTAGACAAGGAGATCTAGTTTCTCCCCTTCTGTTTGTGCTTGTTGTTAGTTCTGTTATTGGCAGCAATTTTGGTAAAACAATGTGTTTGATCAAGATGTCTTGTCTGATGTCTTAACATGTGCTTCTAACATTCTGCATATGGTGTGTTGTTTGGTGTTGCAGCTTTTGTGCATGTTGTCAAGACTGATGTCTTAACATCTGTTGACAGAACATCATGTTCAGTCTATTATTTGTTTTAGGGCTGCGTGTTAATTGTTATGTTTCAGAGATTGCAGGCAAAAGTCTTGGAGAAGATTTATTCAGATGCAATTGTTTGTTTCTCTATTTAGGGCGAAAAGATTTGAAGATAAAATCTGTTTTTATTGTGCATCAAATCTGAGTTTTTCACAAAGCCCGAGCCCAAGAATCTGTTTCTATTTAAATAAGGTTCAACCCTACTTGGAAGGACGAGGACAAGAGATTGTGTACTGAGTGTCAAGTATTAGGGTTTGTGTTTTCATCTGTGTATTGTGAGCCATTCATTCATCTCTTTGATGTTTGAATTGGACTGATTTAGTTTGAGTTGTAATTTGTCCACTCTAAGCTTTTAAGCATGAGTGTATTATTCTTGATTGAAGCTTTTAAGCAAGATCAAGGCGTGTCTTTGAAGAGTGTTCTTCTATACTTTGTAATTTTTCTATTGTTATCACTGCTGTGATTAAGGGGGAGTGAGAGGTGTCTCATATCTAAGAGTGTCTTAGGTAGAAGTGTCATTGGGTAGTGATTAAGTGAGTAGATTGTCAACTTGTGAGTTGGCTGTAGTGTCTACAAATTGATACTACTAATAGTGAATTTCCTCCCTGGCTTGGTAGCCCCCAGACGTAGGTAGTTAGACCAAACTGGGTAACCAATTCTCTGTGTTTATTTATTGTTCTACTGTCTTGTTCATACAACAGATATTAATGTTGTGACTTCTCACTTAACATCACATATCTGATACCAGAATTTCAATTGGTATCAGAACAGGCATCCTGCTCTGTATCTGGGTGAGGTCTAGGGCTGTTACTTTCTGGTGCAATGGACAAGGAGAGTGGTGGATTTGTGAATAGACCCCCTATTCTAGATGGATCTAATTATGACTATTGGAAACCTCGCATGGTTGCTTTTTTGAAGTCTTTAGACAGTAGGGCTTAGAAGGCTGTTTTGAAAGAATGGAAACATCCTGTCATTGTGGGAGAAGATGGTGTGTCAAAGCTAAAACCTGAAGTGGAGTGGACCAAGGAAGAAGATGAACTTGCTCTTGGGAATTCTAAGGCCTTGAATGCCTTATTTAATGGTATTGACAAGAATATTTTCAGGATGGTCAACACATGTGAAGTGGCTAAGGAGGCTTGGGATATCCTGAAAACAACTCATGAAGGAACCTCCAAGGTCAAGATGTCAAGACTTCAGCTGCTAACAACAAAGTTTGAAAGTTTGAGGATGAAAGATGAAGAGACCATTCATGACTTTCACATGAATATACTTGAACTGTCAAATGCTTCTAGTGCCCTAGGAGAGAGGATGTCTGATGAGAAGCTGGTGAGAAAAATTCTCAGATCTCTTCCAAAGAGATTTGAAATGAAGGTGACTGCTATAGAGAAAGCTCAAGACATAATCCAGATGAGGGTAGATGAATTGATTGGTTCCCTTCAGACATTTGAATTAGGGTTGAATGACAGATCAGAAAAGAAGGCCAAAAGCATAGCGTTGGTGTCTAGTACTGAAGATGAAAAGAAAAAGTGTGATATTGAAACCCAGGAGGAGCTATCCAATGCAATCGTGATGCTGGGAAGGCAGTTTAATAAGGTGTTGAAAAGAATGGACAGGAGCTATAAACCTTATGTCAAGAACATCACATCTGACATCAATAGGTCAGGTGATCAGATGAAGAAAACCAAAGCAGAGGAGAAGTCTAATAATGACAAAGGAATCCAATGCCATGGCTGTGAAGGGTATGGTCACATCAGAGCTGAATGTCCTACATACCTTAAATAGAAAAAGGGTTTGTCTGTCACTTGGTCTGATGAGGACACTGAAAGTGAAGATGAATCTGCCAAGCATGTCAGAGCAATGACTGGAATATGTAAGTCTGATGATGATTCAAGTGATGGAAAGATTACCTATGAGGAACTAGCTGCATCATATAGAGAGCTATGTATCATAAGTGAAGAAGTGTGTCAAGAAGAGGAGAAGCAAAAGGAACTCATAATCCAACTAAAGGTTGACAAGGCTGAACTGGAGAATGAAGTCACTCTGCTGAACTCCAAACTTGATCAAATGTCCAAATCTGTTAGGATGCTGAACAGTGGAACTGACACTTTGGATGAAATCCTTCTAGCTGGAAAGATGGTAGGAGATATGACAGGGCTGGGATTTGATGATAATGAGAAGAAACCCATTACATATGCTAGTTCATCTGGACTTAAACATAACATGTCCCATCAGATGTCTCAACATCATGGGAAAGTTCATGTTTCTGGATCTAATCATTTTGTGCCTCAACATCATGGGAGAAGACAGCCTCAACATCATGGGAGAAGACATCCTCAAGGGAGAAGACATCCCAACCATTTAAGAGGAGGATTTCAAAGATGGAGATGTCATTATTGTGGAAGGTTTGGTCACATAAAACCTTTTTGCTTCAGACTGCATGGATTTCCTGAGCCTTATCCTCAACCTAGATCAAATTAAAGCATTCCTACAAATGGAAAACAATGGGTTCCCAAGGTTGATGCAAATAACTTGATAGCTCACATGTCTCTAGAAGATTCTACCATAGGAGATTGGTATTTTGATAGTGGATATTCTAGACATATGACAGGTGTCAAGAATTTTTTGGTGGATATCAAATCTTACTCCACAAGGTATGTGACCTTTGGTGATGGAGCCAAGGGAGAAATCAAAGGTGTTGGAAAGATGAACTGTTCTGGAGTGCCTAACCTTGATAATGTGCTGCTGGTTAGAGGATTGACTGCCAATTTAATCAGCATCAATCAATTGTGTGATGAAGGTTTCAAGGTCAGCTATACAAAATCTGAATGTTTAGTGACTAATGAAAATAGTGAAGTTATGATGAAGGGAGACAGATCTAAAGACAACTGCTATGTGTGGATTCCTCAAGGTTCCAGTTGCTCCACCAAAGATGATGATCTGAAAGGGGTAAAGCAAAGACTGACTAAGTACAATGTCAAGCATGATGTCATGACATCTTACTGTGACAACCCAAGGAGCACTAAGCACATTAATATTCATCATCTGTTCAGAAGAAGACTTGGAGAAAACAAGGCCATTGAGTTTGAACATGTCACTACAAAAAAGATGTGTGCTGACATTCTATCTAAGGGTATGGATGCAAGTCAATGTGAAACCTTAAGAGAAGAATTGGGCATGTGTAAATATGAAGGTCAACAGCAGTTAATGGCGTATGGTCTACATTCATTAAAATTCAAAAGTTTTAAAAGTCATTTATTTTGTTGTGGAAATTTCATTTATTGCCTTTTAAGTGTCCAACAAAAGCAACCCCCTTACCATAGGAAATCTTTTCATATCTCTGCTCCCACACGCTACCTCCATTTTGATTCATATTGTTGGCTCATCTTCTCTCTCAAGAAAAGAAGTCTTTCTTCTCCTTTGTCAATCAGTTACAAGAAGGTTACAATGTCTCAACAACAGTCATCACCATCCAAGAAATCAGCTACCAAGAATCCTATGCATTTAAAATCTAGGGTTTCTTCGGAAGAGGCCTCCCCTGATGATGCTCTTGACATTGCTCCTCTATCCATGATTCCTCTCTCTGATCCTAAAAGGACAAGGCCAAGCAAACTGCAGGCAAAGAGCTTAAAACGTACTCCTACAGGTAAATCATCTGACCCTTCTAATTGTAGAAAGTATGATGATAGTGAAGTTAGGAGTGTTGTGACTGGTATTTTGTATGGAGACAAATCAGTTCCTAGGATTTCTACTCCACTCCCTCAAGTTGATAAAAATCAAAATGAGGAAGAAGAGTTTTCAGAGGATAAGAGTCTAGACCAGATAGTCACTAAGGTACTGGAGAAGGGTATTTCTGTGGCTGGGATATCTAGGCCACTTGCTCAAATTTCTGCCCCTCGCTCTGAGGCTAAGAAAGATGATAGGAAAACTACTGATCCTTCTGACACAGATAATCCTGAAGGAAATCTTCACAGGTTGGCCATCTCTGTCCTGGAAGATGCAGAAACTAATGTTGGAGCTAATGTTGAAACATCTCATACTAAGGAAGGCACATCTAAAGGAAAGAAGAATGTCGATGTTGTGGATGTGGATGAACTGTCTGATAATGAGATAATTGCTAATGTGGTTCCTGGTATTGCTAAAAGGTTGAAATCAAGAAAAGGGAAAGCTGTAGATTCACCTTCAAAGGTGAGAACTGATAGCAGTAAGAAGAAGACTCCTGTTGTAGGACCTACAAAGTCTTGGAGCAAAGTGTCTATCTCTTCCAAAAAGAGGAAGATCAGGATTGAGTCTGGATCAGACTATGATGTTGAGGATGATGTCCAGGACATCACTCATATGAAAAAGCCTGATGTGAGTGGAACTACTGATAAAGTTCCTAACGCTCCACTAGATAATGTTTCTTTTCATTCTGTTGTTAGTGTGCAAAAATGGAAGTATGTCTATCAAATAAGGGTTGCCATAGAAAGAGAACTAGGTAGAGATGCTCTTGAGATGAAGGAGGTTATGGAATTGATCAATTATGCTGGGTTAATGAAGACTGTGTCTAGTTTTTCAAAATGTTATGATATGCTTGTCAAGGAGTTCATTGTGAACATCCCTGGAGATATTACTGATAGCAAAAGTGTGGATTTTAGAAAGGTTTATGTAAGGGATAGGTGTATTGAGTTTTCTCCTACTGTTATTAATAGATACTTGGGAAGGAGTGATCAAGCTGAGGTGAGTTGGAGGTCATTGACAATCAAATTTGCAAGGAGATTACTACAAATCAAGTGACTGCATGGCCTTTGAAGGGAAAATTGACTGCTGGACTTCTGAGTGTTAAGTATGCTATTCTGCACAGGATTGGAGCTGCCAATTGGGTACCTACCAACCATAAGACTACAATCTCTGTTGGGTTGGGAAAGTTCATCTTTGCAGTTGGAACCAAGAAGGATTTTGATTATGGTTCTTATATTTTTGATCAAATAGTCAAACATGCTGGAACAATGGCTGTGAAATTGCTAATTGCTTTTCCATCCTAAATCTGTGGAATTATTTTAAATCAACATCCAGGGATTTTAGTTGTTGCAGATATTGCTTGCAAAAGGGAGTCTGTATTGTCTCTTCACTCCAAACTCTTTGCAGGACAACATGTTCCTGATATTGTTTCAACATCTGCAACTATTGACAACAAGAACACCACCAAAGATGAGTTAATCAGTGAGTTGAAGGCTACTTGCAAGGAGCTGGAAACAGTTATCAGCATAAATACTGCTAGGAAGATGAAGTTAGAGGCCTTGATCAAAAGTTTGGAACAGGTTGAAGATGATGGGGAAGAGAAAGCTGGTAACTCTAGTGAGGAGACTGATGATCTTGAATGACTTGTTTCTGGGTCTACATCTGATTTTGAAAAGGAGTCTACTGTGAACTGCTGGTGGTGTTGTTGGTGTTCTTTTTTGGGTCTTTTGTTTTTTTACTATTGTTATTTTTTTGGAGCTTGTTACGTAATCTGAATACCTTGGATATTGGTTCTTATGCTCTTGTATGGTTATCTTGATTGGATGTTCCATGACATGTTTTGACATGTGTTGCATACTGTAGCTAACAAGGGAGAGCTATTTTGACTGACTGGTAGCTAGTATGACTAACTGTGAGTTGTGATGGGGTGTTCTTGATACTGACTGACTATTTTCCTATCTCGGTGTTTTGTTTTGCCCAATTGTGGCTAAAAAGGGGGAGAGAAGAGCCTAGTTGTTGGGAGTTGTGGTTTCTTGGCTTGAGGGGGAGTTTGAGTTTTGAGTTTTGCTTAGTGCGCAGCTTGTAACACCCCTAATCTATACCCCCAATCTATTAAAGCAATAAAAGAAAATTCAAAATTTCATCAGAGTATAGTTAAAACATGCACGACATAGAAAGGGGCGCCACATCAATTTGAAACAAACATACAACACCTGCTCATACCGATATGCAACAATTCAGGTAGTATTACACCCACAATTCAGAAACAGAATAAAGCGGAAAATCTGTACTGAATCTCAGATATATATATATATATATATATATATATATATATATATATATATATGTCACATAAAGAGTTTGTCAGACTTCAAGTCATACATGTACAATCCAAAAGATACATATACATAACACAAAATAATCACACTCGTTCACCCCGACTACCCGGTGTCACATATCAGAGTCGACCGACAAAAGAATGAAGACGCAAAGCTTCACAAAAGAACCTCCAGCAACTCTAATCTGCAATGCCTCATAGAGCATTATAAAATAGCAGAAGGGTCAGAAAAACAATCATAATACGGTTGTATAAAATTATATATTAACGCAGAAATGCACAATTAAAATATTCTCACCACAAATGCACCACAATCAAATATAACACGACACAGTACAATTCTCAAGTATCAAATACCACTACACATCAATCATACACCATACACTCATCATCAATACAATTACACATTTTCCATCTCATCAATCACATTCACGATTCCATGCACAATTAATCCATGATTTATGCAAATGCACAGATACCGACACAACGAGTCTATGCACATGCCATGTGGTACCGACTTCCAATTTTTCTCATCACTAGTTCACTCAGGAATTCTGCTGGAATCATCGCTCGTTACATCACTGTAACTCCCCGTCGGGCATACGATGTTCCCCGTTGCTCACACCCCACACGGGCACACGACGTTTATGGATCGCTCACACCCCACACGGGCACACGACCTGATCGCTCACACCCCACATGGGCACACGATCGTCTATAACCATCTCTTTCGGTCCTCTTATTTTTAAGGCGATTCATACCTCTTATTTTTAAGGCGCACGATGTTATAGCAGATTCCCTCTGGAATCAATCCGTCACTCAGGACGTCACAACAATGCATATCATGATGCTTGGCATACAAGGACTCATGACATTTAATATGCACACATATACACATTCGTCTTAATCAACAAAATCATGCTTTGCACTCAAGCCCAAAACAATGCATTTAATTACCATACTGCCACAAACCATCATCACGACATTTAAACACATGCAATTTCATCACTCAACAGTACTCAAGTCATACAATATCCACCCTAACCACATATTGCACATACACATCAAGTTCACACAATTACATGGCAAAAGTTGACCACAAAACAACACATTTTCTAATCCCCGACATAATTTAATCGGCCAATAATCTCAAAACCATCATCATACTAAAGTACATTTCACAAGCTTTCTGACGCATCAAACCACTCCTCAAGCCGACTCACGGATCAAAAGTTACAGAGAAAACAAATTGGAATAAACTGTCATGTTCGCAGTGCGAAGCTCCTAGCGAGTCCTTCGCTACTTCATTCGCAGTGCGAATGTACCAGCGAATAATGGCAGAAGCGAAAAAGCCTAGAAAATTCCCCACGTTCGCAGTGTGAACGTCCCAGCGAATGCTCGCTACCCCATTCGCAATGCGAACCCTCCAGCAAACAGTGGCAGAATGAAAAATAATACAACGTTCATAGTACGAACCTCACGCGAACGCTCGCCACCCATTCGCTGGCCACTCGCAGTGCGAACCTGCGATTTCAGCAAAACCCAGTAACGCACCAGTTCATCCAAAAATGATATTTTCTCCACCCAAAACATTTCCAAACCAACATATAGCAATCAAAACATAACTCTATCATGATAACAGGTATTCTACTACGTTTACACCGATTTTCAACCGCGAAAACATCCACTTCTCATTATCGACCTAGAATAGAAACTATGAAAACACAACCAACAATCCAATACACACATACATAATCATACACAAACATAGTATAATCGAGTTTCACACCCTTACCCGATTTAATCGTGTTCTAGAAAGTCGGTTGATTGATTTCCAAGTTTTCCCAAATTCTCCCTTTTCTTCTCTTCTCCTTTTCTTTTCTTCTTCTCTTCTTTTTCTTTCTCTTACTATTTTTCTCTCTTTCTATTCTATTATAACTTATCAAAATAAATCAAAATGCCCAAAATACCCCTACACTCAAATATCTCGCAAATGTTCCCAAAACGCGACAAAATATATTCACAGTGAAAAATAACATATTTTCACATAAAAGTCAGAAATAAAATAATATAATAATAAAATACTCAAAACGACTCAAATAAATGAAACGACAAAAACTGGGGCGTTACAACTCTCCCCCACTTAGAAATTTTCGTCCTCGAAAATCTTACCTGAGACGAACAACTCTGGATACGACTCCCGCATCCAACTCTCCAACTCCCAAGTCAAATTTCCCTCAGCAGCGCCTCCCCACGCCACCTTCACAAGTGCAATATCCTTGCCCCTCAACCGCTTCACCTCGCGATCCAAAATCCTAACTGGTAATGCCTCAACTGTAAGGTTCTCCCTTACCTCAACCTCATCCATCGGAATCACATGTGACTGATCCGAAACATACTTCCGAAGCTGTGAAACATGGAACACATCATGCAAATTCGACAGACTCGGCGGCAATGCCACCCGATAAGCCACAGCATCCACTCTCGCAGATATCTGGTAAGGACCAATAAATCGAGAAGTAAGCTTCTTCAATTTCAATGCACGACCAACACCCGTTACCGGCGTAACCCTTAGAAATACATGATCGCCCTCTTGAAACTCAAGATCTTTTTGTCTCCGATCATGATAACTCTTTTGTCTACTCTAAGAAGCCTTCAATTTCTCACGAATAAATTTCACCTTGTCTGTAGTCTGCTGGACCAACTCCGGTCCAACCACCGAACTCTCACCAGATTCGTGCCAACACAACGGTGTTCGACATCTCCGTCCATATAATGCTTCAAACGGTGCCATTCCAATACTCGAATGGAAACTAATATTATACATGAATTCAATCAATGTAAGATAACTATCCCACGCACCACCTTGTTCCAAAACACACGCTCTCAACAAATTTTCCAAAGACTGAATCGTTCTCTCCGACTGCCCGTCCGTCTGCAGATGATAAGCCGAACTCAACCTTAACTTAGAACCCAACGCCTTCTGTAAACTTTCCCAAAATCTCGAGGTAAACCTAGGATCTTGATCCGAAACAATACTTAACGGAACCCCATGCAGCTTCACAATCACACTGATATAAATCTCAACTAACCATTCCAGAGAAAAACCGATGTCAATCGGAATGAAATGAGCCGATTTAGTCAATCTGTCAACGACCACCCAAATAGCATTATGCCCTTGCTGAGTATTCGGCAACCCTGTTACAAAGTCCATAGAAATGCTATCCCATTTCCATTCCGGAATATCCAACGGTTGCAACAAACCACTCGGCCTCAGATGTTCCACTTTCGACTTCTGACAAGTCAAACAAGTATACACAAACTGAGCCACATCTCTTTTCAAACCCGACCACCAGAAAATCTTTTTCAAATCTTGGTACATCTTATTCACTCCCGGATGTATACTCAAATTACTCCGGTGTCCTTCTTCCAAAATCATCCTTTTCAACTCCGCATCATCAGGAATACAAATTCTACCTCGGAATCTCAAAACACCATGAACATCCACTTGAAAATCACTATTCACATCTTTTCCGCCAACCAACATCAAATCCACAAATTTCACATCCAGCTTCTGTTTCTCACTAACAGTCATCAGAAAATCATTAGTAATAGTTAGCATTCCAAGCCTCACGCTATCCGACGTCACTTCACAAACCAAACTCAAATCTCTAAACGATTCCAAAAGCTCCCACTCCTTAACCATTAAAGCAGACATATACAACAATTTCCGACTCAACGCATCGGCTAGCACATTAGCTTTACCAGGATGGTAATTCAAGCCAAAGTCGTAGTCCTTCAAAAATTCCAACCATCTACGTTGCCTCATATTCAATTCCTTCTGATCAAACAAATATTTCAAACTCTTGTGATCACTAAAGACTTCAAACCTTGCACCATAGAGATAATTCCTCCAAATCTTCAACACAAAAACCACAGCCGCTAACTCCAAGTCATGCGTAGGGTAGTTCTTCTCATGCACTCTCAACTGCCTCGAAGCATACACCAGGACCTTACCCTTTTGCATCAGAACACCACCTAGACCAATCAAAGACGCATCACAATAAACCACAAAGGGTTCATTAGGATTCGACAAAATCAAAATCGGAGCTGTCGTCAATCTTCTCTTCAACTCATTAAAACTTTCCTCACACCGAATATCCCAAATGAACGCTTGCCCTTTACAAGTCAACTGGGTCAAAGGAAGTGCTAGCTTAGAAAAACCTTCAATAAACCTTCGATAATATCTGACCAAACCCAAAAAGCTTCGAATTTCAGTAACAGATCTCGGAGCCTCCCATTGTAGAACTGCTTCCACTTTAGATGGATCCACAGAAATACCATTACCTGAAATCACGTGCCCAAGAAAACTCACTTCCAACAACCAGAATTCACACTTGGACAACTTGGCAAAAAGCTTCTTTTCTTTCAAAACCTGTAAAACAATACGCAAATGCTCTGCGTGCTCCTCCCGAGACTTAGAATAAATCAATATGTCATCAATAAACACAACAACGAACCGATCCAAATGCTCGTGAAAAATATGATTCATGTACTCCATAAACACACCTGGCGCATTAGAAACCCCGAACGGCATCACAGAATATTCATAATGACCGTATCGTGTCCTAAAAGCCGTCTTCTGAATATCTTCCTCTTTCACCCTAATCTGATGATACCCTGACCTCAAGTCAATCTTACTAAACACACACACACCAACCAACTGATCCATCAGATCATCAATCCTTGGAAGAGGATACTTATTCTTAATCGTCACCTTATTCAACTGGCGATAATCAATACACAGCCACATACTTCCATCTTTCTTTTTCACCAATAAAACTGGAGCACCCCAAGGAGAAACACTTGGCCTCACAAACCTCTTCTCCAACAACTCATTCAATTGCTTTTTCAACTCTACCAACTCAGATGCCGACATACGATAAGGTGCCATAGAAACAGGTCTAGTACCAGGAACTAGATCTATAGAAAACTCCACCTCTCTCTCTGGCGGCAAGTCTGAAATATCCTCAGGAAACACTTCCGGAAATTCACACACAACAGGAAACACATCAAGTGAAACTTGACTGTCCACAGTCAAAGATGCAAACAACCCAAACAACTGAGCTTCTTCCGCCAAAAGTTTCTTCAACTCTTTGGTAGATAAGAAACTCAAGTCTTCGTCTTCTTCAAGAGAAGGAAATCTTACCAGCTTATGATAACAATCAATATGAACCCGATTGAACTGCAACCAATTCATTCCCAAAACCACGTCTAAACCCTCCAACGGTAAACACACCAAATCCATTTCAAAGTCTTTACCATAAATGGTCAAAGGACAACTTAGACAAACCAACGAAGTAGTTACTGACCCCATTGCTGGAGTATCAATAACCATCTCACCATCCATCAAAGACAACGCAATATTCAAATGCTTCGCGCACTCAGACGAAATAAACGAATGAGTCGCTCCAGTATCAATAATAGCAACTAAATGCATACTATTAATAAAGCAAGTACCTCGGATCAGACGATCTGCACTTGAAGTCTGAATCCCCGCCAAGGCAAACACCTTCCCACCAGATTGAGCCTGCTTCGGTTTTGGACACTTCGTGCTAATATGACCAGGTTCACCACAATTGAAACACTTCACCACATTCTTCCGTTTACAATCAGCTACGACATGTCTGACACCTCCACAATTAGTACACTTCCTCATATCTTTCCTGCACTCAAACTGACGATGACCCAACTCACCACATTTATAACACCTCAGAGGACCAGACATACCTCCACCACTGGGCCTTCGGTCAAAAGTACCCCTTTGTTTACCTTTATCAGCTGGTGTTACATACAGACCACTACGGAACTGTTGCTTCCCTTTCCTGTCACTCACACTCTTGTAGTGCGTAGAACGAGCCTTACTATCCTCTTCATAAATCCTACAACATTCCACCAAATCAGAAAACCTCTGAATCCGTTGATAACCGATTGCCTTCTTAATCTCAGGACGTAATCCACTCTCAAACTTCACACACTTAGAAAACTCTGCAGTCGCTTCCGCATAATGAGGATAAAACTGCACAAGCTCCACAAACTTAGCAGTATAATCAACAACAGACGTATTACCTTGTTTTAACTCCAAGAACTCAATTTCTTTCTTTCCCCTTACATCTTCAGGAAAATACCTCCTCAGAAACTCCCGGCTAAACAATTCCCAAGTAACTTCTTCATCTCCAGCTTCCAACACTTGACGAGTACTAACCCACCAATCATCAGCTTCTTCCTACAACATGTGAGTACCCAGTCTCACCTTCTGATCCTCAGCACAATCCATCACTCAAAAAATTCTTTCAATCTCCTTCAGCCATATCTGAGCACCATCAGGATCATGTCTCCCTTTAAAGACAGGCGGTTTATTCTTCCTGAACTCATCATTACCAGCAGCATTACGTGCACCCTGCACAGCTCGGGCCATAGCTTGCATAGCAGCAGCCAAAGCAGCGTTATTCCTACCAGCCATATTCTGTTCATTTCCAATAACAGCAACTATGGTTAAACGAACAGCTCATCCAAACACCAAGACCGACAAGGACTGACACAACCAGACACGAACTGACACGGACTGCTCTGATACCACTTAATGTAACACCCCCAATCTATACCCCCAATCTATTAAAGCAGTAAAAGAAAATTCAAAATTTCATCAGAGTATAGTTAAAACATGCACGTCATAGAAAGGGGCGCCACATCAATTTGAAGCAAACATACAACACCTGCTCATACCGATATGCAACAATTCAGGTAGTATTACACCCACAATTCAAAAACAGAATAAAGCAGAAAATTTGTACTGAATCTCAGATATATATATGTCACATAAAGAGTTTGTCATACTTTAAGTCATACATGTACAATCCAAAAGATACATATACATAATACAAAATAATCACACTTGATCACCCCGACTACCCGGTGTCACATATCAGAGTCGACCGACAAAAGAATGAAGACGCAAAGCTTCACAAAAGAACCTCCAGCAACTCTAATCTGCAATGCCTCATAGAGCATTATAAAACAGCAGAAGGGTGAGAAAAACAATCATAATACGGCTGCATAAAATTATATATTAACGCAGAAATGCACAATTAAAATATTCTCACCACAAATGCACCACAATCAAATATAACACGACACAGTACAATTCTCAAGTATCAAATACCACTACACATCAATCATACACCATACACTCATCATCAATATAATTACACATATTCCATCTCATCAATCACATTCACGATTCCATGCACAATTAATCCATGATTTATGCAAATGCACAGAGACCGACACAACGACTCTATGCATATGCCATGCGGTACCAACTTCCAATGTTTCTCATCACTAGTTCACTCAGGAACTCTACTGGAATCATTGCTCGTTACATCACTGTAACTCCTCGTCGGGCATACGATGTTCCCCGTCGCTCACACTCCACACGGGCACACGATGTTTATGAATCGCTCACACCCCACACGGGTACACGACCCGATCGCTCACACCCCACATGGGCACACGATCGTCTATAACCATCGCTTTCGGTCCTCTTATTTTTAAGGCGATTCATACCTCTTATTTTTAAGGCGCACGATGTTATAGCAGATTCCCTCTAGAATCAATCCGTCACTCAGGGCGTCACAACAATGCATATCATGATGCTTGGCATACAAGGACTCATGACATTTAATATGCACACATATACGCATTCATCTTAATCAACAAAATCATGCTTTGCACTCAAGCCCAAAACAATGCATTTAATTGCCATACTACCACAAACCATCATCACGGCATTTAAACACATGCAATTTCATCACTCAACAGTACTCCAGTCATACAATATCCACCCTAACCGCATATTGCACATACACATCAAGTTCACACAATTACACGGCAAAAGTCGACAACAAAACAACACATTTTCTAATCCCCGACATATTTAATTGGCCAACAATCTCAAAACCATCATTATAATAAAGTACATTTCACAAGCTTTCTAACGCATCAAACCACACCTCAAGCCGACTCACGGATCAAAAGTTACAGAGAAAACAAATTGGAATAAACTGTCATGTACCAGCGAACAATGGCAGAAGCGAAAAAGCCTAGAAAATTCCCCACGTTTGCAGTGCGAACATCCCTGCGAATGCTCGCTACCCCATTCGCAATGCGAACCCTCCAGCGAACAGTGGCAGAATGAAAAATAATACAACGTTCGCAGTGCGAACCTCACGCGAACGCTCGCCACCCATTCGCTGGCTACTCGCAGTGCGAACCTGCGATTTCAGCAAAACCCAGAAACTCACCAGTTCATCCAAAAATGATATTTTCTCCACCCAAAACATTTCCAAACCAACATATAGCAATCAAAACATAACTCTATCATGATAACAGGTATTCTACTACGTTTACACCGATTTTCAACAGTGAAAACATCGACTTCTCATTATCGACCTAGAATAGAAACTATGAAAACACAACCAACAATCCAATACACACATACATAATCATACACAAACATAGTATAATCGAGGTTCGCACCCTTACCCGATTTAATCGTGTTCTAGAAAGTCGGTTAATTGATTTCCAAGTTTTCCCAAATTCTCCCTTTTCTTTTCTTCTCCTTTTCTTTTCTTCTTCTCTTCTTTTTCTTTCTCTTACTATTTTTCTCTCTTTCTATTCTATTATAACTTATCCAAATAAATCAAAATTCCCAAAATACCCATACACTCAAATATCTCGCAAATGTTCCCAAAACGCGACAAAATATATTCATGATGAAAAATAACATATTTTCACATAAAAGTCAGAAATAAAATAATATAAAAATAAAATACTCAAAACGACTCAAATAAATGAAACGACAAAAACTGGGGCGTTACACAGCTACTGAATGTTAGTGTTATGTGTATGGTGTGTTTCTGCTGCAGGTATCTCCGATGTGTATTGATATTGTTTTAGCCAAAATTAGCCAAAGGGGGAGATTGTTAGTTCTGTTATTGGCAGCAATTTTGGTAAAACAATGTGTTTGATCAAGATGTCTTGTCTGATGTCTTAACATGTGCTTCTAACATTCTGCATATGGTGTGTTGTTTGGTGTTGCAGCTTTTGTGCATGTTGTCAAGACTGATGTCTTAACATCTATTGACAGAACATCATGTTCAGTCTGTTATTTGTTTTAGGGTTGCGTGTTAATTGTTATGTTTGAGTGATTGCAGGCAAAATTCTTGGAAAAGATTTATTCAGATGCAGTCGTTTGTTTCTCTATTTAGGGCGAAAAGATTTGAAGATAAAATCTATTTTTATTGTGCATCAAATCTGAGTTTTTCACAAAGCCCAAGCCCAAGAATCTGTTTCTATTTAAAGAAGGTTCAACCCTACTTGGAAGGACGAAGACAAGAGATTGTGTACTGAGTTTCAAGTATTAGGGTTTGTGTTTTCATCTGTGTATTGTGAGTCATTCATTCATCTCTTTGATGTTTGAATTGGACTGATTTAGTTTGAGTTGTAATTTGTCCACTCTAAGCTTTTAAGCACGAGTGTATTGTTCTTGATTGAAGCTTTTAAGCAAGATCAAGGTGTGTCTTTGAAAAGTGTTCTTCTATACTTTGTAATCTTTCTATTGTTATCACTGCTGTGGTTGAGGGGGAGTGAGAGGTGTCTCATATCTAAGAGTGTCTTAGGTAGAAGTGTCATTGGGTAGTGATTAAGTGATTAGATTTTCAACTTGTGAGTTGGCTGTAGAGTCTACAAATTGATACTACTAATAGTGAATTTCCTCCCTGGCTTGGTAGCTCCCAGACGTAGGTAGTTAGACCGAACTGGGTAACCAATTCTCTGTGTTTATTTATTGTTTTACTGTCTTGTTCATACAACAGATATTAATGTTGTGACATATCACTTAACATCACATATCTGATACCAGAATTTCACTTGTGATGGAGTACTTCCATCGAGTGATACATAAGCTGGATCGTATTCCTAATTTCAACTTTCACGCGAAGTACGAAAGGCATAAAATCATCAATCTGAGTTTTGCTGATGATGTCCTGATTTTTGCTCGTGGAGATTGTAAGTCAGTTGAGTTGCTGATGGATCAGGTGAACATTTTTTCTAATTCAACTGGTCTTGTTGTTAACCCGTTGGAGTGCAGGACTTTCCTTGGAGGGGTGACTAGTGATACAAAGGATGAAATTCATGCTGTTACTAATTATGTGGAAGGGGGCTTCCCTTGAGATATTTGGGAGTCCCTCTTACTACTAAGAAACTTCCTATCAGTCACTACATGAGTTTGGTTGATCGTATTGTGAGTCGTATCTGTCACTGGAGCTCAAAAATGCTTAGTTATGCAGGCAGGCTTCAGTTGATTAATAGTGTTATTGCTTCTATGACTATTTACAGGATGTGGTGCCTTCTGTTCCCGAAGAAAGTGATCCAAGTGATTGAATTTATCTGCAGAACTTTTCTTTGGTCGGGTAAGGATCTAAAGTCTAAAAAATCTCCTATTGCCTAGAAAAAATTGTGTAATCCTAAGAGGAATGGTGGTCTCAATATCATATCATTGAGAGAGTGGAACAAAGCTAGCATTGCTAAGCTTCTTTGTAACCTTTGTAATAGAAAGGAGTCTTTGTGGGTTAAGTGGATACACTCCTTCTATTTCAAAAACCATATTGTCCAGCAGGTCCAGATTAGCCAAAACATGTCTTGGATTTTGAAATCAATCCTCAAGCAGAGAGATCTCATGAGCAGGATGAGTGATTGGAATTCCATGACAGGGAAATACTATATTAGCAAGGTTTATGGGTTTCTAAAAAGTGAGGAACCGGTTGTTGTGTGGAAGCACCTGATGTGCAACTCTGTTGCAAGGCCAAGAGCGAATTTTATGTTGTGGATGGCTTGCCACAATAGGCTTGCAACTAGAGATAGGTTAAAAAAGTTTGGGATCATAAGTACGGATGATTGTTATTTTTGTGACCAGGTGGAATCTAATGAACATCTATTGTTCAGTTGCCCCCCTTTCAAGAAATGTTGGCAAGAAATCTTGTGTTGGATTGGTATAGATCATTCCCCTCATGGTTGGAATGAGGAACTCAATTGGATTATGGAAATGAGCAAAGGAAAAGGTTGGAAGGCTACCCTTGTCCGTAGTGCTGCGGCGGAAACCATATATGAAGTTTGGAGGTATAGGAATAGGAAAGTGTTTGGGGATAGTGTGAATATTAGAAATAATTAAAATTGAAGGAGTTATTAATTTTCCAATTAATTAATAAAACATGAAAATATTGGAAAAAATAGCAAAATGTGAGAAAACACAAAATGATATGGGTGGGGTTTGAACCCACGACCTCAAGGTTATAGGGCACGCGCCTTACCACTGGGGTGGTGATACATCCGTTGATTGAAACAAACCAACAAATATACAAGGCTTGCCTTGTTTTCTAGGCCTGGCCAAGGCAAGGCAAGGCAAGATTTTGGTTAGAAACGTGAAGGCCATAACTTTCTCATTTCTCCATGGTTGGGGACAAAATTTATATGCATCTGGCCTATAATTTCACAAGGAATTCAATGGTGGTGGTATTTTTTTCAGATCATGCTCCCTCCTCAAAATCCGATGGTGGTTTTGAAATAGGCCTATAATTGCATTTTTTTATGCTACACTTTGGTATAGGCATGAATTACATGATGAATTGGTTCAAACACAACATATACAACATGTATGAGATGTGCATGATCAGTGGACTTCAAAGCAATGCATATTTTGGAAAGTTCAAGTCATGATGCTTACCTCTCTTTTGAGCTTTTTGGAGTTTTTGTTCAATCTGCCAAGTTTCTTGTTCCAGAAATGGTTTGATGCTTTGGACACTCTCAAATGATCCTTTAGAAGCTTTTAGGATGAATGGAATCAGCTGGAACTTGCAAAAACACAAGCTGGTACTTTCTTGCAAAAGGGGTTACAATGGCCAAAATAACAACTCCCTCAAATGGTGTTCCAGATGGGGGAACCATTTGGGACAGTTCAAGGATGATATTTGGAGTGTGTTTGAGGTTTTATCTAGTTTGGAAAGTGACTAAATCAAGGCATGGCTTGAAAAATGCACAAAAGTACTATTTTGAGGTTTTGAGAGGTGACTTTGTGATTTAAGGATTACAGGTCACTTGTGAGAGTTTGGATAGCTTAGATATGACATATTGGATGTGTTAGGATCATGAGATGTGATGGAAATGCTCTCTAACTCAAAAAATCAGAATTACCTTGCTAAAGAAGGCATTTTGGCCTAAAGAGAGGGATTTTGAGGAAAACATCTGTTTGATGGCTTTGGTGTACTCAAACTGAGCACAAATGAGCTCTATTTATAGTAGAGCAAGTTTGTTTTGGGATCAATAGTGAATGGCAACCACAGCAGAGGTTTGTCCAATGTTGATCAATGGGAAGCCAAGTCTCCTCTAGCCATTGACTAGAGGTTAGAGCACAGGCCTTTGGTTCCCTAGTTGTTGGATCATTCTTGACTGAATACATTTGCAAATGTGTCAGTCCATGCCACCTCTAAGCATCCATTAAATGCTCAAATCCAAAATTGGAGTCTTATCCCTCTTTTAGGGATTTCTAGGTTTGCCATGCTACTTCTTGTTCCAAAGACTTTGGAGGCTTGGATCAGTGTTTGTTCCCTTTAGATTTGATCCTCAGATGTGTCCAAAGTGATGACAAGGCTTGGAATTATCTGATTTTGCCAAATCGAGCAAAAGTGCAAAATTCTGCCTAGCCTTGGCAGTTTTCAGCAAGGCATATTGCCATTGTCATATCTCATGACTCAAGTGGAATTTGGTGATGTTCTTGGCCATTTTGGGAAGCCCTCATATGATACAATAATTGTTTGATCATAATTGGTTTTGATACTTTTTGGATCCAACTGAAAAATGCCCCTACATTTGTGAAATTCTGGCCTGTATATATCAGATGTCCTATCGAGATGTCGTGACACTGATATACAACAACAATGAACAAGTTCAAAATAAAAGTGTGCATAAAATGTAAAGAACACCAGAAATTGTTAACCCAGTTCGGATCTAACTATCCTACATCTGGGGGCTACCAAGCCAGGGATGAAATCAATATTCGATAGTATCAATTCACTGATAACCACACCCGGTTCAATCAGCTCACTTAATCACTACCCTTCCTATGACTTCTACCTAAGACTCCCCTAGGTATGAGGCCCTCCTCAAATCCCTCTTCAATCACAACCCGTGACGGGTTCCTTACAAGACAAGTAACAATGGTCGAAACACAAATTCTCAATACTTCACAGCTTATGAGAATTAACACTCAGCTACTCAATGCTTAAAAGCTTATGAGCAACCTTACACAACTTACACTACAGTCCTTGTACTGTTATCATAAGATACCAGTTAGGCTCACAAAACACAAGCACACAACCCTAAAAACACATGTAAGTTCGACACCTAAAACTAGGTTTACATCAGTCTATTTATAGCTTGTAATCTGGACTGAATTGGGCTTCAAAAACGCAGTAATTAGGCTGCTCACAAATCTGCAAAATTAACTCCAATAAAATAGGTCTTCAATCCAAAGTTTCCTATTATGTCTCCATAATTAGAAACAGCAGCAAATCCGAAAAACCAACAAGTAACCCTAATCCAAAAATGCTTTGGCTGCCACATAGGATAACCAAATATTCACAGAATATTCAGTTACAAATCATTGTAACAGATTCTGCAATAAATCCTGACTTCACAGTGCGATGTCCTATGAGCAGTCATGGGACATCTTCATTCGACATGTTGAACAAAGAGTAGAGAAACATATCTTTAGACATCTTCATTCAACACCTACTGCTACATGAGTTTTAGCAAAATAATGCCAACCATAAAACCAAGGAAATAACAATCTCCCCCCTTTGGCTTATTTTTGGCTAAAACTCCACACACACTTAAACACCATCAGAATCAGCAGCGAAAAAAATCAAACACCATCAGTATCAAAAACACAAACCAAACCAGCATAGAAGCACTCCCCTTCAGCTGCAAAACAACACACACAGTACCACAAGAACACTCATTATAGTAAGCTGGCAAAAACTCCCCCTCAACAGCAGCAACTTTTCTCATCATATTCTCCCCCTCAGCAACTGCAGCATCACAAACATAATCTACCTGCAGCGCACACACTCCCTCAATAGCACAAGCACTTACTAATGCTGCTCCCCCTCACACTTACTACTCCCCCTTTTTAGCCACAAATATGACAAAGAGAGGTCATAGATAAATGTAAATAAATTACATAGCAGTATATTGTTCAACACCAAACCAGAATTAAGTTGTCCAAAAAGAAAAGTAAAAAACAAAAACAGACAAAAACAGAAAATAAACTTTGCAGATAGTCTAGCTAATCAGCACTGTCCTCTTCATCAGCAACCTCATCACCTTTAGATCCAGAGGCACCATTCTCAGAACCGGAATTATCAGTCTACTGGACACTCCCTCTATCAGACTCAGTAGATTCACCTTTTCCATCATCTTCAGTCAGCTCTTGAGCTTTAGCAGCATTTCTCTTCTCAGCCAAGGCTTTAATCAGCTGCTCTAGCTTTGTCTTCCTAGCTGTATCTCTTTTGATAGATTCTTCCATCTCTTAGTAAGTTTCCTGCATCTGAGCAATGATTTCATCATCAAGACTAGCATGACTTGAAGTCGAGAAGGATGTTCCAACATCAGACACATGATCTCCACCTAACAGCCTATAATTCAAAGTCATTGGAGGTTTTCTCTTGCTGACTTTGTCACTTCTTACTAAGCATTCAGGAAATTGGTCCAAGATCATTCCACAGATTAAAGATGGAAAACATATGGGTAGCTTAAGAGCAGATGAGCTAGCTTACTTCAAAACTTGTTCAAAGATATATGCTCCAAAGTTGAAAGGGACCTTCTTTCCAATAGCATAGATAAATTTTCCAAGCATGGATGAGATGGTGAAAGTATGGTTGGTAGAAACCCAGTTTACCACTGCAATTCTGTGAAGGATAGCATATTTGACACTTAGCTTCCCAGAAGAGAGCTTTCCTTCATTTGGCCAAACTTTGATGCAGCCACCTGTTATCTCCTCACAGATTTCATCATCTGTTGCTTCTAACTCAGCCTGATGGTCTGTAGGTCTCCCCAGAAAGTTATTAATCACTTTGGGAGAAAATTTCACAGCTTTGCCTCTTACATAGACTTTTCTTAGTTTGCTATTACTGTCTTCAGGGATACTCACAACAAACTCCTTAAGCAACTTCTCATAACATGGTCCTATGTCAGACACAGTCTTCATCAACCCAGCAGCTTCAATAAGATCAACCACTTCCTTATACTTGTTGAAGTCTTTTCCCAGTTCTCTCTCTAAAGCTACCCTTCTTTGGTTGACAATGTTCAACCTATCAGTTTGCCTCTGAGATCTGACAGTTTGATCCTCCCTTCTCCTACTGATGTCCTGGACATCAGTTCCAGCATTTGACTCATTCAGTTATGTGACCCTCCTTTTCTTGATTGGAACCACAACTTTACTCCATTGCTTAGAGGGACCTGCTCCAGCCTTTCTTTTGTTACTCCCCACATCAGCAGATTTCTTAATCATTTCTGCATCCTTTGAAATCTCAGTTACAATGATATTCTCTTTTCTACTCCTGATTCTTTGAAGTATGTCAGCTATTGGTTCCTCATCAGAGTTTTTCTCAGCAATATTACTAGACATCTCAGCCCTCTTCTTGCTTCTTCTTTCCCTAGCCACCTGAGCTGGTATACAACTTTCAGTCCTATCAGTAGGACTATTATTTGTATTTCCAGCTGTGGATATTTGGACATCAGACCCGACATCTTTATCAGCTTCACTAACAGCAATGGTGGCAAATCTTCTAAGACTCTGATCTCTGCTGGAAACATTATCATCAAGAGTCCTACTATCATTCTTAGTTTTATCCACCCTCCTATTTGAACTCTTTTCAGTGACATTTTTTCTAGGGTTTAACTTATCAGAATAAAACCTAGTAATCATTTTGTCTTTCTTCCTAGATGAAAGGGGTTTAGACTTCTTACTTGATATACTTTCATTCACAGAGTGGGAAACTGGTTGCTCACCTCTAGTGTCAGAATGAACTACATTCAACGGGGCGATATCAAGAACAAGGTCTGTGAGTTTAATCATTCGGTGAGGATCATAGTCTTTGTCATTGACTTGAGAAGTTCTTGAATCAGCAGGAGAATCATGATGTTGAGACATTTTCTGTTGCTTACAAAATGCAGTATTGAAGAGAGTAAGGGCAAACCCTAGCGAAGAAGAGTTTTGAGAGAGTAGGTCAGATGAAGTTTTCGCACTGTAGGATTGAAGTTGGAATGTGTTAGCTGGGCTGTTTATAAGTTTTGGAAATGGGTCCTTATACACGTGCCATTCACAAGTTCTTTGGTTTAACACTTCCACAATTGTGTTTTCGTCTTTCCACAAATAGCAATTTTCTGAGGTTCTTTCACCTCTCATAACAATAACATGCTTTTCATCCATTATTAAACATTCGTGGGTTGTAAAAATGACCTTAAGACCTTGATCACACAGCTGGCTTATGCTTATTAGGTTAGTATCTAACCCCTCAACAAGCAATACTTCTTCCAGAATTGGCTGTCCTGGACCATCCACTCTACCAACACCAAGCACTTTTCCTTTCGATCCATTACCAAAAATCACCTCATTAAGAGCATGATACTTAACATGTGACATATATCCACTAATGCCTGTCATATGTCGAGAACATCCACTATCAAAGAACCATTTTTCATTTGTAGAGACTCTGAAAGACTTGTAGTCCCTATGTTTTTCACTATCCTTGGAAGTCCATATCCTTTTTGTTTCAACCCAGCTCTTTTTCCTACTATACTGTTGCATGGGTTTAGGATAACCATGTAGCTTGTAGCAAAAAGCTTTTATATGAGCAAACTTCCCACAATGGTAGCATGTCCACCTTTAATTCTTTTTCTTTATGAACTTCTTCTGATGCCTGGGAGGATGTTGCAGCATGTTATTCAACATCTTCTAACCATGTCACAGATAATCCCTTCTTCTATCTTTTGAGATAAGTGGGACACTCATTTTTTACGTGCCCAAATCCTTCACATTCATAGCATTGAACTCTCTTCCCTTGATTAGAGTCTTCTTCAGTTCTGGATCTTCTGCCTCCTTCCTGGTCTTTGTTGATGTCGAGAGACTTGTTCCGAACATTTTCTCTTGACTTCCAGTCCATTCTTTTCAACACTTTATTAAATTGTTTTCCAAGCAACACTAGCTCTTTGGATACATCTTCATCTTTGACCAGTTTTCCTTCATCATCTGAGTCATCAGCACTTGACACAAGTGCTATACTCTTCTTCTTTTCAGCTTTTTCACTGAATCCTAACTCAAAAGTTTGGAGTGATCCCATAAGCTCATCCACCTTCATCTTGTCAATGTCCTGAGCTTCCTCTATAGCAGTAACCTTCATATCAAATCTCCTAGGAAGAGACCTGAGAATCTTCCTGACCAGCTTGCTGTCAGACATCTTTTCTCCTAAAGCACAAGAGGCATTAGCTATCTCAATAATGTTCATATGAAAATCATGAATGCTCTCATCCTCTTTCATCTTCAAACTCTCAAACTTGCTAGTGAGAAGCTGAAGCTTTGACATTTTCACCTTTGAGGTCCCTTCATGAGCAACTTTCAAGACCTGCCAAGCCTCTTTGGCAATAGTACAATGCTCAATCAGTCTGAAGATATTTCTGTTGACACCATTGAACAATGCATTCATGGCTTTAGAATTTCCAATAGATCCTTTGTAGTCAGCATCATCCCAGTCCTCTTCTTCCTTCAGAACATCAGTAAGATTTCCTTCTCCATCTCTTACCTTTGGAGGCTCCCAACCTTTGAGAACAGCTCTCCATGCTTGATCATCCATGGACTTGATGAAAGCTATCATCCTAGGTTTCCAATACTCATAGTTTGAACCATCCAGCAGAGGTGGTTTATTCAAAGCTCCTCCATCCTTGTCCATTGTGCCAGAAAGTACCTTCCCTGAATCTCACCCAGAAACAACAAAGGGTGCAAGCTCTGATACCAAGTGAAATTCTGGCCTGTATATATCAGATGTCCTATCGAGATGTCGTGACACTGATATACAACAACAATGAACAAGTTCAAAATAAAAGTGTGCATAAAATGTAAAGAACACCAGAAATTGTTAACCCAGTTCGGATCTAACTATCCTACATCTGGGGGCTACCAAGCCAGGGATGAAATCAATATTCGATAGTATCAATTCACTGATAACCACACCCGATTCAATCAGCTCACTTAATCACTACCCTTCTTATGACTTCTACCTAAGACTCCCCTAGGTATGAGGCCCTCCTCAAATCCCTCTTCAATCACAACCCGTGACTGGTTCCTTACAAGACAAGTAACAATGGTCGAAACACAAATTCTCAATACTTCACAGCTTATGAGAATTAACACTCAGCTACTCAATGCTTAAAAGCTTATGAGCAACCTTACATAACTTACACTACAGTCATTGTACTGTTATCATAAGATACCAGTTAGGCTCACAAAACACAAGCACACAACCCTAAAAACACATGTAAGTTCGACACCTAAAACTAGGTTTACATCAGTCTATTTATAGCTTGTAATCTGGACTGAATTGGGCTTCAAAAACGCAGCAATTAGGCTGCTCACAAATCTGCAAAATTAACTCCAATAAAATAGGTCTTCAATCCAAAGTTTCCTATTATGTCTCCATAATTAGAAACAGCAACAAATCCGAAAAACTAACAAGTAACCCTAATCCAAAAATGCTTTGGATGCCACATAGGATAACCAAATATTCATATAATATTCAGTTACAAATCATTGTAACAAATTCTGCAATAAATCCTGACTTCACAACGCGATGTCCTATGAGCAGTCATGGGACATCTTCATTCGACATATTGAACAAAGAGTAGAGAAACATATCTTTAGACATCTTCATTCAACACCTGCTGCTACATGAGTTTTAGCAAAATAATGCCAACCATAAAACCAAGGAAATAACAATTTGGAAAAATGTAAGGCAGATTCTGACTTAGTGAAAGTTTCACTAAGTGTTAGAAAAAGTAACATTTCATGTTTTCTGCCATTTTGATCATTGCATAACTCAAAATCCATGATGAATTGGAATGAGGTGTAGTTGAAGCTTTTGTAGAGGGCTATGAGGGCTACAAATCCAGCTTTGGATGCGAAAAAATTGTCTTGTGGTTTAGGAGTTATGATCCTCCAAAGTTGGTACCCTAGCCACTTTGTTCCATAACTTAGAAAATTTTCTAAGTTTTTATGGTTACCCCTTATACAAGTTATCCCACTTTTCTTGATTTTTCTTGATGAATGATGATTTCAATCACACATTAGCATCATTTTAGGGTTAAAAACCCATAATTGTGAAAAATCTCAAAAAGTCAAAGTTTGACTTTTGTGCACAGTTGACTTTTTGTCAGATGAATTCCGAACTGTGCGATCCTTTATGAAATCAAGTCCTTGACCTAAATCAAACTTGATGGATTGATTTCATAGGTGTTATAGGGTGTATTGAATCATATCTTAGGGTTTGGAAGCATGTCCTGGTCAAAAGTCAAAGGTACAGTTGACTTTTCTCGTGAAACCCTAATTGTGGTGCTGATGAATTTGAAACTTGCTGCTCAAGCTTCTTGGATCAATCCATTGTTGCAAATGGATCAATGTGATGTATTTGAGACCCTCAAATCATGTCTTGAGGTCTTGGCTCATGTTTTGTCCCAAAAGTCAACTTATGGGTGAATTAGGTCAAGAAACCCTAATTCCTGATTTTTTATGTATGCATCCCCTGAGGCTAAATTGACTTGATGATTGGGTCCATGAGGTTCCATGGAGCATATTAGAATATGCTTTGAAGCATTGGCTCATGCCCAGAGGAAAAATTCCATCTGGAGGCCCTGGTCGACCAAACCCTAATTTGGTGACACTGGCGATCTTTAGGCTTAATCCACTTAGAAGGGAGAAGCCTTGTGCTTAATCCTTGAGGTGGGAGTCCTCTTGATCCCATGTGGATGTTTAAGAGGTTAGACAAGTTGAAGATCATGTCATTTCTGGATTGATCCTTTGTCTAAGGCTTAAAGAGGGCTTGAAACCCTAATTTTTGTTTGTAGTGGGTGCTCACTTATCTTTGGGGAGACTAATGAGGCATGATGGTACATCCATATTGTGATGGTGATTTGAACAATGATGGGGAATCTTAGTGGTCAAAATTTGGGGTATGACAAATACGTAGGCATAAGATTGAAAAATCTTAGCGAGCACACTAATCAAAAACCCAAAATCCCGTACCTTCATACATCAATCGAAAAGCATCAGTCCTAACATCCTCACAAATAGTCCCGTCATTTCATTCTTAGCAAAATAAGCAGAGAGAGGCCCGCAATCTAAACCGCATATGTAAACCAATAGTCATCTGTTTAAACTCGGTATGCAAGCAAGGTTAATTGGAGACATCTATTTCCCTTCCTTAGTCAGCTTAATAGGATAAAAAATGAATCGACCTGTAGTACTCCAGAGCGACAGTGCTTAAGAACCACGTCTAAAATCGCTCGCTACAGAAAAATGGTGCCCACCGTGGGGCCCAGCTGGACATCTTGTCCCTCTTATCTCTCTGGTTGAAACCTTAAGTCTGAAAGCTGCCAAGCAAAATGGCGACTCTGCTGGGGATTGTCTTGTCCTTATCAGATGTTCTCATCTCTTAGGCAGAGACCTTGAGTCCACATCACAGAAATGACTACTCTGCTGGGTGTCATTGTCTGTATAGGATCATAAGTCTAGAGGTCTACGATGATTAAGACAAATATATATACTGCTTTTCCTAATTGATATCTGTGTTTATTTTTCTGCTATTGGGAATGTGTGTGATGCCGCATGTGGAAAGATTGAGTAAACACCTAAGATAGGTTATGGCAATACGGGTAATCTTACTGGGAGTGAATTCTAGTTAAGAGCCCTTGATCGACCATTAAACTCAGTGGAGACTCCCTTTGCAGATACATTGCCTATACGACTTCGGTTGTTGAAAGTAGTGTGGTCGACTGGGTTATCTGAGAAGTTGAGGTTTTTAGCAGACTTAAGCCATTTTGTAGTGCGAAAGCTATCAGAAATAATTGTCACGCGATACTACCCTCATCTGAGATCACTCCAGGATACATCAGCTCGCTGGTGATCCGCTTGCTGTTGTTATCCCAGAGGGGTCAATGATTTTGCGGACAGGTACAAAACATCACCAGTATAAACCTTTGGGGGGGGGGGGTAGAGCCTTGACTTCATGACAACGACCCTTTAACCCCATGTTTTTTCTATGTTTTTGTGTTGCATTCATACATTCATCTAAAAAACATTAAAACAAAGAAAATCTTCTTTTCTAGTCTCTCTTTTTCAAATTAAACTGAGACAATGATTGCAAATATCAGAAAAAGGAGATTGCGCTAATGGATTTTGGTAGAAGGAAAACTCATAAGTACACCTTCAAGGTTCAAAAGTTAGAGGATTTAAGAGGTTTGGCGAGAATGATCACTAACCATGAGGCTTTCAGAGCCAAGTATGGGGGACTGCTGTCCTTGTTAAGGGTCCACGTAATTGAAGGAATCCTGTCCACGTTAATCCAGTTCTACGATACGGTCTATCACTGTTTCACATTCCCAGATTATCAGCTTGCACCAACGCTGGAGGAGTATTCTCACCTGACTGATTTACCTATTACTGATCAAGCTCCATTTTCTGGACTGGAAGAAATTCCAAAGGATCAGACTATTGCGCGAGCAATTTATTTGGACGAGTCGGAAGTCAGGACTCACATGACCACTAAGGGTGGCATCCAAGGTTTGCCAGCCCAGTTCTTGACAAAGAAAGCCCTGTACTTTGCCAGTATAGGGAATGTGGCCGCTTTTGAGATCATCTTTGTTTTGCTCACCTACGGGTTATTTTTGTTTCCCAACATCGATAACTTTATAGATATCAACGCCATTAAGATTTTCCTGATTGGAAACCCGGTACCGACCTTACTCGCAGATGCGTATCATTCAGTACACTTAAGAAATTTATACAGTGGAGGATGATCACGTGCTGTGTACCCCTGCTATACAAATGGTTCACTTCCCATTTGCCCAAGTCTGCTGCATTTTGGGATCAAAAGAATACTTTATGTTGGTCGCAGAGAGTCATGTCTCTTACCAACTCGGACATCGATTGGTATAATTGAATCTACGACGGGATCAGAATCATTGACCATTGTGGAAATTTCCTAAATGTACCCCTTATAGGAACTAAGGGGGGAATCAACTATCATCCGGTGTTAGTTTGTCGTCAATTTGGATACCCGATGAGGCATGTCCCGCGCAGTGCTCATCTGGAAGGTCTTTTCTTCAAGGAAGGAGAAAATGACAGGGAACTAAAGACAGAAATAGTGCACGCTTGGAAACACGTTCATAGGAAAGGACAAGAGTCTCTAGGAAAACCAGACTGTGTCTCGATGGAGCCTTATCTCCATTGGGTCCAAACTAGAGCTCTCAAGCTGAGGATGGCTTACCCTCGTCAGGAAGTTCTTCCACTAAGGGACTCTGCCCTTTATTTTATGTCTGAGACGGAAAAACTTCAAGTTACTCTCAGTAAAGTTCAGCAGGAGAAGAGATCTTGGAGGAACAAGTACCGTATTCTCAATGTGGAATGTAAGAAAATACAGCAACTGTTAAGAGAAAAAGATGCCCTGATTGAGATTTTAGTGCAACATGCTGTAGAAAATCAAGATGACCAAAGGAATTTGCTCGCTCCTTTCACTTGGAAAAGGAATGACAACCCAACAACGGCCCAAGAGCCTCGGTCAAAGAAAAGGAAAGTACCAGAACCAGTACTTGAGCCCTCTTCAGAGAGGACTCAGGATCCATTAGTTTAGATTTCCTTTTCCAGCACTTTGTAATCTACTGTATTTCCATTTTCGTAATCCTTTGAATTCAATAAAATGGGATTTCCCCACTGTTTGATATTTAAACAAAAATAATTAATAATCATTGCATTCATCATAAACGTATTCTTCTTACCTACGAATCTCACGTTTGTGTCTCGATTCTAGAATCAAATTGTCTCATTCGTACAATACTCGGGCCAATCGTCAGAAAAAGATGGATGATCTCGAGGAAGAGAACAGAGAGTTGAGAGAAGAGATCGACACTCTGAAAGAGGATATGAGAAAGCTTCATAAACGACATGCAAGCTCTAGTAGAAGCTCAGATGCAACAACAAAGGATTGTGATCTCGGAGATCACATCAACGCCCATAGTGGAGAAGTATGATCCTAGGTACAAGTTGCCGAAAGATCGCCCCTGGGGCATGCCACTTAACTATATCCCGGAAGGATATGTTCCACCGATCACTGAGGATCAGGGAACCGCTGGGCCTGAAGGTTACAAACTTCGGGAAAGCGAAGATGCCAGGTGTAACACCCCAATTCCCATCGCGAATAAATAATACATAAATAAATCAGAGTAAATAAAAATTTATTATTCTTAGACATAAATAAGGATGCCACATTTAAAGAAAGAAAACACAATCCCTTCTCATAAATTTGATACATAACACAAAATGGAATAAATATAATTCAGGAAGCTTTTTCCAACACAAGGAAAGTTCAATTATGGAATAAAGCGGAAAGATCCATAATTGGCTTGTTTTACAAAATAAATTATTTTATAACATCAAAATATTCATTCAAAGGTAATACAAAATAGATCCAACAAATGTATACATATATAACAAAAGCGTTCCCCGACTCCCGTGTTACGTATCAGAGCAGACAGACCGACAAAAGGATGGAGAACTAATCTTCACAAAATCCTCCAAGACTACTAATCTGCAATTGCCTCATAGAGCAACAAACCACAACAGAAGGGTGAGAAACACGATTATAATATAGTTGCATACGATTATATAATAACACAAAATACACATGTAAAACATTCTCACCACAAGCATCACATACTAATACATATAGCATATCATAGATAATTAATACAATCATTATAATGTACAACATCCCCACAAAACATAGCATATGTCTATACATAACACATATCATCCATAATCCATACATTTATCACGAATGCATATCAAACCACCAATGCCATCACAAGCTCAACACATAATTAATCAATTCACAATTTTCCACACATAATCAATCCATTCATGATTCTTCCACACATAATCAATCCATTAATGACTTATACAAATGCACAGAGACCGACACAATGACTCTATACAAATGCAATGCGGAACCGTTCCATCCATCATTCTCATCATTAATTCACTCAGGAATTATTGGAATCATCGCTTGTTACTTAGTGTAACTCCTCGTCGGGCAAATGATGTTCCCCATCGCTTTAGGTCCTCTTTGTACAAGGCACATGACGTTTATGGATCGCTTTAGGTCCTCTTTGTATAAGGCACACGATCTGATCGCTTTAGGTCCTCTTTGTACAAGGCACACGATCGTCTATAACGTCGCTTTAGGTCCTCTTTGTATAAGGCACACGACCGTTACAGTAGATTCCCTCGGGAATCGTTTCGTCGCTCACACCCACTAGGGCACACGACATCACAAGAATGCATATCATGATGCTTGGCATACAATGACTCATGACAATCAAATGCAGACACATATACAACCATGTGAACCATCTCAACATCAATAATCATGCATTGAAATCAAACCCAAAACAATGCATTTATTTGCCATAAGGCCACAAACCACCACCACAACATTACATCACATACATTCACATCATATAATAGCACACAAGCTATACGTTATATATCAAAAGCATATCGCATGTTAACACATCAATTACACACAATTACGACGGTAAAAGTCGACAAAACGACAATTTCCAATTACCGACATAATTAAATCGGCCACTAGCCCCAAAACCATTTTATAAGAAAGAACATCTTATTAGCTTTCCAACGCATCCAACCGCGCCTCAATCCGACTCACGACCCAAAATTTATGACAAGAACAAAATGGAAAATCTGTCATGTTCGTTTTCCTATTCGCAATGCGAACCCCCAGCGAACCATGGCAGAGAAAAAATAGCATAAAGTTCGCAATGTGAACACCCATCAAACCTTCGCTTTCCCCTTCGTAATGTGAATTCCCTGCGAACCGTGGCAGAGAAAAAACAGCAGAAAGTTCGCAATGCGAACACCCAGTGAACCTTCGCTGCCCTATTCGCAGTGCGAACCTGCGAACTCAGAAATCCCAGCAGCACTGTTGTTCACTCCAACACAACATTTCCTCCATCAAAACACTTCCAAACCATAACATATCAACCAGAACATATCTCAATCATAACAACAAGTATTCTACAACATTTATATCGCATTTCAACCGCGAAAACATCGATTTTTATCGTTTTCTCTCATTCAACCTAGAATTGAAAAGCTAGGAAAAACCAGCAAACATTCCAACACACGCATACACAATCATACACAAGCATAGCATAACCGAGTTTCGCACCCTTACCCGATTAATCACGCTTCGAATTGTCGGTTGAATCGGTTTCTTACACTCCAAGTTTTCCTCTTTTTCTTCTTCTCCTTCTCTATTTTTCTTAACTTCTTTTTCTCTCTTTTCTTTCTATGCTTCTATTTTAAATGAAAAACAATATCTAACCAAGCCAAAAAGACCAAAATACCCCTGTTGCGGTGAGATCGGATAAGAAGCTATTTATTAACTTGCATCACATTTCTTTGAATTCACAGCCGACTTTGATTTATCCAAAGGAAAGGTTCAAGATCGAGAAAAACTTAAAGGGGGGAGATCTAAGGTTCGGGGGTTGGTTATACTAAGGGAAGGTATTAACACCCTTAATATCTATAGTACTCTACAGGAACCTCTTGCTTAAGTTTGTGTTATGTTATGTTTACTTGCTAAGATATCTATGCTAAGGTAAAGACCTAGGGGTATGTACACTAAGTTTGCTCGCCAAGACGTAGCATCTTGGGCCTACCTATCTGACTAAAGAATCAGAGCAACCGTAGTTCACCTAACTAAGGGTGAAAGAGGAACCATTGACTATGGCCAAAGTTCCAAAGGGAAATGAGTGTGAGCTCATTTTAGAGTTCACGATAACTCTCTAAATCTAAGTTATAGGGGAAAAGTGAGTTCTCATGATGGTGAGAATCACATAGAGTTCAAAACTGTAACCTATTACTAAGTTATGATTTCATGGCTCTTATGAGGCCAAGAAAAGGGAAAGGCTCTTATGAGGCCAAGGTGGGATGATTTGTTTATTGACTTATGAGTCAACTGAGGGGAATTTTCCTTTGGAATAGTATTGAGGATGTGTCAAATGAAAAAGGCAACCACAGTCATAACAGAATAGTTGTCTACAAGACTTTATCAGAAAATATGTACAAGTCCCACCAAAGAGGGAAATGAAAAGTTAGTATTCAAAGAAATTAAAAATTGAAATGAAGTAGAAATAGTCTCGTCTTAATAATGATTTAATCGAGAAATCGATAATCAATGATTCTTGACTTTCATAGACTAAAAAGTGAATAAAACTGAAATAAAAATAAAGTGGTCTCATATTGATCAAAGTTTTGTCGATTCAATGAAGTCAACCAAACCATGAAGTTTGTTATGTCATTGACCAAAAATAAAGAGGATGGAATCGAAGTGAAAATAAAGGTGGTCTCGTCTAAATCAAGATTTAATTTGATAAAATCGATAATATTTTTATCAGACTTTCATTGACCAACCAAAAGGAAAAATACGGCCTCATACTAATCAAAATTTATTGATTTGAAATAATCAACAAAGTTAAGATTTTTTTTATATCATTGGCCAAAAAAATATAGGAAATAGAATTGAAGTGAAAAATAAAATTAGTCTCGTCTAAATCAAGATTTTAAATCGATAAATCGATAATCTTTCTATTAGACTTTTATTGACCAACAAAAATAAAGAAATGAGCCTCATACATATCAAGACTTTTAGTCATTTTGAATAAATCAACCAAGTCATGATTTTTGTAATATCATTGGCCCAAAGTAAAGAAAATGGAATAAAAAAATGAAAATGAAATTGGTCTCGTCTTAATCAAGATTTAAATCGATAAATCGATAATCTTGATATTTGACTTTCATTGACCAACAAAAATAAACAAGTATGGCCTCATATAATCAAAATTTATTGATTTTGCAATAATCAACAAAGTTATGATGTTTTTATATCATTGGCCCAAAGTAAAGAAAATGGAATAAAAAAATGAAAATGAAATTGGTCTCGTCTTAATCAAGATTTAAATCGGTAAATCGATAATCTTGATATTTGACTTTTATTGACCAACAAAACTAAACAAGTATGGCCTCATATAATCAAAATTTATTGATTTTGCAATAATCAACAAAGTTATGATGTCTTTATATCATTGGCCCAAAGTAAAGAAAATGGAATAAAAAAATGAAAATGAAATTTGTCTCGTCTTAATCAAGATTTAAATCGGTAAATCGATAATGTTGATATTTGACTTTCATTGACCAACAAAAATAAACAAGTATGGCCTCATATAATCAAAATTTTTTGATTTTGCAATAATCAACAAAGTTATGATGTTTTTATATCATTGGCCAAAAGTAAAGAAAATGGAATAAAAAAATGAAAATGAAATTGGTCTCGTCTTAATCAAGATTTAAATCGGTAAATCGATAATCTTGATATTTGACTTTCATTGACCAACAAAAATAAACAAGTATGGCCTCATATAATCAAAATTTATTGATTTTGCAATAATCAACAAAGTTATGATGTTTTTATATCATTGGCCCAAAGAATGGAATAAAGTAAGAGTAGAATAAGAAACTCCGAATAGTTAAACCAAATCAAAATAAGTATTAAAATTTTTATAAAAAAAACTGTTTTTGTAAGAAAAATAAACTAAAAGAATAAAGAGGAGGGGGACGTTGAATATTCAAGAGGTTTATAAAAAATGGGATCACTTGGGCTGAAGGCCCATCACCCAACCCATATCACGGCCGAAGGAAACATGAAAGGGGATGGCTTGGGAAACATAAGGGTGCGATTATCAGAGGAAAAGAACGGGCTCCAAGGCCCAAGCGCACATTTCCTCAAACCAGTTAAAAAAACTAAGGTTGTAAAACCAAACATCATTTTGTTCAACTATTTGCTCAGAAACAAAACTCTTCATCGAGATGCAGGCATAACGAAAAGAAAAAAGAGTCACGGTACATGAACAAACAAAATCAACGAAGTAAAACAGCAAGATCCCAGTGGTCGAAGCTCAACAACGCGATGAGAAACAAACAAACTCTCACCGACAGATCCAAAAGTACTCGTTATCAGGGTAAGAACAAATTCAGAAGAACAAGGTCACAATTTTGTCTCAGTTGAATCCACTCGACCCTCTCCTTCGCCTTTTTGGTTTATGATTTGGGTTTGTTTTGACTTTTGATTTTCTGGTTTTGGAAAAGGGTGGAGGGTTTACGTGTTGCTGTTGAAAACTAGAAAAGGGTTGAGGCGAGATTGGTGTTGGAGGAGAAACAAACAGAGGGAGTGGGTCGCCGTTATGAGGAGAGGAATTGGTTGAGGTTATGGAAAAGACGATGAAGGTTTGGAGAAGGGTCTTGTGGTTTAGAAATGATTTTGAGGTTTAAGAAGAATAAAAAAATTTACGGCTGGGTGAAGGTTTATTTGTGAGTTGTTGAGTTGTGGTTTTTTTGTGTGAAGAGGAATTGATGAGATTAGAGGATGGTTAAAACAGAGATTGAAAGAAGGTTTGTTTTTTGAAATTTTCTCTTCAATTCCTTTTTGAAATTTTATGTCGATCTCTCCCCTTTTTCTATTAAGCTATTTCTTCTTTTAAAACAGAATGAAGACTTCTTTGATAAGTTTCAAATTTGTCCTGTCTTAGTGTGATGTTGCTCTCAATGGCAGGTCTTGGAGTAGGGTGTTGGTTGGTGTGTGAGCCAGGTCGCGTATTATCGTTGTTGCTTGTTGCTTTCCAGTTGTAGGTTTATAGCTTTGCAGCAGTGTTTGGCAAATTTTGATAGCAGCAGGGTTGTACAAAGATATGCAAGTCCGCAGGACAACTTGTTTTGGTGTATGGTGCTTGTTGGTGTGCAGCGTTTCACCGGTCGCATGGCTTGGAGGTTTTACTATCCTCTATTTTGTAGCAGTGGCACAGTAGTACAATTTTTGCAGAGTCCCAGCTTTGGTTTGTTGCGAGGGCGTGGTGGATGCGCATGGAATGTCCACCTTTCTTTTCTTTTTTGTCTTGAATTTTTGTGTTGTACCCTTTCTAAGGAGATGGGCTAATATCTGTGAAATGGGCCTTGTAGTATCTTTGATGTTTTTGTTGAATGATTTTTTGTGATGAGATTGGATGGATAAGAAATGGAAAATAGATCAATGTTAAAATGAAGATCATTGAAATGAATTCTTGAGGTGGATATGGATAAATTGAGAAATTGGTTAAATGAAAATGGATAAAAATGAATAAGGGGCATTTAAAATAAAAATGGATAATGGTTTAATTATTAGGAAAGTGGACTATGAAAATGATTTGGATGGAATTGGGTGAAATTGATAATTGAAATAAAATGTGGATAATTGAAATAAAATGTGGATAATTGAAAATAGAATGTGGATAATTGAAAATAGTTTAGAAATGGATTAGGAGAAATGGGTAATTTGAAGGAAAATGGTCAATGAAAACTAAATTGAAAAACTGGGTAAATAACAAAGTGGATAAAAGACGGTTACGGGAATGGATATGCACTTCCACGCTTGAACAACACCTAAACCTTGACAACTGCACTTGACTGCCGCAAATCCTGAATTACATGACCAAACACTTGCACACAACTTGAAATGTACCAACTGCTCTGACTTCTCTGATGACTCTACAACCTTAATTGAACTGAAACAGTACTGCACACACTATGAATCAGCTAGCCTTAGGAGACTCAACTGAACGATATTTGTCAATCATAAACTCCAAGGGTGAGAAACCCTAATCCTCGTGCCTTGAGTCCACACCTATGAAACAAATGACTGGATGAGGACCAAAACCCTGATTCAGAATCTCTGCCACGGCCTGATAACATGATATTGATACAAACTACTTGTTTGACCCAGATTAGGTCAAACTTCCACTGAATCTCAAACCATACCACACAAACCCTTAACCTGATGACCTTGCCTGATCCTTGAGGAAGAACTTGTGATGAAAGCAAATCACATTGGATTATTGAGGAGAGGAGGTCTTTCAGGAGTATGAAAACTTGATTGGTTAGTGATCTATCCAAAATCTTGATTGATCAGCCCCCTGAAGCCTCTTGAAGTACAACCTGATTCACAAATGAAACAAAACGAACAAAAACTGATAAAATGGTTAGTTATGTAATGATTGACATATGATGCTCATGCAAAAGATGTTATGACATCTAAGGGGTAAAATTTGGGGTACAACAACCCCTACACTCAATTTTCTCGCAAACGTTCCCAAAACGCGATAAAACATAATAACGATAAACATAACACATTTACCACATAAAAACCAAGAATAAAATAATATAAAGACCAAAATAATTATATCGACTCGATTAAATAAATCTAACAAAAACTGGGGCGTTACAACTCTCCCCCACTTAGACATTTTCGTCCTCGAAAATATAACAGAGACGAACAACTCCGGATACGACTCTCGCATCCGACTAACCAATTAATATGCCAACACTAGGCACACCACGAATAACACAAACTGACAAACCACCTCGCTAACAGCAACTACAATAATGGCACGACAACGACGACAACTACAATGACAAGATGCAAAGCCCATACAATGCACTTGACGACTAACTCACGACTTAAAGAAAACCAGGTTACCAACACTCAGGTAACATTCCCCTAATCTCCCACATAGGGATTAACCAAACGCACTCGAACCAACACCATGGAAATGAGGAAACAACAAAGACAAGAACCTAAAGTCCCACGACACAACAACGTTTCAACAACCTCTACATAACCACAATACCAACATCCTTGTCACACAACATCAGGACAACAATGCTACGATTCACCAATCGAACATATAACCAAAACATCCATCTACATAGTAGCACATGAATAATATTTAAACCTTTCACCTAACACTTCCATTCTGAAACGTCCAATGGTCTCATCACTCCTACATGTTTCCAATGTTCAACCTATGAACCCTTACAAGTCACACATGCATATACGAAATGTGCCACCTCAGACTTTCGATGCGCACTCTGATTACCCGCAACAATCAAATCTACCAATTCCATATCCAACTTTTGACTTTCTCTAATATTCACCAGAAAAATCATAGTTCACTTCTAAAAGACCTAACCTTACACTCCACTGAGTTATCTCACACACCAGACACAAGTCTCTGACTGCTCAAATAATTCTAATCCTCTGACCATCAAAAGATCTCCTTCAAATCTTGATACATTTTATTAACTCCTGGATGTATACTCAAACTACTCCGGTGTTCTTCCTCTAAAATCATCTTTTTCAATTCTGAATCATCAGGAATACAAATTCTACCACGGAATCCCAAAACACCCTGATCATCCAATTTAAAGTCACCATTCACACCTTTATCTCCAACCGTCATCAAATCAACAAATTTCACATCCAGCCTCTGTTTCCCGCTAACGGTCAACAAAAAATCATTAGTGACCTTTAACATACCAAGCCTCTCGCTATTAGATGTCAATTTGCACACCAAACTCAAATCTCTAAATTCTTCCAAAAGTTCCCACTCTTTAACCATCAAAGCAGACATATGTAAAAACGTTCAACTTAACTCATCAGGCACGACACTAACTTGACCAATAGGATAATTCCAGCTAAAGGCATAACTCATCACAAATTCCAACCATCCTTACGGTCTCATACTATATTCCTTCCGACCAAACAGGTACTCAATATTCTCGTGATTACCAAACACTTCGAACCTAGAACCATAAAGATAATACCTCCAAATTTTCCAACACAATACCACCACAACCAATTCCAAATCCTGAATAGTATAGACCCTTTTTATGAATCCTCGATTGTCGTAAAGCATAAGCTACGACTTTACCCTCTTGCATTAACACACTGACTAAGCTCATCAAAGACACATCACAATACCTCACAAACGGTTTATCAGGATCAGGCAGAATCAAAATTGGAGCCGTTGTCAATCTCTACTTCAGCTCATCAAAACTTACTCACAACGAACATCCAAAACAAACGACTTACCCTTTGCAAGTCAACTGAGATAACATAAGCACTAACTTAACAAAGTCTTCCATAACCTGCAGTAACAACCAACTAAGCCCAAAAGTTTCTAATCTCCTTAACCGAATTCGGAGTCTCTCAATGTAGAACTGCATCTATTTCCGATGGATCCATTAACCATACTCTCATCCGAAATAACATATCCAAGAAAACTAACCTCTTTCAATCAAAATTCTCACTTCGATAATTTAGCAGAAAGCTCCCTCTCTTTCAACCCTTGTAACTCAATCCTCAAATACTCTACATACTCATCCTTTGATTTAAAACAAATTAGAATATCATCCAATAAACTTCACTATAAACTTATCCAAACAAGTATGGAAGATACGATTCATATACTCCACAACCATAATATATACAACCTTCAAAATTCATTCTGAGCTCGAAACAATTTATCCAAAATAGCTTAATAATCTCTGGTTACCATATTCCATATCAATTCTTCTTACAAGGTTCCAACTCACTCAAGGTTTCTGCTAACACGAGATCTCAACCCATAACAAAAGTAATTCCATCAAGGAACTTCAAATCGTTCGCAATTTGTCACAATTCAAAACTCAAGTTATCCCGAACACAACCGCAAGTTTCCATACTACTCACTGATTAACACGCAACCTCATGCTATCATCCTTTTCCTTACCAACCATGCTGGACCTCTTCAAGTCAACACACTAATGTTTCATCCAAAAACCCATCTGAAAATCATGCACAACTGATGGCCCATCACTGTGGCTTTCCTACCAATTTCCATAACACTATCATCACAAACATGACAAACATCTGAGTTTCACTTCCTAAAAGTTCTTCTACTTACTTAGCAGATCCAAACCTCAAATCCTCACCTTCTTCAAATTTGAGTTCACACTCTACTCTCTGAGAACAACCATTAACGATACCCAATCGTTCTCTCTCAATGACTTCCCAACTGGACCAACATACTAAAACCTCTAATCCGTCTCATCTTCCGATATTAGAATCTTCATCGACTCAACAAAACAATCTGTAACCATTTCCTTAATTCTAACAATTCATTGCACACACTATCAAAGCTAGAAAGACACGTCTATTCCATCCAACATAATTCCGTCTACTATCAATAAGAGATTAAGGGTGATCAGTTCCTCAATTTGTCAATACACATCCGACAATCACGATGGGGCATAAACCGTCTTTACTAAACTATAATAGCATTTCTTGCATCTTGTGCACAAAACTACCTAAGGCACAAATCCTTAGTTGACATAAACCTTACCTCCGCATTCCCTCCGGAACTGGGAACAACACTGTCCAACTAACACTCACAATCTTGCAATCTACAACACACTGAGCCAACGCTCCACAACTGAAGTAACTTGGAGAAGCACCAGCTTCTCCCCCACTTATCTCATTCTAAATCCTGCAGACAAAGGATTAGGAAACCAGAAAGCACTGACAGTGTTCCACACACATATCACGTACATAAGGAACAAACAACATCGACAGTATTCAACTGTCACACCAACTGACTCAACAACTTGGCCGGACGGACCGACATGCTCTGATACCACTTATGTAACACCCCATTTCCCATCGCGAATAAATAGTACATAAATAAATCAGATTAAATAAAAATTTATTATTCTTAGACAGAAATAAGGATGCCACATTTAAAGAAAGAAAACACAATCCCTGCTCATAAATTTGATACATAACACAAAATGGAATAAATATAATTCAGGAAGCTTTTTCCAACACAAGGAAAGTTCAATTATGGAATAAAGCGGAAAGATCCATAACTGACTTGTTTTACAAAATAAATTATTTTATAACATCAAAATATTCATTCAAAGGTAATACAAAATAGATCCAACAAATGTATACATATATAACAAAAGCGTTCCCCGACTCCCGTGTTACGTATCAGAGCAAACAGACCGACAAAAGGATGGAGAACTAATCTTCACAAAAGCCTCCAAGACTACTAATCTGCAATTGCCTCATAGAGCAACAAACCACAGCATAAGGGTGAGAAACACGATTATAATATAGTTGCATACGATTATATAATAACACAAAATACAGATGTAAAACATTCTCACCACAAGCATCACATACTAATACATATAGCATATCATAGATAATCAATACAATCATTGTAATGTACAACATCCCCACAAAACATAGCATATGTCTATACATAACACATATCATCCATAATCCATACATTTATCATGAATGCATATCAAACCACCAATGTTATCACAAGCTCAACACATAATCAATCAATTCACAACTTTCCACACATAATCAATCCATTCACGATTCTTCCACACATAATCAATACATTCATGACTTATGCAAATGCACAAAGACCGACACAACAACTCTATGCAAATACAATGCGGTACTGTTCCATCCATCATTCTCATCATTAATTCACCCAGGAATTATTGGAATCATCACTTGTTACTTAGCGTAACTCCCCGTCAGGAAAACGATGTTCCCCGTCGCTTTAGGTCCTCTTTGTATAAGGCACACGACGTTTATGGATCGCTTTAGGTCCTCTTTGTATAAGGAACACGATCCGATCGCTTTAGGTCCTCTTTGTATAAGGTACACGATCGTCTATAACGTCGCTTTAGGTCCTCTTTATATAAGGCACACAACCGTTACAGCAGATTCCCTCGGGAATCGTTTCGTCGCTCACATCCACTAGGGCACACGACATCACAAGAATGCATATCATGATGCTTGGCATACAATGACTCATGACAATCAAATGCAGACACATATACAACCATGTGAACCATCTCAACATCAATAATCATGCATTGAAATCAAACCCAAAACAATGCATTTATTTGGCATAAGGCCACAAACCACCACCACAACATTACATCACATACATTCACATCATATAACAGCACACAAGCTATACGTTATTTATCAAAAGTGTATCGCATGTTAACACATCAATTACACATAATTACGACGGTAAAAGTCGAGAAAATGACACATTTCCAATTACCAACATAATTAAATCGGCCACTAGCCCCAAAACCACTTTATAAGAAAGAAAATCTTATTAGCTTTCCAACGCATCCAACCACGCCTCAATCCGACTCGCGGCCCAAAATTTATGACAAGAACAAAATGGAAAATCTGTCATGTTCGCTTTCCTATTTGCAATGCGAACCCCCAGCGAACCATGGCAGAGAAAAAATAGCATAAAGTTCGCAATGCGAACACCCAGCGAACCTTCGCTTTCCCCTTCGCGATGCGAATTCCCTGCGAGCCATGGCAGAGAAAAAATAGTAGAAAGTTCACAATGCGAACACCCAGCGAACCTTCACTTTCCCTTCGCTGCCCTATTCGCAGTGCGAACCTGCGAACTCAGAAATCCCAGCAGCGCTGTTGTTCACTCCAACACAACATTTCCTCCACCAAAACACTTCCAAACCATAACATATCAACCAGAACATATCTCAATCATAACAACAAGTATTCTACAACATTTATATCACATTTCAACCGCGAAAACATCGATTTCAATCATTTTCTCTCATTCGACCTAGAATTGAAAAGCTAGGAAAAACCAGCAAACATTCCAACACACACATACACAATCATACACAAGCATAGCATAACCGAGTTTCGCACTCTTACCCGATTAATCGCGCTTCGAAGTGTCGGTTGAATCGGTTTCTTACACTCCAAGTTTTCCTCTTTTTCTTCTTCTCCTTCTCTATTTCTCTTAACTTCTTTTTCTCTCTTTTCTTTCTATGCTTCTATTTTAAATGAAAAACAATATCTAACCAAGCCAAAAAGACCAAAATACCCCTACACTCAATTTTCTCGCAAACGTTCCCAAAACGCGATAAAACATAATAACGATAAACATAACACATTTACCACATAAAAACCAAGAATAAAATAATATAAAGACCAAAATAATTAAATCGACTCGATTAAATAAATCTAACAAAAACTGGGGCGATACACCAGGGGCATGACAGCAATTCCTGAAGGTTACAAACTTCGGGAGGCACCGAGAGTCTCGGCCATAATGACTAGACTACCACCTGTGGTACACACTGTCCTGGAAGGATAGATTCCACAGATATCTTTTGGTGGAAACCACAGCATGATCGACAGAATGAATGAATTCCAGGAACAATTCCTAGAGATGCAGAAAGAACTGCAAGCCCTTCACGGTTAGGATTTATTTGGAAAGGACGTCGCAGACCTTTGCTTGGTCCCCAATGTCAAAGTCCCACATAAGTTCCAAGTGCCCGACTTTGAAAAATACAAGGGTAATTCTTGCCCTCAGAGTCATCTAGTGATGTACGCTCGGCGAATGTCCGCTCAAACAGAGAACCAGGAGCTACTGATTCACTACTTTCAGGATAGTTTAATTGGTGTCGCATTAAAATGGTACATGGGTTTAAATCGTGCTACGATCGGCACATTTAGAGATCTTGGTGTAACACCCCAGTTTTGGTTAGTTTTATTTAATCGAGTCGCTTTGATTATTTTATTATTTTATTATTTTATTTTTGACTTTTATTTGGAAATATATTATTTTTCATTGTTGTTATGTTTTATCGCGTTTTGGGAGCGTTTGCGAGATATTTGAGTGTAGGTGTAATTTGGTCATTTTGCTTTATTTTCCTTAAGTTAGAAAATAGAAAGAAAAGAGAGAAAAATAGTAAGGAAAGAAAAAGAGAAGAAGAAAAAGAGAAAGAAGGAAAAGAAGAGAAGAAAAAGAGAGAAAACTTGTGGATTAAGAAATCGATCAACCGACTTTCAAAATCACGATTAAATCGGGTAAGGGTGCGAAACTCGATTATCTTATACTTGTGTATGATTATGTATATATGCTTTTGGTTTATATTGGATTGAAATTGAAATATAGAGTAAAACCCATAATATGTTGGAATTGTTAGAAATTGATATAATTTATGTCTGAAATCATGTTTTAGTGTCCCTTATTGTTGATACATGATAGATGCATGTTGTTAGGCATTCTATTGGTAATATTCTGGTGTTTAGGTGAGATTGGGAGTGAGTTTTGGGTGAATTTTGCAGAAAAATTATGCAGGAAATTTCTGGTTTTTCCACTGTCCATACGCGCATCACTCAAGGCAATACGCGTATTGGTTTAGGCAATACGCGTATGGAGTTTCATTTTCTCGGCCATCTGCCCATTTGCGTAATGGTACGCGTAAGGTTGAGGGCAATACGAGTATGAAGTGAGGCAATACGCGTATTGGAGTTTTTAGTGGGATTTTTAGGAGGAATTGGTCTCTGCCCATACGCGTATCAAGTTGGGCAATACGCGTATGGAATGGGCGAGGGAGCAAGGCAATACGCGTATGGCTCAGGGCAATACGCATATGGCCAGGAAGATTGCAGAATTGTGTTTTTTCGCGATTACTTTTCTTGTTCAGTCCGTAACTTGTGTTCTAATTATCCGTTTTTAACTTTCTTGGTATCGTTGAATAGCTATTGAACTGTACTTTCTTATGATTATGGTTTTGAGATTGTTGACCGATTAAATTATGTCGGGAATTTGGAAATGTGTCGTTTTGTCGACTTTTACCGTTTTAATTGTGCGTAATTGATGTGTTATCATGCAATGTGCTGGTGATATCAGGTGTATGACTTGTGTGCTGATTATATGAGGTGAATGCATGTGTTTAAATGTTGTGATGAGGGTTTGTGGCCTTATGGCAATTAAATGCATTGTTTTGGGCTTGAGTGCAAAGCATGATTATTGTTGAGTGAGATGATTGCATATATGTGTGCATTTGAATATCATGAGTCATTGTATGCCAAGCATCATGATATGCATTCTTGTGATGTCGTGTGCCCTAGTGGGTGTGAGCGACGAAACGATTCCAGAGGGAATCCGCTATAACATCGTACGCCTTATACAAAGAGGACCCAAAGCGATGATTATAGACGATCGTGCGCCTTATACAAAGAGGACCTAAAGCGATCGGATTGTGCGCCTTATACAAAGAGGACCTAAAGCAATCCATAAACATCGTGCGCCTTATACCAAGAGGACCTAAAGCAACGGGGAACATCGTTTGCCCGACGGGGAGTTATACTAAGTAAGAAGCGATGATTCCAATAGTTCCTGAGTGAACTAGTGTTGAGATGATGGATGGATGGTACCGTATTGCATTGCATAGAGTCGTTGTGTCGGTCTCTGTGCATTTGCATAAATCATGAGTGGATTGATTTTGTGTGGAATTGTGATTGGAATTGATGAGTGATGTATGTATATATATATTGTGTTGGTGACAATTGTATTGTGCATGATTGATATCCATTGGTGATGGATATATGAGATATGCATTGTGTTGTTTTGCATTTGAATTCTGGTGTAAGTTGTGGTGAGAATATTTTACGTGTGTACTTTGTGTTATTATATAATTATATGCAATTATATTATGATTGTGTTTCTCACCCTTCTGCTGTTTTAATGCTCTATGAGGCATTGCAGATTAGTTTGCTGGAGGTCTTTTGTGAAGCTTAGGTCTTCATTCTTTTGTCGGTCGGCTCTGATATGTAGCACCGGGTAGTCGGGGAGATCGTTGTGACTTATATGTATATGTATAGATATCTTTTGGATTGTATATGTATGGATCTGTGTATGACAGACAAACTCTTTATGTGATATATATATATATATATATATATATATATATATATATATATATATATATATGAGATTCAGTTGCAGATTTTCCGCTTTTATTATGTATCTGAATTGTGGGTAGTAGGAACTAAGTTCCTCTGTTAATTGCTACCTGATTGTTGCATATCTTTATGAGCAGGTTTATTGTGTTTTGTCTCAATTGATGTGACGCCTTCGTCTATGCCATGAATATTTAATTATACTCTGATGAATTTTTTATCGCTTTATTTTGATTGGGGGTATAGATTGGGGGTGTTACATTAAGTGGTATCAGAGCCAGTCCGTGTCATTTTGTGTCAGTCCTTGTCGGTGTTTGTGTTTGGATGAGCTGTTTGTTTAACCATAGTTGCTGTTATTGGATATGAACAGAATATGGCTGGTAGGAATGACTCTGCTTTGGCTGCTGCTATGCAAGCTATGGCTCGGGCTGTGCAGGGTGCACCTAATGCTGCTTGGAATGATGTGTTCAGGAAGAACAAACCGCGTGTCTTCAAAGGGAGGCATGATCCTGATGGTGCTCAGATTTGGCTGAAGGAGATTGAAAGGATTTTCCGAGTTATGGATTATGCTGAGGATCTGAAGGTGAGACTGGGTACTCACATGTTGCAGGAGGAAGTGGATGACTGGTGGGTTAATACTCGTCAGGTGTTGGAAGCTGCAGAGGAAGAAGTCACTTGGGCTTTGTTTAGTGTTGAGTTTCTGAGAAAGTATTTTCCCGAAGATGTTAGAGGAAAGAAAGAGATAGCGTTCTTGGAATTGAAACAAGGTAATATGTATGTTGTTGATTATACTGCTAAGTTTGTGGAGCTTGTACAGTTTTATCCACATTATGCTGAAGCGACTGCGGAGTTTTCTAAGTGTGTGAAGTTTGAGAGCGGATTGCGTCCTGAGATTAAGCAGGCAATCGGTTATCAAAGGATTAGAAGGTTTTCTGATTTGGTGGATTGTTGTAGGATTTATGAAGAAGATAGCAAATCTCGTTCTACTCACTATAAGAGTGTGAACGAAAGGAAAGGGAAACAACCATTTCGTAGTGGTCCGTATGTGACACCAGCTGATAAGGGTAAGCAAAGGGGTAACTTTGATAAAAGGTCAAGTGGAGGAGGTATGTCTAATTCTCCGAGATGTTTTAGGTGTGGTGAATTACGACATCGTCAGTTTGAATGCAGAAAAGATATGAGGAAGTGTTCCAATTGTGGGGGTTTAGGACATGTAGCGGCTGAGTGCAAGAGGAAGAATGTGGCGAAGTGTTTCAACTGTGGTGAACCTGGTCATATTAGTACAAAGTGTACGAAACCGAAGCAAGCTCCAGAGGGTGGGAAAGTTTTTGCCTTGGCCGGAACTCAGACTACAAGTACAGACCATCTGATCAGAGGTACTTGTTTTATTAATAGTACGCCTTTAGTTGCTATTATTGATACTGGAGTGACTCATTCATTTATTTCGTCTGAGTGCGCAAAGCATTTGAATCTTGTGTTATCTTTGATGGGTGGAGAGATGGTTATTGATACTCCAGCAATGGGGTCAGTAACTACTTCTTTGGTTTGTTTAAGTTGTCCTTTGACCATTTATGGTAAATATTTTGAGATGGATTTGGTGTGTTTGCCGTTGGAGGGTTTAGATGTGGTTTTGGGAATAAATTGGTTACAGTTTAATCGAGTTCATATTGATTGTTATCATAAGCTGGTAAGATTTCCTTCTCTTGAGGAAGACGAGGACTCGAGTTTCTTATCTACCAAAGAGTTGAAGAAACTTTTGGCGGATGAAGCTCAGTTGTTTGGGTTGTTTGCATCGTTAACGGTGGATAGTCAAGTTGCACTTGATGTGTTTCCTGTTGTGTGTGAATTTCCTGAGGTGTTTCCTGAGGATATTTCAGATGTACCGCCAGAGAGAGAGGTGGAGTTTTCTATAGATCTAATTCCTGGTACTAGACCTGTTTCTATGGCACCTTATCATATGTCGGCATCTGAGTTGGTTGAGTTAAAGAAGCAGTTGAATAAATTGTTAGAAAAGAGGTTTGTGAGGCCAAGTGTGTCGCCTTGGGGTGCTCCAGTTTTATTGGTGAAAAAGAAAGATGGAAGTATGCGACTGTGTATTGATTATCGCCAGTTGAATAAAGTGACGATTAAGAATAAGTATCCTCTTCCAAGCATTGATGATTTGATGGACCAGTTGGTAGGTGCGTGTGTGTTTAGTAAGATTGATTTGAGGTCGGGGTATCATCAGATTAGGGTGAAAGAAGAAGGTATTCAGAAGACAGCTTTTAGGACACGATATGGTCATTATGAATATTCTGTGATGTCGTTTGGGGTTTCTAATGCGCCAGGTGTGTTTATGGAGTATATGGATATTATTTTCCACGAGCATTTGGATCGATTTATTGTTGTGTTTATTGATGATATCTTGATTTATTCTAAGTCCCGGGAGGAGCACGCGGAGCATTTGCGTGTGGTGTTGCAAATTTTGAAGGAAAATAGACCTTTTGCCAAGTTGTCCAAGTGTGAGTTCTGGTTGTCAGAAGTGAGTTTTCTTGGGCATGTGATTTCAGGTAATGGTATTGTTGTGGATCCATCTAAAGTAGAAGCAGTTCTACAATGGGAGGCTCCTCGATCTGTTACTGAAATTAGAAGCTTTTTGGGTTTAGCTGGTTATTATCGAAGGTTTATTGAAGGTTTTTCCAAATTAGCACTTCCTTTGACCCAGTTGACTTGTAAAGGTAAAGCGTTCATTTGGGATATTCGGTGTGAGGAAAGTTTTAGTGAGCTGAAGAGAAGATTGACGACAGCTCCGATTTTGATCTTACCGAATCCTACTTAAGAATTTGTGGTGTATTGTGATGCGTCCTTGATTGGTCTAGGTGGTGTGTTGATGCAAGAAGGTAAGGTGGTGGCTTATACTTCGAGGCAGTTGAGGGTGCATGAGAAAAATTATCCTACTCATGATCTTGAATTAGCGGCCGTGGTTTTTGTGTTGAAAATTTGGAGGCATTATCTCTTTGGTACAAGATTCGAAGTTTTTAGTGATCATAAAAGTTTGAAATATTTGTTTGATCAGAAAGAGTTGAATATGAGGCAACGGAGATGGTTGGAATTTTTGAAGGACTACGATTTTGGCTTGAATTACCATCCTGGTAAAGCTAATGTGGTAGCCGATGCGTTGAGTCGAAAATTGTTGCATATGTCCGCTTTAATGGTTAAAGAGTGGGAACTTTTGGAAGCTTTTAGGGACTTGAGTTCGGTGTGTGAAGTGACATCCAACAGCGTGAGGCTGGGTATGCTAAAGGTTACTAATGAGTTTTTGTTGATCATAAGTGAGAAACAGAAGTTGGATGTGAAATTTGTGGATTTGATGTTGGTTGGAGAAAAAGATGCGAATGGTGATTTTAGAGTGGATGATAATGGTGTTTTGAGATTCCGTGGTAGAATTTGTATCCCTGATGATTCGGACTTGAAAAGGATGATTTTGGAGGAAGGACATCGGAGTAATTTGAGTATACATCCGGGAGCTAATAAGATGTACCAAGATTTGAAGAAGATATTTTGGTGGTCTGGATTGAAAAGAGATGTGGCTCAGTTTGTGTATGCGTGTTTGATGTGCCAAAAGTTAAAGGTGGAACATCAAAAGCCTAGTGGTTTGTTGCAACCGTTGGATATTCCTAAGTGGAAATGGGATAGCATTTCTATGGATTTTGTAACAGGGTTGCCGAATACACTGAGGGGACATAATGCTATTTGGGTGGTTGTTGACAGACTGACTAAATCGGCGCATTTCATTCCGAAGGACATCAGTTTTTCTTTGGAGAGGTTAGCTGAGATTTATATCAGTGTGATTGTGAAGCTGCATGGTGTTTCGTTGAGTATTATTTCGGATCGAGATCCGAGGTTTACCTCGAGATTTTGGGAAAGTTTGCAAAAGGCGTTGGGTTCTAAGTTGAGGTTGAGTTCGGCTTATCATCCTCAGACGGATGGACAGACGGAGAGAACGATTCAGTCGTTGGAAGATTTGTTACGGGCTTGTGTTCTTGAACAAGGTGGTGCGTGGGATAGTTATCTTGCGTTGGTGGAATTCACGTATAATAACAGTTTCCATCCTAGTATTGGAATGGCACCTTTTGAAGCGTTATATGGAAGAAGATGTCGAACACCGTTGTGTTGGCATGAATCTGGTGAGAGTACGATGGTTGGACCCGAATTGATTCAACAGACTATAGACAAGGTGAAACTTATTCGTGAGAAAATGAAGGCTTCTCAGAGTAGGCAAAAGAGTTATCATGATCGAAGAAGGAAAGATCTTAAGTTTCAAGAGGGTGATCATGTATTTTTGAGAGTTACGCCAGTAACGGGTGTGGGTCGTGCATTGAAGTCGAAGAAGCTTACTTCTCGGTTTATTGGTCCTTACCATATATCCACGAGAGTGAGTGCTGTGGCTTATCGGGTGGCGTTGCCGCCGAATCTGTCGAATTTGCACGATGTGTTCCATGTTTCACAGCTTCGAAAGTATGTTTCGGATCCGTCGCATGTGATTCCGATGGATGAAGTTGAGGTAAGGGAGAACCTTACGATGGAGGCATTACCAGTGAGGATTTTGGATCGTGAGTTGAAGCGGTTAAGGGGCAAGGATATTGCACTTGTGAAAGTAGCGTGGGGAGGCGCTGCTGAGGGCAATTTGACTTGGGAGTTGGAGAGTCGGATGCGGGAGTCGTATCCAGAGTTGTTCGTCTCAGGTAATATTTTCGAGGATGAAAATTTTTAAGTGGGGGAGAGTTGTAACGTCCCAGTTTTGGTTAGTTTTATTTAATCGAGTCGTTTTGATTATTTTATTATTATATTATTTTAATTTTGACTTTTATTTGGAAATATATTATTTTTCATTGTTGTTATGTTTTATCGCGTTTTGGGAGCATTTGCGAGATATTTGAGTGTAGGGGTAATTTGGTCATTTTGCTTTATTTTCCTTAAGTTAGAAAATAGAAAGAAAAGAGAGAAAAATAGTAAGGAAAGAAAAAAAGAAGAAGAAAAAGAGAAAGAAGGAAAAGAAGATAAGAAAAAGAGAGAAAACTTGTGGATTAAGAAATCGATCAACCGACTTTCAAAAACACGATTAAATCGGGTAAGGGTGCGAAACTCGGTTATCTTATACTTGTGTATTATTATGTATGTATGTTTTTGGTTGATATTGGATTGAAATTGAAATATAGAGTAAAACCCATAATATGTTGGAATTGTTAGAAATTGATATAATTTATGTCTGAAATCATGTTTTAGTGTCCCTTATTGTTGATACATGATAGATACATGTTGTTAGGCATTCTATTGGTAATTTTCTAGTGTTTAGGTGAGATTGGGAGTGAGTTTTGGGTGAATTTCGCTAAAAAATTAGGCAGGAAATTTCTGGTTTTTCCACTGCCCAAACGAGTATCACTCAAGGCAATACGCGTATTGGTTTAGGCAATATGCGTATGGCAATGAAGAAATGTGGGAAATACGCGTATGGAGTTTCATTTTCTCGGCCATCTCCCCATTTGCGTAATGGTACGCGTAAGGTTGAGGGCAATACGAGTATGAAGTGAGGCAATACGCGTATTGGAGTTTTTAGTGGGATTTTTATGAGGAATTGGTCTCTGCCCATACGCGTATCAAGTTGGCAATACGCGCATGGAATGGGCGAGGGAGCAAGGCAATACGCGTATGGCTCAGGGCAATACGCGTATGGCCAGGAAGATTGCAGAATTGTGTTTTTTCGCGATTTACTTTTCTTGTTCAGTCCGTAACTTGTGTTCCGATTATCCGTTTTTAACATTCTTGGTATCGTTGAATACCTATTGAACTGTACTTTCTTATGATGATGGTTTTGAGATTGTTGACCGATTAAATTATGTCGAGAATTTGGAAATGTGTCATTTTGTCGACTTTTACCGTTTTAATTGTGCGTAATTGATGTGTTATCATGCAATGTGCTGGTGATATCTGGTGTATGACTTGTGTGCTGATTATATGATGTAAATGCATATGTTTAAATGTTGTGATGAGGGTTTGTGGCCTTATGGCAATTAAATGCATTGTTTTGGGCTTGAGTGCAAAGCATGATTATTGTTGAGTGAGATGATTGCATATATTTGTGCATTTGAATGTTATCAGTCATTGTATCCCAAGCATCATGATATGCATTCTTATGATGTCGTGTGCCCTAGTGGGTGTGAGCGACGAAATGATTCCAGAGGGAATCCGCTATAACATCGTGCGCCTTATACAAAGAGGACCTAAAGCGATGATTATAGACGATCGTGCGCCTTATACAAAGAGGACCTAAAGCGATCGGATTGTGCGCCTTATACAAAGAGGACGTAAAGAAATCCATAAACGTCGTGCGCCTTATACCAAAAGGACCTAAACCAACAGGGAACATTGTTTGGCCGACGGGGAGTTACACTAAGTAACAAGCGATGATTCCAATAGTTCCTGAGTGAACTAGTGTTGAGATGATGGATGGATGGTACCGCATTGTATTGCATAGAGTCGTTGTGTCGGTCTCTGTGCATTTGTATAAATCATGAATGGATTGATTTTGTGTGGAATTGTGATTGGAATTAATGAGTGATGTATGTATATATATATATATATATATATATTGTGTTGGTGATAATTGTATTGTGCATGATTGATATGCATTGGTGATGGATATATGAGATATGCATTGTGTTGTTTTGCATTTGAATTCTGGTGTAAGTTATGGTGAGAATATTTTACGTGTGTACTTTGTGTTATTATATAATTATATGCAATTATATTATGATTGTGTTTCTCACCCTTCTGCTGTTTTAATGCTCTATGAGGCATTGCAGATTAGTTTGTTGGAGGTCTTTTTGTGAAGCTTAGATCTTCATTCTTTTGTCGGTCGGCTCTGATATGTAGCACCGGGTAGTCGGGGAGATCGTAGTGACTTATATGTATATGTATAGATATCTTTTGGATTGTATATGTATGGATCTGTGTATAACAGACAAACTCTTTATGTGATATATATATATATATATATATGAGATTCAGTTGCAGATTTTCCGCTTTTATTATGTATCTGAATTGTGGATAGTAGGAACTAAGTTCCTCTGTTAATTGCTACCTGATTGTTGCATATCTTAATGAGCAGATTTATTGTGTTTTGTCTCAATTAATGTGACGCCTTCGTCTATGCCGTGAATATTTAATTATACTCTGATGAAATTTTTATCGCTTTATTTTGATTGGGGGTATAGATTGGGGGTGTTACACTTGGTGCTGCTTTCGTTCAACAATATAAATACAATTTGGACATGGCACCCGACAGAGATCAACTCAGATCGATGTCACAAAAGGACAAGGAAACCTTTAAGGAGTACGCTCAGAGATGGCATGAAATTGCCGCCCAGATTTGTCCACCTCTTGAGGAAAAAGAGATGACAAAGATCTTCTTAAAGACCTTAACCTCATTTTACTACGACAGAATGGTCGCCAGTGCGCCCAGTGACTTCACCGAGATGGTGGGCATGGGAGTTCGTCTTGAGGAGGCTGTCCGGGAAGGACGTTTAGTAAAACACGTTGGATCATCAAGTAGTACAAAATGATACGGTAGTGCTCTCCTTAAGAAAAAAGAGCAAGATATCGGGAATATCTCTCTCGAAAAGCAAAGGCGCCGATATCAACCAGTAGCAGATGTAACTCCTACTATTAATCTTACGCCAGTTCCTACGTATCAACCTCAGGTTGCGCAGAGCCAACCAAATCAACAGCAATTTCAGCAAAGGACACAACAGTCTCTTCAGCAGGCTCGTCCTCCATATAACAACAACCGTACAACGCGACCACCAGGGTTCGACCGTATACCTGTGTTGTACGCAGAACTATTTCCGTTACTACTGGCCAAGGGGCATGTCCAGACTAAGTCTCCTCTTACGGTGCCGTAAAATCCGCCTTTTAGTTCAAAGCGGATAAGACTTGTCTTTACCATCAAGGAGGACCAGGGCATAACATAGAAAACTGTCTCAGTTTCAAATCCAACGTACAAAAGCTTGTTAGGAGCGGATTTTTATCTTTGAAAGATATAAATCCGAATGTTCTCACAAACCCGCTGCCTCAACATGAGAAAGCTGCAGTCAATTTGATAGAGGGAGAGTCTAACAACACATATCAAATTCATGATGTACTCTTGTTAAGGGCCAATTTGGTCAAGATGCATTGTAGATAGAGTGGATATGGCCATGTGTCACCTCATAATTATCACCAGTGTGATATCTGCTCTAAAAACAATCAGGGATATTTTGTGGTGCAATCAGCTCTACAGGAACAATTGGATCTCGGGTGGATCCAAGAACATCGAGTTCGTGGAGTCAACATAACCTATACGAATTCCAACATCATTCAGAACCATGACGTCCATGCAATGGATGTCAACTTGGTGGCAATACACTCAAGGCAAAGCCAATATCATAATCTGTCGCGGCACGATTACAGTTCCTGTCTGACTTGCTCGGTAAACAAACAGGGATGCTCTTTTGTACAAGAAGCCCTTCAGCGTCAGATGGATCTAGGATGGATCCAGGACTACCATGATAGAAATCCTTATTAGATCAACATGATCCAAATCTTTGATATCTGATTGATGAATACCAGCTTGGTGGAGTTACACGCCAGACAATAGGAAAGGTCCATTGAACCTCACAAAGAACCGTTGGAAACGATCAACGTGGGTTCAGAAAAAGTGAGAAAAGAAATCAGGATTGGGGCACTGCTCAGTCCAACTTCCAAAGAGAGTTTAACAAAGCTTCTCAGAGAATTTCCCGATGTGTTTGCTTGGTCTTATCAGGACATGCCAGGGTTGGATACCAGAATCGTGGAACATTAATTACCATTACGGTCAGAATGTCCGCCAGTAAAACAAAGGTTGAGACGGACTCACCCAGACATGGCCATCAAAATCAAAGAGGAAGTACAGAAATAGATTGATGCGGGTTTCCTCGCCACGTCAGAATATCCTCAATGGTTAGCCAACGTCATACCTGTTCCAAAAAAGGACGGAAATGTCAGGATGTGTGTCGACTACAGAGATCTGAACAAGGCTAGTTCAAAGGACGACTTTTCTTTACCACACATTGACATGCTGGTAGACAGTACATCAAAGTTCAAAGTCTTCTCCTTCATGGATGGATTCTCGGGCTATAATCAGATAAAAATGGCGCTGAGGGATATGGAGAAAACTTCGTTCATTACCACATGGGGTACCTTTTGTTACAAGGTAATGCTGTTCGGTTTGAAGAATGTCGGGGCAACCTATCAAATGGCCATGACTACTCTCTTTCATGACATAATACACAAAGAAATCGAGGTATCTGTTGATGATATGATTGCCAAATCTAAGACGGAAGAGGAGCATGTGACCCATCTGTCAAAACTATTCGAGCGTCTGAGAAAGTACAAACTCTGCTTGAATCCCAATAAATGCACGTTTGGTGTTCGTTCAGGGAAACTTTTAGGGTTCATCGTCAGCCAGAAAGGAATTGAGGTTGATTCTGACAAGGTCAAGGCCATTCAAGAAATGCCTTCTCCAAAAACTGAAAAACAAGTCAGAGGATTCCTGGGACGTTTGAATTACATTTCCAAATTTATGTTCCTCATGACCGCAACATGCGCGCCAATGTTTAAACTGCTCAAGAAGATACAATCGTTTCTCACTGATTCTCAGGGAAAATGGACTCCGAACTATGACGGCCCCTATGTGGTCAAGAAAGCTTTCTCAGGCGGCGCCTTGAGACTTGCAACCATGGACGGAGAAGAATTTGCCTACCCCACGAATGTTGACGTAGTCAAGAAATACTTCGCCTAAACTAAAAAAAAAGGTCTCGGTGGATTGAAAACCCGAAAGGGCGGTCCAGGCAAAAGTTAGAGACATAATCAAAAATCATCCCTGTGGATTGGAAACATCACAGTACAATCCAGGCAAAAATTAGGGATAGTGGCAAGTAACTACGTCCAACAGGGGCAAATTCCCTAGTGGCAGTCCTGCCATCCATCAAAAAACTCCAGTCACGGTCATCTTCGAGGGAAGCTCAGGATGTCCAGAATTCAAAGTTGATAGAAGGATAACGGTCGTTATGTTTCAATGTAGCCCTTTTCCCTTAAATTACCATTTTCAAACTTTGTAAATACTCTATGGAATCACGCGTTTGGCTGATTTCCATCCTATCAACACAATTTGAGCCCTTGTGTTTTTGTTTGCAATTCTTATTTGTTTTAGCTTTATAGAATGACATTTTAACACGATCAACGATTCTTGAAACGGAACAAAATTAATTTACTTGTTAAAATTTTTCTGCTTTAAAAACAAAGATGGCAATTTCTTTTGACTGTTGTACATCGAAAGAACATCGATCGCTTCTCCCGAAGTAAGCGAGCTTCAAAGTGCAGAATCAAAGTACTCCTTCTAAACCAGTTCGCCTAAATGAAGGATCGACTATGTCAGATGCGAATACTCCATCTGACATCCTCGACAGAGTTCTTACCTCCTAAGCCCGACCAACGGTTGTTCCTCGCAGGAACTACTTCTCTTAAGCAAGGCATAATTGCTATCTTGAACCAGCGATACTTTTTGTCCCCTGTAGTGGCCGAGTATCTAGTCATGTCCATCCACTAGTCTGTATGTCGTGTCAATTTTGTTAGCATACACATACATACATCATGCACTATTGATTTACATTCGCATTCATATTGCATCACTATCACTCTAGTTGGTCTTGTCCCCTAGGGATAAAAGTCTTCACAATCGAGTTGTCTGTTCTTTCCTCGTCAGGAAATGTTGCGTCTGCACTACCTCTCTCCTCCAGTTTATTTCTGGGATGAAGTCGGCCCTTGACCACTTTGATAACTTGAACTTCTGAAAAACCAGAGAACCCTCAGCCAGCATCATTCTTCGCCATTGAAGATGATGTCTTCGCTTTCCCAGATTAAGGAAAATCCCCAGAGAAAGCCTCACAACTAAAGACTTTCAACAACACATTGATTTTGCTCTCCGGAGAGTCGATGTTAATGAAGTCATCAGCACCTCAAAATTGGATCGCATCATATGGCATTTCTCCAAGAAGATCTCAAAGAAAAGTATGATGTAATATCCCCAAGCGACAGCAGTCTCTCAAGAGACCTGCTTTCCCCAGTAGAGTCGACAAATGGCGTCTCCAACAGAGAAGTTTGTACACCTCTACAATTCAGACAGGTGGGTTCCCCAGCAAGTCTGACATCAAATTTTTCCCATCAAATAGTATCTCCCCAGGAAAATTCGGAGAGAAGTTTGAGGAAAACCGCTACGCATAGCGTCCCTTGTCGATAAAGTTTATTGACAAAAGAAACTAAGACCAGTTCCTTGGTAGGAAACCAGGATCGAGGGGAAGTTTAAATCAGAAACTGAGACCATTTCCATGGTAGGAAACCAGGATCGAGGGGAAGTTTATTTTAGAAACTAAGACCAGTTCCTTGGTAAGAAATCAGGATCGAGGGGAAGTTTACCTTTTCTAAGCATCATTGCTTAGCAAAAGAAGAAGGATGTGTGAACCGCCATTCTTAACCACCATCAAAATTTCGGGCATTCTGATATTTAATCCTCTTGCACCCCGAATGCCCGAATACCTTCGCCATTCACGCCTTCGGGTCCAAGAAGATTAAATAGGGGCATCTGTCATACCCCAAATTTTGACCACTAAGATTCCCCATCATTGTGCAAATCATCACCACAATATGGGTAATCCATCATGCCTCATTAGTCTCCCCAAAGATGGGTGAGCATCCACTACAATCAAACTTAGGGTTTAAAGCCCTCTCAGAGCTCTTAAACAAAGGATCAATCAAGGAATGACATGATCTTTAACTTGTCTAACCTCTCAAACATCCACAAGGGATAAAGAGGACTCCCACATCAAGGATTAAGCACAAGGCTGCTCCCTTCTAAGTGGATTAAGCCTCAAGATCGCCAGTGTCACCAAATTAGGGTTTGGTCGACCAGGGCCTCCAGATGGAAATTTTCCTCTGGGCATGAGCCAATGCTTCAAAGCATAACCTAAAATACTCCATGGAACCTCATGGACCCAATCATCAAGTCAATTTAGCCTCAGGGGATGCATTCATCAAAAATCAGGAATTAGGGTTTCTTGACCTAATTCACCCCTAAGTTGACTTTTGGAACAAAACATGAGCCAAGACCTCAAGAGAGGATTTTAGGGTCTCAAATACATCAAATTAATCCATTTGCAACAATGGATTGACCCAAGAAGCTTGATCAACAAGTTTCAAGCTCATTAGAACCACAATTAGGGTTTCTCGGGAAAAAGTCAACTGTATCTTTGACTTTTGACCAGGACATGCTCCCAAACCCTAAGACATGATTCAATACACCCTATAACACCTATAAAATTAATCCATCAAGTTTAATTTAGGTCAAGGACTTGATTTCATAGAGGATTGCACAGTTTGGAATTCATCTGATAAAAAGTCAACTGTGCACAAAAGTCAACTTTGACTTTTTGATATTTTTCATAATTATGGTTCTTTAACCCTAAAATGATGTTAATGTGTGATTGGAATCATCATTCATCAAGAAAAATCAAGAAAAGTGGGATAACTTGTAAAAGGGGTAACCACAAAAAACTTAGAAATTTTCTAAGTTATGGAACAAAGTGGCTAGGGTACCAACTTTGGAGGATCATAACTCCTAAACCACAAGGCCATTTTTCCCCATCCAAAGCTGGATTTGTAGCTCTCATTACCCTCTAAAAAACCTTCAACTACACCTCATTCCAATTTGTTGCACCCCAAAATTTGCCCTCCTTACTTTATTACTAACTGGCTTATGTTGCATTGCATTTTGCATTATCATGTGTGCATATCATTGGTTTTTAGCATGGGGTCAAGGTGCCTGAGGCAGTGCCTCAGAGGGTCAAGCAAGAGTCCTGGTATTGTCCAAGAGAGCTCAGGTGGATCATCCTCTCCTAACCAGTGCATAAATTATGGTTTTGAGATTCTTGGGTTTATTGCTTCAATGGCAAGCTCCTTGGGTTTTTATCATCATAAAATGGAATATCTTATCTTTGTTGGAGAGGATACACATCATATTCAGAGGAATTTGGATTTGGAGACTGTGTTATTTCCTCCTAGACTTAGGGTACCACAACTAGGGTTTGCTATAAAGTCAGTTTATTTCTGATTTTTTGGGCAAGACTTGATTCCATGGCACTCCTTGGGTCCCTAAATACCTAGGGATGGGAGGTTGTCCATCAATTTGGTTCAGGAGAAGTTCAATTGATCAGAAGATTGAGAATCAGTTGAATGGGGTAAAAGTCAACAGTGAGAGGAGAAGTCAACTGTGGAATTTTGAGGTTCTCCCCAAGGTTTTCAAGGTCTCACATCCTCACATGGTCTCCAGGGGTCAAGTTTCAGACATATTTATCAGGAATCAGGAGTTGGTGCAAAGTTTCTAAATTTGGAAAGTAACCTATAATGAAAAGTTTCCTTTTTGGGCAAGTTCCTACACTGCATTTAACTTGACTTTTTATCATCAATAAAGGTTCAAATGAATTTTTCTCCAACATGAAAGTTGAAGATCTTTTTCTCCTCTTTCCAACAAGTACTTGTGGGTCTCCATATCATTTGTGAAACTCAACTTATGATCCAAAGAAGGCAAAGTGGTTTTTAGGTTTTTCATGGTTCCATTTTCACAACTTTGGGCATAATGACCTACAATCAAATCCATTGCTTCATGCCACATTCTAATATCAAAAGACATTCTTTGAGGATTATTTTGGGCCCAAGAACCAAGAAATTACATGGTCCATGTATCACTTATCCTCCATTATTCAAAATTCCCAAATTATTTAAAAGTCATTAATCAAAAAAGTTTCAAGGCCCAAGTTCAATATGGTGCAACTCTATTCTTTGCTTTTGGCTGCGAATGGTGGTTGATTTCTAATCTATGGATCACCAGGATTCTGTTGGTGAAAGAATTTCTTCAAAACTCTTTGTGAATTGAGAGATCCAATAATTTTAAGAATTAGGGTTGCACTTTTTTTTCTCCAATATATCACGTGTGTCTAACCCTAACCAGTGCATGGATGGGTTTAAATAGGCTAGGGTTTTCTTCTGATGATGAATTGGGCTTGGGCAATTCCTTGTTTAATGATTTTTTTGAATTATTTTGGAAAATAGCATAATATGAATTACACCTCCTCCATGCATGGATATTTGAAAGTTTCATGATGGATCACTTGCATTTGAATTGATAATTGCACCCATATTGAACTTGGGCCTTGAGATGGCTTGATTCATGACTTTTAAACAATTTGGGAATTTTGAACAATGGAGAATAAGTGAAGAACACACCATGGAATTCCTTAATTCTTGGGCCCAAAATAATCCTCAAGGAATGTCCTTTGATATTAGAATATGGCATGAAGCAATGGAATTGATTATAGGTCATTATGCCCAAAGTTGTGAAAATAGAGCCATGAAAAACCCTAAAAACCACTTTGCCTTCTTTTGATCACAACTGGAGTTTCACAAATGATATGGAGACCCACTAGTACTTGTTGGAAAGAGGAGAAAAAGATCTTCAACTTTCATGTTAGAGAAAAATTCATTTCAAGCTTTCTTGATGATGAAAATTCAAGTTGAATGCAGTGCAGGAACTTGCCCAAAAAGGAAACTTTTCATAATAGGTCACTTTCCAAATTTAGAAACTTTGCACCAACTCATGATTCCTGATAAATATGTATGAAACTTGACCCCTGGAGACCATGTGAGGATGTGAGACCTTGAAAACCTTGGAGAGAACCTCAAAATTCCACAGTTGACTTCTCCTCTCACTGCTGACTTTTACCCCATTCACCTGATTTTCAATCCATTGGCCAATTGAACTTCTCCTGAACCAATCTGATGGACAACCTCTCATCCCTAGGTACTTAGGGACCCAAGGAGTACCATGGAATCAAGACTTGCCCAAAAAATCATAAATAAACTGATTTTATAGCAAACCCTAGTTATGTTACCCTCAGTCTAGGAGGAAATAACACAGTCTCCAAATCTAAATTCCTCTGAATATGATGTGTATCCTCTCCAACAAAGATAAGATATGCCATTTGATGATGATAAAAACCCAAGGAGCTTGCCCATTGAAGCAATAAACCCAAGAATCTCAAAACCCTAATCTATGCACTGGTTAGGAGAGGATGATCCACCTGAGCTCTCTTGGACAATACCAGGACTCTTGCTTGACCCTCTGAAACACTGCCTCAGGCACCTTGACCCCATGCTAAGAACCAATGATATGCACACATGATAATGCAAAATGCAATGCAACATAAGCCAGTTAGTAATAAAGTAAGGAGGGCAAATTTTGGGGTGCAACAGTTGTCCCTATTCAATCAACTTGGTCCTGAAGGTATGATAGCGACGGCTTTCAGACGATCAGGATGCACGGGGATTGAATACCAAAGAACCCAGAAATTTGCAATCCTCTGCTGGAGAATTAGCCATGAATGTTGTACTGTCACAATATGGACGAGTGCTAGCTATGCTGGGTATAAAGTGAAACAAACTCTCCCAAGTTACGTCATCTCTGCTGATAAAGAGAACTGACAAAGGAACCTCGAAATATTCCATCCCTGCTGATAAAGGGAAACTAGCAAAACAAGTGCCATCCCTGCTGATGAAGGGAAACTAGCAAAATAAATGCCATCCCTACTGATAAAGGGAAACTGACGAAAGAAATCTCCGAAAGACTGCTATCTCTGCTGATAAAGAGAAACTAGCAAAACAAGTGCCATCCCTGCTGATAAAGGGAAACTGACGAAGAACTATCCAAAAGATCGTTATCTCTGCTGGTAAAGAGAAACTAGCAAAACAAGTGCCATCCCTGCTGATAAAGGGAAACTAGCAAGATAAATGCCATACCTGCTGATAAAGGGAAACTAGCAAGATAAATGCCATCCCTGCTGATAAAGGGAAACTGACGAAGAACTATCCAAAAGATCGTTATCTCTACTGGTAAAGAGAAGCTAGCAAAAATAATGCCATCCCTGCTGATAAAGGGAAACTAGCAAGATAAATGCCATCCCTGCTGATAAAGGGAAACTAGCAAGATAAATGTCATCCCTGCTGATAAAGGGAAACTGACGAAGAACTATCCAAAAGATCGCTATCTCTGCTGGTAAAGAGAAGCTAGCAAAAATAATGCCATCCCTGCTGATAAAGGGAAACTGACAAGATAAATGCCATCCCTGCTGATAAAGGGAAACTAGCAAGATAAATGCCATCCCTGCTGATAAAGGGAAACTGACGAAGAACTATCCAAAAGATCGCTATCTCTGCTGGTAAAGAGAAGCTAGCAAAAATAATGTCATCCCTGCTGATAAAGGGAAACTGACAAAAGAAATATCCGAAAGGTTGCTATCTCTGCTGATAAAGAGAAACTAGCAATACCAATGCCATCCCTGCTGATAAAGGGAAACTGACAAAAGAAATATCCAAAAGATTGCTATATCTGCTGAAAAAGAGAAACTAGCACCATAAATGTCATCCCTGCTGATAAAGGGAAACTGACGAAGAACTATCCAAAAGATTGCTATCTCTGCTGATAAAGAGAAACTAGCAACATAAATGCCATCCCTGCTGATAAAGGGAAACTGACAAAAGAAATATCCAAAAGATTGCTATCTCTGCTGACAAAGAGAAACTAGCAAAATAAATGCCGACTTCACTGGGGATAATGTGAAACAAAAACTCCTGGTTTAAATCACCTCTGGCAAGCAAAGTATGTCAGGTAAGAATGGTATTTCACAAAAGAGAAAGGCCAGACAAATTTCTAACGGACCCATGATCCACAGATAAGATGACTCCGCTGGGAAAAGGAGAAGTCTAAATAAAAGACTCTGCTGGGGAGCACAAGTATGAGGAACGCATCCCTCTAAAATCTCCTGAGTTATGCCATCTCTGCTGAGAAAGAGAACTGGCAAAGAAAGTATCTAACCTGGCTTATGCTTCGAATGCAAATGTTTGAGTTGTGGCGTAATGCTCCATGCGACATGGAAATGCTACGCGCTTGAGGATGCAATGCAAATGCTTATGATATGCAAAAAGGGTCCCTCCAGCAAAATAAATGCCGGAGAGAAAAGATCCATTCATCTGGGGATGACAAAAATAAATTGTCCTCGGAATCTAGGAACTCTGCTGAGAAGTGTCCTACTGATCGACTCTTCAGATCAACAACTTTTGCTGGGGATGAAATCCTGAAAGAACATCCATACCACCGGGGATTACACACGTCCTCTACTGAAGGTAACATCCAACCTGAGATTTCTCCTCTGCTAGGGGAGTTAAGAATGAACGCCAATGACGGAATCGAAAGTCCGTTGCTGAGGATTGCTGATAACCATTTGGGCTCAGGACCTGCTGGGGGATGCCAGCCCATAATACCATCCTGCTTGGGGATACTGCTGATCTTAGCCTGCTGGGGAGAATGACTTTACTCCCACCTTGCTGGGGATTAGGATACGACATCGTCGGTGAGAGCACGCTTCCTGACTGGATGGGGAAGGTGAACACCCTGATTCTATGGGGAAATAACGTCTTGATTCGGAGAAAATATTTCCCAAGTCTCCTGCTGGGGGAAGTCTGCTCTGCTGAGGAAAGTTTGTCCTGCTGGGGAAGGAGCAATCTCAATGCTGGGGAAGCAAGCTGCTGGGGAGAATACAATCCTGTTACCCTGCAAGTCAAATAACAACAAACAGGATATGTCACGACCTGGCTATCACCGTTAACGCCTAAGTAATTTCTACTGCTTTTCGTTATGCTCCGCAAAGCTCAAAATTTTATATGCAATGTTTATCAAAAATATCGGACGTTTTTTGCAAACAAAACAGTAAAAGTAAAAATAAAACACACAATGGAAAGCTCTTTGAGTGAAATGAATATTTTATTGAAGAGTGGCCTGTAAATAGGCAGTTACAATAGGAAGCAATTCCTAAAAAGAGGTAATTGCGCAAAAGTAAAAAAGAAAATACACATGTCGGCAATGTGGGGAACAGATATCCACCATGATTTGACTCAGCTATGACCCATATGTCTTGCTTATCCACAAACGTCTTGACCTTTGAAGAGACTTAACTATACTGATTCCTTTCTTTCAGAATTTCCAGGTATTGAGAGTGTTCACAGATCGAACGCAGACCATAGCCTTTCGCTTATAAATCCCTAACTTTTGCCTGGATCGCCCTTTTCGGGTTTTCAATCCACCGGGATACCCATTTTTGCCAAAGTCGCCTTTTCAGATTTTCAACTTTGCGGGTGTACACATTTCTTTTTACATTTTATCCCTAACTTTTTCCCGAACCTTTTCCTTTTTATGGTTCGCCGGGATGCCCCTTTTTGCCTGGACTTTCTTTTTATGTCCAGCGGGTCTCTTTTATGCGAAGTATTTTTTGACTACGTCTGCGTTCACAGGGGAGGTAAAGTCTTCGCCATCCATAGTTGAAAGTAGTAAGGCTCCACCAGAGAAAACCTTTCTGACTACATACGGCCCTTCATAGTTTGGAGTCCATTTGCCCCTGTGATCTGTCTGAGGAGGAAGGATCCTTTTCAAAACCAATTCACCTGTCTAAAAATTCTGAGGACGTACTTTCTGGTCAAAAGCGTGCTTCATCCTGCTCTGATACAATCGACCATGTGCGATGGCTGCCAATCTCTTTTCTTCAATAAGGTTCAACTGATCCAATCTGGAACGCACCCACTCAGCTTCATCAAGCTTCACATCTGCCAGAACTCTCAAAGATGGAATCTCGACCTCTAAGGGTAAAACTGCTTCCATGTCATACACCAATGAGAAAGGGGTTGCCCCAGTTGACGTACGCACCGAAGTACGGTAACCATGTAGGGCGTAAGGTAACATCTCATGCCAGTCCTTATATGTTACCACCATCTTCTGCACAATCTTCTTGATATTCTTATTCGCCGCCTCAACAGCCTCATTCATCTTCGGACGATACGGAGAGGAATTGTGATGCTCGATCTTGAAAATCTGACATAGTTCCTTCATCATCTTATTATTCAAATTCGAGCCAATATCAGTAATGATTCTCTCCGGGACCCCATAATGACAGATGATGTCCTTCTTTATAAACCGGGCTACCACTTGCTTGGTGACGTTGGCGTATGAGGCTGCCTCCACCCACTTTATGAAATAGTCAATGGCAACCAAAATGAAACGATGCCCATTGGAAGCGGTGGGCTCAATCTTTCCAATCATATCAATGCCCCACATTACAAAAGGCCAGGGAGACGACAACACATTTAGAGGCGTAGGCGGTACATGCATCTTATCTGCATAAATCTGGCATTTATGGCACTTTCAGGCGTACTTGAAATAATCAGACTCCATAGTCATCCAGTAATATCCTGCTCTCAACTACTTTCTAGCTATGGTGTGTCCACTGGAATGAGTACTGAAAGAACCCTCGTGAACTTCCTCCATCAATGAGCCTGCCTCGTGTTCATCAACACAACGTAGCAAGACCATATCGAAGATCCTCTTATATAACACATCATCCTTGTTCAGAAAGAAATTTCCTGCCAACCTCCTCAAAGTCTTCTTATCTTTGGTGGAGGCACCCTCTGGATACTCTTGTCTCTTCAGAAAAACCTTAATATCATGATACCACGGCTTGCCATCTGACACATCTTCAATCGCAAACACAAAAGCTGGTCTGTCCAGACGCATGATTCTAATCGAAGGTGTTTCATTCCAACGGTTCACCTTATACATGGATGCCAATGTCGCCAACGCATCAGCCATCTGATTCTCAGCTCGGGGCACATGATGAAAATCCACCTTATCAAAGAAAGGTAACAACCTTCTGGCATAGTTGTTATAAGGTACCAAATTTGCCTGACGAGTCTCCCATTCTCCTGTAATCTGATTAACCACCAACGCGGAATCACCATAGACATCGAGGTTCTTAATTCTCAAATCAATTGCTTCTTCTAACTCCATGATGCATGCTTCATACTCCGCCTCGTTGTTGGTACACACGAATGCTAACCGGGCAGTGAAAGGTATATGAGAACCCTTCGGGGTTGTAATGATTGCCCCAATTCCATTACCATATGAGTTAACAGCCCCATCAAAAATCATCTTCCACTGTGATCCAATCTCAGGTCCTTCGTCACGAAGAGGCTCTTCACAATCCTTCATTTTCAGAAACATAACATGCTCGTCTGGAAACTCAAACTTCATAGGCTGATAATCCTCGACTGGATGATCAGCAAGATATTCTGACAGAACACTTCCCTTAATGGCCTTCTGAGAAACATACTGAATATCGTACTCTGTCAAAACCATCTGCCAACGGGCTATCCTTCCAGAAAGTGCTTGCTTCTCAAACACGTACTTAATCGGATCCATCTTCGAAATCAACAAGGTTGTGTGATTTAACATATACTGCCTTAGGCGCTTGGTTGCCCAAGCGAGTGCACAACATGTCTTTTCCAGCATAGAGTATCTTGATTCGCAATCAGTGAACTTCTTACTCAGGTAGTATATGGCATGCTCTTTCTTACCCGTCTCGTCATGTTGACCAAGCACACAACCCATCGAATTCTCAAGAACCGTAAGGTACATAATCAATGGTCTCCCAGACACTGGTGGCATAAGGACTGGAGGTTCCTGCAGATACGTCTTTATCCTTTCAAACGCCTCTCGACAATTTTTATTCCACCTGACCTCTTGATCCTTTCTCAACAACTTAAAAATAGGTTCACATGTAGCTGTCAGATGAGAGATGAACCTGGCAATGTAATTCAACCTCCCCAAGAAACCACGAACCTCTTTCTCTGTTCTTGGCTCAGGCATCTCCTGTATGGCTCTTATCTTTGCGGGATCAACGTCTATACCCCTTTCACTAACAATGAAACCCAGCAATTTACCAGACCTTACGCCGAAAGTGCACTTGTTCGGATTCAACCTCAACCTGAACTTCCTCAACCTTTCAAACAGCTTCTGGAGGTTTACCAAGTGTTCTTCCTCTGTCAGTGACTTCGCAATCATGTCATCAACATAGACTTCATTCTCCTTGTGAATCATATCATGAAAGAGAGTCACCATCGCCCGCTGATAGGTTGTCCCAGAATTCTTCAATCCAAAGGGCATTACCTTGTAGCAAAATGTTCCCCACGTTGTTATGAAAGTTGTTTTCTCCATGTCCTTTGGGGCCATTTTGATTTGGTTATACCCAGAGAAGCCATCCATGAAGGAAAACACAGAATATTGAGTAGTATTGTCCACTAACACGTCAATGTGGGGGAGCAGGAAATCATCCTTCGGGCTCGCCCTATTCAAATCTCGGTAATCAACACACATCCTGACCTTCCCATCCTTCTTAGGCACAGGTACAATATTAGCAACCCACGGAGGATAATTTGTCACAGCAAGAAATCTGGCGTCCAACTGTTTCTGAACCTCTTCCTTGATCTTGACAGCCATATCTGGTTTCGTCCTTCTCAGCTTCTGCTTGACCGGAGTACAACCCTCTTTAAGCAGCAGCCGGTGTGAAACAATGTCCGTGTCAAGCCCAGGCATGTCTTGGTAAGACCAGGCGAAGATATCCACACACTCTCGAAGTAACTCAATCATTCTTCCCTTAACGATGTCTTCCAGGGCAGCCCCAACCTTTACTTCTCGTTTAACATCCTCGGTTCCCAGATTAACAGTCTCAACTTCCTCCTGATTAGGTAGAATAACCCTTTCCTCTTGTTTCAGTAGCCTGGCTAATTTTTCTGGTAAGTCACAGTCTTCGTCAGTCTCTTCTTCGGCCTGATAGATGGGATTGTCGAAGTCATATCGAGCCATAGCTAAGTCATGGGTGGAATCTGAACAAAGGAACCTGCATGATGGATGTTTTATGTTCATTATGAGTGCAACAAACAAGAAAACACGTTGCCATTTTGATGTGGGTTAATGCAAAAAGTAAAAATAGAAAGACAGGGATCAAAATATTTGAATGAAAAAAATGTCCTTTATTGATGATAAAAATAGCAAATAAAACATCCAAGCCCTACAAATAAATATCACTACGTCTTGGGCAGAACGTAGGACTCAACATAACAAAAAACAAAAGTAAATTACTCCGGGCGCGTCACTTGGATAACTTTCTCGGAGGACCAGTTGCAAAAACTCTGACCAGGAATGCAGGGACGGATCCACTCGCCCATGTCACAATCACTATCTCCTTCATCCTCAATAGCATTGACTCTGTCGAAGAAAACATCGGCACTGGTGAAACGGACTGGACCATAGAACTTGGGAGGCTCTTTAGAACGCCTAGGTGGCTTGTATCCCAGTCCATGAGTATCTTGCTTCCTTTGAACGTCAATAACACTGCCCCACTTCTGAGAACCGCCAGCTTCAACTATAGCACGCGTCTCTTTGAAAGAGGACATTGGAACTTCTGGTTGTATGACGACTTCAGGTTGGACAACCACCTCAGGCTGATTGACTGCCTTTGGGGGTCCCTCGGGAATCTTCACAGCTTCAAAGGCTTGGTATAGAGTTTCCTGTATCTCACCATCCACCTCTACATACTTGAAGGTCGATAGGTGACTCACCATGATATCTTCTTCACCACAAACAGTCACAACGTGGCCATCCACCATATACTTCAACTTCTGGTGCAGCGTAGAAGTTACTGCCCTAGCACCATGGATCCAAGGGCGACCCAACAAATAACTATAGGCAGGCTGAATATCCATTAAGTAAAAGGTGGTGTTGAAAACCTCAGGACCTACCTTGATCGGCAGAACTAACTCTCCAAACACTGACCTCTTGGAGCCATCAAAAGCACGTACCACCAAGTCACTTGGCATATAAATTAACCCACGGGTATCCAATTTCATCAAAGCCTTCTTTGGTAACACATTCAAAGACGACCCAGTATCAACTAACACATGTGACATTAAGGAACAACGGCATTCCACTGAAATATGCAGAGCATTGTTGTGATTCCTCCCAGCCGGAGTCAGATCTAAATCGGTGAAACCCAAACCATTACCAGCATTCACATGAGCCACAACCCCTTCTAATTGGTTAACAAATATTTCTTGTGGTACATAAGCCATATTCAGAACCTTCAGCAATGCATTTCGGTGTGCCTCGGAGCACAACAGTAAGGATAGAATGTAAATCTTCGATGGAGTTTGGTGAAGTTGGTCGACAATCTTGTAATCACTTTTTCTGATCAACCTCATAAACTCTTCTACATCTTCTGAGAAAGTATCCCCACCTGGCTTTGTCGTAGAATTATTAGCTTCCTGCCTCTGCACGGACTCATTCATCATCTGTTTACCCTTGTCTTGTCTTGAACTGCCAGCTTGATTCTCGGACGGAATAAAGACTCTACCACTCCTAGTGATAGCCCCAACTTCAACAAGATTTCCAACCCCTGTATTCACAACTGGTGTGTCTTCCAATTCCTGCTTCTTACCATTAACAATCACCTCGGTCCCATAGTTCCATGGGATGGCCTTGGTAGTCTCATACGGGACTGGTCCAGGAACAGTGATAGTGACCGATGTTGGTCTTGCCGACGCTGATATAGTTATTGTCTTGAATGGAATTGTTATCGTGGCAACATCAATCTCTCTGTCAGTAACATTACTCTGCTTGCAACCTCTGTCAAACTGTAATACCCCTTCGTTGATCAGTTTCTGAATGCCTGCTTTTAATAACTCACAACCGCCTGGATGCGACACACATCCTACATAACTTTCATTACAACCGGGGAATACCCCTCCCTTCAACAGTCTTTCCTTCACCACACCCAAGGGAGTTTGGACTTCATTCACATCTGAAATCAAACTCAAGTCTTCACAGTCTTAAATAATAGCGTTAATCTTTGGCCCACCGTGATTCGGCATCGGGTTCTGATTCATATTCGGGACGTCATTGGAGAAGTTGATGGCTTTGGAATCCACCAAATCTTGAACCTTATGCTTAAAAGCTTTACAGTTCTCAGTATGGTGTCCGGGTGCCCCAGAATGAAACTCACAGTGGGTGTTGGCGTCATAGCCGGGAGGTGGATTGCCAGTAGGTGGAGCCAATGTTCTCGTCTAAATTAACTGCAGTTTCAACAAGTGCTGGAATAATTGAGAGTAGGACATAGGTGGAGTGTCAAAATTCCTATCCCGCCTATTCTGAGACTGTGATCGGTAAGGAGCCTGATTTTGTTGTTGAGACGCTGCTGGCTGCTGAGGTGCTGCTGGGATGGTTACAGAAGCCACCTGCTGATTGTAGTTCTGACGAGGCCCATCTCTACCACGATATGATGACACAGAGTTTGTATCTCCCTCCTTCTTCTTATAACCACTGGCATAAGGCTTCTTACTTCCTCCAGATGAGGACCCATCACTGCCCGATATCTTTCTCGCCTTAATTCCGCTTTCCACCATCTCTCCTACCAAGATCAAATCAGCAAACTTTCCAGTCATACATGGTACCAACTTTTCATAGTAATGACCCTACAAGGTGGCCATAAACATAGTTATCATTTCACGCTCCAACATGGGAGGCTGAACCCTAGCTGCCAGTTCGCGCCACCTCTGAGCGTACTCCTTGAAACTCTCATTGTTCTTCTGTGACAGATTCTGCAGCTGTGTTCTGTTAGGAGCCATATCAGTGTTATATTGGTAATGTCTGATAAATGCCCCTGCCAGATCTCTCCAACTACGCACATCCTTCCTTTCCAGTTGCATGTACCACTCCAGGGATGCCCCAGATAGGCTATCCTGGAAGCAATGCATCATCAGCTTTTCATTCTTCGCATATGCAGCCATCTTGCTTGCGTATGCTCTCACATGTGTCCTTGGACAAGTCATACCATTATACTTCTCGAAAGTGGGAGTCTGAAACTTGTGCGGAATAACAACGACTGGAACCAGCCCCAAATCCTCTAGATCCATTCCCACAGAATCCTGATTCACAACACCCCTCAGCTGTTCCTCAATCAAACGGATCCTCTGATCCTGGTCAGACTAGGGACCAGCATCCCCACCTGGCAAAGAAAATACATCATCCTGAACATCATCATACTGATGACCCTGAACTGCGCCAGTACCAGTACCACCTCCCCCAGCATTTTCAGCTCCGCCCGGAGGAATCACAACACCAGAAACAGGAACGCCTCCGCCAGTAGGACCATTCTGACCATTACCAGTAACACCAGTCTGAAGTCCTACATGAAGGACACCGTCATCATGAACCCTCGCAATTAGTGGCTGAACGAGAGTCCTCAACTGCACTTGTCCCTAAGCAACCCCTTGCATTAATTCCATGAATTGGTTCATGCGAGTCCGCATCTCAATGATCTCATTCTGTAGCTGATCCATGAGTCTCTTCTGATTCTGTCTAGTAGGATACCGGTGAATGTGATGATCTGCAATTCTGAGATGAGAACAAGATAAGAATACCGGAGATAAACACCTGTCATGCAAAATGAATATGTAAAATGATTATGAATATGCAAATCCAAATGGACGTGTTTGAAAATTCACAGGGCGATCCACCCCTTGATTCCGGTTTAATAACAAGATATAATGGAACTTCTGCTCATATATTAAGAAAACCAGAGGAAAGCCAAATGTCGACAATCATGAATTCGAGATACAAATCTGAACACATAAATCAAAGAGGTCCCAACCAACAAGCCTGGCGGTGATCCAAATACAAAAAGGAAACTATGGCATATCATCAAAATTCACAAGTGTCAATCCCCCTCATCCATTATGCTTTCTGCACCAGTCTTGAATCTCCTTGAACAGCTTTCTGGTATCGGGATGCTTCGGCCTCTGAATTAGCCCTTGAATGAGAAGGTCTCTCCTGTGTATGATCCCACCCAAGTATCGGCAATGTAGCTCCCAAGTGTCTTCTCCAGTAGCACCATCCATGCTAGGACCCTCATGTCTAGGTTTCTTCACTTCAGCTTGGACTTTCAGTTCTTCCATGGAGGCTATGGCTTCATTGAGTCGACCCTCGACTACTTGTCGCTTGAATATCCCTGATAATATCTCGGTGTCTTTCTTCTTGAGCGTTGACTTTAACTGATCAATCTTGGCTAGGTAAGCGTCTTCCTTTCTCTTATTCTCAGCCATGGCAGTTTCTCGGTGATCATCGAACCTGTGAATCTTCAACAAAGCCTTGCCTAATTCCTCCTCCTTGGACTTGAGAACATTACTTATACCATCCAAAGCTTGTTTCATCCTTTCTCTGGATGCGGTCATGTCAGCAAGCTCTCTTTCTGCTTTAGCAAGGAGCTCTGTCTTCAACTTGGCGGTATGAACAGCTTCACCCCACTCATGCTTCCACTGATAAATTTCTCTCTTTAGCTCACTATTTTCTTCCGCAACCTTTCCTTTTCAGCCCATAATTTGTTATACTTCTCCAACTCAACTGTGGTAGGAGGCTCGATCACCAGAGGATACAAAGGTGGTTCCACCGGGAATGGAAGAAGCTCCTCTTCTGCTCTCTTCTTAATCCACTCTTTATAAGAAGGGAAAGCCCGATTGTTACTTTTCCCGAATGGAATTTTACCCTTCTTGGTCACCTGTTTCCAAGCATTCACAACTTTCCTTATCAACCCTTGATCCTCAATACCATTGAAGAATAAGGACTCTCGGACATCTCGCTCTTCGGGTGGATTTTTCAAAGGATAGCCAAACTGTCTGATAGCTAGGGAGGGATTATAGTTAATTCCACCTTTCCTCCCTATCAAGGGTACATTAGGGAATTCTCCGCATTTGCAAATAATCTCCATTCCTAGAAAATCATGATTGATCCAAACAATGTTATCAGCAGTCAAGCCCATAACCCTCTTAGACCACTTCAGAGAATCTTTCGTATCAACGAAAGCGCCAGATTCAGGGAGACGACTCAGAAACCAAGTAGCTAAAAGCGGTGCACAGCAACTTACAGTTTTTCCACGCCTATTCTCATTCTTATAGTGGACTGAGTGATACACATCACCTAGCAAGGTAGGTATAGGATTCTTCAAAATAAAGATTCTGACAGCATGCATATCCACCAGATCAGGAATATTTGGAAACAGAACAATCCCATAGATACACATAGCCATAATAGCCTGGAAAGCAGTCCAATTCTTCTCTTTGACATGTATGCAGTCTTGATCAAACAGGAACTTCAATAGGAAACCCTTAACTCCTTGTTTTTCTTCAATATTACTGTTCAGAACGGATTCACTAATATGAAGAGCCATAGCCATTTCTTTTATACCGGGGTGTCCTTCAGAAAAGAAAACTATATCATGACTGATAGGAATTCCCAAAATAAATGAGAACTCCTCCAACATTGGGGCCAAGATGTAGTCTGCAAAAGTGAAGCAACGCAGAGACGGATCGTAAAACTGAAGAAGTGTGTGAATGGCATCCTTCTCATACTTGGAGATATTATAGACGAATTTCAGAAGTCTTCCATACCTTCCACTGAACTCTGTACGAACTCCGGAATCAGCCATATTAATCACTTTGTGGATCAGTGTCAAAGTCGGTTCTGGGAACGAATAGGCAACAGTCTTCTTTCTCTGAACATCCATACTGAAGTAACCACAGAAAATCGGAATCAAGAGTAAGATGCAAGCCCTGAAAAATGTCAAACATGTCAGAATGCAAGAAAAATGATATGCTCATGCAAACATGGGGTCAAGGCCACACTGCTGGATGTGCTGTGCTGTTAGCTGAACGAGAACCACAACCCAGAAAACCAAGAATTCTGAACCACTGAGGAACTCAAATAATCAGACATTGATGTGAAATCCGGAAAACAAGGTAGGTTGAAGGTCTCGGTTACCTGCAAACCTGCAAACACCCATCCCCTCTCACGTGTGGGTACTAGGATGTTCAGTATCCCGGGCTCTCAGGTCGAGAAATGATGATACGTTCACCATTTCTGGTTTGGCATCATCATCAATCGAGGAGGCCTCAACTGATTCTCCAAAGCGGAAAGTCCTCAGCTTTGGCACTGAGGTCGAGAAACAATAGTACATTCATCCCTCGGGGTACAGTACTATCATCAATCGAGGAGTGCCTCCACTGATTCTCTTCAAAACGTAGGGGCCATCCTATGCGAGTTCCAAAGCGGGCCCTCGGGTGCGAATGGGTTTGCCACAGGATGTGGTCTGCCACTGTCACCACTAAAGAGGGATGTTTCCACTAAGGTCCTCAATGATCGGTCACCAGAGTCGATAGCTCTCTAGATCAACACCCCAACATGCGCAAGACACACACGTTAGAATGCGTCCCAAGATAGCCTCGTCTGGTTGTGAATTTCGTGAACACACAAACGTACCAAGCGGGCACGTAGGTCCCACTACTTTCCACTCTAGTCCTAGGGTATTCTCAAGCCTGGGTATTGGGCTTAGCTCTCGGTCCCACCCAACCTGCAAAATAAAGACAGCCAGCATAGCACAGCAGCATGACAGTAATAAAAAATGAAATGCGGAAAATGCGGTAAAAATAAAGATAAAATACAACAAGCGTGGATCCCATCAAGTACGATGGACGTGTGGGGTGCTAGCACCTTCCCCTCGCGTAACTGACTCCCGAACCCAGGTTATGGTTGCGATGACCATTCATTTCCCTCTTCCTCAGGTTTATGCGGTGTTCCCTTTCCCTCTCTTGGGATAAATTTACACGGCTGGCGACTCTGTTTTTCCGCGCCACTCTCGCGTTTGTACCTGGATGAAAATCCTGGGAGCAACACAATTCATTATGGATTTTGAGTTATGGAATGATCAAAATCACAAAAAGTGAAAATGTCACTTTTTTCCAACACTTAGTGAAATTTTTACTAAGTCAGAATCTGCCTTCACTTTTTTCCAAATGTAGGGGAATTTTTCACATGGATCCAAAAAGTCTCAAAACCAATTATGATCAAAAAGTTGTTGTATCATATGAGGGCTTTCCAAAATGGCCAAGAACTCCATCAAATTCCACTTGGGCCATGAGATATGATAATGGCAATATGCCTTGCTGAAAACTGCCAAAGCAAGGCAGATTTTGGAGTTTTACTCGATTTGCCCAAATTTTGCAAAGGGCAAGCAACTCTATCCATCTGAACACCTCAAGGGGGTCCAAGGAGGAACCAACTCTGATCTCAAGCCTCCCAAGTCTTTGGAACCAAAAATAGCATGCCAAACCTAGAATTGCCTAAAAGAGGGACAAGACTCCAATTTTGGATTGGAGCATTCAATGTATACACCAAGGTGGCATGGACTGAGCCATTGCCAACTGAATTCAGTCAAGACTTATCCAAGACCTAGGGGACCAGCAGCCTGTGCCCTAACCTCTAGTCAATAGCTAGAGGAGACTTGGATTCTCATTGCTCAACATTGGCCAAACCTCTGCAGCAGTTGCCATTCACTATTCCTTGCAAAACAAACTTGCTCTACTATAAATAGAGCTCATTTGAGTACACCAAAGCCATCAAACATATGTTTTCCTCAAAATCTCCTTCTTCACTCCAATTTTGCCTTCTAAGGCAAGTCACTATCGGGTTTTGAGTTTGAGAGCTATTCTAACCAAACCAATCACACACACACACCTCATAAACATCATATAGAAGTGATCCAAACACTCACATAACATCTGGAACACCAAAATCACAAAATCACCAGCCAAATGCTCAAGCCTTTGACAGATTTGCAGTTGAGGTGCCAAATCAAGTTCCAGCTCAAATCAATCCACTCCAAGCATCCAGACACACTCCATAGCACCTAGGGAAGTTGTCCATAACCTTGGAACCAAGCTGTAACACCTCTAACACAAAACACGATCACCAGCTGCAAGTGGTAAGCATGAGCTCTTCTAACTCTATGATCCATACAATTTTTGCTGCACAATAATTTGGCCATATGTTCATAATCATGCATGGAGTATTTTCCCTCAATCAATTGCATTGTTTGAATCGTGTATGGAATTTCTGAACCTTCATGCAAATTTTAGGGTTCTTGAGGTTTCTCTTTGATTTCTTATTCCATGTTTAAAATAAATGAAATTAAAGACCATAAACTTGATCGTGAGGTTGAAACGAGTAGATTGATATGTAGATTGTATGATATAATTAAGTATTCAATGAGATTGGATAGAAAACGCAAATCTGCAGAAACAGAGGAAGGGCGCGTGTTCTTGCCATGTTCTTGGCGCCCTTTTTCAAATATTTGAATATTTGAATTTTGTGATTTTATTTAATTGATTCAAAAATTAATTTCTCTCTGAGTTTTAATGATTTTGAGTTGATTCTTTTTTTAATAATTCACAAAAATGTTAAAATATTTTATTTTACCAAAAAATTCCCAAAAATATTATTTATTTCATATAATTGATATTTTTACAAAGAATTAATATTTTAATTGTTTTTGACGTTTAAAATATTTTTTCCTTCTTGATTTTGCAAATTCTAATGACTTCTAATCATTTTGTAGGTCAAAACTTGATTTTTGAAACATTAATCCAAGATCACAATTTGTTTTCCACATGTTTAACAATTTTGATCATTTAATTGAATTTTTATTCAATTAAAATACATTTTGGAAACAAATTAGGGTTTTTGATTAATTCAACCCTCATCAAACTTTTTCAAACCCTTTGGGCCTCTAGTAGAGTGTAAGACCCAACCCTTTTAGAAAACCAAAAACTTTTGGGCCTCAGTATATTGTATAAGTCCTGATACCGTCAAAAAATTCGGCGCAGTCGTCGCCTTTCTAACAAATCAAACCCTTGGGCCTACCCTCGTGTTATAAGCCCCATTCTTTTTCTTTAAACTATTTTGGGCCTCTAATAGAGTGTAAGACCCAACCCCCTTTTAACCCAAAACTATTTTGGGCCTCAGATATTGTATAAGTCCCTCTGCGTTAAAAGAAAATCTCGGCACGATCGCCAGTTCAAAAACCACTTTGGGCCTCTCCTTGAGCTGTAAGCCTCGCCACTTCTACAAAAATAAACCTTTGGGCCTCTTGAGATAGTGTAAAACCCATCCCTTTGTACAGAAAACCTTTTTGGGCCTCAGTCACTTGTATAAGTCCCTGCACAAATTCCACAGTGCAATCACTGATAAAACTTTGGGCCTCTCCTTGAGCTGTAAGCCCCAACAATCTTTTCAAAGCACTTTCTACTTGGATTTTGAATATAATATTGTTATCAAAGCTTTCTTTGTTGAACAACTAACAAAACAGCATGGAAGCTCTACAACCGAGTAAGTGTTTACCCGTTTTCTTTATCCGCTTTCATATATATATATATAACTGTGTTGTGGGGCTGCTCACTGTAAGTCTTCTTTCATAAACTTTTATATACTTGTCAAATATCAACTGTGTAATACTAGTATAGTTATTTAGAGTTTTCCCCGGCAACTACGTCTAGCACTAGGTAAAGCCCCGTTGATCGCTCTTAGATACAGTCAAAACTAGATCCCCATAGGATTACCAGACACAGTCTTCTCTCCTCTTGGGGTTAAACAATATGGAGACGTGAAATGCAGCATTCTCGGTGAACCCTTTCTCAGACTGTCACCCTTAAAAGTTATCAAAGAGACTCTACTCCCCAGAGATGATCTTTTCTCCGTGAATGGCATCTCTTAAGTTTCTTCCAAATTCTCGGACTTTCCTGGCTTGATCTATTCTCTGTGAATGGCATGTCTTGAACTTCTCAGGGTTTGGGGACCCACAGGCTTCTTAAAAGCACCCTTAGAAATTGTCAAAGAAACTCTAACTCCCCAGAGATGATCTTTTCTCCGTGAATGGCATCTCTTGAGTTTCTTCCAAATTCTCAGACTTTCCTGGCTTGATCTATTCTCTGCGAATGGCATGTCTTGAACTTCTCGTGGTTTGGGGACCCACAGGCTTCTTAAAAGTATCCCCGCCTCCTCTTGGGCGTTGTACAAGGACCCTTCGGCTTCTTAAAAGCTCTCATGCCTCCTCTTGGGCTTAATACAAGGACCCTGGTGACCTCTTAAAGGTATAAGAAAGAACTTAGTCATCCTTTGCTAGAGCAGTCTTTCCAGCTTCAAAACTCCGGCCATTTGAGGGTTAGTACTCATCCCTTATCGCCTGTGCCTCCTCTTGGGCATTGTACAAAAGATGAAACTCTAGACTTGGACAGTCTCAACACCCTTTGGATTTCCCATTTCCTTAAAGAACAGGAAATAACCCCGATCTTCTGATCAGTACCAAAGTATAACCTCACCGGGAATCACTCTCTTTATAAGAACTGATTTTCTCTTTTAACCAACATACTGGACCTGTCACTCAACTGAAACAGTTACCGGCACCAATAGCCTCCTCTTGGGCTTTATACAATGATTCTCCCTAGCGGAGCTAAACTTTTCACACTCTCTTGTTGAGTATAAAAGGCTCTGTTGTTGAGTCAAAGACTTTTAGCCTCCATCTCGGGCTTCGTACGAGATACAAAATCACTCTCTTGTTGAGTCGAACATTTTCAGCCTCCATCTCGGGCTTCGTACGAGATACAAAAACACTCTCTTGTTGAGTATAAAAGACTCTCTTGTTGAGTCAAAGACTTTTAGCCTCTATCTCGGGCTTCGTACGAGATACAAATCACTCTCTTGGTGAGTATAAAAGACTCTCTTGTTGAGTCAAACCCTTTTAGCCTCCGTCTTGGGCTTCATACAAGACACATATAAAAACACTCTCTTGTTAAGTCACTTCCCTCTTAGCCTCCATCTCGGGCTTCGTACGAGATACAAAAACACTTTCTTATTGAGTATAAAAGACTCTCTTGTTTAGTGAATCACCTTTGAGCCTCCATCTTGGGCTTCGTACAAGACACGTATAAAAGCACTCTCTTGTTGAGTCAACCCCTTTTAGCCTCTCTCTCGGGCTTCGTACGAGACACATGAAAACTCCCTCTTGTTGGGTCAATAGCCTCCTCTTAGGCTTTATATAAGGAAAACCCTGGTTGAGGCAATCAACCTTTTAGCATCAAAATATGTGCCTTGCTCACAGGATACAAACATCAACAACTCCTTTTCCTTCATCTAATTTCTGTAAGCGGCAAGCCTCTGGATTATTTACATCCACGCCACTGTCCCTCTTTTAGCATGAGAAATTCCTAAGGAAAGATGGCATTGCTCTAAACTGAGTTAAAGTCTTCTCCTTCAGGTTAAAAATCCCCTATAAAGGAAATTATGGCATTGCTGGATTCACATATCCCAATTAAAGTAGTTCTCCTTTATAATTAGTCACCCAACAGTTGTGACAAACAGGCCAAATATTCCCCTTTAGAGATGACAAATTCTCTCTAAAGTCAAAACCCTTTAGCTTCAAATCTTGGGCTTCGAACAAGATACAAATAGAGCCTTCAGCTTCACATCTTGGGCTTTGAACAAGATACAAACCACCTTTAGCTTCATGTCTTGGGCTTTGAACAAGACACCAAAACACCATTTCCTCCCATAGAATAGGAGGAACTACGATCGCTCTGATTTCCCTGTTTCATTAAACGGGAATACGTAGGCATAATATTGAAAAATCTTAGTGAGCACACTAATCAAAAACCCAAAATCTCATACCTTCATACATCAATCAAAAAGCATCAGTCCTAACATCCTCACAAATAGTCCCGTCATTTCATTCTTAGCAAAATAAGCAGAGAGAGTCCCACAATCTAAACCGCATCTATAAACCAACAGTCATCTGTTTAAACTCGGTATGCAAGTAGGGTTAATTGGAGACATCTATTTCCCTTCCTTAGTCGGCTTAATAGGATAAAAAATGAATCGACCTGTAGTACTCCAGAGCGACAGTGCTTAAGAACCACGTCCAAAATCGCTCGCTACAAGAAGGAATAGTGAAAATAATCAAAGAAACAATAGCAGAGGATGGTCCTGAAAACTTCCCAGAAGATTGCTTGTTGAAAACTAAATGTGAAGTCTTTTGTGGTTAGGAGAACATGGCTTGTTCTGATGAGTTAATCACGTCTTGTGTCCTTGTTGTTGTACTCTTGTCTGACTAATAGTTTAATTAATCATCTTATTATGTGTCATATTGTCTATGTATTCTCTATCAATTAATGAAATGTCTCCTTTGGAGTAAATGACTTATCTCTTCTAAAGCTCCTTAAAATATTTAAATAATTACGATTAGAATTATCTATTATCAAATGGAAACCCTTTTGTTTTCTAGTCTCTAAAGACGTGAATGTGTCACTTAATTATAAAATGATTAATGCGTGCAACTTTGGTTATATCTTAAATCATTATATCTACTTAAGAGTGCATAATGATCAGTAAAATTTCTTGGAATTGATCAAACCATGATTATCTTCATTTAAAATTTCTTATCAATATAGTAGGGTGGTAGTTTCGTGCCTTCACCCTCGATGTCATTAATATGTGACAGATATTCTAGCCACTAAGTGAAGGGTAGTTACTGATTCATGATCGGTTGATATTCACTCATTAAAGATATTAACTGCTCCTTGCCTTTTTCAATTATTTATGTCTTGTAGTATACCTTAGGCACTTATAACCTACCTAGAACATAATTAATGCAAACGATTAAGTTCTTAATCCCATTCCTCTATAAATACTAGGAATCGATCCTCCAACCTTTCTCATTCTTAATCTAAAACTGATATCCATTTAAAACCTCCTGTGTGCTATAACAATGGCTGCCCCAACCTTTAGAGGAAATGTAGAAACTCTAGAAATCATCTCTGAAAAACGACCAAACCTAGCTCGACTCCAACATGATGGTCTGGAAATTGTAAAGAGCATGCATATCCAATCTTGGCATGGTTACTATTCCTTGTTAAACGGTCTTGTCTTTCCAGCTCTTGTTAAAGAATTCTAGAAATATGCCAAGATTAGTAATGACCGCAATACCAACTGGTCAGAAGTCTATCACCTCCCAATTTTTATCTTTATCTCCTTAATATATAAGATCACAAAATGTGTCGCTTCTGGAGTCACTATTGATGACTATCAATCTGACTTGGGCATGGTGGAGAGATGCAAGATTTTGTTTGATGATTCGGTGCCTTATGAACCAAACAACCCTTAGAAGCTTCTTCCTTCTCCCAGAACATGGTTCAGATTCTCTCTAACAAACTTTCGTCCTCGTGCAATAGTAAGAAGCACTTTGTCCCATGATGACAGAGTCTTTGTCTTCCTCCTGACGCATCACTTTAGGATCGACCTTCCCAAAACCATCTTCAATCACTTGAAACACTCTATTAAAGTGTCAAGAACTCAGATGCATTCTTACGTTCCTTACGGAAGGATACTATCTGAGATAATGCTGAAAGAAAGGTTCTGGGGATTGTTAAGCAGACTTGGACCAGAACCTTTAGTGATTGAAACAAGATGTGCTAGAGTAGACAATGTTGAAGACCTTGATGATTAAAGTCTTAAATATAGGTGTCTTGCTAGTCTTTTCCATGTCTTGTTGTTTAGATCTAAGTTTTGGTGTTAATACTTCTACTTTATTCTCTTCCTTCTGTATGTTACTCAAACAATCAATCAATGAAATTTCCTTAGTCATATTCCTGAACGGCTTACATGTATTACTCATTCTGATAGATTGTGTTCATTATCATATTGATCACATTCAAAATGCTTAAAATGCTCTAACTTTTTTATTATGTCAAAAAGGGGGAGAAATATTCTTTGATTTTGATATATGTTAAAAGAATGCTAAACATCAACTCTGATATAAAATGCGTTTTACCACTAACGTTTGTTTGATGTTTAATCGAGGAACTCTGAACTAGTTCACTAGGCATTCTTATAACAGGTTAAATTGAAAGTACTCTGTTTAAAGTTCTTATGAACTGTTGTTCATATTATCGAAGTTGTACACTTCGTGAACATGTGTTCAGAATCAGATTTACCCAGTACTGTTCAGAAGTTGATACTTTCTGAAAGTCAAAGTTATCATGATTCTCGTTTCACTTTATTCAGAATCTGTAAGCTGTCTGAGAATATGATATTTAGAACATAAGAATCAGAAGAAGAAAACTTCCTGAAAACAGTCAAGACAAAGTCTACAATCCAAGATGCTTTTCAGAAGAACTGAGAAAATCAGAAGTCGAAGATTGTCTAGAGATCTGAATAAAAGATCCAAGAAGAAGAAGTTCTGATAAACCAAGACTTCAAATCAAGCTTTGATTGATCACAAAAATATTTTTCAATCAGATTAAGAATCAAGCCGTGATCCTCCATCAAATTCTGATAGAAACACGGTTCTGAGATGAAGACCTGTTGTCTAGTCAAACTCGAAAAAGCCAAGATCTTAAATGATGATCAGAACCTGTATGACCAAATCAAGAATCTAAAGATCATCAAGTATGAAACTCAGGGGGAGTCTCTTACGACAAAAGACAAGTTCAATTCTGATAAATAGCGTGGCTAAGTTATTAGAAGATAATTGTTCTATCTATGTGCTAAAATGATTCTGCTGAAAAGTAGAAACTGCTTCAGAAGACTCTGAAAATTATGAGCTCTGATACGACGACCAGAGGAACTAAGTCCAGATGCTGAAGACTTTTGTCTCCTTAAGACAGATATGGAAGTAGTCTTTCTCTATTCTATGTTCTGACAACTCAAATTGTTATTTTGTGAGTCTTTGGATCAGATAAAATTTTAGACGATCACAAATAAAATTTTGGGGTTAACACATTCGGGGGGAGTTGTTGTTCTGGACTCTGAATATGTTTAGTTTGGTGATTACCTTGTATAAAATGTTCAATCAAAATACATGGTTTTGCCATCATCAAAAAGGGGGAGATTGTAATAGCAAGAGTTGTCTCTGCAAGTCATCTCTATGTTTTGATGATAACAATGAGTATTTGTGAATGAACTATTTTATGTTCTAATGTGTGTTGTGTGCAGATCATAATCATAGAAGATATCAGATCCAACAAACACTAGCAAGATATGCGTAAATGATCATACGCAAGTATGCTTCTATATCTGATCATAATCAGATAGATCCAAAGATGCTAATATTGTTGTTGCAATGCTCTTGTGGATGCTACTCTGAAAGTGGTTATGATTCTGAAGATATCGAAGCTTCTGAAGAGATAATCTTGTGGAGAACCGAAGTGCTAAAGATTCTCATGACTTGAAGTTCTGAAGGCTGAAGGCTCTGAAGACCAAGTGCAGAAAGATTCTGAAGACTGAAGTGTTCTGAAGATTAAGATTCAAATGATCAAGTGCTGAAGACTCTGAAGACAGCGTTCTGAGTGAACAAGGTTCTGAAGATTTTGAAGACTTGAAGCTATGAAGATAAAGGGTTTCAAGACAAGTGCTGAAGTTTTGAAGACAGATTCCTAATGGACAAGTTCTGAAGATTGATGACTTGAAGATTCTAAAGTCTCTACTCATGCTTCAATTAATTACCATCAGAAGCCTCTGAAGATTTGAAGACAAATATTACCGTTAGCAATAACTGTACACAATACTAAAAAGATCTATCCCATCACTTCTTCTACAGTAAAAAGAAGATATGGCAGTACAACTTTCATCATTGCATAACGACTCTTTTCAAACAGCCAACAGCTCTTTAACGACTATATTTTACTTGGCTATTTAAAGGAAACATATATGCGCTTCTGAAGGTGTCGATGTGATGATAGTCGCAACGATCAGTTATCGTTGTTACACTAAACACTTAAAGCTATCACCATTAACACACGACCATTGTTGTTGAAGATCAAAGATCATCATTCAACACAACAACAATTAATTGGAACAGACATTGTTGATGGACAAGACAACATTACAAATCAGTCAAGTCATCAACCAACTTCATCATCAGGGCTATATTGAAGATCTGAAGCAAGGAGTTGTTGCTCGAAGCTTGCTCAACAAAGAAGATGAAGAAGATCTACAAGATGTCATCAACTGTCAAATCAACATACATCTTTGTAGAATATAAAGATAGCAAGGAGTTGTTGCTCATATCTTGCTAGAACACTGTGTGTTCATTTGTACTTAAAATTAGGAGTTATCTGCTTGTTAAGAAGCATCAATGTAATCTCCAAAACAACTAATTCTATGTGAATTAGGATTCCTCAAGTGATCAGTGTGATCGGAGACTTGAGAAGACAATGGCTGGGTGTCATTGTGGAAATCCTGAAATATGGTCAATGATAGTCATATCTCAAAGAGGACCAATTGTGGGTCAAACTCTTGTGAGATCACTGATGGAACTCATTGAAAATCCTGGAAGAATGGTCAGTAAACGTTATATTCGTTGAATCGGATCCCTGAACGTTTAGTTGTGAAATCCTGATAGTAGATCTTGCGAGATTGGAACCTATTGGGTCAATGTTTGTTATATCCATTAACTTGGATCCCTGAACGGTTCATTGTGGGTTAGCCACAGCTGCGGTTATGCAGGTTGTTAATCACCGGCATTAACCTGTGCATCTATAATCGGATTTGATTATAGTGGATTAAGTCCTTGTATTCAAGGCGAAATCACCTTGGAAGGGTGGACTGGACTAGCTTGAGAATGGTTCAAGTGAACCAGGATATATCGTGTGTTTTTTACTCTTGTTTATGCTTTGTTTTATTATTTATGGTTCTGTATCAATTATCAGAACCTTGTATAGCAAGTCAGAACCTTGCAACCCAACTCCGATAAGCTTTCGCATTGCAAGTCTGATTCAAGCATCACTAATTCAAATTCTCCTTGTCGCTTATGCTTCATGCATCACACAATCTGAATTATGTTTCGCAAGTCAGAGTCTCTCAACACAACTCTGATATTCTCTTAGCACGTTAACGATAAGAGGCAAAAAATTATCAAGAGTTAAAACACAATTCAAACCTCCCCTTTCTTGTGTCTTTCTCACACCTTCAGTCACCACCATCTGTGGAAATATTAACAATGCTAGTTAAGAAGAGTTCAACCATGTTAGTTGATCAGAAGAAATTGGGAGAAACCTATGCCGAGAAGAAGGGCGAAGGGGTTCGGTGTTCTTATTGCAACAAGCCTCGTCATACTCGAGAAAAATGTTGGAAATTGGTTGGTCGGACTCCTAATAGAGAGTGGGGACAAAAAAGAGACTTACCCAAAAAGGGAGGACATGCACACATGGCCAGAAGTACTAGTGGAGACAGTCTAGAAGGAGGGGTGCACCTTAACCTAAGTGAAGTAGAAAAGGTGAGATCTCTCATCAGTAAGTTGGAGACACCAACAGGTACTTGTTCTTTGACACGTCCAGGTACGTTTTTGTTATCTTTTCCATTTGGCAATCTCTGTTTTCTTTTGGACTTAATGCCTTAGATATACCCTTTAAACAATACTGGATACTAGATTCTGGAGCCACTGACCATATGGCACCTTTACCCACACACTTCTCCACCTATTCACCTTGCCCTAGTAACAAAAGAATATCCACTGCATATGGCACCCTTATAACTGTAGCAGGTGAAGGAACAATTAAACTTAATTCATCCATGACTCTTAACAACGTCCTTCATATCCCAAAATTGACTAATAGCCTAATTTCCATACATAAACTCATAAAAGACCTATCTTGTAATGTTATTTTCTATAACAAATCTTGTGTTTTTCAGAACAAGAATTCGCGGAGGACGATTGGAAGTGCTAGAGAAAGGAATGGTCTTTACTACTTAGATAACAAAGATTCAAGCTCAGATTTTCTCAGCAGCAATTCATTTTTGTTAGAATCAATAAAGACTAATAGGGAGAAGGTTATCTTATACCATCGTCTCCTGGTTCATCCTTCATTTAGAGTCATTAAGCAATTTATTTCCTGTTTTATTTAAAACATTAGATGTTGAGAGTATTCATTATGAGGTGTGTGAGCTTGCTAAACACAAGCGTGTACCTTTCTCCATTAGTAATAAAATGAGTACTTTTACGTTTTATCTAGTTCATACACATGTGTGGGATCCATCTAATATTCCAAATATTTAAGGTGCCTGTTGGTTTATCACCTTTATTGATGATTGTACTCGGGTTACTTGGGTATACTTACTTAAACAAAAATCGGAAGTTAGTCATGTGGTTCCTCAATTTCTCTCTATGGTTAAAAATCAATTTGGTATGAGTATTAAGAGGATTCGGTTTGATAATGCCACGGATTATTTTAATCATAATCTTAATTCTTTGCGTCAAAATGAAGGTATCATTCATGAGTCTTCATGTGTTAAAACACCCCAACAAAATAGCATTGCTGAAAGAAAAAGTGGGCATTTGTCTGTCTAAACACGTGCTATGATATTTCAAAATAAAGTTCCCAAGAAATATTAGGGTGAGGCAGTTTTAACTGCATCGTATCTCATAAATCATTTACCTTCTACTGTCCTTCCTTCCAAAACTCATATGGAAGTCTTATACTCGTTCTATCCTAATGTATGTACCTCTAGTAACCTCACTCCTAGGATATATGGGTGTACAGCGTTCGTTCATATTCATAGTGATGGTAGAGGGAAACTTGATCCTATAGCCTTAAAGTGTGTCTTTATAGGATATTCTTCCACCCAAAAAGGTTACAAATGTTATCATCCACCGTCTCACAAATTCTTTGTCTCACGAGACGTCACTTTCCATGAACAAGAAAGTTACTTCGTTCAAACTCATCTTCAAGGGGATAACACAAATAAGGAAGATGAGTCTCTTATACTTCCTGACCTTACTCTTGGAACTGAATATGATTCTGAAAAAAGATGAAATTGATGTAAGATATAGGAAGAATATGGTATATACAAGAAGGAAGACCATACCTAAATCTACTTCTATCCAAGAGTCTGACGTGACATTACATGAGGTAAGTTCTAACTCTAGTGATTCAACTTCTGAATTTTCTCATGAACAGGGAACTAGAATCCAATTCAACTCCACCACCACTACCCTCACACTATAAAGGTTTACGTCTTCCAATTGCCCTTAGGAAAGATACCAGAAACTGTACTAAACAACCACTTCACCCTCTATCCAACTACCTATGTTCTAAACATGTTTCACCTACCTATAAAGCCTTCTTTACAAATCTGAACAGTATAAAACTACCTACCTCTCTATCTGTGACATTGTCTGACCGGAAATAGAAACAATCAACCATGGATTTGGAGATGGAGGCACTGGAAAAGAACAATACTTGGGAATTGGTTTCTTTACCAAATGGAAAGAAACTTGTAGGGTGAAAATGGGTATACACTATTAAATACAAGGCAAATGGATCGATTGAGAGGTACAAGGCAAGATTGGTAGCCAAAGGATTCACTCAAACCTATGGAGTAGATTATTCAGATAAATTTGCTCTAGTTGCAAAAAATAAATACAGTTAGGGTGATATTATCTTTAACAGCTAATTGTAATTGGAACTTAAACCAATTCTATGTGAAGAATGCATTCCTTCATGGTGAACTTGAAAAAGAAATCTACATGGATGTACCTCCTAGGTTCCGTGAAAATACTACCACCAACACCATGTGCAAGTTTAAAAAAATATTTATATGGGTTAAAGCAATCGCCAAGAGCATGGTTTGGAAGGTTCACTAAAGTTATGATAGGTTTAGGCTTCAAACAAAGTCAAGGAGATCGTACGTTATTTATCAGACATTCTGAAACAAAGCGAGTAATTGTGTTATTGGTATATGTGGATGATATTATAGTCACAGGTAGTGATGAGGAAGGACAACAATTGTTGGATATACACTTATCCAAGGAATTTGAGATTAAATCCATGGGAAAATTTAAATAATTTATGGGAAGACGGCATGCAAGCCTACAAATACACCAGTTGATGCAAGTGTAAAGTTAGGAAATGCAGAATAAGATATTGCGGTTGATAAGGAAATGTATCAGAGATAAGTCGAAAAACTTATATACCCCTCACATACTAGACCTGATGTTGCTTTTGTTGTTAGCTTAGTCAGCCAATTCATGCACCGACCAAAGGAGATTCACATACAAGCTGCGCTCTAAATTGTATAATATTTGAAAGGAACACCTGGTAGAGGAATTTTGTTTGAAAGAAATGGGAGTGTAGGTATTGAAGCATATACTGATGTCGTCTATGCAGGGTCAATTGTGGATAGGAGATCAACTACAGGTTATTGCACTTTCCTAGGTGGAAATCTTGTGACTTGGAAAAGTAAGAAACAAAATGTAGTATTTGAGATCTAGTGCTGAAGTAGAGTTCAGGGCAATGGCACAAGGTATATGTGAACTAATATGACTAAAATCAATATTAGAAGATCTGAGGATAAAGTGTGATGAACCAATGAGACTTTATTGTGATAATAAGTCGGCTATCAGCATAGCTCATAACCCAATGCAACATGACAGAACCAAACATATTGAAGTTAATAGACACTTCATTAAAGAAAATTAGACTGTGGCCTTATTTGCACTCCATATGTGTTTTCCCAAGGAAACCTTGCAGATCTCCGGACAAAAGGGCTTAACAAGAATAACTTTGAAGAAATTATTTCCAATCTGGGAATGATAGATATATAATCACCAGCTTAAGGGGGAGTGTTATAAATAATTAATTAGTTTTTTATTTTTATTAGTAATTTAAGTTTGGATCTTTAGTAAGGCCCATTAGGTTAGAATAGTCTATTTAAATAGATTAGCACTTGTATATTCTTAATAATAATAATATATCAAATTATTCAGCTTTGATAGTGGGTGTTTCGGATCGGTGGTGGTGAGGTGAAAGGTGTAAGGAAATTAGGAAGAAGGTGTGTTGCAAAGGTTGATGGTGGTTCTGTTTTGGGGAAGGGGGCCGGCGGTTGTTCTATTTGGACTTGAAGGGTGGTAGCTAGTTGATGAAGAGGGCATCCAGTGTTGGTGGCGAGATTGAGTGATAAGGGTGGCTAAGTTGTTTTGTTGATGATAGTAGAAGGTGGATTTGGGTTAAAGAAACGTTGGAGGGAAAGTCAAAGGAAGAAGGAGTTTTATGTTCTTACATGGTGGACCAAACAAATTTTGTTTTGTGGGTTTGGAGGTTTCATGCTGTTAGGTGTTGTGTGTAATGCCCTGTATAATATATACCTAGAATAATACTATACAAGCATTTTATTTGGTACTGACACCATCACAAGTGCCTATTGGCATAATTCACATACTTGCCCATTGCTAAACACAAATACAATCTATGGTACAAGACATGGAAATTAGACAAAAATATATATAAAATCTAAGATCAATATACAATTCACTACTACGAAAAATCCATTTAACAACGGTTGGGAATGACATATAATGACGCGGGCGAAGGCGTTGTTATGTAGATTGTCGTTGTAAGTCCGCTGTTTCTACAACGGTCTGGAAACCGTTGTAGAAAGGCAGGACGCGCGCCATATATCACAACGGTTATGATAATAAACCGTTGCGATACATACACTTAGGTTCTGGGTTCGAAACCCATCAGCAGCGAATTTATATAAAACATAAATTACTTATGATATCGGTTACAATATATAACCGTTGTTGTAAGTACCCTAAGTTTATTATATTAAATGTAGATTGCTTATTTTCCAAACACCTCACTAAATAAATATACATGGATTAAATTTGATGAAGATGTCTATAATCTGCAAATTAAACTGTTCTTGAAAACCAACTTACACAAACCAATGTTGTTTTCTGATTACATTCGTCTCATCGTGCATTTCACGCTCTTTTACATATATTGTGGTTTATTGATCTGACTCCTTCGATATATCGCTATCTTCGATTATAGTTAAATTTCCATAACAAGACATTGGATAATTTGCCTCATCTTTGATTTAGCTATATTGGAAGATGGCGATGCATCGAAGGAGCCAGATCATTATACCATAATCTATATATAAAAGAACGTGAGATAAATGATGAGAGGCATGCAATCAGAAAACAACATTGGTTTGTTTAAGTTGGTTTTCAAATACAACTTAATTTGCAGATTATAAGTATCTATGTCAAATTAGCTGAATGTATTTTAAGTGAGGGTTAGTGAAACAAACAATCTACATAGAATATAATAAACTCAAACAAAATTCTATACCAGATCCAGATATTATAAACTCATATAATACGCTTGCTACCACCAGCAAACTTTAAGTGAGGGTTAGTTAAACAAACAATGTAAATAGAATATGATAAACTCAAACAACATTCTATACCAGATCCAGAAATTATAAACTGGTATAATACGCTTGCTTCCACCAGCATCATCACCCTGTATCATCCCCTTAACCTGAAAGGAAACAAAGCAAACTTCAAAAATGAGCATCCTCAGTTGAAAACAAACCCTAAAACCATAATCCAGTGATGAGTAAAGAGAGGAACAGGAATAACGCGCCTTTTAATGAAACTAATCGCGGAACAGGAATCAATTATGATGTTGAACTAGTTTGGGAAGCCATGAAAAAGAAATATAAGGAGGAAGAAGCTTACACAAAAGCTTCATACTTCTTATACTTCTTTTCATTGCTTCTAAAACTAGATAAAGTTTTCTTACACTGTTGTTTCTTCATTTACTAACATCTTGTTCGTGATGCTATGAAAAAAAAGTACAAGGTGGATGAAGTTTCCATCATAGCTTCATGCTTCTTATACATTTTTCCATAGCAACACAATCATTATGAAGTTTCCAAAGTATGGTCTTTGTTAAGGTAGTGAAAATGAATCTGAAAAAATGAGAACAATCAACAAAAACAACATGCAACAAACGAGATAATGGGAAATATCTAACAATAGATGGAAGAAGAAGAATACCTTAATGTATGAAGCACAAGATTCACGGCTAATGGTGAAAACGAAGAGAAAAAATGGGTTCTAGGGTTTCACTTTGAAGGCAGCGGCGTTACTGTCAATTAAGTGAAAGTTATTTCGCTTATATATGGTTAAACTATTTCACAACGGTTAACAATAACAACCGTATATATATGTATTTATTTATTATAAATATATCACTACGGTTTACCAGAATAACCGTAGTGATAACCCTTTTATCTGTGAATTTTAAAATAAATAAAAACCGTATACATAGGTATTTATTTATTATAAATATATCACTACGGTTAACCAGAAGAACCGTAGTGATAACCCTTTTATTTATGAATTTTAAAATAAATACCAAAGAAAAGGTGCGCCTTAACTTCTAACTTAATGCATCTGCAGTTTAAACATCAAAAATGTAATTCACAATGCATCTGCAGTTTAAACATCAACAATGTAATTCGAACCCTAATTCAACTATTACATTTCATAACAAAGTAAATATTAAACATAAAGGAGACAAAAAAAAATAATGTTGCGGTGAGAATCGGATAACAAGCTATTAATTAACTTGCATCACATTTCTTTGAATTCACAACCGACTTTGATTTATCCAAAGGAAAGGTTCAAGATCGAGAAAAACCTAAAGGGGGGAGACCTAAGGTTCGGGGGTTGGTTACGCCTAGGGAAGGTATTAGCATCCTAAACGTCCGTAGTACTCTACGGGAACCTCTTGTTTTAACTTACTCGTTTGCTAAGGGTGTTATGCTAAAGGTTGAAACCCTAGGGGTTAATATCTAAGTATACTCGACAAAGCATCGCACTTTGCGCCTACGTATCCTTATGGGAGTGGAATCAGAGTATCCGTAGTTCACCGATCTAAGGGTGAAGGATAGGAACCATTGACTATGGCCAAAGTTCCAAGGGGAAATGAGTACGAGCTCATTTTAGAGTTCACGATAACTCTCTAAATCTAAGTTATAGGGGAAAGTGAGTTCTCATGAGGATGAGAATCACATAGAGTTCAGAAACTCTGACCTACTTCAAAGTTATGATTTCATTGGCTCTCATGAGGCCAAGAAATAAGGGTGAACCTAGAAGGATAAGGTAGGGTGGTTGTTTAGTGACTTCAAGAGTCAATTTAAGATGATCTCCCTTTGGAATTGGGGGGGGGGGGGGGGGGGGAGATAACAGTTGTAAAATTACTAAAAAATAACAAGTTATAATTCAAATATGATGATGTAAAAGACATGAATAAGATATGAGATGAAACAAAATTATGATATCAATGCTAAGTTAGAATCATACATGTTGGACAAAGATCAAACATGATAAATAGAAATAATCATGGCAAGATGAATAAGGATGTGCAATAAAACCCTAATAAGCATTCCTAATCTTATCATGAATAAAGGTCTCAATATTAAATATTCTTACTAATTTCTTTTTATATTTAGAAAGTAAATTCAATTAGAAGAATATAGCAAAAAGAAGGGAAGAAAAAGGATGAAAAATAAGCAAGTTATGGTATTTAGAAAATAAAGCATAGACTTAAAAAAATAAACTAAAACCAACAAGTGATAAAAATTAAGGAAATGGTACACCTAGGGATTGAACCTAGGTCTTTTTGCTCACAGGTTAAAACCAAAGCCAAATCAACCAACACGCGCCTTTGATATATAATGGATAGCATAACTATATATTTAAAGAGAAGCGAAATTCAGAAGAAAAAAAACAAAAGGACTGAGGCGAGGGGGATTCGAACCCCAGTCCTAGAGGTAGGCAAGGCGTGTGATTTTGTGTGCTTGCCACTGGGGTGGTTTTTACATCCGGTATTATATTCGCTTCAATAAATATACATACTAAACATGCACGCATATTCCAAATCAACCACAAACCAAACCAAACATGCATACTGCTCATGACTTGCAGTCTTCATACTGCACCTTTCACCATCAATCAAATTAAAATGCAGCAGGCACATAATGTTATCATTTCAACATTATGAATTGTTATAAAAACAAGGAAATGTTTGACCATACAAATTGGACCTCAAAGTAAAAAAACCTTCGAATGAATAAAGCAACAAAACCAACACACTCATAGCATCCATCATATAGCAAGCATACATTATCCAACACTCTCCATGTAAAGACATAATTCAAACATAAGAAGACTAAGGAAACTATAACAGCATGGCAAGTTTAGTTCCTGCACATCAAAGTAATCTCAAGACTTAAGCATGCTTAGGGTAAGGTAGCACAGATGTTTAAGGTTTGAATCACACGATTGATAAGTTTAAAATGCACACAAACAAAGGATATGTTAGGGCATGATGTACGTAGTTTCAAAGATATCCTCCAAGGTTCAAATAGCAGCTCAAAACATGTCACAATGAGTGGTTAAAACAAAGATAGGTCAGATCAAATATGAGAACACATTCTGAGACTGTTAGTGACAAATTCCTATGACTAAAGCAAGGAACAAGAAGAATGGTGACAACATCAACAACACAAGTAGTCAGCAGCATGCTTAATCATGACATTACAAAGCAGTGAGCTAACATACAACACATTCAAGTGGAACTTATGCAATGATACAGCTGATACACCACACATAGGTCATGGAATCCAAAATATTCAAGCATGGACTAAACATCAATTTAATGTAAACAAGCAGATCAATGTAAAAGCAAGGTGAGTTAGCAAACTCAAACATAGGCAGTCAATGAAATGGAAACTAAAACCCTACTGACAGCTTGGTACATACATCCACATACTAAACAACAATGTATATCACTAAAATTCAGCATGATCTGATTACAGTTCCATACACAAAGACAAATGAGATGGCTCGATACAACTTAAGTGCTTATCAAGGAAAACCACTCAAACATATAGTCACATAGTGTCAAGGAAAGATGTTCTCAATAATAGCAAGAATGATTCATGTGTCAAGATTAAAGGCAGACCAAGTTAAATGCAATATCAAGACAAACTAACTTAGGTTCGTAGCATCTTAGGAACATGGTACTATCATGAAGTAAGAGTCTAAGCATAGTTGCACACATAATGTCATCTGAATCAAGTAGCAACTTAGGCATAAACAACAGATACTCAAGAAACTACATTTATCATGTTGATACAAGCATAAAATCAGCCATGTTTACAGTGATAAATACACAAACATCGTGATAGTCAAAATTTTCACATGTGTCCTAGAATAAGGCATGTTACAAAACAGCATAGAAGCCACATTCAAATTCAATCAAAAGTATCACTTTAACACAGAGAAAAGCATGGGACTTGGTGGAAACCAAGTTAGGCAACATCAAGCAAACACACTATCACACATATATGGATTAGATTCAAGGTGATTTAGTAAATGTTAAAGGCACATAGAGGTAACAAACATCCATAAACTAGAACATATCAAGGCTAACACATATCATGAGCATAATATTGAAATAAAGAACAATATCACGATATCATACAAGTATAACTTAGAAACATGTTAAAAACATATCAGCACATATCAAGAGCACAATATTAACATAGAGAACAAATCATGATACCACCAAAACATAACTTCTGAGATTAACAATTCAGCACAATGGTTTTTTATGTACAAGATGGAAAGGCATAAGTCATAGAACAAGAGAGGCATATGATCAACAACAGCACAGTTTTCATCCTAAACTCCACATCCCTAATCATAAACCTTAAGCATCCACTAAATCAAAAATCAGTCCAAAGAGGTGCAACATCAAGCAATAACTTGTATGATACTAACAGTTCAAACAATCAAAACTCAAATACAAGGTAAATCATCAACAATGTTAAGGCAGTGGTGCATACAAATGTGTACAAAACTATCAATCTAAAAATTGCAAACATCCACAATGACAAGGCTTAAATCCAATGACTGAGTACACCAAATGGTCATATATTGATGATAGCAGAAAAAAATGAATTAGTGCTACCTTAGCAAGAACAGCTTGACAACATCAAACAATCATTAAATCAGCAACAAAGATAGCTAAGCTCAGACATTCTACAACTTAAGAGCACACCAAAACTACAAAGAGAAACATAGGTTCACAAGTCTCTTGCCTCACCAACACATTTAAGTACATACAACATCTAAGTAGGTCAACAAAACCAAGCATCAATCTTATCAATATAAAACCACAATGAGAACTTATAGTTACAGCTATTTAATGGACAAAACAGAGGTATTACAACTCATCACAAAGGCATTCATGTGTATCATATCAATGGAAAAAACATCAACTTATTTTATGAACTCGAATCATGAGCACATAAACAATATTCAAGCATATATCAACCAGATACGCATGTAAAGAACAATGAAATGCTTATGGCAATGATAATATCAAATGAGCATTATTAGCAAAAGGATAAGAATACAATACCAAGTGGAGTAATGTCCACTCTCTTCAAATATAATGACTGCCTTCCCTTCCAAAGCAACTCCAAAACCAAACTCCAACTCGCTTGCTCGAAACTGATGGAATTTCAGAGGATTTTTTAGTACTTTGTGAGAATTGTTGATTGTAGATGTGTAGAAGCGAATCCCTTTTATAGGCTGAACCCAAGGGTTGTGTGAGTCCAAACATCAAACATGTGGAGTGCTGAGTAGGAGCCAAGGTTACAGCGTCTCTTTTGAATTCAAATGTTGGTCCATATCTTGGAGAAAATTGCGCTGTTCATGCTGTGCAAATCTCAGAATTGCAGGGTCAATTCACAACTTCACCTATTGCTTCAGAGCTCCTTACTTGATGTCATATGGAGGGGTATCAAATGAGGCAAAGGTTGGGGATGGCATGAAGAGTTCGCAGGCGAGGACAGTTTGTATGCTGAAACTGGCAAATCCTCAGAACCACTTTAAATGAACCAAGCAGTTGAAAGCTGAAACGGGAATTGTCTTGGAGAATTCAAATTGAACAGATATCGCGCCAAGGATTTGAGGTTGAAACGGTTTCTTTGAATGAATTGATATGCTCATGTTTTGAATTTCTTCTCCCAATCTGAATTTCGCAAGCATGAACGAGAAAGAATAGCAAACTTGGTTGATTTTGGTTTCCTTAGTGCCACATGTCGTTCTCCCATTGGTTGATTATCAAAGTTGAAAAGTCAAAACAACTAAGCTTGATTCCTATTGGTTCTTGGTTAAGAAATTTAAATCCAATGTAGTTGCAATACATTTTGTACGTTGGGCCAATCAATGTGGGCTTATGAAATAAAATTATAATTGGTTTTTTATCTCTTGTTATAAAAGAAAATGATTAGGAAAACAAAATAATGGTGGATTTGGCAATTGATTAGGGTTATAGATATGGTTTAGGAGAATTAGCATTGACAAATGGAGAGCTTGGATAAAATTGGTTGAATGATTAATGAAATTGGTTAGGAATACAAAAGATGATTGAGGGTAGATAAAGTGGGTAGAATTTTGGTTATGGAGAGGATCATGGTTAACGTTATGGAGACAATCTCTTAGAAACTTGCTTGATTCAATGCTCCATCCAAAAAAACTTGAGTAATCCCCTCTTGAATCTCCTTAAGATAGCACCTGATAAAAATGAAATAAACACAAAAAAAAAACTGATGAAAGGGTTAGCTATGCAACTTGATTGACCTAATATGACATGCAAGAGATCAATGGATCTAAGGGTAAAATTTAGGGTACAACAGTTGCCCCTATTTAAATATCTTCACCTGATGACATGAGAGATGAAAATCCTCACGACATCAGGGTGAAGGATATTTAAATACAGATAACCAAAAATTTTTCCCTTAGATGCAAAGACATGCAATGCTACTAATATGATGATATGATGTCATGAAAGATGCAAAAATGCAGACAAAACAGGACACCAAAGAACAAAGAGCTACCAAACACAGAAAAGCTTCACTGGGGAAGCAAAGAAGGTTAGTATCCACAAGGAAAAAACTCCTTGGGGATGCAGGCTAACCAACAAAAGAGACAAGACTTACTGGGGAGACTCTGAGGCAACACTGAGGATAGAAAACAAAAGGGATTCTCTACTGGGGAAAGATCCAGGGAGGTGGACGACAGGTTCAAAAATGATCGGACGACACTGGGGAAAATAACACATTCTTACTGGGCATGAAACCAGAAAGAAGACATGATCTCCACTGGAGATCAGCTTGAAATAAAAGGATAGACACCCGAACAAAAGATTTTCTGGGGATTTCTTATGCTGAAGAGTTCAAACGGGATCTTCAAGAAAAGCCAGAAAAGACAGAGACGAACTCTGCGCGCCAGGTAAAAACACCTGGAGTTTAAAAGGGAACAAAGTTAACAAACCAATAATAGATTTTGGTAACAAATAATTGTTTTATGAAGAAAAATAGTATGAACTGGTTTTGTAATTTGGTTTACGTTCACATTTGACCGGGTTTGAGCAATACAGGTTCACGATAACCTGATATAAAAGGCTGGTTCACGATAACCTAAAATAAACAACTGGTTCACGATAACTAGAGGTTGAGGTTCACGATAACCTGAAATAAAAGGCTGGTTCACGATAACCAGAAACAAACAACTGGTTCACGATAACCAGAGGTTGAGGTTCACGATAACCTGAAATAAAAAGTAAATGGTTCACGATAACCAAAAATATAGGTTCACGATAACCCGATATAAACAACTGGTTCATGATAACCAGAAGTACAGGTTCACGATAACCTGATCTCGAACAAATGGTTCACGATAACCAGAGATAAAAAGCAAATGGTTCACGATAACCAGAAGTACAGATTCACGATAATCTGTTCTCAAACAAATGGTTCACGATAACCAAAAAAACAGGTTCACGATAACCCGATATAAATAACTGGTTCACGAAAACCAGAGGTTTATAATGCTAGTGGTTACTGAAATGTTAGGTATCCAAATGAGGTGATACAGGTTATAAGATGGTTTGCAGGTTAAACTTCCTGGGGAATATTGCACAAAGGGTCAAGATCTGGCGCACAGAGGAGAAGAAACCGGACACAAGCAAAACAAGGACAAAGAACCAAAGACTCACAAAAGGGGAAAGAGGAAAGAAAAACAAAACCACGCAAACAAAACACCCAAATGCAAAGATGCTCGATGCTATGGTATGATGAGAATGCTCAATGATATGCAAGAAATGACTCCAACAGGAGACAACCAACCGGGAACAGCAAAAAAAAGAAAACACCGTGTCCACCACAAGGAGTCACACTGAAATCTGAGCAAGGTAGTCAGTCTTGATGCCAATGTGGGAACATCTCTAATTTACTGGGGAAACAATTTCTCATTAAACATCTTGTCTAGATAATGGTGAGACGTCCTTAGTGGTTAGCCATTGTTAAAGCATTTAAATCAGGGAGATATTGCCAATCTTCTTAGAGTTCAAAGTTTTTAAAACATCCCGCTTTTAAAACCATTATTAATAAATAAGTGAAGTTTTGCATAAAAATGAAAATATATGATAAGTATCAATCAGAGAAATGGCTCAAGAAAAACTGATTTCATTAGAATGGTAACTTCCCAATAGCGAAGTTCCATGGATCCTTACAATTGAAAAATGGCAAAAGGAAAGGATTACATCATATTCAATGACCTACTCCCTAATTACTAAAGTCCTATAATTCTTTTCAAGCATAATATTTCCGTACTGAGTCAACATTCACAGGGTGTGTGAGCTGCTCACCATCCATTGTTGTGAAGAATAAAGAACCTCCTGAAAACGCAGTTTTTACCACAAACGGACCCTCATAGTTAGGCACCCACTTTCCACGGGCATCCCTTTGAGATGGCAGAATCTTCTTGAGTACATGCTCTCCTTCTCGAAATTCCCGGACACGGACCTTCTTGTCAAATGCCCTCTTCACTCTTTTCTGATACAGATGACCATGACACATAGCAGTCATTCGCTTCTCGTCAATGAGGTTCAGTTGGTCATATCTCTCTCTAACCCATTCAGCTTCGTCAAGCTTAGTTTCCATTAGGATTCTCAAATATGGTATTTCTACTTCAATGGGGAGTACCGCATCCATTCCATATACAAGAGAAAAAGGGGTTGCCCCTGTCAAGGTTCGAACCGAAGTTCTGTATCCATGCAGAGCAAATGGTAACATCTCGTGCCAATCCTTATAAGTTTTGACCATTTTCTGCAAGATCTTCTTGATGTTTTTATTAGCAACCTCGACAGCTCCATTCATCTTGGGACGGTAAGGCGAGGAATTATGATGCTCAATCTTGAAATTGTCACATAACTCCTTCATTGTTTTGTTGTTCAGATTTGTTCCATTGTCAGTGATGATCTTATTGGGGATCCTATAACGACAAATGATATTATTCTTGATGAAACGAGCAACTACTTGCCTGGTCACATTAGTAAAAGAAGCAGCTTCAACCCATTTGGTGAAATAATCAATGGCCACTAAAATGAAACGATGACCATTAGAAGCTTTCGGCTCAATAGCTCTAATCATATCAATGCCCCACATGGAGAAAGGCCAAGGGGATGACAAAACATTCAACAAAGTAGGAGGAACGTGCATTTTATCAGCGTAGATCTGGCACTTATGACATTTCCTGGCGTATTGGATGCAATCAGCTTCCATAGTTAACCAATAATATCCAGCCCTCAAAATTTTCTTAACCATGGCATACCCATTGGCGTGAGTGCCAAAGGCTCCTTCGTGAATGTCGTGAATCAACAGGCCTGCTTCTCGTTTATCAACACATCTTAGCAAGACCATGTCATGATTCCTCTTATAAAGCACGTTGTTACTGAGAAAGAATTTGGATGACAATCTTCGCAAAGTTTTCTTATCAAGATTGGAAGCGTTGACAGGGTATTCCTGAGTCTTCAAATAATTCATGATGTCATGAAACCAAGGTTTTCCATCCACCTCTTCTTCAATTGACTAGCAATAAGCGGGTTCGGTCTTGCGCTCGATACTGATGAGAGGTGCTTCATTATGAAACCTAACTTACCACATAGAAGCTAACATAGCTAGGGAGTCATCTATGTGATTTTCAGTGCGAGGTACATGATGGAAAGTGATTTCATCAAAACACTTAATCAATCCCATAATGTAAGCACGGTATTGAATGAGCTTTTCATCTTTGGTTTCCCATTCACCCTTGACTTGATAAATGACCAAAGCAGAATCACCCATAACTTCAAGAACATTGATTCCAAGGTCAATTGCGGCCTCTAAACCCAAAATACACGCTTCGTACTCAGCAATATTGTTTGTGCATCCAAAGTCCAACCTTGCTGTAAAAGGAGTATAACCACCATCGGGATTTATCAACACAACACCTACACCATGTCCTTTGAAATTGGAAGAACCGTCAAACATCATCTTCCATCTATAACTGGTCTCAAAACTCTCATTAGGGTCCGACCCTTCACAATCTTTTACTACCATAATGTCTTCATCCGGGAAATCAAACTTGAGCGGTTCATAATTTTCAACAGGCTGATCTGCGAGGTATTCTGATAATACACTTCCTTTGATAGCCTTCTGAAGTACATACTGGATATCATATTCTGACAATAGCATATGCCAACGGGCAAGTCTTCCCGTTTGAGCAGGCTTCTCAAAGATATACTTTATTGGATCCATCTTCGAGATCAATAAAGTAGTGTGACATATCAAATACTACCTCAAACGTTTGGCGGCCCATGCTAAAGCACAACAAGTTTTCTCAAGCAGTGAATAACGGCTTTCACTACCAACGAACTTCTTACTCAGGTAATAAATGGCATGCTCTTTGCGACCAGTTTCATCACGTTGGCCCAATACACAACCCATGAATCCCTCTAGAACAGTCATGTACATGATGAGAGGTCTTCCAGGAACAGGAGGAATCAGAATAGGTGGTTCTTGCAAATAACTCTTGAGCTTCTCAAAAGCTTGTTGGCAATCAGAATTCCACTCTACAGTCTAGTCTTTGCAGAGTAGTTTGAAGATTGGTTCACAAATTAGAGTCATATTAGAAATGAATCTGGATATATAGTTCAAACGACCCAAAAACCCTCTCACTTGTGATTCATTTTGGTGAGCTGGCATTTCTTGAATAGCTCGTACTTTGTCAGGATCTACTTCAATTCCTTTTTGGCTGACGATGAAACCAAGCAACTTCCCTGACCTGACACCAAAAGTGCATTTGGCCGGATTCAACTTCAATTGATACTTTCAGAGTCTCTTAAACAACTTCAAGAGATGGTCTAAATGTTACTCCTTGCTTTGGGATTTAGCAATCATGTCATCCACGTATACTTCAATTTCCTTGTGGATCATGTCATGGAACAAAGTTACCATAGCTCTCTGGTAGGTTGCCCCTGCGTTCTTCAAACCAAAGGGCATAACCTTGTAACAGTAGGTTCCCCACGGGGTGATAAATGTAGCTTTATCCATGTCAGCTGGGTCCATTCTGATCTGGTTGTAACCGGAAAAACCGTCCATGAAAGAGAAAACTGCAAACTTGACTGTATTATCCACAAGAGTGTCAATATGTGGTAGTGGGAAATCGTCATTGGGAGTAGCTTTGTTGAGATCCCTATAATCTATGCACATTCGTACTTTACCATTTTTCTTCATAACCGGCACGATGTTGGCTGCCCATTTTGGATATTTTGAGACTGCCAAGAATCCTGCATCCAATTGCTTCTTAACCTCATCTCTGATTTGGAGAGCCATATCTGGTCTACTTCTACGGAGCTTTTGCTTCACGGGTGGACATTCAGGCTTGAGTGGTAGCTTATGAACTACTATATCTGTATCCAATCCAGGCATGTCTTGATAAGACCAAGCAAACACATCTACATATTCTTCCAAAAGCAGGACTAGCCGTTGTATGATCTCTGCCCCAAGGGTTGCCCCAATCTTGACCTCTTTCCTTTTCTCTTCAGTGCCAATGTTGATGACATCAACTTTCTCTTCGTGTGACTGAAGATCTGTGTACTGATACTCACACATCTCTGCCAAATCATCGGGGACCTCATAATCCTCTTCTTCCTCAGCTTGATAAATAGGTGAATCAAAGTCTATAGTGAGAGTAGGGTCATTGAATACAACGGGTTTGGGAATCATTCTGCACGATGGAGGAATTTATTTTATTAAAAATGCACAAACATGAACAAAAGAAGAAATTTGTAGTTTTGAAAAGATTGCCATTTTTCTTAAAACGAAAGTAGTAATAAAGACAAGGAAGTTTAACAAAACAAACACTTCATTGATTAATAAGATTTAAAAGCGGTGGCCCATACAAAATAATCTGAAAGCCTCGGGCAAGGCTGTGGAATTGAAAACATTAAAGCAAACAAACAATTTACTCTGGCATAGGGTACAAAGTAGGTATCTCAATAGCATCCCAGTTACTTAAAGCGGCGTCACACCGAAACACCAAATGGTTGATATCTTCGTCTTCAGTATCTTCAATAATTGCATGGACTTGCTGTCCTCCACTGATGAACACTTCTTGAATGGTCCTTAGTCTTCCTCTTGTTGAAGCAACTCTTCCCACAAAAGTTGGTTTGTAACCCAACCCTTGGTATTTCTCTCTTTCTGGGACCTCGACGATCTTGCCCCAGCCTTCAGGTACTCCTCCTCGTAATGCAGATTGAATGCTTTTGAAAGAAGCAAAAGATGGACAACCAGAGGCCGTTGGTTCCTTGTTGTCAAACATAACGGCATTAGCTATTTCAAGAGCCTGGAAAGAAGTTTCCAAAGCATTTTCATCTGCTTCAATGTAACACAACGATGACAAATTACTGACCATCAGGTCCTCCTCACCAAGTATGATAACTAACTTCTCATCGGCCACGAACTTCATCTTCTGATGTAAGGTAGAGGTTACAGCACCAGCCTCGTGGATCCAAGGTCTACCCAATAAACAACTGTAGGCAGGGTTGATATCCAAGATCTGAAAAAGGATGTTGAATATTTGAAGACCAATCAAGACAGGTAGCTCAATTTCTCCCATCACCGATCTTCTTGAACCATCAAAAGCTTTGACAATAAGAGAAGTGGGTCTCATTATAGCTCCTTGGTAAGACAATTTATCAAGAGTTCTTTTTGGCAAAACATTTAAGGACAAACCGGTATCTACAAGAACTCTGGCCATTGTATCCTCCTGACATTTTACTGATATATGTAAAGCAAGATTATGATTCCTTCCAGCTCAGGGTAACACCTCGTCACTAAAACTAAGAGTGTTACAAGTTGTGATGTTGGCGACGACATTGTCAAACTGTCCAGCTGTTATATCTTGGGCTACGTGTGCCTGGGCTAACACCTTCTGCAAAGCTGATCTATAAATTGGCGAATTAACTAACAGAGATAAGATCGAAATCTTGGATGGTGTCTGATGGAGTTGATCTATCACTTTGTAATCACTCCTCTTGATAATTCTTAGGAACTCTTCGTATGCTTCTTGAGAAATTACCTCCTTCCCTTTGTCTCTAGATGGTGTAGGGATAACAGTTTCCTTGGGTGTGGTTTCTTTGAAAGAAGGAGTGTATACTCTTCCACTTCGGGTCATCTTTCCAGTCCCAACTATATTGGTCACATCTTCAGTAGTAGTTCCCACCTCTTTCCTTGGAACTACGTCTTCAACAGCGATTCCCACCTCTTTCCGTGGAATCATGTCTTCTCGTCTTCTGCTACCCATGACATTCTCATAGACCCATGGAAAGGCCTTGGTCCCTCGGAACCTAAATGGAACAGGTTGTCTGATGTCACATTGCTTGGAGTGATTAATGGTGGAAGCATCAATCATTCCAAGATTATTTAAAATTGGTACTGGTTTATTAAACACAGGAACTACAGACCCAGACTTGGATGTGTTGGACCCGGATACCTGCCCTCTTGGCTTTGGTAGGTTAAACATAGGCTCGATTACTGCAACTCTGTTCTCCTTTTCTTTGCTGAACACCTGTAGGAACCCTTCATTGATCAGATACTGAACATCATCTTGGACTAAACGGCAGCCCTTGATACTGACATTACATTCTTCACAGTCATCATGGCAAACTTCAACTAACCCAGCTTTAAACAGTTTAGCATTAAAAGCCTTGATAGGAGTTTTGATCTTCGTTGCATCCAAAACTAATACCTCATCCTTCTCATCTTCTACGGCATTAGTGGTCCCATGGGTAGGCAAAGGATTGTTCTTCACATTCGATTGATTATCAGCAAATGAAAGAATATTCTTTTCCATCAAAACCTTCACTACATTCTTTAACGCTAAACAGCCTTCCAAGTTGTGACCAGCGCCTCCTTGATGAAAAGCACAAGTTGCATTTGGGTTGAAGAAAGGCATAGATTTCTCGGTTGGTGGTCCCAAAGGTCTAGTAACGATCAATCCCTGCTCCACTAAAGAAGGGTAGAGCTCTGTATATGACATTGGTATAGGTGGAAATGTTGGCTTTCCTCCTTGCTTCCTGTGGGGAGAAGTCTGTTGTGGAACTTGCGGTCTTGGTTGCTGATAATTCTGGTTTTTAGGCCATTGTTGATAAGCTGGCTGTTGATAAGCCGGTGCCTGCTGCGCAGCTTGGTGATTGAAAGTAGGCGTAATAGCAGCTACGTAAGGTTGCTGAGCATACTGCATCTGGTAGATTGGATGCTGAGAGAAGTTTGGTCTCTACTGTTATTGATACATTGGTTGCTTCCATCGAGGGCTCTGGGTCTTCCCTACCATGATGGCATTAGTTTCTCCTTCCCTTTTCTTGTGAGAATGACTAGGAGACTTCTTAGTACTGACGCTAGTTGAACTGCTCAGAGAACCGATTACTTTCCCACTCTTTAATCCTGCCTCTACCTTCACACCAATCGCCACAATATCGGCGAAATTAGCACTGACACTACTGATCATTCTCTCATAAAATTCAGGCTTTACTGTGTCTACAAACTAATCAGCCAACTCTTTCTCGGTCAATGGTGGTTCAACCTGAGAAGCAATCTCTCTCCAACGTTGTGCGTATTCTTTGAAGGTCTCAGTACCTTTCTGGGCCATACTCAATAACTGCCTACGGTCAGGGGCTAAATCCATATTGTACTTTTAGTGTTTCACAAAAGCATCAGTCACATCCTGGAAACAACGGACTTGGGACTGGTCTAGACTCAAATACCACTTAGCAGCAGCCCCATTCAAACTGTCCTGAAAACTATGGATCATCAGCTTATCATTGCGTACGTATGCGGCCATTCTTCGGTAGTACATAATCAAATAGGATTTGGGACATGTGGCCCCTGAGTACAACTCAAAACTTGGTAACTTGAACTTGGGTGGAATTACCAAATCTGAAACCAAACACATGTCTTTAATGTCAGTACTGAATGCATTACTCAACTCCATTGCCTTCATCTTCCTCTGCATTGTCTCAACACTTTCTCTCAATTTCTCGTGTCTATCATCTCCTTCTTCTGACACATCAATGTAGTCGTAGGGCTGATGGTTTTCGAAAACTGGATGCACTTACGTTTGTACTGCTGGTGGAGCATAGGTAGGAATAGCTTGAAGAGTCTCATTGACCAAAAGAACTGCTTGCTGTGTTGTCAAAGGAACTGTAGCATGGATAAAATATTCTGGGATGCCCAAAGTGGGATTCATGATAGGGATGATAGGAGGTTTTACCGTTGTAGTGACGATTTCAGAGACCACTGTGGCCTGGGTGTCCATCTTTTCTTTCATAACATTAATAGCCTCGAGGATTTGTCTCATTCCTCCTCGTATTTCATTCAATTCATTGTTGACTCTGTCCATTTCTCCGTATATCTCTGACATTCTGAATCGAGCTTGGGCCCGGGTGTTGTAGTTGTGTCTGGAATTCAGTGTGACGATTCTGGAGAGAACACGACGACATAAGACAAAGATAAGGAAAGAAATGCACATGAGAATGCAAATGAGGATGCAAATGCAAATGCAAGCTAAACTATCAAGAAACCAAATAAATTTTGCAAATAATATAGATGATAGATTCCTTGACAAAATAAACTTCTTCATTCAAGAGTCTGGTGAACATTACATCAGGAGCAGTGTATCCTCATACTCCAAGTACATAAATAGAAATACATCAAAACGAAAGGGAACATTAGCAACAAGGGAAACAACAACAGTAATACTAAGGATTGAATCCACTGGTTGATGATCCCTCTCCTCCATTAATTACCCTCATCAACTTGCTGATACGCTCTTTCGTCTCCTCTCTTGCAAGAACCAATTCTCCTAACTCCTCCACCATCTTCTGCTTTGTCTTGGTAGGTGATTCATGGTGAGGATGTGGCTTCATCATCACACGGGCTATATCACGAGACCATTGCAAGTGAGCCTCTGTGACTGGGCATTCAGCTTTCCATAATTGTCTGTTAATCTGGCGCCAAGCGCTCTCCAAATGCATCTTCATTTCAAAGCCTCCTCTTTCATCATAAAACATCATCTACATATCCTCGTCGTCTGGAATTCCCTCCTTCAGATGACCCAACTGGCGGCGTGCAAGGACAGGGTTATAATTGATACAACCGTTTCTTCCCATGAGAGGCACATTGGGGCAATCCCCACAGCTATGGATTATGATAATTCCTTCTTCAGTTGAATCATACCATTCGATATCGGTATGCTTCAATTCCATCAGCTTTTTGGACCAAATCTTACAGTCTTCAACCTCCCAGAAAGTCGGAGTCTTTAGTAGATAAGAAACAAACCATTTGTAAAAGAGGGCTACGCAACAAACAATTGGCCCACAACCTCTTGTGTATCTGGTCTGTATTGAATGGTAAACATCCGCTAGCAGCGTTGGGACCGGATTGTTGACTGTAAAAATTTGGATGGCTTGAGTATCCACAAAGTTCTTGGCATTTGGGAACAGAAACAATCCATATATCATCAGAGCTAAGGTTGACTCAAACAAAGCCTCACTTCCCCTGTTTTTGAAGTACTGAGCCTTTTCCATCAAGAACTGGGAAGGCAGTCCACGCTTTCCTCCTTTGTTAGTTAGGTTAGCCTGGATGTCAGATAGTCTGATTCTGGTTATTCTGGCGATGTCTCTGGCGGAAGGCATTTCTTCAATCCCAGAAAAGATGGGAGCTTTTATGACTAGAATCCCTATCATGGCTAAGAACTCCTCTAGGGTCGGCACCAACTGGAATTCAGGGAATACAAAACAGCGGTACGCGGGATGATACAATTGGACCAAAACTTCAAGGGGCCCTACAGTCACTGGTGTCTTCATCAGTGGAATGACACATCCTATCTATCAGCGAAGGCTGATTGGTCTTCAACCATCTCTCCCAACCACAACAAACGCTCCACCTCCGGTAGTTCAAAGAAATAAGACCAAACTATTTTCCCTGTAGCATCCATTTCTACAAAATCTGCAAAACAAAATTAGTATCTTGATAGTTTAGCAGGAATGCAAAATGCAATGCAAAGTTTCATGGAATTCAGACGCTCGCAAAATATCAAGAGATATCAAAAGACCTCATTTTCATTAAATAAAAAAGTGAATTACAAGAGTTGATACACTTTCAAAAGCCCTAAACATAAAGTTAAATAAAAGCTAAAAAGTCCTAAGGAAATTCTCCTAAGAGCCTTGTGTTGAGTCTTCTGATTTCTTTCTCCATCTGATCCCTTTCTGCGACGAGGTTGTCAAGAATGGATTTCCATGCAGGAGGCTGACTTTTAGAGGGACTTGGATCTTCCAGGGCCTTTCTCTTCTTGCATGAGAGTAACTCTTCATTCTTGATTTGTAGCTGCTTCTGGAGTTCTAGTTTTTCTTCAACGACCACTTGATACTTGAGTTTCCAGGCTTCTTCTGACGTTTGGGTTTGCCTTAGAGAAATCTCCAGCTCTTCTTCTTTTGACATGAAGTATAAAACAGGCTCTTTCTTCAAAGTAATTGGTTCTTGCCTTTTGTAGGGCATCTTTAACTCTATAGCTCTTCTCCCGACCCATTGGAGGTAGGGCTCCAAGGACACACAGTTAGGTCTTCTCAAATAACTTCTTCCTCTTTTGCGCTTGCTACCCCAAGCGTTCAAGATTAGCTCCTTCTGTTCTTTATTCTTGTCATATGCTTCAAAGTAGATGCTTTCCACATGAACACTGAGAGGTTTATCTTCCAAAGGATACCATAATTGGCGTCGTGCTAATACAGGGTTGTAGCTGATACCACCTTTAATGCCAAGAAGAGGCACATTTCCATAGTTCCCACAGCTATCTATAATTAGGATTCCATCATACACCCTATTATACCAGTCAATGTCTGCATGGGAGAGTGCTATAATCTTCTGAGACCACCATCCTTTCTTGGAATCCCAGAATGCGTCCGCCTTCGGTAGATGCGAAATAAACCATCTATACAGTATGAGGACACAGCAAGTAATCTGTCCATTTCTATGAGCGTTTCTTGTATGGACTGAGTGATAAGCTTCAGCAAGCAGGGTAGGTACTGGATTCTGTTTCAAGAATATTTTGATTGCATTTAGATCCACAAAGTTGTCAATGTTCGGAAACAAGAAAAGTTCATAGATAAGAAATGCGAAAACAGCTTCAAAGGCATCCCTGTTAGAGTGTTTAGAAAAATAACGAGCCTTTTCAAGCAAGAACTTAGCAGTTAACCCAAAAATTCCTCCCTTAGAAGCCAAATTGCTTTTGATGTCAACTAACTCCAGATGAGTTTTCTTGGCTATTTCTTCTTCTTTAGGATCCTTCTCAAAGATAGGAAACGGGGACTCATCCTTGATAGGCAAACCAATTATCTGAGAGTATTCCTCAAGGGTAGGTAAGAGTTGATAATCAGGAAACGTGAAGCAGTGATACTTTGGATCATATAACTGAAGTAGAGTTGAAAGGATCCCTTCATCAATGGTCTTCTTCAACAAGACCCACAACTTCCCATATCTGTTTATGAACCCTTTAGGGTCTGTTAGCAAGTCTCCCAATTTCCTTCGGTCATCCAATTTGGGACTCTTGAAAGTGTATTTGATGGTGTTTCTTCTTTAACTATCCATGATATCCCTCTGATATAAGAAAAGAAATCTGAGTTTCATGAAACAGATGCAGCATGAATGCTTATGATGTATGAATGCAAAGCACACACAGAGCACACAAAACACAAACAAAGGGGGATAGGTTGAGCATGGAGCCAGGGTTCACCCTTCCCATTGGTATGTTCTATTGGTTTTCACCTGCTGAATGGGGTTCTAAGAAGTTCCCAGAGTCGACAACCCATCTTTTGGATTTTAACGATTTCCCAGATGACTTGGTAATCAATAAAATTCTCAAGAGAATCTCGTCTGAGTGTAGTATCACGTGACAACCAATTCAGAAATAGACTCCATTATGGTCACCGCACTACATCCTAAAAGGCTTAACTGGGGTATGGTAACTATAGTTCTCAATATCAAGGGCTCCTAGGTCGAAAGTAGCACGTTTTCACGAACAGATTCATTCAACATAACTAGACTCTCGAGAGGGCCTCAACTGAGTGATGGTGTCTCAATTCCACTTTTTCAGGATTCGACTCCCTCAATGCCTCCTTGAATATACCATCTTCCTATCATAAGTGCACTCAAATCCGGGTTAGGATTTATCTCACCACTCAAGAACCAAGCCAACAAAAGATAACTCAAGCACAGCATATATACAGGCAATCAAACAGATATACACAAATATAGCAAACAAGCATGAATAAAACAAACAAAACAAAGGTGGGCTTAACCCTCAAAAATAAGTATCCCCAGTGAAGTCGCCAATTCTGTTGCGGTGAGAATCGGATAATAAGCTATTAATTAACTTGCATCACATTTCTTTGAATTCACAACCGACTTTGATTTATCCAAAGGAAAGGTTCAAGATCAAGAAAAACCTAAAGGGGGGAGACCTAAGGTTCGGGGGTTGGTTACGCCTAGGGAAGGTATTAGCATCCTAAACGTCCGTAGTACTCTACGGGAACCTCTTGTTTTAACTTACTCGTTTGCTAAGGGTGTTATGCTAAAGGTTGAAACCCTAGGGGTTAATATCTAAGTATACTCGACAAAGCATCGCACTTTGCGCCTACGTATCCTTATGGGAGTGGAATCAGAGTATCCGTAGTTCACCGATCTAAGGGTGAAGGATAGGAACCATTGACTATGGCCAAAGTTCCAAGGGGAAATGAGTACGAGCTCATTTTAGAGTTCACGATAACTCTCTAAATCTAAGTTATAGGGGAAAGTGAGTTCTCATGAGGATGAGAATCACATAGAGTTCAGAAACTCTGACCTACTTCAAAGTTATGATTTCATTGGCTCTCATGAGGCCAAGAAATAAGGGTGAACCTAGAAGGATAAGGTAGGGTGGTTGTTTAGTGACTTCAAGAGTCAATTTAAGATGATCTCCCTTTGGAATGGGGGGCAAGATAACAGTTGTAAAATTACTAAAAGATAACAAGTTATAATTCAAATATGATGATGTAAAAGACATGAATAAGATATGAGATGAAACAAAATTATGATATAAATGCTAAGTTAGAATCATACATGTTGGACAAAGATCAAACATGATAAATAGAAATAATCATGGCAAGATGAATAAGGAAGTGCAATAAAACCCTAATAAGCATTCCTAATCTTATCATGAATAAAGGTCTCAATATTAAATATTCTTACTAATTTCTTTTTATATTTAGAAAGTAAATTCAATTAGAATAATATAGCAAAAAGAAGGGAAGAAAAAGGATGAAAAATAAGCAAGTTATGGTATTTAGAAAATCAAGCATAAACTTAAAAAAATAAACTAAAACCAACAAGTGATAAAAATTAAGGAAATGGTACACCTAGGGATTGAACCCAGGTCTTTTCGCTCACAGGTTAAAACCAAAGCCAAATCAACCAACGCGCGCCTTTGATATATAATGGATAGCATAACTATATATTTTAAGAGAAGTGAAATTCAGGAAAAAAAAACAAAAGGACTGGGGCGAGGGGGATTCGAACCCCAGTCCTAGAGGTCGGCAAGGCGTGTGATTGTGTGTGCTTCCCACTGGGGTGGCTGTTACATCCGGTATTATATTCGCTTCAATAAATATACATACTAAACATGCACGCATATTCCAAATCAACCACAAACCAAACCAAACATGCATATTGCTCATGACTTGCAGTCTTCATACTGCGCCTTTCACCATCAATCAAATTAAAATGCAGCAGGCACACAATGTTATCATTTCAACATTATGAATTGTTATAAAAACAAGGAAATGTTTGACCATACAAATTGGACCTCAAAGTAAAAAAACCTTCGAATGAATAAAGCAACAAAACCAACACAGTCATAGCATCCATCATACAGCAAGCATACATTATCCAACACTCTCCATGTAAAGACATAATTCAAACATAAGAAGACTAAGGAAACTATAACAGCATGGCAAGTTTAGTTCCTGCACATCAAAGTAATCTCAAGACTTAAGCATGCTTAGGGTAAGGTAGCAGAGATGTTTAAGGTTTGAATCACACGATTGATAAGTTTAAAATGCACGCAAACAAAGGATATGTTAGGGCATGATGTATGCAATTTCAAAGATATCCTCCAAGGTTCAAATAGCAGCTCAAAACATGTCACAATGAGTGGTTAAAACAAAGATAGGTCAGATCAAATATGAGAACACATTCTAAGACTGTTAGTGACAAATTCCTATGACTAAAGCAAGGAACAAGAAGAATGGTGACAACATCAATAACACAAGTAGTCAGCAGCATGCTTAATCATGACATTACAAAGCAGTGAGCTAACATACAACACATTCAAGTGGAATTTATGCAATGATACAGCTGATACACCACATATAGGTCATGGAATCCAAAACATTCAAGCATGGACTAAACATCAATTTAATGTAAACGAGCAGATCAATGTAAAAGCAAGGTGAGTAAGAAAACTCAAATATAGGCAGTCAATGAAATGGAGACTAAAACCCTACTGACAGCTTGGTACATACATCAACATACTAAACAACAATGTATATCACAAAAATTCAGCATGATCTGATTACAGTTCCATACACAAAGACAAATGAGATGGCTCGATACAACTTAAGTGCCTATCAAGGAAAACCACTCAAACATATAGTCACATTGTGTCAAGGAAAGATGTTCTCAATAATAGCAAGATGATTCATGTGTCAAGATTAAAGGCAGACCAAGTTAAATGCAATATCAAGACAAACTAACTTAGGTTCGTAGCATCTTAGGAACATGGTACTATCATGAAGTAAGAGTCTAAGCATAGTTGCACACATAATGTCATCTGAATCAAGTAGCAACTTAGGCATAAACAAGAGATACTCAAGAAACTACATTTATCATGTTGATACAAGCATAAAATCAGCCATGTTTACAGTGATAAATACACAAACATCATGATAGTCAAAATTTTCACATGTGTCCAAGAATAAGGCATGTTACAGAACAGCATAGCAGCCACATTCTAATTCAATCAAAAGTATCACTTTAACATAGACAAAAGCACGGGACTTGGTGGAAACCAAGTTAGGCAACATCAAGCAAACACACTATCACATATATATGGATTAGATTCAAGATGATTTAGTAAATGTTAAATGCGCATAGAGGTAACAAACATCCATAAACTAGAACATATCAAGGCTAACACATATCATGAGCATAATGTTGACATAAAGAACAAGATCACGATATCATACAAGTATAACTTAAAAACATGTTAAAACATTTCAGCACATATCAAGAGCACAATATTAACTTAGAGAACAAGTCATGATACCACCAAAACATAACTTCTGAGATTAACAATTCTGCATAATGGTTTTTCATGTACAAGATGGAAAGGCATAAGTCATAGAACAAGAGAGGCATATGATCAACAACAGCACAGTTTTCATCCTAAACTCCACATCCCTAATCATAAACCTTAAGCATCCACTAAATCAAAAATCAGTCCAAAGAGGTGCAACATCAAGCAATAACTTGTATGATACTAACAGTTCAAACAATCAAAACTCAAATACAAGGTCAATCATCAACAATGCTAAGGCAGTGGTGCATACAAATGTGTACAAAACTATCAATCTTAAAATTGCAAACATCCATAATGACAATGCTTAAATCCAATGACTAAGTACACCAAATGGTCATATATTGATGATAGCAGAAAAAAAAAGAATTAGTGCTACCTTAGCAAGAACAGCTTGACAACATCAAACAATCATTAAATCAGCAACAAAGATAGCTAAGCTCAGACATTCTACAACTTAAGAGCACACCAAAACTACAAAGAGAAACATAGGTTCACGAGTCTCTTGCCTCACCAACACATTTAAGTACATACAACATCTAAGTAGGTCAACAAAACCAAGCATCAATCTTATCAATATAAAACCACAATGAGAACTTATAGTTACAACCATTTAATGGACAAAACAGAGGTATTACAACTCATCACAAAGGCATTCATGTGTATCATATCAATGGAAAAAACATCAACTTATTTTATGAACTCGAATCATGAGCACATAAACAATATTCAAGCATATATCAACCAGATACACATGTAAAGAACAATGAAATGCTTATGGCAATGATAATATCAAATGACAATTATTAGCAAAAGGATAAGAATACAATACCAAGTGGAGTAATGTCCACTGTCTTCAAATATAATGACTGCCTTCCCTTCCAAAGCAACTCCAAAGCCAAACTCCAACTCGCTTGCTTGAAACTTATGGAATTTCAGAGGATTTTTGAGTACTTTGTGAGAATTGTTGATGTGTAGATGTGTAGAAGCGAGTCCCTTTTATAGGCTGAACCCAAGGGTTGTGTGAGTCTAAACATCAAACATGTGGAGTGTTGAGTAGGAGCCAAGGTTACAACGTCTCTTTTGAATTCAAATGTTGGTCCATATCTTGGAGACAATTGCACTGTTCATGCTGTGCAAATCTCAGAATTGCAGGGTCAATTCATAACTTCACGTATTGCTTCAGAGCTCCTTACTTGATGTCATATGGAGGGGTATCAAATGAGGCAAAGGTTGGGGATGGCATGAAGAGTTCGCAGGCGAGGACAGTTTGTATGCTGAAACTGGAAAATCCTCATAACCACTTTAAATGAACCAAGCAGTTGAAAGCTGAAACGGGAATTGTCTTGGAGAATTCAAATTGAACACATAGCGCGTCAAGGATTTGAGGTTGAAACGGTTTCTTTGAATGAATTGATATGCTCATGTTTTGAATTTATTCTCCCAATCTGAATTTCGCAAGCATGAACGAGGAAGAAGAGCAAACTTAGTTGATTTTGGTTTCCTTAGTGCCACATGTCGTTCTCCCATTGGTTAATTATCAAAGTTGAAAAGTCAAAACAACTAAGCTTTATTCCTATTGGTTCTTGGTTAAGAAATTTAAATCCAATGTAGTTGCAATACATTTTGTACATTGGGCCAATCAATGTGGGCTTATGAAATAAAATTATAATTGGTTTTTTATCTCTTGTTATAAAAGAAAATGATTAGGAAAACAAAATAATGGTGGATTTGGCAATTGATTAGGGTTATAGATATGGTTTAGGAGAATTAGCATTGAAAAATGGAGAGCTTGGATAAAATTGGTTGAATGATTAATGAAATTGGTTAGGAATACAAAAGATGATTGAGGGTAGATAAAGTGGGTAGAAATTTGGTTATGGAGAGGATCATGGTTAGGGTTATGGAGACAATCTCTAAGATACTTGCTTGATTCAATGCTCCATCCAAAAAAACTTGATTAATCCCCTCTTGAATCTCCTTAAGATAGCACCTGATAAAAATGAAATAAACACAAACAAAAAAAACTGATGAAAGGGTTAGCTATGCAACATGATTGACCTAATATGACATGCAAGAGATAAATGGATCTAAGGGTAAAATTTGGGGTACAACACATAACATCTTAATATTTCCAGAAAATATCTCTGATTTCAGTTTGTTCTTCAAATTCTTGTTCTTTTTCTTTAAATCCTCATACATAACCTTCAGATAGCCCACAGCTTCCAACTCTGACTTCATAATGCTCTCATCGTCATTTCCATCTCTTTCTCCCACGTCTTCATCCCATATGAACAAATTACATGTTTCATCGCTCCTCCAAAATGGACATCTCCAAAAAATCCTTCCTTTATTTTGTCCCTTCTTGCATTGATACGAAACCATACGACCATCACAACCACAAAAATTTCCAGATCGAGATTTTACACTGGAACAAGACGTAGAAACACCTTTGGATGATTTTGTCTTCAAATGTGACATTGCAACACCTTAAAGTAGAACACTTTGTTGTTGTTGTTGTCTTCATCCCGACAATGGTGACGGCGTTGGTGTTAGGGTTGTTTCAATGGATAAATTGATATATATACTTGGTGTTTAAAATACATAAAAAGAAGCTTCAATTTGTAACAACGGTTTTGAGAAATATCCGTCGTAATATCCTTATTATTTTTTAGTTAAATATTAATAAAACTTAAAAAGGGAGCATTTACATCAAAGGGATAAACTATTTGAGGGCGATGAGGTTCGAACCCATGATAGCTAGATTGTATCACCACGGTTTTCATAAAAACCGTTATTATACCCTTGAGATTTCTAATTAAAATAATGTGTGCGCATCCAGTACGCACTATAAGAACGGTGTATAGGATGCCGTTGTAAACCTGGTGTTGCAATATCCTCAGATGTATATGTCGCTCCCGGGATTTTCATCCTAGTACAAACGCGAAAGTGGCACCGAACAGAGTCGCCAGCAATGTGTATTTATCCCAAGAGAGGGAAAGGAAACACCGCATAAACCTGAAGGAAGGGAAAAAGCATGGTCTTGCAACCAAGAGAACTGGGTTCGGGAGTCGGTTACGCGAGAGGAAGGTATTAGCACCCCCTCGCGTCCATCGTACCCGATGGGATCCACGCTTGCTTGTTTTGATCAAAGGGTGATAGAAAAGAATACTGGAAGAAGAACTAGAAAAGGAATGGAAAGAGAAAGAGAAACAAATGTAGGGAAAATAAAAAAGGTGCTCGAATGGGCCCTACCCCACTGCCTACGTATCTCATCGGGAACATGAGAATCAGAGCGACGTAGTTCCCCTCACTAGGGATGGATTGTTTGTATTTTAGGGAACGGCTAACGTTCTAGCTCAGGTGTTGCAGGCTCGCTGGTCCGAGTGCGTTACCATCTTGCAAGAGAACGAGTAGAAGCGCGTTCGTACGCTAAGAGTGAATGAGGTGAGAAAAGAATTCCCGAAGGAAAAACGTTATTGTTTGTTTTTGTCTTTTAGAAAGAAGTGTTTTGTTATTTGTTTGCATATGATAGTGTATCCAAATCTTAGTCATTGGAATGTGTGCATTCTCACATTCCAAGATGGAATGGGTAAGAAAGCACACTAAGGGTGAAGAAGACCCACACACTTAGTTCCAATTGTCAAGGTTCAAACACACTAGCATACTTGTGTTTATTAAGTGTTTTTGTTAATTATGAAATGAAGAAGTGTTTTTCATTTATTTGTACCTTCAACAAGTATTGCATTTAAGTCCCTCACACAAGATCAAATGTTTAACGCATTGACCCAAGATGGGTTGTATGCTATACATTTTAAGATTATAAGAGAAGACCCCTTATAATCTTTTCTTTATGTGAAAGGCCTAAATGCAATAAATGCCTACCTTTATTAGAAGTTTTGAGTTTTCTTTGAGATGAGAAGATGAAAGACTCAAGAGAGGAGAAAAGGTAAAACCTATATGGACTAAGACTCAATCCTAATTGAAGATTAAAGGGAGTGATCCTAAAGGTTTGTGAGGTTTCAACCTAAAGTCTAAAGAAAGAAAGAATTAAACAATTCACTTCCAAAGTAGAAGATGAATTGTAATTCAAAAAGGGAAAGTAATGAGTTATTAAAAGAAAGCACATAAGTGCTTAACAAAACACAAAATGGAATTGTAAAAGAGAAAGGATAGAAGTTGAATGTGGATTCCTTATCCACACTCAAATGAAACTTACCAAAGCCCCTACATGGTTAGTAAACATGTATAAGAAGTATAAGAAGTAAAAGAACATGTAATGCATCATAAAACTCAAAAGAATTAAATGAGAAAACAAATCCTAGAGCCACAATCAGAATGTACATCATATGGACAACAAGTGAATATCATCATACAAGTGCAAGTGAATAAGCAATAATCATCACCCATTAGCATTTAAACATGTCACAAGAAGAAGGGGTAGATGAAAGATGGAAAGAAATGAAGAGGACATGCATAAATGGAACATGTAAATCAACAACCAGAATTGAAACTAAATGGAAAATGGTTTATAAACATCTCAAAAGTATTTATGAATCAACTTCAAGACATTCAAGAAGTAATATAAGAAGAATTGAAATGAAAGTTCAAAAAGAAAGTGCAAACAATACATGTTAATGATGCACAAAGTTCAAATTGAAATGAACATGTAAAGATGACCTATAATGTGTATCAAAGACCTATAATATCATATGAATGGCTCATAACATATGCAAATGCTCATACAAATGTGCACAAAAGAATTCATGTAAACATGCACTAAAGTTGTAATGACATGCCATGGATTATACTTCCAATGTAATGCATCAAACAAAAATCAAATAGCCTCATGAAAATTATGCCAGCATATTATTGGAATGCCTAGGTCAGAAATGCATCATACATCAAGATAGCATGTAAAAATTCAGAGCAAAATGACTTCAAACAAAGCAATTAGGTCAAATTGAAACATCATGCAAAGTGGTGCAAATATAGGCATCAAAACATGTAATAAAGTGACCTAAAAAATCAAATAAAATCACTTAACATACCTCAAGATGATAATGACTCAATGCAAAAAGAAGAGCATCAAAACAATTTTTAATGATCAAGAACAAAATTAAACAAATTCATGTATCATGCTTAGAATGCATCTAAATGGAAATTCAAAGAAAATTATGGACCAGGGGTAAAAAGGTCATAAAATCAGAAAATAAAATCATGAAAAATTTCCTAAATGTTTTAAGAATACACATGAATTTTTGTGGAATTTTATGATGAAGTTTGGTATTTTTAAAATTCAATTATGAAACAAGTAAAAAAAAAAAAAAATAAAGAAAATAAAATGAAGTAGAAAATGACAGGGGGTATGAACATAGTAAAATATTAGTTCTAATTGGTTTGGGCTTGTAAAAGATGGGTGCAGATAGCATTCTGGCTAAGTCCATTTTGCGCGCAGTACACAATAGTCATCATGGAGCTCAGTCAACAATAGTCAAAGACACACAAGCCATTGGATCAAGTCAATGTCAATGTAAAAGTCAAGGTAATCTAATCAAGCATATCACATTGCTAGTACACACTAATAACCATGTACACCCGCGCATGCTAACCATCAGATGAAAAAATGAAGCACGTGACACACACCCTCTCCATTTATTCGCTGGCACCACCACCACCCTTGGATCAAAACAAATCAACGGACACGACTTAATCTGGTATGTAAACCCTAATGAAACCTCACCGGCCGGAGAGGGACCTCCGGTCACCTTCTCCGGCCACTCTCCGGCACTGCAATCGATCAAACATTCCAGAAATTTATGCAATGCACATCAAAATGTTCAGGAAGTCACATAGAGCATGAATCTAGGCTTGTTTTTCACAAACAACACACAAACAGAGAGAATCGAAGCAAAGAAATTAGCCCTAGATTTTGGATCTAAGCTTCTAAGAAGCTCTATCAACTAGCCAGATGGAGGAATGCTCTTAGTGAGCTCAAATCATCACAACACAAACTAAACAGAATGTAACTCGCGCCAAGAAAGTTTAGGATATTGAAACCTGAAAATGTAGGAAACTGTAGTTGAAAGAAAACCAGAGAAATGTGCTTCCTCTTTGATCTTCAACTGGCCAAATAAAGGCTCACAAATCCTTGCAAATGTTGATGAAATTCAATATGCAGTGGAAGACACTTCAATCTCTTCAATGTTACCAAGCTTCAGTGTGTTCTAATGCTGCTTGATATTGAAGCTTGAAGATGGATTCAGATGTAGATGATGATGAAATCGTGTGAGAGGAAGAGAAATTTCAGAGAGAGAGCTTGCGAATTTCAGAGGAAAAATGAGAATGAAGTGTTGTTGTGAAATTATGAAGGAGATTTGGTTATATAAGTGTGGTTAAAGGGGAACTGTGATGGTTAACTGAGTGAGTTAGGGTGAGTTGGAATGGTTAAATGAGTCCACCCTAACTAACTGAGTCAAGTTAGTTAGGGGGCGAGTGATCAAGGTTGGGTTATGGTGAGGTCAAGCTCATGACACTTGTAGTGAGGATGAGAGTGAGGTTGTATTATGCAGCAGTAGCTTGTGGTGGAAGTTTTGCAAATTTCCCTTCTCATGTAAGAAGTAACAAAAATGGAAGCACGTGCAAGAATGTTTGGGCAAATGAGGAAAAGAAATCAGCTGGTGATGGTGAAGTGTTTGTGGTGTGACTGAATCAAAAACAATGTGTGAACTGCTACACATGATAGTCAATGCATCAATGCAGATGGTGATGTTTGAACATGGATTCCTTTATGACCAAGGCACGAAAATGAATCATCTTGGTGTCAATGGATTGAGGATGCATCATAGGACAATTTTGGTGCTGGACTTGAGTTGAAAAGGTACCTCAAACATGTCTAAAAATCATCATAAACAGATGGAAAAACGACCGGTGCGTGGGCGTACGAAACAAGTCATGGCATGGTAAAGGACATGCATGGAAGTTCAGCCTAATCAACCTATCTTGAGACCACTATAATTCACTCATAACTTGATCAATTCAAAATTTTCCCAACACCAATATTAAAGATGACACTACAAAGAACAACTTTGATGTTGAAAACTTTTCCATTTGAGGCTTTTAACCATGAGAAAAATGAGTGGACATTTGGCACACCAGGTGTTTGTAGAAATGACATGCGCGTGACCTGAAAATCTTGGTCATGACCTAGTTTTGAACCTACTTTGCTCAAACTTTGATCAACCATAACTCTCTCAATTTTTATCCAATGGAGATGTTCTACACATGGATTTGAAGCTTAAAACAAGATCTTTTGTTGTGGCCTGGTGGAATTTTCATTTGGTGCTTCAATTTTAAATGGCCTTGGTTCAAACTCTGATGCAAAATGGCCAAAACTTGCTATTTTTAGCAACCCTTCCTCTTCCAAAAATGGCAACTTTCCACATCTTGATTTTTTTATGATTCCTTTGGAGTTTCTTGACCAAATTTTGTACATTGGACATATGTAACATGAATTTCATGATTTTGGGCTCAAAAAGTCAAGAGTTGACTTTTTCCCCTGATTATTTGACTTGGCCCCAAATTTCCTGATTTTTTATCTTTCTTCCAATTGAACCACTTCCAAAACCAATTGAGAGGTGATTTTCCACATCCATACACTTAGGGACATATGAAATACCATGACATCAAGTTTGGTCCAAAAAATCAGAGATTCCCTGATTTTATTGGAAACCCTAATTTTGGTGCCCACCTCCTAGGAGAAAAATGTGCAGTCTTCAATTTCAAATTCCTCAGAGTATGTTGTGTACCTTCTTAAAGGATGATGAGATATACCATTTGAGGGTGATTTTGGATCAATGAGCTATCTCTTTTGAGGGTTTTCCTTCAGTTTTTGAACCTCTTGCATAGTGAAAGATGTAATGCTTCAATCTCCCATTGTATCTCACTTCCTTGAGGTTTTGGATGATCAATTGAGATAGTATGATACATGAGAGACCTCTTGGCTTGCCTTGAGGGCACTTGATTGACCTTTTGTGCTTTGAATGATCTCTTGATTGTCCACCTCCCACCTGACCACATGCCCTGATGGTAAGAATGATGCCATGCTTCATTTTTCTATGTTAAATGCAATGTAATGTTAATGATATGATAGATGATAATGCTATGCTAAGATGACAAAAAGGGAGAGCAAATTTTGGGGTATTACAGCTGCCCCTATTCAAGCGCTGTAGACCTGAATGCCCGAAAGCAATCGCTTTCGGACTTTCAAGGTATATAGTGATTGAATACCAAATATAACCAAAAATTTGCTCTGGATGATGAAGAAGAAACTTCCACGACATTGCTGGCTTGAATCTTCAATGACACATTGTCGGAGAAAATTGTCTTTTGAATGACGCCAGACGACTACTGGCTTGCCACGCTGCTGGTGGACTTTAATAATGTCTTTTATGCAACTCCAGACGACTACTGGCCTGCCACACTACTGGTGAACTTTGATAACGTCTTTTGAACGACGCCAGACGACTACTGGCTTGCCACACTACTGGTGGACTTTGCAGCTTCGTGCCGCCCGAAGACGGACTTTTGCCAATCCACTGTTGGACTTTTGCCACCCGAAGACGGACTTTTTCCAATCCACTGTTGGACTTTTGCCACCCGAAGACGGACTTTTGCCAATCCACTGTTGGACTTTTAGAATATGCCACCCTTAGATGGACCTTTCGCCAATCCACTGTTGGACTTTTGCCACCCGAAGACGGACTTTTGCCAATCCACTGTTGGACTTTTGCCACCCGAAGACGGACTTTTGCCAATCCACTGTTGGACTTTCGCCACCCGAAGACGGACTTTTGCCAATCCACTGTTGGACTTTTAGCTGCTTTGCCACCCGAAGATGGACTTTTGCCAATCCACTGTTGGACTTTGCTAACGTCTTTTAACAATGCCAGACGACTACTGGCTTGCCACACTACGGGTGGACTTTCGCAAAATTCCAATACTGGATTACACTCTGCATCCGTGTCAGACATCTCTGCCGACTTTGCTGAGGAACAATGATCAATGACTTGACTTTAGAGGTTCCTGAGAGGATAGCATCTCTGCTGGATAATGAATGAACAATCCGTCTGCTCCGAATTGTCAAGTTTGCCAAAAATAAATTGGACTTGAAGAATAATAGATCTGCCAGTAATCACTTCATCTACTGGGGGAATGAATTCTGGTCACAGCGACTCCGCTGGGGATGAGAATTTCTTTGCATGCGTCTTGCTAAGGAAGAAAAGTCATAAAAAAACTCTGCTTGGGGATCTATCCAATCCAAGACCCTTTGTAGGGTTTATCCACCTTTTGACCCGGCTGGGGAAAGACTGTGCCATCCTTGTTGTGGAATAGATTCTGCCGATCTTATAAACCTCTGCGGGGAGAACAACAACTCAGCTGGGGAGTATTGCTGACAAGATTCGATGCTGACCTCTGTGGGGGATCATTACCAGAGACACAAACTTGCTGGGGACCAGGGCTACTTTGCCAGGGATATGCGAATCCTGGTTAGAAAATTCCCCTGCAACTTGCTAGGAAAGAGTCCTTAGAGATCTGTTGGGGAAACCCAAAGCAAATCCACAGTAGTCTGCTGAAGAATATGACTGTCAAGCTTAGGATAAGTACCACAATGCCCCATGTTAGGCGAGCTTTCCTTTAGACAATTCCGTTAGGGATGACGAGTTTATAACAAACTCTGCTGGCGGAAACTGCTTTAAAACGTCTCGTGCTGGGGAATGCCTTTTGAGAGGATTTTACAGAAGACCAACTGTCCTCAAACTCTACTGGGGATGATCAACACTTCATGCTGGGGAAACAATCATGCCCCATGCTGGGACAACACAACAATTCGTCCCCGAAGAGGATGTCATAAGAGGATTTTACAGAAGATCTAGCCTCTTCAAACTCTTGTGACTTCGCTGGGGATAATGACCATCAGTTTCGGTGTCGACGAGACCACTCTTTTGGGGAACCTGTGACTGTTATCGACATAGAAAAGCTCGTAGCTGTTGGAAGGACTGAATAAGAGAATCGACTTAATAAGATGCAACGGTACCCAGTTGAACTTAATTCACTGATATCGACCCGTTATGAACAATCGTCGACCGAACGATGAACGCTGATCTCCTTACCCATAACTGCCCCAGTCTTTTGCGTGGGGTGATTTATTGCTGGTCTTGTGCTTAAAATCATCTGCACCTGCTACCTGCAACAAAAGAATATGCCCACATGCCCCGAATATTGCATGGCTAGAATCCACCATCCAGGAGTATTCAACATTCGAAGTAATTTCAAATGTTTTTTCTGCGCATGTTATTGCAAGGCTGCCATGTTTTCAAATGCAATGTTTTATCAAAAATTAGGACGTTTTTTGCAAACAAAGCAATAAAACAAAAATAGAAAGCTTTTTACTGAAATTCAATTTATTGACTGAGAGCCCAGAATAGGCAATTACATCTGGAAGCAATCCCTGGAAAGAGGTGATCGCTGAAAATTGAGAAAAGAAACTATCCTAATGGCAATGTGAAAACGGAATTCCACTGAGTTTCCATTCTGTTATGACCAGTATGTCTTCAAAACTCCCCGACCTTGCCTTCTGAGGAATGATCAGACCGATTCCTATCTTTCAGAACGTCAGTTGTTCAAACGGTAATGGGGTACAGATAACTCAAACCGTAGTCATTCGCTTAAATCCCTCTTTTGTGTGGACCGCCCTTTCAGGTTTTCGATCCACCAGGATACCCTTTTTTGCCTAAGTTGCCCTTTCGGGTTTTCAACTTACCGGGTGTACAAATCTTTTTTCAATTATATCCCTAATTTTTGCCCGAACCTTATTCTGTTTTTGGTTCGCCGGGATGCCCTTTTTTGCCTGGATTTTTTTTATTTTTATTATCCAGCGGGTCTATTCATGCGAAGTATTTTTTGACTACGTCCGAGTTGACAGGGGATGAAAAGTCTTCGCCATCCATGGTTGTAAGCAATAAAGCTCCGCCCGAAAAGACCTTTTTAACCACGAATGGACCTTCATAGTTAGGAGTCCATTTGCCCCTGTGATCTGTATTGGGAGGAAGGATCCTTTTGAGTACCACATCTCCGACTTTATAAACCCGAGGACGCACCTTCTGGTCAAATGCCTGTTTCATTCTGCGCTGATATAGTTGCCCATGACATACAGCCGCCAATCGCTTTTCCTCAATAAGGCTCAGCTGATCAAATCTGGCTCGTACCCATTCAGCTTCATCTAGCTTAACATCCATCATAACTCTGAGGGACGGAATTTCTACTTCAACCGGTAGCACTGCCTCCATACCATATACAAGTGAGAATGGGGTTGCCCCAGTGGACGTGCGTACTGACGTTCGATACCCATGCAAAGCAAATAGTAACATCTCATGCCAATCTTTGTACGTGACAACCATCTTCTGCACAATCTTCTTGATATTTTTGTTGGCCGCTTCGACCGCGCCATTCATCTTTGGGCGGTACGGAGAAGAATTGTGATGTTCGATTTTGAAGTCCCGGCATAACTCAGCCATCATCTTATTGTTCAAATTAGAACCATTATCAGTAATGATTCTTTCGGGAACTCCATATCGGCAAATGATATCCCGTTTTAAGAAACGAGCGACCACTTGTTTTGTAACATTGGCATAGGATGCAGCTTCAACCCATTTGGTGAAGTAATCAATTGCCACCAAGATGAAACGATGACCATTGGAAGCTGTAGGCTCAATCTTTCCGATCATATCAATGCCCCACATGGCAAACGGCCAAGGCGACGACATGATACTCAACGGATTTGGAGGCACATGCACCTTGTCTGCATAGATCTGGCATTTATGGCATTTGCGGGCATATTTGCAACAATCTGACTCCATAGTCAACCAATAATATCCCGATCTTAACAACTTTTTAGCCATTGCATGTCCTCCGGCATGGGTACCGAAAGAGCCTTCGTGCACTTCAATCATCAACAAGTCTGCTTCATGTCTATCCACACATCTAAGCAGGACCGTGTCAAAATTTCTTTTATACAGCACGCCATCTTTGTTCAAGAAGAAACTACTAGCTAACCTTCTCAACGTCTTCCTGTCTTTGGACGATGCCCCGGACGGGTACTCTTGACTTTTCAAGAAACACTTAATGTCATGAAACCATGGCTTGTCATCAGACGTTGCATCGACCGCAAACACAAATGCTGGTCTGTCAAGGCGGGATACCTCAATCTTAGGTACATGGTTCCATCCTTGCACTTTGATCATGGAAGACAAAGTGGCCAAGGCATCAGCGAACCTATTCTCATCTCGAGGAATGTGGTACAGTTTCACTGTTGTGAAAAATGTCAGCAATCTCCTCGTATAATCTCTATATGGCACTAGATTTGCTTGGTGCGTGTACCAACTCCCTTTCACTTGATTGATTACCAAGGCTGAATCACCAAATATATCAAGGGTCTTAATCCGTAGATTAATCGCCTCCTCGATCCCCATTATACAAGCTTCGTACTCTGCTTCATTGTTGGTGCATCCGAAAGTTATTCGTGCAGTGAAAGGCATATGAACACCTTCCGGCGTGATAAGAACTGCTCCAACTCCGCACCCATTCATATTGACAGCCCCATCAAACATCAGACTCCATTTGGATTCAGGGTCTGGCCCCTCCTCCGGAAGTGGTTCCTCGCAGTCTTTAGCTTTGAGAAACATGATGTCCTCATCAGGGAAGTCAAATTTCATGGGTTGGTAATCATCAATCGGCTGTTGCGCAAGATAGTCAGACAAGATACTTCCTTTGATGGCCTTTTGTGAAGTGTACTGAATGTCATACTCTGTCAAGACCATTTGCCACCGTGCAACTCTGCCTGTCAATGCTGGTTTCTCGAAAATGTACTTGATAGGATCCATTTTTGAAATCAACAAGGTTGTGTGCCTAACCATATATTGCCTCAATCGCTTAGCGGCCCATGCAAGCGCACAGCATGTCTTTTCAAGCATTGAGTATCGGGACTCACAATCATTGAACTTTTTGCTCAGGTAGTAAATAGCATGCTCCTTCCTACCTGTCTCGTCATGTTGACCGAGAACACAACCCATGGAACCTTCAAGCACTGTCAGATACATTATCAGCGGTCTCCCTTCAACTGGAGGCATTAGAATCGGAGGTTCCTGCAAGTATTCTTTTATCTTATCGAATGCCAATTGGCAATCGTCATTCCACCTGACCGTTTGATCTTTCCTTAACAATTTAAATATTGGCTCACACGTGGCTGTTAGGTGAGATATGAACCTTGCAATGTAGTTCAATCTACCCAAGAAACCACGAACCTCTTTTTCTGTTCTCGGTTCAGGCATTTCTTGTATTGCTTTCACCTTGGCAGGATCAACCTCGATTCCTCTTTCGCTCACAATGAAACCCAGTAACTTTCCAGAACGCACCCCAAACGTGCACTTGTTTGGATTTAATCTCAGACGGAACTTTCTCAACCTTTCAAACAGCTTTTTCAGGTTAACCAGATGTTCCTCTTCTGTTCTCGACTTGGCAATCATATCATCTACATAACATTCGATCTCCTTATGAATCAAGTCATGAAACAATGTCACCATCGCCCGTTGGTACGTTGCCCCTGCGTTTTTCAACCCAAAAGGCATTACTTTATAACAATATGTACCCCACGGAGTAATGAACGTGGTCTTCTCCATGTCTTCAGGTGCCATCTTGATCTGGTTGTACCCGGAGAAACCGTCCATAAATGAGAACACTGAAAACTGAGCTGTATTATCGACCAGCACATCAATATGAGGTAGTGGAAAATCATCTTTCGGGCTAGCTTTATTAAGATCTCGATAATCCACACACATTCTCACTTTTCCATCTTTCTTCGGTACTGGCACGATGTTGGCTACCCATGGAGGATACTTTGTCACAGCAAGAAAACCAGCGTCCCACTGCTTCTGGACTTCCTCCTTAATCTTTAAAGCCATGTCGGGGTGAGTCCGACGAAGTTTCTGCTTGACTGGCGGACATTCTTCTCTCAATGGTAGCCTGTGCACGACAATATCCGTATCCAACCCCGGCATGTCTTGATACGACCAGGCGAAGATGTCAACATACTCGCGCAACATTTCCGTCAAAGTTTGCTTCACATCTGCTTGCAAGCTGGCACCAATCCTGATCTCTTTCTTGGCGTCCTTGGTACCAATATTGATGATTTCTACAGTCTCCTGATGAGGCTGGATGACCCTTTCCTCTTGTTTCAACAATCTGGCCAGTTCTTCAGAAAGTTCACAATCTTTCTCATCCCCTTCTTCGGTTTGATAAATCGGATTGTCAAAGTCATACATGGCCATATCAAAATCGTTATCAGTGGTATCCGGAGGATCAAGTCTGCATGAACGGGTTCATGCCTTATTTTAGAATTTATTTTTAAGCAAAACAAAAGAAAATGAAACATTGCCATTTTATTTTTTATTTTTTGTGCAAAAATAAAAACTGAAAGACAGAGAACAAAATTTGATTGCAAAACGTCCTTTATTAATGATTAAACATTGCAAATGCAACCATGGTGGCCCTACAAATGAATCTATACGCCTTGGGCAGAGCGCAAGATTTTGTCATGCATTATGGTTAGAAAAAACAAAGAAAAATTACTCTGTCTGAAGAGTAACCCGGATGACTTCTTCAACGGACCAGTTCTGCACTTGTTGTCCCGGAACATGAGGGCGTACCCAGTTGTCCAGGTCACAATCACTGTCAACACTATCCTCTGTGGCTGCACAAGACTGGTCCGTGCAGATAATTCCCCCACTATTGAAAGTAATGGGTCCCCTGCTCCCCGCATCTGAAGTTGTAGAGGGATGATAACCAATACCAAATTTGTCTTCCTTCATTGGGGTCTCTATCAACCTGCCCCAACCTTGGGCGTTGCCTGCCCTGACGACTTCGACAGCTTGTTTGTAAGATGAAATGGAGGTACCAGCCCCAACTGGTACAGAAGAAGACTCAGGTGCATCGTCAATGTTGACTGCTTCAAATGATTGGCACAGCATCTCATGAATTTCCCCATCCATTTCAATGTACTTGAACGTGGACAGGTGACTCACAAAGATGTCTTCTTCCCCACACACTGTCACAACCTGCCCTTCAAACTCATACTTCAGCTTTTGATGTAGAGTAGAAGTAACAGCCCCGGCTCCGTGAATCCAAGGGCGTCCCAATAGGCAGCTATATGCAGGTTGTATGTCCATTACATGGAACGTGGATTTGAATACCTGTGGTCCAATTTGTACGGGCAATTCCACCTCACCAAACACAGATCGTCTAGTTCCATCGAATGCTCTGACCACCAACTCACTAGGCCTTAAAATCAAACCATCAACTTCCAGCTTCATTAATGCCTTCTTGGGCAAGACATTGAGTGATGAACCAGTGTCTACCAGTACATGAGATAACACTGCGCCCTTACACTCCATCGTGATATGCAAAGCCTTATTATGGTTTCTTCCTTCAACCGTCAAATCTCTACTTGTAAAGCCCAAGCCATGGCTAACATTAACATTGGAGATTACGCCCTCGAGCTGATTAACAGTAATTTCTTGTGGCACGTATGCACTCTTCAATACTTTCAACAACGCCTGCCGGTGCGCATCAGAGCACATCAATAGTGACAAGATTGAAATCTTTGAAGGGGTCTGATTCAGTTGGTCCACAATCTTATAATCGCTTTTCTTGATTATTTTCATAAATTCTTCCATTTCCTTATCAAAAGTAATCTTCGTCTCTGCTTCAGGTGTAGGCGCACTTTCAACCACCTGTTTACCCTTAGCCTTTGCTGCAGCTTCTGCCTCTTTATCACTTCCCAAGGTTTGGGGAGCGAACAACCTTCCACTCCTTGTAAAGCCCCCTACACCCCCTACATTATCAATATTTGGGCTGACTGACGACTCAACTTCTTGCTTTTTACCTTCGTAATATACATCTGCCCCATAGTGCCATGGGATAGCCTTCGTAGACGTGAACGGAATTGGTCCTGGCACCGTGATAGTGACAGGACTGGGCCTTTCTGGCGCAACACTCGCCACGGGAGCTGCATTGACCGGCATTTGAATCTCAGCGGGAGTGTAATAGATGGTCACGGTTGATATCTCATCAGTGTCTTTCACGACTCTGTCGAACTGTAGACATCCTTCATCGATCAGATTCTGTAAACCCATCTTCAACTTATCACAGCCGTTCTCCTGATTCATACACTCAGAGCAATCTTGATTACAGCCCGGGAACACCTGTCCCTTCAATAAACGATCTTTTACAACCAACAAAGAAGTTTTCACTTGATGAACGTCTAACACCAAATTCAAACTCCTCCCATCTTCAATAGCGTACACATTTGCTGCACTATGATCAGCCATGGGATGCTGAGTAATATTAGGAGCGGGAGAGAAATTGATGGCTTTAGCATCAATCAAATCTTGTACTTTATGATGGAAAGCCCAGCATTTTTCAATGGAGTGCCCCTGAGCACCTGAGTGGAACTCACAACGAGCATTAGCATCGAAGTTAGGTGGCAGGTTTCCAGCAACCGGAGCTTTCATAGTACGGAGTTCTACCAACTTTAACTCGAGTAGCCGGGGCAACAGCGCGGCATAAGTCATAGGGAGAGGATCCATCTTACGATCCCTCTGTCTAGACCTTTGCTGGAAAAAAGGTTGTTGCTGTTGAACTTGTTGTTGGGGTTGTTGTTTCTGAACAGGCGGTGTGGGGATTGTTACAGCATCTACCTGATAATAAGCTCGAGAACGCCCTCTGCCTCGTCCTCTAAACACAGCATTCGTATCACCTTCTCTTCTTTTCTGGTTACTAGCAAACGGTTTCTTCGTCCCCGAAGAGCCAGCCCCACTCACATCCTGGATCTTTCCAAGCTTTAACAGACTTTCTATTCTTTCTCCCGCAATCACAATATCAGCAAATCCAGTTGACGGACAAGCAGCTAATCTATCAAGATAAGCCCCTTGCAAGGTGCCCATAAACATATCCGCCATTTCTCTGTCTGACAAGGGAGGTTGAACCTGGGCAGCCATTTCCCTCCACCTCTGTGCATATTCTTTGAAACTCTCCTTGGCATTTTGTGACAACCCCTGCAATTGAGTGCGGTTGGGCGCCATGTCAATATTATACTGGTATTGCTTCAGGAACGCTTCTGCCAGATCTTTCCAACTCTTCACAGCAGCTCTATTCAACTTCATATACCAGGTCAAGGACGCCCCAGCCAGACTGTCCTGAAAATAGTGCATCCATAGCTTCTCGTCATCCGTATGGGCTGAAATCTTCCCAAAGTAAGCTTGAAGATGCGTTTGGGGACACACATTGCCGTGATACTTATCAAAAGTGGGAGGTTTGAATTTAGGGGGAATTCTGACTCCTGGGACCAGCCCCAAGCTGGTAATATCAATACCCATAGAGTTCTTGCATTCTATGGCCCTGATCTTTTCTGCTAACTCATCATACCTTCGATCCCCTTGATTACCCACATCAGCATCCAGCAGAGTAAATTGGTCTTCCAGAGTATCTTCAAGAGTAACACCAGCATGCCTACCATTTCCATTACCCCGATTGTTACCACCAGGAGGAGGGTTGCCACCGGGAGGAGGAATGCCATGTCCCTGTGAATTGTCATGCTGATCACCTTCGGGCCCATTATCTGGACGCTCGACCAGAAGCCTCAACCTCTCCTGATTTTGCGCCATGCCAGTCATGAGGGTCATGAACTGGTCCATACGCGCCCTCATTTCAGCCAAATCACTTTGCACTTGATCCATGATTCTTACTTGATTTCTTCGCGTCGAATATCGGTGAATATGATTCTCCGCTATACTGCCTGAAACCAAATAAAGGTTAGAGACCCTGCAACGAGTACCTGAAAAGCAAGTAACAAAAATGCAAAATGATATGCAATGCCATGTTTGTCATTTCCGAGGTGCTTTATACCCTGATTCCAATCCAACCACAGAAATCTGAAGACCAGAAATCGTGATATAAAGAGACGTGTCGTGGTCATGTGCTTGTGTGCAGCTATCTGATAAGGAATAATTCTAGATAAAACTGCTCATACTCATTCAACAAAGTATTCAAGTACATTTAAGCAAGGTTCAACCGCAAATGCAATACAAGGAAAAATGGATCCATCAACAAGCCTGATGGTAACCATTAACAACAAAATATAAGGAAAATAACATCAGTCTGACAATTCCACACCCTTCAGCTTATCACTTGAGTATTTGATCTCCTCAAAAAGTATACGGGTACGCTGATGATTCGGCTTTTCAATCATTTCTTTGATCAAGACATCCCTTTTCTCAAGAGCTTCAGTTAAAGAACCCATATGCAGCATCAGAGCCTCGTCATCACACACTCCTTTGTGTCTCTTTATGCCGGCTTGCGTCTTGAGTATCTCCCTTTCTATCATGACTTCTTCAAGCTCTTTCTTGGTATTCCTCAGCTCTCCTCTAGCTTCTTCTAGCTGTTCTTGACTCTTACCGAGGCTTTCCCGATACTTTCTTCTCTGCTCATGCGCCTTTTCAAGCTCTTCGTCCTTAATCTGCAACTGTTCCTGTAATTCAGCATTCTCTATCCTAACTTCGTCCCAAGCGTGCTGAAACTTTGTTAACTTTTCTTTGGTCTGTGCTAACGCCTGTTTGGTTTGCTTGTGGGCTTGAGTAGCATCATCAGCACCTTTACTAATCTTCCGGAAATGTTGTGCTCTTCCAGCAAAGTCTTTTTCTTTTGCAGTTAGGATTTGTTCAGCATCTTGGGCTTTCCGCTCCAGCTCTTTGTTGGCATGTAGAGCATTCTGAAGACGGCTACTCAACTCGGAATTCTCTCCTTGGAGCTTTTTCACCAAGGCTTGCAACTTGTCAACTTCTTCCACAGTAGCAGTGCTTCTTGCTTTCTCATTCTCCGGATACAAAAGGGGTGCCTTACCAAAAGGCAAGAGAAAATCTTCAACTCTTTTCTTCACCCACTCTTCATATGCTGGATAAACCCGGTTGTTAGGCTTTCCTAGAGCAACTTTCCCCTTTTTCAGTATGCTACCCCAGCTTTCAGAAGCTTTCTGTGCTGCTTCCCAACCATCTGATGTATGAAAATAGAGGGACTCCTCCACATCTCTCTTAATAGGCGGACCCGTCAGGGCATACCCAAATTGTCGAATGGCCAAAGAAGGATTGTAGTTAATCCCACCCAGCCTTCCTATCAGTGGAACGTTAGGGAACTTACCACAGCTGTGGATAATATTCTTGCCAATCAGCCCGTGATCTACCCATACGATGTCCTTGGCCACCAATCCCATTAAACGCTGTTTCCACTCTAGAGAATCTTTGGAATCCACAAAAGCCCCTGATTGTGGTAAACGGCCTGCAAACCACTTATAGAACAAGGGTGCACAACAACGAATTATCCCTCCTCTTTTCTTTTCGTTTCGGTTGTACAACGAGTAGTGAAGATCTCCCAGTAGCGTTGGCACCGGGTTCTTCATCATGAATATTCGTATAGCGTCCGTATCAATGAAATCCGGCTCGTTGGGAAACAACACTATGCCGTATATACAAAGGGCTAACAAAGCATTAAAAACAAGCCAATTCTCGCCTTTAGCTGCTTCCTGGGCCTTCTTAATCAGATATTCCAGCTTGTAACCACGAATCTTTCCTTTGTTGGAGACATTGTCACTTAACTCTGATTTGCTCAAATAAAGAGCACCAGCCAACTTCCCAAAGTCAAGATCCCCCACCGATCCAAAGAAAGGGGGCTCCTCCTTGATAGCAATCCCCAACATGTTGGAATACTCCTCCAAGGTAGGAACCAACACATAGTCTGGAAATACAAAACATCTCAGAGGCGGATCATAGAACTGCATCAACGTATGGAGACCTCTGGCTTCATAATCACTGACATTACGGACCATAGATAAAATCCACCCATATTTCTCTTCAAAAGCTTCTCGTACTGCAGGGCTCGCCCTTCCCTTCAGCATAACAATAGGGCCCAAAGTAGGCGTAAGGAACTTATAGCTGATGATATTCTTCCTCTCTTTAGTGTTCATCTTTGCAGGGACCTGATGACTGGAATCAAGGGTAATATATGCACCTGAAAATGAATAAACATGTATGTTAGGATATGATAATGCAATGCAAAGGGCAATGTGATCAGGTAATCAGGTGTCTGTGCTGAACTATGAACGGTGTCAGTGTAGCTCTGAGACTAATATAGAACCATAGATAAGAACCATCTGAATACAATAGGATGAAACTTCCTTTTTGTGCAATGATGATAGAAAACCGGGTATGTAGGAGGTCATGGTTACCTGCAAACCTGTAAACAACCCGCCCTTCTCACATGTGGGTACTAGGATGTTCAGTATCCCGGGCTCTCAGGTCGAGAAATGATGATACGTTCACCATTTCTGGTTTGGCATCATCATCAATCGAGGAGGCCTCAACTGATTCTCCAAAACGAAAAGGTCCTCAGCTTCTGGCACTGAGGTCGAGAAGCAATAGTACATTCATCCCTCAGGGTACAGTACTATCGCCAATCGAGGAGTGCCTCCGCTGATTCTCTTTCAAAAGGGATATCCTACAGCAAGTTCCCAGCATTGGGTCCTCGGATCGAGAATATGCAATGGGTTTGCCACGGAATGTGGTCTGCCACTGTCACATCTCGGGAGGAGTGCCGCAACTGAGTCCTCGGGAATGGTCACCAGAGTCGACAGTCCCTCAAGAGAATAACCACTGGCCTGCATAACATGCAGTAGCAGAAAGCTCCTGATAGAACCTCGTCTGGTTGTGGGTCTCATGAACAACAATACGTGGTCACCACCACGCAAGCGTCATGACTATCCACTCTAATACCTATGTATGTACTCAAGCCTTGGTAGTGGGCTTATCTCTCAGAACACCCATCCCGCCAAACAGAAAACAACACAGTCCAGTATAGCATAATATATCATGTGAAATGAAAATGCTAAAATGCGGTAAATACAGTAATGTACAGTAAAGCAGTAAATAACCATACAATAAAACAGTAAATACAGCACAACAGTAAACACCCAATGAAAGAAAAACAAACAAGCGCTAGGATGGACTCGCTAAGGAAACCAGAGATTAATGGCTCATTTCCCCAGCAGAGTCGCCAGCTGTCGCTCCCGGGATTTTCATCCTAGTACAAACGCGAAAGTGGCACCGAACAGAGTCGCCAGCAATGTGTATTTATCCCAAGAGAGGGAAAGGAAACACCGCATAAACCTGAAGGAAGGGAAAAAGCATAGTCTTGCAACCAAGAGAACTGGGTTCGGGAGTCGGTTACGCGAGAGGAAGGTATTAGCACCCCCTCGCGTCCATCGTACCCGATGGGATCCACGCTTGCTTGTTTCGATCAAAGGGTGATAGAAAAGAATACTGGAAGAAGAACTAGAAAAGGAATGGAAAGAGAAAGAGAAACAAATGTAGGGAAAATAAAAAAGGTGCTCGAATGGGCCCTACCCCACTGCCTACGTATCTCATCGGGAACATGAGAATCAGAGCGACGTAGTTCCCCTCACTAGGGATGGATTGTTTGTATTTTAGGGAACGGCTAACGTTCTAGCTCAGGTGTTGCAGGCTCGCTGGTCCGAGTGCGTTACCATCTTGCAAGAGAACGAGTAGAAGCGCGTTCGTACGCTAAGAGTGAATGAGGTGAGAAAAGAATTCCCGAAGGAAAAACGTTATTGTTTGTTTTTGTCTTTTAGAAAGAAGTGTTTTGTTATTTGTTTGCATATGATAGTGTATCCAAATCTTAGTCATTGGAATGTGTGCATTCTCACATTCCAAGATGGAATGGGTAAGAAAGCACACTAAGGGTGAAGAAAACCCACACACTTAGTTCCAATTGTCAAGGTTCAAACACACTAGCATACTTGTGTTTATTAAGTGTTTTTGTTAATTATGAAATGAAGAAGTGTTTTTCATTTATTTGTACCTTCAACAAGTATTGCATTTAAGTCCCTCACACAAGATCAAATGTTTAACGCATTGACCCAAGATGGGTTGTATGCTATACATTTTAAGATTATAAGAGAAGACCCCTTATAATCTTTTCTTTATGTGAAAGGCCTAAATGCAATAAATGCCTACCTTTATTAGAAGTTTTGAGTTTTCTTTGAGATGAGAAGATGAAAGACTCAAGAGAGGAGAAAAGGTAAAACCTATATGGACTAAGACTCAATCCTAATTGAAGATTAAAGGGAGTGATCCTAAAGGTTTGTGAGGTTTCAACCTAAAGTCTAAAGAAAGAAAGAATTAAACAATTCACTTCCAAAGTAGAAGATGAATTGTAATTCAAAAAGGGAAAGTAATGAGTTATTAAAAGAAAGCACATAAGTGCTTAACAAAACACAAAATGGAATTGTAAAAGAGAAAGGATAGAAGTTGAATGTGGATTCCTTATCCACACTCAAATGAAACTTACCAAAGCCCCTACATGGTTAGTAAACATGTATAAGAAGTATAAGAAGTAAAAGAACATGTAATGCATCATAAAACTCAAAAGAATTAAATGAGAAAACAAATCCTAGAGCCACAATCAGAATGTACATCATATGGACAACAAGTGAATATCATCATACAAGTGCAAGTGAATAAGCAATAATCATCACCCATTAGCATTTAAACATGTCACAAGAAGAAGGGGTAGATGAAAGATGGAAAGAAATGAAGAGGACATGCATAAATGGAACATGTAAATCAACAACCAGAATTGAAACTAAATGGAAAATGGTTTATAAACATCTCAAAAGTATTTATGAATCAACTTCAAGACATTCAAGAAGTAATATAAGAAGAATTGAAATGAAAGTTCAAAAAGAAAGTGCAAACAATACATGTTAATGATGCACAAAGTTCAAATTGAAATGAACATGTAAAGATGACCTATAATGTGTATCAAAGACCTATAATATCATATGAATGGCTCATAACATATGCAAATGCTCATACAAATGTGCACAAAAGAATTCATGTAAACATGCACTAAAGTTGTAATGACATGCCATGGATTATACTTCCAATGTAATGCATCAAACAAAAATCAAATAGCCTCATGAAAATTATGCCAGCATATTATTGGAATGCCTAGGTCAGAAATGCATCATACATCAAGATAGCATGTAAAAATTCAGAGCAAAATGACTTCAAACAAAGCAATTAGGTCAAATTGAAACATCATGCAAAGTGGTGCAAATATAGGCATCAAAACATGTAATAAAGTGACCTAAAAAATCAAATAAAATCACTTAACATACCTCAAGATGATAATGACTCAATGCAAAAAGAAGAGCATCAAAACAATTTTTAATGATCAAGAACAAAATTAAACAAATTCATGTATCATGCTTAGAATGCATCTAAATGGAAATTCAAAGAAAATTATGGACCAGGGGTAAAAAGGTCATAAAATCAGAAAATAAAATCATGAAAAATTTCCTAAATGTTTTAAGAATACACATGAATTTTTGTGGAATTTTATGATGAAGTTTGGTATTTTTAAAATTCAATTATGAAACAAGTAAAAAAAAAAAAAATAAAAAAAAAAAATGAAGTAGAAAATGACAGGGGGGTATGAACATAGTAAAATATTAGTTCTAATTGGTTTGGGCTTGTAAAAGATGGGTGCAGATAGCATTCTGGCTAAGTCCATTTTGCGCGCAGTACACAATAGTCATCATGGAGCTCAGTCAACAATAGTCAAAGACGCACAAGCCATTGGATCAAGTCAATGTCAATGTAAAAGTCAAGGTAATCTAATCAAGCATATCACATTGCTAGTACACACTAATAACCATGTACACCCGCGCATGCTAACCATCAGATGAAAAAATGAAGCACGTGACACACACCCTCTCCATTTATTCGCTGGCACCACCACCACCCTTGGATCAAAACAAATCAACGGACACGACTTAATCTAGTATGTAAACCCTAATGAAACCTCACCGGCCGGAGAGGGACCTCCGGTCACCTTCTCCGGCCACTCTCCGGCACTGCAATCGATCAAACATTCCAGAAATTTATGCAATGCACATCAAAATGTTCAGGAAGTCACATAGAGCATGAATCTAGGCTTGTTTTTCACAAACAACACACAAACAGAGAGAATCGAAGCAAAGAAATTAGCCCTAGATTTTGGATCTAAGCTTCTAAGAAGCTCTATCAACTAGCCAGATGGAGGAATGCTCTTAGTGAGCTCAAATCATCACAACACAAACTAAACAGAATGTAACTCGCGCCAAGAAAGTTTAGGATATTGAAACCTGAAAATGTAGGAAACTGTAGTTGAAAGAAAACCAGAGAAATGTGCTTCCTCTTTGATCTTCAACTGGCCAAATAAAGGCTCACAAATCCTTGCAAATGTTGATGAAATTCAATATGCAGTGGAAGACACTTCAATCTCTTCAATGTTACCAAGCTTCAGTGTGTTCTAATGCTGCTTGATATTGAAGCTTGAAGATGGATTCAGATGTAGATGATGATGAAATCGTGTGAGAGGAAGAGAAATTTCAGAGAGAGAGCTTGCGAATTTCAGAGGAAAAATGAGAATGAAGTGTTGTTGTGAAATTATGAAGGAGATTTGGTTATATAAGTGTGGTTAAAGGGGAACTGTGATGGTTAACTGAGTGAGTTAGGGTGAGTTGGAATGGTTAAATGAGTCCACCCTAACTAACTGAGTCAAGTTAGTTAGGGGGCGAGTGATCAAGGTTGGGTTATGGTGAGGTCAAGCTCATGACACTTGTAGTGAGGATGAGAGTGAGGTTGTATTATGCAGCAGTAGCTTGTGGTGGAAGTTTTGCAAATTTCCCTTCTCATGTAAGAAGTAACAAAAATGGAAGCACGTGCAAGAATGTTTGGGCAAATGAGGAAAAGAAATCAGCTGGTGATGGTGAAGTGTTTGTGGTGTGACTGAATCAAAAACAATGTGTGAACTGCTACACATGACAGTCAATGCATCAATGCAGATGGTGATGTTTGAACATGGATTCCTTTATGACCAAGGCACGAAAATGAATCATCTTGGTGTCAATGGATTGAGGATGCATCATAGGACAATTTTGGTGCTGGACTTGAGTTGAAAAGGTACCTCAAACATGTCTAAAAATCATCATAAACAGATGGAAAAACGACCGGTGCGTGGGCGTACGAAACAAGTCATGGCATGGTAAAGGACATGCATGGAAGTTCAGCCTAATCAACCTATCTTGAGACCACTATAATTCACTCATAACTTGATCAATTCAAAATTTTCCCAACACCAATATTAAAGATGACACTACAAAGAACAACTTTGATGTTGAAAACTTTTCCATTTGAGGCTTTTAACCATGAGAAAAATGAGTGGACATTTGGCACACCAGGTGTTTGTAGAAATGACATGCGCGTGACCTGAAAATCTTGGTCATGACCTAGTTTTGAACCTACTTTGCTCAAACTTTGATCAACCATAACTCTCTCAATTTTTATCCAATGGAGATGTTCTACACATGGATTTGAAGCTTAAAACAAGATCTTTTGTTGTGGCCTGGTGGAATTTTCATTTGGTGCTTCAATTTTAAATGGCCTTGGTTCAAACTCTGATGCAAAATGGCCAAAACTTGCTATTTTTAGCAACCCTTCCTCTTCCAAAAATGGCAACTTTCCACATCTTGATTTTTTTATGATTCCTTTGGAGTTTCTTGACCAAATTTTGTACATTGGACATATGTAACATGAATTTCATGATTTTGGGCTCAAAAAGTCAAGAGTTGACTTTTTCCCCTGATTATTTGACTTGGCCCCAAATTTCCTGATTTTTGATCTTTCTTCCAATTGAACCACTTCCAAAACCAATTGAGAGGTGATTTTCCACATCCATACACTTAGGGACATATGAAATACCATGACATCAAGTTTGGTCCAAAAAATCAGAGATTCCCTGATTTTATTGGAAACCCTAATTTTGGTGCCCACCTCCTAGGAGAAAAATGTGCAGTCTTCAATTTCAAATTCCTCAGAGTATGTTGTGTACCTTCTTAAAGGATGATGAGATATACCATTTGAGGGTGATTTTGGATCAATGAGCTATCTCTTTTGAGGGTTTTCCTTCAGTTTTTGAACCTCTTGCATAGTGAAAGATGTAATGCTTCAATCTCCCATTGTATCTCACTTCCTTGAGGTTTTGGATGATCAATTGAGATAGTATGATACATGAGAGACCTCTTGGCTTGCCTTGAGGGCACTTGATTGACCTTTTGTGCTTTGAATGATCTCTTGATTGTCCACCTCCCACCTGACCACATGCCCTGATGGTAAGAATGATGCCATGCTTCATTTTTCTATGTTAAATGCAATGTAATGTTAATGATATGATAGATGATAATGCTATGCTAAGATGACAAAAAGGGAGAGCAAATTTTGGGGTATTACAGTATACAACAAATTACACAGCGGAATACTAAAGCTAAGCTTCTCTTGAAACATCCAAGCATAGCTCCCCTTGTAAATCAAACCTGCAAACACTGCCTAAAAAATTGTAACAATAATGGGGTGAGATATTAAATCTCAATGAGTTCCCTATCTTATGGATTCTCTCGGCTTTACAAGGTTCTAGCAAATCCTTACTCAAGTCAAGGGGAAGGGAAAGACCTTGAGTTCACAATCTCACACTATATGGAAACACGTTTTTGAGTCCGTTAACTCAAAAGTTATCACTTATCGATAACCTTGTCAAGGAATCCCCTTTCTCCCGACTTCTTGTACGTCTAGAAGTAGAAACGAGTCATGGACCCTCGTGGATTACTTGGCATACAAGATGGATTCGGAGCTAAGGGGCATGTTATCACCTTAATTCGTCACTTCACACGGCCCGTACACCGTCACAAGTCTCTTTACCATATAGGTTTCATTCGTACTATAACATTGGGAATCAAACCTACCAAGTAATCGTGCATTCATTCCAGAGGAACTCGTTACTCATGAAATGGCACATAATAGGATAATGGTTACGATTTCGTGATTTCACAAACAACAGTAATTGTATTCAACATTTCTAGGCCACATTAGCCTTTAGGCCTCTTTTACCTTTAGGCCTCTTTTGCCTTTATCAATTAAACATAATAATTACACGTGTTCCATACTAGTGTTTCACTCTCACCTAGAGCATTACTCATCACGAATGTACCTTTCTACATCGAATGCACGAGCATCGTCATCTAGGTTGTCTACTCTAGGCCATTACTCGTCAAGGATGCACCTTTCTACATCGAATGCACGAGCATCGCCATCTAGAGTTTCTATCAATTCCTAGCCATTACTAGGTTCCACTATCATGTTTCCTCACTCTTTCTATTCCATATTTTAACATGCATACTCTCTCGATCATGTTTAACAATAATATTAGACAAAGCATATTACAATTACATTTTAGAATTACATATAATAATTCAACCATAAGTTACACAAAGCATATTACAATTGTATAATAGAATCACATATAATGATTCAATCACAAGTTATATCACCCTTAGGTTCCCTTCGATTTATCTAATCGGGTATCAAATCAATATTCCTCACTCTTATCACGTAGGATATTTTCACAACTTTGCATCGGCTATAACCATGCCTCGATCGGATTTACGATCCAAAAGATATGGATTTTCAACATATCACATAACCATTATTTTCATTCATTTTCCACTAAATAATTAATCCCACATCATACCTATTTGTGCCTGTGCCTCAATCCACTAGATAGAGGATCGTCGTAGCTTTCCAACACTTCTGACCGTGCCTCAATCCGAGTTACGGTTCAAAAGTTATGAATTTTTAAAGAAAAGAGAGTTATTTGAAAAATTGCCAGGAGCGCCCGGCGGTCAAGGCTTCGCCCGGAGGAGCCCTCTGCGCCTGCTACTTCGCCCAGCACAGCAGCGGCGTAAGACTCATGCCAAAAAAACCAAAGTTCCAGAATCAAAACATGTTGCGCCTCTTGACTTTCGCTCGGCGGAGCAGCGGCGCAAGCCTGCATCGCCTGACGCTCAAAACGCCATCTGGAGGTGCGTATCAGAACCAGAACATTACAACTGCATTTTTAGGGTTTCAAGGGCTTCAAAACCCACCCTTTCCACACCAGATCGTTTACCAACATCAAAACAAGTATCATCAATTGATCACATGCATATTACGACTACACTACGTAAATTATATCGAATTCCATCCATTAGATTTCATTGATTTATCCGTTTAATCATTTTCTCTCAAATCTAACCTAAGTTCAAATCATGGATTTCTGGAACTTAGAGTTTCTAACTAGAATCCACCTGATAATCGAAGAGGAGGTTGAAGAAGATGATGAATCGATGAAGAGATGATGAAGATCGAAGCGCTTCCTTCTTTTCCATTTTCCTCTTTCTCTTCTTTCTCCCACTTTCTTCTTTTCTTCTTCTTTACTAACATTTCTTTTCTTTCTCTTATATATATATATATATATATATATATATATATATATATATATATATATATATATATATATATAACACTTATTATATAATATAATCCAATAGAGTAAAATATCTCCAATTGATATTTTATCGTCTCACACCAATTGATCAATTATTAGAGTTACCATAAATTCCTTTCTTGAATCAAAGTAAATATTGATCTGTCTCTCTCATCAAATAATCTATCTCTTCAGAATTCATTAGTTGCTCTATTGATCTCAATTGACAATACTTAAAGTACTTAAAGGATTCCGTTAATCCAATTAATCAAAGATAAAGCATATAAACACTTATCTGACCTTATTTGATATCCAATTGAGCGTTTGGATAATATGGGGTATTACATTGTGGAAATTTGTTTAGACAGTGTTGGTGTTTTTATTTGTATTGTGTTTGTTCTAGCTTGTCTCTTGCTAGAATTTTTAATATATTTGTTTTTGCCTACTTCGAAAAAATAGAGAGCCCGGGATTTCTTATTGAAGGCTCTTGGTTGTTTTCCAAAGAAAGAAATATCTTCAAATAAGTAGTGGTCTCAAAGCAAAAGTCAAGACCTTGCTTAAAGATAATGATCCAGAGATATTTGTTGATGCAAGGGTTGGTTCTCCCCTTTTGCCACAAAAGTTCCTATAGATATTAGGGCTTCAAAGATTAATCCTGAAAACTATCCCTCTAGATATTTTTACTAGATATTTTTAGTGTAAAATGAGTTTAAAAAACAATTAAAACAAACTAAAAATCAAACAAAATGAATAGACGAAATAAAATCGAAACAAAAATAAAGATAATTCTATTTAATTTTTTTGAACATGTTGATAAAAAACAAAAATAAAAGAACTAAAAAATGAATAAAAATCAGGTGTAAAAATGTTGAAAAAATAAATTGATCGCATTAAAATATTCAGCGCGAAATAAACTTCTCGGAAACATATAGGTTTTGATCTGATTTTTAAATAAAAATTGACTAGTTAAAAGGGTTAGATGGACAAAAATGCGACCGAAAAAGTAGTCGAAAAATTAAAACAAACACACCAGGTTAAACTACGCGAACTGTAGGTTAAGAAAACGGACGTCTGCAAGCTCGAATTTAAAATTTTCTGCCCGCTAATTTGATGTACAATTGAGAAACAATTTGATCGGTCTATCTGTAGATCTGAAAAATTATTCTGGTTGATATTTTAAGTGTTACACGGAACAAAATGCATGTTGCGATAAGTAAAAAATGCAGATCTCTTGTGAATGCGTTAAATTACAGACCAAATAATTGTGAATAGTCAATCAGATGCAAATAAATCGCTCTTGGGCCATTTACTTCTGATACCCCATTACAATTAAACTCACCAGAGATTTAGATGACGACAATACTCTTGATTGTCACCCTCTGGACCTCTGAAATATGATGAAATGGAATGAACGATGCACTGAGATTAAGAAATCAAGCTTTTTGACTTCTTATTCAACAGAAGACTGAATGAATGTTATCAAGACCAAATAAAGTGGCAGAACTCCTGACTTTTCGTCTGAACCCTAATGAATGTTTTTTTACTGAAATAATGCATGACAAAAAATGAACGGTTGCACTATGCAGATGCAAGTGAAAAACATCATAGTAAAATTTAGGGTATGACAACAAGGAATTCATAAGTTGATTTAATAGGAAGATTTCTAATGATGATTGTGCATCCGAGACAATTAAATGGTTAATGTACATGCCAAAATTTACTGTGATAACTTGGACGACATATGACATTTCTAATTATTCATTTTATATAAAAGTAAAAGATGATCGTAGTACAATGCAAAATAGTGGAGTTATGCAGAGTCAGCCCGATCAATTCGGAGACTCCGTTCAAAATTTAAAAATAGACCTAAAGTAAAAAAAAAATTAATAAATAAAATTAATATTTTTAAAATACAATTATATAGTAATGAAAAAACAAATCCAATTATAAACGTTTTAGCTTTTGTCAATTCCATTTTTTTGTCTTGGATTTTTTTATGACAAAAGTATCACAAATTTTTCTTTTGACATCACATAATAAGTTTTTCACTGTGTATTTATTTTGCGGTGCTTTATTAGGAATTAGCAATAAGTAAGAATTAGACACTCTCACATGTTTACCTAATGGACAAAATAACAATTAAGATTTTCTATTGAGGTTTTAAAATATTTATATTTTGTTGACAAATGTAAAATATATTGTTTAACATAAAAAATTTATAACATGAATAGAATAGAGAGATATATTTCAGTAGGTAGAATTAACATCACATTAAATATTTATCAGTAATTATTAAGAGAAAATATATAATTTATAAATAAAATATTAAATTGCGTCCAATAAATTCTAGACTAATTTATTCGGTAGAGTGAAATGCCTAACTCTTTTCACATTTAAATAGTTTAACTATTCATAATTAATATTTAATTTACTTGAAGGATATATTTAATAATTTAGTATCTTTAACTTTTTTCATTGCCTCCAAAATATTCATCCAATTTAAATAATTAGGAGGTCCTTAATATATTGAGGCATTGTGCTGTAACATTGTTTGCAGATGCACAAGGTCGGCATTAGGGTTATGGTTGAGGCCAAATCCATGTATTTCTCTAATTCGAAAGATAAGAATTCTATTTTGGCATCCACCGCATTCTATGGTGTTATTGAAGAGATTTTGGAGATTGATTATGTTATTTTTAAAGTGTCTTTATTTAAATGCAAGTGGGTTCTCAATAACAATGATGTACAAACTGATGAGTTAGGATTCATACGGGTTGACCTTGGCAAGGCAACGTATAACACCGAACCATTCATTATGGCTACTCAAGCAAAACAAGTTTTTTATGTGATAGACCCTGCAGACTTTTCAATGAGATAGTCAATTGTTATCAAAGAAAAACACATTCCTCCTAATGATGATGACATTTTTTATACTCCTTCCACTCCTTCTTATGCAACACAAGTGCCTAATTCATATGAAGAAGTTGATAGAGACGATGTACATGTTATTCGTAACGATCATCAAGAAAGAATATGGGAAAATTAAAAAGTAAGTATTTTATATTCCTCATTCATAATTTATTGTATGTTATAATTATTAATGATGTTATTTTCTAACAACTATTATCATTTGAAATTATAGGTGTTTAAAGTCAAGACACCAAGAGACCAGACACCAAGACAATAAAATAGTATTATTTGTTGTAATGTTGTGTACATTGTAGGTTGTTTGCGTCTGTCATACCCTCATTTTACCCTAGTATTTTCATCATTTTGCATCATATCATTCGCATATCATTTAATCGTTATGCATTCAAAAATCCAAAAATATGTGCCTTTAGTTGTCTTGTTGTCTAAGCTCAGGGTTTTGCAAGGATGGGTCAGGACTCATTCAAGGTATATCAAGTCAATTGTGTGTGGCTATTCAGTAATGGTTGAAAATCAGGGTTTTGTGCAAGTTCAAGTTCATCTGACAAAGTCAGGTTCCAGAATATTCAGTGCATTTGGTCTCATATTTCAAATCATTGCAAGTCGTGCTTATGTGTGTCCATGTTTGAGGCATTAGTTCAAGAGAATTCAATATGGCATCATTTATTCAAAATCAAAGTTCAAGATTGATTACTCTTTTTGGTTTCATTTATCAAAAATTGATTCAAGGCTTTAATTCAAGAGTGATTTTTAAGGAAGAATTCAAAGATGATGGAAGTTAGCTTCAAGTGGATTTTTTTTTTGGATTTAATTCAAAGTACAAGGATAATTCAATCAAGTTTTTTAAGCATATTATCATGGTTCATTCAAGTTCTAAAAATTATGGTTGCAAGCATGGTTCAAACAATTAATTAGGGTGCCAATAGCATGTTATCATGGCCCATTACCAAATTACAAGAGCAAGATCATTTACAACAAAGAAAAAATACAAGGTAAGTGCAAGAAAAAGCAATACAACTTCAAGGCCTAGTTTGAAAAAAGCTACAAGGGTGCAAAAAGGAATTTAGGCCGAAGTTATACTTTCATTTAGGGGTGGCAAACGGGCATGCCCGTCCGTTTAGGCCCGCCCCGTAAATGCCCGCAAAAAAAACGGGACGGGGCGGGGCGGTCATAGTTGAGGATATGGGGCTAAAAGTTAGGTCCACTCTGCAAAAAAGTGAGGGCGGGGCGGGGAAAACCCGTGGGCACTGCACCTTTTAAGCTTAAAAATGATAAATTTTATGTAAATATTCGTACCCGCAAAAGTCCGCGAAGAAAACGGGGCGGGGCGGGACGGACACATTAGAGAGTGAGAGCCTAAATCCTTAGCCCACACTGTTCTAAAATACGGGTAAAACGAGCATGTCCAACGGGCCGGGCCCATTTTTCCACCGTTACTTTCATTACAATCAAAATTGACAAATAAAAAATACATGAAGGTAGACCCATGAATGACAAGAAGAATCCAAGCCTACCACAAACCAAACACGGCCATGAGCTTCACGCAGCCACTACAAGTTGATACTTCACAAAGCTGCAAAAATGTCACAAATGAACCAAACTGCTACATCCATAACAAAACGCGGTTGAACACACACCAGGCTGCTACATCCAAAATGACTCCAAGCCATGACTAAGTCAGCTACACACGCACATGCCAAAACGAACTTTCCAAAACAGCAGCACGATCCAAAACGGAAGCTCTGCACAAGAAGGAAAAGCACATTTTTTTCCTTTCACTATTGCTGAGTAGTCCTTGTGGTTGAGTTCATTAAGACTGTTAGAATCATGTAGATTGGGTGGTGGATGTGTAGGCTCCGCCGCTGCTGGTGATGAATCCCGACATGGCGGAGGGTATTCGTTTTTTCGTTGAGGCTTTTCCAAGGAGAAGCAGATTGAAAAACACGTTTGTTTCATTTGGATGTGAGGTTTTGGTTTGTTTTTTTAAAGACCTTATTGTGTGAATCTTGGGCTTGAGAAAGCCCATTACTAATTTTTATTCACATACTCCCTCTCAGCCCATGCGCCTCCCTTCATTTCTTTGTTTTTGTTTTTTTTTTAATTATTTTGACTTTGTTCAAATTTTCTAACATTTTTTTTTATAATTAATACCTATTTCTTATTGATCCTTGTTCTTGATTTTATTTTTCATATTAATATTTTGTTTCATCTCGTTTTTTTATTTTGGTTGATGAAGATCTTAATATCATGGAATATTAATTTTCAAAGATGTTTGAATCTTCATTATTTCAAATATGTTGATGAATGATCATTTGGATCATTCTCGACACTTTGAGATAGTGATAGGTTGCCCTTGATTAATCATGGAAATTCTTGATTAAAGATGAGACAGTTTCTCTTCTTTCTTTTTGTGTGGCATGGCTTTAGGAGAGTGATTCCTATATCATTTCTCTAGCATATTTTAACACAAATATTGTTATTGGTCGGCCTCAAATATGTGTGAATTCTACATAAGTCCACTTATGATTGCTTAACATAGCGCTAAATTGGTCCCGATTCGATGAAGCGATCGTTCGATCAATAACCATTAACAACTAACTTCTAACTTCTGACTTTTACATTTCCGCTCTTTATTTTCTTGCAATTTACTTTCTGTCATTTACTTTTCCGGAATTTATTTCATTTTTCGTTTATCATTCATGTCTTTACTTTATGACATCTTCTTTCTTATTTGTCTTTATTCTTCATCTTATTAAAAAATACAAAAACATGATAAAATGATTAAAACCCTAAAAAACATCTAATCATGGACTATGGTTACTATCCCTTGCATGGAGTTTTGGACTTCGTACTCAACCCTAGCAAAAGGAGGCTTGGACCTGAATTCTTTATTTTCGTTTCTTAGCTTAGAACACCTTGCACACACACGTCTTTCTCTTGGGCTACCTGACAACGAAATCATTTATTTCTTGCATATCTCCCTTTTATTTTTCATGTATCCTTCTCCCCATTTTGATGTACTTTCTTTACTTTCTCGCTTTTCTTTGGTTGTGTTTTTTGCTTGCTAGTCACCCCTTAGGAACTAAGATTGACCTCACTACTTTCTTAAACCCTTGATCCAACGTTAAGTGGTATCCTTGATTAACCCTTGTAAGTCAATCACCTTGTGTATCACCATCAACCTTTTCTCAAACCATTGATCCAACGTCAAGTGGTATCCTCTCAAACCTATTTCAATCTCAAACCTTTTTCATAATCCACTCGCGATAGTAAAACCCTTGATCCAACGTCAAGCAGACTTTTCTTAATTAAACTCTAAAAAACAATAAGATACGATTAGAATTATGCACCACGAGTCTTAAGTGGTGGAGAATGAGTGGGAATAAAGCTTTCCTACACTTACTATGAGTATTTTGGACACAATATGATTAGCTTGGTAGTTCAAAATATTCGCCTCTATCCATAGTCTTTAGTGTTATCCCAATCAAGAACAATTTCTTCTCAAAAACCTAAAAATAACATCAACTCATCAAACACTTTTTTCTCACTTCCGTGCAATCTCCCAAAATTCTTTTGACAAGGTAAAATCAATCAACGCACACCCGTAGTTCCCCAAACTACGGAGCTCTGACTTCCTCATGGCACCATGAGGATACGTAGGCACAGGGTTGCGAGATCCTGGCGAGCTACCTTTTTTCTTTCTCTGCCTTTTTTTCTTTTCCACCTTTTTCCTTTCAACCCTTTAACCTTAGTTCCCCGAACTACGAATGCTCTGACTTTCTCATTGCACTATGAGGATACAAAGGGACGAGATTGCAAAGTCTTGGCAAATACCCTAATAAAAAACCCTCCATTTTCCCCTTAGAAAGTAATCCTTAGATTCGACACCCATTAGCGCGTAGAAAACCTAGATGGTTCCCGTTGAGTACAACAGATGTGAGGGGTGCTAAACCTTTCCCTTGCATAATCGACTTCCGACCCCGGTTTTGGTTGCGATGACCATACCATATCCTTTCTTATCCCTTTTGTTTATGGGTTTTATCGATATCGTCCCTTTCCCTCTTTGGGAATAAATAAAGTTCAGTGGCGACTCTATTAAGTCCATCCTGCGGGCGTGCGATTGCGCATCGCGATGTCGTCTCTTGTTTTTCGAGGTACGACATTGACATTTTGGTTTTGATGTAATATAGAATTTTTAGTTTCTAATGGAATTGTGCCATTGATGTAATACAATTTTTGGTCTAATTCAATTCAAAAATGGTTGTATTGTTGTTTTTAGTCTGATATGATTCAGAAATATTCAAGTTTAAAATTTGGGAATACTGTAAAATTGAAAGATATATATTAAAAAATAACAAATTATATCACAACGATTTTTAAAGCAACTGTTGTTATAAGAAGAGCGCGTTATCCAGAATAATAAAAGGCAAGAATGGTGATGTTGGGATTCAAACCAAGGACCTATAAATTATTTCACAACGGTTATTTTAATAAACCGTTGTTATAAACAGCGTGTTACCTAACTTATAACCATGGTCTCTCGGCCGTTGTGGAAACCACCATTCATACAACCACACGCTACCTAACAACGGGCGTGCAACTGTCATTATATGTGTTACGCAACCGTCATTATATGTGTTTTCGTAGTAGTGATGGATGGAATGGATAGGTTCACGCATACTGAGTTGCTATCTTTGTGACTTTGTTACTTTTTTAATTTGTTTTTTATGTTTGAATTGGTTTCATTATGTATGTGTTGTATGTATTGATGATGATGATGAATTGTTGTATGTGGTTTGAAGGTTGGTATGAGTCATGTGTGTTTGCTCTTCTAATGAGTATATTAGTTTGATTTTGGATGTTGTATGGCATAGTATAGTGATATGGTGTAGTTGTGTGTATGTTGATTTGAAGTGGTTTGTGCTGCTGAGATGCTTGCTTGACATATGTGGTGTTGATAATTATGTGCTTGCATTTTGGTGTTTGATAATTATGTGCTGATAATTATGTGCTTGCATTTTGCAGGGTGAATGATGATGATGAAATGATGATGGTTCAAAATTGAAAGAGCGTGTGGGGAAACTTCCCACAAAATTGAGGCTTTTTTATTATTTAAATTCTTTTTGTAAAATGTAAAAAGATAAAGTCTCTTGTATTGCTTTTTTTTTCTTACGTGAAGAATGTAAAACTAAAACTAATTTATTAATAAAATTCCTTTTATTTTAATTCCCTTCTTTTTGTTTTTTTTTTTTTTTTTTTGTAATTTATATAAATGCATTGTAATAAAAGAAAATGATGTAGCATGTGATATGAAAAAGTTAACTATTAATAGAAATACATTCTTACAAACTATCTTGTATGACTAAAAATATCTTTTGTACTTCTTAATTTTGACCAATATAATATAAAACTAAATATGGAGAAATAGCAACTCTTATTCCCCACTTATTTTAAAATGTTTTTTATCCACTTATGAACCAAAAATAATTTGATTAATAATAGACTTAAGCATCAAATTAAAACAGTAAATACCAAAAAAATATACAATTAAGACTTAAAGAAGTCAAAGTCAAAAGTCAAACTTCTTGACTTTGCCTTTCTTCAAATTCAAGCTAATGAACAAAAACAATGTAGAATGAGAAATCAAAGTCACGAAAGAGCCACTTTTATCCTTCACTTTTATTTGACTATATGCAGATGACTTATGAATGAAGGAAAACATGATCAAATGCAATGGTCATGTTAATGCAGATGAAAAATTAGAAATGGGTAGTGTAATAAATTGGTAAAATAAAATTAGTGTATGACAATCAACTAATTAGTATTAAGCACACATTCAGTAGCATATATCAGATGAGCTCATACACCACAAAGTCAGTAGTTAGCGGTAACACCACTCTGCTACACATCATTACTCCCCATTTTATCCACAATTTGGCAAAGTTATATTTCTACTAGATCAATCAGCAACAGTCAGGGCATAGTCAGTATGTAAATCATTTCAGGAATGAGTATACACATATCAAAACAAGACATTTATCAATGTTATTGGCAATAAACCATAAACACATAAGAGTACCAACAATAGTAACATAAGTCAAGGTTATTACAGAACCACAAAAATAATCCTGAAAACAAAAAGACCAAAAAAATAGCTTCAGATTGATGACATTATTCTTCAAAGCTTGATTATTCTTCTTCACTTGAGGATTATGAGGTGTTAGCATCTCCATCACTAGCAGATTGTACTTCCTCTTCCTCTTCACTGTCAGTTGTTTCTTTATCGGTTTCCTCCTCCTTATTCATCATCTTAATAAATTCATCCACCTTCTTTTTCCTAATGGTACTTGCAGAGACTTTGACACTTCTATTAGTTCTAGTAGCACATCTTTCTGGTGGCTTTGGATACAGAAGAAGAACTTTGACCAATAACTTGGCCTTGGTGCTTAGGTATCTCAATGTCTGGGACATGTGTCCCCTAAAATAGCTTCTTATCAAGGGTCAGAGGCCCAGCCTTTATGCATGGAGTTTCTTGAGGCATCATAACTTATGGGTGTTGCTTTAAGATAATGTTATTGATTAAGCAAGGAAAAGCTAGTGGAAGCTTCACAACAAAATAATCAGCATGCTTCATGGTATGGTCAGACACATACTCTCTAAAGTGTAGTTTAGACTTGTTCCAATTTGAAAAATTAGCTTGTCCAAGACAAGAGTGATGCTTGAACTGTGATTAGTGGGTGCACAATTTGATGCATCTATCCTGTTTAGAAAAACATATTTCACACTCCATTCACCAGGTGGAAACCCTTTGTTGGGCCATTGTTTTACTTAACCAACAATTATTTCCTTTGCAGTTTTTTCCATGGAAAGAACTTTTTCAGATTCAGCTGACTTGTTTCTTCCTAGATACGCATCAATAATGGAGGGTGAAAACTTCACACACTTCCCTCTAACATAAACCTTCCTATACTTTTTCTTACTTCAACACTATAATTAAGTGACATGTTCACAATAAACTCTTTGACCAACTTTTCATAGCAAGGTCCTATATCTGAAATTGTCTTCATCAATCCAGCATCCTTCAGCATGTTTATGACTTATTTCCACTCAATGACCTTTTTGCTCAACTCTCTTTCACAATAAATTCTTTTTTGATAAAAAAAAATTCACTTCTTAACACTTGATTCATAATGGAATGATTCATTATCAAGTGGAGCAGAGCTACATTTAATGTTATCCTTTTCCCACCAACCCTCCTCCTGATGGTGGACACAATATCATACACATTTGCCTCAGCATCTGTCTCAGAGTCACTTGACTGAACAAGCTTTCTCTTTAAAGACTTTCTCTCAACTTATTTCTCTTCAACCTTTCTTCTCATACTCACATGAGACCTTTGAGGAGTTTTCTTTTTCACAATTTCATAGCTCTTCAGGGAGATTTTGAGAGGAACATTTTCTTCTTATCTTTCTCTCCTTTAGTCATATATTTGGCTATACTCTTCATTACTTTAACACTTGGTTGTTCATCTGATCCAGTCTCTACATCTACACTCACCATTTCTCTAGCTTTTACTTTAGTGTCTTTGTCTTGAGGCTTGGACACACTACCGATAATCTTCTGTATGATATGAGCAATGTGAATCTTATCATCATAATTAGCCTCTTCATTCATTTCCTCTTGTTCCATATCTTTTTCATTTTGAGGATCATCATTCCTCACTTCTTTATTGGACACATTGTTTCCATTAGAAGTCTTACTTTGAACTTCAGCTTCTACATTTTGATGGTTATCATTAAGGATATTATTAGAAGAATATTCATAGTTATCATTGAAAATATCATCAAGGTCCTTATTGAAGGTGCGAAAAACACAAGAAATGGGGGTTTGAATTGGGTTTTTAAAAACAAAAGCTTTTTACCAACTTAAAAACTCAACAATCAAAAGATTGAACAATGAGAGAGACACAAGTATTTTTATCCTGGTTCGCTTAAAACTCAAAGCTAATTCAGTCCACCCATCAAGGTGATTTTGCCTTATACACAAGGACTTAATCCATTATAATCAACTAATTACAAATGGATTAGCAACAGCTGGTGACTAACAGATTACAAAGACAAACAGACAATGTCTTCTCAAGGATTCTGACCTAACTGGTCCCTTAAGGAAATACAAACAACAAGTTTGAATAAAGAATATGTGTTTACAAGTTGCTTCTACACAAGAAAATTTACACAAATGTAATACAAACACTTAAAGAAAAGTATGCACAAAGTTGAGAGCTTTTCACGTAGAAACAGTCTTGTAAAATTGGAAAATTTCTTCAAGTCTCCAAGTCCTCTTTATATAGCATGAAAAAGGAACCATTGGAGGGAAAATTAGGAATATGAGAATTGCAGTTGTCCACTAACGGAATAGTGATAGGTGTGGATAATAGTATAGTCCTTTCGCCCACAATTTCAGGTAGTGGAAGGAATATTTTCGTTTTGTACCACGTACTATTTTGATCACGTATCCTTTTATCCTTATCTTCATATTTATATGCTTCTGGTGGAAAGTTGATGAAGCATGAAAACGAATAAACACATAGTTGGGGTCAGAATCTTCAGTCAGAACCTTTTGACAACGTAAGCGTCTGGCTTAAAAATCTTTAGAATCTTCAGCTTAGTAACAGAAACTTCAGAAGTTTGCCATTCTTTAGAAGCTTGGTGATCAGAGTCACATCCAGAAGTAGAAACAGAGAGAACATTGCAGCAGTAATATAGTGTCTTCTCAAAAGCTTCTTAGGAGTGAATCAGCGCAGAAATGACTTTCTGAACACAAAAGTTCAGAAACTGATGACGTTGCACGTCATATTCTCAAAATCAGAACTAGCTATTAAAGCTACACAATAACAAACTGTTAGTGTACCAAAATTGTTCTCACACAAATATTACCTTGTTATCATCAAAACTTAAAGGTCTAGATGCAGAACCAGATCATGTTCTAACACTTATCAATGACAGAAGTATCAATAGTATAACCATCAACCATAACATGTTTGTCACCAACTTGTATAGAAGTGGGTTCAGCCTGTGGGCCACTAGATGTTGAAACAAATGCTTCAGTACTTGGTTCAACATGTGAATCATCGTGTGATTCAACAAGTGGTTCCATGTGTGGTTCCTTAACAATGGTATCAACATGAGCAGTATTTTTCCTAGTGGGATTGGACACAGCTTCCTCATTACAAGACATACTTTCAGCAGTATTATTAATAGGTACAAATGGTTTATTTCCATAAGTACTAACATTTTCAACATATTTCTTCTTTTTGTCAACAGTGCTCTTTGTCCGTATTGATGAAATGTCAACTAGAACAACCATACTTAGAGGTTTTGGGTTTAAAAACATGATAGGTTCATTATCATTTTCGCTAGATTCAGAAACCCTGTTTTCTTGGGTGTTTCTATCTCCCTCATTTTAACCTCTAGCATCTTAACCCCATATGCATTAGTGATAGGCTTGGGTTCAGTAGTTTTAACATCTGTGGGTTTTTGGCTCATTTTGAAACTGGTTTGTAAGAGATGAAGATTAACAATTGTGCTAGCACAAGATATATATATATATATATATATATATATATATAGAGAGAGAGAGAGAGAGAGGGAGAGAAAGAGAGAGAGACCAATAACTCTTTAGGCGTGTAGCAACAAAGAAGTTTTTAAAATGCACTAAAATAGAAATGTTAGGCCTTATTTCCTATGTAGCAATGATAGAAGGATAGAGAAACTTTCATTTTTCACGCCTTCTTTGCTTTAACTTCTAATCCATGTAAAACCCAATAGTTCCCTTTAGCCTTTCAAATTCAACTTTCTTTGAATACTTGCACTGACAAAGAAACATATTATCCTTAATTTTAAGTTGATTCTTGAGATGGTAATTGAATTATCCACCTAGAATTTTCTCAATTTCAGACTGCACAAGTTGGACAGAGTGTTCCAATATCTTTTCTGACGTTTTACCAAACCAACAGTCATAACAAGTTTTCCTTTATCAATTCTGACACATAGAGTTTTATTTCTTTTGCCCATGCCTTTCACTTATGCTGTTTCCATATGGTTCACCGAAAGTAACTTCAGACCTTTAGGGAAGGTAGGATGTTGAAGCATCTTGTGGAACATCTTGCCTATTTGGCGCACTTCATAGGTTTTTCCATCTTCACTCATGATTTTTGGAAATCCCTTGACATCACCTTCACATATGATCTCCTATATATTCTTAACTTTGGATGAGGGTTGAGAGATCCACATATAATATATATCATTAGATCTTGAACTATTCATCGACACCTCTTGATCTTTGCTAGAGACAATACATTTAGACTTGTTGATACTAACATTCAAAACCATGATCACATAGTTGACTTATACTGATCAAGTTTACAGTCACTCCTTCTACTAGCAGCACATCATCAAGATAAGGGAAACCTGGACTAACTAGTTTTCACATGCCCTTGAGTCTTCCTTTAGCTCCATCACCAAAGATGGCATAACTATTAGAGTAAAGATTCAACTCTTAAAAGATAAATCTTTTTACTAGTCATGTGTTATGAACGTTCACTATCAAAATAACAATATTCCCTTAAGGAAACTCTTAGGGATGTATGAGTTATAAGACAAGTCATAGTTTCCTTGGGTTTTCACTTCTTCTTTTCTTGAGTTTTCTTCTATTTCTTTCCTTTAAAGTTTGGCTGACTATGAGACTTAGGATATCCATACAATTTGTAGCAAAATGGTCTTATTTGGCCATATCTTCCACAGTGGTGAAAACTCCAAGATGATTTCTTATTGCCTTTTTTTATGAGGGTACACATGTTTATGAGGATGCTGGGGCATCTTTTCCTTCATCAGAAAATCTGTTTTCTTTTCAGGAGCAATAACTTCTTAAAAGGGATTTTGACTTTCTTGTTCATGGAGTTGTACTCAAACACTGCAAACTTCATATTCCATGTCATAACATCCAACATATCTGGACCATTATTCAACATGTGTTTAGACTTTGTCATATTCTCAAGTTTGGAATTCAACAAGTTTACTTCCTCTTCCAGCCAAGCGATGGTTGAAAGGGGTTTCTCTTTTTCTTGAAGAAGAGAACTCATGGTCCTCTTCTGATTTTCTCTATTCAAACAAGCTTCCTTTCACTTATTGTGTAAGAGGCTGAATGTTGCATCCAGCTCCTCTTCAGTCATGTCTTCATCACTAAAGACTCCTTCAGACTCACACTTCCCAATGAAAGCCATTATTTTGTTAGCAGTTTCCCTTTCACTCTCATCATCAGAATCAGACCAAGTGATTAACAATCCTTTTTTCTATTTCATTAGAAAAGTAAGACATTAAGCTTTGATGTCGCCAAACCCTTCACATTCATGACATTGAACTCATTTTCCTTGGTTAGGTTTGTCTTCATATTTGCTCTTATTTTGAGGACTGATGTCAGACACCTTGTATTAAACATTTTTCCTCCATCTTCAGTTCAGCCTTCTCAATGATTTGTTGAACTTTCTTCCAATAAGTCTTATAGCATCTGATAGACTTTCACCTTGATCTTCATCCTCTTCAGTGTTGGATACAAAGGTAATGCTCTTGTTCTTCTTTTCAGATTTATCTCTTATAGCAATCTCAAAGGTTTTCAAAGAACCACTGAGTTCATTAACTTTCATGCTGCTTAAGTCTTGAGCTTCTTAAATAGTCGTAACCTTCATGTCAAACTTCCAAGGCAAAGATCTTATGATTTTTGTGACTATTTTTTCTTCGGACATATTCTCTCATAAGGGAAATGAAGTGTTGCCAATGTCCCAAAGTCTAATGCTAAAATCAGATATGGGTTCATCATATTTTATTCTCAGATTCTCAAAATGTGTTGGGAGGAGTTGTAGCCTTGACATACACACTTTGGATGTACCTTCATGATCAATCTTGAGATTTTACCAAGCTTCTTTAGCTTTAGTACATGTGTTGATAAGGCTGAACTTGTTCTTGTCAACACCATTGAATATAGAATTCAAGGCTTTTCCGTTTCCAAGAGTTTCATCATCTTCATCTTTGGACCAATCAACTTTAAGCTTTAAGCTTGTTGTACCATCTTGAGAAATGACCATTGGGTGTTTCCAACCTTTAACTAATAACTTCCAAGGCTTGATGTCTATGGATTTAAGAAAGACAACCATCTTAGCTTTCCAATAATCATAGTTGTTGCCATCCAAAATAGGTGGTCTATTGACTTACCCTCCATCCTTAGTGTTGTCCATTTGAACAGAAAGTATCTTCCCCAGAGCTCACCCAAACAGAACAGGGTGTTTGCTCTGATGCCAATTGAAATTGTATTCCTCAAGGGGCAGATGTTGGACACGATTTCTGAGATAATATGTACAACCAAGTTATGAGAGTCTAACTTAAACAAGATGATGAAGTGAAAAGTAATAAAGAACACAATAATTGTTAACCCAGTTGAGTGCAAACCACACCTACATCTTAAGGGAATCCAACCCAAGAAAGGAAATCCACTCTTCAATAGAATTAGTACAAAGTGTCATAGATGAAAAAGGCCCTTGTTCAATACCCTCTTCTTAATTCTAACCTAGTGTATTTCAATTTAGGATTCCCCCTAAATATGAGAGCATTCACTCACTTTCTCTTAATCACTAACCCTAATGATCAACAGGACCGACCCAATCAATCTGGGGGCCCCGATCTAATTTAAAAAATAGGCCTAAAAGAATATGAATTTATACCTAATTTTTGAAAAAACTTATATAAAATCATAGGTTTTGAAAACAAAATATGATTTTACACCTATTTTTAACAAATAGGTGTAAAATTGATTTTTAAAACATTTACATTTAACATCTGTTTTTTTTTTAAAACAGGTGTAAAATATATAGTTGTTGTAATTAAATAAATATATGGACCCCCAAAATTTGGGGCCCAGAGCTATAGCATATGTTGCTCCTGCTAAAGGTCAGGCCTATGATCAACATCAATAAACATAATAATGAATGTTGAATTACAACTCAACTAAAAAAACCATCTATTATGCCTTATGGTATGAATATAGGTGCTAATGTGGTGTACAAGAAACACAAATAAAAGCCTCAAAAAACCTTAACACAAAGATATTCAATCCCAACGCACACCTTCAAATATGAGGAATGGGTCTCCTTAAATAACAATGCAATTCTGGGCTTTTCTCCTTTAGAAACGAGTTGAGATCATGTCCATATTTAGTTGGATTCTACTTTTGGTTTGTTCCACAAAAGCCTCCAACAAAATATATGATTTGCTTTTCATTCAAATTCAAATTTAAATCTCCATTTTAATTTATTTGATCTCGTCCAATCTAATCAAAAAAATCTCCATAACACATTGCTAAAATATAGCAACAAATATTGTTGTACCCCAATGTCCAGCTCATACGGGTATCCCAAAGTCCAGCTCATACTGGCATTCAAAATCCAGCTCATACTGGTATCCCAAAGTCCAGCTCATACTGGCATTCAAAATCTAACTCATATTGGTGTTTTCAAATCCAGCTCATACTGGTAATCAAAATCCAGCTCATACTGGTATTCTTCATAAACCAAATCATATTGTTATCTCAACTAACTCATATTGGTACCTGAGTCCCATCATCAATGTCTCATTAACCTTATTCCCAGCTAAAAGTCCAGTCATCTTTCATTATCGGGCGCGCAAAAGTTATCTATGTCTTTTCTGGTTTTTTCTAGAAGATCCCGTTTGAACTCTTCAGTATAAGAAAATACCAGAAAATCTTTTAGCGAATATCTATCCTTTTATTTCAAACTGATCCATAGTGGAGATCATGTCTTCTTTCTGGTTTCATGCCCAGTAAGAATGTGTTATGGTCACATATGAACCTTTCGTCCATCACCCTGGATCTTTCCCCAATGGAGAATACCTCTCTGGCTTCTATCTCCAGTAAGGATCTATAGGGTTTTCCCCTTTTATTTTTCCATCCCCAGTGTTGCCTTAGAGTCTCCCCAATGAGTCTCTTTTGTTGGTTAGCCTGTATCCCCAGTGAGTCTTCCTCGGGGATACTAAACTTTATCCTTCCCCAATAAGCTCATCTGTGGTGGTTTTCTCTTTATCCTTTGGTGTCTTGTTTGTCTGCATTTTTGCGATATCATAACATCACATCATCATACTAGAAGTTCATGGCATGTCAGCATATGCACGTCTGTTGCCTGTCCTTAGCATCTGCATTCCATCTAAGGGAAAAAATTTCGGTTTGCTATATTTAAATACCTTTTCACCTTGATGTCCCGAGGATTTCCATTCCTCGTGCCATCTGGTAAAGCTATTTAAATAGGGGCAACTGTTGTACCCCAAATTTTACCCCTTAGATGTCATAACATCTTGCACTTGCATTTAGACTTCAATCTTTTATGCATTGTTAACTAACCACTTCATCTTGCAAGTTTTCTTCTTTTGAACTGGGGTTTACACCAGAAAGAGGGCCAGGTCTCCTAAGTTAGGCTCTCACATGATTCAAGGTCTCTTGAGATGCTCTTTGGCTCCATACAATTCTCACAAGTGTTCACCAGTGGATTGAGATTGGCATGAGAAGTCAAGCTTTGAGAGGTTTCTTGCAAAGAGGGCCATGTTTGGTCCTTGAAACTTTCTAAGTGTGAAAAATTCACTTCTTGTGCAAAATTGGGAAAGCCATAACTTTCAAACCACACATCCAAATTAAGTGACTCAAAGCTCATATGGAAGCTCTTTCCATAAACTTCAAAGGGTATTAGAGGACCCTTCTCCAAAAAGTGCATGATTCTTGAGTTATGAGACTTGGCAGAGAAGTTACCTTTGGGACTTAGTGAGATTTTGGTCATTTTCACCTTAATTTTCATCCAACTTTAACTCAATTTTTCACCTTGTTCCAAACATTAACTCAACAATTTTTGGACATGAAAGTTGTTCCTTATTCTTCAAGTTTTCCAAGCATGTGTGGAACTCCTCATTTGGATCAACCAATCTCAAGTTATGATGCTTTAAAGTTGGTTGCTTCAAATTGTAAAAACTCAATAACTTAGAGAAATTTTCCAAGTCCTTGTTGCCAACTCATGTACATGACTTTGTGGAGATTTTTCTCATTGTTACAAGCACTATCTCAAGCAACTTTCCACATGAGAATTGATCTATCAAATGCCCTCTTTACCTAGAATCAAAAAATTTCAAGATTTGGTGGTATGGTTATTAAGTTATGGTACACTAAAGGTGACATGGTGAAATGTGTTACACTTAGAAAAAATTATGATTTTTTGGAACATTTTGCTACATCAACCTTGCTACTCATTTTCATTTGTTTCTAAGGCCAATTCCAAAATATGTCTTGCACCATTCTTTCCAAGGAATAAGAATTTGTTGTTTGGTCCATTAAGTGAACAATGCGTGTGTATTAAAAAGAGCATGGTACGATTTAGTTTCTTTATGAAAATATACTTTGCCACTTGAACCAAAATCTTATCCCAAACTGAAGTGCATTGCACTTAACTAACCAACACTTCCAGCACTCTTTTCTGTCACCAGCCCGTGTAAAGAGTAACCCAAGTACAACTTTTGTACTTTGCAAAGTGAGCATGTACTAGCCAAACGCAAAAACCATAGTGTCGCTCATGGATATTACACAACTTTGTTTCATCTTGTCACACCACTGTCCTTTTTCCATCAATTCTTCACGCCACCATGCTTTACAATTTGGACAAATATGAGCCAAAGCCATGACAGGTACATGTGCTGACTTTTCATTAAATGCCAACATGCCACTTTTCCATAAATCATGCAAGAAGAGATGTGCAGAAGTACAACCATTCTGTATTTGTTGAGTTGACATTCTGCTATACAAGGACCAAAAACCATCTTGTAAACCTTATGGCACCTCAAACCCTTGAGACTTTGCTTTTCTCCTCAACTGACAAGAACCATAGGACAAGCAAGCAACGGACTTCACTTGGCTCAAGGAGGATAGAGCAGAAAGTTCATGAGTGCAGAAGCTAAACCTCAGCATTGTTTCACTCTTGGACAAAACCAATATCCCTTGTGTCTTCATTGTTTTAACCAGTTGCTCTACCTATAAAAGGAGAGTCATTTTCCTTTGTTCAGGACATCAAAGAACAATATCAGAACCATCAATACAACATCAGAGCAGCATTGCAATCCACCAAAACTCAAGAGCTCGTGAGTTTCTTCCTTGCTTCAACAAGCAGAGCAAAAAACACATCATTCAAAGAAACTTGTGAGCTTTGCAAGAAAACCAAGAATCTGAAGAAGAACATAACAACCAAAACATCCTCTCACCACATAAATACACATCATTCAAAGCAAGAGAGGTCGAGAGCTCGTGATCATCAAAGAAGGAACCAGAAGTTGTGACCTTTGCACATCATCATCAACAAGAACAAAAGCTTGAGCAGGTCGAGTTCAAAGCTCACAAATAGAGAGGCAGTGGACCTACTCCACTTAGTAAGCATCTCTTTCTTTTCTCACATTTATGATCTACATGCCTTCATGTTCAATATACAACCATTTTTGAACGATGCAATGTCTTCCATAATATGCATCCATTTTGCTTTGAAATGATAATGTATCTGTTTGTTTGAGATATTGATTATACGTCACTATGTAATGTGTTGGTTTCAGTTTGAATGCCCCATTTCCACGTGGTTTTTCTCCATGTTTAGGTTGTTGTTTTGAGTTGTATAGAGTCTGATATTATTCTACCTTCTGAGCACTACGCCATGATGTTTGTTTCATTGATTTTAGTCGAGAAATAAGTCTGGAGATGGTCGGGAAAGTAGAGAGAAAGTCATGCGTTTCTCTGGTTTTGTTCACGATGGGGTTTCTGGTTGTATAAGTTGCATGGGAGAGATGATTTGCTGGCAGCGCGTGATAGGCTATGTCCTTGCTTTGTCGTGTAGTAACTTAACCTCGTAATGACCAATTGATAAATGTCTCACATGTAAACTTGTACACGAGCTTGTTTTTATTTTGCCTAACTGTTTTATTTCTTTTTTTTTTACCCTGGGCTTCATCATGCGCTAACAGTACCCCTGACACCAAGGCCCATGCGTAGAAACAACTAACCCTTAGTTCATGCTAAGTTTACCAATGCACCCCCTGGCCAAGTTTGTTTCAAAGTTTATTTTCTTTTTTTATTTTTACTGCAATTATTTATATATATTCTCTTTAACCCAAAAACTTCCCAAAAAAATATATTAATATTTTGATGTTTTATTTTATTTCCACTTTAATACTATTATTTTATGGACTTTTAGAACTTCATCTCAATCCTAATTTTGAACTTATTTTCTTACCACTTTTGAGACAATTTTCTAAGTTGTTCCAAGATATTTT